>CM050454.1:53304595-63304595 GCA_027563935.2 Costus lasius | reverse complement strand
AATATTAGGAGCAAGATAAAGATGATGATTATAGATTAAAACTAAAATCTGAGATCGAAACTGAGATCAAAATGAAGATAAAGATAATTATCAAGATTAAGATCAATGTTGTAATTAAGAATTAGAATAAGATTAATAACAATTAAAGATCATAATCGAGTTCAAAATTTTCATCATTATTAGATCAATATCAATATCAATAACAATATCAAGATTGAAGTCCAAGTTTACAAACAATATCAAAAACGAGTTTAAGATTAAGATTAAAAAGAAGATAAAGATGAATATCATAAGATGAAAATTGAAATCATGATTAAAATCAAGATCAACATCATGATCATGAACAAAATCAATATTAAATTAAGTTGCAAAATGATAAACATCAAATATGGATCATAATCAAGTTCAACATCCTTATCATTAAAAGATCAAGATAAATATAAATATTAATATCAAGATTGAAAAGCAATATTACCACAGAGATCAAAATCGAGTTTGAGATGAATATTAGGAGCAAGATAAAGATGATGATTATAGATTAAAACTAAAATCTGAGATCGAAACTGAGATCAAAATGAAGATAAAGATAATTATCAAGATTAAGATCAATGTTGTAATTAAGAATTAGAATAAGATTAATAACAATTAAAGATCATAATCGAGTTCAAAATTTTCATCATTATTAGATCAATATCAATATCAATAACAATATCAAGATTGAAAACCAAGTTTACAAACAATATCAAAAACGAGTTTAATATTAAGATTAAAAAGAAGATAAAGATGAATATCATAAGATAAAGTTTGAAATCTTGATTAAAATGTATATCAACTTCATAATAATGAACAAAATCAATATTAAATTAAGATTGCAAAATGATAATCATCAAATATGGATAATAATCAAGATCAACATCCTCATCATTAAAAGATCAAGATAAATATAAATATTAATATCAAGATTAAAAATCAATATTACCATAGTGATCAAAATCGAGTTTAAGATGAATATTCGGAGCAAGATAAAGATGAAGATTATAAGATTAAAACTGAAATCTGAGATCAAAACTAAGATCAAAATGAAGATGAAGATAATTATCAAGAATAAGATCAATGTTGTAATTAACAATGAGAATAAGATTAAAAACAACTAAAGATCATAATCGAGTTCAAAATTTTCATCATTATTAGATCAATATCAATATCAATAACAATATCAAGATTGAAGACCAAGTTTACAAACAAGATCAAAATCGAGTTTAATATTGAGATTAAAAAGAAGATAAAGATGAATATCATAAGATGAAAATTGAAATCATGATTAAAATCAAGATCAACATCATGATCATGAACAAAATCAAAATTAAATTAAGTTGCAAAATGATAAACATCAAATATGGATCATAATCAAGTTCAACAT
This sequence comes from Costus lasius, assembly GCA_027563935.2. Classification (NCBI taxonomy): domain Eukaryota; kingdom Viridiplantae; phylum Streptophyta; class Magnoliopsida; order Zingiberales; family Costaceae; genus Costus; species Costus lasius. The sequence goes on along the minus strand of CM050454.1, from coordinate 63,303,175 downwards.
CCTCATCATTAAAAGATCAAGATAAATATAAATATTAATATCAAGATTGAAAAGCAATATTACCACAGAGATCAAAATCGAGTTTGAGATGAATATTAGGAGCAAGATAAAGATGATGATTATAAGATTAAAACTAAAATCTGAGATCAAAACTGAGTTCAAAATGAAGATATAGATAATTATCAAGATTAAGATCAATTTTGTAATTAAGATTTAGAATAAGATTAATAACAATTAAAGATCATAAACGAGTTCAAAATTTTCATCATTATTAGATCAATATCAATATCAATAACAATATCAAGATTGAAGTCCAAGTTTACAAACAATATCAAAAACGAGTTTAAGATTAAGATTAAAAAGAAGATAAAGATGAATATCATAAGATGAAAATTGAAATCATGATTAAAATCAAGATCAACATCATGATCATGAACAAAATCAATATTAAATTAAGTTGCAAAATGATAAACATCAAATATGGATCATAATCAAGTTCAACATCCTTATCATTAAAAGATCAAGATAAATATAAATATTAATATCAAGATTGAAAAGCAATATTACCACAGAGATCAAAATCGAGTTTGAGATGAATATTAGGAGCAAGATAAAGATGATGATTATAGATTAAAACTAAAATCTGAGATCGAAACTGAGATCAAAATGAAGATAAAGATAATTATCAAGATTAAGATCAATGTTGTAATTAAGAATTAGAATAAGATTAATAACAATTAAAGATCATAATCGAGTTCAAAATTTTCATCATTATTAGATCAATATCAATATCAATAACAATATCAAGATTGAAGACCAAGTTTACAAACAATATCAAAAACGAGTTTAAGATTAAGATTAAAAAGAAGATAAAGATGAATATCATAAGATAAAGTTTGAAATCTTGATTAAAATGTATATCAACTTCATAATCATGAACAAAATCAATATTAAATTAAGATTGCAAAACGATAATCATCAAATATGGATAATAATCAAGATCAACATCCTCATCATTAAAAGATCAAGATAAATATAAATATTAATATCAAGATTGAAAATCAATATTACCAAAGAGATCAAAATCGAGTTTAAGATGAATATTCGGAGCAAGATAAAGATGAAGATTATAAGATTAAAACTGAAATCTGAGATCAAAACTAAGACCAAAATGAAGATGAAGATAATTATCAAGAATAAGATCAATGTTGTAATTAACAATGAGAATAAGATTAAAAACAACTAAAGATCATAATCGAGTTCAAAATTTTCATCATTATTACATCCATATCAATATCAATAACAATATCAAGATTGAAGACCAAGTTTACAAACAAGATCAAAATCGAGTTTAAGATTGAGATTAAAAAGAAGATAAAGATGAATATCATAAGATGAAAATTGAAATCATGATTAAAATCAAGATCAACATCATGATCATGAACAAAATCAAAATTAAATTAAGTTGCAAAATGATAAACATCAAATATGGATCATAATCAAGTTCAACATCCTCATCATTAAAAGATCAAGATAAATATAAATATTAATATCAAGATTGAAAAGCAATATTACCACAGAGATCAAAATCGAGTTTGAGATGAATATTAGGAGCAAGATAAAGATGATGATTATAAGATTAAAACTAAAATCTGAGATCAAAACTGAGTTCAAAATGAAGATATAGATAATTATCAAGATTAAGATCAATTTTGTAATTAAGATTTAGAATAAGATTAATAACAATTAAAGATCATAATCGAGTTCAAAATTTTCATCATTATTAGATCAATATCAATATCAATAACAATATCAAGATTGAAGTCCAAGTTTACAAACAATATCAAAAACGAGTTTAAGATTAAGATTAAAAAGAAGATAAAGATGAATATCATAAGATGAAAATTGAAATCATGATTAAAATCAAGATCAACATCATGATCATGAACAAAATCAATATTAAATTAAGTTGCAAAATGATAAACATCAAATATGGATCATAATCAAGTTCAACATCCTTATCATTAAAAGATCAAGATAAATATAAATATTAATATCAAGATTGAAAAGCAATATTACCACAGAGATCAAAATCGAGTTTGAGATGAATATTAGGAGTAAGATAAAGATGATGATTATAGATTAAAACTAAAATCTGAGATCGAAACTGAGATCAAAATGAAGATAAAGATAATTATCAAGATTAAGATCAATGTTGTAATTAAGAATTAGAATAAGATTAATAACAATTAAAGATCATAATCGAGTTCAAAATTTTCATCATTATTAGATCAATATCAATATCAATAACAATATCAAGATTGAAGACCAAGTTTACAAACAATATCAAAAACGAGTTTAAGATTAAGATTAAAAAGAAGATAAAGATGAATATCATAAGATAAAGTTTGAAATATTGATTAAAATGTATATCAACTTCATAATCATGAACAAAATCAATATTAAATTAAGATTGCAAAACGATAATCATCAAATATGGATAATAATCAAGATCAACATCCTCATCATTAAAAGATCAAGATAAATATAAATATTAATATCAAGATTGAAAATCAATATTACCAAAGAGATCAAAATCGAGTTTAAGATGAATATTCGGAGCAAGATAAAGATGAAGATTATAAGATTAAAACTGAAATCTGAGATCAAAACTAAGATCAAAATGAAGATGAAGATAATTATCAAGAATAAGATCAATGTTGTAATTAACAATGAGAATAAGATTAAAAACAACTAAAGATCATAATCGAGTTCAAAATTTTCATCATTATTAGATCAATATCAATATCAATAACAATATCAAGATTGAAGACCAAGTTTACAAACAAGATCAAAATCGAGTTTAAGATTAAGATTAAAAAGAAGATAAAGATGAATATCATAAGATGAAAATTGAAATCATGATTAAAATCAAGATCAACATCATGATCATGAACAAAATCAATATTAAATTTAGTTGCAAAATGATAAACATCAAATGTGGATCATAATCAAGTTCAACATCCTTATCATTAAAAGATCAAGATAAATATAAATATTAATATCAAGATTGAAAAGCAATCTTACCACAGAAATCAAAATCGAGTTTGAGATGAATATTAGGAGCAAGATAAAGATGATGATTATAAGATTAAAACTAAAATCTGAGATCAAAACTGAGATCAAAATGAAGATGAAGATAATTATCAAGAATAATATCAATGTTGTAATTAACAATGAGAATAAGATTAAAAACAACTCTAGATCATAATCGAGTTCAAAATTTTCATCATTATTAGATCAATATCAATATCAATAACAATATCAAGATTGAAGACCAAGTTTACAAACAATATCAAAATTGAGTTTAAGATTAAGATTAAAAAGAAGATAAAGATGAATATGATAAGATGAAAATTGAAATCATAATTAAAATCAAGATCAACAACATGATCATGAACAAAATCAAAATTAAATTAAGTTGCAAAATGATAAACATCAAATATGGATCATAATCAAGTTCAACATCCTCATCATTAAAAGATCAAGATAAATATAAATATTAATATCAAGATTGAGAAACAATATTACCACAGAGATCAAAATCGAGTTTGAGATGAATATTAGGAGCAAGATAAAGATGATGATTATAAGATTAAAACTAAAATCTGAGATCGAAACTGAGTTCAAAATGAAGATATAGATAATTATCAAGATTAAGATCAATGTTGTAATTAAGAATTAGAATAAGATTAATAACAATTAAAGATCATAATCGAGTTCAAAATTTTCATCACCATTAGATAAATATCAATATCAATAAAAATATCAAGATTGAAGACCAAGTTTACAAACAATATCAAAAACGAGTTTAAGATTAAGATTTAAAAAGAAGATAAAGATGAATATCATAAGATCAAGTTTGAAATCATGATAAAAATGAAGATCAACATCATAATCATGAACAAAATCAATATTAAATTAAGATTGCAAAATGATAAACATCAAATATGGATCATAATCAAGATCAACATCCTCATCATTAAAAGACCAAGATAAATATAAATATTAATATCAAAATTGAAAATCAATATTACCACAGAGATCAAAATCGAGTTTAAGATGAATATTAGGAGCAAGATAAAGATGAAGATTATAAGATTAAAACTGAAATCTGAGATCAAAACTGAGATCAAAATGAAGATGAAGATAATTATCAAGAATAAGATCAATGTTGTAATTAACAATGAGAATAAGATTAAAAACAATTAAAGATCATAATCGAGTACAAAATTTTCATAATTATTATATCAATATCAATATCAATAACAATATCAAGATTGAAGACTAAGTTTACAAACAAGATCAAAATCGATTTTAAGATTAAGATTAATAAGAAGATAAAGATGAATATCATAAGATGAAAATTGAAATCATGATTAAAATCAAGATCAACATCTTGATCATGAACAAAATCAATATTAAATTAAGTTGCAAAATGATAAACATCAAATATGGATCATAATCAAGATCAACATCCTCATCATTAAAAGATCAAGATAAATATAAATATTAATATCAAGATTGAAAAGCAATATTACCACAGAGATCAAAATCGAGTTTGAGATGAATATTAGGAGCAAGATAAATATGATGATTATGAGATTAAAACTAAAATCTGAGATCGAAACTAAGATCAAAATGAAGATGAAGATAATGATCAAGATTAAGATCAATGTTGTAATTAAGAATTAGAATATGATTAATAACAATTAAAGATCATAATCGAGTTCAAAATTTTCATCATTATTAGATCAATATCAATATCAATAACAATATCATGATTGAAAACCAAGTTTACAAACAATATCAAAAACGAGTTTAAGATTAGGATTTAAAAAGAAGATAAAGATGAATATCATAAGATGAAGTTTGAAATCATGATAAAAATGAAGATCAACATCATAATCATGAACAAAATCAATATTAAATTAAGATTGCAAAACGATAAACATCAAATATGGATCATAATCAAGATCAACATTCTCATCATTAAAAGATCAAGATAAATATAAATATTAATATCAAGATTGAAAAGCAATATTACCACAGAGATCAAAATCGAGTTTGAGAAGAATATTATGAGCAAGATAAAGATGATGATTATAAGATTAAAACTAAAATCTGAGATCAAAACTGAGATCAAAATGAATATGAAGATAATTATCAAGAATAAGATCAATGTTGTAATTATCAATGAGAATAAGATTAAAAACAATTAAAGATCATAATCGAGTTCAAAATTTTCATCATTGTTAGATCAATATTAATATCAATAACAATATTAAGATTGAAGACCAAGTTTACAAACAATATCAAAATCGAGTTTAAGATTAAGATTAAAAAGAAGATGAAGATGAATATCATAAGATGAAAATTGAAATCATGATTAAAATCAAGATCAACATCATGATCATGAACAAAATCAATAGTAAATTAAGTTGAAAAATGATAAACATCAAATATGGATCATAATCAAGATCAACATCCTCATCATTAAAAGATCAAGATAAATATAAATATTAATATCAAGATTGAAAATCAATATTACCACAGAGATCAAAATCGAGTTTAAGATGAATATTCGGAGCAAGATAAAGATGAAGATTATAAGATTAAAATTGAAATCTGAGATCAAAACTGTGATCAAAATGAAGAGGAAGATAATTATCAAGAATAAGATCAATGTTGTAATTAACAATGAGAATAAGATTAAAAACAACTAAAGATCATAATCGAGTTCAAAATTTTCATCATTATTAGATCAATATCAATATCAATAACAATATCAAGATTGAAGACCAAGTTTACAAACAATATCAAAATCAAGTTTAAGATTAATATTAAAAAGAAGATAGAGATGAATATCATAAGATGAAAATTGAAATCATGATTAAAATCAAGATCAACATCATGATCATGAACAAAATCAAAATTAAATTAAGTTGCAAAATGATAAACATCAAATATGGATCATAATCAAGTTCAACATCCTCATCATTAAAAGATCAAGATAAGTATAAATATTAATATCAAGATTGAAAAGCAATATTACCACAGAGATCAAAATCGAGTTTGAGATGAATATTAGGAGCAAGATAAAGATGATGATTATAAGATTAAAACTAAAATCTGAGATCAAAACTGAGTTCAAAATGAAGATAAAGATAATTATCAAGATTAAGATCAATGTTGTAATTAAGAATTAGAATAAGATTAATAACAATTAAAGATCATAATCGAGTTCAAAATTTTCATCATTATTAGATCAATATCAATATCAATAACAATATCAAGATTGAAGACCAAGTTTACAAACAATATCAAAAACGAGTTTAAGATTAAGATTAAAAAGAAGATAAAGATGAATATCATAAGATAAAGTTTGAAATCTTGATTAAAATGAATATCAACTTCATAATCATGAACAAAATCAAAATTAAATTAAGTTGCAAAATGATAAACATCAAATATGGATCATAATCAAGTTCAACATCCTCATCATTAAAAGATCAAGATAAGTATAAATATTAATATCAAGATTGAAAAGCAATATTACCACAGAGATCAAAATCGAGTTTGAGATGAATATTAGGAGCAAGATAAAGATGATGATTATAAGATTAAAACTAAAATCTGAGATCAAAACTGAGTTCAAAATGAAGATAAAGATAATTATCAAGATTAAGATCAATGTTGTAATTAAGAATTAGAATAAGATTAATAACAATTAAAGATCATAATCGAGTTCAAAATTTTCATCATTATTAGATCAATATCAATATCAATAACAATATCAAGATTGAAGACCAAGTTTACAAACAATATCAAAAACGAGTTTAAGATTAAGATTAAAAAGAAGATAAAGATGAATATCATAAGATAAAGTTTGAAATCTTGATTAAAATGAATATCAACTTCATAATCATGAACAAAATCAATATTAAATTAAGATTGCAAAATGATAAACATCAAATATGGATCATAATCAAGATCAACATCCTCATCATTAAAAGACCAAGATAAATATAAATATTAATATCAAAATTGAAAATCAATATTACCACAGAGATCAAAATCGAGTTTAAGATGAATATTAGGAGCAAGATAAAGATGAAGATTATAAGATTAAAACTGAAATCTGAGATCAAAACTGAGATCAAAATGAAGATGAAGATAATTATCAAGAATAAGATCAATGTTGTAATTAACAATGAGAATAAGATTAAAAATAATTAAAGATCATAATCGAGTTCAAAATTTTCATCATTATTAGATCAATATCAATATCAATAACAATATCAAGATTGAAGACCAAGTTTACAAACAAGATCAAAATCGAGTTTAAGATTAAGATTAAAAAGAAGATAAAGATAAATATCATAAGATGAAGATTGAAATCATGATTAAAATCAAGATCAACATCATAAAAATGAACAAAATAAATATTAAATTAAGATTGCAAAACGATAAACATCAAATATGGATCATAATCAAGATCAACATCCTCATCATTAAAAGATCAAGATAAATATAAATATTAATATCAAGATTGAAAATCAATATTACCATAGAGATCAAAATCGAGTTTAAGATGAATATTAGGAGCAAGATAAAGATGAAGTTTATAAGATTAAAACTGAAATCTGAGATCAAAACTGAGATCAAAATGAAGATGAAGATAATTATCAAGAATAAGATCAATGTTGTAATTAACAATGAGAATAAGATTAAAAACAATATAAGATCATAATCGAGTACAAAATTTTCATAATTATTATATCAATATCAATATCAATAACAATAACAAGATTGAAGACCAAGTTTACAAACAAGATCAAAATCGAGTTTAAGATTAAGATTAAAAAAAAGATAAAGATGAATATCATAAGATGAAAATTGAAATCATGATTAAAATCAAGATCAACTTCATGATCATGAACAAAATCAATATTAAATTAAGTTGCAAAATGATAAACATCAAATATGGATCATAATCAATATCAACATCCTCATCATTAAAAGATCAAGATAAATATAAATATTAATATCAAGATTGAGAAACAATATTACCACAGAGATCAAAATCGAGTTTGAGATGAATATTAGGAGCAAGATAAAGATGATGATTATAAGATTAAAACTAAAATCTGAGATCGAAACTGAGATCAAAATGAAGATGAAGATAATTATCAAGATTAAGATCAATGTTGTAATTAAGAATTAGAATAAGATTAATGACAATTAAAGATCATAATCGTGTTCAAAATTTTCATCATCATTAGATCAATATCAATATCAATAACAATATCAAGATTGAAGACCAAGTTTACAAACAATATCAAAAACGAGTTTAAGATTAAGATTTAAAAAGAAGATAAAGATGAATATTATAAGATCAAGTTTGAAATCATGATAAAAATGAAGATCAACATCATAATCATGAACAAAATCAATATTAAATTAAGATTGCAAAATGATAAACATCAAATATGTATCATAATCAAGATCAACATCCTCATCATTAAAAGACCAAGATAAATATAAATATTAATATCAAGATTGAAAATCAATATTACCACAGAGATCAAAATCGAGTTTAAGATGAATATTAGGAGCAAGATAAAGATGAAGATTATAAGATTAAAAATGAAATCTGAGATCAAAACTGAGATCAAAATGAAGATGAAGATAATTATCAAGAATAAGATCAATGTTGTAATTAACAATGAGAATAAGATTAAAAATAATTAAAGATCATAATCGAGTTCAAAATTTTCATCAATATTAGATCAATATCAATATCAATAACAATATCAAGATTGAAGACCAAGTTTACAAACAAGATCAAAATCGAGTTTAAGATTAAGATTAAAAAGAAGATAAAGATGAATATCATAAGATGAAAATTGAAATCATGATTAAAATCAAGATCAACATCATGATCATGAACAAAATCAAAATTAAATTAAGTTGCAAAATGATAAACATCAAATATGGATCATAATCAAGATCAAAATCCTCATCATTAAAAGATCAAGATAAATATAAATATTAATATCAAGATTGAAAATCAATATTACCACAGAGATCAAAATCGAGTTTAAGATGAATATTAGGAGCAAGATAAAGATGAAGATTATAAGATTAAAAATGAAATCTGAGATCAAAACTGAGATCAAAATGAAGATGAAGATAATTATCAAGAATAAGATCAATGTTGTAATTAACAATGAGAATAAGATTAAAAATAATTAAAGATCATAATCGAGTTCAAAATTTTCATCAATATTAGATCAATATCAATATCAATAACAATATCAAGATTGAAGACCAAGTTTACAAACAAGATCAAAATCGAGTTTAAGATTAAGATTAAAAAGAAGATAAAGATGAATATCATAAGATGAAAATTGAAATCATGATTAAAATCAAGATCAACATCATGATCATGAACAAAATCAAAATTAAATTAAGTTGCAAAATGATAAACATCAAATATGGATCATAATCAAGATCAAAATCCTCATCATTAAAAGATCAAGATAAATATAAATATTAATATCAAGATTGAAAATCAATATTACCACAGAGATCAAAATCGAGTTTAAGATGAATATTAGGAGCAAGATAAAGATGATGATTATAAGATTAAAACTAAAATCTGAAATCGAAACTGAGATCAAAATGAAGATAAAGATAATTATCAAGATTAAGATCAATGTTGTAATTAAGAATTAGAATAAGATTAATAACAATTAAAGATCATAATCGAGTTCAAAATTTTCATCATTATTAGATCAATATCAATATCAATAACAATATCAAGATTGAAAACCAAGTTTACAAACAATATCAAAAACGAGTTTAATATTAAGATTAAAAAGAAGATAAAGATGAATATCATAAGATAAAGTTTGAAATCTTGATTAAAATGTATATCAACTTCATAATCATGAACAAAATCAATATTAAATTAAGATTGCAAAACGATAATCATCAAATATGGATAATAATCAAGATCAACATCCTCATCATTAAAAGATCAAGATAAATATTAATATTAATATCAAGATTAAAAATCAATATTACCATAGAGATCAAAATCGAGTTTAAGATGAATATTCGGAGCAAGATAAAGATGAAGATTATAAGATTAAAACTAAAATCTGAAATCGAAACTGAGATCAAAATGAAGATAAAGATAATTATCAAGATTAAGATCAATGTTGTAATTAAGAATTAGAATAAGATTAATAACAATGAAAGATCATAATCGAGTTCAAAATTTTCATCATTATTAGATCAATATCAATATCAATAACAATATCAAGATTGAAGACCAAGTTTACAAACAATATCAAAATTGAGTTTAAGATTAAGATTAAAAAGAAGATAAAGATGAATACTATAAGATGAAAATTGAAATCATGATTAAAATCAAGATCAACATCATGATCATGAACAAAATCAATATTAAATTAAGTTGCAAAATGATAAACATTAAATATGGATCTTAATCAAGTTCAACATCCTCATCATTAAAAGATCAAGATAAATATAAATATTAATATCAAGATTGAAAAGCAATATTACCACAGAGATCAAAATCGAGTTTGAGATGAATATTAGGAGCAAGATAAAGATGATGATTATAAGATTAAAACTAAAATCTGAGATCAAAACTGAGTTCAAAATGAAGATATAGATAATTATCAAGATTAAGATCAATTTTGTAATTAAGATTTAGAATAAGATGAATAACAATTAAAGATCATAATCGAGTTCAAAATTTTCATCATTATTAGATCAATATCATTATCAATAACAATATCAAGATTGAAGACCAAGTTTACAAACAATATCAAAAACGAGTTTAAGATTAAGATTAAAAAGAAGATAAAGATGAATATCATAAGATAAAGTTTGAAATCTTGATTAAAATGTATATCAACTTCATAATCATGAACAAAATCAATATTAAATTAAGATTGCAAAACGATAATCATCAAATATGGATAATAATCAAGATCAACATCCTCATCATTAAAAGATCAAGATAAATTTAAATATTAATATCAAGATTGAAAATCAATATTACCAAAGAGATCAAAATCGAGTTTAAGATGAATATTCGGAGCAAGATAAAGATGAAGATTATAAGATTAAAACTGAAATCTGAGATCAAAACTAAGATCAAAATGAAGATGAAGATAATTATCAAGAATAAGATCAATGTTGTAATTAACAATGAGAATAAGATTAAAAACAACTAAAGATCATAATCGAGTTCAAAATTTTCATCATTATTAGATCAATATCAATATCAATAACAATATCAAGATTGAAGACCAAGTTTACAAACAAGATCAAAATCGAGTTTAAGATTAAGATTAAAAAGAAGATAAAGATGAATATCATAAGATGAAAATTGAAATCATGATTAAAATCAAGATCAACATCATGATCATGAACAAAATCAATATTAAATTAAGTTGCAAAATGATAAACATCAAATATGGATCATAATCAAGTTCAACATCCTTATCATTAAAAGATCAAGATAAATATAAATATTAATATCAAGATTGAAAAGCAATATTACCACAGAGATCAAAATCGAGTTTGAGATGAATATTAGGAGTAAGATAAAGATGATGATTATAGATTAAAACTAAAATCTGAGATCGAAACTGAGATCAAAATGAAGATAAAGATAATTATCAAGATTAAGATCAATGTTGTAATTAAGAATTAGAATAAGATTAATAACAATTAAAGATCATAATCGAGTTCAAAATTTTCATCATTATTAGATCAATATCAATATCAATAACAATATCAAGATTGAAGACCAAGTTTACAAACAATATCAAAATTGAGTTTAAGATTAAGATTAAAAAGAAGATAAAGATGAATACTATAAGATGAAAATTGAAATCATGATTAAAATCAAGATCAACATCATGATCATGAACAAAATCAATATTAAATTAAGTTGCAAAATGATAAACATCAAATATGGATCTTAATCAAGTTCAACATCCTCATCATTAAAAGATCAAGATAAATATAAATATTAATATCAAGATTGAAAAGCAATATTACCACAGAGATCAAAATCGAGTTTGAGATGAATATTAGGAGCAAGATAAAGATGATGATTATAAGATTAAAACTAAAATCTGAGATCAAAACTGAGTTCAAAATGAAGATATAGATAATTATCAAGATTAAGATCAATTTTGTAATTAAGATTTAGAATAAGATGAATAACAATTAAAGATCATAATCGAGTTCAAAATTTTCATCATTATTAGATCAATATCATTATCAATAACAATATCAAGATTGAAGACCAAGTTTACAAACAATATCAAAAACGAGTTTAAGATTAAGATTAAAAAGAAGATAAAGATGAATATCATAAGATAAAGTTTGAAATCTTGATTAAAATGTATATCAACTTCATAATCATGAACAAAATCAATATTAAATTAAGATTGCAAAACGATAATCATCAAATATGGATAATAATCAAGATCAACATCCTCATCATTAAAAGATCAAGATAAATTTAAATATTAATATCAAGATTGAAAATCAATATTACCAAAGAGATCAAAATCGAGTTTAAGATGAATATTCGGAGCAAGATAAAGATGAAGATTATAAGATTAAAACTGAAATCTGAGATCAAAACTAAGATCAAAATGAAGATGAAGATAATTATCAAGAATAAGATCAATGTTGTAATTAACAATGAGAATAAGATTAAAAACAACTAAAGATCATAATCGAGTTCAAAATTTTCATCATTATTAGATCAATATCAATATCAATAACAATATCAAGATTGAAGACCAAGTTTACAAACAAGATCAAAATCGAGTTTAAGATTAAGATTAAAAAGAAGATAAAGATGAATATCATAAGATGAAAATTGAAATCATGATTAAAATGAAGATCAACATCATGATCATGAACAAAATCAATATTAAATTAAGTTGCAAAATGATAAACATCAAATATGGATCATAATCAAGTTCAACATCCTTATCATTAAAAGATCAAGATAAATATAAATATTAATATCAAGATTGAAAAGCAATATTACCACAGAGATCAAAATCGAGTTTGAGATGAATATTAGGAGCAAGATAAAGATGATGATTATAGATTAAAACTAAAATCTGAGATCGAAACTGAGATCAAAATGAAGATAAAGATAATTATCAAGATTAAGATCAATGTTGTAATTAAGAATTAGAATAAGATTAATAACAATTAAAGATCATAATCGAGTTCAAAATTTTCATCATTATTAGATCAATATTAATATCAATAACAATATCAAGATTGAAGACCAAGTTTACAAACAAGATCAAAATCGAGTTTAAGATTAAGATTAAAAAGAAGATAAAGATGAATATCATAAGATGAAAATTGAAATCATGATTAAAATCAAGATCAACATCATGATCATGAACAAAATCAATATTAAATTAAGTTGCAAAATGATAAACATCAAATATGGATCATAATCAAGTTCAACATCCTTATCATTAAAAGATCAAGATAAATATTAATATTAATATCAAGATTGAAAAGCAATATTACCACAGAAATCAAAATCGAGTTTGAGATGAATATTAGGAGCAAGATAAAGATGATGATTATAAGATTAAAACTAAAATATGAGATCAAAACTGAGATCAAAATGAAGATAAGATAATTATCAAGAATAATATCAATGTTGTAATTAACAATGAGAATAAGATTAAAAACAACTAAAGATCATAATCGAGTTCAAAATTTTCATCATTATTAGATCAATATCAATATCAATAACAATATCAAGATTGAAGACCAAGTTTACAAACAATATCAAAATTGAGTTTAAGATTAAGATTAAAAAGAAGATAAAGATGAATATCATAAGATGAAAATTGAAATCATGATTAAAATCAAGATCAACATCATGATCATGAACAAAATCAAAATTAAATTAAGTTGCAAAATGATAAACATCAAATATGGATCATAATCAAGTTCAACATCCTCATCATTAAAAGATCAAGATAAATATAAATATTAATATCAAGATTGAAAACCAATATTACCACAGAGATCAAAATCAAGTTTGAGATGAATATTAGGAGCAAGATAAAGATGATGATTATAAGATTAAAACTAAAATCTGAGATCAAAACTGAGTTCAAAATGAAGATATAGATAATTATCAAGATTAAGATCAATTTTGTAATTAAGATTTAGAATAAGATTAATAACAATTAAAGATCATAATCGAGCTCAAAATTTTCATCATTATTAGATCAATATCAATATCAATAACAATATCAAGATTGAAGTCCAAGTTTACAAACAATATCAAAAACGAGTTTAAGATTAAGATTAAAAAGAAGATAAAGATGAATATCATAAGATGAAGTTTGAAATCATGATAAAAATGAAGATCAACATCATAATCATGAACAAAATCAATATTAAATTAAGATTGCAAAACGATAATCATCAAATATGGATCATAATCAAGATCAACATCCTCATCATTAAAAGATCAAGATAAATATAAATATTAATATCAAGATTGAAAATCAATATTACCATAGAGATCAAAATCGAGTTTAAGATGAATATTAGGAGCAAGATAAAGATGAAGTTTATAAAATTAAAACTGAAATCTGAGATCAAAACTGAGATCAAAATGAAGATGAAGATAATTATCAAGAATAAGATCAATGTTGTAATTAACAATGAGAATAAGATTAAAAACAATTAAAGATCATAATCGAGTACAAAATTTTCATAATTATTATATCAATATCAATATCAATATCAATATCAATATCAATAACAATATCAAGATTGAAGACCAAGTTTACAAACAAGATCAAAATCGAGTTTAAGATTAAGATTAAAAAGAAGATAAAGATGAATATCATAAGATTAAAATTGAAATCATGATTAAAATCAAGATCAACATCATGATCATGAACAAAATCAATATTAAATTAAGTTGCAAAATGATAAACATCAAATATGGATCATAATCAAGATCAACATCCTCATCATTAAAAGATCAAGATAAATATAAATATTAATATCAATGTTGATTATAAGATCAAAATCGAGTTCGAGATGAATATTAGGAGCAAGATAAAGATGATGATTATAAGATTAAAACTAAAATCTGAGATCGAAACTGAGATCAAAATGAAGATGAAGATAATTATCAAGATTAAGATCAATGTTGTAATTAAGAATTAGAATAAGATTAATAACAATTAAAGATCATAATCGAGTTCAAAATTTTCATCATTATTAGATCAATATCAATATCAATAACAATATCAAGATTGAGGACCAAGTTTACAAACAATATCGAAAACGAGTTTAAGATTAAGATTTAAAAAGAAGATAAAGATGAATATCATAAGATGAAGTTTGAAATCATGATAAAAATGAAGATCAACATCATAATCATGAACAAAATCAATATTAAATTAAGATTGCAAAACGATAAACATCAAATATGGATCATAATCAAGATCAACATTCTTATCATTAAAAGATCAAGATAAATATAAATATTAATATTAGATCCGAGTTATCCAATAACTCGATCATAAGGCTTCCCGATCAATACGAGAACTCAAGTATCAAGGTGTGCGACCCTTTAGGTTCCTCTGACGCTGGCAGTGCTGACCAAAGGTCACCACAAGCAGTGAGTGGCACCTAGCAGTGCATCGCTGCTACCCAGGTCATTGGAATGGATATCGACATCGACATCCCCATCATCGCAACTAGGTACAGATGCATTACAGTCTCTTTTCCGAACTGATATCCGATTGGACAAGTGTGTCACCACTTGTTTTCACCCAATCACATGGCTATGACTAAAACAGGTTCTCACCTGGGTATGACCATACACTCTCAGTCATAGAACCATAGAGGAGCTCCATGGATATCATACTTCCCTAAGGAAGGGGCAAATCCTTTGTCTGTCCATTGACCTTCTCATATGGGTCGTGACATGCTCAATGACAACCGTTATGACCTCCCAACTACGGCGAGGTATTAGGTTGCATCAAAGCAAGTCCCTAACCATATAGAATGATCAATGACCTCAAGTCAAGGGATCAATGCATCTCCTGTCACTTGTGAGGATAACTCATGACACCAAGTCATAGCCTCACAGCGGGTCTATCCAGTATATTCTCCAATGATATACTCATGTGTTTGCATTAGCACCAGGTGCCCAACCAGCCCACATACTAGTCTCACAAGTACCATAGCTGTCCCATATCCATTAAGGTACATCGACTAGGGACTATAGTTCGAGCACAGATCCAATCTGTCTCCAAGGACATTATCATGTTAGTACATATGCGCAGATGTAAACAAACATAGATAACGACAATGCCAGAATGATATAAATATCAAAGTCAAGTAGTACATAAGTGGACCAAAACTAGGTCCTAGGGCATATACACCAACAATCTTCCACTTGCACTAAGACCTAGAAGTTGAGGAATCTCAACCCCATATCTCTAGCGTGACCATCATGCTTCTGCTGCGCCAAAGCCTTGGTCAATGGGTCTGCCAGATTGTTCTCTTTGTCAACTATGCTAATCTTGACATCACCTCTTTCAATGACCTCTCTGATCAGGTGAAATCTTCTGAGTATGTGTTTGGATCTCTAATGAGACCGTGGTTCCTTAGCTTGTGCAATTGCTATATTGTTGTCACAGTAGAGTTCAATGGGATCCATTGCACTAGGGATCCATTGCACTAGGATCTCTCGCCGGAAGCCCTTTTCTCCATCTGCAGTCATAGCTAACATAATTTCAATCAGCAGGTAGCTTGATTCCAGCTATTCTGATCTGCAGTTGCTTCTGGCATCTTCTAGCGACAACAGCTCAGCCTTTCGATTCCAAATCCGCCAATGTCATCAAGTTTCTTCTCGCCGGATCCATTCGCAGCTTCTCTCGCTGCCCTGTTTTTGCCGCAAGCAATCTCCAACCAGTTGCTAACTCTCTATTTCTGCTGTCATCCGCATCTCTCCAAACCTGTCGCGCCTCCTTCTTGAGAAACATCATCTTCGGCAGTCACAGCAATTTCATCTGGAGCCAGCTTCTTCCGAAAAGCCGCTTCCTCTCACTCAGCCACCATGCGTGGCAGCAACTCTAATCTCAGCAGCATCACCTTCTTCCACAGCTCTTCTGACCCAGGCAATAATATGATCTGTTCCGATTGCAACCAGCTTCTTCTGCTGCACCCTCTATTATTAATTCGTGTCTTTTCCAGATTTACTTCACAGCAACAATCGTCCAGCCGATTCAACCAACCACTGCAAATCTTCTTCTCCAACGTTCATTTACAATCAGTAGCAGAGTTTTCAACCGCCGCTAGCATCTTCCACCATCAGCGACTGATCTGCCGCGAAAGCCACCGCCGCCTCTGTTCTAGGACACCTGCACCGCCATTGTTTCACCGCCAGATCCGCCGACGTAACCTCTTCAACTACAGCTGCCGTTTGCAAATTTTCCTGCCAGTATCAACTATTTTCAGCCTGATTAGCATCTTAGCATCAGCTTGCCACCACACACCACAGCATCTTCTACAGCCGCAGCTAACTTCTTCCGCTAAGCTTCGTATCTCGCTGCAGCTCAACTGTTTCCTTTGAGCAAGACATGCAATCTTCCTGTCCAGCTGCCACTTCCTTTTCTCGCAGCTTAAGCATCGATCAAAGCCAGCTGTCCCTGCTTCAGCCAATAGTTTCACCACTGTTCCCAGCTGCTTAGCACTTTTATTTCATCATCTTGCTGCATCTTTATTTTTATTTATTTATTTTTAGTAAAAAAATCTTCATTAATGTCTCTAATATTTTTTATTTATGCGGCATTATCTCTCGTAGCCCACCAGCCGACGACTTTGCCTCCAGGACTGTAATCTCCAACTGGCCACTAGAGACTACTCATCATCACTCTACAGTCGGCACCATCATCTTCGTTGCTAGCAGCTTTTCAGCTAGCATTTGTTCCACCTTTGCTTCTCGCCTGCATCAGCTCTTTCCACCGGCACCCTCTTCGGACCTTCAGTGATATCTCTGATTACCTCTTGAGAAAAAATTTATTTTTGCTATGTAAGGGACTATTTTTTGATCTGAGCCTTATGTATTTAAAATTGTGCAGGAAATTTTTAAGAAGACACATCTTTGGACCCAACTGCATCTGGCCTGACGATGATTGAGTTTGCTATATAGTTTTGTGAGTATTGTTTGCACTTTCTAGTGATCATATTCGATATGATTGTATGGTGTTGCTATTTGCTATGATTGTATCACTTCTAAGATTTTTATTCGATGTCATTGCTTGAATCTGTTATTTTACACTTTTGACTATGAGTTTCAAGTTTCATGCTTCACACCTTTTGCATTGATTTGATATTTTTGATGTTTAAAAATTTTTTATGACTTGAATCCATGTGATGAGAGGTGTGTGGATTTTTTCGATGATGAATGTTTATGCATGCCGATGCCTATGAATGGAGATATACCTATTATGCTGAATTTATTTCTTCAATATATATCTACTTGTTGAAATTCTTCATTGATTAATGCATAAGGTTTTGGGTAGGTATGTTGTTTGATGAATGAAATTTAAAAGTGAAACATCTTTCTTGAATAAAATGAGCATATGAGTGTAATTTTGGAATTGATGTTTAACGTGCCGTAATCTGGGCTCAATTTCTTATAGAAAGTTTGATGGATTTTACGGTACTACCGTGACCTAAATCACGGGTCGTATTTCGAGTCAATTTTTCACCCGAGAGATTTGATGAAAATACGGCACTGCCGTAA
Source organism: Costus lasius (assembly GCA_027563935.2). Classification (NCBI taxonomy): domain Eukaryota; kingdom Viridiplantae; phylum Streptophyta; class Magnoliopsida; order Zingiberales; family Costaceae; genus Costus; species Costus lasius. Next base: position 63,284,229 of record CM050454.1, on the reverse strand, counting down.
TGGATTTCACGGTACTATAATTCCGGATGATTCCTGAACCGAGAACTTCTGCTGAAATTACGGCACTGCCGTAATGGTTTTCACGGCCGTAATTACAACCCAGATTCACGATTTTCACGAATTATTTGAAGCCCGATTCTTACACGGATGATTTCGAACGATCCAGGCCATCAATTGAAGATCCATAAAAAAGGAAAATATTCGGTTGATAAAGGGAAGCGACACACATGGAAAGCCCTAATTTTCATGCATGATTCAGAGAGAAATCGAGTTCTTCACCATCGCCCTAGGTTTCACTGTCGGGAAGCGTACAGTGCATCTCCGGCCATGAAATTTGAGACGAAGCTGCGCATAGAGGACGAGAAGATACCCCAGAAGTTTCAGAATGAAAGGAGATCGATCGGAAGAGAAATCAATGAAAGACTCGCCGCCAACACTATTCATCACCGAAATTACGACTGTAATTTCTATTACAGCTGTGCTATAAAGTTATTTTCCCCTTTCTCTTTGAATTCTGATCCTCTGATACTATGGATTATTGTAATCCTTCAACTATGCTAGCTTAAACTCTTTTTGGGACATGGGGGGAGTAATTCTCCTCAGTTTCTTAATGTCTATATTATTTTTACTTTCGTCATGATGATTTTACCATGATAATTGTACTTATGTGATGATTGCCTTTAATTCTCCATATATTCATATTGTTAGCATGTTTTAGAGTTTTCGCGACATGGACTGAAAGGTGATTCACAGATAACTTGGAACCCTAAAATTGAATGTTATGAACTCATCGTAAGAAATTAGGTTTGTTCTTATTTCTCAATTTTAGAAGTACAATGCCATATTAATAATCTGAATCTAGGATTGAGTTAATGTGATAAACATGATAATACTGTGAGAAATCAAGTATAGGATTATTTGAGAACCTTAAGTAGAACAATTGAAAATTATAGTATGAAAGTATGTAACTTTCACTTGAGATGATTGATTTAGAATTCAGATGCATGAAAGTAATCCTTGAGTTCTTTATCAATGATTTACTTATCTTCAGCATTGAATAGATCTTGCATGAAAGTGAGGATCAGTTCTTTGTAAATTGTCTACGCGAAAGCGAGATGATTTCTTTATGAAGTAAATTATATCTTTATCATGATAAAATTTGATTGACGAACATCTATTTATATCTAGTCATGGAAATTAAGGTGGATGAAACCCTAGTTTCAGTTTCTCTCTCTGATATCTTCGTGCAGCTTTCGATAGTTTACTTTCATATTTCCGGTTGCCTAGCTGGTAAGAAATTATTTATCCAGTACTTGGCAAACGAGGTCTCTGTGATTTGATATCTTTTTATTACTTCGAGTATCCATGCACTTGCGGACACAATAGAGGAACACTGGGAGCGTCAAACGGCGTACTGAACGGAACTTTTCGGTATTTCTGGGGAAATTGCAGCAGGGCTGTAATGTTTATTACAGGCCGTAATTTCGGTCTCAATCTAGGCAGAAACTTCAGGTCACTCAACAGCTTTTATGGCATGGCCGTAATGTCTATTACTGGCCGTAAGTTGGGGCATGTATTGTTTTTAATGGCCCATAATTGTGGCTGAAAATATGACAAAGAGTTTTGGGTATTCTGAGCAAATTATGGTAGTGCCGTAATTTTTATTACGGGCCGTAATTTCGCCCTAAAATCTGGCAGTAGCTTCGGGGTGTCTTGGGCAAATTATGGTAGTGCCATAATTTTTATTACGAGCTGTAATTTTGCCCTGAAAACCGGTATCAACTTCTGTTTGGGCTAAAAATTTGTGGAGGTCTTCTTGGGGCTCTATAGAGGCTTCCCCAGGGTCTTCTACGGGCACACCCAGATGCTTCCATGACTCCATCACCCTTCAACATAATGAATCATTGTTAAGATGTTCTTAATTAGATAAGTCATGAAATATAGAGTGGTGAACCTGAAATCCTGAAATTCTATAAATTTGAATACAACCCAATTGTGTTTTACTCTTTCTACAACTTAGTTAAAATTAAATATAACTCTGTTTTAGACTTGTCTAGCTAACGGTCCTAAGATAAGTTGGTACTTGGCCATTGGTCCCTATGAGATCGATACTTTTATTACTTCTATATTTCTGTGCACTTGTAGATAATATCAAGTTTTTGGTGCCATTGCTGGGGACCAATTGCGCCGATATTGACTCAATCGTAGGATTGATAGACTAGGCTTTTGTTTTCTTTTCTTCTATATTTAACTCTATTTATTTATGTTTTTGAACTTATTGTTTGTTTTCCATCTTTAGCTTAACTTGTTAATTGTTTATGCCCAAGTGCATTAGGATGCTATTTGAAGAAGATCCAGACCCAGAGAGAACTTTTCGCCTCCGTGGAAAGCAATTAGCAAAGGAAATCTTAAAATCTAAAATGGGCGATCAGAGATCTTTAAAGGATTACGTAGCCCCAAACCTGCAAGGGGTTCGCTTTAGTAGTGCTCGCCCCAACATTGAGGAGAATAATTTTGAAATCAAGCCATCGTTACTTTCCATGGTTTAGCAAAACCAGTTTGGAGGCTTGCCATCTAGGGATCCTAATATACACCTTTCTAAATTTCTTGAATACTATGATACATTGAAGATAAATAGTGTCTCTAATGATGCTTTGCGACTCAGACTTTTTCCTTTTCCTCTTAGGTATAGGGCTCGTGCATGGCTTCACTCTCATCAGCCATGTTCCATAACAACTTAGGAGGAGCTTTCCAATGCTTTCTTGGCAAAATACTTTCCCCTAAGTAAGACTGCACAGCTTAGGAACTAGATCACAAACTTTGTTCAGAAAGAAGGAGAATTGCTATTCGAGGCATGAGATTGATTTAAAGAGCTTCAAAGGATGTGCCCACACTATGGTCTCGACAAGTGGGTAATTATTCATACATTCTATAATGCATTGAATTACAATACTCATATGACAGTTAACGTTGTTGCTAGTGGTGCGATAATGAATACAAGTGTGGAGGATGCAATGAATTTATTTGAAGAAATGGTTTTGAACCACTGTCAGTGGACAAGTGAGAGAGGGTCCTCTTCCAAGGTGCCAAATAGGTATGATTTAGATACTATCACTTTGCTTGCCACCAAGGTTGATTCCCTAACTCACAAAATTGATTCTTTGAATTTAAATCTTGCCACAATTAATTCTGTTTCATCTGAGATTTGTGGTAATGCAGGTCATTATACACAGGAATGTCAGTTGGGAGTTTCTACACAACAAGAGTGCAACTCTAAGCAAGCTAATGTTGGTGTTTATGCAGTAAGACATGTTGTTAGTCTATCTTTTGTACTACTTGACTTTGATATTTCATATATATACATATATCATTCTAGCATTGTCGTTATTACGCTTTGTTTACATCTACGATTATGTACATGCATGATAATGTCCCTGGAGACAGACTAGATCTGTGCTCAAACTCTTGTACATGTGAGACTAGTATATGGGTTGGTTAGGAACGAGGTACTAACGTAGACATATAGGTATATCAGTGGTGGATATACTGGACTGACTCACTGTGAGTCTCTAACTTAGTGTCATGAGTTATCCTCACAAGTGATAGGAGATGCATTGATCCCATGACTTGAGGTCATTGACTCTTCTATATGGTTAGCGACATGCTTTGATACAACCTAACACCTCACCATAGTTGGGATGTCATAATGGTTGCCATTGAGTATATCACGACCCATATAAGAAGATCAATAGATATACAAAAGGATTTGCCCCTTCTTGAGGGAAGCTTGATATCCATAGGGCCCCCTATGGTTCTATGACAGAAAGTGTATGGCCATACCCAAGTGAGAACCTGTTTTAATCATGACCATGAGATTTGGTGAAAACAAGTGGTGACACACTTGTGCAATCAGATATCAGTTTGGCAAAGTGACTATAATGCATCAGTACCTTGTTGTGATTATGGGGATATCGATGTTGATATCCATTCCGAAGACTTGGGTAGCAGTGATACACTACTAGGTGTCTCTCACTACTTGTGATGACCATAGCTCTGTTAGTGTTTATGTCCTACAGACCAATGTATGGACATGATCCGACATTATTTGAATGTACTTTGATAGAATTGATATTATTGATGAAGGCATGGTCGTTATTATGTAGATTGCTTTACCTGCGTTGATGTATTGAATTGCATAAATAATGTCCCAGGAGTTTAGTTGGATCCATTCTCATAAGTAATCCCCAGTCAAGGTGCCTTAGCCGATATGGGACAGCTTTGGTGCATGGTGCATGTGAGACAGGTGTATGGGCTAGTTAGGTGCGAGGCACAGGAACGCAGACATACAGGTGCATTGGATGCACTAGAGTGACCCATCGTGAGGATTGACTTGTCTAGTCAACAAGTCAATCTCACAGGCAAGAGGTTTGCATTGATCCTTAGACTTGAGGTATCAATGTCTAGATATGATGACGGGTATGCTTTGATATAGTCTTACGTCTCTCCGTAAATGGGTGATCAAAATGACTGTCATTGGGCATATCATAAGTCATATGGAGATATGAATGACCAATAGTAGGATTTGCCCTTTCCTTAATTGGAAGCATGATATCCACCTTGGGGCGCCCCACCTCATTGGTGCATAAGAGGAATGTATGACCATATTTTTTGAGTCATGACCAATAGATTGGATTAATAAATATGAGACTAATCCAATGGTGGGATATCAGTTTAGGCAAAGGGATCTAGAATGCATGGGAAAGCTCATTGCTTGTCAGGGAGTTGTTGCCAAATGACTTAAGTCCTATGAAATGGGTAGTAGTGATGTGTTGCTAGATACCTCTCACTACTTATGATTTTTAATCATCATTGCCATTGTCATATGGATCCTATGGGGTCACATGCAATAGACTCTTGACATTGTATTTTGATCTGGATATCTTGGAATATATATATTTGAGTTCATTCTAATCCTAAGTCCAAGACAGATTCATGGTTGAATCTGAGTCCAATTGGGATTCATGGGTTTATGTATATCCTGGCCAAGTATGTACTCTGTATGGTAGTTGAACTTGGACTTAGGACTATAAACCATGTTGGATTCGATTCCTAATTCAATTAGGAGTTGGAATCCTAATCCTATTAGGAATTGGAATCCTAGTCCAACTAGGAGTTGGAATCCTAATTCAATTAGGAGTTGGAATCCTAATCCTATTAGGAATTGGAATCCTAATTCAATTAGGAATTGGAATCCTAATCCTATTAAGAATTGGAATCCTAGTCCAACTAGGAGTTGGAATCCTAATCCTATTAGGAATTAGAATCCTATTCCAACTAGGAGTTGGAATCCTAATTTAATTAGGAGTAGAAATCCTAATTCTACTAGGAGTGAGAATCCTAATCCAATTAGGATTCAAATCCTAATAAGAATTTGGTTATGGATAAGGCCCATAGTGGTTGGGCGTGAATCCTAATCCAACTAGGATTCAAATCCTAATGAGAATTGGATTTGGATAAGGCCCATTGTGTTGGGCGCAAATCCTAATAAGGATTTAATTCCATGGGCCTAATTAGTGTTGAAATCCAAATCCAATTAGGGATTGTGGATTAAATCTAATTGAGGCAAGATTGGAATCCTATTGGGAGTAGGATTTATCATTGGCGCATGGCTTAATTTCATATATGGAATTTGCGCTAATTGATGGTATGAATCCTAATGGAATTAGGTTTCCATTGTTGGAAATAATCTTGAACGTGTGGGCTCATATGTTGGCGAGCATGGCATGATTTATTGAAGCTAAGATTTGGCCAATCACATATGGTAAGTCCTAAAGAAAATTGAACTCAAATACCCTCTCTTGATTAGGCAAGAAGCTTGATTCTTTCCAAGCTTCATGATGCGCCAATTCAAGGAGGCATGTGGCTGAACTCTTATGGCAATTCCTTGGAGGAATTGCGCCAAGTGTATAGAAGGAAAGTAGAGGGGCGGCTATGGCTTGAATGCATATAAAAGAAGGGGTATGCGCCCCGCATACCCCCTCTTTAGATGATCAACAAGTGCAGAATTTCTTCTTGAGGCAAGGCAACTTGGAGTTGCGCATGCCTTGAAACCCTAGCCACCCTCTTCCTTTGGTGTTGTGCCACTATCCTTCATCCTCTTCTTTGTTGGCCGAGAGTCTCCTTGGAGGAGTCTTATTGGTGTGAAGAACAAAGGGAGAAGAAGGAGATTCCAAGAGGTGATCTTCTCTTCCCGAGGCTAGCACCAAGTGTGGAACGGAGCAATGTTGAGAAGGTCGATGCGTGGATACTTGTAGAGGACGAGCACTTGAGCGTCTTCAACTTGGTAGCATCGTCTTGATAAGCATTAGAGGTATCATCCCTATCACATCCTTGTGTTCTCTCTCTCGCATGGATCCTTGGGAAAGGAATATGTTTCGGGTGTAATGCTTCTTTCGCTGCGTCCTGGGACTGCAAAAATTTTAAATTACACCCGGTATTCCCCAACAGTGGTATTAGAACTATTTTAAATTACACCCGGTATTCCCCAATAGTGGTATCAAAGCTACTTGCGAGAAACACAAGGTGTACATATGCTTGTGTGAACAATTTTTCGAAAATTTTTCTTTCATCCATGCACGTTTCACCTAGAAGGCGCTTTCATCCAAACTTCTCTTATTGATTTTTATGGCCAAAATTTGGATTGTATTTCTGATTGATTTAAGACCAAAGGCGCACGTAGTTTTGTCAAGTAGGACGGGCATTGTGTCTTCGGACTGGCCGGGTCTCTTGATCTGACAAAATTGCCAGCCGATAGGGTCTATGAAATCATCATGAAACTTGATTCCAATTTTAGCATAAATTTGATTGAGAGAGTGCTTTGGATGGAGTTGGCACATAAGGGGATAAAATTTGATTATTCCGATTTTCCAAATTTTATATATGCGCCACTTGTCTCCTTCATGGGTTGATATGGTCATAGCGAGTGCTCTCCTGTGTTCTGATGTGGAAGGATGTTTCCACCTGTGATGAATGCTTGTAAAATCTTTCTGCCACCTGCGTGTGGTTTATCCCCCTATCTTGATGTAAAAATTTTCATCTTACTTTAGAATAGATGTAGAATTGTTTTCATAAGATAGGTTAAGGTTCATTAAGACAACAAGGTGTCTTCTTCAACTGATTGCAGAGTGGCGCCAGCTTTGGAAGGTTGGTGATGGATTTGCGGTTGGAGGAAGGGAACTTGATTTCGGCTTCTGGCATGGGCTGATCTATTTAAGGGACTCGCAACCCTTGGATGCATGATAACATATCACATGGCTCGTGATATGTTATATGTATGAAAAGGGCTATGACCATATCGACCATATTAGCATGTCTGTGAAGGTTTATTATTCTGTCCATAGCATGCCTGTGATGTGTTTTTCCTTTTGCTGCCACCATAGGAAAATTGCATGCTAGAAAAGAGTAATAATAATTAATGGACAAACTCTCCATGAAATATCAAGTCAATAGCCTTCTGAGGTGTAGCCCTCGTCAAGCCATCGATCGATGAACTATGAACTATTTCTCACCCTCGTGAGACACACCCATCTATCTTTGGAAGGCGCATGGTGACAATATGCATCTTAGTCTGCCACAAGTGTAGACGTGCCCTCGTGAGGTGCAGGTTGGCCCTGGGCATAACAATCAGGTCAAACTTAACTAGTTTTCATATGTCATTGACATGATGAAACACTAGAGGCAGCTGTTGAGAGGATAGGGTTCTGTGTTGTATCTAGCCCTTGTTGGACACAGGGCGCCTAGTCTATCTTAACTAAGAGGAAATGTGCACGACACAATTGGCTGACATGCCTACATAAGGAAGCATGGGACTCTTTGTGCACCCCAACTCAACCTCGTGAGTCGTGGAGACCTCATGTGAAATTAGGATCCTACTCACTGATTTCCGAGTTGAGTTTGAGAGTTATCAACTTGTTAAGAAAATAGTGGGAGCATAGCATTTAATTTAAAGTTCTTGTTAAATGCTTTATCATAGTAATTATTTTGCTTGTTTGCTTATTGTAGATGATATCATCTCCTAATCTTAGATTGAAACTTCGTAAACATAAACTGGATGGAACAAATTGGACAAAATGGTTCAGAATTTTGACCAAAATTCTAGAACAAGAGAATGTGGTGCATCTTCTTGAAAGACCTCCATCCTAGGCCTGTCTTTATTTTAGTACAGAGTGGGAGTGAAATGTCTATCTTGAACATTGTGCGGATACTAAACATTACACTGCCCTTGTTTTGTGGTGCATGACCCCTGAGGTCCAGGTTGAGTGTGATGAGATGGGGATTTATGATATCATCATACATCTTCGAGGTCTCTTCACACCAGGCACTTCAAATAGTGATCAAGAGAGTGTTGTTGGATCTTCTGGGTGTTTGCCTAAATCCAGGAATAACCATGGTTTTGTTTATTCGAAGCTAAAACTTCAGAAGACTAGGAATGCATGGAAATTTCAGGATGGATTAAGGCCCTAGGAAGAGCATGGCACAAAAGAAGAGATGTAATCCATCTGTTTCAGGTATTGTGTTATTGAGGTCTTTATGTCTACTTCTTATTCATGGGTACTGGGTACTGATTGTGGAGCTTACATATATTTTTCATATACAGGGGCTCAGAAGAAGTAGGACAATGAGGCTTGGTGGTCAGAGACAGAGCATTGGATGCTGCTGTTGATATTATCTCACTGCCTTCAAGACTTCAACTAGAACTTTACTATTATGTACTAGCTTTTGTATTAGAACATTATGTCCATTATTTTGAATCGATTTTCAGTTTAAAATAAATGGTATTTCTTTAAATCTGGGATATTCTATAAAAGTGGTACAATTGATAATAGTTTGTAGTTCTGTGTGTAACACTGAATAGATCAAGTATAATGATTCAATCAACACTCTCTCATAGCATTGTCACTTGTAGGCATAAAGCAAATGTCACATCCAAGAAGTCCATTGACTATTGGGATCATTATCCTCTCAGGATTATGATACATGTGAGTTTTGTTTAATGGATAAGGTGACAGATGCAGCCTTCACCATAAACAGTGGAAGGGTAAGTGGCTTGTTGGATCTATACATAGCAATGTGTGTGGACCCATGGAAACAAGCACAAGGAAGTGTTGTATACTTTATTAGGTGTGGATATAACTTATCCAACATATAACTTTGGAGAAATCCATGAAGTTAAGAAATGAAGTGCTGGATCAAATTGGAAGATCTATTAAACACTTTGATTGGATCAAGGTAGTTAGTGAGGAATTTGATGACTTTCCGAAAGGAGTGTGGGATTATCTCACAGCTTACATGGAACACCACAACTGTGTGGTGAAATTCAAAGAAAGAAAGAGGAACACATTGGATGTGGTTCCATCTTTGAATAGTCATGCAAATTTTGAGGCCATACAAGCAACTGTTCTTGTAACATCCCTCAGAATCACACCCCACACGCATACAAGTAAAAATACGGGGTTTTAAAAATTTTTACTCTTCCATTAAAACATAAGAAGAAAGCGGCATCGAAGGACATTACTACGGAACTGAAAACCGCACAGAACTGAGTAGGATCGATTACTAGGAAATAGAAATCCGGCAGCAAGTATACTAAATTACTGCTGCACAGACCCACATATCCTGGAACAAAACAGATGTCCACACTACACATATGTGGAGAACACAAATTTCAGAAAAACTGCAGAAATTGATTATTCAGATACCAAATACAACAATAACTCGGTTACACATCTCAAGGTATTTCGAATACAGAATTTGAAGTTTGAGTGGTCTGATAATTGTGAGTCTAGTTTTCAGGAACTGAAAAGGAGACTGACCAGTGCTCCTATCCTCATCATTCCCTGTGATGGAGAGAAGTTCACTGTGTACACTGATGCCTCTGGTAAGGGTCTGGGTGCTGTACTGATGCAGCAAGGAAAGGTAGTTGCTTATGCTTCAAGGCAACTCAAAGACTATGAGGTAAACTACCCCACTCATGATCTGGAATTGGCAGCTGTAGTTTTTGCCTTGAAGATCTGGAGGCACTATCTGTTTGGACAGACATTTGAATTGTTTACAGATCACCAGAGCTTGAAGTATATCTTCACTCAGAAAGAGCTGAATATGAGACAGAGGCGATGGCTTGAATGGATAAAGGATTATGACTTCACCATCCAATATCAGTCTGGTAAAGCTAATGTGGTGGCTGATGCTCTTAGTCGGTATCCTGTGACTCAGATAGCTGCACTGCGAGTCCAGGAGTGGCGACTATTGCAGGAGTTCAGTGACTTACATCTGAGTGTGACTCCGGGTGAGAGAGGCGGTCTTCTAGCTCCTTAGGATCGAATTACTCACAAGAAAAATCGTCCACAGAGAAAAACGCCAAGACAGAGGAGCAAGGATCACCAGGAAATTCGTCCACCACCAGCGTCAGGAATTTCAGGAGGCGCCAAGCACAGTGAGGGGCGACAACCAAAGGCGGCTAGGGCAAGAAAACCAACAAAAGTCGTGAGGGAGAGGAGCCCTCACGCAATTCCTCTTTTTCTCCCACCCCAAACGGATCCAAGATCCAATAACCCAGTTAACTTAAGTGAAAAAAAATTGGTTTTATGGGCTTACCTGGGCTTAACCACCCTGCGCCACTCCAATAACATCAGAAATATGCGCCACCATGGTGGAAGGAATTCCAGGAGCAAAGAATCAAGGTTGAGGGTTCAAATCCCCAACCAAAATAATTATTTTTGCCCTTAAATCATAATTCAGAAAAAAATCGAGGGCGTTACAGTTCTGACACTCCATAGTGTGTGTTTGTGGGGGCGCTGCGAGTGCTATTTCTATCCCGGTTAGAACAAAATATTTGTTGCTCAAATTGTTGTTCTTTCTTGAGGAGATTTTTGAAAGAAGTCAGTGGGAGTAGATTTGATTAGGACAAGGTCCAAAATCAACCACAATACAATTAGACACAAATGGAGAGTAGAATATCACATACAGGTTGAAAGTCAACCTGAGGTTCAAGTAACATAGGAACCACATAAGTCTGGATGGATTTGAAATGCTCTCACAAGATGTGGGTATGACGAATTTTTCATCAAGGATGAACCTAAGACTTATGAGGAAGCGGAAGAGGTCAATGGACCAGATTCCAAGAAATGGCTAAGTGCCATGAGAACCGTAATGGACTCCATGTCTGCTAATCAAGTGTGGGACTTGATTGAGCCGCCAAAAGGGTAACACCCATAGGCTGTAAATAGATCTTTAAGGAAGATAGACATGGAAGGTAATGCTGTTACCTATAATGGCAAGTTAGTGAATGAAATTTTAGGCATGTCCACTGGGTGGATAGTGATGAAATTTTAGGCATGTCCACTGGAAGGTAATGCTTTTCTTAATGGACATCTGGAAGAGGACGTCTATATGGAAATAGCCGAAAGGTTTTCATAAAGAGGCCATAAAAATATGCATGGTCTTATACAAGCATCTTGAAAAAGGCCTGTGTTTTCAAGAAGATCAGTGGGAGCATCATAGTGTTTCTTGTTCTACTTGATTGATGTTATTCTCCTCACATGAAATGGCATCCCAGCTCTTCACGCGGTGAAGTAAAGGCTAGGGAAGTATTTCGAGAAGAATGATCTAGGGAATGAGGCCTATAACCTAGGCATGTGGATCTATGGATAGGGATCCAAGAAAGTCATTGCCCTTTAGTCAATCTATGTTCATCCAGGAAATTCTGGAAGGTTCATATTGGGTGATCCCAAAAGTTGATACCTTCAAGGAAGACATGGTCTGACTCTCTCAAAAATACTATGTCCTCTGACATAGCTGGAGAGTAGTAACATGAGTCTATAATCCTAATACATTGGGTATAGGATAGATCATGTTTTATGCAATATGCACAAGACCATATGTGGCGAATGCTTGGAGCATGGCCAGTAAGTTTCAATCAAATCCTAGTGTTCAACACTAGATAGCTGTGAAAGCAATCCTTTAATACTTGGGAAGTATTAAGGATTGAGGTCTAGTCTGTGATAGACAGGAAGAACTTTGTGTACAGGGGTACACTGATACTTTGTTCCAGTCTAATGACTATCGTTCATAGCCAGGATTTGTGTTTTGCCTTTTTGTGGTGTTGTATGCTGGAAGAGCTTTATGCAAACCACGGTGGCAAATTCTACAATTAAGGCTGAGTACATTACAGCTTCTTGTGGCAGCCAAGGGAGCAGCTTCATTCATTTGAACTTGATTTAGTCCCTGGTGCTTGATGGTCCAGTATAATTCTTACAGGGGCCATAGCCTATGGCACAGCAGAAGCTAAATGAGTCATACTAGAGACATAGGACTGAATAAACTCAGTTGCCCTTGGTCTTAGTGCAAGTGGGAGATTGTTAGTGTTTACGCCCTGCAGACTAATGTATGGACATGGTCTGGCATTATTTGAATGTATTTTGATAGAATTGATATTATTGATGAAGGCATGGTCGTTATTATGTAGATTGCTTTACCTGCGTTAATGTATTGAATTGCATAAATAATGTCCCAGGAGTTTGGTTGGATCCATTCTCATAAGTAATCCCCAGTCAAGGTGCCTTAGCCGATATGGGACAGCTTTGGTGCATGTGAGACTGGTGTATGGGCTAGTTATGTGCTGGGCACAGTAACGCAGACATACAGGTGCATTGGATGCACTAGAGTGATCTACTGTGAGGATTGACTTGTCTAGTCAACAAGTCAATCTCACATGCAAGAGGTTTGGATTGATCCTTAGACTTGAGGTATCCATGTCTAGATATGATGACGGGTATGCTTTAATACAGTCTTACGTCTCTCCGTAAATAGGTGATCAAAACGACTGTCATTGGGCATATCATAAGTCATATGGAGATATGGATGACCAATAGTAGGATTTGCCCCTTCCTTAATTGGAAGCATGATATCCACTTTGGGGAGCCCCACCTCATTGGTGCATGACAGGAATGTATGGCCATACTGTTTGAGTCATGACCAATAGATTGGATTAATAAATATGAGAGTAATCCAATGGCGGGATATCAGTTTAGGCAAAGGGATCTAGAATGCATGGGAATCCTCATTGCTTGTTAGGGAGTTGTTGCCAAATTACTTAAGTCCTATGACATGGGTAGCAGTGATGTGTTGCTAAATACCTCTCACTACTTATGATGTTTAATCATCATTGTCATCATCATATGGATCCTATGGGGTCACAAGCAATAGACTCTTGACGTTGTATTTTGATCTGGATATCTTGGAATATATTTGTTTGAGTTCATTCTGATCCTAAGTCTAAGATAGATTCATGGTTGAATCTGAGTCCAATTGGAATTCATGGGTTTATATATATCCTGGCCAAGTATATACTCTGTATGAGAGTTGAACTTAGACTTAGGATGATAAACCATGTTGGATTCGAATCCTAATTCAATTAGGAGTTAGAGTCCTAATCCTATTAGGAATTGGAATCCTAATCCTATTAAGAATTGGAATCCTAGTCCAACTAGGAGTTGGAATCCTAATTCAATTAGGAGTTGGAATCCTAATCCTATTAGGAATTGGAATCCCAATTCAATTAGGAATTGGAATCCTAATCCTATTAGGAATTGGAATCCTAGTCCAACTAGGAGTTAGAATCCTGATCCTATTAGGAAGTAGAATCTTATTCCAACTAGGAATTGGAATCCTAATTTAATTAGGAGTTAGAATCCTAATTCTACTAGGAGTATTTTCATAACTCTAACACTAATTGGCCTTCCCACTTACCCTAGCCACATACCTCTTCTTGTATTTGCACCTATATAGCTCTCTTTCCGGCCCTTGCTTGATACAATGATTCACATGCGAGAGCAACTTCAAAGGGTGAGAGCATCATAGTAATTGGTCTCAAATGGAGATATCGCAATAGCCAATTAATGGATTCGCACGCAAACAAAAAAGGGCTCATAGACCATCTCGTTTACCTGATTCTTGATGTCAAAGCAAAGCTCAGGAGTTACATACCTCAAGCACATCTTGATCCTTCAGTTCAGTCCTTTTTAAATCTTTGGGATGACTTAGTAGCGATCTAAAGAGTTAACCGGTTGTTGTTTTCCTGTGCAAAATTTTCACACACCTTTGCTGCTTGATCTTGCTTATTTGCGCACGCTTTGGCCCAAAACCATCTCGCAGCGGATTGGACTTGTAATCTCTACAAAACTGCTCTATGACAAAGTAGCCGATCTCACCTTGAAGCAGGAAATCAATTACTGCGACCTTAAGAAGCTTCCGATTTCTCATGGAGGGGTCCCTTGCCAGGCAGCCATGGTCTTCATATGTCAAGCCGCAAAGGAAATTCTGCCGGGTAGCTGCACATCCACCTCGGGTTTATCCTCTGTCGCTACATCTGCTGGGTAGATGCGTGTATGAGCTGTGTGTGTCCCAATCTATTATATTGTGCGTGTATGAGCCGTCTATGCTAGTTGAATGTTCCCTTTGGTGTTTTCTTTTGTTTTTTTGTGGAGGAGGGTTGAAAGCTTGTATTGCATCATTCACGTGCTAGTTATACAGGGGAGACTCTGCCGGATTTTTCTTCGGACCCGGTGGAAGGATAGTGTGGGAGTGATGTACATACACTTGTGACATATCTTCTTTTGGCTTTATAAAATCTCTTACTTGCCTTTGGCAAAAAAAAAATCATAGTAATTGGTGCAACCATCCTCTTCCAAGCCGCAATCCTTCCTTCCTCCTTCTCCCTTGGCGTAAGTGAAGCAAGGGGCTTGGCGGCATCTTCTCCCACACCTCCTCCATGGCACATCCTTGCTTGAAGGTGGTGCAACTTGTGTAGAGTCTCCCTAAGGCTTGGATCTTTTTCTCGAGGCTAGCACTGAGCGTGGAAGAAGAGGACTCGAGCGTCGACTATGTGTTAGACTGCAGAGGGAACACACTTGGGAGCCTACATCAGCATCGCTGTATATTGCTCTTAGGTAATTTCTCTCTACATCGTGTCAACCTCCCTCGCAAGCATCGATCTTGTGGTTTTTTGGGATAGGCCTGTTTCAGGGATTTGCTACCGCTGTGTCTAAGTAAAAATTTTAAAATCCCCGAGGTTTGCCAGCAGCTAATTGATGACTCAAAAATTCATAGTAAATTTTATATTAATTGTATATTATTTTTGAGTGATATTTATGCTCTTTTGCTTATTTTTTAATCTATTTGGTTAATTATTTTAGAATCTACACCTCTTCCCGTTCTTGTCATATTTGAGGGGAAAAAAATCAAAATATGATAGATTTTGAAGTATCCGAGTGCAGGAATGAGTTCCTGACATCGAGATGAAGCTCCCCGTCAATTTTCAGACAAAATAGAGCTTAAATGAAGAATCACAGTCCTGCCGTCATTATTTTCACGACCGTGAACTGAAGAGAACACTACCGTGATCATTTAATTTGGTGCCAAGTTTCGATAGTTCATAGGAAGAATCATGGCCCCGCCGTGATCTCATGGAAATTTTCCACAGAGAGTTTCACGGGCATGCCATAATAAACATCACAAACCGTAACTTTATTTCAAATTACACAGAAGGAATCATAGCCCTACCGTGATTATAACTATGAGCCACCGTCGTGTTGCCTGAATCTACCGCCACTGTTAGTGCAGTCGAGAATTGCGAAGCCAAACTAAGGAGATTTAGAATACGATTTCAAAAATCAAAAAGAGGGGGAGTGATCTATAATAAGAGGAGAAGATTTCAAGCCGTGGGTACCGAATATTGATCAACCACAAAGAGAGAGATCGAGGGAGGCACCGTTGTGGTAGGGTTCCTCATCGGGAAGCATCCAGACCATCTTAGGCAACCAAATTTTCAAGGAAGGTGTGCCTCGTGGAGGAGAAGATGCACAGAAAGTTTTAGATCAAAAGAAGTTCAATTGGAGAAGAAATCAGCAAAATCGTGGATGTGGCTACTGTTCATCGCCGAAATCAGAAGTTGTTCTTCATAGAAATCACAGGCTATCAAGTTTTTCACATACCTGTGAAATCAGTAAACTATTTTTTTACGCCTTTTCAAATCCTGATTTTTCTGAAATGAATTATTATTATATTTCTTCCATCATGATAGCGTAAAAATGACTAGATAACTCTTATTTTGTAAGTTGTTCTTTGAATGATAATTTTATTTTTGTGATCATTGACATGTTTTTAGAGTTCACAATATAGACCGAGAGGTGATTTATGAACTCAGATCCCTTAAATTGTGGATTTTAAGAACATAAGCTATGAGAATAGATCTGTTCTAAAATGCTAATTTTTTATGCTTATCTAGATGTTAATATTTTGACCTAGGTGTTTTATTGATTTAGACATGATAATATGGACCGAGAGGAGATTTTGATTGTTGGAAACCCTTAAGTAAAACCTGTAAAATTAAGATACGAGAGTATTTAATTTTACTGGAGATTTTGACTTTAGAAGTTAAATTTATGAGAATAGATTTAATTATTTAGTCTGATTTGCTTTTATTAAACATTGAGCAGTAAGTCACGAGAGTGAAGACTTGCTCAGTGTAAATTGTTCGTTCGAGAGGATACAATTTTCTTTTTAAGCAAATTTTATCTTTATCATGATAAGAATAACTAACAAAACACTTATTTATGTCTAATCATGGAACTTAAGGAGGATGAAACCTTAGTCCCAACTTTCTCTCTCTAAAATTTATTGCAGTTTCTATCGCTTACTTTTGTCCTACTTCATCGCTTATCGTCTACGCGAGAGCGAGATGATTTCTATATGAAGTAAATTATATCTTTATCATAATAAAATTTGATTGACGAACATCTATTAATATATAGTCATGAAAATTAAGGTGGATGAAACCCTAGTCCCAGTATCTCTCTCAGATATTTAGTTTACTTTCTGTTTGTGCTTTCATCATATTCGATTTGCTTAGCTAGTGAGAAAACAATTATTTGGTACTTAACACATAGGTCTCTATGGTTCGATATCTTATTTATTACTTCGAGTATCCGTGCACTTGCGGACTACAACAAGTATTGCTAGACTAAGCTTTATTTGTTTTAGATTTAACTTTGTTTTTTATTTTTGCCGGTTTTGGATTTTCACAGTTGTGACAGAATTGTGATATTTGAAAATTTTGAATTTGCTTGTGTTTTTATTCTAAGAAAAAAAACAATTTGATTGATTAGTGTTGGATAATCTTTCTGTTCTTGATAGATTTGAAGATATGTTTTTTAATCATAACTCCTGGGCAACTGAATGAGGTGAGGTACATATGCCACAAGGTCATAATGAAGATGATTCATTGCGCACTCTTGAAGATAAGTTAGATTATTTGGCTCATAAATTAGACTCATATATGCACCTTGTTAAGACATCTTTTTCTTCTATTAGATGTGATATTTGAGGATGTTTTGATCATTATACTTCTGGTTGATAAATTAGAATTCCTCCAAATTCCAATTCACCATGGCATCAAGATGATCAATATAATTCTAGATGGGAAAATCACCAAACTTCTTTTTATGATGATTGCTCAAATCATATTCCTGAACCATGCTTTGAGGACACTAAAAAATCTAGCTTAGAGATAATGTTTGAAAAGTTCATGAAACAAAATGAGGAGGCACATGAGACCTTTAAACAAATGAATTCTAGGATGGATAATATGCGTGCTCATACTGAAATGTTAAAAACCCAAATAGCACAACGAGATTATTTATTTGAGTTTGATTTGGAAACTGAAGAAATTGATTTAGAAAAGTCCTCCTCTTTTTTTTTTCGCCAAAGGCAAGAAGAGATTTTATATAGATTTAAGAAATATGTTACATAATATGTACAAACTCCACCAACTCCCTCATCCTAGGATCATTAAAAATTTTGATAGAGTTTCCCCTGTATATATGGACGCGTGGATCCTGCTACAACACCAAAACTCTCAACCATACATAACAAGGCCCTTCTCACAAAGCAAAAAAGACAAACACACAAGAGTACAATACCAGAGCAAAAAAATACAACGTCTCCCCATTTCTTTGCGCGGCGTGGTGGTGACTTGTAGCATTCTAGCGCAATAAGTAAGATAAGCATGCCAAGGAAAAGTCCCCCTCTGATTTTGATTGTTTTGAAATTAAGCCTTATGTGAACATTAATGAATCTCACTCTGATTTTGATGATTGTAAAATTGATTCATTTGATAATTTATTTGTGGAAAAGTTTGAGGAAATTGATTTTGAAAAATGCCCTCTTTGATTCTAGTGAAAGTGATGAAATTGATTCTTTTGATGATATATTATTTATGGTTAAATCTGATTCTTGCAATTCTGAGATTGATTCTTTCGATTCTTCTAATGATGTATTATTTGTGGAAAGGCATGAAGAAATTGATTTTGAAAAGTCTCACTCTGATTTTGTTGATAACTTTGAAATTGATAAGTTATTTGATGATGAACATGGGGAACTAAAAAAGGATTTGAAAATTATGAATATTGATGAATCTCACTCTGATGTTTTGCCCACATCTTTTGATTTATTTGAAAAATTATGCTTTATTGAAGAATCTAATGTGAGACAAAAGGACTATTTTGATGATCCAATACTTAAATCTTTTGATGGAAGTTCTATTGCAATTGAAGATAAAAATTTAAAGAAAGAACTAATGATTTTGCTTACTAACAAATTTAGGAAGATTATTGAATACCATTCGTGTGGATTTGAAAATTTTGATTTTGATTTCTGCATATTTGAGAAAGCCATGTCGATCTTGATTTATATGAAATTTTGGATATTTAGATTAGTGGCTAAACTTTTAGGACAACGGAAATACAGAAAATTGTATGCTATTTACTATGGTACTGATCCACCTGCTTCGCCGTAATATTTGATTTTTGGTCAAGCTATGGACCTAAAATTAGTGCTTCTTGGGAGGCAACCCAAGCACTCTTACTTTGCTTAGTTTCTTTTATTTTAGTTTATTTTTATAATTAATTTTTCTTCTCTTTTTGTAGGGAAAATCAAACTTTGCGCAAAATACGGCACTGCCATAATCTTTTCCACGGTGCCGTAATTTCGGCCGATTTCTTATCCGAAAGTTTTCCAAAGTTTTGTGAAAAATACGGCACTACTGTATGCATTTTCACAATACAGTAATTTCGGTCCGTTTTTTACCAGAAACTTTTGAGCATTTTATGGCACTACTGTAAGAAATTTTATTTGCCGTAATTATGGGTAATTTTTGAACAAAATGTTTTATGGTTTTTACGGCAGTGCCGTAATAATTTTTATGGTACCATAATTTTGAGTGTTTTCTTACCCGAGAGTTTTGGATCTTTTACGGTACTACCATAATTTTTTTTATGATGCTATATTTTTGAGTGATTTTTGATCCGAGAGTTTTAATATTTTTGTGCAAAATATGGCAGGCAGTGTCGTAATCATTTTCACGGTGCCGTAATTTCAGTATGTTTCTGACCAGAAAATTTTGTGTACATTACGGCACTGCCGTGAGGAATATTATGTCCATAATGTTAAAACTGCATTTTGCTTATCTAATTATGTGTTTTCTCGCTGAGATTTTAAGAAACTAGAGCGGTGAAATTTTTTATCTTTGGCACAGTTTGAAAGTACTCATCTTTGTCTATTTTTTGGATATTTTTGTTGAATTTTAAAGTTCATGGATCATCCTATGACACATAGCATCTTTTGGTAACTGATTAATTTCTGTAGCAGTTTTTTTTACTGATCTGATTAGCGTTTTTGCTGCAAGTATTTAAGATGCTTTAATGTGTCGTAACCCTTATCTTTCACTTGAAATGGGAAGAACATGTGTCATTCTATCCCATGGATTAGTTGCTTTCATGAAAATATTTTTTAATTATTCTAGGAAACATGGCATCTTTTCGAACTTGATTAACTTCAGTGCAGTTTTTGATTTAGTAATCTGATTAGCCTTTTTTCTGCTGATACCCTAAATTCTTGACAAACTTTGATCCTTCAATTTTCATACACCCGGAAAGAACAAGTTTTATTCTACTACATGGTGCTGTCTATTTTCTTTATGGATCATTAAATCTTATTCTTGTGTATAGCTACTTTTCATAACTGAATCAATAGGCTGCACTGCTTTCCATTGACATTAGCAGCTCCTTGTCTACAGATTTCCACCAAAAACTGCATCCTAGTCGCCACCACTGTTTCCAGCCGTCGACTCTAGATTCTACCACCAGCAGCCTCTTACTTCTTCTGCTGCCTCTATTTCCATTAATTTTATTTTTGCATCAAAATTTTCAATTAGTGACTATAATTTTTTTTTATCTATGCAGCATCATCTCTTGCTGCCCACTAGCCGACGACTTTGCCTCCAGGACTGTAATCTTCAGCACGCCACTGAAGACTACTCATCATCACTCTACTGTCGGCACCATCATCTTCATTGCTAGTAGCTCTTCAGCTAGCATCTATTCCACCTCTGCTTCTCGCCTGCTCAGCTTTTCCCACCGGCACCCTCTTTGACCACCGACGATATATCTGATTTCTATTTTTAGCTAAAGTAAGATACTATTTTTGATCTGAGCCTTATGTATTTAAAATTGCGCAGGTAAATTTTCAGAACGCGCATCCTTGAAGACGGATCAGTTGCACCTGCCCTGACGCTACACCCCGGACGATGATTGAGCTTGCTATATAGTTTTGTGAATATTGTTTGCACTTTCTAGTGAACTTATTCGGTATGATTGTATGGTATTGCTACCTAATTTCCTTTGCTATTTTCTATGATTGTATCACTCACTGAGATTTCTATTCGATATGGTTGCTTGAATCTATCATTTTACACTTTTGACTATGATTGTATGAGTTTCATGCTTCACACCTTTTGCATTGATTTTGACATTTTTGACTTCACACCCATATTTCTATGATGATGAATGTTTATGCATGCCTATGAATGGAAATATACCTATTATGCTGAATTTGTTTCTTCATTATATATCTACTTGTTGAAATCATTCATTGATTGATGCATAAGGTTGTTGGGTAAGTATGTTGTTTGATGAATGTAGTCTAAGAGTGAAACATCTTTCTTGAATAAAATGAGCATATGAGTGTAATTTTTGAATTGATGTCAATTGGATAACCTAGTTGATGTTTAGTTTATTTTACTCTTTGTTGGGAAGAAAGAATCCAAGGACCAAAAAGAGAGAGAGAATCCCCTACTTGGCACTACGTAAAATTGACAGTGGTACCGAAGATAAGAGTTGAAGTCCAAATAAAAAGTGTGTATCTATGTGGGTACATACCATGAAAAAAACCAAAAAAAAAGAAAAAAAAGAAGAGAAACATTTTCACTGGAAAAAGAATTTGGATATCCTATTCCTGTAAACAAAGATATAATAAATTTAAACTGAAACTTGGGTGAGTTCATGAGACAGAGATTCTTTTTATTATACAAGTTGTGAAATTTTATTTTATTAAGTTGTGAATCTTAAGGATTAATTTTAGAAGACAATATAATTATTTAAAATTTTATGTAGCATTTAGTGGAATATTTTCTGAGTGATTATATTTTAGAAATTTATTTTTCATAAAAGAACATATTTTCCATACTTAGCATTGTTCTTTATTCTATTTATTTGCTTGAGGACAAGCAAAGTTTGAGCCTTATGTGTTTGATGACACCAAAATTTATAATATATTTTGTGTCATTTCATTGGTCTTTTTTGTGTCATATTTATGCTCTTTTGCTTGTTTTTAAGCCCTATTTGTAAAATATTGCGGAATCTAAATTATTTCCTATTTTTGATGATTTTTAGGTAAAAAGTATCATATTTTGATGGATTTTGAAAGATCTGAGCACACCAATGGATTCCAGATGTCGAGACGAAGCCGCTTATCAATTTTCATGCAAATCGGAGGAAGTTTGAAAAATTACACCCCCGGGTGTAATAAATATTATGGTACCATAATTTCTACCCCAAAAAGCATAGAAGCAAAATTACGGCAGTGCCGTAATAAATATTATGGAAAATAAGAAATGGTGTAGATTCCGCAATAAAAAATGGTGTAGATTCCGCAATATACAGAAAGAAATTATGGCACTGCCGTAATGAAAATTATGGTACTGTAATTTCAACCCAGGTTGCCCGATTCTTCCGTGAATTACTTGCGAAGACGATTTCTCGAGCTATAGACCCCCAAATTGAGATCCGAAATAAGCTATAAACTCATCTCAACGAGGAGAAGACTAATTTTTATTCACTGCCCAAAGAGAAATCAAGGGAGGTGTCCTTAGGGCACGGCCTCGCACCGAGAGGCATAGTGGCCACCTCAAGCCTCAAAATTTACAGGAAAGCTTCGCCTAGAGGAGAAGACGATACCCCAGAAGTTTCAGAGCGAAAGGAGATCGATTGGAGGATAAATCAACGAAAGAAGGGTCACCTGCACTGTTCATCGCGATTCCGGAGCAAAATTACGGTGTGTAAAGTGTTTTTCCCCTTTCTCTTCGATTTCTGATCAATCTGAAGTATGGTTTATTGTAATTCTTCTACCATGCTAGCTTAGACATCTTTTGGGACATGGGGTGTAATCCCTTTTATTTTATATGACTAGATAATTTTTATTTCGTCATGATAACTTTACTATGATAATTTTACATATGTGATGAACGCCTTTAGCCTTTAATTCACCGAAGATTCATATTGTTAGCATGTTTTAGAGTTTTTGCGATATAGACCGAGAAGTGATTTCCTTGAGAACTTGGAACCCTAAAATTGAATGTTAGGAACTCATCGTAAGAAATTAGGTTTGTTCTTATTTCTCAATTTTAGAAGTACAATGTCATGTCAATAATCTGAATTTAGGATCGAGTTAATGTGATAAACATGATGATACTGTGAAAGATCAAGTATCGGATCGTTGGAGAACCTTAAGTAGAACTTGTGAAAATTATAGTATGAGAATATGTAGTTTTCACTTGAGATGATTGACTTAGAATTCGGATGCACGAGAATGATCTTTGAGTTCTTTGTCAATGATTTACTTATATATAACATTGAATAAATCCTACACTAGAGTGAGGATTGGTTCTTTGTAAATTGTCTACGCGAGAGCGAGATGATTTCTCTTTGAAGTAAATTATATATTTATCATAATAAAATTTGATTGACGAACATCTATTCATATCTAGTCATGGAAATCAAGGTGAATGAGACCCTAGTCCCAGTATCTATCTCAGATATTTAGTTTACTTTCCATTTGTGCTTTCATCATATTCGATTTGCTTAGCTAGTAAGAAAATAATTATTTGGTACTTAACACATAGGTCTTTGTGGTTCGATATCTTATTTATTACTTCGAGTATCCGTGCACTTGCGGACTACAGCACATACTCAGAAGATTTCCCTTTATCAGAGAGATCTTTGACAGAGGTGATGTTAAGATTAGCAGAGTTGATACAGAGAACAATCTAGCAGACCCACAAACCAAGGCTTTGGCATAGCAAAAGCATGATGGTCATACGAGGGATATGGGGTTGAGGTTTCTCAACCTCTAAGTCTAAGTGCAAGTGGGAGATTGTTGGTGTTTATGCCCTAAGACCTAATTTTGGTCTATCTTTTGCACTACTTGACACGATATTTTTTATATATCATTCTGGTCTATCTTTTGCACTACTTGACACCGATATTTTTTATATATCATTCTGGTATTGTTGTTATTATGCTTTGTTTATATCTGCGATTGTGTACATGAATGATAATGTCCCTGGAGGCAGATTGAATCTGTGCTCAAACTATTGTTCCCAGTCAAGTACCTAAGTGGATATGGGACAACTTTGGTACATATAAGACTGGTATATGAGTTGGTTAGGCACGAGGGGCTAATATAAATATATGGGTATATTAGTGGTGGATATACTAGGCCGACCTACTGTGAGGCAATGACTTGGTATCATGAGTTATCCTCACAAGTGACAGGAGATGCATTGATCCCTTATCTTAAGGTCATTGACTTTTCTATGTAGTTAGGGTCATGCTTTGATACAACCTAACACCTCACCGTAGTTGGGAGGTTATAACGGTTGTGATTGAGTATGTTACGACCCATATAAGAAGGTCAATGTATAGACAGAGGATTTGCCCCTTCATAAGGGAAGCTTGATATCCATGGGGCCCCCCTATGGTTCGTTCTATGACCGAAACTGTATGGCCATACCCAGGTGAGAACCTGATTTAGCCATGACCATGAGATTGGGTGAAAACAAGTGGTGACACACTTGTCCAATCGGATATCAGTTTTACAAAGAGACTATAATGCATCTATACCTAGTTACGATGATAAGGATGTCGATGTTGATATCCATTCCGATGACTTGGGTTGCAGCGATGCACTACTAAGTCTCACTCACTACTTGTGATGATCTTAGGTCATCGCTGCCAACGTTAGAGGAACCTACATGGTTGCATATCTTGATACTCGAGATTTCATATTGATCGGGATGCCTTATGATCAAATTATTGGATAGCTCAGATCTATTTGGAAGACTTCATCAGTGCCAATGGGCCTGATGAGATGGAAAAGATTTATTGGAGCCAAGCTTATTTTTGGCAGGTTGGCCTGAAATTGACCATGGTTGGTCACATTTGAGTTAGGGTTGTATTGGATTGGATCCAATTGTTTAATCAACCTATGCAATGAAGTTTGGGCTAGCTCATTACCCAATGAGGCCGAATAATAAGTTGTCATGAAGAGATAAGTGGGCTCAAGGGTATAATGGAAAGAAAACTGACCCCATTGGCACCTAAGGGTATAGTGGGGATGATTTGGCGCATGAGGCTTCATTAGGCAGTATATGACGCCTTGCCCTTATTCCTTGGATGGAAAGCTTGCCTCTAAGGCAAGGCTTGGGGCGCATATGGTTGAATAGACTTATATGGCAAGTCCTAGGCGCATATGATAGAGGGGAAGAGGTTTATGGTAAAGTCTTGGAGACTTTCCTTACCTCTAACTCTAATTGGTCCCTCACTAAACCCTTGCCACATCTCTTCACGTGTTATGTGCCTATATCTCTTGGTCTTGGCGCCTGTTGTATGATATATGACTTCAACATATGCAAGAGTAATAATCATCATGATTGGTGTGAGCAACTAAGGGGTGAAGGCAAGAAGAAGTTGGCACATCTCTTTCATCTTCCGAGCTACAAGTCATCATCCTCTTCTCCTCATGGCGCCAGAAGGACTTATGTGATATCCTTGTTTTCATCATACTATTTTTAAAGATCATCAAGTAACTCTTATTTTCTTTGATAGCTGATAGAATCACATGATATGGTAAATGACAAACATTTTTGGAGTATGAATGCATTAAATTCATAAAGTTGGTAATTAAGTGTGACGGTAATGTTTCATCTTATAATCTCATTATGTAGGATTATATAGATTGTATACACCTATAGCTATTACCCACACTAGGAATCAAGGGGAATTATGTTAATAGAAAGGGGCAAAATGATAAATTTAACTATGGAGAAGACATTATATTAGTAGGGAACTTGAGTAAGCTTTGGTGATGTACAAAATAAAGAGAAGAAGAAATAATACAAGTGAAATGAAAGGAAAAAGAAAAAGAAAAACACCTCAAGCTTGTCTTGAAGCCACCTCAAGCGTGCTTGAGTGACAAGGTGATGACACATCATGCTAGAGGATTACTATTGGTGCACAAATGAGTTAAATGTAGGGAAAAAATTTTAATTTTGACAGAAGCTTGCGTTTGGCTTCGAGAAGAGTGGATTTAAGGTGGTAAATTGGAGAAGAAGTGGAGTAAATGCTAAATTTTACCATAAGGCAAGTTTCTACCGTTTGCCCTATATTTGAGTTTTCAAAAGTATTATAAATTGGAAAGAAAAATGAGTTTGTGATTTATTGACCAGAAGAAGATTCTAATACTGAAATCAAATGAATTTTCTTAAGAATTTATCATAATCGTGTAGAATCTGTCAAATAAGTGATTATGGTATTGTGATTCATGCATAGTTGACCTCTTCATGGTTTTGGTAATGTAACTAAGGTCTATACAACTGATTTTTAAATGAAATTCACTTTGGGTAAAAGCAAACTTGAATAGATTTCCAACACATCATACATTATATAGTGTAAACTCCAGTAACAGTATCAAACAAATATGATGATTCAGTACATGTTTCCTAGAATATAAGGCCGACCTTCTTGTAGTATTTTTCTTGTTGCTTTTGATCTGCATATTGGTTTCGAATGATATTTGTTCTGACCGAAAGAAGACTCAAATATCTTTCCAATCAGTCATACATTACATATATTTGATATGATCTATATTGTGAAAAATACAGTAACTTTCAGCTCATTGATTCTGTCAATGTAGAATTGGGCAGTCTAACCTTTTGTCGCATGATCTGCTATAACTTTCTATATACTTTGCCAAATTGCAAAAAATCAGATTTTCTAGAAACAAGATTCAAATACCATTCCAATGATACATATTTGTATAGTTACCTATCGTATGTCCCATTGATTCAATTGAATGCATTTACTGGTCATGTTTGATATGTTCTGCTCTTTGTGTTATGACTAATACGACTAATATAGTACAAAGTGTCCTAATCCTTGTGCTCCACTCCATGTTAATGATCATCTCATCTATTTATTTGAGTTTATTATTTGATTCATTCTACTACCATTGTACTTGACATTTGAGCAAAGGATCCTAAAGACTTTGATATGCACCTTTGATACTTTGTACCCATGATCATGTTGTAAGGGCAATTGTATGAAGGCAACAATGCCATTGTGTTACTTTGATTTTGTTATGATGCCATTGTTCTTTGGCCCTTACATCTAATAGTGGGAAAATGATGTGATCCCATTTATGGGAATTGTGGCTATGGATGTGGAACTAAGTGCTACATGGAGCAAAGTGCCACATTAGAAATAATGGGGGTCACCTCTTGAGTCCATGGGAGCCACTTCTAGAGTCCCTCCAAATTTGGTTGGGCCATGGTAAGCCCTTTGCTGGCTTATGTGTGTGTGGGCTTACTCAGACATGGGTAGGTCATGCTTCTAGACATGGAAGACTATGATGTGACGTGTTCCCACTAATCTATGATACATTTATACTCATGAGGTTGTGATATCTCCTTTTGTTTATGTGATACTTTGATACTCATGAGGTTGTGATATGATCCTGAGTTTCTATACAACTTTAAACACCCTTGAGTTATGATAGTATCATACCTTTTGGACACATGAGTTAGTAATATTGTGATTTGTTCCTATGATGCTTGTGGTTTTCATATGTCATTGATATCATCCTTGTGATAATATAATTAGGACGTTATTATCACTTTGTATGATATTTTCTTTGCACATTATGTAATGAGTAATAAAAATTTGTATTCTTGTGTATGGGCAATGTAGTTGTTGCTGAGTTTCATAACTCACTCTTTTGACCTTATTTATCATACAGGTTAATCTATGGTTGCTATCCTTGGGGCAAAGAAGGAGGTGTTAATAGAAATGTTTGTGTGTTAAGCTTGTTTTACTGTGATGCCAAGTTTATATGCTCGTGTACTTATGTTTTGTGTTGTTTATAGTGAGTTTGAGCAATTTTGTTAAGGTATCACTCTGTGACATTGTAACCAGATGTATTATGAAAGTTGATATTTAGTACATCTTTGTTGGTTGGATGAGGTTGGTTGAGTTTGTTACGTGATATTGTTACTCCTCTAGAAATGTATTAACATTGTTAATAGGAGGTGCAAGAATTTACTCAATCTGAGATGGAAGAGGTAATGAACCAGGAGTACCCACATCTCTTTAATGAGTAAGGCATGAAAATTTAGAGGACTAAATTTCTTTTAAGGTGGGGAGAGTGTGATATCCATGTTTTCATCATACTATTTTTAAAGATCATCAAGTAACTCTTATTTTCTTCGATAGCTGATAGAATCACATGATATGGTAAATGTCAAACATTTTTGGAGTATGAATGCATTAAATTCATAAAGTTGGTAACTAAGTGTGACGGTAATGTTTCATCTTATAATCTCATTATGTAGGATTATATAGATTCTATACACCTATAGCTATTACCCACACTAGGAATCAAGGGGAATTATGTTAATAGAAAGGGGCAAAATGATAAATTTAACTATGGAATAGAAGACATTATATTAGTAGGGAACTCTAGTAAGCTTTGGTGATGTATAAAATAAAGAGAAGAAGAAAGAATACAAGTGAAATGAAAGGAAAAAGAAAAAAAAAACGCCTCAAGCTTGTCTTGAAGCCACCTCAAGCGTGCTTGAGTGACAAGGTGATGACACATCATGCTAGAGGATTACTATTGGTGCACAAATGAGATAAATGTAGGGAAAAATATTGTAATTTTGACAGAAGCTTGCGTTTGGGTTGGAGAAGAGTGGATTGAAGGTGGTAAATTGGAGAAGAAGTGGAGTAAATGCTGAATTTTACCATAAGGCAAGTTTCTACCGTTTGCCCTATATTTGAGTATTCAAAAGTATTATAAATTGGAAAGAAAAATGAGTTTGTGACTTATTGACTAGAAGAAGATTCTAATACTGAAATCAAATGAATTTTCTTAAGAATTTATCATAATCGTGTAGAATATGTCAAATAAGTGATTATGGTATTGTGATTCAGGCATATTTGACCTCTTCATGGTTTTGGTAATGTAACTAAGGTCTATACAAATGATTTTTAAATGAAATTCACTTTGGGTAAAAGCAAACTTGAATAGATTTCCAACACTTCATACATTATATAGTGTAAACTCCAGTAATAGTATCAAACAAATATGATGATTCAGTACATGTTTCCTAGAATATAAGGCTGACCTTCTTGTAGTATTTTTCTTGTAGCTTTTGATCTGCATATTGGTTTCGAATGATATTTGTTCTGACCAAAAGAAGACTCGAATATCTTTCCAATGAGTCATACATTGCATATATTTGATATGATCTATATTGTGAAAAATACAGTAAATTTCAGCTCATTGATTTTGTCAATGTAGAATTGGGCAGTCTAACCTTTTGTCGCATGATCTGCTATAACTTTCTATATACTTTGCCAAATTGCAAAAAATTAGATTTTCTAGAAACAAGATTCAAATACCATTCCAATGATACATATTTGTATAGTTACCTATCGTATGTCCCATTGATTCAATTGAATGCATTTACTACTCATGTTTGATATGTTCTGCTCTTTGTGTTATGACTAATATGACTAATATAGTACAAAGTGTCCTGATCCTTGTGCTCCACTCCATGTTAATGATCATCTCATCTATTTATTTGAGTTTATTATTTGATTCATTCTACTACCATTGTACTTGACATTTGAGCAAAGGATCCTAAAGACTTTGATATGCACCTTTGATACTTTGTACCCATGATCATGTTGTAAGGGCAATTGTATGAAGGCAACAATGCCATTGTGTTACTTTGATTTTGTTATGATGCCATTATTCTTTGGCCCTTACATCTTATAGTGGGAAAATGATGTGATCCCATTTATGGGAATTGTGGCTATGGATGTGGAACTAAGTGCTACATGGAGCAAAGTGCCACATTAGAAATAATGGGGGTCACCTCTTGAGTCCATGGGAGCCACTTCTAGAGTCCCTCCAAATTTGGTTGGGCCATGGTAAGCCCTTTGCTGGCTTATGTGTGTGTGGGCTTACTCAGACATGGGTAGGTCATGCTTCTAGACATGGAAGACTATGATGTGACATGTTCCCACTAATGTTCCCACTAATCTATGATACATTTATACTCATGAGGTTGTGATATCTCCTTTTGTTTATGTGATACTTTGATACTCATGAGGTTGTGATATGATCCTGAGTTTCTATACAACTTTAAACACCCTTGAGTTATGATAGTATCATACCTTTTGGAAACATGAGTTAGTGATATTGTGAATTGTTCCTATGATGCTTGTGGTTTTCATATGTCATTGATATCATCCTTGTGATAATATAATTAGGACGTTATTATCACTTTGTATGATATTTTCTTTGCACATTATGTAATGAGTAATAAAAATATGTATTCTTGTGTATGGGCAATGTAGTTGTTGCTGAGTTTCATAACTCACTCTTTTGACTTTATTTATCATACAGGTTAATCTATGGTTGCTATCCTTGGGGCAAAGAAGGAGGTGTTAATAGAAATGTTTGTGTGTTAAGCTTGTTTTACTGTGATGCCAAGTTTATATGCTCGTGTACTTATGTTTTGTGTTGTATATAGTGAGTTTGAGCAATTTTGTTAAGGTATCACTCTGTGACATTGTAACCAGATGTATTATGAAAGTTGATATTTAATACATCTTTGTTGGTTGGATGAGGTTGGTTGAGTTTGTTACGTGATATTGTTACTCCTATAGAAATGTATTAACATTGTTAATAGGAGGTGCAAGAATTTACTCAATCAGAGATGGAAGAGGTAATGAACCAGGAGTACCCACATCTCTTTAATGAGTAAGGCATGAAAATTTAGAGGACTAAATTTCTTTTAAGGTGGGGAGAGTGTGATATCCATGTTTTCATCATACTATTTTTAAAGATCATCAAGTAACTCTTATTTTCTTCGATAGCTGATAGAATCACATGATATGGTAAATGTCAAACATTTTTGGAGTATGAATGCATTAAATTCATAAAGTTGGTAACTAAGTGTGACGGTAATGTTTCATCTTATAATCTCATTATGTAGGATTATATAGATTCTATACACCTATAGCTATTACCCACACTAGGAATCAAGGGGAATTATGTTAATAGAAAGGGGCAAAATGATAAATTTAACTATGGAATAGAAGACATTATATTAGTAGGGAACTCTAGTAAGCTTTGGTGATGTATAAAATAAAGAGAAGAAGAAAGAATACAAGTGAAATGAAAGGAAAAAAGAAAAAAAAAACGCCTCAAGCTTGTCTTGAAGCCACCTCAAGCGTGCTTGAGTGACAAGGTGATGACACATCATGCTAGAGGATTACTATTGGTGCACAAATGAGATAAATGTAGGGAAAAATATTGTAATTTTGACAGAAGCTTGCGTTTGGGTTGGAGAAGAGTGGATTGAAGGTGGTAAATTGGAGAAGAAGTGGAGTAAATGCTGAATTTTACCATAAGGCAAGTTTCTACCGTTTGCCCTATATTTGAGTATTCAAAAGTATTATAAATTGGGAAGAAAAATGAGTTTGTGACTTATTGACCAGAAGAAGATTCTAATACTGAAATCAAATGAATTTTCTTAAGAATTTATCATAATCGTGTAGAATATGTCAAATAAGTGATTATGGTATTGTGATTCATGCATATTTGACCTCTTCATGGTTTTGGTAATGTAACTAAGGTCTATACAAATGATTTTTAAATGAAATTCACTTTGGGTAAAAGGAAAGTTGGATAGATTTCCAACACATCATACATTATATAGTGTAAACTCTAGTAACAGTATCAAACAGATATGATGATTCAGTACATGTTTCCTAGAATATAAGGCTGACCTTCTTGTAGTATTTTTCTTGTAGCTTTTGATCTGCATATTAGTTTCGAATGATATTTGTTCTGACCGAAAGAAGACTCGAATATCTTTCCAATCAGTCATACATTGCGTATATTTGATATGATCTATATTGTGAAAAATACAGTAACTTTCAGCTCATTGATTCTGTCAATGTAGAATTGGGCAGTCTAACCTTTTGTCGCATGATCTGCTATAACTTTCTATATACTTTGCCAAATTGCAAAAAATCAGATTTTCTAGAAACAAGATTCAAATACCATTCCAATGATACATATTTGTATAGTTACCTATCGTATGTCCCATTGATTCAATTGAATGCATTTACTGGTCATGTTTGATATGTTCTGCTCTTTGTGTTATGACTAATATGACTAATATAGTACAAAGTGTCCTGATCCTTGTGCTCCACTCCATGTTAATGATCATCTCATCTATTTATTTGAGTTTATTATTTGATTCATTCTACTACCATTGAACTTGACATTTGAGCAAAGGATCCTAAAGACTTTGATATGCACCTTTGATACTTTGTACCCATGATCATGTTGTAAGGGCAATTATATGAAGGCAACAATGCCATTGTGTTACTTTGATTTTGTTATGATGCCATTGTTCTTTGGCCCTTACATCTTATAGTGGGAAAATGATGTGATCCCATTTATGGGAATTGTGGCTATGGATGTGGAACTAAGTGCTACATGGAGCAAAGTGCCACATTAGAAATAATGAGGGTCACCTCTTGAGTCCATGGGAGCCACTTCTAGAGTCCCTCCAAATTTGGTTGGGCCATGGTAAGCCCTTTGCTGGCTTATGTGTGTGTGGGCTTACTCAGACATGGGTAGGTCATGCTTCTAGACATGGAAGACTATGATGTGACGTGTTCCCACTAATCTATGATACATTTATACTCATGAGGTTGTGATATCTCCTTTTGTTTATGTGATACTTTGATACACATGAGGTTGTGATATGATCCTGAGTTTCTATACAACTTTAAACACCCTTGATTTATGATAGTATCATACCTTATGGAAACATGAGTTAGTGATATTGTGATTTGTTCCTATGATGCTTGTGGTTTTCATATGTCATTGATATAATCCTTGTGATAATATAATTAGGACGTTATTATCACTTTGTATGATATTTTCTTTGCACATTATGAAATGAGTAATAAAAATATGTATTCTTGTGTATGGGCAATGTAGTTGTTGCTGAGTTTCATAACTCACTCTTTTGACCTTATTTATCATACAGGTTAATCTATGGTTGCTATCCTTGGGGCAAAGAAGGAGGTGTTAATAGAAATGTTTTTGTGTTAAGCTTGGTTTACTGTGATGCCTAGTTGATATGCTCGTGTACTTATGTTTTGTGTTGTATATAGTGAGTTTGAGCAATTTTCTTAAGGTATCACTCTGTGACATTGTAACCAGATGTATTATGAAAGTTGATATTTAGTACATCTTTGTTGGTTGGATGAGGTTGGTTGAGTTTGTTACGTGATATTGTTACTCCTCTAGAAATGTATTAACATTGTTAATAGGAGGTGCAAGAATTTATTCAATCTGAGATGGAAGAGGTAATGAAGCGGGAGTACCCACATCTCTTTAATCAGTAATGTATGAAAATTTAGAGGACTAAATTTCTTTTAAGGTGGGGAGAGTGTGATATCCATGTTTTCATCATACTATTTTTAAAGATCATCAAGTAACTCTTATTTTCTTCTATAGCTGATAGAAACACATTATATGACAAATGACAAACATTTTCGGAGTATGAATGCATTAAATTCATAAAGTTGGTAACTTAGTGTGACAGTAATGTTTCATCTTATAATCTCATTATGTAGGATTATATAGATTGTATACACCTATAGCTATTACCCACACTAGGAATCAAGGGGAATTATGTTAATAGAAAGGGCCAAAATGATAAATTTAACTATGGAATAGAAGACATTATATTAGTAGGGAAAGAAAGAATACAAGTGAAATGAAAGGAAAAAAAAACACCTCATGCTTGCTTCAAGCCACCTCAAGCTTGCTTGAGTTACAAGGTGATGACACCTCATGCCAGAGGATTAGTATTGGTGCACAAATGAGGTAAATGTTGGGAAAAAATAATAATTTTGACAGAAGCTTGCATTTGTCTTGGAGAAGAGTGGATTGAAGGTGGTAAACTGGAGAAGAAGTGGAGTAAAAGCTGAATTTTACCATAAGGCATGTTTCTACCATTTGCCCTATATTTGAGTTTTCAAAAGTATTATAAATTGTATAGAAAATTCAGTTTGTGATTTATTGACCTGAAGAAGATTCTAATATTGAAATCAAATGAATTTTCGGAAGAATTTATCATAATCGTGTAGAATGTGTCAAATAAGTGATTATGGTATTGTGATTCATGCATATCGGACCTCTTCATGGTTTTGGTAATGTAACTTTGTCTATACAAATGATTTTTAAATTAAATTTACTTTGGGTAAAAGCTAACTTGAATACCAACACATCATATATTATATTGTGTAAACTTCAATAACAGTATCAAACAGATAGGATGATTCAGTACATGTTTCCTGGAATATAAGGCTGACCCTTGTAGTATTTTTCTTGTAGCTTTTGATCTACAGATTGGTTTCAAATGACATTTGTTCTGACCGAAAGAAGACTCGAATATCTTTCCAATGAGTCATACATTGAATATATTTGAGATGATCTATATTGTGAAACATACAGTAACTTTCAGCTCATTGATTCTGTCAATGTAGAATTGGGCAGTCTAACCTTTCATCACTTCATCTGCTATAACCTTCTATATGCTTTGCCAAATTGCACAAAATCAGATTTTGTAGAAACTAGATTCAAATACCATTCCAATGATTCCTATTTTGTACGGTTATCTATCGCATGTCCCATTGATTCAATTGAATGCATTTACTAGTCATGTTTGATATGTTCTGCTCTTAATGTTATGACTAATATGACTAATATAGTACAAAGTGTCCTGATCCTTTTGCTCCACTCCATTTTAATGATCATCCCATCTATGTATTTGAGTTTATTATTTGATTCATGCTACTACCATTGTACTTGACAATTGAGCAAAGGATCCTAAAGACTTTGATATGCACCTTTGATACTTTGTACCCATGATCATGTTGTAAGGGCAATTGTATGACGGCAACAATGTCATTGTGTTACTTTGTTTTTTTTTTTTTTTGCCAAAGGCAAGAATTTTGATATTAGATTCCAAAGAAAGAGTATTTACAAGCTATGTACAAGCACTCACACCCCTTATCTCCTTCGCACCCTTCCTAGAAAATTTTGACAGTGTCCTCTGTATTTTCTAGCACATGGAAGCTTGCTACAGTATATATCCTCCTCTCAAAGAAAGAAAAAGGAAATGCCAGGGTGAGACCCACAAAACAACTCTCAAATCCACATAACCGCAACATACATTAAGAAGCCACACACAATAATGCAGCACATATTATCTTGATCGTGAGCGCACTTGAGAGAGGTGGGGGACACAGCACTCGTCTTCAACCTTCCGAGATGTAGAATATATCAAGAGCTCGATTGTTTCATCATCCAGTTCCAAGTAGGAGCTGCCAGGGTCCAGCTTCATCCCCCATAGCAGGTTATCTTCCATGGCAAATTTGTTGCAGATAGCTATTTTTATGTGGCAAGCCAGCACTCTGTCCATCCCCATAAAGAGATGGTTCGCTGTACAAAACTCCCAAAAG
Source organism: Costus lasius (assembly GCA_027563935.2). Lineage (NCBI taxonomy): Eukaryota > Viridiplantae > Streptophyta > Magnoliopsida > Zingiberales > Costaceae > Costus > Costus lasius. The sequence goes on along the minus strand of CM050454.1, from coordinate 63,248,881 downwards.
CCCCCCGGCCAGATAAAGGAACTCAGCTTTTGGTTTGTAGCGGCTGAACAAGCAAGGCAGCCTAAAATTGAGGGTTCCTGCTGTTGGGGTATGCCCTTAAGGCTAATGTTTGAGGCCTTTGGGATTGTATAAGTATCATGTAATAAACTCTTGTGTTTATAAAAGGCATGGTTATTATTCAGGTTGTTACCTTGTCTGCTGTAATAAGTGTACTTCTGAATAATGTCTCAAAGCTGTTCAGCTAGGCTGACAGGCTATATGTCCTTAGTCGAGATATCTTGGTGAACATGAGACAGCCTTGATATGATTGAGACTAATATGAGTGCTAATCTTATAGGATGCTTCGAGCATGGAATAAGATGTAGACTCATGGGTACATTGGATGTACTGGACAGACCCTACTCGGATATTCCATTGCTTGTCACAATGTGAATGATCCTTGTGAGCACTAAGTGGCACATGTCCTTTGACTTGAGATCACTTGTGTTTCTAAATGATGATTGTCATTGTTTTGAGGTAGTTCAATATCATTTGAAACATAATGATTATAGACTATCTTGGATGGTGAGCTTGAATCAGGTTAGTGCACTAGTGATAGACATAGGATTGCCGTCTCCTTGTTTAAGGAGTGTGATGTTCTAATGGGCCCCCTATATGAGATGATTGAGATAGTGTATGGCCATGCCCAGATGACAATGTGCATCTGATCTAATCATGCTCATCGTATTGGAATTACAAGCTTGACCCGCTTGTCCAATAAGAACATCCAGTGGCAAAGGACACATGTATGCCTTGTGAATGGAGTCACACTTGTGCAATGGTTTGGGAGTAGTCTTGGAAGACTCTTTCCTTTATATCGGGAGACAGTGATGTGTTGCTAGATACCCCTCACTGATCGTGATAACGTAAGTTATCGTTACCGACATTTAGAGGAAACCCTCAGGGTCGCACAATTTGATGATATGGCTTACTTGAGTCAGATCGAATGGACTGGATTCTTTGAGTTCAGATTAAAGGGATTTTATCTCTGATTGTAAGTGAGATCTGGTCTGATCATGTTTGATTGATTAAGGCTTGAGATCGGTAAGCTTCGATCAAGAGAGATGATGCTAGATCGGAAAGATCAGGGGCATCAGGTGATGAATGGTTAGATCATGAGCCTTGGGGTTCAATATGGTCTAGACCACATGGCTTGAGCCATTTCGGTTTGGTTCATGAACCAAAGTTGAATCGAACGGTTTAGCTTGAACCGGTTCACAATTGTGAACGCATGGTTCAATGCTCAAATGCGTTTGGGTTATGGCTTGAGCGCATGCTTTGATGAGCTTCCATTTATGGAAAGTCATCAAAGGGGGCCGGTTTCACTTAACGCCAAAAACGCTTATGCGTTGGAACTCTTCTCATCAACGCCTTGGACATTGGTTGAGGTGTGGTTGACGACGAGAAGGAGAGCTTGGGCAAAGAGGAACTCTCGGCAACAAGGAAGTTCATCATCCCTTCCATTCGACAAGTGAAGATTCCTTGAGTGACTTGCTAGCACAAGCGACCCCAAGGAGTGAGCCAACTTCATCTTGTGTGTGGCACACTTTGGAGGAGACCTATCTTGATCTCTTCTTCCAAGCCGAGATCCAAGTCCATGGCATTGGTATGATTTCTAGTTTCAAGTTGATCATATTGTTTCATATCCGATCTTGACTTGAAGCCCTCTTTCCGCTATGCATGATAGATGAGCATGCTTAGGGTTTCTTCCCCCTTAGTTAGGGGTTCCTTCAATTGGTATCAAAGCTAGGCTCATGATATGATCGATATGATTGCTTTAAGTATTGGTGATCCATACATGATGTTGCGCTTACTGTTTCCTTGAGGCATGCTTTGTTTTCATGATGTTGCGCTTATATGTTCATGATGTTGCGCTTGTATCATATGTTCATGATGTTGCGCTTATATGTTCATGATGTTGCGCTTGTATCATATGTTCATGATGTTGCGCTTATATGTTCATGATGTTGCGCTTGTATCATATGTTCATGATGTTGCGCTTATATGTTCATGATGTTGCGCTTGTATCATATGTTCCTGAAGTATGCGCTCCCCCTTGAAGGGGACCTCCTAAAGTATGCGCTCCCCCTTGAAGGGGACCCCCTTAGATCTAAGAGTTATCAAGCATGTTGTTTGTTTGTAACATTGCGCATGTTATAAAAGTTTTCTAAAACTTACCTCTTGCGCGCTTCATTAGATCTAAGGTGCCACTACATTAAACCCTTAGATGGGTTGATGAGGTTGAAGTCACCACTAGGTTGGATCCAAGTCTGATCAGACCATCTGACAGCTCAGATGGGTTGACCCAATAGCACCTATGCGCAAGCACAAGGTGGCTATAGGTTGACTGCATCTGGGGCGTGTAGCGAGGTCTGGTTGAGACAACTACTGAACACACTTGAGTTAGGCCCGGGGTCACACCCGCTTGCCAAAACTCATGGGGTGGTTCAGCCCTTGGGGCATGCATGGTTGACCATTAGGTCAACTCGGGTCAGTTAGGACTCGGTGCATGCAAGGGCAAAGGATCTAGCTAGATGGATGAGTGGATCCCCATCAATGGACCATTGTAAGGTTGTAGGGCTCATAAGGAAATTAAATTGATGCCATGGGTTTTTCCAAAATTTAATTTCTTGAATGGATCACATGTTGATTGAATCATATGCTTGTTTATTTAGTCTTATGTGGGTTGCCCTATTGTGTGCTGTGCTGGGGCCTGCGAGCCTGGATAAGTTGTAAATTAATTTGTGATCTGCGAATCACATTGTACTTAATTTATAATATGTAGTTGACCTGCGAGTCAACCTTGTCTAGATAGATCAAATGTACTTTGATTAGACAAGTGCACACATCCAAGAGGGGCATTCATCTGGTGGTGCACCTGAGGTGCTCTTGGCGCTAGGGCACTGGGTTGGACCAGATGAGATGCAAGGAGCTCAAGTGAAGACTTAAGTAAATTAAGGTCTTACTAGGGTTCATGGGCTTTTACCACATAAGATCATGCTTTCTTCTTATTGCTTATAATTAGAATTGCATGTTTAAGTTTATCTTCTGCTATCACCATAGGACTTGTATGATAGTTAAGAAGATAAAAGACCGATAAAATCCAACGCTAACATATCAAGCTCGTAAGCCTTCTGAAGCGAAACCTCACCTTTCTGATTATCGTTGGAGCCGTGTTGAACCCACTCAGTGGGCACGTCCACCTATCTTCAGACGGTGCTGGATTTCACCTGCGTGTTACAGAGTTGGGATTTATCCCCTCTCGTTGCTCAGCATAGCACGTGGTGGTCCAGGGAGTAGGTCAGGTCAGCTTGACCATGTTGGCTACATATGTGGCGCATATGGTAGCACATGGAGGCAGCCATCTCTGGGATCAGAGACTGTGTTGTACCAACTCAGTTGGCACAGTCTGCTGGATTGCCAAGATGAAGGGGAATCGCACGGGTTGGCGATTGGCTGGCACAGCCTACCAGAAATTAGTACTTGTCATCTCTGTGCATCTTATCTCGCCTGAGCGGGACGCGGAGACCAAGTATGAAATCTGGATCCCATCTCACTAAAAGAGTGTTACTCTTTCGGACTGTTTACTGGATTTTTCAGTCAGACAAAATAGTGAGAAAAGAATCTTTCTTAAGTCCTGGATTGATTCTGAAACATTGATACTAACCTTGCTGTTCTTGCTTGTTGTAGATTCCTGCAGCAACGAACACCATGAGCTTCAATGTGCGATCCCTACTGGAAAGGGAGAAGTTTGCTGGGCCGAACTTCTCTGACTGGTTCGGACACCTTAAGATTGTTCTTAAGGCAGAGAGGAAACTGTATGTCCTCGAGACGGCGATACCGCCGCAGCCCGCTCCGAACGCCGCAAGGGCGGTTCGGGATGCCTACGAAAGGCACGTCAATGATAGCATTGATGTCGCTTGCCTGATGCTAGCGTCTATGACGCCACCGCTGCAGCGTCAGCATGAGGATATGTCAGCTATAGAGATTATAGCAAACCTCAAAATGCTGTATGCTGCACAGGCGAGGACTGAACGCTATAATCTGACGAAGCTCTTCTTTCAGAGCAAACTGGCTGAGGGGAGCCTAGTGGGAGCTCACGTGCTCAAGATGATTGGGCACAAGGAGGCTCTAGATAAACTGGGGCATACCATCAACCAGGAGCTTGCTGTAGATATTATTCTGCAGTCTCTCCCGCCTTCTTTCGATGCGTTCATTATTAACTTTAATATGAACAAGATCGATTGTACGCCGGCAGAGCTGCTGAATATGCTCTTGACAACTGAGGAAACTCTGAAGGGTAAGCCTTCAACCTCTGTCTTGATGGTTCCTTCTAGGAACAATAAGAAGGGGAAGAAGGGCAAGGCCCCTGTCAAGAATTACAGTAAGGCCCTGAAACAGAAGGTGAAGCGGTCGAAGGACAACAGGTGTTTCCACTGTGGCCAGCTGGGTCACTGGAAAAAGGACTGTAAAGCGCTCCAAGGAGATAAGAGGGGAAGCATTGCTTCTGGCTCAGGTATATACGTGACGGAAGTCATGGTTTCATCTTCTTCTATATCATGGGTGTTAGACACTGCATGTGGAGTTCACATTTGTTCAAATGTGCAGGAACTCAAGAGAAGAAGGCAGGTGGGACAGCATGAGGTAGACCTACGAGTTGGAAACGGGGCACGGGTTGCTGCTGTTGCTGTAGGAGACTATTTCATTACTTTACCATCTGGCATTGTATTAGAATTAAACAATTGTTATTTTGTACCCAGTATTACCAAGAATATTATCTCCATTCCTGCTCTTGTCAGGAAAGGATTTGCCTTTGAATGCAAGATTTCAAAGTGTGTTTTAACTTATGATAATATTGTGTATGCAACTGGTTCAATTAACAATGGGTTATACATGTTGGACATGGAAAATTCTATACAAAACATTGATAATAAGAAAGCCAAGTATGCTGATGACAGCACCTTGCTATGGCATAGTCGTTTAGGCCATATAAACGAGAAGCGCATTAAGCGGTTGCATGAACATGGACTGCTGGGATCATTCTCCTATGAGGAGATTGAGACATGCAAAGCTTGTTTAATGGGTAAAATGACGAAGTCTCCTTTTCCTCACAAAGGTCAAAGGACTTCAGGTTTACTGGACCTTATACACAGTGATGTGTGTGGGCCTTTCAGTAAACATGCCAGAGGTGGCTATCAGTACTTCATTACCTTCACTGATGATTTCAGTAGGTATGGGTATGTCTATTTAATGAGACATAAAAATGAATCTTTTGACAAGTTCAAAGAGTTCAAGAATGAAGTACAGAATCAGTTAGGCCGAAATATCAAGGCACTTCGTTCTGATCGAGGTGGTGAATACCTGAGTCATGCGTTTACTGACTATCTGAAGGAGTGTGGGATTATCTCACAGCTCACTCCGCCAGGAACACCGCAATGGAATGGTGTGTCCGAGAGGAGAAATAGAACGCTACTTGATATGGTTCGTTCTATGATGAGTCAGGCTACTCTTCCATATTCCTTTTGGGGTTTTGCACTGGAAACAGCTGCAAAGGTACTAAACCGAGTGCCATCCAAGGCAGTTTCAAAGACGCCATATGAGTTATGGTATGGGAAACAGCCTAGCTTGACATTTATCAAAATCTGGGGTTGCGAGGCTTATGTCAAAAAGCTCGCCTCTGGGAAACTAGAGAGCAGATCTGACAAATGTATCTTTGTCGGTTACCCTAAGGAAACTAAGGGTTATTATTTCTACGATCCCAAAGAGAACAAGGTTTTTGTTGCTCGGACGGCCATATTTCTTGAGAAGGAGTTTCTTCTGCAAGAGGCCAGTGGGGGAGAAATAAAGCTGGATGAAAATCCAGAGGAAGGACAAAGTAGTCAAGCACAGTTGGATGTGCCTGAGCCAGAAGATCAGGTTATTGAACAACCTGAGGCTCAGATATCACGGGAACCGCGAAGATCGGGTAGGATCCGTCGACAGCCTGAGCGCTATGACGGAGTCTACATCATTGATAATGATGAACCCCTAACTTATGCGGATGCGGTCAGTGGACCGGAGTCAGCTAGATGGCTTGAAGCTATGCGAGCCGAGATGGACTCCATGTCAGATAACCAAGTCTGGGATTTGGTTGATCCGCCTCCGGGAGTAATCCCTATAGGCTGTAAATGGATCTTCAAGAAGAAGATTGACATGGATGGTAACGTGGTTACCTATAAAGGCAGGCTAGTTGCGAAAGGTTTCAAACAAATCTACGGGATAGATTATGATGAAACTTTCTCTCCTGTAGCCATGTTTAAGTCTATTCGGATTCTTTTCGCGATAGCTGCATATTACGATTATGAGATCTGGCAGATGGATGTGAAGACAGCTTTCCTCAATGGAAATCTGGATGAGGATGTGTATATGACACAACCTGAGGGTTTCACTAATCCATCAGATCGTCATAAAATATGCAAGTTAAAGAAATCCATTTATGGATTGAAGCAAGCATCAAGAAGCTGGAATATTCGTTTTGATGAATCAATCTCTGAGTTTGGTTTCATCAAGAACGAAGATGACCCGTGTGTATATAAGAGGTTTAGTGGGAGCGTGATTACATTCCTAATCCTCTACGTCGATGATATCTTGATCATTGGAAACGATATTCCTGAACTGCATGCTGTTAAGGCATGGTTAGGAAAATGTTTTCAGATGAAAGATCTAGGAGAAGCAGCCTATGTATTAGGTGTGAAGATCTACCGGGATAGATCTAAGAGGCTTCTCGGGTTGTGCCAGAGTACCTACATCGATAAGGTCCTGGAGAGATTCCATTTAGAGAATTCTAAACGTGGATATCTTCCAGTCAGACATGGTCTGAATCTTTCGAAGAGTCAGTGTCCACAAACACAGACTGAGAAAGATGAAATGGACAATACGCCTTATGCTTCGGCTATTGGGTCCATTATGTATGCGATGTTGTGTACTCGCCCAGACGTCGCTTACGGGTTAAGCGTGACCAGTCGATTCCAAAGTAATCCAGGTTTGGCGCACTGGATTGCGGTCAAGAATATCTTAAAATATCTGCGGAGGACCAAAGATATGTTCTTGATATATGGTGGTCAGGAAGAACTCAGTATAGAGGGATATACTGACGCTTCGTTCCAGTCGGACCAGGATGATTTCCGATCGCAATCAGGCTATGTTTTTAGCTTGAATGGAGGTCCTGTGGTGTGGAAAAGTTTCAAACAGTCAACTGTTGCTGATTCCACAACAGAAGCCGAGTATGTTGCAGCCTCGGAAGCATCCAAGGAGGCAGTGTGGATTCGTAAGTTCGTGAGAGAACTTGGTGTCGTTCCTTCGAGTGCAGATCCTTTGGTTATCTTCTGTGATAACACTGGAGCTATAGCACAAGCAAAGGAACCGCGGTCACACCAGAAGTCCAAGCACATACAAAGACGTTTTCACTTGATCCGGGAGATCATTGATCGTGGCGAGATCAAGATTTGCAAGGTTCATACAGATGACAATCTGGCAGACCCGCTTACCAAGCCTCTGGCGCAGCAGAAGCATGAGAAGCACTGTAATAATATGGGTTTGAGATTTCTCAACCATTAGATTAAGTGCAAGTGGGAGATTGTTGGGGTATGCCCTTAAGGCTAATGTTTGAGGCCTTTGGGATTGTATAAGTATCATGTAATAAACTCTTGTGTTTATAAAAGGCATGGTTATTATTCAGGTTGTTACCTTGTCTGCTGTAATAAGTGTACTTCTGAATAATGTCTCAAAGCTGTTCAGCTAGGCTGACAGGCTATATGTCCTTAGTCGAGATATCTTGGTGAACATGAGACAGCCTTGATATGATTGAGACTAATATGAGTGCTAATCTTATAGGATGCTTCGAGCATGGAATAAGATGTAGACTCATGGGTACATTGGATGTACTGGACAGACCCTACTCGGATATTCCATTGCTTGTCACAATGTGAATGATCCTTGTGAGCACTAAGTGGCACATGTCCTTTGACTTGAGATCACTTGTGTTTCTAAATGATGATTGTCATTGTTTTGAGGTAGTTCAATATCATTTGAAACATAATGATTATAGACTATCTTGGATGGTGAGCTTGAATCAGGTTAGTGCACTAGTGATAGACATAGGATTGCCGTCTCCTTGTTTAAGGAGTGTGATGTTCTAATGGGCCCCCTATATGAGATGATTGAGATAGTGTATGGCCATGCCCAGATGACAATGTGCATCTGATCTAATCATGCTCATCGTATTGGAATTACAAGCTTGACCCGCTTGTCCAATAAGAACATCCAGTGGCAAAGGACACATGTATGCCTTGTGAATGGAGTCACACTTGTGCAATGGTTTGGGAGTAGTCTTGGAAGACTCTTTCCTTTATATCGGGAGACAGTGATGTGTTGCTAGATACCCCTCACTGATCGTGATAACGTAAGTTATCGTTACCGACATTTAGAGGAAACCCTCAGGGTCGCACAATTTGATGATATGGCTTACTTGAGTCAGATCGAATGGACTGGATTCTTTGAGTTCAGATTAAAGGGATTTTATCTCTGATTGTAAGTGAGATCTGGTCTGATCATGTTTGATTGATTAAGGCTTGAGATCGGTAAGCTTCGATCAAGAGAGATGATGCTAGATCGGAAAGATCAGGGGCATCAGGTGATGAATGGTTAGATCATGAGCCTTGGGGTTCAATATGGTCTAGACCACATGGCTTGAGCCATTTCGGTTTGGTTCATGAACCAAAGTTGAATCGAACGGTTTAGCTTGAACCGGTTCACAATTGTGAACGCATGGTTCAATGCTCAAATGCGTTTGGGTTATGGCTTGAGCGCATGCTTTGATGAGCTTCCATTTATGGAAAGTCATCAAAGGGGGCCGGTTTCACTTAACGCCAAAAACGCTTATGCGTTGGAACTCTTCTCATCAACGCCTTGGACATTGGTTGAGGTGTGGTTGACGACGAGAAGGAGAGCTTGGGCAAAGAGGAACTCTCGGCAACAAGGAAGTTCATCATCCCTTCCATTCGACAAGTGAAGATTCCTTGAGTGACTTGCTAGCACAAGCGACCCCAAGGAGTGAGCCAACTTCATCTTGTGTGTGGCACACTTTGGAGGAGACCTATCTTGATCTCTTCTTCCAAGCCGAGATCCAAGTCCATGGCATTGGTATGATTTCTAGTTTCAAGTTGATCATATTGTTTCATATCCGATCTTGACTTGAAGCCCTCTTTCCGCTATGCATGATAGATGAGCATGCTTAGGGTTTCTTCCCCCTTAGTTAGGGGTTCCTTCACCTGCATATGGATTGAATGAGGGGATTTTCATTAGTGATACATAAAAAAAATCACAAGCTGTCCAAGCGATTGCATCAGGAAAGTGAGCGATAGTATCAATTGACCACTCAAGGAACTGAGACGTCGGAGACACAATCTGGCTCTAGTAATGCCCGGCAGGAGAGAAAAGGGGAGGGATGAAACTAGTTGTAAGTAAAATATAATCGAGCGAAGACCACAATTTGATTGATGAGGCAGGGAGGAAAGAGCATGAGGCTTGAGTCCTAAATCTCCCATGTATGCAAGAATGAGCGCGTATTCTGGTCCAAGTCCGAAGGCCGGAGGTAGCTTGTTACTTTGGCCTTGACCTCAGTAAGTAGAATATTATAGAAAGCCAATGGGCCCATATTTGGATATCCAAAAATTACTGCATTGCGATACCGCCAGATATAATAGATTGCCCCCGACAAGAAGAGCCTCCTAATGTTGGTTGTTTTGCGATCACCCATTCTCCAATGACACTAGATTGCTCTCCATATCCTCCCAAGAATGTGTTGTAATCCTGATGTTACACCCCTTTTGAATTATCCGCCAGAATTCAGCAATGGCTTGGCATTGGAAGAACAGATGGTTATGCGTCTCAGGCTCCAGCTTACAGAGTGGACAAGTTGAATCCAGTATAATCCCCCTGGTGTGGAGCCAGGTGCGGGTGCTAAGTCTCCTTAGACAGAGAAGCCACACTATGAAAGCGTATCGCGATATGTGTCCCTTGAACCAAGGAATTTCCCGCCATGGTACAATATTGTCCACATAGTTCTTTTCGTATGCAAATTTGATGGAAAAGGCCCCATGAGTGGTTAACCACCAAAAGAGGCGGCCCTCCTGCAGATTTGGGCTTATAGGAAGGTGAGGGATAGTCTGATAAATATCGAGCATCCAATAGATCTAGGGTGCGGTAATACCCACTTTTTGTTTACAATCAGGGAACTAAGGCATGTGGTTTTCCCTGGCGGGTTCTCAAAACGAATATCCTCAACCAAGTCTAAGAGAATTTGAGACTGGAACCAGGGGTCCAACCAGAGTCTGATGGATGTCCCATTTGCGATAGTATACCCCACCATCGGAATACATGTGTCCCTTACCGAAAGGATGCTGCGAAAGGGCCAGGAGTCATTCTGGTGATCTTGACAGTCCAAATAGAGTCCGAGCTCAAGTAGCGTTCATGGATCCACTTCACCCAAAGGGAGTTCTTATCAGTTACAACGTTCCAAATATGGCGCGTAAGGAAGGCTGTATTGAGCTTTGCAATGTCCCTTAGTCCTATACCGCTCATATTTGTGGGCTTGGTAACATTTATCCATGCGACCTTTGCAATACTATTTTTATGCCCCGCATACCAAAGAAAATTTGCGAGCATGGAATTTAACGATGTGATCACCCCGGCCGGCAACTTCAGAGCACTACACCAAAAGTTTATGTTGCCATAGCAAATAGATTTGATCAATTCTACCCTCCCTGCGTAGGATAAATTCTTTGCCCTCTAGGAAGAAAGATATTTAGCGAGCTTTTCCAAAAGGGGCATGCAATCCCTTTTCCGAATTTGACAACTGGTAATGGGAATAGCTAAGTAGCGGAAAGGCCATGAACCCTTGGGAATCTCCAGAATTGATAAAATAGCATCTTGATCATGCGCACTACAGGACGCTGAGTAGAAGATGTGCGATTTAGCCTTATTGATTTGAAGCCTAGTGGCATGATAAAAATTCTTCAGCACCCGACTAATGGCCCTGGCTGACCCTTCGGTTGCTTGGCAGAAGATGATAACATCATGTGCAAGCTGAAGATTGGTAATTCCCAAATTTTTGCACTTGTCATGGGGGAGGAGGTGGCCATGTTGAAATTCCTCCGAGAGTAAATCGGTGAGATACTGCATCACAATGATGAACAAGTAGGGAGACATCGGACAGCCTTGACGAAGTCCCCGTGTTCCTTTAAAGAAACCCTCGTCCTGCCCATTAATGGTAATAGTGTAGGTGGGAGAAGAGACGCACGTCATAACCTTCTGAACAAATTGGCTAGGGAATTTGTAAGCATGCAGGATATGGTCAATAAAATCCCATCTAGTCGAATCGAAGGCCTTTTGAAGATCCACTTTGATAGCCATGCACGGGGGGCCACCCTTTTTGTGATAGCCGTGCATAATTTCTTGACAAAGCAGGATATTCTCATGAATAGAGCGCCCCTGAATAAAAGCATGCTGGTTCACCTCTATGATCTCCGGGAACTGTCTTTATTCGGTCGGCGAGGGCTTTAGATATAAAACGGTAAATCATTTGACAAACCGAGATGGGCCTAAAGTCAGCAAAAAAAGAGGGGTTAGGTAATTTAGGAATAAGGGTGAGCGAAGTAACGTTTACCCTTCTCAGCAAATGACCATGCTCTAGAAAATTCATAATTGCTGCTAAGAGCTCTTCTTTGATAATAGTCCAGCAAGATTGAAGAATGCGGCGTTGAAACCGTCCACCCCCGGCGCCTTTGTGATGTTGGCGCCCATAATAATCTTCTCAACGTGCTCTATGGTGAAGGCCGCATTGAGAGAAAGAATAGCAATAGGAGAAAGAGTTGATTTCACCTGGATAGCGAAAGTCCTATGAATGAGGTTGGGCGCAAGAATGCTTTGATAGTAACGTACAGCCTCTTTGGAAAGATCTTCACCATATATATAATCACCATGAGGGCCTCTCATAGCCGAGATGGAGTTCCTAGTACGGCGTGTTTTCATTAAGTTATAGAAGTACGCAATATTGGAATCACCCAGGGGGATATGAAGGTCTCTGGATTTTTGCTTTAAGGCGGATTCCTCCTCATTCCAATACTCTTTAATGCCATCTTGATAAAATCGTACCAAAGTGCATAGCTCGGCATCATTTTGTTGTGCCTGCAGCTCATGTTGGATAGCTTCCAGCCGGCTATGATAGTCCGTCAGCCTGGCCTCTTTCTCCCTTCTCATTTCCTTGGCCCATGACTTGAGAGCCACTTTAACCATGGCCAGCTTGCGATAAAGGATGTACATTGGGGTGCCATGAAGTGGCTTGCCGCTCCAAGCAGCTTGAACTGCTTGGGCCAGGCTGGGGTGATTCAGCCAATAATTAAAGAAGCAAAATTTTGGCCCCTTCCTCGAGGCTGCCCTACCAAAGGATAAGAGGGATGGTGAATGGTCGGAAATGTCGGAGTGAAGAAAAAGAGCCTCGGCCTGAGGAAACTTGTCCATCCACGCCTCAGAAGCCATGATACGATCCAGCTTACAACAAATCTGGTTAGAACCACGTTGGGAGTTAGACCAGGTGAAGAAGTCCCCACGATAGTTTAAGTCAAAAATTCCCAAGGCTCCTTGCTTAGCTATGTTTTCAAGAATCTCCTGCTCATTGTGAGTGGTGGACCCCCCCCCCCCCCCCGGCGCGCTTTTCATCTATGGAGTGATAGTCCTCCAGATCCGTCTTCGCTCGCTCGTGGTATACAGCCCGTACACAATACCCATAAGAAATAGAAGAGAGCCCTGTCCATCACAAATTCTACTCATTAGCACTTGCTCATTTGAATCCAACACCTCCACCTGGAAAAAGGCCGGGTCCCAGATCAGCCAAATTCTACCACTGTTATTCGTCGTATAATTCCTTGAGGAGTCCCATCCAGGAAAGGTAAAAGTGATAATTTCTCTACATTTTTCATTACGGACCTTTGACTCCAAAATAGCTAGCATTTTAACATGGAATTTATTTGCCAAGAGAGTCGCCTCCTTCCTCTTAGCAAGTGCATTGAAACCTCTCACGTTCCAACACATAATATAATCGGGGGTGAGGTTCATGGGGAACCTGGAGGCAATGGACTTGGGCTCTTAGGGTCCAATTGGTTCACAGGAGCAGATTTGGGCTTCTTGTTGTTTTTCTTGTTCTTCTTAGAGCCCGCCACCACAATGTCTTGAGCCTTCTGAATTTTACTCGACTCAAGCCCTAATTCGGGAGAGCCCACCACAATGTCTTTGATTTTGTTATGATACCATTGTTCTTTGGCCCTTACATCTTATTGTGGGAAAATGATATGATCCCATTTATGTGAATTGTGGCTATGGATGTGGAGCAAAGTGCCACATTAGAAATAATGGGTGCCACCTCTTGAGTCCATGGGAGCCACCTCTAGAGTCCCTCTATATTTGGTTGGGCCATGGCGAGCCCTTTGCCGGCTTATGTGTGTGGGCTTACTCAGACATGGGTAGGTCATTCTTCCAGACGTGGAAGACTATGATGTGACGTGTTCCCACTAATCTATGATACATTTATACTCATGAGGTTGTGATATCTCCTGTTGTTTATGTGATACTATGATACTCATGAGGTTGTCATATGATCCTGAGTTTCTTTACCACTTTAAACACCCTTGAGTTATGATATTATCATACCTTATGGAAACATGAGTAAGTGATATTGTGATTTGTTCCTATGATGCTTGTCGTTTTCATATGTCATTGATATCATCCTTGTGATAATATAATTAGGACGTTATTATTGCTTTGTATGATACTTTCTTTGCACATTATGAAATGAATAATAAAAATATGTATTCTTGTGTATGGGCAATGTAGTTCTTGCTGAGTTTCATAACTCACTCTTTTGACCTTATGTTATGGCCCAGCCAACCTTGGCTGCCTCAGTCGGCGGTCTGCCACCTTAGGCTGCCTTAGTCGGCGAATCTGCCCCCTGGGACTGCCTCAGTCGGTGAATCTACCCCTTGGGCCGACCATAACACGTCAGGCCTAGGGCCTCGAATCCTGGCACGGTTCCCCCCGTGCATATTCTGTCTGCACCGGGATTCGACCCCTAGACATGATCCTCACGCGGCCAAAACCTAAGTGTTGGCATACATGGACTTTTGTCACTCCCTAACATGGCTCCAAAAACTTGTTGTCCCTGAACTTGTAGTATCCACAAGTGCACGGATACTCGATGTAATAAAGAAAGTATCGAATCCACAGGGATCTATGTTGTTAAGTAGCAAATAAAACTTGTTGTCCCTGAACTTGTAGTCCCTGAACTTGTTGTCCCTTAAGGCTAATGTTTGAGGCCTTGGGATTGTATAAGTATCATGTAATAAACTCTTATGTTTATAAAGGCATGGTTATTATTCAGGTTGTTACCTTGTCTGCTGTAATAAGTATACTTCTGAATAATGTCTCAAAGCTGTTCAGCTAGGCTGACAGGCTATATGTCCTTAGTCGAGATATCTTGGTGAACATGAGACAGCCTTGATATGATTGAGACTAATATGTGTGCTAATCTTATAGGATGCTTCGAGCATGGAATAAGATGTAGACTCATGGGTACATTGGATGTACTGGACAGACCCTTCTAGGATATTCAATTGTTTGTCACAATGTGAATAATCCTTGATAGCAGCAAGTGACACATTTTCCTTTGACTTGAGATCACTTGTGTTTCTAAATGATGATTGTCATTGTTTTGAGGTAGTTCAATATCATTTGAAACATAATGATTATAGACTATCTTGGATGATGAGCTTGAGTCAGGTTAGGGCACTAGTGATAGATAAAGGATTGCCGTCTCCTTGTTCAAGGAGTGTGATGTTCTAAAGGGCCCCCCTGTATGAGATGATTGAGATAGTGTATGGCCATACCCAGATGACTATGTTCATCTGATCTAATCATGCTCATAGTATTGGAGTTACAGGCTTGACATGCTTGTCCAATAAGAACATCCAGTGGCAAAGGAAATATGCATGCCTCGTGAGTTTGATTCACACTTGTGCCATGTTTTGGGTGAAGTCTTGGAAGCCTATTTCCTTTATATCGGGAGACAGTGATGTGTTGCTAGATACCCCTCACTGATCGTGATAACGTAAGTTATCGTTACCGACATTTAAAGGAAACCCTCAGGGTCGCACAATTTGTTGATATGGCTTTCTTGAGTCAGATCGTGTGGACTGAATTGTTTTGATTCAGTTTAAAGGGATTTAAACTCTGATTGTAAGTGAGATCTGGTCTGATCATGTTTGATTGATTAGGGCTTGAGATCGGTAAGCTTCGATCGAGAGAGGAGATGCTAGATCGGTGAGATCAAGAGCATCAGGAGATGAACGGTTAGATCTTGGCTTGGCTTGGCTTGGCTTGGCTTGGCTTGGTTTGATTTTGGTTCATAGAAGGTCTATGAACGGTTAGGTTCATAGAAGGTCTAGACCATGTATTGGCTTGGCTTGGTTTGATTTTGGTCTTTGAGCCAAATCGAATTGAACCATAGATTGAACCGGTTCACTATGTGAACGCATGGTTCATGAAGGGAGGCGTTTTGGCATTGAAGCATGGCTTCATGACTTTCCATTTTGGGAAGTCATGTAACGCCATTTTCATAATATCGCCTAAAACGCATGCGCGTCTTGGTCTTGGATCTTGCTTGCTTGCCATCTCGTGTGGAAGGAAGTGAACGACAAGGAAGAGCGCTCGGCCAAGGAAGCATCTCATCATCCTACCATTCGATCAAGGACATCTTGTAGATCCTTGCTAGCACAAGGAGATCCAAGGAGAAGCCATCTTCACCTTGTGTGCGATTATCTTTGGAGAAGGAGCACTTGCGCCTTTGCTTCCAAGATTCCATCTAAACGTGATGGCTATGGTATGGATCTCAACTTCATCAAAGTTGATCATGTGTTCATGCTAAGATCTTGAAAACCCTTGCTTCCGCTTGCGATTTTTCATGCGCCACCCCCTTAGGGTTTTTCGCCCCCCTCTTGAAAGGGGTTTTATCTGCTTGCGCTCCCCCTTGAAGGGGACCCTACAATTGGTATCAGAGCAGGTTGAAGCATGTTAATATGATTGCTTAATATATGATGTGATCCATGTTTGCGCATCTATATGTTTGCTTATGCTTAGATCTTGTTCACATGCGAAAATTGACATGTTATTTCTTCATGCGAAAGTAAGATGTTTACTTCTCTTAGCGCATGTAGTTTGTTCATGATGTCGCATGTCTTCTATTGGCGCTTTGTTTATGTTGTTTTTCAAAACAAAACCTAACTTGCGCGCCTATAACTAGATCTAAAGTGGCGCCTACTATAAACCCTTAGATGGGTTGATGGGGCTGAAGTCACCTCTAGGTTAGATCCATTAGTCTGATCAGACCATCTGACATCCTAGATGGATCGACCAGATGGCACCTGTGCGCAAGCACGAGGTGGCCATAGGTCGATTGCATCTTAGGCGTGTAGCGAGGTCTGGTTGAGACAACCAGTGAACACTCTTGAGTTAGGCCCGGGGTCACACCCGCTTGCCAGAACTCTTGAAAGCTGTTCAGCCCTTAGCGCATGCATGGTTGACCATTAGGTCAACTCGGGTCAGTTAGGACTCGGTGCATGCAAGGGCAGGGGATCTAACTAGATGGATGAGTGGATCCCTATCAATGGACCATTGTAAGGTTGTAGGACACATAAGGAAGTTAAAATTGATGCCTATGGGGTTTTCAAAATTTAATTTCTTGATTGGATCACATGATGATTGAGACCATATGCTTGTTTATTTAATCTTATGTGGGTTGCCCTAATGTGTGCTGTGCTGGGGCCTGCGTGCCTGGTTAATTATAAGTTAATATTATTGTGATCTGCGAATCACTTTTTCCATTAATCTATTGTATAATTGACCTGCGAGTCAAAGCTTGTCTAGATAGATCAAAATGTATTTTGATTAGACAAGAGCACAAAGGCACACATCCAAGAGGGGCATTCAGCTGGTGGCGCACCTGAGGTGCTCTTGGCGCTAGGGCCCTGGGTTGGACCAGATGAGATGCGAAAAGAGCTCAAGTGAAGACTTAAGTAAAATTAAGGTCTTACTTAGGGTTCATGGGCATTTACCACATAAGATCAGCATGCTTTCTCTTTATTGTTTTATAATTAGAAATGCATGAGTTTATCTTCTGCTATCACTATAGGAACATGTATGATAGTTAAGAAGATAAAAGACCGGTAAAATCCAACGCTAACATATCAAGCTCGGAAAGCCTTCTGACGCGAAACCTCACCGTTCTGACTATCGTTGGAGCCGTGTTGTACCCACTCAGTGGGCACGTCCATCTATCTTCAGACGGTGCTGGATTTCACCTGCGTGTTACAGAGAAGGGATTTATCGCTTCTCGTTGCTCAGCATAGCACGTGGTGGTCCAGGGAGTAGGTCGGGTCAGCTTGACCATGTAGGCTACATATGTGGCGCATATGGTAGCACATGGAGGCAGCCATCTGAGGGATCAGAGACTGTGTTGTACCAACTCAGTTGGCACAGTCTGCTGGATTGCCCAGGTGAAGGGGAATCGCACGGGTTGGCGATTGGCTGGGACAGCCTACCAGAAATTAGTGCTTGTCTTCTCTGTGCATCTTATCTCGCCTGAGCGGGACGCGGAGACCAAGTATGAAATCTGGATCCCATCTCACTAAAAGAGTGTTACTCTTTCGGACTGTTTACTGGATTTTTCAGTCAGACAAAATAGTGAGAAAAGAATCTTTCTTAAGTCCTGGATTGATTCTGAACATTGATACTGACCTTGCTGTTCTTGCTTGTTGTAGATTCCTGCAGCAACGAACACCATGAGCTTCAATGTGCGATCCCTACTGGAAAGGGAGAAGTTTGCTGGGCCGAACTTCTCTGATTGGTTCGGACACCTTAAGATCGTTCTTAAGGCAGAGAGGAAACTGTATGTCCTCGAGACGGCGATACCGCCGCAGCCCGCTCCGAACGCCGCAAGGGCGGTTCGGGATGCCTATGAAAAGCACGTCAATGATAGCATTGATGTCGCTTGCCTGATGCTAGCGTCTATGACGCCACCGCTGCAGCGTCAGCATGAGGATATGTCGGCTATAGAGATTATAGCGAACCTCAAGATGCTGTATGCTGCACAGGCGAGGACAGAACGCTATAATCTGACGAAGCTCTTCTTTCAGAGCAAACTGGCTGAGGGGAGCCCAGTGGGAGCTCACGTGCTCAAGATGATTGGGCACAAGGAGGCTCTGGAGAAACTGGGGCATACCATCAACCAGGAGCTTGCTGTAGATATTATTCTGCAGTCTCTTCCGCCTTCTTTCGATGCGTTCATCATTAACTTGAATATGAACAAAATCGATTGTACGCCGGCAGAGCTGCTGAATATGCTCTTGACTACTGAGGAAACTCTGAAGGGCAAGCCTTCAACCTCTGTCTTAATGGTTCCTTCTAGGAACAAGAAGAAGGGGAAGAAGGGCAAGGCCCCTGTCAAGAACTACAGTAAGGCGCTGAAACAGAAGGTGAAGCGGTCGAAGGACAACAGGTGTTTCCACTGTGGCCAGCTGGGTCACTGGAAAAAGGACTGTAAAGCGCTCCAAGGAGATAAGAGGGGAAGCATCGCTTCTGGCTCAGGTATATACGTGACGGAAGTCATGGTTTCATCTTCTTCTATTTCATGGGTGTTGGACACTGCATGTGGAGTTCACATTTGTTCAAATGTACAGGAACTCAAGAGAAGAAGGCAGGTGGCACAGCATGAGGTAGACCTACGCGTTGGAAACGGGGCATGGGTTGCTGCTGTTGCTGTAGGAGACTATTTCATTTCTTTACCATCTGGCATTGTATTAGAATTAAACAATTGTTATTTTGTACCGAGTATCACCAAGAATATTATCTCTATTCCTGCTCTTGTCAGGAAAGGATTTGCCTTTGAATGCAAGATTTCAAAGTGTGTTTTATCTCTAGATAATATTGTGTATGCAACTGGTTCAATTAACAATGGGTTATTCATGTTGGACATGGAAAATTCTATACAAAACATTGATAATAAGAAAGCCAAGTATGCTGATGACAGCACCTTGCTATGGCATAGTCGTTTAGGCCATATTAACAAGAAGCGCATTAAGCGGTTGCATGATCATGGACTGCTGGGATCATTCTCCTACAAGGAGATTGATACATGCAAAGCTTGTTTGATGGGTAAAATGACGAAGTCACCTTTTCCTAACAAAGGTCAAAGGGCTTCAGGTTTACTTGACCTCATACACAGTGATGTGTGTGGGCCATTTAGTAAACATGCTAGAGGTGGCTATCAGTACTTCATTACCTTTACTGATGATTTCAGTAGGTATGGTTATGTCTATCTTATGAGACATAAGAGTGAATCTTTTGACAAGTTCAAAGAGTTCAAGAATGAAGTACAAAATCAGCTAGGCCGAAATATCAAGGCACTTCGTTCTGATCGAGGTAGTGAATACCTAAGTCGAGAATTTACTGACTATCTAAAGGAGTGTGGGATTATCTCACAGCTCACTCCGCCAGGAACACCGCAATGGAATGGTGTGTCCGAGAGGAGAAATAGAACGTTACTTGATATGGTTCGTTCTATGATGAGTCAGGCTACTCTTCCATACTCCTTTTGGGGTTTTGCACTGGAGACAGCTGCAAAGGTACTAAACCGAGTGCCATCCAAGGCAGTTTCAAAGACGCCATATGAGTTATGGTATGGGAAACAGCCTAGCTTGACATTTATCAGGATCTGGGGTTGCGAGGCTTATGTCAAAAAGCTCGCCTCTGGGAAACTGGAGAGCAGATCTGAGAAATGTATCTTTGTCGGTTACCCTAAGGAAACTAAGGGTTATTATTTCTACGATCCCAAAGAGAACAAGGTTTTTGTTGCTCGGACGGCCATATTTCTTGAGAAGGAATTTCTTCTGCAAGAGGCCAGTGGGAGAGAAATAAAGCTGGATGAGATTCCAGAAGAAGGACAAAGTAGTCAAGCACAGTTGGATGAGCCTGAGCCGGTGGATCAGGTTATTGAACAACCTGAGGCTCAGATAACACGGGAACCGCGAAGATCGGGAAGGATCCGTCGACAGCCTGAGCGCTATGACGGAGTCTACATCATTGATAATGATGAACCCCT
The DNA here is from genome assembly GCA_027563935.2 of Costus lasius. Taxonomy (NCBI): domain Eukaryota; kingdom Viridiplantae; phylum Streptophyta; class Magnoliopsida; order Zingiberales; family Costaceae; genus Costus; species Costus lasius. The sequence goes on along the minus strand of CM050454.1, from coordinate 63,228,600 downwards.
AACTTATGTGGATGCGGTCAGTGGACCAGAGTCAGCGAGATGGCTTGAAGCTATGCGAGCCGAGATGGACTCCATGTCAGATAACCAGGTCTGGGATTTGGTTGATCCGCCTCCGGGAGTAATCCCAATAGGCTGTAAATGGATCTTCAAGAAGAAGATTGACATGGATGGTAACGTAGTTACCTATAAAGGCAGGCTAGTTGCGAAAGGTTTCAAACAAATCTACGGGATAGATTATGATGAAACTTTCTCTCCTGTAGCCATGTTTAAGTCTATTCGGATTCTTTTCGCGATAGCTGCATATTACGATTATGAGATCTGGCAGATGGATGTGAAAACAGCTTTCCTTAATGGAAATCTGGATGAGGATGTGTATATGACACAACCGGAAGGTTTCACTGATCCATCAGATCGTCATAAAATATGCAAGTTAAAGAAGTCCATTTATGGACTTAAGCAAGCATCTAGAAGCTGGAACATTCATTTTGATGATTCAATCTCTGAGTTTGGTTTCATCAAGAACGAAGATGACCCGTGTGTATATAAGAGGTTTAGTGGGAGCATAATTACATTCCTAATCCTCTACGTCGATGATATCTTAATCATTGGAAATGATATTCCTGAACTGCATGCTGTTAAAGCATGGTTAGGAAAATGTTTCCAGATGAAAGATCTAGGAGAAGCAGCCTATGTGTTAGGTGTGAAGATCTACCGGGATAGATCTAAGAGGCTTCTCGGGCTGTGCCAGAGTACTTACATCGATAAAGTCCTGGAGAGATTCCATTTAGAGAATTCTAAACGTGGATATCTTCCAGTCAGACATGGTCTGAATCTTTCGAAGAGTCAGTGTCCACAAACACAGACTGAGAAAGATGAAATGGACAATACACCTTATGCTTCGGCTATTGGGTCCATAATGTATGCGATGTTGTGTACCCGCCCAGACGTCGCTTACGGGTTAAGCGTGACCAGTCGGTTCCAAAGTAATCCAGGTTTGGCGCACTGGATTGCAGTCAAGAACATTATAAAATATCTGCGGAGGACCAAAGATATGTTCTTGATATATGGTGGTCAGGAAGAACTCAGTATAGAAGGATATACTGACGCTTCGTTCCAGTCGGACCAGGATGATTTCCGATCGCAATCAGGCTATGTTTTTAGCTTGAATGGTGGAGCAGTGGTGTGGAAGAGTTTCAAACAGTCAACTGTTGCTGATTCCACAACAGAAGCCGAGTATGTTGCAGCCTCGGAAGCATCCAAGGAGGCAGTTTGGATTCGCAAGTTCGTGAGAGAACTTGGTGTCGTTCCTTCGAGTGCAGATCCTTTGGTTATCTTCTGTGATAACACTGGAGCAATCGCACAAGCAAAGGAACCACGGTCGCACCAGAAGTCCAAGCACATACAGAGACGGTTTCACTTGATCCGGGAGATCATTGATCGAGGCGAGATCAAGATTTGCAAGGTTCATACAGATGACAATCTGGCAGACCCGCTTACCAAGCCTCTGGCGCAGCAGAAGCATGAGAAGCACTGTAATAATATGGGTTTGAGATTTCTCAACCATTAGATTAAGTGCAAGTGGGAGATTGTTGGGGTATGCCCTTAAGGCTAATGTTTGAGGCCTTGGGATTGTATAAGTATCATGTAATAAACTCTTATGTTTATAAAGGCATGGTTATTATTCAGGTTGTTACCTTGTCTGCTGTAATAAGTATACTTCTGAATAATGTCTCAAAGCTGTTCAGCTAGGCTGACAGGCTATATGTCCTTAGTCGAGATATCTTGGTGAACATGAGACAGCCTTGATATGATTGAGACTAATATGTGTGCTAATCTTATAGGATGCTTCGAGCATGGAATAAGATGTAGACTCATGGGTACATTGGATGTACTGGACAGACCCTTCTAGGATATTCAATTGTTTGTCACAATGTGAATAATCCTTGATAGCAGCAAGTGGCACATTTTCCTTTGACTTGAGATCACTTGTGTTTCTAAATGATGATTGTCATTGTTTTGAGGTAGTTCAATATCATTTGAAACATAATGATTATAGACTATCTTGGATGATGAGCTTGAGTCAGGTTAGGGCACTAGTGATAGATAAAGGATTGCCGTCTCCTTGTTCAAGGAGTGTGATGTTCTAAAGGGCCCCCCTGTATGAGATGATTGAGATAGTGTATGGCCATACCCAGATGACTATGTTCATCTGATCTAATCATGCTTATAGTATTGGAGTTACAGGCTTGACATGCTTGTCCAATAAGAACATCCAGTGGCAAAGGAAATATGCATGCCTCGTGAGTTTGATTCACACTTGTGCCATGTTTTGGGTGAAGTCTTGGAAGACTATTTCCTTTATATCGGGAGACAGTGATGTGTTGCTAGATACCCCTCACTGATCGTGATAACGTAAGTTATCATTACCGACATTTAAAGGAAACCCTCAGGGTCGCACAATTTGTTGATATGGCTTTCTTGAGTCAGATCGTGTGGACTGAATTGTTTTGATTCAGTTTAAAGGGATTTAAACTCTGATTGTAAGTGAGATCTGGTCTGATCATGTTTGATTGATTAGGGCTTGAGATCGGTAAGCTTCGATCGAGAGAGGAGATGCTAGATCGGTGAGATCAAGAGCATCAGGAGATGAACGGTTAGATCTTGAGCCTTTAGGTTCATAGAAGGTCTAGACCATGTATTGGCTTGGCTTGGTTTGATTTTGGTCTTTGAGCCAAATCGAATTGAACCATAGATTGAACCGGTTCACTATGTGAACGCATGGTTCATGAAGGGAGGCGTTTTGGCATTGAAGCATGGCTTCATGACTTTCCATTTTGGGAAGTCATGTAACGCCATTTTCATAATATCGCCTAAAACGCATGCGCGTCTTGGTCTTGGATCTTGCTTGCTTGCCATCTCGTGTGGAAGGAAGTGAACGACAAGGAAGAGCGCTCGGCCAAGGAAGCATCTCATCATCCTACCATTCGATCAAGGACATCTTGTAGATCCTTGCTAGCACAAGGAGATCCAAGGAGAAGCCATCTTCACCTTGTGTGCGATTATCTTTGGAGAAGGAGCACTTGCGCCTTTGCTTCCAAGATTCCATCTAAACGTGATGGCTATGGTATGGATCTCAACTTCATCAAAGTTGATCATGTGTTCATGCTAAGATCTTGAAAACCCTTGCTTCCGCTTGCGATTTTTCATGCGCCACCCCCTTAGGGTTTTTCGCCCCCCTCTTGAAAGGGGACCCTACATTCTGTCTGTCCATTGACCTTCTCATATGGGTCGTGACATACTTAATGACAACCGTTATTACCTCCCAACTACGCCGATATATTTGGTTATATCAAAGCATGTCCCTAACCATATAGAATGGTCAATGACCTCAAGTCAAGGGATCAATGCATTTCTTGTCACTTGTGAGGGTAACTCATGACACCAAGTCATTGCCTCACAGCGGGTCGGTCTAGTATATCCACCACTGATATATCCATATGTCTGCGTTAGCACCTCGTGCCTAACCAGCCCATATACCAGTCTCACAAGTACCATAGCTGTCCCATATCCACAAAGGTACATTGACTGGGGACAACCATTTGAGCACATATCCAATCTGTCTCCAGGGACATTATCATGTAAGTACACAATCGCAGATGTAGATAAACAATGATAACGACAATGCCAGAAAGATATATATAAATATTAGAGTAAAGTAGTACAAATGTTGACTAATACTATGTCCCAGGGCATATACACCAACAATCGCCCGCTTGCACTAAGACCTAGAGGTAGATAAATCTCAACCCCATATCTCTAGCGTGACCATCATACTTTTGCTGCGCCAATGCCTTGGTCAATGGGTCTGCCAAATTGTTCTCTGTGTTAACTCTGCTTATCTTGACATCACCTCTATCGATGATCTCTCTAATCAGGTGAAATTTGCTGAGTATGTGTTTGGATTTTTGATGAGATCGTGGTTCCTTGGCTTGTGCAATTACCCCATTGTTGTCACAATAGAGCTCAATGGGATCCATTGCACTTGGAACAACCTGAAGTTCAGAAATGAATTTCCTATTCCAAATGGCTTCTTTGGCTGCCTCAGAAGCGGCCACATACTCAGCCTCGGTTGTAGAATCAGCTATGGTGGATTGCTTGAAGCTCTTCCAGCATACAGCGCCTCCATTCATCTTGAACACATAGTCGGCCTGTGATTTGAAGTCATCAGGGTCAAACTGGAATGACGGATCAGTGTAGCACTGAACACTGAGCTCTTCCTATCTCCCATTGACCAAGAACAAATCCTTAGTTTTTCTCAAATACTTAAGGATGTTCCTTACAGCCACCCAGTGCTATAGACCTGGATTGGATTGGTATCGGCTGGTTATGCTCACAGCATAAGCCATGTATGTTCTAGTACACAACATCACATACATGATCTAGCCTACTACCGAAGCATAGGGCACTCAACTCATGTTATCCCTCTCAGCCTCTGTGTTGGGACACTGGCTCTTTGAGAGAGTAATGCCATGTCTCACTGGAAGGTACACCTTCTTGGATTGCTCCAAGTTGAACCTCTCTAGGACCTTATCAATGAAGGTACTCTGACTAAGGGCAAGGAGCCTCTTGGATCTATCCCGGTAGATCCTCATGCCTAGGATATAGGCGGCCTCCCCTAAGTCCTTCATCTCGAAACACTTCCCCAACCATGTCTTCGCAGATTGAAGACTAGGGATGTCGTTTCCGATGAGCAGTATGTCATCGACATACAAGACCAGAAAAGTCACCAAGCTCCTACTGAATTTTCTGTATACACAGGTGTCATCTTCGCTTTTGATAAAGCCATAGGGTCTGTTTGGTATAACTGAAGCTTTTAGCTTCTGCTAGTCTAGAAAGTACTAGATGAAAAATTGCTGGTTCTAAAAGTTAGGAGGTGTTTGGATAAAATGCTTGGCTGGTTAGCAACTTTGACTTTCAATGAAATAAAAAATAAAATTAGTTGACTTTCAATCCATCCAATTAATCATCGCCAGCACCAACCTATGATTACCTCTAGAAATTTAAGAGAAACCAAAGGCAGACCTTGGTAATCTTTGGAACCAACGAACGCAGTGCGAAGAGCCGGTCCTTGAGCTTCTGCCTCCTCTTCCACTCTGCGAAGAGGTTCTTGTAGTGTTGCTGCTTGTCGGGCGGCCTCGCCGGCTGGTGCTCATCGACGTCGTCGTCACTGCCTTCCTAGGTCCGGGCCCCGCAAACCCCGAGGCCAAGCTCGAGCGCGGCGACCCGATCGCTGAGGTCACGGAGGCAAAGCTCCGTCTCCGTCCGCTCCCGGAGCTTCCTAAAGGAAGCGGTGGCGCAACGATCAAGATCAAAGGGGTCGGTAGCAGTGACGGCGAGGAGGTCGAGCGACGCAATCGTGTGGGGAGGGAGGAGGCATTGGTGCGGTGGATCGAAAGATGGGAAAGGCGTGGGGTTGAGGAGGTTGAGGGCGTGGTCTAGGTAGAGGTGGCTGCGGCGGTGGAGGTGGACTTGTTCCACCAGCGCAGGCAGCGACGCAAAGGGGGAGGCGAAGGCAGAGATGGGGGAGTCGACGTAGGAGAAGGTGGGGGAAAGTGGGTTGACGAGATCAAAAAATGGGTGGAAACCGCTCATCGTTGGTCTACTGGTAGTGGTGGAGGCGACAAAAAGTTCTGGAGGAAGAGAGAGAGAGAAAAAGAGAGAGAGAGAGAGAGAGAGAGAGAGAGAGAGAGAGAGAGAGAGAGAGAGAGAGAGAGAGAGTGCCATTAGCGTGCAGGGACGAGATCAAAAAATGGCCGGAGGAGGAGGAGGGGTTCGATCGGAAGTTCGTGTGGTCAGCAGACGCGAAGGACAGGCATGTACAGTAGCAGCGGGTTTCGAGAAGCAGGTGATTCCCAGCTTCTTCCCAATGTTGATGCTTCTGGGTTCCAAACCCAGAAGTTGTAAGCCAAATGCTCCAAATTTTAGATTTCTACTGTTTTCACCAGCAAAAGTCATTGACAAGCTGCGCCAAACGCAGCCATAATCTCTTGCAGCTTCATCAAACCGAAGATTCCAACATCGAGACGCTTGCTTTAATCCATAAATAGATTTCTTTAGCCTGCAGACCTTGTTGGGTTCTGTAGGACGAATGAAGCCATCAGGTTGTGTCATATACACATCCTCTGTCAGCTTCCCATTGAGGAACACTGTTTTCACATCCATCTGTCATATCTCATAATCATGATATGAAGCTATAGCAAGCAGAATCCGAATGGATTTGATCATGACAACTGGCGTGAAGGTTTCATCATAGTCCACCCCGTGGATTTGTTTGAATCCTTTAGCCACTAGTCTACCCTTATCGGTAACTATGTTGCCATCCATATCAGTCTTCCTCTTGAAGACCCATTTACACCCTATGGGTTTTACCCCATTAGGCAGCTCAACCAAATCCCAGACTTGGTTAGCTGACATGGAATCCATCTCGGATCGCATGGCCTCAAGCCATCTCTCAGGACCGCCTTATCACAGTTCCTGGGCTCATCCTCAATGATGAAGATCTCGTCGTGTTGGGTTGGCAGCGACCCATACCTCTCAGGTGCACGACGAATCCTCCCAGACCTACGTGGGACCTGTATCTGAGCCTCAGGTTGCTCGGCAATCGGTGCATGTGGCTCAGGTTCCATCTCTTTATCTTGTGGTTGCACTTGGATCTCGTCCAAGTCAAACTTGTTCCCACTGACTTCTTTCATGAAAAATTCTTTCTCTAGAAAAACAGGACCCCGAGCACAAAAACTTTATTCTCGGTGGGAACATAGAAGTAGTATCCTTTAGTTTCCTTAGGATAGCCCACAAAGACACATTTATCAGATATAGGTTCTAGCTTGCTAGAATACTGACATTTGACATAAGCCTCACATCCCCATATCCAAATAAATGAGAGATTAGGGCGTCTCCTACTCCATACCTCGTATGGTATCTTGGAGACACTCTTGGATGGAACGTTATTCAGTATAATAGAAGCTGTCTCAACTGCAAGACCCTAGAATGAGGGTGGTAGAGTTGCATGGCTCATCATAGATCGAACTATGTATAACAAAGTACAATTTCTCCTCACAGACACACCATTCCATTGGGGCGTTCCAGGAGGAGTGAGTTGGGATAGGATTCCACACTCTCTTAGATAGTCAAAAAACTCACTGCTCAGGTACTCTCCACCAGGATCTGATCATAGAGTCTTAATGGATCTACCAAGCTGGTTCTCTAATAGACAAGGCTCACAAGTATCAAATTCCTCGAAGGAACTTGAATTTAACAAACCATTTACATACAGTTGTTGGATGCGATTCTTGTTTATATGGGCTAATCGACAATGCCATATGAAGGCACTAATTGAACCACTCAGTTTGGTCCTCTTACTATTTATGTTACAAATAGAGTTATCCATGTCCAAGGCATACAGACCATTGCACAAAGTACCCTTCCCATAGAACATATTTGCAAATGAAAAAGAACAGAGGTTCTAATTTATTTCAAATTTAAATCCCTTCTTTGCCAAGAAAGGAATGGATAAAATGTTCTTAGTAAGCGAGGAAACATAATAGCAATTATCTTGCTCTAATTGAAGTCCAGAAGGCAAGGAGAGAGTCAAAATTCATACAGCAACAGCAGCAACCTGTGCCCCGTTTCCAACCCATAAGTCTATCTCTCTAGGCCGCACCGATATACTTTTCTTGAGCCCCTGCATATTTGTACAAATATGAGCTCCACATGCGGTATCCAATACCCAAGACATAGAAGTAGAAGCTAAGGCCAAGCCTTTCTTCTCCTCATTTTGAAGTTGCTTGCAGTCCCTCCTCCAGTGACCCTACTCGCCACAGTGGACGCACCTATGTTCCTTTGACTTATTCACCTTTTTCTTTAGTGCCTTGGTAGGACATTTGGCAATGCCCTTAGCATGTGTCTTACCCTTCTTTTTCATCTTCTTGGTCGCAGGGACCAAAAGGATAGAATTGGGTTTGGTCTTACCCATCTCACACTCGGCTGTTTGGAGTATATTCAGTAGTTCCTCCCTTGTGCAATCAATTCGGTTCATGTTAAAATTTATGATAAACAGACAGAAGCTAGGGGGCAGGGACTGCAGAATAAGATCCACAACCAGCTCGTTGTCTATGGTATGTCCCAGTCTTCTGAGATGATCCACATTCCCAATCAGCTTGAGAACGTGGGGTCTCACTAGTGCACCCTCAGACAACTTGCACCAAAAAACTACTTTGGCAGTGTCATATCTCTTAGTTCTAGCCTGAGCCTCGAACATCTATTTCAGATGAGTGATCATCTGAAAAGCGTTCTGCTCCTCATATTGCACCTGAAGTTCAGGTGCCATAGTGGCTAGCATGAGACATGCAACCTCCAAAGAGTCATCCTGATGCTTTCTAAAAGCATCCCTGTCTGCCGGACCCGTCTGGGCATTAGGCAGAGGAGCCGCAGGAAGAGGCTATTCGAGGACATATATCTTTTTCTCGAGCTTGAGAGCTATCCTCAAGTTCCGATGCCAGTCCATAAAGTTGGATCCAACCAACTTATCCTTATCAAGAAGGGATCGCAGTGTTAATCCGCTAGTGTTCGTAGCCATTGTTTCTACAACAACCAAGAAAAGCAGATTAGTACTACTTCGAATCATTTAAACTAGACTTGTTTTAAATGATTATGACTCCCACTATTTTAATCGATTTGACAACCCACAAAGTCCATCAGGAAATTTAAGATTTCCTAGTGAGATGGGATCCTTATTTCACATGAGGCTTTGTGTCCCACGAGGGTGGGATGAGATGCACAAAGTGACCCATGCTTCTTAAGGTGGGCACGCCGGCCGATTGCTCCAAGCAACTCCCCTTATTGAGACAGTCTAGGCATTTCATTTCCAGCGAGGGCTGGATACAGCATGAAACCCTAACCTCTTAATGATGCCTCTAGAGTTTCATCATGTGCCCAGCCCATATGAAAATATAGTCAAGTCCATTCCTAACCAGCCCAGGGCCAACGAGTTTCCTTGCGAAGGCACGCCCAGGTTAAAACTGGACTAGGGAAACCATTGCCACCATGCACTTTCAAAAGATAAGTGGGTGTGTCCCATGAGGGTGGGAAACAGTTCACAACTCCAATGATCGATAGCTTAGTGAGGGCTACGCGTTAGAAGGCTACAAGACTTGATATTTTGATTGAGGGTTTTTAAGATCTCATCATCTGAGTTTTATCTTATGTCTAACATTGCAAGCATACAATCCTATAGTGATAACATAACGATAAAACATCACAGGCATGCTTTAGCAGAAATAGTAAAAGAATGATGTGATCATAGCCCATTCAAGACATTGAACCAACCCACGCCAAAAGGAGGTTCAACTCTTGACCTAGGACTCAAGCCCCTAAAACTAGACCTAGCCTAGCCGACCTCTAGCTTGGTCTTCAAGGTTGGCTCCAAGGTCCTCCTTTCCATGGTTTAGCTCTCAAATCCTAGAGGTACTGCTTAGGGAAACCCTAGAAGCACCATCATAGGTTCGGCCAATTCCATGGGTCTTCTTCCAAGGGTGATGCGCCACCATGTAAGGGCCAAGAGACCTAGCACACAAGCCCTAAGGCTCGGCCAAATCAACTTGCACCACTTACCATGCGCCATTAAGGAAGAGTGCTTCTTGCGCCACCATTCTAGATGCGCAAGCAAGCAGGCATGCGCCAAGACAACCACTAATCTTCATCTGAAGTAATTACAAAACAAAAGAAAAAGATGGCACACAGGCCGCACAAGGATACATCACAGGCATGCAAAGGAGCTTGACTCATGACCACAACATTATACACAAACAAGGTATTTACACATGCCTACATGCTCATGAAAAATATAAAATCTGAAATTTTACTTTTTAATAAAACAAGTCTCTTTTCCTCGTCTTCTTATCACAAATCTTTTGGTTATTTGCGATTAATTTTTCACGATGATTTAATAGATCATCTCGACTGTCAATTTTATCAGATCAAGAGACCTGGCCAGTCCGAAGACACAATGCCCGCCCTACTTGACAAAATTACGTGTGCCTTTGATCTTTAAATCAAGCAAGAAAAATAACCCAAAAATCCAAAAGAGATTGAAAAGATTATAGGAACAAGAAACTACAATTTTTGCTGCATAAAAAAATCGTGCGCCATGTGATCATGCAATTTGCAAAAAATTAAAACATGACATGTGAGCATGGAAAAGCATGAAAGTACATCGTTCGAGGCTCGCAAGTAGCTCTGATACCACTGTTGGGAAACCCTGGGGATATTTTACAAATTTTAGGCACAAACATTACAGAATACATAGCACAGCAGAAGATATCCCCGAAACAGGCGAGTCCAAAAACCCTAGTGAAGATCTCTTGCGAGGGGGTCGACATGATGATTTAGTAAATACCTAGAGCAAGTGAGAAGATCGATGTCGAGGTAGGCGCCCAAGTGTTCACCCTCTGCAGTCTCGCACACATGGATGCTTCGAGCTCTCTTCTTCGTCGCCCGGTGCTAGCCTCGGGAAGAACATCCAAGCCTTAGGGTTTCTTCTTCAAGCCTTGCACCACCTCCAAGGTTCTAGCACCAATGAAGAAAAGGAGAAGGGAAGGGATGGAGACAAGCCGCCAAGACACCAATGCTCCTTTCACCAAGAGGAAAGGAGGGAGAGGTGCTCTCGGCCTTTGATGGAAGAGGATGCGCCAAGAAGAATGTGTCTTGCTCTCGCCTCTTTGATGCTCACACCAACTTGAATGCATACAATACACACTCGCATATGATGTGTATATATAGATCAAGGGGCGGCAACAAAAGGGTCGGCGCAATATGAAGAGATGCGGCTAGGGTTTACAAGGTGGCATTTAGGGTTTATGGCTTTGGAAAGTCTCAAAGACTTTTCCATAAACTCCATGCAATCGCCCAAGACTTACCATAGAAGTCTATCATGCCTTAGATACCTCAAGCCTTACCATAGTGGCAAGCTTTCCATCTAAGCATGAAGGGGCAAGACGCCAATAGCTTCCATAAGAAGCAAAATCGCCCACTCCACCCCATTATGTCCCTAGGCGCCAATGGGGTGGAGACTTCTCTCCATTATACCCTTTTAGCCAATTCTCTCTTCATGGCAACTTGTTATTGGGCCTCGTTGGGTAATGAGCTAGCCCAAACTTCATTACATAGGTTGATTAAGCAATTGGATCCAATCCAATGCAACCCTAATCCAAATTTGACCAATCATGGTCTAATACGGGTCAACCTGCCAAAAATGAAGTTTGTCTCCAATAACTCTCTTCCATCTCATCAGGCCCATTGGCGCTGATGAAATCACCCAAATAAATCTGAGTCATCCAATAACACGATCATAAGGCTTCCCGATCAATATGAGAACTCGAGTATCAAGGTGTGTGAACCTGTAGGATCCTCTGACGTTGGCAGTGCTGACCAAAGGTCATCACAAGTAGTGAGTGGCACCTAGCAGTGCGTCGCTGCTACTCAAGTCATCGGAATGGATATCGACATCGACATCCCCATCATTGCAACTAGGTACATATGCATTATAGTCCCTTTGTAGAACTGATATCCGATTGGACAAGTGTGTGATCACTTGCTTTAACCCAATCACATGGTTATGACTAAATCAGGTTCTTACCTGGGTATGGCCATACACTTTCAGTCATAGAACCATAGAGGAGCTCCATGGATATCATGCTTCCTTTAGGAAGGGGCAAATCCTCTGTCTGTCCATTGACCTTCTCATATGGGTCATGACGTGCTTAATGACAACCGTTATTACCTCCCAACTATGGTGAGATATAGGTTGTATCAAAGCGTGTCCCTAACCATATAGAATGGTCAATGACCTCAAGTCAAGGGTTCAATGCATCTCCTGTCATTTGTGAGGGTAACTCATGACACCAAGTCATTGCCACACAGCAGGTCAGTCCAGTATATGCACCACTGATATACCCATATGTCTGCGTTATCACTTCGTGCCTAACCAGCCCATATACTAGTCTCACAAGTACCATAGTTGTCCCATATCCACTAAGGTACATTGACTAGGGACAACCATTTGAGCACAGATCCAATTTGTCTCCAGGGACATTATCATGTAAGTTCACAATCGTAAATGTAGACAAACAATAATAACGACAATGCCAGAAAGATATATATAAATATCAGAGTCAAGTAGTACAAATGTTGACCAATACTAGGTCTCAGGGCATATACACCAACAACGCGAGGCTGCAATGGACACTTCCTAGTGTGTCTACTTCATCTTCATTGGCCACCCCTAGGGTTTGCAAAATAAATGTACTACTCTATCACATCTGGTGGTGTTCTTCTCATAAGTTGATCATGTTTCTTCTTGGAATTCTATTTCAGGTAAATGCTTCTGGTATGTTAAAAATTTTAAATTTGGCCTGAGGATTCCCAATAGTTATCTCTATTTGATGAGACATAAGTATAATTAATTTGAGAAATTCAAGTAGTTAAGACTTAAAGTACAAAATCAGCTTGGAAGATCTATTAAGGTTCTTTGATCAGATCGAGGCAGAGAGTAGTTGAGCCATCGTTTAATGACTATATGAGTGAGTGTAAGATTCCATCTCAACTCACTCTTCCTGGAACACCTCAATGAAATAGTGTGTTCGGGAGGAGAAATCAAATCTTGCTCGATATGGTACGATGTATGATGAGTCATGCAACACTTCCACTTTACTTTTGGGGTCATACACTAGAGGCAACTTCGTTAATATTGAATAACGTGCCATCTAAAAGTGTCGCCAAAATTCTATATGAGCTATGGATAGATAGATGATGAAACCAGTTTTTTATTAGAGTTTGGGGATGTAAGTCATATGTCAAACATCAGGATTCTAGTAAGCTAGAACCTAAATCTAATAAATACATGTTTGTGGGGTATCCAAAGGAAACTAAATGATACTACTTCTATTTCCCACAAAGAATGAAGTGTTTAGTGCTCGTGGTGTTATCTTCCTTGAGAAAGAATTTCTCTTGAGAGAAACTAGTCGTAGAAAGTTTGACTTAGAAGAAGTCCAAGGTCAACCACAAGACACCGAGTTGAGAAGGAACCCAATCCACCTGAACCGGTTGTTAGCTAATCTAAGTCTCAGACACAGGCATCATATAGGTCGACTAGGATTCATCATGAACCTAAGAGGTATGGTTTACTCCCTACTCGACACGTTGATATCTTCATCATCGTGGATGAACTGAAGACTTATGAGGAAGCAGTCACTCGATGAGACTTTGAGAGATGGCTTGAGGCTATGGCATCCGAGATGAATTCCATGTCAGCTAACTATGTCTGGGATTTGGTTGAGCTACCTGATGGGGTAAAACCGATAAGGTACAAATGAGTCTTCAAAAGGAAGACTGACATAGAAGACAACATAGTTTCTTATAAGGGTAGAGTAGTGATGGGGGTAGAAACCATAATCAATGGAAGTACAAATGGGACTTAAGGCCACCCTACCCCAAGGGTACCTTCTAAGCCCCACTTTCTTTTTAGTACTTTCCATATTTGCAGTGCATGGCATTTTAGGATAGTTCCACCCCCAAGTCTATCATGTAGATTTATTTTTATGATGTTGTTGGTAGGTTGTGCATTGCAATGGCATGGAAGGTTAGTGCATATTGCATGGATACTTATAAAATCAGCTCAAGGGAAAATTTTAGCTAGCTCACTCCACTCCAACAAGCTACCTCCCAATTTGGAAGGCCCACTTCAAACTAGTTCAAGAGAAGGCTTTAAACTCAATTCCACATTAACTCCAGTTCAAAGATCTCTTACCAATTGAAGACATGGCCACCTCATGAAGTCACATGCGCCAACTTCATCTAAGAAATCAAGCAGGGCACATTCAAGATCCACATATAAAGGAAGAGCCTCATCTAGATCCACAAATCAGGGAGAAGCATTCATGGAGACTTTCCTTACACTGTTGCCAACCAAACATCAAAGAAAGGTTTTCAATTAGTTGCCTAGCCAACTTGATGGGTGCTTATGTCGCCTAGGGTGCATGTGTCGCCCACCTCTTCTTACTTTTCCTTCTCATCACTTCAAGGCTAAACCCTCTTCCTCTCTTCTAATCCTAATTGGGAGTAAATCATCCATACCTTAATCAAAACGTGAACACAAGAAGACCTACATCTCACGATAGCACAAGGAACAAAGGATGCAACTTTCGGCTTTTTCCATGGCGCAATTATATGATAAGTATCCAAACCTATTTGTGTTTATTTTCTATGATCCCTAGCAACATCTGACTGCACTCTCCTTCTAATTTGTAGGATTTGGCCACAAGAATGAAAAGGAACTCTTTAGTGCAAGACAATTCTCTCTTTCCCACTTTCTAGATTGTCTATCTCTTTGTTTAGCAAGAGAATTTGGAAGAATAGCTTCCTTCTTGACCTTTAATTGTGTTGTGTTAGGGAATACTGGGTGTAATTTAAAATTTTGCATCAAGCAGCGGAAGTCTCCTTACACCCGAAACATATTCCTTTGTCCAAGGATCCATGCGAGAGAATAACACAAGGATGTGTTAGAGATTGTACCTGTATTGCTTGTCTAGTTGAAGACGATCAAGTGCTCGTCCACTACAAGTATCCACGCATTGACATTCTCAGCGTTGCTCTCTTCCTCACTCGGTGCTAGCCTCAGGAAGAGAAGATCACCTCTTAGATTCTTCTTCTTCTTCCTCCTTGTTCTTCACGCCAACAAGACTCCTTGCTTGGAGACTCTTGGCCAATAAGAGATGAAGGCTGGTGGCGCAAGACAAGAAGAAGACTGCGGCTAGGGTTGCAAAGGCTTGCGCAAATTGAAGTTGGAATTGCCTTGCCTTAGAGAGGATTATTGCATTCGTGAGGTGATGACACCAAAATATATAGTATATTTTGTATCATTTTGAATATCTTTTCATGCTAAATTGAGGATCTTTTACTTGTTTTCATGCTAAATTCATCGAATATTGCAAAGTCTACTTCTATTTTGGTTTTTCATGATTTTCACGTAAAAAGGCATATTTTAAGGAGTTTTCAAGCAAAATCAAACACATAGAAGAGTTACCATCATCAAGAGGAAATCACCCAAGAAATTTCATAGAAAACGGAGCAAGTCAGCAAATTACGGCAGTGCCGTAACCTATTTTACGATACCGTATTTTCATACGCTACCGTAAAATCCGAGCCACTGCCATATTTTGAGGAGTTTCCGAACAGAAGATTTTTCATATTTTATGGCAGTACCGTAAACCAGATTACGGTACCGTATTTCAAAGCGCTTCAGAACAGAAACTTTGCTTGATTTTACGGCACCACCGTAAAGGATTACACGGGCCGTATTTTCCAGTCACTCCGAACAGAGAGTTCAGCCGATTTTACGGTAGTATCGTAAACCAGATTGCGATGCCGTATTACCCAGACTACATCAGAACAGAAAACTCGACCGATTTTACGGCAGTGCCGTAAACTATTACACTGTTGTATTTCTGTTGTTAAACGCGATTTCCAGGTCAATTCTGAAGTTTGATTCTTGCGGAGACGATTACGGGAGAACTAGAGGTTTATATTCGAAGCCATAAGAAGCAATCAGGGAGCCTTTGACGGGAGGATTACACACACACACCGAAAGCCCTAATTTTCATCGACTGTCGAGGGAGAAATCATGATTCACACCTCCGCGTAGGGTTCTGCCACCGGGACCAATCCAGACCACCTCCGGCCGCGATTTTGATACTGAAGCTTCGTCTGGTGGAGGAGACAACGTGCCAGAAGTTTCAGAAGAGAAGGAGATCAATTGGAAGAGGAATCGAGGAAAGAAGAAGGACAGCCACTGTTCATCGAGAGCTTTTGAAATTACGGCTGTGAGATACTTCACAGCCGTCCTGTATTTTCCCAAAACTCTTCTTTTACTTATTTTTGAACTTATGAAATTATGGAATATTGTATTTTCTCCACCATGCTAGCTTAAACTACTTTTGGGACATGGGGGAGTAATTCCCTTTGATTTTCTTAATGACTAGATTATTTTTATTTTCATCATGATTGTTTTACTTTGATAATTTTGCCTATGTGATTATTGCTTTAAAATTCTCTTAAGTTTATTTTTGTCATCATGATTTAGAGTTCTCGCAATAAGGACCGAAAGGTGACTTGCTTGAGAACTTGGAACCCTAGAACTGTATGATAAGAATTTTCTTAGGATTGTTCTTATTATTTAATTTTAGTGATTTGTATTGCCATGATAACAATTACAATCTTAGGATTGAGTTATTGTGTCAAACGTGGAGATCTTGCACGAAAGTTAGGGTCGGAACGTTGGAGAACCATAAGCAAAACTTGTGTTGAGACTCAGATACACAACGGTGATCATTGAGTTTTTTGCTTGAGACGATCAACTTAGAATTCGGATGCATGAAAGTGATCCTCGAGTTCTTCGATTGATGATTTACCTATCTTTAGCTTGGGATGAATCTTGTGCGAAAGTGAGGATTTATTCTTGCATGGTTATCTGCACGAGAGTGAGATAATCCCTTTTTAGGTAAATTATGTCTTTATCAAATTAGAATTTGATTGATGAACATCTTTGTACATCTAGTCATGAAAATCTAAGTGAATGAAACCCTTGTCCCAGTTTTCTCTCTCTGATAGTATCTTTCCTTGTGTTTGCGATTTTTACCTGACTTTCATTCGATTACCTAGATAGTGAAAAATGAATTGATCAGTATTTGACAACATAGGTCTCTGTGGGTTCGATATCTTTTATTACTTCAAGTATCCGTGCACTTGCGGACACAGCAAGTTTTTGGTGCCATTGCCGAGGATTAGTCCTAGGTACACGCCAAACAACTTGGGATACAACATGAGGGGGGCGCATACCCCTTTCTTTTATAGCCAGCATGCCTCACTGCCCCTACCCTTTCCTTCTTTGCTCTTGGCATAATTCCTCCAAGGAATTGCCATAAGAGTTCTGCCACTTCCCTTCTTGAATTAGTGCAACATGAAGCTTGGAAACATGCTTCTTGCCTTTTCAAGAGAAAGAGTTTGAGTTCAATTATGATTTGGACCTTTCCATATATAATTGGTGCAACTCTTGCTTGAATTAATCAAGCCTTTACACGCCAACATATCAGTCCCCTAGATTCCAAGATAGTTTGCAATTATGAAAACCGAATTCGATAAGGATTCATACATGTCATTAGTGTAAATTCCAAACATGGAATTATGTCATGCGCCAAGTGTGAATCCAACTCTCATTAGGATTCCAACTTACCTCAATTAGATTTAATCCACAACTCCTAATTGGATTTGGATTTCAACTCTAATTAGGTATTGGATTTAAATCCTAATAGGATTAGGATTTGCGCCCACATGATGGGCCTAATCCAAATCCAATTCCCAATAGGATTTGAATCCTAATTGGATTAAGATTCCAACTCTTAATTAAATTAGGATTTGAATCCAACATGGATTATAATTCCAAGTCCAAATTCAAGTCAGATTCAGAGTACAAATTTGACTCGGATTTATTTACAAATCTGACTTGAAGTCAGATTTATCCATGAATCCTAATTGGACTCAGATTCGACCGTGAATCTGACTTGGACTCAGATTCGACCATGAATCTGTCTTGGACTCATATTCAGATTGAACTCATGTACATTCCAAGATATCCTGATCAAAATACAACGTTCAGCGTCTATTGCGTGTGACCCCGTAGGATCCATATGATGATGGCAAAGATGATAAATCATCATAAGTCGAGAGAGGTATCTAGCAACACATCACTACTACCCAGGTAATAGGACTAAAGTCATCTAGCAACAACTTCCTAACAAGCAACAAGGATTCCCATGCACACTAGATCCCTTTGCCTGAACTGATATCCTACTAATGGATTAGTCTCATATTTATTAATTCAACATATTGGTCATGACTCAAACAGTATGGCCATACATTCCTATCATGCACCAATGGGGTGGGGCCCCGGGTGGATATCATACTTCCAATTAAGGAAGGGGCAAATCCTACTATTAGTCAT
This sequence comes from Costus lasius, assembly GCA_027563935.2. Classification (NCBI taxonomy): domain Eukaryota; kingdom Viridiplantae; phylum Streptophyta; class Magnoliopsida; order Zingiberales; family Costaceae; genus Costus; species Costus lasius. The sequence goes on along the minus strand of CM050454.1, from coordinate 63,210,491 downwards.
CCATATCTCTATATGACTTATGATATGCCCAATAATAGTCATTTTGATCACCCATTTACGGAGAGACGTAAGACTATATCAAAGCACACCCATCATCATATCTAGACATGAATACTTCAAGTATAAGGAGCAATGCAAACCTCTTGCATGTGAGATTGACTTGTTGACTAGACAAGTCAATCCTCACGGTGGGTCAGTCCTATGCAACTAATGTTGAAGCACCTGTATGTCTGTGTTAGTGTGCCTCGCACTAACCAGCACTTACACCAATGTTACATGTACCAAAGCTATCCCTTTTCTGCTAAGGTACCTCGACTAGGGACTACTATGAGAATGGATCCAACCAAACTTACGGAACATTATTTATGCAATTCAGTACATTAACGCAGGTCCTTCTACTCTCATGGACCACGCAGTGAGCATGTCTTATAATCGACACCTTACATCAGAGTAGGATCGATAGAGATCGGGATGTACGGTCCTTCTACTCTCATGGACCATGCAGTGAGCATGTCTTTATGTTATTGTATTTTAATTCTAGCAATTTCAAATTTTCCATGAGCTACCTTAGTTTATTTTCCTATTAGCATGATTAGTCATGTAGTTTAATTTTGATGCATATTTAGTATAGTTGCATATTAGTTTCAGTTTTTACCATTAAAATACCAAAATCTATTTTGAGAACTTGTTAGATTATGTTGCATGCTAGTTTGTATTATCATAGATTAATCTTTAGGGGTTGCCTCAGGTTCTAAGGGGTCTTCTTCTATGAGGAGGAACCTCTTAGTGCAGTCTCTACCTAAGTGTCCAAGCTGCTTACAGTTGTGACAGACAAATATACTGGATCCTATGGCCTGATTTGGTTTGGGTTGAGGTTTACTTGGTTCTACAATTTGAGTTAGCCTAGGTCGAGGTTGGCTTGGGCTAGGGGAATTAGTTTGAGGAGCCCTAAGGAAAGGTCTAATGGTTGTGAACTTTTTCCTAGTCTTGATTTCTTGTTCAACCTCTAGAGTGTTGGTGTATATGCCCAAGGACCTAGTTTTGGTCCATCATTGTACTACTTAACTCAGATATTTATATATCTTTCTGACATTATCATTATCTATGTTTGTTTACATCTACAATTATGTACTTACATGATAATGTCCTTAGAGACATATTGGATCTGTGCTTAAATGATTGTCCCTAGTAGATGTACCTGAATGGATATGGGACAGCTCTAGTACTTGTGCGACTGGTATATGGGCTGGTTAGGCACAAGGTGCTAACGTAGACATATGGGTATATCAGTGGTGGATATACTGGATAGACCCGCTGTGAGGCAATGACTTGGTGTCATGAGCTATCCTCACAAGTGACAGGAGATGCATTGATTCCTTGACTTGAGGTCATTGACCATTCTATATAGTTAGGGATATGCTTTGATGCAACCTAACACCTCGCCGTAGTTGGGAGGTCATAACGGTTGTCATTGAGCATGTCATGACCCATATGAGAAGGTCAATGGACAGACAGAGGATTTGCCCCTTCCTGAGGGAAGCTTGATATCCATAGAGCTCCTCTATGGTTCTATGACTAAAAGTGTATGGCCATACCTAGGTGATAACCTGATTTAGTTATAGCCATGAGATTGGATAAAAACACGTGGTGACACACTTGTCCAATTGGATGTCAGTTCGGCAAAGAGACTATAATGCATCTATACCTAGTTGCGATGATGGGGATGTCGATGTCGATATCCATTCCAATGACCTAGGTAGCAGTGATGCACTGCTAGGTGCCACTCACTGCTTGTGGTGACCTTTGGTCAGCACTGCCAGCATCAGAGGAACCTACAAGGTCGCACAGCTTGATACTCGAGTTCTTGTATTAATCAAGAAGCCTTATGATCTAGTTATTGGATAGCTCGGATCAATTTGGGATATTTCATCAGCACCAATGGGTCTGATGAGATTAAAGAGAGTTATTAGATCCAAACTTCATTTTTGGCAGGTTGACACGTATTTGACCATGGTTGGTGAAATTTGGATTAGGGTTGCATTGGATTAGATCCAATTGCTTAAGTAACCCGTGTAATGAAGTTTGGGCTAGCTCATTACCCATTGAGGCCCAATAACAAGTTGTCATGAAGAGGACATTGGTTAAAAGGGCATACTGGGGAGAAATCTCCACCCCATTGGTGCCTAGGATCTGGGGATGTGAGGCTTATGTCAAACGTCAGGATTCTAGCAAGCTAGAACCCAGATCTGATAAATGTGTGTTTATGGGGTACCATAAGGAAACTAAGGGTTACTACTTCTATGTTCCTACCGAGAACAAAGATTTTGTTGCTCGGGGTGCTGTCTTTCTAGAGAAAGAATTTCTTATGAAAGAAGTCAGTGGGAGGAAGTTTCACTTGGATGAGGTCCAAGTACAGATGGAAGAGAGTTATTGGAGCCAAACTTCATTTTTGTTAGGTTCACCCGTATTTGACCATGGTTGGTCATATTTGGATTGGGGTTGCATTGGATTGGATCCAATTGCTTAATCAAACCATGTAATGGAGTTTGGGCTAGCTCATTATCCAATGAGGCCCAATAAACAAGTTATTATGAAGAGGCAATGGGCTAAAATGATATAATGGGGAGAAAAGCTACCCCCATTGACGCCAAGGGAATAATGAGGTGAGCTTTGCGCAACTTGCTTCCTTTGGAAGGAATAGGCGCCTCCCCCTTCATGCTTAGATGGAAAACTTGCCTCTAAGGCAAGACTTGAGGCATCTAAGGCATAATGGACTTACTAGGTAAGTCTTAGGCAATTAGGGGATGTTTATGGAATAGGCTTGGAGTTTTTCCTAAACTCAAACCATAATTGCTACCAAACCCTAAACCCTAGCCACCCCCTCTTGATTTTTTGCACCTCCACCTCTTTCTCTTGGCCACCCCTTGCTTCTATTTATTAGGAGGATGCGTGAGCTCCTTCTAATAGTAATCTATTCGCAAGAACAAGGGTTCAAGGGGCGAAAGCAAGAGGAGAGAGTGTGTTGTGTATATGCCCTTGAACTCGTTGTTGGTCCATTTTGTACTACTTGATATTGATATATCATTCTGGCATTGTCATTTTTATGCTATGTTTACATCTGCGATTATGTACATGGATAATAATGTCCCTGAAGACAGATTGTATCTGTGTTCAAATGGTGTGTCCCCAGTCGAGTACCTGAGTGGATATGGGATAGCTCTGGTACATGTGAGACTGGTATATGGGCTGGTTAGGCACGGGGTGCTAACGCAGGCATATGGGTATATCAGTGGTGAATATAATGGACCGACCCACTGCGAAGCCCTGACTTGGTGTCATGAGTTAAGCTCACAAGTGACAGGAGATGCATTAATCCTTTGACTTGAGGTCATTGACTCTTCTATATGGTTAGGGACATGCTTTGATACAACCTAACGCCTCGCCGTAGTTGGGAGGTCATAACAGTTGTCATTGGGTATGTCACGACCCATATGAGAAAATCAATGGACAGACATAGGATTTGCCCCTTCCTGCGGGAAGCTTGATATCCGGGGGCCCCCCCCTTTATGGTTGCATGACTGAAACTGTATGACCATACCCAGGTGAAAGCATGATTTAGTCATGACCATGAGATTGGCTAAAAACAAAGTGGTGACACACTTTGTCCAATCGAATATCAGTCTAGTAAAGGGACTATAATGCATCGGTATCTTGTTGCGATGATGGGGATGTCAATGTTGATATCCATTTTGAAGACTTGGGTAGAAACGATGCACTGCTAGGTGCCACTCACTGCTTGTGATGACCTGTGTTTATCACTGCCAACATCAGAGGAACATACAGGGTCGCACAACTTGATACTCGGGTTCTCGTATTGATCGGGTAGCCTATTGATTGAGTTATTGGATAACTTGGATCTATTTGGGAGAATTCATCAGTGCCATTGTGCCTGATGAGATGGAAGGGACTTATTGGAGCTAACTTCATTTTTCGGCCAGATGGGCCAAATGGGCCCAATAAGCCATTTGGGCCAAATGGGCCAAAATGAAAGTCTAAGCTTGATGCATGGACCAATGGGCCTCTAAACCCAATGGGCGTGAAGCCCGGTTTGGGCGTGAGGCTTAATGGGCCTTGAGGGCCAATGGGCCGTCAGGCCTAATGGGCCATGATAATAAGTTGTCTGGCCCAATAGACATCATGGTAAAATAAATTATGTATTTAATTTGGAATTAAATTCTGAATTTAATTTTGCATTTAATTCTATAATTAATTCTGAGATTAATGATGAATTTAATTCTGAATTTGAAGAGTTACTCCATTAATGGCCATTATGTAATTTTAATTCAAGGTTTTAATAGGCCATTATGAGACTTTAATTCAGTATTTAATTTTATATTTAATTCTGGATTTAATTCTAATATTAATTCTGAATTTAATTTAGAATGTGAAAGATCACCACGATTTCTATAAAAGAGAGAGGGAGAGTTGAGAGTTGGTGCCTAAGGCTTTTGATGCTTGCTTCCTTCTCCTTGGCGCCATCTTCCTCTCTTCTTCCCTCTCCTCTGGGCGGCTACAAAGTTGGACCTTGGTAGCATCTTTCCATCATCTTGTTCCTCTTGGCGCGTTCTCTACTAGTGGGTAGCGCAAGCTCTTGAGGATCTCTCCCAGAGGCATGGACCTTCTTCCCGAGGCTAGCACCGGGCGTGGAAAAAGAGAACTTGAGCGTCGGCTGTGTGCGAGACTGCAGAGGGCGAACATTTGGGCGCCTGCATCGCATCCTTTTCTTCGTTGCAAGGTATGATCTCCTACTCACCATGTTGATTCCTTCGCATGACTCGATCTTCTAGGTTTTTGGGATTGGCCTGTTTTGGGGATTGCTTCCGCTGTGCTTGTCTTTAAAATTTTAAAATCCCCGGGGTTTCCCAACAGAGTGGCACAACCTCTTCCATCTTCCTAGCCACAAGTAAGTCTTCTTTCCTTCTCCTCTCTTGGCGAAAGTTATAGTAGTGCTTGGCGGCTTCATCTCCCTCCTTCTTCTTCCATTGGCGCATCTTGTTGAAGGTGGCACAAGCATAGAAGAAGGTGAACAAAGGCTTGGATCTTCTTCCCGAGGCTAGCACCGGGTGATGAAGAAGAGAACTCGAGGCATCCATGTGTGTGAGACTGCAGAGGGCGCACGCTTGGGCCCCTACCTCGACATCGGCCTCGTCTTGCTCCTAAGGTATTTTCTATCTTAACGTGTCGACTCCCTTGCTTGACGATCTTCAATGGGTTTTTGGGACTGACCTATTTCGGGGATATTATTCCGCTGAGCAATGTATTTGTGTTGAAATGACTCTGAAAAAATTATAAAATATCCCCGGGGTTTCCCAACAACCTGAGAGGTTTCCTTCGGATCCTAGTGGACCTCCTAGGAGCTGGTCTTTGCCCCCCATCATATTGTATTCTTTGAGAAAATTATAAAATATCCCCCAGGTTTCCCAATAGTCTCTCCTTCTGATTCCTGAAAATAACCAAGTCTCCTTTCTGCAATTTCATAGATCGGCAATGAGTGTTAGTAACCAATTCATACTTAAGAGTGTTCTTTGTTATGTGATCTCTAACTTCATTGTGTATCTTGACAATGTGTTGAGCAAATGACAAAGCTGAATGGTTTTGTTTGAAGGGAGAGGGTGGAGGTGCTAAATCAATGAGATTGCTGGGCTAAAATCCAAAGTTGATTGAAAAGGGCAAGCACTTTATAGCACTATTAAAAGTAAATTTAGCTGTCGGTAGGAGTTTGTCCCAATTTCCCGGGTGCTCTCCCACTAAACATCTCAAGATATTACCAAGGGACTAGTTTACCACTTCAGTTTGACCATCTGATTATGGGTGGTAAGCTGTAGAAAAGTTAAGTTTTGTGCCCATTAGTTTCCATAGAGTCACCCAAAAGTGCCCCACAAACTTGACATCATGATCGGAAACAATGGTACAGGGTAGCCCATGTAAGCGCACCACCTCTTTAAAGAATAGTCTAGCAACATGAGAAGCGTCCGTAGATTTATTGCATGGAATGAAGTAAGCCATCTTGGAGAATCGATCAACCACAACAAAGATGGAGTCATAATGAGCACTAGTTCGTGGGAGAGCAAGCACAAAATGCATGCTTAGGTCCTGCCAGGGTCCTTCAGGTATGGGTAAAGGCATATACAAGCCGGTATTGTGTTTTCTAGTCTTGGCCACTTGGCATGTTTGGCAATACCCCACAATTTTTGTCACATCTTTGAATATAGTAGGCCAATGAAATCTTTCCTCCACTAAGGTTAGAGTCTTATCCCTACCATGATGTCCAGCCGACCCTCCCCCATGTAACTCCCAAACCAAGAAATCTCTCAATGAAGTGCGTGGAATGTATAGCTTACCCCTTATAAATAGGAAACCATCATGAATTTCAAAATCAGAAGTTGGCGTTGTACCATTCTTGAGGTCAAGGAATATTTCTTTGAAATCAGGACACTCTTCATACTCATTTCTGATTCTCTCAAAACCTGTGACCGACACATGTAATGTATTCAAAAGAAGCAATTTTCGGCTTAGGGCATCTGCCACTTTATTTTGGTTTCCGGCTTTGTGCTTGTGAACAATGGTTTATTGTTGCAAGAATTCAACCCACTTAGCATGTCTAGGGTTCAACTTAATTTGGCTATTCAAATAGATTAATGCTTGATGATCACTATTAAGAATAAATTCCTTATGAATCAAGTAGTGTCTCCAATGCTTAAGGGCTTGAATATAGCATATAACTCTTTGTCATAAGTGGAGTATCTTTGTCTTGCCTCATTCAATTTTTCACAAAAGAAAGCAATTAGATGCCCCTCTTGATTCAGTGTTCCCCCAATTCCAACTCCAGAGGCATCACAATAAACAATGAATAGCTTAGTAAAATCGGGCAACCTCAATACCAGTGTGGAAGTGATTTTCAGTTTCAGCTCTTGGAGGGCCCTTTCAGCTATGGGGGTCCACTCAAAAGTTCCTTGGTGCAAGCAATTGGTGATTGGCGCCACCAATGTGCTAAAGTTATGGATGAACCACCTATAGAATGTAGCAAGATGATGAAAACTTCTAGCTTCGGTTATGGTTGTAGGTGTGGTCCAATTAAGGACAGCTTCAACTTTAGAAGGGTCGGCTTTATGTCCTTTTTCAGTTATGATGAAGCCAAGAAACTCAATCTCTTGAGTTAGGAAAACACATTTCTTTAGGTTCAGCAAGAGATGTTCTTTTTTCAAAATATCAAGAGCTTTGAAATGGTCTAGGTGTTCTTGTTGAGACTTGCTGAAAATCAAGATATCATCAAAGTATACTACCAGGAATTTCCCAATATAGGGTTTGAGAACTTGATGCATCAATCTCATGAAAGTAGAGGGAGCATTGGTAAGCCCAAAGGGCATAACCATCCATTCATATAGACCATCTTGTGTTTTAAATGCAGTCTTCCACTCATCACCCTCCCAGATCCTTACTTGATGATACCCACTACGGAGATCCACCTTGGAGAACCAAGCTGAACCCACAATCATTTCTAGGAGATCATCAAGTCAGGGAATAGGAAATTGGTATTTGATAGTGATTTTATTGATGGCTCTACAATCAATGCACATCATCCATGTGCCATCTTTCTTAGGTGTAAGCAATACGGGCACGACACATGGGCTGAGACTCTCTCGTATTAATCCTTTGTCAAGCAACTCATCTACTTGTCTCTTTAGTTCAGCATGCTCCGTGGGGCTCATGCGGTAAAGTGGCAGATGAGGTAGAGTAGCCCCCAGGTATAAGGTCTATAGCATGTTGTATCTCTCTTGTGGGTGGTAACTCATTAGGAAGTGTGTCCGGAGTAATGCCAGCATAGTGTTGTAGGATTTCAGTAATAATACGGGCACGACACATTGGACCTTACTATGTTCAGGTTTTATACTCACACACAAAATACTGCTCTACCTGCGTTTGCCACTCTAGAAAGGTTTGGGTATCTAGGGTACCTTCAAAGATGGGAGTGTTCAGTCTAAGGTTGTAGTATATGTCTTCTTCCTCTCGGTAGTATGTATAAGCTCTATGGGATGGGTCTCCAATAGGGTGTTCAATAGGTGTATGTGTTGGCCTTCTTTGGGGGCCTCCCTAGATTCAGGGATAGGCCCCAAATCAGGTCTTGGGCACATCCTAGGTTCATTATGTGTTCAGCTAGTGCCCTCCCCGCAATGATGCTCTTGGGGTCTCCTAAGAGTTAGAGGTTGGTTGGGTTAATTTGGTTCTTCTAGAGTAGGGGTGTCGGTTAATCGGTTCAACTCGATTAACCGAACCGAACCGAACCGATTTAGTCAGTTTGGTTCAGTTTATTTCGTCATCGGGCCGGGTCGGTTCGGGTTGGGTGTGTGCAAAAATCATTCGGTTTGGTTTCGATTTTAGTTTTTGAAAATCGATAGAACCCGAACCGAACCGATTCGGTTTTATTAAATTAGTAAATTACATATATTAATATTACTAATAAGTAATTAGCATTCGTGAATCGTGATTCGGTGATTCACCTCGCCCGGCCCGGCTCGGGCTCGCCCTTGCCCTAACTTAAGTTACTTAACCCTTTTGGGTTTGGCTTTTACCCTATAACCCATTCTCACTTCTCAGTTCTCACGCGATTTTTCCCTAACCCTAACCCATTCTGAATTTCTGATTCTGCCTTCGGGGATTTTTCCCTAACCCACCTCGCCGTCGCTTGCGTCCGTGACCCGCCGACCGCCGTCGACTGGAAAGACTCCCTTAAATCCTCTCCTCGTCGGCTAGCACCACTCACTCGTCCTCTCCACTCTCCAGTCTCCTCGTCTCCTCCCTCAATCTTCCTCGTCTCCTCGACTCGACCTCGAGACCAAGACTCCTCGTCACCTCAACAGCTCAACTCCGGACTCCCTCACGCCCCTCGCTTGAGACCTAATCACCTAAGTCGGCTACTCGGCTCTGGCCCTCTGTAAGACTGCAAGTTGCGCCTCTAGCCCTGTGATTTGGAGCTGCAACTCGGACTCGGGAGTCGGGACTTCTACGGCTACCAATATGGTATAACAGACTTCACCAATCACCATTGTTTTTTGAATATTTTAAGTGTCCTGTGTCCTTGCCAAACCACTCTTCTTAATACAATTGCAGAATTCTTCCTGCCAAACTAGTTTAGGTCCTTTAGGATGAAATGTTAAGGTTCAGTAATCACTAATCAGCATTACGTTATATTAGTTGAATAGTTGTTATTTTCTTTCTTACATGCCTACATCACTTACATGACTACATCACTACGGCCATGTTTACTTGGACCGATGGATTATGTAAAGGAAAGAAAAAAAGGAAGGAAAGGAAAAATAGATGGATGGAATATGTTATAAGTTTCCTTTCCTTGTGTTTACTTAAAAGGATGGATAATTTGATGGATTTATATATACACCCTTAATTTTTATTTTTTTACTCATATTACATAAATACTATTAATATTATAAAATTATTATCGATACTATTATATAATATGAAAATTACTAAATATTATTTAATACTATTAAAAATTATAATAATTACTAAATATTATTAAATACAATAAAATTATTAAATATTATTTAGTACTATTAAAAATTATAAAATTAAAATATAAAAAAAACACAACACATAACTTTCTTAAAATGTTATAAGTTTCTAGCGAAGCAAGCAGTGAGTAATCCGCCCGATTTGGGCAGATTGAGAAACGAAAGAAAATGCCCTATTTTTCCTTCCCATTTTCCTCTGTCAGTTTTCCGTCCGCCCAAGTAAACGATGGAAAAAGGTATAATCCATCCTTCCCTTCCTCTTTTTCGTTCAAGTAAACATGGCCTACATGTATTGTTAGAACCGGTAGCGTAGTTTGTTAGTTTGTATTTGTAAGTTGTAACCTAACTTATTATTTTATGATTTTTGAACCATACAAGGATCCTGAACCTAACCAAACAGAGCCTAGTAGCCCTAGTCAACCTACTAACCAAACAGAAGTTACAGAGCCAAGTAATCCAAAAAAAAGAAATGTAAAACCACGAGCTGAAGTGTGGAATCATTTTAAAAAAGTTGCAAAGGATGGTGTACTTAAAGTGTTGGGGTATGCCCTTAAGGCTAATGTTTGAGGCCTTGGGATTGTATCAGTATCATGTAATAAACTCTTATGTTTATAAAGGCATGGTTGTTATTCAGTTTGTTACCTTGTCTGCTGTAATAAGTGTACTTCTGAATAATGTCTCAAAGCTGTTCAGCTGGGCTGACATGTTGTAAAGTCCTTAGTCGAAATATCTTGGTGAACATGAGACAACCTTGATATGATTGAGACTAATATGTGTTCTAATCTTATAGGATGCTTCGAGCATGGAATAAGATGTAGACTCATGGGTACATTGGATGTACTGGACAGACCCTACTAGGATATTCAATTGTTTGTCACAATGTGAATAATCCTTGTTTGCATCAAGTGGCACATGTCCTCTGACTTGAGATCACTTGTGTTTCTAAATGATGATTGTCATTGTTTTGAGGTTGTTCAATATCATTTGAAACATAATGGTTATAGACTATCTTGGATAATGATCATGAGTCAGGTTAGGGCACTAGTGATAGATACAGGATTGCCGTCTCCTTGTTTAAGGAGTGTGATGTTCTAAAGGGGCCCCCCTTGAATGAGATGATTGAGAAAGTGTATGGCCATACCCAGGTGACAGTGTTCATCTGATCTAATCATGCTCGTAATATTGGAGTTACAAGCTTGACTTGCTTGTCCAATAAGAACATCCAGTGGCAAAGGATATATGCATGCCTTGTGAAGTTGATTCACACTTATGCTATGGTATGGGTGTAGTCTTGGAAGACTCTTTCCTTTATATCGGGAGACAGTGATGTGTTGCTAGATACCCCTCACTGATCGTGATAATGAAAGTTATCGTTACCGACATTTAAAGGAAACCCTCAGGGTCGCACAATTTGATGATATGGCTTACTTGAGTCAGATCGTGTGGACTGAATTATTTGGGTTCAGTTTAAAGGGATTATAAGCTCTGATTATAAGTGAGATCTGGTCTAATCATGTTTGATTGATTAGGGCTTGAGATCGGTAAGCTTTGATTGAGAGAGTTGATGCTAGATCGGTGAGATCAGAAGCATCAGGAGATGAACGGTTGGATCTGGAGCCTTAGGGTTTAACGGTGATCTAAACCAATGCTTGGGTTAATTGATCTTTGAACCAAAATTGAAATGCATTCGATTTGCTTGAACCGGTTCACATGTGTGAACGCTTGGTTCATTGGTTGAAAGCGTTTTCTTTGATCGGTTATGAGATCATTGCGCATGATTTCCATTTATGGAAAGTCATGAAGGCCTCAACGCCTTAACGCCCAAAACGCCTCTACACCTCAACGTCAAGGCGTTCGCTTGGAAGTGAACGAAGATACTCTCGTGGATTGAGGTAGTTGACGAAGAGGAGGTCTCGGTGAAGGCACCAAGTGATCTCATCCCTTCCATACATCAAGGACACCTTGGGCACTTGCTAGCACAAGGAACGCCAAAGGAAGTAGGCGGCATCTTCTTGTGTGCGTCAACTTTGGAGAAGGTTCATTTGCGCCTTTGCTTCCAAGGCTCCATCAAACCGATGGCTATGGTATGAGATCTTCTTTCGATCTTTACAACGTCTTAAGGTTGATCATATGAACATATATTCATGCGATCTTGATAAAACCCTAATTCCGCTGCCAAAAGAATTTACATGCGCCCCCTTTAGGGTTTGATCTGCTTGCGCTCCCCCTCGAAGGGGACCCTTCAATTGGTATCAGAGCCACGGTTCTGTATATGCTCATTTGATTGCCTTTATGTGATCCTTGTTTGCGTTTGCTATGCTTAGATCTAATCACATGCCGCAAAACTACATGCTAGTTTTATTTAGATGTATGCGCATGTTTGTTGGCGCTTGTTTTGACAAATCAAAATATCATGTGCGCGCCTCATCTAGACCTAAGGCCCTACATTAAACCCTTAGATGGGTTGATGGGGTTGAAAGCATCTTCTAGGTTGGATCAAAATAGTCTGATCAGACCATCTGACAGCCTAGATGGGTTGACCAGATAGCACCTGTGCGCAAGCATGAGGTGGCTATAGGTCGACTGCATCAAGGGCGTGTAGCGAGGTCTGGTTGAGACGGCTACTGAACACACATGAGTTAGGCCCGGGGTCACACCTGCTTGCCGACACTCATGAGGGTTGTTCAGCCCTTTGCGCATGCATGGTTGACCATTAGGTCAACTCAAGTCAGTTAGGACTTGGTGCATGCAAGGGCAGTCGATCTGACTAGAAGGATGAGTGGATCCCTATCAATGAACCATTGTAAGGTTGTAAGGGCACATAAGAAAATTAAAATTGATGCAAATGGGGTTTTCGAAAATTTTATTTTCTTTTGGATCACATGTTGATTGTAGGCATATGTTTGTTTATTTAATCTTATGTGGGCTGCCCGTGTTAATGTGTGCTGTGCTGGGGCCTGCGTGTCTGGTTAATTGTAAATTTAATATTATTGTGATCTGCGCATCACTTTTATTTAATTTATAATGTGTAATTGACCTGCGAGTCAATCATGTCTAGATAGATTAAATTGTAAGTTTAATCAGACATGAGCACAAAGCACAGTTGGCAAAGGCGCATGCAGCAGTGGCTTGACCAGGTGGGAGGTCCAGGGTTCGACTCTGGGACCAGGCGCATTTTCCCTGGTGGGCGCACCTCAGCTGCAAATGGCGCTTAGGCCCTGGTTTGGGCCAGATGAGCAGCAAAAGCCCCATGAAGAAAAGCAAGTGAAGACTTAAGTTAATTAAGGTCTTACTTAGGCTATGGGCTTTTACCACATAAGATCCATGCTTTCTTTTATTGTTTAAATAAGTAGAACAGCATGATTTATTTATCTTCTGCTATCACCATAGGAATTGCATGATAGTGAAGAAGATAAAAGACCGTTAAAATCCAACGCTAAAATATCAAGCTCGTATGCCTTCTGACGAGAAACCTCACTGTTCTGATTATCGTTGGAGCCGTGTTGTACCCACTCAGTGGGCACGTCCATCTATCTTCAGACGGTGTGTGATTACACCTGCGTGTTACAGAGAAGGGATTTATCGCTTCTCGTTGCTCAGCATAGCACGTGGTGGTCCAGGGAGTAGGTCGGGTCAGCTTGACCGTGTTGGCTACATATGTGGCGCATATGGTAGCGCATGGAGGCAGCCATCTGTGGGGTCAGAGATTGTGTTGTACCAACTCAGTTGGCACAGTCTGCTGGATTGCCCAGATGAAGGGGAATCGCACGGGTTGGCGATTGGCAGGGACTGCCTACCAGAGATTAGTGCTTGTACTCTCTGTGCATCTTATCTCGCCTGAGCGGGACGCGGAGACCAAGTATGAAATCTGGATCCCATCTCACTAAAAGAGTTCTACTCTTTCGGGCTGTTTTGCTGGATTTTTCAGCCAGATAAAATAGTGAGAAAAAGAATCATTCTTAAGTCCTGATTGATTCTTAACATTGATACTGACCTTGCTGTTCTTGCATTGTTGTAGATACCTGCAGCAACGAACACCATGAGCTTCAATGTGCGATCCCTACTGGAAAGGGAGAAGTTTGCTGGGCCAAACTTCTCAGACTGGTTCGGACACCTTAAGATCGTTCTTAAGGCTGAGAGGAAACTGTATGTCCTCGAGACGGCTGTGCCGCCTCAACCCGCTGCGAACGCCGCAAGGGCAGATCGCGATGCCTATGAAAAGCACGTCAATGATAGCATTGATGTCGCTTGCCTGATGCTAGCGTCTATGACGCCACCGCTGCAGCGTCAGCATGAGGATATGTCGGCTATAGAAATTATAGCGAACCTCAAGATGCTGTATGCTGCACAGGCGAGGACAGAACGCTATAATCTAACAAAGCTTTTCTTTCAGAGCAAACTGGCTGAAGGGAGCCCAGTGGGAGCTCACGTGCTCAAGATGATTGGGCACAAGGAGGCTCTAGAGAAACTGGGGCATACCATCAACCAAGAGCTTGCTGTAGATATTATTCTGCAGTCTCTCCCGCCCTCTTTCGATGCGTTCATTATTAACTTTAATATGAACAAAATCGATTGTACTCCGGCAGAGCTGCTGAATATGCTCTTGACTACTGAGGAGACTCTGAAGGGAAAGCCTTCAACCTCTGTCTTAATGGTTCCTTCTAGGAACAAGAAGAAGGGGAAGAAGGGCAAAGCCCCTGTCAAGAATTACAGCAAGGCTCTGAAACAGAAGGTAAAGCGGTCGAAGGACAACAGATGTTTCCACTGTGGCCAGCTGGGTCACTGGAAAAAGGACTGTAAAGCGCTCCAAGGAGACAAGAGGGGAAGCATCGCTTCTGGCTCAGGTATATACGTGACGGAAGTCATGGTTTCATCTTCTTCTATTTCATGGGTGTTGGACACTGCATGTGGAGTTCACATTTGTTCAAATGTACAGGAACTCAAGAGAAGAAGACAGGTGGGACAGCATGAGGTGGACCTACGAGTTGGAAGCGGGGCACGGGTTGCTGCTGTTGCTGTAGGGGATTATTACATCTCATTACCATCTGGCATTGTATTAGAATTAAACAATTGTTACTTTGTACCCAGTATTACCAAAAATATTATCTCTATTCCTGCTCTTGTCAGGAAAGGGTTTTCCTTTGAATGCAAGATTTCAAAGTGTTATCTTACTCTTGATAATATTGTTTATGCTACTGGTTCAATTAACAATGGGTTATTCATGTTGGACATGGAATTTTCTATACAAAACATTGATAATAAGAAAGCCAAGTATGCTGATGACAGCACCTTGCTATGGCATAGTCGTTTAGGCCATATTAACAAGAAACGCATTAAGCGGTTGCATGATCATGGACTGCTGGGATCATTCTCCTGTGAGGAGATTGATACATGCAAAGCTTGTTTAATGGGTAAAATGACGAAGGCTCCTTTTCCCAACAAAGGTCAAAGGGCTTCGGGTTTACTTGACCTTATACACAGTGATGTGTGTGGGCCATTTAGTAAACATGCTAGAGGTGGCTATCAGTACTTCATTACCTTTACTGATGATTTCAGTAGATATGGGTATGTCTATCTTATGAGACATAAAAGTGAATCTTTTGACAAGTTCAAAGAGTTCAAGAATGAAGTACAGAATCAGCTAGGCCGAAATATCAAGGCACTTCGTTCTGATCGAGGTGGAGAATACCTAAGTCGAGAATTTACTGACTATCTGAAGGAGTGTGGGATTATCTCACAGCTCACTCCACCAGGAACACCCCAATGGAATGGTGTATCCGAGAGGAGAAATAGAACGTTACTTGATATGGTTCGTTCTATGATGAGTCAGGCTACTCTTCCATATTCCTTTTGGGGATTTGCACTGGAAACAGCTGCAAAGGTACTAAACCGAGTGCCATCCAAGGCCGTTTCAAAGACGCCATATGAGTTATGGTATGGGAAACAGCCAAGCTTGACATTTATTAAGATCTGGGGTTGCGAGGCTTATGTCAAAAAGCTCGCCTCTGGGAAACTAGAGAGCAGATCTGACAAATGTATCTTTGTCGGTTACCCTAAGGAAACTAAGGGTTATTATTTCTTCGATCCCAAAGAGAACAAGGTATTTGTTGCTCGGACGGCCATATTTCTTGAGAAGGAGTTTCTTCTGCAAGAGGCCAGTGGGAGAGAAATAAAGCTGGATGAGAATCCAGAGGAAGGACAAAGTAGTCAAGCACAGTTGGATGTGCCTGAGCCGGTAGAACAGGTTATTGAACAATCTGAGGCTCAGATATCACGGGAACCGCGTAGATCGGGAAGGATCCGTCGACAGCCTGAGCGCTATGACGGAGTCTACATCATTGATAATGATGAACCCCTCACTTATGCGGATGCGGTCAGTGGACCGGAGTCAGCTAGATGGCTTGAAGCTATGCGAGCCGAGATGGACTCCATGTCAGATAACCAAGTCTGGGATTTGGTTGATCCGCCTCCGGGAGTAATCCCTATAGGCTGTAAATGGATCTTCAAGAAGAAGATTGACATGGATGGTAACGTGGTTACCTATAAAGGCAGGCTAGTTGCGAAAGGTTTCAAACAAATCTACGGGATAGATTATGATGAAACTTTCTCACCTGTAGCCATGTTTAAGTCTATTCGGATTCTTTTCGCGATAGCAGCATATTACGATTATGAGATCTGGCAGATGGATGTGAAGACGGCTTTCCTGAATGGAAATATGGATGAGGATGTGTATATGACACAACCTGAAGGTTTCACTAATCCATCAGATCGTCATAAAATATGCAAGTTAAAGAAGTCCATTTATGGACTTAAACAAGCATCTAGAAGCTGGAATATTCATTTTGATGAATCAATCTCTGAGTTTGGTTTCATCAAGAACGAAGATGACCCATGTGTATATAAGAGGTTTAGTGGGAGCGTGATTACTTTCCTAGTCCTCTACGTCGATGACATCTTGATCATTGGAAACGATATTCCTGAACTGCATGCTGTTAAAGCATGGTTGGGAAAATGTTTTCAGATGAAAGATCTAGGAGAAGCAGCCTATGTATTAGGTGTGAAGATCTACAGGGATAGATCTAAGGGGCTTCTCGGGCTGTGCCAGAGTACTTACATCGATAAAGTCCTGGAAAGATTCCATTTAGAGAATTCTAAAAGGGGGTATCTTCCAGTCAGACATGGTCTGAATCTTTCGAAGAGTCAGTGTCCATAAACACAGACTGAGAAAGATGAAATGGACAATACGCCTTATGCTTCGGCTATTGGGTCCATTATGTATGCGATGTTGTGTACTCGCCCAGACGTCGCTTACGGGTTAAGCGTAACCAGTCGGTTCCAAAGTAATCCAGGTATGGCGCACTGGATTGCGGTCAAGAACATTTTAAAATATCTGCGGAGGACCAAAGATATGTTCTTGATATATGGTGGTCAGGAAGAACTCAGTATTGAAGGATATACTGACGCTTCGTTCCAGTCGGACCAGGATGATTTCCGATCGCAATCAGGCTATGTTTTTAGCTTGAATGGTGGAGCAGTGGTGTGGAAAAGTTTCAAACAGTCTACTGTTGCTGATTCTACAACAGAAGCCGAGTATGTTGCAGCCTCGGAAGCATCCAAGGAGGCAGTGTAGATTCGTAAGTTCGTTCAGGAACTTGGTGTCGTTCCTTCGAGTGCAGATCCTTTGGTTATCTTCTGTGATAACACTGGAGCAATCGCACAAGCAAAGGAACCACGGTCGCACCAGAAGTCCAAGCACATACAAAGACAGTTTCACTTGATCCGGGAGATCATTGATCGTGGCGAGATCAAAATCTGCAAGGTACATACAGATGACAATCTGGCTGACCCGCTTACCAAGCCTCTGGCGCAGCAGAAGCATGAGAAGCACTGTAATAATATGGGTTTGAGATTTCTCAACCATTAGTTTAAGTGCAAGTGGGAGATTGTTGGGGTATGCCCTTAAGGCTAATGTTTGAGGCCTTGGGATTGTATCAGTATCATGTAATAAACTCTTATGTTTATAAAGGCATGGTTGTTATTCAGTTTGTTACCTTGTCTGCTGTAATAAGTGTACTTCTGAATAATGTCTCAAAGCTGTTCAGCTGGGCTGACATGCTGTAAAGTCCTTAGTCGAAATATCTTGGTGAACATGAGACAACCTTGATATGATTGAGACTAATATGTGTTCTAATCTTATAGGATGCTTCGAGCATGGAATAAGATGTAGACTCATGGGTACATTGGATGTACTGGACAGACCCTACTAGGATATTCAATTGTTTGTCACAATGTGAATAATCCTTGTTTGCATCAAGTGGCACATGTCCTCTGACTTGAGATCACTTGTGTTTCTAAATGATGATTGTCATTGTTTTGAGGTTGTTCAATATCATTTGAAACATAATGGTTATAGACTATCTTGGATAATGATCATGAGTCAGGTTAGGGCACTAGTGATAGATACAGGATTGCCGTCTCCTTGTTTAAGGAGTGTGATGTTCTAAAGGGGCCCCCCTTGAATGAGATGATTGAGAAAGTGTATGGCCATACCCAGGTGACAGTGTTCATCTGATCTAATCATGCTCGTAATATTGGAGTTACAAGCTTGACTTGCTTGTCCAATAAGAACATCCAGTGGCAAAGGATATATGCATGCCTTGTGAAGTTGATTCACACTTATGCTATGGTTTGGGTGTAGTCTTGGAAGACTCTTTCCTTTATATCGGGAGACAGTGATGTGTTGCTAGATACCCCTCACTGATCGTGATAATGAAAGTTATCGTTACCGACATTTAAAGGAAACCCTCAGGGTCGCACAATTTGATGATATGGCTTACTTGAGTCAGATCGTGTGGACTGAATTATTTGGGTTCAGTTTAAAGGGATTATAAGCTCTGATTATAAGTGAGATATGGTCTAATCATGTTTGATTGATTAGGGCTTGAGATCGGTAAGCTTTGATCGAGAGAGTTGATGCTAGATCGGTGAGATCAGAAGCATCAGGAGATGAACGGTTGGATCTGGAGCCTTAGGGTTTAACGGTGATCTAAACCAATGCTTGGGTTAATTGATCTTTGAACCAAAATTGAAATGCATTCGATTTGCTTGAACCGGTTCACATGTGTGAACGCTTGGTTCATTGGTTGAAAGCGTTTTCTTTGATCGGTTATGAGATCATGGCGCATGATTTCCATTTATGGAAAGTCATGAAGGCCTCAACGCCTTAACGCCCAAAACGCCTCTACACCTCAACGTCAAGGCGTTCGCTTGGAAGTGAACGAAGATACTCTCGTGGATTGAGGTAGTTGACGAAGAGGAGGTCTCGGTGAAGGCACCAAGCGATCTCATCCCTTCCATACATCAAGGACACCTTGGGCACTTGCTAGCACAAGGAACGCCAAAGGAAGTAGGCGGCATCTTCTTGTGTGTGTCAACTTTGGAGAAGGTTCATTTGCGCCTTTGCTTCCAAGGCTCCATCAAACCGATGGCTATGGTATGAGATCTTCTTTCGATCTTTACAACGTCTTAAGGTTGATCATATGAACATATATTCATGCGATCTTGATAAAACCCTAATTCCGCTGCCAAAAGAATTTACATGCGCCCCCTTTAGGGTTTGATCTGCTTGCGCTCCCCCTCGAAGGGGACCCTTCATAAAGCTATGTGTGTTTATTGTGAAAGCATGTACCATTGTGATAGTAAAACATTTGGTACCAGCACATTTAAAGCACACTTGACAAGGTGTATAAAGTATCAAAATTTGTTTGGTCAAAGTAGTGTGAACGACAATAGAACACAGACTGAAATTGCATTCAAACAAAGCAATGAGGATGGTGGTACTAGTAGTGGTGTAATGACAACTTGGAAGTTTGATCAAAACTTGATTAGGAAGGCACTTGCAAGAATGATCATTATAGATGAACTACCCTTTAAGTTCATTGAGAGTAAAGGTTTTCATGAATTTTGTAGTGTTGCTATTCCACGTTTTCATATTCCTTCAAAGCAGACTATTTCCAAAGATTGTTTTGAGATTTTTTGTGAAGAAAGATTAAAGAAAAAAAAGTTTTTACAAGTTAACTGTCAATGCATTTATCTCACTACGGATACATGGACGTCAATTCAACGAATAAATTACATGTGCATCACTGGTCATTTCATTGCTACTGATTGGAAATTACATAGAATGGTTTTAAATTTGTTTCCAATTACTTGCCAAAAAGGTGAATTAATTGGAAGGGCAATTGAGAAGAGTTTAAATGATTGGGGAATATCAAAAGTTATGACTATAACCGTAGACAATGCAAGTAGCAATTGTTGGGAAACCCCGGGGATATTTTACAATTTTTCAGAGGTTTATGGACACAAATACATTGCGCAGCGGAAGAATATCACCGAAACAGGCCAGTCCCAAAAACCAAGTGAAGATCATCAAGCGAGAGAGTCGACACGATGTGATAGAAAATACCTTAATGCAAGGTGAGGGCGATGTCAACGTAGGCGCCCAAGTGTGCGCCCTCTGCAGTCTCACACACACGGATTGCTCAAGTCATCTTCTTCCACGCCCGGTGCTAGCCTCGGGAAGAAGATCCAAGCCTTGGGGAGATCACCACTTCACTTGCGCTACCTTCTAGAGAAGTTGCGCCAAGGAGGAAGAGGAGAGAAGACAAGCCGTCAAGCTCGAAAGCTCCAAGCGCCAAAAGGAAAGGAGGAAGGATGCTTGCGGCTAGGGTATGGAAGGTGTTTGCCCAAGCCTTCTTTGTTCTCGCCCTCAAGAGCTAGAACTCGCCTCCTCTCTTGATCACACCTCCAATGAACAATTATCTTGAGAGGGGCGGCTTGGGGTGTTATTTATAGGGCAAGGGGCAGCTTAATGTGTGGCCACCATTCAAATTGAATGTGCGGCTAGGAGAGATTTTAGGGACTTAAGTCCTAGTCCAATTAGGACTTAATTTGGCCGGTTAGATCATGTCCTAATCCAATTAGGACTCTTATGAACGGTTTGATCATGTGGGTGGTTTGATCAAGTTTAATTCCTAATCTAATTAGGATTTGATCAAGCCCAAGTCCTAATCCAACTAGGACTTTCAATGGGCGGTTTGAACAAGTACTAATCCAATTAGGATTTGATTATTTATTTAATTAATTGAATCCTAATCCAATTAGGACTCTAATTAATTCAAATAAATCAGCCCATTAAACCTCATAAATTAGGACTCTAATTAATTCAAATAATTAGTCCCAAGATTAATTTCAAACCTCATGATGCATAGGCCCTAACCCTTGTGTAACTAGGGTTAAGCACACGCCATGCACACGCCATCCCTTTTCTCCTCCTTAACCCCATTAAGCCCAACTTATCAATGGGCCCAGCCCAATGCCCATTATGCATGTTAACCAAGCCCACGGATCCAATCCAAATTTAACCCTAGGTCAAATTGGGCTAACCATGGTTAATATGCCGTAAATGGAAGTTGGCCCCAATAAATTTCTTCCATCTCATCAGGCCCATTGGCGCTGATGAAATCTCCAAAATAGATCCAAGTTATCCAATAACTCGATTATAAGGCTTCCCGATCAATATGAGAACTCGAGTATCAAGGTGTGCGACCCTGTAGGTTCCTCTGACGTTGGCAGTGCTGACCTAAGGTCATCACAAGCAGTGAGTGGCACCTAGTAGTGCATCGCTGCTACCCAAGTTATCAGAATGGATATCGACATCGATATCCTCATCATCGTAATTAGGTACAGATGCATTACAGTCTCTTTGCCGTACTAATATCCGATTGGACAAGTGTGTCACCACTTGTTTCTATCCAATCTCATGGCTATGACTAAATCAGGTCTAACCTGGGTATGGCCATACACTTTCAATCATAGAACCATAGAGGAGCTCCATGGATATCATGCTTCCCTTAGGAAGGGGCAAATCCTATGTTTGTGCATTGACCTTCTCATATGGGTCATGACATGCCCAATGACAACCGTTATTACCTCCCAACTACGGCAAGGTGTTAGGTTGTATCAAAGCATATCCCTAACCACATAGAATGGCCAATGACCTTAAGTCAAGGGATCAATCCATCTCCTATCACTTGTGAGGATAACTCGTGACACCAAGTCATTGCCTCACAACGGGTCAGTCCAGTATATCTACCACTGATATACCCATATGTCTGCATTAGCACCTCGTGCCTAACCAGCCCATATACCAGTCTTACAAGTACCATAGCTGTCCCATATCCACTAAGGTACATTGACTAGGGACAATAGTTTGAGCACAGATCCAATCTGCCTCTAGGGACATTATCATATAAGTACATGTTCACAGATGTAAACAAATAATGATAATGAAAATGCCAGTATGATATAAATATCAATGTCAAGTAGTACAAGTAACAGACCAGAATTAGGTCCTTAGGGCATATACATCAACAATCTCCCACTTGCACTAAGACCTAGAGGTTGAGAAATCTTAACCCCATATCTCTAGCGTGACCATCATGCTTCTGCTGCGCCAAAGCCTTGGTCAATGGGTCTGCTAGATTGTTCTCTGTGTCAACTCTGCTAATCTTGACATCACCTCTATCTATGATCTCTCTGATCAGGTGAAATCTCCTGAGTATGTGTTTGGATTTTTGATAAGACCGTGGTTCCTTGGCTTGTGCAATTGCTCCATTGTTATCACAATAGATTTCAATGGGATCCACTGCACTTGGAACCACCTGAAGTTCAGAAATGAACTTCCTAATCCAAACGGCTTCTTTGGCTGCCTTAGAAGCGGCCACATACTCAGCTTCGGTTGTAGAATCAGCTATGGTGGATTGCTTGAAGCTCTTCCAGCATACAACGCCTCCATTTATCTTGAACACATAGCCGGCCTGCGATCTGAAGTCGTCAGGGTCAGACTGGAAAGACGCATCAGTGTAGCCCTGCATACTGAGCTCTTCCTGTCCCCCATAGACCAAGAACAAATCCTTAGTTCTTCTCAGATACTTTAGGATTTTCTTTACAACCACCCAGTGCTGTACTCCAGGATTGGATTGGTATCGGCTGGTTATGCTCACAGCATAAGCCATATCTGGTCTAGTACACAACATTGCATACATGATCGATCCTACTGCCGAAGCATAGGGCACTCGACTCATGTCATCCCTCTCAGCCTGTGTGGTGGGACACTAGCTCTTTGAGAGAGTAAGGCCATGTCTCACTGGAAGGTACCCTTTCTTGGATTGCTCCAAGCTAAACCTCTCCAGGACCTTATCAATGTATGTACTCTAACTAAGGGCTAGAAGCTTCTTGGATCTATCCCTGTAGATCCTCACGCCTAGGATATAGGCAGCCTCCCCTAAGTCCTTCATCTCAAATCAGTTCCCTAACCATGTCTTCACAGCTTGAAGACTAGGGATGTCGTTCCCGATGAGCAGTATGTCATCGACATATAAGACCAGAAAAGTCACCAAGCTTCCACTGAATTTTCTATATACACAGGCGTCATCTTCGCTTTTGATAAAGCCATAATCTCTCACAGCTTCATCAAATCAAAGATTCCAACTTCGAGATACTTGCTTTAATCCATAGATGGATCTCTTTAGCCCGCAGACCTTATTGGCCTCTACAGGATGGACGAAGCCATCAGGTTGTGTCATATACACATCCTCAGTCAGCATTCCATTAAGGAAAGCTATCTTCACATCCATCTGCCATATCTCATAGTCGTGATATGCAGCTATAGCAAGCAGAATCCGAATGGATTTGAACATGACAACTGGCGAGAAGGTTTCATTATAATCCACCCCGTGGACTTGCTTGAATTCTTTAGCCACAAGTCTACCTTTATAGGTAACTATGTTGTCATCCATGTCTGTCTTCCTCTTGAAGACCCATTTACACCCTATGGGTTTTACCCCATCAGGTAACTCAACCAAATCCCAGACGTGGTTAGCTGACATGGAATCCATCTCGGATCGCATGGCCTCAAGCCATCTCTCGGAGTCCGGTCCACTGTCCGCCTCATCATAAGTCCTGGGTTCATCCTCAATGATGAAGATCCCGTCATGTTGGGTCGGCAGCGACCCATACCTCTCAGGTGCATGACGAATTCTCCCAGACCTACGTGGGGCCTGTGTTTGAGCCTCAGGTTGCCTAGCAACTGGTATAGGTGGCTCAGGTTCCATCTCTGTGTCTTGTGGTTTCACTTGAACCTCATCCAAGTCAAACTTCCTCCCACTAACTTCTTTCATGAGAAATTCTTTTTCTAGAAAGACAGCACCCCGAGCAACAAAACCTTTGTTCTCGGTGGGAACACAGAAGTAGTAACCCTTAGTTTCCTTAGGGTACCCCACAAACACACATTTATCAGATCTAGGTTCTAGCTTGCTAGAATCCTGACGCTTGACATATGCCTCGCATCCCCAGATCTTGATAAAAGATAGATTAGGGCGTCTCCCACTCCACACCTCATATGGAATCTTTGAGACACTCTTAGATAGAATGTTATTCAGTATCAGAGAAGCTGTCTCCAGTGCATGTCCCCAGAATGAGGGAGGTAGAGTTGTATGACTCATCATACATCGAACCATGTCCAATAGGGTTCGATTTCTCCTTTCAGACACACCATTCCATTGAGGTGTTCCAGGCGGAGTAAGTTGGGATAGAATCCCACACTCTATTAGATAGTCAAGGAACTCACCATTCAGGTACTTTTATTATTTATGTTACAAATAGAGTTATCTATAATCCATTGCATAAGGTACCCTTCATATTTGCAAATGAAAAAGAACATGAGTCCTCTTTTATTTCAAATTTAAATTCTTTCCTTGCCAAGCAAGAAATAGATACAATGTTTTGGTAAAAGAAGGTACATCATAGCAATTATTCAACTCTAATAGAAGTCCAGAAGGCAGGGAGAGAGTGAAAATTTCTACAGCAACAGCAGCAACCTGTGCCCTGTTCTCAACTCGTAGGTTATTCTCTCTAGGCCACACCAATCTATTTTTCTTGAGCCCCTGCATATTTGTATAAATATGAGCTCCACATGCGATATCCAAACCCATGACATAAAAATAGAAAAGTTGACTTCAGTAACATAATTACCTGAGCTAGAAGCTAAGGCCAAGCCTTTCTTCTCCTCATTCTGAAGTTGCTTGCAGTCCCTCCTCCAGTGACCCTGCTCGCCACAGTGGAAGCACCTCTGGTCCTTTGACTTCTTTGCCTTTTTCTTCAGTGCCTTGGTAGGACCCTTGGCACCGCCTTTGACATGTGCCTTACCCTTTTTCTTCTTCTTCTTGGCCGTAGGGACCAAAAGAACAGAATTAGGTTTGGTCTTTACCATCTCACGCTCGGCTGTCTGGAGCATATTCATCAATTCCTCCCGTGTGCACTCAATCCGGTTCATGTCGAAATTTATGATAAACGGAGTGAAGCTAGGGGCAGGGAATGCAAAATAAGATCCACAACCAGCTCGTTATCTATGGCGTGTCTCAGCCTTCTGAGATGATCCACGTTCCCAATCAACTTGAGAACATGGGGTCTCACTGGTGCACCCTCAGATAACTTACACCGAAAGACTACTTTGGCGGTGTCAAATCTCTCAGTTCTAGCCTGAGCCTCGAACATCTATTTCAAATGAGTGATCATCTGAATAGCGTTCCACTTCTCATATTGCACCTGAAGTTCAAGTGCCATAGTGGCCAGCATGAGACATGATACCTCCATAGAGTCAACCTGATGCTTTCTAAAAGTATCTCTATCTGCCACTCGGGCATTAGGCGGAGGAGGCGCCGGAAGAGCCTGCTCTAGGACATACAGCTTCTTCTCGAGCTTGAGGACTATCCTGAAGTTCCGATGCCAGTCCATAAAGTTGGTTCCAACCAACTTATCCTTATCAAGGAGTGATCGCAGTGTCAATCTGCTATTGTTCGTTGCCATTGTTCTACAACAGTTAAGAAATAGCAGATTAGTACTACTTCAAATCATTTAAACTGGACTTATTTTAAATGATCGTGACTCCCACTATTTTAATCGAATTGACAACCCATAAAGTCAATCGGGAAATCTGAGATTTCCTAGTGAGATGGGATCCTTGTTCCTCACACGGCCTCGCGTCCCGCTAGGGCAGGATGTACTGCATGAGGTGACGCATGTATCTCAAGGTAGGCGCGCCAGCCAATTGCAACTTAGCAATTCCCCTTCTCAAGACAGTTCAAGCATTTTGTGCCCAGCTAGGGCTGGAACAACACAAAACCCTAACTTCTTGAAGCTGCCTCTAGAGTTCCATCATGTGGCCATCACATATGAAAAACTAGTCAAGTCTATCCTGATCGTTATGCCTAGGGCCAACGAATTCCTTGCAAAGGCGCGTCCAGGATTTTAACTGGACTGGGGAAAACATTGTCACCACACGCCTCCTAAAGATAGATGGGTGTGTCCACTAGGGTGGAAATAATGCACAGCACCATCGATCGATAGTTTGACGAGGGCTACGCGTCAGAAGGCTACTAGACTTGATATTTGAATGAGGGTTTTGAGGTCTCATCAATTCAGTTTTATCTTATGTCTAGAATTACAGGCATACAATCCTATAGTGATAACATAAAATAAAACATCATAGGCATGCTTTAGCAGATATGGAAAGCAGTAAAGAGATGATGTGATCATAGCCTATTCAAGACATTGAACCAACCCATGCCAGAAGAGGTTCAACTCTTGACCTAGGACTCAAGCCCCTAAAGACCTAACCTAGCCGACTTCTATCTTGGTCTTCAAGCTCAGCTCCAAGGTCCTCCTCACCATGGTTTAGCTCTCAAACCCTAGAGGTAGTTCTAGGGAAACCCTAGAAGCACCCTCATAGGTTCGGCCAATGCCATGGGCTTCCTTCAAGGATGATGCGCCACCATGTAAGGTCCATCAAGGAGGGGTGCTTTTTGCGCCACCATGCAAGGTGCGCAAGCAAGCATGCATGCGCCTATCTTTAGGTGATGTGCGTCATCCTAATCTTCATCTTAATTAAAAGCAAAAAGAAAAGTGGCACGCAGGCCTCATAAGAGTACATCACAGGCATGCAAAGGGGCTTGACTAATGATCACAACACCATGCACAATCAAGGCATTACTCATGCAATTCTACATGCTCATGAAAAACATAAAATTTCAAATTTTACTTTTTCATAAAACCAGTTTCATTTTCTCATCTTCTTCTCACAAATATTTTAGTTATTTGCAATTAACTTTCATGATGATTTCAAAGATCCTTTCGGCTAGTAATTTTGTCAGATCAAGGGACCCGGCCAGTCCGAAAACACAATGCCCGTCCTACTTGACAAAACCACGTGCGCCTTTGATCCTTAAATCATGCAAGAAAAATAACCCAAAAATCCAAAAGAAATTGAAAAGGTGATAGAAACAAGAAACCCTAATTTTTCCTGCTTTTAGAAAAATCGTTTGCCATGCAATTTGCAATTTTCAAAAATTGAAATATGGCATGTGAGCATGAAAAACATGAAAAGCATGAAGAACATCATTCGAGTTTCGCAAGTCGCTTTGATACCACCGTTGGGAAACCCCGGGGATATTTTACAATTTTTTAGAGGTTTATGGACACAAATACATTGTGCAGTGGAAGAAAATCCCCAAAACAGGCTAGTCCCAAAAACCTAGTGAAGATCGTCAAGTGAGAGAGTCGACACGATGTGATAGAAAATACCTTAATGCAAGGTGAGGCCGATGTCAACGTAGGTGCCCAAGTGTGTGCCCTCTACAGTCTCACACACACGGATTGCTCAAGTCCTCTTCTTCCACGCCCGGTGCTAGCCTCGGGAAGAAGATCCAAGCCTTAGGGAGATCACCACTTCACTTGCGCTACCTTCTAGAGAAGTTGCGCCAAGGAGGAAGAGGAGAGACGACAAGTCGCCAAGCTCCAAAGCTCCAAGCGCCAAAAGGAAAGGAGGAAGGATGCTTGCGGCTAGGGTATGGAAGGTGTTCGCCCAAGCCTTCTTTGTTCTCGCCCTCAAGAGCTAGAACTCGCCTCCTCTCTTGATCATGACTCCAATGAATAATATCTTGAGAGGGGCGGCTTGGGGTGTTATTTATAGGGCAAGAGGCGGCTTAATGTGTGGCCACCATTCAAATTGAATGTGCGGCTAGGAGAGATTTTAGGGAGTTAAGTCCTAGTCCAATTAGGACTTAATTTGGGCGGTTAGATCATGTCCTAATCCAATTAGGACTCTTATGAACGGTTTGATCATGTGGGCGGTTTGATCAAGTTTAATTCCTAATCTAATTAGGATTTGATCAAGCCCAAGTCCTAATTCAACTAGGACTTTCAATGGGCGGTTTGAACAAGTCCTAATCCAATTAGGATTTGATTATTTATTTAATTAATTGAATCCTAATCCAATTAGGACTCTAATTAATTCAAATAATTAGTCCCAAGATTAATTTCAAACCTCATGATGCATAGGCGCTAACCCCAGTCTAACTTATCAATGGGCCATCCCTTTTCTCCCTTTTCTCCTCCTCAACCCCATTAAGCCCAACTTATCAATGGGCCCAGCCCAATGTCCATATTGCATGTTAACAAAGCCCACGGATCCAATCCAAATTTAACCCTAGGTCAAATTAGGCTAACCATGGTTAATATGCCATAAATGGAAGTAGGCCCCAATAAATTTCTTCCATCTCATCAGGCCCATTGGCGCTGATGAAATCTCCAAAATAGATCCGAGTTATCCAATAACTCGATCATAAGGCTTCCCGATCAATACGAGAACTCGAGTATCAAGGTGTGCGACCCTGTAGGTTCCTCTGACGTTGGCAGTGCTGACCTAAGGTCATCACAAGCAGTGAGTGGCACCTAGCAGTGCATCGCTGCTACCCAAGTTATCAGAATGGATATCGACATCGACATCCCCATCATCGTAATCAGGTACAGATGCATTATAGTCTCTTTGCCGTACTGATATCCGATTGGACAAGTGTGTCACCATTTGTTTCTATCCAATCTCATGGATATGAATAAATCAGGTCTAACCTAGGTATGGCCATACACTTTCAATCATAGAACCATAGAGGAGCTCCATGGATATCATGCTTCCCTTAGGAAGGGGCAAATCCTATGTCTGTGCATTGACCTTCTCATATGGGTCGTGACATTCCCAATGACAACCATTATTACCTCCCAACTACGGCAAGGTGTTAGGTTGTATCAAAGCATATCCCTAACCACATAGAATGACCAATGACCTCAAGTCAAGGGATCAATGCATCTCCTACCACTTGTGAGGATAACTCGTGACACCAAGTCATTGCCTCACAGCGGGTCGGTCTAGTATATCTACCATTGATATACCCATATGCCTGCGTTAGCACCTCGTGCCTAACCAGCCCATATACCAGTCTTACAAGTACCATAGCTGTCCCATATCCACTAAGGTACATTGACTAGGGACAATAGTTTGAGCACAGATCCAATCTGTCTCCAGGGACATTATCATATAAGTACATGTTCGCAGATGTAAACAAATAATGATAACGACAATGCCAATATGATATAAATATCAATGTCAAGTAGTACAAGTAACAGACCAGAATTAGGTCCTTATGGCATATACACCAACAGCAATGACACTCCAATTTTATTTCTTAAAAAAAGAATTCGCAACTGGGCAGAAGGAAGCATACTTGGTGGTGATTTTTTGCATGTGAGATGTGTTGCACACATCATGAACTTAGTTGTGTAAGATGGTTTAAAAATCGCTCAATTATCTGTTGTTAAAGTTCATGAGTATGTAAGATATGTGAGGCAATCTCCCAAAAGGTTACAACTATTCAACACATGTGTAGAACAAGAAAAAATTGAAAGCAAAGCTCACTTATCTTTAGATGTGTGCACAAGGTGGAATTCAACTTACATCATGTTAGATGTAGCCCAGAGATATGAAAGAGCTTTTGAAAGATTCAATGAAGAAGATCCATATTTTCAGTTGAAACTCTTAGCTAATGATGCAGCTGGGAGACCTTTAGAAAATGACTGGAAAGTTGTTCGTGATTTAGTTTCCATGTTAAAGATTTTTTATCAATTCACTTTGAGTGTATCCGTGAGTTTGTCCGCTACTTGTAATTTGTATGTGAATGAAATTAGTCAAGTAGCTTCTACTTTGAATGAATGGATAGATGATATGACTTTGGATCCCATGTTTCATGAGATGGCAGTAAAAAGGAAACAAAAATGGGATAAATATTGGGGAAGTGTAGACAACCTAAACATGATTTTGTTTATGGCAATCATTTTTTATCCGAGATATAAAATGGAATATTTGAAATTTCCATTAGCTGAAATGTATAGTGAAGATAAAGTTTCACTTATCATTAGTAAAGTGGAAATTAATCTTCAATCAATATTCAATGAGTACAAGAGCAATATTAGTGGACCTAGTGGTAGCTCTTCTACTGTTTCTAAAGCCCCAAATGTCACAGTTGAGCATAACCTTACAAAAGTTTAGTTGAAATTCAAGAGATTCAAGGCATTTGCTACTGGTGAAGAAAAAATGGAGCAAGATAAATATTTATGTGAAGAATGAGAAAATGCAGATGAAGGTTTTGAAATATTAACTTGGTGGAAGATGAATGCCATCAGACTTCATATTTTGGCTTCCATAGCTCGAGATATTTTGTCAATTCCACTCTCAACTATGGCTTCAGAATCTGTGTTCAGTACAAGTGGTCGAGTACTTGATCCTTTTAGGAGATTGTTATCTCCTACAATGCTTGAAGCTCTAATTTGTTCGCAAGATTGGATTCGAGCAGATAAGCAACGTGAAGTAGAAGATAATTTAGAAGATGTTGGTATGCTAGACAAAGGTAAATTTTATCAAATTTCATGACTTATCTCCTATTAATTTACATCTTCATGACTTATGACTTATCTAATTATCTCCTATTTGTGATTGTACAGTGATTTCTACCATTTATTCTGCACCGGGTGTCATTGACTTACATATGTAGCTGTAAGTATTAATTTAGTATTAATTTAATGTGTTATCTTGTATTTTTGTTGATCTTAATTCTCTATATGACTATATGTAGGAAAATGGTGATTGGTGAATGGTGATGAATTGGATATTTTGGATTTTGGTAAATGGTGAATTGATGATATCTAATTATCTATTATTCTTGTTGCTTATTTGTAGTAATGTATTATGATCTTATTACGTAGGAAAATAGTGAATTGGACATTTGTATTACTGTTGTGTCCGCAAGTGCACGGATTCTCAAAGTAATAAAATAGATATCGAACCACAGAGACCTTGTTGCTAAGTACTGAATAATTGATTTCTCGCTAGCTGGGCAATCGGAAAATAGTGAATCAAACTATCGAAAAGAACACGGAGAAAATATCAGAGAAGGGATCGGGACTAGGGGTTCATCTACTTTAATTCCTAATGGCTAGATTAAGATAAGTGTCTGTCAATCCAATTTTATCATGATAAAGGTATAGTTTACTTCATAAATAAATTGTTTCGCTCTCGCGCAAACAGTCGTACAAAGAACTGATCTTCACTCTCGTGCAAGACCTATTCAATGCTGAAAATAAGTAAACCATCAACTAAGAACTCAAGGATCACTCTCGCGCATCCGAATTCTAAAGTTGACAACCTCAAGTGGAAACTCAAGATCACTCTCGTGCATTAGAGTCTCAACACAAGTTTTACTCAAGGTTCTCTGACGACTCGATACTCAATCTCTTACAGCATCAAATCAAGTCTAAAATATTAACTCAATCCAAGGAATCATAAATTCAACAAGGCATTAAATTTCTCTAAGAATTAGAATTCAAAGAACAACCTAATCTCTTACGATAATTCCAAACTCGATAATTCCTAGGGTTCCGAATTTCAAGCAATTAACTTCTCAGTCTATTTTGCAAAATTCTAAAACACGCTGATATTTATAAAACTAAGGAGAATTAAAGAGCAATCAATCACAAAAGTAAAATTATCACAATAAAATTAATTTGACAAAATTAGGGTTTTCTAGTCATTAAGAAACAAAGATATTACACCCCCATGTCTCAAAGAAAGATTAAGCTACCATGATGAAGGAATGATAATAAAACATGTTTCTGTATGAATAGGAATCGAAAAGAAGATGAGAAGAGTTACAAAACAGTGTTGTAATGAAATTACAGCACCGTAATTGTCTAGAACAGCGCTGTCACCACTGTTTCGTTGATTTTTCCTCCAATCAGAATCCTTTTGCTTTGAAACTTCAGATCTTCTCCTTCACCAAGCGAAGCTCTCTGTCAAATTTCGTGGCCGA
This sequence comes from Costus lasius, assembly GCA_027563935.2. Classification (NCBI taxonomy): domain Eukaryota; kingdom Viridiplantae; phylum Streptophyta; class Magnoliopsida; order Zingiberales; family Costaceae; genus Costus; species Costus lasius. The sequence goes on along the minus strand of CM050454.1, from coordinate 63,178,588 downwards.
AGGTGGTCTATAGGCTGAGAACCGATGAACCCTAGCAATTCCGCCTCCCCCTCAATTTCGCCATGGATTCGTTACTAAAAATTGGGGCCTTCGGTGTCTTTATCTTCTCCTCGTTGAGACGAGCCTGCCACTTCTTTCGGACCTCAATTTGGACTTCGTGTGATTTCATACGGTATGCCGTATTCTTGTCAAACTTTTCTGGTCGAAAATACTGAATAATACGGCACCGTGTAGTTCCATACGGTAGTGCTGTATTTCACCCAAAACATTCGCTGCAAAATATGGTACCCTGCGATTCATGCCCAAAAATACGGTAGTGCCGTATTTTTGCTATAAGGTCCATTTTGACTTGAAATTTGATGGGTAGACTCCTCTTGACGTCTAGAACTCGTTCATGCATTGGGATTGCTCGAAAACCGGTGATAATGATGCCTTTTTGCCTGAAATTGATCAAAAACCAAAGATGGTGTAGATTCCGAAGCATTTGGCAAAAAGGTATAAAAACAAAGCAAAAAGAGTAAGATTATGGTTCAAAAGACAACCAAATAATTATGAAAAACACTATGAAATTTAGAGTCATCAAACACATAAGGCTCAAACTTTGCTTGTCCTCAAGCAAATAAAGAAATCAATACAAAAAAAATAAATTTTCACATGACGAATAAATTTCTAAAATATAATCATCCATAAAAAATTTCATTAATCCCACACAAAATTTTCAAGTAAATACATCATCTATTGAAATTAATCTTTAAGACTCAAAAGTTCAATTGAATAAAATTTCACAATATGCATAGTAATAGAATTTCAACCTCATGAATTAATCTTGTTTTTGAGATTTTCATCCAATATGTTTTTGTTTATAGGAATAGGATCTCCAAATCTTTTTCCACTCATTTTTTTTTCCTTGACATTCTCTAAATCGATTATCACCCTTTTTCCGATGACAAATTTAGAGTATGTTAGTCACATAACCACACATAATAGAACTCATATCTCATAGGTAGAAAGAATTTTCTTGAGACAGAGGAGTCAATGTCAAAGGAACTCTCTCTTGGCATGCATCTACATAGATACACACTTTTGCAATGAACTTCAACTCTTGTCTTAGGTACCACTGTGAACACAATGCCAAGAAGAGGAGTTATTCTTTTTCTTTTTGTGGACTTCAACCATGTCTTTAGGTCCCACTGTTAATTTTATATAGTGCCAAGTAGGGGAGTCATTCTTTTTCATGGATTTGGATTTTTTTTTTCCCAACAAATAACATAAAAGATTATAAAGATTAACTAGATTGATCACTTGATATCAACTCAATAACATGTGCAAATATGCGCATTTTATTCAAAAGAATTATTTCACTTCAAGATTGCATTCACTAAACAATGCATTTACCTAGAATTTCATGCATCAATTAGTGAAAAATTTCCAACAAATAGATTATATCAGAGAAATAAATTCAACATATAAAATCTATTTCCAATTTACAGAAATTGATATGCATGATAATTCATTAAAAATTTTGGCATGGTGTTTGTAGTATTTTCAGAAAAATCCTTCTACACATCATCATCATATTATGTCAACACAACCAAATAGAAATATCTATTAATAAAATCAAAAGGCGAGGATCTGTGGCATGAGAGCACAAGAAGTTTGAAGTATTCATCTTCCATTTGAACACATGGATTTTCAGAAAAATACAAAGGATGGAATGCAAATGAGTAGGAAGAAAATACTCACAGAGGTCTATTAGTCTGTGTCAGACCCAATCATCCTTTGTGTCTTCGGATTCGAACCACCAAAGTTTTTTTTTAAGACAAAAATTAATTATCACCTACAAAAAGAAAAGAAAAATTAGTAAAAGTGCTTGGGTTGCCTCCCAAGAAGCGCTAATTTTCGGTCATTAGCTTGATCGTTCAACACTTAGATTGAATCGTGCTTGTGTGTTTGGTCGCCCTCCTGATTTCTCTATGTCTCATTCCGGGTTCTCATGAACATAAGGCTCAGACTTAAAACAGTGTCTAAATTTACTTATGAGCCCAATTGTTTCTATGCTACAACATGTCCCTGAGTGTGATACCTTTTTTAAAGAATCAATCAAATCAAATTCAATTATCTCACCACAAATATCAAAAGTCAATTTTCCTTTTCTAACATCAATCAATGCACCGGATATAGCTAAGAAAGGCCTACCAAGAATAATTGGATTTTTAGAATTTTCTTCCATCTCTAAAACTATAAAATCAGTAGGTATGAAAAACTTACCAATTTGTATAGGAACATTCTCTAATATACCAACCAGATGCTTTATTGCTGAGTCAGCGAGTTGCAAAGTCATTGAGGTTGGTTTGAGCTCTCCAACATCCAGTTTCCTATAAAGAGAATAAGGTATTGGACTAACACTTGCACCGAGGTCACATAAGGCTCGGTCAAAAGCCATATCTCCAATAGAACAAGGTACAGAAAAACTACCTAGATCCTTTAGCTTAGGTGGCAATTTATTCTGTACGATAGCACTACATTCCTCAGTAAGTGCTACAGTACCATGATCATCAATCTTTCTCTTATTAGACAAAATCTCTCTCAAAAATTTTGCATAAGTTGGAATTTGAGTCAAAACTTCAGTAAATGGAACATTAATATAAAGTTTTTTAAGAACATCAAGAAACATACCAAATTGTTTGTCAAGTTTAGCTTTCACCAACCTCTGAGGAAAGGGTACAGGTGGCCTATAGGGTGTTGATGAACTAGGTTTAGAATCATCAACCTTACATGGCAATTCACCTTTAGGTTTATCACCCTTGTGAGGTGACAAACTAGTTTGGAACTGCTCATGTGCAGGTTGTGATTTTAGCATAGGTTCACTGCTAGTTTCAAGTCTTGGCTCTACCTTATCATCATCAAGAGATTCCCTAGGATCTTCCAGTTGTTTTCCCACTCCTAGTTATGATAGCATTGCAATATTCCCTAGGGTTAGGTTCAGGTTTGGTAGGTAATTTTCCTAGGGGTCTAGATGAAGTGCTAGCTTGTTGGGCAATTTGTGTTTCTAGCATTTTGCTGTGGGCAACAATACCATCTAGTCTAGCATTAATCTGTCTAAAATTCTCGTTGGCATCATCATTCTATTTTTTTTTGAAAACCCATAAATTGTGTAAACATCTCTTCTAGAGTGGGTTTCTGGGGTTGGTCCTGGGTTTGAGATCTTTGTTGGAATCCCCTATTTTCATTCTGCCCATTATCATGATTATTGCTCCTCCATGAAAGGTTAGGGTGGTTCCTCCATCCAGTATTATAGGTATTAGAGTAGGAGTCATTAGATCTACTTTGATTGTAATCCCCCACTGCATTCATTTGTTCTTCACCCCTATCAACAACAATCTTACACTCTTCACCACAGTGCCCATGAATTCCACAAATTTGACATGTAATAGAGGAAACAGCATGAGTTTGCATTTGAAACGTATCAAAATGACTGCACAGAGAATCTACCTTCTCAGCCAATGTGCGCCAGCTATCATTATCAGTCTTACCATGTGGAGGGCGATAAAGAACTCCTCTCTCAGTAGTCCACTAGTTATGATTTAGTGCCATTTCCTCAATCAATGTATAGGCTTCTTCCATGGTCTTGTTCATCAGGGCTCCACCTGCAACAGCATCAACAGTAAGTCGGGTGTTATAAAGAAGACCATAATAAAAAGTCTGAATCAAAACCCATTTCTCTAAGCCATGGTGAGGACACTTCCGTTGCAAGTCGTTAAATCGCTCCCATGCTTCACTCAAAGACTTTCCATCCTTCTGTGCAAAATTTGTAATTTGATTTCTCAGTTGGATGGTCATGCTAGGTGGGAAGTATTTCATTAGAAATGCGTTAGAAAGCTAATCCCAAGTAGTGAACGTCCCTGACGGCTATGAATGAAGCCAATCGCGTGCTCGGTTCCTAAGAGAAAAAGGAAACAATCGTGCTCCGTGTGATTCGTGCCCAAAAATACGGTAGTGCCGTATTTTTGCTAGAAGGTCCCTTTTGACTTGAAATTTGATGGGTAGACTCCCCTTGATGTCTAGAACTCGTTCATGCATTGGGATTGCTCGAAAACCGATGATAATGATGCCTTTTTGCTTGAAATTGATCAAAAACCAAAGATGATGTAGATTCCGAAGCATTTGGCAAAAAAGGTATAAAAACAAAGCAAAAAGAGTAAGATTATGGTTCAAAAGACTACCAAATAAGTATGAAAAACACTATGAAATTTAGAGTCATCAATTACACTGCTAATATATTTTCTTATTAGCTGATCTTACACAGGAAATTGGTGAATTAGCGTCTTGGAGTTGATCTTAATTCTTATGTAGGAAAGTGGGATAGTATTTGACTAGCATAGTCGCATAGATATGTAAGTAATAATTTAAGTTTACTTGTTATCTTGTAAGTTGTAAGTATTAATTGTTTTGTTAGTTGATGTTATCTTGTTGATCTTATATAGGATCATGGACAGATGGACTCATATTCTCAAGTATCAAGTTTCATGTTTCATATTGTGTACTCTTATGTGATAAACTGATAAAGTGATAATTGTCAATTGCTAAAGTCTGAACTCTGGATGTGGAAATTGGAAATTTGGAATGGTGTAATTTGTATTTGTGAAATTGTGGTCTCTGTAGTCTTGTCACTTGTGAAATTTGACAATTTAACTCTATGGAGGCATGGAGCCATGGAGTTGTATGAATCATGAATGTTTCAACTTTCAAGTTTCAAACATTTTGACATCATATTTTGGAATTTTGGATGAATTTTGCTGTTCTCTTCTCTTACTTGTAATATTGTGATGGTTTCTAATGGAGATTCTTTGTGGAGTTTGTTGTTGAATTCCTGCTACATTTATGTCATATTGCTGCATTGTGGCTACTACTTCTTGCTGAGTTTGTGCTAGTTTCTAAAGGAGATTCTGTATGGAGTTTTATGGTCTTTTGTAGCTGAGTTCTTGTGACATATTTGCTGGGTTTTATAGTTGTTGTATGTGCGCTTCTTGGCTGGACCTAAGAGTGCAGCCAAGGCTAAAAACATTGCTGAAAGGGAGTGCTTGTCTGCGACTGCTTGAACGCTCCATATAGCTGCTGTATGTGCCCCTCTATAAGCTTTATTCTTAATATTTGTTACCTACAATGAATTTGTCCTCCTCCTCCACAAGAAATATGTTATTTGTGTATGCTGGCATGCTGCCATCCACCTTAATAAACAATAACAAGCTGAGTGTCTAAGTTGGTTTCCTTTCATCAGTTTCCAAACTTTAGCAACACAATTTTAACACAATAACAAGAGTGAAAATGTATTTATATTTGAAAGAATCTCAAGGTTTCCAGGGTCCCATGGCTAGAACGCATAACACTGACTGCGACCCATTATAATTTGCAAATATACTTATATACATATCATCTAAGATTAATCCACCTCAACCTGCACTTGCCTATCATAAATGAAGAGTTGGTCAGTCAAGTGTTGAACAGAAACAAAACAAACAACAATATTATTGCAAGGCTTTAGTTATTGATAATCCTAACAAATTTGAATATCACACCTATGTTTATTCGGTTTGAATCGGGTTAAATCGAACCGAACTGAGTAAATCGGTTCGGTTCCGCTTCGGTTTCAATCAGCATTGGTTCGGGTTTGGTTCCATACTATTGCCATCGATTCGATTCGGTTTGAACCGAACTGGTTCGGTTCGAACCGAATAGCCACCCCTATTCTAGAGGGAGTTCAGGTGGGTGTTCAGGTTGGTTGATAGTGTTTTGACTAGCATTCTCCAGGTCACCTACCCATTTATTTAAAGTGTCCATGGAAGCTTGCAGATTTGCGAGCATATTCATGATCGCATCCAAAGTGGCTGCATTAGGTTCTAGTTCTACTCAAGCGATGTGTCAGCAAGTATGCAAAAGGGCAAATTACAGCAAGGATATAAAATCAGATTTGTAGGATGTAAGAATGCAAGTATGAACTCAGCAAGTTAATGTAAAGCTAGAATGAGTAGAGGCAGATGCATCAACTAGAAGTGACAATTTTAGTACACACTAAGTATTAATTCCAAGACTACTATTATCAGGTAACAGGAGATATCAATGATAGCTGTTGGGTCCCCTTCAAGGGGGAGCGCAAGCGGAAAAACAACCCCTTTCAAGAGGGGGGCGCAAAGGTGAAACCCTAAAGGGGGCGGCGCATATGCTATTTTAAGGGGTGTCACCCTCATGATCGCATGTAGATCATATGATTAACTTTTGTATAAACGAAAAATCTTTAAAGGGATCATACCAACGCCATGAAGTTGGATGTCGGCTTGGAAGAAGAGAGCAACTTTGATCTCCTCCACGAGTTCACACACAAGGTGAAGATCTCTTACTTCCTTGGCGTCACTTGTGCTAGCAAGGCACTCAAGGTTCCTTGTCGAGTTGAAGGAGATGATGAAATCCTTCTTGGCCAATCCTTTTCTCCTCGTCAACCTCACCCCCAAGAGAGTATGTGTCGTCGAGTTTCAAAGAGGAAGATGAGCGTTAGCCAAGACTTGTGATTGAATGTGGAGACATTCATCACTATGGCAAAACCGAAATGCCATAAATGGTAAGTCTTTAACACATGCGTTTTGCGTTCACATGAAGTGAACCAAACGCATAGCTTTCCTCTCAAATGAACCAAGCGCTCACATGTGAGCCGGTTCAATTAAATTGGTCCATTGACCAAACCAAATCAGCCCAAGAATTGGTCCAGACCAAATTAAACCCTATGGTTCAAGATCTGACCGTTCATCCTGTGATGCTCTTGATCTCATCGATCTAGCATCCATACTCTCGATCAAAGCTTACCGATCTCAAGCCCTAATCAATCAAACATGATCAGACTGGATCTCACTTACAATCAGAGTTTAATCTCCTTTAAACTGAATCAAAACAATCCAGTCCACCCAATCTGACTCAAGTAAGTCATATCACCAAATTGTGCGACCCTTAGGGTTTCCTTTAAATGTCGGTAACGACAACTCACGTTATCACGATCAGTGAGGGGTATCTAGCAACACATCACTGTCTCCCGATATAAAGGAAGGAGTCTTCCAAGACTACACCCAAATCACAGCACAAGTGTGAATCCACTTCACAAGGCAGACATGTTTCCTTTGCCACTGGATGTTCTTATTGGACAAGCATGTCAAGCCTGTAACTCCAATACGATGAGCATGATTAGATCAGATGAACATAGTCATCTGGGTATGGCCATACACTTTCTCAATCATCTCATATAAGGGGGGCCCTCTATAACATCACACTCCTTAAACAAGGAGACGGCAATCCTTTATCTATCACTAGTGCCCTAACCTGACTCAAGCTCATCATCCAAGATAGTCTATAATCATTATGTTTCAAATGATATTGAATTACCTCAAAACAATGACAATCATCATTTAGAAACACAAGTGATCTCAAGTCAAAGGACATGTGCCACTTGCTGCTTACAAGGATCATTCACATTGTGACAAGCAATGGAATATCCCAGTAGGATCTGTCCAGTACATCCAATGTACCCATGAGTCTACATCTTATTCCATGCTCGAAGCATCCTATAAGATTAGCACACATATTAGTCTCAATCATATCAAGGCTGTCTCATGTTCACCAAGATATCTCGACTAAGGACATATAGCCTGTCAGCCTAGCTGAACAGCTTTGAGACATTATTCAGAAGTACACTTATTACAGCAGACAAGGTAACAACCTGAATAATAACCATGCCTTTATAAACACAACAGTTTATTACATGATACTTATTACAATCCCAAAGGCCTCAAACATTAGCCTTAAGGGCATACCCCAACAATCTCCCACTTGCACTTAATCTAATGGTTGAGAAATCTCAAACCCATATTGTTACAGTGCTTCTCATGCTTCTGCTGCGCCAGAGGCTTGGTAAGCGGGTCTGCCAGATTGTCATCTGTATGAACCTTGCAAATCTTGATCTCGCCTCGATCAATGATCTCCCGAATCAAGTGAAACCGTCTCTGTATGTGCTTGGACTTCTGGTGCGACCGTGGTTCCTTTGCTTGTGCGATTGCTCCAGTGTTATCACAGAAGATAACCAAAGGATCTGCACTCGAAGGAACAACACCAAGTTCTCTCACGAACTTACGAATCCACACTGCCTCCTTGGATGCTTCCGAGGCTGCAACATACTCGGCTTCTGTTGTGGAATCAGCAACAGTTGACTGTTTGAAACTCTTCCACACCACTGCTCCACCATTCAAGCTAAAAACATAGCCTGATTGCGATCGGAAATCATCCTGGTCCGACTGGAACGAAGCGTCAGTATATCCCTCTATACTGAGTTCTTCCTGACCACCATATATCAAGAACATATCTTTGGTCCTCCGCAGATATTTTATAATGTTCTTGACTGCAATCCAGTGCGCCAAACCTGGATTACTTTGGAATCGACTGGTCACGCTTAACCCGTAAGCGACGTCTGGGCGAGTACATAACATCGCATACATGATGGACCCAATAGCCGAAGCATAAGGCGTATTGTCCATTTCATCTTTCTCAGTCTGTGTTTGTGGACACTGACTCTTCGAAAGATTCAGACCATGTCTGACTGGAAGATATCCACGTTTAGAATTCTCTAAATGGAATCTCTCCAGGACTTTATCGATGTAAGTACTCTGGCACAGCCCGAGAAGCCTCTTAGATCTATCCCTGTAGATCTTTACACCTAACACATAGGCTGCTTCTCCTAGATCTTTCATCTGGAAACATTTTCCTAACCATGCTTTAACAGCATGCAGTTCAGGAATATCATTTCCAATGATTAAGATATCATCGACGTAGAGGATTAGGAATGTAATTACGCTCCCACTAAACCTCTTATACACACACGGGTCATCTTCGTTCTTGATGAAACCAAACTCAGAGATTGATTCATCAAAACGAATATTCCAGCTTCTAGATGCTTGTTTTAGTCCATAAATGGACTTCTTTAACTTGCATATTTTATGACGATCTGCTGGATTAGTGAAACCCTCAGGTTGTGTCATATACACATCCTCATCCAGATTTCCATTAAGGAAAGCTGTCTTCACATCCATCTGCCAGATCTCATAATCATAATATGCAGCTATCGCGAAAAGAATCCGAATAGACTTAAACATGGCTACAGGTGAGAAAGTTTCATCATAATCTATCCCGTAGATTTGTTTGAAACCTTTCGCAACTAGTCTGCCTTTATAGGTAACCACGTTACCATCCATGTCAATCTTCTTCTTGAAGATCCATTTACAGCCTATAGGGATTACTCCCGGAGGCGGATCAACCAAATCCCAGACTTGGTTATCTGACATGGAGTCCATCTCGGCTCGCATAGCATTAAGCCATCTAGCTGACTCCGGTCCACTGACCGCATCCGCATAAGTTAGGGGTTCATCATTTTCAATGATATAGACTCCGTCATAGCACTCAGGCTGACGACGGATCCTTCCCGATCTTCGCGGTTCCGGTGTTATCTGAGCCTCAGGTTGTTCAATAACCTGATCTACCGGCTCAGGCTCATCCAACTGTGCTTGACTACTTTGTCCTTCCTCTGGATTTTCATCCAGCTTTATTTCTCTCCCATTGGCCTCTTGCAGAAGAAACTCCTTCTCAAGAAATATGACCGTCCGAGCAACAAAAACTTTGTTCTCCTTGGGATCGTAGAAATAATAACCCTTAGTTTCCTTAGGGTAACCGACAAATATACATTTCTCAGATCTGCTCTCCAATTTCCCAGAGGCGAGCTTTTTTGACATAAGCCTCGCAACCCCAGATCCTGATAAATGTCAAGCTAGGCTGTTTCCCATACCATAACTCATATGGAGTCTTAGAAACTGCCTTGGATGGCACACGGTTTAGTACCTTTGCAGCTGTTTCCAGTGCAAAACCCCAAAAGGAGTACGTAAGAGTAGCCTGACTCATCATAGAACGAACCATATCAAGTAACGTTCTATTTCTCCTCTCGGACACACCATTCCATTGCGGTGTTCCTGGCGGAGTGAGCTGTGAGATAATCCCACACTCTTTCAGATAGTCAGTAAATGTATGACTCAAGTATTCCCCACCTCGATCTGAGCGAAGTGCCTTGATATTACGGCCTAGCTGATTCTGTACTTCATTTTTGAACTCTTTGAACTTGTCAAAAGATTCACTTTTATGTCTCATCAGATAGACATACCCATACCTACTGAAATCATCAGTAAAGGTAATGAAGTACTGATAGCCACCTCTGGCATGTTTACTAAATGGCCCACACACATCACTGTGTATAAGGTCAAGTAAACCTGAAGCCCTTTGACCTTTGTGAGAAAAAGGTGACTTCGTCATTTTACCCATCAAACAAGCTTTGCATGTATCAATCTCCTCATAGGAGAAAGATCCCAGCAGTCCATGATCATGCAACCGCTTAATGCGCTTCTCGTTTATATGGCCTAAACGACTATGCCATAGCCAGGTGCTGTCATCAGCAATTTTGGCTTTCTTATTATCAATGTTATGTATAGAACTTTCCATGTCCAACATGAATAACCCATTGTTAATTGAACCAGTTGCATACACAATATTATCATTAGATAAAACACACTTTGAAATATTGCATTCAAAGGCAAATCCTTTCCTGACAAGAGCAGGAATGGAGATAATATTCTTGGTTATACTGGGTACAAAATAACAATTGTTTAATTCCAATACAATGCCAGATGGTAAAGAAATGAAATAGTCTCCTACAGCAACAGCAGCAACCCGTGCCCCGTTTCCAACTCGTAGGTCTACCTCATGCTGTCCCACCTGTCTTCTTCTCTTGAGTTCCTGCACATTTGAACAAATGTGAACTCCACATGCAGTGTCCAACACCCATGAAATAGAAGAAGATAACATGACCTCAGTCACATATATACCTGAGCCAGAAGCGATGCTTCCTCTCTTATCTCCTTGGAGCGCTTTGCAGTCCTTCTTCCAGTGACCCAGCTGGCCACAGTGGAAGCACCTGTTGTCCTTGGACCGCTTCACCTTTTGCTTCAGAGCCTTACTGTAGTTCTTGACAGGGGCCTTGCCCTTCTTCCCCTTCTTCTTGTTCCTGGAAGGAAACATTAAGACAGAGGTTGAAGGCTTGCCCTTCAGAGTTTCCTCAGTTGTCAAGAGCATATTCAGCAGCTCTGCCGGAGTACAATCGATTTTGTTCATATTAAAGTTAATAATGAACGCATCGAAAGAGGGCGGAAGAGACTGCAGAATAATATCCACAGCAAGCTCCTGGTTGATGGTATGCCCCAGTTTCTCCAGAGCCTCCTTGTGCCCAATCATCTTGAGCACGTGAGCTCCCACTGGGCTCCCTTCAGCCAGTTTGCTCTGAAAGAAGAGCTTTGTCAGATTATAGCGTTCTGTCCTCGCCTGTGCAGCATACAGCATCTTGAGGTTCGCTATAATCTCTATAGCCGACATATCCTCATGCTGACGCTGCAGCGGTGGCGTCATAGACGCAAGCATCAGGCAAGCGACATCAATGCTATCATTGACGTGCTTTTCATAGGCATCCCGAACTGCCCTTGCGGCGTTCGGAGCGGGCTGCGGCGGAATCGCCGTCTCGAGGACATACAGTTTCCTCTCTGCCTTAAGAACGATCTTAAGGTGTCCGAACCAGTCAGAGAAGTTCGGCCCAGCAAACTTCTCCCTTTCCAGTAGGGATCGCACATTGAAGTTCATGATGTTCGTTGCTGCAGGTATCTACAACAAGCAAGAACAGCAAGGTCAGTATCAATGTTCAGAATCAATCCAGGACTTAAGAAAGATTCTTTTCTCACTATTTTGTCTGACTGAAAAATCCAGTAAACAGTCCGAAAGAGTAACACTCTTTTAGTGAGATGGGATCCAGATTTCATACTTGGTCTCCGCGTCCCGCTCAGGCGAGATAAGATGCACAGAGATGACAAGCACTAATTTCTGGTAGGCTGTCCTAGCCAATCGCCAACCCGTGCGATTCCCCTTCATCTGGGCAATCCAGCAGACTGTGCCAACTGAGTTGGTACAACACAGTCTCTGATCCCACAGATGGCTGCCTCCATGTGCTACCATATGCGCCACATATGTAGTCTACATGGTCAAGCTGACCCGACCTACTCCCTGGACCACCACGTGCTATGCTGAGCAACGAGAAGGGATAAATCCCTACTCTGTAACACGCAGGTGTAATCCTGCACCGTCTGAAGATAGATGGACGTGCCCACTGAGTGGGTACAACACGGCTCCAACGATAATCAGAACAGTGAGGTTTCGCGTCAGAAGGCTTACGAGCTTGATATGTTAGCGTTGGATTTTAACGGTCTTTTATCTTTTCAACTATCATACAAGTCCTATGGTGATAGCAGAAGATAAACTCATGCAATTCTAATTATAAAAGCAATAAATAGAAAGCATGATCTTATGTGGTAAAAGCCCATGAACCCTAAGTAAGACCTTAATTTTACTTAAGTCTTCACTTGAGCTCCTTTTGCATCTCATCTGGTCCAACCCAGGGCCCTAGCGCCAAGAGCACCTCAGGTGCGCCACCAGGTGAATGCTCCTTTAGGATGTGTGCATTTGTGCTCTTGTCTAATCAAATACAATTTGATCTATCTAGACAAGTTTGACTCGCAGGTCAATAATACAATAAATTAATCAAGAATGTGATTCGCAGATCACAAATTAATTTACAAGTTTAATTCCAGGCTCGCAGGCCCCAGCACAACACACATTTAGCATGGGCAGCCCACATAAGAATAAATAAACAAACATCATGGCATCAATCAACTTGCATGTGATCCATTACAAAAATTAAAATTTTGAAAACCCCATTGGAATCAATTTTAATTTTCTTATAAGCCCTACAACCTTACAATGGTCCATTGATAGGGATCCACTCATCCATCTGGTCAGATCCTCTGCCCTTGCATGCACCGAGTCCTAACTGACTCGAGTTGACCTAATGGTCAACCATGCATGCCCCAAGGGCTGAACAACCCTCATGAGTTCTGGCAAGCGGGTGTGACCCCGGGCCTAACTCATGTGTGTTCAATGGTGTCTCAACCAGACCTCGCTACACGCCCTAGATGCAGTCATCCTATAGCCACCTTGTGCTTGCGCATAGGTGCTATCAGGTCAACCCATCTGAGCTGTCAGATGGTCTGATCAGACTTTGGATCCAACATAGAGGTGACTTCAACCCCATCAACCCATCTAAGGGTTTATAGTAGGCACCGTTAGATCTAAATGGAGCGCGCAAGATGTAACAAGTTTTAGATTAAAAACAACTACAACATGCGCAACTTCAACATAAGAAGCTTTCATCTACCAAAAACATGCGCAACTAGATACATGGCTACAAGCGCAAACAAGATGAAACTTCATGATAGATCTATGACATGCGTTGGCATACTAGGATCACAAAACAAGCAACATGAAGCAATCATATGAATCTACAAGAACCCTGCTCTGATACCAATTGTTGGGTCCCCTTCAAGGGGGAGCGCAAGCGGAAAAACAACCCCTTTCAAGAGGGGGGGCGCAAAGGTGAAACCCTAAAGGGGGCGGCGCATATGCTATTTTAAGGGGTGTCACCCTCATGATCGCATGTAGATCATATGATTAACTTTTGTATAAACGAAAAATCTTTAAAGGGATCATACCAACGCCATGAAGTTGGATGTCGGCTTGGAAGAAGAGAGCAACTTTGATCTCCTCCACGAGTTCACACACAAGGTGAAGATCTCTTACTTCCTTGGCGTCACTTGTGCTAGCAAGGCACTCAAGGTTCCTTGTCGAGTTGAAGGAGATGATGAAATCCTTCTTGGCCAATCCTTTTCTCCTCGTCAACCTCACCCCCAAGAGAGTATGTGTCGTCGAGTTTCAAAGAGGAAGATGAGCGTTAGCCAAGACTTGTGATCGAATGTGGAGACATTCATCACTATGGCAAAACCGAAATGCCATAAATGGTAAGTCTTTAACACATGCGTTTTGCGTTCACATGAAGTGAACCAAACGCATAGCTTTCCTCTCAAATGAACCAAGCGCTCACATGTGAGCCGGTTCAATTAAATTGGTCCATTGACCAAACCAAATCAGCCCAAGAATTGGTCCAGACCAAATTAAACCCTATGGTTCAAGATCTGACCGTTCATCCTGTGATGCTCTTGATCTCATCGATCTAGCATCCATACTCTCGATCAAAGCTTACCGATCTCAAGCCCTAATCAATCAAACATGATCAGACTGGATCTCACTTACAATCAGAGTTTAATCTCCTTTAAACTGAATCAAAACAATCCAGTCCACCCAATCTGACTCAAGTAAGTCATATCACCAAATTGTGCGACCCTTAGGGTTTCCTTTAAATGTCGGTAACGACAACTCACGTTATCACGATCAGTGAGGGGTATCTAGCAACACATCACTGTCTCCCGATATAAAGGAAGGAGTCTTCCAAGACTACACCCAAATCACAGCACAAGTGTGAATCCACTTCACAAGGCAGACATGTTTCCTTTGCCACTGGATGTTCTTATTGGACAAGCATGTCAAGCCTGTAACTCCAATACGATGAGCATGATTAGATCAGATGAACATAGTCATCTGGGTATGGCCATACACTTTCTCAATCATCTCATATAAGGGGGGCCCTCTATAACATCACACTCCTTAAACAAGGAGACGGCAATCCTTTATCTATCACTAGTGCCCTAACCTGACTCAAGCTCATCATCCAAGATAGTCTATAATCATTATGTTTCAAATGATATTGAATTACCTCAAAACAATGACAATCATCATTTAGAAACACAAGTGATCTCAAGTCAAAGGACATGTGCCACTTGCTGCTTACAAGGATCATTCACATTGTGACAAGCAATGGAATATCCCAGTAGGATCTGTCCAGTACATCCAATGTACCCATGAGTCTACATCTTATTCCATGCTCGAAGCATCCTATAAGATTAGCACACATATTAGTCTCAATCATATCAAGGCTGTCTCATGTTCACCAAGATATCTCGACTAAGGACATATAGCCTGTCAGCCTAGCTGAACAGCTTTGAGACATTATTCAGAAGTACACTTATTACAGCAGACAAGGTAACAACCTGAATAATAACCATGCCTTTATAAACACAACAGTTTATTACATGATACTTATTACAATCCCAAAGGCCTCAAACATTAGCCTTAAGGGCATACCCCAACAATAGCAATGTAAGATCAGTTTCAGCATATAAAATCAATTTGCAGCAATGTTCATAGTAATGACAGTCTAGTTGAATGCACAGCAACGAGGGTATGAACTAGACCAGATACAAATGCAGTAAAGGGAATCGTAACAGCAATATATTAGAACTTCAGGATATAGTGTAGTAGAAGTTAGCAAGGCAAACTGGTAAGGAACAGTACGTGCCAACTGAGAATCATAAATTCAGGGTTCGAATGTACCTTATAGCACTTAGTGTGTTGGTTCACCTAAAGCTAAGATAAACTCACACCCAATGTGCCTTTCAGGTTCAGGATGCCCTATCAGATTAGGGTCCCAAAATGTCAATAAGGCACAGCACCAAATTCAGAAAATTTCCACTAGCCCCGGTAAGCTACAGTACCCGAGCTGAAAAATCAAAAAACCTTAGTGCAGGAATGTCGAGAACAGAATGATGTAAGAATTTGGTTTGTAATAGACTATCACTGAAAGGTCTTGTGCAAGAAGATAGTAAGAGACAGTGCAAGCGAGGGTAACGAATAGCAAAGGAAGAATTCAACAAAGCTTCAACACAAAGACAAGAGAAATACACGGTAGATTTTTAGAAATCAAAACACTGCGACTCGAAGGCTTATGGAATCAGTTGAAATGCGAAAAGAGACAGCAGTTTCAGAACAAAAATTTCCAGAAATCTGTAGACACAAAGCAGAAAATTTTCAAAGAGTTTCCAATAGACAGGACTGAAGATAAACCAAAATTTTTGAGATACAATGAGCACCTAAGGTATGCTCTGATACCACTGTTTGCTAGTGTTGACGTGAAGTAAACTCTTTGCGCATGCTAATGTGAAGGCTTGTAGCCGTTAGCTAAAGAGAGCTACTAGTAAATATGGCTGATGTGTCCCTTTCTCCTTGGTCGACTTTTCTTGGTGAGTAACTTGATTTGTGGTTCTCTGATTTTGACCAAAATTGTCTTGAGCTGGCTGCTGATAGGCTGGGTTTGATTTGAGCTTGCGGCCACAGCTTGACCATGGTTGACCATGAATGTGATTTGGTCTCTGAAGGTTGACTTTGATTGGGCTTGATTGCGAGCTGATTATCTATGCCATTGCCCCTTTTGTACCTGAAGGAAATAGGTGCTTGCATGTGCATTACAGGTGTATATACCTAGGCTAGAAACAACCTATTACATCCACTAAAATAAAAACAAAGACTGCATAAAATAAATCCTAGGCTACTCCTAGTTACAAAATATGAAGAGCTGAAAATAAAAGAGTGTTTGTAGCAACATTACAACAACATTCAGTGTAGAATTTAACAAGTTCAAAACAAGAATTAATCAAGTTCCAAAATGCCAAAGTGAGTCATGCACTCATCCCATATTGGATTGGGGTCTTGCAGATTCTTGTTGATCTCCATGGATATGCCCCTACATTAGCCAAGCCCCTCCCTCTTCACCTCTTCTCTATTCTCCTCTACATCCTCTAATTCTCTTTGTTCGTAACAATCACCCGCACGCTTCAGCAAACACCAAGATCTTTGAAACTTCGTGAGCTCACCGCCGACGATCTAGCCAGCCAATCTCCATGATATTTCGGCCACCACCCCTTCTTCCCCTGAGTAACCTTCAAACGCCGGCATCCGTCCATCCGCCACTGGGATTGCTGGGTTGAGATTCCCATCCAGGTCCCCTGTTTCCGCCCTAGTTTCCATCCAGGTATGTGTTCGATGTCGTTCTCCTCCTATCAGCTTCTGCTCATCCCCAAACTCCAGCCACAACTTATCCACCATCACAAGGACTCCCAGCTATAGTAGGTTCGGCATTCATGCACCAACGAATGAACGGCGATGAACCCTGCCCACTAGCACAACTTTCCCTATTTTCTAGATTTCCCCGTGTCTCCTGCTTCATGTTGTCTATTTTTCTATTAATGCCAATCTGACTATGCTTCTTTTCATAGGTATCTTAAGCAATCGGTGCAACAAAAGTCTTGAACTTTGGTAAGAATAGGATGCTCTCATTTTGCTCTACGAGTGGGATAAGTCTAATGAACCAAAGCATCAATGGATCTTCCTACGAGATAGAGCATTTTTCTGATAATTGAATGACTTCTGCAACTGTTTGATGTATTAATCTGATTAGCCCTCTTTTGCAAGTATTTTATGTGCTTGGACATGATAGAACCCCTGATCTATGAAAGGGTTAGAAAGAACAAGTTTTCTCCTACTTGTCAGGTTACTTGGTTCTATTGAAGAAGCACTAGATCAACCTAGAAGGCATAGAAACTTTTCAGGAATGATACATTTTTGCACTCATTTATTGTCTAATCTGATTAGCCATTTTATTTCAAATGTTCTATTTGTCTGATAAATCTTGACTCGCTATATTTGTTGTGACTGAACGGAGCAACTTTCACTCTATCATTTGGTTTACTCTATTCGCATTGTGAATCACTGAATCCTTTTCCCATAAATGGCTACATTTCGTAACTTATTATTTCTATAGTCCTGGAATTCTGGTTGCTTCATTTTTTTTTTGCCAAAGGCAAGAAAGAGATTTATAAACTAAAAAAATATGTTAGATATGTGCAAAACTCTAGCCTCTCCCGCATCCTAGGATCCAAAAAACAAGAAAATTTTGACAGAGTTTCCCCTGTTTACATGGTGGCATGGATCCCTGCTACATCACTAACATCACAATAATCATCGGTAATCAAGAAACAAATCCTCACACAAGAGAAGTAACATCAAAATGATACAAGAGCGGCATTTTCTCCATTTGAAGCATTGCTGTATATCATCCCGCCCCTCCTATTTGAATGCATGCATTTGAAGCATTTTCTTCATGATTATGATGTTTTCTGAAAAATAAAAATAAATAAATAAATGGATTGATTTTTAATTAGTAGCATTTTTACATGCTTCCCTGTAGCTCAATGGTTAGAGGGACTTGACTTGTGAAAGCCCAGTCGAGGATTCGAATCCTGCTGCGGATGAAATTTGCACTGTTGTAGCTATGCCGCGATTCGACACCTTGGACCTTGGGGGTTAGGTCTCTGGGATGCTTGACTCGAGGGGAGATCATGTCCAGAGGGCCCTTGTGCAACAGACATGGCTCCCTCATGACTCCATCCTATATCACTCAAATTACTGGCGTTTGGGCTGTGGCTGAGTTGGTTGCATGATTGCTTTCTTCCTTGGCTGCTAGTTGGAATGCTTCCTTGCACATGGTATTCCTCTCTTCATGCTAGCTGAGCTGTAGATTGATCTTGGCTGTTTGTCTTGTGCTAAAACTAGGCAAATGTTGACCATCTTATGACAACATGTTGACTGGACTTTTGCTGCTTAGTTGGGATTGAGCTCATGGAGGGGTTGAGATCATGTCCAGACAGCCCTTGTGCAGCAGACATGGCTCCCTCATGACTCCCTCCTATATCACTCAAATTGCTGGCATTTGGGCTGTGGTTGAGTTGGTTGCATGATTGCTTTCTTCCTTGGCTGCTAGTTGGAATGCTTCCTTGCGCTTGGTATTCCCCCTTTGATGTTAGCTGAGCTGTAGATTGATCTTGGCTGTTTGTCTTGTGCTAAAACTTGGCAAATGTTAACCATCTTATGACAACATGTTGACTGGACTTTTGCTGCTTGGTTGTCCTTGAAGCTATGTAGGTTGTTTGGTTGGCTTGGATAGCATGTTGACTAGACCTTTGCTGCTCGGTTATCCTTGAAGCTACACAGATTGTTGGGCTATTGTTTGGCTGAGCTGTAGATTGATCTTGGCTGTTTGTCTTGTGCTAAAATAAGGCAAATGTTGACCATCTTATGGCAACATGTTGATTGGACTTTTGTTGCTAGGTTGTCCTTGAAGCTGGGTAGGTTGTTGGGTTGGCTTGGACAGCAAGTTGACTAGACCTTTGCTGCTCGATTATCCTTGAAGCTGGATAGATTGTTGGGTTGTTGTCATAGGGTGTAGGCTAGTTGTTGATTGGTTTGTGCTGCGCCCTTGTGTAGATGGACTGGTTGTTGAATGTTGACCAATCTAGACTTTGGTTCAATGGATGAGTTGAGGGTTGGTGTTGAGAGGTCAAGGTGCCTTGTAGAATTACATGGACCATAACCTATGCTAGTGCAACCTATTATATTATCTATGAAAAGTAAATTGCTTAAAATAAAACAAAGTCCTAGGCTACCCCTAGGCACATTAAGTGCTACAAAATGCTAAAATAAAATATATATCATGCTTATAACATGATTGTCCAAAATGCCCTACAAATAAATTTGTAAGTAAAATCAACATTGGCATAGATTGAATCATCATAGATCAAATGGCCCAAGCTTATCATAATGAGCCCATGCTCATGCATCAAGTTCAATCAAGCCATAGACCCAAGTTTGCCATTCCAATCACCTCAGGGCATGCCTTTGTAAGAGTCTAGATTAGATACTAGGGAACCCTTAGTTGACTTATCTGAGCATAAACCTTAACCTAAGTCATCCTCAGAGACTCCACTAGGAATGACACAACTTAAGTTTGGACCTTTCACCCTGAATGACATACCTGAGAATCAACTTGAATCCAACACTCTAAGTCTTACCCAACCACACATTGAGCCAAGGATTATTGACATAAACCCTATAAGTGACTTGGACCAAGAAGACATCAAGAGACAAGATGACACATCAAACTACTAACACATAGTGCCAACCCAATCCAAATCCAAGTTATAACTTGAACCTAAAGACATTAGGCTAGACTTAAACATGGAGGAAACTAAAGAACAACATGAAACCTTAGAACCAAAGCCTCTAGGAACTCAACCCTTGATGGCCTAAGAAACAAGCTTGCCTCAACAAATAGAATTCCCTTGTCTAAATGAAATTCTGACTAAGCATCCACTTGAGCAACTTGAGCCTTCTAGCAAAACCAAATACATAGGGAATGTGTTTCTAGAGAGCCATGAGCCTAATCCTATAGAATTAATAGGGTTTAACCAAAACTTTAAGAGATAAACACCTATAACCATAGACAACCCTAAGCCTCCTCTCTTAGGCCAACCTCAATGAACTAACTTAGGAGACTTGCACCTGTTGGTGTGTATGCCCTGAGACCTAGTATCGGTCCTTCTTTTGTTCTTTTGTACTACTTGACACACACACACACACACACACACATATATATATATATATCATTCTGGCATTGTCATTATCAATGTTTTTCTACATCTACGGTTATTTACTTACATGATAATGTCCCTGGAGACAGATTGGATCTGTGCTCAAATGGTTGTCCCTAGTCGATGTACCTGAGTGGATATAGGACAGCTCTGGTACTTGTAAGACTGGTATATGGGCTGGTTAGACACGAGGTGCTAACGCAAACATATGGGTATATCAGTGGTGGATATACTGGATCGACCCGCTGTGAGGCTATGACTTGGTGTCATGAGTTATCCTCACAAGTGACAGGAGATGCATTGATCCCGTGACTTGAGGTCATTGATCGTTCTATATGGTTAGGGATATGCTTTGATACAACTTAACACCTCGCCGTAGTTGAGAGGTAATAATGGTTGTCATTGAGCATGCCACAACCCATATAAGAAGGTCAATGGACAACCAGAGGATTTGCCCCTTCCTGAGGGAAGCTTGATATCCATGGAGCTCCTCTACAGTTCTATGACTGAAAGTGTATGGCCATACCCAGGTGACAACATGATTTAGTCATAACCATGTGATGGGGTGAAAACAAGTGATGACACACTTGTCCAATCGAATATCAGTTTGGCAAAGGGACTATAATGTATTTGTACCTAGTTGTGATGATGGGGATGTCGATGTCGATATCCATTTCGACGACTTGGCTAGTAGTGATACACTGCTAGGTGCCACTCACTACTTGTGGTGACCTCAGGTCAGCACTGCCAACGTCAGAGGAACCTACAGGGTCGCACAGCTTGATACTCGAGTTCTCGTATTGATCGGGAAGCCTTATGATTTAGTTATTGGATAACTCAGATCTATTTGGGAGATTTCATCAGCGCCAATGGGCCTGATGAGATGGAATAAAGTTATTGGAGCCAAACTTCATTTTTGGCAGATTGACCTAGAATTGATCATGCTTGGTCACATTTGGCTTTGGGTTGCATTGGATTGGATCCAATTGCTTAATCAACCCATGTAATGAAGTTTGGGCTAGCTCATTACCCAATGAGGCCCAATAACTAGTTATCATGAAGAGGAAATTGGCTAAAAGGGTATAATGGGGAGAAGTCTCCTCCCATTGGCGCCTAAGGGCATAATGGAGAGGAGTGGGCGCTTGTTGCCCCTTTTGGAAGGAATTGGCGCATTTTAGGATAGTTCCACTCAAGTAGATTTATTTTTATGATGTTGTTGGTAGGTTGTGCATTGTAATGGCATGGTAGTGCATATTGCATGGATACTAATAAAATTAGTTCGAGGGAAAATTTTAGCTGGCCCACTACACTCCAACAAGCTACCTTCCAATTTGGAAGGTCCACCTCCAACTAGTTCAAGAGAAGGCTCCAAACTCAACTCCACATTAACTCCAATTCAAAGATCTCTTACCAATTGAAGACATGGCCACCTCATGAAGTCATATGCACCAACTTGATCCATGAAATCAAGCAAGGCTCAATCAAGATCCATAAATCATGGAAAAGCCTCATCTAGATCCACGAATCAACCAAAAGCATTCATGGCGACTTTCCTTACACTATTGCCACCCAAACATCAAAGGAAGGTTTTCGAATATTAAATTCTCCCCTCCATGTGCCAACCATTCAAAGGATAAACCAGAATTCAAAATTCAAAGACTTGCCTTTGAAGACTAACCTAAGAAAGCAAGAAAATCAGCCAATAAATGCTTTCTCATCCAATTTCAGATTTTCACCAAAATTTTGAATGGTGAAAGGAGCAAATGACTACCTTGCCCTCATCCCTTAGCTATCTATATAATGTGTCCCTGATCGCACCATCTTGGCATTGTTGAATGAATTATCAATTAGTTGCCTAGCCAACTTGATAGGTGCTTATGTCACCTGGGGTGCATGTGTTGCCCACCTCTTCTTACTCATCCTCCTCATTACTTCAAGGCTATACCCTCTTCCTCTCTTCTAACACTAGTTGAGAGTAAATCATTCATAGCTTGATCAAAACGTGAACACAAGAAGACCTACATCTCATGATGGCGCAAGGAACAAAGGATGCAACTTTCGGCTTTCTCCTTGGCACAATTATATGATAAGTATCCGAACCTATTTGTGTTTATTTTGTATGATCCCTAGCAACATCTTACTGCACTCTCCTTCTGAATTGTGAATTAGTTGCCTAGCCAACTTGTTGGTTGCTTGTGTCGCCCACCTCTTCCTCTTCGTCCTTCTCATTACTTCAAGGCCAAGCCCTCTTCCTCTCACCCTCTTACTTTCTTCTAATCCTATCTAATAGTTCTTCATCCATAGCTTGATCAAAATGTGTACACACGAAGACCTAGATCTCATGGTGGTGCAAGGAACAAAGGATGCAACTTTTGTCCTTCTTCATGGCGTAATTATATTATAAGTATCCGAACCTCTTTGTGATATATGATCCCTAGGAACATCTTACTGCACTCTCCTTCTAATTTATAGGATTTGGCTACAAGAATGATGAGGAACTCTTTGGTGGAAGACTATTTTCTCTTTCCCCCTCTCTAGATAGTCTATCTCGTTGTTTAGAAAGATAATTTGGAAGAATATCTTCCCTCTTCACCTTTAATTGTGTTGGACACTTAATTATAATTTTAAACTCACCCACGCATGTGTGGGCTTGTTGGTTGTGAATGTTTGTAACCGACACCTTCCATCATAGTAGGATTGGTGAAGATCAGGATATATGGTCCTTCTACTCTCGAGGACCGCATGATGAGCATTTCTTTATGTTATTGTATTTTAATTCTAGCAATTTCATGTTTTGTAGGCTCATCGTAAGCTTATTTTCTTATTAGCATGATTAGTCATGTAGTTTAATTTTGATGCATATTTAGTATAGTTGCATATTAATTTTGGTTTTTATCATAAAAATACCAAAATATGTTCTGAAAACTTGTTAGATTATATTGCATGCTATTTAGTATTATCTTAGATTCATCTTTATGTATGATAGCCCATATCATGCTCCCCGCCAACATCAACTAGCGGCAAAGGGTTTCAAGTAGGTCCATTGAGTGGACTATGATGAAATGTTCTCGCCAGTTGTCATGTTCAAATCCATCCGGATCATGCTTGCTATAGCTACATTTTATAATTATGAGATATGACAGTTGGATATAAATACTACTTTCCTTAATGGGATACTGCTAGAGGATGTGTATATGACACAGCCTGATGGTTTCATCCATTATGCAGATGCTCATAAAGTATACAAGCTAAAGAAATCCATTTATGGATTAAAGCAAGCCTTTCAAAGCTGGAATCTTTATTAAATGAGGTAGTAAGAGATTGCAACTTTATTAAGAACCAAGATGACGCCTATATGTACAAGAAATTCTCTTGGAGCTTGACAACATTTCTTGTCTTGTATGTCGATGACATACTGCTTATCGAAAATGACATCAATACTCTTCATACAATGAAGACATGGTTAGGAAAGTGTTTTGAGATGAAAGACTTTGGGGAGGCTACCTATATCTTTGGCATGAGTATTTATAGGGATAGATATAAGAAGCTCCTAGCCTAATATCAATAATGTGTAGGAGAGGTTTAGCTTGGAGAATTCAAATAAAGGATATCTTCCAGTGAGGCATGTACTATCTCTCTCCAAGAGTGAGTGTCCTTTGACCCAAGCTATTAGGGATGACATGAGTCAAGCACCTTATGCTTCAGCAATAGATTCGATCATGTATGCGAGGTTATGTACTAGTCTAGATGTGGCTTATGCTATGAGCATAACTAGACAATACCAATCCAATCTAGGTGTTCAACACTGGATAGCTGTAAAGAACATCCTTAAGTATCTTAGAAGAATTAAGGATGCTTTAGTCTATGGAAGACAGGAAGAGCTTAGTGTGTAAGGGTTACTCTGATGCCATATTCTAGTTTGATCTAGATGACTTTAGATCATGATGTAGGACAGAGGGGGATCTAAAACATTCAAATAACGCTTTTGAAAACCAGTTTTGATAGATTAATAAATAGTAAAGGAAAACCAATTTAATACTACCAAATTTGAAACTAATTTTTTTGTATTTTATATAGTATAGAAAATCAAGATTAAACTAGAGAACTGGAAATAAGATTAATGTAGAAAGCAGTAAATGTAGGAAGTCAACTTACAGTGTAGCCCTTGAGAATTGAAGGGCTGTGCTTCCTGTTCTTCACCGGTCCTACTTTGATGGATGGTGTAGAGGTGGAGCTTACAAGCAAAGACAGATAGATCCGTACAACCCACAGATTTTAATACAAAGTAAAGGGTTCAAAGGGGGAGGTTAAGCCTCACAAATTCCCTTGCAAATCCTAGAATTAACTAAAGAGAGTGGGGGAGAAGGGAGAAGAGGGGAGGCGCCCCTCTTTTGATCCACTCCTTGCACAACTACAAATGGAAACACTCAAGGATTTGTGTAGGGAAGAGTTTTTAACACAAAGCAAAGGGTCTAGGGGAAAGAACTTAGCCAAAAATGATGTTGCTTCCATATGGCCAAGGGTTGAAGTATCCATCTTCAAGCATTGCTCCAAGCTGAAGTTGAAAAGGATCTTCCTTGTGTTTGCCCACTTGAGGAGAGGGGAGACCTTCTTAGGGTTTTAGTGGAGAAGATTGAGGAGGAGGAGGGACTCGGCCCTTGAAGAAGACTACACTACATTAACACAAGTTCTTTACCTAGGAAACTAATAGACAAATTCTTATTCAACCAAAGCTTATCGAAATACATGGTGAAGGCTATGTTTTATAGGCAAGATGGGGGCTGGGACAGGATAGTCATTACCTTCCCAGCGCATATTACAAAGATGGATAGCTTTTGAATTTCAAAATCAAGAGGATGTTGGCGCAAATCCTCTAGGAAAGCTTCCTTCTTTGGTGGTCTTCTTTTGACAATTATTTGAATGCTTTGGGCAAGCAATGAGGTGTCTTTCCATGCTTCTAGTGTTGGCGAAAAGGCTCTTATCTTTGCTGGTTGTTGGTGCATGAGTGAAGGATTTCGAATTTTGAATCATTTCCAAAGGTGCTTAGGCGGCAAGATTAGATGGTAAGTTTTCATAAATGCTCCCCTTGATGTTGGATCTTGATGGATGATTCCCATGATTTTGTATCTTGATGGATGAATTTGAATCCTTTCTCCACTTGGGCTGGCGCATATCTTGAATGGATGAGGGCTGAGTTGGTTGATTTCCTCATTAAAGAAGCACTCAACAAAGATGGAAGTTGAGCTAGCAAGTGAGTTGATCCATGGATTGAATTGAAGTTGGCTTTGAAGTCTTCTTTCCTTTCTTGAGCTGAACTTCATGAGCAGGTCTCGAGCTGGCCTTGAGTGAAGCTTGAGCTGATCCCTAGCTTGAATACCTGCCAAACATGTGTTCTAATGCATGCATGCGCTACCCTACTATGTTGCAAGAGTACATAAAGTTTCATGACTTACAATGCACAAACTATTACAATTGGACTTGCCATAAATGACTACATGATGCATGGCTTTATTGAAAAGTAAACAACCCTAAATGCAATGCAAAAAAGGGGACTCTAAGGGAACCCATATCGAAGAGGTTTCCTCTGAGCCCGAGTAGATCTCCTCAGAGCAGGGCTACTGCCTCCATCAGCTCTCCCTGGGCTAAAAGAATACTCCTCTAGAGAATTATACTTGTACCCTTGGAGTAACTCAGGGGCGGCTATAGCTAGCTCTGACTCAGGAAGCCACACCTCCTCACCATTAATGAGTCTAACTCGGTAAAACATTCATACCTCATCAGTTGTTAGTCTAGTTTGGTCTTCGGGAATAGCCTCAATCTGCAGCTCATGGTTGTCATCTCGATCTGGTATGGTGAGGGGCTCTTGATAGAGGGTGAGATCCTCCATGTTGACGGTGGTGGGGATCCCCAGCTCTGGCAGTAGGTCGAGGACATAGACATTGTCATTGATTTTATCGATGATGGTGAAGGGGCCTAGTCCTTTCGCATCCAACTTCCGCTCCATCCCATGGATGTGTTCCTCGCGCACTCGCATAATCACTTTGTCACCTGTGGAAAACAACCTTTCTCGGTGACATTTGTTAGCAGCTTTGCGGTATTGATTAACAAAGTCTAGCATTTTAGAAAGTATTTCAGTGTGCGTTTGCGAAGTATGTAAAGCAAAGTCACGAGCAGGCAAAGAAGTCCTAAAGTGTCTGGGTATAGGAAAAAGGTCTATAAGCTTGTTAGGTTGATATCCAAGGTTTGCTTGGAAGGGGGAAAGCCTTATGGTCTTGTTGACTGTGCTGGTGTAGGAGAACTCTGCAGTGGGTAAGAGCTTATCCCAATTGCCGGGGGTGTTTACCTACCAAACTCCTAAGGATACTCCCAAGTGATCAGTTGACCACTTCAGTCTACCCATCCGTCTGGGGATGGTAGGCTATGGAGAAATTGAATTTTGTGCCTAGAAGGGTCCATCGGGTTCTCCAAAAATGACTCATAAACCTAGGATCTCCATCTGACACTATAGTCAAGGGTGTCTCATGGAGCCTAACTACTTCCCTGAACAAGAGTTTAGCCACATGAGGGGCATCAGTGGTCTTGGTGCAGGCTTTGAAATGGGCCATCTCTGTAAATCTATCGACTACCACAAATATAGAATCATGTTTAGCTGAGGTTCGGGGTAGTCCTAGAATGAAATCCATACTAAGGTCCTGCCAAGGGGCTTGGGGAAGGGGTAAGGGAGTGTATAGGCCAGGGCTGTGCTTATGGACTTTACTGAGCTGACAAGTGCTACAATGTCTCACAAGCTTAGCTACATACCGGTTCAGCTAGTAGAACTGTTCCTCTACAAGGGCTTGGGTTTTGTCTCGACCATGGTGCCCAGCAGACCCTCCTCCATGTAATTCCTGTATAAGGAACTCTCGGATGGACGTCTTAGGCACATAGAGTGTCGGTCCAAGAAAGAGATACCCATCCCTAAGGGTGTAGAGTGGGTGACTTAATGGGTCTAGACTGAGGTTGGCATACAAAGTAAAAAAATCAAGACAATCAGAATAGACATCTTTCATGGAATCAAAGCAAGTAACTTCAACATGCAATTTGTTCAAAAGTAAAATTACTCTACTAAGAGCGTCTGCTACTTTATTTTCAGATTCTGATTTATGTTTAAGTACAAAGGTGTATTGTTGCAAATATTCGACCCACTTAGCATGCATTGAATTGAACTTTTTCTAAGCATTCAAGTAGGAGAGGGCTTGGTGGACACTATTAAGGGTAAACTCCCTATGAATCAGGTAATGCCTCCAATACATTAGGGCCTGTTTTCAATAGCATAAAATTTTTTGTCATAGGTAGAGTATTTTTGCTTTGCCTTATTAAGTTTTTCACTAAAGAAGGCTATGGGATGGCCTTCCTGACTTAGGGTTCCCCCTATGCCAACTCCAGAGGAATCACAATCTACCTCAAAGACTTTATTGAAGTCAGGAAGTCCAAGGATTGGGTCAGTGGTCATCTTAGCCTTAAGTTCTTGGAAGGCCTTGCTAGCAAATTTAGTCCAGGAGAACTCACCTTGCTTTAGGCAACTAGCGATAGGTGCCACTATAGAGCTAAAATTCCTTATGAATCTCGTATAGAAGGTAGCTAGACCATGGAAGCTTCTGACTTCAGCGATGGTCTTAGGTTCAGGCCAGCCTATGATGGCTTGAATCTTAGATGGGTTTGCCTGAAGGCCATGCTCAGACACTATGAATCCTAAGAAGATCACACCATGGGACAAAAGGAGCAGTTCTTGAGATTGATGTAAAGTTGCTCTTCCTTAAGAAGGTCAAGGGTCTTCCTAAGATGCTCTAGGTGTTCCTCTTTAGTCTTACTATAGATGAGGATATCATCAAAGTAGACTACAAGGAATCTTCCAATGAAAGGCTTTAAGACTTGGGTCATGAGTCTCATGAATGTGGAAGGAGCATTAGTCAAGCCAAAAGGCATGACTAACCATTCATATAGACCATCCTTGGTCCTGAAAGCTGCTTCTATTCATCACCTAGCCTTATCCTGACTTGGTGGTATCCACTTCTGAAGTCAAGCTTGCTAAACCATTTAGAGCCAACTAATATGTCTAGTATATCATCAAGCCTAGGAATAGGAAACCTATACTTGATAGTGATTTTGTTTATGGCTCTACAGTCTATACATATGCGCTAGCTCCCATCCTTTCAGGGGTAAGTAGAGTAGGGATGGTGCACGGACTAAGGCTTTCTCTTATGTGTCCTTTCTCTAAGAGTTCATCTACTTACCTCTTAAGTTCTTGATGCTCGGTGGGGTTCATCCAATAGTGGGGAAGATTGGGTAGGGTTGAACCTGGAACAAGATCTATTGCATGTTGGATGTCCCTAAGAGGTGGAAGTCCTTTGGGTAGTTCTTTAGGGGTAAGCTCACTATATTGTTCTAAGAGGGCTTCTATCTCAGGTTGTGGCTTACTTTCTTCTTCTTAGTTGACTTCCTTGAGGACTAAGGTAAACAAGGGTTGATCAGGTTTATAATCCTTAGGTCTCATGAGCTGAAGTGTCAGTTGAATGGGTTTGGCTTCTTCTATTTTTCCCTTATTGGTTGAAGCTTTAAGTTATCTAGGCATAGATAGTTTCAGCTTGATCTTCTGACCTGAATGACTAAAGACATAGGTGTTAGTACGGCCGTAGTGGACTACATCCATGTCATATAGCCATGGTCTACCTAGAAGGACTTGAGCGACGTCCATAGTGATGAAGTCACACCAAATTTGCCCTTCATAGGTACCAAACTGTAAGGGAACTAGACTCCTATGGGTTACTAGTACACTTGACTAGTTGACCCAAGAGATGCTATAAGGAGTTGGGTGAGTCTCTACCTTAAGCTTGAACTTGGTAACAGCAGAGTGGGAGACAACGTTGAGGCTACTACCCCCATCTATCACTACTTTTCACATGTTCCATTGCATTTCGTGTAAGTATGGAAGATTCTAGTCCTTCGCTAGTCATTAGTGGGTGAGGGTTTGATTAAGGTACACCTAACAACTCCTAAGATGTTTTGGGTAGATTCCTCACCACTATCAAATTCAAGTTCTTCTAGGATTTGGCAGTCAGAATCAGGGTCATTAATGTCTTCAAGTCTAGGGGTTTGGGTTTCCTCACCTAAGTATAAGACCCTTTTAGGACAGTCTTTCATATAGTGTCCAAATTGTTAGCAAGCATGGCATTTGACCCTAAATGGTTCTGGGTAACTAGAGGGTTTGGGTTTAGGAGTGCTAGAGCTTTGGGGTTGGTAGGTCTAGGACTTGGTCTAGGGGCACTAAACTCTTTCCTAAAGGCAGCCTTAAGTTCTTGCTCTATCTCCTTGGCTCTAAGATGGGCAACCTCTATGGAGTCTTTTTGGTAGTTGGTAAGGCCCTTTCTAATCTCAGATATGAGACCATTGTTATACTTGCTAAGGGTGAATCGGGAATCTTCACCTGGGTTTCCCCTAAGAAGGAATTTCTCAAAACTAGCAGTGTATTGGTCTACAGTCATGGATCCTTGGGTTAGTTGCAGGCTTGGTCAAACAACTTACTCTAAAAATATGAGGGGACATATTTCAGATTAAGTTGTTGGCGCATTTCTATCCAAGTGACTATGGAAGGCAAGTTGGATCTCTCTAAGTTGTTTTCTACATTGATCTAATACAACCCAGCATTTCCCTCAAGAAGGCACTTTGCAAGTCGGACTTTCCTGTGCTTAGGAATCATGCATCACTCGAAATACCGTTCGAGCTTGGTTGTCCAATCTAGGAAGTCTCAGGGAACTAAAGAGCCATTGAAGGTTGGGGAAATGAGTTTGATGGCGCGGTGCACATCATCCTCCCTAAATCTGGGTTGTGGTGGAATTGGAGCAGGATGTCCATTCCACATGGTTGGTTGTTGGGTTCCCACATGGTTTGGATTGGGATATCCATTCCACGTTGGGTGAGGTTGGATTCCTACATGGGTTGGGGTTTGATGCCCATTCCACATAGGTGGGTGTTGGGGTCCTACATGATTTGGGCTAGGTGGTGGTTCACTAGCATGACTTGGAGATCTACCCCTTGTACGGACTTCATTGGTAAGCTGATTGAGGTTTTGGGTGATGGTTCCTGTTTGAGCAGCCTAAAGGTTAAATTGGTTGAGACTCTGAGTGATGGTCCCTACTTGTTCAACCAGAAGGTCAATCTTCTCATTCAAAGTAGTATTATCCATTGTGGGGTCTTGTTCTTGTTATTGAGTTTTAGACCGGGTTTGCATGGGTGTTTTGCAAAATATAGGTTTTGAAAATAGGGCAAAGTGATAGTTAGATAAGTAGTCAGTTATGGATCCAAATTCTTTCAAACACCTAATTCCAAAGACTACTTAGAAGTTGAAAAATAAGTTTTTGAGGCTTAAAAATCTAGTCTAAGAGCCTGAGCTTTGATACCAAGCTGATGTAGGATGGGGGGGGGGATCTAAAACATTCAAACAACCCTTTTGAAAACCAGTTTTGATAGATAAATAAATAGTAAAGGAAAACCGATTTAATACTACCGAATTTGAAACTAATTTTTTTGTATTTTATAGAGTAGAGAAAACCGACATTAAACTAGAGAACTGGAAATAAGATTAATCTAGAAAGCAGTAAATGCAAGAAGTAAACTTATTGTGCAGCCCTTGAGAATTGAAGGGCTATGCTTCCCGTTCTTCACCGGTCTTACTCTGATGGAAGGTGTAGAGGTGGAGCTTACAAGCAAACACAGATAGATCTGTACAACCCACGGATTTTAATACAAAGTAAAGGGTTCAAAGGGGGGAGGTTAAGCCACAAAAGTTCCCTTGCTAATCCTAGAATTAACTAAAGAGTGTGGGGGAGAAGGGAGAAGAGGGGAGGCGCCCCTCTTTTGATCCACTCCCTGCACAACTACAAATGAAAACACTCGAGGATTAGTGTAGGGAAGAGTTCCTAACACAAAGCAAAGGGTCTAGGGGAAAGAACATAGCCGAAAATGATGTTGCTTCCATATGGCCGAGGGTTGAAGTATCAATCTGCAAGCACTGCTCCAAGCCGAAGGAAAAGGATCTTCCTTGTGTTTACGCACTTGAGGAGAGGGAAGACCTTCTTAGGGTTTCAGTGGAGATGATTGAGGAGGAGGAGGGACTCGGCCCTTGAAGAAGGCTACACTACAATAACACAAGTTCTTTACCTAGGAAACTAATAGACAAATCCTTATTCAACCAAAGCTAATCGAAATACATGGTGAAGGCTATGTTTTATAGGCGGGATGGGGGATAGGACAGGATAGTCATTAGCTTCCCAGCGCATATTACAAAGATGGATAGTTTTTTAATTTAAAAATTAATAGGATGTTGGCACAAATCCTCTAGGAAAGCTTCCTTCTTTGGTGGTCTTCTTTTGGCAATTCTTTGAATGCTTTGGGCTGGCAATGAGCTGTCTTTCCATGCTTCTATTGTTGGCGAAAAGGCTCTTATCTTTGCTGGTTGTTGGTGCATGAGTGAAGGATTTCGAATTTTGCATCATTTCTATAGGTGCTTGGGCGGCAAGATTAGATGGTAAGTCTTCATAAATGCTCCTTTTGATGTTAGATCTTGATGGATGATTCCCTTGATTTTGGATCTTGATGGATGAATTTGAATTCTTTGTCCTATTGGGCTGACGCATATCTTGAATGGACGAGGGTTGAGTTGGCTAATTTCCTCATTAAAGAAGTGCTCAACAAAGATGGAAGTTGAGCTAGCAAGTGAGTTGATCCATGGCTTGAAGTGAAGTTGGCTTTGAAGTCTTCTTTCCTTTCTTGAGCTGAACTTGATGAGTAGGTCTCGAGCTGGCCTTGAGTGAAGCTTGAGCTGATCCCTAGCTTGAATACCTGCCAAATATGTGTCCTAATGCATGTATGCACTACCCTACTATGATGCAAGAGTACATAAAGTTTCATGACTTACAATGCAAAACCTACTAAAATTGGACTTGCCATAAATGACTACATGATGCATGGCTTGATTGAAAAGTAAACTACCCTAAATGCAATGCAAGAAAGGGGACTCTAAGGGAACCCATATCGAAGTGGTTTCCTCCGAGCCTGAGCAGATCTCCTCAGAGTAGGGCTACTGCCTCCATCAGATCATAGGCGGACTATGTGTTCAGCCTAAATGGAGGTGCTACGAGCAAGAAGAGCTTCAAGCAGTCCACTGTAGCTGCTGCTATGACTGAGGTCGCGTATGTTGCTGCTTTTGAGGCAGCAAAAGAAGCAGTTTGGATATGAAAGTTCATCTTTGAACTTCAAGTGGTTTCAAGTGCAATGGATCCGATTGAGCACTATTATGACAACAATGGAGCAATTGAACATCCAAAGGAACTAAGGTTTCATCATAAATCCAAACACATACTCAGGTGATTCCACCTGATTCGAGATATCATTAATAGAGGTGACGTCAAGATATGTATAGTTGACACAAATAACAATCTGGAATACCCACTAACCAAGGTTTTGGTGCAGCAGAGGCATGAAGGTCATACTAGGGACATGGGGTTGAGGTTTCTCAACATCTAAGTCCAAGGGCAAGTGGAAGAATATTAGTGTTTATGCCCTAGGATAAGTTGTTGGTCCATCTTTGTATTACTGTACTTTGATATACATTCTAGCATTATCATTATTGCACATATATTTTCATCTGCATCGTTGTATATTTGCACAATATTTTCCTTAGAGACAATTTCTATCTAGTCGTGAAGTTATATGCCTAGTCGAGTGTCATAGTGAATATGGATAGCTATGGTGCATGAGAGACTGCTTTACGCGCTAGATAGGCATATGGGTATGTCAGTCGTGGATCTACTGGATCAACCTATTGATACAATGGAACTATAAGTTGGATGGTCCTTAGGTTCAGTACTCTAGTGTAGTTTAGACCATGATGCTGAAAATGTTAGAGGGTCTTTAGATGAGGAAAGATAAAATGTGATCAGAGGGAATACTTTGAAGAAAACATCATGGTGATGATGATGCCGATACGTATTTGAGCAATACTAGAAGTTCAAGGAGAAACGACATGAAACTATGCTCAAAATAAGTACTCACCTCTCCTAGAGCCAACTTTTAATAAGCAAGCCAGCGCAGCTAGTGTTTCCCTCATGATGCAACAATGAATCATGTTTCAACTCATCCTTGACACACAATCACATCTCAAGAATGGGTTACCCCTTTGGGGATGGAGGTTAAGGCACAAAAGCGTAAAAGAAATCCAAAGCAAGGCAAGATTGAAGAGAAGCATGGGATGAGTACGCCCTAGTAATTTGATTAAATGTGTTGAGAGGCAAGGAAAGCTTACAGGAGAGACATTGACCTCACTAAGTGCGACTACAAGCACTCTCCACTTGCTTGAAGTTAATTGGACCTAATAGACTTCCACACCGAGAATTTACTATTGCAAAAAAACTGAAGAACACACTAGGCTCTCCAGCTCTCTTATATAGAATTAGAGAGGGAGCTCAGACTAAGCACATGATAAGGGATGTTGGATAAGCCAACTACCCTCTAACAACCTAAAAGGGGTGAAAAGTTGCTGGGATTATAGCATAACAACCTTGGTTGAAAAGTTACCAACTAAAGTAGCAACGAAAAGTGAAGATGGCGCAAGAGCTGGGGTCTTCTTGGGCCGTTGTTGAGCCATTGTGGATCTTCACTCCATCTCCGGGCAAGCTACGTTGAAGAAACAGAACTTGCTGATGGTGGGCAGGTTCTGTATGGTGCTAGATGACTCTTTGGCAGTGTTACTCAGCCGATTGTGATAGTATCGGTTGTCACCTCTTCAGTAGGTCGTGTCATTAGGTTCATTGGGTGGAGTCGCTCCATTGTGGTAGATGAGGGGTTGATAACCCCATATCACAATTCACAATGTGTGTAGACCGCTAGGAGCATCAAACCATGTGTTGAATGGAGATTTTCTAAGCTTATGGGGTGTTCACGGTCATACCCGTACATCCATGAACGGCCGTGAAGCCTTTTGTGTCCTGGCGACTCGTCTGTGCCGAGCCGTTCATGACCTTGCCTGTGCATCTATGCATGGCCTTGAAGTCTTCCACATCTGGGCAACCATTTTTGGCTGAGCCTTTCATGGCCTCGCCTGTGCATCCATGCATGGCCATGAAGTCTTCCTCGTCAATGGGACCATTTTTCGCTGAGCCTTTCATGATGGTGAAGCCATGTGTACCCATGGCCGTGAAGTATGCTCTGGCCTCCTTTTCACTCATAATTTTTGGGGTGTTTACCTGGGCTCCTTGAGCTTCTTTGGCTCCATCAATCCCCATGGGTGGGGAGAATTCTCCTCGGGGAACAAGCATCGTCCATGACATCAAGTGGGGCACCGGTGGTGAGTGGTGCATGGTATGGTAGAAGACTAGTGATGTTGAAGATGGAGCTGATCAAGGAGTCCTCCAGTAGGTCCAGGGCATAGGCATTGGTTCCAACCCTTCATAGAACCGTGTAGAGTCCCTCGCAATGTGTTGGTACTTTCTAATTGGTTCTTGATTGCAACCGCTTAGGATGGATTTGCACGATAACATACTCTCCCTCCTCAAAATGATGTAACCTACGATGCGCATTCGCCTCTACTTCATATTGAGCATTGCTCAAATAGATCCGACGATGAATCTCATCATGTAAACTCAAAATATAGGATGTAATGGCATATGCAAATGCATGGAGCGAACGGTGAGTTGGAATGCCATGTGTGTCTATAGGCTTACAAGGTTGGTGCTCGAGTAGAATTTAAAAAGTGTTGGTGTTTATGCCGTAAGATCGGTTATTGGTCTATCAATTGCACTACTTGACATTGATATTACTTATTGCTCTAGGTACATTCTCCTCTCATCGTGTCGACCCCCTCGTAATAATCGATCTATTGGGTTTTTAGGACTGGCCTATATATGGGATATGCTTCCGCTATGTCTTTGTAATCATTATAAAATTTGTAAATATCCCTGAGGTTTCCCAATAGTGGTATCAGAGCAACTTGCGAGCCTCGAACGATGTTTTCTATTCTTTTCTATGCTCACAAGTCATGTAGTTTTTTGAAAATTACACTTGCGTGACCACGGTTTTTCTAAGTAGGAAAAATTGTAGGTTTCTTGTTCCTTACCTCTATCAATTTCCTCTGGTTCTTCGCTCTCTTCACATGACTGGGATAGACCCATATGTGGAAGAGATAATTTCTCCTCTCATGGTGGGATAGACTAATCATGAGAGACTTGTTGAGATTATGCGGGGCATGTACTGAGTGATTGCCCTAATCTTAACAAGTTAAGGATTGCAAGGAAGGCAACCAGTATGCCTCTTGTAGACTCCTGAGAGAAACAAAGAACCAAGGATTTGTGATAAGAGGTGGAGGAAGAGAGACATGTTTTAATGAAAAACTACAATTAAGATTTTTGTGTTTTTCATGAGCGAATAGAATTGCATAAGATAGTGCCTTGTTTGTGCATGATGTTGTGGTCATATGTCAAGCCCCTTAGCATACCTGTTTTGTATTTTTGTGAGGCATACATGCCGCTTATCTTTTTCTTTTGTTTTATTACATGATGAAGATTAGGGGCAGCCCTCATGAATCAAGCACTTTGGTGCATGCTTGAAGCTTGCTTTGTTGCGCACCTTGCATGGTGGCGCAACAAGCATCTTCCTTGGTGGCGCATGTGTGCATGGTAGCGCAAGTTGGCATGGCCGAGCCCTTTGGCTTGTGAACTAGCCTTCTTGGCCCTTGCATGGTGGCGCATCACCCTTGGAGGAGGCACTATGGCATTGGTCGAACCTATGGGGATGCTTCTAGGGTTTCCTTAGGGGTACCTCTTGGGTATGAGAGCAAAACCACGGTGAGGAGGACCTTGGAGCTCATGTATAGAGGGCAGTTAGGTTAGGTCTTGTATGAGCTTGTATCCTAGGTCAAGCATTGAACACCTTTGTAATGTGTTAGTTCAATGTCTTGAATAGACTATCACCATATCATCTTTACTACTTTCCTTATCTGCTAAAGCATGCCTGTGATGTTGTATCTTGTTGTTATCACTATAGGATTGCATGCCTGTAATGCTAGACAAAAGAAAAAACTAAGAGGATGAGACCTCAAAAACCCTTAAATCAAAATATCAAGTCTAGTGGCCTTCTAATGCGTAGCCCTCGTCAAGCTATCGATCAGTGGTGTTGTGAACTATTTTCCACCCTCGTGGGACACACCCACTTATCTTTAGAAGGTGTGTGGTGATAATGGTTTCCCTAGTCCAGTTTTAACCTAGATGTACCTTCGCAAGGAATCTCGTTGGCCCTGGCCATAATGGTTAGGAGTGGACTTGACTAATTTTCACATGTGTTGGCCACATGATGGAACTCTAGAGGCATCGTTGAGAGGTTAGGGTTTCGTGCTGTTTCCAGCCCTCATTGAATATGAAATGCCTAGACTGTCTCAATAAGGAGAGATGCCAAGTGCAATCGGCCGGCGTGCCCACCTTAAGAAGTATGAGTTACTTTGTGCATCTCATCCCACCCTCATGGGACGCAATGCCTCATGTGGAATAAGGATCCCATCTAACTAGAAAATCTTAGATTTTCTGATTGACTTTGTGGGTTGTCAATTCGATTAAAATAGTGGGAGCTATGATCATTTAATGCAAGTCCAGATTAAATGATTCGAAGTAGTACTAATCTGCTTGTCCTAGTTGTTGTAGATCAATGGCAATGAACACTAGTAGATGGTCACTGCGATCTATCCTGGAAAAGGACAAGTTGGTTGGAACCAACTTACTGGATTGGTATATGAACTTGAGAATTGTGCTCAAGCTTGAGAGGAAGCTGTGATGAAGGATGAAAATCCTAGCCCTAGATCACCTTAGGTATGTGGCTCAAATTAGAAAATAGTAAGCGTAAGTATTAGCAATAGCAAGGAAAAAGTGCACCTAGGGCCCCTTAAGGGAAGGGGGCCAAACCCCTTTGATTCTTCAAGGCAAGGAACTTCGGCAGTAGATCTTCAAGTACTGATGATTATGTTTCAATGTGATGCAACCCAACCTCAAGGAAGTTATTTCACTTAGGACTTAGTATCGGCAATGAAACAGTAGCGCAACAAGGGAATGGAGGGTGATTCGGTAGTGAAGATGTTGGGGATGATGAAAGGGATGGAACCAAGGGGAGCAAGCTCAACCCAAAGAGGAACAAGCTCAACTCTTCACAAACATGCTAACACCAAATTTCGATTCAAAAGATTTCAGACGAAGTACAAAAGTGACATGCGCAAGCTTAAAACCTATCTCTCCCAACGATTACATTTCTTAGTGACCCTTGGCATTCCGTGCATGAAATTCCATTGGTGATGATTGGCTGTTGGCTGGTTGATGTTTCCCTTTGTGCATGCTAAAGAATTGTTGTTACCGTTGGCTGCAAATGTCAACTTGGCAAGGTGGCTGGTTTGCATTGGCTTGAGCTGGTCTTGTCTTACTTGTGATCCGAATTTGATGTGGAGTTGGGCTGGATTGGAGCTGGCTTGATTTTGATGCTGTGTTGCTTTGGGTTGACTTCCAACGGCTGATGTTGAGTGGATCTTCAAAGGTTGGCTGGTATTGATTGATAGTGTTGATCTTCAAAGGCTGATGTTGTTCTTGATTAGAGTTGTGCTTGTATGCATGCCATGGTCACATTGAAGTTGGGGAAAGTTAGGTGCCTGCATGTGCAATACATGTGTGCAAACCCTAGGCTAAAACAACCTATTACAATCACTAAAATTAAAGCAAAGATTTCAAAGTAAACCTAGGCTAATCCTAGCTACCACATAACAACAAGTGCAGAAAATAAAATAGAGTTTGTAGCACATTACAATGCAACAAAATAACAAGTCTTAAACAAGTTTTTCAAAATGATGTCAAATGCAACTAAGTCCTTGAAGATGTCCCTACATCAGCTATCTCTAGGGGTGAAGAATTCTCCTCCGGAGAATTAAAATTGAAGCTTGTAGAGGCTCCGGTGGTAAACCAAGGGTGTGGAGATCGTCTCGGTTCCCTGTCCCTACATCAAGCTGTATGTCTCTAAGCAGCCTATTCCTGAGCCACTTCCATGGTCGAACTCAGCGGCTGAGATTGATGCTTATGATAAAGATCAGGCTGATACTTTAGAGGTTGCTAATTTGATGCTAACCAGCATGTCGCATGAACTTTGAGGGCAATATGAATTGAAGAGTGCCTTTGAGATTATCACTAATCTGAAGCAGCTCTTCGATGAATTGGATAGGCTCAATCCTCCTAAAGTTGACATTCAGTGTGTTGAGCCGAATGGCTTGACCAAGGAACTAAAGTTAAAGATGGAAAGGATTAGGAATAACAAGTGTTATTCATGTGGAGGACCACCTCACATAATGAAGGACATGGTGCGACTTTAGAACGAGAAGAAGAGAGGTAAGACCTTGTCTTCAAGCTCAGTTATTTATGTTACCAAAATTAACATTTCTAGTTCTATGTCATGGGTATCGGATACTGCATGCGGAACTCATATTTGTACAAATATGCAGGGGCTCAAGAAAAGTAAATCAGTGCGGCCTAGCGAGATTGTCCTACGGGTTGGAAACGGGGCACAAGTTGCTGCTATTGCTGTAAGAGTTTTGACTCTCTCCCTGCCTTTTGGACTTCAGTTACAACTAGATCATTGCTATTATGTACCTTCGCTTACAAAAAATATTGTATCCATTCCTTGCTTGGCAAAGAAAAGATTTAAATTTGAAATAAAGAACTCTTATTCTTTTTCATTTGCAAATATTTATGGGAAGGGTACTTTGTTCAATGGATTATTTATCTTGGACATGGATAGCTTTATTTGTAACAAAAATAATAAGAAAATCAAACTGAGTGGTTCAGTTGGTGCATTCCTATGGCACTGTCGATTAGCCCATATAAATAAGAATCGTATACAATAGCTCCATGAAAATGGGTTGCTATATTCAAGCTCCTTGGAGGAATTTGATTCTTGTGAGCCTTGTTTATTGGGGAAGATGACAAAAGCGCCTTTCACCAATACTGGTGAGAGGGCAGGAGGTTTATTGCTTCTCATACACAGTGATGTGCGTGGGCCATTCAGTAAATAAGCCAGAGGGTACAACTACTTCATCACATTTACTGATGATTTCAGTAGATATGGTTATGTCTATTTGATAGGACATAGATCTGAATCATTTGAGAAATTTAAGGAGTTCAAACATGAAGTAGAAAACCAACTTGGTAAATCCATCAAAACTATTCGATCAGATCATGGTGGAGAGAGTATCTGAGCGGTGAGTTCTTTGACTATCTTACAGAGTGTGGGATCGTATCCCAACTCACTCCTCCTTGAACACCACAGTGGAATGGTGTGTATGAGAGGAGAAATCGAATCTTATTGGACATGGTTCAATCAATGATTAGTCATGCAACTCTACCACCCTCATTCTGGAGTCATGCACTTGAGACAGCTTCTCTCAAATTGAATAACGTTCCATCGAAGAGTGTCTCTAAGATTCCATACGAGGTATGTAGAGGAAAACGCCCTAACCTCTCTTTTATTAGGATCTGGGGATGTGAGGCTGACGCAACAGATGTATAAGAGTGGTCATCCTTAGCTCAGTACTCTAAGGGGTTGGAGATGATGATGTAGAAAATCGTTAGAGGGTCTGGAGATGAGGGAAAGAAATTCATGTCAGAGGGAAACCCAGGAAAACCGATAAAAATCGTGCCTCTCAGATGCGACTTTAGCAATACCGGTCAGCCGAGAAAGCCAAGGCATGAAGTAAACTCAATACACTAACCTCACTTGTAGAGCCAATTTTCCATGCACACATGCGCGGACGGGTTTCTCCACAACGCTACGAAGAGAAGGGCGTTCACACATCTGGGACGGAGCTGCAGGCCGGGGCGCGAGAGGGACGTCGGGGCGCACAAGGACACAGGAAGATGCAGGACTTGAAAAGGAAGAGGTGCCTGGGGCGATTCGGTGTCGCTCCGGCCCTTTTGATTGAAGTAAAATGCACGGATACTCGAAGTTTTAGTATAAAAAGTATCGAATCCACAGAGACCTTATTGTTAAGTACCAAATAGTTGTATTCTTACTAGCTAAGCAACCGATTTTAATGCAAGTAATGATAGGAAGAGCATAAAGATAAATAGAGAGAAACTGGGACTAGGGTTTCATCCGCTTTAATTTCAATGACTAGATATAAATAAAAGATCGTCAAACTAATTTCATCATGATAAAGACATAATTTA
Source organism: Costus lasius (assembly GCA_027563935.2). Taxonomy (NCBI): domain Eukaryota; kingdom Viridiplantae; phylum Streptophyta; class Magnoliopsida; order Zingiberales; family Costaceae; genus Costus; species Costus lasius. Next base: position 63,137,868 of record CM050454.1, on the reverse strand, counting down.
CTTCATAAAAGGATCATCTCACTTTCATGCAGACGATCATGCAGGAACCAATCCTCGCTTTCGCGCAAGATCTATCCCAACGCTGAAAATAAATAAATCATCTAACAAAGAACTCAAGGATCACTTTCGTGCATCCGAATTCTAAGTTGATCGTCTCAAGTGGAATCTCAAGGATCACTTTCGTGCATCCGAGTCTCAACACAAGTTTAGTCATGGTTCTCCAACGTTCCGATCTTCACTTTCGTGTAAGATCTCCACATTTGACACAATATCCTTTCGTGCATCCGAGTCTCAACACAAGTTTAGTCATGGTTCTCCAACGTTCCGACCTTCACTTTCATGCAAGATCTCCACATTTTACACAATAACTCAATCCTAGATTCCAATTATCAAATATGGCAATAAAATCACTAAAAATCAGAATTCAAAGAACAAACCTAATTTCTTACGATAAGTTCCAAACTCAATGATTTTTTAGGGTTTCAAATTTCACAATCAACCTTTCAGTCTATTTCGCAAAACTCTAAAACATGCATGACAATACGAAAACTAAGGAGAATTATAGACAATCATCACATAAGCCGTAGGAGAAAGATTTTTTCTCAAATTACCTGCCAGACCCCTTGCTTTAAATAACAAAAATACATCAAGCATGGAACTCTGTCCTTGACAGACCCCTTGCTTTAAATAACATTACAATTAGAATACAATTTATCATTGATAAATTGGTAGAAAGGTGTACCTATTTACAGGTAGATCATCAATTAAAAGGTGAATTTAGCTTTTGTAATCAGCTCTATACACCTCAAACATATGCTCAGGATCCTCCTATACAAAAGAGAAAACATAAGAAAGGAAAATCTTCAAAGAAATATTTCTTAAGAAGATCTTCTACAAAGAAACCTTCTCTTGCAAAAAATAAGCAAGTCAGAAAATATAATCTAAAACGGGATTATAAATCTATGTACATTCTGATGACATCAATTATATGTGCCATGTCATAATGAAAGTGGCCTCAATTATATGCCACTTTGAACAATAATATTTGGTAAAGATGAGGAAAAGTGGAAACTGCCTAGACGAGGCACTGACATTGTATTTCCTTCAACTTATCTTGTCCTTGTCTTTAAACCACTATTGATGACTAGTGGTGATGGTAGTCATGCACTAGGCAGATGCCTAGTCATCATCTTGCATATCCTCAAGAATATCATTATCATCATGGCTTTCGCCATTTTTAGCAGGAAGTATCATATGACCATAGTCTTTAAAGACTTTTCCCAGAGATTCTCCAGCAATAGCTTTGAAATGGTCAAAAAGACCTGCATTAGTACAGAAATGGGAGATGAAGGGCACATAAAAAATGACCCTTTCTTCCTCTACATATATTTTTAAAGTCTTTTCCTCTAAGATCAAATAAGATCTATAGAAGGCCAGAGTTTCTTCTATCATACAATAATTTCGCCATAATTTGACTTGTAAGTCAATAGGAATACCTTCTATGTGGCAAACTTCTTCTTGAAAAGTATAGTCCCAAAATTCTGGGAGATAATCTTGTTGGATCTTAATAAGTATTTGGTGCTTGGCATGAGAAGGATAGCCAAGGAACCATGGTAGACAAGAACAGATGTTGAAGTCAAGATACCCTGAAAAATGAAGTGTTTTGTAAATTTTTTCCAGGCAATATCTGAGCTTCGAAGGAAAAGTTGATAATTTAGCCAGTTGGGCCTAATGGACTATTAATCTTTCAATAAGTCCATAATTAATAAATCAATTACGGAAACTGCCGTATCAAAGATCTTGCAGTCTTTCCATAATGTTGTGTCAATAGAGGCTTTGATAATTGTAAACCCCTGATTGCAGTAACAGTTAGGTTCGTTGGGATGAACCTTGTCTGTCTATAATGAAGTCATAGCCAGGTGTAATACTACTGGTATAGTGATTTCTTTCAGGGCCATTCTTCTGAAATACTGTACTATTTTCAAAAATTTTTGATGTTGGGTGGATTTCATAAATTTTTGATGTTGGGTGGCTATGTAAGCTTCCAGAGTCTGTGGTTCAAGCTTGGCTAGCTGTTGTGAAGTTGGCGGCAAAGCTTTATGCATATAGCGTAGTGCTGGGAGATGCCCTGCAAGGGCGTTCATAGCACTTAGAGAACCTGCTCCGTGGTGATCTTTCCATAGAAGATCAAGAAGCATGTGATCTTGTCCTGTTAGAGCCGTGTAATGTTTTAGAGTTATGAAAAGATACATTAGATCTTTTTGAGGATCTTCTTTGAGTACCAAGGCATAAGTAGAGCTCTTTTCACTGGGTACTGTATCTAACACCATTAGATGTGGTGTTTTTGGAGGTTTTGGAGATTTTTTTTTGGACGAGCCAGCAATAGTCGTCATAGCCTGCACAACTTTATTAGTTGTCATTAGGCCTAATTAAAAGCCTTGATAAATGCATTATCTATACAATGATCAATAAATGAAAGCCATCTTTTTTGGGAAATGCGCATTTCATTTTTTATTTTAAAGAACTTAACGATTGCTTCATAATCAATTCTTATTAATATTTTTTTATTTAAAAGAAATAGTCTAAAAGCATCTAAGCCGTAACATACAACTAGAGGCTCTTGATCAATGCTACTAGTCACATTTTTTTTTCCCAAAATTTTCCAGAGGCATATCTACGGATAGCTTCTAGTTCAGAAGAGTATTTATGGGATTTTCGTAACAAGATGGCTCCCCATCCATGTTCGCATCCATTTATTTGAACAATAAGATAATCATTATCCAAAGGTAATTTAAGCAAAGATAGTGAATCTACCAGTTGCCTAATTTTTTCAATTTGTTTATAGTCTTTGGTGTTAATTCTCTTTACACCAGTAAGGCTTAATTTTGAAAAGAGAGGACCACTCAATTTATGCAAATCTTTTAAGAAAGGCCTGATATAATTAATAAGACCTTAGAATTGTTGGAAACTCTTAGTATCTATGACTTCAAGGGTTTTGATTTTGGAAGAGATGTGTGGTTGGAGTTTTATAGCCCTGTTACCAATTTCTACTCCCAGGTATTCGATGGATGTTTTTTAGAACTAAGATTTTTGCCCAGAAACAATTATTCTATTCGTATAAAATTTTTGTAATACAAGCTTAATATGGCTTGTATGTTCTTTTTCTGTTTTGCTATGTATCAGAATATCATCTATGTACACACAAACAATTTCTGTATATAGGTTAAAAACTTCATCCATTTTTCGTTGAAAGACTGTCGGAGCAGTTTTTAGTCCGAATGGCATAACAAGCCATTCAAAACTTCCTAATGGACATGTAAAAGTTGTCCATGGTATTGATTCTTCTGCTATTCGAATTTGACAAAATCCTGATTTGCAGTCGAATTTGGAGAAGACAGTGCTTTCTTGTATAGAGTTAATTAACTCTGTTTTATCTAGAATGTCATAGCTATCATCTTCTAAATTATCATGTAAATGATGATAATCTATAAACATTTGTGTTTTACCCCTGACTTCTTCACTGTGCTTGGCAACATTGAAGGCAGGAGATCTATGAGGAGATATACTCCTTCATTTGACATTGAGTTTGAGTAACTCATCAATGTGCATTTTGAATTCAGGGATATTTTCATTAGTTGCTGTGATTTTCTTATTTGTAATCCAAAAACCTGGATCTTTGATTTTTAGAGTACAAAGAAGTTTGTTTTTCTCCCAATGGATTTGGTGGTTTGAACCAAAAATTTGTTCTTTTTCTAATAATCGAATTAGATCATCCACTACTGACAAGGATGACAAGGATCCTTGCATAGAAGTACTAGAGATTCAAAACTCCAACTGCTGACAAGGATCCCCAAAGACTGCCCATGTGGATCGCGCGACACAGATGTGTAGGGGGCGAGGCAAAGCTGAGGCGCAAGGATGTGCAATCTATTGTATGGCTGAGGCAAGCTGGGAAGTTTATTTTGTGGCTGTAACTATGTAATTGAGTGGTTATCGCTCTTGTTGTGTGCTGTCTCCCATCTCCAAGGATTTGTTTTGGTTTTTGTGGTCTGTAGCAGGATCTTTGTGATGCTATGTATAGGGGAAATTATGTCAAATTTTTCTCTGATCCTGGGTTTGAAGGAGGGGTATTAGTGTTTTGTATATAGCCTGTAACATACTACTTATAGATTAAATAAAATCTTTTATTGCTTTGGCAAAAAAAAAAAAGAATTAAATCATCCACATAAGGATTTCCTATTTCAATTTTTTCAATAAGAGTAGGTTGGTTAGGAGAATCTTCTTGTGGGGAAACCCTGGGGATGTTTAACAATTTTTGGCATTACAGATTACAAAACGTAGCGGAAGAACACCCCCGAAACATGTCAGTCCCAAAAACCCAGTGAAGATCATCTAGCTAGGGGGTCGACACGATGTGATAGTAAGTACCTAGAGCAAGAGGAGGCCGATGTCGAGATAGGCGCCCAAGTGTTCGCCCTCTGCAGTCTCACACACACGGATTCCTCGAGCTTTCTTCTTCCACGCCCGGTGCTAGCCTCGGGAAGAAGATCCATGCCTTTGTGCTCCTCCTATGCTTGTGCCACCTCCAAGGATGAAGCGCCCATGATGGAGAAGGGAGAGAGAGGTTGCCGCCAAGATCTTCCCTCACTTGCGCCAAGAGGAGATGCGGAAGAAAGCTTGCGGCTATGGAAGAGATGAAGAGGATCCTTGCGCCAATTTGCTTGTGCTCTCGCCCTCACTTGCTTGCCCACGCCAATTTCTTGTCTCAAGGGGCACTCGCATAGCACAAGGATATATAGAACAATCAAGGGGGTGGCCACACAAGGGTTTGGCACAATCTAATAAGGGAGAGGCGGCTAGGGTATGAGAGGGGAGGCAATTAGGGTTTAATGTTTAGGAAACTCTCCAAGAGCTTTTCATAAACCCCTTCCACTTAGCCATATGTGCCCAAGACCTTCCTAAGAAGTTTTTCAAGCCATATATGGCCCAAGATTTGCCTTAGAGGCAAGCATACCATCAAAAGATCAAGGGGAGGTGCATAATGCTTCCTAATGAAGCAAATTGTGGCACCCAAACCCCATTATGCCCGTAGGCACCAATGGGGTTGGATTTCTCCCTATTATACCCTTTTAGCCCATTATCTCTTTACGACAACTTGTTATTGAGCATCATTGGGTAATAAGCTAGCCCGAACTTCATTACATGGGTTGATTAAGTCATTGGATCCAATCCAAGGAAACCCTAATCCAAATGTGACCAACCATGGTCAATTTCGGGTCAACAAAGTTTGGCTCCAATAACTCTCTTCCTGTTGGGGAATAGCGGGTGTGATTTAAAATTTTGCAGTCCCAAGACACAGCGGAAGAAGCATTACACCTGAAACATATTCCTTTCCCAAGGATCCATGTGAGTGAGAGAACACAAGGATGTGAAAGGGATAGTACCTGTATTGCTTGTTAAGATGATGATGCCAAGTTGAAGATGCTCAAGTGCTCATCCTCTACAAGTATCCACACGTCGACCTTCTCAACGTTGCTTCCTTCCACGCTTGGTGCTAGCCTCGGGAAGAGAATATCACCGCTTGGAATCTCCTTCTTCTTCCTCCTTGCTCTTCACGCCAACTTGTCTCCTTGCTTGGAGACTCTCGGCCAAAGAGAAGAGGAAATGTGTAGTGGCGCAACACCAAGGAAGGAGGGCGGCTAGGGCTTCCAATGCTTGTGCAACTTCTAGTTTAAGTTGCCTTGCCTTGGCGAATTCTGCATCTTACAAGTGGGGGCGCAAACCCCTTCTTTTGTAGCCATGCAAGCCTTATCGCCACCCCTCTTTCCTTATGTGTTCTTGGCGCAATTCCTCCAAGGAATTGCCGCAAGATATCAGCTATACATAACTTGTGTATTGGCATAAGTTGAAGCATAGAAATAATCTAGCTTCTTACCAAATCAAGAGAGGGTATTTGAGTTCTTATCATATTAGGACTTTCCATATTTTGTTGGCTTGAATATTGCTTCATTTAATCAAGCCTTACATGCCAATGCATCAGCCCTATTCATCCAAGGTGGTTCCCAACTATGGAAACCAAATTCCATTAGGATTCATACAAGCAATTGGCGCAAATTCCATATATGGAATTAAGCCATGCGCCAATGATGAATCCTACTCTCATTAGGATTCCAATCTTGCCTCAATTAGATTTAATCCACAATCCCTAATTGGATTTAGATTTCAATACTAATTAGGCCCATGAATTAAATCCTTATTGGATAAGTATTTGCACCCAACACAATGGGCCTTATCCAAATCCAATTCCTATTAGAATTTGAATCCTAGTTGGATTAGGATTTGCGCCCAACCACTATGGGCCTTATCCAAAACCATATTCTTATTAGGATTTGAATCCTAATTGGATTAGGATTTTAACTCCTAGTAGAATTAGGATTCCAACTTCTAATTAAATTAGGATTTCAACTCCTAGTTGGAATAGGATTCTAATTCCTAGTAGGATTAGGATTCCAACTCCTAATTAAATTAGGATTCCAACTCCTAGTTGGATTAGGATTCCAACTCCTAGTTGGAATAGGATTCCAACTTCTAATTAAATTAGGATTCCAACTCCTAATTAAATTAGGATTCCAACTCCTAATTAAATTAGGATTCCAACTCCTAGTTGGATTAGGATTCCAACTTCTAATTAAATTAGGATTCAAATCCAACATGGTTTATAGTCCCAAGTCCAAGTCCAACTCCCATACAGAGTACAAACTTAGACAGGATATACATAAACCCATGAATCCCAATTGGACTCAGATTCAACCATGAATCTGTCTTGGACTCAGGATCAGAATGAACTCAAATACATTCCAATTAATCCAGATCAAAATACAATGTCCAGAATCTATTGAGTGTGACCCCGTAGGATCCATATAACGATGGTAATGATGATAAAACATCATAAGTAGTGAGAGGTATCTAGCAACACATCACTACTACCCATGTCATAGGACTAAAGTCAACAACTCCCTAACAAGCAACGAGGATTCCCATGCATTCTAAATCCCTTTGCCTGAACTGATATCCTGCCATTGGGTTACTCTGATATTTATTAATCCAATCTATTGGTCATGACATAAACAGTATAGCCATACATTCCCGTCATGCACCAATGAGGTGGGGGGCCCCAAGTGGATATCATGCTTCCTATTAAGGAAGGGGCAAATCCTACTATTGGTCATCCATGTCTTTATATGTCTTATGATATGCCCAATAACAGCCGTTTTGGTCACCCATTTACGGAGAGACGTAAGACTATATCAAAGCATATCCATCATCATATCTAGACATGAATACCTTTAGTCTAAGGATCAATGCAAACCTCTTGTATGTGAGATTGACCTATTGACTAGACAAGTCAATCCTCATGGTGGGTCACTCTAGTGCAACTAATGCTGAAGCACCTGTATGACTGCGTTACTGTGCCCGCACCTAACCAGCCCATACACCAGCCTCACATGCACCAAAACTATCCCTTATTGGCTAAGGCACCTTGACTGGGGATTACTAATGAGAATGGATTCAACTAAACTCCTGGGACATTATTTATGCAATTCAATACATCAACGCAGGTAAAGCAATCTGCATAATAACGACTGTGCCTCTATCAAGTTTATCAATTATATCAAAGTACATTCAAATAATGCCAGACCACGTTTATATATTGGTCTGTAGGGCATAAACACTAACACCTCCATCTCATCAGGCCCATTGGAGCTCATGAAATCTCTCAAATAGATCTGAGTTATCCAATAACTCAATCTAAAGGCTACCCGATCAATACGAAAACTCGAGTATCAAGGTGTGCGACCCTATAGGTTCCTCTGACGTTGGCAGTACTATCCTAAAGTCACCACAAGCAGTGAGTGGCACCTAGTAGTGCATTGCTGCTACCCAAGTTAGTGGAATGGATATCGACATCGACATCCCCATCATCGCAACTAGGTACAGATGCATTACAGTGTCACACCCCTAGAAATAATATTTATTATCTGTCGCACCCCTAGAAATAATATTTATTATCTGTTCTGTTTAACACGAAATTCCCAAGATCCAAAATCAAATCGAACACAATTTGAGAACAACTTCATAAACATAGTCCTAGGTTAATGACAATTCATGTAATCAAATCATTAATCATCAACCAACCACAAAGATAAATTAACCATCAAACTTCATTTACACAACTAGTTCATATGTATAGTGTGATATCATATCCAAACTTGCTCAAACATCTTCTATACACAACATATATACATATATGAGCATAACATGCTATGCTTTACATTACTACATCAACTGAACAAGAGCATAGTAGCAAAATTTCCTCTCAACACCTCCTTCATTGCCTCAAGGAAAAACAACCAAAGCTAGCTTGTAGTATATAAAGCCAAATGAGTGAGCTATAAAACTCAACAAGATCTACTTTGCCCATGCAGCAAAATACATTATAATAGTCAAAAGTGAAGCATCAATATGGAATTTATCAAATGGATGTCGAAACTCATACCATAATGACATTCTAAACATAGAGCATAAGGATGATCTCAAGAACCCAAGTAATCCCATGAGTACCAAAATGACACAAAGGAACTAGTGATAGCATTATTAACTCATGAATATTACAGTATCATAGACAGAGTAGTGGGAACAAAGCAAAACAAAGTCCTCCACGTCTGGAAGCAAGACTAACCCATGTCTGGGAAAGCCCACAAAACAAAAGCCGGCAAAGGCTCACCATGGCCCAATGAAATGTGAATGGAGGGACTCTAGAGGTGGCTCCCATAGACTCAAGAGGTGGTCCCCATTATTTCTAATGTGACACTTTGCTCCATGGAGCACTTAGCTCCACATCCATCACTTTATTCCCATAAATGGGATCAAATCATTTTCCCACTATAAGATGTAAGGGCCAAAGAACAATGGTTCATAACAAAGTCAAAGTAACGAAATGGCATTATTGTCTTCATACAATTGCCCTTACAACATGATCATGGCTAAAAGTAGCAAAAGTGTACAATGACAAACCCCCATGCCAGCAACTAATAATCATAATGCCAGAAAAGGACATTGATCCTTTTATCAAAATCATGTGCATGGAAGGTGCATAAGAAGAACTGCAAATTCTACCATAAGAGTTCAATAGACAATATCAATTTGTTCAGCTCACTTCATTCACATGAATCATCAGGATATACGGCATAAAACCATACAATATAGGACTCATTGAAAGCCTATTTGAGTCTACCTTCCAATAAGCTTGGTTTGAGTCCATTTGGTAAAGTACACAAAAAGATATAAGGGTTATGGTAACAAAAGGTCAAGCTGCCCAGTTTCCAGAAATTCCAGGGCATTGATCTCACAAATCCAGTCGATTTAAGAGTACAATGCATACGAAAGATATTCAATATATGATCCGGTTGAAATCTATTTGAGTAAAATTTCGTACAAAACAAGAATTACTCAAAACGGAGTTTTAAATCGGAAGTTCTGAGCAAAACAATTCAGGTAGGTCAGTCTGGTATGACAGACAATGTATACTGGATGTTGCTGCATAATTGATGCCCTAGCTCTGATTAACTATATATAATATTGGATGCGTTGGAAAGGTTGTCAAGTATTCTTTCACACAAATCAATTCTCACTGATAAACTACTTGTGTGTACGAAGATATAGAATAAGAACCCTAACAAGGTCAGAATTATATACTCACATCACCTTAACCATTCTTTGAAAATTCTCCACATTAGTTTAGCATCAACTTCAAAATTCATTTTGAGTTCAACAAATCAGAGTATGAACTAGCTATTTAGGATTTAAACATCATTTTTGTATCAAATTATCATATTTATGAAACCATTAATGTAGGGCATAGGGTAGAAACTTGCCTTATGCACAATTTTGCTTTCTCCAATTTCTTCTTCTCCAAATTCACCACCCTACTTTGCTCTCCCAACCTAAACATGAAAGGCACGTAAAAACACCTCTTTTCCATTTTTTTCCCCTCATTTTTACCTCATTAGTCATCCCCAAGAATGAGGTGTCTTCACCTTATTCATCTTCACCTCATGCAAGCTTGAGGTGGCTTACAAGATAAGCGTGAGGTGTTTTTCACTTTATTCATTCACTTAAGTAATTATATCCTTTCTATCTTATTTGTTTTGACTTTACAAAATCATGAGAAATCACTTATTCAAATTCCCAATTAAGTGATCAATATGCATCCTAAATGATTGAATTTACTCTTTAGTCTTTTTCTTTATGCATTATTCCTCTTGAGTTAATATGGGTATTTATCTATCATTACTTGATACTCGTCATAATGATATATAAATCATGGATATCACATACAGCCTCTTCGCCAAACTGATATTCGATTGGACAAGTGTGTCATCACTTGTTTTTGCCCAATCACATGGTCATGACTAAATCAGGATCTCACCTGGTTATGGCCATACACTTTCAGTCATATAACCATAGAGGAGCTCCACGGATATCAAGCTTCCCTCATAAAGGGGTAAATCCTCTGTCTATCCGTTGACCTTCTCATATGGGTCGTGACATTCTCAATGACAACCGTTATTACCTCCCAACTACGGCAAGATGTTAAGTTGTATCAAAGCATATCTCTAACCATATAGAATGGTCAATGACCTCAAGTCAAGGGATCAATGCATCTCCTGTCACTTGTAACGATAACTCATGACACCATATCATAGCCTCACAGCGGGTCGGTCCAGTATATCCACCACTGATATACCCATATGACTGCGTTAGCACCTTATGCTTAACCAGCCCATATGCTTGTCTCACAAGTACCAGAGTTGTCCCATATGAAGGAACCCCTAACATAAAGGGGGGGGGGGAAAACCCTAATCATGCGCATCTAGCATGCATGGCGGAAAATAGGGTTTCAAAATCGCATATGAAACTATATGATCAACTTAAGTTATGAGAAATCATACCAACGCCATAGGCTTGGAATTCGGCTTGGAAGAAGAGATCAAATTAGGTCTCCTCCACAAGTCCACACACAAGATGAAGATGCTCACTTCCTTGAGATCTCTTGTGCTAGCAAGACACCCAAGCCTTATCTTGTCGAATGGAAAGGGTTTGATGAGATGAATCCGTTCGGCCGAGAGCTTCTCTTGGATGTCTACTCCACACCTTCGTCAACCACACCTCGAAAGGAATCAAGGCGTTGAAGTGAGGAGCTCAACGCATAAGCGTTTTGGCATTGAAGCAAAACCGGCCCTTGATGACTTTCCATAAATGGAAGTCAATCAAGCCATGCGTTCAAGCCAACCCAAAACGCATTTTGGCATTGAACCAAGCGTTCATATTTGTGAACCGGTTCAATCCAAAATGTCAAATCGGCTTTGGTTCATCAAACCAAACCGAAATAGCTCAAGCCACTTGGTCTAGACCAAATCGAACCCCAAGGCTTATGATCTAACCGTTCATCTCCTGATGCCCCTGATCTCTCCGATCTAGCATCACCTCTCTCGATCGAAGCTTACCGATCTCAAGCCCTAATCAATCAAACATGATCAGACCAGATCTCACTTACAATCAGAGATTAAATCCCTTTAATCTGAACTCAAAGAATCCAGTCCATACGATCTGACTTAAGTAAGCCATATCACCAAATTGTGCGACCCTGAGGGTTTCCTCTAAATGTCGGTAACGATAACTTACGTTATCACGATCAGTGAGGGGTATCTAGCAACACATCACTGTCTCCCGATATAAAGGAAAGAGTCTTCCAAGACTACTCCCAAACCATAGCACAAGTGTGACTCAATTCACAAGGCATACATATGTCCTTTACCACTGGATGTTCTTATTGGACAAGCATGTCAAGCCTGTAACTCCAATACGATGAGCATGATTAGATCAGATGCACATAGTCATCTGGGTATGGCCATACACTATCTCAATCATCTCATAAGGGGGCCCTTTAGAACATCACACTCCTTAAACAAGGAGACGGCAATCCTATGTCTATCACTAGTGTCCTAACCTGATTCAAGCTCACCATCCAAGATAGTCTATAATCATTATGTTTCAAATGATATTGAACTACCTCAAGACAATGACAATCATCATTTAGAAACACAAGTGATCTCAAGTCAAAGGACATGTGCCACTTGCTGCTTACAAGGATTATTCACATTGTGACAAGCAATGGAATATCCCAGTAGGGTCTGTCCAGTACATCCAATGTACCCATGAGTCTACATCTTATTCCATGCTCGAAGCATCCTATAAGATTAGCACTCATATTAGTCTCAATCATATCAAGGCTGTCTCATGTTCACCAAGATATCTCGACTAAGGACATATAGCCTGTCAGCCTAGCTGAACAGCTTTGAGACATTATTCAGAAGTACACTTATTACAGCAGACAAGGTAACAACCTGAATAATAACCATGCCTTTATAAACTTAAGAGTTTATTACATGATACTAATACAATCCCAAGGCCTCAAACATTAGCCTTAAGGGCATACCCCAACAATCTCCCACTTGCACTTAATCTAATGGTTGAGAAATCTCAAACCCATATTATTACAGTGCTTCTCATGCTTCTGCTGCGCCAGAGGCTTGGTAAGTGGGTCTGCCAGATTGTCATCTGTATGAACCTTGCATATTTTGATCTCGCCTCGATCAATGATCTCCCGGATCAAGTGAAACCGTCTCTGTATGTGCTTGGACTTCTGGTGCGACCGCGGTTCCTTTGCTTGTGCGATGGCTCCAGTGTTATCACAGAAGATAACCAAAGGATCAGCACTCGAAGGAACGACACCAAGTTCTCTCACGAACTTACGAATCCACACTGCCTCCTTGGATGCTTCCGAGGCTGCAACATACTCGGCTTCTGTTGTGGAATCAGCAACAGTTGACTGTTTGAAACTCTTCCACACCACTGCTCCACCATTCAAGCTAAAAACATAGCCTGATTGCGATCGGAAATCATCCTGGTCCGACTGGAACGAAGCGTCAGTATATCCCTCTATACTGAGTTCTTCCTGACCACCATATATCAAGAACATATCTTTGGTCCTCCGCAGATATTTTAAAATGTTCTTGACTGCAATCCAGTGCGCCAAACCTGGATTACTTTGGAATCGACTGGTCACGCTTAACCCGTAAGCGACGTCTGGGCGAGTACACAACATCGCATACATAATGGACCCAATAGCCGAAGCATAAGGCGTATTGTCCATTTCATCTTTCTCAGTCTGTGTTTGTGGACACTGACTCTTCGAAAGATTCAGACCATGTCTGACTGGAAGATATCCACGTTTAGAATTCTCTAAATGGAATCTCTCCAGGACCTTATCGATGTAAGTACTCTGGCACAGCCCGAGAAGCCTCTTAGATCTATCCCTGTAGATCTTCACACCTAATACATAGGCTGCTTCTCCTAAATCTTTCATCTGGAAACATTTTCCTAACCATGCCTTAACAGCATGCAGTTCAGGAATATCATTTCCAATGATCAAGATATCATCGACGTAGAGGATTAGGAATGTAATCACGCTCCCACTAAACCTCTTATATACACACGGGTCATCCTCGTTCTTGATGAAACCAAACTCAGAGATTGATTCATCAAAACGAATATTCCAGCTCCTAGATGCTTGTTTAAGTCCATAAATGGACTTCTTTAACTTGCATATTTTATGACGATCTGATGGATTAGTGAAACCTTCTGGTTGTGTCATATACACATCCTCATCCAGATTTCCATTAAGGAAAGCTGTCTTCACATCCATCTGCCAGATCTCATAATCGTAATATGCAGCTATCGCGAAAAGAATCCGAATAGACTTAAACATGGCTACAGGTGAGAAAGTTTCATCATAATCTATCCCGTAGATTTGTTTGAAACCTTTCGCAACTAGCCTGCCTTTATAGGTAACCACGTTACCATCCATGTCAATCTTCTTCTTAAAGATCCATTTACAGCCTATAGGGATTACTCCCGGAGGCGGATCAACCAAATCCCAGACTTGGTTATCTGACATGGAGTCCATCTCGGCTCGCATAGCTTCAAGCCATCTAGCTGACTCCGGTCCACTGACCGCATCCGCATAAGTTAGGGGTTCATCATTATCAATGATGTAGACTCCGACATAGCGCTCAGGCTGTCGACGGATCCTACCCGATCTTCACGGTTCCCGTGATATCTGAGCCTCAGGTTGTTCAGTAACCTGATCTACTGGCTCAGGCACATCCAACTCTGCCTGACTACTTTGTCCTTCCTCTGGAATCTCATCCAGCTTTATTTCTCTCCCACTGGCCTCTTGCAGAAGAAACTCCTTCTCAAGAAATATGGCCGTCCGAGCAACAAATATCTTGTTCTCTTTGGGATCGTAGAAATAATAACCCTTAGTTTCCTTAGGGTAACCGACAAAGATGCATTTCTCAGATCTGCTCTCCAGTTTCCCAGAGGCGAGCTTTTTGACATAAGCCTCGCAACCCCAGATCCTGATAAATGTCAAGCTAGGCTGTTTCCCATACCATAGCTCATATGGCGTCTTTGAAACTGCCTTGGATGGCACTCGGTTTAGTACCTTTGCAGCTGTTTCCAGTGCAAAACCCCAAAAGGAATATGGAAGAGTAGCCTGACTCATCATAGAACGAACCATATCAAGTAACGTTCTATTTCTCCTCTCGGACACACCATTCCACTGCGGTGTTCCTGGCGGAGTGAGCTGTGAGATAATCCCACACTCCTTCAGATAGTCAGTAAACGTATGACTCAGGTATTCTCCACCTCGATCAGAACGAAGTGCCTTGATATTTCGGCCTAACTGATTTTGTACTTCATTTTTGAACTCTTTGAACTTGTCAAAAGATTCACTTTTATGTCTCATTAAATAGACATATCCATACCTACTGAAATCATCAGTGAAGGTAATGAAGTACTGATAGCCACCTCTGGCATGTTTACTGAAAGGCCCACACACATCACTGTGTATCAGGTCAAGTAAACCTGAAGTCCTTTGACCTTTGTGAGGAAAAGGAGACTTCGTCATTTTACCCATTAAACAAGCTTTGCATGTATCAATCTCCTCATAGGAGAAAGATCCCAGCAGTCCATGATCATGCAACCGCTTAATGCGCTTCTCGTTTATATGGCCTAAACGACTATGCCATAGCAAGGTGCTGTCATCAGCATACTTGGCTTTCTTATTATCAATGTTTTGTATAGAATATTCCATGTCCAACATGAATAACCCATTGTTAATTGAACCAGTTGCATACACAATATTATCATAAGTTAAAACACACTTTGAAATCTTGCATTCAAAGGCAAATCCTTTCCTGACAAGAGCAGGAATAGAGATAATATTCTTGGTAATACTGGGTACAAAATAACAATTGTTCAATTCTAATACAATGCCAGATGGTAAAGTGATGAAATAGTCTCCTACAGCAACAGCAGCAACCCGTGCCCCGTTTCCAACGCGTAGGTCTACCTCATGCTGTCCCACCTGCCTTCTTCTCTTGAGTTCCTGCACATTTGAACAAATGTGAACTCCACATGCAGTGTCCAACACCCATGATATAGAAGAAGATGAAACCATGACTTCTGTCACGTATATACCTGAGCCAGAAGCAATGCTTCCCCTCTTATCTCCTTGGAGCGCTTTACAGTCCCTTTTCCAGTGACCCAGCTGGCCACAGTGGAAACACCTGTTATCCTTCGACCGCTTCACCTTCTGTTTCAGGGCCTTGCTGTAATTCTTGACAGGGGCCTTGCCCTTCTTCCCCTTCTTCTTGTTCCTAGAAGGAACCAACAAGACAGAGGTTGAAGGCTTACCCTTCAGAGTTTCCTCAGTAGTCAAGAGCATATTCAGCAGCTCTGCCGGCGTACAATCGATTTTGTTCATATTAAAGTTAATGATGAACGCATCGAAAGAAGGCGGAAGAGACTGCAGAATAATATCTACAGCAAGCTCCTGGTTGATGGTATGCCCCAGTTTCTCCAGAGCCTCCTTGTGCCCAATCATCTTGAGCACGTGAGCTCCCACTGGGCTCCCCTCAGCCAGTTTGCTCTGAAAGAAGAGCTTCGTCAGATTATAGCGTTCTGTCCTCGCCGGTGCAGCATACAACATCTTGAGGTTCGCTATAATTTCTATAGCCGACATATCCTCATGCTGACGCTGCAGCGGTGGCGTCATAGACGCTAGCATCAGGCAAGCGACATCAATGCTATCATTGACGTGCTTTTCATAGGCATCCCGAACCGCCCTTGCGGCGTTCGGAGCGGGCTGCGGCGGTATCGCCGTCTCGAGGACATACAGTTTCCTCTCTGCCTTAAGAACGATCTTAAGGTGTCCGAACCAGTCAGAGAAGTTCGGCCCAGCAAACTTCTCCCTTTCCAGTAGGGATCGCACATTGAAGCTCATGGTGTTCGTTGCTGCAGGAATCTACAACAAGCAAGAACAGCAAGGTCAGTATCAATGTTTAGAATCAATCCAGGACTTAAGAAAGATTCTTTTCTCACTATTTTGTCTGACTGAAAAATCCAGTAAACAGTCCGAAAGAGTATCACTCTTTTAGTGAGATGGGATCCAAATTTCATACTTGGTCTCCGCGTCCCGCTCAGGCGAGATAAGATGCACAGAGATGACAAGCACTAATTTCTGGTAGGCTGTCCCAGCCAATCGCCAACCCGTGCGATTCCCCTTCATCTTGGCAATCCAGCAGACTGTGCCAACTGAGTTGGTACAACACAGTCTCTGATCCCAGAGATGGCTGCCTCCATGCGCTACCATATGCGCCACATATGTAGCCTACATGGTCAAGCTGACCCGACCTACTCCCTGGACCACCACGTGTTATGCTGAGCAACGAGCAGTGATAAATCCCTACTCTGTAACACGCAGGTGAAATCCAGCACCGTCTGAAGATAGATGGACGTGCCCACTGAGTGGGTTCAACACGGCTCCAACGATAATCAGAAAGGTGAGGTTTCGCGTCAGAAGGCTTTATTGAGCTTGATATATTAGCGTTGGATTTTAACGGTCTTTTATCTTCTTACTATCAGGCATATCCTATGGCTATAGTAGAAGATAAACTTAAACATGCAATTCTAATTATTAGCAATAAGTAGAAAGCATGATCTTATGTGGTAAAAGCCCATGAACCCTAGTAAGACCTTAATTTTACTTAAGTCTTCACTTGAGCTCCTTGGCATCTCATCTGGTCCAACCTAGGGCCCTAGCGCCAAGAGCACCTCAGGTGCGCCACCAGCTGAATGCTCCTTTGGGATGTGTGCATTTGTACTCTTGTCTAATCAAAGTACATTTGATCTATCTAGACAAGGTTGACTCGCAGGTCAATTATACAATAAATTAATGAAAAAGTGATTCGCAGATCACAATAAAATTAACTTATAATTTACCAGGCACGCAGGCCCCAGCACAGCACACAATAGGGCAACCCACATAAGACTAAATAGACAAGCATCATGGCATCAAATCATCATGTGATCCAATCAAGAAATTAAATTTTTGAAAAACCCCATGGCATCAATTTTAATTTCCTTATGTGCCCTACAACCTTACAATGGTCCATTGATAGGGATCCACTCATCCATCTAGTTAGATCCTTTGCCCCTGCATGCACCGAGTCCTAACTGACCCGAGTTGACCTGATGGTCAACCATGCATGCGCCAAGGGCTGAACCACCCTCATGAGTTTTGGCAAGCGGGTGTGACCCCGGGCCTAACTCATGTGTGTTCAGTAGTTGTCTCAACCAGACCTCGCTACACGCCTTGGATGCAGTCGACCTATAGCCACCTCGTGCTTGCGCACAGGTGCTATCTGGTCAACCCATCTAGGCTGTCAGATGGTCTGATCAGACTAGTTGGATCTAACCTAGAAGATGCTTTCAACCCCATCAACCCATCTAAGGATTTAATGTAGTGGCACCTTAGATCTAATCATGCGCGCAAGATGTAAGTTTTAGAAAACATTTTGACATGTGCAAACATCTAGAACATCCATAAGATATATCTTCTAGCATGTTGATAACCCTTAGATCTAAGGGGGTCCCCTTCAAGGGGGAGCGCAAACTTTAGGGGGTCCCCTTCTTGGGGGAGCGCATACTTCATCAAAGCCATGATACAAGCGCAAACTACATGTTAGCATGATACAAGCGCAAACTTCATGTTAGCATGATACAAGCGCAAATTTCATGTAAACAAAGCATGCATCAAGTAAGCGCAATATGTATGGATCACAAACACTTCAAAGCAATCATATAGATCATATCAAGAGCCTAGCTCTGATACCAATTGAAGGAACCCCTAACATAAAGGGGGGGGGGGGGGGAAAACCCTAATCATGCGCATCTAGCATGCATGGCGGAAAATAGGGTTTCAAAATCGCATATGAAACTATATGATCAACTTAAGTTATGAGAAATCATACCAACGCCATAGGCTTGGAATTCGGCTTGGAAGAAGAGATCAAATTAGGTCTCCTCCACAAGTCCACACACAAGATGAAGATGCTCACTTCCTTGAGATCTCTTGTGCTAGCAAGACACCCAAGCCTTATCTTGTCGAATGGAAAGGGTTTGATGAGATGAATCCGTTCGGCCGAGAGCTTCTCTTGGATGTCTACTCCACACCTTCGTCAACCACACCTCGAAAGGAATCAAGGCGTTGAAGTGAGGAGCTCAACGCATAAGCGTTTTGGCATTGAAGCAAAACCGGCCCTTGATGACTTTCCATAAATGGAAGTCAATCAAGCCATGCGTTCAAGCCAACCCAAAACGCATTTTGGCATTGAACCAAGCGTTCATATTTGTGAACCGGTTCAATCCAAAATGTCAAATCGGCTTTGGTTCATCAAACCAAACCGAAATAGCTCAAGCCACTTGGTCTAGACCAAATCGAACCCCAAGGCTTATGATCTAACCGTTCATCTCCTGATGCCCCTGATCTCTCCGATCTAGCATCACCTCTCTCGATCGAAGATTACCGATCTCAAGCCCTAATCAATCAAACATGATCAGACCAGATCTCACTTACAATCAGAGATTAAATCCCTTTAATCTGAACTCAAAGAATCCAGTCCATACGATCTGACTTAAGTAAGCCATATCACCAAATTGTGCGACCCTGAGGGTTTCCTCTAAATGTCGGTAACGATAACTTACGTTATCACGATCAGTGAGGGGTATCTAGCAACACATCACTGTCTCCCGATATAAAGGAAAGAGTCTTCCAAGACTACTCCCAAACCATAGCACAAGTGTGACTCAATTCACAAGGCATACATATGTCCTTTACCACTGGATGTTCTTATTGGACAAGCATGTCAAGCCTGTAACTCCAATACGATGAGCATGATTAGATCAGATGCACATAGTCATCTGGGTATGGCCATACACTATCTCAATCATCTCATAAGGGGGCCCTTTAGAACATCACACTCCTTAAACAAGGAGACGGCAATCCTATGTCTATCACTAGTGTCCTAACCTGATTCAAGCTCACCATCCAAGATAGTCTATAATCATTATGTTTCAAATGATATTGAACTACCTCAAGACAATGACAATCATCATTTAGAAACACAAGTGATCTCAAGTCAAAGGACATGTGCCACTTGCTGCTTACAAGGATTATTCACATTGTGACAAGCAATGGAATATCCCAGTAGGGTCTGTCCAGTACATCCAATGTACCCATGAGTCTACATCTTATTCCATGCTCGAAGCATCCTATAAGATTAGCACTCATATTAGTCTCAATCATATCAAGGCTGTCTCATGTTCACCAAGATATCTCGACTAAGGACATATAGCCTGTCAGCCTAGCTGAACAGCTTTGAGACATTATTCAGAAGTACACTTATTACAGCAGACAAGGTAACAACCTGAATAATAACCATGCCTTTATAAACTTAAGAGTTTATTACATGATACTAATACAATCCCAAGGCCTCAAACATTAGCCTTAAGGGCATACCCCAACACCATATCCACTCAGGTACATTGACTGGGGACAACCATTTGAGCATAGATCTACTCTATCTCGAGGGACATTATCATGTAAGTACATAATCACAGATGTAGACAAACGATGATAACGACAATGCCAGAATGATGTATATATCAATGTCAAGTAGCACAAAAGATGGACTAATACTAGGTCCTAGGGCATAAACACCAACAATCTCCCGACTTACACTAAGACCTAGAGGTGGAGGAATCTCAACCCCATATCCCTAGCGTGACCATCATGCTTCTGCTGCACCAAAGCATTAGTTAGTGGGTCTGCCATATTGTTCTCTTTGTTAACTCTACTAATCTTGACATCACCTCAGTCAAAGACCTCTCTGATCAGGTGAAATCTTTTGAGTATGTGTTTGGACTTTTGATGAGAACTTGATTTCTTGGCTTGTGCAATTGCCCCATTGTTGTCACAGTAGAGCTCAATGGGATCCACTGTACTTGGAACCACCTGAAGTTCAGAAATGAACTTCCTCGTCCAAACACCTTCTTTGGCTGCCTCAGAAGCGTCCACATACTCAGCCTCGATTGTAGAATCAGCTATGGTGGATTGCTTGAAGCTCTTCCAGCGAACAGCGCCTCCATTCATCTTAAACACATAGCCGGCCTGCGATCTAAAGTCATCAGGGTCAGACTGGAACGACGCATCAGTGTAGCCTAGAACACTGAACTCTTCTTGTCCCCCATAGATCAAGAACAGATCCTTAGTTCTTGTCAGATACTTACGGATGTTCTTTACAGCCACCCAGTGCTGCAGACCTGGATTGGATTGGTATCGGCTGGTTATGCTCACAGCAAAAGCCACCTCTGGTCTAGTACACAACATTGCATACATGATCGATCCCACTGCCGAAGCATAGGGCACTCAACTCATGTCAAACCTCTCAGCCTGTGTGGAGGGACACTAACTCTTTGAGAGAGTAAGGCCATGTCTCACTAGAAGGTACCCCTTCTTGGATTTCTCTAAGTTAAACCTCTCTAGGACCTTATCAATGTAGGTACTTTGACTAAGGGTCAGGAGCCTCTTGGATCTGTCCCGGTAAATCCTCATGCCTAGGATATAGGCGGCCTCCCCTAAGTCCTTCATCCTGAAACACTTCCCTAGCCATGTTTTCTCATACTGAAGACTAGGGATGTCATTTCCGATGAGCAGTATGTCATCGACATACAAGACCAGAAAAGTCACCAAGCTCCCACTGAAATTTCTGTATACACAGGCATCATCTTCGCTTTTCATAAAGCCATAATCTGTCACAGCTTCATCAAAATGAAGATTTCAACTTCGAGACGCTTGCTTTAATCCATTAATGAATTTCTTTAGCCTGCAGACTTTATTGGCATATGCAGGATGGATGAAACCATTAGGTTGTGTCATATACACATCCTCTGTCAGTGTCCCGTTAAGGAACGCTGTCTAAACATCCATCTGCCATATCTCATAGTCATGATGTGTAGCTATAGCAAGCAGAATCCGAATGGATTTGATGATTGCAATTGGAGAGAAGGTTTCATCATAGTCCACCCCATGGACTTGTTTGAATCCTGTAGCCACTAGTCTACCCTTATAGGTAACTATGTTGTCATCCATGTCAGTCTTCCTTTTGAAGACCCATTTACACCCTATGGCTTTTACCCCATCAGGCAGCACATCCAAATCCCAGACTTGGTTAGCTTGCATGGAATCCATCTCGGATCACATGGCCTCAAGCCATTTCTCAGAGTCCGGTCCACTGACCGCCTCATCATAAGTCCTGGGCTCATCCTCAATGATGAATATCCCATCGTGTTGGGTTGGCAGCGACCCATACCTCTCAGGTTCATGACGAATCCTCCTAGACCTATGTGGGACCTGTGTCTGAGCCTCAGGATGCCTAGCAACCGGTGCAGGTGGCTCAGGTTCCATCTCTGTGTCGCGTGGTTGCACATGGACCTCGTCCAAGTCAAACTTCCTCGCACTGACTTCTCTCATGAGAAATTCTTTCTCTAGAAAGATAGCACCCCGAGCAATAAAGACTTTGTTCTCTGTGGGAACATAGAAGTAATAGCCTCTAGATTCCTTAGGATACCCCCACAAACACACATTTATCTGATATAGGTTATAGCTTGCTAGAATCCGGACATTTGACATAAGCCTCACATCCTTATATCCTGATAAATGAGAGGTTAGGGCATCTCCCACTCCATACCTCGTATGGTATCTTGGAGACACTCTTGGATGGAACATTATTCAGTATAAGAGAAGCTGTCTGAAGTGCAAAACCCCAGAATGAGGGTGGTAGAGTTGCATGACTTATCATAGATCAAACCATGTCCAATAAGGTTCGATTTCTCCTTTCTGACACACCATTCCATTGTGGTGTTCTAGGAGGAGTGAGTTGGGATAAGATCCCACACTCTCTAAGGTAGTCAAAGAACTTCCCACTCGGGTATTCTCCACCACAATCTGATCGAAGTCTTGTAATGGATCTTCCAAGCTGATTCTCTACTTCATTTTTGAACTCCTTGAATTTCTCAAAGAATTCAGACTTATGTCTCATCAAGTAGACATAACCATATCTACTGAAGTCATCAGTGAATGTAATGAAATAGTTGTACCCTCCTCTGGCTTGTTTACTGAATGGCCCACACACATCATTATGTATACGATCCAATAAACCTCCTGCCCTCTCACTGATCTTGGTGAAGGGCACCTTTGTTATCTTCCCTAATAAACAAAGCTCACAAGTATCAAATTCCTCCAATGAACTTGAATCTTACAACCCATTTGCATGAAGTTGTTGGACGCGATTCTTGTTTATATGAGCTAATCGACAATGCCAAAGGAAAGCACCAATTGAACCACTCAGTTTGATCCTTTTGTTATTTATGTTACAAATAGAACTATCCATGTCCAAGACATATAACCCATTGCATAAAGTACCCTTCCCATAAAACATGTTTGTAAATAAAAAAGAACAAGAGTTCTGCATTATTTCAAACATAAATCCTTTCTTTGTCAAGCAAGAAATGGATACAATGTTTTTAGTAAGAGAAGGTCATAATAGCAATGATCTAGTTCCAATTGATATCCAGAAGGTAGGGAGAGAGTCAAAACTCCTACAACAACAGTAGCAACTTGTGCCCCGTTTCCAACCCGTAGGTCAATCTCCCCAGGCCGCACCGATCTACTTTTCTTGAGCCCCTGCATATTTGTACAAATATGAGCTTCACATGCGGTATCCAATACCCATGACATAGAAGTAGAAAGGTTGACTTCAGTAACATAAATACTTGAGCTAGAAGCTAAGGCCAAACCTTTCTTCTCCTCATTCTGAAGTTGCTTGCAGTCCCTCCTCCAGTGACCCTGCTCGCCACAGTGGAAGCACCTCTGTTCCTTTGACTTCTTCGCCTTTTTCTTTAGTGCCTTGGTAGGACCTTTGGCACTGCCCTTAGCACGTGTCTTACCCTTCTTCTTCATCTTATTGGTCGCAGGGACCAAAAGAACAAAATTGGGTTTGGTCTTACCCATCTCATGCTTGACTGTTTGGAGCATATTTAGTAGTTCCTCCCTTGTGCAATCAATCCGGTTCATGTTAAAATTTATGATAAACGGACTGAAGCTAGGGGGCAGGGACTGCAGAATAAGATCCACACCCAGCTCATTATGTATGGTGTGTCCTAGTCTCCTGAGATGATCAACATTCCTAATTAGCTTGAGAATGTGGGGTCTCACTGGTGCACCCTTGGATAACTTACACTGAAATACTGCTTTGGCTGAGCCTCGAACATCTATTTCAGATGAATGATTATCTGAAAAGCATTCTGCTCCTCATATTGCACCTAAAGTTCAGGTACCATAGTGGCTAGCATGAGACATGCAACCTCCAAAGAGTCATCCTGATGCTTTCTGAAAGCATCCCTGTCTGCCATCCAGGCATTAGGTGCAGGAGCCGCACGAAGAGGCTGTTCAAGGACATACAGCTTATTCTCGAGCTTGAGGGCTATCCTTAAGTTCCGATGCTAGTCCATAAAGTTGGATCCAACCAACTTATCCATATCGAGAAGGGATCGCAGTGTCAATCCGCTAGTGTTCATAGACATTGTTCTACAACCACCAAGAAACAGCATATTAGTACTACTTCAAATCATTTAAACTAGACTTGTTTTAAATGATTATGGCTCCCACTATTTTAATCGAATTGATAACCTACAAAGTCAATCGGGAAATTCAGGATTTCCTAGTGAGATGGGATCCTTATTCCACACAGGGCTTCGTGTCCCACGAAGGTGGGATGAGATGCACAAAGTGACCCATGTTTCTTAAGGTGGGCATGCCGGCCGATTGCGGTTGGTAGCTCCCCTTATTGAGACAGTCTAGGCATTTCATGTCCAGCAAGAGCTGGATACAGCATGAAACCCTAACCTCTCAACGATGCCTCTAGAGTTTCATCATGTGCCCAGCACATATGAAAATCTTGTCAAGTCCATTCCTAACCGTTATGCCAAAGCCAACGGGTTTCCTTGCGAAGGCACATCCAGGGTAAAACTGGACTGGGGAAACCATTGCCACCACACACCTTCTAAAGATAAGTGGGTGCGTCCCACGAGGGTGGGAAATAGTTCACAACATCACTGATCGATAGTTTGGTGAGGGCTATGCTATGCGTTAGATGGCTACTAGACTTGATATTTTGATCGAGGGTTTTTGAAGTCTCATCCTCTTAGCTTTATCTTATGTCTAACATTGCAGACATATAATCTTATAGTGATAGCAAGAAGATAAAACATTACAGACATGCTTTGCTTTAACAGATTATGAAAGCAGTAAAAGGATGAGGTGATCATAGCCCATTCAAGACATTGAACAAACCCATGCCAAAAGGGGTTCAACCCTTGACCTAGGACACAAGCCCCAAAAATTAGACCTAGCCTAGCTGACTTATAGCTTAGTCTTTAAGGTTGGCTCCAAGGTCCTTCATACCATGGTTTAGCTCTTAAACACTAGAGGTAGTTCTAGGGAAAACCCTAGAAGCACACCCCAAGGTTCGGCCAATGCCATGGGTCCTTCTCCAATGGTGAACCGCCACCTTGCAAGGGCCAAGATGGCTAGCTCACAAGCCCTAAGGCTCGGCCATGCCTTCTTGTGGCAACTTGCAAGCAAGTGTCACCCAACATTGAAGCATGATGTGCCACCAAGAAAGGTGCACAAGCTTCAAGCATGCACCAAGCATCCATGTCCATATGCGCCCCTAATCTTCATCTTATGATTACAAAACAAAAGAAAAAGAATGGCTCATCCAATGTAACAGTAAATGCAGATTTCTAATGGCAATGTGTTCTAGCATGCAGTGCCTAAAGGAGGGAGGGAAGGATTGGGTGGAAGGCACCAGAGGCCCCCTTTAAGGAAGGGGGCCGAACCCCTTTCTTGACCTTCGTGACAAGGAGCTTCAGCTAGGTTGAGCAAGCAGGAGATGTTGTGATTTGTTTGCAGGTCCCCTTGAACTTCAGCAACTTGTAGATGTTTATTGGTGTATAAGCCTGTTGGGGTATGCCCTTAAGGCTAATGTTTGAGGCCTTGGGATTGTATAAGTATCATGTAATAAACTCTTGAGTTTATAAAGGCATGGTTATTATTCAGGTTGTTACCTTGTCTGCTGTAATAAGTGTACTACTGAATAATGTCTCAAAGCTGTTCAGCTAGGCTGACATGCATATGTCCTTAGTCGAGATATCTTGGTGAACTTGAGACAGCCTTGATATGATTGAGACTAATATGTGTTCTAATCTTATAGGATGCTTCGAGCATGGAATAAGATGTAGACTCATGGGTACATTGGATGTACTGGACAGACCCTACTAGGATATTCAGTTGGTTGTCACAATGTGAATATTCCTTGTAAGCACCAAGTGGCACATGTCCTTTGACTTGAGATCACTTGTGTTTCTAAATGATGAATGTCATTATTTTGAGGTATTTCAATATCATTTGAAATATAATGATTATAGACTATCTTGGATAATGATCATGAGTCAGGTTAGGACACTAGTGATAGATATAGGATTGCCGTCTCCTTGTTTAAGGAGTGTGATGTTCTAAAGGGCCCCCCAAGATGAGATGATTGAGATAGTGTATGGCCATACCCAGGTGACTATGTTCATCTGATCTAATCATGCTCATCATATTGGAGTTACAAGCTTGACAGGCTTGTCCAATAAGAACATCCAGTGGCAAAGGACACATGTATGCCTTGTGAAGAAGATTCACACTTGTGCTGTGATTTGGGAGTAGTCTTGGAAGACTCTTTCCTTTATATCGGGAGACAGTGATGTGTTGCTAGATACCCCTCACTGATCGTGATAACGTGAGTTATCGTTACCGACATTTAAAGGAAACCCTCAGGGTCGCACAATTTGATGATATGGCTTACTTGAGTCAGATCGTGTGGACTGAATTGTTTGGGTTCAGTTTAAAGGGATTTAATCTCTAATTGTAAGTGAGATCTGGTCTGATCATGTTTGATTGATTAGGGCTTGAGATCGGTAAGCTTCGATCGAGAGAAATGATGCTAGATCGGTGAGATCAGGAGCATCAAGAAATGAACGGTTGGATCTTGAACCTTTAGGGTTTATTGTGATCTAGACCATATGGCTTGGGTTAATTGGTCTTGGACCAAACCGACATTGAACCGGCTCATGGATGAGCGCATGGTTCATGGGAGGTGAGTTAAGGGCTTGGTTCACTTTGGGTGAACGCTTAAGCCTTCAATACTTTCCATCTTTGGAATTCGGTTTCAAGTGGATTGTGTGTAACGCCTCCACATTAGTGTGGGAGGTTACTCACTTGTCGAATTCTCTTGTGAAGGTTTCTCCAATTCGGTGAAGAAAGGACTTGACGAAAAACAAGAGAAAGGAGTCTCGCCAAGCAAGATTTTCCCTTCCCTTCCATACGAAAAGGAACCTTGAAGCCTTGCTAGCACAAGGACGACAAGGTGTAGGCCAATTTCTTCTTGTGTGTGGCACACTTTGGAGGAGAACCCTATCGTTCTCTAGCTTCCAAGCCGAGTCCAATCCTCATGGCAATGGTATGAATTCTCTCTTATCCATTCAATCGTTCAAAGTTGATCATGAGAACATGTAACATGCGATTAGTTGAAACCCTAGCATCTTCATGGATTGAATGAAATATGCGCCACCCACTCTTAGGGTTTTCGGCCCCCCCTCTTGAAAGGGGTTTTATCCGCTTGTGCTCCCCCTAGAAGGGGACCCAACAATTGGTATCAGAGCCGGTCTTATATGTTCTTTTGATTGCTTTGAGTGATCCATGTATGTTTGTTGCTTAGATCTATTTTTTTTCTCTTCATGCGAGTATACTAGTTGATAGTATGTTTAGATTTGCGCATGTATAAGAGTTATCTTGGCGCTAGATGATTGGCGCATGTATGTTGGTTGCGGTTCATGTTATTGTAATTGTGTTTTTCAAACCCTAAATGACATGCGCGCCCAACTAGATCTAAGTTGCACCTATTGTAAACCCTTAGATGGGTTGATGGGGTTGAAAGCATCATCTTGTATAGATCAAGCTAGTCTGATCAGACCATCTGACAGCCTAGATGGGTCGACCAGATAGCACCTGTGCGCAAGCACGAGGTGGCTATAGGTTGACTGCATCAATGGCGTGTAGCGAGGTCTGGTTGAGACAACCAGTGAACACACATGAGTTAGGCCCGGGGTCACACCCGCTTGCCAGAACTCATGTTGGTTGTTCAGCCCTAGGGGCATGCATGGTTGACCATTAGGTCAACTCGAGTCAGTTAGGACTCGGTGCATGCAAGGGCTTGGATCTAACTAGATTGATGAGTGGATCCCTATCAATGGACCATTGTAAGGTAGTAGGGCACATAAGACAAGTAAAATTGATTCCAATGGGATTTGAAAATTTTTATTTTGTTTATGGATCACATGATTGATTGAATGATGCCATGATGCTTGTTTATTTAATCTTATGTGGGTTGCCCTATTGTGTGCTGTGCTGGGGCCTGCGTGCCTGGTTAATTATAAGTTAATATTATTGTGATCTGCGAATCACATTTTTGTTAATCTATTGTATAATTGACCTGCGAGTCAAAGCTTGTCTAGATAGATCAAAATGTATTTTGATTAGACAAGAGCATAAAGGCACACATCCAAGAGGGGCATTCAGCTGGTGGCGCACCTGAGGTGCTCTTGGCGCTAGGGCCCTGGGTTGGACCAGATGAGATGCAAAAGAGCTCAAGTGAAGACTTAAGTAAAATTAAGGTCTTACTAGGGTTCATGGGCTTTTACCACATAAGATCATGCTTTCTATTTATTGCTTATATAATTAGAATTGCATGTGTTTATCTTCTGCTATCACCATAGGACTTGAATGATAGTGAAGAAGATAAAAGACCGTTAAAATCCAACGCTAACATATCAAGCTCGTAAGCCTTCTGACGCGAAACCTCACTATTCTGATTATCGTTGGAGCCGTGTTGTACCCACTCAGTGGGCACGTCCATCTATCTTCAGACGGTGCTGGATTACACCTGCGTGTTACAGAGAAGGGATTTATCGCTTCTCGTTGCTCAGCATAGCACGTGGTGGTCCAGGGAGTAGGTCGGGTCAGCTTGACCATGTAGACTACATATGTGGCGCATATGGTAGCACATGGAGGCAGCCATCTGTGGGATCAGAGACTGTGTTGTACCAACTCAGTTGGCACAGTCTGCTGGATTGCCCAGATGAAGGGGAATCGCACGGGTTGGCGATTGGCTGGGAAAGCCTACTAGAAATTAATGCTTGTCATCTCTGTGCATCTTATCTCGCCTGAGCGGGACGCAGAGACCAAGTATGAAATCTGGATCCCATCTCACTAAAAGAGTGTTACTCTTTCGGACTGTTTACTGGATTTTTCAGTCAGACAAAATAGTGAAAAAAAAAGAATCTTTCTTAAGTCCTGGATAGATTCTAAACATTGATACTAACCTTGCTGTTCTTGCATTGTTGTAGATACCTGCAGCAACGAACACCATGAGCTTCAATGTGCGATCCCTACTGGAAAGGAAGAAGTTTGCAGGGCCAAACTTCTCTGACTGGTTCGGACACCTTAAGATCGTTCTTAAGGCAGAGAGGAAACTGTATGTCCTCGAGACGGCTGTGCCGCCTCAACCCACTGCGAACGCCGCAAGGGCGGTTCGCGATGCCTATGAAAAGCACGTCAATGATAGCATTGATGTCGCTTGCCTGATGCTAGCGTCTATGACGCCACCGCTGCAGCGTCAGCATGAGGATATGTCGGCTATAGAGATTATAGCGAACCTCAAGATGCTGTATGCTGCACAGGCGAGGACAGAACGCTATAATCTGATTAAGCTCTTCTTTCAGAGCAAACTGGCTGAAGGGAGCCCAGTGGGAGCTCACGTGCTCAAGATGATTGGGCACAAGGAGGCTCTAGAGAAACTGGGGCATACCGTCAACCAGGAGCTTGCTGTAGACATAATTCTGCAGTCTCTCCCGCCCTCTTTCGATGCGTTCATTATTAACTTTAATATGAACAAGATCGATTGTACTCCGGCAGAGCTGCTGAATATGCTCTTGACTACTGAGGAAACTCTGAAGGGAAAGCCTTCAACCTCTGTCTTGATGGTTCCTTCCAGGAACAAGAAGAAGGGGAAGAAGGGCAAAGCCCCAGTCAAGAACTACAGTAAGGCTCTGAAGCAAAAGGTTAAGCGGTCCAAGGACAACAGGTGTTTCCACTGTGGCCAGCTGGGTCACTGGAAAAAGGACTGCAAAGCGCTCCAAGGAGATAAGAGGGGAAGCATCGCTTCTGGCTCAGGTATATATGTGACTGAGGTCATGTTATCTTCTTCTTCTATTTCATGGGTGTTGGACACTGCATGTGGAGTTCACATTTGTTCAAATGTACAGGAACTCAAGAGAAGAAGACAGGTGGGACAGCATGAGGTAGACCTACGCGTTGGAAACAGGGCACGGGTTGCTGCTGTTGCTGTAGGAGACTATTTCATTTCTTTACCATCTGGCATTGTATTGGAATTAAACAATTGTTATTTTGTACCCAGTATTACCAAGAATATTATCTCCATTCCTGCTCTTGTCAGGAAGGGTTTTTCCTTTGAATGCAAGACTTCAAAGTGTGTTTTAACTTATGATAATATTGTGTATGCAACTGGTTCAATTAACAATGGGTTATTCATGTTGGACATGGAATGTTCTATACAAAACATTGATAATAAGAAAGCCAAGTATGCTGATGAGAGCACCTTGCTATGGCATAGTCGTTTAGGCCATATAAACGAGAAGCGCATTAAGCGGTTGCATGATCATGGACTGCTGGGATCATTCTCCTACAAGGAGTTTGATACATGCAAAGCTTGTTTAATGGGTAAAATGACGAAGTCACCTTTTCTTAATAAAGGTCAAAGGGCTTCAGGTTTACTTGACCTCATACACAGTGATGTGTGTGGGCCATTTAGTAAACATGCTAGAGGTGGCTATCAGTACTTCATTACCTTTACTGATGATTTCAGTAGGTATGGATATGTCTATCTAATGAGACATAAAAGTGAATCTTTTGACAAGTTCAAAGAGTTCAAAAATGAAGTACAAAATCAGTTAGGCCGAAATATCAAGGCACTTCGTTCTGATCGAGGTGGTGAATACCTAAGTCGAGAATTTACTGACTATCTAAAGGAGTGTGGGATTATCTCACAGCTCACTCCGCCAGGAACACCGCAATGGAATGGTGTGTCCGAGAGGAGAAATAGAACGTTACTTGATATGGTTCGTTCTATGATGAGTCAGGCCACTCTTCCATACTCCTTTTGGGGTTTTGCACTGGAAACAGCTGCAAAGGTACTAAACCGAGTGCCATCCAAGGCAGTTTCTAAAACGCCATATGAGTTATGGTATGGGAAACAGCCTGGCTTGACATTTATCAGGATCTGGGGTTGCGAGGCTTATGTCAAAAAGCTCGCCTCTGGGAAACTGGAGAGCAGATCTGACAAATGTATCTTTGTCGGTTACCCTAAGGAAACTAAGGGTTATTATTTCTACGATCCCAAGGAGAACAAGGTATTTGTTGCTCGGACTGCCATATTTCTTGAGAAGGAATTTCTTCTGCAAGAGGCCAGTGGGAGAGAAATAAAACTGGATGAGAATCCAGATGAAGGACAAAGTAGTCAAGCACAGTTGGATGAGCCTGAGCCGGTAGATCAGGTTATTGAACAACCTGAGGCTCAGATATCACGGGAACCGCGAAGATCAGGAAGGATCCGTCGACAGCCTGAGCGCTATGACGGAGTCTACATCATTGATAATGATGAACCCCTCACCTATGCGGATGCGGTCAGTGGACCGGAGTCAGCTAGATGGCTTGAAGCTATGCGAGCCGAGATGGACTCCATGTCAGATAACCAAGTCTGGGATTTGGTTGATCCGCCTTCGGGAGTAATCCCTATAGGCTGTAAATGGATCTTCAAGAAGAAGATTGACATGGATGGTAACGTGGTTACCTATAAAGGCAGGCTAGTAGCGAAAGGTTTCAAACAAATCTACGGGATAGATTATGATGAAACTTTCTCTCCTGTAGCCATGTTTAAGTCTATTCGGATTCTTTTCGCGATAGCTGCATATTACGATTATGAGATCTGGCAGATGGATGTGAAGACAGCTTTCCTTAATGGAAATCTTGATGAGGATGTGTATATGACACAACCTGAAGGTTTCACTAATCCAGCCGATCGTCATAAAATATGCAAGTTAAAGAAGTCTATTTATGGACTTAAACAAGCATCAAGAAGCTGGAATATTCGTTTTGATGAATCAATCTCTGAGTTTGGTTTCATCAAGAACGAGGACGACCCGTGTGTATATAAGAGGTTTAGTGGGAGCGTGATTACATTCCTAATCCTCTACGTCGATGATATCTTGATCATTGGAAATGATATTCCTGAACTGCATGCTGTTAAAGCATGGTTAAGAAAATGTTTCCAGATGAAAGATCTAGGAGAAGCAGCCTATGTGTTAGGTGTGAAGATCTACCGGGTTAGATCTAAGAGGCTTCTCGGGCTGTGCCAGAGTACTTACATCGATAAAGTCCTGGAGAGATTCCATTTAGAGAATTCTAAACGTGGATATCTTCCAGTCAGACATGGTCTGAATCTTTCGAAGAGTCAGTGTCCACAAACACAGACTGAGAAAGATGAAATGGACAATACGCCTTATGCTTCGGCTATTGGGTCCATTATGTATGCGATGTTGTGTACTCGCCCAGACGTCGCTTACGGGTTAAGCGTGACCAGTCGGTTCCAAAGTAATCCAGGTTTGGCGCACTGGATTGCAGTCAAGAACATTATAAAATATCTGCGGAGGACCAAAGATATGTTCTTGATATATGGTGGTCAGGAAGAACTCAGTATAGAGGGATATACTAACGCTTCGTTCCAGTCGGACCAGGATGATTTCCGATCGCAATCAGGCTATGTTTTTAGCTTGAATGGTGGAGTAGTGGTGTGGAAGAGTTTCAAACAGTCAACTGTTGCTGATTCCACAACAGAAGCCGAGTATGTTGCAGCCTCGGAAGCATCCAAGGAGGCAGTGTGGATTCGTAAGTTCGTGAGAGAACTTGGTGTTGTTCCTTCGAGTGCAGATCCTTTGGTTATCTTCTGTGATAACACTGGAGCAATCGCACAAGCAAAGGAACCACGGTCGCACCAGAAGTCCAAGCACATACAGAGACGGTTTCACTTGATCCGGGAGATCATTGATCGAGGCGAGATCAAAATCTGCAAAGTTCATACAGATGACAATCTGGTAGACCCGCTTACCAAGCCTCTGGCGCAGCAGAAGCATGAGAAGCACTGTAATAATATGGGTTTGAGATTTCTCAACCATTAGATTAAGTGCAAGTGGGAGATTGTTGGGGTATGCCCTTAAGGCTAATGTTTGAGGCCTTGGGATTGTATAAGTATCATGTAATAAACTCTTGAGTTTATAAAGGCATGGTTATTATTCAGGTTGTTACCTTGTCTGCTGTAATAAGTGTACTACTGAATAATGTCTCAAAGCTGTTCAGCTAGGCTGACATGCATATGTCCTTAGTCGAGATATCTTGGTGAACTTGAGACAGCCTTGATATGATTGAGACTAATATGTGTTCTAATCTTATAGGATGCTTCGAGCATGGAATAAGATGTAGACTCATGGGTACATTGGATGTACTGGACAGACCCTACTAGGATATTCAGTTGGTTGTCACAATGTGAATATTCCTTGTAAGCACCAAGTGGCACATGTCCTTTGACTTGAGATCACTTGTGTTTCTAAATGATGAATGTCATTATTTTGAGGTATTTCAATATCATTTGAAATATAATGATTATAGACTATCTTGGATAATGATCATGAGTCAGGTTAGGACACTAGTGATAGATATAGGATTGCCGTCTCCTTGTTTAAGGAGTGTGATGTTCTAAAGGGCCCCCCAAGATGAGATGATTGAGATAGTGTATGGCCATACCCAGGTGACTATGTTCATCTGATCTAATCATGCTCATCATATTGGAGTTACAAGCTTGACAGGCTTGTCCAATAAGAACATCCAGTGGCAAAGGACACATGTATGCCTTGTGAAGAAGATTCACACTTGTGCTGTGATTTGGGAGTAGTCTTGGAAGACTCTTTCCTTTATATCGGGAGACAGTGATGTGTTGCTAGATACCCCTCACTGATCGTGATAACGTGAGTTATCGTTACCGACATTTAAAGGAAACCCTCAGGGTCGCACAATTTGATGATATGGCTTACTTGAGTCAGATCGTGTGGACTGAATTGTTTGGGTTCAGTTTAAAGGGATTTAATCTCTGATTGTAAGTGAGATCTGGTCTGATCATGTTTGATTGATTAGGGCTTGAGATCGGTAAGCTTCGATCGAGAGAAATGATGCTAGATCGGTGAGATCAGGAGCATCAAGAAATGAACGGTTGGATCTTGAACCTTTAGGGTTTATTGTGATCTAGACCATATGGCTTGGGTTAATTGGTCTTGGACCAAACCGACATTGAACCGGCTCATGGATGAGCGCATGGTTCATGGGAGGTGAGTTAAGGGCTTGGTTCACTTTGGGTGAACGCTTAAGCCTTCAATACTTTCCATCTTTGGAATTCGGTTTCAAGTGGATTGTGTGTAACGCCTCCACATTAGTGTGGGAGGTTACTCACTTGTCGAATTCTCTTGTGAAGGTTTCTCCAATTCGGTGAAGAAAGGACTTGACGAAAAACAAGAGAAAGGAGTCTCGCCAAGCAAGATTTTCCCTTCCCTTCCATACGAAAAGGAACCTTGAAGCCTTGCTAGCACAAGGACGACAAGGTGTAGGCCAATTTCTTCTTGTGTGTGGCACACTTTGGAGGAGAACCCTATCGTTCTCTAGCTTCCAAGCCGAGTCCAATCCTCATGGCAATGGTATGAATTCTCTCTTATCCATTCAATCGTTCAAAGTTGATCATGAGAACATGTAACATGCGATTAGTTGAAACCCTAGCATCTTCATGGATTGAATGAAATATGCGCCACCCACTCTTAGGGTTTTCGGCCCCCCCCCTCTTGAAAGGGGTTTTATCCGCTTGCGCTCCCCCTAGAAGGGGACCCAACAAAGCCCTAAGACCTACTTTTGGTCAACCGATGTATTACTTGACTCTAATATTTTGGCATTGTCGTTATCATTATTTGTTTAGATATGCGATCATGTACTTATATGATAATGTCCCTGGAGACAGATTGGATATGTGCTCAAACTTTCATCCCCAGTCAATGTACCTTAGTGGATATGGGATAGCTATAGTACTTGTGAGACTGGTATATGGGCTGGTTAGGCACGACGTGCTAACGCAGACATATGGGTATATCAGTGGTTGATATACTGGACAGTCCCGCTGTGAGGCTATGATTTGGTGTCATAAGTTATCCTCACAAGTGATAGGAGATGCATTGATCCTTAGACTTGAGGTCATTGTCTCTTCTATATGGTTAGGGACATGCTTTGATGCAACCTAACATCTCGCCGTAGTTGGGAGGTAATAACGGTAGTCATCGAGCATGTAACGATCCATATATGAAAAACAATGTACAAACAAATGATTTGCCCCTTCCTAAAGGAAACTTGATATCCATGGAGCTCCTCTATGGTTCAATGACTAAAAGTGTATGGCCATACCCAGTGAGAAACTGATTTAGTCAAGACCATGTGATTGGGTAAAAGCAAGTGATGACACACTTGACCAATCGGATATCAGTTCGGCAAAGGGACTATAATGTATTTGTACCTAGTCGCGATGATGGGGATGTCGATGTCGATATCCATTCCGATGACTTGGGTAGCAGCGATGCACTGCTAGGTGTCACTCACTGCTTGTGGTGACCTTAGGTCAGCACTGCCAACGTTAAAGGGACCTACAGGGTCACACACCAAGATACTTGAGTTCTCATATTGATCGGGAAACCTCATGATCGAGTTATTGGATAACTCGGATCTATTTGGGAGATTCCATCAGAACCAATAGGCCTGATGAGATAGAAGAATGTTATTGAAGCCAAACTCCATTTATGGCAGGTTGACCCGAAATTGACCATGGTTGGTCATATTTGGATTAGGGTTGCATTGGATTAGATCCAAGTGCTTAATCAACCCATGTAATGAAGTTTGGGTTGCTCATTATACAATGAGGCCCAATAACAAGTTGTCATTAAGAGGCAAAGGGCTAAAAGGGCATAATGGGAAGAAATCTTCTCCCCTAGGTGCGTATGGGCATAATGGGGA
The DNA here is from genome assembly GCA_027563935.2 of Costus lasius. Classification (NCBI taxonomy): domain Eukaryota; kingdom Viridiplantae; phylum Streptophyta; class Magnoliopsida; order Zingiberales; family Costaceae; genus Costus; species Costus lasius. The sequence goes on along the minus strand of CM050454.1, from coordinate 63,101,948 downwards.
GAGGATGGCAAAATTGCTTCATTAAGGAAGCAACATGCGCCTCCCCCCTCCTCCATTGATGGAATGAATGCCTCTTAGGCATGTCTTGGGCTGATATGGCTCTTGGGCATATATGGATAGGTTGAATGAGGTTTATGGTAAAGTCTTGGAGACTTTCCTTACCTCAAACCCCCTGAATCCTAGCCGCCCACTTGTCATCATCCTAGCCCTACCCAAACCGCCTCTTTCCCCTATAAAAGAGACCCCTTGCCGCCCCTATTGTTGCACTAATTCTCTTGAAGGTGTGAGCACTCTAAGGGGCGAAAGCAAGGCTAGTGGCACAAGTTCTTCCATCCCTTCTTGAAACCGCAAGCCTCCTCTCTTCCTCCTTCCTCTTGGCTCAAGGAGGACTTAGGCTTGGCGACTTCATCATCTCCTCCTCTCCTTCTCCTCTTGGCGCATCTTCCCTTGAAGGTGGCGCAAGCTTTGAAGAAGGTGACCTAAGGCTTGGATCTTCTTCCCGAGGCTAGCACCGGGCGTGGAAGAAGAGAGCTCGAGTCATCTGTGTGTGTGAGACTGCAGAGGGTGAACACTTGGGCGCCTACTTCGACATCAGCTTCTCATATTGCTTTAAGGTACTTTCTATCACATCATGTCGATCCCCTCGCTTGACGATCTTCACTAGGTTTTTGGGACTGGCCCGTTTCGGGGATATTGCTTCCGCTGTGCAATGTAATCTCTGTAATGCCAAATTTTTGTAAAATATCCCCGGAGTTTCCCAACAGTGGTATCAGAGCGACTTGCGAGCCTCGAACGATGTTTCTTTCATGCTTTTCATGCTCACATGCCATGTTTATATTTTCACAAATTACATATAACATGGCACATGTTTTTCTAAAGTAGAAAAATTAAAAGTTCCTTGTTTCGATCCTCTTTGTCAATCTCTTTTGGATTTTTGGGTTATTTTTCTTGATTGATTTAAGATCAAAGGCAGACATAATTTTTGTAAGTAGGACGCACATTGTGTCTTCGGACTGGCCGAGTCTCTTAATCTAACAAAAATTGCCAGCCGAAAGGATCTATAAAATCATCATGAAAAATTAATCACAATTAAACAAAAAAAATTGGGCACGCCTTCTGATGTAGGACGGGGGCCTAAAACATTCAAACAACAATTTTTGAAATCCGTTTTGATAGATAAGTAGACAATAAGGGAAAACCGGATTTAAACTAACGAGATTTGGGAAAATAATTTTTTTGTAGTTTTAATAATAGGGGAAAAACCGAAATTATACTATTGAAAGCTGTAAATGCTGGAAGTAAACTTACAGAGCGACCCTTGAGAATTGAAGGATCGTATCACCCCGTTCTTCACCGGTCCAACTCTGATGGAAGGTGTAGAATGGTTGAGCATTACACACAAACACACAAAGGGATCCGAACAAGCCTTGGATTCATATTACACACTTAAATCAACGGGAAGGCTAGTCCTCACAAGTTCCCTTGCTAATATGAGATCTAACTATAAGAGGGGGGAGAGAAGAGAGGGATGCACTACCACTTTGCTTGTCCTCCTTGTGCCAGCTACAAAATCAAAGACTAATGTAGATGCTATTCGGATCACAAGAGGAAACGAAACAAAATAAAGAAGAGAAACTTAGCTTCTTGGTTTGAAGATCCCTCCTTCTTGTTCCTTGCGCATCATGTCCTCTTGGAAAGTTTCTTGCCATCAAGATGGAAGTTAAGAGATGAAGAACTCTCTGTTAGAAGATGCAAGAGAGGAGTCTTCTTAGAATTTTGGTGGAGAAGATGGAAGAAGAAGGGCTCGGCCCTTGGAAGAACACTACTACAACTACTAATGGCGACACTAGTGTTTACCTAGGAAACTAATAGACAATTCTTATTTCATCAAAGCTAGAGAATACATGCAAGAGGGGTACATTTATAGGCAAGTGGGAGAGTTAGGGTAGGATGGTCAATTGCCCCCTTGCGCTCCTTGCAAAAATAGAGTGAAATTCAAAATTTGAAAGACAAGGGTTGACGCAAATTGGTCTTGAAAGCTTTCCTTCTTTGATAGTCTTCTTTTGGCAAGGTTTTGATGGCGTTGGGCTGGCATTGAGGTGGCTTTCCTTGCTTCTTTTGTTGGCTAGAGGCTCTCATCTTTGCTGAATGTTGGCGCATAGTGAAGGATTCGAAAGTTGAATCCTTTCCATAAGTACTTTGGGCGGCAAAACAAGATGGTAAGTCTCATTAAAGGCTCCCTTTGATTGTGGATCTAGATTGGATTGATTTTGAATTCTTTCTTTGCTTGGATGATGAGTTGGCACATATCCAAGGTTGGATGGTTGATGTGGTCGATTGATTCATTGAAGAGGCGCCTAATCAAATGAGGAAACTGAAATGGCAAGTGAGTTCATCTTGGACCTTGAGTTGAACTTGGAGTTGGAGAGGTTGAAGTCTTCTTTCCTTTCTTGAACTGAACTTCTTGAGTGGGCTTTGACCTTGGAGTGGAGCTTTTAGCTAACCTTTAGCTTGAATGACCTGCCAAAAATATAACCAATGCAAGGATGCACTATCCTACCATGATGCAAAAGTACATAAGAGCTACATGCATTACAAAGCACAACGTACTACAATTGGACTTGCCATAATTGACTATATGATGCATGGCTTTATTTGAAAACTTAAACTAACCTAAATGCCATGAAATGCAATGAAAAATAATAGAAAGCAAGTGAGCTCTAGGTGAAACCATATTGAGGAGGTTTCCTCCGGGCCCAAGCATGTCTCTTCAAAGCAGGGCTGCTGCCTCCATCACCTTCATGACTGGGGAATTGTGCCAAACCCTACCTGCTTGCTCTGTAATGCATATCCTGAGACTATAGACCATCTATTCCTCAAATGTGAAGTTTTCACTGATTACCGGAGTTTAATCTCAAGGCGTTGCGATATTACCTTTAACACTGATACATGCGGGGAGGCCTTAATGCAATTATCCCATCAACATGGACAGCAGGTGGACAAGATCTAGCTCTACATCAAAAAACTATTGCTCTCTGGAGCCTTGTATTACATATGGAGATACTGCAACAGCACAATTAAGGGCACTCATAATAAAGGACCAATGGAATTCATTATAAATTTGATCTTGGATGTAAAAGCAAAACTCAAAAGCTATATTCCTCTAGCCAATTTGGACCCACATGTTCAGGCTTTCTCAAATCTTTGGATGGACTTAGTGGCGAGTTCGGCTCTTACCAGGAGTTTAATTTTGCTATTTTTATTGTTATGGTTTTCCCTATTTTATCGATGGTTTTGGAGAACCTTATTATGATGCCAGCCTGGACGCGCTCCTTTGAGTTCTTATCCCGTGCACTATTGTTGTTATCTAGTCTTGTGGCTGCTCTCCCTGTTTTTCTACAAGGCATCAAATGGTTTCTAGAGGGCTATTTTTTCCTTATTCTATGGATTGATTTGGTGGAGCTCTACATCTTCAGCATGGACTTGGACTTTTTTCATATTCATTATATCTCTTCACATACACACTTGATATTGGGTATTGCGCAGATTGATTTGTATAGGTGTTGACGCGATGGGCTACGAAGGGCGACAAAGCTGGGACCAATAATCACTCAACTGTTGGGAGATAAAGACTGACCAGATCCTGCACTAATCACACAAACTCTGTCTAATCCATATGCTAGGCGTGGGCTGGACGCAATCTTATGATTCCACGGCTTGTACTCACATCGGCTACGCCATCCCATTTGCAGCTTTCATTGCTCTGAAGTAGTGCTGTTTGGAAAATTGCTACAGTTATGCGTATCACGTGCAGGGAATGTGGCCTTAATGCTCCTCTTGTATTGTATTTTTGTTCTTTCGCTTTTGTGAGGAGTTAGTTCTTTATTACCGATGGATATATGTGATGTAGAAGGGATCCATGCGACCTTGTAAACAGGGGCAACTCTGCCAAAATCTTTAACTTTTTTGGATCCTAGGATGAGGGAGAAGCTAGTGATTGTAAATATCTTGTAACATATCTTTTTAAAGTTTATAAAATCTCTTACTTGCCGTTGGCAAAAAAAAAGAGACTTGTTTTATGAAAAAGCAAAATTTTAGATTTTATGTTTTTCATGAGCATGTAGAATTGCATGAGTAAGTGCCTGGATTGTGCATGGTGTTGTGATCATAAGTCAAGCCCCTTTTGCATGCCTGCGATGTATCTTTGTGCAGCCTGCGTGCCATCTTTTTCTTTAAAATTCAAGATGAAGATTAAGGGGTGCATCCTACAAGATCCGTGGCGTATGCTTGGTGGCGCATCCTTGCTTGATGGTGCAACAAGTATCAATGGTGATGGCGCAAGCTTGCTTGGTGGCTCAAGAATTGCATGGCCGAGCCTTTGGGCTTGTGAGCTAGCTTTTTTGACCCTTGCAAGGTGGTGGTTCACCCTTGAAAGACCTTGGAGCCAACCTTGAAGATCAAGCTAGAGGTCAGCTAGGTTAGGTCTTGTTTTGGGGCTTGAGTGCTTGGTCAAGAGTTGAACCTCCTTTGGCATCAGTTGGTTCAATGTCTTGAATAGGTTATGATCACATCATCCTTTTAATGATTTCCATAACTGCTAAGCATGCCTGTAATGTTTTATCTTTATGTTATCACTATAGGATTGCATGTCTGTAATGTTAGACATAAGACAAAACTAAGTGAATGAGACCTCAAAAACCCTCAATCAAAATATCAGGTCTAGTAGCCTTCTAATGAGTAGCCCTCATCAAGCTATCGATCAGTGGTGTTGTGAACTGTTTCCCACCCTCGTGGGATAGTCCCACTTATCTTTAGAAGGTGTGTGGTGGTAATGGTTTCCCTAGTCCGTTTTAACCGGGCGCGCCTTCGCAAGAAAACTCATTGGCCCTGGCATAACGATTAGGAATGGACCTGACTAGATTTTCATTTCATATGTGCTGAGCACATGATGAAACTCTAGAGGCATCATTGAGAAGTTAAGATTTTATCCTGTATCCAGCCCTCACTGGACATGAAATGCCTCGACTATCTCAATAAGGGGAATTGCTTGGAGCAATCGGCCGGCGTGCCTACCTCAGGAAGCATGGGTTACTTTGTGCATCTCATCCCATCCTCGTGGGACGCGAAGCCTCATGTGGAATAAGGATCTCATATCACTAGAAAATCTTAAATTTCCTAATTGACTTTGTGGGTTGACAATTCGATTAAAATAGTAGGAGCCACAGTCATTTGAAACAAGTCCAGTTTAAATCACTTTAAGTAGTACTAATATGCTGTTCTTGGTTGTTGTAGAACAATGGCTACAAACACTGGCGGATTAACACTGCGATCCCTTTTAGATAAGGATAAGTTGGTTGGATCCAACTTTATGTACTGGCATTAGAACTTGAGGATAGCCCTCAAGCTTGAGAAGAAGCTGTATGTCCTTGAGCAGCCTCTTCCTGCGACTCCTGTGCTTAATGCCCGAGCGGCAGATAGGGATGCTTTTAGAAAGCATCAGGACGAGTCTTTGGAGGTAGCATGTCTCATGCTAGCCACTATGGCACCTAAACTCCAGGTGCAATATGAGGAGCAGAATGCTTTTCAGATGATTACTCATTTGAAATTGATGTTCAAGGCTCAGGCTAGAACAGAGAGATATGACACTGCCAAAGCAGTCTTTCGGTACAAGTTGTCTGAAAGTGCGCTAGTGAGACCCCATGTTCTCAAGTTGATTGGGAATGTGGATCATGTCAGGAGACTGGGACACTTTATAGACAACGAGCTGGTTGTGGGTCTTATTCTGCAGTCCCTGCCCCCTAGCTTCAGTCCATTTATTATTAACTTCAACATGAACCGGATTGAATGCACAAGGGAGGAACTACTGAATATGCTCCAAATAGCTGAGCGAGAGATGGGTAAGACGAAACCCAATTCTGTTTTTTTGGTCCCTGCGACCTAAAAGATAAAGAAGAGGGGAAAGGCACGTGCTAAGGGCAATGCTAAAGGTCCAACCAAAGCACTGAAGAAAAGGGCAAAGAAGCCAAAGGACCAGAGGTGCTTCCACTGAGGCAAGCAGGGCCACTGGAGAAGGAACTGCATGCAACATCAAAATGAGGAGAAGAAAGGCTTGGTCTTAACTTCTAGCTCAGGTATTTATGTTACTGAAGTCAACCTTTCTACTTCTATATCATGTGTATTGGATACTGCATGTGGAGCTCATATTTGTATAAATATACAGGGGCTCAAGAAAAGTATATCGGTGCGGCCTGGAGAGATTGACCTACGTGTAGGAAATAGAAAACAGGTTGCTGCTGTTGCCGTGGGAGTTTTGATTCTCTCCTTGCCTTCTGGACTTAAATTGGAACTAGAGAATTGCTATTATGTACCTTCGTTAACCAAAAACATTATATCTATTCCTTGCTTAGCAAGGAAAGGTTTTATATTTGAAATAAAGGAGAACTCCTATTCTTTTTCATTTGTAAATATGTTTTATGGGAAGGGTACATTGTGCAATGGTTTATATGTCTTGGACATGAATAGTTCTATCTGTAACGTAAATAACAAAAGGACCAAACTAAGTGGTTCAATTGCTGCCTTCCTTTGTGATGGAGAGGCCAACCCTGCCCCAAGAAGGTCTGGAAGGGCTAGGAGGAAGCCCATCAGATATGGCTTTTCCTCCTAGGTCACCTCTCTTTCCTTATTTGCACTATCCTTATTTGCCTTGAATAAAGCTCTAGTGCACTGTGTAGTTTCCTTATTTGGTCATGCATTACCTCCTAGAATAGTCTACTGGTCTTTGTGTCAATAATTGGGCAGGTTATAGCCCAGCTCAAGGGAAGCTAGGAAGCTCAAGCTAAGCCACTCAAGTAGAGCTCCAAATATGGAAGGAAGCGCTTCAACACTTAACTAGAGACTTCAAGGGGCTTACATTAAATGCAACTCCACCTTCCAAATCAACCCAAGGCGCCACATAATATGAGGATTAATTCGAATTGAAGAACCAGCCCACACTTACCAATTGAAGAGTCTTCAATGCGCCTAGCCATCAAGGATCAATCAAGATCCACAAATCAAGGGATCACCATCTAGATCCCCAATTTGTGGAATCACCTTTGGAAACCTCTTAGCCGCCCATGCATCTTGAAGGAAGGTTTTCGAATTCAAATGAGTCCAATGCAAGAAGCGCCATCTCATCCAAGCAAAGAAGGAAGGAGCCCAAGCGAATTCGGCTACAAGAAAGAAAGAATTTGAAATTCAAAATTGAGGATAGAAATGTTTTAATTGAGCATTAATTTCCTCCATAATGTTGTGATTTGCGCCTAGGGTGAATTGTCACCCTTGCCCATGGCTTGTTGAGCCTATAAATTGTAACCTCCCCTCTCTTTGTCTATTAGTTGCCTAGATGAAAAAAAACCTTGTGTTAGGATTGGTGCTTGTGTCGCCTAAAGAATCTTCTACCTTCCCCTATCCTCTAAAGGGCCGAGCCCTTTCCCTTCTCCCCCTTCTTCTCAAGTCTTCAATGCATCCAACTCCTTGAAGGATCTCTTACACATCTTTGGCGAGCCCTAAAGAAGGATCTTTAACCTTGGTCTCGGCCAAGCCTTAGAAACTTCAACACTTTCGGCCAACAAGGAGACTTGCATCAAGAAGACCTCTTCGGCTAAGTTCTTTCCCCTTCACCTTCTTTAAATCTTTAGAGCTTGGTTCTACACTAATCTGAATTTTGTTTGAAGGTGGCGCAAGAACTTGAAGGGTTCTTCCCTAAGCGCATGGCTTTTCTTCTTCCCCCTCTCTCTCTCTTTAGTTAAAGTGTTAAGGGAACTTGTGAGGCTTAACCTCCCCCTTAGTTTTAATTTGTAATATGAATCCGTGGTGTGTACGGATCTCGTTTGTCTGTGTTTGCTTGTAATGATGCAATACCTTCCATCAGAGTAGGACCGTTGAAGATCGGGACGATACGATCCTTCTATTCTCAAGGATCGCACTGTGAGTATTCCTACTAGTCTTTCAATTCGTAGTTCAAAGTGCTCTTTCTTTAGTAGTCTTAAGTAACTTAGTGTCGTTTTCTCTATTTATAAAATACAAAATATATTTTCCAACTCCGTTAGAAGTAAATTCGGGTTTTATCAAAAAAATACAAAAAAATATTTTCTTAAAGCGTTGTTTGCATGTACCCTTATTTGTGAGTGATCCCACCTCCATCACTTTGACATTGTCGAGTATGGAGGTGATGTTTGCTGGAAGAGCTTCAAGTAGTCCACCATGTAAGTCCCCAGAAGGGGGCGAAACCCTAAAGCATGGCGTGTATAAAATTTTAAACAGCGGAAGAGGGTTTCTAGGGGATCGGATTCATGCATAACATATGATCAACTTGTTAAACCGATTGCAAACATAGAAGATGTCATACCGATGCCATTTCTAGATGGCGTCTTGGAAGCAGAGAGCGATAGGGATCTCCTCCAAAGGATGCGCACACAAGATGAAGAAGTCGCCTACTCTTATGGTGCTCCTTGTGCTAGCAAGGTTCCAAGAGGTCCTTGTCGTATGGAAGGGAAGAGAATCCTTTGATTGGCGATTTCTTCCTTCTCCTTTTTCGTCAACCTCTTCACCACACGAGAGAGAGCTTGTTGGCGACGAGAGAGGAGGAGAAGCGAGAGAGTAGAGCGCCTTAGGCGTGAACGTGAGTGATGGTCACGTATGTGATCATGCTTTCTAAAAATAGAAAGCCACTTACTCACATGCGATCATGGGTTTACCCCAATCGCAAACTCCTCTCCATTTGAACCACACGCTCACTCAATGAGCTGGTTCAATTTGGTTTGGTCCAAAGACCAATTAACCCAAGCGATATGGTCTAGATCACAATTAAACCCTAAGGTTCCAGATCTAACCGTTGATCTCTTGATGCTGCTGATCTCACTGATCTAGCATCCATATCATCAAATTGTGCGACCCTGAGGGTTTTCTTTAAATGTCGGTAATGATAAGTTATCACGATCAGTGAGGGGTATCTAGCAACACATCACTGTCTCCCGATATAAAGAAAAGAGTCTTCCAAGACTACACCCAAACCACAGCACAAGTGTGAATCAACTCACTAGGCATACATGATTCCTTTGCCACTGGATGTTCTTATTGGACAAGCGTGTCAAGCCTGTAGCTCCAATATGATGAGCATGATTAGATCAGATGATCATAGTCACCTGGGTATGGCCATACACTTTCTCAATCATCTCATACAGAGGGGGGCCCCTTAGAACATCACACTCCTTAAACAAGGAGACGGCAATCCTGTATCTATCACTAGCGCCCTAACATGACTCAAATTCACCATCCAAGATAGTCTATAACCATTATGTTTCAAATGATATTGAACTACCTCAAAACAATGACAATCATCATTTAGAAACACAAGTGATCTCAAGTCAGAGGAAATGTGCCACTTGTTGCAATCAAGGATTATTCACATTGTGACAAGCAATTGAATATCCTAGTAGGGTCTGTCCAGTACATCCAATGTACCCATGAGTCTACATCTTATTCCATGCTCGAAGCATCCTATAAGATTAGAACACATATTAGTCTCAATCATATCAAGGTTGTCTCATGTTCACCAAGATATCTCGACTAAGGACATTACAGCATGTCAGCCTAGCTGAACACCATTGAGACATTATTCAGAAGTACAATTATTGCAGCAGACAATGTAACCAACTGAATAACAACCATTGCCTTTATAAACATAAGAGTTTATACATGATACTGTTACAATCCCAAGGCCTCAAACATTAGCCTTAAGGGCATACCCCAACAATCTCCCACTTGCACTTAATCTAATGGTTGAGAAATCTCAAACCCATATTATTACAGTGCTTCTCATGCTTCTGCTGCGCCAGAGGCTTGGTAAGCGGGTCAGCCAGATTGTCATCTGTATGAACCTTGCAGACTTTGATCTCGCCACGATCTATGATCTCCCTGATCAAATGAAACCGTCTCTGTATGTGCTTGGACTTCTGGTGCGACCGTGGTTCCTTTGCTTGTGCGATTGCTCCAGTGTTATCACAGAAGATAACCAAAGGATCTGCACTCGAAGGAACAACACCAAGTTCTCTCACGAACTTACGAATCCACACTGCCTCCTTGGATGCTTCCGAGGTTGCAACATACTCGGCTTCTGTTGTGGAATCAGCAACGATTGACTGTTTGAAACTTTTCCACACCACTGCTCCTCCATTCAAGCTAAAAACATAGCCTGATTGCGATCGGAAATCATCCTGGTCCGACTGGAACGAAGCGTCAGTATATCCTTCTATACTGAGTTCTTCCTGACCACCATATATCAAGAACATATCTTTGGTCCTCTGCAGATATTTTAAAATGTTCTTGACTGCAATCCAGTGCGCCATACCTGGATTACTTTGGAACCGACTGGTCACGCTTAACCCGTAAGCGACGTCTGGGCGAGTACACAACATCGCATACATAATGGACCCAATAGCCGAAGCATAAGGCGTATTGTCCATTTCATCTTTCTCAGTCTGTGTTTGTGGACACTGACTCTTCGAAAGATTCAGACCATGTCTGACTGGAAGATATCCTCTTTTAGAATTCTCTAAATGAAATCTCTCCAGGACTTTATCGATGTAAGTACTCTGGCACAGCCCGAGAAGCCTCTTAGATCTATCCCTGTAGATCTTCACACCTAATACATAGGCTGCTTCTCCTAAATCTTTCATCTGAAAATATTTCCTTAACCATGCCTTAACCGCATGCATTTCAGGAATATCATTTCCAATGATCAAGATATCATCGACGTAGAGGACTAGGAAAGTAATCACGATCCCACTAAACCTGTTATATACACACGGGTCATCTTCATTCTTGATGAAACCAAATTCACTGATTGATTCATCAAAACGAATATTCCAGCTTCTCGATGCTTGTTTAAGTCCATAAATAGACTTCTTTAACTTGCATATTTTATGACGATCTGATGGATTAGTGAAACCTTCAGGTTGTGTCATATACACATCCTCATCCAGATTTCCATTAAGGAAAGCTGTCTTCACATCCATTTGCCAGATCTCATAATCATAATATGCTGCTATCGCGAAAAGAATCCGAATAGACTTAAACATAGCTACAGGTGAGAAAGTTTCATCATAATCTATCCCGTAGATTTGTTTGAAACCTTTCGCAACTAGCCTGCCTTTATAGGTAACCACGTTACCATCCATGTCAATCTTCTTCTTGAAGATCCATTTACAGCCTATAGGGATAACTCCCGGAGGCGGATCAACCAAATCCCAAACTTGGTTATCTGACATGGAGTCCATCTCGGCGCGCATAGCTTCAAGCCATCTCGCTGAGTCCGGTCCACTGACCGCATCCGCATAAGTGAGGGGTTCATCATTATCAATGATGTAGACTCCGTCATAGCGCTCAGGCTGTCGACGGATCCTTCCCGATCTTCGTGGTTCCCGTGATATCTGAGCCTCAGGTTGTTCAGTAACTTGTTCTACCGGCTCAGGCTCATCCAACTGTGCTTGACCACTTTGTCCTTCTTCTGGATTCTCATCCAGCTTTATTTCTCTCCCACTGGCCTCTTGCAGAAGAAACTCCTTCTCAAGAAATATGGCCGTCCGAGCAACAAATACCTTGTTCTCCTTGGGATCGTAGAAATAATAACCCTTAGTTTCCTTAGGGTAACCGACAAAGATACATTTCTTAGATCTGCTCTCTAGTTTTCCAGAGGCGAGCTTTTTGACATAAGCCTCGCAGCCCCAGATCCTGATAAATGTCAAGCTAGGCTGTTTCCCATACCATAATTCATATGGGGTCTTTGAAACTGCCTTGGATGGCACTCGGTTCAGTACCTTTGCAGCTGTCTCCAGTGCAAATCTCCAAAAGGAGTAAGGTAGAGTAGCTTGACTCATCATAGAACGAACCATGTCTAGTAACGTTCTATTTCTCCTCTCGGACACACCATTCCATTGCGGTGTTCCTGGTGGAGTGAGCTGTGAGATAATCCCACACTCCTTTAGATAGTCAGTAAACTCTCGACTTAGGTATTCTCCACCTTGATCAGAACGAAGTGCCTTGATATTTCGGCCTAGCTGATTCTGTACTTCATTCTTGAACTCTTTGAACTTGTCAAAAGATTCACTTTTATGTCTCATAAGATAGACATACCCATATCTACTGAAATCATCAGTGAAGGTAATGAAGTACTGATAGCCACCTCTGGCATGTTTACTAAATGGCCCACACACATCACTGTGTATAAGGTCAAGTAAACCTGAAGCCCTTTGACCTTTATGAGGAAAAGGCGACTTCGTCATTTTGCCCATTAAACAAGCTTTGCATGTATCAATCTCCTCATAGGAGAATGATCCCAGCAGTCCATAATCATGCAACCGCTTAATGCGTTTCTTGTTAATATGACCTAAACGACTATGCCATAGCAAGGTGCTGTCATCAGCATATTTGGCTTTCTTATTATCAATATTGTGTATAGAACATTCCATGTCCAACATGAATAACCCATTGTTAATTGAACCAGTAGCATAAACAATATTATCTAAAGAAAGAACACACTTTGAAATATTGCATTCAAAGGAAAACCCCTTCCTGACAAGAGCAGGAATGGAGATAATATTTTTAGTAATGCTGGGAACAAAGTAACAATTGTCTAGTTCCAATACATGTCCAGATGGTAATGAGATGAAATAGTCTCCTACAGCAACAGCAGCAACCCGTGCCCCGTTTCCAACTCGTAGGTCCACCTCATGCTGTCCCACCTGTCTTCTTCTCTTGAGTTCCTGTACATTTGAACAAATGTGAACTCCACATGCAGTGTCCAACACCCATGAAATAGAAGAAGATGAAACCATGACTTCCGTCACGTATATACCTGAGCCAGAAGCGATGCTTCCCCTCTTGTTGAAGAAACCCCTTTCGAGAGGGGGGCGAGAACCCTAAACATGCATAACCGAAACCTTTGCATGGCGGAAATTAGGGATTCAAGAATCGCATGTATGATATATAATCAACTAGATGAAAGGTTGCTAAAATCAACAAAGGGTCATACCGATGCCATAGTTTAGATGATGCCTTGGAAGCAAAGACTCGATTGCTTCTTCTCCAAAGGAATTGCACACAAGAGGAAGAAGGCCTACACTTCGATCGCTCCTTGTGCTAGCAAGGCACCAAAGTGTCTTTGATCGCTTGTCGGGGTGATGAAAGACTTGCTCGGCTTTCTCCACTAGACTTCGGCGTGAGTTCTCTTCTCTACACCCGAGAGTCCGCGAGAGGAAGAAGTGAGACAACGATCCACCCGAAGTGGAGACGTTCAGCCAAAACGTGGAGACGTTTTTCACTTGAAAAACCGACTTTCCAATTATAGAAAGTCTTTAATTCCAAAACGTTTTGCGTTGAACTATTCGAAACTCACTTATTCACATTGAACCAAGCGCTCAATCATGAGCCGGTTCAAGGTCTTTGGTTCAATGACCAAACCGAATTAGCCCAAGCAATAAGTCAAGATCGAATTAAACCCTAAGGTCCTAGATCTGACCATTCATCTTCTGATGCTCCTGATCTGATCGATCTAGCATCAACACTCTCGATCGAAGCTTACCGATCTCAAGCCCTAATCAATCAAACATGATCAGACTAGATCTCACTTACAATCAGAGTTTAAATCCCTTTAAACTGAACCGAAACAATTCAGTCCACACGATCTGACTTAAGTAAGCCATATCATCAAATTGTGCGACCCTGAGGGTTTCCTTTAAATGTCGGTAATGATAACTTACGTTATCACGATCAGTGAGGGGTATCTAGCAACACATCACTGTCTCCCGATATAAAGGAAAGAGTCTTCCAAGACTACACCCAAACCACAGCTCAAGAGTGAATCCATTTCACTAGGCATGCATGTGTCCTTTGCCACTGGATGTTCTTATTGGACAAGCGTGTCAAGCCTGTAACTCCAATATGATGAGCATGATTAGATCAGATGAACACAGTCACCTGGGTATGGCCATACACTTTCTCAATCATCTCATCCAAGGGGGGGCCCCATTAGAACATCACACTCCTTAAACAAGGAGACGGCAATCCTTTATCTATCACTTGTGCCCTAACCTGACTCAAGCTCACCATCCAAGATAGTCTATAATCATTATGTTTCAAATGATATTAAACCACCTCAAAACAATGACAATCATCATTTAGAAACACAAGTGATCTCAAGTCAAAGGACATGTGCCACTTGATGCAAACAAGGATTATTCACATTGTGACAATCAATTGAATATCCTAGTAGGGTCTGTCCAGTACATCCAATGTACCCATGAGTCTACATCTTATTCCATGCTCGAAGCATCCTATAAGATTAGAACACATATTAGTCTTAACCATATCAAGGCTGTCTCATGTTCACCAAGATATTTCGACTAAGGACATATAGCATGTCAGCCTAGCTGAACAGCTTTGAGACATTATTCAGAAGTACACTTATTACAGCAGACAAGGCAACAAACTGAATAACAACCATTGCCTTTATAAACATAAAAGTTTATTACATGATACTGATACAATCCCAAGGCCTCAAACATTAGCCTTAAGGGCATACCCCAACAATCTCCCACTTGCACTTAATCTAATGGTTGAGAAATCTCAAACCCATATTATTACAGTGCTTCTCATGCTTCTGCTGCGCCAGAGGCATGGTAAGCGGGTCAGCCAGATTGTCATCTGTATGTACCTTGCAGATTTTGATCTCGCCACGATCAATGATCTCCCGGATCAAGTGAAACCGTCTCTGTATGTGCTTGGACTTCTGGTGCGACCGTGGTTCCTTTGCTTGTGCAATTGCTCCAGTGTTATCACAGAAGATAACCAAAGGATCTGCACTCGAAGGAACAACACCAAGTTCCTGAATGAACTTACGAATCCACACTGCCTCCTTGGATGCTTACGAGGCTGCAACATACTCGGCTTCTATTGTGGAATCAGCAACAGTAGACTGTTTGAAACTCTTCCACACCACTGCTCCTCCATTCAAGCTAAATACATAGCCTGATTGCGATCGGAAATCATCCTGGTCAGACTGGAACGAAGCGTCAGTATATCCTTCAATACTGAGTTCTTCCTGACCACCATACATCAAGAACATATCTTTGGTCCTCCGCAGATATTTCAAAATGTTCTTGACTGCAATCCAGTGTGCCTGACCTGGATTACTTTGGAATCGACTGGTCACGCTTAACCCGTAAGCGACGTCTGGGCGAGTACACAACATCGCATACATAATGGACCCAATAGCCGAAGCATAAGGCGTATTGTCCATTTCATCTTTCTCAGTCTGTGTTTGTGGACACTGACTCTTCGAAAGATTCAGACCATGTCTGACTGGAAGATATCCCCTTTTAGAATTCTCTAAATGAAATCTTTCCAGGACTTTATCGATGTAAGTACTCTGGCACAGCCCGAGAAGCCTCTTAGATCTATCTCTGTAGATCTTCACACCTAACACATAGGCTGCTTCTCCTAGATCTTTCATCTGAAAACATTTTCCTAACCATGCTTTAACAGCATGCAGTTCAGGAATATCGTTTCCAATGATTAAGATGTCATCGACGTAGAGGACTAGGAAAGTAATCACGCTCCCACTAAACCTCTTATATACACACGGGTCATCTTCGTTCTTGATGAAACCAAACTTAGAGATTGATTCATCAAAACGAATATTCCAGCTTCTAGATGCTTGTTTCAGTCCATAAATGGACTTCTTTAACTTGCATATTTTATGACGATCTGATGGATTAGTGAAACCTTCTGGTTGTGTCATATACACATCCTCATCCAGATTTCCATTAAGGAAAGCCGTCTTCACATCCATCTGCCAGATCTCATAATCGTAATATGCAGCTATCGCGAAAAGAATCCGAATAGACTTAAACATGGCTACAGGTGAGAAAGTTTCATCATAATCTATCCCGTAGATTTGTTTGAAACCTTTCGCAACTAGCCTGCCTTTATAGGTAACTACGTTACCATCCATGTCAATCTTCTTCTTGAAGATCCATTTATAGCCTATAGGGATTACTCCCAGAGGCGGATCAACCAAATCCCAGACTTGGTTATCTGACATGGAGTCCATCTCGGCTCGCATAGCTTCAAGCCATCTAGCTGACTCCGGTCCACTGACCGCATCCGCATAAGTGAGGGGTTCATCATTATCAATGATGTAGACTCCGTCATAGCGCACAGGCTGTTGACGGATCCTTCCCGATCTACGCGGTTCCCGTGATATCTGAGCCTCAGGTTGTTCAATAACCTGTTCTACCGGCTCAGGCTCATCCAACTCTGCTTGAGCACTTTGTCCTTCTTCTGGATTCTCATCCAGTTTTATTTCTCTCCCACTGGCCTCTTGCAGAAGAAATTCCTTCTCAAGAAAAATAGCCGTCCGAGCAACAAATACCTTGTTCTCTTTGGGATCGTAGAAATAATAACCTTTAGTTTCCTTAGGGTAACCGACAAAGATACATTTGTCAGATCTGCTCTCCAGTTTCCCAGAGGCGAGCTTTTTGACATAAGCCTCGCAACCCCATATCTTAATAAATGTCAAGCTAGGCTGTTTCCCATACCATAACTCATATGGCGTCTTTGAAACTGCCTTGGATGGCACTCGGTTTAGTACCTTTGCAGCTGTTTCCAGTGCAAATCCCCAAAAGGAGTAAGGTAGAGTAGCCTGACTCATCATAGAACGAACCATATCAAGTAACGTTCTATTTCTCCTCTCGGACACACCATTCCACTGCGGTGTTCCTGGCGGAGTGAGCTGTGAGATAATCCCACACTCTTTTAGATAGTCAGTAAACGCATGACTCAAGTATTCTCCACCTCGATCAGAACGAAGTGCCTTGATATTTCGGCCTAGCTGATTTTGTACTTCATTTTTGAACTCTTTGAACTTGTCAAAAGATTCACTTTTATGTCTCATTAAATAGACATATCCATATCTACTGAAATCATCAGTAAAGGTAATGAAGTACTGATAGCCTGAAGGGAACCCCTAACTAAGGGGTAGAAACCCTAATGGTGGCGCAACAAAATTTTGCATGGGATATTAGGATTTCAAAGGATCTATATATGTCATATAACTAGCTTTCGAATATTTGAATAGATGAAGATAAACTCATACCATTGCCATCGGTTTGATGAAGCTTTGGAAGGAAAGACGCAAGCGAGCCTTCTCCTAAGTTTCACACACAAGATGATCAATGCGCCTACCCTTGGTGCTCCTTGTGCTAGCAAGGTTCCTTGGAGTCCTTGATCGAGTGAAAAGGGATGGAGATGTGTTGATCTCTTTTGGCCAAAAACCTCCTCTATCTTCCAAGCGTCGCCACACACAACGAGTGTCGAGAGAGAGGTCGCTTGAGAGGCGAGAATAGCAAGAGCTATTCGAACGTGAGCGTTATCTCCAAGTGGAGATCGTGGTTACTAAAAATAGCCACACCACTCGCTCCAATGTTCACGCCAAGTGAACAAGTCGCCAAGCCTTGAACCATGCGCTCATTTCATGAGCCGGTTCACATTGGTTCGGTTTAAGAACCAATCAAGCCAATGATCTAGTCTAGATCTCAAATAAACCCTAAGGCTCCAGATCTGACCGTTAATCTCTTGATGCTTCTGATCTGCCCGATCTAGCAATCATTCTCTCGATCGAAGCTTACCGATCTCAAGCCCTAATCAATCAAACATGATCAGACTAGATCTCACTTACAATCAGAGATTAAATCCCTTTAAACTGAACCCAAACAATTCAGTCCACACGATCTGACTGAAGTAAGCCATATCATCAAATTGTGCGACCCTGAGGGTTTCCTTTAAATGTCGGTAACGATAATTCACATTATCACGATCAGTGAGGGGTATCTAGCAACACATCACTGTCTCCCGATATAAAGGAAAGAGTCTTCCAAGACTACACCCAAACCATAGCACAAGTGTGAATCAATTCACAAGGCATGCATATTTCCTTTGCCACTGGATGTTCTTATTAGACAAGCGTGTCAAGCTTGTAGCTCCAATATGATGAGCATGATTAGATCAGATGAACACTGTCACCTGGGTATGGCCATACTCTTTTCTCAATCATCTCATCCAGGGGGCCCCTTCAGAACATCACACTCCTTGAACAAGGAGACGGCAATCCTATGTCTATCACTAGTGCCCTAACCTGATTCAAGCTCACCATCCAAGATAGTCTATAATCATTATGTTTCAAATGATATTGAACTATCTCAAAACAATGACAATCATCATTTAGAAAACACAAGTGATCTCAAGTCAGAGGAAATGTGCCACTTGTCATATTCAAGGATTATTCACATTGTGACAAACAATTGAATAACCTAGTAGGGTCTGTCCAGCACATCCAATGTACCCATGAGTCTACATCTTATTCCATGCTCGAAGCATCCTATAAGATTAGAACACATATTAGTCTTAACCATATCAAGGCTGTCTCATGCTCACCAAGATATATCGACTAAGGACATAACAGCATGTCAGCCCAGCTGAACAGCTTTGAGACATTATTCAGAAGAACATATATTGCAGCAGACAATGTAAACAACTGAATAATAACCATGCCTTTATAAACATAACAGTTTATTACATGATACAGATACATTCCCACAGGCCTCAAACATTAGCCTTAAGGGCATACCCCAACAATCTCCCACTTGCACTTAATCTAATGGTTGAGAAATCTCAAACCCATATTATTACAGTGCTTCTCATGCTTCTGCTGCGCCAGAGGCTTGGTAAGCGGGTCTGCCAGATTGTCATCTGTATGAACCTTGCAGATTTTGATCTCGCCACGATCTATGATCTCCCTGATCAAATGAAACCGTCTCTGTATGTGCTTGGACTTCTGGTGCGACCGTGGTTCCTTTGCTTGTGCGATTGCTCCAGTGTTATCACAGAAGATAACCAAAGGATCTGCACTCGAAGGAACGACACCAAGTTCTCTCACGAACTTACGAATCCACACTGCCTCCTTGGATGCTTCCGAGGCTGCAACATACTCGGCTTCTGTTGTGGAATCAGCAACAGTTGACTGTTTGAAACTCTTCCACACCACTGCACCTCCATTCAAGCTAAAAACATAGCCTGATTGCGATCGGAAATCATCCTGGTCTGACTGGAACGAAGCGTCAGTATATCCTTCAATACTGAGTTCTTCCTGACCACCATATATCAAGAACATATCTTTGGTTCTCCGCAGATATTTTAAAATGTTCTTGACTGCAATCCAGTGCGCCATACCTGGATTACTTTGGAAACGACTGGTCACGCTTAACCCGTAAGCAACGTCTGGGCGAGTACACAACATCGCATACATAATGGATCCAATAGCCGAAGCATAAGGCTTATTGTCCATTTCATCTTTCTCAGTCTGTGTTTGTGGACACTGACTCTTCGAAAGATTCAGACTATGTCTGACTGGAAGATATCCTCGTTTAGAATTCTCTAAATGAAATCTCTCCAGGACTTTATCGATGTAAGTACTCTGGCACAGCCCGAGAAGCCTCTTCGATCTATCCCTGTAGATCTTCACACCTAACACATAGGCTGCTTCTCCTAAATCTTTCATCTGGAAACATTTCCTCAGCCATGCCTTCACAGCATGCATTTCAGGAATGTCATTTCCAATGATCAAGATATCATCGACGTAGAGGACTAGGAAAGTTATCACGCTCCCACTAAACCTCTTATATACACACGGGTCATCCTCGTTCTTGATGAAACCAAATTCACTGATTGATTCATCAAAACGAATATTCCAGCTTCTAGATGCTTGCTTAAGTCCATAAATAGACTTCTTTAACTTGCATATCTTATGACGATCTGATGGATTAGTGAAACCTTCTGGTTGTGTCATATACACATCCTCATCCAGATTTCCATTAAGGAAAGCTGTTTTCACATCCATCTGCCAGATCTCATAATCATAATATGCAGCTATCGCGAAAAGAATCCGAATAGACTTAAACATAGCTACAGGTGAGAAAGTTTCATCATAATCTATCTCGTAGATTTGTTTGAAACCTTTCGCAACTAGCCTGCCTTTATAGGTAACCACGTTACCATCCATGTCAATCTTCTTCTTGAAGATCCACTTACAGCCTATAGGGATAACTCCCGGAGGCGGATCAACCAAATCCCAAACTTGGTTATCTGACATGGAGTCCATCTCGGCGCGCATAGCTTCAAGCCATCTAGCTGACTCCGGTCCACTGACCGCATCCGCATAAGTGAGGGGTTCATCATGATCAATGATGTAGACTCCGTCATAGCGCTCAGGCTGTCGACGAATCCTTCCCGATCTTCGCGGTTCCCGTGATATCTGAGCCTCAGGTTGTTCAATAACCTGTTCTACTGGCTCAGGCTCATCCAACTGTGCTTGACTACTTTGTCCTTCCTCTGGATTCTCATCCAGCTTTATTTCTCTCCCACTGGCCTCTTGCAGAAGAAACTCCTTCTCAAGAAATATGGCCGTCCGAGCAACAAAAACCTTGTTCTCTTTGGGGTCGTAGAAATAATAACCCTTAGTTTCCTTAGGGTAACCGACAAAGATACATTTGTCAGATCTGCTCTCTAGTTTCCTAGAGGCGAGCCTTTTTGACATAAGCCTCGCAGCCCCAGATCCTGATAAATGTCAAGCTTGGCTGTTTCCCATACCATAACTCATATGGCGTCTTTGAAACTGCCTTGGATGGCACTCGGTTTAGTATCTTTGCAGCTGTTTCCAGTGCAAAACCCCAAAAGGAGTATGGAAGAGTAGCCTGACTCATCATAGAATGAACCATATCAAGTAACGTTCTATTTCTCCTTTCGGACACACCATTCCATTGCGGTGTTCCTGGCGGAGTGAGCTGTGAGATAATCCCACACTCCTTTAGATAGTCAGTAAACGCATGACTTAGGTATTCACCACCTCGATCTGAGCGAAGTGCCTTGATATTTCGGCCTAGCTGATTCTGTACTTCATTTTTGAACTCTTTGAACTTGTCAAAAGATTCACTCTTATGTCTCATCAGATAGACATACCCATACCTACTGAAATCATCAGTAAAGGTAATGAAGTACTGATAGCCACCTCTGGCATGTTTACTAAATGGCCCACACACATCACTGTGTATAAGGTCAAGTAAACCTGAAGCCCTTTGACCTTTGTGAGGAAAAGGTGACTTCGTCATTTTACCCATCAAACAAGCTTTGCATGTATCAATCTCCTTGTAGGAGAATGATCCCAGCAGTCCATAATCATGCAACCGCTTAATGCGTTTCTCGTTTATATGGCCTAAACGACTATGCCATAGCAAGGTGCTGTCATCAGCATACTTGGCTTTCTTAATATCAATACTTTGTATAGAACGCTCCATGTCCAACATGAATAACCCATTGCTAATTGAACCAGTTGCATAAACAATATTATCATAAGATAAAACACACTTTGAAATATTGCATTCAAAGGAAAATCCCTTCCTGACAAGAGCAGGAATGGAGATAATATTTTAGTAATACTGGGAACAAAATAACAACTGTTTAGTTCCAATACAAGTCCAGATGGTAAAGAAATGAAGTAGTCTCCTACAGCAACAGCAGCAACCCGTGCCCCGTTTCCAACTCGTAGGTCCACCTCATGCTGTCCCACCTGCCTTCTTCTCTTGAGTTCCTGTACATTTGAACAAATGTGAACTCCACATGCAGTGTCCAACACCCATGATATAGAAGAAGAAAACATGACCTCAGTCACGAATATACCTGAGCCAGAAGCGAAGCTTCCCCTCTTATCTCCTTGGAGCGCTTTACAGTCCTTTTTCCAGTGACCCAGCTGGCCACAGTGGAAACACCTGTATTCCTTAGACCGCTTCACCTTCTGCTTCAGAGCCTTGCTGTAATTCTTGACAGGGGCCTTGCCCTTCTTCCCCTTCTTCTTGTTCCTGGAAGGAACCATTAAGACAGAGGTCGAAGGCTTTCCCTTCAGAGTCTCCTCAGTAGTGAGGAGCATATTCAGCAGCTCTGCCGGAGTACAATCGATTTTGTTCATATTAAAGTTAATAATGAACGCGTCGAATGAAGGCGGGAGAGACTGTAGAATAATATCCACAGCAAGCTCCTGGTTGATGGTATGCCCCAGTTTCTCTAGAGCCTCCTTGTGCCCAATCATCTTGAGCACGTGAGCTCCCACTGGGCTCCCTTCAGCCAGTTTGCTCTGAAAGAAGAGCTTCGTCAAATTGTAGCGCTCTGTCCTCGCCTGTGCAGCATACAGCATCTTGAGGTTTGCTATCATGTCTATAGCAGACATATCCTCATGCTGACGCTGCAGCGGTGGCATCATAGACGCTAGCATCAGGCAAGCGACATCAATGCTATCATTGACGTGCTTTTCATAGGCTTCCCGAACCGCCCTTGCGGCGTTCGGAGCGGGCTGCGGCGGTATCGCCGTCTCGAGGACATACAGTTTCCTCTCTGCCTTAAGAACGATCTTAAGGTGTCCAAACCAGTCAGAGAAGTTCGGCCCAGCAAACTTCTCCCTTTCCAGTAGGGATCGCACATTGAAGTTCATGGTGTTCGTTGCTGCAGGTATCTACAACAATGCAAGAACAGCAAGGTCAGTATCAATGTATAAGAATCGATCAGGACTTAAGAAAGATTCCTTTTTCTCACTATTTTATCTGGCTTGAAAAATCCAACAAAACAGCCCGAAAGAGTAGACACTCTTTTAGTGAGATGGGATCCGGATTTCATACTTGGTCTCCGCGTCCCGCTCAGGCGAGATAAGATACACAGAGAGTACAAGCACTAATCTCCGGTAGGCAGTCCCTGCCGATCGCCAACCCGTGCGATTCCCCTTCATCTGGGCAGTACAGCAGACTGTGCCAACTGAGTTGGTACAACACAGTCTCTGACCCCACAGATGGCTGCCTCCATGTGCTACCATATGCGCCACATATGTAGCCTACACGGTCAAGCTGACCCGACCTACTCCCTGGACCACCATGTGCTATGCTGAGCAACGAGAAGGGATAAATCCCTACTCTGTAACACACAGGTGTAATCCCACACCGTCTGAAGATAGATGGACGTGCCCACTGAGTGGGTACAACACGGCTCCAACGATAATCAGAACAGTGAGGTTTCGCGTCAGAAGGCTTACGAGCTTGATATTTTAGCGTTGGATTTTAACGGTCTTTTATCTTCTTCACTATCATGCAATTCCTATGGTGATAGCAGAAGATAAATTAAAACATGCTGTTCTACTTATATAAGCAATAAAAGAAAGCATGGTTCTTATGTGGTAAAAGCCCATAGCCCTAGAAGACCTTAACCTAGTTTAAGTCTTCACTTGCTCTTCATGGGTCTTTTGCTGCTCATCTGGCCCATACCAGGGCCCAAGCGCCAATTGTAGCTCTGGTGCGCCCACCAGGAAAATGCGCCAGGTCCTAGGGTCGAACCCTAGACCTCCCACCTGGTCAAGCCACTGCTGCATGCGCCTCTGCCAAGTGTGCTCTGTGCTCTTGTCTAATTAAATTACAAATTTAACTATCTAGACAAGATTGACACGCAGGTCAATAACATTTTATAAATTAAAGCAATGTGATGCGCAGATCACAATAATTAATTTACAACAATTTTAAATCCCAGGCACGCAGGCCCCAGCACAGCACACAATTAATATGGGCAGCCCACATAAGACTAAATAGACAAACATATGCATCCAATCAGCAATCATGTGATCCATCATAAAAAATTAAAATTTTTCGAAAAACCCCATGGGATCAATTTTAATTTTTCCTTATTTGCCCTACAACCTTACAACGGTCCATTACTAGGGATCCACTCAACCAACCTAGTCAGATCCTCTGCCCTTGCATGCACCAAGTCCTAACTGACTTGAGTCGACCATAAGGTCAACCATGCATGCGCCAGGGCTGAACAACCACACTGAGGTCTGGCAAGCGGGTGTGACCCCGGGCCTAACTCAGGTGGGTTCATGGGTCGTCTCAATCAGACATCGCTACACGCCTGTCTGCAGTCGACCTGTAGCCACCTCAAGCTTGCGCCAAGGTGCTATCCAGTCGACCCATCAAGGCTGTCAGATAGTCTGATCAGACTGATTGGATCTGACCTAGGGGGTGATTTCAACCCTAATAACCCGTCTAAGGGTTTATAGCAGGGCCTTAGATCTAATGTTAAGCGCGCATGTGATATTTCCTTTTGAGAAAACTTAAGCTACAACATGCGCCAACATAGATGCGCAAAAAGAAAAGCATAAACTAGTTTCGCACATATAAGATCTAAGCATATATGGATTCACAATCAAAGCAATCATATGAACATATAACCCTCGCTCTGATACCAATTGAAGGGAACCCCTAACTAAGGGGTAGAAACCCTAATGGTGGCGCAACAAAATTTTGCATGGGATATTAGGATTTCAAAGGATCTATATATGTCATATAACTAGCTTTCGAATATTTGAATAGATGAAGATAAACTCATACCATTGCCATCGGTTTGATGAAGCTTTGGAAGGAAAGACGCAAGCGAGCCTTCTCCTAAGTTTCACACACAAGATGATCAATGCGCCTACCCTTGGTGCTCCTTGTGCTAGCAAGGTTCCTTGGAGTCCTTGATCGAGTGAAAAGGGATGGAGATGTGTTGATCTCTTTTGGCCAAAAACCTCCTCTATCTTCCAAGCGTCGCCACACACAACGAGTGTCGAGAGAGAGGTCGCTTGAGAGGCGAGAATAGCAAGAGCTATTCGAACGTGAGCGTTATCTCCAAGTGGAGATCGTGGTTACTAAAAATAGCCACACCACTCGCTCCAATGTTCACGCCAAGTGAACAAGTCGCCAAGCCTTGAACCATGCGCTCATTTCATGAGCCGGTTCACATTGGTTCGGTTTAAGAACCAATCAAGCCAATGATCTAGTCTAGATCTCAAATAAACCCTAAGGCTCCAGATCTGACCGTTAATCTCTTGATGCTTCTGATCTGCCCGATCTAGCAATCATTCTCTCGATCGAAGCTTACCGATCTCAAGCCCTAATCAATCAAACATGATCAGACTAGATCTCACTTACAATCAGAGATTAAATCCCTTTAAACTGAACCCAAACAATTCAGTCCACACGATCTGACTGAAGTAAGCCATATCATCAAATTGTGCGACCCTGAGGGTTTCCTTTAAATGTCGGTAACGATAATTCACATTATCACGATCAGTGAGGGGTATCTAGCAACACATCACTGTCTCCCGATATAAAGGAAAGAGTCTTCCAAGACTACACCCAAACCATAGCACAAGTGTGAATCAATTCACAAGGCATGCATATTTCCTTTGCCACTGGATGTTCTTATTGGACAAGCGTGTCAAGCTTGTAGCTCCAATATGATGAGCATGATTAGATCAGATGAACACTGTCACCTGGGTATGGCCATACTCTTTTCTCAATCATCTCATCCAGGGGGCCCCTTTAGAACATCACACTCCTTGAACAAGGAGACGGCAATCCTATGTCTATCACTAGTGCCCTAACCTGATTCAAGCTCACCATCCAAGATAGTCTATAATCATTATGTTTCAAATGATATTGAACTATCTCAAAACAATGACAATCATCATTTAGAAAACACAAGTGATCTCAAGTCAGAGGAAATGTGCCACTTGTCATATTCAAGGATTATTCACATTGTGACAAACAATTGAATAACCTAGTAGGGTCTGTCCAGCACATCCAATGTACCCATGAGTCTACATCTTATTCCATGCTCGAAGCATCCTATAAGATTAGAACACATATTAGTCTTAACCATATCAAGGCTGTCTCATGTTCACCAAGATATATCGACTAAGGACATAACAGCATGTCAGCCCAGCTGAACAGCTTTGAGACATTATTCAGAAGAACATATATTGCAGCAGACAATGTAAACAACTGAATAATAACCATGCCTTTATAAACATAACAGTTTATTACATGATACAGATACATTCCCACAGGCCTCAAACATTAGCCTTAAGGGCATACCCCAACATAGCCACCTCTGGCATGTTTACTAAATAGCCCACACACATCGCTGTGTATTAGGTCAAGTAAACCTGAAGCCCTTTGAGCTTTGTGAGGAAAAGGTGACTTCGTCATTTTACCCATCAAACAAGCTTTGCATGTATCAATCTCCTCATAGGAGAATGATCCCAGCAGTCCATGATCATGCAACCGCTTAATGCGCTTCTTGTTAATATGGCCTAAACGACTATGCCATAACAAGGTGCTGTCATCAGCATACTTGGCTTTCTTATTATCAATGTTTTGTATAGAATTTTCCATGTCCAACATGAATAACCCAATGTTAATTGAACCAGTAGCATAAACAATATTATCAAGAGAAAGTACACACTTTGAAATATTGCATTCAAAGGCAAATCCTTTCCTGACAAAAGCAGGAATAGAGATAATATTTTTAGTAATACTGGGAACAAAGTAACAACTGTTTAGTTCTAATACAATGCCAGATGGTAATGAGATGAAATAGTCTCCTACAGCAACAGCAGCAACCCGTGCCCCGTTTCCAACGCGTAGGTCCACCTCATGCTGTCCCACCTGTCTTCTTCTCTTGAGTTCCTGCACATTTGAACAAATGTGAACTCCACATGCAGTGTCCAACACCCATGATATAGAAGAAGATGAAACCATGACTTCCGTCACGTAAATACCTGAGCCAGAAGCAATGCTTCCCCTCTTATCTCCTTGGAGCGCTTTACAGTCCTTTTTCCAGTGACCCAGCTGGCCACAGTGGAAACATCTGTATTCCTTTGACCGCTTGACCTTTTGCTTCAGAGCCTTGCTGTAGCTCTTGACAGGGGCCTTGCCCTTCTTCCCCTTCTTCTTGTTCCTAGAAGGAACCATTAAGACAGAGGTTGAAGGCTTTCCCTTCAGAGTCTCCTCAGTAGTCAAGAGCATATTCAGCAGCTCTGCCGGAGTACAATCGATTTTGTTCATATTAAAGTTAATAATGAACGCATCGAAAGAGGGCGGGAGAGACTGCAGAATAATGTCTACAGCAAGCTCCTGATTGATGGTATGCCCCAGTTTTTCTAGAGCCTCCTTGTGCCCAATCATCTTGAGCACGTGAGCTCCCACTGGGCTTCCTTCAGCCAGTTTGCTCTGAAAGAAAAGCTTTGTCAGATTATAGCGTTCTATCCTCGCCTGTGCAGCATACAGCATCTTGAGGTTCGCTATAATTTCTATAGCCGACATATCCTCATGCTGACGCTGCAGCGGTGGCGTCATAGACGCTAGCATCAGGCAAGCGACATCAATGCTATCATTGACGTGCTTTTCATAGGCTTCACGAACCGCCCTTGCGGCGTTCGCAGCGGGTTGAGGCGGTATAGCCGTCTCGAGGACATACAGTTTCCTCTGTGCCTTAAGAACGATCTTAAGGTGTCCGAACCAGTCTGAGAAGTTTGGCCCAGCAAACTTCTCCCTTTCCAGTAGGGATCGCACATTGAAGCTCATGGTGTTCGTTGCTGCAGGAATCTACAACAATGCAAGAACAGCAAGGTCAGTATCAATGTTTAGAATCAATCCAGGACTTAAGAAAGATTCTTTTCTCACTATTTTATCTGACTGAAAAATCCATTAAAACAGTCCGAAAGAGTAACACTCTTTTAGTGAGATGGGATCCAGATTTCATACTTGGTCTCCGCGTCCCGCTCAGGCGAGATAAGATGCGCAGAGAATACAAGTACTAATTTCTGGTAGGCAGTCCCTGCCAATCGCCAACCCGTGCGATTTCCCTTCATCTGGGCAATCCAGCAGACTGTGCCAACTGAGTTGGTACAACACAATCTCTGACCCCACAGATGGCTGCCTCCATGTGCTACCATATGCGCCACATATGTAGCCTACATGGTCAAGCTGACCCGACCTACTCCCTGGACCACCACGTGCTATGCTGAGCAACGAGAAGCGATAAATCCCTTCTCTGTAACACGCAGGTGAAATCCCGCACCGTCTGAAGATAGATGGACGTGCCCATTGAGTGGGTACAACACGGCTCCAACGATAATCAGAACAGTGAGGTTTCGCGTCAGAAGGCTTACGAGCTTGATATTGATGCGTTGGATTTTAACGGTCTTTTATCTTCTTACTATCAGGCAAATCCTATGGCTATAGCAGAAGATAAACTCATGCAATTCTAATTATAAAAGCAATAAATAGAAAGCATGCTGATCTTATGTGGTAAAAGCCCATGAACCCTAAGTAAGACCTTAAGTTATCTTAAGTTTTCACTTGCTTCTTGGGTCTTTTGCATCTCATCTGGTCCAACCCAGGGCCCTAGCGCTCAATGCAGCTCAGGTGCGCCCACCAGCTGAATGTGCCTCTGCAATGTGTGCTTTTGAGCTCTTGTCTAATCAAAATACATTTTGATCTATCTAGACAAGCTTGACTCGCAGGTCAATTATACAATAAATTAATTAAAAATGTGATTCGCAGATCACAATACAAATTAATTTACAAGTTTAATTCCAGGCTCGCAGGCCCCAGCACAGCACACATTAAATTGGGCATCCCACATAAGATTAAATAAACAAGCATATGGCATCAATCAATCATCATGTGATCCCTTACAAAGAAAATAAAATTTTGAAAACCCCATAGGCATCAATTTTAATTTCCTTATGTGCCCTACAACCTTACAACGGTCCATTGATAGGGATCCACTCAACAATCTAGTTAGATCCATGCCCTTGCATGCACCAAGTCCTAACTGACTCGAGTTGACCTAATGGTCAACCATGCATGCGCCAAGGGCTGAACAACCAACATGAGTTCTGGCAAGCGGGTGTGACCCCGGGCCTAACTCATGTGTGTTCACTGGTTGTCTCAACCAGACCTCGCTACACGCCTGTGATGCAATCGACCTATAGCCACCTTGTGCTTGCGCACAGGTGCCATCTGGTCGATCCATCTAGGCTGTCAGATGGTCTGATCAGACTATTGGATCTAACCTAGAGGGTGACTTCAACCCCATCAACCCGTCTAAGGGTTTATAGTAAGCGCATATAGATCTAATTGTTTGCGCGCAAGTAAACAAGTTTTTAATGAAATACCATTCAACAAACTAAACATGCGCCAACAAGATCATGCAAAAACATGAACAAAACACATGCGCCAACACCTAAAACCTAGCATGTAGATTCGCATGTGAAAAAGATCTATACTAGAGCGCAAACAAGGATCACAAAGCAATCATATAATCATACATACAACCGCAGCTCTGATACCAATTGAAGAAACCCCTTTCGAGAGGGGGGCGAGAACCCTAAACATGCATAACCGAAACCTTTGCATGGCGGAAATTAGGGATTCAAGAATCTCATGTATGATATATAATCAACTAGATGAAAGGTTGCTAAAATCAACAAAGGGTCATACCGATGCCATAGTTTAGATGATGCCTTGGAAGCAAAGACTCGATTGCTTCTTCTCCAAAGGAATCGCACACAAGAGGAAGAAGGCCTACACTTCGATCGCTCCTTGTGCTAGCAAGGCACCAAAGTGTCTTTGATCGCTTGTCGGGGTGATGAAAGACTTGCTCGGCTTTCTCCACTAGACTTCGGCGTGAGTTCTCTTCTCTACACCCGAGAGTCCGCGAGAGGAAGAAGCGAGACAACGATCCACCCGAAGTGGAGACGTTCAGCCAAAACGTGGAGACGTTTTTCACTTGAAAAACCGACTTTCCAATTATAGAAAGTCTTTAATTCCAAAACGTTTTGCGTTGAACTATTCGAAACTCACTTATTCACATTGAACCAAGCGCTCAATCATGAGCCGGTTCAAGGTCTTTGGTTCAATGACCAAACCGAATTAGCCCAAGCATTAAGTCAAGATCGAATTAAACCCTAAGGTCCTAGATCTGACCATTCATCTTCTGATGCTCCTGATCTGATCGATCTAGCATCAACACTCTCGATCGAAGCTTACCGATCTCAAGCCCTAATCAATCAAACATGATCAGACTAGATCTCACTTACAATCAGAGTTTAAATCCCTTTAAACTGAACCGAAACAATTCAGTCCACACGATCTGACTTAAGTAAGCCATATCATCAAATTGTGCGACCCTGAGGGTTTCCTTTAAATGTCGGTAACGATAACTTACGTTATCACGATCAGTGAGGGGTATCTAGCAACACATCACTGTCTCCCGATATAAAGGAAAGAGTCTTCCAAGACTACACCCAAACCACAGCTCAAGAGTGAATCCATTTCACTAGGCATGCATGTGTCCTTTGCCACTGGATGTTCTTATTGGACAAGCGTGTCAAGCCTGTAACTCCAATATGATGAGCATGATTAGATCAGATGAACACAGTCACCTGGGTATGGCCATACACTTTCTCAATCATCTCATCCAAGGGGGGGCCCCATTAGAACATCACACTCCTTAAACAAGGAGACAGCAATCCTTTATCTATCACTAGTGCCCTAACCTGACTCAAGCTCACCATCCAAGATAGTCTATAATCATTATGTTTCAAATGATATTAAACCACCTCAAAACAATGACAATCATCATTTAGAAACACAAGTGATCTCAAGTCAAAAGACATGTGCCACTTGATGCAAACAAGGATTATTCACATTGTGACAAGCAATTGAATATCCTAGTAGGGTCTGTCCAGTACATCCAATGTACCCATGAGTCTACATCTTATTCCATGCTCGAAGCATCCTATAAGATTAGAACACATATTAGTCTTAACCATATCAAGGCTGTCTCATGTTCACCAAGATATTTCGACTAAGGACATATAGCATGTCAGCCTAGCTGAACAGCTTTGAGACATTATTCAGAAGTACACTTATTACAACAGACAAGGCAACAAACTGAATAACAACCATTGCCTTTATAAACATAAAAGTTTATTACATGATACTGATACAATCCCAAGGCCTCAAACATTAGCCTTAAGGGCATACCCCAACACTTGTCTCCTTGGAGCGCTTTACAGTCCTTTTTCCAGTGACCCAGCTGGCCACAATGGAAACATCTGTATTCCTTCGACCGCTTGACCTTTTGCTTCAGAGCCTTGCTGTAACTCTTGACAGGGGCCTTGTCCTTCTTCCCCTTCTTCTTGTTCCTTGAAGGAAACATCAAGACAGAGGTTGAAGGCTTTCCCTTCAGAGTCTCCTCAGTAGTCAAGAGCATATTCAGCAGCTCTGCCGGAGTACAATCGATTTTGTTCATATTAAAGTTAATGATGAACGCATCGAAAGAGGGCGGGAGAGACTGCAGAATAATGTCTACAGCAAGCTCCTGATTGATGGTGTGTCCCAGTTTCTCTAGAGCCTCCTTGTGCCCAATCATCTTGAGCACGTGAGCTCCCACTGGACTCCCTTCAGCCAGTTTGCTCTGAAAGAACAGCTTAGTCAAATTATAGCGCTCAGTCCTCGCCTGCGCAGCATACAGCATCTTGAGGTTTGCTATCATTTCTATAGCAGACATATCCTCATGCTGACGCTGCAGCGGTGGCGTCATAGATGCTAGCATCAGGCAAGCGACATCAATGCTATCATTGACATGCTTTTCATAGGCATCCCGAACCGCCCTTGGGCGTTCGGAGCGGGCTGAGGCGGTATAGCCGTCTCGAGGACATACAGTTTCCTCTCTGCCTTAAGAACAATCTTAAGGTGTCCGAACCAGTCTGAGAAGTTTGGCCCAGCAAACTTCTCTCTTTCCAGTAGGGATCGCACATTGAAGCTCATGGTGTTCGTTGCTGCAGGTATCTACAACAATGCAAGAACAGCAAGGTCAGTATCAATGTTAAGAATCAATCAAGACTTAAGAATGATTCTTTTTCTCACTATTTTATCTGGCTGAAAAATCCAGCAAAACAGCCCGAAAGAGTAGAACTCTTTTAGTGAGATGGGATCCAGATTTCATACTTGGTCTCCGCGTCCTGCTCAGGCGAGATAAGATGCACAGAGAGTACAAACACTAATTTCTGGTAGGCAGTTCCTGCCAATCGCCAACCCGTGCGATTCCCCTTCATCTGGGCAATCCAGCAGACTGTGCCAACTGAGTTGGTACAACACAGTCTCTGACCCCACAGATGGCTGCCTCCATGTGCTACCATATGCGCCACATATGTAGCCTACAGGGTCAAGCTAACCCGACCTACTCCCTGGACCACCACGTGCTATGCTGAGCAACGAGAAGCGATAAATCCCTTCTCTGTAACACGCAGGTGTAATCCCGCACCGTCTGAAGATAGATGGACGTGCCCACTGAGTGGGTACAACACGGCTCCAACGATAGTCAGAACAGTGAGGTTTCGCGTCAGAAGGCTTACGAGCTTGATATTTTAGCGTTGGATTTTAACGGTCTTTTATCTTCTTGACTATCATGCAATTCCTATGGTGATAGCAGAAGATAAACTCATGCAATTCTAATTATAAAAGCAATAAATAGAAAGCATGCTGATCTTATGTGGTAAAAGCCCATTAAGCCTAAGTTAGACCTTAAATTAAACTTAAGTCTTCACTTGCTTTTCTTCATGGGTCTTTTGCTTCTCATCTGGCCCAACCCAGGGCCCAAGCGCCATCTGCAGCTCAGGTGCGCCTACCAGGGAAAATGCGCCTGGTCCCAGAGTCGAACCCTGGACCTCCCACCTGGTCAAGCCTCTGCTGCAAGCGCCTCTGCCAAGTGTGCTCTGTGCTCTTGTCTGATTAATTTACAAATTAATCTATCTAGACAAGATTGACTCGCAGGTCAATTACATTTTATAAATTAAATGCAATGTGATGCGCAGATCACAATAAAAATTAATTTACAAATTTTAACCAGGCACGCAGGCCCCAGCACAGCACACATTAATTAGGCGTCCCACATAAGATTAAATAAACAAGCATATGCTTACAATCAACATGTGATCCATTCATGAAAATAAAATTTTTCAAAAACCCATTGGCATCAATTTTATTTTCCTTATGTGCCCTACTACCTTACAACGGTCCATTAATAGGGATCCACTCATCAGACCTAGTCAGATCCACTGCCCTTGCATGCACCAAGTCCTAACTGACTTGAGTCGACCTAGTGGTCAACTATGCATGCGCTAGGGCTGAACAACCTACATGAGTTTTGGCAAGCGGGTGTGACCCCGGGCCTAACTCATGCGTGTTCACTAGTTGTCTCAACCAGACCTCGCTACACGCCTTTGATGCAGTCGACCTATAGCCACCTTATGCTTGCGCATAGGTGCCATCTGGTCGACCCATCTGGGCTGTCAGATGGTCTGATCAGACTAGTTGGATCTTAACTAGAGATGACTTCAACCCTACTAACCCGTCTAAGGACTTATAGCAGGCGCCATTTAGATCTAAGGTGAGTCGCGCAAGTAAAGAAGTTTTTGAGAAAAACTAAATGTATGCGCCAACTAGATACATGCGCTAATGATAAAAAATCATACTTCATGTAGTTTAGATCTAAGGTGTTGCGCAAACATGGATCACTTCAGTTCAGCAATCATATAAATCATGCATATAACCGCTCTGATACCAATTGTAAGTCCCCAGAAGGGGGCGAAACCCTAAAGCATGGCGCGTATAAAATTTTAAACAGCGGAAGAGGGTTTCTAGGGGATCGGATTCATGCATAACATATGATCAACTTGTTAAACCGATTGCAAACATAGAAGATGTCATACCGATGCCATTTCTAGATGGCGTCTTGGAAGCAGAGAGCGATAGGGATCTCCTCCAAAGGATGCGCACACAAGATGAAGAAGTCGCCTACTCTGATGGTGCTCCTTGTGCTAGCAAGGTTCCAAGAGGTCCTTGTCGTATGGAAGGGAAGAGAATCCTTTGCTTGGCGATTTCTTCCTTCTCCTTTTTCGTCAACCTCTTCACCACACGAGAGAGAGCTTGTTGGCGACGAGAGAGGAGGAGAAGCGAGAGAGTAGAGCGCCTTAGGCGTGAACGTGAGTGATGGTCACGTATGTGATCATGCTTTCTAAAAATAGAAAGCCACTTACTCACATGCGATCATGGGTTTACCCCAATCGCAAACTCCTCTCCATTTGAACCACACGCTCACTCAATGAGCTGGTTCAATTTGGTTTGGTCCAAAGACCAATTAACCCAAGCGATATGGTCTAGATCACAATTAAACCCTAAGGTTCCAGATCTAACCGTTGATCTCTTGATGCTGCTGATCTCACTGATCTAGCATCCATTCTCTCGATCGAAGCTTACCGATCTCAAGCCCTAATGAATCAAACATGATCAGACCAGATCTCACTTACAATCAGAGACTAAATCCCTTTAAACTGAACCCAAACAATTCAGTCCATACGATCTGACTTAAGTAAGCCATATCATCAAATTGTGCGACCCTGAGGGTTTTCTTTAAATGTCGGTAACGATAACTCACGTTATCACGATCAGTGAGGGGTATCTAGCAACACATCACTGTCTCCCGATATAAAGAAAAGAGTCTTCCAAGACTACACCCAAACCACAGCACAAGTGTGAATCAACTCACTAGGCATACATGATTCCTTTGCCACTGGATGTTCTTATTGGACAAGCGTGTCAAGCCTGTAGCTCCAATATGATGAGCATGATTAGATCAGATGATCATAGTCACCTGGGTATGGCCATACACTTTCTCAATCATCTCATACAGAGGGGGCCCCTTAGAACATCACACTCCTTAAACAAGGAGACGGCAATCCTGTATGTGATAGCGCCCTAACATGACTCAAATTCACCATCCAAGATAGTCTATAACCATTATGTTTCAAATGATATTGAACTACCTCAAAATAATGACAATCATCATTTAGAAACACAAGTGATCTCAAGTCAGAGGAAATGTGCCACTTGTTGCAATCAAGGATTATTCACATTGTGACAAGCAATTGAATATCCTAGTAGGGTCTGTCCAGTACATCCAATGTACCCATGAGTCTACATCTTATTCCATGCTCGAAGCATCCTATAAGATTAGAACACATATTAGTCTCAATCATATCAAGGTTGTCTCATGTTCACCAAGATATCTCGACTAAGGACATTACAGCATGTCAGCCTAGCTGAACACCATTGAGACATTATTTAGAAGTACAATTATTGCAGCAGACAATGTAACCAACTGAATAACAACCATTGCCTTTATAAACATAAGAGTTTATACATGATACTGTTACAATCCCAAGGCCTCAAACATTAGCCTTAAGGGCATACCCCAACACACCATAGCTGATTCTACAATAGAGGCCGAGTATGTTGCTGCTTCTGAGGCTGCCAAATAAGCTGTTTGGATAAAGAAGTTTATATATGATCTTCAGGTAGTTCTAACTACTGTGGATCCCATAGAGCTCTATTGTGACAACAATGGAGCCATTGCACAGGCAAAGGAACCACAGTCTCATCAAATGTCCAAATACATACTCAGGAGATTTTACCTGATCAGAGAGATCATAGATCGGGGTGATGTCAAGATTAGCAGAGTTGATATAGAGAACAATCTAGCAGACCCACTGACCAAGGCTTTGGCACAACAGAAGCATGATGGTCATGCTAGGGATATGGCTTTGAGAATCCTCAACCTCTAGGTCTAGGAGGAAGTGGGAGATTGTTTGTGTATCTGCCCTAAGACCTACTTTTGGTCAACCGATGTATTACTTGACTCTAATATTTTGGCATTGTCGTTATCATTATTTGTTTACATCTGCGATCATGTACTTATACGATAATGTCCCTGGAGACATATTGGATCTGTGCTCAAACTTTCATCCCCAGTCAATGTACCTTAGTGGATATGGGACATCTATGGTACTTGTGAGACTGGTATATGGGCTAGTTAGGCACGAGGTGCTAACACAGACATATGGGTATATCAGTGGTTGATATACTAGACAGACCCGCTGTAAGGCTATGACTTGGTGTCATAAGTTATCCTCACAAGTGATAGGAGATGCATTGATCCTTAGACTTGAGGTCATTGTCTCTTCTATATGGTTAGGGACATGCTTTGATGCAACCTAACACCTCGCCGTAGTTGGGAGGTAATAACAGTTGTCATCGAGCATGTAACGATCTATATATGAAGAACAATGTACAGACAAAGGATTTGCCCCTTCCTAAGGGAAGCTTCATATCCATGGAGCTCCTCGATGGTTCAATGACTGAAAGTGTATCGCCAAACCCAGGTGAGAACCTGATTTAGATATGACCATGTGATTGGGTAAAAGCAAGTGAAGACACACTTGTCCAATTGGATATCAGTTCGGCGAAGGGACTATAATAGATCTGTACCTAGTCGCGATGATGGGGATGTCGATGTCAATATCCATTCCGATGACTTGGGTAGCAGCGATGCACTACTAGGTGCCACTCAGTGCTTGTGGTGACCTTAGGTCAGCACTGCCAACGTCAAAGAGACCTACAGGGTCACACACCAAGATACCCGAGTTCTTGTATTGATCGGGTAACCTCATGATCAAGTTATTGGATAACTCGGATCTATTTGGGAGATTCCATCAGCGCTAATGGGCCTGATGAGATGGAAGAATGTTATTGGAGCCAAACTCCATTTATGGCATGTTGACCCGAAATTGACCATGGTTGGTCACATATGGATTAGGGTTGTATTGGATTGGATCCAAGTGCTTAATCAACCCATGTAATGAAGTTTTAGCTAGCTCATTACCCAATGAGGCCCAACGATAACAAGTTGTCATGAAGAGGCAAAGGGTTAAAAGGGCATAATGGGGAGAAATATTCTCCTTTAGGCGCCTATGGGCATAATGGGGAGAAGTTGGCAAAATTGCTTCATTAAGGAAGCAATATGCGCCTCCCCCCTCCTCCATTGATGGAATGAATGCCTCTTAGGCATGTCTTGGGCTGATATGGCCCTTGGGCATATATGGATAGGTTGAATGAGGTTTATGGTAAAGTCTTAGAGACTTTCCTTACCTCAAACTCCCTTAATCTTAGCCGCCCACTTGTCATCATCCTAGACCTACCCAAACTGCCTCTTGCCACTATAAAAGAGACCCCTTGTCGCTCCTATTATTGCACTAATTCTCTTGAAGGCGTGAGCACTCTAAGGGGCGAAAGCAAGGCTAGTGGCGCAAGTTCTTCCATCCCTTCTTGAAGCCGCAAGCCTACTCTCTTCCTCCTTCCTCTTGGCGCAAGGAGGACTTAGGCTTGGTGATAGCGATCCGCAAGTGCACGGATTTATCGAAGTAATAAAAAGTTATCGATCCCATGAGGATCAGGCGGTCAAGTACCGATTACACGTTGATCTATATCTAGACGATTCAATATGTGATTTTTGTTTTGAAAACTTCTAGTGCAAGAAAACAGAAATGTGGTTTTAGGGTTTTGGCTGAAAATCAATTTGGATAAAATCAGGACTCGGGGTTTCACCACATTGACGATTATGAATTTAGTAAAAATAAATCTTTAACGGATTATTATAGTTTTGAAAGAGATTTTTCCTAGGGTACAGATTACCTCCTCCCGAAGCGTAATCCGGTATCTATTTACATTAATTCCCTACTCTTGTGATAATTAACATAAATAGACCCATTAAATTCTGTGAAAAACCATGGTAAACCTTCAAGCGAATTCGAACTACTCCCGTGATCAAATTCACAGGTTTGAAAAGAATAGATCCGACGTTGTGATTCACCTCCCGGTCCTTCTTGTATCGTCTAAGACGTAAAATTACTTGATCAGGGTAATTCACGAAATAAACACAATTCTAATCAAATCAATACTATAAAGATTCATGCAAAAGATTTAGAACAATGTATTTAATCCATAAATCGTCAACGGGCTATTCCCCAAATCCCGAAATAAGGTTTACACGATCATGTTCATAACAAACAGCATGTTCATCAATGAAATTCACATGAAAACCTAAGAAGATTATAGGAAATCGCTAGACAAGTAATTAGAAAAGCTTCCCCTCGACGTGGAGATGAAGATGAAGTATCCAATCCTTCCTTTACGCGGCTTTTCTGATTGAATTCTGCCCTGGAAGTGAATCTCGCCGTCGCCGCAGCCTCCTCTCGTTTTCGTGTCTAGAAGCCCCCGAAACCCTTCCAAAACCTTTCCTTTTATAGTCTAATCAATATAGAACCGGTCTTGGAAGGTTTCTGGAGACTTTGGATCAATTTTGGTTCAGTTTGGAGTCGAATCGAGTGAGAAACATGAGGGGCGGAAACTTTTACGGTCGGTGATGAGTTTACGGCTTCGGCCGTAATTATTTCGGTGTATAATGCTTTTGGTCATAGAAAGTTTCACGGACCGTGATGGATTCACGGTCTCACCCGTGAAATTTTCAGTGAACTTTTTAACTTAGCCGATTTTCGTCCTCTGTTCGTCGTCGCTTTCACGGCCGAATACGCAATTATAGCCAATGCCGTAAATCTCTCATTCTTCACCGTTTTCGCCCCAAATTGGACGTGTGAGCTCGTGATCTCCTCGGGAATCATGCTTTGGCTTCAAAACCCTCAAAATCCATCATTTTTATGCATTTTTACCTACATTTTCAATAAAACTAGAAAAAGTGAAGATTTTGTGCAAAGTAAGATTAAAACACTAAAAGTAACACAAAATCATGCAAATAAACCCAAAATATGATCTAAAACATAGGCAAAAACATGGTGTAAAAATCACATATCAAATAACCCTAGACTTAGAATTTTGCTTGTCCTCAAGCAATACCTTGATATGTATAAAGAATGTAAAGATAAGAATTTTTCAATTGTTTTTGCCCCTATTAATATCCTCAATTTACAAATTAAGCAATCAATATTTCAAACTCAAGTAATTCAAGAAAAATCATAATAGAAATAAATTCCCAAGAGGTTACAATCCAAGAAAGATAAAATTCATAATTCATGTCATA
This sequence comes from Costus lasius, assembly GCA_027563935.2. Classification (NCBI taxonomy): domain Eukaryota; kingdom Viridiplantae; phylum Streptophyta; class Magnoliopsida; order Zingiberales; family Costaceae; genus Costus; species Costus lasius. The sequence continues at coordinate 63,062,936 of CM050454.1, read as the reverse complement.
ACATCCATTCAACACACACTAAGCATCAAATACTTTAATCATAATAAATCCATTTCACTTAACAGATAAAATTTCTACTTCAAGAATTTCAGTGATGTTAAAGATAAGAGATTTTTAAAGCAATTTGGTCTTTAAACTGTTATATGCTATTTACTATTAGCATCATAACATGTTTAAAGTATACTACAAAGTAGTATAATTTAACTCATAGTCTCAATCATGAAAGTCAGCGGAGTTGTCCACATGGCCTACAGCTTTCTCTTTTTCTCCATTTTCATTCTCTTTTTTTTTTATTATTATTATACTTCAACTCTTGTCTTAGGTACCACTGTCAAATTTAATATTGCCAAGTAGAGGAGTTTTTTCCCTTTTTTTTCTTTTTCTTTTTCTGGAGAAAGCCGGTCAGTGGCATGGTACTTAAGTCGTTGTTGATACTTGATTGCAACAGATTTAAAGTATACCAACTTGTGGTATAATATAACTCATGACTTTAGATTTCTCAACTAGAGGAGTTGGAGGAAATCTCAATTTAAAAAGATAAATCATCAAATTTCTATTCATAAAAATTTTCATCAAGCAAAAAATAGATAAATTAAACTTCAAGTATAAAGATACTATGCACGTGTCGTTTGAACATATAACATTTCACATATGTATTTTATCAATACCAGAATTGAATTTACTCAACAATTTAAGTCTACATGAAATTTCAAAAATTCCCTAAGTTATCAAATCAATCACTCAAAATGTTTCCTAAGTCCAAAATCAAGAGTAAAACAAATTTGATCATCCTTAACAATCATAAACATTCAAACTACATATTTGTAAAGCTTTGAAGAAAAAACATATCATGAAGGACACCCTAGACTTAAATTGTTGCATATACATGAACATTAAAATCAATGAATGATAGATTTCAGAAAAAATGTTGCAAAAATCCCCTTTAAAAATGTTGGCAAAAACCTATATAATCATATCAAAAGAATGAAAACATGACCTAGAAAAATCTAGGAACTATGTCACATTAAAGATAATCATATTTTACAATGTAAACAAGTTTCAGGCATTAAATACCATCATGTTTCACTATCAAAATCACATTTATCGTTTCTAATATCAAAATTTAGTTTAATACCAAAATACATCCCAAACCAACATCATGCATCCAAATACATCAAAAACCATCATATATGTCAAATCGCAAACATCATATACCAACATAAATATATAGAGTTTTTGCAAAAATCGTGAAGCTATAGTAACTCTAGAAAAACATCAACCACAATTTTGCATAAATCTCACTCAAAAATCAAATAATCTCGGTTCAAAATCAGTGCAAAAGCATGAAAATCGAGTGGAGAAACCAAATGTAACAGTTAGGTAAAGAGATTCTCACAAATTTGAGCAAAAAATCGGGCTGAAATCAGGCTTCGGCGGTGAACTCGTGTTCTTGCGAATGTCTGGCGCTTCCTGATGATATCCAGCTGAAATCTCATCGGGAGATCAATGGAAAGGGTCACTGGTGATGAAGGAAAGTCCGGAACAAAGATCCGTCACCTGAGGTGGAAGGAATCAATGAGAAATCGGGTTTTCATGGTCCGTGAGCCGTTCACGGCTGCGGCCGTACAAGTTTTTGTGACTTAAATCCATCTGCAAAAATTAAATTTACGGCCGTGAGTGACTCACGGCCATGCCCGTGAATATCTCGTCAAATACCTTTTCTTCATGTAAAAATTTTCCAAAAATTCCTACAAGCAAAAACAACTTATTAAAAATTTTTCATCAATAAAAATTCATCAAATCATGCTGCAAAAAATTATTAAAATATAAAGAAAATCAAAAACTGAAACTAAGAGTAATAAAAATTAGAAGTTTGGGTTGCCTCCCAAAAAGCGCTTGTTTAAGGTCATTAGCTTGACCAAAGCTTCATGTCATGGTGGAGTTGGTGAATCTGTGCCATAGTAGAGAGCATGTAGTCTTTTTCTTTTCCTTCGTCTTGTTAGTGTGTCCACTAAAGTATTTTTCCAGTAAAATAGGTGGATCCAAGTTGCAGTGGCAAGTACATGCACACAAAAATAAAAGTTAAAATCATGCAACGAATAATCAATAATTTTCCTATATTTATCCAAGAGTAAAATCATGCATTCTTCCTTTAGTTTTATATTAGCAATTGGAAGAAGATTAGAATTAAAATCAAAGAATTCATACCCTGGATTTATCAAGAAGTTTTCAATTTGTGCTTTTGGTTTTTCAGTTACCTCAATGCCAATGTGATCAAGAATCTCATGTGCTATCTTCTCTTGGGTACCTGTAGCGAAATTTGCATCAAATAATATTTCAATTACTTCATCATCATTATCCTTAAAATTATCATCTTCATCATTAATCATGCAAATTTCTAATGGATTTTCCTGGAGAATAAGAATTGATGGTACAATATGCATAAGATCCTCTTCCTCATAATTTTCCTTAATTTCTTTCTCTTCAATGGGGCATTTCATCTTAACACTATCAAATTCATCCCCATCTATCTCGCTAATTCTTTCTTGAGGATTATTAAATTCATCATTCTTCTTCTCACAAGAATCCAAAAGTTCAAATTTCTCTTCAAATAAGTCCCAAATATTTATGCTGTAAGACACTTCATTATGTGAGAGGGGACTAGATGGCTGGTAAAATGTTGAGGAAGGTAAATCAAAATCATCCAAATCATCAAAATTTGCAAGAGGTAAATCACAATCATCAAAATTTTTAAAATCATCAAAATTTTTAAAATCATCAAAATTTGAAGAATCATCAAAATTTGCAGAAGGTAAATCACAATCAGGAGTCATGACTAATGATTGATCCATCTCTACAAAATTCTCAGATTTATCCTGGATTTCATCCTCTATATCATTTCTATCAATGCCATAAATCATACTATGGATATTCTCATTTTCCAAATCAAACTCAAGTATACAACTTTGTTGTGCTATCTGTGTTTCTAGCATTTTAGTATTAGCACATATAGATTCTACTTGAGAAGTAAGCTGAGCAATCATCTCACTAAGATCTTCAAGTTCCTTACTCTGATTTATTATAATTTTTTTCAAGCATGGATTCTAGCATAGATTCTTCAGATTCCTCAAAGTGTGGTTCTGAAATATTATTTGAGAAATCTTCATAAAAAGAAGTTTGGTGATTTTTCTATCTAGAATTATACTGATCATCTTGGTACCATGATAAATTAGAACTGGCAGGATTTCCAAATTGGCACTCAGAAGGATAATGATAATAACTTCAACAAATATCACAAGTAACAGTAGATTGCATTCTTAAAGAATTCACCCTTGCTGCAGGCGATTGAAATGCAATTGTGCCATATTCTCTTGTCTGCATCGCCGGTGGCACATATGTCTGACCTGACCATTGACATTGATTAAACATCATTTTTTTTCAATAAAATTTAGAAATATAAAATGTAGAACAGGAAATGCAAAATATGTAGACAAATGATTTTTGAGTTCTCCGGTTCATGCAACGTGTTAATCCAAAAAGATGAAAATAAAATAAACTAACTATAAAAAAAATTGCGAAAAACAAATAAAAAAAAATGAAAACAAAAACAAATAAAATAAAAACAAAGATAAAAACAAAAAGAAATAAATAAAAAAAATGTCTAGTCTATAAATCTCACGATTAAATCAATATTGACTGCCCTGATCCCCGACAACGGCCCCAAAAACTTGATAGCGATCTGCAAGTGCACGGATTTATTGAAGTAATAAAAAGTTATCGATCCCACGAGGATCAGGCGATCAAGTACCGATTACACATTGATCTATATCTAGACGATTCAATATGTGATTTTTGTTTTGAAAACTTCTAGTGCAAGAAAACAAAAAGGTGGTTTTAGGGTTTTGGCTGAAAATCAATTTGGATAAAATCAGGACTCGGGGTTTCACCACATTGACGATTATGAATTTAGTAAAAATAAATCTTTAATAGATTATTATAGTTTTGAAAGGGATTTTTCCTAGGGTACAGATTACCTCCTCCCGAAGCGTAATCCGGTATTTATTTACATTAATTCCCTACTCTCGTGACAATTAACATAAATAGACCCATTAAATTCTGTGAAAAACCATGGTAATCCTTCAAGCGAATCTGAACTACTCCCGTGATCGGATTCACAGGTTTGAAAAGAATGGATCTGACGTTGCGATTCACCTCCCGGTATAATGCTTTTGGTCAAATCCATAAATAAACACAATTCTAATTTTGATGAGGGTAATTCATGAAATAAACACAATTCTAATCAAATCCATACTATAAAGATTCATGCAAAAGATTTAGAACAATGTATTTAATCCATAAATCGTCAACGGGCTATTCCCCAAATCCCGAAATAAGGTTTACACGATCATGTTCATAACAAACAACAAGTTCATCAATGAAATTCACAAGAAAACCAAAGAAGATTACAGGAAATCGCTAGACAAGTAATTAGAAAAGCCTCCCCTCAACATGGAGATGAAGATGAAGTATCCAATCCTTCCTTTGCGCGGCTTTTCTGATCGAATTCTGCCCTGGAAGTGAATCTCGCCGTCGCCGCCGCCTCCTCTCGTTTTCGTGCCTAGAAGCCCCTGAAACCCTTCCAAAACCTTTCCTTTTATAGTCTAATCAGTATAGAACCGGTCTAGGAAGGTTTCTGGAGAGTTTGGTTCAATTTTGGTTTAGTTTCAAGTCGAATCGAGTGAGAAACACGAGGGGCAAAAACTTTTACGATCAGTGATGAGTTTACGGCTTCGGCCGTAATTATTTTGGTGTATAATGCTTTTGGTCACAGAAAGTTTCACGGACCGTGATGGATTCACGGCCTCACCCGTGAAAATTTTGGTGAACTTTTTAACTTAGCCGATATTCGTCCTCTGTTTGTCTTCGCTTTCACGGCCGAATACGCAATTACGGCCAAGGCCGTAAATCTCTCATTCTTCACCGTTTTCGCCCCAAATTGGACGTGTGAGCTCGTGATCTCCTCGGGAATCATGCTTTGGCTTCAAAACCCTCAAAATCCATCATTTTTATGCCTTTTTACCTACATTTTCAATAAAACTAGAAAAAGTGATGATTCTGTGCAAAGTAAGATAAAAACACTAAAAGTAACACAAAATCATGCAAATAAGCTCAAAATATGATCTAAAACATAGGCAAAAACATGGCGTAAAAATCACTTATCACTTGTCGACATCATCATCTCCTCCTTTCCTTCTCTTCTTGGCGCATCTTCCCTTGAAGGTGGTGCAAGCTTTGAAGAAGGTGACCTAAGGCTTGGATCTTCATGCCGAGGTTAGCACCGGGCGTGGAAGAAGAGAGCTCGAGTCATCCGTGTGTGTGATACTGCAGAGGGCGAACACTTGGGCGCCTACTTCGACATCGACTTCTCATATTGCTTTAAGGTACTTTCTATCACATCATGTCGATCCCCTCGCTTGACGATCTTCACTGGTTTTTGGGACTGGTCGAATTCGGGGATATTGCTTCCGCTGTGTAATGTAATTTTTGTAATGCCAAATTTTATAAAATATCCCCGGGGTTTCCCAACAATGTTCACATCAACTTCAACCACAAGTAGGGAAAGAGATTTGGTGGGAAAGATGAAACGGAGGTTCAGCAAGCAGTCGAAGAACACAAACCGCAGGTGAGCAAGCTCAACTCTTACTCACACACGAGCAAACGCTAACAAATTTTAGTTTTCAAAAGATAGTCGACAAAGAGTGCAAGTGTAAATTACAACGGCTTTTTACCCCTTCACCTCAACGGATACATTCTTAAGGTGGTGTTTGGAATCCCCTCTAAGTTGTAGACAATCTGGTTTTGCAGAAAGTTGCAAGCACTAGCAATGTAAGCTGGCGTTGATTGGCTGCTACATGCAGTGGAGATAATAAGTTGTGAAGATTCACTTGCGCATGCAGAATAAGTTGCTTCAGGTGGCTGTTAGTTGCGCATGCTGGGAGTTGGTGTGGGCTGGTTGCTTCAGTTTGGGTGGCTGCACGTGTATGCTGGTTGCTGGCTGGTAGATTTGGCTTGGCATAATTTGAGCTGCTATTGTTTTGTGGCTCGGCAGAATTTGAGCTGCTATTGCTTTGAGACGTGTATGCAGGATGCTGGATGGAGTTGAGCATTGACTTTGCTGAATTGAACTTGATTTTGATCTTGCTGCTTGCATTGGTTGTTGATATTGTTATCATTGGAGTCACGACATAATTTAGAGTGGCTATTCACTTGAGCTTAGATTTCCATGGATGTTGACTTTGTTGTTGAGGTGCTTGGGTGCCTTGTAGTGCATTACAGGTGCATAATTCCTAGGCTTAAACAACCTAATACATTCATTATAAAATAAAAACAAGATATGAAAATAAATCCTAGGCTACATCCTAACTACAACAAGATAATATTAATGCAAGAATGTAAAATGCAGGAATGTAAACAAGTTCACAAAATGGTCCTACAAGCTGGTCCTACACACAAGACCAGGTAGAACCCAATATGAAAACATGACAAGTACTAATGCTAAAATGTAAACATAATTAAACATCAAAATGTTCCAAAATATCGCGCGAATTAGAAAGCAGGCAATACAAGGCACGGCTTGAGTCGTCCTGGGTCAAATTGAATCCATGCCCCTGCATCAGATTTATCGGAGAATTAAATTTGAGAATATGTGGAGGTCCCGGTGGTAAGCCAAGGTTGTGGCGATCTTCTCAGGGCCATGATCCTGCATCAGCTCTTTCCGCGTGGGGAAGAATTCTCCTCCGGAGAATTAAGATTGAAGCTCTTCATTGGTTCAGGTGGCCATCCCAAGGTATGGATATTGTCTTCATCTTCTGTGGCTTCCCCATTCCTATAAGTAAGATACAAATTTGGACTAGTAAAAGAGTTAGTTATCACAAAGTCAAAATATTCAAACTCTGGTAGGGAAAGCAAGTCATTGTCTAATTGAGTTTTATTTAACCCGAGAGCATGAAGGCTAAGATTATTGAAGAAAAGTTCAAAATCTAAAGGAGAGGTAGGTGATGTTGCCAACTCAAATAAGTTAGGGTCTAAATCACATCCTAGCATGGGAGACTCAAGAGGGTCTAGAGTAAATTCTACTTCATATTCAGGTGAACTAAGATCTAACTCAAGAAGGGTGAGGGGCTCCTCTAGAATTAGATATTCTAACGAAAAGAGAAATGGCTCGCCCATATATGGAGTAAGATCTTCAAGGCTAAACTGGGAAAGTCATATCATGTCAGAAGGTGAAGCATGATCTATGTTAGTCCCTCTGGGATCAGTTTGAGTAGAGCTATATTTAGAGTCTTGGGGTTAAGTCTTTTAAGCCTTGAAGTTGAGGTTCTGCTATTGTTTGAGACTTAAGATCTAGGTCAATGACAAATGGATCTAGCATGGGTTTATTTGAAAGATTTACTACCTTAGGGGTTTGAAGTCTAGGGTGGTCAAAGCTTCTTCTATAGTTTCTCTTAAGATTTTGTTCTACCTCACTAGCAATTTGGAAAGCATCTTCTATTGTGTGTATGAGGTAATAGGTGAGGCCTTTACTAATCTCAAAGCTAAGACCATCCATAAACTGGTTAAGCATAACCCTAGGAGTTTCTCTAGACCTATGGCGGAGGGCTTTCAACTTTAGTATGTATTTGGCTATAATCATGTCCTCCTGTATAAGAGTTTGTTCATTGAGAGATGAAGGATCATACATTTCTTTTATCATGTCATCCCATCTCTTGATGGGTGATTTGTTGTCTCTGTCTAGGGTTTTGAGTCTAGGGGCCATGGATTTTACTAATCTTCAAAAATTAGTGTAAATAGTAGCATGTGATATAACAAGTAGTATAACGTTGAGCTAGTTAAGACAATGTACCCAGAAATTTCAGCATTAGTAGTATGGTTCTGTAGTTTTATAGCAATACTCAGCAATGCAGTGCAGGTATAAAGTGTAACATAGAGGTATACATGTTCAGCAGAGGTTTTCAGCAAGCACAGATAAAACACAGCAAAAATCAGCACAGTACCAGTGTTGAATGCAGTAAGAACTCAGATTTAGCAAATTCAGCCCAGATGTATGAAGCAGTAATTCAGAGTTGATTTTAACAAAGTGTAGCACATGTATGTGTTTGAAAACTAAACTAGTTGTTGGGTGTAAATAGTTACAGCTTAAGTGTAGTAGAAAGATAGAAATCCATATTTTGAAACCAAGTGCCGAATCTAAAATGGATGGGTAGAACTTGTGCTTACAAGAAGTGTAGAAATGTGCAGAAAATTTTGGATGCAAATTCATATATCACATGCAGAACTTCAGGAGTTTCATAGCAGAATTTGCAATAGCACTTAAATCTGGAATTCCAAAAATTTCAAGACTTCCTGATCCGGGTAATGGTGTTTACAAGGAGCACAGCTTGTTGTTTCATAATGTTCTGTAGTCCACCTATATGAGGCAAACTTCCAGAAGTTCCGTTACCAATTTCAGAAATGATCAGAACAAGGAGTTGGCTGTAGTCAACAGGAAACTAGAAAAAAGAAAGATGTTCAGTTTTCTCCACAACTTTGAAAATAGCAGCACTTGTTCTGCTGTGGTCTTGACAGCACATGGACCAAAGTGAAGGATCAAGACCCTACTATGAGTTCAGATAGGCTCAGCCCTTCACACCAGTTGGACGCAAGCAAATTTCAGATAAATTTATAGGCTACAGTAGCTCTGTTTTTCAGCACCTCATCCAGTTTTTGGTCCCTTAGCAATGGGTTTGCTGGGGTCAATACTAACCCAATCAATGGAGAGTTTCCCAGCTACCTATCAGATTAGGCAACCAGGTACCTTTTAGCATTCAGAATCCAAACTCAGGACAGCAGAAACTCAAAAAAATCAGAGATATGGTAAGCCACAGTAACAAGAATTTCAGCCAACGGTTCCCATGCAAGTTTCAGCAACAAACGTAGCACAACGTTCTCAACACAAATAACTCAGTGTTCTTCAAAAATAAGGGGAAATATAGCTCTGAAATTCATGATAGAAATCCAGCGAGCTTAAGCAAGAAATTCAGATCAATAGTATGTAAATCGCAGCTTCTGTGGATTCCAATTTCAGTCACAACAATGAACTTGCTATGTCTTAAATGGATCTATCTAGAGGATCTAAATGCTATCTATCAGTTAGATATTTCAAGGGTCCTATCGGTTTATAAAATGTCAAGCAGAAATTTAAGCATCGGTCAGCAACATAAGCAGAATTTCAGTAAAAGACAACATAGTCTAGCGAACAGAATTTGAGCAAAAATTTCTCATACTTTTAGAAATCAGTAACGTCTACAAGGTCTTTCCTCACACAACATTAGCACAAGAAATTTAGTAATTTCAAAGATAGAATGGGTAAGATTTTAAAAGTCAGAAATCCAACAAGTAAATCTTTTCGACAAACAGAGAACAAAACTCAGCAAGAGATTACACGGCTCAGTTTAGGCTGACGAGTTTGTCCTCAGCCAACCTTTCACCCAAATTTATAGCAATCCTCTCTGGCACTATATAACTTATAGTGCTGCTCAAATTCAAGCTTAGGTGTTGGTAGGATGACCAGAAAACTCAAATGGTAAGCAGCAGTAAAGAGAAATTTCAACAAACATGTCCAGAGCAAGTTTTCAGCAACAATGTGATAGTATGTCCTCAACATATAACTTAGGAATGCGAAGGTAAGAAACCAGCCAAAAGAAAACTAATTGCTGACAAGTAAACACATAACTAGAAAATTAGCTACGCAAAGGAAAGTTTAGAAAATTTTAGAAATGTCCAGAAAACAGAGAACACAAATGGCAGAAAATTTAAGAAATATTTTGCATCAACAAAGAGCACCTAAGGTTCGCTCGGATACCACTAATGAAGAATAGATTTTACAGCCTAGATCCCTTAGGTGTGTAGCTCATCAAATGTAACAGTAAATGCAGAAATCTAATGGCAATGTGTTCTAGCATGCGGTGCCTAAGGAGGGAGGGAAGGATTGGGTGGAAGGCACCTGAGGCCCCCTTTAAGGAAGGGGGCCAAACCCCTTTCTGGACCTTCGTGACAAGGAGCTTCAGCTGGGTTGCGCAAGCTGGAGATGTCGTGATTTGTTTGCAGGTCCCCTTGAACTTCAACAACTTGTAGATGTTCACGTCAACTTCAACCACAAGTAGGGAAAGAGTTTTGGTGGGAAAGATGAAACAGAGGTTCAGCAAGCAGTGGAAGAACACGGACCATAGGGGAGCAAGCTGAACCCTCAAGAGGAGCAAGCTCAACTCTTACTCACACATGAGCAACCGCTAACAAATTTCAGTTTTCAAAAGATAGTCGACCAAGAGTGCAAGTGTAAATTACAACGGCTTTTAACCCCTTCACCTCAACGGATACATTCTTAAGGTGGCATTTGGAATCCCCTCTAAGCTGTAGACAATCTGGTTTTGTAGAAAGTTGCAAGCATTGGCAATGTAAGTTGGTGTTAATTGGCTGCTGCATGTAGTGGAAATAATAAGGTGTGACAATTCACTTGCGCATGCAGAATAAGTTGCTTCACATGGCTGTTAGCTGCGCATGCTAGGAGTTGGTGTGGGCTGCTTGCTTTAGTTTGGGTGGCTGACGTGTATGCAGGTTGCTGGCTGGTAGATTTGGCTCGGTATAATTTGAGCTGCTATTGTTTTGTGGCTCAGCAGAATTTGAGCTGCTATTGCTTTGAGACGTGTATGCAGGTTGCTGGCTGGAGTTGAGCTTTGACTTTGCTGAATTGAACTTGATTTTGATATTGCTGCTTGCATTGGTTGTTGATATTGTTATCATTGGAGTCTCGGCAAAATTTAGAGTGGCTATTGACTTGAGCTTGGATTTCCATAGATGTTGACTTTGTTGTTGAGGTGCCTCGGTGCCTTGTAGTGCATTACAGGTGCATAATTCCTAGGCTTAAACAACCTAATACATTCACTACAAAATAAAAACAAGATTTGAAAATAAATCCTAGGCTACATCCTAACTACAACAAGATAATATTAAATCAGGAATGTAAACAAGTTCACAAAATGGTCCTACAAGCTGGTCCTACACACAAGACCAGGTAGAACCCAATATCAAAACATGACAAGTACTAATGCTGAAATGTAAACATAATTAAACATCAAAATGATCTAAAATATCCTGTGGATTAGAACGCAGGCAATACTCGGCACGGCTTGAGTCATCCTAGGTCAAATTGAATCCTTGCCCCTGCATCACCAAGGATCGGCCAATGCCATGGGTCCTTCTCCAAGGGTGAACCGCTACCTTGCAAGGGCCAAGATGGCTAGCTCACATGCCCTAAGGCACAACCATGCTTTCTTGTGCCAACTTGTAGGCATGCGCCACCCAACATTGAAGCTTGATGCGCCACCAAGAAAGGTGCGCAAGCTTCAAGCATGCGCCAAGCATCCATGTCCACATGCACCCCTAATCTCTATCTTATGATTACAAAACAAAAGAAAAAAAATGGCGGCATACAAACCTCACAAGGATGCATCACAGGTATGCAAAGGGGCTTGACTAATGATCACAATATCATGCACAATCAAATACTTACTCATGCAATTCTGTATGCTCATGAAAAACCTAAAATCTAAAATTTTAGTTTGTCATAAAACAAGCTTCTTCTCGTCATCTTCTTATCACAAATCTTTTGGTTATTTGCGATTAAATTCTATGACGATTTCATAGATCCTATCGGCTGACAATTTTGTCAGATCAAGAGACCCGGCCAGTCCGAAGACACAATGCCCGTCCTACTTGACAAAACTACATGTGCCTTTTTTTTCTTTTGCCAAGGGCAAGAATTGGATTGTATTTATCAAAAGGTATAGTTACATGTTATTTATAGCCTCAACTACCCTATCCGTACACAGGAGCTAATAAAATTTTGGCGGAGTCTCCCCTGCAATTATTGCGCATGGGCCCTGTGCTACATAACATCCCACTCATATCATCCAAAAAAGAAAAAAACAAAACCAAGAAGAGGCACACAAAAGAGAGGGCATGGATCACAATACAATGCTACACATCAGCGGACTCAGACCCATAGCAACGGAGCCTGATCCTTAGTACATGCATCATCTACTTCCCCAACAATAAGCTTCGGCTCGCATCCAACCTGGGCTAGCTTGACGCTGAGTTATGCATACAGCAGCAAGTGCCATCTTGTATCCTGCATTTGTTTTGAACCAGGTGTAGCTGCATGCGCCTTCATTTGCGAAAAAAGGATCCACGTCTAGGGTGATGGCGAGATCTTCCAGCTCTTGGGTAAAGTTCGCGGTCGCCTATAGCTCCACTGAAATGAAATGCACCATCCTGTGCATCACCCAAATCCATATGAGAGAACGCAATCAGCTCCATGCGTAATAAGAAGCAAGGTCCACCAGTAAAGATAGCAAGATCCACCAATAAAATCAACGAGCAGACACAGCACGGTCCATGGAGAGAAACAGCAAGGCTAAATATCAAGAGAACCTCCAACCAGTCGCAAGAGCAGCTAGAAAAGACAAATAAAGCTCCAACCCGCCAAAAATAAGGAACCAATCAACCACCATGTAGCAATATGCCTTCCATATATGCGAAGATTGGATGATCTAATAAATATAAATTATTAATATTAATGCCATCAAGAAAACCAAAAAACCAGAAAAGACATTTGATGCCGTCAAGAGAACCAGAAAAGTATGGGGTCCAGAATATGGTTGAGGGAAGTGCAGCCGCAAGACTAGATAACAGCTTCCGGATAATGCTAGATAACCACCGTCAAGTGTCTATGAAATCAGCCCATAAAGATAAGAAAGCCCGGTATTGGGGGTTGTTGTCTGCCCGATGGACATAGTTCCTAACTTTTGCATTAACGTCCGATATAAGAAGTTTAAGAAAGTCCAAGATCCTCCTGTTTGGTGTGTTGAAGATGTGTTTATTCCTAAATATCCAGATATAATAAATAGCCCCCGAAAGCATAAGCTTCTTGATGTATTGCTAGGGAGTTCTTTCACGCTTCAGGTGGTTTGATAAGTGAAGAGAAACCTCCCCCCAAGTATTTCCAGCCAAGGGGATGCCGCATCTCCTCTTAATTAGTCTCCAAAAATTAGTAAAGGCCTCACAGTGGAGGAAGAGATGGTCTATAGTCTCGGGGTGTGCTTTACAGAGCACGGAAGTAGGATCAGGGACAAGACCCCATTCATATAATCTGGATTTAGTACATATCTGACCATGGCAAAAGAGCCACATGAAGAAGGAAAAGCGTGGTATTCTCCCTTTAAACCATACCAGATCCTTCCAATAGACCTCAGCGCCCTGCAGCTGACCATCATAAGCTGATTTGATTGTGAATTTTCCATTTTGTGTCTGCTTCCAGAATATTTGGTTAGAGGTAAGGGTTGTGTTGATTTTCAATTGGGGTATTGCAGCATATATGTCCATTAAGCGCAAGGACCTGGGCTTGGGGATCGTCCATCTGTTATTATTTATGAGAGAACTCAGGCGTGCTCCTTTACCGGGAGGGTTTTGAAAGTGAACATCTTCCACTAGCTCTATCAGAATCCTTGATTCAAACCAAGGATCAAGCCAGAGCCTTACGGAACTGCTGTTAGCGATTTTGTATCCCATCATTTTTATGCAAGCATTCCGGGCAGATAGTATGTTGCGCATAGGCCAAGGAGCGTGGCGTGGAAGTTTTACCGACCAAAATGAGTCATATGTTAAGTATTTTTCATGAACCCATTTTACCCACAATGAGTTTTTTTCCTGAACCATATTCCAGATGTGGTGCATGAGGAAAGCCCGATTCAGGCGCTCAATGTCGCGTAAGCCCAAGCTGCCTTGAGCTGTGGGTTTAGTCACATTTATCCAAGCCACCTTAGCCAGACCCCTCTTGTGCCCCCTTGACCAAAGAAAATTTGCAAGGGCCCCATTAAGTTTAGAAATCACTATAGAGGGTAGCTTTAATGCATTACACCAATAGTTTGTATTACCATAGCACATGGACTTGATTAGCTCGATACGCCTAGAGTAAGACAGGCATCTAGCCCTCCAGGCAGACAAGTAATTTGTAACTTTTCAATAAGGGGCATATAGTCCCTAGTCTTGATTGGCCGACTTGTGATAGGAATACCGAGATACCAGAACGGTAAAGAGCCCTTCTGGATCTCAAGTATAGATGTGAGCTTCCTTTGAAATTCTAGATTCGTGGATTGTGAAAAGAAAAATTTGAGATTTGTCTTTATTTATCATCAAGTCCGTATGTCGGTGGAATAGGTCATGCGCGTTAATAACTGCCACCGTAGAGGATTCGGAAGAGTCACATAAGATGATGACATCGTCTGCAAATTGGAGGTTGGTAAGCCCCAGTTGTTTGCAGGATTTGTGGGGGATAAGGTGACCCCGCGCGAGCTGTTCAGAAAGGAGGTATGTAAAGTATTGCATTACAAGAATAAAGAGATACGGGGAAATAGGGCAGCCTTGGCGCAACCCGCAGGTACCCTTGAAAAGACCGACATCCTGCCCATTTAAGTTCATCGTATAGGAGGGGGAAGATATACAAGTCATAATCCTTTCAATAAATCAGGTCAGAAAATTGTAAGCTGTAAGGATGTGGTTGATGAAGTCCCATCTAACCGAGTCAAAGGCTTTGCGCAGGTCCACTTTGATCGCCATTTTTGGGGTTTCCATTTTTCGATGGAACCCACTCATGATCTCCTGGCAGACCATAATGTTCTCGTGGATGGACCTGCCTTGAATGAAGGCGTGTTAATTGTCATCAATAATTTCTAGAAGAGCGTTCCTAAGTCAGATTCCCAAGGCCTTCACAATATAACGATATATCATTTGGCAGACGGAGATTGGTCGAAATTCTGCAAAAGAAGAGGGGTTAGAGTTCTTTGGAACAAGGGTGAGAGAGGTAATGTTCTCCTGTTTTAGCAGATGCCCGTGTTCTAGAAAATCCATAATCGCCAATAGCACATCTTCCTTGATAATCCCCCAACAAGATTTGAAAAAAGCGGCGTTGAACCCGTCTGCCCCCGGGGCCTTGGATATATTAGCTTTCATAATTATATCCTCGATATCCTCCATTGCAAACTTGGAATCAAGAAGGCCTATGGCCGAGCTGGACAGGACCCTCTTCACCGAGATATTGAAGCTTAGGGGATCCATTTAGGGTGCGAGGAGTTTTTGGAAATATCTCACAGCTTCATGGGAAATGTGCTCCCAGAGATAAAGATCCAATGAGAATCTTTGATAGAGGAGATAGTATTGCGAATATGCCGCATTTTCATTAAATTATAAAAGTATGCTGAGTTCGAATCCCCAAGAGATATGAGTTGATCCCTAGATCACTGTTTTAGGGCAGACTCCTCATCATCCCAGTAAGTTTTGATTTCAGCCTGATACTTCCACTCCAAGGCGCATAGAGTGGGGTCCTGTTGGTTGGTTTGAAGTTGGAACTGGACATCCGCCAGCCGATGATGGTGCTCTCTTAGGGCCTCTTCGTTCTCATTTCTCATGTTTTTTGCCCACTGCTTGAGACTCTTTTTCACTAAAGTGAGCTTGTGATATAGGGTAAACATGGGCGTGCTGTGGATATGGGTCTCCCGCCAGATCGATTGAACCAATGGAACCATGGTCGGATGGTTTACCCAATTGTTGAAGAAACGGAATCGGGCACCCTTGCGCGGCAATTTATCTCCAAAAATAAGAAGTGCCGGCGAATGATCAGATATATTTGGGCTCAAGAAGAGAGCCTCGGCCCGAGGGAAATTTTCTGTCCACTCCTTAGTGGCCATTACTCTATCAAGAGGTCACGAGCCGCTTTCATTTCAATGTTGTAGAGAATTTCTGGCTCATTGTGAATGGATCCCCCTTTCTTCTCTTCAAGTGTGTTGGAATGTGAGGGGCCTCAACTGTTGGGAAACCCCAGGGATTTTAAAATTTTATAGACAAGCACAGCGGAAGCAATCCCCGAAATAGGCCAGTCCCAAAAACCCAGAAGATCGAGTCTTGCAAGGAGATCGACATGGTGAGTAGGAGATGATACCTTGATGCAAATTAAGTGATGTGATGCAGGCGCCCAAATGTGCGCCCTCTACAGTCTTGCACACAGCCGAACCTCGAATCCTCTTTTTCCACGCTCGGTGCTAGCCTTGGGAAGAAGATCCACTCCTTTGGGAGACTTCCTCAATCACTTTCGTCAACTCCAGAGGAGATGCCAAGGAGAGGAGGTGGAGCTTCGTCGGAGTCCAACTCTTGAAGCTCTCCACCAAGATCCGAGCCGGAATCAACCGAAGCCAAAGTCCAACTTTGGAGAGGAGGGCGCCAAGGAACTTCCAAAGTTCCGAACTCACTAAAGGGAAGAGGAGAGGCAATGGGCGAACATCCCTCTCCCTCTTTCTAGGAGTGGCGACAAGGGGACAAGGGGGGCAAGAGTTCAAGAGTTGCGACGAGAGGGGAGGAAGGGAGTTTATATACCCATGAATAGGTGCACCTATTCACTAGTGAAGAGGCACACCTCTTCATGAAGAGACACACCTCTTCAAGAGGTAAAACCCATTTCGCCCACTCCAAGTGTCATGTGCCCAAGTACATTCACCCACTCCAAGTGAGAAGCTCCAAGCTTCTCACCTTAAGAAGATGTCCAACTTGGATTTGTCCACCTCAAGGAAATGCGCCAAGCTCACTCCAAGTAGCTTGCGCTATTCCATTTGGCCCATTGGCCCAAATGGCTTATTGAACCCATTTGGCCTATTAGCCCAACTTGGTCTATTGGGCCCATTGGGCCCATTTGGCCTACTAGGCCCAAAAACAAGTTAGCTCCAAATGATTCCTTTCATCTCATCTAGCACAGTGGTGCTGATGAATTCTCCCAAACAGATCTGAGTTATCTAATAACTCAATCAATAGGCTACCCGATCAATACGAGAACCCGAGTTTCAAGTTGTGCGACCCTGTAGGTTCCTCAGACATTGGCAGTGATGAACTGAGTCATCACAAGCAATGATTGGCACCTAGCAGTGCATCGCTGCTACCCAAGTCATCGGAATGGATATCAACATCGACATCCCCATCATCGCAACAAGGTACCGATACATTACAGTCTCTTTGCCGAACTGATATCTGATTGGACAAAGTGCGTCATCACTTTGTTTTCACCCAATCTCAGGGTCATGAATAAATCAGGCTTTCACCTGGGTATGACCATACACTTTCAGTCATGCTACCATAGGGGGGCCCCGTGGATATCAAGCTTCCCGTAAGAAGAGGCAAATCCTATGTCTGTCCATTGATCTACTCATATGGGTCGTGACATACCCAATGACAACCGTTATGATCTCCCTGCTACGGCGAGGCGTTAGGTTGTATAAAAGCATGTCCCTAACCATATAGAAGAGTCAATGACCTCAAGTCAAGGGATCAATGCATCTCCTGTCACTTGTGAGCTTAACTCATGACACCAAGTTAAAGCCTCACATCGGGTCGGTCCAGTATATCCACCATTGATATACCCATTTGCCTACGTTAACACCCCGTGCGTAACCAGCCCATATACTAGTCTCACATGTACCAGAGCTGTCCCTTATCCACTCAGGTACTCGACCAGGGAGACACCGTTTGAGCACAGATACAATCTGTCTCCAGGGACATTATTATCCATGTACATAATCGCAGATGTAAACATAGCATAATAACGACATTGCCAGAATGATATATTAAATATCAAGGTCAAGTAGTACAAGTTGGAATAGAAGGCGGCGCCGCTCGAACTCCGGCAACTGATTCGACCTCGATTTCCCTTTCTTTGCAGAGCGTCCAAGCTTGAAGAGAGGCTAGGGCTTTGATTCTCCTCAAATCGAGCAGAAGCCCTCTTGTATAGAGGTAAAACGCATCCCAGGTCGGCGAGATCGCGGCGGCGACTCGATCGCCACAAAAGTCAAAGAAGACGACGATTCAACTCGTCGTCCGCAAATTTCGTAAAATCAAAATAGATAGATCAAACTCGATTATTAATTAACAAAACTCAACTCAGCCCAATGGTTAGGCTGAGTTTTGAGTTGAAGCGCGTCGCGGGTTTGAGCCCCCACGAACGCATTTTAATGTTTTTATTAAAAGTTATTCTTTTATCCCTTTTAAAAATTTCAAAAAATTTTAAAAAAAATTAAAAAATTTTCTAATATAAAATTTTAAATATTTATGAAATCAAGGTTATAACATTATTCACCCCTAAAAAAGAATTTGGTCCTCCAAATTCAGAGTATACAAAAATTATCATTATAACTAATTAACTATGAAAATAATAAAAATAAAAATTACACCATGTCCGGAGTCTGTTGAGTTTCCTGTTGAGTCTGCTGAGTTACTGCATAAACTCTTGCTGGAGCTGTAGATTGCTGCTGAAATCCTCTCTGTGGCATCTGATTAACCTGGCCAGCTCTCTCCTAATAAGTTCTTGGTCTAGAGCTCTGCTAATAGCTTTGCTGTTGTGATATGGTTCTCTTGTTAGGACACTCATTCTTATAATGACCCCATTCATTGCAATAGTAACATTGGATTCCATTGAGTCTGCACTCTTTAGCTATGTGTCCCATCTTATTACACTTGAAACATTTTCTAGGTGTCTCTTCTGAATGAGGGTTTGACACATGGGAAGAAGGTACTAGTCTCTGATGGCTATTAAATACTGCTCTCGATCTTTTCCCTCTGTTATCACAGGTTTCTGTCTCTACTGATCTAGTTGATTGGCCGACCTTTCTCTTTTCTGCTAATTCTTGTACCTCCTCCATTTGTTTTTCTTTAGCCACATCTATTAAAGAAGCCTCTATCCTGAATGCTGTATTCACCACTGATTGAAAACTATCTAAGGGAATAGTGTTCATCTGCTCCTTTATTGTACGATGTAATCCCTTGATAAAGAGTTGGCATTTTCTCCTTTCGGTGGTCACTAATTCTGGAAATAAATCTGATAATCTCTCAAAATCAGTTACATAAATATTTACTGTCCTTTTCCCTTGTTTTAAATATAGGAACTCTTGCATTTAGCTATCCTGAAAAGATTCTGGAAAATATTTCTCAAAGAATGCACCTCTAAAATCAGTCCAAGAGATGTGATCATTTCCAAAAGTAACTCTCATTCCAGACCACCATGTCCTAGCTCTATCAGATAAGAAATATGTAGCCAAATCCACCTTCTGCTCATCTGGACATCCTAAGGCCCTAAAGGTTTGCTCTACTTTTAGTAACCAATCTCTAGCAGCCCAAGGGTAAATAGTTCCTGCAAAATCTTCAAATCGATCTTTCCCTAACAGTGAGAACCGCATCAACACGTTAGATGACCTGGCTGATTTACTACTAGTTGTGGTGCCAATGATGGAGAGGAAGATTCACCCTCATCCCTTACTACTACTTGTACTATAGGGGAAACATGTGGTGCTTCTTCTAAGGGTATTAAGGCTTCATACCCACTCCTTCTTCTTGTAGGGGCTCTAGGCAAGCTTTGAGGTAACTGTACCTCAGCTTCAAGAGAATTTATAGCTTCTCCAATGCTGTGGGCTCACCCTCTGACTTCCACCTACACGTCCTCTACTTTCTTGACTTGGGATTGCTCTGGTTCTAGTTCTTGGTGCCATCTTATCAACAAAATAACATATTATATCATAAATGTTTACCTATTCAATTATTTTAACCTTAACCCAAACCCAGTCCTAAGGTTCCTATATCCTTAGGTTTTCTTGCTGAACCTATAGCTCTGTCCTGTGGGTTATGGGCCCACAGAAACTTATACCTCTGTATCAACCTATACCTCTGATACCATTAAAATTGTGACACCCCGGCGGGAAGCCGGCTTTTCCTAGCTCAGGGTTCCCCAGGGAGTAACAATATTGATAGGAACCAGAGAACTATAATAATCACATATCCTTTATTTAAATAATTAACCCAATCTTAACACCAACAGTTTTATAACACAATATCTGAATACAACTGTCCAAATTATCAACTGAATAAAAATACAAAAGACAACTATCTCAACTCGGGCTAGCATCTGCTATCTACTCTAGGCCTCCCAGAAGTTAACTCTGTACCTGGAAGAGAAACAAGGGAGTTAGCAGAATTGCTAAGTAGGAATCTGCAAATATGGTGAAGGAGTCAAATAACATGATAATACAATGACTGAAACAATGATATACAAATAATATAAGAATGTCATGCAAATCATCAAGCTTGGCCAACAAATCTCAATCATGAGCCGCACTCATTTTCAGAGTGTTTCCACTGTCAGCTCACATAGTGGCGACTGTCATAAACAGCCCGGTGAATGTTGCGTCAAACATCTGACATCCGTAGTATTGTCCCGAGGACAACTGACGGTGCACTAACCGGCAACATATAGTCCGATCCGCGCCAGAACTATAACTCAGATAAACAGACCACTGGAGAATAAATCATCCAGTCCAGAGGTCAATATATATCACGACTTTATCATCACAGATTTACAACGGTTCCACATACTTACGTGTCAATATCACATATACACAATTGTTTAACCATGCTCATAATCCAATATATCAAATATCTCAAAACAGGTTTGTTAACCATGCATACAGAAAGAGAATATGACCAAATAACAGAATAAATGAGGTCAACTGAATTTCAGAAGCAAAGCAAACAGATGAAGCAAATAGATGTTGGTGTCAATCAATTCTAATATATTAATCAAATATCAAATCAAAGGGGTAAGCAGCAATTCCTATAAATCTTGACACCGTAACAAAGGAGTAGGGTCAGATTCCTACCTCAGGCGCTGTTATTCTGAATCCTTTTGAAAAGTCAATAATTGTTTATCAAACGATGCAAGTAGATTATTGGATCAATCACTCTGAAACATGAATTTGTACATGAACTTTATTAATAATTATTCTAACTTGAAAACCAAGACTACCAACATGTAGAACATAACCCTAAAACTATAGAACCAATCTTAGATCAAGTGAACCAGACCTAAAACCCACTGAACCGAACAGAATTGCACTGAACCGATCAGATTTTCCCTGAACCAATTCAGACCGAGAATTAGAACTTAAATTACACAAAATATACAAGGTATCTAAAGCAACCCAGAGTACCATTGGATAGGAAATTTTATTATCTTTCCAACGGATATCTGAACCGGCCCAGATTCAACTGAATCAGGGTCGAACCGGTCAACATTCGATAACTGAACCGAAAATGAAATTGAACCGTTCACCACTGTTGAACCGGTTCAATTCAATTTCAACACAGCCAACGGTTAATTTCTAAATAAACCGCCAAACCCTAAAATTGAACCTGGTCCAGCCATTCGAATCGCGCCGCCCAGTCGCCGCCGTGCAAGGCCATCGGACTCGGGTCCGTTGTGTCGAGATTTCGTCGCCCAGTCGAAGCTCTCGGAACGGACAAAAGTATCGACGGTGGCGCCGTCACCGTCGATACTCAAAACTTAACCAAAACCGATCAGAACTTCACGAAAACTCTAGGAAAGGAAGTATACCTTGTTACAATGCTGTATCGTAGTCTAGAACAGAAAACTCGTGTCGATGAAGGCACTGGAAAGTTGGAATAGAAGGCGGCACCGCTTGAACTTCGGCAACTAATTTGACCTCGATTTCCCTTTCCTTGCGGCGCGTCCGAGCTTGAAGAGAGGCTAGGGCTTTGATTCTCCTCAAATCGAATAGAAGCCCTCTTATATAGAGGTAAAACACGTCCCAGGTCGGCGAGATCGTGGTGACGACTCGATCGCCGCAAAAGTCGGAGAAGACGACGATTCAACTCGTCATCCGCAAACTTCGTAAAATCAAAATAGATAGATCAAACTCAGTTATTAATTAACAAAACTCAACTTAGCCCAATGGTTGGGCTAAGTTTTGAGTTAAAGCGCGTCGTGGGTTCGAGCCCCGCGAACGCATTTTAACATTTTTATTAAAACTTATTCTTTTATCCATTTTAAAAATTTCAAAAAATTTTAAAAAAAATCAAAAAATTTTCTAAAATAAAATTTTAAATATTTATGAAATCAAGGTTATAACATCCCGTCTGGGTTACGCTCGGGTTTTGATAGAAATGGTAGCAGCTTTAAAATTCCCTGAGATCCTCTCGGTTTTGGTCAATGCGGGGGCTGAGACATCTATTCGTTTTGAATATGAAATGGTTCCTCCCTGGTGTAGCTGCTGCAATTCCTACGGCCACAATACTAAGAGGTGCGCAGGGGCGAATCAACATAAGGAACGCAAACTCTAGAAGGAGAAGAAAACTCCCCCTCCGGCATCTTCTCCTCTTGTGTCAACTACTAGAAATCTAAGCTATAGCATTTCATTGAAGCAGCCCATTTTAGGGACTCTTCCAGGCAAGGCTTCGATGCCTTCACTTTCTTCCACGCATCCACCCAAATCTCCTCCCCTGAAAAAGGCCCCTCCAGGCATTATCCCTGAGGGGGGGGGGAAGATACTTTCTCACGGGCAAACTATTCCATCTCCGGAGGACGTCACTGAAGATGAGGGGGATCTAGAACTAAGCTGACCATCCTCTTGTTGGGGAACCCCGGGGACATTTTACATTTTTTCAGAGTTATAAGCATACATACATACATTGCACAGCGGAAGAATGTCCCTGAAATAGGTCGGTCCCAAAAACCCAGTGAAGATCTCAAGCAATAGAGTCGACACGATGAGTTAGGAAATACCTTAAGAGCAGTTTGGAGTGATGCCGATGCAGCCGCCCAAGTGTGCGCCCTCTGCAGTCTCACACACACGGATCTCTTGAGTCCTCTTCTTCCACGCCCAGTGCTAGCCTCGGGAAGAATATCCAAGCCTTTGTCACCTTCTTCAATGCTTGCGCCACCTCCAAGGTAGAAGCGCCAATTGATGAAGAAGAGAGGAGAAGGAAGAATGCCGGCAAGCCTTTGCTTCTCTTGTGCCAAAGGAGGAAGAAAGGAAGAAGCTTGCGGCTAGGGTTTGATGGAAGAAGATGGCTGCGCCAATGCCCCTTACTCTCGCCCTTCTTGTTGTGTTCACGCCTCCAAAGAAGAATACAATGCAAGAGGGGGCGGCTAGGGTCACATATATAGGGCAAGAGGCGGTTAGGGCAAGGGCTAGGATCATGACAAGTGTAGGCCTAGGATGAGGAGGTTTGATGCAAGGAAAGTCTCCAAGACTTTACCATAAACTTCATTCAACTTATCCATAATTGCCCAAGCACCATATCAGCCCAAGACATGCCTTAAAGGCATACATACCATCAAGGGAGAAGGGCTAGGCGTCAATTGCTTCCTTAATGAAGCAATTTTGCCACCCTAACCCCATTATGCCCCTTAGGCGCCAATGGGGTTGGGCTTCTCCCCATTATACCCTTTTAGCCTCTTTTCTCTTCATGAGAACTTATTATTGGGCCTCATTGGATAATGAGCTAGCCCAAACTCCATTACATGGGTTGATTAAGCACTTGGATCCAATCCAATGCAACCCTAATCCAAATGTGACCAACCATGGTCAAATACGGGTCAACCTGCCAAAAATGAAGTTTGGCTCCAATAACATTCTTCCATCTCATCTGGCCCATTGGCGCTGATGAAATCTCCTAATTAGATCCGAGTTATCCAATAACTCGTTCATAAGGCTTCCCGATCAATACGAGAACTCAAGTATCAAGGTGTGCGACCCTGTAGGTTCCTCTGACACCGACAGTGCTGACCAAAGGTCACCACAAGCAGTGAGTGGTACCTAGCAGTGCATCGCTGCTACCCAGGTCATTGGAATGGATATCGACATCGACATCCCCATCATCACAACTAGGTACAGATGCATTACAGTCTCTTTGCCGAAATGATATCCGATTGGACAAGTGTGTCACCACTTGTTTTCATCCAATCACATGGCTATGACTAAATCAGGTTCTCACCTGGGTATGGCCATACACTTTCAGTCATAGAACCATAGAGGAGCTCTATGGATATCATACTTCCCTTAGGAAGGGGCAAATCCTATGTCTGTCCATTGACCTTCTCATATGGGTTATGACATGCTCAATGACAACCGTTATTACCTCCCAACTACGGCAAGGTGTTATGTTGTATTAAAGCATGTCCCTAACCATATAGAATGGTCAATGACCTCAAGTCAAGGGATCAATGCATCTCCTATCACTTGTGAGGATAACTCATGACACCAAGTCATAGCCTCACAGTGGGTCTATCCAGTATATCCTCCAATGATATACCCATGTGTCTGCGTTAGCATCACGTGCCTAACCAGCCCACATACCAGTCTCACAAGTACCATAGCTATCTCATATCCACTAAGGTACATCGACTGGGGACTATGGTTCGAGCACAGATCTAATCTATCTCCAGGGACATTATCAAGTTAGTACATATGCGCAGATGTAAATAAACATAGATAACAACAATGCCAGAATGATATAAATATCAAAGTCAAGTAGTACATAAGTAGACCAAAACTAGGTCCTAGGGCATATACACCAACAATCTCCCACTTGCACTAAGACCTAGAAGTTGAGGAATCTCAACCCCATATCTCTAGCGTGACCATCATGCTTCTGCTGCACCAAAGCCTTGGTCAATGGGTCTGCCAGATTGTTCTCTGTGTCAACTCTGCTAATCTTGACATCACCTCTGTCTATGATCTCTCTGATCAGGTGAAATCTCCTGAGTATGTGTTTGGATCTTTGATAAGACCGTGGTTCCTTGGCTTGTGCAATTGCTCCATTGTTGTCACAGTAGAGTTCAATGGGATCCATTGCACTAGGGACCACCTGAAGATCACATAAGAACTTCCTTATCCAAACGGCTTCCTTGGCTGCCTCAGAAGCGGCAACATACTCAGCCTCGATTGTAGAATCTGCTATGGTGGATTGCTTGAAGCTCTTCCAGCATACACGCCTCCATTCATCTTGAACACATAGCCGGCTTGCGATCTAAAGTCGTCAGGGTCAGACTGGAACGACGCATCAGTGTAGCCCTGCATACCGAGCTCTTCCTGTCCCCCATAGACCAAGAACAGATCCTTAGTTCTTCTCAGATACTTTAGGATGTTCTTTACAACCACCCAGTGCTACAGACCTGGATTGAATTGGTATCGGCTGGTTATGCTTACAGCATATGCCACATCTGGTCTAGTACACAACATTGCATACATGATCGATCCTACTGCCGAAGCATAAGGAATTCGACTCATGTCATCCCTCTCAGCCTGTGTTGTAGGACACTGGCTCTTTGAGAGAGTAAGGCCATGTCTCACTGGAAGGTATCCTTTCTTGGATTGCTCCAAGTTGAACCTCTCCAGGACCTTATCAATGTAGGTACTTTGACTAAGGGCCAGGAGCCTCTTGGATCTATCCCGGTAGATCCTTACGCCTAGAATATAGGCGGCCTCCCCTAAGTCTTTCATCTCGAAACATTTCCCCAACCACGTCTTCATAGCTTGAAGACTAGGGATGTCGTTCCCGATGAGCAGTATGTCATCGACATACAAGACTAGAAAAGTCACCAAGCTCCCACTAAATTTTCTGTATACATAGGGGTCATCTTCGCTTTTGATAAAGCCATAATCTCTCACAACTTTATCAAATCGAAGATTCCAACTTCGAGATACTTGCTTTAATCCATAAATGGATTTCTTTAGCTTGCATACCTTATTGGCTTCTGCAGGATGGATGAAGCCATCAGGTTGTGCCATATACACATCCTCAGTCAGCTTCCCGTTAAGGAACGCTGTCTTCACATCCATCTGCCATATCTCATAGTCATGATATGCAGCTATAGCAAGCAGAATCCGAATGGATTTGATCATGACAACTGGCGAGAAGGTTTCATCATAGTCCACCCCGTGGACTTGTTTGAATCCCTTAGCCACTAGGCTACCTTTATAGGTAACTATGTTGCCATCCATGTCTATCTTCTTCTTGAAGACCCATTTACACCCTATGAGTTTTACCCCATCAGGCAGTTCAACCAAATCCCAGACTTGGTTAGCCGACATGGAATCCATCTCGGATCGCATGGCCTCAAGCCATTTCTCGAAGTCCGGTCCACTGACCGCCTCATCATAGGTTCTGGGTTCATCCTCGATGATGAAGATCCCGTCGTGTTGGGTCGGTAGCGACCCATACCTCTCAGGTGCACGACGAATCCTCCCAAACCTACGTGGGACCTGTGTCTGAGCCTCAGGTTGGCTAGCAACCAGTGCAGGTGGCTCAGATTCCATCTCTTTGTCTTGTGGTTGCACTTGGACCTCATCCAAGTCAAACTTCCTCCCACTAATTTCTTTCATGAGAAATTCTTTCTGTAGAAAGACAGCTCCCCGAGCAACAAAAACTTTGTTCTCGGATGGGATATAGAAGTAGTATCCTTTAGTTTCCTTAGGATACCCCACAAACACGCATTTATCAGATCTAGGTTCTAGCTTGCTAGAATCCTGACGTTTGACATAAGCCTCACATCCCCAGATCTTGATAAAATTGAGATTAGGGCGTCTCCCACTCCACATCTCGTATGGTATTTTGGAGACACTCTTAGATGGAACGTTATTCAGTATTAGGGAAGCTGTCTCTAGTGCATGCCCCCAGAATGAGGGAGGTAGAGTTGCATGACTCATCATAGATTGAACCATGTTCAACAAAGTTCGATTTCTCCTTTCAGACACACCATTCCATTGAGGTGTTCCAGGAGGAGTGAGTTGGGATATGATCCCATACTCTCTTAGATAGTCAAAGAACTCCCTGCTCAGGTACTCTCCACCTCGATCTGATCGAAGAGCTTTAATGGATCTTCCAAGCTGGTTCTCTACTTCATTCTTGAACTCGTTCAATTTCTCAAAGGACTCAGATTTATGTCTCATCAAGTAGACATAACCATACCTACTGAAGTCATTAGTAAAGGTAATGAAGTAGTTGTACCCTCCTCTGGCTTGTTTATTGAAAGACCCACACACATCAGTATGTATGAGATCCAATAAACCTCCTGCCCTCTCACCAACCTTGGTGAAGGGCACCTTTGTCATTTTTCCTAATAAACAAGCCTCACAAGTATCAAATTCCTCTAAGGAACTTGAATCTAACAATCCATTTGCATGGAGTTGTTGGATGCGATTCTTGTTTATATGGGCTAATCGACAATGCCATAGGAAAGCACCAACAGAACCACTCAGTTTGGTCCTTTTATTACTTATGTTACAAATAGAACTTTCCATATCCAAGATATATAGACCATTGCACAAAGTACCCTTCCCATAGAACATATTTGCAAATGAAAAAGAACAAGAGTTCTTATTTATTTCAAATTTAAATCCCTTCTTTGCTAAGCAAGGAATGGATACAATGTTGTTAGTAAGTGAAGGTACATGATAGCAATTATCTAGTTCTAATTGAAGTCCAGAAGGCAGGGGGAGAGTTAAAACTCCTATAGCAACAGCAGTAACCTGTGCCCCGTTTCCAATGCATAGGTCAATCTCTCCAGGCCGCACCGATCAACTTTTCTTGAGCCCCTGTATATTTGTACAAATATGAGCCCCACATGCTGTATCCAATACCCATGACATAGAAGTAGAAAGATTGACTTTTGTAACATAAATACCTGAGCTAGAAGTTAAGGCCAAGCCTTTCTTCTCCTCATTCTGAAGCTGCTTGCAGTCCCTTCTCCAGTGACCCTGCTCGCCATAGTGGAAACACCTCTTGTCCTTTGACTTCTTTGCCTTTTTCTTCAGTGCCTTGATAGGACCTCTGGCACTGCCCTTAGCACATGCCTTACCCTTCTTCTTTATCTTCTTGGTCGTAGGGACCAAAAGAACAGAATTGGGTTTGGTCTTACCCATCTCACGCTCGGCTGTTTGGAGCATATTCAGCAATTCCTCCCGTGTGCACTCAATCCGGTTCATGTTAAAATTTATAATAAACGGACTGAAGCTAGGGGGCAGGGAATGCAGAATAAGATCCACAACCAGCTCGTTGTCTATGGCATGTCCCAGTCTCCTGAGATGATCCACATTCCCAATGAGTTTGAGAACATGGGGTCTCACTAGTGCACCCTCAGACAACTTACACCGAAAGACTGCTTTGGCAATATGAAAAGCGTTCTACTCCTCATATTGCACCTGCAGTTCAGGTGCCATGCTGGCTAGCATAAAACATGCAACCTCCAAAGAGTCATCCTGATGCTTTCTATAAGCATCTCTGTCTGCCGCTCGGGCATTAGGCGGAGGAGCCGCAGGAAGAGCCTGTTCAAGGACATACAGCTTCTTCTCGAGCTTGAGGACTATCCTCAAGTTCCGATGCCAGTCCATAAAGTTGGTTCCAACTAATTTATCCTAATGAAGGAGTGATCGCAGTGATAATCCGCTAGTGTTCGTAGCCATTGTTCTACAACACCCAAGAAAAACAGATTAGTACTACTTTGAATCATTTAAACTGGACTTGTTTTAAATGATTATGGCTCTCACTATTTAATTCGAATTGACAACCCACAAAGTCAATTGGGAAGTTTAAGACTTCCTAGTGAGATGGGATTCTTATTTCACATGAGGCTTCGCGTCCCACGAGGGTGGGATGAGATGCACAAAGTAACCCATGTTTCCTAAGGTGGGCGCGCCGGCCGGTTGCTCCAAGCAACTCCCCTTGTTGAGATAGTCTGGGCATTTCATGTCTAGCGAGGGCTGGATACAACATGAAACCCTAACCTCTCAACGATGCCTCTAGACTTTCACCATGTGCCCAGCACATGTGAACTTCTAGTCAAGTCCATTCCTAACCGTTATGCCCAGGGCCAACGAGTTTCCTTGCGAAGGCACGCCCAGGTTAAAACTGGACTGGGGAAACCATTATCACCACACACTTTCTAAAGATAAGTGGGTGTGTCCCATGAGGGTGGGAAACAGTTCACAACTCCACTGATCGATAGCTTAGTGAGGGCTACGCGTTAGAAGGCTACTAGACTTGATATTTTATTATGAGGGTTTTTGAGGTCTCATCAATTTTATCTTATGTCTAGCAATACAGGCATGCAATCCTATAGTGACAACATGAAGATAAAACATTGCAGGCATGCTTCAGTAGACAATGAAAAACATTAAAGAATGATGTGATCATACTCTATTCAAGACATTGAACCAACCCATGCCATGAAGGAGGTTCAATTCTTGACCTAGAACTCAAGCCCCTAAAATTAGACCTAGCCTAGCCGACCTCTAGCTTGAACTTCAAGGTTAGCTCCAAGGTCCTCCAAGCGCCATCTTGCAAGGTCCATCATAGCTAACTCTCAAGCCCTAAGGCTCGGCCATGCTATGCTTGCGCCACCAAGCAAGCTTGCGCCATCAAGGAAGATGAAAACGCAATGGCTCATGTAGGAAGCGCCCCCTTAATCTTGATCTTGAATTTTACAAAAATAAAAGAAAAAGATGGCGCGCAGGCCGCACAAGAGAACATCACAGGCATGCAAAAGGGGCTTGACTCATGATCACAACATTATGCACAATCAAGGTATTTACTCATGCAATTCTATATGCTCATGAAAAACATAAAATCTGAAATTTTACTTTTTCATAAAACTAGTCTCTTTTCCTCATCTTCTTCTCACAAATCTTTTGGTTAATTGCGATTTATTTTTTACGATGATTTCAGAGATCCTTTCGGCTGGCAATTTTGTCAGATCAAGAGACTCGGCCAGTCCGAAGACACAATGCCCATCCTACTTGACAAAATTACGTGTGCCTTTGATCTTTAAATCAAACAAGAAAAATAGTCCAAAAAATTCAAAAGTGATTGAGAGGATGATAGAAACAAGAAACCCTAATTTTTCCTACTTAGAAAAATTGTTTGCCATGCATCATGCTATTTACGAAAATAGAGATATGGCATATGAGCATGAAAGAAAAGCATAAAACATCGTTCGAGTCTTGCAAGTCCCTCTGATACCACTGTTGGGAAATCCTAGGGACATTTTATAATTTTTCAGAGTTATAAGCATACATACATACATTGCACAGCGGAAGAATGTCCCCGAAACAGGCCGGTCCCAAAAACCCAGTGAAGATCTCAAGCAAGAGAGTCGACACGATGAGTTAGGAAATACCTTAAGAGTGGTTTTGAGTGATGCCGATGCAGGCGGCCAAGTGTGCGCCCTCTGCAGTCTCACACACACGGATCTCTTGAGTCCTCTTCTTCAACGCCCAGTGCTAGCCTCGGGAAGAATATCCAAGCCTTTGTCACCTTCTTCAATGCTTGCGTCACCTCTAAGGTAGAAGCACCAATTGATGAAGAAGAGAGGAGAAGGGAGAATGCCAGCAAGCCTTTACTTCTCTTGCGCCAAAGGAGGAAGAAGGGAAGAAGCTTGCGGCTAGGGTTTGATGAAAGAAGATGGCTGCACCAATGCCCCTTACTCTCGCCCTTCTTGTTGTGTTCACGCCTCCAAAGAAGAATACAATGCAAGAGGGGGCGTCTAGGGTCACATATATAGGGCAAGAGGCGGTTAGGGCAAGGGCTAGGATCATGACAAGTGTAAGGCTTGGATGAGGAGGTTTGATGCAAGGAATGTCTCCAAGACTTTACCATAAACTTCATTCAACCTATCCATAATTGCCCAAGCACCATATCAGCCCAAGACATACCTTACAGGCACACATACCATCAAGGGAGAAGGGCTAGGCGCCAATTGCTTCCTTAATGAAGCAATTTTGCCACCCTAACCCCATTATGCCCCTTAGGCGCCAATGGGGTTGGGCTTCTCCCCATTATACCCTTTTAGTCTCTTTTCTCTTCATGAGAACTTATTATTGGGCCTCATTGGATAATGAGCTAGCCCAAACTCCATTACATGGGTTGATTAAGCACTTGGATCCAATCCAATGCAACCCTAATCCAAATGTGACCAACCATGGTCAAATACGGGTCAACCTGCCAAAAATGAAGTTTGGCTCCAATAACATTCTTCCATCTCATCAGGCCCATTGGCATTGATGAAATCTCCCAATTAGATCCGAGTTATCCAATAACTCGATCATAAGGCTTCCAGATCAATACGAGAACTCAAGTATCAAGGTGTGCGACCCTGTAGGTCCCTCTGACGCCAGCAGTGCTGACTAAAGGTCACCACAAGCAGTGAGTGGCACCTAGCAGTGCATCACTGCTACCCAGGTCATTGGAATGAATATCGACATCGACATCCCCATCATCGCAACTAGGTACAGATGCATTACCATTCTCTTTGCCGAACTGATATCCCATTGGACAAGTGTGTCACCACTTGTTTTTATCCAATCAGATGGCTATGACTAAATCAGGTTCTCACCCGGGTATGGCCATACACTTTCAGTCATAGAATCATAGAGGAGCTCCATGGATATCATACTTCCCTTAGGAAGGGGCAAATTCTATATCTGTCCGTTGACCTTCTCATATGGGTCGTGACATGCTCAATGACAACTGTTATTACCTCCCAACTACAGCAAGGTGTTAGGTTGTATCAAAGCATCTCCCTAACCATATAGAATGGTCAATGACCTCAAGTCAAGGGATCAATGCATCTCCTATCACTTGTGAGGATAACTCATGACACCAAGTCATAGCCTCACAGCGGGTCTATCCAGTATATCCTCCAATGATATACCCATGTATCTGCGTTAGCACCACATGCCTAACCAGCCCACATACCAGTCTCACAAGTACCATAGCAGTCCCATATCCACTAAGGTACATCGACTGGGGACTATGGTTCGAGCACAGATCCAATCTGTCTCCAGGGACATTATCATTTTAGTACATATGCGCAGATGTAAACAAACATAGATAACGACAATGCCAGAATGATATAAATATCAAAGTCAAGTAGTACATAAGTGGACCAAAACTAGGTCCTAGGGCATGTACACCAACACCTCCCTGATTTCCTGGGGCCAAGACAGAGATATAGAAGCCCTGTTTGACCTACCGGACTTTGTGGTTGGCTTGCGTAAATCGAAGAAGAAGAAAAAGCATGCAAAAGTAGCTTCCTCAAACTCGGACCCTAAGAGCGTGAGTCCCGGACCCCAGATCATCACATGACATCTCTACTGGCTCTGATCGTGTGTTGGAATGTGAGAGGTTTCAACGCACTAGCAAAGAGGAGGGAGGTGCAGAGTCTAATAAATAGTTACTAAATCAAATTGTGTGCTCTGTTAGAAACCCACGTTTCTGAATCAAAAAGTGCTATCGTTTTTAACTCGGTGTTTCCTGGATGGTCCTTCTCAAACAACTATGAGCTCAATTCCAGGGGCAGGATCTGGCTGGCCTGGGATCCTTCGGCTTATACTGTGGGTACTCTTGATATGACTACTCAAGTTCTTATGGGGCAAGTCTCCAATGCCCAGGGGATTTTCTTATTCAATCTGGGAGTAGTGTACGGCTTATACTCGCAAAATGAACGTAAGGAAATATGGGAAACTTTATCTCATAGACACAATATGGGCCCTATGGTGCTGATGGGGGATTTCAATATGTTGTTCTCCCTAGAGGACAAAACAGGGGAAACTATCCATGGAGAATCTAAGATTCTTTACAATGTTGAAATGCGAGCCGCTCTAAATATGGTTGATCTAAAATCCATAGGAGCATACTTTACTTGGTCCAACTCTCAGATTGGAGCAAATCAAATTTGGTGCAAGCTCGACCGTATCATGGCTACAAAGGAATGGACCGATTGCTTCCCCCTAGCTGAAGCAATCTTCCTTAATCCTACCCTATCCGATCACTCTCCGGCACTCATTACTTTCGGCACAAGCATGCCCCGGAAGGGTGCTCGATTCAGATTTTTCAACAAATGGCTCCTCTATCCGAGCCTCTTACCGGAGATCGAATCCATTTGGACCTCAACCCACATCCACAGCTCCCCAATGCTTATTTTGTGCCATAAACTAGCAAAGGTAAAACAAGGTCTCAAGCAATGGGCACGGAACATAAGGGCGAGCAAGGAAGCTGACCTAAGAGAAAACTCTAATAGGCTAAAGGCTATTCAGCTTCAACTACAATCTGAATTCCTAGACCCCAATCTTTGTGCACTAGAGAAGCAATATCAAGAAAAAATTAGAGAGTTCTGGCTTGAGGAAGAATTGGCCCTGAAACAGCGCTCCAGAGATCAAATCATCTCTTTGGGAGATTCAAATACAGCTTACTTTTATAACTTGATGAAAGCCAGACGTATTCGGAATACAATCCCATCTATTCAAGACTCATCTAGGAACTATGTTTTTGGGGATAACATTTTTAAGGAGGCTGTCCGGTTTTACAAAGACCTCCTTGGCCCTTCTTTGCCTCCTATGCACCTTAATGCCCAAGTAAACAAATCACTCTCTACCAATGCTATTAACTCTCTTCAATCAAAAATCTCTGTTGAAGATATTGTTGACATCATCAAAAAAGCAAACATATCCAAGGCCCCCGGGGTTGATGGTTTTAATGCCGCTTTTTTCAAATCTTGCTGGGATACCATCAAAGAAGAGGTTCTTCGGGCAATCCTTGATTTCGTGGAACATGGGCGCATGCTGAAGTGGGTGAACATCACCTCTATCACCCTCGTTCCTAAAGTTCCTAACCCTTCTTCTTTTGCAGAGTTCCGGCCTATCTCGGTTTGTCAGATGGTCTACCGTTTTATTGCAAAAGCTCTAGCCATGCGACTGCGTAACGCTCTTCATGAGCTTGTTGACCTAAATCAGCACGCCTTTCTCCCTGGCCGATCCATCCAGGAAAATATTATGCTATGCCAGGAAATCTTGAGTGGATTTCACAAAAAGAGCGGCTCTCCCCGTATGGCGATTAAATAGGATCTACACAAGGCGTTTGACTCTGTCAGGTGGGAGGCCATTGATTACTTCGTTAAAGCTTACAAGTTTCCTGGTGATTTTGTATCTAGAATCATGGCTTGCGTATCATCTCCTTCCTTCACAATCAACCTTAATGGAGAAGACGTTGGGTTATTCAAGGGTACTCAGGGACTGCGCCAAGGATGCCCCCTCTCACCATACCTCTTCATCCTTATCATGCAACACCTCTCGGACCTTCTTTCAGAGCAAATCAAGCAAGGGCACCTCATTCCGCACAAGAAATGCAAAAAATTGGGGATTACAAATCTCCAATTTGCTGACGACGTTATCATATTTTGTGATGCCTCTTCTAGCTTGGCTACGGCTGTTAACAAAGCGCTTGAGACTTTCCATGTTAATACCGGCCTTCAAATTAATAAGACAAAATCACAAGTGTTTTTCTCTGCCGCCTCAAATTCGGATATCCAATCTCATGTCGCTTCTATTCTTGGGATCCAAAGGGTATCCATGCCCTTCCGGTACCTCGGAATCCCCATTACTAGCAAATCTATTCAGACCCATGACTACAAGCCGTTACTTGAAAAAATCTCTGGGTACCTTTTTGCATGGAGGGCCAAAAGTCTCTCTTATGCAGGTCGAATTGAATTAATAAAATCAATGTGCTATGGAAACATAAACTTTTGGTGCAGCGCCATTAAGCTTCTAGTGGGGGTTATATCAAAACTGAATTTTGCCTTTGCAAACTTCTTATGGTCATGAGGTCACAGAAAAGGCCTTGCAAAAGTTGCTTGGATGAACATTACTAGGCCTACGACATTTGGAGGCCTTGTCCTGAGAGACATTGGGAAGCTCAACCGGGCCTTTCACATAAGACATGTTTGGAACATTATTCAAGATAAATAGTCTCTATGGGTTAAATGGATCCACGAGATGTATTTAAAATCTAAAACTATTTGGTCGGTCCAACTATCCAGATGTGCGCCTTGGCCTATGTGCGGCCTCCTCCAGGTTCGCGACACGTGTATTCAGATGATCGGGTATAAAATTGCAAATGGAGCAAATATCAGATTATGGCTGGACCCATGGCTCAACCCTCAATTACTTCTGGATCTTGTGGAGGATATCTGGTTTGAAAACCCCTCGGGGAGGAACGCTCGCCTCAGCTCCCTTATCACGAACGGCAACTGGTCGATCCCCCACCCTCGGTCCACAGGACTGTGACTGCTATACAATTATTCCTAGTGTCCAGATACATTCAAATCTCAGCTCTGATCTAATATACTAGAACCGCACCCCTCACGGAGAGTACACTCTCAAATCTGCTTATGAGGGCCAAGTTCAAGGCACGAGGGTTTACTGGAAGAATTTGGTATGGTTTAAAGGGCGAATACTGAGGCACTCTCTTTTTCTCTGGTTACTTTACCAGGGTCGCTTAAATACAAGGGTACATCTTCATGCCTGGGGAATTGTGCCGCACCCGATATGCATGCTTTGTAACTCCCACCCTGAGACTATCGATCACCTGTTCATAAAATGTGAAGCCCTCACTGAATACAGGCGCTTAATTTCTAGGAAATGTGATATAACCTTCAATACTGATACATGTGAGGAGGCCTTAAGGCAACTATCATGCAACCATGGACAGCAAGTGAATGGGATCCTGCTCTACATCAAACGGCTTATGTTATCCGGCGCCTTATATTATATCTGGCGATACCGCAACAATAAAATTTTAGGCTCCCACAACAAAGGACCCATGGATTTTCTTATTAGCTTGATTTTCGACGTCAAATCAAAACTCCATAGCTATATCCCCCTTGCAAGTCGGGATCCTTACGTCTAGTTTTTTTAAATCAGTGGGCGGACTTTATTGCAGATTAAGCACCTAACTTTTACCTTGAGTTTGGAGCTAGAAGTTCGCTAGGTGTTCTTTTCCACTTTTTACTTCTTTTGCGGCTTTGTTGATTGCTAC
Source organism: Costus lasius (assembly GCA_027563935.2). Taxonomy (NCBI): domain Eukaryota; kingdom Viridiplantae; phylum Streptophyta; class Magnoliopsida; order Zingiberales; family Costaceae; genus Costus; species Costus lasius. Next base: position 63,027,089 of record CM050454.1, on the reverse strand, counting down.
ACTTTCGTCTCTCACTATTCCGGATTTCGGTTTTTTCTAGTTATCATCATGGCGAAAAGTGGACTTTCCCTAGGCTGCATGTTGCAGGGGCTTCACTTTAGTGCTGGCTGGAATTTTATGCCCTTACTTGCCTTTTGTAAATTTTATGGTCCTTATTTATCACTTACCTGGCTTTGTTCTTCCTGTGCTAACAATCCTGCTCATCAGGGAGGAGGGGATGGATCCATTTGCAATCAACGCAATTATTATTGGATGACTGATACTCCCCATGGCGCTCCTTACTGCTGGTTCATCGAGGGGACGCGCTGCAGCCAAAATCCAACATCTACAGGCTGATATGCACTTCAAAGGAAAACTAAAATGTATGGAACACAAAATGTATCGCAATGTAGTCCACGTTGTGTGTTCCTGTGTTACTTTCCCTTGCTTGAGATGTGTCCTTATTGTATTCTTGTGGGATTCTCTAGTGTGGTTTAGATATTTGTATTGTGAGAAATGTAGCGGGGACCCATGCGACCTCATAAACGGGAGAAACTCTGTCAAATTTTTGTATGGACCCTATGATTTGGGGAGAGGCTAGAGCTTTGTACATGACATGTAACATATCTTTTTACATTATATAAAACCTTTCTTGCCTTTGGCAAAAAAAAAAGTTTTCTTTTAAGGGAGGAGGAATATAATACCCTCAAAATTAAAGGAAAAAGAAAAAAAATGGCCATTTGTACTTTTTTGTGGTTAATGGTATGTAATATGATCTTTTTATTGTAGTACTTCACCTTATGGAAGAACTTGGGTACTAAGTGTTGAAAATGAAAGAGGATTTGTGAAGTTAGGGGGAGAGTAAGAGGTGAAGAAATATATTTGTGATATTAGGAGAAATTGAATTAAAAACACAAAATGGCATAAGGGAAAATTGAGCTAAAAACAAAGGGCAAAAGGGTTAGCTCCTTGCCACCTTATGGTACTTGAGTTTACCATATGCCTCCACCTCATCCCTTCATGCATAAATAGATAAATATGAAAACTAAATAAGGATTTTCACCCTTTTGGTCGTGCCTAAGCTGAGAAAAATGAACCCTAAGGAAAGGGAAGGAGAAAGGAAAGAAAAGGGGAGAAAAGAAGTGGAGAGTAAACTTCTTAGGCAAGTTTCTTCCTCTCTCTTTGGTAATATTTTGCCTATGGCTTCAAATTTATGAGAACTCATCTTTTCTTCCTTTGTGAATTCATGTTGCCTCTGATTTCTATGATTTTGGGTAAATTCGGCCCTTGGAAGAATGATCAATGCTATGTTAAAAAACTATGAATTTGTATCTTACTATTTCATCAATATATAAACTTGTAAGTTTATCAAGGGAGTATGTCATTCTAATTGGTAAGAAATGTGTAACTTTTGTCAACCTATCCACAATCACCCAAATGGCATCATGTTTCCTATATGTCAATGGAAAACCAAAAACAAAATCCATAGCAATACTTTTCCACTTCCATTCAGGCACCTCTAAAGGTTGTAGTAATCCTCCAGGCTTTTGGTGTTCAGCTTTGATCAACTGACATGTTAAACACTTGGAAACATACTGGGCAATATCTTTCTTCATACGATCCCACCAAAAGTATTTCTTTAAATCATTATACATCTTGGTGCTACCTGGGTGCAGGGAGTATTTGGACTTCTGTCCCTCTTCCAATATTTTCTGTTTACTTTTTGAACCACTTGGAACACAAATTCTATCCCTAAACATTAATATGCCATCATCCCTAAAATGAAAATCTTGTCCCCAACCTTTCCCAACTTTCTGTCTAAGGCTCTTCAGTTGGACATCTTGAAGTTGTTCTTCCTTTATCTGTTGAAGAAAATCAGATTAAACTTTAAGAGATGCGATTAACACTTTTGGCTTTTGAGTGATTATCTTGAGATCCCAACCACAAAATTCTTCAAATAATTGCCACTGCTTTACCATTAATCTTGCCATCAAGTTTGAATATTTTCTACTAAGTGCATCAGCTACCACATTTGCTTTACTAGATTGGTAATCTTTCAATAATTCTATCCATCTCCTTTGTCTCATATTCAATTCTTTCCAAGTAAAGATATATTTCAAGCTTTTGTGATCAATGTAGATTTCAAATGTCTGGCCATACAAATAATGTCTCCATATCTTCAAGGCAAAAATGATAGCAACTAATTCCAAGACATGTGTTGGATAGTTTTGCTCATATTCTTTCAATTGCCTAGAAGCATAAGCAATTACATGGTCATTATGCATCAAGATACAACCAAGCCCTTTTCTTGAGGCATTAGTGTAAACTACAAATCCATTATTACCCTGAGAAATAGTGAAGATTGGTGCACTAGTTAGTCTTCTTTTTAACTCTTGGAAACTTTCTTCACATTCAGCATTCCAAACAAACTTTACATTCTTTCTAATCAATTTAGTGAGAGGGTTTGCAATTTGTGACAAAACCTGCTACAAACTTTTTATAGTACCCTGCCATACCTAGGAAACTTCTCATATCTACTACATTGGTTGGCCTTTCCCACTTTACCATTGCTTCTACCTTTTTAGGATCAACTAATATCCCTTCTCCTGAAATGACATGACCTAGAAAATTAATTGATTTCAACCAAAACTCACATTTACTCAGTTTGGCAAATAACTTTTTTCTTTCTCAAGATGTCTAACACACATCTTAAATGCTCTTCATGCTCTTGATCACTTTTTGAGTACACCAAGATATCATCAATGAAGACAATCACACATTTATCTAAAAGTGAGTGAAATACCCGATTCATTAGATCCATGAATACAGCAGGAGCATTAGTTAACCCAAAGGGCATAACTAGAAATTCATAATGGCCATATCTAGTTCTGAATGCTATTTTTGAAATATCCTCATTCTTGATCTTTAATTGATAATAATCAGATCTCAAATCAATTTTTGAAAATACTCATGCCCCCTTGTAATTGGTCAAACAAATTATCAATGCGAGGTAAGGGATACTTGTTCTTGATTTTTGCTTGATTCAATTATTTGTATTCCATACAAAGCCTTAAAGTACCATCTTTCTTTTTAACAAACAAAACTGGTGCACCCCAAGGTGAGACACTAGGTCTGATGAACCCTTTATCTAACAATTCTTGTAATTGCTTTTTCAGCTGTACTAATTTTGTTGGTGCCATCCTGTATGGAGTCTTAGATATGGGCATGGTACCAGGAAGGAGATTAATACCAAACCCAACCTCTCTATCAGGAGGTATACCAGGAAATTCTTTGGTAAATACATCTGGAAATTCTCTAACAATGGGTATCAACTCTAAATCAAGTGTAGGTTCTTGGCATTCCTTCACATGAGCTAAATAACATTCACACCCATTTTTGATAAGTTTAGAAGCATGCATAAGTGAAATGAGAGATAGACTAGAATCAAGTTCAACACCCTTGATTTGCAATTGGATCTCATTAGGAAGATTCAAAGTGACTATTTTCCCATAACAGTCTACAGTTGCATAATATGAAGAAAGCCAATCTATACCAAGGATAATATCATAATCTTGAACATTTAAAAGGATCAAATTTGCTGGAAGTTCACATTCTTCCATTGGGATTAAACAGGAAGGATAAAAAGATCTGCAGTCAAAGAGTCACCAACTAGTGCTGAGACACTCAACAAGAAATCAAGTTGTTTAGGTTTTTTTCTGAAGTGAGATGCAAAATGAGGGGAAACAAATGATAGATTTGAGCCAGGATCAAATAAAACCTTTGCAACTTTATTTAGAAAAGGAATAATACCTTCAACTACTGACTTTGAAGCCTTAGCATCTGGTTTAGCAATGACATACACTTTAGCATGGGCTACTGGCTTTGTGGATGGTAAATGTTTCATTCTATTCAGTGAACAGTCTCTTGCTAGATGTTCATGCTTAGCACAAGCAAAACATGCACCAGTAAGTCTATAACATTTTTTGGTCTCATGTTCCCTACACAACTAGCACAATAAAGAAGCCTTTATGGGGGTCCAGTCATGTTCCTTATAGCTGGTCTAAACCCTCTTTTAAATCTTTTTGATTTCTTTATCTCAGTGTCAACCATGTGTGGGGAAAATCTGGATAACTCTATGAACTTAGCATCATATTGTGCCACAAAACAGTTTCCTTGAATTCACAGTAAAAATTTCATTTCCTTTTGATCTCTAATGTTTTCTGGAAAGTACTTTTCATAGAATTTTTCTATAAAATAATTCCAAGTGATGGTTTCCTCCCTTGATTCAGCTACTCTTTTGACCATTCTCCACCAATGCTCTACTTCTTCTTCAAACATAAATGTTGCTAGTAATACCTTTTGACTATCTGAGTAGCTAGTAATTGAAAATAATTTCTCCATTTGCATAATTCATTTTTCTGCCATATTTGGATTTGGATCACCACAAAATGAAGGAGGATTCAACTTCTTAAACTTTTCTAGCCCCATATGATCACTATTTTGTTGGCTTGAGGCAACAGAATTAGTTTGACTTTCACTTCTTGCCATTTGTTGTTGCATCAAACTAGACATTGTCTCCAAAGCTTTTATCATACTTGCCATTTGATTTAGAGACTCGCTAGGAGATTGGGATGACCTTGTCATCTTGCTTACCTACCTAGACAATCATCGAATGAAACATTGTTAATCACTAGGTGTCACCATGATCAAATGATAGATCCCTAAAAATCCAAAAAACTTGCTCTGATACCATAATTGTCACACCCCTAGAGGATGGTAATTTCATAATAAAAAAAAAAATTTTGACAATATGTATCCAGGATCAAAACATGATAACCTGATCAACATAACTTATAAAATTTATTTTCCATCATCTAGGAGGTAACAACAATTCAAATAACCATTCAAAATTTCTCATTGTATTAATCAAAATCCTTTTTTATCATAAAAACCATATATCCTGATCCAAAACCATAGTATTTATTCAATATAACTCACACTTATATTACAAACATCAAAATGAATATCATACATGAGTCATTGAACTTTACAATATTCACAACCATATTATCTCACACACAAGTCATGGATCTTCTCACACTTATCATACAAACATACTAACCACTTCGTACATTAGTCATTAATGTTTACATGCTCAAAATATAAAACCACAACTCATTATCTTCTTTAAACCATCCACATAAACTTGTAGCCCAAAGCTAACCTATAAAGAGGTTAGAATGCAAGGATTGAGCAAGAATGCTCAGCAAGTAAATAAGATGCCAAAAAGGAGAAGTATTCATAATAGATCTCCACATGGTTCCATAAGTAATATCAAATGGAAACATAATAGTGACATGGTAAGCAATATTGGCATGGTAAGTAATAGTGACATGGTAAGCATAAACAACATATATAAGAATAAATCCAACATAACATAGAGTCACATGGTAAGCATAACGATCATAATAATCAATCCAAAGAAACCTAAAGTTACATAGCACATAGCATAGTGGGGAATCACATATAACATAATCATCCACGTCTGGAAGCATATCCCACCCTCATCAGGGTGAAACTCAAACACATGCCGGCTGGAGCTATCATGGCTCCCCATATCAGAGATAGTGGGATTCAAGAGGTGGCCCCGATTATTGCTAATATGACACTTTATTCCATGTAGCACTTTGTTCCACAACTATCAATCTCTTCCCATTTCTGGGCTCATAGTCTTTTCCCTTCCGGGCTCATAATCAGAGATAGTGGGATTCAAGAGGTTGTTAGGGAATACCGGGTGTAATTTAAAATTTTGCAGTCCCAGGACGCAGCGGAAGAATCATTACACCCGAAACATATTCCGGTCCCAAGGATCCATGCGAGAGAGAAGACACAAGGATGTGTTAGAGATGTACCTCTTTTGCTTGTTTAGATGCCGAAGCCATGTTGAAGGCGCCCAAGTGTTCGCCCTCCACAAGTATCCACGCGTCGACTCCTTGATCGTTGCTCCCTTCCACGCTTGGTGCTAGCCTCGGGAAGAGAATCAAGCCTTAGGGTTCCTTCACTTCTCTTGCGCCACCTCCAAGGATCATGCGCCAAGTGCAAGGAAGATGCCGCCAACTCCTTATCCTCTTCACTCCAAGAGAAGAGGGAGAAGAAGAGTTTCGGCCCTTAGGAAGAATAAGATGAAGTGGCTCCACCAAGTCCTTCTCCAAGTCACGCCAAGAGGAGAGGAAGGAGAAGACTTGCGGCCACCAGTAGGAAGAAAGGTTGCGCCACCTTGATGTTGTCGCCCTTTGCCCTTGTTCTCGCCCCTCTACGTATGTTCACGTCTCCAAGCATTCGAACCATTGAGAGGGGGCAGCTAGGGTCCCTTTTATAAGCCAAGAGGCGGTTTAGGGAGGGCCAAGATCATGCCAAGTGGGCAGCTAGGATGAGAGGGGTTTGTGGTAAGGAAAGTCTCCAAGACTTTGCCCTAAACCTCATTCAACTTATCCTTATTTGCCTAATAGCCATATCAGCCCAAGACATTCCTTAAAGGTATTCTTTCCATCCAAGGAGAAGGGCTAGGCGCAACAAGCAAGAGGAATTCGGCTAGGGTGATGTCTTGGGAGAAATTAGGGTTTGAGGTAAGGTAAGTCTCCAAGACTTTAACATATACCTCTTCCCAACATCCATATGCGCCTAGGAACTTCCCATAAAAGTTCTCAAGCCATATTAGCCCCAATACTTGCCTTAGAGGCAAGGTTTCCATCAAGGGAGAAAGGGCAAGGCGCCTTTTACTTCCTTAATGAAGCAAAACTGCCCACTTCACCCCATTATGCCCCTAGGCGCTAATGGGTGAAGACTTCTCCCCATTATACCCTTTTTAGCCAATTCTCTCTTCATGACAACTAATTATTGGGCCTCATTGGATAATGAGCTAGCCCAAAATTCATAGCATGGATTGATTAAGCCATTGGATCCAACCCAATGCAACCCTAATCCAAATGTGACCAATCTAGGTCAATTTCGGGTCAACCTGCCAAAAATGAAGTTTGGCTCCAATAACCTTCTTCCAACTCATCAGGCCCATTGGCGCTGATGAAATCTTCCAAATGGATCCATGTTATCCAATAACTTGGTCCTAAGGCTTCTGATTAAAGCAACGTCAAGAGTCTATTGCGTGTGACTCCGTAGGATCCATATGACGATGGCAATGATGTAAACATCATAAGTAGTGAGGGGTATCTAGCAACACATCACTACTACCCATGTCATAGGACTTAAGTCATTATGGCAACAACTCCTAACAAGCAACGAGGATTCCCATGCATTATAGATCCCTTTGCCTAAACTGATAACATTTGAGTTGCCATGCATTATGGCAACAACTCCTAACAATGTTGCCATGCATTATGGCAACATATAACATTTGAGTTCATTCTGATCCTAAGTCCAAGACAGATTCATGGTTGAATCTAAGTCCAATTGGGATTCATGGGTTTATGTATATCCTGGTCAAGTTTGTACTCTGTATGGGAGTTGTACTTGGACTTGGGACTATAAACCATGTTGGATTCAAATCCTAATTAAATTAGGAGTTGGAATCCTACTCCTATTAGGAATTGGAATCCTAATCCAACTAGGAGTTGGAATCCTAATTTAATTAGGAGTTGGAATCCTAATCCTATTAAGAATTGGAATCCTAATCCAACTAATCCAACTAGGAGTTGGAATCCTAATTTAATTAGGAGTAAGAATCCTAATCCTTTTACGAATTCAAATCCTTATCCAACTAGGAGTTGGAATCCTAATTTAATTAGGAATTGGAATCCTAATTCTACTAGGAGTAAGAATCCTAATCCAATTAGGATTCAAATCCTAAAAAGAATTTGGTTATGGATAAGGCCCATAGTGGTCGGGCGCTGATGCGGACAGAGACCACAGGCCACGAAGGCACAAGTGGAGTCTACGAGTACCCTAGTCAAAGGTCAGGAGGTTCGCGAATAAGCTAGCAAGCTCAATCAATAAAGCTAGCTCAATAATACATAAGAGGCCCAAGACACAAAGAAGCCCAAGATTATTCCATTCGATCAGCCTGCAACAAATCAAGATGCGCCAACTCCAAATCAGCACCATCTCATCCAACGCTCATGCTCACGCCAAGCAATGGAAGCAACCCTGTGATGGAAAGCTTGCAACGTCACAAACCAACAATGGAAAACTTCTCAACGTCTCTATGCTACCAAACATGGAAGTAGGAACGTCTCCTTCGCTCAGCCAAGATGGAAGCTTCAACGTCTCTGTCGCCTACAACATTTCAGCAACATCGCTCCTTCTCCTATATGTATCAATGCTTAAACCTTGTAAACGCAGATAGATTTGTTGAATGGAAATGGTTTTCATTTTCAATCGGATGTCTCCGATCTTCTTCTCCTCTGAGGCGCTTGTGTCGCCTATCCTTCCCCTCACCTCCTTCTAGGGCCGAGCCCTCCCTCTTCCCTTCTTCTCTACAAGCTTCTTCCTCCGAAACCTACGCTCCCAGCCAACCAGTTACGTGTTCACAAGAATTCCAGAAGTTCGCGACCTTGCCGCCGACGATCCACCGGCCGGATCTCCACAAGACTTCAGCCACCACTCCCCCTCCCCAAGACGATGTCACAGCCACCGTCATCCATCCATCCGACTCTCCGATCACCGGAATCGAACTTCCGTTCGAATCCCCTGCTCTCGCCAGCCTTCCGTCCCCACTTCCGCCTTTCATCGTCGTCCGCCTCCGACCGGCCACCATCCGCATCCAAACTCCGCCCACGACGTATCAACAACCCCAACAACCTCCAGTTATAGCAGGTTTGGATTTGGTCCATCACCGGACGTCCGGCGACGCCCCCTGTTCTGTCCGCGCGCTTCCCCTGTTCTGCTGAGCAGCGCATCTCCGCCTTTCGACGCTGTCCTCCTCCGACCAGCCACCGTCCGTCTCAAAACTCCGGCCACCCCTCCAACACCTTCACAAGGACTTCCAGTTGCAGCAGGTCCGGCGATCGTGCACCACCGGACGAGCGCCGACGATCCCAGCCTTCTTGCGCAACTTCCCCTGTTTCTGAATCCATTGCGTGCTGCATTTTGTTTTGGTCAAAATAATAATCTGACTAAGCCTTTTCTTGCAGATATCTTAAGCAATCGGCTCAACAAAAGTCTTCAACTTTGGCACGTCCAGAAAGAACTAGTTTAGTTCTTCCTCTCAGAATAGTCGGTTCCATTGAAGGCTTGGCAGATCAACTTGGGAAGTATAGCAAAATATCATGACTGATAAGATTCTGCACTGTTCTTTATTTGGCCTATTATTGCAAACATTATAAATTGTTGACAACTCTTCTTCATCTATTTTTCATGTCATTCAAAAGAACTAGTGTGTTCTACTTGCTGGTATAATCAGTTCGAGTTTTGGGCATATGGATTTTTCTACAGGGTATAGCAATTTTCCTAAATGACTATTTTATTGCCCTGGATTTCTGGTTATTTTTCTGAATTTTGATTTTTCTGAAATTAAAAATATATAAAAAAAATTAGTTTTAATAAGTAGAATAACTCCCACATTTCCCCCCTACATCAGTTTGGTATCAAAGCACAGTTCGTGGGCAACTCTTGTCTGCCTACACGATCCTTGCTTTGTTCTTTGCATAAAAAAAAAAAAAAATGTTAGTTCTTGATTTCATGTTTTATTGCTTATTGCTTTTGCATGTTTTGCTAATTACTTGCATTTAAAAAAAAAAAAAATCCTTCATGTTTCTTTATATTTAGTTTGCATACTTTTGTTATTTGATAAAAAAAAAAATTATTATGTGCTTATTGTTTGGATGCTAGTTTGTTTATTCTGAGATAAATTTTATCATACTAGCTGAAATCATTTTTGACATCTTAGGGAGATCTATTTTCAAAGGACTATATTGTGTTTTCAAATATTCCATGGCCACTAGACTCCAACCCCCTACCTTTAGCGGGTCTCTTAACCCTAAGGATTTTAATGACTGGACAACAAAACTTGAGCATTACTTCTATTTTACTGCCATGCCTGGACATTGCAAAGTTAGGTTTACCAAGTTACTTTTACAAAAATCTGCTAGATATTACTGGACCACTGTTGAACAAACCTTGGAAAGAGACAATCTGCTACCCATTGAGAGATGGGATGACATGCTTCATAAACTCAGAGAAAAATATGATCCTTCCTCTCTCCCTGAAAGATTTCTTACACAAAAGAACATGACTGTAGCTGAATACATTCTAAAGTTTAAGACCCTCAACCATAGGAGTAGAGCTAGAGAACATCCTTGGGTTGTGCGTAACAGGTTTATAGATGGTCTTAACTTTGAGATTAAAAGAGGTCTCACCTACTACCCCATACACACAATAGAAGAAGCTTTCCAAATAGCTAGTATGGTAGAACAACATATTAAGGCAACAGATAGGAAAGGACTTGACCAACCTAGAACACAAAGCCAACCACTCCAACAAAAACTTGTTCAAACCTCAGAGTCTACCTTAGGAACTAAAACGAGTCAAGAAGAGACATGTGAAACTCAAGAGGCAAACCATGAGGTAGAACCCATACCTCAACCTTCACTTTTAGGGCCCATACCCATAGGTCCTCAACTAGAGTCTAGCAATCTAGCTAAAGAACCCATAGTTGACTTGTCTGAGAGTCAAACTACCCCTGAGTTGCCCACTGTAGGCTTGTCTCAACCTAAGTGTCAAATAGAGCCATTACCTTCAATTTTAGGGCCCATACCCACAGGTTCTCAACTTGACCTTAGCACTACCTCTAGCAAACCTAAAGATGACTTGCCTAAAAATCCAGTTGAACCCAAACCCATAGGTCTTCTTGAACCTCACATGGAACCTAAGTTAGATCCTTTTGAGCTTGACGTGGATCCAAATCCTCAACTTTTAGGTCAACCCCTAGACTTAGGAAATCTTTTCCAGGACCCTATGATCCTTGAATCTTGTCTTTTAGGTCCTTCTACCCACACCCTTAAGCCTCCATTAGTATCAACAAAACATAATGAACTCAAACATGCTTTAAACTTTGCACTTATTGAAGTTGAATATATTGATTTCATCATTCCATATTCTTTTCAAAGTCTTGTGATTTTCTCTGACAATTTTACTAATGAGTACGGCCGAGAAAGGGAATTCAATGCAGGTGTCCCGGACTTACAGCTTGGACCATGGGCATGGAACAACAAGATAAGATGCTCTGCTGACAACACTTTGCAGACCCATGAAGGACAATTGACTTTTGCCCCTCCAGGACTTCTACAGCATCACCGCAATAACCATTCTTCGGAGAAGAATTTTTTTTCACCCGGGGAGAATGATGCGGACAGAGACCACAGGCCACGAAGGCACAAGTGGAGTCTACGAGTACCCTAGTCAAAGGTCAGGAGGTTCGCGAATAAGCTAGCAAGCTCAATCAATAAAGCTAGCTCAATAATACATAAGAGGCCCAAGACAAGCCCACTTATCAGCAACAATTCGCCACAAAGAAGCCCAAGATTATTCCATTCGATCAGCCTGCAACAAATCAAGATGCGCCAACTCCAAATCAGCACCATCTCATCCAACGCTCATGCTCACGCCAAGCAATGGAAGCAACCTTGTGATGGAAAGCTTGCAACGTCACAAACCAACAATGGAAAACTTCTCAACGTCTCTATGCTACCAAACATGGAAGTAGGAACGTCTCCTTCGCTCAGCCAAGATGGAAGCTTCAACGTCTCTGTCGCCTACAACATTTCAGCAACATCGCTCCTTCTCCTATATGTATCAATGCTTAAACCTTGTAAACGCAGATAGATTTGTTGAATGGAAATGGTTTTCGTTTTCAATCGGATGTCTCCGATCTTCTTCTCCTCTGAGGCGCTTGTGTCGCCTATCCTTCCCCTCACCTCCTTCTAGGGCCGAGCCCTCCCTCTTCCCTTCTTCTCTACAAGCTTCTTCCTCCGAAACCTACGCTCCCGGCCAACCAGTTACGTGTTCACAAGAATTCCAGAAGTTCGCGACCTTGCCGCCGACGATCCACCGGCCGGATCTCCACAAGACTTCAGCCACCACTCCCCCTCCCCAAGACGATGTCACAGCCACTGTCATCCATCCATCCGACTCTCCGATCACCGGAATCGAACTTCCGTTCGAATCCCCTGCTCTCGCCAGCCTTCCGTCCCCACTTCCGCCTTTCATCGTCGTCCGCCTCCGACCGGCCACCATCCGCATCCAAACTCCGCCCACGACGTATCAACAACCCCAACAACCTCCAGTTATAGCAGGTTTGGATTTGGTCCATCACCGGACGTCCGGCGACGCCCCCTGTTCTGTCCGCGCGCTTCCCCTGTTCTGCTGAGCAGCGCATCTCCGCCTTTCGACGCTGTCCTCCTCCGACCAGCCACCGTCCGTCTCAAAACTCCGGCCACCCCTCCAACACCTTCACAAGGACTTCCAGTTGCAGCAGGTCCGGCGATCGTGCACCACCGGACGAGCGCCGACGATCCCAGCCTTCTTGCGCAACTTCCCCTGTTTCTGAATCCATTGCGTGCTGCATTTTGTTTTGGTCAAAATAATAATCTGACTAAGCCTTTTCTTGCAGATATCTTAAGCAATCGGCTCAACAAAAGTCTTCAACTTTGGCACGTCCAGAAAGAACTAGTTTAGTTCTTCCTCTCAGAATAGTCGGTTCCATTGAAGGCTTGGCAGATCAACTTGGGAAGTATAGCAAAATATCATGACTGATAAGATTCTGCACTGTTCTTTATTTGGCCTATTATTGCAAACATTATAAATTGTTGACAACTCTTCTTCATCTATTTTTCATGTCATTCAAAAGAACTAGTGTGTTCTACTTGCTGGTATAATCAGTTCGAGTTTTGGGCATATGGATTTTTCTACAGGGTATAGCAATTTTCCTAAATGACTATTTTATTGCCCTGGATTTCTGGTTATTTTTCTGAATTTTGATTTTTCTGAAATTAAAAATATAAAAAAAAAATTAGTTTTAATAAGTAGAATAACTCCCACGTTTCCCCCCTACATCAGGCGCGAATCCTAATCCAACTAGGATTCAAATCCTAATAAGAATTTGGTTATAGATAAGGCCCATAGTGGTTGGGCGCGAATCCTAATCCAACTAGGATTCAAATCCTAATGGAAATTGGATTTGGATATGGCCCAATGTGTTGGGCGCAAATCCTAGTCCAATAAGGATTTAATTCATGGGCCTAATTAGTATTGAAATCCAAATCCAATTAGGACTTATGGATTTAATCTAATTAAGGCAAATTGGAATCCTAATGGGAGTAGGATTCATGCTTGGCACATGGCTTAATTCCATATATGGAATTTGCGCCAATTGCCATGGATTAATCCTTATGGAATTCGGTTTCTTCAATTGAAAACTCTCTTGGACGTGTGGGGCTGATATGCTGTTGAGTATGGCTTGATTTATTCAAGCAAAGATTCGGCCAATCATATATGGTAAGTCCTAAAGAATTGAACTCAAAATCTAGCTCTTAATTTGGAAAGAAGCTTGGTACTTTCCAAGCCTTATTCTTGAACAAATTCAAGGCTAGTGGCGGCTGAACTCTTAGGACAAATTCCTTGGAGGATTTGCACCAATCCATAGAAGGAAAGGGGAAGGGCGATGGAGGCTTGGTTGGTTATAAAAGAAGGGGTATGCGCCCCCTCTTAGGATGATCAACAAGTGCAGAATTTCTTCTTGAGGTAAGACAACTTGGAGTTGCGCATGCCTTGAAACCCTAGCCGCCCTCTTCCTTTGGTGGTGTGCCACTATCCTTCATCCTCTTCTTTGTTGGCGGAGAGTCTCCTTGGAGGAGTCTTGTTGGCATGAAGAACAAAGGGAGAAGAAGAAGGAGATTCCAAGAGGTGATCTTCTCTTCCTGAGGCTAGCACCAAGCGTGGAAGGGAACAACGTTGAGAAGGTCAACGCGTGGATACTTGTAGAGGACGAGCACTTGAGCATCTTCAACTTGGCATCATCGTCTTGACAAGCATTAGAGGTATCATCCCTATCACATCCTTGTGTTCTCTCCCTCGTATGGATCCTTGGGAAAGGAATAAGTTTCGAGTGTAATGCTTCTTCCGCTGTGTCCTAGGACTATAAAATTTTAAATTATACACTGTATTCCCCAACAATGATGACCTTAGGGCATCACTCCCAACATCAAAGGAACCTATAGGGTCACAGACCTTGATACTCATGTTCTTGTATTGATCGAGATGCCTTATGACCAAGTTATTGGATAGCTCAGACCAATTTGGGAGATTCCATCAGCGCCAATGGGCCTGATGAGATGGAAGAAACTTATTGGAGCCAAACTTCATTTTTGGCAGGTTGACCCAAAACATGGTCACATTTGAGTTTCGGTTGCATTGGATTGGATCCAATGGCTTAGTCAAACTTTGTAATGAAGTTTAGGCTAGCTCATTATCCAAGAGGCTCAATAATAAGTTGTTATGAAGATATAAGAGGGCATAAAGGTATAATGGGGAGAAACATAACCCCATTGGCGCCTAAGGGCATAATGGGGTCATGTTGGTGCATGTGCTTCATTAGGAGCAATTGGCGACTCCCCCTTCATCCTTGGAAGGAATGCTTGCCTCTATGGCAAGCCTTGGGGCGCATATGGCTAATAGGAAAGGGTTTCTAGAAAGCTTTTGGAGAATTTCCTGAACTATAACCTTAATTGGCCTCCCCTAAACCCTAGCCGAATACCTCTTTGTGTAATGCGCCTTTAACCCTTACCTTGCCACCCCCTTGCTCATATATGTCATAACATATGCGAGAGCAAGCATGAATGAATTGGCGTGAGCAACAAAGCGTGAAAGCAAGAAGGCATTGGCGCATCTCTTCTATCTTCCTAGTCGCAACTCCTCTTCTCCTTCTCCTCTTGGCGCAAGAAGGACTTGTGGTTGGTGGCATCATCTCCATCCATCTTCTCCTTGGCGCATCTTCCCTCGAAGGTGGCACAAGCATAGAAGTAGGACACTCAAGGCTTGAATCTTCTTCCCGAGGCTAGCACTAAGCATGGAAGAAGAGGACTCGAGGATCCGTTTGTTTGAGACTGTAGAGGGTGCATACTTAGGCGCCTATCTCGACTTCATTCAACTCTAGCTTTAGGTACTTTCTCCTCTCATCATGTTCACCCCCACGTAAGAATCGATCCATTAGGTTTTTGGGACCGGTCTATTTCAGGGATATGCTTGTGCTGTGTATTTGTAATGATTGTAATATTTGTAAATATCCTCGAAGTTTCCCAACAGAAAGGACTCAAACAGGTGGATTGATTTGTGGGTGCTGTTGTACACAAATTCCACAATGGGGAGATGGTCAACCCAACTACATGGAAAATCACCAGCCAAGTAGCAAAGTAGGTTCCCTAGGCTACGATTCACCACCTCTATTTGAGGGTAGTACCTAGGAGGGACCATAGGGACTTCTAGAAATGACCGATGAAGCGGGTGTCATGGTCAGGGATAATTGTCAAAGGTAGACCATGAAGGCGAACAATCTCTTTCACAAAGAGACGCAAAATGTGAGACAGATCAGACATTTTTGAATAGGGCAGAAAGTGGGCCATTTTGGAGAAATAATTCATGACAACAAAGATGGAGTCATGGTGCGAGGTTGTTTGGGGCAAGCCTAGGACAAAGCCCATGCTAATATCCTGCCATGGCCCATGAGGGACAGCCAGGGGGTGAATAACCCCATGTTTGGTGGTCAGGGCTTGGCATGTTGACCCGTGCCACAGTGTTGGATGACTCGTTTGCCACTTGTTTGGCATGTTGACCCGTGCCACAGTGATCTCAAGTCAGAGGAAGTATGCCACTTGTTTGCATACAAGGATTATTCACATTGTGACAAGCAATTGAATATCCTAGTAGGGTCTGTCCAGTACATCCAATGTACCCATGAGTCTACATCTTATTCCATGCTCGAAGCATCCTATAAGATTAGAACACATATTAGTCTCAATCATATCAAGGTTGTCTCATGTTCACCAAGATATCTTGACTAAGGACTATACTGCATGTCAGCCAAGCTGAACATCATTGAGACATTATTCAGAAGTATACATATTGCAGCAGATGATGTAACAACCTGAATAACAACCATTGCCTTTATAAACATAGAGTTTATACATGATACTGATACAATCCCGAGGCCTCAAACATTAGCCTTAAGGGCATACCCCAACAATCTCCCACTTGCACTTAATCTAATGGTTGAGAAATCTCAAACCCATATTATTACAGTGCTTCTCATGCTTCTGCTGCGCCAGAGGCTTTGTAAGCGGGTCAGCTAGATTGTCATCTGTATGAACCCATATTATTACAGTGCTTATCAATGATCTCCCGGATCAAGTGAAACCGTCTCTGTATGTGCTTGGACTTTTGGTGCGACCGTGGTTCCTTTGCTTGTGCGATTGCTCCAGTGTTATCACAGAAGATAACCAAAGGATCTGCACTCGAAGGAACAACACCAAGTTCTTGAACGAACTTACGAATCCACACTGCCTCCTTAGATGCTTCTGAGGCTGCAACATACTCGGCTTCCGTGGTAGAATCAGCAACAATAGACTGTTTGAAACTTTTCCACACCACCGCACCTCCATTCAAGCTAAAAACATAGCCTGATTGCGATCGGAAATCATCCTGGTCAGATTGGAACGAAGTGTCAGTATATCCTTCAATACTGAGTTCTTCCTGACCACCATACATCAAGAACATATCTTTGGTCCTCCGCAGATATTTTAAAATGTTCTTGACTGCAATCCAGTGCGCCTGACCTGGATTACTTTGGAATCGACTGGTCACGCTTAACCCGTAAGCGACGTCTGGGCGAGTACACAACATCGCATACATAATGGACCCAATAGCCGAAGCATAAGGCGTATTGTCCATTTCATCTTTCTCAGTCTGTGTTTGTGGACACTGACTCTTCGAAAGATTCAGACCATGTCTGACTGGAAGATATCCTCTTTTAGAATTCTCTAAATGGAATCTCTCCAGGACTTTATCGATGTAAGTACTCTGGCACAGCCCGAGAAGCCTCTTAGATCTATCCCTGTAGATCTTCACACCTAATACATAGGCTGCTTCTCCTAAATCTTTCATCTGGAAACATTTTTGAAGGAAACCCTAAACATTAGGGGTTGAAACCCTAAACATGCGCATCTAGCATGCATAGCGGAAAAAGGGCTTCAAGTAGATCGCATATGAACTATATAATCAACATGAAGCTATGAGTTGAGATCTATACCATAGCCATAAGGTTGGAGGTCGGCTTGGAAGCTAGAGAGCAAACTTGATCTCCTCCGAAAGTTCACACACAAAGGTGATGAAGACTCCTCACTTGCGCACCTCTTGTGCTAGCAAGAATGCCAAGATGTCTTTGATCGAGTATAGGAAAGAGATGAAGACTTCTTTGCTTGGCCGATCCTTTCTCCAAGATGTCGTCTCCTTCACCAATGTCTCGTCACGAGAGCAAGAGAAGGCCGAGAGTGAATGGAGCGTTCACTTGTCATTTGCGTTCAAGGAGACATGCGCTTATGACTTTCCAAATTAGGAAAAACATTAAGCCATGCGTTCAAGATCTCTAAACCGATCTTAAACTCCACAAAACGCCTTAAACAATGAACCATGCGTTCAAGCCCTTGAACCGGTTCAAAGCAAATGTGTTTGGACCAAAAGCCAAACCAAACCGGCCCAAGCCAAATCGGTCTAGATCAACCAAACCCTAAGGTTTCCAATCTAACCGTTCATCTCACAATGCTCTTGATCTCACCGATCTAGCATCAATTCTCTGGATCGAAGCTTACCGATCCCAAGCCCTAATCAATCAAACATGATCAGACCAGATCTCACTTACAATCAGAGATTAAATCCCTTTAAACTGAACCGAAACAATTCAGTCCACACGATCTGACTTAAGCAAGCCATATCACCAAATTGTGCGACCCTAAGGGTTTCCTTTAAATGTCGGTAACGATAACCTTCGTTATCACGACCAGTGAGGGGTATCTAGCAACACATCACTGTCTCCCGATATAAAGGAAAAAGTCTTCCAAGACTACACCCAAACCATGGCACAAGTGTGACTCAATTCACAAGGCATACATGTGTCCTTTGCCACTGGATGTTCTTATTGGACAAGCGGGTCAAGCTTGTAACTCCAATACGATGAGCATGATTAGATCAGATGCACATAGTCATCTGGGTATGGCCATACACTTCCTCAATCATCTCATATAAGGGGGGCCCTTTAGAACATCACACTCCTTGAACAAGGAGACGGCAATCCTTTATCTATCACTAGTGCCCTAACCTGATTCAAGCTCACCATCCAAGATAGTCTATAATCATTATGTTTCAAATGATATTGAACTACCTCAAGACAATGACAATCATCATTCAGAAACACAAGTGATCTCAAGTCAGAGGACATGTGCCACTTGCTGCATACAAGGATCATTCACATTGTGACAAGCAATGGAATATCCCAGTAGGGTCTGTCCAGTACATCCAATGTACCCATGAGTCTACATCTTATTCCATGCTCGAAGCATCCTATAAGATTAGCACTCATATCAGTCTCAATCATATCAAGGCTGTCTCATGTTCACCAAGATATCTCGACTAAGGACTTATAGCCTGTCAGCTTAGCTGAACAGCTTTGAGACATTATTCAGAAGTACACTTATTACAGCAGAAAAGGTAACAACCTGAATAATAACCATGCCTTTTATAAACATAAGAGTTTATTACATGATACTTTTACAATCCCAAAGGCCTCAAACATTAGCCTTAAGGGCATACCCCAACAATTTTCTTAACCATGCCTTAACCACATGCATTTCAGGAATATCGTTTCCAATGATTAAGATATCATCGACGTAGAGGACTAGAAAAGTAATCACGCTCCCACTAAACCTCTTATATACACACGGGTCATCTTCATTCTTGATGAAACCAAATCCACTGATTGATTCATCAAAACGAATGTTCCAGCTTCTTGATGATTGCTTAAGTCCATAAATGGACTTCTTTAACTTGCATATTTTATGACGATCTGATGGATTAGTGAAACCTTCAGGTTGTGTCATATAGACATCCTCATCCAGTTTTCCATTAAGGAAAGCGGTCTTCACATCCATTTGCCAGATCTCATAATCGTAATATGCTGCTATCGCGAAAAGAATCCGAATAGACTTGAACATAGCTACAGGAGAGAAAGTTTCATCATAATCTATCCCGTAGATTTGTTTGAAATCTTTCGCAACTAGCCTGCCTTTATAGGTAACCACGTTACCATCCATGTCAATCTTCTTCTTGAAGATCCATTTATAGCCTATAGGGATTACTCCCGGAGGCGGATCAACCAAATCCCAAACTTGGTTATCTGACATGGAGTCCATCTCGGATCGCATAGCTTCAAGCCATCTCGCTGATTCCGGTCCACTGACCGCATCCGCATAAGTGAGGGGTTCATCATGATCAATGATGTAGACTCCGTCATAGCGCTCAGGCTATCGACGGATCCTTCCCGATCTTCACGGTTCCCGTGATATCTGAGCCTCAGGTTGTTCAATAACCTGTTCTACTGGCTCATGCTCATCCAACTGTGCTTGACTACTTTGTCCTTCCTCTGAATTCTCATCCAGCTTTATTTCTCTCCCACTGGCCTCTTGCAGAAGAAATTCCTTCTCAAGAAAAATGGCCGTCCGAGCAACAAATACCTTGTTCTCTTTGGGATCGTAGAAATAATAACCCTTAGTTTCCTTAGGGTAACCGACAAAGATACATTTCTCAGATCTGCTCTGTAGTTTCCCAGAGGCGAGCTTTTTGACATAAGCCTCGCAACCCCAGATCTTAATAAATGTCAAGCTTGGCTGTTTCCCATACCATAACTCATATGGCATCTTTGAAACTTCCTTGGATGGGACTCGGTTTAGTACCTTTGCAGCTGTTTCCAGTGCAAATCCCCAAAAAGAGTAAGGTAGAGTAGCCTGACTCATCATTGAACGAACCATATCCAATAAGGTTCTGTTCCTCCTTTCGGACACACCATTCCATTGCGGTGTTCCTGGCGGAGTGAGCTGTGAGATAATCCCACACTCCTTCAGATAGTCATTAAACTCATGACTTAGGTATTCTCCACCTCGATCTGAGCGAAGTGCCTTGATATTTCGGCCTAATTGATTTTGTACTTCATTTTTGAACTCTTTGAACTTGTCAAAAGATTCACTCTTATGTCTCATTAAATAGACATACCCATATCTACTGAAATCATCAGTAAAGGTAATGAAGTATAGATAGCCACCTCTGGCATGTTTACTAAAAGGCCCACACACATCACTGTGTATAAGGTCAAGTAAACCTGAAGCCCTTTGACCTTTCTTAGAAAAAGGGGCCTTCGTCATTTTACCCATTAAACAAGCTTTGCATGTATAAAGCTCCTCATAGGAGAATGATCCCAGCAGTCCATGATCATGCAACCGCTTAATGCGCTTCTTGTTAATATGGCCTAAACGACTATGCCATAGCAAGGTGCTGTCATCGGCATTTTTGGCTTTCTTAATATCAATTTGCTGTATAGAACATTCCATGTCCAACATGAATAACCCATTGTTAATTGATCCAGTAGCATAAACAATATTATCATAAGAAATAACACACTTTGAAATATTGCATTCAAAGGAAAACCCTTTCCTGACAAGAGCAGGAATAGAGATAATATTTTTCGTAATGCTTGGTACAAAGTAACAACTGTCTAGTTCCAATACAAGCCCAGATGGTAATGAGATGTAATAAACTCCTACAGCAACAGCAGCAACCCGTGCCCCGTTTCCAACTCGTAGGTCCACCTCATGCTGTCCCACCTGTCTTCTTCTCTTGAGTTCCTGTACATTTGAACAAATGTGAACTCCACATGCAGTGTCCAACACCCATGATATAGAAGAAGAAACCATGACTTCAGTCACGAAAATACCTGAGCCAGAAGCAAAAGAATTGCTTCCCTTCTTGTCTCCTTGGAGCGCTTTACAGTCCTTTTTCCAGTGACCCAGCTGGCCACAATGGAAACATCTGTATTCCTTCGACCGCTTAACCTTTTTTTTCAGAGCCTTGCTGTAGCTCTTGACAGGGGCTTTGCCCTTCTTCCCTTTCTTCTTGTTCCTTGAAGGAACCATCAAGACAGAGGTTGAAGGCTTTCCCTTAAGAGTCAGCTCTGTAGTCAAGAGCATATTCAGTAACTCTGCCGACGTACAGTCGATCTTGTTCATATTAAAGTTAATGATGAACGGATCGAAAGAGGTCGGGAGAGACTGCAATATGATGTCTACAGCAAGCTCCTGATTGATGGTATGTCACAGTTTCTCTAGAGCCTCCTTGTACCCAATCATCTTGAGTACGTGAGCTCCCACTGGACTCCCTTCAGCCAGCTTGCTCTGAAAGAAAAGTTTAGTCAAATTGTAGCATTCAGTCCTAGCCTGTGCAGCATACAGCAGCTTGAGGTTTGCTATAATTTGCATAGCAGATAGATCCTCATGCTGACGCTGCAGCTCTGGCGTCATAGACGCAAGCATCAGGCAAGCGACATCAATGCTATCATTGACATGCTTTTCATAAGCATCGCGAACCGCCCTTGCGGCGTTCGGAGCGGGTTGAGGCGGTATAGCCGTCTCGAGGACATACAGCTTCCTCTCTGCCTTAAGAACAATCTTAAGGTGTCCGTACCAGTCTGAGAAGTTTGGCCCAGCAAACTTCTCCCTTTCCAGTAGGGATCGCACATTGAAATTCGTGGTGTTCGTTGCTGCAGTAATCTACAACAATGCAAGAACAGCAAGGTCAGTATCAATGTGAGAATCAATTCAGGACTTAAGAATGATTCTTTTCTCACTATTTTATCTGGCTGAAAAATCCAGCAAAACAGCCCGAAAGAGTAAAACTCTTTTAGTGAGATGGGATCCAGATTTCATACTTGGTCTCCGCGTCCCGCTCAGGCGAGATAAGATACACAGAGAGTACAAGCACTAATTTCTGGTAGGCATTCCCTGCCAATCGCCAACCCGTGCGATTCCCCTTCATCTGGGCAATCCAGCAGACTGTGCCAACTGAGTTGGTACAACACAGTCTCTGATCCCACAGATGGCTGCCTCCATATAGCTCACATATGCTCAGTATGTAGCCTACATGGTCAAGCTGACCTGACCTACTCCCTGGACCACCACGTGCTATGCTGAGCAACGAGAAGCGATAAATCCCTTTCCTGTAACACGCAGGTGTAATCCCACACCGTCTGAAGATAGATGGGCGTGCCCACTGAGTGGGTACAACACGGCCCCAACGATAGTCAGAACAGTGAGGTTTCGCGTCAGAAGGCTATCGTGCTTGATATTTTAGCGTTG
This sequence comes from Costus lasius, assembly GCA_027563935.2. Lineage (NCBI taxonomy): Eukaryota > Viridiplantae > Streptophyta > Magnoliopsida > Zingiberales > Costaceae > Costus > Costus lasius. The sequence goes on along the minus strand of CM050454.1, from coordinate 63,004,653 downwards.
GATTTTAACGGTCTTTTATCTTCTTAACTATCATGCATAACCTATGGCGATAGCAGAAGATTAAATCATGCAGTTCTAATTATATAAACAATAAGTAGAAAGCATGCTGATCATATGTGGTAAAAGCCCATTAAACCTAAGTAAGACCTTAATTTAACTTAAGTCTTCACTTGAGCTCTTCATGGGTCTTTTGCCTTCTCATCTGGCCCAACCCAGGGCCTGAGCGCCCACTGCAGCTCAGGTGTGCCCACCAGGTAAATGCGCCTGTCCCAGAGTCGAACCCTGGACCTCCCACCTGGTCAAGCCACTGCTGCATGCGCCTCTGTCAAGTGTGCTCTGTGCTCTTGTCTGATTAAAATACAATTTAATCTATCTAGACAAGATTGACACGCAGGTCAATTACACTTTATAAATTAAATCAAATGTGATGCGCAGATCACAATAAATAATTTACATTTATTAACCAGGCTCACAGGCCCCAGCACAGCACACATTAAATTAGGCAGCCCACATAAGATTAAATAAACAAGCATCATGGCATCCAATCAACATGTGATCCAATCAAGAAAATAAAATTTTCGAAAACCCATTGGCATCATTTTTATTTTCCTTATGTGCCCTACTACCTTACAACGGTCCATTAATAGGGATCCACTCATCAGACCTAGTCAGATCCACTGCCCTGGCATGCACCAAGTCCTAACTGACTTGAGTCGACCTAATGGTCAACCATGCATGCGCCAAGGGCTAAACGACCTCATGAGTTCTGGCAAGCGGGTATGACCCCGAGCCTAACTCATGTGCGTTCACTGGTTGTCTCAATCAGACATCGCTACACGCCTGTCCGCAGTCGACCTATAGCCACCTCGTGCTTGCACACAGGTGCTATCTGGTCAACCCATCTAGGCTGTCAGATGGTCTGATCAGACTGGTTGGATCTAGACTAGATGATGACTTCAACCCTATCAACCCGTTTAAGGATTTAAAGTAGGCGCCTCTTAGATCTAATGGTAAGCGCGCAAGTTCCCTTTTGTTTTAGAAACAACATGCAACATGCGCCAACAAGAAACATGCGCCAAGGAGAAAATAACATCATGTATTTTCGCCAACATAAAACTATACAACAAGTTTCGCATGTCCTATAGATCTAGTCTTTTGCGCAAACATGGATCACAATGCAAAGATAGCAATCATATTAACATGCATAAACCTTTGCTCTGATACCAATTGAAAGTCCCTTTAACAAGGGGGAGGTGTCGAAACCCTAATGGCGCATATGATAAAACTTTTTTGCAGCGGAAAGGGTTTCTGGATCGATGCATGCAGTATGATCAACTTTAACTTGCATACAAGAAAATCGATTCTTACCAGTGCCATTGCTTGGATGGCGTCTAGGAAGCAGAGAGTCAAGCGCTTCTCCTCCAAATGGTGCGCACACAAGATGGATGTTGGCTTCTCCTTGTCGAACCTTGTGCTAGCAAGGATCTCCAAGTGTCCTTGTCGAATGGAAGGGAAGTTGAGATGATGTCTCGCTTGAGCAAAAACTCTCTCCAAGGCGTGAACAACAACTTCCACACGAGAGCCAGCGACGAGAATAGGAGAGGGGCGACAAGAGATGCGTTCCACTCAAAACGTGGAGGCGTGGCTACTAAAAATAGCTAGCCTTACTCTCTTATGCGATCATGCGTTCATGTACCCACGAACCAATCGCATTTTTCTCTCCTCATTGAACCATGCGCTCACATAATAAGTTGGTTCATTTTTGGGTTGGTTCAAAGAACAATTAACCCAAGCGATTTGGTCTAGATCATATTAACCCTAAGGTTCAAGATCTAACCGTTCATCTCTTGATGCTTCTGATCTCACCGATCTAGCATCCATTCTCTCGATCGAAGCTTACCGATCTCAAGCCCTAATCATTCAAACATGATCAGACCAGATCTCACTTACAATCAGAGATTAAATCCCTTTAAACTGAACCAAAACAATTCAGTCCACACGATCTGACTTAAGTAAGCCATATCATCAAATTGTGCGACCCTAAGGGTTTCCTTTAAATGTCGGTAACGATAACTTACGTTATCACGATCAGTGAGGGGTATCTAGCAACACATCACTATCTCCCGATATAAAGGAAAGAGTCTTCCAAGACTACACCCAAACCACAGCACAAGTGTGAATCCACTTCACAAGGCATACATGATTCCTTTGCCACTGGATGTTCTTTATTGGACAAGCGTGTCAAGCCTGTAACTCCAATATGATGAGAATGATCAGATCAAATGAACATAGTCATCTGGGTATGGCCATACACTTTCTCAATCATCTCATCCAGGGGGCCCCTTTAGAACATCACACTCCAAACAAGGAGATGGCAATCCTATGTCTATCACTAGCACCCTAACATGACTCATGCTCATCATCCAAGATAGTCTATAACCATTATGTTTCAAATGATATTGAACTACCTCAAAACAATGACAATCATCATTTAGAAACACAAGTGATCTCAAGTCAGAGGAAGTATGCCACTTGTTTGCATACAAGGATTATTCACATTGTGACAAGCAATTGAATATCCTAGTAGGGTCTGTCCAGTACATCCAATGTACCCATGAGTCTACATCTTATTCCATGCTCGAAGCATCCTATAAGATTAGAACACATATTAGTCTCAATCATATCAAGGTTGTCTCATGTTCACCAAGATATCTCGACTAAGGACTATACTGCATCTCAGCCAAGCTGAACATCATTGAGACATTATTCAGAAGTATACATATTGCAGCAGATGATGTAACAACATGAATAACAACCATTGCCTTTATAAACATAGAGTTTATACATGATACTGATACAATCCCGAGGCCTCAAACATTAGCCTTAAGGGCATACCCCAACAGTATTTTGATCTGGATATCTTGGAATATATTTGAGTTCATTCAGATGCTGAGTCCAAGACAGATTCATGGTTGAATCTGAGTCCAATTGGAGTTGATGGGTTTATGTATATCCTGGCCAAGTTTGTACTCTGTATGGGAGTTTGACTTGGACTTGGGATTATAAACCATATTGGATGCGAATCCTAATTTAATTAGGAGTTGGAATCCTAATCCTATTAGGAATTGGAATCCTAATCCAACTAGGAGTTAGAATCCTAATTTAATTAGGAATTGGAATCCTAATCCTATTAGGAGTTGGAATCCTAATAATTAGAATCCTAATCCAACTAGGAGTTGAAATCCTAATGTAATTATGAGTTGGAATCCTAATTCTACTAGGATTTAGAATGCTAATCCAATTAGGATTCAAATCCTAATAAGAATTTGGATTTGGATAAGGCCCATAGTGGTTAGGCACAAATCCTAATCCAACTAGGATTCAAATCCTAATGGGAATTGGATTTGGATAAGGCCCATTGTGTTGGGCGCAAATCCTAATCCAATAAGGATTTAATTCATGGGCCTAATTAGTATTGAAATCCAAATCCAATTAGGAGTTATGGATTTAATCTAATTAAAGTAAATTGGAATCCTAATGGGAGTAGGATTCATGCTTGGCCTTCTCATATGGGTCGTGACATACTCAATGACAACCGTCGTAGAACCATATAGGAGCTCCATGGATATCAAGCTTTCCTTAGCAAGGGGCAAATCCTCTGTTTGTACATTGACCTTCTCATATGGGTCTTGACATACTCAATGACAACCGTTATAACTGTAAGTCCCCAGAAGGGGGCGAAACCCTAAAGCATGGCGCGTATAAAATTTTAAACAGTGGAAGAGGGTTTCTAGGGGATCGGATTCATGCATAACATATGATCAACTTGTTAAACCGATTGCAAACATAGAAGATGTCATACCGATGCCATTTCTAGATGGCGTCTTGGAAGCAGAGAGCGATAGGGATCTCCTCCAAAGGATGCGCACACAAGATGAAGAAGTCGCCTACTCTAATGGTGCTCCTTGTGCTAGCAAGGTTCCAAGAGGTCCTTGTCGTAGGAAGGGAAGAGAATCCTTTGATTGGCGATTTCTTCCTTCTCCTTTTTCGTCAACCTCTTCACCACACGAGAGAGAGCTTGTTGGCGACAAGAGAGGAGGAGAAGCGAGAGAGTAGAGCGCCTTAGGCGTGAACATGAGTGATGGTCACGTATGTGATCATGCTTTCTAAAAATAGAAAGCCACTTACTCACATGCGATCATGGGTTTAGCCCAATCGCAAACTCCTCTCCATTTGAACAACACGCTCACTCAATGAGCTGGTTCAATTTGGTTTGGTCCAAAGACCAATTAACCCAAGCGATATGGTCTAGATCACAATTAAACCCTAAGGTTCCAGATCTAACCGTTGATCTCTTGATGCTGCTGATCTCACTGATCTAGCATCCATTCTCTCGATCGAAGCTTACCGATCTCAAGCCCTAATCAATCAAACATGATCAGACCAGATCTCACTTACAATCAAAGACTAAATCCCTTTAAACTGAACCCAAACAATTCAGTCCATACGGTCTGACTTAAGTAAGCCATATCATCAAATTGTGCGACCCTGAGGGTTTTCTTTAAATGTCGGTAACGATAACTCACGTTATCACGATCAGTGAGGGGTATCTAGCAACACATCACTGTCTCCCGATATAAAGAAAAGAGTCTTCCAAGACTACACCCAAACCACAGCACAAGTGTGAATCAACTCACTAGGCATACATGATTCCTTTGCCACTGGATGTTCTTATTGGACAAGCGTGTCAAGCCTGTAGCTCCAATATGATGAGCATGATTAGATCAGATGATCATAGTCACCTGGGTATGGCCATACACTTTCTCAATCATCTCATACAGAGGGGGGCCCCTTAGAACATCACACTCCTTAAACAAGGAGACGGCAATCCTGTATCTATCACTAGCGCCCTAACATGACTCAAATTCACCATCCAAGATAGTCTATAACCATTATGTTTCAAATGATATTGAACTACCTCAAAACAATGATAATCATCATTTAGAAACACAAGTGATCTCAAGTCAGAGGAAATGTGCCACTTGTTGCAATCAAGGATTATTCACATTGTGACAAGCAATTGAATATCCTAGTAGGGTCTGTCCAGTACATCCAATGTACCCATGAGTCTACATCTTATTCCATGCTCGAAGCATCCTATAAGATTAGAACACATATTAGTCTCAATCATATCAAGGTTGTCTCATGTTCACCAAGATATCTCGACTAAGGACATTACAGCATGTCAGCCTAGCTGAACACCATTGAGACATTATTCAGAAGTACAATTATTGCAGCAGACAATGTAACCAACTGAATAACAACCATTGCCTTTATAAACATAAGAGTTTATACATGATACTGTTACAATCCCAAGGCCTCAAACATTAGCCTTAAGGGCATACCCCAACAATAACCTCCCAACTATAACGAGGTGTTATGTTGCATCAAAGCAAGTCCCTAACCATATAGAAGAGTCAATGGCCTCAAGTCAAGGGATCAATGCATTTCCTGTCACTTATGAGGATAACTCATGACACCAAGTCATTGCCTCACAGTGGGTCGGTCCAGTATATCCACCACGTGCCTAACCAACCCATATATCGGTCTCACAAGTACCATATCCACTAAGGTACATCGACTGGGGACAAGAGTTTGAGCACATATCCAATCTGTCCCCATGGACATTATCATATAAGTACACAATTGCATATGCAAACAAACAATGATAATGACAATACTAGAATGATATTTATATAGGAAATATCTGTCTCAAGTAGTACATAAAGTAGACCACAACTAGGTCTCATGGCATAATCACCTACAAAACATATATTTATCAGATCTAGGTGCTTGCTAGAATCCTAACGTTTGGCATAAGCCTCACATCCCCAGATCCTGATAAAAGAGAGGTTAGGGCGTCTCCTACTCCATACCTTGTATGGTATTTTGGAGACACTTTTATATGGAACGTTACAGATAGAGCTATCCATGTCCAAGACATACAAACCATTGCATAAAGTACCCTTCCTATAAAACATATTTGAAAATGAAAAAGAACAAGAGTTCTCTTTTATTTCAAACTTAAATCCTTTATTTGCTAAGCAAGGAATGGATACAATGTTTTTAGTAAGCGAACGTACATAATAGCAATGATCGAACTCTAACTGAAGTCCAGAAGGCAAGGAGAGAGTCAAAACTCCTACAACAACAGCAACATCCTGTTCCCCGTTTCCAACCCGTAGGTCAATCTCTCCAGGCCGCACTGATCTACTTTTCTTGAGACCCTATATATTTGTACAAATATGAGCTCCACATATGGTATCCAATACGCATGACATAGAAGTGAAAAGGTTTACATCGGCAACATAAATACCCGAGCTAGAAGGCAAAGCCTTGCCTTTCCTCTCCTCATTCTAAAGGTTCTTGCAGTCCCTCCTCTAGTGACCTTACTCGCCACAGTGGAAGCACCTCTGTTCCTTTGATTTCCTGGCCTTTTTCTTCAATGCTTTGGTTGGACCTTTGGCACTACGCTTAGGATGTGCCTTACCCTTTTTCTTCTTCTTCTTGGTCATAGGGACCAAAAAAATAGAATTGAGTTTGGTCTTTCCCATCTCTCGCTCGGTCGTTTAGAGTATATTCAGTAGTTCCTCCCTAGTGCACTCAATCCGGTTCATGTTAAAATTTATGATAAACGGACTGATGCTAGGGGGCAGGGACTGTAGAATAAGATTCACATCCAGCTCGTTATCTATAGTGTGCCCTAGTCTCTTGAGATGATCCACATGCCCAATCATCTTGAGCACATGGGATCCCACTGGCGCGCCCTCAGACAACTTGCACCGAAAGAATGCTTTGGTAGTGTCATATCTCAGTTCTAGCCTGAGCCTCGAACATTTGTTTCAAATGAGTAATCAATTGAAAAGCATTATGCTCCTCATATTACACCTGAAGCTCAGGTGCCATAGTGGCTAGCATGAGACATGCTACTTTCAAAGACTCATCCTGATGCTTTCTAAAAGCATCCCTGTCTACCGTTCGGGCATTAGGCGTAGGAGCCGCAGTAAGAAGCTGCTCAAGGACATACAGCTTCTTCTCGAGCTTGAGGGCTAACCTCAAATTCCGATGCAAGTCCATGAAGTTGGATCCAACCAACTTATCCTTCTCAAGAAGGGATCGCAGTGACAATCCGCTATTGTTCGTAGCCATTGATCTACAATAACCAAGAAGAGCATATTAGTACTACTTTAAGTCATTTAAACTGGACATGTTTTAAATGACCATGGCTCCCACTATTTTAATCGAGTTGACAAACCTACAAAGTCAATCGTGAAATTTGAGATTTTCTAGTGAGATAGGATCCTTATTCCACATGAGGCTTCACGTCCCACAAGGGTGGGTTATGATGCACAAATGACCCATACTTCTTAAGGTGGGCACGCCGGCCGATTACACTTGGCAACTACCCTTGTTGAGATAGTCTAGGCGTTTCATGTCCAGCGAGGGCTGGAAATAGCGTGAAACCCTAACCTCTCAATGATACCCCTAGAGTTTCATCATATGCCCATCACATGTGAAAATCTAGTCAAGTTTATTCCAAACCGTTATGCCGTGGGCCAACGAGTTTCCTTGTGAAGGCACGTCTAGGTTAAAACTGGACTGGGGAAACTATTGTCACCATACACCTTCTAAAGATAAGTGGGTGTGTCCCACGAGGGTGGGAAATAGTTCACAACATCACTGATGGATAGCTTGATGAGGGCTACGAGTTAGAAGGCTACTAGACTTGATATTTTTGATCAAGGGTTTTTGAGGTCTCATCCTCTTAGTTTTATCTTATGTCTAACATTACAGGCATGCAATCCCATAGTGATAACATGAAGATAAGACATCACAGGCATGGTTTTAACAGATAAGAAAAGCAGCAAAAGGAATGATGTGATCATAGCCCATTCAAGACATTGAACTAACCCATGCCAAAAGGGCTTCAACTCTTGACCTAGGACACAAGCCCCTAAAACTAGACCTAGCCTAGCCGACCTCTAGCTTGTTCTTCAAGGCTGGCTCCAAGGTCCATCACACCATGGTTTAGCTCTCAAACCCTAGAGGTAGTTTTAGTGAAACCTCAGAAGCATACCCCATGGTTCGGCCAATGCCATGGGTCTTCTTCCAAGCAAGGTGCACCAGCTTGCAAGCCACAAGAGGGATAGCACACAAGCATAAGGCTCGGTCAAGCCCAAACTTGTGCCCCCATGCAAGGATGTGCCACCTTTGTTGAAGCTTGTTGCGCCACCAAACAAGGTGCGCAAGCTTCAAGCATGTGCCAAGAATCATGTAGGATGCGCCTCTTAATCTTCATCTTGAATTTTACAAAACAAAAGAAAAAGATAGGCGGCACGCAGGCCTCACAAGAATAAAACACAGGCATGCTAAGTGGCTTGACTAATGATCCCAACATCATGCACAAACAAGGTACTTACTCATGCAATTCTATATGCTCATGTAAAACATAAAATCTGAAATTTTAGTTTCTCATAAAACAAGTTTCTTTTCCTCATCTTTTTATCACAAATCTTTTGATTATTTGAGATTAAGTTTAATGACCATTTCATAGACCAAATTGACTAGCAATTTTGTCAGATCAAGAGACCCAGCCAGTCCAAGCACGCAATGCCCATCCTACTTCACAATATTACATGCACCTTATGATCTTAAATCAATCAGAAAAATAATCCAAAAATCCAAAAGAAATTGAATAGAGGATAGGAACAAGAAACATATAATTTTCTTAATTTAAGAAAACATGCACCACTAGTATATGCAGTTTTCAAAAATTACTATATCGCATGTGAGCATAGAAAAGCATGATGACATCGTTCGAGGCTTGCAAGTCGCTATGATACCACTTTTGGGAAACCCGAGGGATATTTTATAAATTTTTAACAAATAGTACAATTGCACAGCAGAAGAATATCCCCGAAATAGGCTAGTCCCAAAAATCCATTGAAGATCGTCTTGCGATGGGGCCGACACGATGAGATAGAAAGTACCTAAAGCAAGTGGAGGCTGATGTCAAGGTAGCCACCCAAGCGTGCGCCCTCTGCAATTTCTCACACATGGATGCCTCGAGTCCTCTTCTTCCGAGTCAGTGCTAGCCTCGGGAAGAAGATCCAAGCCTTAAGTTACCTTCTTTTATACTTGCGCCACCTTCAAGGAAGATGTGCCAAGAGAAGGATGAATGAAAGGAAGCCGCCAAGCAAAAGGGAACCTTGTGCCAATAGTAGAAGGAGGAGAAGAGCTTGCGGCTAGCTATGGAAGAGATGCACCAATGTCCCTTGCTTTTGCCCACGAAGTTGCTCACGCCAACATAGAAAAGACTCTCGCATATGATATGATGGATAGATGCAAGTGGGCAGCAAGAGAGAACATATAGGCGCAACACATGAAGATGAATTCGACTAGGGTAAAGGGAAGTGGGCGGCTAGGGTTTGAAGCAAGGAAAAACACAAGGGAATTTCCTTAAACTCCTAGCCCTCTTCCATATGCACCTAGGACTTACCATACAAGTCTCTAAGGCCATATGTGTTGGAAAACCCCGGGGATATTTTACAATTTTCAGAGATATAGATTATACAAAACATTGCACAGCGGAAGCAATATCCTCGAAACGAGCTGGTCCCAAAAACCTAGTGAAGATCGCATGCAAGAGAGTCGACACGATGAGATAGAATATACCTTAAAGCAAGATGAGGCTGATGTCGTGATAAGCGCCCAAGCGTGCGCCCTCTGCAGTTTCACAGACACGGATGCCTGGAGTCCTCTTCTTCCACGCCCGATGCTAGCCTCGAGAAGATGATCCAAGCCCTTGTCACCTTCTTCAAGACTTGCGCCACCTCCAAGGATGAAGCGCCAAAGAAGAAGATGAGGAGAAGGAGAAGCCGCCAAGGTGAAGTCCCTCTTGCGCCAAGAGGAGAGGAAGAAGATCACTTGCGGCTTGATGGAAGAAGAAGGGTTGCGCCAATTGAGCCCTGGCTCTCGCCCTTCACCCTTTGCTCTCGCCTCTTTCAGTGTTCACGCCTCCAAGGAATAGAATACCTGAGAGGGGGTGCCTAGGGCCTTTTATATATAGCAAGGGGCGGCTAGGGTTAGGGCTAGGCGCAATTTGCTTCCATAATGAAGTAAATTTGCCCACTTCACCCCATTATACCCCTTTAGGCGCCAATGGGGTTGTTATTGGGCCTCATTGGTCGATGAGCAAGCCCATACTTCATTGAATGGGTTGATTAAGCCATTGGATCCAATCCAATACAACCCATATCCAAATGTGACCTAACCATGGTCAAATTCGGGTCAACCTACCATAAATGAAGTCTGGCTCCAATAACATTCTTCCATCTCATCAGGCCCATCGGCGCAGATGAAACCTCCCAAATAAATTGGAGTTATCCAATAACTCGATCATAAGGCTTTCCGATCAAAACGATAACTCAAGTATCAAGATGTGTGACCCTATAGGTTCCTCTGACGCTGGCAGTGCTGACCAAAGGTCACCACAAGCAGTGAGTGGTACCTAGCAGTGAATTGCTGCTACCCAGGTCATTGGAATGGATATCGACATCGACATCCCCATCATCGCAATTAGGTACAGATGCATTCCAGTCTCTTTGCCAAACTGATATCCGATTGGACAAGTGTGTCACCACTTGTTTTTATCCAATCTCATGGTTATGACTAAATCAGGTCTCACCTCGGTATGGCCATACACTTTTAGTCATAGAACCATAGAGGAGCTCCATGGATATCAAACTTTCCTTAGGAAGAGGCAAATCCTCTGTTTGTCCATTGACCTTCTCTTGTGGGTCGTGACTTGCTCAATGACAACTGTTATTACCTCCCAACTACGGCGAGGTGTTAGGTTGTATCAAAGTATATCCCTAACCATATAGAATGGCCAATGACCTCAAGTCATGGGATCAATGCATCTCCTATCACTTGTGAGGATAACTTGTGACACCAAGTCATTGCCTCATAGCGGGTCGATCCAGTATATCCACCACTAATATACCCATATATCTGCGTTAGCACCTCGTGCCTAACCAGCCCATATACCAGTCTCACAAGTACCAGAGCTGTCTCATATCCACTCAGGTACATCGACTGGGGACTATCATTTGAGTATATATCCAATCTGTCTCTAGGGATATTATCATATAAGTACACAATCGCATATGTAAGCAAATATAGATAATGACAATGCCATAATGTTATAAAATATCAATGTCAAGTAGTACAATAATGGACCAAAACTAGGTCCTAGGGCATATACACCAACAATCTCCCACTTGCACTAAGACCTAGAGGTTGAGGAATCTCAACCCCATATATCTAGCGTGACAGTCATGCTTCTGCTGTGCCAAAGGCATGGTCAATGGGTCTGCCAGATTGTTCTCTATGTCAACTCTACTAATCTTGACATCACCTCTGTCAATGATCTCTCTAATTAGGTGAAATATTCTGAGTATGTGTTTGGATCTTTGATGAGACCGTGGTTCTTTGGCTTGTGCAATTGATCCATTGTTATCACAGTAGATTTCAATGGGATCCACTGCACTGGGAACCACCTGAAGTTCAGAAATGAACTCCCTTATCCAAACAGCTTCTTTGGCTGCCTTAGAAGCGGCCACATACTCAGCTTCGGTTATAGAATCAGCAATTGTGGATTGCTTGAAGCTCTTCTAACAAACAGCACCTCCATTTATCTTAAACACATAGCCAGCCTACGATCTAAAGTCATCAGGGTCAGAGTGGAATGACACATCAGTGTAGCCCTGCATACTGAGCTTTTCCTGTCCCCAATAGACTAGGAACAAATCCTTAGTTCTTCTCAAATACTTCAGAATGTTCTTTACAGCCACCCAGTGCTGCACTCCAGGATTGGATTGGTATTGGCTGGTTATGCTCACAGCATAAGCCACATCTGGTCTAGTACACAATATTGCATACATGATCGATCCCACTACCGAAGCATAAGGCACTCGACTCATGTCATCCCTCTCAGCCTGTGTGATGGGACACTAGCTCTTTGAGAGAGTAAGGTCACGTCTCACTGGAAGGTACCCTTTCTTGGATTGCTCTAAGTTGAACCTTTCCAGGACCTTATCAATGTAGGTACTCTGACTAAGGGCTATGAGCCTCTTGGATCTATCCCTATAGATCCTCACGCCTAGAGTATAGGCAGCCTCCCCTAAGTCCTTCATCTCTAAACACTTCCCTAACCATGTCTTCACAACTTGAAGACTAGGGATGTCATTCCCGATGAGCAGTATGCCATCGACATACAAGACCAGAAAAGTCACCAAGCTCCCACTGAATTTTCTGTATACACAGGCATCATCTTCGCTTTTGATAAAGCCATAATCTCTCACAGCTTCATCAAATCGAAGATTCCAACTTTGAGATGCTTGCTTTAATCCATAAATAGATCTCTTTAGCCTGCAGACCTTATTGGCCTCTGCAGGAGGGATGAAGCTATCAGGTTGTGTCATATACACATCCTCAGTTAGTTTCCCATTAAGGAAAGCTATCTTTACATCCATCAGTCATATCTCATAATCATGATATGCAGCTATAGCAAGCAGAATCCTAATGGATTTGAACATACAACTGGCGAAAAAGTTTCATCATAGTACACCCCATGGATTTGTTTGAATCCCTTAGCCACTAGTCTACCTTTATAGGTAACTACGTTGCCATCCATGTCTGTCTTCCTTTTGAAGACCCATTTACACGCTATGGGTTTTACCCCATCAGGTAACTCAACCAAATCCCAAACTTGGTTAGCTGACATGGAATCCATTTCGGATCTCATGGCGTCAAGCCATCTCTCGGAGTCTAGTCCACTGACCGCCTCTTCATAGGTATTGGGTTCATCCTCAATGATGAATATTCCATCGTGTTGGGTCGGCAGCAACCCATACCTTTCAGGTACATGATGAATCCTCCTAGACCTACGTGGGGCCTATGTCTGAGCCTCAGGTTGCCCATCAACTAGTGCAGGTGGCTCAGGTTCCATCTCTGTGTCTTGTGGTTGCTCTTGGACCTCGTCCTAGTCAAACTTCCTCCCGCTAACTTCTTTCATGAGAAATTCTTTCTCTAGAAAGACAGCACCCCGAGCAACAAAAACTTTGTTCTCGGTGGGAACATAGAAGTAGTAACCCTTAGTTTCCGTAGGGTACCCCACTAACATGCATTTATCAGATCTAGGTTCTAGCTTGCTAAAATCCTGACGTTTGACATAAGCCTCACATCCCCAGATCCTGATAAAAGTGATATTAGGGAGTCTCCCACTCCATACCTCGTATGGAATCTTTGAGACACTCTTAGATGGAACATTATTCAGTATTAGAGAAGTTGTTTCAAGTGCATGCCCCCAGAATGAGGGAGGTAGAGTTGCATGACTCATCATACATAGAACCATGTCCAACAAAGTTTGATTTTCTCCTTTCAGACACACCTTTCCATTGGGGTGTTCCAGGAGGAGTGAGTTGGGACAGAATCCTACACTCTTTTAGATAGTCAAGGAACTCACCGCTCAGGTACTCTCCACCACGATCTGATCGAAGAGCCTTAATGGATCTACCAAGATGGTTCTCTACTTCATTCTTGAACTCTTTGAATTTCTCAAAGGATTCAGATTTATGTCTCATCAGGTAGACATAACCATATCTACTGAAATCATCAGTAAATGTAATGAAGTAGCTGTGTCCTCCTCTGGCTTGCTTATTGAATGGCCCACACACATCGCTATGTATGAGATCCAACAAACCTCCTGCCCTCTCACCAATTTTGGTGAAGGGCGCCTTTGTCATTTTCCCTAACAAACAAGGCTCACATGTATCAAATTCCTCAAAGGAACTTGAATCTAAGAACACATTTGCATAGAGTTGTTGAATGCGATTCTTGTTTATATGGGCTAATCGACAATGGAAAGCACCAACTGAACCACTCAGTTTGGTACTTTTATTATTTATGTTACAAATAGAGTTATCCATGTCTAACACATATAGACCATTGCACAAAGTACCCTTCCCATAGAACATATTAGCAAATGAAAAAGAATAAGAGTTCTTATTTATTTCAAACTTAAATCCCTTCTTTGCCAAGCAAGGAATGGATACAATGTTCTTAGTAAGCGAAGGTACATAATAGCAATTATCTAACTCTAACTGAAGTCCAGATAGCAGGAAGAGAGTCAAAACTCCTACAACAACCTGTGCCTCGTTTCCAACTCGTAGGTCAATCTCTCCAGCCCATACCGATCTACTTTTCTTGAGCCCCTGCATATTTGTACAAATATGAGCTCCACATGCGGTATCCAATACCCATGACATAGAAGTAGAAAGGTTGAATTCTGTAATATAAATACCTAAGCTAGAAGCTAAGGCCAAGCCTTTCTTCTCCTCATTCTGAAGTTGCTTGCAATCCCTCCTCTAGTGACCCTGCTCGCCATAGTGGAAGCACCTCTGGTCCTTTGACTTCTTCGCCTTTTTCTTCAGTGCGTTGGTAGGACCCTTGGCATGTGCCTTACCCTTTTTTTCTTCATCTTCTTGGATGTAGGGTCCAAAAGAACAGAATTAGGTTTGGTCTTTACCATCTCACGCTCGGCTGTTTGGAGCATATTCCTCAGTTCCTCCCGTGTACACTCAATCCGGTTCATGTTGAAATTTATGATAAACGGACTGAAGCTAGGGGGAAGGGAATACAGAATAAGATCCACAACCAGCTCGTTATCTATGGCATCTCCCAGCCTCCTGAGATGATCCACGTTCCCAATCAACTTGAGAACATGGGGTCTCACTGATGCACCCTCAGATAACTTACACCGAAAGACTGCTTTGGCGGTGTCAAATCTCTCAGTTCTAGCCTGAGCCTCGAACATCTGTTTCAAATGAGTGATCATCTGAAAAGCGTTCTGCTCCTCATATTGGACCTGAAGTTTAGGTGTGATGTAGGGTGAAGATACGTGGAACAATACTACTGATATAAAACTCAATTATTTATTTTTGAATTTTAGAAAATATCAAATTTCTCAAAATAGCCAGAATTTAGTGCTACAGAAAAGATATCATTTAAGAGAAGTAGCTATGCGTTGTAGAAAAATCTATAGATCCAAAATTCAAACTGATTAAACCACATTGTAGATAGTGAGATGATCTTTTCAGAAGTATCAAAATTATGGAATGAAGATATCTCAGGCAAGAATAACTTGTGCAACAAAATGGCTAGGCAGATTAGCAAATAAAACTGGTACAGAAGTTTATCAGGATTGAAAAGTTGCAATGTCTTTCTGGTCGATCCCTTGGATCTTCAGTCGGATCGACTTATCTGGCTGTTATACAAAGTTTAGTACATCCCTTTTGTACCATAGTTTATGATTTGTAGTGCACCAAATTCTTAAAGTACATGCACAAAGAATGCTAGTCAGATTAATATATTAAATTGTAGCAGAATTTCATATTGAGTTGTATCATTCTTCAAAAGTTGTATGGCCTCCTTGGTTGATCTGGTCAGTCTAGAGATTCAGCTCGACTTGTCCAATTGAAAGTATAAGATTTGTTCTTCTTGTTGATACCACAGATCAAGCGTTTGGTCATTCCAGATGCTTAAGATACCTGCGTAAACAAGCTTAGTCAGATCAATATTGAACCAAATAGAAAAGCAGGAAGTAGAGCTATGGAAGCAGACAAGCGGGGCTGATCATTGATGTTGAGACTGGAATGCTCGTCGGCGACGTTGGGAAAGACGAGGAGGCCTTGAAGACGTCGGAGCCCCAAGAGATGGTGGAGGAGGTGAGGATGACGTCAGAGGATTAGCGAAGGCGAAGACGTGACTGTTCTACTGGAGCAGGGGAAGTGCATGCGCGGAGCAGGGGCTGTCGCCGTTCGGCCGGCGCTTCACGGATGCAAAACCTGCTACTGCTGGAAGTTGATATGGTTGATGGGAGGACGTGGCCAGAGTTTGGGGATGAAAGATGGCCGGCCGGAGGAGATCGACAAAGAAAGGCGGGATTAGGGCAGAAGCAAGGAGGAGCAGGGGATGTTGTTGGGGGTTTCGATTCCGTCCATCCAAGCGGCGGATGGATGGATGCCAGTGGCTGGAGGTTGCTGAGAGGTAGGAGTGATGATGGCCAAAGTCTTGTGGAGATCCAGCTGGTGGATCATAGGTGGCGAGTTTGCAAAGTTTCGAAAGTCTGGGAACAAGTTGCAGGCGAGGTTTGTAAAGGAACATAGAGAGTTTGAGGGAGAAGAAGATTAGAGAAGAGAGAAAGAAGGAGGGGCTCGGCCCTAGAAGGAGGAGAGGAGAAGAACAAGGTGCTCGGCACCTAGAGAAGAAGGGAAGGAAGCATTCGATAGAAGAGGAAGAAAACCATTTCCATTCAAAATTCATCAAGTCTGCTGATTACAAGTTCATACGTGATACATATAGAGACGCTGGGAGAAACGTTGTTGTCGAACATTGCAGTTTCCTTCATTGGCAGCAGTGACTAGTTGGAGAGATGTTGGAGAGACGTTTCCTTTTCCTTCTATGGCAGCGATGAAGATCTGTGCGCTTTGATGAAATCTTTTCTTGGCTAGCTGCTGGCTGAGCTTTATCGCAAAATTTGTTTCCTTTGCCGTGGATGCAGTCACATTTTGAAATTTATTATGGCAACTTATTTAGCTGAAATGTCTTGAAGTCAATGGAGTAATTATTCCCATTATTTTGAGCTAGCTAGAAGTGAGTCTTGCCCGCTTATTCGTGATCTTCTGAGCCTTCGTCTAGGGTAGTCGAATGCTCCAATTATATCTTTGTGGTTTGTGGTCTCTGCCTCCATCAAGGTGCCATAGTGGCCAGCATGAGACATGATACCTCCATAGAGTCATCTTGATGCTTTCTAAAAGCATCCCTATCTGCCGCTCGGGCATTAGGCGGAGGAGGCACCGGAAGAGCCTGCTCTAGGACATACAACTTCTTCTTGAGCTTGAGGGCTATCCTCAAGTTCCGATGCCAGTCCATAAAGTTGGTTCCAACCAACTTATCCTTATGAAGGAGTGATCACAGTGTCAATCCGCTATTGTTTGTTGCCATTGATCTACAACAATCAAGAAACAGCAGACTTAGTACTACTTCAAATCATTTAAACTGGACTTGTTTTAAATGATTATGGCTCTCACTATTTTAATCGAATTGACAACCCACAAAGTCAATCGGGAAGTTTAAGACTTCCTAGTGAGATGGGATCCTTATTCCACATGAGGCTTCGCATCCCATGAGGGTGGGATGAGATGCACAAAGTAACCCATGCTTCTTGAGGTGGGCACGCCGGCCGATTGCTCCAAGCAATTCGCCTTATTGAGATAGTCTAGGCATTTCATGTCCAGTGAGGGCTGGATACATCATGAAACCCTAACCTCTCAATGATGCCTCTAGAGCTCCACCATATGCCTAGCACATGTGAAAATCTAGTCAAGTCCATTCCTAACCGTTATGCCCAGGGCCAACGAGTTTCCTTGCAAAGGCGCACCCGATTAAAATGGACTGGGGAAACCATTGCCACCACGCACTTTCTAAAGATAAGTAGGTGTGTCTCACGTGGGTGGAAAACAATTCACAACACTAATCGATAGCTTAGTGAGGGCTACGCGTTAGAAGGCTACTAGACTTGATATTTATTTATTAGGGTTTTTGAGGTCTCATCAGTTTTATCTTATGTCTAACATTACCGGCATGCAATCCTATAGTGATAACATAATGATAAAACAGGCATGCTTTAGCAGATATTGAAAGCAATAAATGAATGATGTGATCATAGCCTATTCAAGACATTGAACCAACCCAAGCCAAAAGGAGGTTCAACTCTTGACCTAGGATTCAAGCCCCAATACCAGACCTAGCCTAGCCGACCTCTAGCTCTATCTTCAAGGTTGGCTCCAAGGTCCTTCTCATCATGGTTTAGCTCTTAAACGCTAGGGGTACACCCCCAAGGTTTGGCCAATGCCATGGTGTTCCTCCAAGGAAGGTGCGCCATCTAGCAAGTCACATGAGGGATAGCACACAAGCACAAGGCTCGGCCAAACCCTATCTTGCGCCCCATGCAAGGATGCACCATCTTTGAAGCTTGTTGCGCCACCATGCAAGGTGCGCAAGCTTCATGCATGCACCTAGCTCCAAGTACATGTGTCACCCTAATCTTCTTCTTAGTTAAAAGCAAAAGGAAAAGCGGCACGTAGGCGTCACAAGGATACATCACAGGCATGCAAAAGGGGCTTGACTCATGATCACAACATTATGCACAAGTAATGTATCTACACATGCAATTCTACATGCTCATGAAAAACATAAAATCTGAAATTTTACTTTTTCATAAAACCAGTCTCTTTTCCACATGTTCTTATCACAAATCTTTTGGTTATTTGCAATTAAACTTTCATGATGATATCAAAGATCCTTTCGGCTGGCAATTTTGTCAGATCAAGAGACCCAGCCAGTCCGAAGACACAATGCCCGTCCTACTTGACAAAACCACATGCGCCTTTGATCCTTAAATCATGCAAGAAAAATAACCCAAAAATCCACAAGAGATTGAAAAGATGATAGAAACAAGAAACCCTAATTTTTACTACTTAGAAAAATCGTTTGCCATGTGATCATGCAATTTGCGAAAATTGAGATATGGCATGTGATCATGGAAAAGCATGAAATTACATCGTTCAAGTCTCGCAAGTCGCTCTGATACCACTATTGGAAAACCCCAGGGATATTTTTCAATTTTCAGAGATATATTTTCAATTTTCAGAGATATAGATTACACAAAACATTGCACAGCAGAAGCAATATCCCCGAAACGAGCCGGTCCCAAAAACCTAGTGAAGATCTGATGGGGGTAGAGACCATGACCCACGCAAATATAAGTGGAGCTTAAGGCTACCCTAGTTTATGGGTACCCTAATGCACCCTTGCATTGCATGCATCATGTAGCTACATATGGTAGGTTTTGTTTTTTCTTTTATGGAAATTATGTTGCATCATAGTAGTATTAGTGCATGGCATAATGTTGCATCATAGTAGGAGTAGTGTAATAAACATTTACAACTCATGTGGACAAGCTCAAGGCTAGCTCAAAGCTCACTACATCAAGCTAGCTCCAAATATGGAAGGTTACTTCAAAGCCTAGCTCAAAGTGAAGACTTGAGATGAAAGGAGTTCATCTCACCTTTCCAAATTCGTATGCCTCATCAATCCTTGATTATTTCAGCCACCTCAAGTGATATGCGCCCATCAAAGAAGAAAAAAAAAATCAAGATCCCAATCCCTAAAATCAAGGAAGGCAATTAGTGGGATTTGTGTTCACACCATGGAAGGAAGGAACCACGCCAATCAAAGAAGCATTGCCACCTCATGAAGCCATTTAAGGGAAGAATTCAAAAGAAATTCGGCCAAGCATAACACTCAAGCCGATCACAAATCAAGAATAATTCATCCAAGCCAAATAAGGAAGCCACATCAAGCCATTCAAGGAAGCAATTTCGAAATTCAAGTAGAAGGAAGGTTTGTCACATTTTCTTGGTGCCCAACCAATGAAGAATGCGCCAAAGCCACTAGAAGGTTTCCAAATTCATCCAAGCCAAAGAGGAAAGAATGCAAGCGCCAACCTCATGGCATTAAAGACCATACTCCCTTTCTTAAATTGTTCTTTTGTAACGTTGAGGAAAAGAGGCTACAAAGCTTGCTCTCGCATGTAACTTGAATTAGTTTTTGGAGAATGAAATTGTCGAGTAGTTGCCTAGCAACTTTGGGTGCTTGTGTCGCCCCCCTCTCTCTCTTTCTCCTCTGAGGTGCTTGTGTCACCTGTCTCCACTTCTTCCCCAAGGGCCACGGTTCCCTTCGCTAACCCTTCTATCAAAGCTCTCACCATCCATTTGTGCAAAGAGCATCACCCTCAACCTTCAAGTGGTGCATATCATCTCTCCATCAACTTGGTGCATGAACATCCTCTTCAACCTTGGTGGCGCAACCTTCTCAATACCCTACAACATCTCTTGATGCATCTACATCCTCTTCATCAACCAATGGCGCAACACTTTCCAACTCCATCATCATGGCGCATCTCACTTTCAAAGGACTTCAACACTTGAGATCAAATCCCCTATTCCCCCTCTAGTAAGTTGTTTTGATTTGTTGTCTCCCTTTTATTCACTTGTTTTCTCTCTTGTTTGAAGGTCTCGGCAACATCATCTTCCTCAACAATTGGAGGTGCAAGTTCTTTATCTTCAACAACAAGTGGCGCAAGGAACTTCTACATTAATATCAAGAGGCTTCAACAACATCATCCCCCAAACCGAACACTCTCCTTTGTCCCTTGTTTGTATTTTATGTTTATCTGATTTTCTCTCATCACTAATAGATTTGCTTTGTCTCTTGAAGCTCTCGGCATCAAAAGGGAACCACAAGATGAGACATCTTCAAGGACTCATCTATGGCCGAGACTTGCAAGGCCTTCTCCACCCAAGACATGAGCAACACATCCTCCTTAATTAGATTAGTTAAGTAGTTTGTTTGATCTTGTTAGCAAGAGGAATTTTGAGGCTTAACCTCCCCTCTTGAAATTTCATTGTAAATGCCATTTAATAACATTATACCCAAGCATGTTTGGGTTTGATGTGTTGGAGTGTTTGAAATGATGCAATTCCTTCCATCAGAGTAGGACCGTTGAAGACCGGGACGTTACGGTCCTTCTACTCTCAAGGATCGCACTGTGAGTATCTCTCCATGTTTTTCAATTATAGTTTAAAATAGTTTAGTTTAGGATTGCATGCTTAGCCTTAGAGTAGTTAATCACATGTCTACTTTTAATTTGTTTTGAAAAGGCATGTTAGAGTAACTTAACTAGTTGCTTATTTGTTTGCTTAGTAGACTTGCATGCATAGTAATTTCGGTTTTTATTCAAAAAAATACTAAAAAAATATATTTTGAAAACACGATGGATAAGTTTGCATGCTAGCTTGTTTCTTCTAGATTTTAAATTTCATGCTAGCCCATATCTCATGCTTCCCCCCTACATCAGTTTTGGTATCAGAGCAAAACACCTTAGAATAGATTTTTAGCCAAAACTAATTTTCGAATTCTAAGGCATTTCTTGGACCTAGGTGTTTGAAAGAAGTTGATCTCATAAAAGGCTATCATATAATATATCACCTTTAGGAGCTTTATTTTTCAAACTACTATCTTTCAAAACTATTTTCTACCATGACTACTAGATCCGGTGCAAATTACAATAACAACTTTGACAATAAGGACATGGATAGGATGGAAATGATGTTTAACATGATAACCAGCCTCCGCGATGAAATTAGGGATCTTAAAGCTAGCTGTCCAAACCCTGAAAATCCTAGAGAGGAAAGACCCCCTAGTTGGTCCTCTAGTAAGCCCATCCAATGTGAACACCCTCAAAATACCTAGAACCAAGATCTTGATGAAATCTTTAACCGGTACTTAGAGAGACTTCCAACCTATAGGGTCAACCTTAGGAATGATTTTTTCCACACCTACATCAAAATAGGAGATAAGATGTGTAAGGTTGCCATAGATAAAACCATAGGGTTCAACTTCATAACCCCTAGTGCCATTGACAGATTTGGTTTCAACACTAAGCCTAACCTATACCCCTACACTATTACTAGAGATGATGGAACCAAAACCTTAGTTAACCGTAGGTGCCTTGTGCCTATTAGATTTGGTATCCTACTAGAGGCTTGGTGTGATGTCTTACCCCTAGAAGGTACATATCATGTCCACCTAGGAGAACCTTGGTTAGATGATGTTAAAGGGTACCACCAAAGGCAAGATGACTCCTATATCTTAAGGTGTCATGACCCTAAGATTAAGATCAAAAGGTCTAAACTTAGAACTCCTAAGGTAGCCAACCCTCCAATCCTCTTAGAGACAAGTCCAATCTTAGAGCCTGAGTTACCTCCAACCATTCCAAACATACCCCTAGATGAGTCTAGATCCAATACTAGGGCACCATTAGTTGACTTGTCTGATAGTCGAACTAGCCCTAAGTCACCTTTAGAGAACTCTCTAGACATGCCCCAACTTCAGTTTGGAACTTTTACCTTAGATGATATGTCTAGGAGCCACCTTGAACCTAAAGTCATAGGTCTTCCCAAGCCACATAATGAACCCAAAGTAGACCTAATTCCAATAGATGGCCATAAACCTTGTCTAGATCTAGACCCAAACACTCCTGAACCAAGTAGTCAACCTACTACTTCACATGACCCTAGGATGATCACACTTCCTCTTGAACTCAAGGAGTGCAACCAACTCTTAAAGGATTCCACTAGTCAAACCTTAGGACCATACATAGATCCAACCCTAGATCCAACTAATTATCTCCCACCCTTAGGTTCAGCCCTAAGCACCTTTGATCTAGGTAGACTTGACCAACTCATGCCTAAGGAACTTATGACCTTAGAAAGTGAACAACTAGACCTAGGTTTCCCATTAGGAACTCAAGACATAGAGGATCCCACTCCATTAGATCTGAACCAACTTGAATTAGGATCCCCTACCTTTAAGGAAAACTTAGAACCATTTGAAATTGACTTAGATCCTAAGCCTCACCCTTTAGGACATCCTCTAGACATAGAATCTCTTCCCCAAGACCCAATGAAGCTAGAGTCTTGTCTCTTAGGTCCCTCTACCCATACCCTCAAACCACCCTTAGGACCAACCAAACCTGAGCATGCTAAAGATAACATTGCTTTGAATTTTATTGAGCACATAGAGTTCGTTATTCCTGCATACTTAGACAATCAAATCCCTTACCGCAAGTGTACTAATCATCATGGCCGAGAAAGGGAATTCATTGTAGGAGTACTTAATTTAAAACAAGGAATAGAAGAACAAAGTCTCTATGGTTGTAATGCTTACTCTTGCTCTTACCTTCATATGCATGCTTCATATGCTTACTCATCTTTTACTATGCCACTTCTGTATGGGAACCCTACACCTTATAATGAGGGGTATCCCATCCAATTTTTAGACATGTTTTGTGTGCATGAGCCTATGACCAACCTTGTGAACCAAGGCTTGTTCACCCACTCCAATGGTGAAGAAGTTTGGTTACCCAAGGAACATTTTACATGGACCACCTCTAGACATTCCCACCCGTGCAAGGATAATTCTTCGGAGAAGAATTTTTTCCACCCAGGGAGAAATGATGGGGGTAGAGACCATGACCCGCGCAAATATAAGTGGAGCTTAAGGCTACCCTAGTTTATGGGTACCCTAAGGCACCCTTGCATTGCATGCATCATGTAGCTACATATGGTAGGTTTTGTATTTTCTTTTATGGAAATTATGTTGCATCATAGTAGTATTAGTGCATGGCATAATGTTGCATCATAGTAGGAGTAGTGTAATAAGCATTTACAACTCTTGTGGACAAGCTCAAGGCCAGCTCAAAGCTCACTACATCAAGCTAGCTCCAAATATGGAAGGTTACTTCAAAGCCTACCTCAAAGTGAAGACTTGAGATGAAAAGAGTTCATCTCGCCTTTTCAAATTCGTATGCCTCATCAATCCTTGATTATTTCAGCCACCTCAAGTGATATGCGCCCATCAAAGAAGCAAAAAAAATCAAGATCCCAATCCCTAAAATCAAGGAAGGCAATTAGTGGGATTTGTGTTCACACCATGGAAGCAAGGAACCACGCCAATCAAAGAAGCATTGCCACCTCATGAAGCCATTTAAGGGAAGAATTAAAAAGAAATTCGGCCAAGCATAACACTCAAGCCGATCACAAATCAAGAATAATTCATCCAAGCCAAATAAGGAAGCCTCATCAAGCCATTCAAGGAAGCAATTTCGAAATTCAAGTAGAAGGAAGGTTTGTCACATTTTCTTGGTGCCCAAGTAATGAAGAATGCGCCAAAGCCACTAGAAGCTTTCCATATTCATCCAAGCCAAAGAGGAAAGAATGCAAGCGCCAACCTCATGGCATTAAAGACATAATCCCTTTCTTAAATTGCACTTTTGTAACGTTGAGGAAAAGAGGCTACAAAGCTTGCTCTCACATGTAACTTGAATTAGTTTTTGGAGAATGAAATTGTCGAGTAGTTGCCTAGCAACTTTGGGTGCTTGTGTCGCCCCCCTCTCTCTCTTTCTCCTCTGAGGTGCTTGTGTCACCTGTCTCCACTTCTTCCCCAAGGGCCACGGTTCCCTTCGCTAACCCTTCTATCAAAGCTCTCACCATCCATTTGTGCAAAGAGCATCACCCTCAACCTTCAAGTGGTGCATATCATCTCCCCATCAACTTGGCGCAAGAACATCCACTTCAACCTTGGTGGCGCAACCTTCTCAATACCCTACAACATCTCTTGATGCATCTACATCCTCTTCATCAACCAATGGTGCAACACTTTCCAACTCCATCATCATGGCGCATCTCACTTTCAAAGGACTTCAACACTTGAGATCAAATCCCCTATTCCCCCTCTAGTAAGTTGTTTTGATTCACTTGTTTTCTCTCTTGTTTGAAGGTCTCGGTAACATCATCTTCCTCAACAATTGGAGGCGCAAGTTCTTTATCTTCAACAACTAGTGGTGCAAGGAACTTCTACATTAATATCAAGAGGCTTCAACAACATCATCCCCCAAACCGAACACTCTCCTTTGTCCCTTGTTTGTATTTGATGTTTATCTGATTTTCTCTCATCACTAATAGATTTCCTTTCTCTCTTGAAGCTCTTGGCATCAAAAGGGAATCCACAAGATGAGACATCTTCAAGGACTCATCTATGGCCGAGACTTACAAGGCCTTCTCCACCCAAGACATGAGCAACACATCCTCTTTAATTAGATTAGTTAAGTAGTTTGTTTGAACTTGTTAGCAAGAGGAATTTGGAGGCTTAACCTCCCCTCTTGAAATTTCATTGTAAATGCCATTTAATAAAATTATACCCAAGCATGTTTGGGTTTGATGTGTTGGAGTGTTTGTAATGATGCAATTCCTTCCATCAGAGTAGGACCGTTGGAGACCGGGACGTTACGGTCCTTCTACTCTCAAGGATCGCACAGTGAGTATCTCTCCTTGTTTTTCAATTATAGTTTAAAATAGTTTAGTTTAGGATTGCATGCTTAGCCTTAGAGTAGTTAATCACATGTCTACTTTTAATTTGATTGAAAAGGCATGTTAGAGTAACTTAACTAGTTACTTATTTGTTTGCTTAGTAGACTTGCATGCATAGTAATTTCGGTTTTTATTCAAAAAAATACTAAAAAAATATATTTTGAAAACATGATGGATAAGTTTGCATGCTAGCTTATTTCTTCTAGATTTTAAATTTCATGGTAGCCCATATCTCATGCTTCCCCCCTACATCAAGATCGCATGCGAGAGATTCGACACGATGAGATAGAATATACCTTAAAGCAAGAAGAGGCTGATGTCGTGATAGTCGCCCAAGCGTGCGCCGTCTACAGTTTCACGGATGCCTCGAGTCCTCTTCTTCCACGCCCGGTGCTAGCCTCGAGAAGAAGATCCAAGCCCTTGTCACCTTCTTCAAGACTTGCGCCACCTCCAAGGATGAAGCGCCAAAGAAGAAGATGAGGAGAAGGAGAAGCCGCCAAGGTGAAGTCCCTCTTGCGCCAAGAGGAGAGGAAAAAGATCACTTGCGGCTTGATGGAAGAAGAAAGGTTGTGCCAATTGAGCCCTGGCTCTAGCCCTTCACCCTTTGCTCTCGCCTCTTTCAGTGTTCACGCCTCCAAGGAATAGAATACCTAAGAGGGGCGCCTAGGGCCACTTATATATAGCAAGGGGCGGCCAGGGTTAGGGCTAGGCACAATTTGCTTCCATAATGAAGCAAATTTGCCCACTTCACCCCATTATACCCCTTAGGCGCCAATGGGGTTGGTTCTCTCTCCATTATACCCTTTAGGCGCCAATAGGGTTGTTATTGGGTCTCATTGGTCGATGAGCAAGCCCATACTTCATTGAATGGGTTGATTAAGCCAGTGGATCCAATCCAATGCAATCCAAATCCAAATGTGACCTAACCATGGTCAAATTCGGGTCAACCTACCAAAAATGAAGTCTGGCTCCAATAACATTCTTCCATCTCATCAGGCCCATCGGCGCCGATGAAATCTCTCAAATAGATCCGAGTTATCCAATAACTCGATCATAAGGCTTGCCGATCAATACGATAACTCAAGTATCAAGATGTGTGACCCTGTAGGTTCCTCTGACGCTGGTAGTGCTGACCAAAGGTCACCACAAGTAGTGAGTGGCACCTAGCAGTGCATTGCTGCTACCCAGGTCATTGGAATGAATATCGACATCGACATCCCCATCATCGCTGTAACGCCCTCGAGTTTCTGAATTACGATTTAAGGTTAGAAATTCTGTTTCTGTATTTTTATCTGTTAAAGTTTTGGGATTTTTGCCTAATTGTAGGACTTTTTCCTACAGGGCAAAAATAATTATTTTGGTTGGGGCTTCGAACCCTCAACCTTGACTCTTTGCTCCTGGAATTCTTCCACCATGGTGGCGCATATTTCTGTGTTATTGGAGTGGCGCATGGTGGTTAAGCCCAGGTGAGCCCTTAAAACCGATTTTCACTTAAGTTAACTGGGTTATTGGATCTTGGATCCGTTTGGAGTGGGAGAAAAAGAGAAATATCGTGAGAGCTCCTCTCCCTCACGATTTTTGTTGTTTTCTTGCCCTAGCCACCTGTGGTTGTCGCCCCTTACTGTGTTTGGCGCCTCCTGCAAATTTCTGACGCTGGTGGTGGCAGACTGGTGGTGGACGAAGTTCCTGGAGATCCCTGACCCTCTGTTGTGGCGTTTTTTTTTTTCTGTGGGCGATTTTCGGTGAGTAATTCGATCCTAAGGAGTCTAATCCTATTTGCAATAATTATCTGTATGAACCAAAAATCTGCAAGTAGATCCTGTGTTTTTCTATTCTATAGGTCGGATCTGAATATGCATGATGATTCAGAAATTTTGTCTTGCTGAAAATTGTAGTCGCCAATCTGACCTTACTGTGCTTTAACCTCAATATCTCATGATCTATAGATCCAAATCACACGAAACAAATTTTGTATGAAACTAGATTCGCTCAGATTTGATTCTTATGTAATATCGACCACATCTGAACTATATTCGTGTTGCAATCGGCATTGTTATATAACTTACGAAATCTGTTTTCTGAAAATCTAGAATCTTGACCCTTTTGTGTTCGAACTCTCGTATCTCCCTAGGTATAGCTCGAAATCCTGTGAAACCAGTTTTATTAGACCGTAGGCTTGAAGAGCTTCATTTTGACTCCCATAACGCCTATTTTCGATTAGTTATTGGATCTGAAATATATGTCGTAATTCTGATATATGAATCTGTTTTCTTGAAATCTGAAATTCTGACCCACCTATGTTCGAACCCTTATATCTTCCTGCCTACAATTCGAAATTTTGCGAAAGCAGTTTTGTTGGAAACTAGATTCAGAGAGCTTCATTTTGAATATAATATTGACTAGCTTTGGTTCGAAATTGGACCAAAAATATATGTTGTAATCTGACAATATAAATCTGCTATGTTTTGGTTAGACGAATATTCCATTGTGAGAAAAATTTAGCCTGTATGGTTTAATCTCTTAAATTGTGGTCTGTAGTTCTTCTAAAATTTAATTACTTGATGAGAAATTTTAGAGAAAACAAAATTGGGGATTTAACTAAGAACTTAGGAATTTTTGAAAATCATGGTTCGAGCCAATTTTGGGGCTTTTGTCAATTTTCTTCACGAACGTGTAATTAAAATTATCTGTAGTGGGGGACTGAAATTATTTACATGAAATTTGTACGTTCTGTTAAGGTTCTGAAACTGGCGCCCCTTACAGTAATTTTATAGCTCACGGTTTTAGGAATTTTGAGGAAATTATTTCATGAATAGTTTCTGTTCTATGTTTAATTGTTTGTTATGTGAATATTTTCTGTTCTGTTTATATGTTGTGAATTTTCTGAAAACTTTGAATGTGTTATAACCTTTGTGAGAACATAGACTGGTCTGACATGAATTAAGGATAGTTGCATGAAATCTAAGGAATTCACTCATATATTACTTCTGGTTGATGGTAAAAATTATGAAGTGTGTTCAGCTTTGATTTTCTGCAAATTGTAATTTGTTAGGGACTGGATATTGGGGTGTGTCATTTTCTGGTTTGTCAGACTTTGGGCATGATGTAAGAATTAAGTAGTGGTTGGTCCTACTCCTCCGTTTCAGTATAATCTGTTCTGTAAAATTATGCCCTAGTGTAGCACTCTTCTGTGTTCTTACCCTCCTTCTGTGGCGCTGTAATGGTGCTGATAGTCTACTACGACCCTTGAGACACTATTGCTGTTCCGTTATAGGTATTGGAGGCCAGAGTGCCACGTCCTGACAAGACGGGGGCCACCCACTGATACCTCCTCTACCATTCTGTTCTGGGTATTGGAGACCAGAGTGCCACGTCCTGACAAGACGGGGGCCACCCACTGATACCTCCTCTACCATTCTGTTCTGGGTATTGGAGACCAGAGTGCCACGTCCTGACAAGACGGGGGCCACCCACTGATACCTCCTCTACCATTCTGTTCTGGGTATTGGAGACCAGAGTGCCACGTCCTGACAAGACGGGGGCCACCCACTGATACCTCCTCTACCATTCTGTTCTGGGTTTTGGAGGCCAGAGTGCCACGTCCTGACAAGACGGGGGCCACCCACTGATACCTCCTCTACCATTCTGTTTCTGATATGCATGCATGTCTCGTCCTCGGCAGAGGTGGGGTCAGACCTTCTGTGGTCATCAGGCCTTCTGTGGCCTTTCTGTTTCCGATGTAGACTATCCGTTTGGATTCTGAAAATTCTGATTTTCTGTCTGTCAGTTCTGATTTCTGTAGTTCTGTTTCGATCTGTATTATAGATGTGTTAGGCAGTGTGTTTAGTAGGGAGGGGTTGGTATACTTATATCCTACTTCATGCTTGATGCCTAATGTTATAAGTATCTGTATTTGATTATGTTTTGTTTCTGATATGAGTGTGCATGTTAAGTTGATTTATCTTATCTGTTACAAAAATGTATTTCAACTTATGCATGATATTTTTGATGTGTACTATGGATGGCTTTTAGTGTCTTTTACTCACTGAGCTTTTTAGCTCACCCCCATTGTTTAAATATTTTCAGGTGAGACATTGGGACAGTGATCGCTACAGCTAATTCACGAATTTACTATGATGCTAATGTTTTATTTAATTTCTAAGAGTTGTCTTCTAAAAAAAATCTGTCAGGCCTGCGTGCCTAACTTAATTATATGATACGTTTTATCTCCTGAGGGCTTATGCCTGTTTTCAGGATATTATATTATAGTTGTCTCGTTTTAATTGTTAGATACGAGTTTTGGATTCGTGAGATTTGAAATTATTCTTATTCTGAAATGTCCGATTTGAGAGTTATTGTTCTTATTCCGCAATATATCTGAATTTGTGTTTTCCACATATGTGTAGTGTGGACATCTGTTTTATTCCAGGATATGCGTGTCTGTGCAGCAGTAAATTATTATACTTGCTGTCGGATTTTCTGGATTTCCGGATTTCTATTTCCTAGTAAATCGATCCTATTCAGTTCTGTGCGGTTTTCAGTTCCGTAGTAATGTCCTTCGATGCCGCTTTCTTCTTGTGTTTTAATGGAAGAGTAAAAATTTTTGAAAACCCGTATTTTACTTGTATGCATGTGGGGTGTGATTCTGAGGGATGTTACAGATGGTATCAGAGGATATTACTAGCAATTAGAAACTCCGGGAAAGGAAAACTCTGTTTGTGTATTGCTAGAAACCAAGATAGGATCTGATACGTGATTGAATATAGGAAAACTCTGTTTGTGTATTGCTAGAAACCAAGATAGGATCTGATTCGTGATTGAATATTGGTTGTTATTCTACCGTGTTATGTGATGCAGGTAAAAAAAAATGGTGCGACCAAGATCTAGCAGTAGCAACGGTGATCAACAGTCTGATCTGAGGCAGGCCATGGAGGCTATGACTGCTATGATGCAACAACAGAATGCATTCATCCAGCAGCAAACTCAGATGATGCAGCAGCAGCAGGCGCAGCACATGGAGGTTCAGCAACAGTTATTGCAGCGGCTGTCGCAGACACAGCCTCAGTCACAGTCACAACCGGCTGGACACTGTGTGGGTGGCGCTGGTTCTCCTCTGGGTGATGGCGCGCATCAACGATATGCTCGGTTGGTTCGAGAGTTTCAGCACCTGAACCCGACTGCATTTTATGGTAGTCCGGGGCCCAGAGCGGCCGAGGATTGGCTTTTGACACTGGAAAAGATTTTCCAGGTTTTGCGCTGTGATGATGCAGACAAGCTATGTTTGTCTGTCTTCATGTTGCGTGGAGATGCCGAAGACTAGTGGAAGGGAGTCGTCCGACTGGCGGCAACTGAATCCAAAGATGTTGATTGGCAGTACTTCATGATGAAGTTCAATGCTAAGTTTTTCCCCTCTAGCTTATCTGAGGAGCGCGAGGTGGAGTTTATTCGTCTTGAGCAGGGCGACCTGATGGTGGATCGGTATGAGGCTACATTCGCTCGGTTGTCGGGGTATGCTCCTCACTTAGTTAACACCGAGGAAAGAAGAGCCAAGAAGTTTCAGCGGGGTTTGAGGAAAGACATCAGGACAAGGGTAGCTATGCTACACTTGGAGTCTTATGCTGAAGTGGTAGACAGGGCTCGCACTGCTGAGAGGTGCATTGCTGAGATGGCTGTTGATACTATTTCAGTCACTGCATCCGCCCCTACTTCTGTGACTTACGCACCCACTCTGGGTGGTAAGGATAAGAAGAATTTCAAGAAAGAGAAGAAAGAAAATAAGGGCAGATACAAACCTTATCAGAAGCCAGCCAACACAGTTTCTCAGAATGGCAAGAAGTGTCTCCACTGTGGGAGCACTAAACATCAGGATAATGAGTGCTACAGGAAGACTGGCGCTTGCTTCAGATGTGGTAAGGTGGGGCATATGATTAAGGACTGTCCTATGCCGGATGCTAGAGGACAGGGTGAGAAGCCTACTGTGCAGACTCGCGTGTATGCCATCGCGGAGAGGGATGCTTCGGCTTCGAAGTCGGTGGTAGAAGGTACACTTTATGTGTTTAGTTATTTGGCACGCATTCTTTTTGATCCTGGTGCCAATTTATCCTTTGTGTCTGCATGTTTTGCACCATGTTTGCCTGTGTTGCCTAGGATACTTGATTTCTGTATTTCTGTTCATACACCTATGGGTGAGGCTGTATCTACAGATATAGCATATCCTGACTGTTTGATTAAGGTTGAAGGATATGATTTACCTATTGATTTGATTAGTCTTCCTATGAAAGACTATGACATCATTCTGGGCATGGATTGGCTGTCTGCCTATCATGCTACTTTAGATTATTTTGAAAAGTTAATTACTCTGCATCTAAGTGATGGACAGCAATTGGTTATCCAAGGCCGGATTTCAGAACAGGAGCCTTTGGTGATATCTCATCTGTAGGCTAGGAAGCTTTTAGCCCAGGGCTGCAAGGGGTATCTGACGCATGTCAAGGTGCAGACTGAGCCTGATTTGGATCTGGCTAAAATTCCTGTGGTAAGAGAGTTTACTGACGTCTTCTCTGATGATTTATCTGGGTTACCACCCAGCAGAGAAGTTGAGTTTGGTATCGAGTTGTTGCCAGGCACGGCACCGATATCTAAAGCTCCTTACAGGATGGCAACTTCAGAACTGACAGAGCTGAAAAAGCAACTGGAAGAATTATTAGAGAAGGGGTATATTCGACCCAGTGTTTCTCCATGGGGAGCACCTGTGTTATTTGTGAAGAAGAAGGATGGTACTTTGCGCATGTGCATCGATTACCGTCAACTCAATCAAGTGACTGTTAGGAATAAGTACCCATTACCCCGTATTGATGATCTCTTTGATCAGTTGCAGGGTGCTACTGTATTCTCTAAAATTGACCTGAGGTCTGGCTATCATCAGTTGAGAGTTCAGGAGGAGGATGTACCTAAAACTGCATTCAGGACCAGGTATGGGCACTATGAGTTTCTTGTTATGCCTTTTGGACTGACAAATGCCCCTGCAGTGTTTATGGATCTGATGAACAGAGTATTTCATGAACTTCTGGACAAATGTGTGGTCGTCTTCATAGATGATATTCTGATCTACTCCAAGAATGCGCAAGATCACACTCAGGATTTGCGCAAGGTGCTGGAGATTCTGCGGCTGAAGCAGCTGTATGCTAAGGCCAGCAAATGTGAGTTCTGGTTACATCAGATTGGCTTTCTGGGACACATTATTTCTGACCAGGGTGTGTCTGTGGATCCAGTGAAGGTGGAGGCCATTCTTCACTGGGGAAGACCAACTACAGCGACTGAGGTCAGAAGTTTTCTGGGCTTAGCTGGATACTACCGCCGTTTTGTGGAGGGTTTTTCCAAGCTGGCTGGTCCTCTGACTAAGCTAACTAGAAAGAATTTGAAGTTTGAGTGGTCTGATGATTGTGAGTCTAGTTTTCAGGAACTGAAAAAGAGACTGACCAGTGCTCCTATCCTCATCATTCCCTGTGATGGAGAGAAGTTCACTGTTTACACTGATGCCTCTGGTAAGGGTCTGGGTGCTGTACTGATGCAGCAAGGAAAAGTAGTTGCTTATGCTTCAAGGCAACTCAAAGACTACGAGGTAAACTACCCCACTCATGATCTGGAGTTGGCAGCTGTAGTTTTTGCCTTGAAAATCTGGAGGCACTATCTGTTTGGACAGACATTTGAATTGTTTACAGATCACCAGAGCTTGAAGTATATCTTCACTCAGAAAGAGCTGAATATGAGACAGAGGCGATGGCTTGAATTGATAAAGGATTATGACTTCACCATCCAATATCAGTCTGGTAAAGCCAATGTGGTGGCTGATGCTCTTAGTCGGTATCCTGTGACTCAGATAGCTGCACTGCGAGTCCAGGAGTGGCGACTATTGCAGGAGTTCAGTGACATGCATCTGAGTGTGACTCCGGGTGAGAGAGGCGGTCTTCTAGCTTCTCTCAGGGTTCAGTCAGAGTTACTGCAGAGATTGAGATCAGGGCAGCAATCAGATCCGGATATTTTACGGTGGAAAGAGAGGTCTGAGCAAGGCTGGGTGGATAATTTCAGTATGTCGGATGATGGTCTCCTCAGATTCCGTGGAAGGGTCTGTGTTCCTGAGGACCCTGAGTTGAGAAATGAAATTCTTAAGGAAAGTCATTGCACTAAGTATACCGTTCATCCTGGTAGTACCAAGATGTATCAGGATCTGAAAAAGACTTTCTGGTGGCATGGTATGAAGAAGGATGTGCATTTGTTTGTGTCCAGATGTTTGACTTGCCAAACCGTGAAGGCTGAGCATCAGAGGCCGGGCGGTTTGATGCAGTCTCTCCCTATTCCTCAGTGGAAGTGGGAGCATATCAGTATGGACTTTGTGTGTGGACTGCCCAATACCAGAAGGAATCATAATGCCGTATGGGTGATTGTGGACAGACTCACGAAGTCAGCTCACTTCTTACCGATCAAAATGACTTACAGTTTGGATCGGTTAGCAAAACTGTACATCGATGAGATTGTCAGATTGCATGGAGTTCCCTTGGACATTGTCTCTGACCGTGATCCTCGATTTCTGTCCAGGTTTTGGAAGAAATTACAGGAAGATTTGGGAACTAATCTGAGTTTCAGCACTGCATATCATCCTCAATCTGATGGTCAGACAGAGAGGACTATTCAGACACTTGAGGATCTTCTGAGATCTTATGTGGTTGACTGGTCTGTTGAGTGGGATCTGGACTTATCACTGATAGAGTTCACCTACAACAATAGCTTTCACTCTAGCATACAGATGGCTCCGTATGAGGCCCTATATGGGAGGAAATGCAGAACACCAATATGCTGGGAGGAAACTGGGGACAGAACAGTGCTAAGGTCTGATGCTGTTCAGGAAGCCACTGAGAAGATTAGAGAAATTCAGAGAAAGATGAAGATTGCTCAGGATAGATAGAAGAGTTATGCTGATGTGAGGCGGCGTCCTCTTGAGTTTTTGGTGGGAGAGCATATTTTCCTAAAGGTCTCACCTATGAAAGGGGTGATGAGATTTGGGAAGAGGGGAAAATTGAGTCCCAGGTACATTGGTCCCTTTGATATCATTGAGAGGGTTGGACCTGTGGCATACCGACTTGCTCTGCCCCCATCACTGGAACACCTCCATAATGTGTTCCATGTATCTGCACTCAGAAAATATTGTTCTGATCCTTCTCATGTTCTAGAGTTGGAACCTCTTCAGCTTGAAGAGAACATGACTTTTGTGGTGAAACCTCTCAGAATTGAAGATAGAAAAGAGAAGGTGCTGAGAAATAAGGTTATCCCACTTGTGAAAGTCATCTGGGGAAATCAGTCTGTTGAAGAAGCCTCTTGGGAGGTTGAAGCAGATATGAGAAAGGAGCATCCTCACCTGTTCAGTGACTGTAAGTACCCCATAAGATAAGGGGGGTCCCCTTCTAGGGGGAGCATAACCCTAAAGCATATGGCGCATAAAATTTTCTTCTTGCGGAACTAGGGTTATAGGATCGATATGCATGCTAAAAGATCAACTTGATAATAAGAAAACAATCATACCATCGCCATGGGGAAGATGTTTCCTTGGAAGCAAAGATCAAAGTAGATCTTCTCCTTGTCGTCACACACAAGATGATGTCGCTATCTCTCTTGGTGCCCCTTGTGCTAGCAAGGTTCCAAGAGGTCCTTGTCGAGTGAAGGGAAAATGAGATCTCTTTCTTCTTGGCCGAATCCTCCTCAACCTTCAAAGCGTCGCCACACTCACGAGAGAGACGAGAGGAATATGGGCGAGAGGAATATCTCCGAGCGAAAATAGAGTATATTCTATTTTGATGAGCGCACTCTCCAAATGGAGATCATGGTTACTAAAAATAGTAACCACTCCTCACCACAACGTTCACGCCAAGTGAACTTGTCGCCTACTCCTCTCCCTATGAACCAAGCGCTCATTTAGTGAGCCGGTTCACTTTGGTTCGGTTTAAGAACCAATCAAGCCAATGATCTAGTCTAGATCTTAAATAAACCCTAAGGTTCACGATCTAACCGTCGATCTCAACGATGCCCCTGATCTGACCGATCTGGCATACATTCTCTCGATCGAAGCTTACCGATCTCAAGCCCTAATCAATCAAACATGATCAGACCAGATCTCACTCACAATCAGAGATTAAATCCCTTTAAACTGAACCCAAACAATTCAGTCCACACGATCTGACTTAAGTAAGCCATATCATCAAATTGTGCGACCCTAAGGGTTTCCTTTAAATGTCGGTAACGATAACTCACGTTATCACGATCAGTGAGGGGTATCTAGCAACACATCACTGTCTCCCGATAGAAAGGAAAGAGTCTTCCAAGACTACACCCAAACCATAGCACAAGTGTGACTCAAATCACTAGGCATGCATATTTCCTTTGCCACTGGATGTTCTTATTGGACAAGCCTGTCAAGCTCGTAATTCCAATATGATGAGCATGATTAGAACAGATGAACACAGTCACCTGGGTATGGCCATACACTTTCTCAATCATCTCATCCAGGGGGCCCCTTTAGAACATCACACTCCTTAAACAAGGAGACGGCAATCCTATGTCTATCACTAGTGCTCTAACCTGACTCAAGCTCACCATCCAAGATAGTCTATAATCATTATGTTTCAAACGATATTGAACTATCTCAAAACAATGACAATCATCATTTAGAAAACACAAGTGATCTCAAGTCAGAGGAAATGTGCCACTTGTCATAATCAAGGAATATTCACATTGTGACAAACAATTGAACATCCTAGTAGGGTCTGTCCAGTACATCCCATGTACCCATGAGTCTACATCTTATTCCATGCTCGAAGCATCCTATAAGATTAGAACACATATTAGTCTTAACCATATCAAGGCTGTCTCATGTTCACCAAGATACATCGACTAAGGACTTAATAGCATGTCAGCCCAGCTGAACAGCTTTGAGACATTATTCAGAAGAACATATATTGCAGCAGACAATGTAGCTAACTGAATAACAACCATGCCTTTATAAACATAAGAGTTTATTACATGATACTGATACATTCCCACAGGCCTCAAACATTAGCCTTAAGGGCATACCCCAACAATCTCCCACTTGCACTTAATCTAATGGTTGAGAAATCTCAAACCCATATTATTACAGTGCTTCTCATGCTTCTGCTGCGCCAGAGGCTTGGTAAGCGGGTCTGCCAGATTGTCATCTGTATGTACCTTGCAGATTTTGATCTCGCCACGATCTATGATCTCCCTGATCAAATGAAACCGTCTCTGTATGTGCTTGGACTTCTGGTGCGACCGTGGTTCCTTTGCTTGTGCGATTGCTCCAGTGTTATCACAAAAGATAACCAAAGGATCTGCACTCGAAGGAACAACACCAAGTTCTCTCACGAACTTACGAATCCACACTGCCTCCTTGGATGCTTCCGAGGCTGCAACATACTCGGCTTCTGTTGTGGAATCAGCAACAGTTGACTGTTTGAAACTTTTCCACACCACTGCACC
Source organism: Costus lasius (assembly GCA_027563935.2). Taxonomy (NCBI): domain Eukaryota; kingdom Viridiplantae; phylum Streptophyta; class Magnoliopsida; order Zingiberales; family Costaceae; genus Costus; species Costus lasius. The sequence continues at coordinate 62,967,937 of CM050454.1, read as the reverse complement.
TCCATTCAAGCTAAAAATATAGCCTGATTGCGATCGGAAATCATCCTGGTCAGACTGGAACGAAGCGTCAGTATATCCTTCAATACTGAGTTCTTCCTGACCACCATATATCAAGAACATATCTTTGGTCCTCCGCAGATATTTTAAAATGTTCTTGACTGCAATCCAGTGCGCCACACCTGGATTACTCTGGTAACGACTGGTCACGCTTAACCCGTAAGCGACGTCTGGGCGAGTACACAACATCGCATACATAATGGATCCAATAGCCGAAGCATAAGGCGTATTGTCCATTTCATCTTTCTCAGTCTGTGTTTGTGGACACTGACTCTTCGAAAGATTCAGACCATGTCTGACTGGAAGATATCCTCGTTTAGAATTCTCTAAATGAAATCTCTCCCGGACCTTTTCGATGTAAGTACTCTGGCACAGCCCGAGAAGCCTCTTAGATCTATCCCTGTAGATCTTCACACCTAACACATAGGCTGCTTCTCCTAGATCTTTCATCTGGAAACATTTCCTTAGCCATGCTTTAACAGCATGCATTTCAGGAATATCATTTCCAATGATCAAGATGTCATCGACGTAGAGGACTAGGAAAGTAATCACGCTCCCACTAAACCTCTTATATACACACGGGTCATCTTCGTTCTTGATGAAACCAAATTCAGTGACTGATTCATCAAAACGAATATTCCAGCTTCTTGATGCTTGTTTAAGTCCATAAATAGACTTCTTTAACTTGCATATCTTATGACGATCTGCTGGATTAGTGAAACCTTCTGGTTGTGTCATGTACACATCCTCATCCAGATTTCCATTAAGGAAAGCTGTTTTCACATCCATTTGCCAAATCTCATAATCGTAATATGCAGCTATCGCGAAAAGAATCCGAATAGACTTAAACATGGCTACAGGAGAGAAAGTTTCATCATAATCTATCCCGTAGATTTGTTTGAAACCTTTCGCAACTAGCCTGCCTTTATAGGTAACCACGTTACCATCCATGTCAATCTTCTTCTTGAAGATCCACTTACAGCCTATAGGGATAACTCCCGGAGGCGGATCAACCAAATCCCAAACTTGGTTATCTGACATGGAGTCCATCTCGGCGCGCATAGCTTCAAGCCATCTCGCTGACTCCGGTCCACTGACCGCATCCGCATAAGTAAAGGGTTCATCATTGTCAATGATGTAGACTCCATCATAGCGCTCAGGCTGTCGACGGATCCTACCCGATCTTCGCTGTTCCCGTGATATCTGAGCCTCAGGTTGTTCAATAACCTGTTCTACCAGCTCAGGCACATCCAACTCTGCTTGAGCACTTTGTCCTTCCTCTGGATTCTCATCCAGTTTTATTTCTCTCCCACTGGCCTCTTGCAGAAGAAACTCCTTCTCAAGAAATATGGCCGTCCGAGCAACAAAAACCTTGTTCTCCTTGGGATCGAAGAAATAATAACCCTTAGTTTCCTTAGGGTAACCGACAAAGATACATTTGTCAGATCTGCTCTCTAGTTTCCCAGAGGCGAGCTTTTTGACATAAGCCTCGCAACCCCAGATCCTGATAAATGTCAAGCTTGGCTGTTTCCCATACCATAACTCATATGGCGTCTTGGAAACTGCCTTGGATGGCACTCGGTTTAGTACCTTTGCAGCTGTTTCCAGTGCAAAACCCCAAAAGGAGTAGGGTAGAGTAGCCTGACTCATCATAGAACGAACCATATCAAGTAGCGTTCTATTTCTCCTCTCGGACACACCATTCCATTGCGGTGTTCCTGGTGGAGTGAGCTGTGAGATAATCCCACACTCCTTTAGATAGTCAGTAAATGCATGACTTAGGTATTCACCACCTCGATCTGAGCGAAGTGCCTTGATATTACGGCCTAGCTGATTCTGTACTTCATTTTTGAACTCTTTGAACTTGTCAAAAGATTCACTTTTATGTCTCATCAGATAGACATAACCATATCTACTGAAATCATCAGTAAAGGTAATGAAGTACTGATAGCCACCTCTGGCATGTTTACTAAATGGCCCACACACATCACTGTGTATAAGGTCAAGTAAACCTGAAGCCCTTTGACCTTTGTGAGGAAAAGGTGACTTCGTCATTTTACCCATCAAACAAGCTTTGCATGTATCAATCTCCTTATAGGAGAATGATCCCAGCAGTCCATTTTCATGCAACCGCTTAATGCGTTTCTCGTTAATATGGCCTAAACGACTATGCCATAGCAAGGTGCTGTCATCAGCATACTTGGCTTTCTTAATATCAATTTGCTGTATTGAACATTCCATGTCCAACATGAATAACCCATTGTTAATTGAACCAGTTGCATAAACAATATTATCATAAGACAAAATACACTTTGAAATATTGCATTCAAAGGAAAACCCCTTCCTGACAAGAGCAGGAATGGAGATAATATTTTTAGTTATACTGGGAACAAAGTAACAACTGTTTAGTTCCAATACAAGTCCAGATGGTAAAGAAATAAAGTAGTCTCCTACAGCAACAGCAGCAACCCGTGCCCCGTTTCCAACTCGTAGGTCCACCTCATGCTGTCCCACCTGCCTTCTTCTCTTGAGTTCCTGTACATTTGAACAAATGTGAACTCCACATGCAGTGTCCAACACCCATGATACAGAAGAAGAAAACATGACCTCAGTCACGAATATACCTGAGCCAGAAGCAAAGCTTCCCCTCTTATCTCCTTGGAGCGCTTTACAGTCCTTTTTCCAGTGACCCAGCTGGCCACAGTGGAAACACCTGTATTCCTTAGACCGCTTGACCTTCTGCTTCAGAGCCTTGCTGTAACTCTTGACAGGGGCCTTGCCCTTCTTCCCCTTCTTCTTGTTCCTAGAAGGAACCATCAAGACAGAGGTTGAAGGCTTACCCTTCAGAGTCTCCTCAGTGGTCAAGAGCATATTCAGCAGCTCTGCCGGAGTACAATCGATTTTGTTCATATTAAAATTAATAATGAACGCGTCGAATGAAGGCGGGAGAGACTGCAGAATAATGTCCACAGCAAGCTCCTGGTTGATGGTATGCCCCAGTTTCTCTAGAGCCTCCTTGTGCCCAATCATCTTGAGCACGTGAGCTCCCACTGGGCTCCCTTCAGCCAGTTTGCTCTGAAAGAAGAGCTTTGTCAAATTATAGCGTTCAGTCCTCGCCTGTGCAGCATACAGCATCTTGAGGTTCGCTATAATCTGTATAGCCGACATATCCTCATGCTGACGCTGCAGCGGTGGCGTCATAGACGCTAGCATCAGGCAAGCGACATCAATGCTATCATTGACGTGCTTTTCATAGGCTTCCCGAACCGCCCTTGCGGCGTTCGGAGCGGGCTGCGGCGGTATCGCCGTCTCGAGGACATACAGTTTCCTCTCTGCCTTAAGAACGATCTTAAGGTGTCCAAACCAGTCAGAGAAGTTCGGCCCAGCAAACTTCTCCCTTTCCAGTAGGGATCGCACATTGAAGTTCATGGTGTTCGTTGCTACAGGTATCTACAACAATGCAAGAACAGCAAGGTCAGTATCAATGTATAAGAATCAATCAGGACTTAAGAAAGATTCTTTTTCTCACTATTTTATCAGGCGTGAAAAATCCAGCAAAACAGCCCGAAAGAGTAGAACTCTTTTAGTGAGATGGGATCCAGATTTCATACTTGGTCTCCGCGTCCCGCTCAGGCGAGATAAGATGCACAGAGAGTACAAGCACTAGTTTCTGGTAGGCAGTCCCTGCCGATCGCCAACCCGTGCGATTCCCCTTCATCCGGGCAGTCCAGCAGACTGTGCCAACTGAGTTGGTACAACACAATCTCTGACCCCACAGATGGCTGCCTCCATGTGCTACCATATGCGCCACATATGTAGCCTACATGGTCAAGCTGACCCGACCTACTCCCTGGACCACCACATGCTATGCTGAGCAACGAGAAGGGATAAATCCCTACTCTGTAACACGCAGGTGTAATCCCGCACCGTCTGAAGATAGATGGACGTGCCCACTGAGTGGGTACAACACGGCTCCAACGATAATCAGAACAGTGAGGTTTCGCGTCAGAAGGCTTACGAGCTTGATATTTAAGCGTTGGATTTTAACGGTCTTTTATCTTCTTGCCTATCATGCAATTCCTATGGTGATAGCAGAAGATAATTTAATCATGCAATTCTAATATTAAGCAATAAAAGAAAGCATGTATCTTATGTGGTAAAAGCCCATAGCCCTAGAAGACCTTAACCTAACTTAAGTCTTCATTTGCTCTTCATGGGTCTTTAGCTGCTTATCTGGCCCAAACCTGGGCCCAAGCGCCAATTACAGCACAGGTGCGCCCACCAGGGAAAATGCGCCTGGTCCTAGGGTCGAACCCTAGACCTCCCACCTGGTCCAGCCACTTGCTGCATGCGCCTCTGCCAAGTGTGCTCTGTGCTCTTGTCTAATTAAATTACAGATTTAACTATCTAGACAAGAGTGACACGCAGGTCACTTACATTTATAAATTAAAACACAGTGATGCGCAGATCACAATAATTAATTTACAATTTTTTTAATTCAGGCTCGCAGGCCCCAGCACAGCACACAATTAATATGGGCAGCCCACATAAGACTAAATAACCAAGCATATGCATCAATCAATAACCATGTGATCCAATCATAAAAATTAAAATTTTTGAAAACCCCATGGGATCAATTTTAATTTTTCCTTATTTGCCCTACAACCTTACAACGGTCCATCACTAGGGATCCACTCATCCAACCTAGTCAGATCCACTGCCCTTGCATGCACCAAGTCCTAACTGACTTGAGTCGACCATAGGGTCAACCATGCATGCGCAAGGGCTGAACGACCACACAGAGTTCTGGCAAACGGGCGTGACCCCGGGCCTAACTCAGGTGCGTTCATAAGTCGTCTCAAGCAGACATCGCTACACACCTGTCTGCAGTCGACCTATAGCCACCATAGGCTTGCGCCAAGGTGCTATTTGATCGACCCATTCAGGCTGTCAGATGATCTGATCAGACATTCTGGATCTAACCTAGGGGTTGACTTCAACCCTAATAACCCGTCTAAGGGTTTATAGTAAAGCCTTAGATCTATAATGAGTCGCGCAAGTATTCAAGTTTTGTAAAACAAAAACAAGATGCGCCAACTTACAACATACATGCGCCAATAGATGGAAACATATTTCATACATGAAGTTTCGCAAGATGATAAAACCTATCATGCAACTTTCGCATGTTATATAGATCTAAGCATATGGAATCACAAGGCCAAAGCAATCATAATGAACATGCATTCAACCAAGGCTCTGATACCAATTGTAAGTACCCCATAAGATAAGGGGGGTCCCCTTCTAGGGGGAGCATAACCCTAAAGCATATGGCGCATAAAATTTTCTTCTTGCGGAACTAGGGTTATAGGATCGATATGCATGCTAAAAGATCAACTTGATAATAAGAAAACAATCATACCATCGCCATGGGGAAGATGTTTCCTTGGAAGCAAAGATCAAAGTAGATCTTCTCCTTGTCGTCACACACAAGATGATGTCGCTATCTCTCTTGGTGCCCCTTGTGCTAGCAAGGTTCCAAGAGGTCCTTGTCGAGTGAAGGGAAAATGAGATCTCTTTCTTCTTGGCCGAATCCTCCTCAACCTTCAAAGCGTCGCCACACTCACGAGAGAGACGAGAGGAATATGGGCGAGAGGAATATCTCCGAGCGAAAATAGAGTATATTCTATTTTGATGAGCGCACTCTCCAAATGGAGATCATGGTTACTAAAAATAGTAACCACTCCTCACCACAACGTTCACGCCAAGTGAACTTGTCGCCTACTCCTCTCCCTATGAACCAAGCGCTCATTTAGTGAGCCGGTTCACTTTGGTTCGGTTTAAGAACCAATCAAGCCAATGATCTAGTCTAGATCTTAAATAAACCCTAAGGTTCACGATCTAACCGTCGATCTCAACGATGCCCCTGATCTGACCGATCTGGCATACATTCTCTCGATCGAAGCTTACCGATCTCAAGCCCTAATCAATCAAACATGATCAGACCAGATCTCACTCACAATCAGAGATTAAATCCCTTTAAACTGAACCCAAACAATTCAGTCCACACGATCTGACTTAAGTAAGCCATATCATCAAATTGTGCGACCCTAAGGGTTTCCTTTAAATGTCGGTAACGATAACTCACGTTATCACGATCAGTGAGGGGTATCTAGCAACACATCACTGTCTCCCGATAGAAAGGAAAGAGTCTTCCAAGACTACACCCAAACCATAGCACAAGTGTGACTCAAATCACTAGGCATGCATATTTCCTTTGCCACTGGATGTTCTTATTGGACAAGCCTGTCAAGCTCGTAATTCCAATATGATGAGCATGATTAGAACAGATGAACACAGTCACCTGGGTATGGCCATACACTTTCTCAATCATCTCATCCAGGGGGCCCCTTTAGAACATCACACTCCTTAAACAAGGAGACGGCAATCCTATGTCTATCACTAGTGCTCTAACCTGACTCAAGCTCACCATCCAAGATAGTCTATAATCATTATGTTTCAAACGATATTGAACTATCTCAAAACAATGACAATCATCATTTAGAAAACACAAGTGATCTCAAGTCAGAGGAAATGTGCCACTTGTCATAATCAAGGAATATTCACATTGTGACAAACAATTGAACATCCTAGTAGGGTCTGTCCAGTACATCCCATGTACCCATGAGTCTACATCTTATTCCATGCTCGAAGCATCCTATAAGATTAGAACACATATTAGTCTTAACCATATCAAGGCTGTCTCATGTTCACCAAGATACATCGACTAAGGACTTAATAGCATGTCAGCCCAGCTGAACAGCTTTGAGACATTATTCAGAAGAACATATATTGCAGCAGACAATGTAGCTAACTGAATAACAACCATGCCTTTATAAACATAAGAGTTTATTACATGATACTGATACATTCCCACAGGCCTCAAACATTAGCCTTAAGGGCATACCCCAACAGTGACGGGCTTGGTCAGCTTTAGAGGACTAAAGCTCTATAAGGGGGGGAGGATGTAACGCCCTCGAGTTTCTGAATTACGATTTAAGGTTAGAAATTCTGTTTCTGTATTTTTATCTGTTAAAGTTTTGGGATTTTTGCCTAATTGTAGGACTTTTTCCTACAGGGCAAAAATAATTATTTTGGTTGGGGCTTCGAACCCTCAACCTTGACTCTTTGCTCCTGGAATTCTTCCACCATGGTGGCGCATATTTCTGTGTTATTGGAGTGGCGCATGGTGGTTAAGCCCAGGTGAGCCCTTAAAACCGATTTTCACTTAAGTTAACTGGGTTATTGGATCTTGGATCCGTTTGGAGTGGGAGAAAAAGAGAAATATCGTGAGAGCTCCTCTCCCTCACGATTTTTGTTGTTTTCTTGCCCTAGCCGCCTGTGGTTGTCGCCCCTTACTGTGTTTGGCGCCTCCTGCAAATTTCTGACGCTGGTGGTGGCAGACTGGTGGTAGACGAAGTTCCTGGAGATCCCTGACCCTCTGTTGTGGCGTTTTTTTTTTCTGTGGGCGATTTTCGGTGAGTAATTCGATCCTAAGGAGTCTAATCCTATTTGCAATAATTATCTGTATGAACCAAAAATCTACAAGTAGATCCTGTGTTTTTCTATTCTATAGGTCGGATCTGAATATGCATGATGATTCAGAAATTTTGTCTTGCTGAAAATTGTAGTCGCCAATCTGACCTTACTGTGCTTTAACCTCAATATCTCATGATCTATAGATCCAAATCACACGAAACAAATTTTGTATGAAACTAGATTCGCTCAGCTTTGATTCTTATGTAATATCGACCACATCTGAACTATATTCGTGTTGCAATCGGCATTGTTATATAACTTACGAAATCTGTTTTCTGAAAATCTAGAATCTTGACCCTTTTGTGTTCGAACTCTCGTATCTCCCTAGGTATAGCTCGAAATCCTGTGAAACCAGTTTTATTAGACCGTAGGCTTGAAGAGCTTCATTTTGACTCCCATAACGCCTATTTTCGATTAGTTATTGGATCTGAAATATATGTCGTAATTCTGATATATGAATCTGTTTTCTTGAAATCTGAAATTCTGACCCACCTATGTTCGAACCCTTATATCTTCCTGCCTACAATTCGAAATTTTACGAAACCAGTTTTGTTGGAAACTAGATTCAGAGAGCTTCATTTTGAATATAATATTGACTAGCTTTGGTTCGAAATTGGACCAAAAATATATGTTGCAATCTGACAATATAAATCTGCTATGTTTTGGTTAGACGAATATTCCATTGTGAGAAAAATTTAGCCTGTATGGTTTAATCTCTTAAATTGTGGTCTGTAGTTCTTCTAAAATTTAATTACTTGATGAGAAATTTTAGAGAAAACAAAATTGGGGATTTAACTAAGAACTTAGGAATTTTCGAAAATCATGGTTCGAGCCAATTTTGGGGCTTTTGTCAATTTTCTTCACGAACGTGTAATTAAAATTATCTGTAGTGGGGGACTGAAATTATTTACATGAAATTTGTACGTTCTGTTAAGGTTCTGAAACTGGCGCCCCTTACAGTAATTTTATAGCTCACGGTTTTAGGAATTTTGAGGAAATTATTTCATGAATAGTTTCTGTTCTATGTTTAATTGTTTGTTATGTGAATATTTTCTGTTCTGTTTATATGTTGTGAATTTTCTGAAAACTTTGACTGTGTTATAACCTTTGTGAGAACATAGACTGGTCTGACATGAATTAAGGATAGTTGCATGAAATCTAAGGAATTCACTCATATATTACTTCTGGTTGATGGTAAAAATTATGAAGTGTGTTCAGCTTTGATTTTCTGCAAATTGTAATTTGTTAAGGACTGGATATTGGGGTGTGTCATTTTCTGGTTTGTCAGACTTTGGGCATGATGTAAGAATTAAGTAGTGGTTGGTCCTACTCCTCCGTTTCAGTATAATCTGTTCTGTAAAATTATGCCCTAGTGTAGCACTCTTCTGTGTTCTTACCCTCCTTCTGTGGCGCTGTAATGGTGCTGATAGTCTACTACGACCCTTGAGACACTATTGCTGTTCCGTTATAGGTATTAGAGGCCAGAGTGCCACGTCCTGACAAGACGGGGGCCACCCACTGATACCTCCTCTACCATTCTGTTCTGGGTATTGGAGACCAGAGTGCCACGTCCTGACAAGACGGGGGCCACCCACTGATACCTCCTCTACCATTCTGTTCTGGGTATTAGAGACCAGAGTGCCACGTCCTGACAAGACGGGGGCCACCCACTGATACCTCCTCTACCATTCTGTTCTGGGTATTGGAGACCAGAGTGCCACGTCTTGACAAGACGGGGGCCACCCACTGATACCTCCTCTACCATTCTGTTCTGGGTTTTGGAGGCCAGAGTGCCACGTCCTGACAAGACGGGGGCCACCCACTGATACCTCCTCTACCATTATGTTTCTGATATGCATGCATGTCTCGTCCTCGGCAGAGGTGGGGTCAGACCTTCTGTGGTCATCAGGCCTTCTGTGGCCTTTCTGTTTCCGATGTAGACTATCCGTTTGGATTCTGAAAATTCTGATTTTCTGTCTGTCAGTTCTGATTTCTGTAGTTCTGTTTCGATCTGTATTATAGATGTGTTAGGCAGTGTGTTTAGTAGGGAGGGGTTGGTATACTTATATCCTACTTCATGCTTGATGCCTAATGTTATAAGTATCTGTATTTGATTATGTTTTGTTTCTGATATGAGTGTACATGTTAAGTTGATTTATCTTATCTGTTACAAAAATGTATTTCAACTTATGCATGATATTTTTGATGTGTACTATGGATGGCTTTTAGTGTCTTTTACTCACTGAGCTTTTTAGCTCACCCCCATTGTTTAAATATTTTCAGGTGAGACATTGGGACAGTGATCGCTACAGCTAATTCACGAATTTACTATGATGCTAATGTTTTATTTAATTTCTAAGAGTTGTCTTCTAAAAAAAATATGTCAGGCCTGCGTGCCTAACTTAATTATATGATACGTTTTATCTCCTGAGGGCTTATGCCTGTTTTCAGGATATTATATTATAGTTGTCTCGTTTTAATTGTTAGATACGAGTTTTGGATTCGTGAGATTTGAAATTATTCTTATTCTGAAATGTCCGATTTGAGAGTTATTGTTCTTATTCCGCAATATATCTGAATTTGTGTTTTCCACATATGTGTAGTGTGGACATCTGTTTTATTCCAGGATATGCGTGTCTGTGCAGCAGTAAATTATTATACTTGCTGTCGGATTTTCTGGATTTCCGGATTTCTATTTCCTAGTAAATCGATCCTATTCAGTTCTGTGCGGTTTTCAGTTCCGTAGTAATGTCCTTCGATGCCGCTTTCTTCTTGTGTTTTAATGGAAGAGTAAAAATTTTTGAAACCCCGTATTTTACTTGTATGCGTGTGGGGTGTGATTCTGAGGGATGTTACAATCGCAATTAGGTACAGATGCATTCCAGTCTCTTTGCCAAACTGATATTCGATTGGACAAGTATGCCACCACTTTTTTTTATCCAATCTCATGGTTATGACTAAATCAGGTCTCATCTGGGTATGGCCATACACTTTCAGTTATAGAACCATAGAGGAGCTCCATGGATATCAAACTTCCCTTAAGAAGGGGCAAATCCTCTATCTGTCCATTGACCTTCTCATGTGGGTCGTTACATGTTCAATGACAACCGTTATTACCTCCCAACTACGGCGAGGTGTTAGGTTGTATCAAAGTATATCCCTAACCATATAGAATGGCCAATGACCTCAAGTCAAGGGATCAATGCATCTCCTATCACTTGTGAGGATAACGTGTGACACCAAGTTATTGTGTCACAGCGGGTCAATCCAGTATATCCACCACTGATATACCCATATGTCTGCGTTAGCACCTCGTGCCTAACCAACCCATATACCAGTCTCACAAGTACCAGAGCTATCCCATATCCTCTCAGGTACATCGACTGGGGACGATCATTTCAGCACAGATCCAATCTGTCTCTAGGGACATTATCATATAAGTACACAATCACAGATGTAAGCAAATATAGATAATGACAATGTCAGAATGATGTAAAGTATCAACGTCAAGTAGTACAATAATGGACCAAAATTAGGTCCTAGGGCATATACACCAACAATATGTGCCCCAACCCTTGCCATAGAGGCAAGGTTGCCATTAATGGGTGAAGGGGGAGGCGCCACATCTTACCTAATGGAGCAACATGCGCCTACGTTACCCCATTATGCCCTTGGCACCAATGGGGTAGGATTTCATCCCCATTATACCCTTTTAGCCCATTATCTCTTCATGACAACTTATTATTGGGCCTCATTGGGTAATGAGCTAGCCCAAACTTCATTGCAGAAGTTGATTAAGCCATTGGATCTAATCCAATGCAACCCAAAGTCAAATGTGACCAACCATGGTCAATTTTGGGTCAACCTACCAAAAATGAAGTTTGGCTCCAATAACTCTCTTCCATCTCATAAGGGCCATTGGCGCTAATGAAATCTCCCAAATAGATCCGAGTTATCCAATAACTCGATCATAAGGCATCTTGGTCAATACAAGAACTCGAGTATCAAGGTGTGCGACCCTGTAGGTTCCTCTGACATTGGCAGTGTTGACCTAAGGTCACCACAAGCAGCGAGTGGCACCTAGCATTGCATCACTGCCACCCAAGTCATCGGAATGGATACTGACATCGACATCTCCATCATTGCAACTAGGTACAGATGCATTATAGTCTCTTTGCCAATCTGATATCCGATTGGACAAGTGTGTCACCACTTTTTTTAACCCAATCACGTGGTCATGACTAAATCAGATTCTCACCTGGGTATGGCCATACACTTTCAGTCATAGAACCACAGGGGGGCCCATGGATATCTACTTCCCTTAAGAAGGGGTAAATCCTCTATCTATACATTGACCTTGTCATATGGATCGTTGCAAGCTCAATGACAACCGTTATGACCTCCCAACTATGGTGAGGTGTTAGGTTTTATCAAAGCATGTTCCTAACTGTTGGGAAACCCCGGGGATATTTTATAATTTTTCACAGAGATTACAATACAAGCACAACGGAATAATATCCCTAAAATAGGCCGGTTCCAAAAACCCAGTGAAGATCACCTAAGCGTTCGCCCTCTGTAATCTCACACACACGGATTCCTAGAGCTCTCTTCTTCCACGCCCGGTGCTATCCTCGGGAAGAAGTTGTGCCACCTCCATAAGAAGTTGTGCCAAGGTAGAAGAAGAATGCCACCAAGCCCTAGTCCCTCTTGCGCCAAGGAAGAGGAAGAAGATGATGAAGAAGTTGCAGCTATGGATGAAGGTGCACTATGACCTCTATGTTCTCGCCCCTTTGGTGGTTCATGCCAATACAATTACTTGTGTCAAGGCCTCTCGCATATCCCTTTATATATAGAGGCATGAGGGGCAGCAAGAACAAGGTGTGGGTGCAACTCATGAAGAAGGGGGCGGCTAGGGTAAAGGGGAGGGAGTAATTAGGGTTTGGGTTATAGTAAGTCTCCAAGCCAAAGACTGCATGCCCTTGCTCGAAAAAATCACAAAATACCTCTCTGCTTGGAGGGCAAAGTATCTCTCTTATGCAGGGCAGGTCGAATTAATTAGATCCATGTGTTATGGAAGTATCAACTTTTGGTACAGCGCTTTAAAGCTCCCTGCGGCTATCATTTCAAAATTGAATTAGGCCCTATCCAACTTCCTTTGGTCCACTCGAAACCATAAAGGGCTTGAGAATATTGCTTGGACCAACATTACTAAACCTACAAAATTTGGGGGCCTGGGCCTTCGCGATATCTGCTTGCTGAACTTAGCCTTCTTTATGCGCCATGGAAGTTGGTCCAGGACAAGCACACACTATGGGTCAAATGGAATCATGAAAACTACTTACGGTCTGACTCAATCTGGACGGTTCAGCATTCTAGACAGGCGCCCTGGCCTATCCGCAACCTACTCTCGATCCATGACACTTGTAGGCAGCTTGTGGGTTATAAAATTGCGAATGGGTGCTCAGTTCGGCTCTGGCTCGACCCGCGGTATGAATCGCTACTCCTCATCTCAATGGTGGAGGATCTCATATTTGAAAACCCTTCGGGGAGAGATTCGCGCTTGAGTTCCCTAATCAACAACAACAGCTGGTCTATCCCGAGACCCAGATCCATAAGACTTATTGACATTTACAAGGCTATACCCCAGGTGCACATCCACTCAAATCTAAGATCGGACCAGGTCTACTGGAAGACCGCTCCTAATGGAAAATTTACCTTAAAAATGGCTTATGAAAACCAAACACAAGGTAGAGAAGTTATCTGGCATGACTTGGTATGGTTCAAAGGGAGGATACCACGCCACTCCTTCCCTTTGTGGCTGTCCTGCCAAGGGCGTTTGAGTACCAAAGTGCAGCTCTATGATTGGGGAATCACGCCTGATCCAATGTGCGTATTATGTAACAATCATCCCGAGACCACCGACCACCTATTCCTCCACTACGAGGCCTTAGCTGGTTTTTGGAGTTCCATTAGTATGAGCTGCGATATAAAGATGGTTGGTAACTCTTGGGAGGGGATCTTGATCCATTTCTCTTAGATCTGGAAGCAACGTAATTCGCCCCAGGTATACATTAATAAGCTCATTCTGGCTGGGGCAATCTATCATATCTGGCGATACTGCAACAGGAAAATTTTTGACCCTGGAAATCGAGCAACTGAGGACATATTCTGCCATTTAATTAAGGAGGTGAAGAATAAAATCACTAGGTATATCCCGAGTGTGGAAAATGATCCAAGCTTCACGGTCTTCTTCAACGCTTGGACTGATCTCTTGGGGCTTTCGGCTGCACCAACTGCAGGTTTTTAATTTAGTGTTTGCGGGCTGGAGTTATCATTCTGATCCTTTACGATACGTGCTTATCCTGGGTGGTTTTCATGGGCCTTCAGCTGCTTGCAAATGTCTTACTGATATCGGGGGTTTCCTTCTTCTTCTTTTTTTTTTTTGCCAGCTAATTCGACCTCTCTTTTATCTCTTTACTTGCAACTTTGTTGGCTCTTAAAATTCTCCTGATTTTACTAGGATTAGAGCAAACCATCCTCCTCAGCATACTACTGCTGCTCTATGTTTCTGATGGCCTTCTCGCCTCCTGCGGCCTTGGACTTCTTGCAGGATTTTAGCGCTACGATCCCACGCGTGCCCTTTCCTTTTTTGTGTATGGCAGCATTCTCCAAACTCTTCAATGCGGTTGCAAAAGCTGGTTGGAGGCTAATCCCAGGCACTCTACTGCGTGGGCTCTCCCACAGGATGCAGGCAGCCCAAGCTTCCTTACAATGGCTTGCTTATACAGGCTGCTACCAATCAAGGGCAATTAGCCATCTTGTCTTATGTTATGTTGCGATCTCTAAGGTGTTTTTAGTGGATGTATGGTTTGCCTGGTGGACTGGAACGCTATTTTGTTTGCCACGCCCTGGTTTTTGATTTTTCTTTTTTTGGGGGTCAGATTACACTGTACGCAGGCTTCACGCGTTAGGCAAAAATAGGGGAAACTCTGCCGGATATTTATTGAACCCTAGGGGTAGTAGGCTGGGTGTTTTGAGTCTGTATATACAATCTAACAATCTCTCTTTTCAGCAATAAAATCACTCTCTTGCCTTTGGCCAAAAAAAAAAGATGTCCTCCTAGCCATATCAGCCCCTAGACTTGCCATAGAGGCAAGCATTCCATCCAAGGAACCAAGGGGAGGCGCCAATTGCAACCATAAGAAGCAAATTGCTCCAACTCCTCCCCATTATGCCCTTAGGCTCCAATGGGGGAGATTTATCCCCATTATACCCTTTTACCCCAATATCTCTTCATGACAACTTATTATTGGGCCTCATTCGGTAATGAGCTAGCCCAAACTTCATTACATGGGTTGATTAAGTCATTGGATCAAATCCAATGCAACCCTAATCCAAATTTGACAGACCATGGTCAAATACTGGTCAATTGGCCAAAAATGAAGTTTGGCTCCAATAACTCTCTTCCATCTCATCAGGCCCATTGGCGCTGATGAAATGTCCCAAATAGATCTGAGTTATCCAATAACTCGATCACAAGGCTTCCTGATCAATACAAGAACTCAAGTATCAAGGTGTGCGACCCTGTAGGTTCCTTTGACGTTGGCAGTGCTGACCAAAGGTCACCACAAGTAGTGAGTAGCACTTAGCAGTGCATCGCTGCTACCCAAGTCATTGGAATGGATATCGACATCGACATCCCCATCATCGCAACTAGGTACACATACATTACAGTCTCTTTGCCAAACTGATATCCGATTGGACAAGTGTGCCACCACTTGTTTTCACCCAATCACATGGTTATGGCTAAATCAGGTTCTCACCTGGGTATGACCGTACACTTTCAGTCATATAACCATTAGGGGGCCCTGTGGATATCAAGCTTTCCTCAGGAAGGGGCAAATCCTCTATCTATCCATTGACCTTCTCATATGGGTTGTGACATGCTCAATAATAACCGTTATTACCTCCCAACTACGGTGACATGTTAGGTTGTATCAAAACATGTCCCAAACCATATAGAATGGTCAATGACCTCAAGTCAAGAGATCAATGCATCTCCTATCACTTGTGAGGATAACTCATGACACCAAGTCATAGCCTCACAGCGGATCGGTCCAGTATATCCACCACTGATATACCCTTATGTTTGCGTTAGCACCTCGTGCCTAACCAGCCCATATACCAGTTTCTCATGTACCATAGTTGTCCCCTATCCACTAAGGTACATTGACTCGGGACAATAGTTTGAGCACAGATCCAATCTGTCTCCAGGGACATTATCATGTAAGTACATAATCGCAAATGTAGATAGACAATGATAACGACAATGCCAGAATAATATAAATAAATATCAGAGTCAAGTAGTACAAAGATGGACCAAAACTAAGTCTCAGCGCATATAGACCAACACTAACCATATAGAAGAGTCAATGACCTCAAGTCAAGGGATGAATGCATCTCCTGTCACTTGTGAGGATAACTCATGACACTGAGTCACTGCCTCACAGCGGGTCAGTCCATTATATCCACCACTGATATACCCATATGTTTGCGTTATCACCTCAAGCCTAACCAGCCCATATACTAATCTCATAAGTACCATAGTTGTCCCATATGCACTAAGGTGCATCGACTGGGGATAAAAGTTTGAGCATAGCTCCAATCTATCTCCAGGGACATTACCATGTACGAACATAATCACAGATGTAAACTAAGCATGATAATGACAATGCCAGAATAAAATATCAGTATCAAGTAGTACAAAGGCAGACCAAAACTAGGTCTCTGGGTATAAACACCAACAATACTCATTTACTGAATCAGATCCCTAAGAAATGGAACAATAGGAGTCCAAGAGACACTATCTATACGTGGGGGGAACGTATTTCTCTCTAAAGCAGTAACACATTTCTTCCTATCGAGTGATAGGGGGTAGGCATTGGTCGGTGATTTGACACTCAATGTTAGTCCAATATAACTAGGTCAGACCGATTAACAAGAGGTGCATGTAACTAACGTGGAGGTGATCAGACATCGGACTCCATTCAAAGTAATTCTCCACGGTAGCAGTCTAGTCCAAGAAGACCATAGGGTCGAGGCTCCCACTAAAGACTGGTGGATCTATGTGAGTGAGTCGACAGACATCATTGTCCTCATGACTCCGATGGGTTGGTTGGCTTGGGGGAGGGACGTCCTCAACCCAAGCAGACTCATCCTCAAAGTCATCAAACCAGGTGGAACTTGTTGGCTTGCATTTGCAGCGGAGCGAACGAAGGGTGAACACTTAGTGAGGGCCTAACCTCAGCTGGTTTGGAATGGATTTCCATAACACGCTCTGAAAGATGTAGGAATGAGGTCAATAGGCATTCAAACATCATTTCCATCGCTTCCATGCTAGTGGACAACATCTCTATTGACTCAACCTTAGTCGGGATATTTTCCTCATTCGAATTGGGCACCTGGGTTGAGGGATTTTGATATTGGTTTCCTTATCTAGGAATGTTGGAAATGTAGGAAATGGATGCAGAAAACAAAGTCCAAAGAATCAAAATGTTAAGCAGCAAAGACCGGTGGGACTAGACAAAAGTCCCTACCACTCTCTAATACCAAAATTCAACGCAGCAAAACTATAGGTTGGATGGTCCTTAGGTTTAGCTCTAGGGTAATACAAACCATAAGTCTGAAAATGAGAGAGGGCCTTTAGATGAGGGAAGGTAAAACATGATCGAAGGGAAAACATTGATAAAAACATGATGGAGAAGATGATGCCGATAGGTATTTGTGCAATACTAGATGTTCGAGGGGAAATAGCATGAAACTATGCTCAAAATAAGTACTCACCTCTCGTAGAGCTAATTTTTAGCAAGCAAGCTAGCGCAGCTAGTGTTTCCTTCATGATCCAGCAAAGAGTTAGGCTTCAGGTCATCTTGGACGTGCAATCACAACTCAAGAACGGGATACTCCTTCGGGGATAGAGGTTAAGGCGCAAAAGTGTATAACAAATCCAACACAAGGCAGGATTGAAGAGGAAGCAAGGGACGAGTACACCAAGGCAATTTGATTAAATGTGTTGAGAAGTGAGGAAAGCTTACAAGTGAGGCATGGACCTCGCTAGGCGCGACTACAAGCACTATCCACTCCCTTGGAGTTAACTGGACCAAATAGACTTCCACACCGAGAAGCTACTACTATAGAAAAACTGAAGAACACACTAGGCTCCAGTTCTCTTTTATAGAATAAGAGAGGGAGTTCACACCAAGCACATGCTAATGTTTGTTGGATAAGCCAACTACCCTATAACAACCTAAAAGGGGTCAAAAGTTGCTGGAATAATAGCATAACAACCCTAGTACAAATCCTACCAACTAAAACAGCAAGGAAAAGGGATGGTGGTGCATGAGCTAGGGTCTTCTTAGGCTATTGCTTGGCCGTTGCGGATCGTCAGACCTTCTTCAACCAAGCTGCGATGAAGCAATAGAACTTGCTGATGGTGGGCTAGTTCTGTATGTTGTTGGTCGTCTCTTGGGCGGTATTGATTAGCCAGTTGTGATAGCGATCGGTTGTTGGCTCTTTGGTAGGTCTTGTCATTTGTTTCATCTACTAGAGCTGATCCGTTGTGGTAGATGAGGGTTTGATAACTCCCATAAAATGGTCTGGAGGGTGTATAGACTACTGTGAGCATCAAATCATGTGTTGAATAGAGCTTTTATGAGCTTCTATGCATTTAAGATCATATATGTGCATCCATACACGGTCGTGAAGCCTTCCACGTCGTGGTGACTCATTTGTGCCGAGCCATTCATGGCCTTGCCTGTGCATCCATGCATGGACATGAAGTCTCCCACATCAAGGCGAGCATTTTTCGTTGAGCCTTTCATGGCTTTGCCCATGCATCCATGCATGACCGTGAAGTCTTTCACATTTGGGCAACCATTTTTTGCCAAGCCTTTTCATGGCCGTGAAGCCATACACACCCATGGCCGTGAATTCTGTTCCGGCATCCTTTTGACTCAAAATTTTTGGGGTGTCTTCCTAAGCTCCTTGGGCTTTTTTGGCTTTGTCACTTGATGTGAGGTTTAACGTGGGTGTCACAGGTTAACCTCACATGTGATAGAGGTGCATTCATCCTCCAACTTGTGGTCATTGACACTTCTATATGGTGAGGGGAGTGCTTTGATGGAAGCTAATGTCTCACCATAGTTAGGAGGATATAACGGTTGTCATCGAGCATATCACGACCCATATGAGAAGTTCAAGTGACAGATAAAGAATTTGCCCCTTCCTTAGGGAAGCTTGATATTCATGGGCCCTATATTAATGCATGACTAAATGTGTATAGCCTTACCCAGGTGAAAGCCTGATTTAGTCATGACCATAAGATTGCGTCAAAACAAAGTGTGACACACCGTAATGCATGGATGTTAGTTTGGCAAAGGGATTATAATGTATGGATACTTTGTTACGTTCTAGTGGGTGTCGATGTAGATAATAATTCCAATGAGATGGGTAGCAGCAATGCATTGATAGGTGTCATTCACTGCTTGTGATGGCATGAATTCATTACTGCCAATGTCAGAGGAACCTATGGGGTTGCACACTTACACTTAAGTTTTCGTATTAACCAGACAGCCTTCAGATGAAGTTATTTAGTAACTCGAATCTATTAGGGAGATTTTGTTAATGCGAATGCGTTTGATGAGATGGAGGCCTTATATTGGGGCTAGACCTTTTTTGAGATTAATTGAGCTCAGGTTAACTTTGGTTGACGACATTTGACTAGGTCTAGTGAATGAGGCTGCATTGGATTGGATTTAATGGCTTGCCAGCTTGATTCATGATGTTTGGTATGGTACATTGCATAGCGCCCACATGAATATGTTTATATTCATGTTATGAGGGTAACTTATGTTATGGGATTTACCTATTAGATATGAAGCCTTGTGCATTAGCATATAAGGGCATAATGGGTAGGGGGTTTTATATTCGGCAAACATGCCTTATGTAGTGGTGCATGATCTCAAAGCATGCAAATTATGGCTAGTAATTAACATGTAAATAAACACAACAATAATTAGATCAAACACGAATAAAGCTTCAATAAATAAAAATAATTAATTAAACCATAAATCACAGAGGGTTACGTCCAAATCCCGAAATAATGTTTACACTAACATGTTCCTAGATGTATAACAATAGAAATCAATGTTTTTTTATTACAATTGGTAAAATAACAATAGAAATGACAAGAAGGATAAAGTGTGAGGCTCCCTCGTGAAGGTAAACACTAATCGTGATGGGGGTAAAGGCCATGACCCACAGAAATACAAATGGAGCTTAAGGCTACCCTAGTTTATGGGTACCCTAAGGCACCCATGCATTGCATGCATCATATAGCTACATATGGTAGGTTTTGTATTTTTCTTTTATGGAAATTATGTTGCATCATAGTAGTATTAGTGCATGGCATAATGTTGCATCATAGTAGGAGTAGTGTAATAAGCATTGACAACTCATGTGGACAAGCTCAAGACTATCTCAAAGCTCACTCAACAAAGCTAGCTCCTATTATGGAAAGTCACTTCCAAGCCAAGCTCAAAGTGAAGACTTGAGATGAAAGGAGATCATCTCACCTTGCCTAATTTATATGCCTCATCAATGAAGGAAGATTTCAGCCTCCACAAGTCATATGCGCCCATCCTTGAAGATTCAATCATCAAATCCCCTGAATCAAGGAATCAATATGCATTCACACCTTGGAAGGAAGGAGCCACGCCAATCAAAGAAGCATTTACACCTCATGAAGCCCATTTAAGGGAAGAATTCAAAAGAAATTCGGCCAAGCATAACACTCAAGCCGATCACAAATCAAGAATAATTCCTCCAAGCCAAATAAGCAAGCCTCATCAAGCCATTCAAGGAAGCAATTTCAAAATTCTAGTAGAAGGAAGGTTTGTCACCTTTTCTTGGCGCCCAAGCAATGAAGAATGCGCCAAAGCCACTAGAAGCTTTCCATATTCATCCAAGCCAAAGAGGAAAGAATGCAAGCGCCAACCTCATGGCATTGAAGACCAGAATCTCTTTCTTAAATTGCTCTTTTGTAACGTTGAGGAAAAGAGGCTACAAAGCTTGTTCTTGCATGTAACTTGAATTAGTTTTTGGATAATGAAATTGTTGTCGAATAGTTTCTAGGAAACTATGGGTGCTTGTGTCGCCCCTCTCCCTCTTCTTCTCATCTGAGGTGCTTGTGTCACTTATCTTCCCTTCTTCTCCCAAGGGCCACAGTTCCCCTCGCTAACCTCCTCTTCAAAGGATCTTTTCACCATCTTGGCGCAAGAGCAACCTCTTCAACCATTAGTCGTGCAACATCTTCAAGGAGCATCTCCCTCAACCTTGGTGGTGCACCTACATCCTCTTCACCAACCCTTGGCGCATCTAGTCCATCTCCTTCATCAACACTTAGCACAAAGATCTTCAACCACTCTCCAAGGAACTATATCTCGAAGAGAACATCCATGAATCAACTCCTTCAAGACACTCAATCGGCCAAGCCTCTCTATCTTACTCTTGTTATTGTTTGCTTGGTTCGTCTTTGTTTAACTTGTTGAATCTTGTAGGTAACGCAAAGGATAGGATCCCTTCATCTCAAGGATCATGCAACTTCAAGTGCCGCATCTTCAACACTAAGGATCTCCTCCTCTATAACTTGGAGAAACATCAAACAGAGAACATTTCAACTTGCCTCTAGTTTATGTTTACTTGTTTTATCTTTCACTAATAGACTCTTCTTTGTTTCTTGAAGCTCTCGGCATCAAAAGGGACTCCATAACATGAGACATCTCCAAGGAATCATTCATGGCCGAAACTTACAAGGCCTTCTCAATCCAAGACTTGAGCAACACATCATCATTAATTTGATTAGATTAAGTAGTTTGTTTGAACTTGTTAGCAAGAGGAATTTGGAGGCTTAACCTCCCCTCTTGATCTTAGCATTGTAAAGGACATTTAATATTTTATACCCAAGCATGTTTGGGTTTGATGTTTTAGAGTGTTTGTAATGATGCAATTCCTTCCATCAGAGTAGGGCCATTGAAGACCGGGATGTTATGGTCCTTCTACTCTCAAGGATCGCACTGTGAGTATCTCTCTTAGTTTTTCAATTCTAGTTTAAAATAGTTTAGTTTAGGATTGCATGCTTAGCCTTAGAGTAGTTAATCACATGTCTACTTTTAATTTGTTTTGAAAAAGCATGTTGACTTAACTAATTGCTTATTTGTTTGCTTAGTATACTTGCATGCATAATAATTTCGGTTTTTATTCTAAAAATACTAAAAAACATATTTTGAAAACAAGACGGATAAGTTTGCATGCTAGCTTGTTTCTTCTAGATTTTAAATTTCATGCTAGCCCATATCTCATGCTTCCCCTCTACATCAGTTTCAGTATCAGAGCAAAACACCTTAGAATAGAATTTTAGCCAAAACTAATTTTCGAATTCTAAGGCATTTCTTGGACCTAGGTGCTTTAAAGAAGTTGATTTCATAACAAACTATTATACTTATAACATTTCTTAGGAGCCTTACTTTCAAAACTATTTGGTTTTTCAAAACTAGACCCATCATGACTACTAGATTTGGCATGAACTATAATAACAATATCAACCCTAATGAAAAGCATCGAATGGATAGATTACTTGTCATGATGAATAACCTTAATGAAGAGTTGAGAGACATTAGATCTAGACTTCCAAACCCTGAAAATCCTAGTGAGGAAAGACACCCTAGTTGGTCCTCTAGTAAGCCCATCCAATGTGAACACCTTCAAAATACCCGGAACCAAGATCTTGATGAAATCTTTAACCGGTACTTAGAGAGACTTCCAACATATAGGGTCAACCTTAGGAATGATTTTTTCCACACCTACATCAAACTAGGAGATAAGATGTGTAAGGTTGCCATAGATAAAACCATAGGGTTCAACTTCATAACCCCTAGTGCCATTGACAGATTTGGCTTTGTCACTAAGCCTAACTTATACCCTTACACTAGTACTAGAGATGATGGAACCAAAACCTTAGTTAACCGTAGGTGCCTTGTGCCTATTAGATTTAGTATCCTACTAGAAGTTTGGTGTGATGTCTTACCCCTAGAAGGTACATATCATGTCCACCTAGGAGAACCTTGGTTATATGATGTTAAAGGGTACCACCAAAGGCAAGATGACTCTTATATCTTAAGGTGTCATGACCCTAAGATTAAGATCAAAAGGTCTAAACCTAGAACTCCTAGGGTAGCCAACCTTCCAACCCTCTTAGAGACATGTCCAACCTTAGAGCCTGAGCTACCTCCAACCATTCCAAACATACCCCTAGATGGGTCTAGATCCAATACTAGGGCACCATTAGTTGACTTGTCTGATAGTCAAACTAGCCCTAAGTCACCTTTAGAGACCCCTCTAGACATGCCCCAACTTCAGTTTGGAACTTTTACCTTAGATGATATGCCTAGGAACCAACTTGAACCTAAAGCCATAGGTCTTCCCAAGCTACATAGTGATCCCAAGGTAGACCTAGTTCCTATAGTTGCCATAAACCTTGTCAAGGTCCAGACCCAAACACTCCTGAACCAACTAGTCAACCTACTACCTCACTTTACCCTAGGATGACCACACTTCCTCTTGAACTCAAGGAGTGCAACTAACTCTTAGAGGATTCCACTAGTCAAACCTTAGGACCATACATAGAGCCAACCCAAGATCCAACTAATTATCTCCCACCCTTAGGTTCAGCCCTAAGCACCTTTGATCTAGGTAGACTTGACCAACCCATGCCTAAGGAACTTATGACCACATAGAGTGAACAACTAGACCTAGGTTTTCCATTAGGAACTCAAGATATAGAGGATTCCACTGCTTTAGATCTCAACCAAGTTGAATTAGGAAACCCTACCTTAAAGGAAAACTTAGAACCATTTGATATTGACTTAGATCCTAAGCCTCACCCTTTAGGACATCCTCTAGACATAGAATCTCTTCCCCAAGACCCAATGAAGCTAGAGTCTTGTCTCTTAGGTCCCTCTACCCATACCCCCAAACCACCCTTAGGGCCAACCAAACTTGAGCATGCTAAAGATAATATTGCTTTGAATTTTATTAAGCACATAGACTTTGTTATTCCTGCATACTTAGACACTCAAATCCCTTACCGCAAGTGTACTAATCATCATGGCCGAGAAAGGGAATTCATTGTAGCATAACTTGATATAAAACAAGGAATAGAAGAACAAAGTCTCTATGGTTGTAATGCTTACTCTTGCTCTTACCTTCATATGCATGCTTCATTTGCTTACTCAACTTTTACTATGCCACATCTGTACGGGAACCCTACAACTTATAATGTGGGGTATCCCATCCAATTTTTAGACATGTTTTGTGTGCATGATCCTATGGCCAACCTTGTGAACCAAGGCTTGTTCACCCACTCCAATGGTGAAGAAGTTTGGTTATCCAAGGAACATTTTACATTGGCCACCTCTAGACATTTCCACATGTGCAAGGACAATTCTTCGGAGAAGAATTTTTTCCACCCGGGGAGAAATGATGGGGGTAAAGGACATGGCCCACGGAAATATAAGTGGAGCTTAAGGCTACCCTAGTTTATGGGTACCCTAAGGCACCCTTGCATTGCATGGATCATGTAGCTACATATGATAGGTTTTGTATTTTTCTTTTATGGAAATTATGTTGCAACATAGTAGTATTAGTGCATGGCATAATGTTGCATCATCATAGGAGTAGTGTAATAAGCATTGACAACCCATGTGGACAAGCTCAAAACTAGCTTAAAGCTCACTCAACAAAGCTAGCTCCTATTATGGAAAGTCACTTCCAAGGCAACCTCGAAGTGAAGACTTGAGATGAAAGGAGATCATCTCACCTTGCCTAATTTATATGCCTCATCAATGAAGGAAGATTTCAGCCTCCAGAAGTCATATGTGCCCATCCTTGAACATTCAATCATCAAATCCCCTGAATCAAGGAATCAATATGCATTTACACCATGGAAGGAAGGAGCCACGCCAATCAAAGAAGCATTGCCACCTCATGAAGCCATTTGAGGGAAGAATTCAAAAGAAATTCGGCCAAGCATAACACTCAAGCCGATCACAAATCAAGGAAAATTTATCCAAGCCAAATAAGGAAGCCTCATCAAGCCATTCAGGGAAGCAATTTCGAAATTTAAGTAGACAGAAGGTTTGTCACCTTTTCTTGGCGCCCAAGCAATGAAGAATGCGCCCAAGCCACTAGAAGCTTTCCATATTCATCCAAGCCAAAGAGGAAAGAATGCAAGCGCCAACCTCATGGCATTGAAGACCAGAATCTCTTTCTTAAATTGCTCTTTTGTAACGTTGAGGAAAAGAGGCAACAATGCTTGTTCTCGCATGTAACTTGAATTATTTTTTGGATAATGAAATTGTTGTCGAATAGTTTCTAGGAAACTATGGGTGCTTGTGTCGCCCCTCTCCCTCTTCTTCTCATCTGAGGTGCTTGTGTCACCTATCTTCCCTTCTTCTCCCAAGGGCCATGATTCCCTTCGCTAACCTTCTCTTCAAAGGATCTTTTCACCATCTTGGTGCAAGAGCAACCTGTTCAACCATTAGTGGCACAACATCTTCAAGGAGCATCTCCCTCAACCTTGGTGGCGCACCTACATCCTCTTCACCAACCCTTGGCGCATCTAGTCCATCTCCTTCATCAACACTTAGCACAAAGATATACAACCACTCTCCAAGGAATTATATCTCCAAGAGAACATCCATGAATCAACTCCTTCAAGACACTCAATCGGCCAAGCCTCTCTATCTTACTCTTGTTATTGTTTGCTTGGTTCATCTTTGTTTAACTTGTTGAATCTTGTAGGTGGCGCAAAGGATAGGATCCCATCATCTCAAGGATCAAGCAACTTCAAGTGGCGCATCTTCAACACTAAGGATCTCCTCCTCTATAACTTGGAGAAACATCAAACCAAAAACATTTCAACTTGCCTCTAGTTTATGTTTACTTGTTTTATCTTTCACTAATAGACTCTTCTTTGTTTCTTGAAGCTCTCGGCATCAAAAGGGACTCCATAACATGAGACATCTCCAAGGAATCATTCATGGCCGAAACTTACAAGGCCTTCTCTATCCAAGACTTGAGCAACACATCATCATTAATTAGATTAGATTAAGTAGTTTGTTTGAACTTGTTAGCAAGAGGAATTTGGAGGCTTAACCTCCCCTCTTGATCTTAGCATTGTAAAGGACATTTAATATTTTATACCCAAGCATGTTTGGGTTTGATGTGTTGGAGTGTTTGTAATGATGCAATTCCTTCCATCAGAGTAGGACCGTTGAAGACCGGGATGTTACGGTCCTTTTACTCTCAAAGATCGCCTTGTGAGTATCTCTCCTAGTTTTTCAATTCTAGTTTAAAATAGTTCAGTTTAGGATTGCATGCTTAACCTTAGAGTAGTTAATCACATGTCTACTTTAAATTTGTTTTGAAAATGCATGTTAAAGTAACTTAACTTGTTGCTATTTTGTTTGCTTAGTAAACTTGGATGCATAGTTATTTCGGTTTTTATTCTAAAAATACTAAAAAACATATTTTGAAAACACGACGGATAAGTTTGCATGCTAGCTTGTTTCTTCTAGATTTTAAATTTCATGCTAGCCCATATCTCATGGTTCCCCCCTACATCAAATCGGCTGGAAAACCAAAATGTTTCTAGTGAAGAAATGCTTTGCAGTATCAATTGCCCTTGATTTTGCCCCTTTGTCGAATTCACTTTGAATCCTTGCCAAAAACCCCTAATAATTGCTCCTTATGTTTCTTAAATTGTTCCCCATCATCTAATTACGGTTTCCCCAAAATTTGGCTCGAAAACAAACCAAATCGAGCAAGAAACGACATCAAAACCAAAATTGGCGGACAAAAATACGGCCATGAAAATAAATATGGCCTTGCTGTATTTCTTTCTGTGAAGTGTTACCGGCTCCGGGCGTAGGTTACTATGGGACGTTCAGTTTCTCATTGATTTCTCCCAATCTAGAATACCTTTTGTGCTAAAATTATGCATACAACCTCTCCTCCCTTAGGTGAAATTTTTCACCAAGTTTCATTGCCTAAGATGCTCTCTACACCTCTCAGCAAGAGAATAAATTATGCTGACACCTTTTTCAATTTATCCCTTCTTTGAGCTCCTTTTGTTCTGAAATTTGGTGTGTGTCGTTTCCTCCCTAAGGCACAACTTCCCTCCAAATTTCATGGAAAAAATATGACTGTTAAGGCCTTCTACGAATAGAAAACCAAGCAGTAGAAATTACGGCCGTGATAAAAATCACTAGCAGTCTGTAATTCTCTCTGAGTATTTTGGAAAAGGAACCTAGAAGAATTATGACCATGAAAAATATCACGGGCCGGCCGTATTTATCTCTGTGGATTTTCGTCTAGAAAATACGGCTATGATAAAAAATAAGGGAAGAGTGTAATTTTCAAACTTGCTCCAATTCGCTTGAAATTTGGCAGGTGACTTCGTCTTGACGTCTAGAATCCATTTGTGCACTCAGATCTTTCAAAATCCATCAAAATTTGGTCATTTTACCTAAAATATTACAAAAGTGAAGAGAGGTAAAGATTCCAAACAAACAAAAGGATTTAAGCCAAAATGAGTAAAAACATAATTGAAAAGAGATATTTTGCAGTAAAACCATACTAAAATTACTATATAAATGCATGACATCAGGACATAAGGACATAATGGACAAGGTTTTGGTGCTAAAGGCAATGCCTTTGCGCATTAGGCAAGGCTTGGGTGCTCAAGGCAAATCCTTAGCGCTTATGGCATGGCCTTGGCACTTATGGAAAGAGCTTGGGAAATTTTCTTTACCCGATGTGGCCACAAACCCTAGACGTCCACCCTGTTGAAGCCCCCTCTTTACCCTAGCCGCAAGCCTTCTTTTCTTAGTGTCTTCTACAATATGTAGCCAACACCACCTCTTGCTTAATGTTGTGTACTTCATCCTTGGCACAAGCAAGTTGTGTGGGGGCAAGTTTTCTCTTTCTCTTTGCACAAGTTCTCCTTCCTTGGCACAAGCTCTTCCTCTTGATGCAAGTTAAGGAAAAGAAGGGCGGCTTCCACATTCTTCTTTGTGCAACACCTTGTGGTTGGCGTAACTCAAACTATGAGTCTTGGGAATACCTGGGCCAATTTAAATTTTAAGTACAGTGGAAATGTGGGCCCGAAACAAAATTCCCAGAGAAATGCCAGGATCCCTTATGAGTGAGAATTGAAGAATGTGAAGTGTAATACTTTATCAAGCGATTTTAGGAGCTAGTCGATGATGAAGACACGCAACTAGTCTGTCCTGTGCAATCGCGCACACACGGACTCCTAGGACTCGAACGTCCGTGCATGGTACTATCCTCAGGAGTTGAGATCCACGCCTAGGAGACTTTCTTGCTTGCACCAATCACCAAGAAGGCGCGTTGAACAAGCTACCCTCCATATGGCCGGAAGGAGTGGGTAGCACTCCCACTTGCACCTAGAGGAGATGAGGAAGAAGGAGAAGAGGACTAAGGAGAGGGGAAGCCTCTACAACTTGTGCTTGGCCTTCAAACACCTCGCTGCCCTCTTCTTGTAGCTTGCGCCAACAGAATGAGAAAGAGAGGTGGCAGCTTGCAAGAGGAGGCAACTAGGGTTCTTGAGAGGTAGGGGCAGCTAGGGCTACTTGTCTACACGCCTAGGGCTTCAAGAGATGTCTATGTAGCAAGCGCCTATGCCCCTCTTTATAGAGAGATTTGAGGCGGGTCCCGTCACTTCAGTTATGAATATAAATATTCGTAATTATATCTTAAGTTATGCGGGGCCCCACAACTTAAGTTATGAATATATTTAATACAAATATTCACTTAAGTTGTGTGTCGCCCCCACAACTTAAGTTGAGAATAATTATGAATATAAATATTCATAATTATGCATAAGTCGTGGGCCCCCTTGAGTTACATTTAATTAAGTCGGAAAAGCCTCCAAACCACTCCGAAGCTAAAACATGACTTCTGACCCATCAACTAGACCCAATGTATCGAGGTCACCCGAATGTCAACCAAGGTCACCCGAAGTACAACTGGGGTCAAAACATAACCAAACTCCATATGATCATCTTAGTCTCATCATATGCATCCGAGATGCATCAGACTCCCACTTAGATCCGAATCAATCAAATGACTCAATCTAGGTTATCCGATCAGTATCAGAACTCAAGTGTTTAGATGTGCAACCCTGTAAGTTCTTCAGATATTGGCAGTAATGATCCTGAAATCATCACAAGCAATGAGTGGAACCGAGCAGTATATTATTGCTACCGAAGTCTTCAAAAGGGAGGCACTATCGACATTCTCTAAAACTGTGACAAAGTAAATGTATGCATTTGTCCTTTTGCTAGGCTGATGTCTAGATTGGATGAGTGTGTCACACTTGTTTATCCCAATCAAATCGTCATGACAAAATCAGGTTCTCACCTAGGTATGACCATGCACTTTCAGTCATGCATCCATATAGGGGCACCATGGACACCAAACTTTCTTGCAAGGAAGGGACAAATCCTATATTGGCACATTGAATCTTTCCTATGGCATATGATATACCCAATGACAACTGTTATGACTCCCCTACTACTGCGAAGCATTAGGTTGTATTGAAGTATATCACTCACCATATAGAGATATCAATGCCCTCAAGTTAAAGACAAGAGTACCTCTGTCACTTTGATATTCATTTTGTGACACCACGATTAATCTTCATGGCGGGTCGGTCCAATATATCTCCCTTTATATACCCTTATGCCTGCGTTAGCAACCAGTTCTCAACCAACACATATGCTAGTCTCAAATGAATCATACTCCCATATCCACTATGATTCTCAACAGGGGACAAAAATTGAGACTATATAGAATCTATCTTTAGGGACATTGTCTATGCAAATATATATATATTTGCCATGGGCAAGAAGATATTGTATAAATCCAAAGAAAATATAGTTACAGGTGCATAGACATAAATGCCAAATGTACAAGATGCATAACAACGACCATGCTAGGATATGTCATCAATCAAATATATGTGACACACATCGCACCAGACCAACCATAGGTCCTAGGGCATAAACACCAATGGCTCTTCCTATTGGTGCAAGTTAAGGAAAAGAAGGGCGGCTTTCACCTTCTTCTTGGCGCAACACCATGTGGTTGGTGTAACTCAAGCAAGGAGCTCTCGCTAGGCATCGATCTTCTTCCCAAGGATAGCACCGATAAAGGAATAAGAGAATTTGAGGAGTCCATTGTGTGTGAGACTGTAGAGGGTGTTAGGAAACTCATGCCAATTTAAAATTTAAAATAGTAAAGTAGAAGTAATGGCCCTAAACTAATTTTACCAAGAACTAGGAGAATCTTCCTTCGAGGGAGCCACAAGATGTGATAGAGATAGGTACCTTATTATGCAATTCAGAGAGAGCCAATGACGGTGATGAGACGCGGAAGTGAACGTCCTCTGTAGTCTTGAACACACGAGCTCCTTGAGATCCCTTTGCCTCCACACGTGGTGCTAACCTCGGGAGGAAAGATCTATGCCTATGAATTCCTCCTTGCTCTTGCCAACACTAAAAGATGTGTTGATACAGGAGTAGTTAGTATTGATGATACGGCGGAAGACCTTGCCCAAAATGATGACATAGAAATTCCCGCCCACCCAAAAATTTTTGCTCATCATGTCCACGAAGATGTTTGCGGCCTACCCATGAAGTGTTTGGTAGGGCACAAGAAAACCGCCGAAAGACATCATAGCCATGAAGATGATCACGACGTAATGACCGATCATGATCGTAACCATGGTCACGGCTCGCTATGAAGCATTATGTGAACTTTGGAAAAATTGCTGGAAGGGATCACAGTCGTTAACCTATTCACAGCCTACCTGTGAAGACTTCTATGGATTTGAAGGCTCCTCATCAAGTTTGTGAATAGGATCATGGCCCATCTGTGAAGACTTCTGTGGATTTTGAGGCTACTCATCATGCCCATGAACAAGATCATGGCATGCCCATGAAGCCTTATGTGGATTTCCTAACTCCTCATCATGGCCGTAACCCAGATCACGGCTAGCCCATAATGTATTCAGAAGAAGATCATGGTTGTAATTAGTTTCATAGTCGACTACTGAAGTCGTCGTACCTAGATGCCATCGATGAGTTTTTCTAATGTGAACGGCATCATGGTCGTAATTATGAACACGGCCAGGCCGTGAAGTGCCCAGTAATGCCTGAACGACTGGATTCAAAGGCCTTTCATCGCTCACTCCATCCTAGCATACCCCCAAAGCGATACGTAGGGGTTATTAGACCGCCCTCTATCCACATGGAGCTCATACAACCTATGGGCTTGCTTCCAACAAGGACCAAAGAACTATCCCCTGGCCCGTACAACAACCTACTTTCTAACTCAGCATAGTAGTCAGCCCACACCTGCATGAACCAGCCTGCTACTAGCCACTTCTGCTACTTCATCGCAGCTTGCTCGGAAATAGTTTAGGCAGCCCATCTCACCCAAGGTGTCCAGCCTAAGTGCAGCTCATTCTAAGGCCTGGACTAGCTCTAATAGTTGTTGGGATTTTGTTTCCTACCGTCCTTTTGTATTTTTTGCTATGCTTTTCAGCCTTTAGGTTGTCGGGGGAGTTGTTAGAACCTTCCAACAACTTTTTCATAGAGTTGGTAGGATTTGTTGTTGTCTTATCCCCCTTCCATATATTATAAATGGGAGCTAGGGACCTATCTTGTGTTCTTAGCTTTCTTGTGGTGACAGATAGCTCGTAGCGTGTGCTATAAGAGTGGAGCGAGGTGTGTGATATTCGACTAAGTAGTTTGTTGTGATGATAGAGTACAGAGGAAGGTGTTTGATCCTTGGCTCGGCCTTAACTCCTCGTTTGTCGATTGTAATAATATTTGGTTCCAAGAAGTAAATCGCACCACCACCGGTGCATCAGGTCCGTCTGTTTTCTAAATCCCGTTGTGTTCATCTTGTTGCACTTGGGTTATCTTTACCCTGCTGCCCCATAACGTGTTGTGCTTAAAGATGCTCGCAAAGGAGGTTAGTGAGTTTATTTCTGTTGAATTGGGTGTCGTTGGTTCCTCCCGCATTGGTGTTGCCCTGAAACATATTCAATGTTGTTTTCTCATGTTTCTCACTGCTACTTTATGTGCATTTTTTGCTTCCCTCATCTCCAAACCCTCTCACGATTTTTTGAGCATCATCACATAACCCTAGAGTAAGGAACTAAGGACAAACTCACCTTTTGTAGCTGCATCATGTGCCAATAGCAAGTGGAAGGATGGAGAAGTGCCAAGGAGAGAAGGTCACACTTCTCTACAACTTGCACTAATAGCACTTACCCACCTTCTCCTAGAATTATTGAGAACTCAAGGAGAACTTTCGCCCAAATGAAGCACATGCCTTTAAGAGGAAAGAAGGGGCAGCAGTAGCTAGGGCTTGATGGAGAAGTCTTGTTGGGAGGCTAGGGTTGCAAGAAGACAATGCATATAATATGCGCCCCCTAGCCCCTATTTATTATGATATAAAGGTGGGTCCCATGACTTAAGGTGTGAATTAATTAATTAAACAATTTTTTATTTGAATATTTATTTATTTGAATATGTGCCTAGCTCATTGACCAATCTAAATTACATTGAATCAATTCAACAAGCCCCCAAATCGATTAGGTGCATTCTATCATTTGACCTATCAACTAGGACCTAGTCAACCGAGGTCAACTGTGTCACCCATAGTCATCTAGAGGTCAACTGATATGAAAACATAATCTAGCTCTATATGAAGTTCTTCATCTCATTAGATGCATCTATGATGCATCAAATTGT
Source organism: Costus lasius (assembly GCA_027563935.2). Classification (NCBI taxonomy): domain Eukaryota; kingdom Viridiplantae; phylum Streptophyta; class Magnoliopsida; order Zingiberales; family Costaceae; genus Costus; species Costus lasius. Next base: position 62,935,322 of record CM050454.1, on the reverse strand, counting down.
CAAACAGATTTGAATCATCCAATGATTCAATCTATGGCTACCCGATTAATAAGTGATCTCGAGTGTTTAGGTGTTTAACCCTGTAGGTTCCTCCCACATTGGCAGTAATGATTCTGTTGGGAAACCCTGGGGACATTTTATAGATTTTTTCATCAGACATTACAATTACACAGCGGAATAATATCCCTGAAACAGGGCGGTCCCAGAAACCTAGTGAAGATCGTCTTACAAGGGAGCTGACGCGATGAGATAGTAAGGTACCTAGAGCAAGTGGAGTCCGATGTCGAGATAGGCATCCAAGCATGCGTCCTCTGCAGTCTCTCACACACGGATGCTTCGAGTCCTCTTCTTCCACGCACGCTGCTAGCCTCGGGAAGAAGATCCAAGCTTTGTTCACCTTCTTCTATGCTTGTGCCACCTTCAAAGGAAGATGTGCCAATGGAAGAAGGAGAGGAAGAAGATGCCGCCAAGCCTTCCAACTTGTTGCGCCAAGAGGAGGAAGCAAAGAGGAAGCTTGCGGCCTTAAGGAAGAGGATGTGCCAATTGCTCTTGCCCTTTGGTTGTTCACGCCAATTGGATTCAAAACCTCATGCTACCGCATGTCTCCTGATATATAGAAGCAAGAGGGGCGGCTAGACAAAGGGTATGGGCGTAATTCACAAAGAGGCAGGCAGCTAGGGTAATGGGAGGTGAGCGGCTAGGGTTTGAAGCAAGGAAAGACTCCAAGTTCTTTCCGTAAACCCATAGCCCTCTTCCATATGCACTCAAGACTTTCCATATAGGTCCTACAAGCCATAAACACCTCATGCATTGCCTTAGAAGCAAGCTTTCCATCCAAGGAATAAGGGCAACGCGCCTGAAGCTTGCTAATGAAGCAAATTGCGCCACCCAAACCCCATTATGCCCTTAGGCGCCAATGGGGTTGGGCTTCTCCCCATTATACCTTTTTAGCCCATTATCTCTTCATGACAACTTGTTATTGGGCCTCATTGGGTAATGAGCTAGCCCAAACTTCATTACAAATGTTGATTAAGCCATTGGATCCAATACAATGCAACCCAAAGTCAAATGTGACCAACCATGGTTAATTTCGAGTCAACCTACAAAAAATCAAGTTTGGATCCAATAACTCTCTTCCATCTCATCAGGCCCATTGGCGCTGATGAAATCTCCCAAATAGATCCGAGTTATCCAATAACTCGATCATAAGGCTCCCGATCAATACGAGAACTCGAGTATCAAGATGTGCGACCCTGTAGGTTCCTCTGACATTGGTAGTGCTGACTTAAGGTCACCACAAGCAGTGAGTGGCACCTAGCACTGTATCACTGCTACCCAAGTCATCGGAATGGATATTGACACCGACATCCCCATCATCGCAACTAGGTACAAATGCATTATAGTCTCTTTGCCAAACTAATATTTGATTGGACAAGTGTGTCACCACTTGTTTTCACCCAATCACATGGTTATGACTAAATCAGGTTCTCACCTGGGTATGACCATACACTTTCAATCATAGAACCATAGGGGGCCCTATGGATATCAAGGTTCCCTCAGGAAGGGGCAAATCTTCTATCTGTCCATTGACCTTCTCATATGGGTCATGACATACTCAATGACAACCTTTATTATCTCCCAACTACAGCGAGTTGTTAGGTTGTATCAAGACATGTCCCTAACCATATAGAATGGTCAATGACCTCAAGTTAAGGGATTAATGCATCTCCTGTCACTTGCGAGAATAACTCATGACGCCAGGTCATAGCTTCACAGTGGGTCGGTCTAGTATATCTACTACTTATTTACCTATATGTTTGCGTTAGCATCTTATGCCTAACCAGCCCATATACCAGTCTCACATGTACCAGAGTTGTCCCATATCTACACAGGTACTTGACTGGGGACTATAGTTTGAGCACAGATCAAATCTGGCCCAGGGACATTATCATGTAAGTACACAATCGCAGCTGTAAATAAATAATGATTACGACAATTACAGAATAATATATAAATAAATATCATAGTCAAATAGTACAAAGACAGACCAAAACTAAGTCTCATGGCATAAACCTCAACAATCTCCCACTTGCACTAAGACCTAGAGTTTGAGGAACCTCAACCCCATATCTCTATTATGACTATTATGCTTCTACTACGCCAAAGCTTTGGTCAGTGGGTCTGCTAGATTGTTCTCTGTGTCAATTCTGCTAATCTTAACATCACATCTCTCAATTATCTCTCTGATCAGGTGAAATCTCCTAAGTATGTGTTTGGAGCTCTAATGAGACTGTGGTTCGTTAGCTTGCGCTATTGCCCCATTGTTGTCACAATAGAGCTCAATGGGATCCACTGTACTTGGAACCACCTCAAGTTCAAAAATGAACTTCCTTATCTAGACGACTTCTTTGGCTATCTCAACATTGCATACATGATTGAGCCTACTGCCGAAGCATAGGGCACTCGACTTATGTCATCCCTCTCAGCCTGTGTGGTCGGGCACTGGGTCTTTGAGAGAGTAAGGCATGTATCACTGGAAGGTATCCTTTCATGGATTACTCAAAGTTGAACCTCTCTAGGACCTTATCAATGTAAGTACTCTGACTAAGGGCTAGGTGCCTCTTGGATCTATTCTGGTAGATCCTCACACCTAGAATATAGGTGGCCTCCCTTAAGTCCTTCATCTCGAAACACTTCCCCAACCATGCCCTCACAGACTGAAGACTAGAGATGTCGTTTCGGATGAGTAGTATGTCATTGACATACAAGACTAGAAAAGTCACCACGCTCCCACTGAATTTTCTGTATACACAGGCGTCATCTTCGCTTTTGCTAAAACCATAATCTCTCACAACTTCATCAAACCGAAGATTCCAACTTCGAGATGCTTGCTTTAATCCATAAATGGATTTCTTTAGTATGTAAACCTTATTGGCTTCAGTAGGATGGATAAAGCCATCAGGTTGTCATATACACGTCCTCTATCGGCATCCCATTAAGGAATGTCGTCTTAACATCCATCTGTCATATCTCATAGTCATGATATGTAGCTATAGCAAGTAGAATCCAAATGGATTTGATTGTAGCAACTGGTGAGAAGGTTTCATCATTGTCCACCCTGTGGACTTGTTTGAATCCATTAGCCACTAGTCTACCCTTATAGGTAACTATGTTGCCATCCATGTCAGTCTTCCTCTTGAAGACCTATTTACACCCTATAGGTTTTATCCCATCAGGCAACTCAACAAAATCCCATACTTGGTTAGTTGACATGGAATCCATCTCGAAACGCATTGCTTTGTGCCATTTCTCAGAGTTCGGTCCAATGATCGCCTCATCATAAGTCCTGGGCTCATCCTCAATGATGAAGATCCCATCATGTTGGGTCGGCAGCGACCCATACCTCTCAGGTGCACTACGAATCCTCCCAGACCTACGTGGGACCTTTGTTTGAGCCTCAGGTTGCCTAGCAACCAGTGCAGGTGGCTTAGGTTCCATCTCTTTGTCTTGTGGTTGCACTTGGACCTCGTCCAAGTCAAACTTCCTCCCACTGACTTCTTCAATGAGAAATTCTTTCTCCAAAAGGATAGCTCCCTGAGCAACAAAGACTTTGTTCTCAGTAGGGACATAGAAGTAGTATCCTTCAGTTTCCTTAGGATACCCCACAAATACACATTTATTAGATCTAGGTTTTAGCTTGCTAGAATCCTGATGTTTGACATAAGCCTCACATCCCCAGATCCTGCTAAAAGAGAGGTTAGGCCGTCTCCCACTCCATACCTCGTATGGTATCTTGGAGACACTCTTAGTGTAAGAGAGAAACCCTAAGCAGGCGCATATAAAAATTTTTCTAGGGTTTCATGAAGATTGCATAAGGCATGAATATATGATCAACTTAAGAATTTGCCAAGATCAAATAAAAGATCATACCATAGCCATGATTGGATGGCGACTTGGAAGAAGAAGGCGACGCGGCTTTCCTCCAAAGTGGACGCACACAAAGGTGATGATGGCTTCCTCCTTGCGCGTTAACCTTGTGCTAGCAAAGACGCCAAGATCCCCTAATCGAATGGAGGAGATGAGATGTTAATCTTGCTGGCCGAAAGCTCTCTCCTTCTCTTCCTCTTTCGTATCTCCAAGACACACACACGAGAGGAAAAACTTCAAGCGAGAGAGAGGGAGGCGTTAAGGCGTTATCCAACGTGGGAACGCTTCATGGGTTTCCAAAAATAGAAAGCCATCAAGCCATGCGCTCACGTTTCTAACCAAAACGCTTTCTCACAATGAACCATGCGTTCACTTATGTGAACCGGTTCTTTTGCATTTGGTTCAAAGACCAAACCGAACCAAGCCATGATCTAGATCTCATATGAACCAAATGGCTCAAGATCTAACCATACATCTCTTGATGCTCTTGATCTCACCGATCAAGCATTAATTCTCTCGATCGAAGCTTACCGATCTCAAGCCCTAATCAATCAAACATGATCAGACCAGATCTCACTTCCAATCAGAGTTTAAACTCCTATTAAACTGAATCAGAACAATTCAGTCCACACGATCTGACATAAGTAAGCCATATCATCAAATTGTGTGACCCTAAGGGTTTCCTTTAAATGTCGGTAACGATAACTTATGTTATCACGAACAGAGAGGGGTATCTAGCAACACATCACTGTCTCCCGATATAAAGGAAAGAGTCTTCCAAGACTACACCCAAACTATAGCACAAGTGTGAACCCAAGTCACATGACATATGTGTTTCCTTTGCCACTGGATGTTCTTATTAGACAAGCGTGTCAAGCCTGTAATTCCAATATGATGAGAGTGGTTAGATCAGATGAACATAGTCATCTGGGTATGGCCATACACTTTCTCAACCATCTCATCCAGGGGGCCCCTTTAGAACATCACACTCCAAACAAGGAGAAGGCAATCCTATATCTATCACTAGTGCCCTAACATGACTCATGTTCATTATCCAAGATAATCTATAACCATTATATTTCAAATGATATTGAACTACCTCAAGACAATGCCAATCATCATTTAGAAACACAAGTGATCTCAAGTCAGAGGAAATATGCCACTTGCTTGCATATAAGGATTATTCACATTGTGACAAGCAATTGAATATCCTAAGTAGGGTCTGTCCAGTACATCCAATGTACCTATGAGTCTACATCTTATTCCATGCTCGAAGCATCCTATAAGATTAGAACACATATTAGTCTCAATCATATCAAGGCTGTCTCATGTTCACCAAGATATCTCGACTAAGGACATTTCTGCATGTCAGCTAAGCTGAACACAATTGAGACATTATTCAGTAGTATACATTTAGCAGCAGATAATGTAACAACCTGAATAACAACCATTGCCTTTATAAACATAAAGTTTATACATGATACTGATAACAACCCAAGGCCTCAAACATTAGCCTTAAGGGCATACCCCAACAATCTCCCACTTGCACTTAATCTAATGGTTGAGAAACCTCAAACCCATATTATTACAGTGCTTCTCATGCTTCTGCTGCGCCAGAGGCTTTGTAAGCGGGTCAGCTAGATTGTCATCTGTATGAACCTTGCAGATCTTGATCTCTCCTCGATCAATGATCTCCCGGATCAAGTGAAACCTTCTCTGTATGTGCTTGGAGTTCTGGTGCGACCGTGGTTCCTTTGCTTGTGCTATTGCTCCAGTGTTATCACAGAAGATAACCAATGGATCTGCACTCGAAGGAATAACACCAAGTTCCTGAACGAACTTACGAATCCACACTGCCTCCTTGGATGCTTCTGAGGCTGCAACATACTCGGCTTCTGTTGTGGAATCAGCAACAATTGCTTGTTTGAAACTTTTCCACACCACTGCTCCCCCATTCAAGCTAAAAACATAGCCTGATTGCGATCGGAAATCATCCTGGTCAGATTGGAACGAAGCGTCAGTATATCCTTCAATACTGAGTTCTTCCTGACCTCCATAAATCAAGAATATATCTTTGGTCCTCCGAAGATATTTCAAAATGTTCTTGACTGCAATCCAGTGTGCCTTACCTGGATTACTTTGGAATCGACTGGTCACGCTTAACCCGTAAGCGACGTCTGGGCGAGTACACAACATTGCATACATAATGGACCCAATAGCCGAAGCATAAGGCGTATTGTCCATTTCATCTTTCTTAGACTGTGTTTGAGGACACTGGCTCTTAGAAAGATTCAGACCATGTCTGACTGGAAGATATCCTCTTTTAGAATTTTCTAAATGGAATCTCTCCAGGACTTTATCAATATAAGTACTCTGGCACAGCCCGAGAAGCCTCTTAGATCTATCTCTGGAGATCTTCACACCTAATACATAGGCAGCTTCTCCTAAATCTTTCATCTGGAAACATTTTCTTAACCATGCCTTGACGGCATGCAGTTTAGGAATATCGTTTCCAATGATTAAGATATCATCGACGTAGAGGACTAGGAAAATAATCACGCTCCCACTAAACCTCTTATATACACACGGGTCATCTTCATTTTTGATGAAACCAAATTCACAGATTGATTCATCAAAATGAATATTCCAGCTTCTCGATGCTTGCTTAAGTCCATAAATGGACTTCTTTAATTTGCATATTTTATGACGATCTGATGGATTGGTGAAACCTTCAGGTTGTGTCATATACACATCCTATTCTAGTTTTCCATTAAGGAAAGCGGTCTTCACATCCATTTGCCAGATCTCATAATCATAATATGCTGCTATCGCGAGAATAATCCGAATAGACTTGAACATGGCTACTGGAGAGAAAGTTTCATCATAATCTATCCCGTAGATTTGTTTGAAACCTTTCGCAACTAGCCTGCCTTTATAGGTAACCACGTTACCATCCATGTCAATCTTCTTCTTGAAGATCCACTTACAGCCTATAGGGATTACTCCCGGAGGCGGATCAACCAAATCCCAGACTTGGTTATCTAACATGGAGTCCATCTCGGCTCGCATAGCTTCAAGCCATCTTGCTGATTCCGGTCCACTGACCGCATCCGCATAAGTGAGGGGTTCATCATCAATGATGTAGACTCCGTCATAGCGCTCAGGCTGTCGACGGATCCTTCCCGATCTTCGCGGTTCCCGTGATATCTGAGCCTCAGGTTGAACATCAACCTGTTCTATTGGCTCAGTCTCATCCAACTGAGTTTGACTACTTTGTCCTTCTTCTGGATTTTCATCCAGCTTTATTTCTCTCCCACTGGCCTCTTGCAGAAGAAATTCCTTCTCAAGAAAAATAGTCGTACGAGCAACAAATACTTTGTTCTCTTTGGGATCGTAGAAATAATAACCCTTAGTTTCTTTAGGGTAACCGACAAAGATACATTTATCAGATCTGCTCTCTAGTTTCCCAGAGGCGAGCTTTTTGACATAAGCCTCGCAACCCCAGATTTTGATAAATGTGAAGCTTGGCTGTTTCCCATATCATAACTCATATGGCGTCTTTGAAACGGCCTTGGATGGCACTCGGTTTAGTACCTTTGCCGCTGTTTCCAGTGCAAATCCCCAAAAGGAGTAAGGTAGAGTAGCCTGACTCATCATTGAACGAACCATATCCAATAAGGTTCTATTTCTCCTCTCGGACACACCATTCCATTGCGGTGTCCCTGGCGGAGTGAGCTGTGAGATAATCCCACACTCCTTCAGATAGTCAGTAAACTCTCGACTCAAGTATTCTCCACCTCGATCTGAGCGAAGTGCCTTGATATTCCGGCCTAACTGATTCTGTACTTCATTTTTGAACTCTTTGAACTTGTCAAAAGATTCACTCTTATGTCTCATTAGATAGACATAACCATATCTACTGAAATCATCAGTAAAGGTAATGAAGTATGAATAGCCACCTCTGGCATGTTTACTAAATGGCCCACACACATCACTGTGAATGAGGTCAAGTAAACCTGAAGCCCTTTGACCTTTGTTGGAAAAAGGAGTCTTCGTCATTTTGCCCATTAAACAAGCTTTGCATGTATCAAGCTCCTCATAGGAGAATGATCCCAGCAGTCCATGGTCATGCAACCGCTTAATGCGCTTCTTGTTAATATGGCCTAAACGACTATGCCATAGCAAGGTGCTGTCATCAGCATACTTGGCTTTCTTATTATCAATTTGTTGTACAGAACATTCCATGTCCAACATGAATAACCCATTGTTAATCGACCCAGTAGCATAAACAATATTATCAAATGAAATACAACACTTTAAAGTTTTGCATTCAAAGGAAAACCCTTTCCTGACAAGAGCAGGAATAGAGATAATATTCTTAGTTATGCTCGGCACAAAATAACAATTGTCAAGTTCTAATACAAGACCAGATGGTAAAGAGATGTTATATTGTCCTACAGCAATAGTAGCAACCCGTGCCCCGTTTCCAACTCGTAGGTCCACCTCATGCTGTCCCACTTGTCTTCTTCTCTTGAGTTCCTGTACATTTGAACAAATGTGAACTCCACATGCAGTGTCCAACACCCATGAAATAGAAGAAGATACCATGACTTCAGTCACGAAAATACCTGAGCCAGAAGCGAAAGCCTTGCTTCCCTTCTTATCTCCTTGGAGCGCTTTACAGTCCTTCTTCCAGTGACCCAACTGGCCACAATGGAAACATCTGTATTCCTTTGACCGCTTCATCTTTTGTTTCAGAGCCTTGTTGTAGCTCTTGATAGGGGCTTTGCCCTTCTTCCCCTTCTTCTTGTTCCTTGAAGGAACCATCAAGACAGAGGATGAAGGCTTTCCCTTTTCAAGAGTCTGCTCTGTAGTACAGAGCATGTTCAGTAACTCTGCCGGTGTACAGTCGATCTTGTTCATATTAAAATTAATGATGAACGGATCGAAAGAGACCGGGAGAGACTGCAATATGATGTCTACAACAAGTTCCTGATTGATGGTATGTCCCAGTTTCTCAAGAGCCTCCTTGTACCCAATCATCTTGAGTACATGAGCTCCCACTGGACTCCCTTCAGTCAGTTTGCTCTGAAAGAAAAGTTTTGTCAAGTTATAGCATTCTGTCCTTGCCTGTGCAGCATACAGCATCTTGAGATTTGCTATAATTTCAATAGCAAATAAATCCTCATGCTGACGCTGTAGCTCTGGCGTCATAGACGCAAGCATAAGGCAAGCGACATCAATGCTATCATTGACATGCTTCTCATAAGCATCCCGAACCGCCCTTACGGCGTTCGGAGCGGGTTGAGGCGGTATTGCCGTCTCAAGGGCATACAGCTTCCTCTCAGCCTTAAGAACAATCTTAAGGTGTCCGTACCAGTCTGAGAAGTTTGGCCCAGCAAACTTCTCCCTTTCCAGTAAGGATCGCACATTGAACGCTGTGGTGTTCGTTGCTGCAGTAATCTACAACATTGCAAGAACAACAAGGTCAGTATCAATGTTAGAATCAATTCAGGACTTAAGAATGATTCTTTTCTCACTATTTTATCTGACTGAAAAATCCATTAAAACAGTCCGAAAGAGTAACACTCTTTTAGTGAGATGGGATCCAGATTTCATACTTGGTCTCCGCGTCCCGCTCAGGCGAGATAAGATGCACAGAGAGTTCAAGCACGAATCACCGGTAGGCTATCCATGCCAATCGCCAACCCGTGCGATTCCCCTTCATCTAGGCAATCCAGAAGACTGTGCCAACTGAGTTGGTACAACACAGTCTCTGATTCCACAGATGGCTGCCTCCATATAGCTAACATATGCTCAATATGTAGCCCACATGGTCAAGCTGACCTGACCTACTCCCTGGACCACCACGTGCTATGCTGAGCAACGAGAAGCGATAAATCCCTTCTCTGTAACACGCAGGTGTAATCACACACCATCTGAAGATAGATGGGCGTGCCCACTGAGTGGGTACAACACGGCCCCAACGATAGTCAGAACAGTGAGGTTTCGCGTCAGAAGGCTTACGTGCTTGATATTTAACGTTGGATTTTAACGGTCCTTTTATCTTCTTACTATCATGCATATCCTATGGCGATAGCAGAAAGATAAATCATGCAGGTGCTAAAATTACTTAAAACAGTAAATTGAAAGCATGATGATCTTATGTGGTAAACGCCCATTAAACCTAAGTAAAACCCTAGTTTTACACAAGTCTTCACTTGAGCTCTTCATGGGTCTCTTGCATCTCATCTGGCCCAGTCCGGGCCCAAGCGCCCTCTGCAGCTCAGATGAACTATATGATCGCTTTGATACCAATTGTAAGAGAGAAACCCTAAGCAGGCGCATATAAAAATTTTTCTAGGGTTTCATGAAGATCGCATAAGGCATGAATATATGATCAATTTAAGAATTTGCCAAGATCAAATAAAAGATCATACCATAGCCATGATTGGATGGCGACTTGGAAGAAGAAGGCGACGCGGCTTTCCTCCAAAGTGGACGCACACAAAGGTGATGATGGCTTCCTCCTTGCGCGTTAACCTTGTGCTAGCAAAGACGCCAAGATCCCCTAATCGAATGGAGGAGATGAGATGTTAATCTTGCTGGCCGAAAGCTCTCTCCTTCTCTTCCTCTTTCGTATCTCCAAGACACACACACGAGAGGAAAAACTTCAAGCGAGAGAGAGGGAGGCGTTAAGGCGTTATCCAACGTGGGAACGCTTCATGGGTTTCCAAAAATAGAAAGCCATCAAGCCATGCGCTCACGTTTCTAACCAAAACGCTTTCTCACAATGAACCATGCGTTCACTTATGTGAACCGGTTCTTTTACATTTGGTTCAAAGACCAAACCGAACCAAGCCATGATCTAGATCTCATATGAACCAAATGGCTCAAGATCTAACCATACATCTCTTGATGCTCTTGATCTCACCGATCAAGCATCAATTCTCTCGATCGAAGCTTACCGATCTCAAGCCCTAATCAATCAAACATGATCAGACCAGATCTCACTTCCAATCAGAGTTTAAACTCCTATTAAACTGAATCAGAACAATTCAGTCCACACGATCTGACATAAGTAAGCCATATCATCAAATTGTGTGACCCTAAGGGTTTCCTTTAAATGTCGGTAACGATAACTTATGTTATCACGAACAGAGAGGGGTATCTAGCAACACATCACTGTCTCCCGATATAAAGGAAAGAGTCTTCCAAGACTACACCCAAACCATAGCACAAGTGTGAACCCAAGTCACATGACATATGTGTTTCCTTTGCCACTGGATGTTCTTATTAGACAAGCGTGTCAAGCCTGTAATTCCAATATGATGAGAGTGGTTAGATCAGATGAACATAGTCATCTGGGTATGGCCATACACTTTCTCAACCATCTCATCCAGGGGGCCCCTTTAGAACATCACACTCCAAACAAGGAGAAGGCAATCCTATATCTATCACTAGTGCCCTAACATGACTCATGTTCATTATCCAAGATAATCTATAACCATTATATTTCAAATGATATTGAACTACCTCAAGACAATGCCCATCATCATTTAGAAACACAAGTGATCTCAAGTTAGAGGAAATATGCCACTTGCTTGCATATAAGGATTATTCACATTGTGACAAGCAATTGAATATCCTAAGTAGGGTCTGTCCAGTACATCCAATGTACCTATGAGTCTACATCTTATTCCATGCTCGAAGCATCCTATAAGATTAGAACACATATTAGTCTCAATCATATCAAGGCTGTCTCATGTTCACCAAGATATCTCAACTAAGGACATTTCTGCATGTCAGCTAAGCTGAACACAATTGAGACATTATTCAGTAGTATACATTTAGCAGCAGATAATGTAACAACCTGAATAACAACCATTGCCTTTATAAACATAAAGTTTATACATGATACTGATAACAACCCAAGGCCTCAAACATTAGCCTTAAGGGCATACCCCAACACTTAGATGGAACATTATTCAGTATCAGAGAAGCTGTCTCATGTGCAAAGCCCCAGAATGAGGGTGGTAGAGTTGCATGACTCATCATAGATCAAACCATGTCCAACAAGGTTTGATTTCTCCTTTCAGACACACCATTCCATTGAGTTATTCCAGGAGGGGTGAGTTGGGATAAGATCCCACACCCCCTAAGATAGTCAAATAACTCACCACACAAGTACTCTCCACCACGATCTGATTGAAGAGTTTTAATGGATCTACCAAGCTAGTTCTACACTTCATGTCTGAACTCCTTAAATTTGTCAAATGATTCAGATTTATTTCTCATCAGATAGACATATCCATATCTACTGAAGTCATAAGTAAATATGATGAAGTAGTTGTACCCTCCTATGGCTTGTTTACTGAATGGCCCACACACATCACTGTCTATGAGATCCAATAAACCTCCTGCCCTCTCATCAGTATCAAATTCCTCCAAAGAACATGAATCTAACAACCCACTTGCATGGAGTTGTTGAATGCAATTCTTGTTTATATGGGCCAATCGACAATGCCATTAGAAAGCACCAACTGAACCACTCAGTTAGATCCTTTTGTCATTTATGTTACAAATAGAACTTTTCATGTCTAAGACATATAATCCATTGCACAAAGTACCCTTCCCATAAAACATGTTTGCAAATGAAAAAGAATAAAAATTATCCTTTATTTTAAACTTAAACCGTTTCTTTGCTAAGTAAAGAATGGATACAATGTTTTTAGTAAGTGAAGGTATATAATAGCAATGATCTAGTTCTAATTGAAGTCATAAGGCAGGTAGAGAGTCAAAACTCCTACGGCAACAGTAGCAACTTGTGCTCCATTTCCAACCTGTAGGTCAATCTCTCTAGGCCTCACCGATCTACTTTTCTTGAGCCCTGGCATATTTGTACAAATATGAGCTCCACATACGGTATCCAATACCCATGACATAGAAGTAGAAAGGTTGACTTCGGTAACATAAATACCTGAGCATGAAGACGAAGCCTTGCCTCTCTTCTTCTCATTCTGAAGCAGCACTATGTCCTTTATCATGTGAGGTGGTCCTTCACATGAATAGCACTTGTTATTCCTGATTCTTTCCATCTCTATCTTCAATGTCTTAGTTAAGCTATTCAGCTCAACACATTGAATGTCTACTTTAGGAGGGTTGAGCTCAACTAATTCATCAAAGAGCTGCCTTAGATTATAAATAATCTCAGAGGCACTCTTAGATTCATATTGCCCTCTAAATTCAGGCGACATGTTGGTTAAAATAAAATTAGCAACCTCCAAAGTATCAACCTGATACTTATGATAAGCATCCTTCTCAGCCGCTGAGGCTGAGCATGGAGGTGGCTTAGGAATAGGCTGCTCAAGGACATAGAGCTTCCTCTCGAGATTAAGCATAGTTCTCAAGTTCATATACCAATCTAGTAAGTTGGATCCAACCAACTTATCCCTTTCCAAGGTAGATTGCAGTGACCATCTGCTATTGTTCGTAGCCATTGTTCAACAACAACTAAGAAATGCAGATTAGTTCTAATTCAAATCATTTAAACTGGACTTGTTTTAAATGATTATGGCTCCCACTATTTTAATCGAATTGACAACCCACAAAGTCAATCGGAAAATCTAAGATTTTCCAGTGAGATGGGATCCTTATTCCACATGGGGCTTCGCGTCCCACGAGGGTGAGATAAGATGCATAAAGTGACCCATGCTTCTTAAGGTGGGCACGCCGGCCGATTGCACTTGGCATTTCCCCTTATTGAGATAGTCTAGGCATTTCATGTCCAGCGAGGGCTGGAAATAGCATGAAACCCTAACCTCTCAACGATGCCTCTAGAGTTCCATCATATGCCCAGCACAAGTGAAAATCTAGTGAAGTCCATTCCTAACCGTTATGCCCAGGGCCAACGAGTTTCCTTGCGAAGGCACATCCAGGTTAAAACTGGACTGGGGAAACCATTGTCACCGCACACCTTCTAAAGATAAGTGGGTGTGTCCCATGAGGGTGGAAAATAGTTCACAACACCACTGATTGATAGCTTGATGAGGGTTACGCGTTAAAAGGCTTCTAGATTTGATATTTTGATCGAGGGTTTTTGAGGTCTCATCCTTTTAGTTTTATTTTTTGTCTAACATTACATGCATGCAATCCTATAGTGATAACATGAAGATAAAATATTACAGGCATGCTTTAGCTTTAGCAAATAATGAAAGCAGTAAAAGGATGGTGTGATCATAGCCCATTCAAGACATTAAACCAACCTATGCCAAAAGGGGTTCAACTCTTGACCTAGGACACAAGCCCCTAAAACTAGACCTAGCCAACCTCTAGCTTGGTCTTCAAGGTTGGCTCCAAGGTCCACACACCATGTCAACACTAGAGGAAGTTCTAGGGAAACCCTAGAAGCATGCCCCTAGGTTCGGCCAATGCCATGGGTCTTCATCGAAGCAAGGTGCGCCACCTTGCAAGCCACAAGATGTATAGCTCTCAAGCCCAAGGGCTCGGCCAAAGCATCTTGTGCCCCATGCAAGGAGTTTGATGCACCACTAAGTTTGCATGCATGCGCCAATGTACATCACGGATGCGCCCCTAATCTTCTTCTTATGATTATAAAACAAAAGCATAAAGAAAAATGGCACATAGGCCTCACATGGATACATCGCAGGCAGGCAAAGGGGGCTTGACTAATGATCACAACATCATGTACAAATAAGGTACATACACATGCAATTTTATATGCTCATAAAAAACCTAAAATCTGAAATTTTAGTTTCTCATAAAACATGTCTTTCTTCCTCATCATCTTATCACAGATCTTTTGATTATTTGAGATTTAGTTTCATGATGAATTTATACATCCTATCAGCTGGCAATTTTGTCATATCAAGAGACCCGGCCAGTCTGAAGATACAATGCCCATCCTACTTGACAAAACTGTTGAGAAACCCTGGGGATATTTTAAAATTTTTCACAGAGATTACATTATATGCACAGGGGAATAATATCCCCGAAATAGGCTGGTCCCAAAACCTAGTTAAGATCGTCTTGCGAGGGGGTCGACACAATGAGATAGTAAGTACCTTAGGAACAAGATGAGGCTGATGTCGAGGTAAGCACCCAATTGTTCGCCCTCAGCAGCCTCACACACACGGATGCCTCGAGCTCTCTTCTTCCTCGCCCAGTGCTAGCCTCGGGAAGAAGATCCAAGCCTTTGAGCTCCTTCTCCAATGCTTCCGCCACCTCCAAGTATGATGCACCAATGATGGAGAAGGGAAAGAGAGGTTGCCGCCAAGATCTTCCCTCACTTGTGCCAAGAGGACATGAGGAAGAAGGCTTGCAGCTATGGAAGAGATGAAGAGTTTGCACCACCTGCTATTGCTCATGATGGGGGCAGGGACCATAAGCCACGTTGCTACAAGTGGAGTCTACGAGTACCTTAGTCAAAGAACCACAAGCTCTCAAATAAGCTAGCAATTTCACTCCTAAAGCTAGCCCAACATTTTGGAAATAACTATTTCAACAAAATCCAAAGTGATTCAAGCTCAATAAGTGGCGCAATCAATTCCAAAGTCGTGACCTGCATCCATGCCACAGAAGCATGCAATAACGTTCGAATCAGCCGCCAGACTCCAATGCTGCCAAGATGGAAACTCCAACATCTCCTTGCAACCACCTTCACTCAGCACAGATGCAGCCCGCAAGGAAAGATTCAACGCCATCTCTGCAGCTACCCAAGAAAGGAAACGTTAACGTTCCCCTGCAACGTCTCTAAATTTCTGAATACATGTATCTCTCGCATCCTTGTAATCGATAGAATTTGTTGAATGAAATAGTTTTGTTCCGATGGTATCAGATGTCTCCTATCTTTTTCCCCTCTGAGGTGCTTGCGTCGCCTACCTTTCCCTTCTCCTAACTCTACAGCCGAGCCCGTCCCTCTTCCCTTCTTCCCTAATCTTCTTCCTCCTGAAATCAATCATCTAGTCGCGATGTGTTTCTAGATTTTCAAAAATTTTGAACGTTTGCCAGCGACAATGCACCAGCCGGATCCTCATGATACTTTGGCCATCACTCCTCCTTCCCAAGACTAAGCTCCAGCCACCGGCATTCGTCCATCCACCACCTCGATCACCGAAATCGAACGCCAACTTCGATCCCCGGTTTTCACCCTACTTCCACCCGAGTTCCGCCATTCATCGTCGTGCTCCTCCGACAGAACGCCAATCGACCCCAAACTCCGGCCATGTCTTCTCCTCTACCACAAGAACCTCCAGTTGTAGCAGGTTCTGTGATGGCGCTCCACCGGCCGTCCGGCGACAAATCCTGTTCCAGCGCAACGTCCCCTGTTTCTAGACTCCCCTCGGTGTCTCTCGTGTAAGTTGTTTGCTTTTTTAATACTTACTGATTAGGCTTATTCTTCCAGGTGCTTTAAGAATTCAGTCCAACAAAATTCTTAACATTTGGAACGACATGGAAGCACGCATCTTGATCTATCATCCGGATAACTCGGTTCAATCCAACAGTGCACGGATGATTCTAGGAGACATGGCATATTTTGTTATCTGAAATAACTTATTCAATTGTTTTATGAACTAATCTGGTTATTGTATTTGTTGCAGGTACCTTAAGCATTCGGCACAACCGAAACCTTGAACTTTGGTGTCAATAGGAAGAACTTATCTTGCTCTACTAGATGGATGAGTTAAGCCAACTGAAATGACAATGGAACAATCTCAAAAGCATAACAAGTTTTCATATCTGATTGATTCTTACACTGATTTTATTGTCTAATCTGATTAGGCATTTTATTGTAGATGGTCTGAATGCTCGACAGATTCAAACTTTCCGTATTTTAAATGATTTGAAAGAACAACTTTCATTCTATTACCTGTGCTAGTTAGTTTGAATTTTGGATCATTGGATCCTATTCCATGGCATAGCTAAATCTCATAACTGATTATTTTTATTGACGTGGAATTATGGCTGCTTTTTGAATTTTGAGGTTTATTTTGAAAAATAAAAAAAAATAACTTAGCCGTTTTTTCGCCCTTCGAATGCCAAAATTACTGCGGGCCAAATAATTACGGCCAAGGCCGTGTAAATCGTGTTCTTCACTATTTTTGCTCCAAATTTGACGTGCGACCTTGTAATATCCTTGGGAATCGTGCTATGGCTTTAAAACTTGCAAAATCCATCATTTTCATGTCATTTTACCAGCATTTTCATAAAAACTAAGAAAAGTGAAGACTCTATACCAACTAATGTAAAAACACTAGAAATTAGTATAAAATCGTATAATAAGCCCAAAATATCATATAAAATACAGGCAAAAATATGATGTAAATGCAACTCATCAGAATACCCTAGACCTAAAACTTTGCTTGTCCTCAAGCAATACTCTAATATGGATAGAGAATGTAAAGATAAGTAACATTCATTTGTTTTTCCCTTAATAACGTCCCGAGTCCACAATTCAAGTAGTCGATATTTCAGAATTTAAGTAATTTCATGAAAAATCATAATAGAGATAAATTCTTAAGAGTTTACAATCCAAGATGGATAAAATTCATAATACATGTCATATTATTCATTCTTCACGTACTAAGTATTAAATACTCCCAACTTAATAAATCCACATTACTCAATAGAAAAAAATTTATTACAGGAATCTTGGTTACGTTAAAAGATAAAATATTTTTGAGCAATTTGGTCTTTAAACGGTTATGTGCCCTTTCCTCTTAGCATCATAACATTATTTAAAGTATACCACAAAGTAGTGTAATTTAACTCATAGTCTCAATCATAAAGTCAGCGAAGTTGTCCACTTAACCTACAGCTTTCTCTTTTTCTCCATTTTTATTCTATTATTCATTTTTTTTGACAAAGCCGGTCAGTGGCATGGTATCTAAATTGTTAACGATCTTTCTTTATTAGGGATAAATATTTACTTTTAAGATTTTTCCTCTATTACTTGATCGCAATAGATTGAAAGTATACCAAACAGTGGTATAATATAGCTCATGACTTTATATCACTCAACTAGAGGAGTTGGAGCAAATCTCAGTTTAAAGAATTATCACTAATTTTCTATTCATAAAAATTCCCATCAAGCAAAAATAGACAAATTAAACTTCAAGTTTAAAGATACTATGCACGCGTCGTATGAACTTATAACAATTCACATATGCATTTTATCAATACCAAAATTGAATTTACTCAATAATTTAGTTCTATATGAAATTCAAAAATCTCTTAAGTCATCAAATCAATTACTCAAAATGCTTCCAAAGTCCAAAATTAAGGATAAAACAAATTTGATTATTCCTTAACAATCATAAACATTCAAAATTTATACTATAAAGCTTTGAAGAAAAAGCATAATATGAAGGACACCCTAGACTTAAATTGTTGGTTATATTCAATCATTAAATCAATACATGGCATATTTGAGAAAATATTTCACAAGAGTTCACTAAATACATCAAAAACCATCATATATGTCAAATAAGCAATCACAAACGTCAAATACCAACACAAACTATAGAGATTTTGTGAAAATCGTGAAGCTACAGTAACTCAATCAAACCTTCAACCACGATTTCACATAAATCTCACTCAAGAATCAAGTAATCTTGGCTCCAAATCAGTGCAAAAGAATGTAAATCGAGTGGAGAAACCAAATGTAATAGCTACGTAAGAGACTCTCACAAATTTGAGCAAAAATCAGGCTAAAAATCAAGCTTCGGCGGCGAACTCGTGTTCTTGCGAATGTCCGGTGCTTCCTAATGATATTCGGCTGAAATCTCATCAGAGGATCAATGGAGAGGGCCGCTGGTGATGAAGGAAGGCCTGGAACAAAGATCCGTCGCCTGAGGTGGAAAGAATCAACGAGAAATTGAGTTTTCATGGTCCATAAGCCATTCACTACTGCGGCCGTGATTGTTTCTATGACTTAAATCTCTTTGCAAAATGAAATTCATGGCCCGTGAGTGACTCATGGCTGTGACCATGAATGTTTCTGTGGACTTTTGGCCTTCTCACTTTTCCTTCAGACGCAGCATTCACGGCCCGTGAGGGGCTCATGGCCACACCCATGAATGTGTCGTTTGACACCTATTATTCATGTAAAAATTTCCAAATATTTCCTGCACAGAAAACAACTTATTAAAAGATTTTCAATGAATAAAAATTTATCAAATCATGCTGCAAAAATTTCTAAATATTTAAAGAAAACTAAAATCTAAAACTAAGAGTAATAAAAGTCAAAAATTTGGGTTGCCTCCCAAAAAGCGCTTGTTTAAGGTCAGTAGCTTGACCATAGCTTCATGTCATGGCGGAGTTGGTGAATTAGTGGCATAGTAGAGAGCATATAATCTTCTGCTTTTCCTCCATGCGGTAGTGGCCAGTACATGCATACAAAACTAAAGTTAAAGTTATGCAAAGAATACTGAATAATTTTTCTATATTTATCCAAGAGTAATACCAAACATTCTTCCTTTAAATTTATATTAGCAATTGGAAGAAGATTAGAATTAAGATAAAAAATTTCATACCTTGGATTAATCAAGAAGTTTTCAAATTCCTCATTGTATTTTTCACTTATCTCAATGTCAATGTGATCAAGAATCTCATGTGTTATTATCTTTTAGGTACCTGTGGTTGGATTTGAATCATATGATAATTCAGCCACCTCATCATTATTCTTAAAATTATCACCATCATCATCTGTCGTGCAAATTTCTAATGAATTTTTCTAGAGAAAAGGAATTAATGGTTCACATGGTAATGGTGGTGTAATATGCTCAGGAACTCTTCCCCATTTTTTTTCTCAATTTCTTTCTCTTCAATGTGGTACTTCATCCTAACACTATCAAATTCACCCCCATCTATCTCGCTAGATACTACTTGAGGATCCATAAATTCATCATCTTTCTTCACATACGACTCCAAAAGTTTAAATTTTTCTTCAAATATGTCCCAAGTATTTGTGTTACAAGGCACTGCATTATGTGAGAGGGGACTAAATGGCTGGTAAAGTATTGAGGAAGGGTTAATGAGATATTTAGAATTTTCATAATCAACTAAATTTGAAGAAGTTAAATCATAATATGTGACCGGAGTCATGACTACTGATTGTTTAAACACTGTAAAATTCTCAGCTTCATTATGAATTCCTTCCTCTATGTCATTTTTATCTGTGACATAAAATATACTATGAAGATCCTCCCTATGTTTGTTCATGGCAGCTATAGAGTTTTCAAGCATCGCTTCTAAGTTGGATTTTTCAGGTTGACTAAAGTTGGATTGTGGAATAAATGTTGGGTCATTCTGATAAAACAAGTTTTGATGGTTCTCCCAACTTAGATTGTAGGTACTAGGGCATGAGTTAAAGCATGCAGGAATCCCTAATTGACATTCAGTATAATCATGCCCATGAAATCCTCAAATATCACAAGTAATAGATTTCAACATTGAATATTGCATGCTTAAATAATCAGTTTGTTGAGTAAAAGAATTTACCTTTGCTGAAAGTGATTGTGATGCATCCGTACCATATTCTCTTGTCATTATCGGTGGTACATACCTCAGATTTGACCATTGACATTGGTTAAACATTATATTTTCAATAAAATTCATAAAAATAAAAATAAAAAATGTTTAGTTTATAAATCTCATGATTAAATTGATATTGGCAAGCTGATCCCCAGCAACGGCGCCAAAAACTTAGTACGTCCACAAGTGTATGGATTTATCAAAGTAATAAAATAAGATATCATTCCCAACGAGGATCAGGCAGTCAAGTACCGACTACACGGTCGATCTATATCTAGACGAATCAAATTTGTGGTTTTTGTTTTGAAAACTTCTAAGTACAAATTAAAAGAAACAGAGGTAGTGTTCTGGGTAAAAATCAATTCGGATAAAATTAAGATTCGGGGTTTCCCCATGCTAACGATTATGAATTTAATAAAAATAAACCTTTGAACAGAAAATTAAAGTGTTGAAAGGGATTTTTCCCAAGGTATAGATTACCTCCTCCCGAAGTGTAATCTGGAACCAAATTACAATAATTCCCTACTCTCGTGGCAATTAATGCAATTAGATCCTTTAAGTTCTATGAAAAACCATGAAGATCTTTCAAACGAATCCAAACTACTCCCGTGATTGGAATTGTAAGTTTGAAAAGAATAGTTCTGACGTTGCAATTCACCTCCTAGTTCTTCTCGCAATGTCTAAGACAAAAATTTACTAGATCAAAGTAAATTACAGAATAAACACATTTCAAATCAAATCAACACTATAAAAATTCTTAACAAAGATAAAAATATAAATTTTAACTCATAAATCGTTAGTGGGCTATATCCCTAATCCTGAAAATGTTGGGAAGCCCCAGGGATATTTTACAATTTTCACAGAGAATATAATACATGCACAGTGGAAGAATATCCCCGAAACAGGCCGGTCGCAAAAACCCAGTGAAGATCATCTTGCGAGGGGGTCAACGCGATTAGATAGTAAATACCTAGAGCGAGGCGATGACGATGTAGAGGTAGGTGCCCAAGCGTGCACCCTCTGCAGTCTCACACACACGGATGCCTCGAGCTCTCTTCTTCGTCGCCCGGTGCTAGCCTCGGGAAGAAGATCCAAGCCTTTGTGCTTCTTCTCCTATGCTTGCGCCACCTCCAAGGATGATACACCAATGAGAAGGATGAAGGGGAGATGATGCCGCCAAGCTTTCCTCCAACTTGCGCCAAGAGGAGGAGATGGAGAGGATGCTTGCAGCTGAGGAAGAAGATATGTGCCAACACCTTTGCTCTTGCCTTTGGAAGAGCACGCCAACAACATTCACTTGTGCTCTCGCATATCCTTGATATATAGAGGCGTGAGGCAGCAAGGCAAAGGGGTGTGGGCGCAATTCATGAAGGGAGTAGGCAGCTAGGGTTTGGGTAATGGAGGAATTAGGGTTTTAGGCAAGGAAAGTCTTTAAGACTACTCCATAAACCTCTTCCTCTCTTACATATGCGTTTGCCACTTACCAAATAAGTTCTACAAGCCATATGCGCCCCAAGTATTGCCTTAGAGGCATGCTTTCCATCCAAGGAACAAAGGGCTAGGCGCCAATTGCTTCCTAATGAAGCATTAGGCGCCTACATCATCCCATTATACCCCTTAGGCGCCAATGGGGATGATTTCTCCACATTATACCCTTTTAGCCCAATTCTCTTATCATGACAACTTGTTATTAGGCCTCATTGGATAATGAGCTAGCCCAAACTTCATTACATGGTTGATTAAGCAACTGGATCCAATCCAATTCAACCCTAATCCAAATGTGACCAATCTTGGTCAATTTCGGGTCAACCTGCCAAAAATGAAGTTTGGCTCCAATAACTCTCTTCCATCTTATCAGGCCCATTGGCGCTGACAAAATCTCCCAAATAGATCCGAGTTATCCAATAACTCGATCATAAGGCTTCACGATCAATACGAGAACTCGAGTATCAAGGTGTGCGACCCTGTAGGTTCCTCTAACGTTGGCAGTGCTGACCTAAGGTCACCACAACCAGTGAGTGGCAGCTAGCAGTGCATCGCTGTTACCTAAGTCATCAGAATAGATATCAACATCGACATCCCCATCATCACAACTAGGTACAGATACATTATAGACCCTTTGCCAAACTGATATTTGATTGGACAAGTGTGCCATTGATGCATTGCATTTACATCATGTTTTTGCCTATATTTTAGATCATATTTTGAGCTTAATTGAATGATTTTGTGCTATTTCTAGTATTTTTGCTTACTTTGCACGGAATCTTCACTTTTCTTGGTTTAAATGAAAATGTAGGTAAAATAGCATAAAAACGAAGGATTTTGAGGGGTTTGAAGCCAAAGCATGATTCCCGAGGAGATCGCTGGCCTACATGTAAATTTGGGGCGAAAACGGAGAAGAACGAGACATTTACAGCCTTGGCCGTAATTGCAGATTCAGCCGTGAATGCGATGACGAGCGGAAGGCGAAAATCGGCTAAGTGTCGGAATGAACAGAAACTTTCACGGGTGTGGCCGTAATTCCATCACGGACCGTGAAACTTTATGTGACCGAAAGCATTATACACAGAAACATTTGCGGCCTCAGCCATAAACACATCACGAGCCATAAAAACTTCTGCCTGACGAGCTTTTCACACATTTTTCACTCGATTCAAACCGATTTGAGACAAACTTCATAGAACCGTTCATTGATGGATGCTAAACCGGTCCAGCTATAAAAGAAAGGATTTTTTTGAGAAAAAAGGGGGGGATTCGGACGAGCACAGGCGGCGGCGGCGACAGAGGCGACAACTTAATTTCTGAGCATACTCCAGCGAGATTCCACACGAATTCGATGATCAATCCACTCTTCCTCATCTCCTAAACGAGGAGAAGGTGGTTTCGTTGTTCTTTCTGTGATTTCTTTGCAAATTCTTAGAAGATATTCACTCGTTCATCACAAACATGTATTTCCTTAGCAATGTGAGTGAGTAGATAACTTTTTCGGGATTATTGGGCGTAGCCCATTGATTTTCATGGATTAATCTACATTATTGCACTTTTCTTATAAATTTGTCATCCTGATTTAATTGAAATTGCATGTAACCCGTAAATTACCTTTGCCAAGTAATCTTACGTCATTGACGAAGCGAGAAGGACCGAGAGGTGAATCGCAACGTCTGACCTATTTGAATTAAGCCTTCGAATCTAATCACGAGAGTAGGTTGGATTCATCTAAAGGAATTAACCTGCTTTTCATAGAACTCAAGGGGTTTAATTATGTTAACTGTCACGAGAGTAGGGAGTTGACCTAATTGAATACCGTATTACACTCCGAGAGGAGGTAATATGTACAATAGAAAAAGTACCTTTCAGGATAGATAAGTTTATTGATTGAGTTATGTTTTACACGAATCATGTTTATCAGTGTGGCGAACCCATGAATTCCCGATTCTTTAGAAATCAAGTTTCTTAAAAGCTGTTTCTGAGTTTGTGTCGTGCGTAGAAGTTAGAACAACCAAAGATTGATTCCACCAAAATTCAAACATATCAAGAAGTTAGAACAACCAAAGATTGATTCCATCTAAAATAAAAGAAACTAAGCTAAGTAAAAGTGCTTTCGTTGCCTCCCAAGAAGCGCTAATTTTAGGTCCATAGCTTGACCAAAAATCAAAAATCATGGTGAAGCAGGTGAATCAGGACCAAAGTAAAGAGCAAACAATTTTCTGCATTTCCTTTATCCAAAAATTTTTGCCACTAATCCAAAAATCCGGAATTGCATGTAAATCACAATCAAAGTGGCTTTCTTAAATATGCAGAAATAAAAATCAAAATTTTCAAATTCACACAAAGGATATTCAATGATCTTCTTATATTTGTCAGAGAGCAAAATTGTTAGTCCTTTCTTCAAATTTATGTCTTCAATAAAAATAGGACTTTGATCAAAAGATACAAGCATTGGATCATCAAAATAATTTATGTCTCATATTAGATTCCTTAATAAAGCACACTTTCTCAAATAAGTAAGAAGATTTAACAGTAGAGATGGGCAAAACATCAGAGTGAGGTTCATCAATACTCATAATTTTCAAATCTTTTTCATGTTCCTCATGCATATCATCAAATAATTTATCTATTTCAATGTTATCATCAAATTCAAGATGAGACTCTTCAAAATCAATTTCCTCATGTCTCCCCACAAACAATTCATCATCAGAAGAGACAAAATCATAATCATATAAAAAATCATAATGAGATTTATCAATTTTCACAACAGAATCACTAGAAACAGAGTTAACTACAGAAGATTTATCATTAATTTCAAGAATGTCATCAAAATCAGAGTGAGGCTCACCAATGTTTGTAATTTTCAACCCTTTATCAAACTCATCAGATTTAACCATAAATGATACAACATCAAAAGAATCAATTTCATCAAAAGGGGGTTTTCCATTTTCAATTTCCTCAAATTTTTCCACAAATAAATTATCAAAGGAATCAATTTCACAATTATCAAAATCAGAATGAGATTCATTACTGTTCACACAAGGCTCAATCTTAAAATAATCAAAATCAGAGGGGGAATTTTCTAAATCAATCTTTTCAGCTTCCAAATCAAACTCAAATAAACAATCTTGTTGTGCTTTCTAGGTTTCTAGCATTTCAGTATGAGCACATATATCATCTATCCTAGAATTCATTTGTTTAAGGGTCTCATGCATTTCTTCACTTTGTTTTGCTTGGGTACTCATGAACTTTTCAAACATTATCTCTAACCTAGATATTTCAGTATCCTAAAAATATGGTTCAGAAGTATAGTTTGAACAATCATCATAAAAAGATCTAGAATCATATTGATCATCTTGATACCATGGTGAATTGGAATTTAAAAATTAGCAATTAGAAGTGTAATGATCAGAATATCCACAAATATCACATCTATTAGAAGAAATAGAGTGCATATAAGAATTAAACGTATCCTCAAGTGTGCTCAATGAATTATTTTCATACATACTTTGTGGCATGTATACCTCACCTCTTTGAGTTGCCCATGACTTATGATTAAAAGATATATTTATCAAATCTATCAAAAACAGAAAGATAATCCAACACCAATCAATCAAATTATTTTATTTTCAGAATACATAACAAAAATAGAAAATCTAAAACACAAGTAAATTCACAAATTTTAGAAATCACAGTTCTGTCACAATTGTGAAAATCCAAAACCTGCAAAAAGAAAAAAACAAAATTAAATCTAAAACAAATAAAACTTAGTCTAACAATACTAACAACTATTTTGATATTAACAATACTAAAGTCCCCGGCAATGGCGCCAAAAACTTGTTGTACTCCGCAAGTGCACGGATACGCGAATTAATATTTAAGATATCGAACCATAGAGACCTACGTGTTAAGTACCAAATAGTTGTATTCTTACTAGCTAAGCGATCGAATGATGAAAGTAAGCAATATGAAGATTGTGTGAAATATCAGAGAGGAAGCATTGGGACTAGGGTTTCATCCACCTTAATATTTATGACTAGATATAATTAAAGGTTCATCAATCTATTTTCGTTATGGTAAAGATATAGCTTACTTAATAAAGAAATTAACTCGGTCTCGCACAGTCAATTTACAAAGAACGATCCTCACTCTCGTGCAAGATCTATTCAATGTTAAATATAAGTAAACTTTGATCAAAGAGATTAAGAATCACTCTCGTGCATTCCATCTCAGTATCAAGATCTCAAGCAAAACTAAGCACTCTCGCACCTTAGTTTCACAGGTTTTACTTAAGGTTTTCGAACAATTCAATATCTATCTCTAGCAAATTTTCATGTCTAAAACAGTAATAATTTCTAGGTCAAAACATCAACAAGAAATAAGCATCTAAAATCTAAAAATAAGAACACAACCAATCTCTTTCGATGAGCTCCTACCATAAATTCTAGGGTTCCAAGTTTATGCGTATCAGCTTCTTAGTCCATACACAAAAACTTTAAAACATGTTAATGCATGACACTATAAATGATTAAAGACAATAATCTCTTAAGTAAAATTACCATGCCAAAAATATCATGATGAAATAAAAAGTTATCTAATCATATAAAATCATAGGGATTACACCCATGTCCCAAAATATGTTTAAGCTTGCATGGAAAGAGAAATACAATCAACCATAGATTCAAAGCGTCAGAAATCAAAAAGAAGGAGAGAATAGACATTACAACACAGCTGTAATAGAAATTACAGCCGTAATCAGACGTATGAACAGTGCCGGTGGAGTTCTTTCGTTGATTCCTCCTCCAATCGAACTTCTTTCCCTCTGAAACTTCTGGTGCATCCTCCTCTCCTCTAGGCAAAGCTTATGAGTAAAAATCACTACCTGAGGTGACCTCTACACCTCTCAACACGAGGCCAAACCCTAACCGCCTCTCTTTCGATTGCTCTCTCAATACTAGATAAAATTTGGTGCTTCCACTTCTTACATCGTCTCCTCTTAACGATGAGTCCGCAGCAACATTTGGATCTCAATTTGGAGCTCTAGATCAAAAGTTATGGTCAACGCAATTTTCAGCTCGAAAAACACACATGTCCACGTATAAAATACAGTATGGTAATTTGAAATACGGTAGTGCCGTATTTTCTTTGCAGTTTTCTGGTAAAAAATTACCCAAGATATGATACCATAAAATATTTTACGGCCGTGCCGTAATTTTAGCAATTTATTCTATTCTGAATGCACTCCAAAATACGGCAGTGTAATATTTCACGGCAGTGCTGTAAAATCTCTTGCGTTCTCTGGTCTGAATTGTCTGGAAAATACGGCCCGTGTAATTCTTTACGGCAGTGCCGTAAAATCACAAAAAGTCTCAGGTCAGAATTTCTCCAAATTACGGTAGTGGCTCGATATTACGGTATCGTATGAAAATACGATACCGTAATATATATTATGGCACTACCGTATTTTGGTGAGTTGCTCCGTTTTGCATGAAATTTGTCATGTATCTTCTTCTTGATGATGAGAATTCTTTCATGTGTTTGATTTTGCTCGAAAACACCCCAAAATAGTGTCTTTTTACCCGAAAATCATGAAAATCCAAAATAGAAGTAGATTTTACAATATTTGATAATTTTGGCATAAAAATAAGCAAAAGATATCCAATTGAGCATGAAAAAATATATAAAATGATACAAAATATATTATATAGTTTGGTGTCATCAAAAACATAAGGCTCAAACTTTGCTTGTCCTCAAGCAAAAATTAAAAATTGATTAAAAGAATAACCTTTTCATGCTCAATAAATTTCTAAGATACAATCATCAATGAAAAATTCCATCAATTGTTTCACAAAACTTCAAATAAACATATCATTATTAGAATTCAATCCTCTGGATCCACAACTCAATCAAATAAAACTTTGCAACTTGTATAATAAATAGAATTTTCAATCTCATGATTTCACCCAATTTTCAGTTCAAATCTATCATGTTTTTGTTTACAGGAATTAGGTTTCCAGATCTTTTTCCACACATAATTTTTTTTCCCTTTTTTATGTATTTTGTTTGTTTTTGTAAAGATGGCATGTGGGTACACTCTTTTTATTTTTGACTTCAACTCTTATCTTCGGTACCACTATCAATTTTGCATAGTGCCAAGTAGAGGAGTCTTATTCTTTTTATCTCTCATTATTTTTTTATGCATAGACTTCAACCCATGTCTTAGGTACCACTATCAATTTTACATAGTGCCAAGTAAGGGAGTCTCTCACTATTTTTATGGATCTTGGATTCTTATTTCCCAATAAATAGAAAAATAAACTAAACATCTACTAGGTTGGTCAATTGATCTCAATTTTCAAATCATACTCATATACTCATTTTATTCAAAAGAATAGGTCAATTGATCTTATTCCTCAAATAATACATCTACCCAAAATTTCATGCATCAACCAATGTCAAATTTCAAAGATAGATATGCATTGAAGAAATAAACTCAACATGATAGGTCTCTCCCTAATCACAAGTATGAACACATTCATCATCATAGAAAAATTCATACACCCCTCATCACATGGACTCGAGTCATAAAAATTTTTAAACATCAAAATATATCAAAATCACTGCAAAAGATGTGAAGCATCAAACTCAAACAATCATGGTCAAAAGTGTAAATTGATAGATTCAAGAGACCCCATCGAGTAGAAATCTCAGCGAGTGATACATTCAAAGTAAATCAAAGATGCAACCATATGAAATAATCATGAATAAGAGAGTGCAAACAATACTCACAAAACTATATAGCAAGCTCTAACCAAAAATACATAAGGCTCAGACTAAAAATAGTGTCGGGGCAGATGCTGCTGGGTCCAAAGATGTGCCTTTTAAAAATTTTACCTGCACAATTTAAGGTACATAAGACTCAGTCTAAAAATAGTCAATAAAAATAATAATGATAAAAATAATTTTCTCAAGGGAGAATCAGAGATGTCGCCGGAGGTTTGAAGAGGATGCCGGTGAAAAGAGTCGAGTAGGCAAGAAGCAGAGGGTGAACAGAGGCTAGCTGAAAAGCTACAAGCAATGACGGTGGTGGTGCCGACAGTAGAGTGAGTAATCTCTAGTGGCCTGCTAGAGAATACAGTCTTGGAGGTGAGATCGTCGGCCGGTGGGTGCGAGAGATGGCTCTACAAAAAAATAGAAAAAATCAGTCACTAATAAAGAGTCTGATGCATAAATAAATAAAATCAATAGAATAAGAGGCAGTAGAAGAAGTAAGAATCTGCAGATGGTATAATCCAGTGTCGACGGCTAGAAATAGTGATGTCAGTGGCAGATGCAGTGGTGGCTAGAGGTGGAAGATAGTTGCTCTTGAAGATTTCTGGATCTGGAGGCAAAAGAAGCTATAACAGGTAGAAATCAAACAGTGCAGCTAGTGATTTTTTTTAAGAAAAGTAGCTATACCCAAAAATAAGATTTAATGATCCAAAAAGAAAATGGACAGAACCATGTGATAGAATGAAACTCGTTCTTTTTAGATGTATAAAAATTGAAGGATCAAAATCTTTCAGGAATTTAGGGTATCAACAGAAAGAAGGCTACTCAGATTACAAAACTGCAAAAACTGCACAAAAGTTAATCAAATTCAAAAAGTTGCCATGTGTCCTAAAATGATCAAAAAATAAAATCATGAAATCAATTAATCCACGAGATAGAACGACACACAAACTTCATATTCCATGTGAAAAATCAGGTTTTCAAGTCATCGAAAAATCTTAAAAAGCTGCAGCAAAAGTGCTAATCAGATTAGTCAGAAGAAAACTGCTACAGAAATTAATCAGAATCGAAAAGTTGCAAGGTGTTTTAGAATGATCCATGGACTTTAAAATTCAGAAAAAATATCCAGATGATAGACAAAGATGAGTATTTCCATGTTGTTCCAAAGATCAAAAATTTTTGCAACCTGTTTCTTAAAATCACTGCGAGAAAACACCCAGTCAGATAAGTAGAATGCAGCTTTAAAATACGGTACCGTGTTATCCCTTACGGCAGTGCCGTATTTTTGAAAAAACTCTCGGGTCAAAGAAAACTCAAAATTACGGCACGTGAAAGACATTACGACCATGCCGTAAAAAACACAAAACTTTCTGTCGAAAATGGACCGAAGATACGGTACCGTAAAACTAATTACAGCGGTGTCGTATTATGCGCCAAAACTTGTCTTCACCTACAAAAAGAGAAGAAAAATTATTTCTAAAAATAAAATAAAATAAAAAAAACTAAGCTAAGTAAAAGTGTTTGGGATGCCTCCCAATAAGCGCTAATTTTAGGTCCATAGTTTGACCAAAAATCAAAAATCATGGTGAAGCAGGTGAATCAGTACCATAGTAAAGAGCAAACAATTTTCTGCATTTCCTTTTGTCCAAAAATTTTTATCCACTAATCCAAAAATCCAGAATTGCATGTAAATCACAATCAAAGTGGCTTTCTTAAATATGCAGAAATTAAAATCAAAATTTTCAAATTCACACAAAGGATATTCAATGATCTTCCTATATTTGTTAGAGAGCAAAATTGTTAGTCCTTTCTTCAAATATATGTCTTCAATAAAAATAGGACTTTGATGAAAAGATACAAGCATTGGATCATCAAAATAATTTTTATGTCTCATATTAGATTCCTCAATAAAGCACACTTTCTCAAATAAGTAATAAGATTTAAGAGTAGAGATGGGCAAAACATCAGAGTGAGGTTCATCAATACTAATAATTTACAAATCTTTTTCATGTTCCTCATGCATATCAACAAATAATTTATCTATTTCAAAGTTATCATCAAATTCAAGATGAGACTCTCCAAAATCAATTTCCTCATGTCTCCCCACAAACAATTCACCATCAGAAGAGACAAAATTAGAATCATATAAAAAACCATAATGAGATTTATCAATTTTCACAACAGAATCAATAGAATCAGAGTGAACTACACAAGATTTATCATTAATTTCAAGAATATCATCAAAATCAGAGTGAGGCTCATCAATGTCTTTAATTTTCAACCCTTTATCAAACTCATCAGATTTAACCATAAATGATACAACATCAAAAGAATCAATTTCATCAAAAGAGGGTTTTTCAATTTCAATTTCCTCAAATTTTTCCACAAATAAATTATCAAAGGAATCAATTTCACAATTATCAAAGTCAGAATGAGATTCATTAATGTTCACATAAGGCTCAATCACAAAACAATCAAAATCAGAGGGGGAAGTTTCTAAATCAATCTTTTCAGCTTCCAAATCAAACTCAAATAAACAATCTTGTTGTGCTATCTGGGTTTCTAGCATTTCAGTATGAGCACATATATCATATATCATAGAATTCATTTGTTTAAGGGTCTCATGCATTTCTTCACTTTGTTTTGCTTGGGCACTCATGAACTTTTCAAACATTATCTCTAAGCTAGATTTTTTAGTATCCTTAAAATATGGTTCAGAAGTATAGTTTGAACAAACATCTTATAAAGATCTAGAATCATATTGATCATCTCGATACCATGGTGAATTGGAATTTAAAAATTGGCAATTAGAAGTGTAATGATCAGAATATCCACAAATATCACATATATTAGAAGAAATAGAGTGCATATAAGAATTAAACGTATCCTCAAGTGTGCTCAATGAATTATTTTCATACTTACTTTGTGGTATGTATACCTCACCTCTTTGAGTTGCCCATGAGTTATGATTAAAAGACATATTTATCAAATCTATCAAGAACAGAAAGATAATCCAACACCAATCAATCAAATTTTTTTTTTCAGAATATATAACAAAAATAGAAAATCTAAAACATAAGTAAATTCACAAATTTTAGAAATCACAGTTCTGTCACAACTACGAAAATCCAAAACCTGCAAAAAGAAAAAAATAAAGTTAAATCTAAAACAAATAAAACTTAGTCTAGCAATACTAACAACTATTTTGATATTAACAAAACTAAGGTCCCCGACAACGGCGCCAAAAACTTGTTGTACTCCGCAAGTGCATGGATACTCAAAGTAATATTTAAGATATCGAACCACATAGACCTACGTGTTAAGTACCAAATAGTTGTATTCTTACTAGCTAAGCGATTGAATGATGAAAATAAGCAATATGAACACTGTGTGAAATATCAGAGAGGAAGCATTGGGACTAGGGTTTCATCCACCTTAATATTTATGACTAGATATAATTAAAGGTTCATCAATCTATTTTCGTTATGGTAAAGATATAGCTTACTTAATAAAGAAATTAACTCGCTCTCACACAGTCAATTTACAAAGAACGATCCTCACTCTCGTGCAAGATCTATTCAATATTAAATATAAATAAATTTTGATCAAAGATATTAAGAATCACTCTCGTGCATTCCATCTCAGTGTCAAGATCTCAAGCAAAACTAAGCACTCTCGCACCTTTGTTTCACAGGTTTTACTTAAGGTTTTCGAATAATTCAATGTCTATCTCTAGCATATTTTCATGTCTAAAACAATAATAATTTCTAGGTCAAAACATCAACAAGAAATAAACATCTAAAATCTAAAAATAAGAACTCAACCAATCTTTTGCGATGAGCTCCGACCATAAATTCTAGGCTTCCAAGTTTATGCGTATCATCTTCTCAGTCCATACACAAAAACACTAAAACATGTTAATGCATGACACTAGAAATGATTAAAAACAATAATCTCTTAAGTAAAATTACCATGCCAAAAATATCATGATGTTAAAAAGTTATCTAATCATATAAAATCAAAGGGATTACACCCATGTCCCAAAATATGTTTAAGCTTGCATGGAAAGAGAAATACAACCAACCATAGTTTCAAAGCATCAGAAATCAAAAAGAAGGAGAGAATAGACGTTACAACACGGCTGTAATAGAAATTACAGCCGTAATCACGCGTATGAACAATGCGGGTGGCGTTCTTTCATTGATTCCTCCTCCAATCGAACTCGTTTTGCTCTGAAACATCTGGTGCATCCTTCTCTCCTCTAGGAGAAGCTTCTGAGTGAAAATCATGGCCTAAGGTGCCCTCTACACCTCTCAGTGCGAGGCCAAACCCTAACCACCTCTCTATATATTGCTCTCTCAATACTTGATAAAAATTGGTGCTTCCACTCCGTACATCGTCTCTGCTTAACGATGAGTCCACAACAAATTTTGGATCTCAATTTGGAGCTCTGGATCAAAAGTTATGGTCCACGAAAATTTCAACCCGAAAAACTCGCGAGTCCACGTATAAAAAATGGTATCGTAATTTAAAATACGGTAGTGCCATAGTTTTCTGGTCAAAAATTGCCCAAAATATGGTACCATAAAATATTTTATGGCTGTGCCATAATTTTAGCAATTTATTCTGTTCTGAATGCGCTCCAAAATACGGTAGTGTAATATTTCACGGTAGTGCCGTAAAATCGCTTGCGTTCTCTGGTCTGAAGTGTCTGAAAAATACGGCCCGTGTAATTCTTTACTGCAGTGCTATAAAATCACAAAAATTCTCAGTTCAGAATTTCTCCAAATTACGATAGTGGCTCGATATTACGGTATCGTATGAAAATACTGTACCGTAATATATATTACAGCACTACCGTATTTTGGTGAGTTGCTCCGTTTTGCATGAAATTTGTCATGTATCTTCTTTTTGGTGATGAGAATTCTTCCATGTGTTTGATTTTGCTCAAAAACACCCCAAAATAGTGTCTTTTTACCTAAAGACCATGAAAAACCAAAATAGAAGTAGATTTTGCAATATTTGATAATTTTGGCATAAAAATAATCAAAAGATCTTCAATTGAGCATGAAAAGATATATAAAATGATACAAAATATATTATATATTTTGGTGTCATCAATAGGTAACTATGTTTCCATCCATGTTTGTCTTCCTTTTGAAGACCCATTTACCCCTTTAGGCAGCTTAACCAAATCTTAGACTTGGTTAGCTGACATGGAATCCATCTCGGATCGTATGGCCACGAGCCATCTCCCAGAGTCCGATCTACTGACCGCCTCATCATAAGTCCTTAGCTCATCCTCAATGATGAAGATCCCATCGTGTTGGGTCGGCGGTGACCCATACCTCTCTAGTGCATTACGAATCCTCTCATACCTATGTGGGACCATTGTCCGAGCCTCAGGCTACCCAGCAACCGGTGCAGGTGGCTCAGGTTCCATCTCTGTGTCTTGTGGTTGCACTTGGACCTTATAAAAGTCAAACTTCCTCCCACTGACTTCTCTCATGAGAAATTCTTTCTCTAGAAAGACAGCACCCCGAGCAACAAAAACTTTGTTCTCGGTGGGGACTTAGAAGTAGTATCCTTTAGTTTCCTTAGGATACCCTACAAATACACATTTATCAGATCTAGGTTCTAGCTTGCTCGAATCCTGACATTTGACATAAGTCTCACATCCCCAGATCCTGATAAACGAGCGGTTAGGGCGTCTCTCACTCCATACCTCATATGGTATCTTGGAGACACTCTTGGATAGAATGTTATTCTGTATAAGAGAAGTTTTCTCATGTGCAAAACCCCAGAATGAGGGTGGTAGAGTTGAATGACTCATAATGGATGAAACCATGTTAAACAAGGTTTAATTTCTCCTTTCATACACACCATTCCATTGAGGTGTTCCAGGAGGAGTGAGTTGGGACAGAATCCCACACTCTCTAAGATAGTTAAAGAACTCACTGCTTAGGTACTCTCCACCACGATCTGATCGAAGAGTTTTAATGGATCTTCAAAGCTGGTTCTCTAGTTCATTTTTGAACTCCTTGAATTTCTCAAAGGATTCAGACTTATGTCTCATCAGATAGACATAACCATATCTACTGAAGTCATCAATAAATGTGATGAAGTGGTTGTACCGTCCTCTGGCTTGTTTATTGAATGGCCAGCATACATCACTGTGTATAAGATCCAATAAACATCCTGCCCTCTCACCGATCTTGGTGAAGGGTGCTTTTATCATTTGCCCTAAAAAACAAGGCTCACAAGTATCAAATTCCTCCAAGGAACTTGAATCTAACAACCCATTTGCATGGAGTTGTTGGATGCGATTCTTGTTTATATGGGCTAATCGACAATGCCATAGGAAAGCACCAACTGAATCACTTAGTTTGATCCTTTTGTTATTTATGTTACAAATAGAACTATCCATGTCCAAGACATATAATCAATTGCACAAAGTACCCTTCCCATAAAACATGTTTGCAAATGAGAAAGAACAAGAGTTCTCCTTTATTTCAAACTTAAATCCTTTCTTTGCCAAGCAAGGAATGGATACAATGTTTTTAGTAAGTGAAGGTACATAATAGCAATGATCTAGTTCTAGTTGAAGTCCAAAAGGCAGGGAGAGAGTCAAAACTCCAATGGTAACAATAGCAACTTGTGCCCCATTTCCAACCCGTAGGTCAATCTCTCTAGGCCGCACCGATCAACTTTTCTTGAGCCCCTGCATATTTGTACAAATATGAGCTCCACATGTGGTATCCAATACCCATGACATAGAAGTAGAAAGGTTGACTTTAGTAACATAAATACCTGAGCATGAAGACGAAGCCCTGTCTCTCTTCTTCTCATTCTGAAGTCGCACTATGTCCTTTATCATGTGAGGCGGTCCTCCACATGAGTAGCACTTGTTATTCCTGACTCTTTCCATCTTTATCTTCAATGTCTTAATTAAGCCTTTCGGCTCAACACATTGAATGTCTACTTTAGCAGGGTTGAGCTCAACCAATTCATCAAAGAGCTGCCTTAGATTAGAAATAATCTCAAGGGCACTCTTATATTCATATTGCCCTCTAAATTCAGGTGACATGTTGGTTAGCATCAAATTAGCAACCTCCAAAGTACCAGCCTAATGCTTATCATAAGCATCTTTCTCAGCCGCTGAGGCCGAGCATGGAAGTGGCTCAGGAATAGGCTGCTCATGGACAAAGAGCTTCCTCTTGAGCTTGAGCACATTTCTCAAATTCACATACCAATCCAGTAAGTTGGATCCAACCAACTTATCCCTTTCCAGGGTAGATCGCAGTGACCATCTGCCATTGTTCACAGCCATTATTCTACTATAACCAAGAAACAACAGATTAGTACTACTTCAAATCATTTAAAATGGACTTATTTTAATGATTATGGCTCCCACTATTTTAATTGAATTGACAACCCACAAAGTCAATCGAGATGAGATGGGATCCTCATTCCACAAAGGGCTTAACATCCCATGAGGGAGGGATGAGATGCACAAAGTGACCCATGCATCTTAAGGTGGGCACGCCGGCTAGATATAGCACGAAACCCTAACCTCTCAATGATGCCTCTAGAGTTTCATCATGTGCCTAGCACATATGAAAATCTAGTCGTCCATTCCTAACCATTATTCCCAGGGCCAACGAGTTTGCTTACGAAGGCACGTCCAGTGTAAAACTGGACTGAGGAAATCATTCCCACCACACACACACCTTCTAAAGATAAGTGGATGTGTCCCACGAGGGTGGGAAATAGTTCACAACACTACTGATCGATAGCTTGGTGAGGGCTACGCGTTAGATGGCTTATGGACTTGATATTTTTGATCGACAACTTTTGAGGTCTCATCATTTGAGTTTTATCTTATGTCTAACATTACAGGCATGCAATCTTATAGTGATAACATAATGATAAAACATCACAGGCATGCTTTAGCTTTTGTTAAGAAAGCAATGAAAGGATGATGCGATCATAGCCCATTCATGACATTGAACCAACCCATGCAAAAAAGAGGCTCAACTCTTGACCTAGGACTCAAGACCCTAAAACTAGACCTAGCCTAGCTGACCTATAGCTTGATCTTCAAGGTTGGCTGCAAGGTCCTTCACACCATGGTTTAGCTCCCAAACCCTAGAGGTAGTTATAGGGAAAACCCTAGAATCACACCACAAGGTTCGGCCAATGCCATGGGTCCTCCTCCAAGAGTGAACCGCGACCTTGTAAGGGTCAAGATAGCTATCTCACAAGCCCTAAGGCTCGGTCATGCCTTCTTGCACCAACTTGCAAGCATGCGCCACCCAACATTGAAGCTTGATGCGCCACCATGCAAGGTGCGCAAGCTTCAAGCATGCGCCATGTATCCATGTAGATGCGCCACCCTAATCTTCTTCTTAGTTAAAAACAAAAAAAAAATGACACGTAGTTCTCACAAGGATACATCACAGGCATGCTAAAGGGCTTGACATATGACCACAACATCATTCTCAAACAAGGTATTAACACATGCAATTCTACATGCTCATAAAAAACTCAAAATCTGAATTTTTAGTTTCTCATAAAATAAGTTTCCTTTCCTCATCTTCTTATCACAAATCTTTTGGTTATTTGCGATTAATTTTTCATGATGATTTCATAGATCCTTTCGGCTGGTAATTTTGTCAGATCAAGAGACTCGTCCAGTCCGAAGACACAATGCCCATCCTACTTGACAAATCTACATGCACCTTTGATCTTAAATCAGTCAAGAAAAATAGCCCAAAATTCCAAACGAGATTGAAAAGATGATAGGAACAAGAAACTATAATTTTCTCTACTTAGAACAATCGTGTGCCATGTGATCATGCAATTTGCAAAAATGAAACATGGCATGCGAGCATGGAAATGCATGAAAGTACATCGTTCGAGGCTTGCAAGTCGCTTTGATACCATTGTTAGGAAACCCCAGGGATATTTTATAATTTTCATAGAGAATACAATACAAGCATAGAGGAAGAATATCCCCAAAACAGGCCGGTCCCAAAAATCCAGTGAAGATCATCTCGTGAGGGGGTCGACACGATGAGATAGTAAATACCTAGAGTGAGGCGATGACGATGTCGAGGTAGGTGCCCAAGCGTGCGCCCTCTATAGTCTCACACACACGGATGTCTCGAGCTCTCTTCTTCCTTGCCCGATGCTAGCCTCGGGAAGAAGATCCAAGCCTTTGTGCTCCGTCTCCTATGCTTGCGCCACCTCTAAGGATTATCCACCAATGAGAAGGATGAAGGGGAGATGATGCCGCCAAGCTTTCCTCCAACTTGCGCCAAGAGGAGGAGATGGAGAGGATGCTTGCTGCTATGGAAGAAGATATGCGACAACACCTTTGCTCTTGCTTTTGTATTAACATGCCAACAACATTCACTTGTGCTCTCGCATATCCTTGATATATAGAGACATGATACGGCAAGGCAAGGGGTGTGGGTGCAATTCATGAAGGGAGTATGCGGCTAGGGTTAGGGTAAGGGAGGAATTAGGGTTTTAGGCAAGGAAAGTCTCCAAGACTATTCCATAAACCTCTTCCCCTCTTCCATATGCGCTTGCCACTTACCAAATAACTTCTACAAGCCATATGCGCCCCATGTATTGCCTTAGAGACATGCTTTTCTTCCAAGGAACCAAGGGCTAGGTGCCAATTGCTTCCTAAGGAAGCATTAGGCGCGCCTACATTACCCCATTATACCCCTTAGGCACCAATGGGGATGATTTCTCCCCATTATACCCTTTTAGCCCAATTCTCTTATCATGACAACTTGTTATTGGGCCTTATTGGATAATGAGCTAGCCCAAACTTCATTACATGGGTTGATTAAGCAATTGGATCCAATCCAATGCAACCCTAATCCAAATGTGACCAATCTTGGTCAATTTCGGGTCAACCTGCCAAAAATGAAGTTTGGCTCTAACAACTCTCTTCCATCTCATCAAGCCCATTGGCACTGACGAAATCTCCCAAATAAATCTGCGGTATCCAATAACTCGATCATAAGGCATCCCAATCAATACGAGAACTCGAGTATCAAGGTGTGCGACCTTGTAGGTTCCTCTGACATTGGCAGTGCTGACCCAAGGTCACCACAAGCAGTGTGTGGCACCTAGCAGTGCATCACTGCTACCCAAGTCATCGGAATGGATATCAACATCGATATCCCCATCATCGCAACTAGGTACAGATACATTATAGTCCCTTTGCCAAACTAATATCCGATTGGACAAGTGTGTCATCATTTGTTTTTACCCAATCACGTGGTCATGACTAAATCAGGTTGTCACCTTGGTATGGCCATACACTTTCAGTCATAGAACCATAGAGGAGCTCCATGGATATCAAGCTTCCCTCATGAAGGGGCAAATCCTTTGTCTGTTCATTGACCTTCTCATATGGGTCATGACATGCTCAATGACAACCGTTATTACCTCTCAACTACGAGGTGTTAGGTTGTATCAAAGCATGTCCCTAACCATATAGAATGGCCAATGACCTCAAGTCAAGGGATCAATGCATCTCCTGTCACTTATAAGGATAACTCATGACACCAAGTCACAGCCTCATACTGGGTCGGTCCAATATATCCACCAATGATATACCTATATGTTTGCGTTAGTACCTCGTGCCTAACTGATGCGGACAGGAACCACAAGCCACGAAGATACAAGTGGAGCCTAAAGGTGCCATAGACAAAGACTCGTGAGGTCACAAATAAGCTAGCATGCTTAATCAAAAGCTAGCTCAATAAATAACTGTTGGGGTATGCCCTTAAGGCTAATGTTTGAGGCCTTGGGATTGTATCAGTATCATGTAATAAACTCTTGTGTTTATAAAGGCATGGTTGTTATTCAGTTTGTTACCTTGTCTGCTGTAATAAGTGTACTACTGAATAATGTCTCAAAGCTGTTCAGCTAGGCTGACAGTTAAGTCCTTAGTCGAGATATCTTGGTGAACATGAGACAGCCTTGATATGATTGAGACTAACATGTGTTCTAATCTTATAGGATGCTTCGAGCATGGAATAAGATGTAGACTCATGGGTACATTGGATGTACTGGACAGACCCTACTAGGATATTCAATTGCTTGTCACAATGTGAATAATCCTTGTATGCTACAAGTGGCACATGTCCTTTGACTTGAGATCGCTTGTGTTTCTAAATGATGAATGTCATTGTTTTGAGGTAATTCAATATCATTTGAAAGATAATGATTATAGACTATCTTGGATAATGATCATGAGTCAGGTTAGGACACTAGTGATAGATAAAGGATTGCCGTCTCCTTGTTAAAGGAGTGTGATGTTCTAAAAGGGCCCCCCTTGAATGAGATGATTGAGAATGTGTATGGCCATACCCAGATGACTATGTTCATCTGATCTGATCATGCTCATCATATTGGAGTTACAAGCTTGACCCGCTTGTCCAATAAGAACATCCAGTGGCAAAGGATACATGTATGCCTTGTGAAGTGGATTCATACTTGTGCTATGGTTTGGGTGTAGTCTTGGAAGACTCTTTCCTTTATATCGGGAGACAGTGATGTGTTGCTAGATACCCCTCACTGATTGTGATAACGTGAGTTATCGTTACCGACATTTAAAGGAAGCCCTTAGGGTCGCACAATTTGGTGATATGGCTTACTTGAGTCAGATCGTGTGGACTGGATTGTTTTGATTCAGTTTAAAGGAGTTTAAACTCTGATTGTAAGTGAGATCCAGTCTAATCATGTTTGATTGATTAGAGCTTGAGATCGGTAAGCTTCGATCGAGAGTGTGGATGCTAGATCGATGAGATCAAGGGCATCAAAAGATGAACGGTCAGATTTTGAACCTTAGGGTTTAATTTGGTCTGGACCAATACTTGGGCTGATTTGGTTTGGTCATTGGACCAACTGCATTGAACCGGCTCATATGTGAGCGCTTGGTTCATTTGTGAGAAGAGACATGCGTTTGGTTCACTTCAAGTGAACGCATAACGCATGTATTCAAGACTTGCCAATTTTGGCATTTCGGTTTTGCAAAGTGATGAATGTCTCCACATTTCGATCACAAGGCTTCTCTAACGCTCATCTCCCCTTTTGCTCTCGACGACACACACATTCCTGGGTGGTGTAAGTTGACGAGAAGAAGGATCGGCCAAGAAAGATTTTTCATCATCTCCTTCCATTCGACAAGGAAGCTTGGGTGCCTTGCTAGCACAAGGGACGCCAAGGAAGTAAGCAATCTTCATCTTGTGTGTGAACTTTTGGAGGAGATCTAAGTTGCTCTCTTCTTCCAAGCCGACATTCAACCCTATGGCATTGGTATGATCTCCTTCTTGATCTAATTACTCTATCAAAGTTGATCATATGAGCATATAAGCGATTATGGTGTTGAAACCCTAGCAAACATGCATGCGCCCCCTCCCTTAGGGTTTCGGCCCCCCCTCTTGAAAGGGGTTTTATCCGCTTGCGCTCCCCCTTGAAGGGGACTCTTCAATTGGTATCAGAGCG
Source organism: Costus lasius (assembly GCA_027563935.2). NCBI lineage: Eukaryota > Viridiplantae > Streptophyta > Magnoliopsida > Zingiberales > Costaceae > Costus > Costus lasius. The sequence continues at coordinate 62,894,048 of CM050454.1, read as the reverse complement.
AGATCTTATATGAATCATATGATTGCTATGTATGTTTTGTGATCCATATATGTATGATGCTTAGATCTATGTTTTCTCTTCATGCGATTATACTAGTTGATAGTATGTTTATGTTGCGCATGTATGAGAGTTATATTGGCGCATGTATGTTGGTTGCGCTTCTATCATGTTGTTGTAGTTGTTTTTCGAAAACCCTAAATGACATGCGCGACTTGCATATTAGATCTAAGCCGCACCTACAATAAACCCTTAGACGGGTTGATGGGGTTGAAAGCATCCTCTAGGTTAGATCAAACTAGTCTGATCAGACCATCTGACAGCCTAGATGGATCGACCAGATGGCACCTGTGCGCAAGCACGAGGTGGCTATAGGTCGATTGCATCACAGGCGTGTAGCGAGGTCTGGTTGAGACAACCAATGCACACTCTTGAGTTAGGCCCGGGGTCACACCCGCTTGCCAGAACTCTTGAAGGTTGTTAAGCCCTTGGCGCATGCATGGTTGACCATTAGGTCAACTCGAGTCAGTTAGGACTTGGTGCATGCAAGGGCATGGATCTAACTAGATTGATGAGTGGATCCCTATCAATGGACCGTTGTAAGGTAGTAGGGCACATAAGACAAGTAAAATTGATTCCAATGGGATTTCAAAATTTTTTATTTTGTCTATGGATCACATGATTGATTGAATGATGCCATGATGCTTGTTTATTTAATCTTATGTGGGTTGCCCTAATGTGTGCTGTGCTGGGGCCTGCGTGCCTAGTTAATTATAAATTAATATTAATTTGTGATCTGCGAATCACATTGTTTTAATTTATAAAATGTATTTGACCTGCGAGTCAATCTTGTCTAGATAGATTAAAATGTATTTTAATCAGACAAGAATTCTATGCACACATGGCGATGAGGCTCATGCAGCTGGTGGCGCACCTGAGCCGCATTTGGCGCTAGGGACCTGGGTTGGGCCAGATCAGATATAAAAGGACCCTTAAAGAGCTCAAGTGAAGACTTAAGTAAAATTAAGGTCTTACTTAGGGTTCATGGGCTTTTACCACATAAGATCAGCATGCTTTCTACTTATTGCTTATAATTAGAATTGCATGTTTAGTTATCTTCTGCTATCACCATAGGGTTTGCATGATAGTTAAGAAGATAAAAGGACCGTTAAAATCCAACGCTAACATATCAAGCTCGTAAGCCTTCTGGCGCGAAACCTCACTGTTCTGATTATCGTTGGAGCCGTGTTGTACCCACTCAGTGGGCACGTCCATCTATCTTCAGACGGTGTGTGATTTCACCTACGTGTTACAGAGAAGGGATTTATCGCTTCTCGTTGCTCAGCATAGCACGTGGTGGTCCAGGGAGTAGGTCGGGTCAGCTTGACCATGTAGGCTACATATGTGGCGCATATGGTAGCGCATGGAGGCAGCCATCTGAGGGATCAGAGACTGTGTTGTACCAACTCAGTTGGCACAGTCTGCTGGATTGCCCAGATGAAGGGGAATCGCACGGGTTGGCGATTGGCTGGTACAGCCTACCAGAAATTAGTACTTGTCATCTCTGTGCATCTTATCTCGCCTAAGCGGGACGCGGAGACCAAGTATGAAATCTGGATCCCATCTCACTAAAAGAGTGTTACTCTTTCGGACTGTTTACTGGATTTTTCAGTCAGACAAAATAGTGAGAAAAGAATCTTTCTTAAGTCCTGGATTGATTCTAGACATTGATACTGACCTTGCTGTTCTTGCATTGTTGTAGATTCCTGCAGCAACGAACACCATGAGCTTCAATCTGCGATCCCTACTGGAAAGGGAGAAGTTTGCTGGGCCGAACTTCTCTGACTGGTTCGGACACCTTAAGATCGTTCTTAAGGCAGAGAGGAAACTGTATGTCCTCGAGACGGCTGTGCCGCCTCAACCCGCTGCGAACGCCGCAAGGGCGGTTCGTGATGCCTATGAAAAGCACGTCAATGATAGCATTGATGTCGCTTGCCTGATGCTAGCGTCTATGACGCCACCGCTGCAGCGTCAGCATGAGGATATGTCGGCTATAGAAATTATAGCGAACCTCAAGATGCTGTATGCTGCACAGGCGAGGACAGAACGCTATAATTTGACGAAGCTCTTCTTTCAGGGCAAACTGGCTGAAGGGAGCCCAGTGGGAGCTCACGTGCTCAAAATGATTGGGCACAAGGAGGCTCTGGAGAAACTGGGGCATACCATCAACCAGGAGCTTGCTGTAGACATAATTCTGCAGTCTCTTCCGCCTTCTTTCGATGCGTTCATTATTAACTTTAATATGAACAAAATCGATTGTACTCCGGCAGAGCTGCTAAATATGCTCTTGACTACTGAGGAAACTCTGAAGGGAAAGGCTTCAACCTCTGTCTTGATGGTTCCTTCGAGGAACAAGAAGAAGGGGAAGAAGGGCAAGGCCCCTGTCAAGAACTACAGTAAGGCTCTGAAGCAAAAGGTCAAGCGGTCGAAGGACAACAGGTGTTTCCACTGTGGCCAGCTGAGTCACTGGAAAAAGGACTGTAAAGCGCTCCAAGGAGATAAGAGGGGAAGCATCGCTTCTGGCTCAGGTATATTTGTGACTGAGGTCATGTTATCTTCTTCTTCTATTTCATGGGTGTTGGACACTGCATGTGGAGTTCACATTTGTTCAAATGTACAGGAACTCAAGAGAAGAAGGCAGGTGGGACAGCATGAGGTAGACCTACGCGTTGGAAACGGGGCACGGGTTGCTGCTGTTGCTGTAGGAGACTATTTCATTTCTTTACCATCTGGCATTGTATTGGAATTAAACAATTGTTATTTTGTACCGAGTATCACCAAAAATATTATCTCTATTCCTGCTCTTGTCAGGAAAGGATTTGCCTTTGAATGCAATATTTCAAAGTGTGTTTTATCTTATGATAATATTGTTTATGGAACTGGTTCAATTAACAATGGGTTATTCATGTTGGACATGGAAAATTCTATACAAAACATTGATAATAAGAAAGCCAAGTATGCTGATGACAGCACCTTGTTATGGCATAGTCGTTTAGGCCATATTAACAAGAAGCGCATTAAGCGGTTGCATGATCATGGACTGCTGGGATCTTTCTCCTACGAGGAAATTGATACATGCAAAGCTTGTTTGATGGGTAAAATGACGAAGTCACCTTTTCCTAATAAAGGTCAAAGGGCTTCAGGTTTACTTGACCTTATACACAGTGATGTGTGTGGGCCATTTAGTAAACATGCCAGAGGTGGCTATCAGTACTTCATTACCTTTACTGATGATTTCAGTAGGTATGGTTATGTCTATCTTATGAGACATAAGAGTGAATCTTTTGACAAGTTCAAAGAGTTCAAAAATGAAGTACAGAATCAGCTAGGCCGAAATATCAAGGCACTTCGTTCTGATCGAGGTGGAGAATACTTGAGTCATGCGTTTACTGACTATCTGAAGGAGTGTGGGATTATCTCACAGCTCACTCCGCCAGGAACACCACAATGGAATGGTGTGTCCGAGAGGAGAAATAGAACGTTACTTGATATGGTTCGTTCTATGATGAGTCAGGCTACTCTTCCATATTCCTTTTGGGGATTTGCACTGGAAACAGCTGCAAAGGTACTAAACCGAGTGCCATCCAAAGCAGTTTCAAAGACGCCATATGAGTTATGGTATGGGAAACAGCCAAGCTTGACATTTATCAGAATCTGGGGTTGCGAGGCTTATGTCAAAAAGCTCGCCTCTGGGAAACTAGAGAGCAGATCTGAGAAATACATCTTTGTCGGTTACCCTAAGGAAACTAAGGGTTATTATTTCTACGATCCCAAGGAGAACAAGGTGTTTGTTGCTCGGATGGCCATATTTCTTGAGAAGGAGTTTCTTCTGCAAGAGGCCAGTGGGAGAGAAATAAAGCTGGATGAGAATCCAGAGGAAGGACAAAGTAGTCAAGCACAGTTGGATGAGCCTGAGCCGGTAGATCAGGTTACTGAACAACCTGAGGCTCAAATATCACGGGAACCGCGAAGATCGGGAAGGATCCGTCGACAGCCTGAGCGCTATGACGGAGTCTACATCATTGATAATGATGAACCCCTCACTTATGCGGATGCGGTCAGTGGACCGGAGTCAGCTAGATGGCTTGATGCTATGCGAGCCGAGATGGACTCCATGTCAGATAACCAAGTCTGGGATTTGGTTGATCCGCCTCCGGGAGTAATCCCTATAGGCTGTAAATGGATCTTCAAGAAGAAGATTGACATGGATGGTAACGTAGTTACCTATAAAGGCAGGCTAGTTGCGAAAGGTTTCAAACAAATCTACGGGATAGATTATGATGAAACTTTCTCACCTGTAGCCATGTTTAAGTCTATTCGGATTCTTTTCGCGATAGCTGCATATTATGATTATGAGATCTGGCAGATGGATGTGAAGACAGCTTTCCTTAATGGAAATCTGGATGAGGATGTGTATATGACACAACCTGAGGGTTTCACTAATCCATCAGATCGTCATAAAATATGCAAGTTAAAGAAGTCTATTTATGGACTTAAACAAGCATCAAGAAGCTGGAATATTCGTTTTGATGAATCAATCTCTGAGTTTGGTTTCATCAAGAACGAGGATGACCCGTGTGTATATAAGAGGTTTAGTGGGAGCGTGATTACTTTCCTAGTCCTCTACGTCGATGATATCTTGATCATTGGAAACGATATTCCTGAACTGCATGCTGTTAAAGCATGGTTAGGAAAATGTTTCCAGATGAAAGATCTAGGAGAAGCAGCCTATGTGTTAGGTGTGAAGATCTACAGGGATAGATCTAAGAGGCTTCTCGGGCTGTGCCAGAGTACGTACATCGATAAAGTCCTGGAAAGATTTCATTTAGAGAATTCTAAAAGAGGATATCTTCCAGTCAGACATGGTCTGAATCTTTCGAAGAGTCAGTGTCCACAAACACAGACTGAGAAAGATGAAATGGACAATACGCCTTATGCTTCGGCTATTGGGTCCATTATGTATGCGATGTTGTGTACTCGCCCAGACGTCGCTTACGGGTTAAGCGTGACCAGTCGGTTCCAAAGTAATCCAGGTATGGCGCACTGGATTGCGGTCAAGAACATTTTAAAATATCTGCGGAGGACCAAAGATATGTTCTTGATATATGGTGGTCAGGAAGAACTCAGTATTGAAGGATATACTGATGCTTCGTTCCAGTCTGACCAGGATGATTTTCGATCGCAATCAGGCTATGTCTTTAGCTTGAATGGTGGAGCAGTGGTGTGGAAAAGTTTCAAACAGTCAACTGTTGCTGATTCCACAACAGAAGCCGAGTATGTTGCAGCCTCGGAAGCATCCAAGGAGGCAGTGTGGATTCGTAAGTTCGTGAGAGAACTTGGTGTTGTTCCTTCGAGTGCAGATCCTTTGGTTATCTTCTGTGATAACACTGGAGCCGTCGCACAAGCAAAGGAACCACGGTCACACCAGAAGTCCAAGCACATACAGAGACGGTTTCACTTGATCCGGGAGATCATTGATCGAGGCAAGATCAAAATCTGCAAGGTTCATACAGACGACAATCTGGCTGACCCGCTTACCAAGCCTCTGGCGCAGCAGAAGCATGAGAAGCACTGTAATAATATGGGTTTGAGATTTCTCAACCATTAGATTAAGTGCAAGTGGGAGATTGTTGGGGTATGCCCTTAAGGCTAATGTTTGAGGCCTTGGGATTGTATCAGTATCATGTAATAAACTCTTGTGTTTATAAAGGCATGGTTGTTATTCAGTTTGTTACCTTGTCTGCTGTAATAAGTGTACTACTGAATAATGTCTCAAAGCTGTTCAGCTAGGCTGACAGTTAAGTCCTTAGTCGAGATATCTTGGTGAACATGAGACAGCCTTGATATGATTGAGACTAACATGTGTTCTAAACTTATAGGATGCTTCGAGCATGGAATAAGATGTAGACTCATGGGTACATTGGATGTACTGGACAGACCCTACTAGGATATTCAATTGCTTGTCACAATGTGAATAATCCTTGTATGCTACAAGTGGCACATGTCCTTTGACTTGAGATCGCTTGTGTTTCTAAATGATGAATGTCATTGTTTTGAGGTAATTCAATATCATTTGAAAGATAATGATTATAGACTATCTTGGATAATGATCATGAGTCAGGTTAGGACACTAGTGATAGATAAAGGATTGCTGTCTCCTTGTTAAAGGAGTGTGATGTTCTAAAAGGGCCCCCCTTGAATGAGATGATTGAGAATGTGTATGGCCATACCCAGATGACTATGTTCATCTGATCTGATCATGCTCATCATATTGGAGTTACAAGCTTGACCCGCTTGTCCAATAAGAACATCCAGTGGCAAAGGATACATGTATGCCTTGTGAAGTGGATTCATACTTGTGCTATGGTTTGGGTGTAGTCTTGGAAGACTCTTTCCTTTATATCGGGAGATAGTGATGTGTTGCTAGATACCCCTCACTGATTGTGATAACGTGAGTTATCGTTACCGACATTTAAAGGAAGCCCTTAGGGTCGCACAATTTGGTGATATGGCTTACTTGAGTCAGATCGTGTGGACTGGATTGTTTTGATTCAGTTTAAAGGAGTTTAAACTCTGATTGTAAGTGAGATCCAGTCTGATCATGTTTGATTGATTAGAGCTTGAGATCGGTAAGCTTCGATCGAGAGTGTGGATGCTAGATCGATGAGATCAAGGGCATCAAAAGATGAACGGTCAGATTTTGAACCTTAGGGTTTAATTTGGTCTGGACCAATACTTGGGCTGATTTGGTTTGGTCATTGGGCCAACTGCATTGAACCGGCTCATATGTGAGCGCTTGGTTCATTTGTGAGAAGAGACATGCGTTTGGTTCACTTCATGTGAACGCATAACGCTGTTGGGTCCCCTTCTAGGGGGAGCGCAAGCGGATAAAACCCCTTTCAAGAGGGGGGGCCGAAAACCCTAAGAGTGGGTGGCGCATATTTCATTCAATCCATGAAGATGCTAGGGTTTCAACTAATCGCATGTTACATGTTCTCATGATCAACTTTGAACGATTGAATGGATAAGAGAGAATTCATACCATTGCCATGAGGATTGGACTCGGCTTGGAAGCTAGAGAACGATAGGGTTCTCCTCCAAAGTGTGCCACACACAAGAAGAAATTGGCCTACACCTTGTCGTCCTTGTGCTAGCAAGGCTTCAAGGTTCCTTTTCGTATGGAAGGGAAGGGAAAATCTTGCTTGGCGAGACTCCTTTCTCTTGTTTTTCGTCAAGTCCTTTCTTCACCGAATTGGAGAAACCTTCACAAGAGAATTCGACAAGTGAGTAACCTCCCACACTAATGTGGAGGCGTTACACACAATCCACTTGAAACCAAATTCCAAAGATGGAAAGTATTGAAGGCTTAAGCGTTCACCCAAAGTGAACCAAGCCCTTAACTCACCTCCCATGAACCATGCGCTCATCCATGAGCCGGTTCAATGTCGGTTTGGTCCAAGACCAATTAACCCAAGCCATATGGTCTAGATCACAATAAACCCTAAAGGTTCAAGATCCAACCGTTCATTTCTTGATGCTCCTGATCTCACCGATCTAGCATCATTTCTCTCGATCGAAGCTTACCGATCTCAAGCCCTAATCAATCAAACATGATCAGACCAGATCTCACTTACAATCAGAGATTAAATCCCTTTAAACTGAACCCAAACAATTCAGTCCACACGATCTGACTCAAGTAAGCCATATCATCAAATTGTGCGACCCTGAGGGTTTCCTTTAAATGTCGGTAACGATAACTCACGTTATCATGATCAGTGAGGGGTATCTAGCAACACATCACTGTCTCCCGATATAAAGGAAAGAGTCTTCCAAGACTACTCCCAAATCACAGCACAAGTGTGAATCTTCTTCACAAGGCATACATGTGTCCTTTGCCACTGGATGTTCTTATTGGACAAGCCTGTCAAGCTTGTAACTCCAATATGATGAGCATGATTAGATCAGATGAACATAGTCACCTGGGTATGGCCATACACTATCTCAATCATCTCATCTTGGGGGGCCCTTTAGAACATCACACTCCTTAAACAAGGAGACGGCAATCCTATATCTATCACTAGTGTCCTAACCTGACTCATGATCATTATCCAAGATAGTCTATAATCATTATATTTCAAATGATATTGAAATACCTCAAAATAATGACATTCATCATTTAGAAACACAAGTGATCTCAAGTCAAAGGACATGTGCCACTTGGTGCTTACAAGGAATATTCACATTGTGACAACCAACTGAATATCCTAGTAGGGTCTGTCCAGTACATCCAATGTACCCATGAGTCTACATCTTATTCCATGCTCGAAGCATCCTATAAGATTAGAACACATATTAGTCTCAATCATATCAAGGCTGTCTCAAGTTCACCAAGATATCTCGACTAAGGACATATGCATGTCAGCCTAGCTGAACAGCTTTGAGACATTATTCAGTAGTACACTTATTACAGCAGACAAGGTAACAACCTGAATAATAACCATGCCTTTATAAACTCAAGAGTTTATTACATGATACTTATACAATCCCAAGGCCTCAAACATTAGCCTTAAGGGCATACCCCAACAATCTCCCACTTGCACTTAATCTAATGGTTGAGAAATCTCAAACCCATATTATTACAGTGCTTCTCATGCTTCTGCTGCGCCAGAGGCTTGGTAAGCGGGTCTGCCAGATTGTCATCTGTATGAACTTTGCAGATTTTGATCTCGCCTCGATCAATGATCTCCCGGATCAAGTGAAACCGTCTCTGTATGTGCTTGGACTTCTGGTGCGACCGTGGTTCCTTTGCTTGCGCGATTGCTCCAGTGTTATCACAGAAGATAACCAAAGGATCTGCACTCGAAGGAACAACACCAAGTTCTCTCACGAACTTACGAATCCACACTGCCTCCTTGGATGCTTCCGAGGCTGCAACATACTCGGCTTCTGTTGTGGAATCAGCAACAGTTGACTGTTTGAAACTCTTCCACACCACTGCTCCACCATTCAAGCTAAAAACATAGCCTGATTGCGATCGGAAATCATCCTGGTCCGGCTGGAACGAAGCGTCAGTATATCCCTCTATACTGAGTTCTTCCTGACCACCATATATCAAGAACATATCTTTGGTCCTCCGCAGATATTTTATAATGTTCTTGACTGCAATCCAGTGCGCCAAACCTGGATTACTTTGGAACCGACTAGTCACGCTTAACCCGTAAGCGACGTCTGGGCGAGTACACAACATCGCATACATAATGGACCCAATAGCCGAAGCATAAGGCGTATTGTCCATTTCATCTTTCTCAGTCTGTGTTTGTGGACACTGACTCTTCGAAAGATTCAGACCATATCTGACTGGAAGATATCCACGTTTAGAATTCTCTAAATGGAATCTCTCCAGGACTTTATCGATGTAAGTACTCTGGCACAGCCCGAGAAGCCTCTTAGATCTATCCCGGTAGATCTTCACACCTAACACATAGGCTGCTTCTCCTAGATCTTTCATCTGGAAACATTTTCTTAACCATGCTTTGACAGCATGCAGTTCAGGAATATCATTTCCAATGATCAAGATATCATCGACGTAGAGGATTAGGAATGTAATCACGCTCCCACTAAACCTCTTATATACACACGGGTCGTCCTCGTTCTTGATGAAACCAAACTCAGAGATTGATTCATCAAAACGAATATTCCAGCTTCTTGATGCTTGTTTAAGTCCATAAATAGAATTCTTTAACTTGCATATTTTATGACGATCGGCTGGATTAGTGAAACCTTCAGGTTGTGTCATATACACATCCTCATCAAGATTTCCATTAAGGAAAGCTGTCTTCACATCCATCTGCCAGATCTCATAATCGTAATATGCAGCTATCGCGAAAAGAATCCGAATAGACTTAAACATGGCTACAGGAGAGAAAGTTTCATCATAATCTATCCCGTAGATTTGTTTGAAACCTTTCGCTACTAGCCTGCCTTTATAGGTAACCACGTTACCATCCATGTCAATCTTCTTCTTGAAGATCCATTTACAGCCTATAGGGATTACTCCCGAAGGCGGATCAACCAAATCCCAGACTTGGTTATCTGACATGGAGTCCATCTCGGCTCGCATAGCTTCAAGCCATCTAGCTGACTCCGGTCCACTGACCGCATCCGCATAGGTGAGGGGTTCATCATTATCAATGATGTAGACTCCGTCATAGCGCTCAGGCTGTCGACGGATCCTTCCCGATCTTCGCGGTTCCCGTGATATCTGATCCTCAGGTTGTTCAATAACCTGATCTACCGGCTCAGGCTCATCCAACTGTGCTTGACTACTTTGTCCTTCATCTGGATTCTCATCCAGTTTTATTTCTCTCCCACTGGCCTCTTGCAGAAGAAATTCCTTCTCAAGAAATATGGCAGTCCGAGCAACAAATACCTTGTTCTCCTTGGGATCGTAGAAATAATAACCCTTAGTTTCCTTAGGGTAACCGACAAAGATACATTTGTCAGATCTGCTCTCTCCAGTTTCCCAGAGGCGAGCTTTTTGACATAAGCCTCGCAACCCCAGATCCTGATAAATGTCAAGCCAGGCTGTTTCCCATACCATAACTCATATGGCGTTTTAGAAACTGCCTTGGATGGCACTCGGTTTAGTACCTTTGCAGCTGTTTCCAGTGCAAAACCCCAAAAGGAGTATGGAAGAGTGGCCTGACTCATCATAGAACGAACCATATCAAGTAACGTTCTATTTCTCCTCTCGGACACACCATTCCATTGCGGTGTTCCTGGCGGAGTGAGCTGTGAGATAATCCCACACTCCTTTAGATAGTCAGTAAATTCTCGACTTAGGTATTCACCACCTCGATCAGAACGAAGTGCCTTGATATTTCGGCCTAACTGATTTTGTACTTCATTTTTGAACTCTTTGAACTTGTCAAAAGATTCACTTTTATGTCTCATTAGATAGACATATCCATACCTACAGAAATCATCAGTAAAGGTAATGAAGTACTGATAGCCACCTCTAGCATGTTTACTAAATGGCCCACACACATCACTGTGTATGAGGTCAAGTAAACCTGAAGCCCTTTGACCTTTATTAAGAAAAGGTGACTTCGTCATTTTACCCATTAAACAAGCTTTGCATGTATCAAACTCCTTGTAGGAGAATGATCCCAGCAGTCCATGATCATGCAACCGCTTAATGCGCTTCTCGTTTATATGGCCTAAACGACTATGCCATAGCAAGGTGCTCTCATCAGCATACTTGGCTTTCTTATTATCAATGTTTTGTATAGAACATTCCATGTCCAACATGAATAACCCATTGTTAATTGAACCAGTTGCATACACAATATTATCATAAGTTAAAACACACTTTGAAGTCTTGCATTCAAAGGAAAAACCCTTCCTGACAAGAGCAGGAATGGAGATAATATTCTTGGTAATACTGGGTACAAAATAACAATTGTTTAATTCCAATACAATGCCAGATGGTAAAGAAATGAAATAGTCTCCTACAGCAACAGCAGCAACCCGTGCCCCGTTTCCAACGCGTAGGTCTACCTCATGCTGTCCCACCTGTCTTCTTCTCTTGAGTTCCTGTACATTTGAACAAATGTGAACTCCACATGCAGTGTCCAACACCCATGAAATAGAAGAAGAAGATAACATGACCTCAGTCACATATATACCTGAGCCAGAAGCGATGCTTCCCCTCTTATCTCCTTGGAGCGCTTTGCAGTCCTTTTTCCAGTGACCCAGCTGGCCACAGTGGAAACACCTGTTGTCCTTGGACCGCTTAACCTTTTGCTTCAGAGCCTTACTGTAGTTCTTGACTGGGGCTTTGCCCTTCTTCCCCTTCTTCTTGTTCCTGGAAGGAACCATCAAGACAGAGGTTGAAGGCTTTCCCTTCAGAGTTTCCTCAGTAGTCAAGAGCATATTCAGCAGCTCTGCCGGAGTACAATCGATCTTGTTCATATTAAAGTTAATAATGAACGCATCGAAAGAGGGCGGGAGAGACTGCAGAATTATGTCTACAGTAAGCTCCTGGTTGACGGTATGCCCCAGTTTCTCTAGAGCCTCCTTGTGCCCAATCATCTTGAGCACGTGAGCTCCCACTGGGCTCCCTTCAGCCAGTTTGCTCTGAAAGAAGAGCTTCGTCATATTATAGCGTTCTGTCCTCGCCTGTGCAGCATACAGCATCTTGAGGTTCGCTATAATCTCTATAGCCGACATATCCTCATGCTGACGCTGCAGCGGTGGCGTCATAGACGCTAGCATCAGGCAAGCGACATCAATGCTATCATTGACGTGCTTTTCACAGGCATCGCGAACCGCCCTTGCGGCGTTCGCAGCGGGTTGAGGCGGCACAGCCGTCTCGAGGACATACAGTTTCCTCTCTGCCTTAAGAACGATCTTAAGGTGTCCGAACCAGTCAGAGAAGTTTGGCCCTGCAAACTTCTCCCTTTCCAGTAGGGATCGCACATTGAAGCTCATGGTGTTTGTTGCTGCAGGTATCTACAATAATGCAAGAACAGCAAGGTTAGTATCAATGTTTAGAATCTATCCAGGACTTAAGAAAGATTCTTTTCTCACTATTTTGTCTGACTGAAAAATCCAGTAAACAGTCCGAAAGAGTAACACTCTTTTAGTGAGATGGGATCCAGATTTCATACTTGGTCTCTGCGTCCCGCTCAGGCGAGATAAGATGCACAGAGATGACAAGCATTAATTTCTAGTAGGCTTTCCCAGCCAATCGCCAACCCGTGCGATTCCCCTTCATCTGGGCAATCCAGCAGACTGTGCCAACTGAGTTGGTACAACACAGTCTCTGATCCCACAGATGGCTGCCTCCATGTGCTACCATATGCGCCACATATGTAGTCTACATGGTCAAGCTGACCCGACCTACTCCCTGGACCACCACGTGCTATGCTGAGCAACGAGAAGCGATAAATCCCTTCTCTGTAACACGCAGGTGTAATCCAGCACCGTCTGAAGATAGATGGACGTGCCCACTGAGTGGGTACAACACGGCTCCAACGATAATCAGAACAGTGAGGTTTCGCGTCAGAAGGCTTACGAGCTTGATATGTTAGCGTTGGATTTTAACGGTCTTTTATCTTCTTCACTATCATTCAAGTCCTATGGTGATAGCAGAAGATAAACACATGCAATTCTAATTATATAAGCAATAAATAGAAAGCATGATCTTATGTGGTAAAAGCCCATGAACCCTAGTAAGACCTTAATTTTACTTAAGTCTTCACTTGAGCTCTTTTGCATCTCATCTGGTCCAACCCAGGGCCCTAGCGCCAAGAGCACCTCAGGTGCGCCACCAGCTGAATGCCCCTCTTGGATGTGTGCCTTTATGCTCTTGTCTAATCAAAATACATTTTGATCTATCTAGACAAGCTTTGACTCGCAGGTCAATTATACAATAGATTAACAAAAATGTGATTCGCAGATCACAATAATATTAACTTATAATTAACCAGGCACGCAGGCCCCAGCACAGCACACAATAGGGCAACCCACATAAGATTAAATAAACAAGCATCATGGCATCATTCAATCAATCATGTGATCCATAGACAAAATAAAAATTTTCAAATCCCATTGGAATCAATTTTACTTGTCTTATGTGCCCTACTACCTTACAATGGTCCATTGATAGGGATCCACTCATCAATCTAGTTAGATCCAAGCCCTTGCATGCACCAAGTCCTAACTGACTCGAGTTGACCTAATGGTCAACCATGCATGCCCCTAGGGCTGAACAACCAACATGAGTTCTGGCAAGCGGGTGTGACCCCGGGCCTAACTCATGTGTGTTCACTGGTTGTCTCAACCAGACCTCGCTACACGCCATTGATGCAGTCAACCTATAGCCACCTCGTGCTTGCGCACAGGTGCTATCTGGTCGACCCATCTAGGCTGTCAGATGGTCTGATCAGACTAGCTTGATCTATACAAGATGATGCTTTCAACCCCATCAACCCATCTAAGGGTTTACAATAGGTGCAACTTAGATCTAGTTGGGCGCGCATGTCATTTAGGGTTTGAAAAACACAATTACAATAACATGAACCGCAACCAACATACATGCGCCAATCATCTAGCGCCAAGATAACTCTTATACATGCGCAAATCTAAACATACTATCAACTAGTATACTCGCATGAAGAGAAAAAAAATAGATCTAAGCAACAAACATACATGGATCACTCAAAGCAATCAAAAGAACATATAAGACCGCTCTGATACCAATTGTTGGGTCCCCTTCTAGGGGGAGCGCAAGCGGATAAAACCCCTTTCAAGAGGGGGGGCCGAAAACCCTAAGAGTGGGTGGCGCATATTTCATTCAATCCATGAAGATGCTAGGGTTTCAACTAATCGCATGTTACATGTTCTCATGATCAACTTTGAACGATTGAATGGATAAGAGAGAATTCATACCATTGCCATGAGGATTGGACTCGGCTTGGAAGCTAGAGAACGATAGGGTTCTCCTCCAAAGTGTGCCACACACAAGAAGAAATTGGCCTACACCTTGTCGTCCTTGTGCTAGCAAGGCTTCAAGGTTCCTTTTCGTATGGAAGGGAAGGGAAAATCTTGCTTGGCGAGACTCCTTTCTCTTGTTTTTCGTCAAGTCCTTTCTTCACCGAATTGGAGAAACCTTCACAAGAGAATTCGACAAGTGAGTAACCTCCCACACTAATGTGGAGGCGTTACACACAATCCACTTGAAACCGAATTCCAAAGATGGAAAGTATTGAAGGCTTAAGCGTTCACCCAAAGTGAACCAAGCCCTTAACTCACCTCCCATGAACCATGCGCTCATCCATGAGCCGGTTCAATGTCGGTTTGGTCCAAGACCAATTAACCCAAGCCATATGGTCTAGATCACAATAAACCCTAAAGGTTCAAGATCCAACCGTTCATTTCTTGATGCTCCTGATCTCACCGATCTAGCATCATTTCTCTCGATCGAAGCTTACCGATCTCAAGCCCTAATCAATCAAACATGATCAGACCAGATCTCACTTACAATCAGAGATTAAATCCCTTTAAACTGAACCCAAACAATTCAGTCCACACGATCTGACTCAAGTAAGCCATATCATCAAATTGTGCGACCCTGAGGGTTTCCTTTAAATGTCGGTAACGATAACTCACGTTATCATGATCAGTGAGGGGTATCTAGCAACACATCACTGTCTCCCGATATAAAGGAAAGAGTCTTCCAAGACTACTCCCAAATCACAGCACAAGTGTGAATCTTCTTCACAAGGCATACATGTGTCCTTTGCCACTGGATGTTCTTATTGGACAAGCCTGTCAAGCTTGTAACTCCAATATGATGAGCATGATTAGATCAGATGAACATAGTCACCTGGGTATGGCCATACACTATCTCAATCATCTCATCTTGGGGGGCCCTTTAGAACATCACACTCCTTAAACAAGGAGACGACAATCCTATATCTATCACTAGTGTCCTAACCTGACTCATGATCATTATCCAAGATAGTCTATAATCATTATATTTCAAATGATATTGAAATACCTCAAAATAATGAGATTCATCATTTAGAAACACAAGTGATCTCAAGTCAAAGGACATGTGCCACTTGGTGCTTACAAGGAATATTCACATTGTGACAACCAACTGAATATCCTAGTAGGGTCTGTCCAGTACATCCAATGTACCCATGAGTCTACATCTTATTCCATGCTCGAAGCATCCTATAAGATTAGAACACATATTAGTCTCAATCATATCAAGGCTGTCTCAAGTTCACCAAGATATCTCGACTAAGGACATATGCATGTCAGCCTAGCTGAACAGCTTTGAGACATTATTCAGTAGTACACTTATTACAGCAGACAAGGTAACAACTTGAATAATAACCATGCCTTTATAAACACAAGAGTTTATTACATGATACTTATACAATCCCAAGGCCTCAAACATTAGCCTTAAGGGCATACCCCAACAAACGCATGTATTCAATACTTGCCAATTTTGGCATTTCGGTTTGCAAAGTGATGAATGTCTCCACATTTCGATCACAAGGCTTCTCTAACGCTCATCTCCCCTTTTGCTCTCGACGACACACACATTCCTGGGTGGTGTAAGTTGACGAGAAGAAGGATCGGCCAAGAAAGATTTTTCATCATCTCCTTCCATTCGACAAGGAAGCTTGGGTGCCTTGCTAGCACAAGGGACGCCAAGGAAGTAAGCAATCTTCATCTTGTGTGTGAACTTTTGGAGGAGATCTAAGTTGCTCTCTTCTTCCAAGCTGACATTCAACCCTATGGCATTGGTATGATCTCCTTCTTGATCTAATTACTCTATCAAAGTTGATCATATGAGCATATAAGCGATTATGGTGTTGAAACCCTAGCAAACATGCATGCGCCCCCTCCCTTAGGGTTTCGGCCCCCCCTCTTGAAAGGGGTTTTATCCGCTTGCGCTCCCCCTTGAAGGGGACTCTACAGCTGGATACGGCATGAATCCTAACCTCTCAATGGTGCCTCTACAGTTTCATCGTGTGCCCAGCGCATATGAAACTCTAGTCAAGTCCATTCCTAACCGTTATGCCTAGGGCCAACGAGTTTCCTTACGAAGGCATGCCCAGGTTAAAACTAGACTAGGGAAACCATTGCCACCACGCACATTCTAAAGATAAGTGAGCGTGTCCCACGAGGGTGGGAAACAATTCACAACACCACTGATCGATAGCATAGTGAGAGCTACGCAATAGAAGGCTACTAGACTTGGTATTTTAATGAGGGTTTCGTTTAAGGTCTCATCAATTTTATCTTATGTCTAACAATACATGCATGTAATCCTATAGTGATAACATAACGATAAAACATCATAGACATGCTTTAGCAGATACTGAAAGCAGTAAAAGAATGATGTGATCATAGCCTATTCAAGACATTGAACCAACCCATGCCAAAAGGAGGTTCAACTCTTGACCTAGGACTCAAGCCCCCTAAAACTAGGCCTAGCCTAGCCGACCTCTAGCTTGGTCTTCAAGGTTGGCTCCAAGGTCCTTTTCATCATGGTTTAACTCTCAAACCCTAGAGGTAGTTATAGGGAAACCCTAAAAGCACCCCCATAAGTTTGGCCAATGTCATGGTCTTCCTTCAAGAGTGATGCACTGCCATGTATGGGCCAAGACACCTAGCACACAAGCCCTAAGGCTCGGCCAAGTCATCTTGCACCACAACACCATGAGCTATCTTTGAAGAGTCTTCTTGCGCCACCAAGCAAGGTGCGCAAGCTTCAAGCATGCGCCAATGTCCAAGTACATTCGCTACCCTAATCTTCTTCTCAATTAAAAGCAAAAAGAAAAGCGGCATGTAGGCCTCCCAATGATACATCACAAGCATGCAAAGGGGCTTGACTTATGACCACAACATTATGCACAACCAAGGTATTTATTCATGCAAATCTACATGCTCATGAAAAACATAAAATCTGAAATTTTACTTTTTCATAAAACAAGTCTCTTTCCCTCATCTTCTTATCACAAATCTTTTGGTTATTCGCAATTACTTTTTCACGATGATTTCATAGATCCTTTCGGCTGGCAATTTTGACAGATCAAGAGACCCAGCCAATCCGAAGACACAATGCCCGTCCTACTTGACAAAACTACGTGCACCTTTGATCTTCAAATCAAGCAAGAAAAATAAGCCAAAAATCCAAAAGAGATTGACAAGATGATAGGAACAAGAAACCCTAATTTTTCCTACTTAGAAAAATCATTCGCCTTGTGATCATGCAATTTTCAAAAATTGAGATATGACACGTGTGCATGGAAAACCATGAAATTACATCGTTCTAGTCTCGCAAGTCCCTCTGATACCACTGTTGGGAAACCCCGGGGATATTTTACAATTTTTTCAGAGTCATTACAATACACACACATTGCACAGAGGAAGAATATCCCCGAAAAGGCCAGTCCCAAAAACCCAATGAAGATCGCATGCGAGGGAGTCGACACGATGAGATAGAAAATACCTTAAAGAAAGACGAGGCCGATGTCGAGGTAGGTGCGCAAGCGTGCGCCCTCTGCAGTCTCACACACACGGAGGCCTCGAGCTCTCTTCTTCCACGCGCGGTGCTAGCCTCGGGAAGAATATCCAAGCCTTGTTCTCCTTCTTCAAAGCATGCACCACCTTCAAGGAAGATGCGCCAATGATGAAGAAAGGAGAGGAGATTGCCGCCAAGCACATATCCCTCTTGCGCCAAGAGGAGAATAGAAGAAGAAGCTTGCGGCTAGGAAGAAGGAAGAAGTTGTGCCACCACTTGAACCCTTGCTTTCGCCCCTCTTGATGTTGCACACGCCTCCAAGGAATTCCAACAACAAAGAGAGGGGCGGCTAGGGTTACTTTTATAGAGCAAGAGGCGGTTTGCGCAAGGGCTAGGATCATGACAAGTGTAGGGCTAGGATGAGGGCGTTTGAGGCAAGGAAAGTCTCCAAGACTTTACCATAAACCTCATTCAACCTATCCATAATTGGCCAAGCACCATATCAGCCCAAGACATGCCTTAAAGGCATTCATAGCATCAAAGGAGCAAGGGGTAGGCGCAAATTGCTTCCTTAATGAAGCAACTTTGCCAACTTCTCCCCATTATGCCCATAGGCGCCTAAGGGAGAAGTTTTCTCCCCATTATGCCCTTTTAGCCCATTGCCTCTTCATGACAACTTGTTATTGGGCCTCATTGGATAATGAGCTACCCCAAACTTTATTACATGGGTTGATTAAGTAATTGGATCCAATCCAATGCAATCCTAATCCAAATGTGACCAACCATGGTCAAATACGGGTCAACCTACCAAAAATAAAGTTTGGCTCCAATAATATTCTTCCATCTCATTAGGCCCATTGGCACTGATGAAATCTCCCAATTAGATCCGAGTTATCTAATAACTCGATCATAAGGCTTCCCGATCAACACGAGAACTCAAATATCAAGGTGTGCGACCCTGTAGGTTCCTCTGACGCTGGCAGTGGTGACCAAAGTTTACCACAAGCAATGAGTGGCACCAAGCCGTGCATCGCTGCTACCCAGGTCTTTGGAATGGATATCGACATTGACATCCCCATCATCACAACTAGGTACAGATACATTATAGTCTCTTTGCCGAACTGATATCCAATTGGACAAGTGTGTCACCACATATTTTCACCCAATCACATGGTCATGACAAAATCAGGTTCTCACCAGGGTTTGACCATACACTCTCAATCATAGAACCATAGAGGAGCTCCATGGATATCAAGCTTCACTTAGGAAGGGGCAAATCTTCTGTCTATCCATTGACCTTCTCATATGGGTCGTGACATGCTCAATAACAACCATTATTACCTCCCAACTACGGAGAGATGTTAGGTTGTATCAAAGCATGTCCCTAACCATATAGAATGTTCAATTACCTCTAGTCAATGGATCAATGCATCTCCTATCACTTGTGAGGATAACTCATGACACCAAGTCATTGCCTGACAGCGGGTCTGTCCAGTATAGCACCTTGTGTCTAACCTGCCCATATACCAGTCTCACAAGTACCAGTGCTTTCCCATATCCACTCAGGTACATCGACTTGGCATAACCATTTGAGCACAGTTCCAATCTGTCTCCAGGGACATTACCATGTACGTACACAATCACAGATGTAGACAAACATAGATAATGACAATGCCAGAATGATATATAAGTATCAAAGTCAAGTAGTACAAAGATTGACCAAAACTAGGTCCTAGGGCATATACACCAACACCTCCAGCATGATGGGAAGAATCTGCGACATGTGGGAAGGTGAATCTGTACCTATATCAAATAGGTCATCTCTTCCACCCTTGGTGGGTGGTGGTTGTACAGAATCCAAAGATGGTGTGAAGGCAGCCTTGGCATCACTTGGAGAAAGCCTCCAATTAGCTTGATCTTCGGCATTAGTTTTCTCAGTGTGAGGCAAAGGCAAAGTGGGTGCTCCAGGTCCAAGAACCAAACAGAAGATATCCCCCTATCTGACAATCATCTTCATGGCTATGCAAGATTCAATGTCCAATGTTGCATTTCCCTTAGCCACTTCAACTCCATAGGGTTCGACATTCAAATGAAGGGCTATAGGAGTAATCAACCCTCCTATCACAATTGCCCCCCTCTTAGCCCTGGCAACCTTATCCATGTGCTTGAAACCCATGTAACATCCAAAAGACATCATCATAAAGGCCTAGTGCCTCTAACGTGCGTCGATCTGCATACTTAGTGTTGACAATTCTCCTGGCTATCAATTGGTTGTATTTGGTCTCTTGGATTTCATTCCTAAAAATGATACCATAGGGATTTGGGGGAGTTAAGGATTCAACTGGTGCCTTTCCCTTCTTCCTTGAGACCACTGATTTTACTCTTGGTGCCATCTGATGAACTGCTTGTCACTTATGCTGAAATAGGCTGCAAACTAAAATTTGAACACAATATAGCAAAAATCTTGTTCTAATAGAAATCACACTTTCAATTTCCTTAGGATTGAACATTTTCACTAAAGAAGCATCGTGAAAACAAGAATCAGTTAAATCCAAGCTTAAATCCAAATATTTGACTAGAAAAAGAATGAGGGTGAATAGTAAACTAAAGAACACATCGTATTGAGCTCGTTTGAGGTTCAAAATCACTCCAAAATTAGTCAAAATTTTCTAGAAACAAACTAGGAAGAGTAGCCTGTCATCCAAGGAGCAAATGAGAGCAAATATTTCAAAAATCAACCAAGAATCGAAAGAAAACAAGATAGGGGTGGAAATCTCATCAAAACCCGCCATAATGAAGAAATTGGGCAAGATAGTACCAAATCAGTGGCCGGAGTTAGACGGGAAGGGTCGTCGGCGAGCTCTGAAGGTCAGAGAAGGTCAAAAACTTGAGGTCGGTGTGAGAGAATGAGTAAAATCCCGAAAACACGGTACAGAAACCTTAAAAACGGTAGAGTAAATCATACGGGTTGATAGAAATACGGCCGTAATTTTCATTACGACAGTGCCGTAATGTGGTAATCGAAAAACATAGGCCGTAATATCCATACGACAGTGCCGTAAACGTCTGAAAACTCTCGGGTCAAAAATGGACTGGAATTATGGTACCGTATAAATGATTACGGCAATGCCGTAAAAACGACCAAGATTTTTTTTTTACGAAATAAAATACGGCATGTAGAAATGTTCACGGTACTACCGTAAAAGTAGTAAAACTCTCGGGAAGATTTTGGAGCAAAAATACAGCCAGTAAAAATACTTACGAAAGTGCCATAATGGCATCAAAACTTTCTACTAAAAAACGGACCGAAAATATGGCCCGTAATTTGCATTACGGTAGTGTCGTAATTTTGAATCAAACGTGATTTTACCTGCAAAAAGAGAAGAAAACATTAGTGCTAAAAATAAACTAAAATAAAAGAAACTAAGCTAAGTAAGAGTGATTGGGTTACCTCCCAAGAAGCGCTAATTTAAAGGTCATTAGCTTGACCGTTCTGCAGTCATATTTGATCGTGGTGGTACCTTCAGTCGCCATTCTGATTTATCCATGTTTTGTTCACCACTTCTAAGTACATAAGGCTCATTCAAGAAACAATGTCTAACTTTACTTAAGATCTTTTTTCCTCTGTCAAGCAATTTTGATCTTCCTTTTCTTCTTCATCTCTTCTTCTTTTTCTTTATAGAAATTGAATCAGTTTCTTCCTGAAATCCTTTATTCACACACTCAGAAAAGGTGTCAATTTCAATATTACAAGGTTCACCAAATAAATTGTGCACATCACTTACATCATTATCAACTAACTCAATACTACAACATGATCCTGAATATGATGTTTTTTTCAATGAATCGGATAAATCAAACTCAATTATATTTTCACAAATATCAAACGTGAGTTTTCCTTTCCTAACATCTATGACTACACCTGCTATGGCTAAAAAGGGTCTACCAAGTATAATTGGATTCTTATGACTTTCCTCCATCTCAAGAACTACAAAATCTGCTGGTATGAAATACATGCCTATTTGAACTGGAACATTTTCTAAAATACCAACTGGGTACTTTACCAATGAATCAGCGAGTTGCAAAGATATTGAAGTTGGTTTAAGCTCCCCCATGTCCAATTTATTGCAAATAGATAATGGCATTAGGCTTACACTAACACCCAAATCACATAAGGCTCGATCAAAAGTCATACTCGCAATAAAACAAGGTATAGAGAAACTACCTGGATCCTTTAATTTCGGTGGCAGTTTATTCTGGATAATAACACTAAATTCTTTAGTAAAAGCCACAGTACCATAGTCCTCTATCTTTCTCTTATTTGACAAATTTTCTTTAAAAAATTTAGCATATGAGGGCATTTGAGATAAAGCTTCAATGAATGGAATGCTAATGTAAAGCTTATTTAAAACAACAAGGAATTTCCCAAATTCCTTATCTAGTTTGGCTTGAACTAATTTCTGGGAAAAGGGTATAGGTGGCCAATAAGGTGCAGGAGAACTTGATTTAGAAACATCAACTTGACATGGCTCATCACCTTTATGAGGTGGCAAACTAGTTTGGGACTGCTCATGCATAGAAGATTTTTCCAAGTCTAGTTCATTGTCATGTTCATTATTAGGCTCTCTTTCATTGTCCTCAGGTTTCCCTTTAGGTTCATCTAATTGCCTCCCACTTCTAGTAATTATAGCATTATAGTGCTCCCTAGGGTTTAATTCAGGTTTAGCAGGTAATTTTCCTGGGGGTCTGTAAGAAGTGCTTACTTGTTGTGCTATTTGATTTTCTAATATTTTATTGTGGCCTGCTAATTATACTATTGGAGAAGCAAGTTGGCAAACCATTCTCTTAAGATCTTCAATTTCCTTATTTTGATTTGTCATGAATTGATTTTGTCAAGTCATAAACTTTTCAACCATAGATTCAACATTAGAATTTTGGGGTTGGTTTTGATTTGGATTTTGCTTTTCTTGGTACCCTGTTTGCCCCCCAATATTGTTTTTACTCTTCCAAGATAAATTAGGGTGGTTCCTCCATCCAGGGTTGTAAGTACCAGAATAAGGATCATTGTTTCTACTTTGACTATAACCCCCCAAAGCATTAACTTGTTCAGCACCTTGATTAGCAATGACTTTACATTCTTCAGAATAATGACCATTATTACCATAAATATCACACACTATAGAAGATGAAACTACAGCAATTTGCATTTTGAAAGAATCAAATCTGTTGCACAAAGAATCTACCTTTTCTGCCAAGGTGCGCCAACCATTACTCTTGTTCTTACCTTGAGGAGGTTGATACAACACTCCTCTCTCATTAGTCCACTGGTTATGATTCAAAGTCACCACCTCAATCAACTTGAAAGCATCTTCAATGCTTCTGCTCATGAGAGCTCCTCCTGCAACTGCATCAACAGTTATTATGGTATTATAAAGGAATCCATTGTAAAGAGTATGAATTATAACCCAATTTTCAAGGCCATGTTGAGGACACTTCCGTTCTAAATCATTAAAACGCTCCCATGCCTCGCTAAAAGATTTGCCATCCCTCTATGCAAAGCTTGTTATCTAGTTTCTCAATTGGATGGTCTTGCTGGGTGGAAAGTATTTCATCAAGAAGACATTTGATAATTGTTCCCATGTGGTGAAGGTACTGGTAGGTTGAGATTGAAGCCATGAACGCACGCGGTCCCTAAGAGAAAAGGGAAACAATCTCAATTTCAGTACATCATTAGAAATGCCATTAATCTTAATTGTATCACTTAATTCAAGAAACAAAGCCAGGTGTTGATTAGGATCTTCTGTTGGGAAACCCCGGAGATATTTTACAATTTTTCATAGTCATTACAATACATACACATTGTACAGCGGAAGAATATCCTCGAAACAGGCTAGTCCCAAAAACCCAGTGAAGATCATCAAGCGAGGGAGTCGACACGATGAGATAGAAAATATCTTAATGCAAGACAAGGCCGATGTCGAGGTAGGCGCCCAAGCATGCGCCCTCTGCAGTCTCACACACACCGATGCCTCGAGTCCTCTTCTTCCTTGCCCAGTGCTAGCCGCGGGAAGAAGATCCAAGCCTTAGGGAGACCTCCACTTTACTTGTGCCACCTTCTAGAGTAGTTGCACCAAGAAGGAAGAGGGAAGAAGACAAGCTGCCAAGCTCTAATGCTCCAAGCGTCAAGAGGAAAGGAAGGAAGAAGCTTGCGGATTGATGGAAGGAAGAAGGTTGCGCCCCTCTTCTTGCTCTCGCCCTTGCCCTTTGCTCACGCCTCAATGTGCTCATGCCAATGAGTTGAATCATGAGAGCTCTTGCACATCTCTAGGATATAAATAGAGCAAGGGGAAGTAACACAAGCCTTAAGGGGTGTGCGCAACTCATAGAGAAAGGGGTGGCTAGGGTTACGGTTTGGTGCAATTAGGGTTTGAGGTAAGGAAAGTTTCCAAGACTTTACCATAAACCTCATTCAACCTGTCCATATGCACCCAAAGCTTTCTATACATATCCAAAATGCTTCATGCGCCCCATCCCTTGCCATAGAGGAAAGGTTTCCATCAAGGACAAAGGGGCAAGGCGCCAAAGGCTTCTATACGAAGCAAATTGTGCCACTTCTCCCCATTATAACCATAAGCACCTAGGGGAGAAGTTTTCCCCTATTATACCCTTTTAGCCTCTCATCTCTTCATGAGAACTTGTTATTGGGCCTCATTGGATAATGAGCAAGCCCAAACTTCAATGCATGGATTGATTAAGTGATTGGATCTAATCCAATGCAACCCTAATCCAAATGTGACCAACCATGGTCAAATACCGTTTAACTTGCCAAAAATGAAGTTTGGCTCCAATAACATTCTTCCATCTCATCAGGCCCATTGGCGCTGATGAAATCTCCCAAATAGATCCAAGTTATCCAATAACTCGATCATCAGACTTCCCGATCAATACGAGAACTCGAGTATCAAGGTGTGCGAACCTATAGGTTCCATTGACGCTGGCAGTGCTGACCAAAGCTCATCACAAGCAGTGAGTGGTACCTAGCAATGCATCACTGCTACCCAGGTCATTGGAATGGATATTGACATCGACATCCCCATCATCACAACTAGGTACAGATGCATTACAATCTCTTTGTCGAACTGATATCCGATTGGACATGTGTGTCACCACTTGTTTTCACCCAATCACATGGCTATGACTAAATCAGGTTCTCACCTGGGGATGGCCATACACTTTCAGTTATAGAACCATAGAGGAGCTCCATGGATATCAAGCTTCCCTCAGGAAGGGGCAAATCCTTTGTCTGTACATTGACCTTCTCATATGGGTCGTGACATGCTCAATGACAACCGTTATTACCTCCCAACTACAGTGAGGTGTTAGGTTGTATCAAAGTATGTCCCTAACCATATAGAATGGCCAATAAGCTAAAGTCAAGGGATCAATGCATCTCCTATCACTTGTGAGGATAACTCATGGCACCAAGTAATTGCCTCATAGCGGGTCTATCCAGTATACCACCACTGATATACCCATATGTTTGCGTTAGCACCTTTTGCCTAACTAGCTCATATACCAGTCTCACAAGTACTAGTGCGTTCCCAGATCCATTCAGGTACATCGTCTAGGGACAACTATTTGAGCACAGATCCAATCTGTCTTCTGAGGCATTACCATGTAAGTACACAATTGCAGATGTAGACAAACATAGATAATGACAATGCCATAAAGATATATAAATATTAGAGTTAAGTAGTACGAAGATGGACCAAAACTAGGTCCTAGGGCATATACACCAACATGTTGGGGTATGCCCTTAAGGCTAATGTTTGAGGCCTTGGGATTGTATAAGTATCATGTAATAAACTCTTATGTTTATAAAGGCATGGTTATTATTCAGGTTGTTACCTTGTCTGCTGTAATAAGTATACTTCTGAATAATGTCTCAAAGCTGTTCAGCTAGGCTGACAGGCTATATGTCCTTAGTCGAGATATCTTGGTGAACATGAGACAGCCTTGATATGATTGAGACTAATATGTGTGCTAATCTTATAGGATGCTTCGAGCATGGAATAAGATGTAGACTCATGGGTACATTGGATGTACTGGACAGACCCTTCTAGGATATTCAATTGTTTGTCACAATGTGAATAATCCTTGATAGCAGCAAGTGGCACATTTTCCTTTGACTTGAGATCACTTGTGTTTCTAAATGATGATTGCCATTGTTTTGAGGTAGTTCAATATCATTTGAAACATAATGATTATAGACTATCTTGGATGATGAGCTTGAGTCAGGTTAGGGCACTAGTGATAGATAAAGGATTGCCGTCTCCTTGTTCAAGGAGTGTGATGTTCTAAAGGGCCCCCCTGTATGAGATGATTGAGATAGTGTATGGCCATACCCAGATGACTATGTTCATCTGATCTAATCATGCTCATAGTATTGGAGTTACAGGCTTGACATGCTTGTCCAATAAGAACATCCAGTGGCAAAGGAAACATGCATGCCTCGTGAGTTTGATTCACACTTGTGCCATGTTTTGGGTGAAGTCTTGGAAGACTATTTCCTTTATATCGGGAGACAGTGATGTGTTGCTAGATACCCCTCACTGATCGTGATAACGTAAGTTATCGTTACCGACATTTAAAGGAAACCCTCAGGGTCGCACAATTTGTTGATATGGCTTTCTTGAGTCAGATCGTGTGGACTGAATTGTTTTGATTCAGTTTAAAGGGATTTAAACTCTGATTGTAAGTGAGATCTGGTCTGATCATGTTTGATTGATTAGGGCTTGAGATCGGTAAGCTTCGATCGAGAGAGGAGATGCTAGATCGGTGAGATCAAGAGCATCAGGAGATGAACGGTTAGATCTTGAGCCATTAGGTTCATAGAAGGTCTAGACCATGTATTGGCTTGGCTTGGTTTGATTTTGGTCTTTGAGCCAAATCGAATTGAACCATAGATTGAACCGGTTCACTATGTGAACGCATGGTTCATGAAGGGAGGCGTTTTGGCATTGAAGCATGGCTTCATGACTTTCCATTTTGGGAAGTCATGTAACGCCATTTTTCATAATATCGCCTAAACGCATTTGCGTCTTGGTCTTGGATCTTGCTTGCTTTCCATCTCGTGTGGAAGGAAGTGAACGACAAGGAAGAGCGCTCGGCCAAGGAAGCATCTCATCATCCTACCATTCGATCAAGGACATCTTGTAGATCCTTGCTAGCACAAGGAGATCCAAGGAGAAGCCATCTTCACCTTGTGTGCGATTATCTTTGGAGAAGGAGCACTTGCGCCTTTGCTTCCAAGATTCCATCTAACCGTGATGGCTATGGTATGGATCTCAACTTCATCAAAGTTGATCATGTGTTCATGCTAAGATCTTGAAAACCCTTGCTTCCGCTTGCGATTTTTCATGCGCCACCCCCTTAGGGTTTTCGCCCCCCCTCTCGAAAGGGGTTTTATCTGCTTGCGCTCCCCCTTGAAGGGGACCCTACAATTGGTATCAGAGCAGGTTGAAGCATGTTAATATGATTGCTTAATATATGATGTGATCCATGTTTGCGCATCTATATGTTTGCTTATGCTTAGATCTTGTTCACATGCGAAAATTGACATGTTATTTCTTCATGCGAAAGTAAGATGTTTACTTCTCTTAGCGCATGTAGTTTGTTCATGATGTCGCATGTCTTCTATTGGCGCTTTGTTTATGTTGTTTTTCAAAACAAAACCTAACTTGCGCGCCTATAACTAGATCTAAAGTGGCGCCTACTATAAACCCTTAGATGGGTTGATGGGGCTGAAGTCACCTCTAGGTGAGATCCATTAGTCTGATCAGACCATCTGACAGCCTAGATGGATCGACCAGATGGCACCTGTGCGCAAGCACGAGGTGGCCATAGGTCGATTGCATCTTAGGCGTGTAGCGAGGTCTGGTTGAGACAACCAGTGAACACTCTTGAGTTAGGCCCGGGGTCACACCCGCTTGCCAGAACTCTTGAAAGCTGTTCAGCCCTTAGCGCATGCATGGTTGACCATTAGGTCAACTCGGGTCAGTTAGGACTCGGTGCATGCAAGGGCAGGGGATCTAACTAGATGGATGAGTGGATCCCTATCAATGGACCATTGTAAGGTTGTAGGACACATAAGGAAGTTAAAATTGATGCCTATGGGGTTTTCAAAATTTAATTTCTTGATTGGATCACATGATGATTGAGACCATATGCTTGTTTATTTAATCTTATGTGGGTTGCCCTAATGTGTGCTGTGCTGGGGCCTGCGTGCCTGGTTAATTATAAGTTAATATTATTGTGATCTGCGAATCACTTTTTCCATTAATCTATTGTATAATTGACCTGCGAGTCAAAGCTTGTCTAGATAGATCAAAATGTATTTTGATTAGACAAGAGCACAAAGGCACACATCCAAGAGGGGCATTCAGCTGGTGGCGCACCTGAGGTGCTCTTGGCGCTAGGGCCCTGGGTTGGACCAGATGAGATGCGAAAAGAGCTCAAGTGAAGACTTAAGTAAAATTAAGGTCTTACTTAGGGTTCATGGGCATTTACCACATAAGATCATCATGCTTTCTCTTTATTGTTTTATAATTAGAAATGCATGAGTTTATCTTCTGCTATCACCATAGGAACATGTATGATAGTTAAGAAGATAAAAGACCGGTAAAATCCAACGCTAACATATCAAGCTCGGAAAGCCTTCTGACGCGAAACCTCACCGTTCTGACTATCGTTGGAGCCGTGTTGTACCCACTCAGTGGGCACGTCCATCTATCTTCAGACGGTGCTGGATTTCACCTGCGTGTTACAGAGAAGGGATTTATCGCTTCTCGTTGCTCAGCATAGCACGTGGTGGTCCAGGGAGTAGGTCGGGTCAGCTTGACCATGTAGGCTACATATGTGGCGCATATGGTAGCACATGGAGGCAGCCATCTGAGGGATCAGAGACTGTGTTGTACCAACTCAGTTGGCACAGTCTGCTGGATTGCCCAGGTGAAGGGGAATCGCACGGGTTGGCGATTGGCTGGGACAGCCTACCAGAAATTAGTGCTTGTCTTCTCTGTGCATCTTATCTCGCCTGAGCGGGACGCGGAGACCAAGTATGAAATCTGGATCCCATCTCACTAAAAGAGTGTTACTCTTTCGGACTGTTTACTGGATTTTTCAGTCAGACAAAATAGTGAGAAAAGAATCTTTCTTAAGTCCTGGATTGATTCTGAACATTGATACTGACCTTGCTGTTCTTGCTTGTTGTAGATTCCTGCAGCAACGAACACCATGAGCTTCAATGTGCAATCCCTACTGGAAAGGGAGAAGTTTGCTGGGCCAAACTTCTCTGACTGGTTCGGACACCTTAAGATCGTTCTTAAGGCAGAGAGGAAACTGTATGTCCTCGAGACGGCGATACCGCCGCAGCCCGCTCCGAACGCCGCAAGGGCGGTTCGGGATGCCTATGAAAAGCACGTCAATGATAGCATTGATGTCGCTTGCCTGATGCTAGCGTCTATGACGCCACCGCTGCAGCGTCAGCATGAGGATATGTCGGCTATAGAGATTATAGCGAACCTCAAGATGCTGTATGCTGCACAGGCGAGGACAGAACGCTATAATCTGACGAAGCTCTTCTTTCAGAGCAAACTGGCTGAGGGGAGCCCAGTGGGAGCTCACGTGCTCAAGATGATTGGGCACAAGGAGGCTCTGGAGAAACTGGGGCATACCATCAACCAGGAGCTTGCTGTAGATATTATTCTGCAGTCTCTTCCGCCTTCTTTCGATGCGTTCATCATTAACTTTAATATGAACAAAATCGATTGTACGCCGGCAGAGCTGCTGAATATGCTCTTGACTACTGAGGAAACTCTGAAGGGCAAGCCTTCAACCTCTGTCTTAATGGTTCCTTCTAGGAACAAGAAGAAGGGGAAGAAGGGCAAGGCCCCTGTTAAGAACTACAGTAAGGCGCTGAAACAGAAGGTGAAGCGGTCGAAGGACAACAGGTGTTTCCACTGTGGCCAGCTGGGTCACTGGAAAAAGGACTGTAAAGTGCTCCAAGGAGATAAGAGGGGAAGCATCGCTTCTGGCTCAGGTATATACGTGACGGAAGTCATGGTTTCATCTTCTTCTATATCATGGGTGTTGGACACTGCATGTGGAGTTCACATTTGTTCAAATGTACAGGAACTCAAGAGAAGAAGGCAGGTGGCACAGCATGAGGTAGACCTACGCGTTGGAAACGGGGCACGGGTTGCTGCTGTTGCTGTAGGAGACTATTTCATTTCTTTACCATCTGGCATTGTATTAGAATTAAACAATTGTTATTTTGTACCGAGTATCACCAAGAATATTATCTCTATTCCTGCTCTTGTCAGGAAAGGATTTGCCTTTGAATGCAAGATTTCAAAGTGTGTTTTATCTCTAGATAATATTGTGTATGCAACTGGTTCAATTAACAATGGGTTATTCATGTTGGACATGGAAAATTCTATACAAAACATTGATAATAAGAAAGCCAAGTATGCTGATGACAGCACCTTGCTATGGCATAGTCGTTTAGGCCATATTAACAAGAAGCGCATTAAGCGGTTGCATGATCATGGACTGCTGGGATCATTCTCCTACAAGGAGATTGATACATGCAAAGCTTGTTTGATGGGTAAAATGACGAAGTCACCTTTTCCTAACAAAGGTCAAAGGGCTTCAGGTTTACTTGACCTCATACACAGTGATGTGTGTGGGCCATTTAGTAAACATGCTAGAGGTGGCTATCAGTACTTCATTACCTTTACTGATGATTTCAGTAGGTATGGTTATGTCTATCTTATGAGACATAAGAGTGAATCTTTTGACAAGTTCAAAGAGTTCAAGAATGAAGTACAAAATCAGCTAGGCCGAAATATCAAGGCACTTCGTTCTGATCGAGGTGGTGAATACCTAAGTCGAGAATTTACTGACTATCTAAAGGAGTGTGGGATTATCTCACAGCTCAGTCCGCCAGGAACACCGCAATGGAATGGTGTGTCCGAGAGGAGAAATAGAACGTTACTTGATATGGTTCGTTCTATGATGAGTCAGGCTACTCTTCCATACTCCTTTTGGGGTTTTGCACTGGAGACAGCTGCAAAGGTACTAAACCGAGTGCCATCCAAGGCAGTTTCAAAGACGCCATATGAGTTATGGTATGGGAAACAGCCTAGCTTGACATTTATCAGGATCTGGGGTTGCGAGGCTTATGTCAAAAAGCTCGCCTCTGGGAAACTGGAGAGCAAATCTGAGAAATGTATCTTTGTCGGTTACCCAAAGGAAACTAAGGGTTATTATTTCTACGATCCCAAAGAGAACAAGGTTTTTGTTGCTCGGACGGCCATATTTCTTGAGAAGGAATTTCTTCTGCAAGAGGCCAGTGGGAGAGAAATAAAGCTGGATGAGATTCCAGAAGAAGGACAAAGTAGTCAAGCACAGTTGGATGAGCCTGAGCCGGTGGATCAGGTTATTGAACAACCTGAGGCTCAGATAACACGGGACCGCGAAGATCGGGAAGGATCCGTCGACAGCCTGAGCGCTATGACGGAGTCTACATCATTGATAATGATGAACCCCTAACTTATGCGGATGCGGTCAGTGGACCAGAGTCAGCGAGATGGCTTGAAGCTATGCGAGCCGAGATGGACTCCATGTCAGATAACCAGGTCTGGGATTTGGTTGATCCGCCTCCGGGAGTAATCCCAATAGGCTGTAAATGGATCTTCAAGAAGAAGATTGACATGGATGGTAACGTAGTTACCTATAAAGGCAGGCTAGTTGCGAAAGGTTTCAAACAAATCTACGGGATAGATTATGATGAAACTTTCTCTCCTGTAGCCATGTTTAAGTCTATTCGGATTCTTTTCGCGATAGCTGCATATTACGATTATGAGATCTGGCAGATGGATGTGAAAACAGCTTTCCTTAATGGAAATCTGGATGAGGATGTGTATATGACACAACCGGAAGGTTTCACTGATCCATCAGATCGTCATAAAATATGCAAGTTAAAGAAGTCCATTTATGGACTTAAGCAAGCATCTAGAAGCTGGAACATTCGTTTTGATGATTCAATCTCTGAGTTTGGTTTCATCAAGAACGAAGATGACCCGTGTGTATATAAGAGGTTTAGTGGGAGCATAATTACATTCCTAATCCTCTACGTCGATGATATCTTAATCATTGGAAATGATATTCCTGAACTGCATGCTGTTAAAGCATGGTTAGGAAAATGTTTCCAGATGAAAGATCTAGGAGAAGCAGCCTATGTGTTAGGTGTGAAGATCTACCGGGATAGATCTAAGAGGCTTCTCGGGCTGTGCCAGAGTACTTACATCGATAAAGTCCTGGAGAGATTCCATTTAGAGAATTCTAAACGTGGATATCTTCCAGTCAGACATGGTCTGAATCTTTCGAAGAGTCAGTGTCCACAAACACAGACTGAGAAAGATGAAATGGACAATACGCCTTATGCTTCGGCTATTGGGTCCATAATGTATGCGATGTTGTGTACCCGCCCAGACGTCGCTTACGGGTTAAGCGTGACCAGTCGGTTCCAAAGTAATCCAGGTTTGGCGCACTGGATTGCAGTCAAGAACATTATAAAATATCTGCGGAGGACCAAAGATATGTTCTTGATATATGGTGGTCAGGAAGAACTCAGTATAGAAGGATATACTGACGCTTCGTTCCAGTCGGACCAGGATGATTTCCGATCGCAATCAGGCTATGTTTTTAGCTTGAATGGTGGAGCAGTGGTGTGGAAGAGTTTCAAACAGTCAACTGTTGCTGATTCCACAACAGAAGCCGAGTATGTTGCAGCCTCGGAAGCATCCAAGGAGGCAGTTTGGATTCGCAAGTTCGTGAGAGAACTTGGTGTCGTTCCTTCGAGTGCAGATCCTTTGGTTATCTTCTGTGATAACACTGGAGCAATCGCACAAGCAAAGGAACCACGGTCGCACCAGAAGTCCAAGCACATACAGAGACGGTTTCACTTGATCCGGGAGATCATTGATCGAGGCGAGATCAAGATTTGCAAGGTTCATACAGATGACAATCTGGCAGACCCGCTTACCAAGCCTCTGGCGCAGTAGAAGCATGAGAAGCACTGTAATAATATGGGTTTGAGATTTCTCAACCATTAGATTAAGTGCAAGTGGGAGATTGTTGGGGTATGCCCTTAAGGCTAATGTTTGAGGCCTTGGGATTGTATAAGTATCATGTAATAAACTCTTATGTTTATAAAGGCATGGTTATTATTCAGGTTGTTACCTTGTCTGCTGTAATAAGTATACTTCTGAATAATGTCTCAAAGCTGTTCAGCTAGGCTGACAGGCTATATGTCCTTAGTCGAGATATCTTGGTGAACATGAGACAGCCTTGATATGATTGAGACTAATATGTGTGCTAATCTTATAGGATGCTTTGAGCATGGAATAAGATGTAGACTCATGGGTACATTGGATGTACTGGACAGACCCTTCTAGGATATTCAATTGTTTGTCACAATGTGAATAATCCTTGATAGCAGCAAGTGGCACATTTTCCTTTGACTTGAGATCACTTGTGTTTCTAAATGATGATTGCCATTGTTTTGAGGTAGTTCAATATCATTTGAAACATAATGATTATAGACTATCTTGGATGATGAGCTTGAGTCAGGTTAGGGCACTAGTGATAGATAAAGGATTGCCGTCTCCTTGTTCAAGGAGTGTGATGTTCTAAAGGGCCCCCCTGTATGAGATGATTGAGATAGTGTATGGCCATACCCAGATGACTATGTTCATCTGATCTAATCATGCTCATAGTATTGGAGTTACAGGCTTGACATGCTTGTCCAATAAGAACATCCAGTGGCAAAGGAAACATGCATGCCTCGTGAGTTTGATTCACACTTGTGCCATGTTTTGGGTGAAGTCTTGGAAGACTATTTCCTTTATATCGGGAGACAGTGATGTGTTGCTAGATACCCCTCACTGATCGTGATAACGTAAGTTATCGTTACCGACATTTAAAGGAAACCCTCAGGGTCGCACAATTTGTTGATATGGCTTTCTTGAGTCAGATCGTGTGGACTGAATTGTTTTGATTCAGTTTAAAGGGATTTAAACTCGGATTGTAAGTGAGATCTGGTCTGATCATGTTTGATTGATTAGGGATTGAGATCGGTAAGCTTCGATCGAGAGAGGAGATGCTAGATCGGTGAGATCAAGAGCATCAGGAGATGAACGGTTAGATCTTGAGCCATTAGGTTCATAGAAGGTCTAGACCATGTATTGGCTTGGCTTGGTTTGATTTTGGTCTTTGAGCCAAATCGAATTGAACCATAGATTGAACCGGTTCACTATGTGAACGCATGGTTCATGAAGGGAGGCGTTTTGGCATTGAAGCATGGCTTCATGACTTTCCATTTTGGGAAGTCATGTAACGCCATTTTTCATAATATCGCCTAAACGCATTTGCGTCTTGGTCTTGGATCTTGCTTGCTTGCCATCTCGTATGGAAGGAAGTGAACGACAAGGAAGAGCGCTCGGCCAAGGAAGCATCTCATCATCCTACCATTCGATCAAGGACATCTTGTAGATCCTTGCTAGCACAAGGAGATCCAAGGAGAAGCCATCTTCACCTTGTGTGCGATTATCTTTGGAGAAGGAGCACTTGCGCCTTTGCTTCCAAGATTCCATCTAACCGTGATGGCTATGGTATGGATCTCAACTTCATCAAAGTTGATCATGTGTTCATGCTAAGATCTTGAAAACCCTTGCTTCCGCTTGCGATTTTTCATGCGCCACCCCCTTAGGGTTTTCGCCCCCCCCTCTCGAAAGGGGTTTTATCTGCTTGCGCTCCCCCTTGAAGGGGACCCTACACAACAATCTCCCATTTGCACTAAGACCTAGAGGTTGAGGAATCTCAACCCCATATCTCTAGCGTAACCATCATCCTTCTGCTGCACCAAAGCCTTGGTCTATGGGTCTGCCAGATTGTTCTATGTGTCAACTCTACTAATCTTGACATCACCGCTATCAATGATCTCTCAGATCAGGTGAAATCTCCTGAGTATGTGTTTGGACCTTTGATGGGACCGTGGTTCCTTAGCTTGTGCAATTGCCCCATTGTTGTCACAATAGAGCTCAATGGGATCCACTGCACTAGGAACCAGCTGAAGTTCAGAAATGAACTTCCTTATCCAAATAGCTTCTTTGGCTGCCTTAGAAATGGCCACATACTCAGCTTCAATTGTAGAATCAGCTATGGTGGATTGCTTGAAGCTATTCCATCATACAGCGCCTCCATTCATCTTGAACACGTCGCCGGCCTGCGATCTAAAGTCGTCAGGGTCAGACTGGAATGACGCATCAGTGTAGCCCTACATACTGAGGTCTTCCTGTCCTCCATATACCAAGAATAGATCCTTAGTTCTTCTCAGATACTTAAGGATGTTCTTTACAGCCACCCAGTGCTACAAGCCTGGATTGGATTGGTCTCGGCTAGTTATGCTCACAGCATAAGCCACATCTTGTCTAGTACACAACATTGCATACATAATCGATCATACTGCCGAAGCATAGGGCACTCGACTCATGTCATCCCTCTTAGCCTATGTGGTGGGACACTGGCTCTTTGAGAGAGTAAGGCCATGTCTCACTGGAAGGTATCCCTCCTTGGATTGCTCCAGGTTGAACCTCTCCAGGACCTTATCAATGTAGGTACTCTGACTAAGGGACAGGAGCCTCTTGGATCTGTCCTGGTAGATCCTCACACCTAGGATATAGGCGGCCTCCCCTAAGTCTTTCATCTCGAACCACTTCCCTAACCACGTCTTCACAACTTGAAGACTAGGGATGTCATTTTCGATGAGCAGTATGTCATCGACATACAAGACCAGAAAAGTCACCAAGCTCCCACTGAATTTTCTGTATACACAGGCGTCATCTTCACTTTTGATAAAGCCATAATCTCTTGCAGCTTCATCGAACCGAAGATTCCAACTTCGAGATGCTTGATATAATCCATAAATGGATTTCTTTAGCCTGCAGACTTTATTGGCATCTATAGGATGGATGAAGCCATCAGGTTGTGTCATGTACACATCCTCAGTCAGCTTCCTGTTAAGGAACGCTATCTTCACATCCATCTGCCATATCTCATAGTCATGATATGCAGCTATAGCTAGCAGAATCTGAATGGATTTGATCATGGCAATCGACGAGAAGGTTTCATTATAGTCCACCCCGTGGACTTGTTTGAATCCCTTAGCCACTAGTATACCTTTATAGGTAACTATGTTACCATCCATGTCTGTTTTCCTCTTGAAGACCCATTTACACCCTATGGGTTTTACCCCATCAGGAAACTCAACCAAATCCCAAACCTGGATAGCTGACATGGACTCTATCTCGGATCGCATGGCCTCAAGCCATCTCTCGGAGTCCGGTCCACTGACCGCCTCATCATAGGTCCTGGGCTCATCCTCAATGATGAAGATCCCATCATGTTGGGTCTGCAGCGACCCATACCTCTCAGGCACACGATGAAACCTCCCAGACCTAAGTGGGGCCCATGTCTGAGCCTCAAGTTGCTTAGCAACCGGTGCAGGTGGCTCAGGTTCCATCTATGTGTCTTGTGGTTGCACTTGGACCTCATCCAAATCAAACTTCCTCCCACTGACTTCTTTGATGAGAAACTCTTTCTCCAGAAAGACAGCACCCCGAGCAACAAAAAAATTGTTCTCAGTGGGAACATAGAAGTAGTAACCCTTAGTTTCCTTAGGGTACCCCACAAACAGACATTTATTAGATCTGGGTTCTAGCTTGCTAGAATCCTGACATTTGACATAAGCCTCACATCCCCATATCCTGATAAAAGACAGATTAGGGCGTCTCTCACTCCATACCTCATATGGTATCTTGGAGACACTCTTAGATGGAACATTATTCAGTATCAGAGAAGCTGTCTCATGTGCATACCCCTAGAATGAGGGAGGTAGAGTTGCATGACTCATCATAGACCGAACCATGTCCAACAAGGATCAATTTCTTCTTTCAGACACACCATTCCATTGAGGTGTTTCGGGAGGAGTGAGTTGGGATAGGATCTCACACTCTTTCAGATCGTCAAATAACTCACCGCTCAGGTACTCTCCACCACGATCTGATTGAAGAGCTTTAATGGATCTACCAAGCTGGTTCTCAACTTCATGTCTGAATTCCTTAAATTTCTCAAAGGATTCAGACTTATGTCTCATCAAGTAGACATAACCATATCTATTGAAGTCATCAGTAAATGTGATGAAGTAGTTGTACCCTCCTCTGGCTTGTTTATTGAATGACCCACACACATCACTGTCTATGAGATCCAATAAACCTCCTGCCCTCTCACCAATCTTGGTGAAGTGCATTTTTGTCATCTTTCCCAATAAACAAGGTTCACAAGTATCGAATTCCTCCAAGGAACTTGAATATAACAACTCATTTGCATGGAGTTGTTGAATGTGAGTCTTGTTTATATGGGCTAATCGACAATGCCATAGGAAAGCACCAACTGAACCATTCAGTTTGGTCCTCTTATTATTTATGTTACAAATAGAGTTATCCATGTCTAAGACATACAGACCATTGCACAAAGTACCCTTCCCATAAAACATATTTGCAAAAGAAAAAGAACAAGAGTTCTTATTTATGTCAAAATTAAATCCCTTCTTTGCTAAGCAAGGAATGGATACAATGTTCTTAGTAAGTGAAGGTACGTAATAGCAATTGTCTAGCTCTAATTGAAGTCCAGAAGGCAGGGAGAGAGTGAAAACTCCTACAGCAACAGCAGCAACCTGTGCCCCGTTTCCAACTCGTAGGTCAATCTCTCCAGGCCACACCGATATACTTTTCTTGAGACCCTGCATATTTGTACAAATATGAGCTCCACATGCGGCATCCAATACCCATGACATAGAAGTAGAAAGGTTGACTTCTGTAACATAAATACCTGAGCTATAAGCTAAGGCCAAGCCTTTCTTCTCCTCATTCTGAAGTTGCTTGCAGTCCCTCCTCCAATGACCCTGCTCGCCATAG
Organism: Costus lasius; assembly: GCA_027563935.2. Lineage (NCBI taxonomy): Eukaryota > Viridiplantae > Streptophyta > Magnoliopsida > Zingiberales > Costaceae > Costus > Costus lasius. Next base: position 62,855,843 of record CM050454.1, on the reverse strand, counting down.
TGGAAGCACCTCTGGTCCTTTTACTTCTTTGCCTTTTTCTTCAGTGCCTTGGTAGGACCCTTGGCACTGCTCTTAGCATGTGCCTTACCATTCTTCTTCATCTTCTTGGCCACAGGGACCAAAAGAATAGAATTGAGTTTGGTCTTTCCCATTTCACGCTCGATTGTTTGGAGCATATTCAACAGTTCCTCCCGTGTGCAATCAATCCGGTTCATATTGAAATTTATAATAAATGGACTGAAGCTAGGGGTCAGGGACTACAAAATAAGATCCACAACCAGCTCATTATCTATAGTGTGTCCCAGTCTTTTGAGATGATCCACATTCCCAATCATCTTGAGAACATGGGATCTCACTGGTGCACCTTCAGATAACTTGCACCGAAAGACTGCTTTGGCAGTGTCATATCTCTCAGTTCTAGCTTGAGCCTCGAACATCTGTTTCAAATGAGTAATCATCTGAAAAGCGTTATGCTCCTCATATTGCACATGAAGTTTAGGTGCCATGGTGGCGAGCATGAGACATGATACCTCCAAAGAGTCATCCTGATGCTTTCTAAAAACATCCCTATCTGCCGTTCGGGCATTAGGCGTAAGAGCCGTAGGAAGAGGTTGCTCAAGAACATACAACTTCTTCTCGAGCTTGAGGGCTATCCTCAAGTTCTGATGTCAGTCCATAAAGTTGGTTCCAACCAACTTATCCTTATCAAGGAGTGATCGCAGTGTCAATCCGCTATTGTTCGTTGCCATTGTTCTACAACAACCAAGAAAAAACAGATTAGTACTACTTCGAATCATTTAAATTGGACTTATTTTAAATGATTATGGCTCCTACTATTTTAATCGGATTCACAACCCACAAAGTCAACCCAGAAATTTAAGATTTCCTAGTGAGATGGGATCCTTATTCCACATGAGGCTCCGCGTCCCACGAGGGTGGGATGAGATGCACAAAGTGACCCATGTTTCTTAAGGTGGGCATGCATGCCGATTGCTCCAAGCAACTCCCCTTGTTGAGACAGTCTAGGCATTTCATGTCCAGCAAGGGCTGGATATAGCATGAAACCCTAACCTCTCAACGTCGCCTCTAGAGTTTCATCATGTGCCCAGCACATATGAAAATATAGTCAAGTCCATTCCTAACCGTTATGCCTGGGGCCAACGAGTTTCCTTGTGAAGGCACGCCCAGGTTAAAACTGGACTAGGGAAACCTTTGCCACCACGCACTTTCTAAAGATAAGTGGGTATGTCCCACGAGAGTGGGAAACAGTCACAACTCCACTGATCGATAGCTTAGTGAGGGCTACGCGTTAGAAGGCTACTAGACTTGATATTTTAATTGAGGGTTTTTGTTTAAGGTTTCGTTAGTTTTATCTTATGTCTAACAATATAGCCATGCAATCCTATAGTGATAACATAACGATAAAACATCACAAGCATGCTTTAGCAGATACTGAAAACAGTAAAAGAATGATGTGATCATAGCCTATTCAAGACATTGAACCAACCCATGCCAAAAGGAGGTTCAACTCTTGACCTAGGACTCAAGCCCCCAAAAACTAGACCTATCCTAGCCGACTTCTAGCTTAGTCTTCAAGGTTGGCTCCAAGGTCCTTTTTTCCATAGTTTAGCTATCAAACCCTAGATGTACCCCAAAGGAGTACCATCATGGGTTCGGCCAATGCCATGGGCTTCCTCCAAGGAAGGTGTGCCACCATGCAAGGGGCCAAGATAGCTAGCTCACAAACCCAAAGGGTTCTTCCATGCCAACTTGCGCCACTTAGCATGCATGCGCCACCAAGGGAGATGCATGCAGCAATCATCCAATGTTGTATCCCCTAATCTTCATCTTGAGAAATTTTACAAAATAAAAGAAAAAGATGGCACGCAGGCCACACATGGATACATCATAGGCATGCAAAAGGGGCTTGACTTTTGACCACAGCATTATGCACAACCAAGATATTTACTCATGCAATTCTACATGCTCATGAAAAATATAAAATCTGAAATTTTACTTTTTCATAAATCAAGTCTCTTTTCCTCATCTTCTTATCACAAATCTTTTGGTTATTTGCAATTAACTTTTCATGGTGATTTCATAGATCCTTTTGGCTAGCAATTTTGTCAAATCAAGAGACCCGGCCAGTCCGAAGACACAATGCCCGTCCTACATGACAAAACTACGTGTGCCTTTGATCTTTAAATCAAGCAAGAAAAATAACCCAAAAATCCAAAAGAGATTGACAAGATGATGGGAACAAGAAACCCTAATTTTTCCTACTTAGAAAAAATCATGCGCTATGTCATCTTGCAATTTGTGAATATTGAGATATGACATGTGAGCATGGAAAAGCATGAAATTACATAGTTCGAGTCTTGCAAGTCCCTCTGATACCACTGTTGGGAAACCCCGGAGATATTTTATAATTTTTTAGAGTCATAACAATACATACACATTGCACAGCGGAAGAATATCCCAGAAACAGGCTAGTCCCAAAAACCCAGTGAAGATCGTCAAGCGAGGGGGTCGACACGATGAGATAGAAAATACCTTAAAGCAAGACAAGGCCGATGTCGAGGTAGGCGGCCATGCGTGCGCCCTCTGCAGTCTCACACACACGGATGCCTCGAGTCCTCTTCTTCCACGCCCGGTGCTAGCCTCAGGAAGAAGATCCAAGCCTTAGGGAGACCTCCACTTTACTTGTGCCAACTTCTAGAGAAGTTGCGCCAAGAAGGAAGAGGGAAGAAACAAGCCGCCAAGCTCCAATGCTCCAAGCGTCACGAGGAAAGGAAGGAAGAAGCTTGTGGATTGATGGAAGGAAGATGGTTGCACCCCTCTTCTTGCTCTCGCCCTTGCCCTTTGCTCACACCTCTTGATGTGCTCACACCAATCAGTTGAATCATGAGAGATCTTGCACATCTCTGGGATATAAATAGAGCAAGGAGCGGAAACACAAGGCTTAAGGGGTGGGCGCAACTCATAGAGAAAGGGGCAGCTAGGGTTAGGGTTTGGTGAAATTAGGGTTCGAGGTAAGGAAAGTCTGCAAGACTTTACTATAAACCTCATTCAACCTATCCATATGCCCCCAAAGCTTTCTATACATGTCCAACATGCTTCATGCGCCCCATCCCTTGCCATAGAGGCAAGGTTTCCATCAAGGACAAAGGGGTAAGGCGCCAAAAGCTTCTATAAGAAGCAAATTGTGCCACTTCTCCCCATTATGCCCATAGGCGCCTAGGGCATAAGTTTTCTCCCCATTATACCCTTTTTGATGGCTTTTCGAAATTCAAAGGATGGTTTGATGCGCAAGCAAGAAGCACGAGGCCAGCCTTCGCCCACAACATATGCGCCAGCAAAGACAGCTCATTACTAGCCCCAATGCCGTTAAGACCTTGCCAATTGGGGACCACTAAAGAAGGAAATCATTCAAGACAAATTGCGCCACCCTTTTGTCTCTCAAATTCGAAGATTCTCTCTATTTTTGTAAGGAGCGCAAGGGAGCATTTGACAATCCTATCCAAGCTCTCCTCTTCACCTATAAATGTACCCCCCCCCCTCTCGCATGTATTCTCAACTTTGGATGAAAAAATATTGTCTATTAGTTTCCTAGGTTAATTACTTGTGTTAGTGTTAGAATTCTCCCTATAGCCAAGCCATCATCTTCTTCCAACCTTCCCACCGAGACTCCAAGAAGGACTCCTCCCCTTCTTAAGGGCGCAACCTCAAGGAGAGCACCTATTCATCCTCGGTTTGGAGCAAGAAGAAGACAATCCCCCTCTCGGCATCATGGAGTCTTCATGCTATTCGGCTAAGTCTCTCTCCCTAGTCTTCTCTCTTTGTTTCAAGAACATCTTCCTACACTAATTTTGAGTTTTATCTTGAAGCTTGCGCAAGGAGTGGAACTAGAAGGGGCGCACCCCTTTCTTCTCTCTTCTCCCCCTTCTCTTTAGTAACCTAGGATTAGCAAGGGAATTTGTGAGGCTTAACCTCACCCCTTGATCTTTCTTTTGTATTAAAATCCGTGACTTGTACGAATCTGTCTGTGAATGTTTGTAAGCTCCACCCTACACCTTCCATCAGAGTAGGACCGGTGAAGAACGAGAAGCATAGCCCTTCGATTCTCAAGGGCTGCACTGTAAGTTTACTTCTTGCATTTACTATTTTCTAGTGTAATTCTTATTTACAGTTCTTAGTTAAACTCAGTTTTCTCTTATATATATAATACAAAAAAAATTAGTTTCTCAAACCTCGTTAGCATAACATCGGTTTTTCCGTACTACTTAGCTATTTATCAAAACTGGTTTTCAAAGACGTTGTTTGAATGCTTTAGTTCCCCATCCTACATCAGCTTGGTATCAGAGCTTAGGCTCTTAGACTAGATTTTTTTAAGCCTTAAAAGTTAATTTTCTACTTCTAAGCGGTCTTCGGAACTAGGTGTTTGAAAGAACTTGACTACGTACTTATCTATCATTTGCTCTATTTTCAAACCCTGTATTTATCAAAACACCCATGCAAACCCGGTCTAAAACTCAACAACAGGAACAAAATCCCACAATGGATCATGCTGCCATGAATGAGAAGTTTGAGTTCTTGACTGAGCAAATAGGGGCCCTTACCCAAAGCCTTAACCAACTTACCACTGAGTTCCATGATTTTAGGGAAAGGTCTTCTAACCATGCTAGTGAACCACCACCTAGACCTCATCATGTAGACACCCAACAACCACCTGCGTGGAATGGGCATCAAACCCCAACCTGTGCAGGCACCCAACCTATGTGGAATGGATATCCTAATCCAAACCATGTAGGAACCCATCCTCAACCGACATGGAATGGATACCCCAATCCAAACCATGCGGGAACCCACCAACCAACTATGTGGAATGGACCTCCTACTCAAATCCCACCTCAACCCAGATTTAGGGAGGATGATGTGCACCGCGCCATCAAACTCAATCCCCCCAACCTTCAATGGCTCTTTAGAACCCCGAGACTTCTTGGATTGGACAACCAAGCTCGAACAATATTTCGAGTGGAGCATGATCCCTGAGCACAGCAAAGTCCGACTTGCAAAGTGCCTTCTTGAGGGAAATGCTAGGTTGTACTGGACCAATGTAGAGAACAACCAAGAGAGACTCAACCTACCTCCCATAGACACTTGGCTAGAAATGCGCCAACAACTTAAACTGAAATATGTCCCCTCATATTTTCAGAGTAAGTTGTTTGACCAAGCCTCTAGCTTAACCCAAGGATCTATGACTGTTGATCAATACACTGCTAGCTTTGAGGAATTCCTCCTTAGGGGAAACCCAGGAGAAAACCCTCTATTCACCCTTAGCAGGTATAAAAACGGTCTCCGATCTGAGATTAGAAAGGGCCTTACCAACTACCAGATAGACTCCATAGAGGTTGCCCATCTTAGAGCCAAGGAGATAGAGCAAGAACTTAAGATTGCCTTTAGGAAAGAGTTTAGTGCCTCTAGACCAAGTCCTAGACCTACCCAACCCCAAAGCTCTAGCACTCCCAAAGCCAAGCCCTCTAGTTACCCAGAACCATCTAGGGTCAAATGCCATGGTTGCCAACAATTTGGACACTATATGAAAGACTGCCCTAAAAGAGTCCTATACCTAGGTGAGGAAAACCAAACCCCTAGACTTGAAGACATTAATGACCCTGATTCTGACTGCCAGATCCTAGAAGACCATGAGTATGATAGCAGTGAGGAGCCTACCCAAAACACCTTAGGAGTTGTTAGGTGTACCCTAATCAAACCCTCACCCACTGATGATTGGCGAACAACTAGTATCTTCCATACTTAGACGAAATGCAATGGAAACATGTGCAAAGTAGTGATAGATGGGGGTAGTAGTCTCAACGCTGTCTCCCACTCTGCTGTTACCAAGTTCAAACTTAAGATAGAGTCTCACCCAACCCCTTATAGCATCTCATGGGTCAACCAGTCAAGTGTGCCAGTAACCCATAGGAGTCTAGTTCCCTTACAGTTTGGTACCTATGAAGGGCAAATTTTGTATGACGTTATCACTATGGACGTCGCTCAAGTCCTTCTAGGCAGACCATGGCTATATGACATGGATGTAGTCCACTACGATCGGACCAACACCTATGTCTTTAGTCATTTAGGTCAAAAGATCAAGCTGAAACCTTCTATGCCTAGAGAGCTTAAAGCCTCAACCAATAAGGGAAAAATAGAAGAAACCAAACCCAGTCAACCAACCCTTCAACTCATGAGGCCTAAGGATTATAAACCTGACCAACCCTTGTTTACCTTAGTCCTCAAGGAAGTCAACCAAGAAGAAGAAAGTAAGCCACCCCCTGAAGTAGAAACCCTCTTAGAACAGTATAGTAAGCTTACCCCTGAGGAACTACCCAAAGGACTTCCACCTCTTAGGGACATCCAACATGCTATAGATCTTGTCCCAAGATCAACACTACCTAACTTGCCCCACTATAGGATGAACCCTACCGAACACCAAGAACTTAAGAGGCAAGTAGATGACCTATTAGAGAAAGGGCACATAAGAGAAAGTCTTAGCCCATGCACCGTGCCTGCTCTGCTCACCCCTAAAAAGGATGGCAGTTGGCGCTTGTGTATAGACTGTAGAGCCATAAACAAAATCACAGTCAAGTATAGGTTTCCTATTCCTAGACTTGATGACAAGCTAGACATGTTAGTTGGCTCTAAGTGGTTTAGCAAGCTTGACTTAAGAAGTGGATACCACCAGGTCAGGATAAGGCTAGGTGATGAATGGAAGACAGCTTTCAAGACCAAGGATGGTCTCTATGAATGGTTAGTCATGCCTTTTGGCTTGACTAATGCTCCTTCCACATTCATGAGACTCATGACCCAAGTCTTAAAGCCTTTCATTGGAAGATTCCTTGTAGTCTACTTTGATGATATCCTCATCTATAGTAAGACTAAAGAGGAACACCTAGAGCACCTTAGGAAAACCCTTGACCTTCTTAAGGAAGAGCAACTCTATATCAATCTCAAGAAGTGCTCCTTTTTGTCCCATAGTGTGATCTTCTTAGGATTCATAGTGTCTGAGCATGGCCTTCAAGCCGACCCATCCAAGATCCAAGCCATCATAGACTGGCCTGAACCTAAGACCATCACTGAAGTCAGAAGCTTCCATGGCATAGCTACCTTCTATAGGAGATTCATAAGGAACTTCAGCTCTATAGTGGCACCTATCACTAGTTGCCAAAAACAAGGTGAGTTCTCCTGGACTAAATCTGCTAGCAAGGCTTTCCAAGAACTTAAGGATAAGATGACCACCGCCCCAGTCCTTAGACTTTCTGACTTCAATAAAGTCTTTGAGGTAGATTGTGATGCCTCTAGAGTTGGCATAGGGGGAACCCTAAGCCAAGAAGGTCATCCCATAGCCTTCTTTAGTGAAAAACTCAATGAGGCAAAGCAAAAATACTCTACCTATGACAAAGAGTTTTATGCTATAGTTCAGGCTCTAAGGTATTGGAGACATTACCTCATCCATAGGGAGTTTACTCTTAATAGTGACCACCAGGCCCTCTCCTATCTAAGTGCTTAGAAGAAGTTAAACTCAAGACATGCCAAGTGGGTTGAATATTTACAACAGTATACTTTTGTGCTTAGACATAAATCAGGATCTAAAAATAAAGTAGCAGATGCCCTTAGTAGAGTAACTTTACTTTTGAATAAATTGCATGTTAAAGTTACTTGTTTTGATTCCATAAAAGATGCTTATTTTGAATGTCCTGATTTTTCTGCCTTATATGCTGACCTTAGTCAAGACCCATTAAGTCACCCTCTCTACACCCTTAGGGATGGGTATCTCTTTCTTGGACCAACCCTTTGTGTGCCCAAGACATCCATCCGAGAGTTCCTTGTTTGGGAATTGCACGGAGGCGGGTCTGCCGGGCACCATGGTTGAGATAAGACCCAAGCCCTTGTAGAGGAACGGTTCTACTGGCCAAACCTTTACCGGGATGTAGCTAAGGTTGTGAGACATTGTAGGACTTGTCAGCTCACCAAAGTCCATAAGCACAGCCCTGGCCTATACACTCCCTTACCCCTTCCCCAAGCTCCTTGGCAAGACCTTAGTATGGATTTCATTTTAGGACTACCCCGAACCTTAGCCAAACATGACTCTATATTTGTGGTAGTTGATAGATTTACTAAGATGGCCCATTTTATACCCTGCACCAAAACCACTGACGCCTCCCATGTTGCTAAACTCTTCTTCAGGGAAGTTGTCAGGCTTCGTGGGACACCCTTAACTATAGTGTCTGATAGAGACCCTAGGTTTTAAGCCATTTTTGGAGAACCCTATGGACCCTTCTAGGAACAAAACTCAAGTTCTCCACAGCCTACCATCCCCAGACGGATGGGCAGACTGAAGTGGTAAACCGATCACTTGGGAGTATCCTTAGGAGTTTGGTAAGTGAACATCCTGGCAACTGGGATAAACTCCTACCCACTGCCGAGTTCTCCTACAATAGCACAGTCAACAAGACCACAGGTCTCTCCCCTTTCCAAGCCAACCTAGGGGATCAACCCAACAAACCTATAGATCTCTTCCCTCTACCCAGACACTTTAGGACTTCTTTACTTCTCGTGACTTTGCTTTACATACTTCGCAAATGCATGCTGAAATATTTTCTAAAATGCTAGAATCTGTTAATCATTATCGCGAAGCTGCTAACAAACATCGCCGAGAAAGGTTATTTTCCACAGGTGATAAAGTGATTATGCGAGCACGTGAGGAGCGCATCCACAGGACAGGGCACAAATTGGACTCAAAAGGACTTGGCCCCTTCACCATCATAGACAAAATCAATGACAATGCCTATGTCCTCGACCTACCGCCTGAATTGGGGATCCCCACCACTGTCAACGTGGAGGATCTCACCCTCTATCATGAGCCCCTCTCCATACCAGATCCAGATGACACCCATAAGCTGGATATTGAGGTTATTCTCGAAGATCAAACTAGACTCACCACTGATGAGGTACAAATGTTTTACCGAGTTAGACTCATTAATGGTGAGGAGGTGTGGCTTCCTAAGTCAGAGCTTGCTATTGTCGCCCCTGAGTTACTCCAAGGGTACAAGGACAATTCTCCAGAGGAGAATTTTTCCAACCCGGGGAGAGCTGATGGAGGCAGTAGCCCTGTTCTGAGGAGATCTGCTCGGGCTAGAAGGAAACCCCTTCGATATGGGTTTCCTTAGGGCCCCTCTCTTGCATTGCATTTAGGATAGTTTACCATTCAATAAAGCCATGCATCATGTAGTCAATTATGGCAAGTCCACTTGTAGTAGGTTGTGCATTGTAAGTCATGAAACTTTATGTACTCTTGCATCATAATAGGGTAGTGCATACATGCATTAGGATACATATTTGGCAGGTACTCAAGCTAGGGATCAGCTCAAGCATCACTTAAGGTCAGCTCATGCTCTACTCAACTCAAGCTCAGCCCAAGAAACAAAGAAGACTTCAACTCCAAGTTCAACCCAAGCCTTGTCGAGTTCACTTGACAACTCAACTTCCTCATTTATTTGGACGCCTCCTTCTTGGGATAATCAGCCACCTCAGCCTCTATCCATTCCAGATATGCGCCAAGCCCAAGCAAGCAAGATCCACCATCAAAGGAAGCCATCAATTCAAAGATTCCATCATTATCTTGCCGCCCAACACTTAAGGAAGCTTTTAGAAATTCAAAGGATGGTTTGATGCGCAAGCAAGAAGCAAGAGGCCAGCCTTCGCCCACAACAAATGCGCCAGCAAAGACAGCTCATTACCAGCCCCAATGTCGTTAAGACCTTGCCAATTGGGGACCACTAAAGAAGGAAATCATTCAAGACAAATTGCGCCACCCTTTTGTCTCTCAAATTCGAAGATTCTCTCTATTTTTGTAAGGAGCGCAAGGGAGCATTTGACAATCCTATCCAAGCTCTCCTCTTCACCTATAAATGTACCCCCCCCCCCCCCCTCTCGCATGTATTCTCAACTTTGGATGAAATAATATTGTCTATTAGTTTCCTAGGTTAATTACTTGTGTTAGTGTTAGAATTCTCCCTATAGCCGAGCCATCATCTTCTTCCAACCTTCCCACCGAGATTCCAAGAAGGACTCCTCCCCTTCTTAAGGGCGCAACCTCAAGGAAAGCACCTCTTCATCCTTGGTTTGGAGCAAGAAGAAGACAATCCCCCTCTCGGCATCATGGAGTCTTCATGCTATTCGGCTAAGTCTCTCTCCCTAGTGTTCTCTCTTTGTTTCATGAACATCTTCCTACACTAATTTTGAGTTTTATCTTGAAGCTTGCGCAAGGAGTGGAACTAGAAGGGGCGCACCCCTTTCTTCTCTCTTCTCCCCCTTCTCTTTAGTAACCTAGGATTAGCAAGGGAATTTGTGAGGCTTAACCTCACCCCTTGATCTTTCTTTTGTATTAAAATCTGTGACTTGTACGGATCTGTCTGTGAATGTTTGTAAGCTCCACCCTACACCTTCCATCAGAGTAGGACCGGTGAAGAACTGGAAGCACAGCCCTTCAATTCTCAAGGGCTGCACTATAAGTTTACTTCCTGCATTTACTGCTTTCTAGTGTAATTCTTATTTACAGTTCTTAGTTAAACTCGGTTTTCTCTTATATATATAATACAAAAAAAAATTAGTTTCTCAAACCTTCTTAGCATAACATCGGTTTTTCCCTACTACTTAGCTATTTATCAAAACCGATTTTTAAAGACGTTGTTTGAATGCTTTAGTTCCCCGTCCTACATCACTATTAGGCTCGCATCCCTTCATAAGAACTTGTTATTGGGCCTCGTTAGATATTGAGCAAGCCCAAACTCCATTGCATGGGTTGATTAAGCAATTGGATCCAATCCAATACAACCCTAATCCAAATGTGACCAACCATGGTCAAATACTGGTCAACCTGCCAAGAATGAAGTTTGGCTCCAATAACATTCATCCATCTCATCAGGCCCATTGGCGCTGATGAAATCTCCCAAATAGATTCGAGTTATCCAATAACTCGATCATAAGACTTCCCGATCAATACGAGAACTTGAGTATTAAGGTGTGCGACCCTATAGGTTCCTCTGACGCTGGTAGTGCTGACCAAAGATCATCACAAGCAGTGAGTAGCACCTAGCAGTGCATCGCTACTACCCAAGTCATTGGAATGGATATCGACATCGACATCCCTATCATCGTAACTAGGTACAAATGCATTACAGTCTATTTGCCGAACTAATATCCAATTGGACAAGTGTGTCACCACTTGTTTTCACCCAATCATATGGCTATGACTAAATCAGGTTCTCACCTGGCTTTGCTCATACACTTTCAGTCATAGAACCATAGAGGAGCTCCATGGATATCAAGCTTCCCTCGGGAAGGGGCAAATCCTTTGTCTGTACATTGACCTTCTCATATGGGTCGTGACATGCTCAATGACAACTGTTATTACCTCCCAACTACGGCGGGGTGTTAGGTTGTATCAAAGCATGTCCCTAACCATATATAATGGCCAATGACCTCAAGTCAAGGGATCAATGCATCTCCTATCACTTGTGAGGATGACTCATGACACCAAGTTATTGCCTTATAGCGGGTCTATCTAGTATATCCACCACTGATATACCCATATGTTTTAATTAGCACCTTGTGCCTAACCAGCCTATATACTAGTCTCACAAGTATTAGAGCTGTCCCATATCCACTCAGGTACATCGACTGGGGACAACTATTTGAACACAGATCCAATCTGTCTACAGGGACATTACCATGTAAGTACACATTCACAGATGTAGAAAAACATAGATAATGACAATGGCAGAAAGGTATATAAATATCAGAGTTAAGTAGTACAAAGATGGACCAAAACTAGGTCCTAGGACATATACACCAACATCTTCAAGAGGAGATCCTCCAAACTGATTTTGCTGGATCATGGACAAGAAAGCAGGCTTGATTTCAAATTTGTTAGCCTCTATAACCGGTCTAGCAATGCTAGAGTGAATCTCTTGTGGATTAGGAGCTGCATAGTCCCAAAGTGATCTTCTTTCTTCCATGACTACTTCTCCTTCCTGTTTCCCTTCAAATCTAAGTAAGAGTTTTATTTGTCTCAGGGTCTAAAGGAACTAGAGGTCCTGATATAAGATTCCTGCTCATGCAAAGTAGATGGATCAAATAAACTCAATATAAGCAAAAAAATAGAAAATAAACAGAAAATAAAACCTAGTCTAGCAATACTTTCAATATCTTCAATATTGACAAAAACTAAGGTCCCCGGATACTCGAAGTAATAAAAAGATATCGAACCACAGAGTCCTCGTTTGTCAAGCACTGAATAATCGATTTCTCACTAGCTAGGCAATCGAAAATGACAAAAGTAAATGATCGAAAAGTGTATGAAATATCAGAGAGAGAAATTGGGACTAGGGTTTCATCCACCTTAATTCCAATGACTAGATATATATAAGTGTTCGTCAGTCTAATTTTATTATGATAAAGATCTAATTTACTTATATATAATCATCTCGCTTTCGCGCAAACAATTTACAAATAACCAATCCTTACTTTCGCACAGGATCTATTCAATGTTAAAGATGAGTAAATCATTCACAAATAACTCAAAGATCACTTTCGTGCATCCAAATCCCAAGTCAATCATCTCAAGTGAAAACTACATACTTTCATACTATAATTTTCATAAGTTCTACTTAAGGTTCTCCAACGATCCGATACTTGATTTCTCACAGCATCATCATGTTTATTTCAATAACTCAATCCTAGATTCCGATTATCAACATGGCAATATACTTCTAAAATCAAGAAATAAGAACAAACCTAATTTCTTACGATGAGTTCCTAACAATCAATTATAGGGTTCCAAGTTTTTGCAAATCACTTTTCAGTCCATATCACAAAAACTCTAAATCATGCTGGTAAAATGAATCTATGGAGAATTAAAGGCAACCATCACATAAGTAGAATTATCATATTAAAATTATCTTGACGAAATAAAGGTCATCTATTCATAAGAAATTATGGGGTTTATACCCCATGTCCCATGAAGTGTTTAAGCTAGCATAGTTGAAGGATTACAATAAACCATAGTTTCAAAGGATTTGAAATCAAAAGGAAAGAGGAAATCAAATAACAGCACGGCTGTAATTTTCATTACAGCCGTATTTTTACTCTAGAAGGAGCGATGAACAGTGCTGGCGACGCTTCCATTGTCGATTGGAGGTATGTTCTAAAACTTATGGAGTATGTTCTCCTCCTCTAGGCGCAGCTTCACCTCAAATTTCTCAACTGGAGGTGCACTATACGTTTCCCGGCGGTGAAACCTAGGGCGACGGTGAAATTCTTGATTTCTCTCCCGATCGTGGATGAAAATTGGGGCTTTTCGTGTGCCTCTCCTCTCCTCGGTCTCATGAGTATTCGTCTTTTTACGGATTTAAAATTGATGGTCTGGATCGTCCGCAATCATCCGCGCAAGAATTGGGCTTCAAACAGTCCGTGAAAATCGCAAGTCCATGTCATAATTACGGCCGTGTTTTTGATTACGGTAGTGTTGTAATTTCTGCAAAGTTTTCTATACAAAAATCGACCAGGATTATGGCCCAAGATATTCATTACAGTAGTGTCGTAATTCTTGTAAATCTTTCAAGTCATAATTGGACTGAAATTATGGCCCGTAATATTGTTTACGGCCGGGCCGTAATATGTGTAAAACTTTTTATAAAAATCACCCCAAATTACTGCAGTGCTCGTAAATTACAGTAGTGCCGTGGTTTGTTCTATACGTTCAGTGAAACCACGGTACTGTAATATTAATTACGGCCTAGCTGTAATTTGGTCTGAAGCCTTGATTTGCGTGAAAATTGACATATAATATCTTCTTGATGATGATGATTCTTCAATGCATCTGAATTTGCTTGAAAACGCCTTAAAATAATGCATTTTTATCTGAAAATCATGAAAAACCAAAAAAGGTGTGGATTCCACAATATTTGATAAATAAGGCATAAAAATAAGCAAAATAGCATAAATATGACACAGAAAGACCTATTCAATGGCACAAAATTTACTATAAATTTTCGTGTCATCACGCAAGTATCCTCATCCATCTCTTCCATAGCCACAAGCTTTGTTCCTTCTCTTCCTCTTACGCAAGCTGTAGGAGAGATTGGCGGCACCATCTCCCTCCTTCTTCCTCTTGGCACTTATTTCCTAGAAGGTGGCACAAGTTGTGTTGAAAGACTCCAAAGGCTTGGATCTTCTTCCCGAGGCTAGCACTAGGGGTGGAAGAAGAGAACTCGTGGGATCCGTGTGTGTGAGACTACAAAGGGTGCACACTTGGGCGCCTACCACGACATCGATCCACTCTTGCTCTACGTACATTCTCTGCTCATCGTGTCGACCCCCTCGCAAGAATTAGATCCATTAGGTTTTTGAGACTAAACTATTTCAGGGATATGCTTCCACTGTGTTATTGTAATGCTTCTAAAATTTTAAAATATCCCCGGGGTTTCCCAACACTTGCTACGCTAGAGCATTAGTCAGTGGGCCTACCATGGCTGTTTCAATGTCAATATCTAATATGCCAATAACACCTCTATCCCCGAGACAATGTATAAGCATATGAGTATGTTGTCTAAATCCTTGGTTCTTAATTGTGTTTTTGTCGCTCCAATGTACTCACAATAGGGCCTAACAATCACATGAAACCATGTGAAGTTCAATAAAGAACTCTCACTATTCAAACTGCTTCCCAAAAGCATCAACATACTCTACTTTTTGTAGTCTGCCTTGAAGCTCCCTTAGATTCCAACACTACCTCAACAGCCGGACTACAACTTTAGTCTGATAGGAACAAGCTGCCAAGTGTAACCACCGAGCTTTTCCTATCTTCATTGTCCAAGAACCATTCCTTAGTTCCTTTTAGAACCCAAGAATGTTCTTCTCTCCTGATCTAGTGCCATGCACCTAGATTGGACCTGATATCATTTGGTTATGCCCATGGCATAAGCAATCATAATGCTACAACATCAATAACCCGACTCATGAGGCCATGCTTATCTAGAAGATCAAATCTCTCCAACATCGATGTATGTAATCTGACTCATTGTCTAGGAGTTTCTTTGGACCTTGTCCTCAAAAATCCACACCTAATCCATAGGTGGTCTCCCATAAGCCACTCATCACGAAACACTTCCCAACTGTCTCTTCACCTTGTGCATAATCAGGATGTTGCTTCTGATGATCAGTATATCCTTTGATATACAAGACCAGAGAAGTCTTCAAGCTCCCACTGAACTTAGGTACTATAGGATAAAGATTCTTTGTCTAAGTTCGGAGTTACCCATAACTCAAACACATATGAATCTATTCAACCTATATCAATGGCTCAGATTCCATCTGTAACCATTTGTGTCAAGTGGTTGACCTTGGGCTAAATCCAAGTTAGAGTTTCCTCCCACTAGCCTTTTTCAAGGAAAAACCTTTCCATTAAAATAGCACTTATGAGTAATTATCACTTGTTCTCCTGTGGGAACATGGAAATGGTCTCCCTAAGTTACCTTAGGATACCCCACTCACACTTATTAGATCTTGGTTCTTTCCCACTATAACTCAGATGTATGACCTAAAGTCTCACATCTCTAGATACTATAATATGTCTGGTCATCTCCTAGTCCTAGTGACACACTTTAGATGGAACATCTTTCAGTGCTCAAAAAAACTATTCATTTTGAAAAAACCTTTAACGAGGAGTTACATGACTCATCCTATATCAAATCATGCCAATCAAGACTCGATTCCTCCAATTAGACACTCTCTCCTAATCAGAAGTTCTAGAAGGAGTGAGCTATGAGAAAATCTTCATACTCATTAAGATAGTCAACTAACTATGGCTCAATTGCTTTCCAACAAATCAGAAAGCCTTTATTGATCTATCAAGCTGGTTAGCTTACTTAATCCATCTCCCATAGACATGTCTGCGAAGGATTAGTACCCTATCTTTGGCTAATTTATTAGATTTTCCACACACAACATAGTACATGAGATCTAATAAGTCTCCTGCTCTTCCACTTCTGAAAAGTGAAGAACATTTATGTTGTTTTCCTTAGTAAACAAGGCTTGCACAGATCAAACACTCGAAAGAGGTTGACCCATCTCATTCTCCTCAAAGGAGATTGAATCCAAAAATCCATTTGCATGCAGTCAATGGATGAGATTCATGTTATATAAGGCCTAAACAACAATGTCAAATGTATGTACATAACCACTTAATTTAATCCATACTGTACTTATGTTACTCATATAGCTTTCTATTGCATGATGTACCAGACACATTTGCAAATAAATATCCTTTTATTCCAAGAATATATATTCCTCCAAAATAGGAATAGATATAATGTCATAAGTACATAACTGCAACGAAAATAACGAATGTTCTAACAAAGTTTTGACCCCAAAGAGAGTGAGGTCTCCTATAGATATGACAGCAACCTATGTTCCAACTGGTTGGTCAGTCTCTCTGTGTCATCATTGTTCTATTTTTGTTGAGCACCTAGACATTTTGCAATTCTTGGTCTGATCATGCGGTATGAAATACCCATGTGCCAAAAACAAACAACTTGACTTTGGTAACATAATTACCTGAGCCAGAAGATGAAGGGTTAGTTTTCTTCTCCTCATTTGGAGGTTGCTTGCAATCTGTCTCAACCACATAATTACCTTCAACCTTCTCATCATCTTTCTCAATGTCATGGTCAAATCTTGAGGCTTACCTTTGCAGCGAGGGACTAATTTAGAGGTTTCATAGCATTTTGTTCTAGCTTGTCCACTGAATAGTTGCTTTAGAATAATGATCTAGAATATATTGAGCTCTACATGTTGCTGTCGCAACATGCTAGCATCAGACAAGGTACCTCTAAAGCATCCTATTCTGCATTTGAAGTTGTAGATGAGATGGGTTCAGAAAGAGACTACCTAAGGACATACAAGTTTTCCTCGAGCCTGAGGACCATCCTCAAGTTCCAATACCAGTCCTTATAGTAGGTTCAAACCAACTTAGGAAAAATCACTGTGATATTATGTTGCTGCAATTGTTTGTAGTCATCTACTATAAAACACAAGCAGATCAGTATCACATTTCAATCCTTTGTATTGGACTTAAATGATTATTTCTCACTATTTTATTCGAATCGATAATCCTCAAAAATCGATCGAGAAGTTGTCTGACTTCCTTTGTGAGATGGAATCCTCATTTCATACACGGCCTTGCGTCCCACAAGGGTGGGATATGTTGCACAAGGTGACGCATGTTTCCTAAGGTAGGCACACCAGTCAATTGCAACTCAACAATTCCCCTTCTAAAGATAGTTCCTGCACTTTGTGTCTAAATACAGCATAAAACCCTAACCTCTTGAGGCTACCTATAGATATTTCATCGTATGAACCAACACATATGATGAATCTAGACAAGTCTAAACTGACCATTATACTCAAGGCCAACGATTTCCTTGTGAAAGGCACACCTAGAGTTTTCACTGGGTTGGGAAAATCATTGTCATCACATGCCTTCTAAAGATGGATGGGCCTATCCCACAAGGGTGGGAAACATTATATAGCACCATCAATTGATAGTTTTATAAGGGTCATGCGTCAGAAGGCAAAACAGACTTGATATAATTTAACGAGGATTTTTGTGGTCTCAGCACCACTTAGTTTTATTTTATTCTACCAATCCAGGCATGCAATCCTATAATGGGAATAAAATAACACAATGTAGCAGTAAAGACATGCTTAATAAGAGTAGAAGAATAAAGATGATGTGATGAAAGCCCGAACTTGGGTAACAAGCCCCTTACATCTAGTCCAAAACACCTAGCACATCCAAGGGCTCTAAGCCATGGGCCCTTGCCACAAAGTCCTCGGCTTAGACCTGAGTGCCTGAAGGGTTCTGCTGCATACCCTAGGTGCTGCCTAGGTCTTCAACTCCAAGGGTCAGCTCACGAATCCTAGAGGCAGCATCCAAGAAACCCTAGATGTCCCCTTTGGTTCAGCGAGCCTAGTCTCCTCCTTAATGCTACCTCGCAAAACCTAGACTCCTTCCAGGGTTCGGTCAACATGCATGCACCATCAAGATCTAGGTGTATCACCATCCATGAATGATGCACCACTTCCCTTGCAAGGTGCGCTACCATGGGGTGCGCCCCCTTGCTTGGATGTGCCATCAAGCAAGTCTAGGTGCACCATCTTTCCTTCCTTAGCCCATTAACTCAAGAAGCACCACTAAGGGTTTCCAAGCTCTCGGCCAAGATGAAAGATCAGCCACCTTGCAAGCTAGGTGCGCTAACCCTCTTCATCAGCCCTTGAACCTCAAGATGCGCCACTAGGAAACCCTAGAATGCATCAAGGCTCGGCTAAGGAAAAAGATCAACCCCCTAACTTGATTAGGTTGCGCCATCTCCTTGATCGGCCTTCTTCCCTTCAAGTGCTCAATCTAGGGAGCCCTAGAAGCCACTCATGGTCAAGCCAAAAGAGGAGATGCACCACCATGGAGATGAGGTGCGCCAACCCTAACCCTAGGCGCCAAACACTAAGATGCGCCTCTAGGTCAACCCTAGAAGCCATCTAGGTTTCGGCAAGGTCATGTTTGTACCACCTTCATTAGATGCACAAGAGAGAGAGGAGAGGAATCACCAAGAGATGTCTTCCCTAATCTTCAATTTGAATTATAATACATAATTGAAATAAAATTGAAAGTCGGCACGCAGGCCTCACAAGGATACATCACAGGCATAACGCATAAAGAACATTCTAGTCATGCTCTTCTACATGCTATGAAAAACCAACATGTAATCAATTTTAGTTTTTCATAAAATCCATCCAACAATCTTCAGCGACTCTCTATCCAATTTTCATTAAGCTTTTTCCCTCACAGGAGTTGATAAGGAGCCACTCCTTATAATGCTCACCCTGTAGAGATTAGAGCAATCACCCAGTCCATGCCACGCATAATCTCCTATGGGTCTTGCACCGTAGGTCTATCCTATGTGTGGAAGGAGGGATAAATTCTTCCACACAGTGATGTAGGAGGACCTTCCATGACAGCTCCAGAAATAGAGAAAACTAGCTATTCTATGGATTTCCCCCCAAACAAGGTTCCACCTCCCTTAAAAGGTTCACAGGGGCCCGACGCAAACACGATAAAGCAATCTCAACATTCAAGTCAACCACCAGATCGATTCGTGGGTGCCATCAGTCCATTATCAGCCCACACGGAGGTGTTGCGACCTATGTGCTTGGCGCCCTGGCCACCTGAAGCCCCGGTTAATGATCGCTACCACAACCAGTTGACCAACATGGCACAAGAAAAAGCTAGCATAGTGATGAATCAACCCACCATCAGCAAATTTTGTTGTTTCATTGCCGCATGCTCCGAGATGGTTTGACAGCCCAGCTGTAGCCCAGAAGGCCTAGTTGCAGCCTACAAGGCCTAGTTGTAGCCTAGATGGCCCAGCCGATGCGTCAGCTTTAGATTCCCTCATCTACTTTAGTTGGTAGTAGTTAGTAGGAGTTAGTTAGTGCTTACATCGGCATGCTTACATCAGCAGTATCTTGACTGCTTTTAGTTAGTTAGAGTAGGTAGTCATACTTGTGGTGTGTTATTCCCTAGTCATACTTGTGGTGTGATATTCCCTAGTCATGTGTGTGGTGTGATATTCCCTCCCTTGCTCTATAAAAGGAAGCTAGGGTATAGCTTGTTCCTCGACTCTTCTTGAGTATAGATTAGCTCATTATGTGTTTCGAGTGTGAGGTTGGTGCCTCGAGTCAAGAGTTAGTGGCGACGCTAGAGTGACGAGCAAGGTGTGTGAACATTGGCTTGGTCTCGCTGTCTCGCTGTTCCGATTGTACTCATCTTTCGTTTCAAAAAAGTAAATTGCACTGCCGGTGCATCAGGTTCACCTGTTCTCGGATGTTCATTGTGCTGTTCTTGCTTGATTTCCTTACCCACGGGCATCCGTACACCGGAGACGTGGTGGTTTCTTGGCTTTGGTGTGATCGTAGGTTCATAGGCGCGTGAGCTGAGTCGCCGCTAAGTCCGCTGCCCATGTTGCCATGTCGGGCTTAAATCACCTGCTAATAGAGGCTAGTGAGTTTTATTTGTGTAGTTGGGTGTCATTGGTTTATTCGTCTCCGTGTTGCCCCGAAACGTATTCATCGCTATCTTTTGCATTGTTTCTCGCTGGTTTTTACATTGCTCATTTTCTGACACGTGTTTTACTTCCCTCGTCTCTAGACCCTATCACGGTTTTCTATTTTCTGAGCATCGTCTCATTAACCCTTAGAGTATGGAGCTAAGGACTAACCCACCTATAGTAGCTATATCAAATTTGGTATCAGAGGAGCTACGTGTTCAATTCTTATTGTTCGCACGATCCAACTCCATTGCATCTTCATATTTTCGCACGGTTTCAGCATTTGCATTTTGAGTCATACCTTGTTTGTGCATGGTGACTACGAGGTCACAAACTATGTCCTAGTTCCCTAATTGCCAAGAGTTTGTCCTACCCATAGAAGGGCCTAAGGACCAGGTCAGTTCGAATGACGCCCTGTCATCACAATTAGACAAAATGGAGGACTTTTGTCACCAATTTAGCCAACTACTCATGCAGTCCATGGATCAACTCACTGCTTCTCTTAAGAGCGTGAGTGATTTCCTTGAGTCTTTAGAGTGTAGAACCCGAGTCCTGATTGACCCCTCCCCGCTGACCTACCGATCTCCGACTAGGGAGCTACCCCCTTAACCCAACCAGTTAGGCGTAGGCCTTATGAGGAAGAACCAGTTTATGAGGATGAACCGTTTGATGAGGATGATGTGTGGGCGGCACAAGGGCCCAAACCCAACCCCGTTATGGTCAAAACTAGATGGATGATGATTTTTGTCGCATCGTGCATACCTCACCCGCACCCTTTGACGGTAGCCTTGACCCCACACGGTTTCTTGATTGGGCCACGTCAGTCGACAACTACTTTGAGTAGGGCACTATGCCCCAACACTTGTGCATCAACTTTGCGCGCGTCCTACTAGAGGGTCCACCCCGTCTGCATTGGGCAAATGTGGAATAGCAACTAGAGTAGCAAGCCCTCCCACCCATGACACGGTGGGATGAAATGAAGTACTGCCTCCATGAGCGGTATGTTCCCCCGCATACACCAGGGATCCAGTACCGTCGCTGAGTATAGACTAGTCTAGATTCAAGAATGGACCCCTAGGCGCTGCGTGTTGGTACTTTCTAGACGACCCCCAGCTGTCGGTACCCCACTTGTTCATTCTTGAGCCAAGCTCACAGAGCCTCGATATGCTCCAACTGTCCACGAGGCACGCTCGGAGCCCCATCATGCTCCCACTGTTCATGACCCCCCTAGGCATCCCACACCTAACGCCCCTCCTCCTCGTCTTTCATCGGATTAAAAGGGCAAGGCTCCAACACATGGGTCTACGAACCGTGTGAATTGTTTCAACTGTCTCCAACCCGGTCATTATTCGAAGGATTGCCCTAAACGTCCTGCCCATGTTGACAAGAGTCAGCCCTAGTTGCTATAACCTGATAGTGCCGTGAGCGCGACATTGAGGCTAAGTGCTATAGTAGTGAGGATGAGTCGGGTCAGCCCACACATGCGATTGTCTGGTGCACTCTAGTGCAAACCCCTCCCTCTGAGGATTGTTGGCGAACCAGTATTTTCACAACATACATCAAATGAAACGGGTATTCATGTAAGATCATTATTGATGGGGGTAGTAGCCTTAATGTGGTGTCGCACACCGCAATCACTCAGTTTAACCTTGCACTTGAACCCCACCCAAAGCCGTATTCAATCGCTTGGGTCGACACATCGAGCCTACCAGTCAACCACCGTTGTCAGGTTCCCATTAGTTTTCAAAACTATAAGGAGAAAGTTTGGTGTGATGTGGCAACTATGGATGTTACCCACGTACTATTGGGTCGCCCTTGGCTATACGACCATGATGTAGTACACTATAGCCGGCTGAACACTTATGTCTTCAACCACAATGACTAGAAAATCCGGCTCAACCCAGCCCTGCCCAAAGAGTTGCGTGCATAAACATCTAAGGGCTTGATTGTGCCCCCGAAACCCACTATAGTTGTATCCTCAATGTGCACCCCAGCACTAATCCACGAAGCTAGCGAGACCAAGGTGGTCTATGCCCTGATGTTGCGTGAGGCGGTAGACCTGTTGCCCCATGTGAAAATAAACCCTCCAGTCGACATCACCCCCCCTCTTGTCCGAGTTTAGCGACATCTAACTCAAGGATCTGCCTAGTGCCGGGAGCCCCTCTCCCAAACTTGCCCCACCACAGACTCAACCCCACTGAGCATGCCGAGTTCAACATCAAGTGGATGAACTCCTCACCAAGGTGTACAACTGCAAGAGCCTTAGCCTGTGCGCTATCCTCACCCTGCTCATGCCCAAAAAGGATGGGTCGTGCCGCAAGTGCATAGAAAGTCAAGCTATTAATAGGATCACTGTCAAGTATCTATTCTCCATACCCCATCTTGACGACATGCTCGATTTGGTTTCGGCTTCGTCTTGGTTTACCAAGTTGGACCTCTGGAGCGGATATCACTAGATCCTCATCCATGAGGGTGACGAATGGAAGACTGCATTCAAGACCATGGATGGTCTGTATGAGTGGTTAGTCGTGCCCTTTGGCTTGACGAACGCCCCCTCCATGTTCATTAGGTTGATGAGTCAAGTCCTCAAGCCCTACATGGGCAAATTCCTAGCCGTCTACTTTGATGACATTTTGCTTTTCAGCCGCACCCGAGAGGAACACTTAGAGCATCTTCTCTCTACCTTTGAGATTCTCCGAAAGGAGCGCCTCTTCCTTAACATGAAGAAGTGCACCTTCATGGCCACCCAAGTCCTCTTTCTGGGGTCTCTCAGTTGACCCCGCCAAGATTGATGTCATTCGGCATTGGCCCGAGCCTCGCACTATTTCTGAGGTTCGCAGTATCTTAGGTCTTGCTGGGTTCTATCATTGATTCATCCGTGGGTTTAGTACCATCGCTACCCCATTGACCGAGTGTCTGTCAAAAGATGACTTTGAGTGGACACCGGCCGCTCAGCGTGCATTTGACGCCCTTACCCCAGCCCCCGTTCTTCAACTTCTAGACTTTTCCAAAGTCTTTGAAGTTGCTCCAGTACTGGGATCGAAGGAACTCTGAGCCAAGAAGTCCACCCGGTTTCCTTCTTTAGTGAAAAACTTAATGTTGTTCCGCAACAGTACTCCCCATACAACAAAGAATTTTATGCCATTGTCCAATCATTAAGGCAGTGGACACACTATTTACTCCACCGCGAGTTTGTCCTGTATAGTGACCACTAGGCCTTATCCTTCTTGAGTGCTCAAAAGAAGTTGGGTGCCCGGCATACCAAATGGGTGGAGTACTTGCAATAGTACTCTTTTGTGATTAACAATAAGGTGGGTAATGAGAATCTAGCAACGGACACCCTGAGCCATGTAAGGACTCTTTTTTGTGTTATGCGTACCCGCATCAAAACCTTTGCCTATGTTAAGGATGAGTACCCCAGCTGCCTAGATTTTGGAACCATCTATACTCGCTTGAGCAAGTCTTAAGATGTCGAGTCACCTTACCAGTTGTGTGAGGTTTACTTGTTCTGTGGGAACCAGTTGTGTATTCCCCGGTCCTCCCTTCGTGACCACCTTCTGTTAAAGTTGCATGTGGGTGGCATTGCCAGCCACCATGGACATGATAAGACATTTGAGATGGTCGAGGAGCATCTGTTTTGGCCCTCCTTGCGCAAAGACATGGAGCGCATTGTCCGCCACTGTGGCACTTGCCAAATGGCTAAGCCTCAACCCTCGAACACTAGTCTGTACACCCCACTATCCGTTTCTGAGGGTCCATGGAGGGACCTTAGCATGGACTTTGTTGGTGTATATGCCCTAGGACCTAGTTTTGGTCCATCTTTGTACTAGTTGGCTTTGACACTTATATATCATTCTCGCATTGTCATTATCTATGTTTGTATACATATGCGATTGTGTACTTACATGGTAAGGTCCCTGGAGACAGATTGGATCTGTGCTCAAATGATGGTCCCCAGTCGATGTACCTGAGTGGATATGGGATAGCTATGGTACTTGTGAGACTAGTATATGGGCTAGTTAGGCACAAGGTGCTAATGCTGACATATGGGTATATTAGTAGTGGATATACTGGACTGACCCGCTGTGAGGCAATGACTTGGTGTCATGAGTTATGCTCACAAGTGATAGGAGATGCATAATCCCTTGACTTGAGGTCATTGGCCATTCTATATGGTTAGGGACATGCTTTGATACAACCTAACACCTCGCCGTAGTTGGGAGGTAAAAACGGTTGTTATGAAGCATGTCATGACCCATACGAGAAGGTCAATGGACAGATAGGGGATTCGCCCCTTCCTAACGGAAGCTTGATATCCATGGACCTCCTCTATGGTTCTATGACTGAAAGTGTATAGCCATACCTAGGTGAGAACCTGATTTAGTCATGGCCATGTGATTAGGTGAAAACAAGTGGTGACACACTTGTCCAATCAGATATCAGTTCGGCAAAGAGACTGTAAAGCATCTATACCTAGTCGCGATGATGGAGATGTCGATGTCGATATCCATTTCAATGACCTGGGTAGCAGCGATGCACTGCTAGGTGCCACTCACTACTTGTGGTGACCTTTGGTCAGCACTGCCAGCGTCAGAGGAACCTACAGGGTCACACACCAAGATACTCGAGTTCTCGTATTGATGGGAAAGCCTTATGATTGAGTTATTGGATAACTCGAATCTAATTGGGAGATTTCATCAGCGCCAATGGTCCTGATGAGATGGAAGAATGTTATTGTAGCCAAACTTTATTTTTGGCAGGTTAACCCATATTTGACCATGGTTGGTCACATTTGGATTAGGGTTGCATTGGATTAGATCCAATTGCTTAATCAAGCCATGTAATGAAGTTTGGGCTAGCTCATTTTCCAATGAGGCCCAATAACAAGTTGTTATGAAGAGGCAATGGGCTAAGAGTGTATAATGGGGAGAAAACTTCTCCCTTAGGCGCCTATGGGCATAATGGGGAGAAGTTGGCAAAGTTGCTTCATTAAGGAAGCAATTTGCGCCTCCCCCTTGCTCCTTTGATGGTATGAATGCCTTTAAGGCATGCGTTGGGCTGATATGGTGCTTGGGCAATTATGGATAGGTTGAATGAGGTTTATGGTAAAGTCTTGAAGATTGTCCTTGCCTCAAACCCCCTCATCCTATCCATACACTTGTCATGATCCTAGCCCTTGCCCAAACTACCTCTTGCTCTATAAAAGTAACCCAAGCCGCCCCTCTCTTTGTTGTTGGAATTGCTTGGAGGCGTGTGCAACATCAAGAGGCATGGCGCAACTTCTTCCTTTTTCCTAGCCGCAAGCTTCTTCTTCTATTCTCTTCTTGGCACAAGAGGGATAAGTGGTTGCCGGCAATCTCCTCTCCTTTCTTCATCATTGGCGCATCTTCCTTGAAGGTGGCCCATGCTTTGAAGAAGGAGAACAAGGATTGGATCTTCTTCCCGAGTCTAGCACCGGGCGTGGAAGAAGAGAGACCGAGGCATCCGTGTGTGTGACACTACAGAGGGCGCACGCTTGGGCGCTTACCTCGACATCGGCTTCGTCTTGCTTTAAGGTATTTTCTTTCTCATCGTGTCGACTCCCTCGCATGCGATCTTCGCTGGGTTTTTGGGACTGGCCTGTTTCGGGGATATTCTTCCACTGTGCAATGTGTTTGTATTGTAATGACTCTGAAAAATTATAAAATATCCCCGGGATTTCCCAACAGTGGTATCAGAGCGACTTGCAAGACTCGAACGATGTAATTCCATGCTTTTCCATGCTCACATGCCATATCTCAATTTTTAAAAATTGCATGATCTCATGGCAAACGATTTTTCTAAATAGGAAAAATTATGGTTTCTTGTTCCTATCATCTTGTCAATCTCTTTTGGATTTTTGGGTTATTTTTCTTACTTGATTTAAAGATCAAAGGTGCATCACTCTTGAAGGAAGCCCATGGCATTGGCCGAACCTATGGGGGTGCTTTTATGGTTTACCTAGAACTACCTATAGGGTTTGAGAGCTAAACTATGCAGAGAAGGACCATGGAGCCAACCTTGAAGATCAAGCTAGGGGTCGGCTAGGTTAGGTTTTGTCTTTTAAGGGGCTTCAGTCCTAGGTCAAGAGTTGAACCTCCTTCTGGCATGAATAGGCTATGATCACATCATTCTTTTACTATTTCAGTATCTGCTAAAGCATGCCTGTGACGTTTTATCGTTATGTTATCACTATAGGATTTCATGCCTGTATTGTTAGACATAAGATAAAACTGATGAGACCATAAATAAAAACCCTCAATTAAAATATCAAGTCTAGTAGCCTTCTAACGAGTAGCCCTCACTAAGCTATCGATCAGTGGTGTTGTGAACTGTTTCCCACCCTCGTGGGACACCCACTTATCTTTAGAAAGTGTGTGGTGGCAATGGTTTCCCTAGTCCAGTTTTAACTTGGGCATGCCTTCATAAGGAAACTCGTTGGCCCTGGGCATAACGGTTAGGAATGGACTTGACTAGAGTTTCATATGTGTTGGGCACACGATGAAACTCTAGGGGCATCGTTGAGAGGTTAGGGTTCATGCCATATCCAGCCCTCGCTAGACATGAAATGCCTAGATTGTCTCAACAAGGGGAGTTGCTTGGAGCAACAGGCCGGCGTACCCACCTTAAGAAACATGGGTCACTTTGTGCATCTCATCCCGCCCTCGTGGGATGCGAAGCCTCATGTGGAATAAGGATCCCATCTCACTAGGAAATCTTAAATTTCTCGATTGACTTTGTGGGTTGTCAATTCGATTAAAATAGTAGGAGCCATGGCCATATAAAACAAGTCTAGTTTAAATGACTCGAAGTAGTACAATGGCTGTGAACAATGGCAGATGGTCACTGCAATCGACCCTGGAAATGGATAAGTTGGTTGGATCCAACTTACTAGATTGGTATATGAACCTGAGAAATGTACTCAAGCTCGATCGGAAGCTCTATGTCCTTGAGTAGCCAATTCCTGAGCCACTTCCATGCTCGGCCTTAGTGGCTGAGAAGGATGCTTGTAATAAGCATTAGGCTGATACTTTAGAGGTTGCTAATTTAATGCTAACCAACATGTCACCTGAATTAAAAGGGCAATATTAATCTAAGAGTGCATCTGAGATTATTTCTAATCTAAGGCATCTCTTTGATGAATTGGTTGAGCTCAACCATCATAAAATAGACATTCAATGTGTTGAGTTGAAAGGCTTAACTAAGACATTCAAGATAAAGATGGAAAGAGTCAGGAATAACTAGTGCTACTCATGTGGAGGACCACCTCACATGATGAAGGATATGGTGCGACTTCAGAATGAGGAGAAGAAAGGCTTGGCCTTATCTATAACCTAGATCTCAGATTTGTACAAATATGCAGGGCTCAAGAAAAGTAGATTGGTGCGGGCTGGACAGATTGACCTACGAGTTGGAAACGGGGCCCAGGTTGCTGTTGTTGCTATAGGAGTTTTGACTCTCTCCCTGCCTTCTGGACTTCAATTAGAGTTAGATAATTACTATTATGTACCTTCGCTTACTAAGAACATTGTATCCATTCCTTGCTTGGCAAAGAAGGGATTTAAGTTTGAAATAAATAAGAACTCTTGTTCTTTTTCATTTGCAAATATGTTCTATGGGAAGGGTACTTTATGCAATGGTTTGTATGTCTTGGACATGGATATCTCTATTTGTTACATAAATAATAAAAGGACCAAACTGAGTGGTTCAGTTGGTGCTTTCATTTGGCATTGTCGATTAGCCCATATAAACAAGAATCGCATCCAATAACTCCATGCAAATGGGTTGTTAGATTTAATTTCCTTGGAGGAATTTGATACGTGTGAACCTTGTTTATATGGTAAAATGACAAAAGCGCCCTTCACCAAGGTTGGTGAAAGGGCAAGAGGTTTATTGGATCTCATACATTCTGATGTGTGTAGGTCATTCAATAAACATGCCAGAGGAGGGTACAACTACTTCATCACATTTACTGATGACTTCAGTAGATATGGTTATGTCTACTTGATGAGACATAAGTCTGAATCATTTGAGAAATTGAAGGACTATAGACATGAAGTAGAGAACCAGCTTGGTAGATCCATTAAAGCTCGTCGATCAGATCGTGGTGGAGAGTACCTGAGCAGTGAGTTCTTTGACTATCTGAGAGAGTGTAGGATCCTGTCCCAACTCACTCCTCCTAGAACACCTCAATGGAATGGTTTGTCTGAAAGGAGAAATCGAACCCTGTTGGACATGGTTCAGTCTATGATGAGTCATCCAACTCTACCTCCCTCATTTTGGGGGCATGCACATGAGACAGATTCTCTTATAGTGAATAACGTTCCATCCAAGAGTGTCTTCAAGATACCATACGAAGGATGGAGTGAGAGACACCCTAATCTCATTTTTATCAAGATCTGGGGATGTGAGGCCTATGTCAAACGTCAGGATTCTAGCAAGCTATAACCTATATCTGATAAATGTGTGTTTGTGGGGTACCCTAAGGAAACTAAGGGTTACTACTTCTATGTTCCCACCGAGAACAAAGTTTTTGTTGCTCGGGGTGCTGTCTTTCTAGAGAAAGAATTTCTCATGAAAGAAGTCAGTGGGAGGAAGTTTGACTTGGACGAGGTCCAAGTGCAACCACAAGACAAGGAGATGGAACTTGAGCCACCTGCACCAGTTGCTAGGCAACCTGAGGCTCAGACATAGGTCCCACGTAGGTCTGGGAGGATTCGTCGTGCACCTGAGAGGTATGGGTCGCTACCGACTCAACACGATGGGATCTTCATCATTGAGGATGAGCCTAGGACTTATGATGAGGCGGTTAGTGGACCAAACTCCGAGAGATGGCTTGAAGCCATGCCATCCGAGATGGATTCCATGTTCGCTAACCAAGTATGGGATTTGGTTGAGCTGCCTGATGGGGTAAAACCCATAGGATGTAAATGAGTTTTCAAGAGGTAGACCGACATGGATGGCAACATAGTCACCTATAAGGGTAGACTAGGGGCTAAGGGATTCAAGCAAGTCCACGGGGTGGACTATGATGAAACCTTCTCGCCAGTTGCCATGATCAAATCTATTCGGATTCTGCTTGCTATAGCTGCATATCATGACTATGAGATATGGCAGATGGATGTGTACATGACACAACCTAATGGCTTCATCCATCCTGCAGATGCCAGTAAAGTCTACAGGCTAAAGAAATCCATTTATGGATTAAAGCAAGCATCTCAAAGTTGGAATCTTCGGTTTGATGAAGCTGTGAGAGATTATGGCTTTATCAAAAGCGAAGATGACGCTTGTGTATATAGAAAATTCAGTGGGAGCTTGGTGACTTTTCTGGTCTTGTATGTCGATGACATACTGCTAATCGGAAACGACATCCCTAGTCTTTAAGCTGTGAAGACATAGTTATGGAAGTGTTTCGAGATGAAAGACTTAGGGGAGGCCGCCTATATCCTAGGCGTGAGGATCTACCGGGATAGATCCAAGAGGCTCCTAGCCCTTAGTCAGAGTACCTATATTGACAAGGTCCTAGAGAGGTTCAACTTAGGGCAATCCAAGAAGGGATGACGTGATTCGAGTGCCCTATGCTTCGGCAGTGGGATCGATCATGTATTCAATGTTATGTACTAGACCAGATGTGGCTTATGCTGTGAGCATAACCAGCCAATACCAATCCAATCCAGGATTGCAGCACTATGTGGCTGTAAAGAACATCCTTAAGTATCTGAGAAGAACTAAGGATCTGTTCTTGGTCTATGGGGGACAAGAAGACCTCAATATGCAGGGCTATACTGATGTGTCGTTCCAGTCTGACCCTGACGACTATAGATCGCAGGCCGGCTATGTGTTTAAGATGAATGGAGGTGTTGTATGCTAGAAGAGCTTCAAGCAATCCACCATAGCTGATTCTACAACCGAGGCTGAGTATGTGGCCGCTTCTGAGGCAGCCAAAGAAGCTGTTTGGATCAGGAAGTTCATTTCTGAACTTCAGGTGGTTCCAAGTGTAGTGGATCCCATTGAGCTCTACTATGACAACAATGAGGCAATTGCACAAGCAAAGGAACCACGGTCTCATCAAAGGTCCAAACACATACTCATGAGATTTCACCTGATCAGAGAGATCATTGACAGAGGTGATGTCAAGATTAGCAGAGTTGACACAGAGAACAATCTGGCAGACCCATTGACCAAAGCTTTGGCGCAACAGAAGCATGATGGTCATACTAGAGATATGGGGTTGAGGTTGCTCAACCTCTTGGTCTTAGTGCAAGTGGGATATTGTTGGTGTATATGCCCTAGGACCTAGTTTTGGTCCATCTTTGTACTAATTGACTTTGATACTTATATACCATTCTGGCATTGTCATTATCTATGTTTGTCTACACTTGCGATTGTGTACTTACATGGTAAGGTCCCTGGAGACAGATTGGATCTATGCTCAAATGATTGTCCCCAGTCAATGTACCTAAGTGGATATGGGATAGCTCTGGTACTTGTGAGACTAGTATATGGGCTGGTTAGGCACAAGCTGCTAATGCAGACATATGGGTATATCAGTAGTGGATATACTGGACAGACCCACTGTGAGGCAATGACTTGGTGTCATGAGTTATCCTCACAAGTGATAGGAGATGCATGATCCCTTGACTTGAGGTCATTGGCCATTCTATATGGTTAGAGACATGCTTTGATATAACCTAACACCTTGCCGTGGGTCAATGGACAGAGAGAGGATTTGCCCCTTCCTAAGGGAAGCTTGATATCCATGGAGCTCCTCCATGGTTCTATGACTGAAAGTGTATGGCCATACCCAGGTGAGAACCTAATTTAGTCATAGTCATATGATTGGGTGAAAACAAGTGGTGACACACTTATCCAATCGGATATTAGTTCGATAAAGAGTCTGTAATGCATCTGTACCTAGTCGCGATCATGGGGATGTCGATGTCGATATTCATTCCAATGACCTGGGTAGCAGCGATGCACTGCTAGGTGCCACTCACTGTTTGTGGTGACCTTTGGTCAGCACTGCC
This sequence comes from Costus lasius, assembly GCA_027563935.2. Classification (NCBI taxonomy): domain Eukaryota; kingdom Viridiplantae; phylum Streptophyta; class Magnoliopsida; order Zingiberales; family Costaceae; genus Costus; species Costus lasius. The sequence continues at coordinate 62,824,573 of CM050454.1, read as the reverse complement.
AGCGTCAGAGGAACCTACAGGGTAACACACCAAGATACTCGAGTTCTCGTATTGATCGGGAAGCCTTATGATCGAGTTATTGGATAACTCGGATCTGATTGGGAGATTTCGTCAGCGCCAATGGGCCTGATGAGATGGAAGAATGTTATTGGAGCCAAACTTCATTTTTGGCAGGTTGACCCGTATTTGACCATGGTTGGTCACATTTGGATTAGGGTTGCGTTGGATTGGATCCAATTGCTTAATCAACCCATGTAATGAAGTTTGGGCTAGTTCATTATCCAATAAGGCCCAATTCAAGTTATCATGAAGAGGCAATGGGCTACAAGGGTATAATGGGGAGAATACTTCTCCCTTAAGCGCCTATGGGCATAATGGGGAGAAGTTGGCAAAGTTGCTTCATTAAGGAAGCAATTTGCGCCTCCCCCTTGCTCCTTTGATGGTATGAATGCCTTTAAGGCATGTCTTGGGCTGATATGGTGCTTGGGCAATTATGGATAGGTTAAATGAGGTTTATGGTAAAGTCTTGGAGACTTTCCTGGCCTCAAACCCCCTTATCCTAGCCATACACTTGTCATGATCCTAGTCCTTGCCCAAATCGCCTCTTGCTCTATAAAAGTAACCCTAGCCGCCCCTCTCCCTGTTGTTGGAATTCCTTGGAGGCGTGTGCAACATCAAGAGGGGCGAAAGCAAGGGTTCAAGTGGTGGTGCAACTTCTTCCTTCTTCCTAGCCGCAAGCTTCTTCTTCTATTCTCCTCTTGGCGCAAGAGGGATAAGTGCTTGGCAGCAATCTCCTCTCCTTTCTTTATCATTGGTGCATCTTCCTTGAAGGTGGCGCATGCTTTGAAGAAGTAGAACAAGGCTTAGATCTTCTTCCCAAGGCTAGCACCGGGCGCGGAAGAAGAGAGACCGAGGCATCCGTGTGTGTGACATTGCAGAGGGCGCATGCTTGGGCGCCTACCTCGACATCGGCTTCGTCTTGCTTGAAGGTATTTTCTTTCTCATCGTGTCAACTCCCTCGCATGCGATCTTCACTGGGTTTTTGGCACTGGCCTGTTTCGGGGATATTCTTCCGCTGTGCAATGTGTTTGTATTGTAATGACTCTGAAAAATTATAAAATATCCTCGGGGTTTCCCAACAGACTTTGTCCTGGGTTTGCCCCGCATTGCATCTAGATTCGATTCCATCTACATCGTAGTGGACCAGTTCTCCAAGAAGGCTCATTTCATCCCCTGTTCTAGGATAGTGGATGCATCCCATGTAACCCATTTCTTCGTTAGGGAGGTAGTTCGCCTCCATGGCCTCCCACTCTCTACAGTATCCGATCGCGACACCCGCATTGTGAGCCACTTTTGGCGATGATTGTGGGCACTATTAGGGACCACCCTTAAGTATTTCATGGCCTATCACCCTCAAATAGATGGCCAAACTGAGGTCGTTAAGCGGAGTTTGGGTAACTTGCTCCGATGTCTTATTGGTGATCACCCTAAGAGTTGGGACACTGTACTCCCTGTTGCCGAATTCACATTGTTAGGGTATGCCCTTAAGCCTAATGTTTGAGGCCTTGGGATTGTATCAGTATCATGTAATAAACTCTTGTGTTTAACTCTTGTGTTTATAAAAGGCAATGGTTGTTATTCAGGTTGTTACCTTGTCTGCTGTAATAAGTGTACTACTGAATAATGTCTCAAAGCTGTTCAGCTAGGCTGACATGCTATAAAGTCCTTAGTCGAGATATCTTGGTGAACATGAGACAGCCTTGATATGATTGAGACTAATATCTGTTCTAATCTTATAGGATGCTTCGAGCATGGAATAAGATGTAGACTCATGAGTACATTGGATGTACTGGACAGACCCTACTAGGATATTCAATTGCATGTCACAATGTGAATAATCCTTGTATGCTACAAGTGGCACATGTCTTTTGACTTGAGATCACTTGTGTTTCCTAAATGATGATTGTCATTGTTTTGAGGTAGTTCAATATCATTTGCAACATAATGATTATAGACTATCTTGGATGGTGAGCTTGAGTCAGGTTAGGGCACTAGTGATAGATAAAGGATTGCCGTCTCCTTGTTGAAGGAGTGTGGTGTTCTAAAGGGGCCCCCCGTATGAGATGATGGAGATAGTGTATGGCCATACCCAGGTGACTATGTTCATCTGATCTAATCATGCTCATCATATTGGAGCTACAGGCTTGACACGCTTGTCCAATAAGAACATCCAGTGGCAAAGGAAACATGTATGCCTAGTGAGTTGATTCACACTTATGCTGTGATTTGGGTGTAGTCTTGGAAGACTCTTTCCTTTATATCGGGAGACAGTGATGTGTTGCTAGATACCCCTCACTGGTCGTGATAAGTTATCGTTACCGACATTTAAAGGAAACCCTCAGGGTCGCACAATTTGGTGATATGGCTTACTTAAGTCAGATCGTGTGGACTGAATTGTTTGGGTTCAGTTTAAAGGGATAGAGACTCTGATTGTAAGTGAGATCTGGTCTAATCATGTTTGATTGATTGGGGCTTGAGATCGGTAAGCTTCGATCGAGAGAGTTGATGCTAGATCGGTGAGATCAAGAGCATCAAGAGATGAACGGTTAGATCTTGAACCTTTTGGTTCAGAGTGAGATCTAGACCATGGCTTGGGCTGATTTAATTTGGTTCTTGAACCAAATTGAAGTGGATTAAAGTGGCTTGAACCGGTTCACAAAGGGTGAACGCTTGGTTCAAGGCGTTAGGCGTTTTTGGTTTGGTTATGGCGCATGGCTTCATATCTTCCATTTATGGAATGTAATGAAGGCCACTTCACCTTAACGCCAAAGCGTTTTGAACGCTCGACTTCACTCTTCTCTTCTCAACGTTCCTCTTTGGGGGCGATTGGATTCGGACGAGAAGGAGGAGAAGAAGAAGGTTACTCTCGCCAAGCTTCATCTCTCAACACCCTCACGCGACAAGGATTCTTTGAAGTGCTTTTGCTAGCACAAAGGGCTCAAAGAGCAAGCTATCTTCATCGGTTGTGTGCGTCACCTTTGGAGAAGGAGCACTTGAACCTTTGCTTCCAAGGCATCATCAAATCGATGGCATTGGTATGATCTTTTAGATCTATTCCTCTTATACAAGTTGATCATATGCTTTTATGATAGCGATCCCATGAAGCCCTATCTTCCGCTTGCAAAACTCTATATGTGCGCCACAATCAGGGTTTCGGCTCCCCTCTTGAAAGGGGTTTTCTACAAGTTTCGGCCCCCCTCTTGAAAGGGGTTTCTTCACACATATAATAGTGTAGTCAATCGGTTTACCAGTCTAGGTCCCTTCTAGGTGGTCCTTGGACAATAACCACGAAATCTTATTGACTTGCATGACCTTCCCGTAGAGTCCCACCTTTCCGAGCATGCATTTTCCTTTGCCAGTCATATTGCGAGTTTGCATGAGGAAGTTCAACATCGGATCTTTTTAGGCAACACTCAAAATGCTCTGAAGGCCAATGAACACCGTAGGCCACTCCATTTTAGTGCAAGTGATATAGTGAGGGTGCGTATCTACCCTGAGTGAGTGGCAAATCAGGCACATTTTAAGCTACAAGCACGGTACATGGGGCCCTATGCGGTACTACAGCGGGTAGGCTCCAACGCCTATGTCTTTGATCTACCAGAAAGCATGGGGATCCACCCTGTATTCAATGTCGCAGACCTTCTTCCCTACCATGACTCACTACAGAAGCCCCTCACCACCGACGAGCATCCCCTTAGTTCTCCAAAGGAGAACTCATCAAACCAGGGGGGGATTGATGCAGGAGGACCTTCCATAACAGCTCTAGAACCTGAGAAACCTAGCTATTATGTGGATTTCCCTCCAGACAAGGTTCCACCTCCCTTAAAAAGTTAAAAGGGGCCTAACGCAATCACGATAAGGCGATCTCAACGTTCAAGTCAACCACCAGATCGATTCGTGGGTGCCATTAGTCCATTATCTGCCCACACGGAGGTGTTGCAACCCATGTGCTTGGCACCCTGGCCACCTGAAGCCCCGGTCAATGATCGCTACCACAACCAGTTGACCAACACAGCACAAGAACAAGCTAGCACAATGATGAATCAACCCACCATCAGCAAATTCTTCTATTTCATTGCTACGTGCTCCGAGATGGTTTGACGGCCCAGTTGTAGCCTAGAAGGCCCAGTTGCAGCCCAAAAGGCCTAGTTACAGCCTAGAAGGCCTAGTTGTAGCCTAGAAGGCCCAGCCCATGCCCCTACTTCATATTCCCTCATCTACTTTAGTTGGTATTAGTTAGTAGGAGTTAGTTAGTGCTTACATCAGCATACTTACATCAGCAGCATCTTGACTGCTTTTAGTTAGTTAGAATAGGTAGTCATACTTATAGTGTGTTATTCCCTAGTCATACTTGTGGTGTGATATTCCCTAGTCATGTGTGTGGTGTGATATTCCCTCCCTTGCTCTATAAAAGGGAGTTGGAGTTTAGCTTGTTCCTCAGCACTTATTGTGTGATAGATTAGCTCACAGTGTGGTTCGAGAGTGAGGTTGGTGCCTCGACTCAAGAGTTAGTGGCGACGCTAGAGTGAAGAGCAAGGTGTGTGATCCTTGGTCTAACGAGTGGATACCTGTTAATGGACCGTTGTAAGGTAGTAGGGTACATAAGGAAATAAAATTGATGCCAAGGGTTTTTTCAAAAAAAAAAAAAAAAAAATTTATTTCTATTTGGATCACATGTTTGCATGTTTAACATGTTAATTGGGTGTTTATTTATTCTTATGTGGGCTGCCCTTATTTTGTGTGCTGTGCTGGGGCCTGCGTGCCTGGAATTAAATATAAATTTTGCTGTGATCTGCGAATCACACTTTAATTTATGAAAATGTATAATTGACCTGCGTGTCAAACCATGTCTAGATAGATTAAAATGTAATTTGATCAGACATGAGCACACAGCACAAATGGCAGAAGCGTTTGCAGCTATTGGCGTCACTAGGTGGGAGGTCTAGAGTTCGACTCTAGAGCAGGCGCATACTGCCTGGAGGGCATTTGTACCCGGGCTGGGCCAGATGAAGTACAAGAGTCCCATAAAGAGCTCAAGTGAAGACTTTTGTGAAACTAGGGTTTTACTTAGGCTTTTATGGGCGTTTACCACATAAGATAATGGTGCTTTCATTTACTGTTTTAAGTAATATTAGCACAAGCATGTTTTATTCTTCTGCTATCACTGTAGAATTTGCATGATAGTAAGAAGATAAAAGACCGATAAAATCCAACGTTAATATCAAGCTCGATTGCCTTCTGACGCGAAACCTCACTGTTCTGACTATCGTTGGGGCCGTGTTGTACCCACTCAGTGGGCATGCCCAGCTATCTTCAGACGGTGCGTGATTACACCTACATGCTACAGAGAAGGGATTTATCGCTTCTCGTTGCTCAGCATAGCACGTGGTGGTCCAGGAAGTAGGTCAGGTCAGCTTGACCATATAGGCTACATATTAAGCATATGATAGCTAGATGGAGGCAGCCATCTGAGGAATCAAAGACCGTGTTGTACCAACTCAGTTGGCACAGTCTTCTGGATTGCCTAGATGAAGGGGAATCGCACGGGATGGCGATTGGCATGGATAGCCTACCGGTGATTAGTGCTTGAACTCTCTGTGTATCTTATCTCGCCTGAGCGGGATGCGGAGATCAAGTATGAAATCTGGATCCCATCTCACTAAAAGAGTTTCACTCTTTCGGGCTGTTTTATTGGATTTTTCAGTCAGATAAAATAGTGAGAAAAGAATCATTCTTAAGTCCTGGATTGATTCTAACATGCATACTGACCTTGTTGTTCTTGCTATGTTGTAGATTCCTGCAGCAACGAACACCACAGGGCTCAATTTGCGATCCATATTGGAAAGAGAGAGGTTTGCTGGGCCAAACTTCTCAGACTGGTACAGACAGCTTAAGATTGTACTTAAAGCTGAGAGGAAGCTGTATGTCCTTGAGTCGGCAATACCGGCTCAACCCGCTGCGAACGCCGCAAGGGCGGTTCGGGATGCTTATGAAAAGCACGTCAGTGATAGCACTGATGTCGCTTGCCTTATGCTTGCGTCAATGACGCCTGAGCTCCAGCGTCAGCATGAGGATTTGTCAGCTATTGATATTATAGCAAATCTCAAAATGCTATATGCTGCACAGGCAAGGACAGAACGCTATAACTTGACAAAACTTTTCTTTCATAGCAAACTGACTGAAGGGAGTCCAGTGGGAGCTCACGTACTCAAGATGATTGGGTACAAAGAAGCTCTAGAGAAACTGGGACATACCATCAATCAAGAACTTGTTGTAGATATTATTTTGCAGTCTCTCCCGGCTTCTTTCGATCCGTTCATCATTAATTTCAATATGAACAAAATCGACTGTACTCCGGCAGAGTTACTGAACATGCTCTGTACCACAGAGCAGACTCTTGAGAAAGGAAAGCCTTCATCCTCTGTCTTAATGGTTCCTTCAAGGAATAAGAAGAAGGGGAAGAAGGGCAAAACCCCTATCAAGAGCTATAACAAGGCTTTGAAACAAAAGGTGAAGCGGTCAAAGGACAACAGATGTTTCCATTGTGGTCAGCTGGGTCACTGGAAGAAGGACTGTAGAGCGCTCCAAGGAGAGAAGAAGGGAAGCAAACCTTTCACTTCTGGCTCAGGTATTTACATGACTGAAGTCATGGTAGCTTCTTCTATTTCATGGGTGTTGGACACTGCATGTGGAGTTCACATTTGTTCAAATGTGCAGGAACTCAAGAGAAGAAGACAGGTGGGACAGCATGAGGTGGACCTACGAGTTGGAAACGGGGCACGGGTTGCTGCTGTTGCTGTAGGGGAATATAACATCTCTTTACCATCTGGTTTTGTATTAGAACTTGACAATTGTTATTTTGTACCAAGCATAACTAAGAATATTATCTCTATTCCTGCTCTTGTCAGGAAAGGTTTTTCTTTTGAATGCAAAACTTCACAGTGTTGTATTTCATATGATAATATTGTTTATGCAACTGGGTCGATTAACAATGGGTTATACATGTTGGACATGGAATGTTCTGTACAACAAATTGATAACAAGAAAGCCAAGTATGCTAATGATAGCACCTTATTATGGTATAGTCGTTTAGGCCACATTAACAAGAAGCGCATTAAGCGGTTGCATAATCATGGACTGCTGGGATCATTCTCCTATGAGGAGTTTGATATATGCAAAGCTTGTTTAATGGGTAAAATGACGAAGACTCCTTTTACTAATAAAGGTGAAAGGGCTTCAGGTTTACTTCACCTTATTCACAGTGATGTGTGTGGGCCGTTTAGTAAACATGCCAGAGGTGGCTATTCATACTTCATTACTTTTACTGATGATTTCAGTAGGTATGGTTATGTCTATCTAATGAGACATAAGAGTGAATCTTTTGACAAGTTCAAAGAATTCAAAAATGAAGTACAGAATCAGTTAGGCCGTAATATCAAGGCACTTCATTCAGATCGAGGTGGAGAATACTTGAGTCGTGAGTTTACTGACTATCTGAAGGAGTGTGGGATTATCTCACAGCTCACTCCACCAGGAACACCGCAATGGAATGGTGTGTCCGAAAGGAGAAATAGAACCCTATTGGATATGGTTCGTTCTATGATGAGTCAGGCTACTCTACCTTACTCCTTTTGGGGATTTGCACTGGAAACAGCTGCAAAGGTGCTAAACCGAGTGCCATCCAAGGCCGTTTCAAAGACACCATATGAGTTATGGTATGGGAAACAGCCGAGCTTGACATTTATTAGAATCTGGGGTTGCGAGGCTTATGTCAAAAAGCTCGTCTCTGGGAAACTGGAGAGCAGATCAAATAAATGTATATTTGTCGGTTACCCTAAAGAAACTAAGGGTTATTATTTCTATGATCCCAAAGAGAACAAAGTATTTGTTGCTCGAACGGCTATTTTTCTTGAGAAGGAATTTCTTCTGCAAGAGGCAAGTGGGAGAGAAATAAAGCTGGATGAAATTCCAGAAGAAGGACAAAGTAGTCAAGCTCAGTTGGATGAGCCTGAGCAAATAGATCAGGTTGATGTTCAACCTGAGGCTCAGATATCACGGGAACCGCGTAGATCAGGAAGGATCCGTCGTCAGCCTGAGCGCTATGATGGAGTCTACATCATTAATGATGAACCCCTCACTTATGCGGATGCGGTCAGTGGACCGGAATTAGCAAGATGGCTTGAAGCTATGCGAGCCAAGATGGACTCCATGTCAGATAACCAAGTCTGGGATTTGGTTGATCCGCCTCCGGGAATAATCCCTATAGGCTGTAAGTGGATCTTCAAGAAGAAGAAAGACATGGATGGTAACGTGGTTACCTATAAGGGCAGGCTAGTTGCGAAAGGTTTCAAACAAATCTACGGGATAGATTATGATAAAACTTTCTCTCCTGTAGCCATGTTCAAGTCCATTCGAATTATTCTCGCGATAGCAGCATATTATGATTATGAGATCTGGCAAATGGATGTGAAGACCGCTTTCCTTAATGGAAAACTGGAAGAGGATGTGTATATGACACAGCCTGAAGGTTCCATCAATCCATCAGAACATCATAAGATATGCAAATTAAAGAAGTCCATTTATGGACTAAAACAAGCATCGAGAAGCTGGAATATTCGTTTTGATGAATCAGTCTGTAAATTTGGTTTCATCAAAAATGAAGATGACCCGTGTGTATATAAAAGGTTTAGTGGGAGCGTGATTACTTTCCTAGTCCTCTACGTCGATGATATTTTAATCATTGGAAATGATATTCCTGAACTACATGCAGTTAAGGCATGGTTAAGAAAATGTTTCCAGATGAAAGATTTGGTAGAAGCAGCCTATGTATTAGGTGTGGAGATCTACAGAGATAGATCTAATAGGCTTCTCGGGTTGTGCCAGAGTACTTACATCGATAAGGTCCTGGAGAGATTCCATTTAGAAAATTCTAAAAGAGGATATCTTCCAGTCAGACATGGTCTGAATCTTTCAAAGAGCCAGTGTCCTCAAACACAATCTGAGAAAGATGAGATGGACAATACGCCTTATGCTTCGGCTATTGGGTCCATCATGTATGTGATGTTATGTATGCAAGGGGGGGTGAAACCCTAATCGCATGCACTTTGATCATTTGCATGGGCGGAAATAAGGATTTCTTGAGGATCGTATGATATGTTCATAAGATTAACTTTAAAGCTTCCAAAGATCAAGAGAGATGTTTTACCATGGCCATGAGGAAGGAGGCGACTTGGAAGGGAAAGAGGCGTGTGCTTCTTCTCCAAAGGAAACGCACACAAGGTGACAATAGCTACTCCCTTTTTCCTCTTTGTGCTAGCAAAGATCCAAGGTATTCTCTTCGTGTGGAGAAGATGAGATGAATTCCTTTTGCTGGCCGAATACTCCTCTTGGCGTGAAGACAACCCCACGAGAGGAGAAGAGGCGAGAGGACAAAAATGGCGTTCGAACGTGGAGACGTTTTCTCAAAGAAAACGCCCTTCCAAATATAGAAAGTTCACAACTCCACTTAAAGCCATCGATCACTCCTCTTCTCTTTGAACCATGCGTTCACATAAGTGAACCGGTTCAATTCAATTCGGTTCAAATGCATTTGGTTCAAAGACCAAATCAAACCAGCATTGGTTCAGATCTTATCAAACCAAATGGCTCAAGATCTAACCATTCATTTCATGATGCTCTTGATCTCATCAAGCAAGCATCAAAACTCTCGATCGAAGCTTACCGATCTCAAGCCCTAATCAATCAAACATGATCAGACCCGATCTCACTCACAATCAGAGTTTAAACACTTTTAAACTGAACCAAAACAATTCAGTCCACACGATCTGACATAAGTAAGCCATATCATCAAATTGTGCGACCCTAAGGGTTTCCTTTAATGTCGGTAACGATAACTTACGTTATCACGAATAGAGAGGGGTATCTAGCAACACATCACTGTCTCCCGATATAAAGGAAAGAGTCTTCCAAGACTACCCCTAAACCACAGCACAAGTGTGAATCCAATTCACTTGACATACATGTTTCCTTTGCCACTGGACGTTCTTATTGGACAAGCGTGTCAAGCCTGAAACTCCAATATGATGAGAATGATTAGATCAGATTAACATAGTCATCTGGGTATGGCCATACACTTTCTCAATCATCTCATCGAGGGGGCCCCTATAGAACATCACACTCCAAACAAGGAGAAGGCAATCCTATATCTATCACTAGTGCCCTAACATGACTCATGCTCATTATCAATAGAGCAGAGCAAGGTAGCAATGGTGGACACAATGAGTTTGGAAGAATCATCCTTCCCTATTAAATATGAAACATCAATAAGATAAGGAAAAATGAATGCAAATAAGTAAGGGAAAAAGATACTCACAAAACTCTACTCATCATCATCAAATCAGATCTCGTCGGTGTCCTTTGCAGCTGCCTTGATCGAATCATCCTGCCGCTCCCCCTAGTAGCCTCCATATACTCAACCCCTCCTAGAGTCCTAAAATCCAAAGTGGTCATACAGAAAGTTGCCCATTTCTTCCATGTAGTTACTCAAATCCTCTACATCTCTATGGATATGGTGCATGGTGTCTTGCATTCGCCCCATGGAATCAAGCATCTTCTCCATCCGATGCTCTTGTCGGTACATCTGAGCATAAAGAGAATGAAATCCAGGGTTGTAAGCACTGGACCATCCTCTGTCCGAACCACGGTGTGAGGATCCTGAAGCTCCCTGAGATGGCTGCTCCATACCCATACGAAATGGGTCATCATTACCACGCTAGGTGGGTGGTGGTAGTACGGTATCAAGAGGTGGCGGCATGGCATAATCTGTGTCACTCGGAGTTAATTTTCAGTTAGCTTGATTCTTCACATAGGTCTTCTCATAGTTGGGCAATGGCAATTTTTGACCTCCTGGCCCAAGAACTAAAGAGAAGATGTCACCCTCTCTAACTATCATCTACATGGCCATGCATGACTCCATATCCAGTCTAGAGTTCCCTCTGGCCACTTCAATTCCATATGGTTCCACATTCAAAAACAAGGCTATAGGTGTGATGAAACCACCTATCACAATGGCACCTTTCTTGGCCCTTGCTACCATATCCATATGCTCAACAAAGAAGAAAGCAACATCCAATGGATAACCATATAGCATTCTCTAGAAAAAGAAAAGCTCTGACTGTCTCACCATCCCATCACTGTCTCCTCTCCCAAAAATTGTGTGAGCATATTTGATGTAGGGGTTTGAAATCTTTGATGCTCTAGCTGAAACTGCAAAAAAATGAACTTATGAAGATATCTGATTCCAAAACACACTCTCCACATAACCAAGTGACACACTAGCATGTCCTCCTGATGCTAGCTGATTGATAGATCTGATGCCCCTCATGGTAAGCTTCCTCTCAATGTTGGCAATGCGGAAGGTGATCTCACCTTCGGCATGCCTATCGGTAAACTCATGTAACTCCATATCAAAGCTGCTCAAGAACTCTAGTACCAATGGAAAATATGTCTATGGAGTCATCTGAAAGAACTTCTTGGCCCTGATTTGGTCGACCATCCAAAATACATCATCATACAAGCCAAGTGCCTTCGAGGTTCTTCTATTAGCATACTTTGTATTTACCACCCTTCTCTCGACCAGTTTGTTGTATCTCGATTCCTGAACTTATCCCTAAAGATGATGCCATAGGGATTTGGTGGTGTGGAGGGCTCAACTGGTCCTTTGCCCCTTCTCTTTGAAACTACTGTCTTAGTCGTAGGTGTCATTCTCAATTCAAGAGTAAACTAGGGTTGCAACTTAGATGATAGCACAATATAGCAAAGATATAGTAATTCTAATAACACTTTCAAGATGAACATCATTATTTAATAAGCATCATAAAAGCAAAAATCAGTTGAATCCAAGCTTAAAATTGAAATTTCAGCTAGAGAACATGGCTGAATAGTAAATCTAAAAAACTTCAACAAATCTAGCTCATTTAAGCTCAAATCACTTTCAAAAATAGATCCAAAACCTTTGGAAACACACAAGGAAAGTTATCCTATCGTATAAAAAGAAAATGGAACCAAAGATTTCAGAAATCGACTTAGAAACGTGGAGAAACGAAGAATGGGGCGAAAACACTCGGGAAACTCGCTAAATCAGAGAGATCGGGTGAAATGCTACCATATCGGTTGTGAAAGCTGGTCGGGAATGGTCGCCGGCGTGTTCTGAAGGTCGGAGAAGGTTGGAAGTCGAAGGTCGGCGCACGAGAATGGGAAAAAACCCTGAACACGGCACAGAAACCCTAAAAATGGCATGTATATCATGTAGGGCCAATAGAATTACGGCCGTAATTATAGTTACAGCGGTGCCATAATCGAGTGCATTCAAAAAACACGGGTTGTAATTTCAAAACGGCAATACCGTAAAATGGCTCAAACTCTTGGGTCAAAAAACATCCCTAATTACGGTACCGTGAAAACGAAAATGGTAGTACCATAATTTCCAAGAAACTCTCAGGTCAAACACCTGTAGCAAATACGTTACCACAAAATGGTTACGGCACCGCCATAATATGTTCGAAACTCTCAACTGAGAAAATGATCAAATTACGGTGCCGTGAAAATGGTTACGGTGGTGCCGTAAAATCAGTCTAAAAGATTTTTTTTTTTCAAAACAAATACGGCCCGTAAGAATGTTTACGGTACTACCATAATTTGGGGTAAATCACAGAAACTCTCGGGTAAGAATTAAGCGAAAATATGGCCCGTCTAAAAGATTACGGTAGTGCCATAAAAGCACTAAAACACTCGGAAAGATTTTGGTGCAAAAATATGGCACATGAAAAGAGTTACGGCAGTGATGTAATTTCATCTCATCTTTCTATTTGGAAACAGACTGGAATTACGGAACTGTAAACTTCATTACGGTAGTGCCGTAATGTGCGCCAAAACTCGATTTTACCTACAAAAAGAAAAGAAAAATTAATTATAGAAGAAAAATAAAAATAAAGTAAAATAAAAGAGAATAAACTAAAGAAAGAGTGCTTGGGTTGTCTCTTAAGAAGCGCTAATTTAAAGGTCATTAGCTTGACCATTCTACACTCGGATTTGATCTTGATTTCTTCAGTTGCCACTCTGATTTTCCTCTGTTATGTGCATCACTTCTGATCACATAAGGCTCATTCATAAAACAGTGTCTAACTTTACTTAAGATTTTTCTTCCTTTATTAAGTAATTTTGAGCCTCTTTTTCTCCTTGGTCTTCTCTTCTTCCTTCTTTCAGAAATTGGATGTGTTGTCCCCTGAAATCCTCTATCTATACTCTCAGAAAAAGTGTCAGTTTCAATATTAAAGGATTCATCAAACAAATTATGCACATCACTAACAATATTATCTACTATATCAAGACTACAACATGATCCTGAATATGAAAGTTTGTTTAGTGAATCTGCCAATTCAAACTCAATCATGTTTTCTCCTATATTCAGTGTGAGTTTTCCTTTCTTAACATCTATCAGTGCTCCTACTGTGGCTTGAAATGGTCAACCAAGGATGATGGGATTTTTAGAATTTTCTCCTTGTTGGGAACATTCTCTAAAATACCTACAGGATACTTTACCGATGCATCAGTGAGCTATAAAGATATTGAGGTTGGTTTAAGCTCTTTAATGTCTAGTTTCCTGCAAATAGACAGTGTCATTAGGCTCACACTAGCACCCAAATCACATAAGGCTCGGTCAAAAGCCATATTTCCAATAGAATAAGGTATAGAGAAACTACCTGAATCTTTTAATTTCCATGGCAGTTTATTTTGGATAATAGCCCTACAATCTTCAGTTAAAGGCACAGTACCGTAGTCCTCTATTTTTCTCTTATTAGACAAAAACACTTTAAAAAATTTAACATATGAAGGCATTTGAGATAAAGCTTCAGTAAATAGAATATTAATGTAAAGCTTATTTAAAACATCAAGAAATTTCCCAAATTATTTATCTAATTTTGCTTGCACTAATCTTTGGGAAAAAGGTATAGGTGGCCTATATGGTGTAGGAGAATTAGGTTTAGAAATATCATTCTAACATGGCACATCATCTTTAGGTTCATCACTTTGGTGAGGTGGCAAACAAGTTTGGGATTGCTCAAGCTCAGAAGATTTTTCAAAGTCTAACTCATGATCATGTTCATCATTAGGCTCTTTTTCTTTATCCTCAAATTCCTTTTTAGGTTCCTCTAATTGCCTCCCACTTCTAGTAATGATAGCATTACAGTGTGTTGGGAAACCCCGGGGATATTTTACAATTTTTGAGAGATTGACATTACAAATTACATTGCACAGCGGAAGCAATATCCCCAAAATGAGCCAGTCCCAAAAACCTAGTGAAGATCGTATGCGAGGGAGTCGACACGATGAGGTAGAAAATACTCAAGGCAAGATGAGGCCGATGTCGAGGTAGGCACCCAAGCGTGCGCCCTCTGCAGTCTCTCACACACGGAAGCCTCGAGTCCTCTTCTTCCACGCCCGATGCTAGCCCCGGGAAGAAGATCCAAGCCTTAGTCACTTTCTTCAATGCTTGCGCCACCTCCAAGGTAGAAGCGCCAATTGAAGAAGAAGAGAGGAGAAGGAGAAGAATGCAGCCAAGTGGTTCCCTCACTTGTGCCAAGAAGAGCAAAGGAAGAAGACTCTTGTGGCTAGGGTTTGATGGAAGAACAAGCTTGCGCCACTAGCCCTTGTCCTCGCCTCTTGATGTGTTCACGCCTCCAAGGAATTGTACACAAGAGAAGGGGGCGGCCAGGGCTACTTTTATAGGGCAAGAGGTGGTTAGGGCAATGGCTAGGATCATGACAAGTGTATGGCTAGGATGAGGAGGTTTAAGGCAAGGAAGGTCTCCAAGAATTTACCATTAACTTCATTCAACCTATCCATAATTGCCCAAGCACCATATCAGACCAAGACATGCCTTAAAGGCATTCATACCATCAAGGGACAAAGGGCTAGGTGCAATTTGCTTCCATAATGAGGCAAATTTGCCCACTCCACCCCATTATGCCCCTAAGCGCCAATGGGGTGGAGATTTCTCTCCATTATAAACTTTAAGCCTAGTTTCTCCTCATGACAACTTGTTATTGGGCCTTATTGGGTAATGAGATAGCCCAAACTTTATTACAATGGTTGATTAAGCACTTGGATCCAATTGAATGCAACCCTAATCCAAATGTGACCTTCTTGGTGACACCGTGCCATGGGTAGAGGCGGATTTCCAGTGCCTTGAGGCCCGTTACCTAGCCCACGGCCTTCTTCCACCTGAGTTGGAAGTTTAGGATGAATCGTTAGTCCCCTCCTTGGTCGAGTCCCCACCCGTGGTTGATGAATCCCTAGTTGAGCCCATGGTTGAGGTAGCTATGTCCCTAGTGGAGTCCACGGTTGTAGAGGCTAAGGATACACATCCTAAGTCGACCGACATGGTTCGGTCCTCCATTCCTCCCATTGAGTTTGTTGTCCCCTTCGATATGCTAGAGCGACACAATCGTTCTATTGCTTTGTTTGGATCCCAGGTTGGAACCCCAAATCTCATTTGCATTAGGGTTCTAGGTCTCTTCCTTTGTTGCGCCACATTGCATGTCTCCCACGACTATGATACCATCCTCAAAGATGGCTACATAGGTCGACCTCCACCCGAGCGAGATAAACTTTTTAGTGGTTTGCGCCCATCCTCATCTTGTCCCCCACACCTTCACCTTCTCATTCCGTCTTTTGTGTTCCCTTATGTTTGTGTGCGTGTTGACTTTTTGCTTTGGATCTATTTGAGCAACTGTAGGTGCGAAATGGAGGCCATTGTGCACTTCACGCCACCAAAATGTGAGGTAAATTTGAGTTCCCAAGGAATGACACACCAATTTAGTTCTCCAGAGGAGAACTCAGAGTGTGCAGCGGAAGTTGATGCAGCGCAAATCCAGCCAACCCAGCATTTCAACAATCTGCGCAACAATCATGGGCGTGACAGCCATCACAGCTAGCCCGTGTTCATCTCGGCCAAAGAGATCACGGCCGTGACAGGAAGCACGGCCCAGCCATGTACTTCTTGGCACAAGGTTGAAAAGCAGCAGCTCAATCTTCCCACGCCCACGGTGATCTGCTCACCCAGGGCTCCGATCATCACCAGACTTTGGCTACTGCGCCTCCTCCGCCGTGCGAACTCCTGGTCCAAAGGATCCGGCCATCGGACGGCCGGATCGTCGGAATCGAGCGGCACCATGCCCGGCGGCTCCCCCTCTCCTCCGCCCCATCCTCCCAGTCGATCAAGCCCAGATTCCAGGCACAGACTTTCTTCGTCGTCGCGAACTCACAGCCGGAAGGAATCGGCCATCCGGCCGTGGATCACCGGAATCGGGAACTTTCCCGATTCTCCAACCATCACCGCGTTCTGCTCCATTCCCGGGCCAGCGCACCACGATCCGACGCCGGAAGTTTCCCAGCCACCCGCAGCCGGCACACAGCAACTCCAGCCAGACTATCACCCGCGATCGAAGCCGGAAAGGTGACCGGCTGCGTGCCCTATTCGCCGTCCGCGTCCTCGCGGGAACGAAGAGAAAGGGCATGGGCCATCCGACGGCCCAGATTAGTCCAGCTTCATCCCACGGCTAGATCTGCATCCAAGAAAACCAACATGTGGTATTGTTTCAACGAGATCTGCTTCATTCGGTCGAGCTTTCGAGTGATCCAGGTGCTGATACCCACTAATCAGAACCAGATCTATCCATCCATGCCATCAGATCTCCGATCAGACGTCCAAATCAGAAGATATAATCAATACTTAAATGGATGGCTCACATTTAAGGCGACATGAAGCTTCTCAAACACACTTAGTTGCTGGAATATTTCCAGTCAAATGTACCTTATTTTTACAACTTTTGCAAAATAGTTGTTAGAACATTTGTTGAAACCACCCCTCATGTGAGTGGTGTGGGTTTGCCCTCCCTTAGCTTATAAAAGGGAGATAGGGCCTAGTGTGTTAGTCAGTTTTACAAGCTTACAAGTCCGCAAGGGGCTGCGAGGGGTCTTGTAACTCCGGAGTGGTGGTCGGTGCCTCGACTCCGTGTAGTGTGTGGAAGCAGAGTGAGGTTGGTGGCAAGGTGTACGATCCTTGGCCACGTCTCGATACCTTGTCTTCCTCGATTCTATTGGTTAGTAGCTTCATTTGAGTGTTATTTCATAGTTGAATGCCTTGGTTTACTATTTCACCATCTATTGCTCCTATACGTATTCGATCTCTTTGAGTCCGCATGTTTGATAGCGTGTTTGCCCATCATTCATACGTTTTCCTAGAGACGGTCTAGGAGATTTCCCCATCCTGTAGCTTGGTGCTACACCAGTCTCTTTGTCGAACTGATATCTGATTGGACAAGTGTGTCACCACTTGTTTTTCACCCAATGACATGGTCATGACTAAATCAGGTTCTCACCTGGGTATGGCCATACACTTTCAGTCATAGAACCATAGAGGAGCTCCATGGATATCAAGCTTCCCTTAAGAAGGGGCAAATCATATGTCTATCTATTGACCTTCTCATATGGGTCGTGACATGCTCAATGACAACCGTTATTACCTCCCAATTACGGCGAGGTGTTGGGTTGTATCAAAGCATGTCCCTAACCATATAGAATGGACAATGACCTCAAGTCAAGGGATCAATGCATCTCCTATCACTTGTGAGGATAACTCATGACACCAAGTCATTACCTCACAGCGGGTCTATCCAGTATATCCACCACTGATATACCCATATGTCTCCATTAGCACCTCATGCCTAACCAGCCCATATACTAGTGTCACAAGTACCAGAGCTATCCCATATCCACTCAGGTACATCGACTGGGGACAATCATTTGAGCACATATCCAATTTGTCTCCAAGGACATTATCATGTAAGTACATAATCACAGATGTAAACAAACATAGATAATGTCAATGCCAGAAAAGATATATATAAATATCAATGTCAAATAGTACAAAGATGGACCAAAACTAGCTCCTAGGACATATACACCAACAATCTCCCACTTGCACTAAGACCTAGAAGTTGAGGAATCTCAACCCCATTTCTCTATCATGACCATCATGCTTCTGCTGCGCCAAAGCCTTTGTCAATGGGTCTAGCAGATTGTTCTCTGTGTCAACTCTGCTAATCTTGACATCACCTCTGTTAATGATCTCTCTAATCGTGTGAAATCTCCTGAGTATGTGTTTGGATCTTTGATGAGACCGTGGTTCCTTGGCTTATGCAATTGCTCCATTGTTGTCACAGTAGAGCTCAATAGGATCCATTGCACTTGGAACCACCTAAAGTTCAGAAATCAACTTCCTGATCCAAACGGCTTCTTTGGCTACCTCAGAAGCGGCCACATACCCAGCCTCGGTTGTAGAATCAGCTATGGTGGACTGCTTGAAGCTATTCCAGCATACAGCACCTCCATTCATCTTGAACACATAGCCGCCCTGCGATCTAAAGTCGTCAGGGTCAGACTGGAATGACGCATCAGTGTAGCCCTACATACTGAGGTTTCCTGTCCCCCATAGACCAAGAACAGATCCTTAGTTTTTCACAGATACTAAAGGATGTTCTTTACAGCATAAGCCACGTCTGGTCTAGTACACAACATTGCATACATGATCGATCCCACTGCCGAAGCATAGGGCACTCGACTCATGTCATCCCTCTCAGCCTGTGTGGTAGGACACTGGCTATTTGATAAAGTAAGGCCATGTCTCACTAGAAGGTATCCCTTCTTGAATTGCTCCAAGTTAAACCTCTCCAGAACCTTGTCAATGTAGGTACTCTGACTAAGGGCTAGGAGCCTCTAGGATCTATCCCGGTAGATCCTCACGCCTAGGATATAGGTGGCCTCCCCTAAGTCCTTTGTCTCAAAACACTTCCCTATCCATGTCTTCATAGCTTGAAGACTAGGGATGTCGTTCCCAATGAGCAGTATGTCGTCGACATACAAGACCAAAAAAGTCACCAAGCTTCTACTGAATTTTCTA
The DNA here is from genome assembly GCA_027563935.2 of Costus lasius. Lineage (NCBI taxonomy): Eukaryota > Viridiplantae > Streptophyta > Magnoliopsida > Zingiberales > Costaceae > Costus > Costus lasius. Next base: position 62,805,492 of record CM050454.1, on the reverse strand, counting down.
TATACATAGGCATCATCTTCACTTTTGATAAAGCCATAATCTCTCACAGCTTCATCAAACCGAAGATTCCAACTTCGAGATGCTTGCTTTAATCCATAAATAGATTTCTTTAGCCTGCAGACCTTACTGGCATCTACAGGATGGATGAAGCCATCAGGTTGTGTCATGTACACATCCCCAATTAGCTTCCTGTTAAGGAGCACAGTCTTCACATCCATCTGTCATATCTCATAGTCGTGATATGCAGCTATAGCAAGCAGAATCCGAATGGATTTGATCATGGCAACCGGCAAGAAGGTTTCATCATAGTCCACCCCGTGGACTTGTTTGAATCCCTTAGCCACTAGTCTACCTTTATAGGTAACTATGTTGCTTTCCATGTCTGTCTTCCTCTTGTAGACCCATTTACACCCTATGGGTTTTACCCCATCTGGCAAATCAACCAAATCCCAGACTTGGTTAGCTGACATGCAATCCATCCCGGATCACATGGCCTCAAGCGATCTCTTGGAGTCCGGTCCACTGACTGCCTCATCATAAGTCCTGGGCTCATTCTCAATGATGAAGATCTTGTCGTGTTGGGTCGGCAGTGACCCATACCTCTCAGGTGCACGATGAATCCTCCTAGACCTACGTGGGACCTGTGTCTGAGCCTCAGGTTGCCCGGCAACCAGTGCAGGTGGCTTAGGTTCCATCTCCTTGTCTTGTGGTTGCACTTGGACCTCGTCCAAGTCAAACTTCCTCCCACTGACTTCTTTCATGAGAAATTCTTTCTCTAGAAAGACAGCACCCCGAGCAACAAAAACTTTGTTCTCGGTGTGAATATAGAAGTAGTAACCCTTGTTCTAGGTTCTAGCTTGCTAGAATCCTGACATTTGACATATGTCTCACATCCCCAGATCCTGATAAAAGAGAGGTTAGGGCGTCTCCCACTCCATACCTCGTATGGTATCTTGGAGACACTCTTAGACGGAACATTATTTAGTATCAGAGAAGTTGTCTCAAGTGCATGACCCCAGAATCAGGGAGGTAGAGTTGCATGACTCATCATAGACCGAACCATGTCCAACAAATTTGATTTCAACTTTCAGACACACCATTCCATTGAGGTGTTCCAGGAGGAGTGAGTTGGGACAGGATCCCACACTCTCTCACAAAGTCAAAGAACTCACCACTCAGGTACTCTCCACCACGATCTGAACGAAGAGCCTTAATGGATCTACCAAGCTAGTTCTCTACTTCTTGTTTGAACTCCTTAAATTTCTCAAAGGATTCAGACTTATGTCTAATCAAGTAGACATAACCATATCTACTGAAGTCATCAGTAAATGTGATGAAGTAGTTGTACCCTCCTCTGGTTTGTCTATTGAATGGCCCACACACATCAGTATGTATGATAACCAATAAACCTCCTGCCCTTACACCAATCTTGGTGAAGGGTGCCTTTGTCATCTTCCCTAATAAACAAGGCTCCCATGTATCAAATTCCTCCAAGGAACTTGAATCTATAACCCATTTGCATGGAGTTGTTGGATGCAATTCTTGTTTGTATGGGCCAATCGACAATGCCATAGGAAAGCACCAACTGAACCACTCAGTTTGGTCCTTTTACTATTTATGTTACAAATATAGTTATCCATGTCCAATACATATAGACCATTGCACAAAGTACCCATCCCATATAACATATTTGCAAATGAAAAAGAACAAGAGTTCTTATTTATTTCAAACTCAAATCCTTTCTTTGCCAGGCAAGGAATGGATACAATGTCCATAGTAAGGGGAGGTACATAATAGCAATTATCTAACTCTAATTGAAGTCCAGAAGGTAGGGAGAGAGTCAAAACTCCTACAGCAACAGTAGCAACCTGTGCCCTGTTTCCTACTCGTAGGTCAATCTCTCCAGCCCGCACCGATCTACTTTTCTTGAGCACCTGCATATTTGTACAAATATGAGCTCCAAATGCAGCATCCAATACCCATGACATAGAAGCAGAAAGGTTGACTTCTGTAACATAAATTCCTGAGCTAGAAGCTAAGGCCAAGCCTTTCTTCTCCTTATTCTGAAGTTGCTTGCAGTCCCTCCTCCAGTGACCCTGCTCGCCATAGTGGAAGCACCTCTGCTCCTTTGACTTCTTCGCCTTTTTCTTCAGTGCCTTGGTAGGACCTCTGGCACTGCCCTTAGCACGTGCCTTACCCTTCTTCTTTATCTTCTTGGTCGTAGGAACCAAAAGAACAGAATTGGGTTTGGTCTTATGCATCTCACGCTTTGCTGTTTGGAGCATATTCAGTAGTTCCTCCCTTGTGCAATCAATCCAGTTCATGTTAAAATTTATGATAAACAGACTGAAGCTAGGGGGCAGGGATAGGAGAATAAGATCCACAACCAGCTCGTTGTCTATGGTGTGTCCCAGTCTCCTGAGATGATCCACATTCCCAATCAGCTTGAGAACGTGGGGTCTCACTGGTGCACCTTCAGACAACTTGCACCGAAAAACTGCTTTGGCAGTGTCATATCTCTCACTTCTAGCCTGAGCCTCAAACATCTGTTTCAGATGAGTGATCATCTGAAAAGCGTTATGCTCCTCATATTGCACTTGAAGTTCAGGTGCCATAGTGGCTAGCATGAGACTTGCAACCTCTAAAGAGTCATCCTGATGCTTTCTAAAAGCATCTCTGTCTGCCGCCCGGGCATTAGGCGGAGGAGCCGCAGGAAGAGGCTGTTCAAGGACATACAGCTTCTTCTCGAGCTTGAGGGCTATCCTCAAGTTCCGATGCCAGTTCATAAAGTTGGTTCCAACCAACTTATCCTTATCAAGGAGTGATCGTAGTGCTAATCCGCTAGTGTTCATTGCCATTGTTTCTACAACACCCAAGAAAAAGCAGATTAGTACTACTTCGAATCATTTAAATTGGACTTGTTTTAAATGATTATGGCTCCCACTATTTTAACTGGATTGACAACCCACAAAGTCAACCGGGAAATTTAAGATTTCCTAGTGAGATGGGATCCTTATTCCACATGAGGCTTTGCGTGCCACGAGGGTGGGATGAGCTGCACAAAGTGACCCATGCTTCCTAAGGTGGGCACGCCAACCGAGTGCTGATATGATCCGTAAGTGCACAGAATTATCGAAGTAATAAAGAAAGATATCGAACCACAGAGACCTTATTATTAAGTACCAAATAACTGCTTTCTTACTAGCTAAGCAAATCAAATATGATGCAATAATCAACAGAAAGAGTGTAAAGTAAATCAGAGAGATAAATATGGGACTAGGGTTTCATCCACCTTGATTACGATGATTAGATATAAATAAAAGGTCGTCAGTCTAATTTTATCATGATAAAGACTTAATTTACTTCATAAATGGATCATCTCACTTTCGTGCAGACAATCATGCAGGGATCAATCCTCGCTTTTGCGCAAGATTTACCTCAATGCTAAAGATGAGTAAATCATCAATCAGAGAATTCAAAGATCACTTTCGTGCATCCGAATTCTAAGTTGATTGCCTCGAGTGGAATCTCAAGGATCACTTTCGTGCATCCGAGACTCAACACAAGTTCTACCTATGGTTCTCCAACATTCTGATCCTCACTTTCATGCAAGATCTCCACATTTGACAACTTGACTCTATCCTAGATTCATATTATTAAATCATGGCAATAGGATCACAAAAATCAAATAATTAAGAACAAACCTAATTTCTTACGAAAAGCTCCTAACATGCAATTCTAGGGTTCCAAGTTCTCAAGCAAGTCACCTTTCGGTCCTTATTGCGAGAACTCTAATCATGAATAATAACATCAATATATGGAGAATCAAAGACAATACATTCACATAAGTAGAATTATCGTGGCAAAATTATCCTGACAAAATAAAAAGTATCTAAACATTAGAAATCAAAGGGATTATACCCCATGTCCCAAAATATGTTTCAGTTAGCATGGAAAAAGAAATACAATCAACCATAGTTTCAAAGTGGAAGAAATTGAAGAAGAAGAAGAAAACAACTTCACAACACGGCTGTAATATAAATAATAGCCGTATTTTCCGTGATGAACAGTGTTGTCACCGTTGTTTCATTGATTTCTCCTCCACCCAAACTCCTTTTGATCTGAAACTTCTGTGGTGTCTTTTTCTCCTCCAGGCGAAGCTTCTGTATGAAAATCAAGGCCTGAGGTGCCCGCTACACCTCTCGGCGTGAGGCCAAACACTAGACGTCTCTCTGTCGATTGCTCCCTAGATACTGGATAAAAATTCCCCCTTTCACATCGTGTGTGTTTTCCACTTAAAGACGAGTCTGCAGCAACTTTGGGATCTCAATTTGGAGCTCTGGATCAAAAGTTATGGTCCGCGCAAGTTTCAGACCCGTAAAAATCACGTTTTTCAGTGTAATTACGGTGCCGTAAAATATATTACGGTAGTGCCGTATTTTTTGGGCAACTTTCTAGTAAAAAATTGCTCAAAATATGGTACCATAAAATAGTTTATGGCCATGCCATAAAATCGGGCGAGTTCTCTGTTCTGAATTGTCTGGAAAATACGGCACCGTGAAATAGTTTACGGCAGTGCCGTAATTTCGGCAAGTGTCTCTGTTCTGAAGCACTCCAAATTACGGCAATGTAATTTCTTACAGCGGTGCCGTAAAATCGTGAAAACCTTCTGTTTGGAAAACTCCCCAAATTACGGCAGGTGCTCTGATATTACGGTAGCGTACGAAAATACGGTACCGTAATATAGATTACGGCCCTACCGTATTTTGGTTTGTTGCTCCGTTTTGCATGAAATTTGTCATGTGATCTCCTCTTGAAGATGGTAACTCTTCTATGTCTTTGATTTTGCTTGAAAACGCATCAAAATAGTGCCTTTTTACTTGAAAATCATGAAAAACCAAAATAGAAGTAGACTTTGCAATATTTGATGAATTTAGCATAAAAACAAGTAAAAGATCCTCAATTTAGCATGAAAAGATATCTAAAATGATACAAAATATACTATGTATTTTGGTGTCATCAAAATACATAAGGCTCAAACTTTGCTTGTCTTCAAGCAAAGATCAAAAATTGATTAAAAGAATAACCTTTTCATGCTCAATAAATTTCAAAAATACAATCATCAATGAAAAATTCCATCAATTGTTTCACAAAACATCAAATAAATATATCATTCTTAAAATTCAATCTTCTAGATCCACAACTCAATCAAATAAAACTTTGCAACTTGTATAATAAATAGAATTTTCAATCTCATGATTTCACCCAATTTTCAGTTCAAATCTATCATGCTTTTGTTTATAGGAATTAGGTTTCCAAGATCTTTCTCCACACATAATAATTTTATTTTCTTTTTTTCTTTTTTTTATTATTTTTGCAAAGATGGTATGCATCCACTTAGATATATACTTTTTATTTTTGACTTCAACTCTTATCTTCGGTACCACTATCAATTTTGCATAGTGCCAAGTAGAGGAGTCTTATTCTTTTTATATCTCAATATTTTTCATTCATAGACTTCAACCCATGTCATAGGTACCACTATCAATTTTACATAGTGCCAAGTAGGGGAGTCTCTCACTATTTTTATGAATCTTGGATTCATCTTTCCCAACAAATAGCAAAATAGACTAAACATCTACTAGGTCGATTAATTGATATCAATTCACAAATCATACTCATGCTCATTTTATTTAAAGGAGTAGTTTCACCTTTGGATCTTATTCTCCAAATAACATATCTACCCAAAATTTCATACATCAACCAATGTCAAATTTCAAAAATAGATATGCATTGAAGAAATAAATTTAACATGATAGGGTTTTTCTCTAATCACAAGTATAATTACTCACATCATCAAGGAAGATATTTTATCAATAGAAATTTTATCAATAAATCATGCCATCATATAGTAGAAAGTGGATCATATGCTTTCATCAATTTTAACAACAAATTTAAATAATATCATCATTAAAACAATGAGTTCCATATATCCATAAAATCATTTTTCAAGAGAAAACCAATAAGTAGTATAAATATGATAAAGTCAAAGATGCACTATATGAAATAGTCATTAATAAGAGAGTGCAAGTGATACTCACAAAACTATATAGATCATGCTCAATCATTGTCTGGCCAATGCAGCTAGGTCCAAAGATATGCCTTTTGAAAATTTTTCTGCACAATTTAAGGTACATAAGGCTCAGATCAAAAACAGTGTCGGGGCAGATGCTGCTAGGTCCAAAGATGTGCCTTCTCAAAATTTTTACCTGCACAATTGAAGATACATAAGGCTCAGTCTGAAAATAGTCTTTAAAAATAACAATGATAAAAATAATTTTCTGAAGGGAGAATCAGAGATGTCGCCGGAGGTCTGAAGAGGATGCCAGTGGAAAGAGTCGAGCAGGCAAGAAGTAGAGGTGAATAGAGGCTAGCTGAAAAGCTGCTAGTAATGATGGTGATGGTGCTGACAGTAGAGTGAGTAATATCTAGTGGCCTGTTAGAGAATACAGTCTTGGAGGTGAGATCGTCGGCCGGTGGTGCAAGAGATAGCACTACAAAAATAAAAAATCAGTCACTAATAAATATTCTACTGCATAAATAAATAAAATCAATAGAATAGGAGGCAGTAGAAGAAGTAAGAATCTACATATGGTATAATCCAGTGTAGACAGCTGGAAACAGTGATGTCAGAGGCCGATGCAGTGGTGGCTAGAGATGGAAGACAGTTGCTCTTGATGATTTCTAAATCTAGAGGCAAAAGAAGCAATAACAAGTAGAAAGCAAACTAAGCAGTTTTTGATTTTTTTTTTTATGAAAAGTAGCCATACCCTAGAATAAAATTTAATGATCCAAATAGAAAATAGACAGAACCATGTAAAAGAATAAAACTCATTCTTTTCAGGTGTATAAAAATTGAAGGATCAAAATCTGTCAGGAATTTAGGGTATCAAGAAAAAGAAGGCTACTCAGATTACAAAACTACAAAAACTGCACAAAAATTAATCAAATTCGAAAAGTTGCCATGTGTCCAGAATGATCCATGGACTTTAAAATTCAGAAAAAATATCCAAATGATAGACAAAGATGAGTACTTCCATGGTGTTTCAAAGATAAAAAATTTTTGCAACCCAGTTTCTTAAAATCACACCGAGAAAACACCTATTCAATAAGTAGAAAGCAGCTTTAAAATATGGTACCGTGAAAAGCCTTACGATAGTGCCGTAATTTACAAAGAGCTCTCAGGTTAAAAATGACTTAAAAATACGGTACCGTGAAAAATATTACGGTAGTACCGTAAAATACCAAAAAACTCTTGGGTGGAAATTGGACCAAAAATACGGTGCCGTAAAATGGATTACGGCAGTGCCGTATTTTGCATTAAAATTGTTTTCACCTACAAAAAGAGAAGAAAAATTAGTTTTAAAAATAAAATAAAATAAAAGAAACTAAACTAAGGTAAAAGTGCTAGGGTTGTCTTCCAATAAGCGCTAATTTATGTCCATAGCTTGACCGAAATTCAAACTTCAAGGTGAAGCAGGTGAATCAGTTCCAAAGTAGATAGCATGTATTTTCCTCCTTTTTCTTTGTCTAAAAGGTTTAGCCACTAATCCAAAAATCTAGAATTTCATATAAATCACAATTGATGTGGCATCCTTAAATATGCATAAATTAAAATCAAAATTTTCAACTTCAATCAAAGGATATTCAATGATCTTCCTAAATTTATTAAAAATGCAAAATCATAAGTCCTTTCTTCAAAATTATATTTTCAATTGCAATAGGACATAAATCAAAATAATCAAGCATTGGATCATCATAATAGTAGTCTTTCTGTTCTACATTAGATTCCTCAATAAAGCACAAATTTTCAAGTATATCAGGAGATTGAACATTAGATATGGGCAAAACATGAGATTCATCAATTTTCATAATTTTTAAATCATCTACAGGTTCTTCATGCACTTCATCAAACAATTTATCAATTTCAAAATCATCATTAAAGTCAAGATGAGACTCTTCAAAATTAATTTCCTCATGCTTCCCCACAAATAATTCATCATCAGAAGAGTCAAAATCGGAATCATATGAGAAATAAGATTTATCAATGTTTACAATAGAATCAGAGTTAACCTCAGAAGTTTTATCATAAATTTCATCAATATCACCAAAATCACAGTGGGGCTCATCAATTTCTGTAATTTTCAACCCTTTATCAAACTCATCAGTTTTAACCATAAATGATACAACATCAAAAGAATCAATTTCATCAAAAGAGGGTTTTTCAAAATCAATTTTCTCAAACTTTTCTACAAACAATTTATCAGAAGAATCAATTTTACAATCATCAAAATCAGAGTGAGATTCATTAATATTCACATAAGGCTCAATCTCAAAACAATCATAATCAGAGGGAGATTTTTCTAAATCAAGTTCTTCAGTTTCAAACTCAAATAAACATGCTTGTTGTGCTAACTGGGTTTCTAGCAATTCAGTATTAGCATTCAAAGATTCTACCCGTGAAGCAAGTTGACTAGTCATCTTCTTAAGATCTTCAAATTTTTTATTTTGACTTGTCATAAATTGGTTTTGATTTGACATGAATTTTTCAAGCATGGACTCTAACCTAGATTCTTCAGTTTTCTCAAAGTATGGTTCAGAAACATGATTTGAATAATCATCATGAAAAGAAGTTTGGTTTTCCCATCTAAAATACAATTGATAAGATTCTTTCCATGATAAATTAGGATTTAAGAATTGACAATCAGAGGAACAATGATCAAAATATCCACAGATATCACATCTAACAGGAGAACAAGATTTCATAATAGGGTGCATATTAAAAGTGTCTAATTTATGAGCCAAATAATCTAACTTATCTGCAACAGTGCACCATGAATCATCTTCATACCTTCCTTGTGGCATGTATACCTCATCTCTTTCAGTTGCCCATGAGTAGTGATTAAAAGACATCTCTTCAAAACAGAAAGATTATCCAAAACCAATCAATCAGAGATTTTTTTTTCAGAATATATAAAAAAAATAGAAAAAGATAAAACACAAGTAAATTCATAAATTTCAGAAAATCACAGTTCTGTCACAACTTGTGAATATCCAAAACATGCAAAAACAGAAAACAAAGTTAAATCTAAAACAAATAAAACCTAGTCTAGCAATACTAACAACTATTTTAATATTAACAAAACTAAGGTCCCCGGCAACGGCGCCAAAAACTTGATATGATCCGCAAGTGCACGGAATTATCGAAGTAATAAAGAAAGATATCGAACCATGGAGACCTTATTGTTAAGTACCAAATAACTGCTTTCTTACTAGCTAAGCAAATCGAATATGATGCAATAATCAACGGAAAAAGTGTAAAGTAAATCAGAGAGATAAATATGGGACTAGGGTTTCATCCACAGTGATTTTAATGATTAGATATAAATAAAAGGTCGTCAGTCTAATTTTATCATGATAAAGACTTAATTTACTTCATAAAGGGATCATCTCACTTTCGTGTAGACAATCATGCAGGGATCAATCATCGCTTTCGCACAAGATTTACCCCAAAGCTAAAGATGAGTAAATCATCAATCAGAGAATTCAAAGATCACTTTCGTGCATTCGAATTCTAAGTTGATTGCCTCAAGTGGAATCTCAAGGATCACTTTCGTGCATCCGAGAGTCAACACAAGTTCTACCTATGGTTCTCCAACGTTCCGATCCTCACTTTCGTGCAAGATCTCCATGTTTCACAACTTGACACTATCCTAGATTCATATTATTAAATCATGGCAATAAGATCACTAAAATCAAATAATTAAGAACAAACCTAATTTCTTACGGAAAGTTCCTAACATGCAATTCTAGGGTTCCAAGTTCTCAAATAAGTCACCTTTCGGTCCTTATTACGAGAACTCTAAACATGAATAATAACATCAATCTATGGAGAATCAAAGACAAGACATTCACATAAGTAGAATTATCGTGGCAAAATTATCTTGACGAAATAAAAAGTATCTAAACATTAGAAATCAAAGGGATTATACCCCATGTCCCAAAATATGTTTAAGTTAGCATGGAAAAAGAAATACAATCAACCATATTTTCAAAGTGGAAGAAATTGAAGAAGAAGAAGAAAACAACTTCACAACACGGCTGTAATATAAATTACAACCGTATTTTCCGTGATGAACAGTGCTGTCACCGCTGTTTCATTGATTTCTCCTCCATCCGAACTCCTTTTGATCTAAAACTTCTGTGGTGTCTTTCTCTCCTCCAGGAAAATCTTTTGCTTGAAAATCAAGGCCTGAGGTGCCCTCTACGCCTCTCGGTGTGAGGCCAAACCCTAGACACCTCTCTGTCGATTGCTCCCACAATACTGGATCAAAATTCCCCCTTTCACCTCATGTGTGTTCTCCTCTTAAAGATGAGTCTGCAGCAACTTTCGGATCTCAATTTGGAGCTTTGGATCAAAAGTTATGGTTCGCGCAAGTTTCGGACCCGTTAAAATTGTGTTTTTGAGTGTAATTACGGTACCGTCAAATATATTACGGTAGTGCCGTATTTTCTGGGCAATTTTCTGATCAAAAATTGCTCAAAATATGGTACCATAAAATAGTTTATGTCCGTGCTATAAAATCGGGCAAGTTCTCTGGCCTGAATTGTCTGGAAAATATGGCACCGTGAAATAGTTTACGGTAGTGCCGTAATTTCGGCAAGTGTCTTTGTTCTGAAGCGCTCCAAATTACGGCAGTGTAATTTCTTACGGCAGTGCCGTAAAATCATGAAAACCTTATGTTTGGAAAACTCCCCAGATTACAGCAGGTGCTCTAATATTACGGTAGCGTACGAAAATACGGTACCGTAATAAAGATTACGGCCCTGCCGTATTTTGGTTTGTTTCTCCGTTTTGTGTGAAATTTGTCATGTGATCTCCTCTTGATGATGGTAACTCTTCTATGTCTTCAATTTTGCTTGAAAACGCCTCAAAATAGCACCTTTTTACCTGAAAATCATGAAAAACCAAAATAGAAGTAGACTTGCAATATTGGATGAATTTAGCATAAAAACAAGTAAAAGATCCTTAATTTAGTATGAAAAGATATCTAAAATGATACAAAATATACTATATATTTTGGTGTCATCAAATGCTCTAAGCAATTCCCCTTATTGAGACAGTCTAGGCATTCAATGTCCAGTGAGGGCAGGATATAGCATGAACCCCAACCTCTCAATGATGCCTCTAGAGTTCCACCATATATCCAGCATATGTGGAAATCTAGTCAAGTCTAATCCTAATCGTTATGCCCAGGGCCAACGAGTTTCCTTGCGAAGGCACGCCCAGGTTAAAATTGGATTAGGGATACCATTATCACCACGCACTTTCTAAAGATAAGTGGGTGTGTCCCACGAGGGTGAGAAACAATTTACAACTCCACTGATCGATAGCTTAGTGAGGGCTATGCGTTAGAAGGCTACTAGACTTGATATTTTTAATTGTGGGTTTTTGTTTAAGGTCTCATCAATTTTATCTTATGTCTAACAATACAGGCATGCAATCCAATAGTGATAACATAACGATAAAACATCATAGGCATGCTTTAGTAGATACTGAAAAACAGTAAAAGAATGATGTGATCATAGCCTATTCAAGACATTGAACCAACCCATGCCAAAAGGATGTTCAACTCTTGACTTAGGACTCAAGCCCCTAAAACTAGACCTAGCCTAGCTGACCTCTAGCTTGGTCTTCAAGGTTGGCTCCAAGGTCCTCCACACCATGGTTTAGCTCATAAACCCTAGAGGTAGTTCTAGGGAAACCCTAGAAGCACACCCCATGGTTCGGCCAATGCCATGGACTTCCTCCAAAGGTGAACCGCCACCTTGCAAGGGCCAAGATGGTTGGCTCACAAGCCCTAAGGCTCGGCCATGCCCTCTTGCACCAACATGCAAGCAAGCGCCACCCTCAGTTGAAGCTTGCGCACCAAGCTTCTAGCATGCGCCAATCATCCAAGTACATGCACTACCCTAATCTTCTTCTTAGTTAAAAGCAAAAAGAAAAGCAGCACACCGGCCTCACAAGGATACATCACAGGCATGCTAAGGGGCTTGACTCATGACCACTAACATCATGCACAAACAAGGTATTTATTCAATCAATTGTACATGCTCATGAAAAACATAAAATCTGAAATTTTATTTTTTCATAAAACAAGTCTCTTTTCCTCATCTTCTTATCTCAAATCTTTTGGTTACTCGCGATTAATTTTTCATGATGATCTCATAGATCCTTTCGGCTAGCAATTTTGTCAGATTAAGAGACCCGGCCAGTCCGAAGACACAATGCCCATCCTACTTGACAAAACTACATGCGCCTTTGATCTTTAAATCAAGCAAGAAAAATAACCCAAAAATCCAAAATAGATTGACAAGATGATAGTAACAAGAAACCCTAATTTTTCCTACTTAGAAAAATCATTTGCCATGTGATCATGCAATTTTTGAAAATTGAGATATGGCATGTGAGCATGGAAAAGCATGAAATTACATTGTTCGAGTCTCGCAAGTCGCTCTGATACCACTGTTGGGAAACCCCGGGGATATTTTATAAATTTTGAGAGATTGACATTACAAATTACAATGCACAGCGGAAGCAATATCTCCGAAATGAGCCTGTCCCAAAAACCCAGTGAAGATCGCATGCGAGGGAGTCGACGAGATGAGATAGAAAATACCTCAATGCAAGATGAGGCTGATGTCGAAGTAGGCGCCCAAGCGTGCACCCTCTGCATTCTCACACACACGGATGCCTCGAGTCCTCTTCTTCCACGCCCGGTGCTAGCCTCGGGAAGAAGATCCAAGCCTTAGTCACCTTCTTCAATGCTTGCGCCACCTCCAAGGTAGAAGCGCCAATTGAAGAAGAAGAGTGGAGAAGGAGAAGAATGCCGCCAAGTGGTTCCCTCACTTGCGCCAAGAAGAGGAAAGGAAGAAGACTCTTGCGGCTAGGGTTTGATGGAAGAAAAAGCTTGCGCCACTAGCCCTTGTCCTCGCCTCTTGATGTGTTCACGCCTCCAAGGAATTGTACACAAGAGAAGGGGGCGGCCAGGGCTACTTTTATAGGGCAAGAGGCGGTTAGGGCAATGGCTAGGATCATGACAAGTGTATGGCTAGGATGAGGAGGTTTGAGGCAAGGAAAGTCTCCAAGACTTTACCATAAACTTCAATCAACATATCCATAAATTCCCAAGCACCTGATGACACCAAAATATGTAGTATATTTTGCATCATTTTAGATACCTTTTCAAGCTAAATTGAGGATCTTTTACTTGTTTCCATGCTAAACCCATCAAAAATTGCAAAGTCTACTTCTGTTTTGGTTTTTCATGTTTTTCAGGCAAAAAGACGCTATTTTAGGCGTTTTCAAGCAAAATCAAATACATGGAAGAGTTCTCATCATCAAGAAGGAGGCACCCAAGAAATTTCATGCAAATCGAGGCAAAGAACCAAAAGTATGGCAGGGCCGTAAAGGATTTTACGGTACCGTATTTTTCACGGCTACCGTGTTATCGAAATCACGGCCGTATTTTGGTGATTTTTCAAACAGAAGGTTTTCGCAAAAATACGGTACCGCCGTAAGAATTTACACGGCCGTATTTTGGGGCGCTTTCAAAATAGAAACCTTAGCCGAATTTACGGCACTGCCGTAAACCGGTTTACGGGCCGTATTTTCTAGATGTCTTCAGAACAGAAAGTTGCCCTGAAATTACGGCACTGCCGTAAACATTTACACGGGCCGTATTTTCTAGACGAAGTCGACCAGAGAGTTCAGCGGATTTTACGGCACTGTCGTAAACCAAATTACTGTTGGGGTATGCCCTTAAGGCTAATGTTTGAGGCCTTGGCATTATTTCAGTATCATGTATAAACTCTATGTTTATAAAGGCAATGGTTGTTATTCAGGTTGTTACATCATCTGCTGCAATATGTATACTTCTAAATAATGTCTGAATGCTGTTCAGCTTGGCTGACATGCAATTTTGTCCTTAGTCGAGATATCTTGGTGAACATGAGACAGCCTTGATATGATTGAGACTAATATGTGTTCTAATCTTATAGGATGCTTCGAGCATGGAATAAGATGTAGACTCATGGGTACATTGGATGTACTGGACAGACCCTACTTAGGATATTCAATTGCTTGTCACAATGTGAATAATCCTTATATGCAAACAAGTGGCATATTTCCTCTGACTTGAGATCACTTGTGTTTCTAAATGATGATTGGCATTGTTTTGAGGTAGTTCAATATCATTTGAAACATAATGGTTATAGACTATCTTGGATAGTGAGCATGAGTCATGTTAGGGCACTAGTGATAGATATAGGATTGCCATCTCCTTGTTTGGAGTGTGATGTTCTATAGGGGCCCCTGGATGAAATGATTGAGAAAGTGTATGGCCATACCTAGATGACTATGTTTCATCTGATCTAATCATTCTCATCATATTGGAATTACAGGCTTGACACGCTTGTCCAATAAGAACATCCAGTGGCAAAGGAAACACATATGTCAAGTGACTTGGGTTCACACTTGTGTTGTGGTTTGGGTGTAGTCTTGGAAGACTCTTTCCTTTATATCGGGAGACAGTGATGTGTTGCTAGATACCCCTCACTGATCGTGATAACGTAAGTTATCGTTACCGACATTTAAAGGAAACCCTTAGGGTCGCACAATTTGATGATATAGCTTACTTGAGTCAGATCGTGTGGACTGGATTGTTTTGGTTCAGTTTAATGGGATTTAAACTCTGATTGTAAGTGAGATCTGGTCTGATCATGTTTGATTGATTAGGGCTTGAGATCGGTAAGCTTCGATCGAGAGATTGGATGCTAGATCGGTGAGATCAAGAGCATCAAGAGATGAATGGTCAGATCTTGAGCCTTTTGGTTTAATGTGATCTGGATCAAGGCTTGGCTTAATTTGGTCCTTGAACCAAATGAAATGAACCAGCTCATCAAGTGAGCGCATGGTTCAAGGGGAGAGGAAATTGCGATCGTTCACTTGGTGTGAACACATGATCGCATGTGGTGGCTTGCTATTTTTAGAAGCCATGATCTCAAAATGAGACCACGCCTCACGTTCGAATAGGTCTCCCTATTCTCGCCTCTCGCCCCCTGGCTCACTACGACTCACTCTCGTGTGTGAGTGTTGACGACAAGAGAAGGATTCGACCAAGCAAGAAAGATCATCTCTTCTCCCTTCATTCGATCAGGAGATCTTGGATCCTTGCTAGCACAAGGAGCAACAAGAAAGTAGGCGATCTATCACCTTGTGTGCGCACGCTTTGGAGGAGAACCGCTTTGTTCTCTGCTTCCAAGACGCCATCCAAGAAATGGCATCGGTATGAATTTTCTTCTGTATACAAGTTTTTAAGAAGTTGATCATATGACATGCATGCGATTCCTTTAGAAACCCTTGCTTCTGCCCATGCAAGTTTTATATCTGCATGATTAGGGTTTCCCTTCCCCATTAGGGAACTTTCAATTGGTATCAGAGGAAGTTCCTTGTATGTTTCATATGATTGCTTATTGTGATCCTTGTTTGCGCCTAAGATTAGATCTAATCGTTATTTTCATGCGAAACTACATGCTCTTTTTAACATTAGATGTATGTTGGCGCATGTCTCTATGATTGGCGCTTGTTGTATGTTTTTTTTCTCAAAACATGACTTGAGCGCCCCTCATTAGATCTAAGCGCCTGCTGTAAAACCTTAGACGGGTTATTAGGGTTGAAGTCATCGTCCAATCTAGACCCAACAGTCTGATCAGACTATCTGACAGCCTAGATGGGTCGACCAGATGGCACCTATGCGCAAGCATGAGGTGGCTATTGGTCGACTGCTGAAAGGCGTGTAGCGATGTTTGATTGAGACAACCAGATGAACGCTCATGATTAAGGCCCGGGGTCACACCCGCTTGCCAGAACTCATGAGGGACGTTCAGCCTTCACGCATGCATAGTTGACCATAAGGTCAACTCAAGTCGGTTATGACTTGGTGCATGCAAGGGCAGTGGGTCTGACTAGGTCTGATGAGTGGATCCCTATTAATGGACCGTTGTAAGGTAGTAGGGCACATAAGGAAATAAAATGAAGCCAATGGGTTTTTCAAAAAAAAAAAAAAATTTATTTTCTTGATTGGATCACATGATGTTTGTATAACATGATGAGTGTTTATTTAATCTTATGTGGGCTGCCTAAATTTAATGGGTGCTGTGCTGGGGCCTGCGTGCCTGGATGATTTTTTGTAAATTATTATTGTGATCTGCGCATCACATTTTAATTAATTTATAAAGTGTAATTGACCTGCGTGTCAATCATGTCTAGATAGATTAAATTGTAATTTAATCAGACATGAGCACAGAGCACACTTGGCAGAGGCGCATGCAGCAAGTGGCTTCACCAGTGGGAGGTCTAGGGTTCGACTCTAGGACAGGCGCATTTTACCTGGTGGGCGCATCTGAGCTGCAGTGGGCGCTTGGGCCCGGGTTGGGCTAGAGGAAATGCTAAAGACCCATGAAGAGCTCAAGTGAAGACTTAAGTGAATTAAGGTCTTACTTAGGCTTAATGGGCTTTTACCACATAAGATCATCATGCTTTTAATTTACTGTTTAAGTAATTTTATAACTGCATGATCTATTCTTCTGCTATCACCATAGGATTTGAATGATAGTAAGAAGATAAAAGGACCGTTAAAATCCAACGTTAAATATCAAGCACGATAGCCTTCTGACGCGAAACCTCACTGTTCTGACTATCGTTGGGGCCGTGTTGTACCCACTCAGTGGGCACGCCCATCTATCTTCAGACGGTGTGTGATTACACCTGCGTGTTACAGAGAAGGGATTTATCGCTTCTCGTTGCTCAGCATAGCACGTGGTGGTCCAGGGAGTAGGTCGGGTCAGCTTGACCATGTAGGCTACATACTGAGCATATGGTAGCCATATGGAGGCAGCCATCTGTGGGATCAGAGACTGTGTTGTACCAACTCAGTTGGCACAGTCTGCTGGATTGCCCAGATGAAGGGGAATCGCACGGGTTGGCGATTGGCAGGGATTGCCTACCAGAGATTAGTGCTTGTACTCTCTGTGCATCTTATCTCGCCTGAGCGGGACGCGGAGACCAAGTATGAAATCTGGATCCCATCTCACTAAAAGAGTTTTACTCTTTCGGGCTGTTTTGCTGGATTTTTCAGCCAGATAAAATAGTGAGAAAAGAATCATTCTTAAGTCCTGAATTGATTCTAACATTGATACTGACCTTGCTGTTCTTGCATTGTTGTAGATTACTGCAGCAACGAACACCACAGCGTTCAATGTGCGATCCCTACTGGAAAGGGAGAAGTTTGCTGGGCCAAACTTCTCAGACTGGTACGGACACCTTAAGATTGTTCTTAAGGCTGAGAGGAAACTGTATGTCCTCGAGACGGCTATACCGCCTCAACCCGCTGCGAACGCCGCAAGGGCGGTTCGGGAAGCTTATGAAAAGCATGTCAATTATAGCATTGATGTCGCTTGCCTTATGCTAGCGTCTATGACGCCACAGCTGCAGCGTCAGCATGAGGATTTATCTGCTATAGAAATTATAGCAAACCTCAAGATGCAGTATGCAGCACAGGCAAGGACTGAACGCTATAACTTGACTAAACTTTTCTTTCAGAGCAAACTGACTGAAGGGAGTCCAGTGGGAGCTCACGTACTCAAGATGATTGGGTACAAGGAGGCTCTAGAGAAACTGGGACACACCATCAATCAGGAGCTTGTTGTAGACATCATCCTGCAGTCTCTCCCGGCCTCTTTCGATCCGTTCATCATTAATTTTAATATGAATAAGATCGACTGTACGCCTGCAGAGTTACTGAACATGCTCTTGACTACTGAGCAGACTCAGTCTCGTGAGAAGGGAACGCATTCATCCTCTGTCCTAATGGTTCCGTCTAGGAACAAGAAGAAGGGGAAGAAGGGCAAAGCCCCTGTCAAGAGCTACAACAAGGCACTGAAACAAAAGCTCAAGCGGTCGAAGGAATACAGATGTTTCCATTGTGGCCAGCTGGGTCACTGGAAAAAGGACTGTAAAGCGCTCCAAGGAGAGAAGAAGGGAAGCAACTCTTTCGCTTCTGGCTCAGGTATTTACGTGACTGAAGTCATGTTTTCTTCTTCTATTTCATGGGTGTTAGACACTGCATGTGGAGTTCACATTTGTTCAAATGTACAGGAACTCAAGAGAAGAAGACAGGTGGGACAGCATGAGGTGGACCTACGAGTAGGAAACGGGGCACGGGTTGCTGCTGTTGCTGTAGGAGTTTATCACATCTCTTTACCATCTGGTCTTGTATTAGAACTGAACAATTGTTATTTTGTACCAAGCATAACTAAGAATATTATCTCTATTCCTGCTCTTGTCAGGAAAGGGTTTTCCTTTGAATGCAAGATTTCAAAGTGTTATATTTCTTTTGATAATATTGTTTATGCTACTGGGTCAATTAACAATGGGTTATTCATGTTGGACATGGAATGTTCAATACAACAGATTGATATTAAGAAAGCCAAGCATGCTGATGACAGCACCTTGCTATGGCATAGTCGTTTAGGCCATATTAACAAGAAGCGCATTAAGCTGTTGCATGACCATGGACTGCTGGGATTATTCTCCTATGAGGAGCTTGATACATGCAAAGCTTGTTTATTGGGTAAAATGACGAAGTCTCCTTTTTCCAACAAAGGTCAAAGGGCTTCAGGTTTACTTGACCTCATTCACAGTG
The DNA here is from genome assembly GCA_027563935.2 of Costus lasius. Lineage (NCBI taxonomy): Eukaryota > Viridiplantae > Streptophyta > Magnoliopsida > Zingiberales > Costaceae > Costus > Costus lasius. The sequence goes on along the minus strand of CM050454.1, from coordinate 62,786,668 downwards.
ATGTGTGTGGGCCAGAGGTGGCTATTCATACTTCATTACCTTTACTGATGATTTCAGTAGGTATGGTTATGTCTATCTTATGAGACATAAGAGTGAATCTTTTGACAAGTTCAAAGAGTTCAAAAATGAAGTACAGAATCAGCTAGGCCGAAATATCAAGGCACTTCGCTTAGATCGAGGTGGAGAATACTTGAGTCATGAGTTTACTGACTATCTGAAGGAGTGTGGGATTATCTCACAGCTCACTCCGCCAGGAACACCGCAATGGAATGGTGTGTCCGAGAGGAGAAATAGAACCTTACTAGATATGGTTCGTTCTATGATGAGTCAGGCTACTCTACCTTACTCCTTTTGGGGATTTGCACTGGAAACAGCTGCATAGGTACTAAACCGAGTGCCATCCAAGGCCGTTTCAAAGACTCCATATGAGTTATGGTATGGGAAACAGCCGAGCTTGACATTTATTAAGATCTGGGGTTGCGAGGCTTATGTCAAAAAGCTCGCCTCTGGGAAACTAGAGAGCAGATCTGAGAAATGTATCTTTGTCGGTTACCCTAAGGAAACTAAGGGTTATTATTTCTACGATCCCAAAGAGAACAAAGTATTTGTTGCTCGGACGGCTATTTTTCTTGAGAAAGAATTTCTTCTGCAAGAAGCCAGTGGGAGAGAAATAAAGCTGGATGAGAATCCAGAAGAAGGACAAAGTAGTCAAGCACAGTTGGATGAGCCTGAGCCAGTAGATCAGGTTACTGAATAACCTGAGGCTCAGATATCACGGGAACCGCGAAGATCGGGAAGGATCCGTCGACAGCCTGAGCGCTATGACGGAGTCTACATCATTGATAATGAACCCCTCACTTATGCGGATGCGGTCAGTGGACCGGAATCAGCGAGATGGCTTGAAGCTATGCGAGCCGAGATGGACTCCATGTCAGATAACCAAGTTTGGGATTTGGTTGATCCGCCTCTGGGAGTAATCCCTATAGGCTGTAAATGGATCTTCAAGAAGAAGATTGACATGGATGGTAACGTGGTTACCTATAAAGGCAGGCTAGTTGCGAAAGGTTTCAAACAAATCTACGGGATAGATTATGATGAAACTTTCTCTCCTGTAGCCATGTTCAAGTCTATTCAGATTATTCTCGCGATAGCGGCATATTATGATTATGAGATCTGGCAAATGGATGTGAAGACCGCTTTCCTTAATGGAAAACTAGAAGAGGATGTGTATATGACACAACCTGAAGGTTTCACTAATCCATCAGATTGTCATAAAATATGCAAATTAAAGAAGTCCATTTATGGACTTAAACAAGCATCAAGAAGCTGGAATATTCGTTTTGATGAATGAATCTGTGAATTTGGTTTCATCAAGAATGAAGATGACCCGTGTGTATATAAGAGGTTTAGTGGGAGCGTGATTACTTTCCTAGTCCTCTACGTCGATGATATCTTAATCATTGGAAACGATATTCCTGAACTACATCGGTTAAGGCATGGTTAAGAAAATGTTTCCAGATGAAAGATTTAGGAGAAGCAGCCTATGTATTAGGTGTGAAGATCTACAGAGATAGATCTAAGAGGCTTCTCGGGCTGTGCCAGAGTACTTACATCGATAAAGTCCTGGAGAGATTCCATTTAGAAAATTCTAAAAGAGGATATCTTCCAGTCAGACATGGTCTGAATCTTTCAAAGAGTCAGTGTCCACAAACACAGACTGAGAAAGATGAAATGGACAATACGCCTTATGCTTCGGCTATTGGGTCCATTATGTATGCGATGTTGTGTACTCGCCCAGATGTTGCTTACGGGTTAAGCGTGACCAGTCGATTCCAAAGTAATCCAGGTAAGGCACACTGGATTGCAGTCAAGAACATTTTGAAATATCTTCGGAGGACCAAAGATATGTTCTTGATATATGGAGGTCAGGAAGAACTCAGTATTGAAGGATATACTGACGCTTCGTTCCAATCTGACCAGGATGATTTCCGATCGCAATCAGGCTATGTTTTTAGCTTGAATGTAGGTGCAGTGGTGTGGAAAAGTTTCAAACAGTCAATTGTTGCTGATTCCACAACAGAAGCCGAGTATGTTGCAGCCTCAGAAGCATCCAAGGAGGCAGTGTGGATTCGTAAGTTCGTTCAGGAACTTGGTGTTGTTCCTTCGAGTGCAGATCCTTTGGTTATCTTCTGTGATAACACTGGAGCAATAGCACAGGCAAAGGAACCACGGTCGCACCAGAAGTCCAAGCACATACAGAGAAGGTTTCACTTGATCCGGGAGATCATTGATCGTGGCGAGATCAAAGTCTGCAAGGTTCATACAGATGACAATCTAGCTAACCCGCTTACAAAGCCTCTGGCGCAGCAGAAGCATGTGAAGCACTGTAATAATATGGGTTTGAGATTTCTCAACCATTAGATTAAGTGCAAGTGGGAGATTGTTGGGGTATGCCCTTAAGGCTAATGTTTGAGGCCTCGGGATTGTATCAGTATCATGTATAAACTCTATGTTTATAAAGGCAATGGTTGTTATTCAGGTTGTTACATTATCTGCTGCAATATGTATACTTTTGAATAATGTCTCAATGATGTTCAGCTTGGCTGACATGCAGTATAGTCCTTAGTCGAGATATCTTGGTGAACATGAGACAACCTTGATATGATTGAGACTAATATGTGTTCTAATCTTATAGGATGCTTCGAGCATGGAATAAGATGTAGACTCATGGGTACATTGGATGTACTGGACAGACCCTACTAGGATATTCAATTGCTTGTCACAATGTGAATAATCCTTGTATGCAAACAAGTGGCATACTTCCTCCGACTTGAGATCACTTGTGTTTCTAAATGATGATTGCCATTGTTTTGAGGTAGTTCAATATCATTTGAAACATAATGGTTATAGACACCGCAATGGATGATGAGCATGAGTCATGTTAGGGTGCTAGTGATAGACATAGGATTGCCGTCTCCTTGTTTGGAGTGTGATGTTCTAAAGGGGCCCCCTGGATGAGATGATTGAGAAAGTGTATGGCCATACCCAGATGACTATGTTCATCTGATCTGATCATTCTCATCATATTGGAGTTACAGGCTTGACACGCTTGTCCAATAAAGAACATCCAGTGGCAAAGGAATCATGTATGCCTTGTGAAGTGGATTCACACTTGTGCTGTGGTTTGGGTGTAGTCTTGGAAGACTCTTTTCTTTATATCGGGAGACAGTGATGTGTTGCTAGATACCCCTCACTGATCGTGATAACGTAAGTTATCGTTACCGACATTTAAAGGAAACCCTTAGGGTCGCACAATTTGATGATATGGCTTACTTAAGTCAGATCGTGTGGACTGAATTATTTTGGTTCAGTTTAAAGGGATTTAATCTCTGATTGTAAGTGAGATCTGGTCTGATCATGTTTGATTGATTAGGGCTTGAGATCGGTAAGCTTCGATCGAGAGAATGGATGCTAGATCGGTGAGATCAGAAGCATCAAGAGATGAACGGTTAGATCTTGAACCTTAGGGTTAATATGATCTAGACCAAATCGCTTGGGTTAATTGGTCTTTGAACCAACCCAAAAATGAACCAACTTATTATGTGAGCGCATGGTTCAATGAGGAGAGAAAAATGCGATTGGTTCGTGGGTACATGAACGCATGATCGCATAAGAGAGTAAGGCTAGCTATTTTTAGTAGCCACGCCTCCACGTTTTGAGTGGAACGCATCTCTTGTCGCCCCTCTCCTATTCTCGTCGCTTGCTCTCGTGTGGAAGTTGTTGTTCATGCCTTGGAGAGAGTTTTTGCTCAAGCGAGACATCATCTCAACTTCCCTTCCATTCGACAAGGACACTTGGAGATCCTTGCTAGCACAAGGTTCGACAAGGAGAAGCCAACATCCATCTTGTGTGCGCACCATTTGGAGGAGAAGCGCTTGACTCTCTGCTTCCTAGACGCCATCCAAGCAATGGCAGTAGTAAGAATCAATTTTCTTGTATGCAAGTTAAAGTTGATCATACTGCATGCATCGATCCAGAAACCCTTTCCGCTGCAAAAAGGTTTTATCATATGCGCCATTAGGGTTTCGACACCTCCCCCTTGTTAAAGGAACTTTCATTGGTATCAGAGCAAAGGTTTATGCATGTTAATATGTTTGCTATCTTTGCATTGTGATCCATGTTTGCGCAAAAGACTAGATCTATAGGACATGCGAAACTTGTTGTATAGTTTTATGTTGGCGAAAATACATGATGTTATTTTCTCCTTGGCGCATGTTTCTTGTTGGCGCATGTTGCATGTTGTTTCTAAAACAAAAGGGAACTTGCGCGCTTACCATTAGATCTAAGAGGCGCCTACTTTAAATCCTTAAACGGGTTGATAGGGTTGAAGTCATCGTCTAGTCTAGATCCAACCAGTCTGATCAGACCATCTGACAGCCTAGATGGGTTGACCAGATAGCACCTGTGTGCAAGCACGAGGTGGCTATAGGTCGACTGCGGACAGGCGTGTAGCGATGTCTGATTGAGACAACCTTTGAACGCGCATGAGTTAGGCCCGGGGTCACGCCCGCTTGCCAGAACTCATGCAGGTCGTTCAGCCTATGGCATGCATTGTTGACCACTGAGTCGACTCAAGTCAGTTAGGACTTGGTGCATGCCAGGGCAGTGGATCTGACTAGGTCTGATGAGTGGATCCCTATTAATGGACCGTTGTAAGGTAGTAGGGCACATAAGGAAAACAAAAATGATGCCAATGGGTTTTCAAAAATTTTATTTTCTTGATTGGATCACATGTTGAATGGATGCCATGATGCTTGTTTATTTAATCTTATGTGGGCTGCCTAATTTAATGTGTGCTGTGCTGGGGCCTGTGAGCCTGGTTAATAAATGTAAATTATTTATTGTGATCTGCGCATCACATTTTATTTAATTTATAAAGTGTAATTGACCTGCGTGTCAATCTTGTCTAGATAGATTAAATTGTATTTTAATCAGACAAGAGCACAGAGCACACTTGGCAGAGGTGCATGCAGCAGTGGCTTGACCAGGTGGGAGGTCCAGGGTTCGACTCTGGGATAGGCGCATTTACCTGGTGGGCGCACCTGAGCTGCAGTGGGCGCTCAGGCCCTGGGTTGGGCCAGATGAGAAGGCAAAAGACCCATGAAGAGCTCAAGTGAAGACTTAAGTTAAATTAAGGTCTTACTTAGGTTTAATGGGCTTTTACCACATAAGATCAGCATGCTTTCTACTTATTGTTTATATAATTAGAACTGCATGATTTAATCTTCTGCTATCGCCATAGGTTATGCATGATAGTTAAGAAGATAAAAGACCGTTAAAATCCAACGCTGAAATATCAAGCACAATAGCCTTCTGACGCGAAACCTCACTGTTCTGACTATCGTTGGGGCCGTGTTGTACCCACTCAGTGGGCACGCCCATCTATCTTCAGACGGTGCGGGATTACACCTGCGTGTTACAGGGAAGGGATTTATCGCTTCTCGTTGCTCAGCATAGCACGTGGTGGTCCAGGGAGAAGGTCAGGTCAGCTTGACCATGTAGGCTACATACTGAGCATATGTGAGCTATATGGAGGTAGCCATCTGTGGGATCAGAGACTGTGTTGTACCAACTCAGTTGGCACAGTTTGCTGGATTGCCCAGATGAAGGGGAATCGCACGGGTTGGCGATTGGCAGGGAATGCCTACCAGAAATTAGTGCTTGTACTCTCTGTGTATCTTATCTCGCCTGAGCGGGACGCGGAGACCAAGTATGAAATCTGGATCCCATCTCACTAAAAGAGTTTTACTCTTTCGGGCTGTTTTGCTAGATTTTTTAGCCAGATAAAATAGTGAGAAAAGAATCATTCTTAAGTCCTGAATTGATTCTCACATTGATACTGACCTTGCTGTTCTTGCATTGTTGTAGATTACTGCAGCAACGAACACCATGAATTTCAATGTGCGATCTCTACTGGAAAGGGAGAAGTTTGCTGGACCAAACTTCTCAGACTGGTACGGACACCTTAAGATTGTTCTTAAGGCAGAGAGGAAGCTGTATGTCCTCGAGACGGCTATACCGCCTCAACCCGCTACGAACGCCGCAAGGGCGGTTCGCGATGCTTATGAAAAGCATGTCAATGATAGCATTGATGTCGCTTGCCTGATGCTTGCGTCTATGACGCCAGAGCTGCAGCGTCAGCATGAGGATCTATCTGCTATACAAATTATAGCAAACCTCAAGCTGATGTATGCTGCACAGGCTAGGACTGAATGCTACAATTTGACTAAACTTTTCTTTCAGAGCAAGCTGGCTGAAGGGAGTCCAGTGGGAGCTCACGTACTCAAGATGATTGGGCACAAGGAGGCTCTAGAGAAACTGGGACATACCATCAATCAGGAGCTTGCTGTAGACATCATATTGCAGTCTCTCCCGACCTCTTTCGATCCGTTCATCATTAACTTTAATATGAACAAGATCGACTGTACGCCGGCAGAGTTACTGAATATGCTCTTGACTACAGAGCTGACTCTTAAGGGAAAGCCTTCAACCTCTGTCTTGATGGTTCCTTCAAGGAACAAGAAGAAAGGGAAGAAGGGCAAAGCCCCTATCAAGAGCTACAGCAAGGCTCTGAAACAAAAGGTTAAGCGGTCGAAGGAATACAGATGTTTCCATTGTGGCCAGCTGGGTCACTGGAAAAAGGACTGTAAAGCGCTCCAAGGAGACAAGAAGGGAAGCAATTCTTTTTCTTCTGGCTCAGGTATTTTCGTGACTGAAGTCATGGTTTCTTCTTCTATATCATGGGTGTTGGACACTGCATGTGGAGTTCACATTTGTTCAAATGTACAGGAACTCAAGAGAAGAAGACAGGTGGGACAGCATGAGGTGGACCTACGAGTTGGAAACGGGGCACGGGTTGCTGCTGTTGCTGTAGGAGTTTATCACATCTCATTACCATCTGGATTTGTATTAGAACTGAACAATTGTTACTTTGTACCAAGCATTACGAAAAATATTATCTCTATTCCTGCTCTTGTCAGGAAAGGGTTTTCCTTTGAATGCAATATTTCAAAGTGTGTTATTTCTTATGATAATATTGTTTATGCTACTGGATCAATTAACAATGGGTTATTCATGTTGGACATGGAATGTTCTATACAGCAAATTGATATTAAGAAAGCCAAAAATGCTGATGACAGCACCTTGCTATGGCATAGTCGTTTAGGCCATATTAACAAGAAGCGCATTAAGCGGTTGCATGATCATGGACTGCTGGGATCATTCTCCTATGAGGAGCTTGATACATGCAAAGCTTGTTTAATGGGTAAAATGACGAAGGCCCCTTTTTCTAAGAAAGGTCAAAGGGCTTCAGGTTTACTTGACCTTATACACAGTGATATGTGTGGGCCTTTTAGTAAACATGCCAGAGGTGGCTATCTATACTTCATTACCTTTACTGATGATTTCAGTAGATATGGGTATGTCAATTTAATGAGACATAAGAGTGAATCTTTTGACAAGTTCAAAGAGTTCAAAAATGAAGTACAAAATCAATTAGGCCGAAATATCAAGGCACTTCGCTTAGATCGAGGTGGAGAATACCTAAGTCATGAGTTTAATGACTATCTGAAGGAGTGTGGGATTATCTCACAGCTCACTCCACCAGGAACACCGCAATGGAATGGTGTGTCTGAAAGGAGGAACAAAACCTTATTGGATATGGTTCATTCAATGATGAGTCAGGCTACTCTACCTTACTCCTTTTGGGGATTTGCACTGGAAACAGCTGCAAAGGTACTAAACCGAGTGCCATCCAAGGCAGTTTCAAAGACGCCATATGAGTTATGGTATGGGAAACAGCCAAGCTTGACATTTATTAAGATCTGGGGTTGCGAGGCTTATGTCAAAAAGCTCGCCTCTGGGAAACTACAGAGCAGATCTGAGAAATGTATCTTTGTCGGTTACCCTAAGGAAACTAAGGGTTATTATTTCTACGATCCCAAAGAGAACAAGGTATTTGTTGCTCGGACGGCCATTTTTCTTGAGAAGGAATTTCTTCTGCAAGAGGCCAGTGGGAGAGAAATAAAGCTGGATGAGAATTCAGAGGAAGGACAAAGTAGTCAAGCACAGTTGGATGAGCATGAGCCAGTAGAACAGGTTATTGAACAACCTGAGGCTCAGATATCACGGGAACCGCGAAGATCGGGAAGGATCCGTCGACAGCCTGAGCGCTATGACGGAGTCTACATCATTGATCATGATGAACCCCTCACTTATGCGGATGCGGTCAGTGGACCAGACTCAGCGAGATGGCTTGAAGCTATGCGAGCCGAGATGGACTCCATGTTAGATAACCAAGTTTGGGATTTGGTTGATCCGCCTCCGGGAGTAATCCCTATAGGCTGTAAATGGATCTTCAAGAAGAAGATTGACATGGATGGTAACGTGGTTACCTATAAAGGCAGGCTAGTTGCGAAAGGTTTCAAACAAATCTACGGGATAGATTATGATGAAACTTTCTCTCCTGTAGCTATGTTCAAGTCTATTCGGATTCTTTTCGCGATAGCAGCATATTACGATTATGAGATCTGGCAAATGGATGTGAAGACCGTTTTCCTTAATGGAAAACTGGATGAGGATGTGTATATGACACAACCTGAAGGTTTCACTAATCCATCAGATCGTCATAAAATATGCAAGTTAAAGAAGTCCATTTATGGACTTAAGCAAGCATCAAGAAGCTGGAACATTCGTTTTGATGAATCAATCAGTGGATTTGGTTTCATCAAGAATGAAGATGACCCGTGTGTATATAAGAGGTTTAGTGGGAGCGTGATTACTTTTCTAGTCCTCTACGTCGATGATATCTTAATCATTGGAAACGATATTCTGGAAATGCATGCGGTTAAGGCATGGTTAAGAAAATATTTCCAGATGAAAGATTTAGGAGAAGCAGCCTATGTATTAGGTGTGAAGATCTACAGGGATAGATCTAAGAGGCTTCTCGGGCTGTGCCAGAGTACTTACATCGATAAAGTCCTGGAGAGATTCCATTTAGAGAATTCTAAAAGTGGATATCTTCCAGTCAGACATGGTCTGAATCTTTCGAAGAGTCAGTGTCCACAAACATAGACTGAGAAAGATGAAATGGACAATACGCCTTATGCTTCGGCTATTGGGTCCATTATGTATGCGATGTTGTGTACTCGCCCAGACGTCGCTTACGGGTTAAGCGTGACCAGTCGATTCCAAAGTAGTCCAGGTCAGGCACACTGGATTGCAGTCAAGAACATTTTAAAATATCTGCGGAGGACTAAAGATATGTTCTTGATGTATGGTGGTCAGGAAGAACTCAGTATTGAAGGATATACTGACGCTTCGTTCCAATCTGACAAGGATGATTTCCGATCGCAATCAGGCTATGTTTTTAGCTTGAATGGAGGAGCAGTGGTGTGGAAGAGTTTCAAACAGTCTATAGTTGCTGATTCTACCACGGAAGCCGAGTATGTTGCAGCCTCAGAAGCATCTAAGGAGGCAGTGTGGATTCGTAAGTTCGTTCAAGAACTTGGTGTTGTTCCTTCGAGTGCAGATCCTTTGGTTATCTTCTGTGATAACACTGGAGCAATCGCACAAGCAAAGGAACCACGGTCGCACCAGAAGTCCAAGCACATACAGAGACGGTTTCACTTGATCCGGGAGATCATTGATCGTGGCGAGATCAAAGTCTGCAAGGTTCATACAGATGACAATCTAGCTGACCCGCTTACAAAGCCTCTGGCGCAGCAGAAGCATGAGAAGCACTGTAATAATATGGGTTTGAGATTTCTCAACCATTAGATTAAGTGCAAGTGGGAGATTGTTGGGGTATGCCCTTAAGGCTAATGTTTGAGGCCTCGGGATTGTATCAGTATCATGTATAAACTCTATGTTTATAAAGGCAATGGTTGTTATTCAGGTTGTTACATCATCTGCTGCAATATGTATACTTCTGAATAATGTCTCAATGATGTTCAACTTGGCTGACATGCAGTATAGTCCTTAGTCGAGATATCTTGGTGAACATGAGACAACCTTGATATGATTGAGACTAATATGTGTTCTAATCTTATAGGATGCTTCGAGCATGGAATAAGATGTAGACTCATGGGTACATTGGATGTACTGGACAGACCCTACTAGGATATTCAATTGCTTGTCACAATGTGAATAATCCTTATATGCAAACAAGTGGCATACTTCCTCTGACTTGAGATCACTTGTGTTTCTAAATGATGATTGTCATTGTTTTGAGGTAGTTCAATATCATTTGAAACATAATGGTTATAGACTATCTTGGATGATGAGCATGAGTCATGTTAGGGTGCTAGTGATAGACATAGGATTGCCGTCTCCATGTTTGGAGTGTGATGTTCTAAAGGGGCCCCCTGGATGAGATGATTGAGAAAGTGTATGGCCATACCCAGATGACTATGTTCATCTGATCTGATCATTCTCATCATATTGGAGTTACAGGCTTGACACGCTTGTCCAATAAAGAACATCCAGTGGCAAAGGAATCATGTATGCCTTGTGAAGTGGATTCACACTTGTGCTGTGGTTTGGGTGTAGTCTTGGAAGACTCTTTCCTTTATATCGGGAGACAGTGATGTGTTGCTAGATACCCCTCACTGATCGTGATAACGTAAGTTATCGTTACCGACATTTAAAGGAAACCCTTAGGGTCACACAATTTGATGATATGGCTTACTTAAGTCAGATCGTGTGGACTGAATTGTTTTGGTTCAGTTTAAAGGGATTTAATCTCTGATTGTAAGTGAGATCTGGTCTGATCATGTTTGATTGATTAGGGCTTGAGATCGGTAAGCTTCGATCGAGAGAATGGATGCTAGATCGGTGAGATCAGAAGCATCAAGAGATGAACGGTTAGATCTTGAACCTTAGGGTTAATATGATCTAGACCAAATCGCTTGGGTTAATTGGTCTTTGAACCAACCCAAAAATGAACCAACTTATTATGTGAGCGCATGGTTCAATGAGGAGAGAAAAATGCGATTGGTTCGTGGGTACATGAATGCATGATCGCATAAGAGAGTAAGGCTAGCTATTTTTAGTAGCCACGCCTCCACGTTTTGAGTGGAACGCATCTCTTGTCGCCCCTCTCCTATTCTCGTCGCTTGCTCTCGTGTGGAAGTTGTTGTTCACGCCTTGGAGAGAGTTTTTGCTCAAGCGAGACATCATCTCAACTTCCCTTCCATTCGACAAGGACACTTGGAGATCCTTGCTAGCACAAGGTTCGACAAGGAGAAGCCAACATCCATCTTGTGTGCGCACCATTTGGAGTAGAAGCGCTTGACTCTCTGCTTCCTAGACGCCATCCAAGCAATGGCACTGGTAAGAATCGATTTTCTTGTATGCAAGTTAAAGTTGATCATACTGCATGCATCGATCCAGAAACCCTTTCCGCTGCAAAAAGGTTTTATCATATGCGCCATTAGGGTTTCGACACCTCCCCCTTGTTAAAGGGACTTTCAAGCTTTACATTAATATACCATTTACTGAAGCTTTATCTCAAATGCCCATATATGCTAAATTTTTGAAAGAAATCTTGTCTAACAAAAGAAAGATAGAAAACTATGGTACTGTTTCTTTAACCGAAGAATGTAGTGCTGTTATTCAAAATAGGTTACCACCGAAATTGAATGATCCAAGTAGTTTCTCTATCCCATGTTTCATTGGAAATATGGCTTTTGACCGAGCCTTATGTGATCTAGGGGCTAGTGTAAGTCTTATGCCTTTGTCTGTGTGCAGGAAATTGGACATGGGAGCTCCTAAGCCGACTACAATTTCTTTGCAGCTCGCCGATCGATCAGTAAAATATCCAGTAGGTATTCTAGAGGATGTTCTTATACAGGTTGGTAAGTACTTCATACCTGCTGATTTTGTGGTACTTAAAATGGAAGAAGACGCCAAGATTCCTATTATTCTGGGTAGGCCATTCTTAGCCACTGCTGGAGCCCTTATTGATGTAAGGAATGACAAACTTGCTTTAAGAATTGGCAATGATAAGATTGAGTTTGATTTGAATAATTCATTGAAAAAACCTGCTTATGCTAGTTCCTGTTGCACTATTCAGTCCATTCATGACATAGTTTATGATGCTAGTTGTTTGTTTGATGATTCTTCTGCTGATGTTTCTTTTTCTGATTCCTTGGAAAATTCTTGTGAAAAAATTGATAGTCCTGGTTTTGAGAATGATTTTGATGATGAGAAACACGATATCTTAGATTGTGCTACTTTTGATAATGAAAGTGAAAAGATCCCTAAAGTTGAGTTGAAAGTTTTACCTGATAACCTTAGATATGAATTTCTTGGTCCTAACTCTACCTACCCTGTGATTGTGGATGCTAAATTAGATGCCAGAGAAATTGATTCACTCCTGAAGGAGCTAAGAATTCATAGAAAGGTAATTGGGTATTCCATTGATGACTTAAAAGGGATTAACCCTTCTTTTTGTATGCACAGGATTCACATGGAGGATGAGCACAAGCCGCATGTAGATTTTCAGAGAAGGCTCAACCCATCTATGAAGGAAGTGGTGAAGAAAGAAGTACTAAAATTGCTAGATGCAGGTATTATCTACCCTATCTCAGATAGTAAGTGGGTGAGTCCTGTACACTGTGTTCCAAAGAAGGGGGGTGTCATTGTAATGAAAAATAAGGATAATGAATTGATACCTGTTAGAAATATCACTAGTTGGCGTATGTGTATTGATTATAGAAAATTAAATACTGCCACTAGGAAGGATCATTTTCCCTTGCCTTTCATTGATCAAATGGTGGAAAGACTTGCCAAGCACTCTCACTTTTATTTTCTTGATGGGTATTCCAGATTTTTTCATATTCCTATTCATCCTGATGATCAGGATAAAACCACTTTTACATGTCCTTATGGTACTTTTGCTTATAGAAGAATGCCCTTTGGTTTATGCAATGCACCTGCCACTTTTCAAAGATGTATGATGGCGATTTTTTCTGAATTTATTGAAGACTTCATGGATGTTTTTATGGATGATTTCTCTATCTATGGTTTTTCTTTTGATGACTGCTTAGCTAATCTTTCTAGAGTTTTACAGAGATGCGAAGAGACTAACCTTGTCTTTAATTGGGAAAAATGTCACTTTATGGTTAGACAGAGGATAGTTTTGGGCCATCTCGTTTCAGAGAGAGGGATTGAAGTGGACAAGGCCAAGATAGAAGTGATTGAGAAGTTAGCACCTCCCACCACTGTCAAGGAGATCAGGAGCTTTTTGGGACATGCAGGGTTTTACAGGAGATTCATCAAGGACTTCTCTAAACTTGCTAAACCTTTAACTGATTTACTTTGTAAAGACGCCAAAATCTGCTTTGATGAGAAATGTCTGTTTGCTTTTCAGGAGTTAAAGAAAACTTTGGTTTTAGCACCCATCATTCAGCCCCCAGATTGGGACTTGCCCTTTGAACTCATGTGTGACGCCAGTGATTATGCAGTGGGAACAGTCTTGGGACAAAGAAAAGATAAGAAACCTCATGTTATTCACTACGCCAGCAAAACTTTGGATGAGGCACAAAGAAATTACACCACCACTGAGAAGGAATTATTGGCCATAGTATTTGCTTTTGATAAATTTAGGTCTTACTTGATTAACTCAAAAGTGGTAGTGTACACTGACCATGCAGCTTTGAAATACTTAATGCAGAAAAAAGATAGTAAACCACGATTACTCAGATGGATTTTACTTCTGCAAGAATTTGATTTGGAGATTAAAGACAAAAAGGGATCAGAAAACCTTGTTGCAGATCATCTCTCAAGAATAATGGCAGACACTGAAAAGAATGATGAAATCAATGATTCTTTCCCTGAAGAACAGCTCTTAACCATTGAACAACTCAAAGCACCCTGGTATGCTGACATAGTGAATTATCTTGTAGCCAATATTTTTCCTCCTGATTTGAGCTACCAAAAAAAGAAAAGACTTTTAGCTGAGGTGAAACACTATTTTTCGGATGAGCCTTATGTGTTTAGAAGATGTGCTGATGGCATTTTCAGAAGATGTGTACCTGAAGAAGAAATTACAGATATTTTGCTTCAATGCCATGGATCCTCCTATGGTGGTCATGCCGGTATTGAAAAAACTGCTTTTAAGGTGCTACAATCAGGTTTTTATTGGCCCACAATTTTCAAAGATGCTAGAAACTTTGTATCATCCTGTGATAGATGTCAAAAGACTAGGAATATTAACAGAATACATGAAATGCCACTGTCCAATATTCTTGAAGTTGAGATATTTGATGTTTGGGGGATTCACTTCATGGGACCTTTCTCATCTTCTGGAGGTAACAAGTACATTCTTGTAGCAGTTGATTATGTCTCAAAATGGGTTGAAGCTCTTCCTTCACCCACCAATGATTCGAGAGTTGTTATTAAACTGTTCAAGAAGATTATCTTTACACGATATGGAACACCCCGAGTAGTGATCAGTGATGGAGGCTCGCATTTCATAGAACATAAGTTTTCAGCCTTACTCAGGAAGTACGAAGTTAATCATAAAGTTGCAACACCCTATCACCCCCAAACAAGTGGACAGGTTGAGATATCAAACAGAGAGATCAAATGAATTCTGGAGAAAACAGTGTCGCGCACTAGAAAAGACTGGGCATTGAAACTTGATGATGCATTGTGGGCTTACAGGACTGCTTTCAAAACACCCATAGGTATGTCCCCCTTTCAATTGATTTATGAAAAATCATGTCACCTTCCCGTAGAGCTCGAACATAAGGCGTTCTGGGCAATCAAGAAGCTGAATTTTGACTTGAAAAATGCGGGTGAAAAACAGAGGTTGCAATTAAATGAGCTAGATGAGATCAGACTCTCTGCATATGAGAATGCAAGAATCTACAAAGAGAGGACTAAGAGATGACATGATCGACAGATTTTCAGAAAAGACTTCCAACCAGGAGACTTTGTTCTATTATTCAATTCTAGATTGAGACTTTTTCCAGGAAAGCTTAAGTCTCGATGGTCTGGTCCTTTTCAGCTAAAGAAAGCCTATCCCTATGGAGCTATAGACGTATGGAGCGAGGGAACGGGAGAATTCAAAGTTAATGGTCAAAGATTGAAGCATTATTATCAGGAAGAGCAGATTGGGGAAAAGGAAAGTTTTTACCTTGATAAGCCACGATCAAATCCGAGTGCCGAACGGTCAAGCTAATGACCTTTTAAACTAGTGCTTCTTGGGAGGCAACCCAAGCACTCTTGCTTAGTTTAATCACTTCTATTTTAGTTGTTTTTAGAATTAAAATTTCCTTTTTTTTAGGGGAATAGAATAAAGAGGGAGTTATGAAGAAAGTTGAATCCAACGGTGGTGAAAAATTGAATTTTGTGAGCATCACTTTCCATACTACTTTGCATTCTATTTTCCTCGATCTTTTGAAAAAGAATTGGATGCATATGATCCACTTTCTACCATCTTGTGGTGTGATCCTATTTTTTTTGAAAAAGATTTTCATTGATAAATATATTCCACGATGCATGATTGAAGATATAGCCCTATCATGTTAAATTTATTTCTTTAATACATATTTGTTTATTGAGATATGACATTGATTGATGCATAAAATTTTGGGTAGATATATTATTTGAAGAGTAAGATTTAAAGGTGAAACTTCTCTTTTGAATAAAATGAGTATATTAGTATGATTTGAGAATTTATTTCAATTGATCAACCTAGTTGAGGCTTAGTCTATTTTTGCTAATTGTTGGGAAAGAAGAATCCAAGATCCATAAAAATAGTGAGAGACTCCCCTACTTGGCACTATGTAAAATTGATAGTGATACCTAAGAACATGGGTCGAAGTCTATACATGAAAAATAATGAGAGAGAAAAAGAATAAGACTCCTCTGCTTGGCACTGTGTAAAATTGATAGTGGTACCGAAGAAAGAGTTGAAGTCAAAAATAAAAAGTATGTGTCTATGTGGGTACATGACATCTTTACAAAAAAAAACAAAATGCATAAAAAAAAACTATGTGTGGAAAAAGATCTTGAAGACCTAATTCCTGTAAACAAAAGCCATGATAGATTTAAATTGATACTGGGTGAAATCATGAGATTGAAATTTCTATTTATCATACGGTTGCAAAATTTTATTTGATTGAGTTGTGAATCTAGAAAATTGATTTCTGAGGATGATATGTTTACTTGAAATTTTGTAAATCAATTAATAGAATTTTCCATTGACAAGTTGTATTTTAGAAATTTGTTTGAGCATGAAAAGGTTATTCTTTAAATTTGAAATCAAAATTTGATTTTTGCTTGAGGACAAGCAAGGTTTGAGCCTTATGTGTTTGATGACACCAAGATATGTAGTATATTTTGCATCATTTTAGATACATTTTCAAGCTAAATTGAGGATGTTTTACTTGTTTCCATGCTAAACCCATCAAATATTGCAAAGTCTACTTCTGTTTTGGTTTTTCATGTTTTTCAAGCAAAAAGATTCTATTTTATGCGTTTTCAAGCAAAATCAAATACATGGAAGAGCTCTCATCATCAAGAAGAAGGCACCCAAGAAATTTCACGCAAATCGAGGTAAAGAACCAAAAATACGGCAGGGCCGTAAAGGATTTTACGGTACCGTATTTTTCACGGCTACCGTATTATCGAGATCACGGCAGTATTTTGGTGATTTTCCAAACAGAAGGTTTTCGCAAAAATATGGTACCGCTGTAAGAATTTACACGGCCGTATTTTGGGGCGCTTTCGAAACATAAACCTTAGCTGATTTTACGGCACTGCCGTAAACCAGTTTACGGGCCGTATTTTCCAGATGTCTTCAGAACAGAAAGTTGCCCTGAAATTACGGCACTGCCGTAAACATTTACATGGGCCATATTTTCCAGACGAATTCGACCAGAGAGTTAAGCCGATTTTACGGCACTACCGTAAACCAAATTACGGTGCCGTATGTTTCTGCAATTTCAAACAGAATGATCGATGGATTTTACGGTAGTGTCGTAAGATATTACACTGCCGTATTTCAGTTTTTGAACGCGACTCCCAGGTCAATTTCAACGCCCGATTTTTGCGAAGATGATTGCGGACGATCCAAAAATTTATATTTGATGCCGTAAGAAGAAAAAGGGGAGCTTTTCACGAGAGGATTACAGAGAGACAAAAGGCTCCAATTTTGATTGACGGTGGAGGGAGAAATCGCGATCCAGGCCGCCGTGGAGGGTTTCACCGCCGCGCTCGATTCAGATGACCTCTGGCCGCGATTTTTCTACCGAAGCATCGCCTGGTGAAGGAGACAACGTACCGGAAGTTTCAGATCGAAAAGAGACAAATTGGAGGAGAAATCAAGGGAAGAAGGATCGCCACCACTGTTCACGCCTTCTTTTGTAAAATACGGCTGTGAAATACTTCACAGCCGTGCCGTATTTTCTAAAAACTCTTCCTTTTGTTGATTTCTGATTTTTGGAAATTATGGAATATTGTATTTCCTTCGCCATGCTAGCTTAAACTACTTTTGGGACATGGGGGAGTAGTTCACTTGACTTTTTATGATTAGATAACTTCTTTTTCAATATTTTGTTGAGTTTGATTTTAGCATGATGATTTTGCTCATGTGATAATTGTGCTTAGACTCTCTTTAAGTTCATATTATTAATTATGTTCTTAGAATTTTCGCTTGAGACTGAAAGGTAACTGCTTGAGAATTTGGAAACCTAGAATTACATGTTAGGATCCCTTCCTTAGGTTAGATCCATCTTGATCTTTTCTAGTAAAATAATTGCCATGATTATAACATGAATCCATAGATCGAGTCTTTTTGTCAAAGGTGGAGATCTTGTGCGAAAGCAAAGATCGGAACGTTGGAGGTCCTTGAGCAAAACTAGTTGCGAGACTCGGATGCACGAAAGTGATCCTTGAGACTCCACTAGAGATTCTAGAACTCGGATGCACGAAAGTGATCCTTGAGTTCATCCTTTGATAATATCTTCTTCATGATAAAATTGAATCAACAAAATCCTTATTCATGTCTAGTCATAAAAGTTTAAGTGAACGAAACCCTAGTCCCAGCTTTTCTCTCTGATAATCCCGCTTTTAGTTACCGATTGCTATTCTCACGATCTCGTTTTGCCTAGTTAGTAAGAAATCAACTATTTAGTATTCGACAACGTAGGTCCTTGTGGATTCGATACCTTTTTATTACTTCGTATGCCCGTGCACTTGCGGTTTAACAACAAGTTTTTGGTGCCGTTACCAAGGATTAGTCCAAGGTACACGCATGCCAGATTTGTTGTGTTCCCTTTCGGGCTATCAGCACCATATCAGCCCAAGACATGCCTTAAAGGCATTCATATCATATCATCAAGGGACAAAGAGCTAGGCGCAATTTGCTTCCATAATGAAGCAAATTTGCCCACTCCACCCCATTATGCCCCTAGGCGCCAATGGGGTGGAGATTTCTCCCCATTATACCCTTTAAGCCTATTCTCTCTTCATGACAACTTGTTATTGCGCCTCATTGGGTAATGAGCTAGCCCAAACTTCATTACAATGGTTGATCAAGCACTTGGATCCAATCCAATGCAACCCTAATCCAAATGTGACCAACCAAGGTCAAATTTGGGTCAACCTGCCATAAATGGAGTTTGGCTCCAATAACATTCTTCCATCTCATCAGTCCTATTGGCACTGATGAAATATGCCAAATTGATCCGAGTTATCCAATAACTCGATCATAAGGCTTCCCGATCAATACGAGAAGTCGAGTATCAAGGTGAGCTACCCTGTAGGTTCCTTTGACACTGGCAGTGTTGACCAAAGGTCACCACAAGTAGTGATTGGCACCGAGCAGTGCATCGCTGCTACCCAGGTCATTAGAATGGAGATCGACATCGACATCCCCATCATCACGACTAGGTACAGATGCATCACAGTCTCTTTGCCGAACTAATACCGATTGGATAAGTGTGTCACCACTTGTTTTTCACCCAATAACATGGTCATGACTAAATTAGGTTCTCACCTAGGTATGGCCATACACTTTCAGTCATAGAACAATAGAGGAGCTCCATGGATATCAAGCTTCCCTTAGGAAGGGGCAAATCCTTTGTCTTTCTTTTGACCTTCTCATATGGGTCGTGACATGCTCAATGATAATCGTTATTACCTTCCAATTACGACGAGGTGTTGGGTTGTATCAAAGCATGTCCCTAACCATATAGAATGGCCAATGACCAAGTCAAGGGGTCAATGCATCTCCTATCACTTGTGAGGATAACTCATGACACCAAGTCATTGCCTCACAGCGGGTCTATCCAATATATCCATCACTGATATACCCATATGTCTGCGTTAGCACTTCCTGCCTAACCAGCACATATACCAGTCTCACAAGTACTAGAGCTGTCTCATATCCACTCAGGTACATCGACTAGGGACAATCATTTGAGCACAGATCCAATCTGTCTCCAGGGACATTATCATGTAAGTAAATAATCGCAGATGTAAACAAACATAGATAATGACAATTCCAGAAATATATATATAAATATCATTGTCAAGTAGTACAAAGATAGACCAAAACTAGGTCCTAGGGCATATACACCAACACAGTGCTTCCTAGGGTTTAATTTAGGTTTAGCAGGTAATTTTCCTCGGGGTTTGTAGGAAGTGTTTGCTTGTTGTGCTATTTGATTTTCTAATATTTTGTTGTGGGCTGCTAGAGATTCTACTTTAGATGCAAGTTGGCTAACCATTCCCTTAAGATCTTCAATTTATTTGTTTTGATTTGTCATTAACTGATTTTGATTAGCCATACACTTTTCTAACATGGACTCAACATTAGAATTTTGATTTTGATTTTGGTTTTGGCTTGGCCTTTGTTCATGTCCTCTATTTTCAGTTTGTCCCCTAACATTGTTTTTGCTCTTCCAAGATAAATTAGGGTGATTCCTTCATCCAAGGTTGTAAGTACCAGAATAGTGATCATTGTTTCTACTTTGATTATAATTCCCGAATGCATTAACATGTTCACTACCCTGATTAGCTATGACTTTATACTCTTCAAAAATATGACCATTATTACCATAGATATCACAAACAACAGAAGATGAAACTACAGCAGTTTGCATTTGAAAAGAATCAAATCTGTTGCACAAAGAATCTACATTTTCTGCCAAGGTGCGCCAACCATCACTTTCATTCTTACCTTGAGGAGGTCGATACAACACTCCTCTCTCTGCAGTCCACTGGTTTTGATTTAAAGTCATCTCCCCTAGCAACTTGAAAGCATCTTCAATGGTTTTGCTCATGAGAGCTCCTCCTGTAGCAGTATCAACAGTTAGTCTGGTATTATAAAGTAAACCATTGTAAAAAGTATGAATTAAAACCCAATTTTCAATGCCATGGTGAGGATACTTCCGTTATAAATCATTGAAACGCTCTCATGCCTCGTTAAAAGATTCACCATCCCTCTGTGCGAAGCTCGTGATCTGGTTTATCAACTGGATGGTCTTGCTTGGTGGGAAGTATTTCATCAAGAAAGCGTTTGACAGTTGTTCCCATGTGGTGAAGGTACCGGTAGGTTGAGCTTCAAGCCAAGATCACGCTCGGTCCCTAAAAGAAAAAGGAAACAATCTCAATTTTAACGCATCATTAGAAACACCATTTATCTTAATTATATCACAAAAATCAAGAAACAAAGCAAGGTGTTGGTTAGGATCTTCAAGTGGAGATCCTCCAAACTGGTTCTGTTGAATCATATATAAGAAAGCAGGCTTGATTTCAAAGTTGTTAGCCTCTATCACCAGTCTAGCAATACTAGAATGAATCTCCTGTGGATTAGGGGCTGCATAGTCCCTAAGCGATCTTCTTTCTGCCATGTCCACTTCTTCTTGTTGACTTTCTTCAAATCTAAGTTGCCTGCGCAATCTAAGAGTTTTATTTATCTCATGATCAAAAGGTACTAAAGGTCCTGATCAAAGATTTATGCGCATGCAAAGTAGATTGATCAAATAATTTAAAGAGAAAAGAAAATAAACAGAAAACAGAAAATAAAACCTAGTCTAGCAATACTATTAATATCTTCAATATTGACAAAAAAAACAAGGTCCCCGGCAACGGTGCCAAAAACTTGTTGAGCCCACAAGTGCATAGATACTCGAAGTAATAATTAAGATATCGAACCAAAGAGACCTCGTTTGCCAAGTACCGAATAATTAATTTCTTACTAGCTAGGCAACCGGAAATATGAAAGTAAAATATCGAAGGCTACACGAAAATATCAGAGAGAGAAATTGGGACTAGGGTTTAATTCATCTTAATTTCCATGACTAAATATGAATAGATGCTCGTCAATCAAATTCTACTGCAATAAAGACACAAATTACTTAATAAAGAAATCATCTCACTTTCGTGCAGACGATTTATAAATAACCTATCCTCACTTTCATGCAGGATTTATTCAATGTTGAAGATAAGTAAATCATTGATAAAGAACTCAAGGATCGCTTTCATGCATCCGAATTCTAATCAGTCATCTCAAGTGAAAACTACATACTTTCGTACTATAATTTTCACAAGCTCTACTTAAGGCTCTCCAACAATTCAATACTTGATTTCTCACAGTATCGTCATGCTTATCACAGTAACTCAATCCTAAATTCAGATTATTAACATGACAATATATTTCCAAAATTGAGAAATAAGAACAAACCTAATTTCTTACGATAAGTTCCTAACATTCAATTATAGGGTTCCAACTTCTCAAGCAAATAACCTTTTGGTCCATATCATGAAAAATCCAAACATGCTAACAATATGAATCTTCGGAGAATTAAAGGTAATCATCACATAAGTAGAATTATCACAGTAAAATCATCATGACTAAAGTAAAAATAATATAGTCATTAAGAAAATTAAGGGGAATTACTCCCCCATATCCTATAAAAGGTTTAAGCTAGCATGGTAAAATAATTACAACCAACCATAATTTCAAAGGATCAGAAATTGAAGAGAAAGGAGAAAACAATTTGCACGGCAGTAATGGAAATTACAGCTGTAATTTCCGTGATGAATAGTGTCAATGATGAGTTTTCCATTCATTTCTCCTCTGATGAATCTCCTTTCATTCTGAAACTTCTGGGATATCTTCTCCTCCTCTATGCGCAGCTTCCCCTTAAATTTCATGGCCGGAGATGCACTGTACGCTTCTCGGCAATGAAACCTAGGGCGACGGCGAAGAACTCGATTTCTCTCTAAATCATGGATGAAAATTAGGGTTTTTGTCTCTCCCCTCTCTCCCTAATCTGATTAGTATTTCTCAACTTACGGATCTTCAATTGATGGCCTGGATCATCCAAAATCATCCGCGCAAGAATCAGGGTTCCAAGTTCTCAAGCAAATCATCATTGGTTATAGCAGTGCCGTAATTTCAGTGAAACTTTCTGTATAAAAACGTCCCAAAACACGGCATCACTCGGAAATTACGGTAGTACCGTGGTTTTGTTCTATAGGTGCAGTGAAACCATGGTACCGTAATCTTGACTACGGTAGTGTTGTAATTTCGTTTTAAGCTCCAATCTTCGTGAAATTTGACATGCAATCTTCTCTTTGTGGTGAAAATTCATTCATGCATCTGAATTTGCTGAAAAAGCCTAAAAATAGTGCCTTTTTGCCTGAAAATCATCAAAATTTACTATTAATTTTTGTGCCATCATTTATGCCCTAGGACCTCATGATGGTCCATTGGGATATGTGTATCACATCTAGTTGATATATGAGTTATCCTGGGATTGTCGTTGTTATGCATGTTTGTACATCTGCGCATATGTACATTTGCATATACAATGTCCCTAAGAGATAGATTTTATCTAGTCTCAGTGTTTATTCCTAGTTGAGAATCATAGGGGATATGGGACAGCGATGATTCACTTGTGTAAGATCCAGAAATTTATTAGCAGGTAAGAAAAATAAAATGTTATTTATTTAGCATTTTTGGGAATTTCTTTCAATGAGAAAATGTCTTGATTTATGTATTTTCCTGCTATGTAAAAATATGTGTCGCGGAGAGGATTCGAACCTGCGACTTAAGGCGTAGGTTGTGTGCTGCACGCCACTAGGCTAGGAGTGTCTTCTTGTTAGAAAAGGGTAAGAGCCTTTGATAAGGGTAAAGTGGAGATTAACTTATACTAAAGGGTTATTGGATCTTCCACTTATGTTGGCTATTGGGTTTGGATTCGTTAGAGGCTTGAAAAAAACAAAAATTTTGGTGGAAACCGTGTTCACCCTCGTTTTCCTCTTCTCTCACGATTTCTCTAGGGTGAAGGGGCGGCTTGCCTTCTTCTCCTTCTCCTCTTCTTGTGGCCGGCGGCAAGAGGTGGTGGAGGCAATTTTCCGGCGGCTTTTGGGTGATTCCGGCGTCTTGTGTGGCGTGAGGGTGTTGGCTTGGAAGAACCGAAAACAAGGTGAGTGGATGTTCTCCTTCACCTAGTTCACGAAAATTGTATGTGTTGCTTGATTTAGAGAGGATTAAGGGATAGAATTATGATATGAACTCATGCTTGCAAAATTGTACATGTTTTCTTGCTTTTCTCCAAAATTCGAAACCCTAGGTTGCATGAGAATTAGGGCTTTTCGTTTTTAAGACTCCTAATCATAAATTAGACCTTGATTAAACATGTATGTAGCCTTAGAATTTCAATTGCATGAAGATTAGGGCTTGAAGGAGAATTTCGACCCTTCTTCATGAAGTTACGTCCAAATGAATGGGTAAAAATTGGGGAAAACTTGATATTCATGAAATTAGGTATATGAGGATTATACTGTATTTTTTTGGGAATTTTTAGAAATAAAAGTTTCTGTTGACTGAAATTGACCTAGGGGTAATTCGGTAAATTTCTTAGTTAAAATTGGGGAAAACTTGAAATTACGAATCTAGGGATCATGAGGGACGTAATGAATATTTTTACGAAATTTTTGGATAACTTTTCCTGCATGACTTAAACTTTGAACTAGGGGTATTTCTGTCTTTTGTTATCAGAACTAGTAGAAAACTTTGAATATATGATATTCTGCATTTATGTTAATTGTGAACGAAATTTGGTGAATTTTCTATATTATTATGTATTTTTAATTGAATGGTGTATGTAGAAAGTAATGACATGAAATATTGATTGATAACTTTGGATGATAACCTAGAAAAGGTTAAACCATGCTTGCATGAAATCTAAGAACCTTTCCTGAACTTGATTGATGTGGAGTCTGAGATAATGTTCGTGTTGTATGATTGAGGATAAGAGTCCTAGACTTGAGTGGACTGAACCTAAGGGTCAACTAGAGCACTCAGTGAACAGTCATTCTGATTTGGGGTTGGGGAATCCACCCATCCTATTCTGACATGTTTCCGGTAATGGAGGGACTGTTCTAGAGTCTAGTGACCAGGTTAGAGGTTCAGGTTTCCGGTTTGTGTTAAGGGTATTTTGTCCAGGTGATAAACCTTTTGAGAGTTGGGTGTTTGAAGCAAAGTGCCACGTCTTGGTCAGACGGGGGCCACCTCTTGAATTCATTCACCTTCTGTTCTGTTCTTGTTTCCCAGTTGTGGGGGTTTTGTGTTCCCGGTAAGGGGGTGTGGTTGAGTGTCGTAGAGCAAAGTGCCACGTCGTGACCTGACGGGGGCCACCTCTTGAATCTAGGCCTCACCAATGTTTGTTGCGCAAGTTACTCTCAGTGCCTTGACGAGGGCCGGGTTGGACCCACGGGGTCAATTCTGAAATCACTGGACATTAGTTGCGTGAGTCTGAGTCTGTTGGCTGGTTAGGCTATTTCGTGAACTTGTGTTGGCTGCTTAGGCTATTTCGTGATCTTGTGTTGGCTGCTTAGGCTATTTCGTGATCTTGTGTTGGCTGGTTAGGCTATTTCGTGATCTTGTGTTGGCTGGTTAGGCTATTTTGTAATCTTGTTGCCCGGGGTTGGGTGTATTGTTTCTGATTATGATTGTGAGTTATAGTTATCGGTTTTATTATGTAACATACTTTGATATCTTTTGTTAAATGTTTTTGAAAAGATATCTGTATCTGTTTTTGATTGTGTATTAGTGGATGGTCGAACGAGACTATCTACTCACTGAGCTGTGTAGCTCATTCCACTATATTTTCAGATGCAGGGCAGGAGCCTACAGCCTAGCGGATGTGTTATGTTCTAACTTGATATTTTGGGGCCTGCGAGCCTGTGATATCTTGAGGGCCGGATGTGGCCAAACTTTTTATGATTTTTGATTCATGGACATGTTAGCCGGATGTGGCTATTTCTTTCTGATTACTGTGATATCTGTTGCCGGGTTGGCATTTGGTTTTGATACGATTGCAAACCGAGGGCTTAAGCCTGTTTTCGGTGAATTCTGTTATGACTAGAATTATTTGATTACCGTGGTTTTATTAACTTGATGATGTGCTGTCGTTCAGAGAATTTTGTTTCGAATTGGCGTGTTTTAGTTTGTGGTCGGGATGTCGACCCATATTGTTATATTATGGAGCATGTACAGGAATTTTCTTAGTGTTTCTGGGGACATGCTGCCGAAATTTTTCGTATCGTTTTGTGTAAGCTATTATTCCCTAGCATCTGTCTTGTCGTTTGTGTGTGACATTCCCTATCTTCCGCGGTTTCTGTCTGTGATTGGGGTTTATTCTGAGGGGATGTTACAGAGTGGTATCAGAGGGATGAGCTAGCTAATAATAGCGGTTTCGAGAGTGGAAAACCTTGCTTGTGTATTGCTAGACAGCTAGGAAGCTTGTTTGAGAACTGTCTTGACTGTAAATCTGATTTATTTGTATTTGTTTTGTGTGTGTTTAAGGAGCCAGTATCGTGCGCCTCAGGTCGAGTGATAGTGCTGGCAGCAGTGATCAGACTGCTGAATTCCTGCGGGCCATGGAGTCTCTGACTGGTATGGTGCAGCAACAAAACGCACTAATCCAGCAGCAGGCTCAGATGCTGCAGCAGCAGCAGACCCAGCACCAGGAGGTGCAGCAGCAGCTGTTACAGCAGAATCGCGACCAGCAACGCGAGTTCAGAGAGCAGTTACAGCTTATGTCTCAGACACAGATACCGACGCAGGGGCGGGGGTCTGAGTCTGACTCGGGCCCGGGGGTTAGCTTGCCGGAGGACACCCATAGGCGCTATGCCTTACTTGTGGGTGAATTCCAGCGGTTGGGCCCTAGTTCTTTTTATGGGAGTCCAGATTACAGGACGGCAGAGGACTGGCTTTCCGGCTTGGAGAAGATTTTCCAAGTGATGCGGTGTTCAGATGAGGACAGACTATGTTTGGCCGCTTATATGATGCGTGGTGACGCAGATGTGTGGTGGAAGAGTGAGCTGAGACTCGCGGTGGACAGATCTGAACCGGTGACGTGGCAATACTTCTTGTCCCGGTTCAATGAGAAATTCTTTCCCACTAGCATGGTTGAGGACAGGGAGGTGGAGTTCATCCATCTGGAACAAGGGGACATGACGGTGGATCAGTATGACTTGTTGTTCTCAAAGCTTGGGAAATATGCTCCACATTTGATAAATACTGAGGATAGGCGAGCTAAGAAATTTCTCAGGGGTCTCAGAAGGGATATCAGACAAAAGGTGGGACTACAGCACTTGGAGACTTATGCTGAGATGCTGGATCGTGCACGCACCGCAGAGAAGTACATCCTGGAGGAGCAGACTGAGACAGCCCTAGTTGTAGCCCCTACAGCTGTGACACCGGTTCCCCAGCAAACTGGGGGAGGCAATAGGAAATTCCATAAGGGGAAGGACCAGAAGAGAGACCGATATAGACCGTATCAGGGGAAGGGAACTCAGAGACCGCAGCAGACATCTCAGTCACAGCAGCAGAGTACTGATGGCCGGGTAGAGGACAGAGTCTGCTACCATTGTGGGGCCAAAGGTCACCTGAGGGCGGACTGCCACAAGAAGTTCGGGGCGTGCTTCAATTGCGGAAAAGTGGGGCACAGGATCAAGGATTGCAAGGCGCCTAGGTCACAGATCCGGGGTACCGATAGACCAGCTGTCTAGGCCAGAGTCTACGCTATAGCAGAGAAGGACACTCGAGCTTCCCGATCCGTCGTGGAAGGTACTTTACATGTTTTTGATCAGTTAGCTCGTATTTTGTTTGATCCGGGGTCCAATTTGTCCTTTGTGTCTGCTAATTTTGCTTCTAGACTACCTGTCTCACCTAGAGTACTAGATTACACAGTTTCAGTATGTACGCCATTGGGGGATAGTTTATCCACTGACATAGTCTACCCTGACTGTGTTATTCACGTAGAGCAGTACGAGTTTCTAGTTGATTTGATACTACTAGGCATGCAGGATTATGATTTGATCCTAGGCATGGATTGGCTATCTTCTCACCACGCTACAGTGGATTGCTTTGAGAAGATTGTTACTCTGCATCTTCAGGATGGGAGTCATCTGCTGGTAAGAGGCCTGGTGTCTGATCAAGGGCCACATGTGATATCATTTGTGCACGCCAGCAAGTTGCTAGCTAGTGGGTGCAAAGGATACCTTGCACATGTTAAGGTGCAAGAAGACTCAAATCCAGACTTAGCTCAGATAGAGGTAGTCTGTGAGTTTCCTGATGTATTCTCAGATGAGTTTTCAGGTTTGCCTCCCCACAGGGATGTGGAGTTTGGTATTGAGCTGATGCCTGGTACAGCTCCAATATCAAAGGCTCCTTATCGTATGGCCACCTCAGAGTTAGATGAGTTGAAGAAGCAGTTAGAGGAACTGCTTGAAAAGGGCTATATCAGACCGAGTGCTTCACCCTGGGGAGCGCCAGTCTTGTTTGTAAAGAAGAAGGACGGAACACTGAGAATGTGCATAGATTACCGTCAACTGAATCAAGTGACTGTAAAGAATAAGTATCCCCTTCCGAGGATAGATGATCTGTTCGATCAGTTGCAGGGTGCCACTGTGTTCTCCAAGATCGATCTGAGGTCAGGATACCATCAGCTCAGGGTCAAGGATGAAGATATCCTGAAGACTGCTTTCAGGACCAGGTATGGGCACTACGAGTTTGTAGTTATGCCTTTTGGATTGACCAATGCATCTGCTGTTTTTATGGATCTGATGAACAGGGTGTTTCATGAGCTGTTAGACACTTGTGTGGTGGTGTTCATAGATGATATACTGGTATACTCCCGTACTTCTCAGGATCACGCTAGGGACTTGCGCAGAGTACTAGCAATTCTGAGGAAGCACCAGTTGTATGCTAAGGCCAGCAAGTGCGAGTTTTGGTTGGATCAGATCAACTTTCTAGGGCATGTGATATCTGGTCAGGGCGTGTCTGTGGATCCAGTGAAGGTACAGGCTATCCTGAACTGGGGAAGACCAACTAGTGCCACAGAGATCCGGAGCTTTCTGGGATTAGCAGGATATTACAGGAGGTTTGTGGAGGGGTTCTCCAAGTTGGCGGGTCCCTTAACCAAGCTGACCAGGAAAGAGGCTAAGTTTATTTGGGACGAGAAGTGTGAGGAAAGCTTCCAGGAGCTAAAAAGGAGATTGACCAGTACACCCATCCTTATCATTCCTACTGATGGGGAGAGGTTTACTGTTTATACTGATGCCTCAGGCAAAGGACTTGGCTGCGCCCTGATGCAGAAAGGGGCCGTGGTAGCTTATGCTTCGCGGCAACTGAAGGAGTATGAGTTAAACTATCCCACACATGATTTGGAGTTGGCGGCAGTGGTTTTTGCACTGAAGATATGGCGCCACTATCTATTGGGACAGGAGTTTGACTTATTTACTGACCATCAGAGTCTCAAGTACATTTTCACTCAGAAGGATTTAAATATGAGGCAGAGAAGGTGGATGGAGCTAATAAAGGATTATGATTTCTCTATTCAGTATCAGGCCGGGAAAGCCAATGTGGTAGCTGATGCATTGAGCAGACACCCAGTTACTTCTGTAGCCGCACTGAGGGTCAGTGAGTGGCAGTTATTGCAGGAGTTCCGAGAGCTCAGGGTTGAGGTGTCTCCCAGAGTTCAGTCTGGGTATGTGGCTTTTCTCCGGGTTCAGTCTGCTTTACTGCAGAGGATCAGGGATCAGCAGCTGGTAGATCCAAGTCTAGTTCAGATCAGAGAGAGGATGGCTGCCGGGCCAGTGGAGGATTTCAGTGTATCTGGTGATAATATTCTGCGGTTCCGTGGAAGGGTGTGTGTCCCTGAGGAACCTAGTCTGAGGAGAGAGATCTTGGAGGAGGGTCATAACTCCAAGTATTCCTTGCATCCCGGAGTCACAAAAATGTATCAGGATTTAAAGAAAGATTTCTGGTGGCCGGGCATGAAGAAGGAGGTCGCGGTGTTCGTATCTCGGTGTTTGACCTGTCAGACTGTGAAGGCCGAACACCAGAGACCTGGGGGATTATTGCAGCCGCTCCCTATTCCGCAGTGGAAGTGGGAGTGCATTAGTATGGACTTTGTTTGTGGGTTGCCTCGGACCAGGAGAGGGCATGATGCAGTTTGGGTCATCGTTGACAGGCTCACGAAGGCTGCACACTTTTTACCTATTCGGATGACTTACCCACTCGATCGGCTGGCTAAGCTGTACATCGATGAGATAGTCAGATTACATGGAGTGCCTGTGGATATTGTATCAGACCGCGATTCCAGATTCCTTTCCAGATTCTGGAAGAGCTTGCATGAGGGTCTTGGCACAAAGTTGAGTTTTAGTACCGCCTACCATCCGCAGTCAGATGGTCAGTCAGAGCGTACTATACAGACTTCGGAGGATTTGCTGAGGGCTTATGTAGTAGATTGGAGCTCTGAGTGGGACAGTGATTTAGCCTTGATAGAGTTCACCTACAATAACAGTTTTCACTCCAGTATTCAGATGGCTCCGTACGAGGCTCTGTATGGCAGGAAGTGCAGGTCTCCTTTGAGTTGGGAGGAATCGGGGGACCGGATGATTCTGAGATCAGAAGCTGTACAGGAGGCTACAGATAGAGTCAGAGTTATCCAGGAAAAACTGAAGGTTGCTCGGGACAGGCAGAAGAGTTATGCTGATGATCGCCGTCGTCCCTTAGAGTTTATGGTGGGGGATCATGTTTTTCTGAAGGTTTCACCAACCAAGGGTGTCATGCGGTTTGGCAAGAAAGGAAAGCTGAGCCCGAGGTTTGTTGGACCTTACGATATTGTAGAGAGGGTTGGTCCTGTAGCGTACAGACTAGCTCTGCCACCATCTTTGGAGCATCTTCATAATGTATTTCATGTGTCAGTTCTGAGGAAATACTGTGCAGATTCATCACATGTGCTTGATTCTGCTCCCCTGCAGATCCAGAGTGATCTGACTTTTGTAGAGAGACCACTGAGGATTGTGGATAGGAAAGACAAAGTCCTAAGGAACAAGACAATATCGCTTGTAAAAGTTATCTGGGGAAACCAGTCAGTTGAAGAAGCTACTTGGGAGACAGAGTCAGATATGCGAAGAGAGTTCCCTCAGCTGTTTGATGATTTGGACGGTGAGCTTTAGAGGACTAAAGCTTTTTAAGGGGGGAGGAATGTAAGATCCAGAAATT
The DNA here is from genome assembly GCA_027563935.2 of Costus lasius. NCBI lineage: Eukaryota > Viridiplantae > Streptophyta > Magnoliopsida > Zingiberales > Costaceae > Costus > Costus lasius. Next base: position 62,756,064 of record CM050454.1, on the reverse strand, counting down.
TATTAGCAGGTAAGAAAAATAAAATGTTATTTATTTAGCATTTTTGGGAATTTCTTTCAATGAGAAAATGTCTTGATTTATGTATTTTCCTGCTATGTAAAAATATGTGTCGCGGAGAGGATTCGAACCTGCGACTTAAGGCGTAGGTTGTGTGCTGCACGCCACTAGGCTAGGAGTGTCTTCTTGTTAGAAAAGGGTAAGAGCCTTTGATAAGGGTAAAGTGGAGATTAACTTATACTAAAGGGTTATTGGATCTTCCACTTATGTTGGCTATTGGGTTTGGATTCGTTAGAGGCTTGAAAAAAATGAAAATTTTGGTGGAAACCGTGTTCACCCTCGTTTTCCTCTTCTCTCATGATTTCTCTAGGGTGAAGGGGCGGCTTGCCTTCTTCTCCTTCTCCTCTTCTTGTGGCCGGCGGCAAGAGGTGGTGGAGGCGATTTTCCGGCGGCTTTTGGGTGATTCCGGCGTCTTGTGTGGCGTGAGGGTGTTGGCTTGGAAGAACCGAAAACAAGGTGAGTGGATGTTCTCCTTCACCTAGTTCACGAAAATTGTATGTGTTGCTTGATTTAGAGAGGATTAAGGGATAGAATTATGATATGAACTCATGCTTGCAAAATTGTACATGTTTTCTTGCTTTTCTCCAAAATTCGAAACCCTAGGTTGCATGAGAATTAGGGCTTTTCGTTTTTAAGACTCCTAATCATAAATTAGACCTTGATTAAACATGTATGTAGCCTTAGAATTTCAATTGCATGAAGATTAGGGCTTGAAGGAGAATTTCGACCCTTCTTCATGAAGTTACGTCCAAATGCATGGGTAAAAATTGGGGAAAACTTGATATTCATGAAATTAGGTATATGAGGATTATACTGTATTTTTTTGGGAATTTTTAGAAATAAAAGTTTCTGTTGACTGAAATTGACCTAGGGGTAATTCGGTAAATTTCTTAGTTAAAATTGGGGAAAACTTGAAATTACGAATCTAGGGATCATGAGGGACGTAATGAATATTTTTACGAAATTTTTGGATAACTTTTCCTGCATGACTTAAACTTTGAACTAGGGGTATTTCTGTCTTTTGTTATCAGAACTAGTAGAAAACTTTGAATATATGATATTCTGCATTTATGTTAATTGTGAACGAAATTTGGTGAATTTTCTATATTATTATGTATTTTTAATTGAATGGTGTATGTAGAAAGTAATGACATGAAATATTGATTGATAACTTTGGATGATAACTTAGAAAAGGTTAAACCATGCTTGCATGAAATCTAAGAACCTTTCCTGAACTTGATTGATGTGGAGTCTGAGATAATGTTCGTGTTGTATGATTGAGGATAAGAGTCCTAGACTTGAGTGGACTGAACCTAAGGGTCAACTAGAGCACTCAGTGAACAGTCATTCTGATTTGGGGTTGGGGAATCCACCCATCCTATTCTGACATGTTTCCGGTAATGGAGGGACTGTTCTAGAGTCTAGTGACCAGGTTAGAGGTTCAGGTTTCCGGTTTGTGTTAAGGGTATTTTGTCCAGGTGATAAACCTTTTGAGAGTTGGGTGTTTGAAGCAAAGTGCCACGTCTTGGTCAGACGGGGGCCACCTCTTGAATTCATTCACCTTCTGTTCTGTTCTTGTTTCCCAGTTGTGGGGGTTTTGTGTTCCCGGTAAGGGGGTGTGGTTGAGTGTCGTAGAGCAAAGTGCCACGTCGTGACCTGACGGGGGCCACCTCTTGAATCTAGGCCTCACCAATGTTTGTTGCGCAAGTTACTCTCAGTGCCTTGACGAGGGCCGGGTTGGACCCACGGGGTCAATTCTGAAATCACTGGACATTAGTTGCGTGAGTCTGAGTCTGTTGGCTGGTTAGGCTATTTCGTGAACTTGTGTTGGCTGCTTAGGCTATTTCATGATCTTGTGTTGGCTGCTTAGGCTATTTCGTGATCTTGTGTTGGCTGGTTAGGCTATTTTGTAATCTTGTTGCCCGGGGTTGGGTGTATTGTTTCTGATTATGATTGTGAGTTATAGTTATCGGTTTTATTATGTAACATACTTTGATATCTTTTGTTAAATGTTTTTGAAAAGATATCTGTATCTGTTTTTGATTGTGTATTAGTGGATGGTCGAACGAGACTATCTACTCACTGAGCTGTGTAGCTCATTCCACTATATTTTCAGATGCAGGGCAGGAGCCTACAGCCTAGCGGATGTGTTATGTTCTAACTTGATATTTTGGGGCCTGCGAGCCTGTGATATCTTGAGGGCCGGATGTGGCCAAACTTTTTATGATTTTTGATTCATGGACATGTTAGCCGGATGTGGCTATTTCTTTCTGATTACTATGATATCTGTTGCCGGGTTGGCATTTGGTTTTGATACGATTGCAAACCGAGGGCTTAAGCCTGTTTTCGGTGAATTCTGTTATGACTAGAATTATTTGATTACCGTGGTTTTATTAACTTGATGATGTGCTGTCGTTCAGAGAATTTTGTTTCGAATTGGCGTGTTTTAGTTTGTGGTCGGGATGTCGACCCATATTGTTATATTATGGAGCATGTACAGGAATTTTCTTAGTGTTTCTGGGGACATGCTGCCGAAATTTTTCGTATCGTTTTGTGTAAGCTATTATTCCCTAGCATCTGTCTTGTCGTTTGTGTGTGACATTCCCTATCTTCCGCGGTTTCTGTCTGTGATTGGGGTTTATTCTGAGGGGATGTTACAACTTGAGACTGGTATATGCGCTGGTTGAGCACGAGTTGCTGACGCAGGCATATGGGTATATCAAGGGAGATATACTGGATCGACCCGCCGTGAGGATTCATCTCGGTGTCACGAGATGAATATCACAGTGATAGAGTTGCGCTTGTCCTAGACTTGAGGGCATTGGTATCACTATATAGTGAGTGACGCACTTTGATACAACCTAACGCTTCGTCGTAAAAAGGAAGTTATAACGATTGTCATTGGGTGTGTCATAAGCTACATGAGGGATTCAATTTGCCAATAGAGGATTTGCCCCTTGCCTGCGGGGAAGCTTGATTGTCCATGGCGTCCCTATATGGATAACTTAAAGTGTATGGTCATACCCAGGTGAGAACCTGATTTAGTCATGCCATAATATTGGGATTAACAAGTGTGACAGACTTGCCCAATCTAGACATCAGTTGGCAAAAGGACAAAGCTACACTTGTACTTTGTCGCAATTTTAGGGGATGTCGATGATGACTCCATTCTAATGACGTGGGTAGCAATGATGTACTGCTAGGTGCCACTCATTGCTTGCGATGATTTAGTCATCACTGCCAATGTCTGAAGAACCTACAGGGTCGCACACCTAGACGTCAGAGATTCCATACTGATCGTTTAGCCTCTAATCGAATTATTGTATGATTCAGATCATTTTGGGTAACTGATGAATTGAGACTTTTATAGAGGAGATGATATTTTGTTTTAATTCATGTTTGACCACTAGTTGACTATAGTTGACCATGTTTGACCTCTGTTGACCTGTGTTGTCAAAATGAGTTAAACAAGGGTCTTGGTGCAAGTTTGGACTTGGCACTTTAGTCACATGAATAAAATAAAACTATAAATTGGTAAGAGAATTTTTCTCTTGACTAATTAGTAGTCTTGGGCGCAATTTACAATTAATAGCATCTCCGAGGATTTGAACCCGTGACGCTGAACTGGTTAATTATGAATAGGCGCCCATACTTATCCCACATGGGAAAAATCTCCAAAGTGTAGGTATGGGGCAAGTGGTAGTGCTACCCACTCCTTGTCGCCAACGTTCCCTCTTCTCCTTAGCATTGGCGCATGTTGAGAAGATCAAGAGATGTGGATCTCCTCTCTCGATGCTAGCACGTGTGTGGAGCGAAGGAATCACGAGACAGTCCATGTGTGCACAATTGTAGAAGACGGACACCTGTGCGTCTTCATCATCGACTGCTTCTAAAGTTGCTTGATAAGGTATTACTCTTCACATCGTTCGGTTTTCTCTTGTAAGGAATCCTGGTGTTTCTGGAATTCTATTTTGGACCTCCACTTCTGCTGTGTTTAAAGCTTTTCTGAGGTCTGGGGATTCCCAACGACAAGGTGCTCAATATCAATAGAATATTATACAACCATATCGAATCCAATATCAATATCACCAATTGCAATACAACCAAAATCGAATCATGACAGAGTAATTTGAAGTTAGAAAGCAACGGACACAAGAAGTTTGGAAGAGTCATCCTTCCCTATAAAAACATGAATCATCAATAGGATAAAGAAGATGGAATACAAATAAGTAGAGAAAAAGGAATACTCACAAAGCTCTACTCATCCACATTGGATCCAATCTCCTCTGTGTCCTCAGGGCCGCACCCATGGGATCATCATGCTGTCCTCCCTGGCCTCCATCATCACCTCCACCTCTCATGTTGTCCTCAAAGCCGAATCAGTAACAACTAGATCTAGCGGGAGAACACCAAATCGAAGCTCAGGGATGGGTAGAAAGGATCGCCGGAAACTTTTGTGGGTACAGGCAAACTAGTCGGCGCACGAACGTGCAAAAACACAGGTGAAAAACCCTAAAAACGGTGGCGGAATCGCGGAGGATGAATGAAATTATGGCTATAATATTCCTTATGGTAGTGCCAAATTTTGGTTAGTTTGAATGTTACAAGCCGTAAAAACAATACGGTAGTCCCATAAAAATCCTATAACTTTATGGACATAAGTACATTCAAATTATCGCACCATGAAAAATAGTTTACGGCAGTGTCGTAAAACATGCAAAAGTTCTCTGGCCAAAAATAAATCAAAATCACGGCCAGTGAAAATGTTTACAGTACTACCGTAATATGCATCAAATCTCGAAAACTTTCTGGTAAAAAATCATTCGTAATTACGGCTCGTGAAAATCCTTACGGTAGTGCCGTAAAAGAGGTAAAATTCTTGGGAAAATTTTTAAGCAAAATTACGGCACTTAAAAAGACTTACGGCAGTGCTGTAAAATCAATAAAACTTTCTGGATGAAAATGGACCAAAATTACGGCCCGTAATATAAATTACGGAACTACCGTATTTTGTAAAAAAAATCAATTTTACCTACGAAAAGAAAAGAAAAATTAGTTATATAAATAAACTAAAATAAAAGAAACTAACTAAAGTAAGAGTGCTTGGGTTGCCTCCCAAGAAGCGCTAATTTAAAGGTCATTTGCTTGACCGTTCTGCACTTATGTCTCTTCGAGGTTCATCAAGATGAAATTTTTCTCCATCCTCAATCAGTTCTTCTTGATAATAATGCTTCAATCTCTAACCATTAACTTTAAACTCTCCTGTTTCATCACTCCATATATCCACAGCTCCGTAGGGCTAAGTTTTCTTCACCTGAAAAGGTCCAGACCATCGAGACTTAAGTTTTCCAAGAAAAAAGTTTCAATCTAGAATTGAATAAAAGAATAAAGTCACTTGGTTGGAACTCCCTTCTGAAGATATGTTGATCATGCCATCTTTTAGTCCTCTCTTTATAAATTCTCGCATTTTCATAAGCGAAGAGTCTAATCTCATCTAGCTCGTTCAATTGTAACCACCATTTCTCCCCCGCGTTCTTTAAGTCAAAATTTAGTGCTTTAATCGCCCAAAATGCCCTATGCTCGAGGTCTACAGGTAGATGACAAGATTTACCATAAACTAATTGGAAAGGAGACATACCTATTGGAGTTTTGAAAGCAGTTCGGTAAGCCCATACTGCATCTTCAAGTTTGGATGCCCAATCTTTTCTCGTGCGTGACATAGTCTTTTCCAAAATTCACTTGATTTTTCTATTTGATATCTCAACTTGTCCACTTGTATGGGGATGATAAGGTGTTGCAACTTTATGATTTACCCTATACTTTCAAAGCAAGGCTGAGAACTTATGTTATATAAAGTGTGAGCCTCCATCACTAATCACTACTTGTGGTGTCCCAAATCGTGGAAAGTTAATCTTTTTGAACAGTTTAACAACAACTCTAGAGTCATTAGTAGGAGAAGCAAAAGCCTCAACCCACTTGGAAACATAATCAACTGCCACAAGTATGTATTTGTTACCTCCAGAAGATGGAAAAGGTCCCATGACATCTATCCGCCAAACATCAAATATCTCAACCTCAAGAATAGTGGACAGTGGCACCTCATGTCTTCTATTAATGTTCCCTGTCTTTTGACATCTATCACAACATAAAATAAAATTTATAGCATATTTAAAAATTATAGGCCAATAAAATCCCGATTTTAAAACTTTGAAAGCAATCTTTTGAGTACTAGCATGCCCTCCGTATGAAGATCCATGTCACTGAAATATTATATCTGTGATTTCCTCTTCAGGTACACATCCTAAAAATTCCATCTGCACATCTCCTAAAAACATAAGGCTCATCCCAAAAATAGTTCCTTACCTCAGTCAAGAATCTATTCTTTCCTTGATAACTCAAAAGGAAAAACATTAGCTACTAAGTAATTTACTAAATCAGTATACCAAGGAGCCTTGATCTGTTCAATGGCCAAGAGTTGTTCTCCAAGAAAGGAGTCATGGATTGCATCATTCTTTTCAGTATCTACCATTATCCTTGAAAGATGATCTACAACAAAGTTTACTGATCCCTTTTTATCCTTGATTTCCAAATTAAACTCTTGCAAGAGTAGAATCCATCTAAGCAAGTGCGGTTTACTATCTTTTTTCTGCATCAAGTACCTCACCGCAGAATGATCAGTGTACACCACTACCTTGGAGTTAATCAAATATGATCTAAATTTATAAAAATCAAAAACTGTGGCTAAAAGTTCTTTCTCAGTGGTAGTGTAATTCCTTTGTGTCTCATCCAAGGTCCTACTGATGTACCGTAAGGTAACACTACAAGTTCGGCATGCGTATACTTTGGACTAATCCCCGGTAACGGCGCCAAAAACTTGTTGTTATCCCGCAAGTGCACGGGTACACGAAGTAATAAAGAAAGTATCGAATCCACAAGGACCTATGTTGTCAAGTACTGAATAATTGATTTTTCACTATCTAGGCAAACGAATGAAAGTCAAGCAAATATCGCAAACACACAAAAGAAAACTGTCGGAGAGAAAGCTGGGACTAGGGTTTCGTTCACTTAACTTTTATGACTAGATATAAATAAGGATTTCGTCAGTTTAATTTTATCATGATGATGATACAATTTACCTAGTAAAAGGATTGTTTTAGTCTCGTGCAAACAATCACGCAGGGATTTATCTTTGCTTTCACGCAAGATTTGTCCCAACGTTGAAGAGAAGTAAATTATCAATCTATGAACTCAAGGATCACTTTCATACATCCGAATTCTAGGTTGATAATCTCTAGCGGAAGCTCAATGATCACTTTCGTGCATCCGAGCCTCGACACTAGTTTTACTCATGGATCTCCAATGTTCCGATCCTCACTTTCGTGCAAGATCTCCACGTTCGACAAATAGACTCGATCTATAGATTCATGTTATAATCATGGCAATAATTATACTAGAACAGATCAAGTTGGATCAAACCTAAGGAAGGGTTCCTAACATGCAATTCTAGGGTTCTAAATTCTCAAGCAATTACCTTTCAGTCAATAGCGAAAATTCTAAGAACATAATTAATAACATGGATTTATAGAGAGTCTAAGCACAATTATCACATGAGCAAAATCATCATGCTATGATTAAACGCAACGAAATATATAAAAAATAGTTATCTAGTCATTAAAAATTAAGTGAACTACACCCTAATGTCCCAAGAGTAGTTTAAGCTATCATGGTAAAGGAGTTACAGAATTCCATGGTTTCAGAAGATCGAAAATCAAAGGAAAAGAGAAGTTTAGAAAATACAGCATGGCTGTGAAGTATTTCACAGCTGTAATTTCCAATTTGAGGCGATGAACAGTGTCAGTGCCTCTTCTTTCCTTGATTTCTCCTTCAATTGATCTCCTCTCTGTCTGAAACTTTTGGCACATCATCTCCTCCTTCAGATGAAGCTTCAGTATGAAAATCATGGCCGGAGATCGTCTGGATCGAGCACGGTGGCGAAACCCTAGGCGGCGGCATGGATGACGATTTCTCCCTCGACAGTGGATCAAAATTGGGGCTTTTCGTCTATACGTGCTCCCCTCATCCAAAACTCCCTTGTTGCTTCTTATGGCGTCGAATGTAAAGCCCTGGATCATCCGCAATCATCTCCGCAAGAATCGGGCATGGAAATTGACCTGGGTGTCGCGTTCAAAATAAGAATTACGGCAGTGTAATAGTTCACGGCACTGCCGTAAAATCTGTCGAGTCTTCTGTTCTGCTATCGTCCGGGGAATACGGCATCGTAATCTAGTTTACGGTAGTGCCATAAAATCGGCTGAACTCTCTGTTCAAAATCATCCAGAAAATACGGTACCGTGTAATCCTTTACGGTGGTGCCGTAAAATCAGACAAAGTCTCTGTTCTGAAGCGCTTTGAAATACGGTACCGTAAATTGGTTTACGGCAGTGCCGTAAAATCTGGAAACTTTCTATTTGGAAATTCATCAAAATACGGCAAGGCTCGGATTTTACGGTACTGTTTGAAATTACGGTACCGTAAAATGGATTATGGCACTCCCGTAATTTGTTGAGTTGCTCTGTTTTACGTGAAATTTCTTGGGTGATCTCCTCTTGATGATGGTAACTCTTCTATGTATTTGATTTCGCTTGAAAATGCCTTAAATAGTGCCTTTTTGCCTGAAAAACATGAAAAACCAAAATAGAAGTAGACTTTGCAAAATTTAATGGATTCCACATAAAAGCAAGTAAAAGAACCTCAATTTGGCATGAAAAGGTATCCAAAATGAAGCAAAATATACTACATATTTTGGTGTCTTCAAACACATAAGGCTCAAACTTTGCTTGTCCTCAAGCAAAAATCAAAATTTTGAAATCAAAATTTGATTAAAAGAATAGCCTTTTCATGCTCAAGAAATTTCTAAAATGCAACTCATCAATGAAAAAATCTATCAATTGATTTACAAAATTTCAATTAAATATATCATCTTTAGAACTCAATCCTCTAGATCCACAATTCAATCAAATAAAGCTTCGCAACATGTACAATAATTAGAATTTTCAATCTCAAGATTTCACTCAATTTCAATTCAAATCTATCATGCTTTTGTTTACAGGAATTAGGTTTCTAAGATCTTTTTCCACACATAAATTTTTTTTTCTTCTTCTTTTTTGTATTTTGTTTGTTTTTGTATAGACGACATGTACCCACATAGACACATACTTTTTATTTTTGACTTCAACTCTTTCTTCGATACCACTGTCAATTTTGCACAGTGCCAAGTAGAGGTGTCTTATTCTTTTGATCTCTCATTATTTTTCATGCGTAGACTTCATCCCATGTTTTAGGTACCACTATCAATTTTACATAGTGCCAAGTAGGGGAATCTCTTACTATTTTTGTGGATCTTGGATTCTTCCTTCTCAACAAATAGCAAAATAGACTAAATATCTATTAAGTTGATCAATTGATATCAATTCGAAAATCATACTCATATACTCATTTTATTCGAAAGAAAAGTTTCACTTTTAGATTTTATTCTTCAAACAATACATCTACCCAAAATTTATGCATCAACTGATGTCATATTTCAATAGACAAATATGTATTGAAGAAATAAATTTAACATGATGAGGCTATAACTCTAATCAAGTATTTAAGTTCATTCATCATCAAAAATCATCAACATATGAGTTCATTCATCTTCAAAAATTTATCAACACATGCCAAAACATGATCATATATCAAAATATTTTCATCATCACATCATGTCAACTAGAATTAATATCATCATAATGTAGTACAACCATATCTAAAAGTGAATCAGAACATCAATATTCATCATACAACCATATTGAAAATCAGAAATCAGTATCATCATCAAGATACAACCATATTGAAAACCAAGTAATCAAAAATCAGTGGCGGCGATCATGAAGCGTCATCCCTCCTTTCATCATATGAAAAATCAATGAGATGTATATGGGAAAACATAGTATGGTGAAGAAGTAAAGGAAAACAGTACTCACAAAGTAACTACTCATCGCCATCTGACCGTGTAGCCTCTGAATCTCTAGCAGCAGCCTCCATGGGATCATAATATGGTGTTCCTCCTTGATCACCCTGGTATCCATAATCTCTATGATCTGCATAATCAAAACGGTCAAAGAGGAAGTTACCCATGTCTTCCATATGATTATATAACCTCTCCATATCCCTCTGGATGTGCCCTAGAGTCTCTTCCATCCTCTCCTGGCGGTGTTCTTGATTATACATTTGTGCTGTGAGTGCCTGGAAACCTAGATCGTGGTGGCTAGCAAAACCTCCTCTGGTGCTCTATGAAGAAGGACCGGCTGCCTGTGCAGAATCATGTGGTGGTGACTCCATCCCATATGGATCACCCCTTCCACCCCAGGTGGGTGGTGGTGGAACTGTGGTTAGTGGTGGAGTAAAAGCCGCTTCAGCTGCACTGGGAGATAACTTCCAGTTGGCTCTTTCTCTGATAGTGGTTTTCTAGACATGGGGTAAAGGAAGAGTAGGGGCATCTGGTCCAAGGACCAAACAAAAGGTATCACCCTCTCTAACGATCATCTTCATTGCTATGCAAGACTCGATGTCGAGCCTTGCATTCCCCCTTGCCAACTCAACTCCATAGGGCTCAATCCCACAATGTCTAGCTATAGGAGTAATCAAACGTCCTATCATCACAGACCCTCTAGTTGCCCTGGCTACCTTGTCCATATGCTTAACCATGAAATAAGCAACATCCACTGCGAATCCATTGAGCATGCCCCAGAGAAAGTACAGCTCGTGTTGACGGACCATGCCGTCATTGTCCCCTCTCCCAAATACTGTGTGTGCTAGAACCCGATGAGCATACTTGATACAAGGGTTCATGATTTTTGAGGCTCTGGCAGACACAACATAGAAGTGGTTCTCATTTGTGATCTGGTTCCAAAATATGCTCTCCATGAATCCTAGGGGTATCTCAGTGTACCCTCCTATGCTCAGTCCAAAGATGTCTCTAACTTCTTGCAAGGTAAGTTTTCTTTCTTCAGTTGCTAATCTGAAACTGATTTCTCCCTCTGCAGGGCCATGAGAGTACTCCTTCAATTCAATTATCAAACTACTCAAGAACTCCAAGACAAGTGGCAAATAGGTGTGCGGAGTCATCTGGAAGAACTGCTTGGATTGGATTCTCTCAAACATCCAAAGTACATCATCATAAAGCCCCAAGGCTTCAAGAGTTCTCTAATCAGCATACTTTGTGTTTATGATTTTTCTTTCCAACAGCTTGTTGTATCTAGCCTCCTTCATCTCATTCCTAAATATGATTTCATATGGGTTTCGTGGTTGAAACGACCTTGCAGGGGCTTTCCCTTTTTCTTTTCGACTCCCTGTTTCTCTTTGACAAATTGACTTTGTTCTTGGCTTGCTTGTCAATAAGCTGAAAACTTACAATTTAATGGCAGCAAAACAATAATACAGTTCAATTCAAGTCAAATGGCATCCTATCGACATGTTCCAATATCATAAAAATAGGGCATAAACAGAGCACGTAATCTCAATCTCAATATCAATATGGCAGGTATGAATCATAGTTTCAGCATCATGAATAACACTAACCAAGTAAATATGAAGCGAAAATCAACTCATAACTCCAGTTCAAACTCAAAAAATCATCAAAACCGTGAATGAACAGTAACTTTACCATGTTTCAACCTATTTCAGTTCAAATCATCGATCAAATCGACCCAAATTCTTTTCAAACAACAAGGGATTGAAAGTTCATCCTCTCATGAGTGAATAGAAATAAAAATCACTTAAAATGGTGGAGGATCGAGCGAGAACGAGCGAAAGGGGCGAAAATTGGTGAAAACTCACCAAATAGGAAAAATTGGAGAATCGGTTGCCTAATCGACGATGAAAACTGAACGGAAGTGGTCGCTGGCATCCACTGAAGGTCGGAGATGGTCGGAAATCCAAGGATGGCTCGAAAATGAGTGAGATCGAGGGTAAAAACCCTAAAAACGGTTCAGTTGAAACTCTAAATACGGCACAAGGCTCGCGTGCTAGAAAACTGATTACGGCAGTGTTATTTCTTACGGCACGGCCGTAATATCTCGACTACTTTCTGTTCGAAACTGGATGCAGAATATGATGACACCAAAATATATAGTATATTTTGTATCCTTTGGATATCTTTTCATGCTAGATTGAAGATCTTTTACTTGTTTTCATGCTAAAATTATCGAATACTGCAAAGTCTACTTCTATTTTGGTTTTTCATGGTTTTCAGGTAAAAAGGCACTATTTTTAGGCATTTTCAAGCAAAACCAAATACATAGAAGGATTACCATCATCAAGAGGAGATCACCCAAAACATTTCACGCAAAACGGAGCAAGTCAGCAAATTATGGCAGTGCCGTAATCTATTTTACGGTACCATAATTCCAGACAGTACCGTAAAATCCGAGCCCTGCCGTATTGAAAGGTCCCCTATAACTAAGGGGGGCGAAACCCTATAGGCGCATATGGAGGTTAAGATGCAGCGGAAAGGGGTTTCTATGATCTTTGCATGCGTTATGATCAACTTATAAAACTCTGCATGAATGAAAAACGATTCATACCATAGCCATTTCTAGATGGCGTCTTGGAAGCAAAAGATGCAAGCGCCTCTTCTCCAAAGTCTCGCACACAAGATGAAGATGCGCTCCTTCCTTGGTGCTCCTTGTGCTAGCAAGGATCGTCCAAGGTGTCTTGATCGCTTGAAGGGAAGAGAGAGTTCTTTCTTGCTTGGCGTCTTTTCTCCTTGTCATCCACCAGTTTTTCACACACGAAAATGTGTTCTCTCATCAAAAACTAGAGCGAGCGACGAACCAAGAGGAGAGGCATGAATAGAGGCTATCGTGAGGCATGGCCACGATTAGAAGAAGTGCTATCTAAAAATAGCAAGTCACTTCTCAAGTTGCGATCATGGGTTTACCCAATCGCAAATCCAATTCACCCTTGAACCATGCGCTCATCCATTGAGCCGGTTCACCTGACTTTGGTTCAATAACCAAATAAACCAAGCAATCAGTCCAGATCATAATAAACCCCTAAGGCTTAAGATCTGACCGTTAATCTCTTGATGCTCCTGATCTCACCGATCTAGCATCCATTCTCTCAATCGAAGCTTACCGATCTCAAGCCCTAATCAATCAAACATGATCAGACCAGATCTCACTTACAATCAGAGATTAAAATCCCTTTAAACTGAACCCAAACAATTCAGTCCACACGATCTGACTTAAGTAAGCCATATCATCAAATTGTGCCACCCTGAGGGTTTCCTTTAAATGTCGGTAACGATAACTCACGTCATCACGATCAGTGAGGGGTATCTAGCAACACATCACTGTCTCCCGATAGAAAGGAAAGAGTCTTCCAAGACTACACCCAAAATACAGCACAAGTGTGAATCCAATTCACCAGGCATGCATAATTCCTTTGCCACTGGATGTTCTTATTGGACAAGCATGTCAAGCCTGTAACTCCAATATGATGAGCATGATTAGATTAGATGAACATAGTCACCTGGGTATGGCCATACACTTTTCTCAATCATCTCATCCAGGGGGCCCCTTTAGAACATCACACTCCTTAAACAAGGAGACGGCAATCCTATGTCTATCACTAGTGCCCTAACCTGACTCAAGCTCACCATCCAAGATAGTCTATAACCATTATGTTTCAAATGATATTGAACTACCTCAAAACAATGACAATCATCATTTAGAAAACACAAGTGATCTCAAGTCAGAGGAAATATGCCACTTGTTACAATCAAGGATTATTCACATTGTGACAAGCAATTGAATATCCTAGTAGGGTCTGTCCAGTACATCCAATGTACCCATGAGTCTACATCTTATTCCATGCTCGAAGCATCCTATAAGATTAGAACACATATTAGTCTCAACCATATCAAGGCTGTCTCATGTTCACCAAGATATATCGACTAAGGACATTCACTGCATGTCAGCCTAGCTGAACAGCTTTGAGACATTATTCAGAAGTACACTTATTGCAGCAGACAATGTAACAAACTGAATAACAACCATGCCTTTATAAACATAAAAGTTTATTACATGATACTGTTACAATCCCAAGGCCTCAAACATTAGCCTTAAGGGCATACCCCAACAATCTCCCACTTGCACTTAATCTAATGGTTGAGAAATCTCAAACCCATATTATTACAGTGCTTCTCATGCTTCTGCTGCACCAGAGGCTTGGTAAGCGGGTCTGCCAGATTGTCATCTGTATGAACCTTGCAGACTTTGATCTCGCCACGATCAATGATCTCCCGGATCAAATGAAACCGTCCCTGTATGTGCTTGGACTTCTGGTGCGACCGTGGTTCCTTTGCTTGTGCGATTGCTCCAGTGTTATCACAAAAGATAACCAAAGGATCTGCACTCGAAGGAACGACACCAAGTTCTCTCACGAACTTACGAATCCACACTGCCTCCTTGGATGCTTCCGAGGCTGCAACATACTCGGCTTCTGTTGTGGAATCAGCAACAGTTGACTGTTTGAAACTCTTCCACACCACCGCTCCTCCATTCAAGCTAAAAACATAGCCTGATTACGATCGGAAATCATCCTGGTCAGACTGGAACGAAGCGTCAGTATATCCTTCAATACTGAGTTCTTCCTGACCACCATATATCAAGAACATATCTTTGGTCCTCCGCAGATATTTTAAAATGTTCTTGACTGCAATCCAGTACGCCATACCTGGATTACTTTGGAACCGACTGGTCACGCTTAACCCGTAAGCGACGTCTGGGCGAGTACACAACATCGCATACATAATGGACCCAATAGCCGAAGCATAAGGCGTATTGTCCATTTCATCTTTCTCAGTCTGTGTTTGTGGACACTGACTCTTCGAAAGATTCAGACCATGTCTGACTGGAAGATATCCTCTTTTAGAATTCTATAAATGAAATCTTTCCAGGACTTTATCGATGTAAGTACTCTGGCACAGCCCGAGAAGCCTCTTAGATCTATCCCTGTAGATCTTCACACCTAATACATAGGCTGCTTCTCCTAGATCTTTCATCTGGAAACATTTCCTTAACCATGCCTTAACCGCATGCATTTCAGGAATGTCATTTCCAATGATCAAGATATCATCGACGTAGAGGACTAGGAATGTAATCACGCTCCCACTAAACCTCTTATATACACACGGGTCATCCTCGTTCTTGATGAAACCAAATTCACTAACTGATTCATCAAAACGAATATTCCAGCTTCTCGATGCTTGTTTAAGTCCATAAATAGACTTCTTTAATTTGCATATCTTATGACGATCTGATGGATTAGTGAAACCTTCAGGTTGTGTCATATACACATCCTCATCCAGATTTCCATTCAGGAAAGCTGTTTTCACATCCATTTGCCAAATCTCATAATCGTAATATGCTGCTATCGCGAAAAGAATCCGAATAGACTTAAACATGGCCACAGGTGAGAAAGTTTCATCATAATCTATCCCGTAGATTTGTTTGAAACCTTTCGCAACTAGCCTGCCTTTATAGGTAACCACGTTACCATCCATGTCAATCTTCTTCTTGAAGATCCATTTACAGCCTATAGGGATAACTCTCGGAGGCGGATCAACCAAATCCCAAACTTGGTTATCAGACATGGAGTCCATCTCGGCTCGCATAGCTTCAAGCCATCTAGCTGAATCCGGTCCACTGACCGCATCCGCATAAGTAAGGGGTTCATCATTATCAATGATGTAGACTCCGTCATAGCGCTCAGGCTGTCGACGAATCCTTCCCGATCTTCGCGGTTCCCGTGATATCTGAGCCTCAGGTTGTTCAGTAACCTGTTCTACCGGCTCAGGCTCATCCAACTGTGCTTGAGCACTTTGTCCTTCCTCTGGATTCTCATCCAACTTTATTTCTCTCCCACTGGCCTCTTGCAGAAGAAACTCCTTCTCAAGAAAAATGGTCGTCCGAGCAACAAATACCTTGTTCTCTTTGGGATCGTAGAAATAATAACCCTTAGTTTCCTTAGGGTAACCGACAAAGATACATTTCTCAGATCTGCTCTCCAGTTTCCCAGAGGCGAGCTTTTTGACATAAGCCTCGCAACCCCAGATCCTGATAAATGTCAAGCTAGGCTGTTTCCCATACCATAACTCATATGGAGTCTTAGAAACTGCCTTGGATGGCACTCGGTTTAGTACCTTTGCAGCTGTTTCCAGTGCAAAACCCCAAAAGGAATATGGAAGAGTAGCCTGACTCATCATAGAACGAACCATATCAAGTAACGTTCTATTTCTCCTCTCGGACACACCATTCCATTGCGGTGTTCCTGGCGGAGTGAGCTGTGAGATAATCCCACACTCCTTTAGATAGTCAGTAAACTCTCGACTTAGGTATTCTCCACCTCGATCAGAACGAAGTGCCTTGATATTTCGGCCAAGCAGATTTTGTACTTCATTCTTGAACTCTTTGAACTTGTCAAAAGATTCACTTTTATGTCTCATTAAATAGACATACCCGTATCTACTGAAATCATCAGTGAAGGTGATGAAGTATTGATAGCCACCTCTGGCATGTTTACTAAACGGCCCACACACATCGCTGTGTATAAGGTCAAGCAAACCTGAAGCCCTTTGACCTTTGTGAGGAAAAGGTGACTTCGTCATTTTACCCATTAAACAAGCTTTGCATGTATCAATCTCCTCATAGGAGAATGATCCCAGCAGTCCATGATCATGCAACCGCTTAATGCGTTTCTTGTTGATATGGCCTAAACGACTATGCCACATCAGCATACTTGGCTTTCTTAATATTAATGTTTTGTATAGAACATTCCATGTCCAACATGAATAACCCATTGTTAATTGAACCAGTAGCATAAACAATATTATCCAAAGAAAGAACACACTTTGAAATATTGCATTCAAAGGAAAATCCCTTCCTGACAAGAGCAGGAATGGAGATAATATTTTTAGTAATGCTGGGAACAAAATAACAATTGTTCAGTTCTAATACAATTCCAGATGGCAAAGAGATGAAATAGTCTCCTACAGCAACAGCAGCAACCCGTGCCCCGTTTCCAACGCGTAGGTCCACCTCATGCTGTCCCACCTGCCTTCTTCTCTTGAGTTCCTGCACATTTGAACAAATGTGAACTCCACATGCAGTGTCCAACACCCATGATATAGAAGAAGAAGATGAAACCATGACTTCCGTCACGTAAATACCTGAGCCAGAAGCGATGCTTCCCCTCTTATCTCCTTGGAGCGCTTTACAGTCCTTTTTCCAGTGACCCAGCTGGCCACAGTGGAAACATCTGTATTCCTTCGACCGCTTAACTTTTTGCTTCAGAGCCTTGCTGTAACTCTTGACAGGGGCCTTGCCCTTCTTCCCCTTCTTCTTGTTCCTAGAAGGAACCATTAAGACAGAGGTCGAAGGCTTTCCCTTCAGAGTCTCCTCAGTAGTCAAGAGCATGTTCAGCAGCTCTGCCGGAGTACAATCGATTTTGTTCATATTAAAGTTAATGATGAACGCATCGAAAGAGGGCGGGAGAGACTGCAGAATAATGTCTACAGCAAGCTCCTGATTGATGGTATGCCCCAGTTTCTCTAGAGCTTCCTTGTGCCCAATCATCTTGAGCACGTGAGCTCCCACTGGGCTCCCTTCAGCCAGTTTGCTCTGAAAGAACAGCTTTGTCAAATTATAGCG
Organism: Costus lasius; assembly: GCA_027563935.2. Lineage (NCBI taxonomy): Eukaryota > Viridiplantae > Streptophyta > Magnoliopsida > Zingiberales > Costaceae > Costus > Costus lasius. Next base: position 62,738,254 of record CM050454.1, on the reverse strand, counting down.
TTCTGTCCTCGCCTGTGCAGCATACAGCATCTTGAGGTTCGCTATAATCTCTATAGCTGACATATCCTCATGCTGACGCTGCAGCGGTGGCGTCATAGACGCTAGCATCAGGCAAGCGACATCAATGCTATCATTGACGTGCTTTTCATAAGCTTCCCGAACCGCCCTTGCGGCGTTCGGAGCGGGTTGAGGCGGTATAGCCGTCTCGAGGACATACAGTTTCCTCTCTGCCTTAAGAACAATCTTAAGGTGTCCGTACCAGTCTGAGAAGTTCGGCCCAGCAAACTTCTCCCTTTCCAGTAGGGATCGCACATTGAAGCTCATGGTGTTCGTTGCTGCAGGTATCTACAACAATGCAAGAACAGCAAGGTCAGTATCAATGTTAAGAATCAAACAGGACTTAAGAAAGATTCTTTTTCTCACTATTTTATCTGGCTGAAAAATCCAGCAAAACAGCCCGAAAGAGTAGTACTCTTTTAGTGAGATGGGATCCAGATTTCATACTTGGTCTCCGCATCCCGCTCAGGCGAGATAAGATGCACAGAGAGTACAAGCACTAATCTCTGGTAGGCTGTCCCAGCCAATCGCCAACCCGTGCGATTCCCCTTCATCTGGGCAATCCAGCAGACTGTGCCAACTGAGTTGGTACAACACAGTCTCTGACCCCACAGATGGCTGCCTCCATGCGCTACCATATGCGCCACATATGTAGCCTACATGGTCAAGCTGACCCGACCTACTCCCTGGACCACCACGTGCTATGCTGAGCAACGAGAAGCGATAAATCCCTTCTCTGTAACATGCAGGTGTAATCCCGCACTGTCTGAAGATAGATGGACGTGCCCACTGAGTGGGTACAACACGGCTCCAACGATAGTCAGAACAGTGAGGTTTCGCGTCAGAAGGCTTACGAGCTTGATATTTTAGCGTTGGATTTTAACGGTCTTTTATCTTCTTCCCTATCATGCAATTCCTATGGTGATAGCAGAAGATAAACACATGCATTTCCAATTATATAAGCAATAAAAGAAAGCATGCTGATCTTATGTGGTAAAAGCCCAATAAGCCTAAGTAAGACCTTAACCTAACTCAAGTCTTCACTTGCTTTTCTTCATGGGACTTTTGCTGCTCATCTGGCCCAAACCAGGGCCCAAGCGCCATCTGCAGCTCAGGTGCGCCTACCAGGGAAAATGCGCCTGGTCCCAGAGTCGAACCCTGGACCTCCCACCTAGTCAAGCCTCTGCTGCAAGCGCCTCTGCCAAGTGTGCTCTGTGCTCTTTTCTGACTAATTTACAAATTAATCTATCTAGACAAGATTGACTCGCAGGTCAATTACATTTTATAAATTAATTAAACTGTGATTCACAGATCACAAAAATAAGAATTAATTTACAATAAAATTCCAGGCACGCAGGCCCCAGCACAGCACACATTAAACGGGCAGCCCACATAAGATTAAATAAACATACATATGGTATCCAATCAGCATGTGATCCAATCATGAAAAATAAAATTTTGAAAAAACCCCATTGAGATTAATTTTATTTTTCCCTATTTGCCCTGCTGCCTTACGACGGTCCATTACTAGGGATCCACTCATCCAGCCTAGTCAGATCCACTGCCCTTGCATGCACCAAGTCCTAACTGACTTGAGTCGACCTAATGGTCAACCATGCATGCGCAAGGGCTGAACGACCACAATGAGGTCTGGCAAGCGGGTGTGACCCCGGGCCTAACTCATGTGCGTTCATAGGTTGTCTCAATCAGACATCACTACACGCCTTTGATGTAGGCGACCTATAGCCACCTCGTGCTTGCGCACAGGTGCTATCTGGTCGACCCATCTAGGCTGTCAGATAGTCTGATCAGACCAGTTGGATCTAACCTAGAGGATGACTTCAACCCTAATAACCCGTCTAAGGGTTTAAAGCAAGCGCCTCTTAGATCTAATGAGAGTCGCGCATGATATAAGATTTTGGAAAAAACCTAAGATGCGCCAACAAACATGCGCAAAGGAAATACATATGTAAGTTTCGCAAGAAGCAACTTAACATGTAAATTTTCGCATGTTATAGATCTAAGCATACAATGGCATACATGGATCACAAAACGTTTAAGCAATCATAAAAACATGCATTAACCTGGCTCTGATACCAATTGAAAGGTCCCCTATAACTAAGGGGGGCGAAACCCTATAGGCGCATATGGAGGTTAAGATGCAGCGGAAAGGGGTTTCTACGATCTTTGCATGCGTTATGATCAACTTATAAAACTCTGCATGAATGAAAAACGATTCATACCATAGCCATTTCTAGATGGCGTCTTGGAAGCAAAAGATGCAAGCGCCTCTTCTCCAAAGTCTCGCACACAAGATGAAGATGCGCTCCTTCCTTGGTGCTCCTTGTGCTAGCAAGGATCGTCCAAGGTGTCTTGATCGCTTGAAGGGAAGAGAGAGTTCTTTCTTGCTTGGCGTCTTTTCTCCTTGTCGTCCACCAGTTTTTCACACACGAAAATGTGTTCTCTCATCAAAAACTAGAGCGAGCGACGAACCAAGAGGAGAGGCGTGAATAGAGGCTATCGTGAGGCATGGCCACGATTAGAAGAAGTGCTATCTAAAAATAGCAAGTCACTTCTCAAGTTGCGATCATGGGTTTACCCAATCGCAAATCCAATTCACCCTTGAACCATGCGCTCATCCATTGAGCCGGTTCACCTGACTTTGGTTCAATAACCAAATAAACCAAGCAATCAGTCCAGATCATAATAAACCCCTAAGGCTTAAGATCTGACCGTTAATCTCTTGATGCTCCTGATCTCACCGATCTAGCATCCATTCTCTCAATCGAAGCTTACCGATCTCAAGCCCTAATCAATCAAACATGATCAGACCAGATCTCACTTACAATCAGAGATTAAAATCACTTTAAACTGAACCCAAACAATTCAGTCCACACGATCTGACTTAAGTAAGCCATATCATCAAATTGTGCGACCCTGAGGGTTTCCTTTAAATGTCGGTAACGATAACTCACGTCATCACGATCAGTGAGGGGTATCTAGCAACACATCACTGTCTCCCGATAGAAAGGAAAGAGTCTTCTAAGACTACACCCAAAATACAGCACAAGTGTGAATCCAATTCACCAGGCATGCATAATTCCTTTGCCACTGGATGTTCTTATTGGACAAGCATGTCATGCCTGTAACTCCAATATGATGAGCATGATTAGATCAGATGAACATAGTCACCTGGGTATGGCCATACACTTTTCTCAATCATCTCATCCAGGGGGCCCCTTTAGAACATCACACTCCTTAAACAAGGAGACGGCAATCCTATGTCTATCACTAATGCCCTAACCTGACTCAAGCTCACCATCCAAGATAGTCTATAACCATTATGTTTCAAATGATATTGAACTACCTCAAAACAATGACAATCATCATTTAGAAAACACAAGTGATCTCAAGTCAGAGGAAATGTGCCACTTGTTACAATCAAGGATTATTCACATTGTGACAAGCAATTGAATATCCTAGTAGGGTCTGTCCAGTACATCCAATGTACCCATGAGTCTACATCTTATTCCATGCTCAAAGCATCCTATAAGATTAGAACACATATTAGTCTCAACCATATCAAGGCTGTCTCATGTTCACCAAGATATATCGACTAAGGACATTCACTGCATGTCAGCCTAGCTGAACAGCTTTGAGACATTATTCAGAAGTACACTTATTGCAGCAGACAATGTAACAAACTGAATAACAACCATGCCTTTATAAACATAAAAGTTTATTACATGATACTGTTACAATCCCAAGGCCTCAAACATTAGCCTTAAGGGCATACCCCAACACGTATTTTGAAGAATTTCCGAATATAAAGTTTTTCCGATTTTACGGCACCGCCGTAAGCAATATTATGGTACCGTATTTCAGAGCGCTTCAGAATAGAAACTTCGCTCGATTTTACGGCACTACCGTAAGAAATTACACGGGCCGTAATTTCCAGACATTCGCGAACAGAGAGTTCAGCCAATTTTACGGCACTACCGTAAACCAGATTACGGCGCCGTAATTCCTGGACGACATCAGAACAGAAGACTCGAGCAATTGTGATCCACGCCGCCGCCTAGGGTTCCGCTGCCGCGCTCGATCTAGATGATCTCCGGCTGTGATTTTCATATTGAAGCTTCGTTTGAAGGAGGAGACAACGTGCCAGAAGTTTCAGACCGAAAGGAGATCGATCGAAAGAGAAATTGAAGAAAAAGGAGTTGCCGACACTGTTCATCGACGGTTCTTTTCAAATTACGGCTGTGAAATACTTCACAGCCGTGCTGTATTTTCTGAACTTCTCTTTTCCTTTGATTTTTGATCTTCTGAAACCATGACTCATTGTAATTCCTTCATGATGATAGCTTAAACTACTTTTGGGACATTGGGGAGTAATTCACTTAATTTCCAATGACTATATGACTATTTTTTTTTTCACTATTTCGTTGAGTTTAATCTTAGCATGATGATTTTGCTCATGTGATAATTGTGCTTAGACTCTCTACAAGTCCATGTTACTAATTATGTTTTTAGAGTTTTCGTAATGAGACTGAAAGGTGATTTGCTTGAGAACTTGGAACCCTAGAGTTGCATGTTAGGATCCCTTCCTTGGGTTAGATCTAATTTGATCTATTCTAGTAGATTAATTGTCATGATTATAACATGAACCTATAGATCGAGTCTATTTGTCAAACGTGGAGATCTTGTGCGAAAGCAAGGATCGGAACGTTGGAGATCCATGAGTAAAACTAGTGTAGAGACTCGGATGCACGAAAGTGATCCTTGAGACTCCACTAGAGATTATCAACCTAGAATTCGGATGCACGAAAGTGATCCTTGAGTTCATTGTTTGATGATATACTTATCTTCAGCGTTGGGACGAATCTTGAGCGAAAGCGAAGACAAATTCCTGTGCGGTTGTTTGCACGAAAGTGAAACAACCCTGTTATTAAGTAAATTCATCTTCATCATGATAAAATTGAACTAACGAAACCCTTATTCATATCTAGTCATAAACGTTAAAGTGAACGAAACCCTAGTCCCAGCGTTTCTTTCTGATAATTCCGTTTTAGTTTCCGATTGCTATTTTTCATCATTTCGATTAGCCTAGATAGTAAGAATCAACTATTTGGTATTCGACAACATAGGTCTCTATGGGTTCGATATCTTAATTATTACTTTGAGTATCCGTGCACTTGCAGATCACAACAAGTTTTTGGCGCCGTTGCCGGGGAGCTTAGTTTTTGTTGATATTAGAGACGTTGAGATTATTGCTAGATTAGGTTTCTATTTACTCTTTTTTTTATTTACTGCTTATTTTCTGTTTCTTGAAATCACTTGATCTATCTACTTTGCATACGCGGGAGTTTTAGATCAGGACCACTCGTACCATTGGATCCTGAAATCAATAGAACACTAAGAGTGTGCAGGAAGTTGAGATTAGAAGAAGAACTGCAAGAGGCATCCCAACCGGAGTTACAAGAAGAAATATTAGAGATGAGAGACAATCAGAACAATCAGAGAATGAAAGTCCCCACAAGGGGGCGAAACCCTAAGACATGCGCAGATATAAATTTGCATGGGCGGAATCTAGGGTTTCCTAGGATCGCATAGCATGTATTATATGATCAACTTAGAACAACAATGATCATACCATGGCCATTGTTTGTATGATGTCGAGGAAGAAGAGATCGACAGGGGTCTCCTCTAGAGGATGCGCACACAAGATGAAGAAGCCGCCTACTCCCTTGGTGCTCCTTGTGCTAGCAAGGTTCCAAGAGGTTCTTGTCGTATCAAAAAGGAAGATGATCTCCTTGCTTGGCGAAAACTTTCTCCTCTTGTCGTCCACTCCTTTTCACACGAGAATGCAAAAACTCTCGAAATCACAAGAGGCGACAAAGGCGTGAAGAGGCGAGCAACATGAGGCGTGGTCACGTAAGTGATCATGCTTTCTAAAAATAGAAATCCACTCCCTCACATGCGATCATGGGTTTACCCCAATCGCAAACTCCTCTCCATTTGAACCACACGCTCACTTGATGAGCTGGTTCATTTCGGTTTGGTCCAAAACCAATTAACCCAAGCAATCCAGTCTAGATCTCAATTAAACCCTAAGGCTCCAGATCTAACCGTTGATCTCTTGATGCTTCTGATCTCACTGATCTAGCATCCAATCTCTCGATCGAAGCTTACCGATCTCAAGCCCTAATCAATCAAACATGATCAGACCAGATCTCACTCACAATCAGAGATTAATTCCCTTTAAACTGAACCCAAAACAATTCAGTCCATACGATCTGACTTAAGTAAGCCATATCATCAAATTGTGCGACCCTGAGGGTTTCCTTTAAATGTCGGTAACGATAACTTACGTTATCACGATCAGAGAGGGGTATTTAGCAACACATCACTGTCTCCCGATATAAAGGAAAGAGTCTTCCAAGACTACACCCAAACAACAGCACAAGTGTGAATCAACTCACTAGGCATACATGATTCCTTTGCCACTGGATGTTCTTTATTGGACAAGCCTGTCAAGCGTGTAACTCCAATATGATGAGCATGATTAGATCAGATGAACATAGTCATCTGGGTATGGCCATACACTTTCTCAATCATCTCATCCAGGGGGCCTCTTTAGAACATCACACTCCAATGAAGGAGACGACAATCCTATATCTATCACTAGTGACCTAACATGACTCAAGCTCACCATCCAAGATAGTCTATAACCATTATGTTTCAAATGATATTGAACTACCTCAAAACAATGACAATCATCATTTAGAAACACAAGTGATCTCAAGTCAGAGGACATGTGCCACTTGTTGCAATCAAGGATTATTCACATTGTGACAAGCAATTGAATATCCTAGTAGGGTCTGTCCAGTACATCCAATGTACCCATGAGTCTACATCTTATTCCATGCTCGAAGCATCCTATAAGATTAGAATACATATTAGTCTCAATCATATCAGGGCTGTCTCATGTTCACCAAGATATCTCGACTAAGGACTTTACTGCATGTCAGCCTAGCTGAACATCATAGAGACATTATTCAGAAGTACGCTTATTGCAGCAGACAATGTAACAACCTGAATAACAACCATTGCCTTTATAAACATAAGAGTTTATACATGATACTGTTACAATCCCAAGGCCTCAAACATTAGCCTTAAGGGCATACCCTAACAATCTCCCACTTGCACTTAATCTAATGGTTGAAAAATCTCAAACCCATATTATTACAGTGCTTCTCATGCTTCTGCTGCGCCAGAGGCTTGGTAAGCGGGTCTGCCAGATTGTCATCTGTATGAACCTTGCAGATTTTGATCTCGCCACGATCAATGATCTCTCGGATCAAATGAAACTGTCTCTGTATGTGCTTGGACTTCTGGTGCGACCGTGGTTCCTTTGCTTGTGCGATTGCTCCAGTGTTATCACAGAAGATAACCAAAGGATCTGCACTCGAAGGAACAACACCAAGTTCTTGAACGAACTTACGAATCCACACTGCCTCCTTAGATGCTTCCGAGGCTGCAACATACTCGGCTTCTGTTGTGGAATCAGCAACTATAGACTGTTTGAAACTCTTCCACACCACTGCTCCTCCATTCAAGCTAAAAACATAGCCTGATTGCGATCGGAAATCATCCTGGTCAGACTGGAATGAAGCGTCAGTATATCCTTCAATACTGAGTTCTTCCTGACCACCATATATCAAGAATATATCTTTGGTCCTCCGAAGATATTTTAAAATGTTCTTGACTGCAATCCAGTGCGCCTGACCTGGATTACTATGGAACCGACTGGTCACGCTTAACCCGTAAGCGACGTCTGGGCGAGTACACAACATCGCATACATAATGGACCCAATAGCCGAAGCATAAGGCGTATTGTCCATTTCATCTTTCTCAGTCTGTGTTTGTGGACACTGACTCTGTGAAAGATTCAGACCATGTCTGACTGGAAGATATCCTCTTTTAGAATTCTCTAAATGAAATCTCTCCAGGACTTTATCGATGTAAGTACTCTGGCACAGCCCGAGAAGCCTCTTAGATCTATCCCTGTAGATCTTCACACCTAACACATAGGCTGCTTCTCCTAAATCTTTCATCTGGAAAGATTTTCTTAACCATGCTTTCACCGCATGCATTTCGGGAATATCGTTTCCAATGATTAAGATATCGTCGACGTAGAGGACTAGGAAAGTAATCACGCTCCCACTAAACCTCTTATAAACACACGGGTCATCCTCGTTCTTGATGAAACCAAATTCACTGACTGATTCATCAAAACGAATATTCCAGCTTCTTGATGCTTGTTTAAGTCCATAAATGGACTTCTTTAACTTGCATATCTTATGACGATCTGATGGATTAGTGAAACCTTCCGGTTGTGTCATATACACATCCTCATCCAATTTTCCATTAAGGAAAGCGGTCTTCACATCCATTTGCCAGATCTCATAATCATAATATGCTGCTATCGCGAAAAGAATCCGAATAGACTTAAACATGGCTACAGGAGAGAAAGTTTCATCATAATCTATCCCGTAGATTTGTTTGAAACCTTTCGCAACTAGCCTGCCTTTATAGGTAACCACGTTACCATCCATGTCAATCTTCTTCTTGAAGATCCACTTACAGCCTATAGGGATAACTCCCGAAGGCGGATCAACCAAATCCCAAACTTGGTTATCTGACATGGAGTCCATCTCGGCTCGCATAGCTTCAAGCCATCTAGCTGAGTCCGGTCCACTGACCGCATCCGCATAAGTGAGGGGTTCATCATGATCAATGATGTAGACTCCGTCATAGCGCTCAGGCTGTCGACGAATCCTTCCCGATCTTCGCGGTTCCCGTGATATCTGAGCCTCAGGTTGTTCAATAACCTGTTCTACCGGCTCAGGCTCATCCAACTGTGCTTGACTACTTTGTCCTTCCTCTGGATTCTCATCCAGCTTTATTTCTCTCCCACTGGCTTCTTGCAGAAGAAACTCCTTCTCAAGAAAAATGCCCGTCCAAGCAACAAATACCTTGTTCTCTTTGGGATCGTAGAAATAATAACCCTTAGTTTCCTTAGGGTAACCGACAAAGATGCATTTCTCAGATCTGCTCTCTAGTTTCCCAGAGGCGAGCTTTTTGACATAAGCCTCGCAACCCCAGATCTTGATAAATGTCAAGCTAGGCTGTTTCCCATACCATAATTCATATGGGGTCTTTGAAACTGCCTTGGATGGCACTCGGTTTAGTATCTTTGCAGCTGTCTCCAGTGCAAATCCCCAAAAGGAGTAAGGTAGAGTAGCCTGACTCATCATCGAACGAACCATATCAAGTAACGTTCTATTTCTCCTCTCGGACACACCATTCCATTGCGGTGTTCCTGGCGGAGTGAGCTGTGAGATAATCCCACACTCCTTCAGATAGTCAGTAAACGCATGACTTAAGTATTCTCCACCTCGATCAGAATGAAGTGTCTTGATATTTCGGCCTAGCTGATTTTGTACTTCATTCTTGAACTCTTTGAACTTGTCAAAAGATTCACTTTTATGTCTCATTAAATAGACATACCCATACCTACTGAAATCATCAGTAAAGGTAATGAAGTACTGATAGCCACCTCTGGCATGTTTACTAAATGGCCCACACACATCACTGTGTATAAGGTCAAGTAAACCTGAAGCCCTTTGACCTTTATTAGGAAAAGGTGACTTCGTCATTTTGCCCATTAAACAAGCTTTACATGTATCAATCTCCTCATAGGAGAATAATCCCAGCAGTCCATGATCATGCAACCGCTTAATGCGTTTCTTGTTAATATGGCCTAAACGACTATGCCATAGCAAGGTGCTGTCATCAGCATACTTGGCTTTCTTAATATCAATCTGCTGTATAGAACATTCCATGTCCAACATGAATAACCCATTGCTAATTGATCCAGTGGCATAAACAATATTATCAAAAGATAAAACACACTTTGAAATATTGCATTCAAAGGAAAACCCTTTCCTGACAAGAGCAGGAATAGAGATAATATTTTTAGTAATGCTAGGAACAAAATAACAATTGTCTAGTTCCAATACAAGCCCAGATGGTAGAGAAATGAAATAAGTGCCTACAGCAACAGCAGCAACCTGTGCCCCGTTTCCAACTCGTAGGTCCACCTCATGCTGTCCCACCTGTCTTCTTCTCTTGAGTTCCTGTACATTTGAACAAATGTGAACTCCACATGCAGTGTCCAACACCCATGATATAGAAGAAGAGAACATGACCTCAGTCACATAAATACCTGAGCCAGAAGTGATGCTTCCCTTCTTGTCTCCTTGGAGCGCTTTACAATCCTTTTTCCAGTGACCTAGCTGGCCACAGTGGAAACATCTGTATTCCTTCGACTGCTTAACCTTTTGTTTCAGCGCCTTGTTGTAGTTCTTGACTGGGGTTTTTCCCTTCTTCCCCTTCTTCTTGTTCCTAGAAGGAACCATTAAGACAGAGGATGAATGCTTTCCCTTCAGAGTTTCCTCTGTAGTCAAGAGCATATTCAGCAACTCTGCCGGGGTACAGTCGATTTTGTTCATATTAAAGTTAATAATGAACGCATCGAAAGAAGGCGGTAGAGACTGCAGAATAATGTCTATAGCAAGCTCCTGATTGATGGTGTGTCCCAGTTTCTCTAGAGCCTCCTTGTGCCCAATCATCTTGAGCACATGAGCTCCCACTGGACTCCCTTCAGCCAGTTTGCTCTGAAAGAACAGCTTGGTCAAGTTATAGCGCTCAGTCCTCGCCTGTGCAGCATACAGCATCTTGAGGTTTGCTATAATTTCTATAGCAGACATATCCTCATGCTGACGCTGCAGCGGTGGCGTCATAGACGCTAACATCAGGCAAGCGACATCAATGCTATCATTGACATGCTTTTCATAGGCTTCCCGAACCGCCCTTGCGGCGTTCGGAGCGGGTTGAGGCGGTATCGCCGTCTCGAGGACATACAGTTTCCTCTCTGCCTTAAGAACAATCTTAAGGTGTCCGTACCAGTCTGAGAAGTTTGGCCCAGCAAACTTCTCCCTTTCCAGTAGGGATCGCACATTGAAGTTCATGGTGTTCGTTGCTGCAGGAATCTACAACAATGCAAGAACAGCAAGGTCAGTATCAATGTTAAGAATCAATCAGGACTTAAGAATGATTCTTTTTCTCACTATTTTATCTGACTGAAAAATCCATTAAACAGTCCGAAAGAGTAAACACTCTTTTAGTTAGATGGGATCCAGATTTCATACTTGGTCTCCGCGTCCCGCTCAGGCGAGATAAGATGCACAGAGAGTACAAGCACTAATTTCTGGTAGGCAATTCCTGCCAATCGCCAACCCGTGCGATTCCCCTTCATCTGGGCAATCCAGCAGACTGTGCCAACTGAGTTGGTACAACACAGTCTCTGATCCCTCAGATGGCTGCCTCCATATAGCTCACATATGCTCAGTATGTAGCCTACATGGTCAAGCTGACCTGACCTACTCCCTGGACCACCACGTGCTATGCTGAGCAACGAGAAGCGATAAATCCCTTCTCTGTAACACGCAGGTGTAATCCCGCACCGTCTGAAGATAGATGGACGTGCCCACTGAGTGGGTACAACACGGCTCCAACGATAGTCAGAACAGTGAGGTTTCGCGTCAGAAGGCTTTACGTGCTTGATATTTAGCGTTGGATTTTAACGGTCTTTTATCTTCTTAACTATCATGCAATTCCTATGGTGATAGCAGAAGATAAACTCATGCATTTCTAATTATATAAGCAATAAATAGAAAGCATGCTGATCTTATGTGGTAAAAGCCCATTAAGCCTAAGTAAGACCTTAACCTAACTTAAGTCTTCACTTGCTTTTCCTCATGGGGCTTTTGCTTCTCATCTGGCCCAACCTAGGGCCCAAGCGCCCACTGCAGCTCAGGTGCGCCCACCAGGTGAATGCTCCTGTCCCAGAGTTGAACCCTGGACCTCCCGTCTGGTCAAGCCACTGCTGCATGCGCCTCTGCCAAGTGTGCTCTGTGCTCTTGTCTGATAAATTTACAAATTAATCTATCTAGACAAAATTGACACGCAGGTCAATTACACTTTATAAATTAAATAAAATGTGATGCGCAGATCACAATAAATATTAATTTACAACAATTCACCAGGCTCGCAGGCCCCAGCACAGCACACATTAAGGGCAACCCACATAAGATAAAATAAACAAGCACATGGCATCATCCAAAAATCATGTGATCCAACATAGGAAATTAAAATTTCAAAAACCCCATTGGCATCATTTTAATTTTCCTTATGTGCCCTACTACCTTACAACAGTCCATTGATAGGGATCCACTCATCATGTCTAGTCAGATCCACTGCCCTTGCATGCACCAAGTCCTAACTGACTTGAGTCGACCAAAAGGTCAACCATGCATGCGCCAAGTGCTGAACAGCCACAATGAGGTCTGGCAAGCGGGCGTGACCCCGGGCCTAACTCATGTGCGTTCATTAGTTGTCTCACAATCAGACATCGCTACACGCCTGTGATGCAGTCGACCTATAGCCACCACGTGATAAAATTCAGACATCGCTATTAAGTAAATTCATCTTCATCATGATAAAATTGAACTAACGAAACCCTTATTCATATCTAGTCATAAACGTTAAAGTGAACGAAACCCTAGTCCCAGCGTTTCTTTCTGATAATTCCGTTTTAGTTTCCGATTGCTATTTTTCATCATTTCGATTAGCCTAGATAGTAAGAATCAACTATTTGGTATTCGACAACATAGGTCTCTATGGGTTCGATATCTTAATTATTACTTTGAGTATCCGTGCACTTGCAGATCACAACAAGTTTTTGGCGCCGTTGCCGGGGAGCTTAGTTTTTGTCGATATTAGAGACGTTGAGATTATTGCTAGATTAGGTTTCTATTTACTCTTTTTTTTATTTACTGCTTATTTTCTGTTTCTTGAAATCACTTGATCTATCTACTTTGCATACGCGGGAGTTTTAGATCAGGACCACTCGTACCATTGGATCCTGAAATCAATAGAACACTAAGAGTGTGCAGGAAGTTGAGATTAGAAGAAGAACTGCAAGAGGCATCCCAACCGGAGTTACAAGAAGAAATATTAGAGATGAGAGACAATCAGAACAATCAGAGAATGAAAGTCCCCACAAGGGGGCAAAACCCTAAGACATGCGCAGATATAAATTTGCATGGGCGGAATCTAGGGTTTCCTAGGATCGCATAGCATGTATTATATGATCAACTTAGAACAACAATGATCATACCATGGCCATTGTTTGTATGATGTCGAGGAAGAAGAGATCGACAGGGATCTCCTCCAGAGGATGCGCACACAAGATGAAGAAGCCGCCTACTCCCTTGGTGCTCCTTGTGCTAGCAAGGTTCCAAGAGGTTCTTGTCGTATGAAAAAGGAAGATGATCTCCTTGCTTGGCGAAAACTTTCTCCTCTTGTCGTCCACTCCTTTTCACACGAGAATGCAAAAACTCTCAAAATCACAAGAGGCGACAAAGGCGTGAAGAGGCGAGCAACATGAGGCGTGGTCACGTAAGTGATCATGCTTTCTAAAAATAGAAATCCACTCCCTCACATGCGATCATGGGTTTACCCCAATCGCAAACTCCTCTCCATTTGAACCACACGCTCACTTGATGAGCTGGTTCATTTCGGTTTGGTCCAAGACCAATTAACCCAAGCAATCCAGTCTAGATCTCAATTAAACCCTAAGGCTCCAGATCTAACCGTTGATCTCTTGATGCTTCTGATCTCACTGATCTAGCATCCAATCTCTCGATCAAAGCTTACCGATCTCAAGCCCTAATCAATCAAACATGATCAGACCAGATCTCACTCACAATCAGAGATTAATTCCCTTTAAACTGAACCCAAAACAATTCAGTCCATACGATCTGACTTAAGTAAGCCATATCATCAAATTGTGCGACCCTGAGGGTTTCCTTTAAATGTCGGTAACGATAACTTACGTTATCACGATCAGAGAGGGGTATTTAGCAACACATCACTGTCTCCCGATATAAAGGAAAGAGTCTTCCAAGACTACACCCAAACAACAGCACAAGTGTGAATCAACTCACTAGGCATACATGATTCCTTTGCCACTGGATGTTCTTTATTGGACAAGCCTGTCAAGCGTGTAACTCCAATATGATGAGCATGATTAGATCAGATGAACATAGTCATCTGGGTATGGCCATACACTTTCTCAATCATCTCATCCAGGGGGCCTCTTTAGAACATCACACTCCAATGAAGGAGACAACAATCCTATATCTATCACTAGTGACCTAACATGACTCAAGCTCACCATCCAAGATAGTCTATAACCATTATGTTTCAAATGATATTGAACTACCTCAAAACAATGACAATCATCATTTAGAAACACAAGTGATCTCAAGTCAGAGGACATGTGCCACTTGTTGCAATCAAGGATTATTCACATTGTGACAAGCAATTGAATATCCTAGTAGGGTCTGTCCAGTACATCCAATGTACCCATGAGTCTACATCTTATTCCATGCTCGAAGCATCCTATAAGATTAGAATACATATTAGTCTCAATCATATCAGGGCTGTCTCATGTTCACCAAGATATCTCGACTAAGGACTTTACTGCATGTCAGCCTAGCTGAACATCATAGAGACATTATTCAGAAGTACGCTCATTGCAGCAGACAATGTAACAACCTGAATAACAACCATTGCCTTTATAAACATAAGAGTTTATACATGATACTGTTACAATCCCAAGGCCTCAAACATTAGCCTTAAGGGCATACCCTAACAGAGAACACTTAGGGACTATGCAGCCCCTAATTAACATGAAATTCATTCTAGTATTGCTAGGCCAGCAATAGAGTCTAACAACTTTGAGATCAAGCCTGCTTTTATTTCAATGTTTCAACAAATCAATTTGGAGGATGTCCACTGGAGGATCCCAACCAACACTTGGCGTCATTTCTTGAATTATGCGATACTATTAAATTTAATGGTGTTTCTAACGATGCATTGAGATCAAGACTTTTTCCTTTTTCTCTTAGGGACAGGGCAAAGACATGGCTTAATTGACAACTAGCCGGTACCTTCACCACTTGGAATCAATTGTCAAATTCTTTCTTGAACAAATACTTTCCCCCAAGCAAGACACTGCAGATGAGGAATCAAATTACAAACTTTCAACAAAGAAGTGGGGAGTCACTCAGTGAGGCCTGGGAGAGATTCAATGAACTGTAGCGGAAGTGTCCTCACCATGGCATTGAAGATTGGAGTTTACTGCAAATTTTTTATTATACATTATCTGATCATACTAAAATGATTGTGGATGCTGCTGCAGGAGGAACTATTATGAGCAAAACCCCAGATGTTGCTTTCAGACTACTAGAGGAGATGGCATTAAATCACAATCAATGGACTACCGAGAGAGGAATACTTTACAAGCCTTCTCAAGGTAAGGGTGATGATGAAGGATGGTGATCCTTAGCAGAGAAGGTAGACTTTTTGTGTAGTAAATTTAATTCTATGCAAACTGCTTCCGTTTCTGCTATCACTTGTGAAATTTGTGGCAATAATGGTCATACTGCTGAATATTGTAGAATAATTGTTGATCAGGGTAATGAGCATGTGAATGCCATAGGGAATTATAATCAAAGTAGACCTAATGATCCCTATTCTAGTACATATAACCTTGTATGGAGAAATCACTCCAACCTTTCATGGAAAAACAATAACAATGTAGGGGGAAACACTGAGAACAAAGGATTCCAAAGGCAAAATCCTAACCAAAATCTGAATCAAAACAATGATCAATTCTCTGAGTTAAAATCCATGTTTGAAAAAATAATGGCTAGTCAAAATCAGCATGAGCTAAAATAGGATAGAAAAATTGAAGAGTTTATGTCTAGGCAAGACCACATCATGTCAAATCAAAATAGACAAATTGAAGAGTTTAAGGAAAGTTTTCATCAAATTAACTATAGACTGGATAGAGTAGAAGCCCACAACAAAATTCTGGAAAACCAAATTGCACAACATGCTAGTGTACCTTACAGACCCCCCCGGGAAATTGCCTGCAAAACCTGAGATAAACCCTAGGGAGCACTGTAATGCCATTATGACTAGAAGTGGGAAATAACTAGGACAACCTAGAGGTAGGTTTGAAAACACTGAAAAAAGGCTTAATGATAATGAAAGGGGATTAGAGTTAGGAGAATCTTCTTCACACGAGAAACCCCAAACTTGTTTACCACCTCAAAAGGGTGATGAACCAAAAGGGGAGGAATCATGTGAGAAGACAATCCTAAACCTAATTTGCCTGCTCCTTACCAGCCACCAATACCTTTTCCTCAAAGGTTAGTTCAACATAAACTAGACAAAAAGTTTGGCAAATTTCTTGAAATCCTAAAAAAGTTTTATGTTAACATTCCTTTTACTGAAGCTATTACTGAAATATCATCTTATGCCAAGTTTTTAAAGGAAATTTTGTCTAGTAAAAGGAAATTAGATGATTATGGTACATGCACTGTTACTTTAACTGAAGATTGTAGTGCTATCATACAGAACAAATTGCCACCTAAACTGAAAGATCTAGGTAGTTTTTCTATACCTTGTTCAATAGGCACTATGGCTTTTGACCGAGCCTTATGTGACCTCGGTGCAAGTGTGAGTCTAATGCCTCTTTCTACTTATAGTAAACTAAATCTTGGAGAGTTAAAGCATACATCCATATCCTTACAGCTCGCAGATTAATCGGTTAAGTATCCTGTAGGCATATTAGAGAATGTTCCTGTACCAATTGGTAAGTTTTTCATTCCTGCGGATTTTGTAGTGTTAGACATGGAGGAAAATTCTAGAAATCCTATAATTCTGGGTAGACCACTATTGGTCACTGCTAAAGCAAACATAGATGTGAAAGAAGGAAAGATAACTTTTGATATATGTGACAACAAGATTGAATTTAATCTTAATGATTCATTGAACAAACTTTCATACTCAGGATCTTGTTGTAGTGTTGAAATATTTAATGATAAAATTTATGATGTTTGAAGTATGTTTGCTGAAACCTCAAATAATGAATTTGACAATCTTTTTGAGGGTATTGATAAGAAATTGCAGAAGAAAAAGACGAGGAAGAAAAGAAGAGGAAGCTCTAGATTGATTGACAAGATAGAAGGGATTCTGAATAAATTTGGATACTGTTTCAAGATTGAGCCTTATGTTGAAAAATCAGGAGGGCAACAAAGGAATTCACGATCACACCCGAGTGTTAAAGGGTCAAGCTAATGACCTTTAAATTAGCGCTTCTTGGGAGGCAACCCAAGCTCTCTAACCTCTATTTTGTTTTCTTTAACTTAACTTTAGCTTAATACTAATTTTTCTTTTATTTTTGTAGGTAAAATTTGATTTGGAGCAAATTACGGCACTACCGTAAGGTCTTTTACGGTACCATATTTCCAGCCTCTTTCGATCAGAAAGTTGCCGCGAAATTACGGTACCGCCATAAGCTTGTTAACAAATATGCTAACGAGGAAGGTAATTTTCCCAGGAGAGAAGAGGAAAGCTCCTGCAGAACCATCTCAACCTCAGAACCCCCATGGAATCATTTTTAGGAATGAAATGTAGGAGGACAGATACAACAAATTGATTGAAAGAATGATTATCAACACAAAGTATGCGGACCAAAGAACATTGGAAGCTTTAGGGCTTTATGAGGACGTGCTTTGGATGTTTGATAGGATCCAAGCCAAGCAATTTTTCCAGATGCATCCGCCCACATTCTTGCCACTTGTTTTAGAGTTTTTGAGCAGTGTGATTGTAGAACTGAAGGAGTATTCCCATGGCCCTGCTGATGGAAAAATTACTTTCATATTGGCGAATGAAGAGAGAGAGCTTACACTGCAGGAAGTAAGAGACATCTTTGGACTGAGCACAGGAGGGTACACTAAGATACCCTTAGGATTCATGGAGAACATCTTTTGGAACCAAATTACAAGTGAAGACCGTTTCTATGTTGTTTCTGCCAGGGCTAGCAAGATCATGAACCCTTGTATCAGATATGCTCACAAGGTTCTAGCACATACAGTGTTTGGTAGAGGAGATAGTGATGGCATGGTCCGTCAGCACAAGCTCTATTTCCTTTGGGGGATGCTCAGTGGGTTTGCTGTGGATGTCGCTTACTTTATGGTTAAGCATATAGACAAGGTAGCCAGGGCAACCAGAGGAGCTGTGGTGATAGGAGGTTTGATTACTCCTATAGCCAGACATTTTGGGATTGAGCCCTTTGACGCAGAGATGGCACGAGGGAATCCAAGACTTGACATGGAGTCTTGCATTACGATGAAGATGATTGTTAGAGAGGGAGATACCTTTTGTTTGGTCCTTGGACCAAATATCTGCCCTCTACCTTTACCACGCATTGAGAAGACTACAGTCAGGGATAGAGCCAACTGGAAGTTATCTCCCAGTGTAGATAAGGCAGCCTTTACTCCACCACTCGACACAGCTCCACCGCCACCCACCTAGGGTGGAAGGAGTGATCCGTATGGGATGGAGTCACCTCCTCGTGATTCTCCATAGGCTGTCGGTGCATTTTCACAGAGACCTAGGGCTGGTTTTGCTAGCCACCACGATCCAGGTTTCCAGGCGCTCACAGCACAGATGTATAATCAAGAACGCTGCTAGGAGAGGATGGAAGAGACTCTAGGGCACATCCAGAGGGAATGGAGAAGTTATGTAATCATATGGAAGACATGGGTAACTTACTTTTTGACCGTTTTGGTTATGCAGATCATCGAGATTATGGATACCAGGGTGATCAAGGAGGAACACCATATTGTTATCGCATGGAGGCTGCTGCGAGTGATTCAGAGGCCACACGATCAGATGGCGACGAGTAGATACTTTGTGAGTATTGTTTTCGTTTACTTCTTTACCATACTGTGTTTTCCCATATATATCTCATTGATTTTTTATATGATGAAGGGAAGGATGACGCTTCATGATCGCCGCCACTGATTTTTGATATAATTACTTGGTTTTCAATATGGTTGTATGATGAATATTGATATTCTGATTTACCTTTCGATTTGGTTGTATTACATGATAATGATGATATTACTTCTTTTGACATGATGTGATGATGAAAATATTTTGAGATTAATGTGATATGTGTTTTGAAATGTGTCAATGATTTTTTATGACAAA
Organism: Costus lasius; assembly: GCA_027563935.2. NCBI lineage: Eukaryota > Viridiplantae > Streptophyta > Magnoliopsida > Zingiberales > Costaceae > Costus > Costus lasius. The sequence goes on along the minus strand of CM050454.1, from coordinate 62,718,937 downwards.
TGAAATTCAAAATCCATGATTAGAGATATAGCCCTATCATGTCAAAATTTATTTCTTCAATACATATTTGTCTATTGAAATATGAAATTAGTTGATGCTTGAAATTTTGGATAGATGTATTATTTGAAGAATAAAATCTAAAGGTGAAATTTTTCTTTCGAATAAAATGAGTATATGAGTATGATTTGTGAATTAAGATCAATTTATTAACCTAGTAGATGTTTATTCTATACTTGCTATTTGTTGGGAAATAAGAATCCAAGATCCCCAAAGATAAGGTGAGGACTCCCCTACTTGGCACTGTGGGGAAGCACAGTGGTACCGAAGGTCATGGGTTGAGGTAATAAATAGAAAAAGTATGTATCTATGTGGGTACATGCCATGAGAATAATCATTTCACATAAACTCCGCTGTCCTTAGTAAATTCTTTCCAAATTAGAGGATATGAGTTCCATTGCATTGATTATGTGATCCGTGTACTCTAATCTCGTCACCAGAAAAAAAAGTGGTAATCGAGTTAGAGAATGTGAATGTTTCCAAAAAGAAAAAAAATTGATATGAGTGGAAAAAGATCTTGGAGACCTTATTCCTGTAAACAAAAGCATGATAGATTTGAACTAAAAATTGAGTAAAATCATGGGATTGAAAATTCTATTTATTGTATATGTTGCGAAGTTTTATTTGATTGAATTATGGATCTAGAGGGTTGAGTTCTAAGAATGATATGTTTATTTGAAATTTCATAAATCAATTGATAGAATTTTTCATTGATGAGTTGTATTTTAGAAATTTATTGAGCATGAAAAGGTTACTCTTTTAATCAAAGTTTGAATTCAAATTTTGATTTTTTGCTTGAGGACAAGCAAAGTTTGAGCCTTATGTATTTTGATGACACCAAAATATATAGTATATCTTGTATCATTTTGGATATCATTTCATGCTAGATTGAAGATCTTTTACTTGTTTTCATGCTAAAATTATCGAATACTGCAAAGTCTACTTCTATTTTGGTTTTTCATGGTTTTCAGGTAAAAAGGAACTATTTTTAGGTGTTTTCAAGCAAAATCAAATACATAGAAGGATTACCATCATCAAGAGGAGATCACCCAAGAAATTTCACGCAAAACAGAGCAAGTCAGCAAATTACGGCAGTGCCGTAATCTATTTTACGGTACCGTAATTCCAAACAGTACCGTAAAATCCGAGCCCTGCCTTATTTTGAAGAATTTCTGAACAGAAAGTTTTTCTGATTTTACGGCACCGCCATAAGTAATATTACGGTACCGTATTTCGGAGCGCTTCAGAATAGAAACTTCGCCCGATTTTATGGCACTACCGTAAGAAACTACACGGGCCGTAATTTCCAGACGTTCGCGAACAGAGAGTTCAGCCGATTTTATTGCACTATCGTAAACCAGATTATGGTGCCGTAATTCTTGGACGACATCAGAACAGAAGACTCGAGCCATTTTACGGCAGTGCCGTAAACAATTCCACTGTCGTAATTCCTGCTATGAACGTGACGCCCAGGTCAACTTCGTGCCCTATTCTTGCGGATAAGATTGTGAGCAATCCAGAGCTTTAAATCAGATGCCGTAAGAAGCAAAGGGGGAGCTTTTCACGAGAGGATTATGGAGAGACCGAAAGCCCCAATTTTCATCTACGGTCGAGGAAGAAATTGCGATCCACGCTGCCGCCTAGGGTTCCGCCGCCGTGCTCGATCCAGATGATCTCCATCTGTGATTTTCATACTGAAGCTTCGTTTGAAGGAGGAGACAATGTGCCAGAAGTTTTAGACCGAAAGGAGATTGATCGGAAGAGAAATTGAAGAAAAAGGAGTCGCCGACACTGTTCATCGACGGTTCTTTTTAAATTACGGCTGTGAAATACTTCACAGCCGTGCTGTATTTTCTGAACTTCTCTTTTCCTTTGATTTTTGATCGTCTGAAACCATGACTCATTGTAATTCCTTCATGATGATAGCTTAAACTACTTTTGGGACATGTGGGAGTAATTCACTTAATTTCCAATGAATGGATGACTATTTTTTTTCACTATTTCGTTGAGTTTAATCTTAGCATGATGATTTTGCTCATGTGATAATTGTGCTTAGACTCTCTACAAGTCCATGTTACTAATTATGTTTTCAGAGTTTTCGTAATGAGACAGAAAGGTGATTTGCTTGAGAACTTGGAACCCTTGAGTTGCATGTTAGGATCCCTTCCTTAGGCTATATCTAATTTGATCTGTTCTAGTAGATTAATTGCCATGATTATAACATGAACCTATAGATCGAGTCTATTTGTCAAACAAGGAGATCTTGTGCGAAAGCAAGGATCGGAACATTGGAGATCCATGAGTAAAACTAGTGTAGAGACTCGGATGCACAAAAGTGATCCTTGAGACTCCACTAGAGATTATCAACCTAGAATTCGGATGCACGAAAGTGATCCTTGAGTTCATTGTTTGATGATTTACTTATCTTCAGCATTGGGATGAATCTTGCGCAAAAGCGAAGAGAAATACCTATGCGGTTGTTTGAACGAAAGTGAAACAATCCTGTTATTAAGTAAATTTATCTTCATCATGATAAAATTGAACTAACGAAACCCTTATTCATATCTAGTCATAAAATTTAAAGTGAACGAAACCCTAGTCCCAGCGTTTCATTCTGATAATTCTGTTTTAGTTTCCGATTGCTATTTTCATCATTTCGATTAGCCTAGATAGTAAGAAATCAACTATTTGGTATTCGACAACATAGGTCTCTGTGGGTTTGATATCTTAATTATTACTTCGAGTATCCGTGCACTTGCGGATCACAACAGAATATAGTACCGTAAAAGGTCTTACGGTACCGCCGTAAAATCTCGGTGGTCTTCTGATAAAAAATGACACGAAAATACGGTACCGTAAAGGAGCATACGGTACCTGCCATGAAAATCAAGCAGCAAAATATATTTTTTTTTTGATGATGGAAAAATGAAAAATAAATTCCAGAAAATACGGCATGTAAAACAACTTACGGTAGTGCCGTAAAAATGAAGGAACTCTCTGGTTGATTTCGAATACAAAATACGGTACCGTAATTTATCTTACAGCAGTACCGTAATTTCGAGACAACCTTCTGATTGAAAGAGGACTGGAAATACGGTACCGTAAAATACTTTACGGTAGTGCCGTAATTTGCAGCAAATCACAATTTACCTACAAAAATTAAAGAAAAAATTAGTATTAAGCTAAAATTAAGTTAAAGAAAACAAAATAGAGGTTAGAAAGCTTGGGTTGCCTCCCAAGAAGCGCTAATTTAAAGGTCATTAGCTTGACCCTTTAACACTTGGGTTTGATCGTGATCTCCTGAATTTCCTTCCTGATTTTCCAACATAAGGCTCAATCTCGAAACAGTATCCAAATTTGCTCAGAATCCCTTCTATTTTGCCAATCAGTCTAGAGCTTTCTCTTTTTCTCTTCCTCCTTATCTTTTTCTTCTGCAATTTCTCATCAATACTCTCAGAAAAATTGTCAGATTCATTATTTGGGGTTTCATCAAACATACTTGAAACATCATAAAATTCATCATTAAATATCTCGACACTACAATAGGATCCTGAGTATGAAAGTTTGTTCAATGAATCATTAAGATTAAATTCAATATTGTTGTCACCTATATCAAAAGTAATCTTTCCTTCTTTCACATCAATGTTAGCCTTAGCAGTGGCCAAAAGTGATCTTCCAAGAATTATAGGATTTCTATAATTTTCCTCCATGTCTAACACTACAAAATCTGCAGGAATGAAAAACTTACCAATTTGTATAGGAACATTCTCTAATATACCTACAGGATACTTCACCGATAAATCCGCGAGCTGTAAGGATATGGATGTATGCTTCAGCTCTCCAAGATTTAGTTTCCTGTAAGTAGAAAGAGGCATTAGACTCACACTGGCACCTAGGTCACATAAGGCTCGGTTAAAAGCCATAGTGCCTATTGAACAAGGTATAGAAAAACTACCTGGATCTTTTAGTTTAGGTGGCAGTTTGTTCTGTATGATAGCACTACAATCTTCAGTTAAAGTAACAGTACATGTGCCATAATCATCCAATTTTCTTTTACTAGACAAAATCTCCTTTAAAAACTTGGCATAAGATGGCATTTCAGTAATAGCTTCAGTAAAAGGAATGTTAACATAAAGCTTTTTTAGGATTTCAAGAAATTTGCCAAACTTTTTGTCTAGTTTATGTTGAACTAACCTTTGAGGAAAAGGTATTGGTGGCTGGTAAGGAGCAGACAAAATTAGGTTTAGGATTGTCTTTCTCACATGATTCCTCCCCTTTTGGTTCATCACCCTTTTGAGGTGGTAAACAAGTTTGGGGTTTCTCATGTGAAGAAGATTCTCCTAACTCTAATCCCCTTTCATTATCATCAAGCCCTTTTTCAGTGTTTTCAAACCTCCCTCTAGGTTCTCCTAGTTGTTTCCCACTTCTAGTCATGATGGCATTACAATGCTCCCTAGGGTTTATCTCAGGTTTTGCAGGCAAGTTCCCACGGGGTCTGTACGGTACACTAGCAAGTTGTGCAATTTGGTTTTCAAGAATTTTGTTGTGGGCTTCTACTCTATCCAGTCTAGAGTTGATTTGATGAAAACTTTCCTTAAACTCTTCAATTTGTCTATTTTGATTTGACATGAGTTGGTCTTGCTTAGACATAAACTCTTCAATTTTTCTATTTTTGTTTGACATGCTTTGTTTTTGATCAGACATAAATTGATTTTGACTGGCCATAAGTTTTTCAAACATGGATTTTATATTTGAATTCTGATTTTGATTTTGATTTTGATTAAAGTTCAGATTTGGTATTTGATATCCTTTATTCTCAGTGTTTCCCCCTACATTGTTATTGTTTTTCCATGAAAGGTTGGGGTGATTTCTCCATCCAAGGTTATATGTACTAGAATAGGGATCATTAGGTCTACTTTGATTATAATTCCCTATGGCATTCACATGCTCATTCCCCTGATCAACAATTATTCTACAATATTCAGCAGTATGACCATCATTGCAACAAATTTCACAAGTGATAGCAGAAACAGAAGCAGGATGCATAGAATTAAACTTACTACACAAAAAGTCTATCTTCTCTGCTAAGGATTGCCATCCTTCACTTTCACCCTTACCTTGAGAAGGCTTGTGAAGTACTCCTCTCTCAGCAGTCCATTGATTGTGATTCAATGCCATCTCCTCTAGCAGTCTGAAGGCAACATCTGGGGTTTTGCCAGCATCCACAATCATTTTAGTATAATCAGATAATATATAATAAAAAATTTGCAGTAAACTCCAATCTTCAATGCCATGGTGAGGACACTTTCGCTGCAATTCATTGAAGCTCTCCTAGGCCTCACTAAGCGACTCCCCACTTCTTTGTTGAAAGTTTGTAATTTGATTCCTCCTCTGCAGTGTCTTGCTTGGGGGAAAGTATTTGTTCAAGAAAGAATTTGACAATTGATTCCAAGTGGTGAAGGTACCGGCTGGTTGTGAATTAAGCCATGTCTTTGCCCGGTCCCTAAGAGAGAAAGGAAAATGTCTTAGTCTCATTGCATCGCTAGAAACACCATTAAATTTAATAGTATCGCATAATTCAAGAAATAAAGACAAGTGTTGGTTGGGATCTTCCAGAGGAGATCCTCCAAACTGATTCTGTTGAAACATTGAAATAAAAGCAGGCTTAATCTCGAAGTTGTTAGCCTCTATTGCTGGTCTAGCAATGCTTGAATGAATTTCTTGGGGATTAGGGGCTGCATAATCCCTAAGTGTTCTCTGATTATTCTGATTGTCTCCCATCTCTAATATTTCTTCTTGTAACTCCGATTGGGATGTCTCTTGCAGTTCTTCTTCTAATCTCAACTTTCTGCACACTCTCAGTGTTCTATTGATTTCAGGATCCAATGGTACAAGTGGTCCAAAGTAGATCGATCAAGTGGTTTCAAGAAAAACAGAAAATAACATAAATAAAATAAAAAATAGTAAATAAAAACCTATTCTAGCAATAATCTCAATATCTTCAATATTGACAAAACTAAGGTCCCCGGCAACGGTGCCAAAAACTTGATGTACCGTAACGTAACACTACAAGTTCGACATGCGTATACTTTGGACTAATCCCCGGTAACGGCGCCAAAAACTTGTTGTTATCCTGCAAGTGCATGGGTACACGAAGTAATAAAGAAAGTATCGAATCCATAGGGACCTATGTTGTCAAGTACTGAATAATTGATTTTTCACTATCTAGGCAAACGAATGAAAGTAAAGCAAATATCGCAAACACACGAAAGAAAACTGTCAGAGAGAAAGCTGGGACTAGGGTTTCGTTCACTTAACTTTTATGACTAGATATGAATAAGGATTTTGTCAGTTTAATTTTATCATGATGAAGATACAATTTACCTAGTAAAAGGATTGTTTCACTCTCGTACAAAGAATCACGCAGGGATTTATCTTCGCTTTCGCGCAAGATTTGTCCCAACGTTGAAGAGAAGTAAATTATCAATCTATGAACTCAAGGATCACTTTCATGCATCCGAATTCCAGGTTGATAATCTCTAGCGGAAGCTCAAGGATCACTTTCGTGCATCCGAGCCTCGACACTAGTTTTACACATGGATCTCCAACGTTCCGATCCTCACTTTCGTGCAAGATCTCCATGTTTGACAAATAGACTCGATCTATAGATTCATGTTATAATCATGGCAATAATTCTACTAGAACAGATCAAGTTGGATCAAACCTAAGGAAAGGTTCCTAACATGCAATTCTAGGGTTCCAAATTCTCAAGCAATTACCTTTCAGTCAATAGCGAAAATTCTAAGAACATAATTAATAACATGGATTTATAGAGAGTCTAAGCACAATTATCACATGAGCAAAATCATCATGCTATGATTAAACACAACAAAATATATAAAAAATAGTTATCTAGTCATTGGAAATTAAGTGAACTACTCCCCCATGTCCCAAGAGTAGTTTAAGCTATCATGGTAAAGGAGTTACAGAATTTGATGGTTTCAGAAGATCGAAAATAAAAGGAAAAGAGAAGTTTAGAAAATACAGCACGGCTGTGAAGTATTTCACAGCCGTAATTTCCAATTTGAGGCGATGAACAGTGTCGGTGCCTCTTCTTTCCTTGATTTCTCCTTCAATTGATCTCCTCTCTGTCTGAAACTTCTGGCACGTCGTCTCCTCCTTCAAATGAAGCTTCAGTATGAAAATCATGGCCGGAGATCGTCTGGATCGAGCACGGTGGCGAAACCCTAGGCGGCGGTGTGGATGACGATTTCTCCCTCGATAGTGGATCAAAATTGGGGCTTTTCGTCTATGCGTGCTCCCCTCATCCAAAACTCCCTTGTTGCTTCTTACGGCGTCGAATGTAAAGCCCTGGATCGTTCGCAATCATCTCTGCAAGAATCGGGCGTGGAAATTGACCTGGGCATCGCATTCAAAACAAGAATTACGGTAGTGTAATAGTTCACAGCACTGCCGTAAAATCGGTCGAGTCTTCTGTTCTGATGTCTTCTAGGGAATACGGCACCGTAATCTATGTTAGGGTATGCCCTTAAGGTCAATGCTTGAGGCTTTGGGCTATTTTCAGTATCATGTATAAACGATATATATGATTTATTAAGGCAATTGTTGTTATTCAGATTGTTACATTATCTGCTGCTGTATGTATACTTCTGAGTAATGTCTCAATGATGTTCAGTTTTGCTGACATTCAGTTTTGTCCCTAGTCGAGATATCTCGGTGAACATGAGACAGCCTTGATATGATTGAGACTAATGTGTGCTCTAATCTTGTGGAATGCTTCGAGCATGGAATAAGATTAGACACATAGGTGCATTGGATGTACTGGACTGACCCTTCTTTGGATATTCAATTGTTTGTCACAATGTGAATAATCCTTGTATGCAAGCAAGTGGTATATTCCCTTTGACTTGAGATCACTTGTGTTTCTAAGTGATGATTGGCATTGTCTTGAGGTAGTTCAATATCATTTGAAACATAATGGTTAAGGATTATCTTGGATAGTGTGCATGAGTCATGTTAGGGCACTTGTGATAGATATAGGATTGCCTCTCCTGGTTGGAGTGTGATGTTCTAAAGGGGCCCTTGGATGAAATGGTTGAGAATGTGTATGGCCATACCCAGATGACTATGTTCTTCTGATCTAATCATTTTCATCATGTTGGAATCGCAGGCTTGACACGCTTGTCCAACGGGAACATCCAGTGGCAAAGGGAAACATGTATGCCTAGCGAATTAGATTCGCACTTGTGCTGTGGTTTCGGAGTAGTCTTGGAAGACTCTTTCCTTCATATCGGGAGACAGTGATGTGTTGCTAGATACCTCTCTCTGATCGTGATAACGTAAGTTATCGTTACCGACATTGAAGGAAACCCTTAGGGTCGCACAATTTGATGATATGGCTCACTTATGTCAGATCGTGTGGACTGGAATTATTCTAGTTCAGTTTAAAGGAATTTAAACTCTGATTGAAAGTGAGATCTAGTCTAATCATGTTTGATTGATTAGGGCATGTGATCGGTAAGCTTTGATCGGCGATTGATACTTGATCGTATTGATCAGGGGTTTAATATGATGTGTGGTTAGATCTGGAGCCATTCGATTCAGAGAGGTTTTAGCCAGGGTTGGTTCGACTTTGTGATTGGACCAAATGGAGTTTGAACCGGTTCACTTGTGAACGCATGGTTCAATTTGAGATGGAGGTTTTGATGGTTTAAGGGGAGTTATGGAGGTAGTTATTGTTTTCGGTTTTACCATATGGTGGCCGAACATACCTCTTAAAAGTCGACACCACGAATTCGAAAGAGGCTCTCTCGTCTTCTTCCTCTTAAGTGAATCATCTCCATCCAAGAAAACCTAAGCCGAAACACCCATCTTCCTTGCTAGGACGATCAGGACTCCTTGGTGTCTTTGCTAGCACAAGGGACGCAAGGGAGGAAGTCTACTTCATCTTGTGTGTGACTTCTTTGGAGAAGAGGCACTCGCTCCTTTCCTCTTCCAAGCCGCCTCTCATATCATGGCACAGGTAATGTTTTACTTGTTCTATTCGTGATAGAAAAGGGTTGATCATATGCTCGACATAAACGATTCTTGGGATTCCTAGTGTTTCCGATGCAAGTTTGTTTTTTTATAGTCGCTTGTACACTAGGTCTTCTTTCAGTGGTATCAGAGCGAGGTTACTGGCTTGATGCATATGATTGCTATCTTGTGATCCATGCTTGATATTGATGCGCATGTTTCTGTTCTCATGCGAATGTATGATGTATGTTTACATTTCATAGCTTGCGCATGTTATACTTGTTTTCACAAAACTTACCTTCATGCGCGACTCCATTAGATTGTTCTGTGCGCCTTATTTAAATACATAGACGGGTTAGCAGATTTGAAATCTTTTGTCAAGTATGAACCCACCCGATAGCCTACTAGACTCTCTGACAGCCTGGATGGGCGGCTGCATAGCACTTGTGCGCAAGTCGTACAGGTGGCTATAAGCCGACTGCGGAAGGGCGTGTAGTGCTGTCTGTTTGAGGCAACAAGATGAACAATCATGATAATGGCCCGGGGTCGCACCCGCTTGCCAGGAAATCATGTAGGACGTTCAGCCCTTAAGGATGCATAGTCGATCATTGGGTCGACGCTAGTCAGTTATGACTGGGTGCATCCAAGGGCAGCGGGTCTGACTTGTTCTGACGAGTGGATACCTGTTAATGGACCGTTGTAAGGTAGTAGGGCACATAAGGAAATAAAATTGATGCCATGGGTTTTTGTTTGGATCACTTGTTGTACATGTTGTTCATGTTGCCATGAATGATTGGACTCCAGTCGAGTACATTTGAATGTTTATTTAATCTTATGTGGGCTGCCCTTTTTGTATGCTGTGCTGGGGCCTGCGAGCCTGGAAATTAATATATTTGATGTGATCTGCGAGTCACATTTGATTTATTTGAATGTATAAATGACCTGCGTGTCAATCTATGTCTAGATAGTTTTTTAAATGTAATTTCATCAGACATGAGCACTCAGCACATATGGCAGAAGCGTTTGCAGCAATTGGCTTCACTAGGTGGGTGGTCTAGAGTTCGACTATAGAACAGGCGCATTCTGTCTGGTGGGCGCATTTAGGCTACAGATGGCGTTTGGGCCACATGAGGTATAAGAATGCCATAAGGAGCTCAAGTGAAGATATAAGTCAAACTAGGGTTTTACTTATATTTTATGGGCGTTTACCACATAAGATAATTGTGCTTTCTATTTACTGTTTTAAGTAATATTAGCACATGTATGTTTTATTCTTCTGCTATCACTATAGGCTTTGCATGATAGTAAGAAGATAAAAGACTGATAAAATCCAACGTCAATATCAAGCTTTCAATTGCCTTCTGACGCAAAACCTCACTGTTCTGACTATCGTTGGGGCCGTGTTGTACCCACTCAGTGGGCACGCCCAGCTATCTTCAGACGGTGTGCGATTACACCTACATGCTACAGAGAAGGGATTTATCGCTTCTCGTTGCTCAACATAGCACATGGTGGTCCAGGAAGTCGGTCAGGTCAGCTTGACCATATAGGGTACATGTTGAGCATATGATAGCTATATGGAGGCAGCCATCTGAGGAATCAGAGATTATGTTGTACCAACTCAGTTGGCACAGTCTTCTGGATTACCTAGATGAAGGGGAATCGCACGGGGTTGGCGATTGGCATGGATAGCCTACCAGTGATTAGTGCTTGAGCTCTCTGTGCATCTTATCTCGCCTGAGCGGGACGTGGAGATCAAGTATGAAATCTGGATCCCATCTCACTAAAAGAGTTTCACTCTTTCGGACTTTTTTATTGGATTTTCAGTCAGATAAAATAGTGAGAAAATGAATCACTCTTAAGTCCTGGAATGATTCTAACATGGTTGCTGACCTTGTTGTTCTTGCTATGTTGTAGATTCCTGCAGCAACGAACACCACAGGGCTCAACTTGCGATCCATATTGGAAAAAGAGAAGTTTGCTGGGCCAAACTTCTCAGACTGGTACAGACAGCTGAGGATTGTCCTTAAAGCTGAGAGGAAGCTGTACGTCCTTGAGTCGGCAATATCGGCTCAACCCGCTGCGAACGCCATAAGAGCGGTTAAAGATGCTTATGAGAAGCACGTCAGTGATAGTACTGATGTCGCTTGCCTTATGCTTGCGTCAATGATGCCCGAGCTTCAGCGACAGCATGAGGATTTGTCTGCTATGGATATTATAGCAAATCTGAAATTGCTGTATGCTGCTCAGGCAAGGACAGAACACTATAACTTGACGAAACTTTTCTTTCATAGCAAGCTGGCTGAAGGGAGTCCAGTTGGAGCTCACGTGCTCAAGATGATTGGGTACAAAGAAGCTCTAGAGAAACTGGTGTTGGTGTATATGCCATAGGACCTAGTTTTGGTCAACTTATGTACTACTTGACACTGATGTTTATATATCATTCTGGCATTATCATTATCATTGTTTGACTACACCTGCGATTGTGTACTTACATGATAATGTCCCTGGAGACAGATTGGATCTGTGCTCGAATTATAATCCCCAGTCGATGTACCTTAGTGGATATGGGACAACTATGGTACTTGAGAGACTGGTATGTGGGCTGGTTAGGCACGTGGTGCTAACGCAGACACATGGGTATATCATTGGGGATATACTGGATAGACCCGCTATGAGGCTATGACTTGGTGTCATGAGTTATCCTCATAAGTGACAGGAGATGCATTGATCCCTTGACTTGAGGTCATTAATCATTCTATATGGTTAGGGACTTGCTTTGATACAACCTAACACCTTGCCGTAGCTGGGAGGTCATAACGGTTGTTATTGAGCATGTCACGACCCATATGAGAAGATCAATGGACAGACATAGGATTTGCCCCTTCCCTAAGGAAGTATGATATCCATGGAGCTCCTTTATGGTTCTATGACTGAGAGTGTATGGCCATACCCAGGTGAGAACCTGTTTTAGTCATAGCCATGTGATTGGATGAAAACAAGTGGTGACACACTTGTCCAATCAGATATCAGTACGGCAAAGAGACTGTAATGCATCTGTACCTAGTTGCGATGATGGGGATGTCGATGTCGATATCCATTCCAACGACCTGGGTAGCAGCGATGCACTGCTAGGTGCCACTCACTGCTTGTGATGACCTTTGGTCAGCACTGCCAGCGTCAGAGGAACCTACAGGGTCGCACACCTTGATACTTGAGTTCTCGTATTGATCGGGAAGCCTTATGATCGAGTTATTGGATAACTCGGATCTAATTGGGAGATTTCATCAGCGCCAATGGGCCTGATGAGATGGAAGAATGTTATTGGAGCCAAACTTCATTTTTGGCAGGTTGACCCGTATTTGACCATGGTTGGTCACATTTGGATTAGGGTTGCATTGGATTGGATCCAAATGCTTAATCAACCTATGCAATGATGTTTGGGCTAGCTCATTATCCAATGAGGCCCAATAACAAGTTCTCATGAAGAGATGAGAGGCTAAAAGGGTATAATGGGGAGAAACATGAACCATTAGGCGCCTAGGGGCATAATGGGGTCATGTTGGCGCCTTTGCTTCATTATGGAAGTAAAGGGCGCCTCCCCCTCTCTTCCTAGGATGCAATGCATGCCTCTATGGCATTGCTTGAGGCGCAAGGCAAGGCCTTGGCGCACAAGGAAAGGCGTGGGAACAAAAGGTAAGGTTGAATGAGAATTATGGAAATGTCTTGGAGACTTTCCTTATCTCAAACCTCCTCATCCTAGCCCTACACTTGTCATGATCCTAGCCATTACCCTAACCGCCTCTTGCCCTATAAATATTGTTGGGGTATGCCCTTAAGGCTAATGTTTGAGGTCTTGGGATTCTTTCAGTATCATGTATAAACTCTTATGTTTATAAAGGCAATGGTTGTTATTCAGTTTGTTACATTGTCTGCTGCAATAATTGTACTTCTGAATAATGTCTCAATGCTGTTCAGCTAGGCTGACATGCTTTATGTCCTTAGTCGAGATATCTTGGTGAACATGAGACAGCCCTGATATGATTGAGACTAATATGTATTCTAATCTTATAGGATGCTTCGAGCATGAAATAAGATGTAGACTCATGGGTACATTGGTTGTACTGGACAGACCCTACTAGGATATTCAATTGCTTGTCACAATGTGAATAATCCTTGATTGCAACAAGTGGCACATGTCCTTTGACTTGAGATCACTTGTGTTTCTAAATGATGATTGTCATTGTTTTGAGGTAGTTCAATATCATTTGAAACATAATGGTTATCAACTATCTTGGATAATGATCATGAGTCAGGTTAGGGCACTAGTGATAGATAAAGGATTGCCGTCTCCTTAATTGGAGTGTGATGTTCTAATGGGGCCCCCCTGGATGAGATGATTGAGAAAGTGTATGGCCATACCTAGGTGACTATGTTCATCTGGTCTAATCATGCTCATCATATTGGAGCTACAGGCTTGACACGCTTGTCCAATAAGAACATCCAGTGGCAAAGGAAATATGTATGCCTAGTGAGTTGATTCACACTTGTGCTGTAGTTTGGGTGTAGTCTTGGAAGACTCTTTCCTCTATATCGGGAGACAGTGATGTGTTGCTAGATACCCCTCACTGATCGTGATAACGTAAGTTATCGTTACCGACATTTGAAGGAAACCCTCAGGGTCGCACAATTTGATGATATGGCTTACTTAAGTCAGATCGTGTGGACTGAATTGTTTTGGTTCAGTTTAAAGGGATTTAACTCTGATTGTAAGTGAGATCTGGTCTGATCATGTTTGATTGATTAGGGCTTGATGTAAGATCCAAGGATCTTAAGTCCTGGTAAGCATTATTTTTGAATTAAATAAAATTATTGACTGTGATATTTTCTATGCATTGGTTGTTAATAGTTATTTAACTAGAAATTTTGGTTGTTAATTTATTGTAAATTAATTAGAGATTATTTGTTTGATTATTGGCTGTTAATTTATGATAAATTATTATTGGTAGTTCATGATAAATTAATTAGGATTTATGGGTTGTAAATTGTAAGTTAATTAATTGTTAATTAATTGGAGCTATTGGTTAATTAAATCCTTATTGGATATTAATTACATCCTTATTGGATTTGCGTTTAAGTGAATTCATTAAGTGGATGTTAATTTAAGTTCTTATTGGATTGTCACTTAAACCATGGGTTATTGGGTTTAAAATTCAAATTTAGTTAGTTAAATGGTTAAACCCTATTTGAATTAATGGGTTAATGGGTTAAGAGTTAAAACCGAAAATTCAAATTGATATTTCGGTTAGGGTGGAATTTTTGGGCGAGATTTTGGCTTGAGAGAAAACTTTGGGCGACGGCTAGGAAGAAGGAGGCGACTTTGGTGTTCTTGGAATTTTGAGGTGATTTTCTTCATCTTCTTCCCTTGGTGATTTTCCTTGAAGTGAAGAAACTTCCTTGGCGAGTTCTTGAAGATTTTTGGGCGGCTTAAAGGCTTTAGACGAAATTGTTGGAGGTTTTTTTTTTCACCTTGTGTTCTCGGTTCAAGGTGAGTGGGTTGTCTAATTGATTTCTATCTATTTGTTTGTGTTAATTGATGAGTTAGATGATATATTCGCTTGTTGGAAATCTTACCATGCTAAAACCGAATTTTGTAAAGTTGATTATATGATGAAAACCGAATTTTGTAAGGTTGATTATATCATGAAAACCGAATTTTTCAAAGGTGATTATATGATGATTATTTAACCGAAAATTGTATGAAATTTAAGGTATTTTTATAGGAATTTTGGTAGCATTAAATCATTGAATTTTGAGTATGAAACTCTTGTTAATTATAGTTAGACCGAAATCAATTTTGGTAACATTAAATCAATGATGTTTGTAGTTAACATGAAAACCGAAATCTTGATGTTCTTGATAATTGTTTATGAAAACCGAAATTGATGTTTGTAGTTAACATGAAAACCGAAACCTTGATGACCTTGATAATTGTCTATGAAAACCGAATTTTGGTGTTTGTAGTTAATATGTTACATGTGGTATTTTGTAAAGTAATTTATATGAATACTTGTTTTAAATTTTAAGTTTATTTTATGGATGCTTGATATGACTGTTTCTTGGTGTGTGTAATATGTTAAATAATTATGGTGTTATATTTATGGCTAAGTATCTGTATTTGAGAAACTTGAGTGACAACATAGCAAGGTTTGATTAAACTAATCAGCATGAAATTTAAGGACTACACTATATTCGGTGATATTCGAATATAAAATATTATGTGTTATGTTATATAATTTTGAACAATATGTGTGATCATGTGAATTTTGAAAATTATGTGATTATGTGATGGTTAGGACTAAGGCTAGGTGTAACTATGAACTCAAGGGGATAGTCCTTATGTGTTATGTTAAGGGTTTGAATTTCAGCCCTGTATTGTGATATGTGAGGAGGTTGATGTTCAGCCTGCCTATTATGATTTTTGTGATGGGGGTTGATGTTCAGCCTGCCCGATATGATTTTTGTGATGACTATCCTAGAGTCTAGTTGACACTTAGGAGTCCACCTTTGTGAAATATGAAATAAGATATGTCTGTTGTCCAGTAGGAACCTTTTGGGAGAACGGGTTTTGACGCAAAGTGCCATGTCTTGGTCAGACAGGGGCCACCTCTTGATGTCATTACTCTTTTATGTGATGGGGTAATATAAGACGCAAAGTGCCATGTCTTGATCAGACAGGGGCCACCTCTTGATGTCATTACTCTTTTATGTGATGGGGTGATATAAGACGCAAAGTGCCATGTCTTGATCAGACAGGGGCCACCTCTTGATGTCATCACTCTGATGTGTTATGGGGTGATAGAGCAAAGTGCCACGTCGTGACCTGACGGGGGCCACCTCTTGATTCTACTCACTATCCATGTTTATGTGTTGCACGAGATTTTGCAGCTCCCAGTGCTTTGGCCAAGCCGGGTTAGACCATATTGGTCACTACTGAATATGCTGGACAACTAGGTTAATTAAGTATGGTGTGTTTAGTTGGTTTAGAATATATGTGTTTAATTGGGTTAGAGTAAAACTCTAGAACCTGAATTTGTTATATGCTAGTGTGTACATTTAACTGTCTATATGACTTCTGTTTCTTTATTTTGTTATATGTTGACATAATGTTCTGTTAAATATTTTAAAAATAATCTGCCTATATTTTTGAATGTATGTTAAGGATAGTCGATTTAGACTATCCACTCACTGGGCTGTGTAGCTCACCCCTCACTATTTTCAGGCATAGAGCAGGGGCGCATGTCTTGAGTGCATTGGCGTGGATAATTACGCTGTTTGCTGTTTTAAGAATTTTTATGCTTAATTCTTGGGGCCGGTTGTGGCCTTAACATAAACTATATGAACTATGTGAATCATGAGACTATGTGAACTATGTGAAGTATGTTGCCAGTTATGGCAGTCTTATGAGTTTGATTTTTGTGTCACCGCGGGCTTCAGCCTGGTTTCGGTGTTTGATATGAGTTTATAAAATCGATTTTGTGATTTTGTTTTGAATTTCGGCTTATTGTATATTCTGTGCAATCGGTTTTGATATACTCTGTAACTTGCATATGTCTAGTGCAAGTATTGCCTGGTGGCAGGTACCTTTATGGATTTTATGAATTTGAATCGGTTTTGATATAACTGTTGCCTTGCATATGTCTAGTGCAAGGATTGCGTGGTGGCAGGTACCCTTATGAGATTTGAGTTTTGTGAATTAGAATATATGGATTTATGGAAATTTTTCAGATCGTGTTTTCTTGAACTCGGTTTTACCTAGCATATGATCGATCTTATATGAAACATCCTGTATCATTTGTGAATTGTGCCATTTGTTTGGGGTTAAGAATGTGGGATGTTACACTTGAGATCGGTAAGCTTTGATCGAGAGAGTTGATGCTAGATCGATGAGATCAAGAGCATCAAGAGATGAACGGTCAGATCCTGAACCTTAGGGTTTAAGGTGATCTGGACAAAGGCTTGGTTTGATTTGATTTTGAGCCAAATTGGGTTGAACCGAATGGCTTGAACCGGTTCACATGGGTGAACGCATGGTTCAAAGTCTTCATGGCGCTTTGGGCGGTTTGCCTTGAGTGAGCGCACGGTTCATGAATGCATGAACGCATGAAGTGAAGGTTTACTATTTTTGGAAGAGGCGTTTTCCAAAATAGATACCACACCTCACGTTCGACGCACTCATGCTATTCTCGCCCCTTTTTGCCTCTTCCTCTCGACGGCTTCTCGTGTGGTGAAGAAGGTTGTCGCCAAGGAGAAGAAGAAGATCGCCAAGCAAGATCTCTCATTCCTTCCATTCGACAAGCACCCTTGGAGAACCTTGCTAGCACAAGGATCAACAAGGAGTAGGCTACATCACCTTGTGTGCGCACCGTGTGGAGGAGAAGCACTCGATTCTCTTCTTCCTAGACGCCATTCGAACTAATGGCTATGGTATGATTCAATCTAAAGATTTAAGTTGATCATATATGATGCATACGATTCTTGATGCCCTATTTTCCGCCCATGCACAAAGTTTTTCATATGCGCATGTTTAGGGTTTCGCCCCCCCCTCTTGAAAGGGGTCCATCAAATATGACCCTAGTCGCCCCCTCTTGTGGGTAATTAAACATTGAAGGTGTGAACACAAGGAGAGGGGCGAGTGCTTGGAGCAAGGGCGCATCTTCCATAACCGCAACCCTCTTCCTCCTTTCCTCTTGGCACAAGGAGATCTAGGGCTTGGCGGCTTGGGCGGTTTTCCCTCTTCACTTGGCGCATCTTTTCTCTGAGTGGCGCAAGAGAAGTAAAACATCTCCCTAAGGCTTGGATCTTCTTCCCGAGGCTAGCACCGGGCGTGGAAGAAGAGAACTCAAGAGATCCGTGTGTGCGAGACTGCAGAGGGCGCACACTTGGACGCCTACATCGGCATCGCTCCATATTGCTCTTAAGGTATTTCCTAACTCATCGTGTCGACTCCCTTGCTTGCGATCTTCACTGGGTTTTTGGGACTGGCCTGTTTCGGGGACATTCTTCCGCTGTGAAAAATGTATGTCCATAACTCTGAAAATTGTAAAATGTCCCCGGGGTTTCCCTGAAAGTCCCCTAAATAGGGGGCGAAACCCTAATAGGCGCAATCAGAGGTTTTAACACAGCGGAAGAAAGGATTTCTAGATCGATTGCATGCTTGTCATATGATCAACTTTGATAAACTTGTATACATCAAAAGATACATACCGATGCCATTTCTTGGATGGCGTCTTGGAAGCAGAGATCGAAAGGGCTCTCCTCCAAAGCGTGCGCACACAAGATGAATCTTGGCTTCTCCTTGTCGCTCCTTGTGCTAGCAAGGTTCTCCAAGTCTCCTGATCGAATGGAAAGAAAAGGGATGTTTTCTTTGCTTGGCCGAATCCTCTCCATAGCGTCAAAGCTTTACCATACAAGAGTGTGTCGAGAGGGGTGGGCGAGAGGCGAGAATAGAGCTTTCTCTCTACAAACGTGAGACGTGGTCTCAACTTGAGATCATGGCTTCTAAAAATAGCCAACCACTTCTCAATGCGACCATGGGTTTACCCCAAGCGCATTTCTTTGCTCTCCCCTTTGAACCATGCGCTCACATGATGAGCCGGTTCATTTTGGTTTGGTTCAAAGACCAATTAACCCAAGCCTTTGGTCTAGATCTCATTAAACTTAAAGGCTCAAGATCTAACCGTTCATCTCTTGATGCTCTTGATCTCACCGATCTAGCATCAACTCTCTCGATTAAAGCTTACCGATCTCAAGCCCTAATCAATCAAACATGATCAGACCAGATCTCACTTACAATCAGAGTTTAAATCCCTTTAAACTGAACCAAAACAATTCAGTCCACACGATCTGATATAAGTAAGCCATATCATCAAATTGTGCGACCCTAAGGGTTTCCTTTAAATGTCGGTAACGATAACTCACATTATCACGATCAGTGAGGGGTATCTAGCAACACATCACTGTCTCCCGATATAAAGGAAAGAGTCTTCCAAGACTACACCCAAACCACAGCACAAGTGTGAACCCAAGTCACTTGACATATGTGTTTCCTTTGCCACTGGATGTTCTTATTGGACAAGCGTGTCAAGCCTGTAATTCCAATATGATGAGAATGATTAGATCAGATGAAACATAGTCATCTGGGTATGGCCATACACTTTCTCAATCATCTCATCCAGGGGGCCCCTATAGAACATCACACTCCAATCAAGGAGACGGCAATCCTATATCTATCACTAGTGCCCTAACATGACTCATGCTCACTATCCAAGATAGTCTATAACCATTATGTTTCAAATGATATTGAACTACCTCAAAACAATGCCAATCATCATTTAGAAACACAAGTGATCTCAAGTCAGAGGAAATATGCCACTTGTTTGCATATAAGGATTATTCATATTGTGACAAGCAACTGAATATCCTAAGTAGGGTCTGTCCAGTACATCCAATGTACCCATGAGTCTACATCTTATTCCATGCTCGAAGCATCCTATAAGACTAGAACACATATTAGTCTCAATCATATCAAGGCTGTCTCATGTTCACCAAGATATCTCGACTAAGGACAATACTGCATGTCAGCCAAGCTGAACAGCATTGAGACATTATTCAGAAGTATACATATTGCAGCAGATGATGTAACAACCTGAATAACAACCATTGCCTTTATAAACATAGAGTTTATATACATGATACTGATATAATCCCAAGGCCTCAAACATTAGCCTTAAGGGCATACCCCAACATTCCCAACAGTGGTATCAGAGCGACTTGCAAGACTCGAACGATGTTTTATGCTTTTCTTCCATGCTCACATGCCATATTTCTATTTTCTTATATAGCATGATGCATGGCAATCGATTTTTCTAAAAGTAGAAAAATTAGGGTTTCTTGTTTCTATCATCCTCTCAATCTCTTTTGGAATTTTTGGACTATTTTTCTTGTTTGATTTAAAGATCAAAGGCGCACGTAATTTTGTCAAGTAGGACGGGCATTGTGTCTTCCGACTGGCCAAGTCTCTTGATCTGACAAAGTTGCCAGCCGAAAGGATCTCTGAAATCATCATGAAAAATAAATCGCAATAAACCAAAAGACTTGTGAGAAGAAGATGAGAAAAAGAAACTAGTTTTATGAAAAAGTAAAATTTCAGATTTTATGTTTTTCATGAGCATGTAGAATTGCATGAGTAAATACCTTGATTGTGCATAATGTTGTGATCATGAGTCAAGCCCCTCTTGCATGCCTGTGATGTATCCTTGTGCGGCCTGCGTGCCATCTTTTTATTATTAAGAGGAAGATTAAGGGCTAGGCGCATCCTTCTTGGACCTTGATGCTCGCATCTTGCTTGATGGCAGAAGCATGCAAGGTGGTGCATGCAAGCTGGTGCTTGGTTGCTTGGTGGCGCAAGAAATCTTGGCCCCTTGCATGGTGGCGCACCTTCCTTGGAGAAAGACCATGGCATTGGCCGAACCTATGGGGAACTTTTAAAGTGTACCTCTAGGGTTTGAGAGCTAAACCATGAGAGAAGGACCTTGGAGCCAACCTCGAAGTTCAAGCTAGAGGTCGGCTAGGTTAGGTCTAGTTTTTGGGGCTTGAGTTCTAGGACAAGAGTTGAACCTATTTCATGGCATGGATTGGTTCAATGTCTTGTATAGGATATGATCACATCATCCTTTACTACTTTTTTTATTATCTGCAGAAGCATGCCTGAAATATTTTACCGTTATGTTATCACTATAGGATTGCATGCCTGTAATGATAGACATAAGATAAAACTGAGATGATGAGACCTTAAACAAAAACCCTCAATTAAAATATCAAGTCTGGTAGCCTTCTAACGCGTAGCCCTCACTAAGCTATCGATCAGTGGAGTTGTGAATTGTTTCCCACCCTCGTGGGACACACCCACTTATCTTTAGAAAATGCGTGGTGGCAATGGTTTCCCCAGTCCAGTTTTAACCTGGGCGTGCCTTCGCAAGGAAACTCGTTGGCCCTGGGCATAACGGTTAGGAATGGACTTGACTAGAAGTTCACATGTGCTGGGCACATGGTGAATGTCTAGAGGCATCGTTGAGTGGTAAAGGTTTCATGTTGTATCCATCCCTTGCTGGACATGAAATGCCCAGACTATCTCAACAAGGGGAGTCGCTTGGAGCAACCGGCCGGCGCGTCCACCTTAGGAAGCATGGGTTTCTTTGTGCATCTCATCCCACCCTCGTGGGACGCAAAGCCTCATGTGAAATATGGATCCCATCTCACTAGGAAGTTTTAAACTTCCCGATTGACTTGTGGGTTGTCAATTCGAATATAAAATAGTGGGAGCCATGGTCATTTAAAACAAGTCCAGTTTAAATGATTCGAAGTAGTACTAATCTGTTCTTCTTGGGTGTTGTAGAATAATGGCTACGAACACTGGCGGATTATCACTGCGATCACTCCTTGATAAGGATAAGTTAGTTGGAACTAACTTTATGGACTGGCATCGGAATTTGAGGATAGTCCTCAAGCTCGAGAAGAAGCTGTATGTCCTTGAACAGCCTCTTCCTGCGGCTCCTCCGCCTAATGCCCGAACGGTAGACAGAGATGCTTATAGAAAGCATCAGGATGACTCTTTGGAGGTTGCATGTCTTATGCTAGCCAGTATGGCACCTGAACTGCAGGTGCAATATGAGGAGCAGAACGCTTTTCAGATGATTACTCGTCTGAAACAGATGTTCGAGGCTCAGGCTAGAACTGAGAGATTTGACACCGCCAAAGCAGTCTTTCGGTGCAAGTTGTCTGAAGGTGCACCAGTGAGACCCCATGTTCTCAAACTCATTGGGAATGTGGATCATCTCAGGAGACTGGGACACACCATAGACAACGAGCTGGTTGTGGATCTTATTCTTCATTCCCTGCCCCCTAGCTTCACTCCGTTTATCATCAACTTCAAAATGAACCGGATTGAGTACACACGGGAGGAATTGATGAATATGCTCCAAACAGCCGAGCGAGAGATGGGTAAGACCAAACCCAATTCTGTTCTTTTGGTCCCTGCGACCAAGAAGATAAAGAAGAAGGGTAAGGCACGTGCTAAGAGCAGTGTCAGAGGTCCTACCAAAGCACTGAAGAAAAGGGCGAAGAAGTCAAAGGAACAAAGGTGTTTCCACTATGGCGAGCAGGGCCACTAGAGAAGGGACTGCAGGCAACTTCAGAATGAGGAGAAGAAAGGCTTGGCCTTAACTTCTAGCTCAGGTATTTATGTTACAGAAGTCAACCTTTCTACTTCTATGTCATGGGTATTGGATACCGCATGTGGAGCTCATATTTGTACAAATATGTAGGGGCTCAAGAAAAGTAGATCGGTGCGGCTTGGAGAGATTGACCTACGCGTTGGAAACGGGGCACAGGTTGCTGCTGTTGCTGTAGGCGTTTTGACTCTCTCCTTGCCTTCTGGAATTCAATTAGAACTAGACAATTGCTTTTGTGTACCTTCGCTAACAAAGAACATTGTATCCATTCCTTGCTTGGCGAGGAAAGGATTTAAATTTGAAATAAATAAGAACTCCTGTTCTTTTTCATTTGCAAATATGTTCTATGGGAAGGGTACTTTGTGCAATGGTCTATATATCTTGGATATGGAAAGTTCTATTTGTAACATAAGCAATAAAAGGACCAAACTGAGTGGTTCAGTTGGTGCTTTCCTATGGCACTGTCGATTAGCCCATATAAAGAAGAATCGCATCCAACAACTCCATGCAAATGGATTGTTAGATTCAAGTTCCTTGGAGGAATTTGATACTTGTGAACCTTGTTTATTAGGGAAGATGACAAAGGCCCCCTTCACCAAGATTGGTGAGAGGGCAGAAGGTTTATTGGATCTCATACATACTGATGTGTGTGGGCCCTTCAATAAACAAGCCAGAGGAGGGTACAGCTACTTCATTACCTTTACTGATGACTTCAGTAGGTATGGTTATGTCTACTTAATGAGACATAAATCTGAATCCTTTGAGAAATTCAAGGAGTTCAAGAATGAAGTAGAGAACCAGCTTGGAAGATCCATTAAAGCTCTTCGATCAGATTGAGGTGGAGAATACCTGAGTGGTGAGTTATTTGACTATCTGAGAGAGTGTGGGATCATATCCCAACTCACTCCTCCTGGAACACCTCAATGGAATGGTGTGTCTGAAAGGAGAAATCAAACTTTATTGGATATGGTTCGATCCATGATGAGTCATGCAACTCTACCTTCATCATTCTGGGGGCATGCACTAGAAACAGCTTCTCTGATACTGAATAATGTTCCATCTAAGAGTGTCTCCAAAATACCATACGAGGTATGGAGTGGAAGACGCCCTAATCTCACGTTTATCAGGATCTGGGGATGTGAGGCTTATGTCAAACGTCAGGATTCTAGCAAGCTAGAACCTAGATCTGATAAGTGTGTGTTTGTGGGGTATCCTAAGGAAACTAAAGGATACTACTTCTATGTCCCAACCGAGAACAAAGTTTTTGTTTCTCGGGGTGCTGTCTTTCTAGAGAAAGAATTTCTTATGAAAGAAGTTAGTGGAAGGAAGTTTGACTTGGATGAGGTCCAAGTGCAAGCACAAGACAAAGAGATGGAATCTGAGCCACCTGCACCGGTTGCTAGGCAACCTGAGGCTCAGACACAGGTCCCGCGTAGGTCTGGGAGAATTCGTCGTGCACCTGAAAGGTATGGGTCGCTACCGACCCAACACGATGGGATCTTCATCATTGAGGATGAACCTAGAACCTATGATGAGGCGGTCAGTGGACCGAACTCCGAGAAATGGCTTGACGCCATGAGATCTGAGATGGATTCCATGTCGGCTAACCAAGTCTGGGATTTGGTTGAGCTACCTGAGGGGTAAAACCCATAGGGTGTAAATGGGTCTTCAAGAAGAAGATAGACATGGATGGCAAAATAGTTACCTATAAGGGTAGACTAGTGGCTAAAGGATTTAAACAAGTCCACGGGGTGGACTATGATGAAACCTTCTCGCCAGTTGTCATGATTAAATCCATTCGGATTCTTCTTGCTATAGCTGCATATCATGACTATGAGATATGGCAGATGGATGTGAAAACAGCGTTCCTTAACGGGAAGCTGACTGAGGATGTGTATATGACACAACCTGATGGCTTCATCCATCCTGCAGAGGCTAATAAGGTCTGCAGGCTAAAGAGGTCCATTTATGGATTAAAGCAAGCATCTCGAAGTTGGAATCTTCAATTTGATGAGGCCGTGAGAGATTATGGCTTTATCAAAAGCGAAGATGACGCCTGTGTATACAGAAAATTCAGTGGGAGCTTGGTGATTTTTCTGGTCTTGTATGTTGATGACATACTGCTCATCGGAAACGACATCCCTAGTCTTCAAGCTGTGAAGACATGGTTGGGGAAGTGTTTCGAGATGAAAGACTTAGGGGAGGCCGCCTAGGGGAGGCCGCCTATATTCTAGGCGTGAGGATCTACCGGGATAGATCCAAGAGGCTCTTGGCCCTTAGTCAAAGTACTTACATTGATAAGGTACTGGAGAGGTTCTACATGGAGCAATCCAAGAAAGGATACCTTCCAGTGAGACATGGCCTTACTCTCTCAAAGAGCCAGTGTCCTACAACACAGGCTGAGAGGGATGACATGAGTCGAATTCCTTATGCTTCGGCAGTAGGATCGATCATGTATGCAATGTTATGTACTAGACTAGATGTGGTATATGCTGTGAGCATAACCAGCCGATACCAATCCAATCCAGGTCTACAGCACTGGGTGGCTGTAAAGAACATCCTAAAGTATCTGAGAAGAACTAAGGATTTGTTCTTGGTCTATGGGGGACAGGAAGAGCTCAGTATGCAGGGCTATACTGACGCATCGTTCCAGTTTGACCCTGACGACTTTAGATCGCAGGCCGGCTATGTGTTCAAGATAAATGGAGGCGCTGTATGTTGGAAGAGCTTCAAGCAATCCACCATAGCAGATTCTACAACCGAAGCTGAGTATGTGGCTGCTTTTGAGGCAGCCAAGGAAGCTGTTTGGATAAGGAAGTTCTTATGTGATCTTCAAGTGGTACCTAGTGCAATGGATCCCATTGAACTCTATTGTGACAACAATGGAGCAATTGCACAAGCCAAGGAACCACGGTCTCATCAAAGATCCAAACACATACTCAGAAGATTTCACCTGATCAGAGAGATCATTGACAGAGGTGATGTCAAGATTAGCAGAGTAGACACAGAGAACAATCTGGCAGACCCATTTACCAAGGCTTTGGCGCAGCAGAAGCATGATGGTCACGCTAGAGATATGGGGTTGAAATTCCTCAACTTCTAGGTCTTAGTGCAAGTGGGAGATTGTTGGTGTATATGCCCTATGACCTAGTTTTGGTCAACTTATGTACTACTTGACACTGATGTTTATATATCATTCTGGAATTGTCATTATCATTGTTTGACTACACCTGCGATTGTGTACTTACATGATAATGTCCCTGGAGACAGATTGGATCTGTGCTCGAATTATAATCCCCAGTCGATGTACCTTAGTGGATATGGGACAGCTATGGTACTTGAGAGACTGGTATGTGGGTTGGTTAGGCACGTGGTGCTAACGCAGACACATGGGTATATCATTGGGGATATACTGGATAGACCCGCTATGAGGCTATGACTTGGTGTCATGAGTTATCCTCATAAGTGACAGGAGATGCATTGATCCCTTGACTTGAGGTCATTAATCATTCTATATGGTTAGGGACTTGCTTTGATACAACCTAACACCTTGCCGTAGCTGGGAGGTCATAACGGTTGTTATTGAGCATGTCACGACCCATATGAGAAGATCAATGGACAGACATAGGATTTGCCCCTTCCCTAAGGAAGTATGATATCCATGGAGCTCCTTTATGGTTCTATGACTGAGAGTGTATGGCCATACCCAGGTGAGAACCTGTTTTAGTCATAGCCATGTGATTGGATGAAAACAAGTGGTGACACACTTGTCCAATCGGATATCAGTATGGCAAAGAGACTGTAATGCATCTGTACCTAGTTGCGATGATGGGGATGTCGATGTCGATATCCATTCCAACGACCTGGGTAGCAGCGATGCACTGCTAGGTGCCACTCACTGCTTGTGATGACCTTTGGTCAACATTGCCAGCGTCAGAGGAACCTACAGGGTCGCACACCTTGATACTTGAGTTCTCGTATTGATCGGGAAGCCTTATGATCGAGTTATTGGATAACTCGGATCTAATTGGGAGATTTCATCAGCGCCAATGGGCCTGATGAGATGGAAGAATGTTATTGGAGACAAACTTCATTTTTGGCAGGTTGACCCGTATTTGACCATGGTTGGTCACATTTGGATTAGGGTTGCATTGGATTGGATCCAAATGCTTAATCAACCTATGCAATGATGTTTGGGCTAGCTCATTATCCAATGAGGCCCAATAACAAGTTCTCATGAAGAGATGAGAGGCTAAAAGGGTATAATGGGGAGAAACATGAACCATTAGGCGCCTAGGGGCATAATGGGGTCATGTTGGCGCCTTTGCTTCATTATGGAAGTAAAGGGCGCCTCCCCCTCTCTTCCTAGGATGCAATGCATGCCTCTATGGCATTGCTTGAGGCGCAAGGCAAGGCCTTGGCGCACAAGGAAAGGCGTGGGAACAAAAGGTAAGGTTGAATGAGAATTATGGAAATGTCTTGGAGACTTTCCTTATCTCAAACCTCCTCATCCTAGCCCTACACTTGTCATGATCCTAGCCAT
The DNA here is from genome assembly GCA_027563935.2 of Costus lasius. Lineage (NCBI taxonomy): Eukaryota > Viridiplantae > Streptophyta > Magnoliopsida > Zingiberales > Costaceae > Costus > Costus lasius. Next base: position 62,692,009 of record CM050454.1, on the reverse strand, counting down.
TACCCTAACCGCCTCTTGCCCTATAAATATGACCCTAGTCGCCCCCTCTTGTGGGTAATTAATCCTTGAAGGCGTGAACACAAGGAGAGGGGCGAGTGCTTGGAGCAAGGGCGCATCTTCCATAACCGCAACCCTCTTCCTCCTTTCCTCTTGGCGCAAGGAGATCTAGGGCTTGGCGGCTTGGGCGGTTTTCCCTCTTCACTTGGCGCATCTTTTCTCTGAGTGGCGCAAGAGAAGTAAAACATCTCCCTAAGGCTTGGATCTTCTTCCCGAGGCTAGCACCGGGCGTGGAAGAAGAGAACTCAAGAGATCCGTGTGTGCGAGACTGCAGAGGGCGCACACTTGGACGCCTACATCGGCATCGCTCCATATTGCTCTTAAGGTATTTCCTAACTCATCGTGTCAACTCCCTTGCTTGTGATCTTCACTGGGTTTTTGGGACTAGCCTGTTTCGGGGACATTCTTCCGCTGCGAAAAATGTATGTCCATAACTCTGAAAATTATAAAATGTCCCCGGGGTTTCCCAACAACTGGGTCATACCATCAATCAAGAACTTGTTGAAGACATCATCTTACAGTCTCTTCCGGCTTCTTTCGATGCATCATCATTAATTTTAATATGAACAAAATCGACTGTACTCCGGCAGAATTATTGAATATGCTCTGCACTATAGAGCAGACTCTTGAGAAGGGAAAGCCTTCATCCTCTGTCTTGATGGTTCCTTCAAGGAATAAGAAGAAGGGGAAGAAGGGCAAAACCCCTATCAAGAGCTACAACAAGGCTTTGAAACAAAAGATAAAGCGGTCAAAGGATAACAGATGCTTCCATTGTGGCCAGCTGGGTCACTGGAAGAAGGACTGTAGAGCGCTCCAAGGAGAGAAGAAGGGAAGCAAGCCTTCCACTTCTGGCTCAGGTATTTTCGTGACTGAAGTCATGGTTGCTTCTTCTATATCATGGGTGTTGGACACTGCATGTGGAGTTCACATTTGTTCAAATGTGCAGGAACTCAAGAGAAGAAGACAGGTGGGACAGCATGAGGTGGACATACGAGTTGGAAACGGGGCACGAGTTGCTGCTGTTGCTGTAGGAGAATATAACATCTCTTTACCATCTGGATTTGTATTAGAACTTGACAATTGTTATTTCGTACCAAGCATAACAAAGAATATTATCTCTATTCCTGCTCTTGTCAGGAAAGGTTTTTCATTTGAATGCAAAACTTCACAGTGCTGTATTTCATTTGATAGTATTGTTTATGCAACTGGGTCGATTATCAATGGGTTATACATGTTGGACATGGAATGTTCTGTACAACAAATTGATAATAAGAAAGCCAAGCATGCTGATCACAGCACCTTGTTATGGCATAGTCGTCTAGGCCATATTAACAAGAAGCGCATTAAGTGGTTGCATGACTATAGACTGCTGGGATCATTCTCCTATGAGGAGCTTGATACATGCAAAGCTTGTTTAATGGGTAAGATGATGAAGACTCCTTTTACTAATAAAGGTGAAAGGGCTTTAGGTTTACTTGACCTTATTCACAGTGATGTGTGTGGGCCATTTAGTAAACATGCCAAAGGTGGCTATTCATACTTCATTACTTTTACTGATGATTTCAGTAGGTATGGTTATGTCTATTTAATGAGACATAAGAGTGAATCTTTTGACAAGTTCAAAGAATTCAAAAATGAAGGAGTGTGGGATTATCTCACAGCTCACTCCGCCAGGGACACCGCAATGGAATGGTGTGTCCGAGAGGAGGAATCGAACCTTATTGGATATGGTTCGTTCTATGATGAGTCAGGCTACTCTACCTTACTCCTTTTGGGGATTTGCACTGGAAACAGCTGCAAAGATACTAAACCGAGTGCCATCCAAGACTATTTCAAAGACACCATATGAGTTATGGTATGGGAAACAGCCGAGCTTGACATTTATCAAAATCTGGGGTTGCGAGGATTATGTCAAAAAGCTCGCCTCAGGGAAACTAGAGAGCAGATCTGATAAATGTATCTTTGTCGGATACCCTAAAGAAACCAAGGGTTATTATTTCTACAATCCCAAGGAGAATAAAGTATTTATTGCTCGAACGGCTATTTTTCTTGAGAAGGAGTTTCTTCTGCAAGAGGCCAGTGGGAGAGAAATAAAACTGGATGAAATTCCAGAAGAAGGACAAAGTAGTCAAGCACAGTTGGATAAGCCTGAGCCAATAGATCAGGTTAATGTTCAACCTGAGGCTCAGACATCACGGGTGAAGGGTTTAGAGGGGTCCCCTTCAAGGGGGAGCGAAACCCTATAGATGGCGCAAGTGGTCTTCTTTGTTTTAGCAGCGGAATTAGGGTTTAAACTTGATCGCATGCTATACTTTCATATGATCAACTTAAACAACAAATGAAAGATTCGTTACCATAGCCATGGGAAGGAGGCGGCTTGGAAGCAAAGAGCAAGATAGATCTTCTCCACAAGCGACGCACACAAGAAGGAGGGATGACTTCTTCTTGTTGATCTTTGTGCTAGCAAAGATCTTCAAGAGTCCTTGCCGAATGGAAGGGATAGGTTGAGATGCTTCCTTGGCCGAGAGCTCTCCCTTGTCGTTCACCTTCTTCCACACGAGATGGCAAGCAAGCAACGTCAATGACAAGTGAGCAAAAAGCGTTTAGGCGATAACATCAAAAATGGCGTTACATGACTTCCCAAAATGGAAAGTCATGAAGCCATGTTCCAACGCCAAAACGCCTTCCTTCATGAACCATGCGTTCACATAGTGAACCGGTTCATTCTTTGGTTCAATTCGATTTGGCTCATAGACCAAAATCAAACCAAGCCAAGCCAATATATGGTCTAGACCTTCTATGAACCTAATGGCTCAAGATCTAACCGTTCATCTCCTGATGCTCTTGATCTTACCGATCTAGCATCTCCTCTCTCGATCGAAGCTTACCGATCTCAAGCCCTAATCAATCAAACATGATCAGACTAGATCTCACTTACAATCAGAGTTTAAATCCCTTTAAACTGAACCCAAATAATTCAGTCCACACGATCTGACTTAAGTAAGTCATATCATCAATTTGTGCGACCCTGAGGGTTTCCTTTAAATGTCGGTAACGATAACTTTCGTTATCACGATCAGTGAGGGGTATCTAGCAACACATCACTGTCTCCCGATATAAAGGAAAGAGTCTTCCAAGACTACTCCCAAACCACAGCACAAGTGTGAATCAACTTCACAAGGCATGCATGTGTCCTTTGCCACTGGATGTTCTTATTGGACAAGCGGGTCAAGCTTGTATCTCCAATACGATGAGCATGATTAGATCAGATGAGCATAGTCATCTGGGTATGGCCATACACTTTCTCAATCATCTCATATAGGGGGGGCCCCTTTAGAACATCACACTCCTTGAACAAGGAGACGACAATCCTATATCTATCACTAGTGCCCTAACCTGACTCATGATCATTATCCAAGATAGTCTATGATCATTATGTTTCAAATGATATTGAACTACCTCAAAACAATGACAATCATCATTTAGTAACTCAAGTGATCTCAAGTCAGAGGACATGTGCCACTTAGTGCATACAAGGAATATTCACATTGTGACAAGCAATTGAATATCCTAGTAGGGTCTGTCCAGTACATCCAATGTACCCATGAGTCTACATCTTATTCCATGCTCGAAGCATCCTATAAGATTAGAACACATATTAGTCTCAATCATATCAAGGCTGTCTCATGTTCACCAAGATATCTCGACTAAGGACATATAGCCTGTCAGCCTAGCTGAACAGCTTTGAGACATTATTCAGTAGTACACTTATTACTGCAGACAAGGCAACAACCTGAATAATAACCATGCCTTTATAAACATAAGAGTTTATTACATGATACTGTTACAATCCCAAAGGCCTCAAACATTAGCCTTAAGGGCATACCCCAACAATCTCCCACTTGCACTTAATCTAATGGTTGAGAAATCTCAAACCCATATTATTACAGTGCTTCTCATGCTTCTGCTGCGCCAGAGGCTTGGTAAGCGGGTCTGCCAGATTGTCGTCTGTATGAACCTTGCATATTTTGATCTCGCCACGATCTATGATCTCCCGGATCACGTGAAACCGTCTCTGTATGTGCTTGGACTTCTAGTGCGACCGTGGTTCCTTTGCTTGTGCGATTGCTCCAGTGTTATCACAGAAGATAACCAAAGGATCTGCACTCGAAGGAACGACACCAAGTTCTCTCACGAACTTACGAATCCACACTGCCTCCTTGGATGCTTCCGAGGCTGCAACATACTCGGCTTCTGTTGTGGAATCAGCAACAGTTGACTGTTTGAAACTTTTCCACACCACTGCTCCACCATTCAAGCTAAAAACATAGCCTGATTGCGATCGGAAATCATCCTGGTCCGACTGGAACGAAGCGTTAGTATATCCTTCTATACTGAGTTCTTCCTGACCACCATATATCAAGAACATATCTTTGGTCCTCCGCAGATATTTTAAAATGTTCTTGACCGCAATCCAGTGCGCCATACCTGGATTACTTTGGAACCGACTGGTCACGCTTAACCCGTAAGCGACGTCTGGGCGAGTACACAACATCGCATACATAATGGACCCAATAGCCGAAGCATAAGGCGTATTGTCCATTTCATCTTTCTCAGTCTGTGTTTGTGGACACTGACTCCTCGAAAGATTCAGACCATGTCTGACTGGAAGATATCCTCTTTTAGAATTCTCTAAATGGAATCTCTCCAGGACTTTATCGATGTAAGTACTCTGGCACAGCCCGAGAAGCCTCTTAGATCTATCCCTGTAGATCTTCACACCTAACACATAGGCTGCTTCTCCTAAATCTTTCATCTGGAAACATTTTCCTAACCATGCTTTAACAGCATGCAGTTCAGGAATATCATTTCCAATGATCAAGATGTCATCGACGTAGAGGACTAGGAATGTAATCACGCTCCCACTAAACCTCTTATATACACATGGGTCATCCTCGTTCTTGATGAAACCAAACTCAGAGATTGATTCATCAAAACGAATATTCCAACTTCTAGATGCTTGTTTAAGTCCATAAATAGACTTCTTTAACTTGCATATTTTATGACGATCTGATAGATTAGTGAAACCCTCAGGTTGTGTCATGTACACATCCTCATCCAGATTTCCATTAAGGAAAGCTGTCTTCACATCCATCTGCCAGATCTCATAATCGTAATATGCAGCTATCGCGAAAAGAATCCGAATAGACTTAAACATGGCTACAGGTGAGAAAGTTTCATCATAATCTATCCCGTAGATTTGTGTGAAACCTTTCGCAACTAGCCTGCCTTTATAGGTAACCACGTTACCATCCATGTCAATCTTCTTCTTGAAGATCCATTTACAGCCTATAGGGATTACTCCCGGAGGCGGATCAACCAAATCCCAGACTTGGTTATCTGACATGGAGTCCATCTCGGCTCGCATAGCATCAAGCCATCTAGCTGACTCCGGTCCACTTACCGCATCCGCATAAGTAAGGGGTTCATCATTATCAATGATGTAGACTCCGTCATAGCGCTCAGGCTGTCGACGGATCCTTCCCGATCTTCGCGGTTCCCGTGATATCTGAGCCTTAGGTTGTTCAGTAACCTGTTCTACCGGCTCAGCCTCATCCAACTGTGCTTGACTACTTTGTCCTTCCTCTGGATTCTCATCCAGCTTTATTTCTCTCCCACTGGCCTCTTGTAGAAGAAACTCCTTCTCAAGAAATATGGCCGTCCGAGCAACAAATACTTTGTTCTCTTTGGGTCCGTAGAAATAATAACCCTTAGTTTCCTTAGGGTAACCGACAAAGATACATTTGTCAGATCTGCTCTCTAGTTTCCCAGAGGCGAGCTTTTTGACATAAGCCTCGCAACCCCAGATCCTGATAAATGTCAAGCTCGGCTGTTTCCCATACCATAACTCATATGGCGTCTTTGAAACTGCCTTGGATGGCACTCGGTTTAGTACCTTTGCAGCTGTTTCCAGTGCAAATCCCCAAAAGGAGTATGGAAGAGTAGCCTGACTCATCATAGAACGAACCATATCAAGTAACGTTCTATTTCTCCTTTCGGACACACCATTCCATTGCGGTGTTCCTGGCGGAGTGAGCTGTGAGATAATCCCACACTCCTTTAGATAGTCAGTAAACGCATGACTTAGGTATTCTCCACCTCGATCTGAGCGAAGTGCCTTGATATTTCGGCCTAGCTGATTTTGTACTTCATTCTTGAACTCTTTGAACTTGTCAAAAGATTCACTTTTATGTCTCATCAGATAGACATACCCATACCTACTGAAATCATCAGTAAAGGTAATGAAGTACTGATAGCCACCTCTAGCATGTTTACTAAATGGCCCACACACATCACTGTGTATGAGGTCAAGTAAACCTGAAGCCCTTTGACCTTTATTAGGAAAAGGTGACTTCGTCATTTTACCCATCAAACAAGCTTTGCATGTATCAATCTCCTCACAGGAGAATGATCCCAGTAGTCCATGATCATGCAACCGCTTAATGCGTTTCTCGTTTATATGGCCTAAACGACTATGCCATAGCAAGGTGCTGTCATCAGCATTCTTGGCTTTCTTATTATCAATGTTATGTATAGAACTTTCCATGTCCAACATGTATAACCCATTGTTAATTGAACCAGTAGCATAAACAATATTACCATAAGATAAAACACACTTTGAAATATTGCATTCAAAGGCAAATCCTTTCCTGACAAGAGCAGGAATGGAGATAATATTTTTAGTTATACTGGGAACAAAATAACAACTGTTTAGTTCCAATACAAGTCCAGATGGTAAAGAAATGAAATAGTCTCCTACAGCAACAGCAGCAACCCGTGCCCCGTTTCCAACGCGTAGGTCTACCTCATGCTGTCCCACCTGCCTTCTTCTCTTGAGTTCCTGTACATTTGAACAAATGTGAACTCCACATGCAGTGTCCAACACCCATGAAATAGAAGAAGATGAAACCATGACTTCCGTCACGTATATACCTGAGCCAGAAGCGATGCTTCCCCTCTTATCTCCTTGGAGCGCTTTACAGTCCTTTTTCCAGTGACCTAGCTGGCCACAGTGGAAACACCTGTTGTCCTTCGACCGCTTCACCTTCTGTTTCAGAGCCTTACTGTAGTTCTTGACAGGGGCCTTGCCCTTCTTCCCCTTCTTCTTGTTCCTGGAAGGAACCAGTAAGACAGAGGTTGAAGGCTTTCCCTTCAGAGTTTCCTCAGTAGTCAAGAGCATATTCAGCAGCTCTGCCGGAGTACAATCGATTTTGTTCATATTAAAGTTAATGATGAACGCATCGAAAGAGGGCGGGAGAGACTGCAGAATAATATCTACAGCAAGCTCCTGGTTGATGGTATGCCCCAGTTTCTCTAGAGCCTCCTTGTGCCCTATCATCTTGAGCACATGAGCTCCAACTGGGCTCCCTTCAGCCAGTTTGCTCTGAAAGAAGAGCTTCGTCAGATTATAGCGTTCTGTCCTCGCCTGTGCAGCATACAGCATCTTGAGGTTCGCTATAATCTCTATAGCCGACATATCCTCATGCTGACGCTGCAGCGGTGGCGTCATAGACGCTAGCATCAGGCAAGCGACATCAATGCTATCATTGACGTGCTTTTCATAGGCTTCGCGAACCGCCCTTGCGGCGTTCGCAGCGGGTTGAGGCGGCACAGCCGTCTCGAGGACATACAGTTTCCTCTCTGCCTTAAGAACGATCTTAAGGTGTCCGAACCAGTCAGAGAAGTTCGGCCCAGCAAACTTCTCCCTTTCCAGTAGGGATCGCACATTGAAGCTCATGGTGTTCGTTGCTGCAGGAATCTACAACAATGCAAGAACAGCAAGGTCAGTATCAATGTTCAGAATCAATCCAGGACTTAAGAAAGATTCTTTTCTCACTATTTTGTCTGACTGAAAAATCCAGTAAACAGTCCGAAAGAGTAACACTCTTTTAGTGAGATGGGATCCAGATTTCATACTTGGTCTCCGCGTCCCACTCAGGCGAGATAAGATGCACAGAGATGACAAGCACTAATTTCTGGAAGGCTGTCCCAGCCAATCGCCAACCCGTGCGATTCCCCTTCATCTGGGCAATCCAGCAGACTGTGCCAACTGAGTTGGTACAACACAGTCTCTGATCCCACAGATGGCTGCCTCCATGTGCTACCATATGCGCCACATATGTAGCCTACATGGTCAAGCTGACCCGACCTACTCCCTGGACCACCACGTGCTATGCTGAGCAACGAGAAGCGATAAATCCCTTCTCTGTAACACGCAGGTGAAATCCCGCACCGTCTGAAGATAGATGGACGTGCCCACTGAGTGGGTACAACACGGCTCCAACGATAGTCAGAACAGTGAGGTTTCGCGTCAGAAGGCTTACGAGCTTGATATTTTTAGCGTTTGGATTTTAACGGCCTTTTATCTTCTTACTATCAGGCAAATCCTATGGCTATAGCAGAAGATAAACTCATGCAGTTCTAATTATATAACGAATAAAAAGAAAGCATGCTGATCTTATGTGGTAAAAGCCCAAAGCCTAAGTAAGACCTTAAGATACTTAAGTCTTCACTTGCTCTTCTTGGGACTTTTGCATCTCATATAAGGTCCAACCCAGGGCCCTAGCGCCAAGAGCACCTCAGGTGCGCCACCAACTGAATGCGCCTCTGCGATGTGTGCTTTTGTGCTCTTGTCTAATCAGAATACATTTTGATCTATCTAGACAAGCTTGACTCGCAGGTCAATTATACAATAAATTAAAACAATATGATTCGCAGATCACAAAATAAGATTAATTTATAATTAACCAGGCACGCAGGCCCCAGCACATCACACAATAGGGCAACCCACATAAGATTAAATAAACAGGCATCATGGCATCAACCAATCATCATGTGATCCATTACATAGAAAATAAAATTTTGAAAACCCCATTGGCATCAATTTTAATTCTCTTATGTGCCCTACAACCTTACAACGGTCCATTGATAGGGATCCACTCATCAATCTAGTTAGATCCTTGCCCTTGCATGCACCAAGTCCTAACTGACTCGAGTTGACCTGATGGTCAACCATGCATGCGCCAAGGGCTGAACAACCTTCATGAGATCTGGCAAGCGGGTGTGACCCCGGGCCTAACTCATGTGTGTTCATTGCTGTCTCAACCAGACCTCGCTACACGCCTGTGATGCAGTCAACCTATAGCCACCTCGTGCTTTCGCACAGGTGCTATCTGGTCAACCCATCTAGGCTGTCAGATGGTCTGATCAGACTATTGGATCTAACCTAGAGTATGCTTTCAACCCCATCAACCCGTCTAAGGGTTTATAGTAGATGCATATAGATCTAATTGTTTGCGCGCAAGTAGGTATAAGTTTTGATGAAATACCATTCGACATACTTAACATGCGCCAACACAACAACATGCGCAAATCATGAAGAAACATATAACATGCGCAAATCATGAAGAAACATACATCTAAGTTCTAAACTAGCATGTAGGTTTCGGCATGTGATCAACTATCATTAGATCTACTCATAAGCATATACATGGATCAAACATGATGATCTACACATTAGATGCGCAAGCAATCATATGAACAAGTATAGATCCGCACCTCTGATACCAATTGAAGGGTTTAGAGGGGTCCCCTTCAAGGGGGAGCGAAACCCTATAGATGGCCCAAGTGGTCTTCTTTGTTTTAGCAGCGGAATTAGGGTTTAAACTTGATCGCATGCTATACTTTCATATGATCAACTTAAACAACAAATGAAAGATTCGTTACCATAGCCATGGGAAGGAGGCGGCTTGGAAGCAAAGAGCAAGATAGATCTTCTCCACAAGCGACGCACACAAGAAGGAGGGATGACTTCTTCTTGTTGATCTTTGTGCTAGCAAAGATCTTCAAGAGTCCTTGCCGAATGGAAGGGATAGGTTGAGATGCTTCCTTGGCCGAGAGCTCTCCCTTGTCGTTCACCTTCTTCCACACGAGATGGCAAGCAAGCAACGTCAATGACAAGTGAGCAAAAAGCGTTTAGGCGATAACATCAAAAATGGCGTTACATGACTTCCCAAAATGGAAAGTCATGAAGCCATGTTCCAACGCCAAAACGCCTTCCTTCATGAACCATGCGTTCACATAGTGAACTGGTTCATTCTTTGGTTCAATTCGATTTGGCTCATAGACCAAAATCAAACCAAGCCAAGCCAATATATGGTCTAGACCTTCTATGAACCTAATGGCTCAAGATCTAACCGTTCATCTCCTGATGCTCTTGATCTTACCGATCTAGCATCTCCTCTCTCGATCGAAGCTTACCGATCTCAAGCCCTAATCAATCAAACATGATCAGACTAGATCTCACTTACAATCAGAGTTTAAATCCCTTTAAACTGAACCCAAATAATTCAGTCCACACGATCTGACTTAAGTAAGTCATATCATCAATTTGTGCGACCCTGAGGGTTTCCTTTAAATGTCGGTAACGATAACTTTCGTTATCACGATCAGTGAGGGGTATCTAGCAACACATCACTGTCTCCCGATATAAAGGAAAGAGTCTTCCAAGACTACTCCCAAACCACAGCACAAGTGTGAATCAACTTCACAAGGCATGCATGTGTCCTTTGCCACTGGATGTTCTTATTGGACAAGCGGGTCAAGCTTGTATCTCCAATACGATGAGCATGATTAGATCAGATGAGCATAGTCATCTGGGTATGGCCATACACTTTCTCAATCATCTCATATAGGGGGAGCCCCTTTAGAACATCACACTCCTTGAACAAGGAGACGGCAATCCTATATCTATCACTAGTGCCCTAACCTGACTCATGATCATTATCCAAGATAGTCTATGATCATTATGTTTCAAATGATATTGAACTACCTCAAAACAATGACAATCATCATTTAGTAACTCAAGTGATCTCAAGTCAGAGGACATGTGCCACTTAGTGCATACAAGGAATATTCACATTGTGACAAGCAATTGAATATCCTAGTAGGGTCTGTCCAGTACATCCAATGTACCCATGAGTCTACATCTTATTCCATGCTCGAAGCATCCTATAAGATTAGAACACATATTAGTCTCAATCATATCAAGTCTGTCTCATGTTCACCAAGATATCTCGACTAAGGACATATAGCCTGTCAGCCTAGCTGAACAGCTTTGAGACATTATTCAGTAGTACACTTATTACTGCAGACAAGGCAACAACCTGAATAATAACCATGCCTTTATAAACATAAGAGTTTATTACATGATACTGTTACAATCCCAAAGGCCTCAAACATTAGCCTTAAGGGCATACCCCAACAACGGGAACCGCGTAGATCGGGAAGGATTCGTCGTCAGCCTGAGCGCTATGACGGAGTCTACATCATTAATGATGAACCCCTCACTTATGCGGATGCGGTCAGTGGACCGGAGTCAACAAAATGGATTGAAGCTATGCGAACTGAGATGGACTCCATGTCAGATAACCAAGTCTGGGATTTGGTTGATCCGCCTCTGGGAGTAATCCCTGTAGGCTGTAAGTGGATCTTCAAAAAGAAGAAAGACATGGATGGTAACGTAGTTACCTATAAGGGCAGACTAGTTGCGAAAGGTTTCAAACAGATCTACGGGATAGATTATGATGAAACTTTCTCTCCTATAGCCATGTTCAAGTCTATTCGAATTATTCTCGCGATAGCAACATATTTTGATTATGAGATCTGGCAAATGGATGTGAAAACAGCTTTCCTTAATGGAAAACTGGAAGAGGATGTGTATATGACACAACCTGAAGGTTTCATTAACCCAACAGAAGGTCATAAAATATGCAAATTAAAGAAATCCATTTATGGACTAAAACAAGCATCAAGAAGCTGGAATATTCGTTTTGATGAATCAGTTTCTGAATTTGGATTCATGAAAAATGAAGATGACCCGTGTGTATATAATGAAAGGACCCCTAAACAAGGGGGCGAAACCCTAATAAGTGCATGGAGAGGTTTTAACACAGCGGAAAAGGTTTCTAGATCGATGCATGCAGTATGATCAACTTTAAAATTTTTGTATACATGAGAATCGATCCTTACCGATGCCATTTCTTGGATGGCGTCTAGGAAGTAGAGAGTCAAACGCTTCTCCTCCAAATGGTGCGCACACAAGGTGATTAATGCGCCTACTCCCTTAGTGCTCCTTGTGCTAGCAAGGTTCCAAGGTCTCCTGATCGAATGGAAGGGAAGGAGATGTTTTTTTTTCTTCTTGGCCGAATCCTCTCCAAAGCGTCAAGGCGACACACAACGAGTGAACCTCGAGAGAGAGGGGCGAGGGGCGAGAATAGAACTTCTCTTGGCGTGAACGTGAGGCGTGGCCTCATGGCTTCTAAAAATAGCAAACCACCAACGCTCATGCGACCATGGGTTTACCCCAACGCATATTGCTCCCCTTTTGAACCATGCGCTCACATGATGAGCAGGTTCAATTTCGGTTTGGTTCAAAGACCAATTAAGCCAAGCACCTGGTCCAGATCACAATAAACCCTAAAGGTTCAAGATCCAACCGTTCATCTCTTGATGCTCCTGATCTCACCGATCTAGCATCAAATCTCTCGATCAAAGCTTACCGATCTCAAGCCCTAATCAATCAAACATGATCAGACCAGATCTCACTTACAATCAGAGTTTAAATCCCTTTAAACTGAACCAAAACAATTCAGTCCACACGATCTGACTTAAGTAAGCCATATCATCAAATTGTGCGACCCTAAGGGTTTCCTTTAAATGTCGGTAACGATAACTTACGTTATCACGATCAGTGAGGGGTATCTAGCAACACATCACTGTCTCCCGATATAAAGGAAAGAGTCTTCCAAGACTACACCCAAACCATAGCACAAGTGTGAACACAAGTCACTTGACATATGTGTTTCCTTTGCCACTGGACGTTCTTATTGGACAAGCGTGTCAAGCCTGTAATTCCAATATGATGAGAATGATTAGATCAGATGATCATAGTCATCTGGGTATGGCCATACACTTTCTCAATCATCTCATCCAGGGGGCCCCTATAGAACATCACACTCTAAACAAGGAGACGGCAATCCTATATCGATCACTAGTGCCCTAACATGACTCATGCTCACCATCCAAGGTAGTCTATAACCATTATATTTCAAATGATATTGAACTATCTCAAAACAATGCCAATCATCATTTAGAAACACAAGTGATCTCAAGTCAGAGGAAATATGCCACTTGTTTGCATATAAGGATTATTCAGATTGTGACAAGCAATTGAATATCCTTAGTAGGGTCTGTCCAGTACATCCAATGTACCCATGAGTCTACATCTTATTCCATGCTCGAAGCATCCTATAAGATTAGAACACATATTAGTCTCAATCATATCAAGGCTGTCTCATGTTCACCAAGATATCTCGACTAAGGACAAAACTGCATGTCAGCCAAGCTGAACAGCATTGAGACATTATTCAGAAGTATACATATTGCAGCAGATGATGTAACAACCTGAATAACAACCATTGCCTTTATAAACATAGAGTTTATACATGATACTGAAATAATCCCAAGGCTTCAAACATTAGCCTTAAAGGCATACCCCAACAATATCCCACTTGCACTTAATCTAATGGTTGAGTAATCTCAAACCCATATTATTACAGTGCTTCTCATGCTTCTGCTGCGCCAGAGGCTTAGTAAGCGGGTCAGCTAGATTGTCATCTGTATGAACCTTGCAGATTTTGATCTCGCCACGATCAATGATCTCCCGGATCAAGTGAAACCTTCTCTGTATGTGCTTGGACTTCTGGTGCGACCGTGGTTCCTTTGCTTGTGCTATAGCTCCAGTGTTATCACAGAAGATAACCAAAGGATCTGCACTCGAAGGAACAACACCAAGTTCCTGAACGAACTTACGAATCCACACTGCCTCCTTTGATGCTTCTGAGGCTGCAACATACTCGGCTTCTGTTGTGGAATCAGCAACAATTGACTGTTTGAAACTTTTCCACACCACTGCTCCTCCATTCAAGCTAAAAACATAGCCTGATTGCGATCGGAAATCATCCTGGTCAGATTGGAACGAAGCGTCAGTATATCCTTCAATACTGAGTTCTTCCTGACCACCATACACCAAGAACATATCTTTGGTCTTCCGCAGATATTTCAAAATGTTCTTGACTGCAATCCAGTGTGCCTTACCTGGATTACTTTGGAACCGACTGGTCACGCTTAACCCGTAAGCAACGTCTGGGCGAGTACACAATATGATGTAGGGGGGGAGCATGCAATTTGGGCTAGCATGAAAACATGAATCTAAGGAAAATAAGCTAGCATGCAAGGTTATCTAACGGGGCTTTCAAAAATATGTTTTTGGTATTTTAAATAAAAACTGAAGATTAATATGCTACTAAATTATATGCTAGATAATTTTAGACCTAAACATGCAATTATAAACTACAAAATAAATTGCAACTAGCATGCCCTTATAAACAAAACTATAACTAAACATGTGGTTAACTACTCTATGGCTAAACATGCATTTCTAAAACATTAAAAGACAATATTGTAAAGAAGCGCTCACCGTGCGATCCTTGAGAATAGAAGGATCGTCCTTCCCGATCTTCAACGGTCCTACTCTGATGGAAGGAATTGCTTCATTACAAACACTCCAACACATCAAACCCAAACATGCTTGGGTATAGAATATTAAATGACCTTTACAATGCTAAGATCAAGAGGGGAGGTTAAGCCTCCAAATTCCTCTTGCTAACAAGTTCAAACAAACTACTTAATCTAATCTAATTAATGATGATGTGTTGCTCAAGTCATGGATTGAAGGCCTTGTAACTTTCGGCCATGAATGATTCCTTGGAGATGTCTCATGTCATGGAGTTCTTTTGATGACGAGAGCTTCAGCAAACAAAGAAGACATGTTAGATCATATTCAAGATTTAGATAACAAGGAATAAGGGTAGAGTGTTTGGTTTGATATTGCAAGGGCTTTGGGATGCGCCAAAGTGGGTGAATGAATCCTTGAGGAAGATGCGCCTTGATGATGGAGTGGGGATGACTTTGCACCAAGTTGATGGAAATTTGCGCCTCTTAATGATGAGATGAAGGGCTTGCGCATCCTACAACATGCAACAACAACATAAGTGTAGATCAAGCAAACATAGATTAAAGAGAAAGTTAGAGATGCTTGTTAAAAGTGTTGTTGAAGAGGCCCTTGAGGAGAGGGGTGCGCCACTTGTTGGGTGAAGAGGTTGAAGTTGCGTCACTATGTATAGAGAAGAGGTGCGCCACCAAGGTTGAAGAAGATGTTGATGCACCACAAGAGCTTGAAGAAGGTGGAGAGGATGTAGATGCGCCACCAAGATTAAGGGAGATGCTCCTTGAAGATGTTGCGCGGCTAATGGTTGAAGGGGTTGCTCTTGCGCCAAGATGGTAGAAGTGTCTTTGAAGAAACGGTTAGCGAAGGGAACCTTGGCCCTTGGGGAAGAAGGGGAGATAGGTGACACAAGCACCTCAGATGAGAAGGGGAAAGGGGAGGGCGACACAAGCACCCAAGGTTGCTAGGCAACTAATCGACAATTCCATTATCAAATCTTTCTAATCAACTTACATGCGATTACAAGTTTTGTAGAGCTTCTCCTTAACGTTACAAAAGATCAAAATAAGAAAGAAATTATTGTCTTCAATGCTTTGTCGAGGCAATGGCTCCATTGATTGTGATTTGACTTGAAAACTTCCCTTATTTGTTTGTAGAGATGGTGTGTTCGAATTTGCTTGTAGACTTGCTTGCATGTTCGGCTAGGTGATAGCTTTCCTTCCTTCTTTGGTTTGGGCGAATTCCTTTGGGGCTGAAGCTTTCAAATTCGAAATCCTTTCCTTGAGTGTCTTCCCTTGTTTGTAATGGGCGATGCATGGCTTTGAAACTTGCCATTTTTGTTGTGGTTGAATTCCTTCTTTGTTTGGTGAATTCTTCTTGCTTGGGCGACAAGAGAAGGTGATAATGTTTCCTTGAATGGCTTGGGCGGCAATGAGAATAAGGAAGAAGTCCCCCTTGATTTGTGGATCTAATTTAGGTGCCCCTTGAATTGTGGATCTAGATTAGGCGCCCTTGAATTGTGGATCTAGATTGAGCATTTCTTCAATTGTTGTTGAGGTTGGCGCAATTAAATCCATGGGCTGGGATCTCTTCAATTGGAAAGGAATCATTGAACATGAGTTGAAGTGGAGTTGAGTTTGAAGTCTTCTCTTGAGCTAGTTTGAAGTGAACCTTCCAAATTTGGAGCTAGCTTTGTTGAGTAAGCTTTGAGCTAGCCTTGAGCTTGTCCACATGACTTGTAAATGCTTATTACACTACTCCTACTATGATGCAACATTACCATGCACTAATCCTACCATGATGCAACATAATTTCCATAAAAAGAAAAATACAAAACCTACCATATGTAGCTACATGATGCATGCAATGCAAGGGTGCCTTAGGGTACCCATAAACTAGGGTAGCCTTAAGCTCCACTTATATTTGCGAGGGTCATGGTCTCTACCCCCATCATTTCTCCCCGGGTGGAAAAAATTCTTCTCCGAAGAATTGTCCTTGCACGGGTGGAAATGTCTAGAGGGGGCCCATGTTAAATGTTCCTTGGTTAACCAAACTTCTTCACCATTGGAGTGGGTGAACAAGCCTTGGTTCACAAGGTTGGCCATAGGCTCATGCACACAAAACATGTCTAAAAATTGGATGGGATACTCCACATTATAAGGTGTAGGGTTCCCGTACAGAAGTGGAATAGTAAAAGATGAGTAAACATATGAAGCATGCATATGAAGGTAAGAGCAAGAGTAAGCATTACAACCATAGAGACTTTGTTCTTCTATTCCTTGTTTTCTATCAAGTACTCCTACAATGAATTCCCTTTCTCGGCCATGATGATTAGTATGCTTGCGGTAAGGGATTTGAGTGTCTAAGTATGCAGGAATAACAAAGTCTATGTGCTCAATAAAATTCAAAGTAATGTTATCTTTTGCATGCTCAAGTTTGGTTGGCCCTAAGGGTGGTTTGAGGGTATGGGTAAAGGGACCTAAGAGACAAGATTCTATGATCATTGGGTCATGGGGAAGAACTTCTAAGTCTAGAGGAGGTCCTAAGGGGTGTGGCTTAGGATCTAAGTCTTCCTTAATGGTGGGGGATCCTAACTCATGTGGTTTGAGATCTAAGGATGAAGGATCCTCTATGTATAAGGGTTGGGTTTCTAGTGGGTCTAGGCCTAAGTTGGATGGTTCAGTGCTAGAGGCCTTAAAAGTGTTCAAAGGAGGGTTTAGGCATGTTGTTTGGTCTACCTTAGTCTTAAGGTGTTCTCTGGGTATAGACAAATCATCCATGGTGATTGGTCCAAACTTAGGTTGAGTTAAGCCTAAAATGTGATGGTCCTTCATTTGAAGGTGTTGGTTCTCTAAGGTGTCTAAAGGTTTATCTAAACTTTCATTAGAGTCAAGTGGCATGGAACTTAAGGGTTCACTGCCTATGGAAGGGTCTTCTAGAGTTTGCCCTATGTCATGAAGGGTAGGCTCACATGGTTCAAGTGTTTGATCTAGACATGGGAGCTCCTTAGGTTGAGGTAAACTAATCTTGTTGGTCACTAAGGGTAGGGTAGTTTCCACTAAGTCTAGTCTCATATCATTGGGTTCATATTCTTCCTTAGGTGGTGCAAGTTTACCTAGATCAAAGGTGCCTACGGGTGGGAGACATTTAGTTTGATCTAAGGTTGGCTCTATGTTTGGTCCTAAGGTTTGACTAGTGGAATCCCCTAAGAGTTGGTTGCACTCCATGAGTTCAAGAGGAAGTGTGGTCATCCTAGGGTCAAGTGAGGTAGTAGGTTGACTACTTGGTTCATGAGTGTTTGGTTCTGGACCATGACAAGGTTTATGGCCAACTATAGGAACTAGGTCTACCTTGGGATCACTAGGTGGCTTGGGAAGACCTATGACTTTAGGTTCAAGTTGGTTCCTAGGCATATCATCTAAGGTAATAGTTCCAAATTGAAGTTGAGGCATGTCTAGAGGGGTCTCTAAAGGTGACTTAGGGCTAGTTTGACTATCAGACAAGTCAACTAATGGGGCCCTAGTATTGGATCTAGACTCATCTAGGGGTATGTTTGGAATTGTTGGAGGTAGCTCAGGCTCTAAGGTTGGGCTTGTCTCTAAGAGGGTTGGAGGGTTGGCTACCTTATGAGTTCTAGGTGGAGACCTTTTGATCTTAATCTTAGGGTCATGACACCTTAAGATATAGGAGTCATCTTGTCTTTGGTGGTACCCTCTAACATCATCTAACCAAGGTTCTCCTAGGTGGACATGATATGTACCTTCTAGGGGTAAGACATCACACCAAGCTTCTAGTAGGATACCAAATCCAATAGGCACAAGGCACATATGTTTAACTAAGGTTTTGGTTCCATTATCTCTAGTAATAGTGTAAGGGTATAGTTTAAGCTTAGTGACAAAGCCAAATCTTTCAATGGCACTAGGGGTTATGAAGTTGAACCCTATGGTTTTATCTATGGCAACCTTACACATCTTACCTCCTATTTTGGTGTAGGTGTGGAAAAAATCATTCCTAAGGTTGACCCTATAGGTTGGAAGCGTCTCTAAGAATAGTTTGTGGGATTTGTCTATCTCTTCAAACATTTTGATAGCGTCATTAGGTTTATTGTGATTTATGCCATAGCTAGTAGTCATGATGGGTTTACTTTTGAAAAACCAAATAGTTTTGAAAGTAAGGCTCCTAAGAAGTGATATGAGTATAATAGTGTGTTATGAAATCAACTTCTTTAAAGCACCTAGGTCCAAGAAATGCCTTAGAATTCGAAAATTAGTTTTGGCTAAAAAAATCTATTCTAAGGTGTTTTTGCTCT
Source organism: Costus lasius (assembly GCA_027563935.2). NCBI lineage: Eukaryota > Viridiplantae > Streptophyta > Magnoliopsida > Zingiberales > Costaceae > Costus > Costus lasius. The sequence continues at coordinate 62,673,017 of CM050454.1, read as the reverse complement.
GATACCAAAACTGATGTAGGGGGGGAGCATGCAATTTGGGCTAGCATGAAAACATGAATCTAAGGAAAATAAGCTAGCATGCAAGGTTTGTTGGGGTATGCCCTTAAGGCTAATGTTTGAGGCCTTTGGGATTGTAAAAGTATCATGTAATAAACTCTTATGTTTATAAAAGGCATGGTTATTATTCAGGTTGTTACCTTGTCTGCTGTAATAAGTGTACTTCTGAATAATGTCTCAAAGCTGTTCAGCTAAGCTGACAGGCTATAAGTCCTTAGTCGAGATATCTTGGTGAACATGAGACAGCCTTGATATGATTGAGACTGATATGAGTGCTAATCTTATAGGATGCTTCGAGCATGGAATAAGATGTAGACTCATGGGTACATTGGATGTACTGGACAGACCCTACTGGGATATTCCATTGCTTGTCACAATGTGAATGATCCTTGTATGCAGCAAGTGGCACATGTCCTCTGACTTGAGATCACTTGTGTTTCTGAATGATGATTGTCATTGTCTTGAGGTAGTTCAATATCATTTGAAACATAATGATTATAGACTATCTTGGATGGTGAGCTTGAATCAGGTTAGGGCACTAGTGATAGATAAAGGATTGCCGTCTCCTTGTTCAAGGAGTGTGATGTTCTAAAGGGCCCCCCTTATATGAGATGATTGAGGAAGTGTATGGCCATACCCAGATGACTATGTGCATCTGATCTAATCATGCTCATCGTATTGGAGTTACAAGCTTGACCCGCTTGTCCAATAAGAACATCCAGTGGCAAAGGACACATGTATGCCTTGTGAATTGAGTCACACTTGTGCCATGGTTTGGGTGTAGTCTTGGAAGACTTTTTCCTTTATATCGGGAGACAGTGATGTGTTGCTAGATACCCCTCACTGGTCGTGATAACGAAGGTTATCGTTACCGACATTTAAAGGAAACCCTTAGGGTCGCACAATTTGGTGATATGGCTTGCTTAAGTCAGATCGTGTGGACTGAATTGTTTCGGTTCAGTTTAAAGGGATTTAATCTCTGATTGTAAGTGAGATCTGGTCTGATCATGTTTGATTGATTAGGGCTTGGGATCGGTAAGCTTCGATCCAGAGAATTGATGCTAGATCGGTGAGATCAAGAGCATTGTGAGATGAACGGTTAGATTGGAAACCTTAGGGTTTGGTTGATCTAGACCGATTTGGCTTGGGCCGGTTTGGTTTGGCTTTTGGTCCAAACACATTTGCTTTGAACCGGTTCAAGGGCTTGAACGCATGGTTCATTGTTTAAGGCGTTTTGTGGAGTTTAAGATCGATTAGAGATCTTGAACGCATGGCTTAATGTTTTTCCTAATTTGGAAAGTCATAAGCGCATGTCTCCTTGAACGCAAATGACAAGTGAACGCTCCATTCACTCTCGGCCTTCTCTTGCTCTCGTGACGAGACATTGGTAAAGGAGACGACATCTTGGAGAAAGGATCGGCCAAGCAAAGAAGTCTTCATCTCTTTCCTATACTCGATCAAAGACATCTTGGCATTCTTGCTAGCACAAGAGGTGCGCAAGTGAGGAGTCTTCATCACCTTTGTGTGTGAACTTTCGGAGGAGATCAAGTTTGCTCTCTAGCTTCCAAGCCGACCTCCAACCTTATGGCTATGGTATAGATCTCAACTCATAGCTTCATGTTGATTATATAGTTCATATGCGATCTACTTGAAGCCCTTTTTTCCGCTATGCATGCTAGATGCGCATGTTTAGGGTTTCAACCCCTAATGTTTAGGGTTTCCTTCAATTGGTATCAGAGCGAGGCTCTCCATATGATCTATATGATTGCTAGAAGTGTTATGTGATCCATGCTTGTTGCGCTTACTTGATGCTTTGCTTTCATGATGCATGGTTACATGTACTTGTAGATTGCGCTTGTATCATGCTAACATGCAGCTTGCGCTTGTATCATGGGCTTTGTATGCGCTCCCCCTTGAAGGGGACCCCCTCAAGTTTGCGCTCCCCCTTGAAGGGGACCCCCTTAGATCTAAGGGTTATCAACTTTGTTTGATGTTAGCGCATGTTCTAAGGTTTTTCTAAAACTTACATCTTGTGCGCTTGATTAGATCTAAGGTGCCACTACATTAAACCCTTAGATGGGTTGATGGGGTTGAAGTCACCACTAGGTTAGATCCAAGTCTGATCAGACCATCTGACAGCTCAGATGGGTTAACCTGATAGCACCTATGCGCAAGCACAAGGTGGCTATAGGTTGACTGCATCTAGGGCGTGTAGCGAGGTCTGGTTGAGACACTACTGAACACACTTGAGTTAGGCCCGGGGTCACACCCGCTTGCCAAAACTCATGGGGGTAGTTCAGCCCTTGGCGCATGCATGGTTGACCATTAGGTCAACTCGGGTCAGTTAGGACTCGGTGCATGCAAGGGCAAAGGATCTAACTAGATGGATGAGTGGATCCCCATCAATGGACCATTGTAAGGTTGTAGGGCTCATAAGGAAATTAAAATTGATGCCATGGGGTTTTCAAAACTTTTAATTTCAAGATGATTGGATCACATGTTGATTGAACCATATGCTTGTTTATTTAGTCTTGTGTGGGTTGCCCAATTGTGTGCTGTGCTGGGGCCTGCGTGCCTGGACTTAAAAATTGTAAATTAATTTGTGATCTGCGAATCACATTGTACTTAATTTATAATATGTTGTTGACCTGCGAGTCAACCTTGTCTAGATAGATCAAATGTACTTTGATTAGACAAGAACAAAGGCACACATCCAAGAGGGGCATTCACCTGGTGGTGCACCTGAGGTGCTCTTGGCGCTAGGGCACTGGGTTGGACCAGATGAGATGCAATGAAGCTCAAGTGAAGACTTAAGTAATCTTAAGGTCTTACTAGGGTTCATGGGCTTTTACCACATAAGATCATGCTTTCTACTTATTGCTAATAATTAGAATTGCATATTTATGTTTATCTTCTGCTATAGCCATAGGACATGCCTGATAGTAAGAAGATAAAAGACCGTTAAAATCCAACGCTGAAATATCAAGCTCGTAAGCCTTCTGACGCGAAACCTCACCTTTCTGACTATCGTTGGAGCCGTGTTGAACCCACTCAGTGGGCACGTCCATCTATCTTCAGACGGTGCTGGATTTCACCTGCGTGTTACAGAGTTGGGATTTATCCCCTCTCGTTGCTCAGCATAGCACGTGGTGGTCCAGGGAGTAGGTCGGGTAAGCTTGACCATGTAGGCTACATATGTGGCGCATATGGTAGCACATGGAGGCAGCCATCTCTGGGATCAGAGACTGTGTTGTACCAACTCAGTTGGCACAGTCTGCTGGATTGCCAAGATGAAGGGGAATCGCACGGGTTGGCGATTGGCTGGGACAGCCTACCAGAAACTAGTGCTTATCATCTCTGTGCATCTTATCTCGCCTGAGCGGGACGCGGAGACCAAGTATGAAATCTGGATCCCATCTCACTAAAAGAGTGTTACTCTTTCGGACTGTTTACTGGATTTTTCAGTCAGACAAAATAGTGGGAAAAGAATCTTTCTTAAGTCCTGGATTGATTCTGAAACATTGATACTGACCTTGATGTTCTTGCTTGTTGTAGATTCCTGCAGCAACGAACACCATGAGCTTCAATGTGCGATCCCTACTGGAAAGGGAGAAGTTTGCTGGGCCGAACTTCTCTGACTGGTTTGGACACCTTAAGATCGTTCTTAAGGCAGAGAGGAAACTGTATGTCCTCGAGACGGCGATACCGCCGCAGCCCGCTCCGAACGCCGCAAGGGCGGTTCGGGATGCCTACGAAAAGCACGTCAATGATAGCATTGATGTCGCTTGCCTGATGCTAGCGTCTATGACGCCACCGCTGCAGCGTCAGCATGAGGATATGTCGGCTATAGAAATTATAGCGAACCTCAAGATGCTGTATGCTGCACAGGCGAGGACAGAACGCTATAATCTGACAAAGCTCTTCTTTCAGAGCAAACTGGCTGAGGGGAGCCCAGTGGGAGCTCACGTGCTCAAGATGATTGGGCACAAGGAGGCTCTGGAGAAACTGGGGCATACCGTCAACCAGGAGCTTGCTGTAGATATTATTCTGCAGTCTCTTCCGCCTTCTTTCGATGCGTTCATCATTAACTTTAATATGAACAAAATCGATTGTACGCCGGCAGAGTTGCTGAATATGCTCTTGACAACTGAGGAAACTCTGAAGGGTAAGCCTTCAACCTCTGTCTTAATGGTTCCTTTTAGGAACAAGAAGAAGGGGAAGAAGGGCAAGGCCCCTGTCAAGAATTACAGCAAGGCCCTGAAACAGAAGGTGAAGCGGTCGAAGGATAACAGGTGTTTCCACTGTGGCCAGCTGGGTCACTGGAAAAAGGACTGTAAAGCGCTCCAAGGAGATAAGAGGGGAAGCATTGCTTCTGGCTCAGGTATATATGTGACTGAGGTCATGTTATCTTCTTCTACTATTTCATGGGTGTTGGACACTGCATGTGGAGTTCACATTTGTTCAAATGTACAGGAACTCAAGAGAAGAAGGCAGGTGGGACAGCATGAGGTAGACCTACGAGTTGGAAACGGGGCACGGGTTGCTGCTGTTGCTGTAGGAGACTATTTCATTACTTTACCATCTGGCATTGTATTAGAATTAAACAATTGTTATTTTGTACCCAGTATTACCAAGAATATTATCTCTATTCCTGCTCTTGTCAGGAAAGGATTTGCCTTTGAATGCAAGATTTCAAAGTGTGTTTTATCTTATGATAATATTGTGTATGCAACTGGTTCAATTAACAATGGGTTATACATGTTGGACATGGAAAATTCTATACAAAACATTGATAATAAGAAAGCCAAATATGCTGATGACAGCACCTTGTTATGGCATAGTCGTTTAGGCCATATAAACGAGAAGCGCATTAAGCGGTTGCATGATCATGGACTGCTGGGATCATTCTCCTATGAGGAGATTGATACATGCAAAGCTTGTTTGATGGGTAAAATGACGAAGTCTCCTTTTCCTCACAAAGGTCAAAGGGCTTCAGGTTTACTTGATCTTATACACAGTGATGTGTGTGGGCCTTTTAGTAAACATGCCAGAGGTGGCTATCAGTACTTCATTACCTTTACTGATGATTTCAGTAGGTATGGTTATGTCTATTTAATGAGACATAAGAGTGAATCTTTTGACAAGTTCAAAGAGTTCAAAAATGAAGTACAGAATCAGCTAGGCCGAAATATCAAGGCACTTCGTTCTGATCGAGGTGGTGAATACCTAAGTCATGCGTTTACTGACTATCTGAAAGAGTGTGGGATTATCTCACAGCTCACTCCGCCAGGAACACCGCAATGGAATGGTGTGTCCGAGAGGAGAAATAGAACGTTACTTGATATGGTTCGTTCTATGATGAGTCAGGCTACTCTTCCATACTCCTTTTGGGGTTTTGCACTGGAAACAGCTGCAAAGGTACTAAACCGAGTGCCATCCAAGGCAGTTTTAAAGACGCCATATGAGTTATGGTATGGGAAACAGCCTAGCTTGACATTTATCAGGATCTGGGGTTGCGAGGCTTATGTCAAAAAGCTCGCCTCTGGGAAACTAGAGAGCAGATCTGAGAAATGTATCTTTGTCGGTTACCCTAAGGAAACTAAGGGTTATTATTTCTACGATCCCAAAGAGAACAAGGTTTTTGTTGCTCGGACGGCCATATTTCTTGAGAAGGAGTTTCTTCTGCAAGAGGCCAGTGGGAGAGAAATAAAGCTGGATGAGATTCCAGAGGAAGGACAAAGTAGTCAAGCAGAGTTAGATGTGCCTGAGCTGGTAGATCAGGTTACTGAACAACCTAAGGCTCAGATATCACGGGAACCGCGAAGATCGGGTAGGATCCGTCGACAGCCTGAGCGCTATGACGGAGTCTACATCATTGATAATGATGAACCCCTAACTTATGCGGATGCGGTCAGTGGACCGGAGTCAGCTAGATGGCTTGAAGCTATGCGAGCCGAGATGGACTCCATGTCAGATAACCAAGTCTGGGATTTGGTTGATCCGCCTCCGGGAGTAATCCCTATAGGCTGTAAATGGATCTTCAAGAAGAAGATTGACATGGATGGTAACGTGGTTACCTATAAAGGCAGGCTAGTTGCGAAAGGTTTCAAACAAATCTACGGGATAGATTATGATGAAACTTTCTCTCCTGTAGCCATGTTTAAGTCTATTCGGATTCTTTTCGCGATAGCAGCATATTACGACTGTGAGATCTGGCAGATGGATGTGAAAACAGCTTTCCTTAATGGAAATCTGGATGAGGATGTGTATATGACACAACCGGAAGGTTTCACTAATCCAGCAGATCGTCATAAAATATGCAAGTTAAAGAAGTCCATTTATGGACTTAAACAAGCATCAAGAAGCTGGAATATTCGTTTTGATGAATCAATCTCTGAGTTTGGTTTCATCAAGAACGAAGATGACCCGTGTGTATATAAGAGGTTTAGTGGGAGCGTAATTACATTCCTAATCCTCTACGTCGATGATATCTTAATCATTGGAAATGATATTCCTGAACTGCATGCTGTTAAGGCATGGTTAGGAAAATGTTTCCAGATGAAAGATTTAGGAGAAGCAGCCTATGTACTAGGTGTGAAGATCTACCGGGATAGATCTAAGAGGCTTCTCGGGCTGTGCCAGAGTACTTACATCGATAAAGTCCTGGAGAGATTCCATTTAGAGAATTCTAAACGTGGATATCTTCCAGTCAGACATGGTCTGAATCTTTCGAAGAGTCAGTGTCCACAAACACAGACTGAGAAAGATGAAATGGACAATACGCCTTATGCTTCGGCTATTGGATCCATTATGTATGCGATGTTGTGTACTCGCCCAGACGTCGCTTACGGGTTAAGCGTAACCAGTCGATTCCAAAGTAATCCAGGTTTGGCGCACTGGATTGCGGTCAAGAACATTTTAAAATATCTGCGGAGGACCAAAGATATGTTCTTGATATATGGTGGTCAGGAAGAACTCAGTATAGAGGGATATACTGACGCTTCGTTCCAGTCGGACCAGGATGATTTCCGATCGCAATCAGGCTATGTTTTTAGCTTGAATGGTGGAGCAGTGGTGTGGAAAAGCTTCAAACAATCAACTGTTGCTGATTCCACAACAGAAGCCGAGTATGTTGCAGCCTCGGAAGCATCCAAGGAGGCAGTGTGGATTCGTAAGTTCGTGAGAGAACTTGGTGTCGTTCCTTCAAGTGCAGATCCTTTGGTTATCTTCTGTGATAACACTGGAGCCATCGCACAAGCAAAGGAACCACGGTCGCACCAGAAGTCCAAGCACATACAGAGACGGTTTCACTTGATCCGGGAGATCATTGATCGAGGCGAGATCAAAATATGCAAGGTTCATACAGATGACAATCTGGCAGACCCGCTTACCAAGCCTCTGGCGCAGCAGAAGCATGAGAAGCACTGTAATAATATGGGTTTGAGATTTCTCAACCATTAGATTAAGTGCAAGTGGGAGATTGTTGGGGTATGCCCTTAAGGCTAATGTTTGAGGCCTTTGGGATTGTAAAAGTATCATGTAATAAACTCTTATGTTTATAAAAGGCATGGTTATTATTCAGGTTGTTACCTTGTCTGCTGTAATAAGTGTACTTCTGAATAATGTCTCAAAGCTGTTCAGCTAAGCTGACAGGCTATAAGTCCTTAGTCGAGATATCTTGGTGAACATGAGACAGCCTTGATATGATTGAGACTGATATGAGTGCTAATCTTATAGGATGCTTCGAGCATGGAATAAGATGTAGACTCATGGGTACATTGGATGTACTGGACAGACCCTACTGGGATATTCCATTGCTTGTCACAATGTGAATGATCCTTGTATGCAGCAAGTGGCACATGTCCTCTGACTTGAGATCACTTGTGTTTCTGAATGATGATTGTCATTGTCTTGAGGTAGTTCAATATCATTTGAAACATAATGATTATAGACTATCTTGGATGGTGAGCTTGAATCAGGTTAGGGCACTAGTGATAGATAAAGGATTGCCGTCTCCTTGTTCAAGGAGTGTGATGTTCTAAAGGGCCCCCCTTATATGAGATGATTGAGGAAGTGTATGGCCATACCCAGATGACTATGTGCATCTGATCTAATCATGCTCATCGTATTGGAGTTACAAGCTTGACCCGCTTGTCCAATAAGAACATCCAGTGGCAAAGGACACATGTATGCCTTGTGAATTGAGTCACACTTGTGCCATGGTTTGGGTGTAGTCTTGGAAGACTTTTTCCTTTATATCGGGAGACAGTGATGTGTTGCTAGATACCCCTCACTGGTCGTGATAACGAAGGTTATCGTTACCGACATTTAAAGGAAACCCTTAGGGTCGCACAATTTGGTGATATGGCTTGCTTAAGTCAGATCGTGTGGACTGAATTGTTTCGGTTCAGTTTAAAGGGATTTAATCTCTGATTGTAAGTGAGATCTGGTCTGATCATGTTTGATTGATTAGGGCTTGGGATCGGTAAGCTTCGATCCAGAGAATTGATGCTAGATCGGTGAGATCAAGAGCATTGTGAGATGAATGGTTAGATTGGAAACCTTAGGGTTTGGTTGATCTAGACCGATTTGGCTTGGGCCGGTTTGGTTTGGCTTTTGGTCCAAACACATTTGCTTTGAACCGGTTCAAGGGCTTGAACGCATGGTTCATTGTTTAAGGCGTTTTGTGGAGTTTAAGATCGATTAGAGATCTTGAACGCATGGCTTAATGTTTTTCCTAATTTGGAAAGTCATAAGCGCATGTCTCCTTGAACGCAAATGACAAGTGAACGCTCCATTCACTCTCGGCCTTCTCTTGCTCTCGTGACGAGACATTGGTAAAGGAGACGACATCTTGGAGAAAGGATCGGCCAAGCAAAGAAGTCTTCATCTCTTTCCTATACTCGATCAAAGACATCTTGGCATTCTTGCTAGCACAAGAGGTGCGCAAGTGAGGAGTCTTCATCACCTTTGTGTGTGAACTTTCGGAGGAGATCAAGTTTGCTCTCTAGCTTCCAAGCCGACCTCCAACCTTATGGCTATGGTATAGATCTCAACTCATAGCTTCATGTTGATTATATAGTTCATATGCGATCTACTTGAAGCCCTTTTTTCCGCTATGCATGCTAGATGCGCATGTTTAGGGTTTCAACCCCTAATGTTTAGGGTTTCCTTCAAGGTTATCTAACGGGGCTTTCAAAAATATGTTTTTGGTATTTTAAATAAAAACTGAAGATTAATATGCTACTAAATTATATGCTAGATAATTTTAGACCTAAACATGCAATTATAAACTACAAAATAAATTGCAACTAGCATGCCCTTATAAACAAAACTATAACTAAACATGTGGTTAACTACTCTATGGCTAAACATGCATTTCTAAAACATTAAAAGACAATATTGTAAAGAAGCGCTCACCGTGCGATCCTTGAGAATAGAAGGATCGTCCTTCCCGATCTTCAACGGTCCTACTCTGATGGAAGGAATTGCTTCATTACAAACACTCCAACACATCAAACCCAAACATGCTTGGGTATAGAATATTAAATGACCTTTACAATGCTAAGATCAAGAGGGGAGGTTAAGCCTCCAAATTCCTCTTGCTAACAAGTTCAAACAAACTACTTAATCTAATCTAATTAATGATGATGTGTTGCTCAAGTCATGGATTGAAGGCCTTGTAACTTTCGGCCATGAATGATTCCTTGGAGATGTCTCATGTCATGGAGTTCTTTTGATGACGAGAGCTTCAGTAAACAAAGAAGACATGTTAGATCATATTCAAGATTTAGATAACAAGGAATAAGGGTAGAGTGTTTGGTTTGATATTGCAAGGGCTTTGGGATGCGCCAAAGTGGGTGAATGAATCCTTGAGGAAGATGCGCCTTGATGATGGAGTGGGGATGACTTTGCACCAAGTTGATGGAAATTTGCGCCTCTTAATGATGAGATGAAGGGCTTGCGCATCCTACAACATGCAACAACAACATAAGTGTAGATCAAGCAAACATAGATTAAAGAGAAAGTTAGAGATGCTTGTTAAAAGTGTTGTTGAAGAGGCCCTTGAGGAGAGGGGTGCGCCACTTGTTGGGTGAAGAGGTTGAAGTTGCGTCACTATGTATAGAGAAGAGGTGCGCCACCAAGGTTGAAGAAGATGTTGATGCACCACAAGAGCTTGAAGAAGGTGGAGAGGATGTAGATGCGCCACCAAGATTAAGGGAGATGCTCCTTGAAGATGTTGCGCGGCTAATGGTTGAAGGGGTTGCTCTTGCGCCAAGATGGTAGAAGTGTCTTTGAAGAAACGGTTAGCGAAGGGAACCTTGGCCCTTGGGGAAGAAGGGGAGATAGGTGACACAAGCACCTCAGATGAGAAGGGGAAAGGGGAGGGCGACACAAGCACCCAAGGTTGCTAGGCAACTAATCGACAATTCCATTATCAAATCTTTCTAATCAACTTACATGCGATTACAAGTTTTGTAGAGCTTCTCCTTAACGTTACAAAAGATCAAAATAAGAAAGAAATTATTGTCTTCAATGCTTTGTCGAGGCAATGGCTCCATTGATTGTGATTTGACTTGAAAACTTCCCTTATTTGTTTGTAGAGATGGTGTGTTCGAATTTGCTTGTAGACTTGCTTGCATGTTCGGCTAGGTGATAGCTTTCCTTCCTTCTTTGGTTTGGGCGAATTCCTTTGGGGCTGAAGCTTTCAAATTCGAAATCCTTTCCTTGAGTGTCTTCCCTTGTTTGTAATGGGCGATGCATGGCTTTGAAACTTGCCATTTTTGTTGTGGTTGAATTCCTTCTTTGTTTGGTGAATTCTTCTTGCTTGGGCGACAAGAGAAGGTGATAATGTTTCCTTGAATGGCTTGGGCGGCAATGAGAATAAGGAAGAAGTCCCCCTTGATTTGTGGATCTAATTTAGGTGCCCCTTGAATTGTGGATCTAGATTAGGCGCCCTTGAATTGTGGATCTAGATTGAGCATTTCTTCAATTGTTGTTGAGGTTGGCGCAATTAAATCCATGGGCTGGGATCTCTTCAATTGGAAAGGAATCATTGAACATGAGTTGAAGTGGAGTTGAGTTTGAAGTCTTCTCTTGAGCTAGTTTGAAGTGAACCTTCCAAATTTGGAGCTAGCTTTGTTGAGTAAGCTTTGAGCTAGCCTTGAGCTTGTCCACATGACTTGTAAATGCTTATTACACTACTCCTACTATGATGCAACATTACCATGCACTAATCCTACCATGATGCAACATAATTTCCATAAAAAGAAAAATACAAAACCTACCATATGTAGCTACATGATGCATGCAATGCAAGGGTGCCTTAGGGTACCCATAAACTAGGGTAGCCTTAAGCTCCACTTATATTTGCGAGGGTCATGGTCTCTACCCCCATCACAATATCGCATACATAATGGACCCAATAGCCGAAGCATAAGGCGTATTGTCCATTTCATCTTTCTCAGTCTGTGTTTGTGGACACTGACTCTTCGAAAGATTCAGACCATGTCTGACTGGAAGATATCCTCTTTTAGAATTCTCTAAATGAAATCTCTCTAGGACTTTATCGATGTAAGTACTCTGGCACAGCCCGAGAAGCCTCTTAGATCTATCTCTGTAGATCTTCACACCTAATACATAGGCTGCTTCTCCTAAATCTTTCATCTGGAAACATTTTCTTAACCATGCCTTAACGGCATGCAGTTCAGGAATATCGTTTCCAATGATTAAGATATCATCGACGTAGAGGACTAGGAAAGTAATCACGCTCCCACTAAACCTCTTATATACACACGGGTCATCTTCATTCTTGATGAAACCAAATTCACAAATTGATTCATCAAAATGAATATTCCAGCTTCGCGATGCTTGCTTAAGTCCATAAATGGACTTCTTTAATTTGCATATTTTATGACGATCTGATGGATTAGTGAAACCTTCAGGTTGTGTCATATACACATCCTCTTCTAGTTTTCCATTAAGGAAAGCGGTCTTCACATCCATTTGCTAGATCTCATAATCATAATATGCAGCTATCGCGAGAATAATCCGAATAGACTTGAACATGGCTACTGGAGAGAAAGTTTCATCATAATCTATCCCGTAGATTTGTTTGAAACCTTTCGCAACTAGCCTGCCTTTATAGGTAACCACGTTACCATCCATGTCTATCTTCTTCTTGAAGATCCACTTACAGCCTATAGGGATTACTCCCGGAGGCGGATCAACCAAATCCCAGACTTGGTTATCTGACATGGAGTCCATCTCGGCTCGCATAGCTTCAAGCCATCTCACTGATTCCGGTCCACTGACCGCATCCGCATAAGTGAGGGGTTCATCATTAATGATGTAGACACCGTCATAGCGCTCAGGCTGTCGACGGATCCTTCCCGATCTACGCGGTTCCCGTGATGTCTGAGCCTCAGGTTGTGCAGTAACCTGATCTACTGGCTCAGGCTCATCCAATTGTGCTTGACTACTTTGTCCTTCTTCTGGATTCTCATCCAGCTTTATTTCTCTCCCACTGGCCTCTTGCAGAAGAAATTCTTTCTCAAGAAAAATAGCCGTCCGAGCAACAAATACCTTGTTCTCCTTGGGATCGTAGAAATAATAACCCTTAATTTCTTTAGGGTAACCGACAAAGATACATTTGTCAGATCTGCTCTCCAGTTTCCCAGAGGCGAGCTTTTTGACATAAGCCTCGCAACCCCAGATCTTGATAAATGTCAAGCTTGGCTATTTCCCATACCATAACTCATATGGAGTCTTTGAAACGGCCTTGGATGGCACTCGGTTTAGTACCTTTGCAGCTGTTTCCAGTGCAAATCCCCAAAAGGAGTAATGTAGAGTAGCCTGACTCATCATAGAACGAACCATATCAAGTAAGGTTCTATTTCTCCTCTCGGACACACCATTCCATTGCGGTGTTCCTGGTGGAGTGAGCTGTGAGATAATCCCACACTCCTTTAGATAGTCAGTAAACTCTCGACTCAAGTATTCTCTACCTCGATTAGAACGAAGTGCCTTGATATTTCGGCCTAGCTGATTTTGTACTTCATTTTTGAACTCTTTGAACTTGTCAAAAGATTCACTCTTATGTCTCATTAGACAGACATAACCATACCTACTGAAATCATCAGTAAAGGTAATGAAGTATGAATAGCCACCTCTGGCATGTTTACTAAATGGCCCACACACATCGCTGTGAATGAGGTCAAGTAAACCTGATGCCCTTTGACCTTTATTGGAAAAAGGAGACTTCGTCATTTTACCCATTAAACAAGCTTTGCATGTATCAAGCTCTTCATAGGAGAATGATCCCAGCAGTCCATGGTCATGCAACCGCTTAATGCGCTTCTTGTTAATATGGCCTAAACGACTATGCCATAACAAGTTGGCTTTCATCAGCATGCTTGGCTTTCATCAGCATGCTTGGCTTTCATCTTGCATTCAAAGGAAAACCCTTTCCTGACAAGAGCAGGAATAGAGATAATATTCTTAGTTATGCTTGGTACAAAATAACAATTGTCCAGTTCTAATACAAGACCAGATGGTAAAGAGATGTGATATTCTCCTACAGCAACAGTAGCAACCCGTGCCCCGTTTCCTACTCGTAGGTCCACCTCATGCTGTCCCACCTGTCTTCTTCTCTTGAGTTCCTGTACATTTGAACAAATGTGAACTCCACATGCAGTGTCCAACACCCATGAAATAGAAGAAGAAGATACCATGACTTCAGTCACGTAAATACCTGAGCTAGAAGCGAAAGACTTGCTTCCCTTCTTATCTCCTTGGAGCGCTTTACAGTCCTTCTTCCAGTGACCCAGCTGGCCACAATGGAAGCATCTGTATTCCTTTGACCGCTTTATCTTTTGTTTCAGAGCCTTGTTGTAGCTCTTGATAGGGGCTTTGCCCTTCTTCCCCTTCTTCTTGTTCCTAGAAGGAACCATTAGGACAGAGGATGAAGGCGTTCCCTTCTCACGAGACTGAGTCTGCTCTGTAGTCAAGAGCATGTTCAGTAACTCTGCCGGCGTACAGTCGATCTTGTTCATATTAAAATTAATAATGAACGGATCGAAAGAAGCCGGGAGAGACTGAAGGATGATGTCTACAACAAGCTCCTGATTGATGGTGTGTCCCAGTTTCTCTAGAGCCTCCTTGTACCCAATCATCTTGAGTACGTGAGCTCCCACTGGACTCCCTTCAGCCAGTTTGCTCTGAAAGAAAAGTTTAGTCAAATTGTAGCGTTCAGTCCTTGCCTGTGCAGCATACAACAACTTGAGATTTGCTATAATTTCTATAGCAGATAAATCTTCATGCTGACGCTGCAGCTGTGGCGTCATAGACGCTAGCATCAGGCAAGCGACATCAATGCTATCATTGACGTGCTTTTCATAAGCTTCCCGAACCGCCCTTGCGGCGTTCGGAGCGGGTTGAGGCGGTATAGCCGTCTCGAGGACATACAGCTTCCTCTCAGCCTTAAGAATAATCTTAAGGTGTCCGTACCAGTCTGAGAAGTTTGGCCCAGCAAACTTCTCCCCTTCCAGTAGGGATCGCACATTGAACGCTGTGGTGTTCGTTGCTGCAGTAATCTACAACAACGCAAGAACAGCAAGGTCAGTATCAATGTTAGAATCAATTCAGGACTTAAGAATGATTCTTTTCTCACTATTTTATCTGACTGAAAAATCCATTAAAACAGTCCGAAAGAGTGAAACTCTTTTAGTGAGATGGGATCCAGATTTCATACTTGGTCTCCGCGTCCCACTCAGGCGAGATAAGATACACAGAGAGTACAAGCACTAATTTCTGGTAGGCAATCCCTGCCAATCGCCAACCCGTGCGATTCCCCTTCATCTGGGCAATCCAGCAGACTGTGCCAACTGAGTTGGTACAACACAGTCTCTGATCCCACAGATGGCTGCCTCCATATGGCTACCATATGCTCAATATGTAGCCTACATGGTCAAGCTGACCCGACCTACTCCCTGGACCACCACGTGCTATGCTGAGCAACGAGAAGCGATAAATCCCTTCTCTGTAACACGCAGGTGTAATCGCACATCGTCTGAAGATAGATGGGCGTGCCCACTGAATGGGTACAACACGGCCCCAACGATAGTCAGAACAGTGAGGTTTCGCGTCAGAAGGCTTACGAGCTTGATATTTTAGCGTTGGATTTTAACGGTCTTTTTATCTTCTCAACTATCATGCAAATCCTATGGTGATAGCAGAAGATTAAATCATGCAATTTTTAACAATAAATGAAAGCATGATGATCTTATGTGGTAAAAGCCCATTAAGCCTAAGTAAGACCTTAATGTAACTTAAGTCTTCACTTGAGCTCTTCATGGGTCTTTTTACATCTCATCTGGCCCAAGCGCCCACTGCAGCTCAGGTGCGCCCACCAGGTAAATGCGCCTGTCCCAGAGTCGAACCCTGGACCTCCCACCTAGTCAAGCCACTACTGCATGCGCCTCTGCCATGTGTGCTTTGAGCTCATGTCTGATTAAAATACAATTTAATCTATCTAGACAAGATTGACACGCAGGTCAATTACACTTTATAAATTAAATAAAATGTGATGCGCAGATCACAATAAATAATTTACATTTATTAACCAGGCACACAGGCCCCAGCACAGCACACATTAAACCGGGCAGCCCACATAAGATTAAATAAACAATCATCATGGTATACAATCAACATGTGATCCAACAATAAGAAAATAAAAGTTTCGAAAACCCATTGGCATCAATTTTATTTTCCTTATGTGCCCTACTACCTTACAACGGTCCATTAATAGGGATCCACTCATCAGACCTAGTCAGATCCTCTGCCCTGGCATGCACCAAGTCCTAACTGACTTGAGTCGACCCAGTGGTCAACAATGCATGCCTTGGGCTGAACGACCTGCATGAGTTCTGGCAAGCGGGCGTGACCCCGGGCCTAACTCATGCGCGTTCAATGGTTGTCTCAATCAGACATCGCTACACGCCTGTCCGCGGTCGACCTATAGCCACCTCGTGCTTGCGCACAGGTGCCATCTGGTCAACCCATCTAGGCTGTCAGATAGTCTGATCAGACTGATTGGATCTAGACTCGACTGTGACTTCAACCCTAATAACCCGTCTAAGTTTTTTTTTTAAAGTAGGCGCCTCTTAGATCTAAGGTGAGTCGCGCAAGTAATATAGTTTTGAGAAAAAACTAATAAGCGCCAACATATATGCGCCAAATAGAAAACATATTCATCAAGTTTTCGCATGAACAACTTAACATGTAATTATCGCATGTAGTTTAGATCTAAGGATACAAGCGCAAACATGGATCACAAAAGCCTCAAGCAATCATAAAAACATGCTAATAACTTGCCTCTGATACCAATTGAAAGGACCCCTAAACAAGGGGGCGAAACCCTAATAAGCGCATGCAGAGGTTTTAACACAGCGGAAAAGGTTTCTAGATCGATGAATGCAGTATGATCAACTTTAAAATTTTTGTATACATGAGAATCGATCCTTACCGATGCCATTTCTTGGATGGCGTCTAGGAAGTAGAGAGTCAAACGCTTCTCCTCCAAATGGTGCGCACACAAGGTGATCAATGCGCCTACTCCCTTAGTGCTCCTTGTGCTAGCAAGGTTCCAAGGTCTCCTGATCGAATGGAAGGGAAGGAGATGTTTTTTTTTCTTCTTGGCCGAATCCTCTCCAAAGCGTCAGGGCGACACACAACGAGTGAACCTCGAGAGAGAGGGGCGAGGGGCGAGAATAGAACTTCTCTTGGCGTGAACGTGAGGCGTGGCCTCATGGCTTCTAAAAATAGCAAACCACCAACGCTCATGCGACCATGGGTTTACCCCAACGCATATTGCTCCCCTTTTGAACCATGCGCTCACATGATGAGCTGGTTCAATTTCGGTTTGGTTCAAAGACCAATTAAGCCAAGCACCTGGTCCAGATCACAATAAACCCTAAAGGTTCAAGATCCAACCGTTCATCTCTTGATGCTCCTGATCTCACCGATCTAGCATCAAATCTCTCGATCAAAGCTTACCGATCTCAAGCCCTAATCAATCAAACATGATCAGACCAGATCTCACTTACAATCAGAGTTTAAATCCCTTTAAACTGAACCAAAACAATTCAGTCCACACGATCTGACTTAAGTAAGCCATATCATCAAATTGTGCGACCCTAAGGGTTTCCTTTAAATGTCGGTAATGATAACTTACGTTATCACGATCAGTGAGGGGTATCTAGCAACACATCACTGTCTCCCGATATAAAGGAAAGAGTCTTCCAAGACTACACCCAAACCATAGCACAAGTGTGAACACAAGTCACTTGACATATGTGTTTCCTTTGCCACTGGACGTTCTTATTGGACAAGCGTGTCAAGCCTGTAATTCCAATATGATGAGAATGATTAGATCAGATGATCATAGTCATCTGGGTATGGCCATACACTTTCACAATCATCTCATCTAGGGGGCCCCTATAGAACATCACACTCCAAACAAGGAGACGGCAATCCTATATCTATCACTAGCGCCCTAACATGACTCATGCTCACCATCCAAGGTAGTCTATAACCATTATATTTCAAATGATATTGAACTATCTCAAAACAATGCCAATCATCATTTAGAAACACAAGTGATCTCAAGTCAGAGGAAATATGCCACTTGTTTGCATATAAGGATTATTCAGATTTTGACAAGCAATTGAATATCCTAAGTAGGGTCTGTCCAGTACATCCAATGTACCCATGAGTCTACATCTTATTCCATGCTCGAAGCATCCTATAAGATTAGAACACATATTAGTCTCAATCATATCAAGGCTGTCTCATGTTCACCAAGATATCTCGACTAAGGACAAAACTGCATGTCAGCCAAGCTGAACAGCATTGAGACATTATTCAGAAGTATACATATTGCAGCAGATGATGTAACAACCTGAATAACAACCATTGCCTTTATAAACATAGAGTTTATACATGATACTGAAATAATCCCAAGGCTTCAAACATTAGCCTTAAAGGCATACCCCAACATATAAAAGGTTTAGTGGGAGCGTGATTACTTTCCTAGTCCTCTACGTTGATGATATTTTAATCATTGGAAACGATATTCTTGAACTGCATGCAGTCAAGGCATGGTTAAGAAAATATTTCCAAATGAAAGATTTGGGAGAAGCAGCCTATATACTAGGTGTGGAGATCTATAGAGATAGATCTAATAGGCTTCTCGGGCTGTGCCAGCGTACTTACATCGATAAGGTCCTGGAAAGATTCCATTTAGAAAATTCTAAAAGAGGTTATCTTCCAGTCAGACATGGTCTAAATCTTTCAAAGAGCCAGTCTCCTCAAACACAGTCTGAGAAAGAAGATATGGACAATACGCCTTATGCTTCGGCAATTGGGTCCATCATGTATGCGATGTTGTGTACTCGCCCAGACGTCGCTTACGGGTTAAGCGTGACCAGTCGGTTCCAAGGTAATCCAGGGAAGGCACACTGGATTATAGTCAAGAACATTTTGAAATATGTTCGCAGAACCAAAAATATGTTCTTGATTTATGGAGGTCAGGAAGAGCTCAGTATCGAAGGATATACTGATGCTTCGTTCCAGTCAGACCAAGACGATTTCCGATCGCAATCAGGCTATGTTTTTAGCTTGAATGGAGGAGCAGTGGTGTGGAAGAGTTTCAAGCAATCAATTGTTGCTGATTCCACAACAGAAGCCGAGTATGTTGCAGCCTCGAGGCATCAAAGGAGGCAGTTTGGATTCGTAAATTCGTTCAGGAACTTGGTGTCGTTCCTTCAAGTGCCGATCCATTGGTTATCTTCTGTGATAACACTGGAGCGATTGCACAGGCAAAGGAACCTCGGTCACACCAGAAGTCCAAGCACATACAGAGAAGGTTTCACCTGATCCGTGAGATCATTAATCGAGGAGACATCAAGCTCTGCAAGGTTCATACAGATGACAATCTAGCTGACCCGCTTACAAAGCCTCTGGCGCAGCAGAAGCATGAGAAGCACTGTAACAATATGAGTTTGAGATACCTCAACCATTAGATTAAGTGCAAGTGGGAGATTGTTAGGGTATGCCCTTAAGGTCAATGCTTGAGGCTTTGGGCTATTTTCAGTATCATGTATAAATGATATATATGATTTATAAAGGCAATTGTTGTTTCAGATTGTTACATTATCTACTGCTGTATGTATACTTCTGAGTAATGTCTCAATGATGTTCAGTTTTGCTAACATTCAGTTTTGTCCTTAGTCGAGATATCTCGGTGAACATGAGACAGCCTTGATATGATTGAGACTAATGTGTACTCTAATCTTGTGGAATGCTTCGAGCTTGGAATAAGATTAGACACATAGGTGCATTGGATGTACTGGACTGACCCTTCTTTGGATATTCAATTGTTTGTCACAATGTGAATAATCCTTGTATGCTAGCAAGTGGTATATTCCCTTTGACTTGAGATCACTTGTGTTTCTAAGTGATGATTGGCATTGTCTTGAGGTAGTTCAATATCATTTGAAACATAATGGTTAAGGATTATCTTGGATAGTGTGCATGAGTCATGTTAGGGCACTTGTGATAGATATAGGATTGCCTCTCCTGGTTGGAGTGTGATGTTCTAAAGGGGCCCTTGGATGAAATGGTTGAGAATGTGTATGGCCATACCCAGATGACTATGTTCTTCTGATCTAATCATTTTCATCATGTTGGAATCGCAGGCTTGACACGCTTGTCCAACGGGAACATCCAGTGGCAAAGGGAAACATGTATGCCTAGCGAATTAGATTCGCACTTGTGCTGTGGTTTGGGAGTAGTCTTGGAAGACTCTTTCCTTCATATCGGGAGACAGTGATGTGTTGCTAGATACCTCTCTCTGATCGTGATAACGTAAGTTATCGTTACCGACAATGAAGGAAACCCTTAGGGTCGCACAATTTGATGATATGGCTTACTTATGTCAGATCGTGTGGACTGGAATTATTCTAGTTCAGTTTAAAGGAATTTAAACTCTGATTGAAAGTGAGATCTAGTCTAATCATGTTTGATTGATTAGGGCATATGATCGGTAAGCTTTGATCGGCGATTGATACTTGATCGTATTGATCAGGGGTTCAATATGATGTGTGGTTAGATCTGGATGTTGGGGTATGCCCTTAAGGCTAATGTTTGAGGCCTTGGAAGGACTCAGTATTGAAGGATATACTGACGCTTCGTTCCAGTCTGACCAGGATGATTTCCGATCGCAATCAGGCTATGTTTTTAGCTTGAATGGAGGTGCAGTGGTGTGGAAGAGTTTCAAACAGTCAACTGTTGCTGATTCTACAACAGAAGCCGAGTATGTTGCAGCCTCGGAAGCATCCAAGGAGGCAGTGTGGATTCGTAAGTTCGTTCAGGAACTTGGTGTTGTTCCTTCGAGTGCAGATCCTTTGGTTATCTTTTGTGATAACACTGGAGCAATAGCACAAGCAAAGGAACCACGGTCGCACCAGAAGTCCAAGCACATACAAAGACGGTTTCACTTGATCCGGGAGATCATTGATCGTGGCGAGATCAAAGTCTGCAAGGTTCATACAGATGACAATCTGGCAGACCCGCTTACTAAGCCTCTGGCGCAGCAGAAGCATGAGAAGCACTGTAATAACATGGGTTTGAGATTTCTCAACCATTAGATTAAGTGCAAGTGGGAGATTGTTGGGGTATGCCCTTAAGGCTAATGTTTGAGGCCTTGGGATTGTAATAGTATCATGTATAAACTCTTATGTTTATAAAGGCAATGGTTATTATTCAGATTGTTACATTGTCTGCTGCAATAAGTGTTCTTCTGAATAATGTCTCAATGCTGCTCAGCTAGGCTGACATGCTATATGTCCTTAGTCGAGATATCTTGGTGAACATGAGACAACCTTGATATGATTGAGACTAATATGTGTTCTAATCTTATAGGATGCTTCGAGCATGGAATAAGATGTAGACTCATGGGTACATTGGATGTACTGGACAGACCCTACTAGGATATTCAATTGGTTGTCACAATTTGAATAATCCTTGAATGTAACAAGTGGCACATTTCCTCTGACTTGAGAACACTTGTGTTTTCTAAATGATGATTGTCATTGTTTTGAGGTAGTTCAATATCATTTGAAACATAATGATTATAGACTATCTTGGATGGTGAGCTTGAATCAGGTTAGGGCACTAGTGATAGATAGAGGATTGCCGTCTCCTTAATTGGAGTGTGATGTTCTAAAGGGGCCCCCTGGATGAGATGATTGAGAAAGTGTATGGCCATACCCAGATGACTATGTTCATCTGATCTAATCATGCTCATCATATTGGAACTACAGGCTTGACACGCTTGTCCAATAAGAACATCCAGTGGCAAAGGAAACATGTATGCCTAGTGAAGGAGATTCACACTTGTGCTGTGGTTTGGGTGTAGTCTTGGAAGACTCTTTCCTTTATATCGGGAGACAGTGATGTGTTGCTAGATACCCCTCACTGATCGTGATAACGTAAGTTATCGTTACCGACATTTAAAGGAAACCCTTAGGGTCGCACAATTTGATGATATGGCTTACTTAAGTCAGATCGTGTGGACTGAATTATTTGGGTTCAGTTTTAAAGGGATTGAATCTCTGATTGTGGGTGAGATCTGGTCTGATCATGTTTGATTGATTAGGGCTTGAGATCGGTAAGCTTCGATCGAGAGTTTTGATGCTAGATCGGTGAGATCAAGAGCATCAAGAGATGAACGGTCAGATCTAGAACCTTAGGGTTTAATTAGATCTGGACTACATGCTTGGGCTGATTTGGTTTGGTCATTGAACCAAATGCAATTGAACCGTGGCTTGGTTCAAAGAGGATAAAGAGGAGCGATCGGTTCACTTGGAGTGAACGCAAGGATGATCGCATGAACGTATGGAGTCAAAGACTTTCCATTTTTAGAAGTCGGTTTTTCCATCTTGGAAAAACGTCTCCACGTTTGATGAAAACGTCTCCACGTTTGATGAAAACGTCTCCACTTCGTTTTCGAGAGATTCTCTTCTTGCCTCTTCCTCTCGACGACACACGTGTGTGTGAAGGTGGAAAAATACTTTGGAGAAAGTTCGGCCAAGCAAGTCTTCATCCTTCCATTCCTTTCCATACGAGAAGAAAACTTTGGAGCCTTGCTAGCACAAGTCGCGCCAAAGGAGTAGGCCTTCTTCCTCTTGTGTGCGACAGCCTTTGGAGAAGATTCAATTGATTCTTTGCTTCCAAGTTGCCATCCCTTCATGGCTATGGTATGATCTCTCATATCCTAAAGTTGATCATATGGTTCTAATATGCGATCCTAGAAACCCTTGTTTCCGCCCATGCTTGTTAGATGCGCATGTTTAGGGTTTCGACTCCCCAAGCTTTAGGGGTTCCTTCAATTGGTATCAGAGCGAAGTTTACATATGATTCATATGATTGCTTAAGGTGATCCTTGTTTGCGCTTATGATCTAAGTTTTCTCATCATGCGATAATACTAGTTGTAAGTATTTTTGTGGCGCATATATGAGATTGATTTTGGTGGCGCATGTGTAAGGTTGATTTTGTTGGTGCATGTATATTGCTTACATTGTTGCGCATGCTACATGTTGTTGTTTTATCAAAACTTAACTTGCGCGCCTTTGATTAGATCTAAGTTGCGCCTACTGTAAACCCTTAGACGGGTTGATGGGGTTGAAAGCATCATCTAGTATAGATCAACTAGTCTGATCAGACCATCTGACAGCCTAGATGGGTCGACCAGATGGCACCTGTGCGCAAGCACGAGGTGGCTATAGGTCGATTGCATCACAGGCGTGTAGCGAGGTCTGGTTGAGACAACCAGTGAACACACATGAGTTAGGCCCGGGGTCACACCCGCTTGCCAGATCTCATGTTGGTTGTTCAGCCCTTGGCGCATGCATGGTTGACCATTAGGTCAACGCAAGTCAGTTAAGACTTGGTGCATGCAAGGGCATGGATCTAACTAGACATGATGAGTGGATCCCTATCAATGGACCGTTGTAAGGTTGTAGGGCATATAAGAAAAGTAAAATTGATGCCAATGGGTTTTCAAAATTTTGTTTTCTTTGTAATGGATCACATATTGATTGATGCCATGATGCTTGTTTATTTCATCTTATGTGGGTTGCCCTTTAATGTGTGCTGTGCTGGGGCCTGCGAGCCTGGTTAATTATAAATTAATATTTATTTGTGATCTGCGAATCACATTGTATTTAATTTATAAAATGTAATTGACCTGCGAGTCAATCTTGTCTAGATAGATTGAATTGTAACTTAATCAGACAAGAGCACAGAGCACACTTGGCAGAGGCGCATGCAGCAGTGGCTTGACCAGGTGGGAGGTCCAGGGTTCGACTCTGGGACAGGCGCATTTACCTGGTGGGCGCACCTGAGCTGCAGTGGGCGCTTGGGCCCTGGGTTGGGCCAGATGAGATGCAAAAGACCCATGAAGAGCTCAAGTGAAGACTTAAGTTAATTAAGGTCTTACTTAGGCTATGGGCTTTTACCACATAAGATCCATGCTTTCTTTTATTGTTTATATAAGTAGAATAGCATGATTTATTTATCTTCTGCTATCACCATAGGAATTGCATGATAGTGAAGAAGATAAAAGACCGTTAAAATCCAACGCTAAAATATCAAGCTCGTAAGCCTTCTGATGCGAAACCTCACTGTTCTGACTATCGTTGGAGCCGTGTTGTACCCACTCAGTGGGCACGTCCATCTATCTTCAGACGGTGCGGGATTACACCTGCGTGTTACAGAGAAGGGATTTATCGCTTCTCGTTGCTCAACATAGCACGTGGTGGTCCAGGGAGTAGGTCGGGTCAGCTTGACCATGTAGGCTACATATGTGGCGCATATGGTAGCACATGGAGGCAGCCATCTGTGGGATCAGAGACTGTGTTGTACCAACTCAGTTGGCACAGTCTGCTGGGTTGCCCAGATGAAGGGGAATCGCACGGGTTGGCGATTGGCTGGGACAGCCTACCAGAGATTAGTGCTTGTACTCTCTGTGCATCTTATCTCACCTGAGCGGGACGCGGAGACCAAGTATGAAATCTGGATCCCATCTCACTAAAAGAGTGTTACACTTTCGGACTGTTTTAATGGATTTTTCAGTCAGATAAAATAGTGAGAAAAAGAATCTTTCTTAAGTCCTGATCGATTCTTAACATTGATACTGACCTTGCTGTTCTTGCATTGTTGTAGATACCTGCAGCAACGAACACCATGAACTTCAATGTGCGATCCCTACTGGAAAGGGAGAAGTTTGCTGGGCCGAACTTCTCAGACTGGTACGGACACCTTAAGATTGTTCTTAAGGCAGAGAGGAAACTGTATGTCCTCGAGACGGCTGTGCCGCCTCAACCCGCTCCGAACGCCGCAAGGGCGGTTCGGGATGCCTATGAAAAGCACGTCAATGATAGCATTGATGTCGCTTGCCTGATGCTAGCGTCTATGACGCCACCGCTGCAGCGTCAGCATGAGGATATGTCGGCTATAGAGATTATAGCGAACCTCAAGATGCTGTATGCTGCACAGGCGAGGACAGAACGCTATAATCTGACAAAGCTTTTCTTTCAGAGCAAACTGGCTGAAGGGAGCCCAGTGGGAGCTCACGTGCTCAAGATGATTGGGCACAAAGAGGCTCTAGAGAAACTGGGGCATACCATCAATCAGGAGCTTGCTGTAGACATTATTCTGCAGTCTCTCCCGCCCTCTTTCGATGCGTTCATCATTAACTTTAATATGAACAAAATCGACTGTACTCCGGCAGAGCTGCTGAATATGCTCTTGACTACTGAGGAGACTCTGAAGGGAAAGCCTTCGACCTCTGTCTTAATGGTTCCTTCTAGGAACAAGAAGAAGGGGAAGAAGGGCAAGGCCCCCGTCAAGAGTTACAGCAAGGCTCTAAAGCAAAAGGTTAAGCGGTCCAAGGAATACAGATGTTTCCATTGTGGCCAGCTAGGTCACTGGAAAAAGGACTGTAAAGCGCTCCAAGGAGACAAGAAGGGAAGCATCGCTTCTGGCTCAGGTATTTATGTGACTGAGGTCATGTTTTCTTCTTCTATATCATGGGTGTTGGACACTGCATGTGGAGTTCACATTTTTTCAAATGTACAGGAACTCAAGAGAAGAAGATAGGTGGGACAGCATGAGGTGGACCTACAAGTTGGAAACGGGGCACGGGTTGCTGCTGTTGCTGTAGGAGACTATTTCATCTCTTTGCCATCTGGGCTTGTATTAGAACTGAACAATTGTTACTTTGTTCCCAGCATTACTAAAAATATTATCTCCATTCCTGCTCTTGTCAGGAAGGGATTTTCCTTTGAATGCAATATTTCAAAGTGTGTTCTTTCTTTAGATAATATTGTTTATGCTACTGGTTCAATTAACAATGGGTTATTCATGTTGGACATGGAATGTTCTATACACAATATTGATATTAAGAAAGCCAAGTATGCTGATGACAGCACCTTGCTATGGCATAGCCCTTTAGGCCATATTAACAAGAAGCGCATTAAGCGGTTGCATGATCATGGACTGCTGGGATCATTCTCCTATGTGGAGATTGATACATGCAAGGCTTGTTTAATGGGTAAAATGACGAAGTCACCTTTTCCTAACAAAGGTCAAAGGGCTTCAGGTTTACTTGACCTTATACACAGTGATGTGTGTGGGCCATTTAGTAAACATGCCAGAGGTGGCTATCAGTACTTCATAACCTTTACTGATGATTTCAGTAGGTATGGGTATGTCTATCTTATGAGACATAAAAGTGAATCTTTTGACAAGTTCAAAGAGTTCAAGAATGAAGTACAAAATTAGCTAGGCCAACATATCAAGGCACTTCGTTCTGATCGAGGTGGAGAATACCTAAGTCGAGAGTTTACTGACTATCTGAAGGAGTGTGGGATTATCTCACAGCTCACTCCGCCAGGAACACCGCAATGGAATGGTGTGTCCGAGAGGAGAAATAGAACGTTACTTGATATGGTTCGTTCTATGATGTGTCAAGTTACTCTACCTTACTCCTTTTGGGGTTTTGCACTGGAAACAGCTGCAAAGGTACTAAACCGAGTGCCATCCAAGGCAGTTTCAAAGACGCCATATGAGTTATGGTATGGGAAACAGCCGAGCTTGACATTTATCAGGATCTGGGGCTGCGAGGCTTATGTCAAAAAGCTCGCCTCTGGGAAACTAGAGAGCAGATCTGAGAAATGTATCTTTGTCGGTTACCCTAAGGAAACTAAGGGTTATTATTTCTACGATCCCAAAGAGAACAAGGTATTTGTTGCTCGGACGGCCATATTTCTTGAGAAGGAGTTTCTTCTGCAAGAGGCCAGTGGGAGAGAAATAAAGCTGGATGAGAATCCAGAGGAAGGACAAAGTAGTCAAGCACAGTTGGATGAGCTTGAGCCGGTGAATCAGGTTATTGAACAACCTGAGGCTCAGATATCACGGGAACCGCGAAGATCGGGAAGGATCCGTCGACAGCCTGAGCGCTATGATGGAGTCTACATCATTGATCATGATGAACCCCTCACTTATGCGGATGCGGTCAGTGGACCGGACTCAGCGAGATGGCTTGAAGCTATGCACGCCGAGATGGACTCCATGTCAGATAACCAAGTATGGGATTTGGTTGATCCGCCTCCGGGAGTTATCCCTATAGGCTGTAAATGGATCTTCAAGAAGAAGATTGACATGGATGGTAACGTGGTTACCTATAAAGGCAGGCTAGTTGCGAAAGGTTTCAAACAAATCTACGGGATAGATTATGATGAAACTTTCTCACCTGTAGCCATGTTTAAGTCTATTCGGATTCTCTTCGCGATAGCTGCATATTACGATTATGAGATCTGGCAAATGGATGTGAAGACAGCTTTCCTTAATGGAAATCTGGATGAGGATGTGTATATGACACAACCAGAAGGTTTCACTAATCCATCAGATCGTCATAAAATATGCAAATTAAAGAAGTCTATTTATGGACTTAAACAAGCATCAAGAAGCTGGAATATTCGTTTTGATGAATCAGTCAGTGAATTTGGTTTCATCAAGAACAAAGATGACCCGTGTGTATATAAGAGGTTTAGTGGGAGCGTGATTACTTTCCTAGTCCTCTACGTCGATGACATCTTGATCATTGGAAATGACATTCCTGAAATGCATGCGGTTAAGGCATGGTTAAGGAAATGTTTCCAGATGAAAGATCTAGGAGAAGCAGCCTATGTATTAGGTGTGAAGATCTACAGGGATAGATCTAAGAGGCTTCTCGGGCTGTGCCAGAGTACTTACATCGATAAGGTCCTGGAGAGATTCCATTTAGAGAATTCTAAAAGAGGATATCTTCCAGTCAGACATGGTCTGAATCTTTCGAAGAGTCAGTGTCCACAAACACAGACTGAGAAAGATGAAATGGACAATACGCCTTATGCTTCGGCTATTGGGTCCATTATGTATGCAATGTTGTGTACTCGCCCAGACGTCGCTTACGGGTTAAGCGTGACTAGTCGGTTCCAAGGTAATCCAGGTATGGCGCACTGGATTGCAGTCAAGAACATCTTAAAATATCTGCGGAGGACCAAAGATATGTTCTTGATATATGGTGGTCAGGAAGAACTCAGTATTGAAGGATATACTAACGCTTCATTCCAGTCTGACCAGGATGATTTCCGATCGCAATCAGGCTATGTTTTTAGCTTGAATGGAGGTGCAGTGTGGAAGAGTTTCAAACAGTCAACTGTTGCTGATTCCACAACAGAAGCCGAGTATGTTGCAGCCTCGGAAGCATCCAAGGAGGCAGTGTGGATTCGTAAGTTCGTTCAGGAACTTGGTGTTGTTCCTTCGAGTGCAGATCCTTTGGTTATCTTTTGTGATAACACTGGAGCAATAGCACAAGCAAAGGAACCACGGTCGCACCAGAAGTCCAAGCACATACAAAGACGGTTTCACTTGATCCGGGAGATCATTGATCGTGGCGAGATCAAAGTCTGCAAGGTTCATACAGATGACAATCTGGCAGACCCGCTTACTAAGCCTCTGGCGCAGCAGAAGCATGAGAAGCACTGTAATAACATGGGTTTGAGATTTCTCAACCATTAGATTAAGTGCAAGTGGGAGATTGTTGGGGTATGCCCTTAAGGCTAATGTTTGAGGCCTTGGGATTGTAATAGTATCATGTATAAACTCTTATGTTTATAAAGGCAATGGTTATTATTCAGATTGTTACATTGTCTGCTGCAATAAGTGTTCTTCTGAATAATGTCTCAATGCTGCTCAGCTAGGCTGACATGCTATATGTCCTTAGTCGAGATATCTTGGTGAACATGAGACAACCTTGATATGATTGAGACTAATATGTGTTCTAATCTTATAGGATGCTTCGAGCATGGAATAAGATGTAGACTCATGGGTACATTGGATGTACTGGACAGACCCTACTAGGATATTCAATTGGTTGTCACAATTTGAATAATCCTTGAATGTAACAAGTGGCACATTTCCTCTGACTTGAGATCACTTGTGTTTTCTAAATGATGATTGTCATTGTTTTGAGGTAGTTCAATATCATTTGAAACATAATGATTATAGACTATCTTGGATGGTGAGCTTGAATCAGGTTAGGGCACTAGTGATAGATAGAGGATTGCCGTCTCCTTAATTGGAGTGTGATGTTCTAAAGGGGCCCCCTGGATGAGATGATTGAGAAAGTGTATGGCCATACCCAGATGACTATGTTCATCTGATCTAATCATGCTCATCATATTGGAACTACAGGCTTGACACGCTTGTCCAATAAGAACATCCAGTGGCAAAGGAAACATGTATGCCTAGTGAAGGAGATTCACACTTGTGCTGTGGTTTGGGTGTAGTCTTGGAAGACTCTTTCCTTTATATCGGGAGACAGTGATGTGTTGCTAGATACCCCTCACTGATCGTGATAACGTAAGTTATCGTTACCGACATTTAAAGGAAACCCTTAGGGTCGCACAATTTGATGATATGGCTTACTTAAGTCAGATCGTGTGGACTGAATTATTTGGGTTCAGTTTTAAAGGGATTGAATCTCTGATTATGGGTGAGATCTGGTCTGATCATGTTTGATTGATTAGGGCTTGAGATCGGTAAGCTTCGATCGAGAGTTTTGATGCTAGATCAGTGAGATCAAGAGTATCAAGAGATGAACGGTCAGATCTAGAACCTTAGGGTTTAATTAGATCTGGACTACATGCTTGGGCTGATTTGGTTTGGTCATTGAACCAAATGCAATTGAACCGTGGCTTGGTTCAAAGAGGATAAAGAGGAGCGATCGGTTCACTTGGAGTGAACGCAAGGATGATCGCATGAACGTATGGAGTCAAAGACTTTCCATTTTTAGAAGTTGTTTTTTCCATCTTGGAAAAACGTCTCCACGTTTGATGAAAACGTCTCCACGTTTGATGAAAACGTCTCCACTTCGTTTTCGAGAGATTCTCTTCTTGCCTCTTCCTCTCGACGACACACGTGTGTGTGAAGGTGGAAAAACACTTTGGAGAAAGTTCGGCCAAGCAAGTCTTCATCCTTCCATTCCTTTCCATACGAGAAGAAAACTTTGGAGCCTTGCTAGCACAAGTCGCGCCAAAGGAGTAGGCCTTCTTCCTCTTGTGTGCGACAGCCTTTGGAGAAGATTCAATTGATTCTTTGCTTCCAAGTTGCCATCCCTTCATGGCTATGGTATGATCTCTCATATCCTAAAGTTGATCATATGGTTCTAATATGCGATCCTAGAAACATGCTTGTTAGATGCGCATGTTTAGGGTTTCGACTCCCCTAGCTTTAGGGGTTCCTTCACTGGAGCCATTCGGTTCAGAGAGGTTTTAGCCAGGGTTGGTTCGACTTTGTGATTGGACCAAATGGAGTTTGAACCGGTTCACTTGTGAACGCATGGTTCAATTTAAGATGGAGGTTTCGATGGTTTAAGGGGAGTTATGGAGGTAGTTATTGTTTTCGATTTTACCATATGGTGGCTGAACATACCTCTTAAAAGTCGACACCACGAATTCGAAAGAGGCTCTCTCGTCTTCTTCCTCTTAAGTGAATCATCTCCATCCAAGAAAACCTAAGCCGAAACACACATCTTCCTTGCTAGGACGATCAGGACTCCTTGGTGTCTTTGCTAGCACAAGGGACGCAAGGGAGGAAGTCTACTTCATCTTGTGTGTGACTTCTTTGGAGAAGAGGCGCTCGCTCCTTTCCTCTTCCAAGCCGCCTCTCATATCATGGCACAGGTAATGTTTTACTTGTTCTATTCGTGATAGAAAAGGGTTGATCATATGCTCGACATAAACGATTCTTGGGATTCCTAGTGTTTCCGATGCAAGTTTGTTTTTTTATAGTCGCTTGTACACTAGGTCTTCTTTCAATCTAGTTTACGGTAGTGCCATAAAATCGGCTGAACTCTCTGTTCGAAATCGTCCAGAAAATATGGTACCGTGTAATCCTTTACGGTGGTGCCGTAAAATCAGGCAAAGTCTCTGTTCTGAAGCGCTTTGAAATACGGTACCGTAAATTGGTTTACGGTAGTGCCGTAAAATCTGGAAAACTTTCTGTTCGGAAATTCTTCAAAATACGGCAGGGCTTGGATTTTACAGTACTGTCTGAAATTACGGTACCGTAAAATGGATTACGACACTGCCATAATTTCCTGAGTTGCTCCATTTTGCGTGAAATTTCTTAGGTGATCTCCTCTTGATGATGGTAACTCTTC
Organism: Costus lasius; assembly: GCA_027563935.2. NCBI lineage: Eukaryota > Viridiplantae > Streptophyta > Magnoliopsida > Zingiberales > Costaceae > Costus > Costus lasius. Next base: position 62,642,130 of record CM050454.1, on the reverse strand, counting down.
CATGTATTTGATTTCGCTTGAAAACGCCTTAAATAGTGCCTTTTTGCCTGAAAAATATGAAAAACCAAAATAGAAGTACACTTTGCAATATTTAATGTATTCAACATAAAAGCAAGTAAACGATCCTCAATTTGGCATGAAAAGGTACCTAAAATGAAGCAAAATATACTACATATTTTGGTGTCATCACCTACTAGCATAGTGAATGACTTAAGGCTTTTTCTCTTTTCTCTGTCCTAGAACTGATCCTACCGCACAATCACTAGCATCACACATGAGCTCAAAGGGCAAGTTCCAGTCTGGAGGCTGAATGGTAGGTGCTGAAATTAAAGCCTTCTTCAATTCCTGAAAAGCAGATAAATAATCTTTATCAAAAGAAAATTTAACATCTTTACAAAGTAAATTTGTAAGAGGTCGAGCAAGTTTAGAGAAATCCTTGATGAATCGTCGGTAGAATCCTGCATGTCCTAGAAAGCTTCGGACCTCCTTTACCATAGTGGGCGGCTCCAATTTTTCTATCACCTCAACTTTGGCTTTGTCAACTTCAATTCCTCTTTCTAAAATTAAGTACCCCAAAACTATCCCTGCCTAACCATGAAATGAATCTTTTCCCAATTAAGCACAAGGTTAGTTTCTTCGCACCTCTGCAAAACTTGAGATAAATTAGCCAAATAATCATCAAAATAAGAACCATATACAGAGAAGTCATTCATAAAGACATCCATAAAATCCTCAATAAAGTTAGAAAAAATAGCCATCATACACCTCTGAAAAGTAGCAGGTGTATTACGTAAACCAAAAAGCATTATCCTATATGCAAAAGTACCGTAAGGGCAAGTGAAAGTGGTCTTATCTTGGTCATCAAGATGTATAGGAATTTGGAAAAATCCAGAATATCCATCTAAGAAACAAAAATGAGAATGATTTGCAAGCCTTTTAACCATCTGATCAATAAAAGGTAAGGGAAAGTGGTCTTTCCTAGTGGCTACATTGAATTTTCTATAATCTATGGACATGCGCCAACTAGTTACTATTCTAATAGGAATCTATTCATTATCTTTAGTTTTTATTACAGTTACCCCCCCCCTCTTAGGAACACAATGAACAGGACTTACCCATTTACTGTCAGAAATATGATAGATAATACCTGCATCAAGTAATTTCAGGACTTCCTTCTTCACAACTTCTTTCAGAATCACATACAGAAGTTTCAACAAATAAATCACTAAGATCATAGACAGTTGATGACACCAAAAATCATACTATATTTTGTGTCATTTCATTGGTATTTTTGTGTCATATTCCTGCACCTTTGCTTATTTGTATGCCTTTTCTATCAAATATTGCAAAATCTACTTCTATTTTGGTTTTTGATGATTTTTAGGTAAAAAGGCAAGATTTTAAGACATTTTCAAGCAAAATCAGATACATAGAAGAATTCTCATCATCAAGAAGAAGTTACATGACAAATTTCACTCAAAACGGAGCCAAAAACCAAATTACGGCAGTGCCATAATTAGTAATACAGTACCGTATTTTTGAGTACTACCGTAATCTTGGAGCACTGCCATATTTTGGGTGATTTCCATACTAAAATCACGGTCCCGTATTTTGAAGCAACTTCCGACTCGAGAGATTTCTAGAAATTATGGCACTGCTGAAAAACATTTCACAGTATCGTAATTCTTGTTGAATCCTGTACAGAAGAACTTAAAGAAATTACGGCAATGCCGTAACGAACTTCACGGCCGTAATTATAACCCTGGAACATGATTTTCCTAGTCAAATTGAAGTCTGATTTTTGTGCGATCGATTGTGGACAATCTAGGCATTTAAATTCAAATATGTAAAAAGCAAAAAGAGAGCCTCCGAGGAGGAGAGCACGCCTAGGATGAAAGCCCTAATTTTCATCCACTGTCGAGAGAGAAATCGAGTTTCACACCGCCGCCTTAGGTTTCACTGCCGAGAAGCGTACAGCGCATCTTCGGCCGTGAAATTTGAGGGGAAGCTTCGCTTGGAGGAGGAGACGATACCTAGAAGTTTCAAAGAGAAAGGATCTTGATCGGAGGAGAAATCAACGAAAGAGTGGGCGTCGGCACTGTAATTACGGCTGTAATTTCTATTACAGCCGTGCTGTAATGTTGTTTTCCCCTCTTCTCTTCAATTCTCGATCTTCTGAAATTATGGTTTATTATAACTCTATTTCCATGCTAGCTTAAACCTTTTATGGGACATGGGGTGTAATCCCCTTGATTTTATATGACAAGATAACTTCTATTTTGTCAGAATAGTTTTGTTATGATGATTCTACTTATGTGATGATTGTCTATAATTCTCCGAAGTATTCTTATTATCTTGCATGTTTTAGAGTTCCTGCAATAAGGACAGAAAGGTGATATGCTTGAGAACTTGGAATCCTAGAATTGAGTGCTAGGAACTTATCGTAAGAAATTAGATTCGTTCTTATTTCTTGATTTTAGAAGAATAATTGCCATGTTTAATAATTTGAATTTAGGATTGAGTTATTTTGTTAAACGTGAAGATCTTGTGCGAAAGTGAGGATTGGAACATTGGAGAACCATAAGTAGAACCTGTGTTGAGACTCAGATGCACGAAAGTTATCCTTGAGATTCCACTTGAGATAATCCACTTAGAATTCGGATGTACGAAAGTGATCCTTGAGTTCTTTGATGGATGGTTTACTTATTTTCATCTTGGGATAGATCTTGCCCAAAAGCGAGGATCGGTCCCTGCATGATTGTTTGCATGAAAGTGAGATGATCCTTTTATGAAGTAAATTATATCTTTATCATGATAAAATTACACTGACGACCTTTTATTCATACCTAGTCATTGAAATTAAGGTGGATGAAACCCTAGTCCTAGTTTCTTTGTGAGTTCGTGTTCTTTCTACAATTTACTTGCATCATAATCGATTACTTAGCTAGTAAGAATACAACTATTTGGTACTTAACACGTAGGTCTCTGTGGGATCGATATTTTTTTATTACTTCGAGTATCCGTTCACTTGCGGACACAACAAGTTTTTGGCGAAAATGCCAGGGATAAATTTTTGTCTAGCTACTTATTGGGATACAATAAGTTTTTGGCGCCATTGCCGGAGACCTTAGTTTTGTTAACATCAAAATAGTTGTTAGTATTGCCAGACTAAGTTTTATTTATTTTTAGTTTTAACTTTGTTTTCTATTTTTGCAGGTTTTGGATTTTCACAAGTTGTGACAGAACTGTGATTTCTGAAATTTTTGTGTTTTTTTCTTTTCTATTTTTTATATATTTTGATAAAAACAATTAATTGATTGGTGTTGGATAATCTTTCTGTTCTTGATAGATTTGAAGATATATCTTTTAATCACTACTCGTGGACAACTGAAAGAGGTGCGGTATACATGCCACAAGGTAAGCATGAAGATGATTCACTGTGCACTCTTGCAGATAAATTAAAATTTCACTCTTATATGCACCCTATTAAGACATCTTATTCTTCTATTAGATGTGATATTTGTGGATGTTTTGATCATTATACTTCTGATTGTCAAATTTTAACTCCTCCAAATCATGTTTCTGAAGCATACTTTGAGGATACTGAGAAATCTAGGTTAGCATCCATGCTTGAAAAATTCATGACAAATCAAAATCAAATCATGACATATTGAAGTAAGTAAATTGAAGATCTTAAAGGGATAATTAGTCAGCTTGCTTCCCAAGTAGGATCTTTAATAGCTCATAAGAAAATTTTGGAAACCTAGATAGCACGATAAGCTTGTTTGTTTGAGTTTGATTTGGAAACTAAAGAAATTGATTTAGAAAATTCCCCCTCTGATTATGATTGTTTTGAGATTGAGCCTTATGTGAACATTAATGAATCTCATTCTGATTTTGATGATTGTAAAATTGATTCATTTGATAATTTATTTGTGGAAAAGTTTGAGGAAAATGATTTTGAAAAATCCCCTCTTGATTCTAGTGATAGTGATGAAATTGATTCTTTTGATGATATATTATTTATGGTTAAATCTGGTTCTTGTAATTCTGAGATTGATTCTTTTGATTCTTCTGATGATGAATTATTTGTGGAAAAGCATGAGAAAATTGATTTTGAAAAGTCTCACTCTGAATTTGATTGTAATTTTGAAATTGATAAATTATTTGATGTTGGACACGAGGAACTTGAAAAAGATTTGAATATTACAAACATTGATTATTTGAAAAATTATGCTTTATTGAAGAATCTAATGTGAGACACAAAGATTATTTTGATGATCTAATACTTGAATCTTTTGATCAAAGTCCTATTGTAATTGAAGATATAAATTGGAAGAAAGGACTAAAGATTTTACTTTATGATAAATATAGGAAGATCATTGAATATCCTTTGAGTGGAATTGAAAATTTTGATTTTTGCAAAGCCATGTCAATTGTGATTTACATGAAATTTTGGATGTTTGGATTAGTGGCTAAACTTTTAGGACAACGGAAATGCAGAAAATTGTATGCTATTTACTATGGTACTGATCCACCTACTTCACCATGATATTTGGGTTTTGGTCAAGCTATAGACCTAAAAATTAGCACTTCTTAGGAGGCAACCCAAGCAATCTTGCTTTAGCTTAGTTTCTGTTATCTTACTTTATTTTTAGAATTAATTTTTCTTTTATTTTTGTAGGAAAAATCAAAATTTGTGCAAGATACGGCACTTCCATAATCTTTTTCATGGTGCCATAATTTTGGTGAATTCTTACCCGAGAGTTTTACCTCTGTTATGGCGGTACCATAATCATTTTCACGGTACCGTATTTTCGGTTCATTTTTGACTAGAATGTTTCTTGACTTTTACGGCAGGGCCGTAACCATTTTCATGGTGCCGTAATTCTATCATATTTTTGACCCGAGAGTTTTGTTTATATTACGGCACTGTCGTAAGCAATTTTACACCCGTAATTTTGAATCTGCTTTCTGCTTATCTGATTAGGTGTTTGCTTGCTGTGATTTTAAGAAATTGGGTTTGGAAAATTTTTGATCTTTGGCACAAACATGAACTACTCATCCTTGTCTATTATTTGGATATTTTTTATTGAATTTTAATGTTCATGGATCAACCTATAACACATAGCATCTTTTGGTACTTGATTAATTTCTGCAACAGTTTTGTTTGATTGATATGATTAGCTTTTTTGCTGTAAATTTTTAAGATTCTTTGATGAGTTGAAACCCTGATCTTTCACTTGAATTGGAAGTACATGTTTCATTCTATCTTGTGGATTTGTTGTTTTCATTAAAATATTTTCTGATCATTCTAGGAAGCATGGCAACTTTTTGAATCTGATTAACTTTTGTGCAGTTTTTATTTGAGTAGCCCTCTTTCTGTTAATACCCTAAATTCCTGGCAGATTTTGATCCTTTAATTTTCAAACACTCGGAAAGAATAAATTTTATTCTACTTCATGGTTCTGTCTATTTTCCTTATGGATCATTAAATCTTATTCTTGGGTATAGTTACTGTTCATAACTGAATCAGTAGGCTGCTCTACTATCCTTGGACACCTGCAGCTTCTTCTCCAGATTTGTAGCACCTCTAGCTAGCCTAACCACCACCACTCCAGCTGCCTCTGACACCACTATTTCCAGCCGTCGACACTGGATTCTACCACCAGCATCCTTTTACTTCTTCTACTGCCTCTGTTTCCATTGATTTTATTTATTTTTGCAGTAGGATCTTCATTAGTGACTCTGATTTTTTTTTATTTATGCAGCATTATCTCTCGCCGCCCACCAGCCGACAACTTTGCCTTCAGGACTATAATCTCCAACTGGCCACTAGAGACTACTCATCATCACTCTACTGTCGGCACTATCATCTTCAACGCTAGCAGCTCCTCCACCGGCATCTACTCCACATCAGCTCTCTTTCCACTGGCACCTTCCTTAGATCACTGATGACATCTCTGATTTTCCTTTGAGAAAAATATTTTCTATCATTTATTTTTAAAGCAATAGACTATTTTTGGTCTAAGCCTTATGTACTTAAAAATTGTGCAGGAAAATTTTTAGAAGGCGTATCTTTGGACCTAGCCACATCTGCCCAACACTACACCTCGGACGATGATTGAGCTTGCTATATAATTTTGTGAGTATTGTTTGCACTTTCTAGTGATCTTATTTGGTATGATTGTATGGTATTGCTACTGGATTTCTTTTGCTATTTTTCATGATTGCATCACTTACCGAGATTTCTATTTGATGAGGTTTCTTGAATTTATCACTTTACATCTTTTGACTACATGAGTTTGATGCTTTGTACTTTTGCATTGATATTGATATTTTTGATGTTTGAAAAAAAAAAATTATGGCTTGAATCCATGTGATGAGAGGTGTGTGGATTTTTCGATAATGATGAATGTTTATGCATATGCCTGTGACAGAGATATACCTATTATGTTGAATTTATTTCTTCAATATATATCTACTTGTTGAAATGCTTCATTGATTGATGCATAAGGTTTTGGGTAGATATGTTGTTTGATAAATGCAATCTAAGAGTGAAACATCTTTCTTGAATAAAATGAGCATATGAGTGTAATTTTTGAATTGATGTCAATTGATTAACCTAGTTGATGTTTAGTTTATCTTACTATTTGTTGGGAAGAAAGAATCCAAGATCCAAAAAGAGAAAGAGACTCCCCTACTTGGCACTACGTAAAATTGGCAGTGGTACCAAAGATATGGTTTGAAGTCTATAAAAAAAGAGAGAGAAAAAAAATGAAAATGACTCCTCTACTTGGCACTGTGTAAAATTGACAGTGGTACCAAATATAAGATTTGAAGTCCAAATAGAAAGTGAGTATCTATGTGGGTACATGCCAAAAAGAAAAAGAAAAAAAAAACAGAGATTTTGTGTGAAAAAAGATTTTGGATATCCTATTCCTGTAAATAGATGTATGATAGATTTAAACTGAAACTTGAGTGAATTCATGAGATGGAGATTGTGTTTATTATGTGAATTACGAAGTTTTATTTGATCAAAGTTGTGAATATTAAAATTAAATTCAGAGGACGATGTATTTATCTGAAATTTTGTGCAAAAAAGTTGGTGGAGTATTTCATGAGTAATTATATTTTAGAAATTTATTTTTCATAAAAGGTCATATTTTCCAAAGCAGTGTTCTTTATTCTTTTTATTTACTTGAGGACAAGCAAAGTTTGAGCCTTATGTGTTTGATGACACAAAAATTCATAGTATATTTTATGTCATTTCATTGGTATTTTTGTGTCATATTCCTACACCTTTGCTTATTTTTATGCATTTTCTATCAAATATTGCAAAATCTTCTTCTATTTTGGTTTTTGATGATTTTCAGGTAAAAAGGCACGATTTTAGGACGTTTTCAAGCAAAATCAGATACATAGAAGAATTCTCATCATCAAGAAGTTACATGACAAATTTCACGCAAAATGGAGCCAAAACCCAAATTACGGCAGTGACATAATTATTATTATGGTACCGTATTTTCTAGTACTACCGGAATTTTGGAGCACTGCCGTATTTTGGGTGATTTCCGTACATAAGGTTTTAGAGAAATTACGGCACTGCAGTAACTAAAATCATGGTGCCGTATTTTGAAGCAACTTCCGATCTGAGAGATATCCAGAAATTACGGCACTGCCGAAAAACATTACATAGTACCGTAATTCTTGTCGAATCCTGTACAAAAGAACTTAAAGAAATTACGGAAGTGCCGTAACAAACTTCATGACCGTAATTATAACCTTGGAACGTGATTTTCCTAGTCAAATTGAAGTCCGATTTTTGCGCGATCGATTGTGGATGATCCAGACCTTTAAATTCAAATATGTAAGAAGCAAAAAAGAGAGCCTCCGAGGACAAGAACACGCCTAGGGCGTAAGCCCTAATTTTCATCCACTATCAAGGGAAAAATAGAGTTTCACACTGCCGCCTTAGGTTTCGCCGCTAGGAAGCATACAGCGCATCTCCGACCATGAAATTTGAATGGAAGGTTCGCTTGGAGGAGGAGACAATACCCCAGAAGTTTCATAGAAAAACTATCTTGATCGGAGGAGAAATCAACGAAAGAGTGGGCACCGACACTGTTCACACGATTCTTGGAGCAAATTACGGCTGTAATTTCTATTACAGCCGTGCTGTAAAGTTGTTTTACCCTCTTCTCTTCAATTTTCGATATTATGAAATTATGGTTTATTATAACTCTATTTCCATGCTAGCTTAAACCTTTTATGGGACATGGGGTGTAATCCCCTTGATTTTATATGACTAGATAACTTCTATTTCGTCAAAATAGTTTTGTTATGATGATTCTACTTATGTGATGATTGTCTATAATTCTCCTAAGTATTCTTATTATCATGCATGTTTTAGAGTTTTCGCAATAAGGACCGAAAGGTGATTTGCTTGAGAACTTGGAACCCTAGAATTGAGTGTTAGGAACTTATCGTAAGAAATTAGATTAGTTCTTATTTCTTGATTTTAGAAGAATAATTGCCATGTTTAATAATTTGAATCTAGGATTGAGTTATTTGTTAAACGTGAATATCTTGTGCGAAAGTGAGGATTAGAACGTTGGAGAACCATAAGTAGAACCCGTGTTGAGACTCGGATGCACGAAAGTAATCCTTGAGATTCCACTTGAGATAATCCACTTAGAATTCGGATGCACGAAAGTGTTCCTTGAGTTCTTTGATTGATGGTTTACTTATTTTTAGCTTGGGATAGATCTTGCGTGAAAGCGAGGATCTGTCCCCCTGCATGATTGTCTGCACGAAAGTGAGATGATCCTTTTATGAAGTAAATTATATTTTTATCACGATAAAATTAGGCCGACGACCTTTTATTCATATCTAGTCATTGAAATTAAGTTGGATGAAACCCTAATCCTAGTTTTTCTGTGAGTTCGTGTTCTTTCTATCATTTACTTGCATCATAATCGATTGCTTAGCTAGTAAGAATACAACTCTTTGATACTTAACACATAAGTCTCTATGGGATCGATGTTTTTTTATTACTTCGAGTATCCATGCACTTGCGGACACAACAAGTTTTTGGACACAATAAGTTTTTAGCAGAAACACCAGAGATAAGTTTTTGTCTAGCTACTTGTTTGATGCAGGAGCATACAGCATGAAAAAAGGGGAAAATCTGGCCCCAACGATGCCCCAGAAATTTTCCACATAAAGTTCCTCGGGGTACCCAGCGACGGAAGCCACGCCCCGTGAGTCCTGCGGACAACTACCCGATTCTAGGGCGACTTCACATGCACAAGTTCGATTTTCCACCGAAAGTTCCTCGGGCTACCCCGCGATGAAGACCACACCATGTGAGTCCTGCGGACAACTACCAGGTGCAAAAGTCCAATTTTTCACAGAAAGTTCCTCGGGGTACCCAGCGACGAAAACCACGCCCCGTGGGTCCTGGGGACAACTACCGAGTGCACAAGTCCGATTTTCCACAGAAAGTTCCTTCGGTTACCTAGCGACAAAAACCTCGCCCTGTGGGTCCTGCGGACAGCTACCCGGAGAAATTTTGGAATCGGAGGCGGAGCCACATGCACAAGTCGGAACTCCCACATAATGTTCCTCGGGTCACTCAGTGACAAAATTCATGCCTCGTGACTTATGCGGACAGCTACCCGAAGCCACATAACTGCCCTGATGACCCCATTTCGACGTATACAACCCACCCTACCATGTTGCTCCACCTGATGAAGACCCAAAGGAGCCGAACAAGGTGGTTATTCGGCGATCCCAACGCTTCATGGGTATTATCAGTCCACTCTCCATCCACACCGAAGTGACCCAGCCCATGGACACTACAAGCCAACCCCCAAAGAGCCCATGTCCAGATGGGCCTCACAACCACATCAGCAACACGGCCCAAGAGAAGGCTGCGACAATTATTACACAGCCCAGTACTTCGAAATTCTGCTGCTTTGTCGTGATGTGCTTTGAGCGCGTCTAACCGTCATCGCAGCCACCTCATACACTGAAGAATCAAAGGACCTGCGCTCCTGCAGGAGTAGATGGTAGTTGGTAGAATTATGTTCTGTTTTGTCCTTTTTTGGCAGCTTGACCACTTTTTAGTTGTTAGTTGTTGAGATGCTGCCCTCTTTGTCTTGCTTCCCCCTCCTTATCTTATAAAAGAGAGGGGCTAGCCAGCATTCTCGCTTAGTTCTCTTAGAGGTAGAGTTCTCCTGGTGAGCAAGAGTGCCTCAAGTTTGTGTGTAAGTCGAAGTCGGCGCTTTGCCTTCAAAGTTTGTAAGAGTCGTGGTCGGTGCCTCGACTCTGATGTGTTTCCTTCCTGGTTTTCAAAGCAGTGAAGTAAATCCCACCACCTCCGGTGGGTCAGGTCCGCCTGTCTTTTCATTTCATCATGTTCATTTCCGTTACGATTTCTGATCTTCCACGGGTATCCGTTCGCCGGAGACGTGGACGTTGCGCTGTTCTTTGGTTTGTTTCAGGCGCATAGGCATGCGAGCTGTGCCCTACGAATCCACTACTTCCCATTGCGACGTGCTAAGCTTAAAATCTGCTGTGTGAGAGTGCTAAATTGCTACGAGGTTAGTGCGTTACATTCTGTAGTTGCGTGCCGTTGTGTTCTTCCGCATTCGTGTTGCCCCGATCGAACTCGACGCTGATTTCATCGTGTTTTCAGCTGCATTTTCGAAGTGATTTTCACTTCCCTTGTCTAAAGACCCTCTCCCGTTTTTGTGTGCATTGTGTAAATCCTTAGAGTATGGCTTTAAGGACCTTCCCTCCTACAGTAGCTACATCAATTCAGGTATCAGAGGACATTGCGCGTTCGATTCTTATCGTTCACACGGCCCAACCCCGTTGCATCGCATATTTCCGCATTGGTTTCGCGTTTTCAGCATCCTGCACTTAGTCATTTTTAGCCTTGATTGTGCATGGTGACCACAAGGTCGCAACTCATGTCTTCCCAATTCCCCGACACTATCCCGGAAACCGAAGAATCGGTCCAAACTTCGGAAGGGACTAGCACCCCTTTAGACTCCGTAGCCACACTTACTGCACGAGTGGACGCGCAGACTACGCAGCTTGCTGCATATAAGTAGTCCATGGATACCGCCATGCAACAACTCAAGCTGTCATCAGAGACTATGTTCCAGCAACTTTTGGCTAGTTTCCAAGACCTTACTGATGTCGTTAATGCGTCGGGGCAAAGGCGCCCCAACTTGAGTCAACCCCCTTAGTCTGCTCGGACTGCTCCGACTAGGGAGTTACCGCCGGTAGTTGCGCCCGTTCGGCGCCAACCCCTTGTGGATGGATTTGGCTGCCATGGGCCCTACGTGGCTCATGAAGGCCCAAGATATGAGGATGAGCCATACGATGAAGCCGATGTTTGGGCCACACAAAGGCCCCCAACCCAGCCTAGGTTTGAGCGACAGCGAGCTGATGTCGATGTCCATCGTTTTATCCGTGAGACCCCCCCACATTTCGCGGGTGGTCATGACCCTACTAAGTTCCTAGATTGGGTCGCCTCGGTGGATACCTACTTTGACTTGAGCGACACTCCTCAATACATGCGAGTTCGCATAGTCCACACCTTGCTAGATGGTCCCGCGCGCCTACATTGGCAGAATGTTGAGCGCCAAAACGAACAGAATGCTCTCCGTCCCATTACCCGATGGGAGGAGATGAAGTATCACCTTCGCGAGCGATACATCCCACCCTCCTATAGGCAGCATCTCCTTGACCAGTATAGCAGCCTTCAGCAAGGATCTGGCTCCGTTGCGGAGTACCGTTTGACCTTCGACACGTTGCAACTCTGTTACAATTTGCAAGAGGATCCTGAACTAGTTTAGTCTAAATTTAAGAATGGGTTTCGTTCGGATATCCGACGAGCTTTACCTGCGTATGGGTCCGAGTCCCTTGACCAAACCTACCAGCGTGCGTTGGACATCGAGCACGTCCATTGCTACAATTGTTTGCAGCAATGCCACTATTCTAGGGACTGCCCAAAGAAGTCCACCACCATGGACAAGACCCGTGTAGCCACTATTACCCATGAGCACGAGGAGCGTGATGTAGAAGCTGAGTGTTACACAAGTGGAGAGGAGACGGGTCATTAAGTGCAATGAGCATCTTCACAACTTACATTAAGTGCAACGGGCACTCATGTAAGATTGTCATCGATGGGGGTAGTAGTTTGAACATGGTCTCCCGAACCGCGATCACTCGCTTTAGCCTTCCCTTAGAGCCAAACACCAAGCCCTACTCGATCGCATGGGTTGACGCGTTAAACCTCCCGGTTACCCATCATTGCTGTTGTATCCACAAGTAAGTGCACAAACTTATCTCTAGTGGATACATGGGAAAACCAAAGACTCGTTGTGTTCCTAAACTTATTGATGTATCCGCAAGTGCATAGATACTCGAAGTAATAAAGAAAGTATCGAATCCACAGGGACCTATGAGTTAAGTACCAAATAATTGTATTCTCACTAGCTAAGCAAATCGAATATGATGCAAGTGAATAATAGAAGGAACACGAAATCAGAGAGATAAACATGGGACTAGGGTTTCATCCACCTTAATTTCAATGACTATATATAAACAAGAGGTTGTCAATCAAATCTTGTTATGATAAATACCTAATTTACTTCATAAAGAATTATCTCACTTTCGTGCAGACAATCATGCAAGGACCAATCCTCGCTTTCGTGCAAGATCTATCCCAACGCTGTAGATAAGTAAATCATCAATCAAAGAACTCAAGGATCACTTTCGCGCATCCGAATTCTAAGTTGATAATCTCAAGTGGAATCTCAAGGATCACTTTCGTGCATCCGAATCTTAACACAAGTTCTACTTAAGGTTTTCAGACGATCTAATACTCAATTTCTTGCAGCATCAAATCAAGTCTAGCACAATAATTTAACCCTAGATTCAAATTATCAACATGGCAATAAAATCACTAAAAATCAGAATTCAAAGAACAATCCTAATCTCTTATGATAAGTTCCAAACTCAATGATTATTTAGGGTTCCAAATTTCACGATCAACCTTTCAGTCTATTTCGTAAAATTCTTAAACATGCTAATAATATAAATCTAAGGAAAATTAAAGACGGTTCATCACAAAAGCAGAATTATCACAACAAGGATTATCATGACGAAAATAATGATCATCTAGTCATTAAAAATCAAGGGGATTACACCCCATGTCCCAAAAATATGTTTAAGTTTGCATGGAAAAAGAAATACAATAATCCACAGTTTAGAACGATCAGAAATCGAAGAAAAGGGGAAAACAACTTTACAGCACGGCTGTAATAGAATTTACAGCTGTAATGTTGCGAGTGAACAGTGCCGGCAGCGCTCTTTCATCGATTTCTCCTCTGTCCGATCTCCTCTTGCTCTGAAACTTCTGGTGTGTCGTCCTCTCCTCCAAACAAAGCTTCTATGTGAAAATTGGGGCCTGAGGTGTCCTCTACACCTCTCGGCGCGAGGCTGAACCCTAAGTGCTTCTCTGTTGATTACTCTCTCAATTCTGGATAAATATTGGGGCTTTTGGTGTCTTTCATTCTCCTCCTTGAGACGAGTACGCTGCATCTTCCGGATCTCAATTTGGAGCTCTAAATCTCAAGATATGGTCCGCGCAAGAATCGGCCCCAAAATAATTGCGTGTCCAGGTAAAAATTAAGGCCATGTTTTATTTTATGGCAGTGCCATATTTTGGTTCTATGTGTTCTGAGTCAAAATTACGGTACCATAATTTATATTATGGTCGTGCCGTATTTTCTTCTGAACTCTCTGGTTGGAAATCGCTCCAAATTACGGCCCATGTAATTTCTTACGGCAGTGCCGTAAAATCAGGAAAACTTTTTGGTGAAAAACTACCCAAATTATGGCAGTGCTCGGATATTACGACAGCGCACGAAAATACGGTACCGTAATATAGATTATGGTCGTGCCGTATTTTGGTTCGTGGCTCCAATTTTCTTGAAATTTGACATGTATCCTCTCCTTGATGATGGTAACTCTTCCATGTATTTGATTTTGCTTGAAAATGCCTAAAAATAGTGCCTTTTTACCAGAAAATCATCAAAAACCAAAATAGAAGTAGATTTTGTAATATTTGATAAATTTGGTACAAAAATAAGCAAAAGAGCTTCAATTTAGCATGAAAAGATATATAAAATGATACAAAATATACTATATATTTTGGTGTCATCAAAATACATAAGGCTCAAACTTTGCTTGTCCCCAAGCAAAAATCAAAAATTGATTAAAAGATAAACTTTTTCATACTCAATAAATTTCTAAAATACAATCATCAATGAAAAATTCCAACAATTGTGTCACAAAACTTCAAATAAACATATCATTCTTACAACTCAACCCTCTAGATCTATATCTCAATCAAATAAAACTTTGCAACTTGTATAATAAATAGATTTTTCAATCTCATAATTTCACCCAATTTTCAGTTTAAATCTATCATACTTTTGTTTACAGGAATTAGGTTTCCAATATCTTTTTCCACACATATTTTTTTATTCATTTTTTTTCTTTTTCATATATTTTGTTGTTTTTGCACAGATGGCATGTACCCGCTTAGATACACACTTTTTTTTATTTTGAGTTCAACTCTTATCTTCGGTACCACTATCAATTTTGCATAGTGCCAAGTGGAGGAGTCTTATTCTTTTTCTCTCTCATTACACTACTCTTGTTTTGAGGTGCATTACCCCTGAGGTCTAGGTTGAGTGTGATGAGATGGGGATTTATGATATCATCATACATCTTCGAGGTCTTTTCACACTAGGCACTTCAAATAGTGATCAAGAGAGTGTTGTTAGATCTTCTGGTTGTTTGCCTAAATCTAGGAATGACCATGGTTCTATTTTTTTGAAGCAAAAACTTCAGAAGACTGAGAATGCATGGAAATTTTAGGATGGATTAAGGCCCCAAGAAGAGCATGGCACAGAAGAAGGGATGTAATCCATCTGCTTCAGGTATTGTGTTACTGAGGTCTTTATGTCTACTTCTTATTCATGGGTACTAGGTACCGCATGTGGGGCTCATATATGTTTTCATATGCAGGAGCTCAGAAGAAGTAGGACAATGAGGCTTGGTAGGATCGACTTTCGAGTCAGGAACGGAGCATTGGATGCTGCTGTTGATATCATCTCACTGCCTTCAAGACTTCAACTAGAACTTTGCTATTATGTACTAGCTTTTGTATTAGAACATTATGTCCATTGTTTTGAATGGATTTTTAGTTTGAAATAAATGGTAGTTCTTTAAATCTGGGATGTTCTATAGAAGTGGTACAATTGATAATAGTTTGTAGTTCTGTGTGTAACACTAAATAGATCAAGTACAATGATTCAATCAACACTCTCTCATAGCATTGTCACTTGTGGGCCATAAAACAAATGTCACATCCAAGAAGTCCATGGACTACCGGGATCATTATTCTTTCAGGATTATGATACAAGGTGATAGATGCTGCCTTCACCATAAACGGTGCAAGGGTAAGTGGCTTGTTGGATCTATACATAGCAATGTGTGTGGACCCATGGAAACAAGCACAAGGAAGTGTTGTATACTTCATTAGGTGTGGATATGTCTTATCCAACATATAACTTTGGAGAAATCCATGAAGTTATGAAATGAAGTGCTGGATCAAATTGGAAGATCTATTAAACACTTTGATTGGATAAAGGTGGTTAGTGAGGAATTTGATGACTTTCCTAAAGGAGTGTGGGATTATCTCATAGCTTACTTGGAACACCACAACTGTGTGGTGAAATTCAAAGAAAGAAAGTGGAACACATTGGATGTGGTTCCATCTTTGAATAGTCATACAAATTTTTTAGGCCATGCAAGCAACTGTTCTGACACTCCATAGTTTGTGTTTGTGGGGGGCACTGAGAGTGCTACTTCTATCCCGGTGAGAACAAAATATTTGTTGCTCAAACTGCTATCTTTCTTGAGGAGATATTTCTTTTGAAAGAAGCTAGTGGGAGTAGATTTGATTAGGACAAGGTCCAAAATCAACCACAATACAATTAGACACAAATGGAGAGTATAATATCACATACAGGTTGAAAGTCAACCTGAGGTTCAAGTAACACAGGAACGACATAAGTCTGGATGGATTTGAAATGTTCTCACAAGATGTGGGTATGACGAATTTTTCATTAAGGATGAACCTAAGACTTATGAGGAAGCAAAAGAGGTCAATGGACCAGATTCCAAGAAATGGCTAAGCGCCATGAGAACCGTAATGGACTCCATGTCTGCTAATCAAGTGTGGGACTTGATTGAGCCGCCAAATGGGTAACACCCATAGGCTGTAAATGGATCTTCCAAGAAGATAGACATGGAAGGTAATGCTGCTACCTATAATGGCAAGCTAGTGAATGAAATTTCAGGCAAGTCCACTACGTGGATAGTGATGAATTTTTTATTAATAGCTTGGTTTGAGTCCATTAGGTATCTACTTGTTATAATTGCATTTTTATATTGTGGCGTGTTGTTATGAAAACTGCTTTTCTTAATGGACGTCTGGAAGAGGATGTCTATATGGAAATTGCCTAAAGGTTTTCATATAGAGGCCATAAAGATATGCATGGTCTTATGCAAGCATCTTAAGAAAGAGCTTGTGTTTACAAGAAGATTAGTGGGAGCATCATAGTGTTTCTTGTTCTACTTCATTGATGATATTCTCCTCACATGAAATGACATCCCAGCACTTCACGCGATGATGTAAAGGCTAGGGAAGTATTTCTAGAAGAATGATCTAGGGAATGAGGCCCATAACCTAGGCATGTGGATCTATAGATAGGGATCCAAGAAAGTCATTGCCCTTTAGTCAATCTACATTCATTTAAGAGATTCTGGAGAGATTCATATTGGGTGATTCTAAAAGTTGATACCTTCCAGGAAGACATGGTCTGACTCTCTCAAAGATACTGTGTCCTATGACATAGCTAGAGAGTAGTAACATGAGTCTATAATCCTAGTACATTGGGTATAGGATAGATCATGTTTCATGCAATATTCACAAGACCATATGTGGCGAATGCTTGGAGCATGGCCAGTAAGTTTCAATCAGATCCTAGTGTTCAAACACTAGATAGCTGTGAAAGCAATCCTTCATGCTTGGGAAGTATAAAGGATTGAGGTCTAGTCTGGGATAGATAGGAAGAACTTTGTGTACAGAGGTACACTATTACTTCATTCCAGTCTAATGACTATCGTTCACAGCTAGGATTTGCATTTTGCCTTTTTGTGCTGATGTATGCTAAAAGAGCTTTATGCAAACGACAGTGGTAAATTCTACAATTAAGGTTGAATACATTGCAGCTTCCTGTGGCAGCTAAGGAAGCAGCTTCATTCACTTGAACTTGATTTAGTTCCCGGTGCTTGATGGTTCAGTATAATTCTTACTGGGGCCATAGCATAAGAGAAGGAATTTAGCACTCAAGTATGTACTACAGCAATATCATTTGATCTTCAAAATTATAAAATAAACACAAATAGCAATCTGGAAGACCCATTGACATAGCCTCTGGCACAACAGAAGCTAAATAAGTCATACTAGAGATATGGGATTGAATGAATTCAGTTGCCCTTGGTCTTAGTGCAAGTGGAAGATTGTTAGTGTTTATGCCCTGTAGACTAATGCATGGACGTGGTCTGGCATTATTTGAATGTACTTTGATAGAATTGATATAATTGATAAAGGCATGGTCGTTATTATGCAAATTGTTTTACCAGCATTGATGTATTGAATTGCATAAATAATGTCCCAGGAGTTTGGTTGAATCCATTCTCATAAGTAATCCGTAATCAAGGTGCCTTAGCCGATATGGGACAGCTTTGCTGTATGTGAGACTGGTGTATGGGCTGGTTAGGTGCTGGGCACAGTAACGCAGACATACAGGTGCATTTGATGCACTAGAGTGACCCATCGTGAGGATTGACTTGTCTAGTCAATAGGTCAATCTCACATGCAAGAGGTTTGCATTGATCCTTAGACTTGAGATATTCATGTCTAGATGT
This sequence comes from Costus lasius, assembly GCA_027563935.2. Lineage (NCBI taxonomy): Eukaryota > Viridiplantae > Streptophyta > Magnoliopsida > Zingiberales > Costaceae > Costus > Costus lasius. The sequence continues at coordinate 62,624,043 of CM050454.1, read as the reverse complement.
GATGATGGTTGAATCTAAGTCCAATTGGGATTCATTCTGATCCTAAGTCCAAGACAAATTATTGGTTGAATCTAAGTCCAATTGGGATTCTTGGGTTTATGTATATCCTAGTCAAGTTTGTACTCTGTATGGGAGTTGTACTTGGACTTGGGACTATAAACCATGTTGGATTCGAATCATAATTTAATTATGAGTTGGAATCCTAATCCTATTAAGAATTGGAATCCTAATCCAACTAGGAGTTGGAATCTTAATTTAATTAGGAGTTGGAATCCTAATCCTATTAGGAATTGGAATCCTAATCCAATTAGGAGTTGGAATCCTAATCCAATTAGGAGTTAGAATCCTAATCCATTTAGTAATTGGAATCCTAATCCAACTAGGAGTTCGAATCCTAATTTATTTAGGAATTGGAATCCTAATTCTACTAGGAGTTAGAATCCTAATCCAATTAGGATTCAAATCCTAAAAAGAATTTGGTTATGGATAAGCCCCATAGTGGTCGAGCGCGAATCCTAATCCAACTAGGATTCAAATCCTAATAAGAATTTGGTTATGGATAAGGCCCATAGTGCTTGGGCGCAAATCCTAATCCAACTAGGATTCAAATCCTAATGGAAATTGGATTTGGATATCGCCCATTGTGTTGGGCGCAAATCCTAGTCCAATAAGGATTTAATTCATGGGCCTAATTAGTATTGAAATCAAAATCCAATTAGGAGTTATGTATTTAATCTAATTAAGGCAAATCGGAATCCTAATGGGAGTAGGGAGTAGGATTCATGCTTGGCGCATGGCTTAATTCCATATATGGAATTTGCGCCAATTTCCATGGATTAATCCTTATGGAATTCAGTTTCTTCAATTGGAAACTCTCATGGACGTGTGGGGTTGATATGTTGGCGAGTATGGCTTGATTTATTCAGCAAAGATTCGGCCAATCATATATGGTATGTCCTAAAGAATTGAACTCAAAATCTAGCTCTTAATTTGGCAAGAAGCTTGGTACTTTCCAAGCCTTATTCTTGCGCAAATTCAAGGCTAGTGGCGGCTGAACTCTTAGGGCAAATTCCTTGGAGGAATTGCGCCAATCCACAGATGGAAAGGGGAAGGGCGATGGAGGCTTGGTTGGTAATAAAAGATGGGGTCTACACCCCCTCTTAGGAAGATCAACAAGTGCAGAATTTCTTCTTGAGGCAAGAGAACTTGGAGTTGCGCATGCCTTGAAACCCTAGCCGCCCTCTTCCTTTGGTGTTGCACCACTATCCTTCATCCTCTTCTTTGTTCGCCGAGAGTCTCCTTAGAGGAGTCTTGTTGGCGTGAATAACAAAGGGAGAAGAAGAAGGAGATTCCAAGAGGTGATATTCTCTTCCCGAGGCTAGCACCAAGCGTGGAAGGGAACAATGTTGAGAAGGTCCACGCGTAGATACTTGTAGAGGACGAGCACTTGAGTGTCTTCAACTTGGCATCATCGTCTTGACAAGCAAGAAGTATCATCCCTATCACATCCTTGTGTTCTCTCCCTCGCATGGATCCTTGGGAAAGGAATATGTTTCGGGTGTAATGCTTCTTCCGCTGCGTCCTGGGACTGCAAAATTTTAAATTACACCCGGTATTCCCCAACAATTTCCACCATAATTAGCACAAGATTGAACATTCTTGGTCATTCATGACTCTTCATTGGATCATTTAAACTTTTTTAAAGGTCCCCTCATTTTTGTTTGTTCTTTTATCCTTGCAGCCAATTGTTCTTTCCTTTCCTTTTTGTTTCTCACCTCGAGCATTTCATCCACATCCCTCTCAACAATAGTTGCCCGATCAAATAAGGCAACATAGCACCTCAGTTTTAAGGCTAAAATTCTTGCTCTTATGTTGTGTCTTAAGCCACCTTCAAACCTCTTTGCCCTCCGTGCTTCATCAGGAACCAAATGCGGTGAAAATATAGATAATTCAATGAATTTAGGTTCATATTGTGACACTATAAGATTCCCTTGAGTTAAATTTATAAATTCCTTCTCCATTTGATCCCTAAGTCATTCCGGGAAGAACTTATCATTAAACTTTTCAAGAAAATAAGCCCAGGTAATTGTTTCTTCCTTATAATCAGTAACCCTCATGATCATTCTCCACCAATGCTTAGCTTCATCTTCAAGCATAAATGATGAAAATAACACCTTTTGGCTATCTGAACTGTAAAGTTCACCAAAGATCTTTTCTAGTTGCATAATCCATCTTTCAGCCATCAAGGGATCTGGATCGCCCGAAATGGTGGAGGATTCAACCTCTTAAATCTCTCAATTCCCAATTGATCATGAGTTTGTTGACTAGATGCATTTGAATTGTTATGATTTTCACCTCTTGCCACATGTTGTTGCAGCAAACTAGACATAGTCTCCAAAGCCTTTAAAACTCCAGCTATTTGATCGACCGAATCACTAGAAGGCTGATTTGATCTCCCCATTTTATCCATCTATACAAACATCAATCCACATATCATCAATCATAATTATCATCATAATCAAATCAACACTAATTCCCAAAATCAATCCTCTGATACCACTGCTGTCACACCCTTAGATAATAACAATCCATAATAGATAATCATACAACATAATTTTCGCAAAGATCGACAATCAATATCAAGTTCTAATCCCTTGAACAACAAAACAAGTTATAAAAAAATGTCATCATCAAAGTTGCAACAAAAAAATATCTATTTTTTCAAAGTCTTTTACCCAAAAGCAAAGTAGAGATATACAATTCAAAATCTAAGAGCTAAACATGTTATCAACATAACCCATTATAATCAAATTTCAAAACGAGTAACATTCTCATCACAACAAGTCACATTACAACTCTTTAATAGAAGTCTTTTATGGAACATACAATGTTTCCAAGATTACAAAATTTAATGATTTAGCCAAAACATCCAAATGAGCTTCCAAAAAATTTCATACTTCTGCCCACAATACGTAGCCAAGCTAATCCGCAATATGGGTTAGTGTACACAAGAATGAGTATAAATTACCCAGCAAGTAATCCCAAAGGCTAAGGGAAACAAAACTAAAGAAGATAAACATATCAATGAAATAGTCAACACAATAAAGCAATAATGAAAGATAACAAAATTCCCTTCAGCACATGATTTGGGTAAGGAAAACAAGATAGTAACATATTCCTCATGGATAAGACATTTGTGTCACAAGTAGTCATTGATCATTACTGAGCATTCGAATTATAAGTTACATTGGGTCATAGGGGTGCATTCATATCATGAATAGTCATGGAACATAGATGTGGGGGAGACAATCAAAATTCATAATTCCCTCCATGTCTGGAAGTTGAACCCATCCTCGTCAGGAGAGAGAGAGCAAACAAAGGCTAGCAAGAACATCTTAGGGCTCTTCATGCAAAAAGATAGTGGGATTAAACAGGTGGCTCTTCATGCAAACAAAGGTGGCCTCCACCTTTTTATGGGTGTGGCACTTTGCTTCACAACTATCACGTTGTAATGAGATTCAAGTGGTGGCTCCCATGAATTCAAGAGGTGGCCCCCACCTTTTTAGGGGTGTAGCACTTTGCTCCGTGTAGCACTTTGCTCCATGTAGCACTTTGCTCCCAACCACCATATGAGGAGTGGGACTCAAGAGGTGGCCCCCACCTTTTTAGGGGTGTGGCACTTTGCTCCCAACAACTCATTTTGATAAAGGATTCAAGAGGTGGCCCCTACCTTCTTAGGGGTGTGGCACTTTGCTCCCAACAACTCCTTTGGATAGAGGGATTCAAGAGGTGGCCCCACTTTTTTAGGAGTGTGGCACTTTGCTCCACATCCATCCACATAACTCTCATTTGGCTTCATACAAATTCTCCCCACAATATAGATTTCATAATGAAAGCAATAACACAATGATGTTGAGCATAACATTGATAATGAGATATAACATAAGTCATTGAACAAACCATTGTCATTCAATTAAGCACATAGAGATTTTTAGGGCCAAACGGGTCATAAGTTCCATATATTATGTTAGAGTTCATGCCATGAGTTTAAAGTCATGAGTTAAGGCATAGAAAAATAGATTTCATAATGATCTTGCTGCTTCAAGAATAATTTCAAGCTCAAAACACAATACCAACTTTAGTGGTAAGCATATAACCAAAATTGTGTGATTCATATATCAGATTGTGACTTATGTTTTAGATTAAATAACTAATTAAAAATAGGCAATATGATAGTCAAAATGAAGCTCTCCGAGTCTACCTTTTAATGAAACTGAGTTTACAAGATTTGGAGTTATAATCAGGAAGATATGAGGGTTCGAACACAAAAAGGTTAGGATTCAAGATTTCTAGAAAATAGATTTCGTAAGTTAGATATCAATACCGATTGCAACACGAATATAACTCAGATGTGGTCGATATCAATTTCAAATGAAAGCTTATTGAATCTAGTTTCAAATAATATTGGTTTGGTGCAATTTGGATCTGTAGGTCAGGAGATATTTGGGATAAAGCATAACAAGATCAGATTGGCGACTACAATTTTCAGTAGGAATAAAATTTCAGAACCATCATACATATTCAGATCCGACTCCATAGAATAGAAAACACAAGATCTAAGTTCGAAATCGAAATCATAAGACACAAGGAATCAAAGTTATCTAAAGCATGAAGGGAAAAACCAGATTTATCAAAACAAAGAACAAGATTACTTGCCCAGAGATGTTGAAAATCCTTCTCCCAACTCCTTCCTCTTGTTGGCGGCTGCACTAGGGTTCTTTCCCCACAACGAGACCAGCCCCCTCTTCTTGATTCTCTCTTTTCTGAATTACTAACCCTCAAAGCTTATGTTGTATCCCAACAAGTAGGTAGACCAAAACTTATTTCTGATGTCGTGGCCAAACTCAATGTTTGGCGTACAGGGACTTTGTCACTCCCTGACACGGCTCCAAAAACTTGTTATGTCACCAAGCTTGTTGTGTCCGCGAGTGCACAGATACTCAAAGTAATAAAATAGATATCGAACCCACAGAGACCTTGTTTGCTAAGTACTGAATAATTGATTTCTTGTTATCTAGGTGAATCGAAAGTAAGCAAGTGAGCAATAGAAGACTAAAATGGAAATACTAGAGAGAGAAGACTGGGACTAGGGTTTCATTCACTTTAAATTCTATGACTAGATGTAAATAGAGATTCGTTAGTTTAATTTTATCATGGTAAAGACATAATTTACTTCATAAAAGGACTATCTCACTTTCAGGCAGACAATCATGCAGGGATCAATCCTCGCTTTCGCGCAAGATCTATCCCAATGCTGAAAATAAGTAAACCATCAAACAAAGAACTCAAGGATCACTTTCATGCATCCGAATTCTAAGTTGACTATCTCAAGTGGAATCTCAAGGATCACTTTCGTGCATTCGAGTCTCAACACAAGTTTTACTCATGGTTCTCTAACGTTCCGATCTTTGCTAATTTCTTATAGAAAGTTCCTAACATGCAATTCTAGGGTTCCAAGTTCTCAAGCAAGTCACCTTTCGGTCCTTATTGCGAAAACTCTAAAACATGAATAATAGTATGAATCTATGGAGAATTAAAAGTGCAATTATCACATGAGTAAAATTATCATGCTAAAATTATACGTGACGAAATAGTTGAAAAAGAATCATCTAGTCATTAAGAATTAATGGGAATTACTCCCCCATGTCCCATAAAAGTTTAAGCTAGCATAGTGCAAGAGTAACAATAATCCATGGTTTCAAAAGATTGAAAATCAAAGAGAAAAGAGAGTTTAAGAAAACACACTATGGCTGTAATATAAATTACAGCCGTAATTTGCATAAGGGGGCGCTGTGAACAGTGTTGGCGCCTCCTCTTTCATCGATTTCTCCTCAAATTGATTTCCTTTCACGCTAAAACTTCTGGAGCACCTTCTCCTCCTCTATGCGTAGCTTCCACTCAAATTTCACGATCGGAGATGCATTGTACGCTTCCCGACGGCAAAACCTAGGGTGGTGGCGTGCAAGGCGATTTCCCCCTCTATGGTGGACAAAAATTAGGGCTTTTCGTCTCTTCCTCCTCGTCTCCGTGAAAAGCTCCCTCTCCTCTTCTTACGGCTTCCCGTTTAAAGGTCTAGATCATCAGCAATCTTTTTCGCAAAAATCAGCCTTCAAATTTGACCATGGAATCGCGTTCAAAGATAGAATTACGGCCGTGTAATATGTTATGGCACTACCGTAAAATTGGTCGAGTTCTCTAGTCCAAAATCTCTAGCAAATATGACACCGTAATATAGGTTACAGTGGTGCCATAAAATTGGCTAAACTCTCTGGTCGAAAACGTTTGGAAATTACGGTACCGTAAAATAGTTTACAGTAGTGCCATAATTTCAGTGAATATCTCTAGTCTAAAGGCGCTCTAGATTACGGCCCGTGTAAATTATTACGGCAGTGCCGTAATTTTCAGGAAACTTTCTGATGAAAAACTCCCTAAATTACGGCAGTGCTCTGATATTACGGCAGCGTACGAAAATACGGTACCGTAATATAGATTATGGCCCTACCGTATTTTGGTTCATGGCTCCATCTTGCTTGAAATTTTACATGTGATCTCTTCTTGATGTTGTGAATTCATCCATGCATCTGGATTGCTTGAAATCGGCTAAAAATTATGCCTTTTTGCCTGAAAATCATTAAAAACCAAAAAGAGTGTAGATTCTGCGAATATTGATAAAAAAGGCATAAAAATAAGCAAAGTCTATGAATATGACACAAAAATACCAATGAAATGGCACAAAATTTATTATAAATTTTGGTGTCATCAAGCACATAAGGCTCAAACTTTGCTTATCCTGTGGCAAAAATCAAAAATTGATCATAGGCATAGATTTCCTCAAGAAAAATAAATTTCTAGTATACAATCACTAATGAAAAAATCCCATTAATTGATTCATAGAATTTTAAATAGATATACCATCCTTTGAATTCAATTCTCAAGATCTACAACTTTATCGAATAAAACATTGCAACATTTACAAAAAACAGAATCTCAATCTCATGACTTCACCCAATTTTCAATTTAAATCTATCATGCTTTTGTTTACAGGAAGAGGATATCCAAAATCTTTTTCCACTCAAAAGTTTTTTCTTTTCTTTATTCTTTTGCTTTTTTTTTATTGGTTGGCATGTACCCACATAGATACACCCTTTTTATTCTTTTTGCATCATTCACATTCTCTAATTCGATTACCACATTTTTTTCTGGTGACGAAGTTAGAGTACACTTGACCACATAGTCAGTGTAATAGAATTCATGTTTTTTTAGTAGAAAGAATTTTACTAAAGACAGTGGAGTTTATATGAATTGATTCTTCTCATCATTTTTTTTTCAAACTTCAACCCATGTCCTTTGGTACCACTGTCAATTTTACACTATGCTGTTGGGGTATGCCTTTAAGGCTAATGTTTGAGGCCTTGGGATTATATCAGTATCATGTATATAAACTCTATGTTTATAAAGGCAATGGTTGTTATTCAGGTTGTTACATCATCTGCTGCAATATGTATACTTCTGAATAATGTCTCAATGCTGTTCAGCTTGGCTGACATGCAGTATTGTCCTTAGTCGAGATATCTTGGTGAACATGAGACAGCCTTGATATGATTGAGACTAATATGTGTTCTAGTCTTATAGGATGCTTCGAGCATGGAATAAGATGTAGACTCATGGGTACATTGGATGTACTGGACAGACCCTACTTAGGATATTCAGTTGCTTGTCACAATATGAATAATCCTTATATTCAAACAAGTGGCATATTTCCTCTAACTTGAGATCACTTGTGTTTCTAAATGATGATTGGCATTGTTTTGAGGTAGTTCAATATCATTTGAAACATAATGGTTATAGACTATCTTGGATAGTGAGCATGAGTCATGTTAGGGCACTAGTGATAGATATAGGATTGCCGTCTCCTTGATTGGAGTGTGATGTTCTATAGGGGCCCCCTGGATGAGATGATTGAGAAAGTGTATGGCCATACCCAGATGACTATGTTTCATCTGATCTAATCATTCTCATCATATTGGAATTACAGGCTTGACACGCTTGTCCAATAAGAACATCCAGTGGCAAAGGAAACACATTTGTCAAGTGACTTGGGTTCACACTTGTGCTGTGGTTTGGGTGTAGTCTTGGAAGACTCTTTCCTTTATATCGGGAGACAGTGATGTGTTGCTAGATACCCCTCACTGATCGTGATAACGTGAGTTATCGTTACCAACATTTAAAGGAAACCCTTAGGGTCGCACAATTTGATGATATGGCTTACTTATGTCAGATCGTGTGGACTGAATTATTTTGGTTCAGTTTAAAGGGATTTAAACTCTGATTGTAAGTGAGATCTGGTCTGATCATGTTTGATTGATTAGGGCTTGAGATCGGTAAGCTTTAATCGAGAGAGTTGATGCTAGATCGGTGAGATCAAGAGCATCAAGAGATGAACGGTTAGATCTTGAACCTTTAAGTTTAATGAGATCTAGACCAAAGGCTTGGGTTAATTGGTCTTTGAACCAAACCAAAATGAACCGGCTCATCATGTGAGCGCATGGTTCAAAGGGGAGAGCAAAAAAATGCGCTTGGGGTAAACCCATGGTCGCATTGAGAAGTGGTTGGCTATTTTTAGAAGCCATGATCTCAAGTTGAGACCACGTCTCACGTTTGTAGAGAGAAAGCTCTATTCTCGCCTCTCGCCCACCCCTCTCGACACACTCTTGTATGGTAAAGCTTTGACGCTTTGGAGAGGATTCGGCCAAGCAAAGAAAACATCCCTTTTCTTTCCATTCGATCAGGAGACTTGGAGAACCTTGCTAGCACAAGGAGCGACAAGGAGAAGCCAAGATTCATCTTGTGTGCGCACGCTTTGGAGGAGAGCCCTTTCGATCTCTGCTTCCAAGACGCCATCCAAGAAATGGCATCGGTATGTATCTTTTGATGTATACAAGTTTATCAAAGTTGATCATATGACAAGCATGCAATCGATCTAGAAATCCTTTCTTCCGCTGTGTTAAAACCTCTGATTTCGCCTATTAGGGTTTCGCCCCCTATTTAGGGGACTATCATGTGCCAAGTAGGGGAGTCACTCACCATTTTTTTTTTGTGGATTTTGGATTCTTTCTTCCCAATAAATAGCAAATAGACTAAACATCAATTAGATTAATCAATTGACATTAATTCAAAAATCATACTCATATGCTAATTTTATTCAAAAAGTAGTTTCTGTTTTGAAATAATTTCTCAAATAACATATCTCCCTAAAATCTCACTCATCAACCAATGAAAAATTTCAAAAGTAGATATGTATAAGAGAAATAAATTTGTCATGATACATCTAGCCTTAATCACAAGTTTGGATTCATTCATCACCGATAATAAGAGTCGAACAAGTCATCAATAATATTTTCGAAAATAGATCAAGGCTACGAATTAATCACAACGCGATATAGCAATGTCGGACACAGAGGTTTGAAGAAATCATCTTTCCCAAAAGATCATGGAGTATTGATAAGATAAAGAAAATAGAATGCAAAGTAGTAAGGGAAGTGATACTCACAAAATTTTACTTTTCGTCATCGTCGGATTTAACATCCTTTATATCTCCCCCTTTTCTCCTTTTCTTCTCTTCTCTCCCCCCTGTAAAGACGATTACAGCGGTGCCGTATTTTGCGCAAAATTTAATTTTCCTACAAAAAGAAAAGAAACATTAATTCTAAAAATAAAAGTAACTAAACTAAACAAGATTGCTTGGGTTGCCTCCCAAGAAGCGCTAGTTTAAAGGTCATTAGCTTGACCGTTCGGTACTCGGGTTTGATCGTGGTTCATCAAGGTAAAAACTTTCCTTTTCTTCAATCTGCTCTCCTTGATAATAATGCTTCAATCTTTGACCATTAACATTAAATTCTCCTGTTTCCTTACTCCATATGTCTACAGCTCCGTAAGGATAGGCTTGCTTTACCTGAAAAGGCCCAGACCATCGAGACTTAAGTTTTCTAGGGAAAAATCACAATCTAGAATTGAACAAGAGAACAAAGTCACCTGGTTGGAAGTCTCTTCTGAAAATATGTCTATCATGCCATCTTTTAGTCCTCTCTTTGTAAATTTTTGCATTTTCATATGCAGAGAGTCTAATCTCATCTAGCTCGTTTAATTATAACCTCTGTTTTTCACCCGCGTTCTTCAAATCAAAATTCAGCCTCTTGATTGCCCAGAACGCCTTATGTTCGAGCTCTACAGGAAGGTGATAGGATTTTCCATAAATCAATTGTAAGGGAGACATACCTATGGGCGTTTTGAAAGCAGTCCTGTAAGCCCACAATTCATCATCAAATTTGAATGCCCTGTCTTTTCTAGTGCGTGACACTATCTTTTCCAAAATTCTTTTTATTTCTCTGTTTGATATCTCAACTTGACCACTTGTTTGGGGGTGATAGTGTGTTGTAACTCTATGATTTACCCCATACTTTCTAAGCAGGGCTAAGAACTTGTGTTCTATAAAATGCGAGCCTCCATCACTGATTACTACTCGTAGTGTCTCGTATCGTGGAAAGATAATTTTTGAACAGTTTAACTACAACTCTGGAATCATTTGTAGGGGAAGCAAGAGCCTCAACCCATTTTGAAACATAATCAACTGCCACCAAAATGTACTTGTTACCTCCAGAAGATGGAAAAGGTCCCATGAAGTCTATTCCCCAAACATCAAATATCTCAACCTCAAGAATATTGGACAGTGGCATCTCATGTCTTCTGTTAATGTTCCCTATTTTTTGACATCTATCACAAGAAAACACAAAGCTTCTAGCATCTTTGAAAATTGTGGGCCAATAAAATCTTGATTGCAACACCTTGAAAGCAGTCTTCTCAGCACCAGCATGACCACCATAAGAGGATCCATGACATTGAAATAATATATCTGTAATTTCTTCCTCATGTACACATCTTCTAAAAATGTCATATGCACATCTTCTAAACACATAAGGCTCATCCCAAAAATAGTGTTTTACCTCAGCCAAGAATCTCTTCCTTTTTTAGTAGCTCAAATCAGGAGGAAAAACACTAGCAACAAGGTAATTTACTATGTCATGTCAAGCGAACGACATACCCTCTCAAACCTACATGGAGCCTGTGTCTGAGCCTCAAGTTGGGCTACAACCTGTGCAGGTGGGTCAGGTTCTGTCATAGCTGTTGTGTTTTGTGGTTGACCTTGGACCTCATCCAAGTCAAAACTTCTCCCACTGGTATCTTTAAAGAGAAAATATTTCTCAAGAAATACAGCAGTCCGAGCAACAAAAACTTTGTTCTCAGTGGGATTAAAGAAGTGATATCCTTTGGTTTCCCTAGGATATCCCATAAACACACACTTATCATACCTAGGTTCTAGCTTGCTAGAATCCTGACGTTTGACATAAGCCTCACATCCCCAGATCTATTAGTGTTTATGCCCTAGGACCCCGTCGTTGTTGTGTAAATAAGTGCATCTACGCATATGGATGTTTGCATGTACGATGTCCCTAAGAGATAAATATTTTATCTGGTCTCAGTCTTGTGCCCGGTCAAGAATCATAGTGGATATGGGACAGCTATGATTCACTTGAGACTGGTATATACACTAGTTGAGCACGGGTTACTAACGCAGGCATAATAGGTATATCAAGGGAGATATAGTGGACTGAGCCACCGTGAGGATTCATCTTTGTGTCACAAGATGAAGATCACAGTGACAGAGTTACGATTGTCCTAGACTTGAGGGCATTGACATCTCTATATGGTGAATGAGGCACTTTGATACAACCTAACGCTTCGCCATAAAAGGGAAGTCATAAGGTTGTCATTGGGTGCGTCATGTGCCATATGAGAGATTCAATGTGCTAAGAGAGGATTTGCCCCTTCCTTGCAAGGAAGCTTGATGTCTATGGTGCCCAATGTGGATGACTGAAAGTGTATGGCCATACCTAGGTAAGAACCTGATTTAGTCATGCCATAATATTGGGATCAACAAGTGTGACACGCTTTCCCAATCTAGAGATCAGTCTGGTGAAAGGACAATTATGTACTTACACTTTAACGTAGATTAAGAGGTTGTCGATGGTGATATTTATTCTGATGACTTGGGTAGTAATGATGTACTGCTAGGTGCCATACATTGCTTGAGATGATTTAGTCATCACTGCCAACATCTGAAGAACCTATAGGGTCGCACACTTAGACGCTAGAGACTCTGTATTGACCGAATAGCCTCAGATCGGATTTATAGATGATTCAGATATGTTTGGGAGCTATATACTTTGCGGATGATTGATATGACTTGAGATGAGACTTATAGATTTTGGTGATTGAGTTGACCCCGGTTGACCTCAAGTGACCAGTTTTGACTCTGGTTGACTAGGTCTTCATCGACGAGTCAAAACTCGGGTTTGCGCTAAGATCTGTGCGGTGGTTTGATCACATGCGCCTACTAGCTTTGGATATGTCTGAATATTATATTCATATATATATGAATTAATTATTAATTAATTCATAAGTGGTGGGGGCTACAACTTAACTCGTGAATATTTTTAATAAAAATATTACGACTTGGTCAAGCATGCAGTATGTTGTCGCCTGCTTCAAACCCTAGCCGCCCAAGCCCCTTTCCTCCTCATAGTAGCCGTCCCCTTCTCCTCCTTGCCGCCTCCCATCTAGTTGTCGCCACCTTCATCCAAGGTCGGCAGCAACTTCTCCTTGGCACAAGTAGAAGGTTTAGGGCCTTCCTCTTCTTCCTGTGCCATTTCCTCGGTGGTGGCGCATTACTAGAAGAACATGTTGGTGTATATGGCCTAGGACCTAGTTTTGGTCCATCTTTGTACTACTTGATATTGATACTTATATATCATTCTAGCATTGTCATTATCATTATTTGTCTACATCTGCGATTGATGACACCAAAATTCATAGTGTATTTTGTGTCATTTCATTGGTTTTTTTGTGTCATATTTATGCTCTTTTTCTTGTTTTTAAGCCTTAATTATCAAATATTACGGAATCTACACCATTTCTTGTTTTTCATCATTTTTAGGTAAAAAGTGCCATATTTTGATGGATTTTGGAAGATTTGAGCACACCAATGGATTCCAGACGTCGAAACGAAGCTACCCGTCAATTTTCATGCAAATCGGAGCAAGTTTGAGAAATTACGGCACTACCATAATTTTGGTCCAAAATTTTATGGTACCGTATTTTTGGATGATTTTAACCAGAATGTTTCTGAGTTTTTGAGGAAATTACGGCACTGCCGTAATTATTTCCACGGTACCGTAATTTTGGCCCACTTTCCTGATTTTTCCGCCGCAAACTTCAAAAGATGATATCTTGAGATTTAGGAAACCAAATTGAGATATGAAAGATGCTATGGACTCATCTCAACGAGTAAAAGATAAAGTAACCAAAGCCCCAATTTTTATGAAGAATCCAGAGAGTAATCGAGGGAGGCGTCCTTAGGGTTCGGCCTCACGCCGAGAGGCGTAGAGACCACCTCAGGCCCCGATTTTTACATGAAAGTTTCGCCTAGAGGAGAGGAGGATACCCCAGAATTTTTAGATTAAAAGGAGTCCGATCGATGGAGAAATGAACGAAACAGTGGGCGCCGCCACTATTCACCGTGTTCATCAAGTATTCCGGTGCTGTAATGAAATTACAGCACCGTGTTTTGTAACTTTTTCTCTCCTTTCTCAAATTCTGATCATCTAAAATTATGGTTTACTGTAATCTTTCTTCCATGTTAGCTTATACATCTTTTAGGACATGGGGGTGTAATCTCCTTGATTTTATATGACTAGACATTGATTATTTTTGTCATGATAATTTTGTTATGATAATTATGTTTATGTGATGACTTTCTTTTAATTCTCCTTAGTTTTATAAATATCAGCATGTTTTAGAATTTTACGAAATAGACTGAGAGGTTGATTGTGAAATATGAAACCCTAAAAATCATTGAGTTTGGAACTTATCGTAAGAGATTAGGTTTGTTCTTTGAATTCTAATTTTTAGTGACTTTATTGCCATGTTGATTTTCTAATTCTGTGGATTGAGTTAATGTGTTAGACGTGAAGATCCTGCACGAGAGTGAGGATCGAAACGTTGGAAAACCTTAAGTAGAACTTGTGATGAGTTTCAGGATGCACGAGAGTGATCCTTGAGTTTCCACATGAGATGATTAACTTAGAAGTCAGATGCACGAGAGTGATCCTTGAGTTCTTTGTTCAATGATTTACTTATTTTCAGCATTGGATAGATTTTACACGAGAGCGAGGATTGGTCCTTTGTATGATTGTCTACACGAGAGCGAGATGATCCTTTTATGAAGTAAACTAATTCTTTATCATGATAAAATTAGACTGACGATCTTTATTCATATCTAGTCATTGAAATTAAGGAGGATGAAACCCTAGTCCCAGTTTCTCTCTTAGATATTTCGTGCACTTTCCTATCGTTTACTTGCATCATATTCTATTTGCTTAACTAATGAGAAAACAACTATTTGGTACTTAACAATAAGGTCTATGTGGTTCGATATCTTTCTTTATTACTTCGAGTATCCATGCACTTGCGGACTACAACAAGTTTTTGGCGCCGTTGCTGGGGACCTTAGTTTTGTTAATATCATAATAGTTGTTAGTATTGCTAAACTAAGTTTTATTTATTTTAGATTTAACTTTGTTTTTTATTTTTGCAGGTTGTGGATTTTCATAGTTGTGACAGAACTATGATATATGAAAATTTTGAATTTACTTTTGTTTTTATTCTGAAAAAAAATAAACAATTTGATTGATTGGTGTTGGATAATCTTTCTATTTCAATTCTGGAAACTATGAGTTTATTTGATTCATCTATTTGTCTATACACAAGACTCTTAGATCTTGATATATTTTATTTCCTATGAACTTTGAGATAACAAACTTTTTTAGTTGTATAGAAAAGCTTTGAATTGATGATATGTCTTTTAATCACAACTCATGGGCAACTGAAAAAGGTGAGGTATACATGCCACAAGGTAAGTATAAAGATGATTCATTGTGCACACTTGAAGATAAGTTTAACTCTTATATACATTCTGTTAGGACATCTTATTCTTCTATTAGATGTGATATTTGTGGATATTTTGGTCATTATTCTTTTGATTGCCAATTTTCAAATCCCAATTCTTCATGGCATCAAGATGATCAATATGATTCTAGATTTTTTTATGATGATTGCTCAAACTATACTTCTGAACTATACTTTGAGGATACTAAAAAATCTAGCCTAGAGATAATGTTTGAAAAGTTCATGAGTACCCAAGCTAAACAAAAAGACAATGTGAATGAGACCTTCAAATAAATCAATTCTAAGTTAGATGACATGATTGCACACAATGAAATTTTAGAAACCTAGTTAGCACAACAAACTTGTTTATTTGAGTTTGATTTGGAAACTGAAAAAACTTAATTTAGAAAAATCCCCCTCTGATTATGATTGTTTTGAGATTGAGCCTTATGTGAACATTAATTAATCTCACTTTGATTTTGATAATTGTGAAATTGATTCATTTGATAATTTATTTGTGGAAAAGTTTGAGGAAATTGAAATTGAAAAGCCCCCTCTTGATGATAGTTATGATATTGATTCTTTTGATGATATATTATTTGTGGTTAAATCTGATGAAGGATATGAGGGAACTAATTTAGAAAAATCTTACTCTGATTTTGTTGATAATTTTGATATTGATAAATTATTTGATGATGTGCATGAGGAACTTGAAAAAGATTTGAATATTACAAACATTGATGAATCTCACCATGATGATGTTTTGCCCATATCTAATGTTCACTCTTTTGATTTATTTGAAAAATTATGTTTCATTGAGGTATCTAATGTGAGAAAGAAAGATTATTTTGATGATCCAATACTTGAATCTCTTGATGAAAGTCCTATTGTAATTGAAGATGAAAATTTGAAGAAAGGACTAACGATTTTACTTTTGGATAAATATAGGAAGATCATAAAATATTCTTTGATTGGAATTGAAAAAATTGATTTTGATTTCTACATATTTGAGAAAGCCACGTTGATTGTGATTTATATGAAATTTTGGATGTTTGGACTAGTGGCTAATTTTTAGGTCAAAGAAAATGCAGAAAGTTGTATGCTATTTACTTTGGTACTGATTCACCTGCTTCACCATGAGATTTGATTTTTGGTCAAGCTAATGACCTAAAAATTAGCGCTTCTTGGGATGCAACCCAAGCACTCTAATTTAGCTTAGTTTCTTTTATTTTAGTTTATTTTTATAATTAATTTTCTCTTTTATTTTTGCAGGGAAAATCAATTTTTTTTGCAAAATACGGCAGCACTGTAATAATTTTTATGGTACCGTGATTGTGGTCCGATTTCAACCTGAGAGTTTTGAGTCTTTTACAGCACAATTGTAATGTTGGGCTAAAATTTTACGGTGCTGTAATTTTTGATAATTTTTGTACAGAAGGTTTTTTGACTTTTATGGCAGTACCGTAACTTTTTTCAAGGTATTATATTTTTGAGTGATTTTTTATCCGAAAGTTTTGAGATTTTTGTGAAAAATACGGCAGTGCCGTATCCATTTTTACAGTGCCGTAATTCCAACATATTTCTGACCCGAGAATTTGTGTAAATTACGGCACTACGGTAAAGAATATCTCAGTACCGTATTTTAAAACTACATTCTGCTTATTTGATTAGGTGTCTTCTCGCAGTGATTTTAAGAGACTAGGTTGGGAAGATTTTTGATCTTTGACACCATCATGAACTACTCATCTTTGTCTATCATCAAGATATTTTTGCTGAATTTTAAACTCCATGGATCATTCTAAAACACATAGCATCTTTTCTATTCTGATTAATTTCTACAGCAGGTTTCTTTTGACTATTCTGATTAGCGTTTTTGCTGCAAGTATTTAAGGTGCTTTAATGACTTGAAACCCTGATTAGCGTTTTCATGAAAATATTTTCTGATCATTCTAGGAAGCATAGCAACTTTTTGAATCTGATTAACTTCTGTGCAGTTTTTGATTTAGTAATCCGAGTAGCCCTCTTTCTACTGATACCATAAATTTCTGACATATTTCGATCCTCTATTTTTCATGCACCTGGAAAGAACAAGTTTCATTCTATTACATGGTTCTGTCCATTTTCTTTTTCGATCATTAAATTTTATTCTTGGGTATGGCTACTTTTCATAAAAAAATTAGTTGCTACTCTGTTTGCTTTCTATCAGTTGTTGCTTCTTTTGCCTCCAGATGCAGGAATCTTCAAGAGCAACTATCTTCCACCTCTATCCAGCACTAGCTATCATCCTCAGCACCACCAGGAGCCTCTTAATTCTTCTGTTACCTCTGTTTTCCATTGATTTGATTTATTTTTACAGCAGAATCTTCATTAGTGACTCTGATTTTTTTTGTGTAGTGTTATCTCTCGCACCCATCGGCCGACGATCTCACCTCCAGGACTGTAGTCTCTAGCATGACACTAGAGATTACTCACTGTACTGTCGGCACCATCATCATTGCTAGCATCTCTTTAGCTAGCCTCTGTTCACCCTCTACTTCTCAGCTGCATCAGCTCTTTTCACCATCACTCTTCTGGACCATCGATGATATCTCTGATTATTCTTTGAAAAAATTATTTCTATCATTATTATTTTAGAGACTATTTTTAAAACTGAACCTTATGTATCTTAAATAGTATAGGTAAAATTTTCAAATAGCACATCTTTGGACCTAGCAGCATCTGCCCCGACACTATTTTTGGTTTGAGTCTTATGTGTTTTTGGTTAGAGCTTGCTATATAGTTTTGTGAGTATCATTTACACTCCCTTGTATTCATGATTACTTTATATGGTTTGCATCTTTGATTTGCTTTAGATGTATCACTCACTGAGATTTCTATTATATAAGGTTGCTTGAGTCTATCATTTTACACTTTTGACTATGATTCTATGAGTTTGATGCTTCACACCATTTGCATTTATTTTGACATTTTTGATGTTTAAATTTTTTATGACTTGAATCCATGTGATGAAAGTGTGTAGATTTTTCTATGATGATGAATGTTCGTGCATGTCAATGCCTATGAATGGAGATATACCTATTATGTTAAATTTATTTCTTCAATATATATCTACTTGTTGAAATCCTTCATTGATTTATGCATAAGGTCTTTGGGTAGATATGTTGTTTGATGAATGCAATCAAAGAGTGAAGCATCTTTCTTGAATAAAATTAGCATATGAGTATGATTTTTGAATTGATGTCAATTCATTAACCTAATTGATGTTTAGTTTATCTTATTATTTGTTGGGAAGAAAGAATCCAAAATCCACAAAAAGAGAGAGAGAGAGACTCCCCTACTTGGCACTGTGTAAATTGACAGTGGTACCTAAGATATGAGTTGAAGTCTATAAATAAAATAGAGAGAAAAAGAGAATGACTCCTCTACTTTGCACTGTGTAAAATTAATAATGGTACTGAAGATAAGAGTTGAACTCCAAATAAAAACTGTGTATCTACGTGGATACATGCCATCAAAAACAATAAAAAAAAGATTTTGAGTGGAAAAGATTTTGAATATCCTATTTCTATAAACAAAGGTATGATAAATCTAAACTGAAACTTGGGTGAAATCATAAGATTGAGATTCTATATTTTATGCAAGTTGCGAAGTTTTATTTGATCAAAGTTGTGAATCTCAAAGATTAATTTCGGAGGACGATGTATTTATTTGAAATTTTGTGTAGTAGTTGGTGGAATATTTCATGACTGATTATATTTTAGAAATTTATTTTTCATAAAAGAGCATATTTTCCATACTTAACATTGTTCTTTATTCTATTTATTTGCTTGAGGACAAGCAAAGTTTGAGCCTTATGTGTTTGATGACACCAAAGTTAATAGTGTATTTTGTATTATTTCATTGGTCTTTTTGTGTCATATTTATGCTCTTTTTCTTGTTTTTAAGCCTTAATTGTCAAATATTACGGAATCTACACCATTTCTTATTTTTCATAATTTTCTGGTAAAAAGTGCCATATTTTGACGGATTTTGGAAGATTTGAACACACCAATGGATTCCAAATATCAAAACGAAGCTACCCGTCAATTTTCATGCAAATCAGAGTAAGTTTGAGAAATTACGGCACTACCATAATTTTGGTCCAAAATTTTATGGTACCGTATTTTTGGATGATTTCAACCAGAAAGTTTCTGAGTTTTTGAGGAAGTTACGGCACTGCCGTAATTATTTCCACGGTACTGTAATTTTGGCCCAGTTTTTCGATTTTTCGTCGCAAATTTCAAAAGACGATATCTTGAGATTTAGGGCACCAAATTGAGATCCGAAAGATGCTGCGGACTCGTCCCAATAAGTAAAAGATAAAATAACCAAAAGCCCCAATTTTTACGAAGAATCCAGAGAGTAATCGAGGGAGGCATCCTTAGGGTTCGGCCTCACGCCGAGAGGCGTAGAGACCACCTCAGGCCACAATTTTTACACGAAAGCTTCGCCTGGAGGAGAGGAGGATACCCCAAAAGTTTTAGATCTAAAGGAGTCCGATCAAGGTAGAAATCAATAAAACAGTGGGTGCCACCACTATTCACAGTGTTCATCAAGTATTACGGTGCTGTAATTTCATTACAGCATCGTGTTTTGTAACTTTTCTCTCCTTCTCGAATTCTGATCATCTGAAATTATGGTTTACTGTAATATTTCTTTCATGTTAGCTTAGACATCTTTTGGGACATGGGGGTGTAATCCCGTTGATTTTATAGGACTAGACATTGATTATTTTTGTCATGATAATTTTGTTATGCTAATTCTGTTTATGTGATGACTTTCCTTTAATTCTCCTTAGTTTTATAAATATCAACATGTTTTATAATTTTATGAAATAGACTGAGAGGTTGATTATGAAATTTCGAACCCTAAAAATCATTGAGTTTGGAACTTATCATAACAGATTAGGTTTTTTCTTTGAATTTTGATTTTTAGTTACTTTATTGCCATGTTGATTTTCTAATTCTTTGGACTGAGTTAATGTGTTAGACGTGAAGATCCTGCACAAGAGTGAGGATCGGAACGTTGGAAAACCTTAAGTAGAACTTGTGATGAGTTTCAGGATGCACGATAGTGATCCTTGAGTTTCCATATGAGATGATGACTTAGATTTCGGATGCACGAGAGTGATCGTTGAGTTCTTTGTTCAATGATTTACTTATTTTCAGTATTGGATGGATCTTGCACGAGAGTGAGGATTGGTCCTTTGTATGATTACCTGCGCGAGAGCGAGATGATCCTTTTATGAAGTAATTTAAATCTTTATCATGATAAAATTAGACTGACGACCATTATTCATATCTAGTCATTGAAATTAAGGAGGATGAAACCCTAGTCCTAGTTTCTCTCATAGATATTTCGTGCACTTTCCTATCGTTTACTCACATCATATTCGATTTGCTTAGCTAGTGAGAAAATAACTATTTGGTACTTAACAATAAGGTCTCTGTGGTTCGATATCTTTCTTTATTACTTCGAGTATTCGTGCACTTGCGGACTACAACAATGATTATGTACTTACATGATAATATCGCTGGAGACAGATTGCATCTGTGCTCAAATGATTGTCCCTAGTCAATGTATATGAGTGGTTATGGGACAGCTTTGATACTTGTGACACTAGTATATAGGAGGGTTAGGCACAAGGTGCTAACGTAGACATATGGGTATATCAATGGTGGATATACTAGATAGATCCGCTGTGAGGCAATGACTTGGTGTCATGAGTTATCCTCACAAGTGACAGGAGATGCATTGATCCCTTGACTTGAGGTCATTGACCATTCTATATAGTTAGGGATATGCTTTGATACAACCTAACACATCGCCGTAGTTGGGAAGTCATAACGGTTGTCATTGAGCATGTCACGACCCATATGAGAAGGTCAATGGATAGACAGAGGATTTGCCCCTTCCTGAGGGAAGCTTGATATCCATAGAGCTCCTCTATGGTTCTATGACTGAAATTGTATGGCCATACTCAGGAGAGAACCTGATTTAGTCATAGCCATGAGATTGGATGAAAACAAGTGGTGACACACTTGTCCAATTGGATGTCAGTTCGGTAAAGAGACTGTAGTGCATCTGTACCTAGTTGCGATGATGGGGATGTCGATGTCGATATCCATTCCAATGACCTGGGTAGCAGCGATGCACTGCCAGCGTCAGAGGAACCTACAGGGTCGAACACCTTGATACTCGAGTTCTCATATTGATCGGGAAGCCTTATTGATCGAGTTATTGGATAGCTCGGATCAATTTGGGAGATTTCATCAACGCCAATGGGCCTAATGAGATGGAAGAGAGTTATTGGAGCCAAACTTCATTTTTTGCAGGTTGACCCGTATTTGACCATGGTTGGTCACATTTGGATTAGAGTTGCATTGGATTGGATCCAATTGCTTAATCAACCTATGCAATGAAGTTTGGGCTTGCTCATTATCCAATGAGGCCCAATAACAAGTTGTCATGAAGCAACAATGGGCTAAAAGGGTATAATGGGGAGAAGTCTCCTCCCATTGGCGCCTAAGGGCATAATGGGGAGGAGTGGGCAACTTTGCTTCATTAGGAAGTAAAGGGCGCCGCCCCCTTCATGCTTGGATGGAAAGCTTGCCTCTAAGGCAAGGCTTGAGACATCTAAGGCATGGTAGGCTTATATGGTAAGTCTTGGGTGATTGCAAGGAGTTTATGGAAATGCCTTGGAGACTTGCCAAAGCCATAAACCCTAATTGCCACCTCACCCTAACCCTAGTCGCCCCTCTTGCTTGGACTTGCGCCCACCCCATGTTTTCTTGGCTGCCCCTTGCTTCTATATATTGGAAGGATGCGTGAGCTCCTTCATGCAAAAATATTCAAGAGGCGTGAGAACATTGAAAGGGCGAGAGCAAGGACATTGGCGCATCCCTTCCATCTCTTCTTGAAGCCGCAAGCCACCTTTCTTCTTCCCTCCTCTTGGCGCAAGGAAGACTTGGGCTTGGTGACTTCATCATCTCCCACTTCCTTCTCTTCTATTGGCGCAACTCATCCTTGGAAGTGGTGCAAGCATAGGAGAAGGAGCACAAAGGCTTGGATCTTCTTCCCGAGGCTAGCACCGGGCGAGGAAGAAGAGAACTTGAGGCATCCGTGTGTGTGAGACTGTAGAGAGCGCACGCTTGGGCGCCTACCTCGACTTCAGTAGATATGGTTATGTCTACTTGATGAGACATAAGTCTGAATCCTTTGAGAAATTCAAGGAGTTTAGACATGAAGTAAAAAACCAGCATGGTAGATCCATTAAGCCTCTTCGATTTGATCGTGGTGGACAATACCTGAGCGGTGAGTTCTTTGACTATCTGAGAGAGTGTGGGATCTTATCCCAACTCACTCCTCCTAGAACACCTCAATGGAATGGGGTGTCTGAATGGAGAAATCGAACCTTGTTATACATGGTTCGGTCTATGATGAGTCATGCAACTCTACCTCCCTCATTCTGGGGGCATGCACTTGAGACAGCTTCTCTGATACTGAATAACGTTCCATCTAAGAGTGTCTCCAAGATACCATACGAGGTATGGAGTTGGAGACGCCCTAATCTCACTTTTATCAAGATCTGGGGATGTGAGGCTTATGTCAAACGTCAAGATTCTAGCAAGCTAGAACCTAGATCTGATAAATGCGTGTTTGTGGGGGGTACCCTAAGGAAACTAAGGGTTACTACTTCTATATTCCCACCGAGAACAAAGTTTTTGTTGCTCGAGGTGCTGTCTTTCTAGAGAAAGAATTTCTAATGAAAGAAGTCAGTGGGAGAAAGTTTGACTTGAACGAGGTCCAAGTGCAACAACAAGACACAGAGATGGAACCTGAGCCACCTGCACTGGTTGCTGGGCAACCTGAGGCTCAAACACATGCCCCACGTAGGTCTGGGAAGATTTGTCATGCACCTGAGAGGTATGGGTCGCTACCGACCCAACATGACGAGATCTTCATCATTGAGGATGAGCCCAGGACTTATGATGAGGCATTCAATGGACCGGACACTGAGAGATGGCTTGAGGTCATGCGATTCGAGATGGATTCCATGTCAGCTAACCAAGTCTGGGATTTGGTTGAGCTGCCTAATGGGGTAAAACCCATAGGGTGTAAATGGGTCTTCAAGAGGAAGACAGACATGGATGGCAACATAGTTACCTATAAAAGTAAACTAGTGGCTAAGGGATTCAAACAAGTCCACGGGGTGGACTATGATGAAACCTTCTCGTCAGTTGCCATGATCAAATCCATTTGGATTTTGCTTGCTATAGCTGCATATCATAACTATGAGATATGATAGATGGATGTGAAGACAGCGTTTCTTAACGGGAAGCTGACTAAGGATGTGTACATGACACAACCTGATGGCTTCATCCATCCTGCAGATGCCAGTAAAGTCTGCTAGCTAAAGAAATCCATTTATGGAATAAAGCAAACATCTTGAAGTTGGAATCTTCGGTTTGATGAAGCTGTGAGAGATTATGGCTTTATCAAAAGCGAAGATGACGTATGTGTATACAGAAAATTCAATGGGAGCTTGGTGACTTTTTTGGTCCTGTATGTCGATGACATACTGCTCATCGGAAACGACATCCCTAATCTTCAAGCTGTGAAGATATGGTTAGGGAAGTGTTTTGAGATGAAGGACTTAGGGGAGGCCGCCTATATCCTAGGTGTGAGATATACCAGGATAGATCCAAATGGCTTCTGACCCTTAATCAGAGTACCTACAATGATAAGGTCCTTGAGAGGTTCAACTTGGAGCAATCCAAGAAGGGATACCTTCCAGTGAGACATAGCCTTACACTCTCAAAGAACCAGTGTCCCACCACACAGGCTGAGAGGGATGACATGAGTCGAGTGCCCTATACTTTGGCGGTGGGATCGATTATGTATGCAATGTTGTGTACTAGACTAGACGTGGCTTATGCTGTGAGCATAACCAGCTGATACCAATCCAATCCTAGTTTGCAGCACTATGTGGCTATAAAGAACATCCTTAAGTATCTGAGAAGAACTAAGGATCTGTTCTTGGTCTATGAGGGACAGGAAGACCTCATTATGCAAGGCTACACTGATGCGTCGTTCCAATCTGACCCTGACGACTTCAAATCGCAGACTGGCTATGTGTTCAAGATGAATGGAGGCGCTGTATGCTGGAAGAGCTTCAAGCAATCAACCATAGCTGATTCTACAACCGAGGCTGAGTATGTGGCCGCTTCTGAGGCAGCCAAAGAAACTGTTTGGATAAGGAAGTTCATTTATGAACTTCAGGTGGTTCCTAGTGCTATGGATCCCATTGAGCTCTATTGTGACAACAATGGGGCATTTACACAAGCCAAGGAACCATGGTCTCATCAAAGGTCCAAACACATGCTTAGGAGATTTCACCTGATTAGAGAGATCATTGACATAGGTGATGTCAAGATTAGCAGAGTTGACATAGAAAACAATCTGACAGATCTGTTGGGGTATGCCCTTAAGGCTAATGTTTGAGGCCTGTGGGAATGTATCAGTATCATGTAATAAACTCTTATGTTTATAAAGGCATGGTTGTTATTCAGTTAGCTACATTGTCTGCTGCAATATATGTTCTTCTGAATAATGTCTCAAAGCTGTTCAGCTGGGCTGACATGCTATTAAGTCCTTAGTCGATGTATCTTGGTGAACATGAGACAGCCTTGATATGGTTAAGACTAATATGTGTTCTAATCTTATAGGATGCTTCGAGCATGGAATAAGATGTAGACTCATGGGTACATGGGATGTACTGGACAGACCCTACTAGGATGTTCAATTGTTTGTCACAATGTGAATATTCCTTGATTATGACAAGTGGCACATTTCCTCTGACTTGAGATCACTTGTGTTTTCTAAATGATGATTGTCATTGTTTTGAGATAGTTCAATATCGTTTGAAACATAATGATTATAGACTATCTTGGATGGTGAGCTTGAGTCAGGTTAGAGCATTAGTGATAGACAAAGGATTGCCGTCTCCTTGTTTAAGGAGTGTGATGTTCTAAAGGGGCCCCCTGGATGAGATGATTGAGAAAAGTGTATGGCCATACCCAGGTGACAGTGTTCATCTGATCTAATCATGCTCATCATATTGGAGTTACGAGCTTGACAGGCTTGTCCAATAAGAACATCCAGTGGCA
Source organism: Costus lasius (assembly GCA_027563935.2). NCBI lineage: Eukaryota > Viridiplantae > Streptophyta > Magnoliopsida > Zingiberales > Costaceae > Costus > Costus lasius. Next base: position 62,598,715 of record CM050454.1, on the reverse strand, counting down.
AAGGAAATATGCATGCCTTGTGAATTGATTCACACTTGTGCTGTTTTTGGGTGTAGTCTTGGAAGACTCTTTCCTTTATATCGGGAGACAGTGATGTGTTGCTAGATACCTCTCACTGGTCGTGATAACGTGAGTTATCGTTACCGACGCTTAAAGGAAACCCTCAGGGTCGCACAATTTGATGATATGGCTTACTTAAGTCAGATCGTGTGGACTGAATTGTTCGGGTTCAGTTTAAAGGGATTTAATCTCTGATTGTAAGTGAGATCTGGTCTGATCATGTTTGATTGATTAGGGCTTGGGATCGGTAAGCTTCGATCGAGAGAACAGATGCTAGATCGGTCAGATCAGAAGCATCAAGAGATCGACGGTCAGATCAAGCACCTTAGGGTTTTTAATGTGATCTGGACTAATTGCTTGGGTTATTTGGTTTATAGACCAGACCGAATTGAACCGGCTCTAGATGTGAGCGCTTGGTTCAAAGTAATGAGGAAAATGCGATTGGTTCATGAGGGCATGAACACATGATCGCATGTAAGAGAGGTTGGCTATTTTTAGCAACCACGCCCCCCATGTTTACATGGAGCGCATCTCTTGTTGCCTCAATCTCTAACTCTCGTCGCTCTCTCTCGTAAGAGATCTCTCTTTCACGTCTTGGAGACTCGAGAATCAAGCAAGGAAAGGCGATCTTCTTCCCTTCTCACGCGATCAAAGACACCTAGGAATCTTGCTAGCACAAGATATTCCGTAGGGAGTAAGCGCATCCTCATCTTGTGTGCGTGTCCTAAGGAGGAAATCTTCGTTGCTTTCTATCTTCCAAGGCGCCATCTTTAAATGGCATTGGTATGAATCGCATCTCCTTCTTTCATGTTTTAAAGGTTGATCATATATTGCATGTTTTCGATTCTTGAATCCGCTGCCTATCGAGTTTGCGCCAACTAGGGTTTCGCCCCCCTCTTGAAAGGGGTTCCCTTCAATTGGTATCAGAGCGCAAGGTTTACATGCAAATTTATATGATTGCTTTGATTATGTGTTCCAAGTATTCTAGATCTTCACCATGCGAAATTCATCATGATAACATGTTTCATGCTGAAACTTATTTCATGTTTTACTTGCGCATGTATGTTGGCGCATGTAGTAGTTTTTTCTCAAAAATTATATCATTTGCGCGACTCATTGTAGATCTAAGATGCGCCTGCATTAAAACCCTTAGACGGGTTATTAGGGTTGAAGTCAACCCCTAAGTTAGATCCAAACATGTCTGATCAGATCATCTGACAGCCTGAATGGGTCGACCTGATAGCACCTTGGCGCAAGCCTATGGTGGCTATAGGTCGACTGCAGACAGGTGTGTAGCGATGTCTGATTGAGACGACTACTGAACGCACCTGAGTTAGGCCCGGGGTCACGCCCGCTTGCCACACCTCAGTGTGGTCGTTCAGCCCTGGCGCATGCATAGTTGACCTTATGGTCGACGCAAGTCAGTTAGGACTTGGTGCATGCAAGGGCAGTGGATCTGACTAGGTTGGATGAGTGGATCCCTAGTAATGGACCGTTGTAAGGTTGTAGGGCAAATAAGGAAAATTAAAATTGATCCTATGGGGTTTTCAAAAATTTTAATTTTTATGGATCACATGGTTATTGATTGATGCATATGCTTGTTTATTTAGTCTTATGTGGGCTGCTCATATTATTTGTGTGCTGTGCTGGGGCCTGCGTGCCTGAATTAAAAAAAAAAAAAAAATTGTAAATTAATTATTGTGATCTGCGCATCACTGTGTTTTAATTTATAAATGTAAGTGACCTGCGTGTCACTCTTGTCTAGATAGTTAAATTTGTAATTTAATTAGACAAGAGCACAGAGCACACTTGGCAGAGGCGCTTGCAGCAGTGGCTGGACCAGGTGGGAGGTCTAGGGTTCGACCCTAGGACCTGACGCAATTTCCTGGTGGGCGCATCAGAGCTGCTGATGGCGCTTGGGCCCAGGTTTGGGCCAGATGAGCAGCTAAAGACCCATGAAGAGCAAGTGAAGACTTAAGTTAGGTTAAGGTCTCACTAGGGCTATGGGCTTTTACCACATAAGATTCATGCTTTCTTTTATTGCTTAATATTAGAATTGCATGATTAAATTATCTTCTGCTATCACCATAGGAATTGCATGATAGGCAAGAAGATAAAAGACCGTTAAAATCCAACGCTTAAATATCAAGCTCGTAAGCCTTCTGACGCGAAACCTCACTGTTCTGATTATCGTTGGAGCCGTGTTGTACCCACTCAGTGGGCACGTCCATCTATCTTCAGACGGTGCGGGATTACACCTGTGTGTTACAGAGTAGGGATTTATCCCTTCTCGTTGCTCAGCATAGCACATGGTGGTCCAGGGAGTAGGTCGGGTCAGCTTGACCGTGTAGACTACATATGTGGCGCATATGGTAGCACATGGAGGCAGCCATCTGTGGAGTCAGAGATTGTGTTGTACCAACTCAGTTGGCACAGTCTGCTGGACTGCCCAGATGAAGGGGAATCGCACGGGTTGGCGATCGGCAGTGACTGCCTACCAGAAACTAGTGCTTGTACTCTCTGTGCATCTTATCTCGCCTGAGCGGGACGCGGAGACCAAGTATGAAATCTGGATCCCATCTCACTAAAAGAGTTCTACTCTTTCGGGCTGTTTTGCTGGATTTTTCACGCCTGATAAAATAGTGAGAAAAAGAATCTTTCTTAAGTCCTGATTGATTCTTATACATTGATACTGACCTTGCTGTTCTTGTATTGTTGTAGATACCTGCAGCAACGAACACCATGAACTTCAATGTGCGATCCCTACTGGAAAGGGAGAAGTTTGGTGGGCCGAACTTCTCTGACTGGTTTGGACACCTTAAGATCGTTCTTAAGGCAGAGAGGAAACTGTATGTCCTCGAGACGGCGATACCGCCGCAGCCCGCTCCGAACGCCGCAAGGGCGGTTCGAGAAGCCTATGAAAAGCACGTCAATGATAGCATTGATGTCGCTTGCCTGATGCTAGCGTCTATGACGCCACCGCTGCAGCGTCAGCATGAGGATATGTCTGCTATAGACATGATAGCGAACCTCAAGATGCTGTATGCTGCACAGGCGAGGACTGAACGCTATAATTTGACAAAGCTCTTCTTTCAGAGCAAACTGGCTGAAGGGAGCCCAGTGGGAGCTCACGTGCTCAAGATGATTGGGCACAAGGAGGCTCTAGAGAAACTGGGGCATACCATCAACCAGGAGCTTGCTGTGGACATTATTCTGCAGTCTCTCCCGCCTTCATTCGACGCGTTCATTATTAATTTTAATATGAACAAAATCGATTGTACTCCGGCAGAGCTGCTGAATATGCTCTTGACCACTGAGGAGACTCTGAAGGGTAAGCCTTCAACCTCTGTCTTGATGGTTCCTTCTAGGAACAAGAAGAAGGGGAAGAAGGGCAAGGCCCCTGTCAAGAGTTACAGCAAGGCTCTGAAGCAGAAGGTCAAGCGGTCTAAGGAATACAGGTGTTTCCACTGTGGCCAGCTGGGTCACTGGAAAAAGGACTGTAAAGCGCTCCAAGGAGATAAGAGGGGAAGCTTTGCTTCTGGCTCAGGTATATTCGTGACTGAGGTCATGTTTTCTTCTTCTGTATCATGGGTGTTGGACACTGCATGTGGAGTTCACATTTGTTCAAATGTACAGGAACTCAAGAGAAGAAGGCAGGTGGGACAGCATGAGGTGGACCTACGAGTTGGAAACGGGGCACGGGTTGCTGCTGTTGCTGTAGGAGACTACTTTATTTCTTTACCATCTGGACTTGTATTGGAACTAAACAGTTGTTACTTTGTTCCCAGTATAACTAAAAATATTATCTCCATTCCTGCTCTTGTCAGGAAGGGGTTTTCCTTTGAATGCAATATTTCAAAGTGTATTTTGTCTTATGATAATATTGTTTATGCAACTGGTTCAATTAACAATGGGTTATTCATGTTGGACATGGAATGTTCAATACAGCAAATTGATATTAAGAAAGCCAAGTATGCTGATGACAGCACCTTGCTATGGCATAGTCGTTTAGGCCATATTAACGAGAAACGCATTAAGCGGTTGCATGAAAATGGACTGCTGGGATCATTCTCCTATAAGGAGATTGATACATGCAAAGCTTGTTTGATGGGTAAAATGACGAAGTCACCTTTTCCTCACAAAGGTCAAAGGGCTTCAGGTTTACTTGACCTTATACACAGTGATGTGTGTGGGCCATTTAGTAAACATGCCAGAGGTGGCTATCAGTACTTCATTACCTTTACTGATGATTTCAGTAGATATGGTTATGTCTATCTGATGAGACATAAAAGTGAATCTTTTGACAAGTTCAAAGAGTTCAAAAATGAAGTACAGAATCAGCTAGGCCGTAATATCAAGGCACTTCGCTCAGATCGAGGTGGTGAATACCTAAGTCATGCATTTACTGACTATCTAAAGGAGTGTGGGATTATCTCACAGCTCACTCCACCAGGAACACCGCAATGGAATGGTGTGTCCGAGAGGAGAAATAGAACGCTACTTGATATGGTTCGTTCTATGATGAGTCAGGCTACTCTACCCTACTCCTTTTGGGGTTTTGCACTGGAAACAGCTGCAAAGGTACTAAACCGAGTGCCATCCAAGGCAGTTTCCAAGACGCCATATGAGTTATGGTATGGGAAACAGCCAAGCTTGACATTTATCAGGATCTGGGGTTGCGAAGCTTATGTAAAGAAGCTCGCCTCTGGGAAACTAGAGAGCAGATCTGACAAATGTATCTTTGTCGGTTACCCTAAGGAAACTAAGGGTTATTATTTCTTTGATCCCAAGGAGAACAAGGTTTTTGTTGCTCGGACGGCCATATTTCTTGAGAAGGAGTTTCTTCTGCAAGAGGCCAGTGGGAGAGAAATAAAACTGGATGAGAATCCAGAGGAAGGACAAAGTGCTCAAGCAGAGTTGGATGAGCCTGAGCCGGTAGAACAGGTTATTGAACAACCTGAGGCTCAGATATCACGGGAACCGCGAAGATCGGGTAGGATCCGTCGACAGCCTGAGCGCTATGACGGAGTCTACATCATTAACAATGATGAACCCCTCACTTATGCGGATGCGGTCAGTGGACCGGAGTCAGCGAGATGGCTTGAAGCTATGCGCGCCGAGATGGACTCCATGTCAGATAACCAAGTCTGGGATTTGGTTGATCCGCCTCCGGGAGTTATCCCTATAGGCTGTAAATGGATCTTCAAGAAGAAGATTGACATGGATGGTAACGTGGTTACCTATAAAGGCAGGCTAGTTGCGAAAGGTTTCAAACAAATCTACGGGATAGATTATGATGAAACTTTCTCACCTGTAGCCATGTTTAAGTCTATTCGGATTCTTTTCGCGATAGCTGCATATTATGATTATGAGATTTGGCAGATGGATGTGAAAACAGCTTTCCTTAATGGAAATCTGGATGAGGATGTGTATATGACACAACCAGAAGGTTTCACTAATCCAGCAGATCGTCATAAGATATGCAAGTTAAAGAAGTCTATTTATGGACTTAAACAAGCATCAAGAAGCTGGAATATTCGTTTTGATGAATCAGTCACTGAATTTGGTTTCATCAAGAACGAAGATGACCCGTGTGTATATAAGAGGTTTAGTGGGAGCGTGATTACTTTCCTAGTCCTCTACGTCGATGACATCTTGATCATTGGAAATGATATTCCTGAAATGCATGCTGTTAAAGCATGGCTAAGGAAATGTTTCCAGATGAAAGATCTAGGAGAAGCAGCCTATGTGTTAGGTGTGAAGATCTACAGGGATAGATCTAAGAGGCTTCTCGGGCTGTGCCAGAGTACTTACATCGAAAAGGTCCTGGAGAGATTTCATTTAGAGAATTCTAAACGAGGATATCTTCCAGTCAGACATGGTCTGAATCTTTCGAAGAGTCAGTGTCCACAAACACAGACTGAGAAAGATGAAATGGACAATACGCCTTATGCTTCGGCTATTGGTTCCATTATGTATGCGATGTTGTGTACTCGCCCAGACGTTGCTTACGGGTTAAGCGTAACCAGTCGTTTCCAAAGTAATCCAGGTGTGGCGCACTGGATTGCAGTCAAGAACATCTTAAAATATCTGCGGAGGACCAAAGATATGTTCTTGATATATGGTGGTCAGGAAGAACTCAGTATTGAAGGATATACTGACGCTTCGTTCCAGTCTGACCAGGATGATTTCCGATCGCAATCAGGCTATGTTTTTAGCTTGAATGGAGGTGCAGTGGTGTGGAAAAGTTTCAAACAGTCAACTGTTGCTGATTCTACAACAGAAGCCGAGTATGTTGCAGCCTCGGAAGCATCCAAGGAGGCAATGTGGATTCGTAAGTTCGTGAGAGAACTTGGTGTCATTCCTTCGAGTGCAGATCCTTTGGTTATCTTTTGTGATAACACTGGAGCAATCGCACAAGCAAAGGAACCACGGTCGCACCAGAAATCCAAGCACATACAGAGACGGTTTCATTTGATCCGGGAGATCATTGATCGTGGCGAGATCAAAATCTGCAAGGTACATACAGATGACAATCTGGCAGACCCGCTTACCAAGCCTCTGGCGCAGCAGAAGCATGAGAAGCACTGTAATAATATGGGTTTGAGATTTCTCAACCATTAGATTAAGTGCAAGTGGGAGATTGTTGGGGTATGCCCTTAAGGCTAATGTTTGAGGCCTGTGGGAATGTATCAGTATCATGTAATAAACTCTTATGTTTATAAAGGCATGGTTGTTATTCAGTTAGCTACATTGTCTGCTGCAATATATGTTCTTCTGAATAATGTCTCAAAGCTGTTCAGCTGGGCTGACATGCTATTAAGTCCTTAGTCGATGTATCTTGGTGAACATGAGACAGCCTTGATATGGTTAAGACTAATATGTGTTCTAATCTTATAGGATGCTTCGAGCATGGAATAAGATGTAGACTCATGGGTACATGGGATGTACTGGACAGACCCTACTAGGATGTTCAATTGTTTGTCACAATGTGAATATTCCTTGATTATGACAAGTGGCACATTTCCTCTGACTTGAGATCACTTGTGTTTTCTAAATGATGATTGTCATTGTTTTGAGATAGTTCAATATCGTTTGAAACATAATGATTATAGACTATCTTGGATGGTGAGCTTGAGTCAGGTTAGAGCATTAGTGATAGACAAAGGATTGCCGTCTCCTTGTTTAAGGAGTGTGATGTTCTAAAGGGGCCCCCTGGATGAGATGATTGAGAAAAGTGTATGGCCATACCCAGGTGACAGTGTTCATCTGATCTAATCATGCTCATCATATTGGAGTTACGAGCTTGACAGGCTTGTCCAATAAGAACATCCAGTGGCAAAGGAAATATGCATGCCTTGTGAATTGATTCACACTTGTGCTGTTTTTGGGTGTAGTCTTGGAAGACTCTTTCCTTTATATCGGGAGACAGTGATGTGTTGCTAGATACCTCTCACTGGTCGTGATAACGTGAGTTATCGTTACCGACGCTTAAAGGAAACCCTCAGGGTCGCACAATTTGATGATATGGCTTACTTAAGTCAGATCGTGTGGACTGAATTGTTCGGGTTCAGTTTAAAGGGATTTAATCTCTGATTGTAAGTGAGATCTGGTCTGATCATGTTTGATTGATTAGGGCTTGGGATCGGTAAGCTTCGATCGAGAGAACAGATGCTAGATCGGTCAGATCAAAAGCATCAAGAGATCGACGGTCAGATCAAGCACCTTAGGGTTTTTAATGTGATCTGGACTAATTGCTTGGGTTATTTGGTTTATAGACCAGACCGAATTGAACCGGCTCTAGATGTGAGCGCTTGGTTCAAAGTAATGAGGAAAATGCGATTGGTTCATGAGGGCATGAACACATGATCGCATGTAAGAGAGGTTGGCTATTTTTAGCAACCACGCCCCCCATGTTTACATGGAGCGCATCTCTTGTTGCCTCAATCTCTAACTCTCGTCGCTCTCTCTCGTAAGAGATCTCTCTTTCACGTCTTGGAGACTCGAGAATCAAGCAAGGAAAGGCGATCTTCTTCCCTTCTCACGCGATCAAAGACACCTAGGAATCTTGCTAGCACAAGATATTCCGTAGGGAGTAAGCGCATCCTCATCTTGTGTGCGCGTCCTAAGGAGGAAATCTTCGTTGCTTTCTATCTTCCAAGGCGCCATCTTTAAATGGCATTGGTATGAATCGCATCTCCTTCTTTCATGTTTTAAAGGTTGATCATATATTGCATGTTTTCGATTCTTGAATCCGCTGCCTATCGAGTTTGCGCCAACTAGGGTTTCGCCCCCCTCTTGAAAGGGGTTCCCTTCAAGATCCACTAACCAAGGCTTTGGCGCAGCAGAAGTATAATGGTCATGCTAGAGATATGGGGTTGCGATTTTCCTACCTCTAGGTCTTAGTGCAAGTGGGAGATTATTGGTGTATATGACCTAGGACCTAGTTTTGGTCCATCTTTGTACTACTTGACACTGATACTTATATATCATTCTAGCATTGTCATTATCATTGTTTGTCTACATATGCGATTATGTACTTACATGATAATGTCCATAGAGACAGATTGGATATGTGCTCAAATGATTGTCCCCAGTCAATGTACCTGAGTGGATATGGGACAGCTCTGGTATTTGTAAGACTGGTAATCGGCTGGTTAGGCATAAGGTGCTAACACAGACATATGGGTATATCAATGGTGGATATACTGGATAGACCCGCTGTGAGGCAATGACTTAGTGTCATGAGTTATCCTCACAAGTGACAGGAGATGCATTGATCCCTTGACTTGAGGTCTTTGACCATTCTATATGGTTAGGGATATGCTTTGATACAACCTAATACCTCGCTGTAGTTGGGAGGTCATAACGGTTGTCATTGAGCATATCACGACCCATATGAGAAGGTCAATGGACAGATAGAGGATGTGCCCCTTCCTAAGGGAAGCTTGATATCCATAGAGCTTCTCTATAGTTCTATGACTGAAAGTGTATGGCCATACTCAGGTGAGAGCCTGATTTAGTCATAGCCATGAGATTGGATGAAAACAAGTGGTGACACATTTGTCGAATTGAATGTCAGTTCGGCACAGGGACTGTAATGCATCTGTACCTAGTTGCGATGATGGGGATGTCGATGTCGATATCCATTCCAATGACCTAGGTAGCAGCGATTCACTGCTAGGTACCAGTCACTGCTTGTGGTGACCTTTGGTCAGCACTGCCAGTGTTAGAGGAACCTATAGGGTCGCACACCTTGATACTCGAGTTCTCGTATTGATCGGGAAACCTTATTGATTGAGTTATTGGATAGCTAGGATCAATTTGGGAGATTTCATCAATGCCAATGAGCCTGATGAGATGGAAGAGAGTTATTGGAGCCAAACTTCATTTTTGGCAGATTGACCCGTATTTGACCATGGTTGGTCACATTTGGATTAGGCTTGTATTGAATTAGATTCAATTGCTAAATCAACCCATGCAATGAAGTTTAGGCTTGCTCATTATCCAATGAGGCCCAATAACAAGTTGTCATGAAGCAACAATGGGCTAAAAGGGTATAATGGGGAGAAGTCTCCTCCTTTTGGCGCCTAAGGGCATAATGGGGAGGAGTGGGTGACTTTGCTTCATTAGGAAGTAAAGGGCGCCACCCCCTTCATGCTTGGATGGAAAGCTTGCCTCTAAGGCAAGGCTTGAGACATCTAAGGCATGGTAGGCTTATATGGTAAGTGTTGGGTGATTGCAAGGAGTTTATGGAAAAGTCTTGGAGACTTGCCAAAGCCATAAATGCCATAAACCCTAATTGCCACCGCACCCTAACCCTAGCTGCCCCTCTTGCTTGGACTTGCGCCCACCCCTTGTTCTCTTGGCCGCCCCTTGCTTCTATATATTGGAAGGATGCGAGAGCTCCTTCATGCAAAAATATTCAACAGGCGTGAGAACATTGAAAGGGCGAGAGCAAGGAGGACATTGATGCATCCCTTCCATCTCTTCTTGAAGCCGCAAGCCACCTTTCTTCTTCCCTCCTCTTGGCGCAAGGAAGACTTGGGCTTGGCGACTTCATCATCTCCCTCTTCCTTCTCTTCTATTGGTGCAACTAATCCTTGGAAGTGGCGCAAGCATAGGGGAAGGAGCACAAAGGCTTGGATCTTCTTCCTGAGGCTAGCACTAGGCGAGGAAGAAGAGAACTCAAGGCATCCGTGTGTGTGAGACTACAGAGGGTGTTGGGAAACCTTGGTCACAAGCATCATTCAGAAACTTGTTGTAGCGGAAATACTAGGTCATCATAGAATCGCATGGATTGTGCACATGATCAACCTTATAAAACTTGTATAGAACAAGTTAGAGTATTACCATTGCCATGATGTAAGAGGCGGCTTGGAAGATGAAAGGGGGCAAGTGCCTCTTCTCCAAAGATGTCACACACAAGATGATGTCGACTTCCTTCCTTGTGTTCCTTGTGCTAGCAAAGACACCAAGGAGTCTTTAATCGTGTCTTGGAGAGGAAGATGTGCACTCTTGGCTGGTCGAAGTTCTTCCCTTGCGTGAAAAAAAAAATCCACACGAGAGAGAGAGAGAGACCAAGAAGGAATGTTCGGTTACCACATATGGTAAGAACCAAACATGTAACTCCCTCCTTAACTCCCATTCAACCCATCGAAAACTTCCCTCTTAATTGAACCATGCGTTCACTAATGAACCGGTCCAATTTCGAATTGGTTCAAGCATCAAGTCGAACCAGCCCTGGTTATGATCTCTTTGAACCATATGGCTCAAGATCTAACCACACATCTCATTGAACCCCTGATCTTTACGATCAAGCATCAATCCTCCCGATTGAAGCTTACCGATCATATGCCCTAATCAATTAAACATGATTAGACTAGATCTCACTTCCAATCAGAGCTTAAATTCCTCCAGTTCACACGATCTGACATAAGTAAGCTATATCATCAAATTGTGCGACCCTAAGGGTTTCCTTCAATGTCGGTAATGATAACTTACGTTATCACGATCAGAGAGGGGTATCTAGCAACACATCACTGTCTCCCGTTATGAAGGAAAGAGTCTTCCAAGACTACTCCCAAACCACAGCACAAAGTGTGAATCTAATTCACTTGGCATACATGTTTCCCTTTGCCACTAGATGTTCCCATTGGACAAGCATGTCAAGCCTGCGATTCCAACATGATGAAAATGGTTAGATCAGACGAACATAGTCATCTAGGTATGGCCATACACATTCTCAACCATTTCATCCAGGGGGCCCTTTAGAACATCACACTCCAACTAGGAGAGGCAATCCTATATCTATCACAAGTGCCCTAACATGACTCATGCCCACTATCCAAGATAATCCTTAACCATTATCTTTCAAATGATATTGAACTACCTCAAGATAATGCCAATCATCACTTAGAAACACAAGTGATCTCAAGTCAGAGGGAATATACCACTTGCTTGCATACAAGGATTATTCACATTGTGACAAACAATTGAATATCCTAAGTAGGGTCAGTCCAGTACATCCAATGCACCTATGTGTCTAAATCTTATTCTATGCCCGAAGCATCCTATAAGTTTAGAACACATATTAGTCTCAATCATATCAAGGCTGTCTCATGTTCACCGAGATATCTCGACTAAGGACAACACTGAATGTCAGCTAAGCTGAACATCATTGAGACATTACTCAGAAGTATACATACAACAGCAGATAATGTAACAATCTGAATAACAACAATTGCCTTTATAAAAACATATATATATATAGTTTATACATGATACTGAAAATAACCCAAGGCCTCAAACATTATCCTTAAGGGCATACCCTAACAATCTCCCACTTGCACTTAAACTAATGGTTGAGAAATCTCAAACCCATATTATTACAGTGCTTCTCATGCTTCTGCTGCGCCAGAGGCTTTGTAAGTGGGTCAGCTAGATTGTCATCTGTATGAATCTTGCAGATCTTGATGTCTCCTCGATCAATGATTTCACGGATCAAGTGAAACCTTCTCTGTATGTGCTTGGACTTCTGGTGTGACCGTGGTTCCTTCGCTTGTGCAATGGCTCCAGTGTTATCACAGAAGATAACCAATGGATCTGCACTTGAAGGAACAACACCAAGTTCCTGAATGAACTTACGAATCCATACTGCCTCCTTTGATGCTTCTGAGGCTGCAACATACTCAGCTTCTGTTGTGGAATCAGCAACAATTGATTGTTTGAAACTCTTCCACACCACTGCTCCTCCATTCAAGCTAAAAACATAGCCTAATTGCGATCGAAAATCGTCTTGGTCAGATTGGAACGAAGCATCAGTATATCCTTCAATACTGAGTTCTCCCTGACCTCCATAAATCAAGAACATATCTTTGGTTCTCCGAAGATATTTTAAAATGTTCTTGACTGCAATCCAGTGTGCCTTCCCTGGATTACCTTGGAACCGACTGGTTATGCTTAACCCGTAAGCGACGTCTGGGCGAGTACACAACATCGCATACATGATAGACCCAATAGCCGAAGCATAAGGCGTATTGTCCATCTCATCTTTCTCAGACTGTGTTTGAGGACACTGGCTTTTTGAAAGATTCAGACCATGTCTGACTGGAAGATATCCTCTTTTAGAATTTTCTAAATGGAATCTCTCCAGGACCTTATCGATGTAAGTACTCTGGCATAGCCCGAGAAGCCTATTAGATCTATCTCTAAAGATCTCCACACCTAGCATATAGGTCGCTTCTCCTAAATCTTTCATCTGGAAACATTTTCTTAACCATGCTTTGACTGCATGCAGTTCAGGAATATCGTTTCCAATGATTAAAATATCATCGACGTAGAGGACTAGGAAAATAATCACGCTCCCACTAAACCTTTTATATACACATGGGTCATCTTCATTTTTGACGAAACCAAATTCAGAAACTGATTCATCAAAACAAATATTCCAGCTTCTCGATGCTTGTTTTAGTCCATAAATGGACTTCCTTAATTTGCATATTTTATGACGTTCTGATGGGTTAATGAAACCTTCAGGTTGTGTCATGTACACATCCTCTTCTAATTTTCCGTTAAGGAAAGCGATTTTCACATCCATTTGCCAGATCTCATAATCAAAATATGCTGCTATCGCGAGAATAATTCGAATGGACTTGAACATGGCTACAGGAGAGAAAGTTTCATCATAATCTATCCCATAGATTTGTTTGAAACCTTTCGCAACTAGCCTGCCCTTATAGGTAACTACATTACCATTCATGTCTTTCTTCTTTCTAAAGATCCACTTACAGCCTATAGGGATTACTCCCGGAGGCGGATCAACCAAATCCCAGACTTGGTTATCTGACATGGAGTCCATCTCGGCTCGCATAGCTTCAAGCCATCTTGCTGACTCCGGTCCACATACCGCATCCGCATAAGTGAGGGGTTCATCATTAATGATGTAGACTCCGTCATAGCGCTCAGGCTCACGACGAATCCTTCCTGATCTACGTGGTTCCCGTGATATCTGAGCCTCAGGTTGAATATTAACCTGATCTATTGGTTCAGGGTCATCCAACTGTGCTTGACTACTTTGTCCTTCTTCTGGAACTTCATCCAGCTTTATTTCTCTCCCACTGGCCTCTTGCAGAAGAAATTCCTTCTCAAGAAAAATAGCCATTCGAGCAACAAATACTTTATTCTCTTTGGGATCGTAGAAATAATAACCCTTAGTTTCTTTAGGGTATCCGACAAATATACATTTATCAGATCTGCTCTCCAGTTTTCTAGAGGCGAGCTTTTTGACATAAGCCTCGCAACCCCAGATTTTGATAAATGTCAAGCCCAAAGCTAACCTGTAAAGAGGTTAGAATGCAAGGATTGAGCAAGAATGCTCAGCAAGTAAATTAGGTGCCAAAAGGTACCAAATCATGAAATAGGTCATATCTTCATTTTAAATCAATCATAACATATCATGAGAAGCATTAGAGATCCAAATAGGTCCATAAGTAAAATCAAATAGCAACATGATAGTGAAATCATAAGAAAAAAAATCAAACCAAGGAGACATATCATACAAATGCCATAGCGGAGAATAACACATAAACCTTCCATGTCTGGAAGCAAAATCCACCCTCGTCAGGGTGAAAGTCATACATATGCCGGCAGGAGCTATCATGGCTCCTCAAACGAGATAGTGGGATTCAAGAGGTGGCTCCCATGGATTCAAGAGATGGCCCCCATTATTTCTAATATGACACTTTGTTCCATGTAGCACTTTGTTCCACAACTATCTCTCTTTTTCCATTTCTGGGCTCATAGTCTTTTCCCTTTCGGGCTCATAAAGTTATTCACATTAGCATTCAATATAATAACAAAATGAAACATACTTTCCTTTGTTGCGAAATAGGTTCATTGATATATGTCTCAAACCCTCTAGGAGGTGAATCATAAAGTTCATACATGAGACAAGTTCTGATATAATCATTTCCAAATCAAAGAGACATATGTATCAAGAGAATTCAAATAGAAGACCATTTATGCAAGGTACACATATGTATGATCAAGTAACCCAAAATTTATAAATTTATATCTTATTGAATCTGGGCTTCAAGTTCTTCATATAATACCATTTGGTATGATAATTAAGTCAAACAAAGGATTTTGAATCTAATTTTCAGAAAAATAAGTTTTACTTAAAATGGAGCCCAATACAAAAAGTTATACTCAATGAAGTAACAATAGGTTAGAATCTTGAAAGGAATATTTTCATATTAACAGGATTAAGTGCAAATTCGATTATAAATTCATTTCTGATCCAAATCACTCAAATAAGAGCTCTAATTGTAGGTTATTAAGTCGACTTGATATGAAACTAGTCATTTTGTATGTTTATGGTCATCTAATTTGGACATAAATCAATAACTAGTTAAAGGTCAAAACATAAAGACAAATTTACAGGGTCGGATTGAACTAAATCAATACATTTGATAACCAAGTTGAAAGTATGACATATCTGACTCAAAAGAATGATACTTGAGTCTTCTTTATAAGGAATCTAATTTCATAAAATTTGGATCAGGGATACAAAATTTATCCTAAATTGAGTGAAGAAAGGTCAGGTTTATTTCACATAAGGGTTCATAGTCTTTTAACATAGCATAGATCATTCTTCCATGGGCCAAATTGATCAAAATCATGGAAATCAGAAGCAAATTGATATCACAAATGGAATCAAAGATAATTTCTCAATAAGTTGGACCAATAATCTTCTTTCCTTCAGGTTAGGCACGAGCAAGCATGTCAAAGTTTATTATTTTCTCATATTTATCACAAGTAATCATGAAGGAGGATGAGGTGTAAGAAGGTGGTAAAACATGTACTATGAGGTGGCATGATTACATAGTAATATTGGCTTTGAACCCCCAAGTTTGTCTCATGTTCTTATGTTTTTTTTTTAATTTCTATCTAACTTAGTAAATATGTTTTCACAAATTCACTTATATTTTCATCCTATATTGCTCAAAGTCCTCCAATATGTAATATCCTACAACAAGGATATTACAACTCATAACAAATACGAATTGTTATTCTCATGCATGATTATTTTGCAAATCATAATAACACTTGTGTTTTTTTTAGGGTATTATATTCCTCCTCCCTTAAAGAAAACTTTAGTCCTCTAAAGTTGTCATACCTTGAGTAGCAAAAAGATGTGGATGAATTTTTCTCATGTCTTCCTCTAACTGCCATGTTGGTTCCTCAAAAGAATGATGTTGCGAAATAACTTCCACTAGTGGTATGACTCGATTCCTTACGATCTTCTCTTTTTTATCTACAATTTTTATGGGCTTTTCGAGGTAGGATAAGTCTTCAGCAATCTAAACATGCTCATAATCAATGACGTGAGAGGGATCATGGTGATACTTTTTTAGCATGGAAACATGAAATACATTTTGAACATTAGCTAAGGATGGTGGCAAAGCAATCCTATAAGCAACAGAACCAATCTTCTCAAGAATCTCAAAAGGACCAATGAATCTTGGACTTAATTTGCCTTTCTTTCCAAATCTGATTACACCTCTAGATGGAGAAATCTTTAAGAAAACACAATCTCCAACTTTAAATTCTATATTCTTTCCTTCGTTGATCAGCATAACTCTTTTGGCGACTTTGTGCAACTTTTAACTTCACTTTGATCTCATGTATCTTTTCTGTTATTTCTTGCACTTTGTCTGGGTTTAAGATCTTTCTATCACCAACCTCTTCCCAGCATAAAGGTGTTATACACATCCGTCAATATAAGGCTTCATATTGTGCCATTTGAATGCTTGAATGATAACTGTTATTATAGGTGAATTCAATGAGAGAGAGATCATTATCCCATTTACCTTTCCACTCCATCACATAAGCTCTAAGCAAGTCTTCAAGTGTTTGTATGGTTCTCTCTGATTGCCCATCAGTTTGAGGATGATAAGCTGTACTAAACATAAGATTGGTCCCCAAAGCTTCAAGTAATCTTTGCCAGAATTTAGAAAGAAATCTTGGGTCTCTATCAGATATAATCTAAACTAGAACACCATCAAGTCTTACTATTTCATCAATATATAAACTTGTAAGTTTTATCAAGGGAGTATGTCATTCTAATAGGCAAGAAATGTGCAGATTTTGTCAACCTATCCATAATCACCCAAATGGCATCATGTTTTAAGATGTTAATGGAAAACTAGAAACAAGATCCATAGCAATGCTTTCCCACTTCCATTCAGGCACCTCCAAAGGTTGTAGTAATCCTCCAGGCTTTTGATATTCAGCTTTGATCAACTGACATGTTAAACACTTGGAAACATACATTGTAATATCTTTCTTCATATCATCCCACCAAAACTATTTCTTTAAATCATCATACATCTTAGTGCTTGTTGTGTCCGCAAGTGCACGGATACTCGAAGTAATAAAAAAGATATCGAATCACAGAGACCTCGTTTGTCAAGTACTGAATAATTAATTTCTTACTAGCTATGCAATCGAAATATGCAAGTAAACTATCGAAGGTTACACGAAAATATGAGAGAGAGAATCTGGGACTAGGGTGTCATTCACTTTAATTTCCATGACTAGATGTGAAAAGATGTTTGTCAGTCTAATTTTAAGATGATAAAGATATAATTTACATCATAAAGGGATTGTCTCACTTTCATGCAGACAATCATACAGGGGACCGATCCTCGCTTTCGCGCAAGATCTACCCTATGCTGAAAATAAGTAAATCATCAATCAAAGAACTCAAGGATCACTTTCGTGCATCCGAATTCTAAGTTGATTATCTCAAGTGGAGTCTGAAGGATCACTTTCGTGCATCCGAGTCTCAACACAGGTTCTACTTAAGGTTCTCGAATGTTCCAATCATCACTTTCACACAAGATCTTCACGTTTAAGACAATAACTCAATCCTAGATTCAAATTATTAAACATGACAATTATTCTTCTAAAATCAAGAAATAGAAACTAACCTAATTTCTTACCATGAGTTCCTAATATTCAATTTTAGGGTTCCAAGTTCTCAAGCAAATCACTTTTCAGTCCATATTGCGAAAAGTCTAAAAACATGCATGATATTAAGAAAACTATGGAGAATTATAGACAATTGTCACATAAGTAGAATTATCACACTAAAATTATACTCGACGAAATAATGGAAAATTCATCTAGTCATCAAGAAATCAAAGTGAATTACTCCCCCATGTCCCATAAAAGGTTTAAGCTAGCATGGTAGAAAGATTACAATATTCCATAGTATCAAATTGTAAGAAATCAAAGAAAGAGGGGAAAAACAAATAACCACAAGGCTGTAATGGAAATTACAGCCTTAATTTCCGTGTGTGAACAGTGCCGGCGGCGTGCTTTTGTTGATTTCTCCTCCGATCAAGATCCTTTCTCTCTGAAACTTCTGGGGTATCGTCTCCTCTTCCAAGCAAAGCTTCCCTTCAAATTTCATGGGCGGAGGCACGCCGTACGCTTCCCAGCGATGAAACCTAAGGCGGCAACGTGTAACTCAATTTCTCTCTCGACAGTAGATGAAAATTAGGGTTTTTGGTGTCTCTGTATTCTCCTCGCGACAAGCTCTTCTTTTGTTTCTTACGGATCTTCGATTTATGGCCTAGATCGTCCGCAATCGATCACGCAAAAATCGGGCTCCAAAACGTCTGGAAAAATCACATGCCAGGAATAGAATTACGACCGTGTTTCTGGTTACGGCACTGCTATAATTTCAATCGAATTCTCTAATCGAAATTATCTGGCAATTACGGCACCGTAAAATAAATTACGGTAGTGCCATAATTTTAGCTAATATTTCTAGTCGTAAATCACTCCAAATTACGGCCCGTGAAAAACCATACAGTAGTGCCGTAATTTCCAAAAAACTTTCTGGATGAAAAACTCCCCAAATTACGGCAGCGCTCTGATATTACGGTAGCTGGTGAAAATACGGTACCGTAATATAGATTACGGCCCTGCCGTATTTTGGTCTGAAGCTCCAATCTTCATGAAATTCGATATGTAATCTTCTCTTGATAGTGGGAATTCATTTATGCATCTAGAATTGCTTGAAAACGCCTGAAAATCATGCCCTTTTTTCCTGAAAATCATCAAAAACCAAAAAGAGTGTAGATTCCGCAGTATTCGATAAAAAGGCATAAAAATAATAACAAAGAGTGTAAATATGACACAAAAATATCTATCAAATGGCACAAAATTTACTATAAATTTTATTGTCAACAAACACATAAGGCTCAAACTTTGCTTGTCTTCATGCAAAAATCAAAAATTGATCATAGGAAAAGATTTTCTCATGAGAAATAAATTTCTAAAATACAATCACTAATGAAAAATTTCACTGATTGCTTTATAAGATTTTAAATAAACATATCATCCTTTGAATTCAATCCACAAGATTCACAACTTAATCAAATAAAACTTTGCAACTTGTATAAAGATTAGAATCTTATTCTCATGAATTCACCTAAGTTTCAGTTTAAATCTATTATACCTTTGTTTACAGGAATAGGATATCCAAAGTCTTTTTCCACTCAAAATCTTCCTTTTTTCTTATTTTTTTTAGATAGCATGTACCCACATAGATACAAACTTTTTATTGGGACTTCAACTCTTGTCTTAGGTACCACTGTCAATTTTACACAATGCTAAGTATAGGAGTCATTTTCTTTTTCTTTCTCTTTTTTTTTTATTTTTCAGACTTCAACCCATATCTTCGGTACCACTGTCAATTTTACACAATGCCAAGTAGGGGAGTCATTTTCTCTTTTTGGATCTTGGATTCTTTCTTCCCAACAAATAGCAAGATAGACTATACATCAACTAGACTAATCAATTGACATCAATTCAAAATTACACTCATATACTAATTTTATTTAACAAGTAGTTTCACTTTTAAATCAAATTCTTCAAACAATATATTCACCTAAAATCTCATTCATCAATCAATGAAAAATTTCAAAAGTAGATATATATTAGAGAAACAAATTCAACATGATAGATCTAGTCCTAATCACAAGCATGAGTTTATTCACCATCAATAGAATCATACAATCAACAGTAACATCTTCAAAAATATAGACTAGGCCACAAAGTCAACACATCAACAAAAATGGTATAGACTCATCAATCATGAAAGTATCACAATGTTATCATGTCATCAAGCATGCAAGTATGCACCTTCACAAGGTGCTCAAAATATCAAAAATATCATCATACAACCAAATCAAAATAACCATAATATCATCATAGGGTACAACCACATCGAATAGTCAATATCAGAAGTGTACAACCATATTGAATTATTACAAAAATCATATAGCAGTAGTGGACACAAAAGTTTGTAGAGTTATCTCTCCTATAAACAAATGAAATATCAGTAAGATAAGGAAAATAGAATGCAAAGAAATTAGGAAAAAGGATACTCACAGAGCTCTACTCATCATCTGATCCAATCTCCTCGGTGTCCTCCTCTGTTGCATCCATAGGATCAAAGGGCTGCTCTCTCTGGTGCCCACCATGGTCACCTCCTCGTCTGCTATCCTCATATCCGAAGTGGTCATAAAGAAAATTTTCCATATCCTCCATGTAAGTGCTCAGCTCCTCCACATCCTGGTGGATATGGTGCATCGTGTCAGTCATCGTCCCCATGCAATCCATCATCCTCTCCATACGATGTCCCTAACGATATATCTCAGCGGAGAGTGCCTGGAATCCTGGGTCAAAGGCACTAGACCATCCTCCAGTAGCTATGTGGGAAGAATCAACAGCTAGGTGAGTAGAATCAGCAGGCCGCTGAGATGGCTACTCCATACCAAAAGGATCGTCTCTTCCACCCTAAGTGGGTGGTGGTGGAACTGCACTCAACGGTGGTGTAAAAGCAGCCTCGGCAGTGCTCGGTGAAAGCTTCCAATTTGCTCTTTCCTTCACAGTGGTCTTCTCTACGTGGGGTAAAGATAAAGTAGAGGCATTTGGTCCAAGGACCAAACAAAAGACATCCCCCTCTCTAACTATCATTTTCATTGCCATGCAAGACTCAAGATCAAGCCTTGCATTCCCCCTTGCCACTTCTATCCCATAGGGTTCAACATTCAGATGTAGGACTATAGGGGTAATCAGCCCCCCTATTACAATGGCACCCTTCTTTACCCTAGCCACTTTATCCATGTGCTTCATCAGAAAGAAGGCAACATCCATTACTACTCCATTAAGCATCCCCCAAAAAAAGTAGAGCTCAAACCGTTGTACCATGCCATCACTATCTCCTCTGCCAAAGATAGTGTGGGCAAGAACTCTATGAACATACTTTATACAAGGATTCACAATCTTCGAAGCTCTAGCAGAAACAGCAGAAAAATGAGGCTCATGGGTAATCTGGTTCCAAAACACATTCTCTATAAACTCAATTGGTATTTAGGTATACCCTCCAGAACCCAAGTGAAAGATAGATCTAATTTCTCTAAAAGTTAACTTCCTCTCAACATTAGGTAGCCTGAATGTGATATCTCCTTCAGCAGGTCCATTGGAAAACTCTCGTAGGTCCACATTCAAACTACTCAAAAATTCCAAAGCAAGTGGCAAATAGGTATAAGGTGTCATCTCAAAAAAATCTTCTAGCTCTGATTTTCTCAAACATCCAAGATACATCCTCATAGAGCCCAAGTGCCTCTAAAGTCCTTTTATCATAATATTTTGTATTTACCACCCTTTTCTCCAATAACTTGTTGTATCTTTCTTCTTGAATTTCATCCCTAAAGATGATGCCATAGGGATTTGGTGTTGTGGAGGATGTAGCTGGTCCTTTGCCCCTTCTCTTAGAAACTACTTGCTTAGTCTTAGGGGTCATTCTTCAATGCAAGATGAACTAGAGCTGCAACTTGAATTTCAAGCACAATATGGCAAAGTATAGCAAACATTGAACTTCAATAACACTTTCAATATGAACATTAATACTTATCAAACATAATAGGGACAAGAATTAGCTAAAATTCATGCTTGATCTCAAAGATTCAGTTAGAAAAGAAATGGGGTGAACAGTGAACAGTGGCAACCACAGCAATCTAGCTTGTTTCAACTCAAATCACTTTCATAAATTGATCAAAAACCTCTGGAAACTAACAAGGATGAGTCATCTATCATCTAAGAAGCAAATGCAAACAAGAATCTCAGACATCGACCAAGAAACGAGGAGAAACAAAGAAAGGGGCAAAAATCACGTGAAATTCGTTAAAACAGAGAAATCGGTGAAGAGAGTACCAGATCGGTGGTGAAAACCGAAAAGGAAGAGTCGCCGGCGAGCTCTGACGGTCAGAGAAGGTCTAGAGACGAAGGTCGGAGCAAGAACGAGTGAGAAATCCCGAAAACACGGCCCAGAGAACCCTAAAAAGGGCACAGGAAACGCGTCTAAAAAATAGACTTACAGCTGTAAAATCCATTAGGGCAGTGCCGTAATCTGGCGAAATTGAAAAACACGGGCCATAATTGCAAAACGGTAGTACCATAATTTGGTCCCAACTCTCGGGTCGAAAAACACACCTAATTACGATACCGTGAAAACGATTATGGTAGTACCGTAAAAACGTGAAAACTTTTGGGTTGAAAATAGATGAAAATTACGGTACCACAAAAATGGTAACGGCACCGCCGTAATATGCTCGATACTCTCGGGTCAAAAACAGATGAAAATTACGGTGCCGTGAACTTGAAGACGGTAGTACTATAAAAAGTTCAAAATTTAAAATATTTTTTTAAGGTAAATAAATAAAAAAAAATCTGCAAAAAAATACGGCCCCGTAAAAATTCTTACGGCAGTGTCGTAAAAGCAAAAACACTCTTGGGTCTATTTTGGACACAAAATACAGTACTATGAAAATACTTACGATAGTGCTATAATCTCATCACACCCTTTTGGTTTGAAGAAGACTGGAATTATGGTACCATAATTTTCATTACGATAGTGCCGTAATTTGAGCCAAAACTTATTTTATCTACAAAAATAAAAGAAAAATTAGTTCTAAGAACAAAGTAAAAATTAAAAAGAATAAACTAAAGTTAGAAAGCTTGGGTTGCCTCCCAAGAAGCGCTAATTTAAAGGTCTTTAGCTTGACCCTTCTACACTCAGATTTGATCTTGAATTCTTCAATTTTCACTCTGATTTTTCTTTGGGTTGAGCATCACTTTGAATCTCATAAAGCTCATTCATGAAACAATATCCAAATTTACTCAAGATCTTCTTTCCTTTATCAAACAATCTAGAGCCTCTTTTTCTTCTTCTTCTTTTTTTTTCTTCTTCTTTTCAGAATTTGAATCTCTTTTTTCCTGAATTCCTCTATCCACATCCTTAGAAAAAGTGTCAGTTTCAATATTAGAGGATTCATCAAATAAATTATAAACATCAATGACAACATCATCTACTATATCAACACTACAACATGATCCAGAATATGAAAGTTTATTCAAAGAATCAGCAAGATCAAACTCAATTATTTTTTCACAAATATCAAAAGTGATCTTTCCTTTCTGTTGCCAAAAAGGGTCTACCAATGATGATAGGATTTTTATGATTTTCTTCCATGTCAAGGACTACAAAATCTGCAGGTATAAAAATTTCACCTACCTTAATTGGAACATTCTCTAAAATACCAATAGGATACTTTACCGAGCTATCAGCGAGCTGTAAAGATATGGATGTTGGTTTAAGCTCTCCAATGTCTAGCTTCCTGCAAATAGATAAAGGCATTAGGCTTACACTGGCTCCTAAATCACATAAGGCTCGGTCAAAAGTCATGCTTCCAATAGAACAAGGTATAGAGAAACTACCTCGATCCTTCAGTTTTGGTGGCAATTTATTCTGGATAATAGCACTACAATATTTAGTTAATGCCACAGTACCATAGTCCTCTATTTTTCTTTTGTTACACAAGATCTCTTTCAAGAATTTTGCATATGATGGCATTTGAGATAAAACTTCAGTAAACGGAATATTAATGTAAAGCTTTTTCAACACATCAAGAAATTTGCCAAATTGTTTGTCTAGTTTTGCCTGCACTAACCTTTGGGGATAGGGTATAGGTGGTCTATAAGGTGTAGGTAAATTAGATTTAGAAGCATCATTCTGACATGGCACATCACCTTTTGGTTCATCACCCTTTTGAGGTGGCAAACTAGCTTGGGATTGTTTATGCTCAGAAGATTTTTCTAACTCTAATTCATCATCATGATCATCATTAGGCTCTTTTTCATTGTTCACAACCTTCCCTTTGGGTTCCTCTAATTGTCTCCCACTTCTAGTGATGATAGCATTACAGTGCTCCCTAGGGTTCAACTCAGGTTTAGCAGCTAATTTTTCAGGGGGTCTGTAAGAACTACTAGCTTGTTGTGCTATTTGATTTTCGATGATTTTGTTGTGGGCTGCTAATGATCCTACTTGAGATGCAAGTTGACTAACCATTCCCTTAAGATCTTCAATTTTTTTGTTTTGATTTTGCAAGAACTGATTTTGATTAGTCATAATTTTTTCTAGAATGGACTCAATGTTTGAATTCTGATTTGAGTTTTGACTTTGATTTGGTTTTTGTTGGTATCCTCTATTTTTAGTTTGTCCCCCTACATTGTTGTTGTTTTTCCAAGATAAGTTGGGGTGATTCCTCCATCCAGGGTTGTAGGTACTAGAATAGGGCTCATTGTTTCTACTTTGATTATAATCCCTAATGCATTAATGATGACACCAAAATATATAGTATATTTTGTATCATTCTATGTATCTTTTCATGCTAAATTGAGGATATTTTTGCTTATTTTTATGCTGAATTCATCAAATATTGCATAGTCTACTTCTATTTTGGTTTTTCATGGTTTTCAGGTAAAAAGACACTATTTTGAGGCGTTTTTAAGCAAAATCAAACACATAAAAGAGTTACCATCATCAAAAGGAGGTCACCCAAGAAATTTCACGCAAAACGAAGCAACTCAGCAAAATACGGCAGTGCCGTAATCCATTTTACGGTACCGTAATTTCAGACAGTACCGTAAAATCAGAAATCTACCGTAATTTGGAGGATTTTCCGAACATAAAGTTTTTGTGATTTTACGGCACTACCGTAAAGAATTACACTGCTGTATTTTTTAGCGCTTTCAGAACAGAAACCTTTGCTGATTTTACAGCACGGCCGTAAACGATTCTACGATACCGTATTTCCCAAGCGATCCAGACCAGAGAACTCGTCCGATTTTATGGCACCATCGAGAAATATTTTACTGGCCGTAATTTTAACTTTCGGTGCACAGAATGAAAATACGGCACTTCCATAAAATATTACACGGCCGTAATTTTCAGTCAAAATCACGAGTTTTCCGCGGCCGAATTTTGCGTGGGCCATAAATTTTGATCTAGAGCTCCAAATTTAGATCGGAAAGTGGCTGCGGACTTATCTTTATGAGGAGAAGACACACGCACTGAAAAGGGGGATTTGTATCGAGTATTGAGAGAGAAATTGATAGAGAGGCGGTTAGGGTTTGGCCTCATGCTGAGAGGCGTAGAGGGCACTTTAGGCCATGATTTTCACTCAGAAGCTTCACCTGGAGGAGAGGAGGATGCACCATAACTTTTAGAGCAAAAGGAGTTCGATTGGAGGAGGAATCAAGGAAAGAACGCCGCTGGCACTGTTCATACGCGTGATTACGGCTGTAATTTCTATTACAACCGCGTTGTAAAGTTTATTTCTTCCTTCTCTTCAATTTCTGATACTTTGAAACTATGGCTGATTGTATTTCTCTCTCCATGCTTGCTTAGACATATTGTTGGACATGGGGTGTAATCCCCTTGATTTTTAATGATTAGATAATCTTTTCTTTCGTCATGATAATTCTACTTTGATAATTTTACCTATGCGATTATTGTTCTAAGTTTCTCCTTACTTTACTTTTTGTCATCATGAATAGTGTTCTTGCATTAAGGACCAAAAGGTGACATGCTTGAGAACTGAAACCGTAAAATTGATTAATAGGAACTCACCGTAAGAAATTAGGTTAAGTTCTTATTTCTTTATTTTAGACCACTAATTGCCTTGATGATGATTATGAACCTAGGATTAAGTTAGTGTGTCAAATGTGGAGATCTTGCACGAAAGTGAGGATCGGAACGTTGGAGAACCATAGGTAGAACTTCTGTTGAGTCTCGGATGCACGAAAGTGATCCTTGAGATTCCGCTTGAGACAATCAACCTAGAATTCGGATGCACGAAAGTGAACTTGAGTTCTTTGATTGATGATTTACTTATCATCAGCTTGGGATAAATCTTGCGCGGAAGAGAGGATTTGTCTTTGCATGGTTGTCTGCACGAAAATCCCCTTATGAAGTAAATTAAATCTTTATCAAATTAGAATTTGATTGATGAACATCCTTATATATCTAGTCATGAAAATCAAGGTGGATGAAGCCCTAGTCCCAATTTATCTCTCTGATTATCTTTCGTGTTCTCTCTATATCGTTCACTTGCATCATATTCAGTTTACTTAGCTAGCGAGAATACAACTATTCGATACTTAACAATAAGGTCTCTGTGGTTCGATATTTTTATTACTTCGATAATTCCGTGCACTTGCGGAAACCTATCAATTAACATGTTCACTATCCTGACTAGCAATGACTTTATAATCTTCAGATATATGACCATTGTTACCACATATATCACAAACAACAGATGAAGAAACAACAGCAGTTTGCATCTTAAAAGAATCAAATCTGTTGCACAAAGAATCTACCTTCTCTGCCAAGGTGTGCCAACCATCACTTTCATTCTTACCTTGGGAAGGTTTATAAAGCACTCCTCTCTCTGAAGTCCGCAAGTTATGATTTAAAGTCATTTCCCCCAGCAACTTGAAAGCATCATCAATGGTTTTGCTCATTAGAGCTCCTCCTGTAGCAGCATCAACAGTTAATCTGGTATTATAAAGCAAACCAATGTAAAAAAGTATGAATTAAAACCTAATTTTCAATGCCATAGTGAGGACACTTCCGTTGTAAATCGTTGAACCATTCCCATGCCTCGCTAAAAGATTCACCATCCCTCTATGCAAAGCTTGAAATCTGGTTTCTCATTTGGATGCTCTTGCTTGGTGGAAAACATTTCATCAAGAAGGCATTGGACAATTGCTCTCATGTGGTGAAGGTACTAGTAGGTTGTGCTTGAAGCCAAGAGCGTGCTCGGTCCCTAAGAGAAAAAGTAAACAATCTCAGTTTTAATGCATCATTAGAAACATCATTTATTTTAATTGTATCACAAAGTTCAAGAAACAAAGAAAGGTGTTGGTTAGGATCTTCAAGAGGAGATCCTCCAAACTGGTTCTGTTGGATCATAGATAAGAAAGCAGGCTTAATTTTAAAGTTATTAGCCTCTATGACTGGTCTAGCTATACTAAAGTAAATCTCTCGTGGATTAGGGGCTGCATAGTCCTTAAGCGATCTTTGTTCTGCCATGGTCACTTCTTCAAATTCTTCTTGTTGACTTTCTTCAAATCTCAACTTCCTGCACAGTTTAAGAGTTTTATTTATCTCAGGATCAAAAGGTACAAGAGGTCCTGATCTAAGATTCTTGTGCATGCAAAGTAGATAGATCAAATGATTTCAAGTGAAAAGGAAATAAACAAAGAACAGAAAAAAGAAAATAAACAGAAAACAAAACCTAGTCTAGCAATACTCTCAATATCTTCAATATTGACAAAAACCAAGGTCCCCGGCAACAGCGCCAAAAACTTATTATGTCAGCAAGTGCACGGATACTCGAAGTAATAAAAAAGATATCGAACCACAAAGACCTTGTTTGCCAAGTACTGAATAATTAATTTCTTACTAGCTAGGCAATCGAAATATGCAAGTAAACTATCGAAGGTTACACGAAAATATCAAAGAGAGAATCTGGGACTAGGGTTTCATTCATTTTAATTTCCATGACTAGATGTGAAAAGATGTTCGTCAGTCTATTTTTATCATGATAAAGACATAATTTACTTCATAAAGGGATTGTCTCACTTTCGTGCAGACAATCATATAGAGGACTGATCCTCGCTTTCGCATAAGAGCTATCCCATGCTGAAAATAAGTAAATCATCAATCAAAGAACTCAATGATCACATTCATGCATCCGAATTCTAAGTTGATTATCTCAAGTGGAGTCTCAAGGATCACATTCGTGCATCCGAGTCTCAACACAGTTCTACTTAAGGTTCTCCAATGTTCCGATCCTCACTTTCGCACAAGATCTTCACGTTTAAGAAAATAACTCAATCCTAGATTCAAATTATTAAACATGGCAATTATTCTTCTAAAATCAATAAATAGGAACTAACCTGATTTCTTACGGTGAGTTCCTAATATTCAATTTTAGGGTTCCAAATTCTCAAGCAAATCACTTTTCAGTCCATTTTGCGAAAACTCTAAAAACAAGCATGATAATAAGAAAACTATGGAGAATTATAGACAATCGTCACATAAGTAGAATTATCACACTAAAATTATACTCGACGAAATAATGAAAAATTCATCTAGTCATTAAGAAATCAAAGGGAATTACTCCCCCATGTCCCATAAAAGGTTTAAGATAGCATGGTAGAAAGATTACAATATTCCATAGTATCAAATTCTAATAAATCAAAGAAAGAGGAGAAAAACCAATAACCACATGGTTGTAAGGGAAATTACAGTCGTAATTTTCGCGTGTGAACAGTGCCGACGGCGTGCTTTTGTTGATTTCTCCTCCGATTGAGATCCTTTCTCTCTGAAACTTCTGGGGTATCGTCTCCTCTTCCAAGCGAAGCTTCCCCTCAAATTTCACAGCCGGAGATGCGTTATATGCTTTCCGGCGGCGAAACCTAAGGCGGCGGCGTGTAACTTGATTACTCTCCCGACAGTAGATGAAAATTAGGGCTTTTGGTGTCTCTGTATCCTCCTTGCGACAAGCTCTTCTTTTGCTTCTTACGGATCTTTAATTTATGGCCTGGATCATCCACAATCGATCGCACAAAAATCGGGCTCCAAAACGTCCGAAAAAATCGCGTGCCAGGAATAGAATTACGGTCGTGTTTCTGGTTACGGTACTGCCGTAATTTTAGTCGAATTCTCTGATCGAAATTATCTGGGAATTACGGCACCGTAAAATAAATTATGGTAGTGCCATAATTTCAGCTAATATTTTTGGTCATAAATCACTCCAAATTACGGCCCGTGAAAAACCTTCGGGTAGTGCCGTAATTTTTGAAAAACTTTATGAATGAAAAACTCCCCAAATTACGGTAGCGCTATGATATTACGGTAGCTGGTGAAAATACGATACTTAATATAGATTACGGCTCTGCCGTATTTTGGTCTGAAGCTCCAATCTTTATGAAATTTGACATGTAATCTTCTCTTGATGGTGGGAATTCATTCATACTTCTGGAATTGCTTGAAAACGCCTAAAAATCGTGCCTTTTTACCTAAAAATTATCAAAAACCAAAAAGAGTGTAGATTCCATAGTATTTGATAAAAAAAGCATAAAAATAATAGCAAAGAGTGTAAATATGACACAAAAATATCTATTAAATGGCACAAAATTTACTATAAATTTCAGTGTCAACAATGCTACCTTGGTGTATGGAGTACTTAAACTTATGTCCCTCTTGAAAAATATTCTCCTTACTTTCTGAACCACTTGGGATACAAACCCTATCCCTAAGCAATAATATGCCATCATTTCTAATTTGAAAATTTTGTCCCCATCCTTTACCAACTTTCTCTCTCAAGCTCTTTAGTTGTACATCTTGAAGTTGTTTTTCTTCAGCAATCAAAGAATCACCAACTGGTGTTAAGACACATAATAAGAAATCAAGTTGCTTAAGTTCTTTCCCCAAGTGAGACGCAAAATGATGGGAAACAAATGATAAATTTGAGCTAGGATCAAATAAGACCTTTGCAACTTTATTTGGAAAATTAATTATACCTTCAACTACTGATTTTAAAGCCTTCGCATCTGGTTCAACAATAGGTTCTTTCGGCTTTGTGGATGTTCCATCGTTCCTTCTATTCTAGAAATAATCTCTCGGTAGATGTCCTTGCTTACCACAAATAAAACATGCACCAGTAAGTCAATAACATTATTTGGTTTCATGTTTCCCTCCACAACAAGCACAAGAAAGAAGCCTTTGTGGTGATTTTGTCATGTTACTCATAGTTGATCTAAATTTCTTATAACTAGTATCAGCTTCATTTACTCTCTTTCTCTTGTTGTCCATTTCTCTTGCTTTGCCCTTCTTGTTTCTCATATCTTGCATTTCTTCAAAATCTCTTTCAACAATTGTTGTCCACTACTTCACTATAATTTCTAAGTTTTAAAGCTGAAATTCTTGTTCTTATACTTGGTCTCAAACCTCTTTCAAATCTCTTTGATTTCTTTATCTCAGTGTCAACCATATGTGGGGCAAATCTTGATAACTCTATGAACTTAGCATAACAATGTGCCACATAATGGTTTCCTTGAATAAGTTGTAAAAATTCCATTTCCTTTTGATCTCTAATATTTTCTAGAAAGTACTTTTCATACAAATTTTCTCTAAAAGAATTCCAAGTGATGGGTTCCTCCCTTGATTCAGATCCTCTTTTGACCATTCTCCACCAATGCTTTGCTTCTCATTCAAACATAAATGTTGCTAGCAATACCTTTTGAATATCTGAGTAGTTGGTAATTGTAAATAGTTTCTCCATTTGCATAATCCATCCCTCGAAAATCCAAAAACTTTTGCTCTGATACCACAATTGTCACACCCCTAGATGATGATAATTCAATAATGAAAATTTATATCACAAAAATTTGGCAATATGTATCCAGGATCAATACTCGATAACCTATTCAACATGACTTATAAAAGTTACTTTCCATCATCTCTTAGGAGGTAACAACAACTCAATATAGCAATTAAAAATTTCATCCTATTAATCAAAAATCCCTTTTATATCATAAAAGGCTAGACATCCTCTTACAAAACCATAGTATTTTCATATCATCATCACATACAAGTCATGGATATTCTCAACTGATCTTACAAGCACAAAACAAATTCATACATTAGTCTTTCAAGTTTACATGCTCAAAACATAAAACTTCCACTCATTAGCATCCTTTTGAACCTTCCACAAAACTTGTAATCCAAAGCTAACCTGTAAAGAGGTTAGAATGCAGGGATTGAGCAAGAATACTCAACAAGTAAATTAGGTGCCAAAAGGTACAAAATCATGAAATAGGTCATATCTTCATTTTAAATCAATCATAACATATCATGAGAAGCATTAGATATCCAAATGGGTCCATAAGTAAAAACAAATAGCAACATGATAGTGAAATCATAAGAAAAAAATCAAACCAAAGAGACATATCATACAAATGACATAGTGCATAAACCTTCCATGTCTGGAAGCATAATCCACCCTCGTCAGGGTGAAAGTCAAACATATGCCGGCTGGAGCTGTCATGGCTCTGCAAATGAGATAGTGGGATTCAAGAGGTGGCTCCCATGGATTCAAGTGGATTCAAGTACACGCCAAACAACTTGGGATACAACAAGTTTTTGGCGCCGTTGCCGGGGATTACTCCAAGGTACACGCCAAACAACTTGGGATATATGAAGTTTTTGGCGCCATTGCCGGGGACCTTAGTTTTGTTAATATCAAAATAGTTGTTAGTATTGCTAGACTAGGTTTTATTTGTTTTAGATTTAACTTTGTTTATTTTTCTTTTTGCAGGTTTTGGATTTTCACAGTTGTGACAGAACTGAGAATTTCTGAAATTTGTGAATTTACTTGTGTTTTAGATTTTCTATTTATGTTAGATATTCTGAAAAAAAAAATTATTTGATTGGTATTGATCTTTCTGTCCTTGATAGATTTGAAGATGTCTTTTAATTACAACTGTTGGGCAACTGAAAGGAGAGAGGAATACATGCCATACAAAGATGATTCATCGTGCACTATTCAAGATAAGTTAAATCAACTTTTAGACTCTTATAAGCAACCGGCTATAACATCTCATTCTTCTATTAGATGTGATATTTGTGGATATTTTGATCATTATTCCTCTGATTGCCAATTTTTAAATCCCAATTTATCATGGAACGAATCTGATCAATTGTAATTCTAGATGGGAAATCCAAACTTCTTTTTATGATAATTGCTCTAATCATGTTGGGACTAGGGTTTCATTCACTTTAATTTTTATGACTAGACATTAATAGAGATTTCATCAGTTTAATTTTATCATGACAAAGATGCAATTTACTTCAATAAAAGGATTATCTCACTATCGTGCAGACAACCATGCAGGGATAAATCTTCGCTCTCACGTAAGAGTCGTCCCAACGCTAATGATAAGTAAATCATCAAACTGATAACTCAAGGATCACTTTCGTGCATCAGAGTTCTAAGTCGATAATCTCTAGTGGAATTTCAAGGATCACTTTCGTGCATCTGAATCTTGACACTAGTTTTACTCAAGGTTCTCTAACGTTCCGATCTTTGCTTTCGCACAAGATCTCCACGTTTGAAGGCTTAGACTCAATCCTAGATTTATATTATTATCATGACAGTTAGCTTACTAGAATCAAACAAACAAGAACTAACCTAAAAAGGGTTCCTATCATGCAATTCTAGGGTTCTAAATTCTCAAGCAATTACTTTTCAGTCAATAGCGAAAATTCTAAACATAAATAATAATATAGATCTAAGGAGAGTCTAAGGACAAAATATCACATGAGTAAAATCATCATGCTAAGATTAAACAAGATGAAATAATAGAAAAGATAGTCATCTAGTCTTTAAAACTCAAGTGAATTACTCCCCCAGGTCCCAAAAGAGGTTTAAGCTATCATAGAGGGAAGATTACAATGATTCATGATGAAGAAAATCAAAACAGAGGAGGAGTAAAAATTACGGTACAGCCGTAAAGAAGTTTACGGCCGTAATCTAGGCGAACAGCGGCGGCGCTCGATTTTCTGGTGATTTCTCCTCCGTCTGATCTCCGATCACGTTGAAACTTTAGATGCTCCTTCTCCTCCTCTATGCGTAGCTTCCACTCAAATTTCACGACCGGAGATGCACTATATGCTTACCGGCGGTGAAACCTAGGGCGGCGGCGTGTGAGGCAATTTCTCTCTCTATGGTGAACGAAAATTAGGGCTTTTGGTGTGCTTCGCTTCATCGCATCGATGGCTCCTTTTCTCCTTCTTATTGCTTCGAATATAGGGGCCTGGATCATCCGCAATCTACCGCACAAAAATCAGGCTTTGGAGTTGACCAGGAAAGTCGCGAGAAGCGATGTAATTACGGCCATAATGGTTTTTACGGCAGTGCCGTAATCTGGACAGTGAGGTCTCGGCTTGAAATCTTCTGGAATTACGGTACCGTAATGTTCTTTATGGTAGTGCCGTAATGTCAAAATCTTTCGGGTTGAGAATCGACCAGAAATACGGTACCATAACGTTTCTTACGGTAGTACCGTAATCTCCATCGATCCTCTAATAAAAAATGCTCCAAAATACGGCACCGTAAAGATGTTTACAGTAGTGCCGTAATCATATGAGATTCTCTGCCCGGAAAACCTCCAAATTACGGTACCGTAAAGCATATATTGGAGGTGCCGTAATTTCCTCTGAAGCTCCAAATCTTCTAAAATTTGACGTGTGATCTCCTTTTGATGTTGTGAATTCAATTATGCATTTGGATTGCTCGAAATCGACTAAAAAATATGCCTTTTTACCTGAAAATCATTAAAACTAGAAAAGAGTGTAAATTCCGTAAATATTGATAAAAAGGGCATAAAAATAAGCAAAGTGTATGAATATGACATAAAACCATCAACAAAATGGCATAGAAATTACGATAAATTTCGGTGTCATCAAACACATAAGGCTCAAACTTTGCTTGTCCTCAAGCAAAAAACCAAGAAAATTCAAAAATTGATCATAGGCATAGACTTTCTCATGGAAAATAAATATCTAACATACAATCACCAATGAAAAATCTTCATTAATTGCATTATAAAATTTTAAAATAGATATATCATCTTCTAAATCTAATTCT
This sequence comes from Costus lasius, assembly GCA_027563935.2. Classification (NCBI taxonomy): domain Eukaryota; kingdom Viridiplantae; phylum Streptophyta; class Magnoliopsida; order Zingiberales; family Costaceae; genus Costus; species Costus lasius. Next base: position 62,565,014 of record CM050454.1, on the reverse strand, counting down.
CAAGATCCACAACTTAGTCAAATAAAACTTCGCAACTTGCATAAAAGAAAGAATTTCAATCTCAAGATTTTATCCAATTTTCAGTTTAGGTTTATCATACTTTTGCTTACAGGAATAGTTTATCCAAAATCTTTTTCCACTCATATTTTTTTTTGGATCTTTTTGCATCAATCACATCCTCTAATTCGATTACCACCTTTTTTCTGGTGACGAAATCGGAGTACACTGACCACATAGTCAGTGTAATAGAACTCATGTCTTTTTAGTATTGGGAATTTTCACCAAAGACAGTGGAGTTAATGTGAATAGATTCCTCTCATTTGTTATTTTTTTTTCTTTTCAGACTTCAACCCATGTCGTTCGGTACCACTGTCAATTTTACACAGTGCCAAGTAGGGGAGTCTCTCACTATTTTTTTGTGAATTTTGGATTCTTTTTCCCAACAAATAGTAAAATAAACAAAACCTCAATTAGACTAATCAATCAATATCAATTCAAATATTCATACTCATATGCTGATTTTATTCAAGAAGTAGTTTCACTTTTAAATCAAATTTTTCAAATAACATATCTCCCTAAAATCCTACTCCTCAACCAATGAAGAATTTCAAAAGTAGATATGTATAAGAGAAATAAATTTGACATGATAGGCCTTATTCTAGTCTCAATTTTGGATTCATTCAACAACATCAATCATCAATAATTTCAAAAGTGATTCAAAGCCACAAATCATCTCAACATCATCAAATATTAACATGCCATGTCATCAAAATACTATCAAGTGAATACAACCATATTGAAAAGAATATCATTATCAAAATATCATTGAGTATTATACAACCATATTGAAGATGAATCATCAATATCATTATACAACCCCATCGAAGATCAAAAAGATAAGCATGAAAACTAGAGTAGTAGTGACGGCGGACACAGATATGCAAAAGAAGCATCCTTCCCTTCAACATATGAAATATCAATAAGATGTAGAAAATGAAAGACAAAAGATAAAAGGGGAAAGAGATACTTACAAGACTCTACCAATTTTCATCGTCATCAGATCCTATCTCTTCAGTGCTTTGCGCTGCGGCATCCATAGGATCAATAGGTGGCGTTCTCTGGGGTCCTCCATACTCTCTACTCCTCCTGTGATCCTAAAAATCAAAACGTTCATACAAGAAGTTTCCCATCTCCTCCATATAGGTACTCAGATTTTCAATGTCTTTATGCATGTGATGCATGGAATTAGTCATCTGGCTCACGGAACCTCTCATGTCACTCATTGTGTTCATCACTCTTTCCATCCTCTGCTCCTGTCGGTACAGCTGAGTGGAGAGATATCTAAATCCGGGAACGAAAGCACTGGAGAATCTGCTGCCTGAGTCTGGTTGTGTGGAAGAATCTGCAGCTCCAGATGGCTACTCCATGCCCATCCCAAAAGTGTCATCACTACTACCCCAGGGTGGCGGTGGTATGGTACTAAGTGGGGGTGGCATAGCAATGTCAGCATCTTCTGGAACCAACCTCCAGTTCTCCTGGTTTCTAACTGTGGTTTTCTCAGTGCATGGAAGTGGTAACTTAGGTCCTCTAGGTCCAAGAATCAGTGAAAAACCATCTCCTTCTCTTATCACCATTTTCATTGCAATACAAGACTCTAAGTCAAGTCTTGGACTCCCTCTTGCAATCTCTGTCCCATAGGGCTCAACTCTCAAGTACAGGGCTATAGGTGTAATGAAACCACCTATCACAATAGCTCCTTTCTTTGCCCTAGAAACTTTTTCCAAGTGTTTCATGAAGAAAAAGGCAACATCGGAGGGATATCTAAATAGCATACTCCATAAAAAGAATAACTCAGCTTGCCTCACCATCCCATCACTGTCACCTCTACCAAAGACAATGTGGGCCAAAACTCTGTGAACATACTTGATGCAAGGATTGGAAATCTTTGAAGCTCTAACAGTAAGTGCTGAAAAGTGGGTCTCTTCAGTGATTTGGTTCCAAAATACATCCTCAGCATACCCCACTGAGACTGATGTGCGGCCTCCTGTACCAAACTAGAAGATGGTTCTCAAGTCTTGCATGGACAACTTCCTTTCTACATTAGCTATGCGGAAGGTGATATAACCATCTGCATGTCTTTCACTATACTCATACAGCTGCACATCAAAACTACTCAGAAATTCAAGCACCAATGGTAGATATGTTTGTGGTGTCATTTGGAAGAATCTCTGGGCTTTGATTTGCTCAAACATCCACATGACTTCTTCATGCAAACCCAATGTCTCCAAGGTCCTCTTATCAGCATACTTGGTGGCAATTACTCTTCTCTCAACTAGTTGATTATATCTTGCAGCTTGAATTTCATTTCTGAACAAAATTCCATGTGGGTTAGGTGCAAAGGAAGGCTCAGCTGGTGCCTTTCCTTTTCTCTTGGTGACAATCCCCTTGGTTCTTGGTGGCATTGTTACAATAACAAGCTGCAACTAAGATTCAACATAGATATAGCAAAATAAATAGGGATAACACTTCCAATCGTCATCAACAACATTAATCAAGTAAGATGCCAACTTAAAATCATGCTTGGGCTCAGAAATCAATGAAAAATCGAAAAGGGCGACAGTGAACAGTAAAACCTAAACTCGTTCATCACGTTTCAGTACAGATCTCCCTAGAAATTGGTCCAAATTTCTTGAAAAAAGAGAGAATCGAAAGCCTATCCTATCACGAGTAGATAGAGACAAAAAGCCCCAAAATTGTTGGAGAAACGGAAGCACACGAGCAAAGGGGTCATAAATTAGGTCAAAACTCGTTAAAACAATGAAATCGGACAAGAGAGTACCAGATCAGCGGCGATAACAGGACGGGAAGGGTCGCCTGAGTCTTCCGAAGGTCGGAGCTTCAAGATCGGTGCACGAGCGAGCGAGAAAACTTCAAAACGGTAGCGGAAGAAATTCGGTTACGGCACCTTTATCGTGTTTTTCAGATATATTTACGGCCGTAAAGATGTTTATGGCGGTGCCGTAATGGTAAAAACTCTTGGGTCGAAAAGCAGCAGCGGTTACGACACCGTAAAGAAGTTTACGGTGGGGCCGTAATATCGATCAGAATTTTTTTTTTTTGAAAAAAATCAAAATTTCAAAAAAATTCAAAATTCAAAAATTACGGTACCGTAAACTTGTTTACGGTACTGCCGTAAAACAAAAAACTCTCGGGAAGATTTTGTCACAAAATATGGTACCGTAAAGGAATTTACTGTGGTACCGTAATGGGTTAAAACGCTCTGGTTAAAAATAACTGAGATTACGGTACCATAAAGAATATTACGGTAGTGCCGTAATTTCGCGCCAAATCTCGATTCCTATAGAAAAAAAATTATAAAAATTAGTCCTAAAATAAATAAATAAAAGAAAGCAAAACTAAAGTTAGGAAGCGTGGGTTGCCTCCCAAGAAACGCTAATTTAAAGGTCATTAGTTTGACCCTTTTATACTCAGATTTGATCGTGAACTCCTAGATTGCCCTTCTGATTTTCTTTTGATTTGGGCCTCTCCTTGAATAACATAAGGCTCGGTCTTGAAATAATCTCTAAATTTGCTCCAAATTTTCTTTCCTCTCTCCATCAATTTTGATCTTCTTCTCTTCCTTCATGTCTTTTTCTTCTGCAATTTCTTATCAATACCCTCGGAAAGATTGTTAGATTCATAATTCGGGGTTTCATCAAATAAGCTTGAACCATCATAAATATCATCATTAAATATTTCAACACTACAACAGGATTCTGAGTATGAAAGTTTGTTCAATGAATCATTAAGATTAAATTCAATCTTGTTGTCACATATATCAAAAGTAATCTTTCCCTCTTTCACATCTATGTTTGCCTTAGTAGTGGCTAATAGTGGTCTACCAAGAATTATAGGATTTCTAGAATTTTCCTCCATGTACTACAAAATCTGTAGGAATGAAAAACTCACCTATTTTTATTGGGATATTTTCTAATATACCTACAGGATACTTTACTGATGAATTCGTGAGCTGTAAGGATATGGATGTATGCTTTATCTCTCCAATATTCAGTTTCCTGTAAACAGAAAGAGGCATTAGACTCACGCTAGCACCTAGGTCACATAAGTCTCGTCAAAAGCCATAGTGCCTATAGAACATGGTATAGAAAAACTACCTAGATCCTTCAGTTTTGGTGGCAGTTTGTTCTGTATGATAGCACTACAATCTTTAGTCAAAGTAACAGTACAAGTGCCATAATCATCTAGCTTTCTTTTGTTAGACAAAATCTCTTTTAAAAATTTGGCATAAGATGGCATTTCAGAAATAGCTTCAGTAAATAGAATGTTAATATAAAGCTTTTTCAGGATTTCAAGGAACTTGCCAAACTTTTTGTCTAATTTATTCTGAGCTAACCTTTGGGGAAAGGGTATGGGTGGCTTGTAAGGTGCAGGCAAATTAGGTTTAGGATTGTCTTTCTCACATGATTCATCTCTTTTTGGTTCATCACCCTTTTGAGGTGGTAAACAAGTTTGGGATTCCTCATGTGAGGAAGATTCTCCTAACTCTAGTTCCTCTTTATTATCATCAAGCCCTTTTTCAGTGTTTTCAAACCTCCCTCTAGGTTCTCCTAGTTGTTTTCCACTTCTAGTCATGATGGCATTACAGTGCTCCCTAGGGTTTATCTCAGGTTTAGCAGGCAATTTTCCAGGGGGCCTGTAAGGTACACTCGCTTGTAGTGCTATTTAATTTTCAAGAATTTTGGTGTGAGCTTCCATGGATCCCATTTGTGAAGCTAATTGACTAACTGTTCCCTTAAAGTTTTCAATTTCTTTATTTGTGGCTTGCATGAATTGATTTTGGTTGGCCAATATTTTCTCAAGCATGGATTCTATGTTTGAATTCTGATCTTGATTTTGATTTTGATTAAAATTCTGATTTGATCTTTGGAATCCTTTATTCTCATTGTTTCCCCCTACATTGTTATTGTTTTTCCATGAAAGGTTGGGGTGATTTCTCCATCCAGGGTTATAGGTACTAGAATAGGGATCATTAGATCTACTTTGATTATAATTCCCTATGGCATTCACATGCTCATTACCCTGATCAACAACTATTCTACAATTTTCAGAAGTATGACCATCATTGCCACAAATTTCACAAGTGATAGAAGAAATAGAAGCAGTCTGCATAGAATTAAACTTACAGCACAAAGTCTACCTTCTCTGCTATGGATCACCATCCATCACATTCACCCTTACTTTGAGAAGGTTTGTAAAGTACTCCTCTCTCAGTAGTCCATTGATTGTGATTCAATGCCATCTCCTCTAGTAGTCTGAAAGCAGCATCAATCGTTTTGCTCATCAGGGCTCCACCTACAGCAGCATCCACAGTTAATTTGGTATTATACAATAATCCATCATAAAAAGTATGCAATAAAATCCAATCTTCGATGCCATGGTGAGGACACTTCCATTGTAATTCATTAAATCTTTCCCATGCCTCACTGAATGACTCCCCCATCTTTTTGTTGAAAACTTGTAATTTGATTTCTTAGTCGAATTGTCTTGCTTGGAGGGAAGTATTTTGTCAAGAAGGAATTTGAAAGTTGATTCCAAGTTGTGAAGGTTCCAGTAGGTTGTCATTGTAGCCATGATTTTGCCTGGTCCCTAAGAGAAAAAGAAAAAAGTCTTAATTTCAAAGCATCGTTAGAAACACCATTAATCTTGATAGTATCGCATAATTCTAAGAACAAAGACAAGTGTTGGTTTGGATCTTCTAGTGGAGATCCTCCAAACTGATTTTGTTGAATCATGAAAATAAAAGCAGGCTTAATTTCAAACTTGTTAGCCTCTATCGCTGGTCTAGCAATGCTAGAGTGAATCTCTTGAGAATTAGGGGCTGCATAGTCCCTAAGGGTTCTCTGATTATCTCTCATCTCTAAGATTTCTACTTGTATCTCTTGAGAATTAGGGGCTGCATAGTCCCTAAGGGTTCTCTGATTATCTCCCATCTCTAAGATTTCTACTTGTATCTCCTGTTGCGATGTCTCTAGTAAATCTTCTTCCAGTCTTAACTTCCTGCGCACTCTAAGTGTTTTGTTGATTTCAGGATCCAATGGAACAAGTGGTCCTGACCTAAGACTCCTGCTGATGCAAATTAGATAGATCAAGTGATTTCAAGAAAACTAAATAACAGAAAATAAAACAGTAACTAAAAACCTAGTTTAGCAATAATCTCAATGCCTTCGATATCAACAAAACCTAAGGTCCCATGCAACGGCGCCAAAAAACTTGTTGTGTCCGCAAGTATACGGATACTCGAAGTAATAAAGAAAGTATCGAATCCACAGGGACCTATGCTGCTGAGTACCGAATAATTGATTTTTCACTATCTTGGCAATCGAAAGAGTGCAAACTAGCAAACGAAGACCAAAGCGCTGAAACGGAATTATCAGAGAGAGAAGTTGGGACTAGGGTTTCATTCACTTTAATTTTTATGACTAGACATGAATAGAGATTTCATCAGTTTAATTTTATCATGACAAAGATGCAATTTACTTGAATAAAAGGATTATCTCACTTTCGTGAAGACAACCATGCATGGATAAATGTTCGCTCTCACGCAAGAGTCGTCCCAATGCTAATGATAAGTAAATCATCAAACTGAGAACTCAAGGATCACTTTCGTGCATCCGAGTTCTAAGTCGATAATCTCTAGTGGAATTTCAAGGATCATTTTTGCGCATCCGAATCTCGACACTAGTTTTACTCAAGGTTCTCTAACGTTCCGATCTTTGCTTTCGCACAAGATCTCCATGTTTGAAGGTTTAGACTCAATCCTAGATTTATATTATTATCATGGCAGTTAGCTTACTAGAATCAAACAAACAAGAACTAACCTAAAAAGGGTTCCTATCATGCAATTCTAGGGTTCCAAATTCTCAAGCAATTACTTTTCAGTCAATAGCGAAATTCTAAACATAAATAATAATATAGATCTAAGGAGAGTGATGAGGGATGTAAATCCCAATGCCCTAGATCACCTTAGGTATGGAGCTCTTCTAATGTAACAGTGTAAGCAAGTTCTAACATGGGGTGTTTAACATGCGATTCTAAAGTTGAGATGGAAAGAAGGCACCTGAGGCCCCCTTGAAGGAAGGGGGCTGACCCCCTTCTGATGCTTGCAGCAGGACCTTAGCCGAATGTCCTCCAATTGTTATGTTGTTGTACCTTCAAGTTCTAAGCTTCTCCAATGCAGACAACCACCGCAAGCTTCAGCAAATCAATAGAATAGTGTTATGGGGTTTGTAGAGGGGTGCAGTTGGTTGGCAGCGGGTGACGTTGGAACCATAGAAGAGAAGGGTGAAGTCTTAACGAGAAGAGGAGAGATTAATAAACTCAGTCGATAAGGAGAACTCGACAAGGAAGAGGAGAGAATAGAGGATAGAAGAGAAGAGAAGTAGAAGAGAAACCCTTAACTTAGCAAGCAAGGGGGAAGAGGAGGATAAGAGAGGAGCAAGCTCAACTCTCGGTACACAAGAGGAGCAAGCTCCACTCTCGGCACAAACAAACCACGCAAACACAAGTTTTTTCTCAAATGATTTCAACCTAGTGTGTAAGTGAAAAATTACAAGACTTATAACCTAATCCTTCAACGTTCATATTGCTGGCAACGATTGGCATTCTATGGTTGATGTTTGATGCTGAAATGTGATTGGATAATGGCTGGAGTTGGCGTGGATAACACTCCTTTGCGCATGCTGAAAGGGTTTTGTGACCGTTGGTGAGGGGGCTGCCGGTAAGTGGGCTGATGTGTCTTTTCTTCTTGGTTGATCTCCACGGTAAGTGCTTGAGCTGCTGGTAAGTGGGCTGAATAGCTGGGATAGATTTGAACTTGCGGCCTAGCTTTATCATGGTTGACTTGAATGTGGTTGGATTTCCAAATGTATATCTTGACTTTGACTTTATCTTGAAGATGCCTTTGCTAAGTTGGAGTTGAAAGTTGCCTTTGTTGTGTTGACTATAAGCTGAGTTGTCATGCCGTTGCCAAAGGTTGAAGGGTGTAGGTGCTTGTAAGTGCAATTACAGGTGAATATCCCTAGGCTAGAACAACCTAATACAATCGCTAAAAACAAAAACAAAGACTTTAAATAAAACCTAGGCTAGACCCTAGCTACAACATAAAACATCAAGTGCAGAAACTTAAAAATAATGTTGCAACATACAATCCCAAAATATCAAAATGCAACAAGTTTTCAAAATAACATCAAACATAATTAAATCCTTGGAGATCCTTGGAGACGTCCCTACATCAGAGAGTCTAAGGACAAAACATCACATGAGTAAAATCATCATGCTAAGATTACACAAGATGAAATAATAGAAAAGATAGTCATCTAGTCATTAAAACTCAAGTGAATTACTCCCCCATATACCAAAAGAGGTTTAAGCTATCATAGAGGGAAGATAACAATGATTCATGATGAAGAAAATCGAAACAGAGGAGGAGTAAAAATTACGGTACGGCCGTAAAGAAGTTTACGGCCGTAATCTCGGCGAATAGCGGCGGCGCTCGGTTTTCTGGTGATTTCTCCTCCGTCTGATCTCCGATCACGTTGAAACTTTAGGTGCTCCTTCTCCTCCTCTATGTGTAGCTTCCACTCAAATTTCACGGCCGGAGATGCACTGTATGCTTCCCGGCGGTGAAACCTAAGGCGGCGGCGTGTGAGGTGATTTCTCTCTCTGTGGTGAATGAAAATTAGGGCTTTTGGTGTGCTTCACTTCATCTCGTCGATGGCTCCTTTTCTCCTTCTTATTGCTTCAAATATAGGGGCCTGGATCATCCACAATCAACCGCGCAAAAATCGGGCTTTGGAGTTGACCGGGAAAGTCGCGAGCAGCGATGTAATTATGGCCGTAATGGTTTTTAACGGCAGTGCCGTAATCTGGACAGTGAGGTCTCGGCTTGAAATCTTCTAGAATTACGGTACTGTAACGTTCTTTACGGTAGTGCCGTAATGTCAAAATCTTTCGGGTTGAGAATCGACCAGAAATATGGTACCGTAACATTTCTTACGGTAGTACCATAATCTCCATCGATCCTCTGATCAAAAACGCTCCAAAATATGGCACCGTAAAGATGTTTACGGTAGTGCCGTAATCATATGAGATTCTCTGCCCGGAAAACCTCCAAATTACGGTACCGTAAAGCATATATTGGAGGTGTCGTAATTTCCTCTGAAGCTCCAAATCTTCTGAAATTTTACGTGTGATCTCCTTTTGATGTTGTGAATTCAATTATGCACTTGGATTGCTCGAAATCAACTGAAAAACATGCCTTTTTACCTGAAAATCATTAAAAATAGAAAAGAGTGTAGATTCCGCAAATATTGATAAAAAGGGCATAAAAATAAGCAAAGTCTATGAATATGACACAAAAGCATCATCAAAATGGCATAGAAATTATGATAAATTTTGGTGTCATCAACTACCGTAAACCATATTACGGGCCGTAATTCTAGGAGATTTTCTTACAGAATATTTCGCACGATCATGGCACTACCGTGGTTGTTTTCATCGTCTGTGTTTCTTCCCAGATTCTTCAGAGAATAAAATACATCACTGCCATAATCAAAATTATGGCCGTAATTACAACCTAGGCGACCGATTCATCCGATCAAATTGAAGCCCAATTTTTATGCAGATCATTGTGGATGATTTAGACCACCAAATTGAGATCCGTCAAAGGAAGAAATACGCTAGAGACGAAAAGGGGGAGACACACATGAAAAGCCCCAATTTTGATCAACGTTCGAGAGAGAAATCACTATCTCACTGTCGCCCTAGGTTTCACCGCCATGAAGTGTACAGTGCATCACCGGCTGTGAAATTCGAAGGGAAGCTACGCCTAGAGGAGGATAACATACCCCAGAAGTTTCAGAGCGAAAGAAGATCGATCCGAGGAAAAATCTTCAAAAGAGACATCGCCACCACTGTTCATCACACGAAATTACGGCTGTAATTTTTATTACACCCGTGCTGTTAGTTGAATTTCCTATATCTCTTCGATTTCTAATCCTTTGAAACTATGGTTTATTGTGATTCTTCGACTATGTTAGCTTAAACACTTTTTGGGACATAAGGGTGTAATCCCCTTAATTTCAAATGACTAGATAATTTTTATTTCATCAGGATAACCTTACTTTGATAATTCTACTTATGTAATGATTGCCTTTAGCTCTTTCTAGTTTCATATTATCGGCATGTTTTGAAATTTTTGCGATATGGACTGAAAAGTGACTTGCGAGAACTTGGAACCCTAGAATCATGATTTGGAAACTCATCGTAAGAAATTAGGTTTGTTCTTATTTCTAGATTTTAGAAGTTTATTGCCTTGTTGATAATCTAATTTCGGAAGAATTATTGAAATAAACATGATGATACTGTAAGAAATTAAGTATCGAATCGTTGGAGAACCTTAAGTAGAACCTGTGAAAATTAAAGTATGAAAGTATTTAATTTTCACTTGAGATGTTTGACTTAGAATTTGGATGCACAGAAGTGATCTTTGAGTTCTCTATCAATGATTTACTTATCCTTAGCATTATATAAATCCTGCGCGAAAATGAGGATTAGTTCTTTATAAATTTTCTACGCGAAAGTGAGATGATTTCTTTATAAAGTAAATTATATCTTTATCATAATAAGAATATCCTGACGAGCACTTATTTGGATCTAGTCATAGAAATTAAGGTGAATGAAACCCTAGTCCCAGTTTCTCTCTCTGACTTTTTCGTGTAATTTCTGATAGTTTGCTTTCATCATTTTCGATTGCCTAGCTAGTGAGAAATCGATTATTCAGTACTTGATAAATGAGGTCTCTGTGGTTCGATATCTTATTTATTACTTTGAGTATTCGTGCACTTGCGGACACAACAAGCTTTTGGCACTGTTGCCGGGGACCTTGGTTTTTATCAATATTGAAGATATTGATAGTATTGCTAGACTAGGTTTTATTTTCTATTTTCTATTCTTTTCTACTTATTTTGAGTTTATTTGATCTATTTACTTTTGCATGCGTAGGAATCTTAGATCAGGATCTCTAGTTTCTTTAGATCCTAAGATAAACAAAACTCTTAGACTGCGCAGGAAACTTAGATTGGAATAGAGACAAGAAGAAGAAGTAGTCACTTAGGGGATATGCAGCCCCTAATCCGTAGGAGATATACTCTAGCATTGCTAGACCAATTTTTGAGGCTAGCAATTTTGAGATCAAGCCTGCTTTCTTATTTATGATCCAGCAAAATCAGTTTGGAGGATCGCCACTTGAAGATCCTAATCAACACCTTGCTTTATTTCTTGAATTATGTGATACAATTAAGATTAATGGTGTTTCTAACCATGCATTGAAACTGAGATTGTTTCCTTTTTCTCTTAGGGACTGCGCACGTTCATGGCTTCAAGCTCAACCTACCGGTACCTTCACCACATGGTAACAACTATCTAATGCTTTCTTGATGAAGTACTTTCCGCCTAACAAGACCATCTAGTTGAGAAACTAGATTACAAGCTTTGCATAGCTGGATGGTGAGTCTTTTAGCGAGGCATGGAAGCGTTTTAATGATTTACAACGGAAGTGTCCTCACCATGGCCTTGGAAATTGGGTTTTAATACATACTTTTTACAATGGTTTACTGTATAATACTCGTCTTACTATTGATGCTGATGCAGGAGGAGCCCCCATGAGCAGAACCATTGAGGATGCTTTCAAGTTGCTGGAGGAGATGGCTTTGAATCACAACCAGTGGACTACAGAGAGAGGAATGTTGTATCGACCTCCTCAAGGTAAGAATGAAAGTGATGGTTGGCGCACCATGGCATAAAAGGTAGATTCTTTATGCATCAGATTTGATTCTTTTTCAAATGCAAACTGTTGTAGTTTCATCTTCTGTTGTGTGTGATATTTGTTGTAATAATGGTCATTATTCTGAAGAGTGTAAAGTCAATGCTAATCAGGGTACAAAACTTGTTAATGTTATGGGGGGTTATAATCAAAGTAGAAACAATGATCCCTACTCTAGTACATATAACCCTGGATGGAGGAACCCCTAATATATCTTGGAAAAGTAATAATCATCTAGGGGGACAAACTGAGAATAGAGGATATCAACAGAGACAAATTCAAAATCAAAACCAACCCGAAAACTCTAGTGTAGAGTCCATGCTTGAAAAATTTATGGCTAGTCAAAATCAGTTTATGATAAATCAAAATAAGGAAATTGAATATCTTAAGGGATTGGTTAGTCAACTTGCTTCTCAAGTAGGATCTTTAGCAGCCAATAATAAAATTCTAAAGAACCAGATAACACAATAAGCTAGCACTCCTTACAGACCCCCAGGGAAATTACTTGCTAAACCTTAATTAAACCCTAGGGAGCATCGTAATGCTATAACAACTAGGAGTGGAAAACAATTGGATGAACCAAGGGGTAGATTAGATGATAATGAGGAAGAGCCCAACATGGAATATAGCAATGAACCGGGCTTAGAAACAAAACCTGCTCATGTGCAGTCCCATGGTAGTTTGCCACCTCATAAGGGTGATGAACCTAAAGGTGATGAGCCATGTCATATTGAAAAAGCTTATAGGCCACACCTTTTCCCCAAAGACTAGTGCAAGCAAAACTAGATAAGCAATTTGGGAAATTTCTTGAAGTCTTGAAAAAGCTTTATACTAATATTCCATTCACTAAAGCTTTATCTCAAATGCCCACATATGCTAAAGTTTTTAAAGAAATTTTGTCTAATAAAAGAAAGATAGAGGACTATGGTACTGTGGCTTTAACTGAAGAATGTAGTGCTATTATCCAGAACAAGTCACCACCGAAATTAAAGGATCCAGGTAGTTTCTCTATTCCTTGTTCTATTAGGAGTATGGCTTTTGACCGAGCCTTATGTGATTTGGGTGCTAGTGTAAGCCTAATGTCTTTCTCTATTTACGGGAAATTAGACATGGGAGAGCTTAAACCAACTTCAATATCTTTACAGCCCACTGATACCTTGGTAAATTATCCTGTTGGAAACTTAGAGAATGTCCCAATCCAAGTAGGTAAGTATTTTATTCCAGTAGATTTTGTAGTTCATGAGATGGAGGAAAGTTATAAAAATTCAATTATTCTTGGTAGACCCTTTTTGGCCACAGCAGGTGCGGTCATAGATGTTAGGAAAGGAAAACTCACGCTTGATATTTGTGAAAATATAATTGAGTTTGATTTAACAGATTCATTGAAAAAAGCATCATATTCAGGATCATGTTGTAGCATTGATTTAATTGATAATGTTGTTAGTGATGTGCACAATTTGTTTGATGAATCCTCTAATATTGAGAATGACACTTTTCTGAGTGTGTAAATAGAGGATTTCAGGAGAAAACTGATTCAATTTCTAAAAAGAGAAAGAAGAAAAGACAAAGAAGAAAAGGAAGATCGAAATTGCATGATAAAGGAAGAAAGATCTTAGGTGAAGTTGGACATTGTTTCTTGAATGAGCCTTATGGACCCAGAAGTGGTGAACAAAACATAGAGAAATCAGAATGGCAACTAAAGGCACCACTACGATCAAATTCGAATGCAGAACGGTCAAGCTAATGACCTTTAAATTAGCGCTTCTTGGGAGGCAACCCAAGCACTCTTACTTAGCTTAGTTTCTTTTATTTTAGTTTATTTTTAGAGTTAATTTTTCTTCTCTTTTTGGAGGTAAAATCGAGTTTGGTACAAAAATATGGCACTACCGTAATGGACATTACGGGCCGTAATTTCGGTCCGTTTTTGACCAGAAAGTTTTGAGACCATTATGGCAGTACCATAATTTATCGCTTTTACGGCACTACCGTAATGGTTTTCATGGGTCGTATTTTGAGCTGATTTTTGTTTTATGAGATAAAAAAATAATAATAAAAAAAAATTATGCTCGTTTTTATGGCACTGTCTTAACCGTTTTTATGGTGCCATAATTACGGCTGATTTTCAACCCGAGAGTTTTTAAGTTTTTACGGTAGTACCGTAATCATTTATATGGTACCGTAATTCTAGTCAATTTTTGACCCGAGAGTTTTTAGACGTTTACGGCACTGCCGTATATATATTACAGCCCGTGTTTTTCGAACTCAACACATTAAGGCACTACCGTAAGGCATATTACGGCCGTAATTCTATTTGGCCCACGTGATTTCTATGCCATTTTTAGGGTTTTCTGTATCGTGTTTTTGGAATTTCACTCGTTCTCTCGCGCCGACCTTGGGTTTCCAACTTTCCCTTGCCTTCAGAGCTCACCGGCGACCCTTCCTGTCCAGCTCCGACCGCCGATCTGGTATTTTCTTGCCTGATTTCTTCATTATGGCGAGTGTTTGCGAGTTTCCGCTCCTTTCTTAATTTCTCCCATTTCTCAGTCGATTGTCCAAAATTTTTGCTTGCATTTGCTTCCTTGATCACCTGCGAACCTTCCTAGAGTAATTTCCAAGATTTTTGACTGATATTAGGATGATTTTGAGCCTTGAATGAGCTCATTCGTTGTTTTTCCACCCACTTTTCTTCCTGCTTTTCCGCCAGCATAGTTCCTAGTGAAATTCATTGGGTTTTAGCTTCGATTTGGTTGATGCCTACTTCTAGAATGAGTGCTACGTAGAGATTTTCATTCTAAGGGAGGATTGAAGGAGTTATTTCATCTAGATCTCCAACTTGTTATATTGTATGCAAATTTCATATTGCAGCCCTGTTTCAACACAAGTAACAAGCTTTATCATCTGAAATGGCACCAAGAGTCAAATCAGTGGTCTCAAAGAAGAAGGAAAAGGCACCAGCTGAATCCTCAACTCCCCCAAATCCCTATGGTATCATTTTTAGAGATGAGATTCAAGAGGCCCAGTATAATCAGCTTATCACTAGGATAGTTGTTAACACAAAGTATGCAGATCGACGAACGTTAGAAGCATTGGCACTTTATGATGATTTTTTTTGGATGTTTGACCAGATAAGGGCAAAACAATTCTTTCAAATGACACTGGCCACATATCTTCCTTTAGTTTTGGAATTTTTGAGTAGTATGGATATGGAGCTACACGAGTTCACTGATAGACATGTTGAAGGTGAGATTACCCTTCGCATGGCCAACATAGAGAGGAGTCTTACCTTGAGAGACATTAGGACTATCTTCCATCTAGCATCTGGAGGGCACACTTGTGTATCACTTGGGTTTGTTGAGAGTGTGTTTTGGAACCAAATCTCTTCATAGATGCATTTTTCAGCAGTAGCAGCCAAAGCCTCAAAGATCACCAACCCTTGTATCAAGTATGTACATAGAGTTTTAGCTCACACAGTGTTTGGGCGTAGTGACAGTGATGGTATCGTACGACAGACTGAGCTTTTCTTTTTATGGAGTATGTTACATGTATATCCAGTAGATGCTGCCTTTTTCTTAGTCAAACACATGGACAAGGTGGCAAGGGCAAAGAAAGGAGCTATTGTGATAGGTGGATTCATTACCCCTATAGCTTTGTTTCTTAATGTCAAGCCTTATGGAGTTGAAGTTATCAGAGGAAATGCAAGATTAGACCTTGAGTCATGTATGGCCATGAAAATGATTGTTAGAGAAGGTGACACCTATTGTTTGGTTCTTGGACCAGGAGTTCAAACATTGCCCTTGCCCAACACTGAGAAAACCACTGTGAAGAATCAAGCAAACTGGAAGCTGACTCCGAGTGATGCTGATTATGCTATGCCACCACCTTTGGACACAATACCACCACCACCCACATGGGGAGGTAGAGATTTCCCATTTGGCATGGGTATGGATCCACCGTCTCATGGAGCTATAGAGTCAACTTCACATAGAGCTTCAGGCTCATCACACCGTGCTACCAAGAGAGGATGGGCTAGTGCCTTCAACCCTGGTTTCTAGTCTCTTTCTGATGAGGTGTACCGCCAGGGTCACCTCATGGAAAGAATGCTGGATTCCATGGGAAGAATGTCTACCTCCATGGAGCATATTCACCATGATGTGGAGGAACTTGGCAACTATATGGAAGAGATGGGGAATTTCCTCTATGACTGGTATGGATTCGAGGATAGCAGGAGAGGTGGAGTTTATGGTGCTGACCATGGTGGAGACCAGGGGGGATAGCACGACGATCCTATGGATGCAGCCCCTGAGGACACGGAGGAGATGGGATCTGACACGAACGAGTAGAGCTCTGTGATTATCTTGTGATTATCTTTTTCCTACTTATTTGCATTTCATCTTTTATATTTTACTGATGTTTCATGTTTTTATAGGGAAGGATGACTCTTCCAAACTTTTTGTGTCTGCCGATGCTATCTTGCCTTGTTTTTACTTGACTTTATCATGATTCGATTGGGTTGTATGATATTGAGATATTGATATTGAGTTCAATCTGGTTGTATAATATTTGATGACATGTGTAATATTGATTCTGAATGAGCATATGCAATTCCTGTTGTTATGATTATCCTGTGATGCAGTCTGATTTTGAAATAAAAAAGAATTTCTGTTGATAGTATGATTTTCTTGATGATGAAATTGTTTATGCTTGTGATTAGGACTAGACCTATTGTGTTGAATTTATTTTTCCAATATATATCTGCCGATTGGAATTTTTCATTGATTGATGAATGAAACTTTGGGTAGACATGTTATGTGGTGAATTTGATTTAAAAAGTGAAGCTACTTCTTTAAATAAAATTAGCATATGAGTATGATTTTTGAATTGATATTGATTGATTAATTTAGTTAATGTTCATCTTATTTACTATTTGTTGGGAAGAAAGATTTCATAATCCATATGAGAGTGAGTAATGACTCCCTTACTTGGCACTGCGCAAAATTAGTAGTGGTACCAAAGACATGGATTGAAGTCAAAATAAAAAAAAATGATGAGAGAAAAAATATTCAAGAGAATGACTCCTCGTCTTGGCACCATGTTGATTTGTGGTGGTACCTAAGTTAAGAATTGAAGTCCAAAAAAGGAAAAGCATGTATCTATGTGGGTACATACCTTGGAGAGAAATTGTTTCACATTAACTCTGCTATCTTGTGTAAGATTCTTCCTACTTAAAAATTATGAGTTCTATTACATTGATTATGTGATCAATGTACTCTAACTTCGTCACCAGAAAAAAGGTGGTAATTGAATTAGAGAATGTGAACGATACAAAAAAGAGAGGAACTTAAACATTTTGTGTGGAAAATGATCTTGGAATCCTATTCCTGTAAACATAAGTATGGTAGATTCGAACTAAAACTAGATGAAATATTGAGATTGAGATTATACTTATTATACAAGTTGCAAAATTTTATTTGATTAAGTTGTGGATCTTGAGAATTGAATTCAAATGATGATATGTTTATTTGAAATTTTATAAATCAATTAGTGAGATTTTTCATTAGAGATTGTATTTTAGAAATTTATTCTCCATAAAAAAGTCTATCCCTTTGATCAATTTTTTATTTTTGCTTGAGGACAAGCAAAGTTTGAGCCTTATGTATCTGATGACACAAAAATTCATAGCATATTTTGTGCCATTTTGTACGTCTTTTTGTGTCACATTCATGTCTGTTGCTTATTTTTATGCCTTATTTATCAAATATTATGTAATCTACACCTTTTTGTGTTTTTGATCATTTTCAGGTAAAAAGGCATTATATTAAGGCATTTTCAAGCAATTAAGATGCATAGATGAATTCCCATCATCAAGAGAAAATTACTTGTCAAATTTTATTATGGTTAAATCTGATGAGCTTGATAAAGGTTTGAAAATTATTGACATGGATGAGCCCCACGTTGATTTTGGTGATATTGTTGAAATTAATAATAAATCTTTTGTGGTTAACTCTGATTCTATTAATTCTTTTGTGAACATTGAAAAATCTCATTATGATTTTTCATATGATTCTGATTTTGACTCTTCTGATGATGAATTATTTGTGAGGAGGCATGAGGAAATTGATTTTGTAGAGTCTCATCTTGATTTTGATGATGATTTTGAAATTGAAAGATTATTTGATGATGTGCATGAGGAATTTAAAAAGGATTTGAATTTTATAAATATTGATGAATCTCACCATGATGATGCCTTAGCCATATCTACTGTTCACTCTTCTAATCTATTTGAAAAATTGAGTTTTATTGAGGAATCTAATGAAAGACATAAAAATTATTTTCATGATCCAATGCTTGAAAATTTTGATCAAAGTCCTATTGCAATTGAAAATATAAACTTGAAAAAAGGACTTATGATTTTGCTCACTGACAAATATAGGAAGATCATTGAAAATCTTAATTTTGACTTCCGCATATTTAAGAAAGCCATGGTGATTGTAATTTACATGAAATTCTGGATATTTGGATTAGTGGCTAAACTTTTTGGACAGCGGAAAAGGAGAAAATTGTTTGCTCTTTATTTTGGTACTAATTCACCTGCTTCACCTTGATTTTTGGTTTTGGTCAAGCTATGGACCTAAAATTAGCACTTCTTGGGAGGCAACCCATGCATTATTACTTAGTTTAGTTGCTTTTATTTTACTTTATTTTTAGAATTAATTTTTCTTCTCTTTTTGTAGGTAAAATCAATTTTTGCACAAAATACGGCAGTGCCGTAATAATTTTTACGGTGCCGTAATTTCACCATTTTCTTTCCCGAGAGTTTTAGTATTTTACGGCACTACGGTAACTATTTTCACGGTACCGTAATTTTTTAATTTTGAAATTTTGAATTTTCAAATTTTTCAAAAAAAAAAAATTCTGTGACTAATTTTACGGCAGTACCGTAACCATGTTTACGGTACCGTATTTCCTGTATAATTTGACCCGAGAATTTGTGTCAATTACGGCACTGCCGTAAAGAACATTATCCCGTAATTTTTGAACTGCTTTCTGCTTATCCGAGTAGGTGTTTTCTCGCTACGATTTTAAGAAACTGGGTTGGAAAAAATTTTGATCTTTGGAACCATCACGAAGTACTCATCTTTGTCTATCATCTGGATATTTTTTCTAAATTTTAAAGTCCATGAATCATTCTAAAACACCTAGCATCTTTTCGATAATGATTAATTTCTACAGCAGTTTTTTCTGACTAATCTGATTAGCACTTTTGCTACCACTTTTTAAGATGTTTCGATGACTTGAAAACCTGATTTTTCGCATGGAATATGAAGAACATGTGTCATTCTATCTTGTGGATTAATTGTTTTCATGATTTCATTTTCTGATCATTTTAGGACACATGGCAACTTTTTGAATCTGATTAACTTTTGTGCAGTTTTTGCAGTTTTCTAATCTGAGTAGCCTTCTTTCTATTGATACCCTAAATTCCTGATAGATTTTGATCTTTTGATTTTCATACGTCTGAAAGAACATATCTTATTCTACAACTTGGTTTTGTCCATTTTCCTTTTGGATCATTAAATTTTATTCTAGGGTATGGCTACTTTTCAAAAAAAATTCAAAAACTGCATTGTTTGCTTTCTATCTGTTATTACTTCTTCTGTCTCCAGATCCAGAAATCTTCAAAAGCAACTGTCTTCCACCTCTAGCCACCACTGCATCTACCTCTGACATCACTATTTCCAGCCGTCGACACTGGATTATACCATCTGCAGATTCTTACTTCTTCTACTGCCTCTTATTCCATTGATTTAATTTATTTATGCAGTAGACTCTTCATTAGTGACTGTTTTTTTATCTATGCAGCATTATTTCTGGCACCCACCGGCCGACGATCTCACCTCTAGGACTGTAGTCTCTAGTAGGCCACTAGAGATTACTCACCCTACTGTCGCCACCATCATCATCATTGCTAGCAGCTCTTCAGCTAGCCACTGTTCTACTTTTGCTTCTCAGCTGCATCAGCTCTTTCCACCAGCACTTTTCTGGACCATTGATGATATCCCTGATTCTTCTTTGAGAAAATTATTTTTATTATTATTTTTGTTAGGGACTATTTTTAGACTGAGCCTTATGTATCTTAAATTGTGCAGGTAAAATTTTCAAAAGGCACACCTTTGGACTTTGCAGCATCTACCCCGACACTATTTTTGGTCTGAGCCTTATGTATTTTCGGTCAGAGCTTGCCATATAGTTTTGTGAGTATTGGTTGCACTTTCTTGTGATTATTCAATTTGATGTGATTATCTACACTTTTCTTCTCTTAGATCCATCACTTTACATCCATTGCATTGTTTGAGCCTTATGTGATTATACGGATCTATCACTTTTCGTCTTTTGACTATATGAGTTTGATGTTTCACACCTTTTTAATTTTGACATTATTGATGTTTAAAAATTTTTATAGAAGTGTATAACTTTCTTGATGATAAATGAATCCATGCATGAGATTAGGACAAGACCTATTATGTTAAATTTATTTCTCTAATACATATCTGCTTTTGAAATTTTTCATTGATTGATGAATGAGATTTTGGGTAGATGTATTATTTGATGAATTTAGTTTAAAAGTGAAGCTATTTCTTTGAATAAAACTAGCATATGAGTATGATTTTTGAATTTATGTTGATTGATCAATTTAGTTGATATTCATGCTATTTGCTATTTGTTGGGAAGAAAGATTCCTTGATCCAAATAAAGTGAGGACTCCCCTACTTAGAACTGTGTAAAATTGACAGTGGTACTGAAGGACATGGGTTGAAGTACAAAAAAAAGGGGGGGGGGGGAAGAGAGAAAAGAGAAAAAGAAAAAGCATGTGTCTATGTGGGTGCATGTCATGAGAGGGATCGATCCACATTAACTCCGCTATCTTTGGTAAAAATCTTCCTACTAAAAAGATATGAGTTCTATTACATTGATTATGTGATTAGTGTACTCTAACTTCATCACCAGAAAAAAGGTGGTAATCAAATTAGAGAATATGGACGATACAAAAATAGAAACAAAAAAAGGAATAAAAAATTTGTGAGTGGAAAAAGATCTTGGAAATCCTATTCCTGTAAACAAAAGTTGATAGTTATGAATTGAAATTGGATGAAATCTTGAGATTGATATTCTACTTATTGTACACGTTGCGAAATTTTATTTGATTAAGTTGTGGATCTCGAGAATTGAATTCAAAGAGTGATGTGTTTATTTGAAATTTTATGAAGCAATTGGTGAGATTTTCATTGGTGATTATATTTTAGAAATTTATTCTTCATGAGAAAGTCTATGCCTATGATCAATTTTTGAATTTTTCTTGGTTTTTGCTTGAGGACAAGCAAAGTTTGAGCCTTATGTGTTTGATGATACTGAAATTTATAGTAAATTTCATGTCATTTTATATATCTTTTCGTGTTATATTTATGAACTTTTGCTTATTTTAAAGCATTATTTGTTAAATATCACGGAATCTACACAATTTTTTTTGTTTTCCATGAATTTCAGGTAAAATGGCTATATTTTGATGGATTTTGAAGGATTCAAGCACAACAATGGATTTCAGACATCAAAATGAAGTCACACATCAAATTTTAGGAGAATCAGAGCTTCATAGCAAATTACGGCACCCCCGTAATGGATTTTACGGTACCGTAATTCCACCATAGAATTACGGGAATTACGGTACGGCCGTAATCCCTGAGAGGTGTCGTAATTTGGGAAGATTTTGACCAGAGAATTTGGTGAGATTACGGCACCGCCGTAACAATCTTTATGGTGCCATAATGATAGATGATTTTCCACCCAAGAGATTTCAGAGATTACGACACTACCGTAATGATCTTTACGGGCCGTATTTTGGTCTAGAAACATACAGAAGTAAATACGGCACGGATGTAACTATTTTTACAAGCCGTAATCTTAACAAATACTTCACAGTGCCAAAATTACGGCACTGCCATAATATTCATTACGGTACCATAATTCCATTCAAAAATGCAATTTTTACGGGTCCGAATTTTGCGTGGACTATATCTTTTGATCCAGACCTCCAAATTGAGATACGAAAGATGCTGCAGACCCATCTTTAAGAGGAGAAGACACATGAAGTAGAAGGAGGAATTTTGATCCAGTATCGAAGGAGCAATCGACATAGAGGTGGTTAGGGTTTGGCCTCTCACCGAGAGGCGTAGAGGGCACCTCTCGCTGTGATTTTTACACAGAAGCTTCGTTTGGAGGTGGAGAGGACATACCAAAAGTTTAAAAGCAAAAGGATCTCAGACGAGGGAGAAATCGACAAAGGAGCGTCTCCGGCACTGTTCGTCCCAGATTACGGCCGTAATCACTATTACGGTCGTACTGTAATTTGTCCTCTCCCTCTGTTTTGATTTCCTACACCATGGATTATTGTACCTCTTTTTCCATGCACGCTTAAACACTTTTTGGGACATGGGGTGTAATCCCCCTTGATTTTTAATGATTAGATAACTTTTTACCTTAGTCAGAATAGTTTTATTATGATGATTCTACTTATGTGATTGTTTGTCTTTGATTCTCCATAGATTGATGTTATTATTCATGTTTTAGAGTTCTCGCAATAAGGACCGAAAGGTGACTTGCTTGAGAACTTGGAACCCTAGAATTGCATGTTAGGAACTCTCTTAGGTTAGTTCTTAATTATTTGATTTTAGTGATCTTATTGCAATGATGATAATTTAAATCTAGGGTAGAGTCAAGTTATCAAACGTGGAGATCTTACACGAAAGTGAGAATCGAAACGTTGGAGAACCATAAGTAGAACTTGTGTTGAGTCTCGGATGCACGAAAGTGATCCTTGAGATTCCACTTGAGACAATCAACTTAGAATTCGGATGCACGAAAGTGATCTTTGAATTCTTTGTTTGGTGATTTACTTATCATTAGCCTGGGATAGATCTTGCGCGAAAGCAAGGATTAGTCCCTGCATGATTGTCTGCACGAAAGTGAGATGATCCCTTTATGAAGTAAATTAAGTCTTTCTCATGATAAGATTAGTCTGGCGACCTTTTATTTATGTCTAGTCATTAGAACCAAGGAGGATGAAACCCTAGTCCCAGTTATTTCTCTCTGATTATCTTTTTAGCATACTTTTCTACATAGTTTACCTCCATCATATTCTGCTTGCTTAGCTAGTGAGAAAATATCTATTTGGTACTTAACACGTAGGTCTCTGTGGTTCGATATTTTTATTACTTCGAAGTATTCATGCACTTGCAGACACAACAAGTTTTTGGCGCCGTTGCCCGGGATTAGTCCTAGGTACACGTCAAATAACTTGGGATACATCAAGTTTTTGGCGCTGTTGCCGGGGATTAGTCCTAGGTACACGCCAAACAACTTGGGATACATCATTCCTCAACCTCTAAGTCTAAGTGCAAGTGGGAGATTGTTCATGTTTATGCCCTAAGACCTAGTTTTGGTCTATCTTTGTACTACTTGACATTGATATTTCTTATATATAATTCTGGCATTATCGTTATCATGTTTAGTTTACATCTGTGATTATGTTCTTACATGATAATGTCCCTAGAGACAGATTGGATCTGTGCTCAAACTCTTGTCCCTAGTTGATGTACCTTAGTGGATATGGGACAACTATGGTACTTGTGAGACTGGTATATGGTCTGGTTAGGCACGAGGTGCTAGCACAAACATATTGGTATATCAGTGGTGGATATACTGGTCCGACCCGCTATGAGGCAATGACTTGGTGTCAAGAGTTATCCTCACAAGTGACAGGAGATGCATTGATCCCTTGACTTGAGGTCATTAACTCTTCTATATGGTTAGGAACATGCTTTGATACAACCTAACATCTCACCATAATTGAGAGGTCATAATAGTTGTCATTGAGCATGCAACGACCCATATGAGAAGGTCAATGTATAGACAAAGGATTTGCCCCTTCCTGAGGGAAGCATGATATCCATGGGGCCCCACCTATAGTTCTATGACTGAAAGTATATGGTCATACCCAGGTGAGAACTTGATTTAGTCATGACCATGAGATTGAGTTAAAACAAGTGGTGATACACTTGTCCAATCGGATATTAGTTTGGCAAAGAGATTGTAATGCATCTATACCTAATTGCGATGATGGGGATGTCACTGTCGACATCCATTCTAATGACTTGGGTGACCTTAGGTCAGCACTGCCAACGTCAGAGGAACCTACATGGTCGCACACCTTGATACTCGAGTTCTCGTATTGATCGGGAAGCCTCATGATCGAGTTTTTGGATAACTCGGATCTATTTGAGAGATTTCATCAGCGCCAATGGGCCTGATGAGATGGAAGAAACTTATTGGAGCCTAACTTCATTTTTGGCAGGTTGACCTAAAATTGACCATGGTTGGTCACATTTGACTTTGGGTTGCATTGGATTGGATCCAATGGCTTAATCAACTTGTTCAATGAAGTTTGGGCTAGCTCGTTACCCAATGAGGCCCAATAACAAGTTGTCATGAAGGGATAAGAGCCCACAAAGGTATAATGGGGAGAAATAAACCTCATTAAGTGTCTAAGGGTATAATGGGGAAGCCTTGGCACCTAATGCTTCATTAGGAAGTAAAAGGTGCCTAGCCCTTTGTTCCTTGGATAGAAAGCATGCCTCTATAGTAATGCTTGGGGCGTATGAGGCATAATAGACTTATTCAGAAAGTCTTAAGCGATTAGAAGATGTTTATAGAATAGGCTTGGAGTCTTGCCATAACCCTAACCCTAATTGCTCCTATGCCCTAACCCTGGCCACATCCTTCATGGTATTTGCTCCTCCACCCTTTATGTTGCCACCCCTCTCTTGCATCTATATAATAGCATGCATGTGCGAGCCCTTCAGGCAATCAAGTATTGGCATAAACAACAAGGGCGAGAGCAAAGAGCAAGTGGCGCATCCTTCCATCCTCCTAGCCGCAACTCATCTTCTCCTTCTTCTCTTGGCGCAAGAAGGACTTAAATTTGACAGCATCGCCTCCAGCCATCTTCTCCATTGGCACATCTTCCTTGATGGTGGCGCAAGCATTGAAGAAGGTGATCTGAGGCTTGGATCTTCTTCTCGAGGCTAGCACCGGGTGTGGAAGAAGAGGACTCAAGGCATCCGTGTGTGTGAGACTATAGAGGGTGCACGCTTGGGCGCCTACCTCGACATCGACCTCCTCTTGCTCTACGTATTTTCTATCTCATCGTGTCAACACCCTCGCAAGAAGATCTTCACTGGTTCTTGGGACCAGTCTGTTTTGGGGATATTCTTTCGCTATGCAATTGTATTGTTTGATGAAAAATTTGTAAAATTTCCCCGAGGTTTCCCAACATCCAATGCAACCCAAACTCAAATGTGACCAGCCATAGTCAATTTTGGGTCAACTTGCCAAAAATAAAGTTTGGTTCTAATAAGTCTCTTCCATCTCATTAGGGCCATTGGCGCTGATAAAATCTCCCAAATAGATCTGAGTTATCTAATAACTCGATCATAAGGCTTCCCGATCAATATGAGAACTCGAGTATCAAGGTGTGCGACTCTGTAGGTTCCTCTAACATTGGCAGTGATGAACTAAGGTCATCACAAATAGTGAGTGGTACCTAGCAACGCATCGCTGCTACCCAAGTCATCGGAATGGATATCGACATCGACATCCCTAACATCGCAACAAGGTACTGATGCATTATAGTATCTTTGTCAAACTGATATCCGTTTTGACAAGTGTGTCACCACTTGTTTTCACCCAATCTCATGGTCATAACTAAATCAGATTCTCACCTGGGTATGGCCATACATTTTCAGTCATAGAACCCTAGGGGGGTCCCGTGGATATCAAGCTTCCCTAAGGAAGGGGCAAATCCTTTGTCTGTCTATTGATCTTCTCATATGGGTCGTGACATACTCAATAATAACCATTATGACCTCCCAACGACGGTGAGGTGTTAGGTTGCACTAAAGCATGTCCCTATCCATATAGAAGAGTCAATGACCTCAAGTCAAGGGATCAATGCAGCTCCTGTCACTTGTGGGGATAACTCATGACACCAAGTTATAGCCTCATAGTGGGTCTGTCCAGTATATCCACCACTGATATACCAATATGTCTGCGTTAGCACCTCATGTCTAACCAGCCCATATACCAGTCTCACATGTACCATAATTGTCCCATATCCACTAAGATACAGTGACTGGGGACAAGAGTTTGAGCATAGATCTAATCTATCTCCAGGGACATTATCATGCAAGTACACAATTGTAGATGTAAACAAAGCATAATAACGACAATGCTATAATGATATATAAGAAATATCAATATCAAGTAGTACAAAAGATAGACTAATAACAAGTCTTAGGGCATAAACACCAACAGCCTCTGGTTTCCCTTGTAGTCTACCTGTCGATCTACTTGAAGAACTAGCCTGGTGAGCTATTTGAGTCTCCAACATCTTCTGATGGGTTTCCATAGATTCCATCTTGGAAATTAGATTTTTGATAGACTCACCGACATATCTTGGCTAAAATTATCATTCTGTTTGGTCTGACTGGCAATAAATTACTCAAGTAGAATCTCCATGTTCGACTTCTGAGTAGCCTGTGGTTGAGGCTGATTGTACTGTCTCTTCTGGTAGCCAGGTGACAGTCGACTGTTCCCTCGAGGTGCTTGATTTTGATTGCTCCTCCAAGAGAGATTGGGATGATTCCTCCACCCGGGGTTAAAAGTGCTCGAGTATGGATCATTCTATGGTCTCACATTATAATTCTAATGACATGAACATTCATAGTATTTTTTGTGTCATTTTATAGGTTTTTTGTGTCATATTCATTATCTTTTGCCTATTTTCATGCCTTATTTATCAAATATTGCAGAACCTACACCTTTTCTGGTTTTTTATCATTTTCAAGTAAAAAGGTATTATTTTAAGGCATTTTCAAGCAATTCAGATGCATAGATGAATTCCCATCATCAAGAGAAGATTACATGTCAAATTTCATGAAGATCGAAGCCACAGACCAAATTACGGCAGGGCCGTAATCAAGATTACGGTACCGTGGTTTCATTGAACTTACAGAAGAAAGCATGACACTACCATAATTTCCGAGCACTGCCATAATTTGGGTTGATTTCCGACCAGAGAGTCTTGCAGTTTTTACGGCACTACCGTAATGTATATTACGGGCCGTAATGTCGGGTGATTTCCTTACATAATGTTTTGCATGATCACGGCACTGCCATGGTTGTTTTTATGGCGTGTGTTTCTTCCCAGATTCTTCACAGAATGAAATACGGCACCGCCGTAATCAAAATCATGGACATAATTCTAATCCTGGCAACTGATTTTCCTAATCATATTGAAGCCCTATTTTTGCGCTGATGATTGCGAACGATTTAGACCACTAAATTGAGATCCGTAAAAAGGAGAATACTCCAGAGAACAAGGAGAACATCATCACACCAAAAGCCCTAATTTTGATTGACCACTCGGAGAGAAATCAGAATCTGCACCGCTGCCCTAGGTTTCACCACTGGGAAGTATACATCTACCCTAAAGTATGAAAGTATTTAGTTTTCATTTGAGATGATTGACATAGAGATTGGATGCATAAAAGTGATCTTTGATTACTTTGTTAATGATTTACTTATCTTTAACAATGAATAAATCTTGTGCCAAAGTGAGGATTGGTTCTTTGTAAATTGTCTGCGTGAAAGCGAGATAATTTCTTTATAAAGTAAATTATATCTTTATCATAATAAGATTAGATTGACGAGCACTTATTCATATCTAGTCATTGAAATTAAGGTGGATGAAACCCTAGTCCCAGTTTTTCTCTCTAATTATTCGTGTACTTTCTGATCGTTTGCTTTAATCATATTCGATTGCTTAGCTAGTGAAAAATCAATTATTTAGTACTTGATAAACGAGGTCTCCGTGGTTCGATATCTTATTTATTACTTCGAGTATCTGTGCACTTGCAGACACAACAAGTTTTTGGCGTCATTGCTGGGGACATTTGTTTTTGTTAATATTTAAGATATTGAGAGTGTTACTAGACTAGGTTTTATTTTATTTTCTATTTTTATTATTTTTTTAGCAGTCTTTAAAAGCTGAGATTAATTTTGGTTTCTTTATTTTTCTGCATATTTTGAGTTATTTGATCTATCTACTTGTGCATGCGTAGGAATCTTAGATCAGGACCTCTAGTTCCCTTAGATCCTGAGATTAACAAAACTCTTAGACTTCGCAGGAAACTCAGATTTGAAGAAAGGCAGGAAGAGGAAGTAATCATGGCAGACAAAAGATCACTTAGGGACTATGCAGCCCCTAACCCACAGGAGATACACTCTAGTATTGCTAGACCGGTTATAGAGGCTAATAACTTTGAAATCAAGCCTGCTTTCCTATCTATGATCTAGCAAAATTAGTTTGGAGCATCTCCACTCGAAGATCCTAATCAACATCTTGCTTTATTTCTTAAATTATGTGACACTATTAAAATTAATGGTGTTTCTAGTGATGCATTAAAGCTTAGATTGTTTCCTTTTTCTCTCAGGGACTGGGCACGCTCTTGGCTTCTCTCCTGACCTACCGGTACCTTCACTACATGGGATCAATTGTCAAATGCTTGCTTGATGAAGTACTTTCCACCCAGCAAGACAATCCAGTTAAAGAACCATATTACAAGCTTTGCACAGCGAGATAGCGAGTCTTTTAGCGAGGCATGGGAGCGTTTTAATGAGTTACAATGGAAGTGTCCTCACCATGGCCTTGAAAAATGGGTTTTAATATAAACTTTTTATAATGGTTTGCTTTATAATACCCGTCTCACTATTGATGCTTCGGTAGGAGGAGCCCTCATGAGCAAGAC
This sequence comes from Costus lasius, assembly GCA_027563935.2. Classification (NCBI taxonomy): domain Eukaryota; kingdom Viridiplantae; phylum Streptophyta; class Magnoliopsida; order Zingiberales; family Costaceae; genus Costus; species Costus lasius. The sequence goes on along the minus strand of CM050454.1, from coordinate 62,536,193 downwards.
TATTGAAGATGCTTTCACCTTATTTGAAGAGATGGCTCTGAACCACAATCAATGGACTACAGATAGAGGAGTGTTATATCGGTCTCCTTATGGTAAGAATGAAAGTGATAACTGGTGCACCTTGGCTGAAAAGGTAGATTCTTTATGCAACAGATTTGATTCGTTTCAAATGCAAACTGCAGTAGTTTCATCTTCTGTTGTGTGTGATATTTGTGGTAATAATGAACATTATTCTGAGGAGTGTAAAGTTATTACTGATCAGGGTACTGAACAAGTTAATGCTTTGGGGGGTTACAATCAAAATAGAAATAATGACCCCCTCTTCCAATACTTATAACCCCGGATGGAGAAATCACCCAAACCTATCTTGGAAGAGTAATCAAGGAGCACAATTAGATTCTAGACCTCAGTATCAATCTAGGAACTCCAATCCTAATCCTCCTAAGTCTAGTTTAGAGGTGATATTTGAGAAATTTATGAGTACCTAGTCAAAACAAAATGAAGATGTGAATGAAACTCTCAAACAAATCAAATCTAGGATGGATAGCATGGACTCTAGGTTGGATAACATGAGTGCCCACACCAAAATAATAGAAAATCAAATAGCATAACAAGCTAGCACTTCTTATAGACCCCCAGGGAGATTACCTGCTAAACCTGAATTAAACCCTAGGGAACACTGTAATGCTATAATTACTAGGAGTGGGAGGCAATTAGATGAACCTAGAGGGAGAATTGAAGATAATGAAGAAGAGCTAGAGATTGAACATAACAATGGACCAGTCATGGAAAAATCTCCTGTATATGAGCAGTGCCATACTAGTTTGTCACCTCACCAGGGTGATGAACCTAACAGTGATGAATCATGTCAGCCAGATATTCCTAGACCTAGTTTTCCTGCACCATATAGGCCACCTATGTCTTTCCCCCAAAAATTGATCTAAGCTAAATTAGATAAGCAGTTTGGGAAATTTCTTGATGTTTTAAAAAAGCTTTATATTAATATTCCATTTACTAAAGCTTTATCTCAAATGCCCACTTATGCTTACTTTTTAAAAGAAATATTGTCAAATAAAAGAAAGATAGCGAGCGGACTATGGTACTGTGGCATTGACTGAGGAATGTAGTGCTATCATCCAAAATAAGTTGCCACCGAAATTAAAAGATCTAGGTAGTTTCTCTATTCCTTGTTCAATTGGAAGTATGGCTTTTAACCGAGCCTTATGTGATTTAGGTGCCAGTGTAAGCTTAATGCCATTATTATTTGCAGAAAATTGGACATAAGAGAGCTTAATCCAACTACAATATCTTTGCAGCTCACTGATAGCTTGGTAAAATATCTTGTTGGAATTTTAGAAAATGTTCCAATCCAAGTAGGTAAGTATTTTATTCCAGCAGATTTTGTAGTTCTTGAGATAGAGAAAAGTTCTAAAAACCCTATCATCCTTGGTAGACCATTTTTAGCCATATCAGGGGCAGTCATTGATGTTAAGAAAGGAAAGCTCACAGTAAATATTGGTGAACATAATTGAGTTTGAGTTAGTAGATTCATTGAAAAGACCATCATATTCAGGATCATATTATAGTATTGATGTAATGGATATTGTTGTTAATGATTTACATATGTTATTTGATGAACCTTCTAATTTTGAAAGTGATACTTCTCTTAAGGGTGTGAATAGAGAATTTCAGGAAAAGACTGATTTAAATTCAAAAAAGAGAAAGAACAAGAGACAAACAAGAAAAGGAGGATTGAAATTACTTGACAAAGGAAAAAAGTTCTTAGGCAAAGTTAAACACTGTTTCTTGAATGAGCTTTATGTATTCAGAAGTGGTGAACAAAACAAAGAGAAATATGAATTGCGACTGAAGGAACCACAACCAAACCTGAGTGCAGAACGGTCAAGCTAATAACCTTTAAATTAGCGCTTCTTGGGAGGCAACCCAAGCACTTTTACCTTAGATTAGTTTCTTTTATATTAGCTTTTTTTAAGAATTAATTTTTCTTTTATTTTTGTAAGAAAAATTAGATTTTGAGCAAAATACGGCATTGCCGTAATGGAAATTATGGGTCGTAATATTGGTTCGCTTTCGACCAGAAACTTTTGAAAATTTTATGGCAGTACCATAAGGATTTTTTTGTGCCGTAATTTTGGGTTGATTTTCGTTTATTTCGTTAAAAAAAATCTGCTTGTTTTTATGGTACTACCGTAACCGATTTTATGGTGCTGTAATTACGACTGATTTTCGACCTGAGTGTTTTGAGGTTTTTACGGTAATACCGTAACTAAGACCGTAACCTTAGTTACGGTACTGTAATTCCAGTCGATTTTCGACCTGAGAGTTTTCATAATATTATGGCAGGGCCGTAAGAGATATTACAGCCGTAATTCTATTTAGCCCACACGATTTTTGTGCCATTTTTAGGGTTTTTCAGACTGTGTTTTGGGTTTTTTGCTCTTTATTTCACTTGCTCTCGCATCGACCATCGGTTTCCGACCTTCCCTTGCCGTCAGAGCTCATCGGCAACCCTTCCCGTCCAGCTCCGACTGTCGATTTGGTATTCTCTACACCGATCTGTTCGATTTAGCGAGTTTATGCATGATTTCCGCCCCTTTCTCGTTTTCTTCCGTTTCTTGGTTGATTTTTCAAAATTTCTGCTCACATTTGCTTCTTAGATGGCCGGTGACTCTTCCTAGTTCATTTCTAAATATTTTTGACTAATATTGGAATGATTTTGAGCCTTGAATGAGCTCAATCGCCTGCTTTTCCGCCGGCACTGTTCCTAGTGAAATTTATTGGGTTTTAGCTTCGATTTAGTTGATGCCTACTTCTAGAACAAGTGCTAAGTAGAGATTTTCGTTCTAAGGGAGGATTGAAAGAGTTATTTCATCTAGAACTTGAATTTGTTATATTGTATACAAATTTCAACTTGCAGCCCTATTTCAACACTAGTGACAAGTTTTGTTCATCTGAAATAGCACCATGGACTAAATCTGTAGTTTCAAAGAGGAAAGGAAAGGTCCCTGCTGAATCTTCAACACCTCCCAATCCCTATGGTATAATATTTAGGAATGAGATTCAAAAAGCAAGATACAATCAATTGGTAGCCAGGAGAGTTGTGAACACCAAGTATGTAGATCGGCGTACATTGGAGGCATTAGGGCTATATAAAGATGTGTTCTGGATATTCGATTAGATAAGAGCAAAGAAATTCTTCTAGATGTCACCTCAAATTTATCTGCCCTTGGTGCTAGAGTTTCTGAGTAGCATGGATATAGAGATACATGAGTTTACTAATAGACATGCTTAAGGTGAGATCACCTTCCGCATGGCCAACATAGAGAGGAGTCTCAACTTGAGAGACATTAGATCCATCTTACATCTAGCATCTAGAGGGCACACTTGTGTATCACTTGGTTTCATTGAGAGCGTGTTTTGGAACCAAATCACTTCAGAGACCCATTTTCTAGCAGTAGCAGCTAGAGCCTCTAAGATCACCAACCCTTGCATCAAGTATGCACATAGAGTTCTAGCTCACACAGTGTTTGGGCGTGGTGACAGCGATGGCATGGTACGGCAGACTGAGCTTTTCTTTTTATGGAGTATGTTGCATGGATATCCAGTGGATGTTGCCTTTTTCTTAGTTAAACACATGGACAAGGTGGCAAGGGCAAAGAAAGGAGCTATTGTGATAGGAGGGTTCATTACCCCTATGGAGTTGAGGTAGCCAGAGGGAATGCAAGACTAGACATTGAGTGATGTATGGCCATGAAAATGATTGTCAGAGAAGGTGATACCTTTTGTTTGGTTCTTGGACTAGGAGCTCAAACATTGCCCTTGCCCAACACTGAGGAAACTACTGTGAAGAATCAAGCAAATTGGAAGCTGACTCCTAGTGATGCTACTTATACTATGCTACCACCTTTGGACACTGTACCACCACCACCCACTTGGGGTGGTAGAGATGACCCATTCGGTATGGGTATGGATCCACTGTCTCATGAAGCTGTAGAGTCACCTTCACACCGAGCTTCGGGTTCTTCACGCCATGCTACTGAGAGAGGATGGGCCAGTGCCTTTGACCCTGGTTTCCAGTCTCTTTCTACTGAGATGTACCGTCAAGGTCACCTCATGGAAAGAATGCTTGACTCCATGGAGCATATTCATCAAGATGTGGAGGAACTTGGCAACTATATGGAGGAAATGGGAAATTTCCTCTATGACCGGTTCGGTTTTGAGGATAGCAGGAGAGGTGGAGTTTATGGAGGAGACCATGGTGGAGACTAGGGGGGATAGCATGATGATCCTATGGATGCAGCCCCTGAGGACACTGAAGAGATTGGATCTAATGATGATCATTAGAGCTCTGTGAGTATCTTTTTCCCTATCTATTCCTTATTTACCTTATATTGTTATTGATGTTTCATGTCTTTATAGGGAAGGATGACTTGGATTGGTCAAACTTCTTGTGTCTACCGCTGTTGTTATATATTGCTTATCATTACTCCCTGAATTTTAAAATTCGATTTGGTTGTGTCACTATAATTCTGAATTTGTCGAGATTTTGAATTCAATATGGTTGTATGATATATTTGATACTCTGATGATATTGAGCACCTTGTTTAGGTGCATACTGATGCATGATTAAATGTATAATTTTGCTGTTGAATGTATGCAATTCCCTCTTGTTATGATTATCTTGTAGTGTGGTTTGTTTTTGAGGAATTTCTTTTGATAAAATGACCTTCTTGATGATGGATGTGTTTATGCTTGTGATTAGGGATAGACATATTATGTTGAATTTATTTCTTTCATATGTATATCTGACTATTGAAATTTTTCATTGGTTGATGCATGAAATTTTGGGTGGATATATTATTTGATGAATATGATCTAAAGGTGAAGCTACTTCTTTAAATAAAACAAGCATATGAGTGTAATTTTTGAATTGATATCGATTGATTAATCTAGTTGATGTTTAGTCTATTTTACTATTTGTTGGGAAGAAAGAATCCAAGATCTAAAAAGAGAGAGAGAGACTCCCCTACTTGGCACTACGTAAAATTGGCAGTGGTACTGAAGATATGGATTGAAGTCTGTAAAAAAAAGAAAAAAAAGAAGAAAATGACTCCTCTACTTGGCACTGCGTAAAATTGGTAGTGGTACCGAATATAAGAGTTGAAGTCCTAATAAAAAAATATGTATCTATGTGGGTACATGCAATTAATAAAAATTATATATATATATATATATATATATATATATATATATATATATATATATATATATATATAATAATAATAATAATAATAATAATAAAGGAACTAAAAAAAAATTTTCTAAGTGGAAAAAGATCTTGGAAATCCTATTCATGTAAACAAAAGTATGGTGGATTTGAGCGACTACTGGATGAAATCTTGAGATTGAAATTCTATTTATTATACAAGTTGCAAAATTTTATTTGATTAAGTTGTAGATCTGGAATATTGAATTCAAAGGATGATATGTTTATTTGAAATTTTATGAAGCAATTGGTGAAATTTTTCATTGGCGATTGTATTTTAGAAGTTTATTCTTCATAAGAAAGTTTATTCCTTTGATCAGGTTTTGATTTTGCTTGAGGACAAGCAAAGTTTGAGCCTTATGTATTTGATGACACGAAAATTCATAGTATTTTTTATGTCATTTTATAGGTCTTTTTGTGTCATATTCATTCTCTTTTGCTTATTTTCATACCTTATTATCAAATATTATCATGCTAGCTTAAACACTTTTTGGGACATGAGGGTGTAATCCCCTTAATTTCATAATGATTAGATAAACTTTATTTCGTCAGGAAAATATTACTATGATAATTTTGCTTATGTGATGATTGCCTTTAATTCTTTATAGTTTCATATTATCAGCATGTATTGGAGTTTTTGCGATATGGACTGTAAAGTAACTTGCGAGAACTTGGAACCCTAAAATTGAGATTTAGAAACTCATCATAAGAAATTAGGTCTGTTCTATTTCTATATTTTGGAAGTTTATTGCCTTGTTGATAATTCTAATCTAGGACGAATTATTGAAATAAACATGAAGATATTGTAAAAAATTAAGTATCGGATTGTTGGAGAACCTTAAGTCAAACCTGTGAAGCTAAAGTATGAAAGTATTTAGTTTTCACTTGAGATAATTGACATAGAGATTGGATGCATGAAAGTAATCTTTGATTTCTTTGTCAATGATTTACTTATCTTTAACATTGAATAAATCTTGTGCGAAAGTGAGGATTGGTTCTTTGTAAATTGTCTGCGTGAAAGCGAGATGATTTCTTTATGAAGTAAATTATATCTTTATCATAATAAGATTAGACTGACGAGCACTTATTCATATCTAGTCATTAAAATTATGATGGATGAAACCATAGTCCTAGTTTTTCTCTCTGATTATTCGTGTACTTTTCGATCGTTTGCTTTAATCATATTCGATTGCTTAGCTAGTGAAAAATCAAGTATTCGTGTACTTGACAAATAAGGTCTCTGTGGTTTGATATCTTATTTATTACTTCAAGTATTCGTGCACTTGCGGACATAACAAATTCCCAATAGCATTAGATTGTTTAGAGTTGCACTCGCCCTATGTAGAAACTCCCAACTAGCATTCTTGTGTATAATGACTTGGATTACCACATATCTCGCTCGAAATAGCATTAATAGTGGCATGATTTAAATTTAAAGAATCAATTTTATGAGTTAGGGAATCAACCTTAGTAGCAAGCGAAGTGATAGCATCTAAGTCATACCTATCTGGTGCCTTGGAAGATGGCCCTCTCTTACTTGTCCACTGACAATGGTTCAAAGCCATTTCTTCAAATAAATTCATTGTGTCCTCCACATTTTTATTCATTATTGTGCCACTAGCGGCAGCATCAACTATCATATGAGTATTGTAATTCAATGCATTATAGAATGTATGAATAATTACCCACTTATCAAGGCCGTGGTGTGGGCACATCCTCTGAAGTTCTTTAAATCGATCCCACGCCTCGAATAGTGATTCTCCTTCTCTTTGGACAAAGCTTGTAATCTGGTTCCTAAGTTGTTAGTCTTACTTGGTGGAAAATATTTGCTAGAAAAGCATTGGAAAGCTCCTCCCAAGTTGTTATGGAACCTGGCTCATGCGAGTGAAGCCATGCACGAGCCCTATCCCTGAGAGAAAAAGGAAAAAGTTTAAGTCACAAAACATCATTAAAGACACCATTCATTTTCAATGTATCACAGTATTCAAGAAATATAGAAAGGTGCATATTAGGATCCTCAGATGGCAAGCCGCCAAACTGGTTCTACTGAACCATGGAAAGTAGAGACAGCTTGATTTCAAAATTGTTCGCCTCAATGTTCGGGCAAGCAATACTAGAGCAAACCCCTTGCATGTTTGGGGCTGCGTAATCCCTTAAATATCTCTGATCGCCCATCTTAGCTTTTTGTGATGTTTCCTTTGCTAGTTGGTTTATGCGGAAACGGAATGATCTTTCAATCTCTGGATCTTCCTCAAATAGTTTCGTAGAACACCTGGGTATAAATAATCAATAGTTAGAACTAAGATGGAAGACAGGCAATTTATTCAAAAACAAGTTAAGCAGAACTAAATATCAAAGAAAAGAAATCAAAAGTCTAGTCTATCAATCCTTCGATTGAGTCAATGTCGGCGAAATTAGTCTCCGACAATGATGGCAAAACTTGATGTGTTCTACAAGTGCACAAACAAATCAAAGTAATAAAAATATCGATACCACAAAGACCAATGACCAAGTATTAACTCTACATAGGATTATTAGCTAAACAATTCAAAAAAAGAATGATTTTTATCTTAACTAAATTGCAGAAATAGTAAAGCAGACTTTGTTGTAATCTATTTGATGAAAATTCAGGATTCTGGTTTCACCACACTATGTTTCATGACTTTTTTAATTAAAAATATTTTAAGAAGGATTTACTGTACTGAATGGGATTTATCCATATGTACAGATTGCGCCCTCTCGACAGTGCAATCTGGTATTTATCCGAGTTAATTCCCTACTCTCGTCTTTATTAACTCGAGATAAACCCAATGAGTTCTTAACAAATCTATGAAATCCCTCAAGCCAATTCGAACTACTCTCGTGTTTGAAACAACTTGTCCAAAAATTATAGATCCGACGTCGCAATTCACCTCTTAGTACTTTTTGCGACGTCTCTAAGCATGCAAATTATGGCAAGTAATCAACATGCAATAAGCACAACAATAATTGAATCTAACACAAGTAAATTACTTGATAAGAAAGATATCAATTATTAAGTCATGAAAACATAGTGGGTTACAACCGTAATCCTAAATAATAAGTATACGCTGACATAGTAATGATATCAACGTTATAAAATTCCATGTTTTCAATTACAATTGGCAAAATAAAATTAGAATCGACTAGGAAGATAAAGTGTAAGGCTTTCTGATGGAGATCGATGCCAGCCAACCGGAAAATCGAAGCTTTTCTGGTGATGAAACGCCGCTCACCGTCTATCACCCTAACTCTCATTTCTTCGTCAAATTCCTTTTGAAAATCAGTCAAAAAGTTCTCATAATTGCTCCAAAGCTTCCTCATATAGTTCTCCATCCTTAGAATAGGTTTTCTGGAAAATTTGGCATGAAAAAGAATCAAATCAAGTGAGAAACCGAGTCAAACTCGGAACTGGCAGACGGAAATACTGCCGTGAAAATAATCATGGCCTAGCTGTATTTCTTTCTATATCTTTTGGAAAGAAAACCTAGAAGAAATATGGCCATAATAAATATCACGGGCAGACCGTATTTCTTTCTATGGATTTTCTTCAACAAATCACGACTGTAATTTTTGTCACCGGCAGGCCGTATTTCTTTCTGTGGATTTTCTAGTATTTTATACTAAGTAAAATATGGCAGTGATAAATATCACAAGCAGGCCGTATTTCTTTCTGTGCTCTTCTAGAAATACGGCTCTGATATAAAATATGGGCAGATCGTATTTTTCAAATAAGCTCTAATTTGCACGAATTTTGATGGACAACTTTATCTTGACTTGTATAATTCATATGTGGATTTGGATTCTTCAAAATCTATAAAACATTTGGTATTTTTCACCTAAAATATGACAAAAGCGAAAAGAGGTGAAAATTCCGAACAAACAAAATGATTAAAAGTCAAAATAAGTGAAAACGTGATAAGAATAGGAGAGATTATGCATAAAAAGTATAGTAAAAATACTATATAAATGTCAGACATCAGTTAACAGCAACTTGAGTAGTTCTGAAATACTACTCGATGTCTCAAGGAAGTTTTTCAACTCCTTTACAGTGCATGTCCCACTAAAAGGTGTGGGCTCGGGTGTCTTCAAATGAACCATGGATGACTGAGTCTCACCTGCGCCTGCGGTCGACGAAAAGGAAGGTAGAACGACTACCCTACTCTTAAGATCAGTCACATCCAATGCAACTGCTCCAAGTGCTGAGGAGAGACATGCTAACTCACTATCGAATCAGGTCCCTAAGGACTCTATCATCCTATGGAGAGCCTCATGGCGTTCCACCATTATGGAATCCCCATCATAATTCCCGATCGCAGCTTCAAGACGGGTGATGCGTTCAGTTGATGAAACTATAGCTATTATGTGCTTTGAAGGTCTGAGAGGTGGTATGTGATCTGAAGGTCTGACCTTTGGGTGCACTGAGAAAGAGTGAAGTAAGCACTCGATGTGGGCCGAAACTAATCGATTAGTAAGAGGCCAAGGGATTACACTCTGGCGCTAAGCACCGACGTATGTAATCCCCAAACGGTATCCACTAACATCTATATCTCGAGGATCCAAACTCTGCGCAAACTACCTCTAATACCGGTTTGTCACGGACAATTTTTCTTTTAACTAGAAATCTTGCATTAAGACCGATAGAACTTCTTTCGAGCATCCACATCTCCCATACGCGTCCTTCACTCAAACCCCCAAATTATGGTGACTAATCGGGTCAACCCTTAGTGGATTAATTTATTTGTCTAACTCGAGCTTAGGCGATCTTTATGCCTATCCACTGCGCCGAATGACTCGAGATCAATGTCATCCGTCGCACTCGGTGTGCTTCGAGATTCATGCTAAATTCCGGTGGCATCACACCTAATATAGTTGTCAAACATATTATTTATTTGGGAGTTTATGTAGAATTTATAATTTTTAGCTAACATAAGTAACTCATTGCACGTTAGTATTATCTTTAACTTATTTTAAAAACTTGAGTTTTATATACTAAAATAGAGCAAAAAGTATTACGCGATGTTCAAACTTTAATTAACATTTACACACAATTTATGTAATATATCCACATAAAAATAATATTGTCAAAGGATCTCTTAATAAAATAAATATCCTCGATACCAATCGTTACACGGATGGTTTTCATGCGATTAAACGTGCAATGCACATAACAAATTGCGTCAAGAAAAAGTTCAAATACAATAAAGCATTTGAATTTTCTTGAGTTTGATTAACAAAAGTCAAAAGTGTTTCAGGTTCATAATTTGGTAATTTAGTAGCTTGGTTTTTTCTAACGTCCAATAACACCACGTTGACTAAGCAAGCAAAAATATGCGGGATAGATCCTACAGTTGAGCTTGCACACGTATCAGGCTGTCAGAGGGACACGTCGGACGATAAAATGTAGGGGGCATATCTCGGGGCGCAAAACATTATCCATGCTTGAAATGGGCTGTTTATTTACTCTTACTAGACCTTTTTATTGTACTTCCACACGGTACCCACACTCATCTCCCTCCACAAGTCATGCCACGCTTCGATTAAAGTAAAACTAAAATACAACAGTTGCTGTGTCGTGCTTCCCGGAAATGGAGGGAGGGAGAGTTTGGCAGGAAGGGAGTTAAAAAGAAGGAAAAAAAAAATAAAAAAGAAATAGAGGTGAAAGATTAAGTAAAGAATAAGAAATCTGTCATAAGTTATTTATAGGCGAAGAAGAAGATACGAGAGCAAGAGAGGCAGGCGAAGGGGCTTCCCTGTGATGCCGTCTTCTTCTTCGCAGATCTTAGAGGCCCATTCTTCTTGTTCTCCTCTTTTTCTCCGCATCTGATAGTGTGTAGCTCAGATCGGTGAGCCGGTTCGTGCCTCATTTCCTTTCCCTTACTTCTGATTGGAAATTGGAATCCCCGAAGATCGACTCTGATCGGAAAAGGTGCTTGTTGGATTCTTCTACTCCGTCGTCGCTTGGTTTCTTGTGAATTTTCCGATTTGTTTATGTTCTTAGTCAGTTCGTTTTCTTGTTCATCGGATCTTTAGATGCGTTAGCGTCTGAAACGATCTACCGGACCCAATATGACTTTGATTATGCGTCGATTTTTCGTTGATTAGTAGCTCGAGATCGGATCTGATTTCCCCTTTCCTCGTTTCAGCTCAGACATGTGATAATTTGTTTGGTAAATTGTTGAATTCAGTTACCTTCGCGATTGTTAGGATGATGGCCCCGTTGATAATGTTTTATTTCTTGATTTGCTAATTTGCAGGAAGGGGAATGGAAATGGATCTCGGGAAGCTCTTCATCGGCGGCATATCGTGGGACACTAGAGAGGATGGCCTCCGGGAGTACTTTAGCCAGTTCGGCGAGGTGGTAGAAGCGGTTATTATGAAGGACCGGAACACGGGCCGAGCCCGTGGCTTCGGGTTCATTGTATTCGCGGATCCTGCGGTCGCTGAAAGAGTCGTCATGGAGAAACACACAATTGATGGACGGATGGTAACTTCGCTTTTGCCTCTTGTCATTTTTCCCTTTACGCACAATTTCTGTGCTTCGTCATTGCTAGCCCTTGACGACCTAGCTTAAATTAGGTTACTTGATTTATTTCTTAGGTGGAAGCGAAGAAAGCTGTTCCGAGGGACGATCAACAAATTCTTAACAGAAACACCACCAGTGTCCCTGGATCTCCTGGTCCTGGCCGCACAAAGAAAATATTTGTTGGAGGCCTGCCATCTACCATAACGGAGAGTGATTTTAAAAATTACTTTGATCAGTTTGGGATAATCACTGATGTTGTTGTAATGTATGATCACAACACCCAGCGGCCAAGGGGTTTTGGATTCATCACTTATGACTCGGAGGACGCTGTGGACAAGGCATTGGTCAAAACCTTCCATGAGCTAAATGGCAAGATTGTAGAGGTTAAGAGGGCTGTTCCTAAGGAGCTGTCACCGGGGCCTAGCATTAGCTCGCAAATTAGCGGATACAACTACGGCAATCGAATTAACAACTTTATAAATGGGTATACTCAGGGATACAATCCAAACACGATAAGTAGCTACGGAATGAGGATGGATAGTGGATTAGGACCTTTGTCTAGTGGCAGGAATGGATTCACTTCATTTGGCCCTGGCATCCCAATGGGCATGGACTATGAGCAAACTTTAAACTCAAGTTTAGCAGGGAATTCAGGATTCAGTAACAATCTAAGTTATGGACGAGCTTTATTGAACCCTTTCTACAGTGCGAATTCCAGTAGGTTTAGTAGTACTAATACATATGGTGGCCTAAATGCAAATAGTAGTTCAGTTTTTACTGCACGCAATGTATTAGGAAATACAGTACTCAACTATGCTACAAATGCGTCAGCCTCAAGTGGTACAATGGCATCTGAAAGTGGGGGCATTGTTAGCTTCGGTAGTGGTAGCTTGAACTGGGGAAGTTCGTCTTCTCCTATTTCATCTCAATTTGGTGGGAATGGTTCAGGCTATCTCAGCGGGAGTCCAGGTTACGGAGGTGGCGACTATATTGGTTTGGCTGGCAGAACCTTTGAAAGAAGAATCTCTCCTTCTAATGTTAATCATACTTCAGCTTCAGGATATGAGGGAAGCTATGCAAAGTTATATGGTAGTAATCCAGTTTATGGAGACCCAACGTGGCGATCTGCACTATCAGAACTTGATGGCACTGGTCCATTTGGATACAGGCTTGACAATTCTGATTCAGATATCACAGACAAAGGCTTTTCAGATTATATGACTGGTTATAATCTAAACAACAGACAACCAGATAGAGGTAAGTAGTTTTTATACATTACTCAATGTGTAAAAGAAATGTATCTGCATATCTCAGCTTTTTTTCTAATTAACTAAACAGTTTGTTAGCTTGTCAAGATCATCGTTCTTCAATTTAAGGTTTTTCTCATGTTTTTTTTTAAATGGCTTTGTTGGCTTATTTCCAGAATATATAGTAAAAAGCTACAGGAAGGATTGATGTATCATTAACTTCTAGGCTTTAGTTCTATGCTATGCTATCATCAATCTCAATCAATTTCAGCTGTGATTTGGAGTTGCTTTAATTCTTCTTGGAGCTGGGATCATTAATTCTTTGAATCACCATTTTCACCATTTTCTGCTCGATGTTTATCGATTATTTTCCAACAAAAAAAAAAATCATATGTCTATGTGAAGGTTACATTTACCAAATTATTTAGAAGGAACTATTAGTGAGATGAAAGTGAACTCGAAGGATTTATATAAAGTAAGAGTGTAAGACAATGAAGAAGACATAAGAGTTTCTTTTACTTACATGTGTGCCTCCTTGGGAGGCAATTCATAATTTGGAATTGTCAAGAATGGTTGGCCTGTCTGTATATGAGTAGATGAATAATATTTCCACACTCTTTATAACGAGATAAGATAATCTGTCCTTAGGGAATAGGCCTGCCCTGATCTCGTGGAAGGTTTTGAAATACTGATGATGTAATGCAGTTGTAGGTTAAATAGGTGACTGCAAATAAACCTTCCACAAACATTTGTAAAGTTATATTTGGATTTTGGCATTGGTTCAAATGTAGGCAAGTTAGCACATAACCGTCATTTGGCTCAGTTTTTAGGCCAACATCTATCCCTTGTTTTTTATAATCCATTGTGAATGAGTGACGTGTCTTTAGATTTCACCCTTTTTATTACATAAGAAACAATCTATTATTGGAGGCTGGAGGTATGGTTTTCAGGTAAAGGTGTGTAAGATTGAGATTTCAGCATACAGCTTACAGTTCTATGTAGCTGGCAGATTTACTAATGAATTTATTAGGTTTTGTTGCTTATGTTTTAAGCATTTCATGTTGATTGACATAAATCATTTGGAGAACTAATGATTTCATGAACATGGCCTGGCTTTTGCTTATGGTCCTAAATTAACTCATTGCTGAATGGCAATCCTATGTAATAGTGAATAAATGGTATTTGTTCATTAATTTCTTTGGAAAGAATATTATTCCTTGTATGGAATGCTCCTTATCATGTCCCTGTTCATATAGCATTATAGCATTGCTCTACGCGAAATTTATTATTAGATCTTTGGATAGACAACCTTTGCAGAGATTTTCATAAGCTTATTTACTTGTTGTGAAAGGTCAGTGAGCAAGGAATTTATTAAGTCTTGTTCCCCTAAAATACCAAACTATCAATAAGGCATCAACATAGTATTACAAAGTACAATGATAACATTTTTACTTGTGAAACATACAAATTATATTGTGATTATCTACAGTATTAAGTATATGCTTTTGTGAATCCAAATAAAGATATTATAAGCGATTAACTAGTCTAGCAAGTTTCATTTTTCGGTTTAGAATTAATAATCTTTAGTAAGTGTAGAAAGATACTTACATTACCTCACTTCCCTAATAACTAGGGCGCAAGCATATTGCAAAACCTCTTTTCTGGAATAGCTCATGTCTCCCAAAGCACGAGGCTTGAATAAAGTAGGTCTATTGGAAAAAGCATTACTTGTGAGGGTTCATACCGGAAAAGGCAATATCTTGATCAAAGATTCTTGAAGTAGCATGTAGTTATGGAAAAACATATTAGTATTGGCTAAAAGTTGAAACTGTGCATAGAAGTAAATTCAATATGAATTTCCTTATATCATCAATTTTGTTGTTGTGTTGAAACTCCATATGATTTAGCTTACTCTTCATATACCAACTGTAGAAATTTACGACAAGTTAATCATTGTGAACCTTCTATTCCTAATGAATTGCGTACATGTAAGTTGGAAAATAATTCTCTAATATATATAAGTTTAACGATGCTTATTCATTCATCATATTGGTTTTCCTTTCTGAACTTCTTATCTAACTCAAGTTTTTTTTTTAGAATCTTGTGGTCTGTAAAATACTTGGAAACTACACAGAATTCTTGGTTTTACTTTATGCATAAACGTAAAATATCATGAGGCCATTTTCTCTCATAGTTACTTCATTTGAAATTCAACCGTTGTGTCAATGAAGTTCAGGGTCATGTTTGATGAACTCCATAAAAAGTTGAACACAAGCTAACCATCTTTTGTTAGCGTTTTAGTTCTCTGGATGACTTTTTCTTGCAAAGTCATTTTATCTTCTGCTTATAGACACAAGTCACGCGACAGGTTAACTTCACCTAATTTAAAGTAAAGTTGTTCTTTAAAGGGTAAAAAGGGAATTTGTCATGTTCAATAGTTGCATCTCTGCAATACAGTAAACGTCTTAAAAAGGAAAAAGAGGAAGTTTTCATGTCCACTATTCTTGCTTCTGTGTAAAATACTCTCTTTATAAGTTGTGGTGCCTTACCCCTTAAGTTCTAATATATTGTAATTTATTTTGGCAGAGAGCTGAGTCCTTGCTTGCATATTTTCACTGTTAGATATGGTCTTACCAAGAGTGGAGCAGAGCTAGTGTGCAAATGTATAGATGTTTTGTTTTTATTATTTTTTAATGATTGAGAGTTTCAATTCCCCCACTCTTTCCACCTGAGAATTTTTCTGATATCAAGTCCTGGTTGTTTTGTGCAGGAATTGTTACCTAGAGCTGTTTTTTTCCTTTTCGTCTTTCGAAGATCTAAGCTTCTGGCGAGAAAAGTCCTGTGAGTTAGGTGCACATCGTGAGTTATACATACAAAGTACATTATATGCATCAGTTAAATTTATAGAGCTAACAAGATGGTGATTCGGTAATTAAGTGAGGAGGACTTCAAAACAAAAGTTAGTGTGCAGTATTTTGTGATTTGTTTAAATTTCACATATGTAGTTTTTGTTTTCTTGAGTTTGTTTGAGGTGTAAAATGTGATTGCGGGATACATTCGAAGAACCCCAAGATTCATGCTAGCTTACGGCCGAATAGAATTCAGTAGTGTATCAAGGAAAAAATGAAAGATAGAAAATTGCTTTATGCCGGACAAAATTGTTGTATTTTTGTCAGGTATGCCCTTTGTTTTTTTATCTTTGTTCCTCTTATTTGGTTGTTTACAAGTGTGAAACTTTCACAATTATTGTTTGGATGTTAAAACTAAGACTGTTATTATGATTCTTTTCTAATGGGAAACTTGGACGATACTGTCTCCTATCCAGCTTCTCTCAAAGATTCTGTAATAGGTTTCATTGCTGATTTGTTGCTCCGTGATGTAGTGCTAATGCGCAGGGTGTTGGATATTTAAACTATATCAAAGTAAGGTTTTCTTGCGGTTCATCGACGAAAAGTGAACTTTTTTCAGTCAAAAGTGCATTGAATACTAGAACTTAACAACTCATCCAATGCGACTAGCTATGTAGTAGTCCAAAAATGACATGCTGTGTAGCACAACTTGCGAGCTAGTCAGCATTTATTTCCTTTATGGTGTACAAAATATTGGGAGAATTGTTAATATCTCTGAGGATGTTGACAATATTGAGGGGCCTGTTGACACCGTCTTTATCTTATACAATTTTTTTTTCATCTAAGACCACAACCAAGCCAACCAGACTACCCAAAGTTGTCGACTTCACTCTATCAGAATGCGGAAGCCTCAAGATTGTTTGACGGTGAACGACAGTGTTGGTGCAGCGTGAGTACAAAAGTGATAAATAAAAAACTCTCGACCTCTCACGCTTGCACCCTACTTTCTTAGAGGGAAAGATATGAGGAAAGAAAACAAAAATACTATTTTCCTACTTCCCTTGGAGAGAGAAAAAGCGATAAAGTTTTCCTTCAAATTGGCTTATGCCCAAATCGAGCGTAAAGCTTGTGCCTCTGAAAAGCCCCCTCCCCCTCCTCTCGTGTCGGTGAAGAAGACCCTTGCCACACCTCCCACCCCTCCCCTCGTGCCGATGCAAAAGACCTAGGGTGATCCACCTCCTCCCCCCCCCCCCACCTTCATGTCGATGCAGAAGGCCCCCCACCCTACCGCCTCCCCTCCCCCCCCCCCTCTCGTGCCGATGCAGAAGACCAAGAGGGATCCACCTCCACCCCCCCCCCCCCCCCTCCTCATGCCGACGCTAAAGGCCCCCCACCTTGCTGCCTTCCCACCCCCCCCTTTCTGCCAGTGCTCCCTGCCCCTTATCCTCTCCCTTGCCACGTGAAGACTCGTCCCTCCTCCGTTGATGCTCCCCATTATGTGCAGCAACTGCGGACGAGGAAAAAACCCCACCCCCTCTACTGGCACTCCTCGTAATGACTGGGATGGGGAAGAAAGCTTTATTTCCCTTCCCCTCTCTCCTCTAGCACTTCCTGCTTCCCCACTCCCCCCCCCCCTCCGCTGGTGCTTAGAAGCCCCTACCTTGCACCTCCTGCCTCCCCTCATGCCCTCAATCTAGCATTCTAAATCACGTAAAACTCACTTGACTTTTTTCCCTCTCCTCCCATCTTTCTCTCCTTCCTTATTTTCCTTTCTCCCATGTTTCCAAAGCTATCTTCAAACTCCTACAATTGCCAACGATTTTGTTATGTTCAGCATTTGCATTTTACCTTCACTAGCATGGCATGTAGTTAGGACTAGTCTAGGGTTTATTTTCTTTAAAGTGTTTTAATTTCCTAGTTGATGTAATAGGTTGCTAGTAGCTTAGGTTGCATTTTATGTGTACTTGCTACAAGCCACCACCTCCTTCCCAAGACTCAAGATTATCCCTCCATCCAACTCTTCAAGATCAAAGCAAGATCCACCATCCATCAAGGCAACAATTCACCTTCATGACACTTGGCTGCCACCTCAAGAAGACACCTTAGCATATTACTTAGCATGGGTGCCAAATCAGCTCAAGTCATCCACTAGGTGCCAACACCAATTCAAAATTCGAAGTCAACCTCCACTTTCCACAAATGAAGATCAAGGCACCCCTTTACTCCACCAATGCGAAGCCATGGGCTAACTAGCCACCTTCAAGCATTAAATGGACAATTGTATTTCCCTCTAGCATGCACCAATACATGACAAGGTCACATTCACCTTCAAGAGGCATTAAGGATTCATCTCCTTCATCCATTCAAAATCAGCATCCATCCAAGTCATCGATTTGAAATTCAATAAGGGCAACTTTGTAACTTCAGAAATGTAATCGTTGATGGGAGGAGAGGGTTTTAAGAGCTTGTATTATTTCATGCATCATATTGCATAATCTATGAACTTTTTTGAAAACAACTTGAGTTAAGTGTTGAGTGTTCTTGTTCTTTTGTAGCTGAGAGTGAGGTGAGTGTCTTGCCGAGTCTAAACCTTCCATTGTCGATCTTCAATCTTCCTTGGAGCCACGTGAGCTTGGGGTGCCTTCAAGTCGTCAAGGTGGTTTCCTTCCTCAACTCTTGCAAGCATAGAAGATCTTTGAAGCGTTGATCAAGACCACCCGCTAAGGATCATTTGTAGTCTAGTGAAATTCAGGCTTATGCTTCAACCAGTCTCTCCTTTTGCTTGCTTTGATAAGATTGTATAATATTTAAATAAACCCTTTTCCAAGCCTCGTCGCCAAGATCCGGGAGCTCAGAGCAAAGAAAGGGGTTTAGGCCCCTTCCCTAATAGGAGCCACGGGTGACCTCTATCCTTTATCTTTTCATTGTTTTCTACCTGCTTACTTTCCTACTAGAATTGCATGCTTAATTGTTTTGAATTTCTTGAGCTTCATACATAGCGATGACCTTCAACATAAGCTTAAAATTTGTGTTACATTAGTGGTATTAGAGTAAACGTTAGGTGCTCAAGTTTTGATTATATGCTTGTTGTGTTTTGAGATGTTATTTTTTTTGTGTTTTGTGTTTTCGGCCATATCTCTATTTGTGTTCTTTGTTTTCTATTTAAAGAGTTTTTTGACCGAAATATGTGCATCAAGGTGTGCTTTCTGAAAGTTCCTTGAGTATATCATCTCTATAGGTAAAGGGACTATCCATGCAAATAGATAGCCTCCCCCACTTGAAGGATGATACACTTGGATGCACCTTGTGTTGAATTTCTTATTTGCACTTGCTTTACACTTCTTGCCCGAGACTTAGGGGAACCCTAATCTGATAGGGAACACTAAAGTCAAGGGCTAAGTGGCTAAGAGACTATCTCATCTAATAGATAGACCTCTTGGCAAGATTGTCCTGAAGAACCACATGTGGACTTCAAGTAGGGTTAGTTGAGCATGATTGCTCAGCCCTAATTTTTATTGTATTGAGTATCTTGGGTCTTTTACTAAACTCTACTTTTGAAGGAATACTTGTTTGTGATCTTCTGATTTTTGGTATTCAGCTTGAGTGGAAACATCTAAACAATAGGTGGTCTCCTTACTTAAGCCTTGGGAATCTCTTGGACGCATGTTGCCTTGCCTTTCTTGGTTTGTTACATGGATTTGTGCTACTTTACACTTTCAACCGAGACTAAGGGAAACCCTAATCTGATAGGGAATACTTAAGTCAAGGGCTAAGAGTCTACCTCATCCAATAGGTAGACCTCTTTGCATGTTTTTCTTGTGGCGACACAAGTGTATTCTCAGGTAGGATTCATGTAATGAACTCTTGTTTAACCCCTAATCCAATTTCTCATTGTGTTGAGACTTGATTAAGGTTTTTCACAGAATTTGTTGAAGATTGTGCATGCTTTGAGGCCTCTTCACATAACTAGGCTTCATGACAAGTTCCTCCTTAAGTACAGATTTCAAATAGGGCTCGTATGAAAGCATTGTTGCTCACCACCCAAGCGTACTTTGTTGAAAGGGTGCCTCGGCACTTATTTACTCATAACCTTGCTGACTTTTCACATTTGATTGAAGGAACTTCCTGCTGTGTTGTGGTGTGCTAAATCTCACTTTTGAAAACCCTATAGCATTGCTAGACTTCAGTACATTAAACTAGGGTTTTGTTTAAAACTGTTTATGTCAATAAGATCTTTAAACTTATGATTTCTATGGTTTTTGCTTCAAAACTTACTGTATTGTGTCGTTCTCGCTGGATTATGTATAAGGCGGCGTGAAACTTATGATTTCTAAGGCGGCGGCGTGAAACTCGATTTCTCCTTGGTCAGTGGATGAAATTTAGGGCTTTTGGTGTCTCCTCCTTCCTCTCGTTGAAAGCTCCCTTTTTGCTTCTTACAATTTTGGATTTAGTGGCCTGGATTGTCCGCAATCGATCCTGCAAAAATCAGACTCAAATTTGACCGTGAAAATCGTGTCTCCAGGTTGTAATTACGACCGTATTTTTCATTACGGCACTACCGTAATTTCAGTCGAGTTCTCGGGTGAAAATATGTCTGGAATTACGGTACCGTGAAATACTTTACAGCAGTGCCATATTTTCAGCCAAAGTTTCTGGTCGGAAAGCGCTCCAAATTACAGCCTGTGAAAATCTTTATGGTAGTGCTGTAATTTCCAAAAATCTTTCTGGATGAAAAATTCCTAAATTACGGCAGTGCTATGATATTACGGTACTGTAATATAAATTACGGCCCTGCCGTAATTTGGTCTGGAGCTCCAATCTTCATGACATTTATCGTGTAATCTTCTCTTGATGGTGGGAACTCATCCATGCATCTGGATTACTTGAAAACGCCTGAAAATCATGCCTTTTTACCTAAAAATCATCAAAAACCAAAAAGAGTGTAGATTCCGTAGTAATTGATAAAAAAAGGCATAAAAATAAGCAAAGGTTCATGAATTTGACACAAAAAATATATGAAATGGCATGAAATTTACTATAAATTTCAGAGTCATCAAGCGGCGATGTACTACTAGGTGCCACTCACCGCTTGTGATGATTAGGTCATCACTGCCAACGTCAGAGGGACCTACAGGGTCGCACACCTAGACGCTAGAGACTCCGTATTGATCGGTTAGCCTCTGATCAGATCATTGTACGATTCGGATCATTTTGGGAATTGAGATTTCTTTTGAGGAGATGGTATTTTATTTTGTTAATTTTGGACCACATTTGACCTCTGTTGACCTGAGTTATCAAAATAAGTCAAACAAGGATCTTAGTGTAAGTTTGGACTTGACACTTTAGTCACATGAAAAAAATAAAATTATTAATTGGCAAGATAATTTTTATCCTGGCTAATTAATTGAGCTTGGCATATTTGCAATCAAATTGTGGAATTAAATAGGCGTGGTGTTGAGAGTGGCATTTGAACCCATGCCCTCTCAGACCAAGATATGCGCCTTTACATAATCCCACATGGATAGAAATCTCTAAGTATAGATGGTTCCTCTATTATAAATAGAGAAGCCCTCTTCGGAGATTTTTGCACCAATCTCTTCCCTCATCTCCTGTTATCGCCTCCCCTCTGCTCCTTGGCATGAGGGTCTTGTAGGTGACGACGATAAGTAAATTTTTGCATCAAGGTTGGGACAAGTTGTAGTGCTGGCCACTCCTTGTCATCAACGCTTCCCCTTCTCCTTGGCGCGTGGTCTTCGTGATTGGCACAAGTAGAGAAGACATTTGAGGCATGGATCTCTTCTCCCGAAGCTAGCACCTGCGTGGAGCAGAGGAGTCTCGAGGCAGTCCGTGTGTGCACGAGTGTAGAGGACGGGTCGATTGCGCATCTCCAGTCGTCGACATCGATCGCTTCAAACTGCTAAGTAAGGTATACCCCTATCACATCCTTTGTATTCTTCATAAGACGGGGTCCTTATTGTTGAATTGGGAATCTCGTTTCGGGCTCGCTTCCGGTATAGTTCATTTTTAAATAGCCCGGGAATTCCAACATCCTTTATCTAGGAGGTCATCTACCTGCCTCTTAATTGCCTCATGTTCAGTAGAGTTCATCCTATAGTGTGGCAAGTTAGGTATGGTTGAACCAGGAATGAGGTTTGTAGCATGTTGGGGAGGCCAATGGGTAGGTCTTCAAGAGTAAGCTCACTATAGTCTATTAGAAGGAATTCTACCTCATGTGCGACTTGAGTCTCAGATTCACGGTTGCTCTCCTTAACAATTAGAGTATATATCTGCTGAGTCTTTTAGTATTTTATAGTGAAGGCTTGGGGCCTAACGAGCGGGATGATTAGTTTAGGAGACTTAGACTCTTCTATCTTTACCTTACTAGTGGAAGCTCTAAGCTATTTAGGCATAGAGGGTTTGAGTTTGACTTTTTGCCCATCATGGCTAAAGACATAAGTGTTTGTCTGATCGTAGTAGATAACATCCATGTAATAAAACCATGGGTGGCCAAGTAGGACTTGGGCAACATCCATGGTGATGACATCACACCGCACCTTCCCTTCGTAGAAGGAAAACTGCAAAGGCACTTGGCATTTATGAGCTATAGGCACACTAGATTGGTTAATCCAAGAAATTGTCATAAACACCAACAGAAATGCTATACGGGGTTGGGCGAGGCTCAAGCTTAAGGCTAAATTTGGTCACAGATGTGTGAGAGCTAGCATTGAGACTACTACCTCTATCTATTACCACTTTGCAAACATGACCATTGCACTTGGTGTAGGTATGAAGATACTAGTCCTACGCCAATTCTCACTAGAAGTCCTAATGAGAGTGCATCTTACTACTCCTACGGTACCTTGAGCCTGGTCACTATCATAGTCTACACCTCCCCACACTTGGCAACCAGTATCAAGGTTATGTGTTTCCTCATGCTCTTCCTCATATGTTTCTTCCTCTTTCATTTCTTCTTCCAAATATAGAACTCTCTTGGGATAGTTCCTCATGATATGGCCGGGTTGTTTATAGGTGTGACAAGTTATACTAGAGGGTTCTTGGGATGGAGTGGGACGTAGCTTGGGATTAACTTGGGCAGGGCTAGGGGTAGGAGTCCTAAGGATAGGTCTAGAAATTAGCTTCTCTCCTATAGGCAGCCCTAATGTCATGCTCTACAACAAGAGCTCTTTGGTAGCATTGCTCCATTGTTTCTATTTGGTAGTACAACAAATTTCTTTTAATTTCATAGCTTAGCCCATTCTAGTATCTACTTAGGGTACACATAGGCGGTTCGCTAATTCCACTCCTAAGGAAGACTTCATCAAACTTTGCTGTGCAGTCGGCAACCGTCAAACAACTCTGGGTGTGGCTGTAAACTTGATCCAAAAGCTTGTCTTTGAATGAAGAAGGGACATACTTCTCTTTTAACATGTGGAGCTTTTCATCCCATCTATCTATGGGTGGTCAGTTGTCTCTATCTAGATTGTTCTCAACACTACAGTACAATCTAGCTGAGCCTTCAAGGAGGCATCGGGTGAACCTAACCTTGCTATGCACGGGCATCATGCTCTAGTCAAAGTAATGTTTGAGCTTACTGATGAGTTGCATTTACATCATGTTTTTGCCTGTATTTTATATGATATCTTGAGCTTATATTATGATTTTATACCAATTTTTAGTGATTTTACTTCACTTCATATAGAATCTTTAGTTTTCTTGGTTTTATTGAAAATGCAGGTAAAATGGCATAAAAATGATAGATTTCACTAGTTTTAAAGTCATAGCATGATTCCCGAGGAGATCACGAGCTTACATGTCAAATTTGGAGTAAAAATAGTGAAAAATGTAACTTTCACGGCCTTGGCCGTAATTATTTGTTCGGTCGTAATTTTGCCATCCGAATGGGCGAAAAAACGGCTAAATATAGAAGTTCACAGAAACTTTCACGGGTGAAGCCGTGAATCCTTCACGGTCTGTGAAACTTTCTGTGTATAAAGTGATGTAGGACGGGGATCTAAAACATTCAAACAACGATTTTGAAACCCGTTTTGATAGATAAGTAGATAATAAGGGAAAATCGGATTTAAACTAATGAGATTTTGAGAAACTAATTTTTTTGTATTTTATAATTATAAAGGAAACCCGAGATTACAACTACTGAAAGCAATAAATGCTGAAATTAAACTTATAGAGCGACCCTTGAGGATTGAAGGATCGTACCATTCCTTTCTTCACCGGTCCAACTCTGATGGAAGGTGTAGAATGGTTGAGCATTACACACAAACACACAAAGGGATCCGAACAAGCCTCGGATTCATATTGCACACTTAAATCAAGGGGGAGGCTAGTCCTCACAAGTTCCCTTGCTATTATGAGATCTAACTAGAAGAGGGGGGGGGGGGAAGAGAAGAGAGGGATGCGCCACCACTTTGCTTGTCCTCCTTGCGCCAACTACAAAATCAAAGATTAATGTAGATGCTATTCGGATCACAAGAGGAACAAAACAAAAGAAAGAAGAGAAACTTAGCTTGCTTGGTTTGAAGATCCCTCCTTCTTGTTCCTTGCGCCTCATGTCCTCTTGGAGAGTTTCTTGGCATCAAGATGGAAGTTATGAGATGAAGAACTCTCGGCTAGAAGATGCAAGAGAGGAGTCTTCTTAGAGTTTTGGTGGAGAAGGAAAAAGAAGAAGGGCTCGGCCCTTGGAAGAACACTACTACTACTACTAGTGGCGACACTAGTGTTTACCTAGGAAACTAATAGACAATTCTCATTTCATCAAAGCTAGAGAATAAATGCGAGAGGGGCACATTTATAGGCAAGTGGGAGAGCTAGGGTAGAATGGTCAATAGCCCCCTTGCGCTCCTTACAAAAATAGAGTGAAATTCGAAATTTGAAAGACAAGGGTTGGCGCAAATTGGTCTTGAAAGCTTTCCTTCTTTGATAGTCTTCTTTTGGCAAGGTTTTGATGGTGTTGGGCTGGCATTGAGGTGGCTTTCCTTGCTTCTTGTGTTGGCGAGAGGCTCTCATCTTTGCTGAATGTTGGCGCATAAGTGAAGGATTCGAAAGTTGAATCCTTTCCATAAGTACTTTGGGCGGCAAAACAAGATGGTAAGTCTCATTAAAGGCTCCCTTTGATTGTGGATCTAGATTGGATTGATTTTGAATTCTTTCTTTGCTTGGATGATGAGTTGGCGCATATCCAAGGTTGGATGGTTGATGTGGCCGATTGATTCATTGAAGAGGCGCCTAATCAAATGAGGAAACTGAAATGGCAAGTGAGTTCATCTTGGACCTTGAGTTGAACTTGGAGTTGGAGAAGTTGAAGTCTTCTTTCCTTTCTTAAACTGAACTTCTTGAGTGGGCTTTGAGCTGACCTTGGAGTGGAGCTTTAGCTAACCTTTAGCTTGAATGACCTGCCAAAAATATAACCAATGCAAGGATGCACTATCCTACCATGATGCAAAAGTACATAAGAGCTACATGCATTACAATGCACAACCTACTACAATTGGACTTGCCATAATTGACTATATGATGCATGGCTTTATTTGAAAGCTTAAACTAACCTAAATGCCATGAAATGCAATGCAAAAATAATAGAAAGCAAGTGAGCTCTAGGTGAACCCAAGTTGAGGAGGTTTCCTCTGAGCCCAAGCATGTCTCTTCAGAGCAGGGCTGCTGCCTCCATCAGCTCTCCCCGGGTTGAAAAAAACTCTCCTCTGGAGAATTGTCCCTATACCCTTGGAGTAACATAGGGGCGGCCTTAGCAAGCTCTACCTCAGGGAGCCATTCCTCCTCACCATTGAGGAATCTAACTTTGTAATTCACTTGTATTCCTTCAGTGGTTAGTCGGGTTTGATCCCCAAGGATAGCCTCAATATCCAGGTCGTGGTTGTCATTAGGGATGGAGAAAGGCTCTGGGTAGAGAGTGAGATCCTCCACATGGGCAGTGGTGGGGATCCCTATTTCTGGTGGCGCTGAGTCCTCAAAGCAACTAGTCTGTTTGTCCAATGCCCAAATCCTAAGTTGCTCAATTTGATCAGGGTCTCCTACATTAAAATACCTTCCTCGGCCATGCCTATTAGTACACTTGGGATAGAATTTCATAGTGCTACTAAAATGGCTTGGTATAACAAAATCAATGTGCTCAATATTCTCAAAGGAAGGTAAAACAGTATTATTTAACCCTAAAATTTTGGGATTGGGTTCAGTAAGGCATGCTCTAAAGTTCAAAGGATAAGGATCTAAAATTCTTAAGTCAAGAGATTGTTTCAAGGACTTAGGGTTTAAGTCAACTCCTAGCTTTGGAAACTCATAAAGGTCTAAGTAGGGTATGAGGGTTTCCTTAGGAGGCTCTATCTCAAGGGGTGGCTTTGGTTTGTGTTGCTCACCTAGGTCAGTCTTTGTAAGGACTAAGGGACATAAGGGTTGATCAAGTTGGGTGTCCCTAGGTAATTCTTGAGGTATCATCAGTTGGAGGGTTGTTTGGGTTGGTTTAGACTCAGCTATGACTCCCTTGTTGGTTGAAGCTCTAAGTTCTCTAGGCATGGATGGTTTTAGTTTGATCTTCTGACCTGAGTGGCTGAAGACATAAGTGTTAGTCCGGGCATAGTGGACTACATTCATGTCATATAGCCAGGGTCTGCCTAGTAGGACATGTGCAACATCCATAGTGATGATGTCACACCAGACTTGTCCTTCATAGCTACCAAACTGTAATGGGGCAAGACTCCTATGGGTTATAGGCACATTTGTTTGATTGACCCAAGAGATATTGTAAGGTATAGGGTGAGCCTCTACCTTAAGCTTGAACTTGGTGGCAGTAGAGTGGGAGACTACGTTGAGGCTACTACCCCCATCTATCACTACTTTGCACATGTTTCCATTGCATTTCATGTAAGTATGAAAGATACTAGTTCTTCGCCAGTCATCAGTGGGTGCGGGTTGGATCAAGTTACACCTAATGACTCCTAAGGTGTTTTGGGCTAATTCTTCATTACTATCATACTCTAGTTCTTCAAAGACTTGACATTCAGAGTCAGGGTCATTAAGGTCTTCAAGGCTAGGGGTTTGGGTTTCTTCTCCTAAGTACAAGACCTTTTTAGGGCAGTCTTTCATAAAATGTCCAGGTTGCCTACAAGCATGACATGTGACCCTAGATAGTTCTTGATAGCTAGAGGGCTTGGGTTTGGGAGTGCTAGAGCTAGAGGGATTGGTGGGTTTAGGACTTGGGTTAGGGGTACTAACTTCTTTCCTAAAGGCATTCTTAATTTCTTGTTCTATTTCCTTAGCTCTAAGATGGGCAACCTCTATGGAGTCTATTTGGTAGTAGGTAAGGCCTTTCCTAATTTCAGATCTGAGGCCATTCTTATACCTACTAAGGGAAAATTGGGGTTCTTCCCTTATGTTACCTCTAAGGAGCAACTCTTCAAAACTAGCAATGTATTGGTCTATAGTCATGGCTCCTTGGGTTAGGCTGCTAGCTTGGTCATACAACTTGTTTTGAAAGTATGAGGGAACATACTTCATTTTGAGCTGTTGACGCATCTCTATCCAATTGTCTATGGGAGGTCGGTTGGATCTCTCTAGGTTGTTTTCTATGTTGGTCCAGTACAACCTAGCATTCCCTTCTAGGAGGCATTCGGCAAACCGAACTTTGCTATGGTCGGGTATCATGCTCCATTCAAAGTATTGTTCAAGTTTGGTTGACCAATCTAGGAAGTCACGAGGATCTAAGGATCCATTAAAGGTTGGGGGATTGAGGTTGATGGCGCGGTGCACATCATCCTCCCTAAATCTGGGTTGAAGTGGAGTTGGAGCTGAGTGTCCATTCCACATAAGTGGTTGTTGGGTTCCTACATGGTTCGGATTAGGATATCCATTCCACATAGGGGTGGTTGGCTTCCTACATGGGTTGGGGTTTGATGCCCATTCCACATAGGTGGGGGTTGAGTTCCTACGTGGGTTGTAACTTGTTGTCCATTCCACATAGGGGGTGGTTGGGATCCTACATGGGTTGGGGTTTGATGCCCATTCCACATAGGTGGGGGTTGAGTTCCTACATGGGTTGGAACTTGTTGTCCATTCCACATAGGGGTTGGTTGGGATCCTACATGGTTTGGAGTTTGATGTCCATTCCACATAGGTGGTTGTTGAACTTCCACATGGGTTGGGGTATGGGGTGGTTCACTAGCTTGGCTTGGAGATCTACCTCTAGTATTGTTAAGCTGGTTGAGGTTTTGGTTGATGGTTTCTATTTGAGCAGCCAAAATGTGAAACTGGTTAAGACTCTGAGTGATGGTTCCTACTTGTTCAGTCAGAAGGTCAATCTTCTCATTCAAAGTAGTATTATCCATTGTGGGGTCTTGTTCTTGTTATTGAGTTTTAGACTGGGTTTGCATGGGTGTTTTGAAAAATATAAGTTTTCAAAATAGGGCAAAGTGATAGATAGATAAGTAGTCTATTATGGATCCAAATTCTTTCAAACACCTAATTCCAAAGATCGCCTAGGATTTAGAAAATAAAGTTTTGAGGCTTTAAAAAAATCTAAACTAGGAGCCTAAGCTCTGATACCAAGCTGATGTAGGACGGGGATCTAAAACATTCAAACAACGATTTTGAAACCCATTTTGATAGATAAGTATATAATAGGGAAAACCGGATTTAAACTAACGAGATTTTGAGAAACTAATTTTTTTGTATTTTATAATAATAAAGGAAACCCGAGATTACAACTACTGAAAGCAATAAATGCTGAAATTAAACTTACAGAGCGACCCTTGAGGATTGAAGGATCGTACCATCCCGTTCTTCGCCGGCCCAACTCTGATGGAAGGTGTAGAATGGTTGAGCATTACACACAAACACACAAAGGGATCCGAACAAGCCTCGGATTCATATTGCACACTTAAATCAAGGGGGAGGCTAGTCCTCACAAGTTCCCTTCCTAATATGAGATCTAACTAGAAGAGGGGGGGGGGGGGAAGAGAAGAGAGGGATGCGCCACCACTTTGCTTGTCCTCCTTGCGCCAATTACAAAATCAAAGATTAATGTAGATGCTATTCGGATCACAAGAGGAACAAAACAAAAGAAAGAAGAGAAACTTAGCTTGCTTGGTTTGAAGATCCCTCCTTCTTGTTCCTTGCGCCTCATGTCCTCTTGGAGAGTTTCTTGGCATCAAGATGGAAGTTATGAGATGAAGAACTCTCAGCTAGAAGATGCAAGAGAGGAGTGTTCTTAGAGTTTTGGTGGAGAAGGAAAAAGAAGAAGGGCTCGGCCCTTGGAAGAACACTACTACTACTACTAATGGCGACACTAGTGTTTACCTAGGAAACTAATAGACAATTCTCATTTCATCAAAGCTAGAGAATACATGCAAGAGGGGCACATTTATAGGCAAGTGGGAGAGCTAGGTTAGGATGGTCAATAGCCCCCTTGCGCTCCTTACAAAAATAGAGTGAAATTCGAAATTTGAAAGACAAGGGTTGGCGCAAATTGGTCTTGAAAGCTTTCCTTCTTTGATAGTCTTCTTTTGGCAAGGTTTTGATGGTGTTGGGCTGGCATTGAGGTGGCTTTCCTTGCTTCTTGTGTTGGCGAGAGGCTCTCATCTTTCCTGAATGTTGGCGCAAAAGTGAAGGATTCAAAAGTTGAATCCTTTCCATAAGTACTTTGGGCGGCAAAACAAGATGGTAAGTCTCATTAATGGATCCCTTTGATTGTGGATCTAGATTGGATTGATTTTGAATTCTTTCTTTGCTTGGATGATGAGTTGGCGCATATCCAAGGTTGGATGGTTGATGTGGCCGATTGATTCATTGAAGAGGCGCCTAATCAAATGAGGAAACTAAAATGGCAAGTGAGTTCATCTTGGACCTTGAGTTGAACTTGGAGTTGGAGAGGTTGAAGTCTTCTTTCCTTTCTTGAACTGAACTTCTTGAGTGGGCTTTGAGCTGACCTTGGAGTGGAGCTTTAGCTAACCTTTAGCTTGAATGACCTGCCAAAAATATAACCAATGCAAGGATGCACTATCCTACCATGATGCAAAAGTACATAAGAGCTACATGCATTACAATGCACAACCTACTACAATTGGACATGCCATAATTGACTATATGATGCATGGCTTTATTTGAAAGCTTAAACTAACCTAAATGCCATGAAATGCAATGCAAAAATAATAGAAAGCAAGTGAGCTCTAGGTGAACCCAAGTTGAGGAGGTTTCCTCCGAGCCCAAGCATGTCTCTTCAGAGCAGGGCTGCTGCCTCCATCATAAAGAGCTATAGAAATAGAAACAATTATAGCCTCAGCCGTAAATACATTACGAGCCGTGAATATTTTTGCCCCTTCGTGTTTCTTACTCGATTTGACTCCAAATTAAACCAGAATTGGACCAAACTCTCTAGAAACCTTCCTAGATTGGTTCTATACTGATTAGACTATAAAAGGAAGGATTTTGGTAGGATTTCAGGGGCTTCTAAGCACTAACACGAACGGAGGTAGTGGCGGCGGCGAAAATCAACTTTTGGATGGAATTTGATCAAGAAAGTCACGCAAAGGAAGAATTGGACGCTTCATCTTCATCTCCAGATCGAGAGGAAGCTTTTCTAATTACTTGTCTAACGATTTCTTGTATTCTTCTGAGGTTTTCATGCGATTTTCATTGATGAACATGCTATTTGTTATGAACATGAGCAAGTAAAGCTATTTTCAGGATTAGGGCTGTAGCCCATTGACGATTTATGGATTAAATCTATTGTTTTAAATCTTTGTCATGATTTTTATAGAGTTGATTTGATTAGAATTGTGTTTATTCCATAATTTACAATGATCAAGTAATTTTGCGTCTAAGATGTTACGAGAAGGACCGGGAGGTGAATCGCAACGTCGTAACTATTCTTTTCAAACCTACGAATTCAATCACGGGAGTAGTTTGGATTCGTTTGAAGGATTTCAAGGTTTTTCATAGAACTTGATGGGTCTAGTTACGTTAACTGTCATGAGAGTAAGGAGTTAGCGTAGTTAGATACCGGATTACGCTTCGGGAGAAGGTAATTTGTACCTTAGGAAAAATCTCTTTAAACGCTGTAAATTTTCGTTCAAAGATTTTATTTTCATTAAATTCATAATCATTAATGTGGTGAAACCCCGAATCCTGAATTTATCCGAATTGATTTTTACCCAAAACACTATATCTATTTCTTTTTATTCGTATTTAGAAGTTTCCAAAACAAAAACCACAAATTTGATTCGTCTAGATATAGAGCGATCGTGTAGTCGGTACTTGACCGCCTGATCCTTGTTGGGAACGATATCTTATTTTATTACTTCGATAAATCCGTACACTTGTGAATGTATCACTTAGCTAACCAATCAATGAAATCTCTAGGATCAAGGGATCCACTAAAAGAGGAGTGAGTTTTATGGCCCTTTGAACATCATCATTCCTATGCCTAGTCTGGCAATTGGACCATGGTGGCCCTCCCATTCTTGATGTTGAGGGGCATCTCTCTTATTAGTTTGATTTCTATGAGAAGGTTCAGGAAAATCCATAAGTATTGGGTTACTAAAAGGGTGGCTAGGGGAGCTCTCTTCTCTATTATGACTTTCAACACTTTGAACCCTTTGGCTAAGTTCTCTCTTTTTAGTCCTCATATCATTCATTTTGGTCATCATTTTTATTAAACTAGTTAATTCCATAGGTGAGTTAGGTTCTTGTTGGGTTCTAGACTGGGTATGCATGATTTTGAAGGAATATAAGTTTTGAAATCAATGCCCCTAGATCAATTATGGTGATGCAACATTTCTTTCAAGCAACCTAGGTCCAAATGGCCTTAGATTTAGAAAATAAGTTTTTAGGCTTAAAATCTAAATAAGGAACCTAGGCTCTGATACCAACTAATGTAGGGTGGGCTATCATGCAAACGACGCCTTTGAAATAATTTTTATGATTAGATATATTGAGAAGCCCAAGTTAAACTAATGCATTTGGAAATATTCCTTTTTTTATTTTATATAAAAACTCAAAATTACTCATGCAGTTCTAAGAAAATGGTAAATCTATATATGCAATTTTATGAAAGTTATAAATGACAAAAATCATAAAAAGTGTTCACCTCGGTCACCTTGAGAATAGAATGGACATACCTTCCCATTTTTTACCGGTCCAATGGTGGAAAAGTAGGCAAGTAGGGTCCTATGAGCTTACAAGCACATCATTATAGTATCCCACACAAACTTGGGTGAGTTATAAAGTATATTAAGAGGCTAAATACAACTAACAATGAAAGGGGAGGTTAAGCCTCCAAATTCCCTTACTAACAAATAAGGACTAACTTTTTTTTTTAATAAGGACTAACTATAAGATGGGAGAATTGTGAAGGAATTATGGCTTCCAGCTTGAATGTGTCAGCTAGGGGATCCTTCATGCATTCAAGTCTTGCCCAAATGAGGTGTGAGTGCATATGATTATCAAACAAATGGAAGTGTCAAGTTACAAAGAGAGGACACTGTTGGGAAACCCCAGGCAATTTTAAAATTTAATTAACAACGAAAGCATTCCCGAAAACAGTTTCCTGTGCTATGTTGGATCATCTTTATGAGTGGTCCACCGGATGTGTCAGAGTAGTATACTTGAATCGCAATTCCTAGGGGCTGCCTGATGACGAATTTGTGGTGCGCAAGGGAACACCCTCTACAATCATGCACACACAGGTTCCCCGAGATCTGTTCCATCCATTCCTAGTGCTAGCCTTTGGGAGGAAGATCCATCAATGCCTATGCTCTCCCTTTGCTTGTGCCATCTCCAAGATGCGCCAAGAGGGAGGGAGTCTTCTCCTTCTCAACTTGCACCAATCAACAAAAGATTGCGCCAAGGAGAAGATGAACAAGCCTTGGCCATAAGGAATGGGCAGCACTTCCACTTGCGCCAAGTAGATGATCAATACCTTCAATCTTCTTCTTCCACTCTCCAACACAATAATAGAACCAAGACAAGATGAGATAGGTGGTTGTTCTTCAGCTGGGCACCACTTCACCTTGCGCCATCTTCATAGAAGATGCATCAAGAGGTGAAGAAGAGGTAGGCGACAATGAGAGGACGCCTCTTCCACTTATCCCTTGAAGGAAGAAGATGATCTTCATGCCATTGAGGAACTCACCAACTCCATGGAGGAAGAGAGGGGCTACCCCCTTTATGTTGGCGACAAGAAGAAGATCTTGGGCACTTAGGTTTTTGCACATTTCAAAATCCATCATGTTACATGCGCCTAGGCCCCCTTTTAGATACCCATCTTGGGCGCCGGGTCCGTCCAGTATGTCTACCTTGATATCTATAAGTCTGTGTTTGCAACCTGTGTTCAACCATCACATATAACAGTCTCAAGTGCATCATAGTTGTCCCTTATCCACTATGATACTTGACTAGGGACAATCCTTTGAGACTAGATAAAATCTATCTCCAAGGACATTGTTTATGCATATGCACATATGATGCAGATGTACCAAATGCACAACAACAACCATGTCAAGATATATATCACAAATAAGTGTGACACACATCAGACCAGCCATAGGTCCTAGGGTATATACACCAGCAAAGACTTAGCTGGTTTTAGATAACAAATAGGGAGACAGGTCAAGTTGGCAGGGGTGTAGAAGCAAGAGACTAGTTGGGGGAGGTTCTTCAACGTGTCAGCTCCAACAGGTGGGAGACTCACCACATGCCTCCTTCCATCATCGTTGGTGGTTTGGAGACAATGACATGTCTA
This sequence comes from Costus lasius, assembly GCA_027563935.2. Classification (NCBI taxonomy): domain Eukaryota; kingdom Viridiplantae; phylum Streptophyta; class Magnoliopsida; order Zingiberales; family Costaceae; genus Costus; species Costus lasius. The sequence continues at coordinate 62,502,502 of CM050454.1, read as the reverse complement.
TTGACTTGGTTCAAGACCTCAATGGGGAAGCTGGTCGTCGGCATCACTAGTGCAAACAAAGCAAGGGACGCACGATGGAAAATAGCATATTCATCGTGAGGAGGGATGTCTGGCGCCAACTAGTGCTTCGCCAAGCGGTACAGGGAGCTAGGTGGAGGCTATTGTGGTTGCCAGGAGAGGGCTAGTGTAATACCCATGCTTTTGAAAGAAACCCTTATTAAGGGGGTGAAACCCTAAACATGCGCATCTAGCAAGCATGACGGAAAGAGGGTTTCGAAAAGATCGTATATGACAACCATATGATCAACTTGAAGCTATGAGTTTAGATCTATACCATAGCCATAGATTGGAGGTCGGCTTGGAAGAAGAGAGCAACTTTGATCTCCTCCAAAAGTTCACACACAAAGGCGATGAAGACTCCCAACTTGCGCACCTCTTGTGCTAGCAAAAGTGCCAAGATGTCAATGATCGAGTGTAGGGAAGAGATGAAGACTTCCTTTTGCTTGGCCGGTTCCTCCTCTTCTCGTCAACACCCTCACTTGCTCGAGAGCAAAAAAATCGTTTCCACCAAGCAACAAGAGAGAGGTGTAACCGAAAAACATTAGGGAGACTTCAAGCCATGAGCGCATATGCGTTTTCATTTTGGAACTTTCCAAAAATGGCAACCATTAAGAGTATGCGTTCATGCGTTCATGTCTCCATGAACCAAACGCAACTCCTTCTCCCTCTTGAACCATGCGCTCAACCCATGAGCCGGTTCAATACTCTTGGTTCAATAGCGAAACCAAATCAGCCCAAGCATTAAGTCTAGATCAAATTAGACCCCAAAGTCCAAGATCTGACCATTCATCATCTGACGCTTCTGATCGCATCGATCTAGCATCATCTCTCTCGATCGAAGCTTACCGATCTAAAGCCCTAATCAATCAAACATGATCAGACCAGATCTCACTTACAATCAGAGATTAAATCCCTTTAAACTGAACCGAAACAATTCAGTCCACACGATCTGACTTAAGCAAGCCATATCACCAAATTGTGCGACCCTAAGGGTTTCCTTTAAATGTCGGTAACGATAACTTTCGTTATCACGATCAGTGAGGGGTATCTAGCAACACATCACTGTCTCCCGATATAAAGGAAAGAGTCTTCCAAGACTACACCCAAACCATAGCACAAGTGTGAATCAAACTCACGAGGCATGCATGTTTCCTTTGCCACTGGATGTTCTTATTGGACAAGCATGTCAAGCCTGTAACTCCAATACGATGAGCATGATTAGATCAGATGAACACAGTCATCTGGGTATGGCCATACACTATCTCAATCTTCTCATACAGGGGGGGCCCTTTAGAACATCACACTCCTTAAACAAGGAGACGGCAATCCTTTATCTATCACAAGTGCCCTAACCTGACTCAAGCTCACCATCCAAGATAGTCTATAACCATTATGTTTCAAATGATATTGAACTACCTCAAAACAATGACAATCATCATTTAGAAACACAAGTGATCTCAAGTCAAAGGACATGTGCCACTTGCTGCTTACGAGGATCATTCACATTGTGACAAGCAATGGAATATCCCAGTAGGGTCTGTCCAGTACATCCAATGTACCCATGAGTCTACATCTTATTCCATGCTCGAAGCATCCTATAAGATTAGCACACATATTAGTCTCAATCATATCAAGGCTGTCTCAGGTTCACCAAGATATCTCGACTAAGGACATATAGCCTGTCAGCCTAGCTGAACAGCTTTGAGACATTATTCAGAAGTACACTTATTACAGCAGACAAGGTAACAACCTGAATAATAACCATGCCTTTATAAACACAAGAGTTTATTACATGATACTTATTACAATCCCAAAGGCCTCAAACATTAGCCTTAAGGGCATACCCCAACAATCTCCCACTTGCACTTAATCTAATGGTTGAGAAATCTCAAACCCATATTATTACAGTGCTGCTCATGCTTCTGCTTCGCCAGAGGCTTGGTAAGCGGGTCTGCCAGATTGTCATCTGTATGAACCTTGCATATTTTGATCTCGCCTCGATCAATGATCTCCCGGATCAAGTGAAACCGTCTCTGTATGTGCTTGGACTTCTGGTGCGACCGTGGTTCCTTTGCTTGTGCGATTGCTCCAGTGTTATCACAGAAGATAACCAAAGGATCAGCACTCGAAGGAACGACACCAAGTTCTCTCACGAACTTACGAATCCACACTGCCTCCTTGGATGCTTCCGAGGCTGCAACATACTCGGCTTCTGTTGTGGAATCAGCAACAGTTGACTGTTTGAAACTCTTCCACACCACTGCTCCACCATTCAAGCTAAAAACATAGCCTGATTGCGATCGGAAATCATCCTGGTCCGACTGGAACGAAGCGTCAGTATATCCCTCTATACTGAGTTCTTCCTTACCACCATATATCAAGAACATATCTTTGGTCCTCCGCAGATATTTTATAATGTTCTTGACTGCAATCCAGTGCGCCAAACCTGGATTACTTTGGAATCGACTGGTCACGCTTAACCCGTAAGCGACGTCTGGGCGAGTACACAACATCGCATACATAATGGACCCAATAGCCGAAGCATAAGGCGTATTGTCCATTTCATCTTTCTCAGTCTGTGTTTGTGGACACTGACTCTTCGAAAGATTCAGACCATGTCTGACTGGAAGATATCCACGTTTAGAATTCTCTAAATGGAATCTCTCCAGGACCTTATCGATGTAAGTACTCTGGCACAGCCCGAGAAGCCTCTTAGATCTATCCCGGTAGATCTTTACACCTAACACATAGGCTGCTTCTCCTAGATCTTTCATCTGGAAACATTTTCCTAACCATGCTTTAACAGCATGCAGTTCAGGAATATCATTTCCAATGATTAAGATATCATCGACGTAGAGGATTAGGAATGTAATTACGCTCCCACTAAACCTCTTATAAACACACGGGTCATCCTCGTTCTTGATGAAACCAAACTCAGAGATTGATTCATCAAAACGAATATTCCAGCTCCTAGATGCTTGTTTCAATCCATAAATGGATTTCTTTAACTTGCATATTTTATGACGATCTGCTGGATTAGTGAAACCCTCAGGTTGTGTCATATACACATCCTCATCCAGATTTCCATTAAGGAAAGCTGTTTTCACATCCATCTGCCAGATCTCATAATCATAATATGCTGCTATCGCGAAAAGAATCCGAATAGACTTGAACATAGCTACAGGTGAGAAAGTTTCATCATAATCTATCCCGTAGATTTGTTTGAAACCTTTCGCAACTAGCCTGCCTTTATAGGTAACCACGTTACCATCCATGTCAATCTTCTTCTTGAAGATCCATTTACAGCCTATAGGGATTACTCCCGGAGGCGGATCAACCAAATCCCAGACTTGGTTATCTGACATGGAGTCCATCTCGGCTCGCATAGCATCAAGCCATCTAGCTGACTCCGGTCCACTGACCGCATCCGCATAGGTGAGGGGTTCATCATTATCAATGATGTAGACTCCGTCATAGCGCTCAGGCTGTCGACGGATCCTTCCCGATCTTCGCGGTTCCCGTGTTATCTGAGCCTCAGGTTGTTCAATAACCTGATCTACCGGCTCAGGCTCATCCAACTGTGCTTGACTACTTTGTCCTTCCTCTGGATTTTCATCCAGCTTTATTTCTCTCCCACTGGCCTCTTGCAGAAGAAACTCCTTCTCAAGGAATATGGCCGTCCGAGCAACAAAAACTTTGTTCTCCTTGGGATCGTAGAAATAATAACCCTTAGTTTCCTTAGGGTAACCGACAAAGATGCATTTGTCAGATCTGCTCTCTAGTTTCCCAGAGGCGAGCTTTTTGACATAAGCCTCGCAACCCCAGATCCTGATAAATGTCAAGCTTGGCTGTTTCCCATACCATAATTCATATGGCGTCATTGAAACTGCCTTAGATGGCACTCGGTTTAGTACCTTTGCAGCTGTTTCCAGTGCAAAACCCCAAAAGGAGTATGGAAGTGTAGCCTGACTCATCATAGAACGAACCATATCAAGTAACGTTCTATTTCTCCTCTCGGACACACCATTCCATTGCGGTGTTCCTGGCGGAGTGAGCTGTGAGATAATCCCACACTCCTTCAGATAGTCAGTAAATGCATGACTTAGGTATTCTCCACCTCGATCTGAGCGAAGTGCCTTGATATTTCGGCTTAGCTGATTTTGTACTTCATTCTTGAACTCTTTGAACTTGTCAAAAGATTCACTTTTATGTCTCATTAAATAGACATACCCATACCTACTGAAATCATCAGTAAAGGTAATGAAGTACTGATAGCCACCTCTGGCATGTTTACTAAATGGCCCACACACATCACTGTGTATAAGGTCAAGTAAACCTGAAGCCCTTTGACCTTTCTTAGAAAAAGGTGACTTCGTCATTTTACCCATTAAACAAGCTTTGCATGTATCAATCTCCTTATAGGAGAATGATCCCAGCAGTCCATGATCATGCAACCGCTTAATGCGCTTCTCGTTTATATGGCCTAAACGACTATGCCATAGCAAGGTGCTGTCATCAGCATACTTGGCTTTCTTATTATCAATGTTTTGTATAGAATATTCCATGTCCAACATGAATAACCCATTGTTGATTGAACCAGTTGCATACACAATATTATCATAAGATAAAACACACTTTGAAATTTTGCATTCAAAGGCAAATCCTTTCCTGACAAGAGCAGGAATAGAGATAATATTCTTCGTGATACTTGGTACAAAATAACAATTGTTTAATTCTAATACAATGCCAGATGGTAAAGAAATGAAATAGTCTCCTACAGCAACAGCAGCAACCCGTGCCCCGTTTCCAACTCGTAGGTCTACCTCATGCTGTCCCACCTGCTTTCTTCTCTTGAGTTCCTGTACATTTGAACAAATGTGAACTCCACATGCAGTGTCCAACACCCATGAAATAGAAGAAGAAGATAACATGACCTCAGTCACATATATACCTGAGCCAGAAGCGATGCTTCCCCTCTTATCTCCTTGGAGCGCTTTACAGTCCTTTTTCCAGTGACCCAGCTGGCCACAGTGGAAACACCTGTTATCCTTCGACCGCTTCACCTTCTGTTTCAGAGCCTTGCTGTAATTCTTGACAGGGGCCTTGCCCTTCTTCCCCTTCTTCTTGTTCCTAGAAGGAACCATCAAGACAGAGGTTGAAGGCTTACCCTTCAGAGTTTCCTCAGTTGTCAAGAGCATATTCAGCAGCTCTGCCGGCGTGCAATCGATTTTGTTCATATTAAAATTAATGATGAACGCATCGAAAGAGGGCGGGAGAGACTGCAGAATAATATCAACAGCAAGCTCCTGGTTGACGGTATGCCCCAGTTTCTCCAGAGCCTCCTTGTGCCCAATCATTTTGAGCACGTGAGCTCCCACTGGGCTCCCCTCAGCCAGTTTGCTCTGAAAGAAGAGCTTTGTCAGATTATAGCGTTCTGTCCTCGCCTGTGCAGCATACAGCATCTTGAGGTTCGCTATAATCTCTATAGCCGACATATCCTCATGCTGACGCTGCAGCGGTGGCGTCATAGACGCAAGCATCAGGCAAGCGACATCAATGCTATCATTGACGTGCTTTTCATAGGCATCCCGAACCGCCCTTGCGGCGTTCGGAGCGGGCTGCGGCGGTATCGCCGTCTCGAGGACATACAGTTTCCTCTCTGCCTTAAGAACGATCTTAAGGTGTCCAAACCAGTCAGAGAAGTTCGGCCCAGCAAACTTCTCCCTTTCCAGTAGGGATCGCACATTGAAGCTCATGGTGTTCGTTGCTGCAGTTATCTACAACAATGCAAGAACAGCAAGGTTAGTATCAATGTTCAGAATCAATCCAGGACTTAAGAAAGATTCTTTTCTCACTATTTTATCTGACTGAAAAATCCAGTAAACAGTCCGAAAGAGTAACACTCTTTTAGTGAGATGGGATCCAGATTTCATACTTGGTCTCCGCGTCCCGCTCAGGCGAGATAAGATGCACAGAGATGACAAGCACTAATTTCTGGTAGGCTGTCCCAGCCAATCGCCAACCCGTGCGATTCCCCTTCATCTGGGCAATCCAGCAGACTGTGCCAACTGAGTTGGTACAACACAGTCTCTGATCCCACAGATGGCTGCCTCCATGTGCTACCATATGCGCCACATATGTAGCCTACATGGTCAAGCTGACCTGACCTACTCCCTGGACCACCACGTGCTATGCTGAGCAACGAGAAGGGATAAATCCCTACTCTGTAACACGCAGGTGTAATCCCGCACCGTCTGAAGATAGATGGACGTGCCCACTGAGTGGGTTCAACACGGCTCCAACGATAGTCAGAACAGTGAGGTTTCGCGTCAGAAGGCTTACGAGCTTGATATGTTAGCGTTGGATTTTAACGGTCTTTTATCTTCTTACTATCAGGCATATCCTATGGCTATAGCAGAAGATAAACACATGCAATTCTAATTATATAAGCAATAAATAGAAAGCATGATCTTATGTGGTAAAAGCCCATGAACCCTAGAAAGACCTTAATTTTACTTAAGTCTTCACTTGAGCTCTTTTGCATCTCATCTGGTCCAACCCAGGGCCCTAGCGCCAAGAGCACCTCAGGTGCGCCACCAGGTGAATGCCCCTCTAGGATGTGTGCCTTTATGCTCTTGTCTAATCAAAAACATTTTGATCTATCTAGACAAGCTTTGACTCGCAGGTCAATTATACAATAAATTAATAAAAAAAATGTGATTCGCAGATCACAATAATATTAACTTGTAATTTACCAGGCACGCAGGCCCCAGCACAGCACACATTAGGGCAACCCACATAAGATTAAATAAACAAGCATATGGTATCAAAACAACATGTGATCCATTCATGAAATTAAATTTTGAAAAACCCCATGGTATCAATTTTAATTTCCTTATGTGCTCTACAACCTTACAATGGTCCATTGATAGGGATCCACTCATCCATCTAGTCAGATCCTCTGCCCTTGCATGCACCGAGTCCTAACTGACCCGTGTTGACCTAATGGTCAACCATGCATGCGCCAAGGGCTGAACCACCCTCATGAGTTTTGGCAAGCGGGTGTGACCCCGGGCCTAACTCATGTGTGTTCAGTAGTTGTCTCAACCAGACCTCGCTACACGCCCTGGATGCAGTCGACCTATAGCCACCTCGTGCTTGCGCACAGGTGCTATCTGGTCAACCCATCTAGGCTGTCAGATGGTCTGATCAGACTAGTTGGATCTAACCTAGAAGATGCTTTCAACCCCATCAACCCATCTAAGGATTTATAGTAGGGGCACCTTAGATCTAAGTAGGCGCGCAAGATGTAAGTTTTATAAAACATCTAGAACATGCGCAAACAAACAAAACAACATGCTTCACTTGAGAACATAAGATATATCTCATATCTAGCATATTGATAACCCTTAGATCTAAGGGGAGTCCCCTTCTAGGGGGAGCGCAAACTTTAGGGGGTCCCCTTCAAGGGGGAGCGCAAACTTCATGTAACCATGATACAAGCGCAAACATAGCCAATGTAAACCATGCATCATGAAAACAAAGCATCAAGTAAGCGCAACATGTATGGATCACAAACACTTCAAAGCAATCATATAGATCATATCGAAAGCCTACCTCTGATACCAATTGAAAGAAACCCTTATTAAGGGGGTGAAACCCTAAACATGCGCATCTAGTAAGCATGACGGAAAGAGGGTTTCGAAAAGATCGTATATGACAACCATATGATCAACTTGAAGCTATGAGTTTAGATCTATACCATAGCCATAGATTGGAGGTCGGCTTGGAAGAAGAGAGCAACTTTGATCTCCTCCAAAAGTTCACACACAAAGGCGATGAAGACTCCCAACTTGCGCACCTCTTGTGCTAGCAAAAGTGCCAAGATGTCAATGATCGAGTGTAGGGAAGAGATGAAGACTTCCTTTTGCTTGGCCGGTTCCTCCTCTTCTCGTCAACACCCTCACTTGCTCGAGAGCAAAAAAATCGTTTCCACCAAGCAACAAGAGAGAGGTGTAACCGAAAAACATTAGGGAGACTTCAAGCCATGAACGCATATGCGTTTTCATTTTGGAACTTTCCAAAAATGGCAACCATTAAGAGTATGCGTTCATGCGTTCATGTCTCCATGAACCAAACGCAACTCCTTCTCCCTCTTGAACCATGCGCTCAACCCATGAGCCGGTTCAATACTCTTGGTTCAATAGCGAAACCAAATCAGCCCAAGCATTAAGTCTAGATCAAATTAGACCCCAAAGTCCAAGATCTGACCATTCATCATCTGACGCTTCTGATCGCATCGATCTAGCATCATCTCTCTCGATCGAAGCTTACCGATCTAAAGCCCTAATCAATCAAACATGATCAGACCAGATCTCACTTACAATCAGAGATTAAATCCCTTTAAACTGAACCGAAACAATTCAGTCCACACGATCTGACTTAAGCAAGCCATATCACCAAATTGTGCGACCCTAAGGGTTTCCTTTAAATGTCGGTAACGATAACTTTCGTTATCACGATCAGTGAGGGGTATCTAGCAACACATCACTGTCTCCCGATATAAAGGAAAGAGTCTTCCAAGACTACACCCAAACCATAGCACAAGTGTGAATCAAACTCACGAGGCATGCATGTTTCCTTTGCCACTGGATGTTCTTATTGGACAAGCATGTCAAGCCTGTAACTCCAATACGATGAGCATGATTAGATCAGATGAACACAGTCATCTGGGTATGGCCATACACTATCTCAATCTTCTCATACAGGGGGGGCCCTTTAGAACATCACACTCCTTAAACAAGGAGACGGCAATCCTTTATCTATCACAAGTGCCCTAACCTGACTCAAGCTCACCATCCAAGATAGTCTATAACCATTATGTTTCAAATGATATTGAACTACCTCAAAACAATGACAATCATCATTTAGAAACACAAGTGATCTCAAGTCAAAGGACATGTGCCACTTGCTGCTTACGAGGATCATTCACATTGTGACAAGCAATGGAATATCCCAGTAGGGTCTGTCCAGTACATCCAATGTACCCATGAGTCTATATCTTATTCCATACTCGAAGCATCCTATAAGATTAGCACACATATTAGTCTCAATCATATCAAGGCTGTCTCAGGTTCACCAAGATATCTCGACTAAGGACATATAGCCTGTCAGCCTAGCTGAACAGCTTTGAGACATTATTCAGAAGTACACTTATTACAGTAGACAAGGTAACAACCTGAATAATAACCATGCCTTTATAAACACAAGAGTTTATTACATGATACTTATTACAATCCCAAAGGCCTCAAACATTAGCCTTAAGGGCATACCCCAACAGCTTTCATTTTGTCAATTATGAAGATCATCATTTTGTGATACAAAGTCTCAATGTTCCATCTTTCTTTTTCACAAATAGTACTGGTGCTCCCCATGGTGAGATATTAGGCGAATGAAACCTTTATCCAATAATTCTTGTAATTGTTTCATCAGTTCTATCAATTCTAATGGTGCCATCCTATAAGGTGCTTTAGATATAGGAGTTGCACCATGAATAAGGTCAATACCAAACTCTACCTCTCTATCTGGTGGCAAACCAGATAACTCATCAGGAAAAACATCAAGAAACTCTTTAACCACTGCTATGTCATTCATACTTGTTTCTTTGGTTTGACAATCTTTGACACAGGCTAAGTACCCTTCACAACCTTTTTGAAGTAAGTTATGAGCATGAATGAAAGATATCAAACAAGGGGATGAGTCATGAACTACTCCTTTGAAATGAAAAATAGGTTGATTTGGCAAGTTAAAAGTCACCACTTTATTATAGCAATCTACAATTGCATGGTAAGATGAAAGCCAATCCATACCAAGTAAGATATCATAGTCTTGAATGTCTAAAAGGATTACATTAGCAGGAAGTTTATGTTCCTCAATTGAAATCAAACAAGAAGGATAAACAAGGTGTGCAGTCAATGAATCTCCAACTGGTGTAGACACATATAAGGTGGACTGTAATGGTTCAGGTTGTTTATCCAAATAATGTACAAAATGTTGTGCCACATAGGAAAGATTGGAACCAGGATCAAATAACACTTGTGCAGAAACATAAAATAAAACCTTCAACAACTGATTTGGAGGCTTTAGCATCTGGTTTTGAGATAGCATACAACCTTAGCATGAGTTACAGGCTTTGGAGGCATTGGCGCTTTCCTTCTATTATCGGGGCAATCCTTCACATGATGTCCAAACTTTCCACAAGAAAAACAAGCACCTGTTGTTCTATAACATTGCCTAGTATCATGTTTTCCTCCACAAGATGCACATGAGACATATCTAGTAGGTTGTCTATTCATTTCCAACCTTGGCAACTTTGCTCTTGGGTTGTTCGTCTCACCTCTAACATCTCTCTTTTGTTTTTGAGCATTAGGCCTAAACTTATCTCTTTTGTTTCTCAATTATTGGATCTCTTTCATATCTTTCTCCACGATAGCTGCCCGATCAACAAGTTCAACATATGTTCTTAGTTTTAAAACTGAAATCTTACCACGGATACTTGGCCTCAATCCTCTTTCAAACTTCTTTGCCCTCTTCGATTCATCAGCAACCAAATGTGGAGCAAATATAGAGAGTTCAGTAAATTTTGTATCATATTGTGCAACATAAAGATTTCCTTGTATCAACTGTATAAATTCAATTTCCTTTTGGTCCTTCACCCATTCAGGGAAATACTTCTCATGAAATTTCAATAAAAATGTTTCCCAGGTTATCACTTCTTACTTGGCCTCTGCCATTCTCTTTACCATCTTCCACCAATGTTCAGCTTCTCCTTCCAACATAAAAGGGACAAAAGAAACTTTTTGTGTATCTGAATAATTTATCATATCAAATATCTTCTTTATCTGCATTAGCCACTTTTCAGCTATCATTGGACTTAGTTCACCAAAAAAGGAGGAGTATTCATTTTCTTAAAGTTTTCAATTCCCATATGATCTGCATTGCTTTGGCTACTTGTTCCAAAATCAATAGGCTTTTCTCCCCTAGACATTTGTTGTTGCATTAAACTGGCCATAGTATCCAAGGCTTTCAAAACACCACTCATTTGTCTTGAGACTCATCCGGAGATTGAGAAGACCTCGGCATCTTATCCCCCTGTATCATCACAAGTAAACTTCAATTAATCATCAAAGACATCATAAATCATGATCTAAACATCAAAATTCCTCAAATCATGATCATCTAAACATCAACATTCCTCATGATTGAAATATCAAAATGCCTCAAATCATGCTCTGATACCACCTATTGTCACACCCCTAGAATCATAATGTAATCTATTCCCAAGATTCACAACATTACAAATTTGTGAATCACATCAAATATCATATAGACATATAGCCTTCTAGGGTTGCAACAACAACACAATAACAACAATACTAATCATAAGCTAACACCAATCAAACTACACATACTCATAGACTATCAAACTTCATTTATACCTTCAAACTTCAGTTATACATGAAACAAACATTCAAATGTTATAACATTACAACATTCTTGTTTCTTCTCTTACACTCCCAAAATAACATATACAAACCAAAATATCATATACAAGAGTCAACCATTTCAACTCATCAAAACTAAACCAAAAGCCTACTTAGCATAAATCCCTTTAGCACTTCTTTTATTGCCCCAAGGAAAGCAACCAAAAGCTAACCTGTAATATATATCAAATCAAAAGCGTGAGTTATGAAAACTCAACAAGAGCTACCAAGCCCATGGAACAAAATATAATTTTCTTACTACTTTGAAACATAGATTTTCATGAGCATTACTTTGGAAAATAGATTTTCATGATAATCAGTATAAAAATGTACAACCAAATTGATATCTCAAAACTATGACAATTAGAAACATGAAGAACAAGAGCATATGAATAGCTGAGCAAGATCTACTCAAGCATAGGAGCAATGGTAATGTCATGATCTCATGGTATTCAAATAAAATGTCATATTAGCAATATATGGTATCCTCATATGAGTGTCAAATGTCAAAAGTCTCTATCAAAGCATCATATAAAGAATAGTGGGAACCAAAACAAACAAATTCCTCCCGTCTGGAAGCAAGACTAACCCACGTCTGGGAAGTCCACAAAGCAAAAGGCTGGCAAAGGGCTCGCCATGGCACAACCAAATGTGAGTGGAGGGATTCTAGAGGTGGATCCCATGGATTCATGAGGTGGAAATCACCAAGTGTTGACACCTCATGCTAGAGAATTTTCTTATGACAACAATTAGGGAAAAATTAGAGAAAAATGAGGGTTTCCACCAAAACATTTTGTTTGGCTTGAGGGAGAGAGAAGTGGAGGTTTTCAAGGGGAAAAGAAGAGGAAAAAAAAAGTAAAAGTCCACTAAGGCAAGTTTCTACCCTTTGCCCTAAATTTGTGCTTTTAAAATTATGATAATTTTTGTCAAACAAATGATTATGATTCTTGGATCTATACTTTACTGAGATCAAAGGAATTTGTAGAGAATTTACCATCATATTGTCGATTGTTTCAAGAGTAAGTAAGCATGATCTTGTGACTCATGCAAATCTGACCTCTTCATGATTTTGGCCATGTAACTTTGTCTATACAAATGATTTTTCAATGAAACTTATTTTGGGGAAAAGCTAACTTGAATAACTTTCCATTGGATCACATATACATACTGTCACCTCTGATTTTTGGCATCAAACAGATAATAGTATTCGGTACATGTTTTTGAACATAAGGCTGACCTCTGTGTAGTATTTGCCTTTGAGTTTGGATTTACAAATTGGTTTGATATGATATTTAGTTTGAATTAAAGAGGACTCAAATATCTTTCCAATGAGTCATATATTGCATATTGTTGATACGGTACATGGCTTGAAACAAACAATAACTTTTGACTCATTGATTTTGTAACCTGATCATGGGCAGTCTGACCTTTTGTCACTTGATATGCTATAACTCTTTGAATACATTGCCAAATTGCACAAAATTAGATTGTGTGGAAAGTATATTAAATTATCTTTCCAATGATACCTCTTTTGTATGACTATCTATAGCATTTTCCTATGATTCAGTTGCCTGCAATAACTGGTCATGTTTGACATGTTCTGCTCTTAGTGTCATGGCAATATGGTACAACGTGTCATGCTCCTTGTGCTACATCTCTATGTTGATGGCTTATTATGTGATACATGACACTATCAGTGTATTTGGAAGGTGACCAAATGTTCCTAGAGACTTTGATATGCACCTTCGACGCCTTGTATCCATGATCATGTTGTAAGGGCAATTGTATTAAGGCAATAATGCCATTTTGTTACTTTGACTTGTTATGATACCATTGTTCTTTGGCTCTTACATCTTATAGTGGGAAAATGATTGATCCCATTTAAAATTGCTTTGAAAAGTAAAACAAGTGGTGCCATAATGCATAAGATCTAAACCTACTAAGTTATTTTGGTTGTATAGAGACGTGAAGTTAAATTTATAGCTAAGTGTGATATTCAAGGTTCCTTTATATAAGAGTATTGCATCTATAACTCAAGAGTCATACTAGGACTCATTGGGAATAATGTGAAAAGAAATGGGCAACAAGGTATGGGAGAAGAAGAGAGACTATAGACAGTTGAATCAGATAATAATTAAGAACAAGTATCCACTTCCAAGAATCGATAATTTATTTGATCAATTACGAACGGCACAAGTCTTTTCTAAAATTGATTTGAGATCTGGCTATTATCAACTCAAGATTAAGAAGGATGACATTTCAAAAACTGCTTTTAGAACTCCATATGGTCATTATGAATTTTTGGTAATGCCTTTTTGTTTGACTAATGCTTCGGCTACGTTCATGGGCTTGATGAATAGGATTTTTCAATCATTACTACATATATGTGTTATTGTGTTTATTAATGATATTCTTGTTTATTTACGAAGCAATCATGAACATGAAGACCATTTGAGGAAGGTACTTGGAATATTAAGAGAAAAGAAGCTATATGCCAAGTTTAGTAAATGTGAATTTTGGCTTACTCAAATTGATTTCTTAGGACATGTGATTTCAAAAGATGGCATTTCTATGGATCCTAAAAAGGTAGAAGCTATTATCAATTGGAGGCAACCAACAAATGTGGCAGAGATTCGAAGTTTCTTGGGTTTAACGGGTTATTATAGAAGATTCATTGAAGGGTTTTCAAAAATTTCATGTCCCCTTATAAGATTAACCAGAAAGGATGCTAAATTTAAATGGAATGAGGAGTGTGAAGAGAGTTTCAAAGAATTGAAGAAAAGATTAACTAGTACTCCAATCCTCATAATTCTTTGTGGTACTGAAGGCTTTGCAATCTATACTGATGCATCTAATAGAGGTCTTGGTTGTGTGTTAATGCAAAAGGGGAAAGTAATTGCATATGCTTCAAGGCAATTGAAGACTTATGAACAGAATTACCCAACCCATGATTTGGATCTAGCAGCAATCATTTTTGCATTAAAGATATGGAGACATTATTTGTATGGGCAAACATTTGACATCTATACGAATCACAAAAAATTGAAATACATTTTTACATAGAAAGAATTGAACATGAAGCAAAGGAGGTGGATAGAATTGCTAAAGGATTATGATTGTACTATACATTATCAAGCAGGTAAAGCTAATGTTATAGCTGATGCCCTTAGTCAAAAATCAGATAACATGTTAGCAACTTTGATGGTAAAATAATGGAACTTGCTTGAAGAATTTTGCAATCTTACCATTGATATCAAGATTCAACAACCTAAGATGTTGCTTGCTTCACTCAAAGTCTGGTCTGATTTTCATCAATAGATACTTGAAAAGCAATTAGAAGATCCAATGTTATCATCCATAAAGGAGAAAACTGAGGAAGGTCGAATGCTTGGGTTCCAAATCAACCAAGATGGGATTTTGAAATTTCACAATAGATTATGCATTCTAAATGATCCCGATATGAGGAATCTGATCTTGGCAGAGGCACACAAATCTAAATTCTCTATACACCCAGGGAGTACCAAGATGTATAGGGACCTAAAAGAAAACTATTGGTGGGATGACATGAAAAAGGATATTGCAGATTTTGTTTCTAAATGTTTAACCTGTCAACTAGTAAAAGCAGAACATCAAAAACCAGGAGGTCAGTTACAACCATTAGAGGTGCCAGAATGGAAATGGGAAAGTATGACTACGGATTTTGTTTCAAGTTTACCAAGAACATCAAAGAAACATAATGTTATATGGGTGATCGTTGATAAACTAACTAAATCAGCACACTTTTTGCCAATTAATATGACATATTCTCTTGATAAGCTTGTAAGGTTGTATAATGATGAGATTGTAAGACTCCATGGAGTTCCAAAGGACATCATCTCTTATAGAGATTCTAGATTTCTTTTTAGATTATGGAAAAGATTACATGAATCATTGGGCACAAAACTTAAGTTTAGCACTGCTTAGCACCCTCAAATAGATGGGCAATCTAAAAGAATAATCCAAACACTTGAAGATTTGCTTAGAGCATATGTCATTGATTGGAAGGGTGAATGGGATGGTGACTTGTCTCTCATTTACTTATAATAATAGCTTTCATTCAAGTATACAAATGGCACCTTATGAAGCCTTATATAGAAGAAAATGCAGAACACCAATTTGTTGGGAAGAGGGTGGTGATAAAAGACTATTAGTTGCAGATGAGGTGCAAGAAATTACAGAAAAAATTAAACTAATACGGCAAAAATTACAAAGTGCTCAAAGTCGCCAGAAAAGTTATGTTGATAAGAGAAGAAGGGAACTTGAATTTCATGTTGGGGATCATGTATTTTTGAAAATATCTCCATACAAGAGTGCAATAAGATTTGGTAAAAGAGGGAAGTTAAGCCCTAGATTCATTGGCCCTTTTGAGATACTTGAAAGGCTTGGACCGGTTGCATATAGAGTTGCATTACCACCAACACTAGATAATATTCATGATGTCTTCCATGTGTCTTTATTGAGGAAGTATTATCCAGATCCATCCCACATCATTGAGCATGAGCCTTTGGAGATTGCTAAAGATTTATCATACTCAGAAAGACCAAAGCAAACTGTGGATAGGAAGAACAAGATTCTAAGAAATTGTGTTATTCTCATGGTCAAAGTGATTTGGCAAACTCATTCCATCGAAGAGGCTACATGGGAACTGGAAGAAGAAATGAGGAAGGACTATCCACACCTTTTCACTAATTAAGGTATGCAATTTAGAGGACTAAATTTTTTTTTAAGGAGGGGAGAGTGTAATACCCATGCTCTCATTTTTCCAGTTATGAAGATCATCATTTTGTGATATAATTAAAATTGCATTGAAAAGTAAAACAAGTGGTGCCATAATGCATAAGATCTAAACCTACTAAGTTATTTTGGTTGTATAGAGACATGAAGTTAAATTTATAGCTGAGTGTGATATTCAAGGTTCCTTTATATAAGAGTATTGCACCTATAACTCAAGAGTCATATCTAGGGGCTAGGGTAGCCATACCTAGAGGGCTTCTTTTGAATCTGGGTGGACCTCCGAAGGTCCTGCCTCGGTCTCACATCAGTATCTAAATTTAATATTGAACTTAAGGAGCTTAAAGGATCCAAAGTCCAAAAATTTCATAAACGAGTTAGTTGTGCCATACTAACGCACAACTGATGACACCAAAATATATAGTAATTTTTGTGCCATTTCATGAGTGTTTTTGTGTCATATTCATAGACTTTGCTTATTTTTATGCCTTTTTTATCAATATTTGAGGAATCTACACTCTTTTCTATTTTTGATGATTTTCAGGCAAAAAGGCATTCTTTTCAAACGATTTCGAGCAAACCAGATGCATAATTTAATTCACAACGTCAAGAGGGGATCACACGTTAAATTTCAGAAGAATCAGAGCTTCAGAGCAAATTATGGCACCCCCAATATGACTTTTACGGTACCGTAATTTGACTGCAGACTCATATCAAAATTACGGTACCCCCGTAACACTCCTTACGGTGCCGTATTTTGAGATTTTTCTGACCAGAGATTTCATGAAGATTACGGCACTGCCGTAAACATTTTTATGAGCCGTAATATGGGCGTAATTCTAGGCAGAGATTTGATGAAGTTTACGGTACCACCGTAACGGAATTTACGGTACCGTAATGCGAGATGATTTTCCATCCGAGAGATTACTGACATTACGGCATGACTGTAAGGTATTTTACGGTGCCGTAATCCAGGAATATTTTCATCCGAAAGCTCGCTGTTCAAATTACGGCACTGCCGTAATATCCATTATGGCCGTAATTCCAAGTCAAAAACGTGATTTTTATGGTTCCAAATCTTGCACGCACCATAACTTTTGATCCAGAGCTCCAAATTAAGATCCGAAAGTTGCTGTGGACTCATCTTAACGAGGAGAAGACGCATGAATGGAAGAACGAATATTTATCCACTATCGAGGGAGCAATCAACAGAGAGGCGTCTAGGGTTTGGCCACGCGCCGAGAGGCGTATAGGGTACCTCAGGCCGTGATTTTCACACAGAAGCTTCGCTTAGAGGAGAGGAGGACACACCAGATGTTTCAGAGCAAAAGGAGTTTAATCAGAGGAGAAATCAACAAAACACCGTGCGCCGCCGCTGTTCGTCACAGATTATAGCCGTAAAAACCTTTACGGCCGTACCGTAATTTGTTCTCTACCTCTATTTTGATTTCCTACACCATGGATTATTGTACCTCTTCTTCCATGCATGCTTAAACATACTTTGGGACATGGGGGGGGGGGGTGTAATCCCCTTGATTTTTAATGATTAGATAAAGTATTATTTTCGTCATAATAATCCTTGTTGCGATAATTCTACTTATGTGATGAATTGTCTTTAATTCTCCTTAGATTTTACTGTCATGCATGTTTTAAAGTTTTCGCAATGAGACTGAAAGGTGATTTGCTTGAGAACTTGGAACCCTAGAATCTTATTTCTTGATTTTAGTAGTCTTATTGCCATGCTTGATAATATGAATCTAGGGTTGAGTTATTGTGTTAAACATTGATAGATCTTGCACGAAAGTGAAGATCGGTCTATTGGAAAACCCTAGGTAGAACCTGTGTTGAGACTCGGATGCACGAAAGTGATCCTTGAGATTCCACTTGTGATGATCAACAAAGAACTCGGATGCACGAAAGTGATCCTGAGTTCTTTGATTGATGGTTTACTTATTTACAGCGTTGGGATAAATCTTGCGTGAAAGCGAGGATTGGTCCCTGCATGATTGTCTGCACGAAAGTGAGATAATCCTTTTATGAAGTAAATTAAGTCTTTATCATGATAGGATTTGATTGACGACCTTTTATTATATCTAATCATTGAAATTAAGGTGGATGAAACCCTAGTCCCAGTTTATCTATCTGATTATTTTCCCGTGTGTTCATTGTTTATTCGCATCATACTCGGTTTGCTTAGCTAGTAAGAATACAACTATTTGGTACTTAACACATAGGTCTCTGTGGGATTGATATTTTCTTTATTACTTCGAGTATCCGTACACTTGTGGACACTACAAGTTTAGGGACAACAAGTTTTTGGAGCCGTATCAGGGGGTGACAGATCCCTGTGCGCCAAACAAGTTTTGGCTGCGACTCCTTAAATTAGTCTACCTACTTGTATTTAAAAGTGTGTCCTTTCGGATCGCAACAAGTTTTTGGCGCCGTTGCCGGGGACCTTAGTTTTGTTAATATCAAAATAGTTGTTAGTATTGCTAGACTACGTTTTAATTGTGAAAGATTTAACTTTATTTTTTTTCTTTTTGCAGGTTTTGGATTTTCACAGTTGTGACAGAACTGAGAATTTCTGAAATTTGTGAATTTACTTGTGTTTTAGATTTTCTATTTTTGTTAGATATTCTGAAAAAAAAAAGAGTTTTATTTAATTGGTATTGGATTATCTTTCTATCCTTGATAGATTTGAAGATGTCTTTTAATTACAACTCTTGGGCAACTGAAGGGAGAGAGGAATACATGCCGTACAAAGATGATTCATCATGCACTATTTAAGATAAGTTAAATCAACTTTTAGACTCTTATAAGCAACCAGCTATAACATCTTATTCTTCTATTAGATGTGATATTTGTGGATATTTTGATCATTATTCCTCTTATTGCCAATTTTTAAATCCCAATTTATCATGGAACAAATCTGATCAATTGTATTCTAGATGAGAAAACCAAATTTCTTTTTATGATAATTGCTCTAATCATGTTTCTGAACCTTATTTTGAGGACACTGAAGAATCTAGGTTAGAAACTATGCTTGAAAAATTTATGTTGAACCTTATTTTGAGGACACTAAAGAATCTAGGTTAGAAACTATGCTTGAAAAATTTATGTCAAATCAAAACCAACTTATGACAAGTCAAAATAAAGAAATTGAGGATCTTAAGGGAATAATAAGTCAACTTGCTTCTCGGGTAGAATCTTTAACTGCTAATTCTGAAATTTTGGAAACCCAGTTAGCACAACAAGCATGTTTATTTGAGTTTGAAACTGAAGAATTTGATTTAGAAAAATTTTCCCTCTGATTATGATTGTTTTGAGATTGAGCCTTATGTGAATATTAATGAATCTCACTCTGATTTTGATGATTGTAAAATTGATTCCTCTAATAAATTGTTTGTAAAAAAGTTTGAGAAAATTGATTTTGAAAAACCCTCTTTTGATGAAATTGATTCTTTTGATGTTGTATCATTTATGGTTAAAGGGTTGGAAATTACAGACATTGATGAGCCCCACTTTGATTTTGGTGATATTGCTGAGATTAATGATAAGTCTTTTGTGGTTGACTCTGATTCTATTGATTCTGATAAATCTCATTATGATTTTTTGAATGATTCTGATTTCGACTCTTCTAATGATGAATTATTTATGAAAAGACTTAGGGAAAATGATTTTGAACAGTCTCACTTTGATTTTGATGATAATTTTGAAATTGACAAGTTATTTGATGAAGTGATTGAGGAAATTGATAAAGATTTGAATGTTACGAACACTGATGAATCTCACTCTGGTGTTTTGCCCATATCTTTTGTTGAATCTTCTGATGAATTTGAAAAATTGAGTTTTATTGAGGAATCTAATGAAAGACATAAAAATTATTTTGATGATCCAATGCTTATATCTTTTGATCAAAGTCCTACTCTTATAGCAATTGAAAATATAAACTTGAAGAAAGGACTTATGATTTTGCTTACTAACAAATTTAGGAATATTATTGAATATCCTTTTAGTAGAGTTGAAAATTTTGAATATCTTGATTTCTGCATATTTAAGAAAGCCACTTTGATTGTGATTTATATGCAATTCTGGATTTTTGGATTAGTGGCTAAAATTTTTGGACAAAGTAAATGCAGAAAATTATTTGCTCTTTATTTTGGTACTGATTCACCTGCTTCACCATGAGATTTGATTTTTGGTCGAGCTATGGACCTAAAATTGGCGCTTCTTGGGAGGCAACCCAAGCATTATTACTTAGTTTAGTTGCTTTTATTTTACTTTATTTTTAGAATTAATTTTTCTTCTTTTTTTGCAGGTAAAATTGATTTTTGCGCAAAATACGACACTGCCATAATCATCTTTATGGTGTCGTAATATTGATATGAGTTCATCTCGAGAGTTTTAGTTTATTACGGCGGTACCGTATTAGTTTTTACGGTACCGTAATTTTTGAATTTTGAATTTTTGAATTTTTGAAATTTAAAAAAAAAAAAATTCTGACTGATTTTACGGCAGTACCGTAACCATGTTTACGGTACCGTAATGCCTGCATATTTCTGACCCGAGAATTTGTGTCAATTACGGCACTGTCGTAAAGAACTTTATGCCCGTAATTTTTGTACTGTAGTTTGCTTATCTGACTAGGTGTTTTCTCGCTGCGATTTTAAGAAACTAGAGTGCGAAAATTTTTGATCTTTGGCACAACATTGAAGTACTCATCTTTGTCTATCATCTGGATATTTTTTCTGAATTTTAAAGTCCATGGATCATTCTAAAACACATAACATCTTTTCGATTCTGATTTATTTCTGCAGCAGTTTTCTTTTGACTATTCTGATTAGCACTTTTTCTGCAAGTTTTTAAGATGCTTAAATAACTTGAAACCCAGATTTTTCGCATGGAATATGAAGACCATGTGTCGTTCTATCTCGTGGATTAGTTATTTTCATGATTTTATTTTCTGATCATTTTAGGACACATGATAACTTTTCGAATCTAATTAACTTTTTGCAGTTTTTGCATTTTTGTAATATGAGTAGCCTTCTTTTTGTTGATACCCTAAATTCTTGACATATTTTGATCCTTTGATTTTTCATACGTCTGAAAAGAACATATCTTATTCTACAACCTGGTTTTGTCCATTTTCTATTTAGATCATTAAATTTTATTCTAGGGTATGGCTACTTTTCATAAAAAAATTCAAAAACTACTCGGTTTGCTTTCTACCTGTTATTGCTTATTTTGCCTCCAGATTCAGAAATCTTCAAGAGTAACTATCTTCCACTTCTAGCCACCACTGCATCTGCCTCTGACATCACTGTTTCCAGCCGTCGACACTGGATTATACCATCTGCAGATTCTTACTTCTTCTACTACCTCTTATTCCATTTATTTTATTTATGCAGCAGACTCTTCATTAGTGACTGATATTTTTTTTTATCTATGCAGTGCTATCTCTCACACCCACCGGCCGACGATCTCACCTCCAGGACTATAGACTCTAGTAGGCCACTAGAGATTACTCACTCTACTATCGGCATCACCATCATTGCTATGAGCTTTTCAGCTAGCCTCTGTTCCATCTCTACTACTCGCCTACATCAGCTTTTTTTCCATCAGCACGCTTTTCGACCATCGATGATATCCCTGATTCTTCTTTGAGAAAATTATTTTTATCATTATTTTTGTTAGGGACTATTTTTAGCCTGAGCCTTATGTATCTTAAATTGTGTAGGTAAAATTTTCAAATGGTACATCTTTGGACCTAGTAGCATCTGCCCCGACACTATTTTTGGACTAAGCCTAATGTATTTTTAGTCAGAGCTTGCCATATAGTTTTGTGAGTGTTACTTACACGTTCTTGTCATTATTTGATTTGATATGATTATCTACACTTTTCTTCTTTTAGATCTATCACTTTACATCCTTTGCATTGTTCGAGCCTTATGTAACTATACGGATATATCACTTTACATATTATGATTTTTTGAGTTTGATGCATCACACCTTTTGCATTGATTTTGACATATTTAGATGTTTAAAAATTTTTATAACTTGAATTCATGTGATGAGAGGTGTGTGAATTTTCTTTGATGATGAATGCATTGATGCATGTGATTAGGACTAGACCTATTGTGTTGAATTTATTTCTCTAATACATATCTATCTTTTGAAATTTGACATCGGTTGATGCATAAAATTTTGGGTAGATGTGTTATTTGAGGAATAAGATCTAAAGGTGAAACTACTCCTTTAAATAAAATGAGCATATGAGTATGATTACTGAATTGATATCAATTGATCAACCTAGTAGATGTTTGGTCTATTTTGCTATTTGTTGGGAAAGAAGAATCCAAGATCCATAAAAATAGTGAGAGACTCTCCTACGTGGCACTATGTAAAATTGATAGTGGTACCTAAGACATGGGTTGAAGTCTATGTAAAAATAATAAGAGAGAAAAAGAATAAGACTCCTCTACTTGGCACTGTGTAAAATTGACAGTGGTACCGAAGAAAGAGTTGAAGTCAAAATAAAAAAA
The DNA here is from genome assembly GCA_027563935.2 of Costus lasius. Taxonomy (NCBI): domain Eukaryota; kingdom Viridiplantae; phylum Streptophyta; class Magnoliopsida; order Zingiberales; family Costaceae; genus Costus; species Costus lasius. The sequence continues at coordinate 62,479,587 of CM050454.1, read as the reverse complement.
AAGGGGTATGTATCTAAGTGGGTACATGCCATCCATGCAAAAACAACAAAATACATGAAAAAAAAATGAAAAAAAAAAATTATGTGTGGAAAAAGATCTTGGAAACCTAATTCCTATAAACAAAAGCATGATAGATTTGAACTGAAATCTGGGTGAAATCATGAGATTGAAAATTCTATTTATTATACAAGTTGCAAAATTTTATTTGATTAAGTTGTGGATCTAGAGGGTTGAATTCTAAGAATGATATATTTATTTGAAGTTTTGTGAAACAATTGATGGAATTTTTCATTGATGATTATATTTTAGAAATTTATTCTTCATGAGAAAGTCTATGCCTATATGTGAAAAGAAATGGGCAACAAGGTATGGGAGAAGAAGAGAGACTTCATAAGGTGATGCCACCTCATTGCTTGCATGAGGGGGAAATCACCAAGTGTTGACAGCTCATGCTAGAGAATTTTCCTGTGACAACAATTAGGGAAAACTTAGAGAAAAATGAGGGTTTCCACCAGAACGTTTCGTTTTGCTTGAGGGAGAGAGAAGTGGAGGTTTTCAAGGGGAAAAGAAGAGGAAAAAAAAAAGTAAAAGTCCACTAAGGCAAGTTTCTACCCTTTGCCCTACATTTGTGCTTTTAAAATTATGATAATTTTTGTCAAACGAACGATTATGATTCTTGGATCTATACTTGACTGAGATCAAAGGAATTTGTAGAAGAATTTACTATCATATTGTCGAATGTTTCAAGAGTAAGTAAGTATGATCTTGTGACTCATGCAAATATGACCTCTTCATGGTTTTGGCCATGTAACTTTGTCTATACAAATGATTTTTTTAATGAAACTTACTTTGGGTAAAAGCTAACTTGAATAGCTTTCCATCGGATCACATATTACATACTGTCACCTCTGATTTTTGGTATCAAATAGATAACAGTATTCGGTACATGTTTCTGAACATAAGGCTGACCTATATGTAGTATTTGCCTTGTGAGTTTGGATTTACAAATTGGTTTGATATGATATTTAATTTGAATGAAAGAAGACTCAAATATATTTCCAATGAGTCATATATTGCATATTGTTGATATGGTACATGGCTTGAAACAAACAATAACTTTTGACTCATTGATTTTGTAACCTGATCATGGGCAGTCTAACCTTTTGTCACTTGATATGCTATAACGCTTTGTATACATTACCAAATTGCACAAAATCAGATTCTATGGAAAGTAGATTAAATTATCTTTCCAATGATAGCTCTTTTGTGTGACTATCTATAGCATTTTCCTATGATTCGGTTGCCTGCAATAACTGGTCATGTTTGACATGTTCTGCTCTTAGTGTCATGGCAATATGGTACAACGTGTCATGCTCCTTATGCTGCATCTCTGTGCTGATGGCTTATTATGTGATCCATGACACTATCAGTGTATTTGGAAGGTGACCAAATGTTCCTAGAGACTTTGATATGCACCTTCGATGCCTTGTATCCATGATCATGTTGTAAGGGCAATTGTATGAAGGGAATAATGCCATTTTGTTACTTTGAATTGTTATGATACCATTGTTCTTTGGCCCTTCTATCTTATAGTGGGAAAATGATTGATCCCATTTATGGGAATTATGGCTATAGATGTGGAACTAAGTGCTACATGGAGCAAAGTACCACATGAGAAATCATGGGGGCCACCTCGTGAATCCATGGGAGCCACCTCTACAATCCCTCCGCTCACATTTGGTTGGGCCATGGCGAGCCCTTTACCGGCTTTTTGCTTTATAGGCTTCCCAGACGTGGGTTAGTCTTGCTTCTAGACATGGAGGACTTTGTTTGTTTTGGTTCCCACTATTCTTTATATGATGCTTTGATAGAGACTTTTGACATTTGACACTCATATGAGGATACCATATATTGCTATTATGACATTTGTTTGAATACCATGAGATCATGACATTACCATTGCTCCCATGCTTGAGTAGATTTTGCTCAGCTATTCATATGCTCTTGTTCTTCATGTTTTTGATTGTCATAGTTTTGATATAGCAATTTGGTTGTACATTGTTATACTGATTATCATGAAAAGCTATGTTCTAAAGTAATGCTCATGAAAATCTATGTTTCAAAGTAGTAACAAAATTATATTTTGTTCCATGGACTTGGTAGCTCTTGTTGAGTTTTCATAACTCATGCTTTTGATTTGATATATATTACAGATTAGCTTTTGGTTGCTTTCCTTGGGGCAATAAAAGAAGTGCTAAAGGGATTTATGCTAAGTAGGCTTTTGGTTTTGTTTTGATGAGTTGAAATGGTAGACTCTTGTATATGATATTTTGGTTTGTATATGTTATTTTTGGAGTGTAAGAGAAGAAACAAGAATGTTGTAATGTTATAACATTTGAATGTTTGTTTCATGTATAACTGAAGTTTGAAGGTATAAATGAAGTTTGATCGTCTATGAGTATGTGTAGTTTGATTAGTGTTAGCTTATGATTCGTATTTTTGTTATTGTGCTGTTGTTGCAACCCTAGAAGGCTATATATCTATATGATATTTGATGTGATTCACAAATTTGTAATGTTTTGAATCTTGAAAATAGATTACATTATGATTCTAAGAGTGTGACAGCCAAAAGTGGTGAAGGTCACCGAGATGCGAAGGAAGATCGCAGCACAAGCCCTCGTTACAAATCTGAGACAAAAATAGGGGTGGAGGTGCCTGTGACCCCCATCCAACTTCGTTCCAAGATTGGGGCCTCATCTTCCACTTTTGGTGGTGACGGTAGAGTTGGGAGGTGAGGCTTGGAGGCTAGGCAAGGGAAGTGGAGCATGCAGGCAAGTAGGGTGATGAGTTTGACTTTAGTGTGTGAGGGGAATCACAAGAGTAGGGGAAAGTGGGCTAAAGCTCAGCAATTCACACGCCTGGGAGAGTGGTGACGTAAGCACCAGAGATCGAAGAAGCCGCCAAATTTTATTACTAAAGCCTCAATGCAACTACATGATTACGCCTTATAGACAAGGGAAAGTAGTCATTGGTTTCTTCGGGCTGAAGCTGGATGTTTACTCCTTCACACATGTTGACATTGTATCCTTCACACAAGCTGGCTGCCTCCTGCAATATCCTCTTTTGGCGTTGACTCCAACTGAAGATTTGTCCCCTGCCTTTCTATTCTTTTTTGCTGCTGATCTCCTCTTTGGGCGGTTTTGTAGTGGGCTGCATATTAGGGCTTTCCCTGGGCTAAATTTCCTCTGGGCTTAAACTCCTTTCCTTTGCTAGCTTGGCTAAGTACCATGAGGTTTCCTTTGATGTGAGTTGCCCTTGCTACAAGATGTAAAAGCGAGCATGCTCTAATCCTATCATGAATGCATAAGCATTTTAGTGGATGCATGATTATAATGCAACTTCCTATCAAATTTAAAGTCTACATGAAAGGCATGATAAATATTTGAGTGGAACTATCCTACGATGTCATGCAATGCAAAATAGTACAAGAAATACGACGGACTTTATGCAGGAAAGTCAGAAAATCATATCTGGCCGGCATCTTTCGAGTTCAGATGAATCTTGGTCATATGAGTCTTGGGCCTCCATCAGCAACCAAATAGTTAATCAAATGCTCTATAGGTATTGTAGGACTATGAAATAAATTTTTTTAAAATTGAAGATTTGCCTTGTTTTAATTTGATTATCTAGCCTTAAATTAAGTGATTAAACAATCGTTAACAAGTTTATTGATGCGGAGGCTTAGGGACGGGCCGAGTAAAGAGGGTGCAATGTGCAAAGATAAGCAAATCGATATCAAAACATTAATTTAAATTAGAGTAAAGCAGCAAAAAGGGGCATAAAAATGAAATCACGTATGAAATTTATCTTAGAAAGCTTGTGGAGCACACTGCCTTAAGTGTAGCATAACGACGTCATCTCGACACCCAAAAGTAAAAAACTCGTAAGTGGGTGGGAGAGCTACTCAAGACTTGTCAAGCAAGCTGTGACCATTAAGCATTGTGCAACTATAGTTGTCCTATTTTAGGTAACAATTTCATTTACAAAAGGAGCATATACACTCCCTCCTTTACGCCCATTAATGAATTGCAATCATCAATATCACTAGGAAAGCTCTTATTGAGTTAAACAAGGTTTTAAGCTCAGCATACACCCCGTGCTAAGGGCTGTCACTATTACTATTAATCTCAGCCAGCTTGTTGTCCCTATTGTTAGGCCTACGGGCCAAATTTTTGGGCGCGGCCCAAAATTCAGCCCAGCCCATTACATTGCATTCCCTATTGACTAGGTCAGCGGGGCGGATCGGATAATACCCGAATCCAATTCACCCAACGGGCGATTTTGACGTGACGAATTCGCGTGGGTGGGACGCGATAGCAATTGGCCTCGATCCGGGTGCATAGCGTGGGCTGGCTGTGAAAGGAAGAAAAAGAGGACATCGTCCTCGTTACGCTGGGGGACGCGAGATCGGATTCGCGAACGTCACTTCTTCCTCATCTCCTCCGGTGATCCTCGTCCCTCGTCGGACATTCGTCGTCGGTGCTCTCCAGTCGTTCCAGTGGTGCGGGTGGGTGGAGGAACGCTTGGGATAGCTTCGTCCCCTTTTTCGTCGATGCCTCCGCCTTCGATCCCGCCGCCGCCGCTGCTTCACCGGACCACACTGCCAGATCGCCTTGGAAGGCGCGGCTGGCAACCTCTTCCCCGGAAAGAAGGAGCCGGCGGCCTAAGTGACCGCCGAGGTACTCCCCTTTGCCTCCTCTTTCGTTTCCGGCGTGGTTCGCGACCTGCGTGGTGGCCATCTCTCTCTCTCTTCGGTTGAGCTTGTGTGGCTCCCAGCAGCTTCCTTTCTTCACCTCCTCCCTGTCCGGCACCGGCCGCCTACGTGTGTGAAGTACCGGCCCGGACCCGCCTGCGTGCGGCTCTCGCGTGAAGCTCGCCGGACGAGCCCTCCTCGCCTGCGCGCGAGGTTCCCTTCCCTCCTTTCCCGTTGCCTATGTGCGACGTTGGGTTCCTTAGAGTCGCAGTCTGCTGGTGGAGCATGGAGTATCGGTGGCCACCATTGGAAGCAGTAGCAGCGTCGACGTTCGAAAACGCCTCCGGCCTCTTCGTCGACGTGGGAGCGGACGCCCTCCTTCCCCGCCGTCCGTTTGGTCCTCATCAGCCGCCTTCCGCTTTTAGCGGAGGTGCAGTGGAGTGGTGAGAGGCACCTTTCTCTACACATCCGAGCTTGCCTCCGTGCAAGCGTGACTTTCCTGGCAGCTGATGTCGCCTACATGCGACTGTGGCCCGCCGCCTTGGTTGGATGCCTATGGGTGATCCTTGTTCTCCTGCCGTTCTCGTCGGCGTGCGAGAAGGACGAGACCGTTAGCTCTCCCATCCCCCTTTGGGTGACGTTGTCAACGGGGTGTCGTCCGGCCTCTTCGCCGGTGCGCGAGTGAGGAGCCGGTGGGATCCTTTCTGTTACCGGCGTGCGACGCCGCGAGGACAACCGTCCGTGAACGCGGGGCGCCGGCTTGATCCATGGACGAGTGGGTGTGTTCAGATTCTGTTGTGGACCTCGCCCGACGCGGTCGGATACGAGTGAGTCCCATTTGGGTTCGGGTGAACCCGGTCCAGTTCAGCGATACCGGTCCTTGGTAAATTGTGAGAGACCATGTTGGAACGGCAGTGATCCTTATTTGTGACACATGTCTAAAATCAGATCGTCCAATAACACACTTATCAACAAGATATTTAATACATCATAATCTCAAAAGCAACGAAGATTCATTGTAACATAAGTCATTATTATCATAATGGTAGCCGTCAGAAGCCGAAGAGTCATCATAATGTCTGTCATTATTGTAATAATGGTAGCCGTCAGAAGCCGAAGAGTCTGTTGGGGTATGCCCTTAAGGCTAATGTTTGAGGCCTTTGGGATTGTATAAGTATCATGTAATAAACTCTTAAGTTTATAAAAGGCATGGTTATTATTCAGGCTGCTACCTTGTCTGCTGTAATAAGTGTACTGCTGAATAATGTCTCAAAGCTGTTCAGCTAGGCTGACAGGTATAAGTCCTTAGTCGAGATATCTTGGTGAACATGAGACAGCCTTGATATGATTGAGACTAATATGAGTGCTAATCTTATAGGATGCTTCGAGCATGGAATAAGATGTAGACTCATGGGTACATTGGATGTACTGGACAGACCCTACTAGGATATTCCATTGCTTGTCAAAATGTGAATGATCCTTGTAAGCACTAAGTGGCACATGTCCTTTGACTTGAGATCACTTGTGTTTCTAAATGATGATTGTCATTGTCTTGAGGTAGTTCAATATCATTTGAAACATAATGATTATAGACTATCTTGGATGGTGAGCTTGAATCAGGTTAGGACACTAGTGATAGACATAGGATTGCCGTCTCCTTGTTTAAGGAGTGTGATGTTCTAAAGGGCCCCCCCTATATGAGATGATTGAGGAAGTGTATGGCCATACCCAGATGACTATGTTCATCTGATCTGATCATGCTCATCGTATTGGAGTTACAGGCTTGACATGCTTGTCCAATAAGAACGTCCAGTGGCAAAGGATACATGTATGCCAAGTGAGTTGATTCACACTTATGCTATGGTTTGGGTGTAGTCTTGGAAGACTATTTCCTTTATATCGGGAGACAGTGATGTGTTGCTAGATACCCCTCACTGATCGTGATAACGTAAGTTATCGTTACCGACATTTAGAGGAAACCCTCAGGGTCGCACAATTTGATGATATGGCTTACTTAAGTCAGATCGTGTGGACTGGACTGTTTAGACTCAGTTTAAACGGGTTTAGACTCTGATTGTAAGTGAGATCTGGTCTGATCATGTTTGATTGATTAGGGCTTGAGATCGGTAAGCTTCGATCGAGAGTATGGATGCTAGATCATAGAGATCGAGAGCATCAAGAGATGAACGGTTAGATCTTGAACCATTTGGTTCAAGGAGATCTAGACCTTGGCTTGGGCTGGTTTAATGAACCGAATTGGGTGGAACCTAATTGACTTGAACCGGTTCACATGAGTGAACGTATGGTTCAAGGCTTAAAGGTTTTTGGGCGGTTTAGTCTTCATGTGAGCGCATGGCTTGAATACCTTCCATTTTTGGAAGGGTAACGCCATGTCTTGAATGAAAAGAACTAAACGCATTTTGAGCTTAATGGACTGGTCATCTTCGTTGGACGAAGAGAGGATTGGAGGACAAGGGAGCTCTCGGCCAAGCACATCTCATCATCAACACGACAAGGAACTTTGGGGATCTCTTGCTAGCACAAGGAAGATCCTAAAGGGTAGCCATCCCTCATCTTGTGTGTGAATTTGTGGAGGAGATCTATCTTGATCTCTCGCTTCCAAGTCGCCATCCTCAACATGGCTTCGGTATGATTTCTCATAGTTGTTAAGTTGATCATATAGCTTTCATATCCGATCTTTTGAAACCCTCTTTCCGCTTTACATGGCTAGATGTGCATGTTTAGGGTTTCACCCCCCTTTAGATTAGGGGTTCTCACAATTGGTATCAGAGGCGATTTTTCTATATGATTGTTTAGAAGTGCATGTGATCCACACTAGTTTGCGCTTACTTGATGCTTTATTTACATGATGCATGGTTAATAGATTATTGGCGCTTGTATCATGGTTGTATAAAGCTTGCGCTCCCCCCTTGAAGGGGACCCCCTAAAGTTTGCGCTCCCCCTTGAAGGGGACCCCCCTTAGATCTAAGGGTTAACAACATGATATATCTTATGTTCTCAAGTGAAGTGATGCATGTTGTTTTGTTTGTTGGCGCATGTTTGTAGCCTTCATAGTTGCGCTTAAAGCATGTTATAGTTTTTCTTATAAAACTCAATGAACTTGCGCGCATACTTAGATCTAAGCCCTTCCTATAATCCCTTAGATGGGTTGATGGGGTTGAAGTCACCTCTGGGGTAGATCCATGAGTCTGATCAGACCATCTGACAGCCTAAATGGATCGACCAGATGGCACCTGTGCGCAAGCATATGGTGGCCATAGGTCGATTGCATCTTAGGTGTGTAGCGAGGTCTGGTTGAGACAACAAGTGAACACTCTTGAGTTAGGCCCGGGGTCACACCCGCTTGCCAGAACTCATGAGGGTTGTTCAGCCCTTGGCGCATGTATGGTTGACCATTAGGTCAACGCGGGTCAGTTAGGACTCGGTGCATGCAAGGGCAAAGGATCTGACCAGATGGTGAGTGGATCCCTATCAATGGACCATTGTAAGGTTGTAGGGCACATAAGGAAATTAAAATTGATGCCATGGGGTTTTCATAATTTTAATTTCATGATCGGATCACATGTTGCTTGATGCCATGATGCTTGTCTATTTATTCTTATGTGGGTTGCCCTTTTGTGTGCTATGCTGGGGCCTGCGAGCCTGGTAAATTATAAGTTAATTTTATTGTGATCTGCGAATCACATTGTTTTAATTTATGAATTGTATTGTTGACCTGCGAGTCAACCTTGTCTAGATAGATCAAATGTATTTTGATTAGACAAGAGCACAAAGGCACACATCCCAAAGGAGCATTCACCTGGTGGCCCACCTGAGGTGCTCTTGGCGCTAGGGCCCTAGGTTGGACCAGATGATATGCCAAGGAGCTCAAGTGAAGACTTAAGTAAAATTAAGGTCTTACTAGGGTTCATGGGCTTTTAACCACATAAGATCATGCTTTCTATTTATTGTTTAAATAATTAGAATTGCATGTTTAAGTTTATCTTCTGCTATCACCATAGGACTTGCATGATAGTCAAGAAGATAAAAGACCGATAAAATCCAAACGCTAATATATCAAGCTCGTAAGCCTTCTGACGCGAAACCTCACCGTTCTGACTATCGTTGGAGCCGTGTTGAACCCACTCAGTGGGCACGTCCATCTATCTTCAGACGGTGCTGGATTTCACCTGCGTGTTACAGAGTTGGGATTTATCCCCTCTCGTTGCTCAGCATTGCACGTGGTGGTCCAGGGAGTAGGTCGGGTCAGCTTGACCATGTAGGCTACATATGAGGCGCATATGGTAGCACATGGAGGCAGCCATCTCTGGGATCAGAGACTGTGTTGTACCAACTCAGTTGGCACAGTCTGCTGGATTGCCAAGATGAAGGGGAATCGCACGGGTTGGCGATTGGCTGGGACAGCCTACCAGAAATTAGTGCTTGTCATCTCTGTGCATCTTATCTCGCCTGAGCGGGACGCGGAGACCAAGTATGAAATCTGGATCCCATCTCACTAAAAGAGTGTTACTCTTTCGGACTGTTTACTGGATTTTTCAGTCAGACAAAATAGTGAGAAAAGAATCTTTCTTAAGTCCTGGATTGATTCTAAAACATTGATACTGACCTTGCTGTTCTTGCTTGTTGTAGATTCCTGCAGCAACGAACATCATGAGCTTCAATGTGCGATCCCTACTGGAAAGGGAGAAGTTTGCTGGGCCGAACTTCTCTGACTGGTTTGGACACCTTAAGATCGTTCTTAAGGCAGAGAGGAAACTGTATGTCCTCGAGACGGCGATACCGCCGCAGCCCGCTCCGAACGCCGCAAGGGCGGTTCGGGATGCCTACGAAAAGCACGTCAATGATAGCATTGATGTCGCTTGCCTGATGCTAGCGTCTATGACGCCACCGCTGCAGCGTCAGCATGAGGATATGTCGGCTATAGAGATTATAGCGAACCTCAAGATGCTGTATGCTGCACAGGCGAGGACTGAGCGCTATAATTTGACGAAGCTCTTCTTTCAGAGCAAACTGGCTGAGGGGAGCCCAGTGGGAGCTCACGTGCTCAAGATGATTGGGCACAAGGAGGCTCTAGAAAAACTGGGACATACCGTCAACCAGGAGCTTGCTGTGGACATTATTCTACAGTCTCTTCCGCCTTCTTTCGATGCGTTCATTATTAACTTTAATATGAACAAGATCGATTGTACGCCGGCAGAGCTGCTGAATATGCTCTTGACCACTGAGGAAACTCTGAAGGGTAAGCCTTCAACCTCTGTCTTGCTGGTTCCTTCCAGGAACAAGAAGAAGGGGAAGAAGGGCAAGGCCCCTGTCAAGAATTACAGCAAGGCTCTGAAACAGAAGGTGAAGCGGTCGAAGGACAACAGGTGTTTCCACTGTGGCCAGCTGGGTCACTGGAAAAAGGACTGTAAAGCGCTCCAAGGAGATAAGAGGGGAAGCATCGCTTCTGGCTCAGGTATATATGTGACTGAGGTCATGTTTGTTGGGGTATGCCCTTAAGGCTAATGTTTGAGGCCTTTGGGATTGTATAAGTATCATGTAATAAACTCTTAAGTTTATAAAAGGCATGGTTATTATTCAGGCTGCTACCTTGTCTGCTGTAATAAGTGTACTGCTGAATAATGTCTCAAAGCTGTTCAGCTAGGCTGACAGGTATAAGTCCTTAGTCGAGATATCTTGGTGAACATGAGACAGCCTTGATATGATTGAGACTAATATGAGTGCTAATCTTATAGGATGCTTCGAGCATGGAATAAGATGTAGACTCATGGGTACATTGGATGTACTGGACAGACCCTACTGGGATATTCCATTGCTTGTCACAATGTGAATGATCCTTGTAAGCAACAAGTGGCACATGTCCTCTGACTTGAGATCACTTGTGTTTCTAAATGAGGATTGTCATTGTCTTGAGCTAGTTCAATATCATTTGAGATATAATGATTATAGACTATCTTGGATGGTGAGCTTGAATCAGGTTAGGGCACTTGTGATAGATAAAGGATTGCCGTCTCCTTGTTTAAGGAGTGTGATGTTCTATAGGGCCACACTATATGAGATGATTGAGGAAGTGTATGGCCATACCCAGATGACTATGTTCATCTGATCTAATCATGCTCATCGTATTGGAGTTACAAGCTTGACATGCTTGTCCAATAAGAACATCCAGTGGCAAAGGACACATGTATGCCTTGTGAATTGAGTCACACTTGTGCTGTGTTTTGGGTGCAGTCTTGGAAGACTCTTTCCTTTATATCGGGAGACAGTGATGTGTTGCTAGATACCCCTCACTGATCGTGATAACGTAAGTTATCGTTACCGACATTTAAAGGAAACCCTCAGGGTCGCACAATTTGGTGATATGGCTTCCTTAAGTCAGATCGTGTGGACTGAATTGTTTTGGTTCAGTTTAAAGAGATTTAATCTCTGATTGTAAGTGAGATCTGGTCTGATCATGTTTGATTGATTAGAGCTTTAGATCGGTAAGCTTCGATCGAGAGAGATGATGCTAGATCGGTGCGATCAGAAGCGTCAGATGATGAAGGGTCAGATCTAGGACCTTGTGGTCTAATTTGGTCTAGACTTAATTCTGGGCTGATTTGGTTTCGAAATTGAACCAATGAAATTGAACCGGCTCATGGGTTGAGCGCTTGGTTCAAGAGGGAGAAGAGGTTGCGTTTGGTTCATGGAAACATGAACCATGAACGCCAACTCTTAATCGTTGCCATTTATGGAAAGTTCCATAAGCTAAACGCATATGCGTTCATGGCTTGATTACTCTCTAATGCTTTCGGTTTTGCTCTTTGGGCGTGGAGAAAAACGGCTTGCTCTTGGAGAAGGCGTTGTTCTTGCGAAAAGAAGGAAGAGCTCTCGAAAAGAAGGCAGCCCTTTTCATCTAATCTCCTACACACGGTTGAAAGAGCTTGCCAATCTTGCTAGCACAAGACTTGCGCAAGGAGGAAGCTTTCATCCCTTGTGTGTGATTTCTTTGGAGAAGATCCCTTCGGTCTTTCTTCTTCCAAGCCGCACCATCTACATGGCTATGGTATGATCTTGTTCTTATCAATCTTTGATAGTTGAACAATTGGCATGCAAACGATTTAAAACCCTTGCTTCCGCTTGCATCATTTTTCATTAGCGCCATGCTTAGGGTTTTTGCCCCCTTTATCTTTGGGGTTCCTTCAATTGGTATCAGAGCTTGGCTCTTTGCATGCTATTTTGTTTGCTAATGTGATCCATACTTGTTGCGCCTACTTTGTTTACATGTTGGATGCGCTTACCTTGGTTTGGTTTCATGAAAGTTGCGCTTGTATCATGGCTTCATGAAGGTTGCGCATGTATCATTTGATGACATGTAGTTTGCGCTCCCCCTTGAAGGGGACTCCCTGAAGTTTGCGCTCCCCCTTGAAGGGGACCCCCTTAGATCTAAGGGTTATCAAGCATGTTGTTTGTTTGTTTGCGCATGTACTAGATGTTTTTAAACAACACACTTACATCTTGCGCGCATGATTAGATCTAAGGTGTCCCTACAATAAACCCTTAGATGGGTTGATGGGGTTGAAGTCACCACTAGGTTAGATCCAAGTCTGATCAGACCATCTGACAGCTCAGATGGGTTGACCCAATAGCACCTATGCGCAAGCACAAGGTGGCTATAGGTTGACTGCATCTAGGGCGTGTAGCGAGGTCTGGTTGAGACAACTACTGAACGCACTTGAGTTAGGCCCGGGGTCACACCCGCTTGCCAAAACTCATGGGGTGGTTCAGCCCTTGGGGCATGCATGGTTGACCATTAGGTCAACTCGGGTCAGTTAGGACTCGGTGCATGCAAGGGCAAAGGATCTAGCTAGATGGATGAGTGGATCCCCATCAATGGACCATTGTAAGGTTATAGGGATCATAAGGAAATTAAAATTGATGCCATGGGGTTTTTCAAAACTTTAATTTCAAAATGATTGGATCACATGTTGATTGAACCATTTGCTTGTTTATTTAGTCTTATGTGGGTTGCCCTATTGTGTGCTGTGCTGGGGCCTGCGTGCCTGGATTTAAAATTGTAAATTAATTTGTGATCTGCGAATCACATTGTACTTAATTTATAATATGTAGTTGACCTGCGAGTCAACCTTGTCTAGATAGATCAAATGTATTTGATTAGACAAGAGCAAAGGCACACATCCCAAAGGGGCATTCAGCTGGTAACGCACCTGAGGTGCTCTTGGCGCTAGGGCCCTAGGTTGGACCAGATGAGATGCCAAGGAGCTCAAGTGAAGACTTAAGTAAATTAAGGTCTTACTAGGGTTCATGGGCTTTTACCACATAAGATCATGCTTTCTTCTTATTGCTTATAATTAGAATTGCATGTTTAAGTTTATCTTCTGCTATCACCATAGGACTTGCATGATAGTTAAGAAGATAAAAGACCGATAAAATCCAACGCTAATATATCAAGCTCGTAAGCCTTCTGACGCGAAACCTCACCTTTCTGATTATCGTTGGAGCCGTGTTGAACCCACTCAGTGGGCACGTCCATCTATCTTCAGACGGTGCTGGATTTCACCTGCGTGTTACAGAGTTGGGATTTATCCCCTCTCGTTGCTCAGCATAGCACGTGGTGGTCCAGGGAGTAGGTCAGGTCAGCTTGACCATGTTGGCTACATATGTGGCGCATATGGTAGCACATGGAGGCAGCCATCTCTGGGATCAGAGACTGTGTTGTACCAACTCAGTTGGCACAGTCTGCTGGATCGCCAAGATGAAGGGGAATCGCACGGGTTGGCGATTGGCTGGGACAGCCTACCAGAAATTAGTGCTTGTTATCTCTGTGCATCTTATCTCGCCTGAGCGGGACGCGGAGACCAAGTATGAAATCTGGATCCCATCTCACTAAAAGAGTATTACTCTTTCGGACTGTTTACTGGATTTTTCAGTCAGACAAAATAGTGAGAAAAGAATCTTTCTTAAGTCCTGGATTGATTCTAAACATTGATACTGACCTTGCTGTTCTTGCTTGTTGTAGATTCCTGCAGCAACGAACACCATGAGCTTCAATGTGCGATCCCTACTGGAAAGGGAGAAGTTTGCTGGGCCGAACTTCTCTGACTGGTTCGGACACCTTAAGATTGTTCTTAAGGCAGAGAGGAAACTGTATGTCCTCGAGACGGCGATACCGCCGCAGCCCGCTCCGAACGCCGCAAGGGCGGTTCGGGAAGCCTACGAAAAGCACGTCAATGATAGCATTGATGTCGCTTGCCTGATGCTAGCGTCTATGACGCCACCGCTGCAGCGTCAGCATGAGGATATGTCGGCTATAGAGATTATAGCGAACCTCAAGATGCTGTATGCTGCACAGGCGAGGACTGAGCGCTATAATCTGACGAAGCTCTTCTTTCAGAGCAAACTGGCTGAGGGGAGCCCAGTGGGAGCTCACGTGCTCAAGATGATTGGGCACAAGGAGGCTCTAGATAAACTGGGGCATACCATCAACCAGGAGCTTGCTGTAGACATAATTCTACAGTCTCTTCCGCCTTCTTTCGATGCGTTCATCATTAACTATAATATGAACAAAATCGATTGTACGCCGGCAGAGCTGTTGAATATGCTCTTGACAACTGAGGAAACTCTGAAGGGTAAGCCTTCAACCTCTGTCTTAATAGTTCCTTCTAGGAACAAGAAGAAGGGGAAGAAGGGCAAGGCCCCTGTCAAGAATTACAGCAAGGCCCTGAAACAGAAGGTGAAGCGGTCGAAGGACAACAGGTGTTTCCACTGTGGCCAGCTGGGTCACTGGAAAAAGGACTGTAAAGCGCTCCAAGGAGATAAGAGGGGAAGCATCGCTTCTGGCTCAGGTATATATGTGACTGAGGTCATGTTATCTTCTTCCACTATATCATGGGTGTTGGACACCGCATGTGGAGTTCACATTTGTTCAAATGTGCAGGAACTCAAGAGAAGAAGGCAGGTGGGACAGCATGAGGTAGACCTACGAGTTGGAAACGGGGCACGGGTTGCTGCTGTTGCTGTAGGAGACTATTTCATTACTTTACCATCTGGCATTGTATTAGAATTAAACAATTGTTACTTTGTACCCAGTATTACCAAGAATATTATCTCTATTCCTGCTCTTGTCAGGAAAGGATTTGCCTTTGAATGCAAGATTTCAAAGTGTGTTTTGACTTATGATAATATTGTGTATGCGACTGGTTCAATTAACAATGGGTTATACATGTTGGACATGGAAAATTCTATACAAAACATTGATAATAAGAAAGCCAAGTATGCTGATGACAGCACCTTGTTATGGCATAGTCGTTTAGGCCATATAAACGAGAAGCGCATTGAGCGGTTGCATAATCATGGACTGCTGGGATCTTTCTCCTATGAGGAGATTGATACATGCAAAGCTTGTTTGATGGGTAAAATGACGAAGTCACCTTTTCTTCACAAAGGTCAAAGGGCTTCAGGTTTACTGGACCTTATACACAGTGATGTGTGTGGGCCTTTTAGTAAACAAGCCAGAGGTGGCTATCAGTACTTCATTACCTTTACTGATGATTTCAGTAGGTATGGGTATGTCTATCTGATGAGACATAAAAGTGAATCTTTTGACAAGTTCAAAGAGTTCAAGAATGAAGTACAAAATCAGCTAGGCCGAAATATCAAGGCACTTCGTTCTGATCGAGGTGGTGAATACCTGAGTCATGCGTTTACTGACTATCTGAAAGAGTGTGGGATTATCTCACAGCTCACTCCGCCAGGAACACCGCAGTGGAATGGTGTGTCCGAGAGGAGAAATAGAACGTTACTTGATATGGTTCGTTCTATGATGAGTCAGGCTACTCTTCCATATTCCTTTTGGGGTTTTGCACTGGAAACAGCTGCAAAGGTACTAAACCGAGTGCCATCCAAGGCAGTTTCAAAGACGCCATATGAGTTATGGTATGGGAAACAGCCTAGCTTGACATTTATCAAGATCTGGGGTTGCGAGGCTTATGTCAAAAAGCTCGCCTCTGGGAAACTAGAGAGCAGATCTGACAAATGCATCTTTGTCGGTTACCCTAAGGAAACTAAGGGTTATTATTTCTTCGATCCCAAGGAGAACAAGGTTTTTGTTGCTCGGACGGCCATATTTCTTGAGAAGGAATTTCTTCTGCAAGAGGCCAGTGGGAGAGAAATAAAGCTGGATGAAAATCCAGAAGAAGGACAAAGTAGTCAAGCACAGTTGGATGAGCCTGAGCCAGAAGATCAGGTTATTGAACAACCTGAGGCTCAAATAACACGGGAACCGCGAAGATCGGGTAGGATCCGTCGACAGCCTGAGCGCTATGACGGAGTCTACATCATTGATAATGATGAACCCCTAACTTATGCGGATGCGGTCAGTGGACCGGAGTCAGCTAGATGGCTTGAAGCTATGCGAGCCGAGATGGACTCCATGTCAGATAACCAAGTCTGGGATTTGGTTGATCCGCCTCCGGGAGTAATCCCTATAGGCTGTAAATGGATCTTCAAGAAGAAGATTGACATGGATGGTAACGTGGTTACCTATAAAGGCAGGCTAGTTGCGAAAGGTTTCAAACAAATCTACGGGTTAGATTATGATGAAACTTTCTCACCAGTAGCCATGTTTAAGTCTATTCGGATTCTTTTCGCGATAGCTGCATATTACGATTATGAGATCTGGCAGATGGATGTGAAGACAGCTTTCCTCAATGGAAATCTGGATGAGGATGTGTATATGACACAACCGGAAGGTTTCACTAGTCCATCAGATCGTCATAAAATATGCAAGTTAAAGAAGTCCATTTATGGACTGAAACAAGCATCAAGAAGCTGGAACATTCGTTTTGATGAATCAATCTCTGAGTTTGGTTTCATCAAGAACGAAGATGACCCGTGTGTATATAAGAGGTTTAGTGGGAGCGTGATTACATTCCTAATCCTCTACGTCGATGATATCTTGATCATTGGAAACGATATTCCTGAACTGCATGCTGTTAAGGCATGGTTAGGAAAATGTTTCCAGATGAAAGATCTAGGAGAAGCAGCCTATGTATTAGGTGTGAAGATCTACCGGGATAGATCTAAGAGGCTTCTCGGGCTGTGCCAGAGTACCTACATCGATAAGGTCCTGGAGAGATTCCATTTAGAGAATTCTAAACGTGGATATCTTCCAGTCAGACATGGTCTGAATCTTTCGAAGAGTCAGTGTCCACAAACACAGACTGAGAAAGATGAAATGGACAATACGCCTTATGCTTCGGCTATTGGGTCCATAATGTATGCGATGTTGTGTACTCGCCCAGACGTCGCTTACGGGTTAAGCGTGACCAGTCGATTCCAAAGTAATCCAGGTTTGGCGCACTGGATTGCGGTCAAGAACATTTTAAAATATCTGCGGAGGACCAAAGATATGTTCTTGATATATGGTGGTCAGGAAGAACTCAGTATAGAGGGATATACTGACGCTTCGTTCCAGTCAGACCAGGATGATTTCCGATCGCAATCAGGCTATGTTTTTAGCTTGAATGGTGGAGCAGTGGTGTGGAAAAGCTTCAAACAGTCTACTGTTGCTGATTCCACAACAGAAGCCGAGTATGTTGCAGCCTCGGAAGCATCCAAGGAGGCAGTGTGGATTCGTAAGTTCGTGAGAGAACTTGGTGTCGTTCCTTCGAGTGCAGATCCTTTGGTTATCTTCTGTGATAACACTGGAGCTATAGCACAAGCAAAGGAACCTCGGTCGCACCAGAAGTCCAAGCACATACAGAGACGGTTTCACTTGATCCGGGAGATCATTGATCGAGGCGAGATCAAAATATGCAAGGTTCATACAGATGACAATCTGGCAGACCCGCTTACCAAGCCTCTGACGCAGCAGAAGCATGAGAGGCACTGTAATAATATGGGTTTGAGATTTCTCAACCATTAGATTAAGTGCAAGTGGGAGATTGTTGGGGTATGCCCTTAAGGCTAATGTTTGAGGCCTTTGGGATTGTATAAGTATCATGTAATAAACTCTTAAGTTTATAAAAGGCATGGTTATTATTCAGGCTGCTACCTTGTCTGCTGTAATAAGTGTACTGCTGAATAATGTCTCAAAGCTGTTCAGCTAGGCTGACAGGTATAAGTCCTTAGTCGAGATATCTTGGTGAACATGAGACAGCCTTGATATGATTGAGACTAATATGAGTGCTAATCTTATAGGATGCTTCGAGCATGGAATAAGATGTAGACTCATGGGTACATTGGATGTACTGGACAGACCCTACTGGGATATTCCATTGCTTGTCACAATGTGAATGATCCTTGTAAGCAACAAGTGGCACATGTCCTCTGACTTGAGATCACTTGTGTTTCTAAATGAGGATTGTCATTGTCTTGAGCTAGTTCAATATCATTTGAGATATAATGATTATAGACTATCTTGGATGGTGAGCTTGAATCAGGTTAGGGCACTTGTGATAGATAAAGGATTGCCGTCTCCTTGTTTAAGGAGTGTGATGTTCTATAGGGCCACACTATATGAGATGATTGAGGAAGTGTATGGCCATACCCAGATGACTATGTTCATCTGATCTAATCATGCTCATCGTATTGGAGTTACAAGCTTGACATGCTTGTCCAATAAGAACATCCAGTGGCAAAGGACACATGTATGCCTTGTGAATTGAGTCACACTTGTGCTGTGTTTTGGGTGCAGTCTTGGAAGACTCTTTCCTTTATATCGGGAGACAGTGATGTGTTGCTAGATACCCCTCACTGATCGTGATAACGTAAGTTATCGTTACCGACATTTAAAGGAAACCCTCAGGGTCGCACAATTTGGTGATATGGCTTCCTTAAGTCAGATCGTGTGGACTGAATTGTTTTGGTTCAGTTTAAAGAGATTTAATCTCTGATTGTAAGTGAGATCTGGTCTGATCATGTTTGATTGATTAGAGCTTTAGATCGGTAAGCTTCGATCGAGAGAGATGATGCTAGATCGGTGCGATCAGAAGCGTCAGATGATGAAGGGTCAGATCTAGGACCTTGTGGTCTAATTTGGTCTAGACTTAATTCTGGGCTGATTTGGTTTCGAAATTGAACCAATGAAATTGAACCGGCTCATGGGTTGAGCGCTTGGTTCAAGAGGGAGAAGAGGTTGCGTTTGGTTCATGGAAACATGAACCATGAACGCCAACTCTTAATCGTTGCCATTTATGGAAAGTTCCATAAGCTAAACGCATATGCGTTCATGGCTTGATTACTCTCTAATGCTTTCGGTTTTGCTCTTTGGGCGTGGAGAAAAACGGCTTGCTCTTGGAGAAGGCGTTGTTCTTGCGAAAAGAAGGAAGAGCTCTCGAAAAGAAGGCAGCCCTTTTCATCTAATCTCCTACACACGGTTGAAAGAGCTTGCCAATCTTGCTAGCACAAGACTTGCGCAAGGAGGAAGCTTTCATCCCTTGTGTGTGATTTCTTTGGAGAAGATCCCTTCGGTCTTTCTTCTTCCAAGCCGCACCATCTACATGGCTATGGTATGATCTTGTTCTTATCAATCTTTGATAGTTGAACAATTGGCATGCAAACGATTTAAAACCCTTGCTTCCGCTTGCATCATTTTTCATTAGCGCCATGCTTAGGGTTTTTGCCCCCTTTATCTTTGGGGTTCCTTCAATGTTATCTTCTTCTTCTATATCATGGGTGTTGGACACTGCATGTGGAGTTCACATTTGTTCAAATGTGCAGGAACTCAAGAGAAGAAGGCAGGTGGGACAGCATGAGGTAGACCTACGCGTTGGAAACGGGGCACGGGTTGCTGCTGTTGCTGTAGGGGACTATTTCATTTCTTTACCATCTGGCATTGTATTAGAATTAAACAATTGTTATTTTGTACCGAGTATTACCAAGAATATTATCTCTATTCCTGCTCTTGTCAGGAAAGGATTTGCCTTTGAATGCAAGATTTCAAAGTGTGTTTTATCTCGTGATAATATTGTGTATGCAACTGGTTCAATTAACAATGGGTTATACATGTTGGACATGGAATATTCTATACAAAACATTGATAATAAGAAAGCCAAGTATG
This sequence comes from Costus lasius, assembly GCA_027563935.2. Lineage (NCBI taxonomy): Eukaryota > Viridiplantae > Streptophyta > Magnoliopsida > Zingiberales > Costaceae > Costus > Costus lasius. The sequence continues at coordinate 62,459,752 of CM050454.1, read as the reverse complement.
CTGATGACAGCACCTTGCTATGGCATAGTCGTTTAGGCCATATAAACGAGAAGCGCATTAAGCGGTTGCATGAACATGGACTGCTGGGATCTTTCTCCTGTGAGGAGATTGATACATGCAAAGCTTGTTTGATGGGTAAAATGACGAAGTCACCTTTTCCTCACAAGGGTCAAAGGGCTTCAAGTTTACTTGACCTTATACACAGTGATGTGTGTGGGCCATTTAGTAAACATGCCAGAGGTGGCTATCAGTACTTCATTACCTTTACTGATGATTTCAGTAGGTATGGGTATGTCTATCTGATGAGACATAAAAGTGAATCTTTTGACAAGTTCAAAGAGTTCAAGAATGAAGTACAAAATCAGCTAGGCCGAAATATCAAGGCACTTCGTTCTGATCGAGGTGGAGAATACCTGAGTCATGCATTTACTGACTATCTAAAGGAGTGTGGGATTATCTCACAGCTCACTCCGCCAGGAACACCGCAATGGAATGGTGTGTCCGAGAGGAGAAATAGAACGCTACTTGATATGGTTCGTTCTATGATGAGTCAGGCTACTCTTCCATATTCCTTTTGGGGTTTTGCACTGGAAACAGCTGCAAAGGTACTAAACCGAGTGCCATCCAAGGCAGTTTCAAAGACGCCATATGAATTATGGTATGGGAAACAGCCTAGCTTGACATTTATCAGGATCTGGGGTTGCGAGGCTTATGTCAAAAAGCTCGCCTCTGGGAAACTAGAGAGCAGATCTGACAAATGCATCTTTGTCGGTTACCCTAAGGAAACTAAGGGTTATTATTTCTACGATCCCAAAGAGAACAAGGTATTTGTTGCTCGGACGGCCATATTTCTTGAGAAGGAGTTTCTTCTGCAAGAGGCCAGTGGGAGAGAAATAAAGCTGGATCAAAATCCAGAAGAAGGACAAAGTAGTCAAGCACAGTTGGATGAGCCTGAGCCAGAAGATCAGGTTATTGAACAACCTGAGGCTCAAATAACACGGGAACCGCGAAGATCGGGTAGGATCCGTCGCCAGCCTGAGCGCTATGACGGAGTCTACATCATTGATAATGATGAACCCCTAACTTATGCGGATGCGGTCAGTGGACCGGAGTCAGCTAGATGGCTTGAAGCTATGCGAGCCGAAATGGACTCCATGTCAGATAACCAAGTCTGGGATTTGGTTGATCCGCCTTCGGGAGTAATCCCTATAGGCTGTAAATGGATCTTCAAGAAGAAGATTGACATGGATGGTAACGTGGTTACCTATAAAGGCAGGCTAGTTGCGAAAGGTTTCAAACAAATCTACGGGATAGATTATGATGAGACTTTCTCACCTGTAGCCATGTTTAAGTCTATTCGGATTCTTTTCGCGATAGCAGCATATTACGATTATGAGATCTGGCAGATGGATGTGAAAACAGCTTTCCTTAATGGAAATCTGGATGAGGATGTGTATATGACACAACCGGAAGGTTTCACTAATCCAGCAGATCGTCATAAAATATGCAAGTTAAAGAAGTCCATTTATGGACTTAAACAAGCATCAAGAAGCTGGAACATTCGTTTTGATGAATCAATCTCTCAGTTTGGTTTCATCAAGAACGAGGATGACCCGTGTGTATATAAGAGGTTTAGTGGGAGCGTAATTACATTCCTAATCCTCTACGTCGATGATATCTTAATCATTGGAAATGATATTCCTGAACTTCATGCTGTTAAAGCATGGTTAGGAAAATGTTTCCAGATGAAAGATATAGGAGAAGCAGCCTATGTACTAGGTGTAAAGATCTACCGGGATAGATCTAAGAGGCTTCTCGGGCTGTGCCAGAGTACTTACATCGATAAAGTCCTGGAGAGATTCCATTTAGAGAATTCTAAACGTGGGTATCTTCCAGTCAGACATGGTCTGAATCTTTCAAAGAGTCAGTGTCCACAAACACAGACTGAGAAAGATGAAATGGACAGTACGCCTTATGCTTCGGCTATAGGGTCCATTATGTATGCGATGTTGTGTACTCGCCCAGACGTCGCTTACGGGTTAAGCGTGACCAGTCGATTCCAAAGTAATCCAGGTTTGGCGCACTGGATTGCAGTCAAGAACATTTTAAAATATCTGCGGAGGACCAAAGATATGTTCTTGATATATGGTGGTCAGGAAGAACTCAGTATAGAGGGATATACTGACGCTTCGTTCCAGTCGGACCAGGATGATTTCCGATCGCAATCAGGCTATGTTTTTAGCTTGAACGGTGGAGCAGTGGTGTGGAAAAGCTTCAAACAGTCAACTGTTGCTGATTCCACAACAGAAGCCGAGTATGTTGCAGCCTCAGAAGCATCCAAGGAGGCAGTGTGGATTCGTAAGTTCGTGAGAGAACTTGGTGTCGTTCCTTCGAGTGCAGATCCTTTGGTTATCTTCTGTGATAACACTGGAGCAATTGCACAAGCAAAGGAACCGCGGTCGCACCAGAAGTCCAAGCACATACAGAGACGGTTTCACTTGATCCGGGAGATCATTGATCGAGGCGAGATCAAAATATGCAAGGTTCATACAGATGACAATCTGGCAGACCCGCTTACCAAGCCTCTGACGCAGCAGAAGCATGAGAGGCACTGTAATAATATGGGTTTGAGATTTCTCAACCATTAGATTAAGTGCAAGTGGGAGATTGTTGGGGTATGCCCTTAAGGCTAATGTTTGAGGCCTTTGGGATTGTATAAGTATCATGTAATAAACTCTTAAGTTTATAAAAGGCATGGTTATTATTCAGGCTGCTACCTTGTCTGCTGTAATAAGTGTACTGCTGAATAATGTCTCAAAGCTGTTCAGCTAGGCTGACAGGTATAAGTCCTTAGTCGAGATATCTTGGTGAACATGAGACAGCCTTGATATGATTGAGACTAATATGAGTGCTAATCTTATAGGATGCTTCGAGCATGGAATAAGATGTAGACTCATGGGTACATTGGATGTACTGGACAGACCCTACTAGGATATTCCATTGCTTGTCAAAATGTGAATGATCCTTGTAAGCACTAAGTGGCACATGTCCTTTGACTTGAGATCACTTGTGTTTCTAAATGATGATTGTCATTGTCTTGAGGTAGTTCAATATCATTTGAAACATAATGATTATAGACTATCTTGGATGGTGAGCTTGAATCAGGTTAGGACACTAGTGATAGACATAGGATTGCCGTCTCCTTGTTTAAGGAGTGTGATGTTCTAAAGGGCCCCCCCTATATGAGATGATTGAGGAAGTGTATGGCCATACCCAGATGACTATGTTCATCTGATCTGATCATGCTCATCGTATTGGAGTTACAGGCTTGACATGCTTGTCCAATAAGAACGTCCAGTGGCAAAGGATACATGTATGCCAAGTGAGTTGATTCACACTTATGCTATGGTTTGGGTGTAGTCTTGGAAGACTATTTCCTTTATATCGGGAGACAGTGATGTGTTGCTAGATACCCCTCACTGATCGTGATAACGTAAGTTATCGTTACCGACATTTAGAGGAAACCCTCAGGGTCGCACAATTTGATGATATGGCTTACTTAAGTCAGATCGTGTGGACTGGACTGTTTAGACTCAGTTTAAACGGGTTTAGACTCTGATTGTAAGTGAGATCTGGTCTGATCATGTTTGATTGATTAGGGCTTGAGATCGGTAAGCTTCGATCGAGAGTATGGATGCTAGATCATAGAGATCGAGAGCATCAAGAGATGAACGGTTAGATCTTGAACCATTTGGTTCAAGGAGATCTAGACCTTGGCTTGGGCTGGTTTAATGAACCGAATTGGGTGGAACCTAATTGACTTGAACCGGTTCACATGAGTGAACGTATGGTTCAAGGCTTAAAGGTTTTTGGGCGGTTTAGTCTTCATGTGAGCGCATGGCTTGAATACCTTCCATTTTTGGAAGGGTAACGCCATGTCTTGAATGAAAAGAACTAAACGCATTTTGAGCTTAATGGACTGGTCATCTTCGTTGGACGAAGAGAGGATTGGAGGACAAGGGAGCTCTCGGCCAAGCACATCTCATCATCAACACGACAAGGAACTTTGGGGATCTCTTGCTAGCACAAGGAAGATCCTAAAGGGTAGCCATCCCTCATCTTGTGTGTGAATTTGTGGAGGAGATCTATCTTGATCTCTCGCTTCCAAGTCGCCATCCTCAACATGGCTTCGGTATGATTTCTCATAGTTGTTAAGTTGATCATATAGCTTTCATATCCGATCTTTTGAAACCCTCTTTCCGCTTTACATGGCTAGATGTGCATGTTTAGGGTTTCACCCCCCTTTAGATTAGGGGTTCTCACAGAGTCATCATAACGTCTATCATTATTGTAATAATGGTAGCCGTCAGAAGCCGAAGAGTCATCGTTTTTCTTTATGCCCTTCTCCTCCTCCATCAACTCTCCCCCTCTTTGAAAATTTCACCTCCTGGTGAAATAGTTTGAACCTACTGCAAGGCCGGCGAAGAGGCTGGGTGATGACAGAAGAGAACGTGTGAGTGGAGCTAGCTTCCTTCATCACTGGTCATGGGTTCTAAAAGAGAACCAGGCGACTAGCTCCGGTTGATGTCACCGAAGATGGGCGGACATGAAAGCCAAAGATGAGCACCGGCGTGCTGGTTGGAAGGAGCTTGTGGAGATCTGGCGTAGCTTGTCCTCCTTCTTTGCTGAGTCGTGGGTTCTGAAAAGAACCAGGCGACAACAGCTCCGGAGATGGATCATGGCGGGCTTGCTGTATGGAGGAGGTGGACTGGAGAGTGTCGCTGGAGAAGTTGTTTCATTGCAGGAGGGGTAGGGAAAAATCTCCTTAAGCAATAACCGTAAAGTAACAGGAGATAAGCATGTCTAACATGTAAACAGTATAGTGGTAGGATCTCTCAAGTTGTGCATGACTATAAATCAAATATGTGCTGTAAAATATGTAATGATACCTGTGTAAACAAAGCCAAAATCACTGAGCTTTCTTGTGCGCTGGATTAGTCGTTGGGCTGTAGATGATCTTGGACCTAGTCCAAGAAGGACTATTCTTGTAGAAGGTGGACTGGGCTATGGAGGTGGCCCGGCTCCAAAATGTTTGGTGTTTTTTTTTATGTTAATATTAGGTTGGCTGGTTGCCGACTCTTCTCACGCGCCGCCTCTTTTCCTAGCAGAGGCCGGCGGTGGAGCAGGTCGGCGACGGCGCAAAGGTCAGGGCAGTGGCATGAGGACAGAGGGGCGAAGGCGGGCTTTGGGCGAAAGCGGGCGTTGGGGATTTGGGGAAGACGACGAGGAATCGTGGCGACTGGAGGTGGCCGCATGACGGAAGAACAGGAGAAGAAAGACTGCTGTCGGAGGCGACAAAATCTTCGTTGGGGATGAAGGGACGAGGACATGGGCAAAGGAGGTTCAGCGGCGGAGTTCTTTGAGTGTGTGGCGGAAGGCACGCGCGAGGACTCCGGGCGTGCATGGTGGTGTTGCGAGCAAGGACAACTAGCTGAAGAAGAAGATCAGGCGGGGAAGGACACTGGAAACATTGTCGGGAGATGGAGGCGTGGCGACAGGCGGACGATGGCGTTGATGGCAACGATGGCGGGCGAAAGTGGTGAAGGAAAACCGGAAGGGCGGCTGGAGTCGGAACGGGGTCGGTAATGTAGCACCGACCTTGATTCGGGCGAAGCGAAAGGGAAGATGTGGGCGCGAGATTTTGCATGCAGGGTGAATTGAAGGTGGAAGGGGAGGAAATTGTGGTGAGCGAAGGAGCCGAAGCCACGGATTGGAGATGGCCGGAGATAGCAGAGGCGTGACGGGAAGGAGAACGCATGTGAGCTTTCACGGGAGTGAAGGCGAATCGATGGGGGTATGGAGAGGCTGACGCAGAGGTTGGAAGATGTTGGAAGAAGAGAATTCAGCGTTTGTGGGAAAGGAAAAGAATGCAGAAGAGTCGAAATCGAGAGAGGGGAAGAGAATCGAAGAAAGAAGAGAAGAACCACACTTAGAACAACATAACTTTGATTTCATTCAACTGTACTAGACCCCCCCCCCCTATTACAATAGCATAGAGACCTATTTAAAGCTAGTTAGACGGATCAGATTGTGACACATGTCTCAAATCGGATCGTCTAATAACAAAATAAAATTTTCTAATACATCATAATGTCAACAAACCATGGAAAGACGGGTAGACCTCATCGTTACTTGTGTTCATAATAGTAGTTATCCTCATAAAATGTGCAAGATTAATGCTGCTTACTCCTGAAATCGTGCTAGGTTCGGATCCCCATCAATTATACTTGCGCCATCAATATTATCAGGATAAGTGTCATTAATGGCGGCTTCTCGTTCGCTTAGATCGTCGGATTGGGTTCGGATCCCCATCAGTCCATAGTCGGGCTGGGAGTTGGTTCGGGGAATCGTCTCCGCCAGTCGCGCCTGTAACGCCCTCGATTTTTTTTCTGAATTATGATTTAAGGGCAAAAATAATTATTTTGGTTGGGGATTTGAACCCTCAACCTTGATTCTTTGCTCCTGGAATTCCTTCCACCATGGTGGCGCATATTTCTGATGTTATTGGAGTGGCGCAGGGTGGTTAAGCCCAGGTAAGCCCATAAAACCGATTTTTTTTCACTTAAGTTAACTGGGTTATTGGATCTTGGATCCGTTTGGGGTGGGAGAAAAAGAGGAATTGCGTGAGGGCTCCTCTCCCTCACGACTTTTGTTGGTTTTCTTGCCCTAGCCGCCTTTGGTTGTCGCCCCTCACTGTGCTTGGCGCCTCCTGAAATTCCTGACGCTAGTGGTGGATGAATTTCCTGGTGATCCTTGCTCCTCTGTCTTGGCGTTTTTCTCTGTGGACGATTTTTCTTGTGAGTAATTCGATCCTAAGGAGTCTAATCCGCTAAATTGTAGATTATCAGTCAATTAAAATTCGTTATTTGCAACGATTATCTGTATGAACCAAAAATCTACAAGTAAATTTGTGCATATGTGAAATTCGAAATTTACCTGTGCCGGACGAATATTCCTTTGTGAGAAAAATTTATCCTGTATGGTTTAATCTCTTAAATTGTGGTCTGTAGTTCTTCTAAAATTTATTTGCTTGATGAGAAATTTTAGAGAAAACAAAATTTGAGGATTTAACTAAGAACTTAGGGATTTTCGAAAATCATGGTTCGGGCCAATTTTGGGGCTTTTGTCATTTTCCTTCACAAACGTGCAATTAAAATTATCTGTAGTGGGGGACTGAAATTATTTTCATGAAATTTGTATGTTCTGCAAGGATTCTGAAAATTTCGCCCCTTGCAGTGATTTTATGGCTCACGTTTTTTTTGAAATTTTGGGGAAGAATAGTGCAATGAGTATCTATATATATATTTCCCTATAATTTCTAGGCTTGTTTAATTGTTTGTTACGCGAATAATTTCTGTTCTGTATATATGTTGTGAATTTTTTGAAACTTTGAATGTGTTATAACCTTGTGAGAACATAGAATGGTTTGACCTGAATTAAGGATAGTTGTATGAAATCTAAGGAATTCACTCATATATTACTTCTGGTTGATGGTAAAAATTATGAAGAGTGTTCAGCTTTGATTTTCTGCAAATTGTAATTTTGTTAAGGACTGGATATTGGGGTGTGTCATTTTCTGGTTTGTGAGACACTTTGGGCATGATGTGAGAATTGAGTAGTGGTTAGTCCTACTCCTCCGTTTCAGCATGACCTGTTCTGTAAAAATTATGCCCTAGTGTAGCACTCTTCCGTGTCCTTACCCTCCTTCTGTGGCGCTGTAATGGTGCTGATAGTCTACTACGACCCATGAGACACTAGTGAAGGGTAGATGTGAGCTGGTCTCACCTTCCGTTCTCCCTCCACTATTTCTGTTCTGTTCTGGGTATTGGAGGCCAGAGTGCCACGTCCTGACGAGACGGGGGCCACCCACTGATACCTCCTCTACCATTCTGTTTCTGATATGCATGCATGTCTCGTCCTCGGCAGAGGTGGGGTCAGACCTTCTGTGGTCTTCAGGCCTTCTGTGGCCTTTCTGTTTCCGATGTAGACTATCTGTTTGGATTCTGAAAATTCTGACTTTCTGTCTGTCAGCTCTGATTTCTGTAGTTCTGTTTCGATCTGTAGTATAGACGTGTTGGGCGGTGTGATTAGTTGGGATGGGTTGGTATACTTATATCCTACTTCGTGCTTGATGCCTATTGTTATAAGTGTCTGTATTTGATTATGTTTTGTTTCTGATATGAGTGTGCATGTTAAGTGTCTTATCTGCAAGCATGATATTTTTTGATGTGTACTATGGATGGCTTTTAGTGTCTTTTACTCACTGAGCTTTTTAGCTCACCCCCGTTGTTTAAATATTTTCAGGTGAGACATCAGGACAGTGATTGCTACAGCTACTTAATTTGTTATGATGCTAATGTTTTATAAAATTTCTAAGAGTTGTCTTCTAAAGATCTATCAGGCCTGCGTGCCTAACTTACTTATATGACACGTTTTATCTCCTGAGGGCTTATGCCTGTTTTCAGGATATTATATTATAGTTGTCTCGTTTTATTGTTGGATACGAGTTTTGGAGTCATGAGAATTGAAATTGTTCTTATTCTGAAATGTGTAACCGAGTTATTGTTGTATTTGGTATCTGAATAATCAGTTTCTGCAGTTTTTCTGAAATTTGTGTTCTCCACATATGTGTAGTGTGGACATCTGTTTTGTTCCAGGATATGTGGGTCTGTGCAGCAGTAATTTAGTATACTTGCTGCCGGATTTCTATTTCCTAGTAATCGATCCTACTCAGTTCTGTGCGGTTTTCAGTTCCGTAGTAATGTCCTTCGATGCCGCTTTCTTCTTATGTTTTAATGGAAGAGTAAAAATTTTTAAAACCCCGTATTTTTACTTGTATGCGTGTGGGGTGTGATTCTGAGGGATGTTACAACGCCCAATTCGACGGTTTCGACCGTTAGGATATCTGCGTTGACGCAGTTGGACTCGAGTCAAGTGTTGACTCATGGGTGGAAACCCTAAAAAAACATTACCGTAATTCAGGGTGTGACAGCTTGGTATCAGAGCCAGTTCTGCACGTTCCAACTCGTACGAGCGTCGTACTTGAGTTTCGTCTCACTTAACTGTGCGTGCGCAGATGGGATCTGCGACGAACCCCAGACTATCGTCCTTCGAGGACATGGTCAGAGATGGGGTTTTGGATCTTTACATCTCAGTGGAGATCGTCTCCACATGGCTCGTCCCAGGCGAGCGTCTCGTAGCTCGGGTGACTCGATGCACCGGGGAGCTAGAGGCTCTCAGGCATTCATCCAGCAGCAAACTCAGATGATGCAGCAGCAGCAGGCGCAGCACATGGAGGTTCAGCAACAGTTATTGCAGCGGCTGTCGCAGACACAGCCTCAGTCACAGTCACAACCGGCTGGACACTGTGTGGGGGGCGCTGGTTCTCCTCTGGGTGATGGCGCACATCAACGATATGCTCGGTTGGTTCGAGAGTTTCAGCACCTGAACCCGACTGCATTTTATGGTAGTCCGGGGCCCAGAGCGGCTGAGGATTGGCTTTTGGCACTGGAAAAGATTTTCCAGGTTTTGCGCTGTGATGATGCAGACAAGCTATGTTTGTCTGTCTTCATGTTGCGTGGAGATGCCGAAGACTGGTGGAAGGGAGTCGTCAGACTGGCGGCAACTGAATCCAGAGTTGTTGATTGGCAGTACTTCATGATGAAGTTCAATGCCAAGTTTTTCCCCTCTAGCTTATCTGAGGAGCGCGAGGTGGAGTTTATTCATCTTGAGCAGAGCGACCTGACGGTGGATCAGTATGAGGCCACATTCGCTCGGTTGTCGGGGTATGCTCCTCACTTAGTCAACACCGAGGAAAGAAGAGCCAAGAAGTTTCAGCGGGGTTTGAGGAAAGACATCAGGACAAGGGTAGCTATGCTACACTTGGAGTCTTATGCTGAAGTGGTAGACAGGGCTCGCACTGCTGAGAGGTGCATTGCTGAGATGGCTGTTGATACTATTTCAGTCACTGCATCCGCCCCTACTTCTGTGACTTACGCACCCACTCTGGGTGGTAAGGATAAGAAGAATTTCAAGAATAAGAAGAAAGACAATAAGGGCAGATACAAACCTTATCAGAAGCCAGCCAGCACAGTTTCTCAGAATGGCAAGAAGTGTCTCCACTGTGGGAGCACTAAACATCAGGATAATGAGTGCTACAGGAAGACTGGCGCTTGTTTCAGATGTGGTAAGGTGGGGCATATGATTAAGGACTGTCCTATGCCGGATGCTAGAGGACAGGGTGAGAAGCCTACTGTGCAGACTCGCGTGTATGCCATCGCGGAGAGGGATGCTTCGGCTTCGAAGTCCGTGGTGGAAGGTACACTTTATGTGTTTAGTTATTTGGCACGCATTCTTTTTGATCCTGGTACCAATTTATCCTTTGTGTATGCATGTTTTGCACTATGTCTGCCTGTGTTGCCTAGGATACTTGATTTCTGTATTTCTGTTCATACACCTATGGGTGAGGCCATATCTACAGATATAGTATATCCTGACTGTTTGATTAAGGTTGAAGGATATGATTTACCTATTAATTTGATTAGTCTTCCTATGAAAGACTATGACATCATTCTGGGCATGGATTGGCTGTCTGCCTATCATGCTACTTTAGATTGTTTTGAAAAGTTAATTACTCTGCATCTAAGTGATGGTCAGCAACTGGTTATCCAAGGCCGGATTTCAGAACAGGAGCCTTTGGTGATATCTCATCTGCAGGCCAGGAAGCTTTTAGCCCAGGGCTGCAAGGGGTATCTGGCGCATGTCAAGGTGCAGACTGAGCCTGATTTGGATCTGGCTAGAATTCCTGTGGTAAGAGAGTTTACTGACGTCTTCTCTGATGATTTATCTGGGTTACCACCCAGCAGAGAAGTTGAGTTTGGTATCGAGTTGTTGCCAGGCACGGCACCGATATCTAAAGCTCCTTACAGGATGGCAACTTCAGAGCTGACAGAGCTGAAAAAGCAACTGGAAGAACTATTAGAGAAGGGGTATATTCGACCCAGTGTTTCTCCATGGGGAGCACCTGTGTTATTTGTGAAGAAGAAGGATGGTACGTTGCGCATGTGCATCGATTACCGTCAACTCAACCAAGTGACTGTTAAGAATAAGTACCCATTACCCCGTATTGATGATCTCTTTGATCAGTTGCAGGGTGCTACTGTATTCTCTAAAATTGACCTGAGGTCTGGCTATTATCAGCTGAGAGTTCAGGAGGAGGATGTACCTAAAACTGCATTCAGGACCAGGTATGGGCACTATGAGTTTCTTGTTATGCCCTTTGGACTGACAAATGCCCCTGCGGTATTTATGGATCTGATGAACAGGGTATTTCATGAGCTCCTGGACAAATGTGTGGTCGTCTTCATTGATGATATTCTGATCTACTCCAAGAATGCGCAAGATCACTCTCAGGATTTGTGCAAGGTGCTGGAGATTCTGCGGCTGAAGCAGCTGTATGCTAAGGCCAGCAAATGTGAGTTCTGGCTATATCAGATTGGCTTTCTGGGGCACATTATTTCTGGCCAGGGTGTGTCTGTGGATCCAGTGAAGGTGGAGGCCATTCTTTACTGGGGAAGACCAACTACAGCGACTGAGGTCAGAAGTTTTCTGGGCTTAGCTGGATACTACCGCCGCTTTGTGGAGGGTTTTTCCAAGCTGGCTGGTCCTCTGACTAAGCTAACTAGAAAGAATTTGAAGTTTGAGTGGTCTAATAATTGTGAGTCTAGTTTTCAGGAACTGAAAAGGAGACTGACCAGTGCTCCTATCCTCATCATTCCCTGTGATGGAGAGAAGTTCACGGTGTACACTGATGCCTCTGGTAAGGGTCTGGGTGCTGTACTGATGCAGCAAGGAAAGGTAGTTGCTTATGCTTCAAGGCAACTCAAAGACTATGAGGTAAACTACCCCACTCATGATCTGGAATTGGCAGCTGTAGTTTTTGCCTTGAAGATCTGGAGGCACTATCTGTTTGGACAGACATTTGAATTGTTTACAGATCACCAGAGCTTGAAGTATATCTTCACTCAGAAAGAGCTGAATATGAGACAGAGGCGATGGCTTGAATGGATAAAGGATTATGACTTCACCATCCAATATCAGTCTGGTAAAGCCAATGTGGTGGCTGATGCTCTTAGTCGGTATCCTGTGACTCAGATAGCTGCACTGCGAGTCCAGGAGTGGCGACTATTGCAGGAGTTCAGTGACTTACATCTGAGTGTGACTCCGGGTGAGAGAGGCGGTCTTCTAGCTTCTCTCAGGGTTCAGTCAGACTTACTGCAGAGACTGAGATCAGGGCAGCAGTCAGATCCGGATATTCTACGGTGGAAAGAGAGGTCGGAGCAAGGCTGGGTTGAGAATTTCAGTATGTCGGATGATGGTCTCCTCAGATTCCGTGGAAGGGTCTGTGTCCCTGAGGACCCTGAGTTGAGAAATGAAATTCTTAAGGAAAGCCATTGCACTAAGTATACCGTTCATCCTGGTAGTACCAAGATGTATCAGGATCTGAAAAAGACTTTCTGGTGGCATGGTATGAAGAAGGATGTGCATTTGTTTGTGTCCAGATGTTTGACTTGCCAAACCGTGAAGGCTGAGCATCAGAGCCCGGGCGGTTTGATGCAGTCTCTCCCTATTCCTCAGTGGAAGTGGGAGCATATCAGTATGGACTTTGTGTGTGGACTGCCCAATACCAGAAGGAATCATGATGCCGTATGGGTGATTGTGGACAGACTCACGAAGTCAGCTCACTTCTTACCGATCAAAATGACTTACAGTTTGGATCGGTTAGCAAAACTGTACATCGATGAAATTGTCAGATTGCATGGAGTTCCCTTGGACATTGTCTCTGACCGTGATCCTCGATTTCTGTCCAGGTTTTGGAAGAAATTACAGGAAGATTTGGGAACTAATCTGAGTTTCAGCACTGCATATCATCCTCAATCTGATGGTCAGACAGAGAGAACTATTCAGACACTTGAGGATCTTCTGAGATCTTATGTGGTTGACTGGTCTGTTGAGTGGGATCTGGACTTATCACTGATAGAGTTCACCTACAATAATAGCTTTCACTCTAGCATACAGATGGCTCCGTATGAGGCCCTATATGGGAGGAAATGCAGAGCACCTATATGCTGGGAGGAAACTGGGGACAGAACAGTGCTAAGGTCTGATGCTGTTCAGGAAGCCACTGAGAAGATCAGAGAAATTCAGAGAAAGATGAAGATTGCTCAGGATAGACAGAAGAGTTATGCTGATGTGAGGCGGCGTCCTCTTGAGTTTTTGGTGGGAGAGCATGTTTTCCTAAAGGTCTCACCTATGAAAGGGGTGATGAGATTTGGGAAGAGGGGGAAATTGAGTCCCAGGTACATTGGTCCCTTTGATATCATTGAGAGGGTTGGACTTGTGGCATACAGACTTGCTCTGCCCCCATCACTGGAACACCTCCATAATGTGTTCCATGTTTCTGCACTCAGAAAATATTGTTCTGATCCTTCTCATGTTCTAGAGTTGGAACCTCTTCAGCTTGAAGAGAACATGACTTTTGTGGTGAAACCTCTCAGAATTGAAGATAGAAAAGAGAAAGTGCTGAGAAATAAGGTTATTCCACTTGTGAAAGTCATCTGGGGAAATCAGTCTGTTGAAGAAGCCTCTTGGGAGGTTGAAGCAGATATGAGAAAGGAGCATCCTCACCTGTTCAGTGACGGGCTTGGTCAGCTTTAGAGGACTAAAGCTCTATAAGGGGGGAGGATGTAACGCCCTCGATTTTTTTTCTGAATTATGATTTAAGGGCAAAAATAATTATTTTGGTTGGGGATTTGAACCCTCAACCTTGATTCTTTGCTCCTGGAATTCCTTCCACCATGGTGGCGCATATTTCTGAAGTTATTGGAGTGGCGCAGGGTGGTTAAGCCCATAAAACCGATTTTTTTTCACTTAAGTTAACTGGGTTATTGGATCTTGGATCCGTTTGGGGTGGGAGAAAAAGAGGAATTGCGTGAGGGCTCCTCTCCCTCACGACTTTTGTTGGTTTTCTTGCCCTAGCCGCCTTTGGTTGTCGCCCCTCACTGTGCTTGGCGCCTCCTGAAATTCCTGACGCTGGTGGTGGACGAATTTCCTGGTGATCCTTGCTCCTCTGTCTTGGCGTTTTTCTCTGTGGACGATTTTTCTTGTGAGTAATTCGATCCTAAGGAGTCTAATCCGCTAAATTGTAGATTATCAGTCAATTAAAATTCGTTATTTGCAACGATTATCTGTATGAACCAAAAATCTACAAGTAAATTTGTGCATATGTGAAATTCGAAATTTACCTGTGCCGGACGAATATTCCTTTGTGAGAAAAATTTATCCTGAATGGTTTAATCTCTTAAATTGTGGTCTGTAGTTCTTCTAAAATTTATTTGCTTGATGAGAAATTTTAGAGAAAACAAAATTTGAGGATTTAACTAAGAACTTAGGGATTTTCGAAAATCATAGTTCGGGCCAATTTTGGGGCTTTTGTCATTTTCCTTCACAAACGTGCAATTAAAATTATCTGTAGTGGGGGACTGAAATTATTTTCATGAAATTTGTATGTTCTGCAAGGATTCTGAAAATTTCGCCCCTTGTAGTGATTTTATGGCTCACGTTTTTTTTGAAATTTTGGGGAAGAATAGTGCAATGAGTATCTATATATATATTTCCCTATAATTTCTAGGCTTGTTTAATTGTTTGTTACGCGAATAATTTCTGTTCTGTATATATGTTGTGAATTTTCTGAAACTTTGAATGTGTTATAACCTTGTGAGAACATAGAATGGTTTGACCTGAATTAAGGATAGTTGTATGAAATCTAAGGAATTCAGTCATATATTACTTCTGGTTGATGGTAAAAATTATGAAGAGTGTTCAGCTTTGATTTTCTGCAAATTGTAATTTTGTTAAGGACTGGATATTGGGGTGTGTCATTTTCTGGTTTGTGAGACACTTTGGGCATGATGTGAGAATTGAGTAGTGGTTAGTCCTACTCCTCCGTTTCAGCATGACCTGTTCTGTAAAAATTATGCCCTAGTGTAGCACTCTTCCGTGTCCTTACCCTCCTTCTGTGGCGCTGTAATGGTGCTGATAGTCTACTACGACCCATGACACTAGTGAAGGGTAGATGTGAGCTGGTCTCACCTTCCGTTCTCCCTCCACTATTTCTGTTCTGTTCTGGGTATTGGAGGCCAGAGTGCCACGTCCTGACGAGACGGGGGCCACCCACTGATACCTCCTCTACCATTCTGTTTCTGATATGCATGCATGTCTCGTCCTCGGCAGAGGTGGGGTCAGACCTTCTGTGGTCTTCAGGCCTTCTGTGGCCTTTCTGTTTCCGATGTAGACTATCTGTTTGGATTCTGAAAATTCTGACTTTCTGTCTGTCAGCTCTGATTTCTGTAGTTCTGTTTCGATCTGTAGTATAGACGTGTTGGGCGGTGTGATTAGTTGGGATGGGTTGGTATACTTATATCCTACTTCGTGCTTGATGCCTATTGTTATAAGTGTCTGTATTTGATTATGTTTTGTTTCTGATATGAGTGTGCATGTTAAGTGTCTTATCTGCAAGCATGATATTTTTTGATGTGTACTATGGATGGCTTTTAGTGTCTTTTGCTCACTGAGCTTTTTAGCTCACCCCCGTTGTTTAAATATTTTCAGGTGAGACATCAGGACAGTGATTGCTACAGCTACTTAATTTGTTATGATGCTAATGTTTTATAAAATTTCTAAGAGTTGTCTTCTAAAGATCTATCAGGCCTGCGTGCCTAACTTACTTATATGACACGTTTTATCTCCTGAGGGCTTATGCCTGTTTTCAGGATATTATATTATAGTTGTCTCGTTTTATTGTTGGATACGAGTTTTGGAGTCATGAGAATTGAAATTGTTCTTATTCTGAAATGTGTAACCGAGTTACTGTATTCGAAATACCTTGAGATGTGTAACCGAGTTATTGTTGTATTTGGTATCTGAATAATCAGTTTCTGCAGTTTTTCTGAAATTTGTGTTCTCCACATATGTGTAGTGTGGACATCTGTTTTGTTCCAGGATATGTGGGTCTGTGCAGCAGTAATTTAGTATACTTGCTGCCGGATTTCTATTTCCTAGTAATCAATCCTACTCAGTTCTGTGCGGTTTTCAGTTCCGTAGTAATGTCCTTCGATGCCGCTTTCTTCTTATGTTTTAATGGAAGAGTAAAAATTTTTAAAACCCCGTATTTTTACTTGTATGCGTGTGGGGTGTGATTCTGAGGGATGTTACAGCGCCCAATCCGACGGTTTCGACCGTTAGGATATCTGCGTTGACGCAGTTGGACTCGAGTCAAGTGTTGACTCATGGGTGGAAACCCTAAAAAAACATTACCGTAATTCAGGGTGTGACAGCTTGGTATCAGAGCCAGTTCTGCACGTTCCAACTCGTACGAGCGTCGTACTTGAGTTTCGTCTCACTTAACTGTGCGTGCGCAGATGGGATCTGCGACGAACCCCAGACTATCGTCCTTCGAGGACATGGTCAGAGATGGGGTTTTGGATCTTTACATCTCAGTGGAGATCGTCTCCACATGGCTCGTCCCAGGCGAGCATCTCGTAGCTCGGGTGACTCGATGCACCGGGGAGCTAGAGGCTCTCAGGCAGAGGTTGCGATGCTGAAGCGTGCTACGGCGGCTTCGATAGCATCGACCACGGCCGATTCCGGCCAAGAGACCGCCGTGCAACGACCCACAGTTCGGCCCACAGCCTACTTGAGCGCTCCGGTTATTCGGGTGGGGGTACGGGATCGGGCGTTGCCCAAACCTGGATCGGACCCCGTTAACCAATGGGGTACGCGTGCGTCGTGGGAGTGGGCGCGAAGATGTGGGACACGTCCTGGAGATTCCCATTTCGAAGGGGTGCGTTGCTCCACGGTATTTGAGGAAAGTTAGCAGACTTCAAAACTGCTATTTGGAAAAGTTGGCAGACTTTAAAACTGCTACTCAGGGAGATAAAATGAGGAAGAGTTAGCAGAATTTAAAACTGATATTTGGGAACAAGGAGAGTGGACGGTGTCCAACTAAAACAAAAGAGATCCCTCTTCTTGGTCCAACTGAGCCAACTTCGCATAGGGGGACGCCTCTACGTGAGGGAAGCTTGGGAGGACAGCAAGGAAAAATCCTTGAAATCAGTCCGAGCTGGGTTTCTCATCATAAGGGGACGCCTTTATGCGGGGGAAGACTCAAGGACAAAATAGTAATTGGGACGAGCTAAGTTACTCTTTGACGGGGGTGGTATGGGACGCCTTCGAAAAGGAGGAGAATTAGGCGCTACCAAGTTGGACGAATCTCTCTAAGAATTATGCGATCCAATTTGATCGCAGGTATTGTAGAACCCTCCCTACAATTCCGTGAAAATTTTGTGTGTGAGTCAGGTCACACAAAGTGGTTCGTCGAGAATGACTAAGAGTGTTGGACTTAAAACATTCTCATCACAGGACCGAGTGGGGTCGGTGATGGAACCCCTAATCTAAGGGGGAAGAAACCCTAAACATGCGCATCTAGCATGCATAGCGGAAAGAGGGCTTCAAGTAGATCGCATATGAACTATATGTTAACTTAATTCAACTTAAGATTAAGTTTTGATCTTACCAATGCCATGGATTGGATGGCGGCTTGGAATGAGAGAGAGCAAGCGAGATCTCCTCCAAAGAATACACACACCAAGTGATGAAGGCTTCCAACTTGCGCAACTTTGTGCTAGCAAAATGCCAAGTTGTCCTTCTCGAGTGATAGGGATGAAGATGATGCTTTTTTCCGGTTCTGCTCTTGTCGTCCACTCCAAGCTTCTCTCAAGTCTCGCCGAGCAAAAGCAAAACGCAAGGAGACAAGGGATGAATGAGCTCAAGCCGTTTTGGCGTTTCAAGGAGCCATGCGCTCAATGACTTTCCAAATTTGGAAACCCCATTAAGCCATGCGTTCTCCTCTTCAAGCAAACCGCCCAAAACGCTTATGGATCGAACCATGGGTTCACCCATGTAAACCGGTTCAATCCAAATTGGTCCAAACCAAAGCAATCGGTCTAGATCAACCAAACCCTAAGGTTTCCAATCCAACCGTTCATCTTATGATGCTCTTGATCTCACCGATCTAGCATCAATACTCTCGATCGAAGCTTACCGATCTCAAGCCCTAATCAATCAAACATGATTAAGCTAGATCTCACTTACAATCAGAGTCTATATCCCTTTAAACTGAACCCAAGTAATTCAGTCCACACGATCTGACTCAAAGAAAGCCATATCACCAAATTGTGTGACCCTGAGGGTTTCCTTTAAACGTCGGTAACGATAACTTACGTTATCACGATCAGTGAGGGGTATCTAGCAACACATCACTGTCTCCCGATATAAAGGAAAGAGTCTTCCAAGACTCCACCCAAACCATAGCATAAGTGTGAATCAACTCACTTGGCATACATGATTCCTTTGCCACTGGATGTTCTTATTGGACAAGCATGTCAAGCCTGTAACTCCAATACGATGAGCATGATTAGATCAGATGAACATAGTCATCTGGGTATGGCCATACACTTCCTCAATCATCTCATATAGGGGGGGCCCTCTAGAACATCACACTCCTTAAACAAGGAGACGGCAATCCTTTATCTATCACAAGTGCCCTAACCTGACTCAAGCTCACCATCCAAGATAGTCTATAATCATTATGTTTCAAATGATATTGAACTACCTCAAAACAATGACAATCATCATTTAGAAACACAAGTGATCTCAAGTCAAAGGACATGTGCCACTTAGTGCTTACAAGGATCATTCACATTGTGACAAGCAATGGAATATCCGAGTAGGGTCTGTCCAGTACATCCAATGTACTCATGAGTCTACATCTTATTCCATGCTCGAAGCATCCTATAAGATTAGCACTCATATTAGTCTCAATCATATCAAGGCTGTCTCATGTTCACCAAGATATCTCGACTAAGGACATAGAGCCTGTCAGCCTAGCTGAACAGCTTTGAGACATTATTCAGAAGTACACTTATTACAGCAGACAAGATAACAACCTGAATAATAACCATGCCTTTTATAAACTTAAGAGTTTATTACATGATACTTATACAATCCCAAGGCCTCAAACATTAGCCTTAAGGGCATACCCCAACAATCTCCCACTTGCACTTAATCTAATGGTTGAGAAATCTCAAACCCATATTATTACAGTGCTTCTCATGCTTCTGCTGCGCCAGAGGCTTGGTAAGCGGGTCTGCCAGATTGTCATCTGTATGAACCTTGCAAATCTTGATCTCGCCACGATCAATGATCTCCCGGATCAAGTGAAACCGTCTCTGTATGTGCTTGGACTTCTGGTGCGACCGCGGTTCCTTTGCTTGTGCGATGGCTCCAGTGTTATCACAGAAGATAACCAAAGGATCTGCACTTGAAGGAACGACACCAAGTTCTCTCACGAACTTACGAATCCACACTGCCTCCTTGGATGCTTCCGAGGCTGCAACATACTCGGCTTCTGTTGTGGAATCAGCAACAGTTGACTGTTTGAAACTTTTCCACACCACTGCTCCACCATTCAAGCTAAAAACATAGCCTGATTGCGATCGGAAATCATCCTGGTCCGACTGGAACGAAGCGTCAGTATATCCCTCTATACTGAGTTCTTCCTGACCACCATATATCAAGAACATATCTTTGGTCCTCCGCAGATATTTTAAAATGTTCTTGACCGCAATCCAGTGCGCCAAACCTGGATTACTTTGGAATCGACTGGTTACGCTTAACCCGTAAGCGACGTCTGGGCGAGTACACAACATCGCATACATAATGGATCCAATAGCCGAAGCATAAGGCGTATTGTCCATTTCATCTTTCTCAGTCTGTGTTTGTGGACACTGACTCTTCGAAAGATTCAGACCATGTCTGACTGGAAGATATCCACGTTTAGAATTCTCTAAATGGAATCTCTCCAGGACTTTATCGATGTAAGTACTCTGGCACAGCCCGAGAAGCCTCTTAGATCTATCCCGGTAGATCTTCACACCTAGTACATAGGCTGCTTCTCCTAAATCTTTCATCTGGAAACATTTTCCTAACCATGCCTTAACAGCATGCAGTTCAGGAATATCATTTCCAATGATTAAGATATCATCGACGTAGAGGATTAGGAATGTAATCACGCTCCCACTAAACCTCTTATATACACACGGGTCATCCTCGTTCTTGATGAAACCAAACTCAGAGATAGATTCATCAAAACGAATGTTCCAGCTTCTTGATGCTTGTTTCAGTCCATAAATGGACTTCTTTAACTTGCATATTTTATGACGATCTGATGGATTAGTGAAACCCTCAGGTTGTGTCATATACACATCCTCATCCAGATTTCCATTAAGGAAAGCTGTTTTCACATCCATCTGCCATATCTCATAGTCGTAATATGCTGCTATCGCGAAAAGAATCCGAATAGACTTAAACATGGCTACAGGTGAGAAAGTTTCATCATAATCTAACCCGTAGATTTGTTTGAAACCTTTCGCAACTAGCCTGCCTTTATAGGTAACCACGTTACCATCCATGTCAATCTTCTTCTTGAAGATCCATTTACAGCCTATAGGGATTACTCCCGGAGGCGGATCAATCAAATCCCAGACTTGATTATCTGACATGGAGTCCATCTCGGCTCGCATAGCTTCAAGCCATCTAGCTGACTCCGGTCCACTGACCGCATCCGCATAAGTGAGGGGTTCATCATTATCAATGATGTAGACTCCGTCATAGCGCTCAGGCTGACGACGGATCCTACCCGATCTTCGCGGTTCCCGTGATATTTGAGCCTCAGGTTGCTCAATAACCTGATCTACCGGCTCAGGCTCATCCAACTGTGCTTGACTACTTTGTCCTTCCTCTGGATTCTCATCCAGCTTTATTTCTCTCCCACTAGCCTCTTGCAGAAGAAACTCCTTCTCAAGAAATATGGCCGTCCGAGCAACAAAAACCTTGTTCTCTTTGGGATCGTAGAAATAATAACCCTTAGTTTCCTTAGGGTAACCGACAAAGACACATTTCTCAGATCTGCTCTCTAGTTTCCCAGAGGTGAGCTTTTTGACATAAGCCTCGCAACCCCAGATCCTGATAAATGTCAAGCTAGGCTGTTTCCCATACCATAACTCATATGGCGTCTTTAAAACTGCCTTGGATGGCACTCGGTTTAGTACCTTTGCAGCTGTTTCCAGTGCAAAACCCCAAAAGGAATATGGAAGAGTAGCCTGACTCATCATAGAACGAACCATATCAAGTAACGTTCTATTTCTCCTCTCGGACACACCATTCCACTGCGGTGTTCCTGGCGGAGTGAGCTGTGAGATAATCCCACACTCCTTCAGATAGTCAGTAAACGTATGACTCAGGTATTCACCACCTCGATCAGAACGAAGTGCCTTGATATTTCGGCCTAACTGATTTTGTACTTCATTTTTGAACTCTTTGAACTTGTCAAAAGATTCACTTTTATGTCTCATTAAATAGACATATCCATACCTACTGAAATCATCAGTAAAGGTAATGAAGTACTGATAGCCACCTCTGGCATGTTTACTGAAAGGCCCACACACATCACTGTGTATAAGGTCAAGTAAACCTGAAGTCCTTTGACCTTTGTTAAGAAAAGGAGACTTCGTCATTTTACCCATCAAACAAGCTTTGCATGTATCAATCTCCTCATAGGAGAATGATCCCAGCAGTCCATGTTCATGCAACCGCTTAATGCGCTTCTCGTTTATATGGCCTAAACGACTATGCCATAGCAAGGTGCTGTCATCAGCATACTTGGCTTTCTTATTATCAATGTTTTGTATAGAATTTTCCATGTCCAACATGTATAACCCATTGTTAATTGAACCAGTTGCATACACAATATTATCATGAGATAAAACACACTTTGAAATCTTGCATTCAAAGGCAAATCCTTTCCTGACAAGAGCAGGAATAGAGATAATATTCTTGGTAATACTGGGTACAAAATAACAATTGTTCAATTCTAATACAATGCCAGATGGTAAAGAAATGAAATAGTCTCCTACAGCAACAGCAGCAACCCGTGCCCCGTTTCCAACTCGTAGGTCTACCTCATGCTGTCCCACCTGCCTTCTTCTCTTGAGTTCCTGCACATTTGAACAAATGTGAACTCCACATGCAGTGTCCAACACCCATGAAATAGAAGAAGAAGATAACATGACCTCAGTCACATATATACCTGAGCCAGAAGCGATGCTTCCCCTCTTATCTCCTTGGAGCGCTTTACAGTCCTTTTTCCAGTGACCCAGCTGGCCACAGTGGAAACACCTGTTGTCCTTCGACCGCTTGACCTTCTGTTTCAGGGCCTTGCTGTAATTCTTGACAGGGGCCTTGCCCTTCTTCCCCTTCTTCTTGTTCCTTGAAGGAACCATCAAGACAGAGGTTGAAGGCTTACCCTTCAGAGTTTCCTCAGTAGTCAAGAGCATATTCAACAGCTCTGCCGGCGTACAATCGATCTTGTTCATATTAAAATTAATAATGAACGCATCGAAAGAAGGCGGGAGAGACTGCAGAATAATATCCACAGCAAGCTCCTGGTTGATGGTATGCCCCAGTTTCTCCAGAGCCTCCTTGTGCCCAATCATCTTGAGCACGTGAGCTCCCACTGGGCTCCCCTCAGCCAGTTTGCTCTGAAAGAAGAGCTTCGTCAGATTATAGCGCTCAGTCCTCGCCTGTGCAGCATACAGCATCTTGAGGTTCGCTATAATTTCTATAGCCGACATATCCTCATGCTGACGCTGCAGCGGTGGCGTCATAGACGCTAGCATCAGGCAAGCGACATCAATGCTATCATTGACGTGCTTTTCGTAGGCATCCCGAACCGCCCTTGCGGCGTTCGGAGCGGGCTGCGGCGGTATCGCCGTCTCGAGGACATACAGTTTCCTCTCTGCCTTAAGAACAATCTTAAGGTGTCCGAACCAGTCAGAGAAGTTCGGCCCAGCAAACTTCTCCCTTTCCAGTAGGGATCGCACATTGAAGCTCATGGTGTTCGTTGCTGCAGGAATCTACAACAAGCAAGAACAGCAAGGTCAGTATCAATGTTTCAGAATCAATCCAGGACTTAAGAAAGATTCTTTTCTCACTATTTTGTCTGACTGAAAAATCCAGTAAACAGTCCGAAAGAGTAAACACTCTTTTAGTGAGATGGGATCCAGATTTCATACTTGGTCTCCGCGTCCCGCTCAGGCGAGATAAGATACACAGAGATGACAAGCACTAATTTCTGGTAGGCTGTCCCAGCCAATCGCCAACCCGTGCGATTCCCCTTCATCTTGGCAATCCAGCAGACTGTGCCAACTGAGTTGGTACAACACAGTCTGTGATCCCAGAGATGGCTGCCTCCATGTGCTACCATATGCGCCACATATGTAGTCTACATGGTCAAGCTGACCTGACCTATTCCCTGGACCACCACGTGCTATGCTGAGCAACGAGAGGGGATAAATCCCAACTCTGTAACACGCAGGTGAAATCCAGCACCGTCTGAAGATAGATGGACGTGCCCACTGAGTGGGTTCAACACGGCTCCAACGATAATCAGAAAGGTGAGGTTTCGCGTCAGAAGGCTTACGAGCTTGATATAATAGCGTTGGATTTTAACGGTCTTTTATCTTCTTACTATCAGGCATGCCTATGGCTATAGCAGAAGATAAACATAAACATGCAATTCTAATTATTAGCAATAAGTAGAAAGCATGATCTTATGTGGTAAAAGCCCATGAACCCTAGTAAGACCTTAATGTTACTTAAGTCTTCACTTGAGCTTCATTGCATCTCATCTGGTCCAACCCAGTGCCCTAGCGCCAAGAGCACCTCAGGTGCACCACCAGGTGAATGCCCCTCTTGGATGTGTGCCTTTGTACTCTTGTCTAATCAAAGTACATTTGATCTATCTAGACAAGGTTGACTCGCAGGTCAACTACATTTCATAAATTAAAACAATGTGATTCGCAGATCACAAAAATTAACTTATAATTTACCAGGCACGCAGGCCCCAGCACAGCACACAATATGGGCAACCCACATAAGACTAAATAAACAAGCATATGGTTCAATCAACATGTGATCCAATCATCTTGAAATTAAAAGTTTTGAAAACCCCATGGCATCAATTTTAATTTCCTTATGAGCCCTACAACCTTACAATGGTCCATTGATAGGGATCCACTCAACCATCTAGTTAGATCCATTGCCCTTGCATGCACCGAGTCCTAACTGACCCGAGTTGACCTAATGGTCAACCATGCATGCGCCAAGGGCTGAACTACCCTCATGAGTTTTGGCAAGCGGGTGTGACCCCGGGCCTAACTCAAGTGTGTTCAGTAGTGTCTCAACCAGACCTCGCTACACGCCCTAGATGCAGTCAACCTATAGCCACCTTGTGCTTGCGCATAGGTGCTATCAGGTTAACCCATCTGAGCTGTCAGATGGTCTGATCAGACTTGGATCTAACCTAGTGGTGACTTCAACCCCATCAACCCATCTAAGGGTTTAATGTAGTGGCACCTTAGATCTAATCAAGCGCGCAAGATGTAAGTTTTAGAAAACTTTTAGAACATGCGCAAATAAACAAATAACATGCTTGATAACCCTTAGATCTAAGGGGGTCCCCTTCAAGGGGGAGCGCATACTTTAGGGGGTCCCCTTCAAGGGGGAGCGCAAACTACATGTCAACAAATGATACAAGCGCAACCTTCATGCAATCATGATACAAGCGCAACCATCATGTAACCAAAGTAAGCGCAACCAACATGTAACCAAAGTAAGCGCAACCAACACGGATCACAAAATCGTAAAGCAATCATATAGATCATATGGAGAGCCTAGCTCTGATACCAATTGATGGAACCCCTAATCTAAGGGGGAAGAAACCCTAAACATGCGCATCTAGCATGCATAGCGGAAAGAGGGCTTCAAGTAGATCGCATATGAACTATATGTTAACTTAATTCAACTTAAGATTAAGTTTTGATCTTACCAATGCCATGGATTGGATGGCGGCTTGGAATGAGAGAGAGCAAGCGAGATCTCCTCCAAAGAATACACACACCAAGTGATGAAGGCTTCCAACTTGCGCAACTTTGTGCTAGCAAAATGCCAAGTTGTCCTTCTCGAGTGATAGGGATGAAGATGATGCTTTTTTCCGGTTCTGCTCTTGTCGTCCACTCCAAGCTTCTCTCAAGTCTCGCCGAGCAAAAGCAAAACGCAAGGAGACAAGGGATGAATGAGCTCAAGCCGTTTTGGCGTTTCAAGGAGCCATGCGCTCAATGACTTTCCAAATTTGGAAACCCCATTAAGCCATGCGTTCTCCTCTTCAAGCAAACCGCCCAAAACGCTTATGGATCGAACCATGGGTTCACCCATGTAAACCGGTTCAATCCAAATTGGTCCAAACCAAAGCAATCGGTCTAGATCAACCAAACCCTAAGGTTTCCAATCCAACCGTTCATCTTATGATGCTCTTGATCTCACCGATCTAGCATCAATACTCTCGATCGAAGCTTACCGATCTCAAGCCCTAATCAATCAAACATGATTAAGCTAGATCTCACTTACAATCAGAGTCTATATCCCTTTAAACTGAACCCAAGTAATTCAGTCCACACGATCTGACTCAAAGAAAGCCATATCACCAAATTGTGTGACCCTGAGGGTTTCCTTTAAACGTCGGTAACGATAACTTACGTTATCACGATCAGTGAGGGGTATCTAGCAACACATCACTGTCTCCCGATATAAAGGAAAGAGTCTTCCAAGACTCCACCCAAACCATAGCATAAGTGTGAATCAACTCACTTGGCATACATGATTCCTTTGCCACTGGATGTTCTTATTGGACAAGCATGTCAAGCCTGTAACTCCAATACGATGAGCATGATTAGATCAGATGAACATAGTCATCTGGGTATGGCCATACACTTCCTCAATCATCTCATATAGGGGGGCCCTCTAGAACATCACACTCCTTAAACAAGGAGACGGCAATCCTTTATCTATCACAAGTGCCCTAACCTGACTCAAGCTCACCATCCAAGATAGTCTATAATCATTATGTTTCAAATGATATTGAACTACCTCAAAACAATGACAATCATCATTTAGAAACACAAGTGATCTCAAGTCAAAGGACATGTGCCACTTAGTGCTTACAAGGATCATTCACATTGTGACAAGCAATGGAATATCCGAGTAGGGTCTGTCCAGTACATCCAATGTACTCATGAGTCTACATCTTATTCCATGCTCGAAGCATCCTATAAGATTAGCACTCATATTAGTCTCAATCATATCAAGGCTGTCTCATGTTCACCAAGATATCTCGACTAAGGACATAGAGCCTGTCAGCCTAGCTGAACAGCTTTGAGACATTATTCAGAAGTACACTTATTACAGCAGACAAGATAACAACCTGAATAATAACCATGCCTTTTATAAACTTAAGAGTTTATTACATGATACTTATACAATCCCAAGGCCTCAAACATTAGCCTTAAGGGCATACCCCAACAGTCGGTTGGTACCGTAGACATTGAGACCTTCGGGGTATCGTACGATAGGGATATCATAATCGGCAGTTGGCAGAGCCGCTGCCATGAGAACATTCTGAATCTTCCAGTCTACGAAGCAATCTTTGACCTCGAACTTTCGGTCGAGGCAGAGATAGCTGTGTTGCCTTATCTGTATGAGATGCAGATCTACGATGAGGATGTCCCTTGCCTCGTGCTGTGCATTTGTAAGCACGGAGTCAAGGAAGGGAGTGAGGAGGAACTCCAAGGGAGTGCCCTTTGTTGGTAAAAGCCTTAACCACAGGGTTGTGCCAAGGAGATCTGACACCTCAGATCAAACGATAGACGATGTGTTGGTACAGGATGGGTAGAGCAGAGATACTCTGCGTATGGAGAGTCCTTCTCCAGGGTATCGCCTTCATGGCGAAAATTGATAAAGTAGTGAAGGTATATTCTCACCACTAGGAAGAGTTTGTCCGCCAAACTGCTCAGATGGTAGGAATTCCTAGCAGAATTCCAGTTCCGGTGGGAACACAAGCCTAAAAAGGCTAATGAAGTGCCGGATGCACTGAGAAGGCTTAACGCCTTAGTGTGCTTTGCGATCTCTAGAGTGGAAGGAGATCTCCTTACAAGGATAAAAGCAGCAGTTGTGATCGATAAGGAGTATCGAAAGTTTATTGAGCAGACCAAGTCGGGTGCGACCCGCTGATAGTAGGTGGACAATTGGAGTGGGTGAATACCCTTGTGAAGGACTTCCTCCGTTATGTGGTGATTGCGAGTGAAAAGATTGGTAAAGTGGATCGATTTGGCACGAATTGCCTATAATCTCCACAGATCATCGTCTATTGTGTATAGCCCTTTGAGCACAATCCCTAACTTTGGTTAATATTGTGATCCTACGGGGGTAGCTAGTGAGCGAGTGGAGTCACTCTAGGAGGCTTGGGACAGCCTCGAGTTTGTGGTTAGACGAATGCAACGTTATGCGATTCGTCGACGTCGGGATGAAGAGTTCGCCTAGGGCAACTTAGTGCTTCTCTGACTTATTCCGCAGATGTGGAGGGGATATCTGCGAAGGCAGCATATCGGGGTCTTACAGAGATACGATAGACCTTTCAAGGTGTTGAGTCGGGTTGTCTCAGTGGTGTATCGTCTGAAGCTCTCCGATAGGATGAAGCTGCATCTGACAGTCCATGTGAGCTTTCTAAATGGGTTTTCATAAGGATCCAGGGGATCCGACTCGGTCACAGTCACTTCGCGCGCCTCCTACTGCTCGAACAGAGTTCGACCAAAGGAGCTGAAAGATCTTGGATCGCCAAGTTTTGGGGCATAGCGAGATAAACCTACAAACAGAGTTCCTCGTTCGGTGGAAAGGTTCTCCAATGGAAGAAGCTACATGGTATAGGCTTCCGAACTGTGGCAGTTCGAGGATGAGATCTGACGTTACTTTGAGTCGTCGAGGATGACGACTCGCGCCGGAGGGGGAGAATGTTAGGCCTACGGGCCAAATTTTTGGGCGCGGCCCAAAATTCAGCCTAGCCCATTATATTGCATTCCCTATTGACTAGCTCAGCGGGGTGGATCGGGTAATACCCGAATCTAATTCGCTCAACGGGCGATTTTGACGTGACGAATTCGCATGGGTGGGATGCGACAGCAACTGGCCTCGATCCGGGCGCACAGCGTGGGCTGGCTGTGAAAGGAAGAAAAAGAGGACATCGTACTCGTTATGCTGGGGGACATGAGATCGGATTCGCGAACGTCGCTTCTTCCTCGTCTCCTCCGGTGATCCTCGTCCCTCATCGGACATTCGTCGTCGGTGCTCTCCAGTCATTCCGGTGGTGCGGGTGGGTGGAGGAACGCTAGGGAGAGCTCCGCCCCCTTTTTCGTCGCCGCCTCCGCCTTCGATCCCACCGCCGCCACTGCTTCGCCGGACCACACTGCCAGATCGCCTTGGAAGGCGCGACTGGCAACCTCTTCCCCGGAAAGAAGGAGCCGGCGGCCTAAGTGATCGCCGAGGTACTCCCCTTTGCCTCCTCTTTCGTTTCCGGCATGGTTCGCGACCTGCGTGGTGGCCGTCTCTCTCTCTCTCCGGTTGAGCTTGTGTGGCTCCCGGTGGCTTCCTCTCTTCGCCTCCTCCCTGTCCGGCACCAGCCTCCTGCGTGCGTGAAGTACCGGCCGGAACCTGCCTGCATGCGGCTCTCGCGTGAAGCTCGCCGGACGAGCCCTCCTCGCCTGCGTGCGAGGTTCCCTTCCCTCCTTTCCTGTCGCCTGTGTGCGATGTTGGGTTCCTTAGAGTCATAGTCTGCGGGTGGAGCATGGAGTATCGGTGGCCACCATTGGGAGCGGTAGCAGCGTCGACATTCGAATATGCCTCCGGCCTCTTCGTCGACGTGGAGCAGACGCCCTCCTTCCCCGCCATCCATTTGGTCCTCATCAGCCGCCTTCCGCTTTTAGCGGAGGTGCAGTGGGGTGGCGAGAGCCACCTTTCTCTTCGCATCCGAGCTTGCCTCCGTGCAAGCATGACTTTCCTGGCAGCGGTCGTCGCCTACGTGCGAC
Source organism: Costus lasius (assembly GCA_027563935.2). Taxonomy (NCBI): domain Eukaryota; kingdom Viridiplantae; phylum Streptophyta; class Magnoliopsida; order Zingiberales; family Costaceae; genus Costus; species Costus lasius. Next base: position 62,430,545 of record CM050454.1, on the reverse strand, counting down.
TGTGGCCCGCCGCCTTGGTTGGACGCCTACGGGTGATCCTTGTTCTCCTGCCGTTCTCGTCGGCGTGCGAGAAGGACGAGACCGTTGGTTCTCCCATCCCCCTTTGGGTGACGTTGTCAGTGGGGTGTCATCCGGCCTCTTCGCCGGTGCGCGAGTGAGGAGCCGGTGGGTTCCTTTATATTACCGTCCGTGAACGCTGGGCGCCGGCTTGATCCATGGACAAGAGGGTGTGTTCGGATTCTATTGTGGACCTCGCCCGACGCAGTCGGATACGAGTGAGTCCCGTTTGGGTTCGGGTGAACCCGGTCCGATTCAGCGATACCGGTCCTTGGTAAATTGTGAGAGACCATGTTGGAACGGCAGTGATCCTTATTGAGTCCATAGTCGGGCTGGGAGTCGGTTCGGGGAATCGTCTCCACCAGTCGCGCCCAATCCGACAGTTTCGACCGTTAGGATATCTGCGTTGACGCAGTTGGACTCGAGTCAAGCGTTGACTCACGGGTGGAAACCCTAAAAAAATATTACCGTAATTCAGGGCGTGACACCTATGATCTAGGGCAGTAAACAAAAGCTATGTGGGCACTCTTTTGAGGAATTTATAGCATAAGATGCCATTACAAATTTATGGAGGGCCTTAAGTCAACACATTTCATAAAGAAGGCAGGTCATTGCTTCAATACAGTCTGAAATCTGTTGTGAACGGATTCTAGATAGCTTGCGGAGTGAGTTCCTCTGCGAAAATCCAGATGTCCATTCTATGTGATGTAGGACGGAAGCGTGTGACAATTCTACTAATTTGAAATCAATTTATTTATTCATCAAAACTTCATAAGGCAACCAGAATTCCAGGACTATAGAAATAATAAGTTACGAGAAGTAGCCCTGTCAAATAATGGGTTCCAATTATCCAATATTCAAACTAAATGAACCACATTGTAGAACTAAATTAGTTCTTATGAATCAATCAAAATTTGGGACTCTGGATCTTTCATGCGAGTAAGATATCTGCAACTAAATAGTTAATCAGATCAGACAATAAATCAGTGCAGGAACTATATCATTCCTAAGTTGATCTGTTGAATTTGGGCTCGCATCATCTGGTCCAAATGAAAGAACAATATGAGAGCTTCCTAATCATGCCAAAGTTAACGATTTGTAGTGCATCAGATTCTTAAAGTTCCTGCACAAATAATACTAATCAGATTAGATTTGAAAAACAAGTGCAGGAATTAATTGATTATCAAAAGTTCCTATGCCTCCGGGGTTGATCTGGTGATTCTTTAATGAAGCCAAGTTATCTGATCTACAGAGTGAAACCTGTTCTTCATGATCGCATCAGAGATCAGGGGTTCTGTCACATCCAAGCATGTTGAATACCTGCAAGAAGAAGCTTAATCAGTTAAGTTTTAAAGCAGAGTAGATAAACAGGAGACAAGGGAGTCTGGAAAACAGAGGGATGGAGGCAAGCGCCGATCAACGACGCTAGGACTTGGATTGTCTGTTAGCGGCGTAGAGTCAAGAAGATTTGGCGTTGAAGATATCGGAGCACCAACGGATGGTGGAGGAGGCGAGGATGGCGTTTGGACACTGGCGGAGGCGGAGACGCAGATGTTCGAACGGAACAGGGGAGGCTGGTCGAGCAGAGCAGGGGCGGTCGCCGTTCAGCCGGTAGGGCACGAACCCCAAACCTGCTACTACTGGAGGTTGCTGTGATGATTGTGAAAAGGTGGCCGGAATTTTGGGTCGTTCGGTGGCGGGTCGGAGGAGGGCGATGGTAAAGGGCGAAACTGCTGCAGAAGATTGGTGGAAACAGGGGTTTTGGTTGGCCGCTCGATTCCGGCGATCGGAGAGGTGGATGGGGTGATGCCGACGGTTGATGGTTCTTTGGCGGAAGTCAAAGTAGTGGCTGAAATTGCGTGGAGATCCGACGGCTGGATCGTCGGCGGCAAGGTTACAAACTTTCAAAGATCTGGGAGTGGAAGTTGCAGGCGAGTAGAAGGAGGAAGAAGAAAGTTGAGAAGAGAGGTAGAAGGAGGGGCTCGGCCCTAGAACAAGAAGAAGAAAGAGAGCATCCGATAGAAGAGGAAGACACTAGAAGAAAACTACTTCATTAAGCTAAATCATCAAAACGTTGTCTGTTACAATGATTCTTGCGAGAGGAGATATATATAGCTGAAACTTGGAGATATGTTGGCGAGAGATGTTGCTGGCGAGAGACGTTGCAGCTTCCATGTGGGCTGAGCGTAGGAGACGTTGATGTTTCCTTTGTTGGCTGCATGTGAACGTTGCAAGGTTTCCTTGTGCGCTTCGTGAGATCTCCAGTCGGCAGGCTAACCAAAATTGCAAGGTGACGTTGAAGTTGCCTTATCTTCATATGAGCGTTAGCTTGATGAGAGCCCTTGATTGGCTTGATTTTAAGCGATTGGTCTGATTTGCAACATCTTCTTATTTGATAAGTGAGCTTGAAGTTGGTTGAGTATCACTTGAGGTAGTTCTTTTTCTAATTATTGTGCTAGCTTTTGTCATTGAGCTTGCTAGCTTATTTGTGTGTGAGACTCCGAGCCTTTGCCTACGGTAATTTTATGCTCCACTTGTATCTTCGTGGCTTGTGCTTCCTGCCTCCATCAGTTCTCCCCGGGTGAAAAAAATTCTTCCCCGAAGAATTGTTATTGCGCTGGTGTTGAAGTTCTGGAGGGGTATGAGTCAATCTCCATAGTCCAAGCTGCAAGTGAGGGATACCTGCATTGAATTCCCTTTCCCGGCCATATTCATTTGTAAATTTGCTATAAGGAATTCTAACTTGTAAGTAGCTCGGAATAATGAAATCAACATATTCAATAACTTGGAAAGTAGACAAAGCAAATTTGTTTTCAATTATTTGAATTTGAGTTGACCCTAATGGTGGCTTAACAATGTGAGTAGAAGGACCTAAAAGACAAGATTCAAGGATCATAGGGTCCAGGGAGAAATTTTCTAAGCCTAGGGGTGTTTCTAAGGGTTGACATTTAGGATCTAGGTCAAGCTCAAAAGGCTCTAATTTAGGTTTGGGTTCGGTTTTAGGTTCTCTAATAGTAGTGCAATTTTGGGTTTGGGAACCTATGGGTATGGGCCCTAGAATTGAAGGTAATTGTGATGGTTCTATTTCACTCTTAAGTTGAGACAAGTCTATAGAGGTCTCTATGGGCAACTTAGGGGTACTTTGACTCTTAGACAAGTCAACTATGGGTTCCTTAGCTGGAATGCTAGACTCATCTTGACGACCTGTGGGTATGGGCCCAAAAATTGAAGGTTGAGGTATGGGTTCTACCTCATGGTTTGCCTGTTGAGTTTCACATGTGTTACCTGAGCTTGTCTTTGTTCCCATGGTAGACTCTAAGGTTGGTATATTCTCTTGAGAGTTTGAGGGAGTAGGTACCTTAGAGGTTTTAGGTTTGGACCTCTTGATCTTAATCTTTGGGTTTTGGCATCTTAAGACATATGAATCATCTTGCCTTTGGTAATACCCATTGACATCATATAACCAATGTGCTCCTAGGTGGACATGGTATGTACCTTCTAAGGGTAAGACATAACACCAAACTTCTAGTAGAAGGGTACCTAACAAAATAGGAACTAAGCACATATGGTTCACTAAGGTTTTGGTTCCATCATCCCTACTAATAGTGTAAGGGTCTAGGATAGGCTCACTGGTAAGGCCAAATCTATCAATGGCACTAGGGGTTATGAAGTTGAAGCCTATGGACTCATCTATGGCTACCTTACACATCTTATCTTTCATTTTGATGTAGGTATGAAAAAAATCATCTCTAAGAGTGACCTTATATGTTGAAAGTTTCTCTAGATATTGCTTGTGTAGAGTTTGTCTCATGTCTTCTATGTAGTTGTGACAGGTTTTGAGATTGTTCTCCATGGACTTGAAGTTGTCATAAAATTTGAGCATTTGTTCTTAATTGATACTAGTGGCCATGGGATGTTTTGAAAACACAATATAATATTTTGAAAATAGAGCTCCCTAAGATGATAGAAATGATGTGGCTAGTATGAAAAGATAAGTCTGAGATAAAACAAACTAGCATGCAAAAGCAATAAAGATGAAAACACATAATAAGTTTTCTTTTCTTTTTTTTTTCAATGCAAACCAACTGCAACTAGCAAATAGTGTGCAAACAACTAAGCATGAATCACAAAGCAAAAACTAGGACAGATTTTTTTTTTAAGGAAATAAATAGCAATTACTTAACTAACATGCAAACTAAATACAAGAAACATGAAAGCATGTAATTTTTTTTTTATGTAATGAGCAAAGCAAAGGATCGTGTGGGCAAACAAGAGTTGCCCACAAACCTGCTCTGATACCAAACTGATGTAGGACGGAAGCGTGTGACAATTCTACTAATTTGAAATCAATTTATTTATTCATCAAAACTTCATAAGGCAACCAGAATTCTAGGACTATAGAAATAATAAGTTACAAGAAGTAGCCCTGTCAAATAATGGGTTCCAATTATCCAATATTCAAACTAAATGAACCACATTGTAGAACTAAATTAGTTCTTATGAATCAATCAAAATTTGGGACTCTAGATCTTTCATGCGAGTAAGATATCTGCAACTAAATAGTTAATCAGATCAGACAATAAATCAGTGCAGGAACTGTATCATTCCTAAGTTGATCTGTTGAATTTGGGCTCGCATCATCTGGTCCAAATGAAAGAACAATATGAGAGCTTCCTAATCATGCCAAAGTTAAAGATTTGTAGTGCATCAGATTCTTAAAGTTCCTGCACAAATAATACTAATCAGATTAGATTTGAAAAACAAGTGCAGGAATTAATCGATTATCAAAAGTTTCTATGCCTCCGGGGTTGATCTGGTGATTCTTTAATGGAGCCAAGTTATCTGATCTACAGAGTGAAACCTGTTCTTCATGATCGCATCAGAGATCAGGGGTTCTGTCACATCCAAGCACGTTGAATACCTGCAAGAAGAAGCTTAATCAGTTAAGTTTTAAAGCAGAGCAGATAAACAAGAGACAAGGGAGTCTAGAAAACAGAGGGATGGAGGCAAGCGCCGATCAACGACGCTAGGACTTGGATCGTCTGTCAGCGGCGTAGAGTCAAGAAGATTTGGCGTTGAAGATATCGGAGCACCAACGGATGGTGGAGGAGGCGAGGATGGCGTTTGGACACTGGCGGAGGCGGAGACGCAGATGTTCGAACAGAACAGGGGAGGCTGGTCGAGTAGAGCAGGGGCTGTCGCCGTTCGGCCGGTAGGGCATGAACCCCAAACCTGCTACTACTGGAGGTTGCTGTGATGATTGTGAAAAGGTGGCCGAAATTTTGGGTTGTTCGGTGGCGGGTCGGAGGAGGGCGATGGTGAAGGGCGAAACTGCTGCGGAAGATTGGCTGAAACAAGGGTTTTGGTCGGCCGCTCGATTCCGGCGATCGGAGAGGCGGATGGGGTGATGCCGACGGTTGATGGTTCTTTGGCGGAAGTCGAAGCAGTGGCTGAAATTGCATGGAGATCCGACGGCTGGATCGTCGACGGCGAGTTTACAAACTTTCAAAGATCTAGGAGTGGAAGTTGCAGGCGAGTAGGAGGAGGAAGAAGAAAGTTGAGAAGAGAGGTAGAAGGAGGGGCTCGACCCTAGAACGAGAAGAAGAAAGAGAGCATCCGATAGAAGAGGAACAGGCTAGAAGAAAACTACTTCATTAAGCTAAATCATCAAAACGTTGTCTATTACAATGATTCTTGCGAGAGGAGATATATATAGCTGAAACTTGGAGATATGTTGGCGAGAGATGTTGCTGGCGAGAGACGTTGCAGCTTCCATGTGGGCTGAGCAAAGGAGACGTTGATGTTTCCTTTGTTGGCTGCATGTGAACGTTGCAAGGTTTCCTTGTGCGCTTCGTGAGATCTCCAGTCGGCAGGCTAACCAAAATTGCAAGGTGACGTTGAAGTTGCCTTATCTTCATATGAGCGTTAGCTTGATGAGAGCCCTTGATTGGCTTGATTTTAAGCGATTGGTTTGATTTGCAACATCTTCTTATTTGACAAGTGAGCTTGAAGCTGGTTGAGTATCACTTGAGGTAATTCTTTTTCTAATTATTGTGCTAGCTTTTGTCATTGAGCTTGCTAGCTTATTTGTGTGTGAGACTCCGAGTCTTTGCCTACGGTAACTTTATGCTCTACTTATATCTTCGTGGCTTATGCTTCCTGCCTCCATCACTATGGACGTCCAGGAGCTTGGAGCTATCTAATACAAGTAGGCCTTGTTCTGCAAATATCAAGGACAAGGGTCTAGTTTCGTAAAAGATTTTGTATAGTTTGCCTATCAATTTTGTCATGAATATGTGATGAAGACAGAAATGCAAATCTATTATGAATTTATCATAGTACAACTAACGCACATCCACGTACTGTTACAAGATTTGACAGCCTTGAGGCATAAGAAAATATCTAGTTGACGGGATTTGACATTCATGGCTTAATTTAATTGGCCTATCACTTGCCGGGGACAAAGTTGGTGGCATAGGCCCAGGCGTTGTTGGCGACGGGGTCTGCAAGGTGGTCATAGAGGTTCTCAATTGGTCCCTTGCCGGTGACGATAGCCTGCACGAAGAAGCCGAACATGGAGAACATGGCAAGGCGGCCGTTTTTAATTTCTTTTACCTTGAGCTCTGCAAAGGCATCGGGGTCATCCGCGAGGCCGAGGGGATCGAAAGCGCCGCCAGGGTAGATGGCATCAAGGCCCTCACCGAGAGGCCCGCCGCCGATGCGATAACCCTCGACAAAGCCCATGAGCACAACCTGACAGGCCCAAATGGCGAGGATGCTCTGGGCATGCACCAGATTAGGGTTGCCAAGGTAGTCAAGCCCGCCCTCCGAGAAGATTTGAGCGCCAGCCTTGAACCACACTGCTTCCCCAAATTTAACGCCGTTCTTGGCCAGAATCTCTGGAAAAACGCAGCCCAATGCGCCCAGCATCGCCCATCGACAGTGGATCACCTCCAGCTCACGGTTCTTCGCAAATGTCTCCGGGTCTGCCGACAGCCCGGCAGTGTCCCACCCGTAGTCGCCAGGGAACTCACCGGTGAGGTATGACGGAGTCTGCTCCGAGAACGGCCCCAAGTACTTGGGTCGGTCTGGTCCATACCTACAAGGATAAATTTATTATACTTCCACTAGCTTGATACGAGAGCAATCTATTAATTGTTGTTGCAAGTAAAAAAGAGATGATTGATTTGAGTAGGATCATTTGTGGAATTCTGGATCCATCTGTTAGTTACCAAATGCTTTTGGGGGCGCTGGCGACGGTGCGGCGCATGGAGAAGCGGCCTTTTGAGGCGCCGACCTTGCGGACCAGCTCGCTTCGCTCCTTGAGAGCGGTTTGCCCCGCGAAAGCCGACTGCTGGAGAGCAGAGGTTGCCATTGGAATTGAGGGAGGTGTTGTCGAGCCGGAGTTTGTGTCTCGGTGTGCAGGGGTGAGTTTTTGAGGCCGAGCAAGAGCCGCCTCCATTAATATAATGGGGAGCAGAGCAAGTAGTGGACGTGGGGAAGGCACGTAGGCATGATCCCATTGGCTCGCCTCCGTTTCTAAGATATTGAGAGAATCCAGAGGAGATGAATTGTCTTCGCCTCCGCCAATGGCACGCTAACACATCAGTAGCACGATATGGTTGCCAGGGCGGTTCCTTGCAAAAAAATCTGGGTCACATAAAAGATCGCAACTTTGTTCTCCTGGTCAATCTCAGTTACTTGCAACTGGAGTGGTAATTTCTCTGCTTAACAACATTTATTTTTCAATCATCTGCAGATCCCCCAAGAATAAGGTAAATGTGAAAAAAAAATAAAAAATAAAAATATACATTGTGTTGTGTCTTTGGAAAACAAAGAAATTTTCATTTTCTTTAATGATAAAAACTGAAAAGATGTAGAAAAATTTAAGTAGTTCGTTTTAGTTTTGATTCCATCCGATTGTATATAATAATAGAATATAAAAAATAAGTCAATTAAAGTTTAATAAATTATACACTTAATGTTTTCATTTTTTTAACATCTATTATTTATTAAATAGTAAATTACACGGATAGATAAGTGAGTCTTTTTTTAATTCTTTTAATATATATATATATATATATAAGTATGAAAAAGTTTTGTTTTATAATTACATATTTTTACATTTGTTTTCGAATAAAATATATAGAGAAGGTTTTTATATTATAATATATAGAAAGGTGTATTCGCATATTTTTTTTACAAGCGTAGAATCGGCCCAAGCATGGGTGACTATAGCACAATTCTACATAGGACGTGCAAGGCACGAGACCATAACAAATGACTAAGTCATGGCACGATAAAAAAAAATACTCAACCCAACACAACATATGACAAACTACGTGAGCCAAATTTTAAAATAGAAACAATAAAAATTAAGAAAAATATTTTTTTAAAAAATACTAAAAAAATAAAAAAAAATGAGAAAAATTAGAAAGAAAAGAAAATATAGAAAACTAATAGCAAAAAAAAAGAGAAAATAAGGGAAAAAATAGAATGATAAAAAAAGCATATATTCAAAAAAATCAAAAGGAAAAATTAAAAAGAATCAATTAAAGAAAATTTAGAAAATAAAAAATAAATTATATGTGATAATAATAATGTCTGTTTACCTTATTCAAAGGAGAAGTTAGGTCTACATAATTTTTATTTTTATATTTATTTATTTATTTTAAATCACACTCATTAGAACTGTCTAGCATCCACAATATTTTCAAAAGGATTATGTAAACATAGTTCTATTTTTAAATCTAACCGCTATGCATAATTACTTTTATTCACACTTTTCAAACTATATTAATTACTATCTAACCTCCTTTGTCATAAAAATGATTTTCATCACCTAACTAATCTTTAGGAAACTACATATTTTAACACTTTCTTTACTCAACCGACTTTATTTATCCTCTAACACTGTACCACCGATAATAAACTAACAGTTTGATGCATAGCCACCGGAGAAATTAGTAGATTATGTATTATAACAACCACCGAATAAGAATTTTTTGTGATATTTACTATAATAAAATATTAAAATTATTAATTTAATTATCTATAAGTAAATATATATAATTATTTTTATAAATAAAATGTTAATTCATTAGGATTAGAAGATACACTTGTTGAAGTACTTTTTTTATTTAAAATAGAAATTATTCTGCCATTAATAATTTTACTATTGCAAAATATAGTAGTTAGAGGGGTGATGTGAACATGCTATGCTTGACTCAATTTTAACTTAGTCAAATTTCGCATCACAATTTAACTAAATTGAACTTTGGTTTAATTAATATTTATGTCATACTTTGTGTAGTAAGCTTTGCATTTAAATTGAAGTGGTGTCTACTGAATTGATAAATGGTTCCCATATTAATCAATTGTGACTTTGTATTCGATGACTCATAAGTCATATATGTGTCTAGGTATTTTGACGTGATTCTAATCAAATTATTATTTGACGTGCTATTGTAAGATGCCACCACTTAGAGGCTTTATCAAGCTCACAACAAAAGTGCCACATCACCGTGGCTAACAACAAGTCAATAGAACATCAAATATGCTATGAAAGGGAAGCATGTATTGATCAAATATTCACCATATTATGTTTCATTAGTTATTTTTTGATGACATAAAAATTTATAGTAAATTTTATATCAATTATATTATATTTTTGAGTTATATTTATGTTCTTTTGCTTGTTTTTAAGTCTTATTTGTCAAATATTGCGGAATCTACACCTTTTCTTATTTTTAATTATTTTCAGGTAAAAATGGCCTAGTTTTGATAGATTTTAAAATATCTAAGTGCACGAATGGATTCCAGACGTCGAGACGAAGCTACCTGTCAATTTTCATGCAAATCGGAGATAGTCAAAAAATTACACCCCTGCCGTAATTATTTTTACGGGTGTAATTTTCTACCCAGATTAAACCACTACCGTGATAATTTTTACGGGCTGTAATTTCTTAGAGATTCTATACAAAGAAGTTATGGATGTGCCGTAATTATTTTTACATGCCGTAATTTCTGCCCAGAAATACACAGAAGAAATTACGGCACTGCCGTAATTAAAATTACGGGTCGTAATTCTAAAAGTCACTATTATCCTAGTCTTCCGCCGCTGTCTCTCAAGCCCAATTCTTCCGACGCAAAATTAGAGAGATCCGGGATATCAATTCAAAATCTAAAAGAACCGGCTCTTCTATAAGTCGAGGAGAAGATTTGATAACAGGAAGAATCCAATTTCATCACCAATCAAGGGAGAAATCGAGAAGGGCGTCTCTAGAGCTCGGCCTCTCTCTAAGAGGTGTAGAGGCCACCTTTGGCGGCGAAATTTTTAAGAGAGCTTCATCGGAGGGAAGAGAGGTTAGACAGAAAATTTCAGATCGAAAAGAGTTCAAACGAGGGAGAAATCGGAGAAAGAAAAATCTCACCCGAAGAGGAAACCGTGAATCACTGTAGTAGGGCATTGTTCACGGGTATTGTAGCAATACTGTAGCAACCCAAAAACTTCTAAAATCACAAGCTGTGAAATTTTTCACACCCCTGTGATTACAGTAAACTCTTGTTCTCTCTTTTTATCTGAATTCTAAAAATTTTTATGATTATTTATCATGTTCCTATAACTTTGGTAGCGTAATTCTTTTCTTGGGACATGGGGGGGGGGTATAATCTCCTTAATTTCTTAATGACTGGATAATCTTTATTTCGTCAGAATATTTTTGATATAATAATTTTACTTAAGTGATTAATGTCTTTAATCTTTTCTAGTTTCGATTATCAGCATGTGTTAGAGTTTTGTGATATGGACTGAAAGGTAATTTGCAAAACTTGGAACCCTTAAATTGAGACTTATGAACTTATCGTAGGAAATTAGGTTTGTTCATATTTCTATATTTATGAAGTTTAATTCTTATTGATAAAACTGATCTAGGAAGTATTAATGAGTTAGACATGAAAATATGCTAAGAAATTAGATATTGCATTGTTGGAAACCCTTAAGTAAAACCTGTGAAACTAAAGTATGAGAATATTTAGTTTTCACTTAAGATATTGATATTGAGACTTAAGCACGAAAGTTGATGTAGGACAGAGGGGTCTAAAGCATTCAAACAACGAATTTCGAAATCGGTTTTGATAATATGTAGATAATAAGGAAAAAACACGATTTGACTAACAAGATTTTAAAAAACTATTTTTTTTGTATTTTATATAATAAAGAGAAAATCTGAGAATTAAACTATTGAAGTAAATGCTGAAAATAAAATACTGGAATTAAACTTACAAAGCAGTCCTTGAGAATAAAAGGACTGTACTTCCCGATCTTCACCGGTCCAACTCTGATGAAAGGTGTAGGGTGGAGCTTACAAGCAATCATAGAAAGATCCGTTAAGGTCATGGATTTTAATACAGAAGAAAGATTAAGGGGTGAGGTTAAGCCTCACAAATTCCCTTGCTAATCCTAAGTTATCTAGGGAGAAAAGGGGGGGGGAGGAGAGGAGGAGGGGTGCGCCCCTCCTAGATCCACACCAAGCGCAAGCTACAAGTTATAAACCAAGGATTAGTGTAGAGAAGAGTTCTCAAAATCAAGTGAAGAGATTGAGAGAAGAAACTTAGCCGAGTAGGGTGAAATCTCCATGATGCCGAGAGGAAGAGTTGTTCTTCTTCTTGCTCCAAACCGAGGATGAAAGAGATCTCCTTGTAGTTGCACACATGAAAGGGAGGAGAAGTCCTTCTTAGGGTCTCGGTGGGGGAGTTGGAAGAGGGTGAAGGCTCGGCTATAGGAAGAATTCTAACACTAACACAAGTAATTAACCTAGGAAACTAGTAGACAATATTATTTCATCCAAACTTAATCGAAATACAAGGCGGAGACTATGTTTTATAGGCGAGATGGGGACTAGGGCAGGATAGTCATTAGCTTCCATGCGCCTATTACAAATATGGATAGAGTTTGAATTTCAAAATCAAGAGGATGCTGGCGCAAATCCTCTTGGGAAGCTTCCTTCTTTGGTGATCTTCTTTTGGCAATTGTTTAAATGCTTGGGCTGGCGAATTGGCGTTTATCCTTATGTTGGCGAGAGGCTTTGTTTGTTGGCGCATAGATAAGAGATTCAAAATTTGAATCCTTTCCATTGGAGCATGAGTGGCAACAAGAGATGGTAACTTCTCATAAATGTCTTCATAAATGCTCTCCTTTGATTTTGGATCTTGATGGATAATTCCTTTGATTTTGGATCTTGATGGATGAGGGATTTGAATTCATTCCTTGCGTGGGTTTGGAGGTTGGCGCATATCCCTTAGATGGATGATGAGGTGGCTGATTTCTTCCATTGGGGATGCGCCCAACAAAGATAGCAAGTGAGTTGATGCCTGGCTTGAAGTGAGCTTGGGCTTTGAAGTCTTCCTTTCCTGTTCTGGAGCTGAACATGATGAGTGGACCTTGAGTGGCCTCGAGCTGAAACTTGAGCTGATCCTTGCTTGAGTGACCTGCCAAAAATTATCCTAATGCATGCATGCACTACCCTACTATGATGCAAGAGTACATAAAGTTTCATGACTTACAATGCATTACCTACTACAATTGGGCTTGCCATAAATGACTACATGATGCATAGCTTTATTGAAAGGTAAACTATCCTAAATGCAATGCAAGAGAGGGGACTCTAAGGGAACCCATATCGAAGGGGTTTCCTTCGAGCCAGAACAGATCTCCTCAGAACAGGGCTACTGCCTCCATCAGCTCTCCTCGGGTTAAAAGAATTTTTCTCTGGAGAATTATCCTTGTACCCTTGGAGTAACTCAGGGGCGGCTATAGCTAGCTCTGACTCAGGAAGCCACACCTCCTCACCATTAATGAATCTAACTCAGTAAAACATTTGTACCTCGTCAGTGGTGAGTCTGGTTTGGTCTTCGAGGATAGCCTCAATCTCCAGCTTGTGGGTGTCATCTGGATTTGGTATGGAGAGGGGCTCATGATAGAGGGTGAGATCCTCCATGTTGACGGTGGTGGGGATCCCTAGTTCAGGCGGTAGGTCGAGGACATAGGCATTGTCATTGATTTTGTCTATGATGGTGAAATGCCCAAGTCCTTTTGAGTCCAACTTGTACCCTGTCTCGTGGATGTGCTCCTCATGTACTCGCAGAATCACTTTATCACATGTGGAAAATAACCTTTCTCGGCGATGTTTGTTAGCAGCTTCGCGATAATGATTAATAGATTCTAGCATTTTAGAAAATATTTCTGCATGCATTTGCGAAGTATGTAAAGCAAAGTCACGAGCAGGTAAAGAAGTCCTAAAGTGTCTGGGTAGAGGGAAGAGATCTATAGGTTTGTTGGGTTGATACCCTAGGTTGGCTTGGAAAGGGGAGAGACCTGTGGTCTTGTTGACTGCGCTGCTGTAGGAGAACTCGGCAGTGGGTAGGAGTTTATCCCAGTTGCCAGGATGTTCACTTACCAAACTCCTAAGGATACTCCCAAGTGATCGGTTGACCACTTCAGTCTACCCATCCGTCTGGGGATGGTAGGCTGTGGAGAACTTGAGTTTTGTTCCTAGAAGGGTCCATAGGGTTCTCCAAAAATGGCTTACAAACCTAGGGTCTCTATTAGACACTATAGTTAAGGGTGTCCCACGAAGCCTGACAACTTTCCTGAAGAAGAGTTTAGCAATGTGGGAGGCATCAGTGGTCTTGGTGCAGGCTATAAAATGAGTCATCTTAGTAAATCTATCAACTACCACAAATATAGAATCATGTTTAGCTAAGGTTCGGGGTAGTCCTAGAATGAAATCCATACTAAGGTCCTGCTAAGGGGCTTGGGGAATGGGTAAGGGAGTGTATAGACTAGGGCTGTGCTTATGGACTTTGGTGAGCTGACAAGTCCTACAATGCCTCACAATCTTAGCTACATCCTGGTAAAGGTTCGGCTAGTAGAACCGTTCCTCTACAAGGGATCGGGTCTTATCTTGACCGTGGTGCCCGGCAGACCCGCCTCCGTGTAATTCCTAAACAAGGAACTCTCGGATGGATGTCTTGGGCACACAAAGGGTTGGTCCAAGAAAGAGATACCCATCCCTAAGGGTGTAGAAAGGGTGACTTAAAGGATCTTGACTAAGGTCATCATATAAGGCAGAAAAATCAGGACATTCAAAATAAGGATCTTTCATGGAATCAAAGCAAGTAACTTCAACATGCAGTTTGTTCAAAAGTAAAGTTACTCTACTAAGGGCATCTGCTACTTTATTTTCAGATCCTGATTTATGTCTAAGCACAAAAGTGTATTGTTGTAAATATTCAACCCACTTAGCATGCCTTGAGTTTAACTTCTTCTGAGCACTTAGATAGGAGAGGGCCTGGTGGTCACTATTAAGAGTAAACTCCCTATGGATGAGGTAATGTCTCCAATGCCTTAGAGCCTGGACCACAGCATAAAACTATTTGTCATAGGTAGAGTATTTTTTCTTTGCCTCGTTGAGTTTTTCACTAAAGAAGGCTATGGGATGGCCTTCTTGGCTTAGGGTTCCCCCTATGCCAACTCCAGAGACATCACAATCTACCTCAAAGACTTTATTGAAGTCAGGAAGTCTAAGGACCGGGCAGTGGTCATCTTATCCTTAAGTTCTTAGAAGGCCTTGCTAGCAGATTTAGTCCAGGAGAACTCACCTTGTTTTAAGCAACTAGTGATAGGTGCCACTATAGAGCTAAAGTTCCTTATGAATCTCCTTTAGAAGGTAGCTAGGCCATGGAAGCTTCTAACTTCAGTGATGGTCTTAGGTTCAGGCCAGTCTATGATGGCTTGGATCTTGGATGGGTCGGCTTGAAGGCCCTGCTCAGACACTATGAACCCTAAGAAGATCACACTATGGGACAAAAAGGAACACTTCTTGAGATTGATATAGAGTTGTTCTTCCTTAAGAAGGTCAAGGGTCTTCCTAAGGTGCTCTAGGTGTTCCTCTTTAGTCTTACTATAGATGAGGATATCATCAAAGTAGACTACAAGGAATCTTCCAATGAAAGGCTTTAAGACTTGGGTCATGAGTCTCATGAATGTGGAAGGAGCATTAGTCAAGCCAAAAGGCATGACTAACCATTCATAGAGACCATCCTTGGTCTTGAAAGCTGTCTTCCATTCATCACCTAGCCTTATCCTGACCTGGTGGTATCCACTTCTTAAGTCAAGATTGCTAAACCATTTAGAGTCAACTAGCATGTCTAGCATATCATCAAGCCTAGGGATAGGAAACCTATACTTGACTGTGATTTTATTTATGGCTCTACAGTCTATACACATGCACCAACTACCATCCTTTTTAGGGGTGAGTAGAGCAGGCACGGCGCATGGGCTAAGACTTTCTCTGATGTGTCCTTTCTCTAATAGGTCATCTACTTGCCTCTTAAGTTCTTGATGCTGTGGGATTCATCCTATAGTGGGGCAGATTGGGTAAGGTTGAACCTGGGACAAGATCTATTGCATGTTGGATGTCCCTAAGAGGTGGAAGTCCTGTGGGTAGTTCTTCAGGGGTAAGCTCACTATATTGTTCTAAGAGGGCTTCTACTTCAGGGGGTGGCTTACTTTCTTCTTCTTGGTTGACTTCCTTGAGGACTAAGGTAAACAAAGGTTGATCAGGTTTATAATCCTTAGGTCTCATGAGCTGAAGGGTTGGTTGTATGGGTTTGGTCTCTTCTATTTTTCCCTTATTGGTTGAGGCCTTAAGTTCTCTAGACATATAAGGTTTCAGCTTGATCTTTTGACCTAAATGACTAAAGACATAGGTGTTAGTCCGACCGTAGTGGACGACTACATCCATGTCATATAGCCATGGTCTGCCTAGAAGGACTTGAGCGACGTCCATAGTGATGACGTCACACCAAATATGTCCTTCATAGGTACCAAACTGTAAGGGAACTAGACTCCTATGGGTTACAGGCACACTTGACTGGTTGACCCATGAGATGCTATAAGGGGTTGGGTGAGCTTCTATCTTAAGTTTGAACTTGGTAACAGTAGAGTGGGAGACAACGTTGAGACTACTACCCCCATCTATCACTACTTTGCACATGTTTCCATTGCATTTCGTGTAAGTATAGAAGATACTAGTTCTTTGCCAATCATCAGTGGGTGAGGGTTTGATCAAGGTACACCTAACAACTCCTAAGGTGTTTTGGGTAAGCTTCTCAGTACTATCATATTCATTGTCTTCTAGGACTTGGCAGCCAGAATCAGGGTTATTAATGTCTTCAAGTCTAGGGGTTTGGTTTTCCTCACCTAAGTATAAGACCCTTTTAGGACAGTCTTTCATATAGTGTCCAAATTGTTGGCAACCATGGCATTTGACCCTAGATGGTTCTGAGTAACTAGAGGGCTTAGGTTTAGGAGTGTTAGAGCTTTGGGGCTGGGTAGGTCTAGGGCTTGGTCTAGAGGCACTAAACTCTTTCTTAAAGGCAGCTTTAAGTTCTTGCTCTATCTCCTTGGCTCTAAGATGAGCAACCTCTATGGAGTCTATTTGGTAGTAGGTAAGACCCTTTCTAATCTCAGATCGGAGACCGATTTTATACCTGCTAAGGGTGAATAGGGGATTTTCTCCTGGGTTTCCCCTAAGGAGGAATTCCTCAAAGCTAGCAGTGTATTGGTCAATAGTCATGGATCCTTGGGTTAAGCTAGAGGCTTGGTCAAACAACTTACTCTGAAAATATGAGGGGACATATTTCAGTTTAAGTTGTTGGCGCATTTCTAGCCAAGTGTCGATGGGAGGTAGGTTGGATCTTTCTAAGTTGTTTTCCACATTGGTCCAGTACAACCTAGCATTTCCCTCAAGAAGGCATTTTGCAAGTCGGACTTTGCTATGCTCAGGAATCATGCTCCACTTGAAATATTGTTCGAGCTTGGTTGTCCAATCCAAGAAGTCTCGGGGTTCTAAGGAGCTATTGAAGGTTGGGGGATTGAGTTTGATGGCGCGGTGAGGTGGGGTTTGAGTAGGAGGTTCATTCCACATGTTTGGTTGAGGGATTCCTACATGGTTTGGATTGGGATATCCATTCCATGTTGGATAAGGATGGTTTCCTACATGGTTTGGATTGGGGTATCCATTCCACATAGGTTGGGTTCCTGCATGGGTTGGGGTTTGATGCCCATTCCACACAGGTGGTTGTTGGGGTCCTATAGAGGTTGAGTTTTGATGCCCATTCCAAGGTTGTTGGGTTTCCACATGATGAGGGCTAGGTGGTGGTTCACTAGCATGGTTAGAAGACCTTTCCTTAAAGTCATGGAACTCAGTGGTAAGTTGGTTAAGGCTTCGGGTAAGGGTTCCTATTTGCTCAGTCAAGAAGTCAAATTTTTCATTCACGGCAGCATTGTCCATTGTGGGATTTTGTTCCTATTGTTGAGTTTTAGACCGGGTTTGCATGGGTGTTTTGAAAAAAATACAAGTTTTGAAAATAGAGCAAATGATAGATAGATACGTAGTCAAGTTCTTTCAAACACCTAGTTCCTGTTGGGGTATGCCCTTAAGGCTAATGTTTGAGGCCTTGGGATTGTATAAGTATCATGTAATAAACTCTTGAGTTTATAAAGGCATGGTTATTATTCAGGTTGTTACCTTGTCTGCTGTAATAAGTGTACTACTGAATAATGTCTCAAAGCTGTTCAGCTAGGCTGACATGCATATGTCCTTAGTCGAGATATCTTGGTGAACTTGAGACAGCCTTGATATGATTGAGACTAATATGTGTTCTAATCTTATAGGATGCTTCGAGCATGGAATAAGATGTAGACTCATGGGTACATTGGATGTACTGGACAGACCCTACTAGGATATTCAGTTGGTTGTCACAATGTGAATATTCCTTGTAAGCACCAAGTGGCACATGTCCTTTGACTTGAGATCACTTGTGTTTCTAAATGATGAATGTCATTATTTTGAGGTATTTCAATATCATTTGAAATATAATGATTATAGACTATCTTGGATAATGATCATGAGTCAGGTTAGGACACTAGTGATAGATATAGGATTGCCGTCTCCTTGTTTAAGGAGTGTGATGTTCTAAAGGGCCCCCCAAGATGAGATGATTGAGATAGTGTATGGCCATACCCAGGTGACTATGTTCATCTGATCAAATCATGCTCATCATATTGGAGTTACAAGCTTGACAGGCTTGTCCAATAAGAACATCTAGTGGCAAAGGACACATGTATGCCTTGTGAAGAAGATTCACACTTGTGCTGTGATTTGGGAGTAGTCTTGGAAGACTCTTTCCTTTATATCGGGAGACAGTGATGTGTTGCTAGATACCCCTCACTGATCGTGATAACGTGAGTTATCGTTACCGACATTTAAAGGAAACCCTCAGGGTCGCACAATTTGATGATATGGCTTACTTGAGTCAGATCGTGTGGACTGAATTGTTTGGGTTCAGTTTAAAGGGATTTAATCTCTGATTGTAAGTGAGATCTGGTCTGATCATGTTTGATTGATTAGGGCTTGAGATCGGTAAGCTTCGATCGAGAGAAATGATGCTAGATCGGTGAGATCAGGAGCATCAAGAAATGAACGGTTGGATCTTGAACCTTTAGGGTTTATTGTGATCTAGACCATATGGCTTGGGTTAATTGGTCTTGGACCAAACCGACATTGAACCGGCTCATGGATGAGCGCATGGTTCATGGGAGGTGAGTTAAGGGCTTGGTTCACTTTGGGTGAACGCTTAAGCCTTCAATACTTTCCATCTTTGGAATTCGGTTTCAAGTGGATTGTGTGTAACGCCTCCACATTAGTGTGGGAGGTTACTCACTTGTCGAATTCTCTTGTGAAGGTTTCTCCAATTCGGTGAAGAAAGGACTTGACGAAAAACAAGAGAAAGGAGTCTCGCCAAGCAAGATTTTCCCTTCCCTTCCATACGAAAAGGAACCTTGAAGCCTTGCTAGCACAAGGACGACAAGGTGTAGGCCAATTTCTTCTTGTGTGTGGCACACTTTGGAGGAGAACCCTATCGTTCTCTAGCTTCCAAGCCGAGTCCAATCCTCATGGCAATGGTATGAATTCTCTCTTATCCATTCAATCGTTCAAAGTTGATCATGAGAACATGTAACATGCGATTAGTTGAAACCCTAGCATCTTCATGGATTGAATGAAATATGCGCCACCCACTCTTAGGGTTTTCGGCCCCCCCCTCTTGAAAGGGGTTTTATCCGCTTGCGCTCCCCCTAGAAGGGGACCCAACAATTGGTATCAGAGCCGGTCTTATATGTTCTTTTGATTGCTTTGAGTGATCCATGTATGTTTGTTGCTTAGATCTATTTTTTTTTCTCTTCATGCGAGTATACTAGTTGATAGTATGTTTAGATTTGCGCATGTATAAGAGTTATCTTGGCGCTAGATGATTGGCGCATGTATGTTGGTTGCGGTTCATGTTATTGTAATTGTGTTTTTCAAACCCTAAATGACATGCGCGCCCAACTAGATCTAAGTTGCACCTATTGTAAACCCTTAGATGGGTTGATGGGGTTGAAAGCATCATCTTGTATAGATCTAGCTAGTCTGATCAGACCATCTGACAGCCTAGATGGGTCGACCAGATAGCACCTGTGCGCAAGCACGAGGTGGCTATAGGTTGACTGCATCAATGGCGTGTAGCGAGGTCTGGTTGAGACAACCAGTGAACACACATGAGTTAGGCCCGGGGTCACACCCGCTTGCCAGAACTCATGTTGGTTGTTCAGCCCTAGGGGCATGCATGGTTGACCATTAGGTCAACTCGAGTCAGTTAGGACTTGGTGCATGCAAGGGCTTGGATCTAACTAGATTGATGAGTGGATCCCTATCAATGGACCATTGTAAGGTAGTAGGGCACATAAGACAAGTAAAATTGATTCCAATGGGATTTGAAAATTTTTATTTTGTCTATGGATCACATGATTGATTGAATGATGCCATGATGCTTGTTTATTTAATCTTATGTGGGTTGCCCTATTGTGTGCTGTGCTGGGGCCTGCGTGCCTGGTTAATTATAAGTTAATATTATTGTGATCTGCGAATCACATTTTTGTTAATCTATTGTATAATTGACCTGCGAGTCAAAGCTTGTCTAGATAGATCAAAATGTATTTTGATTAGACAAGAGCATAAAGGCACACATCCAAGAGGGGCATTCAGCTGGTGGCGCACCTGAGGTGCTCTTGGCGCTAGGGCCCTGGGTTGGACCAGATGAGATGCAAAAGAGCTCAAGTGAAGACTTAAGTAAAATTAAGGTCTTACTAGGGTTCATGGGCTTTTACCACATAAGATCATGCTTTCTATTTATTGCTTATATAATTAGAATTGCATGTGTTTATCTTCTGCTATCACCATAGGACTTGAATGATAGTGAAGAAGATAAAAGACCGTTAAAATCCAACGCTAACATATCAAGCTCGTAAGCCTTCTGACGCGAAACCTCACTGTTCTGATTATCGTTGGAGCCGTGTTGTACCCACTCAGTGGGCACGTCCATCTATCTTCAGACGGTGCTGGATTACACCTGCGTGTTACAGAGAAGGGATTTATCGCTTCTCGTTGCTCAGCATAGCACGTGGTGGTCCAGGGAGTAGGTCGGGTCAGCTTGACCATGTAGACTACATATGTGGCGCATATGGTAGCACATGGAGGCAGCCATCTGTGGGATCAGAGACTGTGTTGTACCAACTCAGTTGGCACAGTCTGCTGGATTGCCCAGATGAAGGGGAATCGCACGGGTTGGCGATTGGCTGGGAAAGCCTACTAGAAATTAATGCTTGTCATCTCTGTGCATCTTATCTCGCCTGAGCGGGACGCAGAGACCAAGTATGAAATCTGGATCCCATCTCACTAAAAGAGTGTTACTCTTTCGGACTGTTTACTGGATTTTTCAGTCAGACAAAATAGTGAGAAAAGAATCTTTCTTAAGTCCTGGATAGATTCTAAACATTGATACTAACCTTGCTGTTCTTGCATTGTTGTAGATACCTGCAGCAACGAACACCATGAGCTTCAATGTGCGATCCCTACTGGAAAGGGAGAAGTTTGCAGGGCCAAACTTCTCTGACTGGTTCGGACACCTTAAGATCGTTCTTAAGGCAGAGAGGAAACTGTATGTCCTCGAGACGGCTGTGCCGCCTCAACCCGCTGCGAACGCCGCAAGGGCGGTTCGCGATGCCTATGAAAAGCACGTCAATGATAGCATTGATGTCGCTTGCCTGATGCTAGCGTCTATGACGCCACCGCTGCAGCGTCAGCATGAGGATATGTCGGCTATAGAGATTATAGCGAACCTCAAGATGATGTATGCTGCACAGGCGAGGACAGAACGCTATAATCTGACGAAGCTCTTCTTTCAGAGCAAACTGGCTGAAGGGAGCCCAGTGGGAGCTCACGTGCTCAAGATGATTGGGCACAAGGAGGCTCTAGAGAAACTGGGGCATACCGTCAACCAGGAGCTTGCTGTAGACATAATTCTGCAGTCTCTCCCGCCCTCTTTCGATGCGTTCATTATTAACTTTAATATGAACAAGATCGATTGTACTCCGGCAGAGCTGCTGAATATGCTCTTGACTACTGAGGAAACTCTGAAGGGAAAGCCTTCAACCTCTGTCTTGATGGTTCCTTCCAGGAACAAGAAGAAGGGGAAGAAGGGCAAAGCCCCAGTCAAGAACTACAGTAAGGCTCTGAAGCAAAAGGTTAAGCGGTCCAAGGACAACAGGTGTTTCCACTGTGGCCAGCTGGGTCACTGGAAAAAGGACTGCAAAGCGCTCCAAGGAGATAAGAGGGGAAGCATCGCTTCTGGCTCAGGTATATATGTGACTGAGGTCATGTTATCTTCTTCTTCTATTTCATGGGTGTTGGACACTGCATGTGGAGTTCACATTTGTTCAAATGTACAGGAACTCAAGAGAAGAAGACAGGTGGGACAGCATGAGGTAGACCTACGCGTTGGAAACGGGGCACGGGTTGCTGCTGTTGCTGTAGGAGACTATTTTATTTCTTTACCATCTGGCATTGTATTGGAATTAAACAATTGTTATTTTGTACCCAGTATTACCAAGAATATTATCTCCATTCCTGCTCTTGTCAGGAAGGGTTTTTCCTTTGAATGCAAGACTTCAAAGTGTGTTTTAACTTATGATAATATTGTGTATGCAACTGGTTCAATTAACAATGGGTTATTCATGTTGGACATGGAATGTTCTATACAAAACATTGATAATAAGAAAGCCAAGTATGCTGATGAGAGCACCTTGCTATGGCATAGTCGTTTAGGCCATATAAACGAGAAGCGCATTAAGCGGTTGCATGATCATGGACTGCTGGGATCATTCTCCTACAAGGAGTTTGATACATGCAAAGCTTGTTTAATGGGTAAAATGACGAAGTCACCTTTTCTTAATAAAGGTCAAAGGGCTTCAGGTTTACTTGACCTCATACACAGTGATGTGTGTGGGCCATTTAGTAAACATGCTAGAGGTGGCTATCAGTACTTCATTACCTTTACTGATGATTTCAGTAGGTATGGATATGTCTATCTAATGAGACATAAAAGTGAATCTTTTGACAAGTTCAAAGAGTTCAAAAATGAAGTACAAAATCAGTTAGGCCGAAATATCAAGGCACTTCGTTCTGATCGAGGTGGTGAATACCTAAGTCGAGAATTTACTGACTATCTAAAGGAGTGTGGGATTATCTCACAGCTCACTCCGCCAGGAACACCGCAATGGAATGGTGTGTCCGAGAGGAGAAATAGAACGTTACTTGATATGGTTCGTTCTATGATGAGTCAGGCCACTCTTCCATACTCCTTTTGGGGTTTTGCACTGGAAACAGCTGCAAAGGTACTAAACCGAGTGCCATCCAAGGCAGTTTCTAAAACGCCATATGAGTTATGGTATGGGAAACAGCCTGGCTTGACATTTATCAGGATCTGGGGTTGCGAGGCTTATGTCAAAAAGCTCGCCTCTGGGAAACTGGAGAGCAGATCTGACAAATGTATCTTTGTCGGTTACCCTAAGGAAACTAAGGGTTATTATTTCTACGATCCCAAAGAGAACAAGGTATTTGTTGCTCGGACTGCCATATTTCTTGAGAAGGAATTTCTTCTGCAAGAGGCCAGTGGGAGAGAAATAAAACTGGATGAGAATCCAGATGAAGGACAAAGTAGTCAAGCACAGTTGGATGAGCCTGAGCCGGTAGATCAGGTTATTGAACAACCTGAGGCTCAGATATCACGGGAACCGCGAAGATCGGGAAGGATCCGTCGACAGCCTGAGCGCTATGACGGAGTCTACATCATTGATAATGATGAACCCCTCACCTATGCGGATGCGGTCAGTGGACCGGAGTCAGCTAGATGGCTTGAAGCTATGCGAGCCGAGATGGACTCCATGTCAGATAACCAAGTCTGGGATTTGGTTGATCCGCCTTCGGGAGTAATCCCTATAGGCTGTAAATGGATCTTCAAGAAGAAGATTGACATGGATGGTAACGTGGTTACCTATAAAGGCAGGCTAGTAGCGAAAGGTTTCAAACAAATCTACGGGATAGATTATGATGAAACTTTCTCTCCTGTAGCCATGTTTAAGTCTATTCGGATTCTTTTCGCGATAGCTGCATATTACGATTATGAGATCTGGCAGATGGATGTGAAGACAGCTTTCCTTAATGGAAATCTTGATGAGGATGTGTATATGACACAACCTGAAGGTTTCACTAATCCAGCCGATCGTCATAAAATATGCAAGTTAAAGAAGTCTATTTATGGACTTAAACAAGCATCAAGAAGCTGGAATATTCGTTTTGATGAATCAATCT
Organism: Costus lasius; assembly: GCA_027563935.2. Lineage (NCBI taxonomy): Eukaryota > Viridiplantae > Streptophyta > Magnoliopsida > Zingiberales > Costaceae > Costus > Costus lasius. The sequence goes on along the minus strand of CM050454.1, from coordinate 62,406,675 downwards.
CTGAGTTTGGTTTCATCAAGAACGAGGACGACCCGTGTGTATATAAGAGGTTTAGTGGGAGCGTGATTACATTCCTAATCCTCTACGTCGATGATATCTTGATCATTGGAAATGATATTCCTGAACTGCATGCTGTTAAAGCATGGTTAAGAAAATGTTTCCAGATGAAAGATCTAGGAGAAGCAGCCTATGTGTTAGGTGTGAAGATCTACCGGGATAGATCTAAGAGGCTTCTCGGGTTGTGCCAGAGTACTTACATCGATAAAGTCCTGGAGAGATTCCATTTAGAGAATTCTAAACGTGGATATCTTCCAGTCAGACATGGTCTGAATCTTTCGAAGAGTCAGTGTCCACAAACACAGACTGAGAAAGATGAAATGGACAATACGCCTTATGCTTCGGCTATTGGGTCCATTATGTATGCAATATTGTGTACTCGCCCAGACGTCGCTTACGGGTTAAGCGTGACCAGTCGGTTCCAAAGTAATCCAGGTTTGGCGCACTGGATTGCAGTCAAGAACATTATAAAATATCTGCGGAGGACCAAAGATATGTTCTTGATATATGGTGGTCAGGAAGAACTCAGTATAGAGGGATATACTGACGCTTCGTTCCAGTCGGACCAGGATGATTTCCGATCGCAATCAGGCTATGTTTTTAGCTTGAATGGTGGAGCAGTGGTGTGGAAGAGTTTCAAACAGTCAACTGTTGCTGATTCCACAACAGAAGCCGAGTATGTTGCAGCCTCGGAAGCATCCAAGGAGGCAGTGTGGATTCGTAAGTTCGTGAGAGAACTTGGTGTTGTTCCTTCGAGTGCAGATCCTTTGGTTATCTTCTGTGATAACACTGGAGCAATCGCACAAGCAAAGGAACCACGGTCGCACCAGAAGTCCAAGCACATACAGAGACGGTTTCACTTGATCCGGGAGATCATTGATCGAGGCGAGATCAAAATCTGCAAAGTTCATACAGATGACAATCTGGCAGACCCGCTTACCAAGCCTCTGGCGCAGCAGAAGCATGAGAAGCACTGTAATAATATGGGTTTGAGATTTCTCAACCATTAGATTAAGTGCAAGTGGGAGATTGTTGGGGTATGCCCTTAAGGCTAATGTTTGAGGCCTTGGGATTGTATAAGTATCATGTAATAAACTCTTGAGTTTATAAAGGCATGGTTATTATTCAGGTTGTTACCTTGTCTGCTGTAATAAGTGTACTACTGAATAATGTCTCAAAGCTGTTCAGCTAGGCTGACATGCATATGTCCTTAGTCGAGATATCTTGGTGAACTTGAGACAGCCTTGATATGATTGAGACTAATATGTGTTCTAATCTTATAGGATGCTTCGAGCATGGAATAAGATGTAGACTCATGGGTACATTGGATGTACTGGACAGACCCTACTAGGATATTCAGTTGGTTGTCACAATGTGAATATTCCTTGTAAGCACCAAGTGGCACATGTCCTTTGACTTGAGATCACTTGTGTTTCTAAATGATGAATGTCATTATTTTGAGGTATTTCAATATCATTTGAAATATAATGATTATAGACTATCTTGGATAATGATCATGAGTCAGGTTAGGACACTAGTGATAGATATAGGATTGCCGTCTCCTTGTTTAAGGAGTGTGATGTTCTAAAGGGCCCCCCAAGATGAGATGATTGAGATAGTGTATGGCCATACCCAGGTGACTATGTTCATCTGATCTAATCATGCTCATCATATTGGAGTTACAAGCTTGACAGGCTTGTCCAATAAGAACATCCAGTGGCAAAGGACACATGTATGCCTTGTGAAGAAGATTCACACTTGTGCTGTGATTTGGGAGTAGTCTTGGAAGACTCTTTCCTTTATATCGGGAGACAGTGATGTGTTGCTAGATACCCCTCACTGATCGTGATAACGTGAGTTATCGTTACCGACATTTAAAGGAAACCCTCAGGGTCGCACAATTTGATGATATGGCTTACTTGAGTCAGATCGTGTGGACTGAATTGTTTGGGTTCAGTTTAAAGGGATTTAATCTCTGATTGTAAGTGAGATCTGGTCTGATCATGTTTGATTGATTAGGGCTTGAGATCGGTAAGCTTCGATCGAGAGAAATGATGCTAGATCGGTGAGATCAGGAGCATCAAGAAATGAACGGTTGGATCTTGAACCTTTAGGGTTTATTGTGATCTAGACCATATGGCTTGGGTTAATTGGTCTTGGACCAAACCGACATTGAACCGGCTCATGGATGAGCGCATGGTTCATGGGAGGTGAGTTAAGGGCTTGGTTCACTTTGGGTGAACGCTTAAGCCTTCAATACTTTCCATCTTTGGAATTCGGTTTCAAGTGGATTGTGTGTAACGCCTCCACATTAGTGTGGGAGGTTACTCACTTGTCGAATTCTCTTGTGAAGGTTTCTCCAATTCGGTGAAGAAAGGACTTGACGAAAAACAAGAGAAAGGAGTCTCGCCAAGCAAGATTTTCCCTTCCCTTCCATACGAAAAGGAACCTTGAAGCCTTGCTAGCACAAGGACGACAAGGTGTAGGCCAATTTCTTCTTGTGTGTGGCACACTTTGGAGGAGAACCCTATCGTTCTCTAGCTTCCAAGCCGAGTCCAATCCTCATGGCAATGGTATGAATTCTCTCTTATCCATTCAATCGTTCAAAGTTGATCATGAGAACATGTAACATGCGATTAGTTGAAACCCTAGCATCTTCATGGATTGAATGAAATATGCGCCACCCACTCTTAGGGTTTTCGGCCCCCCCTCTTGAAAGGGGTTTTATCCGCTTGCGCTCCCCCTAGAAGGGGACCCAACAGTTCCAAAGATCGCTTAGAAGTAGAAAAATAAGTTTTGAGGCTTAAAAATCTAGTCTAAGAGCCTAAGCTCTGATACCAAGCTGATGTAGGACAGAGGGGTCTAAAGCATTCAAACAACGAATTTCGAAATCGGTTTTGATAATATGTAGATAATAAGGAAAAAACCCGATTTGACTAACGGGATTTTAAAAAACTAATTTTTTTGTATTTTATATAATAAAGAGAAAATCCGAGAATTAAACTATTGAAAACAGTAAATGCTGAAAATAAAATACTGGAAATTAAACTTACAGAGCAGTCCTTGAGAATAGAAGGACTGTACTTCCCGATCTTCACCGGTCCAACTCTGATGGAAGGTGTTGGGTGGAGCTTACAAGCAATCACAGAAAGATCCGTACAGGTCACAGATTTTAATACAAAAGAAAGTTCAAGGGGTGAGGTTAAGCCTCACAAATTCCCTTGCTAATCCTAAGTTATCTAGGGAGAAAAAGAGGGGGAAGGAGAGGAGGAGGGGTGCGCCCCTCCTAGATCCACACCAAGCGCAAGCTACAAGTTATAAACCAAGGATTAGTGTAGAGAAGAGTTCTCAAAATCAAGTGAAGAGATTGAGAGAAGAAACTTAGCCGAGTAGGGTGAAATCTCCATGATGCCGAGAGGAAGAGTTGTTCTTCTTCTTGCTCCAAACCGAGGATGAAAGAGATCTCCTTGTAGTTGCGCACATGAAAGGGAGGAAAAGTCCTTCTTAGGGTCTCGGTGGGGAGTTGGAAGAGGGTGAAGGCTCGGCTATAGGAAGAATTCTAGCACTAACACAAGTAATTAACCTAGGAAACTAGTAGACAATATTATTTCATCCAAAGTTAATAGAAATACAAGGTGGAGACTATGTTTTATAGGCAAGATGGGGATTAGGGCAGGATAGTCATTAGCTTCCATGCGCCTATTACAAAGATGGATAGAGTTTGAATTTCAAAATCAAGAGGATGTTGGCGCAAATCCTCTTGGGAAGCTTCCTTCTTTGGTGATCTTCTTTTGGCAATTGTTTAAATGCTTGGGCTGGCGAATTGGCGTTTATCCTTATGTTGGCGAGAGGCTTTGATTGTTGGCGCATGGATAAGAGATTCAAAATTTGAATCCTTTCCATAGGAGCATGGGCAGCAACAAGAGATGGTTACTTCTCATAAATGTCTTCATAAATGCCCTCCTTTGATTTTGGATCTTGATGGATGAGGGATTTGAATTCATTCCTTGCTTGGGTTTAGAGGTTGGCGCATATCCCTTAGATGGATGATGAGGTGGCTGATTGCTTCCATTGGGGAGGCGCCCAACAAAGATAGCAAGTGAGTTGATGCCTGGCTTGAAGTGAGCTTGGGCTTTGAAGTCTTCCTTTCCTATTCTGGAGTTGAACTTGATGAGTGGACCTTGAGTGGCCTCGACCTAAAACTTGAGCTGATCCTTGCTTGAGTGACCTGACAAAAATTATCCTAATGCATGCATGCACTACCCTACTATGATGCAAGAGTACATAAAGTTTCATGACTTACAATGCATTACCTAATACAATTGGGCTTGCCATAAATGACTACATGATGCATGACTTTATTGAAAGGTAAACTATCCTAAATGCAATGCAAGTGAGGGGACTCTAAGGGAACACATATCGAAGGGGTTTCCTTCGAGCCCGAACAGATCTCCTCAGAACAGGGCTATTACCTCCATCAAAAGTGATTTTAAATCTTTTTGTTAAGGTTTACTTATCTTTAATACTGAATAATCCTACGCGAGAGCGAGGGTTATTCTTTATAGATTGTCTGCGCGAGAGTAAGACAATTTTTTTATGAAGTAAATTACATCTTTATCATAACAAAGATAAACTGATGAACACTTATTTATATCTAGTCATTGAAATTAAGGTGGATGAAACCCTAGTCCTAGCTTTTCTGTCTGATATTTCGTAAATTCCGATTGTTAGCTACATCGCATTCGATTTGCTCAGCTAGTAAGAAATCAACTCTTGGGTACTTAACAACGAGGTCTCTGTGGTTCGATATCTTTTTATTACTTCGAGTATCCGTGCACTTGCGGACACAACACTTTTGCTGGTCAAAATAGCTGATTTTAAAAAGTTAGTGTTTGGCAAGCTGCTTTTAGGTTTGGAAAGCTAGGAGGGAGCTACTTTTGGCTACTTTCTAACTATTTTTCTTCTTGTATCTCATGTCTGCACCTATATTCGTATGTCTTTAAGATAACAAATTATTATTTTAATAAATAATATTAAATTTAAAAATATTTTTAAATATTTTTTAAAAAAATTTGACTAGCATAACAGTTTAGCCAAACACCATTTAACTTTTCCAACTAGCTACTTTTCAATCAGCAATTTTTCAACCAGCAAAAGCTAAAAGTTTCAGCTACGCCAAACGCAGTCTAAGTGTCAACCCTACTTAATATTTCAATGTTTTTATTATTTTTTTTTCATCCACTCCAGCGTCTTGCTAGTTTCTAGCAGGAAATGTAGTGGACTTGCGGCCGGGGAGGACAACTCGCGTCCTCGCCCTCAGCCTTCATCAAAGCACAACTCTGGATGCTAGAACTCGTCGTTGGGAGGTGAAAAAAATGATCGGCATGAGAACAAAGAGCAGGGGAATTCAGAGGGAAATTTTTCTCTTCTTCTACTCTTAACAGAAGATACATAAAACCCCTCTCACCTCACTCCCTATACAAAATATACAAGCTCTCTCCCTCACCCACTTGTATAACCTTGCAATCACCTGCTGTCATTGAAAAACTCACCAAGGACATGGCTAGAGGTCACCGCCTGAAGGGATGGTAGTTCACCTTTGCGAACGTCGGAAAGGAGGAATAGCTTTCGCTTGCTGTTGCTCACCGAGAGATCAACCCCTATGTTCATCGAGAGAGGGAGGAAATCTGCTACCAGAGGAAGAAGCTCCTACTCGCTCGTCCACCTATTTTTCTTCTTGTCAAAGCACTCTGCCCCTCTTTTCATTCACCCACTGAGATCTTAAATGATGACTCCCTCTTTAGAAAGGACTAGGATCGCCTGCTCAGTGCCCGTCACCTTTCCAATTTTGAGACCCTCATGAATCATGCCTCCACACGTGATTCACTCAGTTGCTGTAGCCTCGTTTGCGAGTTGCGCTTTTCTTCCTCTTCATCTCTGGTGCTTGCTGAAGAGTCCCCTTCAAGGGGGAGCGCAAGCAGATGAAACCCTAATTTAGGGGGCGCATGCATGTTTTGCTAGGGTTTCAACAACACAATCGCTTATATGCTCATATGATCAACTTTGATAGATTGAATAGATCAAGAAGGAGATCATACCAATGCCATCGAATGGATGGTGCCTTGGAAGCAAAGACGCAAGTGCTCCTTCTCCAAAGGTGACGCACACAACAAATGAAGATGGCTTGCTCCTTTGAATCCTTTATGCTAGCAAAGTGCTTCAAAGGGTCCTTGTCGCGTGAGGATGATGAGAGATCAAGCTTGGCCGAGACTTCCTTCTCTTCTTTTCGTCAAGCGCTCTCCACCGAAAGATGGAGAAACCTACACAAGAGAGAGTTCGGCGAGAGAGTAACCTCCCACACTAATGTGGAGGCGTTACATACAATCCATTTGGAAACCGAATTCCCAAAATGGAAAGTAGTCAAGGCTCAAGCGTTCACCCTTAAGTGAACCAAGCGCTTAACTCATCTCCCATGAACCATGCGCTCATTCATGAGCCGGTTCAATGTCGGTTTGGTCCAAGACCAATTAACCCAAGCCATATGGTCTAGATCACAATAAACCCTAAAGGTTCAAGATCTAACCGTTGATCTCTTGATGCTCTTGATCTCACCGATCTAGCATCAAATCTCTCGATCGAAGCTTACCGATCTCAAGCCCTAATCAATCAAACATGATCAGACCAGATCTCACTTATAATCAGAGATCAAATCCCTTCAGACTGAACCCAAACAATTCAGTCCACACGATCTGACTTAAGTAAGCCATATCATCAAATTGTGCGACCCTGAGGGTTTCCTTTAAATGTCGGTAACGATAACTTTCGTTATCACGATCAGTGAGGGGTATCTAGCAACACATCACTGTCTCCCGATATAAAGGAAAGAGTCTTCCAAGACTACACCCAAACCACAGCACAAGTGTGAATCCACTTCACTAGGCATACATGTTTCCTTTGCCACTGGATGTTCTTATTGGACAAGCATGTCAAGCCTGTAGCTCCAATATGATGAGCATGATTAGATCAGATGAACATAGTCATCAGGGTATGGCCATACACTATTCTCAATCATCTCATTCAGGGGGGCCCCTTTAGAACATCACACTCCTTAAACAAGGAGATGGCAATCCTGTATCTATCACTAGTGCCCTAACCTGACTCATGATCATTATCCAAGATAGTCTATAACCATTATGTTTCAAATGATATTGAACTATCTCAAAACAATGACAATCATCATTTAGAAACACAAGTGATCTCAAGTCAGAGGACATGTGCCACTTGTTGCAAACAAGGATTATTCACATTGTGACAAGCAATTGAATATCCTAGTAGGGTCTGTCCAGTACATCCAATGTACCCATGAGTCTACACCTTATTCCATGCTCAAAGCATCCTATAAGATTAGAACACATATTAGTCTCAATCATATCAAGGCTGTCTCATGTTCACCAAGATATCTCGACTAAGGACATATAGCATGTCAGCCTAGCTGAACAGCATTGAGACATTATTCAGAAGAACACACATTGCAGCAGATGATGTAACAACCTGAATAATAACCATTGCCTTTATAAACAAAAGAGTTTATACATGATACTGATACAATCCCAAGGCCTCAAACATTAGCCTTAAGGGCATACCCCAACAATCTCCCACTTGCACTTACTCTAATGGTTGAGAAATCTCAAACCCATATTATTACAGTGCTTCACATGCTTCTGCTGCGCCAGAGGCTTGGTAAGCGGGTCAGCCAGATTGTCATCTGTATGAACCTTGCAGATTTTGATCTCACCACGATCAATGATCTCCCGGATCAAGTGAAACCGTCTCTGTATGTGCTTGGACTTCTGGTGCGACCGTGGTTCCTTTGCTTGTGCTATAGCTCCAGTGTTATCACAGAAGATAACCAAAGGATCTGCACTCGAAGGAACGACACCAAGTTCCTGAATGAACTTACGAATCCACACTGCCTCCTTGGATGCTTCCGAGGCTGCAACATACTCGGCTTCTGTTGTGGAATCAGCAACAGTAGACTGTTTGAAACTCTTCCACACCACTGCTCCACCATTCAAGCTAAAAACATAGCCTGATTGCGATCGGAAATCATCCTGGTCCGACTGGAACGAAGCGTCAGTATATCCTTCTATACTGAGTTCTTCCTGACCACCATATATCAAGAACATATCTTTGGTCCTCCGCAGATATTTTAAAATGTTCTTGACCGCAATCCAGTGCGCCAAACCTGGATTACTTTGGAATCGACTGGTCACGCTTAACCCGTAAGCGACGTCTGGGCGAGTACACAACATCGCATACATAATGGACCCAATAGCCGAAGCATAAGGCGTATTGTCCATTTCATCTTTCTCAGTCTGTGTTTGTGGACACTGACTCTTTGAAAGATTCAGACCATGTCTGACTGGAAGATATCCTCTTTTAGAATTCTCTAAATGAAATCTCTCCAGGACTTTATCGATGTAAGTACTCTGGCACAGCCCGAGAAGCCTCTTAGATCTATCCCTGTAGATCTTCACACCTAATACATAGGCTGCTTCTCCTAGATCTTTCATCTGAAAACATTTTCCTAACCATGCTTTAACAGCATGCAGTTCAGGAATATCGTTTCCAATGATTAAGATATCATCGACGTAGAAGACTAGGAATGTAATTACGCTCCCACTAAACCTCTTATATACACACGGGTCATCTTCATTCTTGATGAAACCAAACTCAGAGATTGATTCATCAAAACGAATATTCCAGCTTCTAGATGCTTGTTTAAGTCCATAAATGGACTTCTTTAACTTGCATATTTTATGACGATCTGATGGATTAGTGAAACCTTCTGGTTGTGTCATATACACATCCTCATCCAGATTTCCATTAAGGAAAGCGGTCTTCACATCCATTTGCCAGATCTCATAATCATAATATGCAGCTATCGCGAAAAGAATCCGAATAGACTTAAACATGGCTACAGGAGAGAAAGTTTCATCATAATCTATCCCGTAGATTTGTTTGAAACCTTTCGCAACTAGCCTGCCTTTATAGGTAACCACGTTACCATCCATGTCAATCTTCTTCTTGAAGATCCATTTACAGCCTATAGGGATAACTCCCGGAGGCGGATCAACCAAATCCCAGACTTGGTTATCTGACATGGAGTCCATCTCGGCTCGCATAGCTTCAAGCCATCTAGCTGACTCCGGTCCACTGACCGCATCCGCATAAGTGAGGGGTTCATCATTATCAATGATGTAGACTCCGTCATAGCGCTCAGGCTGATGACGGATCCTTCCCGATCTTCGCAGTTCCCGTGATATCTGAGCCTCAGGTTGTTCAATAACCTGCTCAACTGGCTCAGGCTCATCCAACTGTGCTTGACTACTTTGCCCTTTCTCTGGATTCTCATCCAGCTTTATTTCTCTCCCACTGGCCTCTTGCAGAAGAAATTCCTTCTCAAGAAAGATGGCCGTCCGAGCAACAAATACCTTGTTCTCTTTGAGATCATAGAAATAATAACCCTTAGTTTCCTTAGGGTATCCGACAAAGATACATTTCTCAGATCTGCTCTCTAGTTTCCCAGAGGCGAGCTTTTTGACATAAGCCTCGCAACCCCAGATCCTGATAAATGTCAAGCTAGGCTGTTTCCCATACCATAACTCATATGGAGTCTTTGAAACGGCCTTGGATGGCACTCGGTTTAGTACCTTTGCAGCTGTTTCCAGTGCAAAACCCCAAAAGGAGTAAGGTAGAGTAGCCTGACTCATCATAGAACGAACCATATCCAGTAAGGTTCTGTTCCTCCTCTCGGACACACCATTCCATTGCGGTGTTCCTGGCGGAGTGAGCTGTGAGATAATCCCACACTCTTTTAGATAGTCAGTAAACGCATGACTCAAGTATTCTCCACCTCGATCAGAACGAAGTGCCTTGATATTTCGGCCTAGCTGATTCTGTACTTCATTTTTGAACTCTTTGAACTTGTCAAAAGATTCACTCTTATGTCTCATCAGATAGACATACCCATATCTACTGAAATCATCAGTAAAGGTAATGAAGTACGAATAGCCACCTCTGGCATGTTTACTAAATGGCCCACACACATCACTGTGTATAAGGTCAAGTAAACCTGAAGCCCTTTGACCTTTATGAGGAAAAGGTGACTTCGTCATTTTACCCATTAAACAAGCTTTGCATGTATCAATCTCCTCATAGGAGAATGATCCCAGCAGTCCATGATCATGCAACCGCTTAATGCGCTTCTTGTTAATATGGCCTAAACGACTATGCCATAGCAAGGTGCTGTCATCAGCATACTTGGCTTTCTTATTATCAATGTTTTGTATAGAATATTCCATGTCCAACATGAATAACCCATTGTTAATTGAACCAGTAGCATAAACAATATTATCAAGAGTAAGATAACACTTTGAAATCTTGCATTAAAAGGAAAACCCTTTCCTGACAAGAGCAGGAATAGAGATAATATTTTTGGTAATACTGGGTACAAAGTAACAATTGTTTAATTCTAATACAATGCCAGATGGTAATGAGATGTAATAATCCCCTACAGCAACAGCAGCAACCCGTGCCCCGTTTCCAACTCGTAGGTCCACCTCATGCTGTCCCACCTGTCTTCTTCTCTTGAGTTCCTGTACATTTGAACAAATGTGAACTCCACATGCAGTGTCCAACACCCATGAAATAGAAGAAGATGAAACCATGACTTCCGTCACGTATATACCTGAGCCAGAAGCGATGCTTCCCCTCTTATCTCCTTGGAGCGCATTACAGTCCTTTTTCCAGTGACCCAGCTGGCCACAGTGGAAACACCTGTTGTCCTTTGACCGCTTAACCTTCTGTTTCAGAGCCTTACTGTAGTTCTTGACAGGGGCTTTGCCCTTCTTCCCCTTCTTCTTGTTCCTAGAAAGAAACATTAAGACAGAGGTTGAAGGCTTTCCCTTCAGAGTCTCCTCAGTAGTCAAGAGCATATTCAGCAGCTCTGCCGGAGTACAATCGATTTTGTTCATATTAAAGTTAATAATGAACGCATCGAAAGAGGGCGGGAGAGACTGCAGAATAATGTCTACAGCAAGCTCCTGGTTGATGGTATGCCCCAGTTTCTCCAGAGCCTCCTTGTGCCCAATCATCTTGAGCACGTGAGCTCCCACTGGGCTCCCTTCAGCCAGTTTGCTCTGAAAGAAAAGCTTGGTCAGATTATAGCGTTCAGTCCTCGCCTGTGCAGCATACAGCATCTTGAGGTTCGCTATAATCTCTATAGCCGACATATCCTCATGCTGACGCTGCAGCGGTGGCGTCATAGACGCTAGCATCAGGCAAGCGACATCAATGCTATCATTGACATGCTTTTCATAGGCATCACGAACCGCCCTTGCGGCGTTCGCAGCGGGTTGAGGCGGCACAGCCGTCTCGAGGACATACAGTTTCCTCTCTGCCTTAAGAACGATCTTAAGGTGTCCGAACCAGTCTGAGAAGTTTGGCCCAGCAAACTTCTCCCTTTCCAGTAGGGATCGCACATTGAAGCTCATGGTGTTCGTTGCTGCAGGAATCTACAACAATGCAAGAACAGCAAGGTCAGTATCAATGTTAAGAATCAATCAGGACTTAAGAATGATTCTTTTTCTCACTATTTTATCTGGCTGAAAAATCCAGCAAAACAGCCCGAAAGAGTAGAACTCTTTTAGTGAGATGGGATCCAGATTTCATACTTGGTCTCCGCGTCCCGCTCAGGCGAGATAAGATGCACAGAGAGTACAAGCACTAATTTCTGGTAGGCAGTCCCTGCCAATCGCCAACCCGTGCGATTCCCCTTCATCTGGGCAATCCAGCAGACTGTGCCAACTGAGTTGGTACAACATAGTCTCTGATCCCACAGATGGCTGCCTCCATGTGCTACCATATGCGCCACATATGTAGCATACATGGTCAAGCTAACCCGACTTACTCCCTGGACCACCACGTGCTATGCTGAGCAACGAGAAGCGATAAATCCCTTCTCTGTAACACGCAGGTGTAATCCCGCACCGTCTGAAGATAGATGGACGTGCCCACTGAGTGGGTACAACACGGCTCCAACGATAGTCAGAACAGTGAGGTTTCGCGTCAGAAGGCTATCGAGCTTGATATTTTAGCGTTGGATTTTAACGGTCTTTTATCTTCTTACCTATCATGCAAACCCTATGGTGATAGCAGAAGATAACTAAACATGCAATTCTAATTATAAGCAATAAGTAGAAAGCATGCTGATCTTATGTGGTAAAAGCCCATAGAGCCTAAGTAAGACCTTAAATCAACTTAAGTCTTCACTTGCTCTTGTTGGGTCTTTTGCATCTCATCTGGTCCAACCCAGGGCCCTAGCGCTCAATGCAGCTCAGGTGCGCCCACCAGCTGAATGCACCTCTGCGATGTGTGCTTTTGTGCTCTTGTCTAATTAAACTACATTTTAATCTATCTAGACAAGTTTGACTCGCAGGTCAATTATACAATAAATTAATTAAAAATGTGATTCGTAGATCACAAAAATAATAATTTACAATTTACCAGGCTCGCAGGCCCCAGCACAGCACACATTAAAGGGCAACCCACATAAGATTAAATAAACAAGCATCATGGCATCATTCAATCAATCATGTGATCCATTACAAAGAAAATAAAATATCGAAAACCCATTGGCATCAATTTTAATTTTCTTATGTGCCCTACAACCTTACAACGGTCCATTGATAGGGATCCACTCATCAATCTAGTTAGATCCATGCCCTTGCATGCACCAAGTCCTAACTGACTCGAGTTGACCTAATGGTCAACCATGCATGCGCCAAGGGCTGAACAGCCAACATGAGTTCTGGCAAGCGGGTGTGACCCCGGGCCTAACTCATGTGTGTTCGCTGGTTGTCTCAACCAGACCTCGCTACACGCCTGTGATGCAATCGACCTATAGCCACCTCGTGCTTACGCACAGGTGCCATCTGGTCGATCCATCTAGGCTGTCAGATGGTCTGATCAGACTAATTTGATCTATACTAGATGATGCTTTCAACCCCATCAACCCATCTAAGGGTTTATTGTAGGTGCGGCTTGGATCTAGTGAAAGTCGCGCATGTCATTTAGTTTTTTAGAAAAACAACTACAACAACATAATAGAAGCGCAACCAACATACATGCGCCAAGGAAACATACAAGTTTCGGCATGTATAAACTTTACATGTAAATCTCGCATGTAAGGAAGATCTAAGCATACAAGGATCACATAACATACATAGCAATCATATGAACCATATAAGATCCTACCTCTGATACCAATTGAAGAGTCCCCTTCAAGGGGGAGCGCAAGCAGATGAAACCCTAATTTAGGGGGCGCATGCATGTTTTGCTAGGGTTTCAACAACACAATCGCTTATATGCTCATATGATCAACTTTGATAGATTGAATAGATCAAGAAGGAGATCATACCAATGCCATCGAATGGATGGTGCCTTGGAAGCAAAGACGCAAGTGCTCCTTCTCCAAAGGTGACGCACACAACAAATGAAGATGGCTTGCTCCTTTGAATCCTTTGTGCTAGCAAAGTGCTTCAAAGGGTCCTTGTCGCGTGAGGATGATGAGAGATCAAGCTTGGCCGAGACTTCCTTCTCTTCTTTTCGTCAAGCGCTCTCCACCGAAAGATGGAGAAACCTACACAAGAGAGAGTTCGGCGAGAGAGTAACCTCCCACACTAATGTGGAGGCGTTACATACAATCCATTTGGAAACCGAATTCCCAAAATGGAAAGTAGTCAAGGCTCAAGCGTTCACCCTTAAGTGAACCAAGCGCTTAACTCATCTCCCATGAACCATGCGCTCATTCATGAGCCGGTTCAATGTCGGTTTGGTCCAAGACCAATTAACCCAAGCCATATGGTCTAGATCACAATAAACCCTAAAGGTTCAAGATCTAACCGTTGATCTCTTGATGCTCTTGATCTCACCGATCTAGCATCAAATCTCTCGATCGAAGCTTACCGATCTCAAGCCCTAATCAATCAAACATGATCAGACCAGATCTCACTTATAATCAGAGATCAAATCCCTTCAGACTGAACCCAAACAATTCAGTCCACACGATCTGACTTAAGTAAGCCATATCATCAAATTGTGCGACCCTGAGGGTTTCCTTTAAATGTCGGTAACGATAACTTTCGTTATCACGATCAGTGAGGGGTATCTAGCAACACATCACTGTCTCCCGATATAAAGGAAAGAGTCTTCCAAGACTACACCCAAACCACAGCACAAGTGTGAATCCACTTCACTAGGCATACATGTTTCCTTTGCCACTTGATGTTCTTATTGGACAAGCATGTCAAGCCTGTAGCTCCAATATGATGAGCATGATTAGATCAGATGAACATAGTCATCAGGGTATGGCCATACACTATTCTCAATCATCTCATTCAGGGGGGCCCCTTTAGAACATCACACTCCTTAAACAAGGAGACGGCAATCCTGTATCTATCACTAGTGCCCTAACCTGACTCATGATCATTATCCAAGATAGTCTATAACCATTATGTTTCAAATGATATTGAACTATCTCAAAACAATGACAATCATCATTTAGAAACACAAGTGATCTCAAGTCAGAGGACATGTGCCACTTGTTGCAAACAAGGATTATTCACATTGTGACAAGCAATTGAATATCCTAGTAGGGTCTGTCCAGTACATCCAATGTACCCATGAGTCTACATCTTATTCCATGCTCAAAGCATCCTATAAGATTAGAACACATATTAGTCTCAATCATATCAAGGCTGTCTCATGTTCACCAAGATATCTCGACTAAGGACATATAGCATGTCAGCCTAGCTGAACAGCATTGAGACATTATTCAGAAGAACACACATTGCAGCAGATGATGTAACAACCTGAATAATAACCATTGCCTTTATAAACAAAAGAGTTTATACATGATACTGATACAATCCCAAGGCCTCAAACATTAGCCTTAAGGGCATACCCCAACACTTGCGTCGCCATTCTTCTCGTCTCCATTTCCAGGCACGTGACGTGATGCCGAGTTCTTGCCCGCATCCCCTGTTTGAACCCCTCGTCGTGTGTAAAACCCTCCTCGTCTCCACCTCATATGATGATGCCATCGCCCTTTCTCAAGCTGCCCAGTATCACCTCCCATCTAATCACCACATCTAGGAATCGATGGTATGGACTAGAGCTCGGGGCGAGGTCAGACGGGTCATCGCCACTCATCCCCTTTGTTCTGAGTCCTGAACTGCAAGTAGAGCTCGTGGCCAGACGTCCTTGTCCTTCCCGTGCGCACCGCCATCTGTGATCCTCTCTAGGTGTAGGAGATGCCGCCTGCCTACCTTGTTGCTTCGCATGGCAAAGGACTCGCCGGCGCCAGCCGACGAGCCCTGACGCGCGTCGCTCTACTTTCGTTCGCGCGTCCACTTTTCCATGAGTTGAAGTAGCACTAATGGTCGACTCCCATCATTGAGGGTGCAAGCTCATTTGGAAATTCCGCCGGCATCTTCCAGACCCCCAGCGATGACAAAAGAAGCTCCTCCACCCATTGGATTGGCCAAGGTGGAGACTGTCCCTTGCCCAGCTCCAGCCGCTACCTATCCTTGAGCCGACTCTGTGTTCCACCAAAACTAGCTAAGTGTTTCCCCCTGATAGCATGCTGCATCCACTTATTACAGGCACCTATACTTACGAATCGTTGGCTTGTAGGACCCAGGCTGACCCAATCAAGATAGAAGCTCTCCCCTCCCCCCCCCCCTCCCCCCTTATTCTTTATTTTGTTAGCAAGGGAATTTGGAGGCTCAACCTCCCCCTTTCACTATTAATTGTAATCGGCCTCTTAATATTTGCTCACAACTCACCCACACCTATGTGGGATGTTGTAATGATGTGGTTGTAAGCTCATAAGGCCCTACTTACCTACGTTTCTGCCATTGGACTGGTGAAGAACGAGAAGGTACATCCCTTCTATTCTCAAGGGGCGCGAGGTGAGCTTTCTTTAAGAATTCATCGTTTACTGCTTTCCTAGAATAGCATGCTTAAATTTACTGCTTTCCTTAGACTTGCATGAGTAAATCTAGTTTCTATATAAAATATAAAAAAATTAGTTTACTAAATGCGTTAGCTTATCTCGGTTTTCCTTAATTTATCTATTATAGAATTTATTTCAAAAGGCGTTATATGCGTGATAGCCCATCCTACATCAGTTGGTATCAAAGCTTAGGCTCCTTAGTTTAGATTTTAAGCCTCAAAACTTATTTTCTAAATTCTAAGGCGATTTTGGAACTAGGTTGTTTGAAACCAAACTTGCATCATCATTGATTAGGTGCATTGTTTTCAAAATCATAATATTTTAAAATCATGCATACTCAGTCTAAGGCCCCACAAGAGCCTAATTCACCTATAGAACTAGATGCCTTAAGGGATATGGTGACTAAGATGTGTGAGAGCATGAGCATGAATGACCTCAGGGGCTGAAATGAAGGAAATTAGTCAGAGGGTTCAAAGTGTTGAAAGCTATGTTGAAAGCTATAGCAGGGAAGAGAGACCCCTTAGCCATCCCTCGAGCGAACCAATCCTTACGGATTTCCCTGAGTCGTACCATAGAAACCAGACTCTCAGAAAAGATTCCCATCAGGCTCGAGAGTGGGAAGGCCACCATGGTCAATCCAATTTTCAGACTAGGCATAGGGATGATGATGCGCAGAGATCCATCAAACTCACCCCTATAACTTTTAGTGGATCCCTTGATCCTAGGGATTTCATTGACTAGTTAGGTAGGCTCGAACATTACGTCAACTAGAGCATGATACCCGTGCATAGCAAGGTTAGATTCACACGATGCCTCCTTGAAGGATTAGCTAGATTGTATTGGGCTTGTGTGGAGTAATCTAGATAGGGATAACCATCTACCCATAGAAAGATGGGATGAAATGCTTGAGAAATTAAAAGAGAAATATGTTCCTTCCTCATTCAAGGACAAGCTTCTAGATCTTCTTAAGAGTGGAATCCGTGAAACCACTGGGTGTACCCTAATTAGGTACAAGAATGGGCAAAGATATGAAATTAAGAGAAATTTGACCTACTACCAAATAGACACCATAGAGCAATGCTACCAAAGAGCTCATGATGTGGAGCAAGACCTTAGGGCTGCCTATAGGAGAGAGACAAACACTTCTAGACCTATCCCTAGGGCTCCTATTCCTAGTCTAGGCCAAGCTAAGCCCAAACCGAACCCCATTCCACTCCAAGAACCCTCTAGGGTAACCTGTCATACTTGTAAACAACCCAGCCATCTTATGAGGAATTGTCCTAAGAGAGTTCTATATTTGGAAGCAAAAATGTATGAGGAAAACCATGAGGAAACACATAACCCTGATACTAGTTGTCAAATATAGGGAGATGTAGACTATGACAGCAACCAAGGTCAAGGCACCTTAGGAGTAGTTAGATGCACTCTCATTAAGTCTTCTAGTGAAGATTGGCGTCGGACTAGTATTTTCCATACCTACACCAAGTGCAACGGTCAGGTTTGCAAAGTGGTGATAGATGGGGGTAGCAGCCTTAATGCTATCTCTCATATAGCTCTAACCAAGTTCAACCTTAAGTTGGAGCCTCATCCAACCCCATATAGTATTTCTTGGGTTAATCAATCTAGTGTGTCTGTAGCTCATAGATGCCAAATGCCTTTGCAGGTGTGGTGCGATATCATCACAATGGACGTTGCCCAAGTCCTCCTTGGCTGACCATGGCTTTATGATATGGATGTTATCCACTATGGTCAGACTAACACTTATGTCTTTAGCCATGACGGGCAGAAAGTCAAACTCAAACCCTCCATGCCTAAAGAGCTTAGGGCCTCCACTAGCAATGGAAAGATAGAAGAGTCTAAGTCTCCTAAACTAACCATCCAACCGATTAGACCACAAGCCTTCACCAAGGAATACCAAGAGACTTAACAAATGTATACCCTAATTGTTAAGGAGGCCAACCTTGAATTTGAAACTCATGTCCCACCTAAGGTAGAATCCCTTCTAATAGACTATAGTGAACTTACTCTTGAAGATTTACCCATAGGCCTTCCACCGCTAAGAGACATCCAACATGCTATATATCTCATTCTTGGTTCAACCCTACCAAACTTGCCACACTATAGGATGAACTCCATTGAACATGAGGAGCTTAAAAAGCAGGTAGATGACCTCCTAGATAAGGGATTCATTAGGGAAACTCTTACCCTTGTGCCATTCCTGCCCTTCTAATCGCCAAAAAGGATGGAAGTTGGCGGATGTGCATTGACTGTAGGGCCATTAATAAGATTACCGTTAAATATAGGTTCCCTATCCCTATACTTGATGATATGTTAGACATGTTGGTTGGATCTAAGTGGTTTAGTAGGCTAGACATAAGGAGTGGGTATCACCAAGTGAGAATTAGGGAAGGTGGTGAATGGAAGATTGCTTTCAAGACCAAAGACGATCTATATGAGTGGCTAGTAATGCCTGTTGGCTTGACTAATGCCCCCTCAACTTTCATGAGACTCATGACCCAAGTCTTAAAACCCTACACAGGTAGGTTCTTCGTAGTCTATTTGTTGGTGCTTATGCCCTAAGACCTAGATTTGGTATGCTTTTGTACTACTTGATACTAATATGTCTTATATATATCATTCTGGCTTTGTCATTATCATACTTAATTTACATTTGTGATTATGTTCTTATATGATAATGTCCCTAGAGACAGATTAAATCTGTGCTCAAACTCTAGTCCTCAGTCAATGTACCTGAGTGGATATGGGATAGCTCTGGTACATGTGAGACTGGTATATGGGCTGGTTAGGCACGAGGTGCTAATGCAGACATATGGGTATATCAGTGGGAGATATACTGGACCGACCCGCTATGAGGCACTAACTTGGTGTCATGAGTTATTCTCACAAGTGACAGGAGATGCATTGATCTCTTGACTTGAGGTCATTGACTCTTATATATGCTTAGGGACATGTTTTGATGCAACCTAACACATCACCGTAGTTGGGAGGTCCTAACGGTTGTCATTGAGTATGTAACGACCCATATGTGAAGGTCAATGTACAGACAGAGGATTTACCCCTTCCTGAGGGAAGCTTGATATCCATGGGTCCTCCTATGGTTCTATGACTGAAAGTGTATGGTCATACCCAAGTGAAAACCTGATGTAGTCATGACCATGAGATTGGGTAAAAACAAGTGGTGACACACTTGTCCAATTGGATATCAGTTTGGCAAAGAGACTGTAATGCATCTGTACTTAGTTGCGATGATGGGGATGTTGATGTCGATATCCATTTCGATGACTTCGGTAGCGGTGATGCACTGCTACATGCCACTAATTGCTTGTGGTAACCTTAGGTTAGCACTGCCAACGTCAGAAAAACCTACAGGGTCGCACACCTTGATACTCGAGTTCTCGTATTGATCGAGAAGCCTTATGATTGAGTTATTAGATAGCTCGGATCTATTTAGGAGATTTCATCAGTGCCAATGGACCTGATGAGATGGAAGAGAGTTATTGGAGGTAAACTTCATTTTTGGCAGGTTGACCCGAAATTGACCTTGGTTGGTCACATTTGTATTAGGGTTGCATTGGATTGGATCCAATGGCTTAATCAACTTGTGCAATGAAGTTTGGGCTAGCTCATTATCCAATGAGGCCCAATAACAAGTTGTCATGAAAAGATAAGTGGGCTTAAGGGTATAATGGAGAGAAAACTCACCCCATTGGCGCCTAAGAGCATAATGGGGAGGAGTTGGCACAATGTGCTTCATTAGGAAGAAATTGGCACCTAGCCCTTCTTCCTTGGATGGAAACCTTGCCTCTATGGCAAGGGTTGGGGCGCATATGGCTGAATTGACTTCTAAGGCAAGTCCTTGGTGCATGTGGTATAGGGGAAGAGGTTTATGGAAAAGTCTTAGAGATTTTCCTTAACCCTAACCCTAATTGCCTCACCACTTAACCCTAGCCGCATATTCCTTTGTAGTTGCGCCTATATGTCTTACCCTTGCTGCCCCTTGCAGTAAAACCAATTCATATGCGAGAGCACTTGAAGTTGGAATGAGCAACATTCAAAGGGCAAGAGCAAAGGGACCTTGGCGCATCTCTTCCATCCATAGCCGCATGCAAGTCTTCTCTTCTTCCTCTTGGCGCAAGAAAGATTTGTTCTTGGCAGCATCTCCTTTCCCCTTCTCCTCCATTGGCGCAACTTCTCTTGAAGGTGGCGCAAGTGTTGTAGAAGAACACCACCGGCTTGGATCTTCTTCCCAAGGCTAGCACCGGGCGTGGAAGAAGAGGACTCTTGGGCGCCTACATCGACCTCACTTCTCCTCTTGCTATAAGGTACTCTCTCACTACATTGTGTCGACCCCTCGCAAGAGCGATCCATTGGGTTTTTGGGACCGGCCTATTTCGGGGATATGCTTTCGCTGTGCAATTGTAATGCTTGTAAAATTTTTATAAATATTCCTGGGGTTTCCCAACACTATTTTGATGATATCCTGATTTATCGCAAGACTAAGGAAGAGCACCTAGAACACCTTAGGAAGACCCTAAATCTTCTTAAGGATGAGAAGTCGTATGTCAATATGAAAAAGTGCTCTTTCCTCTCCCATAGCGTGATCTTTCTAGGATTCATCGTTTCTGAGCAAGGCCTTCAAGCTGAGCTAGCCAAAATCCAAGCCATTTATAGATTGGCCTGAACCCAAGACTACTACTGAGGTTAGAAGTTTTCATGGTCTAGCAACCTTCTACAGAAGGTTCATTAGGAATTTCAGTTCTCTAGCGACTCCCATCACTAACATCGCCAGCTCAGCTAGCATCAAGGGAGGAATACCATGTGCAAGGAAGCATTCCAACTAGCAGCCAAGGAAGAAAGCAATCATGCAACCAACTCAGCCACAGCCCAAACGCCAGCAATTTGAGTGATATAGGATGGAGTCATGAGGGAGCCATATCTGCTGCACAAGGGCCCTCTGGACATGATCTCCCCTCGAGTCAAGCATCCCAGAGACCTAACCCCCAAGGTCCAAGGTGTCGAATCGCGGCATAGCTACAACAGTGCAAATTTCATCCGCAGCAGGATTCGAACCCTCGACTGGGCTTTCACAAGTCAAGTCCCTCTAACCATTGAGCTACAGGGAAGCATGTAAAAATGCTACTAATTAAAAATCAATCCATTTATTTATTTATTTTTATTTTTCAGAAAACATCATAATCATGAAGAAAATGCTTCAAATGCATGCATTCAAATAGGAGGGACGGGATGATATACAACAATGCTTCAAATGGAGAAAATCCTGCTCTTGTATCATTTTGATGTTACTTCTCTTGTGTGAGGATTTGTTTCTTGATTACCGATGATTATTGTGATGTTAGTGATGTAGCAGGGATCCATGCCACCATGTAAACAGGGAAACTCTGTCAAAATTTTCTTGTTTTTTGGATCCTAGGATGCGGGAGAGGCTAGAGTTTTGCACATATCTAACATATTTTTTTAGTTTATAAATCTCTTTCTTGCCTTTGGCAAAAAAAAAAATGAAGCAACCAGAATTCCAGGACTATAGAAATAATAAGTTACGAAATGTAGCCATTTATGGGAAAAGGATTCAGTGATTCACAATGCGAATAGAGTAAACCAAACGGTAGAGTTAAAGTTGCTCCGTTTAGTCACATCAAATATAGCGAGTCAAGATTTATCAGACAAATAGAACATTTGAAATAAAACGGCTAATCAGATTAGACAATAAATGAGTGCAAAAATGTATCATTCCTGAAAAGTTTCTATGCCTTCTAGGTTGATCTAGTGCTTCTTCAATAGAACCAAGTAACCTGACAAGTAGGAGAAAACTTGTTCTTTCTAACCCTTTCAGAGATCAGGGGTTCTATCATGTCCAAGCACATAAAATACTTGCAAAAGAGGGCTAATCAGATTAATAGATCAAACAGTTGCAGAAGTCATTCAATTATTAGAAAAATGCTCTATCTCGTAGGAAGATCCATTGATGCTTGGGTTCATTAGACTTATCCCACTCGTAGAGCAAAATGAGAGCATCCTATTCTTACCAAAGTTCAAGACTTTTGTTGCACCGATTGCTTAAGATACTTACGAAAAGAAGCTTAGTTAGATTGGAATTAATAGAAAAATAGACAACATGAAGCAGGAGACACGGGGAAATCTAGAAAATAGGGGAAGTTGTGCTAGTGGACAGGGTTCATCGCCGTTCATTCGTTGGTGCATGAATGCCGAACCTACTATAGCTGGGAGTCCTTGTGATGGTGGATAAGTTGTGGCTAGAGTTTGGGGATGAGCAGAAGCTGATCGGAGGAGAACGACATCGAACACATTCCTGGATGGAAACTAGGGCGGAAACAAGGGACCTGGATGGGAATCTCAACCCAGCAATCCCAGTGGCGGATGGACGGATGTCGGCGGTTGAAGGTTACTCAGGGGAAGAAGGGGTGGTGGCCGAAATATCATGGAGATCGGCTGGCTAGATCGTCGGCGGTGAGCTCACGAAGTTTCAAAGATCTTGGTGTTTGCTGAAGCGTGCGGGTGATTGTTGCGAATAGAGAGAATTAGAGGATGTAGAGAAGAATAGAGAAGAGGTGAAGAGGGAGGGGCTTGGCTAATGTAGGGGCATATCCATGGAGATCAACAAGAATATGCAAGACCCCAATCCAATATGGGATGAGTGCATGACTCACTTTGGCATTTTGGAACTTGATTAATTCTTGTTTTGAACTTGTTAAATTCTACACTGAATGTTGTTGTAATGTTGCTACAAACACTCTTTTATTTTCAGCTCTTGATATTTTGTAACTAGGAGTAGCCTAGGATTTATTTTATGCAGTCTTTGTTTTTATTTTAGTGGATGTAATAGGTTGTTTCTAGCCTAGGTATATACACCTGTAATGCACATGCAAGCACCTATTTCCTTCAGGTACAAAAGGGGCAATGGCATATATAATCAGCTCGCAATCAAGCCCAGTCAAAGTCAACCTTCAGAGACCAAATCACATTCATGGTCAACCATGGTCAAGCTGTGGCCGCAAGCTCAAATCAAACCCAGCCTATCAGCAGCCAGCTCAAGACAATTTTGGTCAAAATCAGAGAACCACAAATCAAGTTACTCACCAAGAAAAGTCGACCAAGGAGAAAGGGACACATCAGCCATACTTACCAGTAGCTCTCTTTAGCTAACGACTACAAGCCTTCACATTAGCATGCGCAAAGAGTTTACTTCACGTCAACACCAGCAAACAGTGGTATCAGAGCATACCTTAGGTGCTCATTGTATCTCAGAAATTTTGGTTTATCTTCAGTCCTGTCTACTGGAAACTCTTTGAAAATTTTCTGCTTTGTGTCTACTGATTTCTGGAAATTTTTGTTCTGAAACTGCTGTCTCTTTTCGCATTTCAACTGATTCCATAAGCCTTCAAGTCGCAGTGTTTTGATTTCTAAAAATCTACAGTGTATTTCTCTTGTCTTTGTGTTGAAGCTTTGTTGAATTCTTCCTTTGCTATTCGTTACCCTCGCTTGCACTGTCTCTTACTATCTTCTTGCGCAAGACCTTTCAGTGATAGTCTGTTACAAACCAAATTCTTACATCATTCTGTTCTTGACATTCCTGCACTAAGGTTTTTTGATTTTTCAGCCTGGGTACTGTAGCTTACCGGGGCTAGTGGAAATTTTCTGAATTTGGTGCTGTGCCTTATTGACATTTTGGGACCCTAATCTGATAGGGCATCCTGAACCTGAAAGGCACATTGGGTGTGGGTTTATCTCAGCTTTAGGTGAACCAACACACTAAGTGCTATAAGGTACATTCGAACCCTGAATTTCTGATTCTCAGCTGGCACATACTGTTCCTTACCAGTTTGCCTTGCTAACTTCTACTACACTACATCCTGAAATTCTAATATATTGCTGTTACGATTCCCTTTACTGCATTTGTATCTGGTCTAGTTCATACCCTCGTTGCTGTGCATTCAACTAGACTGTCATTACTATGAACATTGCTGCAAATTGATTTTATATGCTGAAACTGATCTTACATTGCTATCATTGATATCTCCTGTTACCTGATAATAGTAGTCTTGGAATTAATACTTGGTGTGTACTAAAATTGTCACTTCTAGTTGCTGCATCTGCCTCTACTCATTCTAGCTTTACATTAACTTGCTGAGTTCATACTTGCATTCTTACATCCTGCAAATCTGATTTTATATCCTTGCTGTAATTTGCCCTTTTGCATACCTGCTGACACATCGCTTGAGTGTGTTACCTATCTACACCATGGTTGTTCGCACAAGGAACAACTAGTTAGCCGAAGAACCAGAACCTAATGCAGCCACTTTGGATGCGATCATGAATATGCTCGCAAATCTGCAAGCTTCCATGGACACTTTAAACAAATGGGTAGGTGACCTGGAGAATGCTAGTCAAAACACTATCAACCAACCTGAACACCCACCTGAACTCCCTCTAGAATAGGGGTGGCTATTCGGTTCGAACCGAACCAGTTCGGTTCAAACCGAATCGATTCGATGGCAATAGTATGGAACCGAACCCGAACCAATGCTGATTGAAACCGAAGCGGAACCGAACCGATTTACTCAGTTCGGTTCGGTTTAACCCGATTCAAACCGAATAAACATAGGTGTGATATTCAAATTTGATAGGATTATCAATAACTAAAGCCTTGCAATAATATTGTTGTTTGTTTTGTTTCTATTCAACACTTGACTGACCAACTCTTCATTTATGATAGGCAAGTGCAGGTTGAGGTGGATTAATCTTAGATGATATGTATATAAGTATATTTGCAAATTATAATGGGTCGTAGTCAGTGTTATGCGTTCTAGCCATGGGACCCTGGAAACCTTGAGATTCCTTCAAATATAAATACATTTCCACTCTTGTTATTGTGTTGAAATTGTGTTGCTAAAGTTTGGAAACTGATGAAAGGAAACCAACTTAGACACTCAGCTTGTTATTGTTTATTAAGGTGGATGGCAGCATGCCAGCATACACAAATAACATATTTCTTGTGGAGGAGGAGGACAAATTCATTGTAGGTAACAAATATTGAGAATAAAGCTTATAGAGGCGCACATACAGCAGCTATACGAAGCGTTCAAGCAGTCGCAGACAAGCACTCCCTTTCAGCAATGTTTTTAGCCTTGGCTGCACTCTTAGGTCCAGCCAAGAAGCGCACATACAACAACTATAAAACCCAGCAAATATGTCACAAGAACTCAGCTACAAAAGACCATAAAACTCCGTACAGAATCTCCTTTAGAAACTAGCACAAACTCAGCAAGTAGTAGTAGCCACAATGCAGCAATATGACATAAATGTAGCAGGAATTCAACAACAAACTCCACAAAGAATCTCCATTAGAAACCATCACAATATTACAAGTAAGAGAAGAGAATAGCAAAATTCATCCAAAATTCCAAAATATGATGTCAAAATGTTTGAAACTTGAAAGTTAAAACATTCATGATTCATACAACTCCATGGCTCCATGCCTCCATAGAGTTAAACTGTCAAATTTCACAAGTGACAAGACTACAGAGACCACAATTTCACAAATACAAATTACACCATTCCAAATTTCCAATTTCCACATCCAGAGTTCAGACTTTAGCAATTGACAATTATCACTTTATCAGTTTATCACATGAGAGTACACAATATGAAACATGAAACTTGAGACTTGAGAATATGAGTCCATCTGTCCATGATCCTATATAAGATCAACAAGATAACATCAACTAACAAAACAATTAATACTTACAACTTACAAGATAACAAGTAAACTTAAATTATTACTTACATATCTATGCGACTATGCTAGTCAAATACTATCCCACTTTCCTACATAAGAATTAAGATCAACTCCAAGACGCTAATTCACCAATTTCCTGCGTAAGATCAGCTAATAAGAAAATATATTAGTAGTGTAATTGATGACTCTAAATTTCATAGTGTTTTTCATACTTATTTGGTAGTCTTTTGAACCATAATCTTACTCTTTTTGCTTTGTTTTTATACCTTTTTTGCCAAATGCTTCGGAATCTACATCATCTTTGGTTTTTGATCAATTTCAGGCAAAAAGGCATCATTATCACCGGTTTTCAAGCAATCCCAATGCATGAACGAGTTCTAGACATCAAGGGGAGTCTACCCATCAAATTTCAAGTCAAAATGGACCTTCTAGCAAAAATACGGCACTACCGTATTTTTGGGCACGAATCACACGGAGCACGATTGTTTCCTTTTTCTCTTAGGAACCGAGCACGTGATTGGCTTCATTCACAGCCGTCAGGGATGTTCACTACTTGGGATTAGCTTTCTAACGCATTTCTGATGAAATACTTCCCACCTAGCAAGAC
Source organism: Costus lasius (assembly GCA_027563935.2). Taxonomy (NCBI): domain Eukaryota; kingdom Viridiplantae; phylum Streptophyta; class Magnoliopsida; order Zingiberales; family Costaceae; genus Costus; species Costus lasius. The sequence continues at coordinate 62,380,137 of CM050454.1, read as the reverse complement.
CATCCAACTGAGAAATCAAATTATAAATTTTGCACAGAAGGATGGAAAGTCTTTGAGTGAAGCATGGGAGCGATTTAACGACTTGCAACGGAAGTATCCTCACCATGGCTTAGAGAAATGGGTTTTGATTCAGACTTTTTATTAGGTCTTCTTTATAACACCCGACTTACTGTTGATGCTGCTGTAGGTGGAGCCCTGATGAGCAAGACCATGGAAGAAGCCTATACATTGATTGAGGAAATGGCACTAAATCATAACCAGTGGACTACTGAGAGAGGAGTTCTTTATCGCCCTCCACATGGTAAGACTGATAATGATAGCTGGCACACATTGGCTGAGAAGGTAGATTCTCTATGCAATCATTTTGATACGTTTCAAATGCAAACTCATGTTGTTTCCTCTGTTACATGTCAAATTTGTGGAATTCATGGGCACTGTGCTGAAGAGTGTAAGATTGTTGTTGATAGGGGTGAAGAACAAATGAATGTAGTGGGGGATTACAATCAAAGTAGATCTAATGACCCCTACTCTAATACCTATAATACTGGATGGAGGAACCACCCTAACCTTTCATGGAGGAGCAATAATCATGATAATAGGCAGAATGAAAATAGGGGATTCCAACAAAGATCTCAAACCCAGGACCAACCCCAGAAACCCACTCTAGAAGAGATATTTACACAATTTATGGGTTTTTTTTAAAAAAATAGAATGATGATGCCAACGAGAATTTTAGACAGATTAATGCTAGACTAGATGGTATTGTTGCCCACAACAAAATGCTAGAAACACAAATTGCCCAACAAGCTAGCACTTCATCTAGACCCCTAGGAAAATTACCTGCCAAACTTGAACCTAACCCTAGGGAATATTGCAATGCTATCATAACTATGAGTGGGAAAACAACTGGAAGATCCTAGGGAATCTCTTGATGATGATAAGGTAGAGCCAAGACTTGAAACTAGCAGTGAACCTGTGCTGGAATCACAACCTTCACATGAGCAGTTCCAAACAAGTTTGTCACCTCACAAGGGTGATAAACCTAAAGGTGAATTGCCATGTAAGGTTGATGATTCTAAACCTAGTTCATCAACACCCTATAGGCCACCTGTACCCTTTCCTCAGAGGTTGGTGAAAGCTAAACTTGACAAACAATTTGGCATGTTTCTTGATGTTCTTAAAAAACTTTATATTAATGTTCCATTTACTGAAGTTTTGACTCAAATGCCAACTTATGCAAAATTTTTTAGAGAGATTTTGTCTAATAAGAGAAAGATTGATGATCATGGTACTGTAGCACTTACTGAGGAATGTAGTGCTATCATACAGAATAAATTGCCACCTAAGCTAAAGGATCCAGGTAGTTTTTTCTGTACCTTGTTCTATTGGAGATATGGCTTTTGACCGAGCCTTATGTGACCTCGGTGCAAGTGTTAGTCCAATACCTTATTCTCTTTATAGGAAACTGGATGTTGGAGAGCTCAAACCAACCTCAATGACTTTGCAACTCGCTGACTCAACAATAAAGCATCCGGTTGGTATATTAGAGAATGTTCCTGTACAAATTGGTAAGTTTTTCATACCTACTGATTTTATAGTTTTAGAGATGAAAGAAAATTCTAAAAATCCAATTATTCTTGGTAGGCCTTTCTTAGCTACATCCGGTGCATTGATTGATGTTAGAAAAGAAAATTTGACTTTTGATATTTGTGGTGAGATAATTGAATTTGATTTGATTGATTCTTTAAAAAAGGCATCACACTCAGGGACATGTTGTAGCATAGAAACAATTGATGATGAGGTTGTTTGTGACATGCATATTTTATTTGATGAACCTTCTGAATTTGATACATTTTCTGAGTGTGCTAATAAAGAATTTTAGGAAAGAGCAGCAAAGAAGAACAGGAAGAGACGAAGGAGGAGAGGAAAATCAAAGTTGCTTGAGAAAGGAAAAAGGCTCATAAGTAAATTTAGACACTGTTTTAAGTCTGAGCCTTATATTCATGAGAACCTGGAACGAGACATAGAGAAATCAGGAGGGCGACCAAACACACAAGCACGATTCAATCTAAGTGTTGAACGATCAAGCTAATGGCCGAAAATTAGCGCTTCTTGGGAGGCAACCCAAGCACTTTTACTCTAGCTTTTTTTTGTTTGTTTTTTTTACTTAGAACTAATTTTTCTTTTCTTTTTGTAGGTGAAAATTAATTTTTGTCTTTAAAAAAAACTTTGGTGGTTCGAATCCGAAGACACAAAGGATGATTGGGTCTGACACAGACTAATAGACCTCTGTGAGTATTTTCTTCCTACTCATTTGCATTCCATCCTTTGTATTTTTCTGAAAATCCATGTGTTCAAATGGAAGATGAATACTTCAAACTTCTTGGCTCTCATGCCACAGATCCTCGCCTTTTGATTTTATTGATAGATATTTCAATTTGGTTGTGTTGACATAATATGATGATGATGTGTAGAAGGATTTTTCTGAAAATACTACAAACACCATGCCAAAATTTTTAATGAATTATCATGCATATCAATTTCTGTAAATTGGAAATAGATTTTATATGTTGAATTTATTTCTTTGATATAATCTATTTGTTGGAAATTTTTCATTAATTGATGCATGAAATTCTAGGTAAATGCATTGTTTAGTGAATGCAATCTTGAAGTGAAATAATTCTTTTGAATAAAATGAGCATATTTGCACATGTTATTGAGTTGATATCAAGTGATCAATCTAGTTAATCTTTATAATCTTTTATGTTATTTGTTGAGAAAAAGAAATCCAAATCCATGAAAAAGAATGACTCCCCTACTTGGCACTGTATAAAATTAACAGTGGGACCTAAAGACATGGGTTGAAGTCCACAAAAAGAAAAAGAATAACTCCTCTTCTTGGCATTGTGTTCACAATGGTACCTAAGACAAGAGTTGAAGTTCATTACAAAAGTGTGTATCTATGTAGATGCATGCCAAGAGAGAGTTCCTTTGACATTGACTCCTCTGTCTCAAGAAAATTCTTTCTACCTATGAGATATGAGTTCTATTATGTGTGGTTATGTGACCAACATACTCTAAATTTGTCATCGGAAAAAGGGTGGTAATCGATTTAGAGAATGTCAAGGACAAAAAAAAATGAGTGGAAAAAGATTTGGAGATCCTATTCCTATAAACAAAAACATATTAGATGAAAATCTCAAAAACAAGATTAATTCATGAGGTTGAAATTCTATTACTATGCATATTGTGAAATTTTATTCGATTGAACTTTTGAGTCTTAAAGATTAATTTCAAAAGATGATGTATTTACTTGAAAATTTTGTGTGGGATTAATGAAATTTTTTATGGATGATTATATTTTAGAAATTTATTCGTCATGTGAAAATTTATTTTTTGGTATTGATTTCTTTATTTGCTTGAGGACAAGCAAAGTTTGAGCCTTATGTGTTTGATGACTCTAAATTTCATAGTGTTTTTCATACTTATTTGGTTGTCTTTTGAACCATAATCTTACTCTTTTTGCTTTGTTTTTATACCTTTTTTGCCAAATGCTTCGGAATCTACACCATCTTTGGTTTTTGATCAATTTCAGGCAAAAAGGCATCATTATCACCGGTTTTCGAGCAATCCCAATGCATGAACGAGTTCTAGACGTCAAGAGGAGTCTACCCATCAAATTTCAAGTCAAAATGGACCTTATAGCAAAAATACGGCACTACCGTATTTTTGGGCATGAATCGCAGGGTACCGTATTTTGCAGCGAATGTTTTGGGTGAAATACAGCACTACCGTATGGAACTACACGGTGCCGTATTATTCAGCATTTTCGACTAGAAAAGTTTGACAAGAATACAGCACTACCGTATGAAATCACACGAAGTCCAAATTGAGGTCCGAAAGAAGTGGCAGGCTCGTCTCAACGAGGAGAAGATAAAGGCACCGAAGGCCCCAATTTTTAGTAACGAATCCATGGCGAAATTGAGGGGGAGGCAGAATTGCTAGGGTTCATCGGTTCTCAACCTATAGACCACCTTCGGCCACGAAATTTGACAAAGAGCTTCGCTTGGTGAAGGAGAAGGTGCATCTGAAGTTTCAAAGCAAAAGGATTCTGATTGGAGGAGAAATCAACGAAACAGCGGTGAAAGCGCTGTTCTAGACAATTACGGTGCTGTAATTTCATTACAACACTGTTTTGTAACTCTTCTCATCTTCTTTTTGATTCCTATTCATACAGAAACATGTTTTATTATCATTCCTTCATCATGGTAGCTTAATCTTTCTTTGAGACATGGGGGTGTAATCTCTTTGTTTCTTAATGATTAGAAAACCCTAATTTTGTCAAACTAATTTTATTGTGATAATTTTACTTTTGTAATTGATTGCTCTTTAATTCTCCTTAGTTTTATAAATATCCGCGTGTTTTAGAATTTTGCAAAATAGACTGAGAAGTTGATTGCTTGAAATTCGGAACCCTAGGAATTATCGAGTTTGGAATTATCGTAAGAGATTAGGTTGTTCTTTGAATTCTAATTCTTAGAGAAATTTATTGCCTTGTTGAATTTATGATTCCTTGGATTGAGTTAATATTTTAGACTTGATTTGATGCTGCAAGAGATTGAGTATCGAGTCGTCAGAGAACCTTGAGTAAAACTTGTGTTAAGACTCTGATGCACGAGAGTGATCTTGAGTTTCCACTTGAGGTTGTCAACTTTAGAATTCGGATGCGCGAGATTGATCCTTGAGTTCTTAGTTGATGGTTTACTTATTTTCAGCATTGAATAGGTCTTGCACGAGAGTGAAGATCAGTTCTTTGTACGACTGTTTGCGCGAAAGCGAAACAATTTATTTATGAAGTAAACTATACCTTTATCATGATAAAATTGTATTGACAAACGCTTATCTTAATCTAGCCATTAGGAATTAAAGTAGATGAACCCCTAGTCCTGATCCCTTCTCTGATATTTTCTCCGTGTTCTTTTCGATAGTTTGATTCACTATTTTCCGATTGCCTAGCTAGCGAGAAATCAATTATTTAGTACTTAGCAACAAGGTCTCTGTGGTTCGATATCTATTTTATTACTTTGAGAATCCGTGCACTTGCGGACACAACAGTAATACAAATGTCCAATTCACTATTTTCCTACGTAATAAGATCATAATACATTACTACAAATAAGCAACAAGAATAATAGATAATTAGATATCATCAATTCACCATTTACCAAAATCCAAAATATCCAATTCATCACCATTCACCAATCACCATTTTCCTACATATAGTCATATAGAGAATTAAGATCAACAAAAATACAAGATAACACATTAAATTAATACTAAATTAATACTTACAGCTACATATGTAAGTCAATGACACCCGGTGCAAAATAAATGGTAGAAATCACTGTACAATCACAAATAGGAGATAATTAGATAAGTCATAAGTCATGAAGATGTAAATTAATAGGAGATAAGTCATGAAATTTGATAAAATTTACCTTTGTCTAGCATACCAACATCTTCTAAATTATCTTCTACTTCACGTTGCTTATCTGCTCGAATCCAATCTTGCGAACAAATTAAAGCTTCAAGCATTGTAGGAGATAACGAACTCCTAAAAGGATCAAGTACTCGACCACTTGTACTGAACACAGATTCTGAAGCCACAGTTGAGAGTGGAATTGACAAAATATCTCGAGCTATGGAAGCCAAAATATGAAGTCTGATGGCATTCATCTTCCACCAAGTTAATATTTCAAAACCTTCATCTGCATTTTCTTATTCTTCACATAAATATTTATCCTGCACCATTTTTTCTTCACCAGTAGCAAATGCCTTGAATCTCTTGAATTTCAACTAAACTTTTGTAAGGTTATGCTCAACTGTGACATTTGGGGCTTTAGAAATAGTAGAAGAGCTACCACTAGGTCCACTAATATTGCTCTTGTACTCATTGAATATCCATTGAAGATTAATTTCCACTTTACTAATGATAAGTGAAACTTTATCTTCACTATGCATTACAGCTAATGCAAATTTCAAATATTCCATTTTATATCTCGGATCAAAAATGACAGCCATAAACAAAATCATGTTTAGCTTGTCTACACTTCCCCAATATTTATCCCATTTTTGTTTCATTTTTACTGCCATCTCATGAAACTTGGGATCCAAAGTCATATCATCTATCCATTCATTCAAGGTAGAAGCTACTTGACTAATTTCATTCACATACAAATTACAAGTAGCAGACAAACTCACGGATACACTCAAAGTGAATTGATAAAAAATCTTTAACATGGAAACTAAATCACGAACAACTTTCCAGTCATTTTCTAAAGGTCTCCCAGCTGCATCATTAGCTAAGAGTTCCAACTGAAAATATGGATCTTCTTCATTGAATCTTTCAAAAGCTCTTTCATCTCTGGGCTACATCTAACATGATGTAAGTTGAATTCCACCTTGTGCACACATCTAAAGATAAGTGAGCTTTGCTTTCAATTTTTTCTTGTTCTACACATGTGTTGAATAGTTGTAACCTTTTGGGAGATTGCCTCACATATCTTACAGACTCACGAACTTTAACAATAGATAATTGAGCGATTTTTAAACCATCTTGCACAACTAAGTTCATGATGTGTGCAACACATCTCACATGCAAAAAATCACCACCAAGTATGCTTCCTTCTGCCTAGTTGCCAATTCTTTTTTTAAGAAATAAAATTGCAGTGTCATTGCTATTGGTGTATATGCCCTAAGGACCTAATTTTGCTCCGTTACTTGTACTACTTGACATTGATATTTATATCATATTGGCATTGTCGTTATCATTATTTGTTTACATCTGCGAACATGTACTTATATGATAATGTCCCTGGAGATAGATTGGATCTGTGCTCAAACTATTGTCCCTAGTCAATGTACCTTAGTGGATATGAGACAGCTATGGTACTTGTAAGACTGGTATATGGGCTGGTTAGGCATGAGGTGCTAACGCAGGCATATGGGTATATCAATGGTAGATATACTAGACCGACCCGCTGTGAGGCAATGACTTGGTGTCACGAGTTATCCTCACAAGTGGTAGGAGATGCATTGATCCCTTGACTTGAGGTCATTGGCCATTCTATGTGGTTAGGGATATGCTTTGATATAACCTAACACCTTGCCGTAGTTGGAAGGTAATAACGGTTGTCATTGGGCATGTCACGACCCATATGAGAAGGTCAATGCACAGACATAGGATTTGCCCCTTCCTAAGGGAAGCATGATAACCATGGAGCTCCTCTATGGTTCTATGATTGAAAGTGTATGGCCATACCCAGGTTAGACCTGATTTAGTCATATCCATGAGATTGGATAGAAACAAGTGGTGACACACTTGTCCAATCGGATATCAGTACAGCAAAGAGACTGTAATGCATCTGTACCTGATTACGATGATGGGGATGTCGATGTCGATATCCATTCGGATGACTTGGGTAGCAGCGATGCACTGCTAGGTGCCACTCACTGCTTGTGATGGCCTTAGGTCAGCACTGCCAACGTTAGAGGAACCTACAGGGTCGCACACCTTGATACTCGAGTTCTCGTATTGATCGGGAAGCCTTATGATCGAGTTATTGGATAACTCGGATCTATTTTGGAGATTTCATCAGCGCCAATGGGCCTGATGAGATGGAAGAAATTTATTGGGGCCAACTTCCATTTATGGTATATTAACCATGGTTAGCCCAATTTGACCTAGGGTTAAATTTGGATTGGATCCGTGGGCTTTGTTAACATGCATAATGGACATTGGGCTGGGCCCATTGATAAGTTGGGCTTAATGTGGTTAAGGAGGAGAAAAGGGATGGCATGTGAATGGCGTGTGCTTAACCCTAGTTAGACTGGGGTTAGCGCCTATGCATCATGAGGTTTGAAATTAAACCTATGCATCATGAGGTTTGAAATTAATCTTGGGACTAATTATTTGAATTAATTAGAGTCCTAATTTATGAGGTTTAATGGGCTGATTTATTTGAATTAATTAGAGTCCTAATTGGATTAGGATTCAATTAATTAAATAAATAATCAAATCCTAATTGGATTAGGACTTGTTCAAACCGCCCATTGAAAGTCCTAGTTGGATTAGGACTTGGGCTTGATCAAATCCTAATTAGATTAGGAATTAAACTTGATCAAACCGCCCACATGATCAAACCATTCATAAGAGTCCTAATTGGATTAGGACATGATCTAACCGCCCAAATTAAGTCCTAATTGGACTAGGACTTAACTCCCTAAAATCTCTCCTAGCCGCACATTCAATTTGAATGGTGGCCACACATTAAGCCGCCCCTTGCCCTATAAATAACACCCCAAGCCGCCCCTCTCAAGATAATTATTCATTGGAGGCGTGATCAAGAGAGGAGGCGAGTTCTAGCTCTTGAGGGCGAGAACAAAGAAGGCTTGGGCGAACACCTTCCATACCCTAGCCGCAAGCATCCTTCCTCCTTTCCGTTTGGCGCTTGGAGCTTTGGAGCTTGGCGGCTTGTCGTCTCTCCTCTTCCTCCTTGGCGCAACTTCTCTAGAAGGTAGCGCAAGTGAAGTGGTGATCTCCCCAAGGCTTGGATCTTCTTCCCAAGGCTAGCACCGGGCGTGAAAGAAGAGGACTTGAGCAATCCGTGTGTGTGAGACTGTGGAGGGCACACACTTGGGCACCTACGTTGACATCGGCCTCACCTTGCATTAAGGTATTTTCTATCACATCGTGTTGACTCTCTCGCTTGATGATCTTCACTGGGTTTTTGGGACTAGCCTGTTTCGGGGATATTCTTCCGCTGCACAATGTATTTGTGTCCATAAACCTCTAAAAAATTATAAAATATCCCCAGGGTTTCCCAACAGTGGTATCAAAGCGACTTGCGAAACTCGAACGATGTTCTTCATGCTCTTCATGTTTTTCATGCTCACATGCCATATTTCAATTTTTGAAAATTGCAAATTGCATGGCAAACGATTTTTCTAAAAGTAGGAAAAATTAGGGTTTCTTGTTTCTATCACCTTTTCAATTTCTTTTGGATTTTTGGGTTATTTTTCTTGCATGATTTAAGGATCAAAGGCGCACGTGGTTTTGTCAAGTAGGACGGGCATTGTGTTTTCGGACTGGCTGGGTCCCTTGATCTGACAAAATTACCAGCCGAAAGGATCTTTGAAATCATCATGAAAGTTAATTGCGAATAACTAAAATATTTGTGAGAAGAAGATGATAAAATGAAACTGGTTTTATGAAAAAGTAAAATTTGAAATTTTATGTTTTTCATGAGCATGTAGAATTGCATGAGTAATGCCTTGATTGTGCATGGTGTTGTGATCATTAGTCAAGCTCCTTTGCATGCCTGTGATGTACTCTTATGAGGCCTGCGTGCCACTTTTCTTTTTGCTTTTAATTAAGATGAAGATTAGGATGACGCACATCACCTGAAGATAGGCGCATGCATGCTTGCTTGCGCACCTTGCATGGTGGCGCAAGAAGCACCCCTCCTTGATGGCCCTTACTTGGTGGCGCATCATCCTTGAAGGAAGCCCATGGCATTGGCCGAACCTATGAGGGTGCTTCTAGGGTTTCCCTAGAACTACCTCTATGGTGGCGCATCTTCCTTGGCTTCAAGTATAAATCTAAATGATCTTTATTTCGTCAGTGTACTCTTGTTATGATAATTCTACTTATGTGACGATTGTCTTTAATCTCTTCTAGTTTCATATTGTCAGCATGTATTGGAGTTTTTGCGATATAGACCGAAAGGTGACTTACAAAACTTGGAACCCTAGAATCGTGATTTAGGAACTCATTGTAAGAAATTAGGTTTGTTCTTATTTCTAGATTTTAGAAGTTTAATGACTTGTTGATAATTTGACCTATGAGACATTAATGAGTTAAACATGAAGATATTGTAAGAAATTAAGTATCGAATCGTTGGAGAACCTTAAGTAGAACCTGTGAATCTAAAGTATGAAAGTATTTAGTTGTCACTTGAGATGATTGACATAAAGATTGGATGCATGAAAGTGATCTTAAATCTTCTTGTCGATGATTTACTCATCTTTAGCATTGAACAAATCTTGTGCGAAAGTGAGGATTTGTTCTTTGTAAATTGTCTGCGCGAAAGCGAAATGATTTTTTTGTCAAGTAAATTATATCTTTATCATATTAAAAGAGTAAATTGATGATCATTTAATTATATCTAGTCATTGAAATTATGGTGGGTGAAACCGTAGTCCCAGCTTTTCTCTCTAATATTCCGTGTGATTTCCGTTTGCTGCTTACATCGTATTCAATTGCCTAGCTAATAAGAAATTAATTCTTTGGTACTTAACAAACGAGGTCTCTGTGGTTCGATATCTTTTTATTACATTGAGTATCTATGCACTTGCGAACACAACAAGTTTTTGGCGCTGTTGCCGGGGACCTTGGTTTTTGTTAATATTGAAGTAACTAATAGTATTGCTAGAATAGGCTTTGTTTTATTTTATGTTTTTGTTATTTTTTTTCTTTAGGAATTTTCTGAAGCTGAGATTAAATTTTGGTTTATGTACTTTTCTACATATTTTGAGTTATTTGATCTATCTACTGGTGCATGCGCAGGAATCTTAGATCAGGACCTTTAGTTCCCTTAGATCCTGAGATTAACAAAACTCTTAGGCTGCGCAGGAAACTCAGCTTTGAAGTAAGGCAGGAAGAAGAAATAGTCATGGCAGATAAAAGATCACTTAGGGACTATGCAGCCCCTAATTCATAGGAGATACACTCTAGCATTGCTAGAACAGCGATAGAGGCTAATAACTTCGAAATTAAGTCTGCTTTCTTATCTATGATCCAACAAAATCAGTTTGGAGGAACTCCAATTGAAGATCCTAATCAACATCTTGCTTTATTTTTTGAATTATGTGATACTATTAAAATTAATGGTGTTTCCAGTGATGCATTAAAGCTTAGATTATTTCCTTTTTCTCTCAGGGACCGAGCACGCTCTTGGCTTCACTCTCAACCTACCGGTACCTTCACTACATGGGATCAATTGTCTAATTCTTTCTTGATGAAGTACTTTCCACCTAGCAAGACAATCCAGTTAAGGAACTAGATTACAAGCTTTGCACAGTGGGATGGAGAGTCTTTTAGCGAGGCATGGGAGCGTTTTAACGAGTTACAACGGAAGTGTCCTCACCATAGCCTTGAAAAATGGGTTTTAATTCATACATTTTATAATGGTTTACTTTATAATACCTGCCCCATCGTTGATGTTGCTACAGGAGGAGCCCTCATGAACGAGACCATTGATGATGCTTTCACCTTGCTTGAGGAGATGGCTTTGAACCACAACTAGTGGACTATAGAGAGAGGAGTGATATATCGGCCTCCTCATGGTAAGAATGAAAACGATAACTAGTGCACTTTGGCTGAAAAGGTAGATTCTTTGTACAATAGGTTTGATTCTTTTCAAATGCAAACTGTTGTAGTTTCATCTTCTGTTATCTGTGATATTTGTGGTAATCATGGATACTATTCTGAGGAGTGTAAAGTTATTGCTGATTAGGATATAGAACATGTGAATGTTATAGGGGGATATAATCAAGGTAGACATAATAATGACCTCTACTCTAGTACATATAACCCTGGATGGAGGAATCACTCAAATTTATCTTGGAAGAACAATAATAGTGCTACAAGGGGACACTTTGAGGATATAGGATACCAACAGAGACAACAAAATTAAAATTAGCCCCAGAACTCTAGTTTAGAATCTATACTTGAAAAACTCAGTAAGGATTTTGGAGATCTTAGAGGAGAAATTAAACAACAAAGAGATGAGATTAATCAGCTTGCTTCTCAGGTAGGATCTTTAACAGCTCATAATAAAATTCTTGAAAATCAAATAGGACAACAGGCTAGCACTTCTTATAGACCCCCAAGTAAATTGCTTGCTAAACCTGAAACAAACCCTAGGGAACATTGTAATACTATAACTACTAGGAGTGGGAGGCAATTAGATGAACCTAGAGGGAGACTCGAGGATAATGAAGAAGAGCCTGAGATTGAACATAACAGTGAACTAGTCCAAGAAGAATCTCCTGTACATGTGCAGTCCCATACTAGTTCGCCACCTCACCAGGGCGATGAACCTAAAGGTGATGAACCATGTTAGCCAGATATTCCTAGACCAAGTTCACCTGCACCTTATAGGCCACCTATAACTTTTCCCCAAAGATTAGTTCAAGCAAAATTAGATAAGCAGTTTGGGAAATCTCTTGATGTTTTAAAGAGGCTTTATATTAACATTCCATTTACTGAAGCTTTATCTCAAATGTCATCATATGCTAAGTTTTTAAAAGAAATTTTGTCAAATAAAAAAAGATAAAGGACTATGGTACTATGGCATTAACTGAGGAGTGTAGTGCTATCATCCAAAATAAGTTGCCACTAAAATTAAAGGATCCAGGTAGTTTCTCTATCCCTTGTTCAATTGGGACTATGACTTTTGACCGAGCCTTATGTGATTTAGGTGCTAGTGTAAGTCTAATACCTTTATCTATTTGCAGGAAACTCGACATGGGAGAGCTTAAACCAACTTCTATATCTTTGCAACTTGCTGATAGCTCGGTAAAGTATCCAGTAGGAATCTTAGAAAGTGTCCCAATCAAGGTTGGTAAGTATTTTGTCCCAGCAGATTTTGTAGTCCCAGCTTTTCTCTCTGATATTCCGTGTGATTTCCGTTTGCTGCTTACATCGTATCCGATTGCCTAGCTAATAAGAAATTAATTCTTTGGTACTTAACAAACGAGGTCTCTATGGTTCAATATCTTTTTATTACTTCGAGTATCCGTGCACTTGCGGACACAACAACAGCACTCGACACTGCCCTCATGAGTACACTGATAGGACCTTCTGGGAGCAGATATCTGGGGAGGGAGGATTTGATCTGAGGACCTCCAGAGCTATGCGTCTATCTAGCCCAACACTCAGATATGTACATCGGATACTCGCACACACTATATTTAGGCGAGCAGAGAGCGATGGGATGGTCAGAGCTTCAGGGCTTTTTTTCTTATGGACCATGTTGACTGGATTCTACGCCAGCACCCCGTTTTAGCTTGTGAAGTAGATTCATAAGGTAGCTAGGGCGCGGAGGGGAGTTCTTATTATGGGTGGTCTGATTACCACCATTGCTCTTGCCCTCGGTTTTGACCCTTCGGTGTTGAATGAGGCTAAGGGAAATCCGCGCTTGGATATGGATGCCTGTATAGCCATTAAGATGATTACAAGGATTGGGAGCTCGTATCATCTTATGTTCAGGCACACAGATATTACCATGAGGCTGCCGAACATGAACTGCACCATAGTTCATGTTCAGGAGAACTGGATCGTGGATCCCACATGAGCAGGGGGAGGTCCTAGAGAGGTAGCCTCACCTCCTTCATCACTGCCAAGGATTTCTGAGCCTACTCCTCCAGTCGAGCCATCCACCTCTACTATGCCGTCTACATTTGCTTGGCCATCTTCATCAGCACCTCCAGATCTTTCCTTGGAGCAGATATGAGCTGAGCAGCGGAGGATGCGTGATGACATATCGCACTTGGAGTAGGGGCAGACGAGGACACTCGAGTCTCTACATGCGATTGAGGAGTTATTGCGGTGACGTCTCCCTTCTTCATCGACACAACATACCAGGGACGACGAAGAGGAGGACTCTGAGGATAGATAGATTGAGTATCTTTACCATTCTTTCTGATCTTATGCATTATGTATTATCGTTTGTTTTTTTTTTTGAGAGGATTTAGTAGAGTTGATGCTAATGCAGCGCACACACTACCCTCTTATGTTTTATTTGTGTGTGTGCATTGTATTTTATCATTCTGTGATGTACTTATGGGGTTATACTTGTTATTTGACATTTGAGTTGATTTTGTATATACATGTGATGGTATTGTACTTTTAGATGTTGTACATGGTTGGATTGTGACGGTGTTGCACATGTTAGTTGCTTACCATGTATTTCTGATGCTATTGTGATGAGTTCATTTATGATTTGGATGATTTTGACATAGGACTTGATATTTGAAATGAATAGTGTTTCTGAAATGGTAAATATGATTTAGATAGTAAAATATGACGGTATTTGATATTTGAGATTTGTTTACCGTGTAAAATGCTGATATCTATGATGTAATACAGTTTCCAGATTTTTTTGAGTCATGTTTACCTATTTTGATATAATTGTATAGGGTTTCGCTCACATTTTAAGGAGAACTCTTGCAAAAATTTTTCTGAAATCTATCATTCATTGATTTTTAATGTTTATGTATATGCAACAATTTAAGTCTAGGGTGTCTCTACATATTTAGTTTTTCTTCAAACTTTATAGGTATGTATCTTGAATGTTTATGATTATTAAGGAGGATCAAGTTTGTTTTATCTTTAATTTTAAACTTAGGAAACTTTTTGAGTGTTTGATTTGATGACTTAGGGAATTTCTGAAATTTCATGTGGACTTAAATTGTTGAGTAAATTCAATTCTGGTGTTGATAAAATATATGCATGCATTGTTATATATTCATGCAACATGTGCATAGTATTTTTATACTTGAAATTTAATTCATCTATCTTTGCTTGATCGAAAATTTTTATGAATAGGAGACTAGTGATATTTCTTTAAATTGAGATTTGCTCCAACTCCTCTGGTTGAGTAATCTAAGATCATGAGTTATATTATACCACGAGTTGGTATACATTAAGTTTGTTGTGATCAAGTAACAGAGGAAAATCTTAAAAATAAATATTTATCTCTCTTGCAGAAAGATCGATAACGACTTAAATACCATGCCACTGGCCGGCTTTCTCCATGAATAAATAATTTTAAAAATAAAAGAGAAGAGAAGATATATATATATATATATATATATATATATATATATATATATAGAGAGAGAGAGAGAGAGAGAGAGAGAGAGCTACAGGTTAAGTGGACAACTCCACTGACTTTATGATTGAGACTATGAGTTATATTATACTACTTTATGGTAAACTTTAAACAATGTTATGATGCTAATAGGAAAGGGCATATAATTGTTTAAAGACCAAATTGCTATAAAAATCTCTATCTTTAACATCACCAAGGTTCTTGACATAAATTTTTGCCTATTAAGTAATGTGAATTTTTTTGTTAAGAGAGTATTTGACACTTGGTGGGCGAGGAATGGATATTATGATATGAATTGTGAATTTATCTTTCTTGAATTATAAACTCTTGATAATTTATCTCTATTATGATTTTTTTCTTGAAATTACCTAAGTTTTGAAAAATCAACTACTTGGATTATAGACTAGGGTCATTATTAAGGAAAGAACGAATGAGATTTTTTCCTTATCTTTACATTCTCCAAATATATCAGAATATTGCTTGAGGACAAGCAAAGCTTTAAGTATAGGGTATTTTAATGCGTTACATTTACATCATATTTTTGCTTGTGCTTTATATGATATTTAGGCTTAATTTTATGATTTTATACTAATTTTTAGTATTTTTGCTTCACCAGTGAAGAAACGCTGATCATCGCTAGTCGCCCTAGAACTTGCCTCTTCGTCAAATTCGACTTGAAAATTGGCCAAAAAGTTCCAATAATTGCTCCAAAGCTCTCTTTTATAGTTCTCCATCACTTGATTAGGTTTTCCCCAAAATTTAGCTAAAAAATGAGCTAATTTGGCCAAGAAACCGAGTCAAAATCGAGATAGGCGGAAAGAATTACGGCTATGAAAATAATCACAGGCAGGTCGTAATTCTTTCTGTGGATTTTCTTTGATAAAATCATGGCGGTGAAAATATTCATGGGCAGGCCATGATTCTTTCTGTGCCCTTCCCTGAAATTACGGCCGTGATGGAAATCACCTGTGGGCCGTAATTTCCAAATAAACTTTGATTTGTATGAAATTTTATTGGCAGATTCGTCTTGACTTATAGAATTCATTCGTGCACTCGGATTCTTCAAAATCTATAAAAATATAGTCATTTTCCCTTGAAATACAACAAAAACAAAAAAGGGTAAAGATTCCGAATAAATAAGAGAATTTAAGTCAAAATAAGTGAAAACATGATTAAAAATAAGAGAGATTATGTATAAAAAGTATAATAAAAATACTATATAAATTCAAGACATCAAAAATCATCATCGATAGGCCCCTTTTAAATTCATTTCCTAAAACTATTATGGAATGATGATTAACAACTATATTTTCAGTTCCCTTTTTACCTTTTATTTCTATAACAAACTCTTGCAAAAGTAAAATCCACCTTATCAATCTTGGTTTATAGTCTATTTGATTCATCAAGTATTTAATGGCAGCATGATCAGTATAAACCATAATTTTTGAATTAACTAGATATAATCTAAACTTATCAAAAGCATAAACAATGGCTAGAAGTTCCTTTTCTGTTATTGGATAATTTTGCTGAGTTTCATTCAGGGTTTTGCTAGCATAGTAGATAACATGAGACCTTTTGTCTTTTCTTTATCCAAGTACTGCACCTATTGCAAAATCACTAGCTTTACTCATTAGTTCAAAAGGTAAATTCCAGTCAGTTGGTTACATGATCGGTGTAGAAATTAATTCTCCTTTCAATTTATCTAATGCTTCTAAACAATTGCTATCAAAATTAAATTTTACATCTTTAGACAATAAATTAGAAAGTGGTTGGGCTATTTTAGATAAATCTTTAATAAATCTTCTATAAAAATTAGCATGCCCTAAATCTGTAATATAGCTACTTTCATAGTCTTGCCTGTGCATGGTGGTTGCTTTTCCGACCCAAATCTCCCTCGATCCTTGATGGATTTCGATGAATCTAAAGCTACAACTCTTTTGAACTCTCATCCTTCCCTCTGGATGAGTTCCACAATACAATTTCTTGTAACTGAAAGGTCCCCAAAACAGGGGGAGAAACCCTAATAGGCGCATAACAAGGATCATACATGCGGAAGCTAGGGTTTCATAGAAAATCGATATGCATGTCATATAATCAACTCTTAAGGCTTGTATAGAGCGAAAGGGATTCATACCATTGCCATTGCAAGGATGGCGACTTGGAAGCAAAGATGCGAGTGCTTCTTCTCCAATGGCACCGCACACAAGATGAGAGAAGCTTTCTTCTTGTCGCTCCTTGTGCTAGCAAGGATCTCTAAGTGTCCTAATCGCTTGAAGGGATGAGATCTCCTTTTTCTTTGGCTTGTCCGAATGCTCTCCAAGGCGTGGAAAAAATCACACACGAGAGAGGGGGCGTCGAGAAGAGGCAAGCGTTTAGGCGTTGAGAGGAAGTGGCGTTAATGACTTTCCAAAAATAGAAAGTCATGAAGCCATGCGCCCATGATCTCAAAACCGACCAAAACGCCTTCAAGCTTTGAACCAAGCGTTCATACATGTGAACCGGTTCAAGCCAATTCGATCCATTTCAATTTGGTTCAAAGACCAAATCAAACCAGCCCAAGCCATCGTCTAGATCTTACTGAACCAAATGGTTCAAGATCTAACCGTTCATCTCTTGATGCTCTTGATCTCACCGATCTAGCATCAATTCTCTCGATCGAAGCTTACCGATCTCAAGCCCTAATCAATCAAACATGATCAGACCAGATCTCACTTACAATCAGAGATTAAATCCCTTTAAACTGAATCAAAACAATTCAGTCCACACGATCTGACTCAAGTAAGCCATATGATCAAATTGTGCCACCCTAAGAGTTTCCTTTAAATGTCGGTAATGATAACTTACGTTATCACGATCAGTGAGGGGTATCTTAAGTTATCACGATCAGTGAGGGGTATCTAGCAACACATCACTGTCTCCCGATATAAAGGAAAGAGTCTTCCAAGACTACACCCAAACAACAGCACAAGTGTGAATCCACTTCACTAGGCATACATGTTTCCTTTGCCACTGGATGTTCTTATTGGACAAGCGTGTCAAGCCTGTAATTTCAATATGATGAGAATGATTAGATCAGATGAAACATAGTCATCTGGGTATGGCCATACACTTTCTCAATCATCTCATCCAGGGGGCCCCTATAGAACATCACACTCCTTCCAAGGAGACGGCAATCCTATATCTATCACTAGCGCCCTAACATGACTCATGCTCATTATCCAAGATAGTCTATAACCATTATGTTTCAAATGATATTGAACTACCTCAAAACAATGCCAATCATCATTTAGAAACACAAGTGATCTCAAGTCAGAGGAAGTATGCCACTTGTTTGCATACAAGGATTATTCACATTGTGACAAGCAATTGAATATCCTAAGTAGGGTCTGTCCAGTACATCCAATGTACCCATGAGTCTACATCTTATTCCATGCTCGAAGCATCCTATAAGATTAGAACACATATTAGTCTCAATCATATCAAGGCTGTCTCATGTTCACCAAGATATTTCGACTAAGGACAAAACTGCATGTCAGCCAAGCTGAACAGCATTGAGACATTATTCAGAAGTATACATATTGCAGCAGATAATGTAACAACCCGAATAACAACCATTGCCTTTATAAACATTGAGTTTATACATGATACTGATATAATCCCAAGGCCTCAAACATTAGCCTTAAGGGCATACCCCAACAATCTCCCACTTGCACTTAACCTAATGGTTGAGAAATCTCAAACCCATATTATTACAGTGCTTCTCATGCTTCTGCTGCGCCAGAGGCTTTGTAAGCGGGTCTGCCAGATTGTCATCTGTATGAACCTTGCAGACTTTGATCTCGCCACGATCAATGATCTCCCGGATCAAGTGAAACCTTCTCTGTATGTGCTTGGACTTCTGGTGCGACCGTGGTTCCTTTGCTTGTGCTATTGCTTCAGTGTTATCACAGAAGATAACCAAAGGATCTGCACACGAAGGAACAACACCAAGTTCCTGAACGAACTCACGAATCCACACTGCCTCCTTAGATGCTTCTGAGGCTGCAACATACTCGGCTTCTGTTGTGGAATCAGCAACAATTGACTGTTTGAAACTTTTCCACACCACTGCTCCTCCATTCAAGCTAAAAACATAGCCTGATTGCGATCGGAAATCATCCTGGTCATATTGGAACGAAGCGTCAGTATATCCTTCAATACTGAGTTCTTCCTGACCTCCATATATCAAGAACATATCTTTGGTCCTCCGAAGATATTTCAAAATGTTCTTGACCGCAATCCAGTGTGCCTTCCCTGGATTACTTTGGAATCGACTGGTCACGCTTAACCCGTAAGCAACGTCTGGGCGAGTACACAACATCGCATACATAATGGATCCAATAGCCGAAGCATAAGGCGTATTGTCCATTTCATCTTTCTCAGTCCGTGTTTGTGGACACTGACTCTTTGAAAGATTCAGACCATGTCTGACTGGAAGATATCCTCTTTTAGAATTTTCTAAATGGAATCTCTCCAGGACTTTATCGATGTAAGTACTCTGGCACAGCCCGAGAAGCCTCTTAGATCTATCTCTGTAGATCTTCACACCTAATACATAGGCTGCTTCTCCTAAATCTTTCATCTGGAAACATTTTCTTAACCATGCTTTGACAGCATGTAGTTCAGGAATATCGTTTCCAATGATTAAGATATCATCGACGTAGAGGACTAGGAAAGTAATCACGCTCCCACTAAACCTCTTATATACACACGGGTCATCTTCATTCTTGATGAAACCAAATTCATAGATTGATTCATCAAAACGAATATTCCAGCTTCTTGATGCTTGTTTAAGTCCAGAAATGGACTTCTTTAATTTGCATATTTTATGATGATCCGATGGATTAGTGAAACCTTCAGGTTGTGTCATATACACATCCTGTTCTAATTTTCCATTAAGGAAAGCGGTCTTCACATCCATCTACCAGATCTCATAATCATAATATGCCGCTATCGTGAGAATAATCCGAATAGACTTGAACATGGCTACAGGAGAGAAAGTTTCATCATAATCTATCCCGTAGATTTGTTTGAAACCTTTCGCAACTAGCCTGCCTTTATAGGTAACCACGTTACCATCCATGTCAATCTTCTTCTTGAAGATCCACTTACAGCCTATAGGGATTACTCCCGGAGGCGGATCAACCAAATCCCATACTTGGTTATCTGACATGGAGTCCATCTCGGCTCGCATAGCTTCAAGCCATCTATTCCGGTCCACTGACCGCATCCGCATAAGTGAGGGGTTCATCATCAATGATGTAGACTCCGTCATAGCGCTCAGGCTGTCGATGGATCCTTCCCGATCTTCACGGTTCCCGTGTTATCTGAGCCTCAGGTTGTTCAGTAACCTGATCTACTGGCTCAGGCTCATCCAACTGTGCTTGACTACTTTGTCCTTCTTCTGGATTCTCATCCAGCTTTATTTCTCTCCCACTAGCTTCTTGCAGAAGAAATTCTTTCTCAAGAAAAATAGCCGTCCGAGTAACAAATACTTTGTTCTCTTTGGGATCGTAGAAATAATAACCCTTAGTTTCCTTAGGGTAACCGACAAAGATACATTTCTCAGATCTACTCTCTAGTTTCCCAGAGGCGAGCTTTTTGACATAAGCCTCGCAACCCCAGATCTTAATAAATGTCAAGCTCGGCTGTTTCCCATACCATAACTCATATGGAGTCTTTGAAACGGCCTTGGATGGCACTCGGTTTAGTACCTTTGCAGCTGTTTCCAGTGCAAATCCCCAAAAGGAGTAAGGTAGAGTAGCCTGACTCATCATAGAACGAACCATATCCAGTAATGTTCTATTTCTCCTCTCGGACACACCATTCCATTGCGGTGTTCCTGGCGGAGTGAGCTGTGAGATAATCCCACACTCCTTCAGATAGTCAGTAAACTCATGACTCAAGTATTCTCCACCTCGATCTGAGCGAAGTGCCTTGATATTTCGGCCTAGCTGATTTTGTACTTCATTTTTGAACTCTTTGAACTTGTCAAAAGATTCACTCTTATGTCTCATAAGATAGACATAACCATACCTACTGAAATCATCAGTAAAGGTAATGAAGTATGAATAGCCACCTCTGGCATGTTTACTAAATGGCCCACACACATCACTGTGAATGAGGTCAAGTAAACCTGAAGCCCTTTGACCTTTGTTGGAAAAAGGAGACTTCGTCATTTTACCCATTAAACAAGCTTTGCATGTATCAAGCTCCTCATAGGAGAATGATCCCAGCAGTCCATAGTCATGCAACCGCTTAATGCGCTTCTTGTTAATATGGCCTAAACGACTATGCCATAGCAAGGTGCTGTCATCAGCATACTTGGCTTTCTTAATATCAATCTGTTGTATAGAACATTCCATGTCCAACATGAATAACCCATTGTTAATTGACCCAGTAGCATAAACAATATTATCAAAAGAAATGTAACACTTTGAAATCTTGCATTCAAAGGAAAACCCTTTCCTGACAAGAGCAGGAATAGAGATAATATTCTTAGTTATGCTTGGTACAAAATAACAATTGTCCAGTTCTAATACAAGAACAGATGGTAAAGAGATGTGATAAACTCCTACAGCAACAGCAGCAACCCGTGCCCCGTTTCCTACTCGTAGGTCCACCTCATGCTGTCCCACCTGTCTTCTTCTCTTGAGTTCTTGTACATTTGAACAAATGTGAACTCCACATGCAGTGTCTAACACCCATGAAATAGAAGAAGAAACCATGACTTCAGTCACGTAAATACCTGAGCCAGAAGCGAAAGAGTTGCTTCCCTTCTTATCTCCTTGGAGCGCTTTACAGTCCTTTTTCCAGTGACCCAGCTGGCCATAATGGAAACATCTGTATTCCTTCGACCGCTTTACTTTTTGCTTCAGAGCCTTGTTGTAGCTCTTGACAGGGGCTTTGCCCTTCTTCCCCTTCTTCTTGTTCCTAGAAGGAACCATGAGGACAGAGGATGAAGGCGTTCCCTTCTCACGAGACTGAGTCTGCTCAGTTGTCAAGAGCATATTCAGTAACTCTGCTGGCGTACAGTCGATCTTGTTCATATTAAAATTAATAATGAATGGATCGAAAGAGGCCGGGAGAGACTGCAGGATGATATCTACAACAAGCTCCTGATTGATGGTGTGTCCCAGTTTCTCTAGAGCCTCCTTGTACCCAATCATCTTGAGCACATGAGCTCCAACTAGACTCCCTTCAGTCAGTTTGCTCTGAAAGAAAAGTTTAGTCAAATTATAGCGTTCAGTCCTTGCCTGTGCTGCATACAGCATCTTGAGGTTTGCTATAATTTCTATAGCAGATAAATCCTCATGCTGACGTTGCAGGTGTGGCGTCATAGACGCTAGCATAAGGCAAGCGACGTCAATGCTATCATTGACATGCTTTTCATAAGCTTCCCGAACCGCCCTTGCGGCGTTCGCAGCGGGTTGAGGCGGTATAGCCGTCTCGAGGACATACAGTTTCCTCTCAGCCTTAAGAACAATCTTAAGGTGTCCGTACCAGTCTGAGAAGTTTGGCCCAGCAAACTTCTCCCTTTCCAGTAGGGATCGCACATTGAAGGCTGTGGTGTTCGTTGCTGCAGTAATCTACAACAATGCAAGAACAGCAAGGTTAGTATCAATGTTAGAATCAATTCAGGACTTAAGAATGATTCTTTTCTCACTATTTTATCTGACTGAAAAATCCAGTAAAACAGTCCGAAAGAGTGAAACTCTTTTAGTGAGATGGGATCCAGATTTCATACTTGGTCTCCGCGTCCCGCTCAGGCGAGATAAGATGCACAGAGAGTACAAGCACTAATCTCTAGTAGGCAATCCCTGCCAATCGCCAACCCATGCGATTCCCCTTCATCTGGGCAATCCAGCAGACTGTGCCAACTGAGTTGGTACAACACAGTCTCTGATCCCACAGATGGCTGCCTCCATATAGCTACCATATGCTCAATATGTAGCCTACATGGTCAAGCTGACCCGACCTACTCCCTGGACCACCACGTGCTATGCTGAGCAACGAGAAGCAATAAATCCCTTCTCTGTAACACGCAGGTGTAATCACACACCGTCTGAAGATAGATGGGCGTGCCCACTGAGTGGGTACAACACGGCCCCAACGATAGTCAGAACAGTGAGGTTTCGCGTCAGAAGGCTATCGTGCTTGATATTTAACGTTGGATTTTAACGGTCCTTTTATCTTCTTACTATCATTCAAATCCTATGGTGATAGCAGAAGAATAAATCATGCAGTTACTAAATTACTGAAACAGTAAATTAAAAGCATGATGATCTTATGTGGTAAAAGCCCATTAAGCCTAAGTAAGACCTTAATTAACATAAGTCTTCACTTGAGCTCTTCTTGGGTCTTTTATATTTTCTCTGGCCCAACCCGGGCCCAAGCGCCCACTGCAGCTCAGGTGCGCCCACCAGGTAAAATGCGCCTGTCCTAGAGTCGAACCCTAGACCTCCCACTGGTGAAGCCACTTGCTGCATGTGCCTCTGCCAAGTGTGCTCTGTGCTCATGTCTGATCAAAATACATTTTAATCTATCTAGACATGATTGACTCGCAGGTCAATTACACTTTATAAATTAATTAAAATGTGATGCGCAGATCACAATAATAATTTACAAATAATAATCCAGGCACGCAGGCCCCAGCATAGCACACATTAAATAGGGCAGCCCACATAAGATTAAATAAACACCAAACATGGTATACAAGCAACATGTGATCCAAAAATAAGAAAATAAAATTTCGAAAAACCCCATGGCATCAATTTTATTTCCTTATGTGCCCTACTACCTTACAACGGTCCATTAATAGGGATCCACTCATCAGACCTAGTCAGACCCACTGCCCTTGCATGCACCAAGTCCTAACTGACTTGTGTCGACCTAATGGTCAACCATGCATGCGCTGGGCTGAACGACCCTCATGAGTTCTGGCAAGCGGGTGTGACCCCGGGCCTAACTCATGAGCGTTCACTGGTTGTCTCAACCAGACATCGCTACACGCCTGTCTGCAGTCGACCTATCTAGGCTGTCAGATAGTCTGATCAGACTGTTGGGTCTAGACTGGATTGATGACTTCAACCCTAATAACCCGTCTAAGTTTTTAAAGCAGGCGCTTATAGATCTAGATGGAGCGCGCAAGAAGTTAAGTTTTGACAAAAACATCTACTTGCGCCAACAATAAACATCATACATGCGCCACAAGTAATGAACATACATCTAGTATTTTCGCATGATGATAACGTTAGATCTTATCATAAGCGCAAACAAGGATCACAAAAGCAATCATATGAACATACAATGAACCTATCCTCTGATACCAATTGAAAGGTCCCCAAAACAGGGGGAGAAACCCTAATAGGCGCATAACAAGGATCATACATGCGGAAGCTAGGGTTTCATAGAAAATCGATATGCATGTCATATAATCAACTCTTAAGGCTTGTATAGAGCGAAAGGGATTCATACCATTGCCATTGCAAGGATGGCGACTTGGAAGCAAAGATGCGAGTGCTTCTTCTCCAAAGGCACCGCACACAAGATGAGAGAAGCTTTCTTCTTGTCGCTCCTTGTGCTAGCAAGGATCTCTAAGTGTCCTAATCGCTTGAAGGGATGAGATCTCCTTTTTCTTTGGCTTGTCCGAATGCTCTCCAAGGCGTGGAAAAAATCACACACGAGAGAGGGGGCGTCGAGAAGAGGCAAGCGTTTAGGCGTTGAGAGGAAGTGGCGTTAATGACTTTCCAAAAATAGAAAGTCATGAAGCCATGCGCCCATGATCTCAAAACCGACCAAAACGCCTTCAAGCTTTGAACCAAGCGTTCATACATGTGAACCGGTTCAAGCCAATTCGATCCATTTCAATTTGGTTCAAAGACCAAATCAAACCAGCCCAAGCCATGGTCTAGATCTTACTGAACCAAATGGTTCAAGATCTAACCGTTCATCTCTTGATGCTCTTGATCTCACCGATCTAGCATCAATTCTCTCGATCGAAGCTTACCGATCTCAAGCCCTAATCAATCAAACATGATCAGACCAGATCTCACTTACAATCAGAGATTAAATCCCTTTAAACTGAATCAAAACAATTCAGTCCACACGATCTGACTCAAGTAAGCCATATCATCAAATTGTGCCACCCTAAGGGTTTCCTTTAAATGTCGGTAATGATAACTTACGTTATCACGATCAGTGAGGGGTATCTAGCAACACATCACTGTCTCCCGATATAAAGGAAAGAGTCTTCCAAGACTACACCCAAACCACAGCACAAGTGTGAATCCACTTCACTAGGCATACATGTTTCCTTTGCCACTGGATGTTCTTATTGGACAAGCGTGTCAAGCCTGTAATTCCAATATGATGAGAATGATTAGATCAGATGAAACATAGTCATCTGGGTATGGCCATACACTTTCTCAATCATCTCATCCAGGGGGCCCCTATAGAACATCACACTCCTTCCAAGGAGACGGCAATCCTATATCTATCACTAGCGCCCTAACATGACTCATGCTCATTATCCAAGATAGTCTATAACCATTATGTTTCAAATGATATTGAACTACCTCAAAACAATGCCAATCATCATTTAGAAACACAAGTGATCTCAAGTCAGAGGAAGTATGCCACTTGTTTGCATACAAGGATTATTCACATTGTGACAAGCAATTGAATATCCTAAGTAGGGTCTGTCCAGTATATCCAATGTACCCATGAGTCTACATCTTATTCCATGCTCGAAGCATCCTATAAGATTAGAACACATATTAGTCTCAATCATATCAAGGCTGTCTCATGTTCACCAAGATATTTCGACTAAGGACAAAACTGCATGTCAGCCAAGCTGAACAGCATTGAGACATTATTCAGAAGTATACATATTGCAGCAGATAATGTAACAACCCGAATAACAACCATTGCCTTTATAAACATTGAGTTTATACATGATACTGATATAATCCCAAGGCCTCAAACATTAGCCTTAAGGGCATACCCCAACAGTAACCTTGCGACTATGATCCTTAGAAGATGAAACTAGGGTTCTACCACCATCAACACCTTATTAGCCTCAATTAAGTGTAAGGAAGCGATGAGAGAAACCTTAATTTGGTGGAATTATTCCCTAGTGTGTGCTCTCCTAAAGCCCTGAGCTTGAAGATCATTATATAGCCTAATAGAGGAGAAATTAGGGTAAATTTGATCACTAGTCATTCGATATACTCAGTCTTCTTCAATTAGAATCACGGATAGTCGTAATATAACTCATAATGACATAAAATTTTGGGGTGACTTCATCTCTCTTTGGGAAGTATTATTCTGACTTTACTTTTCATAAAATCCTTCATCATCCAGGAATCACTGTCGGTAATTGTAATCACCGTCGATAACTTATGTTTAGCTTTGGACTCCAAATATTTAGTGAATGTCCATTTATGTATTGAATTTATTATGATAAAATATCTTCAATTTATTTGAATTTGGGCCCTTTTTACCTGAAAAGTCAAAAAATAGAGAGAAGAAGATTTTTTTTGAAAAATCTAATAATTTCATATAAATAAAAATGCAAATAGAGAAAATTATGACACAAATTTATAATAAATATGCATGAAAAACACTATAAAAATTTGTGTCATCATTTATGTGGGAAAATAAAGAAAGAAAGAAAGAGAAAACCCCTCACTATGCTCTCTCTCTACCACCTCCCCCTAGCTTGAAGCTAGAGTTAACGACAAAATTCGATGACTAATTTTGTTTATGCACCAACAACACACTCGGTAGTTATGTCCACTTAAACTTTGGCTGAAACACTAGCCCTCCTCTTTGAGAAGTATTATTTTGACTTTAATTTTCATAAAATCTTTTTAACTTCTGGAAATCACCGCTTGTCATTTTAATCACTATGAGTGATTTTAATCACAGTCGATAACTTCTGTTTAGCTTTGGACTCCAAATCTTTGGTGAAGGTCCCTTTTTATGTACTAAACTTTATTCTTTATTATGATGAAATCTCTTCATTTTGCTTAAATTTGGCCCTTTTTAGCTGAAAAGTCAAAAAGAGAGAGAGAAAAATATTTTCTATATAATCTAATAATTTCATATAAATTAGAATGCAAATTGAGGAAATTATGAAACAAATTTATAATAAATATGCATGAAAAATACCATAAAAATTTGTGTCAACACTCATGTGGGAAAATAAAGAAAGAAAAAAACCCTAAATGTGCTCTCTCTCTTATCTCTCTCTTCCACCTCCCCCTTCCTTGAAGCTACTAGCATCAATGACAAAATTCGATGACTACTTTTGTTTATGCACCACCAACACACTCGGCAGCTATTTTCGCTGAAACCTTGGCTGAAACACCGGCCATCCTATTTGAACATGATCAGTGGTGAGTTCATTGCCCACTACTGGTGTTCTCTTCACCCAACAACCTGTAATGAGCTCCCCATCACTGACTCCAATGGGTAGCTATGTGTTGGGAAATTATAGGTGAAAATTTAAAATTATAGAAAAGCATAGTGAAAAAACTTGAATCCAATTTCATTGCTAGAGGATCCATACGAGAACTAAGGAATCAAATAGAATGGATAAGAGTGTTACCTTATTGTGTCCTTGGAGGTGTCAACAAGAGTAAGGGATCATGCCTACGAGAGGACACAAGCATGCACCATCTACTAGTATCCATGTAGCGATCAACTTAAGATCACCCCACTCTACACTTGGTGCTAGCCTGGGGAGAAGGGATTGTGCTTCGGAGAGGACTTCCTTCCTAGAGGCTCTGAGCCAAGGAGGAAGAAGAAGGATATGAGAGAAGGGGTAGTGGCACATAGAGAGAGCAATGGGGTGAATGGCCAAGGCAAGAAGCAAGACACATAGTTGTCTACCCGTTTGCTTGCATATTTGTACTAAGTAGCAAACTACCAAAGTGGCCCAAATGATTGTAAAGTAGCCACTTAGGATGGCTTGGTGCCTTGGACCAAGCATTGGGTGCCTTAGTCTATGCATTATCAACATTGGTCAATGACCAATTTGTGGGAACCTATGTGGCTACTTATAGCTCCTCTCTTCACTCTAATTAAGGCTTAAAGCCTATCAATCTGATGTAGATGATTATGATCAGGAGCCTTACCCTGGTCCCATTGTAAATCAGTCAATATGAATCATCAATTCAATTAATCTTGATCTTGCTTTGACCTGAATCCATAGAACTCACAAATGGGCTCTAATTATTATATAATTTGATTCAAGACAATCATATCATATTATTATCTTACATGTTTGCATGTGTGACACGTACCGCAAGTACATGGTAATGTCACAGTAATATAAAAGATTATCAATCCCACAGGGAGTAAAGTTAATTACTAGTAAATCTTAGTTTTAGAAGCTAAACAATTCAAATTGGGGTTTTAAAAACAATTCAACTAACTTTAACCAAATAGAACACAGGAAATTAAATGCAACTACACGGAAGGTGTCAATAGGAGAGACATCAAGGCTTCGGTATCCACCACATTGATGAATCTATCTAACTTAAAACTTATTTGTTATATGAGTTTATAGTATTGCATAAGGAATCTTTCCTCTAGTATAGGTTGCCCCCTTGCGGTCGGTACAACCAGGTACTCACCTAACATGACCTCCTACTCTCATGGCAAATTATTTTAAACAAATCCAATGAGTTCCGTGAAAGATTATGTTACCCTCGAGAGAACCCTAACTTCCTTCATGTTAGAAGCTCACAAGTTCTACTTAGGGGATTTGCCAACACGATCCTCCTTGCGGTCAGGACCGTGTCGACTAACACACAACACTATGTGACCAAAGCAATATCATGAAATAGCAATAACTAAGTAAAATATGCTCATATAATCCTCAGAATAATAGAACAAGTTCGAATCATATGATAGAAAACATCAACGGGTTTCAACCGAGTCCTGAATAGGGCTTTACGATACAAGATCCATACAGTTCCACATAAATCTCCCCAAATAACCAAGAGAATTATAAGCAATCGTTAAGGATAGGAAGGAGAAGATGAATCGAACATATTCTATAGAAATCATGAAGATTCATCATGAAATCACTTCAAAATTCCCTCCGAAAGAGTTGTCACCTGTTCCAGTCACCCTAGCCACTTTGTTCGTCAATCACACTCTGATTAGGCAACAAGAAAGAGGGCTTTTATATTCCTTTGATTCGCCTCCCTCTTAGCTTCCTAAAACGTATTTTTCTTCCTTTTTTGGAATTTTCTTGAGCTTCAAATCAAGAGAAAACTAGAAGGAACACAGAAACTCAGTCACGATCACGGGTGAACACTGGCGCATTCACCCGGCTGTGAAGTGTTCTGTGCAGATTTGCGAAGTAAGAATCATGGCCAAAGACTTCTGTGTTCACCTGGCCATGCAGTGTTCTATTCCTTTTTGGAAAAATTATCTTCGATGAAATCACGGCTGAACACCAAAATCTTGGGTTGGCCATGAAGTGTTTTGTGAAGTTTCAGACCTTCAGGCAAATCACGGGTGAACCCCGAAATTTTGAGCTGGCCGTGATTTTCAAATAAGCTTCGTTTGATCCCAAATTTGCTGTGTAGCCTTGTCTCCTGATAAGAAGTCACTCCATAACTTTAGAATCTCCAAAAAGCTTCAAAAATGAGTAATTTTACTTGCAATAGCACAAACACGAGGGAAAGTGAAGATTCTAAAGCAAACAAATAAATAAGTCTATATAGAGCATAAAAACATCAAAATTTGCCTTGTTTTGAGATTAAATAATACTAGAAATCACTATTAAAATGCAAGACATCAAATACTCCCAGACCTAGATCTTTGCTTGTCCTCAAGCAATAAACTAAGATGAAATTCATGATAAGTGTGGTAGTAATTATTCAAATTGAAAACATGCAATCAAATCAAAGAATATCTACGAGTAGTCTATGATCCCGATAGAGGAAATCAAGTGATTAGATAATGTCCAAAATGTTCAGTAGTTAGGTCCCACAATCTCTAGAAGTCAAGTTACTTAGCTAATGGTATACAAAGAACTCAATTAAGCAAACATACTACTCAAGTAAATCCAATGCATCCAAAATCTACTTGTTGGGTTAGACACAAATGTATTATTGGGAAAATGAGCTCTAGCGTGATCACTTCTTATTGTATCCAAGTTTAAAGTCAAAACCAAAGAGATATTAGACTTTAACTCATAACTTAGGTACCACTGCCAATTTTTCGCAGTGCCAAGTAGAGGAGTCTAAATTTTTTTAAAATAGCAAATAAAGGTAGTGCTCTTCATCACATATGTAATCATCCCCCAACAAGAAGCAAGGATTTAAGGAATGAATAAGTAAATATGTACCTTAATATGAAATCGTATGTATGCTACTAGCATGTCATCATTGAACATTCACAGAAATGTGTGACCCACTAATTAACAGTCCAAACATTCTAATCAAAAGATTTCAAAATCATAAAATAAAGTACATGATCATAGAGTATATTCTAATTGGATAGTGTATTCAACAAATCATAATTACTCTATACCATGCATGAATTCAATCTCAAAATTTATACATATAGCTATCATAGGAACAGAATTCGAGTCGCAGCATGTTCATTAACTAATTGATCAGTTGAATTGAGATTGCCTAAATAAAAATAATTTCATTAAAGCATAATAAGCAAATCATTATAGCATGAACCGAATGATCATAGTGTAATTATCTAAAGCATGATAACAGTGCATTCATAAATCAATCTAACAGCATAACTTTCTCATAATCATCACATGACAACATAATGTAAGATAAGAAACATCACATAGCAAACCAGCACATAAAAGCATATCCGAGTATCATGCAACATAGTCAGGGCCTGGGCACCAGGCCCTCAAATAGTGGCATATAGGACGATGCCAAATAAATATCCACACAAGTAGCATCATCAAGTAGCAGACAAACCAATGTCATGAAAGAAAAACAGCAAGTCATAGAAAAAGTATCACAACAACCAAATGTAACAACCAGACAGCAAACAACTCACCCACTTTGAATGTCACATAGTCCTCTATGCGAAGCTTGGATATGTGAGAGGAGTAGGTGGACGGCTAGGAGTAGGGAGACTCACTTCTTCTTACACGACCGAGAACCTTGAGCCTTGGAGCTCTTGGCATTGCCACGGTAGGAATAGTCAGGTTATTCCTCCTTTGAAGAGTCGGTCACCCTCTCCATGTTATCTAGCATGAGGAAGCTAGGCTCTCATCCAAGGAAGAAAGCTTCTCCCATCGAAAGCAAATACTGTTGCTAGCAGCTCCTTTTCTATGGTAGCGTAGTTCATTTGTCCTTCATCAAGGGTTCTACTCGCATAGTATATAACATGCAACTTCTTGTCTCTCCTTTGCCCTAAGACAACCCCCACAGCCTGGTCACTTACATCACACATAAGTTCAAATGGTAAGGACTAGTAGGGAGGTTGGATCATAGGTGCAGATATCAGGGCCTCCTTGAGCTTTACAAAAGCTTCTTCACATTCCTGATCAAAACAAAAGATTGAATCCTTAGCAAGAAGATTTGTTAAAGGATGAGCTATTTTTAAAAAATCTTTAAAAAATCTTATATAAAACCCGGCGTAACCTATAAAGCTTTGGATTCCCTTGACTATTATAGGCAGCTTCAGATTTTTCAATAACTTCAACCTTTGCTTTATCCACCTCAATTCCACATTCAGAGATTAAATGGCCAAGGACTATGCCTTCCTGGACCATGAAGTGGCACTTCTCCCAATTCAACACTAGGTTCGCCTCTTCACATCTTTGCAAGACTTTAGAAAGGTTAGATAAATAATGGTTGAAAGAAGAGCCATGCACAGAAAAGTTATCTATGAATATGTCCATGAAGTCCTCATTGTAATCAGCGAATATTGCCATCATCGCCCATTGAAATGTGGCAGGAGCATTGCAAAGGCTAAAGGGCATCCTCCTATATGCATATGTACCATAGGGGTAGGTAAAAATTATTTTCTCTTGATCATCAGGGTGGATAGGTATCTGGAAACTGAAAAACCATCCAGAAAATAGAAGTAAGAATTATGTGCTAGTCTTTCTAACATTTGATCAATGAATGATAATGGGAAGTGGTTTTTCTTGTGGTTGTATTCAATTTTTTGTAATCTATGCACATCCTCCATCCTAGGACCGTGTGTGTTGGTATCAACTCATCAGAATAATTCTTGACCACTATAATACCTCCCTTTTTAGGCACAACATGTACTAGGCTCACCCAGGAACTATCCAAGATGGGATAAATGACCCCTGCATGCAAGAGTTTTAGGACTTCCTTCTTTACAATCTCTTTCATATGCGGCTTCAGTCGGCATTGAAATTCCACCAATGGCTTGCTATCTTGCTCAAGTAAAATCCTGTGCATGCAAATAGAAGGGTGAATTCCTTTAATATCGTCAAGTGAATAGCTAATTACCTTTTTGTGAAGATGGAGTTCTCCTAAAAGGAGTTCAGACTACTCTTTGTTCAGTTCAGCATTTACTATCACTTAAGAATTCATATCTCAATGTGTTGGACAGACTCTTGAATTCAATCCTCTTTGACTCTAGTTCCTCTAAATTCTCCTCAGATGTCACTTCTAACTTCAAAGACTTAGACTCAATTATTCGGCACGAGTCTAAAAGTTAAGAATAATCATTGGCTTGCTCTTCAATGTCTTGTTCCTCAGCATTAATCAAGCTTAATTCAAGTGGATCCACCTCTCCCTTGTAAGGTTCAATGTGCCTTACAACTTTCTCAATGATATCTACACTACAACATATGCTTGCAAGCGAAGGTTTTTTTTTAAAGAATTAGATAAGTTAAACTGTACAATATTATCACCGATGTTCAAATCCAGTTTCCCATTTTTGATATCGATGATAGCACCAGCTATGGCTAGAAAAGGTCTCCCAAGAATGATAGAGAGTCTGTCATTTTCATCTATCTCTAAAATAACAAAATCCGCTAGTACAAAAAAATCTCCCACTTTGATTGGTACATCCTCTATGATACCAATGGGTCGGCGAACTGATCTATCTACTAGCTGTAGATAAATGTTGGTTGCCTTTAAGTCTCCTAAGTCTAGCTTTTTGCACAAAGAGAGAGTCATAAGGCTGACGCTCGCTCCCAAATCACATAGAGCCTGCCGGAATGTCATCTCCCCAATATGGTAGGGTATGGAAAAACTACTGGGTTTTTTGAGTTTCTATGGCAGCTTATTTTGTGTGATCACACCGGACTCCTCAGTAAGTGCAACTATCCCTTGTTCTTCCAACTTCCTTGTTGGACAAGATGTCCTTTAGAAATTTAGCGTAGGTGGGCATCTACGACAGGGCATCAACAAAAGGTATGTTAATATAAAGTTTTTTGAGAACTTCAAGAAACTTACCAAATTGTTTGTCTAATTTGGCCTTGACTAATCTTTGTGAAAAAGGGATCGGGGGTTTGTAGGCAGGTGGCCCCACATAGGGCCATTCTTTTTCAACTGTCTCAGGCTCTACTGGCGTCCTCTCTTAGTTCAGTTCTCTTGTTTCTAGTATCTCATCATCTTGTCTGTCATCACTTGGCATTTTGGGTTCTTCAAGTTGTTTGCCACTTCGAGTAGAGATTGTATTGTAATGCTCCCTCGGGTTAACTTCAGGTTATGATGGAAGCTTCCCGTAGCTCTAGTAGATGAGCTAGCCTGCTAGGATAGCTGATTCTCTAGCATCTTATTATGGGCTGCTAAGGCATCCATCCTTGATGTCATGTGTTTCATTACCTCACTTAGTCCTTCGATTTGTTTACTCGAAGTTGTCATAAAGGACTCAAGTAAAGATTCCATATTTGACTTCTGTGGCGGATTATAACTCCTAGCTTAGAATCCTGGAGGCTGTCTATAATTTCCCTGTGGTGGTTGTCCTGCAGGTGGTGCTTATCCTGGTTGTTGGTATATATGCCCTTAGACCCATTGTAGGTCTATCTTGTACTACTTGACATTAATATTTTGTATATCATTCTAGCATTATCGTTATTATGCTATATTTACATCTACAACGATGTACTTGCATGATAATGTCTCTAGAGACAGATTATATCTATGCTCAAACCTTCGCCCCCAGTCAAGTACCTGAGTGGATAAGGGATATCTCTAGTACATATGAGACTAGTATATGGGCTAGTTAGGCACGAGATGCTAACGCAAGCATATGGGTATATTAGTGGCGGATATACTGGACTGACCCGCTATAAGGCTCTAACTTGGTGTCATAAGTTAACGTCACAAGTGACAGGAGATGCATTGATCCCTTGACTTGAGATCATTGACTCTTCTATATAGTTAGAGATATGCTTTGATATAGCCTAACACTTCGCTGTAGTTGGGAGGTTATAACAGTTGTCATTGGGTATGTCACGACCCATATGAGAAGATCAATGGACAGACATAGGATTTTCCCCTTCCTGAAAGAAGCTTGATATCCACATGCCCCCCTATGGTTGCATGACTGAAAGTGTATGACCATACCCAGGTGAAAGCCTGATTTAGTCATGACCATGAGATTGGGTGAAAACAAAGTGGTGACACACTTTGTCCAATCAGATATCAGACTGGCAAAGAGACTGTAATGCATCGGTAACTTGTTGCAATGATGGGGATGCTGATATTAATATCTATTCCAAAGACTTGGGTAGTAGCGATGCACTACCAGGTGCCACTCACTGCTTGTGATAACCTGAGTTCATCACTGCCAACGTCAGAGGAACCTACAGGGTTGCACAACTTGATACTCAGGTTATTGTATTGATCGAGTAGCCTTATGATCGAGTTATTGGATAACTCAGATCTATTTGGGAGAATTCATCAGTGCCATTGTGCCTGATGAGATGGAAGGGACTTATTGGAGCTAAACTTTATTTTTGGCAAGTTGACCCGGGTTAACTACGGTTAGCCGTAGGGTTGCATCGGATTGAGTCTGATGGCTTAATTAGCTTGCTTAATCAAGTCTAGTATGGACCAATAGGCCATGAAGCCCAATGGGGCGTGAGGCCTAATGGGCCATGAGGCCTAATGGGCCATGAGGATAAGTCGCCTGAGCCCAATAGTTATCATGGGAATTAAATTATGTATTTAATCCTATATTTAATTCTGTATTTAATTCTGAATTTAATTTTGAATTTAAATCTGAATTTAATTCTGAATTTGAAGAGTCATGTCATTAAGGGCCATAATGAGACTTTAATTCTAAATTTAATTTAGAGATTAATTCTGAATTTAATTCAGGATGTGAGGAGTCACCATGATTTCTATAAAAGGGATTGAGAGGAGATGCGCCTAAGTGATTTTTTTAGAAGAGCTCTCTCCTTGGCGACATCTCTCTCCATCCTTCTCCTCTTGGTGCATTCTCCTCGTGGGTGGCGCAAGTTCCTGAGGAGAACTCCCAAAGGCATGGATCTTCTTCTCGAGGCTCGCACCGGGCATGGAAGAAGAGAACTTGAGTGTCTGTTGTATGCGAGACTGCAGAGGGTGCATGCTTGGGCATCTACATTGCATCCCTTTGCTTCGCTTCAAGGTATCATCTCTTACTCACCATGTCAATGCCCTCACATAACATGATCTTCTGGGTTTTAGGACTGGCCTATTTTGGGGATTGCTTTTGCTGTTTATGTCTATAAAATTTTAAAATCCCCGGAGTTTCCTAACACTAGTTGCACTGGTTGGGTAGTTTGGTATGAGAAATTTGGGTGGATGTGCCATCCTGGATTATAGGTGTTGGAATATGGATTGTTCATAGGATTGATATTTCCAACTGCATTGATATGTTCTGGATAATTTTGGCCCAATTGACCATTTCCCAACAGACATTCTACACCTGCATGACCTATGACTCCACATATCTCACAAGTTAAAGAATTAGAATCAATAGAATTAACTGATAAAGAATCAATCTTCCTAGTTAAGATATCTACCTTGGCAATAAGAGAGGTTAAAGTATCAAGTTCAATTTTACCTGCCTGCCTAGAAGATGTACCCCTTTCTGAAGACCATTGGTGGTGATTCATTGCCAAATCTTCCAAGAGGTTCATGGCATCTTCAACTCCTCTGTTCATTAAGACTCCTCTAGCTACAGCATCAACTGTGAGCCTTGTGTTGTAGTTAAATCCATTGTAAAATGTATGAACCAAAACCCAAGTCTCTATGCCATGATGTGGGCACATTCTCTGCAACTCTTTGAATCTGTCCCAAGCCTCATACAAGGATTCTCCATCCTTCTGCATAAAGCTTGTGATTTGATTCCTCAGTTGAATCATCTTAGAAGGTGGAAGTACTTGGAAAGGAAAACTTGTGACAATTCTCCCCATGTCCTTATGGAAGCTGAAGGTATGGTATGGAGCCATGCCCTTGCTATATCCCTTATAGAAAAAGGGAACAGCCTCAACCTGATGGCATCAGTAGAAACACCGTTAATTTTTTATATATCACAATACTTTAAAAAGATTGCAAAATGCATGTTGGGTCCTCAAGAGGAGAACCACCAAACTGATGTTGTTGAACCATAGAGAGTAAAGCCGGTTTGATCTCGAAATTGTTGGCCTCCACGTTTAGCCTAGCAATGCCTGACTCTAATCCTTGAATGGAGGGAGCAGCATAATCCCTCAGTGTTTGGTTGTTATTCCCCACAACTTGGGGCGCTTAACCATTTTCTAGATTCAGTGGAATGGGCTCTATTAGAGTTTGATTTTCTTTTTCCTGAATCTGCTTGAGTTTTCTCCTTCTTCTGAATGTTCTCTCAATCTCAAGATTTAGATCATAGAGGTCACTTGTTCTCAAGCTTCTTTGCATAAAAAGATGTCAAGCACAGTGATAAAGCTCAAGAAAAGTAACAGAAGAAACTAAAACAGAAAGCAGTAAAGAAACAGATATAAACAAAGCTTAGTCTACCGAATCTTAAAAATGCACTAATATTAACCGTTGCTCCTCGGCAATGGCATAAAAAATTTGACACAAGTGCACGGTAATGTCATAGTAATATAAAAGATTGTCGATCCCACAGGGAGTAAGGTTAATTACTAGAAAATCTTAGTTTTAGAAGCTAAGCAATTCAAATTAGGGGTTGAAAAATAATTCAACTAACTTTAACCAAATAGAACATAGGAAATCGAATGCAACTACACGGAAGGTGTCAATAGGAGAGACATCGGGACTTCGGTATCCACCACATTGATGAATCTATCTGACTTAAAACTTATCTATTACATGAGTTTATAGTATTGCATAAGGAATCTTTCCTCTTGTCCAAATTGCCCCCTTGCGGTCGGTACAACTAGGTACTCACCTAAAATGACCTCCAACTCTCATGGCAAATCATTTTAGACAAATCCAATGAGTTCCGTGAAAGATTATATTACCCTCGAGTGAACCCTAACTTCCTTCAGGTTAGAAGTTCACAAGTTCTACTTAGGGATTCCGCCAACACGATCCTCCTTTCGGTCAGGACCGTGTCGACTAACACACAACACTACGTGCTAAAGCTATATCATGAAATAGCAACAACTAAGTAAAACATGCTCATATAATCCTCAGAATAACAGAACAAGTTCGAATCATATGATATAAAACATCAACGGGTTTCAACCGAGTCCCGAATAGGGTTTTATGCTATAAGATCCATATAGTTCCGCATAAATCTCTCCAAATAACTAAGAAAATTACAAGCAATCATTAAGAATAAAAAGGAGAAGAGGAATCAAACGTATTTCTCCAAAAATCGTGAAGATCCATCGCAAAATCACTTCAAAATCCCCTCCGAAAGAGTTGTCGCCTGTTCTGTTCTCCCTAGCCACTTCATTTTTCGATCTCGCTCTAATTAACCAACAAGAAAGAGGGCTTTTATATTCCTTTGATTCGCCTCCCTCTTAGCTTCCTAAAATGTATTTTCCTTCCTTTTTTATAATTTTCCCAAGCTGCAAATTGAGAGAAAACCGAAAGGAACTCGAAAATTTAGTCACGATCACAGGTGAACACGGCCGCATTCACCCGGCTGTGAAGTGTTATGTACAGATTTGCAAAGTAAGAATCATGGCCAAAGACTTCCGTGTTCACCTGGCCGTGAAGTGTTCTGTTCCTTTTTAGAAAATTATCTTCGATGAAATCAAGGCCAAACACTAAAATATTGGGTTGGCTGTGAACTGTTCTGTGAAGTTTCAGACCTTCAGGCAAATCATGGGTGAACCCCGAAATTTTTAGCTGGCTGTGATTTTCAAATAAGCTCAATTTGATCCCAAATTTGCTGTGTAGCCTCGTCTCCTCAGAAAAAACCACTCCATGACTTTAGAATCTCCAAAAAGCTCCAAAAATGAGTGATTTTATCTTAAATAGCACAAACACGAGGGAAAGTAAAGATTCTAAAGCAAACAAGTAAATAAGTCTATATAGAGTATAGAAACATCAAAATTAGCCTTGTTTTGAGATGAAATAATACTAGAAATCACTATTAAAATGCAAAGCATCAATGTGCAACCCTATAGCTTCCATATGATGTTGGTAGTAGTGATCACCAAATAGATCATTATGAGCAATAAGGGGTGTTTTATCAACACATTGCTACTACCTAAGTTATAGAAAGTGTTGACAATCTACATCTCTTGATCAACAACAAAGTCTCTATACACTATAATCTTTTTACCTACTAATATCCAGATTAGACAAGTGTGTTGCACTTATTTACCCCAATTAGGTCACCATGACTTAAGTAGAATAGAGTACTTGGGTATGGTCATACACTCTCAGCTATGATCCCATAGGATAGTCCTTAGATATCATACTTCCATAAAGGAGGGGCAAATCCTCTATTTGTCCCTCATAGTCCACACATGGCCTATGATATAACCAAGAATAGCCATTATGATCTCTTTACTATGGTGAGACATTAGGTTGTATCAAAGTAGATCACTCACCGCATGGAAATGCCGATGACTTCAAGTCAAAGAATCAATACACCTCTATAACTTGTGAGATTAACTTATTGATACTCAAGTTAATAACTCATGGCAAGTCAATCTAGTACTCCCATTATTGGTGTACCCCTGTCTCTACATTGATGTTACACACTCAACCAACTCATTTACCAGTCTCACATGTACCAAAGATGTTTCTTACCCACTAGGGTTTCTTGATTGAGGACTAAGGAGTGAGATTGAATAAATCTAATCTCTACAAAAATTATTATGCAATCTTACACATCAATGCAGGAGATAATTAAGAGAGCAAGCGATTAGAATGTATCAAGTTTAATGAAAACTACACAGGCATGCAACATGTAGTTATAGCAGGTTTGCCCCTACCCACCTCTAAATAGGGGGGCTAAAGGCTAATTAAAATCGGGTAAAATAGTTTTAATTATTATTTACTAATAATAGCGATAATAAGCATTTAGGCAAATAAACAGTAGAATACAACAAGTATACCCACACCACAACCCGCCTTGGCCTGCCCCGGGCATGGTGAGGCAAGGCGCATGTGTGTGTGTGTGTTTGGATTGTCTTGGATATAATCAATTGAATGCCCCTGAAAAGCTCTAATGGGTTAGGGTGACGCAACTCAATTTAAACCGAAAGTTTCCTTCCAAATCTCTCTACTTGGGACTTTTAAGAGCGTGGCGAGGCAAGGTGCATGTGTGTGTTTATATGGACTTGGATTTAATTAATCGAATGCCCGTAAAAAGCTCTAATGAGCTAGTATGCCTTAACTAAATTTAAACCTAAGGTTTTCTTTTAAATCCCTCTACGTGGGACTTTTAAGGGACTTTGAGTTTTTCCCTTTAAAAACTCTAATAGTTATTTTATGAGATACTATGTGATCGTCGTGGTTAACAGATGAGGTACTAGCGCCAATGTTGGGAGGGTTGCATCATGGGCTTGAGGCCTCATATATTAGAGTGTTGTTCTTATACCATCTAGATAAGCTCTTGGTTTTATTGGTGTGGGACACCTATTTTCTATAAGTATCAATATGTTATTTCACTTAGTAGTCATCATGTAGGAGTATCATAGTGTTTGCAACTTTCTCTATATTAATCATGTACCATATACTATGCCATTATCTACTTAGTTCTCAATAGCTAATAATTATTTATTTTCTTTCTCAGGTATGGATGTGGTTCCTTCTAGAGAAAATTAGGTAGTTGGCTATAAAGGACTACCAGTAAGGTGGGATTATTCATGTTTTATTTTGTATACTTGGTTGTATTTTACATTTTATTGGATTTGTTATCCTAGTCAAGGAATAGTGAATTTGATGGATTCGTGGATCATTAGTGTTGGTATTGTATGTTATTTCTAGATTTTAGACTGTCTCGCTCATCTTATGTAATTTTAAGTTGGAAAATATCATGAAAACTTTCCACGTGAGCTGTGCAACAACATATTCATATGAAAACAATGATCAATTGAGTAAAAAAAAAGCCAACACACAGTAAATAGCTCAAAAATATCAATTGGTGTTCTTAATCAGACAATCTAACCTTGGGCTTTTAAATAATTATTAATAAAAGAAATGCCACGGTAAATGAAATAGGAAATATTAAATCAAGACTCAGATCACCGCTGATGGGTTTGATTTGTTACGAGATTGATACGATTGGATGCGGATCGATCATACAAGGATGCGGTCGTGAATCTTATTCTTCGTGGACTGATGGATACGGTTCTTGACAAAAGATCCGGATCCTTGGGAGAAATTTTCGAAGCAAATTTAGAAAATTTTAAGTGGTCCTTCTTTATTTCAGGTTAAAATAAATCTAAAAAAAAAAATAAAAGATAAAAAAATAATCTAGATAATTTAAGTTTTCCAATAATAGTAATATCATGAAAAAAAATTTTCTAAAATGATAAAAATTCACATATAAAATACATAAATCATTTAAAACATATAAATAATTAATATTTTTTTTATTATATTTTAAATGTGAATTTGTATTATCTGAAAAAAATTTTATTCTAATATTAATATCATTGGAAAAATTTAAATCACCTAAATTATTTCTTCATCTTTTATTTTATTTATAGGGGTCGTCTGATTGCCGCTATTGGCCCTCATATCATGTCGGATTCAGATGCAACGCAAATTCAAAAATCCTCATTGGATGAAAAATCAGATCCAACGGCGCTGGTGTTATCTTCTTCTCTACAGGACAGAACAACGGGGTTCGTTTCTGATGGTGGAAACGCTCGCTTTTTGCTTCGTGTCCCGTCCAGACACCGAGAATACCCAGCAAACTTCAAAACCAGATAGTTCCAGAATTCCAATCCAATCGGCGAAAATAAAAATCACTCTCAGAGTCAGATGTGAATGTTGTTTCCGACAGAATTGCAGTCTTCCATCAACGGAAATTAAAAATTCAAGCTTGGAATGAATTTCATAAACCACGAGTCCACAGAATCCACAAACAGGGAAAACGAGTAAGTTGGAAATATATAAGTTTAGGAAATCACGCAGGATATACGACGTTTTTTGTTACTTTTGTCCGAATAAGAGAAAGAAACGGTGCATCCGGCCTCTCGATTGCCGGATCAAAAACTTTAGGCTCTGTTTTCTAAGATGAAAAGAAAATAGAGAAGAAAGGAAGAACGGAGAGAAGGGAAGAATAGGGAGAAGGAAAATAGAATCATGTGCGTCAAGGCTATTTTCTTGGGAAGAAAAGGGAAGATGGAACTTGGGAAGAAAAGGGAAGATGGAAGACAGTGGCAACGGCGGCGGCGAAAGGGGGCAGGCGAGCTTTGTAGGCGGAGGCGGCAGCGATGGTGGGCAAGTTCTATAGGCAGAGGCGGGCGAGCTCTGCAGGTGTCGGTGAGCGAGCTCTACAGGCAGGCGAGCTTGGGAGAAGGAGGCGGGCAAGATCTGCAAGCAGAAGCGAATGAGCTCTGTAGGTGGGCGAGCTTGGGAGAGGAAGGTGGGCGAGCTCTGCAGGCAAAGGCAGTAGTGGAAGCGAGCGTGAGGAAGAGGCGATAGCGGTAGCGAGCATGAGGTAGAGGCGGGCGAGCTCTACAGGCGGGCGAGCTTGGGAGAGGGAGGCGGGCGAGCTCTCCAGGCGAAGGCGAGTGAGCTCTGTAGGTGGGCGAGCTTGGGAGAGGGAGGCAGGCATGATTTGCAGGCGGAGGCGAGCGAGCTCTGTAGGCGGGCGAGCTGTTGGTGTTTATGCCCTACAGACCAATGTATGGACATGGTCGGGCATTGTTTGAATGTACTTTAATGGAATTGTTATTCTTTATAGAGGCATGGTCGTTATTATGCAGACTTCTCTACCTGCGTTGATGTATAGAGTTGCATAGATAATATCCCAGGAGTTTGGATTAGATCCATTCTCATAAGCTATCCCCAGTCAAGGTACCTTAGCAGATATGGGACGGCTTTGGTACATGTGAGATTGATGTATGGGCTGGTTAAGTGTGGGGCATAGTAATGCAGGCATACAAGTGCATTGGATGCACTGGAGTGATCCACCGTGAGGATTGACTTGTCTAGTAAACAAGTCAATCTCACATGCAAGAGGTCTGCATTGATCCTTAGACTTGAGGTATTCATATCTAGATTTGATGATGGGTATGCTTTGATACAGTCTTACGTCTCTCCGTAATTGGGAGACCAAAACGACTGTCATTGGGCATGTCATAAGTCATGTAGAGACATGGATGAACAATAGTAGGATTTGCCCCTTCCTTATTGGAAGCATGATATCCACTCGGGGGCGCCCCACCTTATTGGTGCATGACAGGAATGTGTGGCCACACTAGTTGAGTCATGACCAATGCATTGGATTGATAAACTTGAGACTAATCCAATGGCAGGATATCAGTTTAGGCAAAGGGATCTATAATGCAATGGGAATCCTCGTTGCTTGTTAAGGAGTTGTTGCCATATGACTTTAATCCTATGACATGGGTAGTAGTGATGTGTTGCTAGATACCCCTCACTACTTATGATGATTCTATCATCATTGCCATCGTCATATGGATCCTACGGGGTCACACGCAATAGACTCTTGATCGTTGTATATTGATCTAGAAATCTTGGAATATTTATTTGAGTTTATTCTAAGTCCAAGAAAGGTTCATAATAAGGAGTTGGACTCCTAAGGGTTCAATTTGGATTTGGATTAAGCCCATGGATGGGCGCATATCCTAAATCAAATTAAGGAGTTGGACTCCTAAGCCCAACAAGGATTAAAATTAGGAAAAGGCCCAAGGTAGTTGGGCGCATGTCCTAATCCAATTAGGAGTTGGACTCCTAAGCCCAACAAGGATTAAAATTAGGATAAGGCTCAAGGTAGTTGGGCGCATGTCCTAATCCAATTAGGAGTTGGACTCCTAATCCAACAAGGATTCAATCAAGAATGAGAATCCTAATCCAATTAAGAATTGGAGTCCTAATCCGATTAGGAGTTGGAATCCTAATCTAATTAGGATTCAAATCCTAAGAGGAATTGGATCTAGACAAGGCCCATTATCTTGGGCGCAAGTCATGATCCAACTAGGATTCAAATCCTAATAGGAATTGGTTTTGGATGAGGCCCATTGGGTTGGGCGCAAATCCTA
The DNA here is from genome assembly GCA_027563935.2 of Costus lasius. Lineage (NCBI taxonomy): Eukaryota > Viridiplantae > Streptophyta > Magnoliopsida > Zingiberales > Costaceae > Costus > Costus lasius. The sequence continues at coordinate 62,336,520 of CM050454.1, read as the reverse complement.
ATCCAATAAGGATTTAATTCAAGATTCATAATTAGCATTAAGATCCAAATCCAATAGGGGATTGGGGATTAAATCTAATTGAATCCTAATCGATATTGGATCCACTTAGGGCACATGATATAATTCCATCTATGGAATTAACGCCTAATGGATGTTGGAATAAGCATATGGCGCATGGATTAATTCCACATATGGAATTGGCGCATATGGCATTGTTTGAATCCTTGTGGGAGAAGCAATTGAATCCTAATAGGAGAAGGAATCTTTCTAGGTGCATATGCATAATTCTATTATGTAAATTGTGTCAAAGGGAGAGATTGAATCCTAATACAATTGGGTTTCCTCAATTGGTATTTTCTTGGACGCCTAGGACATTATTTTTGGCATGAATTGCTTGATTGATTCAAGCAAGGTTTCGGCCAAGTGAATAAGGAAGTCCTAATATGATTAGAACTCAAATTACATCTCTTAATTTGGCAAGTGATTCAAATCCATCTTGGACTTGTTCTTGCGCCAATTAGAGGGATGAGGTGGCTGATTTCTTAGGGCAATTCCTAGTTGGAATTGTGCCTAGTGCAAACATGGAAAGAGGGAAATGTTGGGAAACCCCGGGGATATTTTACAATTTTCAGAGATAGAGATTACAAAATACATTGCACAGCGGAAGCAATATCCCCGAAACAGGCCGGTCCCAAAAACCCAATGAAGATCGCAAGCAAAAGAGTCGACACGATGAGTTAGGAAATACCTTAGAGCAAGATGAGGTCGATGTCATGATAGGTGCGCAAGCGTGTGCCCTCTGCAGTCTCACACACAAGGATGCCTCGAGTCCTCTTCTTCCACGCTCGGTGCTAGCCTCGGGAAGAAGATCCAAGCCTTGTGCTCCTTCTTCAAAATATGCGCCACCTCCAAGGTAGATGCGCCAAAGATGAAGAAGGATGAGGGAGAGGGAAACCGCCAAGCATCAAGTTCCTTGCATCAAGAGAGAAGGAAGAGGCTTGCGGCTAGGGTTTGGAAGGAAGAAGAAGATGCGCCACTTCTTGGTGTTGTCGCCCTTCAAGCCCTTGCTTTCGCCCCTCCTCTTGTTGTCACGCCTCTAAGGATTGTAACCTCATAAGAGGGGGCGGCTAGGGTCACTTATAAAGAGCTAGAGGTGGTTAGGGCAAGGGTTGAGATCATGACAAGTGTATGGCTTGGATGAGAAGGTTTGAGGTAAGGAAAGTCTCCAAGACTTTACCATAAACCTCATTCAACCTTTCCATAAACTACCAAGCCTTGCCTTGTGCGCCAAGGCCTAGCCTTGCGCCCCAAGCAATGCCTTAATGCATTCACACTATCAATGGGAGAGGGCTAGGCGCATAAAGCTTCGTTAATGAAGCAAATTTGCCATCCAAACCCCATTATGCCCCTTAGGCGCCAATGGGCTTGGCTTCCTCCCCATTATACCCTTTTAGCCTATTGCCTCTTCATGACAACTTATTATTGGGCCTCATTGGATAATGAGCTAGCCCACACTTCATTACATGGCTTGATTAAGCACTTGGATCCAATCCAATGCAACCCTAATCCAAATGTGGCTAACCATGGTCAATTTCGGGTCAACCTGCCAAAAATGAAGTTTGGCTCCAATAACATTCTTCCATCTCATCAGGCCCATTGGCGCTGATGAATTCTCCCAATTAGATCCGAGTTATCCAATAACTCGATCATAAGGCTTCCCGATCAATACGAGAACTCGAGTATCAAGGTGTGCGACCCTGTAGGTCCCTCTGACATTGGCAGTGCTGACCAAATGTCACCACAAGCAGTGAGTGGCACCTAGCAGTGCATCGCTGCTACCCAAGTCATCGGAATGGATATCGACATCGACATCCCCATCATTGCAACAAGGCACAGATGCATTACAGTCTCTTTGCCAAACTGATATCCGATTGGACAAGTGTGTCACCACTTGTTTTCATCCAATCACATGGCTATGACTAAATCAGGTTCTCACCTGGGTATGGCCATACACTTTCAGTCATAGAACCATAGAGGAGCTCCATGGATATCATGCTTCCCTAAGGAAGGGGCAAATCCTATGTCTGTCCATTGACCTTCTCATATGGGTCGTGACATGCTCAATGACAACCGTTATGACCTCCCAACTACGGCGAGGTGTTAGGTTGTATCAAAGCAAGTCCCTAACCATATAGAATGGTCAATGACCTCAAGTCAAGGGATCAATGCATCTCCTATCACTTGTGAGGATAACTCATGACACCAAGTCATAGCCTCACAGCGGGTCGGTCCAGTATATCCACCACTAATATACCCATATGTCTGTGTTAGCACTTCGTGCCTAACCAGCCCATATACTAGTCTCACAAGTACCAGAGCTGTCCCATATCCACTCAGGTACATCGACTAGGGACAATCATTTAAGCACAGATCCAATCTGTCTCCAGGGACATTATCATGTAAGTACACAATCGCAGGTGTAGACAAACAATGATAACGACAATGCTAGAAAGATATATATCAGAGTCAAGTAGTACAAAGATGGACCAAAACTAGGTGCTAGGGCATATACACCAACAGGAAAGGCGGCTAAGCCTTGGAGGCTATAAAAGAAGGGGGTATGCGCCCCTCTTTGGTGATGAATTCAAGCAAAGCAAGGATACTTCAACTTGGAGTTGAACAAGTTTCTTGCTTTTCAGCCACCTCTCTTCTTGTATGCGCCACTTCTCTTCTTCATCATCTTGTGAGGCCGAGAGTCACCATTGCTTGGAGACTTGTTGGCGTGAGGAACAAGGAGGAAGAAGAAGGAGATTCCAAGAGGTGATCTTCTCTTCCCGAGGCTAGCACAAAGCGTGGAAGGGAGCAACGATCAAGGAGTCGACGCGTGGATACTTGTAGAGGGCGAGCACTTGATCGTCTTCGAACATGGCTTCAAGAATCGAGCAAGCAATAGAGGTATTATCCTTGTCACATCCTTGTGTTCTCCCTCGTACGGATCCTTGGGCAAAGGAATATGTTTCGGGTGTAATGCTTCTGCTGCGTCCTGGGACTGTAAAAATTTTAAATTACACCCGGTATTCCCAACAGTGGTATCAGAGGTACTTGCGAGAAACACAAGGTGTACGTTTTCTTGTGTGAAAAATTTTTTAAAAATTTTTCTTCTATCCATGCGCGTTTCACGTAGAAAGCGTTTTCATCCAAACCTCTCTTCTCATCTTTGTGGCCGAAATTTGGATTTTGTTTATGATTGATTTAAGACCAAAGGCGCACGTGGTTTTGTCAAGTAGGACGGGCATTGTGTCTTCGGACTGGCCGGGTCTCTTGATCTGATAAAACTGCCAGCCGATAGGGTCTATGAAATCATCATGGAACTTGATCTAAATTTTAGCATAAATTTAGTTAAGAGAGTGCTTTGGATGATGTTGGCGCATAAGGTGCTAAAATTTGATTTTTCTAGATTTTCAAATTTTACATGCGCCACTTGATTGAGTTGATATGGTCATAGCGAGTGCCCTCCTGTGTTGTGATGTGGAAGCATGTTTCCACTTGTGATGAATGCTTGTAAAATCTCTTTCCACCTGCGTGTGGTTTTCTCCCTATCTTGGTGTAAAGATTTTTCATCTTGTTTTAGAATAGATGTAGAATTAGAAGATAGGTTAAGACTTCATCTTGACAATAAGGAGTCTTCTTCAACTAGAGTCAAAATTGGTGCTAGCTTTGGAAGCGTGGTGATGGGCTTGTGGCTGAAGGAAGGATACATGGTTTCGGCTTCTGGCATGGGCTGATCTGCTAAAGGGACTCGCAACCCTTGGATGCACAATAACATGTCACATGGCTCATGACAAGTTATGTGTATGAAAAGGGCTATGACCATATCGACCAAACTAGCATGCCTGTGATGGTTTATTATTCTGTCCATAGCATGCCTGTGATATTTTTTCCTTTGATGCTATAACCATAGGAAAACTGCATGCTAGAAAAGAATAAAATAAACATGCAAAAAACTCTCATCGAAATATCAAGTCGGTAGCCTTCTAACGCGTAGCCCTCATCAAACTATCGATCGGTGGTGTTGTGAACTGTTTCCCACCCTCATGGGACACACCCACTTATCTTTAGGAGGTGTGTGGTGCCAATGGTTTCCCCAGTCCGTTTTAACCGGGCGCGCCTTCGCAAGGAAACTCGTTGACCCTGGGCATAACGGTTAGGATCAGACTTGACTAGTTTTTCATGTCACTGACATGATGAATCACTAGAGACAGCTGTTGAGAGGATAGGGTTTTGTGCTGCATCCAGCCTTCACTGGACACAGGGCGCCTAGTCTGTCTTAACTAGGAGGAGTTGTGCACGGCACAATTGGCTGGCATACCTACCTAAGGAAGCATGGGACTCTCTGTGCATCCCAACTCACCCTCGTGAGTCGCGGAGACCTCATGTGAAATTAGGATCCTACTCACTTATTTCTATGTTGAGTTTGAGAGTTCTCAACTTGTTTTTGGAAATAGTGGGAGCATAGTATTTAAGTTAAAGTCCTTGTTAAATACTTTATCATAGTACTTATTTTACTTATTTGCTTATTGTAGATGACATCTCTTGATCTAAGATTGAAACTTTATAAAAACAAACTAGATGGGACAAATTGGACAAAGTGATTCAAGATTTTGTCCAAGATACTAGAACAAGAGAATAAGGTGCATCTTCTTGAAAGACCTCCATCCCAGCCTAGTGTGTATTTCACTACTGAGTGGGAGTGGAATGTCTATCTTAAACATTATGAAGATAACAAACAGTACACTGTTCTTATCTTAGAGTGCATGACCCCAGAGGTCTAGGTTGAGTGTGATGAGATGGGGATTTATGATCTTATCATACATCTCAAAGGTCTCTTCACACCGTGTTCTATAGACAATGATCATGAGAGTTCTGTTGGATCTTCAGAGTGTATGCCTCAATCTGAGAATGACCATGGTTCTGTATCTTCGAAGCTAATACTTCGGAAGACTGGGAATGCATGGGTATTTCGAAGAGGATTAAGGCCCAAGAAGAGCATAGCAAAGAAGAAGGGATGTAATCCATCCGCTTCAGGTATTGTGTTACCAAGGTCTTTATGTATACTTCTTAACCATGGGTACTGGGTACCGCATGTAGAGCTTACATATGTTCATCATGTGCAGGAGCTCAAAAGAAGTAAGATGTTGAGGCTTGGTGGGATGGACTCTCGGGTCTGGAATGGAGCATTGGATGCTGCTGTTGATATCATCTCACTGGCTTGAAGACTTTATCTAGAACTTTGCTATTATGTATCAACTTATGTATTAGAACATTATTCCTTTTGGAAAGGATTTCAGTTTAAGACAATAAAGGATATTTTCTTTCTGAGATGTTCTATTGAAGTGATACAGTTGATAATAGTTCGTGGTTCTATATGTAACACAAGATCAGATCCAATGATTCAATAAACACCCTCTTATAGCATTATCTCTTAAACCATAGAGCAATGGTCACATCCAAAGGTCTATGGACTATTGGGATCATTATCCTTTTAGGATTATGATAAATGTGAGCCTTGTTCAAAGGAACAAAGTAACAGATGCTGCCTTCACCAAAAGGGTTGAAGGGTAAGTGGCTTGTTCGATCTATTACACAGCAATGTGTGTGGACCCATGTAAACAAGCACTAAGAGGTGTTATATACTTCATAAGGTGTGGGTATGCCTTAATCCAACCAAAGAACTTTGGAGAAATCCAAGAAGTTCACAAATGAAGTATTGAGTCAAATTGGAGGATCTATTAAAGCACTTTGATTGGATCAAGGTGATTAGTGGAGAATTTGATGACTATCCTAAGGAGTGTGGGGTTATCTCACAGCTTACTTAGAACACCACTGTGTGGTGAATTTCAAAGAATGAAAGAGGAACACATTGGATGTGGTTCCATCTTTGAATAGTCATGCAAATATACTACTATGATGCCATGCAAACAGATGTACTGTCACTCCATAAGAAAGTATCTAAGTTAGCTTTTGAGTTGCGAACTGCAAATATCCCATTTCTTCAATGGAATTGGGAATGTAATATGCAGTGATCTCAAAAGTATATGTTTGTGGGGGCACTGAAGGGTGCTATTTCTATCCCAGGGAGAACAAAATATTTGTTGCTCGATACTGCTGTCTTTCTTGAGGAGATACTTCTTTAAAAGAAGCTAGTGGGAGTAGATTTGATAGGGACAAGGTCCAGAATCAACCACAATACATTTAGACACAAATGGAGAGTAGAATCTCATATATAGGTTGAAAGTCAACCTGAGGTTCAAGTAACACAGGAACGACATAAGTCTAGATGGATTCGAAATGCTGGGCATGACGAATTTTTCATCTGGGATGAACCTAAGACTTATGATGAAATGGAAGAGGTCAGTGGACTAGATTCCAGGACATGGCTAAGCGCCATGAGAACCATAATGGACTCCATGTCTACTGATCAAGTCTGGGACTTGGATGAGCCGCCAAAGGGGTTATACCCACAGGCTGTAAATGGATCTTCTAGGAAGATAGACATGGAAGGTAACATTGTTACCTGATAGCCCGAAAGGGAACACTACAAGTCTGGCACGCATGTACCTTGGACTAATCCCCGGCAACGGCGCCAAAAACTTGATAGCCCGAAAGGGAACACTACAAGTCTGGCATGCGTGTACCTTGGACTAATCCCCGGCAACGGCGCCAAAAACTTGATAGCCCGAGAGGGAACACTACAAGTCTGGCACGCGTGTACCTTGGACTAATCCTTGGTAACGGCACCAAAAACTTGTTGATAGGCTTCCGCAAGTGCATGGAACTATCGAAGTAATAAAGAAAAGTATCGAATCCACAGGGACCTTATTGTTAATTACCAAATAATCATTTTCTCGCTAGCTAAGTAAACCGAATTTGACAGAAGTAACTATGTAGAGAATATGCTAAAGAGATAATCAGAGAGATAAACATGGGACTAGGGTTTCATCCTCCTTGATTCTAATGATAAGATATAAATAAAAAGGGTCGTCAATCAAATCTTGTTATGATAAAGACCTAATTTACTTGATAAAGGTATTGTCTCACTTTCGTGCAGACAATCATGCAGATAACTGATCCTCAATTTCGTGCAAGATCTATTTTCAATGCTGAAGGTAAGTAAATCATCAATCAAAGATTACAGGGATCACTTTCGTGCATCCGGATTCTAGGTTGATAATCTCTAGTGGAGTCTCAAGGATCACTTTCGTGCATCCGGATTCTACACTAGTTTTACTCATGGAACTCCAACGTTCCGATCCTCACTTTTGTGCAAGATCTCCACATTTGACAAATAGACTCGATCTATAGATACATGTTATAATCATGGCAATAATTCTACTAGAACAGATCAAATAGGATCTACCTAAGGAAGGGTTCCTAACATGCAATTCTAGGGTTCTAAGCTCTCAAGCAAATCACCTTTCAGTATCATTGCGAAAACTCTAAGAACATAATTAATAACATGCAATTATAGAGAATCTAAGCACAATTTATCACAAGAGTAAAATTATCACAACAAAGATTATCATGACGAAAGAAAAGAATTATCTAATCATTAAAAATCAAAGGGATTAAACCCTATGTCCCAAAACAGTATTAAGCTTGCATGGAGAAGAAAATACAATAATCCATAAATTCAGAAGATCAAAAATCAACTAGAAAAGAGGTTTTAGAAAATACAGCACGGCTGTGAAATATTTCACAGCCGTATTTTGCAAGCAGAAGTCGATGAACAATGTTGTCACCACCGATTTCGTCGATTCCTCCTCCAATTGAACTCCTTTTCCTCTGCAACTTCTGGGCTATTGTCTTCTCCTCCAGGCGAAGCTTCTGCGAGAAAATCAAGGCCTGAGGTGCCCTCTATGCCTCTCGACGCGAGAACAAACCCTAGTTGCCTCTCTGGCGATTTCTCCCTGGATATGTGATAAAAGTTCCCCCTTTTCACTTCGTACACCTTCTCCTCATAAAGACAAAGCCGCAGCAACTTCGGATCTAAATTTGGAGCTCTAGATCAAATGTTATGGCCTTCGCAAGTTTCAGGCCGAAAAACTCGCGTTTTGACTGTAAATTACGGCGGTGTAATATGTTACGGCGGTGCCGTAAAATCTGTTGAAGATTCTGATCTGATGTCGTCTGGGAATTACGGCACCGTAATATGGTTTACGGCCAGTGCCGTAAATTCGGCTGAACTCTCTGTTCGTAAACGAGTGGAAAATACGGCCCGTGAAATCCCTTACGGTAGTGCCGTAAAATCTGGTGAACTCTCTGGTCTGAAGCGCTGGAAAATACGGCCGTGTAAATTCTTACGACAGTGCCGTAAAATCCGAAAATCTTTCTATTCGGAAAATCACCAAAATACGGCCGTGTTCTTGATAATACAGTAGTCGCAGAAATACGGTACCGTAAAATGGCTTACGGCACTGCCGTATTTTGGTTCTTTGCCTCGATTTACGTGAAAATTCTTGTGTGACCTTCTCTTGATGATGGTAATTCTTCCATGTCTTTGATTTTGCTTAAAAACGCCCAAAATAGTGCATTTTTGCCTGAAAATCATGAAAAACTAAAATAGGAGTAGACTTTGCAATATTTGATGAATTCAGCATAAAAACAAGCAAAAAATCTTCAATTTAGCATGAAAAGGTATCTAAACTGATACAAAATATACTACATATTTTGGTGTCATCAAAATACATAAGGCTCAAACTTTGCTTGTCCTCAAGCAAAAATCAAAATTTGAAATCAAAGTTTGATTAAAAGAATAACCTTTTCATGCTCAATAAATTTCTAAAATACAACCCATCAATGAAAAATTTCATTGATTGATTTACAAAACTTCAAATAAACATATCATCCTTAGAACTCAACCCTCTAGATTCACAATTCAATTAAATAAAACTTTGCAACTTGTATAATAAATAGAATTTTTCAATCTCATGATTTCACCTAGTTTTTAGTTCAAATCTATTATGCTTTTGTTTACAGGAATTAGGTTTCCAAGATCTTTTTCCACACATAATTTTTTTCCTTTTTCTTCTCTTTTTTTTTTGCAAAGATGGCATGCACCCACATAGATACACACTTTTTATTTTTGACTTCAACTCTTTTCTTCGGTACCACTGTCAATTTTACACAGTGCCAAGTAGAGGAGTCTTATTCTTTTTATCTCTCATTATTTTTCATGCATAGACTTCAACCCATGTCTTAGGTACCACTATGAATTTTACATAGTGCCAAGTAGGGGAGTCTCTCACTTTTTTTATGGATCTTGGATTCTTCCTTCCCAACAAATAGCAAAATAGACTAAATATCTACTAGGTTGATCAATTGATATCAATTCACAAATCATACTCATATACTCATTTTATTTAAAGGAGTAGTTTCACTTTTAGATCTTATTCCTCAAATAACACATCTACCCAAAGTTTCATGCATCAACCAATGTCAAATTTCAAAAGATAGATATGCATTGAAGAAATAAATCTAACATGATAGGGTTTTTCTCTAATCACAAGTATAAATACTCACATCATCAAGGAAGACATTTTATCAATAAAAATTTATCAATAAATCGTGCCATCATGTAGTAGAAAGTGGATCATATGCTTTTATCAGTTTTATCAACAAATTTGAATAAAATCATCATCAAAACAATGAGTTCCATATATCCATAAAATCATTTTTCAAGAGAAAACCAATAAGTAGTACAAATATGATAAAGTCAAAGATGCACTATAAGAAATAGTCATTAATAAGAGAGTGTAAGTGATACTCACAAAACTAAATAGATCATGCTCAATCATTGTCAGGCCAATGTAGCTGGGTCCAAAGATGTGCCCTTTGAAAATTTTCTGCAAAATTTAAGATACATAAGGCTCAGATCAAAAACAGTCTAAAAAATAATGATAAAAATAATTTTCTCAAAGAAAGAATCAGAGATATCATTGAGGGTCTAGAAGAGTGCTGGTGGAACAGATGCTAGCTGAAAAGCTCCTAGCAATGGTGGTGATGGTGCCAACAGTAGAGTGAGTAATCTCTAATGGCCTGCTAGAGATCACAGTCCTGGCGGTGAGATCGTCGGGCTATGGAAGATATGCACATAAAAAAAAATCAGAGTCAGTAATGAAGAGTCTACTGCATAAATAAATAATATCATGGAATAAGAGGCAGTAGAAGAAATAAGAATCTGCAGATGGTATAATCCAGTGTCGACGGCTGGAAACAGTGATGTCAGAGGCAGATGCGGTGGTAGAGGGCTGCAAATCTGGAGAAGAAGCTATAACAGGTAGAAAGCAAATCAAGCAGTTTTTGAAAAATTTTTTTATGAAAAGTAGCCATACCAAAGAATAAGATTTAATGATCCAAACAGAAGACAGACAGAATCATGAAATAGAATAAAACTTGATCTTTCCAGGTATGTGAAAAATAAAGGATCAAAAATCTATCATGAATTTAGGGCATTGGTAGAAAGAAGGCTACACAGATTACAAAACTGCAAAACTGCACAGAATTTAATCAGAATCAAAAAGTTGCTTATGTGTTCTAGGATGATCCATGAACTTTAAAATTTTGTAAAAATATCCAAATAATAGACAAAGATCAGTACTTCCATGTCGTGCCAAAGATCAAAAATTTTCGCAACCCAGTTTCTTAAAATCGCAGCGAGAAAACACCTACTCAATAAGCAGACTGCAGTGTTAAAATACGGTACCGTAAACGTTCTTACGGCAGTACCGTAATTTGCAAAGAACTCTCAGTTAAGAAATAATCAGGAAATACGGTACTGTGGAATTGTTTACGGTACCACCGTAAAATCTAGAAAACTCTCGGGAGAAATTCAGAGGCAAATTACGGGCGTAAAATAGATTACGGCAGTGCCGTATTTTGCACAAAATTTAATTTTCCCTGCAAAAATAAAAGAAAAATTAATTCTAAAAATAAACTAAAATAAAAGAAACTAAACTAAGATAAAAGTGCTTGGGTTGCCTCCCAAGAAGCGCTAATTTTAGGTCCATAGCTTGACCAAAAATCAATATCATGGTGAAGCAGGTGAATCAGTTCCAAAGTATAAAGCATGCAATTTCTTCCTCTTCCGTTGTCCAAAAATTTTAGCCACTAATTCAAAAATACAGAATTGCAAATAAATCAAAATCAAAGTGGCTTTCTCAAATATGTAGAAATCAAAATCAAAATTTTCAAATCCTCTCATGGTAATCTTTATGATTTTCCTATGTTTGTCAAAAAGTAAAATCATAAGTCCTTTCTTCAAATTAATATTTTCAATGGCAATGAGAAAAGGACTTTGATCAAAATAGTCAAGTATTAGATCATCATAATAATGTTTATGTCTTTCATTAGGCTCCTCATTAAAAATCAATTTTTCAAATTCATCAAAAGATTCAACAAAAGATAAGGGCAAAACATCAGAGTGAGATTCATCAGTGTTTGTAATATTCAAATCTTTTTCAACTTCCTCATGTTCATCATCAAACAATTTTTCAATATCAAAATTATCAACAAAATCAAGATGAGACTCCTCAAAAGTAATTTTCTCATGCTTCCCCACAAATAAATTCATCATCAGAAGAGTCAAAATCAGAATCATATGAAAAAGAATTAATAGAATCAGAGTTGACCATAAGAGATTTATCATTAATTTCAAAAATATCACCAAAATTACAGTGGGGCTCGTTAATGTCTATAATTTTCAACCTTTTATCAAACTCATCAAAATCAGAATTATCATCAAAAGAAGGGTTTTCAATTTCAATTTTCTCAACTTTTTCCTCAAATAAATTATCAGATGAATCAATATCAAAATTATCAACAGCAGAGTGAGATTCATGAACATCCACATAAGGCTCAATCTCAAAGCAATCATGATCACAGGGGGAATTTTCTAAATTAAGTTTTTCAGTATCAAACTCAAATAAGCAATCATGCTGTGCAATCTGGGTTTCTAGTAGTTCAGTATTAACTGTCAAGGATTGACGATTTTTTTATCTATCATACATTTTATAAGATTCTTTATATGACAAATTGGGATTTAAAAATGGACAATCATAGGTACAATGATCTAAATATCCACAAATATCACATCTAATGGGAGAATAAGAAGAATTTAGCTTTTCAGTTTCAAATTCAAATAAGCATGCTTGTTGTGCTTTCTGGGTTTTTAGCAATTCAACATGTGCAATCATGTCATCCAACCTAGAATTGAGTTGTTTAATGGTCTCATTCAAGTCATCATTAGTATCCTCATAGTATGGAACAGAAACATGATTTGAGTAATCATCATAAGAAGAAGTTTGATTTTCCCAACTAGAATCATAATGATCATCTTGATACCAGGAAGAATTAGGATTTGCAGAATTAAATTTGCAATCAGAAGTATAATGATCAGAAGACTTACAAATATTACATGAAACAATATGAGAGTTTAATTCCCATATTTCTCCAAGAGTCATCTGTGAATAATCTTTATGCTTACCTTATTGCATGTTTTCCTTACTTCTTCAGAAGCCCATGAATTTTGATAAAAAGACATACCTTCAAATCTATCAAAAAGATAATCCAACACCAATCAATCAGAGAATATATTTTTTTTTTCAAAATAAATAAAAAAACACAAAACACAAGTAGATTCACAAATCTTCAGATATCACAGTTCTGTCACAACTGTGAAAATCCAAAACCTGCAAAAAGAAAAAACAAAGTTAAATCTAAAATAAAAATAATTAGTCTAGCAATACTAACAACTATTATGATATTAACAAAACTAAGGTCCCCGGCAACGGCGCCAAAAACTTGATATCCCGAAAGGGAACACTACAAGTCTGGCACGCGTGTACCTTGGACTAATCCCCAGCAACGGTGCCAAAAACTTGATAGCCCGAAAGGGAACACTACAAGTCTGGCACGCGTGTACCTTGGACTAATCCCCGGCAACGGCGCCAAAAACTTGATAGCCCGAAAGGGAACACTACAAGTCTGGCACGAGTGTACCTTGGACTAATCCTTGGTAATGGCACCAAAAACTTGTTGATAGGCTTCCGCAAGTGCACAGAACTATCGAAGTAATAAAGAAAAGTATCGAATCCACATGGACCTTATTGTTAATTACCAAATAATCATTTTCTCGCTAGCTAAGTAAACCGAATTTGACAGAAGTAACTATGTAGAGAATATGCTAAAGAGATAATCAGAGAGATAAACATGGGACTAGGGTTTCATCCTCCTTGATTCTAATGATAAGATATAAATAAAAAGGGTCGTCAATCAAATCTTGTTATGATAAAGACCTAATTTACTTGATAAAGGTATTGTCTCACTTTCGTGCAGACAATCATGCAGATAACTGATCCTCAATTTCGTGCAAGATCTATTTTCAATGCTGAAGGTAAGTAAATCATCAATCAAAGATTACAGGGATCACTTTCGTGCATCCGGATTCTAGGTTGATAATCTCTAGTGAAGTCTCAAGGATCACTTTCGTGCATCCGGATTCTACACTAGTTTTACTCATGGAACTCCAAAGTTCCGATCCTCACTTTTGTGCAAGATCTCCACGTTTGACAAATAGACTCGATCTATAGATACATGTTATAATCATGACAATAATTCTACTAGAACAGATCAAATAGGATCTACCTAAGGAAGGGTTCATAACATGCAATTCTAGGGTTCCAAGCTCTCAAGCAAATCACCTTTCAGTCTCATTGCGAAAACTCTAAGAACATAATTAATAACATGCAATTATAGAGAATCTAAGCATAATTTATCACAAGAGTAAAATTATCACAACAAAGATTATCATGACGAAAGAAAAGAGTTATCTAATCATTAAAAATCAAAGGGATTAAACCCTATGTCCCAAAACAGTATTAAGCTTGCAGGGAGAAGAAAATACAATAATCCATAAATTCAGAAGATGAAAAATCAACTAGAAAAGAGGTTTTAGAAAATACAGCACGGCTGTGAAATATTTCACAGCCGTATTTTGCAAGCAGAACTCGATGAATAGTGCTGTCACCACTGATTTCGTCGATTCCTCCTCCAATTGAACTCCTTTTTCTCTGCAACTTCTGGGCTATTATTGTCTCCTCCAGGCGAAGCTTCTGGGTGAAAATCAAGGCCTGAGGTGCCCTCTACGCCTCTCGGCGTGAGAATAAACCCTAGCCGCCTCTCTGGCGATTTCTCCCTGGATATGTGATAAAAGTTCCCCCTTTTCACTTCGTACACCTTCTCCTCTTAAAGACAAAGCCGCAGCAACTTCGGATCTAAATTTGGAGCTTTGGATCAAATGTTATGGCCTTCGCAAGTTTCAGGCCGAAAAACTCGCGTTTTGACTGGAAATTACGGCGGTGCCGTAAAATCGGTTGAAGATTCTGATCTGATGTCGTCTGGGAATTACGGCACCATAATATGGTTTACGGCCAGTGCCGTAAATTCGGCTAAACTCTCTGTTCGTAAACGAGTGGAAAATACGGCCCGTGAAATCCCTTACGGTAGTGCCGTAAAATCTGGTGAACTCTCTAGTCTGAAGCGCTAGAAAATACGGCCGTGTAAATTCTTATGACAGTGCCATAAAATCCGAAAATCTTTCTATTCGAAAAATCACCAAAATACGGCCGTGTTCTTGATAATATGGTAGCCGCAGAAATACGGTACCGTAAAATGGCTTACGACACTGCCGTATTTTGGTTCTTTGCCTCGATTTACGTGAAAATTCTTGTGTGACCTTCTCTTGATGATGGTAATTCTTTCATGTCTTTGATTTTGCTTAAAAATGCCCAAAATAGTGCCTTTTTGCCTGAAAATCATGAAAAACCAAAATAGGAGTAGACTTTGCAATATTTGATGAATTCAGCATAAAAACAAGTAAAAGATCTTCAATTTAGCATGAAAAGGTATCTAAAATGATACAAAATATACTACATATTTTGGTGTCATCATTACTGTAAAGGCAAGCTAGTGAACAGAAATTGCAGGCAAATCCACTAGGTGGATAGTGAAGAAATTTTTCACCAGAAGCTTTGTTTGAGTCCATTAGGTATCTGCTTGTTGCATTCTCTGTTATGGCATGTTGAAAATTGCTTTTCCTAATGGATGTCTACAAGAGTGTGTCCATATGGAAATAGCTGAAAGGTTTTCATACAAAGGCCGTAAGGATATGCATGGTCTTATACAAGCATGTTGAAAAGAACCTGTGTTTACAAGAAGATCAGTGGGAGCACCTTAATAGTATTTCTTATTCTAAATGATTGATGATATTCTCCTCACATGGAATGACATCTCAGCTCTTCACATGGTGAAGTTAGGCTTGAGAAGTATTTCGAGAAGAATGATCTAGGGAATGATGCCTACATCCTAAGCATGAGGATCTAAAGATAGAGATCTAAGAAAGTCATTGCCCTTTAGTCAGTCTATATTCATCCAAGAGTTTCTGGAGTGGCTTATATTGGATGATTCCAAATATTGATACCTTCCAGAGAGATATGGTCTGACTCTCACAAGGATTCTATGTCCTATGACACAGTTGGAGAGTAATAACATGGGTATAAAATCCTGTTGCATTGGGTACAGGATAGATTATGTTTTCTACATAGTGCACAAGACCATTTGTGGCAAATGCTTGGAGCATGGCCAGCAAGTTTCAATCAGATCCTAGTGTTTAACACTGGATAGCTGTGATAGCAATCCTTTTATACTTGGGAAGTATAAAGGATTGAGGTCTAGTCTTTAATGGACAGGAAGAATTTTGTGTACAAGGGCACACTGATATTTCGTTTCAGTCTAATGACTATTGATCACAGTAAGGATTTGCACTTTGCCTTATTGTGGTGTTGTGTGCTGGAAGAGCATTAGACAAACCACAGTGGCAAATTCTACAATTAAAGCTGAGTACATTGCAGCTTCTTGTGGCAGCTAAGGAAGCAGCTTCATTCATTTGAACTTGATTTAATTCCTGGTGCTTGATGGTCCAGTATAGTTCTTACTAGGGCCATAGCATAAGTGAAGGAACTTAGTACTCAAGTATGTACTGCAGCATATCATCTGATCTTAGAGATCATGGATAAGGATGATGATCAAATTTGTTAAAATAAACACATATAGCAATCTGGAGAAACCCACTTACATAGCCTCTGGCACAACGGAAGCTAAATGGGTCATACTAGAGATATTGGAACTGACTAACATTAGTTGCCCTTGGTCTTAGTACAAGTGGGAGATTGTTGGTATTTATGCCCTACAGACCAATGTATGGACATGGTCGGGCATTGTTTGAATGTACTTTGATGGAATTGTTATTCTTTATAGAGGCATGGTCGTTATTATGCAGACTTCTCTACCTGCGTTGATGTATAGAGTTGCATAAATAATGTCCCAGGAGTTTGGATTGGATCCATTCTCATAAGCTATCCCCAGTTAAGGTACCTTAGCAGATATGGGACGGCTTTGGTACATGTGAGACTGGTGTATGGGCTGGTTAAGTGCGGGGCACAGTAACGCATGCATACAGGTGCATTGGATGCACTGGAGTGATCCACCATGAGGATTGACTTGTCTAGTCAACAAGTCAATCTCACATGCAAGAGGTCTGCATTGATCCTCAGACTTCAGGTATTCATGTCTAGATTTGATGATGGGTATGCTTTGATGCTGTCTTACGTCTCTCCGTAATTGGGAGACCAAATCGACTGTCATTGGGCATGTCATAAGTCATGTAGAGACATGGATGACCAATAGTAGGATTTGCCCCTTCCTTATTGGAAGCATGATATCCACTCGGGGGGCGCCCCACCTTATTGGTGCATGACAGGAATGTGTGGCCACACTAGTTGAGTCATGAATAATGCATTGGATTGATAAACTTGAGACTAATCCAATGGCAAGATATCAGTTTAGGCAAAGGGATCTATAATGCAATAGGAATCCTCGTTGCTTGTTAGGGAGTTGTTGCCATATGACTTTAATCCTATGACATGGGTAGTAGTGATGTGTTGCTAGATACCCCTCACTACTTATGATGATTCTATCATCATTGCCATCGTCATATGGATCCTACGGGGTCACACGCAATAGACTCTTGATCGTTGTATATTGATCTAGAAATCTTGGAATATTTATTTGAGTTTATTCTAAGTCCAAGAAAGGTTCATAATAAGGAGTTGGACTCCTAAGGGTTCAATTTGGATTTGGATTAAGCCCATGGATGGGCGCATATCCTAAATCAAATTAAGGAGTTGGACTCCTAAGCCCAACAAGGATTAAAATTAGGATAAGGCCCAAGGTAGTTGGGCGCATGTCCTAATCCAATTAGGAGTTGGACTCCTAAGCCCAACAAGGATTAAAATTAGGATAAGGCTCAAGGTAGTTGGGCGCATGTCCTAATCCAATTAGGAGTTGGACTCCTAATCCAACAAGGATTCAATCAAGAATGAGAATCCTAATCCAATTAAGAATTGGAGTCCTAATCCGATTAGGAGTTGGAATCCTAATCTAATTAGGATTCAAATCCTAAGAGGAATTGGATCTAGACAAGGCCCATTATCTTGGGCGCAAGTCATGATCCAACTAGGATTCAAATCCTAATAGGAATTGGTTTTGGATGAGGCCCATTGGGATGGGCGCAAATCCTAATCCAATAAGGATTTAATTCAAGATTCATAATTAGCATTAAGATCCAAATCCAATAGGGGATTGTGGATTAAATCTAATTGAATCCTAATCGATGTTGGATCCACTTAGGGCACATGATATAATTCCATCTATGGAATTAACGCCTAATGGATGTTGGAATAAGCATATGGCGTATGGATTAATTCCACATATGGAATTGGCGCATATGGCATTGTTTGAATCCTTGTGGGAGAAGCAATTGAATCCTAATAGGAGAAGGAATCTCTCTAGGCGCATATGCATAATTCTATTATGGAAATTGTGTCAAAGGGAGAGATTGAATCCTAATACAATTGGGTTTCCTCAATTGGTATTTTCATGGACGCCTAGGACATTATTTTTGGCGTGAATTGCTTGATTGATTCAAGCAAGGTTTCGGCCAAGTGAATAAGGAAGTCCTAATATGATTAGAACTCAAATTACATCTCTTAATTTGGCAAGTGATTCAAATCCATCTTGGACTTGTTCTTGCGCCAATTAGAGGGATGAGGTGGCTGATTTCTTAGGGCAATTCCTAGTTGGAATTGTGCCTAGTTCAAACATGGAAAGAGGGAAAGGCGGCTAAGCCTTGGATGCTATAAAAGAAGGGGGTATGCGCCCCTCTTTGGTGATGAATTCAAGCAAAGCAAGGATACTTCAACTTGGAGTTGGACAAGTTTTTTGTTTTCAGCCACCTCTCTTCTTGTATGCGCCACTTCTCTTCTTCATCATCTTGTGAGGCCGAGAGTCACCATTGCTTGGAGACTTGTTGGCGTGAGGAACAAGGAGGAAGAAGAAGGATATTCCAAGAGGTGATCTTCTCTTCCCGAGGCTAGCACCAAGCGTGGAAGGGAGCAACGATCAAGGAGTCGACGCGTGGATACTTGTAGAGGGTCAGCACTTGATCGTCTTTGAACATGGCTTCAAGAACCGAGCAAGCAATAGAGGTATTATCCTTGTCACATCCTTGTGTTCTCCCTCACATGGATCCTTGGGCAAAGGAATATGTTTCGGGTGTAATGCTTCTGCTGCATCCTGGGACTGCAAAAATTTTAAATTACACTCGGTATTCCCAACACGAGCTCTGTAGGTGGAGGCAGTAGCGGCAGCGAGCGTGAGGCGGAGGTGGTAGCGGCAGTGAGCATGAGGCGGAGGCGGGTGAGCTCTGCAGGCATTGGCAAGCAAGCTCTACAGGCAGGCGAGCTTGGGAGAAGGAGGCGGGCGAGCTTTGCAGGCAGTGGCGGCAGCAAGCTCTGCAGGCGGAGGCGGTAGCAGCAGTAAGCTCGCGGCGAGCTCGGGATCGGGAGGCAGGCTTAGGAGAGGAGGCGGGCATGGGCGAGGGAGGTGGTAGCAGCGGCATGCACGAGTGAGCGAGAGAAAATTGATTTCTCTCCAAATCGGAGAGAATAATTTTGGAAGGAAAACCACTTATTTTTTCCTTTAAGTAATCCTTCTTTTATCTCCTTTTCCGCTCAAGGAAATAAGAAAAAATAATTTTTTTCTCCTTTTCTCCCTTTTTCCTCTCAAGAAACAGGCCCTTACGGTAACTCATGAGTTTTAGAGAAATTGCAATCTTAGAAAATTCAACCACGTAAAGTGTTAGACGATTCGTGTTGCTTGATGTCCTTAACTATTGCTTTATTTGAGCTATATAGACCAATCTTTTAGAGCAGTTTTGACCAACAAGTTGGGTTTTATTTAAAGTTTCCAAGTAGATCTTTCTGATTGAAAATAGATGAGAGTGGCTTTATAATATACACAATAGACAATTTCAACTAATTTGTACTAATCAATGAATTTCAAATGACTCATTATGCAATTTTATTGA
Source organism: Costus lasius (assembly GCA_027563935.2). NCBI lineage: Eukaryota > Viridiplantae > Streptophyta > Magnoliopsida > Zingiberales > Costaceae > Costus > Costus lasius. The sequence goes on along the minus strand of CM050454.1, from coordinate 62,316,980 downwards.
CTTTTGTGTAGAAATGGACCAACATCTTTGGCATGTTAGTAAGTAAACCAATGTGATGTTTGCCATGATAAACTAGGACATATAGGTTTTAAATGTTTATCTGGAATTAAGTAGTTTATTTTTAAAAATCCAATTGTGATCTTAAATATGACCAACGCTCTAATGTAAAATAATCTATATAAAAAAAAATCCTTTTCCTTTTCTTCCTCTTAAAAGACATAAAGTTATGCGAATGAATTGATAAAGAAAAATCTTCATTGAAAATTATTTTTTTATTCATATATTTTTAAAATTAAAGATGAAGTATTTTTAATTTTTTTTAAATTTAATCCTTAAGTTATGGGAGTTGATCCCATACTTGTAACGAAATTTGTCAAATATCATGAAGAATATAATAACATAACAAAATGAAAAAAATATATATGTGAAGGAAAATTAAACTAAACCTCTTTTATTTTTCATGTTTTGTTAAGAATATAATTTTATCGAATTAAATTTTATTTCTTCTCATATATTAAATTAAATTCATTTATGAATTTCTTTTAGTTAGTAAATTCAATAAATTCAATTAGATATAAATAGGTGAGGGGTTGTAGCAACTGTAATACTTTGATGTGACAGATAATTATTAATTGGATTATCTTTTTAGGTTTACCTATTATTATTGACAAAACTAAGAACAAACGTAATTTCGGTCTATAGTGATTTATGGATGAATTCAGTAAATTCAATTTACTGAAAGAATTTTTGTTTTAGTATTAGTAATAGATTTTCTAAAGTTCAGTTTTTAGTTTTTTATTTTTTATTTTTGGTTTGGTAAAAATCAACACAAAAGTACTAAATTAGTAAAATTTGCTGAACTTAATAATATAAAATAGAAATATTGTTATATTTATAAAGATATAAAATCTAATGTGATAATAAATTTTTTTTTTGATAAATTCAGCTTGGTTTTTTAAAATTTAATTTTTTTAAAAAAAAGGTTAACAACCTAAACGGATTTAAAAGTTATAAAAAATAAAAAATAAATAGAAATAATACTAGGTAACAGCCGCCGCAATACTTTTGCGGCGAGAGATAATTATTGTGTGATTATTTGTTTGTTTACTCAGTATTATTTACAAAAATAATTTGCTATTATTAGTTGAGAAAATTAATATATTATTTTGAAAACCCTGGTTAATCTGGACAAATTAAGAATCCGACTCTGAATCATCATCTACTTGCCCCCAACTCTTTTCCTCTCCCACAATTAATATATATGCAGTAAGAATTTCACCTTCCTCAGGCAAATCCATTATTAGTTTGCTTCTCGCAGATACTACTTCCATGGGAGACCACTTGGAATACGGAGCTCCAAGCAGGGGGCAACGCAGATTTCCATCGCCAGACCTCAATGCCTTCTCTTGATTCTCCTTCGATTGGAGAAGAAAACACAGCAGCAGCCGAAGAAGATGATGCATCAGCAATTGGAAGCGGTCGACCTACTGCTGCCGGAGACTCGAGCGTCTCCGACGAAATAGCTCGTCGGCTGGAGACAATTCTGAGTTTTAATCCTCCTTCCACCACATTCGGCAGAATCGACAGCAGCGACATCTACAGTAGCTGCAGCAACGGCAGCAGAGGATCACAACAACGCCATATCTATCCAAGTAATTTTGAACACTTGCACCATCTCAGATTCCTAAACGCTCGCACCTTTCTTTTTCAATCCCACTCTCTCTACCCTCGTGGCCTCCCCTGCTCCTGTCGCTATCGTACATCCAATCACCTGAACCCTACGCCCATAAGACTACTCGCAACTACGCAGGGGTGCATGCCTTGATGCAATTCTATACAACCTCCGGGTTGTTTCGCTCGACCCCGCAACGGTGATGGCAAAATCCTCTTGCGGCTTCTGCAGAGGCTATCCTCCAGTGGTTCCAGAACCGCCTTGCCATGCGTGCCTAGATGCATTCTTGGATCTTGGAGACCCTGATATCACGGACTGCATTCTACATGCACTTCTCCAGATGGTGCACCACGTTATGATGAATTCAAATGGCAGAAGCATTGATGTAGGATAAGCTATCATGCAAACAACGCCTCTGAAATAATTTTGTAGTAAGATAGATTAAGAAACTCAAATTAAACTAACGCATTTTGGAAACTATGATTTTTGGTATTTATATAGAAAGCCGAACCTACTTATGCAAGTTTAAGAAAAGCAGTAGATTGATTTACGCATGCTGTTCTACGAAAGCAGTAAATGACGAATTCAAAAGAGAGCTCACCTCGCGCCCCTTGAGAATAGAAGGAACGTACCTTCCCGTTCTTCACCGGTTCAATGGTGGAAAAGAAGGTAAGTAGGGCCCTATGAGCTTACAGCCAGAACATTACAGTATCCCACACAGGCGTGGATGAATTGCAAATGAATATTAAGAGGCCGGTCACAATTAATAGTGAAAGGGGGAGGTTAGGCCTCCAAATTCCCTTACTAACAAGCGAAGGACTAACTATAGGGAGGGAAGAGCTTCCAGCTTTGAACGGGTCAGCCTCGGATCCTGCAAATCATCTACTCGTGAGTGTAGTTATCTGTAGTAAAGGAGACAGTAGGCTATGAATGAAAGAACTTAGCTAGTTGCGCGTCGGTTCGGGGAGTGGGTCACGGCCGAAGCTAGGTGGAGGTCGGGTCTTCCCCTTGGCAGATACAAGGGACGGAAGATACCTCCGGCGTCATCAGGGGTGGGGAAACCGGTGAATGCCGGCGAAGCTTTCAACCAAACTCGCGCTCTCAGCGACGAGAATCGACCAACGGCACGGCTTCGAGTCGCGGGACAGGGGATCGTGCGGCAGGGGAGGGCCGGGCGACGTGCGTCAGGGCAGGTCCGTTGCCGTCGACGAGTCTTTCACCGAGCAGAGTCGCAGGGTCGACGGAAGGTGCCTAACCACGAGCTCCACTCGCAGATCAGGATTCTGGGCGGAGGAGAAGCGCACGATGCTCCATCTGGCCTTGTCCCGGGCTCAGACCTCTTTCCTTGGTTCTCAGAAGTGGCGACGCGAAGCGAAGTGGGGTTGGAACGTGGGAAGGGACAGTGGAAACGGCAGATGAGGTGGAGACGACGGATGGTTTCACTGCGCGACAAGGGCTCACGAACAGGTATGTGGGGTGGAGGCTCGATGTCAAACGCACTTGGTGTTGGGGTATGCCCTTAAGGCTAATGTTTGAGGCCTTGAGATTCTTTCAGTATCATGTATAAACTCTTATGTTTATAAAGGCAATGGTTGTTATTCAGTTTGTTACATTGTCTGCTGCAATAAGTGTGCTTCTGAATAATGTCTCAATGCTGTTCAGCTTGGCTGACATGCTGTAATGTCCTTAGTCGAGATATCTTGGTGAACATGAGACAGCCTTGATATGATTGAGACTAATATGTGTTCTAATCTTATAGGATGCTTCGAGCATGGAATAAGATGTAGACTCATGGGTACATTGGATGTACTAGACAGACCCTACTAGGATATTCAATTGCTTGTCACAATGTGAATAATCCTTGTTTGCAACAAGTGGCACATGTCCTCTGACTTGAGATCACTTGTGTTTCTAAATGATGATTGTCATTGTTTTGAGGTAGTTCAATATCATTTGAAACATAATGGTTATAGACTATCTTGGATAATGATCATGAGTCAGGTTAGGACACTAGTGATAGATATAGGATTGCCGTCTCCTTGATTGGAGTGTGATGTTCTAAAGGGGCCCCCCTGGATGAGATGATTGAGAAAGTGTATGGCCATACCCAGGTGACTATGTTCATCTGATCTAATCATGCTCATCATATTGGAGTTACAGGCTTGACACGCTTGTCCAATAAGAACATCCAGTGGCAAAGGAAACATGTATGCCTAGTGAAGTGGATTCACACTTGTGCTGTGGTTTGGGTGTAGTCTTGGAAGACTCTTTTCTTTATATCGGGAGACAGTGATGTGTTGCTAGATACCCCTCACTGATCGTGATAACGTAAGTTATCGTTACCGACATCTAAAGGAAACCCTTAGGGTCGCACAATTTGATGATATGGCTTACTTAAGTCAGATCGTGTGGACTGAATTGTTTGGGTTCAGTTTAAAGGGATTTAGACTCTGATTGTAAGTGAGATCTGGTCTGATCATGTTTGATTGATTAGGGCTTGAGATCGGTAAGCTTCGATCGAGAGATTTGATGCTAGATCGGTGAGATCAAGAGCATCAAGAGATGAACGGTTAGATCTGGAACCTTAGGGTTTACTATGGTCTAGACCAAATCGCTTGGGCTGATTTAATTTGGTCTTGGACCAAAATACAATTGAACCGGCTCATGTATGAGTGCATGGTTCAAAAGGGAGTGAGATAAGCGCTTGGTTCACTTTGAAGTGAACGCATAACCGCTTGAGACATTAAGGCTTACTATTTTTAGAAGCCATGTCTAAACGTTCACATGGAACGTTTCTCACGTCGCCTATCTCCTCCTCTCGACGTCTCCTCTCTCCGAGAGAAAAAGAGTCTTCACGCCAAGGAGGTTATTCGGCCAAGCAAGAGAGATCTCAATCTTCTTCACACGACAAGGGCACTTGAAGATCTTTGCTAGCACAAAGATCACCAAGAAGGAGCCACCTCTCTTCTTGTGTGCGGCACCTTTGGAGAAGAAGCGCTTGCATCTTTCTCTTCCAAGTCGCCATCTTCCTCATGGCTATGGTATGATCTCTATCGATCTATACAAGCATTTATATGTTGATCATATGGCATGCAAAAGATGTTAAAAGAAACCCTTGCTTCCGCTCGAAATTCCTTATATGCGCCTTCTATTAGGGTTTCGCCCCCTCCCCTTGTATTAGGGGACCTTCACTTGGAAAAGAGGGAAGGAAGCGGCGACGCAAGCACCAGAGAGGGAGAAGAAAACAAGTTTTTCATTACTCAAAATCAGCCACCATTACATAGAGGAGTACACCTTATAACAAGCGAACAAAATAGCCGTTGCACGGAAGCTTTCCGTTCACGCAAGCAGGCTGCCTCCTGTCATTCCTTCTTTTGACGCGACCATACTGAAGAGAAGGATGACAGACGTGAGGCGTTCTTGCCATAAGGTACAATGCAAAATAACAAAATAAAAGGTGGCCTTTAAGAGGAAGGGCCATATCTCGCGGGCCTCTTCCGAACTGGTGTGGACTTTTGATGCGTGAGGCGTGGGCCTCCATCAGCTCTACCGGGGTGGGTAAAATTCTCCTTTGGAGAATTATCTTTGTATACTTGGAGGAGTGCTGGGGCAACGTTTAAGAGCTCTGCTTCTGGGAGCCAAACTTCCTCACCAGTGATGTATTTGACAAGGTAGAAAATCTGTACCTCGTCAAGGGTGAGACGAGTTTGGTCCTCGAGAATAGCCTCAATCTCTGGCTCTCCAAGATCATCAAGTGTAGTGATAGAGATGGGCTCATGATAAGGAGTGAGATCCTCCACATTGATGGTGGTGGAGATCCCTAAGTCTAGTGGCAAATCCAATACGTAGGCATTGTTGTTGACTTTGCCAATGATAGTGAAGGGGCCAATTCCTTTAGCATCTAGCTTTCGCCCAAGTCCTTGATCTCTCTCCTTGCAAGTCCTCAGGATAACACGATCCCCTACAGAGAATAACCTTTCTCGGCGACATTTGTTAGCATCATCACGATAAGCATTTACAGAATCAGATATCTTAGAAAATAATTCATGATGTAGCTGAGAAACATGCATAGCAAAGTCACGAGCAGGCAAAGAGGTCCTAAACTGTTTAGGCAGTGGAAACAAATCAACAGGCTTGTTAGGTTGATACCCTAGATTTGCTTGGAAAGGTGACAAGCCAGTGGTCCTATTGGGTATGCTATTATAGGAAAACTCGGCTATAGGCAAGAGCTTATCCCAGTTGCCGGGATGATCTTCAACAAGGCTCCTAAGAATGCTCTCAAGTGATCGATTGACCACTTCAGTCTGACCATCCGTCTGAGGATGATAGGCTGTGGAGAACTTGAGTTGTGTACCTAGCATGGTCCATAAAGTTTTCCAGAAATGACTGACGAACTTGGTATCTCTATCTGAAACAATGGTTAGTGGGGTACCACGCAGCCGAACAACCTCCCTAAAGAACAACCTGGCTATATGTGAAGCATCGGATGTTTTGGAACAAGGAATAAAATGCGCCATCTTGGTAAATCTATCTACTACTACAAAGATGGAGTCATGCCTAGCAGGGGTCCATGGAAACCCTAAAACAAAATCCATGCTAAGGTCTTGCCAAGGGGCTTGGGGAATAGGTAGAGGCGTATAGAGACCTGGACTATGCTTATATGTCTTAGTGATCTGACAAGTCCTACAATGCCGTATTATCCTAGACACATCCCGATAAAGGTTAGGCCAGTAGAACCGCTCCTCTACTAAGGTTTGGATCTTGTCTTGGCCATGGTGCCCCGTGGCCCCGCCTCCGTGCAATTCCCATACTAGGAATTCTCGGATTGAAGACTTAGGCACACAAAGGATCGGCCCAAGAAACAAATATCCATCCCTAAGAGAATAGAGCGGGTGACTCATGGGACCTACATTAAGGTCAGCATACACAGAAGAGAAATCAAGACACTCAGGATAAGCAGATTTCATATGTTCAAAGCCAGTAATTTCAGCATGGAGCGAAGTCAAAAGCAAGTTTACTCTACTTAAAGCATATGCAACTTTGTTTTCAACTCATGATTTGTGTTTAAGGACAAAAGTGTATTGTTGAAGATATTCTACCCACTTAGCATGTTTAGAATTAAGTTTTCTTTGAGCACTCAGATAAGACAAAGCTTGGTGATCACTATTTAGGGTGAACTCCTTATGGATTAGATAGTGTCTCCAATGCCTAAGGGATTGAACCACAGCATAAAATTCTTTGTCATAGGTGGAATATTTTTGTTTGGCTTCATTTAATTTCTCACTGAAGAATGCTATGGGGTGCCCTTCTTGACTTAGGGTTCCACCTATGCCCATTCCAAAAGCATCAAAATCTAGTTCGAAGATCTTATCAAAATCAGGTAGCCTAAGGACTGGGGCTGATGTCATCCAAGCCTTAAGCTCTATGAAGGCTTTACTAGCAGACTTAGTCCAAAAAAAATCACCTTGCTTTGTGCAGCTAGTGATGGGAGCAGCTAGAGAACTAAAATTTCTAATGAACCTTCGGTAGAAGGTTGCTAGACCATGAAAACTCCTAACTTCAGTAGCGGTCTTGGGCTCTGGCCAATCTATAATGGCTTGGATTTTGGTCGGATCAGCTTGAAGGCCCTGCTCAGAAACTATGAATCCTAGGAAGACCACACTATGAGAGAGGAAAGAGCACTTTTTCATATTGACATATAATTTCTCATCCTTAAGAAGATCTAAGGTTTTCCTAAGATGTTCTAAATGATCTTCCTTAGTTTTGCTATAAATCAAGATGTCATCAAAATAGACTACTAAGAACCTACCTATGTAGGGTTTTAAGACCTGGGTCATGAGTCTCATGAAAGTTGAGGGGGCATTAGTCAAGCCAAAAGGCATTACTAGCCACTCATACAGACCGTCCTTGGTCTTGAAAGCAGTCTTCCATTCATCTCCTTCCCGGATTCTCACTTGGTGATACCCACTCCTTAAATCTAGCTTACTAAACCAATTAAATCCAACCAGCATGTCTAGCATATCATCAAGTCTAGGGACAGGGAACCTATATTTAACAGTGATCTTATTAATGACCCTACAGTCAATGCACATCCGCCAGCTTCCATCCTTTTTAGGGGTTAGAAGTGCAGGGACGACACACGAGCTAAGGCTTTCCCTAATGAATCCCTTACCTAGGAGGTCATCTACCTACCTTTTAAGTTCTTCATGTTCAATGGGATTCATCCTATTGTGTGGCAAGTTTGGTAAGGTTGAGCCAGGAATGAGATCTATAACATGTTGGATGTCCCTTAAGGGTGGAAGACCTACAGGTAGGTCTTCAGGCATAAGCTCACTATAGTCTAATAGGGGGGATTTCACCTCAGGTGGGACATGAGATTCAGATTTAGAATTGGCTTCCTTAACAATCAGAGTATACATTTGTTGAGTCTCCTGGTATTCCCTAGTGAAGGCTTGGTGCCTAATCAGTTGAATGGTTGGTTTAGGGGAATTTGACTCTTCTATCTTTCCCTTGCTAGTGGAGGCTCTAAGCTCTTTAGGCATGGAGGGTTTGAGTTTGACCTTCTGCCCATCATGGCTGAATACATAAGTATTAGTCCAACCATAGTGGATAACGTCCATGTCATAAAGCCATGGTCGGCTAAGGAGGACTTGGGTGACGTCCATTATGATGACGTCACACCATACCTTCCCTTGGTAGATGGCAAACTGCAAAGGCACTTGGCATCTATGAGCTACAGGTACGCTAGATTGATTAACCCAAGAAATACTATATGGGGTGGGATGAGGTTCTAACTTAAGATTGAACTTGCTCACAGCTGTGTGAGATATGGTATTAAGGCTACTACCCCCATCTATCACTACCTTGCAAACCTGACCGTTGCATTTGGTGTAGGTATGGAAAATACTAGTCCTACGCCAATCGTCACTAGAAGGCTTAATGAGAGTACACCTAACTACTCCTAAGGTACCTTGAGCTTGATCACTATCATAATCCTCATCTCCCCATACGTGACAACTGGCATCGGGGTTATGTGGTTCCTCATGGTGTTCCTCATAAGTTTCTTCCTTTTGTGTTTCTTCTTCCAAATATAGAACTCTCTTAGGACAGTCCTTCATGAAATGGCCGGGTTGTTTACAAGCATGACAAGTTACCCTAGAGGGTTCTTTGAGGGGAGTTGGGTTGGGCTTAACTTGAGCAGGATTAGGAGTGGGAGTCCTAGAGATGGGTCTAGAAAAACTAGCTTCTTTCCTATAGGCGGCCCTAAGGTTCTGCTCTACATCAAGAGCTCTTTGGTAGCATTGCTCCATGGTGTCTATCTGGTAGTAGGTCAAATTTCTCTTAATTTCATACCTTAGCCCATTCTTGTATCTACTTAAGGTACACCTAGGTGTTTCTCGAATTCCACTCCCAAGAAGGACCTCATCAAATTTAGTTGTGTAATCATCTACAGTAAAACTTCCTTGGGTGAGGCTATAGACTTGATCTAGAAGCTTGTCCTTAAATGAGGAAGGAACATATTTCTCTTTTAATCTTTGGAGCATTTCATCCCATCTATCTATGGGCGGCCGATTGTCTCTATCTAAATTGCTCTCAACACTACTCCAATACAGTCTAGCTGATCCTTCAAGGAGGCATCGGGTGAATCTAACCTTGCTATGCTCAGGCATCATGCTCCAATCGAAGTAATGCTCAAGCCTAGATAACCAGTCGAGAAAATCCCTAGGGTCAAGGGACCCACTAAAAGTTGGAGGGGTGAGTTTGATGGACCTCTGCACATCATCATCCCTATGCCTATTCTGAAAATTGGGTGGGCCATGGTGGCCTTCCCATTCTCGAGTCTGCTGGAAATCTCTCCTAAGAGGCTGATTTCTATGGGAAGACTCCGGGAAATCCTTAAGGATTGGCTCGCTAGAAGGACGACTAAGGGGTCTTTCTTCTACATGGCTTTCAACACTTAGAACCCTTTGACTAATTTCCTTCATTTCGGCTCTCAGGTCATCCATGCTTTCGCACATCTTGGTCACCATTTCCCTTAAGGCAGCTAGTTCCATAGGTGAATTAGGTTCTTGTGGGGCTTTAGATCGGGTATGCATGATTTTGAAAATTTCTAATTTTGAAAACAATGCACCTAGTCAATTATGAAAATGCAAGTTTTGCTTCAAACAACCTAGTTCCAAAATCGCCTTAGGATTTAGAAAATAAGTTTTAAGGCTTAAAATATAAACTAAGGAGCCTAGGCTCTGATACCAACTGATGTAGGATAAGCTATCATGCAAACAACACCTTTGAAATAATTTTGTAGTAAGATAGATTAAGGAAACCCAAATTAAACTAACGCATTTTGGAAACTAAGATTTTTGGTATTTATATAGAAAGCCGAACCTACTCATGCAAGTTTAAGAAAAGCAGTAGGTTGATTTATGCATGCTATTCTACGAAAGCAGTAAATGACGAATTCGAAAGACAGCTCACCTCGCGCCCCTTGAGAATAGAAGGGACGTACCTTCCCGTTCTTCACCGGTCTAATGGTGGAAAAGTAGGCAAGTAGGGCCCTATGTGCTTATAGCCAGAACATTACAGCATCCCACACAGGCGTGGGTGAATTGCAAATGAATATTAAGAGGCTGATCACAATTAATAGTGAAAGGGGGAGGTTAGGCCTCCAAATTCCCTTACTAACAAGCGAAGGACTAACTATAGGGAGGGAAGAGCTTCCAGCTTTGAACGGGTCAGCCTCGGATCATGCAAATCATCTGCTCGTGAGTGTAGTTATCTGTAGTAAAGGAGACAGTAGGCTATGAGTGAAAGAACTTAGCTGGTTGCGCGTCGGTTCGGGGAGTGGGTCACGGCCGAAGCTAGGTGGAGGTCGGGTCTTCCCCTTGGCAGATACAAGGGACGGAAGATACCTCCGGCGTCATCAGGGGTGGGGAAACCGGTGAATGCTTGCGAAGCTTTCAACCAAACTCGCGCTCTCAACGACGAGAATCGACCAACGGCACAGCTTTGAGTCATGGGACAGGGGATCGTGCGGCAGGGGAGGGCCGAGCGATGTGCGTCAGGGCAGGTCTGTTGGCGTCGATGAGTCTTTCACCAAGAGGAGTCGCAGGGTCGACGGAAGGCGCCTAACCACGAGCTCCACTCGCAGATCAGGATTCTGGGCGGAGGAGAAGCGCACGATGCTCCATCTGGCCTCGTCCCGGGCTCAGACCTCTTTCCTTGGTTCTCAGAAGTGGCGACGCGAAGCGAAGTGGGGTTGGAACGTGGGAAGGGACAGTGGAAACGACAGATGAGGTGGAGACGACGGATGGTTTCACTGCGCGACAAGGGCTCACGAACAGGTATGTGGGGTGGAGGCTCGATGTCAAACGCACTTGGAAAAGAGGGAAGGAAGCGGCGACGCAAGCACCAGAGAGGGAGAAGAAAACAAGTTTTTCCTACGACTCGCGAGAGACACCTCCGGGTAATGCTCAAGAATCCTAATTATTTCTTTTCTTTATGTCTTGCATTGGCTTTTTTTTTCGTATGAATAGGTAAATTTTTTGAATTCTATCAGGAGCGTCTGATGAAACTAATTGAAAAGGTGAAGTTGCCAATCGGAAGGATTCTAAGAAACTCATGAACTCTAGACATGGAGCTTCTGTGCTTGATTGCTCTTTCAAAAATCTAAATTACGAGGATAATGTATAATCTTAATTTTGCTCGCCGATTTGTATGTCAATACTTCACCTTTGACCTTAAAGTGTTAGCAGCAGAACATGGCAGCAGCACTTCAGCACTTCGCTAGAACAAAAGGAACACCAAGAACATCAAAGAGGAATCATAAAATATTATTGCACACATGAAATAGAGAATTACAAGCATATTTAAAGAAAAACAATCCTAATCTATTTAGGTAACTTATCTAACTAATATGGACTAATCACCCTATATGGTAGCCAATAATCTAATATAGTAAACTCTAATTAAAATTAGATAAATATGGCAACACATGGCGTGTTTACCAATTTCAATACTCCCCCTTAAACACGACACTTACAAACCCCCAGCATATCTCTCAATTCTACAAAATCGTTAATCTTCAAAGTTTTGGTGAAAATATCAGCAACTTGATCCTAGGTCTTCACATAAGTCAACTCCACTAGTTTGTTTGCAAGACATTCTCGAACATAATGAAATCTCGTGTCTATATGCTTGTTTCGTTCATGAAATAGAGGATTCTTGGCTAGAGCAATTGCAGACTTATTGTCTACGTTGATTTGAGTTGGCTTCTTCTCCTTAGCATGTAGATCTTCCATCAGACGTCTCAACCAGATTGCTTAAGTCACACAAGAATTTAGAGCAACGTATTCAGCTTCACATGTTGATAAGGCCACAATTGGTTGTTTCTTCGAACTCCATGTAAATGCAGTGTTACCCAAGTAGAACACAAAACTTGTTGTACTCTTTCGATCATCTATATCACCAGCCCAATCACTATCACAATATCTAGTAAGATGGAATTCACTGGAGGTAGTGTAATACAGTCCATAGTCAAGAGTGCCTTTTATATACCGAAGAATCCTTTTTGCTACATTCAAATGTATTGAAGTAGGAGTCTCCATATAGCGACTTACAAGTCCTACACCAAAAAGAATGTCTGGTTTAGTATAGGTCAAATATCTCAAACTTCCAACTAAACTCTTGAACAAAGTTGGATCCACTTTCTCATGGTCATCATTCTTGGATAATTTTACGTTACACTCAACTAGAGTACTGACTGAATTACAGTTATTACATTTGAATTTCTTTAGAACTTCTCTTGCATAGTTCTCTTGTGAGATGAAAATCCCTTCACTTGTTTGTTTCACTTCCATGCCAAGATAATAAGACATCAGCCCCAAATCAGTCATCTCAAATTCAAGATTCATTTTCTTCTTGAAATCTTCAAACATATCTGGATTATTGCCTGTAAATATTAAGTCATCCACGTATAAGCATACTATCATGATTTCACTCTCATTGGCCTTCAGATATAAAGAATGTTCATAAGGACACCTTTTAAAACCATTTTTCTGAAAATAACTATCGATTCTGCAGTTCCAAGATCTAGGTGCTTGCTTTAAACCGTACAGAGCCCATGAGAGTCTAAGGACCTTGTCTTCGTGTCCTTTTGCCACATATCCTGGAGGTTGTTCAATGTAAACCTCCTCTTCTAAATATCCATTTAAAAAGGCTGACTTTACATCCATCTGATAGATTTTCCATTTTTGCTGAGCTGCCATAGAGATAATTAATCTGATAGTTTCTAAGCGAGCAACTGGAGCAAATACCTCATCGTAGTCAATGCCTTGACGTTGCTTGTAACCCTTTGCAACAAGTCTAGCTTTATACCTCTCTATTTCTCCTTTAGAATTCTTCTTGGCCTTGTAAACCCATTTGACTCCAATTGCATTATGCCCTTTTGGAAGTTTTGCTAACTTCCATGTCTGATTCTTTTCAATGGTTTTTATCTCCTTATCCATAGCCTTCTTCCATCTCTTGGCTTTGGAAGCTTCAATATAGTTAACAGGCTCTATATCTTCAAATAAACAAATATATGTTACATCATCAATTCTCACTGTCTCATCATATTGTCAGCTAGACTTCTTATACGAGGATGTTGTCTACTTGTACTTGCTTCTGATGAGCTAGGCTCATTGCGCGGTGGTGATGATGGTGGAGTACTTACTTGAGGTGTATCTTCCTTTTCTTCTTCACCAGTTGAGAGAGGAAACTCATGATCATTAGTCTCTACTTGCCAATCCCATTCTGTTTCTTCATCAAAATCAACATCTCTGCTCACAAAAATCTTCTTTGTAGTGGGATTATAGAGTTTATACCCTTTTGTCCTTGAATCATAGCCAACAAATATGCATTTTCTGCTTTTATCATCTAACTTTGTACAATTGTTGTCAAGGATGTGAGCATAAGCTATACTGCCAAAAACTTTGAGATGTGAGACTGAAGGTTTTCTTCCACACCATGCTTCAAAGGGAGTTTTACGATTTACAGATTTAGTTTCACAGCGATTTTGAATGTACACTGCACAATCCATTGCTAGTACCCAAAATTCTTTAGGCATCTGTTTTGTCTTTACCATACTTCTTGTCATATTCATGATTGTGCGATTCTTTCTTTCAGCTACTCCATTCTGCTGTGGTGATCTTAGAGCAGTTAGGAATCTTCGAATTCCTACTGTTCTACAATAGTCTTCAAATTCTCTTGAGGTAAATTCTCCCCCTCTATCTGATCTCATAGCTTGTATTATACATCCCTTTTCTTTTTCAACAAGAGCCTTAAAATTCTTAAAAGTTTTGAATACTTCCGATTTTTCCTTTAGGAAGTATACCCACGTCATTCTGCTAAAATCATCAATAAATAGAAGGAAATATCTGTTCTGACCAAAAGAATTTGGTGTAATTGGCCCACACACATTAGTGTGTATCAATTGGAGAGGTCTTGAAGACCTTGATTCAGACTCCTTTGGAAAGCTCTTCCTTGACTGCTTTCCTAACATGCACCCTTCACAAAGATTATCAGGCTGATTGATATATGGTAGTCCTCTCACCATACCTTCATGTGTCATCTTCTTAATGCTTCCAAAATTTAAATGGCCAAGTCTCAAATGTCATAGCCACGGTGAGTCTTTATAGCATGCAGCCAAGCATCGTGTTGCATCTGTTTGAATGTTCAGTGAGAAGAGTCGATTTTTGGACATTGTTACCTATGCAAGTAATTTTCCTCTACCATTCTTTAGATACAGGTTATACCCTTTTGTGTAGAAAGAGTACCTATTTTCTAACATTTGTCCCATACTGAGTATGTTATTTTTCATAGCAGGGGCATAATACACATTTGAGATGAAAATGATGACTTCTGTCCTTCAACTTGATCAAAATCTCTCCCTTTCCATGTACGGGAATCTTGGATGAGTCTCCAAAAGTAATATTGCCTTTTATTTTCTCATCAATATCGATAAACAATGATCTGTCTCCACACATGTGATTGCTAGCTCCTGTGTCCAAGTACCATGTAGTTTTAACTACTTGTTTTATGTCTTTATATGCAATGAAGACATTAGAATCTATCTCTTCTACTATCTCTTCTATCTCCTCCTCAATCTCCTCCTGAGATAGATTAGCTCTTGGAGTATATCTAGAATTACATTCTGAAGCAAAATGTCCAAATTTATTATAGGCGTAACATTGGATATGAGACTTGTCATATCTATTCTGAGTTTGATATGATCTACCTCAACCTCCTCCTCTTCCTCGTGTCGAGGTAAACTGAGAAGTACCTGTTGGTGTATATGCCCTTGGACCCGTTGTTGGTCCATCTTGTACTACATGACATTAATATTTAATATATCATTATGGCATTGTCGTTATTATGCTATGTTTACATCTGTGATTATGTACATGGATAATAATGTCCCTGTAGATAGATTGTATCTGTGCTCAAACGGTGTGTCCTCAGTCGAGTACCTAAGTGGATAAGGGACAGCTCTGGTACATGTGAGACTGGTATATGGGCTGGTTATGCACGGGGTGCTAACGCAGACATATGGGTATATCAGTGGTGGATATACTGGACCGACCCGCTGTGAGGCTTTAACTTGGTATCATGAGTTAAACTCATATATGACAGGAGATGCATTGATCCCTTGACTTGATGTCATTGACTCTTCTATATGGTTAGGGGCATACTTTCATACAACCTAACGCCTCGCCGTAGCAGGGAGGTTATAACGGTTATCATTGGGTATGTCACGACCCATATGAGAAGATCAATGGACAGACATAGGAATCGCCCCTTCCTGCGGGAAGCTTAATATCCACGGGGCCCCCCTATGGTTGCATGACTGAGAGTGTATGGCCATACCCAGGTGAAAGCCTGATTTAGTCATGACCATGAAATTGGGTGAAAACAAAGTGGTGACACACTTTGTCCAATCGGATATCAGTTTAGCAAAGAGACTGTAATGCATCAGTACCTTGTTGCGATGATGGGGATGTCGATGTTGATATCCATTCCGATGACTTGGGTAGTAGCGATGCACTGCTAGGTGCCAATCACTGCTTATGATAACTCGGTTCATCACTGCCAACGTCTGAGGAACCTACAGGGTTGCACAACTTGAAACTCGGGTTCTCGTATTGATCGGGTAGCCTATTGATTGAGTTATTGGATAACTCAGATCTGTTTGGGAGAATCCATCAGCACCACTATGCTAGATGAGATGAAAGGAATCATTTGGAGCTAACTTGTTTTTGGGCCTAGTAGGCCAAATGGGCCCAATAGACCAAGTTGGGCTAATAGGCCAAATGGGCTCAATAAGCCATTTGGGCCAAGGGGCCAAATGGAATGGCGCAAGCTATTTGGAGTGAGCTTGGTGTATTTCCTTGAGGTGGACAAATCCAAATTGGACATCTTCTTAAGGTGAGAAGCTTGGAGCTTCTCACTTGGAGTGGGTGAATGTACTTGGACGCATGGCACTTGGAGTGGGCGAAATGGGTTTTACCTCTTGAAGAGGTGTGTCTCTTGATGAAGAGGTGTGCCTCTTCACTAGTGAAGAGATGCACTTATTCATGGGTATATAAATCCCCTTCCTCCCCCCTCGTCACAACTCTTGAACTCTTGCCCCCCTTGTCCCCTTGTCGCCACTCCTAGAAAGAGGGAGAGGGATGTTCGCCCATAGCCTCTCCTCTTCCCTTTAGTGAGTTCGGAACTTTGGAAGTTCCTTGGCGCCCTCCTCTCCAAAGTTGGACTTTGGCTTCGGTTGATTCCGGCTCGGATCTTGGTGGAGTGCTTCAAGAGTTGGACTCCGACGAAGCTCCACCTCCTCTCCTTGGCATCTCCTCTAGAGTTGGCGCAAGTGATTGAGGAAGTCTCCCAAAGGCTTGGATCTTCTTCCCGAGGCTAGCACCGGGCGTGGAAGAAGAGGATTCGAGGTTCGGCTGTGTGCGAGACTGTAGAGGGCGCACATTTGGGCGCCTGCATCGCATCACTTAATTTGCATCAAGGTATTATCTCCTACTCACCGTGTCGATCTCCTCGCAAGACTCAATCTTCTGGGTTTTTGGGACTAGCTTGTTTCGGGGATTGCTTCCGCTGTGCTTGTTTGTAAAATTTTAAAATTCCTAGGGTTTCCCAATAGTACCTTCATAATTTTGTGTACTTCTTCCTCTTCCAGCACTTTGAACTTGTTCTCTTCCACGACCTCAGCCTCGGCCTCCATAGTTGACATTATCTCTCCTTATTGTCTCTCTCAAATTGAGTTGTGACTTAAGAACCTACTCCAATGGTTCTTTCTTTCTTCTATTTAGTTTCTCTTCATGTGCTTCAAGAGATCCTGACAGTTCTTCTAGAGTCATTTCTTCTATGTCTTTTGACTCTTCAATGGCAGTTACTATATAGTCAAATTTTTTCAGTGAGTGTGATGTAGGACGGGGGCCTAAAACATTCAAACAACGATTTTTGAAATCCGTTTTGATAGATAAATAGATAATAAGGGAAAACCGGATTTAAACTAACGAGATTTGGGAAACTAATTTTTTTGTAGTTTTAATAATAGGGGAAGAACCGAAATTATACTATTGAAAGCTGTAAATGCTGGAAGTAAACTTACAGAGCGACCCTTGAGAATTGAAGGATCGTGTCACCCCGTTCTTCACCGGTCCAACTCTGATGAAAGGTGTAGAATGGTTGAGCATTACACACAAACACACAAAGGGATCCGAACAAGCCTCGGATTCATATTACACACTTAAATCAGGGGGAAGGCTAGTCCTCACAAGTTCCCTTGCTAATATGAGATCTAACTAGAAGAGGGGGGAGAGAAGAGAGGGATGCGCCACCACTTTGCTTGTCCTCCTTGCGCCAGCTACAAAATCAAAGACTAATGTTGATGCTATTCAGATCACAAGAGGAAACGAAACAAAAGAAAGAAGAGAAACTTAGCTTCTTGGTTTGAAGATCCCTCCTTCTTGTTCCTTGCGCATCATGTCCTCTTGGAGAGTTTCTTGGCTTCAAGATGGAAGTTAAGAGATGAAGAACTCTCAGTTAGAAGATGCAAGAGAGGAGTCTTCTTAGAATTTTGGTGGAGAAGATGGAAGAAGAAGGGCTTGGCCCTTGGAAGAACACTACTACTAATACTAATGGCGACACTAGTGTTTACCTAGGAAACTAATAGACAATTCTTATTTCATCAAAGCTAGAGAATACATGCGAGAGGGGTACATTTATAGGCAAGTGGGAGAGCTAGGGTAGGATGGTAAATTGCCCCCTTGCGCTCCTTACAAAAATAGAGTGAAATTCGAAATTTGAAAGACAAGGGTTGGCGCAAATTGGTCTTGAAAGCTTTCCTTCTTTGATAGTCTTCTTTTGGCAAGGTTTTGATGGCGTTGGGCTGGCATTGAGGTGGCTTTCCTTGCTTCTTGTGTTGGTGAGAGGCTCTCATCTTTGCTGAATGTTGGTGCATAAGTGAAGGATTCGAAAGTTGAATCCTTTCCATAAGTACTTTGGGCGGCAAAACAAGATGGTAAGTCTCATTAAAGGCTCCCTTTGATTGTGGATCTAGATTGGATTGATTTTGAATTCTTTCTTTGCTTGGATGATGAGTTGGCGCATATCCAAGGTTGGATGGTTGATGTGGTCGATTGATTCATTGAAGAGGCGCCTAATCAAATAAGGAAACTGAAATGGCAAGTGAGTTCATCTTGGACCTTGAGTTGAACTTGGAGTTGGAGAGGTTGAAGTCTTCTTTCCTTTCTTGAACTGAACTTCTTGAGTGGGATTTGAGCTGACCTTGGAGTGGAGCTTTAGCTAACCTTTAGCTTGAATGACCTGCCAAAAATATAACCAATGCAAGGATGCACTATCCTACCATAATGCAAAAGTATATAAGAGCTACATGCATTACAATGCACAACCTACTACAATTGGACTTGCCATAATTGACTATATGATGCATGGCTTTATTTGAAAGCTTAAACTAACCTAAATGCCATGAAATGCAATGCAAAACAATAGAAAGCAAGTGAGCTCTAGGTGAACCCAAGTTGAGGAGGTTTCCTCCGAGCCCAAGCATGTCTCTTTAGAGCAGGGCTGCTGCCTCCATCAGAGTGATCTTAATATCTTTTCAATCACTTTTACATCTGAAATATTATCACCCAATCTTCTTATCTGATTGGCGTTTGATGCAACTCTTGAAATATAATCTGAAACCTTTTCAGACTCATTCATCATGATGGCTTCAAACTCTCCTCTCAAATTTAGAAATTTTTTCAAATGTGGATTCATCAAGGGCTTGATGAATCAAAGACATGACCTTTTGATCCTTCTTTCTCAACTCCTTTTGAGCTTGTGTAAGATTATTTGAATCACTTGGAATTTCAATTTTATTTTCAACAATATCTCACACATCATGTGCACCTAATAGTGTTTTCATTATATGCACCAATTATCAAATTTCTCACTTGAGAATTTAGGGACTTGAAATGGGCTCATATTATTATTAGCCATTTTTTTTTTAAGATTTTCAAGAAACTTTAGCTTTTCAAAAAATAGTTGGATCAGGCCCACTTGTACACTAATTGACCCAAGTTGTGATAGTCCAGATAAATAGACTACTCTTGAACCGGTAATGAAATTGATTTGATAAACCAATCAAATTAATTGAACCGGTCAATAATTTTACCGAACTAGGTTTGGCAGCAATCGCGAGCGGCTAATCTAGCCGCCGCATCTTCGATGATCGAACGACGCCAACAGAAACTTTGGCGGACGGAGGCTTCGAGCAGACGCTGAAGTTGCTTCGATTGAGATCATTCGGCGTCGTCCGACGGTTGGATAGGCACCGGAGAAACAGGGGCTTCGTTCGACGGAAGATCGAGTGGCTGACCTAGCCGCAACGAGGGACTTCGAGTGAAAGATTCGGCGGACTTCAGAGGGCGCAAGCTTCAGCGGAGGTTTCGCTACTTCGTCTGTGAGCAGGCGGCGACAATAGCCGTGGAAATTCTTTCGCTAGCGACAAGATGCTGTGGCTGCGGAGATCAGGCGACTCGACTTGGCATCGACATGTGCAAGGTGGTGAAGCGAGCAGCGGATTGGTCGACGGGAGAAGCAAGAGACAGATTTCGTGAGGGCAGAGAACAGCTGATGTTCTTCTTTGCTGAAATAGAGACAGCCGGCGTTGAGACTTCGGCGGGCGATTTTCCGGGCTAGAAAGGAGGCGAGCGTTCAGTCGAAAGAATAGCGACGGCGCTTCGATTTGTTTCTTCCCAGTATGGTCGGTGACAGACAGAAAAGTAGATCAACGTGCAGCGATCGAAGGCGCGAGCAGCGACGAAAAAATTTTAAGGACGATGAAGCACGGGTAGAACTTGGAAACAGCAAGCAGCGTCTTTGTTTTTTTTTTTTTGGGCACAGCCGTCCAAAAAATTTCAAAGACGAAGGATTCAAACGCATGCAATCTTGGCACGGCAATCTCGTCGTCCAGATGACGAACGTAACAAGCGCACGTGCAATCTTGGCAAGCTACGGGCGATTCGGCGTCGTTAGAACTTGGACGGCGTCTGTTGGAGGCTTCGGCGGTCGAAACTTAGGAGGAGCCTCCTCTGTTTAGTCCAAGATCATCCAGCGACAAGGCTTTGGCAGTCGTTGTAGCACGGCTGATCAGGAGTTGGCGCAGCGAGAGGCTATCGGTCGACGAGTAGAAACAAATCACGGAGGCAATGGGGCCGAATAGCAAGAAAAACTTCACCGATGTCCGATGAATCGTGCCGAAGGAAGAAAACTTTCTTCGCGTCCACATCAACGGAACAAATCGGTTCTTCAGAGAAAATAACAGCACCTTTGGCTCTAATACTACTGTTAGCAGTAGAACATGGCAGCAACACTTTAGCACTTCGCTAAAACAAAAGGAGCACCAAGAACATCAAAGAGGAATCATAAAATATTATTGCACACATGAAATAGAGAATTACAAGCATATTTAAAGAAAAACAATCCTAATCTATTTAGGTAACTTATCTAACTAATATGGACTAATCACCCTATATGGTAGCCAATAATCTAATATAGTAAACTCTAATTAAAATTAGATAAATATGGCAACACATGGCGTGTTTACCAATTTCAACATAAAGTATGTTGTTATCTCGCGAACTCAACTCTAGTATGTGTGTATGCTTTTATTCAATAGGTCTTCATTAGTGCTGCTTTAGAGCATTGTCATGTTTTAGCAGTAGAACGAAGTGGCTGCATGTCCCTTTGCTTGCTGCATACTAAACTCCAAGGAACCTGAGAGAAGTGAATTACTGAAGCCAGTTGGTGAAAGATTAGTTGATCTTTCTTTTGATAGCTGTGGGTATGCAACTTGATTCTGTACGTAATTACAATTTATTATATGATTGTGCTATTATTATTTTGTAAAATATGCAGTAACTATGTTGTGAGTTGTGCCCTTGGGCTCCAAGTTCGGTGGGCAGCTGATGGAATATGCCTGGAGCTGGCATGCTTTGTGGATAAGCTATCAATGGATAAAAACGGCAGCTACGTGATCGAGAAAAGCCTCACATCCAACGGTAAGCACTTTATAATTGAAGCACTTGCTCGTCTCGCAGACTGCAAGCTCGAGGAAATGGCTCAAAACGAGTTCGGAAACTATGTGCTGAAAACTGCTGTGAAGTGGGGCAGCTCAAATTCAATCCCAACTTCAACACCCCAAAACAATCTTCTCCATTACCTTCAACTGTTTCATAGGCTTCGACGGCTGGTGATGCCTCACCGGTTAAACCCTTTTGCCAAGAAACTCTATGAAGTCATCATGCTGACGCAGCAGATGTATGAGAGGAGGATTGTCCTTAACTCTGTACTCTAAGGTGATGGAGATGATGATGCGAAAATCGTAAGAGGATCTTGAGATGAGGAAAGTGAAAACGCGTCGGAGGAAAACCCGAGAAAACCGATCAAAACGATACCGCAAAGATGCGACTTGAGCAATACTAGCGAACCGGGAAACCAAGAACTCAATTCTAATCTCACAAATAACTGATCTTACTTGTAGAGCCAATTTTCTTTTGCATGCGTGCGCAGTCGGGGATCCATTACGGGTCTGCAAAAGGAAGGGCGTCCGCTATCCGGGACAAGAGGGAGGGATGAGGCGCCAAATGCAGGGTGCACTAAGGGTTGTCAGAGCTGGGGAGGAAGAGGGATGAGGCGCACTAGAGGAAGAGGGATGAGGCGCCAAGTGCTGGGTGCACTAAGGGCTATTGGTGCTAGGGAGGAACCCGGAAGACACACGGAATGCAAGCAGTTTGAAAAGACAAGGTGCCCGAAGTGCTTCGGAGATGCTCCAGCCCTTTTGATTGAAAGAGAGTGCAAGTACAGGAAAGGGAACGAGGGAACTCACAGGCGAGTTCCTCAGAGCTCACTGTACTAGGCCTTGCACGGGGAAGGTGACTACTATTGCAAAACTAAAAAACACACAAGCCCTCAGCTCTTTTTTATAGATCAAGAGAGGAGGGAAGACACATGCATAACACATGAGGGTTGTTGGAGAAGCCAACAACCTTTAACCTCCTAAAAGAGGGTCAAGATACCCTCTAACTAACTAAAAGCAACAACTATCAACTCTCGCAATGAATCTTCAGGGGGTTGGCGCATGGGCCTTATTCGCAGGCCGCTGTCCAAACCAATTGGCGCGCTAAACCATCTCCGAGCATGACGCCATGAAACAGCAAAACTTGCTCATTGTGGGTTGGTTCTGCACATTGTTGGCTGTATCATGGGCCGAGTTGAGGACTCGGTTGTGGTAGCGGTCCGTCGGTGGTCCTCGGGGAAGGGGTGTCATAGGAACCGGTTGAATGGAGTCCGCCGAAGTTGAAGAGGGGCTCATGATACCTACATAACGGTCAAGAGGTTATGAAGACCATTACGAACATCAAACTTCCTACAAAATAGGACCCATCTTCATTGTCAAGGCGTTCACAGCCTGGCCGTGCTTTTGTTCACGGGCGTGAACGGATGGTTTGAGATATACATAATCATTCACGGCCTGGCTGTGCGTTTTGTCATGGGCGTGATCGAATGGTCCGAAATCCACAGAATCATTCACGGCCTGGCCGTGCGTCTTGTCACGGACGTGACAACTGGGGCCGAATTCTGCCAAACTCGTCATGGCAGGTGCCATGGCCGTAACAGTCGCCGTGGTCGCATTCGTGTTTTGGGTGGACCGTGTCACGGCTGTGTTCTCCATTATGGCCTGGCCGTGTTTAGTCGTCACGGCTGTGTTCTCCATCATGACTTGGCTGTGTTTGGTGGCAGACTAGCCGATTTGGTCTGGAATCCTCAGTGTAGCATCGTCGAACCCTGGGGAGGCTTCCAAGGTGTCTTTCATGGGTGTTTGATCACACCCAAATATGTTCATGACTCCGTCACATGTGCACCAAAATACATCCCCTTCAGGCAGATTAGACCGAGAATAAGAGCATGAAGCTTTATCAAGTTGTTGTGATGTTTTAGTCTGTTCATTTATTGTTTCTGAGTGTAGTGTCTGTCTATGTCTGCTCTGTAAATCATATTCAGACTCGGTTTAATTTGATTTCTCCACTTTTGGCTTTCGCTTTTTCTTTCGCTTTTTCTTACTCTTTTATGAATGCTCTCTCTCCGCCTTAATTTATATGTTGCCTGTTTTACACTCTCCTGAAATTATATACATAATATATATAACAAAACAAAATTTTGTCATCTCAATCCGAGGACTGCATGTGAGATGGGCTATATAGATTTAAAATTTTACAAGCACACAATAGGTAGGTCCTAATTGTCTTATAGATTTGGAAAAATAGATTTTTAATCTAAAATTTTTTTAAACTTAAACTGTTTGCTTCGATACCAAACTGATGCATGGAAACATGTGAGATGGACTAGCATGAAAGATAAATATAAGAGATGCAAAACTTACATGCAAACCTTATACTATGTTTCTAAAATATGTTTTGTAGTTTTATTATGAAATTCAAAATTAAGCATGCAAACTAGACTAAGACTACATGCTAAACATGCAACATAAGATTACCTACAAGTCTAGCCATGGATGCTAATTACTCAAACCATGCTGTTAGAAAGAAAACTAATCTAGACATGGATGCTAATTATTCAAATCATGCTATTAGGAAGAAAACTAAGCATGCCATTCTAAAACTAAGCAAATAATAATGCATAAAAATAAATATAAAATTCTAAAGAATACTCACCTTGCGGTTCTTAAGAATAGAAGGACCGTGCATCTCGATCTTTATCAGTCCTACTCAGATGAAAGGTGATGATTACAAGCACTCATAAGCAACAAACCCAAACATGTTTGGATATAAAAATATTAAATGTCCTTTACAATGCAAAGTGAATCAAGAGAGAATGTTAACACCGTGTTTACTTGGACGGATGGAAAGTACAAAGAAAAAAAAAGGAAGGAAAGAAAGGAAAAATAGATGGATGGAATGTGTTATAGATTTTCCTTCCTTGTGTTTACTTGATTGGAAAGAAAGTTTAAAGGATTGATATATATACCCCAATTTTTATTTTTTTCATTCATATTATATATATAATATCATAAAATTATTAATTATTAAATATTAAATACGAGCGACGATGGCGAGGGCAAACAGCAGCGGCATGAACGAGCAATGGCGGCGAGCTCGAGCAGCGACGGTAAGGACGAGTAGTTGAGAAAAGCTCGTATTGAGCGAGAATAAGTAATGATGCGGTGAAAAGTTAGGTGTAAAGTTAGTAAAATTAAGTCATAGTTTCAGCTTTCTATCCGATTTGGGCAGAAAGCAAATGGTGGGATTAATGATTAACTTTCCCTTCTAAACTATCCATTCGCCCAAGTAAATAAGCATATACTCCTTTCCTTTTTATTTTTTTTTCTTTCTTTGTAATTTTTCCTCTAAGTAAACAAGGCCTAAGTCTCCGAGTTTCTCCTACTAAGAAGATAACTAGTCTATTTAAAATCTAAATAACTATATATAAGAATTGTTTATGATCAAGTAAGTTTGCGCCACTTATTGTGTTGGATCTCTTCTACGGAACTCCTTTCTTCTCCATGTTCCTTACGGGTACCGAGAGCTACAATCAAAAGAATCATTAGCACAAGCAAAATAATGCATAAAGAAAGGAATTTAGGCCCTCAATTGATTGGTGATAATTTGGTGGGGTCCATATTGGTGCACCTTCTTGTCCTTTAAGACATACACTGAATCTTAGAACAGGCTTGTAGCTTTGCACCCAGTGGAAGGGTGGATGAAGACGAAAAAATTTTTGGGTACCCAAATATAACTAACATACATTTTAAAGTGTGGTATTATAGTATAATATAAGTGTTATATGATATATCTATTATATAATAATATATTAATATTATACGATATCGGTGTTATATGAAAATATATTAGTGTTATAGGATATAAGGTGTTATACAATAATACATTAGTATTATACGATATAAGCGTTATACAAAAATGCATGTGTTATAAGATATTTTTAACTGGATATATTATACCATAATGCATATATATTTTATTATATTATCATATAAATCTACATATTTTTCATATAAATATACGTATTTTTGTATAATATTTATATCATATAACATATTTATATTATTATATAACATGTTTAGCTAAAATATCGTATAACACATACATTTTCGTTTAATGCTTATATTGTATAACATTAATGTATTATCGTATAACACCGATATCGTATAACACTAGTGTATTATCGTTTAACACAGATATTGTATAACACTAATGTACTATCGTATAACATAAATATCGTATAAGACTTATGTTATAGTATAACATCACATTTTAAAATACATGCTAAGTCGATCCGACTACCCTGTTGCCAGTGGCGAAGCCACATAGTGGTCAGTGTGGGCAAATGCCCGCACTAACTCTAGATAATAATACTAATTATGTATATAAATGTATAACACCATCCATTTAAAAACCTATCTTGCCCTCACTATAAATCATTATTAACACTATTTTGCTAAACGTTGCCCCTTTAGTTTTTATTTTTTAATTTATTCTTATAATTTATATTTATATTAATTAGTATATTATGTGTTCAATAATTACATATTTGAAAATGATGTTGCGTGTGGTTGTAAATTAAAATTAATGCACTATACATAGCATTCAACATAAACTTGTAGGCTACAATTATGTTTCCTTCTAAAATAAGTAAAAAATATTATTTAAATCAAATACTTACCATGACATCACTGCATTAGTACATATTATTAGTGCATTGTGTATTATCTCATAGCTCACACCAACTATAACATGGCAAGCTGCAAGTAGCTCTTCCCTCCCTGCAATATCTTAGGGCCTGTTTTATTGGGAAGAAAAAAAGGAGAGAAGAGAAAGAAATCTTATTTTTCTCCTGATTTATTGAAGAGACTGATTTGGAGGGAAAGAAAAGAGGACCACTTTTCTTCCCTTTTGCATTCTCTCTAAAAAAGGGAGAAAACACTTTTCTCCTTTTCCTTGCTGCCAACCTCACTATTTTTCTTTCTACTTATATTTCTTCCTTTCCTCTTTACTCCTCTGTCTTTTTTTCTTGCCCCCCAATAAAACAGGCCCTTAGTTCAAGAAAAGGGCAGGGGTTAACGTTGAATCAACTCATATGTATCCCTTCCTTCCCAAGTCCCTAGATGATTGGTAACAAGCTAACTCACATGAGATTACTCTTTTCTTCTCATGTGACATCACTGCCTTCCTCATAACCCCATGTAACTACCAACACTACTACCCCTCCCCCTAACTAGGCAGCGACTAACTGATTACTCAATAAACAATAGTTATAACTTTATAGCTTATCTTACAACTTAGTTGACCCTTTATTATTATGATTTATGATTATTCTTGTTAATATTCTATGATTATTTTTATTATTTAATAAAATATTTTTTATTATATATAATTTTTATTATTTAATTATAAAATTTTTTACTCCAATTGTATATTTTATATGTGAGTTTAAATATATTAATATATTATATATATTTTTTATAATTAATTAATTATTTATTTTTTTAATATTGCCCCACTTACCTTCGGTCCTAGCTCTGCCATTGCCTGTTACGATCTATGTAGTAGGGTACCCTTCCCTAAAATTTTTCTGATGAAGACTCATACACGTGAAGGGTCACTGCCAAAAATGTTTAAGTGATAATTAAGAAACTTTTAAACTTTTAACAAGCATTAATCTTGAAGAGAGAAGGGTTAAAAATCTCATTTGAAAAATTTAGATAATGCGCTAAAGGTAGAAAAAGATCTTGCACCTTGTAACGTTAAGATATTATTTTGCGCTATAAAGCTTGAGAAAAGATCCTTCTACTATGTTGATGAATAAAGGTTCTCTTACTAAAGAGAATATAAAGAAGGGTTAGCAAAAAAAAACCCGGCCCTTGAAGAAGCTTAGCAAAACAGAAGAAGAAGAAGAGAAGTGTGACACAAGTATCAAGAGAGGAGAAAAGAGAAAGAGAAGCACCTAATAGAGGAGAAGAGAGAAACAGAGACTACACAAGCACCCAATGTTTCTTAGGGAGCTCATTATCATATGCTAATGAATGCGTGAATGAAGTTTACAAGTAAATAGGCAACGGCAATGGAGGGATAGGGATGACATTTTCCCTCCCTTTACAATTTTGTTAACTAGAATTCTGATTTATTTGTAGCCTTGGGCAACATCTCTTAGTAATTTGAATGTTGAAAATCTTCCATGAATGCCTCGGAGAATTTCCCAAGGTGGTGTGGACGGTTTCAAGCTAATTTTGACATACTTTTCCTGCTTGAATTGATGGCTGATGCAATTCTGCATTGTTGGCTGAATGAAATTTAACTTCAAATGCTTTCCTTCCCTAGAATGGGCGCCGAAAGACCTTCATTGTTGTCTAGGGCACGTGTAGTTGAGATCCCACGAATTGGGGATCCAAAATTGATGCTTTAATTTACGGATGAAATATACCTATATTTTTTATATTATCTGTATCTTAATTTGAATAATTTTTTTAGTACGCATTCTTAAATAATTATCCGTTTATCTTTTAGAACTCTTATTTGAACTCTACCTTATTAAAAATTTAATATCTTTTTAATACTCGAACCCTATAAATACTCGACTAAAATGCCTACCTTATTAAATTTCAACATATATACGTGGTTACACAAATAAAATTTAGGCACCCGGCCCTATAAAAACCCTAATAATGGTTAAATTTTAGGCCAACCCGACTAATATATTAAAAAAAATATAATTTTTAATATATATATATATATATATAGTCGAGTTCGGGTACTGGGTATCGGCCTTATGCTACCTAAAGCCAACTCAGGTAGTATGTATACTACCCATATCCTATCTGAACCTGAATAATAGGTATCCGATTATCTATACACGGGTTTGGGTAGGGTAGCTGCTGATGTCTCGTATTTATATAGTCTTTTTGACCTATATTTAATTAGTCAACCGAGACTTATTATCATATTTTTTATATCCCTTTATGGCTTATTTCATTAATTTTCTTCAGAAGCTTCACTACTTGTCATGTTTGTTTGAATACAAGACAATTCACTCGATTTTGAGTTATATGGAAGTATGTTGATGTTTAAAAGTGACTCAGAAATCTTGACAAGAAGTTTGACTTCAAATGGGGCTAATTTCAAGAATTATGGCCAAAGCCATAATTTTCATCATGACCGTAATTCTCTCATTGGCTACACGATGGACCCATTTTTTATATGAGCACAGCCATAATCCGAAGTCATGTCCATAACCTCCTCGATAGAAACTTTTCATATGATAAAAATCTTGACAAGGGAATTACGGGCATGACCATAATTCATATATTGACTATACTCTTCCCATTAGCAAATTTTGACATTAAAACTATGGTCATAATTCGAGCCATGGCCATAATCCTCTCATCTACAATTTTTCAGATGGATCAGACTTTGACACCAAAATTACAGAAATTATAGATATGGCTGTAATTTGCATTACTCCCGTAATTTCTGAGCCGTCAAACACTAAATAGAAATAACTTCATCGTCTTAATTCCAAATTGGGCATTCTTGGAGTCAAAACAACGAGCATTCAAAGATCCATCTTTATGTGAACATTTTCAGAAATTAAGAACTTCGATGAATGCACTATGGCATGGCAGTAATTTATATTACACCCATAATTACACAGTACCTAAAATTAAAAGTGTCATAACTTCCTCGTCTTAACTTTAAATCAGGCGTTCTTGTAGTCAAAATGATCAGCATTTGAAGGGCTATCTTTGTGAAATCTGAGAAGACACTTTAGAATGTATAAAAGGGGTGAAAATCATGAAGCAAAGGGATGGACAAGTTGGGCAAAGAGCGAAATTCTTGTCGAGAGCAAAAGGGAGAAAAGGAACCTTGTGCATCTACTCTAGAAGGCTTGAAGGAGGAGAATTGCATCCCTTCCTTGAAGAGTTTGCCATCTTCTTCCTTCTATCTTCTCTTTGGTTTCTTCTTTCTATTAGAGATTTGTACTATATTGATGCCATGATAGCATAATTTCTTTATCGAAAATAGGGTGTAGTTGAGTTGTGTGGATCTTATTTTCGAACTTGTTATATCATAGTGAATACAATTTTATCATGTGTTTACTCGATCTATGCTGTTTTACTACTAGTGATTGCATTGGCCACATAATTGCTTTTCTTGGGCATCACAAGAAGGACCAAAAAGAGAATTGTGATGCTAGATCTGCTGGATCGAACATGCTATGAGATGTCAAGAATTAGAGCAACATTTGTGTGAGGAACTTTATGATATCTCTGAACCCATTGAATCAATCTAGATTTGATTTGCCACGAAAGTACGATGCCGATTTAGATTGATACCAGATTACGCCGTCGAAAGAGGGTAATCTATACCTTTTGATATCTCTTTGAATGCTTTAAAATTGCATTGTTATGTTATTATTTTGTTTGAGTTTAAAATCCATCAACGAGATGAACCTGAAGTTCTGATGTCTCTAAACTTTGTTTTCTATCCAAAACTATCTCTTGCTTGATTTAGTTGGCTTTTGCATTAAATTGTATTTGATTTACTTTCCGTAATCTCAAAACATTCAACAGATTCTAGCTATTAGTTTATAATCACTCAGTACTTGATAACTATCTCTGTGGGATCTACTCTTAAGTACTACCACGATAAAACCATTACGCTTGTGGTTTCACAACACATCAAGTTTTAGCGCTGTTGCCGGGGACAGACACCAATATAGAAGTGATTTAAGAATTAGTAGACTAGACGTATTATTATATATTATTGCTTTTGTCTTTGTTTCTTTGTTTTATTTCTTTATTATTGTAATTTAGTTTTTTTTCTCAAACTTTATTTATTGAGATTAGCTATTATATGCATAGAGGTTTACGATCAGGTGGATTGGAAGATCTGTACGAGCTTGATCAAGAAATTGAAAGGACAATCCATCGAAGAAGAAGATTAAAGGAATTGGGCGATAAAGAGAAATCAAGAAGAACTGAACCTGTGCCTATTGAACTGACGATGGTGAACAATAATAGAACCTTAAAAGATTTCACCGCCCCAAATGCACGAGGTCTCCACTCTAGTATTAGTCGAGCTCCAGTTGTGACTAATAACTTTGAGATAAAGCCCTCCCTTTTATCAATGGTTTAGTAGAACCAATTTGGAGGCTTACCTTTTAAAGATCCGAATATGCACTTGTCGATATTCTTGGAATTCTGTGATATGACAAAGATGAATGGAGTTTCTAGCGATGAGCTACGATTGAGACTCTTCTCATTTTCTCTTTGGGATGGAGTGCAGAATTGGTTATACTTGTTATAACCAGAGTCACTTACAACTTGAGAATAGCTTTCCCAGGTGTTTCTTTCAAAATATTTTCCCCCAAGCAAAACTGTTCAATTGCGAAATCAGATCACTAATTTCACCCAAAAAGAAGGAGAATCATTATATGAAGCTTGGGAGCAATTCAAGGAGCTTCAACTCTTATGCCCACATCATGGCTTGAAAAAATAGGTAATTGTTCATACCTTTTACCATGGTCTTAACTATAATATGCATCTTACTGTCGATCCAGCCACCAGTGGAGCAATCATGAATAAGAACGTTGATGAAGCAATGGATTTATTGGAGGACATGACACTGAATCATAACCAATGGGCTGGAGAATGAGGTACATCATCTAGGACTATTGCGCAAGGTAAATTTGACTTGGACACCTTAAGTTCTTTAGTTGCCAAGGTAGATTCCTTATGTCATAAGTTAGATTCATTAAATGTCAGTTCTGTTGATTCAAATTTTGTTATATGTGAAATTTATGGGAATGTGGGTCACAGCCTCGCTAATTGTTAGTTAGGGATTTCCCAACCTTCTAAGCCATCCCGTGAATATGTTAATGCTATAGGAAACCAAAATTCTAGACTTTAGAATGATCCATACTCAAATACATACAACCTCGGTTAGAGAAACCATCCTAACTTCTCCTATAGGAATAATCCTAACCCTGCTCCACAACCAAACTACAGACCACCAGTTGGCTTTCAACATTGACCCTATGCACAACAACCTCAGAAAACCCAACTTGAAGCTATCATGGAAAATTTCATCTCTTCCCAAACGAAAACAAATGAGTGTGTTAATGATATGTTGCATCATGTAACGACTAGACTGGATTCCATTGAAGCTCAAAATAAGCAGTTGGATACATAGTTGGCAAACCTTGCCACCAGTCTAGCAAGACCTTATGGTAGGTTACCTTCTCAACCTAAACAGAACCCACGAGAGATTTGTAGTGCAATTACTACTCGTAGTAGTAAACAATTGGAGGAACCAAAAGTACCTGAACCTAATCTGAGTCCTGATGCACCTTCTTTTGATAAACCCGAACCTGAGAAACCAAGTGAGGAGAAAGGAGATGAAGTGAGTCAACTAGCTTATATCCCACCACTGCCTTACAAGCCACCAATTCCATTCCCCCATAGATTGGCTAAGGCGAAGCTGGATAAACAATTCAGAAAGTTTTTAGAAATTTTGAAGACACTATATATCAACATCCCCTTTACTGAAGTTTTAATGCAGATGCCCACATATGCAAAATTTTTAAAGGACATTATTTTAAATCGAAGGAAGCTAAAGCAAATAGGCACAATGGCGCTTACTGAAGAGTGCAGCGCTATAATTCAAAATAAGCTTCTAGAGAAACTAAAGAATCTGGGCAGCTTTTCAATGTCATGTCAAATAGGGGATTTATCTTTTGATCATGCACTTTGTGACTTAGGCACCAGTGTCAGTCTGATGTCTTCCTCTATTTGCAAGAGATTGGACATTGGCAATGTCAAAGCAACACCTATTTCATAACAACTTGCAGACCTATTAGTGCGCAAGCCGGTAGGAACTCTAGAAGATGTCCCGATCAAGGTCGGTGATTTCTTCATTCCAGTTGACTTCGTCGTGATAGAGATGGAGGAGGACACGAAATTATCAATAATCTTGGGAAGACCATTCCTTGCAACTGCCGGAGTGGTTATTGATGTGAAAAATAGGAAATTAGCATTAAACATCGGTGAGGAGGCTATTGAATTTGATTTGTCACGAAGTCTGAAACACCCTTCTGTTGCAGGTTCATGTTGTAGCCTAGATATTATTGGTGAATTAGTCAATGAAAATGTCATATCTGATGGCATGGACATGGACCCACTAGAGGTCTGTCTTTTGGAAAGTCTAGCTGTTGAAGAGAATGAAGAAGCCCAGACTTATGCAAAAATAATGGACTCAGTTGAAACATTGAACCCCCCCCCCCCCAAAAGGTGAGATTTGAACATCTTGATATGACAACATCATAGTTAAGTGAGGTAAGCAAAATTGAATTGAAGTCGCTTCCTCAAAACTTGAAGTTTGAATTTATAGATGATGACTCCACCTTCCTAGTGATTATTAATGCCAATTTGACTAAAAATTAGATAAAAAAATTGCTTGTTGAAATTAAACTTCACAAAAGAGTTATAAGGTATTCCTTAGATGATATCAAAGGGATTGACCCATCTGTGTGCATGCATAGGATTCTCTTGGAATAGGAAAGCAAACCCTCCATCGATTTTGATGCAGGAGCATGACCATTTGTTCTAGGATGATTCGAGTCATGCCAATGTTGACTTCACCTACATATTGATTTGCAGGGTATTTTGGACAGTCCTATATTATAAGCATGTTTATTTCTAGTATTATGCTTTATCTTATCTTGTAATGCATTAGAGTATGTTAGCCTAGGACTTTATTTTTGTTTAAGCAATTTACTTTTCCTAGATGATGTAATAGGTTGTCAATTAGCCTAGGTTGTGTGGGTTTTGTAATCCTACAAGGCACCTTTGACCTCTTAGCACAATCCTCAACTCATCCACTCAACCAAAGTTAACACCAAGTCAATAATCCAGCCAAAGCTTCAAATCCAGCAAGGGCAGTCAGCATTCTGTAATTTGAAATCAACATCCAGTCAACCATCTAGCCAAGGCAATCAACAATTCAGCAACTTGACCCATGTATGTGCATCCATCAAAGAGCTCCAACACATAGTCAACAATCCAGCCAAGGCAGTCAACATTCAGCTTGTATGCGCAGCCACCAATGTTGTCAGCCTTCACCAAGTCTCAACACAACAAACCAGCTTACAAAAGCCTATGCTACCATTCCTACCACACCCAAAGAAGAAGAATCAATTAAAGACCTGTACACCTCTTCATGCATGACCAACAAACAAGGTAAAGTCAGCCCAAGCTTCACACTCCACCTCCTTTGCCTGCCAAAATGAAGTAAAGCCTTCAATGCCCCTATTCAACAACCTGCATGTTTGTCTCCTAGTGAGGAATTTTGTAGTGAGGAATTTTTAACATTGAGAGGGAAGGGTTTTGAAGCCCTTGTATTGGGATTTTGGGGGTTAGGCTAATCGTTTATGAAAATTTTAGAATGCTGCATTTGACAAAATTGTTCCAGAAAGTACCCAACCGGATCTCATCCCAGTTGGGTACCCGGATCTTGCAAACGTTTATCTCAAAGCAATTGGAAATATGCATGCAGACACTAATCTCAAAGCAGCTAGAAATATGCACGTGAAGTGGATACGGTTCACTTACGCATCCATTACATGGCATCCCTTTCCTTCCTGTGCAGCAATTTCTCGCCGCCCCTTTCCTTCCTATGCAGTGATTTCTCGCAGGAGATTTATGAGAATTGATTAGAGTCACCAGCCAAGAATAAAGGGAGTGTGATTAGTTTTTTTCTTTTATTCATTCTTTTGAGATCCAAAACTTTATGACTCTTCATTTTGAAAGTAATTTGGCTTGGTTGAGATGGAAATGCTTCTTCCATCGTTCATGTCGATGAAACTGTCCAATTTGTGTATTTGCATACTTGCGTTGGTTTCCCTATGGCAATTTGTGCATTATGTAATATCGTTTTCCTTTTGACCCTTGTGTTTCCTAATTTGAAGTTGAAAGTCTTCCTGCTCCATCGCTTATTTCATGTATAATAGATCAAAATCTCCGAAGATGTTACTGCAAACAAGTGCATTCATTACCAACTATATGCAATTAAGTCCATGAATCTAGAAGGTTCAAACCAATTGCAAGGTACACGTCTAGCCAAAATTTGAAACAAAAACTTGCATATTTGTTGGTTTCAAGTGCATAAAAAACTAGTACAGAGGAAAGGAGTTAAATCTTTCCTGGTTCAAGTCCTATTCCGGTCCAGTCGACCAGACTAATTACCTTATTGTTAGGCTTGGTTCAGGCCGATTCGGCCCAAGCCCAAATCAAAGCCCAAAGAAGGGAGGAGCTCGGTCAACTCTAAAGGTTGACCCCAAATCGAACGAAGCGCCGACTTTGTCTCTCACACCGAAATCGGCGGACGTGGCATCGTCTTCAGCTACGATTGCGTTGCCATATTACTCGGACATGGCATCAACGAGAGTAGGGGACGATGCGGGCACGGGCGAAAGGGAGATGCCTAAAACGCGGAGCATCGTCTTTGGACGCGGAGCTCGGACGAGGCAAGCGCGATCGACGCGGATGCCTAAAACGGGAGAAGAGGCAGCGGCCCCCTTCTTCAAAAGGAGCAGCGAAGAGAGCGATTGAAAAAACTTCAGCGGCAGTCTCCACCATCGGCGAGCTTGGGGAAGTTTCGACAAGAGGAGCGGTGTGAGTTTTGAGAGAGCTTGTAACCGACATCAGGGGACGACCGGCGAGGGAGGGAGAGGGGCACCGGTGACGGCCAGGGGGTTGTCGGTGACGAGAGAGACTTTGTAAAGTTGATTTGAGGAATAAGAAAGATTCATCTTTGATTTCTCCCCTTCCCCTGTTCTTCTCTGAGCTTGGCGGCGCTTCTCTTCGTTGGTTCCAGCGGCGACGATTGCTAGGGCTTCGGTGACGACGACCGTCGGCGGGGCGAGGCGAGGCGGCAGTTTTCCCTTCTCCGGCGAGCAGCGAGCGAACGCTGTGTTCGTGTGGTGAAGACGAAGAAGGCAACATCGAGGCAAGTTCGCTAGCCACATTCGAATGTATTCCGGCGTTCAAAACGAGGCAACAGTGGTGACGATTTTGACTACGATCAAAATTGGGAGCAGCGGCGAAATTCGATTTGGCGACGGGGAAATTGAGCATGACATCACCGAGGAGATAAATCAGTGCAGCGGCGTTGACGGCGACGTGATCTGGACTTGGTCAACGAGTGTTGACCAGAGAAGGTATTTGTCAATTGCGGTTTCGGTTTCTCTAAATTAGGGTTAGGTTTTTCGTGCGACTTGTAATTTGGGGATTAAAATTATTCGGGGAAATTAGGGTTTTTGATTTGGGGGTGAGATTTGCCTGGAAACCCTAGGTAGTTCACGCTCTGGTGTTCCGCCGGACAACCCTAAGACACCAGTTTAGGGCTAGTTTAGGGTTGAACCAACCGGGGCGTGACAATTGGTATCAGAGCCAAGTTAACGTGTGACGGCGAACACGACACCTTCACCCACGAAGGTGAAGAAGGGTTTGAAGTTTCAGAAGATCACCCACACAGCCAGAGGGGTGTTAGAGGACGTGTGGCCCAAGCCAGAGAAAGGTAAAGCCAAGGAGACGGCTAAACCTGAAGACATGGCGAACTAGGGAGATCGCATAGCACATATCGAGCAGACGCTCGGATTGACAAGGGATAGTGACACTACGATTATTCCTTAGATGGAACTTCTTCGAGAGATAGTAGAGCATAAGAGGTTGCAAATTGAATTCAAGCAGCAGACTACAGACAGTCTGATCACCTTGCCTGGGCAGATGGCACGCATGAGAGAGGAGCTGCAAGTAGAGACGACACGCATGAGAGAGGAGCTGAAGGTAGAAAACGTGGTACTGCATTTGGCCCTAGCGCAGGTATCACGACCGACAACACCAGCAGAGCAGGAGGCTCCCAAGCCGAGCGTACGCGTGCCTGAGCCAATGACGTTCGGGGGGGCTCAATCGTCGATTGAGGTAGAAAATTTTATTTGGGATATGGAATAATTGTTTTCTGTTAACTATGTTCCAGAGGAAGATCGAGTGCGGGTGTGCATCGCATACCTCACAGGCGCCGCGAAACTTTGGTGGCGAACCAAAGTCAGCTCAACATCGGGGGCTACTGGCTGGCCTTGGGAGGCCTTCCATAAGGAACTGCGGCAGTAGTTTCTTCTTGGAAATTCGGCGGACCAAGCTCGTGGAAAGATAGATCGACTGAGGCACACTAGGTCGATCCAGGAGTACGTCAAGGCGTTCTCAGCATTGATGCTGGAGCTTCCAGGCATGGTAGAGGATGACAGGAGATATCTCTTCCTCCAGAACCTTCAGCTATGGGCAGAGATGAAGGTCTGACAGCACTCCCCACGTGACTGGAGGGCGGCTGCGACAGTGGCCGAATCCTTGGGGGATAACAAAAATTTCAGATCAACACCACCAAAGAAACAACGGTCACCACCGAAGCGCGGCTCCCCACGAACACCACCAAATGCTTGAGTTCCAGAAAGAGGTAGACCCTTGTTCCGGCAGGACAGAGGTTCACCGGGATGACGGGAGATAAATCATCCTACGGGAAGGACGAATGCAGAGCGAAAGCCACAGGGTTGCTTCTTGTGAGGTGGTCCTCACTGGCTGAGGGAGTGCCCCACAAGACAGAAAATAATGGCTATCGTGACGCAAGAACTAGCCGAGGACGCTGAAGATCACACCGAAGAGGTGAGGATTGGTGGACTACAGCTAGTTCCACACACTGCCATGGGAGCATAGCAGTGTCGGATTGGTGCTTTGAGGATCAAAGCAATGGTGGCTAGAGATCCGCCCGCGACAGACATCGAGGGCGATATCCAAATTGGGCGGGGGAGAATTGTCTGGCCTGGTTCAGGTCAGTTCGGCCCGAGCCCAAACACAAGCCCAAAGAAGGGAGGAGCTCGGTCAACTCTAAAGGTTGACACCAAATTGAATGAAGCCCCAACTTCATCTCTCGCACCGAAATTGGCGGACACGACAACGTCTTCAGCTGCGACTGTGTTGCCGTATTACTCGGACGTAGCATCCACGAGAGTAGGGAACGATGCGGGCACGGGCGAAAGGGAGATGCGATGTCTTCAGACGCGGAGCTCGGACGAGCCCAGCGCGATCGACGTGGATGCCTAAAACGGAAGAAGAGGTGGCGGCCTCCTTCTTCAAAAGGAGCAATGAAGAGAGCGATTGAAAAAACTTCAGCGGCAGTCTCCACCATCGGCGAGCTTGGGGAAGTTTTGACAAGAGGAGCGGTGTGAGTTTTGAGAGAGCTTGTAACCAGCATCAGGGGACGACCAGCAAGGGAGGGAGAGGGGCACCGGCGACGGCCAGGGGGTGGTCGGCGACGAGAGAGACTTTGTAAGGTTGATTCGAGGAATAAGAAAGATTCATCTTTGATTTCTCCCCTTCCCCTGTTCTTCTCTGAGCTTGGCGGCACTTCTCTTCATTGGTTCCGGCAGCGACGATTGCTAGGGCTTCGGCGACGACGACCGTCGATGGGGCAAGGTGAGGCGGCAGTTTTCCCTTCTCTGGCGAGCAACGAGCGAACGCTGCGTTCGCGTGGTGAAGACGAAGAAGGCAATATCGAGGCGAGTTCGCGAGCCGCGTTTGAACGTATTCCTGCGTTCGAAACGAGGCAACCGTGGTGACGATTTTGACTACGGTCAAAATTGGGAATACCGGTAAAATTTGATTCGGCGATGGGGAAATTGAGCGTGACATCAGCGTGATATCACCGAGGAGATTAATCGGCGCAGCGGCGTTGACGGCGACGTGATCGTGACTTGGTCAATGAGGGTTGACCAGAGAAGGTATTTTTCAATTGGGGTTTCGATTTCTCTAAATTAGGGTTAGGGTTTTCGTGCGACTTGTAATTTGAGGATTAAAATTATTCGGAGAAATTAGAGTTTCTGATTTGGGGGTGAGATTTGCCTGGAAACTCTAGGGAGTTTACGCTCTGGTGTTCCGCCAGACAACCCTAAGACACTAGTTTAGGGCTAGTTTAGGGCGGATCCAACCGGAGCGTGACACTTATAGTGGCGAGGCGAGTCAAATACTGTCATAGTGTCGACCTCAATGACTCCGCTTTGGAAGTCGGATCCCTTGAAGCTTTCCAGCTTCTTTGAGATAAACGTTGGCAAGATCCGGGATGAGGTCCGGTTGGGTACTTTGCGAAACAATTTTTTCTTACGTTTGTGTGTTTGAGCGTGGAATTTCAGCTGACTCCTTCTCTTCCTCTAGATAGTCGAGCCTCTCATCCTCTTCCCTCTTCTTTCTAGCTACCGAAACTCTGCTCATCCTCTTCCCCTATTCTCTCCTTTGTGTGACATTGCTGAAGACATCATCCTTGGACGTTGAAGACTTAAAGATTTTGGAGGAAAGAGTGAAGGCTTGAACAAGAACCCTAAGGACAACTCTTGTCTTAGTTTTAAGGGGATTTGTATGGGATTTGTATTCACCCTCCCCTTTGTTATTTCTATTGTAAGGTCATTTAAACACCCTTATTCTTAGCCTCAATGCCAAGATTCAGGAGCTTGGAGCAAAGAAAGGGGTTAGGCCCCTTCCCTAAAGGGGCCATTGGGTACTTTCTTTCTTTATCTCTTCTCTATTTGTTCTTGTTTACTTGCGCATGATGATTGTCTGTTGACATGCTTTAGGAGCTTCATACCTTAGAAAAATCCTGGTAGAATCATCCTGCATTATTGGTAGCAGAGCAAGCCTAGGGTGCTCCTTGTTTGCAAATAACTTGCTGAAATTTTCTGTTTCTGTTTTCCTGATTTTCCTGAGTTGTTCTCCCGCTGAGATTTCCTGTGCTGTTCCTGAATTTATTGTGTTACGCTTACTAGGAGGGAGGCTTTGTCTTCCACAGCTATAACCCATATAGATCTGTGGAGGGCCATCCCTAACTCTCTGATTTTCGGGTCATGACCTTGCTGTAACTTGTTGCTGGTTTTGTTTCTGAAACTTACCGTATCCATGTTTTGAGTTTAATCTTTGCATATCTCTGTTTCTGATAAAGTCTTCTGAACTCAGGCACTGGTTCCTTAATCCAATAAGGAAGATCAGTACTCAATAGGAGTTGAGGGACTATCCATCTGCTGATTGAGGTCCCAAGGATCCTGCATGCTAAAATCCTGGTTTTCTGCACTGTTTCTGAATTTTTGTTCTCTGAACCTAGTTTCTGAGTTGCTGGTATTTCTGAACCTTGAATCTCTTGAGTTGAATCTCTGACCAAGAGGACCTTCAAGCCTATCTCACCAACAGATAGCCCTAAGGGTTCCCTAGAAGTCTCAATCACAGCAAGCATCCTGAAATCTGGGGCACTGTTGCTTACCAGATTTTTTTTATTTGAAGGGCTTTGCGTAAGGAAGGGGCTTGAAGCTATCTAAGCTCATAGATAAGTTTCTGAGCTCCCTTAGTCTGTGTCCACTTATCCCAAACCCAGCAAAGCAGCTGCAGCTTGGGGTTGGAAAAGTGCTAGCGCAAGACTGAATTTCCTGATTTACTGTTGATTAGCAGCCGACTCTTGTATGCTACCTTCTTAACATGGTGCGAAGGTTTCTGGGGATTATCTCTAACAATAGATAGGCCACAGAAACCTCGGTTTGAACAAACTATGGACCTTGCAAGCCCCATTGCCAGAGCCATTAAGCTTGAAATTTTCCTCTGCTTGCTGTGCTCAAATTACTGTAGCTTACGGGGGGTTTACAGCATTCACGTGGCCGTGGATTCCCTGGATAAACTCCAGTTTCCTTGGGTTGCAAGGGGCTACCATTGCTTGTTAGCCCTTAAGACTGAAAGGTGTTTGAGGTTGTTTCCATCACTAGGCAACACCCAAGACATCAGCCCTGCACTTGCGCAAGAAAAGTTCTGGAATTCCAGGTTGTTTTCTACACAACTTGTCTTCAGCTGAATTTTCCTGCTACTTACCGCACCAAAGTGGCATTTGTAATTACTGATTAATTTCAAGTTGCTGTATACTAGATCAACTTGGAATCTACCTAAACTAATAGGGGAATTCGAACTTGAAAACTAGTAGCAAGCAAAAGTCACATCAAATCAAATTGCTGAATTTCCTAGTTTCTCTGAATCCTGGCTGCAAACTGAATTTGGTTTAACTCTGTACTCGATGACTGGAATCTGATACTTGCTGTGAGTTTCAATATCCCCTAGTACTCTGCCTTTCTTGGTTTTCAACCCAAAAGTTGCTGATTTCTGCATTTGCTGAACCAATAGTGCTTGCTGAAATTCAGCCTTACCAGTTTAGATTTTTCAGCCGAGACCTTGCAAGGTGTTGAAGCTGTGTTCTACTTCTTTGAATATATAACTTAGACGTGAGTCAAGTTTTGCTTTGATGAAAATTTATTTTATAACAAGCTGAATTGTTTTGGTTGCTGATATATTGCACAAGATACTGATCTTACTGTAGCCGAGTTGGGTTTAGCAACTTAACAGAACCTCTTTGGGGGACTCATCTGTGTGTTGGTTGCTAGCTTCAAGGCTCAGTATCCTGTTTGAAACACCTGAGGTTACCTAATTAGTAGGAAATCTACATCAGGATTTCAACCTCTCAGCTCTGAAATTACTCGAATGATTTGCAAAATTTCTGGGACATACTACACTGCTGAGTTTTGTGATACAAACTAAATTTTATTTTCACCATGATGCTTAATAGGAATAGTTTGAATGAAAGAAAGCCTGAACCAATGCAACCATCCATTGCTACCATAATCAACGAATTTAATGCTATTTCAAAATCTGTCAATGACCTAACTTCAAAGGTGGCAAACTTAAGAGTCCCTCCAAGAATATGATGAGAGGTGTACATTTCAAAGTAGATGCCTTAGTGAGATCCATGATCAACCTTCTAGAAGCCCCCCCTACTTTTGATGGACACTTGGGTTCACATGCTTTTCTAGAATGGCTTAAGCTTATTGAACAAGCTTTTGAGGAAAACGCTATACCTAGATTGATGTAGGGGGAGATCACAAGCATGCAAACAACGAATTTCGAAAATAGTTTTTTTGTATTTTCATAAACTAGAGAAAACCGAATTAGACTAACGAAGTTGGAAAATAATGTTTTTGTATTTTATAGATAAGAAAACCGAACTTATGCTACTTGCGGGAAAATAGAGTTTATACTACTTGCTTCAAAGTAAATGACAATAACTTAAAGAGGACTCACCTTGTGGTCCTTGAGAATAGAAGGACCGTCCTTCCCATTCTTCACCGGTCCTACTCTGATGGAAGGTGCAGGTTACACACAGGCATCCAGCAACCCCACACAAGCGTGGGTGAGTTATAAAAAGATGATTAAATGATCACAAAATCAAAGAGTCAAGAGGGAGGCTAGTCCTCCAAGTTCTCTTGCTAACATAAACATTGGACTAACAAAAAAAGGGGGGGAAGAAGGAGATGAGGCGCCAAGCTTTCTTCACCTTGCGCCAATCCCTACAAAGACCAAGATATATGTAGTAAGATGTTCTTTAGAAACTAAGAGAAGAAACACAAGAAGTTGGAATACTCATCTTAGTGAAGCGCCTTGAAGAGATCCAAGAGATGTATCCAAGTCCTTGCGCCATCTTGAGTTCTAGATCTCTTTGTGTTCTTGCTTTGATAGAGATGAGTCTCGGCCTTACTTTGATGAAGAGAAGGGAGGCGAGTTGAAGATGAGAGGGTGAAGGGCTTGGCCTTGAAGTGTTGAGAGGAGAAGAAGAGGAGAGGATGGGCGACACATGCACCCTAGGCGACACATGCACCCATAAGTTGGCTAGCAACTAGTAGACAATTTTATTTCAACAATGCTAATGACATGATGCGATGGGGATACAATAAATAGCAGCTAAGGGATGAGGATAAGGTGAGGGCAAGGTGGTCATTGGCCCCTTGTGCCCCTTATATATTTGGGGAAAATTCGAAATAGGAACAAGGCATTAAAGGGGCTGATTTTGTTGCCTTCTTTGGGGGGCCGAACATGGTAAGCTTTTGAATTTCGAATGGCTTCTTTGAATTTCGAATGACTGCCTCCTTGGATTGTTGGCGCATGGGTGGCTAAATTTTGAAAACCTTTCCTTTGTTGTTTGGGCGACAATGAGGTAAGGAAAGTCTTCATCAATGCTCCTCCTTGATTTGTGGATCTAGATGAGGCCCTTCCTTGATTTGTGGATCTTGAGTGAGCCTTGCTTGATTTATTGAATGAGGGTGGCGCATATTCCTTCATGAGTTGGCAATGTCTTCAATTGGTCCGTGATCTTGGAAGTGGAGTTGAAGTGGAGTTGAGTTTGAAGCCTTCTCTTGAACTAGTTTGAACTTTGAAGTGGACCTTCCAAATTGGGAGCTAGCTTGTTGAAGTGGAGTGAGCTAGCTTAATTTCCCCTTGAGCTGAATTTATAAGTATCCATTCTACATGCACTAACCTACCATGACATTACAATGCACAACCTACCAACAACATTCATAAAAGTAAACTACATGATAGACTTCGGGGTGGAACTAACCTAAAATGCCATGCAATGCAAATAAGGAAAGTGCTGAAAAGGAAAGTGGGGACTTAGAAGGTACCCTTGGGTTAGGGTGGCTTTAAGCCCCATTTGTACCTCTTAGATGCGTGGCCTCTCCCTCCATCATAGATACAGTGAGATAAGTTATGCTCGATCTTTCCTATGGACCCTCGGACCTATTGGTAGAAAGTGGAAGAACATACTATGCCACCAATAACTACATGAGAGGACATGAGTTGGAAGCTAAGAAAGAAATATGTATCCCTAAGCTATAAGGAACGAGTGAATTGTGTAAGTTAACCCAAGGTAGTGACTCCATGAACCAATAGAAGAATAGGTTGGATGATTTATCCTTTAGATGTAGTGTCCATGAGGGCCCAGGGTCAAAGATGATTAGGATTATAACTGGGCTTAGGAAGGATATAATGGCGGCAGTAATACTTTACCCTATTAGGATCTTAGAAGAATCCTACCAGCAGGCACTCACCATTGAGTATGAGCTTGAGTTAGCTAGAACTCTACCACAACTATCAAAAACCCAAGGCTAACTCATTTATCTCCCCAATCCTTAATACCAATCATATATCTAGGGAAAGGGATTCAAAATCCCCCATCATGAACCATGCTTGTTCAGAACCTAAGAGGGTAGCTAAACACAATCTCAAGCAAACCTTAACCATAATCAAGGAAAGTACAAAAGAAGGGGTCCCTAGCTCTGAATGATACGCTCCAGACTACACAAGTGAGGATGAACTTGAATCACAAGAAATAGAGACCGCCCTTGAGAAGATTGATAGGACACCTATTCAAAATCTTCCTAATGTCATTGTCCCTAAGCTTAGAATGGCGTCTAAAGTAGAAGTCCTTG
Source organism: Costus lasius (assembly GCA_027563935.2). Taxonomy (NCBI): domain Eukaryota; kingdom Viridiplantae; phylum Streptophyta; class Magnoliopsida; order Zingiberales; family Costaceae; genus Costus; species Costus lasius. Next base: position 62,273,281 of record CM050454.1, on the reverse strand, counting down.
TGATTGACCATGTTCAAATTCTTAATCTCAGGCAAGTTAGTAAATCAAGTCCACAAGAGCCAATAATTTGTCATCAATATCCTCTAGGACCATCTTGTTATTGGAAATCCCCGGGCCAAATTTAAAATTTAACCGTAGTGGAAGCGATGACCCGAAATAGGATCTCCCTAAGAACCAAGATCCCTTACGAGTGATCCACTAGATATGTTAGAGTAGTATACCTGAATTGCATGTCATAGGGGTTGCCAATGACAAAGGAGAGGCGCACAAGTGGTCTGCCCTCTACAATCGTGCACACACAGGCTCCCTGAGATCCTCTTCCATCCATGCTTGGTGCTAGTGCGCCATCTCCAAGATGCGCCACTCAAAGGGTAAAGGGAGGAGATTGACCACAAGGAGAGGTAATCTCCTCCACTTGTGTCAACCTCTAATCTAACCCCTTTTCCTCATGGCTTGTGCCACCATGAAGGTGCGCCCATGAGGTAAATCTCTTTCTCATCTAAAGTAGGCAGCAACCTTCCAAGAAGATGCGCCAATGGTGATGAGAAGAGATGCCATCATTCCTCCTCTTCTCCTTTCTTCTCCACATGCACCAACTTCATGGAAGTTGCGCCCATGGAAGAATATCTCCTTCTTCATGCGCCAATAACTCTTGAGGATGTGCCATCGAAGAAAGAAGAAGGTACCAAACCTTCTAACGCGTCCATGGAGGAAGAAGGTGTTGCCTAGAGCATGTAGGCGCAACTCCTTCACCTTAGAGGCACCTATGGAGAGGAAGAGAGGGGTGAGTGGCTAGGGTTAGAAAAATTAGAAATGATGATACGCCTAGGCCTTTTATTAATTCGAACATATCATAATAATATTTGAAATTAATTCAAGCTAGGCGCCTATATCCATTATCATTTAATGGATGCAGATCCACAACTTAAGTTGTGTGTACGGCCCCTGCTATTTAAGTTGCGAATAAAATGAATATAAATATTCATTTTAGCGCTTAAGTTGCGGGCCCTCATGTTACACTTAAACCAATCGAAAAAAAGCCTCCGAATAAATCCATAACTTAAACCCAACATTTGACCACTCGATTGAACCTAGTCCATCAAGGTCAATCGTGGTCACCCGAAGGTCAACTAGGGTCAACTGAATTCAAAATACAACATCACTCCAAAAGATCATCTCCAACTCATCAGACACATCTGAGATGCATCGGACTCCCATACTGACTTGAATTAACCAAATGACTCGATCATAGGCAACTCGATCAATACGAGATCTCGAGTGCCTAGGTGTGAGACCCTGTAGGTTCTTCAGACGTTGGCAGTGATAATTTCAAGTCATCACAGGTAATGAGTGGCACCTAGCAGTACATCGTTACTACCTAAGTCCTCGGAATGGAGTCATCATCGACATCTCCTAAAACTGTGACAAAGTACACGTACACTTTAGTCCTTTTGCCAGGCTGATATCCTGATTGGACAAGTGTGTCACACTTGTTTAATCCAATCTTATGGTCATGACTAAATTAGGTTCTTACCTAGGTATGACTATACACTTTTAGTAATGCATCCATATGTGGGGCCCATGGATATCAAGCTTCCCCGCGAGGAAGGGGCAAATCCTCTATTGGCTTATTGAACCTCTCATATGGCTCATGATATACCCAATAACAACCGTTATGACTCCCCTGTTACGGTGGAGCGTTAGGTTATATCAAAGTACATCCCTTACCATATAGAGATATCATTGCCCTCAAGTCGAGGACAAGTGAATCTCTTTCACTATGAGATTTGACCTATGATACCAAGTCAAATCCTCAAGGCAGGTTTATCTAGTATATCTTCCTTGATATACCCATATGCCTGCATTAGCAACCCGTGCTAAACCAGTGCATTTACAAATCTCAAGTGCATCATAGCTGTCCCTTATCCTAGTTGCCTTATCCACTATGATACTTGACTGAGGATAATCCTTTAAGACTAGATGAAATCTATCTCTAGGAACATTTTATATGCAAATGTACATGTGACGCATATGTACCAAAGGCACAACAACAACTATGCTAGGATATATATCACAAATGAATGTGACACATATCGGACTAGCCTTAGGACCTAGGGTATATACACCAACAATCTCCCACTTGCACTAGGACCCTGAGGGAGTCACCTCAACCTCATGTCCTCTTGCTGACTTGCCACGCTCCTGCTATGCCAGAGCATCAGTCAGTGAGCCTATTATGACTGCCTTGGTGTAAATATATATGCAATCTCACGACAATACCTCTGTTTCCAAGTCTAGGTGGAAGCGCCCGAGTATGTATTTGGATCATTTTGGTGAAACCTTGGTTTTTGGTCATGCGTTATTGCTCCAATGTACTCATAATAGAGCCCAATAACCACATGGCAACCACTTGAAGTTCAATGAAGAACTCCCATATACAAACAGCTTCCTAAAAGCCACAACATACTCTGCCTTCAATCGGAGATTATGGTAGTCCATCACGAAGCCTTTTATAGCTTCCTTCACAACCAGACCCAAAGCTGATGCTGCAATGAAGGTCAGACTGGAACAAGCTATCAAGTGTAACCTAATACACCAAGCTTTTCCTGTCTCTACCATTCCTCTAGTTATTTGCAGAACCTAAGGATGTTCTTTTCTCCTTATCTAGTACCATGCACCTGGTAATAGTTATGCTCTCGGCATAAACCACATCTGATCTATAACATACCATCATTGATGTATAGTATCTGACTTAGGACGTGGAGTTTCTTGGACCTATCCAAAAACTCTCACACCTACCCAATAGGTGATATCCACCAAGTCATTCATCACGAGACACTTCCCAACCAAGTCATTCATCCCCAAGTGAAGGATCAGGATGTCGTCTCTGATGATCTGTATGTCCCCCAACATACAAGACCAGAGATGTCATCAAGCTCCCACTACACTCAGGCACCATAGGATGAAAATTCTCTACATTGAGTTAGGAGTTACCCATAAATCAAAGCTAGACCAATCGATTCAACCTGTATAGCCTGTGTGTTCTGAGCCTCAGGTTACCCACAACCTGATAGCTGGCTCAGATTCCATCTTTGACCAAGTGTGTCAAATGGCTTACCTTGGAGAATATCCAAGTCGAACTTCCTTCCACTAGTCCTTTTTAAGAGAAAATTTTTTTCAAGAAAATTAGCATCCTGAGCAGCAACCAAGTTGCCCTCCTATAGGATCATGGAAGTAGTACCCCCAAGGATACCCCGTACACATATGTCAGATATGGAACATCTTTTAGTATTCAGGAAAAATTGCACAACCTTTAACAAGAAGTTACATGACTTAACCTATATCGAACCTTGCCATGCACAACTCGATTCCTCCAATTAGATAATCAGCCTCAAAGAGGAGTTCTAGAAGGAGTGAGCTATGAAGAAATCTCATACTCATCAGGATAGTCATAAACTATGGCTCAAGAGCTTTCTTATGAATTAGAAAGCTTTTATGGATCTTATCAAGTTGGTTTCCTTACAACATACATGTCCAATAGACATGCTTGTGAAGGACTAGTACTCTATCTTTTGGTTTACTTATTAGACCTGTCCATACACAGTAAAGTATATGAGGTCCAACAAGTCTCCTGATCTTCCACTTCTAAAAAGTGAAAACATCGCTGCTGTTGCCCTTAGCAAACAAGGCTCGTGCGAGTCAAACTCTTGAAAGAGGTTGACCCGACTCATTCTCCTGAAAGGAGATTGAATCCATGAATCCATTCTCATGGAGGCAATGGATGAGGTTTTTGTTTTACAAGGCCAAAACAATAGTTCCAAAGAGAGGTACAAAACCACTTAATTTTATCCATAAGTTATGTTACTCATAGAACTTCCCATAAAGATAGAACATGAAGATATTGAAGTTCTAACAATGTCTTGACCTTAGAGAGAGTGAGATCTTCTATAGCTATGGCAGCAAACATATGCTCCAACTGGTAGGTTAGTCTCTCTACATTAGCATTGCCCTATTTCTGTTCAGCACTAAGACACTTTCGCAAGTGTTGGTCTCATAAGCAGATCTGTAAACCAATCATTTAATCTAGCCTTTTATAAATGATTAGGCTCCCACTATTTTGCTCGAATCGACAACCCTCAAAAGACGATCGGGAAATCACCAGATTTCCTTAGTGAGATGAGATCCTCATTCCGTACACGACCTTGCATCTCGCTAGGGCGAGATGAATTGCACAAGGTGACACATGCTTTATAAGGTAGGTATGCCAGCCAATTGCAACTTGGCAATTCCCCTTCTCAAGACAGTTCAGGCACTCTGTGCCTAGCTAGGGCTGGAACAACACAGAGCCCTAACCTCTTGAGGCTGCCGCTAGAGTTTTCATCATGTGGTTCATCCATATATGAAAAGTCTAGTCAAGTCTAACCTGACCGTTATGCCTAGGGCCAATGAATTCCTTGCTAAGGCGCATCTTGGGTTTTAACTAGACTAGGGAAAACATTGTCACCACACTCCTCCTAAAGATAGCTGGGTGTGTCCACTAGGGTGGAAACAATGCACAACACCAATGATCGATAGTTTGACGAGGGCTACGCGGCAGAAGGCATTATCATAAAATGATCAGACTTGATATTTTACACGAGAGTTTTTGAGGTCTCACCATTTAATTTTATCTTTAATCTAACAATACAGACATGCAATCCTATAGTGAATAGTATGAAAAATAAAACATACAGGCATGCTTGAAACAAAGCAGAAAACAAATCATGATATGGTTATAGTTTGAACATGGGTAATAAGCCCCTAGACCTAGATTAATCACCTAGCTACTCTAAGGCACAAGCCATGGGCCCATGCCACTAAGTCCTAGGCTTAGCCTAGAGTGCTCTAAGGGCTCTGCTCCAAAACCCTAGGTACACTGCCTAGGTCTTTAGCTCCAAGGGTCAGCTCACAAACCTTAGAGGCGCCATCTAGGAAAACCCAGATACCCCCTGAGGTTCAGCCAGCCCTATGCTCCTCTTGTGTCAGCTCGCAAACCCTAGGCTCCTCCTAGGATTCTGCCAACACATGCTAATGCCATCCTCTAGGTGCGCCATCACCCATGCTACATGCACCACCTAGAAGGTGCGCCATCAAGCTAGGGCAATCAACTTGAAGGTGGTGCCAACTCCTTGGATAGCCCTAAACCCTGAGGTTTAAGCTAAAAGGAATTGCGCCTCCAACAATGATGTACCACCTTAAAGGAAGCTCTGATGTGATCTTGATGTGATGTGCCAAGGATGCCTTCTTCCTTAATCCTCAACTAGCTATTTTACAATACATGAATTTAAAATTAAAGGCGGCATGCAGGCCCTCACAAAAATACATTGCAAGCATGGCATGGGGCTTGTCTATAAACCATATCATAATGCAATAAAAGCACCTACTCATGCTCTTCTACATGCAATGAAAAGTCAAGAATTAAAATTAATCTTAGTTTTCCATAAACTTGTCTATCAATTCTCAAAAACTCGTCATAAATTTCTCTTGGACTTAACGATTTTCTCAGCTTTCATGAGAGTGGCGCAAGCATGCTTTTGGCATGCTAGGAGCTACTTCATGACAAACTTATCACAATTTTTTTTTATTTTATATAAATTATATACAAGGTCTCTCCTTGACATACAAGGAAAATCGAAGTCACTAAATTTATACAAGTCATCAGAATTAATAAACTTACATTTTTCTAAGCAAAAAAGTCATTGTATAAAAATTTTAAAAATCTTTTATGACATCGGCGCATGTAGATAAACAAAAATGCATCATGTGGGTCTTGTAAGTTTGCTCTGATACCACTATTGGGAATCCCCAAGCTAAATTTAAAAATTAACCACAGCAGAAGTGATGACCCAAAATAGAATCTCCCTTAGTGCTAGGATCCCTTACGACTGATCCACCGGATGTGTTAGAGTCGTATACTTGAATCACATGTCTTAGGGGTTGCCAATGACGAAGGAGAGGCGCACAAGTGGTCCGCCCTCTACAATCATGCACACACGGGCTCCTCGAGATCCTCTTCCATCCATGCCTGGTGCTAGCCTTCGGGAGGAAGATCCTATCACTTATGCTGCCCTTTAGTCTACACCACCTCCAAGATACGCCACACAAAGGGTAAAGGGAGGAGATTGACCACAAGCAGAGGTAAGCTCTACCACTTCTGTCAACCTCTAATCTAACCCCTTTTCTTGATGGCTTGCGCCACCATGAAGGTGCGCCGATGAGAAGGAGATTTACATCATGCGCCAACTTCATGGAAGTTGCGCCCATGGAAGAATATCTCCTTCTTCATGCGCCAATACCTTTTGAGGATGTGCCACAGAAGAAGGAAGAAGGTCCCAAACCTTCTAACACATCCATGGAGGAAGAAGGTGTCGCCTAGAGCATGTAGGCGTAACTCCTTCACCTTGGAGGCACCTATGGAGAGGAAGAGAGGGTGAACAGCTAGGGTTAGGATAATTAGAGATGATGATATGCCTAGGCCTTTTATTAATTCAAATTTATCATAATAATATTCAAAATTAATTCAAGCCATGCGCCTAGATCCATTATCATCTAATGGGTGCAGATCCATAACTTAAGTTGTGTGTGTGGTCCCCGCTACTTAAGTTGCGAATAAAATGAATATAAATATTTATTTTAATACTCAAGTCGAGGGCCCCCATGTTTGCGCTTAAATCAGTCGAAAAAAAAGCCTCCAATACATTCGGAGCTTAAACCCAACATTTGACCACTTGACTGAACCTAGTCCATCGAGGTCAAACGTGTTCACCTGAAGGTCAATGGGGCTCAACTAAAGTCAAAATGCAACATCTCTCTAAAAGATCATCTCCTACTCATCAGACGCATTCGAGATTCATCGAACTCCCAAACTGACTCGAATCAACCAACTGACTCAATCATAGGTAACTCGATTAATATGAGATCTCGAGTGTCTAGGTGTGTGACACTATAGGTTCCTCAGATGTTGTCAATGATAACCCCAAGTCTTCACAAGCAATGAGTGACACCTAGTAGTACATCATTGCTACCCAAGTCCTCGGAATGGAGTCGTCATCGACATCCCCTAGAACTGTGATAAAGTACACGTACACTCTAGTCCTTTTGCTAGGCTAATATCCTGATTAGACAAGTGTTTCACACTTGTTTAACCCAATCTCATTGTTATGACTAAATCAGGTTCTCACCTAGGTATGGCCATATACTTTCAGTCATACATCCATATGTGGGGCCCATGGATATCAATCTTCCCTGCAAAGAAGAGGCAAATCCTCCATTGGCATATTAAATATCTTATATGGCTCAAGGTATACCCAATGACAACCGTTATGACTCCCCTATTACGATGGGGCATTAGGTTGTATGAAAGTATATCCCTTACCATATAGAGATATCAATGTCCTCAAGCCGAGGACGAGTGAATCTCTGTCACCGTGAGATTTGACCCATGACACCAAGTCAAATCCTCATGACGGGTCGATCTAGTATATCTGCCTTGATATACCTAAATGCCTATGTTAGCAACCCATGCTCAACCAGTGCATATGCGAGTCTCAAGTGCATCATAGCTTTCCCTTATCCACTATGATACTTGACCGGGGATAATCCTTTGAGACTAGATGAAATCTATCTCTAGGAACTTTATATATGTAAATATACATATGACGCAGATGTACCAAATGCACAACAACGACCATGCCAGGATATATATCACAAATGAATATGACACATATCGGAATAGCTTTAGGTCCTAGGGCATATACACCGACACTTGTTGCCATCACTATTAGGCCCTAGACCTAAACACCAAAAAGCACTATCCCCAGACTTACCTCAATTTGCTTCTGAGTCTAAATTTGTTAAAACCCTAGAACTGGTGTAGGAAGACCCCCACTCCCCTAGTTTTGTGCCCCCATTTACCTTTAGAGGTAATGGCGGAAAGTCATTCCACCATAAGCAAAGAGACGACCAATGCTCTTAGAGATTGAGGTTCATGATATACTTCTCGGTCCACCTAGGAATTTAGTGCTCTACCTTGATCAACTTTTGCATACACTTACTCATACCATAAGTTAGTTCTTTGGAGAATTTATTCCTAGATTTGAGGGCAACCCATTGACTACAAACCCTCCTTACCATAATCACCTTATGATTCCACATCCTTTGGGAGGAGTCTATGACACTAGCCTTGCTTCTTTATTTATCTTACAACATACTTTAGCATTGAGCAACATGAATATTTACATGGACTTTATCATAGACTTGGACTTGCCTCATTCATTCAACGCCTATCTCTCTAGTTTCATGTTTGTTTATTACGTTTTCAAATCATATATTGCCAGCACACAAAAGAAAACAAATACTTTCAGGTATTTGCATTTTATTTATAGGGTTGAGGAAGCCACGGAAGCTGATGCCAATATTCATACATTGGGGCGGCCCCCTGAACCAAAGAGGGGCTTCAATATTGATTCTCCAGAGGAGAATTCTTCACCGCTAGGGAGAGCTGATGCAGGAGCATGGCCATTTGATATAGAATGATACGAGTTATGCCAATGTTGACTTCACCTACGCATTGATTTGCAGGGTATTTTGAACAGTCCTATATTATAAGCATGTTTATTTCCAGCATTATGCTTTATCTTATCTTGTAATGCATTAGAGTATGGTAGCTTAGGACTTTATTTTTGTTTAAGCAATTTACTTTTCCTAGATGATGTAATAGGTTATCAATTAGCCTAGGTTGTGTGGGTTTTGTAATCCTACAAGGCACCTTTGACCTCTCAACACACAATCCTCAACTCATCCCCTCAACCGAAGTCATTACCAAGTCAATAATCCAGCCAAAGCTTCAAATCCAGCAAGGGTAGTCAACATTCAGTAATTTGAAATCAACATCCAGTCAACAATCTTGCCAAGGTAGTCAACAATTCAGTAACTTGACCCATGTATGCGCATCCATCAAAGAGCTCCAACACATAGTCAACAATCCAGCCAAGGCAGTCAACATTCAGCTTGTATGTGCATCCACCAATGTGGTCTGCCTCCACCAAGTCTTAGCACAACAAACCAGCTTACAAAAGCCCACGCTACCATTTCTACCACACACAAAGAAGAAGAATCAATTAAAGGCCTGTACACCTCTTCATGCGTGACCAACAAACAAGGCAAAGTCAGCCCAAGCTTCACAATCCACCTCCTTTGCTTGCCCAAATGAAGTAAAGCCTTCAATGCTCCTATTCAGCAGCTTGCATGTTTGCCTGCCCAAGTGGCGCTATTGGGGTATGCCCTTAAGGCTAATGTTTGAGGCCTTGGGATTGTATCAGTATCATGTATAAACTCTTTGGTTTATAAAGGCAATGGTTGTTATTCAGTTTGTTACATTGTTTGCTGCAATAAGTGTGCTTCTGAATAATGTCTCAAAGCTGTTCAGCTAGGCTGACATGTACTTTTGTCCTTAGTCGATATATCTTGGTGAACATGAGACAGCCTTGATATGATTGAGACTAATATGTGTTCTAATCTTATAGGATGCTTCGAGCATGGAATAAGATGTAGACTCATGGGTACATTGGATGTACTGGACAGACCCTACTAGGATATTCAATTGCTTGTCACAATGTGAATAATCCTTGATTGTAACAAGTGGCACATGTCCTCTGACTTGAGATCGCTTGTGTTTCTAAATGATGATTGTCATTGTTTTGAGTTAGTTCAATATCATTTGAAACATAATGATTATAGACTATCTTGGATAATGAGCTTGAGTCAGGTTAGGGCACTAGTGATAGACAAAGGATTGCCATCTCCTTGATTGGAGTGTGATGTTCAAAAGGGGCCCCCCTGGATGAGATGATTGAGAAAGTGTATGGCCATACCCAGGTGACTGTGTTCATCTGATCTAATCATGCTCATCATATTGGAGTTACAGGCTTGACACGCTTGTCCAATAAGAACATCCAGTGGCAAAGGAATCATGTATGCCTTGTGAGTTTGATTCACACTTGTGCTGTGATTTGGGTGTAGTCTTGGAAGACTCTTTCCTTTATATTGGGAGACAGTGATGTGTTGCTAGATACCCCTCACTGATCGTGATAACGTAAGTTATCGTTACCGACATTTAAAGGAAACCCTCAGGGTCGCACAATTTGATGATATGGCTTACTTAAGTCAGATCGTGTGGACTGAATTGTTTGGGGTTCAGTTTAAATGGATTTAATCTCTGATTGTGAGTGAGATCTGGTCTGATCATGTTTGATTGATTAGGGCTTGAGATCGGTAAGCTTCGATCGAGAGAATGGATGCTAGATCCCTCAGATCAGAAGCATCAAGAAGTGAGCGGTCAGATCTTAAGCCTTAGGGGTTTATTATGATCTGGACTAGTTGCTTGGTTTATTTGGTTATTGAACCAAATCAATTTGAACCAGCTCATTGAATGAGCGAATGGTTCAATTAAAGAGGCAATTGCGATTGGGGTAATGCATGGTCGCAAGTGGAGATGGTGTTTGCTATTTTTAGATAGCATGTCACATTCGTGACCACCTCTCACGTTGGCTCTCACGACGCTAATCTCTCTCGCCTCTTGCCCCCTTTCCTCTGGTCTCTTGACACTCGTGTGAAGAAGAGGTTGACGAAAAGAAGAGGAAAAGAAATCGCCAAGCAGAGAAGCTCTTCATCCTTTCCATTCGACAAAGAACGCTTTGGGACCTTGCTAGCACAAGGAACGCCAAAGGGAGTAAGCGACATCAATTGTGTGCGTCGCTTTGGAGAAGATCTCTTTTGGTCTTTGATTCCAAGACACCATCCAAGTGATGACAATGGTGAGAATTTGTTTTCTTATCTATTCAAGTTTTCGATAGTTGATCATATAATGCATGCTATTCGATCCTAAGGAAACCCTAGATTCCGCCTATGCCATTTTATCCTTGCGCATGCTTTAGGGTTTCGCCCCCCCCAGTGGGAACCTTCAGGCGCATCTTCAATCCTAAAGATCTCAACCACTCTTGCTTGGATAATCTTCAACCGAAACTCTTCCCTTCAACCCTAGTTTGCATTTGATGCTTATTTGATTTATCTCATCACTAATAGACTTCATTTGTTCCTTGAAGCTCTCGACATCAAAAGGGGATCCACAAGATGAGACATCTTCAAGGACTCAACCATGTCCGAAACTTACAAGGCCCTCCCATCCAATAACTTGGTGCTTTGCTAGTGTAGCTTAAGTAGATTAAGTTAGAGTCCTTGTTGGCAAGAGGAATTTGGAGGCTTAACCTCCCCTCTTGATCTTAGCATTGTAAAGGACATTTAATATTTTATACCCAAGCATGTTTGGGCTTGATGTGTTGGAGTGTTTGCAATGATGCAATTCCTTCCATCAGAGTAGGACCGTTGAAGACCGGGACGATACGACTCTTCTATTCTCAAGGGTCGCTCTGTAAGTATCCCTCCTAGTTTTTCAATTCTAGTTTAAAATTGTTGAGTTTTAGGATTGCATGCTTAGCCTTAGATCATTAGATCACATGTTTAGTGTAATTTAGTTTTAGAATGTGGTGAATTTCATGTTTCATATTTAGTTTGTTGATTTAGTATGCATGTTTAGATTCAGTTTTTATTATTAAAATACCAAAAATATATTTTTGAAAACCCCATAGTTAATCTTGCATGCTAGCTTTTTATCTCAAATTTATTTTTCATGCTAGCCCAAATTGCATGCTTCCCCCCTACATCACCATCCCATCACCATATTTCCATTATGCGTCACATTTGAGATGCTCAAGAAGGCTTTGATCTCTGCACCTATTATCCAGCCCCCTGATTGGACTTTACCTTTTGAATTGATGTGCGATGCGAGCAACTTTGCTGTCAGAGCTGTTCTGGGGCAAAGAGAAGATAAGAAGCTTCATGCAATATACTATGTCAGCCACACTCTAGACGAAGCACAAATCAAATATGCGACAATGGAAAAGGAGCTTCAATCCATTGTCTTTGCGTTTGATAAATTTTGTTCTTACTTGATTGACTCAAAATTTATTGTATATACAGATCATGCAGCAATCAAGTACTTGATGAGTAAAAAGGGCACAAAGCCATAGCTTATATGATGGATACTACTTCTTCAAGGGCATTTGGAAAAGAGAGATAAAAAGGGAACTGAAAATGTGGTGGCCGACCATTTATCATGTTTACTTCTGGACAATGGAGAGGATGTTGGTGATGATTTGAAGATTGACGACACATTTGTTGAAGAAAAGTTATTCAAAATTGTTATGTAAGACACACCCTGGTACGCTGATTTTGTAAACTTTTAAGCATCTAACAAGTTTCTACATGACTTGTCATTTCAAAGCAAAAAGAAGTTCTTATCTGATGTAAGACATTGCTACTGGGATCATCTATATCTCTTTCTGCGATGCGCTAATGGACCTTTTTAACGCTGTGTACCTAAGGAAGATATTTCAGATATTCTTATGCATTACCATTCTTCCCCTTATGGAGGTCATGCCAGTGCTACAAAGATAGAATTCAAGGTACTACAATATGAATTATACTGGCCCAATATTTTTTGAGATGCACGAAATTATATTCTGACTTGCGATAGCTGCCAAAGGAGTAGCAATGTTTCAAAATGAGATGAGCTTCCCCTAAATAGTATCTTCAAAGTTGAACTATTCAATGTTTGGGGGATTAATTTTATAGGACCAACGACTCCAGAGTCATGATCCAGATGCTGAGGAAGATGATCTTTCCGAGATTCGGCATGCCACATGTGCTTATAAGAGACGACATATCGCATTTCATCGAGCAGAGATTTGCCGCTCTACTGAAAAAGTATAGAGTGCATCACAAAATAGCAACACCATATTACCCACAGACAAGCGGGCAAGTCGAGGTAACAAATCGTGAATTGAAAAAAAATTAGAATGCACTGTTTCAACAACAAGAATTGACTAGGCCTTGAAACTGGATGATGCTCTTTGGGCCTATCGAACTACCTATAAGACCCCTATGTGAATGTCTCCATTTCAAATAATATATGGGAAGTCTTGTCATCTTCCAGTTGAGCTTGAAGATAAGGCGTTCTGGGCAGTTAGAGCTTTGAATTATGACTTCAAGACAGCAGGTGAGAAAAGGAAGCTAGATCTGAATGAGCTTGATGAGAGACGACTTGAGGCATATGAGAATGCTAAGATCTATATGGAATGGACCAAGAGGTTCCACGACAAATGCATAGTGCACAAGGAATTTGAAGTTGGAGATTTGGTCCTACTTTTTAATTCAAGACTCAAGTTATTTCCTGGGAAGTTGCGATCTAGATGGACTGGTTCGTATGTTGTGAAGAAAGTCTATCCATATGGTGCGATTGACATCTATAGCGATCAATCTGGAACTTTCAAAGTCAATGGACAACGTCTAAAGCTTTATAATTTCCCTGCATCTATCGAAAAGGGAGTGTCCTTACTCCTTTCTGATACTCTTACTTGACCGCAGATTTTCATGTCGAGCAACCGATAATAAACTAGCGCTTCTAGGGAGGCAACCCAAGTGCTTTGTTGTTTCCGTCTTGTTTTATTTATTCTTGTTGAATTTCTGCTTTACTTGATAAGTTTTATCCATTTCAGGTTGATTACAAGGATAGCTGAACGTTGAGGACATACAAGTGAAGATTACAGGCATGGCCATAATATTCTTTATGGTCGTAATCTTGTCACTTAGGCTGGTCTGTTGGTCTACCACAATTTATTGAAGGGTCAACTTGGTCAACAATCATGGAAATCAAAAATCACGACATTGAGGGTTTTACAGCTGTGCCACCTTTTCAGTCGTTACTCAATTCTTCGCCGCCACCCTTCGCCTTCTCCACCCAATTCTGGCACTTGATCTTCTTCTAGTGGCGTTGGCTTTCGTTCAATCTCCCTAGAGTTACTCTTCCTCGCTTCGCTGATCCCTTTTTAAGGCAATACCTTCTGCTGGACGACTTCTCCAGCAGCATGACAAGTGATTTCTTCCTCCATGATTCTTCTCCGCCACTGCTACCGCTAAGCTTGGAGGTGATTCATCGATCCTATTTCTCTACTGCCATTAGCTTCTCCAGGATCTGATATTTTTTCACAAGTTTTCCCTTTCTGATTTCATTATTTTTCGTCACCTATTCAATTGCTCCCAAACACAAGATGAGCACTTGGAAGACCACCCACAACATCCCTTTGTAGGGATGTCGGATGCTTTCTTCCTCCACTTTAGAGCCATCCTCTGTTGATCCCAATCCAAATCAAGTGTCTGTGTTTGGATTTCGCGTGCGTAACCCCGTTCAAGAGTGCAAGTGCACGCAACTTCTCCAGCGCAAGTTCATTCATACCCATTACTTGGATTGACTAGCCATGGGTATGTTGGGATTCTCCGATGATATTGAATGGATGTTCAACCGCGTAGGCTAGCACCAATTCTTCCACATGACACATCCAACATATATGATGCTCACCTTGGAATTCTTTAGTTCTCTGGATGTAAAGCTGTATTCCCATGATGATGATGACATTGGACAGATTACTTTTCATTTGGGTGAAGAGGAGCACTACCTTGATCTCAACCAACTCAATCAAATCTTTGGGTTTCTGGCACATGCGATGCACCTTGCCCCCAAAGAATATAAGGAGCACGAATTCTAGTGCTCTATCAGCGGTGGTGCCTCCTACTCTGCCGGCTCTGCTCGCACTAGCAATATCAGTAAACGACTAGAGATGGTATGGGTTTCATGTCACTTTATGTACATTGCATTTTAGCCCATACCATCTCTGGTCAGGGCAAAAGTGACGGTATAGTACAATAGGGTGAGGTATTGTTTCTTTGGTCCATTTTACATTCCTTCCAGCTCAATACTGCATAGTTCATGATAAAACAAATGCTGAAGATTACAAGGGCACATAAAGGTCAGATTGTTATGGGTGGGCTAGTTACTTCTATCGCTCTTGCCCTCAGCATTGACCCAAGTGGGATGGACATTGCTACTGGCAGCTCACGCTTGGATTTGGAGTCTTACATATCTATGAGGCTAATTATCAAGCGCGGGGATTCTTACTTCCTCTTCTTCAAGGATGGTACTTAGCCAAAGCCCTTACCATGTCAAGAGCATACCACCGCAAGAGATAAGAGCAATTGGAATATTTGCCCTATCACTACCTCTACCACTACTGCTACTAAGTGTGTTCCACCATTGAGTTCTATCCCGCCATCTTCCTTGAGTGGATTCTTTTCTTTTAGTGGTCAGTATTCTTCTTCCTTTTCCCATGCTGAATCAATTATGAAATAGATATTGGATGAACAACACTGCTATGGAGAATACCTTCAACAAATCTTCTCATATCTGAAGGAAAGGCAACATGTTATTCTGGAAGCACTATCCAACTAGGGCTCTATGCTAGAGACGATGGCTGCTGAGCAACAATGCTAGGGGAAATTTAGGACTTCTCTCCGGAATTCTTTTAGTGATTTGAAGGCTGCACTAATACCAAAAGATGGTGATGAGGATGACGAGCCTAAGATCAGAGGCGACGGTGATGATGATGAGGATGACCCTTAGGAGGAGGGTGTTGAGATAAGTTATAATGATGACTCTAATTGATATAGTGAGTGTCTCAACCCATATCTCCAAATTTTAAGCTCTTAACATGCTATTCATAGGGACTATGCATATTCTATGTCTGGGAGATTATGGGTGCATTTTCAAAACTTATTATATAGTTGTTATGTAGTAACTTTAAACTTGTGATGATGGTTAACTACAGTACTCTGGTTTTGTTATCATGATAAAGTACTTGTGTTTTATTGATATATTTCCTATGCTGTTGTTTGATATTGGTATGTTTATTTTGTTATTCTAATGATGGTATGTTGATACTTTTTGCATTGTTATTCTGATATTTGTTACACCTCTGGTTTCGATAATTGGATTACATTATGTGATTTTAAAATGCAGATGATTCACTGATGATATTGTTTTGGTTTTTAATGAAAATCATGATAGCTTGATGCACTTATATTGACTCCTATGGATATTATTATTATGATCTGAATTGTATCAAAAAGTCAGGTAATTCATTTGATTATCATGTTTGATGGGAAAAGGTCGTGGAGTGATAGATCTGATTTTTGATTGAGGTTTTTTTACTTTCAAGGTATGCTTATGATCTCTCTACAATAGTACATGATTATATCCATTTGATTCTCCTTGCTACTTGTTGGTTATAATCAATACACTTATTCTGGTTGTTATCTCCTCCCAAAGCTATTAAAAACAAAAACAAGAACAAAAATAAAAATAAAAATAAAAGAGGATGAAAATAAAAAGGACTCCTCTACTTGGCTCTGCAAAAAATTGACAGTGGTACCAAAGCTATGAGTTGAAGTCAAAACAAAAGAAAAGAAAAAAAAAGAGAAAAGAAAGAGGATGAAAATAACACAAAAATAAAGAGTGCATTGGTGTTTTTCTAATTCGTATCTTTAGTTGAATCAGGTTTTGAACAGAGTGCATTTACTAAACAAAAGATTATTGCATTTCATGGAGGTAAGCCTCACCTGATTTTGGTTTTTGGATCTTCATACCTTTGTCTTGAAGATAGATGATTACCTTGGATCCCCTGACTTGCTGAGGTTTGTTCATAATGGTATCTTCCTAGGAAACAATGCTTTACAAGTTTGGACTGATTTCATCTTTCTCTGATTATTACTTTTACCTACTTGTGGACAAGCAATAATCTATGTCTAGGAGAATTTGAGTCTCGTATTCATATAGACTTTTTGACTTATATTTACTAGTCAATCGAGACTTATTATCATGTTTTTACATCCCTTTCCGGCTTATTTCATTGATTTTCTTTAGAAGCTTCACTACTTGTTATGTTTGTTTGAAAACAAGACAATTCACTCGATTTTAGAGTAATATGGAAGTACATTGATGTCTCTAAGTGAATTGGGAATCTTGACAAGGAGTTTGGCTTCAAACGGGACTAATTTGAAGAATTACGGTTAAGGCCATAATCTTCATCATGACTGCAATTCTCTCATTGGCTACAGGATGGACCCATTTTTTATATGAGCATAGACATAATTTGAAGTCATGCCCATAACCTCCTTGACAGCAACTTTTTAGATGATAAAAACGCCGACATTGAATTATGGGCATGGCCATAATTCATATATTGGTTGTAATCTTGTCATCAGCAAATTTTGACGTTACAACTATGGCCATAATTTGAACCATGGCCATATTCCTCTCATCCGCAATTTTTTAGATGGATTAGACTTTGACACCAAAATTATGGATATGGCCATAATGTGCATTACACCTATAATTTCCCAGCCGTCAAACATTAAATGGCAATAACTTCATCGTCTTAACTCCAAATTGGGCATTCTTGGAGTCAAACTGACAATCATTCAAAGATCCATCTTCATGTGAATGTTTTGAGAAATTAAGGACTTTGATGAATGCATTACTGGCATGGCTGTAATTTGCATTACACCCGTAATTGTGTAGTAGCCAAAATTAAAAGTGTCATAACTTCTTCGTCTTAACTCCAAATCACACATTCTTAGAGTCAAAACAACGAGCATTCGAAGGCCTAATGATGTGGGCACCAGACACAAACATGCAAACAACATGTTTTTGAATGGTTTTGTAATATGGATAATAAGAAAATCGAGATTACATTAACGAATTTGAAAATAAGATGTTTTTGTGTTTTAGGATAAAAGTCGACTTATGCTATTTTCTGGAAATAAATTGCAGAAGTAAAGATAGAAATTATAAAGGAGACTTATAGTGGATCCCTTGAGAATAGAAGGGATCACCTTCCCGTTCTTCACCAGTCATACCCTGTTGGAAGGTGTCGGTTACACACAGGCAATTCAGCAAACCACATAGGCGTGGGAGAGTTGTTTAAAAATATTAAAAGCTTTACAACACAAAGTGTAAGAGGGAGGTTAAGCCTCCTAATTCTCTTTCCTAGACAATATGCTAGACTAAGCTATTAGGGGGCGGGGAAAGAGAGATGTGCCCCAAAGAGATTCCAAGTCCAAACATCCTTCCTCCTACAAGATCCAAACAAGGAGTAGAACTTGTTCTCGAAGAAAGAAAATAAGAAGGAATCACAAAAGGGTGAGGAGCACTTAACTTAAGAGTAATCCTTCTTCAATGTGGGTCTCGTCTTCAAGATGTCTTCAAGGTGGATTTCAGCCTCAAGGTATATCTTCATCAATCACTTGTTGAGGATGAGTCTCGGATCACAACTTTGAAGAGGGGAGGGTCTCAGCTGAAGGAAGGGGTGGTGAGAGTGGAGGGATGCAGTTTGGAGAAGAGAAGAAGATTTGGTGTCACAAGCACTGAGAGCTATTAACTAGAAACTACTCTACAAATTATATTTCATCAACTATGCGTATGATGCCATGAAGGCTACAATATATAGGCACAGAAACTAGGGGGTTACATGAGTTTTTTCCTCCCCTAGGCGCATATGCAATCTTAGCAAGAAAGAAAATTAGCATTAATCATAGATGAATTACATGGAATAGGCGCAAACATCCTTAGTTATCTTTCCATCTTGGGCCAGCTCCTCCTTGGTAAGTTTTTGAATGTTTCTTGCCTCCAAAGGCTAGCACAAATGCTGAAGATAAGAGTGGGCGGTTGTGTCTTGTTGAGGCTTCCATTTGTGGAGAGAAATTTGAATTCTTTCCCCTAGTGTTGAGCGGCAAGGCTTGATTCCTTCATTTCTGGAGAATTTTATGGATTTTGTCTTTGTGGCCGACTTCTTTGTTGATGTCAGTGCCCAAGGCTTGATTTGGCACGGGAGTTGGGGAGTTAAGAAGCCCCTTCAACTCAAGTCTTCAAGTTGAACTAAGATGAAATTGAATTTTCTTCTTTGGATCTCACTAGGTGAGTGAGTGTTGAGCTAAATTTTGCCTATGTGTTGTAGATGCAATTAGACGTGCTATGCTTCTAACCTATCATGATGCGACATTTTATTCAAATAGGAAAGTAGCCCTAAATGTAACTACTTGTTGGATTGGGGGTGGATCTAACCTATCATGATGCATGCAAAAAAGGAAAGTAGGATCCTAGGAAGAAAACTCATACCTGAGGGGTTTCCTTTGGACCCTAGTGGACCTCCTCGGAGCTGGTCTTGGCCCCTCATCATTTCTCCCTGGGTGGGAAAAATTCTCCTCCGGAGAATTATCTTTATACCCTTAGAGTAACTCTGGGTTGGCCTGGACAAGCTCAGTCTCAGGAAGCTGGGCCTCCTCACCAGTAGTATATCGAGCTCAGCAAAAGGCTTGTACCTTGTCATGTGTGAGGCGAGTCTGGTCTTCAAGAATGGCGTCGATGGCTAGCTCGTGGGCATCATCAACCTCCAGGGTCGGAAGCGACTCATGGAAGAGTGTGAGATCCTCCACATTGACAGTGGCTGGCATCCCCAGATTGAGCTGCATATCCAGAATGTAAGCGTTGTTGTTGATCTTCCCTGTGATGGTAAAGGGTCCTATTCCCTTCGCATCCAGCTTGCGATCGTGTCCTTGGATTCACTCCTCACAGACTCGCAGAATTACCTGATCACCTATAGAAAATGCCCTTTCTCGACATGTCTTGTTAGCATCATCACGATAATGATTAATAGATTCTAAAATAGTATTATACATCTCATGATGAAGCTGCGAAACATGGAAGGCTAAGTCCCTAGTAGGTATGGAAGTATTAAAATGCTTGGGTGGAGGGAAAAGATCTATGGGCTTATTTGGTTGGTACCCTAAGTTAGCCTGAAAGGGGAATAAGCCAATAGTTCGGTTAACCACACTATTACAGGAGAACTTGGTAGTGGGCAAAAGTTTGTCCCAATTGCTAGGTTGCTCCCCAACTAGGCTCCTAAGGATACTCCCAAGTGATATGTTGACCACTTCTATCTGACCTTCCATTTGGGGATGATAGGTAGTGGATAATTTTAAGTTTGTGTCTAGAAGTTTCCACAGGGTTCTCCAAAAGTGGCCGACAAACCTTGTATCCCTATCAATCACAATAGTAAGAGGGGTACCATGAAGTCTAACTACTTCCTTAAAGAATAGGCAGGCTATGTAGGAAGCATTATAAGTTTTCTTGGAGGGTAAGAAGTGTGCCATCTTAGTAAACCTATCTACAACCACAAAGATAGAATCATATTTGGATTTGGTTCTGGGTAACCCTAAGATGAAATCCATACTTAGGTCTTGCCAAGGGGCTCTAGGGATAGGAAGAGGTGTGTATAACCCAAAATTATGTTTCTGAACCTTAGTGGTTTGATAGGTCATGTAATGTCTTAGTACCTTGGCTACATCCTTATAGAGGTTCAGGCAGTAAAACCATTCCTCCACCAAGGTATGGGTTTTCTCTCGTCCGTGTTGTCCAGCAGACCCTCCTCCATGGATTTCCCAAACTAGGAATTCCCGGATGGAAGTCTTGGGCACACAATGTTGGGGTATGCCCTTAAGGCTAATGTTTGAGGCCTTTGGGATGATTTCAGTATCATGTATAAACTATGTATAAGTTTATAAAGGCAATGGTTGTTATTCAGGTTGTTACATTATCTGCTGCTGTTATGTATACTTCTGAATAATGTCTCAATGGTGTTCAGCTTGGCTGACATTAGCATTGTCCTTAGTTGAGATATCTTGGTGAACATGAGACAGCCTTGATATGATTGAGACTAATATGTGTTCTAATCTTATAGGGTGCTTCGAGCATGGAATAAGATGTAGACACATAGGTGCATTGGATGTACTGGACAGACCCTACTTAGGATATTCAATTGTTTGTCACAATGTGAATAATCCTTATATGCAAGCAAGTGGCATATTTCCTCTGACTTGAGATCGCTTGTGTTTCTAAATGATGATTGGCATTGTCTTGAGGTAATTCAATATCATTTGAAATATAATGGTTATAGATTATGTTGGATAATGAGCATGAGTCATGTTAGGACACTAGTGATAGATATAGGATTGCCTCTCCTTGTTGGAGTGCGATGTTCTAAAGGGGCCCCCTGGATGAGATGATTGAGAAAGTGTATGGCCATACCCAGATGACTATGTTCATCTGATCTAATCATTTTCATCATATTGGAATTACAGGCTTGACACGCTTGTCCAATGAGAACATCCAGTGGCAAAGGAAACATGTATGTCAAGTGAATTGGATTCACACTTGTGCTATGGTTTGGGTGTAGTCTTGGAAGACTCTTTCCTTCATATCGGGAGACAGTGATGTGTTGCTAGATACCCCTCTCTGATCGTGATAACGTAAGTTATCGTTACCGACATTGAAGGAAACCCTTAGGGTCGCACAATTTGATGATATGGCTTACTTATGTCAGATCGTGTGGACTGAATGGTTTTGGTTCAGTTTAAAGGAGTTTAAACTCTGATTGGAAGTGAGATCTGGTCTGATCATGTTTGATTGATTAGGGCTTGAGATCGGTAAGCTTCGATCGGGAGAATTGATGCTTGATCGATGAGATCAAGAGCATCAAGAGATGTGTGGTTAGATCTTGAGCCATCTGGTTCATATGAGATCTAGACCATGGCTTGGTTTGATTTGGTCTTTGAACCAAATGCAATAGAACCGGTTCACATAAGTGAACGCATGGTTCAAAGTGAGAAGACGTTTTGGTTGGTTCGAAAACATGGGCGCATGGCTTGATGACTTTCTATTTTTGGAAGCCATAAGCGTTCCCACGTTGGATAACGCCTCAACGCCTCCCTCTCTCTCGAATGAATGCTTCTCCTCTCGTGTGTGTGTCGAGGCTCCACGAAAGAGAAGAGGTAGAGAGTTTTTCGCCAAGCCAAGAAGAAGAACATCTCATCTCCTTCACGCGAAAGGGATACCTTGGAGATCTTTGCTAGCACAAAGAACACAAGGGAGGAAGCCATCGCCATCTTGTGTGTGACTACTTTGGAGGAGAGCCGCTCGCTCTCTTACATCTTCCAAGTCGCCATCCAAACAATGGCCATGGTAAGATCTTGTCTTGATCTATGCAAGCTTTAAAGTTAATCATATGTTCATGTTAGGGAATGCTGGGTGTAATTTAAAATTTTGCAGTCCCAGGACGCAGCGGAAGAAGCATTACACCCGAAACACATTCCGGTCCCAAGGATCCATGCGAGTGAGTACACACAAGGATGTGATAGAGTTATACCTCTTTCGCTTGTCTAGATGTCGAAGCCATGTTGAAGGCGCCCAAGTGTTCGCCCTCTACAAGTGTCCACGCGTCGACTCCTTGATCGTTGCTCCCTTCCACGCTTGGTGCTAGCCTCGGGAAGAGAATCAATCCTTCACTCCACTTCTATTGCGCCACCTCCAAGATGAAAACGCCAAGAAGGGATGAAGAGGAAGATGATGCCGCCAAGATGTATCCCTTTTCTCCTTGCTTGCGCCACCTTCAAGCAAGATGCGCCAATGGCTATGAGAGGAAGAGAGCTTGCGGCAATAGGAGGAGAAGCCACAAAGCCCAATCACTCTTTGCGCCAACAAGAGGAGAAGAAGAAAAGATGTTTTCGGCCACTTGGAAGAAGGGTTGCGCCAAGCCTTAGTTGTTGTCACGCTTTGCCTTTGCTCACGCCTCCTACAAGTCCTTCTCACGAATTCAACACACGAGATGGATGACTAGAGTCCTATTAATAGAACAAGGGGCGGCTAGAGCAATGGATGGGATCATGCCAAGTGGGCGGCTAGGATAAAGGAGTCTTGAGGTAAGGAAAGTCTCCAAGACTTTACCATAAATCTCATTCAACCTTTCCTAATTTTCCCAATGGCCATATCAGCCCAAAGCATACCTTGTATGCACTAATTCCATCCAAGGAAGTAGGGCTAGGCGCAACTTCCATGAAGAATTCGGCTAGGGCGGTTTCTTGGGAGAAATTAGGGTTTGGGGTAAGGTAAGTCTCCAAGACATTACCATATTCCTCACCCTACTACCCATATGCGCCCAAGAACTTCCCATAAAAGTTCTCAAGCCATATCAGCCCCAAGACTTGCCTTAGAGGCAAGTATTCCATCCAAGGAGCAAAGGGGGAGGCGCCTAATGCTTCCTTATGAAGCAACATGCGCCCACTTCACCCCATTATGCCCTTGGCGCCAATGGGGTATAATTCTTCCCCATTATACCCTTATTTGCTTATACTTCTTCATGACAACTAATTATTGGGCCTCATTGGATAATGAGCTAGCCCAAACTTCATGGCATGGGTTGATTAAGCCATTGGATCCAATCCAATGCAACCCTAATGTGAATGTGACCAATCTGGGTCAATTTCGGGTCAACCTGCCAAAAATGAAGTTTGGCTCCAATAACTTTCTTCCAACTCATCAGGCCCATTGGCGCTGATGAAATCTTCCAAATGGATCCAAGTTATCCAATAACTTCATCCAAAGGTTTCTTGATAAAAGCAACGTCAAAAGTCTTATTGCGTGTGACCCCGTAGGATCCATATGACGATGGCAATGATGTAAACATCATAAGTAGTGAGGGGTATCTAGCAACACATCACTACTACCCATGTCATAGGACTAAAGTCATTGTGGCAACAACTCCTAACAAGCAACGAGGTTTCCCATTGCATTATAGATCCCTTTGCCTGAACTGATATCCTGTCATTGGATTAGTCTTAAGTTTATTATCCAACGCACTGGTCATGACTCAACAAGTGTGGCCTACACTTTCCTGTCATGCACCAATAAGGTGGGGCGCCCCGAGGTGGATATCATGCTTCCAATATGGAAGGGGCAAATCCTACTATTAGTCATCCATGCCTCTTCATGATTTATGATATACCCAATGACAGTCGTTTTGATCTCCCAATTACGGAGAGACGTAAGACTGTATAAAAGCATACCCATCATCAAATCTAGACATGAATACCTCAAGTCTAAGGATCAATGCAAAACCTCTTGCATGTGAGATTGACTTGTTGATTAGACAAATCAATCCTCACGGTGGATCACTCCAGTGCATCCAATGCACCTGTATGTCTGCGTTATTGTGCCCCGCACTTAACCAGCCCATACACCAGTCTCACATGTACCAAAGCTGTCCCATATCTGCTAAGGTACCTTGACTGGGGATAGCTTGTGAGAATGGATCCAATCCAAACTCCTGGGACATTATATATGCAACTCAATACATCATCGCAGATAGAGAAGTCTGCATAATAACGACTATGCCTTTAATAATTCTATCAAAGTACTTTCAAACAATGCCTGACCATGTCCATTTATTGGTCTGCAGGGCATATACACCAACAGTTCATATTATACGATCCGCAAGAAACCCTTGTTTTCGCCCAAGAAGTTTTTTATGCGCCTGATCTAGGGTTTCGCCCCCTTCACACAAAGTGTCAGACCAAGAAACAAGTACCCATCCCTAAGGGTGTAAAGGGAATGGCTATGGACATCTAAGCTTAAGTCATGATATATAGTAGAAAAATCAGGGCAATCTAAATATGTAGATTTCATGCATTCAAAACCAATGAGTTCAACATGCAGTTTATGAATAAGCAGATTAACCCTACTCAAAGCATCAGCTACCTTATTCTCAGTTCCAGATTTTTGTTTAAGCACAAAGGTATATTGTTGAAGATATTATACTATTCTACCCATTTGGCATGTCTAAATTTAAGCTTCATTTGGGCATTTAAGTAAGATAGGGCTTGGTAATCTCTATGAAGGGTGAACTCACTATGGTTAAGGTAGTGCCTAAAGTGTCTAAGGGTCTAGACTACAACATAGAACTCCTTATCATAAGTTTAGTATTTTTGATTGGCTTCATTCAGCTTTTCCTTGAAGAAGGCAATAAGGTGACCTTCTTGGTTAAGGGTCCTACCTATGCCTATGTCGGAGGCATCACAATCGACCTCGAAGACTTTGCTGAAGTCTGGGAGCCTAAGAACTGGGGCTGAGGTCATTCTAGACTTGAGTTCTTCAAAAGCCCTACTAGAAGAGTTGGTCCTGGAAAAATCACCTTGTTTCATGCAACTGGTTATTGGGGTAACTATGGGCTGAAGTTCTTGATAAACCTACGGTAGAAAGTAGCTAGGTCGTGAAAGCTCCTAACTTCAGTGAGGCTCTTAGGTTTAGGCCAGTCTAGGAATGCTTGGACCTTAGCAGGTTCATCTTGCAAACCTAACTTAGAGACAATAAACCCTAGGAAGACAACCTTATGAGAGAGGAAAGAGCACTTCTTAAGGTTGATGTATAGCTTCTCAGTCCTCAGTAGGTCAAGGGTCTTCCTTAGATGTTCTAGGTGTTCTTCCTTAGTCTTACTGTATCAGGATATCATCAAAATAGACTACAAGGAATTTACCTATATAGTGTCTAAGCACTTGGGTCATTAATCTCATGAAGGTTGAGGGGGGCATTGGTTAGCCCGAAGAGCAGGACCAACCACTCATAGAGACAATCCTTTGTTTTGAAGGTGGGCTTCCATTCATCCCCTAACCTTATCCTTACTTGGCGATAACCACTCCTCAGATCTAGTTTGCTAAACCATTTGGATCCTACAAGGAGGTCTAGTATGTCATCTAATCTAGGGATAGGGAATGTATATTTCACAGTGATTTTATTTTTAGCCCTACAGTCTATACACATGCGCCAACTTCCATCCTTCTTTGGTGTAAGAAGGGCTGGGACCGTGCAAGGGCTTAGGCTTTCCCTAATGTGTCCCTTAGCTAGGAGGTCATCTACATGTCTCTTAAGTTCCTCGTGTTCAGTGGGGCTCATTCTATAATGGGGCAAGTTGTGTAGGGTTGAGCCTGGGAGAAGGTCTATTGTGTGTTGGGTGTCCCTAAGAGATGGCAAGCCAGTAGGTAGGTCCTCTAGGGTTAACTCACTATAGTCTGAGAGGAGAGCTTCTATTATAGGGGGTGGCTTATCCTCTTGGTCAGGGTTAGGTTCCTTAAAAACTATGGAGTAGATAGGTTGGGTTTCCTAGATTTCCTTAGTGAAAGCTTAGGGTCTGATGTCTCGTATTTATATAGTATTTTTACTATGATTCTTATACATAATCTCTCCTGTTTTTTTATCATATTTTCACTTATTTTGACTTAAATCCTTTTGTTTGTTCGAAATCTTCACCTTCCCTTAATTTTGTCATATTTCAAGGAAAATGACCAAAGTTTCGATACATTTTGAAGCATTTGAGTGCATAAATGAGTTCTTGACGTGGAGACGAAGCTACCCGTTAATTTTCAAGCAGAACGGAGCTTGTACGAAGAATCACAGCCCTACTGTGATTATAATCATGGCTATAATTTATTTGGTGCAAAGTTCTGTAGTTCATAGAAAGAATCACGGCCTAGCTGTGATTATTTTCACAGCCGTGATTTCCTGAAAATTTTCCATAGAAAGTTTCACAGTAGTGCCGTAATTATAATCATGGCCGTGATTCCTCTCGACTGTTTTCCAAAATCTACAGAATGTTTCATGGGCATACCGTAATAATAATCACGGCCGCATCTGTGTTCCAAAACACATAGAAGGAATTATGGGTGATGCCATGATTATTATCACGGCCGTGATTGTATCCGCCAATTCTGATTTTCACTCGGTTTCTTGCTCAATTTGATTCCTTTATACACCAAAATTTGGGGAAAACCTATTCTAATGGTGGAGAACTATATAAGGGAGCTTTAGACAGATTATTGGAACTTTTGGGGCCAATTTTCAAGCGAAAATCAACGAAGAAGTGAGAACTAGGGCGAACGGCGGCGATTAGCATTTCTTCACCAGAAAAGCCTCGATTTTCTGTCGGATTGGCGTTAATCTTCATCAGGAAGCCTTGAATTTCCTCCTCCTAGTTGATTTCATATTTTATTTTCCAATTTAATAATCAAAACATGGATTTTTACCACGTAAACATGGATACCATGCTAGCGTAAACTCTTTGTTGAGGATTGAGGGTGTAGCCCTCTATGTTTTCATGACTTGATTATTTACTATCTTCTATGAAGTAATTTGCTTGTGTTAGATTCGACCATTGTTGTGTTAATTACATGTTAATTACTAGCCATGATTTGCATGTCTTAGACGTCGTAAGAAGTACTGAGAGTTGAATTGCGATGTCGGATCTATAATTTTTGGATAAGTTAATTCGATCACGAGAGTAGTTCGACTAGACTTGAGGGAGTTTATAGTTTTATCAAGAACCCATTGGGTCTATCTCAAGTTAATAACCACGAGAATAGGGATTTAATTTGGATAGACACCGGATTGTACTACTGAGAGAGGGCAATCTGTACATGCGGATAAATCCCATTCAACACAATAAATCCTTCTTAAGATGTTCTTAATTAGAAAAGTCATGAAACATAGAGGGGTGAACCCAAAATCCTGAATTTCCATAAATTCGATTACATCCATATTGTGTTTTGCTATTCATACACCTTAGTTTAGATCAAAATCCAACTCTTAATATATTTGTCTAGCTAACGATCCTAAGTAAAGTTTGTACTTGGTCATTGGCTCTGATCAATTTCACCAATATTGACTCAATCTAAGGATTGATATACTAGACTTTTGTTTTCTTATTCTTTTGATAGTTAATTCTATTTATTTGTGTTTTTGAACTCATTGTTTGATTTCCATCTTCAGATTAACTAGTTAATTGTTTATTCCCAGGTGTTCTAGTAAATTATTGAGGAATATTCGGAACCAGAGAGAACGTTTCGCCTGCGCAGAAAGCAATTAGTAAAGGAAATCCTAAAATCCAAGATGAGTGATCAAAGATTTCTAAAGGATTATGCAAATCCAAACTTGCAAGGGGTTCGCTCTAGTATTGCTCTCCCCAACATTGAGGTGAACAATTTTGAAATTAAGCCATCGCTGCTTTCCATGGTTCAGCAAAACCAGTCTGGAGGCTTACCGTCTGAGGATCCTAATATATACCTTTTCATATTTCTTAAATATTGTGATACATTGAAAATGAATGGTGTTTCTAATGATGCCTTGAGACTTAGACTTTTTTTTCTTTTTCTCTCTAGGATAGGGCTCATGCATGGCTTCACTCTCATCTGCTAGGTTCCATAATGACTTGGGAGGAACTCTCTAATGCTTGCTTAGCAAAATACTTTCCCACAAGTAAGACTACACAGCTTAGGAACTAGATCACGAGTTTTGTCTAGAAGGAAGGAGAATCATGTTGGGAAACCCTGGGGATATTTTACAAATTTTCACAGAGATTACATTACAAACCCAGTGGAATAATATCCTCGAAAATGAGCTAGTCCCAAAAACCCAGTGAAGATCTCTTGCGAGGGGGTCGACACGATGAGTTAGTAAGTACCTAGAGCAAGCATGAAGGTCGATGAGGTAGGCGCCCACGCGTGCGCTGTGATATCCATGATTGATCTTCTAACATCAAAAGAATAATGTATAAATGTAATCCATTAGGATGCATATTGAGCACTTAATTGAGAATTTAACTAAGTAATTTCTCATTATTTTGTAAAGTGAAAACAAAGAAGAGAGAAAAGGATATAAGTTTTTAAGTGAAATGTATAAAGAGAAAAACACCTCATGCTTTTCTTTATAGCCACCTCAAGCTTGTAGTGAGGATAAGATGAACTTGGTGATGACACCTCATACTAGGGGTGACTAATGAGGTAAAAATGAAGCAAACATAAGGAAAAAAATAGGGTTTTTACCAGCAACTTCATTTGGGCTTGGGGAAGAAGTGGTGAAGGTGGTGAAGTGAAGAAGAAGACTTAGAAAAGCATAAATTTTCATAAGGCAAGTTTCTACCCTATGCCCTACATTCATGGTTTCAAAAATATGATAATTTGATAATAGAATCCTAAATATCTAGTTCATACTCTGATTTGTTGAACTCAAAATGAAATTTGAAGTTGATGCTAAACTAATGTGGAGAATTTTAAAAGAATGGTTAAGGTGATGTGAGTATAACAATTCTGGCCTTGTTAGGGTTCTTATTCTATATCTTTGTACACACAAGTGGTTTATTAGTGAGAATTGATTTGTATGAAAGAAGACTTGAAAACTTTTCCAACGCATCCAATATTGTATATAGTTAATCAGAGCTAGGGCAATTATGAAGCAACATCCAGTATATGTTGTCTGTCATACCAGACTGACCAACTTGTATTATTTTGCTCAGAACTTCCGATTTACAACTCCGTTTTGAGTAATTATTGTTTTGTACGAAAGTTGATTCATAGATCTTTCTAACGGACCATATATTGAATATCTTTCATGTGCATTGTAATCTTAAACCGACTGGATTTGCGAGATCAATGCCCTGGAATTTCTGGAAACAGGGCAGCTTGACCCTTTGTTACCATAACCCTTATATCTTTTTGTGTACTTCACCAAATGGACTCAAACTAAGCTTATTGGAAAGTAGACTCAAATATGATTTCAATGAGTCCTATATTGTATGGTTTTATGCCGTATATCCTTATGATTCATGTTAATGAAATGAGCTAAACAAATTGATATTGTCTATTGAACTCTTATGGTAGAATTTGTAGTTAATCTTATGCACCTTCCATGAACATGATTTTAATGAATGGGTCAATGTCCTTTTCTGGCATTACGATTATTAGTTGATGCATGGGGTTTGTCATTGTACACTTTTGATACTTTTAGCCACGATCATGTTGTAAGGGCAATTGTATGAAGGCAATAATGCCATTTCGTTACTTTGACTTTGTTATGAAACCACTGTTCTTTGGCCCTTACATCTTATAGTGGGAAAATAATTTCATCCAATTTATGGGAATTAAGTGATGAATGTGGAGCTAAGTGCTACATAGAGCAAAGTGTCACATTAGAAATAATGGGGGCCACCTCTTGAGTCCAAGGGAGCCACCTCTAGAGTCCCTCCATTCACATTTGATTGGGCCATGGTGAGCCTTTGCCGGCTTTTGTTTTGTGGGCTTTCCCAGACGTGGGTTAGTCTTGCTTCCAGATGTGGAGGACTTTGTTTTGCTTTGTTCCCACTACTCTGTCTATGATACTTTGATATTCATGAGTTAATAATGCTATCACTAGTTCCTTTGTGACATTTTGGTGCTCATGGGATGAGTACATCTTTTGTGTCCATAATGATTTTGAAACTCATAAGTTAGAAATATCATGATTTACTTGGGTTCTTCATATCATCCTTAAGCTCTATATGTAGGTTGTCATTATAGTATGAGTTTTAAATATTCATTTGATAAAGTCCATATTGATGCTTCTCTTTTGCATATGATATGACTTCTTTAAAATGTAATCAAAAATGTATTTTGTTGCATGGGCAAAGTAGATCTTGTTGAGTTTTATAGCTCACTCTTTTGGCTTTACATAATACAGGTTAGCTTTGGTTGTTTTTCCTTGGGGGCAATGAAGGAAGTGTTGAGAGGAAATTTTTGCTACGATGCTCTTGTTTAGTAAAGCATAGCATGATATGCTCATATATGTATATATGTTGTGTATAGAAGATGTTTGAGAAATTTTGGATATGATATCACATTGTACATATGAACTAGTTGTGTAAATGAAGTTTGATGGTTAATCTGTCTTTGTGGTTGGTTGATGATTAATGATATGATTACATGAATTGTCATTCACCTAGGACTATGTTTACGAAGTTGTTCTCAAATTTTGTTTGATTTGATTTTGGATATTGGGAATTTCGTGTTAAATAGAACAAATAATAAATATTATTTCTAGGGGTGTAACATGCACCCTCTGTAGTCTCACACACACGGATCCCTCGAGTCCTCTTCTTCCACGCCCAATGCTAGCCTCGGGAAGAAGATCAAAGCCTTGTGCTCCTTCTACACCACTTGCACCACCTTTAGAGGAAGAAGCACCAAGAGGAAAGAGGAAGAAGGAGATGCTGCCAAGCTCTTGTCACACTTGCGCCACCTTCAAGGGAAGAAGCGCCAAGAGAACAAAAGGAGGAAGCTTGCAGCTATGTGATGGAAGGAGACCTTGTGCCAATAACTGTGCCAAGCACATAAACTTTGTTATTCCTGCATACTTAGACACTCAAATCCCTTACCACATGTGTACTAATCATCATGGCTGAGAAAGGGAATTCACTGTAGGAGTACCTGATATAACACAAGGAATAGAAGCACAAAGACTCTATAGTTGTAATGCTTATTCTTGCATTCATATGCATGCAAAGTTATCTTTATGTTTTACTACACCACTGCTGTACTGGAACCCCACCCCCTATAATGTGGAGGATTCCATCGATTTTTCCTTTTGTGTGCATGAGCCTATGTCCAACCTTGAGAACCAAAGCTTGTTCACCCCTTCCAATGGTGAAGAAGTTTGGTTACCCAAGGAACATTTTCCATGGCCCACGCCTAGACAACACCACCCATGCAAGAAGAATTCTTCGGAGAAGAATTTTTCCCACCCTGGGAGAAATGATGGGGGTAGAGACCATGACCCACGCAAATATAAGTGGAGCTTAAGGCTACCCCAGTTTATGGGTATCCTAAGGCACCCTTGCATTGCATGCATCATGTAGCTACATATGGTAGGTTTTGTATTTTTCTTTTTTGGAAATTATGTTGCATGATAGTAGTATTAGTGCATGGCATAATGTTGCATCATAGTAGGAGTAGTGTAATAAGCATTTACAACTCATGTGGACAAGCTCAAGGCTAGCTCAAAGCTCACTACAACAAGCTAGCTCCCAATATGGAAGGTCACTT
Source organism: Costus lasius (assembly GCA_027563935.2). Classification (NCBI taxonomy): domain Eukaryota; kingdom Viridiplantae; phylum Streptophyta; class Magnoliopsida; order Zingiberales; family Costaceae; genus Costus; species Costus lasius. Next base: position 62,241,505 of record CM050454.1, on the reverse strand, counting down.
CAAAGCCTAGCTCAAAGTGAAGACTTGAGGTGAAAGGAGTTCATCTCACCTTTCCAAAGAAGAAAAAAATCAAAGAAGTTCATCTCACCTTTCAGCCACCTCAAGTGATATGTGCCCATCAAAGAAGAAAAAAATCAAGATCCCAATCCCTAAAATCAAGGAAGGCAATTAGTGGGATTTGTGTTCACACCATGGAAGGAAACCAGCCAACCATTCTATCAATTTTCTCCAAATTCGCCCAAGACAAGCATGGAATCCTTGCCACCACATGAAGCCACTTAAGGAAAGAATTCAAAGGAAATTCGTCCAAGCACAACACTCAAGCCAATCAAATATCAAGAGTAATTCATCCATTGCCAAAGAAGGAAGTATTATCACCTCTTCTTGTCACCCAAGCAAAGAATAATGTGCCAAAGCCACCAAAATACTTCTATACTCGTCCAAGCCAAAGAGGAAACATTTCAAACACCAACCAAAGAAGGAAATATTGCAAAGGAAGAGAATTCGGCCAAGCATGCAATCAACCCTTGGCGCTCACTCAAATTTGGGAAGTCTTTAAGCCAATCTCGACCAAAGGAACCCTTGCCACGACAATGCATTGAAGCCTAAAATTTATTTCTTATTTTTCTCTGTTGTAACGTTGAGTAGATGTCTACAAGAATTGTAATCGCATGTAACTTTGCATGATTTGGAATAATAGAATTGTCGATTAGTTTCAAGGAAACTATGGGTGCTTGTGTCGCCCCTCTCCCCCTTCTTCTCATCTGAGGTGCTTGTGTCACCTATCCTCCCTTCTTCTCCCAAGGGCCATAGTTCCCTTCGCTAACCGATGGGGGTAGAAACCACATGCCACGAAAATACAAATGGAGTCTACAAGCGCCATAGACGAAGACTCGGAGGATCACGAATAAGCTAGCATAGTCACTCTTAAAGCTAGCTCAATAATAGGGAAAGCTCTATTTCAACTACTCAATAAATTTCAGAAATCAAGCCAATCTAGCTATATTCCTACGCGCTTCAAATCAGCAAATAAAGGACCTCATCCAACGTCCATCCTCATGCCAACAGGAATGAAATCTGTTGGTGTATATGCCCTTGGACCCGTTGTTGGTCCATCTTGTACTACTTGACATTGATATTTATATATCATTCTGGCATTGTCGTTATTATGCTATGTTTACATATGTGATTATGTACATGGATAATAATGTCCCTGGAGACAGATTGTATCTGTGCTCAAACGGAGTGTGCCCAGTCGAGTACCTGAGTGGATATGGGACAACTCTGGTACATGTTGAAGGACCCCTTTCATGAGGGGGGCGAAACCCTATATAGGCGCATGTAAAATATTTGCTAGGGTTTCAACAACAAGATCGCATATATGCTCATATGATCAACTTGTATAGATTGATTAGATCAAGAAGGAGATCATACCAATGCCATCGATTGGATGGTGCCTTGGAAGCAAAGACGCAAATGCTCCTTCTCCAAAGGTGACGCACACAACAAACGAAGATGGCTTGCTCCTTTGAATCCTTTGTGCTAGCAAAGCGCTTCAAAGGGTCCTTGTCGCGTGAGGATGATGAGAGATCAAGCTTGGCGAGGCTCAACTTCCTTCTCCTTTCGTCAAAAACTCTCCACACCGAAAGAGAAGCGTTGGGATGAGAAGAAGCGAACGTTGAGACGTTATTTGGCGTTGAGGGGAGTGGCTAGTTATGACATTCCAAAAATAGAAGACATGAAGCCATGCGCCCACAAACCAACCAAAACGCCTACAAGCATTGAACCAAGCGTTCACCCATGTGAACCGGTTCATGCCAAATCGTTCCAATTGAATTTGGTTCATAAACCAAAATCAAACCAGCCCAAGCCATGGTCTAGATCTTATTGAACCATTTGGTTCAAGATCTAACCGTTCATCTCTTGATGCTCTTGATCTGACCGATCTAGCATCAATTCTCTCGATCGAAGCTTACCGATCTTAAGCCCTAATCAATCAAACATGATCAGACCAGATCTCACTTACAATCAGAGTCTAAATCCCTTTAAACTGAACCAAAACAATTCAGTCCACATGATCTGACTTAAGTAAGCCATATCATCAAATTGTGCGACCCTGAGAGTTTCCTTTAAATGTCGGTAACGGTAACTTACGTTATCACGATCAGTGAGGGGTATCTAGCAACACATCACTGTCTCCCGATATAAAGGAAAGAGTCTTCCAAGACTACACCCAAACCACAGCACAAGTGTGAATCCACTTCACAAGGCATACAAGTTTCCTTTGCCACTGGATGTTCTTATTGGACAAGCGTGTCAAGCCTGTAGCTCCAATATGATGAGCATGATTAGATCAGATGAACATAGTCACCTGGGTATGGCCATACACTTTCTCAATCATCTCATCCAGGGGGGCCCCTTTAGAACATCACACTCCAATCAAGGAGACGGCAATCCTATAGCTATCACTAGTGTCCTAACCTGACTCATGATCATTATCCAAGATAGTCTATAACCATTATGTTTCAAATGATATTGAACTACCTCAAAACAATGACAATCATCATTTAGAAACACAAGTGATCTCAAGTCAGAGGACATGTGCCACTTGTTGCAAACAAGGATTATTCACATTGTGACAAGCAATTGAATATCCTAGTAGGGTCTGTCCAGTACATCCAATGTACCCATGAGTCTACATCTTATTCCATGCTCGAAGCATCCTATAAGATTAGAACACATATTAGTCTCAATCATATCAAGGCTGTCTCATGTTCACCAAGATATCTCGACTAAGGACAATACAGCATGTCAGCCAAGCTGAACAACATTGAGATATTATTCAGAAGCACATTTATTGCAGCAGACAATATAACAAACTGAATAACAACCATTGCCTTTATAAACATAAGAGTTTATACATGATACTGAAAGAATCCCAAGGCCTCAAACATTAGCCTTAAGGGCATACCCCAACAATCTCCCACTTGCACTTAATCTAATGGTTGAGAAATCTCAAACCCATGTTATTACAGTGCTTCTCATGCTTCTGCTGCGCCAGAGGCTTGGTAAGCGGGTCAGCCAGATTGTCATCTGTATGAACCTTGCAGATTTTGATCTCACCACGATCAATGATCTCCCGGATCAAGTGAAACCGTCTCTATATGTGCTTGGACTTCTGGTGCGACCGTGGTTCCTTTGCTTGTGCGATTGCTCCAGTGTTATCACAGAAGATAACCAAAGGATCTGCACTCGAAGGAACAACACCAAGTTCCTGAATGAACTTACGAATCCACACTGCCTCCTTGGATGCTTCCGAGGCTGCAACATACTCGGCTTCTGTTGTGGAATCAGCAACAATAGATTGTTTGAAATTTTCCACACCACTGCACCTCCATTCAAGCTAAAAACATAGCCTGATTGCGATCAGAAATCATCCTGGTCAGATTGGAACGAAGCGTCAGTATATCCTTCTATACTGAGTTCTTCCTGACCTCCATAAATCAAGAACATATCTTTGGTCCTCTGAAGATATTTCAAAATGTTCTTGACTGCAATCCAGTGCGCCTGACCTGGATTACTTTGGAATCGACTGGTCACGCTTAACCCGTAAGCGACGTCTGGGCGAGTACACAACATCGCATACATAATGGATCCAATAGCCGAAGCATAAGGCGTATTGTCCATTTCATCTTTCTCAGTCTGTGTTTGTGGACACTGACTCTTTGAAAGATTCAGACCATGTCTGACTGGAAGATATCCTCTTTTAGAATTCTCTAAATAAAATCTCTCCAGGACTTTATCGATGTAAGTACTCTGGCACAGCCCGAGAAGCCTCTTAGATCTATCCCTGTAGATCTTCACACCTAACACATAGGCTGCTTCTCCTAAATCTTTCATCTGGAAACATTTTCTTAACCATGCTTTAACAGCATGCAGTTCAGGAATATCGTTTCCAATGATTAAGATATCATCGACGTAGAGGACTAGGAAAGTAATCACGCTCCCACTAAACCTCTTATATACACACGGGTCATCTTCATTCTTGATGAAACCAAATTCACAGATTGATTCATCAAAATGAATATTCCAGCTTCTTGATGCTTGTTTAAGTCCATAAATGGACTTCTTTAACTTGCATATTTTATGACGATCTGATGGATTGGTGAAACCTTCAGGTTGTGTCATATACACATCCTCTTCTAGTTTTCCATTAAGGAAAGCGGTCTTCACATCCATCTGCCAGATCTCATAATCGTAATATGCTGCTATCGCAAGAATAATCCGAATAGACTTGAACATGGCTACAGGAGAGAAAGTTTCATCATAATCTATCCCGTAGATTTGTTTGAAACCTTTCGCAACTAGCCTGCCTTTATAGGTAACCACGTTACCATCCATGTCAATCTTCTTCTTGAAGATCCATTTACAGCCTATAGGGATTACTCCCGGAGGCGGATCAACCAAATCCCAAACTTGGTTATCTGACATGGAGTCCATCTCGGCTCGCATAGCTTCAAGCCATCTCGCTGATTCCGGTCCACTGACCGCATCCGCATAAGTGAGGGGTTCATCATGATCAATGATGTAGACTCCGTCATAGCGCTCAGGCTGTCGACTGATCCTTCCCGATCTTCGCGGTTCCCGTGATATCTGAGCCTCAGGTTGTTCAATAACCTGTTCTACTGGCTCATGCTCATCCAACTGTGCTTGACTACTTTGTCCTTCTTCTGGATTCTCATCCAGTTTTATTTCTCTCCCACTGGCCTCTTGCAGAAGAAACTCCTTCTCAAGAAAAATTGCCGTCCGAGCAACAAATACCTTGTTCTCTTTGGGATCGTAGAAATAATAACCCTTAGTTTCCTTAGGGTAACCGACAAAGATGCATTTCTCAGATCTGCTCTCTAGTTTCCCAGAGGCGAGCTTTTTGACATAAGCCTCGCAACCCCAGATCTTAATAAATGTCAAGCTCGGCTGTTTCCCATACCATAACTCATATGGAGTCTTTGAAATTGCCTTGGATGGCACTCGGTTTAGTACCTTTGCAGCTGTTTCCAGCGCAAATCCCCAAAAGGAGTAAGGTAGAGTAGCCTGACTCATCATAGAACGAACCATATCCAGTAAGGTTCTGTTCCTCCTCTCGGACACACCATTCCATTGCGGTGTTCCTGGTGGAGTGAGCTGTGAGATAATCCCACACTCCTTCAGATAGTCAGTAAACTCTCGACTTAGGTATTCTCCACCTCGATCTGAGCGAAGTGCCTTGATATTTCGGCCTAGCTGATTTTGTACTTCATTTTTGAACTCTTTGAACTTGTCAAAAGATTCACTCTTATGCCTCATTAGATAGACATAACCATACCTACTGAAATCATCAGTAAAGGTAATGAAGTATGAATAGCCACCTCTGGCATGTTTACTAAATGGCCCACACACATCACTGTGTATAAGGTCAAGTAAACCTGAAGCCCTTTGACCTTTGTTAGGAAAAGGAGACTTCGTCATTTTTCCCAATAAACAAGCTTTGCATGTATCAATCTCCTCACAGGAGAATGATCCCAGCAGTCCATGGTCATGCAACCGCTTAATGCGCTTCTTGTTAATATGGCCTAAACGACTATGCCATAGCAAGGTGCTGTCATCAGCATATTTGGCTTTCTTATTATCAATATTTTGTATAGAACATTCCATGTCCAACATGAATAACCCATTGTTAATTGACCCAGTAGCATAAACAATATTATCATAAGAAATAACACACTTTGAAATATTGCATTCAAAGGAAAATCCTTTCCTGACAAGAGCAGGAATAGAGATAATATTTTTCGTAATGCTTGGTACAAAGTAACAATTGTTCAGTTCCAATACAAGTCCAGATGGTAATGAGATGTAATATTCTCCTACAGCAACAGCAGCAACCCGTGCCCCGTGTCCAACTCGTAGGTCCACCTCATGCTGTCCCACCTGTCTTCTTCTCTTGAGTTCCTGTACATTTGAACAAATGTGAACTCCACATGTAGTGTCCAACACCCATGATATAGAAGAAGAAGATATCATGACTTCAGTCACAAAAATACCTGAGCCAGAAGTGATGCTTCCCTTCTTGTCTCCTTGGAGCGCTTTACAGTCCTTTTTCCAGTGACCCAGCTGGCCACAATGGAAACATCTGTATTCCTTCGATCGCTTAACCTTTTGTTTCAGAGCCTTGTTGTAGTTCTTGACAGGGGCTTTGCCCTTCTTCCCCTTCTTCTTGTTCCTGGAAGGGAACATCAAGACAGAGGTTGAAGGCTTTCCCTTTAGAGTCTCCTCTGTAGTCAAGAGCATATTCAGCAACTCTGTCGGAGTACAGTCGATCTTGTTCATATTAAAATTAATAATGAACGGATCGAAGGAGGCCGGGAGAGACTGCAGAATAATGTCTACAGCAAGCTCCTGATTGATGGTATGCCCCAGTTTCTCTAGAGCCTCTTTGTGCCCAATCATCTTGAGCACATGAGCTCCCACTGGACTCCCTTCAGCCAGTTTGCTCTGAAAGAAAAGCTTGGTCAAATTATAGCGTTCAGTCCTCGCCTGTGCAGCATACAGCATCTTGAGGTTTGCTATAATTTCTATAGCAGACATTTCCTCATGCTGACGCTGCAGCTGTGGCGTCATAGACGCTAGCATCAGGCAAGCGACATCAATGCTATCATTGACATGCTTTTCATAGGCATCCCGAACCGCCCTTGCGGCGTTCGGAGCGGGTTGAGGCGGTATAGCCGTCTCGAGGACATACAGTTTCCTCTCAGCCTTAAGAACAATCTTAAGGTGTCCGTACCAGTCTGAGAAGTTTGGCCCAGCAAACTTCTCCCTTTCCAGTAGGGATCGCACATTGAAGCTCATGGTGTTCGTTGCTGCAGGAATCTACAACAATGCAAGAACAGCAAGGTCAGTATCAATGTTTAGAATCAATCCAGGACTTAAGAAAGATTCTTTTCTCACTATTTTATCTGACTGAAAAATCCATTAAAACAGTCCGAAAGAGTAACACTCTTTTAGTGAGATGGGATCCAGATTTCATACTTGGTCTCCGTGTCCCGCTCAGGAGAGATAAGATGCACAGAGAGTACAAGCACTAATTTCTGGTAGGCAGTCCCTGCCAATCGCCAACCCGTGCGATTCCCCTTCATCTGGGCAATCCAGCCGACTGTGCCAACTGAGTTGGTACAACACAGTCTCTGATCCCACAGATGGCTGCCTCCATATAGCTGACATATGCCCCATATGTAGCCTACATGGCCAAGCTGACCTGACCTACTCCCTGGACCACCACGTGCTATGCTGAGCAACGAGAAGCGATAAATCCCTTCTCTGTAACACGCAGGTGAAATCACACACCGTCTGAAGATAGATGGGCGTGCCCACTGAGTGGGTACAACACGGCCCCAACGATAGTCAGAACAGTGAGGTTTCGCGTCATAAGGCTTATGAGCTTGATATTTAGCGTTGGATTTTAACGGTCTTTTATCTTCTTAACTATCATGCAAACCCTATGGTGATAGCAGAAGATTAAATCATGTAGTTCTAATTATATAAACAATAAATAGAAAGCATGCTTATCTTATGTGGTAAAAGCCCATTAACCCTAAGTAAGACCTTAATTTAACTTAAGTCTTCACTTGAGCTCTCCATGGGTCTTTTGCATCTCATCTGGCCCAGACCAGGGCCCAAGCGCCCACTGCAGCTCAGGTGCGCCCACCAGGTAAATGCGCCTGTCCCAGAGTCGAACCCTGGACCTCCCACCTGGTCAAGCCACTGCTGCATGCGCCAATGCCATGTGTGCTCTGTGCTCTTGTCTGATTAAAATTACAATTTAATCTATCTAGACAAGATTGACACGCAGGTCAATTACACAATTATAAATTAAATAACATGTGATGCGCAGATCACAATAAAATTAATTTACAATTTCATTCCAGGCTCGCAGGCCCCAGCACAGCACACATTAAATAGGCAGCCCACATAAGATTAAATAAACAAGCATCATGGCATCCAATCAATATGTGATCCATCAACCAAATAAAATTTTTCAAAATCCCATCGGAATCAATTTTATTTGTCTTATGTGCCCTACTACCTTACAACGGTCCATTAATAGGGATCCACTCATCATGTCTAGTCAGATCCACTGCCCTTGCATGCACCAAGTCCTAACTGACTTGAGTCGACCTAATGGTCAACCATGCATGCGCAAAGGGCTGAACGACCTCATGAGTTCTGGCAAGCGGGTATGACCCCGGGCCTAACTCATGTGCGTTCACTGGTTGTCTCAACCAGACCTCGCTACACGCCTGTCTGCAGTCGACCTATAGCCACCTCATGCTTGCGCATAGGTGCCATCTGGTCGACCCATCTAGGCTGTCAGATGGTCTGATCAGACTATTTGGATCCTACCTAGAAGATGACTTCAACCCCATCAACCCGTCTAAGGGTTTACAGTAGGCGCATCTTAGATCTAATGAGGCGCGCAAGTTAACAAGTTTTTGAGCAGCAAAAACTACAACAACAAGCGCCAAACATCATACATGCGACAACAAGAAAACCTCATACATGCGCCACAAGTAAAATACATTCATCAAGTATTTTCGCATGATGAGAAACCAATCATGAACTTTCGCATGTGATAAAGCATAGATCAATTCATAAGCGCAAACATGGATCAGAATAAGCAATCATATGAATCATATAAGAACCTCGCTCTGATACCAATTGAAGGACCCCTTTCATGAGGGGGGCGAAACCCTATATAGGCGCATGTAAAATATTTGCTAGGGTTTCAACAACAAGATCGCATATATGCTCATATGATCAACTTGTATAGATTGATTAGATCAAGAAGGAGATCATACCAATGCCATCGATTGGATGGTGCCTTGGAAGCAAAGACGCAAATGCTCCTTCTCCAAAGGTGACGCACACAACAAATGAAGATGGCTTGCTCCTTTGAATCCTTTGTGCTAGCAAAGCGCTTCAAAGGGTCCTTGTCGCGTGAGGATGATGAGAGATCAAGCTTGGCGAGGCTCAACTTCCTTCTCCTTTCGTCAAAAACTCTCCACACCGAAAGAGAAGCGTTGGGATGAGAAGAAGCGAACGTTGAGACGTTATTTGGCGTTGAGGGGAGTGGCTAGTTATGACATTCCAAAAATAGAAGACATGAAGCCATGCGCCCACAAACCAACCAAAACGCCTACAAGCATTGAACCAAGCGTTCACCCATGTGAACCGGTTCATGCCAAATCGTTCCAATTGAATTTGGTTCATAAACCAAAATCAAACCAGCCCAAGCCATGGTCTAGATCTTATTGAACCATTTGGTTCAAGATCTAACCGTTCATCTCTTGATGCTCTTGATCTGACCGATCTAGCATCAATTCTCTCGATCGAAGCTTACCGATCTTAAGCCCTAATCAATCAAAAATGATCAGACCAGATCTCACTTACAATCAGAGTCTAAATCCCTTTAAACTGAACCAAAACAATTCAGTCCACACGATCTGACTTAAGTAAGCCATATCATCAAATTGTGCGACCCTGAGGGTTTCCTTTAAATGTCGGTAACGGTAACTTACGTTATCACGATCAGTGAGGGGTATCTAGCAACACATCACTGTCTCCCGATATAAAGGAAAGAGTCTTCCAAGACTACACCCAAACCACAGCACAAGTGTGAATCCACTTCACAAGGCATACAAGTTTCCTTTGCCACTGGATGTTCTTATTGGACAAGCGTGTCAAGCCTGTAGCTCCAATATGATGAGCATGATTAGATCAGATGAACATAGTCACCTGGGTATGGCCATACACTTTCTCAATCATCTCATCCAGGGGGGCCCCTTTAGAACATCACACTCCAATCAAGGAGACGGCAATCCTATATCTATCACTAGTGTCCTAACCTGACTCATGATCATTATCCAAGATAGTCTATAACCATTATGTTTCAAATGATATTGAACTACCTCAAAACAATGACAATCATCATTTAGAAACACAAGTGATCTCAAGTCAGAGGACATGTGCCACTTGTTGCAAACAAGGATTATTCACATTGTGACAAGCAATTGAATATCCTAGTAGGGTCTGTCCAGTACATCCAATGTACCCATGAGTCTACATCTTATTCCATGCTCGAAGCATCCTATAAGATTAGAACACATATTAGTCTCAATCATATCAAGGCTGTCTCATGTTCACTAAGATATCTCGACTAAGGACAATACAGCATGTCAGCCAAGCTGAACAGCATTGAGACATTATTCAGAAGCACATTTATTGCAGCAGATAATGTAACAAACTGAATAACAACCATTGCCTTTATAAACATAAGAGTTTATACATGATACTGAAAGAATCCCAAGGCCTCAAACATTAGCCTTAAGGGCATACCCCAACACATGTGAGACTGGTATATGGGCCGGTTACGCACGGGGTGCTAACGCAGACATATGGGTATATCTGTGGTGGATATACTGGATTGACCCGCTGTGAGTTTCTAACTTGGTGTCATGAGTTAAACTCATAAGTGACAGGAGATGCATTGATCCCTTGACTTGAGGTCATTGACTCTTCTATATGGTTAGGGGCATACTTTGATACAACCTAATGCCTCGCCGTAGCGGGGAGGTCATAACGGTTGTCATTTGGTATGTCACGACCCATATGAGAAGATCAATGGACAGATATAGGATTTGCCCCTTCCTACGGGAAGCTTAATATCCACAGGGCCCCCCTATGGTTGCATGACTGAAAGTGTATGGCCATACCCAGGTGAAAGCCTGATTTAGTCATGACCATGAGATTGGGTGAAAATAAAGTGGTGACACACTTTGTCCAATCGGATATCAGTTTGGCAAAGAGACTGTAATGCATCGGTACCTTGTTGCGATGATGGGAATGTCGATGCTGATATCCATTCCAATGACTTGGGTAGCAGCGATGCACTGCTAGGTGCCAATCACTGCTTGTGATGACTCGGTTCATCACTGCCAACGTCTGAGGAACCTACAGGGTCGCACAACTTGAAAATCGGGTTCTCGTATTGATCGGATAGCCTATTGATTGAGTTATTGGATAACTCAGATCTGTTTGGGAGAATCCATCAGCACCACTGTGCTAGATGAGATGAAAGGAATCATTTGGAGCTAACTTGTTTTTGGGCCTAGTTGGCCAAATGGGCCCAATGGGCAAAGTTGGGCTAATAGGCCAAATGGGCTCAATAAGCCATTTGGGCCAATGGGCCAAATGGAATGGCGCAAGCTACTTGGAGTGAGCTTGGCGCATTTCCTTGAGGTGGACAAATCCAAGTTGGACATCTTCTTAAGGTGAGATGCTTGGAGCTTCTCACTTGGAGTGGGTGAATGTAGTTGGGCGCATGACACTTGGATTGGGTGAAATGGGTTTTACCTCTTGAAGAGGTGTGTCTCTTCATGAAGAGGTGTGCCTCTTCACTTGTGAAGAGGTGCACCTATTCATGGGTATATAAACCCCCTTCCTCCCTCCTCATCGCTTTTCTTGAACTCTTGCACCCTTGTCCCCCTTGTTGCCACTCCTGGAAAGAGGGAGAGGGATGCTCGCCCATTGCCTCTCCTCTTCCCTTTAGTGCATTCGGAACTTTGGAAGTTCCTTGGTGCCCTCCTCTCCAAAGTTGGACTTTGGCTTCGGTTGATTCCGGTTCGGATCTTGGTGGAGTGCTAGAAGAGTTGGACTCCGACGAAGCTCCACCTCCTCTCCTTGGCATCTCCTCTGGAGTTGGCGCAAGTGATTGAGGAAGTCTACCAAAGGCGTCGATCTTCTTCCCGAGGCTAGCACCGGGCGTGGAAGAAGAGGATTCGAGGTTTGGCTGTGTGCGAGACTGCAGAGGGCGCACATTTGGGCGCCTGCATCGCATCACTTAATTTGCATCAAGGTATCATCTCCTACTCACCGTGTCGATCTCCTCGCAAGACGCGATCTTCTGGGTTTTTGGGACTGGCCTGTTTTGGGGATTGCTTCCGCCGTGCTTGTCTGTAAAAATTTTAAAATCCTCGAGGTTTCCCAACAAAATCTTCTCCAGCCGAGCAGCAAATCTCCAACGACGTTCAGCAATGGAAACAAGCTCATGATGGAAGCCTTGCAATGTCTCGAAACCTTGCAACGCTAACTTCCAGCCAAGAAAGGAATCACCAATGTCTCTTGCACTCACCCTCGCTCAATAATAGCTCCACACAAGGAAAGCTGCAATGTCTTTGTGCTGCCGAAGAAGGAAAGAACAACGTTCGGCTCCAACGTTCCTCCAGTTTCTCCCTATATGTATCACGCTGATCCTTGTAATCAACAAGTTTTGTTGAATTAATGAAATAGTTTTCTTCCAATGGAATCAGATGTTTCCCATCCTCTTCCCCTATGAGGTGCTTGTGTCACATAGCTTTCCCTTCTTCCTCCTTCCCTAATCTTTCTTTCCTCCCGTAATCGAACCAGCCAGTGACGAATGTTCCTAGGATTTTCGAAACTTTGTGAGCACGCCACCGATGATCCGCCGGTCTGATCCTCACGAAACTTCGGGCATCACTCCTCCTCCACAAGACTAAGCTCCAGCCACCGGCATCCGTCCATCCGCCGGTCCGATCACCGGATTCAAAACGCTGACCAGATCTCCTGTTAATGCCCTATTTCCGCCCTAGTTTCGCCTTTCTTCATCGTTCTCCTCCGCGCGGCCGCCAATAGACCCCAAACTCCGGCCATGTCTTCCCTTCCCCCACAATAACCTCCAGTTGTAGCAAGTTCTGATTTGGTGCATCACCGGACGTCCGGCGATCACCCCTGCTTCACGCGCGGACCTCCCCTGTTCCATCTGAATAGTTGCTGCTTCACCTCCGCCAGAGTTCTGATGCCATCCGCGCCCCGTCCGCCACCTCCTGTCGGTGGTCCAACGTCTTCAGCAACCATTCATCTTGACTCCAACACCACCGACGAACGATCCATGCCCAGCGCCGTTGATCAGCGCCGGATTCCCTCCCTCTGTTTCTCAAACTTGTTGCTTCAAGCTTCCTGTTGTTCTTAATACTAACTTGATTATTCTTATCTCTGCAGGATTTTAACATGCTCGGACAAGCCTCCAGCTTTGATCCTTGGATCCAATAGCAAGACCTGATCCTCCTCTATCATTCGGATCAGTTGGCACGAAATAAGATTGAACATATCAACCTACAAGAGACACCAACTTTTGCTAATTGATTAAATTCCTGCACTTGTTTCAAAACTAATCTGATTAGCTCTCTTCTTGCAGGTGGTTTAAGCAATCAGTGTAACCAAGGTCTTCAACTTTGGTCAGATAATGACGCACGCATCTTGCTCTTTCATGAGGACTAGTTGATGCATACCCAGATCCGACAGTTCAACCTAAAAGGCTTTGCTAAATCTGCAATCTGAAACAATTCTTTGCAGTCTTAACTTACCAATCTGACTAGCTATATTGTTGCATTTATTATACATGCCTGATATCCTCTCACCATCTGATTTTTATTGGATTCAAAAAAACTAGTTTAGTACTAGCTCTTGGGTTAATTGGATAAAATTTTGGATCTATAGATTTTCCTGCAAGGCATAGTTACTTTTCTTAAATGATATATTTCTGCAACACTATGTTTCTAGCTATTTTCTGAATTTTGACCTTTATTTTGAAAATAAAAAAATTTAATAATCGAACTTTTAGTTAGTATCATATTTCGTGTCTCCACCCCACATCAGTTTGGTATCAGAGCAAGTTGTGAGCAACTCTTTTGTGCCCACACGATCCTTGCTTTGCTCTTTGCATTAAAAAAAGAAAAAAAAAATCATTCTTAGTTTTTTTTTCCTTTTCATACTTAGTTGTTCTTGCTATTTTGTTTGCATGCTCTCATGTTTAGTTGTTTTTGCTAATTTATTTGCATAGAAAAAGAAAAAAAATTGCTTTCATTGAATACAATTCTGAATAGAACTGCATAATATCTCTCAAATTTTTTTTCTTGCAACGCACCTCAAATTCTGCATGTGTTTTCCTGATGCTCCACTCAGTTTTATAAATCCTGCAACATCTGGACCATTAAATTTCTGAAGATTTCTGATTTGTTTTCCACCACTCGCTGCACATTATCTTTATCAAATTGCAGACAGTTGAAACCATCTACAACTGAATTCTCTATACGCTGAATTCTGCACTTGATTACTTCATTTTTAAACCTGGTTTTTCAGCTTTCTAAATCTGAAATTTGCAGTCTGCAGCATTTGAACTCAATCTATTTGAACTTTCAGCCCTGCACATGCTACACTTTGTGGCAATCAAATTGGATTTACTGCTGAGTTTCTAGTTATAATTCTGTACAGCCATATGATCCTGAAATTTCTCTAAGTTGTATTTGGACATTGTTGAAACTGAAACTGAAATCTGCACTATTTTCAGCTTTGCAAAATCTACTTTCTTCTAACTGAAATCTCAATTTTCTAACTGAGTTATTTTCAGTTTGAAACATCTATAAGTGCAGCCTTGGATGTATTGATTTGATGCTGAAATTCTGCATTTGAAATCTGAATTGTCTTTGAGCTTTCTTCATATTGCAGTCATCAATTTGTTGCAATTAACTTTGATTTAGTGCTGAATTTTTGCTTGTAATCCTGCACTACACTTCTACAATAGTCATTTCTAGCATTAATTTTTCTTGTTTATCATCATGCATTATTTCACACAAAGGGAAGTTATAGCTAGAACAGAACTAATAACTGTTAGGGAACGAAAGGCTCTTACACTTACTTTTACAACATTTAAATATAGGGTTCTTACTCATAGGCCTAGTTGTTTCACAACATAATGGCTATAATAGTAAAACTGTTATTGATCATCAAGTCAAGTTTAATGTTATATCTCCCAAAGTCATTGAGCAATTTGGCCTCACCATACATAAACATGATTATCCATATGTCATAACTTGGGAAGACTATACTAAAACTTTAGTTGACTTTCGATGTTTAGTTCCCATCCAGTTAGACAATATGAAATTCAATATTTGGTGTGATGTTCTCAGCTTAGAAGGTTTTGATATTTTGTTAGGTAATGAGGGAGGTAGAGTTGCATGACTCATCATAGACCGAACCATGTCTAATAGGGTTCGATTTCTCCTCTCAGACACACCATTCCATTGAGGTGTTCCAGGAGGAGTGAGTTGGGAAAGGATCTCCCACACTCTCTCAGATAGTCAAAGAACTCACCGCTTAGGTACTCTCCACCATGATCTGATCGAAGAGTTTTAATGGATCTTCCAAGCTGGTTCTCTACTTCATTTCTGAACTCCTTAAATTTCTCAATGGATTCAGATTTATGTCTCATCATATCTACTAAAATCATTAGTAAAAGTGATGAAGTAGCTATACCCTCCTATGGCTTGTTTATTGAATGGCCCACACACATCTGTATGTATGAGATCCAATAAACCTCCTGCCCTCTCACCAGTCTTGGTGAAGGGTGCTTTTGTCATTTTCCCCAATAAACAAGGCTCACAAGTATCAAATCCCTCCAAGGAACTTGAGTCTAACAACCTACATGCATGGAGTTGTTGAATGCAATTCTTGTTTATATGGGCTAATCAACAATGCCATAGGAAGGCACCAACTGAACCACTCAGTTTGGTCCTTTTATTATTTATATTACAAATAAAGTTATCCATGTCTAAGACATACAGACCATTACACAAAGTACCCTTCCCATAGAACATATTTGCAAATGAAAAAGAACAAGAGTTCTTATTTATTTCAAACTTAAATCCCTTCTTTGCCAAGCAAGGAATGGATACAATGTTCTTAGTAAGCGAAGGTACATAATAGCAATTATCTAGCTCTAATTGAAGTCCAAAAGGCAGGGAGAGAGTCAAAACTCCTACGGCAACAGCAGCAACTTGTGCCCCGTTTCCAACCCGTAGGTCAATCTCTCCAGGCCGCACCGATCTACTTTTCTTGAGCCCCTGCATATTTGTACAAATATGAGCTCCACATGCGGTATTCAATACCCATGACATAGAAGTAGAAAGGTTGACTTCAATAACATAAATACCTAAGCATGAAGACAAAGCCTTGCCTCTCTTCTTCTCATTCTGAAGTCGCACCATGTCCTTTATTATGTGAGGTGGTCCTCCACATGAGTAGCACTTATTATTCCTGACTCTTTCCATCTTTATCTTCAATGTCTTAGTTAAGCCTTTCGGCTTAACACATTGAATTTCCACTTTAGGAGGGTTGAGCTCAACCAATTCATCAAAGAGCTCCCTTAGATTAGAAATAATCTCAGAGGCACTCTTAGATTCATATTGCCCTCTAAATTCAGGCGACATGTTGGTTAGCATCAAATTAGCGACCTCCAAAGCATCAGCTTGATGCTTATCGTAAGCATCCTTCTCAGCCGCTGAGGCCGAGCATGGAAGTGGCTCACGAATAGGGTGCTCTAGGACATAGAGCTTTCTCTCGAGCTTGAGCACATTTCTCAAGTTCATATACCAATCCAGTAAGTTGGATCCAATTAACTTATCCCTTTCCAGGGTAGATCGCAGTGACCATTTGCCATTGTTCGCAGCCATTGTTCTACAACAACCAAGAAATAGCAGATTAGTACTACTTCAAATCATTTAAACTGGATTTGTTTCAATAGATTATGGCTCCCACTATTTTAATCGAATTGACAACCCACAAAGTTAATCGGGAAATCAGAGATTTCCTAGTGAGATGGGATCCTTATTCCACATGAGGCTTCGCATCCCACGAGGGTGGGATGAGAGGCACAAAGTGACCCATGCTTCTTAAGGTGGGCACGCCGGCCGATTGCTCTTGGCAACTCCCCTTATTGAGACAGTCTAGGCATTCTATGTCCAACGAGGGCTGGATACAGCATGAAACCCTAACCTCTCAATGATGCCTCTAGAGTTTCATCATGGGCCCAACACATATGAAAATCCAGTCAAGTCCATTCCTAATTGTTATGCCCAGGGTCAACGAGTTTCCTTGCGAAGGCACGTCCAGAGTAAAACTGGACTGGGGAAACCATTGCCACCATGCACCTTCTAAAGATAAGTGGGTATATCCCACGAGGGTGAAAAATAGTGCACAACACCACTGATTGATAGCTTGATGAGGGCTATGGTTAGAAGGCTACTAGACTTGATATGATTTGATTGAAGGTTTATGAGGTCTCATCCTCTTAGTTTTATCTTATGTCTACCATTACAGGCATGCAATCCTATAGTGATAACATGAAGATAGAACATTGCAGGCATGCTTTAGCAAATAAGGAAAGCAGTAAAGATGATGTGATCATAGCCCATTCAAGACATTGAACCAACCCATGCCAAAAGGAGGTTCAACCCTTGACCTAGGACTCAAGCCCCTAAAATTAGACCTAGCCTAGCCGACCTCTAGCTTGATCTTCAAGGTTGGTTCTAAGGTCCTTCTCACCATGGTTTAGCTCTCAAACCCTAGAGGCACCCTTAGGGAAAACCCTAGAATCACCCTCGCAGGTTCGGCCAATGCCATTGGCTTCCTCCAAGGGTGAACCGCCACCTTGCAAGGGCCAATATGGCTAGCTCACAAGCCCTAAGACACGGCCATGCCTTCTTGTGCCAACATGCAAGCAAGCGCCACCCTTAGTTGAATCTTGCGCACCAAGCTTCAAGCATGCGCCAATCATCCAAGGATGCATCCCCTAATCTTGATCTTAAGCAATTTACAAAACAAAAGAAAAAGATGGCACGTAGGCCGCACATGGATACATCATAGGCATGCTAAGGGGCTTGACTAATGATCACAATCATCATGCACAATCAAGTACTTACTCATGCAATTCTACATGCTCATGAAAAATATAAAATCTGAAATTTTACTTTTTCATAAAACATGTCTCTCTTCCTTCCCTTCATATCACAAATCCTTGATTCTAAGTTTCTCTTAGGAGTCTACAAGAGGCATACTGGTTGCCCTCCTTGTAATCCCTAACTTGCTAGGATGAGGGCAATCACCCAATCCATGCCCTATCCCAACAAGTCTCTCAAGATAGGTCTTTCCTATTATGAGAGGAGAAATTTTCTCTTCCACATGTGGGTCTATCCCATCACATGAAGAGAGCAAAGAACCACAAAAAGTTGATTAGAAGTAAGAAACAAGAGACCTACGATTTTTCTACTTAAAGAAAAAACATGCGCCAACATCTATGCAATATGCGAAAATATAGATATGGCATGTGAGCATGAAAAGCATGGAATGACATCGTTCGAGGCTCGCAAGTAGCTCTGATACCACTGTTGGGAACCCCTGGGGATATTTTATAAATTTTCACAGAGATTACATTACAAACGTAGTGAAATAATATCCCTGAAAATGAGCCAGTCCCAAAAACCTAGTGAAGATCTCTTGCGAGGGGGTCGACACGATGAGTTAGTAAGTACCTAGAGCAAGCGTGAAGGTCGATGAGATAGGTGCCCACGCGTGCACCCTCTGCAGTCTCACACACACGGATTCCTCGAGTCCTCTTCTTCCACGCCTGGTGCTAGCCTTGGGAAGAAGATCCAAGCCTTGTGCTCCTTCTACACCACTTGCGCCACCTTTAGAGAAAGAAGCACCAAGAGGAAGGAGGAAGAAGGAGATGCCACCAAGCTCTTGTCACACTTACGCCACCTTCAAGGGAAGAAGCGCCAAGAGAACAAAAGGAGGAAGCTTGCGACTATGTGATGGAAGGAGACCTTATGCGAATAACTTTGCCCTTTGCATGCTCTCACCCTTAGTGGTTCACGCCTCTTGAATTCTCACTACAAGGCTCTCGCATATCACAAGGTAATATAGAGCAAAGGGCGGCCAAGCAAGGGTTAGGCACAATGCACTAAGAGAGTATGCGGCTAGGGTTAGGGTGGCAATTAGGTTTTGGGTTTGGTAACTCTCCAAGAGTTTTCCATAAACCTCCTCTAATCGCCTAAGACTTACCAAAGAAGTCTATCATGCCTTAGATGTCTCAAGCCTTGCCATAGAGGCAAGCTTTCCATCCAAGCATAAAGGGGAAGGGGCCAATTCCTTCCAAAGGAGGCAACATGCGCCAACTCCTCCCCATTATGCCCTTAGGCGCCAATGGGAGGAGACTCCGCCCCATTATACCCTTTTAGCCTATTCTCTCTTCATGACAACTTATTATTGGGCCTTATTGGGTAATGAGCAAGCCCAAACTTCATTGCATCGGTTGATTAAGCAATTGGATCTAATCCAATGCAACCCTAATCTAAATGTGACCAACCACGGTCAATTTCGGGTCAACCTACCAAAGATGAAGTTTTGCTCCAATATCATTCTTCCATCTCATCAGGCCCATTGGCGCTGATGAAATCTCCCAAATAAATCCGATTACCCAATAACTCAATCATAAGGCTTTCCGATCAATACGAGAACTCGAGTATCAAGGTGTTCGACCCTATAGGTTCCTCTAACGTTGGCAGTGCTGACCTAAGGTCACCACAAGATGAGGCCGATGAGATAGTAAATACCTTAGGAGCAAGATGAGGCCGATGTCGAGGTAGGCGCCCAAGCGTTCGCCCTCTGCAGTCTCACACACACGGATGCCTCGAGCTCTCTTCTTCCACACTCTGTGCTAGCCTCGACAAGAAGATCCAAGCCTTTGTTCATCTTCTTCTACCTTGCGTCACCTTCAAGGAAGATGCGCCAAAGGAAAGAGGTGGGGAAGAAGATGCCGCCAAGCCTTCCAACTTGTTGTGCCAAGAGGAGGAAGCAAAGAGGAAGCTTGCGGCTATGGAAGAAAGAGGATGCGCCAAACACCTTTGCTCTTGCCTCTACAAGATTGCTCATGCCAATATGATTGTTATCACCCTTACTCTCGCATACATCCAGATATATAGAGATAAGGGGCGGTCAAGCAAGGGTGTGGGTGCATCCAATACGAGAGAGTCGGCTAGTTTATGTATGAGAAGGCAATTAGGGTTTAGGGTTAAGACTTCCATCCAAGGAACAAGGGAGGAGGCGCCAATTGCTTTCTTATGAAGCAAATTGCGCAACTTATCCCCATTGAGCCCCTAGGCGTCAATGGGATAAGATTTATCCCCATTATACCCTTTTAGCCCATTGTTGCTTCATGATAACTCGTTATTGGGCCTCAGAGGATAAAGAGCTAGCCCAAACTTCATTGCATGGGTTGATTAAGCAATTAGATCCAATCCAATGCAACCCTAATCCAAATGTGACCAATCTTGGTCAATTTCGGGTCAACCTGCCGAAAATAAAGTTTGGTTCCAATAACTCTCTTCTATCCCATCAGGCCCATTGGCACTGACGAAATCTCTAAAATAGATCCAAGTTATCCAATAACTCGATCATAAGGCTTCCCGATCAATACGAGAACTCGAGTATCAAGGTGTGCGACCCTATAGGTTCTTCTGACGTTGGCAATGCTGACCTAAGGTCACCACAAGCAGTGAGTGGCACCTAGCAGTGCATTGCTGCTACCCAAGTCATCGAAATGGATATCGACATCGACATCCCTATCATCGCAACTAGGTACAGATACATTATAGTCTCTTTGCCTAGCTGATATCCGATTGGACAAGTGTGTCATCACTTGTTTCACCCAATCACATGGTCATGACTAAATTAGGTTGTCACCTGGGTATGGCCATATACTTTCAGTCATAGAACCATAGAGGAGCTCAATGGATATTAAGTTTTCCTCAGGAAGGGGCAAATCCTCTATATATCCATTGACCTTCTCATATGGATCGTGACATGCTCAATGACAACCGTTATTACATCCCAACTACGGCGAGGTGTTAGGTTGTATCAAAGCATGTCCCTAACTATATAGAATAGTCAATGACCTCAAGTCAAAGGATCAATATCTCTCCTGTCACTTGTGAGGATAACTCATGACACCAAGTCCTAGCCTAATAGCGGGTTAGTCCAGTATATCCACCACTTATACTGAGGAGTACCTTAGGAGCAAGATGAGGAGTGCAGTGCAATAATCCAGAACAAATTGCCACCGAAGCTTAAGGATATAGAGAGTTTTTCTATTCCTTATTTGATTAGTAATATGTCTATTGACTGTGCTTTGTGTGATCTAGGAGCTAGTGTCAGCTTGATGCCACACGCTATCTATAAGAAGTTGGACATTGGAGATCTTAAGCCCACTTCTGTTTCTCTGTAGTTAGCTGACCGCTCTGTACGGCATCTAGTAGGTATTTTAGAGGATGTGCCTATCAATGTTGGTAAGTTTTTTATTCCTGTTGATTTTGTTGTCCTCGAGATGGATGAGAACTCTAGGCTTCCCATAATCTTTGGTCGCCCTATTTTGGCGACTGCTGGTGCAAATAGTGATGTTAAAAATGGGAAGCTTACTTTTAAGATAGGTGAGGACTCTAAAGATTTTGATTTAACAGAAAGTCTAAAGAAGCCTTCTTTTGCAGGATCTTGCTACAACATTGATGTCATAAAGAAGTAGAAAATTGTTGAGTTTGATAAATCAACATTGATGTCTTTATGAGGATGTGACATGGATATTTGAGTAGATTTTAGCAAAGAGATTCAAAGTCACCCACTGACCAACATTCCTCTGGTTTTGGAATTTCTGAGCAGTTTGGAAGTTGAGTTACACCTATATCATGATCAGGAGGCAGAAGGTCACCTTACTTTTCGCCTTAGGAATATTGAGAGGAGCCTCATGCTCCAAGACATTAGAGCTGCATTACAGTTACTTTACCCACCGCGGGGATATATTGAGAATGCATTATGGTATCAGATCACACTAGAATCTTACTTTTCAGCAAAGAATGCAAGAGCCACAAGTATTTCCAACCCCTACATCCGATATGTTCATAGAGTTCTCTCACACACCTTCTTTGGACGATGTGAGAGCGATGGTATGATTCGCTAATTAGAACTTTATTTTTTGTGGTGCATGCTGCATGGTTTTCAGTTAGATGTAGCTTATTTCTTGATAAAGCAATTTGATAAGGCTGCACGTGCAAAGAGAGGTGCTATTGTGATAGGGGGTTTCATTACTCCTATTGCACTCTCTTTAAACGTGGACCCATATGGTATTGAAATGGCGAAAGGAAATCCAAGATTGGATATTGAATCCTATACTGCAATGAGGATGATAGTTAGGGAGGGAGAAACATATTGTTTGATTTTAGGACCAAACTCCCCAACTCTGCCACTGCAGAACAAGGAAAGAACTACAGTCCAAAATCAAGTGAATTGGAAAATTCCTCCTGATGCAGCTGCTAGAGATGCCCCTGACCCACTTGATTCAGTACCGCCTCTACCTTCTTTTGGAGGGGCTGATTTTAATTTTTATGGGATGAATGATGAATCACCTCCACCTAAAGCTGGTTCTTCTTCTCAAAGAATAGCATAACCGACTGAGAATTGGTCCACTGCTCAGGATCAAGGATTCCAAGCGTTATCTGTGGAGGTATACCAACAGGGACACCTTCTGGAAAGGGCTGTTGATTTTATCCAGGATGTGTGCGATGATATCCATGATGTAAAGGAATTCTTGCAGGACCATTTCTATCATGAAGAGGAAGGAGATCCAGATGACCCTATGGGAGAAGCTAAGCCTGATGAGGAGGTGGATGAAGAGACTGATATAGATGCAGATGATGTAAGTGTATATGCCCTGAGACCTAGTATTGGTCCATCTTTCTACTACTTCACTCTGATATTTATATATCATTTTGGCATTGTCATTATCATTGTTTGTCAACATCTGCAATTGTGTACTTACATGATAATGTCCCTGGACACAGATTGGATCTATACTCAAACTATTGTCCCCAATCAATGTACCTTAGTAGATATGGGATAGCTATGGTACTTGAGAGACTGATATATGGGCTGGTTAGGCACGAGGTGCTAACGCAGACATATGGCTATATCAGTGGTGGATATACTAGACCGACCTGCTATGAGGCTATGACTTGGTGTCATGAGATATACTCACAAGTGATATGTTAGTGTTTATGCCCTAGGAGCTCAGGATGGTCCATTAGGATATGTGTATCACATCTAGTTGATAGATGAGTTATCCTAGCATTGTCGTTGTCATGCAAGTTTGTACATTTGCGCATATGTACATTTGCATATACAATGTCCCAAAGAGATAGATTTTATCTGGTCTCTATGTTTATCCCTGGTCGAGAATCATGGTGGATATGGGACAGCTATGATTCGCTTGAGACTAGTATATGCGCTGGTTGAGCACGGGTTACAAACGCAGGCATATGGGTATATCAAGGGAGATATACTGGATTGACCCGCCATGAGGATTCATCTCGGTGTCACGAGATGAATATCACAGTGACAGAGTTGTGCTTGTCCTAGACTTGAGGGCATTGGTATCTCTATATAGTGATTGATGTACTTTGATGCAACCTAATGCTTCGCCGTAAAAGGGAAGTCATAACGGTTGTCATTGGGTATGTCATAAGCCGTATGAGGGATTCAATGTGCCAATAGAGGATTTGCTCCTTCCTTATGGGGAATCTTGATTGTCCATGGCGCCCCTATATGGATGACTGAAAGTGTGTGGCCATACCTAGGTGAGAACCTGATTTAGTCATGCCATATTATTGGGATTAACAAGTGTGACACACTTTGCTCAATCTGGACATCAGTTGGCAAAAGGACAAAGCTGCACTTGTACTTTGTCGCAGTTTTAGGGGATGTCGATGATGACACCATTCTGATGACTTGGGTAGCAATGATGTACTGCTAGGTGCCACTCATTGCTTGTGATGATTTAGTCATCACTGCCAACGTCTGAAGAACCCATGACACTTAATTTTGAGTAGGTGCCTATGCTCATTATCCCACATGGGAAAAATCTCCAGTGTGCGTCTGGCTCTGCTATTATAAATAGAGAGGCCCACCTGGGAGATTTTTGTACCAGACTCTTCTCTTGTCGCTAGTTGTCACCTCCCCTCTGCTCCTTGGCATAAGGGTCTAGGAGGTGATGACAATAAAAGTTTTTCGGCATCAAAGCTTGGGACAACTGGTAGTGCTACCCACTCCTTGTCGCCAACATCCCTTCTTCTCCTTGGCATTGGCGCAAGTTGAGAAGATCAAGAGGCGTGGATCTCATCTCTCGAGGCTAGCACCCAGCGTGGAGATTGGAGAGGATTCGAGGAGTCCGTATGTGCGCTATTGCAGAGGACGGGCCCTTGCGCGTCTTCATCATCCGCCGCTCCTAAAAGTTGCTTGATAAGGTACTGCTTTTCACATCATTCTGTTTTCTCTCGTAAGTGATCCTGGTGTTTATGGAATTCTGTTTCAGACCTCCGCTTCCGCTGTGTTTTAAAGTTTTATGAGGTCCGGGGATTCCCAACAGTGGTATCAGAGCGATCTTACGAGGCCCGAAGGTGTCTTTTCTACATGCGCCTACCCCATGTCTTTAAAATTGTTTTCGAAAATTTTATTGCATGAATTTTCTATTGAAAATTAAGTTCTTTTGATTTTCACCTGTTAATCGTCTTCTAGTTTCTTCACATCTGGGATAGACCCTATGTGGAAGAATTTACCCCTCCTTGCGCTCATGGGATAGACCCATGGCGCAAGACCCATAGGAGATTATGGGGCATGGACAAGGTGATTGTCCTAATCTCTATGGGGTAAGGATTGCAAGGGGCGGCTATCCTTTGTAGACTCCTGAGAGGGGCGAGACAAAATAGAAGGATGATATAGAGTCGCTGAAAATTAATTGAATGGGTTTTATGAAAAATTAAAAGTGATTACTTGTTGATTTTTCATAGCATTTAAAATTGCATGAGTAGTTCTATTTGTGCATTTATGTTGTGATCAAAGTCAAACCCTATTGCCATGCCTGTGATGTATCATTGTGAGGCCTGCGTGCCTTCTTTCAATTTTGCTTTTCAATTCTGTATTGTAATTTAAAATTGAAGATTTTAAAGACATCGTGGCATTTCTCTCTCTCTCCATTGCGCATCTCTCAAGGTGGCGCAACCCATGACCTAGCCAAACCCTAAGGTGGCTTCTAGGGTTAAACCTAGGGGCGCATCTAAGGGGGTGGCGGCTAGGGTTAGGGTTGGCACACCTCACCTCCCAAGGTGGCGCATCCCCTTACCTGACCTAACCTTGAGTGACTTCTAGGGTTACCTAGTTGGTTCACTTAAGGGATGATGCATGGATAAGGTGATGGTGCAACCAAGTCAAGTAAGGGGGCTGACCTTCATCCTCTACCGAACCCTCATGGCTTCTAGGAGTCTCCTAGTGGTGCATACATGGGTTCAACGGTTGATGATGAAGGAAAAGCAACCTAAGGGGCTAGTCTTATTCCTTAACCGAACCATGGTGCATCCTAGGTTTTCCTAGGTGGCGCATAGAGGTTCATGGGTTGAGGAAGAGGATTGGCGCTCCAAGCTTGCAAAGGGGCTGATCTTCTATCATTAGCCAATAACTTGAAGGTCTTTTGGATGCTTCTTAAGTTCACGGGCTGATGGAGGAAGGTCGAGCGCCAAAGATGCTTGATGGCACATCCAAGCAAAGGGGGGGCACCTCTAGGTGGTGCACCTTGCAAGGGATGTTCGTATCAAGCATTGAGGTAAGATACCTAGCATAGAGATGACACATAGATGTTTGGCCGAACCCTAGGAGGAGCTTAGGGTTTGCGAGCTATCTTCCAGGAAGAGATTTGAGTTGGCCAAATCCTGGGATGAGCCTAGGATTTGCAAGCTAGCTCACGGAGAAGACTCGGGCTGGTCGAACCAAAAGGGGATCTAGGGTTTTCCTAGATGGTGCCTTTAGGGTTCGCGAGCTAACCCATGGAGCTGAAGACCTAGGTGGCGCACCTCGGGGCCTTGGAGCAGAGTGTTGGTGTATATGCCCTAGGACCTAGTTTTGGTCAACTTATGTACTACTTGACTTTGATATTTATATATCATTCTGGCATTGTCATTATCTATGTTTGTTTACATCTGCGCATATGTACTAACATGATAATGTCCCTGGAGACAGATTGGATCTGTGCTCAAACAATAATCCCCAGTCGATGTACCTTAGTGGATATGGGACAGCTATGGTACTTGTGAGACTAGTATGTGGGCTGGTTAGGATGCAGACACATGGGTATATCATTGGAGGATATACTGGATAGACCCACTGTGAGGCTATGACTTGGTGTCATGAGTTATCCTCACAAGTGACAGGAGATGCATTGATCCCTTGACTTGAGGTTATTGACCATTCTATATGGTTAGGGACTTGCTTTGATACAACTTAACACCTCGCCGTAGTTGGGAAGTCATAACGGTTGTCATTGAGCATGTCACGACCCATATGAGAAGGTCAATGGACAGACATAGGATTTGCCCCTTCCTTAGGGAAGTATGATATCCATGGAGCTCCTCTATGGTTCTATGACTGAGAGTGTATGGCCATACTCAGGTAAGAACCTGTTTTAGTCATAGCCATGTGATTGGATGAAAACAAGTGGTGACACACTTGTCCAATCGGATATCAGTTCGTCATAGAGGCTGTAATGCATCTGTACCTAGTTGCGATGATGGGGATGTCGATGTCGATATACATTCCGATGACTTGGGTAGCAGCGATGCACTGCTAGGTGCCACTCACTACTTGTGGTGACATTTGGTCAACACTGCCAACGTCAGAGGGACCTACAGGGTCGCACACCTTGATACTTGAGTTCTCGTATTGATCGGGAAGCCTTATGATCGAGTTATTGGATAACTCGGATCTAATTGAGAGATTTCATCAGCGCCAATGGGCCTGATGAGATGGAAGAATATTATTGGAGCCAAACTTCATTTTTAGCAGGTTGACCCGTATTTCACCATGGTTGGTCACATTTGGATTAGGGTTGCATTGGATTGGATCCAAGTGCTTAATCAACCCATGTAATGGAGTTTGGGCTAGCTCATTATCCAATGAGGCCCAATAATAAGTTGTCATGAAGAGAAGAAGGGCTAGAAGGGTATAATGGGGACAAATCTTCATCCCTAGGAGCCTATGGGCATAATGGGGAGAAGTGGCACAATTTGCTTCAAAAGGAAGCAATTGGCGCCTCCCCCTTTTATCCCTTATGGTATGAATGCCTATATGGCATTGCTTGGGGCGCAAGGCAAGGCCTTGGCGCACAAAGAAAGGCATGGGCACAAAAGGAATGGTTGAATGAGAATTATGGAAATGTCTTGGAGACTTTCCTTATCTCAAACCTTCTCATCCTAGCCGCCCACTTGTCTTGATCCTAGCATTTCATAAACCGCCTCTTGCCCTATAAAAGAGCACCTAGCCGACCCCTCTTATAAGTGATTAATGCTTGAAGGCGTGAACACAAGAAGAGGGGCGAGTGCTAGAAGCAAGGGCGCATCTTCCTTCTTCCATAGCCGCAAGCCTCTCCCTCCTTTCCTCTTGGTGCAAGGAGCTTTGGTGCTTGGCGGCTTGGGTTGTTTCCTTCATCTCTTGGCGCATCCTTTCTCTTGGTGGCGCAAGTGAAGTGTAGCATCTCCCTAAGGCTTTGATCTTCTTCCCGAGGCTAGCACCGGGCGTGGAAGAAGAGAACTCAAGAGATCTGTGTGTGTGAGACTGCAGAGGGCACACACTTGGGCGCCTACATCGGCATCACTCCAAATCGCTCTTAAGGTATTTCTTAACTCATCGTGTCGACTCTCTTGCTTGCGATCTTCACTGGGTTTTTGGGACCGGCCTGTTTCGGGGACATTCTTCCGCTGTGCAATGAATGTATGTATGTCTATAACTCTGAAAAATTGTAAAATGTCCCCGAGGTTTCCCAACACAGAGCCCTCAGAGCACTCAGGGATGAGCTAAGGACTTGTTGGCATGAGCCCATCGCTCATAGCCCTTGGTAGTGCTAGGTGGCTAGGACTAGGTATAGGGGCTTGTTACCCATGTTTTGGGCTTTGATCACATCATATTTACTGTTTCTGTTCCCGCATGCCTTTATTGCTTTTTGGTTTTATTCCACCATAGGATTGCATGCCTGTATTGGTAGAATAAGATAAAAAGCCCGTGGTGCCGAGACCACAAAAATCCTCAATAAATCATATCAAGTCCCGTTACTTAGCTTTCTGATGCGTAACCCTCGTCAAACTGTCGATCAATGGTGTTGTGCACTGTTTCCCACCCCCGTGGGACACACCCTTTATCTTCAGGAGGCGTGTGGTGACAATGATTTCCCTAGTCTGGTTAAAACTCTAGACGTGCCTTCCGGAAGGAAATTGTTGGCCCTGGGTATAACGGTTAGATCGAACTTGACTAGACTTTTCATATGTAGTGGTTCACATGATGAAATTTCTAGAGGCACACTTAAGAAGTTAAGGCTTTGTGCTGTATCCAGCCTCCGTTGGACACAAAGTGCTTGAACTATCTTAAGAAGGAGAATTGTCGAGTTGCAATTGGCCAAGGGCCTACCTCAGAAAACATGCGTCACCTTGTGCAGTACATCCCATCTCACTAAGGAAGTCGGGCGACTTCTCGATCGATTTTTGAGGATTATCGATTTGAATAAATAGTGATAAACAATCATTTATAAAAGGCCAGAATAAATGATTGAATTGTGATACTGATCTGCTCTTTTTTGTATTGTAGATGGCTTCTACAAGCAATAACAACAACGGACTGTCATTCCGTTCCTTCTTTGAAAGGGAGAAGTTCACTGGAGTTAACTTCATGGACTGGTCCCGGCACTTGAAGATAATCCTCAAGCAGGAGAAGAAGCTGTATGTCTTAGAACAAGCGCTTCCTCCTCAGTCGTCATCCTCAACCCGCATGGCTGAACGGGATGCTTTTCGCAAGCATTAGAATGACGCCCTGGATGTTGGCTGCCTTATGTTAGCCACGATATCGTCCGAGTTGCAAATTCAGTATGAGGATCAGAATGCATTTTAGATCATCACGCATCTAAAGCAACTATTCGAGTCGCAGGCTAGAACAGAAACGTTTGAGACATCCAAGGCTGCTTTTTAGTGCAAGATGCCTGAAGGTGCTCTAGTGGGACCATATGTGCTCAAGTTGCTTGGGTACTTGTCACATCTCACTAGACTAGGACACCCGATGGATCAGGATGTGGCTACGGACCTTATCCTGCAGTCGCTGCCTCCGAGTTATAGCTCTTTTATCATTAACTTCAATATGAACAAAATAGCTTGTACTCACAAGGAGCTTCTAAAACTGCTGGAATTGACCGAGAAGGAAATTGTCAGGTCCAAACACAAGTCCGTTCTTATAGTCTCCAAGGACAGTAAGAAGTGGAAAAGGGGTAAGAGCAAATCCAAGGCCAAGGCACTGAAGAAAGGCAGGGTGAGGGAGAACAAGTGCTTCAACTATGGCCAGGAGGGCCATTGGCGCAAAGACTGCAAGCATCCTCAGAAAGAGATGAAGACAAGTAACCCTTCGTCTTCAGGCTCAAGTAATTTTATTACCAAATCCTATATTGTCTATATCCGTACATGGGTATTTTATACCGCATGGTGAGACTGATATTTGCAAAAATATGCAGAAGCTCTAGAAAAATAGGACATGGATGACAATAAGAAGATCCTGCTGGAGCATTGATGCTGCCGAGCTATTTTCTTTTGTCATTGATAGGATTATTTCATTTTTGCAAACATGTAATTGACATTGTATCTATTCCTTGGAGTAGAGTTTTGGAATAAAAGGAATTTGACATTCTTTTCATTTGCAAATCTCTTGTCATTACATTGTGCAAAATAATGAGGTAATAAAATAACTTGAATTTAATAAGTGGTTCAAATTGAATGCCAATCTTCTGACTCAGATATTTTATCATAAACAAGTGATGCATCCATTGACTTCATGCACATGAATTCTTGGATTCGATCTCCTTCTAGGAGATTGACTATCTTAACCTCTTTTGAGATGCGACAGATGGGCAAAGACTTGTTTGCTGATAAATTTTTTTCAACAAGTGAGGTGAAGTGGAAAGGTCAAAAGATAGGAATTCATGAAATTACCAAAATATTTATGGAACCATCATATCAAAATTCATAAGTGATCTTTAGTCCAGGTTGGATGAAGAGTACTTGAGCCACAGGTGACTATCATAGTGAGTATGAGGTCTGCTCATAGCTCATAACTCCTAAAGAACACCTTGGAAGGTGGTTTTAGTGGGAGGAATTGAAAGTCAACCATATCTCTACTGAGGTTATGCTGATAGTTTCATCGACACTGAACTTTTTCATCTTAAATGTATCTCCAGGTAAGGAGATGACATGACTAATTATTAGGATCTATAGATGTGAGACTTTGGGGGTTATACATCTGAATCTAGTGATATAGAATCAAGATCTGATAAGTGTAAATGGAGTATCCTAAATTGACTTAGGGATACTAATTTCCATAGACCCACAGGAGAAAGTGATTGTTGCTCTTGATGCGGTTTTTCTTGGAAATGTATTCCCTTGAAAATGGCAAGTGGGAGAAAATTGTGACTTGGATTCAGTTGAAGGTCAGCCACCTAGCACAGATGGTCAAAGATGAAATCTAATCCCCGTATATAGGTTGTGGGGCAGCCTAGGTTCAGAAAGTCTGGGAAAAAGGCTGAATTGATTCATGTGTGTCAGTGTTATGGGTAACTCCTAACCTGGACAAAGAATCTTCACCTTATAGTACCTAAGTTCAGTGGGAGCTTGATGACATCTCTGGTCTTATATGTTGGGGACATACAGATCATCAAAGACGATATCCCGATCCTTCACTTGGTGAATAGATGATTGGGAAATGTCTTGTGATGAATGACTTAGTGGACCTTACCTATGTGGTAAGTGTGAGAGTTTTTGGATAAGTCCAAGAAACTCCAAGTGCTAAGTCAGATAACATACATCGATGATGGTATGTTATAGACTAGATATGGTTTATACCGAGAGCATAACCAATGGATACTAGGTCCAATCTAGGTGCATGACACTGGATAAGGAATGAAGAACACACTTAGGTTCTACGAAGAACTAAGGGGTGGTTCTTGGTCAGTAATGATAGGAAATGCACAGTGGATTCACTTGGCAACTTGTTCCAGTCAGACCAGTGACAGTCTAGCTGTTCCTGTAGTGGTGCTAGAAGCTTTGGGAGCTTCAGAGCAGACTACTTGAAAGTAGAGTATGCAAATGCTTTTGGGAAGCAGTGGGAGTTCTTTGTTGAACCTCGCAGGCGTACTCAAATGCTTATACCTGGTCTTGGGGACAGAGGTACATGAGTTATAGCAGATATGAACACTGATACAATCATGATAGGCCCATAGACCGATGCTCTGGTGCAGTAGGAGTGTGGCAAGTCGTGCTTAGGACACGGTGTTGAGGTTGCTCAATGCAAGGTCCTAGTGCAAGTGGGAGATTGTTAGTGTTTATGTCCTAGGACCTCAGGATGGTCCATTGGGATATGTGTATCACATCTAGTTGATAGATGAGTTATCCTGGCATTGTCATTGTCATGCAAGTTTGTACATCTGTGCATATGTACATTTGCATATATAATGTCCCTAAGAGATATATTTTATCTGGTCTCTATGTTTATCCCTAGTCGAGAATCATGATGATATGGGATAGCTATGATTCGCTTGAGACTAGTATATGCACTGGTTGAGCACGGGTTGCTAACGCAGGCATATGGGTATATCAAGGGAGATATACTGGATCGACCCGCCGTGAGGATTCATCTCGGTGTCACGAGATGAATATCACAGTGACAGAGTTGCGCTTGTCCTAGACTTGAGGGCATTAGTTTCTCTATATAGTGATTGATGTACTTTGATGCAACCTAACGCTTCGCCGTAAAAGGGAAGTCATAACGGTTGTCATTGGGTATGTCATAAGCTGTAAGAAGGATTCAATGTGCCAATAGAGGATTTGCCCCTTCCTTAAGGGGAAGCTTGATTGTCCATGGCGCCCCTATATGGATGACTGAAAGTGTATGGCCATACACAGGTGAGAACCTGATTTAACCATGCCATATTATTGGGATTAACAAGTGTGACACACTTGCCCAATCTGGACATCAGTTGGCAAAAGGACAAAGCTGCACTTGTACTTTGTCGCAGTTTTAGGCGATGTCGATGATGACACCATTCTGATGACTTGGGTAGCAATGATGTACTGCTATGTGCCACTCATTGCTTGTGATGATTTAGTCATCACTGCCAACGTCTGAAGAACCTACAGGGTCGCACACCTTGACACTCGAGTTCTCATACTGATCATGTAGCCTCTTATCGAATCATTGTGTGATTCAGATCTTTTTGGGGAACTGGTGCATTGAGACTTTTATAGAGGAGATGATATTTTATTTAGTTCATGTTTGACCACTAGTTGACTCTAGTGGACCACGTTTGACCTCTGTTGACCTATGTTGTCAAAATGAGTCAAACAAGGGTCTTGGTGCAAGTTTGGGTTGGCACTGTAGTCACATGAATAAAATGGAATTATTAATTGGCAATAGATTTTTTCTCTTGGCTAATTAATAAGCTTGGGCGCAATTTATAATTAATTGCGTCTACGGGGATTCGAACCGTGACAATTGTGAGTAGGCGCCTATGCTCATTATCCCACATGGGAAAAATCTCCAGTGAGCGTCTAGCTCTGCTATTATAAATAGAGAGGCCCACCTGGGAGATTTTTGTACTAGACTCTTCTCTTGTCTCTAGTTGTCGCCTCCCCTCTGCTCCTTGGCGTGAGGGTCTAGGAGGTGGCGCAAGTTGAGAAGATCAAGAGGCGTGGATCTCATCTCCCAAGGCAAGCATCCAGCGCAGAGATTGGAGAGGATTCGAGGAATCCGTATGTGTGCGATTGTAGAGGACGGCCCCTTGCGAGTCTTCATCATCGGCCGCTACTAAAAGTTGTTTGATAAGGTATTGCTCTTCACAGCCTTTGGTTTTCTCTCGTAAGTGATCCTGGTGTTTCTGGAATTCTGTTTTGGACCTCCGCTTCCGCTGTGTTTTAAAGTTTTATGAGGTCCGGGGATTCCCAACATGATAGGTGTTGATGACATGCGCATGCTAGAAAAATCCATACACCGATGTATCTCGTAAGTTGACTTTGATACCACTATTGGGAATCCCCAGGCTATTTAAAAATGGAAACAGCAGAAGCGAGCCCGAAACGAGATTTCTAATTCAACAATAAGGACCATCTTACGAAGAATACAAAGGATGTGATATGGGTATACCTTACTTAGTGCAAAAGCCCGTCCTATACAATCGAGCACACACGGACTGCCTCGAGACTCCTCTGCTCCATGGACGTACTAGCTTCGGAAGAAGAGATCCACACCTCAAGCTTCTTCTCTACTTGCGCCAATCACGAAGACCATGCGCCAAGGAGAAGGGGGAGCATTGGCGACAAGGAGTGGGCAGCACTATAACTTGTCCCAGCCTTGATGCAAAAACTTTCTTATTATTGTCACCTACAAGACCCTCATGCCAAGGAGCAGAGGGGAGGTGACAACAGGAGATGAGAAAAGAGACAAGTGCAAAATCTCCTAAGAGAGCCTCTCTATTTGTAATAGAAGAGCTAGCTACTCTTTGGAGATTTTTCCCATGTGGGACTATGTTCAGGCGCCACCCCTGAGTCTCAAGTTCGAGACTCACCAAGTGAAATGCGCCTATACATATTAATTAACCAAGAGAAAAATTTCTCTTGTCAATTAACGATTTTATTTTATTCATGCGACTAAAGTACCAAACCCAACCTTGCACCATGACCCTTGTTTGACTTATTTTGACAACTCAGGTCAACAGAGGTCAAACGTGGTCCACTAGAGTCAACTAGTGGTCAAACATGAACAAAATAAAATATCATCTCCTTATAAGAAATCTCATAGCATCAGCTTCCCAAAATGATCCGAATCATACGATGATTCGATCAGAGGCTAACCGATCAATACGAAGTCTCTAGCGTCTAGGTGTGCGACCCTGTAGGTCCCTTTGACGTTGGCAATGATGACACAATCATCACAAGCAGTGAGTGGTACCTAGTAGTATATCGCTGCTACCCAAGTCATCGGAATAAATGTCTCCATCGACAACCTCAAAACTGTGATAAGGTATAAGAGTACCCATGTCCCTTTGTCAAGCTGATCATCCAAGTTGGAAAAGCGTGTCACACTTGTTTATTCCAACGACGATGGTCATGACTAGATCAGGCTAAACCTGGGTGTGGCCACACACTTTCAGTCAAGCACCATCTAGGGGGCCATGGACATCAAACTTCTCGTAGGGAAGGGGCAAATCCTCTATCGGCAAGATGTACCTCTCTTATTGCTTAAGACATACCCATTGATAACCGTTATGACCTCCTAGTTATGGTGAGGCGTTAGGTTGTATCAAAGTATATCCCTTACAACACAGAGATACAATCTTCCTCAAGTCAAAGGACAGATACAACTCTATCACTGTGAGATTCTTCATGAGACATCAAGAAGAACTCTCATGGCGGGTCAGTCCAGCATATCTCCCTTGATATACCCTTATGCCTGCATTAAGCAACCCGTGCTAACCAGCGCATAAACGAGTCTCACCCGCACCATAGTTATGGTACTCGACTCGGGACATAAGCAAACTGAGATAGTAATATCTTGAGGGACATCATCATGTAAACATACATATGCGCAGATGTATAATAAACCATGACAACGACAATGCCAGGATATCTATAAATATCAATGTATGTAGTACATATGTCTAGACCAAAAGATAGGTCTCAGGGCATAACACTAACAATAGTAGGTTTATGCCATGTTTTTTGTGTAGAAAAATAGTAGGTTTGTTATTTCTTGCTCTTATGATATTCATGATTTTTGGTTTCTACACATTGGGATAGACCCTATGTGTGAGAATCTATTTCTCCTCATATTCATGGGATAGACCCATGGTGTGAGACTTGTATCTAGATTTCAGGGCATGGCTGGGTGATTGCCCTAATCCGTACAAGTTAGGGATTGCAAGTGGCATCGATAATAGGGGTATATATGGCCACTTGTAGGCTCCTGAGAGAAAATAAAAAAATCTGAATTTTCGATAAGATCGCTGATATTTAACGAATATTTTCTAATGAAAAACTAAAATATGGTTTTGTAGTTTTTCATTGCATATAGAAGAGCATGTCTTAGGTGTTTTTTTTATGCATTTGATATGGTTATAGACAAGTCCTAATGCACGCCTGGGATGTATTATTGTGAGGCCTGCACGCCGCCCTTTTTCTTTATTTGTGTTGTAAAATCAAGTTGAAGATTAGGGAAGACAGTGGCGCATCAAGCGTTCTCTCATGCGCACCTAACCAAGATAGGTAGCTTGTTTGTTGGCCGACTCCTTGGTGGCTTCTAGGGTTCCTCCAAGTGGCGCACCTTAAGGAATAGGCACTGATGAAGAGGGTTTGCGCGCACTTCTTGATTGGCAGAGACTTTGATGGCTTCTAGGGCTTCTTAGGGGTGCATCAAATAAGTTTCATGGGCTGATCTAGAAGTGGTGCAATACAGCCCCCTATTTGGTCATGGTGGTGCCCCTTGATTGGCTGAACTCTAGGAGGCGCCTTGGGTTTGTGAGCTAGCAAGGGCAGAGGAGAGTGTTGGCCGAACCCTAGGAGGAGCCTTGGGTTTGCGTGCTAACACAGGTGGAGCATGAAACCTTGGTGGCGCACCAAGGGTTGAAGAAGGACCCTGAAGCACTTAGAGCAAGGAGCTGACGGCTTAGAGCATGAGCAGGTCGCTTGGAGCTCTAGAGTTGCTAAGTGTCGAGTCTAGGTGTAGGGGCTTGTTTCCTTTGTTTGGGCTATAACCATATCTTCATTTACTACTTTTGTTGCCATGCTCTGATTGTTTTATTTTATGTTATCACTATAGGGTGCATGCCTGTAATGTTAGACATAAGATAACACAAATGTGGTATGACACCACCCAAACCCTCTCAAAATTATATCAAGTCCCATTCCCACTATCTGACGCGTAGCCCTCGTCAAACTATTGATTGATGGTGCAGTGCACTGTTTCCCACCCTCGTGGGACACACCCATCTATCTTTAGGAGGCGTGTGGTGACAATAATTTCTCCAGTCCGGTTAAAACTCTAGACGCGCCTTTCGCAAGGAAATTGTTGGCCCTCGGCATAACGGTCAGGTCGGACTTGACTGGAACTTCCATATGTGGTTTGTCCATGTGATGAAAGTTTCTAGAAGCAGCCTCATGAAGTTAGGACTTCATGCTGTATCCAGCCCTTGTTGGACACGAAGTGCCTGAACTGTCTTGAGAAGGGGAATTGCCTAGTTGCAATTGGCCGGCTTGCCTACCTCGAGATACATGCGTCACCTCGTGTAATACATCCCGCCCTCGTGGGATGCGAGGTTGTGTGAGGAATAAGGATCCCATCTCACTTTGGAAATTTTGTGGTTTCCCGGATTGACATGAGAGGGTTGTCAGTCTGATAAAATAGTGAGAAATAATCATTTATTTCAAGTCTAGATTAAATGATTGAAATGTGATACTAATCTGCATGTCTTTGTTGTAGATCATGTCTACGAACAATAGCGGATTAAAACTGCGATATGTCCTTTAGGAGGATAAGTTGGACTGGTGTCGAAACTTGAGGGGTGGCCCCAAGCTCGAGAGCTGCAAAAGGCATCACAAGAAAGAGGTGAAGGGAAGGGTTACTCCTTCAGGCTCATGTATTTACGTGGTTGAAGTCAACCTGTCTACTTCAAACACATGGGTACTTGATACTGCATGTGGAGCGCATATTTGTACAAGTATGCAAGGGCTCAAACGAAGTAGGACAGTTCGACTAGGAGAGATTGACCTTCAGGTCGGTAACGGCGCACAGGTCGCGGCTGTGACCATGGGACACCTCACTCTCTCGCTGCCGTCGAGGCTTCAGCTAGAACTTAACAGTTGTTACTATGTACCATCGATTACCAAGAACATTATATTCAGTTTTACAATCAAAGAGAACACCTGTTCTTTTTCATTGGCAGACATGTTCTATGGTTCGGGTACTCTATGCAATGGCTTGTATGTCTTGGACATGTAGAGTTCTTTGTGCAACGTAAATACTAAGAGGATCAAGCTAAGTGGTTTCAATAACACTTATCTTTGGCACTGTCATTTAGGGCACATCAACAAGAATCACATCCAACAACTCCATGCAAATGGATTCTTGGATTCAGATTCCTTTGAGGAATTTGATGTTTGTGAGCCTTGTTTGTTGGGCAAGATGATAAAGGCGCCATTCGCCAAGAAAGGTGAAAGGGCCATAGGTTTATTGGATCTCATACACAGCGATGTGTGTGGGCCATTCAACAAACAAGCCAGAGGTAGGTTTATATACTTCATCACATTTACTGACGATTTCAGTAGATATGGTTATGTCTATCTGATGAGACATAAGTCAGAATCCTTGGAGAAATTCAAGGAGTTCAAGACTGAAGTAGAGAACTATCGTGATCCGCAAGTGCACGGATACTCGAAGTAATAAAGAAAGTATCGAATTCGCAGGGACCTACGCTATCGAATACTAAATAGCTGATTTCTTACTATCTAGGCTAATCGAAGTAGTGAGAATAGAAATTGAAAGCTAAAAGCAAAATTATCAGAGAGAAAAGCTAGGACTAGGGTTTCGTTCACTTTAACTTTTATGAGCTAGATATGAATAAGGATTTCATCAGTTTAAATTTATCATGATGAAGATGTAAATTACTAAATAAAAGGGTTGTTTCACTTTCGTGCAAACAACCGAACAGGGAGTTATCCTCGTTTTCGCGCAAGATTCTTCCCAACACTGAAGATAAGTAAATCATCAAACAATGAATTCAAGGATCACTTTCGTGCATCCGAATTCAATGTTGATAATCTCTAGTGGAGATTCAAGGATCACTTTTGTGCATCCGAGTCTCAACACTAGTTTTACTCACGGATCTCCAACGTTCCGATCCTTGCTTTCGCACAAGATCTCTACGTTTGACAAATAGACTCGATCTATAGGTTCATGTTATAATTATGGCAATTAATCTACTACAACAGATCAAATTAGATCTAACCTAAGGAAGGGATCCTAACATGCAATTCTAGGGTTCCAAATTCTCAAGCAATTACCTTTCGGTCTCAAGTGAAAATTCTAAGAACATAATTAGTAACATGAACTTATAGAGAGTCTAAGTACAATTATCACATGAGCAAAATCATCATGGTAATATTAAACTCAATGAAATAGTAAAAATAGTCATCTAGTCATTGGAAATCAAGTGAATTACTCCCCCATGTCCCAAAAGTAGTTTAAGCTATCATCATGAGGGAATTACAATAGATCATGGTTTCAGAGGATTGAAAATCGAAGTAAAAGAGAAGTTTAGAAAATACAGCACGGCTGTGAAGTATTTCACAGCCGTAATTTTGCAGGAACCGCCGATGAACAGTGCCGGTGACTCCTTTTTCTTCGATTTCTCTTCCAATCGATCTCCTTTCGGTCTGAAACTTCTGGCACGTTGTCTCCTCCATCAGACGAAGCTTCAGTATGAAAATTACGGCCGGAGGACGTCTAGATCGAGCGCGGCAGTGAAACCCTAGGCGGCGGCGTGGATCGCGATTTCTCCCTCGACAGTACACGAAATTTGGGGCTTTTGGTCTCTCTATTATCCTCCCGTAAAAAGCTCTCCCTCTGCTTCTTACAGCATCCGATTTAAGGCTCTAGATCGCTCGCGATCTTCTCCGTAAGAATCGTGCGTCGCGTTCAGAACAGCAATTATAGCAGTGTAATGTCTTACGGCACTGCTGTAAAATCGCTCGAGTCTTCTGTTCTGATGTCATTGGGAATTACGGCACCGTAATCTGGTTTACGGTAGTGCCGTAATATCGGCTGAACTCTCTGTTCGCGAACGTCTGGAAATTACGGCCCGTGTAGTTTCTTACGGTAGTGCCGTAATTTCGGGTGAAGTTTCTGTTCTGAAGCTCTCCGAAATACGGTACCGTAATGTTGCTTACGGCAGGTGCCGTAAAATCCAAAAATCTTTCTGTTCGGAAACTTCTCAAAATACGGCAGGGCTCGGATTTTACGGTACTGTCTAGAATTACGATACCATAAAATGGGTTACGGCACTGCCGTAATTTGCTGAATTGCTCTGTTTTACGTGAAATTTCTTGGGTGATTTCCTCTTGATGATGATAACTCTTCCATGTATTTGATTTCGCTTGAGTTTGTTGACTATCTAAAAGAGTGTGGAGTACTTGAGCCATGAGTTTGTTGACTATCTGAAAGAGTGTGGGATTCTCTCACTGCTCACCCCCTCCTAGGACACCCCAATGGAATGGAGTGTCTGAGAGGCGGAATCGAACCCTACTAGACATGGTTCGGTGCATGATGAGTCAAGCACCTCTTCCTCCGTATTTTTGGGGACGTGCCTTAGAGACAACTGCTTTGACACTGAATAACATTCTATCTAAAAGTGTCCCCGTATCTCCGCATGAGTTGTGGACTGGGACACTACCTAACCTCACATTTATGAGGATCTGGGAATGCGAAGCTTTTGTTAAGCGTCAGAATTCTATCAAGCTAGAGCACATGTTAGATAAATGTGTGTTTGTGGGGTATCCTAGGGAAACCAGAGGATACAACTTCTATAATCCCACTAAGGACAAAGTTTTTGTCGCTCGTAGTGCTGTCTTTCTTGAGAAAGAATTCATCATGAAAGAAGCCAGTGTGAGAAGTTTTGATTTGGACGGGGTCCAAGATCATCCACAAGACACAGAGGTTGAGATGGAATCTGAGCCCCCAGTACAGGTTGTAGCCCAACCTGAGGCTCAGGCATAGGCTCCACATAGGTCTGAGAGGGTATGTCGTGCACTTGACAGGTATGGGTCACTGCCGACTCAACACTATGACATTGTCATTATTGAGGATGAACCAAAGACTTATGAGGAAGCGGTCACTGGACCAGACTTCGAGAGATGGCTGGAGGCCATGAGGTCCGAGATGGATTCTATGTCTGCTAACCAGGTTTGGGACTTGGTTGAGCCACCTAATTGGGCAAAACCCAAAGGGTATAAATGGGTCTTAAAAAAGAAGACAAACATGGATGGCAATGTGGTTACCTATAAAGGTAGACTAGTGGCCAAAGGTTTCAGGCAGGTCCACGGGGTGGACTATGATGAAACTTTTTCTCCAGTTGCCATGTTTAAATCCATTCGGATCATGCTTGCTTTAGCTGCCTACTACGATTATGAGATCTGGAAAATGGACGTGAAGACAGCTTTCCTTAACGAAAACCTGTCAGAGGATGTGTTCATGACACAGCCTGAGGGGTTCATTCACCCAGCCAATACTCATAAAGTATGCAAACTGAAAAGATCCATCTATGGATTAAAGCAAGCCTCTCAAAGTTGGAATATTCGTTTTGACGAAGCTGTGAGAGATTATGGCTTCCTCAAGAATGAAGACGATGCCTATGTGTACAAGAAAATCAGTGGGATCTTGGTCACATTTCTAGTCTTGTATGTCGTTGACATACTGCTCATCGGAAACGACGTCCCTACCCTTCATGCTGTGAAGACATGGTTGGGGAGGTGTTTCGAGATAAAAGACTTAGGGGAGGCCGCCTACATTCTAGGTGTGAGGATTAACCTGGATAGATCCAAGAAACTCCTTTCCCTGAGTCAGAGCACGTACATAGGCAAAGTGCTGGAAAGGTTTCGCTTGGAGCAGTCCAAGAAGGGTTACCTTCCCATGAGGCACAACATTACTCTTTCCAAGAGCTAGTGTCCCTCTACACTGGTTGAGAAACAGGAGATGTGTCGAGTCCCTTACGCATCTGTAGTAGGATCCCTCATGTATGACATGTTATGTACGAGACCAGACGTGGCTTATGCAGTGATCATAACTAGTAGATACCAGTCTAACCCCGATGTCCAGCATTGGACAGCCGTGAAAAATACTTTGAAGTATCTGAGGAAGACGAAAGATTTATTCTTAGTCTATGGTGGACAAGAAGATCTGTGTATCCAGGGTTATACAGATGCTTCTTTCCAATCAGACCCATATGACTTCAAATCGCAGTCCGGCTATGTGTTCTTGCTAAATGAAGGTGCTATATGCTAGAAGAGCTTCAAGCAATCCACAATGGCAGACTCTACAACTGAAGCAGAGTATATTACAGCTTCTGAGGTAGCCAAAGAAGCTGTTTGGATCAAGAAGTTCATTTCTGAACTTCAAGTGGTTCCTAGTGCTGCTGATCGCATTGAACTCCTTTGTGATAAGAATGGTGCGATTGCGTAGGCCAAAGAACCAAGATCACATCAGCGATCCAAACACATACTCAGGCAATTTCACCTAATCCGGGAGATCATAGACATAGGTGACGTGAAGATATGCAGAGTTGACACGGAGAACAATCTAGCTGACCCACTGACCAAGGCTTTGGCGCAGCAGAAGCATGATGGTCATACTCGATACATGGGGTTAAGGTACCTCAACGATAAGGTCTGAGTGCAAGTGGGAGATTGTTAGTGTTATGCCCTGAGACCTATCTTTTTGTCTAGACATATGCACTACATACATTGATATTTATAGATATCCTGGCATTGTCGTTGTCATGGTTTAATATGCAGCTGCGCATATGTATGTTTACATGATGATGTCCCTCGAGATATTACTATCTCAGTTTGCTTATGTCCCGAGTCGAGTACCATAGTGAATAGGGGACAGCTATGGTGTAGGTGAGACTCGTTTATGCGCTGGTTAGCATAGGTTGCTTAATGCAGGCATAAGGGTATATCAAGAGAGATATGCTGGACCGACTTGCCGTGAGAGTTCTTCTTGATGTCTCATGAAGAATCTCATAGTGATAGAGTTTTTTCTGTCCTTTAACTTGAGGAAGATTATATCTTTGTGTTGTAAGGGATATACTTTGATACAACCTAATGTCTCACCATAACTGGGAGGTCATAACGGTTGTCATTGGGTATTTCTTAAGCAATACGAGAGGTACATCTTGCCGATAGAGGATTTACCCCTTCCCTACGGGAAGTTTGATGTCCATGGGCCCCTAGATGGTGCTTGACTGAAAGTGTGTGGCAACACCCAGGTTTAGCCTGATTTAGTCATGACCATCGTCGTTGGAATAAACAAGTGTGACACGCTTGTCGAACTTAGATGATTAGCCTGGCAAAGGGACATGGATACTCTTATACCTGATCATAGTTTTGAGGTTGTCGATGGTGACATTTATTTCGATGACTTGGGTCGCGGCGATGTACTGCTAGGTACCACTCACAGCTTGTGATGATTGTGTCATCACTGCCAACATCAAAGGGACCTACAGGGTCGCACACCTAGACACTAGAGACTCTGTATTGATTAGTTAGCTTTTGATCAAATCATCATATGATTTGGATCATTTTGGGAAGCTGATGCTATGAGATTTCTTATAAGGAGATTATATTTTATTTTGTTCATGTTTGACCACTAGTTGACTCTAGTGGACCATGTTTGACCTCTGTTGACCTGAGTTGTCAAAATAAGTCAAACAAGGGTCATAGTGCAAGGTTGGGTTTGGCACTTTAGCCACATGAATAAAATAAAATCGTTAATTGACAAGAGAAAATTTTCTCTTGGTTAATTAATATGTATAGGCGCATTTCACTTGGTGAGTCTCGAACTTGAGACCCAGGGGTGGTGCCTGAACATAGTCCCGCATGGGAAAAATCTCCAAAGAGTAGCTGGCTCTTCTATTATAAATAGAGAGGATCTCTTAGGAGATTTTGCACCAGTCTCTCTTCTCATCTCCTGTTGTCACCTCCCCTCCGCTCCTTGGCGTGAGGGTCTTATAGGTGTCGACAATAGGAAAGTTTTTGCATCAAGGTTGGGACAAGTTGTAGTGCTGCCCACTCCTTGTCACCCAACGCTTCCCCTTCTCCTTGGCGTGTGGTCTTCTTGATTGGCGCAAGTAGAGAAAAACCTTCAGGCGTGGATCTCTTCTCCTGAAGCTAGCACGTGCGTGGAGCAAAGGAGTCTCGAGGCAGTCCATGTGTGCTCGATTGTACAGGACGGGCTTTTGCATGTCTCAGTCATTGCCAGCATCAAACTGTTAAGTAAGGTATTGATGACACCAAAATTTATAGTAAATTTCATTCCATTTTATGTCTTTTTGTGTCATATTTATGATCTTTTGCTTGTTTTTATGCCTTTTTATACAATTATTGTGGAATCTACTTCTATTTTAGTTTTTAATTATTTTCAGGTAAAAAGGCACTATTTTTAGGCGTTTTCAAGCAAAATCAAATACATGGAAGAGTTACCATCATCAAGAAGAGGATACATGACAAATTTCAAGCAAAATGGAGCCACAAACCAAAATACGGTAGGGCCGTAATCTATATTACAATACCGTATTTTTGTGCGCTACCGATCAGAGCACTGCCGTAATTTGGGGAGTTTTTCACCAGAGAATTTTCCTGATTTTACGACTCTACCATAAACAATTACACGGTGCCGTATTTTGGAGCGCTTTCAAACCAAAGATATTCACTGAAATTATGGCACTGCCATAAGACATTTCATGGGCCGTAATTTCTAGACAATTCCAACCAGAGAGTTCAGTTGATTTTACGGCACTGCCGTAAAATAAAACACGGCCGTATTTTTTCCTGGACACGCGAGTTTTTCGGTCCCGATTCTTGCGCGGACCATATCTTGACATCCAGACATCCAAATTGAGATATGAGAGAGGCAGCAGACTCGTCTCAAGGAGGAGAAGATAAAGAGACTGAAAGCCCCAATTTTTAGGAGGGAATCAAGGGAGCAATCAATAGAGAGGTGCTTAGGGTTCAGCTTCGCGCCGAGAGGCGTAGAGGCAACCTCAGGCCGTGAGTTTTACACAGAAGCTTCGCTTGGAGGAGAAGACGAAACACCAAAAGTTTCAGAACAAAAGAAGTTCAAT
Organism: Costus lasius; assembly: GCA_027563935.2. NCBI lineage: Eukaryota > Viridiplantae > Streptophyta > Magnoliopsida > Zingiberales > Costaceae > Costus > Costus lasius. The sequence goes on along the minus strand of CM050454.1, from coordinate 62,197,506 downwards.
TGGAGGAAAAATTAACCAAACAGCGAGCGCCGACACTGTTCACTCATAAATTACGGCTGTAATTTGTATTACAGCCGTGTTGTAATGTTTATGTCCTCTTTCTCTTTGATTTCTGACGCTTTGAAACTATGGTTTATTGTATTTTCTCTTCCATGCTAGCTTAATCTTATTTTGGGACATGGGAGAGTAATTCACTTTTATTTCTAATAAATAGATAACATTATTTTCGTTAGAACATTTTTATTATGATGATTATACTTATGTGATTGATTGTTCTATGATTCTCCATAGTTTCTTATTATCATGCATGTTTTAGAATTTTGCAAAATAGACTAAAAGGTTGATTGTGAAATTTGGAACCCTAAAAAATCATTGAGTTTGGAACTTATCATAAGAAATTAGGTTTGTTCTTTGAATTCTGATTTTTAGTGATTTTATTGCCATATTTGATAAAAAGAATCTAGAATTGAGTTATTGTATCAAACGTGGAGGTCTTGCACGAAAGTGAGGATCAGAACGTTGGAGAACCATAAGTAGAACATGTATTGAGAATCAGATGCACTAAAGTGATCTTTGAGATTCCACTTGAGATGATCAACTTAGAAGTCGGATGCATGAAAGTGATCCTTGAATTCTTTGTTTCATGAATTACTTATCTACAGCATTGGGATAAATCTTGCGCGAAAGCGAGGATTGGTTCATGCATGATTGTCTGCACGAAAGTGAGATGATCCTTTTATGAAGTAAATTATATTTTTATCATACTGAAATTAGTTTGATGACCTTTTCTTCATATCTAGTCATTAAAATTAAAATGGATGAAACCCTAGTCCCAGTTTCTCTCTGATTTACTTTACACTTTTTTCGTTGATTATCTACATCATAATAGATTGCTTAGCTTGTAAGAAAACAACTATTTGGTACTTAACGCGTAGGTCCTTGTGGATTCGATACTTTTTATACTAAAACTTCGAGTATCCGTGCACTTGAGGAAAGAACAACAAGCTTGGTGGCACAACAAGTTTTTGGAGCCGTGTTGGGGGGTGACAAGTCCCTGTATGCCAAACAATAAGTTTTGGCCGCGACACCAGAGATAAGTTTTTGTCTACCCAGTTGTTGGGATACAACAAGTTTTTGGTGCCGTTGCCGGGACCTTAGTTTTGTTAATATCAAAATAGTTGTTAGTATTGCTAGACTAAGTTTTATTTGTTTTAGATTTAACTTTGTTTTTTTTGTTTTTGCAGGTTTTGGATCTTCACAGTTATGACAGAACTGTGATATCTGAAAATTTTGTATTTGCTTGTGTTCTGTGTTTTTTTACATATTTTGAAAAAAAAAAATTTTCTAATTGATTGGTGTTAGATAATCTCTCTGTTCTTGATAGATTTGAAGATATGTCTTTTTATCACAACTCCTAGGCAACTGAAAGAGGTAAGGAATACATGCCACAAGGAAGGTATGAAGATGATTCATTGTGCGCACTTCAAGATAAGTTTAACTCTTATGTGCACTCTGTTAGATGTGTAATTAGCCTTCTTTCTATTGATACCCTAAATTCCTGACAGATTTTGATCCTTTGATTTTTATACATCTGGAAAGAACACGTTTTATTCTACCACATGGTTCTGTCCATTTTCTTTTTGGATCATTAAATCTTATTTTTGGGTATGGCTACTTTTCCTGAAAAATTAGGTGGCTACTTTGTTTGATTTCTACATGTTATAGCTTCTTTTGGCTCCAGATCTAGAAATCTTCAAGAGCAACTGTCTTCCACCTCTAGCTACCACTGCATCTACCTCTGACATCACTGTTTCTAGCCGTCGACACTGGATTATACCATCAGCAGACTCTTACTTCTTCTACTGCCTCTATTTCCATTTATTTTATTTATTTATGTAGTAGACTCTTCATTAGTGACACTGATTTTCTATTTTTGCAGTGCTATCTCTCACACCCATCGGCCGACAATCCCACCTCCAGGACTGTGATCTCTAGTAGGTCACTAGAGATTATTCACTCTACTGTCGGCACCATCACTGCTAGCAGCTTTTCAGTCAGCCTCTGTTCCACCTCTGCTTCTCGCCTGCATCATCTCTTTCCACCAGGACTCTTCAGACCTCCGGCGACATCTCTGATTCTCCCCTGAGAAAAGTAATTTTATCATTATTATTTTTTAGAGACTATTTTTAGACTGAGCCTTATCTATCTTAAATTGTGTAGGAAAAATTTTCAAAAGGCACATCTTTGGACCTAGCAGCATCTGCCCCGACACTATTTTTGGTTTGAGCCTTATGTATTTTTGGTCAGATGCTTGCTATATAGTTTTGTGAGTATCGTTTTCACTCTCTTGTATTCATGACTATTTCATATGGTTGCATCCTTGATTTGCTTTAGATGTATCATTCACCGGGATTTCTATTCTATGAGGATGCTTGAGTCTATCATGTCACACTTTTGACTATGATTCTATGAGTTTCATGCTTCACACCTTTTACATTGATATTGAGATTTTTGATGTTAAAAAATTTTGATGACTTGAATCCATGTGATGAAAGGTGTGTAGATTTTTCTATGATGATAAATGTTCATGCATGCATGCCTATGAATGGAGATATACTTATTATGTTAGATTTATTTCTTCAATATATATCTACTTGTTGAAATTATTCATTGATTGATGCATAAGAATTTTGGGTAGGTATGTTGTTTGATGAATGCAATCTAAGAGTGAAGCATCTTTCTTGAATAAAATGAGCATATGAGTGTAATTTTTGAATAGATGTCAATTGATTAACCTAGTTGATATTTAGTTTATCTTACTATTTGTTGGGAAGAAAGAATCTAGGATCCAAAAAGAGTGAGAGACTTCCCTTCTTAGCACTGTGCAAAATTGACAGTGGTACCTAAGACATGGGTTGAAGTCTATAAAAAAAAGGAGAGAGAGAAAAAGAAAAAGACTCCTCTACTTGGCACTGTGTAAAAGTCACAGTGGTACCGAAGATAAGGGTTGAAGTCAAAATAAAAAAAAAGGGTGTGTATCTAAGTGGGTACATGCCATCTGTGCAAAAACAACAAAACACATGAAAAAGAAAAAAAAATGAATAAAAAAAATGTGTGTGGAAACAGATCTTGGAAACCTAATTCCTGTAAACAAAAGTTTAATAGATTTGAACTGAAAATTGGGTGAAATCATGAGATTGAAAATTCTATTTATTATACAAGTTACAAAGTTTTATTTGATTGAGATGTGGATCTAGAGGGTTGAGTTCTAAGAATGATATGTCTATTTGAAATTTTGTGCAAAAAGTTGATGGAATATTTCATGAGTGATTATATTTTAGAAAATTATTTTTCATAAAAAGGCATATTTTCCATAGTAGAGTTCTTTATTCTATTTATTTGCTTGAGGACAAGCAAAGTTTGAGTCTTATGTGTTTGATGACACCAAAATTTATAGTAAATTTCATGCCATTTTATATATCTTTTTGTGTCATATTAATGATCTTTTGCTTGTTTTTATGCCTTTTTATACAATTATTGAATCTACTTCTATTTTGGTTTTTGATAATTTTCAAGAAAAAAAGGTATTATTTTTAGGCGTTTTCAAGCAAAATCAAATACATAGAAGAGTTACCATCCATCATCAAGAAAAGGATACATGACAAATTTCAAGCAAAATGGAGCCACGAACCAAAATACGGTAGGGCCGTTATCTATATTACGGTACCGTATTTTCGTACGCTACCATAATATCAAAGCACTCCCATAATTTGGGAGTTTTTCACTAGAGAATTTTCCTGATTTTACGGCACTGACGTAAACAATTACACGGTGCCAAATTTTGGAGCACTTTCAAACCAGAGATATTCACTGAAATTATGGCACTACCGTAAGCCATTTCATTGGCCATAATTTCCAGACAATTCTGACCAGAGAGTTCAGTTGATTTTACGGCACTACCGTAAAATAAAACACGACCGTAATTTATTCCTAGACACGCAAGTTTTTCGGGCCCGATTCTTGCGCAGACCATATCTTGAGATCAAGACATCCAAATTGAGATCTGAAAGAAGCGGTGGACTCGTCTCGAGGAGGAGAAGATAAAGAGACTAAAAGCCCAAATTTTTAGGGGGGATCAAGGGAGCAATCGATATAGAGGTGCTTAGGGTTTGGCTTCACGCCGAGAGGTGTAGAGACCACCTCAGGCTGTGATTTTTACATAGAAGCTTTGCCTGGAGGAGGAGAGGATACCCCAGAGGTTCCATAGCGAATGGAGATCAATTGGAAGAGGAATCAGCGAAAGAAGGGCTCGGGCACTATTCACCATGAGTTTTCGAAGCAAATTACGACTGTAATTTCTATTACAGCCATGTTGTAACATTATTTCTCCTTTCTCTTGGTTTTCTGATCACTCTGAGACTATGATTCATTGTATTTCTTCTTCCATGCTTGCTTAAACATCTTTTGGGACATAGGGTGTAATCCCTTTGATTTTATATGATTAGATAACTCTTATTTCATTAGAATAATCGTTGTTATGATAATTCTGCTTAGGTGATGATTGCGTATGATTCTCCATAGTTTTCTTATTGTCATGCATGTTTCAGAATTTTATGAAATAGACTGAAAGGTTGATTGTGAAATTTGGAACCCTAAAAAATCATTGAGCTTGAAACTTATCGTAAGAAATTAGGTTTGTTCTTTGAATACTGATTTTTAGTGATTTTATTGCCATGTTTGATAAAAAGAATCTAGGATTGAGTTATTGTGATGTAGGACAGAAGCGTGTGACAATTATACTAATTTGAAATCAATTATTTATTTTTGTATTTTTTTCATAAAAACATCATATTCATGAAAGCAGCCAGAAAATAGCTATTAGAATTCCAAAGCAACTCTAATCATTTAAAGAAGTAGCTATACGTTGCAGGAAAATCCATAAATCAAAAATTTATGCCGACAAAACCAAGATGTAGTACTAAAATAGTTCTTTTGAGTCATATAAAAATTAGAGCATTAGGAACTGTCAGACAATTGTAACATCTGCCATAAAACAGCTAATCAGATCAGACAACAAATGCGTGCAGAAATGTATAATTCTTCAAAAGTTTCTATGCCTCCAGGGTTGATATGGTGATTCTTCAATGGAACCAAGTTATCTGATCTATAGAGTGAAACTTGTTCTTCATGATCGTATCAGCGATCAGGGGTTCTATCAAGCCAAAGCACGTTGAATACCTGCAAGAAGAAGCCTAGTCATATTACTCGATGTAATAAGTGCAGTAATTATTCACTTATCAAAAATTGCTTTGTCTTTCGGCTTGATCCATTATTGCTTCGGTTGGATCAACTCATCCATCTAGTAGAGTAAGATGAGGGCTTCCAATTCTTGCCAAAGTTCAAGATTTCTGTTGTGCCGGTTGCTTAAGGAACCTGTGAAAATAAGCGTAATCAGATTAATAAGAAAGAGCAAACCGGAAACGAAGGATCAGGGAATAGGGAAATCTGGAAGCTGGTTTTGCGCCGATCAATGGCGCTGGAACAGGGGTTGCTCGGCAGAGGCATTGTGGACGGAAGAAGAACGACGTGGCATTGACGACATCAGAGCATGGACAGGTGGTGGTTGAGCGAGGCATGGATGGTGTTGGAACATTGGCGAAGCGGAGGCGCTGGTCTGTCGGAACAGGGGAAGTGCGCCAGAGAACAGAGGTCGTCGCCGGACGGTGGTGCGCAATCTTGGAACCTGCTACAACCGGAAGCTCGTATGAAGGAGGCGAGGACGTGGCAGAAGTTTGGAGTCGAATGGTGGCTGGTCGAAGGAGGACGACGGTGAGAAGAAGAACTAGGGCGGGAGCAGGGCGGAACAGGGGATGCTGTCGGGGGTTTCGATTCTAACCATCCAAGCGGCAGATGGATGGATGCCGGCGGCTGGAGGTTACTCAGGGGTAGGATCGATGATGACCAAAGTCTTGTGGAGATCCGGCCGGTGGATCGTCGGCGGCGAGGTTGCGAGTTTCTGGAAATCCTGGAAACAGGGAACCATGATTGGTTGGTTTGATTTCTAGAGGATGGAGGGGGTAGAGAATAGAGGAAGAGAGGAGGATAGGAGGGCTAGGCCCTAGGATGAGAGGAAGAAGAAGAACATCCGATAGAAAATGAATTATACTAGAAAACTATTTCATTACTCAAATTCATCAAGATCTGTCCCTTTACAATGGTTTATGCGAGAGATACATATAGGCAGAGGTTTGGAGACGCTGACGTTTCCTTCTTTGAGCGGCTGGGGGAGAGACATTGGAGTTTGCTTTGCAGTGATGAAGATGAGCCAGATTAGCAGGGAGAGACGTTGAGCCTTCCTTCTTTGCAGTGACGAAGATTTGTGTTGACGTGCTTTTGATGCACTCCCCAATTGGCTGGCTGATTATTGCCGCATGATTTGTTTCCTTAGCCATGGATGCAAGTCACGTTTTGGCAACTTATTGGGCTTGAAAGTCTTTGACCATCACTTTGAAGTAGTTGAAGTAATTATTTCCATTATTTTGAGCTAGCTTTAAAAGTGACCATGCTAGCTTATTCGTGAACTTTCGGGCCTTCGTCTAGGGTAGTCGTAGGCTCCACTTGTATCTTCGTGGCTTGTGGTCCCTGCCTCCATCATTTCTCCCCGGGTGAAAATAATTCTTCTCCGAAGAATTGCACTTGTGTAGGTGGAGAAGTTCTGGAGGGGCGAGAGTCAGTTGCTCCTTAAGGATCTGAAACTTCCAAGTGTTATCAGCATCACAGCATCCTATCTTGTTGTTCTTTGTCCACGGTCCAAGCTGTAGATCAAGGGTACCTGCATCGAATTCCCTTTCTCGACCATACTCATTAGTAAGTTTGTCATAGAAAATCATAGGAGTTAGAAGAGAACAAGGAATGATGAAGTCAATGTACTCAACATCATTAAATGTAAAGAGCAAATCATGTTTGAGTTTATTATGTTCTCTTGATCCTAATGGTGGCTTAAGGGTGTGGGTAGAAGGACCTAAGAGACAAGATTCAAGGATCATAGGGTCCTGGGAAAAATTTTCTAAGCCTAGGTGTTGCCCTAAAGGTTCAGGATTAGGATCTACATCAAGTTGAAAAGGCTTGAGTTTTAGGTTCAAAATGTGGTTGAAGAAGACCTAATGGTTTGGGTTCAACTTTAGGCTCTCTAGTGGTAGTGGTAAGCTCAAGTTGAGAACCTATAGGTATGGGCCCTAAAATTGAAGGTAATGGCCCTATTTGACACTTAGGTTGAGACAAGCCTACTGTGGTCTCTATGGGCAACTCAGGTGTAGTTTGACTCTCAGGCAAGTCAACTATGGTTTCTTTAGCTGGATTGCTAGAATCGGGTTGAGGACTTATGGGTATGGGCCCTAAAATTGAAGGTTGAGGTATGGGTTCTACCTCATGGTTTGCCTGTTGAGTTTCACATGTGTTACCTGAGCTTGTTTTTGTTCCCATGGTAGACTCTAAGGTTGGTATATTCTCTTGAGAGTTTGAGGGAGTAGGTACCTTAGAGGTTTTAGGTTTGGATCTCTTGATCTTAATCTTTGGGTTTTGGCATCTTAAGACATATGAATCATCTTGCCTTTGGTAATACCCATTGACATCATATAACCAAAGTGCTCCTAGGTGGACATGGTATGTACCTTCTAAGGGTAAGACATAACACCAAACTTCTAGTAGAAGGGTACCTAACAAAATAGGAACTAAGCACATATGGTTCACTAAGGTTTTGGTTCCATCATCCCTACTAATGGTGTAAGGGTTTGGGATAGGCACACTGGTAAGGCCAAATCTATCAATGGCACTAGGGGTTATGAAGTTGAAGCCTATGGACTCATCTATGGCTTCCTTACACATCTTATCTTTCATTTTGATGTAGGTATGGAAAAAATAATTCCTAAGGGTGACACTATAAGTTGGAAGTTTCTCTAGATATTGCTTGTGTCGAGTTTGTCTCATGTCTTCTATATAGTTGTGATAGGTTTTGAGATGGTTCTCCATGGACTTTAGGTTGTCATAAAATTTGAGCATTCGTTCTTGATTGATACTAGTGGCCATGGGATGTTTTGAAAATATTTTGAAAATAGAGCTCCCTAAGATGATAGAAATGATGTGGGCTAGTATGAAAAGTTAAATCTGAGATAAAACAAACTAGCATGGAAAAGCAATAAACAACTAAACATGAAAGCACATAGTAAGATTTTTTTTTTTCAGCAAATATTAACAAACATGCAAAAGCAACTAAACGTGAGAGAATTTTTTTTTTTTAAAATGCATACAAACTACAACTAGCAAATAATATTCAAACAACTAATCATGAATCACAAAGCAAAAACTAAGAATGATTTTTTTTAAGGAAATAAAAAGCAAATTACTTAACTAACATGCAAACTAAATACAAGAAACATGAAAGCATGTATATATATTTTTTTATGCAAAGTGCAAAGCAAAGGATCGTGTGGGCAGACAAGAGTTGCCCACAAACCTCCCTCTGATACCAAACTGATGTAGGACGGAAGCGTGTGACAATTCTACTAATTTGAAATCAATTATTTATTTTTGTATTTTTTTCATAAAAACATCATATTCATGAAAGCAGCCAGAAAATAGCTATCAGAATTCCAAAGCAACTCTAATCATTTAGAAAAGTAGCTATACATTGCAGGAAAATCCATAAATCAAAAATTTATGCCGACAAAACCAAGATGTAGTACTAAAATAGTTCTTTTGAGTCATATAAAAATTAGAGCATTAGGAACTGTCAGACAATTGTAACATCTGCCATAAAACAGCTAATCAGATCAGACAACAAATGCGTACAGAAATGTATAATTCTTCAAAAGTTTTGTTGGGGTATGCCCTTAAGGCTAATGTTTGAGGCCTTTGGGATTGTATAAGTATCATGTAATAAACTTTTGTGTTTATAAAGGCATGGTTATTATTCAGGTTGTTACCTTGTCTGCTGTAATAAGTGTACTACTGAATAATGTCTCAAAGCTGTTCAGCTTGGCTGACATGCTCTATGTCCTTAGTCGAGATATCTTGGTGAACATGAGACAGCCTTGATATGATTGAGACTAATATGAGTGCTAATCTTATAGGATGCTTCGAGCATGGAATAAGATGTAGACTCATGGGTACATTGGATGTACTGGACAGACCCTACTAGGATATTCCATTGCTTGTCACAATGTGAATATTCCTTGTAAGCACTAAGTGGCACATGTCCTCTGACTTGAGATCATTTGTGTTTCTAAATGATGATTGTCATTATCTTGAGGTAGTTCAATATCATTTGAAACATAATGATTATAGACTATCTTGGATGGTGAGCTTGAATCATGTTAGGGCACTAGTGATAGACATAGGATTGCCGTCTCCTTGTTTAAGGAGTGTGATGTTCTAAAGGGCCCCCCTTATATGAGATGATTGAGAAAGTGTATGGCCATACCCAGATGACTATGTTGATCTGATCTAATCATGCTCATTGTATTGGAGTAACAAGCTTGACTCGCTTGTCCAATAAGAACATCCAGTGGCAAAGGATGCTTGTATGCCTTGTGATGTTGATTCACCTTGTGCTGTGATTTGGGTGTAGTCTTGGAAGACTCTTTCCTTTATATCGGGAGACAGTGATGTGTTGCTAGATACCCCTCACTGATTGTGATAACGAGAGTTATCGTTACCGACATTTAAAGGAAACCCTTAGGGTCGCACAATTTGGTGATATGGCTTACTTGAGTTAGATCGTGTGGACTGGATTGTTTTGATTCAGTTTAAAGGAGTTTAAACTCTGATTGTAAGTGAGATCCAGTCTGATCATGTTTGATTGATTAGGGCTTGAGATCGGTAAGCTTCGATCGAGAGTGTGGATGCTAGATCGGTGAGATCAAGAGCATCATGAGATGTACGGTTAGATCTTGAATCTTCATGGTTCATAGAGATTTAGACCATGGCTTGGGTTGGTTCTTTTGGTCTTTGGACCAATTGGAATTGAACCGAATTCAATTGATCCGGTTCACATTTGTGTTCGATTGGTTCAATTGAATTGGCGTTGGGGATAAGTTCACAAGACATGAACGCATGTCTTGATGACTTTCCTTAATGGGAAGTCTTGAAAACGCCTAACGCCAAATAACGCAAAAGCTTAATGTTCCTTGTGTCTTTCGAAGCTCTCTCTCGTGGGTGGTGTGTGGATGATCTTGGAGAAGAGCTCTCGGCGACAAGGAAGAACATCTCATCTCCTCAACACCAAAGGGCACCTTGGCAATTGTTGCTAGCACATCAAGTTGCGCAAGAAGTAAGCCTTCATCCTTTGTGTGTGTCTTCTTTGGAGGAGAGCCCTCTTCGGCCTCTAGCTTCCAAGCCGCCACCCTTACATGGCTATGGTAAAAGATCTCAAACTTGATCTTTGGTTAATTATAAAGTTGATCATTTACATGAGTTCATGCAAACGATTTTATTGAAACTCTAGAAGAATACATTTCCGCATGTTCTAGGGTTTGCCCCCCTCTTGAAAGGGGTTTTTCATGCTTGCGCTCCCCCTTGAAGGGGACCCTTCAATTGGTATCAGAGGAGGTTATGCATGAATCATGTGGTTGCTTTAAGTGATCCTTGTTTGCGCTTGCAATGTTTAGATCTATGTACATGCCGAATAAACTACATGCTAGTTTAAAACTCTTAGATGTAGGTTTATCTTTGAATTGCGCATGTATAATGTTATGGTAAGCGCTTGTTCATGTTTTGAAAAGGAAAAGCCTTATCTTGCGCACCCATTAGATCTAAAGCGTCTACTATAATCCCTTAGATGGGTTGGTAGGGTTGAAAGCATAATCTAAATAGATCCAAGTCTGATCAGACCATCTGACAGCTCAGATGGGTTGACCTGATAGCACCTATGCGCATGCACTGGGTGGCTATAGGTTGACTGCATCAAGGGCGTGTAACGAGGTCTGGTTGAGACAACCAATGAACACTCTTGAGTTAGGCCCGGGGTCACACCCGCTTGCCAAAACTCTTGAAGGTGGTTCAGCCCTTGGCGGATGCATGGTTGACCATTAGGTCAACTCGGGTCAGTTAGGACTCGGTGCATGCAAGGGCAGTGGATCTGACTAGATGTATGAGTGGATCCCTATCAATGGACCATTGTAAGGTTGTAGGACTGATAAGAAAATTAAAATTGATGCCAATGGGGTTTTTCAAAAATTTATTTTCTTTTAATTGGATCACATGTGGAATGTTTGATGCCATGTGCTTGTTTATTTATTCTTATGTGGGCCGCCCATGTTAATTGTGTGCTGTGCTGGGGCCTGCGAGCCTGGGATTATACTTGTAAGATAATATTATTGTGATCTGCGAATCACATTTTTTTTAATCTATTGTATAATTGACCTGCGAGTCAAAGCTTGTCTAGATAGATCAAATTGTATTTGATTAGACAAGAGCACAAATGCACACATCCCAAAGGGGCATTCAGCTGGTGGCGCACCTGAGGTGCTCTTGGCGCTAGGGCCCTGGGTTGGACCAGATGAGATGCAAATGGAGCTCAAGTGAAGACTTAAGTAAAATTAAGGTCTTACTTAGGGTTCATGGGCATTTACCACATAAGATCAGCATGCTTTCTTTTATTGCTTATTGCTTATATAAGTAGAATTGCATGTGTTTATCTTCTGCTATCACCATAGGACTTGCATGATAGTCAAGAAGATAAAAGACCGTTAAAATCCAACGCTAACATATCAAGCTCGTAAGCCTTCTGACGCGAAACCTCACCGTTCTGACTATCGTTGGAGCCGTGTTGTACCCACTCAGTGGGCACGTCCATCTATCTTCAGACGGTGCTGGATTTCACCTGCGTGTTACAGAGTAGGGATTTATCCCTGCTCGTTGCTCAGCATAGCACGTGGTGGTCCAGGGAGTAGGTCGGGTCAGCTTGACCATGTAGGCTACATATGTGGCGCATATGGTAGCACATGGAGGCAGCCATCTGAGGGATCAGAGACTGTGTTGTACCAACTCAGTTGGCACAGTCTGCTGGATTGCCCAGATGAAGGGGAATCGCACGGGTTGGCGATTGGCTAGGACAGCCTACCAGAAATTAGTGCTTGTCATCTTTGTGCATCTTATCTCGCCTGAGCGGGACGCGAAGACCAAGTATGAAATCTGGATCCCATCTCACTAAAAGAGTGTTACTCTTTCGGACTGTTTACTGGATTTTTCAGTCAGACAAAATAGTGAGAAAAGAATCTTTCTTAAGTCCTGGATTGATTCTGAACATTGATACTGACCTTGCTGTTCTTGCTTGTTGTAGATTCCTGCAGCAACGAACACCATGAACTTCAATGTGCGATCCCTACTGGAAAGGGAGAAGTTTGCTGGGCCGAACTTCTCTGACTGGTTCGGACACCTTAAGATCGTTCTTAAGGCAGAGAGGAAACTGTATGTCCTCGAGACGGCGATACCGCCGCAGCCCGCTCCGAACGCCGCAAGGGCGGTTCGGGATGCCTACGAAAAGCACGTCAATGATAGCATTGATGTCGCTTGCCTGATGCTAGCGTCTATGACGCCACCCGCTGCAGCGTCAGCATGAGGATATGTCGGCTATAGAAATTATAGCGAACCTCAAGATGCTGTATGCTGCACAGGCGAGGACAGAACGCTATAATTTGACGAAGCTCTTCTTTCAGAGCAAACTGGCTGAGGGGAGCCCAGTGGGAGCTCACGTGCTCAAGATGATTGGGCACAAGGAGGCTCTAGAGAAACTGGGGCATACCGTCAACCAGGAGCTTGCTGTAGATATTATTCTACAGTCTCTTCCGCCTTCTTTCGATGCGTTCATTATTAATTTTAATATGAACAAAATCGATTGTACGCCGGCAGAGCTGCTGAATATGCTCTTGACTACTGAGGAAACTCTGAAGGGAAAGCCTTCAACCTCTGTCTTAATGGTTCCTTCCAGGAACAAGAAGAAGGGGAAGAAGGGCAAGGCCCCTGTCAAGAACTACAGTAAGGCGCTGAAACAGAAGGTGAAGCGGTCGAAGGACAACAGGTGTTTCCACTGTGGCCAGCTAGGTCACTGGAAAAAGGACTGTAAAGCGCTCCAAGGAGATAAGAGGGGAAGCATCGCTTCTGGCTCAGGTATATATGTGACTGAGGTCATGTTATCTTCTTCTACCATTTCATGGGTGTTGGACACCGCATGTGGAGTTCACATTTGTTCAAATGTGCAGGAACTCAAGAGAAGAAGGCAGGTGGGACAGCATGAGGTAGACCTACGCGTTGGAAACGGGGCACGGGTTGCTGCTGTTGCTGTAGGAGACTATTTCATTTCTTTACCATCTGGCATTGTATTAGAATTAAACAATTGTTATTTTGTACCCAGTATTACCAAGAATATTATCTCTATTCCTGCTCTTGTCAGGAAAGGATTTGCCTTTGAATGCAAGATTTCAAAGTGTGTTTTATCTTATGATAATATTGTGTATGCAACTGGTTCAATTAACAATGGGTTATTCATGTTGGACATGGAAAATTCTGTACAAAACATTGATAATAAGAAAGCCAAGTATGCTGATGACAGCACCTTGCTTTGGCATAGTCGTTTAGGCCATATAAACGAGAAGCGCATTAAGCGGTTGCATGATCATGGACTGCTGGGATCATTCTCCTACGAGGAGATTGATACATGCAAAGCTTGTTTGATGGGTAAAATGACGAAGTCACCTTTTCCTCACAAAGGTCAAAGGGCTTCAGGTTTACTGGACCTTATACACAGTGATGTGTGTGGGCCATTTAGTAAACATGCCAGAGGTGGCTATCTGTACTTCATTACCTTTACTGATGATTTCAGTAGGTATGGGTATGTCTATCTAATGAGACATAAAAGTGAATCTTTTGGCAAGTTCAAAGAGTTCAAAAATGAAGTACAAAATCAGCTAGGCCGAAATATCAAGGCACTTCGTTCTGATCGAGGTGGTGAATACCTAAGTCGAGAATTTACTGACTATCTAAAGGAGTATGGGATTATCTCACAGCTCACTCCGCCAGGAACACCGCAATGGAATGGTGTGTCCGAGAGGAGAAATAGAACGTTACTTGATATGGTTCGTTCTATGATGAGTCAGGCTACTCTTCCATATTCCTTTTGGGGTTTTGCACTGGAAACAGCTGCAAAGGTACTAAACCGAGTGCCATCCAAGGCAGTTTCAAAGACGCCATATGAGTTATGGTATGGGAAACAGCCTAGCTTGACATTTATCAGGATCTGGGGTTGCGAGGCTTATGTCAAAAAGCTCGCCTCTGGGAAACTGGAGAGCAGATCTGAGAAATGTATCTTTGTCGGTTACCCTAAGGAAACTAAGGGTTATTATTTCTACGATCCCAAAGAGAACAAGGTATTTGTTGCTCGGACGGCCATATTTCTTGAGAAGGAGTTTCTTCTGCATGAGGCCAGTGGGAGAGAAATAAAGCTGGATGAGAATCCAGAGGAAGGACAAAGTAGTCAAGCGCAGTTGGATGAGCCTGAGCCGGTTATTGAACAACCTGAGGCTCAGATATCACGGGAACCGCGAAGATCGGGAAGGATCCGTCGACAGCCTGAGCGCTATGACGGAGTCTACATCATTAACAATGATGAACCCCTTACTTATGCGGATGCGGTCAGTGGACCGGAGTCAGCTAGATGGCTTGAAGCTATGCGAGCCGAAATGGACTCCATGTCAGATAACCAAGTCTGGGATTTGGTTGATCCGCCTCCGGGAGTAATCCCTATAGGCTGTAAATGGATCTTCAAGAAGAAGATTGACATGGATGGTAACGTGGTTACCTATAAAGGCAGGCTAGTTGCGAAAGGTTTCAAACAAATCTACGGGATAGATTATGATGAAACTTTCTCTCCTGTAGCCGTGTTTAAGTCTATTCGGATTCTTTTCGCGATAGCTGCATATTACGACTATGAGATCTGGCAGATGGATGTGAAGACAGCTTTCCTTAATGGAAATCTGGATGAGGATGTGTATATGACACAACCTGAGGGTTTCACTAATCCATCAGATCGTCATAAGATATGCAAGTTAAAGAAGTCCATTTATGGACTTAAGCAAGCATCAAGAAGCTGGAATATTCGTTTTGATGAATCAATCTCTGAGTTTGGTTTCATCAAGAACGAGGATGACCCGTGTGTATATAAGAGGTTTAGTGGGAGCGTGATTACATTCCTAATCCTCTACGTCGATGATATCTTGATCATTGGAAATGATATTCCTGAACTGCATGCGGTTAAAGCATGGTTAGGAAAATGTTTCCAGATGAAAGATCTAGGAGAAGCAGCCTATGTATTAGGTGTGAAGATCTACCGGGATAGATCTAAGAGGCTTCTCGGGCTATGCCAGAGTACTTACATCGATAAAGTCCTGGAGAGATTCCATTTAGAAAATTCTAAACGTGGATATTTTCCAGTCAGACATGGTCTGAGTCTTTCAAAGAGTCAGTGTCCACAAACACAGACTGAGAAAGATGAAATGAACAATAGGCCTTATGCTTCGGCTATTGGGTCCATTATGTATGCGATGTTGTGTACTCGCCCAGACGTCGCTTACGGGTTAAGCGTGACCAGTCGGTTCCAAAGTAATCCAGGTATGGCGCACTGGATTGCGGTCAAGAACATCTTAAAATATCTGCGGAGGACCAAAGATATGTTCTTGTTATATGGTGGTCAGGAAGAACTCAGTATAGAGGGATATACTGACGCTTCGTTCCAGTCGGACCAGGATGATTTCCGATCGCAATCAGGCTATATTTTTAGCTTGAATGGTGGAGCAGTGGTGTGGAAGAGTTTCAAACAGTCAACTGTTGCTGATTCCACAACAGAAGCCGAGTATGTTGCAGCCTCGGAAGCATCCAAGGAGGCAGTGTGGATTCGTAAGTTCGTGAGAGAACTTGGTGTCGTTCCTTCGAGTGCTGATCCTTTGGTTATCTTCTGTGATAACACTGGAGCCATCGCACAAGCAAAGGAACCACGGTCGCACCAGAAGTCCAAGCACATACAGAGACGGTTTCACTTGATCCGGGAGATCATTGATCGAGGCGAGATCAAAATTTGCAAGGTTCATACAGATGACAATCTGGCAGACCCGCTTACCAAGCCTCTGGCGCAGCAGAAGCATGAGAAGCACTGTAATAATATGGGTTTGAGATTTCTCAACCATTAGATTAAGTGCAAGTGGGAGATTGTTGGGGTATGCCCTTAAGGCTAATGTTTGAGGCCTTTGGGATTGTATAAGTATCATGTAATAAACTTTTGTGTTTATAAAGGCATGGTTATTATTCAGGTTGTTACCTTGTCTGCTGTAATAAGTGTACTACTGAATAATGTCTCAAAGCTGTTCAGCTTGGCTGACATGCTCTATGTCCTTAGTCGAGATATCTTGGTGAACATGAGACAGCCTTGATATGATTGAGACTAATATGAGTGCTAATCTTATAGGATGCTTCGAGCATGGAATAAGATGTAGACTCATGGGTACATTGGATGTACTGGACAGACCCTACTAGGATATTCCATTGCTTGTCACAATGTGAATATTCCTTGTAAGCACTAAGTGGCACATGTCCTCTGACTTGAGATCATTTGTGTTTCTAAATGATGATTGTCATTGTCTTGAGGTAGTTCAATATCATTTGAAACATAATGATTATAGACTATCTTGGATGGTGAGCTTGAATCATGTTAGGGCACTAGTGATAGACATAGGATTGCCGTCTCCTTGTTTAAGGAGTGTGATGTTCTAAAGGGCCCCCCTTATATGAGATGATTGAGAAAGTGTATGGCCATACCCAGATGACTATGTTGATCTGATCTAATCATGCTCATTGTATTGGAGTAACAAGCTTGACTCGCTTGTCCAATAAGAACATCCAGTGGCAAAGGATGCTTGTATGCCTTGTGATGTTGATTCACCTTGTGCTGTGATTTGGGTGTAGTCTTGGAAGACTCTTTCCTTTATATCGGGAGACAGTGATGTGTTGCTAGATACCCCTCACTGATTGTGATAACGAGAGTTATCGTTACCGACATTTAAAGGAAACCCTTAGGGTCGCACAATTTGGTGATATGGCTTACTTGAGTTAGATCGTGTGGACTGGATTGTTTTGATTCAGTTTAAAGGAGTTTAAACTCTGATTGTAAGTGAGATCCAGTCTGATCATGTTTGATTGATTAGGGCTTGAGATCGGTAAGCTTCGATCGAGAGTGTGGATGCTAGATCGGTGAGATCAAGAGCATCATGAGATGTACGGTTAGATCTTGAATCTTCATGGTTCATAGAGATTTAGACCATGGCTTGGGTTGGTTCTTTTGGTCTTTGGACCAATTGGAATTGAACCGAATTCAATTGATCCGGTTCACATTTGTGTTCGATTGGTTCAATTGAATTGGCGTTGGGGATAAGTTCACAAGACATGAACGCATGTCT
This sequence comes from Costus lasius, assembly GCA_027563935.2. Taxonomy (NCBI): domain Eukaryota; kingdom Viridiplantae; phylum Streptophyta; class Magnoliopsida; order Zingiberales; family Costaceae; genus Costus; species Costus lasius. Next base: position 62,180,008 of record CM050454.1, on the reverse strand, counting down.
TGATGACTTTCCTTAATGGGAAGTCTTGAAAACGCCTAACGCCAAATAACGCAAAAGCTTAATGTTCCTTGTGTCTTTCGAAGCTCTCTCTCGTGGGTGGTGTGTGGACGATCTTGGAGAAGAGCTCTCGGCGACAAGGAAGAACATCTCATCTCCTCAACACCAAAGGGCACCTTGGCAATTGTTGCTAGCACATCAAGTTGCGCAAGAAGTAAGCCTTCATCCTTTGTGTGTGTCTTCTTTGGAGGAGAGCCCTCTTCGGCCTCTAGCTTCCAAGCCGCCACCCTTACATGGCTATGGTAAAAGATCTCAAACTTGATCTTTGGTTAATTATAAAGTTGATCATTTACATGAGTTCATGCAAACGATTTTATTGAAACTCTAGAAGAATACATTTCCGCATGTTCTAGGGTTTGCCCCCCTCTTGAAAGGGGTTTTTCATGCTTGCGCTCCCCCTTGAAGGGGACCCTTCAAGTTTCTATGCCTCCAGGGTTGATATGGTGATTCTTCAATGGAACCAAGTTATCTGATCTATAGAGTGAAACTTGTTCTTCATGATCGTATCAGAGATCAGGGGTTCTATCAAGCCAAAGCACGTTGAATACCTGCAAGAAGAAGCCTAGTCATATTACTCGATGTAATAAGTGCAGTAATTATTCACTTATCAAAAATTGCTTTGTCTTTCGGCTTGATCCATTATTGCTTCGGTTGGATCAACTCATCCATCTAGTAGAGTAAGATGAGGGCTTCCAATTCGTGCCAAAGTTCAAGATTTCTGTTGTGCCGATTGCTTAAGGTACCTGCGGAAATAAGTGTAATCAGATTAATAAGAAAGAGCAAACTAGAAACGAAGGATCAGGGAACAGGGAAATTTGGAAGCTGGTTTTGCGCCGATCAATGGCGCCGGAACAGGGGTTGCTCGGTAGAGGTATTGGGGACGGAAGAAGAATGATGTGGCGTTGACGACATCAGAGAACGGACAGGTGGTGGTGGAGCGAGGCATGGATGGTGTCGGAACACTGGTGAAGCGGAGGCGCTGGTCTGTCGGAACAGGGGAAGTGCGCCAGAGAACAGAGGTCGTCGCTAGACGGCCGGTGGTGCGCAATCTTGGAACCTGCTACAACTGGAAGCTCGTATGAAGGAGGCGAGGACGTGGCTGATGTTTGGAGTCGAACAGTGGCTGGACGAAGGAGCACGACGGTGAGAAGCGGAACTAGGGCGGAACAGGGGATGCTATCAGGGGTGTTGATTCCGGTCATCCAAGCGGCAGATGGATGGATGCCGGCGGCTGGAGGTTACTCAGGGGTAGGATCGATGATGACCAAAGTCTTGTGGAGATCCGGCCGGTGGATCGTCGGTGGCGAGGTCGCGAGTTTCTGGAAATCCTGGAAACAGGGAACCATGATTAGTTGGTTTGATTTCTGGAGGAAGGAGGGGGTAGAGAATAGAGGAAGAGAGGAGGATAGGAGGGCTCGGCCCTAGGAGGAGAGGAAGAAGAAGAACATCCGATAGAAAACGAATTATACTAGAAAACTATTTCATTACTCAAATTCATCAAGATCTGTCCCTTTCCAATGGTTTATGCGAGAGATACATATAGGCAGAGGTTTGGAGACGTTGATGTTTCCTTCTTTGAGCGGTTGGGGGAGAGACGTTGGAGTTTCCTTTGCAGCGACGAAGATGAGCCAGATCAATAGGGAGAGACGTTGAGCCTTCCTTCTTTGCAGCGATGAAGATTTGTGTCGACGTGCTTTTGATGCACTCCCCAATTGGCTGGCTGATTATTGCCACATGATTTGTTTCCTTAGCCATGGATGCAAGTCACGTTTTGGCAACTTATTGGGCTTGAAAGTCTTTGACCATCACTTTGAAGTAGTTGAAGTAATTATTTCCATTATTTTGAGCTAGCTTTAAAAGTAACCATGCTAGCTTATTCGTGAACTTTCGGTTCTTCGTCTAGGGTAGTCATAGGCTCCACTTGTATCTTCGTGGCTTGTGGTCCCTGCCTCCATCATATTGTGTCAAACATGGAGATCTTGCACTAAAGTGAGGATCGGAATGTTGGAGACCCTTAAGTAGAACTTGTGTTGAGACTTGTATGCATGAAAGTGATCCCTGAGATTCCACTTGAGATGATCAACTTAGAATTCGGATGCACGAAAGTGATCTTTGAGTTCTTTGATTGATAATTTACTTATCTTCAGCGTTGGGATAGATCTTGTGCGAAAGCGAGGATTGGTCCTTGCATGATTGTCTGCACGAAAGTGAGATAATCCTTTTATGAAGTAAATTATGTCTTTATCATGATGCAATTAGTCTGATGACCTTTTATATCTAGTCATTGAAAGTGAGATAAAACCCTAGTCCCAGTTTCTCTCTGATGTATCTTTTCACCCATTATATTGCTTACTTGCATTAAAATCGTTTGCTTAGCTAGTAAGAATACAACTATTTGGTACTTAACACATAGATCCCTATGGATTCAATAGTTTCATTATTACTTCGAGTATCCGTGCACTTGCGGATGTAACAACAAGTTTTTGGACACAACAAGTCTTTGGTTGTCCTAAGTATCCACTAGAGATAAGTTTGTGCACCTACTTGTTGGGATACAATAGGTATACCCCTATCACATCCTTTGCATTCTTCGTAGGACGGTCCTTATTGTTGAATTAGGTATCTCATTTCGGGCTCACTTCTGGTGTTTCCTTTTTAAATAGCCCGGGGATTCCCAACAATAGGAGATGCATTGATCCTTAGACTTGAGGTCATTGACTCTTCTATATGGTTAGGGACATGCTTTGATACAACCTAACACCTCACTGTAGTTGGGAGGTAATAACAGTTGTCATTGAGCATGTCATGACCCATATGAGAAGGTTAATGGACAGACAGAGGATTTGCCCCTTTGTGAGGGAAGCTTGATATCCATGGAGCTCCTCTATGGTTCTATGACTGAAAGTGTATAGCCATACCCAGGTGACAACCTGTTTTAGTCATGACCATGTGATTGGGTGAAAACAAGTGATGACACACTTGTCCAATCGGATATCAGTTTGGTAAAGGGACTTTAATGCATCTGTACTTAGTTGCGATGATGGGGATGTCAATGTCGATATCTATTTCGACGACTTGGCTAGCAGTGAGGCACTACTAGGTGTCACTCACTGCTTGTGGTCACCTTAGGTTTGAAAGGTCCCCTAAAGCCAAAGGGGGCGAAACCCTAATAGGTGGCGCATATAAAACTTTTGCAACGGAAGCTAGGGTTTCAAGATCAACTTGCATGTTATATGATCAACTAGATAAAAAGCTTGCAAAGATCAACAAAAACGATCATACCATTGCCATAGCTTAGATGGCGCCTTGGAAGCAAAGAGTCGATTGCTTCTTCTCCAAAGGGAATCGCACACAAGAGGAAGATGGCCTACTCCTTTGTCACTCCTTGTGCTAGCAAGGCTCCAAAGTATCCTTGATCGGTTGAAGGGATGAAGAGACGATTACTAGGCTTGCCCCACTCTTCCTTGGCGTGAGTTCTATCTCCACACGCGAGAGTCGTCGTGAGGAAGAGGCGAGAGGATGTCACAAAACGAAGTGGAGTCGTTTCACTCAAAACGTGGAGACGTTTTCTCAAATTGAAAACCGACTTTCCAAATATAGAAAGTCCCTAACTCCAAGCGTTCATGCGTTCATGAACCTTCCGAAACTCATCCTCCAATTGAACCAAGCGCTCACTTGATGAGCCGGTTCAAATTGGTTTGGTTCAAAGACCAATTAAGCCAAGCCTTTTGTCCAGATCAAATTAAACCCTAAGGTTCTAGATCTGACCGTTCATCTCTTGATGTTCATGATCTCACCGATCTAACATCCATTCTCTCGATCGAAGCTTACCGATCTCAAGCCCTAATCAATCAAACATGATCAGACTAGATCTCACTTACAATTAGAGATTAAATCCCTTTAAACTGAACCCAAACAATTCAGTCCACACGATCTGACTTAAGTAAGCCATATCATCAAATTGTGCGACCCTAAGGGTTTCCTTTAAATGTCGGTAACGATAACTTACGTTATCACGATCAGTGAGGGGTATCTAGCAACACATCACTGTCTCCCGATATAAAGAAAAGAGTCTTCCAAGACTACACCCAAACCACAGCACAAGTGTGAATCCACTTCACTAGGCATACATGCTTCCTTTGCCACTGGATGTTCTTTATTGGACAAGAGTGTCAAGCCTGTAACTCCAATATGATGAGCATGATTAGATCAGATGAACATAGTCACCTGGGTATGGCCATACACTTTCTCAATCATCTCATTCAGGGGGGCCCCTTTAGAACATCACACTCCAAACAAGGAGACGGCAATCCTATATCTATCACTAGTGCCCTAACATGACTCATGCTCATTATCCAAGATAGTCTATAACCATTATGTTTCAAATGATATTGAACTACCTCAAAACAATGACAATCATCATTTAGAAACACAAGTGATCTCAAGTCAGAGGAAATGTGCCACTTGTTGCAAACAAGGATTATTCACATTGTGACAAGCAATTGAATATCCTAGTAGGGTCTGTCCAGTACATCCAATGTACCCATGAGTCTACATCTTATTCCATGCTCGAAGCATCCTATAAGATTAGAACACATATTAGTCTCAATCATATCAAGGCTGTCTCATGTTCACCAAGATATCTCGACTAAGGACATTACAGCATGTCAGCCAAGCTGAACAGCATTGAGACATTATTCAGAAGTATACATATTGCAGCAGATAATGTAACAAACTGAATAACAACCATTGCCTTTATAAACATAAGAGTTTATACATGATACTGAAAGAATCCCAAGGCCTCAAACATTAGCCTTAAGGGCATACCCCAACAAGGTTAGCACTACCAACGTCAGAGGAACCTATAGGGTCGCACACCTTGATACTCGAGTTCTCGTTTTGATCGGGAAGCCTTATGATCGAGTTATTGGATAACTAGGATTAATTTAGGAGATTTTATCTGTGCAAATGGGCCTGATGAGATGGAAGAGAGTTATTAGAGCCAAACTTCATTTTTTGTAGGTTGACTAGAAATTGACCAAGATTGGTCATATTTGGATTAGGGTTGCATTGGAATGGATCCAATGGTTTAATCAACTCATGTAATGAAGTTTGGGCTAGCTCATTACCCAATGAGGCCCAATAACAAGTTATCATGAAGAGATAATAGGCTAAAAGGATATAATGGGGAGAAAACTTCTCCCCATTGGCACCAAGGATATAATGGGGAGAACTTGGTGCCTTAGCTTCATTAGGAAGTAAAAGGCGCCTAGCACTTTGTTCCTTGGAAGGAAAGCATGCCTCTAAGGCATTGCTTGGGGTGCATATGGCCTTAGAACTTATTTGGTAAGCTCTAGGTGCATATGGAAGAGGGGAATAGATTAATGGAAAAGTCTTGGAGACTTTCCTTTCATCTAACCCTAATTGCTCTCTCAGCCTAGCCGCCCTCTTCATATGACTTGCGCATATGCCTCTTGCCTCCACTCCCCTTTGTTCTATATATACATGTGTATATGCGAGAGCAAGACACACTAATATTGGCGTGAGCAAAGCTTCAAAGGGGTGAGAGCAAGGAGGGATTGGTGAAAGTCTTCCATCAAGTGGCCACAAGTGATCTTTCCTTCTTCCTCTTGGCGCAAGAAGGAATTCTCCTTGGTGGCTTCTTCATCTCCTCTCCTTCTTCATTGGGGCTTCATCCTTGGAGGTGTCCCAAGCCTTGAATAAGGTGACCTAAGGCTTGGATCTTCTTATTGAGGCTAGCACCGGGTGTGTGAGACTACAGAGGGCGAACGTTTGGGTGCCTTTCTCGACATCGACATCCATGCTTGCTCTAGGTACTTACTATCTCATTGTGTCGACCCTCTCTCATGACGATCTTCACTGGGTTTTTTGGGACTAGGTTTTTGAGGCTAGCACCGGGTTTAGGGTTTTGTAATCTCATGAAAGAAGTCTGTGGGAGGAAGTTTGACTTGGACGAGGTCCAAGTACTACCACAAGACAAAGAGATGGAACCTGAGCTACCTGCACCGGTTGCTAGGCAACCTGAGGCTCAGACATAGGTCCCACGTAGGTCTGGGAGGATTCATCATGCACCTGAGAGGTATGGGTCGCTGCTGACCCAACAAGACCGGATCTTCATCATTGATGATGAGCCTAGGACTTATGATGAGGCAATCACTAGACCAGACTCTGAGAAATGGCTTGAGGCCAAGAAATCTTAGATGGATTCCATGTCGGCTAACCAAGTTTGGGATTTGGTTGAGATGGCAACATAGTTACCTATAAGGGTAGACTAGTGGCTAAAGGATTCAGACAAGTCCACGGGGTGGACTATGATAAAACCTTTTCACCAGTTGCCATGATCAAATCCATTCGGATGCTGCTTGCTATAGCTGCATATCATGACTATGAGATATGGTAGCTAGATGTTAAGGCAATATTCGTTAATGGGAAGCTGACAGAGGACGTGTATATGACATAACCTAATGGCTTCATCCATCCTGCAGAAAGCCAATAAGGTCTGCAGGCTAAAGAAATCCATTTATGGATTAAAGTAAGCATCTCAAAGTTGGAATCTTCGGTTTGATGAAGCTATGAGAGATTATGGCTTTATCAAAAGTGAAGATGACGCCTATGTATACAGAAAATTCTGTGGGAGCTTGGTGACTTTTCTGGTCTTGTATGTCGATGACATACTACTCATCGGAAATGAGATCCCTAGTCTTCAGTCGGTAAAGACATGGTTAGGTAAGTGTTTCAAGATAAAGGACTTAGGGGAGGCCGCCTATATCCTAGACGTAAAGATCTACTGGGATAGATCCAAGAGGATCCTCGCCCTTAGTCAAAGTTTCTACATTGATAAGGTCCTGGAAAGGTTCTACATGGAACAATCCAAGAAAGGATACATTCCAGTAAGACATGGCCTTACTCTCTCAAAGAGCCAGTGTCCCACCATAGAGGCTGAGAGGGATGAAATGAGTCGAGTGCCCTATGCTTCGGTAGTAGGATCGATCATGTATGCAATGTTGTGTACTAGACCAGATGTGGCTTATGCTGTGAGCATAACCAGCCGATACCAATCCAATCTAGGTCTGCAGCACTAGGTGGCTGTAAAGAACATCCTAAAGTACCTAAGAAGAATGAAGGATCTGTTCTTAGTTTATGGGGGACAGGAAGAGCCCAATGTTCAGGGGTACACTGATGCATCATTTCAGTCTGACCCTAACGACTTCAGATCGCAGGCTGGCTATGTGTTCAAATTAAATGGAGGCGTTGTATGCTGGAGGAGCTTCAAGCAATCCACCATAACTGATTCTACAATCGAGGCTGAGTATGTGGCCGTTTATGAGGTAGCCAAAGAAGCCGTTTGGATAAGGAAGTTCATTTTCTGAACTTCATGTGATTCCTAGTGCAGTAGATCCCATTGAGCTCTATTATAACTGCAATGGGTCAATTGCACTACCTAAGGAACCACGGTCTCATCAAAGGTCCAAACACATACTCAGGAGATTTTACCTAACCAGAGAGATCATTGACCGTGGTGATGTCAAGATTAGAAGAGTTGACATAGAGAACAATCTAGCAGACCCACTGACTAAGGCTTTGGCGTAGCAGAAGCATGATGGTCATGCTAGGGATATGGGGTTGAGGTTTCTCAACCTCTAGGTCTTAGTGCAAGTGGGAGATTGTTAGTGTATATGCCCTGAGACCTAGTATTGGTCCATCTTTGTACTACTTCACTCTGATATTTATATATCATTATGGCATTGTCGTTATCACTGTTTGTCTACATTTGCGATTGTGTACTTACATGATAATGTCCTTGGAGACAGATTGGATCTGTACTCAAACTATTGCCCCTAGTCAATGTACCTGAGTGGATATGGGATAGCTATGGTCCTAGAGAGACTAGTATATGGGTTGGTTTGGCACGAGGTGCTAACACAGACATATGGGTATATCAGTGGTGGATATACTGGACCGACCCGCTATGAGGCTATGACTTGGTGTCATGAGTTATCATCACAAGTGATAGGAGATGCGTTGATCCTTAGACTTGAGGTCATTGACTCTTTTATATGGCAAGGGACATGCTTTGATACAATATAACACCTTGTTGTAGTTAGGAGGTTATAAAGGTTATCATTGAGTATGTCACGACCCATATGAGAAGATCAATGTACAGACACAGGATTTGCCCCTTCCTGAGGGACGCTTGATATCCATGGAGCTCCTCTATGGTTCTATGACTGAAAGTGTATGGCCATACCCAGGTGAGAACCTGATTTAGTCATGATCATGTGATTGGGTGAATACAAGTGATGACACACTTGTCCAATCGGATATCAGTTTGGCAGAGGGACTGTAATGCATCTGTACCTAGATGCGATGATGGGGATGTCGATATCGATATCCATTCCGATGACTTGGGTAGCAGCGATGCACTACTAGGTGCCACTCACTGCTTGTGGTGACCTTAGGTCAACACTGCCAACATCAGAGAAACCTACAGGGTCACACACCTTGATACTTGAGTTCTCGTATTGATCGGGAAGCCTTATGATCGAGTTATTAGATAACTCAAACCTATTCGGGAGATTTCATCAGTGCCAATGGGCCTGATGAGATGGAATAGAGTTATTGGAGCTAAACATCATTTTTGGCAGGTTGACCAAAATTGACCAAGATTGGTCACATTTGGATTAGGGTTGCATTGGATTGGATCCAATGACTTAATCAACTCATATAATGAAGTTTGGGCTAGCTCATTACCTAATGAGGCCCAATAACAAGTTGTCATGAAGAGATAATAGGCTAAAAGGGTATAATGGGCAGAAAACTTCTCCCCATTGGCACCAAGGATATAATGGGGAGAACTTGGCACCGTAGCTTCATTAGGAAGTAAAAGGCACCTAGCCCTTTGTTCCTAGGAAGGAAAGCATGCCTCTAAGGCAATGCTTGGAGCGCATATGGCCTTAGAGCTTATTTGGTAAGCTCTAGGCGCATATGGAAGAGGGGAAGAGTTTAATAGAAAAGTCTTGGAGACTTTCCTTTCATCTAACCCTAATTGCTCTATTACCCTAGCCGCCCTCTTCATATGACTTGCGCATATGCCTCTTGCCTCCTTGCCCTTTTTCTCTATATATACATGTGTACATGCAAGAGCAAGACACACTAATATTGGCGTGAGCAAAGCTTCAAAGGGGTGAGAGCAAGGAGGGATTGGCGAAAGTCTTCCATCAAGTGGCCACAAGTGATCTTCCTTTCTTCCTCTTGGCGCAAGAAGGAATTCTCCTTGGCGGCTTCTTCATCTTCTCTCCTTCTTCATTGGTGCTTCATCCTTGGAGGTGGTGTAAGCCTTGAAGAAGGTGACCTAAGGCTTGGATCTTCTTTCCGAGGCTAGCACCGGGCATGGAAGAAGAGAGCTCGAAGCATCCGTGTGTGTGAGACTGCAGAGAGCGAACATTTGTGCGCCTTTCTCGACATCGACATCGACGCTTGCTCTAGGTACTTACTATCTCATCGTGTCGACCCCTTGCATGATGATCTTCACTGGGTTTTTGCGACTGGCCTATTTTGGGGATATTATTTCGCTGTGTTTTGTAATCTGTAATGCCAAAAATTGTAAAATATCCCCAGGGGTTCCTAACAGATGATTTGTACTTTGTGAGTATCCCTTTTTCCTATCTACTCTTTATTTATTCTTATACATCCTCGATGATGCATTTCCTTTTGTAGGAGAGGGTGACACAGTCATGCCTTTTGCATCTAGGGCTCCTTGGTTTCATATTTTGTGTATTTATGTGATTTGGATATTGTTTGGTGAATGGATTGTATAACTTTACTATATTGATGACCTTGTGATGTTATTTGGCACCATGTATTGGTGCACTACAATGAGGAATGTGTTTTGGATCTTGTTCGATTTGGTTGTACATGGATATTATGATATTTGCTAAGTGAATGCTTTGTTTATTTGTGAAATTTGGATAATTTGTGTAGTTTGGCTATCATGTGAATGTAGATGTTAAATTTGGTTATTATATGGGTTTCTATTAGTAATGATGAATGGTTTACTTTATTGATTCATATACATCAATGCTTGTGAATGGAAGTATTCTTCTTGTGTCTAATTTATTTCTTCAATATATATCCTCTCATTTTGATTTTTCATCAATTGATGCATGAGATTTTGGTGGAAATGTTGTTTGATGAATGCGATTTGAGAGTGAAGCATATATTTTTCAGATAAAATGAGTATATGAGTATAATTTGTTGAATTTATATTGTTTGATTAACCTAGTTGATGTTTAATCTATTATGCTATTTGTTTGTTTAATCTATTATGCTATTTGTTCAGAAGAAAGAATCCAAAATCCAAATATATGACTACTCTACTTGGGACTACGAAAAATTGGCATTGGTACCGAAGATATGAGTTGAAGTCCGATTAAAAAGTATGTATCTATGTCGGTACATACCAAGAAAAGCCAGTTGACATTAACTCTGTTATCTTTGACTTTGAATCTTAATTCTATTAGACAATAAGATCTGAGTTCTAATACGTTGGCCAAGTGGTCAATGTACTCTGAATACGTCACTAGAAAAAAGGTGATATTCAATTTAGAGAATGTCAACAGCAAAATAAAAAAAAAAGAGAGAGAAAAAGATTTTAAGATCATATTCCAATAAACGAAAGCATTGAAGGTTTAAACTGAAATAAAGGTGAATTCATGAGATTGAGATTCTATTTATTATACGATTTACAAAATTTTATTTGATTAAGATTGTGAATCTTAAAGATCAAGTTCTTAGAGCAATATTTTTATTTGGAATTTTATGTATCATGAGTTGGAAAATTTTTATGAGTGATTATATTCTAGAAATTTATTTTTCACAAGATAGTTATATTTTTCATACTCGGCATTATTCTTTGGTCTATGTATTTGCTTGAGGACAAGCAAAAGTTTAAGTCTAGGAAGATTTAATGTCTTGTATTTATATAGTATTTTTACTATGATTCTTATACCTAATCTCTCCTGTTTTTAACATATTTTCGCTTATTTTGACTTAAATCCTTTTGTTTATTTGAAATCTTCATCTTTCCTTGCTTTTGTCATATTTCAGGTAAAATGACCAAAGTTTCTAAAGATTTTGAAGCATCCGAGTGCACGAATGAGTTCATGACATCGAGACGAAGCTACATGACAATTTTCAGGTAGAACGGAGCTTGTACTAAGAATCACAGCTCTACCGTGATTATAATCATGGCCGTAATTTATTTGGTGCAAAGTTCTGAAGTTCACAGAAAGAATCACGGCTCAGCCGTGATTATTTTCACGGCTGTGATTTCCTATAAATTTTCTAGAGAAAGTTTCACAGTAGTGTCGTAATTATAATCTTGGCCATGATTCCTCTCGACTGTTTTCCAGAATATATAGAATGTTTCATGGGCGTACCGTAATAATAATCATGGCTGTAACTTTTTTCCAAAACACAGAAGGAATTACGGGTGGTGCCGTGATTATTATCACGGCCGTGATTGTATCCGCCAATTCCGATTTTCACTCGGTTTCTCGGTCGATTTGATTCCTTTTCACACCGAAATTTGGGGGAAACCTATTCTAAGGGTGGAGAACTATATAAGGGAGCTTTGGACATATTATTGGAACTTTTGGGGCTAATTTTCAAGTGAAAATCGACGAAGAGATGAGAACTAGGGTGAATAGATTAGCATTTCTTCACTAGAAAAGCCTCGATTTTACGTCGGATTGGCGTTGATCTTCATCAGGAAGCCTCGAATTTCCTCCTCCTAGTTGATTTCATATTTTATTTGCCAATTTTGTAATCGAAACATGGATTTTTACCACGTAAACATGGATACCATGCTAGCGTAAACTCTTTGTTTAGGATTGAGTGTGTAGTCCTCTATGTTTTCATGACTTTATTGTTTACTATCTTCTTATGAAGTAATTTGCTTGTGTTAGATTCGACCACTGTTGTGTTAATTACATGTTAATTATTAGCCATGATTTGCATGTCTTAGACGTCACTAGAAGTACTGAGAGGTGAATTGCGATGTCGGATCTATAATTTTTGGACAAGTTAATTCGATCATGAGAGTAGTTTGAATAGACTTGAGGAATTTTATTGATTTATCAAGAACCCATTGGGTCTATCTCAAGTTAATAGCCACGAGAGTAGGGGATTAATTTGGATAGACACTGAATTGTACTGCTGAGAGGGGGCAATCTGTACATGCGGATAAATCCCCTTTAACATAGTAAATCCTTCTTAAGATGTACTTAATTAGAAAAATCATGAAACATAGAGTGGTGAACCCAAAATCCTGAATTTCCATAAATTCAATTACATCCGTACTGTGTTTTGCTATTCATACACCTTAGTTTAGATCAAAATCCAACTCTTAACATATTTGTCTAGCTAACGATCCTATGTAAAGTCAGTACTTGGTCATTGGTCCCAGTGGGATCAATATTTTTATTACTTCGATGTTGTCATGCACTTGCAGACGACATCAGAGTCGGATGAGTTAGATGGTAGGTTTGCAAGGTTGGGCTTCCTTTGTCTTACCCTTATTGGTTGAGGCTCTTAGCTTCTAAGTAGGTTTCAACCTAATCTTCTACCCATCATGGCTAAAGACATAAGTTTTGGTGCTACTATAGTGGATCACATCCATGTCATATAGCCAAGGGTGACCTAAAAGGACTTGTGCAACATCCATAGTGATGACATTGCACTAGATCTGTCCATGATAGGTGCCGAATTGAAGGGGCACAAGGTATCTATGGGTGACGAGTACACTGGTTTGGTTGACCCATGAGATGCTATAATGGTTTGGGTGTGGCTCTAGTTTCAACTTAAGTTTTACAACAGCTACATGAGAAACATCATTAATACTACTTCCTCCATCGATTAAAACCTTGCACATGTGACCATGGAATTTGGTGTAAGTATGGAAGATGCATGTCCTTCTCTAGTCCTCAGTAGGAATGGGTTTGACTAGATTGCATCTAACTACCCCTGAGGTGTTTTAGGCAAACTCATCAGTGTTAAAGTCTTGGAATTATATTTCTTGAAGGTTGAGGTCTTGGTCTAACCCTTCTTCAGGGATAGCCTTAGGTTCTAAGAAGTCTTCTTCTATGAGGACTTTCTTGGTGTAGTTTCTAGATAAGTGTCTAGGTTGTCTACAATTATGGCAGACAATTCTACTTGGATCTACGACCTGGGTTATCTTAGGTCGGAGTTGGCTTGGATCAATGGCCTAGGTTGGCTTAGGTCAAGGTTGGCTGGAGCTAGGGGAGTTGGCTGGTTGAGCCCTAAGGAAGGGTCTAGAGGATGTGAACTCTCTCCTAGTCTTGATTTCCTATTCAACTTCTATAGCTCTTTGGTAGGCTACCTCTAAGCTATCTATCTGATAATAGGTTAGACCTCTCTTGATGTCTAGTCTAAGGCCACTCTTGAATCTACTCAGGGTTAGTCTTGGATCCTCAGTGATCTCACACCTAAGGAGAAGCTCTTCTAGTTTAACCATGTAGTCAGTGATAGGATTCTGCAAGTGCACAGAATTATCGAAGTAATAAAAATATCGATCCACAGATACCTACGTGTTAAGTACCAAATAGTTGTATTCTCACTAGCTAAGCAATCGAGTATGATGCGAGTAAACAATAGGAAAGCGCGCAAAATAAGAGATAATCGAAGAGAGATACATGGGACTAGGGTTTCATCCACCTTAACTTCAATGATTAGATATATAAAAGGTTCGTCAATCAAATCTTGCTAAAATAAAGACCTAACTTACTTTATAAAAGGATTATCTCACTTTCGTGCAGATAATCACGCAGAGATAAATCCTCACATCCGCGCAAGATTTATCCCAGGCTAAAGATAAGTAAATCATCAATCAGAGAATTCAAAGATCACTTTCGTGCATCCAAATTCTAGGTTGATAATCTCTAGTGGAGTCTCAAGGATCACTTTCGTGCATCCGAGTCTCTACACTAGTTTTACTCGTGGATCTCCAATGTTCCGATCCTTGCTTTCGCACAAGATCTCCACGTTTTACAAATAGACTCGATCTATAGATTCGTGTTATAATCATGGTAATTAATTTACTAGAACAGATCAAATTAGATCTAACCAAAGGAAGGGATCCTAACATGCAATTCTAGGGTTCCAAGTTCTCAAGCAAATCACCTTTCAGTCTCATTGCGAAAACTCTAAAAACATAATTAGTAATGTGGACTTATAGAGAGTCTAAGCACAATCCATCACAAAAGTAAAATTATCATAGCAAAAATTATCATGACGAAAATAGAAGAGTTATCTAATCATTAAGAATCAAGGGGATTACACCCCATGTCCCAAAAGAGTGTTAAGCTTGCATGGAGGAAAAAAATACAATGAATCATAGTTTTAGAGTGGTCAGAAAACAAAAAGAAAGGAGAAACAACGTTACAACACGGCTGTAAAATCCTTTACAGCCGTAATTTGCTTCGTTGAACAGCGCTGTCACCGCTGTTTTGTTGATTCCTCCTCCGATCGGACTCCAAACGCTCTAAAACTTCTGTGGCGTCTTTCTCTCCTCTAGGCGAAGCTTGTGAGTGAAAATCACGGGCTGAGGCTTCCTCTACGCCTCTCAGCATGAGGCCAAACCCTTGCCACCTCTCTATTGATTTCTCTCTCGATACTGGATAAACGTTCGTACTTCCACTTCTAGCGTCTTATCCTATTAAGGACGAGTGCGCCACCACTTTCGGATTTCAATTTGGAGTTCTGGATCAAAAGTTATGACCCACGCAAGATTCAGATGCGTAAAAATCTCATTTTTGATTGGGAATTACGGCCGTGTAATGGTTAACGGCACTGCCGTAAAATAGCTTGAGTGTTCTGTTATGGAAATGATGAGAAATACAGTACCGTAATATGGTTTATGGTAGTGCCATAATTTCGGCATAGGTCTCTGTTCCGAAAGCACTCCAAAATACGGCCGTGTAAAACCTTACGGCAGTGCCGTATTTTTGACAAAGTCTTATGTTCGGAAAATCACCAAAATATGGCCGTGTTCTTGATTTTATGGTAGCCACGAAAAATACGGTACCGTAATATAGGTTACGACACTGCCGTATTTTTGAAAGGTTGCTCCGTTTTGCGTGAAATTTGTCATGTATCTTCTTCTTGATGATGGTAACTCTTCCATGTATTTAATTTTGCCTAAAAACACCCAAAATAGTGCCTTTTTGCCTGAAAATTATGAAAAACCAAAATAAAAATAGACTTTGCAATATTTGATGAATTCAGCATAAAAACAAGCAAAAGATCTTCAATTTAGCATGAAAAGATACCTAGAATGATACAAAATATACTATATATTTTGGTGTCATCAGTCAGCTACAATTAGGCTTCCTTGGGTGTTGTTGCTAAGTTGGTCGAAAAGCTTGCTTCGAAAGTATGGAGGGATGTACTTGTCTCTCACCCAAAGCGCAGGTCTTCCCACCTCTCAATGGGATAGTGGAGGTTTCTTTCTACATGGGTCTAATACAACCTTGCTGGTCCCTCCAAAAGACACTTGGTAAGCCTCACCTTACCTTGTTCTGGGTTTGGCTCCACTCAAAGTATTGTTCAAGCTTTGTGATCCAATCTAAGAATTCCCTAGGGTCTAGGGTTCCACTAAAAGTGGGAGGGTTAAGCTTGATGGCGTGGTGCACATCAATGTCCCTAGGTCTTTGGTTAAAATGGGGTTGACACCCATTCCATTCTAGGGGCCTTTGTTGGGTTTCAAAGTCATTGAACCTATTATTGAGGGTTTGGAGTCCATTTTGCATTTTGGTCATTTGTTGTGTAAGATATCTAATAGATTCTGTAATTGAAGCAAGATCCATGGTTTGATTATTTTCTTGTTGGGTTCTTGTTTGGTGGGGGGGGGGGGGGGAGAGATATGTGCCCCAAAGAGATTCCAAGTCCAAAGTCCATCCTCCTACAAGATCCAAAGAAGGTGTAGAACTTGTTCTTGAAGAAAGAAAATAAGAAGGAATCAGAAAAGGGTTAGGAGCAATTAACTTAAGAGTAATCCTTCGTCATAGTGGGTCTCAGCTTCAAGATGTCTTCAAGGTGGATCTCGGCCTCAAGGTATATCTTCATCAAGCACTTGTTGAGGATGAGTCTCGGCTCACAACTTTGAAGAGGGGAGGGTCTCAGCTAAAGGAAGGGATGGTGAGAGTGGAGGGATGCGGTTTCGAGAAGAGAAGAAGATTTGGTGTCACAAGCACTGAGAGCTATTAAGTAGAAACTACTCAACAAATTATATTTCATCAACTATGCATATGATGCCATGAAGGCTACAATATATAGGCAAAGTAACTAAGGGGTTACATGTGTCTTTTTCTCACCCTAGGCACATATGCAATCTTAGCAAGAAGAAAATTAGCATTAATCATAGATGAATTACATGGAATAGGCGCAAACATCCTTAGTTGTCTTTCCGTGTTGGGCTGGCTCCTCCATGGTAAATTTTTGAACGTTTCTTGGCTCCAAAGGCTGGAGCAAATGCTAAAGATAAGAGTGGGCGGTTGTGTCTTGATGAGGCTTCCATTTGTGGAGAGAAATTTAATTCTTTCCCCTAGTGTTGAGCGCCAAGGCTTGATTCCTTGATTTGTGGGGTAATTTGTGGATCTTGTCTTTGTGGCCGACTTTTCTCCATGCCTTTTCTTGAACCGGAGGACATGGCTGACGATATGGATGAAATGGAGCTCAGGTCCCCTGCATCCTGGCTTCTCCAAGATTCTATGGGTAATGTTGGAGACCTGCCTGACCACCAAGAATTTATTGAGATGGCAAGCACCTCGAAGGCTTCTACTTTTCCTATGCCTCAGGAAACAAGCTGCCTTCCTAGGAGCTCGCAGAGTAAGAGTTATAGAGATGCTTTGAATGGCCAACCATCTACCTCAAAGACATCAACATCAAACAACACTCAGGACAATGGGAAGGTGGAGGGGAACACTCTAATACCATCGCTTGTGGATGACTTCAAGGATGATGATGATATCGACTCACAAATTGAGCTGGATGCTCTTGAAAGCGTGTTTTTAGCCAATCAGAAGGTTATAGCCATTGGAACCACCAAAATCTAAGATTTTGTGGTGGTCAGTTCAAACAGGAAAAAGAAAAAGAAACATAAAACTCCTCGGCACTGAGAAGGGAGGTGGCTGCACTAAAGGCAAATCACCATATGAAAAATGTTTCCTTTCTGTGTGCGGCCACTGCTCCACTTCTACCTTCTCGGTTCTCTACTCTTGGGTGGACTTTGTTGCTAGTGATGGCGCATGCACACTATATATTATTATGAATTATGCTGACATCTCCTGTTCATGTGAACTTAGCCCATATGCAGGTTGGAGCTCCTAGTTGCATACCCAAGGCGTTGGGTTCTGACTTGATCTTGCTCTGGATTGTTGAAGTGTATACTTTGCAACTAAGAATAGCTGATCTATGTACCTAGCTGGAAGAAGTGATAGCTGATTGGACTGGCGGCAGTGAGGACTCACAATCGAAGGGAGGAGGGGATGCATCCACTTCTCCACTTCGAATCCCTTGGCGCAGCTGAGAATGAAGGATACAGCTTCCTTCCAATGCATTTTTTCTGGGGGGCTGGTAGTTATTTGACGCATGGAGGCTGGTTATTTCACTTAAGGATTGGGTTGTGTTTGTAGGTGGTTTTGGATATGTACTTATGATGCTGTGATGGGTTTTGGGTGGCATTTTTTCACCCCTTCACTTCTTGTTTTTGGTTTTTGGGATATGGATACTTGTAGCACAGGCTCCCTGCGTAGTAATTACAGGGGAGATTCTGTCAAAATTTCTAGGATCCTGTGTAGAAGGAAAGGGGTGAGAGTGGTTGTATAACGCATGTAAATATTATCTTTTTGAATCAATAACATCAAACTTCTTGCCTTTGGCAAAAAAAAAAAAAAAGATATGAATGTACATCTATGATCCATAACTATTCATGATATGAATGCACATCTATGATCCATAACTATTCATGATATGAATGCACACCTATGACCCATGACTACTTATAATATGAATGTTCAATAATGACCAATGACTTCTCATGACTCAAATGACTTATTCATAGGGAATATGTTACTATCTTGTTTTCCTTACCTAAATTATGTGCTCAAGGGAATTTCATTATCTTTCATTATTGCTTTATTGTGTTAACTATTTCATTGATATGTTTATCCACTTTAGTTTCATTTCCCTTAAGACTCTGGGGATACTTGCTGGGCAAATTTATGCTCATTCTTGTTTGCACTAACCCATATTATAGATTAGCTTGGCTACGCATTGTAGGCAGAAGTATGAAATTTTTTGGAAGCTCATTTGGATGTTTGGCTAAATCATGAAATTTTGTAATCTTGGAAACATTGTATGTTCCATAAAAGACTTATATTAAGGAGTTGTAATGTGACTTGTTGTGATGAGAATGTTACTAGTTTTGAAATTTGATTACAATGGTTTATGTTGATAGTATGTTTAGCTCTCGAATTTTGGATTGTATGACTTTACTTTGCTTTTGGGAAAAGACTGTGAAGGAATGGATATTTTTCTATTGCAACTTAGATGATGACATTTTATCACTTGTTTTCTTGTTCAAGGGATTTGAACTTGATATTGATTCTCGATCCTTGCAAAAATTATGTTGTATGATTTTCTTTTATGGATTGTTATTATCTAAGGGTGTGATAGGTGAGAGGGCAGGAGGTTTATTGGATCTCATACATAGTGATGTGTGTGGGCCATTCAGTCAACAAGCCAGAGGAGGGTATAACTACTTCATTACATTTATTTATATGGTTATGTCTATTGGATAAGACATAAGTCTGAATCCTTTGAGAAATTTAAGGAGTTTAGACATGAAGTAGAGAACCAACTTGGTAGATCTATTAAGACGCTTCGTTCAGATCGTGGTGGAGAGTACTTGAGTGGTGAGTTCTTTGACTATCTTAGAGAGTGTGGGATTCTATCCCAACTCACTCCTCCTGGAACACCTTAATGGAATGGTGTGTCTGAAAGGAGAAATCGAACTTTGTTAAACATGGTTCGATCTATGATGAGTCATGCAACTCTACCACCTTCGTTCTGGGGCCATGCACTTGAGATAGCTTCTCTCATACTAATAACGTTCCATCTAAGAGTGTTTCCAAGATTTCATATGAGGTATTGAGTGGGAGATGCCCGAATCTCTCTTTTATTTGAATCTGGGGATGTGAGGCTTATGTCAAATGTTAGGATTCTAGCAAGCTAGAATCTAGATTTGATAAAAATGTGTTTATGGGATATCCTAAGAAAACTAAAGGATACTACTTCTATATTCCCACCGAGAACAAAGTTTTTATTGCTCGGGCTGCTGTCTTTCTAAAGAAGAAATTTATCATGAAAGAAGTCAGTGGATGAGGTTCAAGTGCAACCACAAGACACTAAGATGGAACCTGAGCCACCTGCACCGATTGCTGGGCAACTAGAGGCTCAAAAATAGGTCCCACTTAGGTCTAGGAGTATTCATCGTGCACCTGAGAGGTATGGGTCGCTGCCGACCCAACACGATGAGATCTTCATCATTAAGGATGAACCTAGGACCTATGATGAGGCTATTGCTGGACTGGACTACAAGAGATGGCTTGGAGCCATGAGATCCAAGATGGATTCCATGTTGGCTAACCAAGTTTGAGATTGATGACACCAAAATTCATAGTAAATTTTGTGTCATTTCATTGGTATTTTTGTGTCATATTTATGCTTCTTTGCTTATTTTTATACCATTTTTATCAAATATTACAGAACTTACTTCTATTTTGGTTTTTGATGACTTTTAGGTAAAAAGGCATGATTTTAAGGCGTTTTCAAGCAAATTCAGATACATAGAAGAATTCCCATCATCCAGAAAAGATTTCATGTAAATTTTCAACAAGATTGAAGCTTCAAACCAAATTACGGTAGGGCCGTAATTTATATTACGGTACCGTAATTTCGGAGCACTACCGTAATTTCAGAGCCATGTCGTATTTTGGGGTGATTTTCATACATAAAGTTTTCAAGAAATTATGACACTACTATAATGAAAATCACGGGCCGTATTTTGGGGTGATTTTCCACCCGAAAGATTTCCAAAAATTATGGCACTGCCGTAACCTATTTTATGATATCGTAATTGCTAGACAATTTCGATCAGAGAATTCGACTGAAATTACGGCAGTGTCGTAACAGAAACCACGACCGTAATTCTATCCCTGGATGCGACTTCCACGGTCAAATTGAAGTCTGATTTTTGTGCGATCGATTGCGGACGATCCAGGGCTTTAAATTCAAAGCTGTAAGAAGGAAAAAGGGAGCCTCCGAGGAGGAGAACACGTAGAGGGCGGAAGCCCTAATTTTGATCCACGATCGAGAGAGAAATCTAGAGAGGCGTCCCTAGGGTTTGCTCTCAGGCCGAGAGGCACAGAGACCACCTTAGGCCGCGATTTTCATAAGGAAGCTTCGCCTCGAGGAGGATATGATACCCTAGAAGTTTCAGAGCAAAAGGAGATCGATTAGAGGAGGAATCAACAAAAGAGCGGGCGTCAGCACTGTTCACTCGCAAGATTACAGCCATAATTTCCATTACAGCCGTAATTTCCATTACAGCCGTGCTGTAAAGTTTATTTCTCCTTCGTTTCAATTTCTAATCGTTCTAAACTATGGATTATTGTAATTATTCTTCCATGTTAGCTTAGATATCTTTTGGGACATTACAGCCGTGCTGAAAGGTGATTTGCTTGAGAACTTGGAACCCTAAAATTAAATAATAGGAACTCGTCGTAAGAAATTAGGTCAGATCTTATTTCTTAATTTTAGAAGTATAATTGTCATGTTGATAATTTGAATCTAGGATTGAGTTACTGTGATAAACATAGGAGGTATTGCAAGAAATTGAGTATCGGAATGTTGGAGAACCTTAAGTAGAACCTGTGTCGAGATTCGGATGCACGAAAGTGATCCTTGAGTTTCCACTGGAGATGATCAACTTAGAATTCGGATGCACGAAAGTGATCATTGAGTTCTTTGATTGATGATTTACTTATTTTCAGCATGGGATAGATCTTGCGCGAAAGCGTGGATCGGTCCCTTGTATGATTGTCTGCACGAAAGTGAGATAATCCTTTTATGAAGTAAATTATATCTTTATCATGATAAATTTAGACTGACGACCTTTTATTTATATCTAGACATTGAAATAAAAGTGGATGAATCCCTAGTCCTAGTTTCTCTCTGATTACCTCTACGCTCTTCCTATCGTTTACTAGCATCATATTCAATTTGCTTTGCTAGTGAGAAAACAACTATTTAGTACTTAACACGTAGGTCTCTGTGGTTCGATATCTTTTTTATTACTTCGAGTATCCGTGCACTTGCGGAATACAACAGGGATTTGGTTGAACTACCAAATGGGGTAAAACCCACAAGGTGTAAATGGGTCTTCAAAAGGAAAACAGACATGGATGGCAATATAGTTTTACCTATAAGGGTAGACATGTGGCTAAAGGATTCAGACAAGTCCATGGGGTGGACTATGATGAAACTTTCTCACTAGTTGCCATGATCAAATCCATTAGAATCCTGCTTGCTATAGTTGCATATCACGATTACGAGATATGGCAGTGGATGTAAAGATAACATTTCTCAATGGGAAGCTGACAGAGGAAGTATATATGACAGAGCCTGATGGCTTCATCCATCCTACAGAGGCTAATAAGGCTCTGCAGGCTAAAAGATCCATTTATGGATTAAAGCAAGCTTCTCAAAGTTGAAATCTTTGATTTGATGAGCCAGTAAGAGATTATGGCTTTGTCAAAAGCGAAGATGATGCCTATGTGTATAGAAAATTTAGTGGGAGCTTGGTGACATTTTTGGTCTTCTATGTCGATGACATACTACTCATCGGAAACGACATCCCTAATCTTCATGCTGTGAAAACATGGTTGGGGAAGCGTTTTGAGATCAAAGACTTAGGGGAGGCTGTTTATATCCTGGGCGTGAGGATCTACAAGGATAGATCTAATAAGCTCCTGGCCCTTAGTCAGAGTACTTACATTGATAAGGTCCTATAGAGGTTCAACTTGGAGAAATCTAAGAAGGGATACCTTCTAGTGAGACATTGTTGGTGTATATGCCCTAAAGACCAATGTATGGACATGGTCAGGCATTGTTTGAATGTACTTTGATAGAACTATTACTCTTTATATAGGCATGGTCGTTATTATGCAGACTTCTCTACCTGCGTTGATGTATTGAGTTGCATAAATAATGTCCCAGGAGTTTGGATTGGATCCATTCTCATAAGCTATCCCCAGACAAGGTACCTTAGCAGATATGGGATAGCTTTGGTACATATGAGACTGGTGTATGGGCTGGTTAGGTGCGGGGCACAGTAACGCAGACATACAGGTGCATTGGATGCACTGGAGTGATCCACCGTGAGGATTGACTTGTCTAGTCAACAAGTCAATCTCACATGCAAGAGGTTTTGCATTGATCCTTAGACTTGAGGTATTCATGTCTAGATTTGATGATGGGTATGCTTTAATACAGTCATACGTCTCTCCGTAACTGGGAGACCAAAACGACTGTCATTGGGCATGTCATAAGTCACGTAGAGACATGGATGACCAATAGTAGGATTTGCCCCTTCCTTCCGAGGAAGCATGATATCCACCTTGGGGCGCCCCACCTTATTGGTGCATGACAGGAAAGTGTGGCCACACTTGTTGAGTCATGACCAATGCATTGGATAATAAACTTGAGACTAATCCAATGGCAGGATATTAGCTTAGGCAAAGGGATCTGTAATGCAATAGGAATCCTCGTTGCTTGTTAGGAGTTGTTGTCATAATGACTTAAGTCCTATGACATGGGTAGTAGTGATGTGTTGCTAGATACCCCTCACTACTTATGATGTTTACATCATTGCCATCGTCATATGGATCCCACGGGGTCACACGCAATAGACTCTTGACGTTGCTTTAATCAGAAGCCTTGGGATCAAGTTATTGGATAACTTGGATCAATTTGGAAGATTTCATCAGCGCCAATGGGCCTGATGAGTTGAAAGAAAGTTATTGGAGCCAAACTTCATTTTTGGCAGGTTGACCCAAAATTGACCTAGATTGGTCACATTTGGATTAGGGTTGCATTGGATTAGATCCAATGGCTTAATCAACCCATGCCATGAAGTTTGGGCTAGCTCATTATGCAATGAGGCCCAATAATTAGTTATCATGAAGAGGAATTGGCTTAAAAGGGTATAATGGGGAGAAATCTCACCCCATTGGCGCCTAGGGGCATAATGGGGTGAGGGAGGCGCCTTTGCTTCATTATGGAAGTAAAGGGCGCCTAGCCCTTCTTCCTTGGATGGAATACTTGCCTCTAAGGTAAGTCTTGGGGCTGATATGGCTTGAGAACTTTTATGGGAAGTTCCTAGGCGCATATGGATATAGGGAAGAAGTATATGGTAATGTCTTGGAGACTTACCTTACCTCAAACCCTAGTTTCTCCCAAAACCCTTACCCTAGCCGAAACTCCTCATGCTTGTTGCGCCTAGCCACTTAGCCTTTGATGGTAAGGCATGTCTTGGGCTGATATAGTGTTTAGACTTTTATGGATAGGTTGAATGAGGTTTATGGTAAAGTCTTGGAGACTTTCCTTACTTCAAGACACCTCATCCTAGCCATACACTTGGCATGATCCTAGCACTTGCTCAAACCGCCTCTAGTCCTATTTATAGGACCCATTGTCGCCCTCTCTTGATGATGAACGCTTGGAGTCGTGAACACAAGTAGAGGGGCGAAAGCAAGGGCAAAGGGTGACAACATCAAAGTGGCGCAACCCTTCTTCCAACAAGTGACCGCAAGTCTTCTCCTTCCTCTCCTCTTGGCGTGACTTGGAGAAGGACTTGGTGGCGCAATTTCCCCCTAATCTTCCTCAAGGCCGAAACTCATCTTCTCCCTCTTCTCTTGGAGTGAAGAGGATAAGGAGTTGGCGGCATCTTCCTTGCACTAGGCGCATGAACCTTGGAGGTGGCGCAAGAAGAGTGAAGGAACCCTAAGGCTCGATTCTCTTCCCGAGGCTAGCACCGAGCGTGGAAGGGAGCAACGATCAAGGAGTCGACGCGTGGATACTTGTAGAGGGCGAACACTTGGGCGCCTTCAACATGGCTTCGACATCTAAACAAGCAAAAGAGGTACATCTCTAACACATCCTTGTGTCTTCTCTCTCGCATGGATCCTTGCGAAAGGAATGTGTTTCGGGTGTAATGCTTCTTCCGCTGCGTCCTGGGACTGCAAAATTTTAAATTACACCCGGCATTCCCTAACAGTGGTATCAGAGCTACTTGCGAGAAACACAAGGTGTACGTTTGCTTGTGTGAAAAATTTTTGAAAATTTTTCTTCTATCCATGCGCGTTTCACGTAGAAAGCATTTTCATCCAATCTTCTCTTCTCAACTCTATGGCCGAAACTTGGATTGTGTTTATGCTTGATTTAAGACCAAAGGCGCACATAAGTTTTGTCAAGTAGGACCGGCATTGTGTCTTCGGACTGGCCGGGTCTCTTGATCTGACAAAACTGCCAGCCGATAGGGTCTATGAAATCATCATGGAACTTGATCTAAATTTTGGCATGGAATTGGTTAAGAGAGTGCCTTGGATGATATTGGCGCATAAGGTGCTAAAATTTGATTTTTCTGGATTTTCAAATTTTACATGCGCCACTTGATTGGGTTGATATGGTCATAGCGAGTGCCCTCCTGTTTTGTGATGTGGAAGCATGTTTCCACCTGTGATGAATGCTTGTAAAATCTTTCTACCACCTGCATGTGGTTCTCCCCCTTCTTGATGTAAAATTTTCATCTTTCCTTAGAATAGATGTAGAATTGTTTACATGAGATAGGTTAAGGTTCATCAAAGACAACAAGGAGCCTTCTTCAATTGGAGTCAGAAGTGGCGCCAGCTTTGGAAGCGTTGTGATGGACTTGCGATTGAAGGAAGGACACATGCTTTCGGCTTCTGGCATGGGCTGATTTGCTTCAGGGACTCGCAACCCTTGGATGCACAATAACATGTCACATGGCTCGTGACAAGTTATGTGTATGAAAAGGGCTATGACCATATCGACCAAAAATAGCATGCCTGTGATGGTTTATTATTTTGTCTATAGCATGCCTGTGATGTTTTTCCTTTGCTGCCATAACCATAGGAAAACTGCATGCTAGAAAAGAATAAAAACATGCAAAAACTCTCAATACAATATCAAGTCGATAGCCTTCTAACGTGTAGCCCTCATCAAACTATCGATCGGTGGTGTTGTGAACTGTTTCCCACCCTCGTGGGACACACCCACTTATCTTTAGAAGGTGTGCGGTGACAATGATTTCCCCAGTCCAGTTTTAACCTGGGTGTGCCTTCGCAAGGAAATTTATTGGCCCTGGGCATAACGGTTAGGACCAGACTTGACTGGTTTTTCATATGTCATTAACATGATGAATTACTAGAGGCAGCTGTTGAGAGGATAGGGTTCTGTGTTGTATCCAGCCCTCGCTGGACACAGGGCGCCTAGTCTGTCTTAACTAAGAGGAATTGTGCATGGCACAATTGGCTGGCGTGCCTACCTAAGGAAGCATGAGACTCTCTGTGCATCTCAACTCACCCTCGTGAGTCGCGGAGACCTTATGTGAAATTAGGATCCTACTCACTTATTTCCATGTTGAGTTAGAGAGTTCTCAACTTGTTTTGGAAGTAGTGGGAGCATAGCATTTAATTTAAAGTCCTTGTTAAATGCTTTATCATAGTACTTATTTTACTTATTTGCTTATTGTAGAAGGCATCTCCTGATCTAAGATTGAAACTTTATAAACATAAACTGGATGGGACAAATTGGACAAAATGGTTCAAGACTTTGTCCAAGATACTGGAACAAGAACATAAGGTGCATCTTCTTGAAAGACCTCCATCCCAGCCCAGTGTGTATTTCACTAATGACTGGGAGTGGAATGTCTATCTTGAACATTGTGAAGATAACGAATAGTACACTGCTCTTGTCTTAGAGTGCATGACCCCAGAGGTCAAGGTTGAATGTGATGAGATGGGGATCTATGATCTAATCATACATCTCAAAGGTCTCTTCACACCATGCTCTATAGACAATGATCAGGAGAGTTCTGTTGGATCTTCAGAATGTGTGCCTGAATCTGAGAAAGACCATGGTTCTGTATCTTCGAAGCTAATACTTCGGAAGACTGGGAATGCATGGGTATTTCGAAGAGGATTGATGGCCAAGAAGAGCATGGCAAAGAGGAAGGGATGTAATCCATCCGCTTCAGGTATTGTGTTACCGAGGTCTTTTGTCTACTTCTTATTCATGGGTACTGGGTACCGTATGTGAGGCTCACATATGTTTTACATGTGCAGGAGCTCAAAAGAAGTAGGACGAAGAGGCTTGATGGGATCGACTCTCGGGCCAGGGACGGAGCATTGGATGCTGCTGTTGATGTCATCTCATTGCCTTGAAGACTTTATATAGAACTTTGCTATTATTGTATCAGCTTATGTATTAGAACATCATTCCTTTTGGAGAGGACTTCAGTTTGAAATAATAAATAATATTTTTCTTTAATCTGAGATGTTCTATTGAAGTGATACAATTGACAATAGTTTGTGGTTCTATATGTGACACAAGCTCAGATCTAATGATTCAATAAACTTCCTCTTATAGCATTGTCTCTTGAACCATAGAACAATGGTCACATCCGAAAGTCCATGGACTATTGGGATCATTGTCCTTTCAGGATTATGATACATGTGAGCCTAGTTCAAAGGAACAATATGACAGATGCTGCTTTCACCAAAAGGGTGGAAAGGAGTAGTGACTTGTTGGATCTATTACACAGCGATGTAAGTGGACCCATGCAAGCAAGCACTAAGAGGAGTTATATACTTCATTGAGTGTGGGTATGCCTTACGCAACCCAAGAACTTTGGAAAATTCCAAGAAGTTCACAAATGAAGTATTGAGTCAAATTGAAGGATCTATTAAAGCACCTTGATTGGATCAAGATGATTAGTGGAGAATTTGATGACCTTCCTAAGAAGTGTGGAGTGATCTCACAACTTTCTTAGTACACCACTGTGTGGTAAATTTCAAAGAAAGAAAAGGAACACATTGGATGTGGTTCCAACTTTGAATAAGTCATGCAAATATACTACTATGTTGCCATGCAAACAGATGTACTGCTACTCCATAAGAAAATGTCTAAGTTAGCTTTTGAGTTGAGAACTGCAAATATTCCATTTCTTCAATGGAATTAGGGAATGTAATGTGTAGTGATTCAAAAGTATGTGTGGTGCACTATAGAGTGCTAATTCTATCCCATGGAGAACAAAACATTTGTTGCTCAAAATGTTGTCTCTCTTGAGAAAGTATTTCTTTTGAAAGAAGCTAGTGGGAGTAGATTTGATTTGGACAAGGTCCAGAATCAACCACAATATAATTAGACACACATGGAGAGCAAAATCTCACATACAGGTTGAAAGTCAACCTGAGGTTCAAGTAACACAGGAATAACATAAGTCTGGATCGATTCGATATGCTGGGCATGATGAATTTTTTCATCAACCATGAACCTAAGACTTATGAGGAAATGGAAGCGGTCGGTGGACTAGATTCCAAGAAATGGCTAAGGGCCATGAAAACCATAATGGACTTCATGTCTGCTAATCAAGTCTGGGACTTGGATAAGCTGCCAAAAGGGGTAAATCCCACAGGCTATAATAAATCTTCTAGGAAGATAGACATGGAAGATAACATTGTTATCTTAAAAGACAAGCTAGTGAACAATAATTTCAGGCAAATCCACTGGGTGGATAATAATGAAATTTTCACCAATAGCTGAGCTTTAAGTTCATTAGGGATCTGCTTGTTGTAATTGCATGATCAATTATGGCATCTTGTTATGATAACTGCTCTTCTTGCAAGGACATCTGAAAAGATATTTATAGGGAAATAGCCAGAAGGTTCTCATATCAAGGCCATATAGATATGCATGATGCAAGGATGGTTGAAAAGCCTGTGTTTACAAGAAGATCAGTGGGAGCACCTTATTAATAATATTTCTTGTCTAGATGATTGATGATATTCTCCTCACGTGGAATAACATCTCAGCTCTTCACATGGTGAAGAAAAGGTTTGATATGTATTTCGAGAAGAATGATCTAGGGAATGATGCCTACATCCTAGGCATGAGGATCTATAGAGATCCAAGAAAGTCATTGCCCTTTAGTCAATCTATGTTCATCCAAGAGTTTCTGGAGAGGATTATATTGGATGATTCCAAATATTGATACCTTCCAGGAAGATATGGTCTAAGTCTCTCAAAGATGTTGTGTCCTATGGCATAGCTGGAGAGTATTAACATAGGTCCAAAGTCCTGATACATTGTATGTAGGATGGATCATGTTTAGAAGACCATTTCTGGCAAATGCTTGGAGCATAGCCAGCAAGTTTCAATCATATCTTAGTGTTTAACACTAGATAGCTGTGAAAGCAATCCTTATACATATACTTGGGAAGTATAAAGGATTGGAGTCTAGTCTATGATAGACAGGAAAGAATTTTGTGTACTGGGGTACACTGACACTTCGTTCCAGTCTAGTGACTATTGATCACAGCCAGGATTTGCGCTTTGCCTTGTTATGGTGATTGTATGCTGAAAGAGCATTATGCAAACCAAAGTGGCAAAATTCTACAAATAAGGCTGAGTACATTGCAGCTCCTTGTGGCAGCCAAGGAGGCAGCTTCATTCATTTGAACTTGATCTAGTTCATAGTGCTTGATGGTCCAGTATAGTTCTTACTGGGACCATAGCATGAGAGAAGGAACTTAATGCTCAAGTATGTACTGCAGCATATCATCTGATCTTAGAGGTCATGGATAAGGATGATGATCAAATTTGTTAAAATAAACATAGATAGCAATCTGGAAAAACCCACTGATCCAGCCTCTGGCGCAGCGGAAGCTAAATGGGTCATACTAGAGACATTGGAACTGACTAAACATCAGTTGTCCTTGGTCTTAGTGCAAGTGGGAGATTGTTGGTGTATATGCCCTAAAGACCAATGTATGGACATGGTCAGGCATTGTTTGAATGTACTTTGATAGAACTATTACTCTTTATATAGGCATGGTCGTTATTATGCAGACTTCTCTACCTGCGTTGATGTATTGAGTTGCATAAATAATGTCCCAGGAGTTTGGATTGGATCTATTCTCATAAGCTATCCCCAGACAAGGTACCTTAGCAGATATGGGACAGCTTTGGTACATATGAGACTGGTGTATGGGCTGGTTAGGTGCGGGGCACAGTAACGCAGACATACAGGTGCATTGGATGCACTAGAGTGATCCACCGTGAGGATTGACTTGTCTAGTCAACAAGTCAATCTCACATGCAAGAGGTTTTGCATTGATCCTTAGACTTGAGGTATTCATGTCTAGATTTGATGATGGGTATGCTTTAATACAGTCTTACGTCTCTCCGTAACTGGGAGACCAAAATGACTATCATTGGGCATGTCATAAGTCACGTAGAGACATGGATGACCAATAGTAGGATTTGCCCCTTCCTTCCGAGGAAGCATGATATCCACCTTGGGGCGCCCCACCTTATTGGTGCATGACAGGAAAGTGTGGCCACACTTGTTGAGTCATGACCAATGCATTGGATAATAAACTTGAGACTAATCCAATGGCAGGATATCAGCTTAGGCAAAGGGATCTGTAATGCAATAGGAATCCTCGTTGCTTGTTAGGAGTTGTTGCCATAATGACTTAAGTCCTATGACATGGGTAGTAGTGATGTGTTGCTAGATACCCCTCACTACTTATGATGTTTACATCATTGCCATCGTCATATGGATCCTACGGGGTCACACGCAATAGACTCTTGACGTTGCTTTAATCAGAAGCCTTAGGATCAAGTTATTGGATAACTTGGATCAATTTGGAAGATTTCATCAGCGCCAATGGGCCTGATGAGTTGGAAGAAAGTTATTGGAGCCAAACTTCATTTTTGGCAGGTTGACCCAAAATTGACCTAGATTGGTCACATTTGGATTAGGGTTGCATTGGATTAGATCCAATGGCTTAATCAACCCATGCCATGAAGTTTGGGCTAGCTCATTATGCAATGAGGCCCAATAATTAGTTATCATGAAGAGGAATTGGCTTAAAAGGGTATAATGGGGAGAAATCTCACCCCATTAGCGCCTAGGGGCATAATGGGGTGAGGGAGGCGCCTTTGCTTCATTATGGAAGTAAAGGGCGCCTAGCCCTTCTTCCTTGGATGGAATACTTGCCTCTAAGGTAAGTCTTGGGGCTGATATGGCTTGAGAACTTTTATGGGAAGTTCCTAGGCGCATATGGACATAGGGAAGAAGTATATGGTAATGTCTTGGAGACTTACCTTACCTCAAACCCTAGTTTCTCCCAAAACCCTTACCCTAGCCGAAACTCCTCATGCATGTTGCGCCTAGCCACTTAGCCTTTGATGGTAAGGCATGTCTTGGGCTGATATAGTGTTTAGACTTTTATGGATAGGTTGAATGAGGTTTATGGTAAAGTCTTGGAGACTTTCCTTACTTCAAGACACCTCATCCTAGCCATACACTTGGCATGATCCTAGCACTTGCTCAAACCACCTCTAGTCCTATTTATAGGACCCATTGTCGCCCTCTCTTGATGATGAACGCTTGGAGTCGTGAACACAAGTAGAGGGGCGAAAGCAAGGGCAAAGGGTGACAACATCAAAGTGGCGCAACCCTTCTTCCAACAAGTGACCGCAAGTCTTCTCCTTCCTCTCCTCTTGGCGTGACTTGGAGAAGGACTTGGTGGCGCAATTTCCCCCTAATCTTCCTCAAGGCCGAAACTCATCTTCTCCCTCTTCTCTTGGAGTGAAGAGGATAAGGAGTTGGCGGCATCTTCCTTGCACTAGGCGCATGAACCTTGGAGGTGGCGCAAGAAGAGTGAAGGAACCCTAAGGCTCGATTCTCTTCCCGAGGCTAGCACCGAGCGTGGAAGGGAGCAACGATCAAGGAGTCGACGCATGGATACTTGTAGAGGGCGAACACTTGGGCGCCTTCAACATGGCTTCGACATCTAAACAAGCAAAAGAGGTACATCTCTAACACATCCTTGTGTCTTCTCTCTCGCATGGATCCTTGCGAAAGGAATGTGTTTCGGGTGTACTGCTTCTTCCGCTGCGTCCTGGGACTGCAAAATTTTAAATTACACCCGGCATTCCCTAACAGACATGACCTCATTCTCTCCAAGAGTTAGTGTCCCACCACATAGAATAAGAGGGATGACATGAGTCGAGTACCCTATGCTTCGGCAGTAGGTTCGATCATGTATGTGATGTTATGTACTAGACCAGGTGTAGCTTATGCTATGAGCATAACTAGCCGATACCAATCCAATTCAGGTCTGCAGCACTGGGTTGCTATAAATAACATTCTGAAGTATATGAGAAGAACTAAGGATTTGTTCTTGGTCTATTGGGGACAGGAAGAGCTACCAAAGACATGAGTTGAAGTCTAAAAAGAAGAAAAAAATTAAAAATAGAAATAGATAGAAAGAAAAAGAAAAAGACTCCTCTACTTGGCACTGTGTAAAATTGACAGTGGTACCTAAGACAAGAGTTAAAGTCTCAATAAAAAGTGTGTATCTATGTGGGTACATACCATCAAAAACGCAAAAAGAGAAAAAGAGACATTGAGTGGAAAAAGATTTTGGAAATTCTATTCCTGTAAACAAAGGTATGATAGATTTGAACTTAAACTTGGGTGAATTCATGAGACTGAAATTCTACTTTTTATACAAGTTGCAAAGTTTTATTTGATTAAGTTGTGGATCTTGAGGATAGAATTCAAAAGATGATATATATGTTTAAAATTTTATTAAGCAATTGGTAAAATTTTTTATTAGTGATTGTATTTTAGAAATTTATTCTTCATGAGAAAATCTTTTCTTATGATCAATTTTTGATTTTTACTCGAGGACAAGCAAAGTTTGAGCCTTATGTGTTTGATGACACCGAAATTTATAGTAAATTTTGTGCCATTTGATAGATATTTTTGTGTCATATTCCTACACCTTTGCTTATTTTTATGTCTTTTTATCAATTATTGCAGAATCTACACTTTTTTTTTTTTCATGATTTTCAGATAAAAAGGTATGATTTTTAGGCGTTTTCAAGCAATTCAGATGCATGGATGAATTCCCACCATCAAGCGGAGATCACATGTCAAATTTCATGAAGATTTGAACTTCAGACCAAATTACGGCAGGGCTGTAATCTATATTACGGTACCGTAATTTCACCGGTTACCATATTATCAGAGCGCTGCCGTAATTTTGGAATTTTTCATCCAGAAAGTATTTCAGAAATTACGGCACTACCGTAAGGATTTTCACGAGCCGTAATTTGGAGTGATTTTCGACCAGAAAGTTTGGATGATATTACAGCACTGTCGTAATCGATATTACGATGCCATAATTACCAGATAGTTTCGATCAGAGAACTCGACTGAAATTACGATAGTGTCGTAACCAAAAATGCTGCCGTAATTCTATTGCTTGACGCGATTTTCCCGGTCAACCATGAAGTCCGATTTTTGCGCGATCGATTGCGGACGATCCAGACCATAAAATTCAAAGCTGTAAGAAGCAAAAGGAGAGATTTTGGCGAGGAGAACACATAGAATGAAGAAGCCCTAATTTTCATTGACTGTTGAGAGAGAAATCAAGTTACACGCCGCCGCCATAGGTTTCGCTGCCGGAAAGCGTACAACGCATCTCCGGCCGTGAAATTTGAGGGGAAGCTTCGCCTGGAAGTGGAGAACATACCCCAGAAGCTTCGGAGTGAAAGGAGATCGATCGGAGGAGAAATCGATGAAAGCACGCCGCCGGCACTGTTCACACGCAGAAATTATGGCTATAATTTCGATTACAGCCGTGTGGTTATTTGTTTTTCCCCTCTTTCTTTGATTTCTTACACTTTGGTGCTATGGAATATTGTAATCTTTTATCCATGCTAGCTTAAACCTTTTATGGGACATGGGGGGAGTAATTCCCTTTGATTTCTTAATAACTAGATAAACTTTTCGTTACTTCGTCACGTATAATTTTAGCATGATAATTCTACTTATGTGATAATTGTTCTTTAATTCTCCGTAGATTCATGTTATTAATCATTTTTAGAGTTTTTACAATAAGGACCGAAAGGTGACTTGCTTGAGAACTTGGAACCCTAGAATTGCATGATAGGAACTTACTGTAAGAAATTAGGTTAGTTCTTGTTTCTTGATTTTAGAAGAATGATTGCCGTGATAATAATATGAATCTAGGATTGAGTTAATTTATCAAACGTGGAGATCTTATGCGAAAGTAAAGATTGGAACGTTAGAGAACCATAAGTAGAACTTGTGTTGAAACTCGGATGCACGAAAGTAATCCTTGAGATTCCACTTGAGATAATCCACTTAAAATTCGGATGCATGAAAGTGATCCTTGAGTTCTTTGATGGATGATTTACTTATTTTCAGCTTGGGATAGACCTTGCGCGAAAGCGAATATTAGTCTCTGCGTGATTGTCTGCACGAAAGTGAGATGATCCTTTTATGAAGTGAATTATATCTTTATCATGATAAAATTAAACTGACAAATTACTATTCATATATAGTCATAGAAATTAAAGTGGATGAAACCCTAGTCTCAGTTTCTCTCTCTGGTATTTTCACTTAGCCTTCATTAATTTACTTGCATAGTTTTGATTGTCTAGATAGTAAGAAATTGATTATTTAGTATTTGATAAACAAGATCTCTGTGGGATTGATATTTTTTATTACTTCGAGTATCCGTGCACTTGCGGACACAACAGATTTTTAGACACAACAAGTTTTTTGGTGGCAACGCCAGAAATAAGTTTTTGTCTAGCTAGTTGTTAGGATACAATAGGAGATGAGAGAAGAGACTAGTGCAAAAATCTCCCAAGTGGGCTTCTCTATTTATAATAGAGGAACCAGCTAGACTTGGAGATTTTATCCATGTGGGATTATATAGGCGCCTATCCGGGTCTGATAGGGTGTGGGTTCAAATCCCACTCTCAACACCACGCCTATTTAATTCCACAATTTGATTGCAAATGTGCCAAGCTCAATTAATTAGCCAAGATAAAAATTATCTTACCAATTAATAATTTTATTTTATTCATATGACTAAAATGCCAAGTCCAAACTTGCACTAAGACCCTTGTTTGACTCATTTTGACAACCCAGGTCAACAGAGGTCAAATATGGTCCACTAGTGTCAACTAGTGGTCAAACATGAACAGAATAAAATATCATCTCCTCATAAGAAATCCCATAGCATCAACTTCCCAAAATGATCCGAATCATACAGTGATCTGATCTGAGGCTAATCTATCAATACAGAGTCTCTAGTGTTTAGGTGTGCGACCCTATAGGTCCCTCTGACGTTGGCAGTGATGACCTAATCATCACAAGCAGTAACTGACACCTAGTAGTACATCGCCGCTACCCAAGTCATCGGAATAAATGTTGCCATCAACAACCTCAAAACTGTGATAAGGTATAAGAGTATCCATGTCCCTTTGCTAGGCTGATCGTCCAAGTTAGACAAACATGTCACACTTGTTTATTCCAACTACGATGGTTATGACTAAATCAGGCTAAACCTGGGTGTGGCTACACACTTTCAGTGATGCACCATCTAGGGGCCCATGGACATCAAGCTTCCCTGTAGGAAAGGGGCAAATCCTCTATCAGCAAGATGTACCTCTCGTATTGCTTAAGATATACCCAATGACAACCGTTATAACCACCATGTTACGGCGAGGTGCTAGGTTGTATCAAAGTACATCCTTTACAACACAAAGATACAATCTTCCTCAAGTCAAAGGACAGATACATCTCTATCACTGTGAGATTCTTCCTGAGACACCAAGAAGAACTCTCACGACGGGTCGGTCCAGCATATCTCCCTTGATATACCCTTATGCCTGCGTTGAGCAACCCGTGCTAACCAATACATAAACGACTCTCACCCGCACCATAGCTGTCCCCTATCCACTATGGTACTCGACTTGTGATAAATCAAACTGAGATAGAAATATCTCGAGGGACATCATCATGTAAACATACATATGCACAGATGTATAATAAACCATGACAACGACAATGCCAGGATATCCATAAAATATCAATATATGTAGTACATATGTCTAGACCAAAAGATAGGTCTCAGGGCATAACACTAACACTTTATCCATGATCATGTTGTAATGGCAAGTGTTTGGACTACAACAATATCGTGATAACTTTGCTTATGTTATGACACATTTGTCTTTGGCCCTTACAACTTTAGTGGGAAAATGATTTGATCCCATTTGTGGGAATTAGGTGATGGATGTGGAGCTAAGTGCTACATTGAGCAAAGTGACACATTAAAAATAGGGGGCCACCTCTTGAGTCTATGGGAGCCACCTCTAGAGTCCCGCCATTCACATTTGGTTGGGCCATGACGACCCCTTTGCTGGCTTTTGGCTTTCCCAGACATGGGTTAATGCAGAATTGATTTTTCAGAATGTTAACTAGATCATCCTTAGGTATGAAGCTCAGCCAATCAGCACACAAACACTAAAGTAACCTACAATAGGTTCAGAAATGAAACTAAACAGAAATGTTAAGAGGGGAGGAGGTCACCCAAGGCCCCCCTTTAGAGATGGGGGCCAAATCCCCTTTTTTTGACTCCCCCAACTCCCGTATCTTTGTATTGAAGCTTAATATTGGGTATTTAAGTGTCCTACAATTTGATCAAAGATGCTAGGGAGTTGAATGGAAGTACAAGCTCCAAACTCCCTTAAACTAAACAAAAGTCCATAATCAGTTATTGATTAGGGCTTCAAAGTCTTGTTCCTGGCAGCCTCGGTTTCTCTTGGAGAGGAGCGTTGAAGAGAAATCCTTCACTTGTAGATGTGAAAGCCTTAGTAGCAACCAAGGGCGACAAGCTCACAAGCACTTGGAGAAAGAAGAACATACAAACAACGCTCGGCAGGAACACAATCACGCTAACACAACCAGGTTTCAAAAGGATTCAATAATGCACTCGATGACGCATGGCAAATGTACAAACACTTTTAAACCCTCTCCCTCAATGTTAACATTTTAGCAAATGTCTCTTGAGCCCTTGGATGAATTCTGAACTGGTGCTGGAGATTGCTTCAATTTCGAGCGGACGGCTTGATGTGCAGGATCAACACGCCTTTTCTTCATAGAATACCATTGGTGGCAAGATGCTTTGGGCCGAACAACAAATCTTCAGTCAGCTGCAATGGCATGGAGACTTGGCGTGAAGATCCGGCATGCATGGCTGGAGGATTCGGGTGTGACTCCTTTTCCTTGTGGGACGTCAACATGCACGCTGCTGAGTTTTTCTTTGCTTGAGCTTGTTGCTTTAGCTTTAGATTTTGATTTGGCTGATGTGGCAAAGCATGTTGACCTTCTCTAACATTGATATTGTGGCAAAGGTTGCAGATGTGGCAATGCTTGCTGATGTGGCTTGATTTGCTGATGTGGCAAGGCTGATTTTGACTTTCGTTGACTTGGTGGTTGAGGGAGCAAGGTGGTTTGTATGGATACACATGTCATGCAAACCTAAACTAATTGTAACCTATACATTAACTAGGAAATTAAAGTGCTTAAAGAAAAACAAACCCTAGTCTAGTCCTAACTACATGCAATGCAAAGTAATACAAAATGCTGAAATGTAAAGCAATATCACAAAAACAACACATAACATAGTTCATCTTGTCTTGGTGTTTGTCACCCCGTATCTATCTGGAGGCCTTCTATTTCTTTTGGATATTCTCAATTGTGCCCCTGTATCAGCTCTCTCGGGGGTTACAAAATTCTCCCCGGAGAATTAAAGTTGAGGTTCACCACTTTTAACTTTTGGTGGCCATCCCTTTGTGCGAGCATTGGCATCCTCCTTTTTCCTTCCCCTATAAATGAATGACAAATAATTTTTCTTGCGGACGTGATAAGAAAATGTTTTTCGGGGTGTGTAAATCTTAGATTCGAACGGTGGAATTGATATGATGGGAAACTTTTATTTTGAAGTGGAATCCAGCTCCAATTATTTTTCTTAGATTCATCCAAAAGTGGTTTATGCTTGTAGGGTAGTGGGACATGAGTCTAGTTCCAAAAACAAAGTCAATGTTGTGTTGATAGCTAGGATCCGGTGAAGTCAAGTCTATGAGAAAGATTTTCAATGAACTTATTGAAGTTGGGGCTAAAAAATTTTGGCAAGTAGGGTTGATGACATGGGATCTTTCTAAGAGAGAATGCATAGTCAAAAGTCCATTTTGGCAAAGGGGTGTAGGGATTAGTGTGTAGTCTCCAAATCTAGTAGGGAATTCACCTAAGAAAGGGCTTATTGCAAGAGGTGGCATGCATAAAAGTGGGTCAAGATATGGTACTATGACTGTGAACGGATCAAATATCTCTTCATGAATCTCTATGAGTGTCTTTTGGCTCAAAGTGCACGGGCTCTCATCACTAACTTCTAAAGCTAATGGTGTGATGTTCTCAATCTCCTCAAGCTTAGGAATAGGTTGGAGTGATTCCAAGGGTGATGTTTGTTTAGGTTCAGATTTTGGGTCCAAGAGTGATGGCAGCATAAAAGGATCTAGAGGGGGCTTTTGACAAATATTGCTCATGGTGCAGGATAAGTTTTGAATTGATATTATCTCAGTTTGCCCATGGTCGGTTGCTAATTCTTGTGGATCTATGTCATCTTCACTTGTATAATCCGGGAAATATATTTCTATTTCCAATTCTCTCTCAAGGTTCTAATCAATGAGAGCTATTGCTTCTTGAGGTGGAAGGTAGGTATCATCTTTAAGTGATGGATCATTGGGTTGTGCCTTTGGACTTAGGAAGACAGATGGGTTATCCTTGGCTTTAGGTAGAGTCCTAACTTGTTCAGATTGCCTCTTCCTAGCTAATTTGATATCATACTCAAGGTGCATGTTGATAGGCATCCTCTAAATTTCTAATGGAGTGAGTCATTAAAGGTTGCCTAATTTCCTTCCTTAGCCCATTTATGAACCTATTTAGTTTTGACCATGGTTCATTATAGAAACTGCATCTAAAGAATAAATCATCAAACCTATTCATATACTTGATCACGGAGTCACTACCTTAGGTTAAATTACACAATTGTTCATACATTTGTTTCTTATAGCTTGGGGATACATATCTCTCTCTTAGCTTCCAACTCATATCTTCCCATGTAGTAATTGGTGGCATAGTATATTCTTCCACTTTCTACCAATAAATCCAAGCAGGACCATGTAGAAAAGATTGAGCATAATTTATCTCACTATATCTAGGTATAGCATTTTCCTCAAAAGCTTGTTCAATGAGCTTAAGCCACTCTAGAAAAGCATGAGAATCTTGGTTTCCATCAAAAGTAAGTGGATCTCTAGAAGGCTGTTCATAGATTTCACTAAGGTGTATACTTTGAAATGTATACCTTCTATCATATTCTTGAAGGGACTCTAAGTTTTCCACCTTTGAGGTTAGGTCATTCAGAGAATTTGAAATATTGTTAAGTTCGTTAATTATGGTAGCAATGGATGGTAGTTTCAGTTCAGGCTTTCCTTCATTCACTTGGGTATTTCTTGTGCGTACTACCATTGCAACAATTTAAGAACCAACAAACACAATTGCAAATGAATCTAGTTCAGATCTAACACAGGGATAATTTTCATCTGAAATTTTGTTGATAAAAACTGAAAGTCAGGAAGTGCAACAAACACAAAATCCAGTTTATAAGACAACTTGAATAGAAAATTTGCAAACCACTTTTAGGAAGACCATTAAGTATCACAGTTGAATAGTTCAAACCAGATTTGTACTGCCTATAGTTATGTAACCTCAGGTATTTAAGCAAAAACATTAAGTCTTAAGTGTCAACAACCGAAACATAGAAAACTCCCTTAAGAGTAGGATGCTAAGTTGCTAGATACTCTCTGCTACAGTGAAATCTGGTAAATAGAATTTGTTCAAGGGTAATCGGCAAGATGTAGAATTCAACATTAGTAGCATGTAAGAAAGTAATTTTCATGTTCATGTTACCCTAGATGTGAATGTCAGAGGCAATACAATTATCTATTGCAGAACTTTTCAATTTTCATAGCTAGTAGTCAATCAAAATTCCAATCAAAACTAATTTAGGTTCTGTTACAACCAAGTGCAGCAATGTTCAGCAACTGTAGTGTAGCTTCAGATTTGCAGTTCAGAGCAGGTAGGCATGTAAAAACCAAAATGCAGACTTAGGGAATTCAGA
Organism: Costus lasius; assembly: GCA_027563935.2. NCBI lineage: Eukaryota > Viridiplantae > Streptophyta > Magnoliopsida > Zingiberales > Costaceae > Costus > Costus lasius. Next base: position 62,140,412 of record CM050454.1, on the reverse strand, counting down.
TGGTAAATGCAAAAAAAAATTTTTTTTTTTGCCAAAGGCAAGAATGAGATTTTATATAAACCAAAGAAAAGTATATTACAAGATATATACAAGCACTATCCCCCATCTTTCCACCCTAGGATCAAAAAAATTTCGGCAGAATTTCCCCTGTACCCAGTGTCGCATGGATCCTGCTACATACACTAAAAACGTATACAATCACACACTCATAAAAAACCAAAACAAAACAACAAAATACATCAGCACCCAAGCAACATATTACAGCTTGCAAAACAAAACCCGCAAGCAATATGTCTTTTTCTCCCCATGAATCTAGCGGGCAGCCACCTAAGAGAGCTCATAGAAAAAGTACGCCGCCAACCTGCCCAACAGTCATATCCACATGAGAAAAAGCAACAAGTCCAATGTGCCTACAAATTGCAAGAAAAAGAAGACCCAGATTGCTAGGAGAAAACGAAAGAGCAACAACTGAAGAGAAACATGCCAATCCAGCCTGTACTAGCTCAAAGGTGTGTGCAATATGCATGTCAACCCAAGTTCTCCCATAATTGCATATAGGCAAAAAATTCAGCAATGCAGATGGTAACAACAAGTGTGGAGATTCAACTTTGCAGACTGTCTAACTCAAGCTAGTATACAGCTTCAGTAGTGGTTCAAATTTCCAGCTTTCAACACCTGCCAGTTTCGGCTGAAAAATTCTGGGTTGATTGGCTGAATTCAAAAGTGCTATTAGTTCAGCAAGTGTGGGAAATCACCAAGGTTTAAGGATTGAAAACCAAGGGATGTAGAGTACTAATAGAGATTGAAGTTCACAGCAAGTATCAGACTTAGATTGAAAACTAAAATCAGAGAACAAGATTCAAATTCAGCTGTCAACACTGCTCAGTCTCGGCTGAATTTTCTTGATTTGTCCAATGCTAAAGTTCAGCAAGTGCAATAGATTTTACGAGTGCCCAAACTCAACAGTAAACAACAAGAGCAAGTGTGTAGTAGAGGTAAGACTTCAGCAGGTGCTATGACTCAAGCAATTGCCGAGATCCACACTCAGAGAAAAACTCGGATGGTGGCAAGCAACAGTCCTTACACCAATTTCAGCAGAAAATCAAGGTTTGAAACTGTTAATAGAGATCTGCACTGAGGCCTACCTATTAGTTGAGGTGGGTTCAGATCCAACTTGTTCTTGACTTGGGCTCTCCTATCAGGTTAGGGATCCAAGCTTGGTTAGAAAGATCACAAAACTCGACAGAATTCAGAAGCTACAGTACTTCAATCCTTGGCAGAAATCCATATTGTGTATTAAGGAACAAGGGAGATGGGAACTTGCTATTAGTGGAGTTAGATCCCAATCCAAGTTGGTTTCAGTCCTCAGCTTGAGCTCCTCTATCAACTCAGACAACCTCAAGCTTCGGTTTAGATTTTGTGAAGTTATCAGAAGTGGACACAGCTGGACAAGGATGCTATCTATTCCTAGCATTCAGCAAATTTCAAAACACTTACGAATCACAAAGTAGCAACAGACCTCTCATAAATGCAGGAGAAGACATACACTTCGACGTTTACCAAATCAATCAAAAACTTGAGAAAGAGAGAAACTTATTAGGAATTTCAGTAAAAATTCAATAACCGAGCAAAAACTCAGATTTTCATAGCAAGGGGGTTGAGGAAACTATCTATTGATTAGATAGTTCGCTACTCCAGCTAGTTTTCACATAAATAAACCAAAACCAGAAGCTACAACTCTATTGGTAAACCAGATTTTCAACAAAAGCCAGCAAGAAAAAAATTTAGATGGTGACAAAAAATAAATAGATCCAAAATTTCAGAAAACAGGGAGTAAGATTGAGCACCTAAGGTATGCTCTAATACCACTAATGCAGGATTGATTTTCAAAATGTTAACTAGATCATCCTTAGGTATGAAGCTCAGCCAATCAGCACACAAATACTAAAGTAAACTACAGCAGGTTCAGAAATAAAACTAAACAGAAATGTTAAGAGGGAAGGAGGTCACCCAAGGCCCCCCTTTAGGGATGGGGGACAAATCCCCTTTCTTTGACTCCCCTGGCTCCTGTATCTTGGCGTTGAAGCTTAATATTGGGTATTTAAGTGTCCTACAATCTGATCAAAGATGATAGGGAGTTGAATGGAAGTACAAGCTCCAAACTCCCTTAAACTAAACAAAAGTCCTTAATCGGTTCTTGATCCGGGATTCAATGTCTTTTTCCTGGTAGCCTCGGCTTCTCTTGGAGAGGAGTGTTGAAGGGCAATCCTGCACTTAAAGATGTGGAAGCCTCAGCAGCAACCAAGGGAGACAAGCTCACAAGCACTTGGAGAAAGAAGAACACGCAAACAACGCTCGGTAGGAACACAATCACGCTAACACAACCAGGTTTCAAAAGGATTCAATAATGCACTCGATGATGCATGACAAAAGTCCAAATACTTTTAAACCCTCTCCCTCAACGTTAGCATTTTAGCAAATGTCTCTTGAGCCCTTGGACGAATTCTGAACTAGTGCTGGAGATTGCTTCAATATCAAGCGGATGGCTTGATGTGCAAGATCAACATGTCTCTTCTTCATATAATACCATTGGCGGTAAGTTGCTTTGGGCCGAACAACAAATCTTCAGTCAGCTGCAATGGCATGGAGAGTTGGTGTGAAGATCCGGCATGCATGGCTGGAGGATTCGGGCATGACTCCTTTTCCTTGTTGGAGATGTCAACATGCACGCTGCCGAGTTTTTCTTTGCATGCGCTCGTTGCTTCAACTTCAGATTTTGATTTGGCTGATGTGGCAAAGCATGTTGACCTTCTCTGACTTTGTTATTGTGGCAAAGGTTGGTGATGTGGCAATGCTTGCTGATGTGGCTTGACTTGCTGATGTGGCAAAGCTGATTTTGACTTTCGTTGACTTAGTGGTTGATGGATCAAGGTGGTTTGTATGGATACGTATGCCATGCAAACCTAAACTAATTGCAATCTAATACATAAACTAGGAAATTAAAGTGCTTAAAGAAAAACAAACCCTAGACTAGATCTAACTACATGCAATGCAAAGTAATACAAAATGGTGAAATGTAAAGCAATATCACAAAAACAACACATAACATAGTTCATCTTGTCTTAGTGTTCGTCACCCCCGTATCCATCTGGAGGCCTTCTGCTTCTTTTGGATATTTCTCAATTGTGCCCCTGCATCATGGGTGATGGGGGCAGGGATCATAAGCCATGTAGGTACGGGTGGAGTCTACGAGTACCTTAGTCAAAGGCTTACAAGCCCTCAAATAAGCTAGCATGGTCACTCTTAAAGCTAGCTCAATAAATAACTATTTCAAGTTATGCTCAAGACCCCTTCCAAATAAAAGTTGCAGCATCCTCAAATCAATTCCACAATGGTGACAACCATTCACGCCAAGTAACGGAGGAAATAATCTCAGCTGCAAATCAGCCAATCAAGCACAACACTTATCTCATCAAGCCAAGGCTGCGAAGAAAGGAAACTTGCAACATTCGCCAACAAGGTAAGCTCAACGTGCAGCCACCTTTCCTCAATCCTCAACGTCTCTCCTTCGCACGAACAAGGAAAGAGCAACGTCTCTCTACAGCATTCGGAGGAAGTTCAACGCCATCTCTGCAGCCGCTCAAAGAAGGAAACAACAACGTCTCCAAGCTCCAACGTTCACATTCAAAGCTTCAGCCTATATGTATCGCTTGCAAGCACGATTGTAAGAGCAGAATTTGTTGAATGAAATAGTTTCTTCGTCCATGGAATCGGATGTCTCCTTTCTCCTCTGAGGCGCTTGTGTCGCCTACCCTTCTCTTCTCCTCCTTCTAGGGCTGAGCCCCTCCCTCTTCCTCTCTTCTCTAATCTTCTCTTCTCCCTCTAATTCTCTCTGTTTCGCTGCAAACACCCACACACTTCAACAGCTCCTAGATTTTCTGGAACTTTGTGAGCACGCCGCCTACGATCCGCCGGTCTGATCCTCACAAAACTTCGGGCATCACTCCTCCTTCCCAAGGCGAAGCCACAGCCGCCAGTATCCGTCCATCCACCTCCCCGATCGCCGGAATCGAAACAGCCGACCACTTTCCCTATTAACAACCTGCTTCCGCCCTAGTTCCGCTCTTCATCGCCGCTCTCCTCCATCCGGCCATCTTTCGACTCCAAATTCTGGCCACGACTTATCCTACATCACAAGAACCCCCAGTTGTAGCAGGTTCTGATTTGGTGCATCACCGGACTCCCGGCGATCGCCCCTGCTTCACGCGCGGACCTCCCCTGTTCCACCTGAATAGTTGCTACTTCGCCTCCGCCAGCGTTCCGACGCCGTCCTCCTCCGGGAAGTCACTGTTCATCCCCAAACTCTGACCATAGCTTCGTCCGCAACACGAGCACTTCCAGTCGTAGCAGTTTCGACGTCCGTGCACCACCGAATGAACGCCGACGATCCCTGCCGTCCCCTGTTCTTCGTTCTCTGTATTGTGTTTTTTGTTCAAATCTAATCTGATTAAGCTTATTCTCGCAAGAATTTAACGCGCTCGGACACGCCTCATCCTCCTGATTTTGGTGATATTAGAATGAACAAATGTTGATCTACCATCTGGATTAGTTGGGATGAATTAAAACTCATCAGATCATCCAATGCTACATAGCAACTTTTCATATCCAATATAACTCCTGCAATTATTTTATGAACTAATCTGAGTAGTGTTTTTCTTGCAGGTATTTGAAGAAATTGGTGCGATAAAAATTTATAACTTTGGCATGATTAAGAAGTACACATCTTGTTCTGCTCCTGGGACTAGTTGTCTCCATGAAAGAATGAACGGTTCATCCTATGAAGCATAGCAAATTTTGCATTCTGATAATTTTTTGTGCTATGTTAATTTACCAATCTGAATAGCTATATTGTTGCAAGTATTATAAATGCCTGACATCTCTTCACGCTACTATTCTTACATGATTCAAAAGAATTAATCTTGTTATTCATCTTGGTTAAATTGGTTCTTATTTTGGATTTATGGATTTTCCTACAAGGCATAGCAACTTATCGAAATTGATTAATTTTCTTACCTGGATTTCTTGCTGCTTTCTCATGAATATGTTTATGTGAAAAATTTAAAAAAAAAATAAATAACTGAATTTTATATTAGTAGTTTTACTCCACGTTTCCCCCCTACATCAGTTTGGTATCAGAGCAAGTTTGTGGGCAACTCTTGTCTGCTCACACGATCCCCCTACATCAGTTTGGTATCAGAGCAAGTTTGTGGGCAACTCTTGTCTGCTCACACGATCCTTGCTTCACTCTTTGAACAAAAGAAAAAAAAAATTATTTGTTTTGTTTCATGTTTTGTTGCTTTCATTGCTTTTGCATTCTAGTTAAGTATTTGCTCTTTACTTGCAATTGAAAAAAAAAATTGATTGCTTTCATGTTTCATTGTTCACATCATTTAGTTTGCATACTTTTGCTATTTGATAAAAAAATTATTATGTGCTTATTGTTTGCATGCTAGTTTGTTTATTCTGAGATAAATTTTTTTTTATACTAGCTGAAATCATTTTTGACATCTTAGGGAGCTCTATTTTCAAAGGATTATATTGTGCTTTCAAAACATCCCATGGCCACTAGACTCCAACCCCCTACCTTTAGTGGTTCTCTTAACCCTAAGGATTTTAGTGATTGGGTAACAAAACTTGAGCATTATTTTTATTCAACTGCCATGCCTGAACATTGCAAAGTTACGTTCACCCGTTGTCTCCTAGAAGGCACAGCTAAATTATACTGGATCAGCATAGAATGAAACCTAGAGATGTTTAGACGCCCCCCTATTGAAAAATGGGATGAGATGCTTTATAAACTAGACGAAAAATATGATTCTCCATTTCTCCATAAAAATTTTTGTGACCAATTTATTAGCCTTACACAGAAAAATATGACAGTGCCTGAATATATATTCAAGTTTAATGCTCTTCGCTATAGGAGTAGAATTAGAGAAACTCCTATGGTTATACTAAATAGGTTTATGAATGGTCTTAGATATGATATTTGGAAAGGTCTCATTTACTACCCCATACACACTTTAGAAGAAGCTTTCAAAATAGCTAGTGAGGTAGAACAAAATCTTAAAGCAACACATAGGAGGAAACTTGACCTACCTACAACCATTCTGAACATACCCCTAGATGAGTGTAAATCCAATACTAGGGAACCTTTAGTTGACTTATCTGATAGTCAACCCAACCCTAAGTCACCTTTAGAGACCCCTTTAGAGCTTAGAAACCAAATCTCTAAACCTACTTTAGAGCCTAACTCATGTCTTGATGAAATCATTGAACTTGAAGAAGCAAGTCATGAAGAACCAAACCTTCCAGTAGAACTAATACCTTCACCTTCAATTTTAGTGCCAAAACTTTTACCCTCAATTTTAGGGCCCATACCCACAGGTTCTCAGCTTGAGCTTAGCACTACCACTGAAGAACTTAATGATGAGTTGACTAAATGTCTAGATGAACCCAAACCCATAGGTCTTCTTGAACCTGATTTTGAACCCAAGTTAGAACCTATTGAGCTTGACCTAGATCCTAATCCTCAACCATTAGGTCAACCCCTAGACTTACAAAATTTCTCCCAGGACCCTATGATCCTTGAATCTTGTCTCTTAGGTCCTTCTACCCACACCCTTAAACCACCTTTAGGGTAAACTCAACTTGAAAACGAATTTGCTTTGTCTATTTCTGAAATTGAATACATTGATTTCATTATTCCAAGCTACTTACATGCTAGATTTCCTTATAACAAGTTTTCTAATGAATATGGTCGGGAAAGGGAATTCAATGCAGGTAACTGTCACTTGCAGCTTGGACTTTGGAGATTGATTCTTGCCCCTCTCGAGCTTCTGCACAACCGCAATAACAATTCTTCAGGGAAGAATTTTTTTCACCCGGGGAGAAATGATGGGGGCAGGGATCATAAGCCATGTAGGTACAGGTGGAGTCTACGAGTACCTTTGTCAAAGGCTTACAAGCCCTCAAATAAGCTAGCATGGTCACTCTTAAAGCTAGCTCAACAAATAACTATTTCAAGTTATGCTCAAGACACCTTCCAAATAGAAGTTGCTGCATGCTCAAATCAATTCCACAATCATGACAACCATTCACGCCAAGCAACGGAGGAAAGAATCTTAGCTGCAAATCAGCCAATCAAGCACAACGCTTATCTCATCAAGCCAAGGCTGCAAAGAAAGGAAACTTGCAACATTCGCCAACAAGGAAAGCTCAACGTGCAGCCACCTTTGCTCAATCCTCAACGTCTCTCCTTCGCACGAACAAGGAAAGAGCAACGTCTCTCTACAGCATTCGGAGGAAGTTCAACGCCATCTCTGCAACCGCTCAAAGAAGGAAACATCAACGTCTCCAAGCTCCAACATTCACCATCAAATCTTCAGCCTATATGTATCGCTTGCAAGCACGATTGTAAGAGCAGAATTTGTTGAATGAAATAGTTTCTTCGTCCATGGAATCGGATGTCTCCTTTCTCCTCTGAGGCGCTTGTGTCGCCTACCCTTCTCTTCTCCTCCTTCTAGGGCTGAGCCCCTCCCTCTTCCTCTCTTCTCTAATTTTCTCTTCTCCCTCTAATTCTCTCTGTTTTGCTGCAAACACCCGCACACTTCAACAGCTCCCAGATTTTCTGGAACTTTGTGAGCACGCCGCCGACGATCCGCCGATCTGATCCTCACAAAACTTCGGGCATCACTCCTCCTCCCCAAGGCGAAGCCACAGCCGCCAGTATCCATCCATCCACCCCACCGATCGCCGGAATTGAAACAGTCGACCACTTTCCCAGTTAACGCCCTGCTTCCGCCCTAGTTCCGCTCTTCATTGCTGCTCTCCTCCATTCGGCCATCTTTTGACTCCAAATTCTGGCCACGACTTATCCTACATCACAAGAACTCCCAGTTGTAGCAGGTTCTGATTTGGTGCATCACCGGACTCCCGGCGACCGCCCCTACTTCACGCGCGGACCTCCCCTGTTCCACCTGAATAGTTGCTGCTTCGCCTCCGCCAACGTTCCGACGCCGTCCTCCTCCGGGAAGCCACCGTTCATCCGAAAAGTCCGACCATAGCTTCATCCCCAACACGAGCACTTCTAGTCATAGCAGTTTCGACGTCCGTGCACCACCGAATGTGAAGAAACCCCTTTCAAGAGGGGGGCCGAAACTTGTAGAAAACCCCTTTCAAGAGGGGAGCCGAAACCCTGATTGTGGCGCACATATAGAGTTTTGCAAGCGGAAGATAGGGCTTCATGGGATCGCAATCATAAAAACATATGATCAACTTGTATAAGAGGAATAGATCTAAAAGATCATACCAATGCCATCGATTTGATGATGCCTTGGAAGCAAAGGTTCAAGTGCTCCTTCTCCAAAGGTGACGCACACAACCGATGAAGATAGCTTGCTCTTTGAGCCCTTTGTGCTAGCAAAAGCACTTCAAAGAATCCTTGTCGCGTGAGGGTGTTGAGAGATGAAGCTTGGCGAGAGTAACCTTCTTCTTCTCCTCCTTCTCGTCCGAATCCAATCGCCCCCAAAGAGGAACGTTGAGAAGAGAAGAGTGAAGTCGAGCGTTCAAAACGCTTTGGCGTTAAGGTGAAGTGGCCTTCATTACATTCCATAAATGGAAGATATGAAGCCATGCGCCATAACCAAACCAAAAACGCCTAACGCCTTGAACCAAGCGTTCACCCTTTGTGAACCGGTTCAAGCCACTTTAATCCACTTCAATTTGGTTCAAGAACCAAATTAAATCAGCCCAAGCCATGGTCTAGATCTCACTCTGAACCAAAAAGGTTCAAGATCTAACCGTTCATCTCTTGATGCTCTTGATCTCACCGATCTAGCATCAACTCTCTCGATCGAAGCTTACCGATCTCAAGCCCCAATCAATCAAACATGATCAGACCAGATCTCACTTACAATCAGAGTCTCTATCCCTTTAAACTGAACCCAAACAATTCAGTCCACACGATCTGACTTAAGTAAGCCATATCACCAAATTGTGCGACCCTGAGGGTTTCCTTTAAATGTCGGTAACGATAACTTATCACGACCAGTGAGGGGTATCTAGCAACACATCACTGTCTCCCGATATAAAGGAAAGAGTCTTCCAAGACTACACCCAAATCACAGCATAAGTGTGAATCAACTCACTAGGCATACATGTTTCCTTTGCCACTGGATGTTCTTATTGGACAAGCGTGTCAAGCCTGTAGCTCCAATATGATGAGCATGATTAGATCAGATGAACATAGTCACCTGGGTATGGCCATACACTATCTCCATCATCTCATACGGGGGGGCCCCTTTAGAACACCACACTCCTTCAACAAGGAGACGGCAATCCTTTATCTATCACTAGTGCCTTAACCTGACTCAAGCTCACCATCCAAGATAGTCTATAATCATTATGTTGCAAATGATATTGAACTACCTCAAAACAATGACAATCATCATTTAGGAAACACAAGTGATCTCAAGTCAAAGGACATGTGCCACTTGTAGCATACAAGGATTATTCACATTGTGACATGCAATTGAATATCCTAGAGGGTCTGTCCAGTACATCCAATGTACTCATGAGTCTACATCTTATTCCATGCTCGAAGCATCCTATAAGATTAGAACACATATTAGTCTCAATCATATCAAGGCTGTCTCATGTTCACCAAGATATCTCGACTAAGGACTTTATAGCATGTCAGCCTAGCTGAACAGCTTTGAGACATTATTCAGTAGTACACTTATTACAGCAGACAAGGTAACAACCTGAATAACAACCATTGCCTTTTATAAACACAAGAGTTAAACACAAGAGTTTATTACATGATACTGATACAATCCCAAGGCCTCAAACATTAGGCTTAAGGGCATACCCTAACAGAATGAACGCCGACGATCCCTGCCGTCCCCTGTTCTTCGTTCTCTGTATTGTGTTTACTATTCAAATCTAATCTGATTAAGCTTATTCTCGCAGGAATTTAACGCGCTCGGACACGCCTCATCCTCCTGATTTTGTTGCTATTATAATGAACAAATGTTGATCTACCATCTGGATTAGTTGGGATGAATTAAAACTCATCAGATCATCCAATGCTACCTAGCAACTTTTCATATCCAATATAACTCCTGCAATTATTCAATATAACTCATCAGTGTTTTTCTTTTAGGTATTTGAAGAAATTGGTGTGATAAAAATTTATAACTTTGGCATGATTAAGAAGTACGCATCTTGTTCTGCTCCTGGGACTAGTTGTTTCCATGAAAGAATGAACGGTTCATCCTATGAAGCATAACAAATTTTGCATTCTGATAATTTTCTGTGCTATGTTAATTTACCAATCTGAATAGCTATATTGTTGTAAGTATTATAAATGCCTGATAGCTCTTCACGCTACTATTCTTACACGATTCAAAAGAATTAATCTCGTTATACATCTTGGTTAAATTGGTTCTTATTTTGGATTTATGGATTTTCCTACAAGGCATAGCAACATATCGAAATTGATTAATTTTCTTGCCTGGATTTCTTGCTGCTTTCTCATGAATATGTTTATGTGAAAAATTTTAAAAAAATAAATAACTGAATTTTATATCAGTAGTTTTACTCCACGCTTCCCCCCTACATCAATGGGTTAGTCTTGTTTCCAAACATGAAGGACTCTGTTTTGCTTTGTTCCCACTACTCTTTCTATAAGGCATTGATATGACTGAGTTCATAGTTCTCATTTGATCCTTATGATATCATCTTTAGGTTCTATGATGTTTTGTTTTGATACCATGAGTTTGTGATAGTATCATTCGTTCCTTTAAGTGAGTAGGTATGTCTAGGTTTTTCATACACTCTTTGTTCCTAATGCTTGTGATGTCCTTCTAGTAAGATTTGAGATATCTACTTTTCATAAAATCTATTTTCTAAGATAGTAACACAAATATATTTTATGCCATGGGCATGGTAGATCTTATTTATTTTTCATAAGTCACTCTTTTGATTTGATATATATTACAGGTTAGTTTTTGGATGCTTTTCCTTGGGGCAATTGAAGAAGTGCTAAAGGACTAACTGCTTATATGCTCTTATTTAGTTTTATGAGCTGAGATGCTCTTGTACATATTATTTTTTGTGTGTAGGAGAGGTTAGATCCATTTTGTACAATGATAATACAATGTTAACTTGTGTTTGTATAAATGCAGTTTGAGCTTTGATCTCTCCTTCTGAGTTAGTAGTTGTATGTATTGAAGTAGAATGTTCAATATGAATTTATTGGATAATAGTTTGATGGTTGTTTGCATTTGATTAGTATTGTTGTTGCAACCCTAGAAGTATATAAATAGGGTGTTGAGGATTTTCAATATCTCAATTTGATATGTTTCGAATCCTAAAAAATTGAAGTATCTTAAACAGGAAAACAATTATTAAATTTCATGATTATTCTAGGGTGTGACAATAGGTGGTATCAGAGCATGATTTGAGGAATTTTGATGCTCTGATCTTGATTTATGATGTACTCGATGATTAATTGGAGTTTATTTTGGATGACTTAGGGATAAAAGTTGACGAGGTATTCTCAATCTCCGAAGGATTCTCAACGACAAATGAATGGTGTTTTAAAAGCTTTGGATACTATGACAAGCTTAATGCAACAACAAATGTCTGGGGGAAAAAAGTCTATGGATGTTGGAACAAGTAGTTAAAGCAATTCAGAGAATATGGGAATTGAAAAGTTTAAGAAAATGAATCCTCCTCCTTTTATTGGTGAACCAAGTCTAATGATAGCTGAAAAGTGGCTTTTGCAAATGGAAAAGATATTTGATGTGATAAATTGTTCAAATACCCAAAAAGTTTCATTTGACTCTTTTATGTTGGAAGGAGAAGCTGAACACTGGTGGAGGATGATAAAGAGAATGGCAGAGGCCAAGCAAGAGGTGATTACATGGGATGCATTTGTTTGTAAATTCCACAAGAAGTATTTCACAGTGAGTGTGAAGGACCAAAAGGAAATTGACTTTATACGGTTGATACATGGAAATCTTTCTGTGGCACAATATGATGCAAGATTTACTGAGTTATCAAGATTTGCTCTGCATATGGTTGCTGATGATGCCAAGAGGGCAAAGAAGTTTGAAAGAGGATTAAGGCCAAGCATCTGAGGTAAAATTTTAGTGTTAAAACTAAGAACATATGTTGAAATTGTTGATCGGGTAGCTATAGTTGAGAAAGATATGGAAGAGATCCAAGAATTGAGAAACAAAAGAGATAAGTTTAGGCCTAATATTCAAAAACAAAAGGGAGAATTTCGAGTTGAGACTAACAACCCAAGAGCAAAGTTGCCAAGGTTTGAAATGAATAGATAACCAACTAGATATGTATCATGTGTAAACTGTGAAAGAAGACATGATAGTAGGCAATGTTATAGAACAACAAGAGCTTGTTTTGCTTGTGGGAAGTTTGGACATCAAGTGAAGGATTGCCCCGACAATAGAAGGAAAGCACCAATGCCTCAAAAGCCTGTCACTAATGCTAGAGTTTATGCTCTCTCAAAACCAGATGCTAAAGCCTCCAAATCAGTTGTTGAAGGTATTATTTATTTTTTTCAGAAATAACTGAACAAGTGTTATTTGATCCTGGTTCAAATCTATCCTATGTAGCACAACATTTTGTACAATATTTGGATGTACAACCTAAACCATTATAGTCCATCGCATATGTGTCTACACCAGTTGGAGATTCATTGACTTGTCACCTTGTTTATCCTTATCGTTTGGTCTCACTTGAGGAACATGAACTTCCTGCTAATCTGATCCTTTTAGATGTGAAGGACTATGATATCTTACTTGGTATGGATTGACTTTCCTCTTACCATGCAAATGCAGATTGCTATAGTAAAATGGTGACTTTCAACTTGCCAAATCAACCTGTATTTCATTTCAAGGGAGTAGTTCAAGATTCATATCCTTGTTTCATATCCTTTATACAAGCTCATCACTTACTTCAAAACGGTTGTCAAAGTTACTAAGCCTATGTCAATGACTATCAAACTATAGAAACTAGTATGAATGAAATATCAATTATTCAAGAGTTCCTTGATGTTTTTCCTGATGAGTTACCTAGGCTGCCACCAGATAGAGAAGTAGATTTTAGTATTGACCTCATTTCCGGCACAACACAAATATCTAAATCACCTTATAGAATGGCACCAATAGAATTGATAGAATTGAAGACCTAATTACAGGACTTATTAGGTAAAGGTTTCATTCGACTTAGTGTTTCACCATGGGGTGCACCAATGCTATTTGTGAAGAAGAAAGATAGAACAATGAGACTTTGTATTGATTATAGGCAGTTGAATCAGATAACAATTAAGAACAAGTATCCATTTCCCATAATAGATGATTTATTTGATCAATTATAGGGGGCACAAGTCTTTTCCAAAATTGATTTGAGGTCTGGCTACTACCAATTACATTTTAAGAAGTATGACATTCAAAAAACAGCTTTTAAAACTCGGTGATGTAGGGGGGAAACGTGAAAATTTATTACTGATTAGAAAACAATTATTTATTTCTTCATAAAAATTCAAAACTCAGGAAACAGCCAAGAAAATAGCACTATAGGCATAATCAGTTACGAAAAGTAGCTAGGCAATAGAGAATGATCCAATAATCCATTTTTAGATTTGATTACGCCAGGTAATAGAATGAAAGCCGTTCTTTCAGACGTATGAAAAGATGGAGAATTAAGTGTTGGGGTATGCCCTTAAGGCTAATGTTTGAGGCCTCGGGATTGTATCAGTATCATGTATAAACTCTAATGTTTATAAAGGCAATGGTTGTTATTCAGGTTGTTACATCATCTGCTGTCATATGTATACTTCTGAATAATGTCTCAATGCTGTTCAGCTAGGCTGACATGCTATAAAGTCCTTAGTTGAGATATCTTGGTGAACATGAGACAGCCTTGATATGATTGAGACTAATATGTGTTCTAATCTTATAGGATGCTTCGAGCATGGAATAAGATGTAGACTCATAGGTACATTGGATGTACTGGACAGACCCTACTAGGATATTCAATTGCTTGTCACAATGTGAATAATCCTTGTATGCAACAAGTGGCATATGTCCTCTGACTTGAGATCACTTGTGTTTCTAAATGATGATTGTCATTGTTTTGAGGTAGTTCAATATCATTTGAAACATAATGGTTATAGACTATCTTGGATAATGATCATGAGTCAGGTTAGGACACTAGTGATAGATATAGGATTGCCGTCTCCTAATAGGAGTGTGATGTTCTATAGGGGCCCCCTGGATGAGATGATTGAGAAAGTGTATGGCCATACCCAGATGACTATGTTCATCTGATCTAATCATGCTCATCATATTGGAGTTACAAGCTTGACACGCTTGTCCAATAAGAACATCCAAGTGGCAAAGGAAACATGTATGCCTTGTGAAGTGGATTCACACTTGTGCTGTGGTTTGGGTGTAGTCTTGGAAGACTCTTTCCTTTATATCGGGAGACAGTGATGTGTTGCTAGATACCCCTCACTGATCGTGATAACGTAAGTTATCGTTACCGACATTTAAAGGAAACCCTTAGGGTCGCACAATTTGATGATATGGCTTACTTAAGTCAGATCGTGTGGACTGAATTGTTTTGGTTCAGTTTAAAGGGATTTAATCTCTGATTGTAAGTGAGATCTGGTCTGATCATGTTTGATTGATTAGGGCTTGAGATCGGTAAGCTTCGATCGAGAGAGTTGATGCTAGATCGGTGAGATCAAGAGCATCATGAGATGAACGGTTAGATCCTGAACCAATTGGTTCAATGAGATCTAGACCATGGCTTGGGCTGTTTTGATTTGGTCTTTGAACCAAATTGAATTGAACCAAAATCACTAGAACCAAACCAAATGGAACCGGTTCACTTTGGTGAACGCATAGTTCGAATGGTTTGATTAAGTGATGGTAACGTGGGAGTTGAAGTGGAGTTATTGCTTTCTAAAATTAGAAAGTCATTTTCCTTGGTTGAAAACGCCAAGCGTTTTCGAACGTGGAAGAGTTTTTTTTTTCTCTTCACTCTCTCGCCGACGTGATCTTTTTCCTGTCGTCTAAGGTGGTCTTCACGCCTTGGAGATTTTGGACAAGCCAAGAGATCTCAATTCCCTTCACAAGATCAGGACACCTTGAAGAGCTTTGCTAGCACAAGGTTCACGCCAAGGGAGAAAGCCATTTTCTTCTTGTGTGCGCGCCTTTTGGGGGAGATCAACTTTGTTCTCTTGATTCCAAGTCGCCATCCACGCAATGGCTATGGTATGATCTCTTTAGATCTATACAATATGTTAAGTTGATCATATGCTCTTACTTGTGATCCTATGAAACCCTTGCTTCCGCTGCAAAAGTTCTATATGCGCCACCTATAAGGGTTTCGCCCCCTTGGTTTAAGGGGACTTTTCATTAAGATCTATGGGGCAATTAGAACATCTACAATAAGACTGCTAGTCAAATTAGACAATAAAACTACTGTAGAAATCTTATCAGAGTTCCAAAGTTGGTATGTCTTGTAGGCTGATCTATTGAGTCCGAATTCAGCCCAACTGATCAGGTGGATAGAACAATGTTTGATCTTTATATTCTTACATAAGATGAGGACTTTTTGTTTCTCCGACTTCTTAAAATACCTGTAGAAATATGACTAATTAGATTAGTCGATCAAGCAATGCAGAAATGTTAACCAGTTTTCAAAAGTAGCTATGTCTTGTAGGTTGATGTCCTCAATTTGAGTTTGTCCCAACTGGTGTGGTTGATGAATGAATATGTTCTCTTGCTATTAGCCCCAATGATCAGAGCTGGAGGCTTGTTCCATCATGCTAAAAACCTGCAAGAAGATGGCTAATTAGTGAAGTATTAAAGAAGAGCAAACAGCTTAAACAAGACACGGGAGTCTGGAAACAGGGGAGATTTCGTTGGTGGAT
This sequence comes from Costus lasius, assembly GCA_027563935.2. Classification (NCBI taxonomy): domain Eukaryota; kingdom Viridiplantae; phylum Streptophyta; class Magnoliopsida; order Zingiberales; family Costaceae; genus Costus; species Costus lasius. Next base: position 62,124,382 of record CM050454.1, on the reverse strand, counting down.
AGGGGTCGTCGGCAGTCATCTGGTGGCGCACCATCGCCGGATCTGCTACAACTAGGAGTTCATGTGATGGTGGCGGAGCTGTGGCCGGAGGTTTGGGGCAGACGGTGGTCGGTCAGAGGTGGCAGACGTTGAAGGGCGAAGACAGAGCAGAAGGCTAGCGAGAATAGGGGAAGTTGCGTGGATGAGCAGGGTAGGTCGCCGGTCGGCCAGTGGTGCGCGAAACCGAAAGCTGCTACAACTGGAGGTTGATATGGATGAGGTGAAGACGTGGCAGGAGTTTGGAGTCGAGTGGTGGCCTGTCGGAGGAGCACGATGCAGAAGGGCGGAGCGAGGTCGCGAGCAGGGCGAAAACAGGGGAGCAGGTCGGCGTTTCGATTCTGGTGATTGGAGAGACGGATGGGTGGATGCCAGTTGCTTAAGGTTCGACTACGAGAGGGAAAGAGACGTCCGAAGTTTCGTGGAGATCCGACGGCGGGATCGCCTGCTGTGAGCTCTCGAAATGACGGAAATCTGTAGGTTTGCTGGGTGTGCGATGTTGGCAGCGGAGCAGGAGAATTAGGGGAAGAAGGAGAGATTAGAGAAGAAAGGAAGAGGGAGGGGCTCAGCCCTAGAAGGAGGAGAAGAGGGAAGAGACATCCGAATCCATCGGAAGAAGGACTATTTCCATTCCATTCATCAAATCTTCAAATCTGTTGATTACAAGTGTATGCGTTAGTACATATAGGAGGTGTTCGTGATCGTTGAAGCTTGGAGACGTTGTTGCCGAACGTTGAAGCTTCCTTCTTGGGCAGCAAAGAACCGTTTGGGGAGATGTTTGTGAATGTCGCAGCTTCCAATCTTGAGCAGCAAAGAGACGTTGGCAAGTTTCCATCTTTGCATGAAGATAGCGTTGGCTGTAATAGACGTGGAAAACTTCCCTTGTTGGCTGCGAACGTGTGTAGCAAAATTCAATGTGAAATATGGGCTTTGATTTGGCCTTAAAGATCTTTATTTGGGCCTAACATTATTGCAAGCTTCATATGTGTGGATGCAAGTCCTGGTATGATGCGACGACCCCTTTGAACATCGTGAGCTTGAGCATCTTGACTTTATTGAATAGTTATTTTCTAGTTATTGAGCTAGCTTTAATGATTGAGCTTGCTAGCTTATTCGAGATCCTCTTGGTTTTTGTTTATGGTAATTGTAAGCTCCATTTGTACCTTCGTGGCCGGTGGTCTCTGCCCCCATCATTTCTCCTCGGGTGAAAAAAATTCTTCCCCGAAGAATTGTTCTTGTGTTGGTGGAGAAGTTCTAGAGAGGCAAAGGTGAATTGTTCCTTCTAAACGTGAGGCTTCAAAATGTTGTCAGCATCATAGTATATTGTCTTGTTGCTCCTTGTCCATGGTCCAAGCTGCATATCAAGGGTACCTGCATTGAATTCCCTTTCTCGGCCGTACTCATTAGTAAGTTTGTCATAGAAAATCCTAGGATTTAGAAAAGAACAAGGAATGATAAAATCAATATATTCAACTTCAATAAGAGCAAGCTGCAAAGCATGTTTGAGTTCATTATGTTTTGTTGATCCTAATGGTGGCTTAAGGGTGTGGGTAGAAGGACCTAACAGACAAGATTGAAGGATCATAGGGTCCTGGAAGAGATCTTCTAAGTCTAGGGGTTGACCTAAAGGTTGAGGATTAGGATCCAGGTCAACCTCAAATGACTCTAACTTAGGTTTGATTTTAGGTTTTTGAAGACCTATGGGTTTGGGTTCATCTAGACATTTAGGCAAGTCTTCTTTAGGTTCTCTAATAGTAGTGTTAAGTTCAAGTTGAGAACCTGTGGATATGGGCCCTAAAATTGAAGGTGAAGGTATGTCTAAAGGTGACTTAGGGTTAGGTTCACTATCAGATAAGTCAACTAAAGGTTCCTTAGTATTGGATCTAGACTCATCTTGGGATATGTTTGGAATGGTTGGTGGTAGCTCAGGTTCTAAGGTTGGACTTATCTCTAAGAGGGTCGAAGGTTTAGCCACTATAGGAGTTCTAGGTTTAGACCTCTTGACCTTAATCTTGGGGTCATGACACCTTAAAATATATGAGTCATCTTGCCTTTGGTGGTACCCATTAACATCATCTAACCAAGGTTTTCCTAGATGGACATGGTATGTACCTTCGAGAGGTAAGACATCACACCATACTTCAAATAGGATAGCAAGCCTAATTGGTACAAGGCACCTAAGGTTCACAAGGGTTTTGTTTCCATCATCCCTACTAATGGTGTAAGGGCATGGGTTAGGCTTAGTGGCAAGGCCAAACCTATCAATAGCACTAGGAGTTATGAAATTGAACCCTATGGTTTCATTTATGGCAACCTTACATTTCCTGTTTCCAATGTCTATGTAAGTGTGAAAAAAGTCATCCCTAAGATTGATCCTATATGTTGAAATCTTTCTAAAATATCTTTAATATCTTTTTGCATTTCCTTAGCGTATGTTGACTTTTCATCTTTAGGGTAAACAAAGTGTTCCAAACCTTTATAAATAAAACTATAACACCAAGGTTTTGTAAAATAATATCCTTGAAAATCATGCATAAATTGTTTCCCTAATAAGATATCAAAGCCCTCTAAACTCATCACATCACACCAAATTTTAATTTTCATATTATCTAACATGATGGGAACTAAGCATTGAAAGTCAACAACAGATATAGTCAAATCATCCCAAGTTATCATGTAAGGATTAACATGCTTTTCAATGGTGAGGTCAAATCTTTCAAGGGCATCAATAGATATAACATTAAACTTCACAAAATGATCAATAACAGTTTTACTATGATGGCCATTGCACAAGGTGTAAGTTGTGAAGCAACTAGGTCTATGAGTGATTATCTTATAACCCCTATCAATTATGAGCTCTCTTTTAGCAATTAAGTCTCTTCGATAAAAGTGACGCACCATGATGTGTTATGAGAAGTTTGGGGGTGCAACTAGGGTGTAAGCAAGATTTTTTTTTTCTAACAAATAATGCAAACTAAATAATAAGAACAACTAAACATGAAAGCATGTAATAATATTTTTTTTTCAAATAAACAGAAAATAGCTTAACAAGCATGCAAACTAAATACAATGAAACATGATAGCATTTTTTTTTCAGCAAAGAGCAAAGCAAAGGATCGTGTGGGCAAACAAGAGTTGCCCACGAACACGCTCTGATACCAAAATGATGTAGAGGGGAAACGTGAAAATTTATTACTGATTAGAAAACAATTATTTATTTCTTCATAAAAATTCAAAACTCAGGAAACAACCAAGAAAATAGCACTACAGGCATAATCAGTTACGAAAAGTAGCTAGGCAATAGAGAATGATCCAATAATCCATTTTTAGATTTGATTACGCTAGGTAATAGAATGAAAGCAATTCTTTCAGACCTATGAAAAGATGGAGAATTAAGATCTATGGGGCAATTAGAACATCTGCAATAAGACTGCTAGTCAGATTAGACAATAAAACTACTGCAGAAATGTTATCAGAGTTCCAAAGTTGGTATGTCTTGTAGGCTGATCTATAGAGTCTGGATTCAGCCCAACTGATCAGGAGGATAGAACAATGTTTGATCTTTATATTCTTACATAAGATGAGGACTTTTTGTTTCTCTGACTTCTTAAAATACCTGTAGAAATATGACTAATCAGATTAGTCGATCAAGCAATGCAGAAATGTTAACTAGTTTTCAAAAGTAGCTGTGTCTTGTAGGTTGATGTCCTCAATTTGAGTTTGAACCAACTGGTGCGGAAGATGGATGAATATGTGCTCTTGCTATTAGCCCCAATGATCAGAGCTGGAGGCTTGTTCCATCATGCTAAAAACCTGCAAGAAAATGGCTAATTAGTGAAGTATTAAAGAAGAGCAAACAACTTAAACAAGACACGGGAGTCTAGAAACAGGGGAGATTTCATTGGTGGATAGGGATCATCAGCAGTCGTTTGGTGGCGCACCATCGCCGGATCTACTACAACTGGGAGTTCATGTGATGGTGGTGGAGCTGTGGCCGGAGGTTCGGGGCGGACGGTGGTCGGTCAGAGGTGGCAGACGTTGAAGGGCGAAGACAAAGCGGAAGGCCGGCGAGAACAGGGGAAGTCGTGCGGATGAGCAGGGTAGGTCGCCGGTCGGCTAGTGGTGCGCGACCTGCTACAACTGGAGGTTGATATGGATGAGGTAAAGACGTGGCCGGAGTTTGGAGTCGAGTGGTGGCCTGTCGAAGGAGCACAATGCGGAAGGGCGGAGCTAGGTCGTAGGTAGGGCAGAAACCGGGGAGCAAGTTGGTGTTTTGATTCTGGTGATTGGAGAGATGGATGGGTGGATGCCAGCAGCTGAAGGTTCGACTATGGGAGGGAAAGAGTCGTCCGAAGTTTCATGGAGATCCAATAGCGGGATCGCCGGCTGTGAGCTCTCGAAATGACAGAAATCTGCAGGTTTGCTAGGTGTGCGATGTTGGCAGTGAAGCAGGAGAATTAGGGGAAGAAGGAGAGATTAGAGAAGAAAGGAAGAGGGAGGGTCTCAGCCCTAGAAGGAGGAGAAGAGGGAAGAGACATCCGAATCCATCGGAAGAAGGACTATTTCCATTCCATTCATCAAATCTCCAAATCTGTCAATTACAAGTGTATGCGTTAGTACATATAGGAGGTGTTCGTGATCGTTGAAGCTTGGAGACGTTGCTGCCGAACGTTGAAGCTTCCTTCTTGGGCAGCAGAGAACCGTTGGGGGAGATGTTTGTGAATGTCGCAGCTTCCAATCTTGAGCAGCAAAGAGACGTTGACGAGTTTCCATCTTTGCATGAAGATAGCGTTGGCTGTAAGAGCCGTGGAAAACTTCCCTTGTTGGCTGCGAACGTGTGTAGCAAAATTCACCGTGAAATATGGGCTTTGATTTGGCCTTGAAGATCTTTATTTGGGCCTAACATTATTGCAAACTTCATATGCGTGGATGCAAGTCCTGGTATGATGCGGCGACCCCTTTGAACATCGTGAGCTTGAGCATCTTGACTTTATTGAATAGTTATTTTCTAGTTATTGAGCTAGCTTTAATGATTGAGCTTGCTAGCTTATTCAAGATCTTCTAGATCTTTGTCTACGGTAATCGTAAGCTCCATTTGTACCTTCGTGGCCGGTGGTCTCTGCGCCCATCACTCGGTATGGCCATTACGAGTTTTTAGTGATGCCATTTGATTTGACTAATGCTCTAGCTGTGTTTATAGGCATAGTGAACATGATTTTCCAACCATTACTGGATATATGTGTTATTGTGTTTATTGATGATACACTCATTTATTCAATGAGTAATCATCAACATGAAGACCATTTGAGAAAGGTGCTTGAAATACTAAGAGAAAAGAAGCTATATGCCAAGTTTAGCAAATGTCAATTTTGGCTCAATCAAATTGATTTCTTAGGGCATGTTATTTCAAAAGATGGCATCTCTATGGATCCTAAAAAGGTGGAAGCTGTTATCAAATGAAGTCAACCAACAAATGTGGTAGAGATTAGAAGTTATTTGGGATTTGCAGGTTATTATAGAAGATTTATTGAAGGGTTTTCAAAAATATCAAGTCCTCTTACCAAGTTGACCAGAAAGGATGTTAGATATAAATGGAATGAGGAATGTGAAGATAGTTTTATATAATTGAAGAAAAGGTTAACTAGTGCTCTAATTCTCACAATTCCATGTGGAAATAAAGGATTTACAATTTATACTGACGCTTCCAACAAAGGTCTTGGTTGTGTTTTAATGTAAAATGGGAAAGTAATTGCATATGCTTCAAGGCAATTGAATAATTATGAACAGAATTACCCAACCTAAGATTTAGGATTGGCAGCAATCACTTTTGCATTAAAGATATGAAGACACTATTTGTATGGACAGACATTTGAAATTTATATTGATCACAAAAGTTTGAAATACATATTTACACAGAATGAATTGAATTATGAGGCAAAGGAGGTGGATTGAATTGTTAAAGGATTATGATTGTACTATTCATTATCAAGCAGGTAAAGCTAATGTTGTAGCCGATGCCCTTAGTCGAAAATCAGATAATTTGTTAGCAAATATTGAAAGCAAACCTAGGTAACATGCATTTCGAAAATTTTGCATAGGCGGAAAAACTAGGTTTCATGGATCGCTTGACTTGAAATATAATCAACCATGAAAGGATAAGTTGAAGCATTACCATGGCCATAGTTTGTGTGGCGGCTTGGAAGAAGAAAGGGAAAGGCTCCTCTTCTCCAAAGGAATCACACACAAGATGTTGATGGCTTCTTCCTTGTGCTCTTTGTGCTAGCAAGGCACTAAGGAGTCCTTGATCGAAACTTGGAGAGGAGATGTGCTTTCTCTTTGTTGGCCGAACTCCTTTCCTTTTGTTGTTTTTTGAAGATGATCAAGCAACCACACAAAAGAGGAGGCGAGAGAGCAAGCTTCGAAAACGTGAGAGACCAAGATGGAAAGATTCGGTTACCACTTATGGTAAGAACCAAAAAATGTAACTCCCTCTCTTGATTCCCCTCTTAACTCCCATGCGTTCACCCTAAGTGAACCAACCAAAACTTCCCTCTTTAATTGAACCATGCGCTCACATTAAGTGAACCGGTTCAATTTTATTTGGTTCAAGGACCAAATCAAACCAACCCTGGTTTTGATCTTATTGAACCAAGTGGCTCAAGATCCAACCACACATCTCTTGACGCTCTTGATCTCTTCGATCAAGCATCAATTCTCCCGATCGAAGCTTACCGATCATATGTCCTAATCAATCAAACATGATCAGACCAGATCTCACTTCCAATCAGAGTTTAAATTGCTTTAAACTGAACTAGAATAATTCCAGTCCACACGATCTGACATAAGTAAGCCATATCATCAAATTGTGCGACCCTGAGGGTTTCCTTCAATGTCGGTAACGATAACTTACGTTATCACGATCAGAGAGGGGTATCTAGCAACACATCACTGTCTCCCGATATGAAGGAAAGAGTCTTCCAAGACCACTCCCAAACGACAGCACAAGTGTGAATCCAATTCACTCAGTATACATGTTCCCTTTGCCACTGGATGTTCTCGTTGGACAAGCGTGTCAAGCCTGTAATTCCAACACGATGAGAATGGTTAGATCAGATGAACATAGTCATCTGGGTATGGCCATACACTTTCTCAACCATCTCATCCAGGGGGCCCCTTTAGAACATCACACTCCAACTAGGAGAGGCAATCCTATATCTATCACTAGTGCCCTAACATGACTCATGCTCACTATCCAAGATAATCTTTAACCATTATCTTTCAAATGATATTGAACTACCTCAAGATAATGCCAATCATCATTTAGAGACATAAGTGATCTCAAGTCAAAGGGAATATGCCACTTGCTTGCATATAAGGATTTATTCACATTGTGACAAACAATTGAATATCCTAAGTAGGGTCAGTCCAGTACATCCAATGCACCTATGTGTCTAAATCTTATTCCACGCTTGAAGCATCCTATAAGATTAGAACACATATTAGTCTCAATCATATCAAGGCTGTCTCATGTTCACCGAGATATCTCGACTAAGGACAATACTGAATGTCAGCTAAGCTGAACATCATTGAGACATTACTCAGATGTATACATACGGCAGCAGATAATGTAACAATCTGAATAACAACAATTGCCTTTATAGAACATATACATAGTTTGTACATGATACTGATAATAACCCAAGACCTCAAACATTAGCCTTAAGGGCATACCCCAACAAATATGATGGTAAAACAATGAAACTTGCTTGAAGAATTTTGCAATCTTATCATTGATGTAAAGATTCACAAACCCAACATGTTGCTTGCTTCACTCAAGGTCCAATCTGATTTTCATCAACAAATACTTGAGAAACAAGTAGAAGATCCAACCTTATCATCCATAAAGAAGAAAGTTGGGGAAGGTCAAATGCCTGATTTCCATATCAACCAAGATGGTGTTTTGAAATTTCAAAAGAGATTATATATGAGGAATAAGCTATTGGATGATGCACACAAATCTAAATACTCTTTACATCCATGTAGTACCAAGATGTATAGGGATCTAAAAGAGAACTATTGGTGGGATGGCATGAAAAAGGATATTGCAAATTATGCTTCGAAATGTTTAACTTGTCAACTAGTAAAAGTTGAACATAAAAAACCAGGAGGTCAATTGCAACCACTAGAGGTGCCAGAGTGGAAATGGGAAAGTGTTACTATGGATTTTGTTTCAGGTTTACCAAGAACATCAAAAAAACATCATGCTATATGGGTAATTGTTGATAGATTAACTAAATTAGCACACTTTTTTTCCAATTAATATGACATATTCTCTTGACAAGCTTGTAAGGTTGTATATTGATGAGATTATAAGACTTCATGGAGTTTCAAATGACATCATCTCGGAAAGAGATCCCAGATTTCTTTCTAGATTATGGAAAAGGTTACAAGAGTCATTGGGCACTAAACTTAAGTTTAGCACTGCTTACCGCCCTCAAACAGATGGACAATTTGAAAGAACAATCCAAACACTTGAAGATTTGCTTAGAGCATATGTAATGCATTGGAAGGGTGAATGGGATGGTGACTTGTCTCTCATTGAGTTTACCTACAATAACAGCTTTCATTCAAGCATACAAATGGCACCTTATGAAGCATTATATGGAAGAAAATGCAAGACACCGATTTGCTGGGAAGAGGTTGTTGATAGGAAAATATTAGTTGCAGATGAGGTGCAAGAAACTATAGAAAAGATTTAAGTAATCAGAAATAAATTGAAAATTGCTCAAAGTTGCCAGAAAAGTTATGCTGATAATAGAAGAAGGAACATTGAATTTCAAGTTGGGGATCATGTATTTCTAAAAATATCTCCTTACAAGGGTGTAATAAGATTTGGTAAAAGAGGAAAGCTAAGTCCTAGATTTATTGGCCCTTTTGAGATACTTGAAAGGCTTGGACCTGTTTGCATATAGAGTTGCACTACCACCAGCCCTAGCTAATATTCATGATGTCTTCCATGTGTCTTTATTAAGAAAGTACTATCCAGATCCATCCCACATCATTGAGCACGAGCCATTAGAGATTGCCAAATATTTGTCATACCCTGAAAGACCAAAGAAAATTGTAGATAAGAAGGATAAAATTTTAAGAAATCTTGTTAGTCCCATTGTCAAAGTGATTTGGAAAAATTATTCCATAGAAGAGGCTACAAGGGAATTGGAAGAAAAAAAGAGGAAGGAGCATCCACACTTTTTCAATGACTAAGGTATGAAATTTAGAGGACTAAATTTCTTTTAAAGAGGGGAGAATGTGATATCCATGATTTAACATGAGTATGAAGATTATTAAGTTGTTCTAGAGAAATACCCATCTTAAGAACTCAAAGGGAATACTGTATAAAGAAAAGGACAAAAGTGTAAGTTCAACCATGTAGGATGTATAATGAAAACAAAATATTGCATAGAATGCATATTGATAATAACTCATTAGGTTGTGAACTAAAAAAAACAAAGCAAGAAAAAAAGAGAGAAAGAAAGCAATTACTTAAGTTAAATGGATGAAGTTAAAACACATCTTGCTTGTCTTTTCAAGCCACCTCAAGCTTGCATGAAGATGAGATTAACCAAGTGTAGACACCTCAATCTTAGGGGTGACTAATGAGAAAAAATGAAGGAAAAATAAGAGCAAAATAGAGTTTTACCAGCAACTTTCATTTCGATTTGGGGAAGAATTGGTGAATGTGGTGAAGTGAAGAAGAAGAAGTAGAAAAAGCTCAAATTTGCATAAGGCAAGTTTCTACCCTATGCCCTAAATTTATGGTTTTAAAAATATAATAGTTGGATACAAAAATTATATTCAAAACCTAAAGACCTAGTTCATATGCTGATTTGTTGACATTAACATGAATGTTCAAGTTATTATCCAATGAATGTGAAGAATTGTGAAGAATTGTAAAAGCATGGTTACGGTGATGTGATTATGTAAATCTGACCTTGTTTGGGTTTTTATAGTGTAACTTTGTACACTGAAATGATTTGTAACTATGAATTGGTTGTGAAAAAGAAGACTTAAAAATCTTTCCAACGCATCCAATATTGCATATATTTAATCAGAGTTAGGGTGTCAATTATGTAGCAACATTCAGTACTTATTTGCTGTAATACTAGAAGACCTCCTTGTGTCTTTTTGCTTATAACTTCCGAATTACAACTCAGTTTTGAGTAATTATTAATTTGGACGAAAGTAGATTCAAATATATTTCCAACGGACCATACATTGAATATCTTTCTTATGCATTGTAACCTTGAACCGACTGAATTTTCTAGATCAATGCCCTGGAATTTCTAGAAATAGGGCAGCTTGACCCTTTGTTACTATAACCCTTATATCTTTTTGTGTACTTTGTCAAATGGCATCAAATCAACTTTATGGCAAGGAGACTCGAATGTGGTTTCAATGACACCTATTTTGTATGATTCTATGTAATATTTCCTTATGATTCAGTTGAATGATATTTGGGCTGATCCAATTTGACATATTCTACACTTTGGTATATAACTCTTATGGTGGAATTTGTAATTAACCTTATGCAAGATTCCATGCTCATGATTTTGGTGAATTGTTTAGTTTCCTACATTTGTTTATTCATGGGCGCTGATAATTTGTTGGTATTGGACCAAATGTTCTTATGTACTTTATCCATGATCATGTTGTAAGGGCAAGTGTTTGGAATACAACAATATCATGATAACTTTGCTTATGTTATGACACATTTGTCTTTGGCCCTTACAACTTTAGTGGGAAAATGATTTGATCCCGTTTGTGGGAATCAGGTGATGGATGTAGAGCTAAGTGCTACATAAAGCAAAGTGTCATATTAGAAATAGTGGGGGCCACCTCTTGAGTCTATAGGAGCCACCTATAGAGTCCCTCCATTCACATTTGGTTGGGCCATGGCGAGCCCTTTGCCGGCTTTTGTTTTGTGGGCTTTCCCATATGTGGGTTAGTCTTGCTTCCAGATGTGGAGGTGTTGTAGTCCGCAAGTGCACGGATACTCGAAGTAATAAAGAAAGATATCGAACCACAGAGACCTTATTGTTAAGTACCAAATAGATGTTTTCTCACTAGCTAAGCAAGCCGAATATGATAGAAATAACTATGCAAAGAATATGCTAAAGAGATAATCAGAGAGAAAGCATTGGGACTAGGGTTTCATCCACCTTAATATTTATGACAATAATAATTAAAGGTTCATCAATCTTTTTTCGTTATGGTAAAGATATAACTTACTTAATAAATAAATTAACTCGCTCTCGCGCAATCAATTTACAAAGAATGATCCTCACTCTCGTGCAAGATTTATTCAATGTTAAACAAAAGTAAACTCTGATTAAAGAGATTAAGAATCACTCTCTTGCATTCCACCTCAATATCAAGATCTCAAGCAAAACTAAGCACTCTCGCACCTTAGTTTCATAGGTTTTACTTAAGGTTTTCTAACAATCAAATATCTATCTCTAGCATATTTTCATGTCTAAAACAGCAATAATTTCTAGGTCAAAACATCAATAAGAAATAAGCATCTAAAATCGAAAAATAAGAACACAACCAATCTCTTGCGATGAGCTCCTACCATAAATTCTAGGGTTCTAAGTTTATGTGTATCATCTTCTCAGTCCATACACAAAAACTCTAAAACATGTTAATGCATGACACTAGAAACGATTAAAGACAATAATCTCTTAAGTAAAATTACCATGCCAAAAATATCATGATGAAATAAAGATTATCTAGTCATAGAAATATCAAGGGGGATTACATCCTTTGTCCCAAAAGAAAGTTTAAGCTTGCATGGAAAGAGAAATACAATCAACCATAGTTTCAAAGTGTCAGAAATCAAAAAGAAGGAGAGAATAGACGTTACAACACGGTTGTAATAGAAATTACAGCCATAATCACGCGTATGAATAGTGCCGGTGGCGTTCTTTCGTTGATTCCTCCTCCAATCGAACCCCTTTTGATCTAAAACTTCTGGTGCGTCCTCCTCTCCTCCGGGAGAAGCTTTTGAGTGAAAATCATGGCTTGAGGTGCCCTCTACGCCTCTCGGCATGAGGCCAAACCCTAACTGCCTCCCTGTCAATTGGTCTCTCAATATTGGATAAAAATTTCCTCTTCCACTTTGTGCGTCGTCTACTCTTAATGGTGAGTCCAGAATATCTTTCGGATCTCAATTTGGAGCTCTGGATCAAAAGTTATGGTCCGCGCAATATTCGGACCCGTAAAAATTGCGTTTTTGGGCCCAAAATACGGTACCGTGAAAGTTTTCACCAAAAATACGGTAGTGCCATATTTTTGCCAAAACTTTCTGGTTAAAATTGTAGGAAATTACGGTACTGTGTAATTTCACACGGTAGTGCCGTATTAGGCCCAAACTGACTCTAATTCGCATGAAATTTGGCAGGTAGCTTCGTTTCGACGTCTGGAATCCATTGGTGTGCTCAAATCTTCCAAAATCCATCAAAATATGGTACTTTTAACCTGAAAATGATAAAAAAACAAGAAATAGTGTAGATTCCGCAATATTTGACGAATAAGGCTTAAAAATAAGCAAAGTAGTATAAATATGACACAAAAGACCAATGAAATGACACAAAATATACTATGAATTTTGGTGTCATCAGGAGGACTTTGTTTTACTTTGTTCCCACTACTCTTTCTATGAGGCTTTGATATGACTGAGTTCATAATATTCTACTTCAATATATACAACTACTAACTCAGAGGGAGAGATCAAGATCAAACTGCATTTATACAAACATAAGTTAACATTGTATTATTATTGTACAAAATGGATCTAATCTCTCCTACACAACCAAAATAATATATACAAGAGAATCTCAGCTCATCAAACTAAACAAGAGCCTATAAGCAGTTAGTCCTTTAGTACTTCTTCTATTGCCCCAAGGAAAAGCATCCAAAAACTAACCTGCAATATATATTAAATCAAAAGAGTGAGCTATGAAAACTCAACAAGATCTACCATGCCCATGGCATAAAATATATTTGTATTACTGTCTTAGAAAATAGATTTCATGGAAAGTAGATATCTCAAATCTTACAAGAAGGACATCAAAAGAAAGAAGAACAAAGAGCATATGAATAGCATAGACATACCTACTCACGTATAGGAACAAATGATACTATCACAAACTCATAGTATCAAAACAAAACATTATAGAACTTTGTCTTTGGCCCTTACAACTTTAGTGGGAAAATGATTTGATCCCGTTTGTGGGAATCAGGTGATGTATGTGGAGCTAACTGCTACATAGAGCAAAGTGCCATATTAGAAATAATTGAAAGTCCCCTAAAGGGGGGGGGGGCGAAACCCTAAAGTGGCTCATGTAAAATTTTGGGCAGCGGAAATAAGGGTTTCTAGGTGATCGGTTGCATGCATGTCATATGATCAACTATGAAAACTTGTATACATTGATAAGAGTCATACCATCGCCATTGCTTGGATGGTGCCTTGGAAGAAGAGAGCGAAAGGGATCTCCTCCAGAAGATGCGCACACAAGAAGAAGATCGCCTACTCCTTGTTGATCCTTGTGCTAGCAAAGACCTTCAAGTCTCCTGATCGAATGGAAGGGAAGAAGAGATGTCTTGCTTGGCCGAGACCTCCTTGTCGTCAACTCCTTCAACACACGAGAGTGCAAGAGCATCGAGAGGAAGAGGCGACAATAGGCGTGAGAGGAGCGAACGTGAGGCGTGACCATGTTTAGGAAACATGGTTTCCCAAAATAGAAAACCCTCTCAACGTGTGATGCGTTCACTCCTTGTGAACCATCGCATTTTTCTCTCCTATTGAACCATGCGCTCACTTGATGAGCCAGTTCAATTTGGTTTGGTTCAAAGACCAATTAACCCAAGCATTTGGTCTAGATCACAATTAAACCCTAAGGCTCCAGATCTAACCGTTCATCTCCTAATGCTCCTGATCTTACCGATCTAGCATCAATTCTCTCGATCGAAGCTTACCGATCTCAAGCCCTAATCAATCAAATATGATCAGACCAGATCTCACTTACAATCAGAGATTAAATCCCTTTAAACTGAACCCAAACAACTCAGTCCACACGATCTGACTTAAGTAAGCCATATCATCAAATTGTGCGACCCTAAGGGTTTCCTTTAAATGTCGGTAACGATAACTTACGTTATCACGATCAGTGAGGGGTATCTAGCAACACATCACTGTCTCCCGATATAAAGGAAAGAGTCTTCCAAGACTACACCCAAACCACAGCACAAGTGTGAATCCATTTCACTAGACATACATGTTTCCTTTGCCACTGGATGTTCTTATTGGACAAGCGTGTCAAGCCTGTAACTCCAATATGATGAGAATGATTAGATCAGATGAACATAGTCATCTGGGTATGGCCATACACTTTCTCAATCATCTCATCCAGGGGGCCCCTTTAGAACATCACACTCCAATGAAGGAGATGGCAATCCTATGTCTATCACTAGCGCCCTAACATGACTCATGCTCACCATCCAAGATAGTCTATAACCATTATGTTTCAAATGATATCAAACTATCTCAAAACAATGCCAATCATCATTTAGAAACACAAGTGATCTCAAGTCAGAGGAAGTATGCCACTTGTTCGCATACAAGGATTATTCACATTGTGACATGCAACTGAATATCCTAGTAGGGTCTGTCCAGTACATCCAATGTACCCATGAGTCTACATCTTATTCCATGCTCGAAGCATCCTATAAGATTAGAACACATATTAGTCTCAATCATATCAAGGCTGTCTCATGTTCACCAAGATATCTCGACTAAGGACTATACTGCATGTCAGCTTAGCTGAACATCATTGAGATATTATTCAGAAGTATACACATTGCAGCAGATAATGTAACAACCTGTATAACAACCATTGCCTTTATAAACATAGAGTTTATACATGATACTGATACAATCCCAAGGCCTCAAACATTAGCCTTAAGGGCATACCCCAACAATCTCCCACTTGCACTTAATCTAATGGTTGAGAAATCTCAAACCCATATTATTACAGTGCTTCTCATGCTTCTGCTGCGCCAGAGGCTTTGTAAGTGGGTCAGCTAGATTGTCATCTGTATGAACCTTGCAAACTTTGATCTCGCCACGATCAATGATCTCCCAGATCAAGTGAAACTGTCTCTGTATGTGCTTGGACTTCTGGTGCGACCGTGGTTCCTTTGCTTGTGCTATTGCTCCAGTGTTATCACAGAAGATAACCAATGGATCTGCACTTGAAGGAACAACACCAAGTTCCTGAACGAACTTACGAATCCACACTGCCTCCTTAGATGCTTCCGAGGCTGCAACATACTCGGCTTCTGTTGTGGAATCAGCAACAATTGATTGTTTGAAACTTTTCCACACCACTGCTCCTCCATTCAAGCTAAAAACATAGCCTGATTGCGATCGGAAATCATCCTGGTCAGATTGGAACGAAGCGTCAGTATATCCTTCAATACTGAGTTCTTCCTGACCACCATACACCAAGAACATATCTTTGGTCCTCCGCAGATATTTCAAAATGTTCTTGACTGCAATCCAGTGCGCCTGACCTGGATTACTTTGGAACCGACTGGTCACGCTTAACCCGTAAGCAACGTCTGGGCGAGTACATAACATCGCATACATAATGGACCCAATAGCCGAAGCATAAGGCGTATTGTCCATTTCATCTTTCTCAGTCTGTGTTTGTGGACACTGACTCTTTGAAAGATTCAGACCATGTCTGACTGGAAGATATCCTCTTTTAGAATTTTCTAAATGGAATCTCTCCAGGACTTTATCGATGTAAGTACTCTGGCACAGCCCGAGAAGCCTCTTAGATCTATCTCTGTAGATCTTCACACCTAATACATAGGCTGCTTCTCCCAAATCTTTCATCTGGAAACATTTCCTTAACCATGCCTTAACCGCATGCAGTTCAGGAATATCGTTTCCAATGATTAAGATATCATCGATGTAGAGGACTAGGAAAGTGACTACGCTCCCACTATACCTCTTATATACACACGGGTCATCTTCATTCTTGATGAAACCAAAATCACAGATTGATTCATCAAAACGAATATTCCAGCTTCTCGATGCTTGCTTAAGTCCATAAATGGATTTTTTTTAACTTGCATATTTTATGACGATCTAATGGATTAGTGAAACCTTCAGGTTGTGTCATATACACATCCTCCTGCAAATTTCCATTAAGGAAAGCAGTCTTCACATCCATCTGCCAGATCTCATAATCATAATATGCTGCTATCGCGAGAATAATCCGAATAGACTTAAACATAGCTACAGGAGAGAAAGTTTCATCATAATCTATCCCATAGATTTGTTTGAAACCTTTCGCAACTAGCCTGCCTTTATAGGTAACTACGTTACCATCCATGTCAATCTTCCTTTTGAAGATCCACTTACAGCCTATAGGGATTACTCCCGGAGGCGGATCAACCAAATCCCAGACTTGGTTATCTGACATGGAGTCCATCTCGGCTCGCATAGCTTCAAGCCATCTCGCTAATTCCGGTCCACTGACCGCATCCGCATAAGTGAGGGGTTCATCATCAATGATGTAGACTCCGTCATAGCGCTCAGGCTGTCGACGGATCCTTCCCGATCTTCGCGGTTCCCGTGATATCTGAGCCTCAGGTTGTTCAGTAACCTGATCTACTGGCTCAGGTACATCCAACTGTGCTCGACTACTTTGTTCTACTTCTGGATTCTCATCCAGCTTTATTTCTCTCCCACTGGCCTCTTGCAGAAGAAATTCCTTCTCAAGAAAAATAGCCGTCCGAGCAACAAATACTTTGTTCTCTTTGGGATCGTAGAAATAATAACCCTTAGTTTCCTTAGGGTAACCGACAAAGATGCATTTCTCAGATCTGCTCTCTAGTTTCCCAGAGGCGAGCTTTTTGACATAAGCCTCGCAACCCCAGATCTTGATAAACGTCAAGCTTGGCTGTTTCCCATACCATAACTCATATGGCGTCTTTGAAACTGCCTTGGATGGCACTCGGTTTAGTACCTTTGCAGCTGTTTCCAGTGCAAATCCCCAAAAGGAGTAAGGTAGAGTAGCCTGACTCATCATAGAATGAACCATATCCAGTAAGGTTCTGTTCCTCCTCTCGGACACACCATTCCATTGCGGTGTTCCTGGCGGAGTGAGCTGTGAGATAATCCCACACTCCTTCAGATAGTCAGTAAACTCTCGATTCAAGTATTCACCACCTCGATCCGATCGAAGTGCCTTGATATTTCGGCCTAGCTGATTCTGTACTTCATTCTTGAACTCTTTGAACTTGTCAAAAGATTCACTTTTATGTCTCATTAGATAGACATAACCATACCTACTGAAATCATCAGTAAAGGTAATGAAGTATGAATAGCCACCTCTGGCATGTTTACTAAATGGCCCACACACATCACTGTGTATAAGGTCAAGTAAACCTGAAGCCCTTTGACCTTTCTTAGGAAAAGGAGACTTCGTCATTTTACCCATTAAACAAGCTTTGCATGTATCAATCTCCTCATAGGAGAATGATCCCAGCAGTCCATGGTCATGCAACCGCTTAATGCGTTTTTTGTTAATATGGCCTAAACGACTATGCCATAGCAAGGTGCTGTCATCAGCAAACTTGGCTTTCTTAATATCAATATTTTGTATAGAACATTCCATGTCCAACATGAATAACCCATTGTTAATCTATCCAGTAGCATAAACAATATTATCAAAAGAAAGATAACACTTTGAAATCTTGCATTCAAAGGAAAACCCTTTCCTGACAAGAGCAGGAATAGAGATAATATTTTTCGTTATGCTTGGTACAAAATAACAATTGTCCAGTTCCAATACAACCCCAGATGGTAATGAGATGTAATAAATTCCTACAGCAACAGCAGCAACCCGTGCCCCGTTTCCAACTCGTAGGTCCACCTCATGCTGTCCCACCTGTCTTCTTCTCTTGAGTTCCTGTACATTTGAACAAATGTGAACTCCACATGCAGTGTCCAACACCCATGATATAGAAGAAGAAGCCATGACTTCAGTCACGAAAATACCTGAGCCAGAAGCGAAACTTCCCTTCTTATCTCCTTGGAGCGCTTTACAGTCCTTTTTCCAGTGACCCAGCTGGCCATAGTGGAAACATCTGTTTTCCTTCGACCGCTTAACCTTTTGTTTCAGAGCCTTGCTGTAGCTCTTAACAGGGGCTTTGCCTTTCTTCCCTTTCTTCTTGTTCCTTGAAGGAACCATTAAGACAGAGGATGAAGGCTTTCCCTTTAGAGTCAACTCTGTAGTCAAGAGCATATTCAGTAACTCTGCCGGCGTACAGTCGATCTTGTTCATATTAAAGTTAATGATGAACGGATCGAAAGAGGTCGGGAGAGACTGCAATATGATGTCTACAGCAAGCTCCTGATTGATGGTATGTCCCAGTTTCTCTAGAGCCTCCTTGTACCCAATCATCTTGAGTACGTGAGCTCCCACTGGACTTCCTTCAGCCAGTTTGCTCTGAAAGAAAAGCTTAGTCAAATTGTAGCGTTCAGTCCTAGCCTGTGCAGCATACAGCAGCTTGAGGTTTGCTATAATTTGTATAGCAGATAGATCCTCATGCTGACGCTGCAGCTCTGGCGTCATAGACGCAAGCATCAGGCAAGCGACATCAATGCTATCATTGACATGCTTTTCATAAGCATCGCGAACCGCCCTTGCGGCGTTCGCAGCGGGTTGAGGCGGTATAGCCGTCTCGAGGACATACAGCTTCCTCTCTGCCTTAAGAACAATCTTAAGGTGTCCGTACCAGTCTGAGAAGTTTGGTCCAGAAAACTTCTCCCTTTCCAGTAGGGATCGCACATTGAAATTTGTGGTGTTCGTTGCTGCAGTAATCTACAACAATGCAAGAATAGCAAGGTCAGTATCAATGTGAGAATCAATTCAGGACTTAAGAATGATTCTTTTCTCACTATTTTATTTGGCTGAAAAATCCAGCAAAACAGCCCGAAAGAGTAAAACTCTTTTAGTGAGATGGGATCCAGATTTCATACTTGGTCTCCGCGTCCCGCTCAGGCGAGATAAGATGCACAGAGAGTACAAGCACTAATCTCTGGTAGGCAATCCCTGCCAATCGCCAACCCGTGCGATTCCCCTTCATCTGGGCAATCCAGCAGACTGTGCCAACTGAGTTGGTACAACACAGTCTCTGATCCCACAGATGGCTGCCTCCATATAGCTACCATATGCGCCACATATGTAGCCTACATGGTCAAGCTGACCCGACCTACTCCCTGGACCACCACGTGCTATGCTGAGCAACGAGAAGCGATAAATCCCTTCCCTGTAACACGCAGGTGTAATCGCACACCGTCTGAAGATAGATGGGCGTGCCCACTGAGTGGGTACAACACGGCCCCAACGATAGTCAGAACAGTGAGGTTTCGCGTCAGAAGGCTTACTAGCTTGATATTATAGCGTTGGATTTTAACGGTCTTTTTTTTTATCTTCTCAACTATCATGCAAATCTTATGGTGATAGCAGAAGATTAAATCATGCAATTCTAATTATACAAACAATAAATAGAAAGCATGCTGATCTTATGTGGTAAAAGCCCATAAGCCTAGGTAAGACCTTAATTTAACTTAAGTCTTCACTTGAGCTCTTCATGGGTCTTTTGCATCTCATCTGGCCCCAAACCAGGGCCCAAGCGCCCACTGCAGCTCAGGTGCGCCCACCAGGTAAATGCGCCTGTCCCAGAGTCGAACCCTGGACCTCCCACCTGGTCAAGCATCAAGCTGCATCCGCCTCTGCCAAGTGTGCTCTGTGCTCTTGTCTGATTAAAATACAATTTAATCTATCTAGACAAGATTGACACGCAGGTCAATTACACAATAAATTAATTAAAATGTGATGCGCAGATCACAATTATAATAATTTACATTTTAATCCAGGCACGCAGGCCCCAGCACAGCACACATTAAAATGGGCAGCCCACATAAGATTAAATAGACAATCATCTTGGTATACAATCAACATGTGATCCAACAATAAGAAAATAAAGTTTTCGAAAACCCATTGGCATCACTTTTATTTTCCTTATGTGCCCTACTACCTTACAACGGTCCATTAATAGGGATCCACTCATCAGACCTAGTCAGACCCACTGCCCTTGCATGCACCAAGTCCTAACTGACTTGAGTTGACCTAGTGGCCAACAATGCATGCGTTGGGCTGAACGAGCCTCATGAGTTCTGGCAAGCGGGTGTGAGCCCGGGCCTAACTCAAGAGCGTTCACTGGTTGTCTCAACCAGACATCGCTACACGCCTATCTGCAGTCGACCTATAGCCACCTTGTGCTTGCGCACAGATGCCATCTGGTCGACCCTTCTAGGTTGTCAGATAGTCTGATCAGACTGGTTGGATCTAGACTCGACTGTGACTTCAACCCTAATAACCCGTCTAAGGTTTTACAGTAGGCGCCTATAGATCTAAGTGAGGCGCGCAAGTTAACAAGTTTTGAAGAAAAACTACAACATGCGCCAACTAGAAAACATGTTCATCAAGTTTTCGCATGAACAACTTAACATGTAATTTTCGCATATAGTTTAGATCTAAGCATACAAGCGCAAACATGGATCACAAAAGCCTCTAGCAATCATAAAAACATGCTAATAACCTGCTCTGATACCAATTGAAAGTCCCCTAAAGGGGGGGGGGGGGGGCGAAACCCTAAAGTGGCGCATGTAAAATTTTGGGCAGCGGAAATAAGGGTTTCTAGGTGATCGGTTGCATGCATGTCATATGATCAACTATGAAAACTTGTATACATTGATAAGAGTCATACCATCGCCATTGCTTGGATGGTGCCTTGGAAGAAGAGAGCGAAAGGGATCTCCTCCAGAAGATGCGCACACAAGAAGAAGATCGCCTACTCCTTGTTGATCCTTGTGCTAGCAAAGACCTTCAAGTCTCCTGATCGAATGGAAGGGAAGAAGAGATGTCTTGCTTGGCCGAGACCTCCTTGTCGTCAACTCCTTCAACACACGAGAGTGCAAGAGCATCGAGAGGAAGAGGCGACAATAGGCGTGAGAGGAGCGAACGTGAGGCGTGACCATGTTTAGGAAACATGGTTTCCCAAAATAGAAAACCCTCTCAACGTGTGATGCGTTCACTCCTTGTGAACCATCGCATTTTTCTCTCCTATTGAACCATGCGCTCACTTGATGAGCCAGTTCAATTTGGTTTGGTTCAAAGACCAATTAACCCAAGCATTTGGTCTAGATCACAATTAAACCCTAAGGCTCCAGATCTAACCGTTCATCTCCTAATGCTCCTGATCTTACCGATCTAGCATCAATTCTCTCGATCGAAGCTTACCGATCTCAAGCCCTAATCAATCAAACATGATCAGACCAGATCTCACTTACAATCAGAGATTAAATCCCTTTAAACTGAACCCAAACAACTCAGTCCACACGATCTGACTTAAGTAAGCCATATCATCAAATTGTGCGACCCTAAGGGTTTCCTTTAAATGTCGGTAACGATAACTTACGTTATCACGATCAGTGAGGGGTATCTAGCAACACATCACTGTCTCCCGATATAAAGGAAAGAGTCTTCCAAGACTACACCCAAACCACAGCACAAGTGTGAATCCATTTCACTAGACATACATGTTTCCTTTGCCACTGGATGTTCTTATTGGACAAGCGTGTCAAGCCTGTAACTCCAATATGATGAGAATGATTAGATCAGATGAACATAGTCATCTGGGTATGGCCATACACTTTCTCAATCATTTCATCCAGGGGGCCCCTTTAGAACATCACACTCCAATGAAGGAGATGGCAATCCTATGTCTATCACTAGCGCCCTAACATGACTCATGCTCACCATCCAAGATAGTCTATAACCATTATGTTTCAAATGATATCGAACTATCTCAAAACAATGCCAATCATCATTTAGAAACACAAGTGATCTCAAGTCAGAGGAAGTATGCCACTTGTTCGCATACAAGGATTATTCACATTGTGACATGCAACTGAATATCCTAGTAGGGTCTGTCCAGTACATCCAATGTACCCATGAGTCTACATCTTATTCCATGCTCGAAGCATCCTATAAGATTAGAACACATATTAGTCTCAATCATATCAAGGCTATCTCATGTTCACCAAGATATCTCGACTAAGGACTATACTGCATGTCAGCTTAGCTGAACATCATTGAGACATTATTCAGAAGTATACACATTGCAGCAGATAATGTAACAACCTGAATAACAACCATTGCCTTTATAAACATAGAGTTTATACATGATACTGATACAATCCCAAGGCCTCAAACATTAGCCTTAAGGGCATACCCCAACAATAATGGGGGCCACCTCTTGAGTCCATAGTAGCCACCTATAGAGTCCCTCCATTCACATTTGGTTGCGCCATGGCGAGCCCTTTGCCGGCTTTTGTTTTGTGGGCTTTCCCAGATGTTGTTAGTCTTGCTTCCAGATGTGGAGGACTTTGTTTTACTTTGTTCCCACTACTCTTTCTATGAGGCTTTGATATGACTGAGTTCATAATATTCTACTTCAATATATACAACTACTAACTCAGAAGGGGAGATCAAGATCAAACTGCATTTATACAAACATAAGTTAACATTGTATTTTCATTGTACAAAATGGATCTAATCTCTCCTACACAACCAAAATAATATATACAAGAGCATCTCAGCTCATCAAACTAAACAAGAGCCTATAAGCAGTTAGTCCTTTAGTACTTCTTCTATTGCCCCAAGGAAAAGCATCCAAAAACTAACCTGTAATATATATTAAATCAAAAGAGTGAGCTATGAAAACTCAACAAGATCTACCATGCCCATGGCATAAAATATATTTGTATTACTGTCTTAGAAATAGATTTCATGGAAAGTAGATATCTCAAATCTTACAAGAGGGACATCAAAAGCATGAAGAACAAAGAGCATATGAATAGCATAGACATACCTACTCACTTATAGGAACAAATGATACTATCACAAACTAATAGTATCAAAACAAAACATTATAGAACCTTGTCTTTGGCCCTTACAACTTTAGTGTGAAAATGTTTTGATCCTGTTTGTGGGAATCAGGTGATGGATGTGGAGCTAACTGCTACATAGAGCAAAGTGCCACATCAGAAATAATGGGGGCCACCTCTTGAGTCCATATGAGCCACCTATAGAGTCCCTCCATTCACATTTGGTTGGGCCATGGCGAGCCCTTTGCCGGCTTTTGTTTTGTGGGCTTTCCTAGATGTGGGTTAGTCTTGCTTCCAGACGTGGAGGACTTTGTTTTGCTTTGTTCCCACTACTCTTTCTATGAGGCTTTGATATGACCAAGTTCATAATATTCTACTTCAATATATACAACTACTAACTCAGAAGGAGAGATCAAGATCAAACTGCATTTATACAAACATAAGTTAACATTGTATTATTATTGTACAAAATGGATCTAATGTCTCCTACACAACCAAAATAATATATACAAGAGCATCTCAGCTCATCAAACTAAACAAGAGCCTATAAGCAATTAGTCATTTAGCACTTCTTTTATTGCCCCAAGGAAAAGCATCCAAAAACTAACCTGTAATATATATTAAATCAAAAGAGTGAGCTATGAAAACTCAACAAGATCTACCATGCCCATGGCATAAAATATATTTGTATTACTATCTTAGAAAATAGATTTCATGGAAAGCAGATATCTCAAATCTTACAAGAAGGACATCAAAAGCATGAAGAACAACGAGCATATGAATAGCATAGACATACCTACTCACTTATAGAAACAAATGATACAATCACAAACTCATAGTATCAAAACAAAACATTATAGAACCTTGTCTTTGGCCCTTACAACTTTAGTGGGAAAATGATTTGATCCCGTTTGTGGGAATCAGGCGATGGATGTGGAGCTAAGTGCTACATAGAGCAAAGTGCCACATTAGAAATAATGGGGGCCACCTCTTGAGTCCATAGGAGCCACCTATAGAGTCCCTCCATTCACATTTGGTTGGGCAATGGCGAGCCCTTTGCCGGCTTTTGTTTTGTGGGCTCTCCCAGATGTGGGTTAGTCTTGCTTCCAGACGTGGAGGATTTTGTTTTGCTTTGTTCCCACTACTCTTTCTATGAGGCTTTGATATGACTGAGTTCATAATATTCTACTTCATTATATACAATTACTAACTCAGAAGGAGAGATCAAGATTAAACTGCATTTATACAAACATAAGTTAATATTCTATTATCATTATACAAAATGGATCTAATGTCTCCTACACAACCAAAATAATATATACAAGAGCATCTAAGCTCATCAAACTAAACATGAGCCTATGAGCAGTTAGTCCTTTAGCACTTCTTCTATTGCCCCAAGGAAAAGCATCCAAAAACTAACCTGTAATATATATTAAATCAAAAGAGTGAGCTATGAAAACTCAACAAGATCTACCATGCCCATGGCATAAAATATATTTGTATTACTGTCTTAGAAAATAGATTTCATGGAAAGCAGATATCTCAAATCTTACAAGAAAGACATCAAAAGCATAAAGAACAAAGAGCATGTGAATAGCATAGACATACCTACTCACTTATAGGAACAAATGATACTATCACAAACTCATAGTATCAAAACAAAACATTATAGAACCAAAAGATGATATCATAAGGATCAAATGAGAATTGGATAATAGTTTGATGGTTGTTTGCATTTGATTAGTAGTGTTGCTTTGTATATATTATTTCATAAGGATCAAAACATTACAAAACATTTTAATTTGCTTTGTTAATTTATTAGATTCATCTAACCAATTTCTTCAGCTTAACCTCACATGAACTAGACTTTTCTTTTCAGCTCTAGAAGAACCAAAAGATGATACCATAAGGATCAAAACATTACAAAACATTTTTATTTGCTTTGTTAATTTATTAGATTCATCTAACCAATTTCTTCAACTTAACCTCACATGAACTAGACTTTTCTTTTCAGCTCCAGAAGAACTACGATTGGAAGTGCTAATTAAGCTAATGGGATCCTAGAGTTATATAGGATATTTATCATCGTTATGATGATTTAGATGGTATTGTGGCTTTGCATTTGCTTGGAACTTGGAACTTTGTGCATTGTAATTTGTGTTTAACTTTTGTGATCGTAGAACACTATTATCCATATCAGTGTATGTTTTTTTGTGTTGCTAGACTCTTTCATGACTAAACTTGGTTTAGTAAGTTGTAACTTCTCTTGGTTCAAGGTATTTGATTAGTGCATGTTTTTGTTAAAGGGATGTGTTGTGGTTTTGTTTTGTTGATTGATTATTGTGTTTTACTTGTTATTTGGATTATTGTGTTGTGATTTTGTTGTGTTGTTGGATTATTGTGTTGTAGTAAATGGTAATTGATATTTGGTGGATTGTTGTGCTAAATGGAAAATGGTAATTGGTATTTGGTTCATTGTTATAAATTTATTTGTATTTTCTAACTTGTTGTGATTCGGTTTTTGGTAAACTATGTTCCCTATTTAAATGTCATTATCCATTTGATTATTGAATCTGCATTGATATGTATGACTAACCCAAATCCAAACATTCCTCACGCCATTGTTATAGTTTTGAAATATAACTATTTTCATTTTTTTAATTATATTTTTAAGTATTGTAATATATTTTTGATCATAAATAATAATATTTAATAGTATTAAAATTATTTTTTAAGTATTTAATTATATTTAAGTAACAAGAGTGTGGTATTATATAAAATCCATCTTATTATCCATCCCTCTTAGTAAACACAAGGAAGGATTTTACTCCACATTTTCCATTCCATCCAAATTTCCCTTCCATCCAAGTTTCCCATCCCTCTAAAAATCCATCACTCCTAGTAAAGGATTTTGCAGCTCCTAACTTATAAGGGGTTCACTCTAGCATTGCTCGCCCCAGCATTAAGGCAAAGAATTTTGAAATCAAGTCCAGCAAAATCAATTTGTAGGCTTACCCTCTGAGGACCCTAATATGCACCTTTCAATATTTCTTGAATAATGCGATATGTTGAAAATGAATGCTGTTTCTAATGATGCTTTGCGACTTAGACTTTTTTCTTTCTCTCTTAGGGATGGGGCTCATGCATGGCTTCACTCTCATCCACAAGGTTCGATAACAACTTGGGAGCAAGTGTCGAATGCTTTCTTAGCAGAATATTTTTCCCCAAGTAAGACTGCACAGCTGAGGTACCAGATTACGAGTTTTATTTAGAAAGATGGAGAATCACTTTATAACATGTGGGACCGATTTAAAGAACTTCAGAGAATGTGTCTACACCACGGGCTTGACAAGTGGGTAATTATTCATACATTCTATAATGCACTGAACTACAATACTCGTATGACAGTTAACGCTGCCGCCGGTGGCACAATAATGAATAAGAGTGTGGAGGATGCAGCAAATTTATTTGATGAAATGGCTTTAAACCACTGTTAGTGGACAAGTGAGAGAGGGTCATCTGCCAAGGCGTCAGGTAGGTATGATTTAGATGCTATCACTTCGCTTGCCGCCAAGGTTGATTCCCTAATTCACAAAATTGATTTTTTGAATCTTAATCCTACCACTATTAATGTTGTTTCGTGCGATATTTGTGGTAATGCAGGACATTATACACAAGAATATCAGTTGGGAGTTTCCACACAGGGCGGGTGCAACTCTGAACAAGTTAATGTCATTGGGAATTATAACGGTAGATCTTAGAATGACCCATACTCGAGTACTTACAACCTTGGGTGGCAGAACCATCCCAATATTTCTTGGATGAATAAACAAAACCAAGCACCTCAAAGTAACAATCGACTGCCCCTTAGCTTCCAGCAGAGATAGTATAATCAACGTCAATCTCCCCAAAAGTCAAACATGGAGATTCCACTTGAGACGTTCATCACTACTCAGACCAAACAAAATGAAGATTTCATGCAAGAATTCAGACATGTCGGCGAGTCTATCAAGAATCTAACTTCCAAGATGGAATCTATGGAAACCCACAAGAAGATGTTGGAGGCTCAGATAGCTTAGCAGGCAAGTTCTTCATGTAGACTGATAGGAAGACTACCAGGGAAACCAGAGGCAAACCCATGTGAGCACTGCAATACCATTACAATGTGTAGTGGGAAACCATTAGAAGAGCCATGGGCACACGATGTGATGCCAGACCAAGAGGTGTAGAATTCTAAACACACTAAGAACCAGGGAAACGAAGGCGAATCATCTTCATAAGACAAGGAGCCAAAACCAGTATATGTACTACCTCCTTTCAACAAACCACCAATTCCCTTTCGTCAAAGATTGGCGAAGGCTAAACTTGATAAGCAATTTGGAACATTTTTGGAGATACTTAAAAAGCTTTAAATAAATATTCCTTTCACTAATGCGTTATCACATATGCCTTCATACACTAAGCTTTCTAAAGAGATATTGTCCAACAATAGGAAGTTGGAAGAGCATGGAACAGTCACACTCCCTGAGGAGTGCAGTGCTATTATATAAAATAAGTTGACACCAAAGCTCAAAGATCCAAGGACTTTTTCTATTCCTTATTTAATTGTGATATGCCTATTGACCGTGCTTTATGTGATTTGCAAGCTAGTGTTAGCTGAATGCCACATTCTGTTTGTCAAAAGATAGACATTGGATATCTAAAGCCCACATCTATTTCTCTATAGCTAGCCGACCGCTCGGTATGGCATTCGGTAGCTATTCTTGAGGATATGCCTGATGCCTTGCATTTTAGTAGCAATTTTCATTATTATTGTTGGGAAACCCCGGAGATATTTTACAGATTTTTTAGAGACAAATACAATGCACAGCGGAATAATATCCCCGAAATAGGCCGGTCCCAAAAACCCAGTGAAGATCGCATGCGAGGGAGTCGACACGATGAGATAGAATATACCTTAAGCAAGATGAGGCCGATGTTGAGGTAGGCGCCCAAGCGTGCGCCCTCTGCAGTCTCACACACACAGATTCCTTGAGTCCTCTTCTTCCACGCCCGATGCTAGCCTCGGAAAGAAGATCCAAGCATTTTGTTCACTTCCTTCATAACTTGCGCCACCCCCAAGGTATATGCGTCAAGGATGAATAAGGATGAAGAAGAGGGAAGCTGCCAAGCACCAAATTCCTTGCGCCAAGAGGAAAGGAAGATCAAGGCTTGCGGCTAGGGTTTGATGGAAGAGATCACTTGCACCTCTTGCCCTTGCTCTCGCCTCTCTCTGTGTTCTCACACCTCCAAGGAGTAGAATACCTGAGAGGGGGCATCTAGGGCCTCTTATATAGAGCAAGGGGCGGCTAGGGTTAGGGCTAGGTGCAATTTGCTTCCATAATGAAGCAAATTTGCCCACTTCACCCCATTATACCCCGTAGGCGCCAATGGGGTTGGTTCTCTCCCCATTATACCTCTTAGGCGATTTCCTCTTCATGACAACTTATTAGTGAGCCCAACTAAGCAATGGGACTAGCCCAAAGATCATTACCCATGTTAACCAAGCTATTGGATCCAATCTAATGTGACCCAAGGTCAAAAGAGGCTAACCATGGTTAATTCGGCCAGTTTGCCAAAATTGGAAGTTGGCTCCAATAAGTTTCCTCCAACTCATCAGGCCCATTGGCACTGATGAAATCTCCAGAATAGATTCGAGTTATCCAATAACTCGATCATAAGGCTTCCCGATCAATACGAGAACTCAAGTATCAAGGTGTGTGACCCTGTAGGTTCCTCTGACGCTGGTAGTGCTAACCAAAGGTCACCACAAGCAGTGAGTGGTACCTAGCAGTGCATCGCTGCTACCTAGGTCATTGGAATGGATATTGACATCGACATCCCCATCATCACAATTAGGTACAGATGCTTTCTAGTCTCTTTGCCGAACTGATATCCGATTGGACAAGTGTGTCACCACTTGTTTTCATCCAATCTCATGGTTATGACTAAATCAGGTCTCACCTAGGTATGGCCATATACTTTCAGTCATAGAACCATAGAGGAGCTCCATGGATATCAAACTTCCCTTAGGAAGGGGCAAATCCTCTGTCTGTCCATTGACCTTCTCATGTGGGTCGTGACATGCTCAATGACAACCATTATTACCCCCCAACTACGGCGAGGTGTTAGGTTGTATCAAAGCATATCCCTAACCATATAGTATGGCCAATGACCTCAAGTCAAGGCATCAATGCATCTCCTATCACTTGTGAGGATAACTCGTGACACCAAGTCATTGCCTCACAGCGGGTCGTTCTGTTGGGGTATGCCCTTAAGGCTAATGTTTGAGGCCTTTGGGATTGTAATAGTATCATGTAATAAACTCTTGTGTTTATAAAGGCATGGTTATTGTTCAGGTTGTTACCTTGTCTGCTGTAATAAGTGTACTTCTGAATAATGTCTCAAAGCTGTTCAGCTAGGCTGACATGCATATGTCCTTAGTCGATATATCTTGGTGAACATGAGACAGCCTTGATATGATTGAGACTAATATGTGTGCTAATCTTATAGGATGCTTCGAGCATGGAATAAGATGTAGACTCATGGGTACATTGGATGTACTGGACAGACCCTACTAGGATATTCAATTGCTTGTCACAATATAAATGATCCTTGTTTGCACTAAGTGGCACATGTCCTTTGACTTGAGATCACTTGTGTTACTAAATGATGATTGTCATTGTTTTGAGGTAGTTCAATATCATTTGAAACATAATGATTATAAACTATCTTGGATAATGATCATGAGTCAGGTTAGAACACTAGTGATAGATAAAGGATTGCCGTCTCCTTGTTCAAGGAGTGTGATGTTCTAAAGGGCCCCCCTGTATGAGATGGTTGAGATAGTGTATGGCCATACCCAGGTGACTATGTTCATCTGATCTAATCATGCTCATCATATTGGAGTTACAAGCTTGACACGCTTGTCCAATGAGAACATCCAGTGGCAAAGGACACATGCATGCCTTGTGAAGTTGCATTCACACTTGTGCTGTGTTTTGGGTGTAGTCTTGGAAGACTCTTTCCTTTATATCGGGAGACAGTGATGTGTTGCTAGATACCCCTCACTGATCGTGATAACGTGAGTTGTCGTTACCGACATTTAAAGGAAACCCTCAGGGTCGCACAATTTGATGATATGGCTTACTTGAGTCAGATCGTGTGGACTGAATCGTTTGGGTTCAGTTTAAAGGGATTTTATCTCTGATTGTAAGTGAGATCTGGTCTGATCATGTTTGATTGATTAGGGCTTGAGATCGGTAAGCTTCGATCGAGAGAGATGATGCTAGATCGGTGAGATCAGGAGCATCAAGAATTGAACGGTTAGATTTTGAACCTTTAGGGTTTAATCTAGACCATATGGCTTGGGTTAATTGGTCTTGGACCAAACCGAATAGAACCGGCTCATGATTGAGCGCATGGTTCATGGGAGATGAGTTAAGCGTTTGGTTCACTCAAGA
Organism: Costus lasius; assembly: GCA_027563935.2. Classification (NCBI taxonomy): domain Eukaryota; kingdom Viridiplantae; phylum Streptophyta; class Magnoliopsida; order Zingiberales; family Costaceae; genus Costus; species Costus lasius. Next base: position 62,093,752 of record CM050454.1, on the reverse strand, counting down.
GTGAACGCATGAGCTTTAACACCTTTCCATTTTTGGAATCGGTTTCGAAGTGGAAATGGTGTAACGCCTCCACATTAGTGTGGGAGGTTACTCTCTTGCCGAATTCTCTCGTGTGAAGGTTTCTCCAATTTTCGGTGGAGAGGACTTGACGAAAGCTACGAGAGGAAGTCTCGCCAAGCACAACCTAGAAGTTCCCTTCCTTTCCATTTCGATCAAGGACATCTTGGAGATCCTTGCTAGCACAAGGAGCATCCAAGGAGCAAGTCATCACTCATTTTGTGTGCGACAATTTGGAGGAGACCTATCTTGATCTCTCGCTTCCAAGTCGCCATCCTCTTCATGGCTTTGGTATGATTTCTCATAGCCTTAAGTTGATCATATGGTTATCATATGCGATCTTCTAGAAACCCTCTTTCCGCCATGCTTGCTAGATGCGCATGATTAGGGTTTCACCCCCTTATATTAGGGACCCTTCAATTGGTATCAGAGCTAGGCTTTCGATATGATCTATATGATTGCTTTGAAGTGTTTGTGATCCATACATGATGCTATGTTGCGCTTACTTGATACTTTGTTTACATGCGTTTACATGATGCAAGGTTTACATTGTCTAGTTTGCGCTTGTATCATTGATACAAGAAGTTTGCGCTCCCCCTTGAAGGGGACCCCCTATTTGCGCTCCCCCTTGAAGGGGACCCCCTAGATCTAAGGGTTATCAACATGCTAGATATTGGGTGTATCTTGTTTTCTCAAGTGAAGCATGTTGTTTGTTTGCGCATGTTCTAGATGTTTTATAAAACTTATATCTTGCGCGCCTGATTAGATCTAAGGTGCCCCTACTATAAATCCTTAGATGGGTTGATGGGTTTGAAAGCATCTTCTAGGTCCGATCCAGAGAGTCTGATCAGACCATCTGACAGCCTAGATGGGTTGACCAGATAGCACCTGTGCGCAAGCACAAGGTGGCTATAGGTCGACTGCATCCAGGGCGTGTAGCGAGGTCTGGTTGAGACGACTACTGAACACACATGAGTTAGGCCCGGGGTCACACCCGCTTGCCGAAACTCATGAGGGTGGTTCAGCCCTTTCTACATGCATGGTTGACCATTAGGTCAACTCAAGTCAGTTAGGACTTGGTGCATGCAAGGGCAGAGGATCTGACTAGATGGATGAGTGGATCCCTATCAATGGACCATTGTAAGGTTGTAGGGCACATAAGGAAATTAAAATTGATACCATGGGGTTTTTCAAAATTTAATTTCATGGATGGATCACATGTTGATTTGATACCATATGCTTGTTTATTTAATCTTATGTGGGTTGCCCTAATGAGTGCTGTGCTGGGGCCTGCGTGCCTGGTTAATTATAAGTTAATATTATTTTGTGATCTGCGAGTCACATTTGTAATTAATTTATTGTATATTTGACCTGCGAGTCAAACTTGTCTAGATAGATCAAAATGTATTTTGATTAGACAAAAGCACAAAGGCACACATCCAAGAGGGGCATTCAGCTGGTGGCGCACCTGAGGTGCTCTTGGCGCTAGGGCCCTGGGTTGGACCAGATGAGATGCAAAAGTCCCAAGAAGAACAAGTGAAGACTTAAGTATCTTAAGGTCTTACTTAGGCTTTGGGCTTTTACCACATAAGATCATGCTTTCTATTTATTGTTGATATAATTAGAATTGCATGTGTTTATCTTCTGCTATAGCCATAGGATTTGCCTGATAGTAAGAAGATAAAAGACCGTTAAAATCCAACGCTAAAATATCAAGCGCGTAATGCCTTCTGACGCGAAACCTCACTGTTCTGACTATTGTTGGAGCCGTGTTGTACCCACTCAGTGGGCACGTCCATCTATCTTCAGACGGTGTGTGATTTCACCTGCGTGTTACAGAGAAGGGATTTATCGCTTCTCGTTGCTCAGCATAGCACGTGGTGGTCCAGGGAGTAGGTCAGGTCAGCTTGACCATGTAGGCTACATATGTGGCGCATATGGTAGCACATGGAGGCAGCCATCTGTGGGGTCAGAGATTGTGTTGTACCAACTCAGTTGGCACAGTCTGCTGGATTGCCCAGATGAAGGGGAATCACACGGGTTGGTGATTGGCAGGGACTGCCTACCAGAGATTAGTGCTTGTACTCTCTGTGCATCTTATCTCGCCTGAGCGGGACGCGGAGACCAAGTATGAAATCTGGATCCCATCTCACTAAAAGAGTGTTACTCTTTCGGACTGTTTACTGGATTTTTCAGTCAGACAAAATAGTGAGAAAAGAATCTTTCTTAAGTCCTGGATTGATTCTGAACATTGATACTGACCTTGCTGTTCTTGCATTGTTGTAGATACCTGCAGCAACGAACACCATGAGCTTCAATGTGCGATCCCTACTGGAATGGGAGAAGTTTGCTGGGCCGAACTTCTCTGACTGGTTCGGACACCTTAAGATCGTTCTTAAGGCAGAGAGGAAACTATATGTCCTCGAGACGGCAGTGCCACCTCAACCCGCTGCGAACGCCGCAAGGGCGGTTCGCGATGCCTATGAAAAGCACGTCAATGATAGCATTGATGTCGCTTGCCTGATGCTAGCGTCTATGACGCCACCGCTGCAGCGTCAGCATGAGGATATGTCGGCTATAGAAATTATAGCGAACCTCAAGATGCTGTATGCTGCACAGGCGAGGACAGAACGCTATAATCTGACAAAGCTCTTCTTTCAGAGCAAACTGGCTGAAGGTAGCCCAGTGGGAGCTCACGTGCTCAAGATGATTGGGCACAAGGAGGCTCTGGAGAAACTGGGGCATACCATCAACCAGGAGCTTGCTGTGGATATTATTCTGCAGTCTCTCCCGCCCTCTTTCGATGCGTTCATCATTAACTTTAATATGAACAAAATCGATTGTACACCGGCAGAGCTGTTGAATATGCTCTTGACAACTGAGGAAACTCTGAAGGGAAAGCCTTCAACCTCTGTCTTAATGGTTCCTTCCAGGAACAAGAAGAAGGGGAAGAAGGGCAAAGCCCCTGTCAAGAATTACAGCAAGGCTCTGAAACAGAAGGTGAAGCGGTCAAAGGACAACAGGTGTTTCCACTGTGGCCAGCTGGGTCACTGGAAAAAGGACTGTAAAGCGCTCTAAGGAGATAAGAGGGGAAGCATCGCTTCTGGCTCAGGTATATATGTGACTGAGGTCATGTTATCTTCTTCTTCTATTTCATGGGTGTTGGACACTGCATGTGGAGTTCACATTTGTTCAAATGTATAGGAACTCAAGAGAAGAAGGCAGGTGGGACAGCATGAGGTAGACCTACGCGTTGGAAACGGGGCACGGGTTGCTGCTGTTGCTGTAGGAGACTATTTCATTTCTTTACCATCTGGCATTGTATTGGAATTAAACAATTGTTATTTTGTACCGAGTATCACCAAAAATATTATCTCTATTCCTGCTCTTGTCAGGAAAGGTTTTGCCTTTGAATGCAATATTTCAAAGTGTGTTTTATCGTATGATAATATTGTTTATGGAACTGGTTCAATTAACAATGGGTTATACATGTTGGACATGGAAAATTCTATACAAAACATTGATAATAAGAAAGCCAAGTATGCTGATGACAGCACCTTGCTATGGCATAGTCGTTTAGGCCATATAAACGAGAAATGCATTAAGCGGTTGCATGATCATGGACTGTTGGGATCTTTCTCCTATGAGGAGATTGATACATGCAAAGCTTGTTTGATGGGTAAAATGACGAAGTCTCCTTTTCCTAACAAAGGTCAAAGGGCTTCAGGTTTACTTGACCTTATACACAGTGATGTGTGTGGGCCTTTTAGTAAACATGCCAGAGGTGGCTATCAGTACTTCATTACCTTTACTGATGATTTCAGTAGGTATGGGTATGTCTATTTAATGAGACATAAAAGTGAATCTTTTGACAAGTTCAAAGAGTTCAAAAATGAAGTACAAAATTAGTTAGGCCGAAATATCAAGGCACTTCGTTCTGATCGAGGTGGAGAATACCTAAGTCATGCATTTACTGACTATCTGAAGGAGTGTGGGATTATCTCACAGCTCACTCCGCCAGGAACACCGCAATGGAATGGTGTGTCCGAGAGGAGAAATAGAACGTTACTTGACATGGTTCGTTCTATGATGAGTCAGGCTACTCTTCCATACTCCTTTTGGGGTTTTGCACTGGAGACAGCTGCAAAGGTACTAAACCGAGTGCCATCCAAGGCAGTTTCAAAGACGCCATATGAGTTATGGTATGGGAAACAGCCTAGCTTGACATTTATCAGGATCTGGGGTTGCGAGGCTTATGTCAAAAAGCTCGCCTCTGGGAAACTGGAGAGCAGATCTGAGAAATGCATATTTGTCGGTTACCCTAAGGAAACTAAGGGTTATTATTTCTACGATCCCAAGGAGAACAAGGTATTTGTTGCTCGGACGGCAATATTTCTTGAGAAAGAGTTTCTTCTGCAAGAAGCCAGTGGGAGAGAAATAAAGCTGGATGAGAATCCAGAGGAAGGACAAAGTAGTCAAGCGCAGTTGGATGAGCCTGAGCCGGTAGATCAGGTTATTGAACAACCTGAGGCTCAAACATCACGGGAACCGCGAAGATCGGGAAGGATCCGTCGACAGCCAGAGCGCTATGACGGAGTCTACATCATTGAAAATGATGAACCCCTCACTTATGCGGATGCGGTCAGTGGACTGGAGTCAGCTAGATGGCTTGAAGCTATGCGAGCCGAAATGGACTCCATGTCAGATAACCAAGTCTGGGATTTGGTTGATCCGCCTCCGGGAGTAATCCCTATAGGCTGTAAATGGATCTTCAAGAAGAAGATTGACATGGATGGTAACGTGGTTACCTATAAAGGCAGGCTAGTTGCGAAAGGTTTCAAACAAATCTACGGGATAGATTATGATGAAACTTTCTCACCTGTAGCCATGTTTAAGTCTATTCGGATTCTTTTCGCGATAGCTGCATATTACGATTATGAGATCTGGCAGATGGATGTGAAAACAGCTTTCCTTAATGGAAATCTGGATGAGGATGTGTATATGACACAACCTGAAGGTTTCACTAATCCAGCAGATCGTCATAAAATATGCAAGTTAAAGAAGTCTATTTATGGACTGAAACAAGCATCTAGAAGCTGGAATATTCGTTTTGATGAATCAATCTCTGAGTTTGGTTTCATCAAGAACGAAGATGACCCGTGTGTATATAAAAGGTTTAGTGGGAGCGTGATTACATTCCTAATCCTCTACGTCGATGATATCTTGATCATTGGAAATGACATTCCTGAAATGCATGCTGTGAAGGCATGGTTAAGGAAATGTTTCCAGATGAAAGATTTAGGAGAAGCAGCCTATGTGTTAGGTGTGAAGATCTACAGGGATAGATCTAAGAGGCTTCTCGGGCTGTGCCAGAGTACTTACATCGATAAGGTCCTGGAAAGATTCCATTTAGAGAATTCTAAAAGGGGACATCTTCCAGTCAGACATGGTCTGAATCTTTCGAAGAGTCAGTGTCCACGAACACAGACTGAGAAAGATGAAATGGACAATACGCCTTATGCTTCGGCTATTGGATCCATAATGTATGCGATGTTGTGTACTCGCCCAGACGTTGCTTACGGGCTAAGCGTGACCAGTCGGTTCCAAAGTAATCCAGGTATGGCGCACTGGATTGCAGTCAAGAATATTTTAATATATCTGCGGAGGACCAAAGATATGTTCTTGATATATGGTGGTCAGGAAGAACTCAGTATAGAAGGATATACTGACGCTTCGTTCCAGTCGGACCAGGATGATTTCCGATCACAATCAGGCTATGTTTTTAGCTTGAATGGTGGAGCAGTGGTGTGGAAGAGTTTCAAACAGTCAACTGTTGCTGATTCCACAACAGAAGCTGAGTATGTTGCAGCCTCGGAAGCATCCAAGGAGGCAGTGTGGATTCGTAAGTTCGTGAGAGAACTTGGTGTTGTTCCTTCGAGTGCAGATCCTTTGGTTATCTTCTGTGATAACACTGGAGCAATCGCACAAGCAAAGGAACCACGGTCACACCAGAAGTCCAAGCACATACAGAGACGGTTTCACTTGATCCGGGAGATCATTGATCGTGGCGAGATCAAAATTTGCAAGGTTCATACAGACGACAATCTGGCTGACCCGCTTACCAAGCCTCTGGCGCAGCGGAAGCATGAGAAGCACTGTAATAATATGGGTTTGAGGTTTCTCAACCATTAGATTAAGTGCAAGTGGGAGATTGTTGGGGTATGCCCTTAAGGCTAATGTTTGAGGCCTTTGGGATTGTAATAGTATCATGTAATAAACTCTTGTGTTTATAAAGGCATGGTTATTGTTCAGGTTGTTACCTTGTCTGCTGTAATAAGTGTACTTCTGAATAATGTCTCAAAGCTGTTCAGCTAGGCTGACATGCATATGTCCTTAGTCGATATATCTTGGTGAACATGAGACAGCCTTGATATGATTGAGACTAATATGTGTGCTAATCTTATAGGATGCTTCGAGCATGGAATAAGATGTAGACTCATGGGTACATTGGATGTACTGGACAGACCCTACTAGGATATTCAATTGCTTGTCACAATATGAATGATCCTTGTTTGCACTAAGTGGCACATGTCCTTTGACTTGAGATCACTTGTGTTACTAAATGATGATTGTCATTGTTTTGAGGTAGTTCAATATCATTTGAAACATAATGATTATAAACTATCTTGGATAATGATCATGAGTCAGGTTAGAACACTAGTGATAGATAAAGGATTGCCGTCTCCTTGTTCAAGGAGTGTGATGTTCTAAAGGGCCCCCCTGTATGAGATGGTTGAGATAGTGTATGGCCATACCCAGGTGACTATGTTCATCTGATCTAATCATGCTCATCATATTGGAGTTACAAGCTTGACACGCTTGTCCAATGAGAACATCCAGTGGCAAAGGACACATGCATGCCTTGTGAAGTTGCATTCACACTTGTGCTGTGTTTTGGGTGTAGTCTTGGAAGACTCTTTCCTTTATATCGGGAGACAGTGATGTGTTGCTAGATACCCCTCACTGATCGTGATAACGTGAGTTGTCGTTACCGACATTTAAAGGAAACCCTCAGGGTCGCACAATTTGATGATATGGCTTACTTGAGTCAGATCGTGTGGACTGAATCGTTTGGGTTCAGTTTAAAGGGATTTTATCTCTGATTGTAAGTGAGATCTGGTCTGATCATGTTTGATTGATTAGGGCTTGAGATCGGTAAGCTTCGATCGAGAGAGATGATGCTAGATCGGTGAGATCAGGAGCATCAAGAATTGAACGGTTAGATTTTGAACCTTTAGGGTTTAATCTAGACCATATGGCTTGGGTTAATTGGTCTTGGACCAAACCGAATAGAACCGGCTCATGATTGAGCGCATGGTTCATGGGAGATGAGTTAAGCGTTTGGTTCACTCAAGAGTGAACGCATGAGCTTTAACACCTTTCCATTTTTGGAATCGGTTTCGAAGTGGAAATGGTGTAACGCCTCCACATTAGTGTGGGAGGTTACTCTCTTGCCGAATTCTCTCGTGTGAAGGTTTCTCCAATTTTCGGTGGAGAGGACTTGACGAAAGCTACGAGAGGAAGTCTCGCCAAGCACAACCTAGAAGTTCCCTTCCTTTCCATTTCGATCAAGGACATCTTGGAGATCCTTGCTAGCACAAGGAGCATCCAAGGAGCAAGTCATCACTCATTTTGTGTGCGACAATTTGGAGGAGACCTATCTTGATCTCTCGCTTCCAAGTCGCCATCCTCTTCATGGCTTTGGTATGATTTCTCATAGCCTTAAGTTGATCATATGGTTATCATATGCGATCTTCTAGAAACCCTCTTTCCGCCATGCTTGCTAGATGCGCATGATTAGGGTTTCACCCCCTTATATTAGGGACCCTTCACGTTCCAGTATATCCACCACTGATATACCCATATGTCTGTGTTAGCACCTCGTGCCTAACCAGCCCATATGCCAATCTCACAAGTACTAGAACTGTCCCATATCCACTTAGGTACATCAACTAGGGACAATCATTTGAGCACAGATCCAATCTGTCTCCAGGGACATTATCATATAAGTACATAATCGCAGATGTAAGCAAATATAGATAATGACAATGCCAGAATGATATATATCAAAAATATCAACGTCAAGTAGTACAGTAATGGACCAAAACTAGGTCCTAGGGCAAATACACCAACAATCTCCCACTTGCACTAAGACCTAGAGGTTGAGGAATCTCAACCCCATATCTCTAGCGGGACACCAACAATCATTTGGTCTTTATCATCTCACGCTCGGCTGTCTGGAGCATATTCATCAGTTCCTCCCGTGTGCACTCAATCCGATTTGTGTTGAAATTTATGATAAACAGACTGAAGCTAGGGGGCAGGGAATGCAGAATAAGATCCACAACCAGTTCGTTATCTATGGCGTGTCCCAGCCTCTTGAGATGATCCACGTTCCCAATCAGCTTGAAAACATGGGGTCTCACTGGTGCACCTTCAGATAACTTACACCGAAAGACTGCTTTGGCTGTGTCAAATCTCTCAGTTCTAGCCTGAGCCTCGAACATCTGTTTCAAATAAGTGATCATCTGAAAAGCGATCTGCTCCTCATATTGCACCTGAAGTTCAGGTGCCATAGTGGCCAGCATGAGACATGATACCTCCGTAGAGTCATCCTGATGCTTTCTAAAAGCATCCCTATCTGCTGCTCGGGCATTAGGCGGAGGAGGCGCCGGAAGAGCCTGCTCTATGACATACAGCTTCTTCTTTAGTTTGAGGGCAATCCTCAAGTTCCGATGCTAGTCCATAAAGTTGGTTCCAACCAACTTATCCTTATCAAGGAGTGATCGTGGTGTAAACCGCTATTGTTTGTTGCCATTGATTTACAACAATCAAGAAACAGCAGACTTAGTACTACTTCAAATCATTTAAACTGGACTTATTTTAAATGATTATGGCTCTCACTATTTTAATCGAATTGACAACCCACAAAGTTAATCGGGAAGTTTAAGACTTCCTAGTGAGATGGGATCCTTATTCCACATGAGGCTTCGCGTCCCACGAGGGTGGGATGAGATGCACAAAGTAACCCATGCTTCCTAAGGTGGGCACGCTGGCCGATTGCTCCAAGCAATTCCCCTTATTGAGACAGTCTAGGCATTTCATGTCCAGCGAGGGCTGGATACAACATGAAACCCTAACCTCTCAACGATGTCTCTAGAGTTCCACCATATGCCCAGCACATATGAAAATCTAGTCAAGTCTATTCCTAACTATTATGCCTAGGGCCAATGAGTTTCCTTGCGAAGGCGTGCCCGATTAAAATGTTCTGGGGAAACCATTGCCACCACACACTTTCTAAAGATAAGTGGGTGTGTCCCACGAGGGTGGGAAACAGTTCACAACACCACTGATCGTTAGCTTAGTGAGGGCTACCCGTTAGAAGGCTACTAGACTTGATATTTATTTATGTGGGTTTTTGAGGTCTCATCAGTTTTATCTTATGTCTAACATTACATGCATGCAATCCTATAGTGATAATATAATGATAAAACAGGCATGCTTTAGCAGATATCAAAAGCAATAAAAGAATGATGTGATCATAGTATATTCAAGACATTGAACCAACCCATGCCAAAAAGAGGTTCAACTCTTGACCTAGGACTCAAGCCCCAAAGACAAGACCTAACCTAGCCAACCTCTAGCTCTATCTTCAAGGTTGGCTCCAAGGTCCTTCTCTCATGGCTTAGCACTCAAACCCTAGGGGTACACCCCCAAGGTTCGGCCAATGCCATGGTCTTCCTCCAAGGGTGATGCGCCACCATGTAAGGGCCAAGAGACATAGCACACAAGCCCTAAGGCTCGGCCAAGTCAAACTTGCGCCACTCACCATGCGCCATCAATGAAGGGTGCTTCTTGCGCCACCGAGCAAGGTGCGCAAACAAGCATGCATGCACCAATTCTTCAAGTGATATGCGCCACCCTAATCTTCATCTTAGTTAAAAGCAAAAAGAAAAGCGGCACGCAGGCCTCACAAGAAAACATCACAGGCATGCAAAGGGGCTTGACTCATGATCACAACATTATGCACAAGTAAGGTATCTACACGTGCAATTCTACATGCTCATAAAAAAAATAAAATCTGAAATTTTACTTTTTCATAAAACCAGTCTCTTTTCCTCATCTTCTTATCACAAATCTTTTAGTTATTCACGATTAATTTTCATGATGATTTCAAAGATCCTCTCGGCTGGCAATTTTGTCAGATAAAGAGACCCAGCCAGTGCGAAGACACAATGTCCGTCCTACTTGACAAAACCACGTGCGCCTTTGATCCTTAAATTATACAAGAAAAATAACCCAAAAAACCAAAAGAGATTGAAAAGATGATAGAGACAAGAAACCCTAATTTTTCCTACTTAGAAAAATCGTTCGCCATGTGATCATGCAATTTGCGAAAATTGAAATAAGGCATGTGAGCATGGAAAAGCATGAAATTACATCATTCGAGTCTCGCAAGTCCCTCTGATACCACTGTTGGGAAACCCCGGGGATATTTTACAGATTTTTCAGAGACAAATACAATGCACAGCGGAATAATATCCCCGAAACAGGCCAGTCCCAAAAACCCAATGAAGATTGCATGCGAGAGAGTCGACACGATGAGATAGAATATACCTTAAGCAAGATGAGGCCGACGTCGAGGTAGGCGCCCAAGCGTGCGTCCTCTGCAGTCTCACACACACAGATTCCTTGAGTCCTCTTCTTCCACGCCCGGTGCTAGCCACGGGAAGAAGATCCAAGTCCTTTGTTCACTTCCTTCACAACTTGCGCCACCCCCAAGGTATATGCGCCAAGGATGAAGAAGGATGAAGAAGAGGGAAGCCACCAAGCACCAAATTCCTTGCGCCAAGAGGAAAGGAAGATCAAGGCTTGCAGCTAGGGTTTGATGGAAGAGATCACTTGCGCCTCTTGCCCTTGCTCTCGCCTCTCTCTGTTTTCTCACGCCTCCAAGGAGTAGAATACCTGAGAGGGGGCGTCTAGGGCCTCTTATATAGAGCAAGGGGTGGTTAGGGTTAGGGCTAGGTGCAATTTGCTTCCATAATGAAGCAAATTTGCCCACTTCACCCCATTATACCCCTTAGGCGCCAATGGGGTTGGTTCTCTCCCCATTATACCTCTTAGGCAATTTCCTCTTCATGACAACTTATTAGTGAGCCCAACTAAGTAATGGGCCTAGCCCAAAGATCATTACCTATGTTAACCAAGCTATTGGATCCAATCCAATGTGACCCAAGGTCAAAAGAGGCTAACCATGGTTAATTCGGCCAGTTTGCCAAAATTGGAAGTTAGCTCCAATAAGTTTCTTCCAACTCATCAGGCTCATTGGCACTGATGAGATCTCCAGAATAGATTCGAGTTATCCAATAACTCGATCATAAGGCTTCCCGATGAATACGAGAACTCAAGTATCAAGGTGTGTGACCCTGTAGGTTCCTCTGACGCTGGCAGTGCTGACCAAAGGTCACCACAAGCAGCGAGTGGCACCTAGCAGTGCATTGCTGCTACCCAGGTCATTGGAATGGATATCGACATCGACATCCCCATCATCACAATTAGATACAGATGCATTCCAGTCTCTTTACCGAACTAATATCCGATTGGACAAGTGTGTCACCACTTGTTTTCATCCAATCTCATGGTTATGACTAAATCAGGACTCACCAGGGTATGGTCATACACGTTCAGTCATAGAACCATAGAGGAGCTCCATGGATATCAAACTTCCCTAAGGAAGGGGCAAATCCTCTGTCTGTCCATTGACCTTCTCATGGGGGTCGTGACTTGCTCAATGACAACCGTTATTACCCCCCAACTACGGCGAGGTGTTAGGTTGTATAAAAGCATATCCTTAACCATATAGAATGGCCAATGACCTCAAGACAAGGGATCAATGCATCTCCTATCACTTGTGAGGATAACTCGTGACACCAAGTCATTGCCTCACAGCGGGTCGTTCCAGTATATCCACCACTGATATACCCATATGTCTGCGTTAGCACCTCGTGCCTAACTAGCCCATATACTAGTCTCGCAAGTACCAGAGCTATCCCATATCCACTCAGGTACATCAATTGGGGACAATCATATGAGCACAGATCCAATCTGTCTCCGGGGACATTATCATATAAGTACATAATCGCAGATGTAAGCAAATATGGATAATGACAATGCCAAAATGATATATATCAAAAATATCAACGTCAAGTAGTACAATAATGGACCAAAACTAGGTCCTAGGGCAAATACACCGACAATTATTCCATGATGAATCTAGGCATATTTTGATATTTTTATACTCTTTTAAGACTTATTTGCGGAATCTTCAATTTTCTTTGTATTTGTGCAATTTCAGGCAAAATACCCAATTTTGAGGTCTTTTGAAGATTCTAAGAACACGGGGTGATTTCTTATGAGGAGACGAAACTGCCCGTCAAATTTGGGCTCAATCGGAGTTAGTTTGAAAAATACAGTCAGGTGAACCCCATGGGGTTCACCGGTGCTTTTATTGGAGGTCTGAAAGTTCACATAAAGCTTTACCACCTGGTGAACCCCACGGGGTTCACCCGTGATTCTCTCTGTGGTGTCTCACACAGAACTGTACAGCAAGGTGGGGTTCACCGGTGCTTCCTTCTTGTCGAAACTGTACAGAGCACTTGACTGGCTGGTGAACCCTATGGGGTTTACCCATGATTCCGACTGCAGCGTATGAGCGCCCGATTCCTATCGGATTTCCTTTGATTTCTAACCTAATTGATGTCCAAATTTGGCAACGGAGGACTTTTTGGAATGCTGATTCGAAGGAGAATAGAAGGAATATAAAAGCCCCAAATTTTATTGCCAAAATATCAAAAAATGGGGGGGGGGGGGAAGGCGGCTAGGGCAGACGAGAGACGGAGAAGGGCGTTCGTTCGGCGATTCCACCAGAGCTGATCTTCGGAGTGTCACGATTCTTCGAGTTTTGCTTTGGTTCATCATCTCCTCCTCCTCAAAAACATTTTTTTATAGTTTTCCTATCTTCATAGAGAGATTTTTGAGTGATTCCATGAACATCATAGCGTAAAAATCTTTTCAGGGCTCAGTTGAAGCCCGCTGACAATTGTAATTGCAAACTCTTATTACACACAGTCATTTGGATTTTTGTATTGGCATATTTTGCTTTGCTATGCTGATTTCATGATTTTACCTTGGCCACGTATTTTCATGTGTTAGCCGACACGATTCATACAGAGAAGAGAATCGTGATGGTGGATCCGCTTAGTAAAACTTGTGAATCCATGACACAAGATTGCTTGGTCTTCGCTCGAGGGTTTCATAACCATCCACAGAATGCATAGGGTTTGTTTAAAATGATCCATCACGAGAGTAGGAGACCATTCTAGACAAACACCGTGGTGTACCACCGAGAGGGGGCACCTTGTACCTTAGGGATAGATTCCTTATGTAAAAACCTTGAATTCATATAACTGATCTTTTCATTATTGCGATTATGATTGTTAGCGTGGTGGATACCGAAGCCCTGATCTCTCTCACATAATTCACTCTAGTCGTTGCTTTAGTTTCTCATTTACGATTGATGCTTACAAAACCCATTTCTGTTCGCCTAGCTATCGAGACTTAGATTTTCTGGTACTTAACCTTGTTCCCTATGGGATTTGACATCTTTTATATTACTTCGACATTACCATGCACTTGCGGGTCGTGTCAAGTTTTTGGCGCCGTTGTCGGGGAACAACGGTTAATATTGGTATATTTCTAAGAATTGGTAGAATATGCTTTATTTAGTTTTTCTTACACTACTACTAAATTCCTTTACTCTCTATTTGTCATTTATCTTGGGACACTTTGAAATTGTGACTGACCCCTTTTATGCAAAGAAGTTCTAGGGCAGGCAAACTCTTTGAAATCGATCTAGAGATAGAAAGAACTTTCAGAAACAGGAGAAAGCTTAATCAACTTCGGCAGAAGGAAGGCAAAGACCAGATCGAGCATATTCAATTAGATATGAATAATGATCAAGCGCCCCAACCTGTCGAGAACAACAACAATAACAGGATGCTAATAGATTATGCTACTCCCTATGCTCATGGGTTACAATCAGGAATTGCAAGGCCTACTATAGAGGTCAATAATTTTGAGATTAAACCTGCTCTATTATCTATGGTTCAACAAAATCAATTTGGTGGTTCTCCTCTTGAGGACCCCAACATGCATCTTTCTATATTCTTAGAGTATTGTGATATGCTGAAAATTAACAGTGTTTCTACTGATGCTATCAGGTTGAGATTGTTTCCCTTCTCTTTAAGGGATAGAACAAGAGCTTGGCGTCACCAGCTACCTTCGGCTTCAATAAGGACATGTGCGGAATTATCACAAGTCTTCCTCTCCAAATATTTCCCTCCATCCAAGACCATTCAACTGAGAAATCAAATAACTAGCTTTATGCAGAAGGATGGAGAATCTTTGTATGAGGCTTGGGAAAGATTCAAAGAATTACAGAGAATGTGCCCGCATCACGGAATAGAGACTTGGGTCTTGGTCCACACGTTTTACAATGGGTTGCACTACAACACAAGGCTTACAGTCGACGCTGCAGCCAGAGGAGCCTAAATGAATAGGCTAATTGAAGAAGTTATGAACCTTTTGGAAGATATGGCTATGAATTATCATCAGTGGACTTCTGAGTGAGGTACACCTTCCAGGAAGACAGGTAAATTCAAACTTGATACTTTCACTGCTCTTACTACGAAGGTAGATTATTTGACTAGAAAAATTGATTCTTGGTTTGTGAACTCTTTGGATGCTAATTCTATGTCTTGTGAGGTGTGTAGAGTTGCAGGACATGTAGGTGTTGATTGCCAGTCGGGAGATGGGCAGTTGACCCCGAGCCATCCTGATCAAATGAATGCGGTTGGAAACTTCAATCCCACCAACAATCCTTATTCCAACACTTACAACCCAGGATGGCGCAACCACCCGAACCTCTCATACCGAACAACTCAGCTGATGCAACCAGGACAAGCACCACCGCAACCAGCCCCACCTCTACAAGGAAATTTCAAGCAACCTCCATAAGGCAATTATAGACAACAACCGGGATTTCATAACAGGAACTTCAACCCACAGCTGAAACCAAACAATGATTCGTAGTTGAGCAAGCAAATTGAAGTGCTGACAGACATGATGAAGTTAATGATGACAAGAATGGATTTCTTGGAGACACACAACAAAATGCTAGAGAATCAACTAGCCCAACAAGCTAGCTCATCCTCCTAAGCACCAGGCAAACTACCATCTCAGCCAGAAGTTAACCCGTGGGAGCATTGCAATGCAATCTCCACTCGGAGCGGCAAACAACTTGAAGATCCAAAGATGCCGATTGATGACAGGAGAAATGATCTGATGCCGGCTCCTAAGGAACAACGTCTAGACACAACCCCGGCAAGACCAAAACCGACTGAAGAAGAGCGGCCCTATGTGGGACCGCATGCTGATGACACCGAAATTTATAGAAAATTTTATGCCATTTCATTGGTATTTTTGTGTCATAATTTTACACCTTTGCTTATTTTGATACCTTTTTTATTAATTATTGCAGAATCTACACTCCTTTTGGTTTTTAATGATTTTCAGACAAAAGGCACAATTTTTAGTAGTTTTCAAGCAATTCAGATGCATGGATGAATTCCCACCATCAAAAGGAGATCACGCGTCAAATTTCAAGAAAATTGGAGCTTCAGACAAAAATACGGCAGGACTGTAATCTATATTACGGTACCATATTTTCACCAGGTACCGTAATATCAGAATGCTGCCGTAATTTGGGAATTTTTCATCCAGAAAGTTTTTCAAAAATTACGGCACTGCCGTAATGGATTTCACGGGCCGTAATCCGGATTCAATTTCGTACAGAAAATTTTTTGGATTTTACGGTACTGCCATAATGAAATTCACGGGCCGTATTTTGAGTCGATTTTTCACCTGAGAAATTTGATGAAATTACGGCATTGCCGTAATTAAATTCACGGTACTGTAATTCTGGATGATTTCTGTATCGAGAGTTCTGCCGATATTACAGCACTGCCGTAACCATTTCTACAGCCGTAATTCTATTCTAGACACGCGATTTTTTCGGATGTTTTGAAGCCCGATTTTTGCGCGATCAATTGCGGACGATCCAAGCCATAATTTGAATATCGGTAAGAAGCAAAAGAGGAGTTTTTGACGAGACGAAGGGGGATACATTAAAAGCCCTAATTTTCATCCACTAACATAGGAGAAATTGAGTTTCACGCCGCCAACCTAGGTTTCGCCACCGGGAAGCGTACATCGCATCTCCGGCCATGAAATTTGAAGGGAAGCTGCACATGAGGAGGAGAAGATACCCCTGAAGTTTCAGAGTGAAAAGAGATCAATCGGAGGCAAAATCGACGAAGAACCCAGCGCCAGCACTGTTCATACCCGTAACTACGGCTATAATTTTCATTACAGTCGTGTGGTTATTTATTTTTCCCCTTTCTTTTTGATTTCTGATCACTAGAAACTATGGTTTATTGTAATCTTTTCTCCCTGCTAGCTTAAACCTTTTATGGGACATGGGGGAGTAATTCTCTTTGATTTCTTAATTACTAGATGATTTTCCCATTATTTCGTCTACTTATGTGACGATTGTCCATAATTCTCCATAGATTCACTTTATCAAGCATGTTTTTAGAGTTTTCATAATACAGATTGAAAAGAGATTTGCTTGAGAACTTGGAACCCTAAACTTGAATAATAGGAACTCACCGTAAGAAATTAGGTTAGTTCTTATTTTTCTTGATTTTAGAAGAATAATTGCCATGTTTAATAATTTGAATCTAGGATTGAGTTATTTTGTTAAATGTGAAGATCTTGTGCGAAAGCAAGGATCGGAACGTTATAGAACCTTAAGTAGAACCTGTGTTGAGAGTCAGATGCACGAAAGTGATCCTTGAGTTCTTTGATTGATGATTTACTTATTTTTAGCTTGGGATAGATCCTGCGTGAAAGCGAGGGTCAGTCCCTTGTATGATTATCTGCACGAAAGTGAGATAATCCCTTTATGAAGTAAATTATATCTTTATCTTGATAAAACTAAACTAACGAATATCTTTTCACATCTAGTCATGGAAATTAAAGTGAATGAAACCCTAGTCCCAGATTCTCTCTCTGATATTTTCGTGTAGCCTTCGATAGTTTACTTGCATATTCTGATTGCCTAGCTAGTGAGTTATTAATTATTCAGTATTTGACAAGCGAGGTGTCTATGGTTCGATATCTTTTTTTATTACTTCGAGTATCCGTGCATTTGTGGACACAACAAGTTTTTGGCGCCATTGCTGGGGACCTTAGTTTTTATCAAGGTTTTGTTTATTTCTTGCATATGTTGTATTTTTCTATTCTTTTCTGTTTGCTTGTGTTATTTAATCCATCTACATTAGTGTGCATAGGAAACTTAGATCTGATGACAGACAAAAGATTGCTTAGGGACTATGCAGCCCCTAAACCTCAAGAGATCCACTTTAGCGTTGCCAAACCAGTTATTGAGGCTAATAATTTCAATATCAAGCCTGCTTTCTTGTCTATGATCCAGCATAATCAATTTGGAGGATCACAAATTGAAGATCCCTATCAACATTTATATCTTTTTCTTAAATATTGTGACACTATTAAAATTAATGGAGTTTCTGATGATGCATTAAAACTAAGTGTTGGGAAACCCCGAGGATATTTTACAATTTTCAAAGATAGAGATTACACAAATACATTGCACATCGGAAAGCAATATTCTCGAGATGAGCCAGTCTCAAAAAATCAGTGAAGATCTCATGCGAGAGAGTCGACACGATGAGTTAGAAAATACCTCAAAGCAAGATGAGGTTGATGTCGAGGTAGGCGCCCAAGCGTATGCCCTCTGCATTCTCACACACACACGGATGCCTCGAGTTCTCTTCTTCCATGCCCGGTGCTAGCCTCAGGAAGAAGATCCGAGTCTTAGTCACCTTCTTCAAAGCTTGCGTCACCTTGAAGGAAGATGCACTAGTGATGAATGAAGGAGGGGAGATGATGCCGCCAAGTCTTCCTCCAACTTGCGCCAAGGTGAGGAGATAGAGAGGACTTGCGGCTAGGAAGATGAAGCAACCAATCTTATGCTACTCTTGCACCAAAGGAGGAGAAAGAAGATCAAGACACCAAGCTTTCCATCAATTGCACCAAGAGGAGAAGAAGAAGTTGCTTGTGGCTAGGTATGGAAGAGGGTTGGCCACAAAGCCTTCCACCTTGCCAATTGACTTGCTCACGCCAATTGGAATCATCCCCAAAGCCTCTCGCATATCCTAGATATATAGAGGCACACAGCGGCAAGGCAAAAGGGGTGTGGGCGCAATTCATTAAGGGAGTATGTGGCTAGGGTATGAGGAGCGTGGCAATTAGGGTTAGGGTTAAGGAAACTCTCCAAGAGCTTTCCATAAACCTTTTCCTTTTAGCCATATGTGCCAAAGACCATCCAAAGAAGTCTATGCAACCATATCAGCCCCAAGACTTGCTATAGAGGCAAGCATACCATCCAACATAGAAGGGGGAGGCGCCTAAAGCTTCCTTATGAAGGAAAATCTCCCACTCCACCCCATTATGCCACTAGGCGCCAATGGGGTGGAGATTTCTTCTCATTACACCCTTTAGTCCATTCTCTCTTCATGACAACTTGTTATTGGGCCTCATTGGGTAATGAGCTAGCCCAAACATTATTGCATGGGTTGATTAAGCAATTGGATCCAATCCAATGCAACCCTAATCCAAATTTGACGAACCATAGTCAAATACGGGTCAACCTGCCAAAAATGAAGTTTGGCTCCAATAACTCTCTTCCATCTCATTAGGCCCATTGCGCTGATGAAATCTCCCAATTAGATCCGAGCTATCCAATAACTCGATCATAAGGCTTCCCGATCAATACGAAAACTCGGGTATCAAGGTGTTCGACCCTGTAGGTTCCTCTGACGCTGGCAGTGTTGACCAAAGTCACCACAAGCAGTGAGTGGCACCTAGCAATGCATCACTGCTACCCAAGTCATTGGAATGGATATCGACATTGACATCCCCATCATCGCGACTAGGTATAGATGCATTACAGTCTCTTTGCCGAACTGATATCTGATTGGACAAGTGTGTCACCACTTGTTTTCACCCAATCACATGGCTATGACTAAATCAGGTTATCACCTGGGTATGGCCATACACTTTCAGTCATAGAACCATAGAGGAGCTCCATGAATATCAAGCTTCCCTCAGGAAGGGGCAAATCCTCTGTCTGTCCATTGACCTTCTCATATGGGTCGTGATATGCTCAATGACAACCGTTATTACCACCCAACTACGGCGAGGTGTTAGGTTGCATCAAAGCATGTCCCTAACCATATAGAATGGCCAATGACCTCAAGTCAAGGGATCAATGCATCTCCTGTCACTTGTGAGGATAACTCATGACACCAAGTCGTTGCCTCACAGCAAGTCTATCCAGTATATCCACCACTGATATACTCATATGTCTGCGTTAGCACCTTGTACCTAGCCAGCCCGTATACCAGTCTCACAAGTACCAGAGCTGTCCCATATCCACTCAGGTACATCAACTGGGGACAATCATTTGAGCACAAATCCAATCTGTCTCTAGGGACATTATCATGTAAGTACATAATCGCAGATGTAAACAAACATAGATAATGACAATGCCAAAAAGATATATAAATATTCGAGTTAAGTAGTACAAAGATGGACCAAAATTAGGTCATAGGGCATATACACCAACAATCTCCCACTTGCACTAAGACCTAGAGGTTGAGGAATCTCAACCCCATATCTCTAGCATGACCATCATGCTTCTGCTGTGCCAAAGCTTTGGTCAATGGGTCTGCCAGATTGTTCTCTCTATCAACTCTGCTAATCTTGACATCACCTCTGTCAATGATCTCTCTGATCAGGTGAAATCTCCTGAGCATGTGTTTGGACCTTTGATGAGACCGTGGTTCCTTGGCTTGTGCAATTGCTCCATTGTTGTCATAGTAGAGCTCAATGGGATCCATTGCACTTAGAACCACCTGAAGTTCAAAAATGAACTTCCTAATCCAAACGGCTTCTTTGGCTGCCTCAGAAGCGGCCACATACTCAGCCTCGGTTGTAGAATTACCTATGGTGGATTGCTTGAATCTCATCCATCATACAGTGGCTCCATTCATCTTGAACACATAGCCGGCCTGCGATCTGAAGTCGTGAGGGTCAGACTGTAATAACGCATCAGTGTAGCCCTGCATACTGAGGTCTTCCTGTCCCCCATAGACCAAGAACAGAACTTTAGTTCTTCTTAGATACTTAAGAATATTCTTTACAGCCACCCAGTGGTGTAAACCAGGATTGGATTGGTATCGGCTAGTTATGCTCACAACATAAGCCACGTATGGTCTAGTACACAATATTGCATACATGATCGATCCCACTGCTGAAGCATAGGGCACTCGACTCATGTCATCCCTCTCAGCCTGTGTGGTGGGACACTGGCTCTTTGAGAGAGTAAGACCATGTCTTACTAGAAGGTATCCTTTTTTGGATTGCTCCAAGTTAAACCTCTCCAGGACCTTATCAATGTAGGTACTCTAACTAAGGGGCAGGAGCCTCTTGGATCTATCCCGGTAGATCCTCATGCCTAGGATATAGGCAGCCTCCCCTATGTCCTTCATCTCGAAACACTTCCCTAACCATGTCTTCATTGACTGAAGACTAGGGATGTCGTTTCCGATGAGTAGTATGTCATTGACATACAATACAAGAAAAGTCACCAAGCTCCCATTGAATTTTTTGTATACACAGGCGTCATCTTCGCTTTTGATAAAGCCATAATCTCTCACAGCTTCATGAAACTGAAGATTCCAACTTCGAGATGCTTGCTTTAATCCATAAATGGATTTCTTTAGCCAGCAGACTTTACTGGCATCTGCAGGATGGATGAAGCCATCGGGTTGTGTCATATACACATTCTGAGTCAGCTTCCCATTAAGGAACATTGTCTTCACATCCATCTGTCATATCTCATAGTCATGATATGCAGCTATAGCAAGCAGAATACAAATGGATTTGATCATGGCAACTGGCGAGAAGGTTTCATCATAGTCCACCTCGTGGACTTGTTT
Source organism: Costus lasius (assembly GCA_027563935.2). Lineage (NCBI taxonomy): Eukaryota > Viridiplantae > Streptophyta > Magnoliopsida > Zingiberales > Costaceae > Costus > Costus lasius. Next base: position 62,072,432 of record CM050454.1, on the reverse strand, counting down.
GAATCCCTTAGCCACTAGTCTACCTTTATAGGTAACTATGTTGCCATCTATGTTTGTCTTCCTCTTGAAGGCCCATTTACACCCTATGGGTTTTACCCCATTAGGCAACTCAATTAAATCCCAGACTTGGTTAGCTGACATGGAATCCATCTCGGATTGCATGGCCTCAAGCCATCTCTCGGAGTCCGGTCCACTGACTGCCTCATCATAAGTCCTGGGTTCATCCTCAATGATGAAGATCCCATCGTGTTGGGTCGGCAGCGACCCACACCTCTCAGGTGCACGACGAATCCTCCTAGACGTATGTGGGGCACGTGCCTGAGCCTCAGGTTGCCCAGCAACTGGTGCAAGTGGCTCAGGTTCCATCTATGTGTCTTGTGATTGCACTTGGACCTCGTCCAAGTCAAACTTCCTCCCACTAACTTCTTTCATGATAAATTCTTTCTCTAGAAAGATAGCACCCCGAGCAACAAGAACTTTGTTCTCGGTGGGAATATATAAGTAGTAACTCTTAGTTTCCATATGGTATCCCACAAACACGCATTTATCAGATCTAGGTTCTAGCTTACTAGAATCTTGACATTTGATATAAGCCTCACATCCCCCTGATAAAAGTGAGATTAAGGCGTCTCCCAATCCATACCTTGTATGGTATCTTGGAGACACTCTTAGATGGAACGTTATTCAGTATCAGAGAAGCTATCTCAAGTGCATGACCCCAAAATGAGGGAGGTAGAGTTGCATGACTCATCATAGACCGAACCATGTCCAACAAGGTTCGATTTCTCCTTTTAGACACACCATTCCATTGAGGTGTACCAAGAGGAGTGAGTTGGGATAAGATCCCACACTCACTTAGATAGTCAAAGAACTCACCGCTCAGGTACTCTCCACCAAGATCTGATCGAAGAGCCTAAATGGATCTACCAAGCTGGTTCTCTACTTCATGTCTGAACTCCTTAAATTTTTCATAGGATTCAGACTTATGTCTCATCTAGTAGATATAATGATGTAGGGGTAGATCACAAGCATGCAAACAACGAGTTTCAAAAGTATTTTTGGTATTATCATAAACTAAAGAAAACCGATTTAACTAACGAAGTTGGAAAATAATATTTTTGTATTTTTAAATAGGAAAACCGAATATTAACTACTTGCAAGAAAGAAATGACAATAACTTAAAGAAGACTCACCTTGCGGTCCTTGAGAATAGAAGGACCGTCCTTCCCGTTCTTCACCGGTCCTACTCTGATGGAAGGTGCAGGTTATACACAGGGCATTCAGCAACCCCACACAGGCGTGGGTGAGTTATAAAGCAAATTAAAACTCAACAATGCTTAAAGTCAAGAGGGAGGCTAATCCTCCAAGTTCTCTTGCTAACAAAGTAATGGACTATCTAAGAAGGGAAGATTAAGAGGGAGGGATGCGCCAAGCTTCCTTGCGCCAATTCCTACAAAGACCCAAAGATGTGTAGTAAGATGCTCTTAGAAACTTAATGGAAGAAAACACAAGAAGAAAGAATACTCATCTTGTAGGATTGCCTTGAAGAGATCCAAGAGGGGTATCCTAATCCTTGCGCCATCTGGAGTTTATGCTCTTGTCTTGATGGAACTAGCCTCGGTCTTGATTGATGAAGGAAGGGCGAAGAGGTGAAGAGGTGAAGAGGAGATGCTCGGCTCTTAGGAGAAGAGAAGAGGGAAGAAGAGGTGTGGGCGACACAAGCACCCTAGGCGACACAAGCACCCATAGTTTGGCTAGGAAACTATTCAACAATATATTCAACAATGCTATGCGCATGATGCAATGGGGATACATTTATAGGCAGCTTAGAGATGAGGATAAGATGAGGGCAAGGTGGTCATTGGCCCCTTGCGCCCCTTACATAATTGGAGAATAATTCGAAATGGAGACAAGGCATTAAGTGGGCTGATCTTGTTGCCTTCTTTGGATGGCTGAAATGGTAAGTCTTGAATTCGAAATGGTTGGCTTCCTTGGAGGTGTTGGCGCATATGAGGGAGAATTTGAATTTTGAAAACCTTCCTTGTTGTCTTGGGCGGCAATGAGAAGAAGGAAAGAAGTCTTTCCCCTAATTGTGGATCTTGATGGGGCAACTCCTTGATTTGTGGATCTAGATGGGCGCCTCCTTGAATTGTGGATCTAGATGAGCCTTGCTTGATTTTTTGTTGTAGATGGTGCAAATAATTCCATGGGCTGGCCTCTCTTCAATTGGAAGGGAATAATTGAAGTGGAGCTTGATGTTGAGTTGAGTTAGAAGTCTCCCTTTGAACTACTTTGAAGTGAACCTTCCAAAATGGGAGCTAGCTTCTTGGAGTGTGGTGAGCTAGCTGATTTGTATCCCTTGAGCTGAATATTAATGTATCCAAACTACATGCACTAACCTACCATGACATTACAATGCACAACCTACCAACAACATTCATAAAAGTAAACTACATGATAGACTTTGGGGTGGAACTAACCTATCATGCCATGCAATGCAAATAAGGAAAGTACTGAAAAGGAAAGTGGACTCTAAGTGAAGCCATACCTGATGGGCTTCCTCCGAGCCCTAGTGGATCTTCTAAGAGCTGTGTTAGGCCCTCCATCATATAACCATACCTACTAAAGTCATTAGTAAATGTGATTAAGTAGTTATACCCTCCTCTGGCTTGTTTATTGAATGGCCCACACACATTAGTATGTATGAGATCCAATAAACCTCATGCCCTTTCACCAGTCTTGGTGAAGGGTGCTTTTGTCATTTTCCCTAATAAACAAGGCTCGCATGTTTCAAATTCTTCTAAGGAACTCTAGTCTAACAACCCATTTGCATGGAGCTGTTGGATGCGATTCTTGTTTATATGGGCTAATCGACAATGCCATAGGAAAGCACCAACTGAACCACTCAGTTTGGTCCTTTTATTATTTATGTTACAAATAGAGTTATCTATATCCAACATTTATAGACCATTGCACAAAGTACCCTTCCCATAGAACATATTTGCAAATGAAAAAGAACAAGAGTTCTTATTTATTTCAAACTTAAATCCCTTCTTTGCCAAGCAAGAAATGGATACAATGTTCTTAGTAAGCGAAGATACATAATAGCAATTGTCTAACTCTAATTAAAGTCTAGAAGGCAGTGAGAGAGTCAAAACTCCTACAGCAACAACGGCAACCTGTGCCCCGTTTCCAACTCGTAGGTCAATCTCTCCAGCCTGCACCGATCTACTTTTCTTGAGCCCCTGCACATTTGTACAAATATGAGCTCCACATGCGGTATCCAATACCCATGACATAGAAGTAGAAAGGTTGACTTCTGTAACATAAATACCTGAGCATGAAGACGAAGCCTTGCCTCTCTTCTTCTCATTCTGAAGTCGCACCATGTCCTTTATCATGTGAAGTGGTCCTCCACATGAGTAGCACTTGTTATTCCTGACTCTTTCCATCTTTATCTTCAATGTCTTAGTTAAGCCTTTCGGCTTAACACATTGAATGTCTACTTTAGGAGGGCTGAGCTCAACCAATTCACCAAAGAGCTGCCTTAGATTAGAAATAATCTCAGAGGCACTCTTAGATTAATATTGCTCTCTTAATTCGGGCGACATGTTGGTTAGCATTAAATTAGCAACCTCTAAAGTATCAGCCTGATTCTTATCATAAGCATCCTTCTCAGCCGCTGAGGCCGAGCATGGAAGTGGCTCAGGAATAGGCTGCTCAAAGACATAGAGCTACCTCTCGAGCTTGAGCACATTTCTCAAGTTCAAATACCAATCCAGTAAGTTGGATCCAACCAACTTATCCCTTTCCAGGGTAGATCGCAGTGACCATCTGCTATTGTTCATAGCCATTGTTCTACAACAACTAAGAAATAACAGATTAGTACTACTTCGAATCATTTAAACTAGACTTGTTTTAAATGATTATGGCTCCCACTATTTTAATCAAATTGACAACCCACAAAGTCAATCAAAAAATTTAAGATTTCCTAGTGAGATAGGATCCTTATTCTACATGAGGCTTCGCATCCCACGAGGGTGGGATGAGATGCACAAAGTGACCCATGTTTCTTAATGTGGGCATGCCGGCCGGTTGCTCCAAGCAACTCCCCTTGTTGAGACAGTCTAGGCATTTCATGTCCAGCGAGGGCTGGATACAGCATGAATCCCTAACCTCTCAATGACGCGTCTAGAGTTTCATCATGTGCCTAGCACATATGAAAACCTAGTCAAGTCCATTCCTAACCATTATGCCCAGGCGAAGGCACGTCCAGGTTAAAACTGGACTGGGGAAACCATTGCTACCACGCACTTTCTAAAGATAACCTAACCATTATGCCCAGGCGAAGGCACGTCCAGGTTAAAACTGGACTGGGGAAACCATTGCTACCACGCACTTTCTAAAGATAAGTGGTTGTGTCCCACGAGAGTGGGAAACAGTTCACAACACCACTGATCGATAGCTTAGTGAGGGCTATGCGTTAGAAGGCTACTAGACTTGATATTTTGAATTGAGGGTTTTTGTTTAAGGACTCATCAGTTTTATCTTATGTCTAACAATACAGGCATGCAATCCTATAGTGATAACATAATGATAAAACATCACAGGCATGCTTTAGCAGATACTGAAAAATAGTAAAAGAATGATGTGATCATAGCCTATTCAAGACATTGAACCAACCCATGCCAAAAGGAGGTTCAATTCTTGACATAGGACTCAAGCCCCCTAAAACTAGACCTAGCCTAGCCGACCTCTAGCTTGGTCTTCAAGGTTGGCTCTAAGGTCCTTCTCATCATGGTTTAGCTCTCAACCCCTAGAGGTAGTTCTAGGGAAACCCTAGAAGCACCCCCATAGGTTCGGCCAATGCCATGGGCTTCCTCCAGGGAAGGTGCGCCATCAAGCAAGCCACAAGAGGGATAGCACACAAGATCAAGGCTCTGCCAAACCCTAACTTGCGCCCCCATGCAAGGATGCGCCATCTTTGAAGAAGCTTCTTGCGCCACCAAGCAAGGTGCGCAAGCTTCAAGCATGCGCCAATCTCCAAGTACATGCGCTACCCTAATCTTCTTCTTAATTAAAAGCAAAAAGAAAAGCGGCACGCATGCCTCACAAGGATACGTCACAGGCATGCAAAGGGGACTCATGACCACAACATTATGCACAACCAAGGTATTTACTCATGCAATTCTACATGCTCATAAAAAATATAAAATATGAAATTTTACTTTTTCATAAAACAAGTCTCTTTTCCTCATCTTCTTATCACAAATCTTGTAGTTATTCGTGATTAACTTTTCATGATGATTTCATAGATCCTTTCAGCTGGCAATTTTGTTAGATCAACAAACCCAGCTAGTCCGAAGACACAATGCCTGTCCTATTTGACAAAACTACGTGTGCCTTTCATCTTTAAATCAAGCAGGAAAAATAACCCAAAAATCCAAAAGAGATTGACAAGATGATAGGAACAAGAAACCCTAATTTTTCCTACTTAGAAAAATCGTTTGCCATGTGATCATGCAATTTTCAAAAATTGAGATATGATATGTGAGCTTGGAAAAGCATGAAATAACATTGTTCGAGTCTCGCAAGTCACTTTGATACCAATGTTGGGAAACCCCGGGGATACTTTCTAATTTTCAAAGATAGAGATTACACAAATAGTTTGCACAACGGAAGCAATATCCCCGAAATGAGCTAGTCCCAAAAATCTAGTGAAGATCGCATGCGAGAGAGTTGACACAATGAGTTAGAAAAAACCTCAAATCAAGATGAGGCCGATGTTGAGGTAGGCGCCCAAGTGTGTGCCCTCTGCAGTCTCACACACACGGATGCCTCGAGTTCTCTTCTTCCATGCCCGGTGCTAGCCTCGGGAAGAAGATCCAAGCCTTAGTCACCTTCTTCAAAGCTTGCGCCACCTTCAAGGAAGATGCGCCAATGATGAAGGAAGGAGGGGAGATGATGCTGCCAAGTCTTCCTCCAACTTGCGCCTAGGGGAGGAGATGAAGAGGACTTCCGGCTAGGAAGAAGAAGCAACCAATCTCTATGCTACTCTTGCTCCAAAGGAGGAGAAAGAAGATCAAGACACCAAGCTCTCCAACAATTGCGCCTAGAGGACAAGAAGAAGTTGCTTGCGGCTAGGTATGGAAGAGGGTTGCGCCACAAAGCCTTGCACCTTGCCAATTAACTTGCTCACGCCAATTGGAATCATGCCCAAAGCCTCTCGCATATCCTAGATATATAGAGGCACATGGCGGCAAGGAAAAAGGGGTGTGGGCGCAATTCATTAAGGGAGTATGCAGCTAGGGCATGAGGAGGGTGGCAATTAGGGTTAGGGTTAAGGAAACTCTCCAAGAGCTTTCCATAAACCTTTTCCTTTTAGCCATATGTGCCAAAGACCTTCCAAAGAAGTCTATGCAACCGTATCAGCCCCAAGACTTGCTATAGTGGCAAGCATACCATCTAAAGTAGAAGGGGGAGGCGCCTAAAGCTTCCTAATGAAGCAAAATTGCCCAATCCACCCCATTATGCCCCTAGGCGCGAATGGGGTGGAGATTTCTCCCCATTATCCCCTTTAGTCCATTCTCTCTTCATGACAACTTGTTTTGGGCCTCATTGGGTAATGAGCTAGCCCAAACATCATTGCAAGGGTTGATTAAGCAATTGGATCCAATCCAATGCAACTCTAATCCAAATTTGACCAACGATGGTCAAATACGGGTCAACCTGCCAAAAATGAAGTTTAGCTCCAATAACTCTCTTCCATCTCATCAGGCCCATTGGCGCTGATGAAATCTGCCAATTAGATCTGAGCTATCCAATAACTCGATCATAAGGCTTCCCGATCAATACGAGAACTCGAGTATCGAGGTGTGTGTCCCTGTAGGTTCCTCTGATGCTGGCAGTATTGACCAAAGGTCACCACAAGAGTGAGTGGCACCTAGTAGTGCATCGCTGCTACCCAGGTCATTGGAATGGATATCGACATCGACATCCCCATCATCACGACTAGGTATAGATGCATTACAGTCTCTTTGCCGAACTGATATCTGATTGGACATGTGTGTCACGACTTGTTTTCACCTAATCACATGGCTATTACTAAATCAGGTTCTCACCTGGGTATGGCCATACACTTTCAGTTATAGAACCATAGAGAAGCTCCATGGATATTAAGCTTCCCTCGGGAAGGGGCAAATCCTCTTTCTGTCCATTGACCTTCTCATATGAGTCGTGATATTCTCAATGACAACCGTTATTACCTCCCAACTAGGGCGAGGTGTTAGGTTGTGTCAAAGCATGTCCCTAACCATATAGAATGGCCAATGACCTCAAGTCAAGGGATCAATGCATCTCCTGACACTTGTGAGGATAACTCATGAGACCAAGTCATTGCCTCACAGCGGGTCTATCTAGTATATGCACCACTGATATACCCATATGTCTGCATTAGCACCTTGTGCCTAACCAGCCCATATACTAGTCTCACAAGTACCAGAGCTGTCCCATATCCACTCAGGTACATCGACTGGAGACAATCATTTGAGCACAGATCCATTCTGTCTCCAGGGACATTAACATGTAAGTACATAATCGCAGATGTAAACAAACATAGATAATGACAATGCTAGAAAGATATATAAATATCCGAGTTCAGTAGTACAAAGATGGGCCAAAATTAGGTCTAGGGCATATACACCAACACTAAGATTGTTTCCTTTTTCTCTCAGGGATCGGGCACAATCTTGGTTATACTCTCGACCTACCGGTACCTTCACCACATGGGAACAACTGTCAAATGCTTTCTTGATGAAGTACTTTCCACCCAGCAAAACCATCCAATTAAGAAACCAAATTACAAGCTTTACACCGAAGGATGGCGAATCATTTAGCAAAGCATGGGAACGTTTTAACGATTTACAACGGAAGTGTCTTCACCATGGCCTTGAAAATTGGATTTTAATTCACACATTTTATAATGGCCTATTTTATAACACCCGACTTATTGTTGATGCTGCTGCAGGAGGAGCCCTCATGAGTAAGACAATTGAAGATGCTTTCACCTTACTTGAAGAGATGTCCCTGAACCATAACCAATGGGCTCCTGAAGAAGGAATGCTATATTGTCATCAACATGGTAAGAATGATAATGAGGAACGGCGAAGCTTCACTAAAGAGGTAAATTCTTTTAGTGTAGGATCCATGCTTGAAAAGTTTATGGCTAACCAAAATCAATTAATGACAAACAAAAATAAAGAGATTGAAAATCTTAAGGGATTAGTTAATCATCTTACCTCTCAAGTAGGATCCTTAGCTGCTTATAATAAAACTCTATCTGATGGATTAGTGAAACCTTCTGGTTGTGTCATATACACATCCTCATCCAGATTTCCATTAAGGAAAGCTGTTTTCACATCCATCTGCCAGATCTCATAATCATAATATGCAGCTATCGCGAAAAGAATCCGAATAGACTTAAACATAACTACAGGTGAGAAAGTTTCATCATAATCTATCCCGTAGATTTGTTTGAAACCTTTCGCAACTAGCCTGCCTTTATAGGTAACCACGTTACCATTCATGTCAATCTTCTTGTTGAAGATCCATTTACAGCCAATAGGGATAACTCCCGGAGGCGGATCAACCAAATCCCAAACTTGGTTATCTGACATGGAGTCCATCTCGGCGCGCATAGCTTCAAGCCATCTCGCTGACTCCGGTCCACTGACCGCATCCGCATAAGTGAGGGGTTCATCATTATCAATGATGTAGACTCCGTCATAGCGCTCAGGCTGTCGACGGATCCTTCCCGATCTTCGCGGTTCCCGTGATATCTGAGCCTCAGGTTGTTGAATTACCTGATCTACTGGCTCATGCTCATCCAATTCTGCTTGAGCACTTTGTCCTTCCTCTGGATTCTCATCCAGTTTTATTTCTCTCCCACTGGCCTCTTGCAGAAGAAACTCCCTCTCAAGAAATATGGCCGTCCGAGCAACAAAAACCTTGTTCTCTTTGGGATCGTAGAAATAATAACCCTTAGTTTCCTTAGGGTAACCGACAAAGATACATTTGTCAGATCTGCTCTCTAGTTTCCCAGAGGCGAGCTTTTTAACGTAAGCCTCGCAGCCCCAGATCCTGATAAATGTCAAGCTTGGCTGTTTTCCATACCATAACTCATATGGCGTCTTAGAAACTGCCTTGGATGGCACTCGGTTTAGTACCTTTGCAGCTGTTTCCAGTGCAAAACCCCAAAAGGAGTAGGGTAGAGCAGCCTGACTCATCATAGAACGAACCATATCAAGTAACGTTCTATTTCTCCTTTCGGACACACCATTCCATTGCGGTGTTCCTGGCGGAGTGAGCTGTGAGATAATCCCACACTCCTTCAAATAGTCAGTAAACGCATGACTTAGGTATTCACCACCTCGATCAGAACGAAGTGCCTTGATATTTCGGCCTAGCTGATTTTGTACTTCATTCTTGAACTCTTTGAACTTGTCAAAAGATTCACTTTTATGTCTCATTAAAAAGACATACCCATATCTACTGAAATCATCAGTAAAGGTAATGAAGTACTGATAGCCACCTCTGGCATGTTTACTAAATGGCCCACACACATCAGTGTGTATAAGGTCAAGTAAACCTGAAGCCAGAAGCGATGCTTCCCCTCTTATCTCCTTGGAGCGCTTTACAGTCCTTTTTCCAGTGACCCAGCTGGCCACAGTGGAAACACCTGTATTCCTTGGACCGCTTAACCTTCTGCTTCAGAGCCTTGCTGTAGCTCTTGACAGGGGTCTTGCCCTTCTTCCCCTTCTTCTTGTTCCTAGAAGGAACCATTAAGACAGAGGTCGAAGGCTTTCCCTTCAGAGTCTCCTCAGTAGTGAGGAGCATATTCAGCAGCTCTGCCGGAGTACAATCGATTTTGTTCATATTAAAGTTAATAATGAACGCGTCGAATGAAGGCGGGAGAGACTGTAGAATAATATCCACAGCAAGCTCCTGGTTGATGGTATGCCCCAGTTTCTCTAGAGCCTCCTTGTGCCCAATCATCTTGAGCACGTGAGCTCCCACTGGGCTCCCTTCAGCCAGTTTGCTCTGAAAGAAAAGCTTTGTCAGATTATAGCGCTCTGTCCTCGCCTGTGCAGCATACAGCATCTTGAGGTTCGCTATCATCTCTATAGCTGACATATCCTCATGCTGACGCTGCAGCGGTGGCGTCATAGACGCTAGCATCAGGCAAGCGACATCAATGCTATCATTGACGTGCTTTTCATAGGCTTCCCGAACCGCCCTTGCGGCGTTCGGAGCGGGTTGAGGCGGTATTGCCGTCTCGAGGACATACAGTTTCCTCTCTGCCTTAAGAACGATCTTAAGGTGTCCGAACCAGTCGGAGAAGTTCGGCCCAGCAAACTTCTCCCTTTCCAGTAGGGATCGCACATTGAAGTTCATGGTGTTCGTTGCTGCAGGTATCTACAACAATGCAAGAACAGCAAGGTCAGTATCAATGTTAAGAATCAATCATGACTTAAGAAAGATTCTTTTTCTCACTATTTTATCTGACTGAAAAATCCATTAAACAGTCCGAAAGAGTAGACACTCTTTTAGTGAGATGGGATCCGGATTTCATACTTGGTCTCTGCGTCCCGCTCAGGCGAGATAAGATGCACAGAGAGTACAAGCACTAATCTCCGGTAGGCAGTCCCTGCCGATCGCCAACCCGTGCGATTCCCCTTCATCTGGGCAATCCAGCAGACTGTGCCAACTGAGTTGGTACAACACAGTCTCTGATCCCACAGATGGCTGCCTCCATGTGCTACCATATGCGCCACATATGTAGCCTACATGGTCAAGCTGACCCGACCTACTCCCTGGACCACCATGTGCTATGCTGAGCAACGAGAAGGGATAAATCCCTACTCTGTAACACACAGGTGTAATCCCACACCGTCTGAAGATAGATGGACGTGCCCACTGAGTGGGTACAACACGGCTCCAACGATAATCAGAATAGTGAGGTTTCGCGTCAGAAGGCTTACGAGCTTGATATTTTTAGCGTTGGATTTTAACGGTCTTTTTATCTTCTTCACTATCATGCAATTCCTATGGTGATAGCAGAAGATAAACTAATCATGCAGTTCTAATATTTAAACAATAATAAAAGAAAGCATGAATCTTATGTGGTAAAAGCCCATAGCCCTAGTAAGACCTTAATTTAACTTAAGTCTTGACTTGCTTATCTTCATAGGGCCTTTTGCTGCTCATCTGGCCCAAACCTGGGCCCAAGCGCCATCTGCAGCTCTGGTGCGCCCACCAGGAATTTGCGCCAGGTCATAGGGTCGAACCCTAGACCTCCCACCTAGTCCAGCCACTGCTGCAAGCGCCTCTGCCAAGTGTGCTTTGTGCTCTTGTCTAATTAAATTACAAATTTAACTATCTAGACAAGAATGACACGCAGGTCAATAACATTTTATAAATTAAAACAATGTGATACGCAGATCACAATAATTAATTTACAACCATAATTCCAGGCTCGCAGGCCCCAGCACAGCACACAATTAATATGGGCAGCCCACATAAGAGTAAATAGACAAACATATGGCATCATTCAAAAATCATGTGATCCATAAAAATTAAAATTTTCGAAAAACCCCATAGGCTTCAATTTTAATTTTCTTATATGCCCTACAACCTTACAACGGTCCATTAATAGGGATCCACTCATCCAACCTAGTCAGATCCACTGCCCTTGCATGCACCAAGTCCTAACTGACTTGAGTCGACCAAAAGGCCAACCATGCATGCGCCAAGGGCTGAACGACCACGCTGAGGTCTGGCAAGCGGGTGTGACCCCGGGCCTAACTCAGGTGCGTTCATGGGTCGTCTCAATCAGACATCGCTACACGCCTGTCTGCAGTCGACCTATAGCCACCTCAAGCTTGCGCCAAGGTGCTATCCAGTCGACCCATCAAGGCTGTCAGATAGTCTGATCAGACTGATTGGATCTGATCTAGGGGGTGATTTCAACCCTACTAACCCGTTTAAGGGTTTACAGCAGGCGCTTAGATCTAAGTGAGATCGCGCAAGTGAAATGTTTTTAACAAAAACAAACTAAGCGCCACAAAAACATGCGCCAACTATACATATTTAATTTTCGCATATAATGCTTCAACTAAAGATGAATTTCGCATGTATAGATCTAAGCAAACAAGGATCACAAAAATGGCTAAAGCAATCATAAAACATGCATAGACCAGGCTCTGATACCAATTGAAGGTTCCCCTAACCAAAGGGGGGCGAAAACCCTATGGTGGCGCAAGTAAGATATGCAGCGGATACTAGGGTTTCATAGGATCTCATACATGTAAAATAATCAACTTTATATGCATGAAAATAAATTCATACCGATGCCATTTCAAGATGGCGCCTTGGAAGTAAAGATGCAATCGCCTCTTCTCCAAAGTCTCGCACACAAGATGAAGATGCGCTTATCCCTTGGTGCTCCTTGTGCTAGCAAGGTTCCTTGGAGTCCTTGATCGAGTGAAAGGGATGGAAGAGATGTCCTTCTCTTGGCCGAATCCTCCTCTACCTTCAAGACGTTGCCACACACGAAAACGTCGAGAGAGAATATGGGCGAGAGGCGAGAATAGAGAGCACTCTATTCGGTCGTGAACAACATCTCCAAGTGGAGATCGTGGTTACTAAAAATAGCCACCACACTTCACTCCAACGTTCACGCCAAGTGAACATGTCGCCAACTCCTCTCCCCATGAACCATGCGCTCATTTCATGAGCCGGTTCACATTGGTTCGGTTTAAGAACCAATCAAGCCAATGATCTAGTCTAGATCTCAAATAAACCCTAAGGCTCCAGATCTGACCGTTAATCTCTTGATGCTTCTGATCTGATCGATCTAGCATCCAATCTCTCAATCGAAGCTTACCGATCTCAAGCCCTAATCAATCAAACATGATCAGACCAGATCTCACTCACAATCAGAGATTAAATCCCTTTAAACTGAACCCAAACAATTCAGTCCACACGATCTGACTTAAATAAGCCATATCATCAAATTGTGCGACCCTAAGGGTTTCCTTTAAATGTCGGTAACGATAACTCACGTTATCACGATCAGTGAGGGGTATCTAGCAACACATCACTGTCTCCCGATATAAAGGAAAAAGTCTTCCAAGACTACACCCAAAACACAGCACAAGTGTGAATCAATTCACAAGGCATGCATAATTCCTTTGCCACTTGATATTCTTATTGGACAAGCGTGTCAAGCTTGTAGCTCCAATATGATGAGCATGATTAGATCAGATGAACACTGTCACCTGGGTATGGCCATACTCTTTTCTCAATCATCTCATCCAGGGGGCCCTTTAGAACATCACACTCCTTAAACAAGGAGACGGCAATCCTATGTCTATCACTAGTGCCCTAACATGACTCAAGCTCACCATCCAAGATAGCCTATAACCATTGTGTTTCAAATGATATTGAACTACCTCAAAACAATGAAATCATCATTTAGAAAACACAAGTGATCTCAAGTCAGAGGAAATGTGCCACTTGTCATATTCAAAGATTATTCACATTGCGACAAACAATTGAACATCCTAGTAGGGTCTGTCCAGTACATCCAATGTACCCATGAGTCTACATCTTATTCCATGCTCGAAGCATCCTATAAGATTAGAACACATATTAGTCTTAACCATATCAAGGCTGTCTCATGTTCACCAAGATATATCGACTAAGGACACAACAGCATGTCAGCCCAGCTGAACAGCTTTGAGACATTATTCAGAAGAACATATATTGCAGCAGACAATGTAGCTAACTGAATAACAACCATGCCTATATAAACATAACAGTTTATTACATGATACTGATACATTCCCAAGGCCTCAAACATTAGGCTTAAGGGCATACCCCAACAAAAATCTGTGATGAGTAGGATAATTTTCTTTTCCTGCTGGGTATTGTTTATGGGCTCTACATAGTAATTGAATGGCGACAAATTTGGAGATCTATTTCCAAATGGCTCACCCAAGGGCCGCTTGTGATGCTTGGGGACTTCAACATGCTGTTTTCCATTGATGAAAAATTAGGGGGCTCTAGTCATAATGAGCATGAGATTCTTAACAACATTGAAAAGAAGAGCGTCTTGGGAATCTCAGATATTAACTACCAGGGGGATTTCTATACGTAGTCAAACTCCCAATATGGTAAAAACCGAATTTCTTGTAAGCTGGACCGTATTATGGCTACCGGGGAGTGGAAGGAAAGGTATCCACTCGTTGAGGCTATTTTCCTTCACCCGGGCATTTTCGATCACTCGCAGGCTCTTTTATCCTTTGGCAAACAGTCTATGTGCAAGGACCCTAAATTTCGCTTTTTCAATTATTGGCTGAGTTACCCTAGCCTAGCCCAGGTGGTGAGTACGGCTTGGAGCGCTAATCACATATATGGTACGCACACGTTCATTCTTTACCGCAAGCTCACTTTGGTCAAACAGGCGCTCAAATCCTGGGCAAAGGAGTTGAGGAGGGAGAACAAGACCCATCTTAGGGAAAACCATAGCCGGTTGGCGGCCATCCAGTAGGAGCTCCAAGCAAACCATTGTGATACTACTCTGTGCGCCTTGGAAAGGCAATATCATGATGACATTAAGATGTATTGGGATACGGAAGAGTCTGCTCTTAAGCAGAGATCGAGAGACCTCCATATCTCCCTTGGTGATTCCAACACATCTTATTTTTCCAACTTAATGAAAGCCAGAAGGACTAGAAACTCCATTGCTGCTTTGAAGGACGAAAATGGGGATTTTGTCTATGGTTTGATTTATCTAAAGAGGCCATGCGATATTTTCAAAATATTCTTGCCCCTAATATCTCACATAGGACCCTGGATATCCAGGTGAGATCGACCCTGTCGCGTGATGCTATTCATTCTCTCAGCACGGATTTTGACAGGGCCCACATTGAGAAGATCATTCTGACTATAAACAGCGCCAAGGCGCCGGGCGTTGATGGCTTCAACGCCTCCTTTTTCAAGTCTTGTTGGGACACTATTAAGAACGAGGTGTTGGCTAGCTAGATTTCCTCGAACATGGTCACTTACTCAAAAGAGTTAATGTAACATCCCTCACTCTTATTCCAAAGGTCCCTAACCCTTCTTCTTTTGTAGATTTCAGGCCCATATCAGTTTGTCAATTGATATACCGCTTCATCTCAAAAATTCTGGCCGATCGTATCAAGAGGGTCCTTCCTGAGATCATCGAGGGGAATCAGCATGCTTTCATTCAAGGCCACTCCATGCATGAAAATATCATGCTGTGTCAAGAGATTATACATGGCTATCACAAGAAAACCGGTTCCCTGCGCATGGCGATCAAGGTGGATCTCCAAAAGGCTTTTGATTCAACTAGATGGGATTTCATAAATCACATCCTGAGGGCTTATCAGTTACCCTCCCGTTTCGTTGAAAGAGTCACGACTTGCATTACATCCCCCACATTCACCATCACCCTTAATGGGCAGGACGTTGGTTTCTTCAACGGTACCCAGGGCCTTCGCCAGGGATGTCCGATGTCTCCATACATTTTTATCATTGTGATGCAGTACCTCACGGATTTGCTCTCTGAGGCTTTTAGGAATGGTAACATCTGCCAGCATGATCATTGCAAGACCTTGGACATTACAAACTTGCAGTTCGCGGATGATGTTATCAATTTCTGTGAAGCTTCTGAAGTCTCAGCCAGGGCCATCAGTCGGGTTCTGGAGACCTTTTACCACAATACCGGTCTCCAAATAAACAAGTGCAAATCGCAGATCTTTTACTCGGCCTTGTGGATCGCACAACCAAGAAAAAGTCTCTTCTATCATGGGTATTCCAAAAGGATGTATGCCTTTCTGCTATTTAGGTATTCCTATTACCAGTTGCAAAATCAATAAGAGAGACTATATGCCCCTTTTAGAAAAAATAGCAAATTAACTCTCAACCTAGCGGGCAAAGACATTATCCTATGCTGGGCGAGTGGAATTGATTAAATCTATCTGCTATGGCAACATCAATTTCTGGTGCAGTGCATTGAAACTCCCCACCGGGGTGATTTCCTCGCTAAATTCTATGCTTGCTAACTTTCTATGGTCGGCGGGGCACAAAAATAGCATTGCAAAGGTGGCTTGGATAAATGTCACCAAACCCATGCATATGGGGGGCATTGGGCTACGGGACATAGGGAAGCTCAATACAGCTTTCATTATGCGCCATATTTGGAGCGTCATCACAGATAAAATGATGGGGGGTCAAGACCAGCTCCGAGGAGGTCCACTAGGGTCCGTGGGAAACCTCTCAGGTATGGGTTTTCCTCATTGGATCCTACTTTCCTTTTTTAGCATTGCATCGCATCATGATAGGTTAGATCCACCCCCAATCTAACATGTAGTTACATGTAGGTTTTACTTTCCTGTTTAAATAAAATGTTGCATCATGGTTGGTTAGAAGCATAGCACGTGTAATGCATCTACAATACATAGGCAAAATTCAGCTCACCACTCAGTCACCTAGTGAGCTCCAAAAAAGGAAATTCAGCTTAAACTCAGTTCAACTCTCATCACTTGAAGACTTGAGTTGATGGGGCTTCATCAATGCATCAAACTCTTGCCAAATTCAGCCTTGGGCGCCCACATCATTCCCTCAAAGAATCAACCACAAGACAAGATCCACCAATCAATCCTCAAATCAAGGAAGCATTTAATATGGCGCCCAACACTTGGAGAAGTAATTCGAAATTTTCTCCTCAATTGGAAGCTCCATCAATGCTTAGAACCGCCCACTCATTCAAAGATCAATATGCGCCAGCCCTTGAATTCAAATTCAAAAACTTACCTTGAAGGAGATGGCCAAAGAAGGAAGGACAACTCAAGCTTGTGTGCGCCAATTCAATGTATTTTCCCTTGCAATTATTTCCTGAATTTTCCTCCTTATTTGCTTGGGCGCCTATGGGAAGAAATGACTCATGTAACCCCTAGATGCCTTGCCTATAAATTGTAGCCCTCATGCATCATTTTGCATAGCATAGTAATGAACTTTGTCGAGTAGTTTCTAGGTTAATTTCTGAGTGCTTGTGTCACTACTCTTCTTCTCTTCTCTATGCGCCTCCATCAACCATTTCCCCATCATAGTCGAGCCTTCCACCATCCTCCCCTTTAACTTTCCGAGACCATCCTCTCTTCAAGCAAAGGCCGAGAGTTCCACTTCCACAAAACTTGATGAAGATCTTCCTTGAAGCCGAGATACAACTTGAAGAAACCATTGAATCCGAGAGTCCTTTGAAGAAGCGTCACTAAGATAAGTACTCTCCCACTTTCGGTTTTGTTCTCCTACTTTGTAAGTTCAGATATCTACACAATTGTTTGACTCTTGTAGGAAGGCGCTTGGACCTTGAAGACCCCCTTGGGGGCGCAAGCCCTCTCTTCTCCACCCCTCCCTTAATTAGTTTAGTCTCTTACTTGTCTAGGCAAGAGAACTTGGAGGCCTAACCTCCCTCTTGCACCTTTTGTTCTATAAAGTTCAATATTGCTTAAACAATTCACCCACGCCTGTGTGGGATTGCTGTATTGTCTGTGTGTAACCGACACCTTCCATCAGAGTTGGACCGGTGAAGAACAGGAAGATGATCCCTTCTATTCTCAAGGGATCCACTGTAAATCTCCTTTAAGTTTCAGTAATTTAATTCTGCAATTTATTTCAGCAAGTAGAGTAATTCGGTTTTCCTATTATAAAATTACAAAAACACTTACTTTCAAATCCGTTAGAGTAATTTCGATTTTCATAATATTATTATTACAAAGTCTTTTCAAACCTGCTGCTTGTCTTTTGAGTCCTAAGCCCACATCAGTTTGGTATCAGAGCATAGGCTCTAGAGTAGATTTTTTAAGCCAAAACTTATTTTTCTACTACTAGAACGATTCTTGTGGTTTAGGTTGCTTGAAAACAATTGATTCCATAATCTACTAGGGTTCATATTTTTTTCGAAAAGATATACTCCTTTCAAAACTGCATCATGCAAACTAGAGCTAGAGCCCAACAAGAGAATCAATCCATGGATTTAACTGAGGCTATTAGACAACTTACACAAAGGTTTGATGGCATGCAAAATGATATCCAAAACCTCAACACTAGGTTTAACACCATTGAAACCCAACAAAGGACCCTAAGCCAACCTCCGAGCGAGGCAAACTTGGACCCTTTGGAAGACATGAACCGCCAACCTACTCCCAACCCTATGGTTACTCCCCATATCGAGTGGAACGGGCAACTTGCTCAAACGCCACTCAACCAAAGACCTAGGAACTTTGATGTGCACCATGCCGTCAAGCTTAACCCTCCTACTTTTAGTGGAACCCTAGACCCTAGGGAATTCATAGACTGGGTCACCCAGCTTGAGCGGTATTTTGTGTGGAGTCAAGTCCCTGATCAAGATAAGGTGAACCTAGCCACATGTCTCCTAGAAGGATCAGCTAGGTTATACTGGACCCATGTAGAAAGAACCCTCCAGTATCCTATTGAGAGGTGGGAACACATGCGCTTTCGGTTGAGAGAAAAGTATGTTCCTCAATACTATCGAAATAAGCTTCTTGACCAACTTAGTAGCCATATCCAAGGTAGTGCAAATGTATCCGAGTACATGACCAAGTTACAAGAGCTTCTCCTTAGATGTGAAATCACTGAAGATCCAAACCTTACCCTGAGTAGGTTTAAAAATGGCCTTAGACCAGATATCAAGAGAAGCCTCACCTATTACCATATAGATAGCTTAGAAGTAGCCTACCAAAGAGCTCTAGAGGTTGAACAAGAAATTAAGACTAGAAGGGAGTTCACACCCAATAGACTTTCCTTTAGAAGTACCCAAACCAATTCTCCTAGCCCAATACAACCTCGACCTAAGCCAACTCAAGCTATAGAACCAAGTAGACCTCAACCCAGGCCAAACCAACCCACAGGAACCAGTAGATTTGTCTGTCACAACTGTAAGCAACCTGGACATATGGCTAGAGACTGCACCAAAAGGTTCCTCATCATAGAAGAAGATCCCTTAGAACCTGAGGCAACCCCTGAAGAAGAATTAGATCAAGATCCCAACCTTCAAGACATAGAGTACCAAGATCCTGACACTGACAACTTCGCCCAAAACACCTTAGGGGTAGTAAGATGCAATCTGGTCAAACCTGCTCCTACTGAGGACTGGAGAAGGACAAGCATCTTCCATACTTACACCAAGTGCCATGGTCACATGTGCAAGGTTGTAATCGATGGAGGAAGCAGTGTCAATGTCGTCTCTCATGTAGCTGTGGTTAAGATTAAGCTGAAATTAGAACCACACCCAAGCCCCTATAGCATCTCTTGGGTCAACCAAAATAGCATGCCTGTCACCCATAGATGTCTTGTGCCCCTCCAATTCGGCACCTACCAAGGACAAATCTGGTGTGATGTCATCACCATGGACGTCTCACAAGTCCTTTTGGGTCGCCCTTGGCTATATGACATGGATGTGATCCACTATGGTCGCACCAATACTTATGTCTTTAGCCAAGATGGGCAAAAGATTAGGTTGAAACCTACCCTACCCAAGGAGCTTAGAGCCTCAGCCAATAAGGGTAAGATAGAGGAAACCAAGTCTAGTGATAGCAAGCCCACCATTCAACTCATTCGACCCCAAGCTTTCACTAAGGAAATTCAAGAGACCCAACCTATCTACTCCTTAGTCTTTAAGGAACCCAACTCTGACCAAGAGGATAAGCAACCCCCTAAGATAGAAGCCCTCCTCTCAAACTATAATGAGTTAACCCCAGAGGAGTTACCCATAGGCTTACCCCCCTCTTAGGGACATTCAGCATAACATAGACCTTGTCCCCGGTTCAACCTTACCCAACCTTCCCCATTATAGGATGAGCCCCACTGAACATGAGGAACTTAAGAGACAGGTAGATGACCTCCTATCTAAGGGACACATTAGGGAAAGCATAAGCCCTTGCGCAGTCCCAGCCCTTCTTACCCCAAAGAAGGATGGTAGCTGGCGCATGTCTATTGACTGTAGGGCTATCAACAAGATAACTGTGAAGTATAGGTTCCCTATCCCAAGACTATATGACATGCTAGACCTCCTTGTAGGATCCACCTGGTTTAGCAAACTTGACCTTAGGAGTGGTTATCACCAAGTCAGAATAAGGTTAGGGGATGAATGGAAGACCGCCTTCAAAACAAAGGATGGTCTATATGAGTGGTTGGTCATGCCCTTCGGGCTAACCAACGCACCCTCAACCTCTATGAGGCTTATGACCCAAGTCCTTAGACCCTATATAGGTAAATTCCTAGTAGTCTATTTTGATGATATCCTGATATACAGTAAGACTAAGGAAGAACATCTAGAACATTTAAGGAAGACCCTTGACCTACTTAGGACTGAGAAGCTATACATCAACCTTAAGAAGTGCTCTTTCCTCTCTCATAAGGTTGTCTTACTAGGGTTTATTGTTTCTGAGTTAGGTTTACAAGCTGATCCTGCTAAGGTCCAAGCAATTTTAGACTGGCCTGAACCTAAAACCCTCACTGAAGTTAGGAGTTTCCATGGCCTAGCTACTTTCTACCGTAGGTTCATCAAGAACTTTAGCTCCATAGTTGCCCCAATCACCAGTTGCATGAAACAAGGTGATTTTGCCTGGACCAAGTCTGCTAGTAAAGCTTTTGAAGAACTCAAATCTAGGATGACCTCTGCCCCAGTTCTTAGGCTCCCAGACTTCAGCAAAGTCTTTGAGGTCGATTGTGATGCCTCTGGCATAGGCATAGGTGGGACCCTCAACCAAGAAGGTCACCCTATTGCCTTCTTCAGTGAAAAGCTGAATGAGGCCAGGCAGAAATATTTGACTTATGATAAGGAGTTCTATGTTGTAGTCCAAACCCTTAGGCATTTCAGACACTACCTTATCCATACTGAGTTCACCCTTCATAGTGATCACCAAGCCTTATCTTTCCTAAATGCCCAAAAGAAACTTAACTTTAGGCATGCGAAATGGGTAGAATATCTTCAACAGTTTACCTTTGTGCTTAAACATAAATCTGGAATTGAAAATAAGGTAGCTGATGCCTTGGGTAGAGTTACTTTGCTTATCAACAAACTGCATGTTGAACTTATTGGCTTTGATCGCATGAAATATGCTTGTATTGATTGTCCTAATTTTTCTGCTATATACCATGATCTAAGTTTAGATGTCCATAGCCATTCCTTGTACACCCTTAGGGATGGATACCTATTTCTTGGCCCAACACTCTGTGTGCCTAAGACTTCTATCCGGGACTTCCTAGTTTGGGAAATCCATGGAGGAGGGTCTGCCGGACACCATGGCCGAGAGAAAACCTTAGCCCTGGTAGAGGAGCGGTTTTATTGGCCAAACCTCTATAAGGATGTAGCCAAGGTAGTTAGACATTGCAAAACTTGCCAAACCACTAAGGTTCAGAAACATAACTTTGGGCTTTACACACCCCTTCCTATCCCTAGAGCCCCCTGGCAAGATCTAAGTATGGACTTCATCTTAGGATTACCTAGAACCCCCTCTAAGTATGACTCTATCTTTGTGGTTGTAGATAGGTTTACTAAGATGGCCCATTTCTTACCTTGTAGGAAAACTTCTGATGCTTCCTATATAGCCCGCCTATTCTTTAGGGAAGTAGTTAGACTGCATGGTACCCCTCTTACTATTGTGTCTGATAGGGATACTAGGTTTATCAGCCACTTTTGGAGAACCCTGTGGAAACTTCTAGGCACAAACTTAAAATTTGCCTATCATCCCCAGACGGATGGTTAGACAGAAGTGGTCAACAGATCACTTAGGAGTATCCTTAGGAACCTAGTTGGAGAGCACCCCGGCAATTGGGACAAATTGCTACCCACGGCCGAGTTCTCTTACAATAGTGTGCCTAATCGAACCACTGGCCATTCACCCTTTCAAGCAAATTTAGGGTATCAGCCAAACAAACCAATTGACCTTCTCCCAGCACCTAGGCATTTTCATGTTTCAATATCTGCTAGAGACTTAGCTTTTCATATCTCTCAGCTTCATCATGAATTATATAGCACCATGTCAGATTCTGTTAATCGTTATCGTGATGATGCTAACAAGACACGCCAAGAAAGGGCATTCTCTGTAGGTGATCAGGTGATACTACGAGTCCGCGAGGAGCGAGTACAAGGACCTAGACACAAGCTGGATGCAAAGGGGATCGGACCATTCATAATCACGGGGAAAATCAACAACAATGCCTACATTCTGGATCTGCCACCCGACCTTGGGATCCCAACCACTGTCAACATTGAGGATCTCACACTCTTCCATGAGCCACTTCCCACCCCGGAGCCCGACGATGCCCATGAGCCAGGCATTGACGCCATTCTGGAAGACCAGACTCGCCTTACACATGACGAGGTACAAATCTTTTATCAAGTCCGTTACACATCTGGTGAGGAGGTTTGGCTTCCTAAGGCTGAGCTTGCCCAAGCCAACCCTGAGTTACTCCAAGGGTACAAGGACAATTCTCCAGAGGAGAATTTTTCCCACCCGGGGAGAAATGATGGGGGGTCAAGACCAGCTCCGAGGAGGTCCACTAGGATCCGTGGGAAACCTCTCAGGTATGGGTTTTCCTCATAGGATCCTACTTTCCATTTTTAGCATTGCATCGCATCATGATAGGTTAGATCCACCCCCAATCTAACATGTAGTTACATGTAGGTTTTACTTTCCTGTTTAAATAAAATGTTGCATCATGGTTGGTTAGAAGCATAGCATGTGTAATGCATCTACAATACATAGGCAAAATTCAGCTCACCACTCAGTCACCTAGTGAGCTCCAAAAAAGGAAATTCAGCCTAAACTCAGTTCAACTCTCATCACTTGAAGACTTTAGTTGAAGGGGCTTCATCAATGCATCAAACTCTTGCCAAATTCAGCCTTGGGCGCCCACATCATTCCCTCAAAGAATCAACCACAAGACAAGATCCACCAATCAATCCTCAAATCAAGGAAGCATTTAATATGGCGCCCAACACTTGGAGAAGTAATTCAAAATTTTCTCCTCAATTGGAAGCTCCATCAATGCTTAGAACCGCCCACTCATTCAAAGATCAATATGCGCCAGCCCTTGAATTCAAATTCAAAAACTTACCTTGAAGGAGATGGCCAAAGAAGGAAGGACAACTCAAGCTTGTGTGCGCCAATTCAATGTATTTTCCCTTGCAATTATTTCCTGAATTTTCCTCCTTATTTGCTTGGGCGCCTAGGGGAAGAAATGACTCATGTAACCCCTAGATGCCTTGCCTATAAATTGTAGCCCTCATGCATCATTTTGCATAGCATAGTAATGAACTTTGTCGAGTAGTTTCTAGGTTAATTTTTGAGTGCTTGTGTCACTACTCTTCTTCTCTTCTCTATGCGCCTCCATCAACCATTTCCCCATAATAGCCGAGCCTTCCACCATCCTCCCCTTTAACTTGCCGAGACGATCCCCCTCTTCAAGCAAAGGCCGAGAGTTCCACTTCCACAAAACTTGATGAAGATCTTCCTTGAAGCCGAGATCCAACTTGAAGAAACCATTGAATCCGAGAGTCCTTTGAAGAAGCGTCACTAAGATAAGTACTCTCCCACTTTCAGTTTTGTTCTTCTACTTTGCAAGTTCAGATATCTACACAATTGTTTGACTCTTGTAGGAAGGTGCTTGGACCTTGAAGACCCCCTTGGGGGCGCAAGCCCTCTCTTCTCCACCCCTCCCTTAATTAGTTTAGTCCCTTACTTGTCTAGGTAAGAGAAATTGGAGGCCTAACCTCCCTCTTGCACCTTTTGTTCTGTAAAGTTTAATATTGCTTAAACAATTCACCCACGCTTGTGTGGGATTGCTGTATTGTCTGTGTGTAACCGACACCTTCCATCAGAGTAGGACCGGTGAAGAATGGGAAGGTGATCCCTTCAATTCTCAAGGGATCCACTGTAAGTCTCCTTTAAGTTTCAGTAATTTAATTCTGGAATTTATTTCAGCAAGTAGAGTAATTCGGTTTTCCTATTATAAAATTACAAAAACACTTACTTTCAAATCCGTTAGAGTAATTTCGGTTTTCATAATATTATTATTACAAAGTCTTTTCAAACCCGTTGCTTGTCTTTTGAGTCCTGAGCCCACATCATAAAGCCACCCTTTGGGTGAAGTGGATTCATGAGCGATACCTGGGATTAGACTCAATTTGGTCAGTTCAATTGACCAATCGGACCCCTTGGCCTTTCTAGAACATCTTATCGGTTTGTGACACTTGCATCTGGATGGTGGGTTATACAGTCGCAAATGGGGCATCTATTCGGCTCTAGCTTGACCCCTAGTTTGAATCTCGTCTTCTTTTCAACTTGGTAGAGGACATCAGATTTGAGAACCCACCGAGTAAAGATGCTCTCCTCAACTCCTTGATCGTCAACGCCAAGTGGCAGCTTCCTCACCCGAGATCCATCAGGCTACTTGATGTCTATAGCACCATTCCTCGTATCCCTATAAATTCTAACCTGCAGGAAGACCGTATTTTCTGGAAGGTGACCTCCCAAGGGTGTTTCTCTCTAAAATTGGCCTATGAAAAGCAATTGCTTGACAGTGAAGTGCGGTGGAAAAATATTGTATGGTTTAAGGGGCATATTCCACAGTACTCCTTCACCACATGACTTCTTTATTTGCGGCAGCTGAGCACCCGTACCAGGCTCCACAACTTGGGGGTTATACAAAACCTGATGTGTAAGCTTGCAACTCTGCCCCCGAAATGCACAATCATCTTTTCCTCCAATGTAAAGCCATAGCCGATTTTTGGATGCAAATCAAAAGGAGATGTGGTATCAGGATCACTACGGACTCATGGGATGATATGGACAGTCACCTTGTCCAATCTTGGAAGGCTGGTGACAATAATAAAACTTATATCCGACGCCTGTTCATGTCTGGGGCTATCTATTATATATGGCGATATAGAAATGCGGTGCTTTTTGGCACCCTAACAGGGGCCCTCTTGCTTATTATAACATCTTGTTAGCTGATGTCAAAGCAAAAGTGTGGAGCTACATTCGGACTCCTGACTTGGACTAGACCACGCGATCTTTTTTGAAATCATGGGAGTTACAATGACTATTTCATCTTGGTTTTCTGATGCTTCTTACTCTTTGGCGGATTTCATCACCATATGGGTTTGGCATAGTGCCAGCTTTCTTTATTTTTCCTTGGAGTTCTCGGGTTTCTTTTCTTATGGTTTCTTTTTTCTGAAGGCTTCGCTTGCTAGTTGAATTTCTGATTGGAGTTCTTCAGCTTTCTTCTTTATGGCGGCCTCTATTCATCAAATGTTGTTTATTTTTGCAAGATTTAGCCAGAAATTTTTGCTTGCAGCAAACCATGACCCTCACGTTTCTACTTTCCTTAGCTCTTGGAGGGATTTGGAGGGGTCCTAAAGCATCTCCCTGGAGGCTTATTTGTATGCTCTTAGTTTCCTTGGCATGCTTATCTTGCTTATTGCAAGGACTGCTACAAAGTCACCAACATGCAGCGCAAAGAGATTGGGGAGATGTGTTGTTTTTTCATGCTCTGGTGTCCTACTTATGTGTTTTTTGCCCTTTTTGTTTTGTGAGAAGGGTTTTGATAAGTATGGTTGAGATATTTTGTGTTGTAGCAGGATCCACGCGTCCATATATACAGGGGAATCTCTGTCAAAATTTTTATTATCCTAGGATGAGGGAGTTGGTGGAGTTTGTACATATTCTGTAACATATCTTTTTAGATTTATATTAAATCCCTTCTTGGCTTTTGCAAAAAAAAAAAAATAAATAAACTTGTGACAGTTGCCAACGGATTGTGAATCTCTCCAAAAGGGATGAGCTACCTCTAAATGATATATTGGAAGTAGAAATTTTTGATGTGTGGGGGTTCGACTTCATGGGACCCTTCTCGTCTTCATGTGGTAAACGGTATATTCTGGTTGTCGTTGATTACGTGTCGAAATGGGTTGAGGCATCCACTGAAGCTACTAATGACTCTAGAGTCGTTATGAAGTTTATGAAGTGGACTATTTTCTCTTGATTTGGAGTTCCACATGTTTTGATTAGTGATGGCGGCTCCCACTTCATTGAGCAGAAGTTTGGAGCACTTCTGAAAAAGTACGGTGTCAAGCGCAAAATTTCCATGCCCTACCATCCTCAGACTAGTGGTCAGGTGGAGGTCTCTACTAGAGAAATCAAACAAATTTTAGAGAAAACTGTATCGCGAACACGGAAGGATTGGGCAATGAAATTATCTGATGCTTTATGGGCCTACAGGACCACATTCAAGACACCCCTCGGTATGTCTCCTTTCCAACTTATCTATGGAAAATCATGCCACTTACCTGTTGAACTTGAGCACAGGGCGTATTGGGCTGTCAAGCAAATCAACTATGATTTCAAAAGCGCTAGTGAAAGGAGAAAATTGCAACTTGACGAGTTGGAAGAGATGCGCCTTTTTGCCTACGAGAATGCTAAGATTAATAAAGCACGCACTAAGTACTGGCATGACAACCGCATAGTGAAAAAGGAATTTTGTGAAGGGGACAAAGTGCTTCTCTTTAATCCGAGACTTTAGTTATTTCCAAGGAAGCTCCACACGAGGTGGTCTAGGCCCTTCATAGTTCAACTTGTTCAACCGTATGGCGCAATCATGATTTGGACCGAATGCACAGGGAGTTTCACAATCAATGGCCACCGCCTCAAGCACTACTTTGAAGATGAGCAGGTCAAAAAAGGGGAAGTCCTTGCCCTTTCAGACCCCGCAAAATTGGTGATCTGAACTCTTTTGGTCGAGCTACCGATCTTAAACTAGCACTCTTGGGAGGCAACCCAAGTTTACCCATTTCTCAATTTATGTTTGGATTTTAGTTTATTGTTCACGAGCACTTTCATTATCAATTTATTTTTACTTATATTTTGATTTTTCTAAGAGGGATTTCTGCTAATTTCAGGACTCTTTGTGTTATAGGACAAAGATGTGGCGAACTGGTTTTCACGGTAGAATTTTTGGGCTTACCAGAGAACTTCACCACCTGGTGAACCCCATGGGGTTCACCCATGAAGTGTTTTGAGTACATTTAGAAATTTGATTTTTGAAGATATTTTCGTGGTAGCAAGATGGATCTAGCACTCCGAGGCAGAGCACAGTATTTCGGGCTTCTTAGGCTTTTACAGTGCACTTCACCACCTGATGAACCCCACGGGGTTCACCCGTGAAGTCTACTATACCAGAGCTTTTGTGTCACCCTCTAGAACATTTCACGGGCTGGTGAACCCGGCGGGGTTCACCCCTATTTCTGTATGCATGGACCGTCCAATGAGCTTCACCGACAGGTGAACCCCAGCGGGTTCACTCGTGTTTCTGACGGGTCTTCACCCGTATTTAGGGCGCCGCACGGTTAGGGCTTCTACCAAACCCATGCGCCACCACCCCTGATCGAGCCAAGCTGCCACCCTCTCTTCCTTCTCAACACTCGAAGGGGATTTCAACCTTTTCGATCCACGTCTCCCTTGCAATCTAGACAGGTTTCATCTCTATTATTCATCGGGTTTCAGTTTCTCTCCTTCCTTCGAGTTCTTCATGCCGATCGAGTCACCGATTTGCCGCCGCCCTCTTGCTTTTCTGTCTCTACGGTTTGATTCTTCTCGTCTGAGCTCGCATATCCGATTCAATCTCCTCTGGCATCAATGGCTCCAAAGATAAAGGCCATAGCTTCTGAACGAACCGCGCCGCCAGTGTTCACGGACTTCTCTGCTACGGGAGACGACTATGAGCCGTCGCCTCTGTCTCATCCACCGCCGTCGTCCGCACCGGGAGCTTCATCTTCTCAAAGGGGATGCATACTAGCCAGCTGGCCACAACCCTATGTCTCTCCACTGAATGAATTCGGGATCATTTTTCGTAATGCTGGCCAGGAAGAACGGTACCGAACACTACGTCAACGACGGGTACTAAACAACAGATACCTCGACAGAGGAACTCTACAATTGCTAGGACTGATGGAGGACATAGATCTCATGTATGTGGCAGTGGGTTGGGAGAAGTTCCACCAGCTTTTCTCCCCTACATATGTTGGCACAACGCTAGAATTTCTTAGCTCGCTTAAGGTGAAAGCAGATCCTATTCTTGAAGATGACCCAGACCACCTGACTTTCCGCCTGGGTAATGCCGAGCACACCCTCACTCCTTCCCAACTACGCGGTATATATGGGTTTCCTGAGTCTTGTACCCGTAAAGTTCCCACCGAATACAGTGAACAAGGCTTCTGGGGTGCAATCACTAAAGAGCACATCTACTCCACTCGAGTCGCCCGTGCTTCCAGTATCTGCAACCCGGCGATCAGATATGTTCACCGTGTATTGGACCATACGGTATTCGGCCGCGGAGAGAGCGACGGGATGGTAAGGCAAATTGAGTTACTCTATCTTTGGTGTATGTTGCATAGCTTTCAGGTGGATTCCGGATACTACCTTGTCAAACAGTTCAGCCGTGTTGCCCGATTGATGAAAGGGGCGATTGTGATTGGTGGACTCATCACACCCTTGGCAATCTCTTTGGGTGTTATTCCTTATGGTACCCAGGAAGCCACAGGCAACAATAGGCTCGAGATCAAGTCTTGCGTGGCCATTAAGCTTATTATTCGTAAGGGAGACTCCTATTGCATGACTTTCAAGGGGAGTTAGTTCTGCCTTCCATTGCCAAACCGAGAACGCACCACCGTGCGTGTGTGCGCAAATTGGCGTATCCAGCCCGTTGATGATCCACAGCCCGACCCAGCTGATACAACACCACCAGCACCTGGCGCTTTCTCCTTTGGCAGCACTTCTTCCTTTGACGCTATGATGTCTATATTGCAAGAAATTAAGGAGGAGCAACTCCACCAGCGGGAAGTGATTGATCATATGGACACCAATCTATCCTACATTCAGCAGGATCAGTCTGATCGATGGGAGTCTATGGAGGCACACATGCAGCGGCAGCACAAGATGATGGGGTCCGTTTGGGAGAAGCTATCAGCAATGGACGAGCGGCTCTCCTTCCTCTCCGAGGAGAATATGGCACGTATGGACATCTCTTCCGATGAGGAGGCCGAGCCCGATTACAGCTCCCACGGCAAGGGCAAGAGCTCACGAGATTCTGGTTCTCGGTGGCGCAAAAGGAAGTAGCTCCCTCGGACACTTGCATCACCACCTGCTCCTCTCACATCCATGTTACCGCATAGAGGACTATGCGATTTTAAGAGTGGGTGAGCTGCCTGAAAGGGGGTCCCCACAAGGGGGGCGAAACCCTAATAGGAGGCGCAACAAAAACTCTAGCGGAATCTAGGGTTTCTAAAAGGATCGCATAGCATGTAATATATTCAACTTTCAATGAGAAGCGATTCTTACCATTGCCATCGCTTAGATGGTGTCTTGGAAGGAAAGGCGCAAATGCTCCTTCTCCTAAGGTGACGCACACAATTGATGTCGCCTACTCTTCCTTGGTGCTCCTTGTGCTAGCAAGGCTCCAAGATTGTCTTGCCGAATGGAAAGGGGAGAGATCACCTTGCTTGGCCGAATATTTCCTCTTGTCGTCTACACTTCTCCACACGAGAATGCAAGCGCCGAATACTCAAGTTGGCGACAAAGGCGTGAAGAGGCAAGTTTCATGAGGCGTGGTCACGTAAGTGATCATGCTTTCTAAAAATAGAAAGCCTCACCTCCAAATGCGATCATGGGTTTACCCAATCGCAAACTCCTCTTAGATTGAACCATGCGCTCAACCAATGAGCTGGTTCAAATCGATTTGGTTCAATAACCAAACAAACCAAGCAATCAGTCCAGACCACAATAAACCCTAAGGCTCTTGATCTGACCGTCGATCTCTTGATGCTCCTGATCTCACCGATCCAGCATCCATTCTCTCAATCGAAGCTTACCGATCTCAAGCCCTAATCAATCAAACATGATCAGACCAGATCTCACTTACAATCAGAGATCAAATCCCTTTAAACTGAACCTGAATAATTCAGTCCACACGATCTGACTTAAGTAAGCCATATCATCAAATTGTGCGACCCTGAGGGTTTCCTTTAAATGTTGGTAACGATAACTCACGTTATCACGATCAGTGAGGGGTATCTAGCAACACATCACTGTCTCCCGATATAAAGGAAAGAGTCTTCCAAGACTACACCCAAACCACAGCACAAGTGTGAATCCAATTCACAAGGCATGCATCTTTCCTTTGCCACTGGATGTTCTTATTGGACAAGCGTGTCAAGCTTGTAACTCCAATATGATGAGCATGATTAGATCAGATGAACATAGTCACCTGGGTATGGCCATACTCTTTTCTCAATCATCTCATCCAGGGGGCCCCTTTAGAACATCACACTCCTTAAACAAGGAGACGGCAATCCTATGTCTATCACTAGTGCCCTAACCTGACTCAAGCTCACCATCCAAGATAGTCTATAATCATTATGTTTCAAATGATATTGAACTACCTCAAAACAATGACAATCATCATTTAGAAAACACAAGTGATCTCAAGTCAGAGGAAATGTGCCACTTGTCGCATTCAAGGATTATTCACATTGTGACAAGCAATTGAATAACCTAGTAGGGTCTGTCCAGTACATCCAATGTACCCATGAGTCTACATCTTATTCCATGCTCGAAGCATCCTATAAGATTAGAACACATATTAGTCTTAACCATATCAAGGCTGTCTCATGTTCACCAAGATATATCGACTAAGCACTTTACTGCATGTCAGCCTAGCTGAACAGTACTGAGACATTATTCAGAAGTACACTTATTGCAGCAGACAATGTAACAACCTGAATAACAACCATGCCTTTATAAACATAAAAGTTTATACATAATACTGATACAATCCCAAGGCCTCAAACATTAGCCTTAAGGGCATACCCCAACAATCTCCCACTTGCACTTAATCTAATGGTTAAGAAATCTCAAACCCATATTATTACAGTGCTTCACATGCTTCTGCTGCGCCAGAGGCTTAGTAAGCGGGTCTGCTAGATTGTCATCTGTATGTACCTTGCAGACTTTGATCTCGCCATGATCAATGATCTCCCTGATCAAATGAAACCGTCTCTGTATGTGCTTGGACTTCTGGTGCGACCGTGGTTCCTTTGCCTGTGCTATTGCTCCAGTGTTATCACAGAAGATAACCAAAGGATCTGCACTCGAAGGAACAACACCAAGTTCCTGAACGAACTTACGAATCCACACTGCCTCCTTGGATGCTTCCGAGGCTGCAACATACTCGGCTTCTGTTGTGGAATCAGCAACGATTGACTGTTTGAAACTCTTCCACACCACTGCTCCTCCATTTAAGCTAAATACATAGCCTGATTGCGATCGGAAATCATCCTGGTCAGACTGGAACGAAGCGTCAGTATATCCTTCAATACTGAGTTCTTCCTGACCACCATATATCAAAACATATCTTTGGTCCTCCGAAGATATTTTAAAATGTTCTTGACTACAATCCAGTGTGCCTGACCTGGATTACTTTGGAACCGACTGGTCACGCTTAACCCGTAAGCGACGTCTGGGCGAGTACACAACATCGCATACATAATGGATCCAATAGCCGAAGCATAAGGCGTATTGTCCATTTCATCTTTCTCAGTCTGTGTTTGTGGACACTGACTCTTCGAAAGATTCAGACCATGTCTGACTGGAAGATATCCTTGTTTAGAATTCTCTAAATGAAATCGCTCCAGGACTTTATCGATGTAAGTACTCTAGCACAGCCCGAGAAGCCTCTTAGATCTATCCCTGTAGATCTTCACACCTAATACATAGGCTGCTTCTCCTAGATCTTTCATCTGGAAACACTTTCTTAACCATGCCTTAACCGCATGCATTTCAGGAATGTCATTTCCAATGATCAAGATATCATCGACGTAGAGGACTAGGAAAGTAATCACGCTCCCACTAAACCTCTTATATACACACGGGTCATCCTCGTTCTTGATGAAACCAAATTCAGTGACTGATTCATCAAAACGAATATTCCAGCTCCTAGATGCTTGTTTAAGTCCATAAATGGACTTCTTTAACTTGCATACTTTATGACGATCTGATGGATTAGTGAAACCTTCTGGTTGTGTCATATACACATCCTCATCCAGATTTCCATTCAGGAAAGCTGTTTTCACATCCATTTGCCAGATCTCATAATCATAATATGCTGCTATCGCGAAAAGAATCCGAATAGACTTAAACATGGCTACAGGTGAGAAAGTTTCATCATAATCTATCCCGTAGATTTGTTTGAAACCTTTCGCAACTAGCCTGCCTTTATAGGTAACCACGTTACCATCCATGTCAATCTTCTTCTTGAAGATCCATTTACAACCTATAGGGATAACTCCCGGAGGCGAATCAACCAAATCCCAGACTTGGTTATCTGACATGGAGTCCATCTCGGCGCGCATAGCTTCAAGCCATCTCGCTGACTCCGGTCCACTGACCGCATCCGCATAAGTGAGGGGTTCATCATTATCAATGATGTAGACTCCATCATAGCGCTCAGGCTATCGACGGATCCTTCCCGATCTTCGCGGTTCCCGTGATATCTGAGCCTCAGGTTGTTCAATAACCTGTTCTACCGGCTCAGGCTCATCCAACTGCGCTTGACTACTTTGTCCTTCCTCTGGATTCTTATCCAGTTTTATTTCTCTCCCACTGGCCTCTTGCAGAAGAAACTCCTTCTCAAGAAATATGGCCGTCCGAGCAACAAACACCTTGTTCTCTTTGGGATCGAAGAAATAATAACCCTTAGTTTCCTTAGGGTAACCGACAAAGATACATTTCTCAGATC
Organism: Costus lasius; assembly: GCA_027563935.2. Classification (NCBI taxonomy): domain Eukaryota; kingdom Viridiplantae; phylum Streptophyta; class Magnoliopsida; order Zingiberales; family Costaceae; genus Costus; species Costus lasius. Next base: position 62,039,471 of record CM050454.1, on the reverse strand, counting down.
TGCTCTCCAGTTTCCCAGAGGCGAGCTTTTTGACATAAGCTTCGCAGCCCCAGATCCTGATAAATGTCAAGCTCGGCTGTTTCCCATACCATAACTCATATGGAGTCTTAGAAACTGCCTTGGATGGCACTCGGTTTAGTACCTTTGCAGCTGTCTCCAGTGCAAATCCCCAAAAGGAATATGGAAGAGTAGCCTGACTCATCATAGAACGAACCATATCAAGTAACGTTCTATTTCTCCTCTCGGACACACCATTCCATTGCGGTGTTCCTGGCGGAGTGAGCTGTGAGATAATCCCACACTCCTTCAGATAGTCAGTAAATGCATGACTCAAGTATTCTCCACCTCGATCAGAACGAAGTGCCTTGATATTTCGGCCTAGCTGATTCTGTACTTCATTCTTGAACTCTTTGAACTTGTCAAAAGATTCACTTTTATGTCTCATCAGATAGACATACCCATATCTACTGAAATCATCAGTAAAGGTAATGAAGTACTAATAGCCACCTCTGGCATGTTTACTAAATGGCCCACACACATCACTGTGTATAAGGTCAAGTAAACCTGAAGCCCTTTGACCTTTGTTAGGAAAAGGTGGCTTCGTCATTTTACCCATTAAACAAGCCTTGCATGTATCAATCTCCTCATAGGAGAATGATCCCAGCAGTCCATGATCATGCAACCGCTTAATGCGCTTCTTGTTAATATGGCCTAAACGACTATGCCATAGCAAGGTGCTGTCATCAGCATACTTGGCTTTCTTAATATCAACATTTTGTATAGAACATTCCATGTCCAACATGAATAACCCATTGTTAATTGAACCAGTTGCATAAACAATATTATCAAAAGATAAAACACACTTTGAAATTTTGCATTCAAAGGAAAATCCCTTCCTGACAAGAGCAGGAATGGAGATAATATTTTTAGTAATGCTGGGAACAAAGTAACAACTGTTTAGTTCTAATACAAGCCCAGATAGCAAAGAGATGAAATAGTCTCCTACAGCAACAGCAGCAACCCGTGCCCCGTTTCCAACTCGTAGGTCCACCTCATGCTGTCCCACCTGCCTTCTTCTCTTGAGTTCCTGTACATTTGAACAAATGTGAACTCCACATGCAGTGTCCAACATCCATGAAATAGAAGAAGAGGATATCATGACTTCCGTCACATAAATACCTGAGCCAGAAGCAAAGCTTCCCTTCTTATCTCCTTGGAGCGCTTTACAGTCCTTTTTCCAGTGACCCAGCTGGCCACAGTGGAAACATCTGTATTCCTTTGACCGCTTAACCTTTTGCTTCAGAGCCTTGCTGTAACTCTTGACAGGGGCCTTGCCCTTCTTCCCCTTCTTCTTGTTCCTAGAAGGAACCATTAGGACAGAGGTCGAAGGCTTTCCCTTCAGAGTCTCCTCAGTAGTTAAGAGCATATTCAGCAGCTCTGCCGGAGTACAGTCGATTTTGTTCATATTAAAGTTAATAATGAACGCATCGAAAGAGGGCGGGAGAGACTGCAGAATAATGTCTACAGCAAGCTCCTGATTGATGGTATGCCCCAGTTTCTCTAGAGCCTCCTTGTGCCCAATCATCTTGAGTACGTGAGCTCCCACTGGGCTCCCTTCAGCCAGTTTGCTCTGAAAGAAAAGCTTGGTCAAATTATAGCGTTCAGTCCTCGCCTGTGCAGCATACAACATCTTGAGGTTCGCTATAATCTCTATAGCCGACATATCCTCATGCTGACGCTGTAGCGGTGGCGTCATAGACGCTAGGATCAGGCAAGCGACATCAATGCTATCATTGACGTGCTTTTCATAGGCTTCCCGAACCGCCCTTGCGGCGTTCGGAGCGGGCTGAGGCGGTATTGCCGTCTCAAGGACATACAGTTTCCTCTCTGCCTTAAGAACAATCTTAAGGTGTCCGAACCAGTCTGAGAAGTTCGGCCCAGCAAACTTCTCCCTTTCCAGTAGGGATCGCACATTGAAGTTCATGGTGTTCGTTGCTGTAGGTATCTACAACAATGCAAGAACAGCAAGGTCAGTATCAATGTCAAGAATCAATCAGGACTTAAGAAGGATTCTTTTTCTCACTATTTTATCCGGCTAAAAAATCCAGCAAAACAGCCCGAAAGAGTAGAACTCTTTTAGTGAGATGGGATCCAGATTTCATACTTGGTCTCCGCGTCCCGCTCAGGCGAGATAAGATGCACAGAGAGTACAAGCACTAATCTCTGGTAGGCTGTCCCAGCCAATCGTCAACCCGTGCGATTCCCCTTCATCTGGGCAATCCAGCCGACTGTGCCAACTGAGTTGGTACAACACAGTCTCTGACCCCACAGATGGCTGCCTCCATGTGCTACCATATGCGCAACATATGTAGCCTGCATGGCCAAGCTGACCCGACCTACTCCCTGGACCACCACGTGCTATGCTGAGCAACGAGAAGCGATAAATCCCTTCTCTGTAACACGAAGGTGTAATCCCGCACCGTCTGAAGATAGATGGACGGGCCCACTGAGTGGGTACAACACGGCTCCAACGATAATCAGAACAGTGAGGTTTCACGTCAGAAGGCATACGAGCTTGATATTTTAGCGTTGGATTTTAACGGTCTTTTATCTTCTTCACTATCATGCAATTCCTATGGTGATAGCAGAAGATAAATAAATCATGCTGTTCTACTTATTTAAACAATAAAAGAAAGCATGGATCTTATGTGGTAAAAGCCCATAGCCTAAGTAAGACCTTAATTAACTTAAGTCTTCACTTGCTTTTCTTCATGGGTCTTTTAGCTGCTCATTTGGCCCAAACCAGGGCCCAAGCGCCATTTGCAGCTGAGGTGCGCCCACCAGGGAAAATGCGCCTGGTCCCAGAGTCGAACCCTGGACCTCCCTCCTGGTCAAGCCACTCCTGCATGCGCCTCTGCCAAGTGTGCTCTGTGCTCTTGTCTGATTAACTTACAAATTAATCTATCTAGACAAGATTGACACGCAGGTCAATTACACTTTATAAATTAAATACAATGTGATACGCAGATCACAATAATTAATTTACAACTTTAATTTCCAGGCACGCAGGCCCCAGCACAGCACACAATTAACATGGGCAGCCCACATAAGAATAAATAAACATACATAGGCATCAATCAACATGTGATCCAATCATGAAAATTAAATTTCAAAAACCCCATAGGCATCAATTTTAATTTCCTTATTTGCCCTACAACCTTACAACGGTCCATTACTAGGGATCCACTCATCCAACCTAGTCAGATCCACTGCCCTTGCATGCACCAAGTCCTAACTGACTTGAGTCGACCAAAAGGTCAACCATGCATGCGCCAGGGCCGAACAACCCTCATGAGATCTGGCAAGCGGGTGTGACCCCGGGCCTAACTCATGTGTGTTCACTAGTCGTCTCAATCAGACATCGCTACACGCCTGTCTGCAGTCGACCTATAGCCACCAGGTGCTATCGCACAGGTGCTATCTGGTCAACCCATCAAGGCTGTCAGATGGTCTGATCAGACTGTCTGGATCTAACCTAGGGGATGACTTCAACCCTAATAACCCGTCTAAGGGTTTAAAGCAGGGCCTTAGATCTATAATGAGTCGCGCATGTAATATAAGTTTTTGAGAAAACATACAATATGCGCCAACAAGAAACATGCGCCAAGGAGAAAAAACATCTCTATCAAGCATGTAAAATTCGCCAACCACAACTATCGCATGTAACTTATAGATCTATACATAGGATCACAAAGAAAGCAAACATATTATCATGCAATAACCTGGCTCTGATACCAATTGAAAGGGGGTCCCCACAAGGGGGGCGAAACCCTAATAGGAGGCGCAACAAAAACTCTAGCGGAATCTAGGGTTTCTAAAAGGATCGCATAGCATGTAATATATTCAACTTTCAATGAGAAACGATTCTTACCATTGCCATCGCTTAGATGGTGTCTTGGAAGGAAAGGCGCAAATGCTCCTTCTCCTAAGGTGACGCACACAATTGATGTCGCCTACTCTTCCTTGGTGCTCCTTGTGCTAGCAAGGCTCCAAGATTGTCTTGCCGAATGGAAAGGGGAGAGATCACCTTGCTTGGCCGAATATTTCCTCTTGTCGTCTACACTTCTCCACACGAGAATGCAAGCGCCGAATACTCAAGTTGGCGACAAAGGCGTGAAGAGGCAAGTTTCATGAGGCGTGGTCACGTAAGTGATCATGCTTTCTAAAAATAGAAAGCCTCACCTCCAAATGCGATCATGGGTTTACCCAATCGCAAACTCCTCTTAGATTGAACCATGCGCTCAACCAATGAGCTGGTTCAAATCGATTTGGTTCAATAACCAAACAAACCAAGCAATCAGTCCAGACCACAATAAACCCTAAGGCTCTTGATCTGACCGTCGATCTCTTGATGCTCCTGATCTCACCGATCCAGCATCCATTCTCTCAATCGAAGCTTACCGATCTCAAGCCCTAATCAATCAAACATGATCAGACCAGATCTCACTTACAATCAGAGATCAAATCCCTTTAAACTGAACCTGAATAATTCAGTCCACACGATCTAACTTAAGTAAGCCATATCATCAAATTGTGCGACCCTGAGGGTTTCCTTTAAATGTCGGTAATGATAACTCACGTTATCACGATCAGTGAGGGGTATCTAGCAACACATCACTGTCTCCCGATATAAAGGAAAGAGTCTTCCAAGACTACACCCAAACCACAGCACAAGTGTGAATCCAATTCACAAGGCATGCATCTTTCCTTTGCCACTGGATGTTCTTATTGGACAAGCGTGTCAAGCTTGTAACTCCAATATGATGAGCATGATTAGATCAGATGAACATAGTCACCTGGGTATGGCCATACTCTTTTCTCAATCATCTCATCCAGGGGGCCCATTTAGAACATCACACTCCTTAAACAAGGAGACGGCAATCCTATGTCTATCACTAGTGCCCTAACCTAACTCAAGCTCACCATCCAAGATAGTCTATAATCATTATGTTTCAAATGATATTGAACTACCTCAAAACAATGACAATCATCATTTAGAAAACACAAGTGATCTCAAGTCAGAGGAAATGTGCCACTTGTCGCATTCAAGGATTATTCACATTGTGACAAGCAATTGAATAACCTAGTAGGGACTGTCCAGTACATCCAATGTACCCATGAGTCTACATCTTATTCCATGCTCGAAGCATCCTATAAGATTAGAACACATATTAGTCTTAACCATATCAAGGCTGTCTCATGTTCACCAAGATATATCGACTAAGGACTTTACTGCATGTCAGCCTAGCTGAACAGTACTGAGACATTATTCAGAAGTACACTTATTGCAGCAGACAATGTAACAACCTGAATAACAACCATGCCTTTATAAACATAAAAGTTTATACATAATACTGATACAATCCCAATGTTGGGGTATGCCCTTAAGGCTAATGTTTGAGGCCTTGGGATTGTATCAGTATTATGTATAAACTTTTATGTTTATAAAGGCATGGTTGTTATTCAGGTTGTTACATTATCTGCTGCAATAAGTGTACTTCTGAATAATGTCTCAGTACTGTTCAGCTAGGCTGACATGCAGTAAAGTCCTTAGTCGATATATCTTGGTGAACATGAGACAGCCTTGATATGGTTAAGACTAATATGTGTTCTAATCTTATAGGATGCTTCGAGCATGGAATAAGATGTAGACTCATGGGTACATTGGATGTACTGGACAGACCCTACTAGGTTATTCAATTGCTTGTCACAATGTGAATAATCCTTGAATGCGACAAGTGGCACATTTCCTCTGACTTGAGATCACTTGTGTTTTCTAAATGATGATTGTCATTGTTTTGAGGTAGTTCAATATCATTTGAAACATAATGATTATAGACTATCTTGGATGGTGAGCTTGAGTCAGGTTAGGGCACTAGTGATAGACATAGGATTGCCGTCTCCTTGTTTAAGGAGTGTGATGTTCTAAAGGGGCCCCCTGGATGAGATGATTGAGAAAAGAGTATGGCCATACCCAGGTGACTATGTTCATCTGATCTAATCATGCTCATCATATTGGAGTTACAAGCTTGACACGCTTGTCCAATAAGAACATCCAGTGGCAAAGGAAAGATGCATGCCTTGTGAATTGGATTCACACTTGTGCTGTGGTTTGGGTGTAGTCTTGGAAGACTCTTTCCTTTATATCGGGAGACAGTGATGTGTTGCTAGATACCCCTCACTGATCGTGATAACGTGAGTTATCGTTACCGACATTTAAAGGAAACCCTCAGGGTCGCACAATTTGATGATATGGCTTACTTAAGTCAGATCGTGTGGACTGAATTATTCAGGTTCAGTTTAAAGGGATTTAATCTCTGATTGTAAGTGAGATCTGGTCTGATCATGTTTGATTGATTAGGGCTTGAGATCGGTAAGCTTCGATTGAGAGAATGGATGCTGGATCGGTGAGATCAGGAGCATCAAGAGATCGACGGTCAGATCAAGAGCCTTAGGGTTTATTGTGGTCTGGACTGAATGCTTGGTTTGTTTGGTTATTGAACCAAATCGATTTGAACCAGCTCATTGGTTGAGCGCATGGTTCAATCTAAGAGGAGTTTGCGATTGGGTAAACCCATGATCGCATTTGGAGGTGAGGCTTTCTATTTTTAGAAAGCATGATCACTTACGTGACCACGCCTCATGAAACTTGCCTCTTCACGCCTTTGTCGCCAACTTGAGTATTCGGCGCTTGCATTCTCGTGTGGAGAAGTGTAGACGACAAGAGGAAATATTCGGCCAAGCAAGGTGATCTCTCCCCTTTCCATTCGGCAAGACAATCTTGGAGCCTTGCTAGCACAAGGAGCACCAAGGAAGAGTAGGCGACATCAATTGTGTTCGTCACCTTAGGAGAAGGAGCATTTGCGCCTTTCCTTCCAAGACACCATCTAAGCGATGGCAATGGTAAGAATCGCTTCTCATTGAAAGTTGAATATATTACATGCTATGCGATCCTTTTAGAAACCCTAGATTCCGCTAGAGTTTTTGTTGCGCCTCCTATTAGGGTTTCGCCCCCCCTTGTGGGGACCCCCTTTCAATTGGTATCAGAGCAAGTTATTGCATGATAATATGTTTGCTTTCTTTGTGATCCTATGTATAGATCTATAAGTTACATGCGATAGTTGTGGTTGGCGAATTTTACATGCTTGATAGAGATGTTTTTTCTCCTTGGCGCATGTTTCTTGTTGGCGCATATTGTATGTTTTCTCAAAAACTTATATTACATGCGCGACTCATTATAGATCTAAGGCCCTGCTTTAAACCCTTAGACGGGTTATTAGGGTTGAAGTCATCCCCTAGGTTAGATCCAGACAGTCTGATCAGACCATCTGACAGCCTTGATGGGTTGACCAGATAGCACCTGTGCGTTAGCACCTGGTAGCTATAGGTCGACTTCAGACAGGCGTGTAGCGATGTCTGATTGAGACGACTAGTGAACACACATGAGTTAGGCCCGGGGTCACACCCGCTTGCCAGATCTCATGAGGGTTGTTCGGCCCTGGCGCATGCATGGTTGACCTTTTGGTCGACTCAAGTCAGTTAGGACTTGGTGCATGCAAGGGCAGTGGATCTGACTAGGTTGGATGAGTGGATCCCTAGTAATGGACCGTTGTAAGGTTGTAGGGCAAATAAGGAAATTAAAATTGATGCCTATGGGGTTTTCAAAATTTAATTTTCATGATTGGATCACATGTTGATTGATGCCTATGTATGTTTATTTATTCTTATGTGGGCTGCCCATGTTAAATGTGTGCTGTGCTGGGGCCTGTGTGCCTGGAAATTAAAGTAGTAAATTAATTATTGTGATCTGCGTATCACATTGTATTTAATTTATAAAGTGTAATTGACCTGCGTGTCAATCTTGTCTAGATAGATTAATTTGTAAGTTAATCAGACAAGAGCACAGAGCACACATGGCATTGGCGCATGCAGCAGTGGCTTGACTAGGAGGGAGGTCCAGGGTTCGACTCTGGGACCAGGCGCATTTTCCCTGGTAGGTGCACCTGAGCTGCAGATGGCGCTTGGGCCCTGGTTTGGGCCAAATGAGCAGCTAAAAGACCCATGAAGAAAAGCAAGTGAAGACTTAAGTTAATTAAGGTCTTACTTAACTGTTCTGATTATCGTTGGAGCCGTGTTGTACCCACTCAGTGGGCACGTCCATCTATCTTCAGACGGTGCGGGATTACACCTGCGTGTTACAGAGAAGGGATTTATCGCTTCTCGTTGCTCAGCATAGCACGTGGTGGTCCAGGGAGTAGGTCGGGTCAGCTTGGCCATGCAGGCTACATATGTGGCGCATATGGTAGCACATGGAGGCAGCCATCTGTGGGGTCAGAGACTGTATTGTACCAACTCAGTTGGCACAGTCGGCTGGATTGCCCAGATGAAGGGGAATCGAACGGGTTGGCGATTGGCTGGGACAGCCTACCAGAGATTAGTGCTTGTACTCTCTGTGCATCTTATCTCACCTGAGCGGGACGCGGAGACCAAGTATGAAATCTAGATCCCATCTCACTAAAAGAGTTCTACTCTTTCGGGCTGTTTTGCTGGATTTTTCAGCCGGATAAAATAGTGAGAAAAAGAATCCTTCTTAAGTCCTGATTGATTCTTGACATTGATACTGACCTTGCTGTTCTTGCATTGTTGTAGATACCTACAGCAACGAACACCATGAACTTCAATGTGCGATCCCTACTGGAAAGGGAGAAGTTTGCTGAGCCGAACTTCTCAGACTGGTTCGGACACCTTAAGATTGTTCTTAAGGCAGAGAGGAAACTGTATGTCCTCGAGACGGCAATACCGCCTCAGCCCACTCCGAACGCCGCAAGGGCGGTTCGGGAAGCCTATGAAAAGCACGTCAATGATAGCATTGATGTCGCTTGCCTGATGCTAGCGTCTATGACGCCACCGCTGCAGCGTCAGCATGAGGATATGTCGGCTATAGAGATTATAGCGAACCTCAAGATGTTGTATGCTGCACAGGCGAGGACTGAACGCTATAATTTGACCAAGCTTTTCTTTCAGAGCAAACTGGCTGAAGGGAGCCCAGTGGGAGCTCACGTGCTCAAGATGATTGGGCACAAGGAGGCTCTAGAGAAACTGGGGCATACCATCAATCAGGAGCTTGCTGTAGACATTATTCTGCAGTCTCTCCCACCCTCTTTCGATGTGTTCATTATTAACTTTAATATGAACAAAATCGACTGTACTCCGGCAGAGCTGCTGAATATGCTCTTAACTACTGAGGAGACTCTGAAGGGAAAGCCTTCGACCTCTGTCCTAATGGTTCCTTCTAGGAACAAGAAGAAGGGGAAGAAGGGCAAGGGCCCTGTCAAGAGTTACAGCAAGGCTCTGAAGCAAAAGGTTAAGCGGTCAAAGGAATACAGATGTTTCCACTGTGGCCAGCTGGGTCACTGGAAAAAGGACTGTAAAGCGCTCCAAGGAGATAAGAAGGGAAGCTTTGCTTCTGGCTCAGGTATTTATGTGACGGAAGTCATGATATCCTCTTCTTCTATTTCATGGGTGTTGGACACTGCATGTGGAGTTCACATTTGTTCAAATGTACAGGAACTCAAGAGAAGAAGGCAGGTGGGACAGCATGAGGTGGACCTACGAGTTGGAAACGGGGCACGGGTTGCTGCTGTTGCTGTAGGAGACTATTTCATCTCTTTGCCATCTGGGCTTGTATTAGAACTAAACAGTTGTTACTTTGTTCCCAGCATTACTAAAAATATTATCTCCATTCCTGCTCTTGTCAGGAAGGGATTTTCCTTTGAATGCAATATTTCAAAGTGTGTTTTATCTTTTGATAATATTGTTTATGCAACTGGTTCAATTAACAATGGGTTATTCATGTTGGACATGGAATGTTCTATACAAAATGTTGATATTAAGAAAGCCAAGTATGCTGATGACAGCACCTTGCTATGGCATAGTCGTTTAGGCCATATTAACAAGAAGCGCATTAAGCGGTTGCATGATCATGGACTGCTGGGATCATTCTCCTATGAGGAGATTGATACATGCAAGGCTTGTTTAATGGGTAAAATGACGAAGCCACCTTTTCCTAACAAAGGTCAAAGGGCTTCAGGTTTACTTGACCTTATACACAGTGATGTGTGTGGGCCATTTAGTAAACATGCCAGAGGTGGCTATCTGTACTTCATTACCTTCACTGATGATTTCAGTAGATATGGGTATGTCTATCTGATGAGACATAAAAGTGAATCTTTTGACAAGTTCAAAGAGTTCAAGAATGAAGTACAGAATCAGCTAGGCCGAAATATCAAGGCACTTCATTCTGATCGAGGTGGAGAATACTTGAGTCATGCGTTTACTGACTATCTGAAGGAGTGTGGGATTATCTCACAGCTCACTCCGCCAGGAACGCCGCAATGGAATGGTGTGTCCGAGAGGAGAAATAGAACGTTACTTGATATGGTTCGTTCTATGATGAGTCAGGCTACTCTTCCATATTCCTTTTGGGGATTTGCACTGGAGACAGCTGCAAAGGTACTAAACCGAGTGCCATCCAAGGCAGTTTCTAAGACTCCATATGAGTTATGGTATGGGAAACAGCCGAGCTTGACATTTATCAGGATCTGGGGGTGCGAAGCTTATGTCAAAAAGCTCGCCTCTGGGAAACTGGAGAGCAGATCTGAGAAATGTATCTTTGTCGGTTACCCTAAGGAAACTAAGGGTTATTATTTCTTCGATCCCAAAGAGAACAAGGTGTTTGTTGCTCGGACGGCCATATTTCTTGAGAAGGAGTTTCTTCTGCAAGAGGCCAGTGGGAGAGAAATAAAACTGGATGAGAATCCAGAGGTAGGACAAAGTAGTCAAGCGCAGTTGGATGAGCCTGAGCCGGTAGAATAGGTTATTGAACAACCTGAGGCTCAGATATCACGGGAACCGCGAAGATCGGGAAGGATCCGTCGACAGCCTGAGCGCTATGACGGAGTCTACATCATTGATAATGATGAACCCCTCACTTATGCGGATGCGGTCAGTGGACCGGAGTCAGCGAGATGGCTTGAAGCTATGCGCGCCGAGATGGACTCCATGTCAGATAACCAAGTCTGGGATTTGGTTGATCCGCCTCCGGGAGTTATCCCTATAGGCTGTAAATGGATCTTCAAGAAGAAGATTGACATGGATGGTAACGTGGTTACCTATAAAGGCAGGCTAGTTGCGAAAGGTTTCAAGCAAATCTACGGGATAGATTATGATGAAACTTTCTCACCTGTAGCCATGTTTAAGTCTATTCGGATTCTTTTCGCGATAGCAGCATATTATGATTATGAGATCTGGCAAATGGATGTGAAAACAGCTTTCCTGAATGGAAATCTGGATGAGGATGTGTATATGACACAACCAGAAGGTTTCACTAATCCATCAGATCGTCATAAAATATGCAAGTTAAAGAAGTCCATTTATGGACTTAAACAAGCATCTAGGAGCTGGAATATTCGTTTTGATGAATCAGTCACTGAATTTGGTTTCATCAAGAACGAGGATGACCCGTGTGTATATAAGAGGTTTAGTGGGAGCGTGATTACTTTCCTAGTCCTCTACGTCGATGATATCTTGATCATTGGAAATGACATTCCTGAAATGCATGCGGTTAAGGCATGGTTAAGAAAGTGTTTCCAGATGAAAGATCTAGGAGAAGCAGCCTATGTATTAGGTGTGAAGATCTACAGGGATAGATCTAAGAGGCTTCTCGGGCTGTGCCAGAGTACTTACATCGATAAAGTCCTGGAGCGATTTCATTTAGAGAATTCTAAACGAGGATATCTTCCAGTCAGACATGGTCTGAATCTTTCGAAGAGTCAGTGTCCACAAACACAGACTGAGAAAGATGAAATGGACAATACGCCTTATGCTTCGGCTATTGGATCCATTATGTATGCGATGTTGTGTACTCGCCCAGACGTCGCTTACGGGTTAAGCGTGACCAGTCGGTTCCAAAGTAATCCAGGTCAGGCACACTGGATTGCAGTCAAGAACATTTTAAAATATCTTCGGAGGACCAAAGATATGTTCTTGATATATGGTGGTCAGGAAGAACTCAGTATTGAAGGATATACTGACGCTTCGTTCCAGTCTGACCAGGATGATTTCCGATCGCAATCAGGTTATGTATTTAGCTTGAATGGAGGAGCAGTGGTGTGGAAGAGTTTCAAACAGTCAATCATTGCTGATTCCACAATAGAAGCCGAGTATGTTGCAGCCTCGGAAGCATCCAAGGAGGCAGTGTGGATTCGTAAGTTCGTTCAGGAACTTGGTGTTGTTCCTTCGAGTGCAGATCCTTTGGTTGTCTTCTGTGATAACACTGGAGCAATAGCACAGGCAAAGGAACCACGGTCGCACCAGAAGTCCAAGCACATACAGAGACGGTTTCATTTGATCAGGGAGATCATTGATCGTGGCGAGATCAAAGTCTGCAAGGTACATACAGATGACAATCTAGCAGACCCGCTTACTAAGCCTCTGGCGCAGCAGAAGCATGTGAAGCACTGTAATAATATGGGTTTGAGATTTCTCAACCATTAGATTAAGTGCAAGTGGGAGATTGTTGGGGTATGCCCTTAAGGCTAATGTTTGAGGCCTTGGGATTGTATCAGTATTATGTATAAACTTTTATGTTTATAAAGGCATGGTTGTTATTCAGGTTGTTACATTGTCTGCTGCAATAAGTGTACTTCTGAATAATGTCTCAGTACTGTTCAGCTAGGCTGACATGCAGTAAAGTCCTTAGTCGATATATCTTGGTGAACATGAGACAGCCTTGATATGGTTAAGACTAATATGTGTTCTAATCTTATAGGATGCTTCGAGCATGGAATAAGATGTAGACTCATGGGTACATTGGATGTACTGGACAGACCCTACTAGGTTATTCAATTGCTTGTCACAATGTGAATAATCCTTGAATGCGACAAGTGGCACATTTCCTCTGACTTGAGATCACTTGTGTTTTCTAAATGATGATTGTCATTGTTTTGAGGTAGTTCAATATCATTTGAAACATAATGATTATAGACTATCTTGGATGGTGAGCTTGAGTCAGGTTAGGGCACTAGTGATAGACATAGGATTGCCGTCTCCTTGTTTAAGGAGTGTGATGTTCTAAAGGGGCCCCCTGGATGAGATGGTTGAGAAAAGAGTATGGCCATACCCAGGTGACTATGTTCATCTGATCTAATCATGCTCATCATATTGGAGTTACAAGCTTGACACGCTTGTCCAATAAGAACATCCAGTGGCAAAGGAAAGATGCATGCCTTGTGAATTGGATTCACACTTGTGCTGTGGTTTGGGTGTAGTCTTGGAAGACTCTTTCCTTTATATCGGGAGACAGTGATGTGTTGCTAGATACCCCTCACTGATCGTGATAATGTGAGTTATCGTTACCGACATTTAAAGGAAACCCTCAGGGTCGCACAATTTGATGATATGGCTTACTTAAGTCAGATCGTGTGGACTGAATTATTCAGGTTCAGTTTAAAGGGATTTAATCTCTGATTGTAAGTGAGATCTGGTCTGATCATGTTTGATTGATTAGGGCTTGAGATCGGTAAGCTTCGATTGAGAGAATGGATGCTGGATCGGTGAGATCAGGAGCATCAAGAGATCGACGGTCAGATCAAGAGCCTTAGGGTTTATTGTGGTCTGGACTGAATGCTTGGTTTGTTTGGTTATTGAACCAAATCGATTTGAACCAGCTCATAGGTTGAGCGCATGGTTCAATCTAAGAGGAGTTTGCGATTGGGTAAACCCATGATCGCATTTGGAGGTGAGGCTTTCTATTTTTAGAAAGCATGATCACTTACGTGACCACGCCTCATGAAACTTGCCTCTTCACGCCTTTGTCGCCAACTTGAGTATTCGGCGCTTGCATTCTCGTGTGGAGAAGTGTAGACGACAAGAGGAAATATTCGGCCAAGCAAGGTGATCTCTCCCCTTTCCATTCGGCAAGACAATCTTGGAGCCTTGCTAGCACAAGGAGCACCAAGGAAGAGTAGGCGACATCAATTGTGTGTGTCACCTTAGGAGAAGGAGCATTTGCGCCTTTCCTTCCAAGACACCATCTAAGCGATGGCAATGGTAAGAATCGCTTCTCATTGAAAGTTGAATATATTACATGCTATGCGATCCTTTTAGAAACCCTAGATTCCGCTAGAGTTTTTGTTGCGCCTCCTATTAGGGTTTCGCCCCCCCTTGTGGGGACCCCCTTTCACCCAAGGCCTCAAACATTAGCCTTAAGGGCATACCCCAACACTGCCCTTACTCCAATTTCTTCTCTTTGTTTGGCTATTCGACTTTTCTCATTTTGATCTGCTGTGTTTGGATCTAATACTTTTCTGTGATGGATGGTATGATATTTGGCATTGTATCCTATATGCCACGCTATTCATGGGCCTGGTCCATATCTTTAGGCCCCAGTTTTTGACAGTTCTGTATGACATTTTGGGATTTGCTTTATTGTCTATTTAGGTACTCTGCTATGTTTATTATGATTCTCATACATGATGTGTGAATTCTCTACGTGTTTGCATGTGGTCATTTTAGGGTGTATATCGCAACTTTGTGATGAAAAGTTCATTTGTGTGTTTATCCATGTTGAGGGTTTGGTCGTCTTGTCCTCATGATAGATATGCCCATATTTTTAAAGTTGAATGCATGATTGGTTAGGAATAATAAAAAATTCTTAAAAATACCTCGTTGTTAGAGATACTTTATGATCATGTCCAGATGTTCTATGATTTTGAAATCTTCTAATTTGGTTGGATTTTTAGGTCATTCATTAGTGGATCGAACATTCCTATGATTGTTTAATTAACTTAAGTTTGCAATCTACATGTGATTCATATTAAGATGCACATCCACTTATTTATTCCTTGAGTTCCTTTCTATTGTTGGGGAGACACTGCATTTGTTAAGAGAAGAAAGGATACGTTATCATTCATAAAAAAAAATAATAAAAAAAAATAACTCACCCTTAGACTCCTCTACTTGGCACTATAAAAATTGGTAGTGGTACGGAAGGATATGAGTTGAAATCTAAGAGATGTGAAGTGAAATCCATAAAGAGACTCCTCTACTTAGCATTGCGAAAAATTGGCAATGGTACCTAAGGATATGAGTTGAAGTCTGATGCAATGATCGATGTATCGTACCCTAAACAAAACATTTGACTTAACCCCAACAACTAGATTTGGAAGTATTGGAATCACATGAGTATTGTGTAGGCTTGATTGAATCCTATGTTTATTGCTTACTAAGTTGGTTGACATCTAGAAATTGTGGGATCAAACTGCTGATGCTTAAGACAACCATTTACTTGATTTCTTCTGATTAGATCTTGGATTGCTAAAAAAATGCTTTTCTAGATTGGATGCATGTTTCAACACGAATGATTACTCTATTACCGGTCATGTAATTCATCTTATTTTTATTGCTTGAGGACAAGCAAAGATTTAAGTCTGGAGTGTTTGATGTCTTGCATTTTAGTAGCAATTTTTATTATTATTCCATGATGAATCTAGGCCTATTTTGATATTTTTATACTCTTTTAAGACTTATTTGCTCAAAAGCTTCAGAATCTTCACTTTTCTTTGTATTTGTGTAATTTCAGGCAAAATCACCCAATTTTGAAGTCTTTTGAAGATTCTAAGACCACGGGGTTATTTCTTACGAGGAGACGAAGCTGCTCGTCAAATTTGGGCTCAATCGGAGTTAGTTTGAAAAATACGGCCAGGTGAACCCCATGGGGTTCACCGGTGCTTTTATCTGAGGTCTGAAAGTTCACAGAAATCTTCACCACCTGGTGAACCCCATGGGGTTCACCCGTGATTCTCTCTGTGGCATCTCACGCAGAACTATACAGAAAGCTTCACCAGCAAGTGAACCAGTGGGGTTCACCGGTGCTTCCTTCTTGACGAAACTGTACAGAGCACTTCACTGGCTGGTGAACCCCATCGGGTTCACCCGTGATTCCGACTGCAGCGTACGAGAGCCCGACTCCTATCTGATTTCCATTGATTTCTAACCCGATTGATGTCCAAATTTGGCAAGGGAGGACCTTTTGGAAAGCTGATTCGAAGGAGAATAGAAGGAATATAAAAGCCCCAGTGGGGGGGGGGGGGGGCGAAGGCGACTCGGGCGGACGAGAGATGTAGAAGGGCGTTCATTCTGCGATTTCGCAAGAGCTGATCTTCAGAGCGTCACGATTCTTCGAGTTTTGCTTCGGTTCATCATCTCCTCCCCCTCATAAACATTTTCTTGTAGTTTTCTTATCTTCATAGAGAGATTTTTGAGTGATTCCATGAACATCGTAGCGTAAAACTCTTTTCAGGGCTCGGTTGAAGCCCGCTGTAATTGCAAACTCTTATTACACACAGTCATTTGGATTTTTGTATTGGCATATTTTACTTTGCTATGCTGATTTCATGATTTTACCTTGGCCACGTATTTCATGTGTTAGCCGGCATGATTCATACCAAGAGGAGAATCGTGATGGTGGATCCGCTTAGTAAAACTTGTGAATCCATGACACGAGAGTGCTTGGTATTCGCTCGAGGATTTCATAACCATCCACAAAATACATAAGCTTTGTTTAAAATGATCCACCACGAGAGAAGGAGACCGTTCTAGACAAACACCGAGGTGTACCACCGAGAGGGGGCACCATGTACCTTAGGGATAGGTTCCTTATGTAAAAGCCTTGAATTCATATAACTGATCTTTTCATTATTGCGATTATGATTGTTAGCATAGTGGATACTGAAGCCCTAATATCTCTCAAATAGATTCACTCTACTCGTTGCTTTAGTTTCTCATTTATGATTGACGCTTACAAAACCCGTTTCTATTCGCCTAACTATCGAGACTTAGATTTTCTAGTACTTAACCTTGTTCCCTATGTGATTCGACATATTTTATATTACTTTGACATTACCGTGCACTTGCGGGTCGTGTCAATGCCTATCAAGGTCGGTAAGTTTTTTATACCCGTTGATTTTGTTGACCTCGATGGATGAAGACTCTAGACTTCCTATAATTCTTGGTTGCCCCTTTTTGGCGATAGCTGGTGCAATAATTGATGTTAAAAATAGAAAGCTCACTTTTAAAATAGGTGAGGATTTTGTTAATTTTGATTTCACCAAAAATTTAAAAAAATCCTCTTTTGCAAGATCCTGTTGTAGTGTTGAAGTCTGGGAACATGCTGAATTGTGCCAGGTGCGACCTCACCTCATCTTCCCCACTACCGTATGAGCCCCCTAGAACATGCTGAATTGAAGAGGCAGGTGGATGAGTTGCTTAGTAAAGTATTAATTAGGGAGAGCCTAAGTCCCTATGCCGTGCTTGCTTTACTTACACCCAAAAAGGATGGTACATGGTGAATGTGCATTGACTGTAGGGCTATCAATAAGATAACTATTAAATACTATTTCCCTATTCGCCGGCTTGATGACCTCCTTGATATGATTGTAGGGTCAGCTTGGTTTTCTAAGGCGGACCTCCGTAGTGGGTATCATCAAGTCAGAATTAGGGAAGGAGATGAGTGGAAAACGACCTTTAAGACACAAGATGGTCTCTATGAGTGGATGGTTATGCCCTTTGGGCTGACCAATGCTCCCTCCACTTTCATGAGATTGATGCACCACATCCTAAAACCATACATTGGCAAATTTTTAGTGGTGTATTTTGATGATATTCTAATCTTTAGCAAAACCAAGCAAGAATACGATGCACCACTTGAGAGCCACCCTTGATTTGCTAAAGAAGGAACACTTGTTGCTAAATTTAAAGAAGTGCATCTTCTTAGTTCAAGAAGTTAAATTTTTAGGCTTTATTATAAATGATCCAACCAAGGTGGATGCTATTATTAATTGGCCAACCCCTACATCTATCACTGAAGCTAGGAGCTTTCATGGCCTAGCTACATTTTATAGGCGGTTCATACATAACTTTAGTACATTAGTGGCACCCATAACTAATTGTCTGCGCTAAGGAAGTTTTGATGTAGGGGTAGATCACAAGCATGCAAACAACGAGTTTCAAAAATACTTTTGGTATTATCATAAACTAGAGAAAACCGATTTAACTAACGAAGTTGGAAAATAATGTTTTTGTATTTTTAAATAGGGAAAACTGAATATTAACTACTTGCAAGAAAGAAATGACAATAACTTAAAGAAGACTCACCTTGCGGTCCTTGAGAATAGAAGGACCGTCCTTCCCGTTCTTCACCGGTCCTACTCTGATGGAAGGTGCAGGTTACACATAGGGCATTCAGCAACCCCACACAGGCGTGGGTGAGTTATAAAGCAAATTAAAAACTCAACAATGCTTAAAGTCAAGAGGGAGGCTAATCCTCCAAGTTCTCTTGCTAGCAAAGTAAAGGACTATCTAAGAAGGGAAGAATAAGAGGGAGGGATGCGCCAAGCTTCCTTGCGCCAATTCCTACAAAGGCCCAAAGATGTGTAGTAAGATGCTCTTAGAAACTTAATAGAAGAAAACACAAGAAGAAAGAATACTCATCTTGTAGAATTGCCTTGAAGAGATCCAAGAGGGGTATCCTAATCCTTGCGCCATCTTGAGTTTGTGCTCTTGTCTTGATGGAACTAACCTCGGCCTTGATTGATGAAGGAAGGGCGAAGAGGTGAAGAGGAGATGCTCGGCTCTTAAGAGAAGAGAAGAGGGAAGAGGAGGTGTGGGCGACACAAGCACCCTAGGCGACACAAGCACCCATAGTTTGGCTAGGAAACTATTCAACAATATTATTCAACAATGCTATGCGCATGATGCAATGAGGATACATTTATAGGCAGCTTTGAGATGAGGATAAGATGAGGGCAAGGTGGTCATTGGCCCCTTGCGCCCCTTACATAATTGGAGAATAATTCGAAATGGAGACAAGGCATTAAGTGGGCTGATCTTGTTGCCTTCTTTGGATGGCTGAAATGGTAAGTCTTGAATTCGAAATGGTTGGCTTCCTTGGAGGTGTTGGCGCATATGAGGGAGAGTTTGAATTTTGAAAACCTTCCTTGTTGTCTTGGGCGGCAATGAGAAGAAGGAAAGAAGTCTTCCCCTAATTGTGGATCTTGATGGCGCAACTCCTTGATTTGTGGATCTGGATGGGCGCCTCCTTGAATTGTGGATCTAGATGAGCCTTGCTTGAATTGTTGTTGTAGATGGCGCAAATAATTCCATGGGCTGGCCTCTCTTCAATTGGTAGGGAATAATTGAAGTGGAGCTTGATGTTGAGTTGAGTTAGAAGTCTCCCTTTGAACTACTTTGAAGTGAACCTTCCAAAATGGGAGCTAGCTTCTTGGAGTGTGGTGAGCTAGCTGATTGTATCCCTTGAACTGAATATTAATGTATCCAAACTACATGCACTAACCTACCATGACATTACAATGCACAACCTACCAACAACATTCATAAAAGTAAACTACATGATAGACTTTGGGGTGGAACTAACCTATCATGCCATGCAATGCAAATAAGGAAAGTACTGAAAAGGAAAGTTGACTCTAAGTGAAGCCATACCTGATGGGCTTCCTCTGAGCCCTAGTGGATCTTCTAAGAGCTGTGTTAGGCCCTCCATCATTTCTCCCCGGGTTGAAAAAATTCTCCTCAGGAGAATTATCCTTGAATCCTTGGAGCAAATCTAGAGTAGCTAGGGCTAGCTCTACCTCGGGGAGCCATGCCTCCTCACCATTATAAAACTTAACACGGTAAAACAGTTGTACCTCGTCAGGGGTGAGTCGAGTCTGATCTTCAAGGATATCCACTATCTCTGGATCGAAGGGGGCCTCTGATTCTTGGAGTGAGAGAGGCTCCTTGTAAGCTGTGAGATCCTCCACATTAGTAGTGGTGGGGATCCCCAATTCTGGAGGCAGATCAAGCACGTATGCATTGTTGTTGATCTTGCCCACTATGGTGAAGGGTCCCAAACCCTTTGCATCCAGCTTGCGTCCGTGTCCTTGGATACGCTCCTCACGGACTCGCAGAATCACCTATTCACCTATATTGAATAACCTTTCTCGGCGTTTCTTGTTAGCAGCTTCGCAATATGAAACAGTAGAGTCTAGAATTTTGCTAAGAATCTCATGGTGCAATTGCGAAATATTGAAAGCATAATCAAGAGCTGATAAAGAAGGTTTTAAACTTTTGGGTAAGGCAATCAGATCAATGGGTTTCTTAGGCTGATACCCTAATTTGGCCTGAAAGGGGGAGAGACCTGTAGTCCTATTTACAACACTATTGTAGGAGAGCTCGGCGGTGGGCAAAAGTTTGTCCCAAGTGCCGGGGTGTTCACCTACAAGGCTTCTAAGGATGTTCCCCAGTGATCGGTTGACCACCTCAGTCTGACCATCCGTTTGGGGATGATAGGCTGTAGAGAACTTCAGTTTGGTGCCTAGTAAGGTCCACAAAGTCTTCCAAAAATAACTAACAAATCGGGTGTCCCTATCAGAAACTATGGTAAGGGGGGTACCATGTAGCCTAACAACCTCCTTAAAAAATAATTTGGCTATGTGAGAGGCATCAGAGGTTTTATAGCAAGGAATGAAATGGGCCATCTTAGTGAATCTATCTACTACTACAAAGATGGAATCATGCTTGCTAGATGTTCTAGGCAGCCCTAGGATAAAATCCATGCTTAGGTCTTGCCATGGAGCTTGAGGAATGGGTAGCGGGGTGTAGAGGCCAGCACTATGCTTATGAGTTTTAGTTATCTGGCATGTCCTACAGTGGCTAACCACCTTAGCAACATCCCTGTTGAGGTTCGGCCAAAAAAACCTCTCCTCAATCAAGGTTTGGGTTTTATCCCGACCATGGTGACCTGCAGACCCTCCTCCGTGTAATTCCCAAATGAGGAATTCTCGGATTGATGTCTTAGGGACACAAAGTATAGGTCCAAGAAATAAGAAGCCATCCCTAAGGGTGTACAAAGGATGACTTAGGGGAACAACACTAAGCGCGGCATGTATAGAAGCAAAGTCAGGATAATCAATATAGGCAGTTTTCATATTTTCAAAGCCAGTAACTTGAACATGTAATTTTTGCATAAGTAAAGTAACCCTACTTAAAGCATTAGCTACTTTGTTTTCCTTTCGTTATTTGTGTTTTAAGACAAAGGTGTATTGCTGGATATACTCTACCCACTTGGCATGCCTAAAGTTTAACATCTTTTGAGCACTAAGGTAGGACAAAGCCAGATGGTCACTATTAAGGATAAACTCATTATGGATCAGGTAATGCCTCCAATATCTAAGAGATTGAACTACAGCATAGAACTCCTTGTCATAAGTTGAATACTTCTGTTTTGCCTCATTGAGTTTTTCACTGAAAAAGGCAACAGGGTGACCTTCTTGACTAAGGGTCCCTCCTATGCCAATCCCAGAGGCATCACAGTCAACCTCAAAGATTTTGCTGAACTCAGGGAGTCTGAGGACTGGGGCTGTGGTCATCCTAACTTTGAGTTCACTAAAGGCTCAGCTAGCAGATTTAGTCCAAGTAAAGTCTCCTAGTTTTAAGCAACTAGTAATAGGGGCAACAATTGTTGGGGTATGCCCTTAAGGCTAATGTTTGAGGCCTTTGGGATTGTAAAAGTATCATGTAATAAACTCTTATGTTTATAAAAGGCATGGTTATTATTCAGGTTGTTACCTTGTCTGCTGTAATAAGTGTACTTCTGAATAATGTCTCAAAGCTGTTCAGCTAAGCTGACAGGCTATAAGTCCTTAGTCGAGATATCTTGGTGAACATGAGACAGCCTTGATATGATTGAGACTGATATGAGTGCTAATCTTATAGGATGCTTCGAGCATGGAATAAGATGTAGACTCATGGGTACATTGGATGTACTGGACAGACCCTACTGGGATATTCCATTGCTTGTCACAATGTGAATGATCCTTGTATGCAGCAAGTGGCACATGTCCTCTGACTTGAGATCACTTGTGTTTCTGAATGATGATTGTCATTGTCTTGAGGTAGTTCAATATCATTTGAAACATAATGATTATAGACTATCTTGGATGGTGAGCTTGAATCAGGTTAGGGCACTAGTGATAGATAAAGGATTGCCGTCTCCTTGTTCAAGGAGT
The DNA here is from genome assembly GCA_027563935.2 of Costus lasius. NCBI lineage: Eukaryota > Viridiplantae > Streptophyta > Magnoliopsida > Zingiberales > Costaceae > Costus > Costus lasius. The sequence continues at coordinate 62,017,287 of CM050454.1, read as the reverse complement.
GTGATGTTCTAAAGGGCCCTCCTTATATGAGATGATTGAGGAAGTGTATGGCCATACCCAGATGACTATGTGCATCTGATCTAATCATGCTCATCGTATTGGAGTTACAAGCTTGACCCGCTTGTCCAATAAGAACATCCAGTGGCAAAGGACACATGTATGCCTTGTGAATTGAGTCACACTTGTGCCATGGTTTGGGTGTAGTCTTGGAAGACTTTTTCCTTTATATCGGGAGACAGTGATGTGTTGCTAGATACCCCTCACTGGTCGTGATAACGAAGGTTATCGTTACCGACATTTAAAGGAAACCCTTAGGGTCGCACAATTTGGTGATATGGCTTGCTTAAGTCAGATCGTGTGGACTGAATTGTTTCGGTTCAGTTTAAAGGGATTTAATCTCTGATTGTAAGTGAGATCTGGTCTGATCATGTTTGATTGATTAGGGCTTGGGATCGGTAAGCTTCGATCCAGAGAATTGATGCTAGATCGGTGAGATCAAGAGCATTGTGAGATGAACGGTTAGATTGGAAACCTTAGGGTTTGGTTGATCTAGACCGATTTGGCTTGGGCCGGTTTGGTTTGGCTTTTGGTCCAAACACATTTGCTTTGAACCGGTTCAAGGGCTTGAACGCATGGTTCATTGTTTAAGGCGTTTTGTGGAGTTTAAGATCGGTTTAGAGATCTTGAACGCATGGCTTAATGTTTTTCCTAATTTGGAAAGTCATAAGCGCATGTCTCCTTGAACGCAAATGACAAGTGAACGCTCCATTCACTCTCGGCCTTCTCTTGCTCTCGTGACGAGACATTGGTGAAGGAGACGACATCTTGGAGAAAGGATCGGCCAAGCAAAGAAGTCTTCATCTCTTTCCTATACTCGATCAAAGACATCTTGGCATTCTTGCTAGCACAAGAGGTGCGCAAGTGAGGAGTCTTCATCACCTTTGTGTGTGAACTTTCGGAGGAGATCAAGTTTGCTCTCTAGCTTCCAAGCCGACCTCCAACCTTATGGCTATGGTATAGATCTCAACTCATAGCTTCATGTTGATTATATAGTTCATATGCGATCTACTTGAAGCCCTTTTTCCGCTATGCATGCTAGATGCGCATGTTTAGGGTTTCAACCCCTAATGTTTAGGGTTTCCATCAATTGGTATCAGAGGGAGGCTCTCCATATGATCTATATGATTGCTAGAAGTGTTATGTGATCCATGCTTGTTGCGCTTACTTGATGCTTTGCTTTCATGATGCATGGTTACATGTACTTGTAGATTGCGCTTGTATCATGCTAACATGTAGCTTGCGCTTGTATCATGGGCTATGTATGCGCTCCCCCTTGAAGGGGACCCCCTCAAGTTTGCGCTCCCCCTTGAAGGGGACCCCCTTAGATCTAAGGGTTATCAACTTTGTTTGATGTTAGCGCATGTTCTAAGGTTTTTCTAAAACTTACATCTTGCGCGCTTGATTAGATCTAAGGTGCCACTACATTAAACCCTTAGATGGGTTGATGGGGTTGAAGTCACCACTAGGTTAGATCCAAGTCTGATCAGACCATCTGACAGCTCAGATGGGTTAACCTGATAGCACCTATGCGCAAGCACATGGTGGCTATAGGTTGACTGCATCTAGGGCGTGTAGCGAGGTCTGGTTGAGACACTACTGAACACACTTGAGTTAGGCCCGGGGTCACACCCGCTTGCCAAAACTCATGGGGGTAGTTCAGCCCTTGGCGCATGCATGGTTGACCATTAGGTCAACTCGGGTCAGTTAGGACTCGGTGCATGCAAGGGCAAAGGATCTAACTAGATGGATGAGTGGATCCCCATCAATGGACCATTGTAAGGTTGTAGGGCTCATAAGGAAATTAAAATTGATGCCATGGGGTTTTCAAAACTTTTAATTTCAAGATGATTGGATCACATGTTGATTGAACCATATGCTTGTTTATTTAGTCTTGTGTGGGTTGCCCAATTGTGTGCTGTGCTGGGGCCTGCGTGCCTGGACTTAAAAATTGTAAATTAATTTGTGATCTGCGAATCACATTGTACTTAATTTATAATATGTTGTTGACCTGCGAGTCAACCTTGTCTAGATAGATCAAATGTACTTTGATTAGACAAGAACAAAGGCACACATCCAAGAGGGGCATTCACCTAGTGGTGCACCTGAGGTGCTCTTGGCGCTAGGGCACTGGGTTGGACCAGATGAGATGCAATGAAGCTCAAGTGAAGACTTAAGTAATCTTAAGGTCTTACTAGGGTTCATGGGCTTTTACCACATAAGATCATGCTTTCTACTTATTGCTAATAATTAGAATTGCATATTTATGTTTATCTTCTGCTATAGCCATAGGACATGCCTGATAGTAAGAAGATAAAAGACCGTTAAAATCCAACGCTGAAATATCAAGCTCGTAAGCCTTCTGACGCGAAACCTCACCTTTCTGACTATCGTTGGAGCCGTGTTGAACCCACTCAGTGGGCACGTCCATCTATCTTCAGACGGTGCTGGATTTCACCTGCGTGTTACAGAGTTGGGATTTATCCCCTCTCGTTGCTCAGCATAGCACGTGGTGGTCCAGGGAGTAGGTCGGGTAAGCTTGACCATGTAGGCTACATATGTGGCGCATATGGTAGCACATGGAGGCAGCCATCTCTGGGATCAGAGACTGTGTTGTACCAACTCAGTTGGCACAGTCTGCTGGATTGCCAAGATGAAGGGGAATCGCACGGGTTGGCGATTGGCTGGGACAGCCTACCAGAAACTAGTGCTTATCATCTCTGTGCATCTTATCTCGCCTGAGCGGGACGCGGAGACCAAGTATGAAATCTGGATCCCATCTCACTAAAAGAGTGTTACTCTTTCGGACTGTTTACTGGATTTTTCAGTCAGACAAAATAGTGGGAAAAGAATCTTTCTTAAGTCCTGGATTGATTCTGAAACATTGATACTGACCTTGATGTTCTTGCTTGTTGTAGATTCCTGCAGCAACGAACACCATGAGCTTCAATGTGCGATCCCTACTGGAAAGGGAGAAGTTTGCTGGGCCGAACTTCTCTGACTGGTTTGGACACCTTAAGATCGTTCTTAAGGCAGAGAGGAAACTGTATGTCCTCGAGACGGCGATACCGCCGCAGCCCGCTCCGAACGCCGCAAGGGCGGTTCGGGATGCCTACGAAAAGCACGTCAATGATAGCATTGATGTCGCTTGCCTGATGCTAGCGTCTATGACGCCACCGCTGCAGCGTCAGCATGAGGATATGTCGGCTATAGAAATTATAGCGAACCTCAAGATGCTGTATGCTGCACAGGCGAGGACAGAACGCTATAATCTGACAAAGCTCTTCTTTCAGAGCAAACTGGCTGAGGGGAGCCCAGTGGGAGCTCACGTGCTCAAGATGATTGGGCACAAGGAGGCTCTGGAGAAACTGGGGCATACCGTCAACCAGGAGCTTGCTGTAGATATTATTCTGCAGTCTCTTCCGCCTTCTTTCGATGCGTTCATCATTAACTTTAATATGAACAAAATCGATTGTACGCCGGCAGAGTTGCTGAATATGCTCTTGACAACTGAGGAAACTCTGAAGGGTAAGCCTTCAACCTCTGTCTTAATGGTTCCTTTTAGGAACAAGAAGAAGGGGAAGAAGGGCAAGGCCCCTGTCAAGAATTACAGCAAGGCCCTGAAACAGAAGGTGAAGCGGTCGAAGGATAACAGGTGTTTCCACTGTGGCCAGCTGGGTCACTGGAAAAAGGACTGTAAAGCGCTCCAAGGAGATAAGAGGGGAAGCATTGCTTCTGGCTCAGGTATATATGTGACTGAGGTCATGTTATCTTCTTCTACTATTTCATGGGTGTTGGACACTGCATGTGGAGTTCACATTTGTTCAAATGTACAGGAACTCAAGAGAAGAAGGCAGGTGGGACAGCATGAGGTAGACCTACGAGTTGGAAACGGGGCACGGGTTGCTGCTGTTGCTGTAGGAGACTATTTCATTACTTTACCATCTGGCATTGTATTAGAATTAAACAATTGTTATTTTGTACCCAGTATTACCAAGAATATTATCTCTATTCCTGCTCTTGTCAGGAAAGGATTTGCCTTTGAATGCAAGATTTCAAAGTGTGTTTTATCTTATGATAATATTGTGTATGCAACTGGTTCAATTAACAATGGGTTATACATGTTGGACATGGAAAATTCTATACAAAACATTGATAATAAGAAAGCCAAATATGCTGATGACAGCACCTAGTTATGGCATAGTCGTTTAGGCCATATAAACGAGAAGCGCATTAAGCGGTTGCATGATCATGGACTGCTGGGATCATTCTCCTATGAGGAGATTGATACATGCAAAGCTTGTTTGATGGGTAAAATGACGAAGTCTCCTTTTCCTCACAAAGGTCAAAGGGCTTCAGGTTTACTTGATCTTATACACAGTGATGTGTGTGGGCCTTTTAGTAAACATGCCAGAGGTGGCTATCAGTACTTCATTACCTTTACTGATGATTTCAGTAGGTATGGTTATGTCTATTTAATGAGACATAAGAGTGAATCTTTTGACAAGTTCAAAGAGTTCAAAAATGAAGTACAGAATCAGCTAGGCCGAAATATCAAGGCACTTCGTTCTGATCGAGGTGGTGAATACCTAAGTCATGCGTTTACTGACTATCTGAAAGAGTGTGGGATTATCTCACAGCTCACTCCGCCAGGAACACCGCAATGGAATGGTGTGTCCGAGAGGAGAAATAGAACGTTACTTGATATGGTTCGTTCTATGATGAGTCAGGCTACTCTTCCATACTCCTTTTGGGGTTTTGCACTGGAAACAGCTGCAAAGGTACTAAACCGAGTGCCATCCAAGGCAGTTTTAAAGACGCCATATGAGTTATGGTATGGGAAACAGCCTAGCTTGACATTTATCAGGATCTGGGGTTGCGAGGCTTATGTCAAAAAGCTCGCCTCTGGGAAACTAGAGAGCAGATCTGAGAAATGTATCTTTGTCGGTTACCCTAAGGAAACTAAGGGTTATTATTTCTACGATCCCAAAGAGAACAAGGTTTTTGTTGCTCGGACGGCCATATTTCTTGAGAAGGAGTTTCTTCTGCAAGAGGCCAGTGGGAGAGAAATAAAGCTGGATGAGATTCCAGAGGAAGGACAAAGTAGTCAAGCAGAGTTGGATGTGCCTGAGCTGGTAGATCAGGTTACTGAACAACCTAAGGCTCAGATATCACGGGAACCGCGAAGATCGGGTAGGATCCGTCGACAGCCTGAGCGCTATGACGGAGTCTACATCATTGATAATGATGAACCCCTAACTTATGCGGATGCGGTCAGTGGACCGGAGTCAGCTAGATGGCTTGAAGCTATGCGAGCCGAGATGGACTCCATGTCAGATAACCAAGTCTGGGATTTGGTTGATCCGCCTCCGGGAGTAATCCCTATAGGCTGTAAATGGATCTTCAAGAAGAAGATTGACATGGATGGTAACGTGGTTACCTATAAAGGCAGGCTAGTTGCGAAAGGTTTCAAACAAATCTACGGGATAGATTATGATGAAACTTTCTCTCCTGTAGCCATGTTTAAGTCTATTCGGATTCTTTTCGCGATAGCAGCATATTACGACTATGAGATCTGGCAGATGGATGTGAAAACAGCTTTCCTTAATGGAAATCTGGATGAGGATGTGTATATGACACAACCGGAAGGTTTCACTAATCCAGCAGATCGTCATAAAATATGCAAGTTAAAGAAGTCCATTTATGGACTTAAACAAGCATCAAGAAGCTGGAATATTCGTTTTGATGAATCAATCTCTGAGTTTGGTTTCATCAAGAACGAAGATGACCCGTGTGTATATAAGAGGTTTAGTGGGAGCGTAATTACATTCCTAATCCTCTACGTCGATGATATCTTAATCATTGGAAATGATATTCCTGAACTGCATGCTGTTAAGGCATGGTTAGGAAAATGTTTCCAGATGAAAGATTTAGGAGAAGCAGCCTATGTACTAGGTGTGAAGATCTACCGGGATAGATCTAAGAGGCTTCTCGGGCTGTGCCAGAGTACTTACATCGATAAAGTCCTGGAGAGATTCCATTTAGAGAATTCTAAACGTGGATATCTTCCAGTCAGACATGGTCTGAATCTTTCGAAGAGTCAGTGTCCACAAACACAGACTGAGAAAGATGAAATGGACAATACGCCTTATGCTTCGGCTATTGGATCCATTATGTATGCGATGTTGTGTACTCGCCCAGACGTCGCTTACGGGTTAAGCGTAACCAGTCGATTCCAAAGTAATCCAGGTTTGGCGCACTGGATTGCGGTCAAGAACATTTTAAAATATCTGCGGAGGACCAAAGATATGTTCTTGATATATGGTGGTCAGGAAGAACTCAGTATAGAGGGATATACTGACGCTTCGTTCCAGTCGGACCAGGATGATTTCCGATCGCAATCAGGCTATGTTTTTAGCTTGAATGGTGGAGCAGTGGTGTGGAAAAGCTTCAAACAGTCAACTGTTGCTGATTCCACAATAGAAGCCGAGTATGTTGCAGCCTCGGAAGCATCCAAGGAGGCAGTGTGGATTCGTAAGTTCGTGAGAGAACTTGGTGTCGTTCCTTCAAGTGCAGATCCTTTGGTTATCTTCTGTGATAACACTGGAGCCATCGCACAAGCAAAGGAACCACGGTCGCACCAGAAGTCCAAGCACATACAGAGACGGTTTCACTTGATCCGGGAGATCATTGATCGAGGCGAGATCAAAATATGCAAGGTTCATACAGATGACAATCTGGCAGACCCGCTTACCAAGCCTCTGGCGCAGCAGAAGCATGAGAAGCACTGTAATAATATGGGTTTGAGATTTCTCAACCATTAGATTAAGTGCAAGTGGGAGATTGTTGGGGTATGCCCTTAAGGCTAATGTTTGAGGCCTTTGGGATTGTAAAAGTATCATGTAATAAACTCTTATGTTTATAAAAGGCATGGTTATTATTCAGGTTGTTACCTTGTCTGCTGTAATAAGTGTACTTCTGAATAATGTCTCAAAGCTGTTCAGCTAAGCTGACAGGCTATAAGTCCTTAGTCGAGATATCTTGGTGAACATGAGACAGCCTTGATATGATTGAGACTGATATGAGTGCTAATCTTATAGGATGCTTCGAGCATGGAATAAGATGTAGACTCATGGGTACATTGGATGTACTGGACAGACCCTACTGGGATATTCCATTGCTTGTCACAATGTGAATGATCCTTGTATGCAGCAAGTGGCACATGTCCTCTGACTTGAGATCACTTGTGTTTCTGAATGATGATTGTCATTGTCTTGAGGTAGTTCAATATCATTTGAAACATAATGATTATAGACTATCTTGGATGGTGAGCTTGAATCAGGTTAGGGCACTAGTGATAGATAAAGGATTGCCGTCTCCTTGTTCAAGGAGTGTGATGTTCTAAAGGGCCCCCCTTATATGAGATGATTGAGGAAGTGTATGGCCATACCCAGATGACTATGTGCATCTGATCTAATCATGCTCATCGTATTGGAGTTACAAGCTTGACCCGCTTGTCCAATAAGAACATCCAGTGGCAAAGGACACATGTATGCCTTGTGAATTGAGTCACACTTGTGCCATGGTTTGGGTGTAGTCTTGGAAGACTTTTTCCTTTATATCGGGAGACAGTGATGTGTTGCTAGATACCCCTCACTGGTCGTGATAACGAAGGTTATCGTTACCGACATTTAAAGGAAACCCTTAGGGTCGCACAATTTGGTGATATGGCTTGCTTAAGTCAGATCGTGTGGACTGAATTGTTTCGGTTCAGTTTAAAGGGATTTAATCTCTGATTGTAAGTGAGATCTGGTCTGATCATGTTTGATTGATTAGGGCTTGGGATCGGTAAGCTTCGATCCAGAGAATTGATGCTAGATCGGTGAGATCAAGAGCATTGTGAGATGAACGGTTAGATTGGAAACCTTAGGGTTTGGTTGATCTAGACCGATTTGGCTTGGGCCGGTTTGGTTTGGCTTTTGGTCCAAACACATTTGCTTTGAACCGGTTCAAGGGCTTGAACGCATGGTTCATTGTTTAAGGCGTTTTGTGGAGTTTAAGATCGGTTTAGAGATCTTGAACGCATGGCTTAATGTTTTTCCTAATTTGGAAAGTCATAAGCGCATGTCTCCTTGAACGCAAATGACAAGTGAACGCTCCATTCACTCTCGGCCTTCTCTTGCTCTCGTGACGAGACATTGGTGAAGGAGACGACATCTTGGAGAAAGGATCGGCCAAGCAAAGAAGTCTTCATCTCTTTCCTATACTCGATCAAAGACATCTTGGCATTCTTGCTAGCACAAGAGGTGCGCAAGTGAGGAGTCTTCATCACCTTTGTGTGTGAACTTTCGGAGGAGATCAAGTTTGCTCTCTAGCTTCCAAGCCGACCTCCAACCTTATGGCTATGGTATAGATCTCAACTCATAGCTTCATGTTGATTATATAGTTCATATGCGATCTACTTGAAGCCCTTTTTCCGCTATGCATGCTAGATGCGCATGTTTAGGGTTTCAACCCCTAATGTTTAGGGTTTCCATCAACAATAGTACTGAAGTTTCTAATAAACCTTCGGTAGAAGGTAGCTAAGCCATGGAAGCTCCTAACTTCAGTGAGAGTTTTGGGTTCTGGCCAGTCTAGGATAGCTTTGACCTTAGATGGGTCAGCTTGAAGGCCATGCTCAGACACTATGAACCCTAGAAAGAAAACACTGCTAGAGAGGAAAGAACATTTCTTCAAGTTAATGTAAAGCTTCTCTTTCCTAAGTAGGTCAAGGGTTCTCCTGAGATGATCTAGGTGAGCTTCCTTAGTTTTGCTAAAAATTAAGATGTCATCAAAGTAAACAACTAGGAATCTACCTATATAAGGTTTCAGGACCCGTGTCATAAGCCTCATAAAAGTGGAAGGGGCGTTAGTTAAGCCAAAGGGCATCACTAACCACTTATATAAATCATCTTTCGTTTTGAAAGCGGTTTTCCATTCATCTCCTTCTCTAACTCTAACTTGATGGTATCCACTCCTAACATCAAGTTTGGTGAACCATCTAGACCCAACTAGCATGTCTAACATATCATCTAACCTTGGAATAGGGAATCTATACTTCACAGTTATCTTGTTTATGGCACGGCAGTCTATACACATGCGCCAGCTGCCATCCTTCTTGGGGGTCAAGAGGGCTGGAACGGCACATGGGCTAAGGCTTTCCCTAATGTAACCCTTGCCTAAGAGATCATCTACCTGTCTTTTAAGTTCGGTGTGCTCAGTAGGGTTCATCCTATAATGAGGAAGGTTGGGTAAAGTGGACCCAGGGACAAGGTCTATAACATGTTGGATATCCCTAAGTGGAGGTAGGCCATTGGGTAAGTCTTCTGGGATAAGCTCACTATAGTCTTCCAGGATGCTTCCTACCTCAGGAGGGGTTTTGGTTTCAGTCTCAGGTGTGGCCTCTTTAATGATAAGGGTATAGAGAGGTTGGTCTTCTAAGCATTCCTTAGCAAAGGTTTGGGGTTGGATAAGTTGGATGGTTGGCTTTGGTTGTTTGGGTTCTTCTATCTTACCTTTGCTAGTGGAGGCTCTAAGTTCCTTAGGTAAGGAGGGCTTAAGCCTGATTTTCTGCCCGTTGTGATTGAAGACATAAGTGTTGGCCCTACCGTAGTGGACAACATCCATGTCAAAAATCCAAGGGCAACCTAGGAGAATCTGGGCGACATCCATTGTGATGATGTCACACCATATTGCTCCTTGGTAGGCACCAAATTGGAGTGGGACAAGGCACCTATGAGAGACAGGAACGCTAGTCTGGTTGACTGAGGAAATGCTATAAGGCTTAGGGTGAGGTTCTGCCTTTAGATTGAGTTTGGTGACTGCCACCTGAGAGACGGCATTCAAACTGCTTCCTCCATCAATTACTACTTTACGCATGTGACCATGGCATTTTGAGTAAGTGTGGAAGATGCTGGTTCTACGCCAGTCTTCAGTAGGGGTGGGGTTGATTAGGGTGCACCTGACTACTCCCAGAGTGTTGAGGAAAAAATCTTCTTCACTATCACAGTCATTTAGCTCAACATTACAGCAGTTAGGATCTTGATCTAAGGTTTCTTTAGGTTCAACTTCTGGGTCTACATGTTCCTCAGTCATAACCATTACCTTTTTAGGATAGTTCCTTATAAGGTGACCTGGTTGTTTACAGTTATGGCAGACAACCGAAGTTTGGATTGGCTTAGGTTTAGGGTTTGAAGAGTTGGGATGTGAACTGCTAGGAGAGGGCCTATAGGTTGACTTTGAGGTCATAGTTTCCTTCCTAATCTTAAGTTGGTGTTGTACCTCAAGGGCTCTTTGGTAAGCTTCCTCTATAGTGTCTATTTGGTAATAAGCAAGTCCTCTCTTGATCTCTGGCTTAAGACCATTTTTGAACCTACTCAGGGTAAATATTGGGTATTCATCCATTTCACTTCTCAACAAAAGTTCATCAAACTCTACCATGTACTCTTCTACAGTTGAGTTTCCTTGGGTAAGGCCACTAGTTTGGTCGAGAAGCTTATTGTGAAAGTTTAGAGGAACATACTTTTCTCTCAGTCTAGTGTTCATCTCTTCCTATCTTGTAATGGGGGGTTGTCTAGACCTCTGCAGGCTTCTTTCTACATTGCTCCAATAGAGTCTAGCAGAACCTTCAAGAAGGCATTTGGTAAACCTAACCTTAGAGTGCTCGGGCATCATACTCCATTCGAAGTATTGCTCGAGTTTGGTTGCCCAGTCTAAGTATTTTCTGGGATCAAGGGATCCATTAAAAGTGGGCGGGTTAAGCTTCACAGCATGTGTGTAGTCATCCCTAGGTCGAGGATTGTGATGGTTTTGGACAGGGTGTCCTTCCCAATCAAAGTTTTGGGGATTGTTCCTAGGGGTGTTCCTTGGGTTTTGATGCCTTTGCATAGGTTCTAAGGGATCTCTAGAGTGGTGTTCACTAGGTGGGCGGCTAGGAGATCTACTCCTATTAGACTCTTCTATTTCTTGCACCTTATCGTTGAGTTGATTTAGGTTTGTGTCTACGTTGTCCATCCTTTGAGTTAAAGCTGCAATCATCTCAGCTAAGGTTTCAAAGGTCATGGGTTGGGTGCTTTGAGCCTTAGATCGGGTTTGCATGGTTGATTTTTGAAAGGATTTATAGAAAAAGAATAGGGCTATGATAGAATATAATAGCCAATTATGAAAATCCTTTTTGTTTCAAACAACCTAGTTCCAAAATCGCCTAGAAGTTAGAAAATTAAGTTTTGAAGGCTTAAAATTCTAATCTAGGAGCCTAGGCTCTGATACCAAGATGATGTAGGGGTAGATCACAAGCATGCAAACAACGAGTTTCAAAAATACTTTTGGTATTATCATAAACTAGAGAAAACCAATTTAACTAACGAAGTTGGAAAATAATGTTTTTGTATTTTTAAATAGGGAAAACCGAATATTAACTACTTGCAAGAAAGAAATGACAATAACTTAAAGGTGACTCACCTTGCGGTCCTTGAGAATAGAAGGACCGTCCTTCCCATTCTTCACCGGTCCTACTCTGATGGAAGGTGCAGGTTACACACAGGGCATTCAGCAACCCCACATAGGCGTGGGTGAGTTATAAAGCAAATTAAAAACTCAACAATGCTTAAAGTCAAGAGGGAGGCTAATCCTCCAAGTTCTCTTGCTAGCAAAGTAAAGGACTATCTAAGAAGGGAAGAATAAGAGGGAGGGATGCGCCAAGCTTCCTTGCGCCAATTCCTACAAAGGCCCAAAGATGTGTAGTAAGATGCTCTTAGAAACTTAATAGAAGAAAACACAAGAAGAAAGAATACTCATCTTGTAGAATTGCCTTGAAGAGATCCAAGAGGGGTATCCTAATCCTTGCGCCATCTTGAGTTTGTGCTCTTGTCTTGATGGAACTAACCTCGGCCTTGATTGATGAAGGAAGGGCGAAGAGGTGAAGAGGAGATGCTCGGCTCTTAAGAGAAGAGAAGAGGGAAGAGGAGGTGTGGGCGACACAAGCACCCTAGGCGACACAAGCACCCATAGTTTGGCTAGGAAACTATTCAACAATATTATTCAACAATGCTATGCGCATGATGCAATGGGGATACATTTATAGGCAGCTTAGAGATGAGGATAAGATGAGGGCAAGGTGGTCATTGGCCCCTTGCGCCCCTTACATAATTGGAGAATAATTCGAAATGGAGACAAGGCATTAAGTGGGCTGATCTTGTTGCCTTCTTTAGATGGCTGAAATGGTAAGTCTTGAATTCGAAATGGTTGGCTTCCTTGGAGGTGTTGGCGCATATGAGGGAGAGTTTGAATTTTGAAAACCTTCCTTGTTGTCTTGGGCGGCAATGAGAAGAAGGAAAGAAGTCTTCCCCTAATTGTGGATCTTGATGGCGCAACTCCTTGATTTGTGGATCTGGATGGGCGCCTCCTTGAATTGTGGATCTAGATGAGCCTTGCTTGAATTGTTGTTGTAGATGGTGCAAATAATTCCATGGGCTGGCCTCTCTTCAATTGGTAGGGAATAATTGAAGTGGAGCTTGATGTTGAGTTTAGTTAGAAGTCTCCCTTTGAACTACTTTGAAGTGAACCTTCCAAAATGGGAGCTAGCTTCTTGGAGTGTGGTGAGCTTGCTGATTGTATCCCTTGAGCTGAATATTAATGTATCCAAACTACATGCACTAACCTACCATGACATTACAATGCACAACCTACCAACAACATTCATAAAAGTAAACTACATGATAGACTTTGGGGTGGAACTAACCTATCATGCCATGCAATGCAAATAAGGAAAGTACTGAAAAGGAAAGTGGACTCTAAGTGAAGACATACCTGATGGGCTTCCTCCGAGCCCTAGTGGATCTTCTAAGAGCTGTGTTAGGCCCTCCATCAAGTTTTGAGTGGAGTACCTCAGCTGAGAAGGCCTTTCAAGACCTAAAAATGAAAATCACTTATACATCGGTTTTAAGGCTGCCTGATTTTAATAAGGTGTTCATTGTGGATTGTGATGCCTCGGGAGTTGGAATTGGTGGCACACTTAGTCAAGAGGGGCATCCAATTGCTTTTAATAGTGAGAAGTTGAATGAAGCAAGGCAACGTTACTCTACTTATGATAAAGAGTTTTATGCCACAGTACAAGCCCTTAAGCATTGGAGGCACTATCTCATTCACAAGGAGTTCATCCTCAATAGTGACCATCAAGCCCTAATCTATTTGAACAGTCAAGTCAAATTAAACCCTAGGCATGCTAAATGGGTTGAGTCCCTACAACAATACACATTTGTCTTAAAACACAAGGTGGGAATTCAAAACAAGGTGGCCGATGCTTTGAGCCAAAAATTGCTTCTCTTAAACACCTTACAAGTATCGGTCACAGGATTTGATAGGATCAAGGGCGAGTATGAGGGATGTCCTGGTTTTAAAGATATAATCCTTGACATTAAAACCGGTACCACATGCATTCCTAACTTTGAAATCAATAATGGTTACTTATTTAGAAGGGGTAAGCTTTGCATTCCACACACTTCCTTGAGAGATTTTCTATTATGGGAGCTGCATGGGGGTGGCACAGCCGGCCATCATGGTAGAGATAAAACCTTAGCTTTTGTGGAAGAAAGATTCTATTGGCCCACTATGTTTAGGGATGTGACTAAAGTTGTGAGGCATTGTCAAACTTGTTAACTAGCCAAAACCAAGAAGCACAACACCGGCCTATACATGCCTTTACCCATACCTGAGGAGCCATGGCAAGACTTGGGCATGGACTTTGTGCTTGGCCTCTCTCGCACTAGTGCCCACTATGACTCCATCTTTGTGGTGGTTGATATATTCATTAAGATGGCTCACTTCATCCCATGCACAAAGACCACAGATGCCTCTCATGTGGCTAGGCTTTTCTTTAAGGAGGTGATGCACTTACATGGGTTGCCCATACCATAGTATCTGATAGGGATGTTAAATTTGTTGGACATTTTTGGATCACTTTATGGAAGCTAATGGGAACCAAACTTAATTTTTCTACAGCCTACCACCCACAATCAGATGGACAAACTGAAGTGGTAAACCAATCCCTTGGTAATATTCTAAGGTACTTAGTGGGGGAACACCCGGGTAATTGGGACAACTTTGTTACCAACCACTGAATTTGCTTTTAATAGTGTTGTGAACTGAACCACTGGTGCTAGTCCCTTCCAACTCAATCTTAGTTTCCAGCCACACAAACCAATTGATTTAGCTCCCTTACCATCACTCTTCAAGCAGAACCACTCAGCCTTGTCTTTTGCGCAACACATTGTCAAAATACATAATGAAGTGAGGGATCAAATAGCAAAGAATACACTTAAGTATGAGTTGGCTGCTAATCCTCATCGTCGCTCTATGAAATTGCAGGAAGGTGATTTGGTGATGCTTAGATACCAGAAGGAAAGACAACATGGTGCCAACAACAAGCTACAACCGAGAGTCATGGGCCCTTTCCGAGTATTGAAGAAGGTAAATGATAATGCCTATATGCTTGACTTGCCACCGGCCCTTGGGATACACCATACCATAAACGTGGAGGACTTGACATTATACAAAGAGCCTCTCAACATTGAGGCGCCAGCTCCAACAAAGAGGACCGGCCGGATACTTGAAGTACAACAACGCTTCACCAAGCAAGGGATTCAAAATCACTATCTTATTCAATGGGACAATCAAGCTGAAGAAGACACGCACCTACACCTTCCTGGGAAACTTGAGAGCTTCCTATCTAATTCTCCGGAGGAGAATTCTTCAACCCCTGGGAAAGCTAATGTAGAGACACCTCCAAGAAGATCAGCAAGAATTAAGAAGGCCCCAATTCGATATGGGATGAGTACTTGAGTCATTTGGATACTTTGGAACTTGTCCAATTTTTGTGAAACTTGTTAATTTCCTGCACTTCTTATTATTGTAATGTTGCTACAAACTCCATTTATTTTCAGCCCTTAATGTTTTGTTAGTTAGGAATCTAGGATTTATTTTATGATGTCTCTGTTTTATTTTTAGTGGTTGTAATAGTTTGTTCTAGCCTAGGCCTTATGCACACTTGTATTGCATATGCAAGCACCTAGCTTCTCCAACGATAATGTGACCTTGGCATAGATCAGTCAAAGACAGTCAACATCAGCTCAATATCCCACTCAAGTCAGCCCCAAGTCAAGTTTAGCCACAAAGCAAAATCAACACAACCCAATCTCGGTATGGACTGACCAAACTCAACAAGATCCAGCTCATAGTCCAAGATCACCCTCTTGCTATGGAGCAGCCCTCACATGAACTCATGAACATCCTTTCGGCTCAACCAAGACAAGCAATACACGTCAGCTTCATCCATCAGTAAATCACTCAACCAATGGCTACAAAACATCACTTCAACCTGCGCAAAGAAGTCATCTCGCTAGCCTCAGCATACAGCCTTCACAGCCAATGAAGATTTCATCCAGGAATGCCAAAGGTCACTCAAGAATGTAACATTGGAGATTAGGTTTTAAGCTTGCGCATGTACACTTTGGCACTCAGACATGAATATTCTGAAATCTGAAACCTTGTGTGTTAGTGTGTGTCATTTGAGGGTTGAGCTTGCTCCCCTAGAGTTGAGCATGCTCCTCTATTCCCCTTTGCATTTCCCATTTCCGATCATCTCCAGTCCTCAGTCGAGCTTCGTCCAACGTTACTGTTCCATTGCCGAGTTCAGCCCCTTCAGCAAATCATCTCTCGGGCTGGAGTTTCAAGCATTGAGGGTTCACAACCACTCCTTTGAAGACACTTCAACCCAAGTCTACTGCCTGAAGGATTCAGAAGGGGTTCGGCCCCCTTCCTCTAAGGGGGCCCTAGGTGCATTCCTTCCACTCCATTAATTCAAACTGCATTTACTGATCTCATTATTCGAGCTCCATACCTAAGGAGATATAGGGCTAAAATTCTGTTCTTCATCACCTTGACTTGAGGTCATTGACTCTTCTATATAGTTAGGGACATGCTTTGATACAACGTAACACATCACCGTAGTTGGGAGGTCATAACGGTTGTCATTGATCATGTCACGACTCATATAAAATGGTCAATTGACAGATAGAGGATTTGCCCCTTCCTGAGGAAAGCTTAATATCCATGGGGCCCCCCCTATGGTTCTATGACTGAAAGTGTCACGCCCTGACGGGAAGCCAGCTATTTCTAGCATAGGGTTCCCCAGGGAGATGACAATATTGATAGGAACCAGAGAACTACAATAATCCAATATCATTTATTAACTAATTAATCCAATCTTAACATCAACAGTTTTATAATACAATATCTGAATACAACTATCCAAATTATCAACTGAATACAAAAGACAACTATCTCAACTTGAGCTGGTATCTGCTATCTACTCTAGCCCTCCCAGAAGTTAACTCTGTACCTGGAAGAGAAACAAAGGGAGTTAGCAGAATTGCTAAGTAGGAATCAACAAATATGGTGAAGGAGTCAAATAACATGATAATACAATGACTGAAACAATGATATACAAATAATATAAGAATGTCGTGCAAATCATCAAGCTTGGCCAACAGATCTCAATCATGAGCCGCACTCATTTTCAGAGTGTTTCCACCGTCAGCTCACACAGTGGAACGACTATCATAAACAGCCCGGTGAATGTTGCGTCCAACATCTGACATCCGTAGTATTGTCCCGAGGACAACTGGCGTTGCCCTAACCGGCAAACAGATAGTCCGATACGCGCCAAAACTATAAAACACATAAACAGGCCACTAGAGAATGAATCATCCAGTCCAGAGGTCAATATATCACGACAGATATCACATATTTTCAACCGTTTCCACATACTCATATGTCAACATCACAGATACATAACTATTCAACCATGCTCATATGCCAATATATCAGATATCTCAAAACAGGTTTGTTAACCATTCATACAGAAGTAGAATATGACCAAATAAACAAGATAATTGAGGTCAATAGGAATTCAGAAACAAATCAAGCAGATGAAGCAATCAGATATCAGTGTCATTCAATTCTAACATATGCATTATATCAAATCAAAGGATTAAGCAGCAAATCCCATAATTCTTGACATTGTAAGAAAGGTGTAGGGTAAGATTCCTACCTCAAATGTTGTTATTCTGAATCCTTTTTGAAAAGCCAATAATTGTTTATCACACATGCAAGCCAATTATTGGATCAACCTCTTTGTAACATAAGTTTGTACATAAACTCTATTAATAATTATTCTAACTTGAAATCCAAGACTACCAACATGTAGAACACATCTCTAAACCTAGAGAACCAGTCTTAGATCATATGAATCGGACCTAAAACCCACTGAACCGAACAGAATTGCAATGAACCGACCAAATTTACCCTGAACCAAGTTAAACCGAGACTTAGAACTTAAATTACACAAATTTTACAACTCATCTAAAGACACACAGATTACCATTAGATAGGAAATTTCATAAGCTTTCCAACGGCTACCTGAACCGGCCCGGATTCGACCGGATTATGTTCGAATCGGTCAGAATTCAAGAACTTAACCGAATTGGAATTGAACTACTCAGTCCGGTTCAATTCAATTTCAAACGTAGCCGACCGGTTTATTTTCAAATAAACCACACAGAAACGCTAAATCAGACTTGAACCGGTCGTTCGCCCGCGCCGCCCAACCGTCGCCGCGCAAGGCCGCCGGACTTGCGTCCGCTGCTTGCCCCGGCGAGCTCGCGAGAACGTGTCGAACATCGGATCGACTCCAAATTTGTACAGAAGACTTTTAACAATGAAAACGAAGCCCCTCGACGAGCTGCGGTGAGATTTCGACACCCGGTCAAAGCCCTCGAAACAGATGAAAGTATCGACGGTGGTGTCACTGCCGTCGTTACTCAAAACTTAACCAAAACTGATCAGAACTTCGCGGAAACTTCAGGAAAGGAAGGATACCTTGCTACGACGCTATATCATAGCCCAAAACACAGAAATCGTGTCGGATAAAGGCGCTGGAAGGCTGGATCACAAGGCGGCGCCACTCGAACTCCGGCGATGGTTTCGAGTGCTATTTTCTCCCTCCTGGCGGCGCTTCGAGGCTTGAAGATGCTCAAGGTTTTGATTTGCCTTAACGAGAGGCGAAGCCCTCTAAAATAGAGGCACGAAGCGTCCTCGAATAGCAAAAACGTCGCCGCCGACTCGTTCGCTGACTTTCGCGGAGAAGACGACGAGTCGACTCGGTCCACAATTTAAAATTAAATGTAAATCAAGTAAACAAAATCCGATATTATATTAAACTATCAAATGGTCTCGGTGGTTAGACGGAGTCAAAAACGAACGTGAGACGCGGGTTCGAATCCCCGCGGATGCGTTTTTCGGTTTTGAAATAAATTCAAATCAAATACGAGTTAACTAAAAGAAGCATGGTTTAATATCAGAAACAAAGACTTAGCCCAGTGGTTTTGGTGGCGCGGGCGAACGCCCCGGCGGGAAGCCAGCTATTTCTAGCATAGGGTTCCCTAGGGAGATGACAGAAAGTGTATGGCCATACCCAGGTGAAAACCTGATTTAGTCATGACCATGAGATTGGGTGAAAACAAGTGGTGACACACTTGTCCAATCAAATATCAGTTTGGCAAAGAGACTGTAATGCATTTGTACCTAGTTGCAGTGATGGGGATGTCGATGTTGATGTTGATATCCATTCCTATGACTTAGGTAGTAATGATGCACTACTAGGTGTCACTCACTGCTTGTGATGACCTTAGGTCATCACTGCCAACGTTAGTGGAACCTACAGGGTCGCACACCTTGATCCTCGAGTTCTCAAATGATCAGGAAGCCTTATGATCGAGTTATTGGATAACTCA
This sequence comes from Costus lasius, assembly GCA_027563935.2. Classification (NCBI taxonomy): domain Eukaryota; kingdom Viridiplantae; phylum Streptophyta; class Magnoliopsida; order Zingiberales; family Costaceae; genus Costus; species Costus lasius. The sequence continues at coordinate 61,998,343 of CM050454.1, read as the reverse complement.
GATCTATTTGGGAGATTTCATCAGCGCCAATTGGCTTAATGAGATGGAAGTGACTTATTAGAGTCAAACTTCATTTTTGGTAGGTTGACCCAAAATTGACTATAGTTGGTCATATTTGAGTTAGGGTTGTATTGGATTGGATCCAATTGCTTAATCAACCTATGTAATGAAGTTTGGGCTGGCTCATTACCCAATGAGGCCTAATAATAAGTTGTCATGAAGAGATAAGAGAGCATAAAGGTATAAATGAGGAGAAAACTCACCCCATTGGCTCCTAAGGGCATAATGGGGAGGAGTTGGGACAAGGTGCTTCATTAGGAGGCAATTGGCGCATTCCCCTTCATCCTTTGATGGAAACCCTGCCTCTAAGATAGGCTTGGGGCGCATATGGCTTGTAGGACTTATTTGGTAAGTGGCAAGTGCATATGGAAGAGGGGAAGAGGTTTATGGAAAAGTCTTGGAGACTTTCCTTACCTCTAACCCTAATTGGCCTCCCCCTTAACCCTCGCCGCATGTCTCTTTGTGTTTACGCCATTATCACTTTGTCTTGCCCCCCCCCCCTTGCTAATATATGTGATAATATATGCGAGAGCAATAGTAGGTGTTGGCGTGAGCATCAATCATAAGGCAAGAGCAAAGTCCTTGGCGCATCTCTTCCATCCATAGCCGCAACCTCTCTTCTTCTTTGCCTCTTGGTGCAAGAAGAGTGTGGGCTTGGTGGCTTCATCTTCTACTCTTTCACCTTAGCGCATCTTCTCTTGGAGGTGGCGCAAGTTGTGTAGAGGATTCCCTATTGGCTTGGATATTCTTCCCGAGGCTCGCACCGGGTGTGGAAGAAGAGAACTCGAGGAATCCATGTGTGTGAGACAGCAGAGGGTGCACACATGGGCGCCTACCTCGACATCATTGCGCTCTTGCTCTAGGTACTTTCTCCTCTCATCGTGTCGACCCCCCTTGCAAGAATCGATCCATTCGATTTTTGGGACCAGCATGTTTTGGGGATATGCTTCTGCTGTGTTCTTGTAATGCTTGTAAAATTTTAAAATATCCTCGGGGTTTCCCAACAATAGCATACTAGTATTCGGGGTCCAATTAGAGCATATTTTAGACTCATGACACACTGTGGTAGGTATGTTCACTATTGAAGTGTTTCGCAAGTGCAAAGACAAATCGACGTAATAAAAATATCGATCCCACAAGGACCAATGACCAAGTACTAACTCTACTTAAGATCTTTAGGTAGACTAATCTAAAATAGAATGATCTTTATCATAACTAAATAGAAGGAATAGTAAAACAGACTTTGGTTGTAATCGATTTGATGAAAATTTAGGACTTCGGGCTCACCACACTATGTTTTATGACTTTTTATAATTAAAAGTATCTTAAGAAGGATGTACTATGTTGAAGGGTATTTATCTGTATGTACAGTTGCCCTCTCTCAGCAGTACAATCTGGTGTCTATTTGAATTAATCTCCTACTCTCATGGTTATTAATTTGAAATAAACCCAATGAGTTATTGATAAATCTAAAGATTCCCTTAAGCCGATTAGAACTACTCTCATGTTCGAATCAACTTGACAAAAAATTATAGGTCTGATGTCACAATTCACCTCTCAGTACTTCTTGCGATATCTCTAAACATGCAAATTATGGCCAGTAATCAACACTTAATAAGCACAATAATTATTGAATCTAACAAAAATTAATCACTTCATAAGAAGATAACAAACTATCAAGTCTTGAAAACATAGAGGGTTACATCCAAAATCCTGAATAAAGAGTTTACGCTGACATAGTAATAATATCAATGTTATAAGAATCCATGTTTTTTATTACAAAATTAGCAAGTAAATAAGAAATCGATAAAGGAAGACAAGTATCAAGGCTCCTTGATGAAGATCGACACTAGCTAGGCGGAAAAATGAAGCTTTTTAGGTCAGCAATCGAAGATCGCCACCGTTCGCCCTAGGTTTTGCCTCTTCATCGAATTCTCCTAATTAGGTTTCCCCCAAATTTAGGCGCAAAAAGGAATCAAATCGAGCGAGAAACTGAGTGAAACTAGAGTTGGGCGAATGAAAATACAGCCATGAAAATAAATACGGCGATGCCGTAGTTTCTTCTGGAATTAAACCTGGCAGAAATATGGCCATGAAAAAAAAATGGCCCTACCGTATTTCTTTCTAAGGATTTTCTTCAACAAAATACGGCTGTGATTTTTATCATTGGCAGGCCGCATTTCTTTCTGTGGATTTCTAGTATTTTGTGCTGACAAAAATACGGCTGTGATAAATATCACAGGCATTGCCTTATTTCTTTCTGTGCTCTTCCAGAAAATATGGCTGTGATAATAAATATGACAGTACCGTATTTTCTAAATAAGCTTTGATTTGCACGAAATTTGATGGGCAGCCTCGTCCTGACTTGTAAAATTCATCTGTGCACTTGGATTCCTCAAAATCTACCAAAATTTGGTTGTTTTGCTTGAAACATGCCAAAAGTGAAGATTCTGAACAAACAAAAGTATTTAAGTCGAAATAAGTGAAAATGTGATGAGAATACTAGAGATTATGCATAAAAAGTATAGTAAAAATACTATGTAAATATGAGACATCAAATCTTCCTAGACTTAAACTTTTGCTTGTCCTCAAGCAAATAAATAGACTAAAGAACAATGTTGAGTATAGAAAATATAACTTTTTTATGTAAAATAAATTTCTAGAACATAATCACTGTTAAAAAATTTTCAACTCATGTTACATAAAATTCTGATAAATACACTATTCTTAGAATTTAATCCTTAAGATTCACAATCGTAATCAAATAAAATTTCTCAACTTGTATAATAAATAGAATCTCAATCACATGAATTCACCTTTGTCTCAGGTTAAATCTACAATACTTTTGTTTACATGAATAGGATATCCAAAATCTTTTTCTCCATAAATTTTTTATATATATATTTTTATTTCGCTTTTGATATTCTCTAAATCAAATACCACATTTTTTTTCTAGTGATGAATTTAGAGTTCATTGACCACTTAGCCAATGTATTAGAACTCATATCTTATTGGCTTAGTAGAATTGAGATTCATGGCCTAAGATAGAGGAGTTAATGTTAAATAATATTTCTTTGGCATGTATCCACATACATACATACTTTTATTTGGACTTCAACACTTGTCTTCGGTACCTGTTACGGACTGAGCCACAACGACCTCAACCAACTAGCATAGCAATCTATAGTAGGACTAGAATAAAGTTTGGGCCTTAGCCTAGGCCCAGGGGGAAAAGACTAAGGGGTATTTGTAAGGGGAGTGAGGGAAGGAGAGGGTAGCTAGGGCTTTGTTTTTGAAGGAACCCCTAGTTCAAAGGGGGGAGAAACCCTAAACTTGCGATTCTAACAAGCATGGCGAAAAGGGTTTCTAAACAAGATCGAATATGATAACTATATGATCAACTTGAAGTTATGAGAACTCATACCAAAGCCATGAAGAGGGTGGCGGCTTGGAAGCAAGAGATCAAAGTAGGTCTCCTCTTCAAGTTCACACACAAGATGAGGGGTGGCTACCCTTTAGGATCTTCCTTGTGCTAGCAAGAGATCCCAATGTCCTTGTCGTGTGTTGAGATGCTCTTGGCCGAGAGCTACCGTCTCCAAGAATCCTCTTTCGTCCAACGAAGATGACAATTCAGTAAAACCGATTTGCGTTAAGCCTTCTCCAATCAAGTCATGGCGTTACACTTCCATAAATGGAAGGTTTTCAAGCCATGCGCTCACTTGAAGGAAAAACCGCCCAACAAGCCTTTACACCTTGAACCATACGTTCACACATGTGAACCGGTTCAAGTCAATTAGGTTCAACCCAATTCGGTTCATTAAACCAGCCCAAGCCATGGTCTAGATCTCTTTGAACCAAATGGTTCAAGATCTAACCATTCATCTCTTGATGCTCTTGATCTCTATGATCTAGCATCCAAACTCTCGATCGAAGCTTACCGATCTCAAGCCCCAATCAATCAAACATGATCAGACTAGATCTCACTTACAATCAGAGTCTGAACTCGTTTAAACTGAGTCTAAACAGTTCAGTCCACACGATCTGACTTAAGTAAGCCATATCATCAAATTGTGCGACCCTGAGGGTTTCCTCTAAATGTCGGTAACGATAACTTACGTTATCACGATCAGTGAGGGGTATCTAGCAACACATCACTGTCTCCCGATATAAAGGAAAGAGTCTTCCAAGACTCCACCCAAACCATAGCACAAGTGTGAATCAACTCACTTGGCATACATGTGTCCTTTGCCACTGGATGTTCTTATTGGACAAGCGGGTCAAGCTTGTAACTCCAATATGATGAGCATGATTAGATCAGATGAACATAGTCATCTGGGTATGGCCATACACTTCCTCAATCATCTCATATCGGGGGGCCCCTTAGAACATCACACTCCTTGAACAAGGAGACGGCAATCCTTTATCTATCACAAGAGCCCTAACCTGACTCAAGCTCACCATCCAAGATAGTCTATAATCATTATGTTTCAAATGATATTGAACTACCTCAAAACAATGACAATCATCATTTAGAAACACAAGTGATCTCAAGTCAAAGGACATGTGCCACTTGCTGCTTATAAGGATCATTCACATTGTGACAAGCAATGGAATATCCCAGTAGGGTCTGTCCGGTACATCCAATGTACCCATGAGTCTACATCTTATTCCATGCTCGAAGCATCCTATAAGATTAGCACACATATTAGTCTCAATCATATCAAGGCTGTCTCATGTTCACCAAGATATCTCGACTAAGGACATATAGACTGTCAGCCTAGCTGAACAGCTTTGAGACATTATTCAGAAGTACACTTATTACAGCAGACAAGGTAACAACCTGAATAATAACCATGCCTTTATAAACACAACAGTTTATTACATGATACTATTACAATCCCAAAGGCCTCAAACATTAGCCTTAAGGGCATACCCCAACAATCTCCCACTTGCACTTAATCTAATGGTTTTGAGAAATCTCAAACCCATATTATTACAGTGCTTCTCATGCTTCTGCTGCGCCAGAGGCTTGGTAAGCGGGTCTGCCAGATTGTCATCTGTATGAACCTTGCAAATCTTGATCTCGCCACGATCAATGATCTCCCGGATCAAGTGAAACCGTCTCTGTATGTGCTTGGACTTCTGGTGCGACCGTGGTTCCTTTGCTTGTGCTATTGCTCCAGTGTTATCACAGAAGATAACCAAAGGATCTGCACTCGAAGGAACGACACCAAGTTCTCTCACGAACTTACGAATCCAGACTGCCTCCTTGGATGCTTCCGAGGCTGCAACATACTCGGCTTCTGTTGTGGAATCAGCAACAGTTGACTGTTTGAAACTCTTCCACACCACTGCTCCACCATTCAAGCTAAAAATATAGCCTGACTGCGATCGGAAATCATCCTGGTCCGACTGGAATGAAGCGTCAGTATATCCCTCTATACTGAGTTCTTCCTGACCACCATATATCAAGAACATATCTTTGGTCCTCCGCAGATATTTTAAGATGTTCTTGACTGCAATCCAGTGCGCCAAACCTGGATTACTTTGGAATCGACTGGTCACGCTTAACCCGTAAGCGACGTCTGGGCGAGTACACAACATCGCATACATAATGGACCCAATAGCCGAAGCATAAGGCGTATTGTCCATTTCATCTTTCTCAGTCTGTGTTTGTGGACACTGACTCTTCGAAAGATTCAGACCATGTCTGACTGGAAGATATCCACGTTTAGAATTCTCTAAATGGAATCTCTCCAGGACCTTATCGATGTAAGTACTCTGGCACAGCCCGAGAAGCCTCTTAGATCTATCTCGGTAGATCTTCACACCTAACACATAGGCTGCTTCTCCTAGATCTTTCATCTGGAAACATTTTCCTAACCATGCTTTAACAGCATGCAGTTCAGGAATATCATTTCCAATGATCAAGATGTCATCGACGTAGAGGATTAGGAATGTAATCACGCTCCCACTAAACCTCTTATACACACACGGGTCATCTTCGTTCTTGATGAAACCAAACTCAGAGATTGATTCATCAAAACGAATATTCCAGCTCCTAGATGCTTGTTTCAGTCCATAAATGGACTTCTTTAACTTGCATATTTTATGACGATCTGATGGATTAGTGAAACCTTCAGGTTGTGTCATATACACATCCTCATCCAGATTTCCATTAAGGAAAGCTGTCTTCACATCCATCTGCCAGATCTCATAATCGTAATATGCTGCTATCGCGAAAAGAATCCGAATAGACTTAAACATAGCTACAGGTGAGAAAGTTTCATCATAATCTATCCCGTAGATTTGTTTGAAACCTTTCGCAACTAGCCTGCCTTTATAGGTAACCACGTTACCATCCATGTCAATCTTCTTCTTGAAGATCCATTTACAGCCTATAGGGATTACTCCCGGAGGCGGATCAACCAAATCCCAGACTTGGTTATCTGACATGGAGTCCATCTCGGCTCGCATAGCTTCAAGCCATCTAGCTGACTCCGGTCCACTGACCGCATCCGCATAAGCAAGGGGTTCATCATTATCAATGATGTAGACTCCGTCATAGCGCTCAGGCTGTCGACGGATCCTTCCCGATCTTCGCGGTTCCCGTGTTATTTGAGCCTCAGGTTGTTCAATAACCTGATCTACCGGCTCAGGCTCATCCAACTGTGCTTGAGCACTTTGTCCTTCCTCTGGATTCTCATCCAGTTTTATTTCTCTCCCACTGGCCTCTTGCAGAAGAAATTCCTTCTCAAGAAATATGGCCGTCCGAGCAACAAAAACCTTGTTCTCTTTGGGATCGTAGAAATAATAACCCTTAGTTTCCTTAGGGTAACCGACAAAGATGCATTTATCAGATCTGCTCTCCAGTTTCCCAGAGGCGAGCTTTTTGACATAAGCCTCGCAACCCCAGATCCTGATAAATGTCAAGCTAGGCTGTTTCCCATACCATAACTCATATGGCGTCTTTGAAACTGCCTTGGATGGCACTCGGTTTAGTACCTTTGCAGCTGTCTCCAGTGCAAAACCCCAAAAGGAGTATGGAAGAGTGGCCTAACTCATCATAGAACGAACCATATCAAGTAACGTTCTATTTCTCCTCTCGGACACACCATTCCACTGCGGTGTTCCTGGTGGAGTGAGCTGTGAGATAATCCCACACTCCTTCAGATAGTCAGTAAACGCATGACTTAGGTATTCTCCACCTCGATCAGAACGAAGTGCCTTGATATTTCGGCCTAACTGATTTTGTACTTCATTTTTGAACTCTTTGAACTTGTCAAAAGATTCACTCTTATGTCTCATCAGATAGACATAACCATACCTACTGAAATCATCAGTAAAGGTAATGAAGTACTGATAGCCACCTCTGGCATGTTTACTAAACGGCCCACACACATCACTGTGTATAAGGTCAAGTAAACCTGAAGCCCTTTGACCTTTATTAGGAAAAGGTGACTTCGTCATTTTACCCATTAAACAAGCTTTGCATGTATCAATCTCCTCATAGGAGAATGATCCCAGCAGTCCATGATCATGCAACCGCTTAATGCGCTTCTCGTTTATATGGCCTAAACGACTATGCCAAAGCAAGGTGCTGTCATCAGCATACTTGGCTTTCTTATTATCAATGTTTTGTATAGAATATTCCATGTCCAACATGAATAACCCATTGTTAATTGAACCAGTTGCATACACAATATTATCATAAGTCAAAATACACTTTGAAATCTTGCATTCAAAGGCAAATCCTTTCCTGACAAGAGCAGGAATAGAGATAATATTCTTGGTAATACTGGGTACAAAATAACAATTGTTTAATTCTAATACAATGCCAGATGGTAAAGTAATGAAATAGTCTCCTACAGCAACAGCAGCAACCCGTGCCCCGTTTCCGACTCGTAGGTCTACCTCATGCTGTCCCACCTGCCTTCTTCTCTTGAGTTCCTGTACATTTGAACAAATGTGAACTCCACATGCAGTGTCCAACACCCATGAAATAGAAGAAGATGAAACCATGACTTCCGTCACGAATATACCTGAGCCAGAAGCAACGCTTCCCTCTTATCTCCTTGGAGCGCTTTACAGTCCTTTTTCCAGTGACCAAGCTGGCCACAGTGGAAACACCTGTTGTCCTTCGACCGCTTCACCTTCTGTTTCAGAGCCTTGCTGTAATTCTTGACAGGGGCCTTGCCCTTCTTCCCCTTCTTCTTGTTCCTAGAAGGAACCATTAAGACAGAGGTTGAAGGCTTTCCCTTCAGAGTTTCCTCAGTGGTCAAGAGCATATTCAGCAGCTCTGCCGGCGTACAATCGATTTTGTTCATATTAAAATTAATGATGAACGCATCGAAAGAGGGCGGGAGAGACTGCAGAATAATATCCACAGCAAGCTCCTGGTTGATGGTATGCCCCAGTTTCTCTAGAGCCTCCTTGTGCCCAATCATCTTGAGCACGTGAGCTCCCACTGGGCTCCCATCAGCCAGTTTGCTCTGAAAGAAGAGCTTCGTCAGATTATAGCGTTCTGTCCTCGCCTGTGCAGCATACAGCATCTTGAGGTTCGCTATAATCTCTATAGCCGACATATCCTCATGCTGACGCTGCAGCGGTGGCGTCATAGACGCTAGCATCAGGCAAGCGACATCAATGCTATCATTGACGTGCTTTTCATAGGCTTCCCGAACCGCCCTTGCGGCGTTCGGAGCGGGCTGCGGCGGTATTGCCGTCTCGAGGACATACAGTTTCCTCTCTGCCTTAAGAACGATCTTAAGGTGTCCGAACCAGTCAGAGAAGTTCGGCCCAGCAAACTTCTCCCTTTCCAGTAGGGATCGCACATTGAAGCTCATGGTGTTCGTTGCTGCAGGAATCTACAACAAGCAAGAACAGCAAGGTCAGTATCAATGTTCAGAATCAATCCAGGACTTAAGAAAGATTCTTTTCTCACTATTTTGTCTGACTGAAAAATCCAGTAAACAGTCCGAAAGAGTAACACTCTTTTAGTGAGATGGGATCCAGATTTCATACTTGGTCTCCGCGTCCCGCTCAGGCGAGATAAGATGCACAGAGATGACAAGCACTAATTTCTGGTAGGCTGTCCCAGCCAATCGCCAACCCGTGCGATTCCCCTTCATCTGGGCAATCCAGCAGACTGTGCCAACTGAGTTGGTACAACACAGTCTCTGATCCCACAGATGGCTGCCTCCATGTGCTACCATATGCGCCACATATGCAGCCTACATGGTCAAGCTGACCTGACCTACTCCCTGGACCACCACGTGTTATGCTGAGCAACGAGAGGGGATAAATCCCAACTCTGTAACACGCAGGTGAAATCCAGCACCGTCTGAAGATAGATGGACGTGCCCACTGAGTGGGTTCAACACGGCTCCAACGATAGTCAGAACGGCGAGGTTTCGCGTCAGAAGGCTTACGAGCTTGATATATTAGCGTTGGATTTTAACGGTCTTTTATCTTCTTCACTATCATGCAAGTCCTATGGTGATAGCAGAAGATAAACTTAAACATGCAATTCTAATTATTTAAACAATAAATAGAAAGCATGATCTTATGTGGTAAAAGCCCATGAACCCTAGTAAGACCTTAATTTTCCTTAAGTCTTCACTTGAGCTCTTTTGCATCTCATCTGGTCCAACCCAGGGCCCTAGCGCCAAGAGCACCTCAGGTGCGCCACCAGCTGAATGCTCCTTTGGGATGTGTGCATTTGTGCTCTTGTCTAATCAAATACAATTTGATCTATCTAGACAAGCTTTGACTCGCAGGTCAAATATACAATAAATTAATGAAAAAGTGATTCGCAGACCACAATAAATTTAACTTATAAATTACCAGGCACGCAGGCCCCAGCACAGCACACAATAGGGCAACCCACATAAGACTAAATAAACAAGCATATGGTTCAATCAACATGTGATCCAATCAGGAAATAAATTTTTTTTTTTTTTTGAAAATACCCCATGGCATCAATTTTAATTTCCTTATGAGCCCTATAACCTTACAATGGTCCATTGATGGGGATCCACTCATCCATCTAGTTAGATCCTTTGCCCTTGCATGCACCGAGTCCTAACTGACCCGTGTTGACCTAATGGTCAACCATGCATGCGCCAAGGGCTGAACCACCCTCATGAGTTTTGGCAAGCGGGTGTGACCCCGGGCCTAACTCATGTGTGTTCAATAGTGTCTCAACCAGACCTCGCTACACGCCCTAGATGCAGTCAACCCATAGCCACCTTGTGCTTGCGCACAGGTGCTATCAGGTCAACCCATCTAGGCTGTCAGATGGTCTGATCAGACTAGTTGGATCTAACCTAGAAGATGCTTTCAACCCTATCAACCCATCTAAGGATTTAATATAGTGGCACCTTAGATCTAATCATGCGCGCAAGATATAAGTTTTGGAAAACTTCTAGAACATGCGCAAACAAACAAACAAACAACATGCTTGCAAGTTGATAACCCTTAGATCTAAGGGGGTCCCCTTCAAGGGGGAGCGCAAACTTTAAGGGGGTCCCCTTCAAGGGGGAGCGCATACTTCATCTAACCATGATACAAGCGCAAATTGATGTAAGCATGATACAAGCGCAACTTCATGTAAGCATGATACAAGCGCAAATTGATGTAAGCATGATACAAGCGCAACTTCATGTAAACATGATACAAGCGCAACTACATGTAAACAAAGCATACATCAAGTAAAAGTAAGCGCAACATGTATGGATCACAAGGACTTGAAGCAATCATATAGATCATATCAAGAACCAGCTCTGATACCAATTGAAGGAACCCCTAGTTCAAAGGGGGGAGAAACCCTAAACTTGCGATTCTAACAAGCATGGCGAAAAGGGTTTCTAAACAAGATCGAATATGATAACTATATGATCAACTTGAAGTTATGAGAACTCATACCAAAGCCATGAAGAGGGTGGCGGCTTGGAAGCAAGAGATCAAAGTAGGTCTCCTCTTCAAGTTCACACACAAGATGAGGGGTGGCTACCCTTTAGGATCTTCCTTGTGCTAGCAAGAGATCCCAATGTCCTTGTCGTGTGTTGAGATGCGCTTGGCCGAGAGCTACCGTCTCCAAGAATCCTCTTTCATCCAACGAAGATGACAATTCAGTAAAACCGATTTGCGTTAAGCCTTCTCCAATCAAGTCATGGCGTTACACTTCCATAAATGGAAGGTTTTCAAGCCATGCGCTCACTTGAAGGAAAAACCGCCCAACAAGCCTTTACACCTTGAACCATACGTTCACACATGTGAACCGGTTCAAGTCAATTAGGTTCAACCCAATTCGGTTCATTAAACCAGCCCAAGCCATGGTCTAGATCTCTTTGAACCAAATGGTTCAAGATCTAACCATTCATCTCTTGATGCTCTTGATCTCTATGATCTAGCATCCAAACTCTCGATCGAAGCTTACCGATCTCAAGCCCCAATCAATCAAACATGATCAGACTAGATCTCACTTACAATCAGAGTCTGAACTCGTTTAAACTGAGTCTAAACAGTTCAGTCCACACGATCTGACTTAAGTAAGCCATATCATCAAATTGTGCGACCCTGAGGGTTTCCTCTAAATGTCGGTAACGATAACTTACGTTATCACGATCAGTGAGGGGTATCTAGCAACACATCACTGTCTCCCGATATAAAGGAAAGAGTCTTCCAAGACTCCACCCAAACCATAGCACAAGTGTGAATCAACTCACTTGGCATACATGTGTCCTTTGCCACTGGATGTTCTTATTGGACAAGCGGGTCAAGCTTGTAACTCCAATATGATGAGCATGATTAGATCAGATGAACATAGTCATCTGGGTATGGCCATACACTTCCTCAATCATCTCATATCGGGGGGGCCCCTTAGAACATCACACTCCTTGAACAAGGAGACGGCAATCCTTTATCTATCACAAGAGCCCTAACCTGACTCAAGCTCACCATCCAAGATAGTCTATAATCATTATGTTTCAAATGATATTGAACTACCTCAAAACAATGACAATCATCATTTAGAAACACAAGTGATCTCAAGTCAAAGGACATGTGCCACTTGCTGCTTATAAGGATCATTCACATTGTGACAAGCAATGGAATATCCCAGTAGGGTCTGTCCAGTACATCCAATGTACCCATGAGTCTACATCTTATTCCATGCTCGAAGCATCCTATAAGATTAGCACACATATTAGTCTCAATCATATCAAGGCTGTCTCATGTTCACCAAGATATCTCGACTAAGGACATATAGACTGTCAGCCTAGCTGAACAGCTTTGAGACATTATTCAGAAGTACACTTATTACAGCAGACAAGGTAACAACCTGAATAATAACCATGCCTTTATAAACACAACAGTTTATTACATGATACTATTACAATCCCAAAGGCCTCAAACATTAGCCTTAAGGGCATACCCCAACAGTTTTGTCTCTTGTGAGAGGAACTCGTCGCTTTGGCGGCTTGAGGGAGGATTCAATTCTTGAATCCTAATAGTGGTCCGACATGCCGGATTCCACTGGGGCGACGGCGGGAGCCTACTTCACGTGGTGTTGTTCATCGAGCACAAGTTCGCTGTCGGATCCCACTGAAGGAGCATCGTCAATCGGAGCGGGTGGAGAGAAATCGACGACGGGCTTAAGGCGGCTTCCCAGCGAATGTCGCGTGCACAGAGCATCAACTGAGCGTACGATTTCTGCGGCGGTGCAGCATCGAACGGGAGTCAAAGTAGCCAACGGTGGGAGGTTATCTGGAGGAAGAGAGCTAGGTCGCAAGCGCCATCGACTGGGGTTTTCCGCTTCCCATCGGGCGTGGTTTCCTTCCTGACACTGCGACGCCAAAACCCAGCTTCGTGGAGGAAGGCGGGGCAGACGGTAGAGGCGAGAATGGGAATCAACGAGACATCCGCAACTAGGAACGTACACTCCCGCTTCTGAAGTGGCGCTAGAAGGAGGGCCCCCGCTTCGGAAGAACTTGGCAACGGAGAGGACTGTAGTGATGAAAGAAACAACTTCGGCAGAACGCCGTCGAAGCTACAGCAATCTCTGAAGTGCGGAGCGGAAGCGGACATCATCCGCCAACCATTCATGTGCGCATTCAAGCAGTTGTTCTGGGGTGGTGCGGGCGATACAGCGGAAGGCGGAAAAGCTGCAGCAATAAGTTTCCCAGCAAGTTGCCGCTAACTGATTTCAGTGGTCTCTGAAGTGCAACCCTTGCAGAAGCTTCCCAACAAGCTGTGATAGCGGGCAGAAGAAGCTACCGCTAACTAATTTCAGAGGGAGGTCTAAGCGTGCAGCTAAGGGATGGCGGCGACATGCTCGGAGGCCCGATTTGAAGCGTTGGAGCAGTCGATAGCTAAGTTGGTAGCGGGGGAGGAGAACAGCGGATGGAGATGGCGACGAATGAAGAAAGGCTGCGAGTAGCCGATGAGGATAGAAGGATATTAAAGGAGGACATGCCCGAGCTGAAAGAGATGTTTGCCACATTTATAAAAGGGAAAATGACTGAGGGGAGCGCTGACCCTTTTCCTCCACCACTATGAGAGCACCGGAGGTCCACTCCCATCCAAGTTCCAACAGGTGATTGGAGAGATGTGCCCATACTATTGTAAGTCCCCTTCAAGGGGGAGCGAAACCCTAAGTGGCGCATATAGTTCATTTCGGCAGCGGAAGCAAGGGTTTCATGAATCGCAAGCATGTGTCATATGATCAACTTAGAGCAATAGAAGATAGATGCGTTACCATGGCCATGAGATGGGAGGCGGCTTGGAAGAGAAAGAATCAAATGGTTCTTCTCCAAAGGCAACGCACACAAGGTGAAGATGGCTTCTCCTTGAATCTCCTTGTGCTAGCAAGGATCTACAAGTATCCTTGTCGAGTGGTAGGGATGAGGAGATGATTTCTTGCTTCGCCGAGAGCTCTTCCTTCTCGTCAACCTCTCTTCTCCACACCAAAGTGCAAGAAGCGTCAAGTCAAGTGAAGTGAAGTGGTGAACGTATTGGCGTTAGGCGTTTTTTGAAGAGGCCTTCATGACTTACCATAAATAGAAGCCATGCTCTCATAAACGATCAAAACGCCTTCACCCTTTCGAACCATGCGTTCACATAAGTGAACCGGTTCTCCTTTCGGTTCAATTGCATTTGGTTCAAAAAACCAAATCAAATAAGCCCAAGCCATGGTCTAGATCATATTAAACCCTATGGTTCCAGATCTAACCGTTCATCTCTTGATGCTCCTGATCTCACCGATCTAGCATCATCTCTCTCGATCGAAGCTTACCGATCTCAAGCTCTAATCAATCAAACATGATCAGACCAGATCTCACTTACAATCAAAGTCTAAATCCCTTTAAACTGAACCCAAACAATTCAGTCCACACGATCTGACTTAAAGAAGCCATATCATCAAATTGTGCGACCCTAAGGGTTTCCTTTAAATGTCGGTAACGATAACTTTCGTTATCACAATCAGTGAGGGGTATCTAGCAACACATCACTGTCTCCCGATATAAAGGAAAGAGTCTTCCAAGACTACTCCCAAACCACAGCACAAGTGTGAATCCACTTCACTAGGCACAAATGTTTCCTTTGCCACTGGATGTTCTTATTGGACAAGCATGTCAAGCCTGTAGCTCCAATATGATGAGCATGATTAGACCAGATGAACATAGTCACCTGGGTATGGCCATACACTTTCTCAATCATCTCATTCGGGGGGGGCCCCTTTAGAACATCTCACTCCTTAAACAAGGAGACGGCAATCCTATATCTATCACTAGTGTCCTAACCTGACTCATGATCATTATCCAAGATAGTCTATAACCATTATGTTTCAAATGATATTGAACTACCTCAAAACAATGACAATCATCATTTAGAAACACAAGTGATCTCAAGTCAGAGGACATGTGCCACTTGTAGCAAACAAGGATTATTCACATTGTGACAAGCAATTGAATATCCTAGTAGGGTCTGTCCAGTACATCCAATGTACCCATGAGTCTACATCTTATTCCATGCTCGAAGCATCCTATAAGATTAGAATACATATTAGTCTCAATCATATCAAGGCTGTCTCATGTTCACCAAGATATCTCGACTAAGGACATAGAGCATGTCAGCCTAGCTGAACATCTTTGAGACATTATTCAGAAGCACACTTATTGCAGCAGACAATGTAACAAACTGAATAACAACCATTGCCTTTATAAACATTACAGTTTATATACACGATACTGTAAGAATCCCTAGGCCTCAAACATTAGCCTTAAGGGCATACCCCAACAATCTCCCACTTGCACTTAATCTAATGGTTGAGAAATCTCAAACCCATATTATTACAGTGCTTCTCATGCTTCTGCTGCGCCAGAGGCTTGGTAAGCGGGTCATCCAGATTGTCATCTGTATGAACCTTGCAGATTTTGATCTCGCCACGATCAATGATCTCCCGGATCAAGTGAAACTGTCTCTGTATGTGCTTGGACTTCTGGTGCGACCGTGGTTCCTTTGCTTGTGCGATTGCTCCAATGTTATCACAGAAGATAACCAAAGGATCTGCACTCGAAGGAACGACACCAAGTTCCTTAATGAACTTACGAATCCACACTACCTCCTTGGATGCTTCCGAGGCTGCAACATACTCGGCTTCTGTTGTGGAATCAGCAACAATAGACTATTTGAAACTTTTCCACACCACTGCTCCTCCATTCAAGCTAAAAACATAGCCTGATTGCGATCGGAAATCATCCTGGTCCGACTAGAACGAAGCGTCAGTATATCCTTCTATACTGAGTTCTTCCTGACCACCATATATCAAGAACATATCTTTGGTCCTCCGCAGATATTTTAAAATGTTCTTGACTGCAATCCGGTGCGCCTGACCTGGATTACTTTGGAATCGACTGGTCACGCTTAACCCGTAAGCGACGTCTGGGCGAGTACACAACATCGCATACATAATGGACCCAATAGCCGAAGCATAAGGCGTATTGTCCATTTCATCTTTCTCAGTCTGTGTTTGTGGACACTGACTCTTTGAAAGATTCAGACCATGTCTGACTGGAAGATATCCTCTTTTAGAATTCTCTAAATGAAATCTCTCCAGGACTTTATCGATGTAAGTACTCTGGCACAGCCCGAGAAGCCTCTTAGATCTATCCCTGTAGATCTTCACACCTAATACATAGGCTGCTTCTCCTAAATCTTTCATCTGGAAACATTTTCTTAACCATGCTTTAACAGCATGCAGTTCAGGAATATCGTTTCCAATGATTAAGATATCATCGACGTAGAGGACTAGGAAAGTAATCACGCTCCCACTAAACCTCTTATATACACACGGGTCGTCTTCATTCTTGATGAAACCAAATTCACAGATTGATTCATCAAAACGAATATTCCAGCTTCTAGATGCTTGTTTAAGTCCATAAATGGACTTCTTTAACTTGCATATTTTATGACGATCTGATGGATTAGTGAAACCTTCAGGTTGTGTCATATACACATCCTCATCCAGTTTTCCATTAAGGAAAGCGGTCTTCACATCCATCTGCCAGATCTCATAATTGTAATATGCTGCTATTGCGAAAAGAATCCGAAAAGACTTGAACATGGCTACAGGAGAGAAAGTTTCATCATAATCTATCCCGTAGATTTGTTTGAAACCTTTCGCAACTAGCCTGCCTTTATAGGTAACCACGTTACCATCCATGTCAATCTTCTTCTTGAAGATCCATTTACAGCCTATAGGGATTACTCCCGGAGGCGGATCAACCAAATCCCAGACTTGGTTATCTGACATGGAGTCCATCTCGGCTCGCATAGCTTCAAGCCACCTAGCTGACTCCGGTCCACTGACCGCATCCGCATAAGTGAGGGGTTCATCATTATCAATGATGTAGACTCCGTCATAGCGCTCAGGCGGTCGACGGATCCTTCCCGATCTTTGCGGTTCCCGTGATATCTGAGCCTCAGGTTGTTCAATAACCTGATCAACTGGCTCAGGCTCATCCAACTGTGCTTGACTACTTTGTCCTTCCTCTGGATTCTCATCCAGCTTTATTTCTCTCCCACTGGCTTCTTGCAGAAGAAACTCCTTCTCAAGAAAAATAGCCGTCCGAGCAACAAATACCTTGTTCTCTTTGGGATCGTAGAAATAATAACCCTTAGTTTCCTTAGGGTATCCGACAAAGATACATTTCTCAGATCTGCTCTCTAGTTTCCCAGAGGCGAGCTTTTTGACATAAGCCTCGCAACCCCAGATCTTAATAAATGTCAAGCTTGGCTGTTTCCCATACCATAACTCATATGGCGTCTTCGAAACTGCCTTGGATGGCACTCGGTTTAGTACCTTTGCAGCTGTTTCCAGTGCAAATCCCCAAAAGGAGTAAGGTAGAGTAGCCTGACTCATCATAGAACGAACCATATCCAGTAAGGTTCTGTTCCTCCTCTCGGACACACCATTCCACTGCGGTGTTCCTGGCGGAGTGAGCTATGAGATAATCCCACACTCCTTCAGATAGTCAGTAAACTCTCGACTGAGGTATTCTCCACCTCGATCAGAACGAAGTGCCTTGATATTTCGACCTAGCTGATTCTGTACTTCATTCTTGAACTCTTTGAACTTGTCAAAAGATTCACTCTTATGTCTCATTAGATAGACATACCCATATCTACTGAAATCATCAGTAAAGGTAATGAAGTACAAATAGCCACCTCTGGCATGTTTACTAAATGGCCCACACACATCACTGTGTATAAGGTCAAGTAAACCTGAAGCCCTTTGACCTTTGTGAGGAAAAGGAGACTTCGTCATTTTGCCCAACAAACAAGCTTTGCATGTATCAATCTCCTCATAGGAGAATGATCCCAGCAGTCCATGATCATGCAACCGCTTAATGCGTTTCTTGTTAATATGGCCTAAACGACTATGCCATAACAAGGTGCTGTCATCAGCATACTTGGCCTTTTTATTATCAATATTTTGTATAGAACATTCCATGTCCAACATGAATAACCCATTGTTAATTGATCCAGTAGCATAAACAATATTATCATAAGATATAACACACTTTGAAATATTGCATTCAAAGGAAAATCCTTTCCTGACAAGAGCAGGAATAGAGATAATATTTTTCGTAATACTCGGAACAAAATAACAATTGTCTAGTTCTAATACAAGTCCAGATGGTAATGAGATGTAATAAACCCCTACAGCAACAGCTGCAACCCGTGCCCCGTTTCCAACTCGTAGGTCCACCTCATGCTGTCCCACCTGTCTTCTTCTCTTCAGTTCCTGTACATTTGAACAAATGTGAACTCCACATGCAGTGTCCAACACCCATGATATGGAAGAAGAAAACATGACCTCAGTCACAAAAATACCTGAGCCAGAAGCGATGCTTCCCTTCTTGTCTCCTTGGAGCGCTTTACAGTCCTTTTTCCAGTGACCCAGCTGGCCACAATGGAAACATCTGTTGTCCTTCGACCGCTTCACCTTTTGTTTCAGAGCCTTGCTGTAGTTCTTGACAGGGGCCTTGCCCTTCTTCCCCTTCTTCTTGTTCCTGGAAGGGAACATCAAGACAGAGGTTGAAGGCTTTCCCTTCAGAGTCTCCTCTGTAGTCAAGAGCATATTCAGCAACTCTGCCGGAGTACAGTCGATCTTGTTCATATTAAAATTAATAATGAACGCATCGAAGGAGGCCGGGAGAGACTGCAGAATAATGTCTACAGCAAGCTCCTGATTGATGGTATGCCCCAGTTTCTCTAGAGCCTCTTTGTGCCCAATCATCTTGAGCACATGAGCTCCCACTGGACTCCCTTCAGCCAGTTTGCTCTGAAAGAAAAGCTTGGTCAAATTATAGCGTTCAGTCCTCGCCTGTGCAGCATACAGCATCTTGAGGTTTGCTATAATTTCTATAGCAGACATATCCTCATGCTGACGCTGCAGCTGTGGCGTCATAGACGCTAGCATCAGGCAAGCGACATCAATGCTATCATTGACATGCTTTTCATAGGCATCCCGAACCGCCCTTGCGGCATTCGGAGCGGGTTGAGGCGGTATAGCCGTCTCGAGGACATACAGTTTCCTCTCAGCCTTAAGAACAATCTTAAGGTGTCCGTACCAGTCTGAGAAGTTTGGCCCAGCAAACTTCTCCCTTTCCAGTAGGGATCGCACATTGAAGCTCATGGTGTTCGTTGCTGCAGGAATCTACAACAATGCAAGAACAGCAAGGTCAGTATCAATGTTTAGAATCAATCCAGGACTTAAGAATGATTCTTTTCTCACTATTTTATCTGGCTGAAAAATCCAGCAAAACAGCCCGAAAGAGTAACACTCTTTTAGTGAGATGGGATCCAGATTTCATATTTGGTCTCCGCATCCCGCTCAGGCGAGATAAGATGCACAGAGAGTACAAGCACTAATTTCTGGTAGGCAGTCCCTGCCAATCGCCAACCCGTGCGATTCCCCTTCATCTGGGCAATCCAGCCGACTGTGCCAACTGAGTTGGTACAACACAGTCTCTGATCCCACAGATGGCTGCCTCCATGTAGCTACCATATGCCCCATATGTAGCCTACATGGTCAAGCTGACCCGACCTACTCCCTGGACCACCACGTGCTATGCTGAGCAACGAGAAGCGATAAATCCCTTCTCTGTAACACGCAGGTGAAATCACACACCGTCTGAAGATAGATGGACGTGCCCACTGAGTGGGTACAACACGGCTCCAACGATAGTCAGAACAGTGAGGTTTCGCGTCAGAAGGCTATCGAGCTTGATATTTTAGCGTTGGATTTTAACGGTCTGTTATCTTCTTAACTATCATGCAAACCCTATGGTGATAGCAGAAGATAAATAAATCATGCAATTCTAATTATAAACGATAAGTAGAAAGCATGCTGATCTTATGTGGTAAAAGCCCATTAACCCTAAGTAAGACCTTAAGTTAACTTAAGTCTTCACTTTAGTTCTTCTTGGGTCTTTTGCCTCTCATCTGGCCCAGACCAGGGCCTAAGCGCCTTCTGCAGCTCAGGTGCACCCACCAGGTAGATGCGCCTGTCATAGGGTCAAACCCTAGACCTCCCACCTGGTCAAGCCTCTGCTGCATGCGCCTCTGCCAACTGTGCTCTGTGCTCATGTCTGATTAAACTTACAATTTAATCTATCTAGACATGATTGACTCGCAGGTCAATTACACATTATAAATTAAATAAAAGTGATGCGCAGATCACAATATAAATTAATTTACAATATTAATCCAGGCTCGCAGGCCCCAGCACAGCAGACATTAAAAGGGCAACCCACATAAGATGAAATAAACAAGCACATGGCATCCACTCAACATGTGATCCATTTAACAAGAAAATAAAATTTTTGAAAACCCATTGGCATCAATTTTAATTTTCTTATGTGCCCTACAACCTTACAACGGTCCATTGATAGGGATCCACTCATCCATCTAGTCAGATCCACTGCCCTTGCATGCACCAAGTCCTAACTGACTTGAGTTGACCTAATGGTCAACCATGCATGCGCAAAGGGCTGAACAACCCTCATGAGTTCTGGCAGGCGGGTGTGACCCCGGGCCTAACTCATGTGTGTTCACTAGTCGTCTCAACCAGACCTCGCTACACGCCCTTGATGCAGTCGACCTATAGCCACCTCGTGCTTGCGCACAGGTGCTATCTGGTCAACCCATCTAGGCTGTCAGATGGTCTGATCAGACTATTTGGATCTAGACTCGACTGTGACTTCAACCCTATCAACCCGTCTAAGGGTTTATAGTAGGCGCTTATAGATCTAGATGGAGCGCGCAAGATGTTACAAGTTTTTAAGTAAAAACAACTTACAACATGCGCAACAACAAAGTAAGAAGCTTTCATCTACATTAACATGCGCAACTAGATACTTGGTAACATGCGCAAACATGATGAAACTTCAATATAGATCTATAACATGTAATGGCATACCCGGATCACAAACAAGCAACATGAAGCAATCATATGACCACATATAGAACCGCAAGCTCTGATACCAATTGTAAGTCCCCTTCAAGGGGGAGCGAAACCCTAAGTGGCGCATATAGTTCATTTCGGCAGCGGAAGCAAGGGTTTCATGAATCGCAAGCATGTGTCATATGATCAACTTAGAGCAATAGAAGATAGATGCGTTACCATGGCCATGAGATGGGAGGCGGCTTGGAAGAGAAAGAATCAAATGATTCTTCTCCAAAGGCAACGCACACAAGGTGAAGATGGCTTCTCCTTGAATCTCCTTGTGCTAGCAAGGATCTACAAGTATCCTTGTCGAGTGGTAGGGATGAGGAGATGATTTCTTGCTTGGCCGAGAGCTCTTCCTTCTCGTCAACCTCTCTTCTCCACACCAAAGTGCAAGAAGCGTCAAGTCAAGTGAAGTGAAGTGGTGAACGTATTGGCGTTAGGCGTTTTTTGAAGAGGCCTTCATGACTTACCATAAATAGAAGCCATGCTCTCATAAACGATCAAAACGCCTTCACCCTTTCGAACCATGCGTTCACATAAGTGAACCGGTTCTCCTTTTGGTTCAATTGCATTTGGTTCAAAAAACCAAATCAAATAAGCCCAAGCCATGGTCTAGATCATATTAAACCCTATGGTTCCAGATCTAACCGTTCATCTCTTGATGCTCCTGATCTCACCGATCTAGCATCATCTCTCTCGATCGAAGCTTACCGATCTCAAGCTCTAATCAATCAAACATGATCAGACTAGATCTCACTTACAATCAGAGTCTAAATCCCTTTAAACTGAACCCAAACAATTCAGTCCACACGATCTGACTTAAAGAAGCCATATCATCAAATTGTGCGACCCTAAGGGTTTCCTTTAAATGTCGGTAACGATAACTTTCGTTATCACGATCAGTGAGGGGTATCTAGCAACACATCACTGTCTCCCGATATAAAGGAAAGAGTCTTCCAAGACTACTCCCAAACCACAGCACAAGTGTGAATCCACTTCACTAGGCACAAATGTTTCCTTTGCCACTGGATGTTCTTATTGGACAAGCATGTCAAGCCTGTAGCTCCAATATGATGAGCATGATTAGACCAGATGAACATAGTCACCTGGGTATGGCCATACACTTTCTCAATCATCTCATTCGGGGGGGCCCCTTTAGAACATCTCACTCCTTAAACAAGGAGACGGCAATCCTATATCTATCACTAGTGTCCTAACCTGACTCATGATCATTATCCAAGATAGTCTATAACCATTATGTTTCAAATGATATTGAACTACCTCAAAACAATGACAATCATCATTTAGAAACACAAGTGATCTCAAGTCAGAGGACATGTGCCACTTGTAGCAAACAAGGATTATTCACATTGTGACAAGCAATTGAATATCCTAGTAGGGTCTGTCCAGTGCAGGAGTCCCCTTCAAGGGGGAGCGCAAGCGGATAAAACCCCTTTCAAGAGGGGGGCGCAAAACCCTAATACATGCACATAGAACACTTTTGCATGGGCGGAAATTAGGGCATCAAGAATCGGTTGCATGCTATATATGATCAACTATGAAAAACCGATTGCAAATATCAAGAAGAATCATACCATCGCCATTCGTTGGATGGTGTGTTGGAATCAAAGACCGAAAGGGATCTTCTCCCTAGTCGACGCACACACGATGAGGAATGGCTTCTCCTTGTCGTCTTTGTGCTAGCAAAGCTTCAAGGGTCCTTTGCGCGTGGAGGAGATGAGATCCTTTGGGCTTGGCGAAGAAAAACTTCCTCTACACTCGTCGAGAGCTTTGTCACACGAGAAGAGAGAAAAATCGTCCAAGGTGATGAGAGGCGATTGAGCGAACATTGTAATCAACGTGGAGGCGTTGCTATCCAAAAATAGCAACCCATTACTCTCAACGGTTATGCGTTCACATGAAGTGAACCGTAACTCCTTCACCCCATTCGAATCTTTGAACCAAGCGCTCACAAGATGAGCCGGTTCAAATGACTTTGGTCCAAGACCAAATCAGCCCAAGCAATGGTCGATCTTATTGAACCTCAAGGCTCAAGATCACCGTTGATCTCAAGATGCTCCTGATCTCACCGATCTAGCATCAAATCTCTCGATCGAAGCTTACCGATCTCAAGCCCTAATCAATCAAACATGATCAGACCAGATCTCACTTACAATCAGAGTTTAAAACCTCTTTAAACTGAACCTAAACAATTCAGTCCACACGATCTGACTTAAGTAAGCCATATCATCAAATTGTGCGACCCTAAGGGTTTCCTATACTTGTCGGTAACGATAACTCACGTTATCACGATCAGTGAGGGGTATCTAGCAACACATCACTGTCTCCCGATAGAAAGGAAAGAGTCTTCCAAGACTTCACCCAAACCACAGCACAAGTGTGACTCTAACTCACAAGGCATGCATCTTTCCTTTGCCACTGGATGTTCTTATTGGACAAGCGTGTCAAGCTTGTAGCTCCAATATGATAAGCATGATTAGATCAGATGAACACAGTCACCTGGGTATGGCCATACACTTTCTCAATCATCTCATCCAGGGGGCCCCTGTAGAACATCACACTCCTTAAACAAGGAGATGGCAATCCTATGTCTATCACTAGTGCCCTAACCTGATTCAAGCTCACCATCCAAGATAGTCTATAATCATTGTCTTTCAAATGATATTGAACTACCTCAAAACAATGACAATCATCATTTAGAAACACAAGTGATCTCAAGTCAGAGGAAATGTGCCACTTGTTGCAATCAAGGAATATTCACATTGTGACAAACAACTGAATATCCTAGTAGGGTCTGTCCAGTACATCCAATGTACCCATGAGTCTACACCTTATTCCATGCTCGAAGCATCCTATAAGATTAGAACACATATTAGTCTCAATCATATCAAGGCTGTCTCATGTTCACCAAGATATCTCGACTAAGGACATAAAGCTTGTCAGCCTAGCTGAACAGCTTTGAGACATTATTCAGAAGTACACTTATTACAGCAGACAAGGTAACAAACTGAATAACAACCATGCCTTTATAAACAGAAGAGTTTATTACATGATACTGTTACAATCCCAAGGCCTCAAACATTAGCCTAAGGGCATACCCCAACAATCTCCCACTTGCACTTAATCTAATGGTTGAGAAATCTCAAACCCATATTATTACAGTGCTTCTCATGCTTCTGCTGCGCCAGAGGCTTGGTAAGCGGGTCTGCCAGATTGTCATCTGTATGAACCTTGCATATTTTGATCTCGCCACGTTCAATGATCTCCCGGATCAAATGAAACCGTCTCTGTATGTGCTTGGACTTCTGGTGCGACCGTGGTTCCTTTGCTTGTGTGATTGCTCCAGTGTTATCACAGAAGATAAACAAAGGATCTGCACTCGAAGGAACGACACCAAGTTCCCGTAAGAACTTACGAATCCAGACTGCCTCCTTGGATGCTTCCGAGGCTGCAACATACTCGGCTTCTGTTGTGGAATCAGCAACAGTTGACTGTTTGAAACTCTTCCACACCACTGCTCCACCATTTAAGCTAAAAACATAGCCTGATTGCGATCGGAAATCATCCTGGTCCGACTGGAACGAAGCGTCAGTATATCCTTCAATACTGAGTTCTTCCTGACCACCATATATCAAGAACATATCTTTGGTCCTCCGCAGATATTTTAAAATGTTCTTGACTGCAATCCAGTGCGCCATACCTGGATTACTTTGGAACCGACTGGTCACGCTTAACCCGTAAGCGACGTCTGGGCGAGTACACAACATCGCATACATAATGGATCCAATAGCCGAAGCATAAGGCGTATTGTCCATTTCATCTTTCTCAGTCTGTGTTTGCGGACACTGACTCTTTGAAAGATTCAGACCATGTCTGACTGGAAGATATCCTCGTTTAGAATTCTCTAAATGAAATCTCTCCAGGACTTTATCGATGTAAGTACTCTGGCACAACCCGAGAAGCCTCTTAGATCTATCCCTGTAGATCTTCACACCTAATACATAGGCTGCTTCTCCTAGATCTTTCATCTGGAAACATTTCCTTAGCCATGCCTTAACCGCATGCATTTCAGGAATGTCATTTCCAATGATCAAGATATCATCGACGTAGAGGACTAGGAATGTAATTACGCTCCCACTAAACCTCTTATATACACACGGGTCATCCTCGTTCTTGATGAAACCAAATTCAGTAACTGATTCATCAAAACGAATATTCCAGCTTCTTGATGCTTGTTTAAGTCCATAAATAGACTTCTTTAACTTGCATATTTTATGACGATCTGATGGATTAGTGAAACCCTCAGGTTGTGTCATATACACATCCTCGTCCAGATTTCCATTAAGGAAAGCTGTCTTCACATCCATCTGCCAGATCTCATAATCATAATATGCAGCTATCGCGAAAAGAATCCGAATAGACTTAAACATGGCCACAGGTGAGAAAGTTTCATCTTAATCTATCCCGTAGATTTGTTTGAAACTTTTCGCAACTAGCCTGCCTTTATAGGTAACCACGTTACCATCCATGTCAATCTTCTTCTTGAAGATCCATTTACAGCCTATAGGGATTACTCCCGGAGGCGGATCAACCAAATCCCAGACTTGGTTATCTGACATGGAGTCCATCTCGGCTCGCATAGCTTCAAGCCATCTAGCTGACTCCGGTCCACTGACCGCATCCGCATAAGTGAGGGGTTCATCATTATCAATGATGTAGACTCCGTCATAGCGCTCAGGCTGTCGACGGATCCTTCCCGATCTTCGCGGTTCCCGTGATATCTGAGCCTCAGGTTGTTCAGTAACCTGATCTACCGGCTCAGGCTCATCCAACTGTGCTTGACTACTTTGCCCTTCCTCTGGATTCTCATCCAGCTTTATTTCTCTCCCACTGGCCTCTTGCAGAAGAAACTCCTTCTCAAGAAATATGGCCGTCCGAGCAACAAATACTTTGTTCTCCTTGGGATCGTAGAAATAATAACCCTTAGTTTCCTTAGGGTAACCGACAAAGATGTATTTGTCAGATCTGCTCTCCAGTTTCCCAGAGGCGAGCTTTTTGACATAAGCCTCGCAACCCCAGATCCTGATAAATGTCAAACTTGGCTGTTTCCCATACCATAACTCATATGGCGTCTTTGAAACTGCCTTGGATGGCACTCGGTTTAGTACCTTTGCAGCTGTTTCCAGTGCAAAACCCCAAAAGGAGTATGGAAGAGTAGCCTGACTCATCATAGAATGAACCATATCAAGTAACGTTCTATTTCTCCTCTCGGACACACCATTCCATTGTGGTGTTCCTGGCGGAGTGAGCTGTGAGATAATCCCACACTCTTTCAGATAGTCAGTAAACGCATGACTTAGGTATTCTCCACCTCGATCTGAGCGAAGTGTCTTGATATTTCGGCCTAGCTGATTTTGTACTTCATTCTTGAACTCTTTGAACTTGTCAAAAGATTCACTTTTATGTCTCATCAGATAGACATAACCATACCTACTGAAATCATCAGTAAAGGTAATGAAGTACTGATAGCCACCTCTGACATGTTTACTAAATGGCCCACACACATCACTGTGTATAAGGTCAAGTAAACCTGAAGCCCTTTGACCTTTGTGAGGAAAAGGTGACTTCGTCATTTTACCCATTAAACAAGCCTTGCATGTATCAATCTCCACATAGGAGAATGATCCCAGCAGTCCATAATCATGCAACCGCTTAATGCGCTTCTCGTTTATATGGCCTAAACGACTATGCCATAGCAAGGTGCTGTCATCAGCATACTTGGCTTTCTTATTATCAATGTTTTGTATCGAATGTTCCATGTCCAACATGAACAACCCATTGTTAATTGAACCAGTAGCATACACAATATTATCTAGAGAAAGTACACACTTTGAAATCTTGCATTCAAAGGCAAATCCTTTCCTGACAAGAGCAGGAATGGAGATAATATTCTTGGTAATACTGGGTACAAAATAACAATTGTTTAATTCTAATACAATGCCAGATGGTAAAGAAATGAAATAGTCTCCTACAGCAACAGCAGCAACCCGTGCCCCGTTTCCAACGCGTAGGTCTACCTCATGCTGTCCCACCTGTCTTCTTCTCCTGAGTTCCTGTACATTTGAACAAATGTGAACTCCACATGCAGTGTCCAACACCCATGAAATAGAAGAAGATGAAACCATGACTTTCGTCACGTAAATACCTGAGCCAGAAGCGATGCTTCCCCTCTTGTCTCCTTGGAGCGCTTTACAGTCCTTTTTCTAGTGACCCAGCTGGCCACAGTGGAAACACCTATTCCATGGACCGCTTAACCTTTTGCTTCAGAGCCTTGTTGTAGTTCTTGACAGGGGCCTTGCCCTTCTTCCCCTTCTTCTTGTTCCTTGAAGGAACCATTAAGACAGAGGTCGAAGGCTTACCCTTCAGAGTTTCCTCAGTAGTCAAGAGCATATTCAGCAGCTCTGCCGGAGTACAATCGATTTTGTTCATATTAAAGTTAATGATGAACGCATCGAAAGAGGGCGGAAGAGACTGCAGAATAATGTCTACAGCAAGCTCCTGGTTAATGGTATGCCCCAGTTTCTCCAGAGCCTCCTTGTGCCCAATCATCTTGAGCACGTGAGCTCCCACTGGGCTCCCTTCAGCCAGTTTGCTCTGAAAGAACAGCTTTGTCAGATTATAGCGTTCTGTCCTCGCCTGTGCAGCATATAGCATCTTGAGGTTCGCTATAATTTCTATAGCCGACATATCCTCATGCTGACGCTGCAGCGGTGGCGTCATAGACGCTAGCATCAGGCAAGCGACATCAATGCTATCATTGACGTGCTTTTCATAGGCATCCCGAACCGCCCTTGCGGCGTTCGGAGCGGGTTGCGGCGGTATCGCCGTCTCGAGGACATACAGTTTCCTCTCTGCCTTAAGAACGATCTTAAGGTGTCCAAACCAGTCAGAGAAGTTCGGCCCAGCAAACTTCTCCCTTTCCAGTAGGGATCGCACATTGAAGCTCATGGTGTTCGTTGCTGCAGGAATCTACAACAATGCAAGAACAACAAGGTCAGTATCAATGTCAAGAATCAATCAGGACTTAAGAAAGATTCTTTTTCTCACTATTTTATCTGGCTGAAAAATCCAGCAAAACAGCCCGAAAGAGTAGAACTCTTTTAGTGAGATGGGATCCAGATTTCATACTTGGTCTCCGCGTCCCGCTCAGGCGAGATAAGATGCACAGAGAGTACAAGCACTAATTTCTGGTAGGCAGTCCCTGCCAATCGCCAACCCGTGCGATTCCCCTTCATCTGGGCAATCCAGCAGACTGTGCCAACTGAGTTGGTACAACACAGTCTCTGATCCCACAGATGGCTGCCTCCATGTGCTACCATATGCGCCACATATGTAGCCTACATGGTCAAGCTGACCCGACCTACTCCCTGGACCACCACGTGCTATGCTGAGCAACGAGAAGGGATAAATCCCTACTCTGTAACACGCAGGTGTAATCACACACCGTCTGAAGATAGATGGACGTGCCCACTGAGTGGGTACAACACGGCTCCAACGATAGTCAGAACAGTGAGGTTTCGCGTCAGAAGGCTTACGAGCTTGATATTTTAGCGTTGGATTTTAACGGTCTTTTATCTTCCTCACTATCATGCAATTCCTATGGTGATAGCAGAAGATAAATTAAAACATGCTGTTCTACTTATAAAGCAATAAAAGAAAGCATGAATCTTATGTGGTAAAAGCCCATAGCCTAAGTAAGACCTTAACCTAACTTAAGTCTTGACTTGCTTTTTCATCATGGGGCTTTTGCTGCTCATCTGGCCCAAACCAGGGCCCAAGCGCCATCTGCAGATCTGGTGCGCCCACCAGGAATATGCGCCAGGTCCTAGGGTCGAACCCTAGACCTCCCACCTGGTCAAGCCACTTGCTGCATGCGCCTCTGCCAAGTGTGCTCAGTGCTCTTGTCTGATTAATTTACAAATTAATCTATCTAGACAAGATTGACTCGCAGGTCAATTACATTTTATAAATTAAGTACAAGGTGATTCGCAGATCACAATTAAAATTAATTTACAAAATCATTACCAGGCACGCAGGCCCCAGCACAGCACACATTTAACTTGGGCAGCCCACATAAGATGAAATAAACATACATATGCATCAATCATCATGTGATCCATTCATGAAATTAAATTTCGAAAAACCCCATGGGTATGAATTTTAATTTCCTTATAGGCCCTACAACCTTACAACGGTCCATTACTAGGGATCCACTCATCCAACCTAGTCAGATCCATTGCCCTTGCATGCACCAAGTCCTAACTGACTTGAGTTGACCCAGTGGTCAAACATGCATGCGGCAGGGCTGAACGACCACTATGAGATCTGGCAAACGGGTGTGACCCCGGGCCTAACTCAAGTGCGTTCATAAAGTGTCTCCATCAGACATCGCTACACGCCTTTGATGCAGTCGACCTAGAGCCACCTATAGCTTACGCACAGGTGCTCTCTGGTCGACCCATCTAGGCTGTCAGATAGTCTGATCAGACCAGTTGGATCTAACTTAGAGGACGACTTCAACCCTAATAACCCGTCTAAGGGTTTACTGCAGGCGCCATTTAGATCTAATGGTAAGCGCGCAAGTCATTTTATTTTTTTTTGTAAGATAAACATCAAACACAACTTATAGAAGCGCTACCCATACATGCGCCAACAACAATACATAACTAGTAAAGTTTCGCATGTAGTCTAGATCTAGTAACATGGCGCATACAAGGATCACAAATCACAGCAAACATATTTATCATGCATAAAAGCCTGCTCTGATACCAATTGCAGGAGTCCCCTTCAAGGGGGAGCGCAAGCGGATAAAACCCCTTTCAAGAGGGGGGCGCAAAACCCTAATACATGCACATAGAACACTTTTGCATGGGCGGAAATTAGGGCATCAAGAATCGGTTGCATGATATATATGATCAACTATGAAAAACCGATTGCAAATATCAAGAAGAATCATACCATCGCCATTCGTTGGATGGTGTGTTGGAATCAAAGACCGAAAGGGATCTTCTCCCTAGTCGACGCACACACGATGAGGAATGGCTTCTCCTTGTCGTCTTTGTGCTAGCAAAGCTTCAAGGGTCCTTTGCGCGTGGAGGAGATGAGATCCTTTGGGCTTGGCGAAGAAAAACTTCCTCTACACTCGTCGAGAGCTTTGTCACACGAGAAGAGAGAAAAATCGTCCAAGGTGATGAGAGGCGATTGAGCGAACGTTGTAATCAACGTGGAGGCGTTGCTATCCAAAAATAGCAACCCATTACTCTCAACGGTTATGCGTTCACATGAAGTGAACCGTAACTCCTTCACCCCATTCGAATCTTTGAACCAAGCGCTCACAAGATGAGCCGGTTCAAATGACTTTGGTCCAAGACCAAATCAGCCCAAGCAATGGTCGATCTTATTGAACCTCAAGGCTCAAGATCACCGTTGATCTCAAGATGCTCCTGATCTCACCGATCTAGCATCAAATCTCTCGATCGAAGCTTACCGATCTCAAGCCCTAATCAATCAAACATGATCAGACCAGATCTCACTTACAATCAGAGTTTAAAACCTCTTTAAACTGAACCTAAACAATTCAGTCCACACGATCTGACTTAAGTAAGCCATATCATCAAATTGTGCGACCCTAAGGGTTTCCTATACCTGTCGGTAACGATAACTCACGTTATCACGATCAGTGAGGGGTATCTAGCAACACATCACTGTCTCCCGATAGAAAGGAAAGAGTCTTCCAAGACTTCACCCAAACCACAGCACAAGTGTGACTCTAACTCACAAGGCATGCATCTTTCCTTTGCCACTGGATGTTCTTATTGGACAAGCGTGTCAAGCTTGTAGCTCCAATATGATAAGCATGATTAGATCAGATGAACACAGTCACCTGGGTATGGCCATACACTTTCTCAATCATCTCATCCAGGGGGCCCCTGTAGAACATCACACTCCTTAAACAAGGAGATGGCAATCCTATGTCTATCACTAGTGCCCTAACCTGATTCAAGCTCACCATCCAAGATAGTCTATAATCATTGTCTTTCAAATGATATTGAACTACCTCAAAACAATGACAATCATCATTTAGAAACACAAGTGATCTCAAGTCAGAGGAAATGTGCCACTTGTTGCAATCAAGGAATATTCACATTGTGACAAACAACTGAATATCCTAGTAGGGTCTGTCCAGTACATCCAATGTACCCATGAGTCTACACCTTATTCCATGCTCGAAGCATCCTATAAGATTAGAACACATATTAGTCTCAATCATATCAAGGCTGTCTCATGTTCACCAAGATATCTCGACTAAGGACATAAAGCTTGTCAGCCTAGCTGAAC
This sequence comes from Costus lasius, assembly GCA_027563935.2. Lineage (NCBI taxonomy): Eukaryota > Viridiplantae > Streptophyta > Magnoliopsida > Zingiberales > Costaceae > Costus > Costus lasius. The sequence continues at coordinate 61,966,845 of CM050454.1, read as the reverse complement.
AGCTTTGAGACATTATTCAGAAGTACACTTATTACAGCAGACAAGGTAACAAACTGAATAACAACCATGCCTTTATAAACAGAAGAGTTTATTACATGATACTGTTACAATTCCAAGGCCTCAAACATTAGCCTAAGGGCATACCCCAACATCCAGTACATCCAATGTACCCATGAGTCTACATCTTATTCCATGCTCGAAGCATCCTATAAGATTAGAATACATATTAGTCTCAATCATATCAAGGCTGTCTCATGTTCACCAAGATATCTCGACTAAGGACATAGAGCATGTCAGCCTAGCTGAACATCTTTAAGACATTATTCAGAAGCACACTTATTGCAGCAGACAATGTAACAAACTGAATAACAACCATTGCCTTTATAAACATTACAGTTTATATACACGATACTGTAAGAATCCCTAGGCCTCAAACATTAGCCTTAAGGGCATACCCCAACAACTATTACTAGTGGAGGGAGGTTCACGGCCACGATGGGCCCCGACAGCGGGGACTGAAAGGGCCGGGTGGATTAACCGTGGGGAAGAAACTATGAGGAGGCTAGGAGAGAGGCAAGGGGGGATAGACTTTGAGGACTAGGGAATACCTAACAATGAGGAGTGGCGATTGATGTGTCGTAAAGTGGAATTGCCCACTTTAACGGGATGGATCCTCTTGGTTGGATCTTAAGAGCTGAGCAATACTTCAATGTGCAAGGAATCTCCAATGCACTGCGCATCCCTTGGGCTTTTGTGAGCATGGAAGGAGCAGCAATGCATTGGTTTAGTTGGATCAGGAAAATGGAACCAGATATTACATGAGAGGCCTTGAAAGAGGAATTAATGGAGCGGTTCAGCGAGAGTAGTGCCGCGAACCCCTATGAGATGTTGGCATCATTGGAACAAGGCAATAAATCTGTAGATGAATTTGTGAAAACTTTTGAAGGACTGGTGGCTAGGCTTCACCGATTGCCCCTGTCACAGTATATGGGCTATTTTCTCAGTGGATTGCAGGAGGAGATTAGGAGGTGGGTGTGCACTTTTAGCCCTCCAACAGTGAGGAAAGCGATACAATTAGCAAGAAATTTTGAAGGAGTTCTAACGGGCAAGGAAAGTAATAATCGGCCCAACAAGGTAACAACAGGAGGGAGGACTGGTATTGAAAGATCCCCTAACAAAGGGGGCAAAACCCTAGATAGGCGCATGTATTTTTTCTTTTAAGCAGCGGAAAGGGGGGTTTCTAGGATCTTTTGATGCATGCATTATAGTCAACTTAAAACCGATTGCACAAGAGATAGAACCATACCATTGCCATCGGTTTGATGGTGTCTTGGAATCAAAGACGCAAGTGCCTCTTCTCCTTAGATGACACACACAATGAGAAGGCGACTACTTCCTTGGCGACTTTGTGCTAGCAAATCTTCAAGGAGTCCTTCGTATGGAGGGAATGAGAGAGACTTGCTTGCTTAGTCCTCGACTCTTCAAAAGCGTGAAGCAGAGGTTCCACACGAGAGAAAGCGACAGGAATAGAAGTGAGGCGACAAGAGATGCGCTCCACACAAGACATGGAGGCGTGGTTGCTAAAAATAGCCAACTTACTCTTTCATGCGATCATGTGTTCATGCATTTCGAACCAATCGCATTTTTCCTCTCTATTCTTTAAACCAAGCGCTCATCCATGAGCCGGTTCATTTGAATTTGGTTCAATAACCAAATAAACCAAGCAACCAGTCCAGACCATAATAAACACTTAGGTTCTTGATCTGACCGTCGATCTCTTGATGCTCCTGATCTAACTGATCTAGCATCCATTCTCTCGATCGAAGCTTACCGATCTCAAGCCCTAATCAATCAAACATGATCAGACCAGATCTCACTTACAATCAGAGATTAAATCCCTTTAAACTGAACCCAAATAATTCAGTCCACATGATCTGACTTAAGTAAGCCATATCATCAAATTGTGCGACCCTAAGGGTTTCCTTTAAATGTCGGTAACGATAACTAACGTTATCACGATCAGTGAGGGGTATCTAGCAACACATCACTGTCTCCCGATATAAAGGAAAGAGTCTTCCAAGACTACACCCAAACCACAGTACAAGTGTGAATTCAACTCACTAAGCATACATATTTCCTTTGCCACTGGATGTTCTTATTGGACAAGCGTGTCAAGCTTGTAACTCCAATATGACAAGCATGATTAGATCAGATGAACATAGTCACCTGGGTATGGCCATACACTTTCTCAATCATCTCATCCAGGGGGGCCCCTTTAGAACATCACACTCCTTAAACAAAGAGACGGCAATCCTATGTCTATCACTAGTGCCCTAACCTGATTCAAGCTCATTATCCAAGATAGTCTATAATCATTATGTTTCAAATGATATTGAACTACCTCAAAACAATGACAATCATCATTTAGGAAACACAAGTGATCTCAAGTCAGAGGAAATGTGCCACTTGTTGCAATCAAGGATTATTCACATTGTGACAAACAATTGAACATCCTAGTAGGGTCAGTCCAGTACATCCAATGTACCCATGAGTCTACATCTTATTCCATGCTCGAAGCATCCTATAAGATTAGAACACATATTAGTCTTAACCATATCAAGGCTGTCTCATGTTCACCAAGATATCTCGACTAAGGACTTAACTGCATGTCAGCCTAGCTGAACAGCTTTGAGACATTATTCAGAAGAACATATATATTGCTGCAGACAATGTAGCTAACTGAATAACAACCATGCCTTTATAAACATATAAGTTTATACAAATGATACTGTTACAATCCCAAGGCCTCAAACATTAGGCTTAAGGGCATACCCCAACAATCTCCCACTTGCACTTAATCTAATGGTTGAGAAATCTCAAACCCATGTTATTACAGTGCTTCTCATGCTTCTGCTGCGCCAGAGGCTTGGTAAGCGGGTCTGCCAGATTGTCATCCGTATGAACCTTGCAAACTTTGATCTCGCCACGATCTATGATCGCCCTGATCAAGTGAAACCGTCTCTGTATGTGCTTGGACTTCTGGTGCGACCGTGGTTCCTTTGCTTGTGCGATTGCTCCAGTGTTATCACAGAAGATAACCAAAGGATCTGCACTCGAAGGAACAACACCAAGTTCTCTCACGAACTTACGAATCCACACTGCCTCCTTGGATGCTTCCGAGGCTGCAACATACTCGGCTTCTGTTGTGGAATCAGCAACAGTTGACTGTTTGAAACTCTTCCACACCACTGCTCCTCCATTCAAGCTAAAAACATAGCCTGATTGCGATCGGAAATCATCCTGGTCTGACTGGAACGAAGCGTCAGTATATCCTTCAATACTGAGTTCTTCCTGACCACCATATATCAAGAACATATCTTTGGTCCTCCGCAGATATTTTAAAATGTTCTTGACTGCAATCCAGTGCGCCATACCTGGATTACTTTGGAACCGACTGGTCACGCTTAACCCGTAAGCAACGTCTGGGCGAGTACACAACATCGCATACATAATGGATCCAATAGCCGAAGCATAAGGCGTATTGTCCATTTCATCTTTCTCAGTCTGTGTTTGTGGACACTGACTCTTCGAAAGATTCAGACCATGTCTGACTGGAAGATATCCTCTTTTAGAATTCTCTAAATGAAATCTCTCCAGGACTTTATCGATGTAAGTACTCTGGCACAGCCCGAGAAGCCTCTTAGATCTATCCCTGTAGATCTTCACACCTAATACATAGGCTGCTTCTCCTAAATCTTTCATCTGGAAACATTTCCTTAACCATGCCTTAACGGCATGCATTTCAGGAATGTCATTTCCAATGATCAAGATATCATCGACGTAGAGGACTAGGAAAGTAATTACGCTCCCACTAAACCTCTTATATACACACGGGTCATCCTCGTTCTTGATGAAACCAAACTCAGAGATTGATTCATCAAAACGAATATTCCAGCTTCTAGATGCTTGTTTAAGTCCATAAATAGACTTCATTAACTTGCATATCTTATGACGATCTGATGGATTAGTGAAACCTTCTGGTTGTGTCATATACACATCCTCATCCAGATTTCCATTAAGGAAAGCTGTCTTCACATCCATTTGCCAAATCTCATAATCATAATATGCATCTATCGCGAAAAGAATCCGAATAGACTTAAACATAGCTACAAATGAGAAAGTTTCATCATAATCTATCCCGTAGATTTGTTTGAAACCTTTCGCAACTAGCCTGCCTTTATAGGTAACCACGTTACCATCCATGTCAATCTTCTTCTTGAAGATCCATTTACAGCCTATAGGGATAACTCCCGGAGGCGGATCAACCAAATCCCAAACTTGGTTATCTGACATGGAGTCCATCTCGGCGCGCATAGCTTCAAGCCATCTCGCTGACTCCGGTCCACTGACCGCATCCGCATAAGTGAGGGGTTCATCATTATCAATGATGTAGACTCCGTCATAGCGCTCAGGCTGTCGACGGATCCTTCCCGATCTTCGCGGTTCCCGTGATATCTGAGCCTCAGGTTGTTCAATAACCTGTTCTACCAGCTCAGGCTCATCCAACTGTGCTTGCGCACTTTGTCCTTCCTCTGGATTCTCATCCAGCTTTATTTCTCTCCCACTGGCCTCTTGCAGAAGAAACTCCTTCTCAAGAAATATAGCCGTCCGAGCAACAAATACCTTGTTCTCTTTGGGATCGTAGAAATAATAACCCTTAGTTTCCTTAGGGTAACCGACAAAGATACATTTGTCAGATCTGCTCTCTAGTTTCCCAGAGGCGAGCTTTTTGACATAAGCCTCGCAACCCCAGATCCTGATAAATGTCAAGCTCGGCTGTTTCCCATACCATAACTCATATGGCGTCTTAGAAACTGCCTTGGATGGCACTCGGTTTAGTACCTTTGCAGCTGTTTCCAGTGCAAATCCCCAAAAGGAGTAAGGTAGAGTAGCCTGACTCATCATAGAACGAACCATATCAAGTAACGTTCTATTTCTCCTTTCGGACACACCATTCCATTGCGATGTTCCTGGCGGAGTGAGCTGTGAGATAATCCCACACTCCTTCAGATAGTCAGTAAATTCTCGACTTAGGTATTCTCCACCTCGATCAGAACGAAGTGCCTTGATATTTCGGCCTAGCTGATTTTGTACTTCATTCTTGAACTCTTTGAACTTGTCAAAAGATTCACTTTTATGTCTCATTAGATAGACATACCCATACCTACTGAAATCATCAGTAAAGGTAATGAAGTACTGATAGCCACCTCTGGCATGTTTACTAAATGGCCCACACACATCACTGTGTATAAGGTCAAGTAAACCTGAAGCCCTTTGACCTTTGTTAGAAAAAGGTGACTTCGTCATTTTACCCACTAAACAAGCCTTGAATGTATCAATCTCCTCATAGGAGAATGATCCCAGCAGTCCATGATCATGCAACCGCTTAATGCGCTTCTTGTTAATATGGCCTAAACGACTATGCCATAGCAAGGTGCTGTCATCAGCATTCTTGGCTTTCTTAATATCAACATTTTGTATAGAATTTTCCATGTCCAACATGTATAATCCATTGTTAATTGAACCAGTTGCATAAACAATATTATCTAAAGATAAAACTCACTTTGAAATATTGCATTCAAAGGAAAATCTCTTCCTGACAAGAGCAGGAATGGAGATAATATTCTTAGTAATACTGGGAACAAAGTAACAACTGTTTAATTCTAATACAATTCCAGATGGCAAAGAGATGAAATAGTCTCCTACAGCAACAGCAGCAACCCGTGCCCCGTTTCCAACTCGTAGGTCCACCTCATGCTGTCCCACCTGCCTTCTTCTCTTGAGTTCCTGTACATTTGAACAAATGTGAACTCCACATGCTGTGTCCAACACCCATGATATAGAAGAAGATGAAACCATGACTTCCGTCACGTATATACCTGAGCCAGAAGCAAGGCTTCCCCTCTTGTCTCCTTGGAGCGCTTTACAGTCCTTTTTCCAGTGACCCAGCTGGCCACAGTGGAAACACCTGTATTCCTTGGACCGCTTAACCTTCTGTTTCAGAGCCTTGCTGTAACTCTTGACAGGGGTCTTGCCCTTCTTCCCCTTCTTCTTGTTCCTCGAAGGAACCATCAAGACAGAGGTTGAAGGCTTACCCTTCAGAGTTTCCTCAGTAGTCAAGAGCATATTCAGTAGCTCTGCCGGAGTACAATCGATTTTGTTCATATTAAAGTTAATAATGAACGCATCGAAAGAAGGTGGAAGAGACTGCAGAATAATGTCTACAGCAAGCTCCTGGTTGATGGTATGCCCCAGTTTTTCTAGAGCCTCCTTGTGCCCAATCATCTTGAGCACGTGAGCTCCCACTGGGCTCCCTTCAGCCAGTTTGCTCTGAAAGAACAGCTTTGTCAAATTATAGCGTTCTGTCCTCGCCTGTGCAGCATACAGCATCTTGAGGTTTGCTATCATGTCTATGGCAGACATATCCTCATGCTGACGCTGCAGCGGTGGCGTCATAGACGCTAGCATCAGGCAAGCGACATCAATGCTATCATTGACGTGCTTTTCATAGGCTTCCCGAACCGCCCTTGCGGCGTTCGGAGCAGGCTGAAGCGGTATCGCCGTCTCGAGGACATACAGTTTCCTCTCTGCCTTAAGAACGATCTTAAGGTGTCCGAACCAGTCTGAGAAGTTCGGCCCAGCAAACTTCTCCCTTTCCAGTAGGGATCGCACATTGAAGCTCATGGTGTTCGTTGCTGCAGGAATCTACAACAATGCAAGAACAGCAAGGTCAGTATCAATGTCAAGAATCAATCAGGACTTAAGAAAGATTCTTTTTCTCACTATTTTATCTGGCTGAAAAACCCAGCAAAACAGCCCGAAAGAGTAGAACTCTTTTAGTGAGATGGGATCCAGATTTCATACTTGGTCTCCGCGTCCCGCTCAGGCGAGATAAGATGCACAGAGAGTACAAGCACTAATCTCTGGTAGGCAGTCCCTGCCAATCGCCTACCTGTGCGATTCCCCTTCATCTGGGCAATCCAGCAGACTGTGCCAACTGAGTTGGTACAACACAATCTCTGACCCCACAGATGGCTGCCTCCATGCGCTACCATATGCGCCACATATGTAGCCTACATGGTCAAGCTGACCCGACCTACTCCCTGGACCACCACGTGCTATGCTGAGCAACGAGAAGCGATAAATCCCTTCTCTGTAACACGCAGGTGTAATCCCGCACCGTCTGAAGATAGATGGACGTGCCCACTGAGTGGGTACAACACGGCTCCAACGATAATCAGAACAGTGAGGTTTCGCGTCAGAAGGCATACGAGCTTGATATTTTAGCGTTGGATTTTAACGGTCTTTTATCTTCTTCACTATCATGCAATTCCTATGGTGATAGCAGAAGATAAATAAATCATGCTGTTCTACTTATTAAACAATAAAAGAAAGCATGAATCTTATGTGGTAAAAGCCCATAGCCCTAGTTAAGACCTTAAGAACTTAAGTCTTCACTTGCTTTTCTTCATGGGGCTTTTGCTGCTCATCTGGCCCAAACCAGGGCCCAAGCGCCATCTGCAGCTCAGGTGCGCCCACCAGGTAAATGCGCCTAGTCCTAGGGTCGAACCCTAGACCTCCCACCTGGTCAAGCCTCTGCTGCATGCGCCTCTGCCAAATGTGCTCTGTGCTCTTGTCTGATTAATTTACAAATTAATCTATCTAGACAAGGTTGACTCGCAGGTCAATTACATTTTATAAATTAAATGCAATGTGATGCGCAGATCACAATATAAAAATTAATTTACAAAATTAACCAGGCACGCAGGCCCCAGCACAGCACACATTAAAACACGGGCAGCCCACATAAGATTAAATAAACATACATATGCATCAATCAACATGTGATCCATTCATGAAAATTAAATTTCGAAAACCCCTTGGGATCAATTTTAATTTTCCTTATTTGCCCTACTACCTTACAATGGTCCATTACTAGGGATCCACTCATCAGATCTAGTCAGATCCACTGCCCTTTCATGCACCAAGTCCTAACTGACTTGAGTCGACCAAAAGGCCAACCATGCATGCGCCAAGGGCTGAACGACCACACTGAGGTCTGGCAAGCGGGCGTGAGCCTGGGCCAAACTCATGTGCGTTCATAGGTTGTCTCAACCAGACATCGCTACACGCCTGTCTGCAGTCGACTTATAGCCACCTTGTGCTTTCGCATAGGTGCCATCTGGTCGACCCATCAAGGCTGTCAGATAATCTGATCAGACTAATTGGATCTTGACTAGACTGAGATTTCAACCCTAATAACCCATCTAAGGGTTTAAAGTAGGCGCCTTAGATCTAAGGTGAATCGCGCATGTAATATAAGTTTTAAGAAAACATACAAAAATGCGCCAAGAACATGCGCCAACATAAGAATGTAACATGAAACATTTTTCTTATGAAACATCTAATATGCGCATGTTATAGATCTAAGCATACTTATATATCCGCATACATGGATCACAATATTTTAAGCAATCATAGAAACATGCAAACAATGGCTCTGATACCAATTGAAAGATCCCCTAACAAAGGGGGCGAAACCCTAGATAGGCGCATGTATTTTTTCTTTTAAGCAGCGGAAAGGGGGGTTTCTAGGATCTTTTGATGCATGCATTATAGTCAACTTAAAACCGATTGCACAAGAGATAGAACCATACCATTGCCATCGGTTTGATGGTGTCTTGGAATCAAAGACGCAAGTGCCTCTTCTCCTTAGATGACACACACAATGAGAAGGCGACTACTTCCTTGGCGACTTTGTGCTAGCAAATATTCAAGGAGTCCTTCGTATGGAGGGAATGAGAGAGACTTGCTTGCTTAGTCCTCGACTCTTCAAAAGCGTGAAGCAGAGGTTCCACACGAGAGAAAGCGACAGGAATAGAAGTGAGGCGACAAGAGATGCGCTCCACACAAGACATGGAGGCGTGGTTGCTAAAAATAGCCAACTTACTCTTTCATGCGATCATGTGTTCATGCATTTCGAACCAATCGCATTTTTCCTCTCTATTCTTTAAACCAAGCGCTCATCCATGAGCCGGTTCATTTGAATTTGGTTCAATAACCAAATAAACCAAGCAACCAGTCCAGACCATAATAAACACTTAGGTTCTTGATCTGACCGTCGATCTCTTGATGCTCCTGATCTAACTGATCTAGCATCCATTCTCTCGATCGAAGCTTACCGATCTCAAGCCCTAATCAATCAAACATGATCAGACCAGATCTCACTTACAATCAGAGATTAAATCCCTTTAAACTGAACCCAAATAATTCAGTCCACACGATCTGACTTAAGTAAGCCATATCATCAAATTGTGCGACCCTGAGGGTTTCCTTTAAATGTCGGTAACGATAACTCAAGTTATCACGATCAGTGAGGGGTATCTAGCAACACATCACTGTCTCCCGATATAAAGGAAAGAGTCTTCCAAGACTACACCCAAACCATAGTACAAGTGTGAATTCAACTCACTAAGCATACATATTTCCTTTGCCACTGGATGTTCTTATTGGACAAGCGTGTCAAGCTTGTAACTCCAATATGACAAGCATGATTAGATCAGATGAACATAGTCACCTGGGTATGGCCATACACTTTCTCAATCATCTCATCCAGGGGGGCCCCTTTAGAACATCACACTCCTTAAACAAAGAGACGGCAATCCTATGTCTATCACTAGTGCCCTAACCTGATTCAAGCTCATTATCCAAGATAGTCTATAATCATTATGTTTCAAATGATATTGAACTACCTCAAAACAATGACAATCATCATTTAGGAAACACAAGTGATCTCAAGTCAGAGGAAATGTGCCACTTGTTGCAATCAAGGATTATTCACATTGTGACAAACAATTGAACATCCTAGTAGGGTCAGTCCAGTACATCCAATGTACCCATGAGTCTACATCTTATTCCATGCTCGAAGCATCCTATAAGATTAGAACACATATTAGTCTTAACCATATCAAGGCTGTCTCATGTTCACCAAGATATCTCGACTAAGGACTTAACTGCATGTCAGCCTAGCTGAACAGCTTTGAGACATTATTCAGAAGAACATATATATTGCTGCAGACAATGTAGCTAACTGAATAACAACCATGCCTTTATAAACATATAAGTTTATACAAATGATACTGTTACAATCCCAAGGCCTCAAACATTAGGCTTAAGGGCATACCCCAACAGGTATTTCCTTGTATACGTCGGGTATATTTTCGCAAATGACAGCAACAAGAATAGAGTGGCATGATGTAAGAGGAGCTAGAACCAAGGTGGAAGATAAGTTAGGGGGCACTGCTTCACCCAAGGCCAGTGTTGTTGTAGACAGCCAACTTCAACCACCAATTAGCGAGGAGATCAGTTGTAAAGCTTTAGAGGGAAGTCATGCACCCAATAAGAATTAGGGAGGTAGATAACTTTGTTACCAATATTTCAAGATTAAACAAGAAAAGGGCATATGTTTCAGGTGTGATTAGCCCTACCACCCAATGCACCGCTGCCTCAACAAGGATTTGAGACTCATGATCTTAGTAGAGGATGAGGACTGGGACATTGTTGATGAGAGAAGAGCGATGGAGATTCTTCCTAGAGATGATCTAGGGTGACTGCTAGTCTTTGACACAAGTCTTGAGGACAAGACTTCTTTGAAGGAGGGGACATCTGTTATGGACTGGGCCGCAACGACCTTAACCAACCAGCATAGCAATCTATAGTAGGAGTAGAATAAAGTTTGGGCCTTAGCCCAGGCCCAGGAGGAAAAGACTGAGGGGTATTTGTAAGGGGAGTGAGGGAAGGAGAGGGTAGCTAGGGTTTTGTTTTGTCTCTTGTGAGAGGAACTCGTCGCTTTAGCGGCTTAAGGGAGAATTCAATTCTTGACTCCTAACAGTACCACTACCAAATTTTCATAGTGCCAAGTAGAGGAGTCATTCTTTTTTTTAATTTCATTTCTGGATTTTGGATTCTTTCTTCCCAACAAATAGCATAATAGGTCAAACATCAACTAGGCTAATCAATCAATGTTAATTCAACAAATTATACTTCATATACTAATTTTATTTGAAAAAAATGCTTCACTCTCAAATTGCATTCATCAAACAACATATCTACCAAAATCTCATGCATCAATTGATGAAAAATTAAAATGATAAGATATATATTGAAGATATAAATTCAACACGAGTGGTATATTTCTATTCACAAGCATTGCTATATGAATATCCATAATTTTGGAAATTTGGAATCCGACACATATCATTCATCAATCCAAAACAAACCATCCATCAACATCATTAGACATCCACAATAATAGAAATAGAAAGCATACAATCACATAGTATCCAAATCACAATATCTAAGTACAATGCCCAAACCACATAAGTGTAGTGTCCACATATGGCTCTAAAATTAGAATACATCCAATCCTAATATCATCATGCGCCTACACATGGTGCCAAATAACATCATGTCATCACGAAACAAACAATTGCAAATAGAAACATATATATCTTCCCCTACAATAAGAATCCTCGATGCAATAAGCATAGAATGAGAGAGTAGGAAATGAGATACTCACAAAGTGCTAATCATCTGCATTAGTGTCTGTCTCCTCACCATCCTGCTCGTCAGAGGTAGCCTCTTCCATATTTGCATCATGCTCCCTCTCTTCATCAGAGCAGAAGTGATCCCCTAGAAAGCCTGTAATATCCTGGACATCATCACGCACATCCTGGATAAAATCAAGTGCTATCTCTAGAAGACGTCCCTGAAGGAACACATTTGCAAACAAGGCAGAAGACCAACTCCTCTGAGGCTATGTGATGACACCAGAATATATAGTATATTTTGTATCATTTCAGACATCTTTTCATGCTAAATTGAAGATCTTTTGCTTGTTTTCATGATAAATTCATCGAATATTGTAAAATCTACTTCTGTTTTGGTTTTTCCTAATTTTCAAGTAAAAAAGCACTATTTCAAAGAGTTTTCAAGCAAAATCAAATACATAGAAGAATTACCATCATCAAGAGGAAATCACCCAAGATAATTTCATGAAAAACGGAGCAAGTCAGCATATTACGGCAGTGCCGTAATCCATTTTACGGTACCGTAATTTCAGACAGTACCGTAATATCCGAGCCCTGCCGTATTTTGAGGAGTTTGTAAAAAGAGAATTCTTCGGATATTATGGCACCGCCGTAAACAATATTACGGTACCGTATTTCAAAGCGCTTCAGAACAGAAACTTCACCTGATTTTATGGCACGACCATAAAGGATTACACGGGCCGTATTTTTCGATCACTTCCGAACAGAAAATTTCCTTGATTTTACAGCAGCACCGTAAACCAGATTACGGTGCCGTAATTCCCAGACGACATCAGAACAGAAGACTCGAGCGATTTTACGGCAGTGCCGTAAACTATTCCACTGCCGTAATTCCTGTTCTGAACGCGACGCCCAGGTCAACTTCAACGCCCAATTTTTGTGGAAAGGATTGCGGGCGATCAAGAACTCTAAATTGGATGTCGTAAGAAGCAAAAAGGGAGCTTTGGATAAGGGAATTATGAACACACCGGAAGCCCCAATTTCATCCACTGTCGAGGGAGAAATTGCGATTCACGCCGCCGCCTAGGGTTTCGCCGCCGCGCTCGATCCAGACGATCTCCGGTCGTGATTTTTCTATTGAAGCTTCATCTGAAGGAGAAGACAACACACCAGAAGTTTCAGATCGAAAGGAGATCAATTGGAAGAGAAATCGAAGAACAAAAAAGAGTCACTGACACTGTTCATCGACGTTCTTTCCAAATTACGGCTGTGAAATACTTCATAGCCGTGCTGTATTTTCTAAACTTCTCTTTTCCTTTGATTTTTGATCTTCTGAAACCATGACTCATTGTAATTCCTTCACGATGATAGCTTAAACTACTTTTGGGACATGGGGGAGTAATTCACTTAATTTCCAATGACTAGATGACTACTTTTTCATTATTGCATTGCGTTTAATCTTAACATGATGATTTTGCTCATGTGATAATTGTGCTTAGACTCTCTATAAGTTCATGTTACTAATTATGTTCTTAGAATTTTCGCTATTGACTGAAAGGTAATTGCCTGAGAATTTGGAACCCTAGAATTGCATGTTAGGAACCCTTCCTTAGGTTAGATCCAACTTGATCTATTCTAGTAGAATAATTGCCATGATTATAACATGAATCTATAGATCGATGTCAATTTGTCAAACGTGGAGATCTTGTGCGAAAGCAAGGATCGGAACATTGGAGATGCATGAGTAAAACTAGTGTCGAGACTCGGATGCACGAAAGTGATCCTTGAGACTCCACTAGAGGTTATCAACCTAGAATTCGGATGCACGAAAGTGATCCTTGAGTTCATTGTTTGATGATTTACTTCTCTTCAGCGTTGGGACGAATCTTGCACGAAAGCGAAGATAAATCCCTATGCGGTTCTTTGCTCGAAAGTGAAACAATCCTTTTATTAAGTAAATTACACCTTCATCATGATAAAATTGAACTGACGAAATCCTTATTCATATCTAGTCATAAAAGTTAAAGTGAACGAAACCCTAGTCCCAGCTTTTCTCTCTGATAATTCCGTTTTAGTTTCCGATTGCTATTTTTCACTACTTCGAATTGCCTAGATAGTAAGAAATCAACTATTTGGTATTCGACAACATAGGTCTCTGTGGGTTCGATATCTTAATTATTACTTCGAGTATCCGTGCACTTGCGGAGATAACAACAAGTGTGGTAACCGAACAAGTTTTTAGAGCCGTATCAGGGAGTGACAAGTCCCTGTGCGCCAATACTTAGGTTTTGGCTGCGACTTTAAGAATAAGTTTAGTTTACCAACTTGTTGGGATACAACAAGTTTTTGGCGTCGTTGCCAGGGACCTTAGTTTTGTCGATATTAAAGACGTTGAAATTATTGCTAGACTAGGATTAAATAATGTTCTATCTATCTGTTCTTCTCTATTTATTTGAGTTACTTAATCTGTCTATTTTGGACTATACAGGGAATTTAAATCCAATGGCAGGACAGAGATTACTTAGGGACTATGTTGTCCCTAGGCCACAAGAAATACACTCTAGCATTATCAAACCTAGCATTGAAGCCGATAATTTTGAGATTAATCCTGCATTCTTGACAATGATCCAACAAAATCAATTTGGAGGAGATCCAATTGAAGATCCCTATCAACACTTACATCTTTTTCTTGAATATTGTGATACCATTAAGATTTATGGAGTTTCTGATGGTGCATTAAAGCTAAGATTATTTCCTTTTTCTCTTAGGGACCGAGCACGATTTTGGCTACATTCTAGACCTACTGGTGCATTTACTACATGGGAACAACTATCAGATGCTTTTCTGATAAAATACTTTCCACCAAGTAAAACCATCCAATTGAGAAAACAAATCATAAACTTTGCACAGAGAGATGGAGAACCAATTAACAAGGCGTGGGAGCGGTTCAAAGTTTTACTTCGGAAGTGCCCACATCATAGCCTTGAAAATGGGACTTTAATCCATACATTCTACTATGGTTTACTTATTGATACCCGCCTAATTGTTGATACTTCTGTAGGAGGAACTATTATGAGTAAGACTGTGGAAGATGCATTTGTACTGTTTGAAGAAATGTCCTTAAACCATGACCAATGGAATTCTAAAGAAAGAATGTTACATGGTCATCATCATGGTAAGAATGAGATTGAGGAATTGCATACTCCAACTGAAGAGGTAAATTATTTTAGTATAGAATCTTGGCTTGACAAGTTTATGGCTAATCAAACTCAATTTATGCAAAATCAAAACGAAAAAATAGAAAATTTTGAGGGAATGGTTAACCAACTTGCTTTTCAGGTAGAATCTTTAATTGCTCACGAGAACTTTATAGAAAATCAAACGCCTAATGAACATTGCAATGTTGTTGTCACTAGAAGTGGAAAGAAACTAGGTGAAACCAGAGGAAGGTTTGAAAACAATGAAAAAGAGTCTTATTGTGATGAGGAATTAGAATTAGAAAAATCCTCTAAACATGAGCAAACCCCACCTAGTTTAACACCTCAAAAGGGTGATGAACCAAGAGGGGATGTGCCATGTAAAGAAGAAAATTCTATGTCTAATTTGCCTCCGCCATATAAGCCACTTATACCTTTTCCTCAAAGGTTAGTGCAGGAAAAACTAGACAAACAATTTGGGAAATTTTTAGATATCTTGAAAAAGCTTTACATTAATATTCTATTTACTGAAGCTTTATTGCAAATGCCTACATATGCTAAATTTTTAAAAGAGATTCTGTCTAATAAGAGTAAAATAGAAGACTATGGTACTGTGGCTTTAACTGAGGAATGTAGTGCCATTATACAAAACAAATTGCCACCTAAGTTGAAGGATCCAGGTAGTTTCTCTATCCCTTGTTTTATTGGTAGTATGGCTTTTGACCGAGCCTTATGTGATTTGGGAGCTAGTGTGAGTCTAATGCAATTATCTATTTGCAGGAGGACGGACATGGGAGAGCTTAAACCAACTTCAATGTCTTTGCAGCTCGCCGATCGTTCTGTTAAATATCCTGTGGGGATTCTGGAAGATGTGCCAGTTCAAGTAGGTAAGTATTTCATCCCTGCCGATTTTGTAGTTCTTGAGATGGAGTAAGATGCAAAAATCCCCATAATACTTGGTATACCATTTTTAGCCACAGCAGGAGCACTCATTGATGTAAAAAATGGTAAGCTTTCTTTTAACATTGGGGGTGAAAAGATTGAGTATGACTTGTATAAAGCCTTGAAAAATCCTTCAAATTCTGAGTATTGTTGCAGTATACATGATGGAGATGACATTATTTATGATCTTAATGATTTGTTTGTTGAAACCTTTGATTATGATTCTGATTTTATTATCAAGGAAAAAACCATTTCTAAAACTAATGAATTTCTAGATTGCAATACTTGTGATGAAAAAGAAAAAACTCTAAAAATAGAGCTTAAGCCTTTACATGATAATCTTCGTTATGAGTTTCTTGGTCCTAATTCTATATATCCAGTTATAGTTGATGCACAGCTTGGAAAAAGGGAAACAGAGTTGCTTCTCAAGGAATTAAGGATCCACATAAAGGTAATTGGGTATTCTATTGATGACTTGAAAGGAATTAATCCTTCTTTTTGTATGCACAGGATCTTGATGGAAGAAGAACACAAGCCACTGTTGGGGTATGCCCTTAAGGCTAATGTTTGAGGCCTTGGGATTGTAACAGTATCATGTATAAACTCTTATGTTTATAAAGGCAATAGTTGTTATTCAGTTAATTACATTGTCTGCTGCAATACATGTGCTTCTGAATAATGTCTCAAAGCTGTTCAGCTTGGCTGACATGCTATGTGTCCTTAGTCGAGATATCTTGGTGAACATGAGACAGCCTTGATATGCTTGAGACTAATATGTGTTCTAATCTTATAGGATACTTCGAGCATGGAATAAGATGTAGACTCATGGGTACATTGGATGTACTGGACAGACCCTACTAGGATATTCAATTGCTTGTCACAATGTGAATAATCCTTGTTTGCAACAAGTGGCACATGTCCTCTGACTTGAGATCACTTGTGTTTCTAAATGATGATTGTCATTGTTTTGAGGTAGTTCAATATCATTTGAAACATAATGATTATAGACTATCTTGGATGATGATCATGAGTCAGGTTAGGGCACTAGTGATAGATACAGGATTGCCGTCTCCTTGTTTAAGGAGTGTGATGTTCTAAAGGGGCTCCCCTGGATGAGATGATTGAGAAAGTGTATGGCCATACCCAGGTGACTATGTTTATCTGATCTAATCATGCTCATCATATTGGAGTTACAAGCTTGACAGGCTTGTCCAATAAGAACATCCAGTGGCAAAGGAATCATGTATGCCTGGTGAAGTGGATTCACACTTGTGCTGTGGTTTGGGTGTAGTCTTGGAAGACTCTTTCTTTTATATCGGGAGACAGTGATGTGTTGCTAGATACCCCTCACTGATCATGATGACGTAAGTTATCGTTACCGACATTTAAAGGAAACCCTCAGGGTCGCACAATTTGATGATATGGCTTACTTAAGTCAGATCGTGTGGACTGAATTGTTTAGGTTCAGTTTAAAGGGATTTAATCTCTGATTGTGAGTGAGATCTGGTCTGATCATGTTTGATTGATTAGGGCTTGAGATCGGTAAGCTTCGATTGAGAGAATGGATGCTAGATCGGTGAGATCAGGAGCATCAAGAGATCAACGGTCAGATCAAGAACCTTAGGGTTTAATGTGATCTGGACTAATGGCTTGGGTTAATTGGTCTTTGAACCAAACCAAAATTGAACCAGCTCATCATGTGAGCGCACGGTTCAAGTTAAGAGAAATATGCGATTGGGAAAAACCCTTGATCGCATGATTGAGGAGTGGCTTTCTATTTTTAGAAAGCATGATCACATACGTGACCACGCCTCACCTCTTCACGCCTATTGTTGTCGCCCCTCTCTTCTCGTGTGTTTGCTTGGGGGCATTCTCGTGGAAGAGGTTTTGACAACAAGGAGCGTCCAAGGAGCAAGCCATCGATCATCTTGTGTGTGGCGCTTTGGAGGAGAACCCCATCGTTCTCTCTTCTTCCTAGACACCATCTAAGCGATGGCCATGGTATGAGTCGCTACCATTCTATTGCGGTTGATTTTAAAGTTGATCATATATCATGCATTCGATCCCTAGAAACCCCTTCCGCTACATGTAAACCTCCATATGCGCCTATTAGGGTTTCGCTCCCCCTTGTTAGGGGACTGTCAATTGGTATCAGAGCAAGTTTATATGCATGTTTGTATGATTGCTTAACTTTAGTGATCCATGTTTGCGCAACACCTTAGATCTAAACTTCATGCGAAAACTACATGATGTATGATTTTTATCATTAGCGCATGTATCTAGTTGGCGCATCCATTTAGTTTTTCTCAAAAACTTCTTTACTTGCGCGACTCACCTTAGATCTAAGTGGCGCCTGCTATAAGTCCTTAGACGGGTTAGTAGGGTTGAAGTCATCTCTAGTTAAGATCCAACTAGTCTGATCAGACCATCTGACAGCCTAGATGGGTCGACCAGATGGCACCTATGCGCAAGCATAAGGTGGCTATAGGTCGACTGCATCAAAGGCGTGTAGCGAGGTCTGGTTGAGACAACCAGTGAACACGCATGAGTTAGGCCCGGGGTCACACCCGCTTGCCAAAACTCATGTAGGTTGTTCAGCCCTAGCGCATGCATAGTTGATCACTGGGTCGACTCAAGTCAGTTAGGACTTGGTGCATGCAAGGGCAGTGGATCTGACTAGGTCTGATGAGTGGATCCCTATTAATGGACCGTTGTAAGGTAGTAGGGCACATAAGGAAAATAAAATTGAAGCCAATGGGTTTTTCGAAAATTTTATTTTCATGAATGGATCACATGTTGATTGTAAGCATATGCTTGTTTATTTAATCTTATGTGGGACGCCTAATTAATGTGTGCTGTGCTGGGGCCTGCGAGCCTGGTTAAAATTTGTAAATTAATTTTTATTGTGATCTGCGCATCACATTTTTATTTAATTTATAAACTGTAATTGACCTGCGAGTCAATCTTGTCTAGATAGATTAAATTGTATTTTAATCAGACAAGAGCACAGAGCATGTTGGGGTATGCCCTTAAGGCTAATGTTTGAGGCCTTGGGATTCTATCAGTATCATGTATAAACTCTTATGTTTATAAAGGCATGGTTGTTATTCAGGTTGTTACATTGTCTGCTGCAATAAGTGCACTTCTGAATAATGTCTCAAAGCTGTTCAGCTAGGCTGACATGCAGTTAAGTCCTTAGTTGATATATCTTGGTGAACATGAGACAGCCTTGATATGATTAAAACTAATATGTGTTCTAATCTTATAGGATGCTTCGAGCATGGAATAAGATGTAGACTCATGGGTACATTGGATGTACTGGACAGACCCTATTTGGATATTCAATTGCTTGTCACAATGTGAATAATGCTTGTTTGCTACAAGTGGCACATGTCCTCTGACTTGAGATCACTTGTGTTTCTAAATGATGATTGTCATTGTTTTGAGGTAGTTCAATATCATTTGAAACATAATGATTATAGACTATCTTGGATGGTGAGCTTGAGTCAGGTTAGGGCACTAGTGATAGACAAAGGATTGCCGTCTCCTTGTTTAAGGAGTGTGATGTTCTAAAGGGGCCCCCTGGATGAGATGTTTGAGAAAGTGTATGGCCATACCCAGGTGACTATGTTCATCTGATCTAATCATGCTCATCATATTGGAGTTACAAGCTTGACAGGCTTGTCCAATAAGAACATCCAGTGGCAAAGGAATCATGTATGCCTGGTGAAGTGGATTCACACTTGTGCTGTGGTTTGGGTGTAGTCTTGGAAGACTCTTTCTTTTATATCGGGAGACAGTGATGTGTTGCTAGATACCCCTCACTGATCGTGATGACGTAAGTTATCGTTACCGACATTTAAAGGAAACCCTCAGGGTCGCACAATTTGATGATATGGCTTACTTAAGTCAGATCGTATGGACTGAATTGTTTAGGTTCAGTTTAAAGGGATTTAATCTCTGATTGTGAGTGAGATCTGGTCTGATCATGTTTGATTGATTAGGGCTTGAGATCGGTAAGCTTCGATTGAGAGAATGGATGCTAGATCGGTGAGATCAGGAGCATCAAGAGATCAACGGTCAGATCAAGAACCTTAGGGTTTAATGTGATCTGGACTAATGGCTTGGGTTAATTGGTCTTTGAACCAAACCAAAATTGAACCAGCTCATCATGTGAGCGCACGGTTCAAGTTAAGAGAAATATGCGATTGGGAAAAACCCTTGATCGCATGATTGAGGAGTGGCTTTCTATTTTTAGAAAGCATGATCACATACGTGACCACGCCTCACCTCTTCACGCCTATTGTTGTCGCCCCTCTCTTCTCGTGTGTTTGCTTGGGGGCATTCTCGTGGAAGAGGTTTTGACAACAAGGAGCGTCCAAGGAGCAAGCCATCGATCATCTTGTGTGTGGCGCTTTGGAGGAGAACCCCATCGTTCTCTCTTCTTCCTAGACACCATCTAAGCGATGGCCATGGTATGAGTCGCTACCATTCTATTGCGGTTGATTTTAAAGTTGATCATATATCATGCATTCGATCCCTAGAAACCCCTTCCGCTACATGTAAACCTCCATATGCGCCTATTAGGGTTTCGCTCCCCCTTGTTAGGGGACTGTCAATTGGTATCAGAGCAAGTTTATATGCATGTTTGTATGATTGCTTAACTTTAGTGATCCATGTTTGCGCAACACCTTAGATCTAAACTTCATGCGAAAACTACATGATGTATGATTTTTATCATTAGCGCATGTATCTAGTTGGCGCATCCATTTAGTTTTTCTCAAAAACTTCTTTACTTGCGCGACTCACCTTAGATCTAAGTGGCGCCTGCTATAAGTCCTTAGACGGGTTAGTAGGGTTGAAGTCATCTCTAGTTAAGATCCAACTAGTCTGATCAGACCATCTGACAGCCTAGATGGGTCGACCAGATGGCACCTATGCGCAAGCATAAGGTGGCTATAGGTCGACTGCATCAAAGGCGTGTAGCGAGGTCTGGTTGAGACAACCAGTGAACACGCATGAGTTAGGCCCGGGGTCACACCCGCTTGCCAAAACTCATGTAGGTTGTTCAGCCCTAGCGCATGCATAGTTGATCACTGGGTCGACTCAAGTCAGTTAGGACTTGGTGCATGCAAGGGCAGTGGATCTGACTAGGTCTGATGAGTGGATCCCTATTAATGGACCGTTGTAAGGTAGTAGGGCACATAAGGAAAATAAAATTGAAGCCAATGGGTTTTTCGAAAATTTTATTTTCATGAATGGATCACATGTTGATTGTAAGCATATGCTTGTTTATTTAATCTTATGTGGGACGCCTAATTAATGTGTGCTGTGCTGGGGCCTGCGAGCCTGGTTAAAATTTGTAAATTAATTTTTATTGTGATCTGCGCATCACATTTTTATTTAATTTATAAACTGTAATTGACCTGCGAGTCAATCTTGTCTAGATAGATTAAATTGTATTTTAATCAGACAAGAGCACAGAGCATGTTGGGGTATGCCCTTAAGGCTAATGTTTGAGGCCTTGGGATTCTATCAGTATCATGTATAAACTCTTATGTTTATAAAGGCATGGTTGTTATTCAGGTTGTTACATTGTCTGCTGCAATAAGTGTACTTCTGAATAATGTCTCAAAGCTGTTCAGCTAGGCTGACATGCAGTTAAGTCCTTAGTTGATATATCTTGGTGAACATGAGACAGCCTTGATATGATTAAAACTAATATGTGTTCTAATCTTATAGGATGCTTCGAGCATGGAATAAGATGTAGACTCATGGGTACATTGGATGTACTGGACAGACCCTATTTGGATATTCAATTGCTTGTCACAATGTGAATAATCCTTGTTTGCTACAAGTGGCACATGTCCTCTGACTTGAGATCACTTGTGTTTCTAAATGATGATTGTCATTGTTTTGAGGTAGTTCAATATCATTTGAAACATAATGATTATAGACTATCTTGGATGGTGAGCTTGAGTTAGGTTAGGGCACTAGTGATAGACAAAGGATTGCCGTCTCCTTGTTTAAGGAGTGTGATGTTCTAAAGGGGCCCCCTGGATGAGATGATTGAGAATAGTGTATGGCCATACCCAGGTGACTATGTTCATCTGATCTAATCATGCTCATCATATTGGAGTTACAAGCTTGACACGCTTGTCCAATAAGAACATCCAGTGGCAAAGGAAACATGCATGCCTTGTGAGTTGGATTCACACTTGTGCTGTTGTTTGGGTATAGTCTTGGAAGACTCTTTTCTTTATATCGGGAGACAGTGATGTGTTGCTAGATACCCCTCACTGTTCGTGATAATGTAAGTTATCGTTACCGACATTTAAAGGAAACCCTCAGGGTCGCACAATTTGATGATATGGCTTACTTAAGTCAGATCGTGTGGACTGAATTGTTCAAGTTCAGTTTAAAGGAATTTAGTCTCTGATTGTAAGTGAGATCTGGTCTGATCATGTTTGATTGATTAGGGCTTGAGATCGGTAAGCTTCGATTGAGAGAATGGATGCTAGATCGGTGAGATCAGAAGCATCGAGAGATCAACGGTTAGATCTGAAGCCTTAGGGTTTAATTGAGATCTAGACTAATTGCTTGGCTTATTTGGTTTCTTAAACTGAACCAACTTGAACCGGCTCATCATATGAGCGCATGGTTCAAAGGGGAGAGCTAATAGCGTTAAGGAAAATTCATGGTCGCATGAATTGGAGACTTTGCTATTTTTAGATAGCACTTCTCTAAACGTGACCACGCCTCACGTTCACGCAAAAGGGAAGCTCTATTCTCGCCTCTCGCCCTTCTCTCTCGACACACTCTTGTGTGGTGACGACTTCAAGTCTCTAGGAGAGGATTCGGCCAAGAAGAAAAACATCTCTTTCCTTCCATACGACAAGCACCTCTTGGAACCTTGCTAGCACAAGGAGCACCAAGGGAGTAGGCGGCTTCTTCATCTTGTGTGCGCATCCTTTGGAGGAGATCCTCTCGCTCTCTGCTTCCAAGACACCATCCAAGAGATGGCGATGGTATGGATCTTTCTCTTCTATACTAGCATTCGAAAGTTGATCATATGATATATTAAGATCTCTTGAAACCCTAGCTTCCCATGCGAATTTTTATATGCGCCTCCCTTAGGGTTTCGGCCCCCTAGATTAAGGGGACTTTCAGAGCACACTTGACAGAGGCGCATGCAGCAGTGGCTTGACCAGACGGGAGGTCTAGGGTTCGACCCTAGGACAGGCGCATTTTCCCTGGTGGTCGCACCTGAGCTGCAGTTGACGCTTGGGCCCTAGGTTGGGCCAGATGAGAAGCAAAAGCCCCATGAAGAAAAGCAAGTGAAGACTTAAGTTAGGTTAAGGTCTTACTTAGGCTTAATGGGCTTTTACCACATAAGATCAGCATGCTTTCTATTTATTGTTTATATAATTAGAATTGCATGATTTATTTATCTTCTGCTATCACCATAGGAATTGCATGATAGTTGAGAAGATAAAAGACCGTTAAAATCCAACGTTAAATATCAAGCACGTAAAGCCTTCTGACGCGAAACCTCACTGTTCTGACTATCGTTGGAGCCGTGTTGTACCCACTCAGTGGGCACGTCCATCTATCTTCAGACGGTGCGGGATTACACCTGCGTGTTACAGAGAAGGGATTTATCGCTTCTCGTTGCTCAGCATAGCACGTGGTGGTCCAGGGAGTAGGTCAGGTCCGCTTGACCATGTAGGCTACATATGGGGCATATGTTAGCTATATGGAGGCAGCCATCTGTGGGATCAGAGACTGTGTTGTACCAACTCAGTTGGCACAGTCTGCTGGATTGCCCAGATGAAGGGGAATCGCACGGGTTGGCGATTGGCAGGGACTGCCTACCAGAAATTAGTGCTTGTACTCTCTGTGCATCTTATCTCGCCTGAGCGGGACGCGGAGACAAAGTATGAAATCTGGATCCCATCTCACTAAAAGAGTGTTACTCTTTCGGACTGTTTTCATGGATTTTTCAGTCAGATAAAATAGTGAGAAAAGAATCTTTCTTAAGTCCTGGATTGATTCTATACATTGATACTGACCTTGCTATTCTTGCATTGTTGTAGATTCCTGCAGCAACGAACACCATGAACTTCAATGTGCGATCCCTACTGGAAAGGGAGAAGTTTGCTGGGCCAAACTTCTCAGACTGGTACGGACACCTTAAGATTGTTCTTAAGGCAGAGAGGAAACTGTATGTCCTCGAGACGGCGATACCGCCTCAACCCGCTCCGAACGCCGCAAGGGCGGTTCGGGAAGCCTATGAAAAGCATGTCAATGATAGCATTGATGTCGCTTGCCTGATGCTAGCGTCTATGACGCCACCGCTGTAGCGTCAGCATGAGGATATGTCGGCTATAGAAATTATAGCAAACCTCAAGATGCTGTATGCTGCACAGGCGAGGACTGAGCGCTACAATTTGACTAAGCTGTTCATTCAGAGCAAACTGGCTGAAGGGAGTCTAGTGGGAGCTCACGTGCTCAAGATGATTGGGCACAAGGAGGCTCTAGAGAAACTGGGACACACCATCAATCAGGAGCTTGCTGTAGACATTATTCTGCAGTCTCTCCCGCCCTCTTTCGATCCGTTCATTATTAACTTTAATATGAACAAGATCGACTGTACGCCGGCAGAGTTGCTGAATATGCTCTTGACTACTGAGGAGACTCTAAAGGGAAAGCCTTCAACCTCTGTCTTAATGGTTCCTTCTAGGAACATGAAGAAGGGCAAGAAGGGCAAAGCCCCAGTCAAGAACTACAACAAGGCGCTGAAACAAAAGGTTAGGCGGTCGAAGGAATACAGATGTTTCCACTGTGGCCAGCTGGGTCACTGGAAAAAGGACTGTAAAGCGCTCCAAGGAGACAAGAAGGGAAGCATCGCTTCTGGCTCAGGTATTTATGTGACTGAGGTCATGTTTTCTTCTTCTGTAATAACATGGGTGTTAGACACTGCATGTGGAGTTCACATTTGTTCAAATGTACAGGAACTCAAGAGAAGAAGACAGGTGGGACAGCATGAGGTGGACCTACGAGTTGGAAACGGGGCACGGGTTGCTGCTGTTGCTGTAGGGGAATATTACATCTCATTACCATCTGGACTTGTATTGGAACTAGACAATTGTTATTTTGTTCCGAGTATAACTAAGAATATTATCTCTATTCCTGCTCTTGTCAGGAAAGGGTTTTCCTTTGAATGCAATATTTCAAAGTGTGTTTTATCTTTTGATAATATTGTTTATGCTACTGGTTCAATTAACAATGGGTTATTCATGTTGGACATGGAATGTTCTATACAAAATATTGATAATAAGAAAGCCAAGTATGCTGATGATAGCACCTTGCTATGGCATAGTCGTTTAGGCCATATTAACAAGAAACGCATTAAGCGGTTGCATGAATATGGACTGCTGGGATCATTCTCCTATGAGGAGATTGATACATGCAAAGCTTGTTTAATGGGCAAAATGACGAAGTCACCTTTTCCTAATAAAGGTCAAAGGGCTTCAGGTTTACTTGACCTTATACACAGTGATGTGTGTGGGCCATTTAGTAAACATGCCAGAGGTGGCTATTCGTACTTCATTACCTTTACTGATGATTTCAGTAGATATGGGTATGTCTATCTAATGAGACATAAAAGTGAATCTTTTGACAAGTTCAAAGAGTTCAAGAATGAAGTACAGAATCAGCTAGGCCGAAATATCAAGGCACTTCGTTCTGATCGAGGTGGAGAATACTTGAGTCATGCGTTTACTGACTATCTGAAGGAGTGTGGGATTATCTCACAGCTCACTCCGCCAGGAACACCGCAATGGAATGGTGTGTCCGAGAGGAGAAATAGAACGTTACTTGATATGGTTCGTTCTATGATGAGTCAGGCTACTCTACCTTACTCCTTTTGGGGATTTGCACTGGAAACAGCTGCAAAGGTACTAAACCAAGTGCCATCCAAGGCAGTTTCAAAGACCCCATATGAGTTATGGTATGGGAAACAGCCGAGCTTGACATTTATCAGGATCTGGGGTTGCGAGGCTTATGTCAAAAAGCTCGCCTCTGGGAAACTAGAGAGCAGATCTGACAAATGCATCTTTGTCGGTTACCCTAAGGAAACTAAGGGTTATTATTTCTACGATCCCAAAGAGAACAAGGTATTTGTTGCTCGGACGGCCATTTTTCTTGAGGAGTTTCTTCTGCAAGAAGCCAGTGGGAGAGAAATAAAACTGGATGAGAATCCAGAGGAAGGACAAAGTAGTCAAGCACAGTTGGATGAGCCTGAGTCGGTAGAACAGGTTACTGAACAACCTGAGGCTCAGATATCACGGGAACCGCGAAGATCGGGAAGGATCCGTCGATAGCCTGAGCGCTATGACGGAGTCTACATCATTGATAATGATGAACCCCTTACTTATGCGGATGCGGTCAGTGGACCAGACTCAGCTAGATGGCTTGAAGCTATGCGAGCCGAGATGGACTCCATGTCAGATAACCAAGTTTGGGATTTGGTTGATCCGCCTCCGGGAGTTATCCCTATAGGCTGTAAATGGATCTTCAAGAAGAAGATTGACATGGATGGTAACGTGGTTACCTATAAAGGCAGGCTAGTTGCGAAAGGTTTCAAACAAATCTACGGGATAGATTATGATGAAACTTTCTCACCTGTAGCTATGTTTAAGTCTATTCGGATTCTTTTCGCGATAGCAGCATATTACGATTATGAGATCTGGCAGATGGATGTGAAGACTGCTTTCCTTAATGGAAAATTGGATGAGGATGTGTATATGACACAACCTGAAGGTTTCACTAATCCATCTGATCGTCATAAGGTATGCAAATTAAAGAAGTCCATTTATGGACTTAAACAAGCATCAAGAAGCTGGAATATTCGTTTTGATGAATCAATCAGTGAATTTGGTTTCATCAAGAATGAAGATGACCCGTGTGTATATAAGAGGTTTAGTGGGAGCGTAATTACTTTCCTAGTCCTCTACGTCGATGATATCTTAATCATTGGAAACGATATTCCTGAACTGCATGCTGTCAAAGCATGGTTAAGAAAATGTTTCCAGATGAAAGATCTAGGAGAAGCAGCCTATGTGTTAGGTGTGAAGATCTACAGGGATAGATCTAAGAGGCTTCTCGGGCTGTGCCAGAGTACTTACATCGATAAAGTCCTGGAGAGATTTCATTTAGAGAATTCTAAAAGAGGATATCTTCCAGTCAGACATGGTCTGAATCTTTCAAAGAGTCAGTGTCCTCAAACACAGACTGAGAAAGATGAAATGGACAATATGCCTTATGCTTCGGCTATTGGATCCATTATGTATGCGATGTTGTGTACTCGCCCAGACGTTGCTTACGGGTTAAGCGTGACCAGTCGATTCCAAAGTAATCCAGGTCAGGCGCACTAGATTGCAGTCAAGAACATCTTGAAATATCTGCGGAGGACCAAAGATATGTTCTTGATATATGGTGGTCAGGAAGAACTCAGTATTGAAGGATATACTGACGCTTCGTTCCAATCTGACCAGGATGATTTCCGATCGCAATCAGGCTATGTTTTTAGCTTGAATGGAGGAGCAGTTGTGTGGAAAAGTTTCAAACAGTCTATAGTTGCTGATTCCACAACAGAAGCCGAGTATGTTGCAGCCTCAGAAGCATCTAAGGAGGCAGTATGGATTCGCAAGTTCGTTAAGGAACTTGGTGTTGTTCCTTCGAGTGCAGATCCTTTGGTTATCTTCTGTGATAACACTGGAGCAATCGCACAAGCAAAGGAACCGCGGTCGCACCAGAAGTCCAAGCACATACAGAGACGGTTTCACTTGATCCGGGAGATCATTGATCGTGGCGAGATCAAAGTCTACAAGGTTCATACAGATGACAATCTGGCTGACCCGCTTACAAAGCCACTGGCGCAGCAGAAGCATGAGAAGCACTGTAATAATATGGGTTTGAGATTTCTCAACCATTAGATTAAGTGCAAGTGGGAGATTGTTGGGGTATGCCCTTAAGGCTAATGTTTGAGGCCTTGGGATTGTAACAGTATCATGTATAAACTCTTATGTTTATAAAGGCAATAGTTGTTATTCAGTTTGTTACATTGTCTGCTGCAATACATGTGCTTCTGAATAATGTCTCAAAGCTGTTCAGCTTGGCTGACATGCTATGTGTCCTTAGTCGAGATATCTTGGTGAACATGAGACAGCCTTGATATGCTTGAGACTAATATGTGTTCTAATCTTATAGGATGCTTCGAGCATGGAATAAGATGTAGACTCATGGGTACATTGGATGTACTGGACAGACCCTACTAGGATATTCAATTGCTTGTCACAATGTGAATAATCCTTGTTTGCAACAAGTGGCACATGTCCTCTGACTTGAGATCACTTGTGTTTCTAAATGATGATTGTCATTGTTTTGAGGTAGTTCAATATCATTTGAAACATAATGATTATAGACTATCTTGGATGATGATCATGAGTCAGGTTAGGGCACTAGTGATAGATACAGGATTGTCGTCTCCTTGTTTAAGGAGTGTGATGTTCTAAAGGGGCCCCCCTGGATGAGATGATTGAGAAAGTGTATGGCCATACCCAGGTGACTATGTTCATCTGATCTAATCATGCTCATCATATTGGAGTTACAAGCTTGACAGGCTTGTCCAATAAGAACATCCAGTGGCAAAGGAATCATGTATGCCTGGTGAAGTGGATTCACACTTGTGCTGTGGTTTGGGTGTAGTCTTGGAAGACTCTTTCTTTTATATCGGGAGACAGTGATGTGTTGCTAGATACCCCTCACTGATCGTGATGACGTAAGTTATCGTTACCGACATTTAAAGAAAACCCTCAGGGTCGCACAATTTGATGATATGGCTTACTTAAGTCAGATCGTGTGGACTGAATTGTTTAGGTTCAGTTTAAAGGGATTTAATCTCTGATTGTGAGTGAGATCTGGTTTGATCATGTTTGATTGATTAGGGCTTGAGATCGGTAAGCTTCGATTGAGAGAATGGATGCTAGATCGGTGAGATCAGGAGCATCAAGAGATCAACGGTCAGATCAAGAACCTTAGGGTTTAATGTGATCTGGACTAATGGCTTGGGTTAATTGGTCTTTGAACCAAACCAAAATTGAACCAGCTCATCATGTGAGCGCACGGTTCAAGTTAAGAGAAATATGCGATTGGGAAAAAACCCTTGATCGCATGATTGAGGAGTGGCTTTCTATTTTTAGAAAGCATGATCACATACGTGACCACGCCTCACCTCTTCACGCCTATTGTTGTCGCCCCTCTCTTCTCGTGTGTTTGCTTGGGGGCATTCTCGTGGAAGAGGTTTTGACGACAAGGAGCGTCCAAGGAGCAAGCCATCGATCATCTTGTGTGTGGCGCTTTGGAGGAGAACCCCATCGTTCTCTCTTCTTCCTAGACACCATCTAAGCGATGGCCATGGTATGAGTCGCTACCATTCTATTGCGGTTGATTTTAAAGTTGATCATATATCATGCATTCGATCCCTAGAAACCCCTTCCGCTACATGTAAACCTCCATATGCGCCTATTAGGGTTTCGCTCCCCCTTGTTAGGGGACTTTCAGCCACATGCACATTTCGAAAGAAGACTGAACCCCTCTATGAAAGAAATTGTAAAAAAAGGAAGTTCTGAAATTACTTGATGCAGGTATTATCTATCCTATCTCTGATAGTAAATGGGTAAGTCATGTACATTGTGTTCCTAAGAAAGGAGGGGTAACTGTCATGAAAAACAAAGATAATGAGCTAATTCCTGTTAGAACTGTTACTAGTTGGCGCATGTGCATAGATTATAGAAAATTGAATGCTGCTACTAGGAAAGACCACTTTCCTCTACCTTTTATCGATCAAATGGTTGAAAGACTAGCCAACCATTCTCATTTTTGCTTCTTAGATGGATATTCTGGTTTTTTTCAAATTCCCATACATCTTGATGATCAAGAGAAAACCACTTTCACTTGCCCCTACGGAACTTTTGCATATAGAAGAATGCCTTTTGGTTTATGTAATGCTCCTGCCACATTTCAGAGATGCATGATGGCTATTTTTTCTGATTTTATTGAAGATTTTATGGATGTATTTCTGGATGATTTTTCAGTATATGGTTCCTCCTTTGATAATTGTTTGGTTAACTTGTCTCAGGTTTTACAGAGGTGTGAAGAAACTAACCTTGTGCTTAATTGGGAAAAATGTCATTTCATGGTTAAGCAAGGGATAGTTTTGGGACACTTAATCTCAGAAAGAAGAATTGAAGTAGATAAAGCAAAAATTGAAGTAATACAAAAATTGGAGCCACCCACTACTGTGAAGGAGGTCCGAAGCTTCCTCGGACATGCAGGATTCTACCGGCGATTCATCAAGGATTTCTCTAAACTAGCTAGACCTCTTACACATTTACTTTGTAAAGATGATAAATTTTCTTTTGATGAGAATTGTTTATCTGCTTTTCAGGAATTGAAGAAAGCTTTGGTTTCAGCACCCATCATTCAGCCCCCAGATTGGGACTTACTATTTGAACTCATGTGTGACACCAGTGATTATGCAGTAGGAGCAGTCTTGGGACAGAGAAAAGATAAGAAACTTTATGTTATTCACTATGCCAGCAGAACTTTGGATGAGACTCAGAAAAATTACACTACCACTAAAAAGGAATTATTGGCTATAGTGTTTGCTTTTGATAAATTTAGATCATATTTGATTAATTCCAAGGTGGTAGTGTATACTGATCATGCAGCTGTAAGATACTTGATGCAGAAAAAAGACACCAAGCCATGTTTGCTCAGATGGATCCTGCTTCTACAGGAATTTGATTTGGAAATTAAAGATAAAAAAGGATCAGAGAATTTTGTTGCAGATCATCTTTCAAGGATTGTAGTGAACACTGAAGAAAATGATGTAATTAATGACTCCTTTCCTGAAGAACAACTAATGACAATCGAACAAATCAGAGCCCCTTGGTATGCTGACATTGTGCATTACCTTGTAGCCAATATCTTCCTTCCTGATTTGAATTTTCAAAGAAGGAAAAGATTCTTGGCTGAGGCAAAACACTATTTTTGGGATGAGCCTTATGTATTTAGAAGATATGCAGATGGTATTTTCAGAAGATGTGTACCCGAAGAGGAAGTTGCAGACATACTGTTCCAATGCCATGGATCTTCTTATGGTGGGCATGCTAGTGCCGAGAAGACTGCCTTCAAAGTGTTGCAATCAGGATTTTATTGGCCCACAATATTTAAAGATGCTAGAAATCTTGTTTTATCCTGTGATAGGTGTCAGAGGACAGGCAACATTAACAGAAGACATGAGATGCCGCTGTCTAATATTCTTGAGGTTGAGATATTTGATGTTTGGGGAATTGACTTCATGGGACCTTTTCCATCTTCTGGAGGTAACAAATATATTCTTGTAGCAGTAGATTATGTTTCAAAATAGGTTGAAGCTATTGCATCCCCAACTAATGATTCCAGAGTTGTTGTCAAATTATTCAAAAAAATTATCTTTCCAAGGTTTGGGACCCCACGAGTTGTGATTAGTGATGGAGGCTCGCATTTCATAGAACACAAGTTTTCTGCCTTACTAAAAAAATATGGGGTGAATCATAGAGTGGCGACACTTTATCATCCTCAAACAAGTGGACAAGTTGAAATATCAAATAGAGAAATAAAAGAGATTTTGGAGAAGACAGTTTCACGCACAAGGAAAGATTGGGCATTCAAACTTGATGATACATTGTGGGCATACAGGACAGCCTTCAAAACACCAATTGGGATGTCTCCTTATCAATTAGTTTATGGCAAATCTTGTCATCTCCCTGTAGAACTCGAACATAAAGAATTGTAGGCAATCAAAGCATTAAACTTTGATTTAAAGAATGCGGGAGAAAAAAGAAGACTACAGTTGAATGAGTTAGATGAGATCAGACTTTCAGCTTATGAAAATGCAAAAATTTATAAGGAAAGAACCAAAAGATGGCATGATCGGCATATTTTTAGAAGGGATTTCCAACCAGGTGACTTTGTTCTTTTATTCAATTCTATATTGAAACTTTTTCCTGGAAAACGTAAGTCTCGATGGTCTAGGCCTTTTCAGGTAAAGAAAGCCTATCCTTACGGAGCCGTGGATATATGGAGTGAAGAAACAGGAGAATTCAAGGTTAATGGTCAGAGACTTAAACACTATTGTCAAGAAGAGCGAGTTGAAGAAAAGGAGAGTTTTTATTTGGATGAACCACTATCAACTCGACTCAAAGGGTTGACAAAATTTTGTAAGTATCCCCTTCCATTCACCTTTTGGATTTCATCATTGACTATTATTTTTGTGTCTAGCACCACTACTTCATCTACATGAAAATATTTTGATTAGTGTGATATGTGGTCATGTTTTGAGATGTCATTGATGATTTTTTATGATGAATGAACTCAAATCCATGATTAGAGATATAGCCTCATCATGTTAAATTTATTTCTTCAATACATATTTATCTATTTAAATATGAAATTAGTTGATGCATGAAATTTTGGATGGATGTATTGTCTGAAGAATAAAATCTAAAAGTGAAACTTTTCCTTTGAATAAAATGAGTATATGAGTATGATTTATGAATTGAGATCAATTGATCAACCTAGTAGATGTTTAGTCTATTCTTGTTATTTGTTGGGAAATAAGAATCCAAGATCTACAAAATAAAGGTGAGGACTCCCTACTTGGCACTATGGGAAAGCACAGTGGTACCGAAGGTCATGGGTTGAAGCAATAAATTGAAAAAGTATGTATCTATGTGGGTACATGCCATGAGAGAAATCATTTCACATAAAATCCACTGTCCTTAGTGAATTCTTTCCAAATTAGAGGATATGAGTTCTATTGCATTGATTATGTGATCCGTGCACTCTAATCTCGTCACCTGAAAAAAGGTGATAATCGAGTTAGAGAATGTGAATGATGCAAAAAGAAATGAAAAAGTATGTATCTATGTGGGTACATGCCAAAAAAAAAAGAAGAAAAAAAAATAATATGAGTGGAAAAAGATCTTAGAAACCTAATTCCTGTAAACAAAAACATAATAGATTTGAACTGAAATTGGGTAAAATCATGAGATTGAAAATTCTATTTATTGTACATGTTGCGAAGTTTTATTTGATCGAATTGTAGATCTAGAGGATTGAGTTCTAAAGATGATATGTTTATTTGAAGTTTTACAAATCAATTGATAGAATTTTTCATTGATGGGTTGTATTTTAGAAATTTATTGAGCATGAAAAGGTTATTCTTTTAATAAAATTTTGATTTCAAAAGTATGATTTTTGCTTGAGGACAAGCAAAGTTTGAGCCTTATGTATTTTGATGACACCAAAATATATAGTATATTTTATATCATTTCAGACATGTTTTCATGCTAAATTGAGGATCTTTTGCTTGTTTTCATGATAAATTCATCGAATATTGCAAAGTCTACTTCTGTTTTGATTTTTCCAAATTTTCAGGTAAAAAGGCACTATTTCAAAGAGTTTTCAAGCAAAATCAAATACATAGATGAATTAGCATCATCAAGAGGAAATCACCCAAGAAATTTTATGTAAAACGGAGCAAGTCAGCATATTACGGCAGTGCCGTAATCCATTTTACGGTACCGTAATTTCAGAAAGTACCGTAAAATCTAAGCCCTGCCGTATTTTGAGGAGTTTGTGAAAAGAGAATTCTTAGGATATTACGGCACCACCGTAAACAAAATTACGGTACCGTATTTTAGAGCGCTTCAGAACAGAAACTTCGCCTGATTTTACGGCACCACCGTAAAGGATTACACGGGCCGTATTTTCCGATCACTTCTGAACAGAAAATTTTCTCGATTTTACGGTAGCACCGTAAACCAGATTACGGTGCCGTAATTCCCAGACGACATCAGAATAGAAGACTCGAGCGATTTTACGGCAGTGCCGTAAACTATTCCACTGCCGTAATTCCTATTCTGAACGCGATGCCCAGGTCAACTTCGACGCCCGATTTTTGCGGAAAGGATTGCGGGTGATCCAGAACTCTAAGTTGGATGCTGTAAGAAGCAAAAAGGGAGCTTTGGACGAGGGAATTACGAACACACCGGAAGCCCCAATTTTCATCCACTGTCGAGGGAGAAATTGCAATTCACGCCGTCGCCTAGGGTTTCCCCGCCGCGCTTGATCCTGAAGATCTCCGGCCATGATTTTTCTACTGAAGCTTCATCTGAAGGAGAAGACAACACACCAGAAGTTTCAGATCGAAAGGAGATCAATTGGAAGAGAAATCGAAGAAAAAAAGAGTCGCCGACACTGTTCATCGACGTTCTTTGCAAATTACGGCTGTGAAATACTTCACAGCCATCTAAACTTCTCTTTTCCTTTGATTTTCGATCTTCTGAAACCATGACTCATTGTAATTCCTTCACGATGATAGCTTAAACTACTTTTGGGACATGGGGGAGTAATTCACTTAATTTCCAATGACTACATGACTACTTTTTCAATATTTCATTGCATTTAATCTTAGCATGATGATTTTGCTCATGTGATAATTGTGCTTAGACTCTCTATAAGTTCATGTTACTAATTATGTTCTTAAAATTTTCGCTGTTGACTAAAAGGTAATTGCTTGAGAATTTGGAACCCTAGAATTGCATGTTAGGAACCCTTCCTTAGGTTAGATCCAACTTGATCTATTCTAGTAGAATAATTGCCATGATTATAACAAGAATCTATAGATCGATATCTATTTGTCAAACGTGGAGATCTTGTGCGAAAGCAAGGATCGGAACATTGGAGATGCATGAGTAAAACTAGTGTCGAGACTCGGATGCACGAAAGTGATCCTTGAGACTCCACTAGAGGTTATCAACCTAGAATTCGGATGCACGAAAGTGATCATTGAGTTCATTGTTTGATGATTTACTTCTCTTCAGCGTTGGGACGAATCTTGCACGAAAGCGAAGATAAATCCCTGTGCGGTTCTTTGCTCGAAAGTGAAACAATCCTTTTATTAAGTAAATTACACCTTCATCATGATAAAATTGAACTGACGAAATCCTTATTCATATCTAGTCATAAAAGTTAAAGTGAACGAAACCCTAGTCCCAGCTTTTCTCTCTGATAATTTCGTTTTAGTTTCCGATTGCTATTTTTCACTACTTCGAATTGCCTAGATAGTAAGAAATCAACTATTTGGTATTCGACAACATAGGTCTCTATGGGTTCGATATCTTAATTATTACTTCGAGTATCCGTGCACTTACGGAGATAACAACAAGTGTGGTAACCGAACAAGTTTTTAGAGCCGTATCAGGGAGTGACAAGTCCCTGTGCGCCAATACTTAGGTTTTGGCTGCGACTTTAAGAATAAGTTTAGTTTACCAACTTGTTGGGATACAACACTGTGCTATACCACGGGAAGAAGAACCAGCTCTACATGGTGGAGAATCCATACTCACCCCAAAGAGATCGCTACTAGCACCCCAGGTGGGTGGTGGTGGTGCTGAGTCGAGTGGTGTAGGAACATCCGTAACAGCTACATCAGGAGGAATCTTCTAATTTAATTGATTATGAACCGTAGTTCGTTCTTTGTTTGGCAAAGGCAAGGCTAGAAAGTATGGTCCAAGGAGAAGGGAAAAAAATATCACCCTCACAGATCATCATCCTCATCACAACGCATGACTCCAGGTCGATCCTACTATTTCCCCTTGCAGTCTTTACCCCAAATGGATCCACATCCAAAGCACGTGCTAAAGTGGTGATCAATCCTCCTTGAACTATAGCACCCTTCTTGGCATGTGCAACTTTATCAAATTGTTTAACAAGATAATATGCCACATCTACTGGATATCCATGAAGCATGCACCATAAGAAAAAGAGTTCAACTTGTCAGATCATACCATCGCTCTCACCTCATCCGAAGATGGTATGTGAGACAACTCTATGCACATATCGGAGACATGGATTAGAGATACTATTTGCTCATGCCGACTTTGTTGAGAAATTTGAATCTGAAGTGATTTGATACCAAAAACATTTTCAATATATTCCCGTGGCGGATGTACACATCCTCCTGCGGGTAAGTGGAAGATAGCTCTAATATCCTCAAGCATGAGACTCTTTTCAATATTTGCAAGTCAAAAAGTAAGGTGACCTTTCGCCTCTTGACAGTGATAATCATGGAGCTCGACCTCTAAACTGCTAAGAAACTCCAAGAACTGGAAGGTCGGAGGAGACCTGATTTGAAGAGGCTGCATAAAAGTGAGAAGAAAATAAGAAAAACCCTAGAAAATACGATCGGGTGTATATATAGGCGAAAGAAAATATGGCTGTGAAAAGAAATACAACCGTGCCGTGAAACATTCTGTAAAGAAAACCAATAAAAATACGGCCGTGAAAAGAAATACGGCATCCCTGTGAAACATTCTGTGCCGAAGATCAAAAAAATATGGGGTGTGAAAATAATTACGGCACCCCCGTGATTTGATTTTTTTTTTTTTTTTAGCAAAATTATACACGTGTGAAACTTAATACACCACACCCATAAAACATTATGTTTCTTTAGAGATGAACAGTAAAACAAAAATATGGCAGTAAAAATAAATACGGCCATGCCATATTTTTTACGTAAACTTCCAAAATCACCGTTTCAATGTGAAATCAACTTAAAACACTCCTACAACATAGAAAAACAAGAATTAGTACTAAAAAAACTCAAAAATAAGCAAAATAAATCAAATCAAATGAGAAAAGATTAGCGTAGAGTGCTTGGGTTGCCTCTCAAGAAGCGCTAAGTTTAATGTCGCTCGCTCGACCAAAGATCATCATCATTATGCTAGCAGTGGAGGATCTGAGAGCTTTTGGTTGACACCCTCTTCAATAGATTCTTTCATATATTAATGTTTTAGGCATTGACCATTAACTATGAAATTTCCTGCTCTTTCAATCCAAATCTCAATAGCACCATAAGGATAAACTTTAACAACCTTGAAAGGACCTGACCATCTTGTTCTAAGTTTTCCAGGAAAAAGCCTTAATCTAGAGTAAAAAAGTAAAACGTTGTCACCTTCCTGAAAATCTTTTCTAATGATTCGACGGTCATGCCACTTCTTAGTTCTTTCCTTATAGATTTTTGCACTCTCATATGCATTCATCCTGATTTCTTCAAGTTCATCAATTTGTAACTTCCTTTTCTCCCAGCGGATTTCAAATCATAATTTAAAGTCTTTATCGCCCAGTAAGCTTTATGTTCCAA
The DNA here is from genome assembly GCA_027563935.2 of Costus lasius. NCBI lineage: Eukaryota > Viridiplantae > Streptophyta > Magnoliopsida > Zingiberales > Costaceae > Costus > Costus lasius. The sequence continues at coordinate 61,929,781 of CM050454.1, read as the reverse complement.
TTCAACTAGGAGATGACATGATTTACCATATACAAGCTGATAAGGTGACATACCAATTGGAGTCTTAAATGTAGTCTGGTATGCCCATAAAGTATCATCCAGCTTCATGGACCAATATTTCCTTGACCAAGAAACAGTTTTTTCAAGAATCCTCTTTAATTCCCTGTTCGAAATTTCTACCTGGCCACTTGTTTGCAGGTGATAATGAGTTGATACTTTATGCTTCACCCCATATTTACTCAATAGTGCAGAGAATTTTTGCTCAATAAAGTGGGATCCACCATCACTTATAACAACTCGTGGAACTCCAAACCTCGAAAATATTATGCTTCTAAATAATTTGATAAGTACGTGAGAATCGTTGGTTGGAGCCACTATAACTTCAACCCACTTTGACACATAATCAACTGCTACAAGGATATACCTATTACCACATGAGGTTGGGAAGGGACCTATGTAGTGAATTCCTCACACATCAAATATCTCTATTTTCCAAAATACTACTTAGTGTCATCTCATCTCGTATAGATATGTTTCCTATCCGCTAGCATTCTTCACAAGAAAGGACATAATTCCAAGCATCTTTAAAAAGAGTCAGCCAGAAGAAACCTGACTGAAGCACTTTGAAAGCACTCTTGGACGAACTGGCATGTCTTCCATAAGCAGAACCATGGTAATGAAATAGTACATCCTTGACCTCTTTCTCTGGTAGACATATTCTGTATAAGCCATCTGCACATCTCTTAAATAGAAAAGGATCCTCCTAGAAATAATGTCTCACTTCTGACAAAAATATTTTTCTACCCTGATAATTCAAGTCAGCAAGTAAAATGGCAGACACCAAATAGTTTACAAAATTTACATACCACAGAGGATCAATCTTTGCGATGGCAAAGAGATGTTCAACAAGAAAGATGTCATCAATCTCATGCTCGGTAACTTTCTGCACTCCATCTTCCTAAATGAGGCACGACAAATGATCAACAACATAGTATTCCACGACCTTCTTATCCTTGATCTCCGAGTCGAATTCTTGCAGCAAAAGGATCCATCTGATCAACTTTGGCTTCGAATCCTTCTTACTTATAAGATATCTGACAAAAGGATCCAGCAGGTAAACAACTACTTTAGAGTCAATAAGATAAGATCTAAATTTATTGAACGCAAAAATAGTAGCTTGAAACTGCTTTTCTATTGTTGCATAATTGATCTACACGTCGTCCAATGTCCGACTCGCATAATATATAGCGTGCAACTTCTTCTCCTTACACTACCCAAGAACAGCACCTATGGAATGGTTGCTGGTATCACACATCAACTCAAAAGGATGTTGGGGTATGCCCTTAAGGCTAATGTTTGAGGCCTTGGGATTCTTACAGTATCGTGTATATAAACTGTTATGTTTATAAAGGCAATGGTTGTTATTCAGTTTGTTACATTGTCTGCTCCAATAAGTGTGCTTCTGAATAATGTCTCAAAGCTGTTCAGCTTGGCTGACATGCTGTAATGTCCTTAGTCGAGATATCTTGGTGAACATGAGACAGCCTTGATATGATTGAGACTAATATGTATTCTAATCTTATAGGATGCTTCGAGCATGGAATAAGATGTAGACTCATGGGTACATTGGATGTACTGGACAGACCCTACTAGGATATTCAATTGCTTGTCACAATGTGAATAATCCTTGTTTGCAACAAGTGGCACATATCCTCTGACTTGAGATCACTTGTGTTTCTAAATGATGATTGTCATTGTTTTGAGGTAGTTCAATATCATTTGAAACATAATGGTTATAGACTATCTTGGATAATGATCATGAGTCAGGTTAGGACACTAGTGATAGATATAGGATTGCCGTCTCCTTGTTTAAGGAGTGAGATGTTCTAAAGGGGCCCCCCCTGAATGAGATGATTGACAAAGTGTATGGCCATACCCAGGTGACTATGATCATCTGATCTAATCATGCTCATCATATTGGAGTTACAGGCTTGACATGCTTGTCCAATAAGAACATCCAGTGGCAAAGGAAACATGTATGCCTAGTGAAGTGGATTCACACTTGTGCTATGGTTTGGGAGTAGTCTTGGAAGACTCTTTCCTTTATATCGGGAGACAGTGATGTGTTGCTAGATACCCCTCACTGATCGTGATAACATAAGTTATCATTACCGACATTTAAAGGAAACCCTCAGGGTCGCACAATTTGATGATATGGCTTACTTAAGTCAGATCGTGTGGACTGAATTGTTTGGGTTCAGTTTAAAGGAGTTTAAACTCTGATTGTAAGTGAGATCTGGTCTGATCATGTTTGATTGATTAGGGCTTTAGATCGGTAAGCTTCGATCGAGAGAGTTGATGCTAGATCGGTGAGATCATGAGCATCAAGAGATGAACGGTTAGATCTGGAACCTTAGGGTTTACTATGGTCTAGACCAAATGGCTTGGGCTGATTTGATTTGGTTTTTTGGACCAAAGTCAATTGGATCGATTGAGCTTGAACTGGTTCACATGTGTGAACGCTTGGTTCAATGCTTAAGCGTTTTGGTCGGTTTTGAGAGCATTACTTCATGTCATTCCATTTTTGGAAAGTCATCAAGGCGACTTTGCAAAAACGCCAAAACGCCTCAATGCTTCGCTCTTGGTGGGTGACCGCTTACACTCTCGTGTGGAGATGAGTTGGTTGACGACAAGAAGAAGGATTGGGCCGAGCAAAGATATCTCGATCATCTCCTTCATACGACAAGACCCCTTGAAGCTTTTGCTAGCACAAAGGTGTGAAGGGAGTAGCCATTGTCTTCTTGTGTGCGCGCCATTTGGAGGAGATCTACTTTGTTCTCTTCTTCCAAGCCGCCTCCTTCATCATGGCTATGGTAAAGGATCTTAACTTGATCTTTGAAATAATATCAAAGTTGATCATATATATGTTCATGCAATCGATCTAGTTGAAACCCTAGAAAATTTTTCATGCGCCCCCATTTAGGGTTTCACCCCCTTGCGCTCCCCCTTGAAGGGGACTTTCAATTGGTATCAAAGCTATGGTTTATGCATGAATCATATGATTGCTTTGAGTGATCCTTGTTTGCGCCAATATAGTAGATCTATCACCATGAGAACATGCTAGTCATTAGATGTTGGCGCATGTTTGATATAACTTGTTTGCGCTAATGTAAAGATCTAATGTTAACATGCGAAACTTCATGATTTAGTTGTTTGCGCATGTATGATTGTTTCATGTTGGCGCTTGTTGAATGTATTTGTTAAAATTCATTACATCTTGCGCGCCTATCACCTAGATCTACATTTGCGCCTGCTATAAACCCTTAGACGGGTTATTAGGGTTGAAGTCATAGACTAGTTAAGATCCAACCAGTCTGATCAGACCATCTGACAGCCTAGATGGGTCGACCAGATGGCACCTGTGCGCAAGCAACAGGTGGCTATAGGTCGACTGCAGACAGGCATGTAGCGATGTCTGGTTGAGACAACCAGTGAACACACATGAGTTAGGCCTGGGGTCACACCCGCTTGCCAGAACTCATGAGGGTAGTTCAGCCCATGTCATGCATTGTTGACCATTAGGTCAACTCAAGTCAGTTAGGACTTGGTGCATGCAAGGGCAGTGGATCTGACTAGGTCTGATGAGTGGATCCCTATTAATGGACCGTTGTAAGGTAGCAGGGCACATAAGAAAAATAAAATTGATGCCTATGGGGTTTTCGAAAATTTTATTTTCTTGTAATAGGATCACATGTTGGTTGAATACCATGATGCTTGTCTATTTCATCTTATGTAGGTTGCCCTTTTAATGTGTGCTGTGCTGGGGCCTGCGAGCCTGGCTTAAATTGTAAATTATTATATTTGTGATCTGCGCATCACATTTTAATTAATTTATTGTATAATTGACCTGCGTGTCAAACTTGTCTAGATAGATTAAAATGTACTTTTAATCTGACAAGAGCTCAAAGCACACATAGCAAGGCGCATGCAGCAGTGACTTGACCAGGTGGGCGCACCTGAGCTGCAGAGGGCGCTTGGGCCCTGGTCTGGGCCAGATGAGAGGCAAAAGACCCAAGAAGCAAGTGAAGACTTAAGATAACTTAAGGTCTTACCTAGGCTTAATGGGCCTTTACCACATAAGATCTTCATGCTTTCTTTTATTGTTTATATAATTAGAATTGCATGATTTATTTATCTTCCTGCTATCACCATAGGGTTTGCATGATAGTTAAGAAGATAAAAGACCGTTAAAATCCAACGCTAAAATATCAAGCTCGATAGCCTTCTGACACGAAACCTCACTGTTCTGACTATCGTTGGAGCCGTGTTGTACCCACTCAGTGGGCACGTCCATCTATCTTCAGACGGTGTGTGATTTCACCTGCGTGTTACAGAGAAGGGATTTATCGCTTCTCGTTGCTCAGCATAGCACGTGGTGGTCCAGGGAGTAGGTCGGGTCAGCTTGACCATGTGGGCTACATATGGGGCATATGGTAGCTATATGGAGGCAGCCATCTGAGGGATCAGAGATTGTGTTGTACCAACTCAGTTGGCACAGTCTGCTGGATTGCCTAGATGAAGGGGAATCGCATGGGTTGGCGATTGGCAGGGACTGCCTACCAGAGATTAGTGCTTGTACTCTCTGTGCATCTTATCTCGCCTGAGCGGGACGCGGAGACCAAGTATGAAATCTGGATCCCATCTCACTAAAAGAGTTTTACTCTTTCGGGCTGTTTTACTGGATTTTTCAGCCAGATAAAATAGTGAGAAAAGAATCATTCTTAAGTCCTGGATTGATTCTAAACATTGATACTGACCTTGCTGTTCTTGCATTGTTGTAGATTCCTGCAGCAACGAACACCATGAGCTTCAATGTGCGATCCCTACTGGAAAGGGAGAAGTTTGCTGGGCCAAACTTCTCAGACTGGTACGGACACCTTAAGATTGTTCTTAAGGCAGAGAGGAAACTGTATGTCCTCGAGACGGCTATACCGCCTCAACCCGCTCCGAACGCCGCAAGGGCGGTTCGGGATGCCTATGAAAAGCCTGTCAATGATAGCATTGATGTCGCTTGCCTGATGCTAGCGTCTATGACGCCATCGCTGCAGCGTCAGCATGAGGATATGTCTGCTATAGAAATTATAGCAAACCTCAAGGTGCTGTATGCTGCATAGGCGAGGACTGAACGCTATAATCTGACCAAGCTTTTCTTTCAGAGCAAACTGGCTGAAGGGAGTCCAGTGGGAGCTCATGTGCTCAAGATGATTGGGCACAAGGAGGCTCTAGAGAAACTGGGGCATACCATCAATCAGGAGCTTGCTGTAGACATTATTCTGCAGTCTCTCCCGGCCTCTTTCGATGCGTTCATTATTAATTTTAATATGAACAAGATCGACTGTACACCGGCAGAGTTGCTGAATATGCTCTTGACTACAGAGGAAACTCTAAAGGGAAAGCCTTCAACCTCTGTCTTGATGTTCCCTTCTAGGAACAAGAAGAAGGGGAAGAAGGGCAAAGTCCCTGTCAAGAGTTACAACAAGGCTCTGAAACAAAAGGTGAAGCGGTCCAAGGACAACAGATGTTTCCACTGTGGCCAGCTGGGTCACTGGAAAAAGGACTGTAAAGCGCTCCAAGGAGACAAGAAGGGAAGCATCGCTTCTGGCTCAGGTATATTTGTGACTGAGGTCATGATATCTTCTTCTTCAATTTCATGGGTGTTGGACACTGCATGTGGAGTTCACATTTGTTCAAATGTACAGGAACTCAAGAGAAGAAGACAGGTGGGACAGCATGAGGTGGACCTACGAGTTGGAAACGGGGCACGGGTTGCTGCTGTTGCTGTAGGGGATTATTACATCTCTTTACCATCTGGACTTGTATTAGAACTAGACAATTGTTATTTTGTTCCAAGCATTACTAAAAATATTATCTCTATTCCTCCTCTTGTCAGGAAAGGGTTTTCCTTTGAATGCAAGACTTCAAAGTGTTATCTTTCTCTTGATAATATTGTTTATGCTACTGGATCAATTAACAATGGGTTATTCATGTTGGACATGGAATGTTCTATACAAAATATTGATAATAAGAAAGCCAAGTATGCTGATGACAGCACCTTGCTATGGCATAGTCGTTTAGGCCATATTAACAAGAAACGCATTAAGCGGTTGCATGATCATGGACTGCTGGGATCATTCTCCTATGAGGAGATTGATACATGCAAAGCTTGTTTGTTGGGCAAAATGATGAAGTCTCCTTTTTCTAACAAAGGTCAAAAGGCTTCAGGTTTACTTGACCTTATACACAGTGATGTGTGTGGGCCATTTAGTAAACATGCCAGAGGTGGCTATTCGTACTTCATTACCTTTACTGATGGTTTCAGTAGATATGGGTATGTCTATCTAATGAGACATAAGAGTGAATCTTTTGACAAGTTCAAAGAGTTCAAAAATGAAGTACAAAATCAGCTAGGCCGAAATATCAAGGCACTTCGTTCTGATCGAGGTGGAGAATACCTAAGTCGAGAGTTTATTGACTATCTGAAGGAGTGTGGGATTATCTCACAGCTCACTCCGCCAGGAACACCGCAATGGAATGGTGTGTCCGAAAGGAGGAACAGAACCTTATTGGATATGGTTCGCTCTATGATGAGTCAGGCTACTCTACCTTACTCCTTTTGGGGTTTTGCACTGGAAACAGCTGCAAAGGTACTAAACCGAGTGCCATCCAAGGCAGTTTCAAAGACTCCATATGAGTTATGGTATGGGAAACAGCCAAGCTTGACATTTATCAAGATCTGGGGTTGCGAGGCTTATGTCAAAAAGCTCGCCTCTGGGAAACTAGAGAGCAGATCTGAGAAATGTATCTTTGTCGGATACCCTAAGGAAACTAAGGGTTATTATTTCTACGATCCCAAAGAGAACAAGGTATTTGTTGCTCGGACGGCTATTTTTCTTGAGAAGGAGTTTCTTCTGCAAGAAGCCAGTGGGAGAGAAATAAAGCTGGATGAGAATCCAGATGAAGGACAAAGTAGTCAAGCACAGTTGGATGAGCCTGAGCCGGTAGAACAGGTTATTGAACAACCTGAGGCTCAGATATCACGGGAACCGCGAAGATCGGGAAGGATCCGTCGACAGCCTGAGCGCTATGACGGAGTCTACATCATTGATAATGATGAACCCCATACTTATGCGGATGCGGTCAGTGGACCGGAGTTAGCTAGGTGGCTTGAAGCTATGCGAGCCGAGATGGACTCCATGTCAGATAACCAGGTCTGGGATTTGGTTGATCCGCCTCCGGGAGTAATCCCTATAGGCTGTAAATGGATCTTCAAGAAGAAGATTGACATGGATGGTAACGTGGTTACCTATAAAGGCAGGCTAGTTGCGAAAGGTTTCAAACAAATCTACGGGATAGATTATGATGAAACTTTCTCTCCTGTAGCCATGTTCAAGTCTATTCGGATTCTTCTCGCAATAGCAGCATATTACGATTATGAGATCTGGCAGATGGATGTGAAGACCGCTTTCCTAAATGGAAAACTGGATGAGGATGTGTATATGACACAACCTGAAGGTTTCACTAATCCATCAGATCGTCATAAAATATGCAAGTTAAAGAAGTCCATTTATGGACTTAAACAAGCATCTAGAAGCTGGAATATTCGTTTTGATGAATCAATCTGTGAATTTGGTTTCATCAAGAATGAAGATGACCCGTGTGTATATAAGAGGTTTAGTGGGAGCGTAATTACTTTCCTAGTCCTCTACGTCGATGATATCTTAATCATTGGAAACGATATTCCTGAACTGCATGCTGTTAAAGCATGGTTAAGAAAATGTTTCCAGATGAAAGATCTAGGAGAAGCAGCCTATGTGTTAGGTGTGAAGATCTACAGGGATAGATCTAAGAGGCTTCTCGGGCTGTGCCAGAGTACTTACATCGATAAAGTCCTGGAGAGATTTCATTTAGAGAATTCTAAAAGAGGATATCTTCCAGTCAGACATGGTCTGAATCTTTCAAAGAGTCAGTGTCCACAAACACAGACTGAGAAAGATGAAATGGACAATACGCCTTATGCTTCGGCTATTGGGTCCATTATGTATGCGAAGTTATGTACTTGCCCAGACGTCGCTTACGGGTTAAGCGTGACCAGTTGATTCCAAAGTAATCCAGGTCAGGCGCACTGGATTACGGTCAAGAACATTTTAAAATATCTGCGGAGGACCAAAGATATGTTCTTGATATATGGTGGTCAGGAAGAACTCAGTATAGAAGGATATACTGACGCTTCGTTCCAGTCGGACCAGGATGATTTCCGATCGCAATCAGGCTATGTTTTTAGCTTGAATGGAGGAGCAGTGGTGTGGAAAAGTTTCAAACAGTCTACTGTTGCTGATTCCACAACAGAAGCCGAGTATGTTGCAGCCTCAGAAGCATCTAAGGAGGCAGTGTGGATTCGTAAGTTCATTAAGGAACTTGGTGTCGTTCATTCGAGTGCAGATCCTTTGGTTATCTTCTGTGATAACACTAGAGCAATCGCACAAGCAAAGGAACCACGGTCGCACCAGAAGTCCAAGCACATACAGAGATGGTTTCACTTGATCCGGGAGATCATTGATCATGGTGAGATCAAAATCTGCAAGGTTCATACAGATGACAATCTGGCTGACCCGCTTACCAAGCCTCTGGCGCAGCAGAAGCATGAGAAGCACTGTAATAATATGGGTTTGAGATTTCTCAACCATTAGATTAAGTGCAAGTGGGAGATTGTTGGGGTATGCCCTTAAGGCTAATGTTTGAGGCCTTGGGATTCTTACAGTATCGTGTATATAAACTGTTATGTTTATAAAGGCAATGGTTGTTATTCAGTTTGTTACATTGTCTGCTCCAATAAGTGTGCTTCTGAATAATGTCTCAAAGCTGTTCAGCTTGGCTGACATGCTGTAATGTCCTTAGTCGAGATATCTTGGTGAACATGAGACAGCCTTGATATGATTGAGACTAATATGTATTCTAATCTTATAGGATGCTTCGAGCATGGAATAAGATGTAGACTCATGGGTACATTGGATGTACTGGACAGACCCTACTAGGATATTCAATTGCTTGTCACAATGTGAATAATCCTTGTTTGCAACAAGTGGCACATATCCTCTGACTTGAGATCACTTGTGTTTCTAAATGATGATTGTCATTGTTTTGAGGTAGTTCAATATCATTTGAAACATAATGGTTATAGACTATCTTGGATAATGATCATGAGTCAGGTTAGGACACTAGTGATAGATATAGGATTGCCGTCTCCTTGTTTAAGGAGTGAGATGTTCTAAAGGGGCCCCCCTGAATGAGATGATTGAGAAAGTGTATGGCCATACCCATGTGACTATGATCATCTGATCTAATCATGCTCATCATATTGGAGTTACAGGCTTGACATGCTTGTCCAATAAGAACATCCAGTGGCAAAGGAAACATGTATGCCTAGTGAAGTGGATTCACACTTGTGCTATGGTTTGGGAGTAGTCTTGGAAGACTCTTTCCTTTATATCGGGAGACAGTGATGTGTTGCTAGATACCCCTCACTGATCGTTATAACGTAAGTTATCGTTACCGACACTTAAAGGAAACCCTCAGGGTCGCACAATTTGATGATATGGCTTACTTAAGTCAGATCGTGTGGACTGAATTGTTTGGGTTCAGTTTAAAGGAGTTTAAACTCTGATTGTAAGTGAGATCTGGTCTGATCATGTTTGATTGATTAGGGCTTTAGATCGGTAAGCTTCGATCGAGAGAGTTGATGCTAGATCGGTGAGATCATGAGCATCAAGAGATGAACGGTTAGATCTGGAACCTTAGGGTTTACTATGGTCTAGACCAAATGTCTTGGGCTGATTTGATTTGGTTTTTTGGACCAAAGTCAATTGGATCGATTGAGCTTGAACCGGTTCACATGTGTGAACGCTTGGTTCAATGCTTAAGCGTTTTGGTCGGTTTTGAGAGCATTACTTCATGTCATTCCATTTTTGGAAAGTCATCAAGGCGACTTTGCAAAAACGCCAAAACGCCTCAATGCTTCGCTCTTGGTGGGTGACCGCTTACACTCTCGTGTGGAGATGAGTTGGTTGACGACAAGAAGAAGGATTGGGCCAAGCAAAGATATCTCGATCATCTCCTTCATACGACAAGACCCCTTGAAGCTTTTGCTAGCACACAGGTGTGAAGGGAGTAGCCATTTGTCTTCTTGTGTGCGCGCCATTTGGAGGAGATCTACTTTGTTCTCTTCTTCCAAGCCGCCTCCTTCATCATGGCTATGGTAAAGGATCTTAACTTGATCTTTGAAATAATATCAAAGTTGATCATATATATGTTCATGCAATCGATCTAGTTGAAACCCTAGAAAATTTTTCATGCGCCCCCATTTAGGGTTTCACCCCCTTGCGCTCCCCCTTGAAGGGGACTTTCAAAGGAAGCGACCAGTCAGGCGGTTGAATTATTGCTGTTGTGGTAAGACCCTTTTTGAGTTTTTGAAAAGCAATTGTACAATTTTGATAGAAAATAAAAGGAACATCTTTACCAAGTAATAAAGAAAGAAGGTCTAGTAAATTTTGAAAAATCTTTTACAAAGCGTCTATAAAAACCAGCAAGACCAAGTACACTTCTAATTCCTTTAATAGAAGATGGTGGTGGCAATTTCTCAATCACCTCCAACTTTGCCTTATCTACCTCAATGCCATGATTAAAAATCAAGTGCCCTAGAACAATACATTCATTAACCATAAAATGATACTTTTCCTAATTTAAAACCAAATTAAATTCTTCACAACGTTGCAACACACGCAATATATTAGATAGGCAAATATCAAAATCAGAACCATATACGGAAAAATCGTCCATAAACACATCCATAATATCCTCAATAAAATCAGAAGAAATAGCTATCATGCAACATTGAAAAGTAGCAGGTGCATTGCAAAGACCAAACGGCATGCGGCGATAAGCAAAAGTGGCATATGGGCATGTGAATGTCATCTTCTCCTAGTCTTCGGGATGAATAGGGATATGAAAGAAACCGTAATATCCATCAAGATAACAAAAATAAGAATTACAAGCTAAGCATTCCAACATCTGATCAATAAAAGGAAGGGGAAAATGATCTTTTCGGATGACGGCATTCAACTTTCAATAGTCAATGCACATCCGCCACCCTGTTACCATTCGTCGGAATAAGAGTGTTGTTTTCATTTTTCATCATAGTAATCCCTCCTTCATTCGACACAGCATGCACTGGGCTCACCCACTGGCTATTAGAGATGGGATAGATGACTCCAGCATCTAGGAGTTTAAGAATCTCTTTTTTCACAACCTCCTTCATGTTCGGGTTGAGCCTCTTCTGATACTCAATTGATGGCTTGCTCCCTTCTTCTAAAAATATACTGTGCATACAAACAGAAGGATTAATTCCTTTTATATCATCAAGGTATAGCCAATCACTCTCTTATGTTGCCAAAGTTCATTTAAAAGTCTAGCAGTTTGAGAAGCATCAAGATTTTCATTTATAATTATAGGAAAAGTAGAGTTATCTCCAAGAAATTCATACCTGAGGTGACTTGGGAGAGTTTTAAATTCATACCTCTTTCCTTCATCGAGTTTACCTTCTTGCATGCTCAAGTGTTCTTCTTTCAACTTTTTGGTCTCAAGTGGTGATGTAGAATTTAATAGCGCAGAATATAAGCTTACCTCCTCCTCTTCATCACTATCATCACCTTTGACAAGACACACTTCAAGCGGATCCTTTTCCATCCTGGAATCAATGGTCATCAGTGAAGTGTCTTCCAAGACCTCAACAGTACAACAAGATCCTGCAAAGAAGGCTTTTTTAAATTTTCTGTAAAATTAAAATCTACAGAGTCCTCACCTCTCTTAAAAGTGACCTTCTCATTCTTAACATCAATCATGGCTCTAGTTGTTGCCAAAAAGGAGCGACCTAAAATTATGGGAAGTCTAGAATCCTCCTTCATCTTGAGGACAACAAAATCAGTAGATATAAAGAACTTACTAACCTTAATAGGCACATCATCTAAGATACCTACCGGATGCCGTATAGAGCGGTCGGCTAGCTATAGAGAAATAGAAGTGGGCTTAAGATCTCCAATGTCTAGCTTCTTACAAACAGAGTGTGGCATCAAGCTGACACTAGCCCTAGATCACACAAAGCACGGTCAATAGACATATCTATAATCAAACAAGGAATAGAAAAACTCCCTGGATCCTTAAGCTTCGGGGGCAATTTATTTTGAATGATTGCGCTACACTCTTCAGTGAGTGCGACTGTTCCATGCACTTCTAACTTTCTCTTGTTGGACAATATCTCTTTTAAGAACTTGACATATAAAGGCATCTGTGACAAAGCATCAATGAAAGGTATATTAATATAAAGTTTTTTAAGTACTTCTAAAAATTTTTCAAATTGTCTGTCAAGTTTAGCCTTTGTCAATCTTTGAGGGAATGGTACTGGCAGTTTGTATGGAGGTGGTGGTACATAAAATGGTTCCGGCTCCCTATCTTGCAAAAATGTTCCGCCATTATTTCTTGCTTCCTTTGTAGATTCAGAATCCTACACCTCTTTGACTTGTGTTGTATCTGGTGCTCATGGCTCTTCCAATTGTTTTCCCCTGTGTGCTGTAATAGCATTGCAATGTTCACGTGGGTTTACCTCTGGCTTCCCCGGTAATCTACCTGTAGGCCTACTTGAAGAACTAGCCTGCTGAGCTATCTGAGTTTCCAATATCTTTTGATAGGTCTTCATAGATTCCATCTCATAAGTTAGATTCTTGATAGACTCATTAACATGTCTAAATTCTTACTTGAAATCATCAAATCGATGTATGAAATCATCATTCTGCTTGGTTTGTGTGGCAATAAAGGTCTCCATCATAATTTCTAGGTTTGACTTCTGAGGTGCTAGAGGTTGAGGTTTGTTATACTATCTTTGTTGAAAACCAAAGGGCTGTCGATTATTACCCTAAGGTGCCTGATTTTGATTGCTCCTCCAAGAGAGATTGGGATGGTTCCTCCAACCAGGGTTGTAAGTGCTTCTATATGGGCCATTCTGAGGTCTTCCATTATAATTCCCAATTGCATTTGCTTGTTCAGAGTTGCATTCAAATTGTGTAGAAACTCCCAATTGACAATCCTGTGTATAATGTCCTACATTACCAGAAATCTCACATGAAATAGCATTAATAGTGGTAGGATTAAGATTTAAAGAATTAATTTTATTAGTTAGAGAGTCAACCTTGGCAGCAAGTGAAGTGATAGCATCTAAGTCATACCTACCTGACGCCTTGGCAGATGATCCTCTCTCACTTAACCATTGGTAATGATTCAAAGCCATTTCCTCGAACAAATTAATTGTAACATCCACACTCTTGTTCATGATCACCCCACTGGCCGCAACATCAACTGTCATATGAGTATCATAATTCAATGCATTATAAAAAGGTGTGAATGATTACCCACTTGTCAAGGCTGTGGTGTGGACACATTTTATGAAGTTCTTTAAATCGGTCCCATGCCTCGTACAATAATTCTCCTTCTTTCTAAATAAAGCTTGTGATTTGGTTCCTTAGCTATGTAGTTTTGCTTGGGAAAAATATTTTGCTAGAAAAGCGTTGGAAAGTAGCTCCCAAGTTGTTATGGAACTTGGCTGATGAGAGTGAAGCCATGAGCGAGCCCTATCTTCGGACGTGCTCAAGTGTTCCTCTGTCAACTTTTTGGGCTCAAGTAGTGATGTAGAATTTAACAACATAGAGTAAAAACTTACCTGTTGTTCTTCATCACTACAAACACCTTTAGTCAAGCACACTTCGAGCGGATCTTTCTCCTTCCTGGAATCAATAGTTATAGGGCTTGGGGTAGTGGGGCTCATACGGTAGGGGGCTCATACAGTATTCACCTACCAGGATACTGGTTTGATCCACCCATGAAATGTTATAGGGCTTGGGGTGCTTCGCTTGAACTAGCCCAAATCTAATCACAGCTTGCCTAGATATCACATTTAAGCTACTTCCACTATCCACCACAATCTTACAAACTTTGCCATTGCATTGGGTATAGGTGTAAAACAAACTAATCCTCTTCCAATCCTCAGCAGGTAAATCCTTAATGTAATTGCACCTTACCACCATGGTAAATTGAGCATGTTCCTCTTCGCTATTATACTCGGGCTGGTGGAAGTGTTGTTCAACTTCATTCTCAGTTGGGTCTTCCTCTCCCACTTCTTCCATTAGCAGGGCTTTCTTGGGACAGTTCCTAGATAGATGACCGGGTTGGGAACAGCCAAAATAGGTTACCCTAGTGCCTTGGGTAGGGGATCTATGATCTTTATGGCTTCCCTCTTGGACCGGCAACTTAGGGGAGGTGGCAGGGTTACTCGGCTTGATAGGAGGGATTGGGGTATTAGGCTTAGGTGTAGGGAACCTAGACTGTTGCAGATCATACTCAATTTCCATAGCAAGTTGGTAGGCTTCCGCTAAGGCTTCACACCTATGATGGACAAAGGCCCTCTTGATATCAATCCTCAACCCCCCTTTGTATCGGTTCAGAGATAACCAAGGCTCCTCATTTAATTGACACCTAAGTAATAGGTCCTCAAATTTCATATTATCCTCAGCTACCAAATCATTACCTTGAGTAAGCCTAGTGAGTTGATCATATAGCTTCTGCCTATAGTTAGGGGAGACATATTTTTCCCTTAGCTTCCACTTCATTTCCTCCCAAGTGGTGATGGGAGGGATGCCACTTTTAGCTAACTTGAGCTCTATACTATTCTAGTACATTTGGGCTGAGTCTTTTAACAGAAATTTGACACACTGGACTTTACCATGCTCGGGTATCCTACTCCATATGAAGGTTTGAGTATCTAGGCTGCCTTCAAAGATAGGAGGGGTGAGTCTAAGGTTTCGGTACATGTCCTCTTCCTCACGGTGATAGGTGTTGGTCCTATGAGATGGGTCTCCTAGAGGACATCCATTAGGTATATACGGTTGGTTCCTTTGGTGACCACCCCTGATTTCAGGAATAGTCTCCAAATTAGGTCTTGGGCTGTCCCTAGGGTCATGATGGTTTCGGCTGGTACCCTCTCCCCATGGATTTTCTTGAGGTCTTCCAAAGTTTGATGGTTGAGGCTGGGTTGGTTCCCCAAGATATGGTTCAGATGGTTGAGTAGGTTGTGTGTTAGTGTGGTTCTTAGCCTTTTCTAATTCACCTACCCATTGGTTCAAGGCATCCATGGAGGTTTGCAAGCGTGCAAGCATGGTAAGGACAGTATTCATGGGGTTTTGGCTAAACTCAGCCTCTTTAGCCTGCTGGTTTTTCCTTGTGCGAACAACCATGGTGAAGATGGGATCAAATGCAAACAATGGCAAACAAGCACTGGAGCAAAGATAAATATTCAATCAGTTAAATATGATTTACTAAATTCATTATTTGCATACCATCATAAGGGGTTCATAAATTTTAGGGTATTATAACCCCTTATATCTTTTTTGTGTACGTTATCAAACATCATCAAACCAATTTTATTAGTAAGGAGACTTGAATATGGTTTCAATGATTCCTATGTTGTATGATTATATGCAGTATTTCATTATGATTTATTTGAATTAATTAGGCTGATCCAATTTGACATGTTCTACTCTTAGGCTAGGCCTAATAACTCTTATGGTAGAATTTGTAATTAACCTTATGTAATATTCCATGCTCATGATTTTGGTGAATTGATCAGTTTCCTTTCCTGAAATTATGAATATAAGTTAATTAATGGGCATTGTTAATTTGTTAGTATTGGACCAACTGTTCCTATGAACCCTTGATACTTTAACCATAATCATGTTATAAGGACAATTGTTTGAAATCCAACTATATCACTAAGTTAATAACTTTGAGTATGTTATGACACATTTGTCTTTGGGCCCTTACAACTTTAGTGGGAAAATGATTTGATCCCATTTGTGGGAATCAGGTGATGGATGTAGAATTAAGTGCTACATGGAGCAAAGTGCCACATTAGAAATAATGGGGGCCACCTCTTGAGTCCATGGGAGCCACCTCTAGAGTCTATCCATTCACATTTGGTTAGGCCATAGTGAGCCTTTTGCTGGCTTTTGCTTTGTTGGCATTCCCAAACATGGTTTAGTCTTGCTTCCAGACGTGGAGAACTTTGTTTTGCTTTGTTCCCACTACTCTTTCTATGAGACTTTGATATTCATGAGTTAATGATCACTACTTCTCATATGATACTTTTGACACTCATGATAAGATATGATATCTTGGTTCTATGATGTTTTGTATTGATACCATGAGTTCATGATATTATCATATGTTCCTACGATTTAGTAGATATTTATAGGCTATCGATATGCTCTTTGTTCTTCATGCTTTTGATGTCCTTATAGTAAGATGTGAGATATCTCTTTTGTCAAATTTAATTATATTTTGTGCCATGGGCAAGGTAGATCTTGTTGAGTTTTCGTAGCTCACTCTTTTGATTTTGTATATTATACAAGTTAGCTTTTGGTTGTTTTTCCTTTAGGCAATGGAAGAAGCGCTAAAGGAATAAATGCTTCTAGGCTCTTGTTTTGTTTAGTTTGATGAGTTGAGATAATGCTCTTGTATATGTTATTTTGGGTGTGTATGAGAAGTTAGAATAATGTTCTAAATGATAATACAATATTAACTTGTGTTTATTGTATAAATAAAGTTTAATCTTTGATCTCTCATTTTGAGTTAGTAGTTATATGTATTAATGTAGAATGGGCAATATGAATATGTTGGATAATAGTTTGATGGTTATTTGCATTTGATTAGTAATGTTGTTGCAATCTTTGAAGTATATAAATAAGGTGTTGGGGTTACTCAAAATTTTGAGACTCTCAATTTGATATGTTTTGAATCTTAGGAGATTAAATTATATTAAATAAAAAAATAATTATTAAATTTTATGATTATTCTAGGACTGTGACAATTACAAACCATGAGAATAATTCAAAACTATTATAATTAATTTTTGTATCATTGGATATGCAAAAAAGTGTCTAACCCTCGACTAAGGACACCATCAATAGCCTCTTATTCTCTTTCTTATATTTTTTGTTGTTCGCTATTGAAAGGATGCATGTTCAGCCCCCCATAATTATTTCTCACTCGAGAGAAACATTGGTTGTATCCAATGTATTCAATTTTAGTTTTACTTATGGTTATAATTTTTTTTTTCAATTTTTTTGATAGAACACCTTCAATAAGGTTGTCAAGCCTCCAAGGGTATTTTTCTAATATACTCTTTTATTATTTTGCAATTTATTTTATGTTTCTATCAATTATAAAGTCGCTGCAACAATCAAAGTTTATTTTTTCTTTAAATATATATATTTTTATGAAATTTTAAAAGAATATTCTTTGGTAAAAAATATTTATTTCTTATGTATATCTAATTATGCATAAAATTTTAGAACAATATGAATAATAATATTCATAGTTGTTGGTAAAGGTATGAAATGACTCTAAATAGCCCCTTTTAAATATGTTAGCTCAAATGGGCGCTTAGAAAATGCAATCATATGCTAGCATACATATTGTAAGTTATCGTTTTAGAAATTAATTAATAAAAGTTTATGCAAGAACATAGTTAGGTGTAGATTTTTTTTTTTTTTTTAGAAAAAAAGAAAGACTTTCACGGTCTAGACCGTTTGAAATCATATTGACATTGATGGATGTTAGAGACGCTGGGCTGAAAAGTAGGGATGCGAGAATGAGTTACTGACTGAACCACGACGGTCAAAATCAAATTTGTTTGACCAGAAAGAAAGTGATATTACAATCTGATCGTCCTCATTTGTGTCGACTAGGCACATATCCATACTTGTTTGTGGGTCACAATTAGTGGCTATTATACACGCTCTAAACCATTGTGTTCGTCAGAATTTAGTTATGCTTAATTAAGTAGCTCTGTTAATGGGTGGAGCAGTTGGATTATTACGTTCTATTTATCTGCAATGGGAATGAATGCCCCAACCTCAAATTATATACGATAATTAACTAATTAAATTATTAATTGTAACAACCTACTTGGTACCGGACAGAAAAAGAGTTTTTTAATTCATTCAACAATTTTCTAAGACAAGCACTCGTTGGTTTATTTATTATTTATTTTTTAAAAAAAATAATGAGCTACAAGTACAAGAGAAAATCGTAAAGGCAACACGTCCTGCATAAATATATGTGTCAATCCACCGACTTGTCTGCGTGTTTTACCACTTATAAAGCCAAACTTTGTCAATGCTTTCCACTGATTCATGGCCCATGTGCATGTGATATTAGCCACAAATCCTTGTCCCTTTTTCTCTCTTTATGTACATTCTTTAGCTTTATTCTATATATTATTCCGGGTCGCTAAAAGCAGAATGAAATACACTGTAGTCAAGTATGAATGAGTTGAACGTACTGGCCAGGCAGTAAGATGTTTAATTGTTCTTCTCCTCTCCATGCTTCACGCATATATATTCATGAATGCACATAATTTGATGAAGATTTTGGTCCTACGCTTCCGATGAATGATATTAACATGAGAGATCGAATTAATGTACGTTGAACGTCCAAGCCATTGACTTGTGAAGGTAAAGTGTGCGGGCGTTGCGTGTATGTTGAACATGTCTTGAAGCGAGCAAAGAGTCAGTCGGTGGGCATACTGGAAAAAACAACAAAAAGTTGATGAGACTTGCCACGTGTCTTTGTCTGCGCGGTTCATCAGCTTGGCGCACTTTAGCTAATCAACTAGACATCTCCTACTCCATGTATAAAGTGGGACTTCTTTCCGGCTTTCCCATCCCCTCTTGTGCGGCTCTTTCACTCTGAGATTCCTGCCAAGCCATGGCGGAGAAGGTACGCAGCTACCTCCTCCTTTTTTTTTTTTTTTCTTTTTTCTTTTTTTACCTCGAATGCTATATTGCATTAGTTTGCAAATTAAATAAATGATCCACTTCATTCTTCCATTTCGTTAATTTCACCAACTAATTAATTATTAGCTCGCTCATGCGTGTCTTCTTGTTTGTTCAATTCATTAGTTGTCTATTTCGTTGACTGGAATTTGGTTGGTATTGCGGAATATTTGCTGCAGATCTCTAGGGTGATCATAAAGGTCGACCTCAATTGCGACCTTTGCTCGAGGAAGATTAAGAAGGCTCTGTGCAAGCTCCAAAGTAAGCTTGCAAAATTTGCTCCCCTCCGTATTAATAATATATTTATGCTAGCCCTCAGCTCTGTTAATTTGCTTATTATCAATCACATGAAATCCTCTGGTGCGCCATCAATCCTCTCCTTTACTAATTTTAGAGCAATTCAAGATCTTGGCCATCGTCTACGACGAGAAGAACAACGTCGTCATCGTCTCCGGTGCCTTCGATCCTGAATGCTTCAAAAAGAAGATTTGCTGTATGGCACACAAGGTCATCAAAGAGATCCATATCAAGATACCAGATCCACCTCCTCCGCCGCCAGAACCAGCCCCTCCTCCGCCCGCGCCAGATCCACCGTCGCCTGTTCCTGAACCACCACAACCAGCACCGCCCGCGCCAGATCCACCGCCGCCTGCCCCTGAAGCACCACAACCAGCGCCACCCGCACCTGAGCCACAGCCGCCGACACCACCAGCACCTGAACCACCACCGCCAGCACCGGAGCCTCCGCAGCCGCCTCCCCCTGCTCCAGAACCTTCACCTCCACCGCCTAAGCCCGAGCTAGTGAATTTTCCCTTTTGGGTCTTCCCGACCCCAATGTGGCCGGTTTGCTGCTACCAGCCGTGCCCTTGCTACGAGCCCCACCACGGTTGCTGCCGCTGCTGCTCCTGCGGCCGCGTGAGCGACGCTCCACCACAGCCGGCAGCCGCAATACCGCCTCCGCCGCCCATCTACTACGGTGGCCGCCCCTACTACGAATTAGAGGGGTGCAAGATCGTGTGCGAGGACGAGCCTTCCTACGGCTGCTCCGTAATGTAATTTCCCGCACAAATATGGTTTTACCATTCCGTACCTAATTAGACTCGTCGCATGACGGTGTCTTATGAAATAAAATAACGCTAATAGTATATCAAACGATGAATCATTTATAGATTTCAAGTACGTTGGATGTAATACTCTGTAGAAAAAAACATTGATTAAATCGAAATAATTGCATATTCAAGTACTATTAAATTGTATATGAACGTGCCATATGGTGACGACAGCCGAATTCAGCTGAGCGCAGACGAGCCAAGGCGGAGTAGCAAGGAATCTTGCAAGGTGCGAGTGGGCGGAGGAGTTTGGCGTTTATAACAAGAAGATCGGTGGCGACGGAGACGTGCCACCTACTGTGCTGACGACGGCGTTGCTGCAATAGGTTTTGGTGCGCAATTGGGGCTGCACACGGGCCCGCTGTCGACGTGTCTCGTTGCCCAAATGCGCTTGCTTTGGATAACAATGCGGACAAATCAAAAAGATGCGATGATGTGGTCCGAGTGAGAGGACAGGATCGGGTTGTTACACGTACAGCGCAGAGATGTCAAGTAGTTCAGTTATTCACACTCACGCACGCTCCATCCACCACGTAGAGCCGTAGAACATATTGTATAGGAAAAAAATTACCCACATTGCACGCATACAAATCTTAAAGCCCAAATTTCGTATATTAACTGTAAAATATCGTGTAATTTAGATTTTTATATATTGAGCCTATATTTCATATATTGAGTCCAATTTTTTATATAGTTAGTATAGATTTTGTGTATTAAGTCTAAATTTTCATATATTAAACACAACTTTAGTGTATTCAATATATTATATATTGAGCCCAAAATATCATATATTGAGATTAGATTTTTTATATATTGAACATAACATTCATATATTAAGCTTAAAAAATATCATGTAAAAATTATTACATATTCATTTTGTATACATCTATGCTTATTGACTTTAATACATAAAATTTATTCTTAATATATGAAAATCTGAGCTAATATATAAAATCTAGACTCAATACATAATTTTCTGGGCTCAATACACGATATTATATATTGAATACATAAAATTTGCGCTCAATATATAAAAATCTAAGTTCAATACATGAGATCTAGGTTTTAAAAATTATGGATTTTGACCAAAATTCGTGCATTTAAGTTTGCTTTTAAGATTGGTACGATAGTTTTAAAAATCATGCATGGGATGTGGGCACCTTGCTGCAGTGCCCTTCTACAAAATTTTTCAATTGTATAGTGCCCTTCAAATGAATAATATCTATATTATTTTTCATTAATGATATTTGAAAATCAAATTAAAACATGAATCAATAGGTTACAAGTTTTCCTAAAGGACCAATATAACCAAGCTAGTTTTCAAGAGTTAGTGCAAAATTGTATTGGACTGCCTCTTCGTTGATTGCTTGATTTCGAGTTGATCCCGTTGAATCTAATTTCAATACATTGACTTCTACATCAGCACAAACACCTACGCGCATGGCTTCTTTCGTTGAATTGTGTATGGGATCCCATACAATTGAATTTCTATCTCCACTAAATTACTTTAGCATACAAATTTGTTTATTGATTTCCACTTGTCATGTTTATTCTTTTATTCCTCCAGCAATTTTCGTCATTGCTGTTCATAGTATAATCATTGAGGTAAGTGGTATTGCTATTTATCACCTATACTTTATAACTTCCGATAACTCCATGCCAAAAACACTTACTCTTAGGCCCGATTTACTAGATCAACACGGGCCATTGACCAAGTAAAAATCAGCTCAGATTGAGATTAGGGCACCCGATCGTGAGGAGGCAGACTCATTTTGACTTATGTTCTTACTTATTTTGACTTAAATTCTTATTGTTGTTCGGAATCTTAATTCATATTTGCTTTTATCATATTTTAGGAGAAAACGGCTAATTTTTTATATATTTTGAAAGCTTCTAGTGCAGAATGGATTTCAGATGTTGAGACAAAGTTACCCATCAAATTCATGTAAATCAAAGTTATGTAGAGAAATTACGACCTGGCTATGAAAATAATCATGGCCGTACTTCCTTGGGCAACCTCAGAAGAAATTACGATTGGGGTGTGACAGATATCATAGTCATAATCCTCTTGGTGCAACTTTACATATTTCACAGAAGAAATTACGACCTACCTATGATTTCTATTACGGCCGTAATTCTTTCGGCGTGCTTTGACGAACTTCACTGAGAAGATTAAGGTGTGCCTGCGAAAATTATCATGGCTGTAATTCTCTCGGATACTCTTCTCCAGAAGTCACTGACAAGATTATGACTAACTTGTGATAATTATCATGGCCGTATTTTCATTCGCCAGACGCAATTTTAGCTCCGTTTCTTTTCCTATTTGGCTCATTTTCAAGCCAAATTTTGGGGAAAATAAATTTGGAAGGTTATGATCTAACTATGGAAGGATTTTTGAGGACTTTTAGATGGTTTTCAAGTGAAATTCGACAAAAGGGCGAAAACTAGGGTGACACAGGTGACAACCAAGATTTCTTCCTAGAGGAAGCTTCGTTCTTCGTCCGATTGGCTTCAATCTTCACAAGGGAGCTTTAGTTTTGATTTTCCTTATCGATTTCATCATTTATTTGCTATTTGTAATTGAGAGTATGGATATTTTCAACATTGACATGATGTTCATGTTAACATAAACTTTATTTTAAGACTAGAGCGTAGCCCTCTGTGTTATTATGATTTCATTAGTGATTTTCGTCTGTTTAAGTAATTTACTTATGCTTGATTCAATTATTGTCTTGCTTATTATATGTTGATTATGTTAGTGTTATGCCCTAAGACCTGTTTTTGGTCTTGACTTTTGGACTATATTATACATATTTTTATAGATATCCTAATATTGTCGTTGTCATGGTTTATTATACATCTGCACATATGTATGTTTACATGATGATGTCCCTTGAGATATTTCTATCTCAGTTTATTTTGTCCCAAGTCAAGTACCATAGTGGACATGAGATAGCTATAATGCAGGTCAGACTTGTTTATGCACTAGTTAGCATGGGTTGCTTAATGCAGGCATATGAGTATATCAAGGGAGAAATACTAGACCGACTAGCCGTGAAGATTCTTCTTGGTGTCTCAAGAAGAATCTCATAGTGATAGAATTGCATATGTCCTTTGACTTGAGGGAGATTGTGTCTCTGTATAGTAAGAGGTATGATTTGCTACAACCTAATGCCTCACCATAATAGGGAGGTCATAACGGCTATCATTAGCTATAACTTGTGTTGGGAAACCCTGGGGGTTTTAAAATTTTACATACATTATAGATACGCATAGTAGAAGCAATTCCGTGAAACAGGCTAGTCCCAAAAGCCCAGAAGATCGAGTCAAACGAGGGAGTCGACACGGTGAGTAAGAGATAGTACTTCAAAGCAATTGATGGAGAAGTGATGTAGGCACCCACGTGTTCGCCCTCTCCAGTCTCGCACACAACCAATGCTTGAGTTCTCTTCTTCCACGCCCGGTGCTAGCCTCGGGAAGAAGATCCATACCGAGGGTGTCCTTCTTGATCACTTGCGCCACCCACAAGGAGGAGGGTGTGTCAAGAGGAAGAAGAAGGAAAGGATGCCGCCAAGCCTTGCTTCACTTGTGTCAAGGGAAGAAGAGGAAGGGTGCTCGTGGCCTTTGATGGAAGAAGAGCTCCTAAGCTTGCACCCCCTTTGATGTCCATGCTTGCAAGAGATTGTTCAATCAAAGGGGTAGGCTAGAGTCTCTTTTATAAGAGCAAGAGGTGGTTTGGGTTAATTTGAAGGTGTAGGTGATTAGGGCTTGGATTAAGGGAATTATTCAATCAAATCCTTAATTCCATATGGGCCTAAGCCTTGCCTAAGCAAGCCCATGCCATATGCGCCCAATCCATGCCATATGAGGTAATTATTCTATGCATGCAATAAGACCTAGTCAAAGCATCATGATAGATTGCCTAATATGTCTTGGGCGAAAGTCCTAATCCAATTAAGACTCTAATTTTGTTAATAATCAGTAGGGGTGTGCAAGAAAACCGTTGGAATCGTTGAACCGCGGTTTACCGAATCGAACTGAACTGACGGTTCCTTAACCGATCAGTTTTTCGGCGGTTCCAACGATTACTGGTTCGGTTACGGTTCGGGACTTGACCGAACCGGTATATAATATATTTTATATAAAATATTTATTAATATATAAAAATAAATATTTTATATTAAAATAATAATATTATATAATTAATCGAACCGGTTAATCGATGGTTAACCAAAAAACTAGCGGTTAATTGAATCGGTTAACCGAAAACTAGCGGTTAACCATCGGTTAACCAGTCAAACGAGATAATTTATGAAAAAAAATATGACCGATTAACCGGCGGTTAACCGGACCGGTTGACTAGTTGACCGGTTAACCGGTCTAATCGGTTCGGGACCGATTTCCAGTTTTTGCTGAACCGAATGGTTCGGTTAACTGGTTGACCAATTAACTGCCCATGAACAGCCCTAATAATCAGCTCATATGTACCTATCCCAATCCAATTAATATCTCAAGTAATTAAATAAAATCCATTCTCAATCAATCACTTGGAAGATACTAATCATAGCCATATGCACCAATCCTAGTCCTACTAGAACTCTTCATGCACTTATGCCATTAATTCTTCCCCATTATACCTTTTAGCCCACTTATCTCTTCATTACAACATATTAGCAAGCCCTATTGGGTAATGGGCCTAGCCCAAACTTCATTATGCATGTTAACCATGTTATTGGATCCAATCCAATGTAACACAACGTCAAATGAAGCTAACCATGATTAATTTTTGGTCAATATGTGAAAAATAAAGTTTGGCACCAATAAGCTTCTTCCATCTCATTAGGCCCATTGGCACTAATGAAATCTCCCAAATAGATCCGAGTTATGAAATAACTTGATTTGAAGGCTATTTGATCAATATGAAAACTCGAGCATCAAGGTGTACGACCTTGTAGGTTCCTCTGACATTGGCAGTGATGAATTAAGGTCATCACAAGTAGTTAGTGGCACCTACTAGTGCATCGTTGCTACCCAAGTTTTCGGAATAGATATCAACATCGACATCTCCATCATCGCAATAAAGTACCAATGCATTACAGTCCCTTTGCCAAACTAATATCCGATTGGACAAGTGTGTCACCACTTGTTTTCACCCAATCTCATGGTCATGACTAAACCAGGTTCTCACCTGGGTATGACCATACACTTTTAGTCATAGAACCATGATGTGATCCACAAGTGCACGGATACGTCGAAGTAATAAAAATATCAATCCCACATGGACTAATGGCTAAGTACTAATTCTTACGTAGAATCGTTAGCTAGACTAATCTAAAAGAGTATGATCTTTATCTCTACTAAAACAGAAGAAATAATAAAGCAGACTTTGGTTGTAATCGATTTATGAAAAATTCAGGATTTTGGGTTCATCACTCTATGCTTCATGACTTATTAAAATTAAAGATACCTTAATAAGCATTTACTATGCTGAAGGGGATTCATCCGCATGTAAAGATTGCCCCTTCTCAGTAGTACAATCCGATGTCTATCTTAACTAATCCCCTACTCTCGTGGTTATTTACTCAAGATAAACCCAATGAGTTCTTAACAAATCAATAAAATCCCTCAAGTTAATTTGAACTACTCTCGTGTTCAAATCAACTTGTCCAAATACTGTAGATTCGACATCACAATTCACCTCTTAGTACTTCTTGTGATGTCTAAGACATGAAAATCATGGCTAGTAATTATGATGTAATTATCACAACAATAGTTGAATCTAACAAAAGCAAATCACTTCATAAAGGGGTATTAAACAATTAAATCATGAAAACAAAGAGGGCTACACCCTTAATCATGAATAAAAGTTTACGCTGACATGATATACATGTTCACATTAAAGAATTTCATATTTGTGATTACAAATTGGCAAATAATATAAAATCGAGAAAGGAAGGCAAGGATTAATGTTTCCTAATGAAGAACAATGCTAACAATCAAGAAGATCAAAGCTTTTCCGGTGTAGAATTGTCGTCCCCCCTTGTTGCCCTAATTCTTGCCTCTTTGCCGAATCCCGCTAGAAAATTTGCCAAAATGTCCTCAAACTCAATCCCCATCTCCCTTATATAGCTCTCCATCCTCCAAATAGTTTTTTTTTTCCAAAATCTAGCTCGAAAATGGATCGAATCGGATGAGAAGTGGAGTCAAAACTGAAACTGGCAGACAGAATTACGGCTGTGAAATATTTCATGGCCGGCCGTAAAACATTCTATTCAATTCTGGAAATTTGCCCGATAGGATTATGGCTGTGAAATATTTCACGGGTGGCCATAAAACTCTCTGTGGATTTTCGGTAATGAGCTCGACAGAAATATGGGTGTGAAGTATTTCACACCCGGCCATATTTCTTTCTGTGAGTTTTCTTCAACAAAATACGGCCGTGAAAATTATCACCCGGCCGTGAAACACACTGTGGATTTCTGGTATAGCCTTGATGAATATTATGGGCAGGGCCGTAGTTTCTTCTGTATGTTCAGAAAATATGGCCATAAAAATTTTCATGGGACGGCCGTATTTTCCAAACATGTTCTGATTTATTTGAAATTTTATGGGCAGCTTCGTCTTGACTTGTAGAATTCATCTGTGCGTTTGAATTCACCAAAATCTATCGATTTGTAGTCATTTTCACCTCAAATATGACAAAAATGAAAAAAGGTGAAGATTCTAAACAAACAAAGGGATTTAAACCAAAATATGTGAAAACATGATAGGAAAGAGAGATAATAATGGTAAAAGTATACTAGAAATACTATATAAATGCATGCCATTAATTCTCCCTAGACCTAAACTTTTGCTTGTCCTCAAGCAAATAAAATAGACTAAAGAACAATGCAAAATATGAAAAGATAATCTTCTATATGCAAAATAAATTTCTAAAATACAATCATTCATAAGAATTTTCGAATTCATAATACACAAAATTCCATGTAAATATATTATTTTCAGAATTCAATTCATAGGACTCACGATCTTAATCAAATAAAGTTTCGCAACTCGTACATTAGATAGAACTTCAGTCTCATGAATTTACTTCACTTTGTTGTTGTTAACAAAGTGAATTATGAATTTACCCAAGTGAATTTACCCATGTGAATTTACCCAAGTGAAGCTATTATTTTCATGTAAGCATATTATTTTTAGAATTATGAATTTACCCAAGTGAAAGTGTTAGTTAGTTTAACTGGTAAGGATCTTTGTTGTTGTTAACAAGGTCTTGGGGTCAAACTCTGCTCTCATTACTTCACTTGCCTATGTCAAAAAAAAAAAAAAATGAATTTACCCAAGTTCTAGTTTAATCCATAATGCTTTCCTTTATAGGAATAAGATCACCAAAATCTTTTTCCACACAAAATCTCCCCCCCCTTTTTTTTGACATTCTCTAAATTGATTATCACCCTTTTTTCTAGTGACGAATTTAGAGTACACCGACCACATAGCCGATGTAATAGAACTCATGTCTTTTTGGCAGGAAAAATCTTCCCCTAAGACAGCGGAGTTAATTTCAAACAGTTTTTCTCCATGGCATGTACCCACATAGATACATACTTTTTATTTGGATTTTATCTCTTAACTTCGGTACCACTGCAAATTAATACAATGCCAAGTAGAGGAGTCATTCTCTTTTTCTCTCTCTCTTTTTTTATGGACTTCAACCCATATCATTGGTACCATTACCAATTTTATGCAGTGTTAAGTAGGGGAGTCATATATCTGGATTTTGGATTCCTTCTTCCCAACAAATAACATAATAGTTTAAACATCCATCAGGCTTAGCAATTGACATCAATTCAACAAATGCACTAGTATACTCATTTTATTTGAGAAAAATCGCTTCGCCTTTAAACCTTATTCATCAAAAAACATATTTAACAAAACCTCATGCATTAAGTTGTGAAAAATTAAGATGACATGATATGCATTGAAGAAATAGACTTTACAGAAGTAAAATATCTCATTCACAAGTATTGGCATATATATGAATCACAAAATGCACACTATTCATATTCAAAAGGAAATACCACATATAATCTCAAAAACCTACACTTTGAATGAAATAGCTCATTTAAGAAAAACCACATCTAAAGAAAGCAACTAACACACATTCAAAATAATATGATTTAATACAATCCATAGTTTGTCATCTTAATGCACCAACATATGGTGCCAAATAACATCAGACAACATCTAAAGAAACCATAACATGCATTCGTCAACCAACTATCAAAATATCAAAGTACAACCAAATCGATTAATGTTCAGAACACACAGAAAACACAAAATATAGAGTTGAGGGGCTTCAGATGCAAAAGGCATGACAGTGTCACCCTTTCCTACAAAAATATATGCATTATTAATGATGTCTAAAGGCGTTAAGCATAAATAGGAAATAATGATACTCACAAAATCCTACTTATCATTTGCATCAGTGTCTGTTTCCTCATCATCTTGCTCTCTCATGGGTTCTTCTGGGTTTCTCTCTTGATCTGCTTCTTCGTCGCAGCCGCTACCAAAGTGATCCCATAGAAAACTCTTAATATCCCAGATATCATCTTGATTGTCCCAGACAACATCAAATAATTGCTTCATAAGGCGCCCTTGAAGGAAAACCTCTACCGATAGTGCTTGAAAACCTGGATCTTGGGTGGTAGACCAACTTCATGGAGGGGTTGCGCCGTGAGAAGAAGTACCAATCTTGGGTGGAGGTGAGTCATCATCCATCATCGTATAGAAAGTAAATCCGGCTCTTCCAAAAGATGGTGGTGGTGGTGCTGAATTAGGTGGAGTCGGATTATCTTTAACGGTTGCATCCGGAGGAATCCTCCAATTCACCTGGTAATAGACTATAATCCTCTCTTTGTTTGGTAAGGGTAGAGTAGGGGAGTCCGATCCAAGGATCAAAGAGAAACAATTACCCTCAAGGAGGATCATTTTCATAGCCAAACATGATTCTAGATCAATCCTGGGGTTTCCTTTGGCAGCTTCAATTCCAAAAGGGTCCATATTCAGAGCAATGACAATAGGAGTGATGTAACCTCCTAAAACAATGGAACCTTTCTTGGCACGAGCTACTTTATTAAATTGTTTTACTAAAAAGTATGCAACATCCAATTGAAAACCCTACAACATACTCCATAAAAAATAAAGCTCGGTCTGGCGAATCATACCATCGCTCTTGCCTCGTCCGAAGACAGTATGCGAGAGAATTCTGTGAACATACCGCAGACATGGGTTGGAGAGATTAGAAGCCCGTGCTGTCTTTATTGAAAAATCTGAGTTATAAGCAATTTGATACCAAAATGCACTTTCTACATACTCCTCTTTTTTTTTTTTTGCCAAGGGCAAGAAGAAGATTGTATTTATTCCAAAGATATAGATACATGTGTATTTACATCCACTACCACTCTACCCATACACCGGATTTTAAAAAAAATCCAGCAGAGTCTCCCCTGTAATCCTAGTGCATGGACACTACAGTACATTCTAACAGCATTCATAGCACCCAAAAAACAAAAACCAAACACCAAGGGAGTTCGCACGAGGGAAAAAATAGAAGTATAATCATCATTAGGCCCTTCCCTCCGTTGACAGTGCACACAGTAAACCCAAAAGTTAGTACAGACCAAGCCCAGCCACACAAAGAACAACTTCAAGACCACTGATGCATGAGGTACGCAGCCTTTCCATCGTCCATTTAGCGTGCCTAAGTGAGCAGAGCGAGGCTTGCCGAACTCCAACCCCTGAGGCGGGAACAGAAGCCAGGTAAGATGGGAAATAGGGTCCCTCCAATCTCCAATCACGGGGCTAGGACACCAAATCATATTGCACCAGAAGGCCTTGCCGAGCTCTAGACGCATCATACTCGATGTTGCCCATCTGCATAGTTGCTAGAACTACAAGAGATAAACGGATCAGCCATGTGAGCATAAGATCAGCATACACCATTGGGGAAAAAAATAGGTCCACCAAAAGGATGAAGAAGCAAAGAGAAAATGTTATGCCAGACAAAATGCAGGACTATAGATATACCAGAAGCATAATAACCCCGAAAGACCCAAAAACATAAAGTCTCAAAATAGAAAGAGCCAAATTCCTCAATAAACCGTCTCCCAAGAGCGCACGAAAGTCAAAATCTCTTGGTCCATGTTCTCCCCCCTAATGCGGC
This sequence comes from Costus lasius, assembly GCA_027563935.2. Classification (NCBI taxonomy): domain Eukaryota; kingdom Viridiplantae; phylum Streptophyta; class Magnoliopsida; order Zingiberales; family Costaceae; genus Costus; species Costus lasius. The sequence continues at coordinate 61,899,458 of CM050454.1, read as the reverse complement.
ATGACCTTTGCCTTAACATCGGAGACCAAGAGTTTATAGAGATCCAGAATCCCCCCCTCCTGTGAACCAAATAGTGTCTTATTCCTGAATCGCCAGATATAATAGGCTACCCCGGAGAAGAATAGCTTTTTGATGTAAAGCTTAGGATCTCTCCCCTGGCTCCAATGGTGAGACAGCCTATCAAGAGTGTTAGCCTAGGTGCTCCCCTCAAATGTAATGCCACACCCCCTCTTTACTCTCCCCCAGAGACCAGCAACAGCTTCCCAGTTGAAGAATAGGTGGGTAATGGTTTCTGGGTGAGATTTACAGAGAATGTAAATTGGGTCTGGCACTATTCCCCACTCAAACAGGCGCTGACGGGTGATTAATCTCTCCAAGCAAAGCATCCACATGAAGAAGGAGTGTCCTTTAAACTAGACCAAATCTTTCCAGGGCACAGTGTCTGAGTGAAAGAGACCTTCATATGCTGATTTATGCGTGAAATTCCCATGCGTGGTCATCTTTCAGTATAACCGATCCTCTTCGTGATGCTGGTGGATTGGGACTTGTGAGAATGCCCTAAACACATCAAGTAGGCTGTGAGATCGCGGGATAGGAATCTCCCATCTACCATTGACAAGCAACGAGCCAAGGCGCGCCTCTTTCCCCAGGGGGTTCTCAAATCTGATATCTTCAACTAAATCGAGCAAGATTCTGGACTCAAACCATGGGTCAAGCCATAACCGAATGGAGGAACCGTTTGCAATTATGAAGCCCACCATCCTCATGCACTGTTCCCTAGCTGATAATATATTGCGGATGGCCCATGGAGCATGATTCGACAGCTTAACCGACCAAATAGTATCTGAACACAGGTACTTCTCATGAATCCATTTGACCCGGAGCGAATTATTGTCGGTCCCAACATTCCATATGTGGCGCATGAGGAAAGCCAAGTTCAGCTTCCCAAGATCAGGCAACTAGATCCCACCGAGTTGCGTGGGCTTGGTAACATTGTTCCATGCTACCTTTGCAATACCCTTTTTATTCCCAGTTGACCATAGAAACTGGGCGAGAATGGAGTTTATCGTTTTGATCACCCCCACCGGTAATTTAAGGGCGCTGCACCAGAAATTTAGGTTGCTGTAGCATGTTGATTTCATTAACTCAACCCGTCCTACATATGACAATTTATGTGCTCTCCAGGCAGTGAGATATTTGGCCAGTTTCTCAAATAGGGGCATACAATCTGTTGCCTTTATTTGCTTACTAGTAATTGGTATGCCTAAGTACCGGAAGGGTAGGTCGCCTTTTGGAATTGCAAGAATGAGAGGACCTTATCTTGCAACTGTGAGTTGCACGACGCGGAGAAAAAGTCCTGCGACTTGGACTTATTTATTCTCAGACCAGTATCGTGGTAGAAGGTATCCAGAGCCCTAACCACTGCCCGAGCAAAGGTTTCAGAAGGCTCATAGAATATGATCATATCGTCGGCAAATTGAAGGTGGGTAATGCTCAACCGGCGGCATTTGTCATGGGGGCTGAGATTCCCCTCCTTGAGTTGTTCATTGAGCAGGTCCGTGAGATATTGCATTACAAGGAGGAAGAGATAAGGAGACATAGGGCATCCTTGGCGTAGACCCCTAGTACCTTTGAAGAAACACACGTCCTCCCCATTTAAGTTGATAGTAAAGGTTGGGGTTGTCACACAAGCCATAACCCTTTCAATGAACTAGGTGGGGAATAAATAAGCGCGGAGTACGTGCTCCAAAAAGTCCCAACAAACCGAATTGAAGGCTTTTTGAATATCCACTTTGATAGTCATCCGGGGCGCCCCAGTCCTCTTATGATAATTATGCATGATCTCCTGGCACAGAAGGATGTTTTCATGGATTGATCTGCCCTTTATAAAAGCATGTTGATTGTCGTCGATAATATCTGGGAGGGAGTTACGGAGGCAGTCCGCGAGGGCCTTAGAGATAAACCTGTAGATCAATTGGCACACCGATATGGGCTGGAACTCTACAAAACTCGAGGGATTAGGAATTTTAGGGATTTGAGTTATGGAGGTAATATTTACCCTTTTGAGGAGCTGACCATGCTCCAAAAAATCCATGATGACCGCAAGAGTATCCTCTTTGATGAATTCCCAACAAGACTTGAAAAAGAGAGCATTAAAGTCATCCACCCCCGGGGCCTTTGCAATATTCCCCGCCAATATAATCTTTTCAATAGTTTCCTTTCAGAACCTCGTGTTTAGGGAGAGGATAGTTGCGGGTTTGTGGGTCTTCATGACAGGAATATGAAGGTTTCGTTGCACCAAAATGGGGGCAAGGATCCCCATGAAATAGTTAACAGCCTCTGCAGTTAAGGCGTCCCCGGATATTAGATCCCCACGAGAGTCCTTGATGGCTGAGATTGAGTTTCGAATGTGCCTGGTTTTTTCAAGGTTGTAAAAATATGTGGTATTAGAGTCCCCAAGTGAGAGACGTTGGTCTCTAGCCTTCTGCTTGAGGGCTGCTTCTTCATCCTCCCAGTATTTCCGAATAGCATCACGATACTTTCTTTCTAAGGCCCCCAGCCGTTCATTAGTATGATTAGTTTGGAGTTCGGTTTGAATAGCTGCCAACCTTGAGTGACTCTCTCGCAGGCTATGTTCTTTCTCCATTATGAGCTCAAGAGCCCAGCGCTTGAGAGCTTTCTTTGCCATGGTTAGTTTGTGGCAAAGAATATACATGGGTGTGCCTCTGACATGATTTGTGTTCCAAGCTTCCTTTACGACCTGGGTCATGCGTGGATAGTTGGTCCAATGATTGAAAAAGCGGAAACGAGCCCCTTTGTGCTGGCCATGAGGCCCAAAAAGTAACAGAGCGGGGGAGTGGTCAGATAACCCGCGGGGGGGGGGGGGGGGAAGATTTCCTCGGCCCTAGGAAACTTTTCCCCCCATGCTGGAGTTGCCATGACATGATCCAACTTGCAGGAAATATGATTTTGGCCATGCTGAGAGTTGGACCATGTGAAGTAGTCACCGCGGTAGTTGATATTCGAGATGCCCGGATTACCCCCAGCCTCCAGGTTGTCAAGAATCTCCTATGTATTATGGTTGGAGCCCCCGCATTTGTCTTTGAGCGAGAACAGCATATTAAAATCACCCATCATGACCAAGGGGCCATGGCTATGCCCGGTGTTTATCGTCTGCCAGATGTGCCTACGCTCATTGGTAGAATACAGTCCATATATGATCCCCAAGATGAAGAGAAACTCCCCTTGAGCATTTTGCACCCTCCCCATCAACACCTGCTCAGTAATCTCCAAAGCATCAACATCATAGACATGAGGATCCCAACTCAACCAAATCCTACCACCAGGGATGTACGCATAATTAGTACGGAGCGGCCAACCCGGTAAAATTGAATCTAAGATGCCAACACTTTTATTCACACTCACGCGGGTCTCAAGTATAGCTATCATCTTTACATGGAATCTCTTTATCAGCATTTCTACCTCCTTCCTCTTCGCCAGTGCGTTGAAACCCCTCACGTTCCAACACACAATAGGTTCTGGGGGCGAATTCATGAGATATCTGGCGATGAGGGAAACTGGCTCTTAGGGTCCGGTCTGAAAGGGTGGGAGGGAGTTGAGGTGGCAGCTTGGGTTTGGGGCGTATCTGGCATAGCACCCACAGGCAGGATTTGTGTGTCAACAGGCTTACATGCATCAGCATCCATGCTTAGGTCCCTTGGAAAAAACTCTGGTAGACTTGCAGTTTTAATGGACTAAGGGCCTGTCATTGCATTTCCATTTAGTTCCGGTTCATTAACTTTCCCTAGCGTATTATTTGATCTCTCCCTCCATATTTGCTGGCGACCATTTCCATTCCCTTCACCAATCACATGATCCTGTGCGGGTTGATTCTTTGAGGTTTTTCCTTTCTCCTTCCAAACCTGGTCCATTGGGATAGAACCCGTCCCAACATAGCTCTTGGTGTTGTGGCCGAATAAGTTGCATTTGGAGCATCTAGGAGGGACCGCCTCATATTCAAAACGGAGGTGGGCTTCAGATCCCCCGTTGACCATGACTGAGAGCACAACACCTCTGGAAAATTTGATTTTGCCTCAACTTCCACACAAACTCTAGCAAAGCCCAACCTGGACCTCGAAGCCGTAGCCAAATCCATAGAGATGGGTCTACCAAGTGCGCTGGCAAGTTGCCCGATGATACCTGGGGACCACCACTTCAAAGGTAGGTTGTGGATGCATACCCAGATTGGTATAGAGGATAGGTCCACCCGGGCCAGCTCATCGTCAGGTGCCCACGGCTTGAGGATTAAGATCTTTCCAAAAACAAACCAGGGGTCTTTATCAAGGACTCTCAGCTTGTCGTCCACCAATGCAAACCGGAAGAGGATGAACCCGACCGGCAGTGTATTTATCTCTAGCTCCCCTTTTGGCTTCCACATTTGAACCACCTTCTCCCTAAGGATCTTGTAGTTTGGGCGAAATCCAATGAAATGCCCAACCAGCGTGTCCTCCCAGAAAGTGCGATTCTCAGCAAGCTCCTCCTTAGGAACTGAGATATCCAGAACTTCACCCTCAATTTTGACATCAGAGTGCACCAGTGAGCAGTTTGAGTTGACGACTGGGGGCGTAGCAAACAAGGAGCTCCAAGAGTTTTTGGGTGCCAGCTCACATTCTAGGGCAGAAGGCGCAGCAGCCGAAGTTCTTGCGATAGGGACCCGAGAGGCCCTTCCAACAAGGTTTCCAGGAGCCACGACCGCCATGGAATAGCTCGCCCCACCAGGAGAGGAGACCCGATTCTCAAGCACCCGAAACCACCACCGATCCCCGCATCCCAAAATTGGAAATTGGGGGAAATAAAATCGGCGAGAAGAAGAGCCAAGGCGCTGACTGCCAAAATGCAAAGAAAGCCACGAAAGCACTATCAGAAAACACAGCAAGGACGAGCAAGATTCTAGATACGGAAACAAGCATAGAGGAATGGCACAAATGAGATCCAATCAGCAGAAGAGCAAAGATATACCCGGGGTTCGGAGAAGAAGGGAAAACGACCACCGCCGCGAAACCTCAGTGCAGCAGCCAGCCGACACTTCTGCGATTTAGCATGGGACCAATGGAACAATCCCTCCCACCTCGTCACCGTCGGCCGGCAGGGCGGCGCCGGAGACTCGGAGATGGAACCCTAGCTCATCACCGTGTTACCAAGTGTGTCCTACATACTCCTTTGCTGGATGCGTAACTCCTCCACCTAGCAATAACAATATGTTTCTCACATCTTTAAGTGTAAGACTCCTCTCGATATTTGCAAGCCGAAAAGTCAAACGGCCTTTTGCTTCTTGCCAGTGATAATCATGGAGCTTGACTTCCATGCTGTAAGGAATCCCCAAATAGTTATTTGTTCCTCTAGACATGTAGGGACGTCTTCAAGGACTTAGCTGTGTTTGACATCATTTTGGAAACTTGTTGCATTTTGATATTTTGGGACTTGTTTAATTTCTATTTGTGCAACATTATCTTATTTTCAGCACTTGTTATTATTGTTGTAGTAGGATTTAGCCTAGTATTTACTTTACAAATCTTTGTTTTATTTTGTAGTGCTTGTAGTAGGATGTTTAGCCTAGGAATATTACATATGTAAGACACTTACAAGCACCTTTTCCCTTCAACAACAAGTTGGCAATGGTATGAAGAATGCAGCCCACCTATGAACAAAGTCAACAGCGGCAACAAGATTCAAATCCCAGCAAGACTCAGTTTCAATTCAGCAAGGTCAAGAATCAAGCAGCTGAAGTACATCAAGCTCAAGTCACATGATTACAGCCCAATAGATTAAGCCACTTTCCTCAACATCAGGGCAAGGCAAGTTCATCTAAGGAGGGCTAGCACATCCAGCCACATACAGCTCAAATCAAGCAATCCCAGCCATACACGACAGCATCACTTACCAGCAAGCATCTCAGCCATACACGACAACATCACTTACCAGCAAGTATCTTAGCTAATGGATACAAAGGATCTTTTCATCATGCGCAGGAGTATTCCCCACGCCACCACCAGTCAACTCCCACTCATGCCAACGTTCACCTAGGCTTTGGAATACGAAAGATTGCCAACAAATGTAAACGTTGAGGGTTAGGGTTTAAAGTTTTGTAATTCACACACTTGCACTCTTCATTCGATTACAATTTGAAACCTGAAACTTGCGTTTGCGTCTGTGCGTGTAAGAGTTGAGCTTGCTCTTCTTGAGAGTTGAGCTTACTCCTCTCCTTATCCTTCTCTTCTCTCTTCTTTGTCTTCCTCCTATTCCAGCCGTCAACCATCTTCCCCCTCACGCTCCATTAACGCCTTACCGCAACTGTTCGATTGATTATCTGAAGCTCACGATAATTATCCTCATTTGTGGAGTTGAAGAATTGAAGGTGCAACATCTGAACCCCTTGGAGATCCCTCTATTGAAGCCCTCTGCCGTGAAGCACCTAGAAGGGGTTCGGCCCCCTTCCCTTAAGGGGGCCTCAGGTACCTTCAATCCATTCGAATCCCCTTAGAACTTGCATGACTAGTTAATTTAACATCTTAATTGCACTTACTATTCCATTAGTGAGCTACTTACCTAAGGTGATCTAGGGCATAAAATCCGTACTTCATCAGTGGTATCAGAGGAACCCTTAGGTTCTCTAGTTGGTGCAAGATAATTCCTGAAATTGGCTAAAATTTTGTGCTCTCTGTCTCCTAGAATATTCTAAAATTTTCTGCACTTACTTGCGTGACTAGTTTCTTAATTGTTAGTTTTCTCTGGTTGGTTTATTGCTCACGATTCTCTAGGTTTTTTCCCTCTGACCATTGCTACTTGTGCTGGAACCATAGTGCTGTGTTTGTTGCTGAGTCTTGCATTGAACCTGTTTGTTGAAATGTTGTTGAAATTTCTGAATATGCTGTTCTCTAAAAATTTTTCTGTTCTCATTTGCTGTTCTCTGCATTCTCTGTTCCGCAGCTGCTATTTCTGCTTGCACTTCCGATTCCTATTGTGTTCTTGATTCTATTTCTGATTCTATGCGTCTGATTCTATAAATATGCAAACACTGATTTCAGACTCCTGAAGTTTTGGTTTTATCCCTGAATCCTGAAGGTACTATTAGCTGAATTTTCTATTTGGATCCGCTGTTTCTGATTTGCACACAACTGATGCTAAACTTCTACCTATACTTCTCTTGTTGAAACTCTGCCGAACCTACACGCCGTTATTATTCTCGCCTGAGTTTTACTTGCTGATTTGGATAGCCAAAAATATGTTGTAATACGTCATAGGGCCCGTATTTGGATAGCCAAAAATGACCGCGTTTCGATACCTCCAAATATAATAAATAGCACCAGACAAAAAAGCCATAGAATATAATTATTATTGCTGTCGCCAACCTTCCATTTGCCCACCAGGAGGTGCTCCAGTGCATCCCAGGTATGCATGGTAGCCCTGATACCACATCCCCACTGAATCAGTCTCCAAAAATTAGATATGGCTGTGCATTGGAAGAATAGATGGTTATGCATCTTCGGCTCGGAGTTACAAAGTTGGTAGGTCGGGTCTGGTAGAATCCCCCAGTTATGGAGCCTAGTCCTGGTACTTAGCCTCCTTAGACATAGAAGCCATACGATAAATGAGTATCGTGGAATATGTCCCTTGAACCAAGCAAGTTCCTGCCATGGCACTGCCCTATTCAAGGAGAGGTTCTCGTATGCAGATTTGACAGAGAAATTCCCGTTGGATGTCAATTTCTAGAAAATGTGATCTTGCTGGTTTGGAGTAATAAGGATAAGAGGAATGTCGCTATAGATATCGAGTAACCGGATGGACCTCGGGTGCGGCAGCTCCCACTTGTTGTTCACAATCAGGGAATTGAGGCGTGTGTGTTTCCCCGGCGGATTCTCAAATCTGATGTCCTCCACCAAATCAAGAAGAATACGAGGCTCAAACCAGGGGTCTAGCCAGAGCCTGATAGATGCCAACAAATGTAAATGTTGAGGGTTAGGGTTTAAAGTCTTGTAATTCACACACTTGCACTCTTGAGAGTTGAGCTTGCTCCTCTCCTTATCCTTCTCTTCTCTCTTCTTTCTCTTCCTCCTATTCCTGCCTGTTGGTGTATATGCCCTAGGACCTAGTTTTGGTCCACTTATGTACTACTTGACTTTGATATTTATATCATTCTGGCATTGTCGTTATCTATGTTTGTTTACATCTGCGCATATGTACTAACATGATAATGTCCCTGGAGACAGATTGGATCTGTGCTCGAACCATAGTCCCCAGTCGATGTACCTTAGTGGATATGGGACAGCTATGGTACTTGTGAGACTGGTATGTGGGCTGGTTAGGCACGTGGTGCTAACGCAGACACATGGGTATATCATTGGAGGATATACTGGATAGACCTGCTGTGAGGCTATGACTTGGTGTCATGAGTTATCCTCACAAGTGATAGGAGATGCATTGATCCCTTGACTTGAGGTCATTGACCATTCTATATGGTTAGGGACATGCTTTGATACAACCTAACACCTTGCCGTAGTTGGGAGGTAATAACGGTTGTCATTGAGCATGTCACGACCCATATGAGAAGGTCAATGGATAGACATAGGATTTTCCCCTTCCTAAGGGAAGTATGATATCCATGGAGCTCCTCTATGGTTCTATGACTGAAAGTGTATGGCCATACCCAGGTGAGAACCTGATTTAGTCATAGCCATGTGATTGGATGAAAACAAGTGGTGACACACTTGTCCAATCGGATATCAGTTCGGCAAAGAGACTGTAATGCATCTGTACCTAGTTGTGATGATGGGGATGTCGATGTCGATATCCATTCCAATGACCTGGGTAGCAGCGATGCATTGCTAGGTGCCACTCACTGCTTGTGGTGACCTTTGGTCAGCACTGCCGGCGTCAGAGGAACCTACAGGGTCGCACACCTTGATACTTGAGTTCTCGTATTGATCGGGAAGCCTTATGATCGAGTTATTGGATAACTCAGATCTAAATGGGAGATTTCACCAGCACCAATGGGCCTGATGAGATGGAAGAATGTTATTGGAGCCAAACTTCATTTTTGGCAGGTTGACCCGTATTTGACCATGGTTGGTCACATTTGGATTAGGGTTGCATTGGATTGGATCCAAGTGCTTAATCAACCCATGTAATGGAGTTTGGGCTAGCTCATTATCCAATGAGGCCCAATAATAAGTTCTCATGAAGAGAAAAGAGGCTAAAAGGGTATAATAGGGAGAAGCCCAACCCCATTGGCGCTAAAGGGGCATAATGGGGTTAGGGTGGCAAAATTGCTTCATTAAGGAAGCAATTGGCGCCTGGCCCTTCTCCCTTGATGGTATGTATGCCTTTAAGGCATGTCTTGGGCTGATATGGTGCTTGGGCAATTATGGATAGGTTGAATGAAGTTTATGGTAAAGTCTTGGAGACTTTCCTTGCATCAAACCTCCTCATCCTAGCCCTACACTTGTCATGATCCTAGCCCTTGCCCTATATATGTGACCCTAGCCGCCCCCTCTTGCATGTATTCTTCTTTGGAGGCGTGAACACAACAAGAAGGGCGAGAGTAAGGGGCATTGGCGCAACCATCTTCTTCCATCAAACCCTAGCCGTAAGCTTCTTCCTTTCTTCTTCCTTTGGCGCAAGAGAAGTAAAGGCTTGGCGGCATGCTCCCTTCTCCTCTCTTCTTCATCAATTGGCGCTTCTACCTTGGAGGTGGCGCAAGCATTGAAGAAGGTGATAAAGGCTTGGATATTCTTCCTGAGGCTAGCACTGGGCGTGGAAGAAGAGGACTCAAGAGATCCATGTGTGTGAGACTGCAGAGGGCGCACACTTGGGCGCCTGCATCGGCATCACTCCAAACCGCTCTTAAGGTATTTTCTAACTCATCGTGTCGACTCTCTTGCTTGAGATCTTCACTGGGTTCTTGGGACCGGTCTGTTTCAGGGATATTCTTCCATTGTGCAATGTATGTATGTATGCTTATAACTCTGAAAAATTGTAAAATGTCCCCGGGGTTTCCCAACAGTGGTATCAGAGCGACTTGCAAGACTCGATCGATGTTTTATGCTTTGCTTTCATGCTCACATGCCATATCTCTATTTTCGTCAATAGCATGATGCATGGCAAACGATTTTTCTAAGTAGGAAAAATTAGGGTTTCTTGTTTCTATCATCCTCTCAATCTCTTTTGGATTTTTTGGACTATTTTTCTTGTTTGATTTAAAGATCAAAGACGCACGTAATTTTGTCAAGTAGGATGGGCATTGTGTCTTCGGACTGGCCGGGTCTCTTGATCTGACAAAATTGCCAGCCGAAAGGATCTCTGAAATCATCATGAAAAATAAATCGCAATTAACCAAAAGATTTGTGAGAAGAAGATGAGGAAAAGAGACTAGTTTTATGAAAAAGTAAAATTTCAGATTTTATGTTTTTCATGAGCATGTAGAATTGAATGAGTAAATACCTTGATTGTGCATAATGTTGTGATCATGAGTCAAGCCCCTTTTGCATGCCCGTGATGTTCTCTTGTACGTCCTGCGTGCCATGTTTTTCTTTTATTTTTGTAAAATTCAAGATCAAGATTAAGGGGGGCGCTTCCTACATGAGCCTTGGCGTTTTCATCTTCCTTGATGGCGCAAGCATAGCATGGCCGAGCCTTAGGGCTTGAGAGCTAGCTATGATGGACCTTGCAAGATGGCGCTTGGAGGACCTTGGAGCTAACCTTGAAGTTCAAGCTAGAGGTCGGCTAGGCTAGGTCTAATTTTAGGGGCTTGAGTTATAGGTCAATAATTGAACCTCCTTCATGGCATGGGTTGGTTCAATGTCTTGAATAGAGTATGATCACATCATTCTTTAATGTTTTTCATTATCTGCTGAAGCATGCCTGCAATGTTTTATCTTCATGTTGTCACTATAGGATTGCATGCCTGTATTGCTAGACATAAGATAAAATTGATGAGATCTCAAAAACCCTCATAATAAAATATCAAGTCTAGTAGCCTTCTAACGTGTAGCCCTCACTAAGCTATCGATCAGTGGAGTTGTGAATTGTTTCCCACCCTCGTGGGACACACCCGCTTATCTTTAGAAAGTGTGTGGTGACAATGGTTTCCCTAGTCCAGTTTTAACTTGGGCGTGCCTTCACAAGGAAACTCGTTGGCCCTGGGCATAACGGTTAGGAATGGACTTGACTAGAAGTTCACATGTGCTGGGCACATGGTGAAAGTCTAGAGGCATCGTTGAGAGGTTAGAGTTTCATGTTGTATCCAGCCCTCGCTAGACATGAAATGCCCAGACTGTCTCAACAAGGGGAGTTGCTTGGAGCAACCCGCCGGCGCGCCCACCTTAGGAAACATGGGTTACTTTGTGCATCTTATCCCACCCTCGTGGGACGCGAAGCCTCATGTGAAATAAGGATCCCATCTCACTAGGAAGTCTTAAACTTCCCGATTGACTTTGTGGGTTGTCAATTCAAATTAAATAGTGAGAGCCATAATCATTTAAAACAAGTCCAGTTTAAATGATTCGAAGTACTACTAATCTATTTTTCTTGGGTGTTGTAGAACAATGGCTACGAACACTGGCGGATTATCACTGTCCTTGATAAGGATAAGTTAGTTGGAACCAACTTTATGGACTGGCATCGGAACTTGAGTATAGTCCTCAAGCTCGAGAAGAAGCTGTATGTCCTTGAACAGGCTCTTCCTGTGGCTCCTCCGCCTAATGCCCGAGCGGCAGACAGAGATGCTTATAGAAAGCATCAGGATGACTCTTTGGAGGTTGCATGTCTTATGCTAGCCAGCATGGCACCTGAACTGCAGGTGCAATATGAGGAGCAGAACGCTTTTTAAATGATCACTCATCTGAAACAGATGTTCGAGGCTTAGGCTAGAACTGAGAGATTTGACACCGCCAAAGCAGTCTTTCGGTGTAAGTTGTCTGAGGGTGCACCAGTGAGACCCCATGTTCTCAAACTCATTGGGAATGTGGATCATCTCAGGAGACTGGGACATGTCATAGACAATGAGCTAGTTGTGGATTTTATTCTGCATTCCCTGCCCCGTAGCTTCAGTCCGTTTATTATAAATTTCAACATGAACCGGATTGAGTGCACACGGGAGGAATTGCTGAATATGCTCCAAACAGCCGAGCGTGAGATGGGTAAGACCAAACTCAATTCTGTTCTTTTGGTCTCTGTGACCAAGAAGATAAAGAAGAAGGGTAAGGCACATGCTAAGGGCAGTGCCAGATGTCCTATCAAGGCACTAAAGAAAAAGGCAAAGAAGTCAAAGGACCAGAGGTGTTTCCACTGTGGCGAGCAGGGTCACTGGAGAAGGGACTGCAAGCAACTTCCGAATGAGAAGAAGAAAGGCTTGGCCTTAACTTCTAGCTCAGGTATTTATGTTACAGAAGTTAATCTTTCTACTTCTATGTCATGGGTATTGGATACTGCATGTGGGGCTCATATTTGTACAAATATGCAGGGGCTCAAGAAAAGTAGATCGGTGCGGCCTGGAGAGATTGACCTACGCGTTGGAAACAGGGCACAGGTTGCTGCTGTTGCTGTAGGAGTTTTAACTCTCTCCCTGCCTTCTGGACTTCAATTAGAACTAGATAATTGCTATCATGTACCTTCACTTACTAAGAACATTGTATCCATTCCTTGCTTAGCAAAGAAGGGATTTAAATTTGAAATAAATAAGAACTCTTGTTCTTTTTCATTTGCAAATATGTTCTATGGGAAGGGTGCTTTGTGCAATGGTCTATATATCTTGGATATGGAAAGTTCTATTTGTAACATAAGTAATAAAAGGACCAAACTGAGTGGTTCAGTTGGTGCTTTCCTATGGCATTGTCGATTAGCCCATATAAACAATAATCACATCCAACAACTCCATGCAAATGGATTGTTAGATTCAAGTTCCTTAGAGGAATTTGATACTTGTGAGCCTTGTTTATTAGGAAAAATGACAAAGGCGCCCTTCACCAAGGTTAGTGAGAGGGCAGGAGGTTTATTGGATCTCATACATACTGATGTGTGTGGGCCGTTCAATAAACAAGCCATAGGAGGGTACAACTACTTCATTACCTTTATTGATTACTTCAGTAGGTATGGTTATGTCTACTTGATGAGACATAAATCTGAGTCCTTTGAGGAATTCAAGGAGTTCAAAAATGAAGTAGAGAACCAGCTTGGAAGATCCATTAAAGCTCTTCGATCAGATCGAGGTGGAGAGTACCTGAGCGGTGAATTCTTTGACTATCTGAGAGAGTATGGGATCATATCCCAACTCACTCCTCCTGGAACACCTCAATGGAATGGTGTGTCTGAAAGGAGAAATCAAACTTTGTTGGACATGGTTCGATCTATGATGAGTCATGCAACTCTACCTCCCTCATTCTGGGGGCATGCACTAGAGACAACTTCTCTAATACTGAATAACGTTCCATCTAAGAGTGTCTCCAAAATACCATACGAGATGTGGAGTGGGAGACGCCCTAATCTCAATTTTATCAAGATCTGGGGATGTGAGGCTTATGTCAAACGTTAGGATTCTAGCAAGCTAGAACCTAGATCTGATAAATGCGTGTTTGTGGGGTATCCTAAGGAAACTAAAAGATGCTACTTCTATATCCCAACCGAGAACAAAGTTTTTGTTGCTCGGGGAGCTGTCTTTCTAGAGAAAGAATTTCTCATGAAAGAAGTTAGTGGGAGGAAGTTTGACTTGGATGAGGTCCAAGTGCAACCACAAGACAAAGAGATGGAATCTGAGCCACCTGCACCGATTGCTAGCCAACCTGAGGCTCAGACACAGGTCCCACGTAGGTCTGGGAGGATTCGTCGTGCACCTGAGAGGTATGGGTCGTTGCCGACCCAACACGACGGGATCTTCATCATCGAGGATGAACCTAGAACCTATGATGAGGCGGTCAGTGGACCGGACTCCGAGAAATGGCTTGACGCCATGCGATCCGAGATGAATTCCATGTCGGCTAACCAAGTCTGGGATTTGGTTGAGCTGCCTGATGGGGTAAAACCCATAGGGTGTAAATGGGTCTTCAAGAGGAAGACAGACATGTATGGCAACATAGTTACCTATAAAGGTAGACTAGTGGCTAAGGGATTCAAACAAGTCCACGGGGTGGACAATGATGAAACCTTCTCGCCAGTTGCCATGATCAAATCCATTCGGATTCTGCTTGCTATAGCTGCATATCATGACTATGAGATATGGCAGATGGATGTGAAGACAGCATTCCTTAACGAGAAGCTGACTGAGGATGTGTATATGGCACAACCCGATGGCTTCATCCATCCTGCAGAAGCCAATAAGGTCTGCAGGCTAAAGAAATCCATTTATGGATTAAAGCAAGCATCTCTAAGTTGGAATCTTCGATTTGATGAAGTTGTGAGAGATTATGGCTTTATCAAAAGCGAAGATGACGCCTGTGTATACAGAAAATTCAGTGGGAGCTTGGTGACTTTTCTGGTCTTGTATGTCGATGACATACTATTCATCGGGAACGACATCCCTAGTCTTCAAGCTGTGAAGACATGGTTGGGGAAGTGTTTCGAGATGAAAGACTTAGGGGAGGCTGCCTATATTCTAGGCGTAAGGATCTACCGGGATAGATCCAAGAGGCTTATGGCCCTTAGTCAAAGTACCTACATTGAAAAGGTCCTGGAGAGGTTCAACTTGGAGCAATCCAAGAAAGGATACCTTCCAGTGAGACATGGCCTTATTCTCTCAAAGAGTCAGTGTCCTACAACACAGGCTGAGAGGGATGGCATGAGTCGAATTCCTTATGCTTCGGCAGTAGGATCGATCATATATGCAATGTTGTGTACTAGACCAGATGTGGCATATGCTGTAAGCATAACCAGCCGATACCAATCCAATCTAGGTCTGCAACACTGGGTGGCTGTAAAGAACATCCTAAAGTATCTGAGAAGAACTAAGGATATGTTCTTGGTCTATGGGGGACAGGAAGAGCTCAGTATGCAGGGCTACACTGATCCGTCGTTCCAGTCTGACCCTGACGACTTTAGATCGCAAGCCGGCTATGTGTTCAAGATGAATGGAGGCACTGTATACTGGAAGAGCTTCAAGCAATCCACCATAGCAGATTCTACAACCGAGGATGAGTATGTGGCCGCTTCTGAGGCAGCCAAGGAAGCCGTTTGGGTAAGGAAGTTCTTATGTGATCTTCAGGTGGTCCCTAGTGCAATGGATCCCATTGAACTCTACTGTGACAACAATGGAGCAATTGCACAAGCCAAGGAACCACGGTCTCATCAAAGATCCAAACACATACTCAGGAGATTTCACCTAATCAGAGAGATCATAGACAGAGGTGATGTCAAGATTAGCAGAGTTGACACAGAGAACAATCTGGTAGACCCATTGACCAAGGCTTTGGCGCACCAGAAGCATGATGGTCACGCTAGAGATATGGGGTTGAGATTCCTCAACTTCTAGGTCTTAGTGCAAGTGGGAGATTGTTGGTGTATATGCCCTAGGACCTAGTTTTGGTCCACTTATGTACTACTTGACTTTGATATTTATATCATTCTGGCATTGTCGTTATCTATGTTTGTTTACATCTGCGCATATGTACTAACATTATAATGTCCCTGGAGACAGATTGGATTTGTGCTCGAACCATAGTCCCCAGTCGATGTACCTTAGTGGATATGGGACAGCTATGGTACTTGTGAGACTGGTATTTGGGCTGGTTAGGCACGTGGTGCTAATGCAGACACATGGGTATATCATTGGAGGATATACTGGATAGACCCGCTGTGAGGCTATGACTTGGTGTCATGAGTTATCCTCACAAGTGATAGGAGATGCATTGTTCCCTTGACTTGAGGTCATTGACCTTTCTATATGGTTAGGGACATGCTTTGATACAACCTAACACCTTGCCGTAGTTGGGAGGTAGTAATGGTTGTCATTAAGCATGTCACGACCCATATGAGAAGGTCAATGGACAGACATAGGATTTGCCCCTTCCTAAGGGAAGTATGATATCCATGGAGCTCCTCTATGGTTCTATGACTGAAAGTGTATGGCCATACCCAGGTGAGAACCTGATTTAGTCATAGCCATGTGATTGGATGAAAACAAGTGGTGACACACTTGTCCAATTGGATATCAGTTCGGCAAAGAGACTGTAATGCATCTGTACCTAGTTGCGATGATGGGGATGTCGATGTCGATATCCATTCCAATGACCTGGGTAGCAGCGATGCACTGCTAGGTGCCACTCACTGCTTGTGGTGACCTTTGGTCAGCACTGCCAGCATCAGAGGAACCTACAGGGTCGCACACCTTGATACTTGAGTTCTCGTATTGATCGGGAAGTTTAATGTCGCTAGCTCAACAAAAATATTCATCATCATGTAGGTGGTAGAGGATCTAAGAGCTTCTGGTTGACACCTTCTTTAATAGGCTCTAACATATAGTAATGTTACAAGCGTTGGCCATTAACTGTAAAGTTCCTTGTCTTTTCACTACAAATTTCAATTGCACCATAAGGATAGACTTTAACAACTTTGAAGGGGCCTGACCACCTCGTTTTTAGGTTTCCAAGGAAGTGCCTCAATCTAGAATTGAAAAGTAAAACGAGGTCACCTTCTTGAAAATCTTTTGTGACGAAATGTCGGTCATCCCACTTCTTAGTTCTTTCCGTGTAAATTCTAGCATTCTCATACACATTCATTCTAATTTCTTCAAGTTTATCAATTTTTAACCTCCTTTTTCTCCCCAGCGGCTTTCAAATCATAATTTAAAGCCTTTATTGCCCAATAAGCTTTATGTTCTAATTCAACCGGGAGATGACATGATTTATCATATACAAGCTGATAAGGAGACATACCAATTAGAGTCTTAAATGCAGTCTGGTACGCCCATAATGTGTCATCAAGCTTCATAGACCAATCTTTCCTTGACTTAGAGACAGTCTTCTTAAGAATTTTCTTCAACTCTCTATTAGAAATTTCTACTTGGCCACTTGTCTGCGAGTGATAAGGAGTAGAAATTTTATACCTCACCCCATACTTACTCATCAATGTAGAGAATTTTTGCTCTATAAAGTGGGATCCTCCATCGTTATAACAACTCTTGGAACTCCAAACCTTGGAAATATTATCCTTCGAAACAATTTGATAACCACTCAGGAATCATTGGTTGCCCATTTTGACACATAATCAACTACTACAAGAGTATACTTGTTCCCACATGAGGTTGGAAAAGGACCCATATAGTCAATTCCCCATACATCAAATATCTCTATTTCTAAAAGACTATTCAGTGGCATCTCATCGCATTTTGAAATATTCCCTGTCCTTTGACATTCTTCACAAGAAAGAACAAAATTCCAAGCATCTTTAAAAAGTGTTGGCGAAAAGAAACCTGATTGTAGCACTTTAAAACCTGTCTTAGATGAGCTAGCATGTCCTCCATATGCAGAACTATGGCAATGAAAAAGTACATCCCTAACTTCCTCTTCTAGCAAACATCTTATGTATAATCCATCTGCACATCTCTTAAATAGAAAAGGATCCTCCCAGAAATAATGCCTTACTTCTGACAAAAACCTTTTCCTACCCTGATAAGTCAAGTCAGCAGGTAGAATGTCACACACTAAATAATTTACAATATTGGCATACCACGGAGCATCAACCCTTGGAATTGCAAAGAGATGGTCATCAGGAAAGGCATCGTCAATCTCATGCTCAGTAACTACGGGGGACCCCGTGGATATCAAGCTTCCCTTAGGAAGGGGCAAATCCTATATCTGTCCATTGATTTTCTCATATGAGTTGTGACATACTTAATGACAATCGTTATGACCTCCCAACTACGGTGAGGTTTTAGGTTATATCAAAGCATGTCCCTAACTACATGGAAGAGTTAATGACCTCAAGTTAAAGGATCAATACATCTACTGTCACTTGTGAGGTTAACTCATGACATCAAGTTAGAGCCTCACAACGGGTCAGTCCGATATATCCACCACTGATATATTCATATGTTTGCGTTAGCACCTCATGCCTTACCAGCCCATATACCAGTCTTACATGTGCCAGAATTATCCCATATCCACTCAAGTACTTGACTGGGGACAAAGTTTGAGCACAGATACAATTTGTCTTTAGGGATATTATTATGTAAGTATATAATCATAGATGTAACAAAGCATAATAACGACAATGCCGGAATGATATATATAAGATACCAATGTCAAATAGTACATAAGATAGACCAACAACTAGTCTTAAGGGCATATAGAGGATTGGCCATTCCTTGCGAGGAAGCTTGATGTCCAAGAGCTCCTATATTTTGCATGACTGAAAGTGTATAGCCACACCTAAGTTTAGTCTAATTTAGTCATGACCATTACAATTGGAATAAACAAGTGTGACACGTTTGTCCAATTTGGATGTCAGCATGGTAAAGGGACTAGTATACACAAATACCTTATCACAATTTAGGAGTTGTCGATGACGACATTATTTCTAATGACTTGGATAGCAATGATGCACTACTAGGTGCCACTCACTGCTTGTGATGCTTAGGTTATCACTGCTAACATCTAAGGAACCTACAAGGTCACACACCTAGAGACTAAAGATTCTATATTGATCGGATAGCCTCATATCGAATCTATGGATAGTTTGGATCTATTTGGGTGTATCGTGCATCATGGATGCATGTTATGAGTTGAGAGGAGCCTTATAGACTTTGGTGATCAAGTTGACCATAGTTGACCTCAGCTGACCACTTTTGACTCCTGTTGACTAAGTCTTAGTCAACGGGTCAAAACTCGGGTTAGCACCAAAATGATTTGGTGGCTTAATGACTTGATTTAGTAGGGCCCACAACTATATATATATATATATATATATATATATATAGATAAAAAGAATTAATTTGATATCAAATTAATTCAAGACTTAAGTTGTGAGGGGCACAACTAAATTCTATAAATAAAGGGGCTAGGCTGGGCGCATATGACATGCTCACTCTCAACCCTAGCCGCCTAGGTCTTCTTCTCCCCTTTCAACCTAGCTGCCTCCTTCTTCCTTGGCGCCACCCCTTGAGGTTGTCTCCCCCTTTGGTGATCTGCCCCTTGTTGGCTCAAGTTGAAGAGGTTAAGGGTAGCAAACCTCCTTGGCATTTCTTCCTTGAAGATTGGCACTTGAAGGAGGAATCTCCTTCTTGTTGGCGCAACTTGAAGTTGAGATCAGCCCCTCGGCGCAACTCTTGGAGGGTTGGTGCAAGCTAGGTGGCACTTTCTCCCCAGCTGGGGCTGGAATAACACAAAGTCCTACCCTCTCGATGCTGCCTCTAGAAATTTTCTTATGTAATCCATCACATATGAAAAATCCAACCAAGTCTAACATGACAGTTATGCCTAGGGCCATCAATTTCCTGGTACAGACGCATCCAAGATTTTAACAAGATTGGGGAAATTATTGTCACCATATGTGATGCAGGAGGATCCTCCATGGCAGCTGTAGAACTAGAGAAACATGGTATCTTGTGGACTTCCCTCCAGATAAGGTTCCACCTCCCCTAAAAAGTTCAAAGGGTCCCGACGCAATCACGAAAAGGCGATCTCAGCGCTCAAGTCAACCACCAGAGCGGTACACGGGTGTCATTAGTCCATTATCAGCCCACACAGAGGTAGTGCAGCCCATGTGCTTGGCACCCTGGCCACCTGAAGACCCAGTCAACGATCGCTACCGCAACCAGTTGACCAACACGGCCCAAGAACAAGCTAGCACAGTGATGATTCAGCCCACCATCAGCAAATTCTGCTGTTTCATCGCTGCGTACTCCGAGATGGTTTGACGGCCCAGTTGTAGCCCAGAAGGACAGCCCATGCGCCAGCTTCAGATCCCCTCATTTACTTTAGTTAATAGTAGTTAGTTAGTGCTTACGTAAGCATGCCTGCATCAGCAGTATCTTGACTGCTTTTGTTTGTTAGAGTAGGTAGTCATGTTTGTGGTGTGATATTCCCTAATCAGGCTTAGGGTGTGATATTCCCTAATCATGCTTGTGGTGTGATATTCCCTCCCTTACTCTAGAAAAGGAAGCTGGAGTGTAGTTTGTTCCTTAGCTTTCTTGTGTGATAGGAGCTCACTTTGGAGAGGTTAGAGTGTGAAGCAAGGTGTGTGATCCTTTGCTCGGTCTCGATTCCTCGCCTACCGGTTGTAATAGTCTTTCATTTCAAAGAAGTAAATTGCACCGCCGGTGCGTCAAGTTCGCCTATTTTCAGATTTTGTTGTGTTGTTCTTGTTTGATTTCCTTACTCCTTACCCACGGGCATTCGTATATCGGAAACGTGGAGGTTCCTTGGCTTTGGTGTGATCGTAGGTTCGTAGGCGCGCGAGCTGAGTCGCCACTAAGCCTGCTACCCTTGTTGTCGTGCTGTGCTTAGATCGCTCGCTAAGAGAGGTTAGTGAGTTTCATTTACATAGCTGGGTGTCGTTGGTTTCTTCGTCGTCCGTGTTGCCCTGAAATGTATTCATCGCCATCTTCCTCATTGTTTCTCATTGGTTTTCATGTTGCTCATTTTCCGACACGCATTTTGCTTCCCTCGTCTCCTGACCCTCTCACGTTTTCCGATCATGTGGTTGAGCATTCAATTCTTATTGTTCGTACGATCCAACTTTGTTGCATCTTCATATTTCTGCATGCTTTCAGCATTTGCATTTTGAGTCATACCTTGTTTGTGAATGATGACTACGAAGTCACAAACCATGTCCCATTTACTTGATTCCCAAGAGTCTGTCCTACCCTCGGAAGGGTCTAAGGACCAGGTCAGTTCGAACGATGCCCTGTCATCGCGATTAGACAAAATGGAGGATTTTTGTCACCAACTTAGTTGACTGCTCACGCAGTCCTGGATCAACTCACGGCTTCTCTCAATGGCGTGAGTGATCGCCTCAGGTCTTTAGAGCGTAGAACCCGAGTCCCGGTTGACCCCTCCCCGCCAACCTACTGAGCTCCGACTAGGGAGCTACCCCCCTTAACCCAACTCGTTAGGCGTAGGCCCTATGAGGAAGAACAAGTTCCTAAGGATGAACTGTTTGATGAGGATGATGTGTAGGCCGCACAAGGGCCCCAAACCAAACCCCGTTATGGTCGAAACCCGATGGACGATGATTTTCGTCGCATCGTGCATGCTTCTCTCGCACCCTTTGATGGTAGCCTTGACCCCACACGGTTCCTTGATTGGGCCACGTCAGTCGACAACTACTTTGAGTTGTGCGCCAAGCCCCAACAGCCCGTCTGCATTGGGCAAATGTGGAACGACAACTAGGACAGCAGGCCCTCCCACCCATTACACGGTGGGATGAAATGAAGTACCACCTCCGTGAGCAGTATGTTCCACCCTCCTATAGACAATGCCTCTTGGACCAATATAGTAGCATACACTAGGGATCTAGTACCATCACTGAGTATAGGCTAGCCATTGACACATTAGCACTTAGGTGCAACTTGTGAGAGGACCTCGAGTTTACCCTATCTAGATTCAAGAACGGACTCTGATTGGAGATCCGTAGAGCCCTACCTACCTATAACTCGGAGAGTTTGGACCGGACATTCCAGCGAGCTCTAGACATTGAGCAAGACTTGCGTGTTGCTGCTAGGCAACGGATACTTTGAAGTAATAAAAAGATATCAAACCATAGAGACCTATGTGTTAAGTACTAAATAGTTATTTTCTCACTAGCTAAGTAATCGATTATTATGCAAGTTAAACAATAGGAAGAGCGTACAAATAATTAGAGAGAGAAACTGGGACTAGGGTTTCATCTACCTTAATTTCCATGACTAGATATGAATAGATGTTTGTCAATTAAATTTTATCATGATAAAGATATAATTTACTTCATAAAGAAATCATCTCGCTTTCGCGCAGACAATTTACAAAGAACCAATCCTCACATTCATGCAGGATTTATTCAATGCTAAAGACAAGTAAATCATTGATAAAGAACTCAAGGATCACTTTCGTGCATCAGAATTCTAAATCAATCATCTCAAGTGGAAACTCAAGGATCACTTTCGTGCATTCGAATCTCAACACAGGTTCTACTTAAGGTTCTCCAACAATCCTATACTTGATTTCTCACAGTATTATCATGTTTATCATAATAACTCAATCCTAGATTTAGATTATTAACATGACATTATATTTCTAAATTGAGAAATATGAACAAACCTAATTTCTTACAATGAGTTCTTAACACTCAATTTTAGAGTTCTAATTTCTCAAGCAAATCACCTTTCGGTCCATATCTCGAAAACTCTAAAACATGCTAACAATATGAATCTTTAGAGAATTAAAGACAATCATCACATAAGTAGAATTATCATAGTAAAATCATCATGATGAAAGTAAAAATAATCTAGTCATTAAGAAATTGAGGGGAATTACTCCCCCACGTCCCAAAAGATGTTTAAGCTAGCAGGGAAGAAAAATTATAATAAATCATAGTTTAGAATGATGAGAAATCGAAAAGAAGGAAAAATCAACTTACAGCGCAGCTGTAATGAAATTTACAGCCGTAAATTCCGTGATGAATAGTGCAGGCACCCACAATTTCTTTGATTTCTCCTCCGATCGACCTTCTTTCACTCTAAAACTTATGGGATATTGTCTCCTCCTCCAGGCGAAGCTTCCTTGTGAAAATTGTGGCCTGAGGTTGCCTCCATGACTCTCGGCGTGAGGCCGAACCCTAAGGACGCCTTCCTTGATTTTTCTCTGGACAGTGGATAAAAATTAGGGCTTTCGCTCCCCCCTCTTCTCCTCGTTGAGACGAGTTTATAGCTTCTTTTGGATCTCAAATTGGTAGTCTGGTTCATCCGAAATCGTCCGCGCAAGAATCGGGCTTCAAAAAGTCCAGAAGAATCGTGTGTCTGGGTTACAATTATGACAGTGAAAATCATTATCGTAGTGCCATAATCTCTTCAAAAGCTCTCGGTACAAAAATCGTCCAATATTACGGTACTGTGAAATTCTTTACGGTAGTGACGTAATGTCTCGAATTCTCTCGGGTGGAAAATCGACTCAAAATATGGCCAGAATTTTCGTTACGACAGTGTCATAATTTCTAGAAATCTTTTTGTATGAAAACCGACCCAAATTATGGCAGTGCTCTGATATTACAGTAGTATTCCAAAATTACGGTACTGTAATTTTAATTACCGCCCTGCCGTAATTTGGTTTGAGGCTTCAATCTTCGTGAAAATTGACATGTAATCTCCTTTTGATGATGAGAATCCTTCTATGTATCTGAATTTGCTTGAAAATGTCTTAAAATATTGCCTTTTTACCTGAAAATCATCAAAAACTAGAAAAGGTGTAGATTCTACAATAATTGATAAATAAAGCATAAAAATGAGTAAAAGAGCATGAATAGGACACAAAAAGTTCTATCAAATGGCACAAAATTTACTATATATTTTGGTGTCATCTGGCACAGTGAGTGGGTACCTTCTAGATGACCCCAACTGTCGGTCGACCACTTGTTCATTCTAGAGCCGAGCGCATAGATCCCTGATACGCTCCAGCTGTTTGCGAGGCACGCTCGGAGTCCCATCATGCTCCCACTGTTCGTGACCCCCCTAGGAGTCCCACACCCGACGCCCCTCCTCCTCTCCTTTCATGGGAGGAAAAGGGCATGGCCCTAGCTCATGGACCCGCGACCCGTGTGAATTGTTACAACTATCTCCAACCTGGCCATTATTCGAAGGATTGCCCCAAGCGTCCTGCTATACTAGTGAAGATGAGTCGGGTCAGCCCACACTTGCGGTTGTCCGGTGCACTCTAGTGCAAACCCCTCCCTCCGAGGATTGGAGGCGAACCAGTATTTTCATGACTTGCATCAAATGCAACGGGCATTCGTGTAAGATTGTTATTGATGGGGGTAGTAGCCTGAATGTGGTGTCATGCACCGTAATCACCTGGTTCAACCTTGCACTTGAACCCACCCGAAGCTGTATTCCATCGCTTGGGTCGACACATCGAGCCTACTAGTAACCCACCGTTGTTAGGTTCCCATTAGTTTTGGGGATTATAAGGAGAAAGTTTGGTGTGACGTGGTAACTATGGATGTTGCCCACGTACTATTGGGTCGCCCTTGGCTATACGACCGTGACGTGGTACACTATGGCCGGTCGAACACTTATGTCTTCGACCACAATGACCAGAAAATCCGGCTCAACCCAGCCCCGCCCAAAGAGTTATGTGCATCAACATCTAAGGGCTTGATTGTGCCCCGAAACCTACTACAGTCGCGTCCTTAATGCTCACCCCAGCACTGATCCATGAAGCTAGTGAGACCAAGGTGGTCTATGCCCTAATGTTGCATGAGGTACAGTCGCCCCAGGCAGAGACGGACCCTCCAGCTGACATCACTCCCCTCTTGTCTGAGTTTAGTGACATCTCACCTGAGGATCTGCC
The DNA here is from genome assembly GCA_027563935.2 of Costus lasius. NCBI lineage: Eukaryota > Viridiplantae > Streptophyta > Magnoliopsida > Zingiberales > Costaceae > Costus > Costus lasius. The sequence goes on along the minus strand of CM050454.1, from coordinate 61,874,937 downwards.
TCATGGACTCCCTCCGGAAAGGGAGATCCAACATGCGATAGACTTAGTGCGGGGAGCCCCTCTCCCAAACTTGCCCCACCATAGACTCAACCCCACTAAACATGCTGAGTTCCAACGTCAAGTGGATGAACTCCTCACAAAGGGGTACATCCGTGAGAGTTTTAGCCCATGCGCTGTCCCAGCCCTACTCATGCCCAAGAAGGATGGATCTTGGTGCATGTGCATAGATAGTTGAGCTATTAATAGGGTCACCGTCAAGTACCAGTTCCCCATACCCCGTCTTGACGACATGCTTGACTTGGTTTCGGGTTTGTCATGGTTTTCAAAGTTGGACCTCCGGAGTGGATATCACTAGGTTCGCATCCGCGAGGGTGATGAATGGAAGACTGCATTTAATACCAAAGATGGTCTGTACGAGTGGTTAGTCATGCCCTTTGGCTTTACGAATGCACCCTCCACGTTCATGAGGTTGATGAGTCAAGTCCTCAAGCCCTACATGGGCAAATTCCTGGTCGTCTACTTTGACGACATTCTGATTTTCAGCCGCACCCGAGAGGAACACTTAGAGCATCTTCGCTCTACCTTTGAGATTCTCTAAAGGGAGGACCACTTCCTTAACACAAAGAAATGCACCTTCCTGGCCACCCAAGTTCACTTTCTAGGGTACATAGTGTCTGACCAGTGTCTCTCTATTGACCCCGCCAAGATTCATGTCATTTGGCATTGGCCCCAGCCTCGCATTGTTTCTGAGGTTCGTAGCTTCTTAGGTCTTGTTGGGTTCTATCGTCGATTCATCCATGGGTTTAGCACCATCACTACCCAATTGACCCAGCCTCTGTTGAAAGATGACTTTGAGTGGACACCGGCCACTCAGCGTGCCTTTGACGCCCTTAAGGATGCCCTTAACATAGCTCCCGTCCTTCGACTTCTAGACTTATTCAAAGTCTTTGAAGTTGCATGTGATGCCTCCGGTACTGGGATCGGAGGAACTCTAAGCCAAGAAGGCCACCTAGTTGCCTTCTTTAGTGAAAAACTGAATGTTGTTCGGCAGTGGCACTCCACATATGACAAAGAATTCTACGCCATTGTCCAATCGTTAAGGCAGTAGAGGCAGTATTTTCTCCACCATGAATTTGTCCTGTATAGTGATCACCAGGCCTTATCCTTCTTGAGCACCCAAAAGAAGTTGGGTGCCCGGCATGCCAAGTGGGTGGAGTATTTGCAACAATACTCTTTTGTGATTATGCGTACCCGCCCTGAGCCGAGTAAGGAGAACGTTGTAGCGGACGCCCTGAGCCGAGTAAGGACCCTTTTGTGTGTTATGCGTACCCGCGTTAATACCTTTGTCTATGTTAAAGATGAGTACCCTAGATGCCCAGATTTTGGTGCCATTTATACTCGCCTGAGCGATTCTGCGAATGTCGAGTCGCCTTACTAGTTGTGTGAGGTTTACTTGTTCTTTAGGAACCGGTTGTGTATTCCCCGGTCTTCCCTTCATGACCACCTTATGTTAGAGTTACACGCGGTGGTGTTGCCGGACACCATGGATGGGACAAGACATTTGAGATGGCCGAGGAGCACCTATTCTAGCCCTCCTTGGGCAAAGATGTGGAGCGCATTGTCCGGCACTGTGGCACTTGCCAAATGGCTAAGCGTCGACCCCCGAACACTGGATTGTACACCCCACTACCTGTTTCTGAGGGTCCATGGAAGGACCTCGGCATGGACTTCGTCCTGGGGTTGCCCCGCACTGCGTCTCGATTCGATGCCATCTACATTGTAGTGGATCTGTTCTCCAAGATGGCCCATTTGATCCCCTGTTCTAGGACAGCGGATGCGTCCCACGTAGCCCATCTGTTCATTAGGGAGGTAGTTCACCTCCATGGCCTCCCACTCTCTATAGTGTCCGATCGCAACACCCGCTTTGTGAGCCACTTTTGGCGATCACTGTGGGCACTATTAGGGACCACTCTTAAGTTTTCTACGGTCTATCACCCCGAAACTAACGGCCAAACTGAGGTCGTTAATCAGAGTTTGGGTAACCTACTCCGATGTCTCGTTCGTGATCATCCTAAGAGTTCGGATACAGTGCTCCCTATTGTCGAATTTGCGTATAATAGTGCAGTCAATCGGTCTACCGGTCTAAGTCCCTTCTAAGTGGTACTTGTACAACAACCACAAAAACCTATTGACTTGCATGACCTTCCCATGGAGTCCCATCTTTCTAAGCATGGATTGTCCTTTGCCAGTCATATCACGAGTTTGCATGAGGAAGTTCGGCATCGGATCTTTTTGTTGGGGTATGCCCTTAAGGCTAATGTTTGAGGCCTTAGGATTCTATGAGTATCATGTAATAAACGCTTATGTTTATAAAGGCATGGTTGTTATTCAGTATGTTACATTGTCTGTTGCAATAAGTGTACTTCTGAATAATGTCTCAATGCTGTTCAGCTAGGCTGACATGCTATATGTCCTTAGTCGAGATATCTTGGTGAACATGAGACAGCCTTGATATGGTTAAGACTAATGTGTGTTCTAATCTTATAGGATGCTTCGAGCATGGAATAAGATGTAGACTCATGGGTACATTGGATGTACTGGACAGACCCTACTAGGATATTCAATTGCTTGTCACAATGTGAATAATCCTTGTGTGCAACAAGTGGCATACTTCCTCTGACTTGAGATCACTTGTGTTTCTAAATGATGATTGTCATTGTTTTGAGGTAGTTCAATATCATTTGAAAGATAATGGTTATAGACTATCTTGGATAATGATCATGAGTCAGGTTAGGGCACTGGTGATAGATATAGGATTGCCGTCTCTTTGTTTAAGGAGCATGATGTTCTATGGGGCCCCCCTGGATGAGATGATTGAGAAAGTGTATGGCCATACCCAGGTGACTATGTTCATCTGGTCTAATCATGCTCATCATATTGGAGCTACAGGCTTGACACGCTTGTCCAATAAGAACATCCAGTGGCAAAGGAAACTTGTATGCCTCATGAAGTGGATTCACACTTGTGCTATGGTTTGGGTGTAGTCTTGGAAGACTCTTTCCTTTATATCGGGAGACAGTGATGTGTGGCTAGATACCTCTCACTGATCGTGATAACGTAAGTTATCGTTACCGACATTTAAAGGAAACCCTCAGGGTCGCACAATTTGGTGATATGGCTTACTTAAGTCAGATCGTGTGGACTGAATTGTTTTGGTTCAGTTTAAAGGAGTTTAAACTCTGATTGTAAGTGAGATCTGATCTGATCATGTTTGATTGATTAGGGCTTGAGATTGGTAAGCTTCGATCGAGAGTGTGGATGCTAGATCGGTGAGATCAAGAGCATCTAGAGATGTACGGTTAGATCTTGAACCTTCATGGTTCATATGAGATTTAGACCATGGCTTGGCTTGGTTCGATTTGTCATTTGGACCAAATGAAATTGGACCGAATTCAATTGAACCGGTTCACATAAGTGAACGCATGGTTCAATTGAGTTGGCATTTTGGAATGGTTAAAAAGACATGAACGCATGTCTTGATGACTTTCCTTTTATGGAAGTCTTGAAACGCCAAAACGCCTATGTTGACTCAACGCCTCTAGGCTTCGATGCTCTCTCTTGGGTGAGGGATCGTTTGCGCAAGGTGGAAGGGTTTTCGAAGAGCAAGAAGCTTTCATCTCATCTCCTAAACACAAAGGACAACTTGGCAATTTTTGCTAGCACAAGAGTTGCGCAAGGAGGAAGCCTTCATCCCTTGTGTGTGACATCTTTGGAGAAGATCTCTCTTGATCTTTGCTTCCAAGCCGACAACCATTCCAATGGCGTTGGTATGATCCCTTTGAGATCTTTTCGTTTATGCAATGAGTTAATCATATGATCTACATGCGGTCTTGAGGGTGACACCCCTAAAATTTTATATGCGCCGCCCCCTTTAGGGTTTCACCCCCTTGCGCTCCCCCTTGAAGGAGACTTTCACTTTTTGGGCAACATTCGGTATGCTCTGAAGGCCAACGAAAACCATAGGCCACTCCATTTTAGTGCAGGTGATCTAGTGAGGGTGTGTATCCACCCCGAGCAAGTGGCAAATCGGGCGCACTTTAAGCTTCAGGCACGATGCATGGGGCCCTATGCGGTACTATAGCGGGTAGGCTCTAACGCCTATGTCCTCGATCTATCGGAGAGCATGGGGATCCACTCCGTCTTCAACATTGCGGACCATCTTCCCTACCACGACTTGTTGGAGGAGGCCCTCGCCACCGATGAGCATCCCTTTAGTTCTCCAGAGGAGAACTCTTCAAATTAGGGGGGGGGGGGGATTGATGCAGGAGGACCCTCCATGACAGCTCCAGAACCAGAGAAACATGGCCATCCTGTGGACTTCCCTGCAAACAAGGTTCCACCTCCCCTAAAAAGTTCAAAGGGGCTCGACACAATCACAATAAGGCAATGTCAGCGCTAAAGTCAGCCACCAGAGTGGTACACGGGTGTCATCAGTCCATTATCAGCCCACACGGAGGTAGTGCGGCCCATGTGCTTGGCACCCCGGCCACCTGAACACCAGATAACGATTGCTACCGCAACCAGTTGATGAACACGGCCCAAGAACAAACTAGAACAGTGATGAATCAGCCCACCATCAGCAAATTCTGCTGTTTCATCGCCGCGTGCTCCGAGATGGTTTGACGGCCCAGTTGTAGCCTAGAAGGCCCAGTTGTAGCGCAGAAGGCCTAGTTGCAACCCAAAAGGCCAGCCCATGTGCCAGCTTTAAATTCCCTCATTTACTTTAGTTGGTAGTAGTTCGTTAGTGCTTAAATCAGCATGCTTGCATCAGCAGTATCTTGACTGCTTTAGTTTGTTAGAGTAGGTTGTCATCATTGTGGTGGGATGTTCCCTAGTCATGCATAGGGTGTGATATTCCCTAATCATGCTTGTGGTGTGATATTCCCTCCCTTACTCTACAAAAGGGAGCTGGAGTGTAGTTTGTTCCTTAGCTTTCTTGTGTGATAGGATCTCACTTTGGAGAGGTTAGAGTGTGGAGCAAGGTGTTGTGTCCGCAAGTGCACGAAAACTCGAAGTAATAATATAGATATCGAACCACGAAGACCTTATTGTTAAGTACCAAATAGTTGTATTCTCACTAGCTAAGCAAACCGAATATGATGAAAAGCAATGATGGAGAACACACAAAAAAGATAATCAGAGAGAAACTGGGACTAGGGTTTCATCCACCTTAATTCTAATGCCTAGAAGGAAATAAAGGTTGTCAGTTTAATTCTATTATGATAAAGACCTAATTCACTTCATAAAAGTATTGTCTCACTCTCGTGCAGACAATCATACAGATAACCGATCCTCACACTCGTGCAAGATCTATTCTTAATGCTAAAGATAAGTGGATCATTGAACAAAGAACTCAAGGATCACTCTCATGCATCCGAATTCTAAGTCAATCATCTCAAGTGGAATCTCAAGGATCACTCTCGTGCATCCTGAAACTCAACACAGGTTTTACTTATGGTTTTCCGACGACTCGATCCTCACTCTCGTGGAAGATCAAATCAAGTCTAATATAATAACTCAATCCAAAGTATCAGAAACTCAACATGGCAATAAAATCACTAAAGATCAGAATTCGAAAAACTACCTAATCTCTCACGATAGTTCCAAACTCAACAATTCCTAGGGTTCCGAATTTCAAACGATCAACCTCTCGGTCTATTTCGCAAAACTGTAAAACATGCTGATATTTATAAAACTAAAGAGAATTAATGAACAATCAATCACAAAAGTAAAATTATCATATTAAAATTAAACTTGACAAAAATCAATGTTTTATAGTCATTAACAAACTAAGGGGGTTACACCCCATGTCCCAAAAGAAGATCTAAGCTTTCATGGTGAAAGGATTACAACAAACCATAATTTCAGAGGATTAGAAAGCGAAAAAGGGGAAGAAAAGTTACAAAACAGGGTTGTAATTGAAATACAACCCGTAATTTCGCTTGTGAAGAGTGCTGTCACCACTATTTTGATGATTTCTCCCTCGATCAGACTCCAAAGGCTCTAAAACCTCTGGGGCATGCTCTCCCACTCCAGACAAAGCTTCGGTGTAAAATTCACGGTCTGAGATGTCCTCTATGCCTTTCGGCGCAAGGACACACCCTAACCACCTCTTTGACGATTGCTCTCTCAATTGGTGATAAAAATTGGGGCTTTCTCTTTGCACGTCTTCTCCTCTTAAAGACGAGTTCGACACTTCTTTGAGATCTTAGTTTGGACTTTTGGATCAAAAGTTATGGTCCGCGCAAAATTCGGACCGAAAAACTCGCGAAAAGCGGCCCAAAATACGGTATCGTGAAAGATTTTCCCCAAACAACGGCAGTGCTGTATTTTTACCCACAATTCAGAAACTTTCTGTGTAAAATCCTCTAAAAATACGGTACCGTGAGATTTTGTCCCAAAAATACGATAGTGCCGTAGTTTGCCCAAAATCTCTGATTAAAGTCGTCCAAAAATACGGTACCGTGGTAGTTTGTCCAGAAAATACGATAGTACCGTATTTTTGCAATTTAGCTCCAAATTTCATGAAAATTGATGGGTAACTTTGTTTCGATGTTTGGAATCCATTTGTGTGCTCAAATCTTCCAAAATCCATCAAAATATGCCACTTTTAACCTGAAAATGATCAAAAACAATAAATGGTGTAGATTCTGTAATATTTGACAAATAAGACTTAAAAACAAGCAAAAGAGCATAATTATGACACAAAAGACACATGAAATGACACAAGATATACTTTGAATTTTGGTGTTATGAAACACATACGGCTCAAACTTTGCTTGTCCTCAAGCAAATAAAAAAAGAACGATGCTAAGTATGGAAAATATGCTCTTTTATGAAAAATAAATTTCTAAAATATAATCACTCATGAAATATTCCATCAACTTTTTGCACAAAATTTTAGATAAATACATCATCCAATGAATTTAATCTTCAAGATTCACAGCTTTGATCAAATAAAATTTCACAACTTGTATAATAAAAAGAATCTCAATCTCATGACTTCACCTTTGTTTTAGTTTAAATCTATCATACCTTTGTTTACAGGAATAAAGTCTCCAAGATCTTTTTCCATACAAAATCTCTCTTTTTTTTTATTTTTGAATATAAAGCATGTACCCACATAGATATACACTTTTTATTTTAGACTTCAACTCTTATCTTCGATACCACTATCAATTTTACACAGTGCCAAGTAGAGGAGTCTTTTCCTTTTTCTCTCTCTCTCTCTCTCTCTCTCTCTCTCTCTTTTTATAGACTTCAACCCATATCTTAGGTACCACTGTCAATTTTAGACAGTGCCAAGTAGGGGAGTCTCTCACATTTTTTTGTGGATCATGGATTCTTCCTTCCCAACAAATAGTAAAATAGACCAAACATCAACTAGGCTAATCAATTGACATTAATTAAAAATTACACTCATATGCTCATTTTATTCAAGAAAGTTGTTTCACTTTTAGATTGCATTCATCAAACAACATACTTACCCAAAACCCATATGCATCAATCAATGAATGATTTCAACAAGCAGATATATATTGAAGAAATAAATTCAGCATAATAGTAATATTTCCATTCATAGGCATGCATGAATATTCATCATTATAGAAAAATCTACCCTTCTAAGAAAAACATATCATCGACTTATCAATCTTATCATTTCCTAAAAAAATCTCTAATTCAATGCAAGAGGTGTGAAGCATGAAAACTCATATAATCATAGTCAAAAGTGTAACATGATTGGTCCATGTAATCACATAAGGCTCAAATAATGCAAAGGGTGTAAAGTGATAACAAATCAAAGTTGCAACCATATGAAATAATCATGAATACAAGAGAGTGTAAACAATACTCACAAAACTATATAGCAAGTTCTGACCAAAAATACATAAGGCTCAGATCAAAATTAGTGTCGGGGCAAATGCCGTAAGGTCCAAAGGTGTGCCTTTTGAAAATTTTACCTGCACAATTTAAGATACATAAGGCTCAGATCAAAAAATAATCTCTTACTTAAATCAAACGAAAATAGAACAATAATCTTTTCAAAGGGAAATCAGAGGTATCATCAATGGTCCAAAAGGGTGCAGGTGAAAAGATCTGATGCAAGCGAGAAGCAGATATGGAACAAAAGCTAGCTGAAGAGCTACTAGCAATGATGATGGTACCGATAGTAGAGTGAGTAATCTCTAGTGGCCTACTAGAGAATACAGTCATAGAGGTGAGATCGTCGGCCGGTGGAAAAGATAGTACTGTATAAAAAAATCAGAGTCAATAATAAAGAACTGCTGCAAAAATAAATAAAATCATGGAATAAAGGCAGCAAAAGAAATAAGAATCTGCTGGTGGTATGATCCAGTGTCGACAGCTGGAGACAGTGATGTTAGAGGTAGATGCAGTGGTGGCTAGAGGTGCTGCAAATCTGGAGAAGAAGTCGCAGGTGTCCAAGGAAAGCAGTGCAACCATAAATAATTTTATTTTCCTGCAACAAGAAAAGGAAAATTAATTCTAAAAATAAACTAAAATAAAAGAAACTAAGCAAAGTAAAAGTGTGCTTAGGTTGCCTCCCAAGAAGCACTAATTTTTGGTCCATAGCTTGACCTAAACTCAGTTATCATGGTGAAGCAGGTGAATCAGTACCAAAGTAAAGAGCAAACAATTTTCTGCATTTTCGCTATCCAAAAAGTTTAGCCAATAAATCAACAACCAAAATTCCATGTAAATCACAATTGAAGTGGCTTTTTTAAATTTGTAGAAATTAAAATCAAAATTTTTAAATCCACTGAAAGAAATCTTTATGATCTTCCTATGTTTGTCAAAAAGCAAAATCATTAGTCTTTTCTTCAAATTAATGTTTTCAATAGCAGTAAGAAAAGGACTTTGATCAAAATATTCAAATATTGGATTATCAAAATAAGTTTTATGTCTTTCATTAGATTCCTCAATAAAGCATGAATTTTTAAATAAATCAAAAGATTCAATAAAAGATATGGGCAAAACATCAGAGTGAGATCCATCAATGTTTGTATTTTTCAAATATTTTTCAATTTCCTCATGTTCATCATCAAATAATTTTTCAATATCAAAATTATCAACAAAATCAAGATGAGACTCTTCAAAATTAATTTCCTCATGCTTCCCCACAAATAATTCATCATCAGAAGAGTCAAAATCAGAATCATATGAAAAAGAATTAATAGAATTAGAGTTAACCACAAGAGATTTATCATTAATTTCAAAAATATCACCAAAATCACAGTGGGGTTCATCAATGTCTATAATTTTTGAACCTTCATTATGCTCATCAGATTTAACCATAAATGATACAACATCAAAAGAGGGTTTTTCATAATCAATTTTCTCAAACTTTTCAACAAATAAATTATCACATGAATCAATTTTACAATCATCAAAATCAAAGTAAGATTCATTAATGTTAACATAAGGCTCAATCTCAAAACAATCATAATCAGAGGGGAAATTTTCTAAATCAACTTCCTCAGTTTCCAAATCAAATTCAAACAAATAATTTTGTTGTGCTATCCGGTTTTCTAACATTTCAGTATCAGCACATAAATCTTCAAGACTAGAACTGATTTGTTTCATATTCTCATTCATTTCATCATTTTGTTTCAATTGTGAACTCATGAATTTCTCAAACATGCCCTCTAAACTAGATTTTTCAGTTTTCTCAAAGCATAGTTCATAATTATTGTTTGAGCAATCACCATAAAAAGGAGTTTGATTTTCCCAACTAGATTCATAATGATCATCTTGATAGCATGAAGAATTAGAATTTGGAGGAATTAAAAATTTGCAATCAGAAGTATAATGATCAGATGATTTACAAATATTACATGTAACAAAATAGGAGTGTAATTTCGATATATCTGCAAGAGTGCATCGTGAATCATTTTGTGGCATGTACACCTTACCTCTTTTAGTTGCCAAGGAGTTGTGATAAAAAGACATATTTTCAAATTTATCAAAAATAGAGAGATAATCCAACACCAATCAATAAGAACTATTTTTATTTTAAAATATATAAAAATTAGAAAAATATAAAAACACAAGTAAATTCATAAATTTTAGAAATCACAGCTCTGTCACAATTGTGAAAATCCAAAACCTGAAAAATTAAAAAAAATAAAGTTAAATCTAAAACAAATAAAACTTAGTTTAGCAATACTAACAACTATTTTGATATTAACAAAACTAAGGTCCCCGGCAACGGCGCCAAAAACTTATTGTGTCCGCAAATGCACGGATACTCGAAGTAATAAAATAGATATCGAACCACAGGGACCTTATTGTTAAGTACCAAATAGTTGTATTCTCACTAGCTAAGCAAACCGAATATGATGAAAAGCAATGATGGAGAACACATGAAAAAGATAATCAGAGAGAAACTGGGACTAGGGTTTTATCCACCTTAATTCTAAAGACTAGAAGGAAATAAAGGTTGTCAGTTTAATTCTATTATGATAAAGACCTAATTCACTTCATAAAGGTATTGTCTCACTCTCGTGCAGACAATCATGCAAATAACCGATCGTCACTCTCGTGCAAGATCTATTCTCAATGCTAAAGATTAGTGAATCATTGAACAAAGAACTCAAGGATCACTCTCATGCATCCTAATTCTAAGTCAATCATCTCAAGTGGAATCTCAAGGATCACTCTTGTGCATCCTGAAACTCAACACAGGTTTTACTTATGGTTTTTCGATGACTCGATCCTCACTCTCGTGCAAGATCAAATCAAGTCTAACATAATAACTCAATCCAAACTATCAGAAACTCAACATGGAAATAAAATCACTAAAGATCAGAATTCAAAAAACTACCTAATCTCTCACGATAGTTCCAAACTCAATGATTCCTAGGGTTCCGAATTTCAAACGATCAACCTCTCGGTCTATTTCGCAAAACTGTAAAACATGCTGATATTTATAAAACTAAAGAGAATTAAAGAACAATCAATCACAAAAGTAAAATTATCATATTAAAATTAAACTTGACAAAAATCAATGTTTTATAGTCATTAACAAACTAAGGGGGTTACACCCCATGTCCCAAAAGAAGATCTAAGCTTTCATGGTGAAAGGATTACAACAAACCATAATTTGAGAGTATTAGAAAGCGAAAAAGGGGAAGAAAAGTTACAAAACAGGGTTGTAATTGAAATACAACCCGTAATTTCACTTGTGAACAGTGCTGTCACCACTATTTTGATGATTTCTCCCTCGATCGGACTCCAAACGCTTTGAAACTTCTGGGGCGTGCTCTCCCACTCCAGACAAAGCTTCGGTGTAAAACTCACGGTCTAAGATGTCCTCTATGCCTCTCGGCGCAAGGAGAAACCCAAACCACCTCTCTGATGATTGCTCTCTCAATTGGTGATAAAAATTGAGGCTTTCTATTTTTACGTGTTCTCCTCTTAAATATGAGTCTGGCACTTCTTTCGGATCTTAATTTGGATTTCTGGATCAAAAGTTATGGTCCGCGCAAGATTAGAACCGAAAAACTCACAAAAAACGGCCCAAAATACGGTACCGTGAAAGATTTTCCCCAAACAACAGCAGTGCCGTATTTTTACTAAGAATTCAGAAGCTTTCTGTGTAAAATCCTCTAAAAATATGGTACCATAAGATTTTGTCCCAAAAATACGGTAGTGTCGTAGTTTGCCCAAGATCTCTAATTAAAGTCGTCCAAAAATACGGTACCGTGGTAGTTTGTCTAGAAAATACGGTAGTGCCGTATTTTTGCAATTTAGCTCCAAATTTTATGAAAATTGATGGGTAACTTTGTTTCGATGTCTGGAATCCATTTGTGTGCTCAAATCTTCCAAAATCCATCAAAATATGGCACTTTTAACCTGAAAATGATCAAAAACAAGAAATGTTGTAGATTCTGTAATATTTCACAAATAATGCTTAAAAACAAGCAAAAGAGCATAATTATGACACAAAAAGACACATAAAATGATGAAATGACACAAAATATACTATAAATTTTGGTGTTATCACAAGGTGTGTGATCCTTGGCTCGGTCTCGATTCCTTGCCTGCCGGTTGTAATAGTCTTTAATTTGAAAGAAGTAAATTGCACCGCTGGTGCATCAAGTTTGCCTATTTCAGATTTTGTTGTGTTGTTCTTGTTTGATTTCCTTACCCACTGACATCCGTATGTTGGAGACGTGGAGGTTCCTTGGCTTTGGTGTGATCGCAGGTTCATAGGCGCACGAGCTGAGTCACCGCTAAGCCCACTGCCTCAGTTCTCGTGCTGTGCTTAAATCGCTCGCTAAGAGAGGTTAGTGAGTTTCATTTATGTAGTTGGGTGTTGTTGGTTTCTTCGTCGTCCGTGTTGCCCCGAAACGTATTCATCGCTGTCTTCTGCATTGTTTATCGCTAGTTTTTACATTGCTCATTTTTTGACATGCATTTTACTTCCCTCGTCTCCATACCCTCTCACGTTTCCCGATCATTGTCTCATAAACCCCTTGAGTACGGGGCTAAGGACCAACCCACCTATAGTAGCTGCATTAATATGCCTCCTAAAGATAGATGGGTGTCCCCGAGGGTGGAAAATAGTGCACGACACCATCGATCGATAGTTTGACTAGGGCTATGCGCCAGACATGCAATCATATGGAGATAACATAAAATAAAAGAAATAGGCATGCTGGATAGATATCAAGAAAGTAGTAAATTCATGACTTGGTTATAGCCCAACAATATAATACTAGGTTTCAAGCCCCTAGACCTAGACTCCACTATGCAACTCTAAGGCTTGAATTGCCAGCACATGCCTTTAGCTATCATCTGAGCCTAGAGTGTGCCAAGGTCCACTACTCTGGGTCCTTAGGGTGCCGCCATGGGCTTCATCATCTTGGGTTAGCTCCCAAACCCCTAAGAGGTGCCACCAAGGAAACCCTAGGTGCTCCTTGATGGTTTGGCCAACCCTAGGTCTTGTCTTGATCAGCTCAAAAACATTAGAATCCTTCCAGGGTTCGGCAAACCAAGGTTTGCCTCGATACTCAAAGTGTGTCGCCATCCCTTCAAGATGCGCTACCTTGCTTGCATGCACTACCAAGCTTGGTTGCACCATCCTTTATCAGCTTTCAACCCTTGCATATGAGCCATCTAAGGAACCCTAGATACGACACCAATTATTAGCTAAAGAAGGATGCGCTTCTATGCATGGTCTTCATGCATGCTTGCGCCAAGTTCCTCCATCAGCCCTTAAACCTTTGGGTATGCCACCACGGTTTCCTTGGGTGCCACAAAGGTTCGGCTAAGAAAGACTTGCGCAACCACCATGGTCTTGATGTCATGCTCTGTTGTATATTCTCTCCATCTTCAAGTCTTCAATGTAGAATTTAAACCTAATCTAGATTTTCAAAAGATTGAAATACAAAAACAAAAGGTGGCACGCAGGCCTCATAACACAATACATCCAAGGCAAGCATAGAGGGGCTTGAGTATAACCATGAGACAATGCATAAGCAAATCTAACTCATGTTATTCTACATGTAGTGAAAAACCAACAATTAATCAATTTTAGTTTTTCATTAAACCCGTCCATCAATCTGCAATAACTCATCGTCCATCTTTCAAGAATTTCATCCCTCTCAGGATGCTACAAGGAGCTGCCCCTTGCAATCCTTAACCCATTGAGATTAGGGCAATCACTCAGTCCATGCCTTGTATAATCTCCTATGAGTCTTGCACCGTAGGTCTATCCTACGTGTACAAGGAGAGATCAATTCATCCACATTGCGTCGATCCCACATGTGAAGAAACCTAAATCAGAAAGAGACACGAGAAGTGAGAAAGACGAACCTACAATTTTTCTACAGAAAAATCCATGGCATAACAAGTTCTGAAGAAATCTTTTATGACATGTGGGCGCATATATGTAGAAAAAGCCATAGACCGCATGAGCCTTGTAAGATCCCTCTAATACCACTGTTGAGAATTTCTAGGCCAATTTAAAATTCAAATAAAGTAGAAGCATTGGCTTGAAATAGATTTTCTATAAATATAGGATCGTCTTGTGAGAGAAAACTATCAGATGTGATAGAGTAGTACCTTTTGCAATTTTAGAGCAAGTCTCTATTGACAAAGTAGACACACAAGGGAGTGTCCTCTGAAGTCACGCACACATAGGCTCCTCGAGATCATTTCCTTCCACACCTGGTGCTTGCCTTTGGGAGGAAGATCCATGCCTAAGCCTTCCTCTTCTTCTAAACATTGCCAATCATAAGTGACTTGCGCCTATGAGAAGGTGAAGGTCTCCTCTTGGCCGCAAGGAGTGGGAAGCACTCCCACTTGCAACAATGGAAGTGGAGGATGAGATAGCTACTAAGGAAAGAAGAGTTTCTCTACCACTTGTACCTTTCACTTTAAGCACAAGCCAATTTAAGAAGAGAGGCGGCCAAGCTTCAAAGGTGGCGACAGCTAGGGCTTTGAGAAAGAATTCTTAGGTGGCATGGGCAAGAATAGAATTGATGATCAGGATATGCGTTCCCTAACACTCTTAAATAGAGTTTGAGAGCGGGTCCCATTGCTTAGGTCATGAATAAATCTATTAGATTTATTTTAATTAAATGAATCTAAATATTCAATTTAGTGCTTAAGTTGTAGACTGATGCCTTGCATTTTAGTAGTATTTTTCCTTTGTTTTTCATAATAAATCAAGGCTTATTTTGATACTTTCATACTCTTTAAAGGCTTATTTGCTTAAAAGCTTCCGAATCTACACTTTTTCTTGCTTTTGTGGAATTTCAAGTAAAATCGCCCTATTTTGATATTTTTTGAAGATTCCAAGGCCATAGGGTGATTTCTTATACAAAGACGAAGCTACACGTCAAATTTGGGCTTAATTGGAGTTGGCATGAAAAATACGGCCAGGTGATCCCCGTATTTTTCGCCACGGGGTTCTCCAGCATTTTCGTCAGACTGTAGAATTCTTCACAGAGAAAAGCACGGCCAGGTTAACCCGGCGGGGTTCACCTGTGCTTCTCTCTGATGCGCAGCGCAAAGTGGCCAGTGCACTACACGGCTAGGGAACCCGGTGGCGTTCACCCGTGTTTCTTTTGGCTGAAACTGCTCAGAGCGAATCACGGCTTGGTGAACCCGGCGGGGTTCACCCGTGATTTTAACCGAAGCGACGCGAGTCCGAGTTCTACTCGGATTTTCAGTGATTTCCAACCCGTATGGTATCCAAATTTGGAAAGTAAGGACTCTGTGGAAAGCTGATTCGAAGGAGAATGGGTAGAATATAAAAGCCCTAATTTTCATGACCTAAGTATCGAGGAATCAAGCAACAAATTGGCAGTGGGCGGAAGAACACAGTGACAAGGTGATTTTCGGTGATTTCCAAAGATTGAGATGTCAGATCATTATGATTTCTTTTGGATACTTTCGGTTTATTGTCTCCTTCCTCTTAGATTAGCTTCCTTGTAGTTTTATTTCCATTAAAAAAATAGATTTTGAGCATTTCAATGACGATTGTAGCGTAAACCCTATTTTGGGGCTCGGTTGAAGCCCATTGACGATTTTGATTGCAAACTCTATTTTTATTCTATTACTTGGATTGTATTGTGAGCATATTTTACTTTGATGTGCATATATCGTGATTTTACCTTGGTCGAGTATTTTTAATGTTTAAGCCGTTACGATTCATATCGAGAGGAGGATCGTAAGGGTGGAATCTCATAGTAAAACTTACAAGGCCTCGACACGAGAGTGCTTGGTCTTCACTTGAGGGTTTCATAATCTGCAATAGAACTCATTGGGTTCATCTAAAATGATCCACCGTGAGAGTAGGAGATCGTCCTAGTCGAACACCAGGGGGTACACTCGAGAGAGGCCACCTTGTACCATAGGGATAGATTCCTTGTGCAAAATCAATAATCCGAATAATTGATAATTTTAAGCGCGATTAAGATCATCATCGTGGTGGAAACCGTAGCCGAGCTATTAAAACCACGTTTCGATTATTTAAAACCACGTTTCGATTATTTAAACCACGTTTCGATTCGTTTCGATTAGTTTCGATTCGTTTCGATTCATTTTAATCCGAATATCTCTCTCAAATTTACTCTCTATCGTCGTAGCTTTGATCTTCTTGTTTTTGATTATTTAAACCACGTTTCAATTCGCCGAGCTATTAAAACTTGGACTTTCTGGTACTCAGCCTTGTTCCCTGTGGGATTCGACATCTTTTATATTACTTCGACATAACCGTGCACTTGCAGGACGTGTCAAGTTTTTTGCACCGTTGCTGGGGAACAACGGTTGATATTAGTATATTTTTGGGAATTTATAGATGATGGGGGTAGAGACCATGACCCAAGAAAATATAAATGGAGCTTAAGGCTACCCTAGTTTATGGGTACCCTAAGGCACCTTTGCATTGCATGCATCATGTAGCTACATTTGGTAAATTTTATACTTTGTTTTGTATTTTTCTTTTATGGAAATTATGTTGCATCATACTAGAATTAGTGCATGTCATAATGTTGCATCCTAGTAGGAGTAGTGTAATAAGCATTTACAAGTCATGTGGACAAGCTCAAGGCTAGCTCAAAGCTCACTCAACAAAGCTAGCTCCAAATATGGAAGGTCACTTCAAAGCCTCACTCAAAGTGAAGACTTGAGATGAAAGGAGTTCATCTCACCTTTCCAAATTCTTATGCCTCATCAATCATGGATTATTTCAGCCACCTCAAGTAATATGCACCCATGAAAGAAGAAAAAAATCTAGATCCCAATCCCTAAAATCAAGGAAGGCAATTAATGGGATTTTTTGTTCACACCATGGAAGGAAACAAGCCAACCATTCTATCAATCCTCTCCAAATTCGCCCAAGACAAGCATGGAAGCCTTGCCACCTCATGAAGCCACTTAAGGGAAGAATTCAAAAGAAATTCGTCCAAGCACAACATTCAAGCCGATCACATATCAAGAGAAAATCATCCATGGCCAAAGAAGGAAGTATTGGCACCTTTCTTGGCGCCCAAGTAAGGAAGCATGCGCCCAAAGCCACCAAGAGAATTCTATATTCGTCCAAGCCAAAGAAGGGAATGTTTCAAAAAGAATTCGACTAAGCATTGACAAGCAAGCAAGCATATTGGCGTTCACACTCAAATATGGGAAGTTTTAAAGCCAAATCACAATCAAAGGAGCCGTTGCCTCGACAAAGCATTGAAGACTATAATTTCTTTCTTAATTTGCTCTTTTGTAACGTTGAGGAAAATGTCTATAAACCCTTGTAATCGCATGGAACTGGTAGCAAGATTTGAATAATGGAATTGTCGAGTAGTTGCCTAGCAACTTTGGGTGCTTGTGTCGCCCCTCTCCCCCTTCTTCTCATCTGAGGTGCTTGTGTCACCTATCTTCACTTCTTCTCCCAAGGGCCACGGTTCCCTTCACTAACCCTTCTATCAAACCTCTCACCATCCATTTGTGCAAAGAGCATCACTCTCAACCTTCAAGTGGTGCATATCATCTCTCCATCAACTTGGCGCAAGAACATCTTCTTCAACCTTGGTGGCGCAACCTTCTCAATACCCTACAACATCTCTTGATGCATCTACATCCTCTTCATCAACCAATGGTGCAACACTTTCCAACTCCATCATCATGGCGCATCTCACTTTCAAAGGACTTCAACACTTGAGATCAAATCCCCTATTCCCCCTCTAGTAAGCTGTTTTGATTTGTTGTCTCCCTTTGATTCACTTGTTTTCTCTCTTGTTTGAAGGTCTTGGCAACATCATCTTCCTCAACAATTGGAGGCGCAAGTTCTTTATCTTCAACAACAAGTGGCGCAAGGAACTTCTACATTAATATCAAGAGGCTTCAACAACATCATCCCCCAAACCGAACACTCTCCTTTGTCCCTTGTTTGTATTTGATGTTTATCTGATTTTCTCTCATCACTAATAGATTTCCTTTGTCTCTTGAAGCTCTTGGCATCAAAAGGGAATCCACAAGATGAGACATCTTCATGGACTCATCTATGGCCGAGACTTACACGGCCTTCTCCACCCAAGACATGAGCAACACATCCTCTTTAATTAGATTAGTTAAGTTGTTTGTTTGATCTTGTTAGGAAGAGGAACTTGGAGGCTTAACCTCCCCTCTTGAAATTTCATTGTAAATGCCATTTAATAACATTATACCCAAGCATGTTTGGGTTTGATGTGTTGGAGTGTTTGTAATGATGCAATTCCTTCCATCAGAGTAGGACCGTTGAAGACCGGGACGTTACGGTCCTTCTACTCTCAAGGATCGCACTGTGAGTATCTCTCCTTGTTTTTCAATTCTAGTTTAAAATAGTTTAGTTTAGGATTGCATGCTTAGCCTTAGAGTAGTTAATCACATGTCTACTTTTAATTTGTTTTGAAAAGGCATGTTAGAGTAATTTAACTAGTTGCTTATTTGTTTGCTTAGTAGACTTGCATGCATAGTAATTTCGGTTTTTTATTCAAAAAATACTAAAAAATACCAAAAATATATATTTTGAAAACACGATGGATAAGTTTGCATGCTAGCTTGTTTCTTCTAGATTTTAAATTTCATGCTAGCCCATATCTCATGCTTCCCCCCTACATCAATAGACTAGGCTTTAGTTAGTTTTCTTTTATGCTTTTGCATTGCTATTTTCTTTTTCTCTACTTACCCGTTGTCTTAAAACTTTGAAATTTTGACTGTCCCTTTTATGTGAAGAAGTTCTAGGGTAGGAGCATTGTTTGACATTGATCCTGAGATCGAGCGCATGATCAGGACAAGAAGGAAGCAAATCCAAATTTAGAAGAAGGAAAACATGAACCATTCAGGAGGAGAAAAATCAGATGGATCACATTCAGCTCGATGTGAACAATGATCGAGTAGCTCAGCCAATGGGAAACATTTATAACAATAGGACGTTGAAGGATTATTCTGCTCCCTATGCTCATGGTTTTCAATTAGGAATTGCTAAGCCCACTGTTGAGACCAATAATTTTGAAATAAAACCTGCTCTTCTTTCTATGGTGCAACAAAACCAATTTTGTGGTTCTCCTCTTGAGGACCCCAACATGCATCTCTCAATTTTTCTGGAATATTGTGATATGCTAAAAATTAATGGTGTGTATGCTGATGCTATCAGGTTGTGATTGTTTCCCTTCTCTTTAAGGGATAGAGCGAGAGCTTGGCTGCACATGCTACCTTCTACTTCGATAAGAACATGGGTGGAGCTTTCTCAAGCCTTTCTCTCCAAGTACTTCCCTCCATCCAAAACAATTCAGTTGCGGAATCAGATAATGAGTTTCATGCAAAAGGATGGAGAAGCCTTGTACGAGGCTTGGGAGAGATTTAAAGAGCTCCAGAGGATGTGTCCACATCACGGAATCGAGACCAAGGTTATAATCCAGACGTTATACAGCGGGTTGGATTACAACTCAAGATTTATAGTGGACACAGTAGTAGGTGGCGCTCTGATGAATAGACGAGTGGAAGATGAAATGAACCTCCTCGAGGACATGGCGATCAACCATCACCAATGGACATCTGAGCGAGGTACATCTAATAAGAAGTCAGGTAAGTATGACCTCGACTCTTTGACTTCTCTTGCAGCTAAGGTGGATAATTTTACTAGAAAGATTGATTCTTGGTTTATTAATCCAATGGATATTAACTGTATATCTTGTGAGGTCTGTGGAGTTGTAGGCCATGCAGCGGCAGATTGTCAGGCAGGAGAGGGACAGATGGCTGTGATTCACTCTGAGCAATTGAATGCTGTTGGAAATTTTAACCCTAACAACAATCCATATTCCAGCACATACAATCCAGGATGGCGCAACCACACGAACTTCTCATACCGATCAACTCAACCAATGCAACCTGGACAAGTTCCACCACAGCAAGCTCAGCCCCCACAAGGAAATTTCAGGCAACCCCAACAGAACAATTTCATACCACCAGGATTCTAGGCTAGGAACTACAATGCACCACCACCATAGCCAAGGCCAAATAATGATTCACAGTTAAGCAAGCAACTTGAAGGACTGACAGACCCTTGGTATGGTCAGTGATCACGGAAGGATTGGTCAATGAAACTACCAGATGCTTTATGGGCTTATAGGACCGCATTCAAGACGCCCCTTGGTATGTCTTCTTTCCAACTTATTTATGGCAAATGATGCCACTTACCCGTTGAACTTGAGCACAGGGCGTAATGGGTTGTTAAGCAAATCAACTTCAATTTCAAGAACGCTAGTGAAAGGAGAAAGCTACAACTCGACGAATTAGAAGAGATGCGCTTTTTTGCCTATGAAAACGCCAAGAGCTACAAAGCACACACCATGTTTTGGCACGACAAGCGCATAGTAAAGAAAGAATTTCGTGAAGGGGATAAAGTACTTTTGTTTAATTCAAGACTTCGGCTATTTCCAGGAAAGCTCTGCACGACATGGTCCAGACCTTTTACAGTTCAGAAAGTTCAACAATATGGTGCCATCACAATTTGGACAAAACGAACTACAGTTTCACAGTTAACGGGTACCATCTGAAGCACTACTTCGAAGATGAGCGGGTTGAAAGAGAGGAAGTTCTAGCTCTTTTAGACCCCACGAATTCGCAACTCTGACAACTCTTATGGTCGAGCTACTGACCCTAAACTAGCGCTCTTGGGAGGCAACCCAAGTTTTTAATTGCTTTTTAGTTTTCATGCATTGGTTCAGACATTGTTTTACACTGTTAATTTCTTTTTCATTTAATTTTTGGTTTTTCAAAGGGGATTGCTGCTGACTTAATGTCTCTTTATGATGTAGGATGAAGATGGAGCGCAAGGGAATTTTGCTAGAATTTTTCAGGCATACCAGTGCACATCACGGCCTGGTGAATCCCTTGGGGTTCACCCATGAAGTGCACTGTACTAGTGCACCCAGGAACTTCACAGCAAGCTTCACAGGCAGGTGAACTTGATGTGGGGTGGAATCACTTGTATGCAAACAACGAGTTTTGAAAGTATTTTTGGTATTATCATAAACTAGGGAAAACTGACTTAAACTAACGAAGTTGGAAAAATAGTGTTTTGTATTTTTTAGATAGGAAAACTGAAAGTTAACTACTTGCAAGAATGTAAATGACAATAACTTAAAGAAGACTCACCTTGCGGTCCTTGAGAATAGAAGGAGCGTCCTTCCCGTTCTTCACCAGTCCTACTCTGATGGAAGGTACAGGTTACACACAGAACATCACAGCAACCGCACACAGGTGTGGGTGAGATATAAAGTTAATTAAATGATCACAATATTAAAGAGTCAAGAGGGAGGCTAGTCCTCCAAGTTCTCTTGCTAACATAAGCTTTGGACTAACTAGAAAGAGGGGGGGGGGGGGGGTGGGAAGAAGGAGATGAGGCGCCAAGCTTCCTTCACCTTGCGCCAATCCCTACAAAGAGCAAGATATGTGTAGTAAGATGTTCTTTATAAACTAAGAGAAGAAACACAAGAGGTTGGAATACTCATCTTATTGAAGTGCCTTCAAGAGATCCAAGAGATGTATCCAAGTCCTTGCGCCATCTTGAGTTCTAGATCTCTCTGTGTTCTTGCTTTGATAGAGATGAGTCTCGGCCTTGCTTTGATGAAGAGAAGGGTGACGAGATGAAGATGAGAGGGTGAAGGGCTCGGCCTTGAAGTGTTGGGAGGAGAAGAAGAGGAGAGGATGGGCGACACATGCACCCTATGCGACACATGCACCCATAAGTTGGCTAGCAACCAGTAGACAATTTTATTTCAACAATGCTAATGACATGATGCGATGGGGATACAATAAATAGCAGCTAAGGGATGAGGATAAGGTGAGGGCAAGGTGGTCATTGGCCCCTTGTGCCCCTTACATATTTGGGGAAAATTCGAAATAGGAACAAGGCATTAAAGGGGCTGATTTTGTTGCCTTCTTTGGAGGGCCGAACATGGTAAGCTTTTGAATTTCGAATGGCTTCTTTGAATTTTGAATGGCTGCCTCCTTGGGTTGTTGGCGCATGGGTGGCTGAATTTTGAAAACCTTTCCTTTGTTGTTTGGGTGGCAATGAGGTAAGGAAAGTCTTCATGAATGCTCCTCCTTGATTTGTGGATCTTGATGAGGCTCTTCCTTGATTTGTGGATTTTGAGTGAGCCTTGCTTGATTTATTGGATGAGGATGGCGCATATTCCTTCATGAGTTGGCAATGTATTCAATTGGTATGTGATCTTGGAAGTGGAGTTGAGTTTGAAGCCTTCTCTTGAACTAGTTTGAAGTGGACCTTCCAAATAGGGAGCTAGCTTGTTGAAGTGGAGTGAGCTAGCTTAATTTCCTCATGAGCTGAATTTATAAGTATCCATTCTACATGCACTAACCTACCATGACATTACAATTCACAACCTACCAACAACATTCATAAAAGTAAACTACATGATAGACTTGGGGGTGGAACTAACCTAAAATGCCATGCAATGCAAATAAGGAAAGTGCTGAAAAGGAAAGTGGGGACTTAGAAGGTAAGGTACCCTTGGGTTAGGGTGGCCTTAAGCCCCATTTGTACCTCTTAGATGCGTGGCCTCTCCCTCCACCAATTCTCCCCGGGTTGGAAAAATTCTCCTCTAGAGAATTGTTCTTGTATCGGTAGAGAAGTGCAGGGGCGGCTGAGGTGAGCTCTTCCTCAGGGAGCCAACCTTCATCACCATTGGCATACTTGAGAAGGTAAGAGAACTGGACCTCATCAAAGGTGAATTGGGTGTGGTCCTCAAGGATAGCCTCAATCCTATGCTCATTAATTTGATGTTTGTGGTGGGTGAACTGAGACTCATATGATGTGGGATCCCAAGGATCCAATAACTCAGAAGGGCTTGAAACAGCATCACTGCAACTAGTCTTTTCACTCCATGTCACGGTCCTATGCTCCAAAAATTGTCCTATTTGTTCAGGGTCTCCTACATTGGAATACCTTTCTCGGCCATTCTTGTTAGTACACTTGGGATAGAATTCCTTAGTACTACTAAGATGGCTAGGTATTATTAAATCAATATCAGGTAGGGGAAGTAAAGAAGTGTCATCATTGTTATTACTTAACCCTAAAGTGTTTGGACTGGGTTCTAAAAAATAGGACCTAAAGTTCAGAAGGTGAGGAGCTAAGTCATGAGTTTGACTAAAGGACATGGTACCTAGATCAACTCCTAGTTTTGGAAAATCATGAGGGTCTAAGTAAGGTGCTAGGATTTCCTTAGGCAAACTAAGAGGGTCTAACTCAAGTTGAGTTGGAGAGTCCTCTAAGGTTTGAAGTCCTAATGGGAACCTAGGTCAAGTTCAGGTTCAATTCCTAAGGTTGAGATCATAAGTTCCTTAAGCTCAGGCATGAGGGTGGGTGAACCTAGATCAAGCTCATAATACATCAGGCTTAAAGTTGGGTTCTCTAAACAGGCCTCTTGATATATTAAGCTTAAAGTAGGTGATTCTATGCCAGGTTCATGGTTCCCTAAGTCTTGATATTCTAATGTGCCACTAAAACTAAGAGGGGAATCCTTAAGTAGGTCTACTCCTAAGGGTGCCTCAAGTGCTTCCTTAGGGTTAAGCTGTGTGGGTTCTGGGGGTCCTATGTATTCAGAGAGATAGGATCCTATGGATTCAAAATGACATTCTAAGGATTCCTTAGCAAGGGGTTGGATCAATTGGATAGTTCGCTTGGGTTGCTTGGGTTCTTTTATCCTACCTTAGCTAGTAGAGGCTCTAAGTTCCTTAGGTAAGGAGGGCTTAAGCCTAATCTTCTGCCCATTGTGATTGAAGACATAAGTGTTAGTCCGACCATAGTGGACAACATCTATGTCATAAATCCAGGGGTGACCTAGGAGAATTTGTGCGACATCCATAGTGATGACATCACACCATATCTCTCCCCGGTAATCACCAAATTACAGAGGGACAAGGCATCTATGGGAGATTGGGACATTAGTCTGGTTAACCCAGGAGATGCTATATGGTTTTGGGTGAGGCTCTGCTTTAAGATTGAGTTTGGTGACTGCAATCTGAGAGACGGCATTCAAGCTGCTTCCTCCATCAATTACTACTTTGCACATGTGACCATGGCATTTTGAGTAAGTGTGGAAGATGCTGGTTCTACGCCAGTCTTCAGTAGGGCTGGGGTTGATCAGGGTGCACCTGACTACTCCCAAAGTGTTGAGGAAAAAAATCCTCTTCACCATCACAGTCATCTATCTCAATATTGCAACAATTGGGGCTTTTGTCTAAAGCTTCCTCAGGTTCAGCTTCTGGTTCTACAGGCTCTTCAGTCATGGTCATAACCCTTTTGGGACAGTTCCTTACAAGGTGACCAGGTTGATGACAGTTGTGGCAGTTGACCTAGGTTTGGGTTGAGAGGTTGAAGAGTTGGAGTAAGAGTTGCTAGGAGGAGATCTATAGGATGGTCTAGGGATCATGGTTTCCTTCCTAGTGTTAAGTTGGGCTTCTATCTCAAGGGCTCTTTGATAGGCTTCCTCTATATTGTCTATTTGGTAAAGGGCAAGACCTCTCTTGATTTCTGACCTAAGACCATTTTTAAACCTACTCAGGGTAAACATAGGTCTTCATCCATATCACTCCTCAATAGGAGTTCATCAAACTTTACCATTGATGTATCCCAAGTTGTTTGGCGTGTACCTAGGACTAATCCCCGGCAACGGCGCTAAAAACTTGTTGTTTCCGCAAGTGTACGGATACTCGAAGTAATAAAGAAAGTATCGAATCCACAGGGACCTATGCTGCTGAGTACCGAATAATTGATTTTTCACTATCTACGCAATCGAAAGAGTGTAAACTAGCAAACGAAGACCAAAGCACTAAAACGGAATTATCAAAGAGAGAAACTGGGACTAGGGTTTCGTTCACTTTAATTTTTATGACTAAACATGAATAGAGATTTCATCAGTTTAATTTTAACATGACAAAGATGCAATTTACTTGAATAAAAGGATTATCTCACTTTTGTGCAGACAACCATGCAGGGATAAATCTTTGCTCTCACGCAAGAGTTGTCCCAATGCTATTGATAAGTAAATCATCAACTGAGAACTCAAGGATCACTTTCGTGCATCCGAGTTCTAAGTCGATAATCTCTAGTGGAATCTCAAGGATCACTTTCATGCATCCGAATCTCGACACTAGTTTTACTCAAGGTTCTCTAACGTTCCGATCTTTGCTTTCGCACAAGATCTCCACATTTGAAAGCTTAGACTCAATCCTAGATTTATATTATTATCATGACAGTTAGCTTACTAGAATCAAACAAACAAGAACTAACCTAAAAGGGGTTCCTATCATGCAATTCTAGGATTCCAAATTCTCAAGCAATTACTTTTCAGTCAATAGTGAAAATTCTAAAACACAAATAGTAATATAGATCTGAGGAGAGTCTAAGGACAAAACATCACATGAGTAAAATCATCATGCTAAGATTAAACAAGATGAAATAATAGAAAGATAGTTATCTAGTCATTAAAACTCAAGTGAATTACTCCCCCATGTCCCAAAAGAGGTTTAAGCTATCATAGAGGGAAGATTACAATGATTTATGATGAAGAAAATCAAAACAGAGGAGGAGTAAAAATTACGGTACGGCCGTAAAGATGTTTACAGCCGTAATCTGGGCGAACAGCGGCGTCGCTCGGTTTTCTGGTGATTTCTCCTCCGTCTGATCTCTGATCACGTTGAAACTTCAGGGGTCTCCTCTTCTCCTCTATGTGTAGTTTCCTCTTCTCCTCTTCTCCTTTTCTCCTTCTTACAGCTTTCCTTTTAAACGTCTGGATCGTTTGAAATCATTTACGTAAAAATTAGACTTCTGAGTTGACCGGGAAAGTCGCGAGCAGTTATGAAATTACGGCCATAATGATCCTTACGTTTGGGCCGTAATCTCGACAGCGAGCTCTCGCGTGAATTTCTTCTGTGATTACAGTACTGTATTGTTCTTTACGTTAGTGTCGTAATGTGAACAATCTCTCGGGTAGAAATCGACTAGAATTACGGTGCCGTAAAGAGGATTATGGTAGTGCCGTAAGCGTTTCAAAGTCTCTGTCCAAAAATGCCTATTAATTACGGCACCGTAAAGATATTTACAGCTATGCCATAACGTTCATCGATTCTTTGCCCGATTAAAGCTCCAAATTACGGTACCGTAAAGCATTTGTTGGGGGTGCCGTAATTTCCTCTGAAGCTCCAAATCTTCTGAAATTTGACGTGTGATCTTTTTTTGATGTTGTGAGTTCGATTATGCACTTGGATTGCTCGAAATTGACTAAAAAATATGCCTTTTTGCCTGAAAATCATCAAAAATAGAAAACAGTGTAGATTCCGTAGATATTGATAAGATATGGCTTAAAAACAAGCAAAGTCTGTGAATATGACACATAAATATCAATAAAATGGCATAGAAATCACGATAAATTTCGGTGTCATCAACCATGTACTCTTCTACAGATGAATTTACTTGGACAAGGCTACTACTTTGGTCAAGAAGCTTACTGTGAAAATTTTGGGGAACATACTTTTCTCTCAACTTGGTGTTCATCTCATCCCACCTTGTAATGGGAGGTTGACGAGACCTATGCAGGCTTCTTTCTACATTGGACCAATAGAGTCTAGCAGAACCTTCAAGAAGGCATTTGGTAAACCTAACCTTAGAGTGCTCGGGCATCATACTCCATTCAAAGTATTGCTCGAGTATGGTTGCCCAATCTGTATTGCCTAGGATCAAGAGATCCATTGAAGGTGGGCGGATTAAGCTTTACAGCATTATGCATGTAATCATCCCTAGGTCTAGGATTATGGTGGGTTTGGACATGTTGTCCTTCCCAGTCAAAGTTCTGGGGGGTATTCCTATGGGTGTTCCTTGGGGTTTGATTTCTTGGCATATGTTCTAGAGACTCTGTTAATTCACTAGAGGGTTGACTTGGAGGCCTACTTTGGTTTTCAATGGTTTGAACTCTAGTGTTGAGCTCTCTAATATCATTTCCCATACTAGCCATGTCTTGATTGATTTGGTTAAGGGACTCCAAAATTGCAGTGAGATCCATGGGTTGGTTGTTATCTTGTTGGGATCTAGACCTTGTTTGCATGATGCAAGATTTTGAAAAGAAATGCAGCCTAGTGTTTTATGGATATCAAATTTGTTTCAAACACCCTAGATTCCAAGAATCGTCCTAGAAGTAGAAATAAGTTTTGGCTTAAAAAACTATAAGGGCCTATGCTTTGATACCAAACTGATGTGGGGTGGAATCACTTGCATGCAAAAAACAAGTTTCAAAAGTATTTTTGGTATTATCATAAACTAGAGAAAATTGACTTAAACTAACGAAGCTGGAAAAATAGTGTTTTTGTATCTTTAGATAGGAAAACCGAAAGTTAACTACTTGCAAGAATGTAAATGACAATAACATAAAGAAGACTCACCTTGCGGTCCTTGAGAATAGAAGGACCGTCCTTCCCGTTCTTCACCGATTCTACTCTGATGGAAGGTGCAAGTTACACACAAAACATCACAGCAACCCCACATAGGCGTGGGTGAAATATAAAGTTAATTAAATGATCACAATATTAAAGAGTCAAGAGGGAGGCTAGTCCTCCAAGTTCTCTTGCTAACATAAGCTTTGGACTAACTAGAAAGAGGGAATGAGGCACCATGCTTCCTTCACCTTGCGCCAATCCCTACAAAGACCAAGATATGTGTAGTAAGATGTTCTTTAGAAACTAAGAGAAGAAACACAAGAGGTTGGAATACTCATCTTATTGAAGTGCCTTGAAGAGATCCAAGAGATGTATCCAAGTCCTTGTGCCATCTTGAGTTCTAGATCTCATTGTATTTTTGCTTTGATAGAGATGAGTCTTGGCCTTCCTTTGATGAAGAGAAGGGTGACGAGATGAAGATGAGAGGGTGAAGGGCTCGGCCTTGAAGTGTTGAGAGGAGAAGAAGAGGAGAGGATGGGCGACACATGCACCCATAAGTTGGCTAGCAACTAGTAGACAATTTTATTTCAACAATGCTAATGACATGATGCGATGGGGATACAATAAATAGCAGCTAAGGGATGAGGATAAGGTGAGGGCAATGTGGTCATTGGCCGCTTGCGCCCCTTACATATTTGGGGAAAATTCGAAATAGGAACAAGGCATTAAAGGGGCTGATTTTGTTGCCTTCTTTGGAGGGCCGAACATGGTAAGCTTTTGAATTTCGAATGGCTTCTTTGAATTTCAAATGGCTGCCTCCTTGGGTTGTTGGTGCATGGGTGGCTAAATTTTGAAAACCTTTCCTTTGTTGTTTGAGCGGTAATGAGGTAAGGAAAGTCTTCATCAATGCTCCTCCTTGATTTGTGGATCTAGATGAGGCTCTTCCTTGATTTTTGGATCTTGAGTGAGCCTTGCTTGATTTATTGGATGAGGATGGCACATATTCCTTCATGAGTTGGCAATGTCTTCAATTGGTACGTGATCTTGGAAGTGGAGTTGAGTTTGAAGTCTTCTCTTGAACTAGTTTGAAGTGGACCTTCCAAATTGGGAGCTAGCTTGTTGAAGTGGAGTGAGCTAGCTTAATTTCCCCTTGAGATGAATTTATAAGTATCCATTCTACATGCACTAACCTACCATGACATTACAATGCACAACCTACCAACAACATTCATAAAAGTAAATTACATGATAGACTTGGGGGTGGAAATAACC
This sequence comes from Costus lasius, assembly GCA_027563935.2. NCBI lineage: Eukaryota > Viridiplantae > Streptophyta > Magnoliopsida > Zingiberales > Costaceae > Costus > Costus lasius. The sequence goes on along the minus strand of CM050454.1, from coordinate 61,846,149 downwards.
TAAAATGCCATGCAATGCAAATAAGGAAAGTGCTGTAAAGGAAAGTGGGGACTTAGAAGGTACCCTTGGGTTAGGGTGGCCTTTAGCCCCATTTGTACCTCTTAGATTCGTGGCCTCTCCCTCCACCAGAACCTGATGGGGTTCACCATCTTTTTGGAACACCAGAAGACTTCCAGAATGCTTCACAGGCTGGTGAACCCCGGCGGGTTCACCAGTACTTCTGTAGCAATAGCCCGACACTAGTAAACTTCACAGATAGGTGAACCCAGGCGGTTTCACCCGTATTTTCAACCTCTCACCGCATGACTCGAGGCGCCGGGCGATTAGGATTTCTGCCGCCTTCCAATCTCGCTGAAATCCTTTCGATCGCGCCGCACGCTTGTCCTCTCAAAACGCTAAGGAGATCCTTAAGGGTTCGCTCCAAGTTTCCCTTTTCTGGTATCTTCTCTAAGCAACCCCAGGTCTCAGTTTCCGCTCGTCCGCTGTTCTGCGAGTTTCTTTCTGCCGATCCGCTGCCGCCTCCATTCCTCCTCGCACCTCCGATCAGATCTTCTCAGCCAAAGATCGCTTGCCGCTTTCCGATCTTCTCTAGCCACCATGCCTCCACGAACAAACGCCATGGCTTCCAAATGGACCGCGCGACCTACGCAAGCATTCTCCGACTCGTCAGCCACCGATAACGACGAGTATGAGCCGTCACCGACTCCCCCATCTTTCCAGCCACCACCGGTGACTCTAGGATCTTCTTCGTCTCGGCATGGACGCATGCCTACCAGCCGGCAGATGCCATACGTCTCTCCTCCGAACGAGTTCGGGATTATCCTCCGCAACGCCGGGCAAGAAGAACGGCATCAAATGTTGCATCAGTGCCGAGTTCTTAACATGAGGTATATAGACAAAGGCACGTTGCAACTACTTGGGCTGTGAGAAGATGTCAACATAATGTACGCTGCAGTCGGTTGGGAGCAGTTCCAGCAACTATTCTCTCCCACCTACATTGGAGTTACGCTGGAATTTCTGCGTTCTTTAGAAGTAAAGGCATATCCGATTCTTGAAGATGACCCCGGCCGTCTGACATTCCGTTTGGGTAACATCGAGCATAATCTTAATCTTTCTCAGTTACGTAGCATTTATGGTTTTCCTAAACCGTGAGTATTCAAGGTTCCTACCGAGTACAGCGAGCAGGGCTTCTGGAGTGCGATTACCAATGAGCATTCTTACTCCGCTCGTGTGGCCCATGCATCCAGCCTTTGCAACCCAGTGATTAAGTATGTTCACCGCGTGTTGGCCCATACCCTCTTTGGCCACAGTGAGAGCGACGGCATGGTTCGACAGACTGAGTTATTCTATCTCTGGTGCATGCTTCATAGCTTCCGGGTGGATTCTGGGTACTATTTGGCAAAACAGTTTAGCCGTGTCACCCGTTCTTTGAAGGGGGCGATTGTGATTGGCGGCCTTATCACCCCTTTGGCAATTTCATTAGGTATTGTCCCATACGGCGCACTGGAAGCTACTGGCAACAATAGGCTTGAAATCGAGTCTTGCGTCACCATGAAGTTGATTATTCGCAAGGGCGACTCCTACTGCATGACATTCAAAGGGAGTCCATTCTACTTGCCATTATCGAACCCAGAGCGCACCACTGTGCGTGTGGGAGGGAACTAGCGTATCCAGCCTGTTGATGATCCACAGCCTGACCCTGTTGACACAACACCACCTACACCTGACGCATTCTCATTCGGTGGCCCTTCTTCCTCTGACTCTATGATGGCTATCTTGTAGGAAATTAAAGAGGAGCAGCTCTACCAACGAGAAGTGATCGATCAGCTGGACACCACCGTTTCCTCCATTCAGTAGGACCATTCCTCTCGATGGGAGTCGATGGAGCCACACATGCAAAGGCAACACAAGATGATGGGGTCTGTGTGGGAAAAGATATCAAGTATGGATGAGCGACTTTCCTTTCTCTATGAGAAGAACATGGATTGCATGGACATTTCTTCTGACGAGGAAGCCGAGCTAGACTATAGTGCACGCGGGAAGAGCAAGAGCTCGCGGGCTTATGTTGTGATCCGTAAGTGCACGGATACTCGAAGTAATAAAGAAAGATATCGAACCACAGAGACCTATGTGTTAAGTACCAAATAGTTGTATTCTTACTAGCTAAGCAAACCGAGTATGATGCGAATAAACAATAAACATACGGGAAAATAATCAGAGAGATAAACTGGGACTAGCGTTTCATCCACCTTAATTTCAATGATTAGATATAATAAAAGGTCATCAATCAAATCCTATAATGATAAAGACTTATTTTACTTCATAAAAGGATTATCTCACTTTCGTGCAGACAATCATGCAGGGATCAATCCTCGCTTTCGCGCAAGATTTATTCCAATGCTGTAAATAAGTAAACCATCAATCAAAGAACTCAAGATCACTTTCGTGCATCCGAATTCTAGGTTGATTGTCTCGAGCGGAATCTCGAGGATTACTTTCATGCATCCGAGACTCAACACAAGTTATACCTATGGTTCTCCAATGTTTCGATCCTCACTTTCGTGCAAGATCTCCACGTTTGACACACTAAATTAATCCTAGGTTCATAATCATCATCAAGGCAATTAGTCATCTAAAATAAAGAAATAAGAACTTAACCTAATTTCTTACGGAGAGTTCCTATTAATCAATTTTAGGGTTCTAGTTCTCAAGCATGTCACCTTTCGGTCCTTAATGCAAGAACTCTATTCATGATGACAAAAAGTAAACTGAGGAGAAACTTAGAACAATAATCACATAGGTAAAATTATCATCAAACTTATCTTGACGAAATAAAAAGTTATCTAATCATATAAAATCAAGGGGATTACACCCATGTCCCAAATATATTTAAGCTTGCATGGAGAAAGAAATAGAATCAACCATAATTCAGAACGATCAGAAATCGAAGGAAAAAAAAGGTTTTAGGAAAATACACCACAGCTGTAATACAAATTACAGCCGTATTTTGATGTGAATAGTGGCAGCGCAACTTCTTTCCATGATTTCTCCTCCGTCTGACCTCCTCTTGCTCTAAAACTTCTATGGTGTCCTCTTCTCCTCCAGGCGAAGCTTTTGAGTGAACATCATGGCCTGAGATGTCCTCTACACCTCTCGGCATGAGGCCAAACCCTAACGACCTATCTGTTGATTGCTCCCCCGATTCTGGATAAACATTGGTTCTTTTGGTGCATGTGTCTTCTCCTCTTAAAGATGAGTCTGCAGCAACTTTCGGATCTAAATTTGGAGCTCTGGATCAAAAGTTATGGCCCGCGCAAGATTCGGCCACGGAAAACTCGCGTTTTTGACTGGAAATTACGGCCGTGTTATATTTTACAGCAGTGCCGTATTTTTATTCTGCGTGTTCTGGGTCAAAATTATGGCCCGTAAAATGCTTCTCGACCGTGCCGTAAAATCGGTCGAGTTCTCTGGTCTGAAGTGTCTGGAAAATACGGCACCGTAATCTGGTTTACGGCACTGCTGTAAAATCCGAAAAACCTTCTGTTCAGAAACTCCTCAAAATACGGCAGTGGCTCGGATTTTACGGTAGCGTATAAAAATACGGTACGGTAAAATAGGTTACGGCACTGCCGTAATTTGCTGAGTTGCTCCATTTTATGTGAAATTTCTTGGGTGATCTCCTCTTGATGATGGTAACTCTTCTATGTGTTTGATTTTGCTTGAAAACTCCTTGAAATAATGTCTTTTTACCTGAAAATTATGAAAAACCAAAGTAGAAGTAGACTTTGCAATATTTGATGAATTTAGCATGAAAACAAGTAAAAGATCCTCAATTTTAGCCTGAAAAGATACATAAAATGATACAAAATATACTATATATTTTGGTGTCATCAAATACATAAGGCTCAAACTTTGCTTGTCCTCAAGCAAAAATCAAAAGTTGATTAAAAGATAATGAAGGTCCCCTAAAGGGGGCGAAACCCTAAAGCATTGGCGCATATGGAAGATGCAAGCAGCGGAAAGGGGGGTTTCTAGATCTTGCATGCTATATGATTAACAAAAAGAACCCGATTGCATATAGAGAAGGATCATACCATAGCCATTTCTAGATGGCGCCTTGGAAGCAAAGATCAAACTGGATCTTTTCCAGAGGTGACGCACACAATTGATGTCGCCTACTCCTCCTTGCGATCCTTGTGCTAGCAAGGTCCAAAGATGTCTTTGTCGAGTGAAAGGGAAAAAGAATTTCTTGGCTTGGCGATTTTTCCTTATCGTCTATTCCTCTCCTCCACGCAAGAATGCCCCAAGAGCCAAAGCCGAATTGGCGACAAAGCGTGAAGGCGTGAAGAGGGAAAACGTGAAAACGTGGTCACGTTGAGAAGTGCTATCCAAAAATAGCATATAACTTCTCCACATGCGATCTTGGGTTTACCCCAATCGCAAACTCCACTTCACCCTTGAACCATGCGCTCATTCATGAGCCGGTTCACTTGAATTTGGTTCAATAACCAAATAAACCAAGCCATAAGTCCAGATCACATTAAAACCCTAAGGTATTTGATCTGACCGTTCATCTCCTGATGCTCTTGATCTCACCGATCCAGCATCCATTCTCTCAATCGAAGCTTACCGATCTCAAGCCCTAATCAATCAAACATGATCAGACCAGATCTCACTTACAATCAGAGATTAAATCCCTTTAAACTGAACCTGAACAATTCAGTCCACACGATCTGACTTAAGTAAGCCATATCATCAAATTGTGCGACCCTGAGGGTTTCCTTTAAATGTCGGTAACGATAACTTACGTTATCACGATCAGTGAGGGGTATCTAGCAACACATCACTGTCTCCCGATATAAAGAAAAGAGTCTTCCAAGACTACACCTAAACCACAGCACAAGTGTGAATCCAACTTCACAAGGCATACATGTTTCCTTTGCCACTGGATATTCTTATTGGACAAGCCTGTCAAGCTTGTAACTCCAATATGATGAGCATGATTAGATCAGATGAACAGAGTCACCTGGGTATGGCCATACACTTTCTCAATCATCTCATCCAGGGGGGCGCCTTTAGAACATCACACTCCTTAAACAAGGAGACGGCAATCCTATATCTATCACTAGTGCCCTAACCTGACTCAAGCTCACCATCCAAGATAGTCTATAATCATTATGTTTCAAATGATATTGAACTACCTCAAAACAATGACAATCATCATTTAGAAAACACAAGTGATCTCAAGTCAGAGGAAATGTGCCACTTGTCGCAATCAAGGAATATTCACATTGTGACAAGCAATTGAATATCCTAGTAGGGTCTGTCCAGTACATCCAATGTACCCATGAGTCTACATCTTATTCCATGCTCGAAGCATCCTATAAGATTAGAACACATATTAGTCTTAACCATATCAAGGCTGTCTCATGTTCACCAAGATATCTCGACTAAGGACAAAACTGCATGTCAGCCCAGCTGAACAGCTTTGAGACATTATTCAGAAGTACAATTATTGCAGCAGACAATGTAGCAACCTGAATAATAACCATGCCTTTATAAACATAAGAGTTTATAACATGATACTGATACAATCCCAAGGCCTCAAACATTAGCCTTAAGGGCATACCCCAACAATCTCCCACTTGCACTTAATCTAATGGTTGAGAAATCTCAAACCCATATTATTACAGTGCTTCTCATGCTTCTGCTGCGCCAGAGGCTTAGTAAGCGGGTCTGCCAGATTGTCATCTGTATGAACCTTGCAGACTTTGATCTCGCCACGATCTATGATCTCCCGGATCAAGTGAAACCGTCTCTGTATGTGCTTGGACTTCTGGTGCGACCGTGGTTCCTTTGCTTGTGCGATTGCTCCAGTGTTATCACAGAAGATAACCAAAGGATCTGCACTCGAAGGAACAACACCAAGTTCTCTCACGAACTTACGAATCCACACTGCCTCCTTGGATGCTTCCGAGGCTGCAACATACTCGGCTTCTGTTGTGGAATCAGCAACAGTTGACTGTTTGAAACTCTTCCACACCATTGCTCCTCCATTCAAGCTAAAAACATAGCCTGATTGCGATTGGAAATCATCCTGGTCCGACTGGAACGAAGCGTCAGTATATCCTTCAATACTGAGTTCTTCCTGACCACCATATATCAAGAACATACCTTTGGTCCTCCGCAGATATTTTAAGATGTTCTTGACTGCAATCCAGTGCGCCATACCTGGATTACTTTGGAACCGACTGGTCACGCTTAACCCGTAAGCAACGTCTGGGCGAGTACACAACATCGCATACATAATGGACCCAATAGCCGAAGCATAAGGCGTATTGTCCATTTCATCTTTCTCAGTCTGTGTTTGTGGACACTGACTCTTCGAAAGATTCAGACCATGTCTGACTGGAAGATATCCTCTCTTAGAATTCTCTAAGTGGAATCTCTCCAGGATCTTATCGATGTAAGTACTCTGGCACAGCCCGAGAAGCCTCTTAGATCTATCCCTGTAGATCTTCACACCTAATACATAGGCTGCTTCTCCTAGATCTTTCATCTGGAAACATTTCCTTAACCATGCCTTAACCGCATGCATTTCAGGAATGTCATTTCCAATGATCAAGATGTCATCGACGTAGAGGACTAGGAAAGTAATCACGCTCCCACTAAACCTCTTATATACACACGGGTCATCTTCGTTCTTGATGAAACCAAATTCAGTAACTGATTCATCAAAACGAATATTCCAGCTTCTTGATGCTTGCTTAAGTCCATAAATGGACTTCTTTAACTTGCATATCTTATGACGATCTGATGGATTAGTGAAACCCTCAGGTTGTGTCATGTACACATCCTCATCCAGATTTCCATTCAGGAAAGCTGTCTTCACATCCATTTGCCAGATCTCATAATCATAATATGCAGCTATCGCGAAAAGAATCCGAATAGACTTAAACATGGCTACAGGTGAGAAAGTTTCATCATAATCTATCCCGTAGATTTGTTTGAAACCTTTCGCAACTAGCCTGCCTTTATAGGTAACCACGTTACCATCCATGTCAATCTTCTTCTTGAAGATCCATTTACAGCCTATAGGGATAACTCCCGAAGGCGGATCAACCAAATCCCAGACTTGGTTATCTGACATGGAGTCCATCTCGGCTCGCATAGCTTCAAGCCATCTTGCTGACTCCGGTCCACTGACCTCATCCGCATAAGTGAGGGGTTCATCATTATCAATGATGTAGACTCCGTCATAGCGCTCAGGCTGTCGAAGGAACCTTCCCGATCTTCGCGGTTCCCGTGATATCTGAGCCTCAGGTTGTTCAATAACCTGATCTACCGGCTCAGGCTCATCCAACTGTGCTTGACTACTTTGTCCTTCCTCTGGATTCTCATCCAGCTTTATTTCTCTCCCACTGGCCTCTTGCAGAAGAAACTCCTTCTCAAGAAATATGGCCGTCCGAGCAACAAATACCTTGTTCTCTTTGGGATCGTAGAAATAATAACCCTTAGTTTCCTTAGGGTAACCGACAAAGATACATTTGTCAGATCTGCTCTCTAGTTTCCCAGAGGCGAGCTTTTTGACATAAGCCTCGCAGCCCCAGATCCTGATAAATGTCAAGCTCGGGTGTTTCCCATACCATAACTCATATGGAGTCTTAGAAACGGCCTTAGATGGCACTCGGTTTAGTACCTTTGCAGCTGTTTCCAGTGCAAATCCCCAAAAGGAATATGGAAGAGTAGCCTGACTCATCATAGAACGAACCATATCAAGTAACGTTCTATTTCTCCTCTCGGACACACCATTCCATTGCGGTGTTCCTGGCGGAGTGAGCTGTGAGATAATCCCACACTCCTTCATATAGTCAGTAAACGCATGACTTAGGTATTCTCCACCTCGATCAGAACGAAGTGCCTTGATATTTCGGCCTAGCTGATTCTGTACTTCATTTTTGAACTCTTTGAACTTGTCAAAAGATTCACTTTTATGTCTCATTAAATAGACATACCCATATCTACTGAAATCATCAGTAAAGGTAATGAAGTACTGATAGCCACCTCTCGCATGTTTACTAAATGGCCCACACACATCACTGTGTATAAGGTCAAGTAAACCTGAAGCCCTTTGTCCTTTGTTAGGAAAAGGTGACTTCGTCATTTTGCCCATTAAACAAGCCTTGCATGTATCAATCTCCTCATAGGAGAATGATCCCAGCAGTCCATGATCATGCAACCGCTTAATGCATTTCTCGTTAATATGGCCTAAACGACTATGCCATAGCAAGGTGCTGTCATCAGCATACTTGGCTTTCTTATTATCAATATTTTGTATAGAACTTTCCATGTCCAACATGAATAACCCATTGTTAATTGAACCAGTTGCATAAACAATATTATCTAAAGATAAAACACACTTTGAAATATTGCATTCAAAGGAAAACCCCTTCCTGACAAGAGCAGGAATAGAGATAATATTTTTAGTAATACTGGGAACAAAGTAACAATTGTTTAATTCTAATACAATTCCAGATGGTAATGAGATGAAATAGTCTCCTACAGCAACAGCAGCAACCCGTGCCCCGTTTCCTACTCGTAGGTCCACCTCATGCTGTCCCACCTGCCTTCTTCTCTTGAGTTCCTGCACATTTGAACAAATGTGAACTCCACATGCAGTGTCCAACACCCATGATATAGAAGAAGATGAAAACATGACTTCAGTCACGTAAATACCTGAGCCAGAAGCGATGCTTCCCCTCTTATCTCCTTGGAGCGCTTTACAGTCCTTTTTCCAGTGACCCAGCTGGCCACAGTGGAAACACCTGTATTCCTTGGACCGCTTAACCTTCTGCTTCAGAGCCTTGCTGTAGCTCTTGACAGGGGCCTTGCCCTTCTTCCCCTTCTTCTTGTTCCTAGAAGGAACCATTAAGACAGAGGTTGAAGGCTTTCCCTTCAGAGTTTCCTCAGTAGTCAAGAGCATATTCAGCAGCTCTGCCGGAGTACAGTCGATTTTGTTCATATTAAAGTTAATAATGAACGCATCGAAAGAGGGCGGGAGAGACTGCAGAATGATGTCTACAGCAAGCTCCTGATTGATGGTATGCCCCAGTTTCTCCAGAGCCTCCTTGTGCCCAATCATCTTGAGCACGTGAGCTCCCACTGGGCTCCCTTCAGCCAGTTTGCTCTGAAAGAAAAGCTTTGTCAGATTATAGCGTTCTGTCCTCGCCTGTGCAGCATACAGCATCTTGAGGTTTGCTATCATGTCTATTGCAGACATATCCTCATGCTGACGCTGCAGCGGTGGCGTCATAGACGCTAGCATCAGGCAAGCGACATCAATGCTATCATTGACGTGCTTTTCATAAGCTTCCCGAACCGCCCTTGCGGCGTTCGGAGCGGGTTGAGGCGGTATCGCCGTCTCGAGGACATACAGTTTCCTCTCAGCCTTAAGAACGATCTTAAGGTGTCCGAACCAGTCTGAGAAGTTCGGCCCAGCAAACTTCTCTCTTTCCAGTAGGGATCGCACATTGAAGCTCATGGTGTTCGTTGCTGCAGGTATCTACAACAATGCAAGAACAGCAAGGTCAGTATCAATGTCAAGAATCAATCAGGACTTAAGAATGATTCTTTTTCTCACTATTTTATCTGGCTGAAAAATCCGGCAAAACAGCCCGAAAGAGTAGAACTCTTTTAGTGAGATGGGATCCAGATTTCATACTTGGTCTCCGCGTCCCGCTCAGGCGAGATAAGATGAACAGAGAGTACAAGCACTAATCTCTGGTAGGCTGTCCCAGCCAATCGCCAACCCGTGCGATTCCCCTTCATCTGGGCAATCCAGTAGACTGTGCCAACTGAGTTGGTACAACACAATCTCTGACCCCACAGATGGCTGCCTCCATGTGCTACCATATGCGCCACATATGTAGCCTACATGGTCAAGCTGACCCGACCTACTCCCTGGACCACCACGTGCTATGCTGAGCAACGAGAAGGGATAAATCCCTACTCTGTAACACGCAGGTGTAATCCAGCACCGTCTGAAGATAGATGGACGTGCCCACTGAGTGGGTACAACACGGCTCCAACGATAGTCAGAACAGTGAGGTTTCGCGTCAGAAGGCTTACGAGCTTGATATTTTAGCGTTGGATTTTAACGGTCTTTTATCTTCTTCACTATCATGCAATTCCTATGGTGATAGCAGAAGATAAATAAATCATGCTGTTCTACTTATTGAAACAATAAAAGAAAGCATGAATCTTATGTGGTAAAAGCCCATAAAGCCTAAGTAAGACCTTAACCTAACTTAAGTCTTCACTTGCTTTTCGTCATGGGGCTTTTGCTTCTCATCTGGCCCAACCCAGGGCCCAAGCGCCATCTGCAGCTCTGGTGCGCCCACCAAGAAAATGCGCCAGGTCCTAGGGTCGAACCCTAGACCTCCCACCTGGTCAAGCCACAAGCTGCATGCGCCTCTGCCAAGTGTGCTCTGTGCTCTTGTCTGATTAATGTACAAATTAATCTATCTAGACAAGATTGACTCGCAGGTCAATTACATTTTATAAATTAAATGCAATGTGATGCGCAGATCACAATATAAAAATAATTTACAAAATTAACCAGGCACGCAGGCCCCAGCACAGCACACATTAAAAACGGGCAGCCCACATAAGATTAAATAAACAAACATAGGCATCAATCAACATGTGATCCAATCATGAAAATTAAATTTCGAAAACCCCATAGGCATCAATTTTAATTTCCTTATTTGCCCTACATCCTTACAACGGTCCATTACTAGGGATCCACTCATCCAACCTAGTCAGATCCACTGCCCTTGCATGCACCAAGTCCTTACTGACTTGAGTCGACCAAAAAGGTCAACCATGCATGCGCCAGGGCTGAACAACCACAATGAGGTCTGGCAAACGGGTGTGACCCCGGGCCTAACTCATGTGCGTTCATAGGTTGTCTCAATCAGACATCGCTACACGCCTGTCTGCAGTCGACCTATAGCCACCAGGTGCTTGCGCACAGGTGCTATCTGGTCAACCCATCAAGGCTGTCAGATGGTCTGATCAGACTGTCTGGATCTAACCTAGGGGATGACTTCAACCCTAGTAACCCGTCTAAGGGTTTACAGTAAGGCCTTAGATCTAGTGTGAGTCGCGCAAGTATTTAAGTTTTAAGAAAACCAACAACATACAAGCGCTAACTTAAGGTAACCTCATACATGCGCCATAAACAAAATACAAGTTTCGCCTATGATAACTTAACATGTATTTTCGCATGTAATAAAGATCTAAGCACTGTTCGCAAACAAGGATCACAAAATGGCTTGCAATCATAAAACATGCATGAAACCAAGGCTCTGATACCAATTGAAGGTCCCCTAAAGGGAGCGAAACCCTAAAGCATTGGCGCATATGGAAGATGCAAGCAGCGGAAAGGGGGGTTTCTAGATCTTGCATGCTATATGATTAACAAAAAGAACCCGATTGCATATAGAGAAGGATCATACCATAGCCATTTCTAGATGGCGCCTTGGAAGCAAAGATCAAACTGGATCTTCTCCAGAGGTGACGCACACAATTGATGTCGCCTACTCCTCCTTGCGATCCTTGTGCTAGCAAGGTCCAAAGATGTCTTTGTCGAGTGAAAGGGAAAAAGAATTTCTTGGCTTGGCGATTTTTCCTTATCGTCTATTCCTCTCCTCCACGCAAGAATGCCCCAAGAGCCAAAGCCGAATTGGCGACAAAGCGTGAAGGCGTGAAGAGGGAAAACGTGAAAACGTGGTCACGTTGAGAAGTGCTATCCAAAAATAGCATATAACTTCTCCACATGCGATCTTGGGTTTACCCCAATCGCAAACTCCACTTCACCCTTGAACCATGCGCTCATTCATGAGCCGGTTCACTTGAATTTGGTTCAATAACCAAATAAACCAAGCCATAAGTCCAGATCACATTAAAACCCTAAGGTATTTGATCTGACCGTTCATCTCCTGATGCTCTTGATCTCACTGATCCAGCATCCATTCTCTCAATCGAAGCTTACCGATCTCAAGCCCTAATCAATCAAACATGATCAGACCAGATCTCACTTACAATCAGAGATTAAATCCCTTTAAACTGAACCTGAACAATTCAGTCCACACGATCTGACTTAAGTAAGCCATATCATCAAATTGTGCGACCCTGAGGGTTTCCTTTAAATGTCGGTAACGATAACTTACGTTATCACGATCAGTGAGGGGTATCTAGCAACACATCACTGTCTCCCGATATAAAGAAAAGAGTCTTCCAAGACTACACCCAAACCACAGCACAAGTGTGAATCCAACTTCACAAGGCATACATGTTTCCTTTGCCACTGGATATTCTTATTGGACAAGCCTGTCAAGCTTGTAACTCCAATATGATGAGCATGATTAGATCAGATGAACAGAGTCACCTGGGTATGGCCATACACTTTCTCAATCATCTCATCCAGGGGGGCCCCTTTAGAACATCACACTCCTTAAACAAGGAGACGGCAATCCTATATCTATCACTAGTGCCCTAACCTGACTCAAGCTCACCATCCAAGATAGTCTATAATCATTATGTTTCAAATGATATTGAACTACCTCAAAACAATGACAATCATCATTTAGAAAACACAAGTGATCTCAAGTCAGAGGAAATGTGCCACTTGTCGCAATCAAGGAATATTCACATTGTGACAAGCAATTGAATATCCTAGTAGGGTCTGTCCAGTACATCCAATGTACCCATGAGTCTACATCTTATTCCATGCTCGAAGCATCCTATAAGATTAGAACACATATTAGTCTTAACCATATCAAGGCTGTCTCATGTTCACCAAGATATCTCGACTAAGGACAAAACTGCATGTCAGCCCAGCTGAACAGCTTTGAGACATTATTCAGAAGTACAATTATTGCAGCAAACAATGTAGCAACCTGAATAATAACCATGCCTTTATAAACATAAGAGTTTATAACATGATACTGATACAATCCCAAGGCCTCAAACATTAGCCTTAAGGGCATACCCCAACAGATAAACCTTTTCATGCTCAATAAATTTCTAGAATACAATCATCAATGAAAAATTCCATCAATTGATTTATAAAACTTCAAGCTAACATATCATTCTTAGAATTCAACCCTCTAGATCCACAATTCAATCAAATAAAATTTTGCAACTTGTATAATAAATAGAATTATCAATCTCATGATTTCACCCAGTTTTCAATTCAAATCTATCAAGGTTTTGTTTATAGGAATTAGGTTTCCAAGATCTTTTTCCACATATAATTTTTTTTTAATGCATTTTGTTTGTTTTTGTAAAGATGGCATGTACCCACTTAGATACACTCTTTTTATTTTTGACTTCAACCTTTGTCTTCGGTACCACTGTCAATTTTACACAGTGCCAAATAGAGGAGTCTTATTCTTTTTATCTCTCATTATTTTTCATGCATAGACTTCAACCCATGTCTTAGGTACCACTATCAATTTTACATAGTGCCAAGTAGGGGAGTCTCTCACTATTTTTGTGGATCTTGGATTCTTCTTTCCCAACAAATAGCAAAATAGACTAAACATCTAATAGGTTGATCAATTGATATCAGTTCACAAATCATACTCATATGCTCATTTTATTTAAAGGAGTAGTTTCACCTTTAGATCTTATTCTTCAAATAACACATCTACCCAAAATTTCATGCATCAACCAATGTCAAATTTGAATAATAGATATGCATTGAAGAAGTAAATCTAACATGATAGGGTTTTCTCTAATCACAAGTATAAATAATCACATCATCAAGGAAGATATTTTATCAATAGAAATTTTATCAATAAATCATGCCATCATATAATAGAAAGTGGATCATATGCTTTCATCAATTTTAACAACAAATTTGAATAATATCATCATCAAAACAATGAGTTCCATATATCCATAAAATCATTTTTCAAGAGAAAACCAATAAGTAGTATAAATATGATAAAGTCAAAGATGCACTATAAGAAATAGTCATTAATAAGAGAGTGCACGTGATACTCACAAAACTATATAGATCATGCTCAATCATTGTCAAGCCAATGCAGCTGGGTCCAAAGATGTGCCTTCTCAAAATTTTTACTTGCACAATTGAAGATACATAAGGCTCAGTCTAAAAATAGTCTCTAAAAATAATAATGATAAAAATAATTTTCTGAAGGGAGAATCAGAGATGTTGCCGGAGGTCTGAAGAGAATGCCGGTGGAAAGAGTCGAGCAGGCAAGAAGCAGAGGTGAATAGAGGCTAGCTGAAAAGCTGCTAGTAATGATGGTGATGGTGCCGACAGTAGAGTGAGTAATCTCTAGTGGCCTGCTAGAGAATATAGTCTTGGAGGTGAGATCGTCGGCCGGTGGTGCAAGAGATAGCACTGCAAAAATAAAAAATCAGTCACTAATAAATATTCTACTGCATAAATAAATAAAATCAATAGAATAAGAGGCAGTAGAAGAAGTAAGAGTCTGCAGATGGTATAATCCAGTGTCGATGGCTGGAAACAGTGATGTTAGAGGCAGATGTAGTGGTGGCTAGAGGTGGAAGACAATTGTTCTTGAAGATTTCTGGATCTGGAGTCAAAAGAAGCAATAACATGTAGAAAGCAAACAAAGCAGTTTTTGAATTTTTTTTTTTTTATGAAAAGTAGCCATGCCCTAGAATAAAATTTAATGATCCAAATAAAAAATGAACAAAACCAAGTTGTAGAATAAGATATATTCTTTTTAGACGTATGAAAATCAAAGGATCAAAATCTATCAGAAATTTAGGGCATCAACAGAAAGAAGGCTACTCAGATTAAAAACTGCACAAACTGCACAAAAGTTAATCAGATTCAAAAAGTTGCTATGTGTCCTAGAATGATCAGAAAATATTTTTATGAAAATAATTAATCCACAAGGTAGAATGACACACGAACTTCCAATTCCAAGTGAAAAATGTGGGTTTCAAGTTATTTAAGCATCTTAAAAAGCTGTAGCAAAAGTGCTAATCAGATTAGTCAGAAGAAAACTGCTGCATAAATTAATCAAAATCGAAAAGTTGCTATGGGTTTTAGAATGATCCATGGACTTTAAAATTCAGAAAAAATATCCATATGATAGACAAAGATGAGTACTTCCATGTCGTGCCAAAGATTAAAATTTTTGCCATCCCAGTTTCTTAAAATCATAGCGAGAAAACACCCAGTCAAGTAAGAAGAATGCAGAAAGCAGGTTTCAAATTATGGCACCGTATTACACATTACAGTACTGCCGTATTATTCAAAGAACTCACGGGAAAGAAATCACTCAAAATTACGGCACGTGAAAGACGTTACGGCCCTGCCGTAAAATTTACAAAACTTTCTGTCAAAAACGGACCGAAAATACGGTACCGTAAAACCAATTACGGCGGTGCCATATTATGCGCCAAAACTTGTTTTCCCCTACAAAAAGAGAAGAAAAATTAATTCTAAAAATAAATAAAAATAAAAGAAACAAAGCTAAACAAGAGTGCTAATTTTTAGGTCATTAGCTTGACCAAAAATCAAACATCATGGTGAAGTAGGTGAATCAGTTCCAAAGTAAATAACATGTAATTTTTTCCTTTTTTGCTGTCCAAAAAGTTCAGCCACTAATTCAAAAATCCAGAATTTCATGTAAATCACAATCACCGTGGCTTTCTCAAATATGTAGAAATTAAAATCAAAATTTTCAATGATCTTCCTATGTTTGTCAGTAAGCAAAATCATAAGTCCTTTCTTCAAATTCATGTCTTCAATTGCAATAGGACTTTGATCAAAAGATATAAGCATTGGATCATCAAAATAAGTTTTATGTCTTTCATTAGATTCCTCAATAAAGCATAATTTTTCAAATTCATCAAAAGATTCAACAAAAGATATGGGCAAAACATCAGAGTGAGATTCATCAGTGTTTGTAATTTTCAAATCTTTTTCAATTTCCTCATGTTCACCATCAAACAATTTTTCAATATCAAAATTATCAACAAAATCAAGATGAGACTCTTCAAAATCAATTTCCTCATACCTCCCCTCAAATAATTCTTCATCAGAAGAGTCAAAATCAGAATGATTTGAAAAAGAATTAATAGAATCAGAGTTGACCACAAGAGATTTATCATTAATTTCAAAAATATCACTAAAATCACAGTGGGGTTCATTAATGTCTATAATTTTTGAACCTTCATCATGCTCATCAGATTTAACCATAAATAAGTTATTATCAAAATCATGATTATCATGAAATGAAGGTTTTTCAATTTCAATTTTCTCAACCTTTTCCACAAATAAATTAGCAGATGGATCAATTTCACAATAATCAAAATTAGAGTGAGGTTCATGAATATCCACATAAGGCTCAATCTCAAAACAATCATAATCAGAGGGGGAATTTTCTAAATCAAGTTCTTTAGTTTCAAACTCAAATAAACAATCTTGTTGTGTTCTCTGGGTTTCCAAAATTTTAGAATTTGCAGTTAAAGATTCTACTTGAGAAGCAAGTTGACTAATCATCATCCCCTTAAGATCTTCAATATTTTTACTTCTATTTATCATGAGTTGGTTTTGATTTGACATGAATTTTTCAAGCATGGATTCTAACCTAGATTTTCTAGTATCCTCAAAGCATGGCACAGAAACATGATCAGAGCAATCATCATAAAAAGAAGTTTGATTTCCCCAACTAGGATAATAATGATCATCTTGATAACATGATGAATTAGAATTTTGAGGCATTAAAAATTTGCAATCAGAAGTATTATGATCAGAAGACTTACAAATATTACATGTAACAAAATAAGAGTGTAATTTCGCTATTTCTGTAAGAGTCATCTGTGAATAATCTTTATGCTCACCTTGTTGCATGTATACCTTACCTCTTTCAGAAGCCCATGAATTATGATGAAAAGACATATTTACCAAATCTATCAAGAACAGAAAGATAATCCAATACCAATTAATCAAATTTTTTTTTCAGAATATATAAAAAAATAGAAAATATAAAACATAAGCAAATTCACAAATTTTAGAAATCGCAGTTCTGTCATAACTGCGAAAATCCAAAACCTGCAAAAAAAAAACAAAGTTAAATCTAAAAAAAATAAAACTTAGTCTAGCAATACTAACAACTATTTTGATATTAACAAAACTAAGGTCCCTGGCTACGGCAGCAAAAATATGTTGTGATCCGCAAGTGCACGGATACTCAAAGTAATAAAAAAAGATATCGAACCACAGAGACCTACGTGTTAAGTATCAAATAGTTGTATTCTTACTAGCTAAGCAAACCGAGTATGATGCGAATAAACAATAAACACACGGGAAAATAATCAGAGAGATAAACTGGGACCAGGGTTTCATCCACCTTAATTTCAATGATTAGATATAATAAAAGGTCGTCAATCAAATCCTATCATGATAAAGACTTAATTTACTTCATAAAAGGATTATCTCACTTTCGTGCAGACAATCATGCAGGGATCAATCATCGCTTTCGCGCAAGATTTATCCCAATACTGTAAATAAGTAAACCATCAATCAATGAACTCAAGATTGTTGGGGTATGCCCTTAAGGCTAATGTTTGAGGCCTTGGGATTGTATCAGTATCATGTAATAAACTCTTGTGTTTATAAAGGCATGGTTATTATTCAGGTTGTTACCTTGTCTGCTGTAATAAGTGTACTACTGAATAATGTCTCAAAGCTGTTCAGCTAGGCTGACATGCTAAATGTCCTTAGTCGATATATCTTGGTGAACATGAGACAGCCTTGATATGATTGAGACTAATATGAATTCTAATCTTATAGGATGCTTCGAGCATGGAATTAGATGTAGACTCATGGGTACATTGGATGTACTGGACAGACCCTACTAGGATATTCAATTGCTTGTCACAATGTGAATAATCCTTGTATGCTACAAGTGGCACATGTCCTTTGACTTGAGATCACTTGTGTTCCTAAATGATGAATGTCATTGTTTTGAGGTAGTTCAATATCATTTGAAATATAATGGTTATAGACTATCTTGGATAATGATCATGAGTCAGGTTAGGACACTAGTGATAGATAAAGGATTGCCGTCTCCTTGTTTAAGGAGTGTGATGTTCTAAGGCCCCCCCTATATGAGATGATTGAGAAAGTGTATGGCCATACCCAGGTGACTATGTGCATCTGATCTAATCATGCTCATCATATTGGAGCTACAGGCTTGACACGCTTGTCCAATAAGAACATCCAGTGGCAAAGGAAATATGCATGCCTTGTGAAGTGGATTCACACTTGTGCTATGGTTTGGGTGTAGTCTTGGAAGACTCTTTCCTTTATATCGGGAGACAGTGATGTGTTGCTAGATACCCCTCACTGATCGTGATAATGTAAGTTATCGTTACCGACATTTAAAGGAAACCCTTAGGGTCGCACAATTTGATGATATGGCTTACTTAAGTCAGATCGTGTGGACTGGATTGTTTTGATTCAGTTTAAAGGAGTTTAAACTCTGATTGTAAGTGAGATCCAGTCTAATCATGTTTGATTGATTAGGGCTTGCGATCGGTAAGCTTCGATCGAGAGGATTGATGCTACATCGGTGAGATCAAGAGCATCATGAGATGAACGGTTAGATTGGAAACCTTAGGGTTTAGTTGATCTAGACCGATTGGCTTGGGCTGGCTTGGTTTGGCCTTTGGACCGAACACATTTACTTTGAACCGGTTCAAGAGCTTGAACGTATGGTTCATTGTTTTGGCGTTTTGGTCGATTTAGTGATCATGAACGCATGGCTTAATGGATTTTCCAATTTTGGAAAGTCATTTAGCGCATGTTCCCTTGAACGCCAAATGACTTGAACGCTCCATTCAACTCTCGTCTCCTTGCTCTTGCTTGATGAGACTTTGGCGTGGAGAAGGCGAGGTCTTGGTGGAGGTTCGGCAAGCCTAGACATCATCTCTCATTTCCTTACCATACGAGAGGGACCCTTGAAGGACCTTGCTAGCACAAGGATCTCCAAGGAGCAAGCACATGATCTTGTGTGCGTCAACTAGGGAGAAGATCCCTTTCGATCTTTCTCTTCCAAGTCGCCATCTTCCTCATGGCTTTGGTATGGATCTAAACTTCATCAAGTTGATCATATTATCTTGCTAAGATCCATGAAAAACCCTTGCTTCCGCTTGCAATTTTTATGCGCCACCCTTAAGGGTTTTTCGCCCCCCTCTTGAAAGGGGTTTCATCTGCTTGCGCTCCCCCTTGAAGGGGACTCTTCAATTGGTATCAGAGCATGCGGTTCAAGCATGTAATATGATTGCTTGGTATATTTTGTGATCCTTGGTTGCGCATTTACATGTATGCTTAGATCTTGTTGACATGCAAAACTTACATGTTATTTCTTCATGCGAAAGTAAGATGTTTACCTTATGTTGGCGCATGTTGTTTGTTCATCTTGTCGCATGTCTTGTGTTGGCGCTTAGTTCATGTTATTTTATCAAAAACCTAACATGCGCGCCTATGACTAGATCTAAGTGGCGCCTACTATAAACCCTTAGATGGGTTGATGGGGTTGAAGTCACCTCTAGGTTAGATCCAATAGTCTGATCAGACCATCTGACAGCCGAGATGGATCGACCAGATGGCACCTGTGCGCAAGCACGAGGTGGCTATAGGTCGATTGCATCTTAGGCGTGTAGCGAGGTCTGGTTGAGACAACCATTGAACACACATGAGTTAGGCCCGGGGTCACACCCGCATGCCAGAACTCATGAGGGTTGTTCAGCCCTTGGCGCATGCATAGTTGACCATTAGGTCAACTCGAGTCAGTTAGGACTTGGTGCATGCAAGGGGCAGAGGATCTGACTAGATGAATGAGTGGATCCCTATCAATGGACCATTGTAAGGTTGTAGGGCACATAAGAAAATTAAAATTGATGCCAATGGGGTTTTCAAAATTTATTTTCTTTTAATTGGATCACATGTTGTTTGATGCCTATGCTTGTTTATTTAATCTTATGTGGGTTGCCCTTTAATGTGTGCTGTGCTGGGGCCTGCGTGCCTGGTTAATTATAAATTAATATTTATTTGTGATCTGCGAATCACATTGTCTTTAATTTATAAAATGTAATTGACCTGCGAGTCAATCTTGTCTAGATAGATTAAAATGTATTTTTAATCAGACAAGAATTCAAGGCACACATCCCAGAGGGGCATTCAGCTGGTGGCGCACCTGAGGTGCTCTTGGCGCAAGGGCCCTGGGTTGGACCAGATGAGATGCTAAAGACCCAAGAAGAGCAAGTGAAGACTTAAGTATCTTAAGGTCTTACTTAGGCTATGGGCTTTTACCACATAAGATCCATGCTTTCTGTTATTGTTTAAATAAGTAGAACAGCATGATTTATTTATCTTCTGCTATAGCCATAGGATTTGCCTGATAGTAAGAAGATAAAAGACCGTTAAAATCCAAACGCTAAAATATCAAGCACGTAATGCCTTCTGACGCGAAACCTCACTGTTCTGACTATTGTTGGAGCCGTGTTGTACCCACTCAGTGGGCACGTCCATCTATCTTCAGACGGTGTGGGATTACACCTGCGTGTTACAGAGTAGGGATTTATCCCTTTTCGTTGCTCAGCATAACACGTGGTGGTCCAGGGAGTAGGTCGGGTCAGCTTGACCATGTAGGCTGCATATGTGGCGCATATGGCAGCACATGGAGGCAGCCATCTGTGGGATCAGAGACTGTGTTGTACCAACTCAGTTGGCACAGTCTGCTGGATTGCCCAGATGAAGGGGAATCGCACGGGTTGGCGATTGGCAAGGACTACCTACCAGAAATTAGTGCTTGTCATCTCTGTGCATCTTATCTCGCCTGAGCGGGACGCGGAGACCAAGTATGAAATCTGGATCCCATCTCACTAAAAGAGTGTTACTCTTTCGGACTGTTTTATGGATTTTACAGTCAGCTAAAATAGTGAGAAAAAGAATCTTTCTTAAGTCCTGGATTGATTCTATACATTGATACTGACCTTGCTGTTCTTGCATTGTTGTAGATTCCTGCAGCAACGAACACCATGAGCTTCAATGTGCGATCCCTACTGGAAAGGGAGAAGTTTACTGGGCCAAACTTCTCGGACTGGTTCGGACACTTTAAGATCGTTCTTAAGGCAGAGAGGAAACTGTATGTCCTCGAGACGGCTGTGCCGCCTCAACCCGCTCCGAACGCCGCAAGGGCGGTTCGGGATGCCTATGAAAAGCACATCAATGATAGCATTGATGTCGCTTGCCTGATGCTAGCGTCTATGACGCCACCGCTGCAGCGTCAGCATGAGGATATGTCGGCTATAGAAATTATAGCGAACCTCAAGATGCTGTATGCTGCACAGGCGAGGACAGAACGCTATAATCTGACAAAGCTTTTCTTTCAGAGCAAACTGGCTGAAGGGAGCCCAGTGGGAGCTCACGTGCTCAAGATGATTGGGCACAAGGAGGCTCTAGAGAAACTGGGGCATACCATCAACCAGGAGCTTGCTGTAGACATTATTCTGCAGTCTCTCCCGCCCTCTTTCGATGCGTTCATTATTAATTTTAATATGAACAAGATCGATTGTACTCCGGCAGAGCTGCTGAATATGCTCTTGACAACTGAGGAGACTCTGAAGGGAAAGCCTTCAACCTCTGTCTTAATGGTTCCTTCTAGGAACAAGAAGAAGGGGAAGAAGGGCAAAGCCCCTGTCAAGAACTACAGTAAGGCTCTGAAACAAAAGGTTAAGCGGTCGAAGGACAACAGGTGTTTCCACTGTGGCCAGCTGGGTCACTGGAAAAAGGACTGTAAAGCGCTCCAAGGAGATAAGAGGGGAAGCATCGCTTCTGGCTCAGGTATATATGTGACTGAGGTCATGTTATCTTCTTCTTCTATTTCATGGGTGTTGGACACTGCATGTGGAGTTCACATTTGTTCAAATGTGCAGGAACTCAAGAGAAGAAGGCAGGTGGGACAGCATGAGGTAGACCTACGCGTTGGAAACGGGGCATGGGTTGCTGTTGTTGCTGTAGGAGACTATTTCATTTCTTTACCATCTGGCATTGTATTGGAATTAAACAATTGTTATTTTGTACCCAGTATAACCAAGAATATTATCTCTATTCCTGCTCTTGTCAGGAAAGGATTTGCCTTTGAATGCAATATTTCAAAGTGTGTACTTTCTCTTGATAATATTGTTTATGCTACTGGTTCAATTAACAATGGGTTATTCATGTTGGACATGGAATATTCTATACAAAACATTGATAATAAGAAAGCCAAGTATGCTGAAGACAGCACCTTGTTATGGCATAGTCGTTTAGGCCATATCAACAAGAAGCGCATTAAGCGGTTGCATGATCATGGACTACTGGGATCATTCTCCTATGAGGAGATTGATACATGCAAAGCTTGTTTGATGGGTAAAATGACGAAGTCACCTTTTCCTAACAAAGGTCAAAGGGCTTCAGGTTTACTTAACCTTATACATAGTGATGTGTGTGGGCCGTTTAGTAAACATGCCAGAGGTGGCTATCAGTACTTCATTACATTTACTGATGATTTCAGTAGATATGGTTATGTCTATCTAATGAGACATAAGAGTGAATCCTTTGACAAGTTCAAAGAGTTCAAGAATGAAGTACAGAATCAGCTAGGGTGAAATATCAAGGCACTTCGTTCTGATCGAGGTGGAGAATACTTGAGTCATGCGTTTACTGACTATCTAAAAGAGTGTGGGATTATCTCACAGCTCACTCCGCCAGGAACACCGCAATGGAATGGTGTGTCCGAGAGGAGAAATAGAACGTTACTTGATATGGTTCGTTCTATGATGAGTCAGGCTACTCTTCCATATTCCTTTTGGGGATTTGCACTGGAAACAGCTGCAAAGGTACTAAACCGAGTGCCATCCAAGGCCGTTTCAAAGACGCCATATGAATTATGGTAGGGGAAACAGCCGAGCTTGACATTTATCAGGATCTGGGGTTGCGAGGCTTATGTCAAAAAGCTCGCCTCTGGGAAACTGGAGAACAGATCTGAGAAATGCGTCTTTGTCGGTTACCCTAAGGAAACTAAGGGTTATTATTTCTACGATCCCAAAGAGAACAAAGTATTTGTTGCTCGGACGGCCATATTTCTTGAGAAGGAGTTTCTTCTGCAAGAAGCCAGTGGGAGAGAAATAAAGCTGGATGAGAATCCAGAGGAAGGACAAAGTAGTCAAGCACAGTTGGATGAGCCTGAGCCGGTGGATCAGGTTATTGAACAACCTGAGGCTCAGATATCACGGGAACCGCGAAGATCGGGAAGGATCCGTCGTCAGCCTGAGCGCTATGACGGAGTCTACATCATTGATAATGATGAACCCCTTACTTATGCAGATGCGGTCAGTGGACCGGAGTCAGCTAGATGGCTTGAAGCTATGCGAGCCGAGATGGACTCCATGTCAGATAACCAAGTCTGGGATTTGGTTGATCCGCCTCCGGGAGTAATCCCTATAGGCTGTAAATGGATCTTCAAGAAGAAGATTGACATGGATGGTAACGTAGTTACCTATAAAGGCAGGCTAGTTGCGAAAGGTTTCAAACAAATCTACGGGATAGATTATGATGAAACTTTCTCTCCTGTAGCCATGTTCAAGTCTATTCGGATTCTTTTCGCGATAGCAGCATATTACGATTATGAGATCTGGCAGATGGATGTGAAAACAGCTTTCCTTAATGGAAATCTGGATGAGGATGTGTATATGACACAACCTGAAGGTTTCACTAATCCATCAGATCGTCATAAAATATGCAAACTAAAGAAGTCCATTTATGGACTGAAACAAGCATCTAGAAGCTGGAATATTCGTTTTGATGAATCAATCTCTGAGTTTGGTTTCATCAAGAACGAGGACGACCCGTGTGTGTATAAGAGGTTTAGTGGGAGCGTGATTACATTCCTAGTCCTCTACGTTGATGACATCTTGATCATTGGAAATGATATTCCAGAAATGCATGCGGTTAAGGCATGGCTAAGGAAATGTTTCCAGATGAAAGATTTAGGAGAAGCAGCCTATGTATTAGGTGTGAAGATCTACAGGGATAGATCTAAGAGGCTTCTCGGGCTGTGCCAGAGTACTTACATCGATAAAGTCCTGGAGAGATTCCATTTAGAGAATTCTAAAAGAGGATATCTTCCAGTCAGACATGGTCTGAATCTTTCGAAGAGTCAGTGTCCACAAACACAGACTGAGAAAGATGAAATGGACAATACGCCTTATGCTTCGGCTATTGGATCCATTATGTATGCGATGTTGTGTACTCGCCCAGACGTCGCTTACGGGTTAAGCGTGACCAGTTGGTTCCAAAGTAATCCAGGTATGGCGCACTGGATTGCAGTCAAGAACATTATAAAATATCTGCGGAGGACCAAAGATATGTTCTTGATATATGGTGGTCAGGAAGAACTCAGTATAGAAGGATATACTGACGCTTCGTTCCAGTCGGACCAGGATGATTTCCGATCGCAATCAGGCTATGTTTTTAGCTTGAATGGTGGAGCGGTGGTGTGGAAAAGTTTCAAACAGTCAACTGTTGCTGATTCCACAACAGAAGCCGAGTATGTTGCAGCCTCGGAAGCATCCAAGGAGGCAGTGTGGATTCGTAAGTTCGTGAGAGAACTTGGTGTTGTTCCTTCGAGTGTCGATCCTTTGGTTATCTTCTGTGATAACACTGGAGCCATCGCACAAGCAAAGGAACCACGGTCGCACCAGAAGTCCAAGCACATACAGAGACGGTTTCACTTGATCCGGGAGATCATAGATCGTGGCGAGATCAAAATATGCAAGGTTCATACAGACGACAATCTGGCTGACCCGCTTACCAAGCCTCTGGCGCAGCAGAAGCATGAGAAGCACTGTAATAACATGGGTTTGAGATTTCTCAACCATTAGATTAAGTGCAAGTGGGAGATTGTTGGGGTATGCCCTTAAGGCTAATGTTTGAGGCCTTGGGATTGTATCAGTATCATGTAATAAACTCTTGTGTTTATAAAGGCATGGTTATTATTCAGGTTGTTACCTTGTCTGCTGTAATAAGTGTACTACTGAATAATGTCTCAAAGCTGTTCAGCTAGGCTGACATGCTAAATGTCCTTAGTCGATATATCTTGGTGAACATGAGACAGCCTTGATATGATTGAGACTAATATGAATTCTAATCTTATAGGATGCTTCGAGCATGGAATAAGATGTAGACTCATGGGTACATTGGATGTACTGGACAGACCCTACTAGGATATTCAATTGCTTGTCACAATGTGAATAATCCTTGTATGCTACAAGTGGCACATGTCCTTTGACTTGAGATCACTTGTGTTCCTAAATGATGAATGTCATTGTTTTGAGGTAGTTCAATATCATTTGAAATATAATGGTTATAGACTATCTTGGATAATGATCATGAGTCAGGTTAGGACACTAGTGATAGATAAAGGATTGCCGTCTCCTTGTTTAAGGAGTGTGATGTTCTAAGGCCCCCCCTATATGAGATGATTGAGAAAGTGTATGGCCATACCCAGGTGACTATGTGCATCTGATCTAATCATGCTCATCATATTGGAGCTACAGGCTTGACACGCTTGTCGAATAAGAACATCCAGTGGCAAAGGAAATATGCATGCCTTGTGAAGTGGATTCACACTTGTGCTATGGTTTGGGTGTAGTCTTGGAAGACTCTTTCCTTTATATCGGGAGACAGTGATGTGTTGCTAGATACCCCTCACTGATCGTGATAATGTAAGTTATCGTTACCGACATTTAAAGGAAACCCTTAGGGTCGCACAATTTGATGATATGGCTTACTTAAGTCAGATCGTGTGGACTGGATTGTTTTGATTCAGTTTAAAGGAGTTTAAACTCTGATTGTAAGTGAGATCCAGTCTAATCATGTTTGATTGATTAGGGCTTGCGATCGGTAAGCTTCGATCGAGAGGATTGATGCTAGATCGGTGAGATCAAGAGCATCATGAGATGAACGGTTAGATTGGAAACCTTAGGGTTTAGTTGATCTAGACCGATTGGCTTGGGCTGGCTTGGTTTGGCCTTTGGACCGAACACATTTACTTTGAACCGGTTCAAGAGCTTGAACGTATGGTTCATTGTTTTGGCGTTTTGGTCGATTTAGTGATCATGAACGCATGGCTTAATGGATTTTCCAATTTTGGAAAGTCATTTAGCGCATGTTCCCTTGAACGCCAAATGACTTGAACGCTCCATTCAACTCTCGTCTCCTTGCTCTTGCTTGACGAGACTTTGGCGTGGAGAAGGCGAGGTCTTGGTGGAGGTTCGGCAAGCCTAGACATCATCTCTCATTTCCTTACCATACGAGAGGGACCCTTGAAGGACCTTGCTAGCACAAGGATCTCCAAGGAGCAAGCACATCATCTTGTGTGCGTCAACTAGGGAGAAGATCCCTTTCGATCTTTCTCTTCCAAGTCGCCATCTTCCTCATGGCTTTGGTATGGATCTAAACTTCATCAAGTTGATCATATTATCTTGCTAAGATCCATGAAAAACCCTTGCTTCCGCTTGCAATTTTTATGCGCCACCCTTAAGGGTTTTTCGCCCCCCTCTTGAAAGGGGTTTCATCTGCTTGCGCTCCCCCTTGAAGGGGACTCTTCAAAGATCACTTTCGTGCATCTGAATTCTAGGTTGATTGTCTCGAGCGGAATCTCGAGGATCACTTTCGTGCATCCGAGACTCAACACAAGTTATACCTATGGTTCTCCAACGTTTTGATCCTCACTTTCGTGCAAGATCTCCACATTTGACACACTAAATTAATCCTAGGTTCATAATCATCATCAAGGCAATTAGTCATCTAAAATAAAGAAATAAGAACTTAACCTAATTTCTTACGGAGAGTTCTTATTAATCAATTTTAGGGTTCCAGTTCTCAAGCATGTCACCTTTCAGTCCTTAATGCAAGAACTCTATTGATGATGACAAAAAGTAAACTAAGGAGAAACTTAGAACAATAATCACATAGGTAAAATTATCATGGCAAAATTATCTTGACGAAATAAAAAGTTATCTAATCATATAAAATCAAGGGGATTACACCCATGTCCCAAATATGTTTAAGCTTATATGGAGAAAGAAATACAATCAA
The DNA here is from genome assembly GCA_027563935.2 of Costus lasius. Lineage (NCBI taxonomy): Eukaryota > Viridiplantae > Streptophyta > Magnoliopsida > Zingiberales > Costaceae > Costus > Costus lasius. Next base: position 61,818,926 of record CM050454.1, on the reverse strand, counting down.
CCATAGTTTAGAATGATAAAAAATTGAAGGAAAAAAAAGGTTTTAGGAAAATACACCACGGCTGTAATACAAATTACAACCGTATTTTGCTATGAATAGTGGCGACACAACTTCTTTCCTTGATTCCTCCCCCGTCTGACCTCCTCTTGCTCTAAAACTTCTGTGGTGTCCTCTTCACCTCCAGGCGAAGCTTCTGAGTGAACATCAAGGCCTGAGGTATCCTCAACGCCTCTCGGCGTGAGGCCAAACCCTAATCGCCTTTCTGTCAATTGCTCCCCTGATTCTGGATAAACATTGGTGATTTTGGTCCGCGTGTCTTCTCCTCTTAAATATGAGTCCGCAGCAACTTTCGAATCTAAATTTGGAGCTATGGATCAAAAGTTATGGCCCGCGCAAGATTCGGCCACGAAAAACTTGCGTTTTTGATTGGAAATTACGGCCGTGTTATATTTTACGGCAGTGCCGTATTTTCATTCTGCGTGTTATGGGTGAAAATTATGGCCCGTAAAATGCTTATCGACCGTGCCATAAAATCGATCGAGTTCTCTGGTCTGAAGTGTCTGGAAAATATGGCACTGTAATCTGGTTTACGACATTGCCTTAAAATCCGAAAAACCTTCTGTTCAGAAACTCCTCAAAGTACGGCAATGGCTCGGATTTTACGATAGCGTATGAAAATACGGTACCATAAAATAGGTTATGGCACTGCCATAATTTGCTGAGTTGCTCCGTTTTGTGTGAAATTTCTTGGGTGATCTCCTCTTGATGATGGTAACTCTTCTATGTGTTTGATTTTGCTTGAAAACTCCTTGAAATAATGCCTTTTTATCTGAAAATCATGAAAAACCAAAATAGAAGTAGACTTTGTAATATTTGATGAATTTAGCATGAAAACAAGTAAAAGATCCTCAATTTTAGCATGAAAAGATACATAAAATGATACAAAATATACTATATATTTTGGTGTCATCAGCTTACACCCTATTCCTTTTGCCAGGCTTATCTCCATATGGGACGAGTGTGTCACACTTGTCTAACCCAAATCTAATGGTCATGATTAAATCAGGTTCTCACCTGGGTATGACCATACACTTTTAGTCATGCATCCATATGTGGGGCCATGGATATCAAGCTTCCAATTAAGGAAGGGGCAAATCCTATATTGGCTCCTTGAACCTCTCATTTGGTTTATGATATACCCAATGACATCTGTTATGACTCCCCTATTATAGTAAAGCATTAGGTTGAATCAACGTACACCACTTATTATATAGAGATATCAATGACGTCAAGTCGAGAACAAGTGTACCTCTGTTATTGTGAGATTTCACTTGTGATACCAAGTCAAATCCTCATGGTAGGTTAATCCAATATATCTACTTTGATATACCCATATGTATATAAGAGGTTTAGTGGGAGCGTGATTACTTTCCTAGTCCTCTACGTCGATGATATCTTGATCATTGGAAACGACATTCCTGAAATGCATGCGGTTAAGGCATGGTTAAGGAAATGTTTCCAGATGAAATATTTAGGAGAAGCGGCCTATGTATTAGGTGTGAAGATCTACAGGGATAGATCTAAGAGGCTTCTCGGGCTGTGCCAGAGTACTTACATCGATAAAGTCCTGAAGAGATTTCATTTAGAGAATTCTAAAAGAGGATATCTTCCAGTCAGACATGGTCTGAATCTTTCAAAGAGTCAGTGTCCACAAACACAGACTGAGAAAGATGAAATGGACAATACGCCTTATGCTTCGGCTATTGGATCCATTATGTATGCGATGTTGTGTACTCGCCCAGACGTCGCTTACGGGTTAAGCGTGACCAGTCGGTTCCAAAGTAATCCAGGTATGGCGCACTGGATTGCAGTCAAGAACATTTTGAAATATCTTCGGAGGACCAAAGATATGTTCTTGATATATGGTGGTCAGGAAGAACTCAGTATTGAAGGATATACTGACGCTTCGTTCCAGTCTGACCAGGATGATTTCCGATCGCAATCAGGCTATGTTTTTAGCTTGAATGGTGGAGCAGTGGTGTGGAAGAGTTTCAAACAGTCAACTGTTGCTGATTCCACAACAGAAGCCGAGTATGTTGCAGCCTCGGAAGCATCCAAGGAGGCAGTGTAGATTCGTAAGTTCGTGAGAGAACTTGGTGTCGTTCCTTCGAGTGCAGATCCTTTGGTTATCTTCTGTGATAAAACTGGAGCAATTGCACAAGCAAAGGAACCACGGTCGCACCAGAAGTCCAAGCACATACAGAGACGGTTTCACTTGATCCGGGAGATCATAGATCGTGGCGAGATCAAAGTCTGCAAGGTTCATACAGATGACAATCTGGCAGACCCGCTTACCAAGCCTCTGGCGCAGCAGAAGCATGAGAAGCACTGTAATAATATGGGTTTGAGATTTCTCAACCATTAGATTAAGTGCAAGTGGGAGATTGTTGGGATATGCCCTTAAGGCTAATGTTTGAGGCCTTTGGGATTGTAACAGTATCATGTAATAAACTGTTATCTTTATAAAGGCATGGTTGTTATTCAGTTAAGCTACATTGTCTGCTGCAATATATGTTCTTCTGAATAATGTCTCAAAGTTGTTCAGCTAGGCTGACATGCAGTTAAGTCCTTAGTCGAGATATCTTGGTGAACTTGAGACAGCCTTGATATGCTTGAGACTAATATGTGTTCTAATCTTATAGGATGCTTCGAGCATGGAATAAGATGTAGACTCGTGGGTACATTGGATGTACTGGACAGACCCTACTAGGATATTCAATTGCTTGTCACAATGTGAATAATCCTTGTTTGCTACAAGTGGCACATCTCCTCTGACTTGAGATCACTTGTGTTTCTAAATGATGATTGTCATTGTTTTGAAGTAGTTCAATATCATTTGAAAGATAATGGTCATAGACTATCTTGGTGTTGGGGTATGCCCTTAAGGCTAATGTTTGAGGCCTTGGGATTGTATAAGTATCATGTAATAAACTCTTATGTTTATAAAGGCATGGTTATTATTCAGATTGCTACCTTGTCTGCTGTAATAAGTGTACTTCTGATTAATGTCTCAAAGCTGTTCAGCTAGGCTGACATGCTGTTATGTCCTTAGTCGAGATATCTTGGTGAACTTGAGACAGCCCTGATATGATTGAGACTAATATGAGTGCTAATCTTATAGGATGCTTCGAGCATGGAATAAGATGTAGACTCATGGGTACATTGGATGTACTGGACAGACCCTACTAGGATATTCAATTGCTTGTCACAATATGAATGATCCTTGTTTGCACTAAGTGGCACATGTCCTTTGACTTGAGATCACTTGTGTTTCTAAATGATGATTGTCATTGTTTTGAGGTAGTTCAATATCATTTGAAACATAATGATTATAAACTATCTTGGATAATGATCATGAGTCAGGTTAGAACACTAGTGATAGATAAAGGATTGCCGTCTCCTTGTTCAAGGAGTGTGATGTTCTAAAGGGCCCCCCTGTATGAGATGATTGAGATAGTGTATGGCCATACCCAGATGACTATGTTCATCTGATCTGATCATGCTCATCATATTGGAGCTACAGGCTTGACATGCTTGTCCAATAAGAACATCCAGTGGCAAAGGAATCATGTAAGCCTTGTGAAATGGATTCACACTTGTGCTGTGGATTGGGTGTAGTCTTGGAAGACTCTTTCCTCTATATCAGGAGACAGTGATGTGTTGCTAGATACCCCTCACTGGTCGTGATAACGTAAGTTGTCGTTACCGACATTTAAAGGAAACCCTTAGGGTCACACAAGTTGATGATATGGCTTACTTAAGTCAGATCGTGTGGACTGAATTATTTGGGTTCAGTTTAAAGGGATATAATCTCTGATTGTAAGTGAGATCTGGTCTGATCATGTTTGATTGATTAGGGCTTGAGATCGGTAAGCTTCGATCGAGAGAAGTGATGCTAGATCGGTGAGATCAGAAGCATCAGGAGATCAACGGTTAGATCTTGAACCATTTGGTTCAGAGAGATCTAGACCATGGCTTGGGCTGGTTTCATGTGGTCTTTGGACCAGATTGATTGAACCAAAGTGAACCAAATTCGAACCGGTTCACTTATGTGAACGCTTGGTTCGAATGGTGTTAGCGTTTTGGTTGTTGATGAGCGCATACTTCCAATTAAGGAAAGTGATCAATGCCTCTCTTCATAACGCCTAAACGCCAAGCCGTTGAATGTGTGACTTCACTTCGCTTGGCTTTGATCATATCGAAATGGTGTGAAAAAGAAAAAGAGGGGTGGAGCTCTCGGCAAGAGATTGATCTCTCATCATCCTCACGCGACAAGCACCTTTGAAGCTCTTTGCTAGCACAAGGATCTCAAAGAGTAGTCCTTGATCATCTTGTGTGTGACGACAAGGAGGAGGCCTCTTTTGTTCTCTTGATTCCAAGGCACCATCCAATCCGATGGCTATGGTATGAACTCCCTCTTGTTCCATTCAATCGCTTGAAGTTGATCATGAAAACATATTACATGCGATTTGTGAAACCCTAGCATCTTCATGCAAGAATGAATTATGCGCCACCCTTACATAGGGTTTTCGGCCCCCCCTCTTGAAAGGGGTTTTATCTGCTTGCGCTCCCCCTAGAAGGGGACCCAAAACTTGGATAATGATCATGAGTCAGGTTAGGGCACTAGTGATAGACATAGGATTGCCGTCTCCTTGTTTAAGGAGTGTGGTGTTCTAAAGGGGCCCCCCCGGCTGAGATGATTGAGAAAGTGTATGGCCATACCTAGGTGACTATGCTCATCTGATCTAATCATGCTCATCATATTGGAGCTACAAGCTTGACACGCTTGTCCAATAAGAACACCCAGTGGCAAAGGAAATATGTATGCCTAGTGAAAAGGATTCACACTTGAGCTGTGTTTTGGGTGTAGTCTTGGAAGACTCTTTCCTTTATATCGGGAGACAGTGATGTGTTGCTAGATACCCCTCACTGATCGTGATAACGTAAGTTATCGTTACCGACATTTAAAGGAAACCCTCAGGGTCGCACAATTTGATGATATGGCTTACTTAAGTCAGATCGTGTGGACTGAATTGTTTCGGTTCAGTTTAAAGGGATTTAAACTCTAATTGTAAGTGAGATCTGGTCTGATCATGTTTGATTGATTAGGGCTTGAGATTGGTAAGCTTCGATCGAGAGTGTTGATGCTAGATCGATCAGATCAGAAGCATCTGGAGATGAATGGTCAGATCTAGGACCTTAGGGTCTAATTCGATCTAGACTTAATGTTTGGGCTGATTTGGTTTGGTCATTGAACCAAACATCTTGAACCGGCTCATGAGTTGAGCGCAAGGTTCAGGTGGGAGAAGAGAGTTGCGCATGGTTCACTTGGTGAACGCATAACGCATGTAATCAAGGCTTGCTATTTTGGGAACTTTCGGTTTTCAAAGTGGGAACGTTTCCACGTTCACTTGCAACGCCTCCTCTCTATTCCTCTCGCTAATTCGCTCTTGGCATTGGACGACTCACGGCTGGCGGCGTGAAGGTTGACGACAAGAGGATTCGGCCAAATTTTCATCTCATCATCCCTCAAACGATCAAGGAAGCTTTGGAGCATTGCTAGCACAAATCGCCCCAAAGAAGTAGGCCTTCTTCCTCTTGTGTGCGACAACCTTTGGAGGAGATCTCTTTTGCTTTCTTCTTCTAAGACACCATCCAAGAGATGGCGACGGTATGGATCCTTCTCATATCTATCTAAGTTGATCATATGCGATATAAAGATCTATGAAAGCCCTTCTTCCGCTTGCAAAATTTTATGCGCCACCCTAATAGGGTTTTCGCCCCCCCTCTTGAAAGGGGTTCCTTCAGAGCTCTCGCATGTCCAATCTCCTGCAGACAGATAATGACATTAGTCTCACACTAGCCCCCAAATCACGTAAGGCTCGGTCAAAAGCCATACTGCCAATAAAGCAAGGGATAAAAAAACTACCTGGATCCTTTAATTTGGGTGGCATTTTGTTTTGGATAACAGCACTACATTCCTCAGTTAAATCCACAGTGCCATAGTACTCTATTTTTCTCTTATTAGACAATATTTCTTTCAAGAATTTAGCATATGTGGGCATTTGAGATAAAGCTTTAGTAAATGGAATGTTAATGTAAAGCTTTTTCAAAACATATAGAAATCTCCCAAATTGTTTGTCTAACTTTTCTTGCATTAACCTTTGGGGAAAGGGTATAGGTGGCCTATAAGGTGTTGGAGAATTAGGGTTAGAATCCTCTTCCTTACATGACACATCCCCTTTTGGTTCATCACCCTTTTGAGGTGGCAAACTAAGTTGGGTTTGCTCATGTTTAGAAAATTTTTCTAATTCTAATTCATCATCATGATCAATGATAGGCTCTTTCTCATTGTTTTCAACTTTCCCTTTAGGTTTTTATAATTGTTTCCCACTTCTAGGCATGATTGCATTGCAATATTCATCAGGCATTTGATCTTCTAAAGTTTTATTGCGAATAGATAAGAATTCTATTTGAGAGGCAAGTTGACTAACCATTCCCTTAAGATCTTCAATTTCTTTGTTTTGATTTTGCATGAGTTGACTTTGATTTGTCATAAACTTATAAGAAAAGATTCTATACTAAAAGAATTTACCATTTCAGTTAGGGGTTGGCATTCCTCGCTTTCATCCTTACCATGATGATGACAATATAGTAGTTCTTCTTCAGGATCCCATTGGTTATGGTTCAAGGACATTTCTTCAAATAGGGTAAAAGCTTCTTCAATGGTCTTGCTCATGAGGGCTCCTCCTGCAGCAGCATCAACGATTAGATAGGTATTATAAAGTAGACCATTATAAAATGTATGAATTAAAATCCAATTTTCAAAGCCATGGTGAGGGCACTTCCGTATTAAATCGTTGAATCTCTCCCATGCCTTGCTGATTGATTCTCCATCTTTCTGTATAAAGCTCGTGATCTGATTTCTCAATTGGATGTTTTTACTTGGTGGAAAGTACTTCATCAGGAAAGCATTTGTAAGTTGTTCCCATGTAGTGAACGCACTAGCAGGTCTAGAATGTAGCCAAAATCGCGCTCGGTCCCTGAGAGAAAGAGGAAACAGTCTTAGTTTTAGTGCATCATCAGAAACTCCATAAATTTTAATGGTATCACAATATTCAATAAAAAGATGTAAATGCTGATAGGGATCTTCAATTGGAGCTTCTCCAAATTGGTTCTGCTGAATCATAGTCAAGAAGACAGGATTAATCTCGAAATTATCTGTTTCAATAGTTGGTCTGACAATGTTAAAGTGTATTTTGCGTGGTTTAGGGCCTGTATAGTCCTTTAGTGATCTTTGATCTTCCATTAGAACTGAATTTTCTATGCACACTAGAGTAGATAGATCAAATAACTCAAATAGACATAAAAGAATAGAAAGATATAACATAAATAAAACCTAGTCTAGCAATGCTCCTAGAATATTCAATATCAAAAAAACTAAGGTCCCCGACAACGGCGCCAAAAACTTGTTATGATCTGAAAAGACACACTTATGAATACAAGTAGAGTAGACTTATTTTAGGTGTCGTGGCCAAAACCTAAGTGTTGGCGTATAGGGACTTTTGTAACTCCCTAACACGGCTCCAAAAACTTGTTGTCCCTAAACTTGTAGTGTCCGCAAGTGCACGGATACTCGAAGTAATAAAGAAAAGTATCGATCCCACAGAGACCTATGTTGTCAAGTACCGAATAATTAATTTCTTACTATCTAGGTAATCGAAATTATGCAAGCGAGCAAATCGAAAACTAAAACAGAATTATCAGAGAGAGAAGATGGGACTAGGGTTTCATTCACTTTAATTTCTATGACTAGACATGAATAAAAATTTCGTTAGTTTAACTTTAATATGATAAAGATGTAATTTACTTAATAAAAAGATTATCTCACTTTCGTGCAGACAATCATATAGAGATCAACCCTCGCTTTAGCGCAAGATTTATCCGAAGTTGAAGATAAGTAAATCATCAAACTAAGAACTCAAGGATCGCTTTCGTGCATCCGAATTCTAGGTTGATAATCTCTAGTGGAATCTCAAGGATCACTTTCGTGCATCCGAGTCTCGACACTAGTTTTACTCATGGTTCTCCAACGTTCCGATCCTTGCTTTCGCACAAGATCTCCACATTTGACAACTTAGACTCAATCCTAGATTCATATTATATTCATGGCAATTAATCTCCTAAAATCAAACAAATAAGAACTAACCTAAGAAAGTTCCTAACACGCAATTCTAGGGTTCCAAGTTCTCAAGCAATTACTTTTCAGTCAATGGCGAAAACTCTAAAACATGAATAATAATATAGATCTAAGAGAATCTAAGAACAATCATCACATGAGTAAAATAATCATGCTAAGATTAAAAGTGACGAAATAATGGAAAAATAGTCATCTAGTCATTAAAAATAGTCATCTAGTGAGTTTAAGCTATCATAGAAGGAAGATTACAATAATTCATAGTGTTGGAAATCGAAACAGAGTGAAAGGAAGAATTACAGTACGACCGTAATGAAGATTATGGCCGTAATTTGGGCGAATGACGGCGATGCTCAATCTTTTGTTGATTTCTCCTCCGTCTGATCTCCAATCATGCTAAAACTTCTGGGACACCTTCTCCTCCTCTATGCGTAGCTTCCTTTCAAATTTCATCTAGTCATTTGGAGATGCGCTGTATGCTTCTTGGCGGCGAAACCTAGGGCGACGGCGTGTCAGGAGATTTCTCTCTCTCTGGTGGACGAAAATTAGGGCTTTTGGTCTGCTTCCCTTTGTCCCGGAAAAAGCTCCCTTTTTGCTTCTTACAACATCATACTTGGTGGCCTAGATCGTTTGCAATCATCTCTGCAAAAATTGGACTTCGGAGTTGACCGGGAAAATCACAATCTGTGTTGTAATTATGGCCGTAATGGATGTTACGGTAGTGCCGTAATTTGGACAGCGAGCTCTCGGGTGAAAATCTTCCAGAATTACGGTACCGTGAAATTATTTACGGCAGTGCCGTAATGTCAGTAATCTTTTGGGTGGAAAACCATCCCGAATTATGGTACCGTAAATTCTGTTACGGCAGTACCGTAAACTTCATCAAGTCTCTGCCCAGAATTACGCCCATATTACGGCCCGTAAAGAATTTTACGGCAGTGCTGTAATCGTCAAGAAATCTCTAGTCTAAAAAACTTCAAATTACGGCACCTCTTGAGGATTACGACAGTACCGTTATTTTGATCCGTGAGTGTAGTCAAATTACGGTACCGTACTATCCATAATGGGGGTCCCGTAATTTTCTCTGAAGCTCCGATTCTTCTGAAATTTGACGTGCGATCTCTTGCTGATGTTGTGAATTCAGCTATGCATCTGGATTGCTCAAAATCGACTGAAAATCATGCCTTTTTGCCTGAAAATAATCAAAAACAGAAAAGAGTGTAGATTCCGCAAATATTGATAAAAAAAGGCATAAAAATAAGTAATGTCTATAAATATGACACAAAAATACCAATGAAATGGCACAAAATTTACTATAAATTTCAGTGTCATAGGGAGGTATTCCGTATATTAGGAAAAGTCCCTTTCATGATGATAATTTTTTGTTCAAGGAATTATTTTTATATGATTCATACTTGTCAGCGAGGTAAAACCCTGAGCCCCGATATTCCAGAATTTGAATTTCTCTAAACATTGATTCCGTTATTTCTCGTACTTAGAGTTAAAAACAAACCACTACTTGACTTTGTCTAGATTCAAACGCGTCAAAAAGTCATTACTTAACCGCCTAATCCTTGAGGGAACGATCTTTTTTTATTACTTCGATAAATCTATGCGCTTGCGGACGCATCAAGTTTTTGGCGCTATTGCTAGGGATTACGGCCTATTAATATTGACTCAATAGATAAGTTTGGAGATTAGGCATTTTGTTTCTTTCTTTTGCTTTAGCATTTATTTTTCTTTTCTTTTTACTGTTATTTTATTTCCACTTTGACTTACATGTTGCATGCCCAGTGTTTCACATACAGGTACTTTATTTCCTGAAGACCCAAAAATCGAATGCACATTTCGCCTTCGGAGAAGATTACAATTTCAGACTAGAAAGACTTCAGAAGAAGGTGCATTGGCGGTGAACAACCAGTCTTTGAGAGATTTTATAGTACCAAATATACAGGGTTTCCATTCAAGCATAGTTCGACCTAATGTGTAGGCGAACAATTTTGAGCTCAAGCTAGCACTGATGATGATGGTCCAACAAAATCAATTTGGGGGTTTCCCAAATCTGGACCCTAATCTTCATCTCGCTGTGTTTTTAGAATATTATGGCACTGTTAAAATTAATGGTGTTTCTTCTGACGCAATAAGACAGAGACTTTTTTCGTTTTCTCTCAGGGACCATGCGAGAGCTTGGCTGTATTAACTGCCAGCAGGATCAATTACTACCTAGGATGAGCTCTCCAGAGCTTTTCTGAATAAGCACTTTCCACCTAGCAAGACAGTCCAATTGCGCAACATGATTACCTATTTTGGACAACATGAGGGAGAATCTCTTTATGATGCATGGGATCGCTACAAGGAGCTCCAGTGTATGTGTCCACACTATGGACATGAGAAATGGGTCTTAATCCATATGTTCTATAATGGATTAGACTACAATACAAAGTTGGTGGTGGATGTTGCTGCTATTGGAGTTATTATGAGCAAGGGTGTGGAGGAGGTAACTACTTTGTTTGAGGACATGGCTATGAACCATAACCACTGGTCTAATGTGCGAGGTACTACTTCTACGAGACTTGGTAAGTATAGTAATGACTCCTTAATGTCTCTTGTGAAGTGTGTGGTATTTCAGGACATAATTCATCTGGTTGATAACTCATAGCTTCATCACAAGACGACTCTAGTTAGGAGCAAGTGCCTTGGGAAATTTCAACGAAAGTCTAGTGAATGACCCGTATTTTGCAACTTATAATCCAGGATGGAGGAGCCACCCTAATCTATCATACAAGAACAATTAAGGGCAAGTTCCTCCACAATACAATCAGCAGAATAACAGGCCACCACCAGGTTTTCAATTCAGGCAATATGGACAGCCCCAGAAGTCTAACTTGGAAACCCTTTTGGAAGGAATTGTTGTACAACAAAAGAGATATAATGAAGACGTCACTGATGCAATTAAGCATCTGACATCTTGTGTGGATGCCTTGGCTACCCATAATAAGATGTTAGAGAGCCAGATAGCTCAGCAGGCAAGTACTTCTAGTAGGCCCATAGGGAAACTTCCGGGACAACCAGAGATGAATCCCAGGGAACACAGTAATACTGTCACTATTGTGAATGGCGGACACATTGATGTACCTGGAGAGCCTATTGAGAACCTAGCACTTGAAGATCTTGAAGATAGACTTGAGGAGACTTCCCCTGAAGTAGATAAATTTGAGGAGAAAGAGAAACAGGAAAAATATGTAGGTTTGCCTGCATATGTTCCACCAGTTTCTTTCCCTTAGAGGTTATTGAGAGCAGATCAGAGAAAACTTGATAATGGTAAAACTGAAGTAAAGAGCAGCTAGGTAAGTGAGCTCATAGAGATAGCGAAGGTAAAAGATACTAGAGGCATTTCAATTCCCTGCCAAGTCGGTAAGACTTTTATTGAATATGCTTTATGCAACTTGGGTGTGAGTGTAAGTTTGATGCCCTCATATATGATTGAGAAAGTGGATGGCGGAGAAATGAAACCTACTAACATTTCTCTTTAATTGCTAATGGTTTTGTTCAATAGCCTATTGGAATTTTGGAGAATGTGTCTATTAAAGTTGATAATTTTTCCATTTTGACTGATTTTATGATTGTATATATGAAAGAAGATATTCAATCACTAGTTATTTTTGGCAGACCATTTTTGGCTAGTACATGGGCAATTATAGATATGTTAAATGAGAGATTAACACTGAATTTTTGTGAGAATAAATTGATATATGATTTTTCTTTAAAAGCTAAAAGATGTTATGTTGTAGGTGTTAGGGTATGCCCTTAAGGCTAATGTTTGAGGCCTTGGGATTATAACAGTATCATGTATAAACTCTTATGTTTATAAAGGCAATGGTTGTTATTCAGGTTGTTACATTGTCTGCTGCAATGAGCGTACTTCTGAATAATGTCTCAATGCTGTTCAGCTAGGCTGACATGCTTAATGTCCTTAGTCGAGATATCTTGGTGAACATGAGACAGCCCTGATATGATTGAGACTAATATGTATTCTAATCTTATAGGATGCTTCGAGCATGGAATAAGATGTAGACTCATGGGTACATTGGATGTACTGGACAGACCCTACTAGGATATTCAATTACTTGTCACAATGTGAATAATCCTTGATTGCAACAAGTGGCACATGTCCTCTGACTTGAGATCACTTGTGTTTCTAAATGATGATTGTCATTGTTTTGAGGTAGTTCAATATCATTTGAAGCATAATGGTTATAGACTATCTTGGATGGTGAGCTTGAGTCATGTTAGGTCACTAGTGATAGATATAGGATTGCCGTCTCCTTCATTGGAGTGTGATGTTCTAAAGAGGCCCCCTGGATGAGATGATTGAGAAAGTGTATGGCCATACCCAGATGACTATGTTCATCTGATCTAATCATGCTCATCATATTGGAGTTACAAGCTTGACAGGCTTGTCCAATAAAGAACATCCAGTGGCAAAGGAATCATGTATGCCTAGTGAGTTGATTCACACTTGTGCTGTTGTTTGGGTGTAGTCTTGGAAGACTCTTTCCTTTATATCGGGAGACAGTGATGTGTTGCTAGATACCCCTCTCTGATCGTGATAACGTAAGTTATCGTTACCGACATTTAAAGGAAACCCTCAGGGTCGCACAATTTGATGATATGGCTTACTTAAGTCAGATCGTATGGACTGAATTGTTTTGGGTTCAGTTTAAAGGGAATTAATCTCTGATTGTGAGTGAGATCTTGTCTGATCATGTTTGATTGATTAGGGCTTGAGATCGGTAAGCTTCGATCGAGAGATTGGATGCTAGATCAGTGAGATCAGAAGCATCAAGAGATCAACGGTTAGATCTGGAGCCTTAGGGTTTAATTGAGATCTAGACTGGATTGCTTGGGTTAATTAGTCTTGGACCAAACCGAAATGAACCAGCTCATCAAGTGAGCGTGTGGTTCAAATGGAGAGGAGTTTGCGATTGGGGTAAACCCATGATCGCATGTGAGGGAGTGGATTTCTATTTTTAGAAAGCATGATCACTTACGTGACCACGCCTCATGTTGCTCGCCTCTTCACGCCTTTGTCGCCTCTTGTGATTTCGAGAGTTTTTTGCATTCTCGTGTAAAAAGGAGTGGACGACAAGAGGAGAAAGTTTTCGCCAAGCAAGGAGATCATCTTCCTTTTTCATACGACAAGAACCTCTTGGAACCTTGCTAGCACAAGGAGCACCAAGGGAGTAGGCGGCTTCTTCATCTTGTGTGCGCATCCTCTGGAGGAGACCCCTGTCGATCTCTTCTTCCTCGACATCATACAAACAATGGCCATGGTATGATCATTGTTGTTCTAAGTTGATCATATAATACATGCTATGCGATCCTAAGAAACCCTAGATTCCGCCCATGCAAATTTATATCTGCGCATGTCATAGGGTTTCGCCCCCTTGTGGGGACTTTCAATTGGTATTAGAGCGCTAGTTGATGCATGATTTTATGATTGCTTTAGCCTTTTTGTGATCCTTGTATGCTTAGATCTATACATGCGAACTTTCATCTTTAGTTGTTGCATATGCGAAACTTGAATATGTTTTGATGGCGCATGTTTGTGTGGCGCATAGTTTGTTTTTCTCAAAACTATATCACTTGCGCGACCTTCACTAGATCTAAGAGGCGCCTGCTATAAACCCTTAGACGGGTTGATGGGGCTGAAGTCATCCTCTAGGTTAGATCCAATAGTCTGATCAGACCATCTGACAGCCTAGATGGGTCGACCAGATGGCACCCATGCGCAAGCACGTGGTGGCTATAGGTCGACTGCATCACAGGCGTGTAGCGATGTCTGATTGTGAGACAACTAATGAACGCACATGAGTTAGGCCCGGGGTCACGCCCGCTTGCCAGACCTCATTGTGGCTGTTCAGCCCTTGGCGCATGCATAGTTGACCTTTTGGTCGACTCAAGTCAGTTAGGACTTGGTGCATGCAAGGGCAGTGGATCTGACTAGACATGATGAGTGGATCCCTATCAATGGACTGTTGTAAGGTAGTAGGGCACATAAGGAAAATTAAAATGATGCCAATGGGGTTTTCGAAATTTTAATTTCCTATGTTGGATCACATGATTTTTGGATGATGCCATGTGCTTGTTTATTTTATCTTATGTGGGTTGCCCTTAATGTGTGCTGTGCTGGGGCCTGCGAGCCTGGTGAATTGTTGTAAATTAATATTTATTGTGATCTGCGCATCACATTTTATTTAATTTATAAAGTGTAATTGACCTGCGTGTCAATTTTGTCTAGATAGATTAATTTGTAAATTTATCAGACAAGAGCACAGAGCACACATGGCATTGGTGCATGCAGCAGTGGCTTGACCAGGTGGGAGGTCCAGGGTTCGACTCTGGGACAGGCGCATTCACCTGGTGGGCGCACCTGAGCTGCAGTGGGCGCTTGGGCCCTAGGTTGGGCCAGATGAGAAGCAAAAGCCCCATGACGAAAAGCAAGTGAAGACTTAAGTTAGGTTAAGGTCTTACTTAGGCTTAATGGGCTTTTACCACATAAGATCAGCATGTTTTCTATTTATTGCTTATATAATTAGAAATGCATGAGTTTATCTTCTGCTATCACCATAGGAATTGCATGATAGTTAAGAAGATAAAAGACCGTTAAAATCCAACGCTAAATATCAAGCACGTAAAGCCTTCTGACGCGAAACCTCACTGTTCTGACTATCGTTGGAGCCGTGTTGTACCCACTCAGTGGGCACGTCCATCTATCTTCAGACGGTGCGGGATTACACCTGCGTGTTACAGAGAAGGGATTTATCGCTTCTCGTTGCTCAGCATAGCACGTGGTGGTCCAGGGAGTAGGTCAGGTCAGCTTGACCATGTAGGCTACATACTGAGCATATGTGAGCTATATGGAGGCAGCCATCTGAGGGATCAGAGACTGTGTTGTACCAACTCAGTTGGCACAGTCTGCTGGATTGCCCAGATGAAGGGGAATCGCACGGGTTGGCGATTGGCAGGAATTGCCTACCAGAAATTAGTGCTTGTACTCTCTGTGCATCTTATCTCGCCTGAGCGGGACGCGGAGACCAAGTATGAAATCTGGATCCCATCTCACTAAAAGAGTGTTTACTCTTTCGGACTGTTTAATGGATTTTTCAGTCAGATAAAATAGTGAGAAAAAGAATCATTCTTAAGTCCTGATTGATTCTTAACATTGATACTGACCTTGCTGTTCTTGCATTGTTGTAGATTCCTGCAGCAACGAACACCATGAACTTCAATGTGCGATCCCCACTGGAAAGGGAGAAGTTTGCTGGGCCAAACTTCTCAGACTGGTACAGACACCTTAAGATTGTTCTTAAGGCAGAGAGGAAACTGTATGTCCTCGAGACGGCAATACCGCCTCAACCCGCTCCGAACGCCGCAAGGGCAGTTCGGGAAGCCTATGAAAAGCATGTCAATGATAGCATTGATGTCGCTTGCCTGATGTTAGCGTCTATGACGCCACCCGCTGCAGCGTCAGCATGAGGATATGTCTGCTATAGAAATTATAGCAAACCTCAAGATGCTGTATGCTGCACAGGCGAGGACTGAGCGCTATAACTTGACCAAGCTGTTCTTTCAGAGCAAACTGGCTGAAGGGAGTCCAGTGGGAGCTCATGTGCTCAAGATGATTGGGCACAAGGAGGCTCTAGAGAAACAGGGACACACCATCAATCAGGAGCTTGCTATAGACATTATTCTCCAGTCTCTACCGCCTTCTTTCGATGCGTTCATTATTAACTTTAATATGAACAAAATCGACTGTACCCCGGCAGAGTTGCTGAATATGCTCTTGACTACAGAGGAAACTCTGAAGGGAAAGCCTTCATCCTCTGTCTTAATGGTTCCTTCTAGGAACAAGAAGAAGGGGAAGAAGGGAAAAACCCCAGTCAAGAACTACAATAAGGCGCTGAAACAAAAGGTTAAGCGATCGAAGGAATACAGATGTTTCCACTGTGGCCAGCTGGGTCACTGGAAAAAGGACTGTAAAGCGCTCCAAGGAGACAAGAAGGGAAGCATCGCTTCTAGCTCAGGTATTTATGTGACTGAGGTCATGTTCTCTTCTTCTATATCATGGGTGTTGGACACTGCATGTGGAGTTCACATTTGTTCAAATGTATAGGAACTCAAGAGAAGAAGACAGGTGGGACAGCATGAGGTGGACCTACGAGTTGGAAACGGGGCACGGGTTGCTGCTGTTGCTGTAGGCACTTATTTCATTTCTCTACCATCTGGGCTTGTATTGGAACTAGACAATTGTTATTTTCTTCCTAGCATTACTAAAAATATTATCTCTATTCCTGCTCTTGTCAGGAAAGGGTTTTCCTTTGAATGCAATATTTCAAAGTGTGTTTTATCTTTTGATAATATTGTTTATGCCACTAGATCAATTAGCAATGGGTTATTCATGTTGGACATGGAATGTTCTATACAGCAAATTGATATTAAGAAAGCCAAGTATGCTGATGACAGCACCTTGCTATGGCATAGTCGTTTAGGCCATATTAACAAGAAACGCATTAAGCGGTTGCATGATCATGGACTGCTGGGATCATTCTCCTATGAGGAGATTGATACATGCAAAGCTTGTTTAATGGGCAAAATGACGAAGTCACCTTTTCCTAATAAAGGTCAAAGGGCTTCAGGTTTACTTGACCTTATACACAGTGATGTGTGTGGGCCATTTAGTAAACATGCCAGAGGTGGCTATCAGTACTTCATTACCTTTACTGATGATTTCAGTAGGTATGGGTATGTCTATTTAATGAGACATAAAAGTGAATCTTTTGACAAGTTCAAAGAGTTCAAGAATGAAGTACAAAATCAGCTAGGCCGAAATATCAAGACACTTTGTTCTGATCGAGGTGGAGAATACCTAAGTCATGCGTTTACTGACTATCTGAAGGAGTGTGGGATTATCTCACAGCTCACTCCGCCAGGAACACCGCAATGGAATGGTGTGTCCGAGAGGAGAAATAGAACGTTACTTGATATGATTCGTTCGATGATGAGTCAGGCTACTCTACCTTACTCCTTTTGGGGATTTGCACTGGAGACAGCTGCAAAGATACTAAACCGAGTGCCATCCAAGGCAGTTTCAAAGACCCCATATGAATTATGGTATGGGAAACAGCCTAGCTTGACATTTATCAAGATCTGGGGTTGCGAGGCTTATGTCAAAAAGCTCGCCTCTGGGAAACTAGAGAGCAGATCTAAGAAATGCATCTTTGTCGGTTACCCTAAGGAAACTAAGGGTTATTATTTCTACGATCCCAAAGAGAACAAGGTATTTGTTGCTCGGACGGGCATTTTTCTTGAGAAGGAGTTTCTTCTGCAAGAAGCCAGTGGGAGAGAAATAAAGCTGGATGAGAATCCAGAGGAAGGACAAAGTAGTCAAGCACAGTTGGATGAGCCTGAGCCGGTAGAACAGGTTATTGAACAACCTGAGGCTCAGATATCACGGGAACCGCGAAGATCGGGAAGGATTCGTCGACAGCCTGAGTGCTATGACGGAGTCTACATCATTGATCATGATGAACCCCTCACTTATGCGGATGCGGTCAGTGGACCGGACTCAGCTAGATGGCTTGAAGCTATGCGAGCCGAGATGGACTCCATGTCAGATAACCAAGTTTGGGATTTGGTTGATCCGCCTCCGGGAGTTATCCCTATAGGCTGTAAGTGGATCTTCAAGAAGAAGATTGACATGGATGGTAACGTGGTTACCTATAAAGGCAGGCTAGTTGCGAAAGGTTTCAAACAAATCTACGGGATAGATTATGATGAAACTTTCTCTCCTGTAGCCATGTTTAAGTCTATTCGGATTCTTTTCGCGATAGCAGCATATTATGATTATGAGATCTGGCAAATGGATGTGAAGACCGCTTTCCTTAATGGAAAATTGGATGAGGATGTGTATATGACACAACCGGAAGGTTTCACTAATCCATCAGATCGTCATAAGATATGCAAGTTAAAGAAGTCCATTTATGGACTTAAACAAGCATCAAGAAGCTGGAATATTCGTTTTGATGAATCAGTCAGTCAATTTGGTTTCATCAAGAACGAGGATGACCCGTGTGTTTATAAGAGGTTTAGTGGGAGCGTGATTACTTTCCTAGTCCTCTACGTCGATGATATCTTAATCATTGGAAACGATATTCCCGAAATGCATGCGGTGAAAGCATGGTTAAGAAAATGTTTCCAGATGAAAGATTTAGGAGAAGCAGCCTATGTGTTAGGTGTGAAGATCCACAGGGATAGATCTAAGAGGCTTCTCGGGCTGTGCCAGAGTACTTACATCGATAAAGTCCTGGAGAGATTTCATTTAGAGAATTCTAAAAGAGGATATCTTCCAGTCAGACATGGTCTGAATCTTTCAAAGAGTCAGTGTCCACAAACACAGACTGAGAAAGATGAAATGGACAATACGCCTTATGCTTCGGCTATTGGGTCCATTATGTATGCGATGTTGTGTACTCGCCCAGACGTCGCTTACGGGTTAAGCGTGACCAGTCGGTTCCAAAGTAATCCAGGTCAGGCGCACTGGATTGCAGTCAAGAACATTTTAAAATATCTTCGGAGGACCAAAGATATATTCTTGATATATGGTGGTCAGGAAGAACTCAGTATTGAAGGATATACTGACGCTTCGTTCCAGTCTGACCAGGATGATTTCCGATCGCAATCAGGCTATGTTTTTAGCTTGAATGGAGGAGCAGTGGTGTGGAAGAGTTTCAAACAGTCTATAGTTGCCGATTCCACAACAGAAGCCGAGTATGTTGCAGCCTCGGAAGCATCTAAGGAGGCAGTGTGGATTCGTAAGTTCGTTCAAGAACTTGGTGTCGTTCCTTCGAGTGCAGATCCTTTGGTTATCTTCTGTGATAACACTGGAGCAATCGCACAAGCAAAGGAACCACGGTCGCACCAGAAGTCCAAGCACATACAGAGACGGTTTCATTTGATCCGGGAGATCATTGATCGTGGCGAGATCAAAATCTGCAAGGTTCATACAGATGACAATCTGGCAGACCCGCTTACCAAGCCTCTGGCGCAGCAGAAGCATGAGAAGCACTATAATAATATGGGTTTGAGATTTCTCAACCATTAGATTAAGTGCAAGTGGGAGATTGTTAGGGTATGCCCTTAAGGCTAATGTTTGAGGCCTTGGGATTGTAACAGTATCATGTATAAACTCTTATGTTTATAAAGGCAATAGTTGTTATTCAGGTTGTTACATTGTCTGCTGCAATGAGCGTACTTCTGAATAATGTCTCAATGCTGTTCAGCTAGGCTGACATGCTTAATGTCCTTAGTCGAGATATCTTGGTGAACATGAGACAGCCCTGATATGATTGAGACTAATATGTATTCTAATCTTATAGGATGCTTCGAGCATGGAATAAGATGTAGACTCATGGGTACATTGGATGTACTGGACAGACCCTACTAGGATATTCAATTGCTTGTCACAATGTGAATAATCCTTGATTGCAACAAGTGGCACATGTCCTCTGACTTGAGATCACTTGTGTTTCTAAATGATGATTGTCATTGTTTTGAGGTAGTTCAATATCATTTGAAACATAATGGTTATAGACTATCTTGGATGGTGAGCTTGAGTCATGTTAGGTCACTAGTGATAGATATAGGATTGCCGTCTCCTTCATTGGAGTGTGATGTTCTAAAGAGGCCCCCTGGATGAGATGATTGAGAAAGTGTATGGCCATACCCAGATGACTATGTTCATCTGATCTAATCATGCTCATCATATTGGAGTTACAAGCTTGACAGGCTTGTCCAATAAAGAACATCCAGTGGCAAAGGAATCATGTATGCCTAGTGAGTTGATTCACACTTGTGCTGTTGTTTGGGTGTAGTCTTGGAAGACTCTTTCCTTTATATCGGGAGACAGTGATGTGTTGCTAGATACCCCTCTCTGATCGTGATAACGTAAGTTATCGTTACCGACATTTAAAGGAAACCCTCAGGGTCGCACAATTTGATGATATGGCTTACTTAAGTCAGATCGTATGGACTGAATTGTTTTGGGTTCAGTTTAAAGGGAATTAATCTCTGATTGTGAGTGAGATCTAGTCTGATCATGTTTGATTGATTAGGGCTTGAGATCGGTAAGCTTCGATCGAGAGATTGGATGCTAGATCAGTGAGATCAGAAGCATCAAGAGATCAACGGTTAGATCTGGAGCCTTAGGGTTTAATTGAGATCTAGACTGGATTGCTTGGGTTAATTGGTCTTGGACCAAACTGAAATGACCCAGCTCATCAAGTGAGCGTGTGGTTCAAATGGAGAGGAGTTTGCGATTGGGGTAAACCCATGATCGCATGTGAGGGAGTGGATTTCTATTTTTAGAAAGCATGATCACTTACGTGACCACGCCTCATGTTGCTCGCCTCTTCACGCCTTTGTCGCCTCTTGTGATTTCGAGAGTTTTTTGCATTCTCGTGTAAAAAGGAGTGGACGACAAGAGGAGAAAGTTTTCGCCAAGCAAGGAGATCATCTTCCTTTTTCATACGACAAGAACCTCTTGGAACCTTGCTAGCACAAGGAGCACCAAGGGAGTAGGCGGCTTCTTCATCTTGTGTGCGCATCCTCTGGAGGAGACCCCTGTCGATCTCTTCTTCCTCGACATCATACAAACAATGGCCATGGTATGATCATTGTTGTTCTAAGTTGATCATATAATACATGCTATGCGATCCTAGGAAACCCTAGATTCCGCCCATGCAAATTTATATCTGCGCATGTCATAGGGTTTCGCCCCCTTGTGGGGACTTTCAGTAGGTTTCCATCAATTCTTTGAAGTCGAGGAAAACAAATCCAACGATGGAGATACATTAAAAGTTGATGAAGGACCCTCAAAATTTTTTTTGAAGCACAAAGGGGATAAGAAGAAGGATAGAGCAAGGGCACTGTCTCAAATTTTAAAGTTAAACCCATGCAATGACTTGCAAAGGCATGGAGATGAACAACTACCTATTATTCACTACGCCTCTGATCCACCTGAAGGACAATAAGCACTGCGTTGGTCAACCTAATGACCTTAAACGAGCGCTTCCTAGGAGGCAACCCAAGCTTTGAACTTTATTCATTCTAGCATTTTTAGTTTCGATTTTTCTTTACTTAGTTTATTTTCTTAGAATTTTTAGAGAATTGTTTCAGCATGTTTTGATGAACTTTTATATAGAAAAAATACTCTAAATTTGTTGCTTTGCGTGTAGGAATTTTCGAAGAATTTTTTGAAATTTTTCTAGAGAAATACGCAGTCAAAACACGAGTTTTACGGCCAGACCCATAAATATCGCGCAGTCATGATTTTAATTATAGCTTGGACTGTACACAAAGAAGGACGGCCGAAGCCGTGAAGCTTTTACGGACCGTAAGTTCTTACAGTTTAAACTTAACAGGCGAGTTAGGGTTTACGCCCAAGCTCGTAAAGCGCCAATTTTTGACGATTCCTTCCACCTTCGGCGACGAAACCCTTCCACCGACCTTCCTCTAGTTCTAGCGACTGATTTCCGGCGATCTTCCACCAGCTTTCGGCTGAATTTTGCGAAGAAGTGCCACTCCTTTGCCAGCACACCCAAAGTCTATTTTTCGCCCGATTTTTATACGGTTCCACACAGATCCGTGAGCTTTTCTTACTCAAAACTATGCTTTAATATTTGCACTTGAATACCTACTCTTTGCATTGATTTGGAGTTGTTTGATTGGATTTCTGGATTGATTTTCACTCGACTATCACGAGCGATTTTGGGAGCACTGTAGCATTCACAAATTTTTGATAAAATAGAATATCTTAGAGTGATTTGATCGATATTATGCCTCCGAGGAGGTCAGTAAGGACTAGGCCCTATAGGGCAGTGAGGAAGGAGAGTGTATGAGGACCGTATCCTCCTATGTATCCTAGATATAGGATGATGGTTCATGGAGTGCTCCCGAAGAGAATTGAGTTAGCACAGTTGTCAGCTGTGGAGTCTCCAATCCCATTCAGTTTGTATCTTCCTTCCGATACACCATGGCAGTATCCGCAAGCTACAGGTGAGGTTGATACTGAGAGGGTGCCATCAGCTCCTAGCACACCCTCAACCCCTAGTACATCACAAGCTATAGTACCCGAGCCAGTCAGCTCTCTAGAGTTGGAGATCATTTTAGAGAGTCGCAATCGGAGGATCGCTAGGCAGTACGCTAGGAAGTGTACTAGTCGAGCTACTACCACATGGGGGAGGAGAGCCACTAGGCCATTATCACCAGTTCTAGAGACTACAGAGACATCTGTGGTACCCTCAGTGCCAGCACCTGTAGTAGCGGTGATGGAGCATGCAGTTGAGTCACATATTGATGCTGCACCTATGGATATGGAGGAGTCTGCCACTCTAGAGCCACCTACTAATTTACCAGAATCTGCAGCTCCTACTGATACTTAGACTATGGAGGTGGACACTCCGCACAATATAATTCAGACTCCTGAGATTCCATCACCATCCTCAACCTAGGGAGACGTACCTATCCCTGAGGCTGCTACACAAGAGTTATGAGATGATGAGGAGAGATCTCCTAAATTATTTGCTAATCTACCCGAGATCTGAGTAGGCATACCAGAGTTACACTCTTCACCATCAGTTGCACCAGAGCCACCCATGGCTCCGGAGACAGTGCTAACAGCATCCGAGGTACTACATGAAAGGGGGCGAAACCCTAGATTAGGCGCATAAAAAACTTCTTGGGCGAAAACAAGGGTTTCTTGCGGATCGTATAATATGAACATATGATTAACTTTAAAGCTTGCATAGATCAAGACAAGATCTTACCATGGCCATTGTTTGGATGGCGACTTGGAAGATGCAAGAGAGCGAGCGGCTCTCCTCCAAAGTAGTCACACACAAGATGGCGATGGCTTCCTCCCTTGTATTCTTTGTGCTAGCAAGGATCTCCAAGGTATCCCTTTCGCGTGAAGGAAATGAGATGTCTTCTTGGCTGGTCGAACAAACTTTCACACTCGTGGAGGCGAGACACACACGAGGAGAAGAGGCAAGAGAGAGACGTGTTTCTTCGGTTACGTGGGGGGTTTCTAATTAGAATTCATGACTTCCAAATATAGTAAGCCATAACCCATGCGTTCATGCGTTAATGAACCAACCGAAAAACTCCTCTCACTTGAACCATGCGTTCACCATGTGAACCAGTTCAATTCACTTTGGTTCAAAGACCAAATCGAACCAAGCCTTGGTCTAGATCTAATTGAACCAAATGGCTCAAGATCTAACCACACATCTCTTGATGCTCTTGATCTCATCGATCAAGCATCAATTCTCCCGATCGAAGCTTACCGATCTCAAGCCCTAATCAATCAAACATGATCAGACCAGATCTCACTTCCAATCAGAGTTTAAACTCCTTTAAACTAAACCAAAACCATTCAGTCCACACGATCTGACATAAGTAAGCCATATCATCAAATTGTGCGACCCTAAGGGTTTCCTTCAATGTCGGTAACGATAACTTACGTTATCACGATCAGAGAGGGGTATCTAGCAACACATCACTGTCTCCCGATACGAAGGAAAGAGTCTTCCAAGACTACACCCAAACCATAGCACAAGTGTGAATCCAATTCACTTGACATACATGTTTCCTTTGCCACTGGATGTTCTCATTGGACAAGCGTGTCAAGCCTATAATTCCAATATGATGAAAATGATTAGATCAAATGAACATAGTCATCTGGGTATGGCCATACACTTTCTCAATCATCTCATCCAGGGGGCCCCTTTAGAACATCACACTCCAACAAGGAGAGGCAATCCTATATCTATCACTAGTGTCCTAACATGACTCATGCTCATTATCCAAGATAATCTATAACCATTATATTTCAAATGATATTGAATTACCTCAAGACAATGCCAATCATCATTTAGAAACACAAGCGATCTCAAGTCAGAGGAAATATGCCACTTGCTTGCATATAAGGATTATTCACATTGTGACAAACAATTGAATATCCTAAGTAGGGTCTGTCCAGTACATCCAATGCACCTATGTGTCTACATCTTATTCTATGCTCGAAGCACCCTATAAGATTAGAACACATATTAGTCTCAATCATATCAAGGCTGTCTCATGTTCACCAAGATATCTCGACTAAGGACAATGCTAATGTCAGCCAAGCTGAACACCATTGAGACATTATTCAGAAGTATACATAACAGCAGCAGATAATGTAACAACCTGAATAACAACCATTGCCTTTATAAACTTATACATAGTTTATACATGATACTGAAATCATCCCAAAGGCCTCAAACATTAGCCTTAAAGGCATACCCCAACAATCTCCCACTTTCACTTAATCTAATGGTTGAGAAATCTCAAACCCATATTATTATAGTGCTTCTCATGCTTCTGCTGCGCCAGAGGCTTAGTAAGCGGGTCAGCTAGATTGTCATCTGTATGAACCTTGCAGATCTTGATCTCTCCACGATCTATGATCTCACGGATCAAATGAAACCTTCTCTGTATGTGCTTGGACTTCTGGTGTGACCGTGGTTCCTTTGCTTGTGCTATTGCTCCAGTGTTATCACAGAAGATAACCAATGGATCAGCACTCGAAGGAACAACACCAAGTTCCTGAACGAACTTACGAATCCACACTGCCTCTTTGGATGCTTCCGAGGCTGCAACATACTCAGCTTCTGTTGTGGAATCAGCAACAATTGATTGTTTGAAACTCTTCCACACCACTGCTCCTCCATTCAAGCTAAAAACATAGCCTGATTGCGATCGGAAATCATCCTGGTCAGATTGGAACGAAGCGTCAGTATATCCTTCAATACTGAGTTCTTCCTGACCTCCATAAATCAAGAACATATCTTTGGTCCTCCGAAGATATTTCAAAATGTTCTTGACTGCAATCTAGTGTGCCTTCCCTGGATTACTTTGGAATCGACTGGTCACGCTTAACCCGTAAGCGACGTCTGGGCGAGTACACAACATTGCATACATAATGGATCCAATAGCCGAAGCATAAGGCGTATTGTCCATTTCATCTTTCTCAGACTGTGTTTGAGGACACTGGCTCTTAGAAAGATTCAGACCATGTCTGACTGGAAGATATCCTCTTTTAGAATTTTCTAAATGGAATCTCTCTAGGACTTTATCGATGTAAGTACTCTGGCACAGCCCGAGAAGCCTATTAGATCTATCTCTATAGATCTGCACACCTAATACATAGGCTGCTTCTCCCAAATCTTTCATCTGGAAACATTTCTTAACCATGCTTTGACTGCATGCAGTTCAGGAATATCGTTTCCAATGATCAAGATATCATCGACGTAGAGGACTAGGAAAGTAATCACGCTCCCACTAAACCTCTTATATACACACACGGGTCATCTTCATTTTTGATGAAACCAAATTCACAAACTGATTCATCAAAACGAATATTCCAGCTTCTAGATGCTTGTTTTAGTCCATAAATAGACTTCTTTAATTTGCATATTTTATGACGATCTGATGGATTGATGAAACCTTCAGGTTGTGCCATATACACATCCTCTTCCAGTTTTCCATTAAGGAAAGCGGTCTTCACATCCATTTGCCAGATCTCATAATCATAATATGCAGCTATCGCGAGAATAATCCGAATGGACTTAAACATGGCTACAGGAGAGAATGTTTCATCATAATCTATCCCGTAGATTTGTTTGAAACCTTTCTCAACTAGCCTGCCCTTATAGGTAACTACGTTACCATCCATGTCAATCTTCTTTTTGAAGATCCACTTACAGCCTATAGGGATTACTCCCGGAGGCGGATCAACCAAATCCCAGACTTGGTTATCTGACATGGAGTCCATCTCGGCTCGCATAGCTTCAAGCCATCTTGCTGATTCCGGTCCACTGACCGCATCCGCATAAGTAAGGGGTTCATCATTTATGATGTAGACTCCGTCATAGCACTCAGGCTGTCGACGAATCCTTCCCGATCTACGCGGTTCCCGTGATATCTGAGCCTCAGGTTGAACATCAACCTGTTCTATTTGCTCAGGCTCATCCAACTGAGCTTGACTACTTTGTCCTTCTTCTGGATTCTCATCCAACTTTATTTCTCTCCCACTGGCCTCTTGCAGAAGAAATTCCTTCTCAAGAAAAATAGCCGTACGAGCAACAAATACTTTGTTCTCTTTGGGATCGAAGAAATAATAACCCTTAGTTTCTTTAGGGTAACCGACAAAGATACATTTATCAGATCTGCTTTCCAGTTTCCCAGATGCGAGCTTTTTGACATAAGCCTCGCAACCCCAGATTTTGATAAATGTCAAGCTTGGCTGTTTCCCATACTATAACTCATATGGAGTCTTTGAAACGGCCTTGGATGGCACTCGGTTTAGTACCTTTGCAGCTGTTTCCAGTGCAAATCCCCAAAAGGAGTAAGGTAGAGTAGCCTGACTCATCATCAAACGAACCATATCCAATAAGGTTCTATTTCTCCTCTCGGACACAACATTCCATTGCGGTGTTCCTGGCGGAGTGAGCTGTGAGATAATCCCACACTCCTTCAGATAGTCAGTAAACTCTCGACTCAAGTATTCTCCACCTCGATCGGATCGAAGTGCCTTGATATTCCGGCCTAGCTGATTCTGTACTTCATTTTTGAACTCTTTGAACTTGTCAAAAGATTCACTCTTATGTCTCATTAGATAGACATAACCATATCTACTGAAATCATCATTAAAAGTAATGAAGTATGAATAGCCACCTCTGGCATGTTTACTAAATGGCCCACACACATCACTGTGAATAAGGTCAAGTAAACCTGAAGCCCTTTGACCTTTATTAGAAAAAGGAGTCTTCGTCATTTTGCCCATTAAACAAGCTATGCATGTATCAAGCTCCTCATAGGAGAATGATCCCAGCAGTCCATGGTCATGCAACCACTTAATGCGCTTCTTGTTAATATGACCTAAACGACTATGCCATAGCAAGGTGCTGTCATCAGCATACTTGGCTTTCTTATTATCAATTTGTTGTACAGAACATTTCATGTCCAACATGTATAACCCATTGTTAATTGAGCCAGTAGCATAAACAATATTATCAAATGAAATACAACACTTTAAAGTTTTGCATTCAAAAGAAAATCCTTTCCTGACAAGAGCAGGAATAGAGATAATATTCTTAGTTATGCTCGGTACAAAATAACAATTGTCAAGTTCTAATACAAAACCAGATGGTAAAGAGATGTTATATTGTCCTACAGCAACAGCAGCAACCCGTGCCCCGTTTCCAACTCGTAGGTCCACCTCATGCTGTCCCACCTATCTTCTTCTCTTGAGTTCCTGTACATTTGAACAAATGTGAACTCCACATGCAGTGTCCAACACCCATGAAATAGAAGAAGCGACCATGACTTCAGTCACGTAAATACCTGAGCCAGAAGTGAAAGGCTTGCTTCCCTTCTTCTCTCCTTGGAACGCGTTACAGTCCTTCTTCCAGTGACCGAGCTGGCCACAATGGAAACATCTGTTGTCCTTTGACCGCTTTATCTTTTGTTTCAGAGCCTTGTTGTAGCTCTTGATAGGGGCTTTGCCCTTCTTCCCCTTCTTCTTGTTCCTTGAAGGAACCAGCAAGACAGAGGAGGAAGGCTTTCCCTTCTCAAGAGTCTGCTCTGTGGTACAGAGCATGTTCAGTAACTCTGCCGGAGTACAATCGATCTTGTTCATATTAAAATTAATAATGAACAGATCAAAAGAGGCCGGGAGAGACTGCAGGATAATGTCTACAACAAGTTCCTGATTGATGGTGTGTCCCAGTTTCTCTAGAGCCTCCTTGTACCCAATCATCTTGAGTACGTGAGCTCCCACTGGACTCCCTTCAGTCAGTTTGCTCTGAAAGAAAAGTTTCGTCAAGTTATAGCATTCAGTCCTTGCCTGTGCAGCATACAGCATCTTGAGATTTGCTATAATATCAATAGCAGATAAATCCTAATGCTGACGCTGGAGCTCTGGCGTCATTGACGCAAGCATAAGGCAAGCGACATCAGTACTATCACTGACGTGCTTCTCATAAGCATCCCGAATCGCCCTTGTGGCGTTCGCTGCGGGATGAGCCGGTATTGCCGTCTCAAGGACATACAGTTTCCTCTCAGCCTTAAGAACAATCTTAAGCTGTCTGTACCAGTCTGAGAAGTTTGGCCCAGCAAACTTCTCCTTTTCCAGTATGGATCGCAGATTGAGCCCTGTGGTGTTCGTTGCTGCAGAAATCTACAACATTGCAAGAACAACAAGGTCAGTATCCATGTTAGAATCAATCCAGGACTTAAGAATGATTCTTTTCTCACTATTTTATCTGACTGAAAAATCCAATAAAACAGTCCGAAAGAGTAAAACTCTTTTTAGTGAGATGGGATCCAGATTTCATACTTGGTCTCCGTGTCCCGCTCAGGCGAGATAAGATGCACAGAGAGTTCAAGCACTAATCACTGGTAGGCTATCCATGCCAATCGCCAACCCGTGCGATTCCCCTTCATCTGGGCAATCCAGCAGACTGTGCCAACTGAGTTGGTACAACACAGTCTCTGATTCCACAGATGGCTGCCTCCATATAGCTAACATATGCTCAATATGTAGCCTACATGGTCAAGCTGACCTGACCTACTCCCTGGACCACCACGTGCTATGCTGAGCAACGAGAAGCGATAAATCCCTTCTCTGTAACACGCAGGTGTAATCAGACACCGTCTGAAGATAGATGGGCGTGCCCACTGAGTGGGTACAACACGGCCCCAACGATAGTCAGAACAGTGAGGTTTCGCGTCAGATGGCTTTCGTGCTTGATATTTGACGTTGGATTTTAACGGTCCATTTTATCTTCTTACTATCATACAATTCTTATGGTGATAGCAGAAGGATAAATCATGCATGTGCTAATATTTCTTAAACAGTAAATAGAAAGCACAATGATCTTATGTGGTAAATGCCCATAAAAGCCTAAGTAAAAACCCTAGTTTTACACAAGTCTTCACTTGAGCTCTTTATCGGTCTCTTGCACTTTATCTGGCCCAGCCCGGGCCCAAGCCCTCTCTGCAGCTCAAATGCGCCCATCAGGTAGCATGCGCCTGTGCTAGAGTCAAACTCTAGACCTCCCACCTGGTCAAGGCACTTGCTGCAAGCGCTTCTGTCATGTGTGCTCTGTGCTCATGTCTGATCAAATTACATTTTAATCTATCTAGACATGAATTGACATGCAGGTCAATTATACATTATTATAAATTAAAGTGTGATACACAGATCACAATAAAAATTTACAATTAATTCCAAGCTCGCAGGCCCCAGCACAGCACACAAATTAGGGCAGCCCACATAAGATTAAATAGACACCCAATCAGGTTAAATAAGCATACATGTGATCCAATCAGAAAATAAAATTTTTGAAAAACCCCATGGCATCAATTTTATTTCCTTGTGTGCCCTACTAACTTACAACGGTCCATTAATAGGGATCCACTCATCAGACCAAGTCAGACCCACTGCCCTTGCATGCACCCAGTCATAACTGACTTGTGTTGACCTAGTGGTCAACTATGCATGCCTTAAGGGTTGAACGTCCCACATGATTTCTGGCAGGCAGGTGTGACCCCGGGCCTTAATCATGATCGTTCACTAGGCGCCTCAATCAGACATCGCTACACGCCCTTCTGCAGTCGGCCTATAGCCACCTGTATGCGTGCGCATAGGTGCTATCTGGCCGACCCATCTAGGCTGTCAGATGGTCTGATCAGGCTGTTGGGTCCAGACTAGACTGACGACTTCAACCCTAGTAACCCGTCTAAGTATTTCAAGTAGGCGCTTTAGAGAGATCTAGGTGAGGGGCGCGCAAGATATTGAGTTTTGATAAAAACTTCTCTTACATGCGCACACAAATATCATACATGCGCAACTTAAGTAAAAACATACATCTAATGTCTAGCATGTATTTTCGCATGATGATCTATAAGGTTTAGATCTACTCTAAAAACGCAAGCATGGATCACAAACATAAGCAATCATACGAATCATATCAAAACCTGCTCTGATACCAATTGAAAGGGGGCGAAACCCTAGATTAGGCGCATAAAAAACTTCTTAGGCGAAAACAAGGGTTTCTTGCAGATCGTATAATATGAACATATGATTAACTTTAAAGCTTGCATAGATCAAGACAAGATCTTACCATGGCCATTGTTTGGATGGCGACTTGGAAGATGCAAGAGAGCGAGCGGCTCTCCTCCAAAGTAGTCACACACAAGATGGCGATGGCTTCCTCCCTTGTATTCTTTGTGCTAGCAAAGATCTCCAAGGTATCCCTTTCGCGTGAAGGAAATGAGATGTCTTCTTGGCTGGTCGAACAAACTTTCACACTCGTGGAGGCGAGACACACACGAGGAGAAGAGGCAAGAGAGAGACGTGTTTCTTCGGTTACGTGGGGGGTTTCTAATTAGAATTCATGACTTCCAAATATAGTAAGCCATAACCCATGCGTTCATGCGTTAATGAACCAACCGAAAAACTCCTCTCACTTGAACCATGCGTTCACCATGTGAACCGGTTCAATTCACTTTGGTTCAAAGACCAAATCGAACCAAGCCTTGGTCTAGATCTAATTGAACCAAATGGCTCAAGATCTAACCACACATCTCTTGATGCTCTTGATCTCATCGATCAAGCATCAATTCTCCCGATCGAAGCTTACCGATCTCAAGCCCTAATCAATCAAACATGATCAGACTAGATCTCACTTCCAATCAGAGTTTAAACTCCTTTAAACTAAACCAAAACCATTCAGTCCACACGATCTGACATAAGTAAGCCATATCATCAAATTGTGCGACCCTAAGGGTTTCCTTCAATGTCGATAACGATAACTTACGTTATCACGATCAGAGAGGGGTATCTAGCAACACATCACTGTCTCCCGATATGAAGGAAAGAGTCTTCCAAGACTACACCCAAACCATAGCACAAGTGTGAATCCAATTCACTTGACATACATGTTTCCTTTGCCACTGGATGTTCTCATTGGACAAGCGTGTCAAGCCTGTAATTCCAATATGATGAAAAATGATTAGATCAGATGAACATAGTCATCTGGGTATGGCCATACACTTTCTCAATCATCTCATCCAGGGGGCCCCTTTAGAACATCACACTCCAACAAGGAGAGGCAATCCTATATCTATCACTAGTGTCCTAACATGACTCATGCTCATTATCCAAGATAATCTATAACCATTATATTTCAAATGATATTGAATTACCTCAAGACAATGCCAATCATCATTTAGAAACACAAGCGATCTCAAGTCAGAGGAAATATGCCACTTGCTTGCATATAAGGATTATTCACATTGTGACAAACAATTGAATATCCTAAGTAGGGTCTGTCCAGTACATCCAATGCACCTATGTGTCTACATCTTATTCCATGCTCGAAGCACCCTATAAGATTAGAACACATATTAGTCTCAATCATATCAAGGCTGTCTCATGTTCACCAAGATATCTCGACTAAGG
Source organism: Costus lasius (assembly GCA_027563935.2). Lineage (NCBI taxonomy): Eukaryota > Viridiplantae > Streptophyta > Magnoliopsida > Zingiberales > Costaceae > Costus > Costus lasius. Next base: position 61,787,043 of record CM050454.1, on the reverse strand, counting down.
ACAATGCTAATGTCAGCCAAGCTGAACACCATTGAGACATTATTCAGAAGTATACATAACAGCAGCAGATAATGTAACAACCTGAATAACAACCATTGCCTTTATAAACTTATACATAGTTTATACATGATACTGAAATCATCCCAAAGGCCTCAAACATTAGCCTTAAGGGCATACCCCAACACTACACATTCCTGAGGTGCTAGTCCCTGTACCACCAGCACCATCACCAGAGATTCATTTACCTTCACCTGAGCCATCTCTCGAGCATTCATAGGCTGCATCTTTAGAGCCATCATCATCAGAGCCATTTCCTACAGCTCCAGAGCCCGAGGCAGCACAGTGGAGACGAGTGTGATCATCCTCAGAGTTATTTATCTTATGGTCGATGTTGATAGGATTCTGCGCCAGCACCCCGTTCTACCTCATGAAGTAGATTCATGAGGTAGCTAGGGCGCGGAGAGGAGTTTTGGTCATGGGAGGCATGATTACTACCATTGCCCTTGCCCTCGGTATTGACCCCTCGGGGTTGAATGAGGCTAAGGGCAATCCTAGATTAGATATGGATGCCTGTGTCACTATTAAGATGATCACGAGGCTCGGGAGCTCATATCATCTAATGTTCAGGCATACTAATATTACCATGAGGCTGCCGAACATGAACCGTACTACGGTTCGAGTTCAGCAGAACTGGATCGTGGATCCCACACATGGGGGAGGTCCTAGAGAGGCAACTTTACCTCCTTTACCATCGATGATTTCAGAGCATGCACCTCCAGTCGTGTCGTCCACCACTGATAGGCTGTCTACATCTGCGGGGCTGTCTACTTCAGCACCGCCAGATTCTTCCCTAGAGTAGATACAAGCCGAGCATAGGAGGATGCACAACGATATATCACGCCTTGAGCAGGGACAGACGAGGACACTCGATTCCCTACATGCGATTGAGGAGCTATTGCAGCAACGTCTCCCATATTCATCGACACATCATGCCAGAGATGAGGCGGAGGATTCTAAGCACACTGAGACAGATTGATAGGTTTTGTGAGTATCTCTGTTTCATTCTTATGTATTTGGTACTACTGTTTGATATTATCTGACGATATCTCACTTATACCTTATTCACAAGCAGGATTTGGTAGATTTGTTGCTGATGTAGCGCACACACTATGCTTTTCTATGTTCTTTGTGTGTGTGCGTTGTATCTTGATATTATTTGTTTCATTTTGTTTAGAAGTTTATTTGACATTTGATACTAGAGCTAGCATTATATATGGATGATGGTATTAGACTTTAGGATGCTGTACATGGTGTGGATGAGACAGTTTTGTACATATTTGATGTTTACCATGTGTCTGAGATACTTTGTAATGGTTTATGATGCTGTGTTGATGATTTTACACATTTTTTGGTGAATTTGATATAGGCTTTGATATTAGAAGTGAATAGTAACTTTGAGTATGGTAAACTATGATTTTGATTATAAAACATGACGGTATTTGATATTTGAGACTTGTTTACCATGTAAAATTTGAATATCTTCGATTTGATATATTTTCTGGATTTTTCTAAGTCATGTTTCTTTCTTTTAATATGATTGTACAGGGTTTCGCCAACATTACAAAGGGAACTCTTTCAAAAAAAATTTTGAAATCCTTCATTCATTAATTTAATGTTTATACACATGCAACAATTTAAGTCTAGGTTGTTTTTCATGTTTTGCTATTCCTTCAAAGCTTTATAGATATGAATTCTGAATGTTTATGATCCTTAAGGATACACCAGATTGTTTTTATCCTCAATTCTGGACTTAGAAATGGGCATATAATTTGATGACTTAGAAAATTTCTGAGATTTCATGTAGACTTAAATTGTTGAGTAAGTTCAATTCTGGTATTGATAAAATTTATATATAGATTGTTATGTGTTCAAATGACATGTGCATTGTGATTTTGTACTTTAAGTTTAATTTATCTTCTTTTGGCTGATGGAAAGTTTTTATGGATAAAAATTTGGTGATATATCTTTAAATTGAGAGTTGCTCCAACTCCTCTAGTTGTATAATCTGAGGTCGTGAGTTACCACTAGCCGGCTTTCTCCAAATAATTTTTGTAAAAAAAGGGAGAGAGGGAAAAGAAAAGACTCCTCTACTTGGCACTGCGAAAAATTAGCAATGGTGCCAAAGACATGAAATGAAGTCGAAAAAAAAAGAGAAAGCTATTGGCTAAGTGGATAACTCCGCTGACTTTGAGATCAAGACTATGAGTTAAATTATACTGCTTTGCAGTATACTTTGAACAATATTATGGCACATGATAGTTTAAAGAACAAATTGCATTAAAAATCTCTCATCTATAGTTTCACCAAATGACTTGAAGTGAATTTCTATCTATTGATTAAAGAGGATTTATTAAGCCTAAAAGTATTTGATGCTTAATATGCGTTGAATGGATACTATGACATGAATTGTGAATTTTATCTTTCTTGGATTGTAAATTCTTGATGATTCATTTTTACTAGGATCTATCTTAAATTATTTAAGGTCTAGTTGCTTGCCTGAAATATACACTAAGAACTTTATTAATGAAAGAACAATTGAGTGTCCCTTATCTCTACATTCCTTATGCATATTGATGTATTGCTTGAGGACAAACAAAATTCTAAGTGAGGACATGCAAAATTCTAAGTCTAGGGTATTTTGATGCGTTGTATTTACACCACATTTTTACTTGCATTTTATACTATATTTTAGGCTTGATTGCATGATTTTATGCAAATTTTGGTATTTTTACTTCACCTAGCACATAATCTTCACTTTTCTTGGTTTTATTGAAAATGCAGGTAAAAAGGTATAGAAATGATGGATTTCATGAGTTTTAAGACCATAGCACAATTCCCGAGGAGATCACAAGCTTACACGTCAAATTTGGAGCGAAAATGGTGAAGATTTTGATTTTCACGGCCTTGGCCATAATTTTGGGTTCGGCCGTAATTTTGGCATTCGAACAAAGGTGAAATGCGGCTAAGTGTGGAAATGCACATAAACCTTCAGGGGTGAAGCCGTGAATCCATCACGGCCTGTGAAATTTTCTGTGTACAAAGGGGTGGAGACACATAAGCATTTATGGCCTTAGCCGTAAACTCATTACGGGCCGTGAAAACGTCCGCCCTTTGAGTTTTTCACTCGATTCGTCTCCAAATCGAACCGGATTTGAACCAAACTTTGCAGAAACATTCCTTCATGGGTTCCGGACTGGTCACAGTATAAAAGATTGGATTGTTCAAGGGTTTAAGAGTACTTTTGGGATGAAGACGATCAGCGACGGCTACCTAGGCGAAATTCCTATTCCTGAGCTGATTCCGGCGAGATTTCACGCAAAAGAGAAGTTTGATCGACTCTTCTTCATCTTCAGATCTAGGGGAAGCTAGTTTAACTATTTTCTTACTGAGTTTCTTGTGATTTTGAGACGAATTCATGCTTGTTCACCATACATACATGTTTTTTCTTATGAACATGAGCGAGTAAACCTTTATTTCGGGATTAAGGGCATAACCCGCTGACGATTATGAGTTAATCTGTATTCTTACTCCTTTGATATGATTATTTTATCATGATTTGATTAAAATAGTGTTTAATCCGTAGTTTACATTGGCCACATATAATTGTGACTTAGACGCTGCGAGAAGTACCGGATGGTGAATCGCAACGTTGAATCTGTTTTAATCGAACCTACGAATCCAATCAAGAGAGTTGATTGGATTCATTTGAAGGATTTATTAGGCTTTTCATATAACTAAATAGGTCTAAGTACGTTAACTATCACGAGAGTAGGGAGTTAACGCAGTTTGACACTGGATTACGCTTTAGGAGGAGGTAATCCATATATTAGGAAAAGTCCCTTTCATGATCATAATTTTCTATTCAAGGAGTTATTTTTATATGATTCATACTTATCAGCGAGGTGAAACCCTGAGTCTCGATCTTCCAGAATTTCAATTTCTCTAAACGTTGTTTCCGTTTTTTCTCATACTTAGAGTTCAAAACAAACCACTACTTGACTTTGTCTAGATTCAAACGAGTCAAAAAGTCGGTACTTAACCGCCTAATCCTCGAGCGAATGATCTTTATTTTATTACTTCGATAAAACCATGCACTTGCGGACGCATCAAGCATATATACCAACAATCTCCCACTTGCACTAGGACCTTGTTGTTGAGTCACCTCAACATCACATCCTAAGTCCGACCTGCCGCACTCCTGTTGCGCTAGAGCATCGATCAGTGAGTCGATCATGACTGTATCAGTGTTAATATTTTAAATCTCATGACAACACGTCTGTCTCCAAGACAAGGTGGAAGCGCTCGCATATCTGTTTGGATTGTAGGTGAAGTCTTGGTCCCCAGTCATGCATTAATCGTTTGAATGAACTCACAATCGAACCTGATAATCACATGGAACTACTTGTAGTTCAATGAAAAACTCCCATATCTAAACAACTTCATAGAAGCCACAACATACTCTGCCTTCAGCCGAAGATAATGGTAGTCTATCATGAAGCTCTCATAGATTCCAACACAACCAAATACATAGCTGATGCTGCGATTACGGTCAGATTGGAATAAGCTATCAAGTGTAGCCCTGTACACCAAGCTTTTCCTATCTCTATAGACCGAGAACCACTCCTTTAGTCCTTTTCAGAACATAAGGACGTTCTTTTCTCCTTATCAAGTGCCATGCACTTGGATTGGACCCAGTATTAGTTGGTTATACCCACGGTACAAACCTCATCTGGTCCATAACATACTATTGAATACATGATCGATCCTATAACCGAAGTATCAAGGACTCGACTCATGTCTTCTCTCTGAGCATGTGCCATAAGCACATCCCTTGGAGAGACTGAGGGCAAGCCTCTCTAGAAAGAATTTCACATGGAAAGCCTCTCTAGTATCGATGTATGTCATCTGAATTTGGACTAGGAGTTTCTTGGAACTATCCATGAAAACTCTCACACCGAATCCATAGTTGGTGGCTTCTAAGTTATTCACCATGAGACACTTCCCAACCATATAAATTTATGAAGTGAATGATCGAGATGTTGTCTCTGATGATCAGTATGTCCCCGACATACAAGACTAGAGATATCATCAAGCTCCCACTGCACTTGAGTACTATAGTATGAAGATTCTCTGTGTTGAGTTAGGTGTTACCCTTAACTCACACCTGACAAATTCATTCAACTTGTACAGCCTATGTGTTCTGAGCCTCAAGTTGTCCACAACCTATATGAATGGCTCATATTCCATCCTTGACCATGTGTGTCAAATGGCTGACCTTGGACTACATCCAAGTCAAACATCCTCCCACTTACCTTTTTTAAGAGAAAAACTTTCCCAAGAAAAATAGCACCATGAGCAACAACCGCATTGCTCTCCTGTGGGATCATGGAAGTAGTATCTCTAAGGATACCCCATATACACATATATTAGATCTTGGTTATAGTACACTATAACTTAGATGTATGACTAAAAGTATAACATCCTTAGATCCTGATAACATGTGAGGTCATCTCCCAGTCCACAAAGTCTTGAAGACATACTTTAGATGGAACATCTTTTAGTATTTAAGGAAAAACTATTTTTTTTTTTTGCAAAACCTTTGACGAGGAGTTACACGACTTATCCTATATCGGATAATACCAAGCAGGACTCCATACATCCATATAGACACAAACTCCCAATTAGGAGTTCTAGAAGGAGTATGTTGGTGTATATGCCCTTAGACCCGTTATTGGTCTATCTTATATACTAATTGACATTGATATTTCATATATGTCATTCTGGCATTGTCGTTATTATGCTATATTTACATCTACGATTATGTACTTGCATGATAATGTCCCTAGAGATACATTAGATATGTGCTCAAACTCTTGTCCCTTGTCAGATACTTGAGTGGATATGGGACAGCTCTGGAATATGTGAGAGTGGTATATAGGCTAGTTAGTCACGAGGTGCTAACGCAGGAATATGGGTATATCAGTGGTGAATATACCTGACCGACCCAGTGTGAGGCTCTAACTTGGTGTCATGAGTTATCCTCATAAGTGACAGGAGATGCATTGATCCCTTGACTTGAGGTCATTGACTCTTCTATATGGTTAGGGACAAGCTTTGATACACCTAACACCTCACCATAGTTGGGAGGTCATAATGGTTGTCATTGAGTATGTCATGACCTATATGAGAAGATCAATGGACAGACGAAAGATTTACCCCTTCTAGAGGGAAACTTGCTATCCACGGGCCCCCTTTGGCTACATGACTGAAAGTGTATAGTCATACCCAGGTGAAAGCCTAATTTAGTGATGACCATGAGATTGGGTTAAAACAAGTGGTGACACACTTGTCCAATCGGATGTCAGTTTGGCAAAGAGACTATAATGCATTGGTATCTTATTGCGATGATGAGGATGTCGATGTCGATATCCATTCCAAAGACTTTGGTAGCAGTGATGCACTGCTAGGTGCCACTCACTACTTTTGATGACCATAGTTCATCACTACCAACTTCAGAGGAACCAATAGGGTCACACACCTTGATACTCGAGTGTTGGGAATTCCTGGACCTTATAAAAACTTAAAACACAACGGAAGCAAAGGTCTGAAATAGAATTCCCAGAAACACCAGTATCACTTACGAGAGAAACCAAAGGATGCGAAGAGTAATACCTTATCAAGCAATCTTAGAAGTAGTCGATGATAAAGACGCACAAGTGCCCGTCTTCTGCAATCGCGCACACATGGACTCCTCGAGATCTCTCCAACCTGCACGCTTGGTGCTAGCCTCGGGAAGTGAGATCCACACCTCTAGGATTTTCTCAACTTACGCCAATCGCCAGGATCCAGCGCCTTGGAGAAATGGGAGTGTTGGTGATAAGGAGTGGGCAGCACTACCACTAGCGCCATGGAGAAATGGGAGTGCTGGCGACAAGGAGTGGTCCACTAGAGGTTAACTATTGGTCAAACATGAACTAAATAAAATATCATCTCCTTGTAAGAAATCTCAAAGCATCAATCTCCCAAACCGATCCGAACCACACAATGATCCCTATCAGAGGCTAAACGATCAGTATGAGAACTCGAGTATCTAGGTGTGCGACCCTATAGGTTCTTCAAACATTAGCAGTAATGACTAAATCATCACAAGCAACGAGTGGCACCTAGTAGTATATCATTGTTACCCAAGTCATTAGAATAAATGTCACCATCGACAACCTCTAACACTGCGACAAAGTGTAAGTACATAATTGTCCTTTCGCCATACTGATGTCTAGGTTGGGCAAGCATGTCACACTTGTTGATCCCAATATTATGGCATGACTAAATCAAGTTCTCACCTGGGTATGGCTATACACTTTCAGTCATCCATAGAAGGGCACCATGGACAATCAAGCTTCCCCACAGGGAAGGGGCAAATCCTCTCTTGGCGCATTGAATCTCTTATATGGCTCATGATGCACCCAATGACAACCATTATGACTTCCCTTTTACGGCAAAGCATTAGGTTATATCAAAGTGTCTCATTCACCACGTAGAGATGCCAATGCCCTCAAGTCTAGGACAATCATAACTCTATCACTGTGATCTTCATCTTGTGACACCAAGATGAATCCTCATGGTGGGTCGGTCTAGTATATCTCCCTTGATATACCTATATGCCTACATTAGCAACCCATGCTCAACCAGCCCATATACCAATCTCAAGTGAATCATAGCTGTCCCGTATCCACCATGATTCTTGACTGGGGACAAAACTGAAACAAGATAAACATCTTATTTATTTAGGGACATCATACATGCAACTATACATGTGTGCAGATATACATGTTTGCATAACAATGACCACACTAGGATATCTCGTTTGTTAGCTATATGTGATACACATATCCCATTGGACGATCCCAAAGGTCATAGGGCATAAACACCAACAATCTCCCACTTGCACTAGGACACGATGACCGCATCGTCATCCCAAGCTTGACCTGCCATGCTCCTGATGCGCTAGAGCACCAGTCAGTGGGCCCACTATGTCAATGTCAAAATATGCTATTTCTTTATTACCTCTATCCCCAAATCAAGGTATTAGCACTTGAGTATGTTGTTTTGAATCTCATGAAGTTCAGCAAAGAAATCTCACTTATTCAAATTGCTTCCCAATAGCGTGAACATACTTTGTAGTCTGCTTTGAAGCTCTCATAGCTTCAAGCACTACTGCCTGAATAGCTAGAATGTCACTCTGGTCTGGCTGGAACAAGCTACCAAGTGTGAACACTGAGCTTTTCCTGCCATTTAATGACCAAGAACTACCCCTTAGTTCTTTTCAGAACCTAAGTGTGTTCTATGTTCCTTATCCAATGCCTATCACCTGGACTAGACTTGGTGCCTTCAAATCTTCAAGCTCCCACTGAACTTGGGTACTATATGGCGAAGATTCATTGTCCTTGCTAGGAGTTACCCATAACACAGGCACACTTGAATGAATTCAACCCTAATTCCCATATTTTCTGAACCATAGTTGCCCACAACCTGTATAAATGGTTCAGATTCCATCCTTGACTATCTGTGTAAAGTGGTTGACCTTGGATTGAATCCAAGTCACAACTTCCTCCCACTAACTTTTTCAAGGAAAGGCTTTTCCAAGAAAAAAAGCATTATGAGCAACAATCACTTGTCCTCTTGTGAGCCTATGAAAATTTGTATCCCTAAGTGAACTTAGGATAAACCACTTACACTTTATCAGATCTTGGTTCTATGTTAGTAGAACCTCAGATATATGACCAAAAGTCTCATATCTCTAGATCGAAGTATGAGTCATGTCATCTCCTCACTTCTTTTTTTTTTGCCAAGGGCAAGAAAATGATTGTATTTAACAAAAAATATAGTTACAAGTTATGTACAGTCACTGCCATTCATCCTAACACAGGATATAAGAAACATTTCAGCAGAGTTTTCCCTACAATTCTAGCGCATGATCCCTACGTTACATACATTCCACACTCAATCTACGAAAAAAAAAAGAGAACCAAAGCACCAAGAAGGAAAACACAGAGGGGAAGAAGACCACCCAGAATTTTGGATAGGCATACAATGCATACGCATACATGTAGACATTAATGCAACCTGTCACTATTCCATTACCACCAAGTTGGAGAAGCTCTATGTTATTTGTAGCAATCCTCACGGCAGTAAGCAGGCACTTGAGATTTAATGCAGGATTTTAAGTTGACAGCCGCAAGCATAAGACGTATCCCATCAATGATGCAAAGAGCTGCACAAGTAAGGTATCATGATCCCCTTCATTTAGTCGCTAGCCTCATTGTAAGATGTTTTGGAATGCCGAGAGCTACACAAGTAAAGGAACCGAGCGGCCATCTTCCAGGAGCTTTGAGAACAAGTGGCTGGAACGTGGCCGCCTGTAGCTCCAATGGAATAAGAGACCCTATCCTGCGCATCAGCCATATCCATATGATAAAAGCAACCAATTCAATGCACAAACAAAACAACTCCGGTGGAAATAGCAAGGCCCAGCAAAGAGAAAGACAACAAGCATGATGGGTACGGTCCATGAAGAAAGTCACCGAGCATAAAGAGCAAAAGAACCCCCAATGAGTTATAAAATCAGTAGGAGTAAAGATAAAGTAAGTTCCAGCCAGCAGGAAAATCATAATAAAAAAGCCGAGAGCTCCAAGGAAAATTTTGCTGATAGCTGGAGCTTGCAAAGCCCAAGTTGATCATAATCATTGTAACTCCCATGAAAGCAAAAAGGATATTGTGGTTTGGTCCAAGTCCGAAGGCCGAATATAGCTCAAGACCTTTGCTTTGACATCAGCCAACAAGATGTTATAATAAGCTAGGGGGCCCTGGTTGGGGCACCGAAGAGCACTGCATTTCTATAACGCCATATATAATAGATAGCCCCAGATATGAATAGACGCCAGATATATGTTTTCTTATTATCCCTAGTCTTCCAAGATTGGACAAGGTAACTCTCCATATCATCCCATGAGTCCGCCGCAATCCTGATACCACATCTCCTCTTGATTTGCGTCCAAAAATCAGCAAGAACTTTGCATTGGAACAAAAGATGATTGTGTGTTTCTAGGGTAGAGTTGCAAAGCTTGCAAGTAGGGTTCTGTATAACCCCCTAGTTGTGGAGCCTGGTACGGGTACTCAGCCGCTGCTGACAAAGAAGCCAAGTGGTGAAGGAGTACCGCGGTATATGCCCCTTAAACCATACAATATCTTTCCACCGCACCTCATTGTCAAGCAATTGCTTTTCATAGGCCGATTTTAGAGAGAAGTGCCCATGCATGGTCCCCTTCCAGAAAATACGGTCTTCCTGCAGATTAGAGTTAATAGGGATAATACGAGGAATGGTGCTATAGTTATCAAGTAGCTCGATGGATCTAGGGTGCGGTATCAGCCACTTGGCGTTGACGATCAAGGAATTGAGGCGAGTATCTTTGCTCGGCGAGTTCTTGAATTTGATGTCCTCAACCAAGTTGAAAAGAATACGAGAATCAAACTAGGGATCTAGCCAGTGCCGAATAGAAGCCCCATTAGCCATCGTATAACCCACCATCCTAATGCAAGAGTCACGAATAGATAAAATGTTCTGAAATGGCCAAGGGGTCTGGTTGTTCAACTAAACTGACCAAATTTAGTTGGAACCCAGGTAGCGTTCATGAATCCATTTCACCCAAAGAGTGGCTTTATCCATGATAACGCTCCAAATATGGCGCATAGTAAAACCTGTATTAAGCTTCCCTATATCCTGTAAACCAATGCCACCCATATGCGTGGGCTTTGTGACATTTATCCAAGCCACCTTTGCAATGCCAGTTTTGTGCCCCGCAGACCATAGAAAGTTTGCAAGCATGGAATTTAGCAAAGAAATTACCCCGGTGGGGAGTTTCACCACACTTCACCAGAAATTTATGTTGTCATAGCAGATAGATTTTATCAATTCAACATGACCAGCATAGGATAAAGTCTTAGCCCGCCAGGCTGAGAGATAATTTGCAATTTTTTTCCAAGAGGGGCATACAGTCTCTCTTATTGATTTGACGACTAGTAATAGGAATACCTAAGTAGCGGAAAGGCATAGTTCCTTTAGGAATACCCAAGATAGAAGAAATTGTATCTTGGATGTGCGATCCACAAGAGGCCGAGTAAAAAATCTGCGATTTATGCTTGTTTATTTGGAGACCGGTATCGTGGTAAAAGGTCTCCAAAACCCAATTAATGGCCCTGGTTGAAATTTCAGAAGCTTCACAGAAGATGATAGCATCATCTGCGAATTGCAGGTTTGTAATTCCCAAGGTCTTGCAATGATCATGGTGGCGGATGTGACCATTCCTAAAAGCCTCAGAGAGCAGATCAATGAGGTACTGCATCACAAAGATAAAAATGTATGGAAACATCGGACAACCCTGTCGAAGGCCCCACGTACCCTTGAAGAAGCCCACGTCCTGCCCATTGAGGGTGATGGTGAAGGTGGGGGATGTAACGCAGGTCATGACTCTTTCGACAAACCGGGTGGGAAATTGATAACCCCTCAGGATGTGATTTATGAAATCCCATCTAGTTGAATCAAAAGCCTTTTGGAGATCCACCTTGATAGCCATGCGCGGGGTACCCGTTTTCTTGTGATAGCCATACATAATCTCTTGACACAGCATGATATTCTCGTGTATGGAGCGGCCTTGAATGAAGGCATGCTAATTCTCCTCGATGATCTCTGGTAGGACCCTCTTGATATGATCGGCCAGAGCTTTAGAGATGAAGCGATATATCAATTGACAAACTAATTTGGGTCTGAATTCTGCAAAGAGGGGTTAGGGACCTTTGGAATAAGAGTGAGGGAAGTGATATTTACCCTTTTGAGTAAGTGACCATGCTCAACGAAATCCATAATGGCAGCCAAGACCTCATTCTTAATAGTCTCCCAGCAAGACTTGAAAAAAGAGGCGCTGAAGCCATCAACGCCCGGAGCCTTGGCGCCGTTAATAGATAGAATAATCTTCTCAATATGGGCCCTATCATAATCCATGCTAAGGGTATGAATAGCATCAGACGAAAGGGTTGATCTCACTTGGATATCAAAGGTCCTATGCGCTGTATTGGGGGCAATAATATTTTGAAAGTATCGCATGGCTTCATTTGATAAATCATCCCCATAGACAAAATCCCCATTTTGATCCTTCAAAGCTGTGATGGACTTTTTTGTTCCTCTGGCTTTCAGAAGGTTGTAAAGTAAGCTGTGTTGGAGTCCCCAAGGGAGATATGGAGATCTTCCGCATCCCAATACGCCTTAATGCCATCCTGATATTGTCTTTCCAAGGCGAAAAGAGTAGCATAGCTATGGTTTGCATGGAGCTCCTATTGGATAGCCGCCAGCCGGCTGTGGTTTTCCTTAAGGTGGGCCTCGTTCTCCCTCCTCAACTCCTTTGCCCAGGATTTGAGTGCCTGTTTGACCAAAGTTAGCTTGCGGTAAAGAATGAACATGGGTGTACCGTATATGTGATTTGCACCCCAAGCTGTACTCACCACTTGGCTAAGGCTGGGGTAGTTCACCCAATAATTGAAAAAATTGAATTTAGGGCCCTTGCGCGCATTCTGCTTGCAAAAGGATAAAAGAGTCGGCGAGTGGTCGGAAATTCCCGGATGAAGGAAAATAGCCTCGACGAGCGGATACTTTTCCCTCCACTCCTCGGAGGCCAGAATACGGTCTAGTTTACAAGAAATCCGGTTGTTACCACCTTGGGAGTTAGACCAAGTATAGAAATCCCCTCGATAGTTTATATCCGAGATTCCCAAGTTGCTCATTTTTTTTAATGTTGTCAAGAATCTCCTGTACATTGTGTATAGAGCCCCCTAATTTTTCATCCATTGAGAGAGCATGTTGAAGTCACCAAGTAACACTAGTGGCCCTTGGGGGAGCCAATAGGAGATAGATCTCCAGATTTGCCACCGATCAATTACTGTGTAGAGCCCATACACTATACCCAGCAGGAAAAGAAAATTATCCTGCGAATCATAGACTTTCCCAATTAAAATCTGACTATTGAAGTCCAACGTATCCACCTTATAGGTTGCCGAGTCCCAAATCAACTAGATTCTACCGCCGAAATTGCTGATAGAGTTGGTTGAAAAATTCCAGCCAGGGAAAGTTGAAGCAATGATGTCATCACATTTCACCGCACTAACCCAAGATTCCAAAATGTCTATCATTTTTGCACAAAATTTTTGGACCAAGAGGATCGCCTCCTTCCTCTTAGCGAGTGCGTTGAAACCTCTCACGTTCGAACACACAATTGGGTCGGGAGCGATATTCATTGGACCTCTAGGGGAGATGGACTCGAGCTCTTAGGGTCCGGTAGAATAGCGTGGGTAGACTTCTATTTTTTCTGTTTGTTCTTCTTTTTTCCCCCATATCCCACAACCACTATATCTTGAGCGTCCTGACATTTCCTGACAAGAAGATCGAGGTCAGGCAAACACAATTCATCCATATAGGTGTCTGCATAGTCTTCTTCAGGTTCTAGAGAGTTTGGGAGACCTAAAGGGCAAACCGCCATTTCGCCTTTCTCTTGATTTAGGTTGCAAGTATTTGGCATGCGCACATGGTCCACTGGCCTTTCAGCCACTTTAATTTGACCATACAGTTTTTCACCATCACAACTTCCTTCACCAGAAGCATAGCTAAGAACATGTTTCGAGGAGGGTGGCTCCGAAGGTTGTGGTCCCATAGAGGAGTCACCGGCCCATCTTTGCATGGGGAGCTTCTCAGCAATCTAATTCTTCACTACATCTGAGCTAATACCAGCCTTATGGGAAGCATTTGGTTTCTCTCACCAAACTCGGCTCACAGGGGCAGAGCCCGCCTCAACGCAGCTCTTAGTATTGTGACCAAATAGGTTGCATTTGGAGCACTTTTGAGGCACTGCTTCATATTCAAACCGGAGGTGGGCTTCAGATTCCCTGTTAACCATGACCGAGAGCACTTCAGGGAATTAATAATTTGCTTCAATTTCCACATAGATCCTAGCAAACCCCAGTCTGGACTTCGAGGCTGTAGCCAAATCCATGGAAATGGGTCTACCAAGCGCACTTGCTAATTTCCCAATAATTCCGGGGGGCCACCACTTCAAGGGTAAATTGTAAATGCGGACCCAGATTGGAATGGAGGACAGATCCACCCGAGCCAGCGTGTCATCAGGATCCCACGGCTTGAGGATAAGGACTTTTCCAAAGACAAACCATGGGCCCTTCTCAAGGACATTTAGCTTATCCTCAGCCAAGGCAAATCGGAATAGAATGAATCTAGTGGGCAGAGTATTAATCTCTAGCTCCCCTTTGGGTTTCCACATCTGAACAACCTTCTCTCACAGAATTTTATAGCTTGGGCAAAACCCGATGAAATATCCCACTAGAGTATTTTTCCCAGAAAGCACGGTTTGCTGCAAGCTCCTCCTCAGGGGCTGAGATATCAAGAATACCGCCAACAGGCTTAACATCTGATGTGATCTGAAAGGACACACTTTTAAATACAAGCAGGTAGACTCGTTTCAGGTGTCGCGACCAAAGGTATTGGCGTACAGAGCTATTGTCACTCCCTGGCATGGCTCCAAAATCTTGTTGTCCCTAACTTGTATTGTCCGCAAGTACACGGATACTCGAAGTAATAAAGTAAATATCGATCCTCTGAGAGACCTATGCGGTCAAGTACCAAGTAATTGATTTCTTCCTATCTAGGCAATCGAAAAGGGAAAGGCAAGTAGAGAGCAAAAACACATGGGGAAATAATATCAGAGAGAAATTGGGACTAGGGTTTCGTTCTCTTGGATTTTCATGACTAGGTATATAAAGATGTTCATCGATCAAATTCTAATATGATAAAGGCTTAATTTACTTCAAAAAGGAATTATCTCACTTTCGTGCAGATAACCATGCAGAGATAAATCTTCACTTTCGCGCAAGATTCATCCCAAGCTGAAGATAAGTAAATCATCAATCAAAGAACTCAAAGATCACTTTCGTGCATCCGAGACTCAACACTTGTTTTATCTATGGTTCTCCAACATTCTGATCTTCACTTTCGTGCAAGATCTCCACGTTTGTCACAATAACTCAATCCTAAGTTCATTAATATCATCATGGCAATTTAACTTACTAAAATAAAGAAATAAGAACTTAACCTAGTTTCCTACGGTGAGTTCCTACTAATCAATTTTAGGGTTCCAAGTTCTCAAGCAAATCACCCTTCGGTCCTTATTGCGAAAACTCTAAATCAGGATGACAAAAAGCAAACTAAGGAAAATCTTAGAGTAATAATCACATAGGTAAAATTATCAAAATAGAATAATCATGATGAAGGTAAAAAATTATCTAGTCATTAAGAAAATCAAAGGGAATTACTCCCCCATGTCCCAAAATAAGTTTAAGCTAGCATGGTGAAGGAATTACAAAATACCATAATTTTCGAAGATCAAAAATCAACAAGAAAGGAGTTTACAGCACGGCTGTGAAATATTTCACAGCCGTAATTTGCAACGAAAGAAGTGAGTAGTGGCGGCACTTGTTCTTCCTTTTATTTCTCCTCAAATTGATCTCCTTTCGTTCTAATAGTTTTGACACGTTGTCTCCTTCTCCAGACGAAGCTTCAGTATGAAAATCACGGCCGGGGGTGCTTTGGATTGGTCATGGCGGTGGAACCCTAAGCGGCGGCGTGTACCGTAATTTCTCCCTCGATAGTGGATGCAATTTGGGGCTTTTTGGTGTCTACGTGATCCTCTCATTGTCAGGTCCCTTTTTTCTTCTTACGGCATCCAATTTAGAGTTCTGGATCGCCCGCAATAATCTCCGCAAAAATCGGGCGTCGAAATTGACCTGGGAGTCACGTTCAAAAACAGAAATACGACAGTGTAATAGTTCACGGCACTGCCATAAAATCACTCGAGTGTTCTGTTCTGAAAGTGTTGGGAAATACGGCACCGTAATATGGTTCACGGCACTACTATAAAATCGGCTGAGCTCTCTGGTCAGAAACATCTGGAAAATACGGCCCGTGAAATAGTTTACGGCAGTGCCGTAATTTCAGCAATTGTCTCTGTTCCGAAAGTGCTCCAAAATACGGCCGTGTAAAATCTTACAGCGGTGCCGTATTTTTCGCACAATCTTTTGATCTAAAGTTTTTCCAAATTACGGCAGGTGACCGATATTATGGTATTCAATGGAAATACGGTACCGTAATATAGATTACGGCACTACCGTATTTTGATGAGTTACTCCGTTTTGTGTGAAATTTGTCATGTATCTTCTTCTTGATGATGAGAATTCTTCTATGCATTTGATTTTGCTCGAAAACACCCTAAAATGATGCCTTGTTGTCTGAAAATCATGAAAAACCAAAATAGAAGTAGACTTTGCAATATTTAATAGATTCAGCATAAAAACAAGTAAAAGATCCTCAATTTAGCATAAAAAAGTATCTAAAATGATACAAAATTTACTATATATTTTGGTGTCATCAAAATACATAAGGCTCAAACTTTGCTTGTCCTCAAGCAAAAATTAAAATTTTGATTAAAAGAATAACCTTTTCATGCTCAATAAATTTCTAAAATACAACCTATCAATGAAAAATTCTATCAATTGATTTACAAAACTTTAAATAAACATATCATTCTTAGAACTCAATCCTCTAGATCTACAACTCAATCAAATAAAACTTTGCAACTGTATAATAAATAGAATTTTCAATCTCAAGACTTCACCTAATTTCAGTTCAAATCTGTTATGCTTTTGATTACAGGAAGCAGGTTTCCAAGATATTTTTCCACACATTTTTTTCTTTTTCATGTATTTTGTCATTTTTGCATAGATGGTATGTACTTGCATAGACACATACTTTTTATTTTTGACTTCAACTCTTTTCTTCGGTACCACTGTCAATTTTACACAGTGCCAAGTTGATGGAGGGCCTAACACAGCTCCTAGAAGATCCACTAGGGCTCGATGGAAGCCCATCAGGTATGGCTTCACTTAGGGTCCACTTTGCTTTTCAACACTTTCCTTATTTGCATTGCATGGCATTTTAGGTTAGTTCCACCCCAAAGTCTACCATGTAGTTTACTTTTATGAATGTTGTTGGTAGGTTGTGCATTGTAATGTCATGGTAGGTTAGTGCATGTAGTATGGATACCTTATATTTAGCTCAAGGGTTGCAAATCAGCTAGCTCACTCCACTCCAAGAAGCTAGCTCCCATTTTGGAAGGTTCGCTTCAAACTATCTCAATGGGGACTTCAAACTCAACTCCACTTCAAAACCCCACTTCAAGATCCTTTCCAATTGAAGAAACGCCAGCCCTCATGAAGTAATATGCGCCAACCTCATCCAAGAAATAAAGCAAGGCTCACTCAAGATCCACAAATCAAGGAAGGGCCTCATCTAGATCCACAAATCAAGGAAGAGCATTGATGGAGACTTTCCGTACACCATTGCCGCCCAAACAACAAAGGAAGTTTTTCAAATTCAATCACTCATGCGCCAACAACTCAAAGAGAGCCAGCTATTCGAAATTCAAACAAGCCATTAGAAATTTAAAAGCTTACCATCAAAGGCCATCCAAAGAAAGCAACAATTTCAGCCCATTTAATGCCTTGTCTCCATTTCGAATTCTATCCAAGCATGTAAGGGGCGCAAGGGGCCAATGACCACCTTGCCCTCACCTTATCCCCATCCTTTAGCTGCCTATATATGTATCCCCATTGCATCATGTGCATCAGCATTGTTGAATAATATTGTCGAGTAGTTTCCTAGCCAATGATGGGTGCTTGTGTCGCCTAGGGTGCTTGTGTCGCCCAAGTCCTCTCCTCTTCCCCTCTCTTCCTTCAAGAGCCGAGCCTCTCTTCTTCTTCTCCTCGCCCTCACTTCATCAAAGCAAGGCCGAGAGTCACCACCATCAAGGCAAGAGCACCAAAGAGAACAAGAACTCAAGATGGCGCAAAGAACATGGATGCATCTCTTGGTCTCCTTCAAGGCGATTCTCTAAGTTAAGTATTCCATCCTCTTGTGTCATCTCTTCATACATCTTAAGAACATCTTACTACACATCTCTTGGAATTGTAGGAATTGGCGCAAGGAAAAGGAAGCATGGCACATCCCTCTTCCCTTCTTCCCCTTTCCCTAGATAGTCTATTTCTTTGTTAGCAAGAGAATTTGGAGGACTAGCCTCCCTCTTGATCCTTTTGCATTGTTGGTGTTTTAATTAACTTTATAACTCACCCACGCCTGTGTGGGGTTGCTAGATGACTATGTGTAACCTGCACCTTCCATCAGAGTAGGACCGGTGAAGAACGGGAACGACGATCCTTCTATTCTCAAGGACCGCAAGGTGAGTCCTCTTTAAGTTATTGTCATTTACTTTGAAGCAATTAGTATAAACTCTATTTTCCCGCAAGTAGCATAAATTTCAGTTTTCTTATCTATAAAAATACAAAAACATTATTTTCCAACTTTGTTAGTCTAATTCGGTTTTCTCTAGTTTATGAAAATACAAAAAAAACTATTTTCGAAATTCGTTGTTTGCATGGTTGTGATCTCCCCCTACATCACAAGTAGAGGAGTCTTATTATCATTTTCTCTCATTATCTTTTTGTCATAGACTTCAACCTATGTCTTAAGTGTTAGGGTCCCCTTCAAGGGGAGCGAGAAACCCTAAGGTGAGTACCCCTTTCAAGAGGGGGGCGCAAGTGACCTTTCTTTGTTTTAGCAGCGGAATTAGGGTTTCACATTTGATCGCATGCTATACATTCATATGATCAACTTAAACATCAAGTGAAAGATGCGTTACCATGGCCATGAGAAGGAGGCGGCTTGGAAGCAAAGACCAAGAGAGATCTTCTCCACAAGTGACGCACACAAGAAGAGAGATGGCTTCTTCTTGTTGATCTTTGTGCTAGCAAAGATCTTCAAGTGTCCTTGCCGAATGGAAGGGATGGGAGACGAGATCTTGCTTGGGCGAGAGCTCCACACGTTCGTCCACCTCTTCTCCACACGCCAATTGCAAGAAGCCAAGCGAAGTGAAGTCAAGTGGTGAACGGCTTGGCGTTAGGCGTTTTGAAGAAGAGGCCATGATGACTTACCATAAATGGAAGCATGCACTCATAAACGACCAAAACGCCATCACCCTTTCGAACCATGCGTTCACATAAGTGAACCGGTTCTCTTTTGGTTTAATTGCATTTGGTTCAACAAACCAAATCAAATAAGCCCAAGCCCCCTTTGGTCTAGATCATATCAAACCCTAAGGTTCAAGATCTAACCGTTCATCTCCTGATGCTCTTGATCTCACCGATCTAGCATCACCTCTCTCGATCGAAGCTTACCGATCTCAAGCCCTAATCAATCAAACATGATCAGACCAGATCTCACTTACAATCAGAGATTAAATCCCTTTAAACTGAACCCAAATAATTCAGTCCACACGATCTGACTCAAGTAAGCCATATCATCAAATTGTGCGACCCTGAGGGTTTCCTTTGAATGTCGGTAACGATAACTTTCGTTATCACGATCAGTGAGGGGTATCTAGCAACACATCACTGTCTCCCGATATAAAGGAAAGAGTCTTCCAAGACTACTCCCAAAACACAGCACAAGGGTGAATGCACTTCACTAGGCATACATGTTTCCTTTGCCACTGGATGTTCTTATTGGACAAGCGTGTCAAGCCTGTGACTCCAATATGATGAGCATGATTAGATCAGATGAACATAGTCACCTGGGTATGGCCATACACTTTCTCAATCATCTCATTCAGGGGGGGCCCCTTTAGAACACCACACTCCTTGAACAAGGAGACGGCAATCCTTTATCTATCACTAGTGTCCTAACCTGACTCATGATTATTATCCAAGATAGTCTATAATCATTATGTTTCAAATGATATTGAACTACCTCAAAACAATGACAATCATCATCTAGAAACACAAGTGATCTCAAGTCAGAGGACATGTACCACTTGATGCAAACAAGGATTATTCACATTGTGACAAGCAATTGAATATCCTAGTAGGGTCTGTCCAGTACATCCAATGTACCCATGAGTCTACATCTTATTCCATGCTCGAAGCATCCTATAAGATTAGAACACATATTAGTCTCAATCATATCAAGGCTGTCTCATGTTCACCAAGATATCTCGACTAAGGACATATGCATGTCAGCCTAGCTGAACAGCTTTGAGACATTATTCAGAAGCACAGTTATTGCAGCAGACAATGTAACAAACTGAATAATAACCATTGCCTTTATAAACACAAGAGTTTATTACATGATACTTTTACAATCCCAAGGCCTCAAACATTATCCTTAAGGACATACCCTAACAATCTCCCACTTGCACTTAATCTAATGGTTGAGAAATCTCAAACCCATATTATTACAGTGCTTCTCATGCTTCTGCTGCGCCAGAGGCTTGGTAAGCGGGTCAGCCAGATTGTCGTCTGTATGAACCTTGCATAATTTGATCTCGCCACGATCAATGATCTCCCGGATCAAGTGAAACCGTCTCTGTATGTGCTTGGACTTCTGGTGCGACCGTGGTTCCTTTGCTTGTGCGATGGTTCCAGTGTTATCACAGAAGATAACCAAAGGATCTGCACTCGAAGGAACAACACCAAGTTCTCTCACGAACTTACGATCCACACTGCCTCCTTGGATGCTTCCGAGGCTTGCAACATACTCGGCTTCTGTTGTGGAATCAGCAACAGTAGACTGTTTGAAACTCTTCCACGACCACTGCTCCACCATTCAAGCTAAAAACATAGCCTGATTGCGATCGAAAATCATCCTGGTCCGACTGGAACGAAGCGTCAGTATATCATTCTATACTGAGTTCTTCCTGACCACCATATATCAAGAACATATCTTTGGTCCTCCGCAGATATTTTAAAATGTTCTTGACTGCAATCCAGTGCGCCATACCTGGATTACTTTGGAATCGACTGGTCACGCTTAACCCGTAAGCGACGTCAGGTGCGAGTACACAACATCGCATACATAATGGACCCAATAGCCGAAGCATAAGGCGTATTGTCCATTTCATCTTTCTCAGTCTGTGTTTGTGGACACTGACTCTTCGAAAGATTCAGACCATGTCTGACTGGAAGATATCCTCGTTTAGAATTCTCTAAATGAAATCTCTCCAGGACTTTATCGATGTAAGTACTCTGGCACAGCCCGAGAAGCCTCTTAGATCTATCCCTGTAGATCTTCACACCTAATACATAGGCTGCTTCTCCTAGATCTTTCATCTGGAAACATTTCCTTAGCCATGCTTTAACAGCATGCATTTCAGGAATATCGTTTCCAATGATTAAGATATCATCGACGTAGAGGACTAGGAAAGTAATCACGCTCCCACTAAACCTCTTATATACACACGGGTCATCCTCGTTCTTGATGAAACCAAACTCAGAGATTGATTCATCAAAACGAATAGTCCATCTCGGCTCGCATAGCTTCAAGCCATCTAGCTGACTCCGGTCCACTGACCGCATCCGCATAAGTCAGGGGTTCATCATTATCAATGATGTAGACTCCGTCATAGCGCTCAGGCTGTCGACGGATCCTTCCCGATCTTCGCGGTTCCCGTGATATCTGAGCCTCAGGTTGTTCAATAACCTGTTCTACCGGCTCAGGCTCATCCAACTGTGCTTGACTACTTTGTCCTTCCTCTGGATTCTCATCCAGCTTTATTTCTCTCCCACTGGCTTCTTGCAGAAGAAACTCCTTCTCAAGAAATATGGCCGTTCGAGCAACAAATACCTTGTTCTCTTTGGGATCGTAGAAATAATAACCCTTAGTTTCCTTAGGGTAACCGACAAAGATACATTTCTCAGATCTGCTCTCCAGTTTCCCAGAGGCGAGCTTTTTGACATAAGCCTCGCAACCCCAGATCCTGATAAATGTCAAGCTCGGCTGTTTCCCATACCATAATTCATATGGAGTCTTTGAAACTGCCTTGGATGGCACTCGGTTTAGTACCTTTGCAGCTGTTTCCAGTGCAAATCCCCAAAAGGAGTAAGGAAGAGTAGCCTGACTCATCATAGAACGAACCATATCAAGTAACGTTCTATTTCTCCTCTCGGACACACCATTCCATTGCGGTGTTCCTGGCGGAGTGAGCTGTGAGATAATCCCACACTCCTTTAGATAGTCAGTAAACGCATGACTCAAGTATTCTCCACCTCGATCAGAACGAAGTGCCTTGATATTTCGGCCTAGCTGATTCTGTACTTCATTTTTGAACTCTTTGAACTTGTCAAAAGATTCACTTTTATGTCTCATTAAATAAACATACCCATATCTACTGAAATCATCAGTAAAGGTAATGAAGTACTGATAGCCACCTCTGGCATGTTTACTAAATGGCCCACACACATCACTGTGTATAAGGTCAAGTAAACCTGAAGCCCTTTGACCTTTGTGAGGAAAAGGAGACTTCGTCATTTTACCCATTAAACAAGCTTTGCATGTATCAATCTCCTCATAGGAGAATGATCCCAGCAGTCCATGATCATGCAACCGCTTAATGCGCTTCTTGTTAATATGGCCTAAACGACTATGCCATAGCAAGGTGCTGTCATCAGCATACTTGGCTTTCTTATTATCAATGTTTTGTATAGAATATTCCATGTCCAACATGAATAACCCATTGTTAATTGAACCAGTAGCATAAACAATATTATCAAGAGTAAGATAACACTTTGAAATCTTGCATTCAAAGGAAAACCCTTTCCTGACAAGAGCAGGAATAGAGATAATATTTTTGGTAATAGTGGGTACAAAATAACAATTGTTTAATTCTAATACAATGCCAGATGGTAACTACAGCAACAGCAGCAACCCGTGCCCCGTTTCCAACGCGTAGGTCCACCTCATGCTGTCCCACCTGCCTTCTTCTCTTGAGTTCCTGCACATTTGAACAAATGTGAACTCCACATGCAGTGTCCAACACCCATGAAATGGAAGAAGAAGATAACATGACCTCAGTCACATATATACCTGAGCCAGAAGCAATGCTTCTCCTCTTATCTCCTTGGAGCGCTTTACAGTCCTTTTTCCAGTGACCCAGCTGGCCACAGTGGAAACACCTGTTGTCCTTTGACCGCTTTACCTTCTGTTTCAGAGCCTTGCTGTAACTCTTGACAGGGGCTTTGCCCTTCTTCCCCTTCTTCTTGTTCCTGGAAGGAACCATTAAGACAGAGGTTGAAGGCTTTCCCTTCAGAGTTTCCTCTGTAGTCAAGAGCATATTCAGCAGCTCTGCCGGAGTACAATCGATTTTTGTTCATATTAAAGTTAATAATGAACGCATCGAAAGAGGGCGGGAGAGACTGCAGAATAATGTCTACAGCAAGCTCCTGGTTGATGGTATGCCCCAGTTTCTCCAGAGCCTCCTTGTGCCCAATCATCTTGAGCACGTGAGCTCCCACTGGGCTCCCTTCAGCCAGTTTGCTCTGAAAGAAAAGCTTTGTCAGATTATAGCGTTCTATCCTCGCCTGTGCAGCATACAGCATCTTGAGGTTCGCTATAATCTCTATAGCCGACATATCCTCATGCTGACGCTGCAGCGGTGGCGTCATAGATGCTAGCATCAGGCAAGCGACATCAATGCTATCATTGACGTGCTTTTCATAGGCATCACGAACCGCCCTTGCGGCGTTCGCAGCGGGTTGAGGCGGCACAGCCGTCTCGAGGACATACAGTTTCCTCTCTGCCTTAAGAACGATCTTAAGGTGTCCGAACCAGTCTGAGAAGTTTGGCCCAGCAAACTTCTCCCTTTCCAGTAGGGATCGCACATTGAAGCTCATGGTGTTCATTGCTGCAGGAATCTACAACAATGCAAGAACAGCAAGGTCAGTATCAATGTTAAGAATCAATCAGGACTTAAGAATGATTCTTTTTCTCACTATTTTATCTGGCTGAAAAATCCAGCAAAACAGCCCGAAAGAGTAGAACTCTTTTAGTGAGATGGGATCCAGATTTCATACTTGGTCTCCGCGTCCCGCTCAGGCGAGATAAGATGCACAGAGATGACAAGCACTAATTTCTGGTAGGCTGTCCCAGCCAATCGCCAACCCGTGCGATTCCCCTTCACCTGGGCAATCCAGCAGACTGTGCCAACTGAGTTGGTACAACACAGTCTCTGATCCCTCAGATGGCTGCCTCCATGCGCTACCATATGCGCCACATATGTAGCCTACATGGTCAAGCTGACCCGACCTACTCCCTGGACCACCACGTGCTATGCTGAGCAACGAGAAGCGATAAATCCCTTCTCTGTAACACGTAGGTGTAATCCCGCACCGTCTGAAGATAGATGGACGTGCCCACTGAGTGGGTACAACACGGCTTCAACGATAGTCAGAACAGTGAGTTTTCGCGTCAGAAGGCATTACGTGCTTGATATTTTAGCGTTTGGATTTTAACGGTCTTTTATCTTCTTACTATCAGGCAAATCCTATGGCTATAGCAGAAGATAAATAACTCATGCAATTCTAATTATTAAACAATAAAAGAAAGCATGGATCTTATGTGGTAAAAGCCCATAGCCTAAGTAAGACCTTAATTAACTTAAGTCTTCACTTGCTTTTCTTGGGTCTTTTGCATCTCATCTGGTCCAACCCAGGGCCCTAGCGCTCAATGCAGCTCAGGTGCGCCCACCAGCTGAATGCGCCACTGCGATGTGTGCTTTTGTGCTCTTGTCTAATCAAATACATTTTGATCTATCTAGACAAGCTTGACTCGCAGGTCAATTATACAATAAATTAATTAAAAATGTGATTCGCAGATCACAATAAAAATTAATTTACAAGTTTAATTCCAGGCTCGCAGGCCCCAGCACAGCACACATTAAATTGGGCATCCCACATAAGATTAAATAAACAAACATCATGGCATCATGCAATCAACATGTGATCCATTATAAAGAAAATAAAAGTTTTGAAAACCCATTGGCATCAATTTTAATTTTCTTATGTGCCCTACAACCTTACAACGGTCCATTGATAGGGATCCACTCATCAATCTAGTTAGATCCATGCCCTTTCATGCACCAAGTCCTAACTGACTCGAGTTGACCTAATGGTCAACCATGCATGCGCCAAGGGCTGAACAACCAACATGAGTTCTGGCAAGCGGGTGTGACCCCGGGCCTAACTCATGTGTGTTCACTGGTTGTCTCAACCAGACCTCGCTACACGCCTGTGATGCAATCGACCTATAGCCACCTTGTGCTTGCGCACAGGTGCCATCTGGTCGATCCATCTAGGCTGTCAGATGGTTTGATCAGACTATTGGATCTAACCTAGAGGGTGACTTCAACCCCATCAACCCGTCTAAGGGTTTATAGTAAGTGCATATAGATCTAAATGTTTGCGCGCAAGTAGATATAAGTTTTGATGAAATACCATTCAACATACTTAACATGCGCCAACAAGAACATGCATAAACATGAACATCACACATGCGCCAAACACCTAAAACCTAGCATGTGGTTGCGCATGTGAAATAGATCTATACTAACAAGGATCACAAAACAAACAAAGCAATCATATGAACATATATTAACCGCTCTGATACCAATTGTTAGGGTCCCCTTCAAGGGGGAGCGAGAAACCCTAAGGTGAGTACCCCTTTCAAGAGGGGGGCGCAAGTGACCTTTCTTTGTTTTAGCAGCGGAATTAGGGTTTCACATTTGATCGCATGCTATACATTCATATGATCAACTTAAACATCAAGTGAAAGATGCGTTACCATGGCCATGAGAAGGAGGCGGCTTGGAAGCAAAGACCAAGAGAGATCTTCTCCACAAGTGACGCACACAAGAAGAGAGATGGCTTCTTCTTGTTGATCTTTGTGCTAGCAAAGATCTTCAAGTGTCCTTGCCGAATGGAAGGGATGGGAGACGAGATCTTGCTTGGGCGAGAGCTCCACACGTTCATCCACCTCTTCTCCACACGCCAATTGCAAGAAGCCAAGCGAAGTGAAGTCAAGTGGTGAACGGCTTGGCGTTAGGCGTTTTGAAGAAGAGGCCATGATGACTTACCATAAATGGAAGCATGCACTCATAAACGACCAAAACGCCATCACCCCTTTCGAACCATGCGTTCACATAAGTGAACCGGTTCTCTTTTGGTTTAATTGCATTTGGTTCAACAAACCAAATCAAATAAGCCCAAGCCCCCTTTGGTCTAGATCATATCAAACCCTAAGGTTCAAGATCTAACCGTTCATCTCCTGATGCTCCTGATCTCACCGATCTAGCATCACCTCTCTCGATCGAAGCTTACCGATCTCAAGCCCTAATCAATCAAACATGATCAGACCAGATCTCACTTACAATCAGAGATTAAATCCCTTTAAACTGAACCCAAACAATTCAGTCCACACGATCTGACTCAAGTAAGCCATATCATCAAATTGTGCGACCCTGAGGGTTTCCTTTGAATGTCGGTAACGATAACTTTCGTTATCACGATCAGTGAGGGGTATCTAGCAACACATCACTGTCTCCCGATATAAAGGAAAGAGTCTTCCAAGACTACTCCCAAAACACAGCACAAGGGTGAATGCACTTCACTAGGCATACATGTTTCCTTTGCCACTGGATGTTCTTATTGGACAAGCGTGTCAAGCCTGTGACTCCAATATGATGAGCATGATTAGATCTGATGAACATAGTCACCTAGGTATGGCCATACACTTTCTCAATCATCTCATTCAGGGGGGGCCCCTTTAGAACACCACACTCCTTGAACAAGGAGACGGCAATCCTTTATCTATCACTAGTGTCCTAACCTCACTCATGATCATTATCCAAGATAGTCTATAATCATTATGTTTCAAATGATATTGAACTACCTCAAAACAATGACAATCATCATCTAGAAACACAAGTGATCTCAAGTCAGAGGACATGTGCCACTTGATGCAAACAAGGATTATTCACATTGTGACAAGCAATTGAATATCCTAGTAGGGTCTGTCCAGTACATCCAATGTACCCATGAGTCTACATCTTATTCCATGCTCGAAGCATCCTATAAGATTAGAACACATATTAGTCTCAATCATATCAAGGCTGTCTCATGTTCACCAAGATATCTCGACTAAGGACATATGCATGTCAGCCTAGCTGAACAGCTTTGAGACATTATTCAGAAGCACAGTTATTGCAGCAGACAATGTAACAAACTGAATAATAACCATTGCCTTTATAAACACAAGAGTTTATTACATGATACTTTTACAATCCCAAGGCCTCAAACATTAGCCTTAAGGGCATACCCTAACATTAAGTAGCACTATCAATTTTACATAGTGCCAAGTAGGGGAGTCTCTCACTATTTTTATGGATCTTGGATTCTCATTTCCCAACAAATAGCAAAATAGACTAAACATCTACTAGGTTGATCAATTGATCTCAATTCATAAATCATACTAATATACTCATTTTATTCAAAAGAGAAGTTTCACCTTTAAATTTTATTCTTCAAATAATACATCTACCTAAAATCTTATGCATCAATCATCGTCATATTTCAATAGGCAAGTATGTATTGAAGAAATAAATTTAACATGATAGGGTTATATCTTCAACCATGAATTTGAGTTCATTCATCATTATCACATGGTACAACCATCATCCTTCCCTTCATCATATGAAACAACAACGAGATACAGAAAATACAACACAGCAAAGAAGTAAAGGAAGATAATACTCCAAAAACATCAAGTCCTCATCGTCCTGGTCATTCTGATTTCTTTTGCGGCTCTCAAAGGGTAGAATGGACAGCACATTAAAGTAGCCTCTCTCTCCTATCTACCACCTCAAATTTTTTTTTTTTGGAAATACGGCACCGTAGAATACTCTTACGGCCGTACCATAATTTCGGGGCAACTTTCTGTCGAAAGTGGGACTAGAAATATGGTACCCCGTAAAATACTTTACGGTGGTGCCCGTAATTTGTAACAAATCATGTTTTCCCTACAAAATTAAAAGAAAATTTAGTCCTAAATAGAAAGTAAAATAAAATAAAACAATGGAGGTTAGAAAGCTTGGGTTGCCTCCCAGAAGCGCTAATTTAAAGGTCATTAGCTTGACCGTTCTGTGCTTAGATTTGATCTTGGCTCATCCAAGTAAAAGCTCTCCTCTTTCTTCAATTAAGTTCCTCTTGATGGTAATGTTTCAATCTTTTTCCATTAACTTTAAATTCTCCTGTATCTTCACTCCATATATCCACAGCTCCGTAGGGGTAAGTTTCTTCACCTGCAAAAGGGTCCAGACCAACGGACTTGAGTTTACAGGAAAAAAGTCTTAATCTAGAATTGAATAAAAGCAACCAAAGTCCCCTCCTGGGTTGGAAATATTTTCTAAAAATATGCTGATCATCCCATCTCTTACTCCTCCCTTGTAAATTCTTGCATTTATTCATAAGCTGAGAGTCTAATTTCAGTCCAACTCGTTCAATTGTAACCTCCATTTTTTTCACTTGCGTTCTTTAAGTCAAAGTTTAATGCCTTGATTGCCCAGAATGCTTTATGTCGAGTTCTCACAAGTAGATGGCAAGATTTACCATAGATTAATTGAAAAGGGGACATACCAATTGGTGTTTTGAAAGCTGTCCGGTATGCCCATAGTGCATCATCAAGTTTGAATGCCTAATCTTTCCTTGTGCGCGAAACTCTCTTTTCCAAAATCCCTTTTATTTCTCTATTGATATCTCAACTTGCCCACTTGTTTGAGGATGATAAGGATGTAGCTACTCTATGATTTACTCCATACTTTCTCAGTTAAAGCTGAGAACTTGTGTTCTATGAAGTGTGAGCCACCATCACTAATTACAACTCGTGGTGTTCCAAATCTTGGAAAGATAATTTTTTTGAATAGTTTGACAACAACTCTGGAATCATTGGTTGGTGATGCAATAGCTTCAACCCATTTTGAAACATAATCCACTGCTACAAGAATATATTTGTCACCTCCAGAAGACGGGAAGGGTCCCATGAAGTCAATTCCCCAAACATCAAAAATTTCAACCTCAAGAATATTAGACAATGACATTTCATGTCTTCTGTTAATATTGTCTGTCCTTTGACATCTATCACAAGATAAAATGAAGTTTATAGCATCTTTGAAAATTGTGGGCCAATAAAATCCTTATTGCAACACTTTAAAGGCAGTTTTCTCAGCACTAGCATGCCCACCATAAGAAGATCCATGGCATTGAAACAATATATTAGTAACCTCCTCCTCAGGCACACATCTCCTAAAAATACCATCTGCACATCTTCGAAATACATAAGGCTCATCCCAAAAATAGTGTTTCACCTCAGCCAAGAATTTCTTCCTTCTTTGGTAACTCAAATCAGGGGGAAAGACATTGGCTACAAGGTAATTCACAATGTCAGCATACCAAGGGGCTCTGATTTGTTCGATAGTCAGTAGTTGTTCTTCAGGGAAGGAGTCATTAATTACATCATTTTCCTTGGTGTTTACCATGATCCTTGAGAGATGATCTGCAACAAAATTCTCTGATCCTTTTTTGTCTTTAATTTCCAAGTCAAATTTTTGTAAAAGCAGAATCCATCTGAGCAGACGGGGTTTAGTATCTTTCTTCTACATTAAGTATCTTACAGCTGCATGATCAGTGTACACTACCACCTTTGAGTTTATTAAATATGACCTAAATTTATCAATAGCAAATACTATGGCCAATAATTCCTTTTTAGTGGTAGTGTAATTCTTCTGTGTCTCATCCAAAGTTCTGCTGGCATAGTGAATAACATGAGGTTTCTTATCTTTTCTCTGTCCCAAGACTGCTCCTACTGCATAAGCACTGACATCACACATAAGCTCAAAGGGCAGGTTCCAATCTGGGGGCTGAATAATGGGTGCAGAAACCAAAGGTTTCTTCAATTCCTGAAAAGCAGATAAACAATGCTCATCAAAAGAAAATTTGACATCTTTACAAAGTAAATGTGTAGGAGGTCTAGCAAGTTTAGAGAAGTCCTTGATGAATCACCGGTAGAACCCTGCATGCCCTAGGAAACTTCGGACTTCTTTCACTGTGGTAGGTGGCTCCAATTTGTCTATCACTTTAATTTTAGCTTTGTCCACTTCAATTCCTCTTTCTGAGATTAAGTGTCCCAAAACTTTCCCTTGCTTGACTATGAAATGACATTTTTCCCAATTAAGCACAAGGTTAGTATCTTCATACCTCTATAAAACCCGAGATAAGTTAGCCAAACATATATCAAAAGAGGAACCATATACTAAGAAATCATCCATGAATACATCCATAAAATCTTCAATAAAATCAGAAAAAATAGCCATCATGCATCTTTGGAATGTAGCAGGAGCATTACATAAACCAAAAGGCATCCTCCTATATGCAAAAGTTCCATAGGGGAAAGTGAAAGTGGTTTTCTCTAGATCATCAGGGTGTATAGGGATTTGAAAAAAAACTAGAATATCCATCTAAAAAGCAAAAGTGAGAGTGTTTTGCTAGTCTTTCAACCATTTGATCAATAAGAGGTAGAGGAAAGTGGTCCTTCCTAGTAGTAGCATTCAGTTTTCTATAATATATACACATGCGCCAACTAGTAATAGTTCTAACAGGAATTAGATCATTATCTTTGTTTTTCATGATAGTTACCCCTCCTTTCTTATGAACACAATGTACAGGACTTACCCATTTGTTATCGGAGATAGGATAGATAATACCTGCATCCAGTAATTTCATAACTTCCTTTTTTACCACTTCTTTCGTGGAGGGGTTCAGTCTTCTTTGGAAATCTGCATGTGGCTTGTGCTCTTCTTCCATCAAGATCCTGTGCATACAAAAAGTAGGATTAATTCCTTTCAAGTTATCAATAGAATACCCAATTACCTTTCTGTGAATCCTTAATTCCCTGAGAAGCAACTATGTTTCCCTTTTTCCCAGCTGTGCATCAACTATAACAGGATAAGTAGAATTAGGACCAAGAAACTCATAACGAAGTTTATCAGGTAAAGCTTTAAGCTCTATTTTTGGAGTTTTTTCTTTTTCATCAGAAGTTTTGCAATCTAAAAATTCATCAATTTCAGGCTTGGTTTCTTCCTTATGAACAGAATCATAATCATAATCAGAAGGTTCAACAAATAAATCATTAAGATCATAAATAACGTCATCTTTGTCATGCATACTACAACAATATTCAGAATTTGAAGGATTTTTCATGGCTTCATGCAAGTCATACTCGATCTTTTCACCCCCCAATGTTAAGTGAAAGCTTACCATTTTTTATATTGATGAGTGCACATGCTGTGGCCAAAAATGGTCTACCAAGTATGATGGGGATTTTTGCATCTTCCTCCATCTCAAGGACTACGAAATCTGCTGGGATGAAATACTCACCTACTTGAACTGGCACATCTTCAAGAGTCCCCACAGGATATTTAACTGAACGATCGGCAAGCTGTAAAGATATTGAAGTCGGTTTAAGCTCTCCTATGTCCAACCTCCTGCAAACAGATAATGGTATTAGACTCACACTAGCTCCCAAATCACATAAGGCTCAGTCAAAAGCCATACTACCAATAAAACAAGGGATAGAGAAACTACTTGGATCCTTCAACTTAGGTGGCAACTTGTTTTGAATAATAGCACTACATTCCTCAGTTAAAGCCACAGTACCATAGTCTTCTATTTTCCTCTTATTAGACAGAATTTATTTTAAAAATTTAGCATATATGGGCATTTGCAATAAAGCTTCAGTAAATGGAATGTTAATGTAAAGCTTTTTCAAAATATCTAAAAATTTCCCAAATTGTTTGTCTAGTTTTTCCTGTACTAACTTTTGAGGAAAAGGTATAGGTGGCTTATATGGTGTAGATGAATTAGGTTTAGAAATATCTTTCTGACTGAGCATATTACCTCTTGTTTCATCACCCTTAAGAGGTGATAAACTGTTTTGGGATTGCTCATGTTCATAAGATTCTTCTAACCCTACATCTTGGTTATTTTCATTATTAAGCCTTTTTCTATTGTTCTCAATTCTCTCTTTTGGCTCCTCTAATTTCTTACCACTTCTAGTGACAACAACACTGCAGTGTTCATTAGGTATCTAATTTTCTATGAAGTTCTTGTGGGTAGTTAAAGATTCTACTTGAAAGGCCAGTTGACTAACCATTCCTTTGAGATTTTCAATTTCTTTGTTTTGATTAGCCATTGCCATAAACTTGTCAAGCAAAGATTCTACACAAAAAGAATTAGCCTCTTTCGTTGGAGTTTGCAATTCCTCACTTTCATTCTTACCATGATGATGACCATGTAACCTTCTTTCTTCAGGATCCCATTGGTTATGATTCAAAGACATTTCTTCAAATAGTGCAAAAGCATCATCCACAGTTTTACTCATAATAGCTCCCCCTCAGAAGTATCAATAATTAGGCGGGTATCATAAAGTAAACCATAATAAAACATATGAATTAAAGTCCAATTTTCAAGGCTATGGTGCGGGCACTTCCGTAGTAAATCATTGAACCGTTCCCAAGCCTTATTAAATGATTCTCCATTTTTCTGTGCAAAGTTCATGATTTGATTTCTCAATTGGATGGTTTTACTTGGTGGAAAGTACTTCGTCAGGAAAGCATTTGACAGTTGTTCCCATGTAGTAAATGCACCAGTAGGTCTAGAATGTAGCCAAAATCGTGCTCGGTCCTTGAGAAAAAAAAGAAATAATCTTAGTTTTAATGCATCATCAGAAACTCCATAAATCTTAATGGTATCACAATATTCAAGAAAAAGATGTAAGTGTTGATAGGGATCTTCAATTGGATCTCCTCTAAATTGATTCTGCTGGATCATGATCAAGAGGGCAGGATTAATCTCTAAACTATCGGCTTCAATGCTGGGTTTGATAATGCTAGAGTGTATTTCTGGTGACCTAGGGACAATATAGTTCCTAAGTAATCTCTGTCTTGCCATTGGAATTAAATTTCCTGTATAGTCTAAGGTAGACAGATTAAGTAACTAAAGCAAACAGTGAAGAGCAAAAAGATAAAACTTAAAATAAGCCTAGTCTAGCAATACTCTCAACATCTTCAATATTGACAAAACTAAGGTCTCCCCGGCAACGGTGCCAAAAACTTGATGTGATTCGAAAGGACACACTTTTAAATACAAGCAGGTAGACTCGTTTCAGGTGTCGCGACCAAAGGTATTGGCAAATAGGGCTATTGTCACTCCGTGGCACGACTCCAAAAACTTGTTGTCCCTAACTTGTAGTGTCCGCAAGTGCACGGATACTCGAAGTAATAAAGTAAATATCGATCCTCAAAGAGACCTATGTTGTCAAGTACCGAGTAATTGATTTCTTCCTTTCTAGGCAATTGAAAAAGGGAAAGGCAAGTAAAGAGCAAAAACACACGGGGAAATAATATCAGAGAGAAATTGAGACTAGGGTTTCGTTCTGTTGGATTTTCATGACTAGGTATATAAAGATGTTCGTCAACCAAATTTTAATATGGTAAAGGCTTAATTTACTTCAAAAAGGGATTATCTCACTTTTGTGTAGATAACCATGCAGAGATAAATCTTCACTTTCGCGCAAGATTCATCCCAAGCTAAAGATAAGCAAATCATCAATCAAAGAACTCAAACATCACTTTCGTGCATCTGAGTTCTAAGTTGATTGCCTGGAGTGGAATCTTGAGGATCACTTTCGTGCATCCGAGACTCAACACACGTTTTACCTATGGTTCTCCAACGTTCCGATCTTCACTTTCGTGCAAGATCTCCATGTTTGACACAATAACTCAATCCTAAGTTCATTAATATCATCATGGCAATTTAACTTACTAAAATAAAGAAATAAGAACTAAACCTAGTTTCCTACGGTGAGTTCCTACTAATCAATTTTTGGGTTCCAAGTTCTCAAGCAAATCACCCTTCGGTCCTTATTGCAAAAACTCTAAATCATGATGACAAAAAGCAAACTAAGGAGAATCTTAGAGCAATAATCACATAGGTAAAATTATCAAAGTAGAATAATCATGATGAAGGTAAAACATTATCTAGTCATTAAGAAAATCAAAGGGAATTACTCCCCCATGTCCCAAAATAAGTTTAAGCTAGCATGGTCAAAGAATTACAAAATACCATAATTTGATAAGATCAAAAATCAACAAGAAAGGAGTTTACAACACGGCTGTGAAATATTTCACAGTAGTAATTTGCAACGAAAGAAGTGAGCAGTGGCAGCGCTTCTTCTTCCTTTGATTTCTCCTCAAATTGATCTCCTTTCGTTCTGAAACTTCTGGCATGTTGTCTCCTTCTCCAGGCGAAGCTTCAGTATGAAAATCACGGCCGTAGGTTCTCTGGAATGGTCATGGCAGTGGAACCCTAAGCGGCGGCGTGTACCTTGATTTCTCCCTCGATAGTGGATGCAATTTGGGGCTTTTGGTGTCTACATGATCCTCTCGTTGTCAGCTCCCTTTTTTCTTCTTACGACATCCAATTTAGAGTTCTAGATCACCTGTAATAATCTCCGCAAAAATCAAGCGTTGAAATTGACCTATGAGTCGCGTTCAAAAATAGAAATATGGCAGTGTAATAGTTCACGGCACTGCCGTAAAATCAATCGAGTGTTCTGTTATGAAAGTGCTAGGAAATACGACACCGTAATATGGTTCATGGCACTGTTGTAAAATTAGCTGAACTCTCTGGTTGGAAACGTTTGGAAAATACGGCTCGTGAAATAGTTTACGGCAGTGCCGTAATTTCAGCAATGGTCTCTGTTCCGAAAGTGCTCCAAAATATGGCCGTGTAAAATTTTACAGCGGTGCCGTATTTTTCGCACAATCTTCTGATCTAAAGTTTTTCCAAATTACGGCAGGTGACCGATATTAC
Source organism: Costus lasius (assembly GCA_027563935.2). Taxonomy (NCBI): domain Eukaryota; kingdom Viridiplantae; phylum Streptophyta; class Magnoliopsida; order Zingiberales; family Costaceae; genus Costus; species Costus lasius. The sequence goes on along the minus strand of CM050454.1, from coordinate 61,752,015 downwards.
GGTATTCAATGGAAATACGGGACCATAATATAGATTACGGTACTACCATATTTTGATGAGTTACTCCGTTTTGCGTGAAATTTGTCATGTATCTTCTTCTTGATGATGAGAATTCTTCTATGTGTTTGATTTTGCTTGAAAACACCCTAAAATGATGCCTTGTTGCCTGATAATCATGAAAAACTAAAATAGAAGTAGACTTTGCAATAGTTGATGGATTCAGCATAAAAACAAGTAAAAGATCCTCAATTTAGCATGAAAAGGTATCTAAAATGATACAAAGTTTACTATATGTTTTGGTGTCATCATCATCAGACTGCGACAGAGCGCAATTTGAACTGGAATTTAGGGGATTGGCGAACAAGGAACTCCAAGAAAATTTGGAGACTGGCGGACAGAACGGAGCGCAAGGCACGACAGTAGGAGCTCCAACAATAGGGATCCGTGCGGCCCTCGCAACATGGTTCCTGGAAGTCGTGACAGCCATGAAAACCAAACCACACAGCAGAAGAGAGAAAATCGAAAACCGAAAACCCGACGGACTCCACCAAGCCTCGCAGCCCAAGATTCAGGAGACACAAGCGAGAAGAGAAAACTAGAGGCACCCGCGCCCCAACAATTAGGCAAAAACCAAGAAGACACAAGCGGAAAATTTCAGCCAGGAGACACAAGATCCGGGAATGGGGAAGTACACAGATGAAGTGCACAATGGAAACCCTAGCAACAGGAGGACATAGAGTTACCGGGGATCGGGAGTGGAAGAAAGCCTGGAAATCCCCGCAGTATTGAAGATCCTCCAATCCCACGGGCTCTCCAGATTTCGACTATATGCAGTCCACGTCGTCGCCCACACGGACAAGCCCGCCACGCGAAATCACTGCAACATCATTTCAGGCAAGAAGGTCGGCAATGGAAACTCAGGCCGAAGCCCTAGAATCGCCAGAAAATCGCCCTCGATGGACTTTAATATCTCAAAGATGGAATTAAGTTCAGTGTGGAAGAAGCTTTTAGCATCACCTCTTCTAAAGCTTTTAGCATCACCTCAAAAGAGATACATATGACTTTCAATTCTCCCACTAGAATCACCTACCAAGGTATTCTCTAGTCTAGGAGGCATGAGCTATGAGCAAGTCTCATATTCATTATGATAGTCATCGGTGGCTCAAGTATTCTTCATCCTAACTGGACTGAAGATTACTCATGAATTTTTTATAAGTTGGTTCTATAAATTCCTTTCTTTTGACCTTTTAGTCCACTTCTCCTTACTTGGTGAAGGACATCTATTTTCAATCAATAAACAAGTGTCTGCCTATCTTTAATGTCTCGAAAGAGATTAAGATAGCCAATCTCATAGGAGGAATTGATTCCAAGAGTTCATTTGCATGAAGTCATTGGATGCATTTCTTGTTTATGATAAAAGGTAGCTAGGTTAAAAGATTGGTATTCAATACGAACCAACTATCAAATTCACTTTAGTTATTTTGTTACCTTATTATTTTGCATAATGTAATGACAAGAGATTTGCAAATGAAAAGAATAATAATATTCCTATTATTACAAAATTTATATTCCAAAGGAATAGATATAATGTCAACTACCTTTATTGCAAATAATGAATCAATCCTATAATCGGTTACAGAGAGAGTGACAAGGCAGCACCTTGTGCTCCATAATCAATGGTCAGTCCCTCGATGTTAACCTTGTCCTATTTCTACTGAGCACATGCATATTTTTGCAAATATCAGTCTCAACATGCAATATTAAATACCCATGGTTAGAAATAGACAACATAGGATATGGTAACAGAATTACTTGAGCCTGAAGACGAAGTGTCACTTCTCTTCATCTCTCTTTGAGGATGCTTGTAGTCTTTGTAGCACTCATTCTTCCTCACCTTGGCATTCTTCAGTACTTTGGCCTTGGACTTGCCCTTACCCCTTTTTCTCTTCTTGCTGTCCCTTGAGACCATAAGAACAGACTTCGGATTGGACTTGTTCATTTGCTTCTTGGTCGTTTCCAGCAGTTTCAGTAACTCCTCATGAGTACATTCAATTTTATTCATATTGAAATTGATAATGAATGAACTGTAACTCGGAGGCAGCGACCGCAGGATCAGATCCGTAGCCAAGTCTTGATCTATCTGGTGTCCCAGTCTATTGAGATGCGACAAGTACCAAAGCGGCTTGAGCACATGCGGTCCCACTAGAGCACCTTCAAGCCTCTTGCACTGATAGGCAACCTTGGATGTTTCAAACCTTTCTGTTCTTGCTTGCGATTTGAACAGTTGATTTAGATGCGTAATGATCTAAAATTCTTTCTGATCCGCATGCTGCATCTGCAACTCAGACGACATCGTTGACAACATAAGGCAAGAAACATCTAGGGCATCATCCTGGAGCTTACGAAAAGCTTCCCGATCAGCCGCATGGGCTGAGGATGGCGGTGGAGGAGGAAGTGCTTGTTCTAAGACATACAGCTTCTTCTCCTGCTTGAGGACTATCTCGAAGCTTGGTACTAGTCCTCGAAGTTGGTTGCAACCAACTTCTCTCTCTCTCGAGGAGAGGTTGGAGTGATAGTCAGCCGTTGTTTTTGTTTGTAGAAGCCATCTACAATAATAGACAAAGACATACCAGTATCACATTTTCAATCATTTATTCTGGCCTTTTTTAAATTATTATTTTTCACTACTTTATTCGAATCGATAATCCTCAAAAATTGATCGAGACAACAAAAATTGATCGAGAAGTTGCCCGACTTCCTTAGTGAGATGGGATCCTCAATTCATACACAGCCTTGCGTCCCACGGGGGTGGGATGTACTGCACAAGGTGATACATGCTTCTTGAGATAGGCACGCTAGCCAATTGCAACTATGCAATTCCCCTTCTCAAGATAGTTCAAGCACTTTGTGTCCAATAGAGGTTGGATATAGCACAAAGCCGTAACTTCTTAAGGGAGCCTCCAAAAATTTCATCATGTGAACCAACACATATAGAAAAAATCCAGTCAATTCCGACCTGACCGTTATGCCTAGGGCCAACGAATTCCTTGGGGTAGGCGCGTTTAGAGTTTTAACCGGACTGGGGAAAATATTGTCATCACATGCCTCCTAAAGATAGATGGGTGTGTCCCATGGGTGATGGTGCTACAGCAGGTGGGAGGGTCCTTAGTTATGTACTCTAAGGTATTACACAATGCACAACGAAAATGGGAGAGTGTCTTTAGACGAGAGAAATAAAAATGCTCTGGAAATGCAGCAAGAAACACGATGAAATGAGCATCGAACTCGATCAGGGGAACACGAATACGAGGAGGGGACAACGACACCCAACTACTGAAAGTAACCAACCTCTTAGCAATTTAGCAAGCTCAATTAGGAAGTTTTAAGCTCAGAATGCACTTGGGATAAGCAGCAGATTCGCAGGATGCAGCTCACATGCCTATGAGCCTAGAAACAACCAAAGAACAAGGAAATTCCAGCCACGCCTCCGTCGTACGGATACTCATGGGTGAAGAAGATGAAACCAAGGAAAACACAACAGGAATTTTGTAACAAGCGAACCTAACCCACCAGTGGTGGTGGGATTTACTTCTTACAAACAGAAAGGAAGCTGGAATACAATGAGGAGTCGAGGCTCCAACCAAGACTCGTATAAACACTAAAATCGAGGCATCGACCATGATCCCAAACTCTGGAGGCACTCGTAGCTCATCAGGAGAACTCTACCACTATGAGAGAACTAGAGAGAAACTAACCCAACCTCCTCTTTTATAGAATAAGAGGGGAGTGAACAATGTAAAAGGAGACAAGAATCCTAACTAATACCAACTCCTGCAGGCCACCAAGGTGGTCAATCTGCAGCTACAAGATGAAATAAAACAAACTTCTACCAAATATTCCTGAAGCTAGCACATGTCCTGCTGTCCTTTGCGACGGATGTGGCTGAGGCTATTAGAATTGGGAGGTTGTGGGCTGGGTCACTACCAAAGTGCCGCGCACTTGGGCCGTGTTGTTGAGGTGATTGCGAGGCCCATCTGGGGTTGGGCCTTTCGGGGGATGGTGATAGCACGAAAGGGAACACTACAAGTCTGGCACGTGTGTACCTTGGACTAATCCCCGGCAACGGCGCCAAAAACTTGTTGTGTCCGCAAGTGCACAGATACTCGAAGTAATAAAAATATCGAACCAGAGAGACCTTATTGTTAAGTACCAAATAATTGTATTCTCACTAGCTAAGCAAATCGAATATGATGCAAGTGAAAGATGCAAAAAAGTATGCTAAAAGATGATCAAAGAGATAAACATGGGACTAGGGTTTCATCCACCATAATTTCAATGACTAGATAAGAATAAAAGGTCATCAGTCAAATCTTATTATAATAAAGACCTAATTTACTTCTTAAAATGATCATCTTGCTCTCGCACAGACAATCATACAAAGGACCAATCCTCACTCTCATGCAAGATCTATCCAATGCTGAAAATAAGTAAATCATTGAACAAAGAACTCAAGGATCACTCTCGTGCATCCGAGTTCTAAGTCAATCATCTCAAGTGGAATCTCAATGATCACTCTCGTGCATCCTGAAACTCAACACAGGTTTTACTTATGGTTTTCCGACGACTCGATCCTCACTCTCATGCAAGATCAAATCAAGTCTAACACAATATCTCTCGATTGCTCTCTACAAGTCTGGCACGTGTGTACCTTGGACTAATCCCGGCAACGGGGCCAAAAACTTGATAGGCTTCCGCAAGTGCACAGAACTATCGAAGTAATAAAGAAAAGTATCGAATCCACAGGGACCTTATTGTTAAGTACCAAATAGTGGTATTCTTACTAGCTAAGCGAACTAAATATGATGCAAAGCAATGATGGAAAACACACTAACTTAGATAATCAGAGAGAAATATTGGGAATAGGGTTTCATCCTCCTTGATTCTAATGATTAGACATAAATAAGGGTCGTCAATCAAATCTTGTCATGATAAAGGCCTAATTTACTTGATAAAGGTATTGTCTCACTTTCGTGCAGACAATCATGCAGATAACCGATCCTCACTTTCGTGCAAGATCTATTTTCAATGCTGTAGGTAAGTAAATCATCGATCAAAGATCACAAGGATCACTTTCGTGCATCCGGATTCTAAGTTGATAATCTCTAGTGGAGTCTCAATGATCACTTTCGTGCATCCGAGTCTCTATACTAGTTTTACTCATGGATCTCCAACGTTCCGATCCTTGCTTTCGCACAAGATCTCCACGTTTGACAAATAGACTCGATCTATAGATTCATATTATAATCATGACAATTATTTTACTAGAAAAGATCAAGATGGATCTAACCTAAGGAAGGGATCCTAACATGCAATTCTAGGGTTCCAAGGTCTCAAGCAAATCACCTTTCAGTCTCATTGCGAAAACTCTAAGAACAGAATTAATAACATGCAATTATAGAGAATCTAAACACAACTTATCATAAGAGTAAAATTATCACAACAAAGATTATCATGACGAAAGAAAAGAGTTATCTAATCATTAAAAATCAAGGAGATTAAACCCTATGTCCCAAAACAGTATTAAGCTTGCATGGAGAAGAAAATACAATAATCCATAAATTTAGAAGATTAGAAATCAACTAGAAAAGAGGTTTTAGAAAATACAGTACGGATGTGAAATATCTCACAGCCGTATTTTGCAAGCAGAACTCGATGAACAGTGCTCTCACCACCGATTTCATTGATTTCTCCTCCGATTGAACTCCTTTTCCTTTGAAACGTCTGGACTGTTGTCTTCTCCTCCAGGCGAAGCTTCTGCATGAAAATCAAGGCCTGAGGTACCCTCTACGCCTCTCAGCATGAGAACAAACCCTAGCCGCCTCTCTAGCGATTTCTCCCTCAATAGTAGATAAAAGTTCCCTTTTCCACTTCGTACGCCTTCTCCTCTTCAAGACAAAGCCTAAGAAACTTTCGGATCTAAATTTGGAGCTCTGGATCAAAAGTTATGGCCTTCGCAAGTTTCGGGCCGAAAAACTCGCATTTTGACTAGAAATTACGGCCGTGTAATATGTTACGGTGGTGCCGTAAAATCGGTTGAAGCTTTTGATCTGATGTCATCTGGGAATTACGGCACCATAATATGGTTTACAGCCAGTGCCATAAAATCAGCTGAACCCTCTGTTCGTAAACGAGTGGAAAATACGGCCCGTGAAATCCCTTACGGTAGTGCCATAAAATCTAGTGAACTCTCTGGTCTGAAGCGCTGGAAAATATGGCCGTGTAAATTCTTACGGCAGTGCCGTAAAATCCAAAAATCTTTCTATTCGGAAAATCACCAAACTACAGCTGTGTTCTTGATAATACGGTAGCTGGGAAAATACGGTACCGTAAAATTATTTACGACCCCGCCATATTTTAGCTGATTTGCTCCGTTTTGCGTGAAATTTCTTGTGTGATCTCTTCTTGATGTTGGGAATCCTTCTATGTATTTGATTTTGCTTGAAAATGCCTTAAAATAGTGCCTTTTTACCTGAAAATCATGAAAAACCAAAATAGAAGTAGACTTTGCAATATTTGATAAATTCAGCATAAAAATATGCAAAAGATCCTCAATTTATGATGAAAAGATATCTAAAATGATACAAAATATACTACATATTTTGGTGTAATCAAAATACATAAGGCTCGAACTTTGCTTGTCCTGAAGCAAAAATCAAAAATTGATTAAAGATAAACCTTTTCATGCTCAATAAATTTCTAAAATACAATCATCAATGAAAAATTCCATCAATTGTTTCACAAAACTTCAAGTGAACATATCATCCTTAGAACTCAACCCTCTAGATCCACAATTCAATTAAATAAAACTTTACAACTTGTATAATATATAGAATTTTCAATCTCATGATTTCACCCATTTTTCAGTTCAAATCTATCATGTTTCTGTTTACAGGAATTAGGTTTCCAAGATCTTTTTCGACACATGAATTTTTTTTTATGTATTTTGTTTGTTTTTGTAAAGATGGCATGTACCCACTTAGATACACACTTTTTATTTTTGACTTCAACTCTTGTCTTCTGTACCACTGTCAATTTTACACAGTGCCAAGTAGAGGAGTCTTATTATTTTTCACTCTCATTATTTTTCATTCATAGACTTCAACCCATCTCTTATGTACCACTGTCAATTTTACACAATGCCAAGTAGGGGAGTCTCTCACTATTTTTATGGATCTTGGCTTCTTATTTCCCAACAAATAGCAAAATAGACTAAACATCTACTAGGTTGATCAATTAACATCAATTCAATAATCATACTCATATACTCATTTTATTCAAAAGAATAGTTTCACTTCTAGATCTTATTCCTCAAATAACACATCTACCCAAAGTTTCATGCATCAACCAATGTCAAATTTCAAAAGATAGATATGCACTGAAGAAATAAATCTAACATGATAGGGTTTTTCTCTGATCACAAGTATAAATACTCACATCATCAAGGAAGACATTTTATCAATAAAAATTTTATCAATAAATCATGCCATCATATAGTAGAAAGTGGATCATATGCTTTCATCAATTTCAACAAATTTGAATAATATCATCATCAAAACAATGAGTTCCATATATCCATAAAATCATTTTTCAAGAGAAAACCAATAAGTAGTATAAATATGATAAAGTCAAAGATGCACTATATGAAATAGTCATTAATAAGAGAGTGCAAGTGATACTCACAAAACTATATAGATCATGCTCAGTCATTGTCAGGCCAATGCAGCTGGGTCCAAAGATGTGCCTTTTGAAATTTTTTTGCAAAATTTAAGGTACATAAGGCTCACATAAGGCTCAGATCAAAAATAGTCTAAAAAATAATAATGATAAAAATAATTTTCTCAAGGGAGAATCAGAGATGTCGCCGGAGGTCTGAAGAGGATGCCGGTGGAAAGAGTCGAGCAGGCAAGAAGCAGAGGTGAACAGAAGCTAGCTGAAAAGCTGCTGGTAATGATGGTGATGCTGCCGACAGTAGAGTGAGTAATCTCTAATGGCCTGCTAGAGATCACAGTCTTGGAGGTGAGATCGTCGGCCGGTGGGTGTGAGAGATGGCACTACAAAAATAAACAAAAGCAATCACTAATGAAGAGTCTACTGCATAAATAAATAAAATGGAATAAGAGGCAGTAGAAGAAGTAAGAGTCTGCATATGGTATGATCCAGTGTCGACGGCTGGAAACAGTGATGTCAGAGGCAGATGCAGTGGTGGCTAGAGGTGAAAGACAGTTGCTCTTGAAGATTTCTGAATTTGGAGGCAAAATGAGCAATAACTGGTAGAAAGCAAACTGTGCAGTTTTTGAATTTTTTATGACAAGTAGCCCTACCCAAAAATAAGATTTAATGATCCAAATAGAAAAAAAGACAAAACCATAAAGTAGAATAAAACTTGATCTTTCCAGGTATATGAAAAATAAAGGATCAAAATCTTTTAGAAATTTAGGGTATCAGCAGAAAGAAGGCTACTCAGATTACAAAATGAAAAACTGCACAGAATCTAATCATAATCAAAAAGTTGCTATGTGTTTCAGAAAGATCCATGGATTCTAAAATTCAGCAAATATATCCAAATAATAGACAAAGATCAGTACTTCCATGTCATGCCAAAAATTAAAAATTTTCGTAACCCAGTTTCATAAAATCAATGCGAGAAGACATATACTCAATAAGCAGAAAGCAGTTTTGAAATCCGGTACCGTAATATTCTTTACGGCAGTGCCATATTTTGCAAAGAACACTCGGGTAAGAAATAATCAGGAAATACGGTACCGTGAAATTGGTTACGGTACTGCTGTAAAAATCAAAAAAATTTCAGATGAAAAGTAGTCAAAATTACGGCACGTAAAGTAAAAAACGGTGAGAAAATACGGTATCGTAAAAGAAATACGGTACCGCCGTAAAATACAGAAAACTCTTGGGAGAAATCAGAGGCAAATTACGGGCGTAAAATAGATTACAGCAGTGCCGTATTTTGAGCAAAATTTTTATTTTCCCTGCAAAAATAAAAGAAAAATTAATTCTAAAAATAAACTAAAATAAAAGAAACTAAACTAAGATAAAAGTGCTTGGGTTGTCTCCCAAGAAGCACTAATTTTAGGTCCATAGCTTGACCAAAAATCAATATCATGGTGAAGCAGGTGAATCGGTTTCAAAATATAAAGCATATAATTTTCTGCATTTTCTTCTTCCTAAAAGTTCAGCCACTAATCCAAATATCCAGAATTTCATCAAAATCCAAGTGGCTTTCTTAAACATGCAGAAATTAAAATCAAAATCTTCAACTTCACACAAAGGATATTCAATGATCTTCCTATGTTTGTCAGTAAGTAAAATCATAAGTCCTTTCTTCAAATTAATATTTTCAATGGCAATAACAAAAGGACCTAGATCAAAAGAATCAAATATTGGATCAACTAAATAATGTTTATGTCTTTCATTAGATTCTTCAATAAGGCACAATTTTTCAAATTCATCAAAATTTTTAACAATAGCTTTCGGCAAAACATTAGAGTGAAATTCATCAATTTTCACAATTTTCAAATCATCTACAGGTTCTTCATGCTCACAATGAAATAGTTTATCAATATCAAAATCATTATCAAAATCAAGATGAGACTTTTCAAAATCAATTTCTTCATGCTTCCCCACAAATAATTCATCATCAGAAGAGTCAAATTCAGAATCATATAAAAAATAAGATTTATTAATGTTCACAATAGAATCAGAGTTAACCTCAGAAGTTCTATCATAAATTTCATCAATATTACCAAAATCACAGTGGGGCTCATCAATGTCTATAATTTTTGAACCTTCATCATGCCGATCAGATTTAACCATAAATGATATATTATTAAAATCAGAATTATCATCAAAAGAAGGTTCTTCAATTTCAATTTTCTCAATCTTTTCCTCAAATAAATTAGCAGATGAATCAGTTCTACAATCATCAAAATCAGAGTGAGATTCAATAATATTCACATAAGGCTCGATCTCAAAACAATCATGATCACAGGGGGAATTTTCTAATTCAAGTTTTTCAGTATCAAATTCAAATTGTGGTTCAGAAACATGATCAGAGCAATCATCATATAAAGAAGTTCGATTTTCCCATCTAGAATACAATTGATCTTGTTCTTGCCATGATAAATTTGGTTTTAAAAATGGGCAATCAGAGGAACAATGATCAGGATATCCACAAATAACACAGTAATCAGAAGAACAAGATTGCATATAAGAGTCAAATTGATCTACAAGAGAATTACCTTTTGGCATGTATACCTCATCTCTTTCAGTTGCCCAGGAGTTGTGATTAAATGACATGTTTTCAAATCTATCAAGAACAGAAAGATAATCTAACACCAATCAATCAAAAAATTGTTTTTTATTTTTTAGAATATAGAAAAAAATTAGAAAATCTAAAACACAAGCAAATTCACAAATCTTCAGATATCACAGTTCTGTCACAATTGTAAAAACCAAAACCTGCAAAAAGAAAAAAACAAAGTTAAATCTAAAATAAAAATACTTAGTCTAGCAATACTAACAACTATTTTGATATTAACAAAACTAAGGTCCCCGGCAACGGCGCCAAAAACTTGATAGCCCGAAAGGGAACACTACAAGTCTGGCACGCGTGTATATAGGACTAATCCCCGGCAACGGCGCCAAAAACTTGATAGGCTTCCGCAAGTGCACAGAACTATCGAAGTAATAAAGAAAAGTATCGAATCCACAGGGACCTTATTGTTAAGTACCAAATAGTGGTATTCTTACTAGCTAAGAGAACTAAATATGATGCAAAGCAATAATGGAAAACACACTAACTTAGATAATTAGAGAGAAATATTGGGACTAGGGTTTCATCCTCCTTGATTCTAACGATTAGACATAAATAAGGGTCGTCAATCAAATCTTGTCAAGATAAAGACATAATTTACTTGATAAAGGTATTGTCTCACTTTCGTGTAGACAATCATGCAGATAACCGATCCTCACTTTCGTGCAAGATCTATTTTCAATGCTATAGGTAAGTAAATCATCAATCAAATATCACAAGGATCACTTTCGTGCATCTGGATTTTAAGTTGATAATCTCTAGTGGAGTCTTAAGGATCACTTTCGTGCATCCGAGTCTCTATACTAGTTTTACTCATGGATCTCCAACGTTCCGATCCTTGCTTTCGCACAAGATCTCCACGTTTGACAAATAGACTCGATCTATAGATTCATATTATAATCATGGCAATTATTTTACTAGAAAAGATTAAGATGGATCTAACCTAAGGAAGGGATCCTAACATGCAATTCTAGGGTTCCAAGCTCTCAAGCAAATCACCTTTCAGTCTCATTGCGAAAACTCTAAGACCATAATTTATAACATGCAATTATAGAGAATCTAAGCACAATTTATCACAAGAGTAAAATTATCACAACAAAGATTATCATGACGAAAGAAAAGAGTTATCTAATCATTAAAAATCAAGGGGATTAAACCCTATGTCCCAAAACAGTATTAAGCTTACATGGAGAAGAAAATACAATAATCCATAAATTCAGAAGATCAAAAATCAACGAAAAAAGAGGTTTTAGAAAATACAGTACGGCTGTGAAATATCTCACAGCCGTATTTTGCAAGCATAACTAGATGAACAATGCTGTCACCACCGATTTCGTCGATTCCTCCTCTGATTGAACTCCTTTTCCTCTGAAACTTTTGGGCTGTTGTCTTCTCCTCTAGTCGAATCTTTTGCATGAAAATCAAGGCCTGAGGTGCCCTCTACGCCTCTCGGTGGGAGAACAAACCCTAGCTGCCTCTCTAGCCATTTCTCCCTTGATACTAGATAAAAGTTCCTTTACCCACTTCGAACGTCTTCTACTCTTAAAGACAAAGCCGCAGCAACTTTCAGATCTAAATTTGGAGCTCTGGATCAAAAGTTATGGCCTTCGCAAGTTTCGGGCCGAAAAACTCGCGTTTTGACTGGAAATTACGGCCGTGTAATATGTTACGGTGGTGCCGTAAAATCGGTTGAAGCTTCTGATCTGATGTCGTCTGGGAATTACGGCACCGTAATATGGTTTACGGCCAGTGCCATAAAATCGGCTAAACCCTCTGTTCGTAAACGAGTGGAAAATACGGCCCGTGAAATCCCTTACGGTAGTGCCGTAAAATCTGGGGAACTCTCTGGTCTGAAGCGCTAGAAAATACGGCCGTGTAAATTCTTACGGCAGTGCCGTAAAATCCAAAAATCTTTCTGTTCAGAAAATCACCAAAATACGGCCGTGTTCTTGATAATATACAGTAGCCGGGAAAATATGGTACCGTAAAATTATTTACGGCCCTGCCGTATTTTGGCTAATTTGCTCCGTTTTGCGTAAAATTTCTTGTGTGATCTCTTCTTGATGTTGGAAATCCTTCTATGTATTTGATTTTTCTTGAAAACGCATGAAAATCATGAAAAACCAAAATAGAAGTAGACTTTGCAATATTTGATAAATTTGGCATAAAAATAAGCAAAAGATCCTCAATTTAGGATGAAAAGACATCTAAAATGATACAAAATATACTACATATTTTGGTGTCATCAGATGGCTCATAGTGCCCTTGGGTTGAAGGACCTTAGTGTGGATCGATAAGGGGCTGATGAGTCTTACGAAACGATCCGGTGGTTAAGAAGTGTGTTAAGAGAGTCGTATTACCACCTTGTTGAGCCCCTTTGGATCCTCCTTGGATGGATGAATGTGGTAGGGAGGGTTGTGCATGTCCAAACGGGGTCGTCAGGGTGAAATGGCATCTTCTATGGTGATCACGGCTTGGCCGTGATGCTTTTCATGGCCGTGATCGGGTCTACCGGAGTCCGCCGAGGTTATCATGGCCTGGCCGTGATGGTGTTCATGGTCGTGATCAGTTATGCCGGGATCTGCCAAGCTTTTCACAGCCTGGCCGTGCTTCTCATCATGGCCGTGACCACGTTCACGTCCAAAATCACTAGTTTTTCCATTTTTCGCCAAGGTGATCACGGCCTGCCCATGCTTCTCTTCAATATCGTGATTGGTGTTGCAAAATTTCACCGAGCTCATCACGGCCTGCCCGTGATGGCATACACGGCTGTTCTTACTTCCTATATTTTCCACCAAGGCCATCACACCCATGACGGGCTTCACAGTCTGCCCGTGTTCAGCTCACATAAAATTTTGGGGGGACTATTTTCTCGTTCAATTCGTCCCCTTCTTCAGTGCTAGCTTCTCCTGCATCAACTCCCCCCCTAATGTGGTGGGGAAACACATGATTAGAATTTTTATATTTTTTTCAAATAAAATACCAAACACAATCACCAGCCAAAAATGCAAGGCAAGAAAATTATGAATTAGGAAAAGTAGCAATGGCTTGTAGATGGTTCTAATGATCCATAACGAAAACTAATAAAACCAAGTAGAAGAATGAAAGTTGTTCTTTTGAGGCATAGGAAAAATGAAGGATCATTACCAGTCGGTCAAGTAGGGCATCTACAAGAAGATGGCTACTCAGATCAACAAATTAAATCAGCATAGAAAGTTATTAGTCTTGAAAGTTTGCTATGCCTTCTAGGATGGACCATTGACTCTCTAATGGAACTAACTGAACTCAATAGTAGAACAAAACTAGCTCTTTCAAATGAACTAAGATAGAGAGTTAGAGGCTTAGTTGAGCATGTAGAATATCTATGAAAAAAGGCTAGTCAGATTAATAAATAACGGAATCATAGAGATTTATCAGTTAGCATTATTTGCATTGTTGCTTAGACTGATCCAGTGATGTTCAGTTGTAACCAAGTATTTCGGAATGTAGAGCAACATGTGTTCTTTCAAGTTGTGCCAAAGATTAGGGGTTGCATTTCATCTAAGATCATTAACTACATACATAAAAGGGTTATACAGATTAGGAATGAGTATAGAACTTAAAACAGCAACAGTAAGATGGTTCTCATGGAAACAACAGGGAGTCGGGGCATGAGTTGGTCGACGCTGGAGGCTGCACAAGCGTGGGGAAGAATGGCTGGCGAGTCTCAATGCTGGCGGGGATGTTTTCGGTGTGACAAACAGTCGATGGTGGCGCCTGGTCACTAGGAGGTGGGCGGCGATAGCGCGGCCTTGCTTCTAGCGGAAATAGGGGATTACACGAGAATATGCAGATGCTACCAACGATCGTCAGACATGGCACAAAGTTCCAACCTGCTACAACTGGATGCTCCTCAGGTTAGGGTGGACTTGTGACTAGATTTTTAGGGCCGATGATGGCCGGTTGAGGGCAGACGTCGGCAAACAATGGAGATGGGGCGGAAACGGGGACGTAAGCTTGAGGCGTCACTGGAAATCTCACAATTTTGGTGATCTAGCCGGTGGATGGGATGATCCAGCTAACCGTGGGTTCAATCAGAAGAGAAGGAGTGGTAGCTGGAGTTTGGGGACGATCTGGCGGTCAGATCTTGGCCAGCAGCGAGGCGAATGGAGAGTCCAAGGCAGGACTCAGCGGCAGACAGATTGGCTTGCGACAGAGGTGGCTTGCGACAATGGCGGAAGATTATTCACGTGTGGCTAGAGGTGGAAGATGGATGGCAATCAACTAGAGGAGGAGAGGAGCGAGGTGCCAACCACCCAGGGAAGATGGTAGAAGGAGATCATCCGATAAAGAGGAAGAGAACTATTTCCATTTCAATTTCAAAGTCTATAAAGTCAGCTCTTACATAAGGGGATTACAAGTTTTTATATTGTTTCTTGCTTCCTACCATTGGCTACAAATCTCCAACGTTACTTTCCTATTTGAGTGGCTACACTTTTCATCTTCCTCCAAGCAAGCCGCAATCTTTCTCCTTCAAGTAGCAACCTGCTCTTCTTTATCTCCACGTAGTGTGCAACGGGCAGCTTTGCACGCGCAGCATCCATATGCAAGCTCTACCTTTGGGGTGTTTCTTCTTGTTGACTTGGGCTTCTTTTCTTTGTGGGCTAGCTAATCATATGGCCCAAGGTCTTTTCTTTGGCTAGTTGAATTTAAGCTTGAGCTTGAGATTGACTTCATGTGTGCATCCAGTTGACTTGATCTCATGTTGATTACGTGGCATAAAAAACAATAAGGATTAGTGTCTCATTAAAATTTTGGATTGCATTGTAACAAAAATCAAAATTTACACATAAATATTGACTAAGTCTATGTTCAATCAGGGTTCACATTAATTATACAAAATTTGACAAAGTCAAAATTAAGTCAAAATTGCTCCCGCATCACCCCCGGTTTGAAGAGTTCTCCACCGGAGAACTAGGGGGAAGAGGCTCGTCGGTGTCCAATGGCTCCTCCAATGGACCGTAAAAGGGGAGGAGGTCCACCACGTTGAAGATGGGGTGGATCCCCATGTTCTTGGGTAGGTCCAGAACATAGGTGTTGGAGCCGATCTGCCGCACCACCGCATAAGGCTCCGTGTAACGTGGCTGGAGCTTAAAATAAGCCCTGCTTGACAATCCCTCGGGGTGGATGTGCACTCTCACCAATTCACCAACAAAGAAATGATGTGGCCTATGGTGCTCATTGGCCCTCATCGCATTATGAGTGTTGCCCAAAAAGATACGATGCCAAACTTTATCAAGCAAGCTAGCTACATGTTGGCAAGGGAGTATGCATGCTCGGACAAGTGGGTTTCCATGGGAAGGTCATGCAGGTCAATGGGTTTGCGAGGTTGATGGCTCGTGATGATCTGGAAGGGACTAATACATGTAGATCTATTGGCTACACTATTGTACGTAAGTTCTACCATGGAGAGGATGGTATCCCAAGACCTCGGGTGATCGCCTATGAGGCAACGTAGCAAGTTACTTAAACTGCGGTTAACCACCTTGGTTTGCCTATATGTTTGGGGTGGTATGCGGTAGAGAATTTCAAGGTGGAGCCCAAGAGGGCACAAAGCGAGCGCCAGAAGTGGTTCACAAACCGCGGGTCGCAGTCTAACACAATGGTCAAAGGAAGACCATGAAGACGGACAATCTCCATGAAGAAAAGATAGGCCACGTGGGACGCATCCGCAGTGCATGTACAGGGAATGAAGTGTGCCATTTTTGAAAACCTGTCTACAACGACGTAGACGGAGTCGAAGCGAGAGGCGGTCTGCGGTAGCCAAAGGATAAAGTCCATGCTAAGGGCGCACCAAGGACCTTCAGCAATCGGCAATGGTGTATAGAGGCTGGTGTTCTCCGGTCGGGGTTTGGCCATTTGGTAGGTGCCACAATGGCGTACAATGCGTTCAATATCCTTGTGAAGTGAAGGCTAAAAGATGCGTTCCTCCGCCATCTCAAGGGTCTTGTCGCGGCCATGATGGCCGGCAACGCCACCCGCGTGCAGCTCGAGCAAGAGATAATCTCGAAGCAATGATCACGGAATGCATAGGCGACTCCCCAAGAAAAGATAGCCCTCGCAAAGCTGATATGGGGACTCAGGATCTGGCGACTCAGTCAAGGTGGCATAAATGGTGTTGACACGGGTGCGCATCACTCACAAAAGGGTCCGGACTCGACTTAATACATCCGCAATGACATTTTCCTTACCCGCCTTGTGGTTGATCACGAAGGAGTACCGTTGTAAGTACTTGACCCACTTGGCATGGCGGGCACCCAACTTCTTTTGGGCACTAAGGAAAGATAAGGCCTAATGGTCGCTATACAACATGAACTCGCGGTGGAGGAGGTAATGCCTCCATTGACGAAGTGACTGAACAAAAGCATAGAACTCCTTGTCGTAGGTCGAATAACGCTGATGAACAGTGTTCAACTTCTCAATGAAGAAGGCGATAAGGTGGCCTTCTTGACTAAGCCAACCTTCGATCCCAGTGCCAGAGGCGTCGCAAGCAACTTCAAAGACTTTTGAGAAGTCTGGAAGTCGAAGGATAGGTGCAATAGTGATGGCATCCTCAAGGGCGTCGAAGGTGCATTGAGTGGCGGTGGTCCACTCAAAGTCATCCTTGGGCAGACGCTGGGTCAGCTAGGTCGCAATTGTGCTGAATCCCTGAATGAAACAGGGATAAAGACCTGTGAGGCCCAAGAAGCTACTGACCTCAGACACGGTGCAAGGTTCGGGCCAATGCCGGATGGCCTCGACTTTGGCCGAGTCAACAAATAGACCCTCATCGGACACGATGTAACCCAAGAAATGGACACGGTTGGTCATGAAGGCACACTTCTTCATGTTAAGGAAGAGGCGTTCCTTCCGCAGGAGGTCAAAAGTGGAGCGAAGATGCTCCAAGTGTTCTACGCGGGTCCGACTGAAAATCAGAATATCATCAAAATAGATGACCAGGAACTTACCCATGTAGGGCTTAAGGACATGACTCATGAGCCACATAAATGTGGACGGGGCATTGGATAATCTGAATGGCATGACGCGCCATTCATAAAGACCGTCCTTGGTCTTGAAGGCCCTCTTCCATTCATTAAATCTAGGTATGGGGAACCTATACTTGATGGTGATCCTATTGATGGCGCGGCTGTCAATACACAATGCCACAACCCATCCTTCTTGGGCGTGAGCAAGGCAGGTACCACATAGGGACTTAGGCTCTCTCGGATGTACCCCTTGGTGAGGAGTTCATCCACTTGACACTGTAGCTCAGTGTGTTTAGTGGGGTTCAAATGATGGTGGGACAAGTTGGGGAGAGGTGCTCTCGGGACAAGATCAATGGCATGCTGGATCTCCCTATCCGGAGGGAGTCCATGGGGAAAGCCCTCCGGGCTGATGTCGATGAACTCAGTCAAGAGGTCCAAGATATCTAGGGGAGGGGATGCATCGCTGGAAGGAGACAGACCCAATGACTCATGCACTATTATGGCGTAGACAACCTTGGACTCAGTGGCTTCGCACATAAGCACGGAGGTGCGCATGAGGGACACTACGGCTGGTGCTAGGGGAGTAATTGTGGGTGGGACAATCACACCCTTAAAGGTGGATGCGTGCAGCTCCTTAGGTGGAGCCAGGATCAATCAAATTTTTGGTTATTGTGGTAAAACACATAAGTGTTCGACCGGCTGTAGTGGACCACATCCCTATCGTACAGCCAAGGGCGTCCTAAGAGGACGTGGGCAACATCCATGGCTGCCATGTCACACCAAACTTTCTTGTGATAGTCCCCAAAAGCAATGGGAACCTGACACCTATGGGTAACCGGAAGGCTCGATGCGTTGACCCACGTAATCGAGTACGCCTTCAAGTAGGGCTCGAGGGGGAGACCAAAGCGAACGATCGCGGTCCGGGAGACCACGTTCAAACTACTTCCCCCATCAATGACAATCTGACATGAGTGCCCGTTGCACTTGATGTAAGTTGTAAAGATGCTTGTGCGCCTCCAATCCTCAGAGGGCGGGGTTTGAACAAGGGTGCACTGCACAACTATATGTGTGAGGTGACACGACTTATCGGCACTCGTGTAGCACTCGGCCTCAACATCGTGTTCCATGTGCTCGCGGGTAATGGTGGCTACACGGGTGTGACCTTTGTCCGCAGAGGCAGACTTCTTAGGCCAGTCCCTAGAGTAGTGGCCCAATTAAAGACAAGTTATAATAATGGACTCGCTCGATCGAGCCAACGATGGGGGCCTTGTCCTTCTCCTCCCAAGTGAGGCAAGAGAGGGCTGCCTCTGGGGTTGGGGGACGAGGGGAACCGTGGGCCTTGGGTGTAGGACGTGGGTGGGGCCAAGGTTCGGGGCGCTTGGCTCGTGGGTGGGTGTGTGGGGGCCTGCCAGTGTCGAGCCGCAGCACGATGGTCTTGCTCAATGTCAAGCGCACGCTAGTAGTTTTGGTCTAAAGATTCCGAGCCATATGCCGGAAGGGCGCACCGGATTTCTGTGCGGAGGCCATTCTTGAACTTAGACAAAACCAACTCTAGGTCCTCTTGCAAGTTGTTGTGATCCGCAAGTGCACGGATACTCGAAGTAATAAAGAAAGTATCAAATCCACAGGGACCTACGTTGTCAAATACTAAATAGCTAATTTCTTACTATCTAGGCTAATCGAAGTAATGAGAATAGAAATTGGAAGCTAAAAATAGAATTATCAGAGAGAAAAGCTGGGACTAGGGTTTCGTTCACTTTAAACTTTATGAGCTAGATATGAATGAGGATTTCGTCAGTTTAAATTTATCATGATGAAGATGTAATTTACAAAAAAAGGGGTTGGTTCACTTTCGTGCAAACAACCACATAGGGATTTATCCACGCTTTCGCACAAGATTCTTCCCAACGCTGAAGATAAGTAAATCATCAAACAATGAATTCAAGGATCACTTTCGTGCATCCGAATTCAATGTTGATAATCTCTAGTGGAGATTCGAGGATCACTTTCGTGCATCCGAGTCTCAACACTAGTTTTACTCATGGATCTCCAACGTTTCGATCCTTGCTTTCGCACAAGATCTCCACATTTGACAAATAGACTCGATCTATAGGTTCATGTTATAATTATTGCAATTAATCTACTAGAATAGATCAAATTAGATCTAACCTAAGGAAGGGATCCTAACTGTAAGATCCAGAAATTTATTAGCAGGTAAGAAAAATAAAATGTTATTTATTTAGCATTTTTGGGAATTTCTTTCAATGAGAAAATGTGTTGATTTATGTATTTTTCCTGCAATGTAAAAATATGTGTCGCGGAGAGGATTCGAACCTACAACTTAAGGCGTAGAGTGTGTGCTGTGTACCACTAGGCTAGTAGTGTCTTTCTATTTGAAAAGGGTAAGAGCCCTTGATAAGGGTGAAGTGGAAAATATAACTTATACTAAAGGGTTATTGGATCTTCCACTTATGTTTGATATTGGGTTTGGATCCTTTGGAGGTAGAAAACGAAAATTAAGAGGGTTCACTCACGATTTTCCCTCTTGCTCACGATCTTTTCTCCCTTGGAGGTGGCGGCTTGCTCTCTCCTTCTTCCTCCTCTTCTTGTGGCCGGCGGCGTTTGGTGGTGGAGGTGGTTTCCGGCGAGTCTTGTGTGCTTCCGGCGGCGTGAGCAAAGTGAGGGGAGGCGTGAGGGTGTGTGGCTTGGGAAGAACCGAAACTAGGTGAGTGGATTTTCTCTTCACCTAGTTCATGCATATTAGTAGTATTGCTTGTTTTAGAGAAAATTAAGGGTTAGAATTATAGCATGAACTCTTGCTTTCACATGTGTACACATTTTCTTTGTTTTTCCCTAAATTCGAAACCCTAGCTTGCATGACAATTAGGGCTTTTCATTTTTAAGACTCCTAATCATCAATTAAACCTTGATTAAACATGTATGTAACTTTAGATTTTCAATTGCATGAAGATTAGGGCTTGAATGAGAATTTCACCCCTTCTTCATGAAATTACGCCCAAATGTATGGGTAAAAATTGGGGAAAAACTGATATTCATGAAATTAGGTATATAAGGACTCTACCGTATTTTTTTGGGAATTTTTGGAAATAAAAGTTTCTGTTGACTGAGATTGACCTAGGGGTAATTGGGTAAATTTTCTAGTTAAAATTGGGGAAAACTTGAAATTACGAATCTAGGGATCATGAGGGATGTAATGACTATTTTTACGAAATTTTTGGATAAGTTTTCGTGCATGACTTAAACTTTGAACTAGGGGTATTTCTGTCTTTTGTTATAAGAACTAGGAGAAAGCTATGAATCTGTGATATTCAGTATTTATGTTATTTGTGGATGAAATTGGTGAATTTTCTGTATTAGTATGTATTTTTAATTATTGATTGATAACCTTGAATGATAACCTAGAAAAGGTTAAACCATGCTTGCATGAAATCTAAGGACCTTTCTGAACCTGATTGATGTGATGTTCGAAATAATGTCTGTGTTAAATGCATTCGATAAGGGTCCTAGTCTTGAGTGGACTGAACCTAAGGGTCAACTAGAGCACTCAGTGAACAGTCATTCTGACTTGGGGTTGGAGAATCCACCCAACCTATTCTGATTTGTTTCCGGTAATGGAGGGACTGTTCTAGAGTCTAGTGACCAGGTTAGAGGTTCAGGTTTCCAGTTTGTGTTGAGGGTATTTTTGTCCAAGTGGTAAACCTTTTGAGAGTTGGGTGTTTGAAACAAAGTGCCACGTCTTGGTCAGACGGGGGCCACCTCTTGAATTCATTCACCTTCCGTTCTGTTCTGTTTGTGTTCCCGGTAAGGGGGTGTGGTTGAGTGTCGTAGAGCAAAGTGCCACGTCGTGACCTGGCGGGGGCCACCTCTTGAATCTACGCCTCACCATTGTTCGTGCATGTTACTCTCAGTGCCTTGACGAAGGCCGGGTTCGACCCTCGGGGTCAATTCTGAAATCACTGGACAATAGTTGCGTGAGTCTGAGTCTGTTAGCCGGTTAGGCTGTTTTGTGATCTTGTTGCCCGGGATGGTGGGTGTATTGTTGTATGATTATAATTGTGATTTATGGTTATCAGTTTTATTATGTATCATGCTTTGTCATCTTCCGTTAAAAGTTTTGAAAAGATATCTGCATCTATTTTTGATTGTATATTAGTGGATGGTCGAACGAGACTATCTACTCACTGAGCTGTGTAGCTCATTCCACTATATTTCCAGATGCAGGGCAGGAGCCTACAGCCTAGCGGATGTATTATTTTCTGACTTGATATTTTGGGGCCTACGAGCCTGTGCTATTTTGAGGGCCGGATGTGGCCGAGGTTTTTATGATTTTATTCATTGACATGTTAGCCGGATGTGGCTGCTAGTTTTCGACTACTGTGATATTGTTGCCGGGTTGGCATTTGGTTTTGATACGCGTGTTAAACCGAGGGCTTAAGCCTGTTTTCGGTGAATTCTGTCTGTTCTGTTCAGTGTTATTTGATTAATGTGATTTATTAGTTGGATGTTGTGATAAGGATTGTGAATCTTGTTTTCGAAATGGTATGTTCAATTTGTGTTTATGGAGCATGTACAGGAATTTCCTTAGTAATTCTGGGGACATGCTGCCGAAATTTTTCGAATCGTTTCTGTAAGCTATTATTCCCTAGCATTTGTCTTGTTGTTTTGTGTGTGACGTTCCCTATCTTCCGCGGTTTCTGCATATGTTTGGGATTTATTCTGAGGGGGCGTTACAGAATGGTATCAGAGCAATGAGCTAGCTACTAATAGCTGTTTTGGGGGTGGAAAACCTTGCTTGTGTATTGCTAGACAGCTAGGAACCTTGTTTGAGAACTGACTTGATTGTAAATTTGATTTGTGTGTCTTTTAGGAGCCAGTATGGTGCGCCCAAGGTCGAGTGCTAGTGCTGGCAGCAGTGAGCAGACTGCTGAATTCCTGCGGGCTATGGAGTCTTTGACTGGTATGGTGCAGCAGCAGAACGCACTAATCCAGCAACAGGCTCAGATGCTGCAACAGCAGTAGACCCAGCACCAGGAGGTGCAGCAGCAACTGTTACAGCAGAATCGCGAACAGCAACGCGAGTTCAGAGAGCAGTTGCAGCTTCTGTCTCAGACACAGATACCGACGTAAGGGCGGGGGTCTGAGTCTGACTCGGGCCCGGGGTCTAGCTTGCCGGAGGACACCCATAGGCGCTATGCCTTGCTTGTGGGTGAATTCCAGCGGTTGGGCCCTAGCTCTTTTTATGGGAGTACAGACTACAGGACGGCAGAGGACTGGCTTTCCGGCTTGGAGAAGATCTTCCAAGTGATGCGATGTTCAGATGAGGACAGACTATGTTTGGCCGCTTATATGATGCGTGGTGACGCGGATGTGTGGTGGAAGAGTGAGCTGAGACTCGCGGTGGACAGATCTGAACCGGTGACGTGGCAATACTTCTTGTCCCGGTTCAATGAGAAATTCTTTCCCACTAGCATGGTTGAGGATAGGGAGGTGGAGTTTATCCACTTGGAACAAGGAGACATGACAGTGGATCAATATGACCTGATGTTCTCAAAGCTTGGGAAGTATGCTCCACATTTGATAAATACTGAGGATAGGCGAGCTAAGAAATTTCTCAGGGGTCTCAGAAGGGATATCAGACAGAAAGTAGGACTGCAACACTTGGAGACTTATGCTGAGATGCTGGATCGTGCCCGCACCGCGGAGAAGTACATCCTGGAGGAGCAGGCCGAGACGGCCCTAGTTGTAGCCCCTATAGCTGTGGCATCGGTTCCCCAGCAGACTGGTGGAGGCAGTAGGAAATACCATAAGGGGAAGGACCAGAAGAGAGATCGATACAGACCGTACCAGGGGAAGGGAACTCAGAGACCGCAGCAGACATCTCAGTCACAGCAGCAGAGTACTGATGGCTGGGTAGAGGACAGAGTCTGCTACCATTGTGGGGCCAAGGGTCACCTGAGGGCGGACTGCCACAAGAAGTCCGGGGCGTGCTTCAAGTGCGGAAAAGTGGGGCACAGGATCAAAGATTGCAAGGCGCCTGGGCCACAGATCCGGGGTACCGATAGACCAGCTGTCCAGGCCAGAGTCTACGCTATAGCAGAGAAGGACACTCGAGCTTCCCGATCCGTCGTGGAAGGTACTTTACATGTTTTTGATCAGTTAGCTCGTATTTTGTTTGATCCGGGGTCCAATTTGTCCTTTGTGTCTGCTAATTTTGCTTCTAGACTACCTGTCTCACCTAGAGTACTAGATTACACAGTTTCAGTATGTACACCCATGGGGGATAGTTTATCCACTGACATAGTCTACCATGACTGTGTTATTCACGTAGAGCAGTACCAGTTTTTAGTTGATTTGATACTGCTAGGCATGCAGGATTATGATTTGATCCTAGGCATGGATTGGCTATCTTCTCACCACGCTACAGTGGATTGCTTTGAGAAGATTGTTACTCTGCATCTGCTTGATGGGAGTCATCTGCTAGTAAGGGGCCTGGTGTCTGATCAAGGGCCACATATGATATCATTTGTGCATGCCAGCAAGTTGCTAGCCAGTGGGTGCAAAGGATACCTTGCACATGTTAAGGTGCAAGAAGACTCAAATCCAGACTTAGCTCAGATAGAGGTAGTCTGTGAGTTTCCTGATGTATTCTCAGATGAGTTTTCAGGTTTGCCTCCCCACAGGGATGTGGAGTTTGGTATTGAGCTGATGCCTGGTACAGCTCCAATATCAAAGGCTCCTTATCGTATGGCCACCTCAGAGTTAGCTGAGTTGAAGAAGCAGTTAGAGGAACTGCTTGAAAAGGGCTATATCAGACCGAGTGCTTCACCCTGGGGAGCGCCAGTCTTTTTTGTAAAGAAGAAGGACGGAACACTGAGAATGTGCATAGATTACCGCCAGTTAAATCAGGTGACGGTAAAGAATAAGTATCCTCTTCCGAGGATAGATGACCTGTTCGATCAGTTGCAGGGTGCCACTGTGTTCTCCAAGATCGATCTGAGGTCAGGATACCATCAGCTCAGGGTCAAGGATGAGGATATCCTGAAGACTGCTTTCAGGACCAGGTATGGGCATTACGAGTTTGTAGTTATGCCTTTTGGACTGACCAATGCACCTGCTGTTTTTATGGATCTGATGAACAGGGTGTTTCATGAGCTGTTAGACACTTGTGTGGTGGTGTTCATAGATGATATACTGGTATACTCCCGTACTTCTCAGGATCACGCTAGGGACTTGCGCAGGGTACTAGCAATTCTGAGGAAGCACCAGTTGTATGCTAAGGCCAGCAAGTGCGAGTTTTGGTTGGATCAGATCAGCTTTTTGGGGCATGTAATATCTGGTCAGGGCGTGTCCGTGGATCCAGTGAAGGTACAGGCTATCCTGAACTGGGGAAGACCAACTAGTGCCACAGAGATCCGGAGCTTTCTGGGATTAGCAGGATATTACAGGAGGTTTGTGGAGGGGTTCTCCAAGCTGGCGGGTCCCTTAACCAAGCTGACCAGGAAAGAGGCTAAGTTTGTTTGGGACGAGAAGTGTGAGGAAAGCTTCCAGGAGTTAAAGAGGAGATTGACCAGTACGCCCATCCTTATCATTCCTACTGATGGGGAGAGGTTTACTGTTTATACTGATGCCTCAGGCAAAGGACTGGGCTGTGTCCTGATGCAAAAAGGGGCCGTAGTAGCTTATGCTTCGCGGCAATTGAAGGAGTATGAGTTAAACTACCCCACCCATGATTTGGAGTTGGCGGTAGTGGTTTTTGCACTGAAAATATGGCGCCACTATCTATTGGGACAGGAGTTTGACTTATTTACTAATCATCAGAGTCTCAAGTACATTTTCACTCAGAAGGATTTGAATATGAGGCAGAGAAGGTGGATGGAGCTAATAAAGGATTATGATTTCTCTATTCAGCATCAGGCCGGGAAAGCCAATGTGGTAGCTGATGCATTGAGCAGACACCCAGTTACTTCTGTAGCCGCACTGAGGGTCAGTGAGTGGCAGTTACTGCAGGAGTTCCGAGCGCTCAGGGTTGAGGTGTCTCCCAGAGTTCAGTCTGGATATGTGGCTTTTCTCCGGGTTCAGTCTGCTTTACTACAGAGGATCAAGGATCAGCAGCTGGTAGATCCGAGTCTAGTTCAGATCAGGGAGAGGTTGGCTGCCGGGCCAGTGGAGGATTTCAGTTTATCTAGTGATAGTATTCTGCGGTTCCGTGGAAGGGTGTGTGTCCCTGAGGAACCTAGTCTGAGGAGAGAGATCTTGGAGGAGGGTCATAACTCCAAGTATTCCTTGCATCCAGGAGTCACAAAAATGTATCAGGATTTGAAGAAAGATTTCTGGTGGCCGGGCATGAAGAAGGAGGTCGCAGTGTTCGTATCTCGGTGTTTGACCTGTCAGACTGTGAAGGCTGAACACCAGAGGCCTGGGGGATTATTGCAGCAGCTCCCTATCCCGCAGTGGAAGTGGGAGTGCATTAGTATGGATTTTGTTTGTGGGTTGCCTCGGACTAGGAGAGGGCATGATGCGGTTTGGGTCATCGTAGACAGGCTCACGAAGGCTGCATACTTTTTGCCTATTCGGATGACTTATCCACTTGATCGGCTGGCTAAGCTGTACATCGATGAGATAGTCAGATTACACGGAGTACCTGTGGATATTGTATCAGACCGCGATTCCAGATTCCTTTCCAGATTCTGGAAGAGCTTGCATGAGGGTCTTGGCACTAAGTTGAGTTTTAGTACCGCCTACCATCCGCAGTCAGATGGTCAGTCAGAGCGTACTATACAGACTTTGGAGGATTTGCTGAGGGCATATGTTGTAGATTGGAGCTCTGAGTGGGACAGTGATTTATCCCTGATAGAGTTCACCTACAATAACAGCTTCCACTCCAGTATTCAGATGGCTTCGTACGAGGCTCTGTATGGCCGGAAGTGCAGGTCTCCTCTGAGTTGGGAGGAATCGGGGGACCGGATGATTCTGAGATCAGAGGCTGTACAGGAGGCTACAGATAGAGTCAGAGTTATCCAGGAAAAATTGAAGGTTGCTCGGGACAGGCAGAAGAGTTATGCAGATGATCGTCGTCGTCCCTTAGAGTTGATGGTGGGGGATCATGTGTTTCTGAAGGTTTCACCAACCAAGGGTGTCATGCGGTTTGGCAAGAAGGGAAAGCCGAGCCCGAGGTTTGTTGGACCTTACGATATTGTAGAGAGGGTTGGTCCTGTAGCTTACAGACTAGCTCTGCCACCATCTCTGGAGCATCTTCATAATGTATTTCATGTGTCAGTTCTGAGGAAATACTGTGCAGATCCATCACATGTGCTTGATTCTGCTCCCCTGCAGATCCAGAGTGATCTGACTTTTGTAGAGAGACCACTGAGGATTGTGGATAGGAAAGACAAAGTCCTAAGGAACAAGACAATACCGCTTGTAAAAGTTATCTGGGGAAATCAGTCAGTCGAAGAAGCTACTTGGGAGACAGAGTCAGATATGCGAAGAGAGTTCCCTCAACTGTTCGATGATTTGGATGGTGAGCTTTAGAGGACTAAAGCTTTTTAAGGGGGGAGGAATGTAAGATCCAGAAATTTATTAGCAGGTAAGAAAAATAAAATGTTATTTATTTAGCATTTTTGGGAATTTCTTTCAATGAGAAAATGTGTTGATTTATGTATTTTTCCTGCAATGTAAAAATATGTGTCGCGGAGAGGATTCGAACCTGCGACTTAAGGCGTAGAGTGTGTGCTGTGTACCACTAAGCTAGTAGTGTCTTTCTATTTGAAAAGGGTAAGAGCCCTTGATAAGGGTGAAGTGGAAAATATAACTTATACTAAAGGGTTATTGGATCTTCCACTTATGTTTGATATTGGGTTTGGATCCTTTGGAGGTAGAAAACGAAAATTAAGAGGGTTCACTCACGATTTTCCCTCTTGCTCACGATCTTTTCTCCCTTGGAGGTGGCGGCTTGCTCTCTCCTTCTTCCTCCTCTTCTTGTGGCCGGCGGCGTTTGGTGGTGGAGGTGGTTTCCGGCGAGTCTTGTGTGCTTCCGGCGGCGTGAGCAAAGTGAGGGGAGGCGTGAGGGTGTGTGGCTTGGGAAGAACCGAAACTAGGTGAGTGGATTTTCTCTTCACCTAGTTCACGCATATTAGTAGTATTGCTTGTTTTAGAGAAAATTAAGGGTTAGAATTATAGCATGAACTCTTGCTTTCACATGTGTACACGTTTTCTTTGTTTTTCCCTAAATTCGAAACCCTAGCTTGCATGACAATTAGGGCTTTTCGTTTTTAAGACTCCTAATCATCAATTAAACCTTGATTAAACATGTATGTAACTTTAGATTTTCAATTGCATGAAGATTAGGGCTTGAATGAGAATTTCGCCCCTTCTTCATGAAATTACGCCCAAATGTATGGGTAAAAATTGGGGAAAAACTGATATTCATGAAATTAGGTATATAAGGACTCTACCGTATTTTTTTGGGAATTTTTGGAAATAAAAGTTTCTGTTGACTGAGATTGACCTAGGGGTAATTGGGTAAATTTTCTAGTTAAAATTGGGGAAAACTTGAAATTACGAATCTAGGGATCATGAGGGATGTAATGACTATTTTTACGAAATTTTTGGATAAGTTTTCGTGCATGACTTAAACTTTGAACTAGGGGTATTTCTGTCTTTTGTTATAAGAACTAGGAGAAAACTATGAATCTGTGATATTCAGTATTTATGTTATTTGTGGATGAAATTGGTGAATTTTCTGTATTAGTATGTATTTTTAATTATTGATTGATAACCTTGAATGATAACCTAGAAAAGGTTAAACCATGCTTGCATGAAATCTAAGGACCTTTCTGAACCTGATTGATGTGATGTTCGAAATAATGTCTGTGTTAAATGCATTCGATAAGGGTCCTAGTCTTGAGTGGACTGAACCTAAGGGTCAACTAGAGCACTCAGTGAACAGTCATTCTGACTTGGGGTTGGAGAATCCACCCAACCTATTCTAATTTGTTTCCGGTAATGGAGGGACTGTTCTAGAGTCTAGTGACCAGGTTAGAGGTTCAGGTTTCCAGTTTGTGTTGAGGGTATTTTTGTCCAAGTGGTAAACCTTTTGAGAGTTGGGTGTTTGAAACAAAGTGCCACGTCTTGGTCAGACGGGGGCCACCTCTTGAATTCATTCACCTTCCGTTCTGTTCTGTTTGTGTTCCCGGTAAGGGGGTGTGGTTGAGTGTCGTAGAGCAAAGTGCCACGTCGTGACCTGGCGGGGGCCACCTCTTGAATCTACGCCTCACCATTGTTCGTGCATGTTACTCTCAGTGCCTTGACGAAGGCCGGGTTCGACCCTCGGGGTCAATTCTGAAATCACTGGACAATAGTTGCGTGAGTCTGAGTCTGTTAGCCGGTTAGGCTGTTTTGTGATCTTGTTGCCCGGGATGGTGGGTGTATTGTTGTATGATTATAATTGTGATTTATGGTTATCAGTTTTATTATGTATCATGCTTTGTCATCTTCCGTTAAAAGTTTTGAAAAGATATCTGCATCTATTTTTGATTGTATATTAGTGGATGGTCGAACGAGACTATCTACTCACTGAGCTGTGTAGCTCATTCCACTATATTTCCAGATGCAGGGCAGGAGCCTACAGCCTAGCGGATGTATTATTTTCTGACTTGATATTTTGGGGCCTGCGAGCCTGTGCTATTTTGAGGGCCGGATGTGGCCAAGGTTTTTATGATTTTATTCATTGACATGTTAGCCGGATGTGGCTGCTAGTTTTCGACTACTGTGATATTGTTGCCGGGTTGGCATTTGGTTTTGATACGCGTGTTAAACCGAGTGCTTAAGCCTGTTTTCGGTGAATTCTGTCTGTTCTGTTCAGTGTTATTTGATTAATGTGATTTATTAGTTGGATGTTGTGATAAGGATTGTGAATCTTGTTTTCGAAATGGTATGTTCAATTTGTGTTTATGGAGCATGTACAGGAATTTCCTTAGTAATTCTGGGGACATGCTGCCGAAATTTTTCGAATCGTTTCTGTAAGCTATTATTCCCTAGCATTTGTCTTGTTGTTTTGTGTGTGACGTTCCCTATCTTCCGCGGTTTCTGCATATGTTTGGGATTTATTCTAAGGGGGCGTTACACTAACATGCAATTCTAGGGTTCCAAATTCTCAAGCAATTACCTTTCGGTCTCAAGCAAAAATTCTAAGAACATAGTTAATAACATGAACTTATAGAGAGTCTAAGCACAATTATCGCATGAGCAAAATCATCATGGTAATATTAAACTCAACGAACTAGTTAAAATAGTCATCTAGTCATTGGAAATCAAGTGAATTACTCCCCCATGTCCCAAAAGTAGTTTAAGCTATCATCATGAAGGAATTACAATAGATCATGGTTTCAGAGGATCGAAAATCAAAGTAAAAGAGAAGTTTAGAAAATACAGCACGGTTGTGAAGTATTTCACAGCCGTAATTTGCAAGAACCGTCGATGAACAGTGCCGGTGACTTCTTTTTCTTCGATTTCTCTTTCAATCGATCTCCTTTCGGTCTGAAACTTCTGGCACGTTGTCTCCTCCTCCAGATGAAGCTTCAGTATGAAAATCACGGCTGGAGAATGTCTGGGTCGAGCGCGGTGGTGAAACCCTAGGCGGCGGCGTGGATCATGATTTCTCCCTCGATTGTGTACGAAAATTGGGGCTTTTGGTCTGTCCGTAATCCTCTCGTGAAAAGCTCTCCTTCTACTTCTTATGGCATCAAATATAAGGCCTTGGATCATCCGCAATCAACTCCGTAAGAATCGAGCGTGGAATTTGACCTGGGTGTCGCGTTCAAAACAAGAATTACGGTAGTGTAATAGTTCACGACACTGCCATAAAATCGGTCGAGTCTTCTGTTCTGATGTTGTCTGGAAAATACGGCACTGTAATCAGGTTTACGGTAGTGCCGTAAAATCGGCTGAACTCTCTGTTCGGAAATGTTTGGAAATTACGACCCGTGTAGTTTCTTACGGTAGTGCCGTAAAATCGGGTGAAGTTTCTGTTCGAAAGCTCTCTAAAATACGGTACCGTAATATTGCTTACGGCGGGTGCCATAAAATCCAAAAATCTTTCTGTTCGGAAACTTCTCAAAATACGACAGTGCTCGGATTTTATGGTACTGTCTGGAATTACGGTACCGTAAAATGGATTACGGCACTGCCGTAATTTGCTGACTCGCTCCGTTTTGCATGAACTTTCTTGGGTGATCTCATCTTGATGATGGTGATCCTTCTATGTATTTGATTTTGCTTGAAAACTCCTAAAAATAGTGCCTTTTTACCTAAAAACTATGAAAAACCAAAATAGAAGTAGACTTTGCAATATTCAATTAATTTATCATGAAAATAAGTAAAAGATCTTCAATTTAGAATGAAAAGATATCAAAAATGATACAAAATATACTATATATTTTGGTGTCATCAAAATACATAAGGCTCAAACTTTGCTTGTCCTCAAGCAGAAATCAAAATTTGAAATCAAAGTTGGATCAAAAGAATAACCTTTTCATGCTCAATAAATTTCTAAAATACAACTCATCAATGAAAAATTCTATCAATTGATTTACAAAACTTCAAATAGACATATCATTCTTAGAACTCAACCCTCTAGATCCATAATTCAATCAAATAAAACTTCGCAACATGTATAATAAATAGAATTTTCAATCTCATGATTTCACCTAATTTTCAGTTCAAATCTATCATGCTTTCGTTTACATGAATAAGGTCTCCAAGATCTTTTTCTACTCATATCAAGATTTTTTTTTTTTTTGGGCATCATTCACATTTTCTAACTCAATTACCACCTTTTTTCTGGTGACGAGATTAGAGTGCACGGATCACATAATCAATGCAATGGAACTCATATCTTCTAATTTGGAAAGAATTTACTAAGGACAGCGGAGTTTATGTGAAGTGATTTCTCTCATGGCATGTACCCATACATACTTTTTCAGTTTATTGCTTCAACCCATGACCTTCGGTACCACTGCGCTTTCCCATAGTGCCAAGTAGGGGAGTCCTCACCTTTATTTTGGGGATCTTGGATTCTTATTTCCCAACAAATAACAAGAATAGACTAAACATCTATTAGGTTGATCAATTGATCTCAATTCATAAATCATACTCATATACTCATTTTATTTAAAAGAAAATTTTCACCTTTAGATTTTATTTTTCAAACAATACATATATCCAAAATTTCATGCATCAATTAATTTCATATTTCAATAGACAAATATGTATTGAAGAAATAAATTTTGACATGATAGGGTTATATCTCTAATCATGGATTTTGAATTTCATTTGTCATCAAGAATCATCAACACATTTCAAAACACATATCACATTAATCTCAAAATATCTTCATCGTCACAGCATGTCAAAAGAAGTGATATCTGTTAGGTCCCCTTCAAGGGGGAATGCAACCCTAGATAGGCGCATATGAAGGTTTTCATGCAGCGGAAAGGGGGTTTCTAGGATCTTTGTAGTTATATGATCAACTATAAACGATTGTAAACAAGAATCAAGGAATTGATTCTTACCAAAGCCATTGCGTGGATGGCGTCTAGGAAGAAGAGACTCAAGCGCTTCTCCTCCAAATGGTGCGCACACAAAAGATGTCGCCTACTCCCTTAGTGCTCCTTGTGCTAGCAAGGTTCTAAGGAGTTCTTGTCGTGTGAAGAGGATGCGAAGAGAGTTTCTTGCTTGCTTGCCGAGACCTCCTTCTTTCGTCAAGTGTTCTTCACCCAAGAGAAGAGGCGACGTGAGGTGATCCGAACGAGAGAGAGCGTTACACTCCAACGTGTAGTGCGTTACTCTAATTTTGGAAAACCAAAAATAGTAACCGCCCAACGTTTATGCATTCATGGGTTTACCCCAACGCATTTCTCTCACCCCCTTTGAACCATGCGCTCATTCAATGAGTTGGTTCAATATCGGTTTGGTTCAAAGACCAATCAAGCCAAGCGATTTGATCTAGACCATTGTAAACCCTGAGGTTTCAGATCTAACCGTTCATCTCTTGATGCTCCTGATCTCACCGATCTAGCATCAACTCTCTCGATCAAAGCTTACCAATCTCAAGCCCTAATCAATCAAACATGATCAGACCAGATCTCACTTATAATCAGAGATTACAATCCCTTTAAACTGAACCCAAATAATTCAGTCCACACGATCTGACTTAAGTAAGCCATATCATCAAATTGTGCGACCCTAAGGGTTTCCTTTAAACGTCGGTAACGATAACTTACGTCATCACGATCAGTGAGGGGTATCTAGCAACACATCACTGTCTCCCGATATAAAGGAAAGAGTCTTCCAAGACCACACCCAAACAACAGCACAAGTGTGAATCAACTCACTAGGCATACATGATTCCTTTGCCACTGGATGTTCTTATTGGACAAGCGTGTCAAGCCTGTAGCTCCAATATGATGAGCATGATTAGATCAGATGAACATAGTCACCTGGGTATGGCCATACACTTTCTCAATCATCTCATCCAGGGGGGCCCCTTTAGAACATCTCACTCCTTAAACAAGGAGACGGCAATCCTATATCTATCACTAGTGTCCTAACCTGACTCATGATCATTATCCAAGATAGTCTATAACCATTATGTTTCAAATGATATTGAACTACCTCAAAATAATGACAATTATCATTTAGAAACACAAGTGATCTCAAGTCAGAGGACATGTGCCACTTGTCGCAAACAAGGATTATTCACATTGTGACAAGCAATTGAATATCCTAGTAGGGTCTGTCCAGTACATCCAATGTACCCATGAGTCTACATCTTATTCCATGCTCGAAGCATCCTATAAGATTAGAACACATATTAGTCTCAATCATATCAAGGCTGTCTCATGTTCACCAAGATATCTCGACTAAGGACATAGAGCATGTCAGCCTAGCTGAACAGCTTTGAGACATTATTCAGAAGTACACTTATTGCAGCAGACAATGAAACATACTGAATAACAACCATTGCCTTTATAAACATAAGAGTTTATATACATGAAACTGATAGAATCCCAAGGCCTCAAATATTAGCCTTAAGGGCATACCCCAACAATCTCCCACTTGCACTTAATCTAATGGTTGAGAAATCTCAAACCCATATTATTACAGTGCTTCTCATGCTTTTGCTGCGCCAGAGGCTTGGTAAGCGGGTCAGCCAGATTGTCATCTGTATGTACCTTGCAGATTTTGATCTCGCCACGATCAATAATCTCCCGGATCTAGTGAAACCGTCTCTGTATGTGCTTGGACTTCTGGTGCGACCGTGGTTCCTTTGCTTGTGCGATTGCTCCAGTGTTATCACAGAAGATAACCAAAGGATCTGCACTCGAAGGAACGACACCAAGTTCCTGAATGAACTTACGAATCCACACTGCCTCCTTAGATGCTTCTGAGGCTGCAACATACTCGGCTTCTGTTGTGGAATCAGCAACGATAGATTGTTTGAAACTCTTCCACACCACTGCTCCACCATTCAAGCTAAAAACATAGCCTGATTGCGATCGAAAATCATCCTGGTCCGACTGGAACGAAGCGTCAGTATATCCTTCTATACTGAGTTCTTCCTGACCACCATATATCAAGAACATATCTTTGGTCCTCCGCAGATATTTCAAAATGTTCTTGACCGCAATCCAGTGTGCCAAACCTGGATTACTTTGGAATCGACTGGTCACGCTTAACCCGTAAGCGACGTCTGGGCGAGTACACAACATCGCATACATAATGGACCCAATAGCCGAAGCATAAGGCGTATTGTCCATTTCATCTTTCTCAGTCTGTGTTTGTGGACACTGACTCTTTGAAAGATTCAGACCATGTCTGACTGGAAGATATCCTCTTTTAGAATTCTCTAAATGAAATCTCTCCAGGACTTTATCGATGTAAGTACTCTGGCACAGCCCGAGAAGCCTCTTAGATCTATCCCTGTAGATCTTCACACCTAATACATAGGCTGCTTCTCCTAAATCTTTCATCTGGAAACATTTCCTTAGCCATGCTTTAACAGCATGCATTTCAGGAATATCGTTTCCAATGATTAAGATATCATCGACGTAGAGGACTAGGAAAGTAATCACGCTCCCACTAAACCTCTTATATACACACGGGTCATCCTCATTCTTGATGAAACCAAATTCACTGATTGATTCATCAAAACGAATATTCCAGCTTCTTGATGCTTGTTTAAGTCCATAAATGGACTTCATTAACTTGCATATTTTATGACGATCTGATGGATTTGTGAAACCTTCAGGTTGTGTCATATACACATCCTCTTGCAAATTTCCATTAAGGAAAGCAGTCTTCACATCCATCTGCCAGATCTCATAATCATAATATGCTGCTATCGCGAAAATAATCCGAATAGACTTAAACATGGCTACAGGAGAGAAAGTTTCATCATAATCTATCCCGTAGATTTGTTTGAAACCTTTCGCAACTAGCCTGCCTTTATAGGTAACCACGTTACCATCCATGTCAATCTTCTTCTTGAAGATCCATTTACAGCCTATAGGGATAACTCCCGGAGGCGGATCAACCAAATCCCAGACTTGGTTATCTGACATGGAGTCCATCTTGGCTCGCATAGCTTCAAGCCATCTCGCTGAGTCCGGTCCACTGACCGCATCCGCATAAGTGAGGGGTTCATCATTATCAATGATGTAGACTCCGTCATAGCGCTCAGGCTGACGACGGATCCTTCCCGATCTTCGCGGTTCCCGTGATATCTGAGCCTCAGGTTGTTCAATAACCTGCTCAACCGGCTCAGGCTCATCCAACTGTGCTTGCCTACTTTGTCCTTCCTCTGGATTCTCATCCAGCTTTATTTCTCTCCCACTGGCTTCTTGCAGAAGAAACTCCTTCTCAAGAAATATTGCCGTCCGAGCAACAAATACTTTGTTCTCCTTGGGATCGTAGAAATAATAACCCTTAGTTTCCTTAGGGTAACCGACAAAGATACATTTCTCAGATCTGTTCTCCAGTTTCCCAGAGGCGAGCTTTTTGACATAAGCCTCGCAACCCCAGATCTTAATAAATGTCAAGCTAGGCTGTTTCCCATACCATAACTCATATGGAGTCTTTGAAACTGCCTTGGATGGCACTCGGTTTAGTACCTTTGCAGCTGTTTCCAGTGCAAATCCCCAAAAGGAGTAAGGTAGAGTAGCCTGACTCATCATAGAACGAACCATGTCCAATAAGGTTCTGTTCCTCCCTCGGACACACCATTCCATTGCGGTGTTCCTGGCGGAGTGAGCTGTGAGATAATCCCACACTCCTTCAGATAGTCATTAAACTCTCGACTTAGGTATTCTCCACCTCAATCTGAACGAAGTGCCTTGATATTTCGGCCTAGCTGATTCTGTACTTCATTCTTGAACTCTTTGAACTTGTCAAAAGATTCACTCTTATGTCTCATTAAATAGACATACCCATATCTACTGAAATCATCAGTAAAGGTAATGAAGTACGAATAGCCACCTCTGGCATGTTTACTAAATGGCCCACACACATCACTGTGTATAAGGTCAAGTAAACCTGAAGCCCTTTGACCTTTGTTAGGAAAAGGAGCCTTCGTCATTTTACCCATTAAACAAGCTTTGCATGTATCAATCTCCTCATAGGAGAATGATCCCAGCAGTCCATGATCATGCAACCGCTTAATGCGCTTCTTGTTAATATGGCCTAAACGACTATGCCATAGCAAGGTGCTGTCATCAGCATACTTGGCTTTCTTATTATCAATGTTTTGTATAGAATATTCCATGTCCAACATGAATAACCCATTGTTAATTGAACCAGTAGCATAAACAATATTATCAAGAGTAAGATAACACTTTGAAATCTTGCATTCAAAGGAAAACCCTTTCCTGACAAGAGCAGGAATAGAGATAATATTTTTGGTAATACTGGGTACAAAGTAACAATTGTTTAATTCTAATACAATGCCAGATGGTAATGAGATGTAATAATCCCCTACAGCAACAGCAGCAACCCGTGCCCCGTTTCCAACTCTTAGGTCCACCACATGCTGTCCCACCTGTCTTCTGCTCTTGAGTTCCTGTACATTTGAACAAATGTGAACTCCACATGCAGTGTCCAACACCCATGAAATAGAAGAAGAGGATATCATGACTTCAGTCACAAATATACCTGAGCCAGAAGCGATGCTTCCCTTCTTGTCTCCTTGGAGCGCTTTACAGTCCTTTTTCCAGTGACCCAGCTGGCCACAGTGGAAACATCTGTATTCCTTTGACCGCTTAACCTTCTGTTTCAGCGCCTTGTTGTAGTTCTTGACTGGGGCTTTGCCCTTCTTCCCCTTCTTCTTGTTCCTAGAAGGAACCATTAAGACAGAGGTTGAAGGCTTTCCCTTCAGAGTCTCCTCAGTAGTCAAGAGCATATTCAGCAACTCTGCCGGGGTACAATCGATTTTGTTCATATTAAAGTTAATAATGAACGCATCGAAAGAAGGCGGGAGAGACTGCAGAATAATGTCTACAGCAAGCTCCTGATTGATGGTATGCCCCAGTTTCTCTAGAGCCTCTTTATGCCCAATCATCTTGAGCACATGAGCTCCCACTGGGCTCCCTTCAGCCAGTTTGCTCTGAAAGAAAAGCTTGGTCAGATTATAGCGTTCAGTCCTCGCCTGTGCAGCATATAGCATCTTGAGGTTTGCTATGATTTCCATAGCAGACATATCCTCATGCTGACGCTGCAGTGGTGGCGTCATAGACGCTAGCATCAGGCAAGCGACATCAATGCTATCATTGACATGCTTTTCATAGGCATCCCGAACCGCCCTTGCGGCGTTCGGAGCGGGTTGAGGCGGTACAGCCGTCTCGAGGACATACAGTTTCCTCTCAGCCTTAAGAACGATCTTAAGGTGTCCGTACCAGTCTGAGAAGTTTGGCCCAGCAAACTTCTCCCTTTCCAGTAGGGATCGCACATTGAAGCTCATGGTGTTCGTTGCTGCAGGAATCTACAACAATGCAAGAACAGCAAGGTCAGTATCAATGTTAAGAATCAATTCAGGACTTAAGAATGATTCTTTTCTCACTATTTTATCTGGCTGAAAAATCCAGCAAAACAACCCGAAAGAGTAACACTCTTTTAGTGAGATGGGATCCAGATTTCATACTTGGTCTCCGCGTCCCGCTCAGGCGAGATAAGATGCACAGAGAGTACAAGCACTAATTTCTGGTATGCAGTCCCTGCCAATCGCCAACCCGTGCGATTCCCCTTCATCTGGGCGATCCAGCCGACTGTGCCAACTGAGTTGGTACAACACAGTCTCTGATCCCACAGATGGCTGCCTCCATATAGCTACCATATGCGCCACATATGTAGCCTACATGGTCAAGCTGACCCGACCTACTCCCTGGACCACCACGTGCTATGCTGAGCAACGAGAAGCGATAAATCCCTTCTCTGTAACACGCAGGTGAAATCACACACCGTCTGAAGATAGATGGACGTGCCCACTGAGTGGGTACAACACGGCTCCAACGATAGTCAGAACAGTGAGGTTTCGCGTCAGAAGGCTATCGAGCTTGATATTTTAGCGTTGGATTTTAACGGTCTTTTATCTTCTTTACTATCATGCAAACCCTATGGTGATAGCAGAAGATAAACAAATCATGCATTTCTAATTATTTAAACAATAAAAGAAAGCATGCTGATCTTATGTGGTAAAAGCCCATGAACCCTAAGTAAGACCTTAATTTTACTTAAGTCTTCACTTGAGCTCTTTTGCATCTCATCTGGCCCAACCCAGGGCCCTAGCGCCCACTGCAGCTCAGGTGCGCCCACCAGGTAAATGCGCTTGTCCTAGGGTCGAACCCTAGACCTCCCACCTGGTCAAGCCACTGCTGCATGCGCCAATGCCAACTGTGATCTAGACCATTGTAAACCCTAAGGTTTCAAATCTAACCGTTCATCTCTTGATGCTCCTGATCTCACCGATCTAGCATCAACTCTCTCGATCAAAGCTTACCGATCTCAAGCCCTAATCAATCAAACATGATCAGACCAGATCTCACTTATAATCAGAGATTACAATCCCTTTAAACTGAACCCAAATAATTCAGTCCACACGATCTGACTTAAGTAAGCCATATCATCAAATTGTGCGACCCTAAGGGTTTCCTTTAAATGTCGGTAACGATAACTTACGTCATCACGATCAGTGAGGGGTATCTAGCAACACATCACTGTCTCCCGATATAAAGGAAAGAGTCTTCCAAGACCACACCCAAACAACAGCACAAGTGTGAATCAACTCACTAGGCATACATGATTCCTTTGCCACTGGATGTTCTTATTGGACAAGCGTGTCAAGCCTGTAGCTCCAATATGATGAGCATGATTAGATCAGATGAACATAGTCACCTGGGTATGGCCATACACTTTCTCAATCATCTCATCCAGGGGGGCCCCTTTAGAACATCTCACTCCTTAAACAAGGAGACGGCAATCTTATATCTATCACTAGTGTCCTAACCTGACTCATGATCATTATCCAAGATAGTCTATAACCATTATGTTTCAAATGATATTGAACTACCTCAAAACAATGACAATTATCATTTAGAAACACAAGTGATCTCAAGTCAGAGGACATGTGCCACTTGTCGCAAACAAGGATTATTCACATTGTGACAAGCAATTGAATATCCTAGTAGGGTCTGTCCAGTACATCCAATGTACCCATGAGTCTACATCTTATTCCATGCTCGAAGCATCCTATAAGATTAGAACACATATTAGTCTCAATCATATCAAGGCTGTCTCATGTTCACCAAGATATCTCGACTAAGGACATAGAGCATGTCAGCCTAGCTGAACAGCTTTGAGACATTATTCAGAAGTACACTTATTGCAGCAGACAATGAAACATACTGAATAACAACCATTGCCTTTATAAACATAAGAGTTTATATACATGAAACTGATAGAATCCCAAGGCCTCAAACATTAGCCTTAAGGGCATACCCCAACAATATCATCATCATCATGTAATACAACCAAATCGAAAGGTCAGTCAGAATATCAATATTTGTCATACAACCATATTGAAAAATTTAATGTAATCATATCAAAAATCAGTGGCGGCGATCATGAAGTGTCATCCATCCCTTCATCATATGAAAAATCAATGAGATATATAAAAAAAATTCAACATGGTAAAGAAGTAAAGGAAAACAATACTCACAAAGTATCTACTCATCGCCATCTGATCGTGTAGCCTCTGAATCTCTCGCAGCAGCTTCCATGGGATCATAATATGGTGTTCCTCCTTGATCACCCTGGTATCCATAATCTCGATGATCTGCATAACCAAAATGGTCCAAGAGGAAGTTACCCATGTCTTCCATATGATCACATAACCTCTCCATATCTCTCTGGATGTGCCCCAGAGTCTCTTCCATCCTCTCCTGGCGGCGTTCTTGATTATAAATCTGTGCTGTCAACGCCTGAAAACCAGGATCATGGTGGCTAGCAAAACCAGCCCTAGGTCTCTGTGAGGATGTACCGGTAGCCTGTGGAGGATCAAGAGGAGGTGACTCCATCCTATATGGATCACCCCTTCTACCCCAGGTGGGTGGTGGTGGTGCTGAATCAAGCTATGGGGTAAAGGCTGCCTCTGCTGCGCTGGGTGACAACTTCCAATTGGCTCTGTCCCTGACTGTAGTCTTCTCAATGCACGGTAAAGGTAGAGGGCGGATGTTTGGTCCAAGGACCAAACAAAAGGTATCTCCCTCCCTAACAATCATCCTCATCGCAATGCAAGACTCCATGTCCAGTCTTGGATTCCCTCGTGCCATCTCTACGTCAAAGGGCTCAATCCCGAAATATCTGGCTATAGGAGTAATCAAGCCTCCTATCACCACAGTTCCTCTGGTTGCTCTAGCCACCTTGTCCATATGCTTGACCATGAAATAAGCTACATCCATTGCAAACCCACTGAGCATCCCCCAAAGCAAATATAGCTCGTGCTAACGAACCATACCGTCACTATCCCCTCTGCCGAACACTGTATGTGCTAGAACCCGATGAGCATACTTTATGCAAGGGTTCATGATCTTGCTAGCTCTGGCAGAGACAGCATAGAAATGGTTCTCATTGGTGATCTAGTTCCAAAAGATGTTTTCCATAAATCCAGGGGGTATCTCAGTGTAACCCCCAGTGCTCAATCAAAAAATGTCTCTCACTTCTTGCAAGATGAGCTCTCTCTCTTCATTAGCCAATCTGAAAGTAATTTTTCCATTAGCAGGGCCATGGGAATACTCTTTCAGATCTATGTTCAGACTGCTCAAAAACTCTAAAACAAGGGGCAAGAATGTGGGCGGATGTATCTGGAAAAATTGCTAGGCTTGAATCCTATCAAACATCCAAAGCACATCTTCATAAAGCCCTAAGGCTTCCAATGTTCTTTGATCAGCATATTTGGTGTTGACAATCCTTCTTTCAATCAATTTGTTGTATCTGGTCTCTTGCATCTCATTCCTAAAAATGATACCATGGGGGTTTTGGGGTTGAGATGGTTCTGCAGGGGTTTTTCTCTTCTCTCTTGGGAAAATTACCTTTTTCCTTGGCATGGTTGCTAACAAGCTGCAAATTTACAATTTAATGGCAGCAAAACAATAATACAGCAGTTCAGATTAAGTTCTATCAACATGTTCTCCAAGCGTCATTAGTAGAGTAGAAACAGGGCTTGTAATCTTAATCTCAATTCAAGATGGCAAGCATGAATCATAGCTCCAGCATCATTAGTACACTAATCAAGTATGTAGGAAGCGAAAATCAACTCATAACTCAAGCTCAAATTCAAGAATCAAGAAAACCGTGAGTGAACAGTAACCTCGAGCGCGTTCAGCGCATTTCAGCTCAAATCACCTATGAAATTGGTTCAAATTCATTTCAAACAGCAAGGAATTGGAAGCTTATCCTCTAACGAATGATTAGAAACAAAAATCACTCAAAATGGTTGAGAATCGAACGAGAACAAACAAAAGGGGCAAAAACTCGTCAAAACTCGTTAAAGCAATGAAATCGGAAAAATGGGTACCTAATCGATGCTGAAATCTGGATAGGAAGGATCGCCGGCGTCCACAGATAGTCGGAGACGGTTGGAGAAATGAGATCGGCGCAAGCTCGAGCGAAAATGAGGGTGAAACCCTAAAAACGGCCCAGTTGAAACCCTAAATACGGCACAGACTCGCGTGTTCGAAACGTCTTTACGGCAGTGTTATTGCTTATGGCACTGCCGTAAAATCTCGACTGCTTTCTGTTCAAAATTGATTCAGGATTACGACACCGTAAAACGCTTTACGGAACCTACCGTAAAATCTCAGAAACTTTCTGTTCAAAAATGACGTGAAAATATGATACCGAAAAGAAGCTTACGGTACCGGCCGTAAAAATCAAGCAGCAAAAAAAAATTTTTTTTTTGGAAAAAAAATGAAAATAAATTCCAAAAAATACGGCACGTAAAACAACTTACGGTAGTGCCGTAAAAATAAAGGAACTCTCTGGTTGATTTCGGATGCAAAATACGGTACCGTAGTTTATGATGGGGGTAGAAACCATAGGCCAAGAAGGTACAAGTGGAGTCTACGACTACCGTAGACAAAGGTTCAGAGGCTCACAAATAAGCTAGCAAGTCAACCAATAAAGCTAGCTAAATAACAGAAGAAATCACTTCAACCACAAGAGAAACTCAAGACATTCAAGCACAAGATGTCCAAGCCCAAGCCTAGTAAAGAACATATTTACGCCAGCACAAGAGGAAACAAAGGATCTCATCCAACGACCAACGCTCACCCTCACGCCAAAGCAAAAATTCTGCCAACTCCAAATCAGCACCATCTCATCCAACGCTCATGCTCACGC
Organism: Costus lasius; assembly: GCA_027563935.2. NCBI lineage: Eukaryota > Viridiplantae > Streptophyta > Magnoliopsida > Zingiberales > Costaceae > Costus > Costus lasius. The sequence continues at coordinate 61,709,655 of CM050454.1, read as the reverse complement.
CAAAGCAATGGAAGCAACCCTGTGATGGAAAGCTTGCAACGTCACAGACCAACAATGGAAAACTCCTCAACGTCTCTATGCTACCAAACATGGAAGTCGGAACGTCTCCTTCGCTCAGCCCACAAGGAAGCTTCAACGTCTCTGTCGCCTACAACATCTCAGCAACATCGCTCCTCTCCTATATGTATCACGTTGATCATTGTAATCGGTAGAATGTTTTGAATGAATTTGGAAATGGTTCTTCTTCCTCTGTGTCGGATGTCTTCCTCCCCCCTTCTCTAGGTGCTTGTGTCACCAAGTCTTCTTCTCCTTTCCCTCTAATCTCCTCTTCTCCCTCAAACTCCCTACTTCACTGCAAACACCCGCACACGTCAACCACACCCAGTTTCAAAACTTCGAAAGCTCGCCGCTGACGATCCACCGGCCGGATCTCCACGAGACTTCGACCACTGCTCCTCCTTTCCCTGATGAAGCTTCAGCTGCCGGGATCTGCCCATCCACCTCTCCGATCCCCAGAATCGGAAGAATCACCGTCACGCCCAGCTTCCGCCACACGTCCCCTGTTTCGCCTGCAACTTCACCCAGATCTCGAGATTTTGCAACCTCGCCACCGGCGATCCCCCGGCCAGATCTCCACAACACTTTGGCCATCGCCGTTCCTACCCTTGTGCAATCTCCAGCCGACAGGATCTGTCCATCTGCCACTCCGATCAGCGGAATCGAAACTTCCTGTCGATCCCCTGCTCTCGCCTTGATTCCGCCCAACATCCGCCTTTCGACGTCGTCCTCCTCCGACCGGCCACCAATCAACTCCAAACTCCGTCCACGACGTCACAGCAAACCCAATGACCTCCAGTTATAGCAATTTCGGCGTCCGCGCACTACCGGCCGTCCGGCGACGCGCCCTGTTATTCTTTCCATTTCCCCTGTTTCCGCCAGTCTTCCGCCCTAGCTCCGCCTTTCCTCCTCGCCCTCCTTCGACCGGCCACCATTCGACCTCAAACTCAGGCCATGTCGTCCCCACAACCATACCAACCTCCAGTTGCGGGAGGTCCGGCGAACGACTACAACCTGACGAACGGTGGCCACCTCTGCTCCACACGCGCGTCTCCCCTGTTCTGCTGAACAGCGCGTCCCCGCCTCCGCCTGCGTTGCCTCCCTCGCCTCCCTCGCCTCGCCCCACCACCAGCCGTCGGTGTTCCGACGATACCAACGCCGCCTCGTCTCCTCCTTGCTTCTAAATCCTCCGACGAGCAATCCACGTTCGAGCGTCGATAAACGACGCAAACCTTGCGTTCCCTGTTTCTGATCTCCATGAATTTCCTGCTTCAACTTCCTGTTCGCTAATCTGAATATGTTTGTTTTCGCAGGTATTTTAAGCAATCGGCGCCACCAAAATCTTGATCTTTGGCGTCACGAGGAAGAACTCACTTTGCTCTACGAGAGGGACGAGTTGATCCAACTGAAGCTACAATGGATCAGTCCGAAAGACACGACAACTTCTCGTAAATGATATTTCGTAGCACTGAAATCTATTTGCTCTTTTCTAGCTGTTTTCTGACTTAGGCACATTATTTGCTAGTTGCAGTTTGTTTGCATTGAAAAAAAAAATAAAAAAATAATAATAATCGGACTTTAGTTAGTATCATTTTTCGTGTCTCCACCCTACATCAGTTTGGTATCAGAGCAGGTTTGTGGGCAACTCTTGTCTGCCCACCCGATCTTTGTTTTGCTCATTGCATTAAAAAAAAATTACATGCTTTCATGTTTCTTGTATTTAGTTTGCATGTTAGTTAAGTAATTGCTGTTTATCTCCTTAAAAAAAAAAAAAAGAAAAGAAAACTTATTATGTGTTTTCATCTTTATTGCTTTTGCATGCTAGTTTGTTTTATCTCAGATTTATCTTTTCATACTAGCCCAAATCATTTCAACCATCTTAGGGAGCCCTATTTTCAAAGGACTATATTGTGTTTTCAAATATTCCATGGCCACTAGACTCCAACCCCCTACCTTTAGCGGGTCTCTTAACCCTAAGGATTTTAATGATTGGTCAACAAACTTGAGCATTATTTCTATTTTACTGCCATGCCTGAACATTGCAAAGTTAGGTTCACCAAGTTACTTTTACAAAAATCTGCTAGATCTTACTGGACCACTGTTGAACAAACCTTGGAAAGAGACAATCTGCTACCCATTGAGAGATGGGATGACATGCTTCATAAACTCAGAGAAAAATATGATCCTTCCTCTCTCCCTGAAAGATTTCTTACACAAAAGAACATGACTGTAGCTGAATACATTCTAAAGTTTAAGACCCTCAACCATAGGAGTACAGCTAGAGAACATCCTTGGGTTGTGCGTAACCAGTTTATAGATGGTCTTAACTTTGAGATTAAGAGAGGTCTCACCTACTACCCCATACACACAATAGAAGAAGCTTTCCAAATAGCTAGTATGGTAGAACAACATATTAAGGCAACAAATAGGAAAGGACTTGAGCAACCTAGAACACAAAGCCAACCACTCCAACAAAAACTTGTTCAAACCCCAGAGTCTACCTTAGGAACTAAAACGAGTCAAGAAGAGACATGTGAAACTCAAGAGGCAAACCATGAGGTAGAACCCATACCTCAACCTTCAATTTTAGGGCCCATACCCACAGGTCCTCAACTTGAGTCTAGCAATCTAGCTAAAGAACCCATAGTTGACTTGTCTGAGAGTCAAACTACCCCTGAGTTGCCCACTGTAGACTTGTCTCAACCTAAGTGTCAAATAGAGCCATTACCTTCAATTTTAGGGCCCATACCCACAGGTTCTCAACTTGACCTTAACACTACCTCTAGCAAACCTAAAGATGACTTGCCTAAAAATCCAGTTGAACCCAAACCCATAGGTCTTCTTGAACCTCACATGGAACCTAAGTTAGATCCTTTTGAGCTTGACCTGGATCCTAATCCTCAACCTTTAGGTCAACCCCTAGACTTAGAAAATCTCTTCCAGGACCCTATGATCCTTGAATCTTGTCTTTTAGGTCCTTCTACCCAGACCCTTAAGCCACCTTTGAAACCAACAAAACATAATGAACTCAAACATGCTTTGAACTTTGCACTTATTGAAGTTGAATATATTGATTTCATCATTCCTAGTTTTTTCCTAAGTCCTATGATTTTCTATGACAACTGTACTAATGGACATGGCCGAGAAAGGGAATTGAAAGCAGGTGTCATTGGCTTCCAGCATGGACTTTGGATGTTTATTCTTACCCCTCCAAAACCACTCCACCAGCGCAAGAGCAATTCTTCGGGGAAGAATTTTTTTCACCCGGGGAGAATTGATGGGGGTAGAAACCACAGGCCAAGAAGGTACAAGTGGAGTCTATGACTACCGTAGACAAAGGTTCAGAGGCTCACAAATAAGCTAGCAAGTCAACCAATAAAGCTAGCTAAATAACAGAAGAAATCACTTCAACCACAAGAGAAACTCAAGACATTCAAGCACAAGATGTCCAAGCCCAAGCCTCGTAAAGAACATATTTGCGCCAGCACAAGAGGAAACAAAGGATCTCATCCAACGACCAACGCTCACCCTCACGCCAAAGCAACAATTCTGCCAACTCCAAATCAGCACCATCTCATCCAACGCTCATGCTCACGCCAAAGCAATGGAAGCAACCCTGTGATGGAAAGCTTGCAACGTCACAGACCAACAATGGAAAACTCCTCAACGTCTCTATGCTACCAAACATGGAAGTCGGAACGTCTCCTTCGCTCAGCCCACAAGGAAGCTTCAACGTCTCTGTCGCCTACAACATCACAGCAACATCGCTCCTCTCCTATATGTATCACGTTGATCATTGTAATCGGTAGAATGTTTTGAATGAATTTGGAAATGGTTCTTCTTCCTCTCTGTCGGATGTCTTCCTCCCCCCTTCTCTAGGTGCTTGTGTCACCAAGTCTTCTTCTCCTTTCCCTCTAATCTCCTTTTCTCCCTCAAACTCTCTACTTCGCTGCAAACACCCGCACACGTCAACCACACCCAGTTTCAAAACTTTGAAAGCTCGCCGCCGACGATCCACCGGCCGGATCTCCATGAGACTTCGGCCACCACTCCTCCTTTCCCTGACGAAGCTTCAGCCGCCGGGATCTGCCCATCCACCTCTCCGATCACCGGAATTAGAAGAATCACCGTCATGCCCAGCTTCCGCCACACGTCCCCTGTTTCGCCTGCAACTTCACCCAGATCTCGAGATTTTGCAACCTCGCCGCCGGCGATCCCCCGGCCAGATCTCCACAACACTTTGGCCATCGCCGTTCCTACCCTTGTGCAATCTCCAGCCGACAGGATCTGTCCATCTGCCACTCCGATCAGCGGAATCAAAACTTCCTGTCGATCCCCTGCTCTCGCCTTGATTCCGCCTTCCGACGTCGTCCTCCTCCGACCGGCCACCAATCAACTCCAAACTCCGTCCACGACGTCACAGCAAACCCAACGACCTCCAGTTATAGTAATTTCGGCATCCGCGCACTACCGGCCGTCCGGCGACGCGCCCTGTTATTCTTTCCATTTCCCCTGTTTCCGCCAGTCTTCCGCCCCAGCTGCGCCTTTCCTCGTCGCCCTCCTCTGACCGGCCACCATTCGACCTCAAACTCAGGCCACGTCGTCCCCACAACCATACCAACCTCCAGTTGTAGCAGGTCCGGCGAACGACCACCACCCGACGAACGGCAGCCACCTCTGCTCCACACGCGCGTCTCCCCAGTTCTGCTGAACAGCGCGTCCCCGCCTCCGCCTGCGTTGCCTCCCTCGCCTCGCCCCACCACCAGCCGTCGGTGTTTCGACGATACCAACGCCGCCTCGTCTCCTCCTTGCTTCTAAATCCTCCGACGAGCAATCCATGTTCAAGCGTCGATAAACGATGCAAACCTTGCGTTCCCTGTTTCTGATCTCCATGAATTTCCTGCTTCAACTTCCTGTTCGCTAATCTGAATATGTTTGTTTTCGCAGGTATTTTAAGCAATCGGCGCCACCAAAATCTTGATCTTTGGCGTCACGAGGAAGAACTCACTTTGCTCTATGAGAGGGACGAGTTGATCCAACTGAAGCTACAATGGATCAGTCCGAAAGACATGACAACTTCTCGTAAATGATATTTCGTAGCACTGAAATCTATTTGCTATTTTCTAGCTATTTTCTGACTTTTGCACATTATTTGTTAGTTGCAGTTTGTTTGCATTGAAAAAAAATAATAATAATCGGACTTTAGTTAGTATCATTTTTCGTGTCTCCACCCTACATCAGTTTATCTTACGGTGGTACTGTGATTTCGAGGCAACCTTCTGATCGAAAGAGCACTGGAAATACGGTACCATAAAACAACTTACGGTAGTGCCGTAATTTGCAGCAAAATCACAATTTACCTACATGAATAAAAGAAAAATTAGTATCAAGCTAAAATTAAGTTAAAGAAAACAAAATAGAGGTTAGAAAGCTAAAATTTCCAACATAAGGCTCAATTTTGAAACAGTATCCTAATTTGCTTAGAATCTCTTCTATTTTGCCAATTAGTCTAGAGTTTTCTCTTCTTTTCTTCCTCCTTGTCTTTTTCTTTTTCTGCAATTTCTAATCAATACCCTCAAAAAGATTGTTAGATTCATTATTTGGGGTCTCCTCAAACAAACTTGAAACATCATAAATTTCATCATTAAATATTTCAACGCTGCAACAAGATCCTGAGTTTGAAAGTTTATTCAATGTATCATTAAGATTAAATTCAATCTTGTTGTCACATATGTCAAAGGTAATCTTTCCTTCTTTCACATCAATGTTAGCTTTAGCTGTGGCCAATAGAGGTCTACCCAGAATGATAGGATTTCTAGAATTTACCTCCATGTCTAACACTACAAAATCTGTAGGAATGAAAAACTTACCAATTTGTACAGGGACATTCTCTAATATGCCTACAGGATACTTTACCAACGAATCTGCGAGCTGTAAGGATATGGATGTATGCTTTAGCTCTCCAAGATTTAGTTTCCTGTAAGTAGAAAGAGGCATTAGACTCACACTTGCACCGAGGTCACATAAGGCTCGGTCAAAAGCCATAGTGCCTATTGAACAAGGTATAGAAAAACTACCTGGATCTTTCAGTTTAGGTGGCAATTTTTTTTGTATGATAGCACTACAATCTTCAGTTAAAGTAACAGTGCATGTACCATAATCATCCAATTTTCTTTTACTAGACAAAATTTCCTTTAAAAACTTGGCATAAGATGACATTTCAGTGATAGCTTCAGTAAAGGGATTGTTAACATAAAGCTTTTTCAGGATTTCAAGAAATTTGCCAAATTTTTTGTCTAGTTTATGTTAAACCAGCCTTTGAGGAAAGGGTATTGGTGGCTGATAAGGATTAGGCAAATCAGATTTAGTATTGTCTTTCTCACATGATTCCTCCCCTTTTGGTACATCACCCTTTTGAGGTGATAAACAAGTTTGGGGTATCTCATGTGAAGAAGATTCTCCTAACTCTAATTCCCTTTCATTATCAACAAGCCTTTTTTCATTGTTTTCAAACCTCCCTCTAGGTTCTCCTAGTTGTTTCCCACTTCTAGTCATGATGACATTACAGTGCTCCCTAGGGTTTATCTCAGGTTTTGCAGGTAATTTCCCAGGGGGTCTGTACTAGCATGTTGTGCAATTTGGTTGTCAAGAATTTTGTTGTGGGCTTCTACTCTATCCATTCTAGAGTTAATTTGATGAAAACTTTCCTTAAACTCTTTAATTTGTCTATTTTGATTTGACAGGATTTATTTTTGATCAGACATAAACTCTTCAATTTTTTTATCTTGTTTTAGCTCAAACTGATTTTGACTGGTCATTATTTTTTCAAACATGGATTTTATCGCAAAAAATTGATCATTGTTTTGATTCAGATTTTGGTTGGGATTTTGCTTTTGGAATCCTTTGTTTTTAGTGTTCCCCCCAACATTGTTATTGTTTTTCCATGGAAGGTTGGGGTGATTTCTCCATCCTGGGTTATATGAACTAGAATAGGGATCATTAGGTCTACTTTGATTATAATTCCCTATGACATTCACATGCTCATTACCCTGATCAACAATTCTACAATGTTCAGCAGTATGACCATCATTGCCATAATTTTCACAAGTAGTAGCAGAAACAGAAGCAGTTTGCATGGAATTTAACTTACTGCACAAAAAGTCTACCTTTTCTTCTAAGGATCGCCATCCTTCACTTTCACCCTTACCTTGAGAAGGCTTGTAAAGTACTCCTCTCTCGGTAGTCCATTGATTGTGGTTTAATGCCATCTCCTCTAGCAGTCTGAAGGCATCTTCTGGTGTTTTGCTCATAAGAGCTCCTCCTACAGCAGCATCCACAATCATTTTAGTCTGATCAAATAATGTAATATAAAAAGTTTGCAGTAAAGTTTGAAGTTCTAGTCCATGGTGAGGACACTTCCGCTGCAATTCATTGAATCTCTCCCAGGCCTCACTGAGCGACTCCCCACTTCTTTGTTGAAAGCTTATAATTTGGTTTCTCATCTGCAGTGTCTTGCTTGGGGGAAAGTATTTGTTCAAGAAGGAATTGGATAGTTGATTCCAAGTGGTAAAGGTACCGGCTGGGTGTGAATTAAGCCATGTCTTTGCCCGATCCCTAAGAGAGAAATGAAAAAGTCTTAATCTCAATGCATCGCTAGAAACACCATTCAATTTAATAGTATCGCATAATTCAAGAAATAAGGCTAAGTGTTGGTTGGGATCCTCCAGTGGAGATCCTCCAAATTGATCTTGTTGAAACATTGCAATGAAACCAGGCTTAATCTCAAAATTGTTTGCCTCTATTGCTGGCCTAGCAATACTTGAACGAATTTCATGATGATTAAGGGCTACGAAGTCCCTAAGTGTTCTCTGATTGTTCTGATTGTCTCTCATCTCTAATATTTCTTCTTCTAATTCTGGTTGGGATGTCTCTTGCAATTCTTCTTGTGATGTCTCTTCTAATCTCAACTTTCTGCACGCTCTTAATGTCTTATTGATTTCAGGATCCAATGGTACAAGTGTTCCTGACCGTGTGTGCTCGATTGTAGAGGACGAGCCTTTGCGCGTCTCAGCCATCGCCAGCATCAAACTGCTAAGTGAGGTATACCCCTATCACATCCTTTGTATTCTTCGTAAGACGGTCCGTCCTTATTGTTGAATTAGGAATCTCGTTTCAGGCTCGCTTCTGCTGTTTTTTGTTTTAAATAGCCCGGGGATTCCCAACAGTGGTATCAGAGGCAAGTTACGAGATACATCGGTGTATGGTTTTTCTAGCATACGCATGTCATAAAATTTTTTGAAAATCATTATGCCATGTTTTTTGTGTAGAAAAATAGTTGGTTTGTTATTTCTCACTCTTATGAAATTCATGATTTTCGGTTTCTACACATTGGGATAGATGCTATGTGTGAGAATTTATTTCTCCTCATATTCATGGGATAGACCAATGGTGTGAGACTTGTATCTAGATTTCGGGGCATGGACTGGGTGATTGCCCTAATCCGTACAAGTTAGGGATTGCAAGTGGCATCAATAATCGTGGTATATATGGCCACTTGTAGACTCCTGAGAGAAAACAAGAAATCTGAATTTTCGATAAGATCACTGAGATTTAATGAACATGTTTGAAAGTGTCGAAACCTAAGTCACATGCTCTTCTAGAATTTTTCGCATGGGCGGAAACTTGGTTTCATGAAGATCGCATGGCTTATAATATAATCAACTATGAAACAAGAGGGGATGTTACCATGGCCATTGCTTGAATGGCGACTTGGAAGAAGATAGAGGGCGAGCGGCTCTCCTCCAAAGAAGTTGCACACAAGACATTGAAGGCTTACTCCCTTGTGCTCTTTGTGCTAGCAAAGATCCAAGGAGTCCCCTGATCGTGCAAGAGAAGATGTGTTTCTCTACTCGCTGGCTGAATTTTCTCCTTGGCGTGAAGAAGCTTCACCACGAGAGGAGCAAGAGGAGAAGATGGGGTGAGCGGCGTTACAACGTGGAGGCGTTTTTCCAATTTGGAAAACCGACTTCCAAATATAGTAAGTGCTCAATGTCTCATGCGTTCACTCCAAGTGAACCATCGAAACCTTCCTTCTCCCTTTGAACCAAGCGTTCACATAGTGAACCGGTTCTATTTCATTCGGTTCAATTGTATTTGGTTCAAAGACCAAATCAAACCAAGCCATGGTCTAGATCTCATATGAACCAAATGGCTCAAGATCTAACCACACATCTCTTGATGCTCTTGATCTCATCGATCAAGCATCAATTCTCCCGATCGAAGCTTACCGATATCAAGCCCTAATCAATCAAACATGATCAGACCAGATCTCACTTCCAATTAGAGTTTAAACTCTTTTAAACTGAACTAGAACAATTCAGTCCACACGATCTGACATAAGTAAGCCATATCATCAAATTGTGCGACCCTAAGGGTTTCCTTCAACGTCGGTAACGATAACTTACGTTATCACGATCAGAGAGGGGTATCTAGCAACACTTCACTGTCTCCCGATATGAAGGAAAGAGTCTTCCAAGACTACACCCAAACCATAGCACAAGTGTGAATCCAATTCACTTGACATACATGTTTCCTTTGCCACTGGATGTTCTCGTTGGACAAGCGTGTCAAGCCTGTAACTCCAACATGATGAGAGTGGTTAGATCAGATGAACATAGTCATCTGGGTAAGGCCATACACTTTCTCAACCATCTCATCCAGGGGGCCCCAATAGAACATCACACTCCAACAAGGAGAGGCAATCCTATATCTATCACTAATGCCCTAACATGACTCATGCCCATTATCCAAGATAATCTATAACTATTATATTTCAAATGATATTGAACTACCTCAAGACAATGCCAATCATCATTTAGAACCACAAGTGATCTCAAGTCAGAGGAAATATGCCACTTGCTTGCATATAAGGATTATTCACATTGTGACAAACAATTGAACATCCTAAGTAGGGTCTGTCCAGTACATTCAATGCACCTATGAGTCTACATCTTATTCCATGCTCGAAGCACCCTATAAGATTAGAAACATATTAGTCTCAATCATATCAAGGCTGTCTCATGTTCACCAAGATATCTCGACTAAGGACAATGTTAATGTCAGCCAAGCTGAACACCATTGAGACATTATTCAGAAGTATACATAACAGCAGCAGATAATGTAACAACCTGAATAACAACCATTGCCTTTATAAACATAGTTTATACATGATACTGAAACAATCCCAAAGGCCTCAAACATTAGCCTTAAGGGCATACCCCAACAATCTCCCACTTGCACTTAATCTAATGGTTGAGAAATCTCAAACCCATATTATTACAGTGCTTCTCATGCTTCTGCTGCGCCAGAGGCTTAGTAAGCGGGTCAGCTAGATTGTCATCTGTATGAACCTTGGAGATCTTGATTGTTGGGGTATGCCCTTAAGGCTAATGTTTGAGGCCTTGGGATTCCATGAGTATCATGTATATAAACTCTTTTGTTTATAAAGGCAATGGTTGTTATTCAGGTTGTTACATTGTCTGCTGCAATATGTGTACTTCTGAATAATGTCTCAAAGCTGTTCAGCTAGGCTGACATGCAGTTAAGTCCTTAGTCGAGATATCTTGGTAAACATGAGACAGCCTTGATATGATTGAGACTAATGTGTGTTCTAATCTTATAGGATGCTTCGAGCATGGAATAAGATGTAGACTCATAGGTACATTGGATGTACTGGACAGACCCTATTAGGATATTCAATTGCTTGTCACAATGTGAATAATCCTTATGCTACAAGTGGCACATGTCCTCTGACTTGAGATCACTTGTGTTTCTAAATGATGATTGTCATTGTTTTGAGGTAGTTCAATATCATTTGAAATATAATGGTTATAGACTATCTTGGATAATGATCATGAGTCAGGTTAGGACACTAGTGATAGATATAGGATTGCCATCTCCTTAATTGGAGTGAGATGTTCTGAAGGGCCCCCCCCCCCCTTGAATGAGATGATTGAGAATGTGTATGGCCATACCCAGGTGACTATGTTCATCTGATCTAATCATGCTCATCATATTGGAGTTACAGGCTTGACACGCTTGTCCAATAAGAACATCCAGTGGCAAAGGACACATGCATGCCTTGTGAAGTGGATTCACACTTGTGCTATGTTTTGGGTGTAGTCTTGGAAGACTCTTTTCTTTATATCGGGAGACAGTGATGTGTTGCTAGATACCTCTCACTGATCGTGATAACGTAAGTTATCGTTACCGACATTTAAAGGAAACCCTCAGGGTCGCACAATTTGATGATGTGGCTTACTTGAGTCAGATCGTGTGGACTGAATTGTTTTGGTTCAGTTTAAAGGAGTTTAAACTCTGATTGCAAGTGAGATCTAGCCTGATCATGTTTGATTGATTAGGGCTTGAGATCGGTAAGCTTCGATCGAGAGTAGTGATGCTAGATCGGTGAGATCAAAGGCATCAAGAGATGTACGGTTAGATCTCGAACCTTCATGGTTCAGATGAGATTTAGACCATGGCTTGGCTTGGTTCAATTTGATCTTTGAACCGAAATCAATTAGACCGAATTCTATTTGAACCGGTTCACATATGTGTGAACGCATGGTTAAATCGAATTGGCGTTTTGGTTTGGTTCATAAGAGACATGAACGCTTGTAGTGATGACTTACCATTTTTGGAAGTGGAGGTTTCGGAAATGGTTTCTCAACGCTTCACTTTGGATGAGAACGTTGGTCTCTCTCTCAACTCAACGCCTCTTTCTCGGTGTGGAGAGTTTTGACGAGAACAAGGAGGAGTTCATCCACGCAATCATCTCCTTTTTCCTTCATTCGATCAAGGACATCTTGGAGATCCTTGCTAGCACAAGGAGCAACAAGAAGCAAGTCAATTCTCATCTTGTGTGCGCATCTTGTGGAGGAGACCCTCTTCGATCTCTTCTTCCAAGGGACCATCCGAAAGATGGCTATGGTATGATCTACTCTTGATCTATTCAATCTATGATAGTTGATCATATGACATGCAAAAGATCATCAAACCCTTGCTACCGCTTGCAAAGTTTTATTTGCGCCATACTTAGGGTTTGCGCCCCCCTCTCGAAAGGGGTTTCTTCAATTGGTATCAGAGCTACGGTTGTATGTATGGTTATATGATTGCTTTGTGATCCTTGTTTGCGCTCTAGCTTAGATCTTAACTTCATGCGAAAACTTGATGATGATGTCTTTCTTGTTGGCGCATGTATGATGATGTGCGCATCTATCATGTTGAATGTTGTTGATGTTTTCTCAAAACAAACTAAATGACTTGCGCGCTCACCATTAGATCTAAGTGGCGCTTACTATAAACCCTTAGACGGGTTGATGGGGTTGAAGTCACCCTCTAGGTTAGATCCAATAGTCTGATCAGACCATCTGACAGCCTAGATGGATCGACCAGATGGCACCTGTGCGCAAGCACAAGGTGGCTATAGGTCGATTGCATCACAGGCGTGTAGCGAGGTCTGGTTGAGACAACCAGTGAACACACATGAGTTAGGCCCGGGGTCACACCCGCTTGCCAGAACTCATGTTGGTTGTTCAGCCCTTGGCGCATGCATGGTTGACCATTAGGTCAACTCGAGTCAGTTAGGACTTGGTGCATGCAAGGGCATGGATCTAACTAGATTGTTGAGTGGATCCCTATCAATGGACCGTTGTAAGGTTGTAGGGCACATAAGGAAATTAAAATTGATGCCTATGGGGTTTTCAAAATTTTATTTTCTTTGTAAGGGATCACATGATGATTGATTGATGCCATATGCTTGTTTATTTTATCTTATGTGGGATGCCCAATTTAATGTGTGCTGTGCTGGGGCCTGCGAGCCTGGAATTAAACTTGTAAATTAATTTGTTTTGTGATCTGCGAATCACATTTTTAATTAATTTATTGTATAATTGACCTGCGAGTCAAGCTTGTCTAGATAGATCAAAAGCACACATTGCAGAGGCGCATTCATCTGGTGGGCGCACCTGAGCTGCATTGAGCGCTAGGGCCCTGGGTTGGACCAGATGAGATGCAAAAGACCCAAGAAGCAAGTGAAGACTTAAGATAACTTAAGGTCTTACTTAAGATTTCATGGGCTTTTACCACATAAGATCAGCATGCTTTCTATTTATTGCTTTTATAATTAGAATTGCATGAGTTTATCTTCTGCTATAGCCATAGGATTTGCCTGATAGTAAGAAGATAAAAGACCGTTAAAATCCAACGCATAAATATCAAGCTCGTAAGCCTTCTGACGCGAAACCTCACTGTTCTGACTATCGTTGGAGCCGTGTTGTACCCACTCAGTGGGCACGTCCATCTATCTTCAGACGGTGCGGGATTTCACCTGCGTGTTATAGAGAAGGGATTTATCGCTTCTCGTTGCTCAGCATAGCACGTGGTGGTCCAGGGAGTAGGTCGGGTCAGCTTGACCATGTAGGCTACATATGTGGCGCATATGGTAGCACATGGAGGCAGCCATCTGTGGGGTCAGAGATTGTGTTGTACCAACTCAGTTGGCACAGTCGGCTGGATTGCCCAGATGAAGGGGAATCGCACGGGTTGGCGATTGGCAGGGACTGCCTACCAGAAATTAGTGCTTGTATTCTCTGTGCATCTTATCTCGCCTGAGCGGGACGCGGAGACCAAGTATGAAATCTGGATCCTATCTCACTAAAAGAGTGTTACTCTTTCGGACTGTTTTAATGGATTTTTCAGTCAGATAAAATAGTGAGAAAAGAATCATTTCTTAAGTCCTGAATTGATTCTAAACATTGATACTGACCTTGCTGTTCTTGCATTGTTGTAGATTCCTGCAACAACGAACACCATGAGCTTCAATGTGCGATCCCTACTAGAAAGGGAGAAGTTTGCTGGGCCAAACTTCTCAGACTGGTTCGGACACCTTAAGATCGTTCTTAAGGCAGAGAGGAAACTGTATGTCCTCGAGACGGCTGTGCCGCCTCAACCCGCTGCGAACGCCGCAAGGGCGGTTCGTGATGCCTATGAAAAGCACGTCAATGATAGCATTGATGTCGCTTGCCTGATGCTAGCGTCTATGACGCCACCGCTGCAGCGTCAGCATGAGGATATGTCGGCTATAGAGATTATAGCGAACCTCAAGATGCTGTATGCTGCACAGGCGAGGACAGAACGCTATAATCTGACCAAGCTTTTCTTTCAGAGCAAACTGGCTGAAGGGAGCCCAGTGGGAGCTCACGTGCTCAAGATGATTGGGCACAAGGAGGCTCTGGAGAAACTGGGGCATACCATCAACCAGGAGCTTGCTGTAGACATTATTCTGCAGTCTCTCCCGCCTTCTTTCGATGCGTTCATTATTAACTTTAATATGAACAAAATCGATTGTACTCCGGCAGAGCTGCTCAATATGCTCTTGACTACTGAGGAAACTCTGAAGGGAAAGCCTTCAACCTCTGTCTTAATGGTTCCTTCCAGGAACAAGAAGAAGGGGAAGAAGGGCAAAGCCCCTGTCAAGAGTTACAGCAAGGCTCTGAAACAGAAGGTTAAGCGGTCAAAGGACAACAGGTGTTTCCACTGTGGCCAGCTGGGTCACTGGAAAAAGGACTGTAAAGCGCTCCAAGGAGATAAGAGGGGAAGCATCCCTTCTGGCTCAGGTATATACGTGACGGAAGTCATGGTTTCATCTTCTTCTATTTCATGGGTGTTGGACACTGCATGTGGAGTTCACATTTGTTCAAATGTACAGGAACTCAAGAGAAGAAGACAGGTGGGACAGCATGAGGTGGACTTACGAGTTGGAAACGGGGCACGGGTTGCTGCTGTTGCTGTAGGGGATTATTACATCTCATTACCATCTGGCATTGTATTAGAATTAAACAATTGTTATTTTGTACCCAGTATTACTAAAAATATTATCTCTATTCCTGCTCTTGTCAGGAAAGGGTTTTCCTTTGAATGCAAGATTTGAAAGTGTTATCTTACTCTTGATAATATTGTTTATGCTACTGGTTCAATTAACAATGGGTTATTCATGTTGGACATGGAATATTCTATACAAAATATTGATAATAAGAAAGCCAAGTATGCTGATGACAGCACCTTGTTATGGCATAGTCGTTTAGGCCATATTAACAAGAAGCGCATTAAGCGGTTGCATGATCATGGACTGCTGGGATCATTCTCCTATGAGGAGATTGATACATGCAAAGCTTGTTTAATGGGTAAAATGACGAAGGCTCCTTTTCCTAACAAAGGTCAAAGGGCTTCAGGTTTACTTGACCTTATACACAGTGATGTGTGTGGGCCATTTTGTAAACATGCCAGAGGTGGCTATCAGTACTTCATTACCTTTACTGATGATTTCAGTAGATATGGGTATGTCTATCTTATGAGACATAAGAGTGAATCTTTTGACAAGTTCAAAGAGTTCAAGAATGAAGTACAAAATCAGCTAGGCCGAAATATCAAGGCACTTCGTTCTGATCGAGGTGGAGAATACTTGAGTCATGCGTTTACTGACTATCTAAAGGAGTGTGGGATTATCTCACAGCTCACTCCGCCAGGAACACCGCAATGGAATGGTGTGTCCGAGAGGAGAAATAGAACGTTACTTGATATGGTTCATTCTATGATGAGTCAGGCTACTCTTCCTTACTCCTTTTGGGGATTTGCACTGGAAACAGCTGCAAAGGTACTAAACCGAGTGCCATCCAAGGCCGTTTCAAAGACTCCATATGAATTATGGTATGGGAAACAGCCTAGCTTGACATTTATTAAGATCTGGGGTTGCGAGGCTTATGTCAAAAAGCTCGCCTCTGGGAAACTGGAGAGGAGATCTGAGAAATGCATCTTTGTCGGTTACCTTAAGGAAACTAAGGGTTATTATTTCTACGATCCCAAAGAGAACAAGGTATTTGTTGCTCGGACGGCCATTTTTCTTGAGAAGGAGTTTCTTCTGCAAGAGGCCAGTGGGAGAGAAATAAAGCTGGATGAGAATCTAGAGGAAGGACAAAGTAGTCAAGCACAGTTGGATGAGCCTGAGCCGGTAGAACAGGTTATTGAACAACCTGAGGCTCAGATATCACGGGAACCGCGTAGATCGGGAAGGATCCGTCGACAGCCTGAGCGCTATGACGGAGTCTACATCATTGACAATGATGAACCCCTCACTTATGCGGATGCGGTCAGTGAACCGGAGTCAGCTAGATGGCTTGAAGCTATGCGAGCCGAAATGGACTCCATGTCAGATAACCAAGTCTGGGATTTGGTTGATCCGCCTCCGGGAGTAATCCCTATAGGCTGTAAATGGATCTTCAAGAAGAAGATTGACATGGATGGTAACGTGGTTACCTATAAAGGCAGGCTAGTAGCGAAAGGTTTCAAACAAATCTACGGGATAGATTATGATGAAACTTTCTCTCCTGTAGCCATGTTCAAGTCTATTCGGATTCTTTTCGCGATAGCAGCATATTATGATTATGAGATCTGGCAGATGGATGTGAAAACTGCTTTCCTTAATGGAAAACTGGATGAGGATGTGTACATGACACAACCTGAAGGTTTCACTAATCCAGCAGATCGTCATAAAATATGCAAGTTAAAGAAGTCCATTTATGGACTTAAACAAGCATCTAGAAGCTGGAATATTCGTTTTGATGAATCAATCTCTGAGTTTGGTTTCATCAAGAACGAAGATGACCCGTGTGTATATAAGAGGTTTAGTGGGAGCGTAATTACTTTCCTAGTCCTCTACGTCGATGATATCTTAATCATTGGAAACGATATTCCTGAACTGCATGCTGTTAAAGCATGGTTAGGAAAATGTTTTCAGATGAAAGATTTAGGAGAAGCAGCCTATGTATTAGGTGTGAAGATCTACAGGGATAGATCTAAGAGGCTTCTCGGGCTGTGCCAGAGTACTTACATCGATAAAGTCCTGGAGAGATTCCATTTAGAGAATTCTAAAAGAGGGTATCTTCCAGTCAGACATGGTCTGAATCTTTCGAAGAGTCAGTGTCCACAAACACAGACTGAGAAAGATGAAATGGACAATACTCCTTATGCTTCGGCTATTGGGTCCATTATGTATGTGATGTTGTGCACTCGCCCAGACGTCGCTTACGGGTTAAGCGTGACCAGTCGATTCCAAAGTAATCCAGGTCAGGCACACTGGATTGCGGTCAAGAACATTTTAAAATATCTGCGGAGGACCAAAGATATGTTCTTGATATATGGTGGTCAGGAAGAACTCAGTATAGAAGGATATACTGACGCTTCGTTCCAGTCGGACCAAGATGATTTCCGATCGCAATCAGGCTATGTCTTTAGCTTGAATGGAGGAGCGGTGGTGTGGAAAAGTTTCAAACAGTCAACTGTTGCTGATTCCACAACAGAAGCCGAGTATGTTGCAGCCTCGGAAGCATCCAAGGAGGCAGTGTGGATTCGTAAGTTCGTGAGAGAACTTGGTGTCATTCCTTCGAGTGCTGATCCTTTGGTTATCTTCTGTGATAACACTGGAGCAATCGCACAAGCAAAGGAACCACGGTCGCACCAGAAGTCCAAGCACATACAGAGACGGTTTCACTTGATCCGGAAGATCATTGATCGTGGCGAGATCAAAATCTGCAAGGTTCATACAGACGACAATCTGGCTAACCCGCTTACCAAGCCTCTGGCGCAGCAGAAGCATGAGAAGCACTGTAATAATATGGGTTTGAGATTTCTCAACCATTAGATTAAGTGCAAGTGGGAGATTGTTGGGGTATGCCCTTAAGGCTAATGTTTGAGGCCTTGGGATTCCATGAGTATCATGTATATAAACTCTTTTGTTTATAAAGGCAATGGTTGTTATTCAGGTTGTTACATTGTCTGCTGCAATATGTGTACTTCTGAATAATGTCTCAAAGCTGTTCAGCTAGGCTGACATGCAGTTAAGTCCTTAGTCGAGATATCTTGGTAAACATGAGACAGCCTTGATATGATTGAGACTAATGTGTGTTCTAATCTTATAGGATGCTTCGAGCATGGAATAAGATGTAGACTCATAGGTACATTGGATGTACTGGACAGACCCTATTAGGATATTCAATTGCTTGTCACAATGTGAATAATCCTTATGCTACAAGTGGCACATGTCCTCTGACTTGAGATCACTTGTGTTTCTAAATGATGATTGTCATTGTTTTGAGGTAGTTCAATATCATTTGAAATATAATGGTTATAGACTATCTTGGATAATGATCATGAGTCAGGTTAGGACACTAGTGATAGATATAGGATTGCCATCTCCTTAATTGGAGTGAGATGTTCTGAAGGGCCCCCCCCCCCCCCCCTTGAATGAGATGATTGAGAATGTGTATGGCCATACCCAGGTGACTATGTTCATCTGATCTAATCATGCTCATCATATTGGAGTTACAGGCTTGACACGCTTGTCCAATAAGAACATCCAGTGGAAAAGGACACATGCATGCCTTGTGAAGTGGATTCACACTTGTGCTATGTTTTGGGTGTAGTCTTGGAAGACTCTTTTCTTTATATCGGGAGACAGTGATGTGTTGCTAGATACCTCTCACTGATCGTGATAACGTAAGTTATCGTTACCGACATTTAAAGGAAACCCTCAGGGTCGCACAATTTGATGATGTGGCTTACTTGAGTCAGATCGTGTGGACTGAATTGTTTTGGTTCAGTTTAAAGGAGTTTAAACTCTGATTGCAAGTGAGATCTGGCCTGATCATGTTTGATTGATTAGGGCTTGAGATCGGTAAGCTTCGATCGAGAGTAGTGATGCTAGATCGGTGAGATCAAAGGCATCAAGAGATGTACGGTTAGATCTCGAACCTTCATGGTTCAGATGAGATTTAGACCATGGCTTGGCTTGGTTCAATTTGATCTTTGAACCGAAATCAATTAGACCGAATTCTATTTGAACCGGTTCACATATGTGTGAACGCATGGTTAAATCGAATTGGCGTTTTGGTTTGGTTCATAAGAGACATGAACGCTTGTAGTGATGACTTACCATTTTTGGAAGTGGAGGTTTCGGAAATAGTTTCTCAACGCTTCACTTTGGATGAGAACGTTGGTCTCTTCTCAACTCAACGCCTCTTTCTCGGTGTGGAGAGTTTTGACGAGAACAAGGAGGAGTTCATCCACGCCAAGATCATCTCCTTTTTCCTTCATTCGATCAAGGACATCTTGGAGATCCTTGCTAGCACAAGGAGCAACAAGAAGCAAGTCAATTCTCATCTTGTGTGCGCATCTTGTGGAGGAGACCCTCTTCGATCTCTTCTTCCAAGGGACCATCCGAAAGATGGCTATGGTATGATCTACTCTTGATCTATTCAATCTATGATAGTTGATCATATGACATGCAAAAGATCATCAAACCCTTGCTACCGCTTGCAAAGTTTTATTTGCGCCATGCTTAGGGTTTGCGCCCCCCTCTCGAAAGGGGTTTCTTCATTGATCTCTCCACGATCTATGATCTCACGGATCAAATGAAACCTTCTCTGTATGTGCTTGGACTTCTGGTGTGACCGTGGTTCCTTTGCTTGTGCTATTGCTCCAGTGTTATCACAGAAGATAACCAATGGATCAGCACTCGAAGGAACAACACCAAGTTCCTGAACGAACTTACGAATCCACACTGCCTCCTTGGATGATTCCGAGGCTGCAACATACTCGGCTTCTGTTGTGGAATCAGCAACAATTGATTGTTTGAAACTCTTCCACACCACTGCTCCTCCATTCAAGCTAAAAACATAGCCTGATTGCGATCGGAAATCATCCTGGTCAGATTGGAACGAAGCGTCAGTATATCCTTCAATACTGAGTTCTTCCTGACCTCCATAAATCAAGAATATATCTTTGGTCCTCCGAAGATATTTCAAAATGTTCTTGACTGCAATCCAGTGTGCCTTCCCTGGATTACTTTGGAATCGACTGGTCACGCTTAACCCGTAAGCGACGTCTGGGCGAGTACACAACATCGCATACATAATGGATCCAATAGCCGAAGCATAAGGCGTATTGTCCATTTCATCTTTCTCAGACTGTGTTTGAGGACACTGGCTCTTAGAAAGATTCAGACCATGTCTGACTGGAAGATATCCTCTTTTAGAATTTTCTAAATGGAATCTCTCTAGGACTTTATCGATGTAAGTACTCTGGCATAACCCGAGAAGCCAATTAGATCTATCTCTATAGATCTGCACACCTAATACATAGGCTGCTTCTCCTAAATCTTTCATCTGGAAACATTTTCTTAACCATGCTTTAACCGCATGCAGTTCAGGAATATCGTTTCCAATGATCAAGATATCATCGACGTAGAGGACCAGGAAAGTAATCACGCTCCCACTAAACCTCTTATATACACACGGGTCATCTTCATTTTTTATGAAACCAAATTTACAAACTGATTCATCAAAGCGAATATTCCAGCTTCTAGATGCTTGTTTTAGTCCATAAATAGACTTCTTTAATTTGCATATTTTATGACGATCTGATGGATTGATGAAACCTTCAGGTTGTGCCATATACACATCCTCTTCCAGTTTTCCATTAAGGAAAGCGGTCTTCAGATCCATTTGCCAGATCTCATAATCATAATATGTAGCTATCGCGAGAATAATTCGAATGGACTTAAACATGGCTACAGGAGAGAATGTTTCATCATAATCTATCCCGTAGATTTGTTTGAAACCTTTCGCAACTAGCCTGCCTTTATAGGTA
The DNA here is from genome assembly GCA_027563935.2 of Costus lasius. NCBI lineage: Eukaryota > Viridiplantae > Streptophyta > Magnoliopsida > Zingiberales > Costaceae > Costus > Costus lasius. The sequence continues at coordinate 61,688,838 of CM050454.1, read as the reverse complement.
ACTACGTTACCATCCATGTCAATCTTCTTCTTGAAGATCCACTTACAGCCTATAGGGATTACTCCCGGAGGCGGATCAACCAAATCCTAGACTTGGTTATCCGACATGGAGTCCATCTCGGCTCGCATAGCTTCAAGCCATCTTGCTGATTCCGGTCCACTGACCGCATCCGCATAGGTGAGGGGTTCATCATTAATGATGTAGACTCCGTCATAGCGTTCAGGCTGACGACGGATCCTTCCCGATCTACGCGGTTCCCGTGATATCTGAGCCTCAGGTTGAACATCAACCTGTTCTATTCGCTCAGGCTCATCCAACTGAGCTTGACTACTTTGTCCCTCTTCTGGACTTTCATCCAGTTTTATTTCTCTCCCACTGGCTTCTTGTAGAAGAAATTCCTTCTAAAAAAAAAATAGCCGTTCGAGCAACAAATATTATGTTCTCTTTGGGATCGTAGAAATAATAACCCTTAGTTTCTTTAGGGTAACCGACAAAGATACATTTATCTGATCTGCTCTCCAGTTTCCCAGAGGCGAGCTTTTTGACATAAGCCTCGCAACCCCAGATTTTGATAAATGTCAAGCTTGGCTGTTTCCCGTACCATAACTCATATGGAGTCTTTGAAACGGCCTTGGATGGCACTCGGTTTAGCACCTTTGCAGCTGTTTCCAGTGCAAATCCCCAAAAGGAGTAAGGTAGAGTATGAAAGAACCCCTGGAATAAGGGGGGTCCCCTTCATGGGGGAGCATAACCCTTAGAGCATATGGCGCATAAAAATTATTCTCTTGCGGAATTAGGGTTATAAGATCGATACGCATGCAAAAGATCAACTTGATAACAATAAGAAAACATTCATACCATCGCCATGGAAAGATGTTTCCTTGGAAGCAAAGATCAAAGTAGATCTTCTCCTTGTCGTCACACACAAGATGATGTTGCTATCTCTCTTGGTGCTCCTTGTGCTAGCAAGGTTCCAAGAGGTCCTTGTCGAGTGAAGGGAAAAGAGATGTCTTTCTCCTTGGCCGAATCCTCCTCAACCTTCAAGCGTCGCCGCACACCAAGTCGAGAGGAAAAACTTGCGAGAGGAATCAGTGAATTGGCGAAAATAGAGAATACTCTATTTCGGATGAGTGCCCACTCGACATGGAGATCATGGTTACTAAAAATAGTAACCTCTCCTCATCCCAACGTTCACGCTATGTGAACTCGTCGCCCACTCCTCTCCCTATGAACCAAGCGCTCTTTTAGTGAGCTGGTTCAATTGGTTCGGTTTAAGAACCAACCAAGCCAAGCGACAAGGCCTAGATCAAATAAACCCTAAGGCTTTAGATCTAACCGTCGATCTCTTTAATGCCCCTGATCTGACCGATCTGGCATCCATTCTCTCAATCGAAGCTTACCGATCTCAAGCCCTAATCAATCAAACATGATCAGACCAGATCTCACTTACAATCAGAGATTAAATCCCTTAAAACTGAACCCAAACAATTCAGTCCACACGATCTGACTTAAGTAAGCCATATCATCAAATTGTGCGACCCTAAGGGTTTCCTTTAAATGTCGGTAACGATAATTCACATTATCACGATCAGTGAGGGGTATCTAGCAACACATCACTGTCTCCCGATATAAAGGAAAGAGTCTTCCAAGACTACACCCAAACCATAGCACAAGTGTGAATCATTTCACAAAGCATACATATTTCCTTTGCCACTGGATGTTCTTATTGGACAAGTCTGTCAAACTTGTAACTCCAATATGATGAGCATGATTAGATCAGATGAACACTGTCACCTGGGTATGGCCATACACTCTCTCAATCATCTCATCCAGGGGGCCCCTTTAGAACATCACACTCCTTAAACAAGGAGACGGCAATCCTATGTCTATCACTAGTGCCCTAACCTGACTCAAGCTCACCATCCAAGATAGTCTATAATCATTATGTTTCAAATGATATTGAACTAACTCAAAATAATGACAATCATCATTTAGAAAACACAAGTGATCTCAAGTCAGAGGAAATGTGCCACTTGTCTTATACAAGGAATATTCACGTTGTGACAAACAACTGAACATCCTAGTAGGGTCTGTCCAGTACATCCCATGTACCCATGAGTCTACATCTTATTCCATGCTCGAAGCATCCTATAAGATCAGAACACATATTAGTCTTAACCATATCAAGGTTGTCTCATGTTCACCAAGATACATCGACTAAGGACATAACAGCATGTCAGCCCAGCTGAACAGCTTTGAGACATTATTCAGAAGAACATATATTGCAGCAGACAATGTAACTAACTGAATAACAACCATGCCTTTATAAACATAATAGTTTATTACATGATACTTGTTACATTCCCACAGGCCTCAAACATTAGCCTTAAGGGCATACCCCAACAATCTCCCACTTGCACTTAATCTAATGGTTGAAAAACTTCAAACCCATATTATTACAGTGCTTCTCATGCTTCTGCTGCGCCAGAGGCTTGGTAAGCGGGTCTGCCAGATTGTCGTCTGTATGAACCTTGCATACTTTGATCTCGCCACGATCAATGATCTCCCTGATCAAATGAAACCGTCTCTGTATGTGCTTGGACTTCTGGTGCGACCGTGGTTCCTTTGCTTGTGCGATTGCTCCAGTGTTATCACAAAAGATAACCAAAGGATCTGCACACGAAGGAACAACACCAAGTTCTCTCACGAACTTACGAATCCACACTGCCTCCTTGGATGCTTCCGAGGCTGCGACATACTCGGCTTCTGTTGTGGAATCAGCAACAGTTGACTGTTTGAAACTTTTCCACACCACTGCACCTCCATTCAAGCTAAAAACATAGCCTGATTGCGATCGGAAATCATCCTGGTCAGACTGGAACGAAGCGTCAGTATATCCTTCAATACTGAGTTCTTCCTGACCACCATATATCAAGAACATATCTTTGGTCCTCCGCAGATATTTTAGGATGTTCTTGACTGCAATCCAGTGCGCCAAACCTGGATTACTCTGGTAACGACTGGTCACGCTTAACCCGTAAGCGACGTCTGGGCGAGTACACAACATCGCATACATTATAGAACCAATAGCCGAAGCATAAGGCGTATTGTTCATTTCATCTTTCTCAGTCTGTGTTTGTGGACACTGACTCTTCGAAAGATTCAGACCATGTCTGACTGGAAGATATCCTTTCTTAGAATTCTCTAAGCGAAATCTCTCCAGGACCTTATCGATGTAAGTACTCTGGCACAGCCCGAGAAGCCTCTTAGATCTATCCCTGTAGATCTTCACACCTAACACATAGGCTGCTTCTCCTAGATCTTTCATCTGGAAACATTTCCTCAGCCATGCCTTTACAGCATGCATATCAGGAATATCGTTTCCAATGATCAAGATGTCATCAACGTAGAGGACTAGGAAAATAATCACGCTCCCACTAAACCTCTTATATACGCACGGGTCATCCTCGTTCTTGATGAAACCAAATTCAGTGACTGATTCATCAAAACGAATGTTCCAGCTTCTCGATGCTTGTTTAAGTCCATAAATAGACTTCTTTAACTTGCATATCTTATGACGATCTGCTGGATTAGTGAAACCTTCTGGTTGTGTCATATACACATCCTCATCCAGATTTCCATTAAGGAAAGCTGTTTTCACATCCATCTGCCAAATCTCATAATCATAATATGCAGCTATCGCGAAAAGAATCCGAATAGACTTAAACATGGCTACAGGTGAGAAAGTTTCATCATAATCTATCCCGTAGATTTGTTTGAAACCTTTCGCAACTAGCCTGCCTTTATAGGTAACCACGTTACCATCCATGTCAATCTTCTTCTTGAAGATCCATTTACAGCCTATAGGGATAACTCCCGGAGGCGGATCAACCAAATCCCAAACTTGGTTATCTGACATGGAGTCCATCTCGGCGCGCATAGCTTCAAGCCATCTCGCTGACTCCGGTCCACTGACCGCATCCGCATAAGTAAGGGGTTCATCATTATCAATGATGTAGACTCCGTCATAGCGCTCAGGCTGTCGACGGATCCTACCCGATCTTCGCGGTTCCCGTGATATCTGAGCCTCAGGTTGTTCAATAACCTGTTCTACCGGCTCAGGCTCATCCAACTGTGCTTGGTCACTTTGTCCTTCTTCTGGATTCTCATCCAGCTTTATTTCTCTCCCACTTGCCTCTTGCAGAAGAAATTCCTTCTCAAGAAATATGGCCGTCCGAGCAACAAAAACCTTGTTCTCTTTGGGGTCGTAGAAATAATAACCCTTAGTTTCCTTAGGGTAACCGACAAAGATACATTTGTCAGATCTGCTCTCTAGTTTCCCAGAGGCGAGCTTTTTGACATAAGCCTCGCAGCCCCAGATCCTGATAAATGTCAAGCTTGGCTGTTTCCCATACCATAACTCATATGGCGTCTTTGAAACTGCCTTGGATGGCACTCGGTTTAGTACCTTTGCAGCTGTTTCCAGTGCAAAACCCCAAAAGGAGTATGGAAGAGTAGCCTGACTCATCATAGAACGAACCATATCTAGTAATGTTCTATTTCTCCTTTCGGACACACCATTCCATTGCGGTGTTCCAGGCGGAGTGAGCTGTGAGATAATCCCACACTCTTTTAGATAGTCAGTAAATGCATGACTTAGGTATTCACCACCTCGATCTGAGCGAAGTGCCTTGATATTACGGCCTAGCTGATTTTGTACTTCATTCTTAAACTCTTTGAACTTGTCAAAAGATTCACTTTTATGTCTCATCAGATAGACATACCCATATCTACTGAAATCATCAGTAAAGGTAATGAAGTACTGATAGCCACCTCTGGCATGTTTACTAAAAGGCCCACACACATCGCTGTGTATAAGGTCAAGTAAACCTGAAGCCCTTTGACCTTTGTGAGGAAAAGGAGACTTCGTCATTTTACCCATCAAACAAGCTTTGCATGTATCAATCTCCTTATAGGAGAATGATCCCAGCAGTCCATGATCATGCAACCGCTTAATGCGTTTCTCGTTTATATGGCCTAAACGACTATGCCATAGCAAGGTGCTGTCATCAGCATACTTGGCTTTCTTAATATCAACATTATGTATGGAACTTTCCATGTCCAACATGAATAACCCATTATTAATTGAACCAGTTGCATAAACAATATTATCAAATGATAAAACACACTTTGAAATATTGCATTCAAAGGAAAATCCCTTCCTGACAAGAGCAGGAATGGAGATAATATTTTTAGTTATACTGGGAACAAAGTAACAACTGTTCAGTTCCAATACAAGTCCAGATGGTAAAGAAATAAAGTAGTCTCCTACAGCAACAGCAGCAACCCGTGCCCCGTTTCCAACGCGTAGGTCCACCTCATGCTGTCCCACCTGCCTTCTTCTCTTGAGTTCCTGTACATTTGAACAAATGTGAACTCCACATGCAGTGTCCAACACCCATGATACAGAAGAAGAAAACATGACCTCAGTCACGAATATACCTGAGCCAGAAGCAAAGCTTCCCCTCTTATCTCCTTGGAGCGCTTTACAGTCCTTTTTCCAGTGACCCAGCTGGCCACAGTGGAAACACCTGTATTCCTTGGACCGCTTCACCTTTTGCTTCAGAACCTTGCTGTAGTTCTTGACCGGGGCCTTGCCCTTCTTCCCCTTCTTCTTGTTCCTTGAAGGAACCATCAAGACAGAGGTTGAAGGCTTACCCTTCAGAGTCTCCTCAGTGGTCAAGAGCATATTCAGCAGCTCTGCCGGAGTACAATCGATTTTGTTCATATTAAAATTAATAATGAACGCGTCGAATGAAGGCGGGAGAGACTGTAGAATAATGTCCACAGCAAGCTCCTGGTTGATGGTATGCCCCAGTTTCTCTAGAGCCTCCTTGTGCCCAATCATCTTGAGCACGTGAGCTCCCACTGGGCTCCCTTCAGCCAGTTTGCTCTGAAAGAAGAGCTTTGTCAAATTATAGCGCTCAGTCCTCGCCTGTGCAGCATACAGCATCTTGAGGTTCGCTATCATGTCTATAGCAGACATATCCTCATGCTGACGCTGCAGCGGTGGCGTCATAGACGCTAGCATCAGGCAAGCGACATCAATGCTATCATTGACGTGCTTTTCATAGGCTTCCCGAACCGCCCTTGCGGCGTTCGGAGCGGGCTGCGGCGGAATCGCCGTCTCGAGGACATACAGTTTCCTCTCTGCCTTAAGAAAGATCTTAAGGTGTCCAAACCAGTCAGAGAAGTTCGGCCCAGCAAACTTCTCCCTTTCCAGTAGGGATCGCACATTGAAGTTCATGGTGTTCGTTGCTGCAGGTATCTACAACAATGCAAGAACAGCAAGGTCAGTATCAATGTATAAGAATCAATCAGGACTTAAGAAAGATTCTTTTTCTCACTATTTTATCAGGCGTGAAAAATCCAGCAAAACAGCCCGAAAGAGTAGAACTCTTTTAGTGAGATGGGATCCAGATTTCATACTTGGTCTCCGCGTCCCGCTCAGGCGAGATAAGATGCACAGAGAGTACAAGCACTAGTTTCTGGTAGGCAGTCCCTGCCGATCGCCAACCCGTGCGATTCCCCTTCATCTGGGCAGTCCAGCAGACTGTGCCAACTGAGTTGGTACAACACAATCTCTGACCCCAACAGACGGCTGCCTCCATGTGCTACCATATGCGCCACATATGTAGACTACACGGTCAAGCTGACCCGACCTACTCCCTGGACCACCATGTGCTATGCTGAGCAACGAGAAGGGATAAATCCCTGCTCTGTAACACACAGGTGTAATCCCGCACCGTCTGAAGATAGATGGACGTGCCCACTGAGTGGGTACAACACGGCTCCAACGATAATCAGAACAGTGAGGTTTCGCGTCAGAAGGCTTACGAGCTTGATATTTTAGCGTTGGATTTTAACGGTCTTTTATCTTTATTACTATCATTCAATCCCTATGGTGATAGCAAAAGATAAATCTATCATGCATTTCTAATATTTATGCAATAAAAGAAAGCATGTGTCATATGTGGTAAAAGCCCATAGCCCTAGTGAGACCTTAACCTAACTTAAGACTGCACTTGCTTTTCATGGGTCTTTTGCTGCTCATTTGGCCCAAACCTGGACCCAAGCGCCATCTGCAGCTCTGGTGCGCCCACCAGGAAATGCGCCAGGTCCTAGGGTCGAACCCTAGACCTCCCTCCTGGTCCAGCCATGCTGCGTGCGCCTCTGCCAAGTGTGCTCAGTGCTCTTGTCTAATTAAATTACAAATTTAACTATCTAGACAAGAGTGACACGCAGGTCACTTACATTTATAAATTAAAACCCAGTGATTCGCAGATCACAATAATTAATTTACAATTTAAATACAGGCACGCAGGCCCCAGCACAGCACACAATTAATATGGGCAGCCCACATATGACTAAATAGACAAACATATGTATCAAATCAGCAAACATGTGATCCATGATAAAAATTAAAATTTTCGAAAACCCCATGGGATTAATTTTAATTTTTCCTTATTTGCCCTACAACCTTACAACGGTCCATTACTAGGGATCCACTCATCCAACCTAGTCAGATCCACTGCCCTTGCATGCACCAAGTCCTAACTGACTCGAGTCGACCAAAAGGTCAACTATGCATGCGCTAGGGCTGAACGACCACACTGAGGTCTGGCAAACGGGAGTGACCCCGGGCCTAACTCAGGTGCGTTCATTAATCGTCACAATCAGACATCGCTACACACCTGTCTGCAGTCGACCTATAGCCACCATAGGCTTGCGCCAAGGTGCTATCTGGTCGACCCTTTCAGGCTGTCAGATGATCTGATCAGACATGATTGGATCTAACCTAGGGGGTGACATCAACCCCAGTAACCCGTCTAAGGGTTTACAGTAAGGTCTTTAGATCTAGCATTAGTCGCGCAAGTGTATAAGTTTTGAAAAGAAAACTACAACTTAGAAGCGCCAACTAACATGCGCAAGATAAACATATAGACAAGATTTTCATCATGTAACTTTCGCATGTTGAAGATCTAAGCATACATTCGCATATATGGATCACGCAAATCATTAAGCAATCAAGATAACATGCATTCAACCTCCTCTGATACCAGTTGAAAGAACCCCTGGAATAAGGGGGGTCCCCTTCATGGGGGAGCATAACCCTTAGAGCATATGGCGCATAAAAATTATTCTCTTGCGGAATTAGGGTTATAAGATCGATACGCATGCAAAAGATCAACTTGATAACAATAAGAAAACATTCATACCATCGCCATGGAAAGATGTTTCCTTGGAAGCAAAGATCAAAGTAGATCTTCTCCTTGTCGTCACACACAAGATGATGTTGCTATCTCTCTTGGTGCTCCTTGTGCTAGCAAGGTTCCAAGAGGTCCTTGTCGAGTGAAGGGAAAAGAGATGTCTTTCTCCTTGGCCGAATCCTCCTCAACCTTCAAGCGTCGCCGCACACCAAGTCGAGAGGAAAAACTTGCGAGAGGAATCAGTGAATTGGCGAAAATAGAGAATACTCTATTTCGGATGAGTGCCCACTCGACATGGAGATCATGGTTACTAAAAATAGTAACCTCTCCTCATCCCAACGTTCACGCTATGTGAACTCGTCGCCCACTCCTCTCCCTATGAACCAAGCGCTCTTTTAGTGAGCTGGTTCAATTGGTTCGGTTTAAGAACCAACCAAGCCAAGCGACAAGGCCTAGATCAAATAAACCCTAAGGCTTTAGATCTAACCGTCGATCTCTTTAATGCCCCTGATCTGACCGATCTGGCATCCATTCTCTCAATCGAAGCTTACCGATCTCAAGCCCTAATCAATCAAACATGATCAGACCAGATCTCACTTACAATCAGAGATTAAATCCCTTAAAACTGAACCCAAACAATTCAGTCCACACGATCTGACTTAAGTAAGCCATATCATCAAATTGTGCGACCCTAAGGGTTTCCTTTAAATGTCGGTAACGATAATTCACATTATCACGATCAGTGAGGGGTATCTAGCAACACATCACTGTCTCCCGATATAAAGGAAAGAGTCTTCCAAGACTACACCCAAACCATAGCACAAGTGTGAATCATTTCACAAAGCATACATATTTCCTTTGCCACTGGATGTTCTTATTGGACAAGTCTGTCAAACTTGTAACTCCAATATGATGAGCATGATTAGATCAGATGAACACTGTCACCTGGGTATGGCCATACACTCTCTCAATCATCTCATCCAGGGGGCCCCTTTAGAACATCACACTCCTTAAACAAGGAGACGGCAATCCTATGTCTATCACTAGTGCCCTAACCTGACTCAAGCTCACCATCCAAGATAGTCTATAATCATTATGTTTCAAATGATATTGAACTAACTCAAAATAATGACAATCATCATTTAGAAAACACAAGTGATCTCAAGTCAGAGGAAATGTGCCACTTGTCTTATACAAGGAATATTCACGTTGTGACAAACAACTGAACATCCTAGTAGGGTCTGTCCAGTACATCCCATGTACCCATGAGTCTACATCTTATTCCATGCTCGAAGCATCCTATAAGATCAGAACACATATTAGTCTTAACCATATCAAGGTTGTCTCATGTTCACCAAGATACATCGACTAAGGACATAACAGCATGTCAGCCCAGCTGAACAGCTTTGAGACATTATTCAGAAGAACATATATTGCAGCAGACAATGTAACTAACTGAATAACAACCATGCCTTTATAAACATAATAGTTTATTACATGATACTTGTTACATTCCCACAGGCCTCAAACATTAGCCTTAAGGGCATACCCCAACAGAGTAGCCTGACTCATCATCGAACGAACCATATCCAATAAGGTTCTATTTCTCCTTTCGGACACACCATTCCATTGCGGTGTTCCTGGCAGAGTGAGCTGTGAGATAATCCCACACTCCTTCTGATAGTCAGTAAACTCTCGACTCAAGTATTCTCCACCTCGATCGGATCGAAGTGCCTTGATATTCTGGCCTAGCTGATTCTGTACTTCATTTTTGAATTCTTTGAACTTGTCAAAAGATTCACTCTTATGTCTCATAAGATAGACATAACCATATCTACTGAAATCATCAGTAAAAGTTATGAAGTATGTATAGCCACCTCTGGCATGTTTACTAAATGGCCCACACACATCACTGTGAATAAGGTCAAGTAAACCTGAAGCCCTTTGACCTTTATTAGAAAAAGGAGTCTTCGTCATTTTACCCATTAGACAAGCTTTGCATGTATCAAGCTCCTCATAGGAGAATGATCCCAGCAGTCCATGGTCATGCAACCCGCTTAATGCGCTTCTTGTTAATATGGCCTAAACGACTATGCCATAGCAAGGTGCTATCATCAGCATACTTGGCTTTCTTATTATCAATTCGTTGTACAGAACATTCCATGTCCAACATGTATAACCCATTGTTAATCGACCCAGTAGCATAAACAATATTATCAAATGAAATACAACACTTTAAAGTTTTGCATTCAAAAGAAAATCCTTTCCTGACAAGAGCAGGAATAGAGATAATATTCTTAGTTATGCTCGGTACAAAATAACAATTGTCAAGTTCTAATACAAAACCAGATGGTAAAGAGATGTTATATTGTCCTACAGCAACAGCAGCAACCCGTGCCCCATTTCCAATTCGTAGGTCCACCTCATGCTGTCCCACCTGTCTTCTTCTCTTGAGTTCCTGTACATTTGAACAAATGTGAACTCCACATGCAGTGTCCAACACCCATGAAATAGAAGAAGCTTCCATGACTTCAGTCACAAAAATACCTGAGCCAGAAGTGAAAGGCTTGCTTCCCTTCTTGTCTCCTTGGAGCGCTTTACAGTCCTTCTTCCAGTGACCCAGCTGGCCACAATGGAAGCACCTGTTGTCCTTTGACCGCTTGATCTTTTGTTTCAGAGCCTTGTTGTAGCTCTTGATAGGGGCTTTGCCCTTCTTCCCCTTCTTCTTGTTCCTTGAAGGAACCATCAAGACAGAGGATGAAGGCTTTCCCTTCTCAAGAGTCTGCTCTGTGGTGCAGAGCATGTTCAGTAACTCTGCCGGAGTACAGTCGATCTTGTTCATATTAAAGTTAATAATGAACAGATCGAAAGAAGCCGGGAGAGACTGCAGGATAATGTCTACAACAAGTTCTTGATTGATGGTGTGTCCCAGTTTCTCTAGAGCCTCCTTGTACCCAATCATCTTGAGCACATGAGCTCCCACTGGACTCCCTTCAGTCAGTTTGCTCTGAAAGAAAAGTTTCGTCAAGTTATAGCGTTCAGTCCTTGCCTGTGCAGCATACAGCATCTTGAGATTTGCTATAATTTCAATAGCAGATAAATCTTCATGCTGACGCTGTAACTCTGGCGTCATAGACGCAAGCATAAGGTAAGCAACATCAGTGCTATCACTGACATGCTTTTCATAAGCATCCCGAACCGCCCTTGCGGCGTTCGCAGCGGGTTGAGCCGGTATTGCCGTCTCAAGGACATACAGTTTCCTCTCAGCCTTAAGAACAATCTTAAGTTGTCTGTACCAATCTGAGAAGTTTGGCCCAGCAAACTTCTCCTTTTCCAGTATGGATCGCAAATTGAGCCCTGTGGTGTTCGTTGCTGCAGGAATCTACAACATTGCAAGAACAACAAGGTCAGTATCCATATTAGAATCAATCCAGGACTTAAGAGTGATTCTTTTCTCACTATTTTATCTGACTGAAAAATCCAATAAAACAGTCCGAAAGAGTGAAACTCTTTTAGTGAGATGGGATCCAGATTTCATACTTGGTCTCCGCGTCCCGCTCAGGCGAGATAAGATGCACAGAGAGTCCAAGCACTAATCACTGGTAGGCTATCCATGCCAATCGCCAACCCGTGCGATTCCCCTTCATCTGGGCAATCCAGCAGACTGTGCCAACTGAGTTGGTACAACACAGTCTCTGATTCCACAGATTGCTACCTCCATATAGCTAACATATGCTCAATATGTAGCCCACATGGTCAAGCTGACCCGACCTACTCCCTGGACCACCACGTGCTATGCTGAGCAACGAGAAGCGATAAATCCCTTCTCTGTAACACGGAGGTGTAATCTCACACCGTCTGAAGATAGATGGGCGTGCCCACTGAGTGGGTACAACACGGCCCCAACGATAGTCAGAACAGTGAGGTTTCGCGTCAGAAGGCTTTCGTGCTTGATATTTAACGTTGGATTTTAACGGTCCTTTTATCTTCTTACTATCATGTAATTCTTATGGTGATAGCAGAAGGATAAATCATGTAGGTGCTAATATTACTTAAACAGTAAATAGAAAGCACAATGATCTTATGTGGTAAACGCCCATAAAAGCCTAAGAAAAACCCTAGTTTTACACAAGTCTTCACTTGATCTCTTTATGGGTCTCTTGCACTTCATCTGGCCCAGACCGGGCCTAAGCGCCCTCTGCAGCTCAAATGCGCCCATCAGGTAGCATGCGCCTGTGTTAGAGTCGAACTCTAGACCTCCCACCTGGTGAAGCCACTTGCTGCAAGCGCCTCTGCCATGTGTGCTCTGTGCTCATGTCTGATTAAAATACATTTTAATCTATCTAGACATGATTTGACGCGCAGGTCAAATATACATTATCATAAATTAAAATGTGATTCGCAGATCACAATAAAATTTACTTTTAATTAATTCCAAGCACGCAGGCCCCAGCACAGCACACAAAATGGGGCAACCACATAAGATTAAATAAACATCCATGCATGTTATAACATACAAACATGTGATCCAAACAGAAAATAAAATTTTTGAAAAAACCCCATGGGATCAATTTTATTTCCTTATGTGCCCTACTACCTTACAACGGTCCATTAATAGGTATCCACTCATCAGGCCAAGTCAGACCCACTGCCCTTGCATGCACCCAGTCATAACTGACTTGCGTCGACCATGTGGTCAACTATGCATGCCTTAAGGGCTGAACGTCCCACATGATTTCTGGCAAACGGGTGTGACCCCGGGCCTTAATCATGATCGTTCACTTGGTGCCTCAATCAGACATCGCTACACGTCCTTCTGCAGTCGACCTATAGCCACCTATATGCTTGCGCATAGGTGCTATCTAGCCGACCCATCTAGGCTGTCAGATGGTCTGATCAGGCTGTTGGGTCCAGACTTGACTGACGACTTCAAACCCATTAACCCGTCTAAGGATTTAAAGTAGGCGCCGATAGATCTATGTGAGGGGCGCGCATGATGTTATGTTTTGATTGAAAAAACAATGATAAGCGCAAACAAACACATAACATGCGCAAGCTACCTAAGATACATGCAAATCTAACACATAGCATGTAGTCATTTTTCGCATGAGAACTAAAGCATGCGATTCTTATAGATCTATCAAAAACTTAAAACAACCATGGATCACATCAAGATAGTGATTATATGCATCAAGCCAAAACTCTAGCTCTGATACCAATTGAAAGTGTCGAAACCTAAGTCACATGCTCTTCTAGAATTTTTCGCATGGGCGGAAACTTGGTTTCATGAAGATCGCATGGCTTATAATATAATCAACTATGAAACAAGAGGGGATGTTACCATGGCCATTGCTTGAATGGCGACTTGGAAGAAGATAGAGGGCGAGCGGCTCTCCTCCAAAGAAGTTGCACACAAGACGTTGAAGGCTTACTCCCTTGTGCTCTTTGTGCTAGCAAAGATCCAAGGAGTCCCCTGATCGTGCAAGAGAAGATGTGTTTCTCTACTCGCTGGCTGAATTTTCTCCTTGGCGTGAAGAAGCTTCACCACGAGAGGAGCAAGAGGAGAAGATGGGGTGAGCGGCGTTACAACGTGGAGGCGTTTTTCCAATTTGGAAAACCGACTTCCAAATATAGTAAGTGCTCAATGTCTCATGCGTTCACTCCAAGTGAACCATCGAAACCTTCCTTCTCCCTTTGAACCAAGCGTTCACATAGTGAACCGGTTCTATTTCATTCGGTTCAATTGTATTTGGTTCAAAGACCAAATCAAACCAAGCCATGGTCTAGATCTCATATGAACCAAATGGCTCAAGATCTAACCACACATCTCTTGATGCTCTTGATCTCATCGATCAAGCATCAATTCTCCCGATCGAAGCTTACCGATCTCAAGCCCTAATCAATCAAACATGATCAGACCAGATCTCACTTCCAATCAGAGTTTAAACTCTTTTAAACTGAACTAGAACAATTCAGTCCACACGATCTGACATAAGTAAGCCATATCATCAAATTGTGCGACCCTAAGGGTTTCCTTCAACATCGGTAACGATAACTTACGTTATCACGATCAGAGAGGGGTATCTAGCAACACTTCACTGTCTCCCGATATGAAGGAAAGAGTCTTCCAAGACTACACCCAAACCATAGCACAAGTGTGAATCCAATTCACTTGACATACATGTTTCCTTTGCCACTGGATGTTCTCATTGGACAAGCGTGTCAAGCCTGTAACTCCAACATGATGAGAGTGGTTAGATCAGATGAACATAGTCATCTGGGTATGGCCATACACTTTCTCAACCATCTCATCCAGGGGGCCCCAATAGAACATCACACTCCAACAAGGAGAGGCAATCCTATATCTATCACTAATGCCCTAACATGACTCATGCCCATTATCCAAGATAATCTATAACTATTATATTTCAAATGATATTGAACTACCTCAAGACAATGCCAATCATCATTTAGAACCACAAGTGATCTCAAGTCAGAGGAAATATGCCACTTGCTTGCATATAAGGATTATTCACATTGTGACAAACAATTGAACATCCTAAGTAGGATCTGTCCAGTACATTCAATGCACCTATGAGTCTACATCTTATTCCATGCTCGAAGCACCCTATAAGATTAGAAACATATTAGTCTCAATCATATCAAGGCTGTCTCATGTTCACCAAGATATCTCGACTAAGGACAATGTTAATGTCAGCCAAGTTGAACACCATTGAGACATTATTCAGAAGTATACATAACAGCAGCAGATAATGTAACAACCTGAATAACAACCATTGCCTTTATAAACATAGTTTATACATGATACTGAAACAATCCCAAAGGACTCAAACATTAGCCTTAAGGGCATACCCCAACAATGTTTTCTAATGAAAAACTAAAATCTGGTTTTATAGTTTTTCATTGCATATAGAAGAGCATGTCTTAGGTGTTTTTCTTTACGCACTTGATGTGGTTATAGACAAGCCCTAATGCCTGCCTGAGATGTATAATTGTGAGGCCTATGTGCCGCCCCTTTTTCTATAATTTGTATTGTAAAATCAAGTCGAAGATTAGGGATGACAATGGCGCATCAAGCCTTCTCTCATGCACACCTAACCAAGATAGGTAGCTGCTTTGTTGGCCGACTCCTTGGTGGCTTCTAGGGTTCCTCCTAGTGGTGCACCTTAAGGAATAGATGCTGATGAAGAGGGTTTGCGCGCACTTCTTGATTGGCTGAGACTTTGATGGCTTGTAGGACTTCCTAGGGGCGCATCAAATAAGTTTCATGGGCTGATCTAGAAGTGGTGCAACACAACCCCCTATTTGGTCGTGGTGGCACCCCATGTTGGCCGAACCCTAGGAGGAGCCTAGGGTTTGTGAGCTAGCAAGGGTAGAGGAGAGTGTTGGCCGAACTCTAGGAGGAGCCTAGGTTTTGCGAGCTAACACAGGTGAAGCATGAAACCTTGGAGGCACACCTGGGGTTGAAGCAGGACCCTGAAGCACTCAGAGCCAGGAGCCAATGGCTTGGAGTATGGGCTGAATGCTTAGAGCTTTTGGTAGTGCTAGGTGTACTGTCTCGGTCTAGGGGCTTGTTTCCCTTGTGTGGGCTATAACCATATCATGTTTTACTGCTTTTATTGTCATGCTCTGATTGTTTTATTTTATGTTATCACTATAGGGTGCATGCCTGTAATGGTAGACATAAGATAAAAAGAATGTGGTATGACACCACCCAAACCCTCTCAAAATTATATCAAGTCCCATTCTCAACGCCTTCTGATGCGTAGCCTTCATCAAACTATCAATTGATGGTGTTGTGCACTGTTTCCCACCTCTATGGGACACACCCATCTATCTTTAGGAGGCATGTGGTGCTAATGATTTCCCAGTCCGGTTAAAACTCTGGACGCGCCTTTCGTAAGGAAATCATTGGCCCTAGGCATAACGGTCAGGTCGGACTTGACTAGAACTCTAATATGTGGTTAGCCCACATGATGGAAGTTGCTAGAGGCACCTCAAGGAGTTAGGGCTTCGTGCTGTATCTAGCCTCCGCTAGACAAGAAGTGCCTGAACGGTCTTGAGAAGGGGAATTTCCTAGTTGCAATTGGCCGGTGTGCCTACCTTGAGATATATGCGTCACCTTGTGCAGTACATCCCGCCCCCGCGGGACGCGAGGCCATGTGAGGAACAAGGATCCCATCTCACTTTGAAAATTCTATGGTTTCCCGGATTGACCTGAGAGGGTTGTCAACCTATTAAAATAGTAAGAAACAATCATTTATTTCAAGTCTAGATTAAATGATTGAAATGTGGTACTAATCTGTATGTCTGTTGTTGTAGATCATGTCTATGAACAATAGTGGATTAAAATTGCGATCTGTCCTTTCGAAGGACAAGTTGGACTGGAATCGAAACTTGAGGGGTGACCCCAAGCTCGAGCGTTGTAAAAGGCAACACCAAAAAGAGGTGAAGAGAAGGGTGACTCCTTCGTCTTCAGGCTCTAGCATTTGTGTGGTTGAAGTCAACTTGTCTACTTCAAACACATGGGTACTTGATACCGCATGTGGAGCGCATATTTGTACAAGTATGCAAGGGCTCAAACGAAGTAGGACAGTGCGACAAGGAGAGATTGATCTTCGAGTCGGTAACGACACACAGGTTGCGGCTGTGACCGTGGGAGACCTCACTCTCTCGCTACCGTCGGGACTTCAACTAGAACTCGACCATTGTTACTATGTACCATTGATTACCAAGAACATTATATTCATTCATGCCCTAGCGAGGAAAGGATTCAGTTTTGCAATCAAAGAGAATAAATTTCTTTTTCATTGGCAGACATGTCTATCGTTCTGGTACTCTATGCAATGGCTTGTATGTCTTGGATATGCAGAGTTCTATGTGCAACATAAATGCTAAGAGGATTAAGCTAAGTGGTGTCAACAACACTTATCTTTGGCATTGTCGTTTAGGGCACATAAACAAGAATCGCATCCAATGACTTCATGTAAATGGATCCTTGGATTGAAGCCCCTTTGAGGAGTTTGACACGTGCGAGCCTTGTTTATTGGGCAAAATGGCAAAGGCACCATTCACCAAGATAGGTGAAAGAGCCAAAGGTTTGTTGGATCTCATACACAGCGATGTGTGTGGACCATTCAACAAACAAGCCAGAGGTGGGTTTGTATACTTCATCACATTTACTGATTATTTTAGTAGACATGGATATGTCTACTTGATGAGACATAAGTATGAATCCTTGGAGAAATTCATGGAGTTTAGGACTGAAGTAGAGAACCAGCTTGGATCATCCATAAAGGCTCTTCGGTCTGATCGAGGTGGAGAGTACCTGAGCCATGAGTTTACTGACTATCTGAAAGAGTGTGGGATTCTCTCACAGCTCACCCTTTCTGAGACACCCCAATGTAATGGAGTGTCTGAGAGGCGGAATCGGATTCTGCTAGACATGGTCTGATGTATGATGAGTCATGCAATTCTACTTTCATATTTCTAGGGACGTGCTTTAGAGACAGCCTCTTTCACACTGAATAACGTTCCATCTAAGAGTGTCCTTGTGACTCCGCATGAGTTGTGGACTAGGAGACGACCTAACCTCACATTTATGAGGATCTGGGGATGCGAAGCTTTTGTTAAGCGTCAAAATTCTAGCAAGCTAGAGCCTTGGTCAGATAAATACGTGTTTGTAGGGTATCCTAGGGAAACGAGAGGATACAACTTCTATAATCCCACTGAGGACAAATCTTTGTCGCCCATGGTGCTGTCTTTCTTGAAAAAGAATTTATCTTGAAAGAAGCGAGTGGGAGACGTTTTGATTTGGACGAAATCCAAGATCATCCACAAGACACAGAGGTTGAGATGGAACTTGAGCCACCTGCACAGGTTGTGGCCCAACCTGAGGCTCAGGCATTGGCTCCACATATGTCTAAGAGGGTACATCGTGCACCTGACAGGTATGGGTCGCTGCTAATGATGACACCAAAATTCATAGTATATTTTGTGTCATTTCGTGTGTCTTTTTGTGTCATATTTATGCTCTTTTGCTTGTTTTTAAGCCTTATTTATCAAATATTACGGAAACTACACAATTTCTTATTTTTCATTAATTTCAGGTAAAAAGTACTATATTTTGATGGATTTTGAAGGATTTGAGCGCACAAATGGATTCAGGAGGTCGAAACGAAGCCGCCCGCCAATTTTCATGCAAATCGGAGCAAGTTCGAAAATTACACCCCCGGGTGTAAAAAACTTTAAGGTACCATAATGAAAATTATGGCAGTGCTGTAAAGAACTTTAAGGTATCGTAATTTGGAGCCAGAATTCACCCGAGAAATTTCAGATATTACGGCACTGCTGTAAAGATTGTTACGGCCGTAATTTCCAGTCAAAAACGCGATTTTTACATGTCTGAATCTTGCGCGGACCATAACTTTTGATCTAGAGGTCCAAATCAAGATCCGAAAGAGGTTACAGACTCCTCTTTAAGCGACGAAGACGCACGAAGTCAAAGCCCTAATTTTATCCACTATCGAGGGAGCAATCAACAGAGAGGTGTCTAGGCTTTGTCCTCATGCCGAGAGGCGCAGAGGGCACCTCAGACCATGATTTTCACGCAGAAGCTTCGCCTGGAGGAGAAGAGGACACACCAGAAGTTTCAGAGCAAAAAAAGTTCAATCGGAGGAAAAATCAAGAAAACACCATGCGCCGCCGCTGTTCATCACAGATTACGGCCGTAAAAACCTTTACGGCCGTACCGTAATTTGTTCTCTATCTCTGTTTTGATTTCCTACACCATGGATTATTGTACCTCTTCTTCCATGCATACTTAAACATACTTTGGGACATGGGGGTATAATCCCCTTGATTTTTAATGATTAGATAAACTATTATTTTCATCATGATATTCCTTGTTGCGATAATTCTACTTATGTGATGAATTGTCTTTAATTCTCCTTAGATTTTACTATCATGCATGTTTTATAGTTTTCGCAATGAGACTGAAAGGTGATTTGCTTGAGAACTTGGAACCCTAGAATCTTATTTCTTGATTTTAGTAGTCTTATTGCCATGCTTGATAATATGAATCTAGGGTTGAGTTATTGTCTTAAACATTGATAGATCTTGCACGAAAGTGAAGATCGGTCTGTTGGAAAACCCTAGGTAGAACCTATGTTGGGACTCGGATGCACGAAAGTGATCCTTGAGATTCCACTTGTGATGATCAACAAAGAACTCGGATGCACGAAAGTGATCTTGAGCTCTTTGATTGATGGTTTACTTATTTACAGCATTCAGATAAATCTTGCGCGAAAGCGAGGATTGGTCCCTCCATGATTGTCTGCACGAAAGTGAGATAATTCTTTTATGAAGTAAATTAAGTCTCTATCATGATAGGATTTGATTGACGACCTTTTATTATATCTAATCATTGAAATTAAAGTGGATGAAACCCTAGTCCCAGTTTATCTCTCTGATTATTTTCCCGTGTGTTTATTGTTATTCGTATCATACTCGGTTTGCTTAGCTAGTAAGAATACAACTATTTAGTACTTAACACGTAGGTCTCTGTGGGATCGATATTTTCTTTATTACTTTGAGTATCCGTGCACTTGCGGACACTACAAGTTTAGGGACAACAAGTTTGTGGAGCCGTATCAGGGAGTGACAGATCCCTGTGCGCCAAATAAGTTTTGGCTGCGACTCCTTAAATTAGTCTACCTACTTGTATTTAAAAGTGTGTCCTTTTGGATCATAACAAGTTTTTGGCGCCGTTGTAGGGGACCTTAGTTTTGTTAATATCAAAATAGTTGTTAGTATTGCTAGACTAGGTTTTATTTGTTTTGGATTTAACTTTGTTTTTTGTTTTTGCAGGTTTTGGATTTTCACAAGTTGTGACAGAGCTTGTATTTCTGAAATTTGTGAATTTGCTTGTGTTTTATATTTTCTGTGTTTTTTATATATTCTAAAAAAAAAAGTTTTATTTGATTGGTATTGGATTATCTTTCTATCCTTGATAGATTTGAAGATATCTTTTAATTACAACTCATGGGCAACTAAAAGGAGAGAGGAATACATGCCATACAAAGATGATTCATCATGCACTATTCAAGATAAGTTAAATCAACTTTTAGACTCTTATAAGCAACCGGCTATAACATCTTATTCTTTTATTAGATATGATATTTGTGGATATTTTGATCATTATTCCTCTGATTGCCAATTTTTAAATCCCAATTTATCATGGAACGAATCTGATCAATTGTATTCTAGATGGAAAAACCAAACTTCTTTTTATGATAATTGCTCTAATCATATTTCTGAACCTTATTTTGAGGACACTGAAGAATCTAGGTTAAAGTCCATGCTTGAGAAAATATTGGCCAACCAAAATCAATTCATGCAAACCACAAATAAAGAAATTGAAAACCTTAAGGAAACCCAGTTAGCACAACAAGCATGTTTATTTGAGTTTGAAACTGAAGAACTTGATTTAGAAAAATCCCCCTCTGATTAAGATTGTTTTGAGATTGAGCCTTATGTGAATATTAATGCATCTCACTCTGATTTTGATAATTGTGAAATTGATTCATTTGATAATTTATTTGAGGAAAAGGTTGAGGAAATTGAAATTGAAAAAACCTCTTTTGATGAAATTGATTCTTTTGATGTTGTATCATTTATGGTTAAATCTGATGAGTTCGATAAAGGGTTGAAAATTACAGACATTGATGAGCCCCACTTTGATTTTGGTGATATTGCTGAAATTAATGATAAATCTTTTGTAGTTAACTCTGATTCTATTAATTCTTTTATGAACATTGATAAATCTCATTATGATTTTTTATATGATTCTGATTTTGACTCTTCTGATGATGAATTATTTGTGGGGAGGCATGAGGAAATTGATTTTGTAGAGTCTCATCTTGATTTTGATGATGATTTTGAAATTGATAAATTATTTGATGATGTGCATGAGGAATTTGAAAAGGATTTGAATTTTATAAATATGAATGAATCTCACTCTGATGTTTTCCCCATATCTACTGTTCACTCTTCTAATTTTATTGAAAAATTATGTTTTATTGAGGAATCCAATGAAAGACATAAAAAATATTTTGATGATCCAATGTTTGATTCTTTTGATCAAAGTCCTTTTCTTATTGCTATTGAAAATATTAATTTGAAGAAAGGACTCATGATTTTGCTTTTTGATAAACATAGGAAGATCATAAAGATTTCTTTGAGTGGATTTGAGAAGTATGATTTTAATTTCTGCACATTTGAGAAAGCCACTTTGATTGTGATTTATATGCAATTCTGGATTTTTGGATTAGTGGCTAAACTTTTTGGACAAAGAAAATGCAGAAAATTGTTTGCTCTTTACTTTGGTACTGATTCACCTGCTTCACCATGAGATTTGATTTTTGGTCAAGCTATGGACCTAAACTTAGTGCTTCTTGGGAGGCAACCCAAGCATTTTTACTTAGCTTTGTTTCTTATATTTTAGTTTATTTTTAGAATTAATTTTTCTTCTCTTTGTGTAGGGGAAAGCAAGTTTTGGCGCAAATTACGGCACTACCGTAATCGAGTTTACGGTACCGTATTTTCGGTCCATTTTTGACCCGAGTGTTTATTGCTTTTATGGCCGTACCGTAAGCAATTTTACGGTGCCGTAATTTGTGAATTTTGAATTTTTGAATTTTGAATCGTCAAAAAAAAAAATTCTGACTGATTTTACGGCAGTAACGTAACCATGTTTATGGTACCGTAATGCCTGCATATTTCTGACCCAAGAATTTGTGTCAATTACCGCACTGCCATAAATAACTACAGTTTGCTTATCTAACTAGGTGTTTTCTCGCTGCGATTTTAAGAAACTGGAGTGCGAAAATTTTTGATCTTTGGCACAACATTGAAGTACTCATCTTTGTCTATCATCTGGATATTTTTTCTGAATTTTAAAGTCCATGGATCATTCTAAAACACATAGCATCTTTTCGATTCTGATTAATTTCTGCAGCAGTTTTCTTCTGACTAATCTGATTAGCACTTTTGCTGCATGTTTTTAAGATGCTTAAATAACTTGAAACCCAGATTTTTCGCATGGAATATGAAGAACATGTGTCGTTCTATCTTGTGGATTAGTTATTTTCATGATTTTATTTTCTGATCATTTTAGGACACATGGCAACTTTTCGAATCTGATTAAATTTTTTACAGTTTTTGCAGTTTTGTAATCTGAGTAGCCTTCTTTCTGTTGATACCCTAAATTCCTGATAGATTTTTATCCTTTAATTCTCATACGTCTGAAAAAAACATATCTTATTCTACAACTTGGTTCTGTCCATTTTCTATTTGGATCATTAAATTTTATTCTAGGGTATGGCTATTTTTCATAAAAAATTCAAAAACTGCTTGGTTTGCTTTCTACTTGTTATTCATTCTTTTGCCTCTAGATCCAGAAATCTTTAAGAACAACTGTCTTCCACCTCTAGCCACCACTGCATCTGCCTCTGACATCACTGTTTCCAGCCGTCGACACTGGATTATACCATCTACAGATTCTTACTTCTTCTACTGCCTCTATTTCTATTTATACTATTTATGCAGCAAACTCTTCATTTGTGACTCTGATTTTTTTTATGCAGCATTATTTCTGGCACCCACTAGCTGACGATCTCACATCCAGGACTGTGATCTCTAGCAGGCCACTAGAGATTACTCACTCTACTGTCGGCACCATCATCATTGCTAGCAGCTTTTCAGCTAGCCTCTATTCACCCTCTACTTCTTGCTTGCTCGACTCTTTCCACCGGCATCCTCTTCAGACCTTCGGCGACATCTCTGATTCTCCCTTGAGAGAATTATTTTTTTTTATCATTATTATTTTTTGAGACTATTTTCATACTGAGCCTTATGTACCTTAAATTTGCAGGTAAAATTTTCAAAAGGTACATCTTTTGACCTAACAGCTTATGCCCCGACACTATTTTTGGACTGAGCCTTATGTATTTTCAGTCAGAGCTTGCCATATAGTTTTGTGAGTATTGCTTACACTTTCTTGTGATTATTTTATTTGATATGATTATCTACACTTTTCTTCTTTTAGATCTATCACTTTACATCCTTTGCATTGTTTGAGCCTTATGTAACTATACGGATATATCACTTTACATATTATGATTTTTTGAGTTTGATGCATCACACCTTTTGCATTGATTTTGACATATTTAGATATTTAAAAATTTGTATAACTTGAATTCATGTGATGAGAGGTGTGTGAATTTTCTTTGATGATGAATGCGTTGATGCATGTGATTAGGACTAGAACTATTGTGTTGAATTTATTTCTCTAATACATATCTATCTTTTGAAATTTGACATTGGTTGATGCATGAAATTTTGGGTAGATGTGTTATGTGAGGAATAAGATGTAAAGGTGAAACTACTCCTTTAAATAAAATGAGCATATGAGTATGATTACTGAATTGATATCAATTGATCCACCTAGTAGATGTTTGGTCTATTTTGCTATTTGTTGGGAAAGAAGAAACCAAGATCCATAAAAATAGTGAGAGACTCCCCTACTTGACACTATATAAAATTGATAGTGGTACCTAAGACATGAGTTGAAGTCTATGTAAAAATAATGAGAGAGAAAAAGAATAAGACTCCTCTACTTGGCACTGTGTAAAATTGACAGTGGTACCGAAGAAAGAGTTGAAGTTAGAATAAAAAAAAGGGGTATGTACATGAAAAAATAACAAAATACATGAAAAAAAATTATGTGTGGAAAAAGATCTTGGAAACCTAATTCCTGTAAACAAAAGCATGATAGATTTAAACTGAAATTGGGTGAAATCATGAGATTGAAAATTCTATTTATTATACAAGTTGCAAAATTTTATTTGATTGAGATGTAGATCTAGAGGGTTGAGTTCTAACAATGATGTGTTTATTTTAAATTTTGTGAAACAATTGGTGGAAATTTTTTATTGGTAATTGTATTTTAGAAATTTATTCCTCATGAGAAAGTCTATGCCTATGATCAATTTTTGGTTTTTGCTTGAGGACAAGCAAGTTTTGAGCCTTATGTGTTTGATGACACCAAAATTTATAGTATATTTTATGTCATTTAGTGTGTCTTTTTGTGTCATATTTATGCTCTTTTGCTTGTTTTTAAACCTTATTTATCAAATATTATGGAATCTACACAATTTCTTGTTTTTCATGAATTTTAGGTAAAAAGTGATATATTTTGATGGATTTTGAAGGATTTGAGCGCACAAATGGATTCAGGAGGTCGAAATGAAGCCGCCCAGCAATTTTCATGCAAATCAGAGCAAGTTCGAAAATTACACCCCAGGTGTAAAGAACTGTAAGGTACCATAATGAAAATTATGGCAGTGCCATAAAGAACTTTAAGGTACCGTAATTTGGACCCATAATTCACCCGAGAAATTTTAGACATTACGGCACTGCCGCAAAGATTGTTACGGCCATAATTTCTAGTCAAAAACGCGATTTTTACGGGTCTGAATCTTGCGCAGACCATAACATTTGATCCAGAGCTCCAAATCAAGATCCAAAAGATGTTACAGACTCATCTTTAAGAGGTGAAGACGCATGAAGTGGAAGTCCCAATTTTTATCCACTATCGAGGGAGCAATCAACAAAGAGGCATCTAGGGTTTGGCCTCACGCCGAGAAGCGCAGAGGGCACTTCAGGCCATGATTTTCACGCAGAAGCTTCGCTTGGAGGAGAGGAAGACACACCAGAAGTTTTAGAGAAAAAGGAGTTCAATCAGAGGAAAAATCAACAAAACACCGTGCGCTGCCGCTGTTCATCACAGATTACGGGCGTAAAAACCTTTACGGCCGTACCGTAATTTGTTCTCTACCTCTGTTTTGATTCCCTACGCCATAGATTATTGTACCTCTTCTTCCATGCATGCTTAAACATACTTTGGGACATGGGGGGTGTAATCCCCTTGATTTTTAATGATTAGATAAACTAGTATTTTCGCCATGATAATCCTTGTTGCGATAATTCTACTTATGTGATGAATTATCTTTAATTCTCCTTAGATATTACAGTCATGCATGTTTTAGAGTTTTCGCAATGAGACTGAAAGGTGATTTACTTGAGAACTTGGAACCCTAGAATTTTATTTCTTGATTTTAGTAGTCTTACTGCCATGCTTGATAATATGAATCTAGGGTTGAGTTATTGTGTTAAACATTGATAAATCTTGCACGAAAGTGAAGATCGGTCTGTTGGAAAACCCTAGGTAGAACCTATGTTGAGACTCGGATGCACGAAAGTGATCCTTGAGATTCCACTTGTGATGATCAACAAAGAACTCGGATGCACGAAAGTGATCCTGAGTTCTTTGATTGATGGTTTACTTATTTACAGCATTGGGATAAATCTTGCACGAAAGCGAGGATTGTTCCCTGCATGATTGTCTGCATGAAAGTGAGATAATCCTTTTTTGAAGTAAATTAAGTCTCTATCATGATAGGATTTGATTGATGACCTTTTATTATATCTAATCATTGAAATTAAGGTGATGAAACCCTAGTCCTAGTTTATCTCTCTAATTATTTTCCCATGTGTTTATTGTTATTCGCATCATACTCGGTTTGCTTAGCTAGTAAGAATACAACTATTTGGTACTTAACACGTGATGACACCAAAATATATAGTATATTTTGTATCATTTTAGATAAGTTTTCATGCTAAATTGAGGATTTTTTGCTTATTTTTATGCTAAATTCATTGAATATTGCAAAGTCTACTTCTATTTTGGTTTTTCATGATTTTCAGGTAAAAAGGCACTATTTTGAGGCATTTTCAAGCAAAATCGAAGACATAGAAGAGTTACCATCATCAAGAGGAGATCACCCAATAAATTTCACGCAAAACGAAGCAACAAACCAAAATACGGCAGGGCCGTAATGTATATTACGGTACCGTATTTCTAGGCCCTACCGTAGCACTGCCGTATTTTGGGGAGTTTCCGAACAGAAGGATTTTCAGATTTTACGGCACTGCTGTATTTTGGGGAGTTTTCGAATAGAAGGATTTTCAGATTTTACGGCACTGCCGTAAAGAATTACACTGCCGTATTTTGGAGCGCTTTCGGAACAGAGAACTTTGCTGATTTTTATGGCACGGCCGTAAACGATTCTACGGTACCGTATTTCCCAGGCGATCTAGACCAGAGAACTCGTCCAATTTTACGGCACCATTGAGAAATAATTTACGGGCCGTAATTTTGACTTTCGATGCACAGAATGAAAATACGGCACTGCCGTAACATATTACATGGTCGTAATGTCCAGTCAAAATCATGAGTTTTCCACGGCTGAAACTTGGTCGGGCCATAACGTTTGATCCAGAGCTCCAAATTAGAATCCGAAAGTCGCTGCCCGCTTCATCTTTAAGAGTAGAAGACACACGCACTGAAGGGAAGAACTTTTATCACGTATCCAGAGAGAAATCACCAGAGAGGCGGCCAGGGTTTGGCCTCATGCCGAGAGGCGTAGAGGGCACCTCAGGCCTTTATTTTCATGTAGAAGCTTTGCCTGGAGGGGAGGAAGACACCACAGAGTTTTTAGAGCATTTGGCGTCCGATCGGAAGAGAAATCAACAAAATAGCGGTGATAGTGCTGTTCATCGAAGCAAATTACGGCTGTAAACTCTTTTACAGCTGTGGTGTAAAGTTGTTTCTCCTTTCTTTTCATTTTGAAATCACTCTGAGACTATGATTCATTGTATTTTTTCCTCCATGCAAGCTTAGACATATTTTGGGACCTAGGGTTTAATCCCTATGATTTCTAATGATTAGATAATTCTTGATTTTTTCGTGATGATAATCTTCGTTGTGATAATTCTACTTTTGTGATGAATTATCTTTAACTTTCCATAGATCTATGTTATTATCCATGTTTTAGAGTTTTCGCAATGAGACTGAAAGGTGATTTGCTTGAGAACTTGGAACCCTAGAATTGCATGTTAGGATTCATTCCTTAGGTTCGATCCAACTTGATCTGTTCTAGTCAATTAATTGCCATGTTTAATAATATTAATCTAGGATTGAGTTATTGTATCAAACGTAAAGATCTTGCACGAAAGTGAGGATTATAATGTTGGAGAACCCTAGGTAGAACCTGTCTTGAGACTCGGATGCACGAAAGTGATCCTTGAGGCTCCACTTGTGATGATCAACTTAGAATTCGGATGCACGAAAGTGATCCTTGAGTTCTTTGTTGATGGTTTACTTATCTGCAGCATTGGGATATATCTTGCGCGAAAGCGAGAATTGGTCCCTGCGTGATTGTCTGCACAAAAGTGAGATAATCCTTTGATGAAGTAAATTAGGTCTTTATCATAGCAAGATTTGATTGATGAACCTTTTATTTATATCTTATCATTGAAATCAAGGTGGATGAAACCCTAGTCCCATGTTTATCTCTCTGATTATCCTTCGTGTTAGCTATACTGCTTACTTTCATCATATTCGGTTTACTTAGCTAGCGAGAAAATAATTATTTGATAATTAACAATAAGGTCTTTGTGGATCGATATTTTTATTACTTCGATAATTCCGTGCACTTGCGGAAATCTATCAAATTTTTGGCGCCGTTGCTGAGGGCCTTAGTTTTGTTAATATCAAAATAGTTGTTAGTATTGCTAGAATAAGTTTTATTTATTTTAGATTTAACTTTATTTTTTTCTTTTTGCAGGTTTTGGATTTTCACAAGTTGTGACACAACTGTGAATTCAGAAATTTGTGAATTTTCTTGTGTTTTATATTTTTCTATTTTTTTTTTATATTCTGAAATTTTTTTTTTGATTGATTGTTATTTGATTATCTTTTTGATAGAAAAAAAAAGTCTTTTTATCATAATTCATGGGCTTCTGAAAGAGGTAAGGTATACATGCAAAAAGGTGAGCATAAAGATTATTCTGGGATGTCTATTGTAGAAATAGCGAAATTCCACTCTTATCATAAAGATTATTCTGAGATGTGTATTGCAGAAATAGCGAAATTCCACTCTTATCTTGTTACATGTAATATTTGTAAGTCTTCTGATCATTTTACTTATGAATGTCAATTTAGAAATCATGCAAATCTCAATTTACCATGTTATCAAAATGATCATTATTATTCTAGTTGGGAAAATCAAAATTCTTTTTATGATGATTGCCATGATCATGTTTCTATGCCATACTATGAGGATACTGAAAAATCTAGCTTAGAAATAATGTGTGAAAAAATTATGGCAAATCAAAGTAAGCACATTGAGGATCTTAAGAGTTTAGCTAATCAAAATTCTTTTCAAGAAGAATCTTTGACTGCTAATACTGAATTGCTAGAAAACCAAATTGCGCAACAAGATTGGTTATTTGAGTTTGATACTGAAAAACTTGATTTAGAAAATTCCCCCACTGATTGTGATTGTTTTGAGATTGAGCCTTATGTGAATATTCATGAATCTCACTCTGATTTTGATGATTGTAAAATTGATTCCTTTGATAGTTTATTTGAGGAAAAGGTTGAGAAAATTGAAATTGAAAAACCTTCTTTTGATGATAATTCTGATTTTGATGTAAATTTATATATGGTTAAATCTAATGAGCATGATGAAGGATCAAAAATTATAGACATTAATGAACCCCACTGTGATTTTGGTGATATTTTTGAAATTAATGATAAATCTCTTGTGGTCAACCCTGATTCTATTAATTCTTTTTCATATGATTCTGATTTTGACTCTTCTCATGATGAATTATTTGTGGGGAAGCATGAGGAAATTGATTTTGAAGAGTCTCATCTTGATTTTGATAATGATTTTGATATTGATAAACTATTTGATTGTGAGCATGAGGAACCTGAAGATGATTTGAAAATTACAAATACTGATGAACCTCACTCTGATGTTTTGCCCATATCTTTTGTTGAATATTTTGATGAATTTGAAAAATTATGCATTATTGAGGAATCTAATGAAAGACATAAACATTATTATGATGATCCAACGCTCGATTATTTTGATCAAAGTCCTACTTCTATTGCCATTGAAAATATTAATCTGAAGAAAGGACTTATGATTTTGCTTTTTGATAAACATAGGAAGATCATAAAGATTTCTTTGAGTAGATTTGATAAGTATGATTTTGATTTCTGCATATTTAAGAGAGCCACTTTGATTGTGATTCACCTGAGATTTTGGAGTTTTGGATTTGTGGCTAAAATTTTTAGACAGCGGAAAAGAAAGAAATTATATGCTCTTTATTTTGGTACTGATTCACCTGCTTCACCATGATATTGATTTTTGGTCAAGCTAATGACCTAAAAATTAGCGCTTCTTGGGAGGCAATCCAAGCACTTTTGCTTAGTTTAGTTGCTTTTATTTTAGTTAATTTTTAGGATTAATTTTTCTTTTTGTTTTGCAAGTAGAATAAAATTTTTGCAAAATACGGCACTGCCGTAATCTGCTTTACGGTACCGTATTTTTGGACTGATTTCCACCCGAGAGTTTTTGGTATTTTACGGCACAACCGTAATATTGTTCACGGTACCGTATTTTTGAGTCGTTTTTAACCCGAGAGTTCTTTGTCAATTACGGCACTGCCGTAAAGCATTTCATGGTACCGTATTTTAAAGCTGCCCTCTGCTTATTAAGTAGGTGTTTTCTGTTGGGGTATGCCCTTAAGGCTAATGTTTGAGGCCTTGGGATTCTTTCAATATCATGTATAAACTCTTATGTTTATAAAGGCAATGGTTGTTATTCAGGTTGTTACATTGTCTGCTGCAATAAGTATACTTCTGAATAATGTCTCAATGCTGTTCAGCTAGGCTGACATGCTATAAAGTCCTTAGTCGATATATCTTGGTGAACATAAGACAGCCTTGATATGATTGAGACTAATATGTGTTCTAATCTTATAGGATGCTTCGAGCATGGAATAAGATGTAGACTCATGGGTACATTGGATGTACTGGACAGACCCTACTAGGATATTCAATTGCTTGTCACAATGTGAATAATCCTTGTTTGCAACAAGTGGCACATGTCCTCTGACTTGAGATCACTTGTGTTTCTAAATGATGATTGTCATTGTTTTGAGGTAGTTCAATATCATTTGAGAAATAATGGTTATAGACTATCTTGGATAATGATCATGAGTCAGGTTAGGACACTAGTGATAGATATAGGATTGCCGTCTCCTTGATTGGAGTGTGATGTTCTAAAGGGGCCCCCCTCTGAATGAGATGATTGAGAAAGTGTATGGCCATACCCAGGTGACTATGTTCATCTGATCTAATCATGCTCATCATATTGGAGCTACAGGCTTGACACGCTTGTCCAATAAGAACATCCAGTGGCAAAGGAAACATGTATGCCTAGTGAAGTGGGTTCACACTTGTGCTGTGGTTTGGGTGTAGTCTTGGAAGACTCTTTCCTTTATATCGGGAGACAGTGATGTGTTGCTAGATACCCCTCACTGATCGTGATAACGTAAGTTATCGTTACCGACATTTAAAGGAAACCCTCAGGGTCGCACAATTTGATGATATGGCTTACTTAAGTCAGATCGTGTGGACTAAATTGTTTGGGTTCAGTTTAAAGGGATTTAAACTCTGATTGTAAGTGAGATCTGGTCTGATCATGTTTGATTGATTAGGGCTTGAGATCGGTAAGCTTCGATCGAGAGATTGGATGCTAGATCGGTGAGATCAAGAGCATCAGGAGATGAACGGTTAGATCATGAGCCATTTGGTTCATAGAAGGTCTAGACCATGGCTTGGCTTGGTTTGATTTGGTCTTTGAACCAAATACAATTGAACCAAATCAATGAACCGGTTCACTATGTGAACGCTTGGTTCAAAGAGAAGATTCGATGGTTCACTTGGAGTGAACGCATGAGGCTTTGAGTACTTACCATTTTGGGAAGTCGGTTTCCAAAATGAATGTAAGTAACGCCTCCACATTAGAGTGGTAGGTTACACTCTCGCCGATCATCTCTTGTGAACGTCTCTCTCTTTCGGTGGTGATCAATTCACGCAAACAAGAGAAGGAGGTCTCGCCAAGCAAGAAGTTCTCTTCCCTTCCATACGGCAAGGACCCTTGAAGAATCTTGCTAGCACAAGGATCACAAGGAGTAGGCGACATCACCTTGTGTGCGTCACTTTGGAGAAGATCCCTTTCGATCTTTGCTTCCAAGACACCATCCAAAGAATGGCGATGGTATGATCCTCCATTGTTAATTGCAATCGGGTTTTTATAGTTGATCATATATCATGCAATTGATCCCAAGAAACCCTCATTTCCGCTGCAAAATTATGAATGCACCCTTTAGGGTTTCGCTCCCCCTTGAAGGGGACCCTTCAACTGGTATCAGAGCCGGTTCTTATGCATGTTAATATGATTGCTATGTTTGTGATCCATGTTTGCGCCAAATTGATAGATCTATAGGTTACATGCGAAAACTTACATGTTGTATTTTCATGTTGGCGCATGTATGAAGGTAGCGCATCTATCATGTTGTTGTTGATGTTTTTTCTCAAAACTTAATGACTTGCGCGCTTACCATTAGATCTAAGTAGCGCCTACTTTAAACCCTTAGACGGGTTATTAGGGTTGAAGTCACAGTCTAGTTGATATCCAACCAGTCTGATCAGACTATCTGACAGCCTAGATGGGTCGACCAGATGGCACCTGTGCGCAAGCACGAGGTGGCTATAGGTCGACTGCAGACAGGCGTGTAGCGATGTCTGGTTGAGACAACCTGTGAACGCACATGAGTTAGGCCCGGGGTCACACCCGCTTGCCAGAACTCATGAGGTCGTTCAGCCCTTGGCACATGCATGGTTGACCATTTGGTTGACTCAAGTCAGTTAGGACTTGGTGCATGCAAGGGCAGTGGATCTGACTAGGTCTGATGAGTGGATCCCTAATAATGGACCGTTGTAAGGTAGTAGGGCATATAAGGAAAAATAAAATTGAAGCCAATGGGGTTTTTCAAAATTTTATTTTCTTATTGGATCACATGTTGATTGTAAGCATATGCTTGTTTATTTAATCTTATGTGGGCTGCCCGTGTTAATGTGTGCTGTGTTGGGGCCTGCGTGCCTGTATTAAAAATGTAAATTATTATATTTGTGATCTGCGCATCACATTTTTATTAATTTATTGTGTAATTGACCTGCGTGTCAATCTTGTCTAGATAGATTAAAATGTACTTTTAATCAGACAAGAGCACAGAGCACATTCGGCAGACGCGCTTGCAGCAAGTGGCTTCACCAGTGGGAGGTCTAGGGTTCGACCCTAGGACAGGTGCATTTACCTGGTGGGCGCACCTGAGCTGCAGTGGGCGCTTGGGCCCTGGTCTGGGCCAGATGAGATGCAAAAGACCCATGGAGAGCTCAAGTGAAGACTTAAGTAAAAATTAAGGTCTTACTTAGGGTTAATGGGCTTTTACCACATAAGATCATCATGCTTTCTTTTATTGTTTAAATAGAATTGCATGATTTATTTATCTTCACCTATCACCATAGGGTTTGCATGATAGTTAAGAAGATAAAAGACCGTTAAAATCCAACGCTAAAATATCAAGCTCGATAGCCTTCTGACGCGAAACCTCACTGTTTTGACTATCGTTGGAGCCGTGTTGTACCCACTCAGTGGGCACGTCCATCTATCTTCAGACGGTGTGTGATTTCACCTGCGTGTTACAAGGAAGGGATTTATCGCTTCTCGTTGCTCAGCATAGCACGTGGTGGTCCAGGGAGTAGGTCAGGTCAGCTTGACCATGTAGGCTACATATGGGGCATATGATAGCTATATGGAGGCAGCCATCTGTGGGATCAGAGACTGTGTTGTACCAACTCAGTTGGCATAGTCGGCTGGATCGCCCAGATGAAGGGGAATCACACGGGTTGGCGATTGGCAGGGACTGCCTACCAGAAATTAGTGCTTGTACTCTCTGTGCATCTTATCTCGCCTGAGCGGGACGCGGAGACCAAGTATGAAATCTGGATCCCATCTCACTAAAAGAGTGTTACTCTTTCGGACTGTTTTACTAGATTTTTCAGTCAGATAAAATAGTGAGAAAAGAATCATTCTTAAGTCCTGGATTGATTCTAAACATTGATACTGACCTTGCTGTTCTTGCATTGTTGTAGATTCCTGCAGCAACGAACACCATGAGCTTCAATGTGCGATCCCTACTGGAAAGGGAGAAGTTTGCTGGGCCAAACTTCTCAGACTGGTACGGACACCTTAAGATTGTTCTTAAGGCTGAGAGGAAACTGTATGTCCTCGAGACGGCTATACCGCCTCAACCCGCTCCGAACGCCGCAAGGGCGGTTCGCGATGCCTATGAAAAGCATGTCAATGATAGCATTGATGTCGCTTGCCTGATGCTAGCGTCTATGACGCCACCGCTGCAGCGTCAGCATGAGGATATGTCTGCTATGGAAATCATAGCAAACCTCAAGATGCTATATGCTGCACAGGCGAGGACTGAGCGCTATAATTTGACTAAGCTTTTCTTTCAGAGCAAACTGACTGAAGGGAGTCCAGTGGGAGCTCATGTGCTCAAGATGATTGGGCACAAAGAGGCTCTAGAGAAACTGGGGCATACCATCAATCAGGAGCTTGCTGTAGACATTATTCTGCAGTCTCTCCCGGCCTCTTTTGATCCGTTCATTATTAATTTTAATATGAATAAGATCGACTGTACACCGGCAGAGTTGCTGAATATGCTCTTGACTACAGAGGAAACTCTGAAGGGAAAGCCTTCAACCTCTGTCTTGATGTTCCCTTCCAGGAACAAGAAGAAGGGGAAGAAGGGCAAAGCCCCTGTCAAGAGTTACAGCAAGGCTCTGAAACAAAAGGTCAAGCGGTCGAAGGACAACAGATGTTTCCATTGTGGCCAGCTAGGTCACTGGAAAAAGGACTGTAAAGCGCTCCAAGGAGACAAGAAGGGAAGCATCGCTTCTGGCTCAGGTATATTTGTGACTGAAGTCATGATATCCTCTTCTTCTATTTCATGGGTGTTGGACACTGCATGTGGAGTTCACATTTGTTCAAATGTACAGGAACTCAAGAGAAGAAGACAGGTGGGACAGCATGAGGTGGACCTACGAGTTGGAAACGGGGCACGGGTTGCTGCTGTTGCTGTAGGGGTTTATTACATCTCATTACCATCTGGACTTGTATTAGAACTGGACAATTGTTATTTTGTTCCGAGTATTACGAAAAATATTATCTCTATTCCTGCTCTTGTCAGGAAAGGATTTTCCTTTGAATGCAATATTTCAAAGTGTGTTCTTACTTATGATAATATTGTTTATGCTACTGGATCAATTAACAATGGGTTATTCATGTTGGATTTGGAATGTTCTATACAAAACATTGATAATAAGAAAGCCAAGTATGCTGATGACAGCACCTTGTTATGGCATAGTCGTTTAGGCCATATTAACAAGAAACGCATTAAGCGGTTGCATGATCATGGACTGCTGGGATCATTCTCCTATGAGGAGATTGATACATGCAAAGCTTGTTTATTGGGTAAAATGACGAAGTCTCCTTTTCCTAACAAAGGTCAAAGGGCTTCAGGTTTACTTGACCTTATACACAGTGATGTGTGTGGGCCATTTAGTAAACATGCCAGAGGTGGCTATTCATACTTCATTACCTTTACTGATGATTTCAGTAGGTATGGATATGTCTATCTAATGAGACATAAAAGTGAATCTTTTGACAAGTTCAAAGAGTTCAAAAATGAAGTACAGAATCAGCTAGGCCGAAATATCAAGGCACTTCGCTCAGATCGAGGTGGAGAATACCTAAGTCGAGAGTTTACTGACTATCTAAAGGAGTGTGGGATTATCTCACAGCTCACTCCGCCAGGAACACCGCAATGGAATGGTGTGTCCGAGAGGAGGAACCGAACCTTACTGGATATGGTTCGTTCAATGATGAGTCAGGCTGCTCTACCTTACTCCTTTTGGGGATTTGCACTGGAAACAGCTGCAAAGGTACTAAACCGAGTGCCATCCAAGGCAGTTTCAATGACTCCATATGAGTTATGGTATGGGAAACAGCCGAGCTTGACATTTGTAAAGATCTGGGGTTGCGAGGCTTATGTCAAAAAGCTCGCCTCTGGGAAACTAGAGAGCAGATCTGATAAATGTATCTTTGTCGGATACCCTAAGGAAACTAAGGGTTATTATTTCTACGATCCCAAAGAGAACAAGGTATTTGTTGCTCGGATGGCCATTTTTCTTGAGAAGGAGTTTCTTCTGCAAGAGGCCAGTGGGAGAGAAATAAAGCTGGATGAGAATCCAGAAGAAGGACAAAGTAGTCAAGCACAGTTGGATGTGCATGAGCCAGTAGAACAGGTTATTGAACAACCTGAGGCTCAGATATCACGGGAACCGCGAAGATCGGGAAGGATCCGTCGACAGCCTGAGCGCTATGACGGAGTCTATATCATTGATAATGATGAACCCCTTACTTATGCGGATGCGGTCAGTGGACCGGAGTCAGCTAGATGGCTTGAAGCTATGCGAGCCGAGATGGACTCCATGTCAGATAACCAAGTCTGGGATTTGGTTGATCCGCCTCAGGGAGTAATCCCTATAGGCTGTAAATGGATCTTCAAGAAGAAGATTGACATGGAAGGTAACGTGATTACCTATAAAGGCAGGCTAGTTGCGAAAGGTTTCAAACAAATCTACGGGATAGATTATGATGAAACTTTCTCTCCTGTAGCCATGTTCAAGTCTATTCGGATTCTTTTCGCGATAGCAGCATATTACGATTATGAGATCTGGCAGATGGATGTGAAGACCGCTTTCCTTAATGGAAAACTGGATGAGGATGTGTATATGACACAACCTGAAGGTTTCACTAATCCATCAGATCGTCATAAAATATGCAAGTTAAAAAGGTCCATTTATGGACTTAAACAAGCATCGAGAAGCTGGAATATTCGTTTTGATGAATCAATCTGTGAATTTGGTTTCATCAAGAATGAAGATGACCCGTGTGTATATAAGAGGTTTAGTGGGAGCGTGATTACTTTCCTAGTCCTCTACGTCGATGATATCTTAATCATTGGAAACGATATTCCTGAACTGCATGCTGTCAAAGCATGGTTAAGAAAATGTTTCCAGATGAAAGATCTAGGAGAAGCAGCCTATGTATTAGGTGTGAAGATCTACAGGGATAGATCTAAGAAGCTTCTCGGGCTGTGCCAGAGTACTTACATCGATAAAGTCCTGGAGAGATTTCATTTAGAGAATTCTAAAAGAGGATATCTTCCAGTCAAACATGGTCTGAATCTTTCAAAGAGTCAGTGTCCACAAACACAGACTGAGAAAGATGAAATGGACAATACGCCTTATGCTTCGGCTATTGGGTCCATTATGTATGCGATGTTGTGTACTCGTCCAGACGTCGCTTACGGGTTAAGCGTGACCAGTCGATTCCAAAGTAATCCAGGTCAGGCGCACTGGATTGCGGTCAAGAACATTTTAAAATATCTGCGGAGGACCAAAGATATGTTCTTGATATATGGAGGTCAGGAAGAACTCAGTATTGAAGGATATACTGACGCTTCGTTCCAGTCGGACCAGGATGATTTCCGATCGCAATCAGGCTATGTTTTTAGCTTGAATGGAGGAGCAGTGGTGTGGAAAAGTTTCAAACAGTCTATTGTTGCTAATTCCACAACAGAAGCCGAGTATGTTGCAGCCTCAGAAGCATCTAAGGAGGCAGTGTGGATTCGTAAGTTCATTCAGGAACTTGGTGTTGTTCCTTCGAGTGCAGATCCTTTGGTTATCTTCTGTGATAACACTGGAGCAATCGCACAAGCAAAGGAACCACGGTCACACCAGAAGTCCAAGCACATATAGAGACGGTTTCACTTGATCCGGGAGATCATTGATCGTGGCGAGATCAAAATCTGCAAGGTTCTACAGATGACAATCTGGCTGACCCGCTTACCAAGCCTCTGGCGCAGCAGAAGCATGAGAAGCACTGTAATAATATGGGTTTGAGATTTCTCAACCATTAGATTAAGTGCAAGTGGGAGATTGTTGGGGTATGCCCTTAAGGCTAATGTTTGAGGCCTTGGGATTCTTTCAATATCATGTATAAACTCTTATGTTTATAAAGGCAATGGTTGTTATTCAGGTTGTTACATTGTCTGCTGCAATAAGTGTACTTCTGAATAATGTCTCAATGCTGTTCAGCTAGGCTGACATGCTATAAAGTCCTTAGTCGATATATCTTGGTAAACATGAGACAGCCTTGATATGATTGAGACTAATATGTGTTCTAATCTTATAGGATGCTTCGAGCATGGAATAAGATGTAGACTCATGGGTACATTGGATGTACTGGACAGACCCTACTAGGATATTCAATTACTTGTCACAATGTGAATAATCCTTGTTTGCAACAAGTGGCACATGTCCTCTGACTTGAGATCACTTGTGTTTCTAAATGATGATTGTCATTGTTTTGAGGTAGTTCAATATCATTTGAGAAATAATGGTTATAGACTATCTTGGATAATGATCATGAGTCAGGTTAGGACACTAGTGATAGATATAGGATTGCCGTCTCCTTGATTGGAGTGTGATGTTCTAAAGGGGCCCCCCTCTGAATGAGATGATTGAGAAAGTGTATGGCCATACCCAGGTGACTATGTTCATCTGATCTAATCATGCTCATCATATTGGAGCTACAGGCTTGACACGCTTGTCCAATAAGAACATCCAGTGGCAAAGGAAACATGTATGCCTAGTGAAGTGGGTTCACACTTGTGCTGTGGTTTGGGTGTAGTCTTGGAAGACTCTTTCCTTTATATCGGGAGACAGTGATGTGTTGCTAGATACCCCTCACTGATCGTGATAACGTAAGTTATCGTTACCGACATTTAAAGGAAACCCTCAGGGTCGCACAATTTGATGATATGGCTTACTTAAGTCAGATCGTGTGGACTGAATTGTTTGGGTTCAGTTTAAAGGGATTTAAACTCTAATTATAAGTGAGATCTGGTCTGATCATGTTTGATTGATTAGGGCTTGAGATCGGTAAGCTTCGATCGAGAGATTGGATGCTAGATCGGTGAGATCAAGAGCATCAGGAGATGAACGGTTAGATCATGAGCCATTTGGTTCATAGAAGGTCTAGACCATGGCTTGGCTTGGTTTGATTTGGTCTTTGAACCAAATACAATTGAACCAAATCAATGAACCGGTTCACTATGTGAACGCTTGGTTCAAAGAGAAGATTCGATGGTTCACTTGGAGTGAACGCATGAGGCTTTGAGTACTTACCATTTTGGGAAGTCGGTTTCCAAAATGAATGTAAGTAACGCCTCCACATTAGAGTGGTAGGTTACACTCTCGCCGATCATCTCTTGTGAACGTCTCTCTCTTTCGGTGGTGATCAATTCACGCAAACAAGAGAAGGAGGTCTCGCCAAGCAAGAAGTTCTCTTCCCTTCCATACGGCAAGGACCCTTGAAGAATCTTGCTAGCACAAGGATCACAAGGAGTAGGCGACATCACCTTGTGTGCGTCACTTTGGAGAAGATCCCTTTCGATCTTTGCTTCCAAGACACCATCCAAAGAATGGCGATGGTATGATCCTCCATTGTTAATTGCAATCGGGTTTTTATAGTTGATCATATATCATGCAATTGATCCCAAGAAACCCTCATTTCCGCTGCAAAATTATGAATGCACCCTTTAGGGTTTCGCTCCCCCTTGAAGGGGACCCTTCATTTTCTAGCTGCGATTTTAAGAAACTAGGTTGGGAAAAAATTTTATCTCTTGCACCATCACGAAGTACTCATCTTTGTCTATCTTTTTGATATTTTTTCTGAATTTTAAAGTCCGTGGATCATTTTAAAACATATAGCAACTTTTCGAATATGATTAACTTTTGTGTAGTTTTTGCAGTTTTGTAATCTAATTAGCCTTCTTTCTACTGATGCCCTAAATTCCTGATAGATTTTGATCCTTCAATTTTTATACATCTGTAAAGAACGAGTTTCATTCTATCACATGGTTCTGTCCATTTTCTATTTGGATCATTAAATCTTATTTTTGGGTATAGCTACTTTTCATAAAAAAAATTCAAAAACTGCACAGTTTGCTTTCTACCAGTTATTGCTTATTTTGCATCCAGATTCAGAAATCTTCAAGAGCAATTGTCTTCCACCTCTAGCCACCACTGTATCTACCTCTGACATCACTGTATCCAGCCGTCGACACTGGATCATACCATATGCATACTCTTACTTCTTCTACTGCCTCTTATTCCATTTATTTTATTTATATAATAGAATATTCATTAGTGACTGATTTTCTATTTTTGTAGTGCTATCTCTTGCACCCATCGGCCGACGATCTCACCTCCAAGACTGTATTCTCTAGCAGGCCACTAGAGATTACTCACTATACTATCGGCACCACCACCATCATTGCTAGAAGCTTTTCAGATAGCATCTGTTCCACCTCTACTTCTTGCCTGCTCGACTCTTTCCACTGGCATCCTCTTCAGACCTCCGGCGACATCTCTGATTCTTCTTTGAGAAAATTATTTTTATCATTATTATTTTTAAGAGACTATTTTCAGACTGAGCCTTTTGTATCTTAAATTATGCAGGTAAAATTTTCAAAAGGCACATCTTTGGACCTAGCAGCATCTGCCCCGACATTATTTTTGATCTGAGCCTTATGTATATTCGGTCTGAGCCTGCTATATAGTCTTGTGAGTATTGTTTACACTCCCTTGTTTTCATGATTATTTTATATGATTTGCATCTTTGATTTTCTTTAGATGTACATGAGATTTCTATTCGATAGGGTTGCTTAATTCTATCACTTTACACCCTTTGCATTGTTTGAGCCTTATGTGATTATACGGATATATCACTTTACATCTCATGATTGTTGAGTTTGATGCTTCTACACCTCTATGACCACCGACACTGCTATTCTGTTTCACATGCTTATCTTTCTTTTCAATATGGTTGTATGATGAATATGATGATGAATGGATTTAAATTTATGATTAGAGAAAAAAACCATATCATGCTAGATTTATTTCTTCAATGCATATATATTTTTGAAATTTGACATTGGTTGATGCATGAAATTTTGGGTAGATGTGTTATTTGATGAATAAAATCTAAAGGTGAAACTACTCCTTTAAATAAAATGAGCATTTGAGTATGATTTGTGAATTGATGTCAATTGATCAACACGTAGGTCTCTATGGGATCGATATTTTCTTTATTACTTCGGGTATCCGTGCACTTGCGGACACTACAAGTTTAGGGACAACAAGTTTTTGGAGCCGTATCAGGGATTGACAGATCCCTGTACGCAAAATAAGTTTTGGCTGCGACTCCTTAAATTAGTCTACCTACTTGTATTTAAAAGTGTGTCCTTTCGGATCACAACAGCTAACTCAACACAACGACATTCTCATTATTGAGGATGAACCTAAGAATTATGAGGAAGTGGTCGCTGGACCAGACTCTGAGAGATGGCTGGAGGCCATGAGGTCCGAGATGGATTCTATGTCTGCTAACCAGGTTTGAGACTTGGTTGAGCCGCCTAATGGGGCAAAACCCATAGGGTGTAAATGGGTCTTCAAAAAGAAGACAGACATGGATGACAATGTGGTTACCTATAAAGGTAGACTAGTGGCCAAAGGTTTTAGGCAGGTCCACGGGGTGGACTATGATGAAACTTTTTCGCCAGTTGCCATGTTTAAATCCATTCGGATCATGCTTGCTTTAGCTGCCTACTACGACTATGAGATCTGGCAATTGGACGTGAAGACAACTTTCCTTAATAGAAACCTGTCAGAGGATGTGTTTATGACACAGCCTGAAGGATTCATTCACCCAGCCAATGCTCATAAAGTATGCAAACTAAAAAGATCCATCTATGGATTACAGCAAGCCTCTCGAAGTTGGAATATTCATTTTGATGAACCTGTGAGAGATTATGGCTTCCTCAAGAACGAAGACGATGCCTGTGTGTACAAGAAAATCAGTGGGAGCTTGGTCACATTTCTGGTCTTGTATGTCGATGACATACTGCTCATCGGGAACGATGTCCCTACCCTTCACGCTGCGAAGACATGGTTGGGGAAGTGTTTCGAGATGAAAGGCTTAGGGGAGGCCGCCTACATTCTAGGTGTGAGGATTTACTGGGATAGATCCAAGAAACTCATTGCCCTGAGTCAGAGCACGTACATAGACAAAGTGCTGGAAAGGTTTCGCTTGGAGCAGTCCAAGAAGGGTTACCTTCCCATGAGGCATGGCATTACTCTTTCCAAGAGCCAGTGTCCCTCTACACAAGCTAAGAAAGAGGAGATGAGTCGAGTCCCTTATGCATCTGCAGTGGGATCCCTCATGTATGCCATGTTATGTACGAGACCAGACGTGGCTTATGTAGTGAGCATAACCAGTAGACACCAGTCTAACCCTAGTGTCCAGCATTGGACAGCCGTGAAAAATATTTTGAAGTATCTGAGGAAGCGAAAGATTTATTCTTAGTCTACGGTGGACAAGAAGATCTGTGTATCCAGAGTTATACAGATGCTTCCTTCCAGTCAGACCTAGATGACTTCAAATTGCAGTCTGGCTATGTGTTCTTGCTAAATGGAGGTGCTGTATGCTGGAAGAGCTTCAAGCAATCCACAGTGGCAGACTCTACAACTGAAGCAGAGTATGTTGCGGCTTCTGAGGCAGCCAAAGAAGCTCTTTGGATCAAGAAGTTCATTTATGAACTTCAAGTGGTTCCTAGTGCTGCTGATCCCATTGAACTCCTTTGTGATAACAATGGTGTGATCGCGCAGGCCAAAGAACCAAGATCACATCAGCAATCCAAACACATACTCAGGCACTTTCACCTGATCCAGGAGATCATATACAGAAGTGATGTGAAGATATGCAGAGTTGACACTGAGAACAATCTAGCAGACCCACTGACCAAAGCTTTGGCGCAGTAGAAGCATGATGGTCATGCTCGAGACATGGGGTTTAGGTACCTCAATGATAAGGTCTGAGTGCAAGTGGGAGATTGTTAGTGTTATCCCCTGAGACCTATGTTTTGGTCTAGACATATGTACTACATACATTGATATTTATAGATATCCTGGCATTGTCGTTGTCATGGTTTATTATACATCTGCGCATATGTATGTTTACATGATGATGTCCCTCGAGATATTACTATCTCAGTTTGCTTATGTCCCGAGTCAAGTACCATAGTGGATAGGGGATAGCTATGATACGGGTGAGACTCGTTTATGCGCTGGTTACGACGGGTTGCTTAACGTAGGCATAAGGGTATATCAAGGGAGATATGCTGGACCGACCCGCCGTGAGAGTTCTTCTTGGTGTCTCGAGAAGAATCTCACAGTGATAGAGTTGTATCTGTCCTTTGACTTGAGGAAGATTGTATCTTTGTGTTGTAAAGTATGTGCTTTGATACAGCATAACACCTCGCCGTAACAGGGAGGTTATAACGATTGTCATTGGGTATATCTTAAGCAATACGAGAGGTTCATCTTGCCGATAAAGGATTTGCCCCTTCCCTACGGGCCAGCTTGATGTCCATGGGCGCCTAGATGGTGCATTACTGAAAGTGTGTGGCCACACCCAGGTTTAGCTTGATTTAGTCATGACCATCGTTGTTGGAATAAACAAGTGTTACACACTTGTCCAACTTGGACAATCAGTCTGGCAAAGGGACATAGATACTCTTATACCTTATCACAGTTTTGAGGTTGTCAATGGCAACATTTATTCTGATGACTTGGGTAGCGGCGATGTTCTGCTAGGTGCCACTCACCGCTTGTGATGATTAGGTCTTCACTACTAATGTCAGAGGGACCTACAGGGTCGCACACCTAGACGCTAGAGACTCCGTATTGATCGGTTAGCCTCTGATCTAATCATTGTATGATTCGGATCATTTTGGGAAGCTGATGCTATGGGATTTCTTATGAGGAGATGAGACTTTATTTGTTCATGTTTGGCCACTAGTTGACTCTAGTGGTCCACGTTTGACCTTTGTTGACTTGAGTTGTCAAAATGAGTCAAACAAGGGTCTTAGTGCAAGTTTAGGCTTGGCACTTTAGTCACATGAATAAAATAAAGTCATTAATTGATAAGAGAAAATTTTCTCTTAGTTAATTAATATGTATAGGTGCATTTCACTTGGTGAGTCTCGAACCTGAGACCCAGGGGTGTGGGGTGGCGCCTGCACATAGTCCCGCATGGGAAAAATCTCCAAAGAGGAGCTAGAGCTTCTATTATAAATAGAGAGGCTCTCTTGGGAGATTTTGCACTAGCCTCTTTTCTCCTCTCTTGCTGTCGCCTCCCCTCTGCTCCTGGCATGAGGGTCCTGTAGGTGACGACAATAAGAAAGCTTTTGCATCAAGGTTGGGACAAGTTGTAGTGCTGCCCAATCCTTGTCGCCAACGCTTCCCCTTCACCTTGGCGCTTGGTCTTCGTGATTGGCACAAGTAGAGAAGAAGCTAGAGGTGTGGATCTCTTATCCCGAAGCTAGCACGTGCGTGGAGCGGAGGAGTCTCGAGGCAGTCCGTGTGTGCTCGATTGTACAGGATGGGCCTTTGCGCGTCTCAGCCATCGCCAGCATCAAACTGCTAAGTGAGGTATACCCCTATCACATCCTTTGTATTCTTCGTAAGACGGTCCTTATTGTTGAATTAGGAATCTCGTTTCGGGCTCGCTTCCACTGTTTTTCGTTTTAAATAGCCCGGGGATTCCCAATAGTGGTATCAGAGGCAAGTTACGAGATACATTGGTGTATGGTTTTTCAAGCCTACGCATGTCATAAAATTTTTTGAATATCTTTATGCCATGTTTTATGTGTAGATAAATAGTAGGTTTGTTATTTCTCGCTCTTATGAAATTCATGATTTTCGGTTTCTACACATTGGGATAGACCCTATGTGTGAGAATTTATTTCTGCTCATATTCATGGGATAGACCCATGGTGTGAGACTTGTATCTTGATTTTGGGGCATGGACTAGGTGATTGCCCTAATCCGTACAAGTTAGGGATTGAAAGTGGCATCAATAATCGGGGTATATATGGCCACTTGTAGACTCCTGAGAGAAAACGAAAAATCTGAATTTTCGATAAGATCGCTGAGATTTAATGAACATGTTTTCTAATGAAAAACTAAAATATGGTTTTGTAGTTTTTCATTGCATATAGAAGAGCATGTCTTAGGTGTTTTTTTTATGCACTTGATCTGGTTATATACAAGCCCTAATCCATTCCTGAGATGTATAATTATGAGGCCTGCGTGTCGCCCCTTTTTCTTT
Organism: Costus lasius; assembly: GCA_027563935.2. Lineage (NCBI taxonomy): Eukaryota > Viridiplantae > Streptophyta > Magnoliopsida > Zingiberales > Costaceae > Costus > Costus lasius. Next base: position 61,644,131 of record CM050454.1, on the reverse strand, counting down.
AATTTGTGTTGTAAAATCAAGTTGAAGATTAGGGATGACATTGGCGCAACAAGCCTTCTCTCATGCGCACCTAACCAAGATAGGTAGCCTCTTTGTTAGCCAACTCCTTGGTGGCTTCTAGGGTTCCTCCTAGTGGCGCACCATAAGGAATAAATGTTGATGAAGAGGGTTTGCGCGCACTTCTTGATTGGTCGAGACTTTGATGGCTTATAGGACTTCCTAGGGGCGCATCAAATAAGTTTCATGGGCTGATCTAGAAGTGGTGCAACACAAACCCCCTATTTGGTCGTTCTCTCTATTCACCTCGCAAAAAAACTCCCCTTTTGCTTCTTACGAATCTTCAAATTATTGCCTCGATTGTCCGCAATCGATCGCGCAAAAATCGGGCTTCAAAAAGTCCGTGAAAATCGCGTGCTCAGAACAGAATTATGACCGTGGTTTCAATTACGGCACTGCCGTATTTTCTTTAAGTCCTTTTGTACAGGATTCGTCCAGAATTATGGTACCGTGAAATTACTTACGGTCGTACCATATTTTCTCCAAATCTCTCGGGTCGAAAATCGCCTCACAATACGGCACCATGGAAATGATTACAGCCCTGCCGTAAAATCTGGAAATCTCTCGGGTGAAAAAATAGACTAAAATTACGGCCAGTGAAATTCCATACGGTAGTGCCGTAATTTCCAAAAAGCTTTCTGGATGAAAACTCCCCAAATTATGGCAGCGCTCTAATATTACGGTAGCCGGTGAAAATACGGTACCGTAATATAGATTACGGCACTGCCATATTTTGGTCTGAAACTCCGATCTTCATGAAATTTGACATGTAATTTTTTCTTGATGGTGGGATTTCATTCATGCATCTGAAATTGCTTGAAAATGCATGAAAATCGTGCCTTTTTATCTGAAAATCATCAAAAACCAAAAAGAGTGTAGATTCCGCAGTATTTGATAGTAAGGGCATAGAAATAAGCAAAGAGCGTAAATATGACACAAAAATATGTATGAAATGGTATGAAATTTACTATAAATTTCGGTGTCATCAAACACATAAGGCTCAAACTTTGCTTGTCCTCAAGCAAAAATCAAAAATTGATCATAGGAATAGACTTTCTCATGAAGAATAAATTTCTAAAATACAATCACCAATGAAACATTCTACCAATTGGTTTATAAAATTTTAAATAGATATATCATCTTTTGAATTCAATCCTCAAGATCCACAACTTAATGAAATAAAACTTTGCAACTTGTATAAAAAGTAGAATTTTAGTCTCATGAATTCACCTATAATTTCAGTTCAAGTCTATCATACCTTTGTTTACTGAAATAGAATTTCCAAAATCTTTTTCCACTCAATATCTCTTTTTCTCTTTTTGTGTTTTTGATGGTATGTACCCACATAGATACACACTTTTTATTAGGACTTCAACTCTTGTCTTAGGTGCCACTGTCGATTTTACATAGTGCCAAGTAGAGGAGTCATTTTCTTTTTCTTTCTCTCTTTTTTTTTGGACTTCAACTTTTATCTTTAGTACCACTATAAATTTTACACAGTGCCAAGTAGAGGAGTCTCTTTCTCTTTTTGGATCTTGGATTTTCTCTTCCCAAAAAATAGCAAGATAAACAAAACATCAACTGGGTTAATCAATCAACATCAATTCAAAGTTACACTTATATGCTAATTTTATTTACAAATAGTTTCACTTTTAAATCAAATTCTTCAAATAATATATCCACCTAAAATTTCATTCATCAATCAATGAAAATTTTCAAAAGTAGATATATATTAGAGAAATAAATTTGACATGATAGATCTAGTCCTAAGCACATGCATGAGTTTATTCACCATCAATTAAATCAAACAAGTCATCAACAATAAATTCTTTAAAATTTATCGAGGCCATAAATCAATCTCATCAATCATGAAAATATCACACTATTATATTATGTCATATCATGTATGCAAGTATGCGCCATCACAAGGTGCACAAAATATCAGAATACGTAGTACAACTCAATCGAATGATTTCAATGTAAAGTAAGGCAAAGCAAGGTAGCAATGGCGGACACAAAAAGTTTGGAAAAAACATCTTTCTCTATAAAACATGAGACATGCAAAGAAGTAAGGGAAGGAGATGCTCATAAAACTTTGTTCGTCATTATGTAATTTGATTTCCTCTTGTGTTCTTGGGCGGGGCGGGGGGGGGGGGGGGTAGAATAGTCTAAGGAAAGAGTGTTTGGGTTGTCTCCCAAGAAGCGATAATTTAAAGGTCATTAGCTTGACCATTCTGCACTTGGGTTTAGTGGTTCATCAAGATAAAATTTTTCCTTTTCTTCAATTAGTTCTTCTTGATAATAATGCTTTAGTCTTTGATTGTTAACCTTAAACTCTCCTGTTTCTTCACTCCATATGTCCACAGCTCCGTAGGGGTAAGTCTTCTTTACCTGAAAAGGTCCAGACCATCGAGAAGAACTGGTTGAACAAAAGAACAAAGTCACCTGGTTGGAATTCCTTTATGAAAATATGTCGATCATGCCATCTTTTAGTTCTCTCCTTGTAAATTCTTGCATTTTCATAAGAGGAGAGTCTAATATCATCTAACTCATTTAATTGTAACCTCTGTTTTTCACCCGTGTTCTTTAAGTCAAAATTCAGTGCTTTGATTGCCCAGAACGCAATATGCTCAAGCTTTACAGGTACATGACAAGATTTACCATAAACCAATTGAAAAGGAGACATACATATTGGAGTTTTAAAAGCAGTCCGATAGGCCCACAATGCATCATCAAGTTTCAATGCCCAATCTTTCCTGGTGTGTGACACTGTCTTTTCTAAAATCCCTTTTATTTCTCTGTTTGATATCTCAACTTGTCCACTTGTTTGGGGGTGATATGATGTTGCAACTCTATGATTTACCTCATACTTTCTAAGCAAGGCTAAGAACTTATGCTCTATGAAATGTGAGCCTCCATCACTAATCACTACTCGGGGTGTCCCAAACCTTTGAAAGATAATCTTTTTGAAAAATTTAACAACTCTGGAATCATTAGTAGGAGAAGCAAGAGCTTTAAACCACTTTCAAACATAATCAACTACCACAAGAATGTATTTGTTACCTCCAGACGATGGAAAAGGTCCCATGAAGTCAATCCCCTAAACATCAAATATCTCAACCTCAAGAATATTGGATAGTGGCATCTCATGTCTTCTGTTAATGTTACCTATCTTCTGACACCTATCATAAGATGAAACAAAGTTTCTAGCATCTTTAAAAATTGAAGGCCAGTGAAATCCTGATTGTAACACCTTGAAAGTAGTTTTCTCAGTACCAGCATGACCACCATAAGAGGATCTATGACATTGAAACAATATATCTATGATTTCCTCCTCGGGTACACATCTTCTAAAAATACCATATGCACATCTTCTAAACACATAAGGCTAGTCCCAAAAATAGTGCTTTACCTTAGCTAAGAATCTCTTCCTTTTTTGGTAAATCAGATCAAGAGGAAAAACATTAGCTACAAGGTAATTCACTATGTCAGCATACCAAGGGGCTCTGATTTGTTCAATGGCCAAGAGTTGTTCCTCAGGGAAGGAATCATTGATTACATCATTCTTTTCTGTATCCACCATTATCCTTGAAAGATGATCTGCAACAAAGTTTTCTGATCCCTTTTGTCTTTAATTTCCAGATCAAACTCCTGCAAGAGTAAAACCCATCTGAGCAAGCGTGGTTTACTATCTTTTTTTTTGCATTAAGTATCTCACAGCTGCATGATCAGTGTACACCACCACTTTGGAATTAATCAAATATGATCTAAACTTATCAAAGGCAAACACTATGGCTAAAAGTTCCTTCTTAGTGGTGGTGTAATTCCTTTATGTCTCATCCAAAGTCCTACTAGCATAATGAATAACATAAGGTTTTTTCTCCTTTCTCTATCCCAAAACTACTCCTATTGCATAATCACTGACATCACACATGAGCTCAAAAGGCAAATCCCAGTCTGCAAGCTGAATGATAGGTACTGAAACCAAAGCTTTCTTTAATTCCTAAAAAGTAGATAAACAATCCTCATCAAAAAAATATTTAACATCTTTACAAAGTAAATTTGTAAGAGGTCTAGCAAGTTTAGAGAAATCCTTGATGAATTGTGGGTAGAATCCTGTATGTCCTAGAAAGCTTCGGACCTCCTTTACTGTAGTGGGCAGCTCTAATTTCTCTATCACCTCAACTTTGGCTTTATCAACTTCAATTCCTCTTTCTGAAATCAAGTGCCCCAAAACTATCCCTTGCCTAACCATGAAATGACATTTTTCCCAGTTAAGCACAAGGTTAGTTTCTTCACACTGTTGCAAAACTCGAGATAAGTTAGCCAAACAGTCATCAAAAGAAGAACCATATACAGAGAAATTATCCATAAAACATCCATAAAGTCCTTAATAAAATCAGAAAAAATGGCCATTATACATCTTTGAAAAGTTGCAGGTGCATTACATAGACCAAAAGACATTCTCCTATATGCAAAAGTACCATACGGGCAAGTTAAAGTGGTCTTATCTTGGTCATCAGGATGTATAGGAATTTGGAAAAATCCAGAGTATCCATCTAAGAAACAAAAGTGATAATGGTTTGCAAGCCTTTCAACCATCTAATCAATAAAAGGTAAGGGAAAATGGTCCTTCCTAGTAGCTGCATTCAATTTTCTATAATCTATGCACATGCGCCAACTAGTTACAGTTATAACTGGAATTAATTCATTGTCTTTATTTTTCATGATAGTTACCCCTCCTTTCTTAGGAACACAATGTACAGTACTTACCCATTTACTATCAGAGATAGGATAGATAATACCTGCATCAAGTAGTTTCAAAACCTCCTTTTTCACAACTTCTTTCATAGAGGGGTTAAGTCTCCTTTAAAAATCTGCATGTGGCTTATGTTCCTCTTCCATCAAGATCCTGTGCATACAAAAAGAATGGTTAATTCCCTTTAAGTCATCAATTGTGTACCCAATTATCTTTCTATGAATCCTTAATTCTTTGAGAAGCAAATATGTTTCCCTTTTTCCAAGCTGTGTATCAACAATAATAGGGTAAGTAGAATCAGGACCAAGAAATTCATAACAAAGGTTATCAGGTAAAGCTTGAAGTTCTACTTTTGGAGCTTTCCTTTCTTCACTCTTTTCATTATCACAAGCACTGCAATCTAATAATTCATCAATTTCATAATTGGTCTCTACCTTAGAATCAAGAGCAAAATCTAAATTAGAATCAATTTCAGAGGTTTCAATAAATAAATAATTAAGATCATAGACAATGTCATCTACAGCATGTATACTACAGCAAGATCCCGAATTTAAAGGGTTTTTCTTGGCTTCATTCAAGTCATACTCAATTCTTTCATCCTAATGTTAAGTGTAAGCTTACCGTTCTTTACATCAATAAGTGCTCCTGCTGTGGCTAAGAACGGTCAACTCAGTATGATGGGGATTCTTGCATCTTCTTCCATCTCAAGAATTACAAAATCTACTGGGATGAAATATTTACCTACTTGGATAGGTACATCTTCAAGAATTCCTACAGGGTATTTAACTGAACGATCGGCGAGCTGCAAAGATATAGAAGTCGATTTAAGCTCTCCCATGTCCAATTTCCTACAAATAGACAATGACATTAGACTCACACTAGCACCTAAATCACATAAGGCTCGGTCAAAAGCCGTGCCCCCAATAAAACAAGGTATAGAGAAACTACTTGGATCTTTTAATTTTGGTGGCAACTTATTTTGGATAATAGCACTACATTCTTCAGTAGGAGCCACAATACCATAGTCCTCTATTTTTCTCTTATTACACAAAATTTCTTTCAAAAATTTAGCATATGTGGGCACTTGATATAAAGCTTCAGTAAATGGAATATTAATGTAAAGCTTTTTCAAAACATCAAGAAATCTCCCAAACTGTTTGTCTAATTTCGCCTGCACTAGTCTCTGGGGGAAGGGTATAGGTGGCCTATGTGGTGTAGTAGAACTAGGTTTAGAAACATCATTCTGACATGGCTCATCACCTTGGTGAGGTGGCAAACTAGCTTGGGATTGCTCATGATCAGAAGATTTTTCTAACTCTAATTCATCATCATGATCATCATTGGGCTCTTTTTCATTGTTCACAACTCTCCCTTTAGGTTCATATAATTGTCTTCCACTCCTAGTAGTGATAGCATTACAGTGTTCCTTAGGATCTAATTCAGGTTCAGCAGGTATTTGATCTCCTAGAGTTTTATTTTAAGCAGCTAAGGATCCTACTTGAGAGGTAAGATGATTAACTAATCCCTTAAGATTTTCAATCTCTTTATTTTGGTTTGTCATTAATTGATTTTGGTTAGCCATAAACTTTTCAAGTATGGATCCTATACTAAAAGAATTTACCTCTTTAGTCAAGGTTCGTCGTTCCTCATTCTCATTCTTACCATGTTGATGACAATATAGTATTCCTTCTTCAGGAGCCCACTGGTTAAGATTCAGGGCCATCTCCTCAAGCAGGGTAGAAGCATCTTCGATTGTTTTGCTCATGAGGGCTCCTCCTGCAACAGCATCAACAATCAGATGGGTATTATAAAATAAGCCATTATAAAATGTATGAATTAAAATCCAATCATCATGGCCATGGTGAGGACACTTCCGTTGTAATTCATTGAACCACTCCCATGCGTCACTGAAAGTCTCGCCATCCCACTGTGCAAAGCTTGTAATTTGGTTTCTTCACTGGATGGTTTTGTTGGGTGGAAAGTACTTCATCAAGAAAGCATTTGATAGTTGTTCCCATGTGGTGAAGATACCGGTAGGTCGAGAATGTAGCCAAGAACGCACTCGGTCCCTGAGAGAAAAAGGAAACAGTCTTAGTTTTAATGTATCATCAGAAACACCATTAATTTTGATGGTATCACAATATTCAAGAAAAAGATATAAATGTTGATAAGGATCTTCAATTGGTGATCCTCTAAACTGATTCTGCTGGATCATAGACAAGAAAGCAGGATTGATTTCGAAATTATCAGCATCAATAGCTAGTCTGGCGATGCTAAAGTGTATCTCCTGTGGTTTAGGGGCTGCATAGTCCCTAAGTGATTTTCGGTTCGCCATCAGACCTAAATTCCCTGTGTAGTCTAAAGAAGATAGGTCAAATAACTCAAGTAAATAGAAAAGAACAGCAAGATAGAACATAAATAGGAAATAAACAAAACCTAGTCTTAGCAATACTTTCAATATCTTCAATATTGACAAAAACCAAGGTCCCCGGCAAACGGCGCCAAAAACTTGTTGTGTCCGCAAGTGCACGGACACTGGAAGTAATAAAGAAAGATATTGAACCATAGAGACCTCATTTGTCAAGTACTGGATAATCGATTTCTTACTATCTAGGCAATCGAAACTATGCAAGTGAACTAATGAAGGCTAACGAAAATATCAGAGAGAGAATCTGGGACTAGGGTTTCATTTACTATAGTTTCCATGACAAGATGCTAAAAAATGTTCGTCAGTCTAATTTAATTATGATAAAGATATAATTTACTTCGTAAAAGAATCAACTCACTTTCGTGCAGACAATCATGCAGGGATCGATCTTCGCTTTCGCGCAAGATCTATCCCAAGCTAAAAATAAGTAAATCCTCAATCAAAGAACTCAAGGATCACTTTCATGCATTGTTGTATCCCAACAAGTAGGTAAATTAAACTTATTTCTAAAGTCGCAGCCAACGCCTAAGTGATGGCGCATAGGGACTTGTCACCCCCTGATGACACCAAAATATGTAGTATATTTTGCATCATTTTAGATACCTTTTCATGCTAAATTGAGGATCTTTTTACTTGTTTTTATGTTGAATCCATTAAATATTGCAAAGTCTACTTCTATTTTGGTTTTTCATGTTTTTCAGGCAAAAAGGCACTATTTTAGGCATTTTTAGGCAAAAATCAAATACATGGAAGAGTTCTCATCATCAAGAAGAAGTCACCCAAGAATTTTCACGCAAATCGAGGCAAAGAACCCAAAATACGGTAGTGCCGTAAAGGATTTTACGATACCGTATTTTACATGGCTACCGTATTATTGAGATCACGGCCGTATTTTGGTGATTTACCGAACAGAAGGCTTTCGCGAAATTACGGCACCACTGTAAGAATTTACACGGCCGTATTTTGGGGCACTTTCAGAACAGAGACCTTCGCTGAAGTTATGGCACGGCCGTAAACTAGTTTACGGGCCGTATTTTCCAGACGTCTTCAGAACAGAAAGTTGCCCTGAAATTACGGCACTGCCGTAAACCAATTTACGGGCCGTATTTTCCAGACGAATTCGGCCAGAGATTTCAGCCATTTTTACAGCACTGCCGTAAACCAAATTACGCTGCCGTATTGTTCCAGCAATTTCAGAACAGAATAATCGATGGATTTTACGGCAGTGTCATAAGATATTGCACTGGTGTTTTCCGTGTTTGAACACGATTCCCAGGTCAATGTCCACGCCCGATCCTTGCGGAGATGATTGCGGACGATCTAGAAGTTTATATTCGATGCCGTAAGAAGCAAAAGGGGAGATTTTCACGAGAGGATTACGGAGAGACCAAAAGCCCCAATTTTGATCCACCGTCGAGGGAGAAATCTTGATCCACGCCGTCGTCGAGGGTTTCATCGCCGCGTTCAATCCAGATGATCTCCAGCCGCGATTTTCATACTGAAGCTTCGTTAGAGGGAGGAGACAACACACCAAAAGTTTCAGACCGTAAAGAGATCGATTGGAGGAGGAATCGAAGAGCAAAGCATCGCTGACACTATTCACCGAAGCTATTTGCAAATTGCGACTGTGAAATACTTCACAGCCGTGCTGTATTTTCTAAAACTCCTCTTGTCTTTCAATTTTCGATCCTCTGAAACCATGATTTGTTGTAATTCCCTCATGATGATAGCTTAAACTATTTTTGGGACACGGGGAAGTAATTTACATAACTTCCAATGACTAGATAACTCTTTTTCAATATTTCGTTGAGTTTGATCTTAACATGATGATTTTGCTCATGTGATATTTGTGCTTAGACTCTCTTTAAATTCATGTTATTAATTTTGTTCTTAGAATTTTCGCTTGAGACCGAAAGGTAATTGCTTGAGAATTTGGAACCCTGGAATTGCATGTTAGGATCCCTTCCTTAGGTTAGATTCATCTTGATCTTTTCTAGTAAAATAATCGCCATGATTATAATATGAATCTATAGATCGAGTCTATTTGTCAAACGTGGAGATCTTGTGCGAAAGCATGGATCGGAACGTTGGAGATCCTTGAGCAAAACTAGTCGCGAGACTCGGATGCACGAAAGTGATCCTTGAGACTCCACTAGAGATTCCTAGAACTCGGATGCACGAAAGTGATCCTTGAGTTCATTGTTTGATAATATCTTCTTCATGATAAAATTGAATCAACGAAATCATTATTCATGTCTAGTCATAAAAGTTTAAGTGAACGAAACCCTAGTCCCAGCTTTTCTCTCTGATAATCCCGCTTTTAGTTACTGATTGCTATTCTCACGATCTCTACTTGCCTAGTTAGTAAGAAATCAACTATTTAGTATTCGACAACGTAGGTCCCTATGGATTCGATACTTTTTTTATTACTTCATATACCCGTGCACTTGCGGTTTAATTACAAGTTTTTGTTGCCGTTACCAAGGATTAGTCCAAGGTACACGCGTGCTAGATTTGTTGTGTTCCCTTTCGGGCTATCAAGTTTTTGGCGCTGCTGCCGGGGACCTTAGTTTTGTCGATATTAGAGACGTTGAGATTATTGCTAGATTAGGTTTTTATTTACTATTTTTTTTTATTTACTGCTTATTTTCTATTTCTTGAAATCACTTGGTCTGTTTACTTTGCCTGCGCAGGAGCCTTAGGTTAGGACCACTTGTACCATTGGATCCTGAAATCAATAAGACATTAAGAGCACGCAGAAAGTTGAGTTTAGAAGAATCATCACAAGAAGAACTGCAAGAACAATCCCAACCAGAGTTACAAGAAGAGATTTTAGAGATGGGAGACAATCAGAACCATCAGAGAACACTTAGGGACTATGCAGCCCCTAATCATCATGAAATTCGTTCTAGTATTGCTAGGCCAGCAATTGAGGCCAACAATTTTGATATTAAACCTCAACTCATTGCAATGTTTCAACAAGATCAGTTTGGAGGATCTCCATTGGAGGATCCCAACCAACACTTGGCCTTATTTTTCGACTTATGCGATACTATTAAGATGAATGGTGTTTCTAATGATGCATTTCGACTAAGACTTTTTCCTTTTTCTTTTAGGGACCGGGCAAAGACATGGCTTAATTCACACCCAGCCGGTACCTTCACCACTTGGAACCAACTGTCAAATTCCTTCTAGAACAAATACTGTCCACCAAGCAAGACACTTGAATTGAGGAATCAAATTACAAACTTCCAACAAAGAAGTGGGGAGTCGCTCAGTGAAGCTTGGGAGAGATTTAATGAACTGCAGCGGAAGTGTCCTCACCATGGATTAGAACTTCAAACTTTAATGCAAACTTTTTATATTACATTATCTGATCAGACTAAAATGATTGTGGATGCCGCTGCAGGAGGAGCTCTTATGAGCAAAACACCAGATGAAGCCTTCAGACTGCTAGAGGAGATGGCAGAAAACCATAATCAATGGACTACCGAAAGGGGAGTACTGTACAAGCCTTCTCAAGGTAAGAGTGGAAGTGAAGAAATACGCTTCTTAGAAGAGAAGGTAAAATTTTTGTGTAGTCAGTTAAATTCCATGCAAACTGCTTCTGTTTCTTCTTTCACTTGTGAAAACTGTGGTAATGATGGTCATACTGCTGAATATTGTAGAATTGTCAATTAGGGTAATGAGCATGTGAACGCCATAGGGAATTACAACCAAAGTAGACCTAATGATCCCTATTCTAACACATACAACCCTGGATGGAGAAATCACCCCAACCTTTCATAAAAAAACAATAACAATGTAGGGGGGAACAATGAAAACAAAGGATTCCAAAAGCAAAATCTGAACCAAAACATAAATCAAAATTCTAATGAGGGATCCATACTTGAAAAACTTTTGGTCAACCAAAATCAGTTCATGTCTGATATAAAAGAATACATGTCAAATCAAAACAAGCAAAATGAGGAATTTAAGGAAAATTTTCATCAAATCAACTCTAGACTAGATAGAGTAGAAGCCCACAACAAAATTCTTGAAAACCAAATTACACAGCATACTAGTGTTCCTTACAGACCCCCTGGGAAATTGCCTACAAAACCTGAGATAAACCCTAGGGAGCACTGTAATGCCATCATGACTAGAAGTGGGAAACAACTGAGAGAACCTAGAGGGAGGTTTGAAAACACTGAAGAAAAGCTTAATGATAATAAAAGGGAATTGGAGATAGGAGAATCTTCTTCACATGAGAAACCCCAAATTTGTTTATCACCTCAAAAGGGTGATGAACCAAAAGGGGAGGAATCATGTGAGAAAGATAATCCTAAATCTGATTTACCTAATCCTTACCAAACACCTATACCTTTTCCTCAAAGGTTAGTTCAACATAAACTAGACAAAAAGTTTGGCAAGTTTCTTCAAGTTTTTAAAAAGCTTTATATCAATGTTCCAATTCTTGAAGCTATTATTGAAATGCCATCTTATGCCAAGTTTTTAAAAGAGTTATTGTCTAGTAAAATAAAATTGGATGATTATGGTACTTGCATGGTTACACTAACAGAAGATTGTAGTGCGGTCATACAGAATAAATTGCCACCTAAATTGAAGGATCCAGGTAGCTTTTCTGTACCCTGTTCAATTGGCACCCTATATTTTGACCGAGCCTTATGTGACTTAGGTGCGAGTGTAAGTTTAATGTCTCTTTCTACTTACAGGAAATTGAATTTGGGAGAGCTAAAGCCTACATCAATATCTTTGCAGCTCGCAGACTCATCAGTGAAGTATCCTGTAGGTATGTTAGAGAATATTCCAATAAAGATAGGTGAGTTTCTCATACTTGCAAATTTTGTAATATTGGACATGGAGGAAAATTGTAGAAATCCTATCATTCTGGGTAGACTACTATTGGCCACAGCTAAAGCAAAAATTGATGTGGAATCAGGAAAAATTACCTTTGATATATGTGATAACAAGATCGAATTTAGTCTTAATGATTCAACAAACAAACTTTCATACTCAGGATCTTGTTTTAGTATTGAAATATTTAATGATGAAATTTATGATGTTTCAAATTTGTTTGATGAAACCCCAAATAATGAATCTAACAATCTTTTTGAGGGTATTGATGAGAAATTGCAGAAGAAGAAAAAGCCAAAGAGGAAGAGAAGAAGAGAAGGCTCTAGGATGATTGAGAAAATAGAAAGAATTCTGAGCAGATTTGGATACTGTTTCAAGATCGAGCCTTATGTTGTAAGATCAGAGTTGAGATCCAGAAATTCACGATCAAACCCGAGTGTTAAAGGGTCAAGCTAATGACCTTTAAATTAGTGCTTCTTGGCAGGCAACCCAAGCTTTTTAACCCTTATTTTTGTTTTCTTTAACTTAATTTTTGCTTCGGACTAATTTTTATTTTATTTTTGTAGGTTTTTCGTGATTTGGAGCAAAATACGGCAGTACCGTAAAGCATTTTACGGTACTGTATTTCAGTCTGCTTACGAACAGAAAGCTGCGACGAAATTACGGTACCGCCGTAAAGGATTTCACGGTACCGTATTTCTGATCCAAAATCAACCCGAGAGTTCTTTCGTTTTTACAGCACTACCGTAAGGTAGTTTACGTGCCGTATTTTTTTTGAAATTTTTGCATTTCTTTTTTTTTCAAAAAAAAAAAAAATCTTTGCTGTTTGAATATTACGGCGGTACCGTAAAGCATTTTACGGTACCGTAATTCCGCGTCGATTTTGAACAGAAGGTTTTCGATATTTTACGGCACCTACCGTAAACAATTTTACAGTGCCGCAATCAGGAATCTGTTTCGAACAGAGAGTTGTTTCGAAATTATGGCACCAGCCGTAAAGTATTACACGGCCGTAAACTGCTTTCTGGCACGCGAGTCTGCACCGTATTTAGGGTTACGACCGAACAGTATTTAGGGTTACGACCGAACCACTTTTTTGGTTTTTACCCTTGATCTCGCTCGTTCTTGCGCCGATTTTGGATCTTTGACTTTCTTCGACCACCTCAAGATGCCGGCGACCCTTTCCGTTCAATCCTCGTCTTCAATTAGGTAACCAATTATCCGATTTTTACATTTTAGCGAGTTTTGACAAACTTTCGCCTCTTTCGCTCGTTCTCGCTCGATTCTTAACCGTTTCAAGTGATTTTTGTTTCTATACACTCGTTAGAGGATAAGCTATCGATCCTGTGCTGTTTGAGAATAATTTGAAATAATTTATGTAACTATCTGAGCTGAAATGCAATGTGCACGATTCTAAGTTACTGTTCACCGACGCCTTGAGTTAGAGCATGAAAGTTAAATGGAATTTTTGTTTCCAACTTACTTGATAGATGTTTTTGATGATTTCGGAGTGTAGTATTTACTTGCCATAACATGTTTAAATTGAGATTACATGCATGATTTTACTCTATTTTTTTCACCCTGTTTTTGGTTGATGACACATAGGATGTCATTTACACTGCTATATCATTATTTGTATGCTTTGAATGATAAGTTTGCAGCTTGAGTCCATGGCACCAAGAACAAAATCGATTGCACCAAGGGGGAAGGGGAAAGCCCCTGCTGAACCATCACAACCCCAGAACCCTCACGGGATCCTTTTCAGAAATGAGATGCAAGAGGCTAGGTACAACAAAATTTTGGAAAGAAAGATCATCAACACAAAATATGCTGACAGAAGAACCCTAGAAGCTTTGGGATTTCATGAAGATTTGCTATGGATGTTTGATAGAATTAAGGCCAAGGAGTTCTTCCAGATGACTCCTCATACCTACTTACCACTTGCCTTGGAGTTTTTGAGCAGTCTAGTCATAGAGCTGAAAGAGTATTCCCATGGCCCTGCTGATGGAAAAATTACTTTCAGATTGGCGAATGAAGAGAGAGAGCTTACACTGCAATAAATCAGGGACATCTTTGGATTGAGCACTGGGGGTTACACTAACATACCCCTTGGATTTATGGAGAATATATTCTGGAACCAAATCACTAATGAGAGCCACTTTTATGCTGTGTCTGCCAGAGCCTCAAAGATAGTAAACCCATGCATCAGATATGCACATAGGGTTCTAGCGCACACAGTATTTGGGAGAGGAGATAGTGACGGCATGGTCCGTCAACACGAGCTTTATTTTCTATGGGGCATGCTCAATGGATTTGTAGTGGATGTGGCTTACTTTATGATCAAGCATATGGATAAGGTGGCTAGAGCTAGCAGAGGATTGGTGGTGATAGGAGGTTTGGTTACTCCTATAGCCAGATACTTTGGGATGGAACCCTATGGAGCTGACACGGCAAGAGGGAATACAAGACTCGACATTGAGTCTTGCATAGCGATGAAGATGATAGTTAAAGAGGGAGACACTTTCTGTTTGGTCCTTGGACGAAACATCTCTCCTCTACCCTTGCCCTACATTGAGAAGACCACAGTTAGAGAAAGGGCCAATTGGAAGATATGTCTTAATGAAACTGAGGAAGCCTTTATTCCATCACCTGCTACAGTTCCACCACCACCCATCGGGGGTAGTAGGAGTGATCGATCTTCGCTTTCGCGCAAGATCTATCCCAAGCTAAAAATAAGTAAATCCTCAATCAAAGAACTCAAGGATCACTTTCATGCATTGTTGTATCCCAACAAGTAGGTAAATTAAACTTATTTCTAAAGTCGCAGCCAACGCCTAAGTGATGGCGCACAGGGACTTGTCACCCCCTGATGACACCAAAATATGTAGTATATTTTGTATCATTTTAGATACCTCATCATGCTAAATTGAGAATCTTTTCACTTGTTTTTATGTTGAATCCATTAAATATTGCAAAGTCTACTTCTATTTTGGTTTTTCATGTTTTTCAGGCAAAAAGGCACTATTTTAGGCGTTTTCAAGCAAAAATCAAATACATGGAAGAGTTCTCATCATCAAGAAGAAGTCACCCAAGAATTTTCATGCAAATCGAGGCAAAGAACCCAAAATACCGTAGTGTCGTAAAGGATTTACGGTACCGTATTTTACACGGTTACCGTATTATCGAGATCACGGCCGTATTTTGGTGATTTACCGAACATAAGGCTTTCGCAAAATTACGGCACCACCGTAAGAGTTTACACGGCCGTATTTTGGGGCGCTTTCGGAACAGAGACCTTCGCTGAAATTACGGCACGGCCGTAAACCAGTTTACGGGCCGTATTTTCCAGACGTCTTCAGAACAGAAAGTTGCCCTAAAATTATGGCACTGCCGTAAACCAGTTTATGGGCCGTATTTTCCATACAAATTCGACGAGAGATTTCAGCCGATTTTACGGCACTGCCGTAAACCAAATTACGCTGCCGTATTGTTCCAGCAATTTCAAAACAGAATAATCGACGGATTTAACGGCAGTGTCGTAAGATATTACACTGCCGTATACCGGTGTTTGAACGCGATTCCCAGGTTAATGTCCATGCCCGATCGTTGCAGAGATGATTGCGGACGATCCAGAAGTTTATATTCGATACCATAAGAAGCAAAAGGGGAGCTTTTCACGAGAGGATTACGGAGAGACCAAAAACCCCAATTTTGATCCACCGTCGAGGGAGAAATCTTGATCCACGCCATCGCCGAGGGTTTCGCCGCCGCATTCGATCTAGACGATCTCCAGCCGCGATTTTCACACTAAAGCTTCGTCGGAAGGAGGAGACAACACACCAAAAGTTTCAGACCGTAAAGAGATCGATTGGAGGATGAATCGAAGAGCAAATCATCGCTAACACAATTCACCGAAGCTATTTGCAAATTACGGCTGTGAAATACTTCACAGCCATGCTGTATTTTCTAAAACTCCTCTTGTCTTTCAATTTTTGATCCTCTGAAACCATGATTTGTTGTAATTCCCTCATGATGATAGCTTAAACTATTTTTGGGACATGGGGAAGTAATATACATAACTTCCAATGACTAGATAACTCTTTTTCAATATTTTGTTGAGTTTGATCTTAACATGATGATTTTGCTCATGTGATATTTGTGCTTAGACTCTCTTTAAATTCATGTTAGTAATTTTGTTCTTAGAATTTTCGCTTGAGACCGAAAGGTAATTGCTTGAGAATTTGGAACCCTAGAATTGCATGTTAGGATCCCTTCCTTAGGTTAGATTCATCTTGATCTTTTCTAGTAAAATAATCACCATGATTATAATATGAAACTATAGATCGAGTCTATTTGTCAAACGTGAAAATCTTGTGCGAAAGCAAAGATCAGAACGTTGGAGATCCTCGAGCAAAACTAGTCGCGAGACTCAGATGCACGAAAGTGATCCTTGACACTCCACTAGAGATTCCTAGAACTCGGATGCACGAAAGTGATCCTTGAGTTCATTGTTTGATAATATCTTCTTCATGATAAAATTGAATCAACGAAATCCTTATTCATGTCTAGTCATAAAAGTTTAAGTAAACGAAACCCTAGTCCCAGCTTATGTCTCTGATAATCCCGCTTTTAGTTACCGATTGCTATTCTCACGATCTCGACTTGCCTAGTTAGTAAGAAATCAACTATTTAGTATTCGACAACATAGGTCCCTGTGGATTCGATACTTTTTTTATTACTTCGTATACCCGTGCACTTGTGGTTTAATAATAAGTTTTTGGTGCCGTTACCAAGGATTAGTCCAAGGTACACGCGTGCCAGATTTGTTGTGTTCCCTTTCGGGCTATCACCTCCTGATACGGCTCTAAAAACTTGTTCAATTATCACACTTGTTGTTATCTCCGCAAGTGCATGGATACTCGAAGTAATAAAAGATATCGAACCCACAGAGACCTATGTTGTTAAATACGGATCAATTGATTTTTCACTATCTAGGTAATCGAATGAAAGTCAGGTAAATATCACAAACACACGGAAAGATACTATCAGAGAGAGAAAACTGGGACTAGGGTTTTATTCACTTAGATTTTCATGACTAGATGTACAAAGATAATCATCAATCAAATTCTATTTTGATAAAGACATAATTGACCTAAAAAGGGATTATCTCACTCTCGTGCAGATAACCATGCAAGAATAAATCCTCGCTTTCGCGCAAGATTCATCCCAAGCTAATGATAGGTAAATCATCAATCGAAGAACTCGATGATCACTTTCGTGCATCCGAATTCTAATTTGATCGTCTCTAGCGGAAACTCAATGATCACCGTCGTGCATCCGAGTCTCAACACAAGTTTTGCCTATGGTTCTCCAACGTTCTGATCTTCACTTTCGTGCAAGATCTCCACGTTTGACACAACAACTCAATCCTAAGTTTGTAATTGTTATCATGGCAATACAAATCACTAAAATTTAATAATAAGAAAATTCCTAAGAAAATTCCTATCATATAGTTCTAGGGTTCCAAGTTCTTAAGCAAGTCACCTTTCGGTCCTTATTGTGAGAACTCTAAATCATGATGACGAAAATAAACTAAAGAGAATCTTAGAGCAATAATCACATAGGCAAAATTGTCAAAGTAGAACAATCATGATGAAAGTAAAAATAATCTAGTCATTAAGAAAATAAAAGGGAATTACTTCCCCATTTCCCAAAAATAGTTTAAGCTAGCATGGTGGAGAAAATACAATATTCCATAATTTTAGAAGTTCAAAAATCAGTAAAAGAAAAGTTTTGGGAAAATACAGGACGGCTGTGAAGTATTTCACAGTCGTAATTTCAAAAGCTCTCAATGAACAGTGGCTGTCCTTCTTCTTTCCTTGAATTCTCCTTTGAAGTATCTCCTTCTCTTCTGAAACTTTTGGCACGTTGTCTCCTCCTCCAGACGAAGCTTTAGTATGAAAATCGCGGCCGGAGGTGGTCTGGATTGGTCGCGGCGGCGGAACCCTAGGCAGTGGCGTGAATCGTGATTTCTCCCTCGATAGTCGATGAAAATTGGGGCTTTCGGTGTGTGTGTAATCCCCCCGTGAAAGGCTCCTCGATTGCTTCTTACGGCTTCGAATATAAAGCTCTGGTTCGCTCATAATCGTCTCCGCAAGAATCGGACTTCAGAATTGACCTGAAAATCACGTTTAACAACAGAAATACAGTAGTGTAATAGTTTACGACACTGCCGTAAAATCAGTCGAGTTTTCTTTTCTGATGTCGTTTGGGAAATATGGCACCGTAATCTGGATTACGGTACTGCCGTAATATTGGCTGAACTGTCTGTTCGAAAGTGACTGGAAAATATGGCCCGTGTAATCCTTTACGGTGGTGCCGTAAAATCAAGCAAAGTTACTGTTCTGAATCACTCTAAAATACGGTACCGTAATCTAGTTTACGGTACTGCCATAAAATCCAAAAAACATTATGTTAGGAAACTCCTCAAAATACGGCAGTGGCTCAGATTTTACGGTAGCGGATGAAAATATGGTACCGTAAAATAGGGAACGACACTGCCGTAATTTGCTGACTTGCTCCGTTTTCCGTGAAATTTCTTGGGTGATTTCCTCTTTATGATGGTAACTCTTCTATGTGTTTGATTTTGCTTGAAAACTCCTTGAAATAATGCCTTTTTACTTGAAAATCATGAAAAACCAAAATAGAAGTAGACTTTGCAATATTCGATGAATTTAGCATGAAAACAAGTAAAAGATCCTCAATTTAGCATGAAAAGATATACAAAATGATACAAAATATACTATATATTTTGGTGTCATCAAAATACATAAGGCTCAAACTTTGCTTGTCCTCAAGCAAAAATCAAAATTTGAAATCAAAGATTGATCAAAAGAATAACCTTTTCATGCTCAATAAATTTCTAAAATACAACTCATCAACGAAAAACTCTATCAATTGATTTATAAAACTTCAAATAAACATATCATCCTTAGAACTCAATCGTCTAGATCCACAATTCAATCAAATAAAACTTCGCAACATGTACAATAAATAGAATTTTCAATCTCATGACTTTACCCAGTTTCAATTCAAATCTATGATGCTTTTGTTTACAGGAATTAGCTTTCCAAGATCTCTTTTTTCTTTTTTTTTCTCTCTCTTTTTTTTTGGATGATCATTCGCATTCTCCAATTTGATTACCACCTTTTTTCTGGTGACGAGATTAGAGTGCACGGATCACATAATCAATGCAATAGAACTCATATCCTCTAATTTGGAAAGAATTTACCAAGGATAGCAGAGTTTATGTGAAATGATCTCTCTCATGGCATGTACCCACATAGATACATACTTTTTCTATTTATTGCTTCAACCCATGACCTTCGGTACCACTGCGCTTTCCCACAGTGCCAAGTAGGGGAGTTTCTCGCTGTTTTTGCAGATCTTGGATTCTTATTTCCCAACAAATAACAAGAATAGACTAAACATCTATTAGGTTGATCAATTTATCTCAATTCACAAATCATACTCATATGCTCATTTTATTTAAAGGAGTAGTTTCACCTTTAGATCTTATTCTTTAAACAATTCATCTATCCAAAATTTCATGCATCAATTAATGTCATATTTCAATAGACAAATATGTATTGAAGAAATAAATTTAACATGATAGGGCTGTATCTCTAATCATGAATTTGAGTTCTTCTCATCATCAATCAATTCAACAATCAAGAATAATACTCAAGAAAAAAATATTCAACATCACATCATGTCAAAAAGAAATAATATCATAAGTAGATCAAGGCCACAAGACATCATCTAAATCAAAATATTATCATGTAGATGAAATAGTGGTGGCAAACACAAAAACACGAGTCAATGATGAAACCCAAAAGGTGAACAGAAGAGGATACTTACAAAATTTTATCAACCTTTTGTGTCGAGTTTTCTTTTTCTTCTCCTCTCTGTGTTTCTTCTCAAGATAAAAGTAAATAAAAGGAAGTGAACTAAAGTTAGAAAGCTTGGGTTGCCTCCCAAGAAGCGCTAATTTAAAGGTCTTTAGCTTGACCCTTTAACACTCAGATTTGATCGTGGTTCATCTAAATAAAAACTCTCTTTTCTTCAATTAGCTCTTCTTGATGATAGTTCTTAAGTCTCTGACCATTAACCTTGAATTCTCCTATTTCTTCACTCCATATATCCATGGCTCCGTAAGGATAAGCTTTCTTTACCTGAAAAGGCCCAGACCATCGAGACTTAAGTTTTCTAGGAAAAAGTCTCAATCTAGAATTGAATAAAAGAACAAAGTCACCTGGTTGGAAATCTCTCCTAAAAATATGTCGATCGTGCCATCTTTTTGTCCTCTCATTGTAAATTTTTGCATTCTCATATGCAAAGAGTCTAATCTCATCTAGCTCATTCAATTGTAATCTCCTTTTTCCCCCGCACTCTTTAAGTCGAAATTCAGCATCTTGATTGCCCAGTATGCTTTATGTTCAAGTTCCACAGGCAGATGGCATGATTTTCCATAAATCAATTGAAATAGAGACATACCTATTAGTGTTTTGAAAGCAATCTGGTATGCCCACAAGGCATCAACAAGTTTGAATGCCCAATCTTTCCTAATGCGTGACACGGTCTTCTCTAAAATTCCCTTGATTTCTCTGTTTGATATCTCCACTTGTCCACTTGTTTGAGGATGATAAGGTGTTGCCACTCTATGATTCACTCCATATTTTCTAAGTAAGGCTGAAAATTTGTGTTCTATGAAATGCGAGCCTCCATCACTGATTACTACCCGTGGGGTCCCATACCGTGGAAATATGATCTTTTTAAAAAATTTAGCAACAACTCTTGAATCATTGGTCGGTGAAGCAAGAGCTTCAACCCATTTTGAAACATAGTCAACTGCTACCAGAATGTACTTGTTACCTCCTGAAGATGGGAAAGGTCCCATAAAGTCTATCCCCCAAACATCAAATATTTCAACTTCAAGAATATTGGATAGTGGCATCTCATGTCTTCTACTAATGTTCCCCGTTCTTTGATATCTATCACAAGATAACACAAAGTTTCTAGCATCTTTGAAAATGGTTGGCCAATAAAATCCTGATTGTAACACTTTATAAGCAGTCTTTTCAGCACCGGCATGACCACCATAAGAGGATCCATGACATTGGCACAAAATATATGTGACATCTTCTTCAGGCACACATCTTCTAAAAATACCATATGTACATCTTCTAAACACATAAGGCTCATCCCAAAAATAGTGTTTTACCTCAGCCAAGAACTTATTCCTTTTTTGGTAGTTCAAATCAGGAAGAAAAACATTAGCAACAAGGTAATTTACTATATCAGCATACCAGTGAGCTCTGATCTGTTCAATGGTTAAGAGCTGTTCTGGTCTTTTCAGTATGACATTGGCACAATAAAATCCTGATTGTAACACTTTATAAGCAGTCTTTTCAGCACCGGCATGACCACCATAAGAGGATCCATGACATTGGCACAAAATATATGTGACATCTTCTTCAGGCACACATCTTCTAAAAATACCATATGTACATCTTCTAAACACATAAGGCTCATCCCAAAAATAGTGTTTTACCTCAGCCAAGAACTTATTCCTTTTTTGGTAGTTCAAATCAGGAAGAAAAACATTAGCAACAAGGTAATTTACTATATCAGCATGCTTTTCAGTATCCACCATTATCCTTGAAAGATGATTTGTAACAAAGTTTTCTGGTCTTTTTTTGTCTTTAATTTCCAAATCAAATTCCTGTAGAAGTAGGATCCATCTGAGCAAACGTGGCTTAGTATCCTTTTTCTGCATTAAGTATTTTACAGCTGCATGATCAGTATATACTATCACTTTAGAGTCAGTCAAATATGATCTAAATTTATCAAAAGCAAACACTATAGCCAATAATTCCTTTTCAGTGGTAGTGTAAACTTTCTGTGTCTCATCCAAAGTTCCATTGGCATAGTGAATAACATAAGGTTTCTTGTCTTTCCTTTGCCCCAAGACTGCTCCTATTGCATAATCACTGGCATCACACATGAGTTCAAAGGGTAAGTCCCAATCTGGGGGCTGAATGATGAGTGCTGAAACCAAAGCTTTCTTCAATTCCTGAAAAGTAGATAAACAGTTCTCATCAAAAGAAAATTTAACATTTTACAAAGTAAATGCGTAAGAGGTCTAGCAAGTTTAGAGAAATCCTTGATGAACCGCCGGTAGAACCCTGCATGCCCTAGGAAGCTTCGGACTTCCTTTACTGTAGTGGGCAGCTCCAATTTATCTATCACTTCAACTTTGGCTTTGTCCACTTCAATTCCTCTTTCCGAGATTAAGTGTCCCAAAACTATCCCTTGCTTAACCATGAAATGACATTTTTCCCAATTAAGCACATGGTTAGTTTCTTCACACCTCTGCAAAACCCGAGATAAGTTAGCCAAACAAATATCAAACGAAGAACTGTATACTAAGAAATCATTCATGAATACATCCATAAAATCTTCAATAAAATCAGAAAAGATAGCCATCATGCATATTTGGAAAGTAGCAGGTGCATTACATAAACCAAAAGGCATTCTCCTATATGCAAAAGTTCCATATGGGCATGTGGAAGTGGTTTTATCTTGATCATTAGGATGTATAGGAATTTGAAAAAAAACCAGAATACCCATCTAAAAAACAAAAATGAGTGTGGTTTGCCAATCTTTCAACCATTTGATCAATGAAGGGTAAAAGGAAGTGGTCTTTCCTAGTGGCAGCATTCAGTTTTCTATAATCTATACACATGCGCCAACTAGTAACAGTTCTAACAGGAATTAATTAATTATTCTTGTTTTTCATGACAGTTACCCCTCCTTTCTTAGGAACACAATGTACAGGACTTACCCATTTGCTATCAGAGATACGATAGATAATACCTGCATCAAGTAATTTTAGAACCTCCTTCTTTACAACTTCTTTCATTGAGGGATTAAGTCTTCTTTGAAAATCTGCATGTGGTTTGTGTTCTTCTTCCATCAGGATCCTGTGCATACAAAAAAAAGGGCTAATTCCTTTTAAGTCATCAATCGAATACCCAATTACCTTTCTATGAATTCTTAATTCCTTGAGGAGCAATCCGTTTCCCTTTTCCCAAGCTGTGCATCAACTATAACATGATAAGTAGAATCAGGACCAAGAAATTCATAACGAAGGTTATCAGGTAAAACCTTAAGTTCAATTTTTGGAGTCTTTTCTTTTTCATCACAAGTGTTGCAATCTAGAAATTCATTAGTTTCAGAATTGGTTTCTTCCTTAATAACAGAATCATAATCAGAGGTTTCAACAAACAAATCATTAAGATCATAAATAATGTCATCGCTATCATGTATACTAAAACAATACTCAGAATTTGAAGGATTTTTCAAGGCTTCATGCAAGTTACACTCAATTTTTTCACCCCCAATGTTAAGTGAAAGCTTACCATTTTTTACATCAATGAGTGCACCTGCTGTGGCTAAAAATGGCCTACCAAATAAGATGGGGATTTTTGCATCTTCCTCCAACTCAAGAACTACAAAATCTGCTAGGATGAAATACTTGCCTACTTGAATAGGCACAACTACAAGAATCCCCACAAGATATTTGACCGAACGATCAGCGAGCTGCAAAGATATTGAAGTTGGTTTAAGCTCTCCCATGTCCAACCTCCTGCAAACAAATAATGGTATTAGACTCACACTAGCTCCCAAATCACATAAGGCTCGGTCAAAAGCCATACTACCAATAAAACAAGGAATAGAGAAACTACCTGGATCCTTCAACTTAGGTGGCAACTTATTTTGAATAATAGCACTACATTCCTCAGTTAAAGCCACAGTACCATAGTCTTCTATTTTCCTCTTATTAGATAGAATTTCTTTTCAAAATTTAGCATATGTAGGCATTTGCAATAAAGCTTCAGTAAATGGAATGTTAATGTAAAGCTTTTTCAAAATGTCTAAAAATTTCCCAAATTGTTTATCTAGTTTTTCCTGCACAACCCTTTGAGGAAAATGTATAAGTGGCTTATAAGGCGGAAGCAAATTAGACTTAGAATTATCTTCTTTACATGGCACATCCCCTTTTGGTTCATCACTCTTTCGAAGCGTTAAACTAGGTAGGGTTTGCTCATGTTTAGAGGATTTTTCTAATTCTAATTCCTCATCATAATCAGAATAGGACTCTTTGTTCTTAAGTTCAACCTTCCCTTTAGGTTCTCCTAGTTTCTTTCCACTTCTAGTGACAACAACATTGCAATGTTCATTAGGCATCTGATTTTCTATGAAGTTCTCGTGAGCAGTTAAAGATTCTACTTGAGAAGCAAGTTGGTTAACCATTCCCTTAAGATTTTCAATTTCTTTGTTTTGATTTTTCATATATTGAGTTTGATTAGTCATAAACTTGTCAAGCCAAGATTCTATACTAAAAGAATTTACCTCTTCAGTTGGAGTTTGCAATTCCTCATTCTTGTTCTTACCATGATGATCATGTAACATTCTTTCCTCAGGATTCCATTGGTTATGGTTCAGGGATATTTCTTCAAACAGTGCAAAAGCATCTTCCACGGTCTTACTCATGATAGCTCCTCCTGCAGAAGTATCAACAATTAGACGGGTATCATAAGGTAAGCTATAACAAAATGTATGAATTAAAGTCCAGTTTTCAAGGCCATGGTGCGGTCACTTCCGTAGTAAATCATTAAAATGCTCCCACGCCTTGCTAAATGATTCTCCATCTTTCTGTGCAAAGTTTATGATTTGATTTCTGAATTGGATGGTTTTGCTCGGTGGAAAGTACTTCTCTAGGAAAGCTTTTGATAGTTGTTCCCATGTAGTAAATACACCAGTAGGTCTAGAATGTAGCCAAAATCATGCTCGGTCCCCTGAGTGAAAAAGGAAATAATATTAGTTTTAATGCGTTATCAGAAACCCCATGAATCTTAATGGTATCACAATATTCAAAAAAAAAGATGTAAGTGTTGATAGGGATCTTCAATTGGATCTCCTCCAAATTGATTCTACTAGATCATGGTCAAGAAGGCAGGATTAATCTCAAAATTATCGGCTTCAATGCTGGGTTTGATAATGCTAGAATATATTTCTCGTGACCTAGGGACAGCGTAGTCCCTTAGTAGTCTCTGTCCTGCCATTGGATTTAAATTTCCTGTATAATCTAACACAGACAGATTAAGTAACTCAAGTAAAAAGAGAAGAACAAATAGATAAAACATGAATTAATCCTAGTCTAGCAATAATCTCAATATCTTCAATATTGACAAAACTAAGGTCTCCGGCAACGGCGCCAAAAACTTGTTGTATCCCGACAAGTAGGTAAATTAAACTTATTTCTAAAGTTGCAGCCAACGCCTAAGTGATGGCGCACAGGGACTTGTCACCCCCTGATACGGCTCTAAAAACTTGTTCAATTACCACACTTGTTGTTATCTCCGCAAGTGCACGGATACTCGAAGTAATAAAAGATATCGAACCCATAGAGACCTATGTTGTTAAATACGGATCAATTGATTTTTCACTATCTAGGTAATCGAATGAAAGTCAGGTAAATATCGCAAACACACAGAAAGATACTATCAGAGAGAGAAAACTGGGACTAGGGTTTCATTCACTTAGATTTTCATGACTAGATGTACAAAGATAATCATCAATCAAATTCTATTTTGATAAAGACATAATTTAGCTAAAAAGGGATTATCTCACTCTCGTGCAGATAACCATGCAAGAATAAATCCTCGCTTTCGCGCAAGATTCATCCCAAGCTAATGATAGGTAAATCATCAATCGAAGAACTCGATGATCACTTTCGTGCATCCGAATTCTAAGTTGATCGTCTCAAGCAGAAACTCAATGATCACCGTCGTGCATCCGAGTCTCAACACAAGTTTTGCCTATGGTTCTCCAACGTTCCGATCCTCACTTTCATGCAAGATCTCCACGTTTGACACAATAACTCAATCCTAAGTTTGTAATTGTTATCATGGCAATACAAATCACTAAAATTAAATAATAAGAGCAATCATAAGAAAATTCCTATCATAAAGTTCTAGGGTTCCAAGTTCTTAAGAACGTCACCTTTCGGTCCTTATTGCGAGAACTCTAAATCATGATGACGAAAATAAACTAAAGAGAATCTTAGAGCAATAATCACATAGGCAAAATTGTCAAAGCAGAACAATCATGATGAAAGTAAAAATAATCTAATCATTAAGAAAATAAAAGGGAATTACTCCCCCATGTCCCAAAAATAGTTTAAGCTAGCATGGTGGAGAAAATACAATATTCCACAATTTCAGAAGTTCAAAAATCAGTAAAAGAAGAGTTTTGGGAAAATACAGGACGGCTGTGAAGTATTTCACAGCCGCAATTTCAAAATCTCTCGATGAACAGTGGTTATCCTTCTTCTTTCCTTGAATTCTCCTTCGATTGATCTCCTTCTCTTCTGAAACTTCTGGCACGTTGTCTCCTCCTCCAGACGAAGCTTTAGTATGAAAATCGCGGCCAGGTGGTCTAGATTGGTTGCGGCAGCGTGAATCGTGAACCCTCGATTGCTTCTTATGGCTTCGAATATAAAGCTCAGGTTCGCTCGCAATCGTCTCCGCAAGAATTGGACTTCAGAATTGACCTGGAAATCGCATTTAACAACAGAAATACAGCAGTGTAATAGTTTACAGCACTACCATAAAATCGGTCGAGTTTTCTGTTCTGATGTCGTCTGGGAAATGCAGCACCGTAATCTAGTTTACGGTACTACCGTAATATTGGCTGAACTCTCTGTTCAAAAGTGACTGGAAAATACGGCCCGTGTAATCCTTTACGGTGGTGCCTTAAAATCAAGCAAAGTTTCTGTTCTCAATCGCTTTGAAATATGGTACCGTAATCTGGTTTACGGTACTGCCAAAGAATCCAAAAAACCTTCTGTTTGGAAACCCCTCAAAATATGGCAGTGGCTCAGATTTTACGTTAGCATATGAAAATACGGTACCATAAAATAGTTACGGCACTGCCGTAATTTGCTGACTTGCTCCGTTTTCCATGAAATTTCTTGGGTCATTTCCTCTTGATGATGGTAACTCTTCTATGTGTTTGATTTTGCTTGAAAACTCCTTGAAATAATGACTTTTTACCTGAAAATCATGAATAACCAAAATAGAAGTAGACTTTGCAATATTCGATGAATTTAGCATGAAAACAAGTAAAAGATCCTCAATTTAGAATGAAAAGATATCCAAAATGATACAAAATATACTATATATTTTGGTGTCATCATGCATCCGAATTCTAAGTTGATTATCTCAAGTGGAATCTCAAGGATCACTTTCGTGCATCCGAGTCTCAACACAAGTTCTACTTATGTTTCTCCAAAGTTCTGATCTGCCCTTTCGCCCAAGATCTTCACGTTTGATAAATTAACTCAATCCTAGATTTATATTATTATCATGACAATTATTCTTCTAAAATCAAGAAACAAGAACTAACATAATTTCTTAGAGTAAGTTCCTAACATGCAATTCTAGTGTTCCAAGTTCTCAAGCAAGTCACCTTTCGGTCCTTACTGTGAAAACTTTAAAACATGCTTAATAACATGAATCTATGGAGAATTAAAGAGCAATTTTCACATAAGTAGAATTATCATGCTAAAATTATACGTGACGAAGTAATGAAAAATTTGTCTACTCATTAAGAAATCAAAGCGAATTACTCCCCCATGTCCCATGAAAGGTTTAAGCTATCATGGATGAAAGATTACAATAATCCATAGTATCAAAGTGTAGGAAATCAAGAAAAAAGGGAAAAATAAATAACCACACGGCTGTAATGGAAATTACAGCCGTAATTTCCGTGTGTGAACAGCGCCGGCGGCGTGGTTTTGTTGATTTCTCTTCCGATCGATCTCCTTTCACTCCGAAACTTCTGGGGTGTGTTCTTCTCTTCCAGGCGAAGCTTCCCCTCAAATTTCATGGCTGGAGATGCGTTGTACGCTTCCCAGCGGTGAAACTTAAGGCGGCGGCGTGAAACTCGATTTCTCCCTCGTTAGTGGATGAAAATTAGGGCTTCTTCATTCTCTCTATTCTCCTCGCAAAAAGCTCTCCTTTTTCTTCTTATGGATCTTCAAATTATTGCCTGGATTGTATGCAATCGATCGCATAATTACGGCCGTGGTTTCAATTATAGCACTGCCGTATTTTCTTTAAGTTCTTCTGTATAGGATTCGACCTGAATTACGGTATCGTGAAATTACTTACGGCCATACCATATTTTCTCCAAATCTCTCGGGTCAGAAATCGCCTCACAATATGGCACCGTGGAAATTATTACGGCCCTGCCGTAAAATCTGGAAATCTCTCGGGTGAAAAAATACATTGAAATTATGGCCCGTGAAATTCCTTACGTTCGTGCTGTAATTTCCTAAAAGCTTTCTAGATGAAAACTCTCCAAATTACAACAGTACTCTGATATTACGGTAGCCACTGAAAATACAGTACCATAATATAGATTACGGCACTGCCATATTTTGGTCTGAAACTCCAATCTTCATGAAATTTGACATGTAATCTTTTCTTAATGGTGGGAATTCATTCATGCATCTGGAATTGCATGAAAACGCTTGAAAATCGTGCCTTTTTACTTGAAAATCATCAAAAACCAAAAAGAGTGTAGATTCCATAGTATTTGATAGAAAGGGCATAAAAATATGCAAAGAGCATAAATATGACACAAAAATATCTATGAAATGTCATGAAATTTACTATAAATTTCAGTGTCATCAGACCTATTGTGTTGAATTTATTTCTCTAATATATATCTGCCTATTGGAATTTTTCATTGATTGATGAATGAAATTTTAGGTAGACATGTTATTTGATAATATGATTTAGAAAGTGAAACTACTTCCTTAAATAAAATTAGCATATGAGTATGATTTTTGAATTGATATTGATTGATTAATTTAGTTAATGTTCATCATATTTACTATTTTTTGGGAAGAAAGATTCCATGATCCTTATAAGAGTCAGTGATAACTCCCTTACTTGGCACTGCGCAAAATTGGCAGTGGTACCAAAGACATGGGTTGAAGTCAAAATAAAAAAATGATGAGAGAAAAAAAATTCCAGAGAATGACTCCTCGTCTTGGCACCGTGTTGATTTGTGGTGGTACCTAAGTTGAAAGTTGAAGTCCAAAAAAAAAAAAAAAAAAAAAAAAAGCATGTATCTATGTGGGTACATACCATGGAGAGAAATCGGTTCACATTAACTCCGCTATCTTGTGTAAGATTCTCCCTACTTAAATGATATGAATTATATTACATTGATTATGTGATCAATGTACTCTAACTTCGTCACCAGATAAAAGGTGGTAATCGAATTAGAGAATATGGACGATACATAAAAGGAAGGAACTAAAAAAATTCTGAGTGGAAAAAGATCTTGAAATCCTACTCCTCTAAACAAATGTATGGTAGATTCGACTAAAACTAGATGAAATCTTGAGATTGAAATTCTACTTATTATATAAGTTGCAAATTTTTATTTGATTAAGTTGTGGATCTTGGGGATTGAATTCAGAAGATGATATGTTTATTTAAAATTTTATGATGCAATTGGTGAATTCTTCCATTGGCGATTATATTTTAGAAATTTATTCCTCATAAAAAAGTTTATTCCTTTGATCAGTTTTTGATTTTGCTTGAGGACAAGCAAAGTTTGAGCCTTATGTATTTGATGACATGAAAATTCAAAGTATATTTTGTTAGGGTATGCCCTTAACGCCAATGTTTGAGGCTTTGGGTTATGTTCAGTATCATGTATAAACAATATAAAGGCAATTGTTGTTATTCAGATTGTTACATTATCTGCTGTTGTATGTATACTTCTGAGTAATGTCTCAATGATGGTCAGCTTAGCTGACATTCAGTATTGTCCTTAGTCGAGATATCTCAGTGAACATGAGACAGCCTTGGTATGATTGAGACTAATATGTGTTCTAATCTTATAGGATGCTTCGAGCATGGAATAAGATTTAGATACATAGGTGCATTGGATGTACTGGACTGACCCTACTTAGGATATTCAATTGTTTGTCACAATGTGAATAATCCTTGTATGCAAGCAAGTGGCATATTCCCTCTGACTTGAGATCACTTGTGTTTCTAAGTGATGATTGGCATTATCTTGAGATAGTTCAATATCATTTGAAATATAATGGTTAAGGATTATCTTGGATAGTGGGCATGAGTCATGTTAGGGTACTTGTGATAGATAAAGGATTGCCTCTCCTATTTGGGGTGTGATGTTCTAATGGGGCCTCCTGGATGAAATGGTTGAGAATGTGTATGGCCATACCCAGACGACTATGTTCGTCTGATCTAACCATTTTCATCATGTTGGAATCACAGGCTTGACACGCTTGTCCAACGAGAACATCCAGTGGCAAAGGGAACCATGTATGCCAAGTGAATTAGATTCACACTTGTTCTATGGTTTGGGAGTAATCTTGGAAGACTTTTTTCTTCATATCGGGAGACAGTGATGTGTTGCTAGATACCCCTCTCTGGTCGTGATAATGTAAGTTATCGTTACCGACATTGAAGGAAACCCTTAGGGTCGCACAATTTGATGATATGGCTTACTTATGTCAGATCGTGTGGACTGGAATTATTCTAGTTCATTTTAAAGGAATTTAAGCTCTGATTAAAAGTGAGATCTAGTCTAATCATGTTTGATTGATTAGGACATTTGATCGGTAAGCTTTGATCGAAGGATTGAAGCTTAATCGTAAAGATCAGGGGTTCAATGTGATGTGTGGTTAGATCTTGAGCCATTTGGTTCAAAGAAGATTATAACCAGGGCTGGTTTGATTTGGTGCTTGAACCAAATTAAGATTGAACCGGTTCACTTGTGAACGCTTGGTTCAATCAATGAGGATTTTTCGATCGCTTAAAGGGTAGTTATGGAGGGAGTTACTAATTCGGTTCTTACCATAAGTGGTGGCCGATTTTTCCTTTAGAGCACCCCACGTTTTCGAAAGCCCTCTCGCCTCCTCCTCCTCTCGTCGCCCTTGTGTTCTCGTGTGGATCATCTTCACGCAAGGAAGAGAAGCTTGACCGGGGCAAGGGAACACACATCACTCTTTCTAAGAAACGATCAGGACTCCTTGGTGTCTTTGCTAGCACAAGGAACACAAAGGAAGGAAGTCTTTCTCATCTTGTGTGTGACTTCTTTGGAGAAGAGTGTTGGGGTATGCCCTTAAGGCTAATGTTTGAGGCCTTGGGATTATATCAGTATCATGTATAAACTCTATGTTTATAAAGGCAATGGTTGTTATTCAGGTTGTTATATTATCTGCTGCAATACATATACTTCTGAATAATGTCTCAATGCTGTTCAGCTTGGCTGACATGCACTTTTGTCCTTAGTCAAGATATCTTGGTGAACATGAGACAGCCTTGATATGATTGAGACTAATATGTGTTCTAATCTTATAGGATGCTTCGAGCATGGAATAAGATGTAGACTCATGGGTACATTGGATGTACTGGACAGACCCTACTAGGATATTCAATTGCTTGTCACAATGTGAATAATCCTTGTATGCAAACAAGTGGCATACTTCCTCTGACTTGAGATCACTTGTGTTTCTAAATGATGATTGGCATTGTTTTGAGGTAGTTCAATATCATTTGAAACATAATGGTTATAGACTATCTTGGATGATGAGCATGAATCATGTTAGGGTGCTAGTGATAGATAAAGGATTGCCGTCTCCTAGCTTGGAGTGTGATGTTCTATAGGGGCCCCCTGGATGAGATGATTGAGAAAGTGTATGGCCATACCCAGGTGACTATGTTCATCTGATCTAATCATTCTCATCATATTGGAGCTACAGGCTTGACACGCTTGTCCAATAAGAACATCCAGTGGCAAAGGAAACATGTATGCCTAGTGAAGTGGATTCACACTTGTGCTGTGGTTTGGGTGTAGTCTTGGAAGACTCTTTCCTTTATATCGGGAGACAGTGATGTGTTGCTAGATACCCCTCACTGATCGTGATAACGTGAGTTGTCGTTACCGACATTTAAAAGAAACCCTTAGGGTCGCACAATTTGATGATATGGCTTACTTAAGTCAGATCGTGTGGACTGAATTGTTTGGGTTCAGTTTAAAGGGATTTAAACTCTGATTGTAAGTGAGATCTGGTCTGATCATGTTTGATTGATTAGGGCTTGAGATCGGTAAACTTTGATCGAGAGAATGGATGCTAGATCAGTGAGATCAGGAGCATCAAGAGATGAACGGTTAGATCTGGAGCCTTAGGGTTTATTGTGATCTAGACCAAATTGCTTGGGTTAATTGGTCTTTGAACCAGACCAAATTGAACCGGCTCATCAAGTGAGCGCATGGTTCAAGAGGAGAGGAATTTGCGATTGGGGTAAACCCATGGTCGCATCACAAGTTGAGATTTTTCTATTTTTAGAAAACATGTCTCTAAACGTGGGCACGCCTCACGTTCTCTTTTTCACGCCTCTTGTCGCCTCTTTGGCTTGGTCTCTACACACATTCTCGAGAGGAGAAGTTGAGACGACAAGGGAGAGGTTTCGCCAAGCAAAGTTGTCTTCTCTTCCCTTCCATACGACAAGGACCTTTATAGAACCTTGCTAGCACAAGGATCAAAAAGGAGTAGGCGACATCACCTTGTGTGCGCACCATTTGGAGGAGAAGCATTCGACTCTCTTCTTCCTAGACGCCATCCAAGAAATGGCATTGGTAAGAATCGATCCTCATGTATATGAAAATTTAAAGTTGATCATACTGCATGCATCGATCTAGAAACCTATTCCGCTGCGTTAAATCCTCTACATGCGCCTATTAGGGTTTCGCCCCCATGTTAGGGGACTTTCAAAGAGGCGCTCGCCCCTTACATCTTCCAAGTCGCCTCTTACATCATGGCAATGGTAATACTCTAACTTGCTCTATACAAGTTATACAAGGTTGATCATATGCTCATGTCATGCGATCCTAGAATTTCCGCTGCAACAACAAGTTTTTTTTTTTAAATAATGCTTGTGACCTAGGTTCGCCTACAGTGGTATCAGAGCCTAGGTTTTTATGACTTGATGCATAAGGTTGCCTTCTTGTGATCCATGTTTAAGTTATAGGGTAGATCTTGTTTATGTTCATATGCGACTACTTGATGCACATGTTTACATACTTGCTTGCGCATGTGATGTTAGATGAATCCTAACATACATAATTTGCGTGTATGTTGTTATTTTTCAAACAAAATTATCTTCATGCGCGACTCCACTAGATCTATTAGTGCGCCTACTTCGAACACTTAGACGGGTTAACAGTTCTGAAGTCGTTAGTCAAGAATGGACCCTACAGCCTAATCAGACTATCTGACAGCCTGGATGGGCAGCTAGATAGCACCTGTGCGCAAGCTGTACAGGTGGCTATAAGCCGATTGCAGAAGGGCGTGTAGCGATGTCTGTTTGAGGCGCCTAGTGAACGATCATGATTAAGGCCCGGGGTCACACCCGCTTGCCGGAAATCATGTGGGACGTTCAGCCCTTAAGGCATGCATAGTCGACCATTGGGTCGACGCAAGTCGGTTATGACTGGGTGCATGCAGGGGCAGTGGGTCTGACTTGGTCTGACGAGTGGATATCTGTTAATGGACCGTTGTAAGGTAGTAGGGCACATAAGGAAATAAAATTGATGCCATGGGATTTTTCCGAAAATTTTATTTCTGATTGGATCACATGTTGTACGTGTTTAACATGTTGCATTGTGCACATTGGGTGTTTATTTAATCTTATGTGGGCTGCCCTATTTTGTATGCTGTGCTGGGGCCTGCGTGCCTGGAAATTAATATATTTGATGTGATCTGCGAGTCACATTTGAAATTATTAAAAATGTATAATTGACCTCCGTGTCAATCCATGTCTAGATAGTTTTTAAAATGTAATTTGATCATACATGAGCACACAGCACAAATGGCAGAAGCGTTTGCAGCTATTGGCGTCACTAGGTGGGAGGTCTAGAGTTCGACTCTAGAATAGGCACATTCTATCTGGTGGGCGCGTTAGGGCTGCAGATGGCGTTTGGGCCCAGGCTGGGCCTGATGAGGTACAAGTCCCATAAAGAGATCAAGTAAAGACTTTAGTTAAACTAGGGTTTTACTTAAATTTTATGGGCGTTTACCACATAAGATAATGGTGCTTTCTATTTACTGTTTTAAGTAATATTAGCACATGTATGTTTTATTCTTCAGCTATCACTATAGAATTTGCATGATAGTAAGAAGATAAAAAGACCGTTAAAATCCAACGTAAATATCAAGCTAAGGATTGCCTTCTGACGCGAAACCTCACTGTTCTGACTATCGTTGGGGCCGTGTTGTACCCACTCAGTGGGCACGCCCAGCTATCTTCAGACGGTGCGCGATTACACCAACATGCTACAGAGAAGGGATTTATCGCTTCTCGTTGCTCAGCATAGCACGTGGTGGTCCAGGAAGTTGGTCAGGTCAGCTTGACCATATAGGCTACAAGTTGAGCACATGATAGCTATATGGAGGCAGCCATCTGAGGAATAAGAAACTGTGTTGTACCAACTCAGTTGGCACAGTCTTTTGGATTGCCTAGATGAAGGGGAATCGCACGGGTTGGCGATTGGCATGGATTGCCTACCAGTGATTAGTGCTTGAACTCTCTGTGCATCTTATCTCGCCTGAGCGGGACGCGGAGATCAAGTATGAAATCTGGATCCCATCTCACTAAAAGAGTTTGACTCTTTCGGGCTGTTTTATTGGATTTTCAGTCAGATAAAATAGTGAGAAGAGAATCACTCTTAAGTCCTGGAATGATTCTAACATGGATATTGACCTTGTTGTTCTTGCTATGTTGTAGATTCCTGCAGCAACGAACACCACGGGGCTCAACTTGCGATCCATATTGGAAAAGGAGAAGTTTGCTGGGCCAAACTTCTTAGACTGGTATAGACAGCTGAAGATTGTCCTCAAAGCTGAGAGGAAGCTGTACGTCCTTGAGTCGGCAATGCCGGCTCAACCCGCTGCGAACGCCGCAAGGGCAGTTCGAGATGCTTATGACAAGCACGTCAGTGATAGTACTGATGTCGCTTGCCTTATGCTTGCGTCAATGACGCCCGAGCTACAGCGTCAGCATGAGGATTTGTCTGCTATTGATATTATAGCAAATCTGAAATTGCTGTATGCTGCACAGGCAAGGACAGAACGCTATAATTTAACGAAACTTTTCTTTCATAGCAAGTTGACTGAAGGGAGTCCAGTGGGAGCTCACGTACTCAAGATGATTGGGTACAAAGAAGCTCTAGAGAAACTGGGTCATACCATCAATCAAGAACTTCTTGTAGACAATCTTGCAGTCTCTTCCGGCTTCTTTCGATGCGTTCATCATTAATTTTAATATGAACAAAATCGACTGTACTCCGGCAGAATTACTGAATATGCTCTGCACAACATAGCAGACTCTTGAGAAGGGAAAGCCTTCATCCTCTGTCTTGATAGTTCCTTCAAGGAATAAGAAGAAGGGGAAGAAGGGCTATCCTCGCGATAGCAGCATATTATGATTATGAGATCTGGCAAATGGATGTGAAAACCGCTTTCCTTAACGGAAAATTAGAAGAGGATGTGTACATGACACAACCTGAAGGTTTCATTAATCCGTCAGAACGTCATAAAATATGCAAATTAAAGAAGTCCATTTATGGACTAAAACAAGCATCGCGAAGCTGGAATATTCGTTTTGATGAATCAGTTTCTGAATTTGGTTTCGTCAAAAATGAAGATGACCCGTGTGTATATAAAAGGTTTAGTGGGAGCGTGATTACTTTCCTAGTCCTCTACGTCGATGATATTTTAATCATTGGAAACGATATTCCTGAACTGCATGCAGTCAAAGCATGGTTAAGAAAATGTTTCCAGATGAAAGATTTAGGAGAAGCGACCTATATACTAGGTGTGAAGATCTTTAGAGATAGATCTAATAGGCTTCTCGGGCTGTGCCAGAGTACTTACATCGATAAGGTCCTGGAGAGATTCCATTTAGAAAATTCTAAAAGAGGATATCTTCCAGTCAGACATGGTCTGAATCTTTCAAAGAGCTAGTGTCCTCAAACACATTCTGAGAAAGATGAGATGGACAATACGCCTTATGCTTCGGCTATTGGGTCTATCATGTATGCGATGTTATGTACTCGCCCAGACATCGCTTACGGGTTAAGCGTAACCAGTCGGTTCCAAGGTAATCCAGGGAAGGCACATTGGATTGCAGTCAAGAACATTTTAAAATATCTTCGGAGAACCAAAGATATGTTCTTGATTTATGGAGGTCAGGGAGAACTCAGTATTGAAGGATATACTGATGCTTCGTTCCAATCTGACCAAGACGATTTCCGATCGCAATCAGGCTATGTCTTTAGCTTGAATGGAGGAGCAGTGGTGTGGAAGAGTTTCAAACAATCAATTGTTGCTGATTCCACAACAGAAGCCGAGTATGTTGCAGCCTCGAAAGCATCAAAGGAGGCAGTATGGATTCGTAAGTTCATTCAGGAACTTGGTGCTGTTCCTTCGAGTGCAGATCCATTGGTTGTCTTCTGTGACAACACTGGAGCGATTGCACAAGCGAAGGAACCACGGTCACACCAGAAGTCCAAGCACATACAAAGAAGGTTTCACTTGATCCGTGAAATCATTGATCGAGGAGATATCAAGATCTGCAAGATTCATACAGATGACAATCTAGCTGACCCGCTTACAAAGCCTCTGGCGCAGCAGAAGCATGAGAAGCACTGTAACAATATGGGTTTGAGATACCTCAACCATTAGATTAAGTGCAAGTGGGAGATTGTTAGGGTATGCCCTTAACGCCAATGTTTGAGGCTTTGGGTTATGTTCAGTATCATGTATAAACAATATAAAGGCAATTGTTGTTATTCAGATTGTTACATTATCTGCTGTTGTATGTATACTTCTGAGTAATGTCTCAATGATGGTCAGCTTAGCTGACATTCAGTATTGTCCTTAGTCGAGATATCTCGGTGAACATGAGACAGCCTTGGTATGATTGAGACTAATATGTGTTCTAATCTTATAGGATGCTTCGAGCAAGGAATAAGATTTAGACACATAGGTGCTTTGGATGTACTGGACTGACCCTACTTAGGATATTCAATTGTTTGTCACAATGTGAATAATCCTTGTATGCAAGCAAGTGGCATATTCCCTCTGACTTGAGATCACTTGTGTTTCTAAGTGATGATTGGCATTATCTTGAGATAGTTCAATATCATTTGAAATATAATGGTTAAGGATTATCTTGGATAGTGGGCATGAGTCATGTTAGGGTACTTGTGATAGATAAAGGATTTCCTCTCCTATTTGGGGTGTGATGTTCTAATGGGGCCCCCTGGATGAAATGGTTGAGAATGTGTATGGCCATACCCAGACGACTATGTTCGTCTGATCTAACCATTTTCATCATGTTGGAATCACAGGCTTGACACGCTTGTCCAACGAGAACATCCAGTGGCAAAGGGAACCATGTATGCCAAGTGAATTAGATTCACACTTGTGCTATGGTTTGGGAGTAGTCTTGGAAGACTTTTTTCTTCATATCGGGAGACAGTGATGTGTTGCTAGATACCCCTCTCTGGTCGTGATAATGTAAGTTATCGTTACCGACATTGAAGGAAACCCTTAGGGTCGCACAATTTGATGATATGGCTTACTTATGTCAGATCGTGTGGACTGGAATTATTCTAGTTCATTTTAAAGGAATTTAAGCTCTGATTAAAAGTGAGATCTAGTCTAATCATGTTTGATTGATTAGGACATTTGATCGGTATGCTTTGATCGGAGGATTGAAGCTTGATCGTAAAGATCAGGGGTTCAATGTGATGTGTGGTTAGATCTTGAGCCATTTGGTTCAAAGAAGATTATAACCAGGGCTGGTTTGATTTGGTGCTTGAACCAAATTAAGATTGAACCGGTTCACTTGTGAACGCTTGGTTCAATCAATGAGGATTTTTCGATCACTTAAAGGGTAGTTATGGAGGGAGTTACTAATTCGGTTCTTACCATAAGTGGTGGCCGATTTTTCCTTTAGAGCACCCCACGTTTTCGAAAGCCCTCTCGCCTCCTCCTCCTCTAGTCGCCCTTGTGTTCTCGTGTGGATCATCTTCATGCAAGGAAGAGTAGCTCGACCGGGGCAAGGGAACACACATCACTCTTTCTAAGAAACGATCAGGACTCCTTGGTGTCTTTGCTAGCACAAGGAACACAAAGGAAGGAAGTCTTTCTCATCTTGTGTGTGACTTCTTTGGAGAAGAGGCGCTCGCCCCTTACATCTTCCAAGTCGCCTCTTACATCATGGCAATGGTAATACTCTAACTTGCTCTATACAAGTTATACAAGGTTGATCATATGCTCATGTCATGCGATCCTAGAATTTCCGCTGCAACAACAAGTTTTTTTTTTTAAATAATGCTTGTGACCTAGGTTCACCTACATATTTTGTGTCATTTTATAGGTCTTTCTGTATCACATTCATGCTCTTTTGCTTATTTTTATGCCTTTTTTATCAAATGTTGCGGAATCTACACCTTTTTGTGTTTTTTTATCATTTTCTAGTAAAAAAGAATTATTTTAAGGCGTTTTCAAGCAATTCAGATGCATAGATGAATTCTCATCATCAACAGAAGATTACCTGTCAAATTTCATGCAAATCAGAGCTTTAGACCAAAAATACGGCAAGGCTGTAATTAATATTACGGTACCGTGGTTTTACTGAACCTACAGAATAAACCATGGCACTACCGTAATTTCCGAGCACTGCCGTGTTTTGGGTCGATTTCTGTACACAAGGTTTTGGAACATTTACGGCACTACCGTAAATCAGATTACAGGCCATAATTTGGGATGATTTCCGACCAGAGAGTCTTGCCGATTTTATGACACTGCCGTAAACCATATTACAAGCTGCAATTCCAGAGATTTTCTTACAAAATATTTTGCACGATCACGGCACTGTCGTGGTTGTTTTCACGGCCCGTGTTTCTTTCCAGATTTTCACAGAATAAAATACGGCACTGCTGTAATCAAAATTACGGCCGTAATTACAACCCAGGCGGCCGACTTTCCCGAACTTATTGAAGCCCAATTTTTGCACGGTTGATTATGGGCGATCTAGACCATCAATTGGAGATCCGTAATAAGAAAAATACTCATCAGACTGAAGGGAGGAGACACACATGAAAAGCCCCAATTTGATCAACGTTCCAGAGAGAAATCGGGATCTTCACCCCCGCCCTATGTTTCGCTGCCGCGAAGTGCACAGTGCATCTCCGGCCGTGAAATTTGAAGGGAAGCTACACCTAGAGGAGGAGAACATACATAGAAATTTCAGAGTGAAAGGAGATCGATCGGAGGAGAAATCAACAAAAGAGGCATCGCCACCACTATTCATCACGCGAAATTAC
Organism: Costus lasius; assembly: GCA_027563935.2. Lineage (NCBI taxonomy): Eukaryota > Viridiplantae > Streptophyta > Magnoliopsida > Zingiberales > Costaceae > Costus > Costus lasius. The sequence goes on along the minus strand of CM050454.1, from coordinate 61,604,454 downwards.
GACTGTAATTTTCATTACAGCCGTGCTATTAGTTGAATTTCCTATCTCTCTTAGATTTCTAATCCTTTGAAACATGGTTTATTCTAATTCTTCCGCTATGCTTGCTTAAATACTTTTTGGGACATAGGATGTTTGACTTAGAATTTGGATGCACGAAAGTGATCTTTGAGTTCTTTGTCAATGATTTACTTATCCTTAGCATTGAATAAATCCTGCGCAAAAGTGAGGATTGGTTCTTTGTAAATTGTTTGTGCGAAAGCGAGATGATTTCTTTATAAAGTAAATTATATCTTTATCAGAATAAGAATAACCTAATGAACACTTATTTGGATCTAGTCATAGAAATTAAGGTGGATGAAACCCTAGTCCCAATTTCTCTCTCTAACTTTTTCGTGTAATTTCTGATAGTTTGCTTTCATCATTTTTGATTGCCTAGCTAGTGAGAAATTGATTATTCAGTACTTGATAAATGAGGTCTCTGTGGTCCGATATCATATTTATTATTTCAAGTATCCGTGCACTTGGGGACACAACACTAGCTAATCTTGGTGATTATTTTTTATTAAATTTAATAGATAAATATATAAATATAATGTAGAATGCGCCTAGACCAAGTATGATTTAAATCAATTACATATATTAGCTAAATTGGTCAAGCATGGATAAAAATAATTGATTAAATTTGCTGAATTACAAATTAAAAATATATTAATTATTTTAATCATATATGCGCCTATTTATATTTTACATATAAATATATAAATATATTTAATGTAAAATGCGCCTATGCCAATTAATTAGCTAAGAGGAAATTCTCTTGCCAATTAATAAATTTTATTTATTTATGTGACTTAAGTGTCAAGTCCCAAACTTGCGCTAAGACCCTTGTTTAACTCATTTTGACAACATAGGTCAACAGAGGTCCAACGTGGTCCACTAGAACTCAACTAGTGGTCAAACATGAACTAAATAAAATATCATCTCCACAGAAGAAATCTCAAAGCAACAAACTCCCAAAGTGATCCAAATCATACAATGATTCGATCAGAGGCTATCCGATCAGTATAAAACCTCGAGTGTCTAGGTGTGCAACCCTGTAGGTTCTTCAGACGTTGGCAGTGATAATCTAAAATAATCACAAGCAATGAGTGGCACCTAGCTGTGCATCATGGCTACCCAAGTCATCAGAATGAAGTCATCATCGACATCCGCTAAAACTGCGATAAAGTACATGTACCCATTTGTCCTTTTGTCAGGTTGATGTCCAGATTCGACAAGTGTGTCACACTTGTTTAACCCAATCAAATGGTCATGACTTAATCAAGTTCTCACCTGGTATGGCCATACACTTTCAGTCATGCATCCATATAGGGGCGCCATGGACATCAAGCTTCCTCGCAAGAAAGGGGCAAATCCTCACTTGGCACATTGAATTTCTCATATGGCTTGTGACACACCCAATAACAACTATTATTACTTCCCTTTTAGGGCAAAGCATTAGGTTGCATCAGAGTGCATTACTCACCATATAGAGATGTCAATGCCCCCAAGTCTAGGACAAGCATAACTATGTCAATGTGATATTCATCCCGTGACACTGAGATGAATCCTCACGGTGGGTCGATCCAATATACCTCCCTTGATGTACCTATATGCATGCGTTAGCAACCCATGCTCAACTAGCGCATATACTAGTCTCTGGTGAATCATAGCTGTCCCATATCTACTATGATTCTTGATCGGGGACAAACATAGAGACTAGATAAAATCTATCTCATGAAAATGTACATGTGCGCAGATGTACAAATTTATATAACAACGATAATGCCAGAATATATCGTCTATCAAATAGATGTGATACACGTATCCCAATGGACAATTCCAAGGTCCTAGGGCATTGGTTAGACCTAAGGGCATGATCATCCATTCAAAGAGACCATCTTGAGTTTTAAATATCGTTTTCCACTCATCCCCCTCTCAAATTCTAACCTGATGATAGCCACTGTGTAGGTCAATCTTAGAAAACCAAGTTGACCCCACAAGCATGTCAAGCAAGTAAACGAGTCATGGTATGGGAAACCTCTATTTAACTGTGATTTTATTTATGGCCCTACAATCAATGCACATTCTCTAGGAACCATCCTTCTTGGGGATGAGAAGTGCAGGGACTGCACAGGGACTAGGGCTTTCATGATCGAGGTTGGACAAGTTTGCCATCATACAATGCTGAAAAGTGGTTGGGGCATTGCACAATGTAAATGGCATCCACCAATAGGTGAACGTCATCTTCTCCTGGTCTTTCGGATGGATTGGAATTTGTAGAAAACCTGAATATCCATCCAAATAACAAAAATAAGAATTGCAAGCCAAATGCTATAACATCTGATAAATAAAGGAATGAGGAAAGTGGTCTTTGCAGGTTGTGGCATTCAACTTACGGTTGTCAATGCACATCCTCCACCCTGTTACCTTTTGCACAGGAATTAAAGCATTGTTCTTATTATTGATCATGGTGATTCCTCCCTTCTTCGGCACCACATGCACTAGACTCACCCATTGGCTCTTTGAAATGGGGTAGGTCACTCCAACATCAAGTATCTTGAGAATCTCCTTCTTAACTACCTCCTTCATGTTGGGGATGAGTCTCCTCTAATAATCCATTGAAGATTTGCTCCCTTCCTCCAAAAATATTATGTGCATGCATACAGAAAGAATAATATCTTTAATATCATCAAACGTATAGTCAATTACCTTCTTATGCTGCCAAAGTTCATCCAAAAGCAAAGTGGTATGTGTCTCATGAAGGTCGGGATTAACAATAACAAGAAATGTGGAGTTCTCACCTAAGAATTAATACCTGAGATTACTGAAGAGACTTAAAACTCCAATTTTTTCTCATCACTAACCATATTATCAACGTGGTCCAGGTGTTCATCTTTCACCGTCTTTATATCGATGGATGGACTAGAGTCAAGTAATTTAGAATATGATTTAACCTCACACTCCATCTCATCATTGTCATCACCCGTTAAACAAATTTCTAATGGATCTTTGCATGTTCTGGTGATTTGAACTTTTGGTAATGCATCCTCCAGGACATTGATACTGTAGTGAAATCCTACTAAAGAAGATTTTCCCAAGCTTTCTAACAAATCTAAATCAATTGTGTTCTCACTAATGTTTAAAGTCAGCTTCCCATTTTTCACATCGATTATGGCACCTGCTGTTGCTAGAAAGGGACTACCTTAGATTATGAGAAGCTTGGAATCTTCCTCCATCTCGAGAACGATAAAGTCTGCAGGTATGAAAAACTTACTTACCTTTATAGGTTCATCCCCAAGGAGACAGTCAGCTAGCTATAAGGAGACGGTCATGAGCTTTAAGTTGTCGATGTCTAGCTTCTTGCATATAGATAGTGGCATCAAGCTGACACTTGCCCCTAAATCTTGTAGAGCACAATCAAAGGACATATTTCTAATTAAATAAGAAATAGAAAAACTTCCTAGGTCTTTGAGCTTTGGTGGTAATTTGTACTCGATAATGACACTGCACTCGTCGGTAAGTGCTATTGGTGTATATATTGGGAATCCCTGGGCCAAAATAGAATACCCGTGATGCTAGGATCCCTTATGAATATGAACTGAAGGATGTGAAGAGTAGCACCTTGTCAAGCAAATTTAGAAGCAATGCCGATGATGCAGACGCGCACAGGAACATTCTCTACAGTCACACACACATAAGCTCCTGAAGTTCTCTCTAACCCCCGCGCTTGGCGCTAGCCTCGGGAGGTGAGATCCACACCTATAGGGAGATGCTTGAAGCTTACGCCAATCACCAAGATTGTGCCTCCACAAGCTGTCTTCTATTGGTCACAAGGATTGGGGAGCACTCCCACTTGTGCTAATTGATGAGGAGGAAGAAGGAGAATGTTGCCAAGGAGAGGGGAAGCCTCTACCACTTGCAATTCTTCCACAAATACCTTGTTGTCCACATCCTTCAAGGGGCACCACCACAAAGAGGAGGAGGAGGAGAGGTGACAAGAAGAATTGCAGCTAGGTTATCTGGATGAGGAGCAGCTAGGGATTGATGTGTCTCCATGCATGCGCCAATGCCTTCCTTATTTAGAGAATTTGAGTGGTCCCGTCCTTTAAATTATGAATATAAATATTCGTAATTTTCTCTTAAGTTATGCGTGGCCCCCACAACTTAAGTTATGAAGATATTTCATACAAATATTCACTTAAGTTGTGCGTTGTGCATAGCCCCCATGACTTATGCCGCGAATAAAATGAATATAAATATTCATTTTATTGTTACAGTCGCGGGCCCCTTATGTCACGTTTATTCAAGTCAAAAAAGCCTCCAAATAAGTCCAAAACTAAAATACGACTTTGACCCATCGACTAGACCGAGTCTATCAAGGTCACTCGAAGGTCAACCAAGGTCACCCGAAGATCATCTATTGTCAAAATGGAACCAATCTCCATATGATCACCTTAGTCTCATCAGATGCATTTGAGATGCATCAGACGCCCAAATATATCTGAATCAACTGAATGACTCGAACTAGGTGTTGGTGTTTATGCCCTGAGACTGAGTTTTGGTCTGCTTCTCTACTACTTGACATTGATACTTATATATATATCATTCTGGCATTGTCATTATCAATGTTTGTCTACATCTACGATTGTGTACTTACGTGATATTATCCCTGGAGATAGATTGCATATGTGGTCAAACATTATCCCAAGTCAACTACCTTAGTAGATATGAGACAGCTCTGGTACATGTGAGACTGGTATGTTGGCTGATTAGGCACAAGGTGCTAATGCAGACATATGGGTATATCATTGGTTGATATACTAGACCGACCCGCTGTGAGACATTGACTTGGTGTCTTGAGTTATCCTCAAAAGTGACAGGAGATGCATTGATCCCTAGACTTGAGGTCATTGATTCTTCTATATGGTTAGGGACATGCTTTGATACAACCTAACACCTCGCCGTAGATAGGAGGTCATAACGGTTGTCATTGAGCATGTCACGACCCATGTGCAAAGGTCAATGCACAGACAAAGGATTTACCCCTTCCTGAGGGAAGCTTGATATCCGTAGAGCTCCTCTATGGTTCTATGACTGAAAGTGTATGTGTCATGCCCCGGCTGAAATCCAGCTATTCCTTAGCTGATGTTTTCCTAGGGAGATGACAATATTAATAGGAACCAAAGAACTACAATAATCCAATATCATTTATTAAATAATAATCCAAACTTTAACATCAGAAGTTTTATAATACAATCTCTAAAACATACTATCCAACAAATCAACTGAAATAAAAATCAAAAGACAAACTATCTCATCTTGGGGCTGGTATGCTATCTACTCTATTCCTCCTAGAAGCTAACTCTGTACCTAGAAGAGAAACAAAGGGAGTTAGCAAAAATGCTAAGTAGTAATCAACAAATATGGTGAGGGAGTCAAATAACTAGATATCAAATGACTGAAACAATGATATACAAATAATATACAGAATGTCATGTAAATCATCAAGCTGGCCAACAGATCTCAATTAAGAGCCGCACTCATTTTCAGAGTGTTCCCACTGTTGCTCATGTAGTGAAACGACTGTCCGAAATAGCCCAGAGGGTTGCGTCCAACACCTGACATCCGTAGTATTGTCCCGAGGACAACTGGCAGTGCCCTAACCGGCAAACAGATAGTCCGAAACACGTCGGAACTATAACTCAGATAAACAGGCCATTAGAGAATAAATCATCCAGTCTAGAGGTCAATATATATCATGACTTTAACATAACAAAATATTCAACTATTCCACATACTCATGTGTCAATATCACACATGCACAATTGTTCAATCATGCTCATAAGCCAATAAATCAGATATCTCAATACAACTTTGTTAACCATGCATACAGAAATAGAATATGACTAACGAACAAGATAAATGAGGTCAATTGAATTTTAGAAACAAGACAAACAGACGAGTCAAGTTGATATCAGTGTCAATCAATTCTAATATATGTATCATATATCCAATCAAAGGAATAAGCAACAAATCCTATAATTCTTGACACCGTAACAAAGGAGTAGGGTAAGATTTCTACCTCAAACGCTGATATCCTGGATTTCTCTGAAGTCTTAGTTATCTCCTATTCTTAACTGAATAATTTAAATAAATTTCTGTTATTAAGAATCAACCCATAATTATACCCTCAACTCTTAATTTCTTATTTAAATCAAAATCATCCCAAAATAATTATCATCTAAATAATTTTCCCCCAAACATAAATAATCAGAACTTAGGTTTTACTAATTTTATTCTTAGAAAAGAATTAATTAAATTAAAATAAAATAAAAACAAATGAAACTTACCTCTCCTCTGTCGTTGACCTCGACGCGGACGAACACTTCATTCATTCGTCACAATGTCGCCGCCGCAACACATGATACGAACGAATGCTCATTCGTTCACCGCTAGGGAGGAGTTTACGGGTGCTCGCCGCTGGATGCTTCACCACTGACGAGAGAGGGAACAGCAGCCGCCAGCACTGGACCCACTGGAAGGATGCTGCTGCCACAGATAGAGGAAGAAGGTGAAGGCGACATTCACACTGAAACTCGCCGCCGCCGGGAAAAGGAGGTTGCTGCAAGGAGACGAAATGCCGCTGGAAGGAGGAGTCACTGGCGGTGGAAGAGGAAACGGGTGGAGGCGGCGTTTGCCGCAGATTTCGTCGCAGCAGCGCACACACACTAGAAATTCACATCGCCTAATGCAGAAGCTTCTGAAACCTCGTCAGACAGAGATTGCTACACCAAGACCCAACGAAGAAGGTGCGACGCTTCTTCCCGTCACCGCCGGATGCCTACGCTTGCTTGCCGGAGAAGACGTGAACGCGAATCGTGGAGGCAGGCAGTGCAGCGTTGACAGGGAAGAAGAAAGAAAAAGAGGATTGCGGTACTCGTGCGAACAGTAAGTGATTAGGGATTAATGAATAGGATTAAGAAAGGGTTAGAGATATTTATAGGGGATTAGGGGAAGATTTAGGATATTAAATATAGCAAAATTTTAAAATTTAAAATTTAAATTAATAATAAAAAATCTAAACTTAGGTTATAACAGTATAGCCATACCCTGGTGAGAACCTGATTTAGTCATGACCATGTGATTGGGTTAGAACAAGTGGTGACACACTTGTCCAATCGGATATCACTTTGGCAAATGGACTATAATGCATTTGTGCCTAGTTGTAATGATGGGGATGTCGATGTCGACATCCATTCCAAAGACTTCAGTAGCAGTGATGCACTGCAAGGTGCCACTCACTACTTGTGAAGACCTTAGGGCATCATTGTCAACGTTAGAGGAACCTACAGGGTCGCACACCTTGATACTCGAGTTCTCGTATTGATCGGGAAGCCTTATGATCGAGTTAATGAATAACTCAGATCTATTTGGGAGATTTCGTCAGCGCCAATGGACCTGATGAGATGGAAGAGAGTTATTAGAGCCAAACTTCATTTTTGGCAGGTTGACCCGAATTTGACCATGGTTGGTCATATTTGAGTTAGGGTTGCATTGGATTGGATCCAATAGCTTAATCAACTCAACCAATGAAGTTTGGGCTAGCTCATTACCCAATGAGGCCCAATAACAAGTTGTCATGAAGAGAGAATTGGGCTTAAGGGTATAATGGGGAGAAATCTCCTCCTATTGGCGCCTAAGGGCATAATGGGGAGGAGTGGGCGAACGTTGCTTCCTTTGGAAGGATTTCGCGTCTAGCCCTTATGCCTGGGATGGCAACCTTGCTACTATGGCAAGGATGAGGGCACATATGGCTGAATTAACTTGTAAGGCAAGTGCTTGGCGCATATGGAAAGGGTGTAGAGGTTTATGGTAAAGTCTTGGAGACTTTCCTTACCTCAAACCCTAATTGCTTCCATGCCCTAACCCTAGCCTCATGCCTCTATATATCAAGGGATATGCAAGAGACTAAGGCATGCAATAATACTTGACGTGAGCAATCCAAAGGGGCGAGAGAGCAACAAAGAGTTGGCGCAACCTTCGTCTTCCACTTAAGGGCCGCAAGTCATCGTCTTCTTCATCTCTTCTTGGCGCAAGGATACTTGAAGTTGGCGGTTTCTTCTCCATCCTTCTTCATCCATTGGCGCATCATCCTTGGAGGTGGTACAAGCTTTGAAGAAGGTGACCTAAGGCTTGGATCTTCTTCCTGAGGCTAACACTGGGCATGGAAGAAAAGGGCTAGAGGCATCTATGTGTGTGAAGCTGCAGAGGGCGCACGCTTGGGCCCCTACCTCGACATTGACCTTCACGCTTTCTCTAGGTACTTACCATCTAAAATGTCTATGCCAAAAATTTATAAAATATCCCTGGGGTTTCCCAACACTAGGCTATCCGATCAGTGTGAGAACTTGAGTGTCTAGGTGTGCAACCCTCTAATGCCTTGCATTTTAATAGTAATTTATAGTATTATTTCATCTCAAATCTAGGCCAATTTTAATGTTTTTATACTCTATTTAGACTTATTTACTTGATTGCTTCGAAATCTTCACTTTTTCTCATTTTTGTGAAATTTTAGGTAAAATCACCCAATTTTGAAGTCTTTTGAAGATTCTAAAGTGGTGGGGTGTTTCCTTATGAGAAGAGGAAGCTGCACATCAAATTTAGGGTCAATCTGAGCTACTTTGAAAAATACAGCCAGTGAACCCCACGGGGTTCACCGGGGCTTTAATCGGATGTCTGAAAGTTCACAGAAGACTTCACCACTTCGTGAACCCAGCGGGGTTCACCCGTGATTCTCTCAGAGGGAGTTTTCGTAGAAATGTATAGTGCACTTCACTGGTAGGTGAACCCCGCGAGGTTCACCGGTGATTTTTACCCGAAAGAACTGCACAGTAAACTTCACCACCTGGTGAACCCCATGGGGTTCACCCGTCATCCTGACTCTGCAGACCGATGCCTACTCGATTTTTCTTCGATTCCTGGCCCTACTAAAATCCAAAAAAGGCAAGAAAATATGTTTTGGAAAGCTAACAGAGAGATGAATCCAAAGAATATTAAATCCCTCTCTAATATTGCCTAATTGTCAAGAAATCGGTGGATGAAGAGACTAGGGCGGACGGAACAGGCGACAACAAGTTTTCGGGGCTATTTCGAGAGATTGCAGCGTTAGATCTTCATTATTTTTGAGGATCTTATTTGATTCATCCACTCCTTCTTATCAAAAACGTTTTGTAGCAATTTTCCTAACATTTAGAGAGATTTTTGTGATTTTTCCTTATGATCATAGCATAAAACTCTTTTTTTCAGGGCTTGGTTGAAGCTCGCTAACGATTTCTATTTGCTATCTTAATTTAATTCCGTTTTGTACCTTGTTGAACTTATTTCGTGATGTTGCCTTGGCCATGTAATATCATGTTTTAGCCGACGCGATTCATACCGAGAGGAGGATCGTGATGGTGGAATCCCTATGTAAGACTTGTGAATCCATGACACGAGAGTGCTTGGTTTTCACTTGAGGGTTTTATAACCTTCCATCGAGCGCATAGGGTTTGTTTAGAACGATTCACCGTGAGAGTAGGAGACCATTCTAGATAAGCACCGGGGTGTATCACCAAGAGGGGGCATCCTGTACCTTAGGGAAGGTTCCTTATGCAGAACTATGAATTCATGTAATAGATCATCTTTAACGCAATTAGAATCGTCAGTGTGGTGGATACTAAAGCCCTGATCTCTCTCATATTGATACTCTCCTCGACATTGCGTTTGATTTCTTATTTTTGATTTGAAGATTGCAAAAACCCCATTTTGATTCGCTTAGCTATTGAAACTTAGATTTTTCTAGTACTCAACCTTGTTCCCTATGGGCTCGACAACCTTTTGAATTACTTCGACATAACCATGCACTTGCGGGATGTGTCAAATTTTTGGGCCATTGCCGGGGGACAATGGTTGATATTAGTATATTTCTAAGGATTGGTAGACTAAGCTTTAGTTAGTTTCTTTTACTTTACTGCTATTCTTCGTTACTTTCTACTTGTCATCTACCTTAGAACTGTATAACTGTGTCTGACATCTTTATATGCAAAGAAGTTCTAGGGCAGGTGAATTCTTTGAAATAAATCTTGAGATTGAGTGAACATTCAGGAGAAGGAGAAAACAAAAATAACTTCAGCAAAAAGAATATCAAAACCAGATGGAGCACACCCCACTAGACCTGGACAATAATCAAGCACTCCCAACCTGCGGGGAATAACAATAATAGAACATTGGGAGATTATGCTGCTCCCTACATTCATGGACTACAATCAGGAATTGCTAGGCCTAATGTAGAGGCCAGTAATTTTGAGATTAAACCTGCTTTACTTTCTATGGTTCAACAACATCAATTTGGTGGTTCTCCTCTTGAGGACCACCCCAACATGCATCTAGTTATATTTTTAGAGTACTGTTATACATTAAAAATTAATGGTGTTTCTACTGATGCTATCAGGTTGAGACTGTTTCCCTTCTATAAGGGACAGAGCAAGAGCATGCCTTCACACAATACCTTCAGCTTCCATAAGGACATGGGGAGAATTGTCCAAGCATTTCTTTCAAAGTACTTCCCTCCTTCCAAGACCATACAACTGAGGAATCAAATCACTAGTTTCATGCAGAAAGATGGAGAATCCTTGTATGAGGCTTGGGATGGATTCAAAGAGTTGCAGAGAATGTGCCCACGCCATGGCATAGAAACTTGGGTGCTAATTCACACGTTCTACAATGGGCTGAATTACAACACAAGGCTCACTGTTAATGCTGCAACTGGAGTGGCTTTAATGAACAGAGGAATTGAAGATGCTATGAACCTCTTGGAAGATATGGCGATGAACTACCACCAGTGGTAATCTGAGAGAGGTATCCCTCATAGGGTGGCAGGTAAGTATGAAGTAGATGTTTTAACCTCACTCACCGATAAGGTAGATTCTTTAACCAGGAGGATGAATTCTTTTACCATCAACTCTACTGAATCTAATGTTGTATCTTGTGAGTTGTGTGGAATTACAGGACATGATGGCTGTTAGTATCAATTGGGGAGCAGTCAGTTCATCCAGAACCCTCATGAGCAGACGAATGTTGTTGGAAACATTAACCTTTTGAATAACCCATATTCCAATACATATAACCTAGGATGGTGCAATCACTCTAATTTCTCATATCGGACTACCCAACCAATACAATAAGAACAAGTTCCACAATCAAACTTCAGGCAACCTCAAAACTTCCAAGCCAGGACTTACACTCCCCCACAAAAGTCAAATTTGGAGTCTCCTCTTGAGGCTTTTATTGCGGCACAGATCAATCAAAATAAATAACTCAATGAGACCCTATAATAGGTTATATCAGGGATCAATGCCTTAGTTGCTCAGAACAAGATGCTGGAAACCCAGTTAGCCCAACAAGCTAGCTCATCCACTAAACCTTTAGGAAAACTTCCTTCTCAACCAAAGGTTAATCTGAGGGAGTATTGCAATGCAATCTCAACAATAAGTGGAAAGCAGCTTGAGGACCCAAAGATGCCAGAAAATGAAGAGCAAGTGCAGAACCTGAAATTCCACAGACACTAGAGACCAATATGGAGAAAGCACCAGTAGCTCCTGAGTTAGTTGAAGAAGAAAGACCCTATGTTGGACCATCTGCCTACAAACCCCCCATCCCCTTTCCACAGAGATTAGTCAAGGCCAAGCTAGACAAACAATTTCATAAGTTTCTTGAAGTTCTAAAAAAGCTTTATATTAACATGCTTTTTGTTGATGTATTATCAGAGATGCCTACATATGCCAAATTTCTAAAGGACATCTTGTCCAATAAAAGAAAGCTAGAGGAGCAAGGAACTATTGCACTTACTACGGAGTGCAGCGCAATTATCTAGAACAACCCCCCCCCCCAAAAAAAAAAAAAAAAAAAAGCTCAAGGACCTAGGCAATTTTTCCATACCCTGCCAGATTGACGAGATGACATTCCAGCAGGCCCTTTGTGACTTGGGGGCGAGTGTTAGTTTGATACCCCTGTCCTTATGCAAGAAGTTGAATTTAGGAGACTTGAAGTCAACCACCATTTCACTACAGTTGGCTAATAGATCGATCTGGCAAGCTATTGGGATTGTGGAGGATGTCCCTGTCAAAGTAGACAACTATTTTATTCTGACAGATTTTGTTGTGCTGGAGATTGATGAGGATGACAAATTACCAATCATTCTTGGGAGACCATTCCTTGCCACAGCTAGTGCGGTGGTCGATGTCAAAAATAGAAAACTGGATTTAAAGATTAGTGAGAATGTTGTACAATTTAATTTAACAGACTCTCTAAAGAAACCTTTTCATGTAGGTACATGTTGCCATGTTGATATCGTAAAGAGAGATGTAAAGCTCATTGAACTGTACAAGAGAGACATCGACTCGCTAGAACTATGTTTGCTTGATGATGAGGACCGAGATATTGATGACCACACTACTGAATATTCATTATTGTTGGACTCGCACACAGTTTTGGAGTCCAAGTCATCAAAGTTGAAAACTCTTTATAAAGTGATGTTAGGAGAGACAGAAGAAAAGAAGATTGAGTACGAGAGCCTTCCTGGCAACCTTCACCATGAGTTCCTTGGTGACAACTCTATATATCAACTGATAGTCAACGCCAATTTGAACAAAGAACACACTAAGCGATGGCACGACCAATGCATTATCAAAGAGGAATTTCTTGAAGATGATAAGAGTTCTGCTCTTTAACTCTAGGCTAAAATTGTTTCATGGAAAGTCAAGAACAAGGTGGTCAGGACCCTTCACTGTGCAACAAGTATATTCTCATGGGGCTATCAAGATTTGGGCAGAGCATATAAGAAGCTTTATTGTGAATGGCTAGAGACTAAAACACTATTATCAGGATGACTTAACTGACAAAAGAGTTATTCTCACCCTTTTTCATTCATATAGTGTAGGTTGATAAACATTATTCATGGTTGGGAGGCAGCCCAAGTTTTTGCTTGTTTATTTCTGTGATGTGTTGATTTCTTTTTGTTATGTTTTAGTTGAAAACTCTTATAGGTGGATTTTGATGTGTTTTGTTATGTTTTCATCGAGGTTTTTGCTGATTGAGATTTATTCTATATTGTAGGAATGCTTTCTGGAGAATAAGGAATCAAAGCCAAGCATTTTTTGCAGCACAGTGTGAATCACGGCAAGGCCGTGATAATGGTGTTCGCCCGTGATAGCATGCCATTTCTATTCTCTCCGCCATCTGCCATTTTTCTCTCAATAACTCTTCGTCGCCGCCATAGCAAATGATGCCATTATGATTTCAAATGCAAGGGGAAGAGCGCAAAGTCCACAGGTTCATGCTCTAAGAAGAAGTAAGCCTCTCTCCCGGCCCTCCACCTACTCCTCTCCCATACACGGCTTCGTATAAAGGACTATGCGATATTTAGAGTGGGTGAGTTGTCTCCTTTATAGTTTCATATCTCATGCTGCCTTACTATTTTACTGATTTTTGTGTTTGATACTTCACTTTGACTGGATGTTATTTATTAGGCATTGTTCCTATATGCCACTATTTGCAGGCCTGGTCCCATCTTCAGGCCCCTATCTACGATGTATGATGTTTTGACACTTTCGGATCTGTTATTTTTATGCCTTATTGTAGTATTGCATGACGTGCTTTGATATGATATATTGTGTCAAACTATGGATGTGTTGATCTTGAGTCGTGCATGTGGTCTTGTTTGATACATTTATACTATGATGATGTGGTAAAACTTTGATCCCATGATAGCTAAGCCCAATTGTTAAAACTGAATTCATGTTTGGTTTGAAGTAATCATAATTTGTTGAATGCAACATCCGATTAGAAATTCTCTATGATCATATCCATATGCTCTATGATTTTGAAATCTCCTAATTTGGAAAACCCTAGTTTGTTCGTTAGTGGGTCAAATATTTCTAAGAATTTTCAAAGAATATATGCTGGTAATATGTATGTAAATTCATATTAAGATACACATCTACTTATTTATTCCTTGAGTCCTTTCTCTCGCTGGGAGAAAATTGCATTTGTGATGTGATGAAAAGCCTTATCAATACCAATTATTCTGTTATTTCAAAAAAAAATGAAAAAAACTCTTAGATTCCTCTACTTGGCACTGCGAAAAATTGGCAGTGATACCTAAGAACATGAGTTGAAATCTAAGAGAGACTCCTCTACTTAACACTGCGAAAAATTGGCAGTGGTACCTAAGGATATACAAAGTGCATATGTGACAAATATACAAAGTGCATAACAACGACCATGCCAAGATATGTCATCTATCAAATAGATGTGACACACATCGCATGAAAATAACCATAGGTCCAAGGGCATAAACACTAATAGTATATGCCCTAGGACCTATTATTAGTCTCATATATGTATTACATTCACAAGTGATATTTCATATATCCTGGCATTGTCTTTGTTGTGCATTTTGTACACCTGCATTTTGTGTACATTTGCAAAAAGAATGTCCCCGGAGATTGATTTTACCTAGTCTTAAAGATTGTATCTGGCCAAGTACCATAGTGAATAAGGGACATCTATGGTGCATGTGAGATTGGTATATGTGCTGGTTGAGCACACATTGCTAACTCAGGCAATGTGTGTATTGAATCAAGTCAACGTGTGCATTGAATAAACATGTCCATGAGCTGGTTGAGCACACCAAGCTATTCGACCCATCTAGATTGCATTTAATCAAGTCAACAAGACACCGAATCAATTCAATGCATTTTCTATCATTTGACTTGTTGACTAGGACTGAGTCAATCATGGTAAAATGTTGTCACCCATATGTCAACTGATCTCAAAATGTAATCTAAATCTATATGAAGTTATCCTTCTCATCAGATGCATCCATGATGCGTCAAACTCTCATACAAATCTGAATCATCTAATGATTCGATCTAAGGCTACCCAATTAATATGAGATCTCGAGTGTCTAGGTGTGCGACCCTGTAGGTTCCTCTGATGTTGGCAGTGATGACCATACGTCATCACAAGTAGTGAGTAACATCTAGCAATACGTTGTTGCTACCCAAGTCATCAGAATGACTGTCATCATTGACATCCCCTAAACCACAACAAAATACATGTGCATTATAGTCCCTTTGTCAGGCTGATATCCTGATTAGACAAGTGTGTCACATTTGTTTAACCCAATCTAATGGTCATGACTAAATTAGACTTTCACCTGGGTATGGCCATACACTTTTAGTCATACATCTATATACAAGGCCCATGGATATCAAGCTTCTAATTAAGAAAGGGGCAAATCCACTCTTGGCTCATTGAATCTCTCGTATGGCATATGATACAACCCAATAACAACCGTTATAACTCCCTTACCATGGCGAAGCATTAGGTTGTATCAAAGTATATCACTTACCATATAAAGATGTCAATGACCTCAACTCAAAGGATAAATGCACCTCTGTTACTGTGAGATTAACTTGTGACACCAAGTTAATCCTCACGGCGCGTTGATCTAGTATATCTACATTGATATACTCATATGCCTGCTGATGACACCGAAATTTATCGTAATTTCTATGCCATTTTATTGATATTTTTGTGTCATATTCATAGACTTTGCATATTTCTTATGCCTTTTTATCAATATTTGTGGAATCTACACTCTTTTCTATTTTTAATGATTTTCAGGCAAAATACATGTTTTTCAGTCGATTTCGAGCAATCCAAGTGCATAATTGAATTCACAACATCAAAAGGAGATCATACGTCAAATTTCAGAAAATTTGGAGCTTCAGAGCTAATTATGGCACCCCCAATATGATATTTATAGTACCGTAATTTGGAGTTTTTCTAGCGGAAGATTTCGTATGATTATGGCACTACCGTAAATATCATTACGGTATCATATTTTGAAGCATTTTTTATCAGAGAATCAATGGTGTTTACGGTACGACCATAAGGAAATTTACGGTACCGTAATTCGGGTCAATTTTCACCCGAAAGATTGTTGACATTACGGCACCACCATAAAATACTTCATGGTACCGTAATTCTGGAAGTCTTCAACCCGAGAGTTCGCTGTCCAGATTACGGCACCACCGTAAAATGCTTTACGGCCATAATTACAACCCAGTTCGCGACTTTCCCAGTCAACTCCGAAGCCTGATTTCTTTCATAGATGATTGTGATCGATCCAAGCCATTAAATACGTTGCATGATAGGAATCCTTTTAGGTTAGTTCTTATTTGTTTGATTCTAGTAAACTAATTGCCATGATAATAATATAAATCTAGGATTGAGTCTAACTTTTCAAACGTGGAGATCTTGTGCAAGAGCAAAGATCGGAACGTTGGAGAACCATGAGTAAAACTTGCGTCGAGACTCGGATGCACGAGAGTGATCCTTGAGATTCCACTAGAGATTTTTGACCTAGAATTCGGATGCACGAAAGTGATCCTTGAGTTCTATGTTTGATGATTTACTTATCTTCAGCGTTCAGACTAATCTTGCACGAGAGCGAGGATTAATCCATGCATGGTTGTCTGCACGAAAGTGAGACAATCCTTTTATTAAAGTAGATTATATCTTTATCATGTTGAAATTAAACTGACGAAATCTTTATTCATGTCTAGTCATAAAAATTTAAGTGAACGAAACCCTAGTCCCAGCTTCTCTCTCTGATAATTCTGTTTTAGCGCTTTAGTCTTCGATTGCTAGTTTACACTCTTTCGATTGCCTAGATAGTGAAAAATCAATTATTCGGTACTCAACAACATAGGTCCCTGTGGATTCGATACTTTCTTTATTACTTCGAATATCCATGCACTTGTGAACACAACAAGTTTTTGGCGCCGTTGCCGGGGACCTTGTTTTTGTTGATATTGAGAATATTTCTAGATTAGGTTTTTATTTACTATTTTTTTGCTTACTGTTTATTTTCTGTTTTTCTTGAAATCACTTGATCTGTCTACTTTGCATGCACGGGTCAGGACCGCTTGTTCCATTGGATCCTGAAATTAACAAAACCCTTAAGAGTGCACAGGAAGTTGAGACTAGAAGAGGATTTGCAAGAAACATCACAGGGGATACAAGAAGAAATTTTGGATATGGCAAATAACGAGAGAAGATCTTTGCGCGACTATGTTGCCCCTAATTCATAGGGAATTCACTCTAGTGTCACCAGGCCGGCCATTGATGCAAACAATTTCGAAATCAATCCAGCATTCCTATCTATGATTCAACAAAACCAATTTGGAGGAGCACCTCTTGAAGATCCTAATATCCATCTATCTCTTTTTCTTGAATTATGTGATACAATCAAAATTAATGGTGTTTCTGATGATGCACTGAAATTGAGATTGTTTCCTTTTTCCCTTAGGAACCGAGCACGCGATTGGCTTCATTCACAGCCATCAGGGACGTTCACTACTTGGGATCAGCTTTCTAACGCATTTCTGATGAAATACTTCCCACCTAGCAAGACCATCCAACTGAGGAATCAAATTACAAACTTTGCACAAAAGGATGGAGAGTCTTTGAGTGAAGCATGGGAGCGATTTAACGACTTGCAATGGAAGTGTCCCCACCATGGCTTAGAAAAATGGTTTTTGATTCAGACTTTTTACTATGGTCTTCTTTATAACACCCGACTTACTGTTGATGCTGCTGTAGGTGGAGCCCTGATGAATAAGACCATGGAAGAAGCCTATACATTAATTGAGGAAATAGCACTAAATCATAACCAGTGGACTACTGAGAGAGGAGTTCTTTATCGCCCTCCACATGGTAAGACTGATAATGATAGTTGGCACACATTGGCTGAGAAGGTAGATTCTCTGTGCAATCGTTTTGATACGTTTCAAATGCAAACTCATGCTGTTTCCTCTATTACTTGTCAAATTTGTGGAAATCATGGGCACTGTGCTGAAGAGTGTAAGATTGTTGTTGATAGGGGTGAGGAACAAATGAATGCAGTGGGGGATTACAATCAAAGTAGATCTAATGACCCTTATTCTAATACCTATAATCCTGGATGGAGGAACCACCCTAACCTTTCATGGTGGAGCAATAATCATGATAATAGGCAGAATGAAAATAGGGGATTCCAACAAAGATCTCAAACCCAAGACCAACCCCAGAAACCCACTCTAGAAGAGATGTTTACACA
The DNA here is from genome assembly GCA_027563935.2 of Costus lasius. NCBI lineage: Eukaryota > Viridiplantae > Streptophyta > Magnoliopsida > Zingiberales > Costaceae > Costus > Costus lasius. The sequence goes on along the minus strand of CM050454.1, from coordinate 61,586,207 downwards.
ATTTTTGGGTTTTCAGAAAAAAACAGAATGATGATGCCAACGAGAATTTTAGACAGATTAATGCTAGACTAGATGGTATTTGTTGCCCATAGCAAAATGCTAGAAAGACAAATTGCCCAGCAAGCTAGCACTTCATCAAGACCCCTAGGAAAATTACCTGCCAAACCTGAACCTAACCCTAGGGAATATTGCAATGTGATCATAACTGTTGTATCCCAACAAGTAGGTAAATTAAACTTAATTCTAAAGTAGTAGCCAACGCCTAAGTGATGGAGCACAGGGAGTTGTCACCCCCCTGATACGGCGCTAAAAACTTGTTCAATTACCACACTTGTTGTTATCTCTGCAAGTGCATGGATACTCGAAGTAATAAAAGAAATCGAACCCACAGAGACCTATGTTGTTAAATACTGATCAATTAATTTTTCACTATCTAGGTAATCGAATGAAAGTCAGGTAAATATTGCAAAAACACGGAAAGATACTATCAGAGAGAGAAAACTAGGACTAGGGTTTCATTCACTTAGATTTTCATGATTAGATGTACAAAGATAATCATCAATCAAATTCTATAGACATAATTTACTTAAAAAGGGATTATCTCACTCTCGTGCAGATAACCATGAAAGAATAAATCATCGCTTTCGCGCAAGATTCATCCTAAGCTAATGATAGGTAAATCATCAATCGAAGAACTCGAGGATCACTTTCGTGCATCTGAATTCTAAGTTGATTATCTCAAGCGGAAACTCAATGATCACCATCGTGCATCCGAGTCTCAACACAAGTTTTGCCTATGGCTCTTCAACGTTCTGATCCTCACTTTCGTGCAAGATCTCCACGTTTGACACAATAACTCAATCCTAAGTTTGTAATTGTTATCAGGGCAATACAAATCATTAAAATTAAATAATAAGAAAAATCCTAAGAAAATTCATATCATATAGTTCTAGGGTTCCAAGTTCTCAAGCAAATCACCTTTCGGTCCTTATTGCGAGAACTCTAAATCATGATGACGAAAATAAACTAAAGAGAATCTTAGAGCAATAATCGCATAGGCAAAATTGTCAAAGTAGAACAATATGATGAAAGTAAAAATAATCTAGTCATTAAGAAAATAAAAGGGAATTACTCCCCCATGTCCCAAAAATAGTTTAAGCTAGCATGTTGGAGAAAATACAATATTTCATAATTTCAGAAGTTCAAAAATCAGTAAAAGAAGAGTTTTGGGAAAATACAGGATGGCTGTGAAGTATTTCACAGTCGTAATTTCAAAAGCTCTCGATGAACAGTGGTTGTCATTCTTCTTTCCTTGAATTCTCCTTCGATTGATCTCCTTCTCTTCTAAAACTTTTGGCACGTTGTCTCCTCCTCCAGACGAAGCTTCAGTATGAAAATCGCGGCTGGAGGTGGTCTGGATTGGTCGTGGCGGCAGAACCCTAGGCGGCGGCGTGAATCATGATTTCTCCCTCGACAGTCGATGAAATTGGGGCTTTCGGTGTGTGTGTAATCCTCCCGTGAAAGGCTTCCTGATTGCTTCTTACAGCTTCGAATATAAAGCTCTGGTTCACCCGCAATCTTCTCCGCAAGAATCGGACTTCAGAATTGACCTGGAAATCACGTTCAACAACAGAAATACGACAGTGTAATAGTTTACGGCACTGCCATAAAATCGGTCGAGTTTTCTATTCTGATGTCATTTGGGAAATACGGCACCGTAATCTGGTTTACGGTACTGCCGTAAAATCGGTTGAACTCTCTATTCGTAAGTGACTGGAAAATACGGCCCGTGCAATCCTTTACGGGGGTGCCGTAAATCAAGCAAAGTTTTTGTTCTGAAGCGCTCTGAAATACGATACCGTAATCTGGTTTACGATATTGCCGTAAAATCCGAAAAACCTTCTGTTCGGGAACTCCTCAAAATACGGTAGTGTTCTCGATATTACGGTAGCGTATAAAAATACGGCACGTAATATAGTTTATGGCCCTGCCATATTTTGCTGAGATGCTCCGATTTTTGTGAAATTTCTTGGGTGATCTCCTCTTGATGATGGTAACTCTTTCATGTCTTTGATTTTGCTTGGAAATGCCTCAAAATAGTGCCTTTTTACCTGAAGATCATGAAAAACCAAAATAGAAGTAGACTTTGCAATAGTCGATGAATTTAGCATGAAAACAAGTAATAAGATCTTCAATTTGGCATGAAAAGATATATAAAATGATACAAAATATACTATATATTTTGGTGTCATCAAAATACATAAGGCTCAAACTTTGCTTGTCCTCAAGCAAAAATCAAATTTGAAATCAAAATTTGATCAAAAGAATAACCTTTTCATGCTCAATAAATTTCTAAAATACAACTCATCAATGAAAAATTCTATCAATTGATTTATAAAACTTCAAATAAATATATCATCCTTAGAACTCAATCCTCTAGATTCATAATTCAATCAAATAAAACTTCGCAACTTGTATAATAATTAGAATTTTCAATCTCAAGACTTCACCCAATTTCAGTTCATATATATCATGCTTTTGTTTACAGGAATTAGGTTTCCAAGATCTTTTTCCACACATTATTTTTTTTTCTTTTTCATGCATTTTGTGAAGGTCCCCTAGACAAGGGGGGCGAAACCCTAATAGGAGGCGCAACAAAAACTTCTAGCGGAATCTAGGGTTTCTAATAGATCGCATAGCATATAATATGATCAACTTTCAATGAGAAGCGATACTCACCATTGCCATCACTTGGATGGTGTCTTGGAGGCAAAGGCGCAAGCGAACCTTCTCCTAAGTCTCGCACACAAGATGATCAATGCGCTTCTTCCTTGGTGCTCCTTGTGCTAGCAAGGTTCCAAGGTTGTCTTGCCGAATGGAAAGGAAAAGAGAGATCCTTGCTTGGTCGAATGTTTCCTCTTGTCGTCCACTCCTTCACCCACGAGAGTGCAAGAGACGAATGCTCAAGCCGGCGTCAAGAGAGCAAGAGACGAGAATAGTATTCTCTTGGCGTGAACGTGAGATGTGGTCACGTTAAGAGATGTGCTATCTAAAAATAGCATCCCATTTCTTCACTTGCGACCATGTATCACCCCAATCGCCAATGCCTCTTATCACTTGAACCATGCGCTCAACCAATGAGCTGGTTCAAATCCATTTGGTTCAATAACCAAATAAACCAAGCAATCAGTCCAGACCATAATAAAACCTTAAGGCTCTTAATCTGACCGTCGATCTCTTGATGCTTCTGATCTGACCAATCTAGCATCCATTCTCTCGATCGAAGCTTACCGATCTCAAGCCCTAATCAATCAAACATGATCAGACCAGATCTCACTCACAATCAGAGATTAAATCCCTTTAAACTGAACCCGAACAATTCAGTCCACACGATCTGACTTAAGTAAGCCATATCATCAAATTGTGCGACCCTGAGGGTTTCCTTTAAATGTCGGTAACGATAACTCACATTTATAACGATCAGTGAGGGGTATATAGCAACACATCACTGTCTCCCGATATAAAGGAAATAGTCTTCCAAGACTACACCCAAACCATAGCACAAGTGTGAATCCACATCACTAGGCATACATGTTTCCTTTGCCACTGGATGTTCTTATTGGACAAGCGTGTCAAGCTTGTAGCTCCAATATGATGAGCATGATTAGATCAGATGAACACAGTCACCTGGGTATGGCCATACTCTTTTCTCAATCATCTCATCCAGGGGGCCCCTTTAGAACATCACACTCCTTAAACAAGGAGACGGCAATCCTATGTCTATCACTAGTGCCCTAACCTGACTCAAGCTCATTATCCAAGATAGTCTATAATCATTATGTTTCAAATGATATTGAACTACCTCAAAACAATGACAATCATCATTTAGAAAACACAAGTGATCTCAAGTCAGAGGAAATGTGCCACTTGTCATATTCAAGGATTATTCACATTGTGACAAACAATTGAATATCCTAGTAGGGTCTGTCCAGTACATCCAATGTACCCATGAGTCTACATCTTATTCCATGCTCGAAGCATCCTATAAGACTAGAACACATATTAGTCTTAACCATATCAAGGCTGTCTCATGTTCACCAAGATACATCGACTAAGGACTTAACTGCATGTCAGCCCAGCTGAACAGCATTGAGACATTATTCAGAAGAACATATATTGCAGCAGACAATGTAGCTAACTGAATAATAACCATGCCTTTATAAACATAAACGTTTATTACACGATACTGTTACAATCCCAAGGCCTCAAACATTAGGCTTAAGGGCATACCCCAACAATCTCCCACTTGCACTTAATCTAATGGTTGAGAACTCTCAAACCCATATTATTACAGTGCTTCTCATGCTTCTGCTGCGCCAGAGGCTTGGTAAGCGGGTCTGCCAGATTGTCATCTGTATGAACCTTGCATATTTTGATCTCGCCACGATCTATGATCTCCCTGATCAAATGAAACCGTCTCTGTATGTGCTTGGACTTCTGGTGCGACCGTGGTTCCTTTGCTTGTGCGATTGCTCCAGTGTTATCACAGAAGATAACCAAAGGATCTGCACTCGAAGGAACAACACCAAGTTCTCTCACGAACTTACGAATCCACACTGCCTCCTTGGATGCTTCCGAGGCTGCAACATACTCGGCTTCTGTTGTGGAATCAGCAACAGTTGACTGTTTGAAACTCTTCCACACCACTGCTCCTCCATTCAAGCTAAAAACATAGCCTGATTGCGATCGGAAATCATCTTGGTCTGACTGGAACGAAGCGTCAGTATATCCTTCTATACTGAGTTCTTCCTGACCACCATATATCAAGAACATATCTTTGGTCCTCCGCAGATATTTTAAGATGTTCTTGACTGCAATCCAGTGTGCCTGACCTGGATTACTTTGGAAACGACTGGTCACGCTTAACCCGTAAGCAACGTCTGGGCGAGTACACAACATCGCATACATAATGGATCCAATAGCCGAAGCATAAGGCGTATTGTCCATTTCATCTTTCTCAGTCTGTGTTTGTGGACACTGACTCTTCGAAAGACTCAGACCATGTCTGACTGGAAGATATCCTCGTTTAGAATTTTCTAAATGAAATCTTTCCAGGACTTTATCGATGTAAGTACTCTGGCACAGCCCGAGAAGCCTCTTAGATCTATCCCTGTAGATCTTCACACCTAATACATAGGCTACTTCTCCTAAATCTTTCATCTGGAAATATTTCCTTAACCATGCCTTCACAGCATGCATTTCAGGAATGTCATTTCCAATGATCAAGATATCATCGACGTAGAGGACTAGGAAAGTAATCACGCTCCCACTAAACCTCTTATATACACACGGGTCATCCTCGTTCTTGATGAAACCAAATTCAGTGACTGATTCATCAAAACGAATATTCCAACTTCTCGATGCTTGCTTGAGTCCATAAATGGACTTCTTTAACTTGCATATCTTATGACGATCTGATGGATTAGTGAAACCCTCAGGTTGTGTCATATACACATCCTCATCCAGATTTCCATTAAGGAAAGCTGTTTTCACATCCATCTGCCAAATCTCATAATCGTAATATGCAGCTATCGCGAAAAGAATCCGAATAGACTTGAACATAGCTACAGGTGAGAAAGTTTCATCATAATCTATCCCGTAGATTTGTTTGAAACCTTTCGCAACTAGCCTGCCTTTATAGGTAACCACGTTACCATCCATGTCAATCTTCTTCTTGAAGATCCACTTACAGCCTATAGGGATAACTCCCGGAGGCGGATCAACCAAATCCCAAACTTGGTTATCTGACATGGAGTCCATCTCGGCGCGCATAGCTTCAAGCCATCTCGCTGACTCCGGTCCACTGACCGCATCCGCATAAGTGAGGGGTTCATCATTATCAATGATGTAGACTCCGTCATAGCGCTCAGGCTGTCGATGAATCCTTCCCGATCTTCGCGGTTCCCGTGATATCTGAGCCTCAGGTTGTTCAATAACCTGATCTACTGGCTCAGGCTCATCCAACTGTGCTTGAGCACTTTGTCCTTCCTCTGGATTCTCATCCAGTTTTATTTCTCTCCCACTGGCCTCTTGCAGAAGAAACTCCTTCTCAAGAAAAATGGCCGTCCGAGCAACAAATACCTTGTTCTCTTTGGGATCGTAGAAATAATAACCCTTAGTTTCCTTAGGGTAACCGACAAAGATACATTTGTCAGATCTGCTCTCTAGTTTCCCAGAGGCGAGCTTTTTGACATAAGCCTCGCAGCCCCAGATCCTGATAAATGTCAAGCTCGGCTGTTTCCCATACCATAACTCATATGGAGTTTTTGAAACGGCCTTGGATGGCACTCGGTTCAGTACCTTTGCAGCTGTCTCCAGTGCAAATCCCCAAAAGGAGTAAGGAAGAGTAGCCTGACTCATCATAGAACGAACCATATCAAGTAACGTTCTGTTTCTCCTCTCGGACACACCATTCCATTGCGGTGTTCCTGGCGGAGTGAGCTGTGAGATAATCCCACACTCCTTCAGATAGTCAGTAAACGTATGACTCAAGTATTCTCCACCTCGATCTGAGTGAAGTGCCTTGATATTTCGGCCTAGCTGATTCTGTACTTCATTCTTGAACTCTTTGAACTTGTCAAAAGATTCACTCTTATGTCTCATCAGATAGACATAGCCATACCTACTGAAATCATCAGTAAAGGTAATGAAGTACTGATAGCCACCTCTGGCATGTTTACTAAATGGCCCACACACATCACTGTGTATAAGGTCAAGTAAACCTGAAGCCCTTTGACCTTTGTTAAGAAAAGGTGACTTCGTCATTTTGCCCATCAAACAAGCTTTGCATGTATCAATCTCCTTGTAAGAGAATGATCCCAGCAGTCCATGATCATGCAACCACTTAATGCGTTTCTCGTTAATATGGCCTAAACGACTATGCCATAGCAAGGTGCTGTCATCAGCATACTTGGCTTTCTTAATATCAACATTTTGTATAGAACGCTCCATGTCCAACATGAATAATCCATTGCTAATTGAACCAGTTGCATAAACAATATTATCATAAGATAAAACACACTTTGAAATATTGCATTCAAAGGAAAAACCCTTCCTAACAAGAGCAGGAATGGAGATAATATTTTTAGTAATACTGGGAACAAAATAACAACTGTTTAGTTCCAATACAAGTCCAGATGGTAAAGAAATGAAATAGTCTCCTACAGCAACAGCAGCAACCCGTGCCCCGTTTCCAACTCGTAGGTCCACCTCATGCTGTCCCACCTGCCTTCTTCTCTTGAGTTCCTGCACATTTGAACAAATGTGAACTCCACATGCAGTGTCCAACACCCATGATATAGAAGAAGAAAACATGACCTCAGTCACGAATATACCTGAGCCAGAAGCGATGCTTCCCCTCTTATCTCCTTGGAGCGCTTTACAGTCCTTTTTCCAGTGACCCAGCTGGCCACAGTGGAAACACCTGTATTCCTTGGACCGCTTAACCTTCTGCTTCAGAGCCTTGCTGTAACTCTTGACAGGGGTCTTGCCCTTCTTCCTCTTCTTCTTGTTCCATGAAGGAACCATTAAGACAGAGGTCGAAGGCTTTCCCTTCAGAGTCTCCTCAGTAGTCAAGAGCATATTCAGCAGCTCTGCCGGAGTACAATCGATTTTGTTCATATTAAAGTTAATAATGAACGCGTCGAATGAAGGCGGGAGAGACTGCAGAATAATATATCCACAGCAAGCTCCTGGTTGATGGTATGCCCCAGTTTCTCTAGAGCCTCCTTGTGCCCAATCATCTTGAGCACGTGAGCTCCCACTGGGCTCCCTTCAGCCAGTTTGCTCTGAAAGAAGAGCTTCGTCAAATTATAGCGTTCAGTCCTCGCCTGTGCAGCATACAGCATTTTTGTTGGGGTATGCCCTTAAGGCTAATGTTTGAGGCCTTGGGATTGTATTAGTATCATGTAATAAACTCTTAAGTTTATAAAAGCATGGTTATTATTCAGGTTGTTACCTTGTCTGCTGTAATAAGTGTACTTCTGAATAATGTCTCAAAGCTGTTCAGCTAGGCTGACAGGCTATATGTCCTTAGTCGAGATATCTTGGTGAACATGAGACAGCCTTGATATGATTGAGATAATATGAGTGCTAATCTTATAGGATGCTTCGAGCATGGAATAAGATGTAGACTCATGGGTACATTGGATGTACTGGACAGACCCTACTGGGATATTCCATTGCTTGTCACAATGTGAATAATCCTTGTAAGCAGCAAGTGGCACATGTCCTTTGACTTGAGATCACTTGTGTTTCTAAATGATGATTGTCATTGTCTTGAGGTAGTTCAATATCATTTGAAACATAATGATTATAGACTATCTTGGATGGTGAGCTTGAATCAGGTTAGGACACTAGTGATAGACATAGGATTGCCGTCTCCTTGTTTAAGGAGTGTGATGTTCTAAAGGGCCCCCTTATGAGATGATTGAGATAGTGTATGGCCATACCCAGATGACTATGTGCATCTGATCTAATCATGCTCATCGTATTGGAGTTACAGGCTTGACATGCTTGTCCAATAAGAACATCCAGTGGTAAAGGACATATGTATGCCTTGTGAATTGAGTCACACTTGTGCTATGGTTTGGGAGTAGTCTTGGAAGACTCTTTCCTTTATATCGGGAGACAGTGATGTGTTGCTAGATACCCCTCACTGATCGTGATAACGTAAGTTATCGTTACCGACATTTAGAGGAAACCCTCAGGGTCGCACAATTTGGTGATATGGCTTACTTAAGTCAGATCGTATGGACTGGATTCTTTGAGTTCAGATTAAAGGGATTTAATCTCTGATTGTAAGTGAGATCTGGTCTGATCATGTTTGATTGATTAGGGCTTGAGATCGGTAAGCTTCGATCGAGAGAGGTGATGCTAGATCGGAGAGATCAGGGGCATCAGGAGATGAACGGTTAGATCATAAGCCTTGGGGTTCGATTTGGTCTAGACCAAGTGGCTTGAGCTATTTCGGTTTGGTTTGATGAACCAAAGCCGATTTGACATTTTGGATTGAACCGGTTCACAAATATGAACGCTTGGTTCAATGCCAAAATGCGTTTTGGGTTGGCTTGAACGCATGGCTTGATTGACTTCCATTTATGGAAAGTCATCAAGGGCCGGTTTTGCTTTAATGCCAAAACGCTTATGCGTTGAGCTCCTCACTTCAACGCCTTGATTCCTTTCGAGGTGTGGTTGACGAAGGTGTGGAGTAGACATCCAAGAGAAGCTCTCGGCCGAACGGATTCATCTCATCAAACCCTTTCCATTCGACAAGATAAGGCTTGGGTGTCTTGCTAGCACAAGAGATCTCAAGGAAGTGAGCATCTTCATCTTGTGTGTGGACTTGTGGAGGAGACCTAATTTGATCTCTTCTTCCAAGCCGAATTCCAAGCCTATGGCGTTGGTATGATTTCTCATAACTTAAGTTGATCATATAGTTTCATATGCGATTTTGAAACCCTATTTTCCGCCATGCATGCTAGATGCGCATGATTAGGGTTTTCCCCCCCCTTTATGTTAGGGGTTCCTTCAATTGGTATCAGAGCTAGGCTCTTGATATGATCTATATGATTGCTTTGAAGTGTTTGTGATCCATACATATTGCGCTTACTTGATGCATGCTTTGTTTACATGAAATTTGCGCTTGTATCATGCTAACATGTAGTTTGCGCTTGTATCATGGCTTTGATGAAGTATGCGCTCCCCCAAGAAGGGGACCCCCTAAAGTTTGCGCTCCCCCTTGAAGGGGACCCCCTTAGATCTAAGGGTTATCAACATGCTAGAAGATATATCTTATGGATGTTCTAGATGTTTGCGCATGTCAAAATGTTTTCTAAAACTTACATCTTGCGCGCATGATTAGATCTAAGGTGCCACTACATTAAATCCTTAGATGGGTTGATGGGGTTGAAAGCATCTTCTAGGTTAGATCCAACTAGTCTGATCAGACCATCTGACAGCCTAGATGGGTTGACCAGATAGCACCTGTGCGCAAGCACGAGGTGGCTATAGGTCGACTGCATCCAAGGCGTGTAGCGAGGTCTGGTTGAGACAACTACTGAACACACATGAGTTAGGCCCGGGGTCACACCCGCTTGCCAAAACTCATGAGGGTGGTTCAGCCCTTGGCGCATGCATGGTTGACCATCAGGTCAACTCGGGTCAGTTAGGACTCGGTGCATGCAGGGGCAAAGGATCTAACTAGATGGATGAGTGGATCCCTATCAATGGACCATTGTAAGGTTGTAGGGCACATAAGGAAATTAAAATTGATGCCATGGGGTTTTTCAAAAATTTAATTTCTTGATTGGATCACATGATGATTTGATGCCATGATGCTTGTCTATTTAGTCTTATGTGGGTTGCCCTATTGTGTGCTGTGCTGGGGCCTGCGTGCCTGGTAAATTATAAGTTAATTTTATTGTGATCTGCGAATCACTTTTTCATTAATTTATTGTATAATTGACCTGCGAGTCAACCTTGTCTAGATAGATCAAATGTACTTTGATTAGACAAGAGTACAAATGCACACATCCCAAAGGAGCATTCAGCTGGTGGCGCACCTGAGGTGCTCTTGGCGCTAGGGCCCTAGGTTGGACCAGATGAGATGCCAAGGAGCTCAAGTGAAGACTTAAGTAAAATTAAGGTCTTACTAGGGTTCATGGGCTTTTACCACATAAGATCATGCTTTCTACTTATTGCTAATAATTAGAATTGCATGTTTAAGTTTATCTTCTACTATAGCCATAGGATATGCCTGATAGTAAGAAGATAAAAGACCGTTAAAATCCAACGCTAATATATCAAGCTCGATAAAGCCTTCTGACGCGAAACCTCACCTTTCTGATTATCGTTGGAGCCGTGTTGAACCCACTCAGTGGGCACGTCCATCTATCTTCAGACGGTGCTGGATTTCACCTGCGTGTTACAGAGTAGGGATTTATCACTGCTCGTTGCTCAGCATAACACGTGGTGGTCCAGGGAGTAGGTCGGGTCAGCTTGACCATGTAGGCTACATATGTGGCGCATATGGTAGCGCATGGAGGCAGCCATCTCTGGGATCAGAGACTGTGTTGTACCAACTCAGTTGGCACAGTCTGCTGGATTGCCAAGATGAAGGGGAATCGCACGGGTTGGCGATTGGCTGGGACAGCCTACCAGAAATTAGTGCTTGTCATCTCTGTGCATCTTATCTCGCCTGAGCGGGACGCGGAGACCAAGTATGAAATTTGGATCCCATCTCACTAAAAGAGTGATACTCTTTCGGACTGTTTACTGGATTTTTCAGTCAGACAAAATAGTGAGAAAAGAATCTTTCTTAAGTCCTGGATTGATTCTAAACATTGATACTGACCTTGCTGTTCTTGCTTGTTGTAGATTCCTGCAGCAACGAACACCATGAGCTTCAATGTGCGATCCCTACTGGAAAGGGAGAAGTTTGCTGGGCCGAACTTCTCTGACTGGTTCGGACACCTTAAGATCGTTCTTAAGGCAGAGAGGAAACTGTATGTCCTCGAGACGGCGATACCGCCGCAGCCCGCTCCGAACGCCGCAAGGGCGGTTCGGGATGCCTATGAAAAGCACGTCAATGATAGCATTGATGTCGCTTGCCTGATGCTAGCGTCTATGACGCCACCGCTGCAGCGTCAGCATGAGGATATGTCGGCTATAGAAATTATAGCGAACCTCAAGATGTTGTATGCTGCACAGGCGAGGACAGAACGCTATAATCTGACGAAGCTCTTCTTTCAGAGCAAACTGGCTGAGGGGAGCCCAGTGGGAGCTCACGTGCTCAAGATGATTGGGCACAAGGAGGCTCTGGAGAAACTGGGGCATACCATCAACCAGGAGCTTGCTGTAGATATTATTCTGCAGTCTCTTCCGCCTTCTTTCGATGCGTTCATCATTAACTTTAATATGAACAAAATCGATTGTACGCCGGCAGAGCTGCTGAATATGCTCTTGACTACTGAGGAAACTCTGAAGGGTAAGCCTTCAACCTCTGTCTTGTTGGTTCCTTCTAGGAACAAGAAGAAGGGGAAGAAGGGCAAGGCCCCTGTCAAGAATTACAGCAAGGCCCTGAAACAGAAGGTGAAGCGGTCGAAGGATAACAGGTGTTTCCACTGTGGCCAGCTGGGTCACTGGAAAAAGGACTGTAAAGCGCTCCAAGGAGATAAGAGGGGAAGCATTGCTTCTGGCTCAGGTATATACGTGACGGAAGTCATGGTTTCATCTTCTTCTATATCATGGGTGTTGGACACTGCATGTGGAGTTCACATTTGTTCAAATGTGCAGGAACTCAAGAGAAGAAGGCAGGTGGGACAGCATGAGGTAGACCTACGCGTTGGAAACGGGGCACGGGTTGCTGCTGTTGCTGTAGGAGACTATTTCATCACTTTACCATCTGGCATTGTATTAGAATTGAACAATTGTTATTTTGTACCCAGTATTACCAAGAATATTATCTCTATTCCTGCTCTTGTCAGGAAAGGATTTGCCTTTGAATGCAAGATTTCAAAGTGTGTTTTAACTTATGATAATATTGTGTATGCAACTGGTTCAATTAACAATGGGTTATTCATGTTGGACATGGAATATTCTATACAAAACATTGATAATAAGAAAGCCAAGTATGCTGATGACAGCACCTTGCTATGGCATAGTCGTTTAGGCCATATAAACGAGAAGCGCATTAAGCGGTTGCATGATCATGGACTGCTAGGATCTTTCTCCTATGAGGAGATTGATACATGCAAAGCTTGTTTAATGGGTAAAATGACGAAGTCTCCTTTTCCTCACAAAGGTCAAAGGACTTCAGGTTTACTTGACCTGATACACAGTGATGTGTGTGGGCCTTTCAGTAAACATGCCAGAGGTGGCTATTAGTACTTCATTACCTTCACTGATGATTTCAGTAGGTATGGATATGTCTATTTAATGAGACATAAAAGTGAATCTTTTGACAAGTTCAAAGAGTTCAAAAATGAAGTACAAAATCAGTTAGGCCGAAATATCAAGGCACTTCGTTCTGATCGAGGTGGAGAATACCTGAGTCATACGTTTACTGACTATCTGAAGGAGTGTGGGATTATCTCACAGCTCACTCCGCCAGGAACACCGCAGTGGAATGGTGTGTCCGAGAGGAGAAATAGAACGTTACTTGATATGGTTCGTTCTATGATGAGTCAGGCTACTCTTCCATATTCCTTTTGGGGTTTTGCACTGGAAACAGCTGCAAAGGTACTAAACCGAGTGCCATCCAAGGCAGTTTCAAAGACGCCATATGAGCTATGGTATGGGAAACAGCCTAGCTTGACATTTATCAGGATCTGGGGTTGCGAGGCTTATGTCAAAAAGCTCGCCTCTGGGAAACTGGAGAGCAGATCTGAGAAATGCATCTTTGTCGGTTACCCTAAGGAAACTAAGGGTTATTATTTCTACGATCCCAAAGAGAACAAGATATTTGTTGCTCGGACGGCCATATTTCTTGAGAAGGAGTTTCTTCTGCAAGAGGCCAGTGGGAGAGAAATAAAGCTGGATGAGATTCCAGAGGAAGGACAAAGTAGTCAGGCAGAGTTGGATGTGCCTGAGCCAGTAGATCAGGTTACTGAACAACCTGAGGCTCAGATATCACGGGAACCGCGAAGATCGGGTAGGATCCGTCGACAGCCTGAGCGCTATGTCGGAGTCTACATCATTGATAATGATGAACCCCTAACTTATGCGGATGCGGTCAGTGGACCGGAGTCAGCTAGATGGCTTGAAGCTATGCGAGCCGAGATGGACTCCATGTCAGATAACCAAGTCTGGGATTTGGTTGATCCGCCTCCGGGAGTAATCCCTATAGGCTGTAAATGGATCTTCAAGAAGAAGATTGACATGGATGGTAACGTGGTTACCTATAAAGGCAGGCTAGTTGCGAAAGGTTTCAAACAAATCTACGGGATAGATTATGATGAAACTTTCTCACCTGTAGCCATGTTTAAGTCTATTCGGATTCTTTTCGCGATAGCTGCATATTACGATTATGAGATCTGGCAGATGGATGTGAAGACAGCTTTCCTTAATGGAAATCTGGATGAGGATGTGTATATGACACAACCAGAAGGTTTCACTAATCCATCAGATCGTCATAAAATATGCAAGTTAAAGAAGTCCATTTATGGACTTAAACAAGCATCTAGGAGCTGGAATATTCGTTTTGATGAATCAATCTCTGAGTTTGGTTTCATCAAGAACGAGGATGACCCGTGTGTATATAAGAGGTTTAGTGGGAGCGTGATTACATTCCTAATCCTCTACGTCGATGATATCTTGATCATTGGAAATGATATTCCTGAACTGCATGCTGTTAAGGCATGGTTAGGAAAATGTTTCCAGATGAAAGATTTAGGAGAAGCAGCCTATGTATTAGGTGTGAAGATCTACAGGGATAGATCTAAGAGGCTTCTCGGGCTGTGCCAGAGTACTTACATCGATAAGGTCCTGGAGAGATTCCATTTAGAGAATTCTAAACGTGGATATCTTCCAGTCAGACATGGTCTGAATCTTTCGAAGAGTCAGTGTCCACAAACACAGACTGAGAAAGATGAAATGGACAATACGCCTTATGCTTCGGCTATTGGGTCCATTATGTATGCGATGTTGTGTACTCGCCCAGACGTCGCTTACGGGTTAAGCGTGACCAGTCGATTCCAAAGTAATCCAGGTTTGGCGCACTGGATTGCAGTCAAGAACATTTTAAAATATCTGCGGAGGACCAAAGATATGTTCTTGATATATGGTGGTCAGGAAGAACTCAGTATAGAGGGATATACTGACGCTTCGTTCCAGTCGGACCAGGATGATTTCCGATCGCAATCAGGCTATGTTTTTAGCTTGAATGGTGGAGCAGTGGTGTGGAAGAGTTTCAAACAGTCAACTGTTGCTGATTCCACAACAGAAGCCGAGTATGTTGCAGCCTCGGAAGCATCCAAGGAGGCAGTGTGGATTCGTAAGTTCGTGAGAGAACTTGGTGTCGTTCCTTCGAGTGCTGATCCTTTGGTTATCTTCTGTGATAACACTGGAGCCATCGCACAAGCAAAGGAACCGCGGTCGCACCAGAAGTCCAAGCACATACAGAGACGGTTTCACTTGATCCGGGAGATCATTGATCGAGGCGAGATCAAAATATGCAAGGTTCATACAGATGACAATCTGGCAGACCCACTTACCAAGCCTCTGGCGCAGCAGAAGCATGAGAAGCACTGTAATAATATGGGTTTGAGATTTCTCAACCATTAGATTAAGTGCAAGTGGGAGATTGTTGGGGTATGCCCTTAAGGCTAATGTTTGAGGCCTTGGGATTGTATTAGTATCATGTAATAAACTCTTAAGTTTATAAAGGCATGGTTATTATTCAGGTTGTTACCTTGTCTGCTGTAATAAGTGTACTTCTGAATAATGTCTCAAAGCTGTTCAGCTAGGCTGACAGGCTATATGTCCTTAGTCGAGATATCTTGGTGAACATGAGACAGCCTTGATATGATTGAGACTAATATGAGTGCTAATCTTATAGGATGCTTCGAGCATGGAATAAGATGTAGACTCATGGGTACATTGGATGTACTGGACAGACCCTACTGGGATATTCCATTGCTTGTCACAATGTGAATAATCCTTGTAAGCAGCAAGTGGCACATGTCCTTTGACTTGAGATCACTTGTGTTTCTAAATGATGATTGTCATTGTCTTGAGGTAGTTCAATATCATTTGAAACATAATGATTATAGACTATCTTGGATGGTGAGCTTGAATCAGGTTAGGACACTAGTGATAGACATAGGATTGCCGTCTCCTTGTTTAAGGAGTGTGATGTTCTAAAGGGCCCCCTTATGAGATGATTGAGATAGTGTATGGCCATACCCAGATGACTATGTGCATCTGATCTAATCATGCTCATCGTATTGGAGTTACAGGCTTGACATGCTTGTCCAATAAGAACATCCAGTGGTAAAGGACATATGTATGCCTTGTGAATTGAGTCACACTTGTGCTATGGTTTGGGAGTAGTCTTGGAAGACTCTTTCCTTTATATCGGGAGACAGTGATGTGTTGCTAGATACCCCTCACTGATCGTGATAACGTAAGTTATCGTTACCGACATTTAGAGGAAACCCTCAGGGTCGCACAATTTGGTGATATGGCTTACTTAAGTCAGATCGTATGGACTGGATTCTTTGAGTTCAGATTAAAGGGATTTAATCTCTGATTGTAAGTGAGATCTGGTCTGATCATGTTTGATTGATTAGGGCTTGAGATCGGTAAGCTTCGATCGAGAGAGGTGATGCTAGATCGGAGAGATCAGGGGCATCAGGAGATGAACGGTTAGATCATAAGCCTTGGGGTTCGATTTGGTCTAGACCAAGTGGCTTGAGCTATTTCGGTTTGGTTTGATGAACCAAAGCCGATTTGACATTTTGGATTGAACCGGTTCACAAATATGAACGCTTGGTTCAATGCCAAAATGCGTTTTGGGTTGGCTTGAACGCATGGCTTGATTGACTTCCATTTATGGAAAGTCATCAAGGGCCGGTTTTGCTTTAATGCCAAAACGCTTATGCGTTGAGCTCCTCACTTCAACGCCTTGATTCCTTTCGAGGTGTGGTTGACGAAGGTGTGGAGTAGACATCCAAGAGAAGCTCTCGGCCGAACGGATTCATCTCATCAAACCCTTTCCATTCGACAAGATAAGGCTTGGGTGTCTTGCTAGCACAAGAGATCTCAAGGAAGTGAGCATCTTCATCTTGTGTGTGGACTTGTGGAGGAGACCTAATTTGATCTCTTCTTCCAAGCCGAATTCCAAGCCTATGGCGTTGGTATGATTTCTCATAACTTAAGTTGATCATATAGTTTCATATGCGATTTTGAAACCCTATTTTCCGCCATGCATGCTAGATGCGCATGATTAGGGTTTTCCCCCCCCCTTTATGTTAGGGGTTCCTTCAATTTTGAGGTTTGCTATCATGTCTATAGCAGACATATCCTCATGCTGACGCTGCAGCGGTGGCGTCATAGACGCTAACATCAGGCAAGCGACATCAATGCTATCATTGACGTGCTTTTCATAGGCTTCCCGAACCGCCCTTGCGGCGTTCGGAGCGGGCTGAGGCGGTATCGCCGTCTCGAGGACATACAGTTTCCTCTCTGCCTTAAGAACGATCTTAAGGTGTCCGAACCAGTCAGAGAAGTTCGGCCCAGCAAACTTCTCCCTTTCCAGTAGGGATCGCACATTGAAGTTCATGGTGTTCGTTGCTGCAGGTATCTACAACAATGCAAGAACAGCAAGGTCAGTATCAATGTTAAGAATCAATCAGGACTTAAGAAAGATTCTTTTTCTCACTATTTTATCTGACTGAAAAATCCATTAAACAGTCCGAAAGAGTAAACACTCTTTTAGTGAGATGGGATCCAGATTTCATACTTGGTCTCCGCGTCCCGCTCAGGCGAGATAAGATGCACAGAGAGTACAAGCACTAATCTCTGGTAGGGTGTCCCAGCCAATCGCCAACCCGTGCGATTCCCCTTCATCTGGGCAATCCAGCAGACTGTGCCAACTGAGTTGGTACAACACAGTCTCTGATCCCACAGATGGCTGCCTCCATGTGCTACCATATGCGCCACATATGTAGCCTACATGGTCAAGCTGACCCGACCTACTCCCTGGACCACCATGTGCTATGCTGAGCAATGAGAAGGGATAAATCCCTACTCTGTAACACACAGGTGTAATCCCACACCGTCTGAAGATAGATGGACGTGCCCACTGAGTGGGTACAACACGGCTCCAACGATAATCAGAACAGTGAGGTTTCGCGTCAGAAGGCTTACAAGCTTGATATTTTAGCGTTGGATTTTAACGGTCTTTTTATCTTCTTCACTTTCATGCAATTCCTATGGTGATAGCAGAAGATAAACTAATCATGCAATTCTAATATTTAAACAATAAATAAAAGAAAGCATGAATCTTATGTGGTAAAAGCCCATAGCCCTAGTAAGACCTTAATTTAACTTAAGTCTTGACTTGCTTTTCTTCATAGGGCTTTAAGCTGCTCATCTGGCCCAACCAGGGCCCAAGCGCCTGTTGCAGCTCAGGTGCGCCTACCAGGGAAAATGCGCCTGGTCCCAGAGTCGAACCCTGGACCTCCCACCTGGTCAAGCCACAAGCTGCATGCGCCTCTGCCAAGTGTGCTCTGTGCTCTTGTCTAATTAAATTACAAATTTAACTATCTAGACAAGATTGACACGCAGGTCAATTACACATTATAAATTAATTAAACTGTGATTCGCAGATCACAAAAATAAAAATTAATTTACAATTAATTCCCAGGCACGCAGGCCCCAGCACAGCACACATTAAGAACGAGCAGCCCACATAAGAATAAATAGACAAACACATGGCATCAATCAACATGTGATCCACTCAAGAAAATTTAAATTTCGAAAACCCATAGGCATCAATTTTAATTTCCTTATTTGCCCTACAACCTTACAACGGTCCATTACTAGGGATCCACTCATCCATCCTAGTCAGATCCACTGCCCTTGCATGCACCAAGTCCTAACTGACTTGAGTCGACCATAAGGTCAACCATGCATACGCGAGGGCTGAACAACCACAATGAGGTCTGGCAAGCGGGTGTGACCCCGGGCCTAACTCATGTGTGTTCACTAGTTGTCTCAATCAGACATCGCTACACGCCTGTCTGCAGTCGACCTGTAGCCACCACGTGCTTGCGCACAGGTGCTACCTGGCCAACCCATCAAGGCTGTCAGATAGTCTGATCAGACTTTTGGATCTAACCTAGGGGGGTGACTTCAACCCTAATAACCCGTCTAAGGGTTTAATGCAAGGCCTTAGATCTATAGTGAGTCGCGCATGTGATGTTGGTTTTTAAGAAAACATACAATATGCGCCAACTGAAGACATAAACATATGATATGCGCCAACTTGAAAACATAAACATATGATATGCGCCAACTTGAAAACAAGCGCAAGCATGAAAAACTTTCACAAACTTGTACTATCGCATGTAACATATAGATCATGTTAAAGGATCACAAAGAAAGCAAACATATTATCATGCATGATAAACTTGGCTCTGATACCATATTGAAGGTCCCCTAGACAAGGGGGGCGAAACCCTAATAGGAGGCGCAACAAAAACTTCTAGCGGAATCTAGGGTTTCTAATAGATCGCATAGCATATAATATGATCAACTTTCAATGAGAAGCGATACTCACCATTGCCATCACTTGGATGGTGTCTTGGAGGCAAAGGCGCAAGCGAACCTTCTCCTAAGTCTCGCACACAAGATGATCAATGCGCTTCTTCCTTGGTGCTCCTTGTGCTAGCAAGGTTCCAAGGTTGTCTTGCCGAATGGAAAGGAAAAGAGAGATCCTTGCTTGGTCGAATGTTTCCTCTTGTCGTCCACTCCTTCACCCACGAGAGTGCAAGAGACGAATGCTCAAGCCAGCGTCAAGAGAGCAAGAGACGAGAATAGTATTCTCTTGGCGTGAACGTGAGATGTGGTCACGTTAAGAGATGTGCTATCTAAAAATAGCATCCCATTTCTTCACTTGCGACCATGTATCACCCCAATCGCCAATGCCTCTTATCACTTGAACCATGCGCTCAACCAATGAGCTGGTTCAAATCCATTTGGTTCAATAACCAAATAAACCAAGCAATCAGTCCAGACCATAATAAAACCTTAAGGCTCTTAATCTGACCGTCGATCTCTTGATGCTTCTGATCTGACCAATC
Organism: Costus lasius; assembly: GCA_027563935.2. Classification (NCBI taxonomy): domain Eukaryota; kingdom Viridiplantae; phylum Streptophyta; class Magnoliopsida; order Zingiberales; family Costaceae; genus Costus; species Costus lasius. The sequence continues at coordinate 61,566,342 of CM050454.1, read as the reverse complement.
TAGCATCCATTCTCTCGATCGAAGCTTACCGATCTCAAGCCCTAATCAATCAAACATGATCAGACCAGATCTCACTCACAATCAGAGATTAAATACCTTTAAACTGAACCCGAACAATTCAGTCCACACGATCTGACTTAAGTAAGCCATATCATCAAATTGTGCGACCCTGAGGGTTTCCTTTAAATGTCGGTAACGATAACTCACGTTTATCACGATCAGTGAGGGGTATCTAGCAACACATCACTGTCTCCCGATATAAAGGAAATAGTCTTCCAAGACTACACCCAAACCATAGCACAAGTGTGAATCCACATCACTAGGCATACATGTTTCCTTTGCCACTGGATGTTCTTATTGGACAAGCGTGTCAAGCTTGTAGCTCCAATATGATGAGCATGATTAGATCAGATGAACACAGTCACCTGGGTATGGCCATACTCTTTTCTCAATCATCTCATCCAGGGGGCCCCTTTAGAACATCACACTCCTTAAACAAGGAGACGGCAATCCTATGTCTATCATTAGTGCCCTAACCTGACTCAAGCTCATTATCCAAGATAGTCTATAATCATTATGTTTCAAATGATATTGAACTACCTCAAAACAATGACAATCATCATTTAGAAAACACAAGTGATCTCAAGTCAGAGGAAATGTGCCACTTGTCATATTCAAGGATTATTCACATTGTGACAAACAATTGAATATCCTAGTAGGGTCTGTCCAGTACATCCAATGTACCCATGAGTCTACATCTTATTCCATGCTCGAAGCATCCTATAAGACTAGAACACATATTAGTCTTAACCATATCAAGGCTGTCTCATGTTCACCAAGATACATCGACTAAGGACTTAACTGCATGTCAGCCCAGCTGAACAGCATTGAGACATTATTCAGAAGAACATATATTGCAGCAGACAATGTAGCTAACTGAATAATAACCATGCCTTTATAAACATAAACGTTTATTACACGATACTATTACAATCCCAAGGCCTCAAACATTAGGCTTAAGGGCATACCCCAACATTTTGTTTCGCCATGTATTTTGTTTTTTTTTTTTGCATGGACGGCATGTACCCACATAGATACATGCTTTTAATTTTGACTTCCACACTTTTCTCAGGTACCACTGTCAATTCTACACAGTGCCAAGTAGAGGAGTCTTATTCTTTTCCACTCTCATTATTTTTTATAGACTTCAACCCATGTCTTAGGTACCACTATCAATTTTACATAGTGCCAAGTAGGGGAGTCTCTCACTGTTTTTGTGGACCTTGGATTCTTCCTTCCCAACAAATAGCAAAATAGACTAAACATCTACTAGGTTGATCAATTGATCTCAGTTCACAAATCATACTCATATACTCATTTTATTCGAAAGAAAAGTTTCACTTTTACATTTTATTCTTCAAACAATACATCTATCCAAAATTTCATGCATCAACTAATGTCATATTTCAATAGACAAATATGTATTGAAGAAATAAATTTAACATGATAGGGCTATATTTCTAATCATGAATTTGATTTCTTTCATCATCAAAATTCATCAACACATCTCAAAACATGACCATATATCAAAATATTTTCAACATTACATCATATCAAAAAGAAATAATATCATCATCATGTAGTACAACCATATCAAAAAGTAAAGCAGAATATCAATATTTATCATACAACCACATCGAAAAAATAAAAATAAGCGTGTCGAGCAGAGTAGCAGTGGTGGTGGTTGTAAAGCATCATCCTTCCCTTTAAATCATAAGACATCAATAAGATAAGATGAATAAAATAGTAAGAAGTAAGGGAAGATAATACTCACAAAGCATCTACTTGTCGCCATCTGACCGTGTAGCCTCAGAATCTCTAGCAGCAGCCTCCATAGGATCATAGTAGGGCGATCCTCCCTGACCACCTTGATATCCAAAGTCTCTGTGATCTTCATAACCAAAACGGTCATAAAGGAAGTTGCCCATGTCTTCCATATGATTGCACAATCTCTCCATATCCCATTGGATCTGCCCTAGAGTCTCTTCCATCCTCTCCTGGCAACGTTCTTGGTTGTACATCTGTGCTGTAAGCGCCTGAAAGCCTGGATCGTGATCGCTAGCAAATCCAGCCCAGAATCTCTGTGAAGAAGTCCCAGCAGCTTGCGAAGAATCAGGAAGAGGTGACTCCATCCCATAAGGCTCACTCCTTCCACCTCAGGTGGGTGGCGGTGGAACTGTGTCAAGTGGGAGATAACTTCCAGTTGGCTCTTTCCCTGACCATAGTCTTCTCAATGTGAGGTAAAGGTAGAGGAGGAATATTTGGTCCCAGGACCAAACAAAAAAGTGTCTCCCTCTCTAACAATCATTTTCATTGCTATGCAAGACTCAATGTCAAGTCTTGCATTTCCTCTTGCCAACTCAACTGCAGGTCCCCTACTCTAATGGGGAGGGCGAAACCCAAATAAGATGGCGCATAAAATTTTTCTAGCGGAAGTAAGGGTTTCTTAGAATCGTTTGCATAGACATATGATTAACTTGTTAAACAACTAGTATAGATCATACCATAGCCATTGTGTAGATGTCGGCTTGGAAGAAGAGAACAAATCTGATCTCCTCCAAAAGATGTGCACACAATGAGATGTTGCCTACTCCCTTGTTGCTTCTTGTGCTAGCAAGGCACCAAGGTATCTTGATCGAATAAAAGGAAATGAGAGATGAACTCTCTTGCTTGGCCGAACTTTCTCCAAGACGTCTTTTTCTCCACACAAGAGTGTCGTCGAGAGCAAGGAGCAAAGGGTTGAATGGAGCGTGAAACCAACCGAACGTGGATGCGTTTCTATTTTGGAACTTCCAAAAATAGCAAACGAAAACGTTCATGCGTTATGCGTTCACTTCAAGTGAACCAAACGCTTATCCCACTCCATATGAACCATGCGCTCACACATGAGCCGGTTCACATGTATATGGTTCAATGGTCAAACCAAACCAGCCCAAGCAATGGTCTAGATCTCATTGAACCCAAAAGGTTCAAGATCTAACCGTTGATCTCTCAATGCTTTTGATCTCACCAATCTAGCATCACTTCTCTCGATCGAAGCTTACCGATCTCAAGCCCTAATCAATCAAACATGATCAGACCAGATCTCACTTACAATCAGAGTTTAAATCCCTTTAAACTGAACCGAAACAATTCAGTCCACACGATCTGACTTAAGTAAGCCATATCATCAAATTGTGCGACCCTAAGGGTTTCCTTTAAATGTCGGTAACGATAACTTACGTTATCACAATCAGTGAGGGGTATCTAGCAACACATCACTATCTCCTGATATAAAGGAAAGAGTCTTCCAAGACTACACCCAAACCACAGCACAAGTGTGAATCCACTTCACGAGGCATACATGTTTCCTTTGCCACTGGATGTTCTTATTGGACAAGCGTGTCAAGCCTGTAACTCCAATATGATGAGCATGATTAGATCAGATGAACATAGTCACCTGGGTATGGCCATACACTTTCTCAATCATCTCATCCAGGGGGGCCCCTTTAGAACATCACACTCCTATTAAGGAGACAGCAATCCTATATCTATCACTAGTGTCCTAACCTGACTCATGATCATTATCCAAGATAGTCTATAACCATTATGTTTCAAATGATATTGAACTACCTCAAAACAATGACAATCATCATTTAGAAACACAAGTGATCTCAAGTCAGAGGACATGTGCCACTTGTTGCAAACAAGGATTATTCACATTGTGACAAGCAATTGAATATCCTAGTAGGGTCTGTCCAGTACATCCAATGTACCCATGAGTCTACATCTTATTCCATGCTCGAAGCATCCTATAAGATTAGAACACATATTAGTCTCAATCATATCAAGGCTGTCTCATGTTCACCAAGATATCTCAACTAAGGACATTACAGCATGTCAGCCAAGCTGAACAGCATTGAGACATTATTCAGAAGCACACTTATTGCAGCAGACAATGTAACAAACTGAATAACAACCATTGCCTTTATAAACATAAGAGTTTATACATGATACTGAAAGAATCCCAAGGCCTCAAACATTAGCCTTAAGGGCATACCCCAATAATCTCCCACTTGCACTTAATCTAATGGTTGAGAAATCTCAAACCCATATTATTACAGTGCTTCTCATGCTTCTGCTGCGCCAGAGGCTTGGTAAGCGGGTCAGCCAGATTGTCATCTGTATGAACCTTGCAGATTTTGATCTCACCACGATCAATGATCTCCCGGATCAAGTGAAACCGTCTCTGTATGTGCTTGGACTTCTGGTGCGACCGTGGTTCCTTTGCTTGTGCGATTGCTCCAGTGTTATCACAGAAGATAACCAAAGGATCTGCACTCGAAGGAACAACACCAAGTTCCTGAACGAACTTACGAATCCACACTGCCTCCTTGGATGCTTCCGAGGCTGCAACATACTCGGCTTCTGTTGTGGAATCAGCAACGATAGACTGTTTGAAACTTTTCCACACCACTGCTCCACCATTCAAGCTAAAAATATAGCCTGATTGCGATCGGAAATCATCCTGGTCAGATTGGAACGAAGCGTCAGTATATCCTTCAATACTGAGTTCTTCCTGACCTCCATATATCAAGAACATATCTTTGGTCCTCCGAAGATATTTCAAAATGTTCTTGACTGCAATCCAGTGCGCCTGACCTGGATTACTTTGGAATCGACTGGTCACGCTTAACCCGTAACGACGTCTGGGCGAGTACATAACATCGCATACATAATGGACCCAATAGCCGAAGAATAAGGCGTATTGTCCATTTCATCTTTCTCAGTCTGTGTTAGTGGACACTGACTCTTTGAAAGATTCAGACCATGTCTGACTGGAAGATATCCTCTTTTAGAATTCTCTAAATGAAATCTCTCTAGGACTTTATCGATGTAAGTACTTTGGCACAGCCCGAGAAGCCTCTTAGATCTATCTCTGTAGATCTTCACACCTAATACATAGGCTGCTTCTCCTAGATCTTTCATTTGGAAACATTTTCTTAACCATGCTTTAACAGCATGCAGTTTAGGAATATCGTTTCCAATGATTAAGATATCATCGACGTAGAGGACTAGGAAAGTAATCACGCTCCCACTAAACCTCTTATATACACACGGGTCATCTTCATTCTTGATGAAACCAAATTCACAGATTGATTCATCAAAACGAATATTCCAGCTTCTAGATGCTTGCTTAAGTCCATAAATGGACTTCTTTAACTTGCATATTTTATGACGATCTGATGGATTAGTGAAACCTTCAGGTTGTGTCATATACACATCCTCATCCAGTTTTCCATTAAGGAAAGTGGTCTTCACATCCATCTGCCAGATCTCATAATCGTAATATGCTGCTATCGCAAGAATAATCCGAATAGACTTGAACATGGCTACATGAGAGAAAGTTTCATCATAATCTATCCCGTAGATTTGTTTGAAACCTTTCGCAACTAGCCTGCCTTTATAGGTAACTACGTTACCATCCATGTCAATCTTCTTCTTGAAGATCCATTTACAGCCTATAGGGATTACTCCCGGAGGCGGATCAACCAAATCCCAGACTTGATTATCTGACATGGAGTCCATCTCGGCTCGCATAGCTTCAAGCCATCTAGCTGACTCTGGTCCACTGATCGCATCCGCATAAGTGAGGGGTTCATCATGATCAATGATGTAGACTCCGTCATAGCGCTCAGGCTGTCGACGGATCCTTCCCGATCTACGCGGTTCCCGTGATATCTGAGCCTCAGGTTGTTCAATAACCTGTTCTACTGGCTCAGGCTCATCCAACTGTGCTTGACTACTTTGTCCTTCCTCTAGATTCTCATCCAGTTTTATTTCTCTCCCACTGGCTTCTTGCAAAAGAAATTCCTTCTCAAGAAAAATTGCCGTCCGAGCAACAAATACTTTGTTCTCTTTGGGATCGTAGAAATAATAACCCTTAGTTTCCTTAGGGTAACCGACAAAGATGCATTTCTCAGATCTGCTCTCTAGTTTCCCAGAGGCGAGCTTTTTGACAGAAGCATCGCAACCCCAGATCTTAATAAATGTCAAGCTCGGCTGTTTCCCATACCATAACTCATATGGAGTCTTTGAAACTGCCTTGGATGGCACTCGGTTTAGTACCTTTGCAGCTGTTTCCAGTGCAAATCCCCAAAAGGAGTAAGGTAGAGTAGCCTGACTCATCATAGAACGAACCATATCCAGTAAGGTTCTGTTCCTCCTCTCGGACACACCATTCCATTGCGGTGTTCCTGGTGGAGTGAGCTGTGAGATAATCCCATACTCCTTCAGATAGTTAGTAAACTCTCGACTTAGGTATTCTCCACCTCGATCTGAGCGAAGTGCCTTGATATTTCGGCCTAGCTGATTCTGTACTTCATTTTTGAACACTTTGAACTTGTCAAAAGATTCACTCTTATGTCTCATTAGATAGACATACCCATATCTATTGAAATCATCAGTAAAGGTAATGAAGTATGAATAGCCACCTCTGGCATGTTTACTAAATGGCCCACACACATCACTGTGTATAAGGTCAAGTAAACCTGAAGCCCTTTGACCTTTGTTAGGAAAAGGAGACTTCGTCATTTTGCCCAATAAACAAGCTTTGCATGTATCAATCTCCTCATAGGAGTATGATCCCAGCAGTCCATGGTCATGCAACCGCTTAATGCGCTTCTTGTTAATATGGCCTAAACGACTATGCCATAGCAAGGTGTTGTCATCAGCATACTTGGCTTTCTTATTATCAATATTTTGTATAGAACATTCCATGTCCAACATGAATAACCCATTGTTAATTGACCCAGTAGCATAAGTAATATTATCAAGAGAAAGATAACACTTTGAAGTCTTGCATTCAAAGGAAAACCCTTTCCTGACAAGAGCAGGAATAGAGATAATATTCTTGGTAATGCTAGGTACAAAATAACAATTGTTCAGTTCTAATACAAGTCCAGATGGTAATGAGATGTGATATTCTCCTACAGCAACAGCAGCAACCCGTGCCCCGTTTCCTACTCGTAGGTCCACCTCATGCTGTCCCACCTGTCTTCTTCTCTTGAGTTCCTGTACATTTGAACAAATGTGAACTCCACATGCAGTGTCCAACACCCATGATATAGAAGAAGAGGATATCATGACTTCAGTCACAAAAATACCTGAGCCAGAAGCGATGCTTCCCTTCTTGTCTCCTTGGAGCGCTTTACAGTCCTTTTTCCAGTGACCCAGCTGGCCACAATGGAAACATCTGTATTCCTTCGACCGCTTAACCTTTTGTTTCAGAGCCTTGTTGTAGTTCTTGACAGGGGCTTTGCCCTTCTTCCCCTTCTTTTTGTTCCTAGAAGGAAACATCAAGACAGAGGTTGAAGGCTTTCCCTTTAGAGTCTCCTCTGTAGTCAAGAGCATATTCAGCAACTCTGCCGGAGTACAGTCGATCTTGTTCATATTAAAATTAATAATGAACGGATCGAAAGAGGCCGGAAGGGACTGCAGAATAATGTCTACAGCAAGCTCCTGATTGATGGTATGCCCCAGTTTCTCTAGAGCCTCTTTGTGCCCAATCATCTTGAGCACATGAGCTCCCACTGGACTCCCTTCAGCCAGTTTGCTCTGAAAGAAAAGCTTGGTCAAATTATAGCGTTCAGTCCTCGCCTGTGCAGCATACAGCATCTTGAGGTTTGCTATAATTTCTATAGCAGACATATCCTCATGCTGACGCTGCAGCTGTGGTGTCATAGAGGCTAGCATCAGGCAAGCGACATCAATGCTCTCATTGACATGCTTTTCATAGGCTTCCCGAACCGCCCTTGCGGCGTTCGGAGCGGGTTGAGGCGGTATAGCCGTCTCGAGGACATACAGTTTCCTCTCAGCCTTAAGAACAATCTTAAGGTGTCCGTACCAGTCTGAGAAGTTTGGCCCAGCAAACTTCTCCCTTTCCAGTAGGGATCGCACATTGAAGCTCATGGTGTTCGTTGCTGCAGGAATCTACAACAATGCAAGAACAGCAAGGTCAGTATCAATGTATAGAATCAATCCAGGACTTAAGAAAGATTCTTTTCTCACTATTTTATCTGACTGAAAAATCCATTAAAACAGTCCGAAAGAGTAAGACTCTTTTAGTGAGATGGAATCCAGATTTCATACTTGGTCTTCGCGTCCCGCTCAGGCGAGATAAGATGCACAGAGAGTACAAGCACTAATTTCTGGTAGGCAGTCCCTGCCAATCGCCAACCCGTGTGATTCCCCTTCATCTGGGCAATCCAGCAGACTGTGCCAACTGAGTTGGTACAACACAGAGAAGACCCCACAGATGGCTGCCTCCATATAGCTAACATATGCCCCATATGTAGCCTACATGGTCAAGCTGACCTGACCTACTCCCTGGACCACCACGTGCTATGCTGAGCAACGAGAAGCGATAAATCCCTTCTCTGTAACACGCAGGTGAAATCACACACCGTCTGAAGATAGATGGGCGTGCCCACTGAGTGGGTACAACACGGCCCCAACGATAGTCAGAACAGTGAGGCTTCGCGTCAGAAGGCTTACGAGCTTGATATTATAGCGTTGGATTTTAACGGTCCTTTTATCTTCTTAACTATCATGCAAACCCTATGGTGATAGCAGAAGATAAATAAATCATGCAATTCTAGTTATTTAAACAACAAAAGAAAGCATGATGATCTTATGTGGTAAACGCCCATTAAGCCTAGGTAAGACCTTAAGTTAACTTAAGTCTTCACTTGAGCTCTTCATGAGTCATTTGCATCTCATCTGGCCCAGACCAGGGCCCAAGCGCCCACTGCAGCTCAGGTGCGCCCACCAGGTAAATGCGCCTGTCATAGGGTCGAACCCTAGACCTCCCACCTAGTCAAGCCTCTGCTGCATGCGCCTCTGCCATGTGTGCTCTGTGCTCTTGTCTGATTAAAATTACATTTTAATCTATCTAGACAAGATTGACACGCAGGTCAATTACACAATAAATTAATTAAAATGTGATACGCAGATCACAATAAATATTAATTTACAATTAAATCCAGGCTCGCAGGCCCCAGCACAGCACACATTAAAAGGGCAACCCACATAAGATGAAATAGACACTCATCATGGTATTCAACCAACATGTGATCCAATAACAAAATAAAATTTTGAAAATCCCATTGGAATCAATTTTATTTGTCTTATGTGCCCTACTACCTTACAACGGACCATAAATAGGGATCCACTCATCATGTCTAGTCAGATCCACTGCCCTTGCATGCACCAAGTCCTAACTGACTTGAGTCGACCTAATGGTCAACCATGCATGCGCAAAGGGCTGAACAACCTTCATGAGTTCTGGCAAGCGGGTGTGACCCCGGGCCTAACTCAAGAGTGCTCACTGGTTGTCTCAACCAGACCTCGCTACACGCCTGTCTGCAGTCGACCTATAGCCACCTCATGCTTGCACATAGGTGCCATCTGGTCGACCCATCTAGGCTGTCAGATGGTCTGATCAGACTATTTGGATCCTACCTAGAGGATGACTTCAACCCCATCAACCCGTCTAAGGGTTTATAGTAGGCGCTTAGATCTAATATGGGGCGCGCAAGTGATCAAGTTTTAAGGAAAAACTACAACAAGCGCATACATGATACATGCGCCAAGATACATCATATTCACAACAATAAGCATGTAGTTAGGCATGTAATTATCCATTAGATCTATTCACAAGCGCATTCATGGATCAAACATGAAGATCAAGCAATCATATGAACAAGCAATAACCTCGCTCTGATACCAATTGCAGGTCCCCTACTCTAATGGGGAGGGCGAAACCCAAATAAGATGGCGCATAAAATTTTTCTAGCGGAAGCAAGGGTTTCTTAGAATCGTTTGCATAGACATATGATTAACTTGTTAAACAACTAGTATAGATCATACCATAGCCATTGTGTAGATGTCGGCTTGGAAGAAGAGAACAAATCTGATCTCCTCCAAAAGATGCGCACACAATGAGATGTTGCCTACTCCCTTGTTGCTTCTTGTGCTACCAAGGCACCAAGGTATCTTGATCGAATAAAAGGAAATGAGAGATGAACTCTCTTGCTTGGCCGAACTTTCTCCAAGACGTCTTTTTCTCCACACGAGAGTGTCGCCGAGAGCAAGGAGCAAAGGGTTGAATGGAGCGTGAAACCAACCGAACGTGGATGCGTTTCTATTTTGGAACTTCCAAAAATAGCAAATGAAAACGTTCATGCGTTATGCGTTCACTTCAAGTGAACCAAACGCTTATCCCACTCCATATGAACCATGCGCTCACACATGAGCCGGTTCACATGTATATGGTTCAATGGTCAAACCAAACCAGCCCAAGCAATGGTCTAGATCTCATTGAACCCAAAAGGTTCAAGATCTAACCGTTGATCTCTCAATGCTTTTGATCTCACCGATCTAGCATCACTTCTCTCGATCGAAGCTTACCGATCTCAAGCCCTAATCAATCAAACATGATCAGACCAGATCTCACTTACAATCAGAGTTTAAATCCCTTTAAACTGAACCGAAACAATTCAGTCCACACGATCTGACTTAAGTAAGCCATATCATCAAATTGTGCGACCCTAAGGGTTTCCTTTAAATGTCGGTAACGATAACTTACGTTATCACAATCAGTGAGGGGTATCTAGCAACACATCACTGTCTCCCGATATAAAGGAAAGAGTCTTCCAAGACTACACCCAAACCACAGCACAAGTGTGAATCCACTTCACGAGGCATATATGTTTCCTTTGCCACTGGATGTTCTTATTGGACAAGCGTGTCAAGCCTGTAACTCCAATATGATGAGCATGATTAGATCAGATGAACATAGTCACCTGGGTATGGCCATACACTTTCTCAATCATCTCATCCAGGGGGGCCCCTTTAGAACATCACACTCCTATTAAGGAGACAGCAATCCTATATCTATCACTAGTGTCCTAACCTGACTCATGATCATTATCCAAGATAGTCTATAACCATTATGTTTCAAATGATATTGAACTACCTCAAAACAATGACAATCATCATTTAGAAACACAAGTGATCTCAAGTCAGAGGACATGTGCCACTTGTTGCAAACATGGATTATTCACATTGTGACAAGCAATTGAATATCCTAGTAGGGTCTGTCCAGTACATCTAATGTACCCATGAGTCTACATCTTATTCCATGCTCGAAGCATCCTATAAGATTAGAACACATATTAGTCTCAATCATATCAAGGCTGTCTCATGTTCACCAAGATATCTCAACTAAGGTCATTACAGCATGTCAGCCAAGCTGAACAGCATTGAGACATTATTCAGAAGCACACTTATTGCAGCAGACAATGTAACAAACTGAATAACAACCATTGCCTTTATAAACATAAGAGTTTATACATGATACTGAAAGAATCCCAAGGCCTCAAACATTAGCCTTAAGGGCCTGCGGTATTTTGCTGAGATGTTCCAATTTTCGTGAAATTTCTTGGGTGATCTCCTCTTGATGATGGTAACTCTTTCATGTCTTTGATTTTGCTTGAAAATGCCTCAAAATAGTACCTTTTTACCTGAAGATCATGAAAAACCAAAATAGAAATAGACTTTGCAATATTCGATGAATTTAGCATGAAAACAAGTAATAAGATCTTTAATTTAGCATGGAAAGATATCTAAAATGATACAAAATTTACTAAATATTTTGGTGTCATCAATAACTAGGAGTGGGAAACAACTGGAAGATCCTAGGGAATCTCTTGATGATGATAAGGTAGAGCCAAGACTTGAAACTAGTAGTGAACCTGTGCTGGAATCACAACCTTGTTGGGGTATGCCCTTAAGGCTAATGTTTGAGGCCTTGGGATTGTATCAGTATCATGTAATAAACTTTTATGTTTATAAAGGCAATGGTTGTTATTCAGTTTGTTGCCTTGTCTGCTGTAATAAGTGTACTTCTGAATAATGTCTCAAAGCTGTTCAGCTAGGCTGACATGCTATATGTCCTTAGTCGAAATATCTTGGTGAACATGAGACAGCCTTGATATGGTTAAGACTAATATGTGTTCTAATCTTATAGGATGCTTCGAGCATGGAATAAGATGTAGACTCATGGGTACATTGGATGTACTGGACAGACCCTACTAGGATATTCAATTGCTTGTCACAATGTGAATAATCCTTGTTTGCATCAAGTGGCACATGTCCTTTGACTTGAGATCACTTGTGTTTCTAAATGATGATTGTCATTGTTTTGAGGTGGTTTAATATCATTTGAAACATAATGATTATAGACTATCTTGGATGGTGAGCTTGAGTCAGGTTAGGGCACTAGTGATAGATAAAGGATTGCCGTCTCCTTGTTTAAGGAGTGTGATGTTCTAATGGGGCCCCCCTGGATGAGATGATTGAGAAAGTGTATGGCCATACCCAGGTGACTGTGTTCATCTGATCTAATCATGCTCATCATATTGGAGTTACAGGCTTGACACGCTTGTCCAATAAGAACATCCAGTGGCAAAGGACACATGCATGCCTAGTGAAATGGATTCACTCTTGAGCTGTGGTTTGGGTGTAGTCTTGGAAGACTCTTTCCTTTATATCGGGAGACAGTGATGTGTTGCTAGATACCCCTCACTGATCGTGATAACGTAAGTTATCGTTACCGACATTTAAAGGAAACCCTTAGGGTCGCACAATTTGATGATATGGCTTACTTAAGTCAGATCGTGTGGACTGAATTGTTTCGGTTCAGTTTAAAGGGATTTAAACTCTGATTGTAAGTGAGATCTAGTCTGATCATGTTTGATTGATTAGGGCTTGAGATCGGTAAGCTTCGATCGAGAGTGTTGATGCTAGATCGATCAGATCAGGAGCATCAGAAGATGAATGGTCAGATCTAGGACCTTAGGGTTTAATTCGATCTTGACTTAATGCTTGGGCTAATTCGGTTTGGTCATTGAACCAAAGACCTTGAACCGGCTCATGATTGAGCGCTTGGTTCAATGTGAATAAGTGAGTTTCGAATAGTTCAACGCAAAACGTTTTGGAATTAAAGACTTTCTATAATTGGAAAGTCGGTTTTTCAAGTGTAAAAACGTCTCCACGTTTTGGCTGAACGTCTCCACTTCGTGTGGATCATTGTCTCACTTCTTCCTCTCGCGGACTCTCGGGTGTAGAGAAGAGAACTCACGCCGAAGTCTAGTGGAAAAAGCCGAGCAAGTCTTTCATCACCCCGACAAGCGATCAAAGACACTTTGGTGCCTTGCTAGCACAAGGAGCGATCGAAGTGTAGGCCTTCTTCCTCTTGTGTGCGATTCCTTTGGAGAAGAAGCAATCGAGTCTTTGCTTCCAAGGCATCATCTAAACTATGGCATCGGTATGACCCTTTGTTGATTTTAGCAACCTTTCATCTAGTTGATTATATATCATACATGCGATTCTTGAATCCCTAATTTCCGCCATGCAAAGGTTTCGGTTATGCATGTTTAGGGTTCTCGCCCCCCCCCCCCCTCTCGAAAGGGGTTTCTTCAAACCTGCACATGAGCAGTCCCAAACTAGTTTGTCACCTCACAAGGGTGATAAACCTAAAGGTGAATTACCATGTAAGGTTGATGATTCTAAACCTAGTTCATCAACACCCTATAGGCCACCTGTACCCTTTCCTCAGAGGTTGGTGCAAGCTAAACTTGACAAACAATTTGGCATGTTTCTTGATGTTCTTAAAAGCTTTATATTAATGTTCCATTTACTAAAGTTTTAACTTTAGTTTTCTGACTTTAGTTTTGCTTTCTTTTATTTACTTTATTTTAATTTTCTTTTAGAGCTAATTTTTACAATTTTTTCCTATAGGAAACAAGATTTGGTGCGAAATTACGGCACTACCGTAATATCATTTACGGTACCGTAATCTCGGTTATTTTTGACCAGAGGATTTTAACCCGTTACGGTACCGCCGTAAATATTTTTATGGTACCATATTTTGTGACAAATTTTTCCCGTGAGTTTTCTTATCTTTACAGCACTACCGTAACCTTCTTTATGTGCCGTAATCTTTGAAATTTTGAATTTTGAATTATTTTTAAAAAAAAAATTTTGTGATCGATATTACGGAACCACCCTAAAGATATTTACGGTACCGTAATGGGCACTAGTTTTTGACTCGAGAGTTTTGACCCATAATGGTTCTACCTCAAACATTTTTATGGTACCGTAATCTGTGCAATTTTTTAGCAGAAAGTTTTTACCTATTACGGCACTGCCGTAAATATCGTTACGGGCGTAATTGTATCCGCGACACGTGATAAACGTGCCGTAAACCTAGGGTTCTTAGTGCCATTTTCACTCTTTCTCGCTCGCTCGTGCACCGATCTTGGAGCTCCGACCATCCTTGACCTTCTAGACACTCAGGCGACCCTTCCCGTCCGATTATTGCCGCTGATCTGGTACTCTCTCATTCGATTCACTGTTTTGGCGAGTTTTGACCTAGTTTTCACATATATACTTGCTATATCTGTGTTGAATTTTAGTTGCAGCTTGTGATTGCAACAATACCACCAAGAACCAAGGGACTTGTTGCCAAGAGAAAAGGAAAGGCACCAGCTGAGCCTTCCTTTCCACCCAATCCTCATGGCATTGAGTTTAGAAATGAAATACAAGCTGCAAGGTACAATCAACTAGTTGAAAGGAGAGTGATAGAAACTAAATATGCTGATAAGAGAACATTGGAGGCATTGGGTTTATATGAGGATGTCAGGTGGATGTTTGAGCAAATCAGAGCCCAAAGATTCTTCCAAATGACACCACAAACATATCTACCATTGGTGCTTGAATTTCTGAGTAGTTTTGATGTGCAGCTGTATGAGTATAGTGAAAGACATGCAGATGGTAATATCACGTTCCGCATGGCTAATGTAGAAAGGCAGCTGTCCATGTGAGACTTGAGAACCCTCTTCCAGTTTGGTACAGGAGGCCGCACATCAGTTTCAGTGGGGTATGCTGAAGATGTATTTTGGAACCAAATCACTGAAGAGACCCACTTTTCAGCACTTACTGCTAGGGCTTCAAAGATTTCCAATCCTTTCATCAAGTATGTCCACAGAGTTTTGGCCCACACTGTCTTTGGTAGAGGTGACAGTGATGGGATGGTGAGGCAAACTGAGTTGTTCTTTTTATGGAGCATGCTATTTGAATATCCCTTAGATGTTGCCTTTTTCTTCATGAAACACTTGGAAAAAGTTTCTAGGGCAAAGAAAGGAGCTATTTGTGATAGGTGGTTTCATTACACCTATAGCCCTGTACTTAAGAGTTGAGCCATATGGGACAGAGATTGCAAGAGGGAGTCCAAGACTTGACATGGAGTCTTGTATTGCAATGAAAATGGTGATAAGAGAAGGAGATGGTTTTTCACTGATTCTTAGACCTAGAGGACATAAGTTACCACTTCCATGCACCGAGAAGACCACAGTTAGAAACCAAGAGAACTGGAGCTTGGTTCCAGAAGATGCCGACATTGCTATGCTGCCCCCTCTTAGTACTATACCACCACCACCCACCTAGGGTGGTGGTGATGATCCTTTTGGGATGGGCATGGAGCAACCATCTGGAGCTGTAGATTCTTCCACCCATTAGACTTCTGATAGCAGATTCTCCAGTGCCTTCGATCCCGGATTTAGATATCTCTCCTCTCAGCTGTACCGACAGGAGCAGAGGATGGAGAGAGTGATGAACACAATGAGTGACATGAGAGGTTCCATGAGCCAAATGACTGATTCTATGTATCACATGCATAAAGACATTAAAAATCTGAGTACCTACATGGAGGAGATGGGGAACTTTCTATACGAGCGTTTTGATTTTCAAGATCCCAGGAGGACTAGAGAATATGGAGGTCACCAGAGAGCACCACCTACTGATCCTATGGATGCCGCAACGCAAAACACTGAAGAGATAGGATCCGATGATGGTGATAATTGGTAGAGTCTTGTCAGTATTTTTTTTCCCCTTTTATCTTTTGTCTTTCATTTTCTGCATCTTATTGATATTTCATGTGTTGAAGGGAAGGATGCTTCTTCTGCATATCTGTGTCCGCCGTCACTACTATTCTGCTTTTATGGTTATCTTTTTAATCTTCGGTGGGGTTGTATAATGATATTGATGATTCATCTTCGATATGGTTGTATAACACTTGATAATATTTTGATGACAATGAGTAAATTTTGATATGAATGGCCTTGATCTAACTTTTGAGATTATTGTATAAGACTTGATTGATATTTGATGTCGACAAGTGAATTCAAAATTGAGATTAGAATTAGACCCATTATGTCAAATTTATTTCTCTTATACATGCCTGCTTTTGAAATTTTCAATTGGTTGATAAGTAAGATTTTAGGGAGATATGTTGTTTGAAAAAAAATTAATTTGAAAGTGAAGCCATTTCTTTGAATAAAATTAGCATATGAGTATGAAATTTAGGATTGATATAAATAGATGAATTTGATTAAGGTTTTGTTTATTTTACTATTTGTTGGGAAGAAGGAGTCCAAAATCCACAAAAATAGTGAGAGACTCCCCTACTTGGCACTGTGTAAAATTGACGGTGGTACCAAAGGACACGGGTTGAAGTCTGAAAAGTAATGATGAAATGAATCTATTCACATTAACTCTGCTGTCTTTAGTAAAATTCTTTCTACTGAAAAGACATGTGTTCTATTACATTGACTATGTGGTCGGAGTACTCTGACTTCGTCACCAGAAGAAAGGTGGTAATCGAATTATAGAATATGAATAGTGCAAAAGGAATAAAAAATATGTATCTATGTAGGTACATGCCTTCCAAAAAAAAATATGAGTGGAAAAAGATTTTGGATACCCTATTCCTGTAGACAAAAGTATAATGAATCTAAACTGAAAATTAAATGAAGTATTGAGATTGAAATTCTGTCTTTTATACAAGTTGCGAAGTTTTATTTGACTGAGTGGTGGATCTTGAGAATTGAATTTAGAAGATGACATAGTTGTTTAAAATTTTATGGTTCAATTGATGAGAATTTTTTATTAGTGATTGTATGTTAGAAATTTATCTTCCATGAGAAAGTCTATGCCTATGACCAATTTTTTAATTTTCTTGGTTTTTTCTTGAGGACAAGCAAAGTTTGAGCCTTATGTGTTTGATGACACCGAAATTTATCGTAATTTCTATGCCATTTTATTGATATTTTTGTGTCATATTCATAGACTTTGCATATTTCTTATGCCTTTTTATCAATATTTGCAGAATCTACACTTTTTTATATTTTTAATGATTTTCAGGCAAAAAGACATGTTTTTCAGTCGATTTCGAGCAATCCAAGTGCATAATTGAATTCACAACATTAAAAGGAGATCATACGTCAAATTTCAGAAAATTTGGAGCTTCAAAGCTAATTACGGCACCCCCAATATGATATTTACGGTACCGTAATTTGGAGTTTTTCTAGCGGAAGATTTCGTATGATTACGGCACTACCATAAAGATCATTACGGTACCGTATTTTGAAGCATTTTTTATTAGAGAATCGATGGTGTTTACGGTACGACCATAAGGAAATTTACGGTACCGTAATTCGGGTCAATTTTCCACCCAAAAGATTGTTGACATTACGGCATCGCCGTAAAATACTTGATGTTAGCGTAATTCCGGAAGTTTTCAACCCGAGAGTTCGCTGTCCAGATTACGGCACTGCCATAAAATGCTTTACGGCCGTAATTACAACCCAATTCGCGACTTTCCCGGTCAACTCCGAAGCTCGATTTTTGCGTAGATGATTGTGATCGATTCAGGCCATTAAATACATTGCTGAAAGAAGCAATCAAGGAGCTTTTTTGGAGACGAAGACAAAGAGACCAAAAGCCCTAATTTGCATCCACCACAAAGAGAGAAATCGCCTCGAATGTCGCCGCCCTAGGTTTCGCCGCCGGGAAGCATACAGTGCATCTCCGGCCGTGAAATTTGAGTGGAAGCTACGCATAGAGGAGGAGAAGGTGTGCTAGAAGTTTCAACGTGATCGAAGATCAGACAGAGGAGAAATCATCAGAAAACCGAGTGCTGCCGCTGTTCGCTCCAGATTACGGCCGTACCGTAATTTTTCTTTCTTCTTCCTTTTCGATTTCCTTCAACATGGATTATTGTAACCTTCCCTCTATGATAGCTTAAATTTATTTTGGGACATGGGGGAGTAATTCACTTGATTTTCAATGACTAGATGACTATTTTTCCATTATTTTGTCACGTTTAATCTTAGCATGATGATTTTACTTATGTGATGATCGTTCTTAGACTCTCCATAGATCTATATTATTATTCATGTTTTTAGAATTTTCGCCATTGACTGAAAAGTAATTGCTTGAGAATTTGGAACCCTAGAATTGCATGATAGGAATCCTTTTAGGGTAGTTCTTATTTGTTTGATTCTAGTAAACTAATTGCCATGATAATAATATAAATCTAGGATTGAGTCTAAGTTTTCAAACGTGGAGATCTTGTGCGAGAGCAAAGATCGGAACGTTGGAGAACCATGAGTAAAACTTGTGTCGATACTCGGACGCACGAGAGTGATTCTTGAGATTCCACTAGAGATTTTAGACTTAGAATTCGGATGCACGAAAGTGATCCTTCAGTTCTATGTTTGATGATTTACTTATCTTCGGCGTTGGGACTAATCTTGCCCGAGAGCGAGGATTAATCCCTGCATGGTTGTCTGCACGAAAGTGAGACAATCCTTTTATTAAAGTAGATTACATCTTTATCATGTTGAAATTAAACTAACAAAATCTTTATTCATGTCTAGTCATAAAAATTTAAGTGAATGAAACCCTAGTCCCAGCTTCTCTCTCTGATAATTCTGTTTTAGCGCTTTAGTCTTCGATTGCTAGTTTACACTCTTTCGATTGCCTAGATAGTGAAAAATCAATTATTCGGTACTCAACAACATAGGTCCCTATGGATTCGATACTTTCTTTATTACTTCGAGTATCCATGCACTTGCGGACACAACACCTACGTTAGCAACCTATACTCGACCAGCCCGTATACTAGTCACACATCCATAGCTATCTCTTATCCATTGTAACACCCGATTGAGGATAAACATTGAGACTAGATATAATCTATCTCTAGGGATATTGTTGTGCAAATGTACACTTAACACAGATATACCAAATTCACAACAACGACAATGCCAATGTATATGAAATATCACATGTGAATGTAATACATAAGTCGAACCAACAACATGTCCTAGGGCATATACACCAATAATCTCCCACTTGTACTAAGACCTAGTTGTTGAGAAACCTCGACATCATGTCACTAGTATGACTATCATGCTTCTAATATGCCAAAGCCTTGGTCAGTGGCCCTACCAGATTGTTCCTAATGTCAATTCTGTAAATCCTGATATCACCTCTATTAATGATCTCCCAGATCAGGTGGAAACACATGAGTTTATGTTTTGGATTTATGGTGAAACCTTGGTTCCCTAACATGTGTTATCACTTCAATGTATACACGATAGAGCCCAATATACAAATGAAACCACTTGAAGTTTAGTGATGAATACTCTTTATCCAAATTGCTTCTAAGAACATACTTCTTAGTTCTTTTCAGACAGTAAAGAATTTTCTTTGTGGCTATCCAGTGCAACGCACCTGGATTGAACTATAATCGATTGGTTATGCTCACAGCATAAACCATATCTGATCTAGTACACGCAGGTACCCTGCCTTGGGGCTAGGAGCTTCTTGGATTTATCCCTGATGATCCTCACACCCATTCGATAGGCAGTGTCCCCTAAGTCATTTTTATCTCGAAACACTACCAAAACTATGTCTTCACCATGTGAAGAGTTGGGATAATATTTCAGATGGTCAGTATGTCACTGATATACGAGACTAGAAATGTCATCTAGTTCCCACTGACTTACTATGTTGTAGGTTGACCAACAACCTATGTAGATAGCTTAGATTCCATCTCGGCCTTGGTGTCTTGTGGCTGACCTTGGACTTCATCCAAGTAAAATTTCCTCCCACTAGCTTCTTTCAAGAGAAATTCTTTCTCAAGAAAAATAGCACAATGAGCAACAAATATCTTGTTCTCTTATGGGATATGGTAGTAGTATCCTCTAGTTTCCTTAGGATACCCCACAAACACATATTTATTAGATCTTGGTTCTAGCTCACTAGAATTCCAATATATGATAGAAAGTCTTACATCCATAGATCTTGATAATAGGTCAGGTTAAGTCATATCCCACACTATAGTTGATATGGAGTCATAAAGAAAATCTCAGATGTATCCAATGCAATACCTCAGAAGTATGGAGGTAGAATTACATGACTCATCATACACTAAACCACGATGAGCAGGGTTTTATACTTGCTCTCAAACACACCAATCCTTAGGGGTTATAGGAGGAGTGAGATGTGAGAGAATTCTACACTCTTTTAGATAGTCATTCAACTCATGGCTCAAGCACTCTTCATCTCAATCAGATCAAAGAATCTTAAAGGATCCACGCTAGTTTTTATTTCATATCTGAACTCCTTATCAAAGGACTCAGATTTATGTCTCACAAGCATGTCTTACTAAATTCCTTAGTAAGGTAATGAAGTATTGATACTTGCCTCTAACTAGTTTACAAATTATTCCAATAAACCTCTTGCCCTCTCACCTTCCTTGGTGAAGCGTGCTTTTGTTTTTTT
Organism: Costus lasius; assembly: GCA_027563935.2. Classification (NCBI taxonomy): domain Eukaryota; kingdom Viridiplantae; phylum Streptophyta; class Magnoliopsida; order Zingiberales; family Costaceae; genus Costus; species Costus lasius. The sequence goes on along the minus strand of CM050454.1, from coordinate 61,545,549 downwards.
CCCCAATAAACAAGTTTTGCATATAACCAACATCTCGAAAGAGGTTGAGACATGTCAATCTCTTCAATGGAGTTTTAATCCAATAATCTATTTTGCATGGAGTCATTGGATGCAACGTTTATTTGTATTGCCTAAATAACAGTGCCAAAGATAAACACTATTTGAACTACTTATTTTGATCCATTTAGTCTTTATGTTGTATATAGAATTATTTATGTCCATTGCATAATGTACTTTAATCATAAAACACATTTTGTAAACAAAAGAACAAATGTTCTTTTTTATTAGAAATCTTTGCTTCACCAAGGCAAGAATAGACACAATATTTTATAAGATAGAAGTATATGGAAGCAATGACTAAGTTCTAACAGAAGTCTTGACTCCAGAGAGAGTGAAGCCCCCTATAGCAATGACAACAACCTATACTCCAACTCATAGATCAGTCTCTCCACATCATACTTTTCCTATTTCTATTGAGCCCCTGCATATTTATAAAAATATGAGTCTCTTCATGCGGTATTAAATGCCCATGGGTTAGAAATAGATAATTTGACTTCGGCAACATAAATACCTGAGCTTGAAGACAAAGGGATACTTCTCTTCACCGTATTCTGAAGTTGCTTGTAATTCTTTCTCTAGTGACCCCCACTAGCCACAGTGGAAGCACTTATTTTCCGTCTTCATTTTCTTCTTCAGTGCCTTGGAATTACCTTTAGCTTTGCCGTTGGCAAAAGCTTTACCTCTCTTCCGCTTGTTCCTAGTCGTAGGAACCATAAGAACAAATTTAGATTTGGTCTTTTCCATTTCCTTTTTAGTCATCTAGAGTAGATTCAGCAACCCCTCCTGAGTGCACTCAATTGGGTTAATGTTCAAGTTAATAATAAATAAACTAAAGCTAGGAGGTAGTGACTACAGAATCAGATCTGTCGTAAGTCTCGGTCTATTAGGTGTCTCAGTCTTATGAGATGTGCAATGTACCCAATCATCTTGAGTACACGCATTCCCACTAAAGTCCCCTTAGACATTCGACACTAAAAAGCTAATTTGGCTATGTCATATCTTTCTGTTCTAGCATGTGCCTCGAATAGCTACCTCAGATGTCTCAAGCGTGCTGAAAGGTCTGATCTAACATCTCTAAACCGTAAGTGGGTAGGGCTCGATGGATGTCCGAGAGAAGCTCATTCTTAAACTTTGACAGCACTAGTTTGGGGTCTTCTTGCAAGTTACACCGAAGTTGTAACGTGCCGAAGGTCAAGCGATATTCCTCTATGGTTCCTGATCCTTGGTGTAGGCTATTATATTGGTCGAGAAGGCGCTGCCTATAGGAGGGGGGTACGTATCACTCACGGAGGCGATACTTCATCTCATCCCAACGGATGATAGGAGAGAGAGCATGCTACTTATTTTGGCGCTCTACGTTTGCCCAATGCAAATGCACAGGGTCCTCAAGCAAGGTTCATGCATAGCTAACACGCATGTGCAGGGGACAATCACTCCACTCGAAGTAAGTATCGACCAACGCAACCCAATCAAGGAATTGTGTGGGATGAAGACCACCTGCGTAGGGTGCAGGAGCTGCATGAATGATGTGGCTGATGACACAAAAATTCATATTATATTTTGTCTCATTTGATAGGTATTTTTGTGTCATATTCATACTCTTTAGCTTATTTTCATGCCTTATTTATCAAATATTGTGGAATATACACCTTTCTGGTTTTTTTATCATTTTCAGGTGAAAAGGCATCATTTTAAGGCGTTTTCAAGCAATTCGAGTGCATAGACAAATTCCTATTAATCAAGAGAAGATTACATGTCAAATTTCACGTAAATCGGAGCTTCAGACCAAATTACGGCAGGACCGTAATCAATATTATGGTACCGTGGTTTTACTGAACCTACAAAATAAACCACAGCACTACCGTAATTAATATTATAGGCCATAATTTTGGTCAATTTCTGTCCATAAAGATTTGCAGACATTACGGCACTGCCGTAACTAATATTACGGGCCGTAATTTCGGGTGATTTCTTTTGAGAAGTTTTGCGTGATCACAGTACTGCCGTGGTTGTTTTTACGGCATGTAATTATTTCAGAATTTTAACCAGAACACATTACGGCACTACCGTAATGGAAATTACGGCCGTAATTTTATTCCAGACAGCCGATTTACCTGGTCATATTGAAGCCCAATTTATGGGCGAATGATTGCGGACGATTTAGACCACTAATTCAAGATCTGTAAGAAGGGGAATACTCATCAAAACAACCTAAAAGAGAGCACACCAAAAGCCCCAACTTTGATCAACATTTCAGAGGAAAATTGTCATCTTCACCACCGCCCTAGGTTTCACCACCGGGAAGCATACAGAGCATCTCCGGCTATGAAATTTAAAGGGAAGCTACGCCTGAGGGAGGAGAACATACACTAGAAGTTTCAGAGCGAAAGGAGATTAATCGAAGGAGAAATCAACAAAAGAAGTAATGCCTGCTCTGTTCATACGAAAATTATGGGCTATAATTTTCATTACAGCCCTGTGTTTAGTAAAATTTCCTCCTTCTTCTCAATTTTTGATCATTCTAAACTAGGGCTATTTGTAATTCCTTCATCATGCTAACTTAAACACTTTTTTGGGACATGGGGTGAAATCCCCTTAATTTCATAATGACTAGATGATCTTCATTTCGTTAGAATACTCTTGTTATGATAATTCTACTTAAGTGATGATTGTCCTTAATCTCGTCTAGTTTCATTTTGTCAACATGTATTGGAGTTTTTGTGATATGGACTGAAAAGTGACTTGCATAGCTTGGAACCATAGACTCGAGATTTAGGGACTCATCGTAAGAAATTAGGTTTGTTCTTGTTTCTAGATTTTAAAAGTTTATTGACTTGTTGATAATCTGATCTAGGAGACATTAATGAGTTAAACATGAAGATACTATAAGAAATTAAATATCAGATTGTTGGAAACCCTTAAGTAGAACCTATGAATCTATGGTATGAAAGTATTTAGTTTTCACTTGAGATGATTGACATAAAGATTGGATGCATGAAAGTGATCTCAAATCTTCTTGTCGATGATTTACTTATCTTTAGCATTAAATAAATCTTGTGTGGAAGTGAGGATTGGTTCTTTGTAAATTGTCTGTGCGAAAGCGAGATGATTTCTTTATAAAGCAAATTATATCTTTATCATAATAAGAATAAACTGACGATCATCTAACTATATCTAGTCATTGAAATTAAGGTGGATGAAACCCTAGTCCCAGTTTTTCTCTCTAACTTTTCATGTACTTTTCGATCGTTCGCTTACATCATATTCGATTGCCAAGCTAGTGAAAATCAACTATTCGGTACTTGACAAATGAGGTCTCTCTGGTTCGATATCTTTTTTGTTACTTCGAGTATCCGTGCACTTGCAAACACAACAAGTTTTTGGCGCCGTTGCCAGGGACCTTGGTTTTTGTTAATATTGAAGAATTTGATAGTATTGCTATATTAGGCTTTGTTTTATTTTTCTATTTTTGTTATTTTCTGCATATTCTGAGTTTATTTGATCTATCTACTTGTGCATGCGCAAGAATCTTAGATCAGGACCTCTAGTTCCCTTAGACCTTGAGATTAACAAAACTCTTAGACTGCGCAGGAAACTCAGATTTGAAGAAAGGTAGGGAGAAGAAGTGGTCATAGCAGAAAGGAGATCACTTAGGGACTATGCAGCCCCTAATCCACAGGAGATACACTCTAGCATTGCTAGACCAGTTATAGCGGCTAATAACTTTGAAATCAAGCCTGCTTTCCTATCTATGATCCAACAAAATCCATTTGGAGGAACTCTACTCAAAGATCCTAATCAACATCTTGCTTTATTTCTTGAATTATGTGATACAATTAAGATTAATGGTGTTTCCAATGATGCATTAAAACTTAGACTATTTCCTTTTTCTCTCAGGGACCGAGCATGTTCATGGCTTCAATTTCAACCTACCGGTACCTTCACTACATGGGATCAACTGTCTAATACTTTCTTGATGAAGTACTTTCCACCCAGCAAGACAATCCCATTGAGGAACTAGATTATAAGCTTTGTATAGAGGGATGGCGAGTCTTTTAGTGAGACATGGGAGCATTTCAATGAATTACAACGAAAGTGTTCCTCACCATGGCCTTGAGAAATGAGTTTTAATACATACTTTTGATAATGGTTTACTTTATAATACCCGCCCATTAAGCCTTATGTGGTAAACGCCCATTAAGCCTAGGTAAGACCTTAAGTTAACTTAAGTCTTCACTTGAGCTCTTCATGAGTCATTTGCATCTCATCTGGCCCAGACCAGGGCCCAAGCGCCCACTGCAGCTCAGGTGCGCCCACCAGGTAAATGCGCCTGTCATAGGGTCGAACCCTAGACCTCCCACCTGGTCAAGCCTCTGCTGCATGCGCCTCTGCCATGTGTGCTCTGTGCTCTTGTCTGATTAAAATTACATTTTAATCTATCTAGACAAGATTGACACGCAGGTCAATTACACAATAAATTAATTAAAATGTGATACGCAGATCACAATAAATATTAATTTACAATTAAATCCAGGCTCGCAGGCCCCAGCACAGCACACATTAAAAGGGCAACCCACATAAGATGAAATAGACACTCATCATGGTATTCAACCAACATGTGATCCAATAACAAAATACAATTTTTGAAAATCCCATTGGAATCAATTTTATTTGTCTTATGTGCCCTACTACCTTACAACGGTCCATTAATAGGGATCCACTCATCATGTCTAGTCAGATCCACTGCCCTTGCATGCACCAAGTCCTAACTGACTTGAGTCGACCTAATGGTCAACCATGCATGCGCAAAGGGCTGAACAACCTTCATGAGTTCTGGCAAGCGGGTGTGACCCCGGGCCTAACTCAAGAGTGCTCACTGGTTGTCTCAACCAGACCTCGCTACACGCCTGTCTGCAGTCGACCTATAGCCACCTCATGCTTGCGCATAGGTGCCATCTGGTCGACCCATCTAGGCTGTCAGATGGTCTGATCAGACTATTTGGATCCTACCTAGAGGATGACTTCAACCCCATCAACCCGTCTAAGGGTTTATAGTAGGCGCTTAGATCTAATATGGGGCGCGCAAGTGATCAAGTTTTAAGGAAAAACTACAACAAGCGCATACATGATACATGCGCCAAGATACATCATATTCACAACAATAAGCATGTAGTTAGGCATGTAATTATCCATTAGATCTATTCACAAGCGCATTCATGGATCAAACATGAAGATCAAGCAATCTTATGAACAAGCAATAACCCCTCTGATACCAATTGCAAGTCCCCTACTCTAATGGGGAGGGCGAAACCCAAATAAGATGGCGCATAAAATTTTTCTAGCGGAAGCAAGGGTTTCTTAGAATCGTTTGCATAGACATATGATTAACTTGTTAAACAACTAGTATAGATCATACCATAGCCATTGTGTAGATGTCAGCTTGGAAGAAGAGAACAAATCTGATCTCCTCCAAAAGATGCGCACACAATGAGATGTTGCCTACTCCCTTGTTGCTTCTTGTGCTAGCAAGGCACCAAGGTATCTTGATCGAATAAAAGGAAATGAGAGATGAACTCTCTTGCTTGGCCGAACTTTCTCCAAGACGTCTTTTTCTCCACACGAGAGTGTCGTCGAGAGCAAGGAGCAAAGGGTTGAATGGAGCGTGAAACCAACCGAACGTGGATGCGTTTCTATTTTGGAACTTCCAAAAATAGCAAACGAAAACGTTCATGCGTTATGCGTTCACTTCAAGTGAACCAAACGCTTATCCCACTCCATATGAACCATGCGCTCACACATGAGCCGGTTCACATGTATATGGTTCAATGGTCAAACCAAACCAGCTCAAGCAATGGTCTAGATCTCATTGAACCCAAAAGGTTCAAGATCTAACCGTTGATCTCTCAATGCTTTTGATCTCACCGATCTAGCATCACTTCTCTCGATCGAAGCTTACCGATCTCAAGCCCTAATCAATCAAACATGATCAGACCAGATCTCACTTACAATCAGAGTTTAAATCCCTTTAAACTGAACCAAAACAATTCAGTCCACACGATCTGACTTAAGTAAGCCATATCATCAAATTGTGCGACCCTAAGGGTTTCCTTTAAATGTCGGTAACGATAACTTACGTTATCACAATCAGTGAGGGGTATCTAGCAACACATCACTGTCTCCCGATATAAAGGAAAGAGTCTTCCAAGACTACACCCAAACCACAGCACAAGTGTGAATCCACTTCACGAGGCATACATGTTTCCTTTGCCACTGGATGTTCTTATTGGACAAGCGTGTCAAGCCTGTAACTCCAATATGATGAGCATGATTAGATCAGATGAACATAGTCACCTGGGTATGGCCATACACTTTCTCAATCATCTCATCCAGGGGGGCCCCTTTAGAACATCACACTCCTATTAAGGAGACGGCAATCCTATATCTATCACTAGTGTCCTAACCTGACTCATGATCATTATCCAAGATAGTCTATAACCATTATGTTTCAAATGATATTGAACTACCTCAAAACAATGACAATCATCATTTAGAAACACAAGTGATCTCAAGTCAGAGGACATGTGCCACTTGTTGCAAACAAGGATTATTCACATTGTGACAAGGTAAACGCCCATTATGTGGTAAAAGACTATTGAAGATGTGCCACTTGACATGAGCAAGACTATTGAAGATGCAAAAGACTTAAGTTAACTTTATAATACCCGCTTGACTGTTGATGCTACTGCAGGAGGAGCCCTTATGAGCAAGACTATTGAAGATGCTTTCACTTTGCATGAGGAGATGGCTTTGAATCACAACCAATGGACCACTAAGAGAGGAGTGATATATTGTTCGCCACATGGTAAGAATGAAAATGATAACTGGCATGCCTTGGCTGAAAAGGTAGATTCATTGAGCAATAGATTTGATTATTTTCAAATGCAAACTGCTGTAGTTTCATCTTCTGCTATATGTGATATTTGTGGTAATCATGGACACTATACTGAGGAGCGTAAGGTAATTACTGATCAGGGTTTAGAACAAGTTAATGCAGTAGATGGGTACAATGAAAGTAGAAATAATCACCAATACTTATAACCTTGGATGGAGAAATCACCCAAACCTATCATGGAAGAGCAACCAGGGAACACAATTAGATTCTAGACCTCAATTTCAATCTAGGAATTCCAATCCTAATCAACCAAAGTCTAGTTTAGAGGTGATGTTTGAGAAATTTATGAGCACCCAGATGAAACAAAATGAAGATGTAAATGAAACTCTCAAACAAATCAATTCTAGGATGGATAATATGAACTCTAGGATGGATAACATGAATGCCCACACCAAAATTCTAGAAAATCAAATAGCACAACAAGCTAGCACTTCTTGTAGACCCCCAGGGAAATTACCTGCTAAACCTGAACCAAACCCTAGGGAACATTGTAATGATATAATTACTAGGAGTGGGAAGCAATTAGATGAACCTAGAGGGAGATTTGAGGATAATGAAGAAGAGCCTGAGATTGAACATAACATTGAACCAGTCTTGGAAAAATCTCCTATACATGAGCAGTCCCATGCTAGTTTGCCACCTCACCAAGGTGATGAGCCATGTCAGCTAGATATTCCTAGACCTAGTTCACTTGCACCTTATAGGCCACGTATACCTTTTCCCCAAAAATTAGTACAAGCAAAATTAGATAAGCAATTTGGGAAGTTTCTTGATATCTTGAAAAAGCTTTATATTAACATTCCATTTACTGAAGTTTTATCTCAAATGCCCACATATGCTAAGTTTTTAAAAGAAATTTTGCCAAATAAAAGAAAAATAGAGGACTATGGCACCGTGGCATTAACTGAGGAGTGTAGTGTTATCATCCAAAACAAGTTGCCACCAAAATTAAAAGATCCAGGTAGTTTCTCTATTCTTTTTTCAATTGGGAGTATGACTTTTGACCAAGCCTTATGTGATTTAGGTGCTAGTGTAAGCCTAATGCCTTTATCTATTTATAGGAAATTGGACATGGGAGAGCTTAAACCAACTTCAATATCTTTGCAGCTCACTAATTCATCGGTTAAGTATCCTGTTGGAATTTTAGAAAATGTTCCAATCAAAGTAGGTAAGTATTTTGTTCCGGCAGATTTTGTAGTGTTAGAAATGGAGGAAAGTTCCAAAAATCTAATTATCCTTGGTAGACCATTTTTAGCCATAGCAGGGGCAGTCATTGATGTTAAGAAAGGAAAACTCACGCTAAATATTAGTGAAAACATAATTGAGTTTGAGTTGGCAGATTCATTGAAAAAACCATCATATTCAGGATTATGTTGTAGTATTGATGTAGTTGATAATGTCATTAATGATTTGCATAAGTTATTTCATGAACCCTCTAATTTTGAAAGTGACACTTCTCTTGAGTGTGTGAATAAAGAATTTCAAAAAAAAGGCTTATTTAATTTCAGAAAAGAAAAAAAAAAGAAGAGATAGAAAAGAAAAGAAAGATTGAAGCTGTTTAACAAAGGAAGAAGGTTCTTAGGCAAAATTGGACACTGTTTCTTGAATGAGCTTTATGTATTCAGACGTTGTGAACAGAACAAAGAGAAATCAGCATGGCGACTAAAGGGGCCACGATCAAATCTGAGTGTAGAACGGTCAACCTAATGACCTTTAAATTAGCATTTCTTGGGAGGCAACCCATGCACTTTTACCTTAGATTAGTTTCTTTTATATTAGTTTATTTTTTTTAGAACTAAATTTTCTTTTCTTTTTGCAGGAAAAATCAGACTTTTCGCTAAACACGGCACTACCGTAATGGAAATTACGGGCCGTAATCTTGGTCCGTTTTCATCCAGAAATTTTTATGTCTTTTACGGTACTATCGTAAGGACTTTTACATGTCGTAATTTCAGATAATTTTTGACCAAAAAGTTTTCGTGATTTGGTTCGTATTACGGTAGTACTGTAAATATTTTTGTGTGCCATAATTTTGTGTTGATTTTTGTTTATTTCATCAAAAAAAACTCTCTTTGTTTTTACGACACTGCCGTAGCGCATTTCACGGTGCCGTAATTACGATCAATTTTTGACAAGAAAGTTTTGAGCATTCTATGGCAGGGCCGTAATCATTTGTACAGTACCGTAATTCTAGCCCATTTTTAACCCGAGAGTTTTGAGATTTCTACGGCAGGGCTGCAAAGATATTATGGCACGTGTTTTTCGAACTGATCATATTATGGCACTGCCATAAGAGAAATTACAGCCATAATTCTATCTGCCCTACGCGATTTCTCAGTCGTATTTCTAGGGTTGCCATGTTTTAGGGTGTTTCACCCATGTTCTTGCGCCAACTTCGGTTTCCGACCTACTCTTGCCCTCAGAACTTGCCGGTGACCTTTCTCGTTCGTCTCCGACCGTCGATTTGGCATTTTCTGGCCGAAACTAGGTATTTTTCACACCCGCACACAATAGTACTGCACTTTCTTGGTTTCTTCTGATTCTTTGTCGAATCTTGAAATTTCTACTTGCATTTGCTTCCTTGATCACCAACGAACCTTCCTAGAGCAATTTTTGATTATTTTGACTGATATTGGCATGATTTTGAGCCTTGAATGACCTCAAGTTGCCACTTCTTCTACCCTTTTCTGCCCATTTCGATTTTTGCTGATTTTAGCTTCGCTAGACCTGTTGTTTGCTTCCTAGGTTCTTGCCAGAGGTAGAAGAAAGTTTCTAAAGGCATTTGGAGACTTAATTTCAGCTCAAAGGGCCAGATTTGAAAGTTACATTTGAGCTCCTTGTTCTATTCTATTCCATACAAGAGATGCAGATTTTGTTTTTAATCCTAGTTTCCATCTTTTCATTTGAAATGACACCCAAAACCAAACAAGTAGTTTCAAAGAAAAAGGGCAAGAGACCAACGGAATCTTCAACACCTCCCAATCACTATGGTATAATATTTAGGGATGAGATTCAAGAAGCAAGATACAATCAATTGGTAGCCAGGAGAATAGTAAACACCAAGTTTGCAGATAGGCGTACGTTGGAGGCATTAGGGCTATATGAAGATGTTTTCTGGATGTTTGATCAGATAAGAGTGAAGAAATTATTCCAGATGATGCCTCAGACCTACCTGCCTTTGGTGCTTGAATTCCTTAGTAGCATGGCCATGGAGCTACATGCGTTCACCGATAGACATGCTGAAGGTGAGATCACCTTTCGCATGGCTAACATAGAGAGGAGTCTCACTTTGAGGGACATCAGGTCCATCTTCCATCTAGCATTTGGAGGGCACACTTGTGTATCACTTGGCTTCATCAAGAGTGTGTTTTGGAACCAAATTTCTTCATAGACCCATTTTTCAGTAGTGGCAGCTAGAGCTTCTAAAATCACCAACCCTTGTATCAAGTATGCACATAGAGTTTTAGCTCACACGGTGTTTGGGTGTGGTGACAGTGATGGCATGGTACGTCAGACTGAGCTTTTTTTTTTTTTGTGGAGTATGTTACATGGGTATCTAGTGGATGTTGCCTTCTTTTAATCAAGCATGTGGACATGGTGGCAAGAGCAAAGAAAGGAGCTATTGTGATAGGAGGTTTCATTACCCCTATAGCTCTATTTCTAAATGTTGAGCCTTATGGAGTGAGGTGGCCAGGGGAAATGTAAGATTAGACATTGAGTCATGTATGGCCATGAAAATGATTGTCAGAAAAGGTGATACCTTTTGTTTGGTTCTTGGACCAAGGGCTCCTATGTTCCCCTTGCCCAACACTAAGAAGACTACTATTAAGAATCAAGCAAATTGGAAACTGTCTTCTAGTGATGCTGATTATACTATGCCACCACCCTTGGACACTGAACCATCACCACCTACTTGGGGTGGTAGAGATGACCCATTCGATATGGGTATGGATCCATCATCTCATGGAGCTGCGGAGTCACCTTCACACCGAGCTTCCGGTTCCTCGCGTCGTGCTACTGAGAGAGGATGGGCTAGTGCCTTTGACCCCAGTTTCCAGTCTCTCTCTGCTGAGGTGTACCGTCATGGTCGCCTCATGGAAAGAATGCTTGATTCCATGGGAAGAATGTCTGACTCCATGGAGCATATTCACCAGGATGTGGAGGAGCTTGGTAACTACATGGAGGAGATGGGGAACTTCCTCTATGACCGTTTCAATTTCGAGGATAGTAGGAGAGGTGGAGATTATGGTGGAGACCAGGGGGGACAGCACGATGATCCTATGGATGCAACCCCTGAGGATACTAAGGAGATTGGATCTAATGTGGATGAGTAGTGTTCTGTGAGTATCTTCTTCCTTACTTATTGATGATTTGTATTTCATCTCTATATCCTATTGATGATTCATGTTTTTATAGGAAAGGATAACTCTTCCAAACTTCTTATGTCTGCTGCTGCTATCTTATACTGCTTGTCATGACTCAAAACTTTTAAAATTCGATTTGGTTGTATCACTATGATTCTAAATTTGTTATTGTGATATTGAGTTCGATTGGGTTGTACTATATTTGATATTCTGATGATACTGAGCACCTTGTGTGGGTGCGTACTGATGCATGATTGTATAAATTTGTTTCTGAATGGATATATGCAAATTTTCTCTTGTTATGGTTTTATGTTATAATGTTGTAGTGTGGTCTATTTCTGAAATTTCTGTTGACAGTATGATTTTCTTGATGATAAATTTGTCAATGCCTGTGATTAGGGATAGACATATTGTGATGAGTTTATTTCTTTAATAAATATCTGTCTATTGGAATTTTTCATTGATTGATGCATGAGATTTGGGTAAATATATTGTTTGATGAATATGATGTAAAAGTGAAGCTACTTCTTTAAATATAACAAGCATATGAGTATGATTTTTGAATTGATATCGATTGATTCACTTAGTTGACGTTCAATCTATTTGCGATTTGTTGGGAAGAAAGATTCCATGATCCAATATTAAGAGAGGTGACTCCTTTACTTGGCATTGCGCAAAATTGGCAGTAGTACTAAAGACATGAGTTGAAGTCAAAATAAAAATTTAGAGAATGACTCCTCGTCTTGGCACCGTGTTGATTTACAGTGGTACCAAAGTTAAGAGTTGAAGTCCAAGCAAAAAAAAGGTATGTATCTATGTGGGTACACGCCATGGAGAGAAATTATTTCACATTAACTACGCTATCTCAAGTAAGATTCTTCCTACCTAAGAGATATGAGTTCTGTTGCATTGGTTATGTGATCGGTGTACTCTAAATTCGTTACCAGAAAAAAGGTGATATTCGAATTAGAGAATATAAACAATATAAAAAAGGGAGGAACTAAAAAAATTCTGAGTGGAAAAAGATTGAAATTGGTGGATTTGAACTAAAATTGGGTGAAATCTTGAGATTGAAATTCTTTTTATCATACGAGTTGCGAAATTTTATTTTATTAAGTTGTAGATCTTGATGATTGAATTCAAAAGATGATATGTTTATTTGAAATTCTATGTAGCATTTAATTAGATTTTTCATTAGTGATTATATTTTAGAAATTCATTCTTCATAGAAAAGTTTATTCTTTTAATCAGTTTTTGATTTTGCTTAAGGACAAGCAAAGTTTGAGCCTTATGTATTTGATGACACGAAAATTCATAGTATATTTTGTGTCATTTGATAGATCTTTTTGTGTCATATTCATGTTTTTTTTTGCTTATTTTCATGCCTTATTTATCAAATATTGCGGAATCTACCCCTTTCTGATTTTTTATCATTTTCAGGTAAAAAAGCATCATTTTAAGGCATTTTCAAGCAATTAAGTGCATAGACAAATTCTCATCATCAAGAGAAGATTACATATCAAATTTCACGTAAATCGAAACTTCAGACCAAATTACGGCAGGACCGTAATCAATATTACGGTACCGTGGTTTTACTGAACCTATAGAATAAATCACGGCACTACTGTAATTAATATTACAGGCCGTAATTTCGGTCGATTTCTGTACAAAAGATTTGCAGATATTACGGCACTACTGTAACTAATATTACAGGCTATAATTTTGGGTGATTTCTTTCTAGAAGGTTTTGCGCGATCACGGTACTGCCGTGGTTGTTTTTACAGCACGTAATTATTTTAGAATTTTATCCAGAACACATTACGGCACTGCCGTAATGGAAATTATGGCCATAATTTTATTCCAGACAGCCGATTTACCTGGTCATATTGAAGCCCGATTTTTGCGCGGATGATTATGGATGATTTAGACCACCAATTCAACATCCGTAAGAATGGGAATACTCATCAAAACAACTAGAAAGAGAGCGCACCAAAAGCCCCAATTTTGATCAACATTTCAGAGAGAAATCGCCATCTTCACCGCCACCCTAGGTTTCGCTACCAGGAAGCGTACAGAGCATCTCAGGCTATGAAATTTGAAGGGAAGCTATGCCTGAGGGAGGAGAACATACACCAGAAGTTTCAGAGTGAAGGGAGATTGATTGAAGGAGAAATCAACAAAAGAAGTGATGCCTGCACGATTCATACGAAAATTACGGGCTGTAATTTTCATTACAGCCTTGTGTTTAGTAAAATTTCCTCCATCTTCTCAATTTTTTATCATTCTAAACTATGGCTATTTGTAATTTCTTCATCATGCTAAACACTTTTTTTGGGACATGAGGTGAAATCCCCTTAATTTGATAATGACTAGATGATCTTTACTTTGTCAGAATACTCTTGTTATGATAATACTACTTAAGTGATGATTGTCTTTAATCTCTTATAGTTTCATTTTGTCAACATGTATTGGAGTTTTTGTGATATGGACTGAAAAGTGACTTGCAAAGCTTGGAACCCTAGAATCGAGATTTAGGGACTCATCGTAAGAAATTACGTTTGTTCTTGTTTCTAGATTTTAGATGTTTATTGAGTTGTTGATAATCTGATCTAGGAGACATTAATGAGTTAAACATGAAGATATTGTAAGAAACTAAGTTTCGGATCATTGGAAACACTTAAATAGAACCTGTGAATCTAAAGTATGAAAGTATTTAGTTTTCACTTGAGATGATTGGCATAAAGATTGCATGCATGAAAGTGATCTCAAATCTTCTTGTCGATGATTTACTTATCTTTAGCATTGAATAAATCTTGTGCGAAAGTGAGGATTGGTTCTTTGTAAATTGTCTGCACAAAAGTGAGATGATTTCTTTATAAAGTAAATTATATCTTTATCATAATAAGAATAAACTGACAATCATCTAACTATATCTAGTCATTGAAATTAAGGTGGATGAAACACTAGTCCCGGTTTTTCTCTCTGACTTTTCGCGTACTTTCCAATCGTTCACTTACATAATATTCGATTCCTAGCTAGTGAAAAATCAACTATTCGGTACTTGACAAATGAGGTCTGTGTGGTTCGATATCTTTTTTATTACTTCGAGTATTCGTGCACTTGCGGACACAATAGCGGCGAAACTCGTCATCCATCTGAGTGCGCTTGTAACGGGTTTGGGCTTGGGGCATTTGTGCGGCCCAAACATCGTCCTTGTCAAATGGGTCATCCTCATGAACTAGGCCTCCATGGGCCTCGAAGGGCCTATGTTGGCCTGATTCATCCTCAAAGGTTCGGTGCCTTGTAGGCGTGGCTAATGGGGGTAACTCCCTAGTCGAGACTGGGTGTACGGACGAAGGAGGGTGAACCAAGTTTGGGCACCTACACTTCGATGACGCAAAGTGGTCAGCAAGGTCTAGGAACCCAGCCAAAATTTGCTAGAAGGTAGTTTCCATTGTACCAACATGTGTGTCGAATCGCGTGGTCATCACATCGACTCTTGCTACAAGCAACAGCATAGATTCTAGGTGGGTTCTAGTCCCTTCCAAGCGCTGGACCGACTCTTGGATTTCAGGGAAGGTTTCAAGAAATTGGGAAGACATGATTTGTGACCTTGTGGTCACCATACATAAGCAAGGGGGAAAACACACAACGTCCAGAATGCAGAAAATGCAGAAACTATGCTGAAATATGTCAGATGCAACGGAGTTGGACCATGAGAACAATAAGAATTGAAGGGGCAACTCCTCTAATACCAGAATTGGTGTAGCTACGATAGGAGGGTTTGTCCTTAGTCCCGTATTCTACGGTGTTTACACAATGCTCAGAAAACCTGAGAGGGTCTTGAGACGAGGGAAGTAAAAAATGCCCGGAAAGTGCAGCAAAGAAACACAAAGAAATCAGGCGAGATCATCTTGGGGCAACGCTAATGCAAGAGAAAACTACGGCACTCAAATCTATGAAATTCGTTCACTAACCTCTTAGCAATTTTAAGCACAAAAAATTCCTTAGGGGTTTAGCGGATCAACGGGGCTTAGCTTGCATACCTATGAGCCTAAAAATACACCAAGTAACAAGAAATCATTTCATGCCTCTAATGTATGAATGCTCATGGGTGAAGTAGGAAGAAGATGAAAACACAGCAGAAAAGACTTAGCAAAATTCAAAAACAGGTGAACCTAACCCACTGGAGGTGGTGGGATTTACTTCTTATAACACAGGAAATACGAGCTGGAACACCCTTCCGAGTCGAGGCACCGACCACAACTCTTACAGACTTCGGTATTAATGTCACAAAAATATATTGTATATTTTGTATCATTTTATATATCTTTTCACGCTAAATTGACGCACTTTTACTAATTTTTATGCTAAATTTATAAAATATTACAAAATCTACTTCTATTTTGGTTTTTGATGATTTTCAGGTAAAAAGGCACTATTTTTGGGCGTTTTCAAGCAAAATCAAATACATGGAATAATTGCCATCATGAAGAAGAGATCACATGACAAATTTCATGCAAATCGAGGCAACAAACCAAAATACGATAGTGCCGTAATCTATATTACGGTACTGTATTTCTATACGATGTCGTAATATCAGAGCACCTACTATATTTTGGGGAGTTTTTCAAACAGAAGATTTTACAAAAATTACGGCACTGCCGTAAACTATTTCACAGGCCATATTTTCCATACGTTTCCGACCAGAGTGTTCAACCAATTTTATAGTAGTGTTGTAACATATTACACTGCCGTAATTTCCTTCCAGAACGTGACTTCCACAATCCAATTCGAAGCCCGATTTTTGCGGAGAAGATTGCGGATGATCCAGACCCTTAAATTCAAAGCCGTAAGAAGAAGAAAGGGAGCTCTGGACGAAGAGAAGAGAAGGACACCAAAAGCCCCAATTTTCCTCCACCATATAGGGAGGAATCGAGAGAGCAATCAATAGAGCGGCGCTTAGAGTTCGGCTTCACGTCGAGAGTCATGGAGGCCACCTCAGGCCGTGATTTTTACACAGAATCTTTGCCTGGAGGAGAAGAGGATACCCCAGAAGTTTAAGAGCGAAAGGAGATCAATTGGAGGAGGAATCAACGAAACAAGGGGTCGGGCACTGTTCACAACGAGTTTTCAAAGAAAAATACGGCTGTAATAGAAATTACAGCCGTGTTGTAATGTTATTTCTCCTTTCTCTTGGTTTTCTGATCACTCTGAGACTATGATTCATTGTATTTCTTCTTCCAAGCTTGCTTAAACATCTTTTGGGACATAGGGTGTAATCCCTTTGATTTTATATTATTAGATAACTCTTATTTCGTCAGAATAATCTTTGTTATGATAATTCTGCTTATGTGATGATTGCCTATGATTCTCCATAGTTTTCTTATTGTCATGCATGTTTTAGAATTTTGCGAAATAGACTGAAAGGTTGATTGTGAAATTTGGAACCCTAAAAAATAATTGAGTTTGGAACTTATCGTAAGAAATTAGGTTAGTTCTTTGAATTATGATTTTTAGTGATTTTATTGCCATGTTTGATAAAAAGAATCTAGGATTGAGTTACTGTGTCAAACGTGGAGATCTTGCACGAAAGTGAGGATCGGAACGTTGGAGAACCATAAGTAGAACTTGTGTTGTGACTCGGATGCACGAATGTGATCCTTGAGATTCCACTTGAGATGATCAACTTAGAATTTGGATGCACGAAAGTGGTCCTTGAATTCTTTGTTTGATGATTTACTTATCTACAGCATTGGGATAGATCTTGCGCGAAAGTGAGGTTTGGTCCCTGCTTAATTGTCTACACGAAAGTGAGTAGATCCTTTTATGAAGTAAATTATGTCTTTATCATACTGAAATTAGTCTGATGACCTTTTCTTCATATCTAGTAATTAAAATTAAAGTGGATGAAACCCTAGTCCCAGTTTCTCTCTGATTTACTTTACACTTTTTTTGTTGATTATCTGCATCATAATCGATTGCTTAGCTAGTAAGAAAATAACTATTTGGTACTTAATACGTAGGTCCCTGTGGATTCGATACTTTTTATACTAAAACTTCGAGTATCCGTGCACTTGCAGAAAGAACAACAAGCTTGGTGACACAATAAGTTTTTGGAGCCGTGTCGGGGGGTGAAAAGTCCCTATATGCCAAACAATAAGTTTTGGCCGCGACACCAGAGATAAGTTTTTGTCTACCTACTTGTTGGGATACAACAAGTTTTTGGCGCCGTTGCAGGAGACCTTAGTTTTGTTAATATCAAAATAGTTGTTAGTATTGCTAGACTAAGTTTTATTTGTCTTAGATTTAACTTTGTTTTTTGTTTTTTTTTATTCTGAAAAAAAAAAGAAAAATTTGATTGATTAGTGTTGGATAATCTTTCTATTCTTGATAGATTTGAATATATGTCTTTTAATTACAACTCGTGGGCAACTGAAAGAGGGGAGGTATACATGCCACAAGGAAGGTATGAAGATGATTCATTGTGCACTCTTGAAGATAAGTTAGATTGTTTTGATAATAAATTTGATTCTTATATGCACCCTGTTAGTACATCTTATTCTCCTGTTAGATGTGATATTTGTGGTTGTTTTGATTATTATACTTCTGATTGCCATATTTTAATGCCCCAAAATTCTAATTCTTCATGGTATCAAGATGATCATTATAATTCTAGATGGGAAAATCAAACTTCTTTTTATAAGGATCGCTCAAATTATGTTTTTGAATCATACTTTGAAGATATTGAAGAATCTAGGTTAGAATCCATGCTTGAAAAATTCATGTCCAATCAAAACCAATTCATGACAAATCAAAATAAGGAAATTGAAGATCTTAAGGAGATAAATGGTCAGCTTGCTTCTAATGTAGAATCTATATCTACTCATTCTGAATTTTTAGAGACCCAGTTAGCACAACAAGATTGTTTATTTGAGTTTGATTTGAAAACTGAAGAAATTAATTTAGAAAATTCTCTTTCTGATTATGATTGTTTTGAGATTGAGCCTCATGTGGACATTAATGAATCTCACTCTGATTTTGACAATTGTGAAATTAATTCCTTTGAAAATTTATTTGTGGAAAAGTTTGAAGAAATTGATTTTGTTAAATCTCCTCTTGATTCTAGTCATAATTATGAAGTTGATTCTTTTGATGATATATTATTCGTGGTTAAATCTAAGGAAACATGTGAGGGGACTGATTTAGAAAAATCTTACTCTGATTTTGTTGATAACTTTGAAATTGATAAATTCTTTGATGATGAACATGAGGAACTTGAAAAGGATTTGAATATTTTGAACATTGATGAATCTCACTCTGATGCTTTGCTCATATCTATTGTTGAATCTTCTGATTTGTTTGAAAAGTTATGCTTTGTTGAAGAATCTAATGTGAGACACAAAGACTATTTTCATGATCCAATAATTGAATCTTTTGATCAAAGTCCTATTGCAATTGAAGATATAAATTTGATGAAAGGACTAATGATTTTACTCTTTGATAAATTTAGGAAGATCATTGAATATCCTTTATGTGAAGTTGAAGATTTTGATTTTGATTTCCGCATATTTGAGAAAGTCATGTCAATTGTGATTTATTTAAAATTTTGGATATTTGAATTAGTGGCTAAACGCTTTGGACAGCGGAAAAGAAAGAAATTACATGCTATTTACTTTGGAACTGATTCACCTGCTTCACCATGATATTTGATTTTTGGTCATGCTATGGACCTAAAATTAGCGCTTCTTGGGAGGCAACCCAAGCATTATTACTTAGCTTAGTTTCTTTTATTTTAGTTTATTTTTAGAATTAATTTTTGTTTTTCGTTTTGTAGGAAAATAAAATTTTGCCCAAAATACGGCACTGCCGTAATCTGCTTTACGGTGCCGTAATGTTGATCGATTTCTTATCCGAGAGTTTTGCATTTTTTACGGTAGTACCGTAATATTTTTTTACAGTACCATAATTCCTGCATATTTCTTACCCGAGAGTTCTTTGAAAAATACGGCAATGCCGTGAGAAATTTCACGCCCGTAATCTAAAAAATTGTATTCTGCTTATCTGATTAGGTGTTTTCTCACAGTGATTTTAAGAAACTGAGTTGGAAAAATTTTTGATCTTTGGCACAAGCATGAACTACTCATCTTTGTCTATGATCTGGATATTTTTGCTAAATTTTAAAGTCCATGGATCATTCTAAAACACATAGCAACTTTTCAATTTTGATTAATTTTGGCAACAATTTTCTTTTGACTATTCTGATTAGCGTTTTTGCTGCAAGTATTTAAGATGCTTTAATGAGTTGAAACCCTGATCTTTCACATGGAATTAGAAGAACATGTTTCGTTATATATTGAGGATTAGTTATTTTCATGAAAATACTTTTTGATCATTCTAGGAAGCATGGCAACTTTTTAAATCTGATTAACTTTTGTGCAGTTTTTAATTTAATAATCTGAGTAGCATTCTTTCTGTTGATACCCTAAATTCATGATAGATTTTGATCCTTTGATTTTCATACATCTGAAAAGAACGAGTTTTATTCTATTACATGGTTCTATCCATTTTCCTTTTGGATCATTAAATCTTATTTTTGGGTATGACTACTTTTTTAAAAAAATTAAGTGGCTACTCTGTTTGATTTCTACCTGTTATAGCTTCTTTTGCCTCTAGATTCAGAAATCTTCAAGAGCAACTATCTTCCACCTCTAGCCACCACTACATCTGCCTCTGACATCATTATTTCCAGTCGTTGACACTGGATTATACCATCAGTAGACTCTTACTTCTTCTACTGTCTCTATTTCCATTGATTTGATTTATTTATGCAGCAGACTCTTCATTAGTGACTGATTTTTTTTATCTATGCAGCATTATTTCTGGCACCCACCGACCGACAATCTCACCTCCAGGACTATAGTTTCTAGCAGGCCACTAGAGATTACTCACTCTACTGTCGGCATCATCATTATTGCTAGCAACTTTTCAGCTAGCCTCTTCAGGCCTCCAGCGACATCTCTGATTCTCCCTTGAGAAAATTATTTTTATCATTATTATTTTTAGAGACTATTTTTAGACTGAGCCTTATGTATCTTAAATTGTGCAGAAAAATTTTTCAAAAGGCACATCCTTGGACCTAGTAGTATCTGCCCCGACACTATTTTTGGTCTGAGCCTTATGTATTTTTTGGCCAGAGCTTGCTATATAGTTTTGTGAGTTCGTTTGCACTCTCTTTTATTCATGATTATTTCATATGATTGCATCTTTAATTTGCTTTAGATGTATCACTCACTGATATTTATTCGATATGGTTGTATGATGATATGATTGTTCATAGTCCACTTTCTACTATCTTGTGGTGTGATTCTATTTTTAAAATATTTTCATTGATAAATATCTTCCTTGATGATGAATAAACCTATATTCATGATTAGAAAGAAACCTATCATGTTAGATTTATTTCTTCAATGCACATCTATCTTTTGAAATTTGACATTGGTTGATGCATGAAATTTTGGGTAGATGTGTAATTTGAGGAATAAGATCTAAAGGTGAAACTACTCCTTTAAATAAAATGAGCATATGAGTATGATTACTGAATTGATATCAATTGATCAACCTAGTAGATGTTTAGTCTATTTTGCTATTTGTTGGGAAGAAGGAATCCAAGATCCATAAAAATAGTGAGAGACTCCCCTACTTGGCACTATGTAAAATTGATAGTGGTACCTAAGACATTGGTTGAAGTCTATGTCCAAAAGATAAAGAGAGAGAAAAAAAATAAGACTCATCTACTTGGCACTATGCAAAATTGATAGTGGTACCGAAGATAAAAGTTGAAGTCAAAATAAAAAAAAGGTATGTATCTAAGTGGGTACATGCCATCTATGCAAAAACAACAAAATACATGAAAATAAAAAAAAATGAATAAAAAAAATGTGTAGAAAAAGATCTTGGAAACCTAATTCCTGTAAACAAAAGTATGATAGATTTGAACTAAAAATTGGGTGAAATCATGAGATTGAAAAGTCTATTTATTATACAAGTTGCAAAGCTTTATTTGATTGAGATGTAGATCTAGAGGATTGAGTTATAAGAATGATATGTTTATTTGAAGTTTTGTGACACAATTGATGGAATTTTTCATTCATGATTGTATTTTTGAAATTTATTGAGCATGAAAAAGTTTATCTTTTAATCAGTTTATGATTTTTGATTGAGGACAAGCAAAGTTTGAGCCTTATGTATTTTGAAGACACCAAAATATATAGAATATTTTGTATCATTTTATATATCTTTTCATACTAAATTGATGCACTTTTACTAATTTTTATGCTAAATTTATCAAATATTGCAAAATCTACTTCTATTTTGGTTTTTGATGATTTTTAGGTAAAAAGGCACTATTTTGGGCGTTTTTGAGCAAAATCAAATACATGGAAGAATTGTCATCATCAAGAATAGATCACAAGACGAATTTCACACAAATCGAGGCAATAAACCAAAATATAGTAGTGTCGTAATCTATATTACAGTATCGTATTTCCATACGATGCCGTAATATCAAAGCACTTGCCATATTTTGGGGAGTTTTTCAAACAGAAGATTTCACGAAAATTACGGCACCGCCGTAAACTATTTCACGGGCCGTATTTTCCAGACGTTTCCGACCAGAGTGTTCAATCGATTTACGGCACCGCCATGAAGCATTTTACGGTGCCATATTTTGTGAAGATCTCAGACCAGAACACTTGACCGATTTTACGACAGTGCCGTAACATATTACACTGCCGTAATTTCCTTCCAGAACACGACTTCCACAGTCCAATTCGAAGCCCGATTTTTGCGGAGAAGATTGTGGATGATCTAGACCCTTAAATTTGAAGCCGTAAGAAGAAAAAGGGAGCTCTGAACGAAGAGAAGAGAAGGACACCAAAAGCCCCAATTTCCATCCACCATGCAGGGAGAGGAATCGAGAGAGTAATCGATAGAGAGGTGCTTAGGGTTCGGCTTTGCGCCGAGAGGAGTGGAGGCCACCTCATGCCGTGATTTTTACACAGAAGCTTCGCCTGGAGGCAGAGAGGATTCCCTATAAGTTTCAAAGCGAAAGGAGATCAATTGGAGGAGGAATCAACGAAGGAAGTGCTCGGGCACTGTTCACAGCGAGTTTTCGAAGCAAATTACGGCTGTAATTCCTATTACAGCCATGTTGTAACGTTATTTCTCCTTTCTCTTGGTTTTCTGATCACTCTAAGACTATGATTCATTGTATTTCTTATTTCATGCTTGCTTAAACATCTTTTGGGACATAGGGTGTACTCCCTTTGATTTTATATGATTAGATAACTCTTATTTCGTCAGAATAATCTTTGTTATGATAATTCTGCTTATGTGATGATTGCCTATGATTCTCCATAGTTTTCTTATTGTCATGCATGTTTTAGAATTTTGTGAAATAGACTAAAAGGTTGATTGTGAAATTTGGAACCCTACAAAATCATTGAGTTTGGAACTTGTCGCAAGAAATTAGGTTAGTTCTTTGAATTCTGATTTTTAGTGATTTTATTGCCATATTTGATAAAAAGAATCTAGGATTGAGTTATTGTGTCAAACGTGGAGATCTTGCACAAAAGTGAGGATCGGAACGTTGGAGAACCATAAGTAGAACTTGTGTTGAGACTCGGAAGTGCGAAAGTGATCATTGAATTCTTTGTTTGATGATTTACTTATCTACAGCGTTGGGATAGATCTTGCACGAAAGCGAGGATTGGTCCCTACATGATTGCCTGCACGAAAGTGAGATGATCCTTTTATGAAGTAAATTATGTCTTTATCATACTGAAATTAGTCTGACGACCTTTTCTTCATATCTAGTCATTAAAATTAAAGTGGATGAAACCCTAGTCTCAGTTTCTCTCTGATTTACTTTACACTTTTTCCATTGATTATCTGCATCATAATCGATTGCTTAGCTAGTAAGAAAACAACTATTTGGTACTTAACGTGTAGGTCCCTATGGATTCGATCTTTTTATACTAAAACTTTGAGTATCCGTGCACTTGCGGAAAGAACAACAAGCTTGGTGACACAACAAGTTTTTGGAGCCATGTCGAGGGGTGACAAGTCCCTGTATGCCAAACAATAAGTTTTGGCCGTGACACCAGAGATAAGTTTTTATCTACCTACTTATTGGGATACAACAGGTATCGAGACACCGACCAGAATCCACACAAGCTAGAGCATTCTACTACCAAGAGAACTGAAACTAAATGCTAGCCCACCCTTCTCTTTTATAGGATAAGAGGGTGGAGGAATAAGACAAGAGAACAAATCTTAACAACTACCTACTCTTGCAACCCATAAAGTGGTCAAGCTGCAATATAAGACAAAATAAAACAAACTCCTACCAACTAAACTTGAAGTTGGCACATGTCCTTGATTCTTTGTCATACAGTTACTGCGATGGCGGGTAGGCGAGATCGGAGCAAGCCGTGACAAAACAACAGAATTTGAATATTGTGAGCTAGTTCATCACGATGTAGTCCTGCCCTTGGGCCATGTTGTTCAAGTGGTTGTCATACTCATCTTGGGCTGGGCCTTCGGTGGGTCGAGCGGCGAGGCCCATGGGCTGGAGGACCTCAGTATGGACTAATAGCGGGCTGATGACTCCTATATAATGGTCCCGTGGTTGGCTTGAGCATTGGGATCACCGGATTATCACCTTGCTAGGCTCCTTTGGGTCATCATGTGATGGGGGAATGTAGTACGGAGGGTGATGTATGTTGAAATAGGGTCTCCAGGGTGGATCTGCAGCTTCAGAGGTGTTCACGGTCTGGCCGTGATGGCGTTCACAACTGTGATCTGTTGCTTCAGAGGTTGCCGTGACCATGTTCATGCCTGTGCTTTTGTCCGCGCCTAGGATCCGCGTTTTTTCAATTTTTTGCCAAGGTATTCACAGCCTGGCCGTGATGGTACTCATGGCTGTGACCAGGATCTGGGCTGAATCCACACCCATGTTCCTCTTCACGCCTTGATCCAACAAAATTCGTCAAGGCGTTCACGGCCGGGCCATGATGGTGTTCATGGCCGTGACCTCGTTCGCATCTGGAATCACTTGTTTTTTCCATTTTTTGCCGTGGACATTACGGCCTGCACATGATCGCGTTCATGCCTGTGCATCTATCCAGCGGATTGTGCCGAGATAGTCATGGCTTGGCCATCTTGCTCGGGTTTAGAAGTACGGCCATGCTTGTGTTCATCGAAGTTCGCTGTGACATTCATGGCCTGCCCGTGCCTTGGCGCACGGCTGTGATGAGTCACTATGGAATTCATTGAGACGGTCATGCCCGCGACTGTCTTCATGGCCTGCCGATGACAGTCTCATAAAAAATTTTGGGGTGGTGTTTTCTCATCCAGTTCTTCCCCCACATTTGTGATGGCTCCTCCTACAGCACTTCCTCTCTTAGTTTGTTGTTAACAAGGGAACTTGTGATACTTAACCTTCCCCTTTGTTTGAACTTGTAATATGAATCTGTGGTTTGTACGGTTCTCGTTTGTTTGTACATGCTTGTAATGAATCAACACCTTCCATTAGAGTTGTACTGGTGATGATCAAGACACCACAGCCCTTCTACTCTCAAGGGTTTCACTGTGAGTATCCCTCCTAGTTTTTTAATTCCTTGTTAAAGTAGTTGTAATCTCGGTTTTATCTTTATGAAATAGAAAAAATATTTTTCAACCCTCGTTAGTGTAATTCAATTTTTATGTTATGTTACAAAATCTACTTTCAAAAATCATCGCTTGAATGTCCCTTCTTTGGGATTGAACCCCCGCATCTCCACCTCTTTAGTGCATCTCTTGGAGTTGGCGCAAGCAGTGAGGGCCTCCAATGGCATGGATCTTCTTCCCAAGGCTAGCACTAGAAGTAGAAGAAGGGATGTCGAGGAGTCCATGTGTGCGATATTGCAAAGGACATTCCCTTGCGTGTCTTATCTTGCTCATCGACTCACTCTAAATTGCTAATAAGCTACATAATCTTCACACTCAGTTTGCTTCTCTCCTAAGACAATTGTCGTGTTGTTTTTATGGAAATCCATTTCAAGCCATAGCTTCCACTCGTGTTTTAAATTTTAAATTGGCCTAGGGTTTCCCAACAGTGTTGCCAACCGAGCATAGCTTTGGTCATGCTGACTCTTTCAAACATCCACTACACATCTTCAATGATTCCTAGGGTGTGTAGAGTTTCTAGGTCTGCATATACAGTGTTGATGAATTGCCGTTTTGTCAGTGTTCAAAATTTAGTTTGCTATTCTTGATTTTAGAACCTTATTTCATCATTTAATTTGAGTTTCGGTGTATTTTGTCTAGGCCTCGACCTTGATGCGCAAACCTTTCACTTCATGGTTGCTATAAAAATATTTAGTTCCTTAGTGGTAAAGGCAAGCCTAATGTAGGAGCATCCAAAGCATTACGAAAATCAAAGCACAACAAGAAGCAGCCCATCAAATATGGGTATCCAACTCCCACCTCAGCTTAAGTCACATTTTGAACTCAAGTTTGTTTTGATTATTTTACCTTATCTTGCATTGCTTATAGATTAGGGTAGCCTAGGATTTATTTTCTTTTAAGTAATTTACTTTCCTAGATTATGTAATAGGTATTATTAGCCTTGCGTGCATGGCATAATGTAACCTTACATGGCACCTTGATCCCTCAACACTAAACCCTCAACCGATCAGTTCAACAAATCAACCCTTCAAGTCAAGTCAACATCAAGATATCATCAAAGAGAAGTCAAGCAATCTAGCTAGTCATAAAGCATGCAAAGACAAGTCATATATGTCGTTGCTATTGCTTGTAGTCATCTACAACAAGAGCATGCAGATCAGTATCACATTTCAATCATTTATTTTGGACTTTTATAAATGATTATTTCTCATTATCTTATTCGAATTGACAACCCTCAAAAGTCATTCTGGAAATCACCCTACTTCCTTAGTGAGATGAGATCCTTATTTCACACACAGCCTTGCATCCCACTAGGGTAGGATGTACTGCACAAGATGATGCATGCTTCCTGAGGTATGCATGTTGGCAAATTACAACCTAGCAATTCCCCTTCTCAAGATAGTCTAGGCACTTTATGCCCAGCTAGGGCTAGAACAACACAAAGTCCTAACCTCCTAAGGTTGCCTCCATAAATTTCATTATGTGATTCAACACATATGAAAAATCTAGTCAATTCTAACCTAACTGTTATGCCTAGGACCAATGATTTCCTTGCAAGGGGGCGTGCCTAGGTTTTGAACTGGACTGGGAAAATTATTGTCACCTCATGCTTCATAAAGATAGATGGGTGTGTCCCACTAGGGTGAGAAACAATACACAATACCATCAATCGATAGTTTGACAAGGGCTACACATCAGAAGGCTACATACTTGATGTAATTTATGAGGATTTTTATGGTTTCACCACTTAATTTTATCTTATTCCTACCAATGTAGGCATGCAATCCTATGGAGAGAACATAAAATAAAATAACACAGGCATGCTTAAAATAGATATAAGAAAGCAATAAATGCATGACCTGGTTATAGCCCTATCAACACATTGATTCATCACAAGCCCTATGATGAACCAATGATTGTCCTTGGGTATCAAGCCCCTAGACCTAGACCGCCTATGCAACTCTGATGCTCCACGTGCCAACACATGCTTCTAGCCGTCAGCTGAGCCCAGAGTGCACCAAGGTCCACTGCTCAAGGTCCTCAGGGTGCTGCCTATGTCTTCATCATCTAGGGTTAGCTCCCAAACCCTAAGGCACGCCACCTAGGGAAACCCTAGGTCCTCCTTCAAGGTTCGGCCAGCCCTTAGTCTTGTTTTGGTTAGCTTGCAAACCCTAAGTCTCCTTCTAGCATTCGGCCAACCAAGGTGCACCTCCATGCTCAAAGTGTGGCGCCATCTTTATAAGGTGCACTAATGCGTCCGCAAGTACACAAATTTATCGAAGTAATAAAATTAAAATCATTCCCACGAGAATCAGGCGGTCAAGTACCGATTATACGACTTGTCTAAATCTTGGCCAATCAAATCTTTGATTATTTTTGGGCTCTAAGTGCGAAAGGCAATGGAAATAGTGTTTTAGGGAAAATCAGGTTTTGGAAGATCAGGACTTAGGGTTTCACCACACAAACAGTATAAATTTTATAACAATAAACTCTTTGAACAGAAAATTATAATCATGAAAGGGACTTTTCCTTAGGTACAGGTTACCTCCTCCCGAAGCATAACCCGGTACTTAGTTACACTAATTCCCTACTCTCGTGACAATTAATGTAACTAAGCCCATTAAGTTCTATGAAAAACCATGGTAATCCTTCAAACAAATCCAAACTACTCCCGTAATTGAATTCGTAGGTTTGAATACAATAGATCTAACATTGCGATTCACCTCCCGGTTCTTCTCGCAACGTCTAAGATACAATTGCACTTGGCCAGGGTAAATTATGAAGTGGACACAATTCTAATCAAATCATGACACAATAATCATAGCAAAGAGTGAAAATAAAATAATTAATTCATAATATCAATGGGTTACATCCCCAAAATCCCAAAATCAAGTTTACTCACTCATGTTCGAAGTTAACAGCACGTATATAGAATAAACTTGCATTGAATCCTATCAAAGATATAAAATTTCACTAAGAAATTGAATAGAAAAGCTTCCCCTCAATCTTGAAATGAAGGAGAAGTGATCAATCTTCTCTTTTGCATGAAATCTCACCAGAAATTTGCTCTCGAACCTCATCTCGCCCTAACAGCTGCTACCGCTTGTGTTCATCCGAAAAGAGTCTTCTAACCCCCTCGAAAATTCTTCCTTTTATACTTTAATTGATCCGGAACCCTTCAAGGAACAAATCTGGAGAGTTTAGTTCAAATCTGGCTTGATTTGGAGTCGAATCAAGTGAAAAATTTAAAGGGGCGGAAAAATTCACGGCCCGTAAACACTTTACGGCTGTGACCGTAAATGTTTCTATAAATAAGGCTCTTTGTACATAGAAAGAATCATGGACCGTGAAGGATTAACGTCCTCACCCATGAAAGTTTCTATGGACTTTTTAACTTAGCTGCATTTTCTCCCATCGAATGCAAAACTCACAGTCGGCCGGAAAACACATGGCCAAGGCTGTGAAAGTTGCGTTTTTCATCTTTTAAACCCTAAATCTGATGTGCAAACTCGTAATCTCCTTGGAATTGTGCCATGGCTTCAAAACTCGTGAAATCCATCATTTTTGGGTTATTTTACCTATATTTTCATAAAAACCAAGGAAAGTGAACATTCTATACCAAGTAAAGTAAAGATGCTTAAAATTAGTATAAAATCATGATATAAGCCCAAAATATCCTATAAAATATACGTAAAAATGTGATGTAAATACAACCCATCCGAATACCCTAGACTTAAAACTTTGATTGTCCTCAAGCAATACTTTGATATGTATGAAGAATGTAAAGATAAGGAACACTTCTTTGTTCTCCTTTTAATAATGCTCTTAGTCCATAGCTCAAGTAATCAATTTTCAGAACCCAAATAATTTAAGAGAAATCACAAAAGAAATAAATTATCAAGAGTTTACAATCCAAGAAAGATAAAATTTAAAATTCATGTTATAATATTCATTCTTCATGTATTAAGCATCAAATACTCTAGACTTAATTAATCTTCCTTACTCAATAGTCAAAAATTTACTTCAAGTCATTCGGTGATTTTAAAGATTAGAGATTTTTAGAGCAATTTAGTTTTTAAATTGTCATGTGCCCTTTCATTAGCATCATAACATTGTTTAAAGTATACCGCGAAGTAGTACAATTTAACTCATAGTTTCAATCATAAAGTCAACGAAGTTGTCCACTTGACCTACAACTTTTTCTCTTTTTTTTTATTTGTAGACTCCAACTCATATCTTTGGTACCATTGCCAAATTTAACAGTGCCAAGTAGAGAAGTTTTTTTTCTCTCTCTCTCTCTCATTCTTTTTTTTTTAATTTCTGGAGAAAGTCGGTCAATGGCATGGTATTTAAATTGTTATCGATTGATCACAACAGATTTAAAATATACCAACTTATGGCATAATATAACTCATAACTTCGGATCATTCAACCAGAGGAGTTGGAGAAAATCTCAAATTAAAGATATATCACCAAATTTCCTATTCATAAAAATCTTCAATCAAGCAAAGACAGATAAATTAAACGTCAATTGTAAAAACACCACACACATGTCGCATGATCATATAACAATCTATGTATGAATTTTATCAATACCATAATTGAACATACTCAATAATTTAAATCCACATGAAACTTCAAAAATTTCTTAAGTCATGAAATTAAATACCCAAAAATTGCTTTCTAAGTTCAAAATTAAGGATAAAACAAATCTGATTATCCCTAACAATCATAAACATTCAAAATACATATCTATAAGTTTTTGAAGAAAAAGCAAAATAAGTGGGGACACCCTAGATTTAAATTATTGCATGTGTATAAATCAAGTTTACTCACTCATGTTCAAAGTTGACAGCACGTATATAGAATAAACTTGCATTGAATCCTATCAAAGATACAAAATTTAACTAAGAAAATGAGTAGAAAAGCTTCCCCTCGATCTTGAGATGAAGAAGAAGTGATCAGTCTTATCTTTTACATGAAATCTCGCTAGAAATTTGCTCTGGAACCTCGTCTCACCCTAACAGCTGTCGCTGCTTGTGTTCGTCCGAAAAGAGTCTTCTAAACCCCTCCAAAATTCTTCCTTTTATAATCAATTCGGAACCCTTCAAGGAATAAATCTAGAGAGTTTGGTTCAAATCCAGCTTGATTTGGAGTAGAGTCGAGTGAAAAACTCGAACGGGCAGAAAAATTCACAGCCCGTAAACACTTTACGGCTATGGCCATAAATGTTTCTGTGAATAAAGCTCATTGTACACAGAAAGAATCACGGACCATGAAGGATTTATGGCCTCACCCATGAAAGTTTCTGTGGACTTTTTAACTTAGCCGTATTTTCGCCCTTCGAACGCATAACTCACGGCCAAGGCCGTGAAAGTCGCATTTTTCACCTTTTTCGCCCTAAATTTGACATGCAAACTCATAATCTCCTTGGAAATCATGCCATGGCTTCAAAACTCGTGAAATCCATCATTTTTTTTTATCATTTTACCTGCATTTTCATAAAAACTAAGGAAAGTAAAGATTTTATACCAAGTGAAGTAAAAATACTTAAAATTAGTATAAAATCATGAAATAAGCCCAAAATATCCTATAAAATACAGGTAGAAATGTGATGAAAATATAACGCATCATGCACCACCTTGCTTGGATGCGCCACAAAACTTGGATATGCCAACTCCATGCATGGTTGCACTAGGTCAATCCTCTAGCTCTAAAAACCAAAGTGTGCGTGATGGAACTATAGTAGGTGGGAGGGTCCTTAATGTCGTACTCTATGGTCTTACACAATGCACGAATAAACGAGAGAGGGTCTTTAGATGACGGAAGTAAAAACGTTCAGAAATATAGCAAGGAAACACGATGAAATCAGCGACGAACTCATTTCGGGGCAACACCAATGCAAGAAAACACAATGGCACTCAACTACAAGAACTAAACTCACTAACCTCTTAGCAAATTTTAAGATCAGCATGTTTAGGGGCAGCGGGCTTGCGGGGCTCAGCTCATGCGCCTATACCCTGAAATCGCACTAACGAAATAGCGAGGATCCACGCCTCCGATTAACGGATACTCATGGGGTCAAGGAATGAAGTTGGAATCGCAGAGGCACAAAAACATAATGAACGTCGAAAGACAGGCGAACTTGACCCACCGAAAGAGGTGGGATTTACTTCTTATAAACTGGAGCAACTTCCAAGTCAAGGCACCAACCACGACTTCATACAAGACATTGGAATCGAGGCACCGATCACGATCCCACACGCTGCAGGCTCTCGCAGCTCACCAGGAGAACTCTACCTGCATGAGAGAACTAAGGAACTAAGCAGCCTATCCTCCTCTTTTAAAGAATAAGAGGGGTAGGAACAAGACAAAACAGAAGTTGCAACAACTACCTACTCCTACAGCCCCAAAAGTGGTCAAGCTACAACTAAAGACAAAAATGAAGCAAACTCCTAACAACTAAAGTAAAGCTGGCACATGTCCTTCGATTCTTTGTCCTTGTGTGCAGCCGGGTGGTTAGACGCATTCGGAACATGCCGCGATGAAGCAGCAGAACTTGGATGTTGTGGGCTGGGTCACAACTGTTGTTGCGCTCTCTTGGGCAGCGTTGTTGAGATGGTTATGCGGTCCGTCTTGGGCTAGGCCTTCATGGGGTTGGGCCACATGGCCCTTAGGTGGGAGCACTTTGGTATGGATCGATAATGGGCTAACAAATCCCATGTAGTCGTCCGGTGGTTGGGATGAGAGTTGGGACTGCTGTATTTCCACCTTGTCGGGCTCCTTTGGGTCCTCCTTGGATGGATGAACATGGTAGGGAGGGTTGTGCATGTCGAAACAGGGTTGCCGGGGCAAAACGGCATCTTCAGGGGTGATCACGGCCTGGCCGCGCATCTGTTCACGGCCATGATCAGTTCTGCCAGAGCCTGCCGAAGTGATCACGGCCTGACCGTGATGATCTTCACGGCCATGATCAGGTGCTCCGTAATCTACCAAAGTGTTCACGGCCTAGCCGTGATGGTACGCACAGCCAGTGTTCACGTTTGGAATCACTAGTTTTTTCGATTTCCGCCTAGGTGATCACAGCCTGGCCGTGATGGCACGCACGGCCATGCTTACTTTCTGGATTCTTCGCCGAGGCTGTCACACCCGTGATGGGCTTCATGGCCTGCCCGTGTTCAGTGCGTATAAAAGTTTGGGGGTGTTTCTCATCCGATTCGTCCCCTTCTTCAGTGCTGACTTCTCCCGCATTAGTGCGCCACCTAGGTTGCCCTCGGTGCCACCATGGTTTGGCCAAGGAGGGCTCGTGACACCACCATGACCTTGATGCCATGCGCCAATCTACTTGCTTGCTCTTCCTCGTCTTGAAATATTCAATGCAAAAACTAAACCTAGTCTAGATTTATAATACATCAAAACTAAAAACATGGCAGCATGCAGGCCTCACAACACAATACATCCCAAGCATTCAAGAGGGGCTTGACTATAACCATGACATGGCACAAGCAACCTACTCAAGCTATCCTACATGCGATGAAAGACCAACAATAATCAATTTTTGTTTTTATTAAAACCCATCCATCAATCCACAACAACTCATCATCAATCTTTCAATGATTTTCATCTCTCTTAGGAGTCTACAGGTGGTGCATGCATGCTAGCCTCTACCCCTTGCTATCCTTATCCTGTAGAAATTAGGGCAATCACCTAGTCCATGCATCGCATAATCTCCTATGATCCTCACACTGTAGTTCTATACTACATGTGAGAGGAGAGATTAATTCTTCCATATAGGGTCACTCCCACATGTGAAGAAACTGAAGAAATAGACACGAGAAGTCAAAAAGATGAACCTATAATTTTTCTAAGTAGAAAAATCCATGGCATAAAATTTTTCAAAAGTCGGTGTTCATTACAAGGGGGGCCCAAGCATGTAGAAAATACACTGCATGGGCCTCGTAAGATCCCTCTGAAACTACTATCAAGAAAACCCAAACCAATTTAAAACAAAAATAAGAGCAAAAGCGAGGCCCAAAACAGATTTCCCAATACGTAGGATCATCTTACGAGATAAGCCATATGATATATTAGAGTAGTACTTTATTTGCCAATTTATGAGCAAGCCTATTATGACATAGACGCGTAAGAGAGTGTTGTCCTCTGCAGTCATGCACACATGGGCTCCATGAAGTCTCTCAACCTCCATGCCTGGTGCTAGCCTTGGGAGGTGAGATCCATGCCTCTAAGGGAGAGCTCCACTCCTTGCGCCAACTCCTAGAGATGTGTAGAAGGAAGGAAGTGAAGGTGCCAAGGATAAGAGCTAATCTTCTCACCTTGCGCCAACAAGATGCCTTGCTTATGTTCTCACCAACACAAGTGCTCTTGCCATCCACCACAAGGTGATTCTCACCAAAATCAAGCCCACATGCCTAGGTGAGAAGAAGAGGTGGCTTGGAAGGCTTGAGGGGTGACAACAAGGTTAAGAGGAGGTGATGACTTGTGGCTAGGGCATCTATGAAGCACACATGCGCCCAAATAATCTCCTCAATTATATAACAATAAGAGGAACTATATTTGGCTATTTTCTCCCATTTAATTTATTATATATATGATAAACTTAATGGAGAATGTGCCTAGCCCAAGGCAAATAATAAATATATGTAATATATTTTGCCAAATTAGCTTAGTATGAATAAATATATTCATTCAAATAAGCCAAGCCCTATTTTGCCCCAAATATATTAATATATTTATTCAAGAGGTGCCTAGTGCAATTTTACCAAGTCAAATGCACTTGGCCCTCTTAGTTAGCCAAGAGAAAATTTCTCTTGGTAAATATATATTTTATTTATTCATTTGACTTAAGTGCCAAGTACAACTTGCACCCAAACCCTTGTCTGACTCATTTTGAACACCCAGGTCAACCGAGGTCAAATATGGTCCACTAGAAGTAATATATATATATCGAAGTAATATATATATATCGATAGCCGGTAAATTAGCCGTTCCGCAAGTATACGGACTATCGAAGTAATATATATATATCGATCCCACAGGAACCAAATACCCAGTACCGACTGATTAAATTACCACAAGCTAGACGATCTTTAAGTGGTTGTGAAATGGTAGCTAAGATCTAAAATTAAGCAAAACAAGAGATAAGCAAGGCAAACAGAATTGAAAGCTAGGTAACTGCACGATGCAAGGGCTAAGGATGGGTAGGATCAAGGCTAGGGTCCACCGCCTTGATGCGCTATGCGTGGATTGATAACAATATGAAAGTCCCTTTTTAGTCTTAGGGCAATCCAAAGGTGCGCAAGTCATCCTCTCTCGAGTGATGCGACTTGCGACTAGGAGTTTACCAGATTTAGCGTCTACCGTCGTAGGACGCGAAACCGAATAAGCTCATCGAGAGCCGGATCGTGCATACCATTCCATCATTTGTACATGTCCCCTCTCGGGTGATGCAACAAGGTGCTTATACGATCAAACGTCTACCGTCGTAGTACGCTCAATCCGTATAAACCCAAAGAGTGTCAAATGGTATACACTACCCGTACCCAATCGACCACTCTCGTGCGACGATTTAGATACTCCTACCTAGGGTTTACAACATCTGGACGTGCCTCTCGACCCTACCATATATCTAAGAGCATGAACTTAACACAATGTGAAACTTCATTAGACAGGTGCAACTAGGCATGATAAGACAATCTAGGGTTCACAATATAAAGCTATAATCCACACATAGAACATTCAATGGGCTTTCCCTAGCCTCGAAACAAAGTTTAAGCTACAATGCTCATGTTCCAAAGCAAAGAACAAATCAGTTTAAGCATTCCATCCATGGAGAAAATAATCGATCGAGTAAGATAGAAATGAGAAGACAAAACTCCATCAAGTAGGAAGAAGCCGCCTGGTGTAGGCTCCTCTTCCTCCAATCGGTCGTCGCTCTCCTTCACGCTCTCACGTGGAAGGGTCTTCTCCTTGCTCCCGTTGCTCAACTGCCGCCTCCTTGCCTTACGTCCGCTTCTATGAATCAAATCCCCCCTATTCCTTACGTGAATAGGGTTTTTGTCCTCTTCCTCCGTTCTCTTTGTCGAATTCCACTTCTGCCCCTCTTTAGCCTTCCATCTGACGTGGATAAGTCGAGGGTTGAAACCTGGAAAAATCAGCGTCTGGCTACTCAGAAGTCACGGGGCGTGATTCCGGTCGCTGGGTGGGCTGTGGTTTTAGCTGTGAATACAGGTTTGGCTGAAAATAGTGGCATTCCCTCGCTTTTCCCCTGAAATGAAGTAAAAACACCAAAGAGTGTAGATTCCATAGATATTGTAATAATTCCATATAAAGTAGGTGTAAATGCCAAAATAGTGATGAAATAACAATGGAAATAGCGTATAAATTCCTATATAAAAACCACTTAACAAATCTCCCCAGACTTAAACTCTTGCTTGTCCCCAAGCAAAGATAAGATGAGGCTAAGCTGTAACGATGATCCATAAGACTTGAGTTCAAACCCCTCTAAGATAATGCTAACACCAATCCATGCCATGGTCAAACATCCCACAAGTGATAAATTTCTATCAGATATCAAGGTGGTAAGCATTGCAACCCAAGGTAAATCCGTTCCACCCATAGCTGCCACACCTCATAATCAACATCCTAGTTCCTCCTCATACAAAGTTTGATCCCTCCAAGTGGTTTGAGATGGAAGTAGAAAGGTAAACATCAAAATATTTCTACAAATGATGTGAATGTATACTGATATTTGGAGAATTTTGAGAGGATCTTTGTCCACTTTTTTTTTTTTTTTTTTTGAGAAATGTCTCTAGACTTTGCTAGAGAATCTTTTCTTGTTTTGACTTTTTGTGGTAACCAAAATGGAGGACATGATAGGTGAGGAGGAGGAACCATTCAGTGTCAAATTAGGTGTAGAAAGCCAGCGGCGTCCCACAATTTAAATAGGAGCGTAGCTTACCAAGAATCTATCCTTAAGTTATCCACCACGAGGGGATTAATCGCATACTGAAGATCTATGTAAGCAAAAATCAGTAAAGGGGCAGAATCATGCAAATGGATCATACTAACAACAAAGGACACATTAAAACATGCTTAAAGGCAAGCAAGAATATACTTTCGAGTTTTACTGTAAGGGGAGACCAAGACTAAAGCTAAAATAGTAAGCATCAAATGGTAAAAGTTAACAATGGTAGACCAATTCGAAACAAAGTCTAGTTGTATCTAAGATGCAAAGTACTAAGTCAGGAATGCGAAGTGCCCTATCAGAAATGCACCCCCCACCCACACAGTAAATGAGGCATCGTCCCCGATGCCAAAAAGAGAAAAGCAGTAAAGCATACAAAACTGGGGGTGCGGAAGACTCACACTGCTAATCGCGGGGATCATCCCCCCGCATCACTCAGATTATCGGAGGAGGCATCTGAGGTAGAGGAAGAGGTGTCATCGGGAGGGGGATGGCGCTGATAGGGGGCATTACTCCTGAAACCGGCGAAATGAGAATGGAGAAAGGCAGATATGCCCTTCACATTCATTGCCAGTGCGTCAAGTTGAGTCCCCTGAGTTTGGAGTTGTCCAAGGATTGAATTGAGGATGTCAGGTGTGGATGGCTGAGTAGGGGCCCGGGGTGCTGGACTGGCGGCAAAGGGAGTTGGCATTGCTGATGAGGTGCTGGGAGCATCAGCTGCGTCAGGCTAGATGTTCCAATTTTTGCGGTGTCTAATGGTGGTTCTCACGGTGTTGGGGAGAGGGATCGTATGTAAGCTGTCTCGAAGGAGGAGATGGTATACATCGCCACGCCTGGAGATTAGTTTCATTGCGAGGTAGGCCTCCATGTCCAACTGTCGGCTCCCGCTGGCTTCCGGTGTCCCGTAGGGGTTGTGCCCTAGATGTAGCGCCAGCGGAGTCAGCAAACCACCGACCGCAATAGTACCCTTGGTAACTCGCCCGGCGTGCTCCAGGTGCTTAGCCAGGTAATATCCGAAATTGAGCGAAAATTGGTGAAGCATGCTCCATAAGAAGACCAGCTCCACATGTCGTAGCATACAGTCGCTGTCGGCGCACGCAAAAAGGGTATGGGCGAGGAGACGATGCACGTACCGTAGACGGGGATTGGAAATGGCGCTGGCGCTTGTGTTCTTGGAGGAGTACCGAGCTTCAGAAGAGATTGATGTCCCAGAAAGCATCTTCCCAGTTGCCTGTCGGTTTGTGAAGCTCAACATCGGTGGGGAAGCCATATACAGAATTGAATTCGTCAAGGGGGAGCCAGTATTCAGTGTTGTTCAGCCGGAAGCAAACCAGGAAGACTTCGTTGTCGCGGCCGAAGCGGCAAGTCGAGAAAGAGCTAAGTACTTCCAAGCTGAGGCCGAGATGCGTGGGAGAGGCTTGATTCAAAAATTTCTCCCACCTGAGGTTTCGGAAGAGCCAAAGGATGTCATCGAGCAAGCCTAGATGATGCAGAGTGGGCGCGTCCATATAGCGTGTGTTGATAATGAGCCGCTGAGAAAGGGCATAATAGCTGGCTTCGTGGGTGGCATCACGGAAACGAAGGACATGCCCTTCAGTGGAGGGGTGAAAGTTGGGTTGGCGTGGTGGAGGTGGCGATGGGGAACGGGCTGGTGCTTTGCCCACTCGACGCCTGCGATAAGTGGTGGCAGGTTTAGGGGTGGGAGGAAGTGGTGGTTCGGTAGTAGGGATTGGTGTAGGAGCAGAAGGTGTAGGAGTCGGGGATGATGCCCGCGCCTTCCCCGCTCTGCCCCGTCGGGAATCTGTGGTGGTGTCCGCAGGCGTAACGGAAGGGGCTCGCGGTGGATCAGGGGGGACTGGATTAGGGGATGTTGGGCGCGGGCGCTTAGGTAGATAGGAGGGGCGCACGCAAACTTTGCGAGGTCCCATTGAGAGACGGGGGGGAAGGAAAGCTTCAGTGGTGAAGGAGTGATGAAGCGGAAAGGGGCGGCGAAAGAGGCGAAGGCAAACTAGGGTTTTCACGGGGTGAGGAAATGTTGGGGCGATGAAGTGAGAGAGCGCGAGCAGGTCGAAGGGTTTAAGAAGCCAAGACATTTGAAGTTAAGTGAGAGGCCCCACAGAAAGTCTCGGGGTGAGGGTATGATCGTGGGGCGCCCCGAGGAACTTTATGTACAAAACTGGGGTTCATGCGCTTTGTGCTGCAAGAACTGCCGCCGGAATCCTCGGGTGAGGTCTTGATCATCTGGTCTCCTGAGGAACTTTCTGTGAAGAACTGGGACTTCATACGTTCCACTGTGAAATCTGCCCTCAGAAAATCCACGCCCGAGGTTGCGATCACTGGGTAACCCGAGGAACATTTTGTGGAAAACTTAACTTGTACTAAAGAGTCGCCTCCAAGGGTTTGAAATTCCACGGGCCGAGGTTTTAATCACCGGGCGGCCCGAGGAACTTTTTGTGGAGGACGGAACTCTTAGCTTGGAATGCAGTTTGTGTGAGCCACGGGTGTGGCAGTAATCGCCGGGTCAACCGTGGAATTCTGGAAATGATGCAAATAGCTCCCAATTGTACCTAGATCTCCCCTGAACAATAATAAATACGCAATTAGATTTCATAAAGCTGTAAAAATAGAGTAAAACCTAATTGTACCACAGAACCATCTCAATATAATTAATGGGCAATGCTAAGTTCAGAAATCATGAAATGCTCCACTCTAAACTTCGGCATGGTGAACAGCTGACTCAACCGACCCACACGAGAAGAGATTTAAAGTAGTCAATTGACAACAACATCGAAAAACCAACACACATCAAAGACTAAGCAAGAAATCTCGAATCAAAATAGCAGTTGAAGCCGTCTAGATGCAGCAGGTTGAGAATGTTATGGCATATTCAAGAAATCTCCAAGGAATCAGCATCATACCAATTAGTACCATTTCAAACAGCAAGCGGCAATACCATGGTATGTTACAGGGATAAGCTAGAGTGGGTGAGCAAAGGATTAATAACTCTAATCAGCCGCTCAATACCAACTCAACACAATAATTGAGAGCATCTAGTGAAGATACCATGAAGTAAACTACCCAAGTGATTATCAAGTCAAGCACTCAGTTAGGTAAACTACCGTGCAAGCAAATGGTCGGAAGATTAACACATATATCAGTAAAGCAAACTAAATTACCATTAAGCTAACTACTGAAAGTGAGGATACCATTAACCAAATTGAAAGATCCCCTCAAGGAGAGGGAGAAACCCTAAGCATGCGTAAATTGAAAATTTTGCATGGGCGGAATTAGGGTTTTTCTAGGATCGCATGTAATATGAACATATGATCAACATTATTTCTTTGTATAGATCAAGATAGGATCTTACCAAGGCCATTGATTCGAATGGTGTCTTGGAAGCAAGAGGGCGAATTGGCTCTCCTCCAAAGAAGACGCACACAAAGGTGATGATGACTACTCCCTTGGCGTCCTTGTGCTAGCAAAGCTTCAAGGTGTCCTAGTCGTATGGAGGAGATGAGATGATCCTCTTTGTGGCCGAAAGCTCTCTTCTCCAATGCGTGAAGATTGATCACTCCACATGGCCGAGACCCATGAAGAGAAGAGGCGTTTGTTAGCGTTTAGGCGTTACATGATTTCCATAAATGGAAAGTCATGAAGCCATGCGTTCATGTCTTGTGAACGAACCAAAACGCCAACTCAATTGAATCAAGCGTTCATGTCTTGTGAGCGGGTTCAATTTAATTTGGTTCAATTGCATTTGGTCCAAGGACCAAATCGAACCAAGCCAAGCCATGGTCTAAATCTTATATGAACCATGAAGGTTCAAGATCTAACCGTACATCTCTTGATGCTCTTGATCTCACCGATCAAGCATCAATCCTCTCGATCGAAGCTTACCGATCTCAAGCCCTAATCAATCAAACATGATCAGACCAGATCTCACTTACAATCAGAGTTTAAACTCCTTTAAACTGAACCAAAACAATTCAGTCCACACGATCTGACATAAGTAAGCCATATCATCAAATTGTGCGACCCTAAGGGTTTCCTTTAAATGTCGGTAACGATAACTTACGTTATCACGACCAGTGAGGGGTATCTAGCAACACATCACTGTCTCCCGATATAAAGGAAAGAGTCTTCCAAGACTACACCCAAACCACAGCACAAGTGTGAATTCAATTCACTAGACATACATGTTTCCTTTGCCACTGGATGTTCTTATTGGACAAGCGTGTCAAGCCTGTAATCCCAATATGATGAGAATGATTAGATCAGATGAACATAGTCATCTGGGTATGGCCATACACTTTCTCAAGCATCTCATCCAGGGGGCCCCTATAGAACATCACACTCCAAACAAGGAGACGGCAATCCTATATCTATCACTAGTGCCCTAACATGACTCATGCTTATTATCCAAGATAGTTTATAACCATTATATTTCAAATGATATTGAACTACCTCAAAACAATGCCAATCATCATTTAGAAACACAAGTGATCTCAAGTCAGAGGAAATATGCCACTTGCTTACATACAAGGATTATTCACATTGTGACAAGCAATTGAATATCCTTGCAGGGTCTGTCCAGTACATCCAATGTACCTATGAGTCTACATCTTATTCCATGCTCGAAGCATCCTATAAGATTAGAACACATATTAGTCTCAATCATATCAAGGCTGTCTCATGTTCACCAAGATATCTCGACTAAGGACTATACTGCATGTCAGCCTAGCTGAACATCACTGAGACATTATTCAGAAGTATTCATATTGCAGCAGATAATGTAACAACCTGAATAACAACCATTGCCTTTATAAACATTGAGTTTATACATGATACTGATACAATCCCAAGGCCTCAAACATTAGCCTTAAGGGCATACCCCAACACAAATAACTTAAAGAATTAGTAAGAAAGGGAAAAGAGAGCTTGGGTTGCCTCCCAAGAAGCGCCTTTTTAAGGTCTCTGGCTTGACCATGATGCTAACTCAAGATGGATCAGGGGGATTGGAAAGATGAATAGTGCTCGGCTCTTCCAGTGGCTGATATGCCCAAGAGGCACATGACAGTCTGTCTTTATCCTTCCCATAACCAAAACATGGTAATCCCTTTAAACCAACAGTGAACAGTGAGGCAATTTCATCTGGATTAATCTCGCAACCATCTGGGAGTTGCGTGCATTGCTGAGAAAGCATTATAAGAAAGTCTTTAGAGTATTTTCGTCGACTAGCATCCCCTAAACTATAACAATCTTGATGCTTAGCCATCCCAACATTAGGGGGTCCATTATGTGATATTTTCGGCTTTGGAGTATAGATAACTGCTGCATCCCCCCAATCATCCGGAATGATACTCCTAACCATAGTATGATTGCTTATACCCAAATTTTCTTGCTCGAACTCCGACGTGCCCCCACCTTTAGCTCTTGGGGTTAATGTCTTCACACTTTCCACCCGAGATGCTAGCATAGACCTCCAAGTTTCCAACGAAGGCTTCTCCTTCACACCATCACCACTTTGTACCAGAGTCAAATCCACTGATCCGACACTCTTACCAAATCCCCAGCCAAATTTCATAGTGAGATCACTTGTCAAAGGAAGATCACTAGCAGTTGCCATTTTAGAATCAGCCAAGTCCAAAGATGCATTATTTTGTTCATTTACCATGGTATTTTTGAAAGTTCCCACAGGGGGGCGAAACCCTAAATTATAGGCGCATATGAAGTATGAAAGCAGCGGAAAGGGGGTTTCTAGATCTTGCATGGTATTATGATTAACAAAACCGATTGTATAGTAGTGATAGAACCATACCATAGCCATTTCTAGATGGCGTCTTGGAAGCTAGAGAACAAGAGAGGTCTCCTCCAAATTGTCGCACACAAGATGAGGTATAGCTTCTTCTTGTCGTCCCTTGTGCTAGCAAGGATCGTCCAAGTATCCTTCTCGTATGGAAGGGATGAGATCTTCTTGGCTTGGCGAAAAACTTCCTTCTCCTTTCGTCAACACCACATGCACTCTCGAATGAGCAAGCGACGAGAGGAAGGAGCGACAATAGGCGTGAGAGAGGAGTAACGTGAGGCGATGTCACGTTTAGGAGTCATGGTTTCTAAAAATAGAAACACTCCCACGTTCATGCACTCATGCGACCATGGGTTTACCCCAAGCGCAAACTTCTCTTCACCCTTGAACCATGCGCTCATTCATGAGCCGGTTCACTTTGGTTCGGTTCAATAACCAAATAAGCCAAGCATTCAGTCCAGACCATAATAAACACTTAGGTTCTTGATCTGACCGTCAATCTCTTGATGCTCCTGATCTGACCAATCTAGCATCCAATCTCTCGATCGAAGCTTACCGATCTGAAGCCCTAATCAATCAAACATGATCAGACCAGATCTCACTCACAATCAGAGATTAAATCCCTTTAAACTGAACTCAAACAATTCAGTCCACACGATCTGACTTAAGTAAGCCATATCATCAAATTGTGCGACCCTGAGGGTTTCCTTTAAATATCGGTAACGATAACTCACGTCATCACGATCAGTGAGGGGTATCTAGCAACACATCACTGTCTCCCAATATAAAGGAAAGAGTCTTCCAAGACTACACCCAAAAACAACACAAGTGTGAATCAACTCACAAAGCATACATGTTTCCTTTGCCACTGGATGTTCTTATTGGACAAGCGTGTCAAGCATGTAACTCCAATATGATGAGCATGATTAGATCAGATGATCATAGTCACTTGGGTATGGCCATACACTTTCTCAATCATCTCATCCAGGGGGCCCCTTTAGAACATCACACTCCTTAAACAAGGAGACGGCAATCCTATGTCTATCACTAGTGCCCTAACATGACTCAAGCTCACCATCCAAGATAGTCTATAATCATTATGTTTCAAATGATATTGAACTACCTCAAAACAATGACAATCATCATTTAGAAAACACAAGTGATCTCAAGTCAGAGGAAATGTGCCACTTGTTACAATTAAGGATTATTCACATTGTGACAAACAATTGAATATCCTAGTAGGGTCTGTCCAGTACATCCAATGTACCCATAAGTCTACATCTTATTCCATGCTCGAAGCATCCTATAAGATTAGAACACATATTAGTCTTAACCATATCAAGGCTGTCTCATGTTCACCAAGATATATCGACTAAGGACTTTATTGCCTGTCAGCCTAGCTGAACAGCTTTGAGACATTATTCAGAAGTACACTTATTACAGCAGACAAGGTAACAACCTGAATAACAACCATGCCTATATAAACATAAGAGTTTATTACATGATACTGTTACAATCCCAAGGCCTCAAACATTAGCCTTAAGGGCATACCCCAACAATTTTCTCCCTGCACCTTGTGACTAGCGATACCATTATGAGTTTCATCGTCTGCTTCATAGCACACACTAGATTTCTCTTCTCCATAAGCCTCTATCTTCTCATCTTCTACAACTTCCATGCCGCGATAAGCACCCGCAAAAGAAGGACACTTTAGTCTTCTAGAGATTTCAAAATTGATAACATCCCCGTTAATGTTTAACTTGAGCCTCCCATTCCTAACATCAATTATGGCACCAACAGTCGCCAAGAAGGGTCGGCCAAGGATTATAGGAAATTGGGTATCCTCATCCATATCCAATACCATGAAGTCTTCTAAGACAGAGGAATTGCCAACTTGGATTTGTACATCTTTCAATATCCCTTCCGGGTGTCATATCGAGCAGTCAGCAAGTTGCAATGAAACACTTGTCTCTTCTAGATCTTTCAAACCCAACCTTTTGCATGTTGACAGCGGCATAAGACTCACGCCGGCCCCTAGGTCACATAGGGCGTGGTCAAAGCTAATATTCCCAATTCGGCATGGGATTGAGAAACTACCAGGGTCCTTTTCCACGTCCAGATTCATGTTGATCTCA
Source organism: Costus lasius (assembly GCA_027563935.2). Classification (NCBI taxonomy): domain Eukaryota; kingdom Viridiplantae; phylum Streptophyta; class Magnoliopsida; order Zingiberales; family Costaceae; genus Costus; species Costus lasius. The sequence goes on along the minus strand of CM050454.1, from coordinate 61,501,517 downwards.
TCTAGTTGTTCTTCCACGTATGTATTGACAGCGTTGCACTATTCTCTAGGATTAGCCTTCGGTTGTCCTAGAAGTCTACCATGAGGTCTCGGTGATGATGAGGCTTGTTGCGCAATCTGGGTTTCGAGCATCTTCCTATGTGTGGTTAAGGCTTCAACTTGGGAAGCCAGCTGCCGAATGGTCTCACTCACGTGTTCGCTCTGTTTAGATTGGCTAGCCATGAAATTCTCAAGCAAAGACTCCAAATTTGATTTCGGTGGTTGAGATGGCGGTTGTTGTCTTTGGTGTTGGAATCCTCCTGGTTGCCCATAATTTGGTTGTTGTACGGCGTTGTTGTTACGGTATGAAAAATTTGGGTGACTCTTCCACCCAGGGTTATACGTGTTGGAGTAAGGATCATGCTGCTGTCTTGGTTGGAAGCTATTGAGAGTGTTCACTTGATCCGGTGTAGAGTCCCCAAAAGAAGGAGGTCCCATTTGGTATTCGGTTTGAGGTTGGCTTTGCAAACCACCATTCTCCCAAGAGATGCTATTAACCGATGTAGTAGTAGAATTCAATCCCCATGTATCAAACTTGTGGGATAGGGAATCAACCTTTGCCGCTATGGAAGTCAAAGTATCCAATTCAAACTTTCCACTTGTTCTAGATGGCCCTGCCCTTTCGGTCGACCACTGGTGGTGGTTCATTGCCATGTTTTCTATTAAATTGAATGCTTCATCAATCTCTTTGCTCATCAATGCACCACCAGCTGCCGCATCAATAGTGAGCCTAGTATTGTAGTTGAGACCATTGTAGAAGGTATGAATGAGAAACCACTTCTCCATACCGTGATGAGGGCACATCATTTGGTACTCTTTGAAGCGATCCCAAGCTTCGCATAGCGATTCATTGTCTCTTTGAGCAAAATTGATTATCTAAGCTCTTAGCTGGGCTGTCTTACTTGGCGGAAAATACTTAGATAAGAATGCCGTGGAGAGCTGACTCCATGTTGAGATCGATCCAGAAGATAGAGAGTGTAACCATGCACGAGCACGGTCCCGTAGTGAGAATGGGAATAACCTTAACCGTATAGCATCATCTGATACTCTGTTCATCTTCAGTGTGTCACATACTTCCAAGAAGATTGACAGATGTAGGTTCGGGTCCTCAAGTGGTGAACCTCCGAATTGGAGTTGCGTCACCATATTCACAAGTGCTGGCTTGATTTCAAAGTTGTTTGCCTCGATCGGAGGCCGAGTGATACTGGTATGTAGCCCTTGTGCGTTTAGTGAAGCAAAATCTCTAAGAGTACGGTGGTTATCCATCTTGAGCTGTTCAAGAGATTCTTCAGAAATAGCTGCTTTGAACTTAGCTTTTCTACGGCGCTGGAAGGTCTGTTCAATTTCAGGATCAGCAGGTAGTAATCCTCCTGACCGTAGAGTCCTACGCATAAACCAAGTGAGTTCAAAAGCAACTTTTCCAAACAACAGAAAGATATGCAGTAATTATCAAAAGTAACAAAATAAACTTAACACTAAATAACAAAAAACAAGTATACTAAAAGAAAGAAAAATGCCTAGTCTAGCAATAATTTAATCGTGTCGATATTGATAAATTTGATCCCCGGCAACGGCGCCAAAAACTTGATAGCCGGTAAATTAGGTGTTCCGCAAGTATACGGACTATCGAAGTAATATATATGTATCGATCCCACAGGGACCAAATACCAAGTACCGACTGATTAGATTACCACAAGCTAGACGATCTTTAAGTGGTTGTGAAATGGTAGCTAAGATCTAAAATTAAGCTAAACAAGAGATAAGCAAGGCAAACAGAATTGAAAGCTAGGTAATTGCACGATGCAAGGTCTAAGGATGGGTAGGATCAAGGCTTGGGTCCACCACATTGATGTGCTATGTGTGGATTGATAACAATATGAAAGTCCCTTTTTAGTCTTAGGGCGATACAAAGGTGCGCAAGTCATCCTCTCTCTAGTGATGTGACTTGCGACTAGGAGTTTACCAGATTTAGCGTCTACCGTCGTAGGACGCAAAACCGAATAAGCTCATCGAGGCCTGGATCGTGCATACCATTCCATCATTTGTACATGTTGTCCCCTCTCGGGTGATGCAACAAGGTGCTTATACGATCAAACGTCTACCGTCGTAGTACGCTTAATCCGTATAAACCCAAAGAGTGCCAAATGGTATACACTACCCGTACCCAATCGGCCACTCTCGTGCGACGATTGAGATACTCCTACCTAGGGTTTACAACATCTGGACGTGTCTCTCGACCCTACCAGATGAAAGTCCCCTATAAACAAGGGGGGGCGAAACCCTAACTAGGCGCATATAAAACTTTTGCAGAAGAAACAAGGGTTTCAACAGGATCTATGCATGAGATATGATCAACTATATTCGATTGCAAATATAAGTGAAGAGAAATACCATCGCCATTGCTTTGGATGGCGCCTTGGAAGAAGAGAGCGAATGGGATCTCCTCCAAAGGATGCGCACACAAGAAGATGTCGCCTACTCCTTGTTGATCCTTGTGCTAGCAAGGTTCTCCAAGGGTGCTTGTCGTATGGAAGGGATGAGATGATCTTCTTACGACTAAAGGGGAAAGCTCTCTATCTCCTTGGCGTGAAGAACCACTTCGCCACACGAGAAGAATGAGAGGAGAAGATGGGCGAGCAACGTTACAACGTGGGAGCGTTTTCCATTTGGAAAACCGACTTCCAAATATAGTAAGTCCTCAATGTTTCATGCGTTCACACCTTGTGAACCATCGAAACTTTCTTTCTCCCATTGAACCAAGCGTTCACCTAGTGAACCGGTTCTAATTATTCGGTTACTTGTATTTGGTTCAAGGACCAAATTAAACCAAGCCTAGGTTAAGATCTTATCAAACCAAATGGCTCAAGATCTAACCATTCATCTCATGATGCTCTTGATCTCATTGATCTAGCATCAATTCTCTCGATCGAAGCTTACCGATCTCAAGCCCTAATCAATCAAACATGATCAGACCAGATCTCACTTACAATCAGAGTTTAAATCCCTTTAAACTGAACCAAAACAATTCAGTCCACACGATCTGACTTAAGTAAGCCATATCATCAAATTGTGCGACCCTAAGGGTTTCCTTTAAATGTCGGTAACGATAACTTTCGTTATCACGATCAGTGAGGGGTATCTAGCAACACATCACTATCTCCCAATATAAAGGAAAGAGTCTTCCAAGACTAAACTCAAACCACAGCACAAGTGTGAATCCATTTCACAAGGCATACAAGCTTCCTTTGCCACTGGATGTTCTTTATTGGACAAGCGTGTCAAGCCTGTAACTCCAATATGATGAGAATGATTAGATCAGATGAACATAGTCATCTGGGTATGGCCATACACTTTCTCAATCATCTCATCCAGGGGGCCCCTATAGAACATCACACTCCAAACAAAGAGACGGCAATCCTTTATCTATCACTAGTGTCCTAACCTGACTCATGATCATTATCCAAGATAGTCTATAACCATTATGTTTCAAATGATATTGAACTACCTCAAAACAATGACAATCATCATTTAGAAACACAAGTGATCTCAAGTCAGAGGAAATATGCCACTTGTTGCATACAAGGATTATTCACATTGTGACAAGCAATTGAATATCCTAGTAGGGTCTGTCCAGTACATCCAATGTACCTATGAGTCTACATCTTATTCCATGCTCGAAGCATCCTATAAGATTAGAACACATATTAGTCTCAATCATATCAAGGCTGTCTCATGTTCACCAAGATATCTCGACTAAGGACTATACTGCATGTCAGCCAAGCTGAACATCATTGAGACATTATTCAGAAGTACACATATTGCAGCAGATAATGCAACAACCTGAATAACAACAATTGCCTTTATAAACATAGAGTTTATACATGATACTGATACAATCCCAAGGCCTCAAACATTAGCCTTAAGGGCATACCCCAACACCAGATATCTAAGAGCATGAAATTAACACAATGTGAAACTTCATTCGATAGGTGCAACTCGGCATGATAAGACAATCTAGGGTTCACAATATAAAGCTATAATCCACACATAGAAGATTCAAGGGGCTTTCCCTAGCCCCAAAATAAAGTTTAAGCTACAATGCTCATGTTCCAAAGCAAAGAACAAATCGGTTTAAGCATTCCATCCATGGAGAATAGAATCGATCGAGTAAGATAGAAATGAGAAGACAAAACTCCGTCAAGTAGGAAGAAGCCGCCTGGTGTAGCCTCCTCTGTTAGGGAATGCCGGGTGTAATTTTAAAATTTTGTAGTCCTAGGACGTAGCGGGAGAAGTATTACACCCGAAACACATTCCTATCCCAAGGATCCTTGCGAGTGAGAGAACACAAGGATGTGTTAGGGTTAGTACCTTTATTGCTTGTTTAGATGTCGAAGCCATGTTGAAGGCGCCCAAGTGTTCGCCCTCTACAAGTATCCACGCGTCGACTCCTTGATCGTTGCTCCCTTCCACGCTCGGTGCTAGCCTCGGGAAGAGAATCAAGCCTTCACTTCCACTTGCGCCACCTTCAAGAGAAGTTGCACCAAGGAAGGGATAGGGAAGATGATGCCGCCAAGGACTTCCCTCTTCTTCTTTGCTTGCGCCACCTCCAAGGTGCGCCTATGGCCAAGGGACAATGAGGGCTTGTGACAAGAAGACGCCACCAAGCACAAAGAATCCTTGCGCCAAGAAGAGAGGAAGAGGAAGAACTTGCGGCTCCAAGGAAGAAGTTTGCACCACCTTGTTGTCGCCCTTTGCTTTGCTCTCTCTCCCTTCTATATGTGTTCACGCCTCCTTAAAGTCCAACCATGGAAGGGGCGGTAAGGGGTCCTATAAATAGGACAAGAGGCGGCAAGGCAATTGCTAAGATCATGCCAAGTGGGCGGCTAGGATAAAGGGGTCTTGAGGTAAGGAAAGTCTCCAAGACTTTACCATAAACCTCATTCAACCTATCCTAATTTGCCCAATGGCCATATCAGCCCAAGACATGCCTTAGATGCATGCATTCCATCCAAGGGAAGGGCAAGGCGCAACAAGGATGAGGAGTTTCGGCTAGGGTAAGAATTTTGGGAGAAACTAGGGTTTTAGGTAAGGTAAGTCTCCAAGACATTACCATATACCTTACCCTACTATCCATATGCGCCCAAGCTCTTTCCAAAAGAGCCATCAAGCCATATCAGCCCCAAGACTTACCTTAGAGGCAAGTATTCCTTCCAAGGAAGAAGGGCTAGGCACCCTTTACTTCCATAATGAGGCAAAGGCGCCTCCCTCACCCCATTATGCCCCTAGGCGCCAATGGGGTGAGATTTCTCCCCATTATACCCTTTTAAGCTTATTCCTCTTCATGACAACTAATTATTGGGCCTCATTGGATAATGAGCTAGCCCAAACTTCATGGCATGGGTTGATTAAGCCATTGGATCTAATCCAATGCAACCCTAATCCAAATGTGACCAATCTAGGTCAATTTTGGGTCAACCCGCCAAAAATGAAGTTTGGCTCCAATAACTTTCTTCCAACTCATCAGGCCCATTGGCGCTGATGAAATCTTCCAAATAGATCCAAGTTATCCAATAACCTAATCATAAGGCTTCTGATTAAAGCAACGTCAAGAGTCTATTGCGTGTGACCCCGTAGGATCCATATGACGATGGCAATGATGTAAACATCATAAGTAGTGAGGGGTATCTAGCAACACATCACTACTACCCATGTCATAGGACTTAAGTCATTATGGCAACAACTCCTAACAAGCAACGAGGATTCCCATTGCATTACAGATCCCTTTGCCTAAGCTGATATCCTGCCATTGGATTAGTCTCAAGTTTATTATCCAATGCATTGGTCATGACTCAACAAGTGTGGCCACACTTTCCTGTCATGCACCAATAAGGTGGGGCGCCCCAAGGTGGATATCATGCTTCCTCAGAAGGAAGGGGCAAATCCTACTATTGGTCATCCATGTCTCTACGTGACTTATGACATGCCCAATGACAGTCGTTTTGATCTCCCAATTACGGAGAGACGTAAGACTATATTAAAGCATACCCTTCATCAAGTCTAGACATGAATACCTCAAGTCTAAGGATCAATGCAAACCTCCTGCATGTGAGATTGACTTGTTGACTAGACAAGTCAATCCTCACGGTGGATCACTCCAGTGCATCCAATGCACCTGTATGTCTGCGTTACTGTGCCCAGCACCTAACCAGCCCATACACCAGTCTCACATGTACCAAAGCTGTCCCATATCTGCTAAGGTACCTTGTCTGGGGATAGCTTATGAGAATGGATCCAATCCAAACTCCTGGGACATTATTTATGCAACTCAATACATCAACGCAGGTAGAGAAGCCTGCATAATAACGACCATGCCTATATAAAGAGTAATAGTTCTATCAAAGTACATTCAAACAATGCCTGACCATGTCCATACATTGGTCTTTAGGGCATATACACCAACAATCTCCCACTTGCACTAAGACCAAGGACAACTGATGTTTAGTCAGTTCCAATGTCTCTAGTATGACCCATTTAGCTTCCGCTGCGCCAGAGGCTGGATCAGTGGGTTTTTCCAGATTGCTATCTGTGTTTATTTTAACAAATTTGATCATCATCCTTATCCATGATCTCTAAGATCAGATGATATGCTGCAGTACATACTTGAGCATTAAGTTCCTTCTCTCATGCTATGGTCCCAGTAAGAACTATATTGGACCATCAAGCACTATGAACTAGATCAAGTTCAAATGAATGAAGCTGCCTCCTTGGCTGCCACAAGGAGCTGCAATGTACTCAGCCTTATTTGTAGAATTTTGCCACTTTGGTTTGCATAATGCTCTTTCAGCACACAACACCATAACAAGGCAAAGCGCAACTCCTGGCTGTGATCAATAGTCACTAGACTGGAACGAAGTGTTAGTGTACCCCTGTACACAAAATTCTTTCCTGTCTATTATAGTCTAGACTCCAATCCTTTATACTTCCCAAGTATATGTATAAGGATTGCTTTCACAGCTATCTAGTGTTAAACACTAAGATATGATTGAAATTTGCTGGCCATGCTCCAAGCATTTGCCAGAAATGGTCTTCAAAACATGATCCATCCTACATACAATGTATCGGGACTTTGGACCCATGTTAATACTCTCTAGCTGTGCCATAGGCTACAACATCTTTGAGAGACTTAGACCATATCTCCCTGGAAGGTATCAGTATTTGGAATCATCCAATATAATCCTCTCCAGAAACTCTTGGATGAACATAGATTGACTAAAGGGCAATGACTTTCTTGGATCTCTATAGATCCTCATGCTTAGGATGTAGGCATCATTCCCTAGATCATTCTTCTCGAAATACATATCAAACCTTTTCTTCACCATGTGAAGAGCTGAGATGTTATTCCTCGTGAGGAGAATATCATCAATCATCTAGACAAGAAATATTATTAATAAGGTGCTCCCACTGATCTTCTTGTAAACACAGGCTTTTTCAACCATGCTTGCATAACATCATGCATATCTATATGGCCTTGATATGAAAACCTTCTGGCTATTTCCTTATAGATATCTTTTTAGATGTCCTTGCAAGAAAAGCAGTTATCATAACAAGATGCCATAATTGATCATGCAATTACAACAAGCAGATCCCTAATGGACTTAAAGCTCAGCTATTGGTGAAATTTTCATTATTATCCACCCAGTGGATTTGCCTGAAATTATTATTCACTAGCTTGTCTTTTAAGGTAACAATGTTACCTTCCATGTCTATCTTCCAAGAAGATTTATTATAGCCTGTGGGAATTACCCCTTATGGCAGCTTATCCAAGTCCTAGACTTGATTAGCAGACATGGAGTCCATTATGGTTCTCACGGCCCTTAGCCATTTCTTGGAATCTGGTCCACCGACCGCTTCCATTTCCTCATAAGTCTTAGGTTCATGCTTGATGAGAAATTCGTCATGCCCAGCATATCGAATCGATCCAGACTTATGTTATTCCTGTGTTACTTGAACCTCAGGTTGACTTTCAACCTGTATGTGAGATTTTGCTCTCCATCTGTGTCTAATTATATTGTGGTTGATTCTGGACCTTGTCCAAATCAGATCTACTCCCACTGGCTTCTTTCAAGAGAAATACTTTCTCAAGAGAGACAGCAGTTTGAGCAACAAATATTTTGTTCTCCATGGGATAGAATTAGCACTCTATAGTGCACCACAAACACATACTTTTTGAATCACTGCACATTACATTCCCAATTCCATTGAAGAAATGGGATATTTGCAGTTCTTAACTCAAAAGCTAACTTAGACATTTTCTTATGGAGTAGCAGTACATCTGTTTGCATGGCAACATAGTAGTATATTTGCATGACTATTCAAAGTTGGAACCACATCCAATGTGTTCCTTTTTCTTTCTTTGAAATTTACCACACAGTGGTGTACTAAGAAAGCTGTGAGATCACTCCACACTTCTTAGGAAGGTCATCAAATTCTTCACTAATTATCTTGATCCAATCAAGGTGCTTTAATAGATCCTTCTCTTTGACTCAATACTTCATTTGTGAACTTCTTGGAATTTTCCAAAGTTCTTGGGTTGCGTAAGGCATACCCACACTCAATGAAGTATATATAACTCCTCTTAGTGTTTGCTTGCATGGGTCCACTTACATCGCTGTGTAATAGATCCAACAAGTCACTACTCTCTTCCACCCTTATGGTGAAAGCAGCATCTGTCATATTGTTCCTTTGAACTAGGCTCACATGTATCATAATCCTGAAAGGACAATGATCCCAATAGTCCATGGACTTTCTGATGTGACCATTGTTCTATTGTTCAAGAGACAATGCTATAAGAGGAAGTTTATTGAATCATTAGATCTGATCTTGTGTCACATATAGAACCACAAACTATTGTCAATTGTATCACTTCAATAGAACATCTCAGATTAAAGAAAAATATTATTTATTATTTCAAACTGAAGTCCTTTCCAAAAGGAATGATGTTCTAATACATAAGCTGATACAATAATAGCAAAGTTCTATATAAAGTCTTCAAGGCAGTGAGATGATATCAACAGCAGCATCCAATGCTCCGTCCCTGACCCGAGAGTCGATCCCATCAAGCCTCTTCGTCCTACTTCTTTTGAGCTCCTGCACATGTAAAACATATGTGAGCCTCACATATGGTACCCAGTACCCATGAATAAGAAGTAGACAAAAGACCTCGCTAACACAATACCTGAAGCGGATGGATTACATCCCTTCTTCTTTGCCATGCTCTTCTTGGCCATCAATCCTCTTCGAAATACCCATGCATTCCCAGTCTTCCGAAGTATTAGCTTCGAAGATACAGAACCATGGTCTTTCTCAGATTCAGGCACACATTCTGAAGATCCAACAGAACTCTCCTGATCATTGTCTATAGAGCATGGTGTGAAGAGACCTTTGAGATGTATGATTAGATCATAGATCCCCATCTCATCACATTCCACCTTGACCTCCGGGGTCATGCACTCTAAGACAAGAGCAGTGTACTGTTCGTTATCTTCACAATGTTCAAGATAGACATTCCACTCCCAGTCATTAGTGAAATACACACTGGGCTGGGATGGAGGTCTTTCAAGAAGATGCACCTTATGTTCTTGTTCCAGTATCTTGGACAAAGTCTTGAACCATTTTGTCCAATTTGTCCCATCCAGTTTATGTTTATAAAGTTTCAATCTTAGATCAGGAGATGCCTTCTACAATAAGCAAATAAGTAAAATAAGTACTATGATAAAGCATTTAACAAGGACTTTAAATTAAATGCTATGCTCCCACTATTTCCAAAACAAGTTGAGGACTCTCAATCTCAACATAGAAATGAGTGAGGAGGATCCTAATTTCACATGAGGTCTCCGCGACTCACGAGGGTGAGTTGAGATGCACAGAGAGTCCCATGCTTCCTTAGGTAGGCATGCCAGCCAATTGTGCCGCGCACAATTCCTCTTAGTTAAGACAGACTAGGCGCCCTGTGTCCAGCGAGGGCTGGATACAACACAGAACCCTATCCTCTCAACAGCTGCCTCTAGTGATTCATCATGTCAGTGACATATGAAAAACTAGTCAAGTCTGGTCCTAACCGTTATGGACATTTTACAATTTTAGAGTCATGGACATACATGTTTGCATAGCGGAAGAATGTCCCCGAAACAGGCCGGTCCCAAAAACCCAGTGAAGATCGCATGCAAGGGAGTCGACACGATGAGTTAGGAAATACCTTAGAGCAAAGAAGAGAGTGATGCCGATGTAGGCGTCCAAGTGTCCGCCCTCTGCAGTCTCACACACACGGATCTCTTGAGTTCTCTTCTTCCTCGCCCGGTGCTAGCCTCGGGAAGAAGATCCAAGCCTTAGTCCTTCTTCTTCAATCCTTGCGCCACCTCCAAGGTAGAATCGCCTAGAAGAAGAGGTGGAGAGGTAGACGCCAAGTTCAAGTCTTTCTTGACCCAAGAGGAGGAGAAGAGGACTTGTGCTTGCGGCTAGATGATGGAGGAAGAGAGGTTGCGCCAAGAGCCTCTAAGTTTTCGCCCCCTTTTAATGATTACGCCTCCAAGGAATTATCACTTCTCAAGAGGGGCGACTAGGTGCTCTTTTATAGGGCAAGAGGCGATTTATGAAAGGCTAGGATTAAGACAAGTGTAGGGCTAGGATGAGAAGGTTTGAGATAAGGAAAGTCTCCAAGACATTTCCTTAATTCTCATTCAACCTTTCCTCATTAAGCTCCACGCCTTCCTTGTGCGCCAAGGCCTTGCCTTGCGCCTCAAGCAATGCCTTAAAGGCATGCATTCCATCAATGGAAGAGGGCTAGGCGCCAATTGCTTCCTTAATGAAGCAATTTTGCCATCCTAACCCCATTATGCCCCTTAGGCGCCAATGGGGTTGGGTCTCTCCCCATTATACCCTTTTAGCCTCTCATCTCTTCATGAGAACTTGTTATTGGGTCTCATTGGATAATGAGCTAGCCCAAACTCCATTACATGGGTTGATTAAGCACTTGGATCTAATCCAATGCAACCCTAATTCAAATGTGACCAACCATGGTCAAATACGGGTCAACCTGCCAAAAATGAAGTTTGGCTCCAATAATATTCTTCCATCTCATCAGGCCCATTGGCGCTAATGAAATCTCCCAATTAGATCCGAGTTATCCAATAGCTCGATCATAAGGCTTCCCGATCAATGCGAGAACTCAAGTATCAAGGTGTGCGACCCTATAGGTTCCTCTGACGCTGGCAGTGCTGACCAAAGGTCACCACAAGTAGTGAGTGGCACCTAGCAGTGCATCGCTGCTACCCAGGTCATTGGAATGGATATCGACATCGACATCCCCATCATCGCAACTAGGTACAGATGCATTACAGTCTCTTTGCCGAACTGATATCCGATTGGACAAGTGTGTCACCACTTGTTTTCATCCAATCACATGGCTATGACTAAATCAGGTTCTTACCTGGGTATGGCCATACACTTTCAGTCATAGAATCCATAGAGGAGCTCCATGGATATCAAGCTTCCCAAAGGAAGGGGCAAATCCTATGTCTGTCCATTGACCTTCTCATATGGGTCGTGACACGCTCAATGACAACCTTTATGACCTTCCAACTACGGCAAGGTGTTAGGTTGCATCAAAGCAAGTCTCTAACCATATAGAATGATCAATGACCTCAAGTCAAGGGATCAATGCATCTCCTGTCACTTATGAGGATAACTCATGACACCAAGTCATAGCCTCATAGCGGGTCTATCCAGTATATCCTCCCATGATATACCCATGTGTCTGCGTTAGCACCCCGTGCCCTAACCAGCCCACATACCAGTCTCATAAGCACCATAGTTGTCCCATATCCACTAAGGTACATTGACTGGGGATCTTTATTTGAGCACAGATCCAATCTGTCTCCAGGGACATTATCATGTAAGTACACAATCGCAGGTGTAGACAGATAATGATAACGACAATGCCATAATGATATATAAATATCAATGTCAAGTAGTACACAAGTTGACCAAAGCTAGGTCCTAGGGCATATACACCAACAATCTCCCACTTGCACTAAGACCTAGAAGTTGAGGAGTCTCAACCCCATATCTCTAGCGTGACCATCATGCTTCTGCTGCGCCAAAGCCTTGGTCAATGGGTCTGCTAGATTGTTATCTGTGTCTACTCTGCTAATCTTGACATCACCTCTGTCTATGATCTCTCTGATCAGGTGAAATCTTCTGAGTATGTGTTTGGATCTTTGATGAGACCGTGGTTCCTTAGCTTGTGCAATTGCTCCATTGTTGTCACAGTAGAGTTCAATGGGGTCCATTGCACTAGGTACCACTTGAAGATCACATAAGAACTTTCTTATCCAAACAGCTTCCTTGGCTGCCTCAGAAGTAGCTACATACTCAGCTTCGGTTGTAGAATCTGCTATGGTAGATTGCTTGAAGCTCTTCCAGCATACAGCGCCTCCATTTAACTTGAACACATAGCCGGCTTGCGATCTAAAGTCGTCAGGGTCAGACTGGAACGAAGCATCAGTGTAGCCCTGTATACTGAGCTCTTCTTGTCCCCCATAGACCAAGAACAGATCCTTAGTTCTTCTCAGATACTTTAGGATGTTCTTTACAGCCACCCAGTGCTGCAGACCAGGATTAGATTGGTATCGGCTGGTTATGCTCACAGCATATGCCACATCTGGTCTAGTACACAACATTGCATACATGATCGATCCTACTGCCGAAGCATAAGGAATTCGACTCATGTCATCCCTCTCAGCCTGTGTTGTAGGACACTGGCTCTTTGAAAGAGTAAGGCCATGTCTCACTGGAAGGTATCCTTTCTTGGATTGCTCCATGTAGAACCTCTCCAGTACCTTATCAATGTAAGTACTCTGACTAAGGGCTAAGAGTCTCTTGGATCTATCCCGGTAGATCCTCACGCCTAGAATATAGGCGGCCTCCCCTAAGTCTTTCATCTCGAAACACTTCCCCAACCATGTCTTCACAGCTTGAAGACTAGGGATGTCGTTTCCGATGAGTAGTATGTCATCAACATACAAGACCAGAAAAATTACCAAGCTCCCACTGAATTTTCTGTATACACAGGCGTCATCTTCGCTTTTGATAAAGCCATAATCTCTCACGGCTTCATCAAATCGAAGATTCCAACTTCGAGATGCTTGCTTTAATCCATAAATGGATCTCTTTAGCCTGCAGATTTTACTAGCCTCTGCAGGATGAATGAAACCATCAGGTTGTGACATATACACATCCTCAGTCAGCTTCCCGTTAAGGAATGCTGTTTTCACATCCATCTGCCATATCTCATAGTTATGATATGCAGCTATTGCAAGTAGAATCCGAATGGATTTAATCATGGCAACTGGCGAGAAGGTTTCATCATAGTCCACCCCGTGGACTTGTTTAAATCCTTTAGCCACCAATCTACCTTTATAGGTAACTATGTTGCCATCCATGTCGGTTTTCTTCTTGAAAACCCATTTGCATCCAATGGGTGTTACCCCATCAGGCGGCTCAACCAAATCCCAGACTTGGTTAGCTGACATGGAATCCATCTCGGATCGCATGGCGTCAAGCCATTTCTCGGAGTCCGGTCCACTGACCGCCTCATCGTAGGTCCTGGGTTCATCCTCAATGATGAAGATTCCATCGTGTTGGGTCGGCAGCGACCCATACCTCTCAGGTGCACGACGAATCCTCCCAGATCTACGTGGGACCTGTGTCTGAGCCTCTGGTTGTCCAACAACCGGTGCAGGTGGCTCAGATTCCATCTCTATATCTTGTGGTTGAACTTGGACCTCATCCAAGTCAAATTTACTCCCACTAACTTCTTTCATGAGAAATTCTTTCTCTAGAAAGACAGCTCCCCGAGTAACAAAAACTTTGTTCTCGGCTGGGACATAGAAGTAGTATCCTCTAGTTTCCTTAGGATACCCCACAAATACACACTTATCAGATCTAGGTTCTAGCTTGCTAGAATCCTGACGTTTGACATAAGCCTCACATCCCCAGATTCTGATAAAAGTGAGATTAGGACGTCTCCCAGTCCATACCTCGTATGGTATTTTGGAGACACTCTTAGATGGAACGTTATTCAGTATCATAGAAGCTGTCTCTAGTGCATGCCCCCAGAATGAGGGAGGTAGAGTTGCATGACTCATCATAGATCGAACCATATCCAATAAAGTTCGATTTCTCATCTCAGATACACCATTCCATTGAGGTGTTCCAGGAGGAGTGAGTTGGGATACGATCCCACACTCCTTCAGATAGTCAAAGAACTCACCGCTCAGGTATTCTCCACCTCGATCTGATCGAAGAGCTTTAATGGATCTTCCAAGCTGGTTCTCTACTTCATTCTTGAACTCCTTGAATTTCTCAAAGGATTCAGACTTATGTCTTATCAGGTAGACATAACCATACCTACTGAAGTCATCAGTGAAGGTAATGAAGTAGTTGTACCCTCCTCTGGCTTGTTTATTGAAAGGCCCACACACGTCAGTATGTATGAGATCCAATAAACCTCCTGTCCTCTCACCAATCTTGGTGAAGGGCGCTTTTGTCATTTTCCCTAATAAACAAGGTTCACAAGTATCAAATTCCTCCAAGGAACTTGAATCTAACAATCCATTTGCATGGAGTTGTTGGATGCGATTCTTGTTTATATGGGCCAATCGACAGTGCCATAGGAAAGCACCAACTGAACCACTCAGTTTGGTCCTTTTATTACTTATGTTACAAATAGAACTTTCCATATCCAAGATATACAGACCATTGCATAAAGTACCCTTCCCATAGAACATGTTTGCAAATGAAAAAGAACAGGAGTTCTTATTTATTTCAAATTTAAAGCCCTTCCTTGCTAAGCAAGGAATGGATATAATGTTCTTGGTAAGAGAAGGTACATAGAAGCAATTATCTAGTTCTAAGTGAAGTCCAGAAGGCAAGGAGAGAGTCAAAACGCCTACAGCAACAGCAGCAACCTGTGCCCCGTTTCCAACTCGTAGGTCTATCTCTCCAGGCTTCACCGTTCTACTTTTCTTGAGCCCCTGCATATTTGTACAAATATGAGCTCCACATGCGGTATCCAATACCCATGACATAGAAGTAGAAAGATTGACTTCTGTAACATAAATACCTGAGCTAGAAGTTAAGGCCAAGCCTTTCTTCTCCTCATTCTGAAGCTGCCTGCAGTCCCTTCTCCAGTGACCCTGCTCGCCACAGTGGAAACACCTCTGGTCCTTTGACTTCTTCGCCTTTTTCTTCAGTGCCTTGGTAGGACCTTTGGCACTGCCCTTAGCACGTGCCTTACCCTTCTTCTTTATCTTCTTGGTCGCAGGGACCAAAAGAACAGAATTGGGTTTGGTCTTACCCATCTCGCGCTCGGCTGTTTGGAGCATATTCATTAATTCCTCCCGTGTGCACTCAATCCGGTTCATATTGAAATTAATGATAAACGGACTGAAGCTAGGGGGCAAGGAATGTAGAATAAGATCCACAACCAGCTCGTTGTCTATGGCATGTCCCAGTTTTCTGAGATGATCCACGTTCCCAATAAGTTTGAGAACATGGGGTCTCACTGGTGCACCCACAGACAACTTGCACCGAAAGACTGCTTTGGCAGTGTCAAATCTCTCAGTTCTAGCCTGAGCCTCGAACATCTGTTTCAGACGAGTGATCATCTGAAAAGCGTTCTGCTCCTCATATTGCACCTGCAATTCAGGTGCCATGCTGGCTAGCATGAGACATGCAACCTCCAAAGAGTCATCCTGATGCTTCCTATAAGCATCTCTTTCTGCCGTTCGGGCATTAGGCGGAGGAGCCGCAGGAAGAGGTTGTTCCAGGACATACAGCTTCTTCTCGAGCTTGAGGACTATCCTCAAATTCCGATGCCAGTCCATAAAGTTAGTACCAACTAACTTATCCTTGTCAAGGATAGATCGCAGTGACAATCCGCCAGTGTTCGTAGCCATTATTCTACAACAACCAAGAAACAGCAGATTAGTACTACTTTGAATCATTTAAACTGGACTTGTTTTAAATGATTCTGGCTCCCACTATTTTAGTCGAATTGACAACCCACAAAGTCAATCGGGAAGTTTAAGACTTCCTAGTGAGATGGGATCCTTATTCCACACAGGGCTTTGCGTCCCACGAGGGTGGGATGAGATGCACAAAGTGACCCATGCTTCACAAGGTGGGCGCGCCGGCCGGTTGCTCCAAGCAACTCCCTTTATTGAAACAGTCTAGGCGTTTCATGTCCAGCGAAGGCTGGATACAACATGAAACCCTAACCTTTCAACGATGCCTCTAGAATTTTACCATGTGCCCAGTACATGTGAATTTCTAGTCAAGTCCATTCCTAACCGTTATGCCCAGGGCCAACGAGTTTCCTTGCGAAGGCACGTCCAGGTTAAAACTGGACTGGGGAAATCATTGTCACCACGCACTTTCTAAAGATAAGTGGGTGTGTCCCACGAGGGTGGGAAACAATTCACAACTCCACTGATCGATAGCTTAGTGAGGGCTACGCGTTAGAAGGCTACTAGACTTGATATTTCTTTGAGGGTTTTTAAGTCTCATCATCCTACATTTTATCTTATGTCTAACAATACAGGCATGCTCTCCTATAGTGATAACATAACGATAAAACATTTCAGGCATGCTTTTATCAGATAGGGAAAGCAGTGAAGGATGATGTGATCAAAGCCCTTTCAAGACATTGAATCAACTCATGCCTAAGGAGATTCAACTCTTGACATAGGACTCAAGCCCCTATAATAGACCTAGCCTAGCTGCCCTCTATCTTGGTCCTCAAGGTCGGCTCCAAGGTCCTTTCAACATGGTTTAGCTCACAAACCCTAAGGGTAGACCCCAAAGGTTCGGCCAATGCCATGGTCTTTCTTTGTGGAGGATGCGCCACCATGCAAGAAGCCAAGTTAGCTAGCACACAAACCCAAGGGTTCGGCCATGCCAAACTTGCGCCACTATGCAAGCTTGTTGCGCCTCTTCCTTCGATGCATGCGCCAAGCTCCAAGTACATGCGCCACCCTAATCTTCTTCTTTGAAAAAAGGAAAAGCGGCACGCAGGCCTCACAAGGATACACCACAGGCATGCAAAGGTGGCTTGACTAATGATCACAACATCATGCACAATCAAGGTATTTACTCATGCAATTCTACATGCTCATGAAAAACATAAAATCAGAAATTTTACTTTTTCATAAAACTAGTCTCTTCTTCTCATCTTCTTCTCACAAATCTTTTGGTTAATTGCGATTTATTTTTCAAGACGATTTCAGAGATCCTTTCGGCTGGCAATTTTGTCATATCAAGAGACCTGGCCAGTCCGGAGACACAATGCCCGTCCTACTTGACAAAATTACGTGCGCCTTTGATCTTTAAATCAAACAAAAAAAATAGTCCAAAAATCCAAAAGAGATTGAGAGGATGATAGAAAACAAGAAACCCTAATCTTTCTATTTTTAGAAAAATTGATTGCCATGCATCATGCTATTTACGAAAATAGAGATATGGCATGTGAGCATGAAAGAAAAGCATAAAACATCGTTCGAGGCTTGCAAGTCGCTCTGATACCACTGTTGGGAAACCCCGGGGACATTTTACAATTTTAGAGTCATGGACATACATGTTTGCACAGCGGAAGAATGTCCCCGAAACAGGCCGGTCCCAAAAACCCAGTGAAGATCGCATGCAAGGGAGTCGACACGATGAGTTAGGAAATACCTTAGAGCAAAGAAGAGAGTGATGCCGATGTAGGCGTCCAAGTGTCCGCCCTCTGCAGTCTCACACACACGGATCTCTTGAGTTCTCTTCTTCCTCGCCTGGTGCTAGCCTCGGGAAGAAGATCCAAGCCTTAGTCCTTCTTCTTCAATCCTTGCGCCACCTCCAAGGTAGAATCGCCTAGAAGAAGAGGTGGAGAGGTAGACGCCAAGTTCAAGTCTTTCTTGACCCAAGAGGAGGAGAAGAGGACTTGTGCTTGCGGCTAGATGATGGAGGAAGAGAGGTTGCGCCAAGAGCCTCTAAGTTTTCGCCCCCTTTTAATGATTACGCCTCCAAGGAATTATCACTTCTCAAGAGGGGCGACTAGGTGCTCTTTTATAGGGCAAGAGGCGATTTATGAAAGGCTAGGATTAAGACAAGTGTAGGGCTAGGATGAGAAGGTTTGAGATAAGGAAAGTCTCCAAGACATTTCCTTAATTCTCATTCAACCTTTCCTCATTAAGCTCCACGCCTTCCTTGTGCGCCAAGGCCTTGCCTTGCGCCTCAAGCAATGCCTTAAAGGCATGCATTCCATCAATGGAAGAGGGCTAGGTGCCAATTGCTTCCTTAATGAAGCAATTTTGCCATCCTAACCCCATTATGCCCCTTAGGCGCCAATGGGGTTGGGTCTCTCCCCATTATACCCTTTTAGCCTCTCATCTCTTCATGAGAACTTGTTATTGGGTCTCATTGGATAATGAGCTAGCCCAAACTCCATTACATGGGTTGATTAAGCACTTGGATCTAATCCAATGCAACCCTAATTCAAATGTGACCAACTATGGTCAAATACGGGTCAACCTGCCAAAAATGAAGTTTGGCTCCAATAATATTCTTCCATCTCATCAGGCCCATTGGCGCTGATGAAATCTCCCAATTAGATCCGAGTTATCCAATAGCTCGATCATAAGGCTTCCCGATCAATGCGAGAACTCAAGTATCAAGGTGTGCGACCTTGTAGGTTCCTCTGACGCTGGCAGTGCTGACCAAAGGTCACCACAAGCAATGAGTGGCACCTAGCAGTGCATCGCTGCTACCCAGGTCATTGGAATGGATATCGACATCGACATCCCCATCATCGCAACTAGGTACATATGCATTACAGTCTCTTTGCCGAACTGATATCCGATTGGACAAGTGTGTCACCACTTGTTTTCATCCAATCACATGGCTATGACTAAATCAGGTTCTTACCTGGGTATGGCCATACACTTTCAGTCATAGAATCCATAGAGGAGCTCCATGGATATCAAGCTTCCCAAAGGAAGGGGCAAATCCTATGTCTGTCCATTGACCTTCTCATATGGGTCATGACACGCTCAATGACAACCTTTATGACCTTCCAACTACGGCAAGGTGTTAGGTTGCATCAAAGCAAGTCTCTAACCATATAGAATGATCAATGACCTCAAGTCAAGGGATCAATGCATCTCCTGTCACTTATGAGGATAACTCATGACACCAAGTCATAGCCTCATAGCGGGTCTATCCAGTATATCCTCCCATGATATACCCATGTGTCTGCGTTAGCACCCCGTGCCCTAACCAGCCCACATACCAGTCTCATAAGCACCATAGTTGTCCCATATCCACTAAGGTACATTGACTGGGGATCTTTATTTGAGCACAGATCCAATCTGTCTCCAGGGACATTATCATGTAAGTACACAATCGCAGGTGTAGACAGACAATGATAACGACAATGCCATAATGATATATAAATATCAATGTCAAGTAGTACACAAGTTGACCAAAGCTAGGTCCTAGGGCATATACACCAACAAGTGACATATGAAAAACTAGTCAAGTCTGGTCCTAACCGTTATGCCCAGGGCCAACGAATTTCCTTGCGAAGGCACGCCCAGGTTAAAACTGGACTGGGGAAATCATTGTCACCACACACCTCCTAAAGATAAGTGAGTGTGTCCCACGAGGGTGGGAAACAGTTCACAACATCACTGATCGATAGTTTGATGAGGGCTACGCGTTAGAAGGCTATTGACTTGATATTTTAATGAGAGTTTTGCATGTTCATTTTATTCTTTTCTAGCATGCATCTTTCCTATGGTTATGGCAGCAAGGAAAAACATCACAGGCATGCTATGGACAAAATAATAAACCATCACAGGCATGCTATTTTTGTGGTCGATATGGTCATAGCCCTTTTCATACACATAACTTGTCACGAGCCATGTGACATGTTATTGTGCATCCAAGGGTTGCGAGTCCCTGAAGCAAATCAGCCCATGCCAAAAGCCGAAAGCGTGTGTCCTTCCTTCAGCCGCAAGTCTAACACCATGTTTCCAAAGCTGGCGCCACCTCTGACTCCAGTTGAAGAAGACTCCTTGTTGTCTAGATGAAGCTTTAACCTATCATATAATTCTACATCTATTCTAAACTAGATGAAAAATTCTTTACAACAAGATAGGGAGAGAACCACACGCTGGTGGAAAGAGATTTTACAAGCATTCATCACAAGTGGAAACATGCTTCCACATCACAACACAGGAAGGGCACTCGCTATGACCATATCAACCCAATCAAGTGGCACATGTAAAATTTGAAAAACCGGAATAATCAAATTTTAGCACCCTATGCGCCAACATCATCCAAAGCATTCTCTTAACCAAATTTATGCCAAAATTTAGATCAAGTTCCATGATGATTTCATAGACCCTATCAGCTGGCGGTTTTGTCAGATCAAGAGACCCGGCCAGTCCGAAGACACAATGCCCGTCCTACTTGACAAAACTACGTGCGCCTTTGGTCTTAAATCAATCATAAACAAAATCTAAGTTTCGGCCACAAAGATGAGAAGAGAGATTTGGATGAAAACGCTTTCTAAGTGAAATGCGCAGGGATAGAAAGAAAAATTTTCAAAAATTTTTCACACAAGCAAGCGTACACCTTGTGTTTCTCGCAAGTAGCTCTGATACCACTGTTGGGGAATGCCGGGTGTAATTTTAAAATTTTGCAGTCCTAGGACGCAGCGGAAGAAGTATTACACCCGAAACACATTCCTATCCCAAGGATCCTTGCGAGTGAGAGAACACAAGGATGTGTTAGGGTTAGTACCTTTATTGCTTGTTTAGATGTCGAAGCCATGTTGAAGGCGCCCAAGTGTTCGCCCTCTACAAGTATCCACGCGTCGACTCCTTGATCGTTGCTCCCTTCCACGCTCGGTGCTAGCCTCGGGAAGAGAATCAAGCCTTCACTTCCACTTGCGCCACCTTCAAGAGAAGTTGCGCCAAGGAAGGGATAGGGAAGATGATGCCGCCAAGGACTTCCCTCTTCTTCTTTGCTTGCGCCACCTCCAAGGTGCGCCTATGGCCAAGGGACAATGAGGGCTTGTGACAAGAAGACACCACCAAGCACAAAGAATCCTTGCGCCAAGAAGAGAGGAAGAGGAAGAACTTGCGGCTCCAAGGAAGAAGTTTGCACCACCTTGTTGTCGCCCTTTGCTTTGCTCTCTCTCCCTTCTATGTGTGTTCACGCCTCCTTAAAGTCCAACCATGGAAGGGGCGGTAAGGGGTCCTATAAATAGGACAAGAGGCAGCAAGGCAATTGCTAAGATCATGCCAAGTGGGCGGCTAGGATAAAGGGGTCTTGAGGTAAGGAAAGTCTCCAAGACTTTACCATAAACTTCATTCAACCTATCCTAATTTGCCCAATGGCCATATCAGCCCAAGACATGCCTTAGATGCATGCATTCCATCCAAGGGAAGGGCAAGGCGCAACAAGGATGAGGAGTTTTGGCTAGGGTAAGAATTTTGGGAGAAACTAGGGTTTTAGGTAAGGTAAGTCTCCAAGACATTACCATATACCTTACCCTACTATCCATATGCGCCCAAGCTCTTTCCAAAAGAGCCATCAAGCCATATCAGCCCCAAGACTTACCTTAGAGGCAAGTATTCCTTCCAAGGAAGAAGGGCTAGGCGCCCTTTACTTCCATAATGAGGCAAAGGCGCCTCCCTCACCCCATTATGCCCCTAGGAGCCAATGGGGTGAGATTTCTCCCCATTATACCCTTTTAAGCTTATTCCTCTTCATGACAACTAATTATTGGGCCTCATTCGATAATGAGCTAGCCCAAACTTCATGGCATGGGATGATTAAGCCATTGGATCTAATCCAAAGCAACCCTAATCCAAATGTGACCAATCTAGGTCAATTTTGGGTCAACCTGCCAAAAATGAAGTTTGGCTCCAATAACTTTCTTCCAACTCATCAGGCCCATTGGCGCTGATGAAATCTTCCAAATAGATCCAAGTTATCCAATAACCTGATCATAAGGCTTCTGATTAAAGCAACGTCAAGAGTCTATTGCGTGTGACCCCGTAGGATCCATATGACGATGGCAATGATGTAAACATCATAAGTAGTGAGGGGTATCTAGCAACACATCACTACTACCCATGTCATAGGACTTAAGTCATTATGGCAATAACTCCTAACAAGCAACGAGGATTCCCATTGCATTACAGATCCCTTTGCCTAAGCTGATATCCTGCCATTGGATTAGTCTCAAGTTTATTATCCAATGCATTGGTCATGACTCAACAAGTGTGGCCACACTTTCCTGTCATGCACCAATAAGGTGGGGCGCCCCAAGGTGGATATCATGCTTCCTCGGAAGGAAGGGGCAAATCCTACTATTGGTCATCCATGTCTCTACGTGACTTATGACGTGCCCAATGACAGTCGTTTTGATCTCCCAATTACGGAGAGACGTAAGACTGTATTAAAGCATACCCTTCATCAAGTCTAGACATGAATACCTCAAGTCTAAGGATCAATGCAAACCTCTTGCATGTGAGATTGACTTGTTGACTAGACAAGTCAACCCTCACGGTGGATCACTCCAATGCATCCAATGCACCTGTATGTCTGCGTTACTGTGCCCCGCACCTAACCAGCCCATACACCAGTCTCACATGTACTAAAGCTGTCCCATATCTGCTAAGGTACCTTGTCTGGGGATAGCTAATGAGAATGGATCCAATCCAAACTCCTGGGACATTATTTATGCAACTCAATACATCAACGCAGGTAGAGAAGTCTGCATAATAACGACCATGCCTATATAAAGAGTAATAGTTCTATCAAAGTACATTCAAACAATGCCTGACCATGTCCATACATTGGTCTTTAGGGCATATACACCAACATCCTCTTCCTCCAATCGGTCGTCGCTCTCCTTCACGCTCTCACGTGGAAGGGTCTTCTCCTTTCTCCTGTCGCTCAGCTGCCGCCTCCTTGCCTTACGTCCGCTTCTACGAATCAAATCCGCCCTATTCCTTACGTGAATAGGGTTTTTGTCCTCTTCCTCTGTTCTCTTTATCGAATTCCACTTATGCCCCTCTTTAGCCTTCCATCTGATGTGGATAAGTCGAGGGTTGAAACCTAGAAAAATCGGCGTCTGGCGACTCAGAAGTCACGGGGCGTGATTCCGGTCGCTGGGTGGGCCGTGGTTTTAGCTGTGAATACAGGTTTGGCTGAAAATAGTGGCATTCCCTCGCTTTTCCCCTGAAATGAAGCAAAAACACCAAAGAGTGTAGATTCCATAGATCTTGCAATAATTCCATATAAAGCAGGTGTAAATGCCAAAATAGTGATGAAATAACAATGGAAATAGCGTATAAATTCCTATATAAAAACCACTTAACACCTCCTCATAAAGGCAATCTCATAACATAGGCTTCCCTAAATGATCTGAATCATCCAATGATTCGATCTTAGGCTATTCAATTAGTATGAGACTTTAAGTGTCTAGGTGTGCAACCCTATAGGTTCCTTAGACCTTGGCAGTGATAACCTTAGGTCATCACAAGCATTAAATGACACCTAGCAATATATAATTACTACCCAAGTCTTTGTGAAATGGATGTCATCATCGACAGTCCCTAAACTGCGACAAAGTATTTATACACTTGTTTGACCCAATCTAATGGTCATGATTAAATCAGGTTTTCACCTGGCATCAAGCTTCCAATTAAGGAAGGGACAAATTTTATATTGGCTCATTGAACATCTCATATGGCTTATGGTACACCCAATGACAACCGTTATGACTCCCCTACTATGATGGAGCGTTAGGTTATATCAAACTACACCACCACTTACCATATAGAGATATCAATGACCTTAAGTCAAGGACAAGCATACCTCTATCACTTGTGACATCAAGCCAAATCCTCATGGTGAGTCAATCTAGTATATCTACCTTGATATACCCATATACCTGCGTTAGCAACACATGCTCAACCAGTACATATACTAGTCTCACATGCACCATAGTTGTCCCATATCCACTATAGTACTCGACCGGGGACAATCTCTGAGACTAGATAAAATCTATCTCTAGGGACATTGTATATGAAAATATACATATGACGCAAATGTACTAAATGCACAACAATGACAATGTCAGGTTATGTGAAATATCACAAGTGAATGTGACACATATATCAGATCAACTATAGGTCCGAAGGCATATACACCAACACATTACAGCTTCTGAATCAAATAAAGAAGCAATATGGTTTCAAAAGTTCATAACTGAACTTGGAGTGGTTCCTAGTGCTATGAATCTCGTCTAGCTCTATTGTGATGATAATGGAGCAATAGCACAAGCTAAGGATCCACGGTCTCAACAGAGATCTAAGCACATACTACGGTGATATCACCTGATCAAAGAGATTGTGGATAGGGGTAATGCACATATATGTAAAGAACACATAGATAATAATCTAGCAGACCTACTAACTAAGCCTCTAGCATAGCAAAAGCTTAAAAGTCATACTAGAGTTATGGGATTGAAATATCTCAATTACTACAAGGGGGAGTTTGTTAGTGTGTATGCCCTGAAGACTAATTGTACTGTGTAAATTCATTTAATGAATAAACATAGTTTTTCATTATCATGTTGATTGCTATTCATGTGTTGATGTATTGGATAATATGATAATGTCCCTAAAGATTGACATTCTATAATCTTATAACTTAGACCCTAGTTGAAGTATCTTGGTGGATAAGAGACAGCCTTGGTACATGCAAAACTGGTATTAGGCTTATTGGATGTTGGGCATTAATGCAAACACATAAGTGCATCAAGCAAGATGTATTGGACTGACTAACTATGAAATCATGAGTTGAGTATCATAAATTAGGTTCACAAATGACAGAAGGTGTACTGGTCTTTAGACATGAGGTCATCAGCACTCACATAAGATAAGTAACATACTTTGATATAGCCTAACACTTATATGTAACTGAGGAGTCATAGTGGTTATCATTGGTACAACATAAATCATACGTGTAGTACAATAGATCAATAGAGGATCCCCCCCCCCCTTTTCTAATGAGAGTTTGAAAATCCAGGAATCCCCTCTGTGGGTGCTTAACTGGTAGTGTATGGCCATACACATGAGATTATATTTCCAACTTGAGTCACCCCACATGATTGAAATAGCAAATGTGGCACACTTATCTATTCTAGGATTATCAGAAGGCAAATGGATTTTATTACATATATGAAAACTTTATCGCTATCTAGGGGTTATCAATTGACAACATATTCCTATACCATGGTTTGTAATGATGTATTGCTAGATGCCACTCAGTGTTTATGATGATTTATCTGGTTTATCAGTACCAACATCATATGGGATCTATGGGGTCACACTTGAAGACACTTGGAGATCACTATTGATCTAAGAGCCTTGGATTGAATTATGGATTAATTCAAGTCCAATTTGGACATTGGGGATATCAGATCAAAGTATGAATGAAAGGACAGTTTATATGATTTGATCTATAAGAAGAATGGGGTCAGGCGCCCATTCTATTGATCTAGAGAAACTAGTTGGGCTTAAGAGGGCAAGACATAGGGCCTATGAAACTTGTACTAGAGGCCAAGAGCTTGAGAAAGCACTAGATCAAGCTCATTGGGCCTAGAGCTCAATGAGGGCTGAAGTAGGAGGCATCATAGGAGTATGGCGTCAGTGAATAGGGTGCATGAAGAGGTTGGATCACCTTATTGGGCTGAGACCCAATGAACCTAGGCATTGTTAGGTGTTCTATGCTAGGACCAGTTGTTGGTTCGAACATTTATACTATATTTACTAATGATATTTATACATATCTTGGTATTGTCATTGTTATGGTTTTCTATACGTCTGCACATATGTATGTTTACATGATGATGTCCCTACAAATATATCATATCTCAAATATTGTATTTGCCCTTCAACTTGAGGGAGATTGCATCCCTATATAGTAAGGGGTATGCTTTGATACAACCTAATACCTCGTCATAGTAGGAAAGTCATAATGGTTATCATTCAGTATATCCCCCCCCCCCACATGGATGCAAGACTGAAAGTATGTGGCCACACCCAGGTTAAGCTTGATTTAGTCATAACTATTTGATTGGGTTAAATAAGTATGACACACTTGTCTAATCTGGATGTCAGCCTGCCAAAGGGACAGGTATGCATAGATACTTTGTTGCAGTTTAGGGGTTGTTGATGATGACATCCATTCTAGTGACTTGGGTAGCAACAATATATTGCTAGGTGCCACTCGCTACTTGTGATGATGAGGTCATCATTGTCAATATCAAAGGAACCTACAAGGTCACACACCTAGACACTCGAGATCCTGTAATTGATCAGGTAGCCTAAGATCGAATCTCTAGATGATTCAGATTTATTTGGGAGTTTTATACATCACGGATACATATGTTGAGATGGGAGAAGTCATATAGAGCTTGTTGATATTATGAGATCAAGTTGACCCTAGTTGACCTTTGAGTGATCACATTTGACCTCGGTTCACTATATCCTAGTCAATGGGTCAAATGTTGGGTTATGCACCAAAATGATTCGGTGGCTTAATAACTTGATCTAGATGGGTCCAAAACCCTAGGCAAAAATTTCAATATTAATGTTCAAATAATAGGGATAAATTGAATAAATTTATTCGTGACTTAAATTATAGAGCCCACATCTAAACTCTATATAAAGGGGCTAGCGGGTACATATGCTCATGCTCTTCTCTTAAAACCCTAGCCGCCTAGGATTTCCTCTCCCCTTTCAACCCTAGCCGCCAACCTCTCTCCTTGATGCCACCCATAAAAGAGATTGTCACCATGCCTAATGTAGGTGACGAGTTTTTACCTAGTGGTGCAACTTCCTTGGCACATCCTCTTGGAGGTTTGGTGCGATTTGTGAAGAAGGACGATTCCTTTCCACACCTTCATGCGACTTCAAGGAAGTGGCACAAGTAACGTTAACTCCTAGAGGCGTGGATCTCTCCACCCAAGGCTAGCACCGAGCGGTGGAGGCAGAGGGATCTTGAAGAGCCCATGTTTGCATGAGTGTAGAGGTATATATTCTACTACTCCTAACTTACTCACAAAGGTATATATTCTACCACATCTAGTGGCTCTCTCGTAAGTCGGTCCTGTTGAATTATGAAACCTATTTCGGGCATCGCTTCCGCTTCGTATTTTGTTTTAAAATTGTTCGGGGTTATCCAACAGGCATAAGTGGCTACACTCTATAAGAGAGGAAGCAAGAGGCCAAGCATCGGGCCTAGGTGCAAGCGCTAAGCCTAGACACCTAACCCATGTGGCAAGAGGGAGGTGTCAATGCCATAATGGGAATGCCCAGGTGACCTGACGCGTGAGGTGATCGGGTAAGATATTTACTTTCTAATGGAGAGTCTTCTCCTCTCTACCAATTTGCACCATGTCTAGATGTATAAATCAAGAGCATGACTAGTCGACCATGCCATGTGGATAAGACCTTACTTTGTATAAATAAATAGGCAAGGGGTAGGCCCTTATTGAAAGAATTATTCTATCCTCTGTCTCTAGCTGATGCCCTCTCTCCTCTCCTCCTTGCTTTGCCACCCTCCTCCCTTGCCATGAGCACCAAAACAGGATCCTTGCCTTTGAGGCTAGCACCAAGTGCTATGCAAGGTGATCTTCAAGGGATCATTGTGTGGATACCGTTAGAGGGTGAATACTTGAGCGCCTGCATTTTTTCAGCTAACAACATCAAGAACGCTTAAAAGTAAAATTAATGTCATTTCCCTTAGCTCATCTTGAATGGAACCTCTGGGTTGGAAAATTTGGTTTCAGGTAATTTTTTTGTTGTGTATGTTTTCATACAAAAAATTTTATTCACTTGCGATTTTCTCCAACAGTTCATGCACCAAGGCATTATGTAACTCAAGACTCCTAGGATCTGATATAACAAATACTTGTTTATGTGGATGAATGAATGTTTTTAAACTTGTGGGATGGACTTCCCTTTTGCACCAAATGCACCAAGTGCTCCTTTACCATACCTGTTGGGGTATGCCCTTAAGGCTAATGTTTGAGGCCTTGGGTTGTTATCAGTATCATGTATAAACTCTATGTTTATAAAGGCAATGGTTGTTATTCAGGTTGTTACATTATCTGCTGCAATATGTATACTTCTGAATAATGTCTCAATGCTGTTCAGCTTGGCTGACATGCAGTATTGTCCTTAGTCGAGATATCTTGGTGAACATGAGACAGCCTTGATATGATTGAGACTAATATGTGTTCTAATCTTATAGGATGCTTCGAGCATGGAATAAGATGTAGACTCATGGGTACATTGGATGTACTGGACAGACCCTACTTAGGATATTCAATTGCTTGTCACAATGTGAATAATCCTTGTATGCAAACAAGTGGCATATTTCCTCTGACTTGAGATCACTTGTGTTTCTAAATGATGATTGGCATTGTTTTGAGGTAGTTCAATATCATTTGAAACATAATGGTTATAGACTATCTTGGATAATGAGCATGAGTCATGTTAGGGCACTAGTGATAGATATAGGATTGCCGTCTCCTTGTTTGGAGTGTGATGTTCTGAAGGGGCCCCCTGGATGAGATGATTGAGAAAGTGTATGGCCATACCCAGATGACTATGTTCATCTGATCTAATCATTCTCATCATATTGGAATTACAGGCTTGACGCGCTTGTCCAATAAGAACATCCAGTGGCAAAGGAAACACATATGTCAAGTGACTTGGGTTCACACTTGTGCTGTGGTTTGGGTGTAGTCTTGGAAGACTCTTTCCTTTATATCGGGAGACAGTGATGTGTTTCTAGATACCCCTCTCTGTTCGTGATAACGT
Organism: Costus lasius; assembly: GCA_027563935.2. Taxonomy (NCBI): domain Eukaryota; kingdom Viridiplantae; phylum Streptophyta; class Magnoliopsida; order Zingiberales; family Costaceae; genus Costus; species Costus lasius. Next base: position 61,472,470 of record CM050454.1, on the reverse strand, counting down.
AAGTTATCGTTACCGACATTTAAAGGAAACCCTTAGGGTCGCACAATTTGATGATATGGCTTACTTAAGTCAGATCGTGTGGACTGAATTATTTTGGTTCAGTTTAAAGGGATTTAAACTCTGATTGTAAGTGAGATCTGGTCTGATCATGTTTGATTGATTAGGGCTTGAGATCGATAAGCTTCGATCGAGAGAATTGATGCTAGATCGGTGAGATCAAGAGCATCAAGAGATGAATGGTTAGATCTTGAACCTTATGGTTTAATATGATCTAGACCAATGCTTGGTTTGATTTGGTCTTTGAACCAAATGTAATTGAACCGGCTCATCAAGTGAGCGCATGGTTCAAAGGGGAGAACATTGTGATTTGTTCACTGAGCGTGAACACTTGAACGTATGAGGGTTTACTATTTTTGGAAGTCATGTTTTCCAAAATAGGTAGCACGCCTCACGTTCGAGGGATCGCCCCTATTCTCGCCCCTCTTTCTCTCTTGCTCTCGTGTGACTCGTAAAAACGAGTGTGGAGAGAGGTATTCGGCCAAGGAGAGAACTTATCTCGTAATCTCATTCCCTTCAACGATCAGGAGACTTGGAGATCCTTACTAGCATAAGGAACAACAAGGAGGAAGCGATCTATCACCTTGTGTGCGGTGCCTTTGGAGAAGAAGCACACGCTTCTTTTGATTCCAAGTCGCCATCCAAGAAATGGCATTGGTATGATCCCCTTCTCGATCTATATATGTTATTAAAGTTGATCATATATTCATCCATGCGATCTTAGAAACCCTAATTTCCTCTTATTGCAAGTTCTGATATGCGCCTATTAGGGTTTCGCCCCCCCTTTAGAAACTTTCAATACCCCTCCTCCACCCATCCATTTACTTTATCCCGGGGGGTAAAGGAATTCTTCTCCGATGAATTAGTGGTGAGGTCCCCTCTTTGTAGCTTCTGGTGGTAACCCCAAGGTATAGAAATCATCTCGGTCAGAATATTTTGGGTAACCTTCATCCCCAAAGCTTAGCTCCGGTGGCCATCCCAATGTGTGGGGATTATCATTAGCTTTTGTTACCGCTTTATCACTGCAAATAAGTAAAGGAAATTTGAAAGCATTTGACTACCCATGTGAAATAGTAATATGTGATTTGAAAACATGGTATTTAAATGTAACTGATGACACTAAAATTTATAATAAATTTTATGTCATTTTATATATCTTTTCGTGTCATATTTATGAACTTTTGCTTGTTTTTAAGCATTATTTGTTAAATATCACAGAATCTACACAATTTCTTGTTTTTCATGAATTTCAGGAAAAAAGTGCTATATTTTGATGGATTTTAAAGGATTCGAGCACAACAATGGATTCCAGACATCAAAACGAAGTCACATGTCAAATTTCAGGAGAATCAGAGCTTCATAGCAAATTACGGCACCCCCGTAATGGATTTTACGGTACCGTAATTACACCATAGAATTACGGTACAGCCGTAATCCCTGAGAGGTGCCATAATTTGGGAAGATTTTGACCAGAGTTTTCATGGAGATTACGACACTGTTGTAACAATCTTTACGGTGCCATAATGCTAGATGATTTTCCACCCGAGAGATTTCAGAAATTACGGCACTGCCGTAATGATCTTTACAGGCCGTATTTTGGTCTAGAAACATACAGAAGCAAATATGGCACGGCCGTAAATATTTCTAAGGGCCGTAATCTTGACAAATACTTCACAGAGCCAAAATTACGGCACTACCGTAATATTCATTACGGTACCGTAATTGCATTCAAAAATATGATTTTTACGGGTCTAAATCTTGCATAGACTATATCTTTTGATCCAGACCTCCAAATTAAGATCCAAAAGATGATGCGGACTTGTCTTTAAGAGGAGAAGACACACGAAGTGGAAAAATGAATTTTGATCCAGTATCGAGGGAGCAATCAACAGAGAGGTGGTTAGGGTTTGGCCTCACGCCGAGAGGCGTAGAGGGCACCTCTCGCTGTGATTTTTACACAGAAGCTTCGTTTGGAGGTGGAGAGCACATACCAGAAGTTTCAAAGCAAAAGGATCTCAGATAAGGGAGAAATCAATAAAGGAGCGTCACCGACACTGTTCATCCTAGATTACGGTCGTAATCATCTTTACGGCTGTACCGTAATTTGTTCTCTCCCTCTGTTTTGATTTCCTACACCATGGATTATTGTACCTCTTCTTCCATGCATGCTTAAACACTTTTTGGGACATGGGGTGTAATCCCCCTTGATTTTTAATGATTAGATAACTTTTTACCTTCGTCAGAATAGTTTTATTATGATGATTCTACTTATGTGATTGTTTGTCTTTGATTCTCCATAGATTGATGTTATTATTCTTGTTTTAGAGTTCTCGCAATAAAGACCGAAAGGTGAGTTGCTTGAGAACTTGGAACCCTAGAATTGCATGTTAGGAACTCTCTTATATTAGTTCTTAATTATTTGATTTTAGTGATCTTATTGTCATGATGATAATTTGAATCTAGGGTAGAGTCGAGTTGTCAAACATGGAGATCTTGCACGAAAGTGAGGATTGGAACGTTGGAGAACCATAAGTAGAACTTGTGTTGAGACTCAGATGCACGAAAGTGATCCTTGAGATTTCACTTGATACAATCAACTTAGAATTTGGATGCACGAAAGTGATCTCGAATTCTTTGATTGATGATTTACTTGTCTTCAGCGTTGGGATAGATCTTGCACGAAAGCGAGGATTGGTCCCTGCATGATTGTCTGCACGAAAGTGAGATGATCCCTTTACGAAGTAAATTAAGTCTTTATCATGATAAAATTAGTCTGACGACCTTTTCTTAATATCTAGTCATTGAAATTAAAGTGGATGAAACCCTAGTCTCAGTTTATCTCTCTGATTATCTGTATGCTCTTTTTATTGTTCACTTGCATTATAATCGATTGCTTAGCTAGTGAGAATACAACTATTTGGTACTTAACAATAAGGTCTCTGTGGGATCGATATTTTTCTTTATTACTTCGAGTATCTGTGCACTTGCGGACACTACAAGTTTAGGGACAACAAGTTTTTGGAGTCGTGTCAGGGAGTGACAATAGCCCTATGCGCTAACACTTAGGTTTTGGCCGCGACACCTTAAATAAGTCTACCTACTTGTATTTACAAGTGTGTCCTTTCAGATCACAACAAGTTTTTGACGCCGTTGCCAGGGATTAGTCCAAGGTACATGCCAAACAACTTGGGATACATCAAGTTTTGGGCGCCGTTGCCGGGGCCCTTAGTTTTGTTAATATCAAAATAGTTGTTAGTATTGCTAGACTAGGTTTTATTTGTTTTAGATCTAACTTTGTTTTTTGTTTTTGCAGGTTTTGGATTTTCAGAAGTTCTGACAGAACTGAGATTTTCTAAAATTTGTGAATTTTCTTGTGTTTTATATTTTCTATTTTTTTTATATTCTGAAAAAAAAACAAAATTTTGATTGATTGGTGTTGGATTATCTTTCTGTTCTTGATAGGTTTGATAAATATGTCTTTTCATCACAATCCATGGGCATCTCAAGGAAGTAAGGTATACATGCCACAAGGTAAGCATGAAGATGATTCACGATGCACTCTTGCGGACATATTGAAATTACACTCTATTCCTTCTATTAGATGCAATATCTGTAAATGTAATGATCATTATGCTTATGAATGTCAATTTAGAAATCATGCAAATCCCAATTTACCATGTTATCAAGATGATTATTATTATCCTAGTTGGGAAAATCAATATTCATTTTATGATGATTGCTCTGATCATGTTTCTGAACCATGCTTGAAAAAATTCATGACAAATCAAAACCAAATCATGACAAATAGAAGTAAAGAAATTAAAGATCTTAAGGGAATAATTGGTTAGCTTGCTTCTCAAGTAGAATCTTTAACTGATGATTCTGAAATTTTGGAAACCCAGTTAGCACAACAAGCATGTTTATTTGAGTTTGAAACTGAAGAACTTGATTTAGAAAATTCTCCCTCTGATCATGATTGTTTTGAGATTGAGCCTTATGTGGACATTAATGCATCTCACTCTGATTTTGATAATTCTGAATTTGATTCCGTTGATAATGTATTATTGGAAAAGGTTGAGGAAATTGATTTTGGAAAACCCTCTTTTGATGAATTGATGCTTTTGATAATATATCATTTATGGTTAAATCTGATGAGTTTGAAAATTGTGATATTCATGTACCTCAATCTGATTTGGGTGAAAATTTTAAAATTGATGATAAGCTATTTATTGATAAATATGAGGAAATTGATTCTCAAATTAATTCTTTTGTGAAATTTGATGAATTTGACTCTGATTCTGATGATGAATTATTTGTGGAAAGGTATGAGGGGACTGATTTTGAAAAATCTCACTCTGATCTTGATGATGATTTTGGAATTAATAAATTATTTGATTGTGGGCATGATGAACTTGAAAAAAGATTTGCATATTACAAATATTGATGAACGTCATGATGGTACTTTACCCATATCTGATATTCACTCTTCTGATGTATTTGAGAATTTATGCTTTATTGAGGAACTTAATTTGAGACATAGACATTATTTTGATGATCCAATGCTTATATCTGTTGATGAAAGTCCTATGGCAATTGAAGATTAATTTGAAGAAAGGACTTATGATTTTGCTCACTAACAAACATAGGAAGATCATTGAAAATTTTGATTTTGATTTCTGCATATTTAAGAAAGCCACTTTGATTGTGATTTATATGCAATTCTGGATGTTTGGATTAGTGTATAAAATTTTTGGACAAAGGAAATGCAGAAAATTGTTTGCTCTCTACTTTGGTACTGATTCACCTACTTCACCATGATTTTTGGTTTTGGTCAAGCTATGGACCTAAGATTAGCGCTTCTTGGGAGGCAACCCAAGCATTATTACTTAGTTTAGTTGCTTTTATTTTACTTTATTTTTAGAATTAATTTTTCTTTTATTTTTGCAGGTAAAATTGATTTTTGCGCAAAATACAGCACTGCCGTAATCTTCTTTACGGTACCGTATTTCTGGACATTTTTGACCCGAGATTTTTTTGTGTACATTACGGCACTGCCGTAAAGAACATTACGCCGGTAATTTTTGAACTGCTTTCTGCTTATCCGAGTAGGTGCTTTCTCGCTGCGATTTTAAGAATCTGGGTCACGAAAATTTTTTATCTTTGGCACCATCACGAAGTACTCATCTTTGTCTATCATCTAGATATTTTTTTTTGAAATTTAAAGTCCATGGATCACTCTAAAACCCATAGCAACTTTTCGATTCTGATAAATTTCTGCAACAGTTTTTTCTGACTAATCTGATTAGCACTTTTGCTGCCACTTTTTAAGATACTTCGGTGACTTGAAACTCTAGTTTTTCACTTGGAATATAAAGAACATGTGTTGTTCTATCTTGTGGATTAATTGTTTTCAAAAAAATATTTTCTGATCATTCTAGGAAACAAAGCAACTTTTCGAATATGAATAACTTTTGTACAGTTTTTGCGGTTTTGTAATCTGAGTAGCCCTCTTTCTGCTAATGCCCTATATTCCAGACAGATTTTGATCCTTTGATTTTCATACATCTGAAAAGAACATATCTTATTCTACAATTTGGTATTGTCCATTTTCTATTTGGATCATTAAATTTTATTCTAGGGTATGGCTACTTTTCATAAAAAATTCAGAAACTGCTTTGTTTGTTTTCTACCTGTGTTGCTTCTTTTGGCTCTAGATTCATAAATCTTCAAGAGCAACTGTCTTCCACCTCCAGCTACCACCACATCTGCCTCTGACATCACTGTATCCAGTCGTTGACACTGGATTATACCATCAGCAGACTCTTACTTCTTCTACTACCTCTATTTCCATTTATTTGATTTATTTATGCGACAGACTCTTTATTAGTGACTGATTTTTTTTATTTATGCAGTGCTATCTCTCGCACCCACCAGCCGATGATCTCACCTCCAGGACTGTGATTTCTAGCAGGCCACTAGAGATTACTCACTCTACTGTCGGCACCATCACCATCAATGCTAGCAGCTTTTCAGCTAGCCTCTATCCACCCTCTGCTTCTCAGCTGCATCAGCTTTTTCCATTGGCATCCTCTTCAGACCTCTGGTGGCATCTCTGATTCTCCATTAAGAGAATTATTTTTATCATTATTATTTTTGAGACTATTTTCAGACTAAGCCTTATGTACCCTAAATTGTGCAGGTAAAATTTTCAAAAGGCACACCTTTGGACCTTGCAGCATTTGCCCCGACACTATTTTTGGTCTAAGCCTTATGTGTTTTTGGTCAGAACTTGCTATATAGTTTTGTGAGTATCATTTGCACTCTCTAGATTATTTCATATGGTTGCATCTTTGATTTGCTTAAGATGTATCATTCTCTGAGATTTCTATTCTTGGAACGTTGTGGAGACTTATCTTATTTGGCATGTCATGTACTTGCTAAGCATTCTTGCTCAATCCTTGCATTTCTAACCTCTTTACAGGTTAGCTTTGGGCTACAAGCTATTTGGATGGTTTCAATGAATCACATGAGTTATAGTTTTGTGTTGCACTTGTACACCTATGTGATCCATGTAGTTGAAGTGTTTGTAAGCTGAGTATGAGAAGATTCATGACTTGTATATGACAAAGATACTTTATGTTTTAAAGACTCATATATGATGTTGTGTTAGTGCTTGTAATGGAATGACATGTATGGAATGAAAGTATGGTTTTGGATACATGATGCATGGCTTTTATGATCTAAGATGTATGGTTTCTTGATCTCTAAGTATTGTGCTTACTAGGATGGAATTTGAATTTTGACATGTGATTTAAATTGAGTTGTTGTTACCTCCTATATAAATGATGGTTGAACAGGTTATCACTTATGGATCCTGGATACATCATGCCAAAATTTTTTTTTATGATATCATTTTTTGAATAATTGATTACCATCTAGGGGTGTGACATTGAGTCTATCATGTCACACTTTTGACCATGACCTTTTGAGTTTCATGCTTCACACCTTTTGCATTGATATTGATATTTTCATGTTTAAAAATTTTATGACATGAATCCATGAGATGATAGATGGGTAGATTTATGTTATATATCATGATGAATGTTCATGCATGCATGCCTATGAATGGAGATATACCTATTATGTTAAATTTATTTCTTCAATATATATCTACTTGTTGAAATTCTTCATTGATTGATGCATAAGGTTTTTGGGTAGGTATGTTGTTTGATGAATGCAATCCAAGAGTAAAGCATCTTACTTGAATAAAATGAGCATATGAGTGTAATTTTTGAATTGATGTCAATTGATTAACCTAGTTGATGTTTAGTCTATTCTACTATTTGTTGGGAAGGAAGATTCCAAGATCCACAAAAATAGTGAGAGACTCCCCTACTTGGTACTGTGTAAAATTGACAGTGGTACCAAAGGACATGGGTTGAAGTCTATACAAAAAAAAATATAAGAGAAAGAGAAAAAGAACATGACTCCTCTACTTGGCACTGTGTAAAATTGACAGTGGTACCGAAGATAAGAGTTGAAGTCCAAATAAGAAGTGTGTATCTACGTGCTTACATGCCATCAAAAAAAAAAAGGAGTAACGCTAGATGCGAGTAAATGTGGAGACGAAAGCAAGCCAACATTTTCCTTTGGTGGGTACCCCATTGAGTAGTGATGCTTGATCTTAATTGTTTTCCATAAAATCAACCAATAATGACTCTTGAACTTTAGGTAGTGGGAGATGGGCGTCAAGAAGGTTCTATAGATGTCATAATGTAAGCTAAAGTGTGATGGAACTAAGTCAATCTCCTTGCTAATGGAGTACTTACTAGGAAACATCTGTTCACCCAACTGGATGACATCAATATCATGTTGTAAGCAAGGATTTGACTCAACTAAGAAAGTTTGTAGGGCGAGGAAATCAGCAAGTTGCATGTGTGCATAAAATAATGGCATCTCTGGTGAATGGGTTAAATCAGCTAAAATGGTGTCATGGGGGGGCCAGCCTAAAAAGGAATATAGTGTCATAGAAGCATCTAGGCATGGGGGCATGACAATCAAGGTGAAGTCCTGGACACTAGGAAGTAGGCATCCTAAGGAGGGACTTGGGGCAACCTATATGGGCTAGCCTTTGTAGAGCTTGAAGCACCGGAGTGAGTCATATTTTGCTAGGTGTTTCCTTTCCTATGGGAATTATGGCTGATGGGGCAGTGAGACTCGGTCGAGAGGAAGCTTGTATTGCAAGGGACTCAATTACCTCAAGTGTTGGCCTAGGTTGGGGAAACCCCGAGGGAGGTATTTCCTTAATTCCAAGTGCGGGGTTCCAGGGTGGTGGCAACAAAGATGACCCTAGAGGATGATAGATTATTGGTTCTTGTAAGATAGAATTTTCGTCTCGTATTGAATTGGGACTGTTGACTAGGTCAATCTAAATTTCATCAACCTTGGCTTCCACTTTAGGCCCCGTAGGGAGGTCTAGAAGCGGTGTTACTTCATCTTGTCCTTGATCAACTTTGATCGCTTGTGGTTCAAGATCATCTTCACTAGTGTAATCAGAGGCATATATGATATGTTCTATCTCTTCCTCAAGGTTCTGGGTAGTTATGGTCAAAGGTAGTATAGGGAAGTCTTTTGGAGTTGGAGAGTCAAACCGACTAACTTGAATTTTTGATTTCGGTGGTAGAGTTCTAGCTAATTCAAGCTCACACTCAATCGTTAGTGCTTGTTGGTAGGATTCTTCTATAGTCTCAATGGGAGAAAGTGTTACAACATCCCTTATATCCTTCCTAAGCCCCCTTTCAAACCGATCAAGGGCTATCCATGGATCTTCAACTATATCACATCTAAATATGAAGTCATTAAGCCTATCCAGGTATTCAGTTACAGAATCGTCCCCTTGGGTCAACCTAGACAGTTGGTCATTCATATATTTCCTATAGTGTGGTGTTACATAGCGATCTCTTAGCCACCAACTCATATCTTTCCAACTTGGGGTATGAAGTGAAAGGGAACCTAGGTAACATGCATTTCGAAAATTTTGCATAGGCGGAAAAACTAGGTTTCATGGATCGCTTGACTTGAAATATAATCAACCATGAAAGGATAAGTTGAAGCATTACCATGGCCATAGTTTGTGTGGCGGCTTGGAAGAAAAAAGGGAAAGGCTCCTCTTCTCCAAAGGAATCACACACAAGATGTTGATGGCTTCTTCCTTGTGCTCTTTGTGCTAGCAAGGCACTAAGGAGTCCTTGATCGAAACTTGGAGAGGAGATGTGCTTTTTCTTTGTTGGCCGAACTCCTTTCCTTTTGTTGTTTTTGAAGATGATCAAGCAACCACACAAAAGAGGAGGTGAGAGAGCAAGCTTCGAAAACGTGAGAGACCAAGATGGAAAGATTCGGTTACCACTTATGGTAAGAACCAAAAAATGTAACTCCCTCTCTTGATTCCCCTCTTAACTCCCATGCGTTCACCCTAAGTGAACCAACCGAAACTTCCCTCTTTAATTGAACCATGCGCTCACACTAAGTAAACTGGTTCAATTTTATTTGGTTCAAGGACCAAATCAAACCAACCCTGGTTTTGATCTTATTGAACCAAGTGGCTCAAGATCCAACCACACATCTCTTGACGCTCTTGATCTCTTCGATCAAGCATCAATTCTCCCGATCGAAGCTTACCAATCATATGTCCTAATCAATCAAACATGATTAGAGCAGATCTCACTTCCAATCAGAGTTTAAATTGCTTTAAACTAAACTAGAATAATTCAGTCCACACGATTTGACATAAGGAAGCCATATCATCAAATTGTGCGACCCTAAGGGTTTCCTTCATTGTCGGTAACGATAACTTACGTTATCACGATCAGAGAGGGGTATCTAGCAACACATCACTGTCTCCCGATATGAAGGAAAGAGTCTTCCAAGACTACTCCCAAACCATAGCACAAGTGTGAATCTAATTCACTCGGCATACATGTTTCCCTTTGCCACTGGATGTTCCCGTTGGACAAGCGTGTCAAGCCTGTGATTCCAACACGATGAAAATGGTTAGATCAGATGATCATAGTCATCTGGGTATGGCCATACACATTCTCAACCATTTTATCCAGGGGGCCCTTTAGAACATCACACTCCAACTAGGAGAGGCAATCATATATCTATCACTAGTGCCCTAACATGACTCATGCTCACTATCCAAGATAATCTTTAACCATTATCTTTCAAATGTTATTGAACTACCTCAAGATAATGCCAATCATCATTTAGAGACATAAGTGATCTCAAGTCAGAGGGAATATGCCACTTGCTTGCATATAAGGATTTATTCACATTGTGACAAACAATTGAATATCCTAAGTAGGGTCAGTCCAGTACATCCAATGCACCTATGTGTCTAAATCTTATTCCACGCTCGAAGCATCCTATAAGATTAGAACACATATTAGTCTCAATCATATCAAGGCTGTCTCATGTTCACCGAGATATCTCGACTAAGGACAACTCTGAATGTCAGCAAAGTTGAACATCATTGAGACATTACTCAAAGGTATACATACAGCAGCAGACAATGCAACAATCTGAATAACAACAATTGCCTTTATAAACATATACTTAGTTTATACATGATACTGATAATAACCCAAGGCCTCAAACATTAGCCTTAAGGGCATACCCCAACAATCTCCCACTTTCACTTAAACTAATGGTTGAGAAATCTCAAACCCATATTATTACAGTGCTTCTCATGCTTCTGCTGCGCCAGAGGCTTTGTAAGTGGGTCAGCTAGATTGTCATCTGTATGAACCTTGCAGATCTTGATCTCTCCTCGATCTATGATCTCACGGATCAAATGAAACCTTCTTGTATGTGCTTGGACTTCTGGTGTGACCGTGGTTCCTTTGCTTGTGCAATTGCTCCAGTGTTATCACAGAAGATAACCAATGGATCTGCACTCGAAGAAACAACACCAAGTTCCTGAACGAACTTACGAATCCATACTGCCTCCTTTGATGCTTCTGAGGCTGCAACATACTCAGCTTCTGTTGTGGAATCAGCAACAATTGACTGTTTGAAACTCTTCCACACCACTGCTCCTCCATTCAAGCTAAAAACATAGCCTGATTGCGATCGGAAATCGTCTTGGTCATATTGGAACGAAGCGTCAGTATATCCTTCAATATTGAGTTCTTCCTGACCTCCATAAATCAAGAACATATCTTTGGTTCTCCGAAGATATTTCAAAATATTCTTGACTGCAATCCAGTGTGCCTTCCCTGGATTACTTTGGAACCGACTGGTCACGCTTAACCCGTAAGCGACGTCTGGGCGAGTACACAACATCGCATACATGATGGACCCAATAGCCGAAGCATAAGGCATATTGTCCATCTCATCTTTCTCAGACTGTGTTTGAGGACACAGGCTCTTTGAAAGATTCAGACCATGTCTGACTGGAAGATATCCTCTTTTAGAATTTTCTAAATGGAATCTCTCCAGGACCTTATCGATGTAAGTACTCTGGCACAGCCCGAGAAGCCTATTAGATCTATCTCTGTAGATCTCCACACCTAATACATAGGCTGCTTCTCCCAAATCTTTCATCTGGAAACATTTTCTTAACCATGCCTTAACTGCATGCAGTTCAGGAATATCGTTTCCAATGATTAAAATATCATCGACGTAGAGGACTAGGAAAGTAATCACGCTCCCACTAAACCTTTTATATACACACGGGTCATCTTCATTTTTGATGAAACCAAATTCACAAACTGATTCATCAAAACGAATATTCCAGCTTCTCGATGCTTGTTTTAGTCCATAAATGGACCTCTTTAATTTGCATATTTTATGACGTTCTGATGGATTAATGAAACCTTCAGGCTGTGTCATATACACATCCTCTTCCAGTTTTCCATTAAGGAAAGCGGTCTTTACATCCATTTGCCAGATCTCATAATCATAATATGCTGCTATCGCGAGAATAATTCGAATGGACTTGAACATGGCTACAGGAGAGAAAGTTTCATCATAATCTATCCCGTAGATTTGTTTGAAACCTTTCGCAACTAGCCTGCCCTTATAAGTAACTATGTTACCATCCATGTCTTTCTTCTTTTTGAAGATCCACTTACAGCCTATAGGGATTACTCCCGGAGGCGGATCAACCAAATCCCAGACTTGGTTTTCTGACATGGAGTCCATCTCGGCTCGCATAGCTTCAAGCCATCTTGCTGATTCCGGTCCACTGACCGCATCCGCATAAGTGAGGGGTTCATCATTAATGATGTAGACTCCGTCATAGCGCTCAGGCTGACGACGAATCCTTCCCGATCTACGCGATTCCCATGATATCTGAGCCTCAGGTTGAACATTAACCTGATCTATTGGCTCAGGCTCATCCAACTGAGCTTGAATACTTTGTCCCTCTTCTGGAATTTCATCCAGCTTTATTTCTCTCCCACTGGCCTCTTGCAGAAGAAATTCCTTCTCAAGAAAAATAGCCGTTCGAGCAACAAATACTTTATTCTCTTTGGGATCGTAGAAATAATAACCCTTAGTTTCTTTAGGGTAACCGACAAATATACATTTATCTGATCTGCTCTCCAGTTTCCCAGAGGCGAGCTTTTTGACATAAGCCTCGCAACCCCAGATTTTGATAAATGTCAAGCTCGGCTGTTTTCCATACCACAACTCATATGGTGTCTTTGAAACAGCCTTGGATGGCACTCGGTTTAGCACCTTTGCAGCTGTTTCCAGTGCAAATCCCCAAAAGGAATAAGGTAGAGTAGCCTGACTCATCATAGAACGAACTATATCCAATAAGGTTCTATTTCTCCTTTCGGACACACCATTCCATTGCGGTGTTCCTGGTGGAGTGAGCTATGAGATGATCCCACACTCCTTTAGATAGTCAGTAAATTCTCGACTCAAGTATTCTCCACCTCGATCTGAACGAAGTGCCTTGATATTTCGGCCTAACTGATTCTGTACTTCATTTTTGAATTCTTTGAACTTGTCAAAAGATTCACTCTTATGTCTCATTAGATAGACATAACCATACTTACTGAAATCATCTGTAAAAGTAATGAAGTATGAATAGCCACCTCTGGCATGTTTACTAAACGGCCCACACACATCACTGTGAATAAGGTCAAGTAAACCTGAAGCCCTTTCACCTTTATTAGTAAAAGGATTCTTCGTCATTTTACCCATTAAACAAGCTTTGCATGTATCAAGCTCCTCATAGGAGAATGATCCCAGCAGTCCATGATCATGCAACCGCTTAATGCGCTTCTTGTTAATATGGCCTAAACGACTATGCCATAGCAAGGTGCTGTCATCAGCATACTTGGCCCTTTTGTTATCAATTTGTTGTACAGAACATTCCATGTCCAACATGTATAACCCATTGTTAATCGATCCAGTTGCATAAACAATATTATCATATGAAATACAACACTATGAAGTTTTGCATTCAAAAGAAAAGCCTTTCCTGACAAGAGCAGGAATAGAGATAATATTCTTAGTTATGCTTGGTACAAAATAACAATTGTCAAGTTCTAATACAAGTCCAGATGGTAAAGAGATGTTATATTCTCCTACAGCAACAGCAGCAACCCGTGCCCCGTTTCTAACTCGTAGGTCCACCTCATGCTGTCCCACCTGTCTTCTTCTCTTGAGTTCCTGCACATTTGAACAAATGTGAACTCCACATGCAGTGTCCAACACCCATGAAATAGAAGAAGCAACCATGACTTCAGTCACGTAAATACCTGAGCCAGAAGTGAAAGGCTTGCTTCCCTTCTTCTCTCCTTGGAGCGCTCTACAGTCCTTCTTCCAGTGACCCAGCTGGCCACAATGGAAGCATCTGTTGTCCTTTGACCGCTTCACCTTTTGTTTCAAAGCCTTGTTGTAGCTCTTGATAGGGGTTTTGCCCTTCTTCCCCTTCTTCTTATTCCTAGAAGGAACCATTAAGGCAGAGGATGAAGGCCTTCCTTTCTCAAGAGTCTGCTCTGTGGTACAGAGCATATTCAGTAACTCTGCCGGAGTACAGTCGATTTTGTTCATATTAAAATTAATGATGAATGGATCGAAAGAGGCCGGGAGAGACTGCAGGATAATATCTACAACAAGTTCTTGATTGATGGTATGTCCCAGTTTCTCTAGAGCCTCCTTATACCCAATCATCTTGAGTACGTGAGCTCCTACTGGACTCCCTTCAGTCAGTTTGCTATGAAAGAAAAGTTTTGTCAAGTTATAGCGTTCAGTCCTTGCCTGTGCAGCATACAGCATTTTGAGATTTGCTATAATATCAATAGCAGACAAATCCTCATGCTGACGCTGGAGCTCGGGCGTCATTGACGCAAGCATAAGGCAAGCGACATCAGTACTATCACTGACGTGCTTCTCATAAGCATCCCGAACCGCCCTTGCGGCGTTCGCAACGGGTTGAGCCGGTATAGCCGACTCAAGGACATACAGCTTCCTCTCAGCTTTAAGTACAATCTTAAGCTGTCTGTACCAGTCTGAGAAGTTTGGCCCAGCAAACTTCTCCTTTTCCAATATGGATCGCAAATTGAGTCCTGTGGTGTTCGTTGCTGCAGGAATCTACAACATAGCAAGAACAACAAGGTCAGTATCCATGTTAGAATCATTCCAGGACTTAAGAGTGATTCTTTTCTCACTATTTTATCTGACTGAAAAATCCAATAAAACAGCCCGAAAGAGTGAAACTCTTTTAGTGAGATGGGATCCAGATTTCATACTTGATCTCCGCGTCCCGCTCAGGCGAGATAAGATACACAGAGAGTTCTAATCACTGGTAGGCTATCCATGCCAATCGCCAACCCGTGCGATTCCCCTTCATCTAGGCAATCCAGAAGACTGTGCCAACTGAGTTGGTACAACACAGTCTCTGATTCCTCAGATGGCTGCCTCCATCTAGCTATCATATGCTCAATATGTAGCATATATATGGTCAAGCTGACCTGACCTACTCCCTGGACCACCACGTGGTATGCTGAGCAACGAGAAGCGATAAATCCCTTCTCTGTAGCATGTAGGTGTAATCGCGCACCGTCTGAAGATAGCTGGGCGTGCCCACTGAGTGGGTACAACACGGCCCCAACGATAGTCAGAACAGTGAGGTTTCGCGTCAGAAGGCAATCGAGCTTGATATTGACGTTGGATTTTAACGGTCCTTTTTATCTTCTTACTATCATGCTAATTCTATAGTGATAGCAGAAGATTCAAGCATGCACGTGCTAATATTACTTAAAACAGTAAATGAAAGCACCAAAACATCTTATGTGGTAAACGCCCATAAAAGCCTAAGTAAAACCTTAGTTTTACAAAAAGTCTTCACTTGAGCTTTTTATGGGACTCTTGTACTTCATCTGGCCCAGCCCGGGCCCAAGCGCCCTCTGCAGCTCAAAAGTGCCCACCAGGCAGTATGTGTATTTGCCATTTGTGCTGTGTACTCATGTCATCTCAAAATACATTTTTGAAACTATCTAGACATGGTTTGACACGCAGGTCAATTATACATTTTTCATAAATGAAAATGTGATTCGCAGATCACAGCAAAATTGATATTTAATTCCAGGCACGCAGGCCCCAGCACAGCATACAAAATAAGGGCAGCCCACATAAGATTAAATAAACACCCAATCAACATGTTAAACATGCATACATGTGATCCAAAACAGAAATAAAATTTTATAAAACCCCATGCATCAATTTTATTTCCTTATGTGCCCTACTACCTTACAACGGTCCATTTACAGGTATCCACTCATTAGACCAAATCAGACCCACTGCCCTTGCATGCACCCAGTCATAACTGACTTGTGTCGACCTCATGGTCAACTATGCATGCCTTAAGGGCTGAACGTCCCACATGATTTCTGGCAAGCGGGTGTAACCCCGGGCCATAATCATGATCGTTCACCAGGCGCCTCAATCAGACATCGCTACACACCCTTCTGCAGTCGGCCTATAGCCACCTGTATAGCTTGCGCACAGGTGCTATCCGGCCGCCCCATCCAGGCTGTCAGATGGTCTGATTAGGCTGTTGGGTCCAGACTTGACTAACGACTTCAACACTGTTAACCCGTCTAAGTGTTTGAAGCAGGCGCTTAGATAGATCTAGTGAGGGTCGCGCATGATAATAAGTTTTAATTGAAAACTTTTATGAAAAGCGCAAACATGAAACATCATATGCGCAAGCTTAAAAGTAAACAAAATACATCTAACATATGGCATGTATTTTCGCATGACAACAAAAGCATGCGCATCATGAAGATCTATCCAAAGCATAAAACCAAACATGGAACACAAGATGGCAATCATATATATCAAGCCAAAAACCAGCGCTCTGATACCACTGAAAGGGAACCTAGGTAACATGCATTTCGAAAATTTTGCATAGGCGGAAAAACTAGGTTTCATGGATCGCTTGACTTGAAATATAATCAACCATGAAAGGATAAGTTGAAGCATTACCATGGCCATACTTTGTGTGGCGGCTTGGAAGAAGAAAGGGAAAGGCTCCTCTTCTCCAAAGGAATCACACACAAGATGTTGATGGCTTCTTCCTTGTGCTCTTTGTGCTAGCAAGGCACTAAGGAGTCCTTGATCGAAACTTGGAGAGGAGATGTGCTTTTTCTTTGTTGGCCGAACTCCTTTCCTTTTGTTGTTTTTGAAGATGATCAAGCAACCACACAAAAGAGGAGGCGAGAGAGCAAGCTTCGAAAACGTGAGAGACCAAGATGGAAAGATTCGGTTACCACTTATGGTAAGAACCAAAAAATGTAACTCCCTCTCTTGATTCCCCTCTTAACTCCCATGCGTTCACCCTAAGTGAACCAACCGAAACTTCCCTCTTTAATTGAACCATGCGCTCACACTAAGTGAACCGGTTCAATTTTATTTGGTTCAAGGACCAAATCAAACCAACCCTGGTTTTGATCTTATTGAACCAAGTGGCTCAAGATCCAACCACACATCTCTTGACGCTCTTGATCTCTTCGATCAAGCATCAATTCTCCCGATCGAAGCTTACCAATCATATGTCCTAATCAATCAAACATGATTAGAGTAGATCTCACTTGCAATCAGAGTTTAAATTGCTTTAAACTGAACTAGAATAATTCAGTCCACACGATCTGACATAAGGAAGCCATATCATCAAATTGTGCGACCCTAAGGGTTTCCTTCATTGTCGGTAACGATAACTTACGTTATCACGATCAGAGAGGGGTATCTAGCAACACATCACTGTCTCCCGATATGAAGGAAAGAGTCTTCCAAGACTGCTCCCAAACCATAGCACAAGTGTGAATCTAATTCACTCGGCATACATGTTTCCCTTTGCCACTGGATGTTCCCGTTGGACAAGCGTGTCAAGCCTGTGATTCCAACACGATGAAAATGGTTAGATCAGATGATCATAGTCATCTGGGTATGGCCATACACATTCTCAACCATTTTATCCAGGGGGCCCTTTAGAACATCACACTCCAACTAGGAGAGGCAATCATATATCTATCACTAGTGCCCTAACATGACTCATGCTCACTATCCAAGATAATCTTTAACCATTATCTTTCAAATGATATTGAACTACCTCAAGATAATGCCAATCATCATTTAGAGACATAAGTGATCTCAAGTCAGAGGGAATATGCCACTTGCTTGCATATAAGGATTTATTCACATTGTGACAAACAATTGAATATCCTAAGTAGGGTCAGTCCAGTACATCCAATGCACCTATGTGTCTAAATCTTATTCCACGCTCGAAGCATCCTATAAGATTAGAACACATATTAGTCTCAATCATATCAAGGCTGTCTCATGTTCACCGAGATATCTTGACTAAGGACAACTCTGAATGTCAGCAAAGCTGAACATCATTGAGACATTACTCAGAGGTATACATACAGCAGCAGACAATGCAACAATCTGAATAACAACAATTGCCTTTATAAACATATACTTAGTTTATACATGATACTGATAATAACCCAAGGCCTCAAACATTAGCCTTAAGGGCATACCCCAACATGAAGTCCATGATCCTCTAAATGAATTCTCACCATAAGCCAATATGCTATAGCTGAACCATGTAAAAGAGATTGGCCATAACAGACCTTACTATCTTCAGGTGTAGCATTCCTCTCAAAATGTTGTTCAACATGCTTTAGCCAATCTAGAAACTCATGGGAGTCTAGGTTTCCTCCAAAAAGTGGTGGTGTGATACCCATGCTTTCATTTTTGCCATTTATAAAGATGATCATTTTGTGATGGAAAACAAATGGTGCCATGATGCATAAGATCTAAACTTACCAAGTTCTTTTGATTGTATAGAAATGTGAAGTTAAATTTGTAGTTGAGTTTGATATTTAAGGTTCCTTTTATAATGGTATTGCACTTATAACTCAACATTCATATGAAAACACATTGGGAAAAATGTGAAAAGAAATGGGCAAAAAGGTAATTTAACCATAAGCATATAATAAGCTAATAGGGAATTTGTCATTAGTTGTTGAGGTAAAGCTAATAACATAACGAAAGTATTCATTCATAGCTTATGGGAGAAGAGGAGAGACTTCATAAGGTGATGCCACCTCATTGCTTGCATGTGAAGAAAATGACCAATTGTTGACACCTCATGGCTTGCATGAGAAGATTGTCCCCATGTGTTGACACCTCATGCTAGTTTGGGAGAAAATGAGAGAAATTAGGGAAAAAAATGAATCTTGACCAGCACTTTTCGTTTGGCTTGAGGGAGAGAAGAGTGGAGGTGTTCAAGTGGAAAAGAAGAGGAGAAAAGGAAGAAAACTTCAATTAAGGCAAGTTCTTCTTCTTTCTTTGGTAATATTTTTCCTATTGCTTCAAATTTATGAGAACTCATCTTTTCTTCCTTTGTGAAGTCAAGTTACCTCTGATTTCTATGATTTTTGGTAAATTCGGCCGTTAGAAGAATGATCAATGCTATGTTAAACAACTATGAATCCGTTTGTAAAGTAAATCTGACCTTTTTTTCATTCAAATGATCATAACTTTAGCCTCCCTGAACCAAATTGTAAGAAATCTGATTCATTGGAAAGATGACTTGCTTATCTTTATTTTGAGTCAGATATTGAGTACTTTAGAAAAGGTTCTAAGCTTTGTTACTTCAGTCCAATCCGACCCAGTAAATCTATTTTACTATTGGACCTTTATCTAGTAAGTGAGATATATGTCCAGATTTTGTGATAGAAATGATATCAAATTCTTATTTGTATATCAAGTAGATTGAATAACCTACACGTAGATCCTTTATTTGCGTGATTTGGATCCGAACTGAATTTATACTCGATTTTTTAAGTTAACCCTTTAAATCTGGAAATATCATTGTCCTGATTCTGACCTCTTGCTATTTCAAAGCTCATAACTTCATGTATTGAGCTCTATTTTAAGTCAAATTTCTTTTCCTGAAAACTAGACTCGAAAACCTTTGTTTTGACACCAATATCATATCAAACGGTTTCTTATGAGGAATGTAATGTTCATGGTAAACAAGCTCCAACTTTCTGATTTTGAATTACATGACCATTGCTATGTGTATCTTCCTTATATGGTCTTCTTTGTGGAGCT
The DNA here is from genome assembly GCA_027563935.2 of Costus lasius. Lineage (NCBI taxonomy): Eukaryota > Viridiplantae > Streptophyta > Magnoliopsida > Zingiberales > Costaceae > Costus > Costus lasius. The sequence goes on along the minus strand of CM050454.1, from coordinate 61,452,769 downwards.
TATTGATACTTATTTCTCTTCCATTTGGAAATGAGTATATCAGCAACATGTATCTCATCTATGAACTTTAAGGTTCACATCTTTGAGGGATTGATACATATATCAATAAACCCATTTTGGTAGGTTTCCATTTGTTAATGTATGAATGCTAGTGGGAATAACATATGTTTGACTATGAAGCCCATAACTGGAAAGAGATTGATATTTGTGGAACAAAGTCCCACTATCTCTAATTTGAGGAGCCATGACAGCTCCAGCCGGCATTTGTTTGAAGCCCAGAAATGGAAAGAGATTAATAGTTGTGGAGCAAAGTGCCACATGGAACAAAGTGCCACATTAGAAATAATGGGGGCCACCTCTTGAATCCATGGAAGCCACCTCTTGTAACACACTATCTCTAATGAGAGGAGCCATGATAGCTCCAGCTAGCATTTGTTTGTTTGAAGTCCAGAACTGGGAAGAGATTGATAGTTGTGGAACAAAGTGCTACATGGAACAAAGTGCCACATTAGCAATAAAGGGGGGCCACCTCTTGAATCCATGGGAGCCACCTCTTGAATCCCACTATCTCTGATATGGGGAGCCATGATAGCTCCAGCCGGTATATGTTTGAGTTTCACCCTGACGAGGGTGGAATATGCTTCCAGACGTGGAACATTTATGTTATTTGTGATTTCCCACTATGCTCCCTATGTTGTGTATGATATGTATCTTTGGGTTGATTCTTCTTTGTGTTCTTTATGCTTACCATGTGACTCTATGTTTCTTTGGATTGATTCTTATAATCGTCATGCTTACCATGTGACTCTATGTTACTTTGGGTTGATTTATCTTTGTGATCTTTGGATTGCTACCTTGTGTTATGCTTACCATGGTATTATGCTTATCATGTCACTATTGCTTACCATGTCACTATTATGTTTCCATGTGATATTACTTGTGGAACCATGTGGAAATCTATTATGAATACTTCTCCTTTTTGGCATCTTAATTACTTGCTGAGCATTCTTGCTCAATCCTTGCATTCTAACCTCTTTACAGGTTAGCTTTGGGCTACAAGTTTATGTGAACGGTTTAAAGAAGATAATGAGTTGTGGTTTTATGTTTTGAGCATGTAAACATATGACTAATGTATGAAGATGCTAGTATGTTTGTATGATAAGTGTGAGAAGATCCATGACTTGTGTGTGAGATATTATGGTTGTGAAACATTGAGCATGTAAAGTTAAATGACTCATGTATGACATTCATTTTGATGTTTGTAATATAAGTGTGGTTTTGGAATAAATATTATGGTTTTGGAATAAGATGTATGGTTTTATGATAAGGATTTTGATTAATAGAAATGAGAAATTTTGAATGGTTATTTGAATTGTTGTTACCTCCTAGATGATGGAAAATAAATTTTATAAGCTATGTTGATCAGGTTATTGTGTTTTGATCCTGGATACATATTGCCAAATTTTTTTTATATTATGAAATTATCATCCTCTAGGGGTGTGACAGGTGGGCTCCTAATGATTTTACCATTGGTTTCTCTAGGTGAAGGGGTGATGACATGGCATGGGTCTTGACTCTCATACTCTAGGTCCCATTCTTGGTGTTATGCATGTGATCTATATTGTTCCAATTTGTTAGATTGACTCCTATAATAGTTGGATTCCTTAGGTTTATAGGTTACCTTTGGGGCGTAATCATACGCGTGAACATATGTTTGGTCATATGGTTGGGTATAGGTGTGATCATGGTATGGGTTTGGTCCTCTTAACATGCTGTAGTCTTAAGGTAACAGCGATTTGATGGTGCTATAATGAACAAGGATATAGCCAAACTATAGCATGTAAAACTAAGATTCCTCATAAATTGTAACAGTAAGAAAATATCAATCTAAATAAGAAATCAGATCCTAAGCAGTTGTTGTGCATCTGCACTTAAATCTATTCCAGAAATTTCAAGAAAGCTCAGTTAACAGCAATGTGAGTGGCTGTAGCAAAAATTTCAGATTCAAGTAGAGAAGCATTCCAGTCAAGGTGCTGAACCAGGGCAATGTACCATGCTAAGGTTCAGAGGTATGAAGACTTGAAGAACTCAGAGATCCAACCTATCAGCTAAGATGGGATCCTAATTCTTCCAGCTGAATTCACTCTACAGGAAATACAGATGGTAAACTACAGTACTGATAAGGAAATCCAGAAAGAATATTCCAGGGGTGGAGGATCCTGTCTCAAGCAACTAGAAATTTCTCCCCTTGTTCCCACCGGAGAGGATTGAAGCCTACTTATGGGTTAAATAGCCTCCAACGATCTCCACTCACTCAAACAAATCTATCCTAGGGGGCTGGTAAGCTACAGTACCCAGAATTTCAACCCTTTCCTTGTCCAACTTCCGGCCAAACAACAATAGGCTTGTTGGGGCTAAAGCTGGGACAACTAGGAGGAAGTATTCCAGCTATCTATTAGATTAGACAGTGGAGGGACTTCTCAGCCTTCGGATCTCAGTCACAGCTTGACAAAAATCTCAGAATTCAGGACAAATTCAGCACAAAAGCACAAGTTCATATTAGTAAGTTCTCAACTACTGCTGGGGCTGTAGGGCTGTTCTTCTACAACTCTATATGCGTTATAGCTTATAGTCAAGAGCCCCTCAGCACAAGAAGCACAATAGTAACGTTAGGGTCAAGAGAACTCCAGGAACACAAAGAAACTCAGAAAAAAAGTGTCAGAATTTTCAGCAAGTTTTCAACAAAAGATTTTATGACTCCAAACCAACATTCAGGGATTGTAGGGTTAACCTCCCACAGGTCTATATGATTTATAGATTGTGGTTGAAGGTCTGTGCCCCAACAACCAAATTTAGCACAAAACTCAGCCATAACAAATTCAAGAATACCTAGAAATCTAGTGAAAAGAACTTCAATTCGAGCAGAATTTCAAAAGCAGAGTTTATGATTCCACCCCAAAATTCAAAGGTTGTAGGGTTAACCTCCCACAGGTCTGTATGTCCTATAGACTGTGGCTGAAGGTTTTTCCCCTAACAACCAAAACTCAACGTAGACTCAGCAGCAAACAGGTTCAAAACCCAGAGTTTTAATAGCAGGAAAATCGATTCAGAAAACAAAACTAAACTGAAATTTTCAGAAAAGTGTGTGCACACAAAGGAGCACCCTAGGCTTGCTTTGATACCACTAATGTAGGGTGAACTCTACTAGGATTTCCTAGGGATATTAGCTCCACGTTCAACCAGCAGGCATGCACAACAATAACAGGAATGAAGACAGAATAATAAACTTCTAGCATGCAATCCTACAAGGAGAGAGAGTACCCAAGGCCCCCTTTAGGGAAGGGGGCCAAAACCCCTTTCTTTGTGACCCGGAGTGGAAGTGTGGAGTGCTAGAGAAGGGAAGAAGAGGAGAGAAGAGGAGAGAGGAGAAGGAGGGAACCCTTAGCTTAGCAAGCTAAGGGGGGAGAGAAGGGACTACATGCCCTAATGCTAACCTCACAAGGAGGAAGAACACACCAACCCAAAGGGTTAAAAAAATAACTTTCTTCAATTGTAATCGACTGACTGCACTTTTACATTGGAGTAGAGACCTATATAAAGCTATTTGGATGGATCAGATTGTGACACATGTCTAAAATCAGATCGTCCAATAACACACTTACCTACAAGATATTTAATACATCATAATGTCTGAAGCAACGAAGATTCATTGTAACATAAGTCATTATTGTTATAATGGTAGCCATCAGAAGCCGAAGAGTCATCATAACATCTGTCATTATTGAAATAATGGTAGCCGTTAGAAGCCGAAGAGTCATCATAATGTCTGTCATTATTGTAATAATGGTAGATGTCAGAAGTCGAAGAGTCATCATAACGTCTGTCATTATTGTAAAAATGGTAGCCGTCAGAAGCCAAAGAGTCATCATCTTTCTTTATGCCCTTTTCCTCCTCCATCAACTCTCCCCCTCTTTGAAAATTTCACCTCCCGGTGAAATAATTTGAACCTGCTGCAAGGCCGGCGAAGAGGCTGGGTGATGACGGAAGAGAACGCGTGAGTGGAGAGAGCCCGTGGCAGATGGAGAAGATGATACAGCTAGCTTCCTTCATCGCTGTTCATGGGTTCTGAAAAGAACCAGGCGACTAGCTCCGGTTGATGTCACAGAAGATGGGCAGACATGAAAGCCAAAGATGAGCGCCGGCGTGCTGGTTGAAAGGAGCTTGTGGAGATCTGGTGGAGCTTGTCCTCCTTCCTTGCTCAGTCGTGGGTTCTAAAAAGAACCAGGCGACAATAGCTCCGGAGATGGATCATGGCGAGCTTGCTGTATGGAGGAGGTGGACTAGAGAGTGTCGCTGGAGAAGTTGTTTCGTTGCAGTGTGTGGTGATGCGTAAGGCTCCAACGTCCATCATCGCTGGCTGTGGGTCCTGAAAAGAACCAGGCGACCAACTCCGGCGACGACGGGAGGTGCAGTCAGGGCGGCAGTGGGTTGAGTGCTGCTGGCGAGATGGATGGCGCGAGAGGGCTGAAAGCTGGACGTTGATGTAGGTGGACGACGAAGTGTACGGCTCCAGCTTCCATCATCGCTGGCCATGGGTTCTGAAAAGAACCAGGCGGCCAACTCCAGCGATGAAGATGGAGGACATGGTGGTGGAAATGGATCGCCATGGGCAGACAAAAGTTGCCCATATGTCCCTTTGATACCAATTGACGCGGAGCGAAAGTGTGGAGTGCTGGAGAAGGGAAGAAGAGGAGAGAAGAGGAGAGAGAAGAAGGAGGGAACCCTTAGCTTAGCAAGCTAAGGGGGGGAGAGAAGGGACTACATGCCCTAATCCTAACCTCACAAGGAGGAAGAACACACCAAACCAAAGGGTTGCAAAAATAATTTTCTTCAATTGTAATCGACTGACTGCACTTTTACATTGGAGTAAAGACCTATATAAAGCTATTTGGATGGATCAGATTGTGACACATGTCTAAAATCAGATCATCCAATAACACACTTATCTACAAGATATTTAATACATCATAATGTCTGAAGCAACGAAGATTCATTGTAACATAAGTCATTATTGTCATAATGGTAGCCGTCAGAAGCCGAAGAGTCATCATAACGTCTGTCATTATTGTAATAATGGTAGCCGTCAGAAGCCAAAGAGTCATCATAACGTCTGTCATTATTGTAATAATGGTAGCCGTCAGAAGTCGAAGAGTCATCAAAACGTCTGTCATTATTGTAATAATGGTAGCCATCAGAAGCCGAAGAGTCATCATCTTTCTTTATCCCCTTTCCCTCCTCCATCACTTTGACTCCCCCTACTCCGCTGAATCTTGGTGTTGAGGATAATGTGGGGAGGTTAAATGATCTACAATCAAATCAAACCAAGAGGGGCTAGAAAGAGATACAAGCTCCAAGCTCCCTTAGACTAACAAGATGTCCTTAAGGGCTTGATCAAGTCTTCCAACTCCAGCCGTTTGCTTCAAGGTTCTCCAAGTCTGTCCTTCAAGGTCTCCATGCAAATCCTCAGCCCAGCTCTTCAGCACACTCGCTTGGTGAAAAGGGAGGATGGAGAAGAGCAGATTCGACCAAGGGAAAGAACAGGGGAAAGGGATTCGGTAACACCACTCAGCACAAGAGTTTCTTAAGTTTGTTTTTCATAAAATGGAAGACCAACTCCCCAAACCAAGGTACATGGGTTTTAAACCCCTCCTCTCAATGTTACACTCCCCTTGAATCAATTCAAATCTTGTTGATGTAATTTGGGCTGGCACCACTAGCTGGCTATCGTCCTTTGTTAATACAACCCCTTGCTTTGTGGGCTACAATGTGCAGATTTCCTTCTTGGTGTTTTGGCTGGACACTTTCTTCATTTGGACAAGCAATCAACTTGCTTGTAGATGACTCTTGGCTGGTTTCTTCCTCTTGGTATGTGTTGTATTATGTCCTTTAATCACCACTTACGCATGTTGTTTGTGGTGTAGGTTTTTGGCTTGTAGTGCTATGTTGTGTTGGCTATTGACTGAACTTGCGACTCCCTTCTTGCTGCTGATTCGTATTGAAGCTGGACAGCAGTTGGGTGGTCCTTGGGCTGGTCAATTGGGCCAAGTATAGTGCCAATATCACTGATCTATGGGCTTCTTTAGCTGGTTTAGTGGGCTGCTTTAGCATTGATCTTGGGCTGCTTGAGTGGGCTGACTTCATTGGGGAATGCGTGGAGAGGGAAGAGGTGCCTTGTACCAATACACACACTCAACCTAAGCTAATGCAACCTACTACAATCACTATAAAAATAAGTGCTTAAAGAAAACAAATCCTAGGCTATCCTCCTAAGGCTACCCCATGCACTCAAGGTGCTACAAAATGCTGCCAAAATGCTGAATTGTAAAAGACAAGTTGAAAAATACATTAAGTTTCCAAAATTGGAGATCTTCAATGAGATGCTCCTGCATCACTTTACTTCCTATGTATATTTGTATTATTTTTCATCTAAAGATTTAAAATGTAATGATAAAACTAGGGGTGTCAAATCAAATTAACCCAACTCCAGCCGAAATGGTTTAGATTAAGCAAATTTTTTTAACTAAAATTTTTAGACCCGAAGCTGAATTGTTTTAGTACAATACCAATTTTTAACCAAACTAAAAATTTTGGTTCAATTCAGTTTCAACCAATAAAAAAATAATTAAATAGTGGGAGAGCCATCTCATGTTTCATGTCGTCGCCTCAACCTCCATGCAGCTTCACCATCACTACTTCTTCACCAATTACTATTATCTCATCTTCGCCATTTACTATCGCCTCAACTTCATTGTGGCCTTCATTGGGGATGAAGGGGGCGTGTGAGAAGAGAGAGAGAAAAAAAGAGGGGGATAGGGAGATGGGGATTGGGAGGGGAGCAAGAAGAGAGGAGGTTGGAAAGATGGGGAAGAGAGGAGGGTGAGATTAGAGTAGAGAGATAGGGATGGGGAGGAGAGAGAGGAGTAGGAAAGATGGGGAGAGGAGGGTGAGATTTGAGTAGAGAGGGAGAGAGGGTTGGATATATGGGGATGGGGAGGAGAGCGAGAAGAGAACTCATTGCTTGCTAGTATACGGGGTTGGATATATGAGGATGGGGAGGAGAGTGAGAAGGGGTTGGATATATGGGGATTTTAGAAATTTATGTTTCCTAGTTGTAATTTAGTTTAATTTATTTGCATACTTAGTTTCACTATTTATAATATAAAATACAAAAAAATTATTTTTGAAAACCCATTGCTTGCCTAGTATCTCGTCCTGCTTCAGGAGTCATAATAGTTGTCATTGGTACGTCATAAATCATATGTGTAGTATGATTGATTAATAGAGAATTTACCTCTTCCTTTCAAACGTAGTTTGATAATCTAGGGATCCCCTCCGTGGGTGTTTAACTATGAGTTTATGACCATATCTAGGAGATTAGATTTCCTACTTGAGTCACCCGACATAATTGGAATAGAAAGTGTGGTACACTTATCTAGTCTAGGATTATCAGAAGGCAAAGGGATAGTATTACATATATGAAAACTTTATCGCTATCTAGGGGTTATCAGCTGACAACATATTTCTTTGGCTCGGTTAGTAATGATGTATTGCTAGATGCCACACATTTCTTGTGATGATTTATCAGGTTTATCACTACCAACATCATATGGCACCTACAGGGTCACACATGAAGACACTTGGAGATCACTATAGATCTAAGATCCTTGGATCGAATTATGGATTAATGTGAGTCCATTTTGGATATAGGAGATGCCCGATCAAAGCAGGAATGAAAGGATGATCATATGATTCGATCTGCAAGAGAATGGGGTTGGGTGCCCATTCCATTGATCTGGAGAATCTAATTAGGCTTTAGGTCCAATAAGGGGGCAAGACATAGGGCCTAGGGTGCCTATGAAGCTTGTATGGGCTGAAGTAGGAGGTGCCATAGGTGCATGGCTTTAGTGAATGGGGCACATGAAGAGGTTGGATTACCTAATCGAGCCAAGAGCCCAATGAACCTTGGCATAGGTGGCTAATCTCTATAAGAGAGGAAGTAAGAGGCCAAGCATCGGGCCTACGCCCAAGAGCCATGCCCAGGCGCCTAACCCTGGTGGCAAGAGAGAGGTGCCAATGCCATAATGGGCATGCCTATGTGGCCTTGGCAACGCAAGGAAGTCTTGACGCATGAGGTGATCGAGAAAGATATTTACCTTCTAATGGGAAGTCTTCTCCCCTCTTCCAATTTGCATTATGTCTAGATGTATAACTCAAGAGCATGGCCAATCAACCATGCCATGTGGGGAAGGCCTAGATTTGAAAAAGTAAGTAGGCAAGGGGTCAGCCCTTATTGCATGAATTATTTTATCCTCTCTTTGGCTAATACCTCCTCTCCTCTCCTCATCGTGCTATTGTCCTCATCCCCTTGCCATGAGCACCAAAACAAGATCGTTTCTTTGCAGGCTAGCACCAAGGGCTATGTAGTCATTTAGGGAAGGAGTCCCTACCCAGATGTGCCGCATGTGATGATCTCCACACTCTAGTCTTACCACTGGAACCTCCACATATTCTCAAAATTAATTCTCCGAAGGAGAATTCTCCACCTCCAGAGATAGCTGATTCAGGAGCATGGACCTCCATTAAACTTTGTATCAAGCATGAACCTCCAGATCCAGGGTGATCCAATTTTGACTTCTACCTACATACTGACCTGCAGGGTATTTTTGGACAATTTAATGTTTTAAGCATGCTTATTTCCAGCATTACATTCTCCTCATTTGCATTGCATGTAGTTAGGTAGCCTAGGTTTTATTTTATTTTTAAGAATGTTTAATTTCTTAGATTCATGTAGTAAGTTGTACTCTAGCTTAGGGAGCATGGCATGTGTATTTCTTCAAACCACCACCTCCTCCCTAAAACCCTCAAAGACCCTTCAAAAATTCGGTCAACAACAAGAACAAAGATAAGCCCTTCATTAAAGAAACACTTCAACACCAATCAAGATCAGTCCTCCATCAATAAGAAGATGTCCAAGCAACAAGTGATTGGGCATCTTTCTTCATTTTGCCACCTCATGGACACATCAGCTGGTATGATAAATCAAGGCAGCATCCACTTCAAAATAGTTCAAAAACAGCCAACATCATCGACCTCCAAACTCCACCAATCAGCACACATGTGCCCCTTCATCCAACTAATACAAGAGCATGCACCACCAGCCACATTAACTACTCAAGGGATTGCATGCGAAACCAACATGCAACCAATGCATGAAGAGCTTCACCATCAAGTAAAGAGGTGCCAAGATACAGAATTCATCCACACCACACATTCAAATTGCTCCCAAATCCAAACATTGAGAGAAGATTCGACAGAGGGCAACTTTGTAACTCCACCCATTTTAACGTTGAGGGGATGACGCAGCGGAACTGATAGGAGGGGTTGTCCTTAGAGCTATACTCTAGGGAGGTAAAAACGATAATGCTGAAAGCCGTGAGAGGGTCTTGAGACGAGGGAAAGAAAATTACGTCAGAGGGAAAACCAGGGACAATCGATAAAATCTATGCTGCTGAGATGTGACTTGAGCAATACCGGTAAGCCGAGAAAACCAAGGCACGACTAAACTGAAACTACTAACCTCGCCGTAGAGCCAAATTTCCATGCATGCACATGCAACTGATTTCCTTCATGACACTGCGAGTGGGATGGCGTTCACGCGCCCTAGACGAGGCTGAGATGCTCCTGGCTAGGCGCCAAGGGAGGTGAGAGCTGGAAGAAGCCACAGGACAATCGGAAGAATAACAAGTGAACAAGGAGAGGAGCCCGGTGCGATTCTGTTCGCTCCGGCCCTTTTAATTGAATGAAAATTGCAATACAGAAGAAGGAACAGGAGGACTCACAGGCGAGTCTCCCAGAGTTTGCTAGACCTAAACCTTCGCGTGGGGGAAGGTTGCTACTACAACAAAGCTGAAGAAAACACAAACCCTCAGCCCTCTTTTATAGATCAAGAGGGTTGGGGGGGACACATGTCAAGCTCATGAGGGTTGTTGGAGAAGCCAACAACCTCTAACTTCCTAAAAGAGGGTCAAGATGCACTCTAACAAACTGAAAAGCAAACCACCAACTACATGTAGGGAATATGTTGATGGGGCTGGCGCATGACTGAAATTCTTGGGCCATTGTTCAGGGCCGAGTTTGTCATGCTAAACTATTTAGGAGCAAGCCGCCACGAAGCAGCAAAACTTCCTGATCGTGGGCTGGTTCTGGACATTGTTGGCGGTCTCTTGGGCTGAGCTGAGGACCTGGTTGTGATAATGGTCAGTTGCAGGCTCTTGTAGTCGTCCTCGGGGAAGAGTTGCCATGGGAATAGGGTGAGGGACCCCGTGGAGGTTGTAGACGGGCTGAGAATCCTCACATATCGATCCGGAGGACGCGAGGACCATTGTGAGCGTCGAACGGCATGCTGAACGGAGCTTTTCTGCACTTCGGGGCAAATTACGGTAGGGGTGTAATTTTTTTTACAGGCCGTAATTTCAGGTGAAATCTGGGCAGAGGCTTCAGAGTTTTTCTGCGCTTCCAGGCAAATTACGACAGGGGTGTAATTTTTTTATAGGCCATAATTTCAGTTGAAATCTGGGCAGAGGCTTTTACACCGGGGGTGTATTATTTTTCATAGGCTGTAATTTCGGCTAAAAAACTGGCAGAAATTTCTGGGCATACTGGGCAGTTTACACCGGGAGTGTAATGTGTTTCACAGGCTGTAATTTCGGCTAGATCCTGGGTGGAGGCTTTTACACTGGGGGTGTAATATTTTTCACAGGCTGTAATTTCGGCTAGAAAACTGGCAGAAACCGCTGTTTGGGTTGAACATTTGTGAGGATCTCCCTGAGGCTCTGTAGAAGCTTCCCAAGTGTCTCCTAAGGGTGTTGGGTCACACCCATAGGTTTCCATGACTCCATCAGTTCCCTCGGGGTGGGAAGAATTCTCCTCCGGAGAAGAAGGGACTGGCATGTCGTTGGACAGGGCACCGGAGGGCAGGGGGCCATGGAACGGCAGGAGGTCAACGATGTTGAAGATAGGGCTGATGAGGGAGTCCTCTGGCAGGTCGAGGACGTAGACATTGGCACCAACCCTTCGTAGAATCGTGTAGGGTCCGTCGCAACGTGCATGCAATTTCTAGTTGGCTCTATCCCTCATTCGCTCAGGGTGGAGTTGCACCATCACTTGCTCACCCACTCGAAAATGATGTGGCCTATGGTACTCGTTGGCCTCAACTGTGTACCAGGTATTGCTCAAGAAGATCCGACAGTGAATCTCATCGTGTAAACCCGGAATGTGGGATGCAAATGCTTATGTAGACTCATGGATGGAAGGGGGAGCAGGGACCTTATGCATGTCGATGGGTTTGCAAGGCTGGTTCCCAAGCAAGACTTGGAAAGGGCTCAACCCGGTAGACCGGTTGAAAGCGCTATTATACGCGAACTCCACAATGGGCAGGTGGTCAGCCCAATGGCGTGGAAAATCACCGGCTAAGCAATGCAGGAGGTTGCCCAAACTACAGTTCATGACCTCCGTTTGGCCGTCGGTCTGCGAGTGGTACGCAGACGAACTGAGTGTCATAGTCAGACATGATGGTTAGGGTTAGCCCATGGAGGCGGACGATCTCTTTGACAAAGAGACGCACAATGTGGGAGGCATCGGCCGTCTTAGAACACAACACGAAGTGTGCCATCTTGGAAAAGCGATCCATGACAACGAAGATGGAGTTGTGGCGCGAGGCCGTGCGGGGTAAGCCGAGGACAAAGTCCATGCTAATCTCTAGCCACGAACCATGAGGGACCGAAAGTGCAGTATAGAGACCGGTGTTAGGAGGGTGGGGTTTGGCATGTTGGCAAGTGCCATAGTGTCGGACGACCCTATCTATGTCCTTACGAAGAGTGGGCCAAAAGAAATGATCCTCGGCCAATTCGAGGGTCTTGTCACGGCCATGGTGCCTAGTGGCACCACTGGCGTGGAGCTCAAGCAGGAGGTGCTCACGCAGGGAGGAACGGGGTATGCACAAATGGTTACCATAGATGAGGTAACCATTGTGAAGACGGTATGGCAAGTCTGGTGGGTCGAAGGCAAGGAGCCTAGCAAAGGTGGACCCAAAATCGGGACAATCCACGTATTCATCGCAGTTGTGGTCCAAAGCAGGGACGGATGCGGTCAAAACGCACAAGAGGGAGAGGACGCGAGTAAGGGCATCGGCAACCACGTTGTCCTTACCATCCTTGTGGTTGATCAAAAAGGTATACTGTTGAAGAAATTCAACCCACTTCGCATGGCGAGGGGTGAGCTTCTTCTGGGCGTTAAGGAACGAGAGGACCTGGTGGTCATTGTATAGGATGAACTCCATATAGAGGACGTAATGATGCCATTGCCGAAGGGACTGGACAATTGCGTAAAACACCTTGTCATACGTGGAGTAACGTTGGTGCACCTCGTTCAGGTTCTCGCTAAAGAAGGCAACGGGGTGGCCCTCTTGGCTAAGGGTGCCACCGATGCCCATGCCAAAGGCATCGCAGGCGGCCTTGAAAACCCTCGAGAAGTCGGGGAGGCGAACGATAGGTGCCGAGGTCATGATGTCCTTTAGAGCTAGGAATGCACGTCTAGCCACGGGGGTCCAATTGAATTCCTCGTGTTTGGTGCAGGCGGTCATAGGGGAAGCGATAGTGCCGAACCCCTTGACGAACCGACAGTAGAAGGCTGCGAGGTTGAGAAAGCTGCGGACCTCAGTAACAGATTAGGGTTTGGGCCATTGCCGGATGGCCCCAATCTTGGCGGGGTCGACCATAAGACCCTGGTCAGACACTATGAAGCCTAGGAACTAAACCTGGGTGTCCAGAAAAGTGCATTTCTTCACGTTAAGGAACAAGCGCTCCTTACGCAAGACGTCAAAAGTCAGGCAGAGGTGTTCAAGGTGATCGTCGCGGGACCGGCTGTAGATGAGGATGTCGTCAAAGTATACGACAAGGAATCTTCCCATGTAGGGCTTCAACACTTGGCTCATCAAACGCATGAAAGTCGAGGGGGCGTTGGTGAGGCCGAAGGGCATTGCCAACCACTCATAGAGGCCGTCCTTTGTTTTGAAGACTATCTTCCACTCGTCCCCTTCACGAATGCGTACCTGGTGGTAACTGCTCCAAAGATCGAGCTTGCTGAACCAACATGACCCTAAAATGAGGTCGAGCATGTCATCCAGGTGTGGGATGGGAAATCGGTACTTAATGGTGATGCAATTGATTGCCCGGTAATCAATACACATCCGCTAAGAACCGTCCTTCTTAGGTGTATGGAGGACTGGGATAGCACAAGGACTAAGGCTTTCACGGATGAAGCCTTTTGCGAGGCGGTTATCGACTTGCCTCTTGAGCTCCGTGTGCTAAGTTGGGTTAAGGCGATAATGCGGCAAGTTGGGCAACGATGCCCCAAGTACAAGGTCAATGACATGTTGGATGTCACGAGCGAGTGGGAGGCTGGTCGAAAGATCAACGGGGGAGATGTCCGAGAACTCAGTCAAGAGGGCTGCGACCTCCTCGGGCACCACGGGTGACGGAGGGGGCGGGCCGAAAGAAACCTCGCGCACCATGAGAGCATAAACCACCTTGGTCTCATGGGCCTCGTGGACAATCGAGCTGGGCCACACAAGGGCAACCGGTGTGGGTGCAGGAGTGGATTGGGCCTAATGGGAGGGCGTGATGATGCCCTTGGAGGTGGAGGCCCGCAACTCCTTGGACAGAGCTTTGGGGTCAAGCAGATCTTATGCCCTCCATGTCAGAAGACGTAGGTGTTTGAGCGACCGTAGTGGATGATGTCCCAGTCATAGAGCCATGGGTGGCCAAGGAGAACATGGGCGACCTCCATGGAGGTGACGTTGCACTAGACCTTGTCGATGTAGTCCCCGAAGTAGATGGGGACCTGGTAGTGGTGGGTGATGGGGAGACTAGACGTGTTGACCCAAGTGATGAGTATGGCTTCGGGTGTGGTTCCATGGTGAGGCCAAAGCGGGTGACCGCGGACCTGGACACAATGTTGAGGCTACTGCCTCCGTCAATCACAATCTTGCATGAGTGGCCATTACACTTGATGTAAGTGTAGAAGATGCTAGTGCATTTTCAGTCTTCCGACGGAGGAGGGGTGTGGACGAGAGTGCAGCGCATGACCACCATGGTGGATCGTGGGCTCAACTCATCGTCAGAGTAGCATTGCGGACCAACCTCTTGGTGATGTAGGATAGAAGGGTCTAAAGCATTCAAACAACGAATTTCGAAATCGGTTTTGATAATATGTAGATAATAAGAAAAACCCGATTTTGACTAACGAGATTTGAAAACTAATTTTTTTGTATTTTATATAATAAAGGGAAAATCCAGGAATTAAACTAAAGAAAGCTGTAAATGCTGAAAGTAAATTGCTGGAAATAAACTTACAGGGCAGTCCTTGAGAATAGAAGGACTGTACTTCCCGATCATCACCAGTCCAACTCTGATGGAAGGTGTAGGGTGGAGCTTACAAGCAATCATAGAAGATCCGTACAAGTCACGGATTTTAATACAGAAGCAGATCAAGGGGTGAGGTTAAGCCTCACAAATTCCCTTGCTAATCCTAAGTTAACTAAAGAGAGAGGGGGGAAGAGAAGGAAGGGGGGCGCCCCTCCTAGAACCACTCCAAGCACAAGCTACAAGTTATGTAATCAAGAGTTAGTGTAGAGAAGAGTTCTCAAAACCAAATGAAGAGATTAAGAGAAGAGACTTAGCCGAAGAGGATGAAGACTCCATGAGGCCGAGGGGGTGATCTCCTTCTTGCTCCAAACCGAGGGTGAGAGAAGTTCTCCTTGTGGTTTCGCACTTGAACAAAGGGGAGAGCTTCTTAGGGTTTCAGTGGAAGAGTTGGAAGAAGGGAGAAGGGCTCGGCTAAAGGAGTATTCTATCACTAACACAAGCAATTAACCTAGGAAACAAATAGACAATGTTATTTCATCCAAAGCTAATCGAGAGTACATGAGGGAGGTTACATTTATAGGCAAGATAGAGGGTGGGCAAGGTGGTCATTTGCCCCTAGGCGCCAATTACAAAAGAGGAGAGAAAATTTCAGCATTTAATGAGAGGTGTGAAAGCAATTAATTGTGGAGATTCTTCCTTTATTTGGTGATGCTCTTATGGGAATTCTTTGAATTTCGAATAGGGCCTTCAATACTCCTTTGTGTTGACGAGATGGTTTCTTTCCATGATGGTTGTGGGCGCATGAATGAAGAGTTCAAAATTTGAATCCCTTCCATAAGTGCTTGGGCGGCAAGGTAAGATGGTAAGTCCTCATAAATGTCTTCCTTTGATTTTGGATCTTGATGGATGATAATTTCAAATTCTTCCCTTGCTTGGGCTGGTGTGTTGGCGCATATCCATGGATGGATGGCTGAGGTGGCTGATAGCTTCATTAAAGAGGTGCCCAACAAAGATGGAAGTTGTGCTAGCAAGTGAGTTGATCCAAGGCTTGAGTTGAACTTTGAGTTGAAGGGGTTGAAGTCTTCTTTCCTTTCTTGAACTGAGGTTGTTGAGTGGGACTTGAGCTGAACTTTGAGTGAGGCTTGAGCTGATCCTTTAGCTAAGAATGACCTGCCAAAATATAACCAATGCAAGGATGCACTATCCTACCTTGATGCAAAGTACATAAAAGACTCATGCATTACAATGCACAAACCTACTACATTTGGACTTGCCATAATTGACTATATGATGCATGGCTTTATTGAAAGGTAAACTAATCCTAAATGCAATGCAAGAAAGGGGACTCTAAGGGAACCCATATCGAAGGGGCTTCCTTCGAGTCCGAACAGATCTCCTCAGAACAGGGCTACTGCCTCCATCAGTTCTCCCTGGGTTGAAAGAATTCTTCTCTGGAGAATTTTCCTTGTACCCTTGGAGTAACTCAGGGGCGGCTATAGCTAGCTTTGACTCAGGAAGCCACACCTCCTCACCATTAATGAGTCTAACTCGGTAAAACATTTGTACCTCATCAGTGGTGAGTCTGGTTTGGTCTTCAAGGATAGCCTCAATCTCTAGCTTGTGGGTGTCATCTGGATCTGGTATGGAGAGGGGCTCATGATAGAGGGTGAGATCCTCCACGTTGACGGTGGTGGGGATCCCCAGTTCAGGCAGTAGGTCAAGGACATAGGCATTGTAATTGATTTTACCTATGATGGTGAAGGGGCCAAGTCCTTTTGAATCCAACTTGTGCCTTATCCCGTGGGTGCGCTCCTCACGTGCTCGCAGAATCACTTGATCACCTGTGGAAAATAACCTTTCTCGGTGATGTTTGTTAGCAGCTTTGTGATAATGATTAACAGATTCTAGCATTTTAGAAAATATTTCAGCATGCATTTGCGAAGTATGTAAAGCAAAGTCACGAGCAGGTAAAGAAGTCCTAAAGTGTCTAGGTAGAGGGAAGAGATCTATAGGTTTGTTGGGTTGATACCCTAGGTTGGCTTGGAAAGGGGAGAGACATGTGGTCTTGTTGACTGTGTTGTTGTAGGAGAAATCGGCAGTGGGTAGGAGTTTATCCCAGTTGCCAGGATGTTCACTTACCAAACTCCTAAGGATACTCCCAAGTGATCGGTTGACCACTTCAGTCTGCCCATCCGTCTAGGGATGGTAAGTTGTGGAGAACTTGAGTTTTGTTCCTAGGGTCCATAGGGTTCTCCAAAAATGGCTTACAAACCTAGGGTCTCTATCAGACACTATAGTTAAGGGTGTCCCACGAAGCCTGACAACTTCCTTGAAGAAGAGTTTAGCAATGTGGGAGGCATCAGTGGTCTTGGTGCAGGCTATAAAATGGGCCATCTTAGTAAATCTATCAACTACCACAAATATAGAATCATGTTTACCTGAGGTTCGGGGTAGTCCTAGAATGAAATCCATACTAAGGTCCTGCCAAGGGGCTTGGGGAATGGGTAGGGGAGTGTATAGGTGATGACACCAAAATATATAGTATATTTTGTATCATTTTATGTATCTTTTCATGCTAAATTGAGGATCTTTTTGCTTATTTTTATGCTAAATTCATCGAATATTGCAAAGTCTACTTCTATTTTGGTTTTTCATGATTTTCAGGTAAAAAGGCACTATTTCAAGGCGTTTTCAAGCAAAATCAAAGACATAGAAGGATTCCCAACATCAAGAAGAGATGATTTGCTTGAGAACTTGGAACCCTAGAATTGCATGTTAGGATCCCTTCCTTAGGTTAGATCTAATTTGATTTGTTCTAGTAGATTAATTGCCATGTTTAATAATATTGATCTAGGAGTGAGTTATTGTGTCAAACGTGGAGATCTTGCACGAAAGTGAGGATCGAAACGTTAGAAAACCCTAGGTAGAACCTGTGTTGAGACTCGGATGCATGAAAGTGATCCTTTAGGCTCCACTTGTGATGATCAACTTAGAATTCGGATGCACGAAAGTGATCCTTGAGTTCTTTGTTGATGGTTTACTTATCTGCAACGTTGGGATAGATCTTGCACGAAAGCGACGATTGGTCTTTGCATGATTGTCTCCACGAAAGTGAGATAATCCTTTTATGAAGTAAATTAGGTCTTTATCATGGCAGGATTTGATTGACGAACCTTTTATTTATATCTTATCATTGAAATCAAGGTGGATGAAACCCTAGTCCCTTGTTTATCTCTCTAATTATCCTTCATGTTAGCTATATTGCTTACTTTCATCATATTCGGTTTACTTAGCTAGCGAGAAAACAATTATTTGGTAATTAACAATAAGGTCTCTATTGATCGATATTTTTATTACTTCGATAATTTCGTGCACTTGCGGAATCCTATCAATAGGCCAGGGCTGTGCTTATGGACTTTGGTGAGCTGACAAGTCCTACAATGCCTCACAACCTTAGCTACATCCTGGTAAAGGTTCGGCCAGTAGAACCGTTCCTCTACAAGGGCTTGGGTCTTATCTCGACCGTGGTGTCCGGCAGACCCGCCTCCATGTAATTCCCAAACAAGGAACTCTCGAATGGATGTCTTGGGCACACAAAGTGTCGGTCCAAGAAAGAGATACCCATCCCTAAGGGTGTAGAGAGGGTGACTTAATGGGTCTTGGCTAAGGTCAGCATATAAGGCAGAAAAATCAGGACATTCAAAATAAGCATCTTTCATAGAATCAAAGCAAGTAACTTCAACATGCAGTTTGTTCAAAAGTAAAGTTACTCTACTAAGGGCATCTGCCACTTTATTTTCAGATCCTGATTTATATCTAATCAAAAAAGTATATTGTTGTAAATATTCGACCCACTTAGCATGCCTTGAGTTTAACTTCTTCTGAGCACTTAGATAGGAGAGGGCCTGGTGGTCACTATTAAGAGTAAACTCCCTATGGATGAGGTAATGTCTCCAATACCTTAGAGTCTGGACTACAGCATAAAACTCTTTGTCATAGGTAGAGTATTTTTTCTTTGCCTCGTTGAGTTTTTCACTAAAGAAGGCTATGGGATGACCTTCTTGGCTTAGGGTTCCCCCTATGCCAACTCCAGAGGCATCACAATCTACTTCAAAGACCTTATTGAAGTCAGGAAGTCTAAGGACCAGGGCAGTGGTCATCTTATCCTTAAGTTCTTGGAAGGCCTTGCTAGCAGATTTAGTCTAGGAGAACTCACCTTGTTTTAGGCAAGTAGTGATAGGTGCCACTATAGAGCTAAAGTTCCTTATGAATCTCCTATAGAAGGTAGCTAGGCCATGGAAGCTTCTGACTTCAGTGATGGTCTTAGGTTCAAGCCAATCTATGATGGCTTGGATCTTGGATGGGTCGGCTTGAAGGCCATGCTCAGACACTATGAACCCTAGGAAGATCACACTATGGGACAAAAAGGAACACTTCTTGAGATTGATATAGAGTTGCTCTTCCTTAAGAAGGTCAAGGGTCTTCCTAAGGTGCTCTAGGTGTTCCTCCTTAGTCTTACTATAGATGAGGATATCATCAAAGTAGACTACAAGGAATCTTCCAATGAAAGGCTTTAAGACTTGAGTCATGAGTCTCATGAATGTGGAAGGAGCATTAGTCAAGCCAAAAGGCATGACTAGCCATTCATAGAGACCATCCTTGGTCTTGAAAGTTGTCATCCATTCATCACCTAGCCTTATCCTGACCTGGTGGTACCCACTTCTTAAGTCAAGCTTGCTAAACCATTTAGAGCCAACTAGCATGTCTAGCATATCATCAAGCCTAGGAATAGGAAACCTATACTTGACTGTGATTTTATTTATGGCTCTACAGTCTATGCACATGCGCCAACTGCCATCCTTTTTAGGGGTGAGCAGAGCAGGCACGGCGCATGGGCTAAGGCTTTCTCTGATGTGTCCTTTCTCTAATAGGTCATCTACTTGCCTCTTAAGTTCTTGATGCTCAGTGGGATTCATCCTATATTGGGGCAGATTGGGTAGGGTTTGAAAGTCCTCATAAGGTGGCGAAACCCTAGATAGGCGCATGAAAAATTTCTTCTAAAGCAGCGGAGTGGGTTTCTTAGTATCATCGCATGCAATATGATCAACTTAACAACATGAAACGAATTCATACCGAAGCCATGTGTTGGATGGCGTCTTGGAAAGAGAGAGCAAGAGAGATCTCCTCCAAATGATGCGCACACAAGAATGAGGATGCGCTCACTTCCTTGGTGCTCCTTGTGCTAGCAAGGTTCCAAGAGGTGTCTTTGATCGAATGGAAGGGATGGATGAAGCTTTGCTCGCTTTGCCAAATGACTCTCTAAGGCGTCCAAGACTCGTCACACACGAATGCCCCTTCGAGAGTAAGTGGGGAAAGGCGAGAGAGAAGTTCTCTTGGCGAGAACGTGAGATGTGGTCACGTTAGAGAACATGCTATCTAAAAATAGCAATGTCTCAACGTTCATGCGACCATGCATTACCCCAATCACCAATGCCTCTTTACTTGAACCATGCGCTCACCCAATGAGCTGGTTCAAATCAATTTGGTTCAATAACCAAATAAACCAAGCAACTAGTCCAGATCATAACAAAAACCCCTAAGGCTTAAGATCTGACCGTTCATCTCTTGATGCTCCTGATCTCACCGATCTAGCATCCATTCTCTCAATCGAAGCTTACCGATCTCAAGCCCTTATCAATCAAACATGATCAGACTGGATCTCACTTACAATCAGAGATTAAATCCCTTTAAACTGAACCCAAACAATTCAGTCCACACGATCTGACTTAAGTAAGTCATATCATCAAATTGTGCGACCCTAAGGGTTTCCTTTAAATGTCGGTAACGATAACTTACGTTATCACGATCAGTGAGGGGTATCTAGCAACACATCACTGTCTCCCGATATAAAGGAAAGAGTCTTCCAAGACTACACCCAAACCACAGCACAAGTGTGAATCCAATTCACAAGGCATGCAAATTTCCTTTGCCACTGGATGTTCTTATTGGACAAGCGTGTCAAGCCTGTAGCTCCAATATGATGAGCATGATTAGATCAGATGAACACTGTCATCTGGGTATGGCCATACACTTTCTCAATCATCTCATACAGAGGGGGGCCCCTTTAGAACATCATACTCCAATTAAGGAGACGGCAATCCTTTATCTATCACTAGTGCCCTAACCTGACTCAAGCTCACCATCCAAGATAGTCTATAATCATTATGTTTCAAATGATATTGAACTACCTCAAAACAATGACAATCATCATTTAGAAACACAAGTGATCTCAAGTCAAAGGAAATGTGCCACTTGTTGCAATCAAGGATTATTCACATTGTGACAAGCAATTGAATATCCTAGTAGGGTCTGTCCAGTACATCCAATGTACCCATGAGTCTACATCTTATTCCATGCTCGAAGCATCCTATAAGATTAGAACACATATTAGTCTCAATCATATCAAGGCTGTCTCATGTTCACCAAGATATCTTGACTAAGGACATAACTGCATGTCAGCCTAGCTGAACAGCTTTGAGACATTATTCAGAAGTACACTTATTGCAGCAGACAATGTAACAAACTGAATAACAACCATGCCTTTATAAACATAAGAGTTTATACATGATACTGTTACAATCCCAAGGCCTCAAACCTTAGCCTTAAGGGCATACCCCAACAATCTCCCACTTGCACTTAATCTAATGGTTGAGAAATCTCAAACCCATATTATTACAGTGCTTCTCATGCTTCTGCTGCGCCAGAGGCTTGGTAAGCGGGTCTGCCAGATTGTCATCTGTATGAACCTTGCAGACTTTGATCTCGCCATGATCTATGATCTCTCTGATCAAGTGAAACCGTCTCTGTATGTGCTTGGACTTCTGGTGCGACCGTGGTTCCTTTGCTTGTGCAATTGCTCCAGTGTTATCACAAAAGATAACCAAAGGATCAGCACTGGAAGGAACAACACCAAGTTCCTAAACGAACTTACGAATCCATACTGCCTCCTTGGATGCTTCCGAGGCTGCAACATACTCGGCTTCTGTTGTGGAATCAGCAACAGTAGACTGTTTGAAACTCTTCCACACCACCGCTCCTCCATTCAAGCTAAAAACATAGCCTGATTGCGATCGGAAATCATCCTGGTCAGACTGGAATGAAGCGTCAGTATATCCTTCAATACTGAGTTCTTCCTGACCACCATATATCAAGAACATATCTTTGGTCCTCCGCAGATATTTTAAGATGTTCTTGACTGCAATCCAGTGTGCCTGACCTGGATTACTTTGGAATCGACTGGTCACGCTTAACCCGTAAGCAACGTCTGGGCGAGTACACAACATCGCATACATAATGGACCCAATAGCCGAAGCATAAGGCGTATTGTCCATTTCATCTTTCTCAGTCTGTGTTTGTGGACACTGACTCTTCGAAAGATTCAGACCATGTCTGACTGGAAGATATCCTCTTTTAGAATTTTCTAAATGAAATCTCTCCAGGACTTTATCGATGTAAGTACTCTGGCACAGCCCGAGAAGCCTCTTAGATCTATCCCTGTAGATCTTCACACCTAATACATAGGCTGCTTCTCCTAAATCTTTCATCTGGAAACATTTTCTTAACCATGCTTTAACCGCATGCATTTCAGGAATATCGTTTCCAATGATCAAGATATCATCGACGTAGAGGACTAGGAAAGTAATCACGCTCCCACTAAACCTCTTATATACACACGGGTCATCCTCGTTCTTGATGAAACCAAATTCAGAGATTGATTCATCAAAACGAATATTCTAGCTTCTCGATGCTTGTTTAAGTCCATAAATAGACTTCTTTAACTTGCATATTTTATGACGATCTGATGGATTAGTGAAACCTTCAGGTTGTGTCATATACACATCCTCATCCAGTTTTCCATTAAGGAAAGCTGTCTTCACATCCATTTGCCAGATCTCATAATCATAATATGCTGCTATCGCGAAAAGAATCTGAATAGACTTAAACATAGCTACAGGTGAGAAAGTTTCATCATAATCTATCCCGTAGATTTGTTTGAAACCTTTCGCAACTAGCCTGCCTTTATAGGTAACCACGTTACCATCCATGTCAATCTTCTTCTTGAAGATCCATTTACAGCCTATAGGGATAACTCCCGGAGGCGGATCAACCAATTCCCAGACTTGGTTATCTGACATGGAGTCCATCTCGGCGCGCATAGCTTCAAGCCATCTCGCTGAGTCCGGCCCACTGACCGCATCCGCATAAGTGAGGGGTTCATCATTATCAATGATGTAGACTCCGTCATAGCGCTCAGGCTGTCGACGGATCCTTCCCGATCTTCGCGGTTCCCGTGATATCTGAGCCTCAGGTTGTTCAATAACCTGTTCTACCGGCTCAGGCTCATCCAACTGAGCTTGACCACTTTGTCCTTCCTCTGGATTCTCATCCAGCTTTATTTCTCTCCCACTGGCCTCTTGCAGAAGAAACTCCTTCTCAAGAAATATGGCCGTCCGAGCAACAAACACCTTGTTCTCTTTGGGATCGTAGAAATAATAACCCTTAGTTTCCTTAGGGTAACCGACAAAGATACATTTCTCAGATCTGCTCTCTAGTTTCCCAGAGGCGAGCTTTTTGACATAAGCCTCGCAGCCCCAGATCCTGATAAATGTCAAGCTCGGCTGTTTCCCATACCATAACTCATATGGAGTCTTTGAAACTGCCTTGGATGGCACTCGGTTTAGTACCTTTGCAGCTGTTTCCAGTGCAAATCCCCAAAAGGAGTAAGGTAAAGTAACCTGACACATCATAGAACGAACCATATCAAGTAACGTTCTATTTCTCCTCTCGGACACACCATTCCATTGCGGTGTTCCTGGCGGAGTGAGCTGTGAGATAATCCCACACTCCTTCAGATAGTCAGTAAACTCTCGACTTAGGTATTCTCCACCTCGATCAGAACGAAGTGCCTTGATATTTCGGCCTAACTGATTCTGTACTTCATTCTTGAACTCTTTGAACTTGTCAAAAGATTCACTTTTATGTCTCATAAGATAGACATACCCATATCTACTGAAATCATCAGTGAAGGTAATGAAGTACTGATAGCCACCTCTGGCATGTTTACTAAAAGGCCCACACACATCACTGTGTATAAGGTCAAGTAAACCTGAAGTCCTTTGACCTTTATGAGGAAAAGGCGACTTCGTCATTTTGCCCATCAAACAAGCTTTGCATGTATCAATCTCCTCATAGGAGAATGATCCCAGCAGTCCATGATCATGCAACCGCTTAATGCGTTTCTTGTTAATATGGCCTAAACGACTATGCCATAGCAAGGTGCTGTCATCAGCATATTTGGCTTTCTTATTATCAATATTGTGTATAGAACATTCCATGTCCAACATGAATAACCCATTGTTAATTGAACCAGTAGCATAAACAATATTATCTAAAGAAAGAACACACTTTGAAAT
Source organism: Costus lasius (assembly GCA_027563935.2). Lineage (NCBI taxonomy): Eukaryota > Viridiplantae > Streptophyta > Magnoliopsida > Zingiberales > Costaceae > Costus > Costus lasius. The sequence goes on along the minus strand of CM050454.1, from coordinate 61,428,813 downwards.
ATTGCATTCAAAGGAAAACCCCTTCCTGACAAGAGCAGGAATGGAGATAATATTTTTAGTAATGCTGGGAACAAAGTAACAATTGTCTAGTTCCAATACAAGTCCAGATGGTAAAGAGATGAAATAGTCTCCTACAGCAACAGCAGCAACCCGTGCCCCGTTTCCAACTCGTAGGTCCACCTCATGTTGTCCCACCTGTTTTCTTCTCTTGAGTTCCTGTACATTTGAACAAATGTGAACTCCACATGCAGTGTCCAACACCCATGAAATAGAAGAAGAAGAAACCATGACTTCCGTCACATATATACCTGAGCCAGAAGCAATGCTTCCCCTCTTGTCTCCTTGGAGCGCTTTACAGTCCTTTTTCCAGTGACCCAACTGGCCACAGTGGAAACATCTGTATTCCTTCGACCGCTTGACCTTTTGCTTCAGAGCCTTGCTGTAGCTCTTGACAGGGGTCTTGCCCTTCTTCCCCTTCTTCTTGTTCCTTGAAGGAAACATCAAGACAGAGGTTGAAGGCTTTCCCTTCAGAGTCTCCTCAGTAGTCAAGAGCATATTCAGCAGCTCTGCCGGAGTACAATCGATTTTGTTCATATTAAAGTTAATGATGAACGCATCGAAAGAGGGCGGGAGAGACTGCAGAATAATGTCTACAGCAAGCTCCTGATTGATGGTATGCCCCAGTTTCTCTAGAGCCTCCTTGTGCCCAATCATCTTGAGCACGTGAGCTCCCACTGGGCTCCCTTCAGCCAGTTTGCTCTGAAAGAACAGCTTAGTCAAATTATAGCGCTCAGTCCTCGCCTGCGCAGCATACAGCATCTTGAGGTTTGCTATAATCTGTATAGCAGACATATCCTCATGCTGACGCTGCAGCGGTGGCGTCATAGACGCTAGCATCAGGCAAGCGACATCAATGCTATCATTGACATGCTTTTCATAGGCATCCCGAACCGCCCTTGCAGCGTTCGGAGCGGGCTGAGGCGGTATAGCCGTCTCGAGGACATACAGTTTCCTCTCTGCCTTAAGAACAATCTTAAGGTGTCCGTACCAGTCTGAGAAGTTCGGCCCAGCAAACTTCTCCCTTTCCAGTAGGGATCGCACATTGAAGCTCATGGTGTTCGTTGCTGCAGGTATCTACAACAATGCAAGAACAGCAAGGTCAGTATCAATGTTAAGAATCGATCAGGACTTAAGAAAGATTCCTTTTCTCACTATTTTATCTGGCTGAAAAATCCAGCAAAAACAGCCCGAAAGAGTAGAACTCTTTTAGTGAGATGGGATCCAGATTTCATACTTGGTCTCCGCGTCCCGCTCAGGCGAGATAAGATGCACAGAGGGTACAAGTACTAATCTCTGGTAGGCTGTCCCAGCCAATCGCCAACCCGTGCGATTCCCCTTCATCTGGGCAATCCAGCAGACTGTGCCAACTGAGTTGGTACAACACAGTCTCTGACCCCACAGATGGCTGCCTCCATGTGCTACCATATGCGCCACATATGTAGCCTACATGGTCAAGCTAACCCGACCTACTCCCTGGACCACCACGTGCTATGCTGAGCAACGAGAAGCGATAAATCCCTTCCCTGTAACACGCAGGTGTAATCCCGCACCGTCTGAAGATAGATGGACGTGCCCACTGAGTGGGTACAACACGGCTCCAACGATAATCAGAACAGTGAGGTTTCGCGTCAGAAGGCTTACGAGCTTGATATTTTAGCGTTGGATTTTAACGGTCTTTATCTTCTTATCTATCATGCAATTCCTATGGTGATAGCAGAAGATTTAAATCATGCTATTCTAATTGTAATTAAACAATAAAAGAAAGCAAGCTGATCTTATGTGGTAAAAGCCCATAAGCCTAAGTAAGACCTTAATTTCACTTAAGTCTTCACTTGCTTTTCTTCATGGGTCTTTTGCTGCTCATCTGGCCTAAACCAGGGCCCAAGCGCCTACTGCAGCTCAGGTGCGCCTACCAGGGAAAGTGCGCCTGGTCCCAGAGTCGAACCCTGGACCTCCCACCTGGTCAAGCCACTGCTGCATGCGCCTCTGCCAAGTGTGCTCTGTGCTCTTGTCTAATTAAATACAATTTAACTATCTAGACAAGATTGACACGCAGGTCAATAACACTTTATAAATTAATGGAAATGTGATGTGCAGATCACAATAAAATAATTTACATTTAATTTCCAGGCACGCAGGCCCCAGCACAGCACACATTAAACGGGCAGCCCACATAAGATAAAATAAACACACATATGGCATCCAAACAGCATATGATCCAATTAAGAAATTAAAGTTTTGAAAACCCCTTTGGCATCAATTTTAATATTCTTATATGCCCTACAACCTTACAACGGTCCATTAATAGGGATCCACTCATCCAATCTAATCAGATCCAGTGCCCTTGCATGCACCAAGTCCTAACTGACTTGAGTCGACCCAGTGGTCAACTATGCATGCGCCAAGGGCTGAACCACCCCATGAGTTCTGGCAAGCGGGTGTGACCCCGGGCCTAACTCATGTGCGTTCATGGGTTGTCTCAACCAGACATCGCTACACGCCTGTGATGCAGTCGACCTACAGCCACCTCTTGCTTGCGCAAAGGTGCTATCTAGTCGACCCATCTAGGCTGTCAGATGATCTGATCAGACTGGTTGGATCTAACCTAGAGGATGACATCAACCCTACTAACCCGTCTAAGGATTTATAGTAAGACATTAGATCTAGTGAGGTCGCGCAAGTAATATACGTTTGATAAAACATCAACAATAAAGATGCGCCGACTTTCATACATGCTCAAACATGAAAAACATATGTAATCATTTTCGCATGTAACCTAACCTATAGATCTAAGCATGTTGCGCAAACATGGATCACAAAACATGGTATAGCAATCATAAAACATGCATCAACCAAGCCTTTGATACCAATTGAAAGTCCTCATAAGGTGGCGAAACCCTAGATAGGCGCATGAAAAATTTCTTCTAAAGCAGCGGAGTGGGTTTCTTAGTATCATCGCATGCAATATGATCAACTTAACAACATGAAACGAATTCATACCGAAGCCATGTGTTGGATGGCGTCTTGGAAAGAGAGAGCAAGAGAGATCTCCTCCAAATGATGCGCACACAAGAATGAGGATGCGCTCACTTCCTTGGTGCTCCTTGTGCTAGCAAGGTTCCAAGATGTGTCTTTGATCGAATGGAAGGGATGGATGAAGCTTTGCTCGCTTTGCCAAATGACTCTCTAAGGCGTCCAAGACTCGTCACACACGAATGCCCCTTCGAGAGTAAGTGGGGAAAGGCGAGAGAGAAGTTCTCTTGGCGTGAACGTGAGATGTGGTCACGTTAGAGAACATGCTATCTAAAAATAGCAATGTCTCAACGTTCATGCGACCATGCATTACCCCAATCGCCAATGCCTCTTTACTTGAACCATGCGCTCACCCAATGAGCTGGTTCAAATCAATTTGGTTCAATAACCAAATAAACCAAGCAACTAGTCCAGATCATAACAAAAACCCCTAAGGCTTAAGATCTGACCGTTCATCTCTTGATGCTCCTGATCTCACCGATCTAGCATCCATTCTCTCAATTGAAGCTTACCGATCTCAAGCCCTTATCAATCAAACATGATCAGACTGGATCTCACTTACAATCAGAGATTAAATCCCTTTAAACTGAACCCAAACAATTCAGTCCACACGATCTGACTTAAGTAAGCCATATCATCAAATTGTGCGACCCTAAGGGTTTCCTTTAAATGTCGGTAACGATAACTTACGTTATCACGATCAGTGAGGGGTATCTAGCAACACATCACTGTCTCCCGATATAAAGGAAAGAGTCTTCCAAGACTACACCCAAACCACAGCACAAGTGTGAATCCAATTCACAAGGCATGCAAATTTCCTTTGCCACTGGATGTTCTTATTGGACAAGCGTGTCAAGCCTGTAGCTCCAATATGATGAGCATGATTAGATCAGATGAACACTGTAATCTGGGTATGGCCATACACTTTCTCAATCATCTCATACAGAGGGGGGCCCCTTTAGAACATCATACTCCAATTAAGGAGACGGCAATCCTTTATCTATCACTAGTGCCCTAACCTGACTCAAGCTCACCATCCAAGATAGTCTATAATCATTATGTTTCAAATGATATTGAACTACCTCAAAACAATGACAATCATCATTTAGAAACACAAGTGATCTCAAGTCAGAGGAAATGTGCCACTTGTTGCAATCAAGGATTATTCACATTGTGACAAGCAATTGAATATCCTAGTAGGGTCTGTCCAGTACATCCAATGTACCCATGAGTCTACATCTTATTCCATGCTCGAAGCATCCTATAAGATTAGAACACATATTAGTCTCAATCATATCAAGGCTGTCTCATGTTCACCAAGATATCTTGACTAAGGACATAACTGCATGTCAGCCTAGCTGAACAGCTTTGAGACATTATTCAGAAGTACACTTATTGCAGCAGACAATGTAACAAACTGAATAACAACCATGCCTTTATAAACATAAGAGTTTATACATGATACTGTTACAATCCCAAGGCCTCAAACATTAGCCTTAAGGGCATACCCCAACAGGGTTAAACCTGGGACAAGATCTATTGCATGTTGGATGTCCCTAAGGGGTGGAAGTCCTTTGGGTAGTTCTTCAGGGGTAAGCTCACTATATTGTTCTAAGAGGGATTCTACTTCAGGGGGTGGCTTACTTTCTTCTTCTTTTTTGACTTCCTTGAGGACTAAGGTAAACAAAGGTTGATCAGGTTTATAATCCTTAGGTCTCATGAGCTGAAGGGTTGGTTGTATGGGTTTGACCTCTTCTATTTTTCCCTTATTGGTTGAGGCCTTAAGCTCTCTAGGCATAGAGGGTTTCAGCTTGATCTTTTGACCTGCATGACTAAAGACATAGGAGTTAGTCCGACCGTAGTGGACTACATCTATGTCATATAGCCATGGTCTACCTAGAAGGACTTGAGCGACGTCCGTAGTGATGACATCACACCAAATTTGTCCTTCATAAGTACCAAACTGTAAGGGAACTAGACTCCTATGGGTTACAGGCACACTTGACTTGTTGACCCATGAGATGCTATAAGGGGTTGGGTGAGCTTCTATTTTAAGCTTGAACTTGGTAGCAGCAGAGTGGGAAACAGCGTTGAGACTACTACCCCCATCTATCACTACTTTGCACATGTTTCCATTGCATTTCGTGTAAGTATGGAAGATACTAGTTCTTCACCAATCATCAGTGGGTGAGGGTTTGATTAAGGTACACGTAACAACTCCTAAGGTGTTTTGGGTAGGTTCCTCACTACTATCATATTCATGATCTTCTAGGATTTGACAACCATAATCAGGGTCATTAATGTCTTCGAGTCTAGGGGTTCGGGTTTCCTCACCTAAGTACAAGACCCTTTTGGGACAGTCTTTCATATAGTGCCCATATTGTTGGCAACCATGGCATTTGACCCTAGATGGTTCAGGATAACTAGAGGGCTTGAGTTTAGGAGTGCTAGAGCTTTGGGGTTGGGTTGGTCTAGGACTTAGTCTAGGGGCACTAAACTCTTTCCTAAAGGCAGACTTAAGTTCTTGCTCTATCTCCTTGGCTCTAAGATGGGCAACCTCTATGGAGTCTATCTAGTAGTAGGTAAGGCTCTTTCTAATCTCAGATCTGAGACCGTTTTTATACCTGCTAAGGGTGAATAGGGGATTTTCTCCTGGGTTTCCCCTAAGGAGGAATTCCTCAAAGCTAGCAGTGTATTGATCAACAGTCATAGATCCTTGGGTTAAGCTAGAGGCTTGGTCAAACAATTTACTCTGAAAATATGAGGGGACATACTTCAGTTTAAGTTGTTGGCGCATTTCTAGCCAAGTGTCTATGGGAGGTAGGTTGAGCCTCTCTTGGTTGTTCTCTATATTGGTCCAGTATAACCTAGCATTTCCCTCCAGAAGGCACTTTGCAAGTCGGACTTTGCTGTGCTCAGGGATCATGCTCCACTCGAAGTATTGTTCGAGCTTGGTTGTCCAATCCAAGAAGTCTCGGGGTTCTAAGGAGCCATTGAAGGTTGGGGGATTGAGTTTGATGGCGCGGTGCACATCATCCTCCCTAAATCTGGGTTGAGGTGGGGTTTGAGTAGGAGGTCCATTCCACATGTTTGGTTGAGGGATTCCTACATGGTTTGGATTGGGATATCCATTCCATGTTTGATAAGGATGGGTTCCTACATGGTTTGGATTGGGGTATCCATTCCACATAGGTTGGGTTCCAGCATGGGTTGGGGTTTGGTGCCCATTCCAAGGTTGTTGGGTTTCCACATGATTTGGACTAGGGGGTGGTTCACTAGCATGATTTGGAGATCTACCCCTAGCATTGTTAAGCTGGTTGAGGTTTTGGTTGATGGTTTCTATTTGAGCATCCAAAAGGCGAAATTGGTTAAGACTCTGAGTGATGGTTCCTACTTGCTCAATCAGAAGGTCAATCTTATCATTCAAGGCAGCATTATCCATTGTGGGATCTTGTTGAGTTTTAGACCGGGTTTGCATGGTGGTTTTGAAAGATATAAGTTTTGAAAATTGGGCCAAAAATGATAGATAAAAATAAGTAGTCAATTTCTTTCAAACACCTAGTTCCAAAGACCGCTTAGAAGTAGAAAAATAAGTTTTGAGGCTTAAAAATCTAGTCTAAGAGCCTATGCTCTCATACCAAGTTGATGTAGGACAGAAGGGTCTAAAGCATTCAAACAACGAATTTCGAAATAGGTTTTGATAATATGTAGATACTAAGAAAAACCCGATTTTGACTAATGAGATTTGAAAACTAATTTTTTTGTATTTTATATAATAAAGGGAAAATCTGGAAATTAAACTAAAGAAAGCTGTAAATGCTGAAAGTAAATTGCTGGAAATAAACTTATAGAGCAGTCCTTGAGAATAGAAGGACTGTACTTCCCGATCTTCACCGATCCAACTCTGATGGAAGGTGTAGGGTGGAGCTTACAAGCAATCACAGAAGATCCATACAAGTCACGGATTTTAATACAGAAGCAGATCAAGGGGTGAGGTTAAGCCTCACAAGTTCCCTTGTTAATCCTAAGTTAACTAAAGAGAGAGGGGGGGAAGAGAAGGAAGGGGGACGCCCCTCCTAGAACCACTCCAAGCGCAAGCTACAAGTTATGTAATCAAGAGTTAGTGTAGAGAAGAGTTCTTAAAACCAAATGAAGAGATTAAGAGAAGAGACTTAGCTGAAGAGGATGAAGACTCCATGAGGCCGAGGGGGTGATCTCCATCTTGCTCCAAAACGAGGGTGAGAGAAGTTCTCCTTGTGGTTGCGCACTTGAACAAAGGGGAGAGCTTCTTAGGGTTTCGGTGGAAGAGTTGGAAGAAGGGAGAAGGGCTCGGCTAAAGGAGTATTCTATCACTAACACAAGCAATTAACCTAGGAAACTAATAGACAATGTTATTTCATCCAAAGCTAATCGAGAGTACATGAGGGAGGTTACATTTATAGGCAAGATAGAGGGTGGGCAAGGTGGTCATTTGCCCCTAGGCGCCAATTACAAAAGAGGAGAGAAAATTTCAGCATTTAATGAGAGGTGTGAAAGCAATTAATTGTGGAGATTCTTCCTTTCTTTGGTGATGCTCTTATGGGAATTCTTTGAATTTCGAATAGGGCCTTCAATACTCCTTTGTGTTGATGAGATGGTTTCTTTCCATGATGGTTGTGGGCGCATGAATGAAGAGTTCAAAATTTGAATCCCTTCCATAAGTGCTTGGGGGGCAAGGTAAGATGGTAAGTCCTCATAAATGTCTTCCTTTGATTTTGGATCTTGATGGATGATAATTTTGAATTCTTCCCTTGGTTGGGCTGGTGTGTTGGCGCATATCCATGGATGGATGGCTGAGGTGGCTGATAGGTTCATTAAAGAGGCGCCCAATAAAGATGGAAGTTGTGCTAGCAAGTGAGTTGATCCAAGGGTTGAGTTGAACTTTGAGTTGAAGGGGTTGAAGTCTTCTTTCCTTTCTTGAACTAAGTTTGTTGAGTGGGACTTGAGCTGACCTTTGAGTGAGGCTTGAGCTGATCCTTTAGCTAAGAATGACCTGCCAAAATATAACCAATGCAAGGATGCACTATCCTACCATGATGCAAAGTACATAAAAGACTCATGCATTACAATGCACAAACCTACTACATTTGGACTTGCCATAAATCTAAATGCTGAATACCTTGCACATGGTATTCCATGATGAATATGAGAATTTTGTAAAGTTGGAACAATCATTAGTCATGACCTCTAATTATGTTTTAACTTCTTCAAATTTTCATGATTTTGAAAATTCTAAATACCCCATTAACCTTCCCTTAACACTTTACAAGTCATTCAGTCCCCTCTCACATAACATAGTGCCTTGCAACAGATATATTTAGGACACATGTGAAGAAAATTTTAAACTTTTGGAGACTTGTGAGAAGAAGGATGAAGAATTTGAGGAGCCTCAAGTAAGAACTAGCGAGATAGATGGGGGTGAATTTGATAGTGTTAGGATGGAGTACCCCATTGAAGAGAAAGAAATTGAGGAGAAAGATGAGGAAAAGGATCCAGTGCATATTCTACCACCACCACTATATGAATCATCAATCCCTTTTCTCCAGAAAGATTAATTAGAAATTTGCATGATAGATGATGAAGGAGATAATTTTAAGGATAATGATGATGATGTGATTGAAATATTATTTGATTCAAATCCAACCACATGTATCCAAAAGATGATAACACATGAGATTCTTGATCACATTGACATTGAGGTAATGAAAAACCCAAAATAAAACTTGAAAACTTCTTGATCAATCCAAGGTATGAATTTTTTGATCTTCATTATAATCTTCTTCCAATTACTAATATAAATCTAAAGGAAGAATGCATGATATTACACTTAGAAAAATGCATAAAAATTATTGGGTATTCTTTGCATAACTTTAATTTTTTATTTTTGTATGCATGTAATGGCCACTGCGACATGGATCCACCTGTTTAACTGGATATATTTGGTGGGCACACTCTTAAGACGGAGGTAAAGTAGAAGATTATATGCTCTCTATTATGCCACTAATTCACCAACTCTGCCATAACATGAAGCTATGGTCAAGCTAACAACCTTAAACAAGCGCTTTTATGGAGGAATTTTTAGAAAATTTTTACGTGAAGAACAGGTGATAAATGAGACATTCACGAGTGTGGCCGTGAGTCCCTCACGGGCCATGAATGCTGCGTCTGAAGGAAAAGCGAAGGGTAAGTCACAGAAACATTCACGGTCGCAGCCGTGAAGACTCAGTTTCACACGTTACGGGCGGAAGTTAGGGCTCACGCCTTCACTCGCAAATCCGATTTTCCACTCGATTTCTTCCACCAGAAGTGACAAATCCCTCTTCCAGACCTTCCTTCATCACCGATCGCCCTTTTCATTGATCTTCCAATGATCTTTCGGCCGATTTCAACTGGATTTCCTCAGAGATCACCGGACATGCTGAAGAACACGATTTTGTCGCTAACGCTCGTTTCCAGCCAGATTTTTCTTAGATTTGTGAGGAATCCTTACTCAATTATAGATTTTGGTTTCTCTACTCGATTTGCATTTTTTTTTTTTTGCATTGATTTGGAGCTAGATTTACTCGATTCTTGAGTAAGATTTCTGTAAAATTATGGTCAAGAGTTTTTCTAGAGTTCCTATAGCTTCACGATTTTTGTAAAAACTCTATACATCTGTGTTGGTATTTGATGTTTGTGATACTTATTTGACATATATGATGGTTTTTGATATATTTGGATGCATGATGTTGATTTGGGATGTATTTTGGTATTATACTGAATTTTGACATTAGAGATGGTAAATGTGATTAGAACGATGAAATGTGACGGTAAAGGGTATCTGAAGCTTGATTACATTGTAAAATGATAATATTTAGGATGTAGAATTGTTTTTTTGGTCTTTTATCATATGTGGATTGATGTGTTGATATAATTGCATAGGGAATCACTATACATTTTAAAGGGAAGTTTTGCAAAAAAATTTTGAAAATTGCCATGTATTGATTAAATGATTGAGTATATGCAACAATTTAAGTCTAGGATGTCTTCATATATTTTGATTGTATTCAAGCTTTATATATATGTATCCTGAATGTTTATGATTTTTAAGGATATATGAGTTTGTTCTATCTTTGATTTTGTAATTAGAAAGCATTTTGAGTAATTGATTTGATGACATAGGAATTTTTGAAACTTTATGTAGACTTAAATTGTTGTGCAAATTCAATTCTGGTATGGATAAAATGCATGAATGAAATATTGGGCATCCTTAAGATACAAGCTAAGTAAAATTACTCAAACTTAATTTATCTATTTTTTCTTGATGGAGAACTTTTCATGAATAGAAAATTGGTGACATTAATATAAAGAGGTATGCTTCAACTCCTCTGGTTGAAGGATCTGAAGTCATGAGTTATATTGTACCACAAGTTGGTACACTTTAAATCTATTTCGGTCAACAAAGGGAAAATCTTAAAAGTAAATATTTATCCCTCACGTAGAAAGACCGATAACGATTTAAGTACCATGCCCTTGACCGGCTCTCTCCAGAAGTAAAAAAAAGGAGAAATGAAAATTAAAAAAAAGAACAAAAATGAAGAAAAAGAAAGAGTTGTGGGTCAAGTGGAGAACTCCGCTGACTATCATGATTGAAACTATGAGTTATATTATACTACTATGTGGTATACTTTAAATAATGCTATGATGCTAACAAGAAAGGGCATATAACCATTTAAAGACCAAATTGCGTTAAAAGTTTCTTTACCTTAAATATCACCAAGATTCTAGAAATGAAAATTTCATATGTCAGGTAAGGAGGGTTTATTAAAGTGAAAGTATTTGATGCTTAGTAAGTAAAGATTGGTTGAGATGACATGAATCTTGATTTTTATCCATCTTGGATTGTAAAGTCTTGAGAATTTATTTCTATCATGTTATTTCCTAAATTTCTTAAGTTTTTAAAGATTGATTGCTTAACCTGTGGACTAAGGACATGATTGGGAAAGAATAAACAAATGAATGCTCCTTATCTTTACATTCTCCATACATATTAGAATATTGCTTGAGGACAAGCAAAATTTAATGTCTAGGGTATTCTGATGAGTTATATTTACATCATATTTTTGTGTGTATTTTATATGATATTTTGGGCTTAGTTTGTGATTTTATACCAATTTTTTATGTTTTTACTTCACTTTGTATGGAATCTTCACTTTTCTTAGTTTTTATGAAAATGCCAGTAAAATGGCATAAAAATGGTGAATTTTGCGAGTTTTAAGATCATAGCATGATTCCCGAGGAAATTATGAGGTTGCACATCAAATTTGGAGTGAAATAGAGGCTAGACGCAATATTCACGGTTGCACCCATGAATCTTTCATAGGCTATGAATATCACTCAAAACGATGGATTTTATGAGTTTTGATGCCACTAGATGATTCATGATGAAAAGATGAAGTTGTACATCAAATTTGAGCCAAATCAGAGGTCAAAGGGAGGTCAAACGCAACTTTTATGATAGTGGCCATAGATATAATCACGGGCCGTGAATACACTATGTGCAGTAAACAGAAACTTTCACACCCGTGGCCGTAAACAATTTACGAGTGTTGGGGTATGCCCTTAAGGCTAATGTTTGAGGCCTATGGGAATGTATCAGTATCATGTAATAAACTGTTATGTTTATAAAGGCATGGTTGTTATTCAGTTAGTTACATTGTCTGCTGCAATATATGTTCTTCTGAATAATGTCTCAAAGCTGTTCAGCTAGGCTGACATGCTGTTAAGTCCTTAGTCGATATATCTTGGTGAACATGAGACAGCCTTGATATGATTGAGACTAATATGTGTTCTAATCTTATAGGATGCTTCGAGCATGGAATAAGATGTAGACTCATGGGTACATTGGATGTGCTGGACAGACCCTACTAGGATGTTCAATTGTTTGTCACAATGTGAATATTCCTTGAATGTGACAAGTGGCACATTTCCTTTGACTTGAGATCACTTGTGTTTTCTAAATGATGATTGTCATTGTTTTGAGGTAGTTCAATATCATTTGAAACATAATGATTATAGACTATCTTGGATGGTGAGCTTGAATCAGGTTAGGGCACTAGTGATAGACATAGGATTGCCGTCTCCTTGTTTAAGGAGTGTGATGTTCTAAAGGGGCCCCCTGAATGAGATGATTGAGAGAGTGTATGGCCATACCCAGGTGACTGTGTTCATCTGATCTAATCATGCTTATCATATTGGAGTTACAAGCTTGACAAGCTTGTCCAATAAGAACATCCAGTGGCAAAGGAAATATGCATGCCTTGTGAGTTGATTCACACTTGTGCTGTGGTTTGGGTGTAGTCTTGGAAGACTCTTTCCTTTATATCGGGAGACAGTGATGTGTTGCTAGATACCCCTCACTGATCGTGATAATGAGAATTATCGTTACCCGACATTTAGAGGAAACCCTCAGGGTCGCACAATTTGATGATATGGCTTACTTAAGTCAGATCGTGTGGACTGAATTGTTCAGGTTCAGTTTAAAGGGATTTAATCTCTGATTGTAAGTGAGATCTGGTCTGATCATGTTTGATTGATTAGGGCTTGAGATCGGTAAGCTTCGATCGAGAGAATGGATGCTAGATCGGTCAGATCAAGAGCATCAAAGAGATCGACGGTTAGATCTGAAGCCTTAGGGTTTAATTAAGATCTAGACCATATTGCTTGGGATAATTGGTCTTGGACCAAACCGTGATGAACCGGCTCATGAATGAGCGCATGGTTCAAAGTGAAGAGAAGTTTGCGCTTGGGTAAAACCGAAGTCGCATGAGAGCATGAACGTGGGAGTGGTTTTCTATTTTTAGAAACCACGACTCCTAAGCGTGGTCACATCTCTCTCGCTTCATTCACACCTTGTCGCCGCGCTTGGCTAGAGGGTCTTGAGGCATTCTCGCGTGGAGGAGAGGCTAAGACGACAAGGAAGTTTTCGCCAAGGAGATCTCTCATCCTTTCCACTCGACAAGAACCTTTGGAGAACCTTGCTAGCACAAGGATCAACAAAGAGTAGGCGACATCACCTTGTGTGCGCCACCTAAGGAGGAGATCCATTTCGCTCTCTCATTCCAAGACACCATCCAAGTGATGGCAATGGTGAGTATCGCTTTTCATTATAAGTTGATCATATTACATGCTTTAAGATCGCATAAGAAACCCTAGATTACGCTAGAAATTTTGTTGCGCCTCCTATTAGGGTTTCGCCCCCCTCTTGAAAGGGGTTCCCTTCAATTGGTATCAGAGCGAGGCTCATGCATGATAATATGATTGCTTTGATTTTGTGTTCCATGAATGCTTAGATCTATATCATGCGAAATTTTAACATGTTGATTTGTTTCATGCCGAAACCTATTTCATGTTTCATTTGCGCATGTATGATGATATATTGGCGCATCTTGGTTTTCTCAAAACTATTTTACATGCGCGACTCACTATAGATCTAAGGCCCTCCTATAAACCCTTAGACGGGTTATTAGGGTTGAAGTCACCCCCTGAGTTAGATCCAAACGGTCTGATCAGACTATCTGACAGCCTGAATGGGTCGACCAGATAGCACCTTGGCGCAAGCCTGTGGTGGCTATAGGTCGACTGCAGACAGGTGTGTAGCGATGTCTGATTGAGACAACCTATGAACACACATGAGTTAGGCCCGGGGTCACACCCGCTTGCCAGACCTCAATGTGGTTGTTCAGCCCTGACGCAAGCATGGTTGACCTTATGGTCGACTCAAGTCAATTAGGACTTGGTGCATGCTAGGGCAGTGGATCTGACTAGGTTGGATGAGTGGATCCCTGGTAATGGACCGTTGTAAGGTTGAAGGGCGAATAAGGAAATTAAAATTGATACCTATGGGGTTTTTTCAAAATTTTAATTTTCTTGGTTGGATCACATGTTTGAATGATGCATATGTTTGTCTATTTAGTCTTATGTGGGCTGCCCATATTAATTGTGTGCTGTGCTGGGGCCTGCGTGCCTGGGATTTACAATTGTAAATTAATTGTTATTTTTGTGATCTGCGAATCACAGTTTAATTAATTTATAATGTCATATTGACCTGCGTGTCAATCTTGTCTAGATAGTTAAATTTGTAATTTAATTAGACAAGAGCACTGAGCACACTTGGCAAAGGCGCATGCAGCAGTGGCTGGACCAGGTGGGAGGTCTAGGGTTCGACCCTAGGACCTGGCGCAATTTTCCTGGTGGGTGCACCAGAGCTGCAATTGGCGCTTGGGCCCTGTTTTGGGCCAGATGAGCAGCAAAAGACCCATGAAGAGCAAGTGAAGACTTGATTTAGGTTAAGGTCTCACTAGGGCTATGGGCTTTTACCACATAAGATTCATGCTTTCTTTTATTTACTGTTTAAATATTAGAATTGCATGATTAAGTTTATCTTCTGCTATCACCATAGGAATTGCATGATAGTGAAAGAAGATAAAAGACCGTTAAAATCCAACGCTAAATATCAAGCTCGTAAGCCTTCTGACGCGAAACCTCACTGTTCTGATTATCGTTGGAGCCGTGTTGTACCCACTCAGTGGGCACGTCCATCTATCTTCAGACGGTGCGCGATTTCACCTGTGTGTTACAGAGTGGGGATTTATCCCTTCTCGTTGCTCAGCATAGCACATGGTGGTCCAGGGAGTAGGTCGGGTCAGCTTGACCGTGTGGGCTACATATGTGGCGCATATGGTAGCACATGGAGGCAGCCATCTGTGGGGTCAGAGACTGTGTTGTACCAACTCAGTTGGCACAGTCTGCTGGATTGCCCAGATGAAGGGGAATCGCACGGGTTGGCGATCGGCAGGGAATGCCTACCGGAGATTAGTGCTTGTACTCTCTGTGCATCTTATCTCGCCTGAGCGGGACGCGGAGACCAAGTATGAAATCCGGATCCCATCTCACTAAAAGAGTACTACTCTTTCGGGCTGTTTTGCTGGATTTTTCAGCCAGATAAAAATAGTGAGAAAAAGAATCTTTCTTAAGTCCTGATTGATTCTTATACATTGATACTGACCTTGCTGTTCTTGCATTGTTGTAGATACCTGCAGCAACGAACACCATGAACTTCAATGTGCGATCCCTACTGGAAAGGGAGAAGTTTGCTGGGCCGAACTTCTCTGACTGGTTTGGACACCTTAAGATCGTTCTTAAGGCAGAGAGGAAACTGTATGTCCTCGAGACGGCGATACCGCCGCAGCCCGCTCCGAACGCCGCAAGGGCGGTTCGGGAAGCCTATGAAAAGCACGTCAATGATAGCATTGATGTCGCTTGCCTGATGCTAGCGTCTATGACGCCACCGCTGCAGCGTCAGCATGAGGATATGTCGGCTATAGAGATTATAGCGAACCTCAAGATGCTGTATGCTGCACAGGCGAGGACAGAGCGCTACAATTTGACGAAGCTCTTCTTTCAGAGCAAACTGGCTGAAGGGAGCCCAGTGGGAGCTCACGTGCTCAAGATGATTGGGCACAAGGAGGCTCTAGAGAAACTGGGGCATACCATCAACCAGGAGCTTGCTGTGGACATTATTCTGCAGTCTCTCCCGCCTTCATTCGACGCGTTCATTATTAATTTTAATATGAACAAAATCGATTGTACTCCGGCAGAGCTGCTGAATATGCTCTTGACCACTGAGGAGACTCTGAAGGGTAAGCCTTCGACCTCTGTCTTAATGGTTCCTTCTAGGAACAAGAAGAAGGGGAAGAAGGGCAAGGCCACTGTCAAGAGCTACAGCAAGGCTCTGAAGCAAAAGGTCAAGCGGTCTAAGGAATACAGGTGCTTCCACTGTGGCCAGCTGGGTCACTGGAAAAAGGACTGTAAAGCGCTCCAAGGAGATAAGAGGGGAAGCATTGCTTCTAGCTCAGGTATATTCGTGACTGAGGTCATGTTTTCTTCTTCTATATCATGGGTGTTGGACACTGCATGTGGAGTTCACATTTGTTCAAATGTACAGGAACTCAAGAGAAGAAGGCAGGTGGGACAGCATGAGGTGGACCTACGCGTTGGAAACGGAGCACGGGTTGCTGCTGTTGCTGTAGGAGACTACTTCATTTCTTTACCATCTGGCATTGTATTGGAACTAGACAATTGTTACTTTGTTCCCAGTATTACTAAAAATATTATCTCCATTCCTGCTCTTGTCAGGAAGGGATTTTCCTTTGAATGCAATATTTCAAAGTGTGTTTTATCTTTAGATAATATTGTTTATGCAACTGGTTCAATTAACAATGGGTTATTCATGTTGGACATGGAATGTTCAATACAGCAAATTGATATTAAGAAAGCCAAGTATGCTGATGATAGCACCTTGTTATGGCATAGTCGTTTAGGCCATATTAACGAGAAACGCATTAAGCGGTTGCATGATCATGGACTGCTGGGATCATTCTCCTATAAGGAGATTGATACATGCAAAGCTTGTTTGATGGGTAAAATGACGAAGCCACCTTTTCTTCATAAAGGTCAAAGGGCTTCAGGTTTACTTGACCTTATACACAGTGATGTGTGTGGGCCATTTAGTAAACATGCCAGAGGTGGCTATCAGTACTTCATTACCTTTACTGATGATTTCAGTAGGTATGGTTATGTCTATCTGATGAGACATAAAAGTGAATCTTTTGACAAGTTCAAAGAATTCAAAAATGAAGTACAGAATCAGTTAGGCCGAAATATCAAGGCACTTCGCTCAGATCGAGGTGGTGAATACCTAAGTCATGCATTTACTGACTATCTAAAGGAGTGTGGGATTATCTCACAGCTCACTCCGCCAGGAACACCGCAATGGAATGGTGTGTCCGAGAGGAGAAATAGAACGTTACTTGATATGGTTCGTTCTATGATGAGTCAGGCTTCTTTACCCAACTCCTTTTGGGGTTTTGCGCTGGAAACAGCTGCAAAGGTACTAAACCGAGTGCCATCCAAGGCAGTTTCTAAGACTCCATATGAGTTATGGTATGGGAAACAGCCAAGCTTGACATTTATCAGGATCTGGGGCTGCGAGGCTTATGTTAAAAAGCTCGCCTCTGGGAAACTAGAGAGCAGATCTGACAAATGTATCTTTGTCGGTTACCCTAAGGAAACTAAGGGTTATTATTTCTTCGATCCCAAAGAGAACAAGGTTTTTGTTGCTCGGACGGCCATATTTCTTGAGAAGGAGTTTCTTCTGCAAGAGGCCAGTGGGAGAGAAATAAAGTTGGATGAGAATCCAGAAGAAGGACAAAGTGATCAAGCAGAGTTGGATGAGCCTGAGCCGGTAGTACAGGTTATTGAACAACCTGAGGCTCAGATATCACGGGAACCGCGAAGATCGGGAAGGATCCGTCGACAGCCTGAGCGCTATGACGGAGTCTACATCATTGATAATGATGAACCCCTCACTTATGCGGATGCGGTCAGTGGACCGGATTCAGCGAGATGGCTTGAAGCTATGCGCGCCGAGATGGACTCCATGTCAGATAACCAAGTCTGGGATTTGGTTGATCCGCCTCCGGGAGTTATCCCTATAGGCTGTAAATGGATCTTCAAGAAGAAGATTGACATGGATGGTAACGTGGTTACCTATAAAGGCAGGCTAGTTGCGAAAGGTTTCAAACAAATCTACGGGATAGATTATGATGAAACTTTCTCACCTGTAGCCATGTTTAAGTCTATTCGGATTCTTTTCGCGATAGCTGCATATTATGATTATGAGATTTGGCAGATGGATGTGAAAACAGCTTTCCTTAATGGAAATCTGGATGAGGATGTGTACATGACACAACCAGAAGGTTTCACTAATCCAGCAGATCGTCATAAGATATGCAAGTTAAAGAAGTCTATTTATGGACTTAAGCAAGCATCAAGAAGCTGGAATATTCGTTTTGATGAATCAGTCACTGATTTTGGTTTCATCAAGAACGAGGATGACCCGTGTGTATATAAGAGGTTTAGTGGGAGCGTGATTACTTTCTTAGTCCTCTACGTCGATGACATCTTGATCATTGGAAATGACATTCCTGAGATGCATGCTGTTAAGGCATGGCTAAGGAAATGTTTCCAGATGAAAGATCTAGGAGAAGCAGCCTATGTATTAGGTGTGAAGATCTACAGGGATAGATCTAAGAGGCTTCTCGGGCTGTGCCAAAGTACTTACATCGATAAAGTCCTGGAGAGATTTCATTTAGAGAATTCTAAACGAGGATATCTTCCAGTCAGACATGGTCTGAATCTTTCGAAGAGTCAGTGTCCACAAACACAGACTGAGAAAGATGAAATGGACAATACGCCTTATGCTTCGGCTATTGGATCCATTATGTATGCGATGTTGTGTACTCGCCCAGACGTTGCTTACGGGTTAAGCGTGACCAGTCGTTTCCAAAGTAATCCAGGTATGGCGCACTGGATTGCAGTCAAGAACATTTTAAAATATCTGCGGAGGACCAAAGATATGTTCTTGATATATGGTGGTCAGGAAGAACTCAGTATTGAAGGATATACTGACGCTTCGTTCCAGTCGGACCAGGATGATTTCCGATCGCAATCAGGCTATGTTTTTAGCTTGAATGGAGGTGCAGTGGTGTGGAAGAGTTTCAAACAGTCAACTGTTGCTGATTCCACAACAGAAGCCGAGTATGTTGCAGCCTCGGAAGCATCCAAGGAGGCAGTGTGGATTCGTAAGTTCGTGAGAGAACTTGGTGTTGTTCCTTCGAGTGTAGATCCTTTGGTTATCTTCTGTGATAACACTGGAGCAATCGCACAAGCAAAGGAACCACGGTCGCACCAGAAGTCCAAGCACATACAGAGACGGTTTCATTTGATCAGGGAGATCATAGATCGTGGCGAGATCAAAATCTGCAAGGTTCATACAGATGACAATCTGGCAGACCCGCTTACCAAGCCTCTGGCGCAGCAGAAGCATGAGAAGCACTGTAATAATATGGGTTTGAGATTTCTCAACCATTAGATTAAGTGCAAGTGGGAGATTGTTGGGGTATGCCCTTAAGGCTAATGTTTGAGGCCTATGGGAATGTATCAGTATCATGTAATAAACTGTTATGTTTATAAAGGCATGGTTGTTATTCAGTTAGTTACATTGTCTGCTGCAATATATGTTCTTCTGAATAATGTCTCAAAGCTGTTCAGCTAGGCTGACATGCTGTTAAGTCCTTAGTCGATATATCTTGGTGAACATGAGACAGCCTTGATATGATTGAGACTAATATGTGTTCTAATCTTATAGGATGCTTCGAGCATGGAATAAGATGTAGACTCATGGGTACATTGGATGTGCTGGACAGACCCTACTAGGATGTTCAATTGTTTGTCACAATGTGAATATTCCTTGAATGTGACAAGTGGCACATTTCCTTTGACTTGAGATCACTTGTGTTTTCTAAATGATGATTGTCATTGTTTTGAGGTAGTTCAATATCATTTGAAACATAATGATTATAGACTATCTTGGATGGTGAGCTTGAATCAGGTTAGGGCACTAGTGATAGACATAGGATTGTCGTCTCCTTGTTTAAGGAGTGTGATGTTCTAAAGGGGCCCCCTGAATGAGATGATTGAGAGAGTGTATGGCCATACCCAGGTGACTGTGTTCATCTGATCTAATCATGCTTATCATATTGGAGTTACAAGCTTGACAAGCTTGTCCAATAAGAACATCCAGTGGCAAAGGAAATATGCATGCCTTGTGAGTTGATTCACACTTGTGCTGTGGTTTGGGTGTAGTCTTGGAAGACTCTTTCCTTTATATCGGGAGACAGTGATGTGTTGCTAGATACCCCTCACTGATCGTGATAATGAGAATTATCGTTACCGACATTTAGAGGAAACCCTCAGGGTCGCACAATTTGATGATATGGCTTACTTAAGTCAGATCGTGTGGACTGAATTGTTCAGGTTCAGTTTAAAGGGATTTAATCTCTGATTGTAAGTGAGATCTGGTCTGATCATGTTTGATTGATTAGGGCTTGAGATCGGTAAGCTTCGATCGAGAGAATGGATGCTAGATCGGTCAGATCAAGAGCATCAAAGAGATCGACGGTTAGATCTGAAGCCTTAGGGTTTAATTAAGATCTAGACCATATTGCTTGGGATAATTGGTCTTGGACCAAACCGTGATGAACCGGCTCATGAATGAGCGCATGGTTCAAAGTGAAGAGAAGTTTGCGCTTGGGTAAAACCGAAGTCGCATGAGAGCATGAACGTGGGAGTGGTTTTCTATTTTTAGAAACCACGACTCCTAAGCGTGGTCACATCTCTCTCGCTTCATTCACACCTTGTCGCCGCGCTTGGCTAGAGGGTCTTGAGGCATTCTCGCGTGGAGGAGAGGCTAAGACGACAAGGAAGTTTTCGCCAAGGAGATCTCTCATCCTTTCCACTCGACAAGAACCTTTGGAGAACCTTGCTAGCACAAGGATCAACAAAGAGTAGGCGACATCACCTTGTGTGCGCCACCTAAGGAGGAGATCCATTTCGCTCTCTCATTCCAAGACACCATCCAAGTGATGGCAATGGTGAGTATCGCTTTTCATTATAAGTTGATCATATTACATGCTTTAAGATCGCATAAGAAACCCTAGATTACGCTAGAAATTTTGTTGCGCCTCCTATTAGGGTTTCGCCCCCCTCTTGAAAGGGGTTCCCTTCAACGAGCTGTGAATATTTTCACCCCTTCACGTTTTTCACTCGATTCGACCCCGAGTCGAGTTGGAATTGAACCAAATTTTATAAAAACCTTCTTAGATGGGTTCTACATTGATTAAACTATAAAATGAAGGATTTTGGAGGGTTTTGGGGGGCTTCTACGAACAAAAATGAACGGAGGCAACGGCAGCGGCGAAAATCACTTCCAGGGCAGAATTCAAACAGGAAAGTCGTGCAAAGGAAGAATTAGAGGCTTCATCTTTGTCTCCAGATTGAGGGAAAGCCTTTTTAATATCTTCAAGTGATTTATTTGGATTAGGATTCAATCCAATCACTTAGGATATTAATTAAGATATGGCATGCGCAAGAGGGCTGATTATTTACTTAATTAGAGTCCTAATTTCATTAGGACTTGCGCCCAAGCCTTATTAGATAATCCATCATGATGCCTTGACTAGGTCTAGGCACATGGATGGGATTAATGCCTCATATGGCATGATATGGGCACATATGGCCAAAGCTTACTTAGGCAAGGCTTAGGCACATATGGGAGTGGAGATTTGATCAATATATTTGATTGGATAATCTCCTAGAGTCATGCCCTAATCGCCCTTACCTTCTCTACAACCTAACCACCTCTTGCTCCTATAAAACAAGTCCTTGTCGCCCCATCTCGAGAGACGAATCCTTGGAGGCGTAGAGAATTGGAGGGGCGACAGCTTGGAGGTTTTTAGAGCTCTTCTTCCATCAAGGCCGAATACTTCTTCCCTTTCCCTTCCTTGGTGCAAATGAGAAAGAAGGCTTGCGGCATCATCTTCCTCTTCTTGTTCCCTTGGCACATCTTTCCCTTGGAGGTTGGCGCAAGTGATCAAGAGGCTCTCCTTAGGCGTGGATCTTCTTCCCGAGGCTAGCACCGGGCATGAAAAAAGAGAGCTCAAGAAATCCGTGTGTGCGAGACTACAGAGGGCGCACACTTGGGCGCCTACAACGGCATCATCTCTTCTCGCTTCTAGGTACTCTTTAATCTCATCGTGTTGACCCCCTCGCAAGACGATCTTCACTAGGTTTTTGGGATAGGCCTGTTCCGGGGATATTCTTCCGCTGTGCAATTGCATTGTTTGATAAAATTCATAAAATATCCCTAGGGTTTCCCAACAATATGCCTACATTAGCAACCTGTGCTCAACCAGTGCATATGCTAGTCTTAAGTACATCATAGCCGTCCCATATCCACTATGATACTTGACTGGGGATAGTCCTTTGAAACTAAATAAAATTTATCTCTAGAGATATTGTTTATGAAAATGTACATATGACGCAGATATACCAAATGCACAATAACGACAATGCCAGAATATATATCACAAATGAATGTGACACATATCGAACTAGCCATAGGTCCTAGGGTGTGATATCCATGATTTATATATCATTATGATGAGTATCAAGTAATGCTAGATAAATACCCATATTAACTCAAGAGGAATAATGCATAAAGAAAAAGACTAAAGAGTAAATTCAATCATTTAGGATGCATATTGATCACTTAATTGGGAATTTGAATAAGTGATTTCTCATGATTTTGTAAAGTCAAAACAAATAAGAGAGAAATGATATAATTACTTAAATGAATGAATAAAGTGAAAAACACCTCATGCTTGTCTTGCAAGCCACCTCAAGCTTGCATGAGGTGAAGATGAATAAGGTGAAGACACCTCATTCTTGGGGATGACTAATGAGGTAAAAATGAGGGGGAAAAAGGGGAAAAGAGGTGTTTTCACCTGCCTTTCACGTTTAGGTTGGGAGAGCAAAGTAGGGTGGTGAATTTGGAGAAGAAGAAATTGGAGAAAGCAAAATTGTGCATAAGGCAAGTTTCTATCCTATGCCCTACATTCATGGTTTCATAAATAGGATAATTTGATACAAAAATGATGTTTAAATCCTAAATAGCTAGTTGATACTCTGATTTGTTGAACTCAAAATGAATTTTGAAGTTGATGCTAAACTAATGTGGAGAATTTTCAAAGAATGGTTAAGGTGATGTGAGTATACAATTCTGACCTTGTTAGGGTTCTTCTTCTATATCTTTGTACACACAAGTGGTTTATCAGTGAGAATTGATTTGTGTGAAAGCAGACATGACAACCTTTCCAACGCATCCAATATTGTATATAGTTAATCAGAGCTCGGGCATCAATTATGCAGCAACATCCAGTATACGTTGTCTATCATACCAGACTGACCTACCTGTATTGTTTTGCTCAGAACTTCCGATTTAAAACTCCGTTTTGAGTAATTCTTGTTTTGTACGAAAGTAAATTCAACGAGCTTTCCAAATGATCATATATTGAATATCTTTCGTATGAATTGTACTCTTAAACCGACTGGATTTGCGAGATCAATGCCCTGGAATTTCTGGAAACAGGGCAGCTTGACCTTTTATTACCATAACCCTTATATCTTTTTGTGTACTTTACCAGATGGACTCAAACCAAGCCTATTGGAAAGTAGACTCAAATATGCTTTCAATGAGTCCTATATTGTATGGTTTTATGCCGTATATCCTTATGATTCATGTGAATGAAGTGAGCTGAACAAATTGATATTGTCTATTGAACTCTTATGGTAGAATTTGTAGTTATTCTTATGCACCTTCCATGCACATGATTTTGATGAATGGATCAATGTCCTTTTCTGGCATTACGATTATTAGTTGATGCATGGGGTTTGTCATTGTACACTTTTGATACTTTTAGCCATGATCATGTTGTAAGGGCAATTGTATGAAGGCAATAATGTCATTTCGTTACTTTGACTTTGTTATGAACCATTGTTCTTTGGCCCTTACATCTTATAGTGGGAAAATGATTTGATCCCATTTATGGGAATTAAGTGATGGATGTGGAGCTAAGTGCTACATGGAGCAAAGTGCCACATTAGAAATAATGGGGGCCACCTCTTGAGTCCATGGGAGCCACCTCTAGAGTCCCTCCATTCACATTTGATTGGGCCATGGTGAGCCTTTGTTGGCTTTTGTTTTGTGGGCTTTCCCATGTTGGGAAACCCCGGGGACATTTTACAATTTTCAGAGTCATAGACATACATACATACATTGCACAGCGGAAGAATGTCGCCGAAACAGGCTGGTCCCAAAAACCCAGTGAAGATCGCAAGCAAGAGAGTCGACACGATGAGTTAGGAAATACCTTAGAGCAAGAAGAGGTCGATGTTGTGATAGGCACCCAAGCGTGCGCCCTCTGCAGTTTCACACACACGGATGCCTCGAGTTCTCTTCTTCCACACCCAATGCTAGCCTCGGGAAGAAGATCCAAGCCTTAGGGAGATGCTCCACTTCACTTGCGCCATCAAGAGGAAAGGATGCGCCAAGATAAAAAGAGGAACCAAGCCAAGCCGCCAAGCACCAAAGCTCCTTGCGCCAAGAGGAAGGGAGGTAGAAGCTTGCGGCTATGGAAGAAGGAAGAGGAAGTTGCGCCCTTGCTCCTAGCTCTCGCCCCTCTTCTTGTGTTCACGCCTCCAAGGATCAATCATCATAAGAGGGGGCGGCTAGGGTCACATATATAGGGCAAGAGGCGGTTAAGGGAAGGGCCAAGATCATGACAAGTGTAGGGCTAGGATGAGGAGGTTTGAGACAAGGAAAGTCTCCAAGACTTTACCATAAACTCCATTCAACCTATCCATAATTTGCCCAAGTACCATATCAGCCCAAGACATGCCTTAGAGGCATTCATACCATCAAGGGAGAAGGGCTAGGCGCCAATTGCTTCCACAATGAAGCAATTTTGCCACCCAAACCCCATTATATCCCTTAGGCGCCAATGAGGTTGGGCTTCTCCCCATTATACCCTTTTAGCCTCTTATCTCTTTATGAGAACTTGTTATTGGGCCTCATTGGATAATGAGCTAGCCTAAACTCCATTACATGGGTTGATTAAGCACTTGGATCCAATCCAATGCAACCCTAATCCACATGTGACCAATCATGGTCAAATACGGGTCAACCTGCCAAAAATAAAGTTTGGCTCCAATAACATTCTTCCATCTCATCAGGCCCATTGGCGCTGATGAAATCTCCCAATTAGATCCGAGTTATCCAATAACTCGATCATAAGGCTTCCCGATCAATACGAGAACTCAAGTATCAAGGTGTGCGACCCTGTAGGTTCCTCTGACGCTGGTAGTGTTGACCAAAGGTCAGCACAAGCAGTGAATGGCACCTAGTAGTGCATCGGTGCTACCCAGGTCATTGGAATGGATATCGACATCGACATCCCCATCATCGCAACTAGGTACAGATGCATTATAGTCTCTTTGCCGAACTGATATCCGATTGGACAAGTGTGTCACCACTTGTTTTCACCCAATCACATGGCTATGACTAAAACAGGTTCTCACCTGGGTATGGCCATACACTCTCAGTCATAGAACCATAGAGGAGCTCCATGGATATCATACTTCCCTAAGGAAGGGGCAAATCCTTTGTCTGTCTATTGACTTTCTCATATGAATCGTGACATGCTCAATGACAACCGTTATGACTTCCCAACTACGGCGAGGTGTTAGGTTGTATCAAAGCAAGTCCCTAACCATATAGAATGATCAATGACCTCAAGTCAAGGGATCAATGCATCTCCTGTCACTTGTAAGGATAACTCATGACACCAAGTCATAGCCTCACAGCGGGTCTATCCAGTATATCCTCCAATGATATACCCATGTGTCTGCGTCCTAACCAGCCCACATACCAGTCTCACAAGTACCATAGTTGTCCCATATCCACTAAGGTACATCGACTGGGGACTATAGTTTGAGCACAGATCCAATCTGTCTCCAGGGACATTATCATGTTAGTACATATGCGCAGATGTAAACAAACATAGATAACGACAATGCCAGAATGATATAAATATCAAAGTCAAGTAGTACATAAGTGGACCAAAACTAGGTCCTAGGGCATATACACCAACAATCTCCCACTTGCACTAAGACCTAGAAGTTGAGGAATCTCAACCCCATATCTCTAGCGTGACCATCATGCTTCTGCTGCGCCAAAGCCTTGGTCAATGGGTCTGCCAGATTGTTCTCTGTGTCAACTTTGCTAATCTTGACATCACCTCTATCAATGATCTCTCTGATCAGGTGAAATCTTCTGAGTATGTGTTTGGATCTTTGATGAGACCGTGGTTCCTTTGCTTGTGCAATTGCTCCATTGTTGTCACAGTAGAGTTCAATGGGATCCATTGCACTAGGGACCACCTGAAGATCACATAAGAACTTCCTTATCCAAACGGCTTCCTTAGCTACTTCAGAAGCGGCCACATACTCTGCCTCGGTTGTAGAATCTGCTATGGTGGATTGCTTGAAGCTCTTCCAGCATACAGCGCCTCCATTTATCTTGAACACATAGCCGGCCTGCGATCTAAAGTCGTCAGGGTCAGACTGGAACGATGCATCAGTATAGCCCTGCATACTTAGCTCTTCCTGTCCCCCATAGACCAAGAACAGATCCTTAGTTCTTCTCAGATACTTTAGGATGTTCTTTACAGCCACCCAGTGCTGCAGACCTGGATTGGATTGGTATTGGCTGGTTATGCTTACAGCATATGCCACATCTGGTCTAGTACACAACATTGCATACATGATCGATCCTACTGCTGAAGCATAAGGAATTCGACTCATGTCATCCCTCTCAGCCTGTGTTGTAGGATACTGGCTCTTTGAGAGAGTAAGGCCATGTCTTACTGGAAGGTATCCTTTCTTGGATTGCTCCAAGTTGAACCTCTCCAGGACCTTATCAATGTAGGTACTCTGACTAAGGGCCAGGAGCCTCTTGGGTCTATCCCGGTAGATCCTTACGCCTAGAATATAGGCGGCCTCCCCTAAGTCTTTCATCTCGAAACACTTCCCCAACCATGTCTTCACAGCTTGAAGACTAGGGATGTCATTTCCGATGAGCAGTATGTCATCAACATACAAGACCAGAAAAATCACCAAGCTCCCACTGAATTTTCTGTATACACAGGCGTCATCTTCACTTTTGATAAAGCCATAATCTCTCACGGCTTCATCAAATCAAAGATTCCAACTTCGAGATGCTTGCTTTAATCCATAAATGGATCTCTTTAGCCTGCAGACCTTATTAGCCTCTGCAGGATGGATGAAGCCATCAAGTTGTGACGTATACACATCCTCAGTCAGCTTCCCGTTAAGGAACGCTGTCTTCACATCCATCTGTCATATCTCATAGTCATGATATGCAGCTATAGTAAGCAGAATCCGAATGGATTTGATCATGGCAACTAGCGAGAAGGTTTCATCATAGTCCACCCCGTGGACTTGTTTAAATCCTTTAGCCACTAGTCTACCTTTATAGGTAACTATATTGCCATCCATGTCTGTCTTCCTCTTGAAGACCCATTTGCACCCTATGGGTATTACCCCATCAGGAAGCTCAACCAAATCCCAGACTTGGTTAGCCGACATGGAATCCATCTCGGATCGCATGGCGTCAAGCCATCTCTCGGAGTCCGGTCCACTGACCGCCTCATCATAGGTTCTGGGTTCATCCTCAATGATGAAGATCCCATCGTGTTGGGTCGGCAGCGACCCGTACCTTTCAGGTGCACGACGAATTCTCCCAGACCTACGCGGGACTTGTGTCTGAGCCTCAGGTTGGCTAGCAACCGATGCAGGTGGCTCAGATTCCATATCTTTGTCTTGTGCTTGCACTTGGACCTCATCCAAGTCAAACTTCCTCCCACTAACTTCTTTCATGAGAAATTCTTTCTCTAGAAAGACAGCACCCCGAGCAACAAAAACTTTGTTCTCGGTTGGGACATAGAAGTAGTATCCTTTAGTTTCCTTAGGATACCCCACAAACACACATTTATCAGATCTAGGTTCTAGCTTGCTAGAATCCTGACGTTTGACATAAGCCTCACATCCCCAGATCTTGATAAAAGTGAGATTAGGGCGTCTCCCACTCCATATCTCGTATGGTATTTTGGAGACACTCTTAGATGGAACGTTGTTCAGTATTAGAGAAGCTATCTCTAGTGCATGCCCCCAGAATGATGGAGGTAGAGTTGCATGACTCATCATGGATCGAACCATATCCAATAAAGTTTGATTTCTCCTTTCAGACACACCATTCCATTGAGGTGTTCAAGGAGGAGTGAGTTGGGATATGATCCCACACTCTCTCAGATAGTCAAAGAACTCACCGCTCAGGTACTCTCCACCTCGATCTGATCGAAGAGCTTTAATGGATCTTCCTAGTTGGCTCTCTACTTCATTCTTGAACTCCTTGAATTTCTCAAAGGACTCAGATTTATGTCTCATTAAGTAGACATAGCCATACCTACTGAAGTCATCAGTGAAGGTAATGAAGTAGTTGTACCCTCCTCTGGCTTGTTTATTGAAAGGCCCACACACATCAGTATGTATGAGATCCAATAAACCTCTTGCCCTCTCACCAATCTTGGTGAATGGCGCTTTTGTCATTTTCCCTAATAAACAAGGTTCACAAGTATCAAATTCCTCCAAGGAACTTGAATCTAACAGTCCATTTGCATGGAGTTGTTGGATGCGATTCTTGTTTATATGGGCTAATCGACAGTGCCATAGGAAAGCACCAACTGAACCACTCAATTTGGTCCTTTTATTACTTATGTTACAAATAGAACTTTCCATATCCAAGATATATAGACCATTGCACAAAGTACCCTTCCCATAGAACATATTTGCAAATGAAAAAGAACAAGAGTTCTTATTTATTTCAAACTTAAATCCCTTCTTTGCTAAGCAAGGAATGGATACAATGTTCTTAGTAAGTGAAGGTACACAAAAGCAATTATCTAGTTCTAATTGAAGTCCAGAAGGCAAGGAGAGAGTCAAAACGTCTACAGCAACAGCAGCAACCTGTGCCCCATTTCCAACGCGTAGGTCAATCTCTCCAGGCCGCACCGATCTACTTTTCTTGAGCCCCTGCATATTTGTACAAATATGAGCCCCACATGCGGTATCCAATACCCATGACATAGAAGTAGAAAGATTGACTTCTGTAACATAGATACCTGAGCTAGAAGTCAAGGCCAAGCCTTTCTTCTCCTCATTCTGAAGCTGCTTGCAGTCCCTTCTCCAGTGACCCTGCTCGCCACAGTGAAAACACCTCTGGTCCTTTGACTTCTTCGCTTTTTTCTTCAGTGCCTTAGTAGGACCTCTGGCACTGGTCTTAGCACGTGCCTTACCCTTCTTCTTTATCTTTTTGGTCGCAGGGACCAAAAGAACAAAATTGGGTTTGGTCTTACCCATCTCTCGCTCGGCTGTTTGGAGCATATTCATTAATTCCTCCCGTGTGCATTCAATCCGGTTCATGTTGAAATTAATAATAAACGGACTGAAGTTAGGGGGCAGGGAATGCAGAATAAGATCCACAACCAGCTCGTTGTCTATGGCATGTCCCAGTCTTCTGAGATGATCTACATTCCCAATGAGTTTGAGAACATGGGGTCTCACTGGTGCACCCTCAGACAACTTACACCGAAAGACTGCTTTGGCGGTGTCAAATCTCTCAGTTCTAGCCTGAGCCTCGAACATCTGTTTCAGATGAGTGATCATCTGAAAAGCGTTCTGCTCCTCATATTGCACCTGCAGTTCAGGTGCCATGCTGGCTAGTATAAGACATGCAACCTCCAAAGAGTCATCCTGATGCTTTCTATAAGCATCTCTGTCTGCCGTTCGGGCATTAGGCGGAGGAGCCGCAGGAAGAGCATGTTCAAGGACATACAGCTTCTTCTCGATCTTGAGGACTATCCTCAAGTTCCGATGCCAGTCCATAAAGTTAGTTCCAACTAACTTATCCTTTATCAAGGAGTGATCGCAGTGATAATACGCCAGTGTTCGTAGCCATTGTTCTACAACACCCAAGAAAAACATATTAGTACTACTTTGAATCATTTAAATTGGACTTGTTTTAAATGATTACTGCTCCCACTATTTTAAATTCGAATTGACAACCCACAAAGTCAATCGGGGTGTTTAAGACTTCCTAGTGAGATGGGATCCTTATTTCACATGAGGCTTTGCGTCCCACGAGGGTGGATGAGATGCACAAAGTAACCCATGTTTCCTAAGGTGGGTGCGCCGGCCGGTTGCTCCAAGCAACTCCCCTTGTTGAGACAGTCTGGGCATTTCATGTCCAGCGAGGGCTGGATACAACATGAAACCTTAACCTCTCAACGATGCCTCTAGACTTTCACCATGTGCCCAGTACATGTGAACTTCTAGTCAAGTCCATTCCTAACCGTTATGCCCAGGGCCAATCAGTTTCCTTGCGAAGGCACGCCCAGGTTAAAACTGGACTGGGGAAACTATTGTCACCACACACTTTCTAAAGATAAGTGGATGTGTCCCATGAGGGTGGGAACCAGTTCACAACTCCACTGATCGATAGCTTAGTGAGGGCTACGCGTTAGAAGGCTACTAGACTTGATATTTTATTATGAGGGTTTTTAAGGTCTCATCAGTTTTATCTTATGTCTAACAATACAGGCATGCAATCCTATAGTGATAACATAACGATAAAACATCACAGGCATGCTTTTAGCAGATAAGGAAAGCAGTAAAGGATGATGTGATCAAAGCCCTTTCAAGACATTGAACCAACCCATGCCAAAAGGAGGTTCAACTCTTGACATAGGACTCAAGCCCCTAAAATAGACCTATCCTAGCCGCCCTCTATCTTGGTCTTCAAGGTTGGCTCTAAGGTCCTTCTCACATGGTTTAGCTCTCAAACCTTAAGGGTAGACCCTAAGGGTTCGGCCAATGCCATGGTCTTCCTCCAATGAGAATGCGCCACAATGCAAGAAGCCAAGTTAGCTAGCTCTCAAACCCAAGGGTTCGGCCATGCCTAACTTGCGCCACCAAGCAAGCTTGTGCCTCTTCCTTTGATGCTTGTTGTGCCACCATCCAAGGTATGCATGCGCCAAGTTCCAAGTACATGCACCACCCTAATCTTCTTCTTAGTTAAAAGCAAAAAGAAAAGCGGCACGCAGGCCTCACGAGGATACATCACATGCATGCAAAGGGGGGGTTTGACTAATGATCACAACATCATGCACAATCAAGGTATTTACTCATGCAATTCTACATGCTCATGAAAAACATAAAATCTGAAATTTTACTTTTTCATAAAACTAGTCTCTTTTTCTCATCTTCTTCTCACAAATCTTTTGGTTAATTGCGATTTATTTTTCATGATGATTTCAGAGATCCTTTCGGCTGGCAATTTTGTCAGATCAAGAGACTTGGCCAGTCCGAAGACACAATGCCTGTCCTACTTGACAAAATTACGTGCGCCTTTAATCTTTAAATCAGACAAGAAAAATAGTCCAAAAATCCAAAAGAGATTGAGAGGATGATAGAAACAAGAAACCCTAATTTCTCCTACTTAGAAAAATCGTTTGCCATGCATCATCCTATTTACGAAAATAGAGATATGGCATGTGAGCATGAAAGAAAAGCATAAAACATCGTTCGAGTCTTGCAAGTCGCTCTGATACCACTGTTGGGAAACCCCGGGGACATTTTACAATTTTCAGAGTCATAGACATACATACATACATTGCACAGCGGAAGAATGTCCCCGAAACAGGCCGGTCCCAAAACCCAGCGAAGATCACAAGCAAGAGAGTCGACACGATGAGTTAGGAAATATCTTAGAGCAAGATGAGGTCGATGTTGTGATAGGCGCCCAAGCGTGCGCCCTCTGCAGTTTCACACACACGGATGCCTCGAGTTCTCTTCTTCCACGCCCAGTGCTAGCCTCGGGAAGAAGATCCAAGCCTTAGGGAGATGCTCCACTTCACTTGCGCCACCAAGAGGAAAGGATGCACCAAGAGAAAAAGAGGAACCAAGCCAAGCCGCCAAGCACCAAATCTCCTTGCGCCAAGAGGAAGGGAGGTAGAAGCTTGCGGCTATGGAAGAAGGAAGAGGAAGTTGCACCCTTGCTCCTAGCTCTCGCCCCTCCCCTCTTCTTGTGTTCATGCCTCCAAGGATCAATCATCATAAGAGGGGGCGGCTAGGGTCACATATATAGGGCAAGAGGCGGTTAAGGGAAGGGCCAAGATCATGACAAGTGTAGGGCTAGGATGAGGAGGTTTGAGACAAGGAAAGTCTCCAAGACTTTACCATAAACTCCATTCAACCTATCCATAATTTGCCCAAGTACCATATCAGCCCAAGACATGCCTTAGAGGCATTCATACCATCAAGGGAGAAGGGCTAGGCGCCAATTGCTTCCTTAATGAAGCAATTTTGCCACCCAAACCCCATTCTACCCCTTAGGCGCCAATGAGGTTGGGCTTCTCCCCATTATACCCTTTTAGCCTCTTATCTCTTCATGAGAACTTGTTATTGGGCCTCATTGGATAATGAGCTAGCCCAAACTCCATTACATGGGTTGATTAAGCACTTGGATCCAATCCAATGCAACCCTAATCCACATGTGACCAATCATGGTCAAATACGGGTCAACCTGCCAAAAATGAAGTTTGGCTCCAATAACATTCTTCCATCTCATCAGGCCCATTGGCGCTGATGAAATCTCCCAATTAGATCCGAGTTATCCAATAACTCGATCATAAGGCTTCCCGATCAATACGAGAACTCAAGTATCAAGGTGTGCGACCCTGTAGGTTCCTTTGACGCTGGTAGTGTTGACCAAAGGTCAGCACAAGCAGTGAGTGGCACCTAGCAGTGCATCGCTGCTACCCAGGTCATTGGAATGGATATTGACATCGACATCCCCATCATCGCAACTAGGTACAGATGCATTATAGTCTCTTTGCCGAACTGATATCCGATTGGACAAGTGTGTCACCACTTGTTTTCACTCAATCACATGGCTATGACTAAAACAGGTTCTCACCTGGGTATGGTCATACACTCTCAGTCATAGAACCATAGAGGAGCTCCATGGATATCATACTTCCCTAAGGAAGGGGCAAATCCTTTGTCTGTCCATTGACTTTCTCATATGGATCGTGACATGCTCAATGACAACCGTTATGACTTCCCAACTACGGCGAGGTGTTAGGTTGTATCAAAGCAAGTCCCTAACCATATAGAATGATCAATGACCTCAAGTCAAGGGATCAATGCATCTCCTGTCACTTGTGAGGATAACTCATGACACCAAGTCATAGCCTCACAGCGGGTCTATCCAGTATATCCTCCAATGATATACCCATGTGTCTGCGTCCTAACCAGCCCACATACCAGTCTCACAAGTACCATAGCTGTCCCATATCCACTAAGGTACATCGACTGGGGACTATAGTTCGAGCACAAATCCAATCTATCTCCAGGGACATTATCATGTTAGTACATATGCGCAGATGTAAACAAACATAGATAACGACAATGCCAGAATGATATAAATATCAAAGTTAAGTAGTACATAAGTGGACCAAAACTAGGTCCTAGGGCATATACACCAACATCCCAGACGTGGGTTAGTCTTGCTTCCAGACGTGGAGGACTTTTTTTTGCTTTGTTCCCACTACTCTGTCTATGATACTGTAATATTCATGAGTTAATAATGCTATCACTAGTTCCTTTGTGACATTTTGGTACTCATGGGATTACTTGGGTTCTTGAGATCATCCTTATGCTCTATGTTTAGAATGTCATTATGGTATGAGTTTCGACATCCATTTGATAAATTCTATATTGATGCTTCTGTTTTGCATATTATAATGTATTTTGTTGCATGGGCAAAGTAGATCTTGTTGAGTTTTATAGCTCACTCTATTGGCTTTATATACTACAGGCTAGCTTTGGTTGTTTTTCCTTGAGGCAATGAAGGAGGTGTTGAGAGGAAATTTTGCTACTACGCTCTTGTTCAGTTGATGTAGTAATGTAAAGCATAGCATGTTATGCTCATATATGTATATATGTTGTGTATAGAAGATGTTTGAGCAAGTTTGGATATGATATCACACTATACATATGAACTAGTTGTGTAAATGAAGTTTGATGGTTAATCTATCTTTGTGGTTGGTTGATGATTAATGATTTGATTACATGAATTGTCATTCACCTAGGCCTATGTTTACAAAGTTGTTCTCAAATTTTGTTTTGGTTTAATTTTGGATCTTGGGAATTTCGTGCTAACAGAACAGATAATAAGTATTATTCCTAGGGGTGTGACATAGGGCATATACACGAACACAAGTGTACCTCATCTTATGACACCAAGATGAATCCTCATGGCGGGTCGATCTAGTATATCTCTCTTGATATACTCATATGCTTGTATTAGTAACTCGTGCTCAACCAGCACATATACTAGTCTTAAATGTATCATAGCTATCCCATATCTACTATGTTACTCAACTAGGACAAAAATAGAGACTAGATAAAATCTATCTTTAAGGACATTGTTCATGCAAATGTACATATGAGGCAAATGTAGAAAATGCATAACAACGATAATGTCAGGATATGTCATCTATCTTTGATGAAACACACGTTACACTGAACCAATCATACGTCCTAGGGCATTAACACTAACAATCTCCCACTTGCACTAGGACTAGGGTGTTGAGCAACCTCAATGCCAAATCCTAAGCATGACCTACCACGCGCCTGCTGCGCTCTATTTCGAGAGCACCACCGACGGACGGTTGTAATCGCTCGATCTGGCAGCAATCCTCTTCGATTGCCTCGTGAATCTTCTCTAAACTCTAAATCTGTGCTCCTCTTCCTCCTCAGAGTAACATCTCACTGGCGTTTCCCTCTTCTTTGGTCGCAATTCTGTTTAGAAGCACCGCCGGCTGTTAGCTGCCTTGCTCTGCCACCCGTCTCTTGCTGCTCCGCACGCATATGCCATGGGACCTCGCAACCCAATTATCCGCTATGTCCACAGGATCTTAGCTCACACAATTTTTGGACGTGCCGAGAGCGACAGCATGGTTCGCCAAACTAAGCTTTACGTGATGTGGGCTATGTTTCATTCTTTCAGGATCGGAACAAGTTATTTTATGGTGAAGCAATTTGCTAAAAGTAGCTACGGCCCTGAAGGGTATCCTCGTCATGGGTGGTCTGATCACCCAAATAGCCCTCGCCCTCGACATTGTCCCAATTGGGAGAGAGCACTCTATGAGAAGTTGCCGGCTTAATCTAGAGACATGCATTGCCATGAAGATGATTATACGAGGTGCCAAATCGTATTGCTTGTGGTTTCGGGGTTTCGGCTTCCTACTTCCTTTGTCATGTCAATCTCGCACAATCGGGCACGATCGCAACAATTGGAAGTTATACCCTACACCTTGCGAGGACGTTCTCCCAGTCTTCTATGACAGCACCGTCATCGTCCAAGTATTACGGAGCCAGTTCTTCTTCCTCTAATATGGAACAGATGCTCATTAAAATGCAAGAGGAGATGCAACACCAAGGGCAAGTCCAATAGGATCTCTTTGAGCTTATGGAAAATATGTGCCTTGAGAAACAACACTAGGGCACCCTACAATAGGACATCAGAGAGGAGCAATGCCACGAGGCCCACATCATGAGTTCAATGTGGGAGACCGTAAGTGGGATTGAAAAGAACCTCTCCCATGGCTTTAACGATGAAGACGACAACATCAGGGGCGATGGAGACGATGACGATGATGATAAGGAACCCCAAGAAATTAGCTCTGACAACAAGGCGAAGGAAGCAAAGCTGAGGAAGAAGAAGGAGAAGTGAGTATGTTCTTGTGACATTACCCTCTCCACTCTCTCACATATCGTGGATTGCATAAGGACTATGCAAATTCTTATGTGGGGAGGGGGTGGTTTTGATGCTCTCTCCTTCTTCTAACTATTCATTTGGGGCATTGTAACTTTAATTTTGATGTTATTGTTGATTCTTTAGATAATAATTTTTTTACTAGATTTAATCTGAAAGCTTTGAATGAATGATAATTTCACATCTTGTTATGGATTTGATAATGAGAATGCTCAAATTTATCACCCTGTCAAGACCCTATCATGATGTAATCATGCAATCTCAAGTTCAAGAATTTTTGTGAGTGGTCTGTTTGGAAAAATTTTTGAATTGATATGTGACACATTTCTGACATTGTTTGGGACTTGCCATGCTAGTGTTATATACTTTGGATTTCCTATTGATTAAACAGTCTCGTTCATCTATTTGATTATACTCATCTTATGTTGGGTGATAATTGCATGTGTAAAAATTTTTTTTAAAAAAAAGAGTTCTCTCTCTAGCTAGACTTGCAACACCGCTGACTTAGTAATGTACAAAGTAGTCGAGGTAGCTTTCGACCCATGTTTGTGTTTCGTGCCAAACGTGCATAACGGTCATGAGTTCTTTTAGCACACTTAACCAATCCTAGCTGAGTAACCGGAGCAACAATCCACCCATGGTTGTGCTTTGTGTTAGTAGGCTAGAGGAAGTTAGGTAGGCTCCAA
This sequence comes from Costus lasius, assembly GCA_027563935.2. Lineage (NCBI taxonomy): Eukaryota > Viridiplantae > Streptophyta > Magnoliopsida > Zingiberales > Costaceae > Costus > Costus lasius. The sequence continues at coordinate 61,392,519 of CM050454.1, read as the reverse complement.
ATGTATTGTCAGTTGAAATAAACAAAAATAATGTTCTGAAGTTCTGACATGAAAATAATGCATTTGAATTTGACCCCAACACTTGACTTTGGATGAATTTAACTGTGAATGAGGTTTATTTATGAAATAGGAATCATTGTATTTTACTTAATCTCTTCAACTAAGGATTTTGGAGCCTTTTTTTATTTTATCTTGGATGATAGACCTCTTATTTTAAATTCTAAAATTTGATTACACTATTTCATAATAAGCTTTGACTTGGTGATGTGTTTGTAGCTTTGAGTTGTCTATTTCATGTCTAGCTTGTGAATCATCTTGTTTTTATTGCTTGAGGACAAGCAAGAATTTAAGTCTGAGAGATTTTTATGATTTGTATTTTGGTAGTATTATATGACGTGATTTTATCTCAAAACAAGTCATACTCTAGTGCTTTTACGTCAAATTCAGGCTTATTTTACTTGTTTTATTCAGAATCTTCCCTTTTCCATATCTTTATGCACTTTTAGGTAAAATCACTTACTTTTGGAGCATAATTGACGATTCTGAGACCACTTCGCGATTCAGAATAAAAAGACGAGCTAGCATAGCAAATTTGGAGTTAAACGGAGCTTCGTATGAACATCACGGCCTGGCCGTAATTATCTTCATGGTCGTGGTGACCATTGGATGACAATGTCTTCACTCCTTGGTCGTGATTATCATCATGATCATGATTATCCTAGAGAAAGCCCTGACAAAGATTTTTGCTAAGATGATCACAGCTTAACCATGAACGTCTTCACGTCCGTGATCAGCGAATCTAAAATCCATAGAAGACTTCACAGCCCACCCATGATCATATTCATACCCATGAAGAGAAGACCCATTTTCCACATAAGTCTTTATGGCTCGACTGTTAAGTGCTTCACGCCCATGATTGTATTTACCAAAATTCATAGAAGACTTCACGGCTTAGTCGTGAAGCCGATCACGCCCATGATAGAGTTTGCCGATCATGATTCCTAGTGATTTTGGGGCGAATCTAACTGATTTTTTGTCCGGTTTGAAGGGGAAGATGAAAGGATGGCCTCAGGAAACAAAACTGAAGACAAAGAGATGCTTTAGGAAGGCGATCTGGGGCAGAAATTGAGAGAAGTGGACGAACATCGACGAATGTAGCGGACGGACGAAAAAGGTATTTTTCCAGCGAGATTTTCATACGAAACTTCTCCAATCAGTGGATCTATTTTGTTCTTCTTGTTTAGAACACTTTTCCTTCTATTTGTCTTGTCTTTGGATGATTTAACTGAGGATTTATGCTGAACTCTTTGTAATGGCTGCTTAAGCCCTAATTTAGGATTTTAAGTGTAGTTTCATGTCTAGATTTCTATCTTTTTCCTTGACACAGTTTGTATAATGAATCCTTTTCATATATCCAGACTTGAATGAATTGTTTGCTTGTATTTACTTTGACCAAGTTTGTACTTGTTTAAAACATCATGAGAAGTACCGAAAGGTGAGACATGACATTGGATCTGCTAGACTAGACACGCATAGTTCTATCATGAAAGTAGGTAGAACTTGTGTGAGGACACATTGTTTACCCTAGTGTTCATTGGATTAACCTAGATCAATAAGCCACGAAAGTAGGAGATCGATATAGGTTGGTACTAGTTTATACCACTGCAAGGGGGTAACCTGTACTTTCGGGTTAGTCCTTATCTATTTGGTTGATTTATGTTACTATTTTAAGTTCAGATATTGATTCAACATGAAATGAACCCAAAATCCTGAATCTCCTCATAACTGCATCTCCCGTGACTGTTGATTTGCAACTAGGACCAACCTTCCTACTTAGTTCTATTAGATTCTCCTTGATTTCAAACCATCTTTAGTTCGTTTAGCTATCGATCACATCTTCAATCGGTAATTGTGACTCATCCCTGTGGGATTGACATCTAAAGTACTACATCGATAAGCCATGCACTTGCAGTGAGCATAAAAATGATCCCCTTGTTGGTAATCTCTAGACCTATTTTAAAATTTAAACGTAGTAGAACAAAGGTCCAAAACAGAATTCCCAAAAACACTAGGATCATCTTACGAGTGAACACCGGAGGATTTATAGAGTAATACCTTTGTTTAGAAATTTTCTGGAGCGCTATCGATGACGAAGACGCGCAAATGCCCGTCCTCTGCAATCGCGCACACACAGGCTCCTCGAGTCCTCTCCAGTTACCATGCTAGGTGTTAGCCCCGGGAGATGAGATCCATGCCTCTAAGTTTTCTCACCTTGTGCCTATGCCAAGAAGAAGAGGGAGAGTTGGCAACAAGGAGTGGGTAGCACTACCACTTGTCCCAACCTATGCAAAAACTTATGATTGTCATCACCTACAAGAACCTCATGCCAAGGAGGAGAGGGGAGGCGATAACAGGAGATAAGAGAAGATAACTAGTGCAAAAATCTCCCAAGAAAGTCTCTCTATTTATAATAGATGTACCAGCTATCCTTGGAGATTATTTTCTTATTAAATTTAATATATAAATATATTAAATAAAATGAAGAATTCGCTCAAGCCAAGTCTGGATTAAATCTATTAAATATATTTAGCCAAATTGGTCAAGTATGAATAAATATATTTGAATAAATTTGCTTAACCCCCAATTAGCAAATATATTAATTCTTTTAATCAAATAGGTGCCTAAATTATTTTTACCATTAAATATATCAATATATTTAATATAAAATGTGTCTTAGCCTTCAGAAAAATTCTCTTGCTAATTAATTATTTTATTTATTCATGTGACTAAAATGTCAAGTCCAAACTTGCACTAAAACCCTTGTTTGACTCATTTTGACAACACAGGTCAACAGAGGTTAAATGTGGTCCACTAGTAGTCAAACATTAACTAAATGAAATATCATCTACACAGAAGAAATCTCAAACCATCCATCTCCCAGAATAATCTGAATCACACAATGGTTCGATCAGAGGCTAATTGATCAGTATGAGAACTCGAGTGTCTAGGTGTGTGATCCTGTAGGTTCTTTAGACGTTGGCAGTGATAATCTCAAATCATCATAAGTGATGAGTGGCACCTAGCAGTGTATCATGGCTACCCAAGTCAACAGAATGGAGTCATTATCGACATCCCCTAAAAGTGCGACAAAGTATAAGTACAACATTGTTCTTTTGCCAAACTGATATCTTGATTGGACAAGTGTGTCACACTTGTTTACCCAATCTTATGGTCATGACTAAATCAGGTTCTCACCTGGGTATGACCATACACTTTCAGTCATGCAACCATCTAGGGTGCCATGGACATCAAGATTCCTCGCAGGGAAGGGGCAAATCCTCTATTGGCACATTGAATCTCTCATATAGTTTATAACTCACCGAATGACAACCATTATGACTTCCCTTTTATGGTGAAGCGTTAGGTTATATCTAAGTGCATCACTCACCATATAGAGATATCAATGCCCTCAAGTCAAGGACAAGCGTAACTATGACACTGTGACATTCATCTCGGGACACCGAGATGAATCCTCACGGCGAGTCGATCCAGTATATCTCATTTGATATACCTATATGCTTGCGTTAGGAACCTATGCTCAACCAACGCATATACCAGTCTAAGGTGAATCATAGCTGTCTCATATCCATTATGATTCTTGACCGGGGACAAACATAGAGACTAAATAAAATTTATCTCTAGGGACATTGTCTATGCAAATGTACATATGCGGCAGATGTACAAGGTGCATAACAACGACCATGCTAGGATATGTCAATCATCAAACACATATGTGACACGCACCACACCGGAAAAACCATAGGTCCTAGGGCATAAACACTAACAATCTCTCACTTGCACTAGGAGCATGCTTGTTGAGAAACCTCAACGTCATGTCCTAAGCTCGACCTGTCACGCTCCTGCTGCGCCAGAGCACCAGTCAATGGGCCCACTATATTAGTGTCAATATCTGCTATGTCTTTTTACCTCTGTCTCCAAGATAAGGTATAAACATTTGAGTATGTTGTTCGAATCATATGAAGTTCAGTAAAGAACTCCCACTATTCAAACTGCTTCCCAAAAGCATCTGCATACTCTACTTTCAAGTAGTCTGCTTTGAAGCTCCCTCAGCTTCTAGCACTACTACCTTAACAGCTAGACTGTCACAATGGTCTTATTAGAACAAGCTGCCAAGTGTATACACTGAGCTTTTCCTGTCATCACTAACCAAGAACCACCCCTTCGTTCTATACAGAACCTAAGTGTGTTCTTCACTCCTTATCCAGTGCCTAGCACCTGGACTGGACCAGGTACCATTATGTCTTCAAGTCCCACTAAACTTGGGTACTATAATGTAAAGATTCTTTGTCCAAGTTAGGAGTTACCCATAACTCAAGTACACATGAATTGATTCAACCCTTATTCCCACACTATTTGAACCCTTGGTTGCCCACAACCTGTATACATAGTTCAGATTCCATCCTTGACCATTAGCGTTAAGTAGCTGACCTTGGAGTAAATCTAAGTCACATCTTCCTCCCACTGGCCTTTTTCAAGGAAAGACATTTCCAAGAAAAAAAGCACTAAGAGCAACAATCACTTGTTCTCCTATGGGTCTATGGAAATTTGTATCTCTAAGTGAACTTAGGATACACCACTAACACTTATCAGATCTTGGTTCTATGTTATTAGAACCTTAGATATATGACCCAAAGTCTCATATCTCTAGATCCTAATACTGTGTCACGTCATCTCCTAACATGGAGATACATTTAAGATGGAATATAGTTTAGTGTCGAAAAAGCAATTAGCATATCCTCAGAAGAGATACATATGACTTTCAATTCCTCCCACTAGAACCACCTACCAAGGTATTCATTAGGAGGTATGAGCTATGAGCAGACCTCATACTCACTATGATAGTCACCTGTGGCTCAAGTATTCTTCATCCATCCTAGACTGAAGATTACCTATGAATTTCAAAAAGTTGGTTCCATATATATTTATGCAATTTATGAATTCCTATCTTTTGACATTTTTAGTCCACTTCACCTCACTTGGTGAAGGACATTAATTTTCATCAACAAGCAAGTCTTTGCTTATCTTTGACATCTCGAAAGAGGTTAAGATAGTCAATCTCCTAGAAGGAGTTTGAATCTAAGAATTCATTCACATGAAGTCATTGGATGCATCTTGATTTATCATAAAATATCAGAGTTAGAAGATTGGTATTCAATATGGACCACTTATTAAACTAACTTAGTTATTTTGTTACCTCATTATTTGCACAATGTAATGAAAGAGATTTGCAAATGAAAAGAATTCTAAAATTCCTTTTATTCTAAAAATTCTATTCCCAAGGAATAGATATAATGTCAAGTATATTGAAACAATCCTATTATCGGTTATAGAGAGAGTGACAAAGCAGCATCCGGTGCTCCATAATCAATGGTCAGTCCCTCAATGTTAACCTTGTCCTATTTCTACTGAGCACCAGTATATTTTTGCAAATATCAGTCTCAACATGTGGTATAAATACCCATGGTTAGAAATCGATGACATAGGATATTATAACAAAATTACCTGAGCTTGAAGACGAATGGTCAATTCTCTTTGATTCTTTCTAAGGTTGCTTACGATCTTTTTGCCAATGGCCCTCCTGGTCCTAGTTGAAGCACTCATTCTTCCTCACCTTGCCCTTCTTCAGTGCCTTGGCCTTGGACTTGCCCTCACCCCTTTTCTGCTTCTTAATGGTCTTATAGACCATAAGAACATACTTTGATTTGGACTTGTCAATTTCCTTCTCAATTGTCTGTAGTAGTTTCATTAGCTCCTCATGAGTACAGACAATTTTGTTCATATTGAAGTTAATGATGAATGAACTGTAACTCAGGGGGCAGTGACTGCAAGGTTAGATCGGTAGCCAAATCTTGATCCATCTGGTATTCCAGCCTATTGAGATGCGATAAGTACCCAAGCAACTTGAGCACATCCGGTCCCACTAGAGCACCTTTAGGCATCTTGCACTGATAGGCGGCTTTGGATGTTTCAAACCTTTCTGTCTTAGCCTGGGATTCAAACAACTGCTTCAGATGGTAATAATCTGAAAAGTGTTATAATCCTCATGTTGCATCTGCAACTCAAATGACATGGTCACTAACATAAGGCATGATACATCTAGGGCATCATCCTAATGCTTGCAATAAGCCTCTCGTTTAGCTGTACGAGCTGAAGACGCTAGTGGAGGAGGAAGAGCTTAGTCTAAGACATAAAGCTTCTTCTCATGCTTGAGGACTATCCTCAAGGCTTGATATCAGCCCATGAAGTTGATTCTAACTAACTTCTCTCTATCGAGCATGGATTGGAGTGATAGTCCGTTGTTGTTATTGTTTATAGAAGCCATCTACAACAAAAACAAGAGCAAATCAGTATCACATTTTAATCATTTATTCTAGACTTTTATAAATGATTGTTTCTCACTATTTTATTCGAACCAATAATCCTCAAAAATTGATCGAGAAGTCGCCCGACTTCCTTAGTGAGATGGGATCCTCATTGCGTACATGGCTATGCGTCCCACGAGGGTGGGATGTACTGCACAAGGTGACGCATGCTTCCTGAAGTAGGCTCATTGGCTAATTGCAACTTGGCAATTCCCCTTCTTAAGACCATTTAGGCACTTTATATCTAGCGAGGGCTGGATATAACACAAAGCCCTAACCTCTTGAGGGTGCATCCAGAAATTTCATCATGTGAGCCAATACATATGAAAAATCTAGTCAATGTTGGGAAACCCCAGGGATATTTACAAATTTTATAATCATTACAAAGACACAGCAAAAGCATATCCCCGAAACAGGCCGGTCCCAAAAATCCAATGGATCGAATCTTGCGAGGGGGTCGACACGATGAGAGGAGAAAGTACCTAAAGCAAGAGCGGAGTGATGTCGAGGTAGGCACCCAAGTGTGCACCCTCTACAATCTCACATACACAGATTCCTCGAGTCCTCTTTTTCCATGCCCGGTGCTAGCCTCGGGAAGAAGATCCAAGCCTTTGGGATCCATTCTAGTCCACTTGCACCACCCTCAAGATGAGATGTGCCAAGGAGAGAGGTATAAGATGAATGCCACCAAGCCCTAGCCCCTCTTGCGCCAAGAGGAGATAGAGAAGAAGGCTTGTGGCTCTATGGGAGATGATGCCGCCAAGCTTCTAATGTAACACTGATTTTCCCTAGATCTTCCTTAGGTACATGGCTCTCTAGATGATAGTTATCTAAATACAAGAACAGGTTCTCAACGGTATAATATGATATTTTAGCATGCAAGTTCAGGATGGTAATCCGGAATGGAGTTGAGAACACCTGAGGCCCCCTTATGGGGAGGGGGCTGGAATCCCCTTTTGAACCTTGTAGCAAGGCCTTGATTCAGGTCTAGAGCGCTGCTTTGTTTTCTAGCCAATGGTCCAATTCCCTCCAAGCTTCAGCAACTTGCAGCACTTCATGTCAGTGTTCGGGCACCACACTTGGAGAGCACTTGATGGGGATTGAGGGGAAGAGGATGAGTGGAAGCAGGAACAAGGGGCCCTCAGCTCACCTTCAAACAAGGCACAAGGGGCCATCGGCTCACCCTTAACAAGAACAAGCATACGCTAACCCAAGGTTTCAGTTTTCAAAAGAGGTCGACTAAATTGCAAGTGTACAAGTACAAGGGCTTTAAACCACCCTCACACTCCAACGTTAACATTTATGAAATAACGTTTGGAATTCCTGGTCTAGCTGGCATTGTAAAGTATTTTGTGATTGGCTAATACTTGCGGTGAAGATAGGCTGGGAGCTCCTTCCTTGCGCATGTAGCGTGTCGCATTGATTTGATGTGCAAGTTGATTGTGCTGGTTTGATTCTTGGGAAGTCCTTGCTGATGTTTACTTAAGTTGACCCAGGTGTGCAGAATTATTCTTGCTGACGTTGAACTTGAATTGGTCTTGTTGGTGTTGAACTCGATTTACCTTTGCGGATGTTGAATGTGAGCTGACCTTGCAAATATTGATTAGAGTTGACCATGATTGCATGTGTCAAGATTTCCTTGGCATGTTGACATGTGGCTAGGGTGATACGAGTGCCTTGTAAGTGCATTACAAGTGCATAATCCTAGGCTAAACAACCTATTACATTCACTACAAAGAAAAAAAAAACAAAGACTTGGAAAATAAAGCCTAGGCTAATCCTATCTATAACATAGCAACATTCAAACAGAAATATCATGTTTCAAAATTGTTCTACAAATTAGTCTTATAACAAGCAAGACTGGGTAGAACCGAATACTAGTGCTAACAAGTTGAAATTCAGAAATAAAAGTGACCAAAGTATAAAATGTAAACAAGTTTCTAAGATAAGTTCCATCATGTTGTCATCCCATTGCGAACTGGAGGTTTCCTGTGCCTCTTGGATCTTCTAGGTTGTGCCCCTGCATCAGCTTTCTCGGGGGCTATAGAATTCTCCTCCGGAGAATTAACTTTCAAGCTCTCTAGCTCCCCCAGTAAGTGTTGGTGCACTTCCTCTTCAAGTATCCAGGTTTTGGTATGATCACTCCATTTGATGAGGTAGTAAGTCTGAACTCCTTTGCTAGTAAAACGCTACTGCTCCTCGAGAATCCTACAAGCTTGTTTCGTTGGAGCTGGTGCTTCAATGGTTATTGGCTCCTTATACAGCGTCAAGTCCTCCACATTTATAGTTGGGTGAATCCCAAGGGCCGGTGGTAGATCCAATGTATTGGCATTATCATTGATCTTCTTCAATATGCGAAATGGCCCCATCCCCCGTGCTTGCAGCTTGTGATTTTCTCCTTGTTGTCTTTCCTTGTGATTCCTGAAAATAACCAAGTCACCCTCTTTAAAAGAAACACATCATTTATGAGCATTAGCAGCAACTTGATGTTTGAGAGTATATTTAGCAATGTGGTCCTTAACTTCATTGTGAATTTGGACAATGTGTTGCGCAAAGGAGAGGGCAGATTGGTTGGTTTTAAATGGGGATGGCAATGGTGCTAGATCTATGGGTTTGTGAGGTTGGTACCCTAGATTGATTTGGAAGGGGCTGGCTCTGATAGTCAAGGAAGGAGATAGTTAAGGAAGGAGAACTCTATAGTTTGCTCTTCCCCGGGAGCGATGTGAAGTTACCACTGCCGAATCCTGTACGCACTACAATTCGTGAGCAGTGGAATTGGAGGGTGGAGGCAGTCGAGGATCATGACGTTCCTCTTGAGATTGCTCCACCACCTCCTTCTTAGTGACCTACCACCCAGTTAGACCGCATGGAAGCGATGATCAGATTTTGTTTAGGATGCCCAACAAGAAACCCACCTTACCATCAATGAAGGGCTTGATCGGCTTCGCAACCTTGAGACTAAAGTAGGATGCCAAGGACGAGTCCAATCTTCCATCATGGAGTCTATTCATGACCTTCAGCAGTGACTATGTCGACGCTGGGGATGAGCACTTTGGTTTCACCATCACTTGGTCAGCTATTCTGTTACCAGTAGCTTTAGTTGTTTGTTTTCTTTCATTAGCTTTTGTTAGTCTTCTTTTATCATATTTTCATTTCACTTTATGTTTGCTTTTACCACTCTATTAGTTTCAACATCTTAGGTGTCTTGCCCACCCCTTCTCTATGCTATTTTTCATGAAATCTTAGTTATATCCACTTCTTGCTTTGTCTCTAGAATTGCGTTGCTCTATGAATATTAACATGAATCGGATGAGAATCTTGAATGTTTTTACAAGTCTTTATGGGTTGTGGTTTACACATGTGATTCTTGGGTTTAATGTAGTTGAATGATGTACTTAACTCAATTCATTATTTTTATAATTCTGAAAAGTGTGTTTGTTATTTTATCTTAACCTTAAGATACATCTCACGTATAGTGATTGATTGCATCTTGCTTCATAATTTCATACTTATTTGTAATCTTGTCATAGGAATCAGAAATAATAATAGTGGTACCAAAGTGTACTTATACATTACACATTGTACTCCTACTTGGCACTATTCATAGCATTACAATAGCAAAAGGGATAGTGGTACCTAAGTTCATTATCTATCATGCTTGGCACTATCCCCAGAGTTCAAAATAACAGCAGTGGTACAGAAGCCAGGATGTTCTCATTCCTCTAGCTTGGCACTGTTCTTTAAAAAAAAATCACCACATAGGGATTATGTGGTACCGATGCTATTTTCCCATAACTTGATGTACAATTATCTGTTTTGTAAATGCTTGATCAATTATATCATTTATGTGAGATGTGTTGTACAGGTTTTTGGTACTGTCAACTTTGCATACTCTAACGGATTATATCAGTAATATTTGACTTAATTTGCTTTCAATACTGCATTATAACTTGAGGCTTGTTGTGATTAAACTGTAACCTTGCTAGACTTATTTAGGTTATTTGAGATTCCCCATTTCATTTCATCACTATGTTCTAGACAATTTAATTGCTTGAGAACAAGCAAAACTTTAAGTCTGATGTATTTTGATGACATGCATATATATGATATATTGTGACTTATTTTCATTATTATTTTGGAGTAAAATGCATGCTTTGTCTCATTTATTTGCCCAAATGTTTTATGTTATTTAGAATCTTCACTTTCCCTTGGTTTCATTGAAATGTAGGAATTTCACCCACAAATTGGTGGAATTTGGGAGATCTGAAGATATGAGACGATTCCTCATGATGAGAAGCCACATGTGAAATTTTAGCTCACACGGAACCTTCCACGCTCTTCACAGGCATGGCCGTGCATCCATGCACGGCCTTTTATAACCCTGTTTTCCAAGACTACGTCGAGCCGTTCACAGGCATGCCTGTGCATCCTTGCATGGCCGTGAAAGGGTCGACCGACTTTTCCAGAATTCGACGAGACGTTCACGGGCGTGCCCATGAACCCATACATGGCCATGAAGTGTAAGTTCTCCAAAATCAAAAGTTCGCCAAACCGTTCACAGGCATGGCCGTGCACCGATACACAGCCGTGAATGGTTTTGCCTAGTTTTGATAGGCATTCGGTTTTTCACCTAGATCTTACTATTTTTGGAGCAGAATTTGCTAAAATTTTACGGAGACCTTCCCTAACTTAGCAAGCAACAATTCGGGACTAGAATCAGGCGGTTTGATGCAATGGTTGTGGAGAACGGATGAAAGAGGCGATAATTAGGGTCTAGGGGTGATTTTCTCGATGGCGGGACTGTTTGGGCTCGATTTCTCCCTTGTTTCGACGTTGTGGAGCTTGCTCTACCTTCTCCCATCAAGGATCTAACTTTCCCCCTGGTTTGATTCAATCTGTATGAGAGATTTCACGTATCTAACGATGAATATTGTAGCATGAGCTTATTTTTGGGGTTTGGGTGTAACCCGCTGTAAGAATGTTGATTTTTAATGTTCAATCTACACTTTATCTAAATTTACTTTTGTTTTTATTCATGTCTAGGAAGTTTTAATCCATGATTATGTACTGGTCATACATATTTGTGTTTTAGACACTGTGGGAAGGACTGAGAGGTGAACCACAACATTGGATCCCCTTAGACTAGACTGGTGATTTCGGCCACGAGAGTTGTCAAAATCACCCGAGGAACCCTAATTCTTCATAGAACCCATTGGGTCTACTTAACCCAGTAAGCCACGACAGAAGGAGACTTGGGTTAAGTCAGATACCAAACCATGTCCTGAGAGGGAGCGTGTCTGTACCTTAGGAAGGATTACCTTAAGAACATATGTAAAATATGTTTAAAATATCGACATTATCTTTCTTTCATGCTTCAGTGTGGTGAAACCCAAAACTCCGATTCTCTCTCAAGATCTTTACAACCCGTTTGCATTTCTATTTGTTTTTAACCTACTTTAGTTTACTTACTTGCATTAGGATTTAGTGACACTCCTACGCTTGTTTGATCACCTAGCTATTAGTTAACTGATCAGTTAGTACTTGACCCCTAGTCCTCGTGGGATCGATACTTTTTATTATGTGATAGACCGTGCACTTGCGGTACACCCCTATTAGTAAGCCATGTAAACGGACAACTTCTTTAAAAAACAGTCTAGCAACATGAGATGCATCCATAGTTTTGCTACAAGGGATGAAATGGGCCATTTTTGATAATCGATCCACTACGACAAAGATTGAATCATGATGAGTACTAGTTCTAGGCAACCCAAGCACAAAATCCATACTTAGGTCTTGCTAAGGACCCTCGGGTATGGGTAAGGGAATATATAATCCAGTATTATGTTTCTGGGTCTTAACCACTTGGCACGTTTGACAATGGCCAACAACCTTGGCGACATCCTTGTAAATAGATGGCCAAAAGAATCATTCCTCAATGAAAGCTTGGGTCTTATCGCTTCCATGGTGACCTGCTATCCCCCCTCCATGTAATTCCCAAATCAAGAAGTCCCTCAAAGATGTGCGGGGAATGCATAATTTACCATTCTTGAACAAGAAATCATCATGAACATTGTAATCAGGAGAAGATAAACTGAGTTCATTAACATCATGAAAGATCTCTTTAAAATTAGGGCAGCATTTGTATTCATCCTTGATCTGGTCGAATCCAACAATCGCGGCTTGTAAAGTGTGTAGGAGCAAGGCTTTTCGGCTTAATGCATCAGCTACATTATTTTGACTTCTAGCTTTATGTTTTAGGACAAAAGTATATTGTTGTAAAAATTCAACCCACTTAGCATGCCTAGGGTTCAGTTTGACTTGACTACCCAAATAGATCAAGGCTTGGTAATCACTATTGAGGATAAATTCTTTGTGCATCAAATAATGTCTCCAATGCTTAAGTGATTGAACTATGGCATAAAATTCTTTATCATACGTTGAGTACTTTTGCCTTGTGTCATTAAGCTTCTCACTAAAAAAGGCTATAGGGTGTCCATCTTGGCTAAGGGTCCCTCCTATTCCTACTCCTGAGGCATCACAATCCACTACAAGGACTTTGCTAAAATCGGGTAACCTCAATATTGGTGTAGTGGTAATCCTCTTCTTCAGCTCTTGGAAAGCATTCTCGGCAGCAGGGGCCCACTCAAACTTTCCTTGGCGCAAGCAGTTTGTAATTGGAGCAACCAAGGTGCTAAAATTATGGATGAACAGCCGGTAGAATGTGGCTAACCCATGGAAGCTCCTAGCCTCGTTAGTGTGGTAGGGGTTGGCCAATCTAGAATAGCTGTAACCTTTGAAGGAGCAGCTTTAAGACCTTGGTTATTAATGATAAATCCCAAGAATTCAACCTCTTGAGTCAAGAAGACACATTTCTTCATATTCAATAAGAGTTGCTCCTTTTTCAAAAGATCAAGTGTGGCCCTCAAATGTTCCAAATGTTCCTCACTTGTTTTACTAAATATCAAAATATCATCAAAGCACACCACTAAGAATTTACCAATGTAAGGTTTTAAGACTTGACTCATTAATCTCATGAAAGTAGAGGGGGCATTGGTTAGCCCGAAAGGCATAACCAACCACTCATATAAACCATCTTCAGTTTTGAAGGCTATTTTCTATTCAGCCCCCTCTCAGATTCTAACTTGATGATAACCACTACGGAGATCTATCTTAGAAAACCAGGCCAAACCAACAATCATATCCAGGAGGTCATCAAGTCTGGGAATGGGGAATCGGTATTTGATAGTGATCTTGTTAATGGCCCTACAATCTATACACATTCTCCAGGACCCATCTTTCTTAGGGGTAAGAAGTACAGGAACTACACATGGGCTTTCACGTATGAGACCCTTTTCTAATAATTCATCCACTTATCTTTTCAGCTCAGCATGCTCTGTGGGGCTCATGCGATAATGGGGTAAGTGAGGTAGTGTGGCCCCGGGTACCAGATCAATAACATGTTGAACACTCCTTTCGGGTGGTAATTCATTTGGGAGCTCACTTGGGGTGATTGAGGTATAGTCCTTAAGCAATTCAGTGATGAGGGACGGCTGTTCATGCTGACAAGTTTGACAGGCTGCACTATCAAAGTATAAATCAAGCCAGTTTCCTTAGTCTCTTGCAGGAAAGGTTGAGTTCTTAATAAGGTAATAGGTTTCTTAGTATCCACCGCCTTCCCCTTCTTATGTGAAGCTCTAAGTTCCCTTGGTAAGCTAGGCATAAGTGTAATCTTTTTGTGATCGGTGGTGAACTCATAGGTATTACTTCTTCCATAATGAATAACATCAAGATCATACAACCATGGTCTTCCAAGTAGGACATCAGCCACATCCATTTTAGTTACGTTACACCAAATGTTCCCTTGGTATGTGGCTAATTTTAAGGGCACCAAGCATCTAATGGTGACAGGGATACTTGACTGATCAACCCATGATATATTGTACGGTTTAGGATGCCTTTCCTGTTCAAGTTCAAACTTGTTGACAGCTTGCTTAGATATAACATTAAGCTACTACCACTATCTATTACAATCTTACAAACCTTTCCATTGCACTGGGAATATGTGTAGAAGAGACTAGTCCCCCTCCAATTTCGGCCGGGGTGTGCTTAATGTAGGTGCATCTAACTACAGCCATGGTAGGTGGGGGTTCCTCTTCACTATTGTATTCAGGAACAACACTACTGATTCTACTTCCTCCTTCTTGGGTTTAGCTTCTTCTACTTCCTCTATGAGCAAGGCTTTCTTTGAACAGTCCCTAGACAAGTGTCCTAGTTGTGAACAGCTATAACATGTGACCTTGTTGTTACCTTGGGCTGAGGGTCTTCTACCTCTAGGGGTTTCCTCTACCGCGGGTGTCTTAACTAGGGCTTGGTTGGGGCTGACTGTGGCTGGGATTGTAGGGACAGATGCTCTAGGTATGGTATTCCTAATTTGCTGCAAGTCATACTCAATGTCCATGACAAAGTGATAAGCCTCTTGTAGAGTTTCACATCTATGGTGTATCAAGGCCCGTTTAATATCTATTCTCAGTCCCCCTTTGAATCTATTCAAGGTTAGCCATTGATCCTCATGCAGGTCACATTTAATCAAAAGATCCTTGAACTTTCGCACATATTCAGCAGCTGAATCATTCCCCTGAGTTAATCTGGACAGCTGATCATATATTTTCTGCCTATAGTTAGGAGAGACATATTTTTCTCTTAGCTTCCATTTCATGTCATCCCAAGTGGTGATAGGGGGAATGCCACTCCTAGCCAACTTAATTTCCACACTATTCCAATACATTTGGGCTGACCCTCTTAAAAGGAACTTAACACATTGCACTTTCCTATTGTCAGGTATCATACCCCAAACAAAGTACTGTTCAATTTGGGTCTGCTAATTTAAGAACTCCGGTGTATCTAGACTACCCTCTGATGTAGGGGGGAAACGTGGGAGTTATTCTACTTATTAAAACTAATTTAATTTTAGAAAAATCAAAATTCAGAAAAATAACCAAAAATCCAGGGCAATAAAATAGTCATTTAGGAAAATTGCTATACCCTGTAGAAAAATCCATATGCCCAAAACTCGAACTGATTATACCAGCAAGTAGAACACACTAGTTCTTTTGAATGACATGAAAAATAGATGAAGAAGAGTTGTCAACAATTTATAATGTTTGCAATAATAGGCCAAATAAAGAACAGTGCAGAATCTTATCAGTCATGATATTTTGCTATACTTCCCAAGTTGATCTGCCAAGCCTTCAATGGAACCGACTATTCTGAGAGGAAGACCTACCCCTGAGTTGCCCACTGTAGGCTTGTCTCAACCTAAGTGTCAAATAGAGCCATTACCTTCAATTTTAGGGCCCATACCCACAGGTTCTCAACTTGACCTTAGCACTACCTCTAGCAAACCTAAAGATGACTTGCCTAAAAATCCAGTTGAACCCAAACCCATAGGTCTTCTTGAACCTCACATGGAACCTAAGTTAGATCCTTTTGAGCTTGACGTGGATCCAAATCCTCAACTTTTAGGTCAACCCCTAGACTTAGGAAATCTTTTCCAGGACCCTATGATCCTTGAATCTTGTCTTTTAGGTCCTTCTACCCACACCCTTAAGCCTCCATTAGTATCAACAAAACATAATGAACTCAAACATGCTTTAAACTTTGCACTTATTGAAGTTGAATATATTGATTTCATCATTCCATATTCTTTTCAAAGTCTTGTGATTTTCTCTGACAATTTTACTAATGAGTACGGCCGAGAAAGGGAATTCAATGCAGGTGTCCCGGACTTACAGCTTGGACCATGGGCATGGAACAACAAGATAAGATGCTCTGCTGACAACACTTTGCAGACCCATGAAGGACAATTGACTTTTGCCCCTCCAGGACTTCTACAGCATCACCGCAATAACCATTCTTCGGAGAAGAATTTTTTTTCACCCGGGGAGAATGATGCGGACAGAGACCACAGGCCACGAAGGCACAAGTGGAGTCTACGAGTACCCTAGTCAAAGGTCAGGAGGTTCGCGAATAAGCTAGCAAGCTCAATCAATAAAGCTAGCTCAATAATACATAAGAGGCCCAAGACAAGCCCACTTATCAGCAACAATTCGCCACAAAGAAGCCCAAGATTATTCCATTCGATCAGCCTGCAACAAATCAAGATGCGCCAACTCCAAATCAGCACCATCTCATCCAACGCTCATGCTCACGCCAAGCAATGGAAGCAACCCTGTGATGGAAAGCTTGCAACGTCACAAACCAACAATGGAAAACTTCTCAACGTCTCTATGCTACCAAACATGGAAGTAGGAACGTCTCCTTCGCTCAGCCAAGATGGAAGCTTCAACGTCTCTGTCGCCTACAACATTTCAGCAACATCGCTCCTTCTCCTATATGTATCAATGCTTAAACCTTGTAAACGCAGATAGATTTGTTGAATGGAAATGGTTTTCGTTTTCAATCGGATGTCTCCGATCTTCTTCTCCTCTGAGGCGCTTGTGTCGCCTATCCTTCCCCTCACCTCCTTCTAGGGCCGAGCCCTCCCTCTTCCCTTCTTCTCTACAAGCTTCTTCCTCCGAAACCTACGCTCCCAGCCAACCAGTTACGTGTTCACAAGAATTCCAGAAGTTCGCGACCTTGCCGCCGACGATCCACCGGCCGGATCTCCACAAGACTTCGGCCACCACTCCCCCTCCCCAAGACGATGTCACAGCCACCGTCATCCATCCATCCGACTCTCCGATCACCGGAATCGAACTTCCGTTCGAATCCCCTGCTCTCGCCAGCCTTCCGTCCCCACTTCCGCCTTTCATCGTCGTCCGCCTCCGACCGGCCACCATCCGCATCCAAACTCCGCCCACGACGTATCAAAAACCCCAACAACCTCCAGTTATAGTAGGTTTGGATTTGGTCCATCACCGGACGTCCGGCGACGCCCCCTGTTCTGTCCGCGCGCTTCCCCTGTTCTGCTGAGCAGCGCATCTCCGCCTTTCGACGCTGTCCTCCTCCGACCAGCCACCGTCCGTCTCAAAACTCCGGCCACCCCTCCAACACCTTCACAAGGACTTCCAGTTGCAGCAGGTCCGGCGATCGTGCACCACCGGACGAGCGCCGACGATCCCAGCCTTCTTGCGCAACTTCCCCTGTTTCTGAATCCATTGCGTGCTGCATTTTGTTTTGGTCAAAATAATAATCTGACTAAGCCTTTTCTTGCAGATATCTTAAGCAATCGGCTCAACAAAAGTCTTCAACTTTGGCACGTTCAGAAAGAACTAGTTTAGGTCTTCCTCTCAGAATAGTCGGTTCCATTGAAGGCTTGGCAGATCAACTTGGGAAGTATAGCAAAATATCATGACTGATAAGATTCTGCACTGTTCTTTATTTGGCCTATTATTGCAAACATTATAAATTGTTGACAACTCTTCTTCATCTATTTTTCATGTCATTCAAAAGAACTAGTGTGTTCTACTTGCTGGTATAATCAGTTCGAGTTTTGGGCATATGGATTTTTCTACAGGGTATAGCAATTTTCCTAAATGACTATTTTATTGCCCTAGATTTTTGGTTATTTTTCTGAATTTTGATTTTTCTAAAATTAAATTAGTTTTAATAAGTAGAATAACTCCCACGTTTCCCCCCTACATCAGTTTGGTATCAGAGCACAGTTCGTGGGCAACTCTTGTCTGCCTACACGATCCTTGCTTTGTTCTTTGCATAAAAAAAAAAAAAATTGTTAGTTCTTGATTTCATGTTTTATTGCTTATTGCTTTTGCATGTTTTGCTAATTACTTGCATTTAAAAAAAAAAATCCTTCATGTTTCTTTATATTTAGTTTGCATACTTTTGTTATTTGATAAAAAAAAAATTATTATGTGCTTATTGTTTGGATGCTAGTTTGTTTATTCTGAGATAAATTTTATCATACTAGCTGAAATCATTTTTGACATCTTAGGGAGATCTATTTTCAAAGGACTATATTGTGTTTTCAAATATTCCATGGCCACTAGACTCCAACCCCCTACCTTTAGCGGGTCTCTTAACCCTAAGGATTTTAATGACTGGACAACAAAACTTGAGCATTACTTCTATTTTACTGCCATGCCTGAACATTGCAAAGTTAGGTTTACCAAGTTACTTTTACAAAAATCTGCTAGATATTACTGGACCACTGTTGAACAAACCTTGGAAAGAGACAATCTGCTACCCATTGAGAGATGGGATGACATGCTTCATAAACTCAGAGAAAAATATGATCCTTCCTCTCTCCCTGAAAGATTTCTTACACAAAAGAACATGACTGTAGCTGAATACATTCTAAAGTTTAAGACCCTCAACCATAGGAGTAGAGCTAGAGAACATCCTTGGGTTGTGCGTAACAGGTTTATAGATGGTCTTAACTTTGAGATTAAAAGAGGTCTCACCTACTACCCCATACACACAATAGAAGAAGCTTTCCAAATAGCTAGTATGGTAGAACAACATATTAAGGCAACAGATAGGAAAGGACTTGACCAACCTAGAACACAAAGCCAACCACTCCAACAAAAACTTGTTCAAACCTCAGAGTCTACCTTAGGAACTAAAACGAGTCAAGAAGAGACATGTGAAACTCAAGAGGCAAACCATGAGGTAGAACCCATACCTCAACCTTCACTTTTAGGGCCCATACCCATAGGTCCTCAACTTGAGTCTAGCAATCTAGCTAAAGAACCCATAGTTGACTTGTCTGAGAGTCAAACTACCCCTGAGTTGCCCACTGTAGGCTTGTCTCAACCTAAGTGTCAAATAGAGCCATTACCTTCAATTTTAGGGCCCATACCCACAGGTTCTCAACTTGACCTTAGCACTACCTCTAGCAAACCTAAAGATGACTTGCCTAAAAATCCAGTTGAACCCAAACCCATAGGTCTTCTTGAACCTCACATGGAACCTAAGTTAGATCCTTTTGAGCTTGACGTGGATCCAAATCCTCAACTTTTAGGTCAACCCCTAGACTTAGGAAATCTTTTCCAGGACCCTATGATCCTTGAATCTTGTCTTTTAGGTCCTTCTACCCACACCCTTAAGCCTCCATTAGTATCAACAAAACATAATGAACTCAAACATGCTTTAAACTTTGCACTTATTGAAGTTGAATATATTGATTTCATCATTCCATATTCTTTTCAAAGTCTTGTGATTTTCTCTGACAATTTTACTAATGAGTACGGCCGAGAAAGGGAATTCAATGCAGGTGTCCCGGACTTACAGCTTGGACCATGGGCATGGAACAACAAGATAAGATGCTCTGCTGACAACACTTTGCAGACCCATGAAGGACAATTGACTTTTGCCCCTCCAGGACTTCTACAGCATCACCGCAATAACCATTCTTCGGAGAAGAATTTTTTTTCACCCGGGGAGAATGATGCGGACAGAGACCACAGGCCACGAAGGCACAAGTGGAGTCTACGAGTACCCTAGTCAAAGGTCAGGAGGTTCGCGAATAAGCTAGCAAGCTCAATCAATAAAGCTAGCTCAATAATACATAAGAGGCCCAAGACAAGCCCACTTATCAGCAACAATTCGCCACAAAGAAGCCCAAGATTATTCCATTCGATCAGCCTGCAACAAATCAAGATGCGCCAACTCCAAATCAGCACCATCTCATCCAACGCTCATGCTCACGCCAAGCAATGGAAGCAACCCTGTGATGGAAAGCTTGCAACGTCACAAACCAACAATGGAAAACTTCTCAACGTCTCTATGCTACCAAACATGGAAGTAGGAACGTCTCCTTCGCTCAGCCAAGATGGAAGCTTCAACGTCTCTGTCGCCTACAACATTTCAGCAACATCGCTCCTTCTCCTATATGTATCAATGCTTAAACCTTGTAAACGCAGATAGATTTGTTGAATGGAAATGGTTTTCGTTTTCAATCGGATGTCTCCGATCTTCTTCTCCTCTGAGGCGCTTGTGTCGCCTATCCTTCCCCTCACCTCCTTCTAGGGCCGAGCCCTCCCTCTTCCCTTCTTCTCTACAAGCTTCTTCCTCCGAAACCTACGCTCCCAGCCAACCAGTTACGTGTTCACAAGAATTCCAGAAGTTCGCGACCTTGCCGCCGACGATCCACCGGCCGGATCTCCACAAGACTTCGGCCACCACTCCCCCCTCCCCAAGACGATGTCACAGCCACCGTCATCCATCCATCCGACTCTCCGATCACCGGAATCGAACTTCCGTTCGAATCCCCTGCTCTCGCCAGCCTTCCGTCCCCACTTCCGCCTTTCATCGTCGTCCGCCTCCGACCGGCCACCATCCGCATCCAAACTCCGCCCACGACGTATCAAAAACCCCAACAACCTCCAGTTATAGCAGGTTTGGATTTGGTCCATCACCGGACGTCCGGCGACGCCCCCTGTTCTGTCCGCGCGCTTCCCCTGTTCTGCTGAGCAGCGCATCTCCGCCTTTCGACGCTGTCCTCCTCCGACCAGCCACCGTCCGTCTCAAAACTCCGGCCACCCCTCCAACACCTTCACAAGGACTTCCAGTTGCAGCAGGTCCGGCGATCGTGCACCACCGGACGAGCGCCGACGATCCCAGCCTTCTTGCGCAACTTCCCCTGTTTCTGAATCCATTGCGTGCTGCATTTTGTTTTGGTCAAAATAATAATCTGACTAAGCCTTTTCTTGCAGATATCTTAAGCAATCGGCTCAACAAAAGTCTTCAACTTTGGCACGTCCAGAAAGAACTAGTTTAGGTCTTCCTCTCAGAATAGTCGGTTCCATTGAAGGCTTGGCAGATCAACTTGGGAAGTATAGCAAAATATCATGACTGATAAGATTCTGCACTGTTCTTTATTTGGCCTATTATTGCAAACATTATAAATTGTTGACAACTCTTCTTCATCTATTTTTCATGTCATTCAAAAGAACTAGTGTGTTCTACTTGCTGGTATAATCAGTTCGAGTTTTGGGCATATGGATTTTTCTACAGGGTATAGCAATTTTCCTAAATGACTATTTTATTGCCCTGGATTTTTGGTTATTTTTCTGAATTTTGATTTTTCTAAAATTAAATTAGTTTTAATAAGTAGAATAACTCCCACGTTTCCCCCCTACATCAGTTTGAATAATCTTGGGCTTCTTTGTGGCGAATTGTTGCTGATAAGTGGGCTTGTCTTGGGCCTCTTATGTATTATTGAGCTAGCTTTATTGATTGAGCTTGCTAGCTTATTCGCGAACCTCCTGACCTTTGACTAGGGTACTCGTAGACTCCACTTGTGCCTTCGTGGCCTGTGGTCTCTGTCCGCATCACCCTCACATGTTAGTGGGTTAAGCCTAATAGTCCTAAACACATCGTCTTCCTCCCTAGTATATGAAGGGGTTCTATAGGGTGGTTCTTCTAATTGGTTTTCATCTAAGGTAGGTGTAGGTCTCCTTTGATTACCGGTTCTATAGTGATTTCCATTTTCCCCTGCAGGCTTTTGGGTCACTCTATTCCCTTGAGTGGATCTACTAGTTCCTTCCCCCCAATTGTGCTCAGGAGGCCTACCAGGAGATGTGATATGGGGCTGCTGGGTTTCCTCTATAGGTAAGTTAGCTTCGGTTTCAGTCCTGACATGATTGTGTCTAGGGGCGGTTTCTAGGTTTCCCATTCTCAGGTTTAAGGTGTCTAAGGAATTCTGCATGGCCCTCGATTCAGCCCTCATCTCTCCCAACATGGCCATTATAGCAGTCAAGGATGCTGGTTCAGGTTCGGGTTCATCAACCAAGGGGGTATTCCTAGTGCGCACCATCATAACAGTGTAGGAGCAAGCAAGACAATTTTGACAAGTGAAAGTTAATACTAACATAGGAAAAGTAGTAGCTACAACAAGTATTGGCAATCAACAAGGTAAAGGTCAACACAAACAAACTTAATTGCAGTGATAGATTCACAACAGTGGACAAAGTTACCAAAGCTGGTAATAACAAAGGTGTAGTAGATTCCAAATATAAATTCAGTTATATGCGCAAGTATTGCAGCCACTGTAAGGTTCAGAAATATAGCTTCAGCTTAAGTATGAAAGGCGGTTCAATTGAATTCAAATGGCAGATATCAGGGAATTCAAACGGTAAGCTATAGTGAATGGAAATTTCAGCATAATGCAAAGGTACAAGATGCAGCAAATATCAGCTTCAACTTAATACTAGATGCCAATGCAGCAGTTTTTATGAAATACAGCCTAAAGTCGATACAAAGCACAGAGTTAGCCGATACTAGGAAAAGCAAAATGGTAAGCTACAATGAATGGAAATTCCAGCAAAAAGTTTTAGTGCAAAGATCAGTAATAGCAAACAGGAATGTAAGAGCACCTAAGGATTGCTCTAATGCCACTAATGTAAGATTGATTTTCCCTAGATCTTCCTTAGGTATGTGGCTCTCTAGATGATAGTTATCTAAACACAAGAACAGGTTCTCAATGGTATAATATGATATTTTAGCATGCAAGTTCAGGATGGTAATCGTGAATGGAGTTAAGAACACCTGAGGCCCCCTTATGGGGAGGGGCCTGGAATCCCCTTTTGAACCTTGTAGCAAGGCCTTGATTCAGGTCCTGAGCACTGCTTTGTTTTCTAGCCAATGGTTCAATTCCCTCCAAGCTTCAGCAACTTGCAGCTCTTCACGTCAGCGTTCGGGCACCACACTTGGAGAGCACTTGATGGGGATTGAGGGAAAGAGGATGAGTGGAAGCAGGAACAAGGGGCCCTCAGCTCACCCTCAAACAAGACACAAGTCGTCAACTCACCCTTAACATGAACAAGCATACGCTAACCTAAGGTTTCGGTTTTCAAAAGAGGTTGACTAAAGTGCAAGTGTACAATTACAAGGGCTTTAAACCCTCACACCCCAACATTAACATTTCTAAATTAACATTTGGAATTCCTAGTCTAGCTAGCATTGTAAAGTATTTTGTGATTGGCTAATACTTGCGATGAAGATAGGCTAGGAGCTCCTTCCTTGCGCATGCTGGTAGCGTGGGGCATTGGTTTTAGCAGACAATTGGCTCGGCAGGATTTGATGTGCAAGTTGATTGTGCTGGTTTGATTCTTGGGAAGTCCTTCCTGATGTTGACTTAAGTTGACCCAGGTGTGCAGAATTATTCTTGCTGACGTTGAACTTGAATTGGTCTTGTTGGTGTTGAACTCGATTTACCTTTGCGGATGTTGAATGTGAGCTAACGTTGCGGATGTTGATTAGAGTTGACCAAGATGGCATGTGTTGAGATTTCCTTGGCATGTTGACATGTGGCTAGGGTGGTATGGGTGCCTGATAGCATGCAAATATATGATATATCACGACTTATTTCTGCTATTATTTTAGAGTAAAATGCATGTTTTGTCTCATTTATTTGCCTAAATGCTTTACATTATTCAAAATCTTCACTTTTCCTTCTTTTCATTGAAATGTAGGGATTTCGGCCTATAATTGGTGGAATTTGAAAGATCTGAAGATATGGGACGATTCCTCATGATGAGAGGAAGCTACATGTCAAATTTTAGCTCAAATGGACTTTTCTACACTCTTCACGGGCATGGCCGTGTATCCATGTACGGCCATGTATCCATGCACGGCCGTGTATCCATGCACAACCATGTATGAGACTGCATTCCCAGACTGCGCTGAGCCGTTCACGGGCACGCCCGTGTACCCATACACGGTTGTGAAGGGATCGGCCGACTTTTCCAGAACTTGACGAAACGTTCACGGCCACACCCATGAACCCTTACATGGCCGTGAAGAGTAAGTTTAGCAGAGATAAACCTCAATGGGTCGTTCACGAGCATGGCCGTACATCCATACACGGCCGTGTATCGTCCCGCCTAGTTTCGACAAGTGTCCAGTTTTTCAGCCATATCTTGCTATTTTTGGAAAGGAATTTAATGAAATTTGGTGGAGACCTTTCCAAGAGAGCCACAAACGTTTTGGGACTAGAATCACGTGATTTGGGAGAAGGGTTGAGGAGAACAAAGTGAAACAGTGAGACCTACAATTTTGAGGTTGTTCCGGCTCGATTTCTTCCTCGTTTCGATGCTGAGGAACGTGCTCCACCCTCTCCCGTCAAGGATCTACTCCTCCCTCTGGTTTGAATCAATTTGTATGAGAGATTTCATGTGTTTAACGATGTATCTTGTAGCGTAAACCTAATTTCGGTGTTTGAGTGTAGCCCATTGTAAGAATGTTGATTGTTAATGTTTGATCTACACTTTATCTAAACTTATCTTTGCTCTTATTCATATCTAGGAAGTTTTAATTCATGATTATGTACTGGCCATGCATATTTATGTTTTAGATGTTGTGGGAAGGACTGAGAGGTGAACCACAATCATCGGATCCCCTTAGACTGGACTGGTGATTTCGACCACGAGAGTTGTCTAAATCACCCGAGGAACCCTAATCCTACATAGGACCCTTTGGGTCCGCTCAACCCGGTAAGCCACGAGAGTACGAGACTTGTGTTAAGTTGGATACCGGACCGTGTCCTGAGAGGGAGCGTGTCTGTACCTTAGGAAGGATTACCTTAAGAACATAGGTAAAAACTTATTAAAATATCAATATTAACTTTCTTGCATGCTTCAGTGTGGTGAATCCTGAAACCCCAATCTTCTCTCAAAGATCTCAATTCCCGATTGCTTGCTTTCTGTTCTATTTGCTCTAGATTAGCATTAGTTTGCTTTCTTGCATTAGGATTTAGTGACACTCCTAAGCTTATTTGATTACCTAGCTATTAGTTAACTGATTAGTTAGTACCTGACCCCTAGTCCTTGTGGGATCGATACTTTTTATTATGCGATAGACCGTGCACTTGCGGTACGACCCCTATCAAGTTTTTGGTGCCGTTGCCGAGGACTAGGTTGCCAATATTAACACGATCAGGAAATTGGTAGACTAGGTTTAGTTAGATTTTTCTTATTTTCATTTTATTTATTTACTATTTATTTACTTTTAGCTTTTTTTTATTTAGGTTGTAGTTTTTATTTGGTGTTGGTGCTACTAATCTCTTTTGTCAAGGTACTTGTTTATGGCCGGGAATACGGTTTGAACAGAGAAACTTGTACCTGGAGATCCAGAGATAGAGCGTACCTTCCATTTGGTCAGAAGAAATCTAAAAAGGTTAAAGCTTGAAGGACAATTTTCTGATAACCAAATAATGGAAGCTAACCGCTCTTTGAAGGACTTTGCAGCACCCATCATCTCTAGTGTGCACTCGAGCATATTGCGACCCGGCTATCGAAGCTAACAACTTCGAAATTAAGTCGTCCCTTGTGCAAATGGTGCAACAGAATCAAATTAGTGAAGCAGCCACTGATGACCCTAACCTTCACTTATCTATTTTTTTTAGAATACTGCGACACTCTGAAAATAAATGGTGCTCCCCCTAATGCTATTAAACTAAGGCTTTTCCCTTTTTCTCTCAGGGACCGAGCTAGGGCATGGTTGCAATCTTTACCGCAGAGCTCTATCACTACGTGGGACCAACTATCTCAAGCCTTCTTGTCAAAATATTTTCCGCTGAATAAGGCCACCCAGCTCATAAATCAAATCACCAACTTTGCCCAACGAGATGGAGAGTCCCTTTATGAAGCATGGGACCGGTTCAAAGAATTACTGAGGATGTGCCCATACCATGGTCTACAGAAATGGGTGATCAGTCATACCTTTTACAGTGGATTATTATATCAAACCAGACTTTCTGTAGATGCTGCTGCTGGTGGGGCACTAATGAACAAAAACTATGATGATGCGATGGAGTTGATTGAGGACATGACCCTCAATCATTATCAGTGGTTAGGAGAGAGGAGCTAGCTAGTTCGAAATTCAGGGAAGTTTGATATGAACATGATTAATTCCCTAGTAGCAAAAGTAGATTCACTTTCTTCTAAGCTTGATTCTATTAATGTTTCTACTTCTAACTCTATGACTTGTGATGTCTGTGAAGTGACAGGACATTCTACTGATGACTGTCATATCTTGAGCGCCCCTTATAAACAAGTCAACGCTATTGGGAACTTCAGGAATCAGAACGACCCCTACTCGAATACATACCATCAAGGGCAAGTCCCTCCTGCAAATTTTGCTAATCCAAATTCTACTTCTAATTACAGGCCTCCTCCTGGAATACAACATCCATCCGCTAATCAAAGACAGTCATATCCTCCTCAAAAATCTAGATTAGAATTGATGCTAGAGAGTTTCATGGCAAATCAGATGAAGCACATTGATAATATAAATAAGCAGATTTACCAGCTGAATATGAAAGTGGACTCGGTATCTACACACTCGAAAATGATGGAGAACCGGATCACACAACTAGACCAGCGAACCAGTTCATCCTCTAGAACCCCAGGAATGATTCCAGCTCAACCTGAAGCAAATCCAAGAGACTAATGCAATACTGTCATAACAAGTGGTGATGAGCAATTAAAGGACTCTGAAGCTGAGAATATTGAGAATGAAAAAGAAGAGTCTGAAAGCCAGAAAGAGAACCCTCGTCCAGAAATTCCTGAAACACCAGACATCGAGAAGATAATGGTTGTTACTAAAAACTCTACATATTGCATGAGTAAACAGCCACCTCTCAAATTCAAAGACCCTAGTAGTTTTGATATACCATGCATGATTGGCAACACTTCATTCGATAGAGCACTCTTGGATTTAGGTTCTAGAGTTAGCATCATGTCATTCCTTACCTTCAAGAAGTTGGACCTGGGAAGTCTCAAATCGACATCTAAAGTTCTCCAATTCGCAAATAGCTTTAAATTTCACCCGTTCGGGATTGCTGAGAATGTGCCATTGTAAATTAAATGATTCTTTGTCCCGATAGATTTTGTGATTATGGATATGACTGAGAATTCTACCTTTCTTATTTTATTGGGCAGGCCATTCCTTCCTACAATTAGGGTCATGATTGATGTTCCACGCAGGACGATGAATTTTAACATTAATGGGAATAATTTGTCCTTCACTCTTTCTGCTAATAACAAATAATTTTGTTTTTCAGGCTTGAACGACAATGGGGCGGTAGTGAAGGAAGGTACTGTGAAGTCAAGAAGCAAGATGGAACTCTTCCTAGAAGCTTTTCTTGAACATTTTGAAGATAGGCCCGACGACTCGATTGGTCTAAGAGGAGATAAGATGGTGGCTATGATGATTCAAATTGAGGATGCCACAAGAGCCAATCTGAAGAAGAGGACATTGGAAGTATTTGGAGATGAAGTTTTGATTGACTTTGCGAAAGCTTATACTTTCTACTACTTTGTTGTTCCATGTTCTGTCAAAACAGTTAGAGAGGAACTTTTATATCTTGTGCTTATTTTAATAGGTGCAATTCATGGGCAACAACGAAAGTAGAGGCTCCATTCCATTTACTTCGCCTCTACCACACCAGACCCACCATAAGCACCACGCTGGTCAAGCTAGTGACCTTAAAGAAGCGCATGTTGGGAGGCAACCCAACCTCTTGTTTACTTTCTTTCTTATTTATTTTTGTCATTAAGTCTTTGTAGTTTTTTAAATTTTCTTTCATATTTATGCTTTCTAAGTTGTACCCTGCTGATGGTAATTTTTCTAGAATTTTTCAGGTATCTGCGAGCCATGCACGGTCGCACATGTGCATCCATGCACGGTCGTGCACGGCTCGTCAGACTTGTCTGCGAAGAGCATCGAGGCATGCACGGCCGTGATGCGTAAGTGATGTTCACGTCGATTCACCGCCGAGGTTTGCACAGGCTGGGCCGTGTACGCATGCACGGCCGTGCACGATTCCGTTATAACGGTACGCGCCGTGCACACCCTTCTACACACCCGTGTACAAAACCCTAGCCGCCGCCGCCGCTCCGATCCGCCACCTCCGGTACCTGATCGACCTCCAGCGACCTTCCATTGTCTCCTTCATCCTCCGGCGACTCTTTCCCCCAAGTTTCCAGCGTCAACCCGTGCCTCCCGTCGCCGGTCACCGCTGCTTTGATTTCCACCGATGCCTGCTATTCCGTCACCGCTGACCTTCCTTCTTTGCCGTCAATGCCTCCTCTACACCAGCTACTCCTTTCCTTTCACCATCCTACGCCACCAGCATGTCCAGACGCAAGTAGGTAACCAGCAAGTACCCGCGCATCCACCTCTTAGGCCACCGCCGGCTGCACCGCTCACTCCTTACGACATTATTTGTCGTGATCCAGAGCAGTTAACCAAGCTGAACACCCTCACATGCCGTCAGGTGATGACCACCAGGTTCCTCAATTATGTCACACTGAATACTCTGGATTTTCATGAAGATGTACAGTGGCTTTTTCAACGCGTGTGATGGGACCAGTTCTTCACTATCTGCTATCCCACATATATTCCCATCGTGCTAGAGTTTCTTTCTTCAATGGAGTTTCATGCCAACATCCATACCGATGAAGATGACGGTATGGATGAAATCTCCCAGGCCCATTGGCACTGATGAAATCTCCCAAATAGATCCGAGCTATCCAATAACTCGATCATAAGGCTTCCTAATCAATACGAGAACTCAAGTATCAAGGTGTGCCCCTGTAAGTTCCTCTGACATTGGCAGTGATGACCTTAGGTCATCACAAGCAGTGAGTGGCACCTAGCAGTGCATCGCTGCTACCCAAGTTATTGGAATGGATATCGACATCGACATCCCCATCATTGCAACTAGGTACTGATGCATTACAGTCTCTTTACCAAACTGATATCCGATTGGACAGGTGTGTCACAACTTATTTTCACCCAGTCTCATGGTCATGACTAAATCAGATTCTCGCCTGGGTATGACTATATACTTTTAGTCATAGAATCATAAGGGGACCCCATGGATATCAAGCTTCCCTGCGGAAGGGGCAAATCTTATGTCTGTCAATTGATCTTCTCATATGCGTCGTGACATACTCAATGACAACCGTTATGACCTCCCAACTACGGTGAGGTGTTAGGTTGCATCAAAGCATGTCCCTAACCATATAGAAGAGTCAATGACCTCAAGTCAAGGGATCAATGCATCTCCTATCACTTATGAGGATAACTCATGACACCAAGTTAGAGCCTCACAGCGGGTTGGTCCAGTATATCTACCACTAATATACTCATATGTCTGCGTTAGCACCTCATGCCTAACCAGCCCATATATCAATCTCACATGTACCAGAGTTGTCCCATATCCACTAAGGTACATTGATTGGGGACAAGAGTTTGAGCACAGATCCAATCTATCTCCAGGGACATTATCATGCATGTACACAATCGCAGATGTAAACAAAGCAGAATAACGAAAATGCCAGAATGATATATAAGTAATATCAATGTCAAGTAGTACAAAAGGTAGACCAACAACAGGTCTTAGGGCATAAACACCAACAATCAAGTCCCACCTGACCGTTATACCCAGGACCAACAATTTCCTTGCAAATGGCGCGTCTAGAGTTTGAACTGGACTGGGGAAATTATTGTCACCACACACCTCCTGAAGATAGATGGGTGTGTCCCACGAGGGTGGGAGATAGTGCACAGCACCATCAATCGATAGTTTGATGAGGGTTACACATTAGAAGGCAAAAAATGAGACTTGAAATAATTTATCAAGGATTTTTGTGGTCTTGGCACTACAAACTTTTATCTTATTTCTACCAATACAGGCATACAATCTTATGGTGGAATAAAATAAAAGTAGTAAAGGCATGCTAGCGTAGAAATAGTTAATATGATGTGATCAAAGCCCAAAATGCAGGTAACAAGCCCCTAGACCTAGTCCTAGCCACCTAGCACTATAGGGCTCTGAGCCATGGGCTCATGCCAACAAGTCCTTAACTCATCCCTGAGTGCCCTAAGGGCTCTGCTTCAAGGCCCTGAGGTGCGCCACCTAGGTCTTCAGCTCCATGGGTCAGCTCACGAACCCTAAAGGGACCATCCAGGAAACCCTAGATGCCCTTTAGGTTTGACTAGCCCGAGTCTTCTTCATAAGCTAGCTCGCAAACCCTGGGCTCCTCCTAGAGTTCGGCCAACTCAAATCTCTACTTGGAAGCTAGCTCGCAAACTCCAGACTCCTTCTAGGGTTCGGCCAATCATCCATGTGCCATCCATCTCTAGGTATCTCACCTCTTTGCTTGATATGATATATCCCTTGCAAGGTGAGCCACCTAGAGGTGTGCCCCCTTTTCTTGGATGTGCCATCAAGCATCCTTGGTGCGCTATCTTCCTCTATCAACCCTTGAACTTAAGAAGCATCCAAAGGACCTTCAAGCTCTCAGCTAATGATGAAAGATTAGTGCCTATGCAAGCTTGGAGGATCAATCCTCTTTCTCAACCCTTGAACCTCAAGATGCGCCACTAGGAGACCTAGAAGGCATCAAGGTTTGGTCAAGGAAGAAGATCAGCCCCCTTAGGTTACTTTTCCTTCATCATCAACCCTTAAACTCATGCATGCGCCACCTAGGAAGCCTAGAAGCCATGAAGATTCGGTTGAGGATGAAGGTCAACCCCCTTACTTGACTAGGTTGCACCATCACCTTATCCTATCATCATCCCTTAAGTAAACCATTTAGGTAACCCTAGAAGTCACTCAAGGTTAGGTCAAAGAAGGGGATGCGCCACCTTAGGAGGTGAGGTGTGCCGATCCTAACCCTAGCCGCCAACCCCTTAGATGTGCCCCTAGGTTTAACACTAGAAGCCACCTTAGGTTTTGGCTAGAGTGGCACCACCTTGAGAGATGCGCAAGGGAGAGAGAAGAAAACACCACGAGATGTCTTCAAAGTCTTCAATTTAATTACAAAAAAGGATTTGAAATATTGAATTGAAAGTTGGCACGTAGGCCTCACAATGATACATCACAGGCATGGCAGATAAGGACTTGACTTTGATTACAACATAATGTATAAAACAAAGCTGCTCATGTAATTCTATATGCTATGAAAAATCAAACAAGTAATCACTTTTAATTTTTCATAAAATCCTTTTAATTAATTTTCAGCGACTCTATATCATCCTTTTATATAGTATCGCCCCTCTCAGGAGTCTACAAAAGGTAGTTGCCCCTTGCAATCCTTACCCCATAGAGATTAGAACAATCCCCCTACCCCAATAATCTCCTATAGGTCATGTGCTATAGGTCAATCGCATAAGCATAAGGAGTAAATTCTTCCATATAGGGTCTATCCCAAATGTGAAGAAAACAAAAGCTAGAAGACAATTAAGAGACAAAAATTAAAAGAAATTAATTTTCAACAAAAAATTCATGGTATAAAATTTTTGACAATAATTTTGATGACATGGGGTAGGCGCGTGTAGAAGAGAACACCTACGGGCCTCGTAAGATCACTCTGATACCACTGTTGGTAATCCCCCGACCTATTTTAAAATTTAAACGCAACGGAACGAAGGTCCGAAACAGAATTCCCAAAAACATCAGGATCATGTTACGAGTGAACACCAGAGGAGGTGTAGAGCTTTGTCGAGCAATTTTCTAGAGCGATATCGATGACAAAGACGCACAAGTGACCATCCTCTACAATCACGCACACACAGTCTCCTCGAGTCCTCTCCCATCTCCACGCTAGGTGCTAGCCCCAGGAAATGAGATCCACGCCTCTAAGTCTTCTCACCTTGTGCCTATGCCAAGGAGAAGAGGGATAGTTAACGAATAGGAGTGCGTAGCACTACGACTTGTCCCAGCCTATACAAAACTTCTGATTGTTATCACCTATAAGACCCTCACGCCAAGGAGGAGAGGGGAGGCGACAACAAGAGATGAGTGAAGAGAACTAGTGCAAAAAATCTCACAAAAAAGCCTCTCTATTTATAATAGATGTACTAGCTATTATTGGAGATTATTTTTCATTAAATTTAATATATAAATATATTAAATAAAATGAAGAATTCACTCAAGCCATGTCTTGATTAAATCTATTAAATATATTTAGCCAAATCGGTCAAGCATGAATAAATATATTTGAATAAATTCGCTTAACCCCCAATTAGAAAATATATTAATTATTTTAATCAAGGAGGCACCTAAATTAATTTTACCATTAAATATATCAATATATTTAATGTAAAATGCGCCTAGGCCTTCTAATTAGCCAAGAAAAAAATTCTCTTGCTAATTAATTATTTTACTTATTCATGTGACTAAAGTGCCAAGTCCAAACTTGCACTAAGACCCTTGTTTGACTCATTTTGATAACACAGGTCGACAGAGGTTAAACGTGGTCCAAGAGGTCAACTAGTGGTCAAACATGAACTAAATAAAATATCATCTCCACAGAAGAAATCTCAAAGCATCAGTCTCCCAAAATAATCTAAATCATACAATGGTTCGATTAGAGGCTAATCGATCAGTATGAGAACTCGAGTGTCTAGGTGTGCGACCCTGTAGGTTCTTCAGACATTGGCAATGATAATCTCAAATCATGACAAGCGATGAGTGGCACCTAGCAGTGCTACCCAAGTCATCAGAAAGGAGTCATCATCGACATTCCCTAAAATTACGACAAAGTATAAGTACAAACATTGTCCTTTTGCCAGACTAATGTCTTAATTGGACAAGTATGTCATACTTGTTTACCCAATCTTATGGTCATGACTAAATCAGGTTCTCACCTGGGTATGGCCATACACTTTCAGTCATGCAACCATCTAGGGCGCCATAGACATTAAGCTTCCTCGTAGAGAATGGGCAAATCCTCTATTTGCACATTAAATCTTCATATAGTTTATATAACTCACCCAATGACAACCGTTATGACTTCTCTTTTATGGTGAAGCATTAGATTGTATCAAAGTGCATCACTCACCATATAGAGATATCAATGCCCTTAAGTCAAGGACAAGCGTAACTCTGTCATTGTGACATCTATCTCGGGGCACCGAGATGAATCCTCATGGAGGGTCGATCCAGTATATCTCCCTTGATATACCTATATGCCTGTGTTAGCAACCCGTGCTCAACCAGCGCATATACCAGTCTCTAGTGAATCATAGCTGTCTCATATCCACTATGATTCTCGACCAAGGACAAATATAGAGACTAGATAAAATCTATCTCTAAGGACATTATCTATGCAAATGTACATATGCGGCAGATGTACAAGGTGCAGAACAACGACCATGCCAGGATATGTCAATCATTAAACACATATGTGACATGCACCACACCGGACCAACCATAGGTCCTAGGGCATAAACACTAACACCCCTAGCATATATCTACGATCCCTCATGCCATATCTACCATCATGTAGGCCAAGTCTATGATCCCTAGGTCTTTATATACGATCCCTATTACCTTATCTACAATCCCCCAGCCCATGTATATCTACTATCACCCAGCCTAGGTCTACGATCCCTATTACCATATTTACGATCCCCCAACACAGGTCTATGATCCCCAAGCCCATGTCTACGATCCCCAAGCCTAAGTCTATGATTGCCCAGCCCAAGTCTACGATCCCTATTTTCATATATGTGATCCCCAAGTCAATATCTACAACCCCCCAGCCTAGGTCTATGATCCTGATTACCAAATTTACAATCCCCAACTAAATGTCTGATCCCTATTACCATATCTACGATTCCCAACCCATATCCATTATCACTCATGCTATATCTACGACTCCTTATCCCTTGTCTATGATCTCCTATTACCATATCTATGATCCCCCAACCCAATCCTACAAACCCTATTACCATATCTATAATCCCCCAACTCAATGTCTACGTTCCCCCATCATATATCTATGATCCCTATTGTCATATCTACGATCCTACATCTCATATTCTATGGACATGTACACTCTCATCTATGATGATTAGCAATATGAACAATATATATATATATATATATATATATATATATATATATATATATATATGAAAATATATGCATAAGTTGGATTTCGGGTTTAAGTTATACTGATATGAGATGTAGTAAGTTATGTTGTCATTTGATGTTGCTAGAGAACGTCACCGGATATGGTTGGAATGTGAACTCACAGAATAAAGAAATTAATCACATGGTTAAATGTAAAATATTCACATATATGAATATAGCAGCTGTTCCTTATCTGGTAAATAACACATCGCATTAGGGTTTGAGACAGAGCCTTGAATCTAATGGCCAATGGGAGAGCAAGATAGAGCAGACAATGAGTCAACAATGAGGATGTGAGCTTCCTTCTATGTACTAGCAAATCAGAGAAGCAACGATAGTTGGTGAAGGCAACAAGTGAGCAAAGACGGCGACGGGAGTCGAGAGGGAACTATATGAGTTTG
Organism: Costus lasius; assembly: GCA_027563935.2. Lineage (NCBI taxonomy): Eukaryota > Viridiplantae > Streptophyta > Magnoliopsida > Zingiberales > Costaceae > Costus > Costus lasius. Next base: position 61,357,786 of record CM050454.1, on the reverse strand, counting down.
TCTCAGGGCTAGAAAGGGGGGTTTGGGGGTTTTGGTGAGAGAGAGAGAGACAGATCAAGAGTGCAGGAATTAAAAATTTGGCTAACCATGGTTAGGGAGACGAATGGGCAATGGGATAGAAACAAGGAAATGAGTTCTTGAGATTAGTGCCTTTTAGGGGTGCTTTAGGATTCCCGCTAAGTAGATCCTTGGGCCTTGCTGAAGATCGCTAGGCAGGGGACATGCCTAGAAACTTTTTTCCCCGTAGCCAGCTGTAAATCTCTCTCACGAGGCTGCACAGTCGCACGCAAGTCACTCGCACGCCACCACACTCCCTTGTAGTTGCACACAACTTGTTGTAGTCGTCGCCCTCAACCACCTTCGCCGACAACCACGAACCGCATGCTTGCCAAAGGCATCGTAGCCATCGCATGATGTAGCCAACTCGCCAAAGCTCACCCAGATCGAATGGTAGCCTTGGCTTGACATTCCATCGCTTGCACAAATATAACACTATAGGCCTTGCCAGTGACGAGGGTTCAAACTAGATGATGTGCTGCCTCTGCCAATTAGGACTAAAGTCCTTGCCGGCATCCGCCTCCACTGAACGAATGCCGAACCAAATTAGGGCTAAAGCCCTATGGCATGTCTAGGCTTGGCGATGTGGTATGGCAAGGATTTGGGCAAAATCCCTTTTGATCTGCGGATGTCGCGTCGACTCGCCTTCACACACTTTGCAAATTGTCAGGACGCATGCTGGTCTATACACGTCATTGTCACACTCGCCTGCACCAAACGATGAATGCTAGAAGAGGCGACACTGAGATGCGATTTAGGGCAACGATGGCCACAATGACGGAACACCGAGATGTGATGCCAACATTACCAATGACAACCATGATAGAAATTAGGGCGGAAGCCCTAATATCGTGGGGAGCTTGCATTTTTTAGCCAATGACCATTGACAACAATTAGGGCAAAATGCCCTCGCTGTGTGCCGCCGACTTCGAGCGCAGCGGATGGAATCAAGAATTGCAAAATCAAATTCATATGTGAAACAAATATGACTAAACCAAACTATGATTTAATATGTTTTAGCCAACTTGCGAGTCAAAATAGTGCTCTGGATATTAGCCACAGTCTAATCTACCTCTAATATTATGTCTAATCAATTTTGGTCTAATATGAATAACCCTTAGCTAGAACCACTTTGCATAGGCATAGTCAATATTGTGTTTGACTGAATCCAATTGTACATAGCTCAATTTAATACACGCTAGACTATATCTAAATCCCTCTTTCAAGCCAATGCTACAGAAGTCACAAGAAAACTGTTTAATAATTTATAGACCCAATTAAGGGTCCCAATTATTTTAAATTCAGATTATTTTTTTTTTACACATCGTTGAGTTTCATTTTTTTTTATCATAAAATAATCCTAATAATCCAAATAAATATCCACTTGAAGTCACAATACACTATAATCAATTTGATAATTTTTCCATGTTGGATAAAATAATTCATAGCACACATGGTTTTATAATTAATCTTATACAATAAAAATATAAAATTTTAGATTTAATCTTTAATATAACGCAACAATTTATCATTTAATATCAACTTCAAATTATACGCAAATAGGATGAAAAAAAAATCTCTCATATCCTGCCAAAATACTATCATCCATATGTATGCTTTCCAACTTTGAATCTGAAAAGCTAAAATCATAATAGTTCAATGAGTAAAAGGTTGAGAGATGAAGCTGTAGCGCATATGCTGTGACATCAGATATAAATTAAAAAATTATCATGCAAATCTAAGAATAATAAATAGAAGATTAAAAAGAACCGAAGGCGATCGTAGGTCTCTCTTGAGATAAATTTTTGGACTTTGACGCACAAGCTTTTTCCGGATGGTTGCCCGAAGATACAACCGATGTAGCGTCTCTGTCGGCGCGACGGTGAGACTGTTGTTACTGCCACCTTTCAATGTTGTTCAGCAAAAAAGGAGCGAGAGCGAAAAAATCGAATGTCTGTGTGTCTGCTCCTGTCGCCCAGTGATGACACAAAAATTTATAGTAAATTTTTTTTTTTTGCCAAGGGCAAGAAGATATTGTATAAATCCAAAAAAAATATAGTTACTGGTTTATGTACATCCACTCCCACTCTATCCTATCATCGGATCCAAAAAAAAAATCGGCAGAGTCTCCCTTGTAAACCTAGGGCATGAGTGATGCAATACAGTCTATTAACCCTCATATCCACCAAAAAAACAAAAATAAACACCAAGGAAGCGTAATCAGACCATCACACACGCGTCACAATACGCACCAATACAACACATACACGTTACACTACATTCCAAAACAGAGTCTTTTATACAGAGTGCCGCAACGCCATTTCTCCACCGTGAGGGAGTAGCTGCAGCCATATGCATTATGAGGTTTCATCTCTGCCTGGCAGGACTTCCTGCAGCTTGCATAGCTGGAGCGCCGAAAATAGAATTTGCACTTGAAAGCCGCCCGCCAGCCGTGAATCATCCAGTGGTCAGCTTCAACCTGAAGGCTTCCGGCCAGCATAACATCCAAGTCCAAAAGGAGGAATAAGATCAGCCCATATCACAACGAGCATCAAGTAGCCCAAAGAGCACGGCCCGAAAGAAAATCATGAATGTAGCGGAAACCCGGAATCAAGACATTGTTTGAGAGCATGCACTGTGCAAGGCCCGTATGATGAAGAAGAAGGCGGCAGAGAAAAGAGAGGCAGTAGAATCCCAGACAAAACACAGCCCCGAGACCCCAAACTAGCATAGAACCATGCCTGGATTTGTCCTTAATTTGCCCATGTACGCAGGTAGGATCTGGTATCAGATCCATGTTCTGAGGACGAATGTAACTCTTCACTTTAGCTGTGACTTCAGATTGTAAGATATTGTAATAAGCTAAAGGGCCCGTAATTGGATGGCCAAAAGAGAGTGCATTCCTATACCGCCAAATATAGTATATGGCCCCCGACAGGAAGAGCTTGCGAATATAATTTTTCGGGCGCTCTCCCGAGTTCCATTGGTTGACAATAGACCTCTCCAGCATGTCCCAGGTGTTGGCAGTTGGGCTGAGATCACACCTCCTTTGAATCAGCTCCCAAAACTCGGCTATGGCTTTGCATTGAAAGAAGAGATGGTTATGCGTATCAGGCTCAAAGTTGCAAAGCAAACAAGTTGGGATAGGAACAATACCCCAGTTGTGAAGCCGTGAACGAGTGCTCAGCCTCCTCAGACATAGTAACCAAACCGTGATGGTGTAACGCGGTATACGCCCCTTAAACCAAACAATCCCATGCCAAGGCACGTCAGTGTCAAGAAAGAAATTTTTGTAAGCCGATTTGATGGAGAAGGCCCCTTGAGTAGTTAGCTTCCAGTAGACACGGTCCTCCTGCAGGTTTTGATTGATGGGGATACTAGGTATGGCTTTATATACATCTAATAGGCTGATAGATCGTGGATGCGGCACCTCCCATTTGTGGTTCACTATCAAGGCACTAAGACGAGTATGCTTCCTCGGCGGGTTTTCGAACCGAATGTCCTCAACTAAGCCCAAGAGGATGCGAGAGTCAAACCAAGGGTCTAGCTAGAGCCAAATAGATGATCCATTTGCAATATTGTATCCCACCATCCTTAGGCATAAATCGCGAACCGATATAATGCTACGAAAAGGCCAGGGAGTTCTAGCAGAGAACTTGACAGTCCAGATAGAGTCCGAATGTAAATATCGCTCATGGACCCACTTCACCCAAAGTATCAGTTATAATACTCCAGATGTGGCGCATAAGAAAAGTTTTGTTGAGCTTGTCGATATCCTGCAGCCCAATACCGCCCCTATTCACAGGTTTAGTAACATTCGTCCAAGCAACTTTAGTGATCCCCTTCCTCTGTCTCGCCGACCAGAGAAAACTTGATAGCATAGAGTTTAATGTCTTGATTACTCTGGTGGGAAGTTTAAGCGTGCCGCACCAGAAGTTTAAGTTGCCATAACATATAGATTTCATCTATTCTATTCTTCCAGCGTAGGATAGTTGTTTCGCTCTCCAGGATGAAAAATATTTTGCCACCTTTTCAAGGAGAGGCATGCAATCCCTTTTCCGGATTTGCTTGCTGGTAATGGGGATGCCCAAGTAGCGAAAGGGCAATGCATCCTTGGAGATTCCCAATAAAGAGGAAATTTCGGTCTAAGTCTGCAAGTCACAAGAGGTAGAGAAGAATATGTGTGATTTTGCCTTATTAATTTGAAGGCCCGTAGCATGGTGAAAAGTTTCTAGCACCCGACTAATAGCACCTGCTGATCGAGTAGATGCTTCATAGAAAATAATGTCATCATCTGCGAATTGCAAATTATTGATTCCTAGACACTCGCATTTGTCATGGGGGTGGATGTTGCCTTTTTGAGATTCCTCGGTAAGCAAATTAGTGAGGTACTACATCACAATGATAAACAGGTAAGGGGACATCGGGCATCCTTGGCGAAGCCCCCTCATACCCTTAAAAAACCCCACATCTTGTCCATTTATGGTGATGGTGAAGGTACGAGAAGTAACGCAAGTCATGACCCGCTCGACAAAGCTAGTGGGGAACTGGGAAGCCCGCAATATGTAATCGATAAAATCCCATCTCGTTGAGTCGAAAGCCTTTTGGAGATCCACTTTGATAGCCATTCTCGGGGACCCGGCTTGTTTGTGATAATCATGCATAAGCTCTTGACAAAGCAGGATATTCTCATGAATAGAATGACCCTGGATAAAGGCGTACTGGTTTATCTCAATTATTTCTGGAAGAACTGTCCTGATTCGTTCAGCCAAGGCTTTGGAGATAAAGTGGTAAATCATTTGGCAAATCGATATAGGCCTAAACTCAGCAAAAGAAGAGGGATTGGGGATTTTATGAATAAGGGTAAGGGAGGTGATATTTACCCTTTTTAACAGGCGGCCATGGGCTAGGAAATCCATAATAGCCGCTAAGAAATCATCTTTGATAGTAGACCAGCATGATTTGAAAAAGGTGGCACTGAAACCATCCACACCCAGCGCCTTAGCATTGTTAGCACCCATAATAATCTTCTCAATTTGTTGTTTATCGAAAGCCATATTAAGAGTGTGAATATCACCAAGAGAGAGGGAGGATCACACTCGAAAGTCCAAAGACCTGGGTATTTGGGATGGGGCTAAAATGTTTTGAAAGTAACGGACAACTTCATTACACAGATCGTCTCCATAGACAAAATCACCATGGGGGCCTTTTATTACTGAAATAGTATTTTTATTACACCGGGTCTTCATTAGGTTGTAGAAATAGGCAGTATTTGAGTCACCAAGGGAAATAAGAAGGTCTCTTGATTTTTGTTTAATGGCTGACTCTTCCTCGTCCCAATACTTCTTAATGCTAGCTTGGTAGGTTCTCTCTAAACTACATAAGCCAGCATCCGTGCAGTTGGTTTGGAGTTCATGCTGAATGGCAGCCAACCGGGTGTGATAATCCATAAGTCTAGCCTCTTTTGCTTTCCTGAGATTTGTCGCCCACGTTTTAAGAGCTCTCTTTGCCAAGGTTAGCTTATGATATAGGATGAACATCGGTGTTCCATAGATAGGTCTTTCATTCCAAGCTGCATGGACCACCTGTGAAAGGTCAGGGTAGTCCAACCAATAGTTGAAGAAACGAAACTTCGGCCCCTTTCGCACGGCAGTCCGGCCAAAAGATAAGAGGGATGGAGAGTGATATGAGATACCTAGATGGAGAAAAAGAGCCCCAGCCAGCGGGAATATTTCCAACCACTTGTCGGTAGCCATAATACGATCTAGCTTGCAGGATATCCGGTTAGTACCACTTTGGGAATTCGACCATGTGTAAAGTCCCCGCGATAATTTATGTCCGAAATTCCCAAGTCACCTCGTTGAGCGATATTATCAAGAATCTCTTGTTCGTTATGGATGGACCCTCCAAGCTTTTCATCAATGGAGAACAACATGTTGAAGTCCCCCAGGATGACCATAGGCCTCTGGGATTGCCATTGAGAGATAGTCCTCCAGATCTGGCGTTGCTCAGTAACGGTGTAGAGACCGTACACAAGACACAGCCAGAAAGGAGGAGAGCCTCTCCTATTACAAATATTACTAATAATCACTTGGTCATTTGAATCCAAAGCATCCACCTGGTAAGCCCCCGGGTCCCAAACAAGCCAGATACACCCACCAGAGCAGGGGGTAGAGTTAGATAGGAAATCCCATCCGGGGAAGGTAACTTTGATGAGATCAGAATACTTCTCAACGCGAACTCGCGGTTCTAAAATAGTCATCATTTTTGCCTGAAACTTGTTGAGCAAGAGGATAGCCTCCTTCCTCTTAGCTAGTGTGTTGAAACCTCTCACATTCCAGCACACAATAGGATCTAGAGCGGCACTCATGTATCCCCTGGGAGCGAAGGACTCGGGCTCTTAGGGTCCAATTGAGCGATTGAGATCTGTTTTTGTTTCTTTTTTTTATTTTTATTCTTCTGAGACCCCTCCACTACCACATCTTGGGTCTTCAGAAAGTTTCTGGAGTCAGACCCCAAGACAGGTGAGAGAGGGTCATCAGAAAGAGACTCCTCTTCGAGGACACATTCAGGCTCCAAGGAGTCAGGGATAGATAATGGGCTAGAAAGATCGATTCCATGCATCTGGTTGATGCCCCTAGGATTTGACTTAATGACAATGCTCCTGGCTGCCACACAATGCGCATTTTGATCAGTTCAACTACCAGCCATACTACCCTCTTCTCCCTCCACCCGGACCTGTTTTGCCTTGTCTCCATTTGTGTGATCACGAACAGCTGTTTGCCCCCTCAGTGCGTCCCGGCCAGCGGCTACCTGTTTCGGGTGCCCCTCATCTGAGGAAGTCACAACAGAAATCAGGCACTTTTCAGCCATCGGATCGGGTTTAGACTTCTCCATCCATATACGGATCGCCTGGGATTTCCCAGCCTCTGCACAATTCTTATGAGAATGGCCATAGGTATTGCATTTGGTGCATCTGGAGGGGACAGCTTCGTATTCGAATCGGAGGTGAGATTCAGAACCCCCTTTAACCTTGATGGAAAGAACCTCAGGAAAACCTGAGGCGGCTTCCATTTCCACACATAACCGCGCATAACCCAATCTGGACCTTTGAGCCATGGCCACATCCATGGATAGGGGCTTCCCAAGCGCACTGGCCAGCTGGCTGAGAATGCCTGGGGACCACCATTTAAGGGGGAGATTGTGGATACGAATCCAGATAGGAATCGAAGATAAATCCACCCGAGATAATTCCTCGTCCGGGGTCCACGGCTTGAGTATCAAAACCTTCCTGAAAACAAACCAAGGACCAGTTTCTAAGACCTTTATCTTGTCCTCAGCCAGACCAAATCTGAAGAGTATGAAACCTGCTGGTAGCAAGAAGATCTCCAATTCTCCTTTAGGCTTCCATAACAGCATGACCTTTTGCTTCAGAACATGGTAATTCGGCCGATACCCGATGAAGTGGCCAACCAGCGTGTTTTCCCAAAAGGAGCAATTTGCCGCTAGTTCCTCGTATGGAACTGAGATATCTAGAATGCTTCTTGCGCGCTTAACATCCGAATGCGTAAGAGTGCAATTTGTGGCGCAGGAAGAGGGCTTGGCAAACAGAGAACTCTAGAACTTTGGAGGAACAAGGGTTCGTCCCTGAGGGGGGGGGATCAGCCTGAGATGTGCCCCCTGAGATGTGCCCCCAATCGGGACTCGAGAAGCCCTCCCAACAAGATTGCTAGGGGGGATGCGAGCCATCTTCCCCAGCCCCAAGCAAAGGGGCGAAGATCGTAAGCCCTAGAGATCAGAAAACCTGGGTCCAAGTGACCAGCCCTCCACCCCAGCCTTGAAGCAAGGCCCGGGGGAGAAAGACAGAACCCGCGAAGGAGGACCAAGACACCAGATCCCCTAGCAAAAACGGAAATCTGAGCGAACACGCAGCGAAAAATCCAAGGGAAAACCAGGAGCAGCAAAATTTCATACAGCATTAAGAGCCAATTAACCCAGGAAGACGCGGACTGAGAAGGTACCCGGGAGTTGACGCGAAGAAGTTTTGGTAACGCCCGCAAACCATAGCTTCAAGCCCCAGCATAGATCGAGTTGAAGGAGTTGCTGCTACCTTCCCGCCGGCAAGCAGGTCGGCGCCGGAGAAATGGGCCTAAGCCCTAACCATCGCCCTAACCATCGCCCTAAAGTATATCAACAAAGCATGCACTCTTTTTCTATGCACTCTTTTTCTCTTCACGCAAGTTACAACGGGTAGCTCTTCCTCTACTATGCATTTATAGTAAATTTTGTGCCATTTGATAGGTTTTTTGTATCATATTCATGCTCTTTTGCTTGTTTTTAAGCCTTATTTGTCAAATATTGCGGAATCTAAACCATTTCTTATTTTTGTTGATTTTCAGGTAAAAAGGGTCTAATTTTGATGGATTTTGAAAGATTTGAGCACACGAATGAATTCCAGACGTCGAGACGAAGCAGCCCGTCAATTTTCATGCAAATCAGAGCAAGTTTGAAAATTACACCCCGGGTGTAATTTTTATTACGGCCTGTAATTTATTGCCCAGATTACACCCCTACCGTAATATAAATTACACTACCATAATTTCGACCCAAAATTCACAGAAGCAAATTACGGCAGTGCCGTAATAGAAATTACACTACCGTAATTCTGCTCAGAAATCCACAAAAGAAATTACGACACTACCGTAATGAATTTTATGGGTTGTAATTTCAGCCCAGAAACACACATAACCAAAATACGGTAGTGCCATAATCAAAATTACAGCCGTAATTATATTTTTGAACGAGTCTTCCGTAGCCGCTCAAAAGCCCGATTTTTGCAACACAATATCTGAAAATCTAGAGCACCAATTGAAAAACCGTAAAAAGGAAACTCTTCTACATATCGAGGAGACGATTTGTGGATAGGAATCATCGAATTTTTTGAAGAATCGAGGGAGAAATCAATAAGGGCGTCTTTAGGGCATGGCCTCGCGCCAAGAGCCGTAGAGGTCATCTCATGCCACAAAATTTACAAGGAAGCTTCGCCTGGAGGAGGAGAGGATACCCCAGATGTTTTAGAGTGAAAGGATATCGATCGGAGGAGAAATCAAAGAAATTGCAGGGGCCTACACTGTTCACACACGAAAATATGGCTGTAATTTTCATTACAGCCATGTTGTTAGTAGATTTTCTTCTTCTTTTCGATTTCTGATCAATCTAAACTATGGCTTATTGTAATTCTTCTACCATGCTAGCTTAGACACTTCTTGGGACATAGGGGTGTAATCCTCTTAATTTCATAATGACTAGATGATCTTTATTTCGTCATGATATTTTGTTATGATAATTCTACTTATGTGACGATTGCCTTTAATTCTTTCTAGTTTCATAATTATCAGCATGCATTGGAGTTTTTGCGATATGGACCAAAAAGTGACTTACAAGAACTTGGAACCCTAAAATTGAATGTTATGAACTAATCGTAAGAAATTAGGTTTGTTCTTATTTCTTGATTTTATAAGTATATGCCATGTTGATAATCTGAATCTAGGATTGAGTTATTAAAATAAACATGATGATACTGTGAGAAATCAAGTATCGGATCGTTGAAGAATCTTAAGTAGAACCTGTGAAAATTATAGTATGAAAGTATGTAGTTTTCACTTGAGATAATTGACCTAGGATTTGGATGCACGAAAGTAATCTTTGAGTTCTTTGTCAATGATTTACTTATATTTAATATTGAATAAATCCTGCATGAGAGTGAGGATTGATTCTTTGTAAATTGTCTGCGTGAAAGCGAGATGATTTCTTTATGAAGTAAATTATATCTTTATCATAATAAAATTAGACTGACGAACATCTATTCATATCTAGTCATGAAAATTAAGGTGGATGAAACCCTAGACCCAGTTTCTCTCTCTGATATTTTTGTGTAGCTTTTGATAGTTTGCTTCATATTTTCGACTGCCTAGCTAGTGAGAAATTGATTATTCGATACTTGACAAATGAGGTCTCTGTGGTTCGATATCTTAATTATTACTTCGAGTATCCATGCACTTGCGGACACAACAAGTTTTTGGCACCGTTGCCGGGGACCTTAGTTTTGTTAATATCAAAATAGTTGTTAGTATTGCTAGGCTAAGTTTTATTTATTTTTAATTTTAACATTTTTTTCTGTTTTTGCTGGTTTCGGATTTTCACAAGTTTTGGATAATCTTTCTGTTTCTATTATGAAAATTCTAAGTTTACATGATTCTTATATTTGTTTATACAAGACTCTTTGATCTTCAAATTTTTATTTCTTGTGAACTATGAGATAACAATTTTTTTAGTTGTGTTGAAAAGCTTTGATTTGAAGATATGTCTTTTAATCACAACTCGTGGGCAACTGAAAGAGATGAGGTATGTATGCCACAAGGTAAGTATGAAGATGATTCATGGTGCACTCTTGCAGAAAAGGTAAATTCTTTGGCTCATAAATTAGACACTTTTAATATGCACCCTGTTATGAGATCTTATTTTTCTATTAGTTGTGATATTTGTAGATGTTTTGATCATTATACTTCTGATTGCAAATGTTTAATTCCTCAAAATCCCAATTCACCATAGTATCAAGATGATCAATATTATTCTAGATGGGAAAATCAAACTTCTTTTTATGAGGATTGCTCAAATCATGTTTCTGAACCATGCTTTGAGGATACTGAAGAATCTAGGTTAAAATCTATGCTTGAAAAATTCCTGACAAATCAAAACCAGATCATGACAAATCAAAGTAAGAAAATTGAAGTTCTTAAAGGGATAGTTAGTCATCTTACTTCTCATGTAGAATCTATATATGTTGATACTGAAATTTTAGAAACCCAGATAGCACAACAAGCTTATTCATTTAAGTTTGAAACTGAAGAAATTGATTTAGAAAAGTCCCCCTCTGATTTTGATTGTTTTGAAATTGATTCTTTTGTGAACATAAATGAATTTCCCTCTGATTTTGATAATTTTGAAATTAATTCATTTGATAAATTATTTGTAGAAAGGTTTGAGGAAATTGATTCTAAAAAATCCCCTTTTGATTCCAGTGAAAGTTATGAGATTGATTCTTTTGATTCTTCTGATGATGAATTATTTGTGGAAAGACACGAGGAAACTGATTTTGGAAAGTCTCACTTTGATTTTGTTGGTAATTTTGAAATTGATAAATTATTTTATTGTGGGCATGAGGAACTTGAAAAAGATTTGAATATTACAAACATTGATAAATCTCACCGTGATGTTTTGCCCATGTCTACTATTCACTCTTCTGATTTATTTAAAAAATTATATTTTATTGAGGAATCTAATGTGAGACAGGAAGACTATTTTGATGATCCAATATTTAAATCTTTTGATAAAAGTCCTATTGCAATTGAAGATATAAATTTGAAGAAAAGACTAATGATTTTGCTTTTTGATAAATCTAGAAAGATCATTGAATACCCTTTGAGTGGAATTGAAAATTTTGATTTCTGCATATTTGAGAAAGCCACGTCGATTGTATTTTATATGAAATTTTGGATGTTTGGATTAGTGGCTAAAATTTTAGGACAACGGAAATGCAGAAAATTATATGCTATTTACTATTTTACTGATCCTCCTGCTTTGCCATAATATTTGGGTTTTGGTCAAGCTATAGACCTTAAAATTAGCGCTTCTTGGGAGGCAACCCAAGCACTCTTTTTTAGTTAGTTTCTTTTATTTTAGTTTATTTTTAGAATTAATTTTTCTTCTCTTTTTGTAGGGAAAATCGAACTTTGCGCAAAATACGGCACTGCCGTAATGGAAATTTTGAGCCGTAATTTTGGAGAAATTTTTAAGAAGGTGCATCTTTGAGGACGATCCAACCGCACCTACCCCGATGCTACACTCCGAAGAGCGATTGAGCTTGCTATATAGTTTTGTGAGTATCGTTTGCACTCTCTTGTTATATCTTTGATTTTATCATGGTTGTATTAGTTTATGGTTTTCTCTAGAAAAGTTCTTTATAGATACTTGGATTCATTGTTTTGTTCTAATGTGACTATGTTAGTCTACATGTTTTTCAAATTGGTTTTATAGATAAGATAAGATTGATTATTGTAAAAATTTTGATTTGATGATATGTTTTTAGGTATGTGGATTTTTCTATGATGATGAATGTTTATGTCAATGTTTGTGAACGGAGATATACCTATTATGTTGAATTTATTTCTTCAATATATATCTACTTGTTGAAATGCTTCATTGATTGATGCATAAGGTTTTGGATAGGTATGTTGTTTGATGAATGCAATCTAAGAGTAAAACATCTTTCTTGAATAAAATGAGCATATGAGTGTAATTTTTGAATTGATGTCAATTGATTAACCTAGTTGAATGTTTAGTCTATTTTACTATTTGTTGGGAAGAAAGAATCCAAGATCCAAAAAGAGAGAGAGACTCCCCTACTTGGCACTACATAAAATTGGCAGTGGTACCGAAGATATGTGTTGAAGTCTGTAAAAAAAAGAGTGAGAGAAAAAGAAAATGACTCCTCTACTTGGCACTGCGTAAAATTGGTAGTGGTACCGAAGATAAGAGTTGAAGTCCAAATAAAAAGTGTGTATCTATGTGGGTACATGCTATAAAAAAAAGAGAGAAAGAAATATTTTGAGTGGAAAAAGATTTTAGATATCCTATTCCTGTAAACAAAGGTATAATAGATTTAAACTGAAACTTAGGTGAATTCATGAGATTGAGATTCTTTTTATGCGAGTTGCGAAATTTTATTTGATCAAAGTTATGAATCTTAAAGATTAAATTCGGAGGATAGTGTATTTATCTAAAATTTTGTATAACAGTTAGTAGAATATTTCATGAGTGATTATATTTTCAAAATTTATTTTTCATAAAAGAGCATATTTTCCATACTTAGCATTGTTCTTTATTCTATTCATTTGCTTGAAGACAAGCAAAATTTGAGCCTTATGTATTTGATGACACAAAAATTTATAGTAAATTTTGTGCCATTTGATAGGTCTTTTGTGTCATATTCATACTCTTTTGCTTGTTTTTAAACCTTATTTGTCAAATATTACGGAATCTACACCATTTTTTGTTTTTGATGATTTTCAAGTAAAAAGGGCCTAATTTTGATGGATTTTGAAAGATTTGAGCACACAAATGAATTTCAGACGTCGAGACGAAGCCATTCGTCAATTTTCATGCAAAATCATAGCAAGTTTGAAAATTACACCCCGGGTGTAATTTTTATTACGGCCTGTAATTTACTGCCCAGATTACACCCCTGCCATAATATAAATTACACTACCATAATTCTGCCCAGAAATCCACAGAAGAAATTACGGCAATGCCGTAATGAATTTTACGGGCTGTAATTTCAGCCTAGAAATACACAGAACCAAAATACGGTAGTGTCGTAATCAAAATTACGGCCGTAATTATATTTTTGAACAAGTCTTCCACAGCCGCTCAAAAGCCCAATTTTTGCGACGCAATATCTAAAGATCTAGGGCACCAATTCAAAAACCGTAAAAAGAGGACTCTTCTATATATCGAGGAGAAGATTTGAGGACAGGAATCATCGAATTTCGTGAAGAATCGAGGGAGAAATCAACAAGGGCGTCCTTAGGGCACGGCCTCACGCCGAGAGGCATAGAGGCCATCTCAGGCAGTGAAATTTACAAGGAAGTTTCGCTTGGAGGAGGAGAGGATACCCCAGAAGTTTCAGAGCGAAAGGAGATCGATCGGAGGAGAAATCAAAGAAATTGCGGGCTCCTGCACTGTTTACACGTGAAAATACAGCTGTAAGTTTCATTACAGCCGTGCTGTTGGTAGATTTTCTTCTTCTTTTCGATTTCTGATCAATCTAACTATGGCTTATTGTAATTCTTCTACCATGCTAGCTTAGACACTTCTTGGGACATAGGGGTGTAATCCTTTTAATTTCATAATGACTAGATGATCTTTATTTTGTCATGATATTTTTGTTATAATAATTCTACTTATGTGACGATTGCCTTTAATTTTTTTCTAGTTTCATAATTATCAGCATGTATTGGAGTTTTTGCGATATGGACTGAAAAGTGACTTGCGAGAACTTAGAACCCTAAAATTTAATGTTATGAACTCATCGTAAGAAATTAGGTTTGTTCTTATTTCTTGATTTTAAAAGTATATTGCCATGTTGATAATCTGAATCTAGGATTGAGTTATTGAAATAAACATGATGATACTGTGAGAAATCAAGTATCGGATCATTGGAGAACCTTAAGTAGAACCTGTGAAAATTATAGTATGAAAGTATGTAGTTTTCACTTGAGATAATTGACTTAGGATTTGGATGCACAAAAGTGATTTTTGAGTTCTTTGTCAATGATTTACTTATATTTAACATTGAATAAATCCTGCATGAGAGTGAGGATTGATTCTTTGTAAATTGTCTGCGTGAAAGCGAGATGATTTCTTTATAAAGTAAATTATATCTTTATCATAATAAAATTAGACTGACGAACATCTATTCATATATAGTCATGGAAATTAAGGTGGATGAAACCTTAGTCCTAGTTTATCTCTCTGATATTTTCATGTAACTTTCGATAGTTTACTTGATATTTTCGACTGCCTAGCTAGTGAAAAATTGATTATTCGGTACTTGACAAACGAGGTCTCTGTGGTTCGATATCTTAATTATTACTTCGAGTATCCGTGCACTTGCAGACACAACACCCAGCCTTCTATTATATAGAGAAGGAGGGCTGCCAGGGCTACGACGTTAAATCGAGAAGGGCTAAAAATAAGCACTCTCGAAATAACAAAATACTAATAATGAGGTCTCGTGCTTACCTCTAAATAGGCATGCTAACGACTCTAATTAAGACTGATATAACTATAGTCTTAATTACCGTTATTAATACTAATTATAAAACACGGGCTAAAATAAAGAAGTAAATTAATTGCCCAATAAACCCGCACCTGCGACCACGACCACGACCCGACCCGGCTCGGCGTAGCGAGGCGAGGTGCGTGCACGCGCGCATGTGTGTGTTTTGGATCAACTTAGTTTAAATCGTTGATTGCCCCTTAAATGCCCCAATGGGCTAGGGAAATTTCAACTACATTTAAACGAAGCATCCCTTCCAACTCCCTTAATGTGGGACTAAGGGACTTTTGGGTTTTCAAACTCTAACAGTCCCCCCACAAAACTTAAAAGTCCTTTTAAATTAAATTTATAAAGAAAACAAAATGTTGAACAGCATTTATATCACACAGTCAAGAAAGAGCTGTGCTCAATGCACTTAGTACACAGAACTTCACCGGAAGAGATGTAGTGAACCAGGTCTTGAACTACAACCCTTTTGGTCCGGCTTAGAACGGTGCACACATGATACAACTAATAGTGACACGGGGGTTGCGCATTTTTGGTTGTGCGTGGGTACCTTCTTTTTTTGTGAGTTTGTTAGTAGTGTTCAGTTACTAGTCCGCAGCCGTATACAGAAACTCACATATAGGAGAAATCCTATGAAGAAGTGTGTAGAGGCATTTCTTAGGTTAAACCTTTTGAATTTCTTTAAGAGTTATCTAACTCAACCTAACATCTACATAGGAGTACTCAATCACCTTAGGAATGGGGTATTGGAGCCTTTATAATTAACTCAAATAAACACATATAATGTTTTTACAATTTTAATTGTACTCCTTGGCCAACTAGTCAGCAGCTTGTTATTACCCATTGAACCTCTTTCTAGGGTCTACCTATCACGGAGGTTGGGTTGCCACTGTAGGAGGACCCATTATGGACAAATCCTCATTCCCCTAGATGAAGCCATCACTTTGGTTTGATTCAAACCTTTTGTGAGGCAGTCAGCAAGATTGCTATCAGTTCTTACAAAAGATAAGGAAACAACATTATGAGTAAATAACCATCTAATAGTTTTCTGCCTGATTTTGATGTGTCTACTCAATTTGATGTTCACTAGTTTCTTTTTACAGAATGCTATTGCAGCCTTGTTATCACAATTAATAGAAATTGGTGGACTAAATATAAGGGCCATTGGTTTAGATGAGCAAAGATTTTTAAGCCATTCAGCTTCTGAGCAAGCTGAGTCCAAAGCAACAAGCTCTACTTCCATAGTACTTCTAGCTATAATGGTCTATTTTGTGGATTGCCATGAGATGTCCCCTCCACCACGAGTGAAAACATAACCTGAAGTGGATTTGATATCATTGGAATCAGAAATCCAATTTGCATCAAAAAAACCTTCTAAAATAGAAGGAAATCCACTATAGGATAAGACATAACTAGAAGTTCCTCTAAGGTATCTAAAGACTCTTTTAAGGGCAGTCCAATGAAGGTCACTAGGATTACTAGTATACCTACTGAGTCTAGATCCTGCATAGGCTATATCAGGTCTGGTTCTATTTGCAAGGAAAAGGAGAGAACCTACAGCCTTAGTGTAAAGCTCTTGATCAACAGGAGATTCAGTATTCTTAAACAAATAACAATTTGGGTCATAAGGAGTGCTAAGAGGAGAGGAGGAATCAAATTTGAATTTTTCTAAAATCTTATCTACATAATGAGATTGAGAAAGGGAAATGGAGTTTTGATTTCTACTGATCTTCATTCCTAAGATCACATTAACATCTCCAATGTCCTTCATGTCAAAATGAAGAGACAAGAACTCTTTAGTGTCTTGGATTAGATTAGGATCATTAGAAAAGATTAGGATGTTATCTACATACAAACACAAAAGAGCAAAGCTAGAATTTGCAGTCTTGTAGTAGAGACAATTATCAGAGTCGTTGATTTGAAATCTATAAGAAAGAATGGCCTTGTCAAATTTCTCATGCCATTGTTTTGGAGCTTGTTTTAGTCCATACAATGAACGGACAAGTTTACAAACTTTCTTTTCACAACCCTTTGTGACAAAACCCTTTAGGTTGTGACATATAGATTTCTTCATTAAGGTCTCCATGGAGGAAAGTAGTTTTTACATCCATCTGATGAACTATCAGTCCATGAATGGCAGCAACAGAGAGAAAGAATCTAATGGTAGTGATCTTAGCAACAGGCGCATAGGTATCAAAATAGTCAATGTCGGCCTTCTGCCGAAACCCTTGAACCATCAGACATGCCTTATACTTTTCAATACTACCATCGGTCCTTAACTTTTTCTTAAAGATCCACTTACATCCTAGAGGTTTATTTCCAGGAGGTAGATCTGTAAGGATCCAGGTGTTGTTGCTAGTGATGGACTGAAATTCATTATCAATGGCTTCTTTCGAGAAGAGAGCATCAGAAGAACTAAGGGCTTCATTGTAGGTTTTCGGTGTGTCTTCAATCAGATAAGTGATGAAGTCATCACCGAAATCCCTTATTGCCCTAGTTCTCTTGCTTCTCCTGGGTTCAGCTATTGACTCAGAGGGATGTGAAGAGGATTGATTAAGATTCTCAGTTTCAGGGACTAAAAGCAGAAGATTGAGGATCAATGATGGGAGAAGGAGTTTGAGGTTTGAAAGGAAATATATTTTCAAAGAAGGTAATGTCCTTAGATTCAATAAGAGAGTTCTTAGAGATTTCAGGAACATCAGAACTAAGAACAAGACACCTATAAGTGTTGGAATCAAGAGAATATCCTAAGAAGACAGCATCTATGGTTTTAGGACCAATCTTTTTCCTCTTAGGTTCAGGAATGCATACTTTTGCTAAGCACCCCCACAATCTGAGGAATTTAAGGTTGGGCCTATATCCTTTCCAAATTTCAAAAGGGGTTTTTGATTTACATTTGGAGGGAATCCTATTTTGAATGAAGCAGACTGAAAGAATAGACCCCCCCCCCCCACCCAACCAAGTTCTGTGGTGCTCCAGAACTAAGTAACATGGCATTTACCATGTCTAGTAAGGTTTTGTTCTTTCTTTCTGCTACTCCATTAGATTGAGGAGAGTAAAGAGCAGTTACTTGATGAATTATCCCATTTTCTTAACAGAATTGAGAAAATTCATTAGAGGTGTACTCCCCTCCTCGATCTCATCTAAGGATTTTGATCTTTCTATCTAATTGGTTTTCTACTTCAACTTTGAAGATCTTAAATTTGGAAAGGAGTTCATCTTTAGATTTTAAGAGGTAGATGTAGCAAAACTTTGAACAATTGTCAATAAAGGTTACAAAATATTTGCTACCTCCTCTAGTGGGATCTCTATTTGAGTCACAAACATCTGAGTGAATTAATTCAAGGACTTCTGAATCTTTATAAGGTAAGGAGTGAAATAGTTTTCTAGATTGTTTTACTTGAACACATAGCTCACATTTTTCATTTGAGTTTGAGCTAGTTTTAGGAATCAAGCCTAGGTGACTTATTCTAGCAAGATATTTGAAGTTAATGTGGCTAAGTCTACTATACCAAAAATCACAATTTTCGGTATTTAAAGCAATGAGAGAATCAGACACATAATTCAAAGGAATAATATTCAATTGAACTAATCCATTAGAAGTGAAACCTTTTCCAATGAATAAGTCACTTTTAGAGATTATAGTTTTATTTGCATCTAATACAATCTTAAAACCACTTTAAACAAGGAGAGACCCACTCACAAGGTTCCTACAAATCTTAGGTACATGGAGCACATTACTCAGAGTTAAAGATTTTCCAGAAGTAAACTTCAGGATTACTTGACCGTGTCCAAGTACAGTTGCTGAGGAACCATTTCCCATTGTTACACTTCCTCCACTTGAGTCCTGGTAGGAAGTTGTAGGAAGTGAACCACAGCCGATTAGAACATACATGAATGTTCGCACTAGAATCTAACCACCATTCAGAATCATGGTGAGTTAGGTTAACAATGGGAAAGTCGAGGTCTATTCTTAGAGTTGAAGATGATGTTGGTTGAGATTCAACAATGTTGACTTGAGGTTTGATATGAGGTTTTTTGAATTTCCTTGAATGAGTTCTTATTAGAGAAGTCCAGAGATATATATGACTATCTCATACTTCCTATATGTGACATATAGGAGAGCAAAAAGACAATAGAGGATTGAACTTGCAAATGAAGTTAGACTTGCCAAAGGTTGAATTAGTTATTTGAGAATCAGAGAAGGAGGAAGATTTATTGGATCTATTCAGTGAAGGATTTACACCAATGACACTAATCAATCCAAGTGTTATTAGCCATATATCCACTTGTTCTTTCCATCTTGTGAAACTAGTTCCATTAAACTTTTTAGATTTTAGAGAAGAAAGATCTCTATTGGTCATTTAATGTGTTATGACAAAGAAATGTATTATAACATTTGTGACAAAGCTACAATTAATAAATAGACAATATTTGATATTTAATTAAGATTAATGTCTATTATGTATTAGTGTTCAACTTAAATAAATAAATAATGTTTATGTAAGCAAATATAATTGTAGGTAAAAATTAGACTAATATCCAGAATAGTCAAGTAGACAACTTAGGCAAGTGATGAAAAGTAATTAAGATCAAATCAGAATTTTAAACAATTATTTATGCAATATATTAGGAATAAAAAGGGGGATATTGATTTTATATAAATCTAAAATATGTTTGTATATGTTAAGCAAGCCAAAGACGGCACTCTGGTCATGCGTGCCGTATAATTAACAATTAGATTAGCATATCTAATAGAAATTAACGATTAACAGCAGATTATGCAACGACTAATAATTTGCCTTAGATCTAGTAGATCTAACTGGTACTGATTAATAGCAAATTATGCAATGATTAATAATTTGCCTTAGATTTAAATAGGCATACTTACTACCATAATTAAGACTGATATAACTATACTCTTAATTATCGTTATTAATAATAATAATAAAACACCCGCAACCACGACCACCGACTCGGCAAGGCATGCATGTGTATGTATTTTGGATCAACTTGATTTAGATAAAAAAATTTTAATTACTTTTAAACTATTTAAACTAAGCATCCCTTTCAATTCTCTCAATGTGGAACTAAGGGAGTTTTGGTTTTCAAACTCCAACAGAAAGCAAGAATAAAAAGGGATAAAGACTTTGATTTATAGAAACAACATTTACTAACTACTACAATAAACTATTAAAAGGATCTAATGGTGATCAAATAAAAATTTAATGCATTAATGTTTATATTATGATACATTACATTTTAAAAATATAATATAGAGCCTCTTGTAATCATAGAGTAAAAATCATGCCATAGTTAAAGTAATGAGAGGGTAACTACTAAATATATTAATATTTGAACACTTCAATATTATTCAATTATATAAAAAATTTCTAATCAACCAAAGCAAGCAAACAACAGCTTCAATGATATAATAAAAGCATAGTATAATTGGACCTAAAAAAGCTTAATTAGATAAAAAAAATCAATGGATGCATAGTAAATTATTTCACACGAGATATTTAATTGGGATAAAAAAGTGCAAAAAAAAATAGTGCACTATAATCAAACTTACGTGAAGTTTAGGAGGGTGCTTTAAAAAAAAGCAAAAAAGAAAAAGTAAGGAACAACTCTGTGTTCTCTCGTTCCAGTCCTATTTAAATTGAGTGAAAAGCACGTAATGCAAAATTTTTATTTTAAACTATTTTTTAAGGATCATTAAATTTGTGTTTCACGTGTTATAATTGATCGTATTATATTTGACACACGATACAATTATGCTTGACACGAATATAGCCCATTTATATATAAGATCAATATACACATCGTATTATCATACGGATAACACGATTAATAAATAGATCGTGTCACATAATACAACACAACACAATACAACAAACTATAATATAAATCATATTACATAACACAACACAAAATTTGGTGAATCATAAATCTATTATATATATTATATATTATATATTATTTATATATATAATATATATATTATACGGGTTATATGAGTTGACCAGCTAACAAGACACGATATAATATGAAATTTGGTTGATTATAAATAGGTCAACATATTTATGATATGAAATACTATTACTCTTATCGAGAGTCACAAAATCTCGTATGCATTGTTTAGTGAATTATATCATATTTTGCTACGCTTACCGTAATAATAGCAATACGAGAAGAAGGGTAGCTTTTTGTATTTGTCCTTGAGAGCGAGAAATGATAAAAAATTTTGGGAGTTGGAGCGAAATAAAGAGAGAGACGGAGAATCTATACGGCAGAGTGAATCACTTTTCCAGCTCAAGCTATTTAGTTTGGTTACGCCGTTTGCGTACTTTCGGAAGTTTAGCTATATATACCATGTGCTGAATGTCAGCATCACTTTCAATGTGATGGGGGTATGTTTGAGATAATATAAAAATTTTAGAAGAAAATAACATAAATACGTAATTAATTATAAAAATCATGGTCCGTTTTCAATTTTTTTTACAAATAATTGTTGTCTATTTTTTGATTTATTTTCATTATTTTGACGAAAAGCGATGCATAAGTAAACGGAAAATAGCTATCCCATCCATAGTGTTAGGCCCTGGATTCCCCCGTTCAGCCCAAAGTCCACTAGGCCTGGATCAAGCCCAAACCCACGCAAGAGAAATCAAAACGGAGCCCTAAACCCGGCTCCAATCCGCTGGTCAACGGCTGCAAAATCGGACGATGCCGATTTTGACCACGCAACGTTGGCGTCGTCTCCCCCGTTGGAATCGGGCGCAGGGCTGGACGCAGGCGACGCGACAACTCCGGACGCGAACGACGACAAGAGGGATGCGACAGAGGAATCGGACGCAAGTAGCGTCTTCTCCGCGTGAGTCGGACGCGGCTAGGGTTTGAAGCTTGCTGGAGTTGAAGGCGGCGGCTGCTCAATAAAAGGAGTCGAGCGATCCAGAGGATGGATTATCAACTCCACCCGACCTTTGATTGACACCAACGGGGAGTTAGGAAAGCTTGGGAGAAAGGAAAGCCCTGTAAACGGCGACGAGGCACCGCTGACGAGAGAGAGAGACGAGCGAGAGGGAGGGGTTTTTGTACTCTGTTATTACAAGAATAAAGAGGAAATTTCCCCTACGACATTGTCTTCTCCCGCGACGGCATCTTCCCTGTTTCTGAGCTTCGCAGGCGACGAGATCTTCCCGGTGGACGGTGGCGTCGAACGCAGGCGTTTGACGCGAACGAAGAAGAAGACGCGCAGCGGACAAAGCTCGGGCGCGAGCTTCGAGACGAGTCAACGAGGCGAGGACATCAACGGCAGACATCGAAATCGTGATTTCGATTTTGGGGTGACTGACGCAAGCCAACGTCAGCGGGAGAAGTTTTGCGCACGGCGACATCGATCGGAGGGCTGACGTCAGCGTGACGTCAGCCAACGAAAATTAAATCGGTAATTTGGGGCGTTGACTTCATTAAGTGGAGGTATTTTTCAATTAGGGTTTTGGGAATTCCTAAATTAGGGTTAGGGTTTTCTCGTGCGATTTGTAATTTGGGGATAAAAGTAGAGCGGAGAACTAGGGTTTCGAATTTGGGTCGGAAACCCTAGCGCGATCACGTTCCGGTGTTCTGCCGGACTACCTTGAGACAGCGGTTAAGCGCCGGTTCAGGGTCGATCCGACCGGGGCGTGACAACAGGTATCAGAGGCTAAAGTGATCCAGCAGCATGGTGAAACAAGGAGATCGTATCGCGCGAATCGAGCAAGTGCTCGGTTTGATAGAAAATAGCAAAGATGCGGTGGTTCCTCAGGTGGAGGACCTCCATCGCATGATTGAAGAGCAAAGGTTGCAGATTCTTGCCATTCAACAAAGTTTGGTTGGAGAAGCTCAGCAGAATGATGAAAGGACGGCAGCGCTCCAACAACAAGTGGCGACCTTGCAAGAACAGGTAGCCACCTTGACAGCACAAACCCAGCAAGTGGCAACTTTGCAAGGATAGGTAGCCACCCTGACAGCACAAGTAAACAACAGCATCGCAGCCCAACAGCAGGTGTTGGCTGACCTCGCGGTGATGCATATAGCACTGGCGCAAGCACAAGGCGGGGCCCCTGCAGCAGCCATGGCGGAGTATGGGGCTCCCAACTGGAAAGTTCGCACCCCAGAACCTGCAGTGTTCAAGGGGGCTAGATCAGCAAAAGTATTGGGTAACTTCCTTTGGGATATGCAACAATACTTTGAGGCTAACCATATTTCAGACCAGGAGAAAGTGAGGGTGTGCACAGCATATCTCTCAGACGATGCGAAACTTTGGTGGAGAACCAAAGTTGATTAGACATCAGAAGCAGCCAGTTGGACATGGGAAGTGTTCTGAGAGGAACTGCGGCAGCAGTTCCTTCCGGGAAACTCGGTGGACCAGGCGCGAGAGGCGGTGGATCGGCTAAAGCACACAGGGACGATCCAGGAGTATGTCAGGGCGTTCTCCGCGCTAATGTTGGAGCTACCTGAGATGGCGGAGGGGGACAAGAGGTACTTCTTCCTCCGGAATCTCCAACCATGCGCGGCGACGGAGGTCCGACGACATGCACCGTAGGATTGGAGGACGGCTGTAGCTATAGCCGAATCTCTCGTGGATCAGAGAACTTCGGGAACGACCTTTCAGAGAGTACAGACTCTGTCGCTCCCGAAGCGACCATCTCCACTGAGAGCAAGAGCGCGAGAGAGAGAGAGACTCTCTCCCCGGCGGAACGGAGGTCAGCCGGCACGGCAGGAGCAGACCCGACTTGCAGAGAGAGGGCAAGGTCAATTTAGACTGATTGCTTGCTTCTTGTGCAAAGGACCACACCGGATACGCGATTGTCCGGATCGACAGCAGTTGAACACGATTGCAACGATCGTGCATCGAGAGCTAGCTGAGAAACCGACGATGGTTGATGACGAACCAGTAGAAGCTCAGATAGGAGGTATGCATATTGCCTCGGTGGCCGCAAGAAAATCTTCATCGACCCCCGCAGATGCAGAGCCGAAGGATGCGATCAGCAAAGGTAATGTCGAGCAGAAGACAAGCTCCGAAGATGAGAAATCTCCACAGGAGAAAAAGACGTGGAAGTAGGTAATGGAGAAAAAGGTTACACCGAAGACCTGGGAGGAAATAGAAGCGGAGGAGAACGCAACGCTACGTGCGAATCATGAGAAGCTCCAACGCAAGAGGGAGCAGATTTGGCTCGCCGGCCGGCATTGAGCGGCCGCGTGCGCCGGACATCGAGTGCGATGTCCAAATTGGGCAGGGGAGAATTGTTAGGCCCTAGATTCCCCGGTTCAGCCCAAAGTCCACTGGGCCTGGATCAAGCCCAAACCCACACAAGAGAAATCAAAACAGAGCCCTAAACCCGGCTCCAATCCGCTGGTCAACGGCTGCAAAATCGGACGATGCCGATTTTGACCACGCAACATTGGCGTCGTCTCCCCCGTTGGAATCAGGCGCAGGGTTGGACGCGGGCGACGCGACAACTCTGGACGTGAACGACGACAAGAGGGATGCGACGGAGGAATCAGACGCAAGTAGCGTCTTCTCCGCGTGAGTCGGACGCAGCTAGGGTTTGAAGCTTGCGGGAGTTGAAGGCAGCGGCTGCTCAATAAAAGGAGTCGAGCGATCTAGAGGATGGATTATCAGCTCCACCCAAACTTCGATCGACACCAGCGAGGAGTTAGGAAAGCTTGGGAGAAAGGAAAGCCCTGTAAACGGCGACGAGGCACCGCCGACGAGAGAGAGAGACAAGCGAGAGGGAGGGGTTTTTGTACTCTGTTATTACGAGAATAAAGAGGAAATTTTCCCTACGACGTTGTCTTCTCCGGCGACGGCATCTTCCCTGTTTCTGAGCTTCGCAGGCGACGAGATCTTCCCGGCGCACGGTGGCGTCGAACGCAGGCGGCATTCGATGCGAATGAAGAAGAAGACGCGCAGCGGACAAAGCTCGGGCGCGAGCTTCGAGACGAGTCAACGAGGCGAGGACGTCAACGGTAGACATCGAAATCGTGATTTCGATTTCGGGGCGACTAACGCAAGCCAACGTCAGCAGGAGAAGTTTCGTGCTCGGCGACATCGATCGGAGGGCTGACGAAAATTAAATCGGTAATTTGGGGCGTTGACTTAATTGGGCGAAGGTATTTTTCAATTAGGGTTTTGGGAATTCCTAAATTAGGGTTAGGGTTTTCTCGTGCGATTTGTAATTTGGCGATAAAAATAGAGCGGGAAATTAGGGTTTTGAATTTTGGATCGAAAACCCTAACGCGATCATGTTTTGATGTTCTGTCGAACTATCCTGAGACAGCGGTTAAGTGCCTATTCAAGGTCGATAGGACTGGGACTGGGGCGTGCACATAGCGTGGAGGGGGCTTGATTCAGGATTCCCACAGAAATCCCTCCGAGCTCAGGCGATGGATGTGGCGGCGCGCAAAGCTTTCGTCGTCGTTCGTCCTCCCGTCGCTTTCGCGCCCTCAACCTTCCATGAGTACCGCCGTGCTTACGTCTGTTTCCCTCCGCGGATCTGTACCGTCGGATCTCCCCCGCGTGCTTTGCTCTCTCCTGCTGCTTGGGGACTCTCCAATCCATGTCTACCTAATTTTCTTGCTGCCCGTTCCTGTTCAAGATCGATCGTTGCATCTTCTTCCTCCTCCTCCGCCTTTTCCTCTTCCCGCTCCATTGATGGGAAGGGTCGAGAAGGTTTTCGCCTCGTCCTCGTCGCAATTGCTTTCGGCGTTTTCGTGATGAAATGCCATAAGACTGTCGCGGCGGAAAGCGCTGTGGGGGTTTTGGTACCGGGTAGAGCGAGTATTAGTGGCGCCTGGCCGAAGCTGCTGCAGATTCTTCATGTGCTTAAAGATCAGGGGTTGATTTTGGCCGCTCTTCTGGGTCTGTCTGCGTTCTTCTCGATGGCTGAGACATCCATCACTACCTTGTGGCCGTGGAAGGTGCTGCCTCTTCCTTTACGGTTTGCTCGTGGAATCCATTGATTGACTTTCATTCCCTCCCATCGTTTTAATTTTTTTTCTTAATGTGAAAATGCGTGAGATTGCTGTTTTCTGTCGCACTCCATACTGTCTATTCAGGTGATTGCAATTGATATCTACTTATTTGCATACCTGGCCTTTTATCTGTTTCTTTGTTATTCTCCCTTTTTTTTTGTTCAATATTTGACCACCCTTAGATGTCATATGATTTTAATTCACTAATTTAAGGATACAAAATGATTGGGATTGTGCATGCCTTCTTGGATCTATTGCGAACTTGGTGAAGAAACGGAGTAAATTTACAATGCAATTTTCACAATGTATACCTTGAAGAAGTTGTTAACTCGAGCCTCATTGCTTGTTTACACCAGGTCCGAGAGTTGGCCGAAAAGGAACCTGAGAATGGCGTCTTCAGAATGCTTCGCAATGATGTTACTCGTTTTCTCACCACTATTCTAATTGGCACAACGTAGTGATATCTTTGTTTCATCATTGTTAACCTTGCTTTCAATATGCTTATTATTATAAAACTGTCATCAATGTCAACTATTTAAGCATTTCTAAGCTGTTGTCTTGTGTTCTCAGTGTGGTTAATATTGGCGCAACAGCACTTGTTACAGAAGCAACAACTGCAATTTTTGGTGAAGCTGGCGTCAGTGCAGCCACAGCAGTTATGACGGTAGTCTCTTGCCCTTCTTATGATAAAGTCTTGCCATATCTAATATATGACTATATCTCTCATCTTGTTGCTTTGAAATAGACATATTATTCTGAATGGCACATCAATTACAAGCACGACTCATATAGCTGGAAATGGTCTTGATGGTTATGCCACTCAAGAATCAACAACTATTTGCCACTCGAGAGACACTGAACTTCAGATTGTTCAAGTTACTAAAATCTGAAGCATAAACTAATCAAAAGCGTGATCTTTATTTGTACTTAGCAGTCATTTTCATGTTATCCAGAAAGTACAATAGGTCTTTGTTTGTACCTAGGATTTTATGAAATGCTAACTCTCCTGTGTATTTTTATACTGTTTAAACTATCTGGAATTTTTTATGTAATGTTAGACCAAGTTAAAGAGGCTACAGCTATGTTATTATAATGAGCACAATTTATTACAAGATAATTTATTCAGAGTCCTACAGTAAAATTGTCTACTGTTGAACCTCTTGTTATGTTGTATTCTTGTTGACCAAAAGATATCAGACATTTTGCTTTGTTAGTTGTTCCCCGCTTACCTTCTCATCTAATTGAGATATTTTTCTCAACTTTGGTTACAGTAGTTTCATTAACCCATTTGTAATGAACTAAACCTACTTACTATCTATATTATCCCAGGTAGCTGTTTTGCTGCTCACAGAAATTACTCCAAAAAGTGTAGCTGTTCATAATGCCACTGAAGTTGCTAGGTTTGTTGTAAGGTAAGTTGTTGACTCATGCTTCTAAGCGGAGTTGAATTAGAATATGATTGCTGTTACATTGTTATAATGTTGCTAATTGGACTACCATATGATGCAATTAAATCAGGCCAGTTGCTTGGCTTTCCTTGATCTTATATCCTGTTGGAAGAGTTGTCACCTTTTTGTCTATGGGAATACTGAAGCTGTTGGGCCTAAAAGGTAGAAGGTATGGTGTACAGAGCATCTCTAAGTTTTTTCTATAGTCCATTTCTACTTTGCAAATCTTCATGAACATTTCATGCGCAATTTATTCACATACATAGCTTGTGCATTAATTTCGGCCATTCCACAATTTCAGTTTTCTGCTTGCGTGTTATCATAATTTCTAACATTATTTAGTGACCTGGTGAGGTACTTAAATAAATTTTAACTATTTTCTTCATCAACTCTGAATGTTTTATTCACTTCCTAATTCTTCATATAAACAAGCCCAACCTTGTTTTCTAAGTTTTCCGATGTTGAAACATGATGGGAAAGGATGCCTTAATATTCTTTGACATATGAGAAAGTCCAATTTTGTGTTGTATGAGAAGGTTTCGACTGATGGGGTTGTTGAAACCTGATGAAAATGACGTGTTTGCATTTTCTAAAGAAGAACCAATAAAAAGAACCAATGGGCTGAAAATTTATTTACAAACCTCTTTTCTTGTTAGCTCACCAGCATTACATCTTACAACAGTACAGAGGTACTTAAAAAACATTACAATATTTTAGATTTGTTGCTTTTCATATTATAGGTTTCCTGCAGCATCTTGCTAATTATAGTTCAAGCATAGACTGTCTTGGCTTTTGGTGTATATAAGCTCTTTTGTGGAATCTTTTTCCTCGTGTGTTCTTATTATGTTTGTTTGTCCCTGTAGCGAACCATATGTCACAGAAGATGAATTAAAGTTGATGTTACGAGGGGCAGAACTGAGTGGTGCAATAGAGGAAGAAGAACAGGTGAGAAAAAATCAAATCTTTTTTTCTTTTATTTTCTTTTTAGAAAGAAACTTTGCATAGCATTCTTAATTGCTACTGGATTGTTTATGCATTTTTTCTCATGGCATGGGAATACTGAGATATTTATTATAATCATGAAACTAGAGCTCTTATTTATACAACATAACATAATGGTTAGCATTTGCGTGACATGTGACTACCTCTTGGCTAGGCAAATTTCAATTTATGCTGATTTGTGCCTATCAGCATGAAAACCATCTATTATGTGAAGATTAATTATGAGAGGAACTTTTATCCTTATATTACAAATGCACCAAAAGGATGATTGATTTTTTTTTATGACATTTTACTCCAAGAACCACCTTTTTGCATGTTTTTGGAATTTACTAATTAAATCCAAGCATTTGTATTGTGAATAGTAGTGTAAATTTTTTAATTATAGGAAAATGATTTATTGAATAAGATATTATATTGCTATGCTGTTATTGTTAGGAAATTGTGGGCAATATTTAAAAACTTTACAAGGGTGGAGTGTGTTCAAAACCAATTGTCCCATACGAGGGAAATCAAATGGATATAACATAATAATAACTTTGATGCATGCTTAGGGGATGGAGATGACCATAGTGCATGTGCCCAAGTGTGTGCCCTCTATACGTATCCACACACGGATTTCTTATGATCTCTTTTCTCCTTGCCTAATGCTAGCCTCAAGAGAGAAGATCCATGCCTTAGGAAAGCTTTAATTTCCTTACGTCAATTTGAAGTCTCCGTGCAATATAATCTTTATAATCTTTTTTCCTACTGGTATTCTGATTCGACAAATTGCGACATTTAACCTAATATAGTGGTTACGACTTAATCAAATTAATACTTGGGTATGACCATATAATCTCAGCCATGCACTCATAAAAGGACATGTGGATATCACACTTCCCTACGAAAGAGACAAATCCTTTATTGCTTGTTTGTACCATTTTTATGATTCATAACATACCTAACAACCATTATAACTCGCCATTATAGCGAGATGTTAGGTTGTATCAAAATATATTAATTACCATATGAAGGGTGTCAATGAACTCAAGTCAAAGGACCAATACACTTTTCTTACATGTGAAACTAACTTGTGACACTCAAGTTGAATCTCATATTGGATCGATCTAATATATCATTTATTGATATACCTATGAGTTTGCGGTGGCACTTAGCACCACATGCCCAACCACAATATATACCAATCTTATATGTGCACTAAAGTTGTCCCCGGGGTAATCTTTGAGAATCGATAAAATCGATCTCTAGGGATATATGCTAACATACATAAATGCAGATGCAATAAAAGCACAATAATGACAATGTCAATATCATATAAAGTGTGAACATAGTGCAAGATCAGACCAAACAACGGGTTGTTAGGGCATATACACCAATAGTTGTAACTACTAAATGTTATGGTAGCTTTATGTGGGACTACTAGTGATTTAATTAATATTATTTAACTTGTGAAACTTCTTACTAATCACATACTATAAATTCTTGTTTGCATTCAAATGCTATCCTTAGTATATTGTCCATATTTGAAATCAAGGATTTAAAAACCATTATGCACTAGGTAGTATGGATGGTTTGTACCGGTCCGAGCAGGGATTGGTAGGTGGAGACTTTTTCTTCTTATTCTTCCTTTTCTTCCAATTTCGTCCTGCTGGTCCGCATGCCGATTCGGACTAGCTTTTAAAACCTTGCTTGAAAGATTTATAAAATTCTTTAATTTCAGATTTTACATGCATATGTTTCGTTATGTGTAAGCTGATGATTCTGTCTGCTTGTTTTGCTTTATATACCAAGTCTACTAAATTGAGTATGATGATGTGTTAGATATGAATACAGTTTTCTATTATATTCAACAGGACATGATTGAAAATGTGCTTGAGATAAAGGACACACATGTCCGAGAAGTGATGACACCTCTAGTAGATGTGGTTGCAATTGATGGTACTGCAACACTCATTGATTTTCAGAAATTATGGGAAACACATCAATATTCAAGGTTCAGTTCAGCTGAATTTAATGTGAATCTAATGGAAGTCAATTTCTTATTACACTTTAATGGATTCCCAGAGTACCTGTCTTTGAGGAGCGTATAGACAATATTGTAGGAATTGCATACGCTATGGACATGCTTGAATACGTTGAAAGGGTGGGTTACAATTTATGATAATATTTTTCTTTGTATTTTTGATATATAGTTATAATATATCTTGCAAACTTATTTAGTTTATTAATAAATTACTCTCCTTTTGAAGGTTGAGAAACTGAAAGAAATCACTGTGAAAGAGATTGCACGCATGCCAACATACTTTGTTCCAGGTAATATAAACTCAGCATGTGGTTTGGGCAATCAGTTTAGAACTTGAATTGTACATCAGTTTGCCGCCTTTATATTTAAACTCTCTAGTGCAAGAAATCTGTACAAGTAAATCCACACTTCCTCTTGTCCTAAACTGATGCACCACATTATAAAGGTTCATGATTTACAGAACATTTATATTTTCATTTGATTCATAATTGTAGAGTTTTCCTTTTCCTTTTCATTTCATTGTTTATTTGTTTGTGAAATGCAGTTATACAGGATTGAGTACTAACGACAATTCACCACATTGCAGATTCAATGTCAGTGTGGAACCTGTTGCGAGAATTCCGCATAAGGCAGGTTCACATGGCTGTTGTCCTCAATGAATATGGTGGAACTGTTGGTGTAAGTTCAGTTGCAAATCATTGTTTATTTTTAAGAACTTTAAAAGGTTGAATAGAGAACTGCAAGAATGCATTGTTTTAATGGTTTGATAAGCGTTGGCTGAATTCAAAATCATAAACAGCCCGATATCTAAATTGTCATACACCTGCTTATAGTATTTTTACTTGCTTTATCTTTTGACATTTCTTTAACTAAACCATAACTTTAGAAATTTCATTCTAAGTTATGCAATGTTTTAACTGGACAGATTGTAACCCTGGAAGATGTTGTTGAAGAAATTGTCGGTGAAATATTTGATGAAAATGATTCAAAGGTAAACTGTTGAATCCAAATTCATGATTGTACTATTCTTTTTCCATTGAAATTGTATTTTATTAATTTCATTCTCATTCAACTTGAACCTAAATTGTGGTTGCGAAATTTCTTGAAATTTGTTCCCATTTTAGCCTATTCTCTTCTTCTTTTTCATCATGGCGAAATTATTTTACAATGTCAGTCACTTTCACATGTTTCTGAGTGCTTTGCCTTTCTTGTTAGCATGGACTGATGTGGATATTTTGGTGTTATAAGTTATCACTAATGATCATGATAGCAAGGTTCATACTATGCGACTGCCACAAATAACATACGTCCAGTATATGGCGCACTAATATTCATTTCATCACGTGACTACATGCTACCCGTAGTTTTTGTAAGGCAAGTCTTCTTTTACTCATGTGCGTGTACTGTATATACTATGGTACAAAAATGTTACGGGCACCTCAATCAATTGGTATCGTTATCTATAGGTTCAAAGCATATATGATAAAATGTTACTCCGTCACATTGCAGTACCTCATATCTCGTTTCTCTTACTTTCCAATACTAGTTTGTGACTTGCGCAATGCTCGAAATAGTTACTAGTCCAACAAACCTTTCTAATGATTATCTTTCTTGCTCCTATTACAAATTAATATTTATCTTATAACTCGACTTTGGCCCCTAGAAGTATCTGTGATAAATCCTTCAATGTCATAACTAACCATTCTACTCTACTAAGCATTACATAAAAAGAGAAAGCAAAGAGTTTGTGCATGTCGCTAAATGAAAATCTAGGAAAAAGCGTGCCCTCCTATTTATGTGTACATTTGCATGTCTAATCCTTGGAGCCGAATCTTTATGGTAGAGCATTATTCGTTTTGCAGTCTTGAATGAAAGAAACCTAGAAGTTCGATATAAGTGAAATGCAACATTTCTGATTCCCATTTAGTAGCAAAACAAAATTTGGAGGAACTAGACATGTATTGGTTACCACTTGCTATTCTCATGCCTTCACCTCTTGGTGTAATGCAGGAGGAAATTCAGCGAAAAACTGGATACATAGTGATGCGTGATGATGGAACATTTGATGTTGATGCAAATACATCTATTGACCAGCTCTCTGAAGAATTAAATATTAAAATACCAGAGGTTTGTAAATTTTATTCTCATGCAGAAAGTTTTCATCGCAGGGGAACCTTTAGATGCGATTAACAAATTACCTTCGTCACAGTTAGTTAAGCTTAAGAGCGGTTGTTATTTATCCTTGATTCCTTTCTGGATATTATGGAAGTGCATACATGGAACTATGGAAGGACGAATACTGACAACACACTACACTGATAACTAGGATATTACTAATGGTGGTGTTCTTAATCTTGTATTATGACAACCTTACAAAATTTTATTATCTTTTACCTTATCTTATCATATACCGCTGTACTATGCAATCATCCAAGCATCTCGAATTAACGTAATTTCTTTTTTCTTGTGTTCCAAATTGGTATTGGAGTACAATTCAATCTAAGTGGTATTATTGCTGCCACTGCACCAGTGGTGGCAGCGGTCATCTCTCCCGTGCGCACCCGGCTCTCATGCAAACCGATCTGCAGTCTTCTTATTATTCTATTGGCAGATCCATCTCCGACTAGCCTAATTGCAGTAGCCTTCTCCCTCTCAAACTGCAGGTTCTTTCATATCCTTTATCTCCAGTCCTCTCACAGCCATCTCCTTCATCTGCATCTGGCCGCCCATCACTCTTCCTCCTTGTGGCCTCTTGCTGCAACAATGACCCTCTCTCTTCCTGGCTCTTTGACTCCAAAGCTTTCTAGCTATTTTTGCAGTCACTTTCAGCTGCCACACTAGCTCAACCTCCTGCAGTCCCTCTGGTCATAGCATCATGTATTCTTCAGTCTTACAACTCTCTTCTCTCTCCTGCCTTACTCAGAAAAAAACTGCAGCACCATTCCCGCAAGAATTTACAGTGTTTTCTATGCATTCAATCGTTGCTGTAATCCTCTTTTATGCCTGTAGCAACTCCTGCCACTGGCCTCCTATGGCAAGTGCTGCTTTGCAAACCTAACGTACTGCAGTCCTGATCCAGTTGTCAGTTGTGCGGGTCCTGCAACGAGCTTTATCATTAGTAACTCCACCTACGTTTCTGTTGATTGTGTCATCTACAATGCCTGTTTACTATGAAGTTTCTCACTATTAAATGTGTGATTCTTGGTTCTGTGACCTATACCTCAACATCTATGTCATACATAAGAGTCTTCTTTCTCCAAACTTTTGTGCTTTCAACTCTACTTTCAACAAATTCTTTAACTCCCTCTCAGATCTTGCAAAAACTTTTGGTGTATCAAGTAACACCTCTTTTCATCTGTCTCTCGTTACGAGGAGTCTCCTGCAAAATTGGTGTAGATTAAACAAAGTATCAACTTATGGCTCTCAACTATTTACATGCCTCTTTTCTTCTCATTTTACAAATAAGCAACTTTCTTATCATGACATGTGACTACTGCATACTATATATTATATTAGCACGTAGAAATAACTTTTATCTACTTGTGTATTACCTTCTCTCTCATGTATGGACAAATGAAACTGTCTCAATCTATAATTTATGTATTAAACTCAAGGTTTTATTAACATCACTAGAATAAATCTATGACGAAGTTTTGGAGAAGTTGGGAGTTGTGCACATGACTTTCTATGTTCCAACTGTTCCATGTATGACTTTCTCTTCAGTCATGTAATTGAAATGTTAAGGGAAAGGAAGAATATTCATTGATGCAGAAGAGAGAGAATGAGCGAGGAAAAGAGGAAAGAGTCAGAAAGAGAATAAAGGAGAAGATTAGAGATACAATTAGGGTTGTGTTTATATATATGTATATGTGTGTATTCACACACATGTATTTATGTTTGTTTGTTAAACAGATACTAGATAATTACCTGTAATGCACATGTTTTAGTTGCATCAAATTGTTACAGCATCAAGGTATTAAATCATATAGCATTTAAAACACACGTATTTATATGATCTGCTTCTGATGGAAATCAAAACATCAAATAATAAACAATAAAAAATAATGTTCTAGAAATTAACTTAAATGTTTTTGATTAACAATCTATTTCAATTAAATTACATTAAACAAACATTAGTGATTATTATACAAATTCAATGTATATGATAAATTTCTATTGTTTTCGTCTGTTTCATATAGTATTAAATGTGTAGAAGATTTATTATATTTTTTTAAACACAAATTTAATATGATAGATGCTGTGAACTAAATGTAGCATGTGGGTGGGACATGTATGCTAATGTGTAATGTGGCTGTTGCTAACAAATAACAACCTATAAAAGTAGAGAATAGCTTCCCGCAACTACTTATGATGGCTTAGTCTTTTAATTTAGATGCAAAGATGCATAAGCCCACACACACATATATATATACACACACATTAGTTTTTATATGTTTTCAAGTAATCAATATGGTTAAAGATTATTAATGTAACTAAAAAGGAGTTTTTGAACATAAAATCTCATTTTTATTTGTTGTACGAATTTACAGGAATATTTTATGAGGTCTTTATATTGAAAATTTTAAATGAGTAATATATATATATATATATATTATATTTGCAATATTTAGCTTTACAAATCATAGTTTAAGAAACTGCATCGTATTGGATGGTACAATTGGTTTATTGTACCATTCTAAGTTTAGACTAGTGCACGGAGTTGGTTTATATTGGCTTTTATTATTTTATATATTGGTACCAACTGGTATCAAGACCAAATGGTGGAGCTGGTTAATTCCAAGGATTCAAATCTTGGTCTTGCATGTACTGATACCAGTTAAGTCTTGGACTTATCAAGTTGTACGAACCAAAATTTTAACCCATGGTACCAATATTGGACTAGCCAATACAACTGCGGGTTCCATGTGTAAGTTTAAAAAAACATTGTTGGCTAAGTAGTAGAATCGATGGGCTAGTTAGTCTTATTAGTTAGGTAAAATTGATCGGTTTGATCCGTCGAGCAATATCTAAAAAAAGATTGTTAGATGGAGGAGAGCTTTATATAAGCTCTTATTCTTGTCCCATTTCACTTACACTTTTTTCAATCTCTCTCAATATCTTTAGAACTTAGATACTCTGTTAAATTCTCTAAAAACTCTCTTAAATTCCCTCAAAACTTTCTTTTTTTCACTTAATTCATTATGATTAATAGCTCTCTTAAATTGACTAGGTTGATCGGTCAATATAAAAAAAAATTGGTAGATAGAGGAGAGCTCTATATATATGCTCCTATGTTTTTTTTTCTATTTCACTCACTTTTCTTAATCTCTTTCAATATCTCTAGAACTAAGATACTTTTTTAAATTCTCTAAATTCTCCTTTTTCTCACTTAATTAATTATGATTAATATTTTATAGAATCTAAAAGCCAAAATGTTGATGTGCAAAAACTATTAAAAAATCGCTATATTCATTGTAATTTGCAACATCTTTAAAAATGAATATGCTACTCAAGTTATACAACATTTTGCGGATGGATATCTCGATATTTTTAAATGCCTAAAGGTATAAGTGGAGATCCACAAAGCAATCAATGAGAATCAAGAATCCTTTTACATAAAATAATAATATATTATTGAGGATATTATTGAAGATTTAAATTGGTGCGTAATGATCTATACTAAGGTGTGGAGGTAAAGCAATCAAAGATCTTGAGATAATAGGTTACTATTCTAGCTTCAAAGACTCAATATGCCTTTAAAGAGGATGTTTGGTCAGTTTTTAATGTCGTTCACAAAACGACCTCAAATTGAGTCAGTGGGGAGCGGTACTAGTAGAAGTATGATAATATCTACTTCAGCTGAGTATTCATTGAGTCTAAGTGCAAGTATACATAGAAGTACTAGAAGCCGTACAACCTCTATAAGTTGATATGGAATTTGACTTTTGGACTAGGTTGATGAACTAGGGGACCTAGTACATTTATCTTAAGCAAGCAAGCAGACTTAATAATAATGCTTACACAAAATCAAATAACCATGATATTTGTCAAGCTATATCCAAATGATTTTACTTTAATTAGAGAGCTGCTTATGCTATAAATGATACTCATTGTTGCGTATGATTTTGAAGATCCAAGAATCAAAACTAAGAACCAACTCCTATCAGATTGTTGGGTCATATCTTGATAAGGTGAAAGAATGTTGTATGGGATGAGAAGCATGAAGGGGCAACTGGAGGACTTTGATGTTAGTTACGGGGGATACTTTGACAAGGTCCATTTGGATGATTATAATCAATTTTCTTGTTTATTGTAATAGAAAAGTTATATTATGTAAGAAAGTAAATTTGTCAACCGAGTATCATAATGCTCATTAGTTCTTGAAAACTGTCAAATAGATTGAACTAAAGTACATTATTCAACTAGTGGCAAAGTAACTGCAAGTAAGCGGTTAAGTTGATTTAAGACTATTACCCACATATTATTTAGACTCTATATTCAATGCATCAACTTAATGATCAACGATATTAGTGAGCTCGATAAGGTTAAAATACATTGAGGGTGGCATAAATTGTTACCCAATTCATATACAATCATTATTAGGTGCATCCTAAGACTTGAGCCTACAAGGTTTGCTATGTACTTTATTGTCTCAACTTTTTTTACGAACAAGGTTGGTAGGGAAGTAGAACAAATCATTCTCGACACATGCTTTTGGGATAATATAAGCAATATTTGAATGACAGTGAAGCCTCTATGTGTTGTCATAAAAAATGTCACCAAGAAAAAGCCAATGATGAGAGAAATATATCATGTAATTCAAGAATGTACGAGACATTAACACAATTATGGATAATAAGACTGCTCCATGTTGACATTATTAGACACAAATGGAAAACCAAATGATGTAAGAAATTTACTAAGATGGCAAGAATTAATTTTAGATGCAATTATTTTAGTTATTTCATAACCTTTAATCATATATTTGATGATAATAATATTTACATTTTGGCTTTCAATTTATTACCTAAATCCATTATACAATATCAATATAATTTGAGAATGTGACAGAACTTAATGACCACATTATACAATGTTATACTCCACTGGGTGCTAGGTACAAAAGTGAATAATGTAGCAATTTGTGGAGGCTAAATGTCTAGAGAAGGCTAAATAACATTCGGAGATCCAATTACGTTGGAATTATGCTATAAGATTGATCTAAGTATTATAATTTATTTTTTCAAATAATTTACTCTTGTAATTATGAGTTAAATTATCTAATTATGATATATTACAAAATGTAGTGATTTACATCCTCTCACAATGTGTTATTAAGTGAATGTAAATGTAATTAGTCAACCTCTCATTGATTTTATATAAAGGTTCGAAATAGACTATGATATTATTGGCTTAAGAAACTAGTGTATGTTCATTATATTATGTGACTCAAAGTTACTAATCTATAAGAGGAAAAAGATAGAAAGTGGGAATTTATATTTGACCCTTTCAATACTTTATTTGTTTAGGACGATACTTACTCGATTATGGATTGATGGTTAGCTATTGAAGATCAAGATCTTGCTATGAATGAGTTTAGTGATCTTCCTCAATCCTCGGTATTGAACTCATTGAAATAAAGATGGGTGGTCAAACTGACCAAAGGACCCAATCACAAAAAGATGATTATGCAAATGATCAATTCAAATGGATATCTAATAATGAATATCAACTGTGATACAATGGTACATCAATATCTGATAGTGAATATCAATTAGATCAATAACATAATTTACTCATACTAACAAGGATTGGTTGAGGACTAATTTATTATGAAGTAATTAATTGATTTGATCCAATGATTCACGAATAGATGTAATAGTTGAGCCCAATTAGGTGAACGGTCAAATTTACATAGTGATATTGAACATAAAAAAATATCAATTTGGCCTAAATCATGCTAAATTGGCCTAAATTCCTACTAAAGCGAATCTAGAACTTACTAAAACTGGTCTCAATTTATCTGAACTTGACTCAGGACCCATTTGGGGCTGCTTGCTGCTGGGTTGGAGATGAGTAGCAGAAGCAAAAGTAGACCTAAAAACAAGGGTGTTTGGGGCTCCTTGAAGATTTTAAACGTGCCACCTAACACTCACCTCCAACTCTAGTGCACGCCTCCCACATCAGCATGCTTGTCCGACACCAAGGAGTTGCAGGTTCTAGGTGAGACAAGTTAGCAGAATGGGTGGGGAAAAGCTCAAGTGTGGGTGAGTTAGAAGGGGTTGGGGAAGAGTTCTTGGTTGGGTATTGACGGCTAGGGTTGGGGGGTGGTGAAAATTACAGGACCGAAGGTTTTTGGGGGATGAGTTTGTAGGTATCACTGGGGCCAAGGGTGGAGATGAGTTGGCGGATAGCGGAAGGGGGTGGGGAAGTGCTGAAGCATGAGGAAGTTTTTGCATAATCATGTTGGCGGCTAGGTGGGCAGGAGAGCTAGAGTGCAGAATCACGTTGTTGACCCGTGAATCTATGCCCCAAACACTCAACTTTTCAACTTACCCATTGATTGCACCATTGAAATGCAGCCTCACAGCCTCAATAGATACTAAACTGGCCCAATTTACACTAAAAGAATCAGAATCACCTAAAACTAAATCCATATCTAAGTGAATTGTCTAATTTCTCGCTGGCTTGATTTTGTATACTGCCAAACTAGGTTCTATTGGTTAGCACCTTTGGAAAATTGGATAGAACTAAGGTGAACCCATCCCCAAGCCAATCAACCCATCACCAAACCAATCAATATGGTGAACTGTGACTAGTCCACTATTCATTAGTTTGGTTGAAAAGGTGTAGCATACTATGGCCAAACCACTTACATTGTTGCGACTAGAGCTAGTATGGAGCTACTGTAGAGATGCTAATAGTGCATCTCTGGTTGTATCCTTATGGCAGACGGCTTCTAACATTACTAAGATTCAAAGCACAATAGGTGGTGACTCTAGCCAATAGTGTAAGCTAAGGTGGTAGTAGTGAGTAGCATTGGATTCTAAACAAAGTTTGTATCAAAAGTGGAAGAGAGGGAAGGGAATACTTGGCGTGATGTTGGGCAAGGTGTCGCTAGTTAGGTTGTGGTGACAAGCAGTAAAATGCGTCCAGTAGCCAGTTGGGTAGAAGTACCTTGTTAGTTCATTGCTTCTGAATAGTTCTTGGTGGAATACAGGAATGAGGGCTCTAGTCACAATAGTCCTCTAGAGAGGCAGAGGATTTATAGTGTAATGAAGGTGATTTCTGGAGTGTGATGAAGGTGGCACAACGACAGCAAGTGGCAAATAGTGAAGTTGTTCACTCGGCAATAGTCAGCAAAATGGTGATTTGTTGTGGTAGCTATTGTTCTAAATATCCTCATTTAAGAAGGGATGGATAGCGCTCAAGATTGATCAAGCTTCAAATGGCGTACGACAATGTGCTAGGGAACTCAAAGACTGAATGATCACTACTCTAGTAATGAGGAACGGGCTATCAGATGAACCAAGTTCTTCAACAAATATCTTATAGGATCCTGCAAATATCAATAAACTTTTGACCTCAGTGACATTATTAGGCAGAAGCCAATCAACTATAGCTTAATTGTTTTGGAATTTATAGCCATTATAATACCCCGAGTTTAGTCCCATATTGTAAGTGGGAGAAACGATATCCTAGTATATAAGGCTTAGTGAGATTGCTATTGTTAACTTGGGCTTAATCATTTTAATAGATTGACCCATGTTGCAAATTGGCTCACCAAGTTAATAAATAGTTTGCTTACTAAGTGGGCTATAACAAATGGTATCTGAGCAAAACTTAATCCTAAACAAGGTGAGAGGCCAATAGGAAAGGCCTGCCAAGGTTGGTGGAGCCGCTATTGGGCTGATCTCATATGCTGCCGACTAAGGGATGACGGGCTTAATGAGGACGTCAAGTCTTAAGTGGGGGAGATTGTAATACCCCGAGTTTAGTCCCACATTAGAAGTGGGAGAAACGATATCTTAGTATATAAGACTTAGTGGGCTTGCTATTGTTAACTTGGGCTTAAACATTTTAATAGATTGAGCCACGTTGTAAATTAGCTCACCAAATTAATAAATATTTTATTTACTAAGCGGGTTGTAACAGCCATATCTTTTCCTGAAATTACATGTCCTAAGATACTACTTTCTAATTCACATTTACTCAGCATAAAATTTCTCATATTAAAATCTCTAATGCCATTTGGTGATGTTGTTCATGATCTTCGTTGACTCTTGGAATAAATCAAAATATCTTTAATAAATACAAATATAAATTTATTCAACTATTGATAAAATACCCTATTCATCAAATTAATATATGTTGCACATGCATTAGTTAATCCAAAGGCATCATTGAAAATTCATAATGTCTATATTTGATTATAAATGCTATTTTAGAATTATCATATTCTTTAATCTTCAACTTATGCTATTTGGATCTCAAATCAGTTTTTGAATAAACTTGAGTTCCTTGCAATTAATCAAACAAATCATCAATTTATTCTTCACATTCACCTGTCTAAAAACTATGCATAATCTCAGGCGAATCAAGCCCTTGTCTAATAGTTCTTATAGTTTCTTTTTCAGTTCCTCAGGTTCTTTAGGGGCCATTATATAGGAGGATTTGAGATAGAATTGGTGTTGGGTTGCAACTCAATGATAAAATAAATTTCTCGAGAGGGAGGTAACCTGCACAATTAGATGATAATAGTCATTTGGCTAAGGTAGAGATCATGCATAATGTGTTGTTCTACATTCCTTTAAATGTAATAATTATATGATCTATAGGTGACAACAAAAACAAGTTTAGCAGGACAATCAACTTTTGCACGATATAACCAAATTATGCCTAGAATAGTGTCAAAAGCATGAAAGTCAATATAAATCTAGCAAGTTTGAACTTTGAATATAAAGTTGGATCCATCAAATGATAATATTAGAATTTATGTAAACATAGCAATTTTTAACTTTAAATAGATCACCTAATAGGACTATCAATATAAATAAATGGAGTTAAGCATCAATGGTTGTTTATTAAGTCTCATTGCAGAGTGTGGAGCAACAAAGGAATACGGAGATCCAATATCATCAAAACATTAGCAATTATGCCACAAATAGTAAGAGTACCTAAGCTTGTGCATCCTACTTGGTCAAAGTATAAACTTTGTCTTCCGATGATTATTGAGATCTTTTAGGGCAATCATTCTTGAAATGCCAAAGCCACTTGTAGTAAAAACAAATACTTTGTCATTTTGGACAATTTGTAGAGATATGATTGTCACCACAATATTTATAGCGACCAACCACTTGAGTAGCATCATTGAATCTTGAGGAT
Organism: Costus lasius; assembly: GCA_027563935.2. Taxonomy (NCBI): domain Eukaryota; kingdom Viridiplantae; phylum Streptophyta; class Magnoliopsida; order Zingiberales; family Costaceae; genus Costus; species Costus lasius. The sequence goes on along the minus strand of CM050454.1, from coordinate 61,315,947 downwards.
TAAGATGTGGGTTCTCTACTTGTGTGTGAGAACTATTCCCATCCTTCCTACCATTTATTGACCACCTTTGTCTCCGTGATAGCTAGAACATAGCCACCTTGTCGTGGAGATAGGGCAAAGTCTACTTTCCAAGTGTTTGACCTTCCACTTTTCTCTAGAAGGATATGAGGTGTATATCGACCAAGGTTTACAAAACCTTGTTACAGTACTAGCACAAAATTGATGCTGTGGAGAGGATGAGATGACTAACTGCGAGGAAGGAGGATGCTAAAGTGGCTTTTTCTATCAAGGAAGAGAGAAGGTCTGCCTTTGCCTCTCGGGTGAAAGGGTCGAGAGTGAGAAAGTCTAAAGCATTTACCTTTGCCTATCAAATTGATAGGGTGAAGGGGAAACGGTTGGTAGAGAGAGAAGACCATCTTTGCATACTGGATAGTTTATACCATCTTTGTGAAGGCGCTAAGGGGGCTTTGCCTTTACTTCTGCTTTGCTCAATATGGACAGTTTGTACCATCTTTGTGTACCGGTCTAAGCACGGATGGGTATATACCAGTTGTATGGCCCGGTATGAACTAGTATTGCAATACTTGATATCAACTAAGATCACTAAAACTACTTATATTCCTCTATAGTCTTATTTTCCCTATAAAGTACTCATGAATTCTTAGTGCTTTAGGCAGTTAAAGGCATCTAGAAAGCTCCCACAAAAGAAAGAAGCCTTTTCTTGGTATTCCACCAAGCATTGGTCTGACCTTCTAGCATGAGGGTTGCAAGCATTGGTCCCATGTCCACTATGTACAACTGAACCAGTCCACCTAGCTTCCACATTGCTTATCTGTGATGCAACATTCACATTGCGGTGTCTTATATGATGGCACCATGACTGGTTAAGGAATGATCATTGTTCATTATATTGTTGTTTTGACTTTATTTGCAAAATTTTGGTTTGCACTAGACTTGATCAAGTTTATGCTTGCAGTGCAAAGAGTGTAGGGCCTAACAAGAGGTTTCTTCTCCTTTTAATGTGATTCCACATTTATTAGGTAGATGATATCTGGTTCTATCATATATAGGAGGATTTGCTTCTACTCAAATCTTTGACAATATTTATGTATGTGAATTCAGTTTCCTTGTAACGCAAAAATGGCACTAGTGCTATTAGTGAACCAGATATCTGTGTGTGGAAAGAAATAGATCTGTGATTTCTAAGGCAAGTGATGGCACTGTTTTATTTAGAATCAATCATATATATTAATTTATGTTTACTGTTTTACAGTTTAAAGTGCTAAAGCTAAAAAACCTCTAGTGTATATTTATAGGTGTACAGGCCCCATATACTTGGTATGAATTCCTGTATAACTCCAAATCATGTAATATTCATAATATATCCTTTTGAATGTTCTATTAAAATGCATGACTGAAGAGTATTTGATAGAGTGAAATGATTGTATTTTTATAACAACTCCATCTTAGCATGGAAAGAAAAGTATATTCAGATAAGAATATACTTGGAAGTAAAATATTTCAGAGAATGTACTCTTCCCAAAGTCATACCAGTTGCAGAAACTAGTCTTCGACAATAGGGCATATCCTTCCTACGGCCACACCAGTTGTCAATAGAGCATCTAACAAACTATTGAAAAGAAAATCATGGTTAAATGTTATACGAAAAAAGAGCATATTCTTACTCAAATAATTTCAACAACAAATAAATGCATGCAGCTATTTCAGGGAAAAAGTAGACCTATTATGTGAAATTTGCATATTACTTTGTATCTTATATTTGATTAATTCAAAATTTTACAATGGCAATTTTCTTAGAGAACACATCCTTGTTCATCTTATCAGGGACATCAATATGAGACAGTATCTGGATTTGTATGTGAATCATTCGGATATATTCCAGAAGAAGGTGGGAAGATGATAGTGATACTTGAGAAGGCAGATGACGTGGATAATGGAAACACTGAAACAAATCCTGAAAACCAAGATGAACAGAGGCATCAAACTTTTGAACTTGAGGTACTTCTAGCATATATTCTTGAAGACCAACATTCCCTAAAATGTCTATGTTTCAAATGCTTTTCCTACTCGAGTTTAATATATTTCCACAGAATCTATATTCTTTTGGTCGATTACTCATAAAATAACCCATTTATGACAGCCGTGGTCCATTGGTTTGTTCTAGAACCCCACCTTTCCACTGTGCTTACAAGATGGGAGAGTGTGCAATTAAAAATAGATATTAGGGACTATTTCATTTTTCATTGTTGATGTTGGTAGAATCTGATGCAAATCCTCTTGTATATATATGTTTTTTCTTTGTTCAGCAGATTTAACTTAAGTCAGCTTACTGCTATTATCTTCATCCCCCAACCCAGTACTATGTTTGCACACTGGTTCACTCTCTCATATTTTCATGTCCAATCTGGACTGATATATGTATTTGCTCTTAGAGCCATCAATTTGTTGTTTCCAGTCTGATTTTGGATCCTTAATGCCATGCTTGTATTTGGTCTGCCAAGTTCAATGCACCAGTTTGAGATGAAGTTAAATCGTTTGTTCCTCTTCTTACTTGGTGGTCAGCATTGGTTCATTATTTAAAATTCTTCATGTAAATGAACAAGCTGTTTTATGATTTCAATAGTAGATATTAGTTTTTGAGGTAAGGATACGTCATCAAACTCATCTACGACACCAAAGTTTCTTGTAACAGATTATAAAATCATTGGAAGAATTGTCTCAATGGATTTTATCGCTTTCTATTCGCAGGTACTTGAGGCTAATGAGAGAAAGGTCGGTAAAGTTAGATTTATACCAATAAACAACCAGCATGAAGAAGACTTTGAAGACAAGATCACTCATCAAGTGCTTTCGAAGAAGATGGTCAAGCAAAAGAATCTGGCTGGTGGCGAATCAGACAAGTGTGACAAGAATGAGAGATTGGAAGAGTTCTCTCACGAGACAGTTCTACAGGAGAAACTGCAACTTGACGACTCCTCAAGTTGTAATGGCATAGGTGAGGTGGATAATTACGATCAAAGTAGCCACTCATCTTCAACACTTCATCTCAAAGGAGATAAAGATTAAGGAAAGAGAAAGAACACTCAAACAAGAGACTGGAAAACCAAAACTCGGCTAGACAAACTAGTATACCATTTTTGCAGGTGCTTCTATTTTATTGGATTTCTTAGTGGAATGCATGTTAGCAGTATTGGACCACAACCAGAGTGCGAGCAAGGTCTCCAACCACTGGATCTCAGTGAAATATACATCGTGTTTGGTCTGAATAGATAGAGAACCACATGTTGGCCTGGAAGGATGCATCATGTCACGCTGGAAGAACCACTTGGGTTGTTTAGCATCACAGGAAGCATTTGCACGTTCTGCCTCTCGGCTCTTTGATTTGCTGCAACCGCATGAACCTCTTTTGCAGCAGTGCGATAGGACACAATGCTTCCTTCTTCCTGTGGATCAACAAAATGTAATTCCACAAGAGGATCTATGGTTTGGTTTATTTTTGGACTCCTGGAAATGTTATTCTGGGGGCTTCTCTGGATTTCTAGAGGGGGATGGCCATATATATTTTAGGGAGTAGTTGTCATCCACTTTCATCTATTACATGTTTCCTTTGCTTTTGGCTATGAGGTTGATATCGGAGATGCAAAGTCCAATGTGCGCAATGCTTTTTTGTGTTTTCAATTGAGAGTAGGGTTTGGTTGATTTGGTAACAGGAAAAGGGACCTCTGAAATGGTTATAGTAGTTGGACGAGTTCTTCGAAGAGAATATTTTGTTTATTGCTTTGTCCTGGTGGAGCTGGTACTTGTTTATAAGCATGCCTACCACATGACTTCGTCGTTATTCATGACCTGCATCCGTGTATTTAAATTTGAATGGTATAAATGAGCTGTGGTGTACGCTCATATAACCTTTAGTATGTGGTACTTTCCTAGCTTCTGTGAGGACAAGTAGGGTAGGAGCCATTGGGTTGGAAGGGGGAACAATTCTTGGTTTTTCTGATGTATAGTGAATATTGAAGAGAAGGCTGCTTTTGTAATCCTTTGCACATCTTTACGCCCACATATTTTGTTTCAAGTTATTTCATGGCAGTGGCATACTCCAGCTGTATAGCAAGTCTGTCCTCTTAGTGGACAGTGGAAACTTTAACTGAGATCTGCACGTCTTTTCGGTTCTCTATCTTTTGTTAGGGTGGGCTTGGATTTACTAACAATCAAATCTAAAGTGCATGCATAAACATGTTGGTTACATTTGCTTACCTGTCATTATGTAGCAATTGATTTGTACTGTCTTAATTTTAAGTGAATAATTAATAAGATTAGTTTTGGGGTTAACTAATTCACTTGATCTAGATGGATCCATGTTTATAACACCATCCATTGTGCTATTATTCTTTTTTTTTTCCAGTCCATTGAGTGGAGTGCTATTACATAAAAGGGGGTTTGAGTTTTTTTTAAAGGATTATTGGATGAATTAGATGCAATTGTGGAACTTGAGAATCTTACTCTGACTTGAATAGTATTATTTATAATTATAATTGCTACCTTACAATAAGATTTTTTCACTTATAAGTAGCATTGAGTGATGGTGGTAATGTTTATCTTTGCTTAGTATGGTCCTTGTTACCTAATGAGATTTTTTATTAAAAAAAAGCTCAAATCATGCCTCATAGACCCAAAAGTTGACGTCAAACTACTTGTTATATAAGCTGGTATATCAGAGTAGGCATAAAGTAAATGCAAAAGAGCTAAGTGGATAAGGGAATTTTTGAGTTCTTCCTCACCTAGTTTAATGAGAAGCTATCACTCCATATCAAGTGGAATTAGGAAGCTAAAAAGAGACCACCAACTTCTACAAACATGGCAAGATATGTAAGATATACTATATTATGTATCTTATGAAAGAAATGAATGAAATTTTAAGTGCTGTTGTTGTTGTCATCACCGTCTACGTTCTTTTGTACTTAACCTGCTACAAATAATCCTCAATCCATTACAAACTTGTGTCAAAGCCACTTGATAGTCTTCTCCTTGCTATTCTCTAGTGTTGCCATTGTCATCCTCATCGAAGACTTAATTTAACCCTTCCTTAGTGACCACCACCTTCCTTACACATTCTCCTAACCACCTAGGAGCCACTTTTATTGTAATGCCCCGGCCTAGGGTAGTCCGACGGAGCACCAGACCGGGCGTGAAAACCTATGATTTTTGGGCGTAAAATTACCCCCGAATAGGAAACCTAACTCCTGTCCAAAAATTCTCCCCAAATCGGAAAAGAGGATTGGAAACACTAACCCTAATTTCAGAAAATCAAACCCTAAATCAGAATACCTCACTGGTCAAAATCAATTTTGACCTCAATAATCGCTGGTCGCCGATTTACTCTTCTACTGACATCACCACCACGTCAGACGCCAGCCGCCGCGTTCGATTTTGCGATGCTGACATTGTGCTTGCGTCAGCCTGCAATTTCGAAACCGCGAAATCGAATTTGCGTTTTGATTTTGTTGACCTGACTAATTTTGACTTTGCTGCATGCCTCGATTCGAACGCCCAAATTATCCGCCGCGTTGTCATCTTCAACATTCGTCCGAACGAGCGCAGCGCTTGTCGCGTCCTGGCATTCGCCGGGAAACGGAGCGTGCTGGCCGAGAGAGGACGTCACCTCATCTCGCCTCGCCGATGGCCGTCGTCGCCGGAAAAACACCGCAAACACACCGAAGCAGGGGAGAAGAAGAGGCGAAGAGGAAAAGCCGTTTTATTCCTGTTGACAGCTACAAACTCTCTCCATATGCTGACGACCCCTATCACTGGTGCCCTCATCCCCTCCCTCGCCGTCGACCCACTGGTCGCAGTTACAAATCTCTCTAATTTCTCTCCCGTCGGGAGACTCACAGAGCTCTCCCTCTCACTTGTAGACTCTCCTTGTTCCGTTTGCTCGCCTGGAAGGGGGGATGGCGTGCCTCGCCGTCGCCGGTGGTGGCGCACCCACCCTACCTGGATGAGTCGCTCTCCGTAGTGCACTCTCTTCTTCCATGATCTCTGGTCGCAGGCTCCTTCTTATAGGGAAGATGTTCGCCCGATTCCCTTGTGCCCGCATCTGTTGCTATTGCAGACATCCGTCTCCGCCAGAACCAATCGCTGCCAGCTTTGTCCGTGTCGTTTGCTTCTTCCGCCGAAGATGAGTCGACGAAGCCGCTCGCGTCTCCACTCGACGTCATTGACGAAGTCCTAAGTCCAACGCGGCTGCTGAGCTTGCTGAAGACGTCGACGCAGCAGAAGCCTGGTCAAAATCCAATTTTGACCAAGCAATTCCTCCAGATCGAGCTCCGTGTTCGTTTATGTAGTTTGGGCTTGGGCTGTGGGCCAATCCAACTCCTCCTGGGTTGAATCGGAGAATTTCGGGCCTAACAATTCTCCCCCGCCCAATTTGGACTTCGCCCTCGATGTCGTCGAACGCTCTCCTGGCGTTAGCATCGGAGCTCGCTGCTCTTAGAAGAGGTCTCGCATACCTCTCTTCGTCACCCTCCTGATAATGGCATCAGAGCCTCCTACTCTGGAAAGGGTCTCGCTGACCCCTCTTCATCACCCTCCTGGTGATGGTATCGGAGCCTCCTGCTTCGGGAAGTGATCTTGTAGATCTCTCGTCATTGTCCATCTCGCATGGACTCGGCACTCCGTTCGGCTCAGAACAACGAGGCTCACGTCATAACATGCCTATCTCCGCACTTCGCCCAGCTCATCTCGTGTTCTGCCCTACGTCATAATGTGTCATCGTGCTCCGCCCAACTCAATGCTATCAGGGTGACGTCTGTAACGCATCATCCACACAGATGCTTCACTCAACCTATAGTAGCTGAGTTCATGTACAAGCGCACTAGATCTTCAGCACTCCGCCTGACTTGGCATGATTGGGTTCACATTATAATGTGCCAGACTTGGCACTCTGCCAACCCCTCATGACCTAGTCTATGTCATAGTGCGCTGGAATTGCGCATGTTGAGCACAGATGTTTGCTCCATCTCCGGTCATCACCATCCTGGCTGGATCCTTAGCTCTGATACCAATTGTCATGCCCCTGCTTAGGGCAATCCGACGGAGCACTAGACCGGGCGTGAAACCCTAGGATTTTAGGGCGTAAAATTACCCCCGAATAGGAAACTGATGCGCTGCATTTACATCATATTTTTGCCTATGTTTTATGCTATATTTTGGGCTTATTTGCATGATTTTGTGTTACTTTTAGTGTTTTTATCTTACTTTGCACGGAATCTTCATTTTTCTCGGTTTTAATGAAAATGTAGGTAAAATGACATAAAAACTGAAAGATTTCAAGAGTTTTGAAGCCAAAGCATGATTCCCGAGGAAATTACGAGCCTATATGTCAAATTTGGGGCGAAAACGATGAAAGACGAGATAATTACGACCTTGGCCGTAATTATGGAAGCGGCCATGAAAGCGACAACAAGCAGGAGGAGAAAATCGGCTAAGTGTCGGAACGAACAGAAAATTTCACGGGTGGAGCCGTAATTCCATCACGGATCGTGAAACTTTCTGTGACCGAAGGCATTGTACACAGAAACAATTACGGCTTCGGCCGTAATTACATCACGGGCGGTTATATAGTCCTTTTAGCAATTTCTTGCAGTTTTTCAGGAGTTCTTACTTGTTCATCAAAAACATCATGTATTTCTTTAATATCATGAGTGAGTAGATACTTTTGTCGGGATGATTGGGCGTAGCCCATTGACTTTTATGAATTAATCCATATTTTTTTGCCACTTTCATTAGAATTTATCTTCATGATTTGATTGAAATTTTACTTATCTCGTAATTTACCCTAGCCAAGTAAGTTTGCGTTTTAGGCGTTGCGAGAAGGACCAAGAGGTGAATCGTAATGTCCGACCTATTTCAATTAGACCTACGAATCCAATCACGAGAGTAGTTTGGATTCGTCTGAAGGGTTTAACCAACTCTTCATAGAACTTAAAGGGCTTAATTAGGTTAACTGTCACGAGAGTAGAGAGTTAATCTAATTAAATACCGTACTACGCTCCGAGAGGAGGTAGTATGTACCATAGGAAGAGTCTCTTTCATGATAGATAATTTATGTGAATTAGTTATTTTTATTTCTAACAACTCATAACTGTCTTTGTGGCGAACCCATGAAATCCCGATGCTTTAGAAATCGAATCTCTTAAAAGCTGTTTCCGAGTTTGTTCGTGCGTAGAAGTTAGAACAATCAAAGATTGATTCCACCTAAATTCAAACATATTAAGAAGTCAATACTTAGCTACATAGTCCTCGTTGGGAACGATATCTTTTTTATTACTTCGATAAATCCGTGCACTTGCGGATCGCTATCAAGTTTTTGGCGCCGTTGCCGGGGACTACGGATAGTTAATATTGATTAATTGATAAGTTCGGAGATTAGACATTTTTCTTTTCTTTTGCTTTATATTAGTCTTTGTTGTTTTCTTTTTATTGGTAACTTACACGTTGTATGCCCAAAAATTCTTGTGCAAGTGCTTTGTTTCCAAAAGACCCAGAAATTGAGCGCACATTCCGCCTTCGAAGTAGATTGCAATTCGAGACTAGAAAGAATTCTGAAAAAGGAGAGATGGTGGAAAATAACCACAATCAATCTTTGAGGGATTTTGCGGCACCAAATATACAAGGGTTCAATTCGAGCATCGTTCAACCCAACATAGAGGCGAACAACTTCGAGTTAAAGCCAGCGCCGATGACGATGGTCCAGCAAAATCAATTTGGGGGTTCCCCAAATCAGGACCCAAATCTTCATTTAGCCGTTTTTCTTGAATACTGAAATACAGTCAAAATAAACGGAGTTTCATTTGATGCTATAAGACTAAGACTATTTCCGTTTTCTCTCAGGGACCGTGCCAGAGCTTGGTTATATTTGATGCCAGCAGGATCATTCACCACTTGGGAACAGCTATCCAAGGCATTTTTGAACAAATATTTCCCACCGGGCAAAATCGTTCAACTGCGCAACAGAATCATGTGCTTTTCACAGCAAGAGGGAGAATCGCTTTATGACGCTTGGGAACACTTCAAGGAGCTACAGCGCATGTGCCTACACCATGGACTCCAGGACTGGGTTCTAATCCAAATCTTTTACAATGGGTTGGATTATAACACCAAGTTGATGGTGGACGCTACAGCAGGAGGAACAATCATGAGCAAGAATGTGGAAGAAGCAACTGCTCTTCTGGAGGATATGGCCATGAACCATAACCATTGGTCAGGTGAGCGGAACGCTGCCTCCATGGGATTTGGTAAATCATAACCTCTTCACAAGAAGAATCAAATCAAGAGCAAGCAAATGATGTGGGGAATTACAATCAGAGACTTGCAAATGACCCCTTTTCTGCAACTTATAACTCAGGATGGAGGAACCACCCCAACTTGTCCTACAAATAAAATTTAGGGCAATTTCCTCCTCTATATTCCTAGCAGAATAACAGGCCACCACCAGGTTTCCAGCCAAGACAATATTGGCAATCCCAAAAGTCGGATTATGAGACCATGTTGGAGGTTGTTATGACACAACAGAAGAGAACTGATGACCTTTTCGACCAGATCAAGCAACTGACATCTAGTATGCAAGCCCCTGACTACCCACAACAAGATGTTGGAGAACCAAATTGCACAGCAAGCCAGTACTACTAGCAAACCCATAGGGAGACTACTAGGACAGCCTGAGATGAACCCTAGAGAGCACGTCAACGCGGTCACAATAATGAATGCCGAGTATAACGAGACACCTGAAGAACCTATTGAGGAGTCTATTGATCAGTCTGCAAGCATTGTCTTTAAAGCATTGTCTTTAATGTGGAGTATTGCAAAGAGATAAGGGAAAAAGAGAAATATGTAGGCCCCCCTGCGTATGTCCCTCCAATTCCTTTTCCCAGAGGTTGTTTAGAACAAAACAGAGAAAACATGATGTTGGTGAGTCAGAGACAAAGAAGGACCAGGTAAGTCAGAACATTGAAATAACTAAGGTAAGAGATCTTGGAGATATTTCAATTTCATGCAAGATTGGTAAATTTTCTGTTGAAAATGCTTTGTGCGACATAGGAGCTAGTATTAGCTTGTTACCATCACATTTGACTGAGAAAATAGATAGTGGAAAACTTAAACCCACCGACAATTGCATTCAATTCGCTGATGGTTTTGATCAGCAACTGATTGGTATATTAGAAAATGTAACAGTTCAAATTGATGAATTTTCTATTGTTACTGATTTTATGGTTGTTAGCATGAAAGAAAATGTTAAGTTTTCTATCATTCTAGGAAGACCGTTCTTAGCAAGCACAGGAGCTATAATTGACATTGATGAAGGATGAAAATCCTAACGCCCTAGATCACCTTAGGTATGTGGCTCTTCTAATGTAACAGCGAAAACAAAGTTCTAACATGGAGATGTTTAGCATGCGGTTCATAGGATTGAGAGGGAGAGCAGGCACCTGAGGCCCCCTTAAGGGAAGGGGGCCGAACCCCTTCTGAAATTACCAAGCAATGAACGTCAATAGCAGGTCTTCAAGGAGTTGTCTGTTGCGTCTACTGCCGTTGGCTTCAGCTGGAAATGGCAACTTGCGAGATTGTTGATGATGCAGCAATGGAACAGTAACGCTGGAGAATGGTCGGCTGAAGAATGGAGACGTGATGAGAGGATTGGTTGTCGGCAGCAAGAAGATGAAGAGAAGAGAAGAGAGGAGATTGATAGAAGAGAAGAGAAGAGAAGGATAAAGAGAGGAGCAAGCTCAACTCTCGGTACACAAGAGGAGCAAGCTCCACTCTTGGCACAAACGCACAAGGCAACACTAACACAAAGGGTTTTCTCAAACGATTTCAACTTAGTGCAAGTGTGGACAATTACAAGGGCTTTAAACCCCTTTCTCCCTCAACGGTACAAATCCCTCAAGTTCATCTAATGGTGGCTGATTAATGGTTTGAATTTGGAAGGCTGAGATGAAGATTCTTTCAAGCCTTCTTATTGGATGATATGGGCGGCTGCATGAGTAACGTTGGGGCTGCATGCGTCATGTTGAAGCTGGGTGCGTTTTGCTGATGACACATGGCCGAACTTGTTGTTGAAGAGATAAGTCTTGAGTTTGACAAGCTGCTTTGCTGAGAATTGATTGGTGGAGCTTCATGCGCTTCTTAATAGATGTTGGTGAAGGGATGTAAGCTTCAGCCGAGTAGAAGTAGGATGCAACATGTTGACTTGATGAGGTGGAGGCTATGTTGTCTTGACTTGCATGAATATTGGCAGTGAATCTCTTGCTGTTGACTTAGCTAGGTTATGTATTTCCTTGTTGACCGAAACTTGCTGGTAATGGGTAAGGCTTGATTGAGGGTTGACTGAAGTTGGGTGTGGACCATTGACCTTTGACTTCTTCGATGTTGAGGGTTGATTGTAGTTGAGGGAGTTGGAGGTGCCTTGTAAGTGCATTACAGGTGCACACACCCTAGGCTAAGTAACAACCTAATACGTTCACTACAAAATAAAATAAAGGCTTGGAAAATAAATCCTAGGCTACTCCTAACTACAACATTAACCACAAGTGCAGAAATTAAAGTAATGTTGTAACATACAGTCCCAAAATATCAAAATGCAATAAGTTTTCAAAATAACATCAAACATAATTAAATCCTTGGAGATGTCCCTACATCAGACATGTTGCTGTAGGTCCCCTTCGAGGGGGAGCGCAAACCCTAAGCATGCACAAATCTCAATTGCATGGGCGGAATTAGGGTTTCCATAGATCGCATGTAGTATATCTATAAGATTAACTTTGTTTGCTTATAAAGATCAAGAGAAGATCTCTTACCATAGCCATGATAAAGGGTGGCGACTTGGAAGCAAGAGGGCAAGTAAGCACTCCTCCAAAGATAACGCACACTAGATGAGAGATGGCTACCCTTTCGGATGTTCCTTGTGCTAGCAAGGGATCTCCAAAACTTCCTTGTCGTGTGTAGATGAAGAGAGGTGCTTGGCCGAGAGCTTCGTTGTGCAAGAGTTCCCCTTTTTTCTTTTCTTGTCGAATGAAGATCACAAGAGAGTAATTGGGCAAATGGCGTTAAGGCTTTCATTCAAGTGATGGCGTTACACTTCCAAATATGGAAGGTTATGAAGCCATGCGACCACTTGAAGAAAAACCGCCCAAAATGCCTTCAATCCTTGAACCATACGTTCACCCATGTGAACCGGTTCAAGCCAATTAGGTTCAACTCAATTCGGTTCAAAAAACCAAATCAAACCAGCCCAAGCCATGGTCTAGATCTCTTTGAACCAAATGGTTCAAGATCCAACCGTTCATCTCTGGATGCTCTTGATCTCTCCGATCTAGCATCCACACTCTCGATTGAAGCTTACCGATCTCAAGCCTAATCAATCAAACATGATCAGACCAGATCTCACTTACAATCAGAGTCTAAACTCCTTTAAACTGAATCCAAACAATTCAGTCCACACGATCTGACTTGAGTAAGCCATGTCATCAAATTGTGCGACCCTAAGGGTTTCCTTTAAATGTCGGTAACGACAACTTACGTTATCACGATCAGTGAGGGGTATCTAGCAACACATCACTGTCTCCCGATATAAAGGAAAGAGTCTTCCAAGACTACACCCAAATCACAGCACAAGTGTGAATCCATTTCACGAGGCATACATGTTTCCTTTGCCACTGGATGTTCTTATTGGACAAGCATGTCAAGCCTGTAACTCCAATACGATGAGCATGATTAGATCAGATGAACATAGTCATCTGGGTATGGCCATACACTTTCTCAATCATCTCATATAGGGGGGCCTTAGAACATCACACTCCTTAAACAAGGAGACGGCAATCCTTTATCTATCACTAGTGTCCTAACCTGACTCATGATCATTATCCAAGATAGTCTATAACCATTATATTTCAAATGATATTGAACTACCTCAAAACAATGACATTCATCATTTAGAAACACAAGTGATCTCAAGTCAAAGGACATGTGCCACTTGTAGCATACAAGGATTATTCACATTGTGACAAGCAATTGAATATCCTAGTAGGGTCTGTCCAGTACATCCAATGTACCCATGAGTCTACATCTTATTCCATGCTCGAAGCATCCTATAAGATTAGAACACATATTAGTCTTAACCATATCAAGGCTGTCTCATGTTCACCAAGATATATCGACTAAGGACATTACTGCATGTCAGCCTAGCTGAACAGCTTTGAGACATTATTCAGTAGTACACTTATTACAGCAGACAAGGTAACAACCTGAATAACAACCATTGCCTTTATAAACTTAAGAGTTTATACAATGATACTATTACAATCCCAAGGCCTCAAACATTAGCCTTAAGGGCATACCCCAACAGTTGCATGATAAGCTTACATTGAATTTGAATGACAGTAAGTTGATCTTCGATTTTTCATCAGAAGTTAAAAGAATTAATTTTGCAGGTGTCGATCAATTACTCGAAGTAAAGGAGAACAAATATGATGAAGCAAATATTTTTGAGGCGGATAGACGTTTCTCAGCAAATCGGGAAAGGCATAAAAGGGATGAGTTGAAGGAGGCTGAGACATGGAAACTACCTAGAGCATTAGGGTTAAATCTGTATAATGAATTGGAGAGGCGTGAGGAGCAACAATTGCCAATCATTCATTGCGCCTCGTACCCACCAGAAGAGTCATAAACATTGCTTCGGTCGAGCTAAAGACTATAAACTAGCGCTTCTTGGGAGGCAACCCAGAGGCTTTCAATTTTCATTTATTCGAGCATGTTTTTGTTATTTTGTCTTAGTTTTGAATTTTTCCTTCTTTATAAACCTTAGTAGTAGTTCTTGAATTTTATTTCAAGCTTTGTCGGTGTTATTTGATGAACTTCTATATATAAAAATTCTTCTAAAATTGATGTTTTGTGTGCAGGAATTTTTTGGAAATTTTTGGAGACTTTTCTAGAGAGAAGCCAAGTCAAAACGTGACTTTTACGGGTGAAGCCGTAATTATCGCGTAGCCGTGATTACGGATATAACAGATTTCGACAAGGTACTGTACGCTAAAGAAGGTTTACGGCCGAAGCCGTGACGTGTTTACGGACCGTAAGTTTTTTCGGTTTAAACCTCACGGGCAGTTTAGGGTTTACGTTTGCGCTCGTAATTCGCCGATTTTCGACGATTCCTCCTACGAGCTGCGACGAAAACTTTCCACCAGTGTTCCTCCACTTCCAGCGAGTGTTTTCTGACGATCTTCCATCGGATTTCTGCCAGATTTCGCGAGGAATAGCCGTTTATTCGCCTGAGCGCCAGAATCCGTTCTTCATCCGATTCGATCCCGATTTGCATGTGGATCCGTGAGTTTTCTTTGCTCAGACCTGTGATTCATCATCTGCACTTAGATTACATACACATAGCACTGATTTGGGGCCATTTAGATCAGACTTTTGAGGCGATTTCTCGCCTGGTTCCCAAGGGCAATTTTAGAAAATACTGTAGCACTTCGATTTTTGTATTAAAATCGCATATTTGGATTATTCTGATTATCTGATTGATATTATGGCACTGAGGAGATCTGTGAGATCTATACCCTACGGGGCAGTGATGAAGAGTAGATATCCTGGACCGGAACCGCGTTATATGTATAGGATGGTGTCTGGAGTGCTACCAGATACTTTTGAGAGGATAGTCTACCCAAACTCACCACCTGAGACCCATGCACAAACATCAGAGGTTCCGAGGACATCTTCAGTGGCCAGAACATCATAGACAACAGTGCCAGAGCCTGTTAGTTCTCCAGAGCTGGAGATTATTTCAGAGAGGCCTGCCGATAGGCCAGAGAGCCGCGATCAGAGGATCGCTAGACGGTACGCTAGGAAGCGTACCAGTCGAGCTACTGGTATTCGGGGGAGGAGGACCACCAGACCCTTATCACCAGTTGTGGAGACTGTAGAGACTCCAGTGACACCTCCAGTATCTGCACTTGCAGATCCAGAGATAGTGCATTTGATGGAGATGCAGACCGACGCTGTACCGATGGATGTAGAAGGTTCAGTTACACTAGTGATGTCTCATATTTATATAGTCCTTTTAACTACTATTTCCTAGTAAATTGAGACATATTTTCATGCTTCTACAACTCTTTCCAGCTTATTTCACTAACTTTCTTCAGAAGCTTCACTACTTGTCATATTTGTTAAATACAGGACAATTCACTCGTTTCTAGAGCTATACGGATGCACAATCACATACCCGAGTGAATCCAAATTCATGACAAGAAATTTAACTCCAGACGAGAGCTAGAATTCACCCGCATTCAACATTTACTGCCAGCTATAGAGACACATGCCAGCTAAAGAGGACACACGCCAGCTAAAGGGAACACACGCCACCAACATTCATGAACAAGCATTAATGAGGAGACGTTCATGAATGAGCATTGATTAAACACATTCATGAATATTGATTTATTAAAGGATGTTCATGAATGGCGCCACCTTGAGGAGGCACCATGAAAAGCCACCTTGAAAAGGCACCATGAAAAGGCACCATGAAGAGGTACCTTGAAGAGGCACATTGAAGAGGCGCCTTGAAGACTATAAGAGAGATGAGTTCTCTCTTGAAGTGTGTGTGTGTCTGTGTGTGGGGGGGGGGGGGGGGATAGATGGTGAGAAGAAGATTGCGCTTAAGTGCTCAACGCTTGGTTCCAAGGCAAGAAGTGCACCATTCCAAGAAGAGGAGGCGACATCAAAGAAGAAGAGAAGGAGTTTGTCTTAATTTCTTTTCCCTTATTGATTTGTTCGGTTTCCTTTACATCCTGCATTGTAATCTTGCTCTTGTCGTAATCAGGTGTGTAGTAGCTTAAAACCTCTATCGGGATTCGGGCGTAGCCCGTCTTTTGAATTATAAGTATCTATGTTAAGAATCACTTTGTGAGAAATCTTTCGAAATCATTTGATCTTGTTTATCTCAATTATGATTATCGTTTCTTGGCCAAAACGATTCTCACCTTAGTCGTTTGTGGTAATAACTGAGAGGTGAATTACAATCGACGCATTCTCCTCGATCGATCTTGTGTGCTCTATTGTGAGAGTCGTAGAGCACACTTGGGGAATCTTGGTGTCCTGTTTCACACGATCTACCGCTGCTTAGTCCACCGCGAGAGTAGGAGACTAACTAAGTGGATTGTGGAGTTGTCCACCGTGAGAGTAGGAGACGAACTCAGTTATTGAGTCACGCACCCGAGAGGGGCATGGCTCAAGAGGACACTTCCTTGGTTTTCTAAGATTATCAAAGCAATACATTTCAAAACACTTATAAGTTCAATGACGTGGTGAAACCCGGCATCCCGATATCTCTTTCACCGTTACAACTTTCATTTTACTATGCTTTCTTAAGTTTGATTAGCTGCAACAAAGCAACAACTTTAATCACTTAGCTAACAAGGATCAGAAGATTCAGTACTTGACGATCCGTCCCTGTGGAAACGATATCTTACGTACTACATCGGTAAGCCGTGCGCTTGCGGATTCGTGCAACAAGCTTTTGGCGCCGTTGCCGGGGACGGTATTTCGCCAATATTTAAATAATCTGAAAATTGATAGACTAAGTTTTCGTTTACTTCTTTCGTCATTCACTTCCATTTTTTAGTTTTGTTTATGCACAGAAGTCTTCGGTCAGGAGGACTTGAGGATTTATACGATCTCGTCGAGGAAATCGAGAGAACATTCCATCGGAGAAGGAAACTCAGGGAATTGAGGGAAAGAAAACAAACAGGTAACATTGATCCAATCCCTTTATCTGAATTAACGATGGCAGAAAACAATCACTCCTTGAGGGATTACGCAGCTCCAAATGTACAAGGGCTTTATACAAGTATCGCTCGCCCACCAGTGGAAGCGAACAATTTCGAGATTAAGCCTGCGTTGTTATCAATGATCCAGAATAATTAGTTTGGAGGCACGCCACATGAGGACCCGAACATGCACTTATCAATATTCTTGGAATTCTGCGATACAACAAAGATGAATGGAGTGTCCAGTGATGCGCTACGACTAAGACTCTTCCCCTTCTCTCTTCGGGATAGAGCTCGAAGCTGGCTGTACACACTTCCGCAAGAATCGCTGACAACTTGGGCGCAAGTTTCCCAGGCATTTTTATCTAAATACTTTCCCCCGAGTAAGACAGTGTAGCTACGAAACCAAATCATAAGCTTTACTCAAAGGGAAGGGGAATCTCTCTACGAAGCCTGGGAACGCTACAAAGAACTCCAGAGGCTATGTCCGCACCATGGACTCAGGAAATGGGTAATAATTCATACCTTCTACAACGGTTTGAATTATAACACACGACTCACTGTAGACGCGGCCGCTGGAGGAGCCCTCATGAACAAGAACATGGATGAGGCAATGCATCTACTTGAAGACATGACACTCAACCACAACCAATGGTCCGGCGAGAGGGTTAGCACCGCAAGAACAAACACACCAGGCAAGTATGAACTTGATGCTCTGAGCTCTTTGGCGGCAAAGGTAGATCTTCTCTCCCGCAAATTAGATTCTATCCATACGAACTCTGTTGGTGCAACTGTTTCTACCTGTGAGATATGTGGATTGACCGGGCATACCGTAACTGAATGCCAATTAGTTATTTCTCAAGACGCAGCAACTACTGAACAAGTTCATGCTGTTGGAAACTCCAAACCTCAACTAGACCCATTTTCAAGCACCTACAACCCAGGTTGGAGAAATCATCCCAACTTTTCTTATAGAAACGACAAGAATCTTGTTCCTCAACAAAACTATAGATCACCTCCTGGATTCCAACCAAGCTACCCAGCGACAAAGCCATATGCTCAACCTCAGCCCCAAAAATCATCACTTGAAGCTGTCATGGAAAAATTTATCACTCAAACATCAAATTTCATGTCCTCTCAAGCCAAGACCAATGAGAGTGTCCACCATATGTTGCGTCATGTGACGACAAGACCAGACTCTATTGAAGCCCACAACAAGCAGGTAGATATTCAATTGGCAAATCTAGCCACCAGCATGGCTAGACCTGCAGGTAGGTTACCTTCCTAGCCCGAACAGAACCCACGAGAAAACTGAAGTGCAATTACAACTCGTAGTGGTAAGCAATTGGAAGAACCTAGAGTACCTGATCGGAACCTGAGCCCTGACACATCCACCAGCAAAACATCCGGACCCAAGAAAACTAATGAAGAGAAAGGAGATTGTGTGGATGAACCAGCTTACATGCCACCGCCACCCTATAAGCCACCGGTTCCATTCCCTCAGAGACTGGCGAAGGCGAAGATGGATAAGCAATTTGGAAAATTCTTGGAGATTTTGAAAAAATTGTATGTTAACATCCCCTTCACAGAAGCTTTAACACAGATGCCCACATATGCTAAGTTTTTGAAAGATATTCTTTCAAACCGACGGAAGCTGGAGGAACTAGGCACAGTAGCGCTAACTAAAGAGTGAAGCGCCATTATTCAAAACAAGCTTCCAGAGAAATTGAAGGATCCGGGCAGCTTTTCGATACCCTACAAAATTGGGGATTTATCTTTCGAACACGCGTTATGTGATTTGGGGGCCAGTGTCAGTTTAATATCTTTTTCTATATGTAAGAAACTGGACATTGGCGATGTGAAGGAAACGCCGATCTCATTACAACTTGCTGATCGCTCACTGCGCAAGCCGGTAGGAATCCTGGAAGATGTACTGATCAAAATCGGCAACTTCTTCATCCCAGTCGACTTTGTTGTGCTAGAGATGGAGGAGGACATGAAATTGCCGATAATTCTAGGAAGACCATTCCTCGCAACTGCCGGAGCGGTTATTGACGTAAAAAAGGGAAAATTAGCCTTAAACATCGGTGAAGAGGCTATTGAATTTGATTTAGCAAGAGGTATGAAGCACCCTTCTGTCTCAAACTCATGTTGGAGCCTAGACGTGAGTGATGAGATCAAAGATGAAAATCCCAGAGCTGATGGGATGAACACAGACCCACTAGAGGTCTATCTCTTAGAGAGTCCAGATCCTGAAGAGAATGAAGAAGCCCAAGCATATGCGAAACTAATGGACTCAGCTGAATTCCTTGGTGCTGACACCTACATTGCGCACTCTGAATAACACTGCGGTCGAGCTAATGACCTTAAACAAGCGCTTCTTGGGAGGCAACCCAAGTGTTTCGTTTTGTCTTTTCTTAAATGTTTTGTTTCAGTTTTAGTTAAATGTTTCTCTTATCTGATGATAGCTATCCATTTCAATAACTCTTGCAAGTTAGCCGAATGACGAGGATGATCCTTAGGAGGAAGGTGCTGAGAATGATGACTCTAATCTTGTGAGTATTGCATCCCATTTCTCCAAATTTTATTTTCATTACATGCTCTGCATAGGGACTATGCATAATTTAAGTCTGGGAGATTGTGGGTTTGGTTCATTTTCAAAACATGATATGCAGTAACTCAATACTTATGCTTTGTGCTTTGATGATGCATTTTATATGCTGCACTCTGATGATACAATAAAGATAAGTGGTGATATTATTTTTTATGATATTATTTTGATGAAGATCATGATAGCTTGATGTTTTATATTGACCCCTTGGGATATTAACATTATGTTCAGAATCTTGTGGTGTGGAATTTCATTCGATTATCTTATCTGATTGAAAAAGGGGTGTGGAGTGATAGATCCAATTTTTGACTAAGGTCTTTCCTTTCTAAAGCATGCATACAATCTTTCTGTAGAAGTATACAGCTCTGTCAGCTTGATTCTCCTCGTTACTTGTTGGAAATAATCAATGCACTTGTCTATGGTCATAATCTCCCCAAAATATGTTTGAAAAAAAAAAATCCCCAAAGAGGGAAGAAATAATAAAGACTCCTCAACTTGGCACTGCGTAAAATTGACAGTGGTACCAAAGAAATGAGTTGAAGTCAAAAAAAAAATAAAAATAAAAATTTTTTGAGGGGATGAAAATACAAATAATAGTGCATTGGTGTCTTTCCAACTAATATCTTTGGTTGAATCAAGGCTGAACAAAGTGTATTCTCCAAACAGAAGATTATTACGGCTCATGATGGTAAGCCTCATCTGATTTTGCATTTTGATCTTCACACCTTTATTCATGACGATAGATGATTACCTTGAATTTCCTGACTCACCGAGATTTGCTCGTAATGAAATATTCCAGAGATAAAATATTCTACGAGCTTGGCATGATTTCATCTACATCTGATCACCACTTTACTTTATTCTTCTATGCTTGAGGACAAGCATTAGTCTAAGTCTGGGAGATTTTTGATGTCTCGTATTTATATAGTCCTTTTAACTACTATTTTCTAGTAAATCGAGACATATTTTCATGCTTCTACAGCTCTTTCCAGCTTATTTTACTAACTTTCTTCAGAAGCTTCACTACTTGCCATATTTGTTAAATACAGGACAATTCACTCGTTTCTAGAGCTATACGGATGCACAATCACATACCCGAGTGAATCCAAATTCATGACAAGAAATTTAATTCTAGACGAGAGCTAGAATTCACCCGCATTCAACAGTTACTGCCAGCTATAGAGACACATGCCAGCTAAAGAGGACACATGCTAGCTAAAGGGAACACACGCCACCAACATTCATGAACAAGAATTAATGAGGAGACGTTCATGAATGAGCATTGATTAAACACATTCATGAATATTGATTTATTAAAGGATGTTCATGAATGGCGCCATATTAAAGGATCATCATGAATGGCGCCACCTTGAGGAGGCACCATGAAAAGCCACCTTGAAAAGGCACCATGAGGAGGCACCATGAAGAGGTACCTTGAAGAGGCACATTGAAGAGGCGCCTTGAAGACTATAAGAGAGATGAGTTCTCTCTTGAAGTGGGGGGGGGGGGGGGGTGGACGGTTAGAAGAAGATTGCGCTTAAGTGCTCAACGCTTGGTTCCAAGGCAAGAAGTGCACCATTTCAAGAAGAGGAGGCGACATCAAAGAAGAAGAGAAGGAGTTTGTCTTAATTTCTTTTCCCTTCTTGATTTGTTCGGTTTCCTTTACATCCTGCATTGTAATCTTGCTCTTGTCGTAATCATGTGTATAGTAGCTTAAAACCTCTATCGGGATTCGGGCGTAGCCCATCTTTTGAATTATAAGTATCTATGTTAAGAATCGCTTTGTGAGAAATCTTTCGAAATCATTTGATCTTGTTTATCTCAATTGTGATTATCGTTTCTTGGCCAAAACGATTCTCACCTTAGTCGTTTGTGGTAATAACTGAGAGGTGAATTACAATTGACGCATTCTCCTCGATCGATCTTGTGTGCTCTATTGCGAGAGTCGTAGAGCACACTTGGGGAATCTTGGTGTCTTGTTTCACACGATCTACCACTGCTTAGTCCACCGCGAGAGTAGGAGACTAACTAAGTGGATTGTGGAGTTGTCCACCGCGAGAGTAGGAGACGAACTCAGTTATTGAGTCGCGCACCCGAGAGGGGCACGGCTCAAGAGGACACTTCCTTGGTTTTCTAAGATTGTCAAAGCAATACATTTCAAAACACTTATAAGTTCAATGACGTGGTGAAACCCGGCATCCCAATATCTCTTTCACCGTTACAACTTTCATTTTACTACGCTTTCTTAAGTTTGATTAGCTGCAACAAACCGACAACTTTAATCACTTAGCTAACAAGGATCAGAAGATTCAGTACTTGACGATCCGTCCCTGTGGAAATGATATCTTACGTACTACATCGGTAAGCCGTGTGCTTGCGGATTCGTGCAACAAGTTTTTGGCACCGTTGCCGGGGACGGTATTTCGCCAATATTGAAATAATCTAAAAATTGATAGACTAAGTTTTCGTTTACTTCTTTCGTCATTCACTTCCGTTTTTTAGTTTTGTTTATGCACAGAAGTCTTCGGTCAGGAGGAGTTGAGGATTTATATGATCTCGATCAGGAAATCTAGAGAACATTCCATCGGAGAAGGAAACTCAGGGAATTGAGGGAAAGAGAACAAACAGGTAACATTGATCCAATCCCTTTATCTGAATTAACAGTGGTAGGATTTTTATCACCAAAGACATCCTACTTACACTCAGCTGACCCTAGAGTTCTTCAGCACCGTCCAGGTTGCATTGAAGAACTATGATGATAGTGATCCTGGCAGCATGACGTTCCGATTGGGGAACCAGGACCATGTACTGACTCTTGACCAGCTGGGTCATATATTTGGGTTCCCTTCGGACGGGACTAGATATCGGCCACGCGAGTTCACAGAGAGGACCTTTTGGCGGGAGATCACTGGTGAGCAGGGGTTTGACCCTTTGACCGCTAGAGCCTTGCGTTTGTCCAGCCCGGTTTTCAGATATATACACAGAGTACTAGCGCACACCATATTTGGGCGAGCAGAGAGCGACTGCATGGTCAGATCTTCCGAGTTGTTCTTTTTATGGGCTATGTTGATAGGATTCAGCCTCAGCACCCCATTCTACCTCATGAAGCAGATCCAGAAAGCTGCTAGAGCTCAGAGAGGAGTCCTTGTGATGGGGGGGGGGGGTATGATCACTAAGATTGCTCTTGCCCTCGGTGTTGACCCCTCGGGGTTGAATGAGGCAAAGGATAATCCCAGATTAGACATGGATGCATGCGTTTCCATTAAGATGATTACGAGGCTTGGGAGCTCGTATCATATGATGTTTAGAGGCACAGATATTACCATGAGGTTGCTGAACATGGACCACACTATAGTTCGTGTTCAGCAAAATTGGATCGTGGATCCCACACGTGGGGGAGGTCCTAGAGAGGCAGCTTCACCTCCATCACCTCCGAGATCTACAGAGCACATTCCTCCAGTCGTGCCATTAGCTGCTGATCAGCCTTCTACATCTGCCAGACCGTCCACTTCAGCACGATCAGACCCTTCGTTGGAGCAGATATGAGCTGAGAAGAGGAGGATGCGCGATGACATATCGCGACTTGAGCAGGGACAGTCGAGGGCACTTGACTCTTTACACGCGATAGAGGAGTTATTACAGAGCTGTCTCCCGTCATCATCATCGACTCGACATACCAGGGACGAGGAGGAGGATTCTGAGCACACAGAGACTGACTGATTGATTCTATGAGTATTGTACTTTCTTTTTACGCGCTTTGCAGCTATGATTTGATTTTATGCATGTGATCTTACAATTATCTCATCTATGCACAGCCCACCAATGTCTCTTTGCAGCCACCATCGCTCAGCCCACAAGGAAACTTCTTCAACGTCTCCCAGTTGTTGTAGAACGAAATAACAACGTCACTCCATGCTCCAGCCTATATGTAACTCTTGCATGCATCATTGTAAAGAGATTGTTGAATTTGAATGAAGTAGTTTCTAGTATCCTCCCTCTTCTATCGGATGCTCTCCTCCCTCTTCTCCTTCTAGGGCCAAGCCCCTCCTCTCTTCCCCTCTTCTCTATTCTCTTCTTCCTCCCGAAACCAAGCCAACCAGTCACGATTGTTCCTAGGATTACGAAAAGTTCCTAAGTTCACCACCGACGATCCACCCATTGGATCTTCACGAAACTTCGATCACCACCTCTCCTTTCCATGATGAACCTTCAGCCACCGACATCTGCCCATCCACTGCTCTGATTGCTAGATCGAAATGCCCATCCAAATCCCTTGTTCTCACCCAGCTTCCACCCAATTCCACCCTTCAGCATCGTTCTCCTCCGACAGGCTACTGTTTGACCCCAAACTTCGGCCACGTCTTTGTCTCTATCACAAGGACCTCAAGTTGTAGCAGGTTTGGAATTCGTGCACCATCGGACGAATGGCGATGACCCTTGCTCCACTTGCACAACTTCCCCTGTTTCCATATTTCCCTCTCCTGTTTCAAGTTCTGTTTGCTCTTAATAATTAATCTGATTATGTGTATTTTCGCAGGTATTTTAAGTATATGGGAAAACTAAACTCTTCATCTTATGCACGACTAGAAACATCAAATTTTGTTCTATCATACGGATCTGTTAGGTTTAATCCAGATTCACCAGAACAGCCTGCAAGACATAGCATATTTTGAGGACTGATTAACTTCTGCACTTGTTTCACCCCCTAATCTGACTAGTTTTCTTTTTGTAGGAACTTAGCATGCTTGGATATGATATAACTCATGATCTTTGATACGACTAGGAAGAACATGTTTTGTTCTACCTCTCAGATCAGTTGGGTCCACTGAAGTGTTAGCAGAAAGTTCTATGAGACATTGCAACTTCTGAATTATGAAGAATTTCTATACTAATTTTATTTACTAATCTGATTAGCCATCTTGTTGCAAATGATCTACATACCTGACACATCATGACTCTCTATTTTTGATACGCCTGTAAAGAACAACTTTCATTCTACTATGTGGTTTAGTCGATTCCCATTGTTGATCATTGGATCCTACTCCTTGGCATAGCTACTTTTCATAAATGATTATTTTTATTTCCCTAGAATTCTAATTGCTTCATGAATTTGATCTTTATTTTGAAAATAAAAAAAATAAATAATTAGTTTTAAAATAGTAGCCCATCACCCTCTTCCCACATGCATTATCTAGGAAAGGAAAAATTGGTTTCTGGTAATTTTCCGCTGTGCATATTTTTAATGCAAGTTTTTTATTTGCTTGTGTTTTCCCCTATCAAAATCTACATTGAGAGATGAGTTCAGTGGCAATTAGAATAGATAGTAAGCAACGACTCTTGGAACTAAGCATCTACACAAATCCACCAGAGGAAGCAAGGAATCAAGGACTTCTATATGGTGAGTTATATACTGTAATACAACCTCCTGCCTCACTGTAATTGAAAGGTCATAGCGGTTGTCATTGGGTATGTCACAAGCTCTATGAGAAGTATGATATTCCAATAGTAGGATTTACTCTTTCCTTTGGGATGTATGATATCTATGAGGCCCCACCTCTTGGTTTATGACTTAAAGTGTATGACCATACTTAGGTGAATAACCTGTTTGTGTCATAACCACAAGATTATGTCAAACAAGTGTAGCACACTTGTCTAATCAAAATATCAATTGGCAAAGAGACTATAGTGCATGAGTTACTTTTTCACTTGATGAGAGTTGTTGACAAGCTCATTTCTTATGGCTTGGGTAGTGGCAATATGTTGCGAAATATCTATTGATGTACCTGGACTGTTGGAAAACCCTGGGCATTTTAAAAATAAAAACATAGCAGAAGCAAATGCCCAAAATAGGCTTCCCAAACCAACAAGTGAATCGGCTTATGAGAGAGCCATTGAATTTGACAGAATATATACCTTTATTAGAAATTTAGGAGCAGTCGACAACGATGTTGAGACATGCAAAGGAGCAGCATCTACACTCGTGCACACATGGGCTCCTTGAGATCCTTTTGCTTCCACGTTTGGTGCTAGCCTCAGGAGGAGAGATCTATGCCTCTGGGAGTTATCACCACCTTGCTTGCACAACCACCAAAGATGTGCCAAGGTGTAATGGAGTCTCCTTCTTCACAGCTTGCACAAAACCTCCAAGAGGATGCACCAAGGAAGAAAGGCCACTAAGATCCTTGTTTGTGCCAATGCTGAAGAAGATCGCCACAAGAAGGTGGGTGGTGACTTCAACTAAGGGCAGCGCCATGACGATGGGATTAGTGTCTAGGGTTTGAGAGGGGGAAAATGTCCTAGGCGGCTAGGGTTTCTCCAAGGCAAGGCATGAGGATATGTGCCCCCTAGCTCCCTTTAGATAGAGTTTTAGATGTAGGTCTCATAACTTAAGTCGTGAATAAATTTAATAATTTATTCCTTTATTTGAATATTAAATATACAAATATGTGCCTAGGCTCATGGACCCATCTAGATCAAGTCATTAAGCCACATAATCATTTCAGTGCTAACCCTAACATTTGACATGGACCTAGTCAATCGAGGTCAAATGTGGTCACCTAAAGGTCAACTGGGGACAACTTGATCTCAAAAATATCATATATAATGTTATCCATCTCAATACATCCATCTCAATACATTTGACAAGGATCTTGTGCAGACTTATTATATGATTATGGAAAAGCAAACCTTGACATAGAGATTCAAGAATCACTCTCATGCATTCAATCCCTATATCAAAATCTCAAGCGTAACTAAGTATTTTCATATCCTAGTTTCACAGGTCTTACTTAATGGCTTCTGACAATCAAATATCTATCTCTAGTATATTTTCATATCTAAAATAGTAATATTTTCTAGACCAATCAATCAATAAGTCAATAACTTTTAAAACCAAGAGATAAGAACACAACTAATTTCTTACGATGAGTTCCTAAACCTCAATTTTAGGGTTCCAAGCCTTGCAAATCACCTTTTGGTCCATCTCACAAAGCTTTAACACATGTTAAGGATTGCAACAAGAAAAGATTAAAGACGTTGATCACAAAAGTAAAATTATCATATCAGAAACATCCTGATGAAATAAAGATTATCTAGTCATTAAGAAATTAAGAGGTCTACACCTCCTTATCCCAAAGAGGTTTAAGCTAGCATGATTGAAAGATTACAATAAAACATTGTTCAGAAGGATTAGAAACTGAAAGAGTAGAGATAAGGTTACTAAACAGGGCTATAATAGAAATTACAGCCTGTAATTTTTTTGGATTTCCGATGAACAGTGGCGGTACCCTTGTTTTTGTTGATTTCTCTCTCGATCGGTCTCCTTTCACTCTAAAACTTTTCGTGTGTCCTCTCCTCCTTCAGGCGAAGCTTCCCCTTTAATTTCACGATCGATGGTGGCTTGTACGCTTCCCGACGACTAACCCTAGGGCGACGGCGATTTTTTGAAATTCTCCCCCGGTGATTGATAAAAATTGGGCCTTTTGCTTCAAAAATATTCTCCTCTTTTGTCAGGTCAATCTCCTTTTTCCAGATAAAAATAGGACAACTCAAGAAATCATCTTCGCAAGAAATTCGTGGAAGAATCAGGCTAGTTGCGGAAATCTGGGTTTTAATTACGGCGCCGAGAAGATCATTATGACAGTGTTGTAATTGTTTCAGAAGTCTCTGTAAGGAAATGATTCAAAATTATGATACTGTAAAATGTATCACAGTAGTGCCGTAATCTCCTCAAAAGTCTCTGTATGAAAATGACCTGACTTTACAGCACCGTAAAAAGCATTATGACAGTGCCGTAATCTTTGCTGGAACACAGAATCTTCGAAGAATACAGTAGTAGAATATGGTGCCATATTTTATAGCTTACGGTCGTAATAATCTTTACGGCACTACCGTAATTTTGCTGTGAAGTCTAATTCAGCTCAAAATTCGATGTGTAGTCACCTCTTGATGATTAGAATTTGTCCATGCATTGAAATTGGTTGAAAACTCATGAAAATAATGCTTTTTACCTGACCTTAATCAAAAATCAAGAAAGGTATAGATTCCGAAACATTTGATAAATATAGGCATAAAAATAAGCAAATGAGCATGATTATGACTCAAAAGTACAATGGAACAAGCAAGAAATATGCTATGAAATTTAGAGTCATCAAAATACATAAGGCTGAAACGTTGCTTGTCCTCAAGCAAATAAAGAAATCAATACCGATTATGGAAAATATACTTTCATATGACGAATAAATTTCTAAAATATAATTATTCGTGGAAAATCTCATCGAAATTACATAAAATTTCAAACAAACATATCATCCTCCGAACTTAATCCTTAGGATCTAAAACTCAATCAAATAAAACTTCGCAATGTTCATAATAAATAGAATTTCAATCTCATGATTTTTTCCTTTGTTTCAGTTGAAATCTATCATACCTTTGTCTACAGGAATAAGATTTCCAAAATCTATTTCCAATCAAATCTCTTTCTCATGACATGTACCTACATAGATACATACTTTTATTCCGATTTTAACTCTTATCTTTGGTACCACTGCCAATTTTATGCAGTGCCAAGTAGAGGAGTCATTTTTTTTTATTTTTTTGTAGACTTCAACCCATGTCTTCGGTACCACTGCCAATTTTATGCATTGCCAAGTAGGGGAGTAATTTTTTTTCTTTAGACCTTGGATTCTTTCTTCCCAACAAATAGTAAGATAAACTAAACATCAACTAGGTCAATCAATTGACATCAATTCAAAAATTACGCTCATATGCTCATTTTATTCAGGAGAGTTATTTCACCTTCAGATTGCATTCATGAAACAATATATTTACCCAAAACCTCATGCAATGATCAATGAGAAAAATCTAACAAATAAATTATATCAAAGAAATAAATTTAGAATATTGGGTCTATTTCCAATTCTCAGATATTGTTATGCATGGTAATTTATCATCAAGAAAAATTTTGGCATGATAATTGCAGTAATTCCAAGGATTCAACTACACATCACGCAACATCACAACTATCTGCAACAAACCAGGAAAAATACCTTATCACAAAACTCAAAACAACTCAAACTATCATACTATACTAGCACATGGTGCTCAAAATCACAAAACACCATTCATGCAAATAAACTGAGTTATACAACCAAATCGAATCAATAATGATAGCAAATATCAAATTATCTTAGTACAACCAAATCGAATGAATTCAGCATTTTAAACACAAAAGTAGGGGATCATCACTGTGCGGACACAACAAGAAGAAGTTTGACAAAGTCATCCTTCCCTACAAGGGCATGTAAATCATTAAAAATTCTAAATAATGCAGGTAGTGGTAATGAAAAGGGAAGGATACTCACAAAGTTTTTATTCAATCCCTATCAGAGTCTGTCTCTTCTTCATCTCCCTCAGCTGGGGTAGCAACCATGGGATCGCCCTAAGATCCTCTTGTTGGTGTATATGCCCTAGGACCTGTGGCTGGTCCGATATGAGTCACATTTATTTGTGATATACATCCTGGCATGGTCGTTGTTATGCCTTTTGTACATCTACGTCATATATGTACATTTGCATATACAATGTCCCTGGAGATAGATTCTATCTGATCTCAAAGAATAATCCCCGGTCAAGTGTCATAGTGGATAAGGGACAACTATGATACACTTGTGACTGGTATATGCGCTGGTTGAGCACGGGTTGCTAACGCAGGTATATGGGTATATCAAGGAAGATATACTGGATCGACCCACCGTGAGGATTTGACTTGGTGTCACAGGTCAAAATATCACAGTGACAGAGATTTACACGTCCTGGAGTTGAGGGCATTGATATCTCTATATGGTGATGGATGTACTTTGATACAACCTAACACTCCGCATAACAGGGGAGTCATAACGGTTGTCATTGGGTATATCTTGAGCCATATGAGAGATTCAATGTGCCGATAGAGGATTTGCCCCTTCCCTGCGGGGAAGTTTGATGTCCATGGGCCCTACATGGTGCATGACTGAAAGTGTGTGGCCACACCCAGGTTAAGCCTGAATAGAGTCATGACCATTGATGTTGGAATTAACAAGTGTGACACACTTGTCCGACTAGGACGATCAGTCTGGCAAAAGGACTAGAGTGTACATGTATCTTGTCGCAGTTTTAGGGGATGTCGATGACGACTCCATTCCGAGGACTTGGGTAGCAATGATGTACTTCTAGGTGCCACTCATTGCTTGTGATGATGTGAGGTTATCACTGCCAACGTCTAAGGAACCTATAGGGTCGCACACCTAGATGCTCGAGATCTCGTATTGATCGAGTTACCTATGATCGAGTCATTTTGTTGATTCGAGTCAGTTTGGGAGTCCGATGCATCACGGATGCATCTGAAGAGTTGGAGATGATCTTTTGGGATGATGTTGCGTTTTGACTTCAGTTGACCCCGGTTGACCTTCGGGTGACCACGTTTGACCTCGATGGACTAGGTTCAGTCGAGTGGTCAAATATTGGGTTTAAGCTCCGGTTTTGTTCGGAGGCTTTTTGCGATTGATTTAAACATAACATGTGGGCCCATGACTTAAGCGCTAAAATGAATATAAATATTCATTTTATTCACAACTTAAGTCATGGGGTCCACGCACAACTTAAGTGAATATTTATATTAGATATATTCATCACTTAAGTTGTGGATCCGCATCCATTAAGCATTAATGGATCTAGGTGCTTATTAATTAAGAAAATTCGTAATTAATGAAGCCCTAGCCGAAATCATCTATATAACTCATCAAAACCTAGCCGTACACCTCTAATCTCTTCTCCATGGCGACTACATGCAAGGAGGTGTCGCCTACCACCATGGATGACAAGCTTCATCCCCTCTAGGAGCTTGAGACCACCTTGGTGTTGGGGTATGCCCTTAAGGCTAATGTTTGAGGCCTATGGGAATGTATTTGTATCATGTAATAAACTGTTATGTTTATAAAGGCATGGTTGTTATTCAGTTAGCTACATTGTCTGCTGCAATATATGTTCTTCTGAATAATGTCTCAAAGCTGTTCAGCTCGGCTGACATGCTATTATGTCCTTAGTCGATATATCTTGGTGAACATGAGACAGCCTTGATATGATTGAGACTAATATGTGTTCTAATCTTATAGGATGCTTCGAGCATGGAATAAGATGTAGACTCATGGGTACATTGGATGTACTGGACAGACCCTACTAGGATGTTCAATTGTTTGTCACAATGTGAATATTCCTTGATTAAGACAAGTGGCACATTTCCTCTGACTTGAGATCACTTGTGTTTTCTGAATGATGATTGTCATTGTTTTGAGATGGTTCAATATCATTTGAAACATAATGATTATAGACTATCTTGGATGGTGAGCTTGAGTCAGGTTAGAGCACTAGTGATAGACATAGGATTGCCGTCTCCTTGTTTAAGGAGTGTGATGTTCTAAAGGGGCCCCCTGGATGAGATGATTGAGAAAGTGTATGGCCATACCCAGGTGACAGTGTTCATCTGTTCTAATCATGCTCATCATATTGGAGTTACGAGCTTGACAGGCTTGTCCAATAAGAACATCCAGTGGCAAAGGAAATATGTATGCTTTGTGATTTGATTCACACTTGTGCTGTTTTTGGGTGTAGTCTTGGAAGACTCATTTCTTTATATCGGGAGATAGTGATGTGTTGCTAGATACCCCTCACTGATCGTGATAATGAGAATTATCGTTACCGACATTTAAAGGAAACCCTTAGGGTCGCACAATTTGATGATATGGCTTACTTAAGTCAGATCGTGTGGACTGAATTGTTTGGGTTCAGTTTAAAGGGAATTAGTCTCTGATTGTAAGTGAGATCTGGTTTGATCATGTTTGATTGATTAGGGCTTAAGATCGGTAAGCTTCGATCGAGAGAATAGATGCCAGATCGGTCTGATCAGGGGCATCGAGGAGATCGACGGTTAGATCGGGAACCTTAGGGTTTATTTAAGATCTAGACTAGATCATTGGCTTGATTGGTTCTTAAACCGAACCAAAGTGAACCGGCTCACTTGTTGAGCGCATGGTTCAAGGGGAGAGGAGTTGGCGACAAGTTCACTTGGCGTGAACGTTGGGGTGAGGAGTGGTTACTATTTTTAGTAACCATGATCTCCACTTGGTGGGTGCTCTCATCCGAATAGAGTATTCTCTATTTTCGCCACTTCAACTGATTTTTCCTCTCGCCCATATTCCTCTCGAGATTTTTGTGTGAGTGTGGCGACGCTCGACGCTTGACGCTTGAGGAGGATTCGGCCAAGAAAGATTGACATCTCATTTTCCCTTCACTCGTCAAAGGACCTCTTGGAACCTTGCTAGCACAAGGAGCACCAAGAGAGATAGCGACATCATCTTGTGTGTGACGACAAGGAGAAGATCTCGTTTGATCTTTGCTTCCAAGCCGCCATCTAGAAATGGCAATGGTATGGATCGAATCACCTCTTATGCATTCGGGTTTTCTTTAAGTTGATTATATAAGGTGCATGCGATTCTTAGAGACCCTATCCGCTGCTTGAAATCTGAATATGCGCCATACTGGGTTTCGCCCCCCTCTAGAAAGGGGTTCCAACAACTGGTATCAGAGCAGTTTTCTATGCATCTTTGTATGATTGCTTAAGCTTATGTGATCCATGTTTGCGTGTACAAGCTTAGATCTAGTTAACATGCGTTTTTTCTTTAAGTTTTTGTACATGCGAAACTTGAAGTATGTTATCATTGGCGCATGTTGTTCTTGGCGCATGCTTAGTGTTTTTCTTAAAAACCCTAATTAACATGCGCGACTCACTCTAGATCTAAGGCTCTACTATAAACCCTTAAACGGGTTATTAGGGTTGAAGTCACCCCTAGTTTAGATCCAACAGTCTGATCAGACTATCTGACAGCCTGAATGGGTCGACCAGATAGCACCTTGGCGCAAGCCTATGGTGGCTATAGGTCGACTGCAGACAGGTGTGTAGCGAAGTCTGATTGAGACGATTAATGAACGCACCTGAGTTAGGCCCGGGGTCACGCCCGCTTGCCAGACCTCAGTGTGGTCGTTCAGCCCTGACGCATGCATGGTTGACCTTATGGTCGACTCAAGTCAGTTAGGACTTGGTGCATGCAAGGGCAGTGGATCTGACTAGGTTGGATGAGTGGATCCCTAGTAATGGATCGTTGTAAGGTTGTAGGGCAAATAAGGAAAAATTAAAATTGATCCCAAGGGGTTTTCGAAAATTTTAATTTTTATGATGGATCACTTGATTGCTGATTGGATGCATGTGTTTGTCTATTTAGTCTTATGTGGGCTGCCCATGTTAAATCTGTGCTGTGCTGGGGCCTGCGTGCCTGGATTTAAAAATTGTAAATTAATTATTGTGATCTGCGCATCACATTGTTTTAATTTATAAAATGTAAGTGACCTGCGTGTCACTCTTGTCTAGATAGTTAAATTTGTAATTTAATTTGACAAGAGCACAGTGCACACTTGGCAGAGGCGCATGCAGCAAGTGGCTGGACCAGGTGGGAGGTCTAGGGTTCGACCCTAGGACCTGGCGCATATTCCTGGTGGGCGCACCTGTGCTGCAGATGGCGCTTGGGCCCAGGTTTGGGCCAGATGAGCAGCAAAAGACCCATGAAGAGCAAATGAAGACTTAAGTTAGGTTAAGGTCTTCTAGGGCTATGGGCTTTTACCACATAAGATACATGCTTTCTTTTATTGTATAATATTAGAATTGCATGTTTAAGTTTATCTTCTGCTATCACCATAGGAATTGCATGATAGTGAAGAAGATAAAAGACCGTTAAAATCCAACGCTAAAATATCAAGCTCGTAAGCCTTCTGACGCGAAACCTCACTGTTCTGATTATCGTTGGAGCCGTGTTGTACCCACTCAGTGGGCACGTCCATCTATCTTCAGACGGTGCGGGATTACACCTGCGTGTTACAGAGTAGGGATTTATCCCTTCTCGTTGCTCAGCATAGCACGTGGTGGTCCAGGGAGTAGGTCGGGTCAGCTTGACCGTGTAGGCTACATATGTGGCGCATATGGTAGCACATGGAGGCAGCCATCTGTGGGATCAGAGACTGTGTTGTACCAACTCAGTTGGCACAGTCTGCTGGATTGCCCAGATGAAGGGGAATCGCACGGGTTGGCGATTGGCTGGGATGCCTACCAGAAACTAGTGCTTGTACTCTCTGTGCATCTTATCTCGCCTGAGCGGGACGCGGAGACCAAGTATGAAATCTGGATCCCATCTCACTAAAAGAGTGCTACTCTTTCGGGCTGTTTTGCTGGATTTTTCAGCCAGATAAAATAGTGAGAAAAAGAATCTTTCTTAAGTCCTGATCGATTCTTATACATTGATACTGACCTTGCTGTTCTTGCATTGTTGTAGATACCTGCAGCAACGAACACCATGAACTTCAATGTGCGATCCCTACTGGAAAGGGAGAAGTTTGCTGGGCCGAACTTCTCTGACTGGTTTGGACACCTTAAGATCATTCTTAAGGCAGAGAGGAAACTGTATGTCCTCGAGACGGCGATACCGCCGCAGCCCGCTCCGAACGCCGCAAGGGCGGTTCGGGAAGCCTATGAAAAGCACGTCAATGATAGCATTGATGTCGCTTGCCTGATGCTAGCGTCTATGACGCCACCGCTGCAGCGTCAGCATGAGGACATGTCGGCTATAGACATGATTACAAACCTCAAGATGTTGTATGCTGCACAGGCGAGGACAGAACGCTATAATCTGACAAAGCTCTTCTTTCAGAGCAAACTGGCTGAAGGGAGCCCAGTGGGAGCTCACGTGCTCAAGATGATTGGGCACAAGGAGGCTCTAGAGAAACTGGGGCATACCATTAACCAGGAGCTTGCTGTGGACATTATTCTGCAGTCTCTCCCGCCTTCATTCGACGCGTTCATTATTAATTTTAATATGAACAAAATCGATTGTACTCCGGCAGAGCTGCTGAATATGCTCTTGACCACTGAGGAAACTCTG
Organism: Costus lasius; assembly: GCA_027563935.2. NCBI lineage: Eukaryota > Viridiplantae > Streptophyta > Magnoliopsida > Zingiberales > Costaceae > Costus > Costus lasius. The sequence goes on along the minus strand of CM050454.1, from coordinate 61,281,481 downwards.
AAGGGTAAGCCTTCAACCTCTGTCTTAATGGTTCCTTCCAGGAACAAGAAGAAGGGGAAGAAGGGCAAGGCCCCAGTCAAGAACTACAGCAAGGCTCTGAAGCAAAAGGTCAAGCGGTCCAAGGAATACAGGTGTTTCCACTGTGGCCAGCTGGGTCACTGGAAAAAGGACTGCAAAGCGCTCCAAGGAGATAAGAGGGGAAGCATCGCTTCTGGCTCAGGTATATTCGTGACTGAGGTCATGTTTTCTTCTTCTATATCATGGGTGTTGGACACTGCATGTGGAGTTCACATTTGTTCAAATGTACAGGAACTCAAGAGAAGAAGGCAGGTGGGACAGCATGAGGTGGACCTACGAGTTGGAAACGGGGCACGGGTTGCTGCTGTTGCTGTAGGAGACTACTTCATTCCTTTACCATCTGGCATTGTATTGGAACTAGACAATTGTTATTTTGTTCCCAGTATAACTAAAAATATTATCTCCATTCCTGCTCTTGTCAGGAAGGGGTTTTCCTTTGAATGCAATATTTCAAAGTGTATTTTGTCTTATGATAATATTGTTTATGCAACTGGTTCAATTAACAATGGGTTATTCATGTTGGACATGGAAAGTTCTATACAAAATGTTGATATTAAGAAAGCCAAGTATGCTGATGACAGCACCTTGCTGTGGCATAGTCGTTTAGGCCATATAAACGAGAAACGCATTAAGCGGTTGCATGATCATGGACTGCTGGGATCATTCTCCTATAAGGAGATTGATACATGCAAAGCTTGTTTGATGGGTAAAATGACGAAGTCACCTTTTCCTCACAAAGGTCAAAGGGCTTCAGGTTTACTTGACCTTATACACAGTGATGTGTGTGGGCCATTTAGTAAACATGCCAGAGGTGGCTATCAGTACTTCATTACCTTTACTGATGATTTCAGTAGATACGGGTATGTCTATCTGATGAGACATAAAAGTGAATCTTTTGACAAGTTCAAAGAGTTCAAGAATGAAGTACAAAATCAGCTAGGCCGAAATATCAAGGCACTTCGCTCAGATCGAGGTGGTGAATACCTAAGTCATATGTTTACTGACTATCTAAAGGAGTGTGGGATTATCTCACAGCTCACTCCGCCAGGAACACCGCAATGGAATGGTGTGTCCGAGAGGAGAAATAGAACGCTACTTGATATGGTTCGTTCTATGATGAGTCAGGCTACTCTTCCATACTCCTTTTGGGGTTTTGCGCTGGAAACAGCTGCAAAGGTACTAAACCGAGTGCCATCCAAAGCAGTTTCTAAAACTCCATATGAGTTATGGTATGGGAAACAGCCAAGCTTGACATTTATCAGGATCTGGGGCTGCGAGGCTTATGTCAAAAAGCTCGCCTCTGGGAAACTAGAGAGCAGATCTGACAAATGTATCTTTGTCGGTTACCCTAAGGAAACTAAGGGTTATTATTTCTACGATCCCAAAGAGAACAAGGTTTTTGTTGCTCGGACGGCCATATTTCTTGAGAAGGAGTTTCTTCTGCAAGAGGCCAGTGGGAGAGAAATAAAACTGGATGAGAATCCAGAGGAAAGACAAAGTGATCAAGCACAGTTGGATGAGCCTGAGCCGGTAGAACAGGTTATTGAACAACCTGAGGCTCAAATATCACGGGAACCGCGAAGATCGGGTAGGATCCGTCGACAGCCTGAGCGCTATGACGGAGTCTACATCATTGACAATGATGAACCCCTCACTTATGCGGATGCGGTCAGTGGACCGGAGTCAGCGAGATGGCTTGAGGCTATGCGCGCCGAGATGGACTCCATGTCAGATAACCAAGTCTGGGATTTGGTTGATCCGCCTTCGGGAGTTATCCCTATAGGCTGTAAATGGATCTTCAAGAAGAAGATTGACATGGATGGTAACGTGGTTACCTATAAAGGCAGGCTAGTTGCGAAAGGTTTCAAACAAATCTACGGGATAGATTATGATGAAACTTTCTCACCTGTAGCCATGTTTAAGTCTATTCGGATTCTTTTCGCGATAGCTGCATATTATGATTATGAGATTTGGCAGATGGATGTGAAAACAGCTTTCCTTAATGGAAATCTGGATGAGGATGTGTATATGACACAACCTGAGGGTTTCACTAATCCATCAGATCGTCATAAGATATGCAAGTTAAAGAAGTCCATTTATGGACTTAAGCAAGCATCTAGAAGCTGGAATATTCGTTTTGATGAATCAGTCACTGAATTTGGTTTCATCAAGAACGAGGATAACCCGTGTGTATATAAGAGGTTTAGTGGGAGCGTGATTACTTTCCTAGTCCTCTACGTCGATGACATCTTGATCATTGGAAATGACATTCCTGAAATGCATGCTGTTAAAGCATGGCTGAGGAAGTGTTTCCAGATGAAAGATCTAGGAGAAGCAGCCTATGTGTTAGGTGTGAAGATCTACAGGGATAGATCTAAGAGGCTTCTCGGGCTGTGCCAGAGTACTTACATCGATAAGGTCCTGGAGAGATTTCATTTAGAGAATTCTAAACGTGGATATCTTCCAGTCAGACATGGTCTGAGTCTTTCGAAGAGTCAGTGTCCACAAACACAGACTGAGAAAGATGAAATGGACAATACGCCTTATGCTTCGGCTATTGGTTCCATTATGTATGCGATGTTGTGTACTCGCCCAGACGTCGCTTACGGGTTAAGCGTAACCAGTCGTTTCCAAAGTAATCCAGGTATGGCGCACTGGATTGCAGTCAAGAACATTTTAAAATATCTGCGGAGGACCAAAGATATGTTCTTGATATATGGTGGTCAGGAAGAACTCAGTATTGAAGGATATACTGACGCTTCGTTCCAGTCGGACCAGGATGATTTCCGATCGCAATCAGGCTATGTTTTTAGCTTGAATGGAGGTGCAGTGGTGTGGAAGAGTTTCAAACAGTCAACTGTTGCTGATTCCACAACAGAAGCCGAGTATGTTGCAGCCTCGGAAGCATCCAAGGAGGCAGTCTGGATTCGTAAGTTCGTGAGAGAACTTGGTGTTGTTCCTTCGAGTGTCGATCCTTTGGTTATCTTCTGTGATAACACTGGAGCAATCGCACAAGCAAAGGAACCACGGTCGCACCAGAAGTCCAAGCACATACTGAGACGGTTTCACTTGATCAGGGAGATCATAGATCGTGGCGAGATCAAAATCTGCAAGGTTCATACAGATGACAATCTAGCAGACCCGCTTACTAAGCCTCTGGCGCAGCAGAAGCATGAGAAGCACTGTAATAATATGGGTTTGAGATTTCTCAACCATTAGATTAAGTGCAAGTGGGAGATTGTTGGGGTATGCCCTTAAGGCTAATGTTTGAGGCCTATGGGAATGTATTTGTATCATGTAATAAACTGTTATGTTTATAAAGGCATGGTTGTTATTCAGTTAGCTACATTGTCTGCTGCAATATATGTTCTTCTGAATAATGTCTCAAAGCTGTTCAGCTCGGCTGACATGCTATTATGTCCTTAGTCGATATATCTTGGTGAACATGAGACAGCCTTGATATGATTGAGACTAATATGTGTTCTAATCTTATAGGATGCTTCGAGCATGGAATAAGATGTAGACTCATGGGTACATTGGATGTACTGGACAGACCCTACTAGGATGTTCAATTGTTTGTCACAATGTGAATATTCCTTGATTAAGACAAGTGGCACATTTCCTCTGACTTGAGATCACTTGTGTTTTCTGAATGATGATTGTCATTGTTTTGAGATGGTTCAATATCATTTGAAACATAATGATTATAGACTATCTTGGATGGTGAGCTTGAGTCAGGTTAGAGCACTAGTGATAGACATAGGATTGCCGTCTCCTTGTTTAAGGAGTGTGATGTTCTAAAGGGGCCCCCTGGATGAGATGATTGAGAAAGTGTATGGCCATACCCAGGTGACAGTGTTCATCTGTTCTAATCATGCTCATCATATTGGAGTTACGAGCTTGACAGGCTTGTCCAATAAGAACATCCAGTGGCAAAGGAAATATGTATGCTTTGTGATTTGATTCACACTTGTGCTGTTTTTGGGTGTAGTCTTGGAAGACTCATTTCTTTATATCGGGAGATAGTAATGTGTTGCTAGATACCCCTCACTGATCGTGATAATGAGAATTATCGTTACCGACATTTAAAGGAAACCCTTAGGGTCGCACAATTTGATGATATGGCTTACTTAAGTCAGATCGTGTGGACTGAATTGTTTGGGTTCAGTTTAAAGGGAATTAGTCTCTGATTGTAAGTGAGATCTGGTCTGATCATGTTTGATTGATTAGGGCTTAAGATCGGTAAGCTTCGATCGAGAGAATAGATGCCAGATCGGTCTGATCAGGGGCATCGAGGAGATCGACGGTTAGATCGGGAACCTTAGGGTTTATTTAAGATCTAGACTAGATCATTGGCTTGATTGGTTCTTAAACCGAACCAAAGTGAACCGGCTCACTTGTTGAGCGCATGGTTCAAGGGGAGAGGAGTTGGCGACAAGTTCACTTGGCGTGAACGTTGGGGTGAGGAGTGGTTACTATTTTTAGTAACCATGATCTCCACTTGGTGGGTGCTCTCGTCCGAATAGAGTATTCTCTATTTTCGCCACTTCAACTGATTTTTCCTCTCGCCCATATTCCTCTCGAGATTTTTGTGTGAGTGTGGCGACGCTCGACGCTTGACGCTTGAGGAGGATTCGGCCAAGAAAGATTGACATCTCATTTTCCCTTCACTCGTCAAAGGACCTCTTGGAACCTTGCTAGCACAAGGAGCACCAAGAGAGATAGCGACATCATCTTGTGTGTGACGACAAGGAGAAGATCTCGTTTGATCTTTGCTTCCAAGCCGCCATCTAGAAATGGCAATGGTATGGATCGAATCACCTCTTATGCATTCGGGTTTTCTTTAAGTTGATTATATAAGGTGCATGCGATTCTTAGAGACCCTATCCGCTGCTTGAAATCTGAATATGCGCCATACTGGGTTTCGCCCCCCTCTAGAAAGGGGTTCCAACACTTGGAGCTTCTTCCTTTCTCCATGGCACATCCTTTGGAAGGATTGGCGCAAGAGGAGATGATATCTCCTTCTCCATGGCGCCTCCAAGAGAGAAGTGGCGCCACCTTCATGGTGGCAACACCTTCTTCTTCCATGGGCGCAAAAGAAGGCTTGGAGCCTTCCTCCTTCTTCGATGATGTATCCCTTGGAGGGATTGATGCATGAAGAAGGCTGATTTCTTATCATGGGCGCAACTTCCATGAAGTTGGCGCATATGGAGAAGAAAGGAGAAGAAGAGAAGTGATGGTATCTTTTCTCATCATCATAGGCACTTCTTCTTAGGTTGTTGTCTATAAAGGATGAGAAGGAGACTTACGTCATGGAGACTCACCTCCTGAGCGCATCTTCATGGTGGCGCATGTCATGAGGAAAGGTGGCTAGACAAGAGATTGACACAAGTTGTAGAGCTTCCCTCTCCTTGTGGTCAATCTTCTCCCTTCATCACCTCTTTGGCGCATCTTGGAGATGGCGCAAGCAAAGATGGCTGCGACATTGGAAACATGATCTTCCTCCGAAAGGCTAGCACCATGCGCAGAGTGAAGAGAATCTCGAGCAGTCCGTGTGTGCACAATTGTTGAGGGCGGACACTTGTGTGCCTCTTCTTCGTCATCACCAGCCCCTTGGATTATGCGAATAAAGGTATACTACTCTGACACATCCGGTGGATCACTCGTAAGGGATCCTGGCTCTTAGGGTTATCCTGTTTCGGGCCATCGCTTCCGCTATGATTAAAATTTTAAAATTGGCCCGGGGATTCCCAACAGTGGTATCAAAGGGAACTTACGAGACCCACGCGGTGTATTTTGCTTATCTACATGCGCCCATGTCATAAAAGATTTTTTTAAAAATTTTTATGCCATGATTTTTCTGCTTAGAAAAGGGTAGGTTTATCATCCTGAAATTTTTGTCTAAAATTTCCTACTGATAGATTCTCCTTGTGTGAAGGATGGACCTTGCGCACAAGCTATGTAAATATTTTAGGGAATTTTTGTTGGGGTATGCCCTTAAGGCTAATGTTTGAGGCCTTGGGATTGTATCAGTATCATGTAATAAACTCTTGTGTTTATAAAGGCATGGTTATTATTCAGTTTGTTACCTTGTCTGCAGTAATAAGTGTACTTCTGAATAATGTCTCAAAGCTGTTCAGCTGGGCTGACATGCTGTAATGTCCTTAGTCGATATATCTTGGTGAACATGAGACAGCCTTGATATGATTGAGACTAATATGTGTTCTAATCTTATAGGATGCTTCGAGCATGGAATAAGATGTAGACTCATGGGTACATTGGATGTACTGGACAGACCCTACTAGGATATTCAATTGGTTGTCACAATGTGAATAATCCTTGAATGCGACAAGTGGCACATTTCCTCTGACTTGAGATCACTTGTGTTTTCTAAATGATGATTGTCATTGTTTTGAGGTAGTTCAATATCATTTGAAACATAATGATTATAGACTATCTTGGATGGTGAGCTTGAATCAGGTTAGGGCACTAGTGATAGACATAGGATTGCCGTCTCCTTGTTTAAGGAGTGTGATGTTCTAAAGGGGCCCCCTGGATGAGATGATTGAGAAAGTGTATGGCCATACCCAGGTGACTATGTTCATCTGATCTAATCATGCTCATCATATTGGAGCTACAAGCTTGACACGCTTGTCCAATAAGAACATCCAGTGGCAAAGGAAAGATGCATGCCTTGTGAGTTGATTCACACTTGTGCTATGGTTTGGGTGTAGTCTTGGAAGACTCTTTTCTTTATATCGGGAGACAGTGATGTGTTGCTAGATACCCCTCACTGATCGTGATAACGTTAGTTATCGTTACCGACGTTTAAAGGAAACCCTTAGGGTCGCACAATTTGATGATATGGCTTACTTAAGTCAGATCGTGTGGACTGAATTGTTTTGGTTCAGTTTAAAGGGATTTAATCTCTGATTGTAAGTGAGATCTGGTCTGATCATGTTTGATTGATTAGGGCTTAAGATCGGTAAGCTTCGATTGAGAGAATAGATGCTAGATCGGTGAGATCAGGAGCATCAAGAGATGAACGGTTAGATCTGGAGCCTTAGGGTTTAATTAAGATCTAGACTGGATCGCTTGGCTTGGTTGGTTCTTGAACCGAACCAAATTGAACCGGCTCATATATGAGCGCATGGTTCAAAGGGAGAAGAGGTGGCGACTTGTTCACTTGGCGTGAACGTTTGAGCGAGTGGTGGTTTCTATTTTTAGAAACCATGATCTCCACTTGGAGATCTCTCACGTTCGAATAGAATTGATTCTATTCTCGCCTCTCCACCCATTATTCCTCTCGGCACTTTCGTGTGTGGCGACGCTTGGAGCTTTGAGGAGGATTCGGCCAAGAAAGGAAAATCGTCTCCATCCCTTCCATACGTTCAAGACTTCTTGGAACCTTACTAGCACAAGGAGCACCAAGAAAGTAGGCACACTCTCATCTTGTGTGCGCATTCTCTGGAGGAGACCCCTGTCGATCTCTGCTTCCTAGACGCCATCCAAACGAAATGGCTATGGTATGAATCTAAACCTTATGAAGTTAATCATATGTCATTACGTAAGGTCTCTTGAAACCCTAGTTTCCGCTTGCAAAATTATTTGCGCCACCAATAGGGTTTCGCCCCCCTCTTGAAAGGGGTCTTACAATTGGTATCAGAGCCTGGTTGTTATCGTATGATCATATGATTGTTTCATGATTATGTGTGATCCTTGTTTTTGGTTGTAGATCTAATTTTCATCACATGCGAATCTACATGCTAGGTATTAGACGTTAGCGCATGTGTGTATTCATGTTTTATTTTAATGCATGATTAGGATTGGCGCATGTTACATGTTTTCTAAAACGTTATCTTGCGCGCTTCCTTATTAGATCTAAGACGCCCCTGCTATAAACCCTTAGACGGGTTGATGGGGTTGAAGTCATCCTCTAGGTTAGATCCAATAGTCTGATCAGACCATCTGACAGCCTAGATGGGTCGACCAGATGGCACCCATGCGCAAGCATGAGGTGGCTATAGGTCGACTGCATCAAAGGCGTGTAGCGAGGTCTGGTTGAGACACCTGGTGAACGCACATGAGTTAGGCCCGGGTTCACACCCGCTTGCCAAAACTCATGATGGTTGTTCAGCCCTTGGCGCATGCATAGTTGACCACTGGGTCGACTCAAGTCAGTTAGGACTTGGTGCATACAAGGGCAGTGGATCTGACTAGATATGATGAGTGGATCCCCATCAATGGACCGTTGTAAGGTTGTAGGGCACATAAGAAAAGTAAAATTGATAACTATGCGTTTTCAAAAGTTTATTTTCTTATTGATGGATCACATGTTGTTTGGATGAGGCCTATGCTTGTTTATTTATTCTTATGTGGGCTGCCCGTTTAATGTGTGCTGTGCTGGGGCCTGCGTGCCTGGAAATTAAATGTAAATTATTTTATTGTGATCTGCGCATCACATTTATTTAATTTATAAAATGTAATTGACCTGCGAGTCAATCTTGTCTAGATAGATTAATTTATAAGTTAATCAGACAAGAGCACAGAGCACACATGGCAGAGGGGCATGCAGCAGTGGCTAGACCAGGTGGGAGGTCCAGGGTTCGACTCTGGGACCAGGTGCATTTACCTGGTGGCCGCACCTGAGCTGCAGATGGCGCTTGGGCCCTGGGTTGGGCCAGATGAGTAGCAAAAGACCCATGAAGAAAAAGCAAGTGAAGACTTAAGTTAATTAAGGTCTTACTTAGGCTATGGGCTTTTACCACATAAGATCCATGCTTTCTTTTATTGTTTAAATAAGTAGAACAGCATGATTTATTTATCTTCTGCTATCACCATAGGAATTGCATGATAGTGAAGAAGATAAAAGACCGTTAAAATCCAACGCTAAAATATCAAGCTCGTATGCCTTCTGACGCGAAACCTCACTATTCTGATTATCGTTGGAGCCGTGTTGTACCCACTCAGTGGGCACGTCCATCTATCTTCAGACGGTGCGGGATTACACCTGCGTGTTACAGAGAAGGGATTTATCGCTTCTCGTTGCTCAGCATAGCACGTGGTGGTCCAGGGAGTAGGTCGGGTCAGCTTGACCATGTAGGCTACATATGTGGCGCATATGGTAGCACATGGAGGCAGCCATCTGTGGGGTCAGAGATTGTGTTGTACCAACTCAGTTGGCACAGTCTGCTGGATTGCCCAGATGAAGGGGAATCGCACGGGTTGGCGATTGGTTGGGACAGCCTACCAGAGACTAGTGCTTGTACTCTCTGTGCATCTTATCTCGCCTGAGCGGGACGCGGAGACCAAGTATGAAATCTGGATCCCATCTCACTAAAAGAGTTTTACTCTTTCGGACTGTTTTAATGGATTTTTCAGTCAGATAAAATAGTGAGAAAAAGAATCATTCTTAAGTCCTGAATTGATTCTTTACATTGATACTGACCTTGCTGTTCTTGCATTGTTGTAGATTCCTGCAGCAACGAACACCATGAGCTTCAATGTGCGATCCCTACTGGAAAGGGAGAAGTTTGCTGGGCCGAACTTCTCAGACTGGTTCGGACACCTTAAGATTGTTCTTAAGGCAGAGAGGAAACTGTATGTCCTCGAGACGGCGATACCGCCTCAGCCCGCTCCGAACGCCGCAAGGGCGGTTCGGGAAGCTTATGAAAAGCACGTCAATGATAGCATTGATGTCGCTTGCCTGATGCTAGCGTCTATGACGCCACCCGCTGCAGCGTCAGCATGAGGATATGTCTGCTATAGACATGATAGCAAACCTCAAAATGCTGTATGCTGCACAGGCGAGGACAGGACGCTATAATCTGACAAAGCTGTTCTTTCAGAGCAAACTGGCTGAAGGGAGCCCAGTGGGAGCTCACGTGCTCAAGATGATTGGGCACAAGGAGGCTCTAGAGAAACTGGGGCATACCATCAACCAGGAGCTTGCTGTAGACATAATTCTGCAGTCTCTCCCGCCCTCTTTCGATGCGTTCATCATTAACTTTAATATGAACAAAATCGATTGTACTCTGGCAGAGCTGCTGAATATGCTCTTGACTACTGAGGAGACTCTGAAGGGAAAGCCTTCGACCTCTGTCTTAATGGTTCCTTCTAGGAACAAGAAGAAGGGGAAGAAGGGCAAGGTCCCTGTCAAGAGTTACAGCAAGGCTCTGAAGCAAAAAGTGAAGCGGTCAAAGGAATACAGATGTTTCCACTGTGGCCAGTTGGGTCACTGGAAAAAGGACTGTAAAGCGCTCCAAGGAGATAAGAGGGGAAGCTTTGCTTCTGGCTCAGGTATATTTGTGACTGAAGTCATGATATCTTCTTCTTCTATTTCATGGGTGTTGGACACTGCATGTGGAGTTCACATTTGTTCAAATGTACAGGAACTCAAGAGAAGAAGATAGGTGGGACAGCATGAGGTGGACCTACGAGTTGGAAACGGGGCACGGGTTGCTGCTGTTGCTGTAGGAGACTATTTCATCTCTTTGCCATCTGGACTTGTATTAGAACTAAACAGTTGTTACTTTGTTCCCAGCATTACTAAAAATATTATCTCCATTCCTGCTCTTGTCAGGAAGGGGTTTTCCTTTGAATGCAATATTTCAAAGTGTGTTCTTTCTCTTGATAATATTGTTTATGCTACTGGTTCAATTAACAATGGGTTATTCATGTTAGACATGGAATGTTCTATACAAAATATTGATATTAAGAAAGCCAAGTATGCTGATGACAGCACCTTGCTATGGCATAGTCGTTTAGGCCATATTAACAAGAAGCGCATTAAGCGGTTGCATGATCATGGACTGCTGGGATCATTCTCCTATGAGGAGATTGATACATGCAAGGCTTGTTTAATGGGTAAAATGACGAAGTCACCTTTTCCTAACAAAGGTCAAAGGGCTTCAGGTTTACTTGACCTTATACACAGTGATGTGTGTGGGCCCTTTAGTAAACATGCCAGAGGTGGCTATCAGTACTTCATTACCTTTACTGATGATTTCAGTAGGTATGGGTATGTCTATTTAATGAGACATAAAAGTGAATCTTTTGACAAGTTCAAAGAGTTCAACAATGAAGTACAGAATCAGCTAGGCCAAAATATCAAGGCACTTCGTTCTGATCGAGGTGGAGAATACTTGAGTCATGCGTTTACTGACTATCTGAAGGAGTGTGGGATTATCTCACAGCTCACTCCGCCAGGAACACCGCAATGGAATGGTGTGTCCGAGAGGAGAAATAGAACGTTACTTGATATGGTTCGTTCTATGATGAGTCAGGCTTCTCTTCCATATTCCTTTTGGGGTTTTGCACTGGAGACAGCTGCAAAGGTACTAAACCGAGTGCCATCCAAGGCAGTTTCTAAGACGCCATATGAGTTATGGTATGGGAAACAGCCGAGCTTGACATTTATCAGGATCTGGGGCTGCGAGGCTTATGTCAAAAAGCTCGCCTCTGGGAAACTAGAGAGCAGATCTGACAAATGTATCTTTGTCGGTTACCCTAAGGAAACTAAGGGTTATTATTTCTATGATCCCAAAGAGAACAAGGTATTTGTTGCTCGGACGGCCATATTTCTTGAGAAGGAGTTTCTTCTGCAAGAGGCCAGTGGGAGAGAAATAAAGCTGGATGAGAATCCAGAGGGAGGACAAAGTGCTCAAGCGCAGTTGGATGAGCCTGAGCCGGTAGATCAGGTTATTGAACAATCTGAGGCTCAGATATCACGGGAACCGCGAAGATCGGGAAGGATCCGTCGACAGCCTGAGCCCTATGACGGAGTCTACATCATTGATAATGATGAACCCCTCACTTATGCGGATGCGGTCAGTGGACCGGAGTCAGCGAGATGGCTTGAAGCTATGCGCGCCGAGATGGACTCCATGTCAGATAACCAAGTCTGGGATTTGGTTGATCCGCCTCCGGGAGTTATCCCTATAGGCTGTAAATGGATCTTCAAGAAGAAGATTGACATGGATGGTAACGTGGTTACCTATAAAGGCAGGCTAGTTGCGAAAGGTTTCAAACAAATCTACGGGATAGATTATGATGAAACTTTCTCACCTGTAGCTATGTTTAAGTCTATTCGGATTCTTTTCGCGATAGCAGCATATTACGATTATGAGATCTGGCAAATGGATGTGAAGACAGCTTTCCTAAATGGAAATCTGGATGAGGATGTGTATATGACACAACCAGAAGGTTTCACTAATCCATCAGATCGTCATAAAATATGCAAGTTAAATAAGTCTATTTATGGACTTAAACAAGCATCGAGAAGCTGGAATATTCGTTTTGATGAATCAATCTCTGAGTTTGGTTTCATCAAGAACGAGGATGACCCGTGTGTATATAAGAGGTTTAGTGGGAGCGTGATTACTTTCCTAGTCCTCTACGTCGATGATATCTTGATAATTGGAAATGACATTCCTGAACTGCATGCCGTTAAAGCATGGTTAAGGAAATGTTTCCAGATGAAAGATCTTGGAGAAGCAGCCTATGTATTAGGTGTGAAGATCTACAGGGATAGATCTAAGAGGCTTCTCGGGCTGTGCCAGAGTACTTACATCGATAAAGTCCTGGAGAGATTTCATTTAGAGAATTCTAAAAGAGGATATCTTCCAGTCAGACATGGTCTGAATCTTTCGAAGAGTCAGTGTCCACAAACACAGACTGAGAAAGATGAAATGGACAATACGCCTTATGCTTCGGCTATTGGGTCCATTATGTATGCGATGTTGTGTACTCGCCCAGACGTCGCTTACGGGTTAAGCGTGACCAGTCGGTTCCAAAGTAATCCAGGTCAGGCACACTGGATTGCAGTCAAGAACATTTTAAAATATCTGCGGAGGACCAAAGATATGTTCTTGATATATGGTGGTCAGGAAGAACTCAGTATTGAAGGATATACTGACGCTTCGTTCCAGTCTGACCAGGATGATTTCCGATCGCAATCAGGCTATGTCTTTAGCTTGAATGGAGGAGCAGTGGTGTGGAAGAGTTTCAAACAGTCAACTGTTGCTGATTCCACAACAGAAGCTGAGTATGTTGCAGCTTCGGAAGCATCCAAGGAGGCAGTGTGGATTCGTAAGTTCGTGAGAGAACTTGGTGTTGTTCCTTCGAGTGCAGATCCTTTGGTTATCTTCTGTGATAACACTGGAGCGATCGCACAAGCAAAGGAACCACGGTCGCACCAGAAGTCCAAGCACATACAGAGACGGTTTCATTTAATCCGGGAGATCATAGATCGTGGCGAGATCAAAGTATGCAAGGTTCATACAGATGACAATCTGGCAGACCCGCTTACTAAGCCTCTGGCGCAGCAGAAGCATGAGAAGCACTGTAATAATATGGGTTTGAGATTTCTCAACCATTAGATTAAGTGCAAGTGGGAGATTGTTGGGGTATGCCCTTAAGGCTAATGTTTGAGGCCTTGGGATTGTATCAGTATCATGTAATAAACTCTTGTGTTTATAAAGGCATGGTTATTATTCAGTTTGTTACCTTGTCTGCAGTAATAAGTGTACTTCTGAATAATGTCTCAAAGCTGTTCAGCTGGGCTGACATGCTGTAATGTCCTTAGTCGATATATCTTGGTGAACATGAGACAGCCTTGATATGATTGAGACTAATATGTGTTCTAATCTTATAGGATGCTTCGAGCATGGAATAAGATGTAGACTCATGGGTACATTGGATGTACTGGACAGACCCTACTAGGATATTCAATTGGTTGTCACAATGTGAATAATCCTTGAATGCGACAAGTGGCACATTTCCTCTGACTTGAGATCACTTGTGTTTTCTAAATGATGATTGTCATTGTTTTGAGGTAGTTCAATATCATTTGAAACATAATGATTATAGACTATCTTGGATGGTGAGCTTGAATCAGGTTAGGGCACTAGTGATAGACATAGGATTGCCGTCTCCTTGTTTAAGGAGTGTGATGTTCTAAAGGGGCCCCCTGGATGAGATGATTGAGAAAGTGTATGGCCATACCCAGGTGACTATGTTCATCTGATCTAATCATGCTCATCATATTGGAGCTACAAGCTTGACACGCTTGTCCAATAAGAACATCCAGTGGCAAAGGAAAGATGCATGCCTTGTGAGTTGATTCACACTTGTGCTATGGTTTGGGTGTAGTCTTGGAAGACTCTTTTCTTTATATCGGGAGACAGTGATGTGTTGCTAGATACCCCTCACTGATCGTGATAACGTTAGTTATCGTTACCGACGTTTAAAGGAAACCCTTAGGGTCGCACAATTTGATGATATGGCTTACTTAAGTCAGATCGTGTGGACTGAATTGTTTTGGTTCAGTTTAAAGGGATTTAATCTCTGATTGTAAGTGAGATCTGGTCTGATCATGTTTGATTGATTAGGGCTTAAGATCGGTAAGCTTCGATTGAGAGAATAGATGCTAGATCGGTGAGATCAGGAGCATCAAGAGATGAACGGTTAGATCTGGAGCCTTAGGGTTTAATTAAGATCTAGACTGGATCGCTTGGCTTGGTTGGTTCTTGAACCGAACCAAATTGAACCGGCTCATATATGAGCGCATGGTTCAAAGGGAGAAGAGGTGGCGACTTGTTCACTTGGCGTGAACGTTTGAGCGAGTGGTGGTTTCTATTTTTAGAAACCATGATCTCCACTTGGAGATCTCTCACGTTCGAATAGAATTGATTCTATTCTCGCCTCTCCACCCATTATTCCTCTCGGCACTTTCGTGTGTGGCGACGCTTGGAGCTTTGAGGAGGATTCGGCCAAGAAAGGAAAATCGTCTCCATCCCTTCCATACGTTCAAGACTTCTTGGAACCTTGCTAGCACAAGGAGCACCAAGAAAGTAGGCACACTCTCATCTTGTGTGCGCATTCTCTGGAGGAGACCCCTGTCGATCTCTGCTTCCTAGACGCCATCCAAATGAAATGGCTATGGTATGAATCTAAACCTTATGAAGTTAATCATATGTCATTACGTAAGGTCTCTTGAAACCCTAGTTTCCGCTTGCAAAATTATTTGCGCCACCAATAGGGTTTCGCCCCCCTCTTGAAAGGGGTCTTACAATTTTTCCTTTAAATTTTACATGGTAAGGTGGACTGAAAGGGTGCGGCTTGCATGCCTAGGGCATGCATGCGCCACCTTTCATAGGGAGCCTGAGAGAATTTTTTTTGGGAAATTTTGTGACAATTATTTTGGGTGATGAACAGGTTTATGAAAAAACTAAAATTAATTTTAATGGTTGGTTTTTCATTGCATGTAGAAGAGCATGAGTAGGTGCTTTTATTATTGCATTATGATATGGTTATAGACAAGCCCTTATGCATGCCTGAGATGTATTCTTGTGAGGCCTGCGTGCCGCCCTTTTTCCTTTATTCATTTTGTAATTAAAGTTGAAGATTAGGGATGACAGAGAGCACATCATGACTTCTCTTTGGCGCATCTAAATCACATGGGGCAGCTTCTTCCTTAGCCGAATCCTTTGTGGCTTCTAGGGTTTACCTTAGTGGCGCACCTAGAGGATTAAGGGCTGGTGAAGAGGGCTTGAGCATACCTATTGATTGGCCAAATCTTTGATGGCTTCTAGGGCTTTCTAGAGGCGCATTAAGGATGGTTTCAAGGGCTGATCTAAGAGGTGATGCAAACAGCCCCTCATGGTGATGTTTCTATGCAAGTGGCGCACCTTGATGGTGGCACAACATGCTAGATGTGATGGTGCCCCTATGATTGGCTGAACCCTTGGAGGAGCCTAGGGTTTGCGAGCTAGCATGGGTAGAGAAGAGTGTTGGCCGAATCCTAGAAGGAGTCTAGGGTTTGCGAGCTAACATAGATGGACCAAGGGGCTGACCTAAACCTAAGAGAGCACCTAGGGTGTCCTAGGAGGCGTTTCTATGGTTTGAGGGGCTGACCCTGATGCAGAGGACCGAGGCAGCAGTGCACCTAGGGATGGAGCAGAGTCCTTAGGGTACTCAGGGCAAAGCTGAGGACTTAGTGGCATGGGCCCATGGCTTGTGCTTTTGAGTAGCTAGGTGATTAGTCTTGGTCTAGGGGCTTCTTACCCATGTCTGGGCTATAACCATATCATGTTTCATTTTCTGCTCAGTTTTAAGCATGCCTGTGATGTTTTATTTTTCATGCTACTCACTATAGGATTATATGCCTGTATTGTTAGATGAAAGATAAAACTAAATGGTGAGACCACAAAAACTCTCGATCCAAATATCAAGTCTGATAACTACCTTCTGACGCGTAGCCCTCGTCAAACTATCGATCGATGGTGTTGTGCACTGTTTCCCACCCTCGTGGGACACACCCATCTATCTTTAGGAGGCGTGTGGTGACAATGATTTCCCCAGTCCAGTTAAAATCCTGGACGCGCCTTCGCAAGGAAATCATTGGCCCTGGGCATAACGGTCAGGTTGGACTTGACTAGATGTTTCATATGTGGATGGACCGCATGATGAAAGCCTGGAGGAACCTCAAGAGGTTAGGGCTTTGTGTTGTATCTAGCCCTCGCTAGACACAAAGTGCCTGAACTGTCTTGAGAAGGGGAATTGCGAGGTTGCAATTGGTTGGTATGCCTACCTCACGAAGCATGCGTCACCTTGTGCAGTTCATCCCACCCTCGTGGGACGCAAGGCCGTGTACGGAATGAGGATCCCATCTCACTTAGGAAATCTGGTGATTTCCCGATCGACTTTTGAGGGTTGTCGATTTGATCAAAATAACGGGAGCCCAATCATTTATAAAAGGCCAGATTAAATGATTGGTTCGTAGATCTGCTTATGACCATTGCAAATGGTCACTGTGATCTCTCCTAAGTTGGTTGGAACCAATTGAGGGGACTGGTATTTGAGGATTGTCCTCAAGCTCGAGGAAAAGCTGTATCTCCTTGAGTGGCCTTTACCTAAACGCATTTCATCTACAGCCCTTTGGCTGATGAGGATGCTTAAGGGGTAGCTTGTCTATTGATAGCATGTCGCCTTCCAGGGACAAGATAGAATAGAAAGCTATAACCTCTAAAGCAGTCCTATAATGCAAAGGTAGGCTTGAGTGCTTGACTGATGCATTAAAGATGAAATAGGTACAGGAGATAAGGTGCTCAAGATTGATTGCTAGCGGCCTCAAAACAAGGAGAAGAGAAGTAGCCCTTCGTCTTCTGGCTCAAGTAATTGTGTTGCCTAAAGTCAAATTGCCTAGTTCTAACACATGGGTATATCATACCGCATAATGAGACCAACACTTGCAAAAGTATTTTGGTGCTCAATAGAAATAGGGCAATGCTAACATAGAGAGACTGACCTACCAGTTGGGGCATACGATGCTGCCATAATGGTAGGAGATCTCGCTCTCTCTGGGGTCAAGACTTTGAAGGTGATGCTAAAAGCTTATTCCACAATGAACTTAATTCCATCTTAAATGTATCTCCAAGTTAGGAGATGACATGACTCATCATCAGGATCTAGAGATATGAGACTTTGGGTCATATATCTGAGGTTCTATTACCATAGAATCAAGATATGATAAAGTGTAAGTGGTGTATCCTAAGTTCACTTAGGGATACAAATTTCCATAAACCCACAGGAGAACAAGTAATTGTTGCTCATAGTGCCATTTTTCTTGGAAATGTCTTTCCTTAAAAAAGGCTAGTGGGAGGAAGTAATGACTTGGATTTAGTCCAAGGTCAACCACTTAGCACAAAAGGATCAAAGATGGAATCTGAACCATATATGTAGGTTGTGGGCAACCAAGGGTTCAGAAAATGTGGGAATAAGAATTGAATTGATTCATGTGTACCTCCTAGCAAGGACAATGAATCATCCCTTATGGATAAAGATTAAGTGGTTCTGTACCTATCTTTGGCAATGTTGTTTGGGCCATGTAAGACAAGAACCTCATCCATTGACTCCATGCAAATGGACTTATGGATTCAATCTCCTTTCAGGAGAATGAGTCGGATTAACCTCTCTTGAGAGCTTGACTCGTATGGGGCTTGTTTACTAAGGACAACGACATTGATGCTCTTCACTTGTTACAAGTGGAAGATCTAGAAACTTGTTAGCCCTCATACACTTTAGTGTATGGACAAGACTAATTAGTGAACAACAGATGGGGTACTAATCCTTTATAGATATATCTGATGGATATAAAAGGAGACCAGCTTGATAAATCCATAAAGCTTTCTAATTTGTGAGAAAGCACTTGAGCCACAGTTTATGACTGTCCCTAAGAGTATGAGATTTCCTCATAGCTCACTCCTTATAGAACTCTTCATTGAGGATGAGTGTCTAATTGGAGGAATCGAGTTATGGTTGGCATAATTCTATGTAAGAGAAGTCATATAACTCCTTGTAAAGGTTGTGCAAAATGAATAGTTTTTCCTAAACATTGAAAGATGTTCCATATCTGACATATGTGTGTATGGGGTATCCTTTGGGGATACTACTTCCATAATCCCACAAGAGAACAACTTGGTTGCTGCTTAAGGTGCTGATTTTCTTGGGAAAGATTTTCTCTTGAAAAAGGCTAGTGGGAGAAACTTTGACTTGGATATAATCCAAGGTCAACTTTTTGACACATTTGGTCAAAGATGGACTCTGGGCTAGTTTTACAGGTTATGGGTAACCTGAGGCTCAAAACACACAGGCTGTACAGGTTGAAACGATTCGTCTGACTTTGATTTATGGGTAACTCCTAAACTCAATACAGAGAATCTTCATTCTATGGTGCCTGAGTGCAGTGGGAGCTTAATGACATCTCTGGTCTTGTATGTTAGGTACATACAGATCATCAGAGATGACATCCTGATCCTTCACTTGGTGAAGAGATGATTGGGAAGTGTCTCGTGATGAATAACTTAGTGGACACCACCTATAGGGTAGGTGTGAGAGTTTTTGGATAGATCCAAGAAACTTCAAGTCCTAAGTTAGACAACATACATCGATGTTGGTATGTTATAGACCAGATGTGGTTAGTGCCAAGAGCATAACCAATTGATACCAGGTCCAATCCAGGTGCATGGCACTGGATAAGGAGAAAACATTCTTGGTTCTACAAAGAACTATATGAATGGTTCTCGATTGGTAGAGATAAGAAAAGCTTGGTGTATAGGGTAACACTTGATAGCTTGTTCTGTTCTGACCTTGATCGCAGCATCAGTTTTATGTCTGGTAGTAAAGGAAGCCGTGAAAGGCTTCATGACGGACTACCATCATCTCCAATTGAAGGCAGAGTATGCTATGGCTTCTAGGAAGCTGTTTGGATATGAGAGTTTTTCATTGAACTTTAAATGGTTGTCAAACCATTATTGGTCTCTATTTGTGAGAACAAATGAGCAATAACGCATGACAGAAAAACCAAGGTTTCACCTAAAGATCCAAACACATACTCGAGGGCTTCCACTTTGTCTTGGAGATAGAAGTGTTGTGAGATTGCAGATATTTACACCGAGAGAGTCACGATAGGCCCACTAACTGATGCTCTGGCGCAGCAGGAGCGTGGCAGGTCTGACTGAGGATATGTTGATTGTGGTGACACAATAATAGGATCCTAGTGCAAGTGGGAGATTGTTGGTATATATGCCCTAGGACCTGTGGCTGGTCCGATATGAGTCACATTTATTTGTGATATACATCCTGGCATGGTCGTTGTTATGCCTTTTGTACATCTGCGTCATACATGTACATTTACATATACAATGTCCCTAGAGATAGATTCTATCTGATCTCAAAGAATAATCCCTGGTCAAGTGTCATAGTGGATAAGGGACAGCTATGATACACTTGAGACTGGTATATGCGCTGGTTGAGCACGGGTTGCTAACGCAGACATATGGGTATATCAAGGAAGATATACTGGATCGACCCACTGTGAGGATTTGACTTGGTGTCACAGGTCAAAATATCACAGTGATAGAGATTTACACGTCCTGGACTTGAGGGCATTGATATCTCTATATGGTGATGGATGTACTTTGATATAACCTAACACTCCGCGTAATAGGGGAGTCATAACGGTTGTCATTGGGTATATCTTGAGCCATATGAGAGATTCAATGTGCCAATAGAGGATTTGCCCCTTCCTTGCTGGGAAGTTTGATGTCCATGGGCCCTACATGGTGCATGACTGAAAGTGTGTGGCCACACCCAGGTTAAGCCTAAATAGAGTCATGACCATTGATGTTGGAATTAACAACTGTGACACACTTGTCCGACTTGGACGATCAGTCTGGCAAAAGGACTAGAGTGTACATGTATCTTGTCGCAGTTTTAGGGGATGTCGATGACGACTCCATTCCGAGGACTTGGGTAACAATGATGTACTGCTAGGTGCCACTCATTGCTTGTGATGATGTGAGGTTATCACTGCCAACGTCTAAGGAACCTACAGGGTCGCACACCTAGACGCTCGAGATCTCGTATTGATCGAGTTGCCTATGATCGAGTCATTTTGTTGATTCGAGTCAGTTTGGGAGTCCGATGCATCGCGGATGCATCTGAAGAGTTGGAGATGATCTTTTGGGATGATGTTACGTTTTGACTTCAGTTGACCCCAGTTGACCTTCGGGTGACCACATTTGACCTCGATGGACTAGGTTCAGTCGAGTGGTCAAATATTGGGTTTAAGCTCCGATTTTGTTCGGAGGCTTTTTGCGATTGATTTAAACATAACATGTGGGCCCATGACTTAAGCGCTAAAATGAATATAAATATTCATTTTATTCACAGCTTAAGTCATGGGGGCCACGCACAACTTAAGTGAATATTTATATTAGATATATTCATCACTTATGTTACGGATCCGCATCCATTAAGCATTAATGGATCTAGGTGCTTATTAATTAAGAAAATTCGTAATTAATGAAGCCCTAGCTGAAATCATCTATATAACTCATCAAAACCTAGCCGTACACCTCTAATCTCTTCTCCATGGCGACTACATGCAAGGAGGTGTCGCCTACCACCATGGATGACAAGCTTCATCCCCTCTAGGTGCTTGAGACCACCTTGGAGCTTCTTCCTTTCTCCATGGCACATCCTTTGGAAGGATTGGCGCAAGAGGAGATGATATCTCCTTCTCCATGGCGCTTCCAAGAGAGAAGTGGCGCCACCTTCATGGTGGCAACACCTTCTTCTTCCATGGGTGCAAAAGAAGGCTTGGAGCCTTCCTCCTTGTTCGATGATGTATCCCTTGGAGGGATTGATGCATGAAGAAGGCTGATTTCTTATCATGGGCACAACTTCCATGAAGTTGGCGCATATGGAGAAGAAAGGAGAAGAAGAGAAGTGATGGTATCTCTTCTCATCATCATAGGCACTTCTTCTTTGGTTGTTGTCTATAAAGGATGAGAAGGAGACTTACCTCATGGAGACTCACCTCATGGGTGCATCTTCATGGTGGCGCATATCATGAGGAAAGGTGGCTAGACAAGAGATTGACACAAGTTATAGAGCTTCCCTCTCCTTGTGGTCAATCTTCTCCCTTCATCACCTCTTTGGCGCATCTTGGAGATGGCACAAGCAAAGAGGGCTGCGACATTGGCAACATGATCTTCCTCCTGAAGGCTAGCACCAGGCGCGGAGTGAAGAGAATCTCGAGTAGTCTGTGTGTGCACGATTGTAGAGGGCAGACACTTGTGTGTCTCTTCTTCGTCATCACCAGCCCCTAGGATTATGCGAATAAAGGTATACTACTCTGACACATCCGGTGGATCACTCGTAAGGGATCCTGGCTCTTAGGGTTATCCTGTTTCGGGCCATCGCTTCCGCTATGATTAAAATTTTAAAATTGGCCCGGGGATAACTTCCAATTCTCTTGATTTTGAACAGTGGTTCTCCCAGGGTTAGGCAAAGGCAAGGTAGGAAGACCAGGCTGTAGAATAAGACAATATGTGTCTCCATCCTTGACAATCATCTTCATAGCAATGTAGGATTCAATGTCAATCTTGGCATTGCCTCTGGCCTCTTCTATCCCATAGGGCTCAACCCCTAAGTGAAGTGCTATAGGAGTAAGGAACCCTCCTATCACTATAGTGCCCTTCTTCGCTCTAGAAACCTTGTCCAAATGTTTGACAAAAAAGAAAGCTACATCTATAAAATACCTGTGAAGCATGCACCAAAGGAAAAATAACTCATAATGGTGGACCATACCGTCGCTGTCCCCTTGTCCGAAGACGGTATGAGTTAGGACTCGGTGCACGTACTTAATGCAAGGGTTGGAAATGCTAGTTGCTCTGAAAATTTGGTTTTCGAGGTGATTTGATTCCAAAAAACATTTTCAATGAATCCAATCAATGGCTCGGTACGCCCTTCATCTGGAAAATGAAAGATATGTCTAATATCTCTAAGTGTAAGCTTCCTTTCTTCATTGGCCATCCGGAATCTAATGTCCCCTGTAGCTAGGTGATCAGTGTACTCATCCCAGTCCATCTCAAGGCTGCTAAGAACCTCTAGTACTAGAGGTAGATAAGTTTGACGAGTCATGTCAAATAACCTCTTCGTTGCAATTTGATCAAACATCCATAGGACATACTCCTTGAGTCGCAAAATCTCTAATGCTCGCATATCATCATATTTAGTCTTCACAATGCGCCTGGTAAGCAGATGATTATACCTCTGCTCTTGAATTTCATCTCTAAAGATTATTCCATATGGGTTCGATGGTGAAGCTGGGGCTAAAGATTCAGCTGGGGCTTTCCCCTCTCTCTTAGAAACAACTCTCTTCATTGGTGCCATGAGAAATGGAAGCAAGATTTCGAGCACTTAGAGAAAAATTGGAATGAACAATAACATTACCAAATGGGGCGAATAGGGCTTCAAACAGGTTCTGAATCAATCTCCCAAAGCTAGATTTTTGAGCTACAATCGAACTTCCAAAGACTCAAGGGAAGATCTTCTACCTTTCCCAAAGCTCCTTGAAGCAGAAACCGGCTGGATTGAAACTCTGATGAAGAAAATTGAAGCAGGGGCGGAAACTAGTGGAAGAACAGCGGTTGGGCTCGATCTAGCTCAAAAATCTCAAAATCTCAGAGAAAAATCAGTCCGAAGAGGATTAGGAAAGGTTGCTGAGGGATTTGGAAGCAAGGAATCGAAGAAAACCAAAGGTCGGCGCGATCTCAAGGCGAAAACCCTAAAAACACGGCACCGAAACCCTAAATACGGTACCAGGATTCGCGTGGGTTCAAATAATTACGGTACCATAAAGTTATTACGGCACTGCCGTAATCTGCTCAAAAATCCCAAAAGTTTCTGTAAGAAAATGACCCGAATATCCGGTACCGTGAAAAGCATTACGGTACTATCGTAATTTCCATAACTCTTAGAAGCTTTGTAGTAGAAAATCACTCGAAAATACGGTACCGTGAAAAGCATTACAGTGGTGTCGTAAAATAGGTAAAACCTTTTGGATGAAAATGGACCCAAATTACGGGTGATGAAATTCATTACGGTAGCATCTACGGTACCGTAAAAATCATTACGGCAGTACCGTAATTTGTCCAAAAATCCAAAGATTGCCGTTTATCACAAAAAATCAATCTAAACTTACCTACAAAGAAAAAAAAAAGAAAAAGTTAGTCTTAAAGAAAAAAAATTAAAACAAAAACAAAAACAAAAGCAAAAGAAAAAGTGCTTGGGTTGCCTCCCAAGAAGCGCTAAGTTAGTGGTCATTTGCCTGACCGTTCTCCATTCGGACTTGCTCATGGTTCATCAAGTATAATTTTTTGTCCTTCTTCAATCTGCTCCTCATGGAAGTAATGTTTCAATCTCTGACCATTAACCTTAAACACCCCCGTTTTGTCGCTCCATATGTCTACAGCTCCGTATGAATAGGTCTTCTTAACCTGAAAAGGTCCTGACCATCGAGATTTAAGTTTACTAGGAAAAAGTCTCAACCTAGAATTAAACAAAAGAAGAAATTCACCTGGTTGGAATTGCTTTCTAAGTATATGTCGATCATGCCATCTTTTAGTCCTCTCTTTATAGATCCTTGCATTTTCATAAGCGGAGAGTCTAATTTTATCAAGCTCGTTCAATTGTAACTTTCGTTTTTCACCCGCGTTCTTCAAGTTGAAATTCAGTGTTTTGATTGCCCAGAACGCCTTATGCTCGAGCTCTACAGGAAGGTGACATGATTTTCCATAAATCAATTGAAAAGGAGACATACCTATCGGTGTTTTGAAAGCAGTCCGGTATGCCCAAAGCGCATCATCAAGCTTGGAAGCTCAGCCTTTCCTTGTTCTTGACACTGTTTTCTCTAATATCCCTTTGATCTCTCTATTTGATATTTCAACTTGTCCACTTGTTTGGGGATGGTAAGGTGTTTCAACTCTATGATTTACTCCATATTTTCGAAGCAAAGTTAAAAATTTGTGCTCAATAAAGTGAGAGCCTCCATCACTGATTACTATTCGTGGTGTCCTGAATCGTGGAAATATAATCTTCTTGAAAATCTTTACCATAACACTGGAATCATTAGTAGGTGAAGCAATGGCTTCCACCCATTTGGAAACATAATCTACCGCCACAAGTATATATTTGTTACCTCTGGATGATGGAAAAGGTCCCATAAAATCAATCCCCCAAGCATCAAATATTTCAACTTCAAGTATAGTGGACAATGACATCTCATTCCTCTAATTGATGTTCCTTGTCTTTTGACAACTATCACAAGTCATTATAAAATTTCTAGCATCCTTAAAGAGTGAGGGCCAATAAAATCTAGATTGTAATGCTTTAAAAACAGTCTTCTCCGTACTAGCGTGCCCTCCATAAGTTGATCCATGACACTAAAATATTGTATCATTGATCTCCTCTTCGGGGATACATCTTCTAAATATTCTATCTGCACATCTTCTAAATAAATAAAGCTCATCTCAAAAATAGTATTTTACCTCAGCTAAGAATTTCTTCGTTCCTTGATAGCTCAAATCAAGAGGCAAAACATTAGCAACAAGATAATTCACTATATCAACATACCATGGAGCCTTGATCTGTTCAATACTCAAGAGTTGTTCTTTAGGGAAGGAATCATTGATGAAATCACCTTTATCAGCTTCTAAGTTATCCTTGAAAGATGATCTGCAACTAAATTTTCTGATCCCTTTTTGTCTTTAATTTCTAAATCAAACTCTTGCAAAAGTAATACCCATCTAAGAAGTCACGGTTTACTTTCCTTCTTTTGCATCAAATACTTTACTGCTGCATGATCAGTATACACCACGACTTTAGAGTTAATCAAATATGACCTAAATTTATCAAAATCAAAAACTATGGCCAAAAGTTCTTTTTCTGTGATGGTGTAGTTCCTTTGTGCATCATCCAAAGTCTTGCTAGCATAGTAAATAACATAAGGTTTTTTCTCTTTTCTCTGCCCTAGCACCGCTCCTACTACAAAGTCACTAGCATCACACATGAGCTCAAAGGGTAAACTCCAGTCCGGGGGCTGCATAATAGGCACTGAAATCAAAGCTTCTTTCAGTCCCTGAAAAGCAGACAAGCAATTTTCATCAAATCAGAATTTAGCATCCTTGCAAAGTAAATCTGTAAGTGGTTTAGCAAGTTTAGAAAAAATCCCTGATGAAATGCCGGTAAAATCCTGCATGTCCTAAAAAACTTCTAATCTCTTTAACTGTAGTGGGCGGCTCAAGCTTCTCAATCACCTCAATTTTGGCTTTGTCAACTTCTATTCCTCTTTCTGAAATTAGGTGCCCAAGAACTATTCCTTACCTAACCATGAAATGACATTTTTCCCAGTTAAGCACAAGATTAGTATTCTTGCACCTCTACAAGACTCGAGATGAATTAGCCAAACAATCATCAAAAGAAAAACCATAGACAGAGAAATCATCCATGAAATCTTCAATAAATTCAGAAAATATGGCCATCATACACCTCTAAAAAGTATCAGGTGCATTACACATTCCAAAGGGCATTCTCCTATATGCAAAAGTACCATATGGACAAGTAATGGTGGTCTTATCTTGGTCATCAGGATGAATGAGAATTTGAAAGAATCCAGAATAACCATCAAGAAAACAGAAATAAGAATGCTTTGCAAGTCTCTCAACCGTCTGATCAATAAAAGGTCAGGGGAAGTGGTCTTTCCTAGTGGCTGCATTCAATTTTCTATAGTCTATGCACATACGTCAACTAGTTACTGTTCTAATAGGAATCAGCTCATTATCTTTGTTTTTCATTACAGTGACTCCCCCTTTTTTAGGAACACAATGTACAAGACTTACCCATTTACTATCGAAGATAGGATAGATAATACCTGCATCGGGTAGTTTCAGTACCTCCTTCTTCACTACTTCCTTCATGGATGGGTTAAGTATCCTCTGAAAATCCACATGTGGATTGTGCTCCTCTTCCATCATAATCCTGTGCATACAAAAAGAAGGATTTATTCCTTTCAAATCATCAATAGTATATCCAATTACCTTCCCATGAATTCTCAATTCCTTTAGAAGCAAACCAGTCTCTCTTTCATTAAGTTGTGCATCAACAATGACAGGGTAAGTGGAATTAGGTCCAAGAAATTCATAATGAAGATTATCAGGTAAAGTCTTAAGTTATACTTTTGGGACCTTCTCTTCCTCACTCTTATTATCATCACAAACAGTCATATCATGAAATTCAGCATTAGAATCCAAATTGCTATCTAAATCAAAATTAAATTCACAAGGTTCATCAAACAAATCACTGAGGTCATAGACAATATCATCTACATAGTGTACACTACAGCAAAAACTGGTGTATGAAGGTTTCTTCATAGAATCATTCAGATCAAACTCAATTTTGTTATCACCAATATTTAGAGTGAGTTTACCGTTCTTCACATCAATGAGTGCCCCTGCAGTAGCTAAGAATGGTCTACCAAGTATGATTGGAATCTTAGCATCCTCCTCCATCTCTAAGATTACAAAATTTGTTGGAACAAAATACTTACCAACTTGGATCGGAATATCTTCAAGAATCCCAACCGGATACTTAACTGAATGGTCAGCGAGCTGCAAAGATATTGAAGTATGTTTGGGAGCTCCCATGTCCAGTTTCCTGCAAATAGATAAAGGAATTAGGCTCACGCTAGCTCCCAAATCACATAAGACTCGGTTAAAAGCCATACTCCCAATCAAACAAGGAATAGAGAAACTACCTGGATCCTTTAGTTTCGTTGGTAATTTGTTTTGAATGATGGCACTACACTCTTCAGTTAATGCCACAGTGCCATAGTCCTTTATCTTTCTCTTATTGGATAAAATTTCTTTCAAAAATTTAGCATATGTAGGCATTTGAGATAAAACTTCAGTGAATGGAATATTAATGTAAAGCTTTTTCAAAACATCAAGAAACTTCCCAAATTGCTTATCTAACTTAGCTTGAACTAACCTCTAGGGAAAGGGTATAGGAGGCCTATATGGGGCTGGTGAACTAGGTTTAGAATCATCAATCTGACACAGCTCTTCCTCTTTTGGTTCCTCACCCTAAAGAGGTGATGGACTAGCTTGGGACTGCACATGAGCAGGTTGTGTTTCTAAGCCCAGTTCACTGCCATGTCCTATGTTGGGCTCTTCCTCATCATCATCAAATCTACCCCTTGGTTCATCCAACTGTTTTCCACTCCTGGTAGTGATAGCATTACAATGCTCCCTAGGGTTTGGTTCAGGTTTAGCAGACAATTTCCTTGGGGGTCTATAAGAAGTGCTAGTCTGTTGTGCTATTTGATTTTCTAGCATTTTGGTGTGGGCATTCATGTTATCCATCCTAGAGTTCATACTATCCATCCTAGAATTGATTTGTTTGAGAGTTTCATTTACATCTTCATTTTGTTTCATCTGGGTGCTCATAAATTTCTCAAACATCACCTCTAAACTGTGGCCTAGAATCTAATTGTGTTCCTTAATTACTCTTCCATGATAGGTTTGGGTGATTTCTCCATCTAGGGTTATAAGTATTAGAATAAGGGTCATTATTTCTACTCTGATTGTATCCCCCTACTGCATTAACTTGTTCAGAACCCTGATCAGCAATCACCTTACACTCCTCAGTATAATGCCCATGATTACCACAAATATCACATATAGCGGAAGATGAAACTACAGCAGATTGCATTTGAAAAGAATCAAATCTATTGCTCAAAGAATCTACCTTTTCAGCTAAGGCATGCCAGTTATCATTTTCATTCTTACCTTGTGGTGGACGATATATCACTCCTCTCTCATTGGTCCATGGGTTGTGATTTAAAGCCATCTCCTCAAGTAAAGTGAAAGCATCTTCAATTGTCTTGCTCATAAGGGCTCCTCCTACAGCAGCATCAACAGTCAGACGGGTATTATAAAGTAAACCTTTATAAAAAGTATGTATTAAAACCCATTTTTCAAGGCCATGGTGAGGACACTTCCGTTGTAA
Organism: Costus lasius; assembly: GCA_027563935.2. Taxonomy (NCBI): domain Eukaryota; kingdom Viridiplantae; phylum Streptophyta; class Magnoliopsida; order Zingiberales; family Costaceae; genus Costus; species Costus lasius. The sequence continues at coordinate 61,252,990 of CM050454.1, read as the reverse complement.
CTCATTGAAACGTTCCCATGCCTTGCTCAAAGATTCGCCATCTCACTGTGCAAAGCTAGTGATCTGGTTCCTTAAGTGGATCGTCTTGCTGGGTGGGAAATACTTTGTCAAGAAAGCATTAGAGAGTTGTTCCCATGTAGTGAATGTTCCAGTAGGTTGAGTTTGAAGTCAGGAACGTGCGCGATCCCTGAGTGAAAAAGGAAACAATCTGAGTTTCAAGTATCATTAGAAACACCATTTATTTTAATCATATCACATAATTCAAGAAACAAAGCAAGATGTTGATTAGGATCTTCGAGTGAGGATCCTCCAAATTGATTTTGCTGAATCATGGATAGAAAAGCAGGCTTGATTTCGAAGTTATTAGCCTCTATCGCTAGTCTAGCAATTCTAGAATGTATCTCCTGTGGATTAGGAGCTGCATAGTCCCTAAGTAATCTTCTGTCTGCCATGATCAATGTTTCTTCCTGCCTTTCTTCAAATCCGAGTCTCCTGTTCAGTCTAAGAGTTATGTTAATTTCAGGGTCTATGGGAACTAGAGGACCCGATCTAAGATTCCTGTGCAAGCACAAGTAAGAAGACCAAATAAACTCAAAATATGCAGAAAAGTGTAGAAAACAGAATTAATCTCAGTTTACGAAGATTCCTGAAAGAAAAGCATAAAATAAAAGAAAACCTAGTCTAGTAATACTTCCAATTTCTTCAATATTAACAAAAACCAAGGTCCCCGGCAACGGTGCCAAAAACTTGTTGTCTCCGCAAGTGTATGGATACTCGAAGTAATAATTAAGATATCGAACCACAGAGACCTCATTTGTTAAATATCAAATAGTTGTTTTCTCACTATCTAGGCAATCGAATATAATAAAAGCAAACGATCAAAAAGTTTACTAAATATCAGAGGGAGAGACTTGGGACTAGGGGTTCAACCGTCTTAATTTCAATGACCAGACATAATTAAACACTCATCAGTTTATTTTTGTTATGATAAAGATATAATTTGCTTTTAATAAGAAATCATCTCGCTCTCGCGCAGATGATTTGCATAGAATAATTCTCACTCTCGTGCAGACTTATTCTCTGATTATGGAAAAGCAAACCTTGACATAGAGATTCAAGAATCACTCTGGTGCATTCAATCCCTATATCAAAATCTCAAGTGTAACTATGTATTTTCATACCCTAGTTCCACAGGTTTTACATAAGGGTTTCTAACAATCAAATATCTATCTCTAGCATATTTTCATATCTAAAACAGTAATATTTTCTAGACCAATCAATCAACAAGTCAATAACTTTTAAAACCAAGAGATAAGAACACAACTAATTTCTTACGATGAGTTCCTAAACCTTAATTTTAGGGTTCCAAGCCTTGCAAATCACCTTTCAGTCCATATCACAAAGCTTTAACACATGTTAATGATTGCAATAAGAAAAGATTAAAGACGTTGATCACAAAAGTAAAATTATCATATCAGAAACATCCTGATGAAATAAAGATTATCCAGTCATTAAGAAATTAAGAGGTCTACACCCCCTTGTCCCAAAGAGGTTTAAGTTAGCATGATTGAAGGATTACAATAAAACATTATTCAGAAGTATTAGAACCTGAAAGATTTTTCTGGATTTGCGATGAACAGTGGCGGCGCCCTTGTTTTCATTGATTTCTCTCTTGATCGGTCTCCTTTCACTTTGAAACTTTTCGTGTGTCCTCTCCTCCTTCAGGCGAAGCTTCCCCTTTAATTTCATGGTTGATGGTGGCTTGTACACTTCCTGGCAACGAACCCTAGGGCGACGGTGATTTTTCAAAATTCTCCCCTGATGATTGATAAAAATTGGGCCTTTTTGTTTGAAAATCTTCTCCTCTTTTGTCTGGTCATTCCTCTTTTTTCGGATCTTGAAATGGTGGTCTAAAACTTGAGAAATCATCTTCGCAAGAAATTCGCGGAAGAATCGGGCAAGTCGCGAAAATCTGGGTTTTAATTACGGCACCATGAAGATCATTACGGCAGTGCTGTAATTGTTTCAGAAGTCTCTATAAGGAAATGATTTGAAATTACGATACTATAAAATGTAACACGGTAGTGCCGTAATCTCCTCAAAAGTCTCTGTATGAAAATGACTTGACTTTACAGCACCGTAAAAAGCATTACGATAGTGCCGTAATCTTTGCTGGAACACAAAATATTCGAAGAATACGGTAGCAGAATATGGTGCCGTATTTTGTAGATTACGACTGTAATAATCTTTACGGCACTACTGTAATTTTGCTGTGAAGTCCAATTCGGCTCGAAATTCGATGTGTAGTCAGTCTTGATGATTAGAATTTTTTCCATGCATTGAAATTGCTTGAAAACTCATGAAAATAATGCTTTTTTAACCTGAAATTGATCAAAAACCAAGAAAGGTGTAGATTCCGAAACATTTGATAAATATAGGCATAAAAATAAGCAAATGAGCATGATTATGACTCAAAAGTACAATGGAACTAGCAAGAAATATGATATGAAATTTAGAGTCATCAAAATACATATGGCTCAAACGTTGCTTGTCCTCAAGCAAATAAAGAAATCAATACCGATTATGGAAAAATAAAATTTCATATGACGAACATTGAGACTAGATAAAATCTATCTCCGTGGACATTGTTTATGTTAATGTACACATAATGCAGGTGTACCAAATGCATAATAACAACAATGCTATGATATATGAAATATTTGTTGGGAAACCTCGGGCCAATTTTAAAATTAAAACAATAGCGGAAGCGTTGGCCTGAAACAGATTCCCCAATAAGCAAAAGATCGTCTTACAAGTGAACCACCTGGATGTGATAGAGTAGTACCTTTAATGAAAATTTAGGAGCGATTGATGACGATGTTGAGACATGCAAGGAAGCATCCTCTACACTCGTTTACACATGGAATCCTCAAGATCCCTTCTTCCACGCCCGGTGCTAGCCTCGGGAAGACGTGGAAGAAGATCCACGCCTAACTTTTCTTCTCAACTTGCACCAATCTCAAGAGTTGCGCCAAGGAGAAGATGGGAGGAAGTCTTAGCCGCAAGGAGTGTGAAGCACTCCCACTTGGACCAAGAGATGATGAGGAGAGTCACCAAGGAGAGAGAAGAACTTCTCTTCTCTTCCAGTTGCACCAAGTTTCCTTGCCACATGCCTCTTGAAGTTTTCACCCACTTGAGGAAGGAAGAGTGGTGGCACTTCTATGAGGATGGCGATGGCTAGGGCTTGGAGAGGAATCTAGGTGACTAGGGTTGTAAGAGAACAAGATACATTGTATGCGCCTATATAGAGAGTTTGAGTGTGGGTCCCACTACTTAATGTCACACCCCTAGATGGTAATCAAGTACTCAAAAGTCATATTATAAAAAAAAATTGGCGTGATATATCCAAGATCCATAAGTGAGAACCTGAGCAAGAATCATGTAGGAGGTGACAACAAGTCAAATAACAATGTTAAAGTTCAATGTTTTATTCTACTACTCACAATCCTTTCATATCATAAGATAACCATATTATAATCCAAAGCCATCTTATTTATCATCACATACAAGTTATAAATTGTCTCACATTTATGTTACAACACCAAGAGCAATATCTTACATAAGTCATTGAAGTTTATATTTCCAAAACAAAGTATCTTTCATCCCATACAAGTCATGGATAGTTGCAAACTTATCTTACAAGCACTATACACAACTTCATACATGTTCAAAACAGAAACTACAACTCATTATATCCTTGAGAATCTTCCATCGAAACTCATAGCCCAAGCTAACCTGTAAAGAGGTTAGAATGCAAGGATTGAGGAAGAATGCTCAGCAATTAAATGAGGTGCCAAACAAGATGGGTCACACAAATATATTCATAATGGTTAGATCAAATGGCAACATAATAGTGACATGATAAGCAATAATACAGTGTTAATCACTAAGTGTCACCATAGTCAAATGAAAGATCCCTAGAAAATCCAAAAACTTTTGCTCTAATACCAAAATTGTGACACCCCTAGATGGTAATCAAGTACTGAAAATTCATATTATAAAAAAAAAGTTGGCGTGATATATCCAGGATCCATAAGTGAGAACCTGAGCAAGCATCATGTAGGAGGTGACAACAAGTCAAATAACAATGTAAAAGTTCAACGTTTTATTCTACTACTCACAATCCTTTCATATTATAAGATAACCATATCATAATCCAAAGCCATCTTATTTATCATCACATACAAGTTATAAATTGTCTCACATTTATGTTACAACACCAAGAGCAATATCTTACATAAGTCATTGAAGTTTATATTTCCAAAACAAAGTATCGTTCATCCCATACAAGTCATGGATAGTTGCAAACTTATCTTACAAGCACTATACACAACTTCATATATGTTCAAAATAGAAACTACAACTCATTATATCCTTGAGAATCTTCCATCGAAACTCGTAGCCCAAGCTAACCTGTAAAGAGGTTATAATGCAAGGATTAAGTAAGAATGCTCAGCAAGTAAATGAGGTGCCAAACAAGATGGGTCACATCAAAATATTCATAATGGTTTGATCAAATGGAAACATAATAGTGACATGATAAACAATAGTAGCATGATAAGCAATAGTGACATGGTAAGCAATAGTGGCATGGTAAGCAATAGCGACATGGTAAGCAATAGTGGCATGGTAAGCAATATCAAGAAGTAGTAACCCAAAGAGGCATATAGTTACATGGAAAGCATAAATAAAAGATAAAAGCAACAACCCAAAGCATCATAGAGTTACATAAGCATAAAGATCACAAAGAAGAATCAACCCAATGATACATATCATGCATAGCATAGTGGGCATAGTGGGAAATCACAAATAACATAAATATTCCATGTCTAGAAACATATTCCACCCTCATCAGGGTGAAACTCAAACATATGCCAGCTGGAGCTGTCATGGCTCCTCATATCAGAGATAGTGGGATTCAAGAGGTGGCTCCCATGGATTCAAGAGGTGGCCCCCATTATTTCAAATGTGGCACTTTGTTCCATGTAGCACTTTGTTCCACAACTATCAATCTTTTCCCATTTTGGGCTCATAGTCTTTTCCCTTTCGGGCGCATAGTCTTTTCCCCACTAGCATCCAATACATTAACAAAGGGAAGCATACCAAAATGGTGATATATGTATCAAACCCTCAAAGAGGTAAACCTTGAAGTTCATACATGAGATATGTGTTGCTGATATACTACTCCACATAGAAAACCATTTATGGATGATACAGATAGGAATGGTCATGTAACCCAAAATCAGAAAGTTTAAGCTTGCTTTCCATGGACATTACATTCTGCATAAGATACCATTTGATATGATATTGGTGGAAAAATGAATATTTTCGAGTCTAGTTTTCAGAAAAACAAATTTGACTTAAAATGGAGCACAATACATGAAGTTATGAGCTTTGAAGTAGCAAAAGGTCAGAATTAGGACAATGAGATTTCCAGATTTATAGGGTTAAGTTCAAAAATCGAGTATAATTTCATTTCAGATCCAAATCATGCAAATAATGGCTCTAGGTGTAGGTTATTCAATCTATTTGATACACAAATAAGAATTTGGTGTCGTTACTATCACATAACTTGGACTTATATCACTCACTAGATAAAGGTCCAAACTGTAAAAAACAGATTTACTAGGTCGGATTGAACTGATGTTACATAGTCGATAATCTATTCTAAAGTACTTGACTCAAAAGAGAGATGTTTGAGTCTTATTTACAATGAATCTGATTTCCTATGATTTGGCTCAGGGAGTCAAAAGTTATGATCATTTGAATGAAGAAAGGTCAGGTTTACTTCACATAAGGATTCATAGTTGTTTAACATAGCATTGATCTTTCCAAGGGCTGAATGTACCAAAATCATAGAAATCAGGAACAAATTGAATTCATAAAGGAAATAAGAGATAATTTCTCATCAATTTGAAGCAATAGGCAAAATAATACAAAGAAAGAAGAAGAACTTGCCTATTATGCCCAAAATCACTTTCTATTTATTTTCTCCCCTCTCTTCCTCTTCCCTTTCGTAGGGTTTCTTTCTTTCAAGGTTGGAACGAAGTAAAAAGGTGGAATGACAAATTTTTCCATATTTATCTCCTCATGCATGAGGAGATGAGGTGTACGCATAAGGGCAATTCCAATAGCATGAGGTGGCAAGGTTTTTTCCTTTATGCTATTTTGTCTTTTTTTCTCATCTTCACTCAACTTCACAAGTTCTCATCCATTTTCATCACATTACTCTCCACTTAACTTCCTAACTCTCTTCCATTCTCAACACCTAGTACTCAAGTGCTTCCATAAGGTAAAACACTACAATAAAAAGATCATAATATTTACTATGAAAGCATAATGACTATTTTACCCCTTTTTGTGAGGGTATTATACTTAAGTCATGAATAAATCTATTAGATTTATTCCATTAAATGAATATAAATATTCATTATTGTACTTAAACTATGGACCCCTCCAAATTACATTTAAATCAAGTCAATAAGCCTCCGAATAAATCCGACATAATTTTTGTCACTTGACCTATTGACTAGACCTAGTCAACTGAGGTCAAATGTGGTAACTAGAGGGTCAACCGAAGTCAACTAATCTGTAAATATAACTTGACTCCATATGGTCCTCTTTGACTCATCAGATGCATCCACGATGCATTATACTCCCAAATTGATTCGAATCAACCAAATGACTCGATCATATGTTACCCGATCAATACGAGATCTCGAGTGTCTAAGTATGTGACTCTGTAGGTTCCTCAAATGTTGGCAGTGATAACCTTAGATCATAACAAACAATGAGTGGCACCTAATAGTGCATCATTGTTACCCAAGTCATCAGAATGGATGCCATCATCGATAGGCCCTAAACTACGACAAAGTACATATACACTATTGTCCTTTCGCTAAGCTGATATCAAGATTAGACACGTGTGTCACACTTATTTTACCCAAACTAGTGGCCATGACAAAATTAGGTTCTCACCTGGGTATGACCATACACTTTCAGTTATGCATCTATATATGTGGCGCTTATGGACATTAATCTTCCAATTAAGGAAGGGGAAAATCTTGTCTTGGTTCATTGAACCTCTCATGTAACTTATGATGCACCCAATGACAATTTTTATAACTCTCCTTCTACGGTGGAGCATTAGGTTGTATCAAAGTGTACCATTTACCATACCGTGACATAAATGACCTCAAGTAAAGGACAAGTCTACCTGAATGTGGCCATGTGCCTGCATTAGCAACGTGTACTCAACTAGTGCATGTACTAGTTTCACATGTACCATATCTATCCCTTATCTATTATGGTACTTGACTGGGGACAATCTCTGAGACTAGATAAAACCTATCTCCAGGGACATTGTATATGCAAATGTACATATGATGCAGATGTACCACATGGACAACAACGACAATGCCAGGATATGCAAAATATCATAAGTGAATGTGGTGTATATGTCAGACCAACCATAGGTCCTAGGGCATATACACCAACAATATCACATGTGAATATAATACACATATCAAACCAACAACAGGTCGTAGGGCATATATAGCAACAATCTCCCACTTGCACTAAGACCTAATTGTTGAGCAACCTCAATATCATGTCTCTAGTATGACCATTACACTTCTGCTCTGCCAAAACCATGGTCAGTGGGCCTACCAGATCGTTCTTGGTGTCAACTTTGTAATTCTTGACATCACCTCTATCATAGATCTCTCAGATAAAGGTGAAAGCACCTGAGTATGTATTTGAATCTTAGGTAAAACCTTGGCTCCCTATTATGTGTTATCGCTCCAAAGTATACAAAATAGAGTCCGCTAAGCATATGAAACCACTTAAAGTTCAGTAAAGAACTCCCACTATCCAAACTGCTTCTTAGAAGTGACAACATACTTGTCCTTCGGTCATAAAAATAGCTACAGTAGTTTGTTTTCAAGCTCTTCTAGCTTACAATACTACCAAAACATATAGCCAGACTGTTGGGAAACCCCGAGGATATTTTAAAATTTTATATACAATACAATACAAAACACAGTAGAAGCATATCCCCGAAATAGGCCGGTCCCAAAAACCCAATGGATCATCTTCCAAGGGAGTCGAAATGATGTAGTTAGAAACTACCTAGAGCAATGAGAAGCGATGCCAATGTAGGCGCCCAAGCGTGCGTCGTATGCAGTTTCACACACACGGATGCCTGGAGTCCTCTTCTTCCTTGCCCGGTGCTCGGCTCGGGAAGAAGATCCAAGCCTTGAGTATCCTTCTTCTATACTTGTGCCACCTTCAAGGAAGATGCGCCAAGGAGAAGGAGGAGGGGATGTAGATGCCGCCAAGCCTTCCACCAAGTTGCGCCAATAGGAGGAAGAGTCAAGGAGAAGCTTGCGGCTATGGAAGATGATTACACCAATGTCTTCTTACTCTCGCCCTTTGTTGCTCACTCACGCCAACTTCAAGTGCTCTAGCATATGAATTGGTTATTTCAGCAAGAGACGGCAATAGACATCATATAGGCGCAATACATGAAGAAGAGGGGGGGGGGGGGGTGGGCTAGGGTAAAGGGGTTTGGCCAATTAGGGCCAGAGTTTGGAAATTCTCCAAGAGCTTTCCATAAACCCTTTCCTATTAGCCATATGCACCAAGGACTTACCAAAGAAGTCCTACAAGCCATACATGCCCCAAGACTTGCCTAAGAGGCAAGCTTTACATCCAAGGAACAAGGGCTAGGCGCCAATTGCTTCCTTATGAAGCAAATTTCGCGAACTCCTCCACATTATGCCCATAGTTGACAATGGGGGAAGATTTCTCCCCATTATACCCTTTAGCCCTCTTATCTCTTCATGATAACTTGTTATTGGGTCTCATTGGGTATTGAGCTAGCCCAAACTTCATTGCACAAGTTGATTAAGCCATTGGATCTAATCCAATGCAACCCTAACTTAAATGTGACCAACCATGGTCAAATCCGGGTTAACCTGCCAAATGAAGTTTGGCTCCAATAACTCTCTTCCATCTCATCAAGCCCATTGGCACTAATGAAATCTCCCAAATAGATCTGAGTTATCCGATAACTCGATCATAAAGCTTCTTGATAAATACGAGAACTCGAGTATCAAGGTGTGCGACCCTATAGGATACTCTGACGTTGGCAGTGATAACCTAAGGTCATCACAATTAGTGAGTGGCACCTAGCAGTGCATCGCTGCTACCCAAGTCATCGAAATGGATATCGACATCAACATCCCCATCATCACAACTAGGTACATATGCATTACAGTCTCTTTGCCAAACTAATATTCGATTGGACAAGTGTGTCACTATTTGTTATTACCCAATCAAATGTTTATGAATAAATCGGGTTCTCACCTAGGTATGGCCATACACTTTCAGTCATAGAACCATAGGGGGGTCCCATGGATATCATGCTTCCCTCGGGAAGGGGCAAATCCTATGTCTGTACATTGACGTTCTCATATGGGTCGTGACATACTAAATGATAACCGTTATGACCTCTTAACTACGGAGAGGTGTTAGGTTGTATCAAAGCATGTCCCTTACCATATAGAAGAGTCAATGACCTCAAGTCAAGGGATCAATACATCTCCTGTCACTTGTGAGGATAACTCATGACACCAAGCCATTGCCTCACAACGGGTCGGTCTAGTATATCCACCACTGATATACCCATATGTATGCGTTAGCACCTCATGCCTAACTAGCCAATATACCAGTCTCACAAGTACCATAGCTGTCTCATATCCACTAAGGTACATTGACTGGGGACTAGAGTTTGAGCATATATCCAATCTGTCTCCAGGGACATTATCATGTAAGAACACTATCGCAGATGTAAACTAAACAAAATAACGACAATGCCAGAATGATATATATAAGAAATATCAATGTCAAGTAGTACAAAGATAGACCAAAACTAGGTCTTATGACATAAACACCAACACAGACTACGATTAAGGTTTGACTAGAACAAGCTATCAAGTATAGCCATGTACACTAAGCTCTTCCTATCTCAATAGTCCAAGAACAACTATTTAGTTCTTTTCAAGTGCTAAACATGTTATTTATAGCTATCCAATGCTGTGCACATGGATCGGATTGGTATTAATTGGTTATGCCCACAACATAAGCCAAATCTGGTCTAGTACATACCATCGAATACATGATCGATCATCCTGCCAAAGTGCATGGAATTCTACTCATGTCTTCTCTCCCAACATGTGTCAAGAACATAGCTCTTGGAGAGAATAAGGCCATGTCTTTCTGAAAGGTAATTTCTCATAGAATTTTCCAAGCGAAACCTTTGTAGTATCGATGTATGTAATATGACTTGGGATTAAGGAGTTTCTTGAATTCATCCTTGAAAATCCTTACACCTGTGAAATCTCCCTTAAGTCGTTTATGATGAAATACTTCCCAATGATGTTTTCTCCACGTGAAGGATTGGGATATCGTTTCTGATGATTAGTATGTTCTCGATATACAAGACTAGAGATGTTATCAAGCTCCCACTAAATTCCATGTACACTCAGGCATTATACTCTGGGATGAAGAATCACTATGTTGAGTTAGGTATTACCCATAACTTAAAATAATGTCGAATCTATTCAATCCTATATAGTTTGTGTGTTATGAGCCATAGGTTGCCCTATGTTGGGAAACTCCGGGAATATTTACAAATTTTTATCAATCAAAACATACACACAGCGGGAGCATATCCCCGAAACAGGCCGGTCCCAAAAACCGAATGGATCGCTCTTGCGAGGGGGTCGACACAATGTAGTAAGAAAGTACCTAGAGCAAGTGTAGGTCAATGTCGAGGTAGGTGCCCAAGCGTGCACCCTCTACAGCTCACATACATGGATGCCTCGAGTCCTCTTCTTCCATGCCTGGTGCTAGTCTCGGGAAGAAGATCCAAGCCGTTGGTACCCATCTACAACACTTGCGCCACCTTCAAAAGGAGTTGTGCCAATGGAAGTGAAGGAAGGATGAGATGCCGCCAAGCACTAGTCCCCTTTGCACTAGAAAGGGGGGGGGGCAACATAAGGGGTGTAGGCATAATTCTCATGAAGCATGCAGCTAGGGTTAGGGTTTGGAGCAATTAGGATTAGGGTTTAGGAAACTCTTTAAGAGCTTTCAATAAATCCCTTCCTATCAACTATATGTGCCAATGACCTTCCAAAGAAGTTCTTCTAGCCTTATCAGCCCCAAGACTTGCCATAGAGGCAAGCATACCATCCATGGATCAAAGGGGAGGTGCCAAAAGCTTCCATATGAAGCACATTGTGCCACCCACACCCCATTATGCCCTTAGGCGCCAATGGGGTTGGGTTTCTCCCCATTATACCATTTTAGCCCAATATCTCTTCATGACAACTTGTTATTGGGCCTAATTGGGTAATGAGCTAGCCCAAACTTCATTACACAAGTTGATTAAGCCATTGGATCCAATCCAATGCAACCCTAACTCAAATGTGACCAACCATGGTCAATTTCAGGTCAACCTGCCAAAAATGAAGTTTGGCTCCAATAAGTCTCTTTCATCTCATCAGGCCCATTGGCGCTGAAGAAATCTCCCAAATAGATCCGAGCTATCCAATAACTCGATGATAAGGCTTTCTGATCAATACGAGAACTCCAGTATCAAGGTGTGTGACCCTGTAGGTTCCTCTGACATTGGCAGTGGTGTCCTAAGGTCACCACAAGCAGTGAATGACACCTAGCAGTGCATTGCCGCTACCCAAGTCATCGGAATGGATATCGACATTGACATCCCCATCATCGCAACTAGGTACAGATGCATTACAGTCTCTTTGCCAAACTGATATCCGATTGGACAAGTGTGTCACCACTTGTTTTAACCCAATCTCATGGTCATGACTAAATCAGGCTTTCACCTAGGTATGGCCATACACTTTCCGTCATAGAACCATAGGGGGGCCCCATGGATATCATGCTTCCCTCCGGAAGGGGGCAAATCCTCTGTCTTTACATTGACCTTCTCATATGGGTCGTTGCATGCTCAATGACAACTGTTATAACCTCCCAACTATGGTGAGGTGTTAGGTTGTATCAAAGCATGTTCCGAACCATATAGAAGAGTCAATGACCTCAAGTCAAGGGATCAATGCATCTCTTGTCACTTGTGAGGATAACTCATGACACCAAGTCATTGCCTCACAGTGGGTCGGTCCAGTATATCTACCACTGATATACCCATATGTCTGCGTTAGCACCTCATGCCTAACCAGCCCATATACCAGTCTCACAAGTACCATAGCTATCCCATATCGACTAAGGTACATTGACTGGGGACAAGAGTTTGAGCATAGATCCAATCTGTCTATAGGAACATTATCATGCAAGTACATAATCGCAGATGTAAACAAAGCATAATAATGACAATGCTAGAATGATATATAAGAAATATCAATGTCAAGTAGTACAAAGATAGACCAAAACTAAGTCTTAGGGCATAAACATCAACAATCTCCCACTTACACTTGGACCTAGAGGTTGGGGAACCTCAACCCCATATCCCTTGTATGACCATCATGCTTTTACTGCACCGAAGCCTTGGTCAGTGCATCTACTAGATTGTTCTCTGTGTCAACTCTGCTAATCTTGACATCACCTCGGTCAATGATCTCTCTGATCAGGTGAAATCTCCTATGTATGTGTTTGGACCTTTGATGAGACTGTGGTTCCTTTGCCTGTGCACTAGCCCCATTGTTGTCACAATAGAGCTCAATGGGATCCACAACAGTTGGAACCACCTGAAGATTAGAAATAAACTTCCTTATCCAAACGGCTTCTTTAGCTGCCTTAGAAGCGGCGACATACTCAGCCTCGGTTGTAGAATCAGCTATGGTGGATTGTTTGAAGCTTTTCCAACAAACAACGCCTCCATTCATCTTGAACACATAGCCTGCCTACGATCTGAATTCATTAGGGTCAGACTGGAATGACGCATCAGTGTAGCCCTGAACACTGAGCTCTTCCTGTCTCCCATAGACCAAGAACAAATCCTTAGTTCTTCTCAGATACTTCAGGGTGTTCTTTACAGCCACCCAGTGCTATAGACCTGGATCGGATTGGTATTGGCTGGTTATGCTCACAGCATAAGCCACATCTGGTCTAGTGCACAACATCACATACATGATCGATCCTACTGCCAATGCATAGGGCACTCGACTCATGTCGTCCCTCTCAGCCAGTGTGGTGGGACACTGGCTCTTCGAGAGAGTAAGACCATGTCTCACTAGAAGGTATCCTTTCTTTAACTGCTCCAAGTTGAACCTCTCTAGGACCTTATCAATGTAGGTACTTTGACAAAGGGCCAGGAGCCTCTTGGATCTATCCCGGTAGATCCTCACGCCTAGGATATAAGCGGCCTCCCCTAAGTCTTTCATCTCGAAACACTTCCCCAACCATGTTTTCATAGACTGAAGACTAGGAATGTCGTTTCCAATGAGTAGTATGTCATTGACATTAAGACCAAAAAAGTCACCAAGCTTCCACTGAATTTTCTGTACACACAGGCGTCATCTTCACTTTTGATAAAGCCATAATCTCTCATAGCTTCATCAAACCGAAGATTCCAACTTTGAGATGCTTACTTTAATCTATAAATGAATTTCTTTAGCCTGCAGACCTTATTGGCATCTGCAGGATGGATGAAACCATCAGGTTGTGTCATATACACATCCTATCTTAGCTTCCTGTTAAGGAAGGCTATCTTAAAATTCATCTGCCATATCTCATAGTCATGATATACTGCTATAGCAAGCAGAATCTGAATGGATTTGATCATAGCAACTAGCGAGAAGGTTTCATCAAAGTCCACCCCGTGGACTTGTCTGAATCTTTTAGCCACTAGTCTACCCTTATAGGTAACTATGTTGCCATCCATGTCAGTCTTCCTTTTGAAGACCCATTTACAGCCTATGGGTTTTACCCCATCAGGCAGCTCAACCAAATTCCAGACTTGGTTAGCTGACATGGAATCCATCTCGGATCGCTTGGCCTCAAGCCATCTGTCGGAGTCCGGTCCATAGACCGCCTCATCATAGGTCCTGGGTTTAGCCTCAATGGTGAAGATCCCGTCGTGTTGGGTCGATAGCAACCCATACCTCTCAGGTGCATGACGAATCCTCCCAAACCTATGTGGGACCTGTGTCTGAGCCTCAGGCTACCTAGCAATCGATGTAGGTGGCTCAGGTTCCATCTCTGTGTCTTGTGGTTGCACTTGGACCTCGTCTAAGTCAAACTTCCTCCCACTAACTTCTTTCATGAGAAATTCTTTCTCTAGAAAGATAGCACCCCTAGCAACAAATACTTTGTTTTTGGTAGGGACATAGAAGTAGTATCCTTTAGTTTCCTTAGGATACCCCACAAACACACATTTATCAGATCTGGGTTCTAGCTTGCTAGAGTCCTGACGTTTGACATAAGCCTCACATCGCCAGATCCTGATAAAAGAGAGGTTAGGGCTTCTCCCACTCCATACCTTGTATGGAATCTTGGAGACACTTTTAGATGAAACATTATTTAGCATGAGAGAAGCTGTTTCAAGTGCATAACCCTAGAATGAGGGTGGTAGAGTTGCATGACTCATCATAGATCGAACCATGTCCAACAAGGTTTGATTTCTACTTTCATGCACACCATTCCATTGAGGTGTTCCAGGAGGAGTGAGTTGGGATAGGATCCCACACTCTCTAAGATAGTCAAAGAACTCACCGCTTAGGTACTCTCCACCATGATCTGATCGAAGAGTTTTGATAGATCTACCAAGCTGGTTCTCTACTTTATGTCTGAACTCCTAAAATTTCTCAAAGGATTCAGATTTATGTCTTATCAGATAGACATAACCATATCTACTGAAATCATCAGTAAATGTGATGAAGTAGTTGTATCCTCCTCTAGCTTATTTACTGAATGGCCCACACACATCACTATGTATAAGATCCAATAAACCTCCTGCCCTTTCACCAATCTTGGTGAAAAGCACTTTTGTCATCTTCCCTAATAGACAAGACTCACAAGTATTAAACTCCTCCAAGAAGCTTGAATCTAACAACCCATTTGCATGGAGTTGTTGAATGCGATTCTTGTTTATACGGGCTAATCGACAATGCCATAGGAAGGCACCAACTGAACCACTCAGTTTGATCCTCTTACTATTTATGTTATAAAAAGAGATATCCATGTCCAAGACATATAAACCATTACATAAAGTACCCTTCCCATAAAACATTTTTGCAA
Source organism: Costus lasius (assembly GCA_027563935.2). Lineage (NCBI taxonomy): Eukaryota > Viridiplantae > Streptophyta > Magnoliopsida > Zingiberales > Costaceae > Costus > Costus lasius. The sequence goes on along the minus strand of CM050454.1, from coordinate 61,237,645 downwards.
ATGAAAAAGAACAAGAGTTCTCCTTTATTTCAAATTTAAATCCTTACTTTGCCAAGCAAGGATTGGATATAATGTTTTTAGTAAGCGAAGGTACATAGTAGCAATGATCTAACTCTAACTGAAGTCTAGAAGGCAGGGAGAGAGTCAAAAATTCCTACAGCAACAGCGGCAACCTATGCCCCATTTCCAACTCATAGGTCAATCTCTCTAGGCCGCACTGATCTACTTTTCTTGAGCCCCTGTATATTTGTACAAATATGAGCTCCGCATACAGTATCCAATACCCATGACATAGAAGTAGAAAGGTTGACTTCGGTAACATAAATACCTAGCTAGAAGACAAGGCCTTGCCTTTCCTCTCCTCATTTTGAAGTTGCTTACAATCCCTCCTCCAGTGACCCTGCTCGCCACAGTGGAAGCACCTCTATTCCTTTGATTTCCTGACCCTTTTCTTTAGTGCTTTGGTAGGACCTTTGGCACTGCCCTTCTTCTTCATCTTTTTGGTCGCAGGGACCACAAGAACAGAATTGGGCTTGGTCTTACCCATCTCTCGCTCGGTCATTTGGAGGATATTCAATAGTTCCTCCCTAGTTCACTCAATCCAGTTCATGTTAAAATTTATCATAAACTGACTGAAGCTAAGGGGCAGGGACTATAGAATAAGATCCACAACCAGCTCGTTATCTATAGTGTGTCCCAGTCTCCTGAGATGATCGACTTGGCCAATCATCTTGAGCACATGGGGTCCCACTAGTGCACCCTCAGATAACTTGCACTGAAAGAATGCTTTGGCAATGTCATATCTCTCAGTTCTAGCCTGAGCCTCGAACATCTGTTTCAAATGAGTAATCATCTGAAAAACGTTCTGCTCCTCATATTGCACCTGAAGCTCAGGTGCCATAGTGGCTAGCATGAGATATGCTACTTCCAAATACTCATCCTGATGCTTTCTATAAGCATACCTATCTGCCCCTGGGCATTAGGCGTAGGAGCCGCAGGAAGAGGCTGCTCAAGGACATACACCTTTTTCTCGAGATTGAGGGCTAACCTCAAGTTCCGATGCCAGTCCATGAAGTTGCATCCAACAAACTTGTTCTTCTCAGGAAGGGATCGCAACGACAATCCGCTATTGTTCGTAGCCATTGATCTACAACAACCAAGAAGAGCAGATTAGTACTACTTCAAGTCATTTAAACTAGACTTATTTTAAATGACTATGGCTCACACTATTTTAATCGAATTGACAACCTACAAAGTCAGTCTAGAAATCCATGATTTCCTAGTGAGATGAGATCCTTATTCCACATGAGGCTTTGCGTCCCACGAGGGTGGAATGAGATGCACAAAGAGACCCATGCTTCTTAAGGTGGGCATGCCGGCCGATTGTGTCACACCCTTAGATAATAACAATCCATAATAGATAATCATACAACATGATTTGCACAAGGATTGAAATCAATATCAAGTTCTAATCCCTTGAACAACAAAACAAGTTATAAAAAAATATCATCATCTAAGTTGCAACAAAAAAATATCCATTCTTTCAAAGTCTTTTACCCAAAAGCAAAGTAGAGTCATACAATCCAAAATCTGAGAGTGAAACATGCTATCAACATAACCCATCATAATCAAATTTCAAATCTAGTAACATTCTCATCACAACAAGTCACATTACAACTTCTTAATACAAGTATTTTATGGAACATACAATGTTTCCAAGATTACAAAATTTCATTATTTAGCCAAAAACATCCAAATGAGCTTCTAAAAATTTCATACTTTTGCTCACAATGCATAGCCAAGCTAATCTTCAATATCGGTTAGTATACACAAGAATGAGCATAAATTGCCCAGCAAGTAATCCCAAAGGCTATGGGAAGCAAAACTAAAGAAGATAAATATATCAATGAAATAGTCAACACAATAAAACAATAGTGGAAGATAACAAAATTCCCTTGAGCACATATTTGGGTAAGGAAAGCAAGATAGTAACATTTTCCCCATGGATAAGACATTTGTGTCACAAGTAGTCATTGATCATTATTGAGCATTCGAATTATAAGTAGTCATGGGTCATAGGGATGCATTCATATCATGAATAGTCATGGATCATAGGTGTGGGGGAGACAATCAAAATTCATAATTCCTTCCACATCTGGAAGTTGAATTCATCCTCGTCAGGAGAGAGAGAGAGAGCAAACAAAGGCTAGCAAGAGCATCTTAGGGCTCTTCATGCAAATAGATAGTGGGATTCAAGTAGTGGCTCCCATGAATTCAAGAGGTGGCCCCCACCTATTTAGGGGTGTGGTACTTTGCTCCATAACTATCACGTTGTAGTGGAATTCAAGCGGTGGCTCCCATGAATTCAAGAGGTGCCCCCACCTTTTTAGGGGTGTGGCACTTTGCTCTATGTAGCACTTTGCTCCCAACTACCGTATGAGAAGTGGGACTCAAGAGGTGGCCCCCACCTTTTTAGGGGTGCGGCACTTTGCTCCCAACAACTCCTTTGGATACAAGGATTCAAGAGCTGGCCCCCACCTTTTTAGGGGTGTGGCCCTTTGCTCCACATCCATCCACATAACTCTCATTTGGGTTCATACAAATTCTCCCCACAATATAGATTTCATATGAAAGGAATATGACAATGATGTTGAGCATAACATTGATAATGAGATATAACATAAGTTATTGAACAAACAATTGTCATTCAATTAGGCACATAAAAAATTTTTAGGGCCAAACGGGTCATAAGTTCCATATATTATGTTAGAGTTCATGCCATGAGTTTATAGTCATGAGTTAAGGCATAGAAAGATAGATTTCATAATGATCTTGCTGCTTCAAGAAAAATTTCAAGCTCAAAACACAATACCAAATTTAGTGGTAAGCATATAACCAAAATTGGGCAGATTCATATATTAGACTGCAACCTATGTTTCAGACCGAATACCTAACCAAAAATAGGCAATAGGGTACTCAAAATGAATCTCTCAGTGTCCACTTTCCAATGCAACTGAGTTTACAGGATTTGGACTTGTAGTTAGGAAGATATGAGGATTTGAACACAGAAAGGTCGGGATTTCAGATTTCTAGGAAATTAAGCAAATATACAGATTCGAGTCTATGAATTCGACACATGTTTCAGAATGAATACCTAACAGAAAATGGGTAATATGGTAGTCAAAATTTAACGCTCCGAGTCTACTTTCCAATAAAATTGGTTTTACAAAATTTAGAGTTATACCTAAGGAGATATGAGGGTTCAAACACCGAAAGGTCAGGATTCTAGATTTCCAGGAAACTGATTTCGCAAGTTAGATAACAATACCGATTGCAATACGAACATAACTCAGATGTGGTCGATATCATATTCAAATCAGAGCTGTGTGAGTCTAGTTTTGAATGAAATTAGTTTGGTATGATTCGGATCTGTAGGTCAGGAGATATTTAGGTTTAAGCACAGAAAGGTTAGATTGGAGACTGTAGATTTCAGCATAATAGAATTTCAGAACCCTTACAAACATTCAAATCCGCCTCCATAGAACAGAAATCATGCGATTTAAATGCCAAATCAAACACATGATACATGAGGTAAACGAAATCATCCAAAGCATGAAGAAAGAACCAGATTATCGAAGACCAAGAACAAGATTATTTGCCTTGAGATGATGAAATTATTCTCCCAACTCCTTCCTCTTGGTGGCGGCTCCCCCCTAGGGTTCTTTCCGACCAAACATGACCAGCCCCTTCTTCTCGATTTTCTTTTCCATAATACTAAGCCTCAAGTCTTATGTGGTAAGTTTTCCAGAAATACTCCTTTAAGACTCTAACAAAGACATTTAAGTCCAAAAAAATACCAAAGATGCCATCAACACCCTAGAAAAATTCAAGATTTCAAGCATTCTTAATTGACCAAGTGATGATTTACCAAACTTATTATTTACATACCATCATAAGGGTTTCATAAATTTTAGGGTATTACATCCCCCCCCCTTAAAAGAAGTTTAGTTCTATGAAGTTGCACTGCCTTGATTATCAAAAAGATGTGGATGGATTCTTTTCATGTCTGCCTCCAATTCCCAAGTTGGCTCTTCAATTGAGTGATGCTGCCAAATAACCTTCACAAGTGGTATAACTTATATCCTCAAAATCTTTTCCTTCCTATCAACAATTCTTATGGGTCTTTCAACATAAGATAGGTCTTCTTCAATCTGAATAGGCTCATGCTTAATGACGTGCGATGGATCATGATGATACTTCCTCAACATAGAAGCATGGAACACATTATGAATATGAACCAAAGATTGTGGTAAAGCAACTCTATAAGCAACTGAGCCAACCCTGTCAAAAATTTTAAAAGGTCCAATAAATCTTGCGCTTAGCTTCCCTTTCTTCCCAAATCTCATAACACCTTTAGAAGGAGAAATCTTTACAAAAACATGATCACTAACTTAAAACTCAAGTTCCCTTCTTCTATTGTCTGCATAACTCTTTTGGTGGCTTTAAGCTACTTTTAGTTTATCCTTTATCACATGTATTTTCTCAGTGGTCTCTTCCACTGCATCTGGGCTTAAGAGTCTTCTATCACCAACCTCTTCCCAACAAATAGGAGTCCTACACTTCCTCCCATATAACGCTTCATAAGGAGCCATTTGAATACTTGAATGAAAGCTATTATTGTAAGTGAATTCAATAAGAGAAAGATCCTTATCCCACTTTCCCTTCCAATCTATGATATAAGCCCTTAGCAAATCTTCAAGAGTCTGAATGGTTCTTTCTGATTGTCCATCTATTTGAGGATGATAAGCTGTGCTAAATTTGAGTTTGGTTCCCAAAGCTTCTTGTAGTCTCTTCCAAAATCTAGAAATGAATCTTGAATCTCTATCAGATACAATTTCAGCTGGAACACCATGCAATCTCACTATTTCATTATGTACATATTAGAGAGTTTATCAAGTGAGTATGTTATTCTGATGGGTAAGAAATGTGCTGATTTTGTTAACCTATCAATAATAACCTAAATAGCATCATGATTTCTAGAAGTTCTAGGAAATCCTGAAACAAAATCTATTCCAATGCTTTCCCATTTCCATTCAGGTAGTTTTAAAGGTTAAAGCAAGCCGCCTGGTCTTTGATGTTTAGCCTTAACCAATTGACTTGTTAAATATTTGGAAACATACTGTGCAATATCATTCTTCATACCACTCCACCAAAAAGTTTTCTTCAAGTTTTGATACATCTTAATGCTGCCTAGGTGAATAGAATGAAGAACCCCTAAACCAAAGGGGGCCGAAACCCTATGGGAGGCGCATATAAGATTTTCGCAAGGAAGTAAGGGTTTCCTAAAGATCTTTTGCATGCCATATGATCAACATCAACAGCTTATATAGATGAAAAGGATTCATACCATAGCTATTAGTTCGAATGGCGTCTTGGAAGAAGAGATCGAAAGGGGTCTCCTCCACAAGATGCGCACACAAGATGAGAAGTAGCTTTCTTCTTGTCGCTCCTTGTGCTAGCAAGGATCTCCAAGTGCCCCTTGTCGCGTGAAGGAGATTGAGAGAGAGGACCTTGCTGGCCGAATTCACCTCTTGGCGTGAAGAGCACCCAAGACGAGAGAGGAAGAGGCTAGAGAGGCGTTCGAACGTGGGAGCGTTTTCCTCTAGCAAAACGCCTTCCCAAAATAGCAAGTTTTAAGTTCACTTAAAACCTCCTCTTAAACCATCGAAAACTCCTCTTGCCTTTGAACCATATGTTCACATAAGTGAACCGGTTCAAATCAATTCAGTTTAGATGCATTTGGTTCAAAGACCAAATCAAACCAGCCCAAGCCTTGGCCTAGATCTCATTGAACCAATGGTTCAAGATCTAACCGTTGATCTCTTGATGCTTTTGATCTCACCGATCTAGCATCAATACTCTCGATCGAAGCTTACCGATCTCAAGCCCTAATCAATCAAACATGATCAGACTAGATCTCATTTACAATCAGAGTTTAAACTCCTTTAAACTGAACCAAAACAATTCAGTCCACACGATCTGACTTAAGTAAGCCATATCATCAAATTGTGCGACCCTGAGGGTTCCTTTAAATGTCGGTAACGATAACTTACGTTATCACGATCAGTGAGGGGTATCCAGCAACACATCACTGTCTCCCGATATAAAGGAAAGAGTCTTCCAAGACTACACCCAAACCACAGCATAAGTGTGAATCCACTTCACTAGGCATACATGTTTCCTTTGCCACTGGATGTTCTTATTGGACAAGCGTGTCAAGCCTGTAACTCCAATATGATGAGCATGATTAGATCAGATGAACATAGTCACCTGGGTATGGCCATACACTTTCTCAATCACCTCATCCAGGGGGGCCCCTTTAGAACATCACACTCCAAACAAGGAGACGGCAATCCTATATCTATCACTAGTGTCCTAACCTGACTCATGATCATTATCCAAGATAGTCTATAACCATTATGTTTCAAATGATATTGAACTACCTCAAAACAATGACAATCATCATTTTAGAAACACAAGTGATCTCAAGTCAGAGGACATGTGCCACTTGTTGCAAACAAGGATTATTCACATTGTGACAAGCAATTGAATATCCTAGTAGGGTCTGTCCAGTACATCCAATGTACCCATGAGTCTACATCTTATTCCATGCTCGAAGCATCCTATAAGATTAGAACACATATTAGTCTCAATCATATCAAGGCTGTCTCATGTTCACCAAGATATCTCGACTAAGGACATTACAGCATGTCAGCCAAGCTGAACAGCATTGAGACATTATTCAGAAGCACACTTATTGCAGCAGACAATGTAACAAACTGAATAACAACCATTGCCTTTATAAACATAAGAGTTTATACATGATACTGAAAGAATCCCAAGGCCTCAAACATTAGCCTTAAGGGCATACCCCAACAATCTCCCACTTGCACTTAATCTAATGGTTGAGAAATCTCAAACCCATGTTATTACAGTGCTTCTCATGCTTCTGCTGCGCCAGAGGCTTGGTAAGCGGGTCAGCCAGATTGTCATCTGTATGAACCTTGCAGATTTTGATCTCACTACGATCAATGATCTCCCGGATCAAGTGAAACCGTCTCTGTATGTGCTTGGACTTCTGGTGCGACCGTGGTTCCTTTGCTTGTGCGATTGCTCCAGTGTTATCACAGAAGATAACCAAAGGATCTGCACTGGAAGGAACAACACCAAGTTCCTGAATGAACTTGCGAATCCATACTGCCTCCTTAGATGCTTCCGAGGCTGCAACATACTCGGCTTCTGTTGTGGAATCAGCAATGATAGACTGTTTGAAACTTTTCCACACCACTGCTCCACCATTCAAGCTAAAAATATAGCCTGATTGCGATCAGAAATCATCCTGGTCAGATTGGAACGAAGCGTCAGTATATCCTTCAATACTGAGTTCTTCCTGACCTCCATATATCAAGAACATATCTTTGGTCCTCCGCAGATATTTTAAAATGTTCTTGACCGCAATCCAGTGCGCCTGACCTGGATTACTTTGGAATCGACTGGTCACGCTTAACCCGTAAGCGACGTCTGGGCGAGTACACAACATCGCATACATAATGGATCCAATAGCCGAAGCATAAGGCGTATTGTCCATTTCATCTTTCTCAGTCTGTGTTTGTGGACACTGACTCTTTGAAAGATTCAGACCATGTCTGACTGGAAGATATCCTCTTTTAGAATTCTCTAAATGGAATCTCTCCAGGACTTTATCGATGTAAGTACTCTGGCATAGCCCGAGAAGCCTCTTAGATCTATCTCTGTAGATCTTCACACCTAAGACATAGGCTGCTTCTCCTAAATCTTTCATCTGGAAACATTTTCTTAACCATGCTTTAATAGCATGCAGCTCAGGAATATCGTTTCCAATGATTAAGATATCATCGACGTAGAGGACTAGGAAAGTAATCACGCTCCCACTAAACCTCTTATATACACACGGGTCATCTTCATTCTTGATGAAACCAAATTCATAGATTGATTCATCAAAACGAATATTCCAGCTTCTAGATGCTTGCTTAAGTCCATAAATGGACTTCTTTAACTTGCATATTTTATGACGATATGATGGATTAGTGAAACCTTCAGGTTGTGTCATATACACATCCTCATCCAGTTTTCCATTAAGGAAAGCAGTCTTCACATCCATTTGCCAGATCTCATAATCGTAATATGCTGCTATCGCAAGAATAATCCGAATAGACTTGAACATGGCTACAGGAGAGAAAGTTTCATCATAATCTATCCCGTAGATTTGTTTGAAACCTTTCGCAACTAGCCTGCCTTTATAGGTAACTACGTTACCATCCATGTCAATCTTCTTCTTGAAGATCCATTTACAGCCTATAGGGATTACTCCCGGAGGCGGATCAACCAAATCCCAGACTTGATTATCTGACATGGAGTCCATCTCGGCTCGCATAGCTTCAAGCCATCTAGCTGACTCCGGTCCACTGACCGCATCCGCATAAGTGAGGGGTTCATCATGATCAATGATGTAGACTCCGTCATAGCGCTCAGGCTGTCGACGGATCCTTCCCGATCTTCGCGGTTCCCGTGATATCTGAGCCTCAGGTTGTTCAATAACCTGTTCTACTGACTCAGGCTCATCCAACTGTGCTTGACTACTTTGTCCTTCCTCTGGATTCTCATCCAGCTTTATTTCTCTCCCACTGGCTTCTTGCAGAAGAAATTCCTTCTCAAGAAAAATTGCCGTCCGAGCAACAAATACTTTGTTCTCTTTGGGATCGTAGAAATAATAACTGTAACATCCCGTTATCTTAACCCCAAACAAATGGTACAATTCATAAAAGAACCAGGATGTTTCATATAAGATCGATTCATATGCTAGGTAAAACCGAGTTCAAGAAAAACACGATCTGAAAATTTCCATAAATCCATACATACAAATTCACAAAACACAAATCTCATAAATCACATAAGGGTACCTGCCACCACGCAATCCTTGCACTAGACATATGCAAGGCAACAGTGATATCAAATCCGATGGCATAAATACAATTCGATTCGAAATTCAAAACAAAGCCACAAAGTCGATTTTATAAACTCATACCAAACACCGAAACTAGGCTGAAGCCCGCGGTGACACAAAAATCAAAATCATTTAACTACCACAATCTGGCATCACAAGTTCACATAGTCTCATGATTCACATAGTTCATATCATTCATATAGTTTGGCCACAACCGGCCCCAAATAATTAAACACAAAAGTCTACTGGCATATCACGATATTCATACAAATTGCTAACTGGAAATGCGCCCCTGCTCTGCACCTGAAAATAATGAGGGGTGAGCTACACAGCCCAGTGAGTGGATAGTCTAAATCGACCATCCATAACATACACTCAAAAATATAGGCAGATTATTTTTTAAAAATCTTTAACAAGAATATTATGTCAACATATAACAAAATAAAGAAACAGAAATCATATAAACAGTCAGATGTACACACTAGCATATAACAAACTCATGTTCACAAACTCAGGTTCTAGAGTTTTACTCTAACCCAATTAAACACATATATTTTAAACCAACTAAACACACCATACTTAATTAACCTAGTTGTCCAGCATAATCAGTAGTGACCAATATGGTCTAACCCGGCTTGGCCAAAGCACTGGGAGCTGCAAAATCTCGTGCAACACATAAACATGGATAGTGAGTAGAATCAAGAGGTGGCCCCCGCCAGGTCACGACGTGGCACTTTGCTCTCTCACCCCATAACACATCGATGGATTGTGTGTAGATTCAAGAGGTGGCCCCCGTCAGGTCATGACGTGGCACTTTGCTCTACGACACCCAACGTCACAAAATGAGAGTGATGACATCAAGAGGTGGCCCCTGTCTGATCAAGACATGGCACTTTGCGTCTTATATCACCCCATCACATAAAAGAGTAATGACATCAAGAGGTGGCCCCTGTCTGATCAAGACATGGCACTTTGCGTCTTATATTACCCCATCACATAAAAGAGTAATGACATCAAGAGGTGGCCCCTGTCCGACCAAGACATGGCACTTTGCGTCAAAACCCGTTCTCCCAAAAGGTTCCTACTGGACAACAGACATATCTTATTTCATATTTCACAAAGGTGGACTCCTAAGTGTCAACTAGACTCTAGGATAGTCATCACAAAAATCATATCGGGCAGGCTGAACATCAACCCCCATCACAAAAATCATAATAGGCAGGCCGAACATCAGCCCCCTCACATATCAAATACAGGGCTGAAATTCAAACCCTTCACATATCACATAAGGACTATCCTATGAGTACACTGTTACACTTAGCCATAGTCCTAACCAACACATAACACATAATATTCAAAATTCTCATAATCACATAATTTTCAAAAAATCTCATAACCACATAATGTTCACAATTTACATAACAACATAATATTAACAATCATATAATGTAGTGTGGTCCTTAGGTTTCATGCTGATTAGTTCAGTCAAACCTTACTAGGTTATCATCCAAATTTCTCAAACAATTTCTTAACATTGTAGTTAACAAGCATCCATAAAAATTAACATAAAACTAAAACATGAAGTCATACAAACTATCCATAAAATTAACAAAAACTAAAACATGAAGTCATACAAACTATCCATAAAATTAACAAAAACTAAAACATGTATTCATACAAACTATTTTACAAATCTCTACATATAACCCACGGTTAACATATCATATCATCTACTAAAATTCTAAACCTTAGTTAACATGAATATCATGCTCAAAATCATTGGTTTAAAACTTCCTAAATTCCATAAGAGAATACCTTAAATTCCTTATTACAATTTTCGGTTTTCATAAACAATCATCAAGATTATTTCGGTTTAACTACCATCAACAAGGTTTCGGTTTTCATTCATGCTACAAACATCATTGACTTAATGTTACCAAAATTGATTTCGGTTTAACTATAATTAACAAGAGTTTCATACTCAAAATTCAATGATTTAATGCTACCAAAATTCCTATAAAAATACCTTAAATTTCATACAAATTTTCGGTTAAATAATCATCATATAATCACCTTTGAAAAATTCGGTTTTCATCATATAATCAACTTTACAAAATTCGGTTTTCATCATATAATCAACTTTACAAAATTCGGTTTTCATCATGGTGAAGTCTTGAATTTCGGTTTTAGCATGGTAAGATTTCCAACAAGCGAATATATCATCTAACTCATCAATTAACACAAACAAATAGATAGAAATCAATTAGACAACCCACTCACCTTGAACCGTGAATACTAATAAGAAAACCCTTCCAAAAATTCGTCTAGAGTCTTGCCACCACCAAGGGAAAAGAACGCCACCCAAATCAAAGATGCCGGCCAAGGAAAAGGAAGAGGAAGAGGAAAATCGTCCAAGCCTTCAAAGAAATCGCCAAGTCTTCAAAGAAATCGCCCACAATTTTCCTCAAGCCAAAATCGCCAAAAACTCTTACCCTAAGCGCAATTCCCACTTAAACTTTGGATTTTAAAATTTTAAACCCATTAACCCATTAATTCAAATAGGTTTAACCCATTTAACTAACTAAATTCGAATTTTAAAATCCAATTAGTTAATCCGATTAGGACTTAATCCATTTAACTAATAATTTGAATTTTAAATCTAATATCCAATTAATTATTTCACTTAAACACAAATCCAATAAGGATTTAATTAATATCCAATAAGAATTTAATTAATTAACCAATAAGGTCTAATTAATTAACCAATAAGTTCTAATTAATTAACTTACAATTTACAACCATAAATTCTAATTAATTTATCATGAACGACCAATAATAATTTATCATAAATCAGCCAATAATCAAATAAATAATCTCTAATTTATTTACAATAAATTAACAACCAAAATTTCTAGTTAATTAACTATAATTTGACAACCAATACATAAAATTATCATAGTCAATAATTTTATTTAAATCAAAATAATGCTTACCAGAACTTAAGATCCTTGGATCTTACATTCCTCCCTCCTTATAAAGCTTTAGTCCTCTAAAGCTCAGCATCCATATCATCAAAGAGGTAAGCATAAAATTTCCTCATATCAGCTTCAGTCTCCCATGTCGCCTCCTCCACTGACTGATTTCCCCAGATAACCTTTACCAAAGGTATAGTCTTGTTCCTCAAGACTTTATCTTTTCTATCCACAACCCAGAGAGGTCTTTCCTCGAAAGTCAAATCACTCTGAATCTGAAGAGGTTCCAATTCCAATACATGAGATGGATCAGGATGATATTTCCTCAATGCAGAGACATGGAATACATTATGCACATGATCCATAGCAGGAGGTAAAGCTAATCGGTAAGCCACTGGACCAATTCTCTCAATAATATCAAAAGGGCCTACAAACCTAGGGCTCAACTTGCCCTTTTTGCCAAACCTCATAACACCCTTAGTAGGTGACACCTTCAAGAACACATGATCCCCTACCATAAACTCCAAGGAACGACGACGGTCATCAGCATAACTCTTCTGTCTGTCCCGAGCAATTTTCAGTTTATCCCGGATCTCTCTGACCTTATCAGTAGTCTCCTGTACTGCATCAGATCTCAAAATCATTCTGTCACCAGTTTCCTCCCAACACAAGGGAGTCCTACACCTTCTTCCATACAAAGCCTCATATGGAGCCATCTGAATACTGGAGTGGAAGCTATTATTATAAGTGAACTCTATCAAAGATAGATCCCGATTCCACTCAGAACTCCAATCAACCACATAAGCTCTCAACAAGTCTTCTAGAGTCTGTATAGTACGCTCCGTCTGGCCATCAGACTGAGGATGGTATGCTGTACTAAAACTCAACTTAGTACCCAAACCCTCCTGTAAACTTTTCCAAAATCTGGACAAAAACCGAGAGTCCCTATCAGACACAATATCAACAGGCACTCCATGCAGTCTGACTATCTCATCAATGTACAATCTGGCCAGCCTCTCTAAAGGATAAGTCATCTTGATTGGGAGAAAATGGGCTGATTTAGTGAGTCTATCAACGATCACCCAAATAGCATCATGACCCAATCTGGTTCTAGGCAAACCACACACAAAATCCATACTGATGCATTCCCACTTCCACTCAGGAATAGGAAGGGGCTGCAACAAACCACCAGGCTTCTGGTGTTCAGCCTTTACAGTCTGACAGGTGAAACACCTAGAGACAAAATCAAACACTTCTTTCTTCATACCCGGCCACCAAAAACTTTTCTTGAGGTCCTGATACATCTTAGTCACACCAGGATGTAGAGAATATTTGGAGTTATGGCTGTCCTCCAATATTTCTTTCCTCAAGCTCGGTTCCTCAGGGACACATACCCTTCCACGAAAACGAAGAATACCATCATCAGACAGGCTAAAATCCTGAACTGCGCCATCAACCAGACTATCCCTGATCTGAACTAATTTCGGATCCACAGACTGCTGATCTCTGATCTTCTGCAATAAAGCAGACTGTATTCTGAGAAAAGCCACGTAACCAGTCTGAACTTTAGGAGAAACACTGATCCTGAGATCTCTGAACTCCTGCAGTAACTGCCACTCACTAACCCGTAAAGCAGCTACTGAAGTAACTGGATGTCTGCTCAGCGCATCCGCCACTACATTGGCCTTTCCAGCCTGATACTGAATGGAGAAGTCATAGTCTTTGATCAACTCCATCCATCTTCTCTGTCTCATGTTCAACTCCTTCTGAGTGAAGATATACTTGAGACTCTGGTGATCAGTGAACAGATCAAACTCCTGGCCCAGCAAATAGTGACGCCATATCTTCAAAGCAAAGACTACGGCCGCCAACTCTAAATCATGAGTAGGGTAGTTCAATTCATACTCCTTCAGCTGTCTCGAAGCATAGGCTACTACAGAACCCTTCTGCATCAAGACACAACCCAACCCTTTGCCTGAAGCATCCGTATAAACAGTAAACCTTTCCCCATCACTAGGAATAATGAGGATCGGTGTACTAGTCAACCTCCTTTTCAGCTCTTGGAAGCTCTCTTCACACTTGTCATCCCAATTAAATTTGGCCTCCTTTCTGGTCAATTTAGTTAAAGGACCCGCCAGCTTGGAGAATCCCTCAACAAATCTCCGGTAGTAACCTGCTAAACCCAGGAAACTTCTGATCTCAGTAGCACTAGTCGGTCTTCCCCAATCAAGGATGGCTTGCACTTTAACTGGATCCACAAACACCCCTTGACCAGAAATCACATGCCCAAGGAAACTGATCTTCTCTAGCCAGAACTCACACTTACTAGCCTTGGCATATAATCGGTTCTTCCTCAGAACCTCCAGCACTCTGCGCAAGTCACTGACATGATCTGAAGTAGTCCGTGAGTATACCAAAATATCGTCTATAAAGACTACCACACAAGAGTCAAGCAATTCATGGAATACCCTGTTCATCAAATCCATGAAGACAGCAGGTGCATTTGTCAGTCCAAAAGGCATAACTAAAAATTCAAAATGCCCATACCTGGTCCTGAAAGCAGTCTTAAATATATCCTCATCCTTGACTCTAAGCTGATAATACCCTGATCTCAGATCAATCTTAGAGAACACTGTCGCTCCCTGTAATTGATCAAATAGATCATCAATTCTGGGAAGAGGATACTTATTCTTGATAGTCACTTGGTTCAATTGCCTGTAGTCTATACACATCCTCAGGGTTCCATCTTTCTTCTTTACAAACAGCACTGGCGCTCCCCAGGGAGAAGCACTAGGCCGAATATACCCTTTCTCTAGCAATTCCTCCAGTTGTTTCTTAAGCTCGGCCAACTCTGAAGTAGCCATACGATAAGGAGCTCTGGAGATAGGTGCCGTACCTGGCGCCAACTCAATGCCAAACTCCACTTCTCTAATTGGTGGCAAGCCTGAAAATTCTTCAGAGAACACATCAGGAAATTCTTTCACCACCGCCATCTGAGTCAAATCAGAAGTAGAATCATCCTGCACCTTAACATGCGCAAGATAACCCTTGCACCCACTAGCAAGCAACTTCCTGGCCTGCAGGAAAGATATCACATGCGGTCCTTGGTTTGACACTAGACCTCTCACAAAAATCCGATTCCCATCTAACAAATTTAAAGTGATTACTTTCTCAAAGCAATCCACAGTAGCATGATGTGAGGATAACCAATCCATACCTAGGATGACATCATAGTCTTGCATGTCTAAGAGGATTAAATCTACCAGAAACTCATAACCCTCTACATGCACTACACAATTAGCACAAACAGTATCTGTAGATATTGATGTTCCTAAGGGAGTACTCACAGACACAGCATAATTCAGCACCTTAGGTAACACAGGTAAACATGCAGCAAACTTAACAGATATAAAAGACAAATTTGCACCAGGATCAAATAAAATGCGAGCTAACTGATCAAATACAAATAAGGTACCTTCCACAACGGATCGGGAAGCTCGTGTATCCTTCTCAGCCACAGCATAAACTCTAGTCTGGACTGTAGGCTTATCTGCGCCTCTAGGTTGCATCTCAGGCTCTTTGCAGTCCCTGGCCATGTGCCCAGGTTTCTTACACTTGAAGCATACACCATTCTTCCTATGGCAGTCTTTCACTAGATGTCCCTTGAGCCCACAATAACTACAAGTGATACCGTTTCTTACATCCCTAGCATCCCTGAACTGCTGCGGTGCATCCCTGGACTGCTGCGGTGCCTTGTAGGAGTAAGGCTTATACCTGCTCTTCTTATAATCTTTATGCCTAGGGTACTTCTTACCCTTGCCGCCACTGCCATGCTGAGGAACCGCCGCCTCAGCTGTAGGAACTACTGTCACGGCAACATGAGAACTCCTCTCAGATATATACCTCTCAATGGTGCGCGCTCGCCCAACAGTTTCAACATAGGTCTCCAAGTGTTGAGCACCAACCTGCTCTCTAATGTCCCATCTGAGACCTCTGAGAAACTTAGTAGCTCTCCTCTTTTCAGTATTTATCAGATGAGGAGCATACTTTCCCAATTTCGTGAACTGTAATTCATACTGGTCCACTGTCATATCACCCTGCTCCAGGTGAATAAATTCCACCTCTCGGTCCTCAACCAAGCTATCTGGGAAATACTTCTCGTTAAATCGAGACAAGAAGTAAGGCCAGTCTACAGTCTCATGTCTTTCTTCGGCAAGTCTCACCACGCCTTTCCACCACTCATCTGCGTCAGCACGCATCATGTAGGTGGTCAGACATAACTTGTCTTCGTCCGAGCAACGCATAACTTGGAAAATCTTTTCCAAGCACAGCTGCCAATTTTCGGCATTACTGGATTCTGAGCCCCCATAAAAAGAGCTGGGACCCAGTTTCTGGAATTCACTCACAAGTGAAGCATAACGCCTGTGAGCGCCCTCCTGAGAGTCATCCCCCACTGCCCGAGTAGTAGTCTGGGGTCTCTCTTGAGTCAGCTGCTGCAAGAGCTGCTGTTGTGCTTCTTGGTGCTGAGTCTGTTGTTGCTGCAGCATCTGAGCTTGCCTCTCTATCATGGCACCTTGTTGCTGTACCATGCCAGTCAGAGCCTCAATAGTTCTCGTGAGGTTCGAAGACTGCTCATCCTCGCCACTAGCATTTCCTCTGGTTCGCACCATCTTAAATGCATACACACACATATCATAGTCAGGAAAACAATCATAAACCTAACAGGTGTCTAGCAATACACAAACATGTTTTCCCCCAAACTAAGTTTTAGCTAGCCAACTGCTCTGATACCATTCTGTAACATCCCGTTATCTTAACCCCAAACAAATGGTACAATTCATAAAAGAACCAGGATGTTTCATATAAGATCGATTCATATGCTAGGTAAAACCGAGTTCAAGAAAAACACGATCTGAAAATTTCCATAAATCCATACATACAAATTCACAAAACACAAATCTCATAAATCACATAAGGGTACCTGCCACCACGCAATCCTTGCACTAGACATATGCAAGGCAACAGTGATATCAAATCCGATGGCATAAATACAATTCGATTCGAAATTCAAAACAAAGCCACAAAGTCGATTTTATAAACTCATACCAAACACCGAAACCAGGCTGAAGCCCGCGGTGACACAAAAATCAAAATCATTTAACTACCACAATCTGGCATCACAAGTTCACATAGTCTCATGATTCACATAGTTCATATCATTCATATAGTTTGGCCACAACCGGCCCCAAATAATTAAACACAAAAGTCTACTGGCATATCACGATATTCATACAAATTGCTAACTGGAAATGCGCCCCTGCTCTGCACCTGAAAATAATGAGGGGTGAGCTACACAGCCCAGTGAGTGGATAGTCTAAATCGACCATCCATAACATACACTCAAAAATATAGGCAGATTATTTTTTAAAAATCTTTAACAAGAATATTATGTCAACATATAACAAAATAAAGAAACAGAAATCATATAAACAGTCAGATGTACACACTAGCATATAACAAACTCATGTTCATAAACTCAGGTTCTAGAGTTTTACTCTAACCCAATTAAACACATATATTTTAAACCAACTAAACACACCATACTTAATTAACCTAGTTGTCCAGCATAATCAGTAGTGACCAATATGGTCTAACCCGGCTTGGCCAAAGCACTGGGAGCTGCAAAATCTCGTGCAACACATAAACATGGATAGTGAGTAGAATCAAGAGGTGGCCCCCGCCAGGTCACGACGTGGCACTTTGCTCTCTCACCCCATAACACATCGATGGATTGTGTGTAGATTCAAGAGGTGGCCCCCGTCAGGTCATGACGTGGCACTTTGCTCTACGACACCCAACGTCACAAAATGAGAGTGATGACATCAAGAGGTGGCCCCTGTCTGATCAAGACATGGCACTTTGCGTCTTATATCACCCCATCACATAAAAGAGTAATGACATCAAGAGGTGGCCCCTGTCTGATCAAGACATGGCACTTTGCGTCTTATATTACCCCATCACATAAAAGAGTAATGACATCAAGAGGTGGCCCCTGTCCGACCAAGACATGGCACTTTGCGTCAAAACCCGTTCTCCCAAAAGGTTCCTACTGGACAACAGACATATCTTATTTCATATTTCACAAAGGTGGACTCCTAAGTGTCAACTAGACTCTAGGATAGTCATCACAAAAATCATATCGGGCAGGCTGAACATCAACCCCCATCACAAAAATCATAATAGGCAGGCCGAACATCAGCCCCCTCACATATCAAATACAGGGCTGAAATTCAAACCCTTCACATATCACATAAGGACTATCCTATGAGTACACTGTTACACTTAGCCATAGTCCTAACCAACACATAACACATAATATTCAAAATTCTCATAATCACATAATTTTCAAAAAATCTCATAACCACATAATGTTCACAATTTACATAACAACATAATATTAACAATCATATAATGTAGTGTGGTCCTTAGGTTTCATGCTGATTAGTTCAGTCAAACCTTACTAGGTTATCATCCAAATTTCTCAAACAATTTCTTAACATTGTAATTAACAAGCATCCATAAAAATTAACATAAAACTAAAACATGAAGTCATACAAACTATCCATAAAATTAACAAAAACTAAAACATGAAGTCATACAAACTATCCATAAAATTAACAAAAACTAAAACATGTATTCATACAAACTATTTTACAAATCTCTACATATAACCCACGGTTAACATATCATATCATCTACTAAAATTCTAAACCTTAGTTAACATGAATATCATGCTCAAAATCATTGGTTTAAAACTTCCTAAATTCCATAAGAGAATACCTTAAATTCCTTATTACAATTTTCGGTTTTCATAAACAATCATCAAGATTATTTCGGTTTAACTACCATCAACAAGGTTTCGGTTTTCATTCATGCTACAAACATCATTGACTTAATGTTACCAAAATTGATTTCGGTTTAACTATAATTAACAAGAGTTTCATACTCAAAATTCAATGATTTAATGCTACCAAAATTCCTATAAAAATACCTTAAATTTCATACAAATTTTCGGTTAAATAATCATCATATAATCACCTTTGAAAAATTCGGTTTTCATCATATAATCAACTTTACAAAATTCGGTTTTCATCATATAATCAACTTTACAAAATTCGGTTTTCATCATGGTGAAGTCTTGAATTTCGGTTTTAGCATGGTAAGATTTCCAACAAGCGAATATATCATCTAACTCATCAATTAACACAAACAAATAGATAGAAATCAATTAGACAACCCACTCACCTTGAACCGTGAATACTAATAAGAAAACCCTTCCAAAAATTCGTCTAGAGTCTTGCCACCACCAAGGGAAAAGAACGCCACCCAAATCAAAGATGCCGGCCAAGGAAAAGGAAGAGGAAGAGGAAAATCGTCCAAGCCTTCAAAGAAATCGCCAAGTCTTCAAAGAAATCGCCCACAATTTTCCTCAAGCCAAAATCGCCAAAAACTCTTACCCTAAGCGCAATTCCCACTTAAACTTTGGATTTTAAAATTTTAAACCCATTAACCCATTAATTCAAATAGGTTTAACCCATTTAACTAACTAAATTCGAATTTTAAAATCCAATTAGTTAATCCGATTAGGACTTAATCCATTTAACTAATAATTTGAATTTTAAATCTAATATCCAATTAATTATTTCACTTAAACACAAATCCAATAAGGATTTAATTAATATCCAATAAGAATTTAATTAATTAACCAATAAGGTCTAATTAATTAACCAATAAGTTCTAATTAATTAACTTACAATTTACAACCATAAATTCTAATTAATTTATCATGAACGACCAATAATAATTTATCATAAATCAGCCAATAATCAAATAAATAATCTCTAATTTATTTACAATAAATTAACAACCAAAATTTCTAGTTAATTAACTATAATTTGACAACCAATACATAAAATTATCATAGTCAATAATTTTATTTAAATCAAAATAATGCTTACCAGAACTTAAGATCCTTGGATCTTACAATAACCCTTAGTTTCCTTAGGGTAACCGACAAAGATGCATTTCTCAGATCTGCTCTCTAGTTTCCCAGAGGCGAGCTTTTTGACATAAGCCTCGCAACCCCAGATCTTAATAAATGTCAAGCTCGGCTGTTTCCCATACCATAACTCATATGGAGTCTTTGAAACTGCCTTGGATGGCACTCGGTTTAGTACCTTTGCAGCTGTTTCCAGTGCAAATTCCCAAAAGGAGTAAGGTAGAGTAGCCTGACTCATCATAGAACGAACCATATCCAGTAAGGTTCTGTTCCTCCTCTCGGACACACCATTCCATTGCGGTGTTCCTGGTGGAGTGAGCTGTGAGATAATCCCACACTCCTTCAGATAGTCAGTAAACTCTCGACTTAGGTATTCTCCACCTCGATCTGAGCGAAGTGCCTTGATATTTCGGCCTAGCTGATTTTGTACTTCATTTTTGAACTCTTTGAACTTGTCAAAAGATTCACTCTTATGTCTCATTAGATAGACATAGCCATATCTACTGAAATCATCAGTAAAGGTAATGAAGTATGAATAGCCACCTCTGGCATGTTTACTAAATGGCCCACACACATCACTGTGTATAAGGTCAAGTAAACCTGAAGCCCTTTGACCTTTGTTAGGAAAAGGAGACTTCGTCATTTTGCCCAATAAACAAGCTTTGCATGTATCAATCTCCTCATAGGAGAATGATCCCAGCAGTCCATGGTCATGCAACCGCTTAGTGCGTTTCTTGTTAATATGGCCTAAACGACTATGCCATAGCAAGGTGCTGTCATCAGCATACTTGGCTTTCTTATTATCAATGTTTTGTATAGAAGATTCCATGTCCAACATGAATAACCCATTGTTAATTGACCCAGTAGCATAAACAATATTATCAAGAGAAAGATAACACTTTGAAGTCTTGCATTCAAAGGAAAACCCTTTCCTGACAAGAGCAGGAATAGAGATAATATTCTTGGTAATGCTAGGTACAAAATAACAATTGTTCAGTTCTAATACAAGTCCAGATGGTAATGAGATGTAATATTCTTCTACAGCAACAGCAGCAACCCGTGCCCCGTTTCCAACTCGTAGGTCCACCTCATGCTGTCCCACCTGTCTTCTTCTCTTGAGTTCCTGTACATTTGAACAAATGTGAACTCCACATGCAGTGTCCAACACCCATGATATAGAAGAAGAAGATATCATGACTTCAGTCACAAAAATACCTGAGCCAGAAGCGATGCTTCCCTTCTTGTCTCCTTGGTGCGCTTTACAGTCCTTTTTCCAGTGACCTAGCTGGCCACAATGGAAACATCTGTATTCCTTCAACCGCTTAACCTTTTGTTTCAGAGCCTTGTTGTAGTTCTTGACAGGGGCTTTGCCCTTCTTCCCCTTCTTCTTGTTTCTGGAAGGAAACATCAAGACAGAGGTTGAAGGCTTTCCCTTTAGAGTCTCCTCTGTAGTCAAGAGCATATTCAGCAACTCTGCCGGAGTACAGTCGATCTTGTTCATATTAAAATTAATAATGAACGGATCGAAAGAGGCCAGGAGAGACTGCAGAATAATGTCTACAGCAAGCTCCTGATTGATGGTATGCCCCAGTTTCTCTAGAGCCTCTTTGTGCCCAATCATCTTGAGCACATGAGCTCCCACTGGACTCCCTTCAGCCAGTTTACTCTGAAAGAAAAGCTTAGTCAAATTATAGCGTTCAGTCCTCGCCTGTGCAGCATACAGCATCTTGAGGTTTGCTATAATTTCTATAGCAGACATATCCTCATGCTGACGCTGCAGCTGTGGCGTCATAGACGCTAGCATCAGGCAAGCGACATCAATGCTATCATTGACATGCTTTTCATAGGCATCTCGAACCGCCCTTGCGGCGTTCGGAGCGGGTTGAGGCGGTATAGCCGTCTCGAGGACATACAGTTTCCTCTCAGCCTTAAGAACAATCTTAAGGTGTCCGTACCAGTCTGAGAAGTTTGGCCCAGCAAACTTCTCCCTTTCCAGTAGGGATCGCACATTGAAGCTCATGGTGTTCGTTGCTGCAGGAATCTACAACAATGCAAGAACAGCAAGGTCAGTATCAATGTTTAGAATCAATCCAGGACTTAAGAATGATTCTTTTCTCACTATTTTATCTGACTGAAAAATCCATAAAAATAGTCCGAAAGAGTAATACTCTTTTAGTGAGATGGGATCCAGATTTCATACTTGGTCTCCGCGTCCCGCTCAGGCGAGATAAGATGCACAGAGAGTACAAGCACTAATTTCTGGTAGGCAGTCCCTGCCAATCGCCAACCCGTGCGATTCCCCTTCATCTGGGCAATCCAGCAGACTGTGCCAACTGAGTTGGTACAACACAGTCTCTAATCCCACAGATGGCTGCCTCCATATAGCTAACATATGCCCCATATGTAGCCTACATGGTCAAGCTGACCTGACCTACTCCCTGGACCACCACGTGCTATGCTGAGCAACGAGAAGCGATAAATCCCTTCTCTATAACACGCAGGTGAAATCACACACCGTCTGAAGATAGATGAGCGTGCCCACTGAGTGGGTACAACACGGCCCCAACGATAGTCAGAACACTGAGGTTTCGCGTCAGAAGGCTTACGTGCTTGATATTTTGCGTTGGATTTTAACGGTCTTTTATCTTCTTAACTATCATGCAAACCCTATGGTGATAGCAGAGGATAAATAAAGCATGCAATTCTAATTATTTAAACAATAAAAGAAAGCATGATGATCTTATGTGGTAAACGCCCATTAAGCCTAGGTAAGACCTTAAGATAACTTAAGTCTTCACTTGAGCTTTTCATGAGTTATCTGCATCTCATCTGGCCCAGACCAGGGCCCAAGCGCCCTCCGCAGCTCAGGTGCGCCCACCAGGTAGATGCGCCTGTCATAGGGTCGGACCCTAGACCTCCCACCTGGTCAAGCCTCTGCTGCATGCGCCTCTGCCAAGTGTGCTCTGTGCTCTTGTCTGATTAAAAGTACAATTTAATCTATCTAGACAAGATTGACTCGCAGGTCAATTACACAATAAATTAATTAAAATGTGATGCGCAGATCACAAATATAATAATTTACATTTTTGTTTTAATCCAGGCACGCAGGCCCCAGCACAGCACACATTAAAAGGGCAACCAACATAAGATGAAATAGACATACATCATGGTATTCATTCATCATGTGATCCAATAACAAAATAAAATTTTGAAAACCCCTTGGTATCAATTTTATTTTTCTTATGTGCCCTACTACCTTACAACGGTCCATTAATAGGGATCCACTCATCATGTCTAGTCAGATCCACTGCCCTTGCATGCACCAAGTCCTAACTGACTTGAGTCGACCCAATGGTCAACGATGCATGCGCTGGGCTGAACAACCCTCATGAGTTCTGGCAAGCGGGTGTGACCCCGGGCCTAACTCATGTGTGTTCACTGATTGTCTCAACCAGACCTCGCTACACGCCTGTCTGCAGTCGACCTATAGCCACCTCGTGCTTGCGCACAGGTGCCATCTGGTCGACCCATCTAGGCTGTCAGATGGTCTGATCAGACTATTTGGATCTAGACTAGACTGTGACTTCAACCCTATCAACCCGTCTAAGGGTTTAAAGTAGGCGCTTATAGATCTAGATGGAGCGCGCAAGATGTTACAAGTTTTTAGGTAAAAACAACTTACAACATGCGCAACAAAGTAAGAAGCTTTCATCTACATTAACATGCGCAACTAGATACTTGTATCTAAGGTAACATGCGCAAACTTAATGAAACTGTTGGGGTATGCCCTTAAGGCTAATGTTTGAGGCCTTGGGATTGTATAAGTATCATGTAATAAACTCTTAAGTTTATAATAAGGCATGGTTGTTATTCAGGTTGTTACCTTGTCTGCTGTAATAAGTGTACTTCTGAATAATGTCTCAAAGCTGTTCAGCTAGGCTGACAGGCTATAAGTCCTTAGTCGAGATATCTTGGTGAACATGAGACAGCCTTGATATGATGGAGACTAATATGAGTGCTAATCTTATAGGATGCTTCGAGCATGGAATAAGATGTAGACTCATGGGTACATTGGATGTACTGGACAGACCCTACTGGGATATTGCATTGCTTGTCACAATGTGAATGATCCCTGTAAGCAGCAAGTGGCACATGTCCTTTGACTTGAGATCACTTGTGTTTCTAAATGATGATTGTCATTGTTTTGAGGTAGTTCAATATCATTTGAAATATAATGATTATAGACTATCTTGGATGGTGAGCTTGAATCAGGTTAGGGCACTAGTGATAGATAAAGGATTGCCGTCTCCTTGTTTAAGGAGTGTGATGTTCTAAAGGCCCCCCCTATATGAGATGATTGAGGTAGTGTATGGCCATACCCAGATGACTATGTGCATCTGATCTAATCATGCTCATCGTATTGGAGTTACAAGCTTGACATGCTTGTCCAATAAGAACATCCAGTGGCAAAGGACATATGTGTGCCTTGTGAGTTTTGATTCACACTTGTGTCATGGTTTGGGTGTAGTCTTGGAAGACTATTTCCTTTATATCGGGAGACAGTGATGTGTTGCTAGATACCCCTCACTGATCGTGATAACGTAAGTTGTCGTTACCGACATTTAAAGGAAACCCTTAGGGTCGCACAATTTGATGATATGGCTTTCTTGAGTCAGATCGTGTGGACTGAATTGTATGGGTTCAGTTTAAAGGGGTTTAATCTCTGATTGCAAGTGAGATCTAGCCTGATCATGTTTGATTGATTAGGGCTTTAGATCGGTAAGCTTCGATCGAGAGAGATGATGCTAGATCGGTGAGATCAGGAGCATCAGGAGATGAACGGCTAGATCATGAGCCATTTGGTTCATAGAGGGTCTAGACCATGCCTTGGCTTGGCTTGGTTTGAGTTTGGTCTTTGGGCCAAATCGAATTGAACCAAAGCATGAACCGGTTCACTAGGTGAACGCATGGTTCATCAAGAGGGGCGTTTTGGCGTTGGAGAGTGGCTTCATGACTTTCCATTTTGGGAAGTCATGTAACGTCATTTGTCTTGATGTCGCCGAAGTGCATTTGCTCTCTTGTCTTTGCGTTTTGTTTTTTGGGAAAAGAGAGCTTGCTTGCCATCTCGTGTGGAAGGAAGTGGACGACAAGAACAAGCGCTCGGCCAAGGAAACTTCTCCATCATCCTAACAGTCGATCAAGGACACCTTGCGCATCCTTGCTAGCACAAGGAGATCCAAGGAGAAGCCATCTTCTCTTGTGTGTGATTATCTTCGGAGAAGGGGCACTTGCGCCTTTGCTTCCAAAGCTCCATCTAAACCGAGATGGCTATGGTATGAGTCTCAACTTCACCAAGTTGAACATATGTTTATGCTAAGATTCTTGAAAACCTTTTGCTTCCGCTTGCAATGGTGATGCGCCACCCCTTTAAGGTTTTCGCCCCCCCCCTCTTGAAAGGGATTTTGTTTACTTGCGCTCCCCCATGAAGGGGACACTTCAATTGGTATCAGAGCGCCGGTTGAAGCATAATCATATGATTGCTTGATATACTATGTGATCCATGTTTGCGCATCTACATGTATGTTGATCTTGTTTGACATATGTTATCTCTTCATGCGAGTATGCTAGATAATAGTATGTTTATATTTGCGCATGTATGAGAGTTATGTTGATTGGCGCATATATGTTGGTTGCGGTTATACCATGTTGTTGTTGTTTTTCTAAAACCTAAATGACATGCGCGCCCAACTAGATCTAAGAAGTACCTATTGTAAACCCTTAGATGGGTTGATGGGGTTGAAAGCTTCATCTAGAATGGATCAAACTAGTCTGATCAGACCATCTGACAGCCTAGATGGGTTGACCAGATAGCACCTGTGCGCAAGCACGAGGTGGCTATAGGTCGACTGCATCCAAGGCGTGTAGCGAGGTCTGATTGAGACAACTTCTGAACACACTTGAGTTAGGCCCGGGGTCACACCCGCTTGCCAAAACTCATGAGGGTGGTTCAGCCCTTGGCGCATGCATGGTTGACCATCAGGTCAACTCGGGTCAGTTAGGACTCGGTGCATGCAAGGGAAAAGGATCTATCTAGATGGATGAGTGGATCCCTATCAATGGACCATTGTAAGGTTGTAGGGCACATAAGGAAATTAAAAGTGATGCCTATGGGGTTTTCAAAATTTTAATTTCTTGATTGGATCACATGATGATTGAAACCATATGCTTGTTTATTTACTCTTATGTGGGTTGCCCTATTGTGTGCTGTGCTGGGGCCTGTGAGCCTGGATTTAAAATTGTAAATTAATTTGTGATCTGCGAATCACATTGTACTTAATTTATAATGTATTGTTGACCTGCGAGTCAACCTTGTCTAGATAGGTCAAAAATGTATTTTGATTAGACAAGAGCACAAAGGCACACATCCAAGAGGAGCATTCACCTGGTGGCGCACCTGAGGTGCTCTTGGCGCTAGAGCCCTAGGTTGGACCAGATGTGAGGCCAAGGAGCTCAAGTGAAGACTTAAAGTAAAATTAAGGTCTTACTAGGGTTCATGGGCTTTTACCACATAAGATCATGCTTTCTACTTATTGCTAATAATTAGAATTGCATGTTTAAGTTTATCTTCTGCTATAGCCATAGGACATGCCTGATAGTAAGAAGATAAAAGACCGTTAAAATCCAACGCTAATATATCAAGCTCGTAAGCCTTCTGACGCGAAACCTCACCGTTCTGACTATCGTTGGAGCCGTGTTGAACCCACTCAGTGGGCACGTCCATCTATCTTCAGACGGTGCTGGATTACACCTGCGTGTTATAGAGCAGGGATTTATCCCTTCTCATTGCTCAGCATAGCACGTGGTGGTCCAGGGAGTAGGTCAGGTCAGCTTGACCATGTAGACTACATATGTGGCGCATATGGTAGCACATGGAGGCAGCCATCTCTGGGATCAGAGACTGTGTTGTACCAACTCAGTTGGCACAGTCTGCTGGATTGCCAAGATGAAGGGGAATCGCACGGGTTGGGCGATTGGCTGGGACAGCCTACCAGAAATTAGTGCTTGTCATCTCTGTGCATCTTATCTCGCTTGAGCGGGACGCGGAGACCAAGTATGAAATCTGGATCCCATCTCACTAAAAGAGTGTTACTCTTTCGGACTGTTTACTGGATTTTTCAGTCAGACAAAATAGTGAGAAAAGAATCTTTCTTAAGTCCTGGATTGATTCTGAAACATTGATACTGACCTTGCTGTTCTTGCCTGTTGTAGATTCCTGCAGCAACGAACACCATGAGCTTCAATGTGCGATCCCTACTGGAAAGGGAGAAGTTTGCTGGGCCGAACTTCTCTGACTGGTTCGGACACCTTAAGATTGTTCTTAAGGCAGAGAGGAAACTGTATGTCCTCGAGACGGCGATACCGCCGCAGCCCGCTCCGAACGCCGCAAGGGCGGTTCGGGATGCCTACGAAAAGCACGTCAATGATAGCATTGATGTCGCTTGCCTGATGCTAGCGTCTATGACGCCACCGCTGCAGCGTCAGCATGAGGATATGTCGGCTATAGAAATTATAGCGAACCTCAAGATGCTGTATGCTGCACAGGCGAGGACTGAGCGCTATAATCTGACGAAGCTCTTCTTTCAGAGCAAACTGGCTGAGGGGAGCCCAGTGGGAGCTCATGTGCTCAAGATGATTGGGCACAAGGAGGCTCTAGAGAAACTGGGGCATACCGTCAACCAGGAGCTTGCTGTGGACATTATTCTACAGTCTCTTCCGCCTTCTTTCGATGCGTTCATCATTAATTTTAATATAAACAAAATCGATTGTACGCCGGCAGAGCTGCTGAATATGCTCTTGACAACTGAGGAAACTCTGAAGGGTAAGCCTTCAACCTCTGTCTTAATGGTTCCTTCAAGGAACAAGAAGAAGGGGAAGAAGGGCAAGACCCCTGTCAAGAATTACAGCAAGGGCCTGAAACAGAAGGTGAAGCGGTCGAAGGACAACAGGTGTTTCCACTGTGGCCAGCTGGGTCACTGGAAAAAGGACTGTAAAGCGCTCCAAGGAGATAAGAGGGGAAGCATCACTTCTGGCTCAGGTATATATGTGACTGAGGTCATGTTATCTTCTTCTACCATTTCATGGGTGTTGGACACCGCATGTGGAGTTCACATTTGTTCAAATGTGCAGGAACTCAAGAGAAGAAGGCAGGTGGGACAGCATGAGGTAGACCTACGAGTTGGAAACGGGGCACGGGTTGCTGCTGTTGCTGTAGGAGACTATTTCATTACTTTACCATCTGGCATTGTATTAGAATTGAACAATTGTTATTTTGTACCAAGTATCACCAAGAATATTATCTCCATTCCTGCTCTAGTCAGGAAAGGATTTGCCTTTGAATGCAAGATTTCAAAGTGTGTTTTAACTTTTGATAATATTGTGTATGCGACTGGTTCAATTAACAATGGGTTATACATGTTGGACATGGAAAATTCTATACAAAACATTGATAATAAGAAAGCCAAGTATGCTGATGACAGCACCTTGCTATGGCATAGTCGTTTAGGCCATATAAACGAGAAGCGCATTAAGCGGTTGCATGATCATGGACTGCTGGGATCATTCTCCTATAAGGAGATTGATACATGCAAAGCTTGTTTGATGGGTAAAATGATGAAGTCTCCTTTTCTTCACAAAGGGCAAAGGACTTCAGGTTTACTGGACCTTATACACAGTGATGTGTGTGGGCCATTTAGTAAACATGCCAGAGGTGGCTATCAGTACTTCATTACCTTTACTGATGATTTCAGTAGGTATGGGTATGTCTATTTAATGAGACATAAAAGTGAATCTTTTGACAAGTTCAAAGAGTTCAAAAATGAAGTACAAAAATCAGCTAGGCCGAAATATCAAGGCACTTCGTTCTGATCGAGGTGGTGAATACCTGAGTCATGCGTTTACTGACTATCTGAAGGAGTGTGGGATTATCTCACAGCTCACTCCGCCAGGAACACCGCAGTGGAATGGTGTGTCCGAGAGGAGAAATAGAACGTTACTTGATATGGTTCGTTCTATGATGAGTCAGGCTACTCTTCCATATTCCTTTTGGGGTTTTGCACTGGAAACAGCTGCAAAGGTACTAAACCGAGTGCCATCCAAGGCAGTTTCAAAGACGCCATATGAGTTATGGTATGGGAAACAGCCTAGCTTGACATTTATCAGGATCTGGGGTTGCGAGGCTTATGTCAAAAAGCTCGCCTCTGGGAAACTGGAAAGCAGATCTGAGAAATGTATCTTTGTCGGTTACCCTAAGGAAACTAAGGGTTATTATTTCTACGATCCCAAAGAGAACAAGGTTTTTGTTGCTCGGACGGCCATATTTCTTGAGAAGGAGTTTCTTCTGCAAGAGGCCAGTGGGAGAGAAATAAAGCTGGATGAGATTCCAGAGGAAGGACAAAGTAGTCAAGCAGAGTTGGATGAGCCTGAGCCGGTAGATCAGGTTATTGAACAACCTGAGGCTCAGATATCACGGGAACCGCGAAGATCGGGTAGGATCCGTCGACAGCCTGAGCGCTATGACGGAGTCTACATCATTGATAATGATGAACCCCTAACTTATGCGGATGCGGTCAGTGGACCGGAGTCAGCTAGATGGCTTGATGCTATGCGAGCCGAGATGGACTCCATGTCAGATAACCAAGTCTGGGATTTGGTTGATCCGCCTCCGGGAGTAATCCCTATAGGTTGTAAATGGATCTTCAAGAAGAAGATTGACATGGATGGTAACGTGGTTACCTATAAAGGCAGACTAGTTGCGAAAGGTTTCAAACAAATCTACGGGATAGATTATGATGAAACTTTCTCTCCTGTAGCCATGTTTAAGTCTATTCGGATTCTTTTCGTGATAGCAGCATATTACGACTATGAGATCTGGCAGATGGATGTGAAAACAGCTTTCCTTAATGGAAATCTGGATGAGGATGTGTATATGACACAACCTGAGGGTTTCACTAATCCAGCAGATCGTCATAAAATATGCAAGTTAAAGAAGTCCATTTATGGACTTAAACAAGCATCAAGAAGCTGGAACATTCATTTTGATGAATCAATCTCTGAGTTTGGTTTCATCAAGAACGAGGATGACCCGTGTGTATATAAGAGGTTTAGTGGGAGCGTGATTACATTCCTAATCCTCTACGTCGATGATATCTTGATCATTGGAAATGATATTCCTGAACTGCATGCTGTTAAAGCATGGTTAGGAAAATGTTTCCAGATGAAAGATTTAGGAGAAGCAGCCTATGTACTAGGTGTGAAGATCTACAGGGATAGATCTAAGAGGCTTCTCGGGCTGTGCCAGAGTACTTACATCGATAAGGTCCTGGAGAGATTCCATTTAGAGAATTCTAAACGTGGATATCTTCCAGTCAGACATGGTCTGAATCTTTCGAAGAGTCAGTGTCCACAAACACAGACTGAGAAAGATGAAATGGACAATACGCCTTATGCTTCGGCTATTGGGTCCATTATGTATGCGATGTTGTGTACTCGCCCAGACGTCGCTTACGGGTTAAGCGTGACCAGTCGATTCCAAAGTAATCCAGGTTTGGCGCACTGGATTGCGGTCAAGAACATCTTAAAATATCTGCGGAGGACCAAAGATATGTTCTTGATATATGGTGGTCAGGAAGAACTCAGTATAGAGGGATATACTGACGCTTCGTTCCAGTCGGACCAGGATGATTTCCGATCGCAATCAGGCTATGTTTTTAGCTTGAATGGTGGAGCAGTGGTGTGGAAGAGTTTCAAACAGTCTACTGTTGCTGATTCCACAACTGAAGCCGAGTATGTTGCAGCCTCGGAAGCATCCAAGGAGGCAGTGTGGATTCGTAAGTTCGTGAGAGAACTTGGTGTCGTTCCTTCGAGTGCTGATCCTTTGGTTATCTTCTGTGATAACACTGGAGCAATCGCACAAGCAAAGGAACCACGGTCGCACCAGAAGTCCAAGCACATACAGAGACGGTTTCACTTGATCCGGGAGATCATTGATCGAGGCGAGATCAAGATTTGCAAGGTTCATACAGATGACAATCTGGCAGACCCGCTTACCAAGCCTCTGGCGCAGCTGAAGCATGAGAAGCACTGTAATAATATGGGTTTGAGATTTCTCAACCATTAGATTAAGTGCAAGTGGGAGATTGTTGGGGTATGCCCTTAAGGCTAATGTTTGAGGCCTTGGGATTGTATAAGTATCATGTAATAAACTCTTAAGTTTATAATAAGGCATGGTTGTTATTCAGGTTGTTACCTTGTCTGCTGTAATAAGTGTACTTCTGAATAATGTCTCAAAGCTGTTCAGCTAGGCTGACAGGCTATAAGTCCTTAGTCGAGATATCTTGGTGAACATGAGACAGCCTTGATATGATGGAGACTAATATGAGTGCTAATCTTATAGGATGCTTCGAGCATGGAATAAGATGTAGACTCATGGGTACATTGGATGTACTGGACAGACCCTACTGGGATATTGCATTGCTTGTCACAATGTGAATGATCCCTGTAAGCAGCAAGTGGCACATGTCCTTTGACTTGAGATCACTTGTGTTTCTAAATGATGATTGTCATTGTTTTGAGGTAGTTCAATATCATTTGAAATATAATGATTATAGACTATCTTGGATGGTGAGCTTGAATCAGGTTAGGGCACTAGTGATAGATAAAGGATTGCCGTCTCCTTGTTTAAGGAGTGTGATGTTCTAAAGGCCCCCCCTATATGAGATGATTGAGGTAGTGTATGGCCATACCCAGATGACTATGTGCATCTGATCTAATCATGCTCATCGTATTGGAGTTACAAGCTTGACATGCTTGTCCAATAAGAACATCCAGTGGCAAAGGACATATGTGTGCCTTGTGAGTTTTGATTCACACTTGTGTCATGGTTTGGGTGTAGTCTTGGAAGACTATTTCCTTTATATCGGGAGACAGTGATGTGTTGCTAGATACCCCTCACTGATCGTGATAACGTAAGTTGTCGTTACCGACATTTAAAGGAAACCCTTAGGGTCGCACAATTTGATGATATGGCTTTCTTGAGTCAGATCGTGTGGACTGAATTGTATGGGTTCAGTTTAAAGGGGTTTAATCTCTGATTGCAAGTGAGATCTAGCCTGATCATGTTTGATTGATTAGGGCTTTAGATCGGTAAGCTTCGATCGAGAGAGATGATGCTAGATCGGTGAGATCAGGAGCATCAGGAGATGAACGGCTAGATCATGAGCCATTTGGTTCATAGAGGGTCTAGACCATGCCTTGGCTTGGCTTGGTTTGAGTTTGGTCTTTGGGCCAAATCGAATTGAACCAAAGCATGAACCGGTTCACTAGGTGAACGCATGGTTCATCAAGAGGGGCGTTTTGGCGTTGGAGAGTGGCTTCATGACTTTCCATTTTGGGAAGTCATGTAACGTCATTTGTCTTGATGTCGCCGAAGTGCATTTGCTCTCTTGTCTTTGCGTTTTGTTTTTTGGGAAAAGAGAGCTTGCTTGCCATCTCGTGTGGAAGGAAGTGGACGACAAGAACAAGCGCTCGGCCAAGGAAACTTCTCCATCATCCTAACAGTCGATCAAGGACACCTTGCGCATCCTTGCTAGCACAAGGAGATCCAAGGAGAAGCCATCTTCTCTTGTGTGTGATTATCTTCGGAGAAGGGGCACTTGCGCCTTTGCTTCCAAAGCTCCATCTAAACCGAGATGGCTATGGTATGAGTCTCAACTTCACCAAGTTGAACATATGTTTATGCTAAGATTCTTGAAAACCTTTTGCTTCCGCTTGCAATGGTGATGCGCCACCCCTTTAAGGTTTTCGCCCCCCCCTCTTGAAAGGGATTTTGTTTACTTGCGCTCCCCCATGAAGGGGACACTTCAGAAACTTCAATATAGATCTATAACATGTATTAGCATACCCGGATCACAACAAGCAAAAGCAATCATATGAACATGCGAAAACCATCCTCTGATACCAATTGAAGAACCCCTAAACCAAAGGGGGCCGAAACCCTATGGGAGGCGCATATAAGATTTTCGCAAGGAAGTAAGGGTTTCCTAAAGATCTTTTGCATGCCATATGATCAACATCAACAGCTTATATAGATGAAAAGGATTCATACCATAGCTATTAGTTCGAATGGCGTCTTGGAAGAAGAGATCGAAAGGGGTCTCCTCCACAAGATGCGCACACAAGATGAGAAGTAGCTTTCTTCTTGTTGCTCCTTGTGCTAGCAAGGATCTCCAAGTGCCCCTTGTCGCGTGAAGGAGATTGAGAGAGAGGACCTTGCTGGCCGAATTCACCTCTTGGCGTGAAGAGCACCCAAGACGAGAGAGGAAGAGGCTAGAGAGGCGTTCGAACGTGGGAGCGTTTTCCTCTAGCAAAACGCCTTCCCAAAATAGCAAGTTTTAAGTTCACTTAAAACCTCCTCTTAAACCATCGAAAACTCCTCTTGCCTTTGAACCATACGTTCACATAAGTGAACCGGTTCAAATCAATTCGGTTTAGATGCATTTGGTTCAAAGACCAAATCAAACCAGCCCAAGCCTTGGCCTAGATCTCATTGAACCAATGGTTCAAGATCTAACCGTTGATCTCTTGATGCTTTTGATCTCACCGATCTGGCATCAATACTCTCGATCGAAGCTTACCGATCTCAAGCCCTAATCAATCAAACATGATCAGACCAGATCTCACTTACAATCAGGGTTTAAACTCCTTTAAACTGAACCAAAACAATTCAGTCCACACGATCTGACTTAAGTAAGCCATATCATCAAATTGTGCGACCCTGAGGGTTCCTTTAAATGTCGGTAACGATAACTTACGTTATCACGATCAGTGAGGGGTATCTAGCAACACATCACTGTCTCCCGATATAAAGGAAAGAGTCTTCCAAGACTACACCCAAACCACAGCATAAGTGTGAATCCACTTCACTAGGCATACATGTTTCCTTTGCCACTGGATGTTCTTATTGGACAAGCGTGTCAAGCCTGTAACTCCAATATGATGAGCATGATTAGATCAGATGAACATAGTCACCTGGGTATAGCCATACACTTTCTCAATCACCTCATCCAGGGGGGCCCCTTTAGAACATCACACTCCAAACAAGGAGACGGCAATCCTATATCTATCACTAGTGTCTTAACTTGACTCATGATCATTATCCAAGATAGTCTATAACCATTATGTTTCAAATGATATTGAACTACCTCAAAACAATGACAATCATCATTTTAGAAACACAAGTGATCTCAAGTCAGAGGACATGTGCCACTTGTTGCAAACAAGGATTATTCACATTGTGACAAGCAATTGAATATCCTAGTAGGGTCTGTCCAGTACATCCAATGTACCCATGAGTCTACATCTTATTCCATGCTCGAAGCATCCTATAAGATTAGAACACATATTAGTCTCAATCATATCAAGGCTGTCTCATGTTCACCAAGATATCTCGACTAAGGACATTACAGCATGTCAGCCAATCTGAACAGCATTGAGACATTATTCAGAAGCACACTTATTGCAGCAGACAATGTAACAAACTGAATAACAACCATTGCCTTTATAAACATAAGAGTTTATACATGATACTGAAAGAATCCCAAGGCCTCAAACATTAGCCTTAAGGGCATACCCCAACAATCTCCCACTTGCACTTAATCTAATGGTTGAGAAATCTCAAACCCATGTTATTACAGTGCTTCTCATGCTTCTGCTGCGCCAGAGGCTTGGTAAGCGGGTCAGCCAGATTGTCATCTGTATGAACCTTGCAGATTTTGATCTCACCACGATCAATGATCTCCCGGATCAAGTGAAACCGTCTCTGTATGTGCTTGGACTTCTGGTGCGACCGTGGTTCCTTTGCTTGTGCGATTGCTCCAGTGTTATCACAGAAGATAACCAAAGGATCTGCACTGGAAGGAACAACACCAAGTTCCTGAACGAACTTGCGAATCCATACTGCCTCCTTAGATGCTTCCGAGGCTGCAACATACTCGGCTTCTGTTGTGGAATCAGCAACGATAGACTGTTTGAAACTTTTCCACACCACTGCTCCACCATTCAAGCTAAAAATATAGCCTGATTGCGATCAGAAATCATCCTGGTCAGATTGGAACGAAGCGTCAGTATATCCTTCAATACTGAGTTCTTCCTGACCTCCATATATCAAGAACATATCTTTGGTCCTCCGCAGATATTTTAAAATGTTCTTGACCGCAATCCAGTGCGCCTGACCTGGATTACTTTGGAATCGACTAGTCATGCTTAACCCGTAAGCGACGTCTGGGCAAGTACACAACATCGCATACATAATGGATCCAATAGCCGAAGCATAAGGCGTATTGTCCATTTCATCTTTCTCAGTCTGTGTTTGTGGACACTGACTCTTTGAAAGATTCAGACCATGTCTGACTGGAAGATATCCTCTTTTAGAATTCTCTAAATGGAATCTCTCCAGGACTTTATCGATGTAAGTACTCTGGCACAGCCCGAGAAGCCTCTTAGATCTATCTCTGTAGATCTTCACACCTAAGACATAGGCTGCTTCTCCTAAATCTTTCATCTGGAAATATTTTCTTAACCATGCTTTAACAGCATGCAGCTCAGGAATATCGTTTCCAATGATTAAGATATCATCAACGTAGAGGACTAGGAAAGTAATCACGCTCCCACTAAACCTCTTATATACACACGGGTCATCTTCATTCTTGATGAAACCAAATTCACAGATTGATTCATCAAAACGAATATTCCAGCTTCTAGATGCTTGCTTAAGTCCATAAATGGACTTCTTTAACTTGCATATTTTATGACGATCTGATGGATTAGTGAAACCTTCAGGTTGTGTCATATACACATCCTCATCCAGTTTTCCATTAAGGAAAGCAGTCTTCACATCCATTTGCCAGATCTCATAATCGTAATATGCTGCTATCGCAAGAATAATCCGAATAGACTTGAACATGGCTACAGGAGAGAAAGTTTCATCATAATCTATCCCGTAGATTTGTTTGAAACCTTTCGCAACTAGCCTGCTTTTATAGGTAACTACGTTACCATCCATGTCAATCTTCTTCTTGAAGATCCATTTACAGCCTATAGGGATTACTCCCGGGGGCGGATCAACCAAATCCCAGACTTGATTATCTGACATGGAGTCCATCTCGGCTCGCATAGCTTCAAGCCATCTAGCTGACTCCGGTCCACTGACCGCATCCGCATAAGTGAGGGGTTCATCATGATCAATGATGTAGACTCCGTCATAGCGCTCAGGCTGTCGACGGATCCTTCCCGATCTTCGCGGTTCCCGTGATATCTGAGCCTCAGGTTGTTCAATAACCTGTTCTACTGACTCAGGCTCATCCAACTGTGCTTGACTACTTTGTCCTTCCTCTGGATTCTCATCCAGCTTTATTTCTCTCCCACTGGCTTCTTGCAGAAGAAATTCCTTCTCAAGAAAAATTGCCGTCCGAGCAACAAATACTTAGTTCTCTTTGGGATCGTAGAAATAATAACCCTTAGTTTGCTTAGGGTAACCGACAAAGATGTATTTCTCAGATCTGCTCTCTAGTTTCCCAGAGGCGAGCTTTTTGACATAAGCCTCGCAACCCCAGATCTTAATAAATGTCAAGCTCGGCTGTTTCCCATACCATAACTCATATGGAGTCTTTGAAACTGCCTTGGATGGCACTCGGTTTAGTACCTTTGCAGCTGTTTCCAGTGCAAAGTGATACCTTTGGCTCATGTTTGGTCACTTTATGACTTAAGGCACTGCATATTTCAAGTAATTGCCATTGTTCTAACATTAATGATGCTATTATGGTTGAAGACTTCATACTAAGTACATCTGCTATCACATTAGCTTTACCTGACTGATAATGAATAGTGCAATCATAGTCTTTCAATAGCTCTATCCATCTCCTCTTCCTAATGTTCAACTATTTTTGAGTGAAGATATACTTTAAGCTCTTACAATCAGTGTAGATCTCAAATGTTTGACCATACAAATAGTGTCTCCAAATTTTCAACACAAAGATGATAGCAGCTAACTCTAAATCATGTGTTGGGTAATTTTGCTCATATTACTTCAATTGCCTTGAAGCATAAGCAACCACCATACTTGCTTGCATCAACACACACCCAAGGCCCTTGCCTGAAGCATCAGTGTAAACCATAAATTTATCATTTATATTAGGAATGGTGAGGATTGGAGCACTTGTTAATGTTCTCTTTAGCTCTTGAAAACTTTGCTCACATGCTTCATTCCAATCATACTTCACACTCTTCCTAATTAGCCTAGTGAGAGGGCTTGCAATCTTGGAGAATCCTTTAACAAACCTTCTATAGTAACCGACCATGTGCAAGAAACTTATAATCTCTGTCACATTGCTTGGTCTCTCCCAATTCACAATAGCTTCTACTTTCTTTAGATCAACAGATATACCTTTACTTGAAATGACATGCCCTAGGAAGCCAATTTCCCTTAACCAAAATTTACTCTTCCTCAACTTTGCATAAAGCTTCTTCTCTCTTATAATAGACAATACAATTCTTAAATCCCTTTGATGATCTCGGTCACTCTTGGAGTAAATCAAAATATCGTCAATAAATACAATCACACATTTGTCCAACAAGGAGTGAAATACTCGGTTCATTAGATCCATGAACATTGTAGGAGCATTTGTTAGTCTAAAAGGCATGACTAAAAATTCATAGTGTCCATACCGAGTTCTAAAAGCTGTCTTGGGAACGTCTTCATTCTTGATCTTTAATTGATAGTAACCAGATCTCAAGTCAATCTTTGAAAACACTTGTGCTCCTTGCAATTGATCAAACAAATCATCAATTCTAGGTAAAGGATATTTAATCTTAATGGTTACCTGATTCAGCTACCTGTAATCTATGCAAAGCCTTAGTGTGCCATCTTTCTTCTTAACAAATAGTACTAGAGCACCCCATGGTGAGACACTAGCCCTAATAAAGCCCTTGTCCAAAAGTTCTTACAATTGCTTTTTCAACTCAGCTAGCTCTATTGCTGCCATTCTATAAGGAGCTTTACAAGCATGCATAAATGATATAAGGTTTGGATATTGATCATGAGAAAGACCCTTGATTTGCAATTGGATTTCATTTGAAAGATTTAAGGTAACTAGTTTTTGATAACAATCAATAGTAGCATGATAAGATGAAAGCCAATCCATACCAAGTATGATATCATAGTCTTGGAGATTTAGTAGGATTAAATCAGCTGAAATTTCATATTCTCCCACCATGATTGAGCAAGAAAGGTAGACAAGATTAACAGTTAGAGAGTTACTAATAGGTGAGGAAACTAATATCATAAGATCGAGTTGATTGGGTTCCTTTTCCAAATAAAGTGCAAAGTGATGTGCAACAAAAGATAAATTGGAGCTAGGATCAAACAAAACTCTTACAACTTTATTGGAAATACAAAGATTACCTTCCACTATCAACTTTGAAGCTTTGGAATCACGTTCGACAATGGCATAGACTTTAGCATAGGCTACAGGCTTTGTGGGCATTGATTCCTTTGCCTTGTTGAATTTACAATCCTTTATCTAATGGCCAAAGTTTCCACAAGCAAAACAAGCTCCAGTAACTCTATAGCAAGCCTTTGATTCATGATTTCCACCACAATTAGCATAAGATTGAACATTCTTGGTCATTCTTGACTCTTCATTGGATCGTTTAAACTTTTTAAAGGACCCCTCATTTTTGTTTGTTCCTTTTTCCTTGTAGCCAATTGTCCTTTCCTTTCCTCTTTTGTTTCTCACCTCAAGCATCTCATCCACATCCCTCTCAATAATAGTTGCCCGATCAACTAAGTCCCCATAGCACCTCAATTTCAAGGCTGAAAGCCTTGTCCTTATGTGTGTCTTAAAACACATATACAAACATCAATCCCGGGATCGTCAATCATAATTATCATCATAATCAAATCAAGAATAATTTCCCAAATCAATCCTCTGATACCACTGCTGTCACACCCTTAGATAATAACAATCCATAACAGATAATCATACAACATAATTTTCTCAAGGATTGATGACACGAAAATTCATAGTATATTTTGTCTCATTTGATAGGTCTTTTTATGTCATATTCATGCTCCTTTGCTAATTTTTCTGCTTTATCTATCAAATATTGCGGAATCTACACCTTTTCTGGTTTTTGATCATTTTTAGGTAAAAAGGCATCATTTTAAGGCGCTTTCGAGCAATTCAAGTGCATAGACAAATTTTCATCATCAAGAGAAGATT
This sequence comes from Costus lasius, assembly GCA_027563935.2. NCBI lineage: Eukaryota > Viridiplantae > Streptophyta > Magnoliopsida > Zingiberales > Costaceae > Costus > Costus lasius. The sequence continues at coordinate 61,198,237 of CM050454.1, read as the reverse complement.
ACATGTCAAATTTCACGCAAATCAAAGCTTCAGACGAAATTACGGCAGGGCCATAATGAATATTACGGTACCGTGGTTTTACTAAACCTACAAAATAAACCACGACACTACCGTAATCTATTTGACCTGGCATAATTTCGATCGAAATCTATCCAGAGAAGAATGCGACACTGTCATAATTAATATTATGGGCCATAATTTTGGGAGATTTCTTTCCAGAAAGATTTGCACTTATACGGCATTGCCGTAGTTTACATTGTGGCCCTTTTTTCTTTTTAGTTTCTTCACATAAGATATTACGGCACTTCCGTAATGGAAATTACGGCCGTATTATGATCCAGATAGCCAATTTTCCCGGTATTACTGTAGCCTGATTTTTGTGCGGATGATTGCGGACGATTTAGACTACCAATTCAAGAACCGTAAAAAGGGGAATACTTGGGAGAAGGAGATGAACATCATCGAATAGAAAGCCCTAATTTTGGTGGATGATTCAGGGAGAAATCGAGTTTACCACCACCACCCTAGGGTTCACTGCCACGAAGTGTACAGAGCACCACCGGCCTTGAAATTTGAGGAAAAGCTACGCCTGTAAGAGGAGAACCTACCCCAGAAGTTTTAGAGCGAAAGGAGATTGATCAGAGGAGAAATCAATGAAAGAATGAGCGCCAAAACTTGATGTGTGCAGTATTAATGCACAACTAACCGCAAGCGTGACGGTTTTATCGTAGTAGTACTTTAGATGTCGATCCCATAGGGACAGTGATCAAGTACCAAGAGATTATAAGTCGATATCTAGACAATCTATTAAGTGGTTTGAAATTATAAAAAGTGAAGCAAATATAACTAAAAGTAAACCGAATCTGGCAAGAGAAAGTTCTTGGTAGAGAATAGGGGTTAGAGATTTCGGAACGTCGGGTTCGTCTCGTTGATGTATCTCAAATTCAACCAAGTCAAAATTAAAGCAAAGCAATTTTAAAAGTGCTCAAGGAAGCATCACAAGGTACAGATTACCCTCTTTCGACGGCGTAATCTGGTATCAATCTAGATCGGCGTCCTACTTTCGTAGCTCACCGTACCTAGATTGATCCAATGGGTTCAGAGATACTATAAAATTCCTCATACAAATCCTGACCAATTTCTTGACAAGTCAGAGTATGATCGAACTAGCAAATCTAGCGTCGCAATTCACCTTTCGATCCTTCTTGCGGTGCCCGAGAAAAGAAATTACGTGATCAAGGTAATTCTAGTGATAAAACGACATAGAACGAATAAACACAAAGTAAAATTTGCATTTGCTTTGAAATAACAAGGTTGAAAATGGGATACAAACAACAAGACTACACCCTTAGTTCCGACAAAGAGATTACGCTATCATAGCGTCGTTTAAGTACAAAACTCTATAAGAAGAAGGAGATATAAGAATTGAAGATAGAAGACCTCAAACTCTTAGAAAAGGTCAAAATCTTCTCCCTCCAAGCCTTTTGGAATGTAAGCACAAGGTATCTTCTTCTCCCAAAACTTTCACCAAGTACTTCACCTCTAGCCAAGACCTATCATCTTTCCAAGCCAGATTTTGACCTTTAAATATAATCCAAACCCATTTATGAACGCATTATTTTATGTATAATTTTATCATCTACGTTTTGATACCAAGATCATTAAAATCGGAGCCATAGTGAGGAAGTTATGGCCAATTTATTGTAGGCAGCTCCATAAATGCAGGCATAATGGGCTATTATGGTTGTAACCGTGATGCAACTGTTATGCATTAATTTCAACCTCATTAACTCTTGTAACCCCCATATCATTAATGCTCATTTAATCCTCTTCGTTTTGACTCCAAAAACGTCTGAATCAGAGTTAAAATGAAGGAGTTATGAGCATTTAAAGCGGTGCGGCCCGTAATAAATTCTGGCGGCTACGAGATTACGATCGACAAGGCAGATTATGGTCGTGAGGCAGATTATAGCTATGCCCATGACGTTGATGTAGATGTCCAATTTGTCTTAAAATTTGTGGGTGAGTAGTATGGCTTCGGCTTGATTTGTGGCCATAGTTGTAGCATCAAAAACGGCATATCAGAAGATTGCGACTGTGCTGAATTATGGTCGTGCTTGTAATCTCTTTTGTGAAAGTCATCTTCATCCGAAAGGTTGTCGTCGAGGAAGTTATGGGCACGTCTTTGAAATATGATCATGCTTTCATCAAAACGGATCTATCGAGAAGCCAATTAGAGAATTACGGTCATGATGTAGATTATGGCCTCGGCCGTAATTCTCGAAATTAATCCTGTTTGAAGCCAAACTTCTTGTTAAGGTTCTTGATTCACTCGGAGATGCAAATATACTTTCATGTAGCTCTAGAAGAGAGTGAAATGTCCTGTATTCAACAAACATGACAAGTAGTGGAGCTTCTGAAGAAAATCATTGAAATAAGCTGGAAAGAGATGCAAGATCATGAAAATATGTCTCGATTCGCAAACAAATATAGGTCTAAAAGACAATATAAATACGATACATCAAAATCCTCACTGTTCATCGCAAGTTATGGAGCAAATCATGGGCTATAATTTTCATTACAGCCCTGTGTGTAGTAAAATTTCCTCTTTCTCTTTGATTTTTGATCATTCTAAACTATGGCTTTTTGTGATTCTTCTACCATGCTAGCTTAAACACTTTTTGGGACATGGGGTGTAATCCCCTTAATTTCATAATGACTAGATGATCTTTAATTTGTTAGGATACTTTTATTATGATAATTCTACTTAAGTGATGATTGTCTTTAATCCTTTCTAGTTTCATATTGTCAACATGTATTGGAGTTTTTGTGATATAGACTGAAAAGTGACTTACAAAACTTGGAACCCTAAAATTGAGATTTAGGAACTCATCGTAAGAAATTAGGTTTGTTCTTATTTCTAATTCTTAGAAGTTTATTGACTTGTTGATAATTTGATCTTGAAAGAATTAATGAATTAAATATGAAGATATCGTAAGAAATTAGGAATTGGATCGTTGGAAACCCTTAAGTAGAACCTGTGAAACTAAAGTATGAAATTTTTAGTTTTCACTTGAGATGATTGACATAGGGATTGGATGCATGAAAGTGATCTTAAATCTCCTTGTCAATGATTTACTTATCTTTAGCATTGAATAAATCCTGTGCGAAAGTGAGGATTGATTCTTTATAAATTGTCTGCGTGAAAGAAAGATGATTTCTTTATAAAGTAAATTATATCTTTATCATAATACGATTGAACTGACGAGCACTTATTTCCAACTAGTCATTGAAATTAATGTGGATAAAACCCTAGTCTCAACTTTTCTCTCTGACTTCTCATGTACTTTTCGATCGTTTACTTGCGTCATAATTGATTGCTTAGCTAGTGAAAAATCAATTATTCGGTACTTAACAAACGAGGTCTCTGTGGTTCGATATCTTTTTATTACTTCGAGTATCTGTGCACTTGCGGACACAAGTTTTTGGCGCCGTTACTGGGGACCTTGGTTTTTGTTAATATTGAAGTAATTGATAGTATTGCTAGACTAAGCTTGTTTTCTTTTTGTTTTGCAATATTTTCTTGTGATTTTTTTTAGAAGCTGAAATTATTTATATTTTTTATTATTTTCTGCATATTCTGAGTTTGTTTGATTTATCAACTTGTGTATGCGTAGGACCCTTAGATCAGGACCTTTATTTCCTTTTGATCCTGAGATTAACAAAACTCTTAAATTGCGTAGGAAACTCAGATTTGAAGAAAGGCAAGAAGAAGAAATAATTATGGTAGACAGGAGATCGCTTAGGGACTATGCAGCCCCTAATCCACAGGAGATACATTCTAGCATTGCTAGACTGGCAATCGAGGCTAATAATTTTGAAATCAAGCCAGCTTTTCTATCCCCGAAACAGTTGGGAATCCCCGGGGATATTTTACAATTTTACATAGAGATTACATTTGCACAGCAGAAGAATATCCCCGAAACAGGCCGGTCCAGAAAACCTAGTGAAGATCGTCTTGCGAGGGGGTCGACACGATGAGATAGTAAATACCTTAAGAGCAAGATGAGGCTGATGTCGAGGTAGGCACCCAAGCGTGCGCCCTCTACAGTCTCACACACATGGATGCCTCGAGCTCTCTTCTTCCTCGCCTGGTGCTAGCCTCGGGAAGAAGGTCCAAGTCAAGGGATCAATGCATCTTCTGTCACTTGTGAGGATAACTCATGACACCAAGTCATAGCCTCACAGCGGGTTGATCTAGTACATCCACCACTAATATACCCATATGTCTGCGTTAGCACCTTGTGACTAACCAGCCCATATACCAGTCTCACAAGTACCAGAGCTGTCCTATAGCAACTCAGGTACATCAACTGGGGACAACCATTTGAGCACAGATCCAATCTGTCTCCAGGGACATTATCATGTAAGTGTAAAATCGTAGATGTAGACAAACAATGATAATGACAATGCCAGTATGATATAAATATCAGAGTCAAGTAGTACAAATATGGACCAATAGGTCTCAGGGCATACATACCAACAATCTCCCACTTGCACTTAGACCTAGAGGTTGAGGAACCTCAACCCCATATCCCTGGCATGACCATCATGCTTCTGTTGCGCCAAAGCCGTGGTCACTGGGTTTGCTAGATTGTTCTCTGTGTCAACTCTGCTAATCTTGACATCACCTTGGTCAATGATCTCTTTGATCAGGTGAAATCTTCTGAGTATGTGTTTGAACCTTTGATGAGACTGTGGTTCCTTGGCTTGTGCAATTGTCCTATTGTTGTCACAATGGAGCTTAATGGGATCCACTTCACTTTGAACCACCTGAAGTTTAGAAATAAACTTTCTCATCCAAACGGCTTCTTTGGTTGCCTCAGAAGCGGCCACATACTCAGCCTCGGTTGTAGAATCAGCTATGGTGGATTGCTTGAAGCTCTTCCAGCATACAACGCCTCCATTCATCTTGAACACATAGCCGGCCTGCGATCTGAAGTCATCAGGGCCAGATTGGAATGACGCATCAGTGTAGCCCTGAACACTGAGCTCTTCCTCTCCCCCATAGTCCAAGAACAGATCCTTAGTTCTTCTTAGATACTTTAGGATATTCTTTACAGCCACCCAGTGTTGCAGACTTGGTTTGGATTGGTATCGGCTGGTTATGCTCACAGCATAAGCCACATCTGGTCTAGTTCACAACGTTGCATACATGATCGATCCTACTGTCGAAGCATAGGGCACTCTAATCATGTCATCCCTCTCAGCTTGTGTGGTGGGACATTGGCTCTTTAAGAGAGTAAGACCATGTCTCATTGGAAGGTACCTTTTTTTGGATTGCTCCAAGTTAAACCTCTCCAGGACCTTATCAATGTAGGTACTCTAACTAAGGGCCAGGAGCCTCTTGATATATCCCAATAGATCCTCACGCCTAGGGTATAGGCAGCCTCCCCTAAGTCCTTCATTTCAAAATACTTCCCCAACCATGTCTTCACATATTGAAGACTAGGGATGTCGTTTCCGATGAGTAGTATGTCATCGACATACAAGACCAGAAAAATCACTAAGCCCCCACTGAATTTTCTATATACATAGGCATCATCTTTGCTTTTGATAGAGCCATAATCTCTCACAGCTTCATCAAACCGAAGATTCCAACTTCGAGATGCTTGCTTTAATGCATAAATGGATTTCTTTAGCCTGTACACTTTATTGGCATCTACAGGATGGATGAAACCATCAGGTTGTGTCATATACACATCCTCTGTCAGCTTCCCGTTAAGGAACACTGTCTTAACATCCATCTTCCATATCTCATAGTCATGATATGCAGCCATAGCAAGCAAAATCCAAATGGATTTGATCATGGCAATAGGCGAGAAGGTTTCATCATAGTCCACCCTGTGGACTTGTTTGAATCCTTTAGCCACTTGTCTACCCTTATAGGTAACTATGTTGCCATCCATGTCTGTCTTCCTTTTGAAGACCCATTTGCACCCTATGGGTTTTACCCCATCAGGCAGCTCAACCAAATCCCAGACTTGGTTAGCTGACAAGGAATCCATCTCAGATTGCATGGCCTCAAGCCATCTCTCGGAGTCCGGTCCACTGACCGCCTCATCATAAGTCCTAGGCTCATCCTCAATGATGAAGATCCCATCGTGTTGGGTTGGCAGTGACCCATACCTCTCAGGTGCACGACGAATCCTTCCAAACCTACATGGGACCTATGTCTGAACCTCAGGCTGCCTAGCAACCGGTGCAGGTGGCTCAGGTTCCATCTCTGTGTCCTGTGGTTACACTTGGACCTTGTCCAAGTCAAACTTCCTCCCACTGACTTCTCTCATGAGAAATTCTTTCTCTATAAAGACAGCACCCCGAGCAACGAAAACTTTGTTCTCGGTGGGAACATAGAAGTAGTATCCTTTAGTTTCCTTAGGATACCCCAGAAATACACATTTATCAGATCTAGGTTCTAGCTTGCTTGAATCCTGACGTTTGACATTAGCCTCACATCCCTAGATCCTGATAAACGAGAGGTTAGGACGTCTCCCACTCCATACCTTGTATGGTATATTGGAGACACTCTTAGATGGAATGTTATTCAGTATAAGAGAAGTTGTCTCAAGTGCAAAACCTCATAATGTGGGTGGTAGAGTTGCATGACTCATCATAGATCGAACCATGTCCAACAAGGTTCGATTTCTCCTCTCAGACACACCATTCCATTGTGGTATTCCAGGAGGAGTAAGTTGGGATGGAATCCCACGCTCTCTCAAATAGTCAAAGAACTCACCGCTCAGGTACTCTCCACCATGATATGATCAAAGAGTTTTAATGGATCTTCGAAGCTGGTTCTCTACTTCATTTTTGAACTCCTTGAATTTCTCAAAGGATTCAGACTTATGTCTCATCAAATAGACATAACCATATCTACTGAAGTCATCAATAAATGTCATGAAGTAGTTTTACCCTCCTCTGGCTTGTTTATTGAATGGCCCACACACATCACTGTGTATAAGATCCAATAAACCTCCTGCCCTCTCACCGATCTTGATGATGGGCGCCTTTGTCATCTTCCATAATAAACAAGACTCACAAGTATCAAATTCCTCCAAGGAACTTGAATCTAACAACCCATTGTATGAAGTTGTTGGATGCGGTTCTTGTTTATATGGGCTAATAGACAATGTCATAGGAAAGCACCTACTGAACCACTCAGTTTGATCCTTTTGTTATTTATGTTACGATATGTTTATTTGAAATTCTATGTAGCATTTGGTGAGATTTTTCATTGGTGATTATATTTTAGAAGTTTATTCTTCATAAGAAAGTTTATTCCTTCAATCAGTTTTTGATTTTGCTTAAGGACAAGCAAAGTTTGAGCCTTATGTATTTGATGACACGAAAATTCATAGTATATTTTGTGTCATTTGATAGGTCTTTTTATATCATATGCATGCTTCTTTGATTATTTTTATGCCTTATTTATCAAATATTGCGAAATCTACACCTTTTATGGTTTTTGATAATTTTCAAGTAAAAGGCATCATTTTAAGGTGCTTTCAAGCAATTCAAGTGCATAGACAAATTCTCATCATCAAGAGAAGATTACATGTCAAATTTCATGCAAATTGGAGCTTTAGACGAAATTACGGCAGGGCCGTAATGAATATTACGGTACCGTGGTTTTACTGAACCTACAGAATAAGTCACGGCACTATCGTAATCTATTTGACTTGCCGTAATTTCAGTCGAAATCTGTCCAAAGAAGAATACGACAATACCGTAATTAATATTATGGGCCGTAATTTCAGGAGATTTCTTTCCAGAAAGATTTACATTTATACGACACTACCGTAGTTTATATTTGATGACACCAAAGTATATAGTATATTTTGTATCATTTTATATATCTTTTCATGCTAAATTGAAACTCTTTTGCTTATTTTTGTGCCAAATTTATCAAGTATTGCAAAATCTACTTCTATTTTGGTTTTTGAAGATTTTCAGGTAAAAAGGCAGTATTTTTAGGTGTTTTCAAGAAAAATCAAATGCATGGAAGAGTTGGCATCATCAAGAAGAGGATACATGACAAATTTCAAGCAAAATGGAGCCATGAACCAAAATACGGCAGGGCCATAATATATATTACGGTACCGTATTTTTGTACGTTGCCGTAATATCATAGCCCTACCGTATTTTGGCTAATTTTTCATCAGAAGATTTTACAAAAATTATGGCACTTCCGTATGAATTTACACGGGCCGTAATCTGAAGCGCTTTCAAACCAGAGATATTTACTGAAATTACAACACTACCGTAAACCATTTTACGGGCCGTAATTTCCAGACGTTTTCGACCAGAAAGTTTTACGAAAATTATGGCACTGCCGTAATATTTTTCACGGGCTGCAATTTTGACTCAGGTTTCATAGAACCAAATTATGGCACTGCCGTAATTTAAATTGCGGCTGTAATTTTAACCTGGACACGCAAGTTTTTTCATGCCCGATTCTTGCGCGGACCATATCTTGAGATCCAGACATCCAAATTGAGATCCGAAAGAAGTTGCGGACTTGTCTCGATGAGGAGAAGATAAACGGACCAAAATCCCTAATTTTTAGTTGGAATCGAGGGAGCAATCAATAGATAGTTCCTTAGGGCACGGCCTCACGCCGAGAGGCGTGGAGGTCACCTTAGGCCACGATTTTTACACTGAAGCTTCGACTAGAGGAGGAGAGGACACCACAGAAGTTTCAAAGCCAAAGGATCTCAGATGGAGGAGAAATTATCAAAGTAGCGTCACCGGCACTGTTCACCGCGGGTTTACAAGCAATTATGGCTGTAATTTCTATTACAGCCGTATTGTAACGTTAATTCTCCCTCTTTCTTTGATTTCTGCCACTTTGATAATGTGGTTTATTGTATTTCTTTTTCCATGCAAGTTTAATCTTATTTTGGGACATGGGGTGTAATCCCTTTGATTTTATATGATTAGATAACTTTTATTTCGTCAAGATAATTTTTCTATGATAATTCTACTTGTGTGATGACTTGTCTTTAATTCTCCTTAGTTTTCTTAGTATCATGCATGATTATAGAGTTTTCGCAATATGGACTGAAAAGTGACTTGCTTGAGAACTTGGAACCCTAAAATTGAACAATAGGAACTCACCGTAAGAAATTAGGTTAAGTTCTTATTTCTTGATTTTAGTAGTTTAATTGTATGTTAGATAATTTGAATCTAGGATTGAGTTATTGTGTCAAACGTGAAGATCTTGCACGAAAGTGAGGATCGGAACGTTGGAGAACCATAAGTAGAACTTGTGTTGAGACTCGGATGCATGAAAGTGATCCTTGAGATGATCAACTCAGAATTCGGATGCACGAAAGTGATCCTTGAGTTCTTCGTTTGATGATTTACTTATCTTTAGCGTTGAGATAGATCTTGTGCGAAAGCGAGGATTGGTCCCTACATGATTCTCTGCACGAAAGTAAGATAATCCCTTTATGAAGTAAATTATATCTTTATCATAATAAAATTAGACTGACGATCTTTTATTCATATCTAGTCATTGAAATTAAAGTGGATGAAACCCTAGTCCTAGTTTATATGTCTGATATATTTTTGTGTTCTTTCTATTATTTACTTGCATCATATTCAATTTGCTTAGCTAGTAAGAAAATAACTATTTGGTACTTAACAATAAGGTCTCTGTGGATTCAAAACTTTTTTTTACTTTATTACTTCGAGTATCCGTGCACTTGCGGACACAATAAGTTTAGGACAAGTCTTTGGGGCGCCAATATAAAATATTTAAACCAGAGATAAGTTGCACCTACTTGTTGGGATACAACAAGCTTTTGGCGCTGTTGCTGAGGACCTTAGTTCTGTTAATATCAAAATAGTTGTTAGTATTGCTAGACTAAGTTTTATTTGTTTTTAGTTTTAACTTTGTTTTCTGTTTTTGTAGGTTTTGGATTTCACAAGTTGTGACAGAACTGTGATTTCTGAAATTTGTGAATTTGCTTGTGTTTATTATTTTTTGTTTTTTTATATTCTGAAAAAAAGAAAAAAGAGAGAAAAATTTGATTGATTGGTATTGGATTATCTTTCTGTTCTTGATAGATTTGAAGATATGTCTTTTTATCATAACTCCTAGGCAACTGAAAGAGGTGAGGAATACATGCCACATGGAAGGTATGAAGATGATTCATTGTGCACACTTCAAGATAAGTTTAACTCTTATATGCACTCTGTCAGATATGATATTTGTGGATGCTTTGATCATTGTACTTCTGATTGCCATATTTTAATGCCCCAAAATTCTAATTCTTCATGGTATCAAGATGATCATTATGATTCCAGTTGGGAAAATTAAACTTCTTTTTATGAGGATTACTCAAATCATGTTTCTAAACCATACTTTGAGGACACTGAAGAATCTAGGTTAGAATCTATGCTTGAAAAATTCATGTCAAATCAAAACCAAATCATGATAAATCAAAGTGAGAAAATTGAGGATCTTAAGGGAATAACTTGCCTCTCAAGTAGAATCTTTAACTGCTAATTCTGAAATTCTAGAAACTTGGATAGCACAACAAGCATATTTATTTGAGTTTGATTTGAAAACTAAAGAAATTGATTTAGAAAATTCCCCCTCTGATTATGATTGTTTTGAGATAGAGCCTTATGTGGATATTAATGCATCTCAGTATGATTTTGAAATTGATTCCTTTGATAATGTATTTGTGAAAAAGTTTGAGAAATTGAAATTGAAAAACCCTCTTTTGATGAAATTGATTCTTTTGATAATACATTATTTATGGTTAATTCAGATAAAGGATATGAGGGGACTAATTTAGAAAAATCTTACTCTGATTTTGTTGATAATTTTAAAATTGATAAATTATTTGATGATGAACATGAGGAACTTGAAAATGATTTGAAAATTACAAACATTGTTGAATCTCACTTTGATGCTTTGCCCATATCTATTGTTCAATCTTCTAATTTATTTGAAAATTGCATGTTATTTACTTTGGTATGTGAAGCAGTTTTGGATAGCGGAAAAGGAAAAAATTGCATGTTATTTACTTTGGTACTAATTCACCTGCTTCACCATGATATTTGATTTTTGGTCAAGCTATGGACCTAAAATTAGCGCTTCTCGGGAGGCAACCCAAGCATTATCACTTAGCCTAGTTTCTTTTATTTTAGTTTATTTTTAGAATTAATTTTTCTTTTCGTTTTGTAGGAAAATAAAAATTTGTGCAAAATACGGCACTGCCGTAATCTGCTTTACGGTGCCATAATGTTGGTCTGGTTTCATCCCGAGAGTTTTTGGTATTTTATGGCACTATCGTAAATTTTTTTACGGTACCGTAATTTTGAGTTTTCTTACCCGAGAGTTTTGTGTAAATTACAACACTGCCGTAAGGAATATTACGCCTGTAATTCTAAACCTACAGTCTGCTTATCTGATTAGGTGTTTTCTCGCTGCGATTTTAAGAAACTAGGTTGAGAAAATTTTTTGATCTTTGGCACCATCACGAAGTACTCATCTTTGTCTATCATCTGGATATTTTTGCTGAATTTTAAAGTCCATGGATCATTCTAAAACACATAGCATCTTTTCAATTCTGATTAATTTCTGCAGCAGTTTTCTCTTGACTAATATAATTAGCACTTTTATTGCAAGTTTTTAATATGCTTTAATGAGTTGTAACCTGATTTTTCACGTGGAATTGGAAGAACATGTTTCATTATATCTTGTGGATTTGTTGTTTTCATGAAAATATTTTCTGACAATTCTAGGACACATAGCAACTTTTTGAATTTGATTAACTTCTATGCAGTTTTTAGTTTTGTAATCTGAGTAGTCTTCTTTCTGTTAATACCCTAAATTCCTGAAAGATTTTAATCCTTTATTTTTCATATGCCCGGAAAGCACAAGTTTCATTCTATTACATGATTTTGTCCATTTTCTTTTTGGATCATTAAATCTTATTTTTGGATATGGCTACTTTTCATAAAAAAAATCACTAGTTGCTCTACTTGCTTTCTACATGTTATAGCTTCTTTTGCCTCCAGATCCAGAAATCTTCAAGAGCAACTGTCTTCCACCTCTAGCTACCACTGCATCTGCCTTTGACATCACTGTTTTCAGCCGTCGACACTGGATTATACCATCAATAGACTCTTACTTCTTCTACTGCCTCTATTTCCATTGATTTGATTTATTTATACAGCAGACTCTTCATTAGTGACTAATTTTTTTTATATATGCAGCATTATTTTTGGCACCCACTGGCCGACGATCTCACCTCCAGGACTATAGTCTCTAGCAGGCCATTGGAGATTACTCACTCTACTATCAGCACCACCATCATCATTGCTAGCAGCTTTTCAGCTAGCCTCTGTTCACCCTCTGCTTCTCAGCTGCATCAGCTCTTTCCACCAGGACTTTTCTGGACCATTGATGATATACTTGATTCTCCCTTGAGAAAATTATTTTTATCATTATTATTTTTTGAGACTATTTTTAGACTGAGCCTTATGTATCTTAAATTGTGTAGGAAAAATAAAAAGAAAGGCACATCTATGGACCCAGCTGCATTTGCCCCGACACTAGTTTTGGTCTGAGCCTTATGTATTTTTGGTCAGAGATTGCTATATAGTTTTGTGGGTATCGTTTGCACTCTCTTGTATTCATGATTACTTCATATGGTTGCATCTTTGATTTGCTTTAGATATATCACTCACTGATATTTCTTCGATATGGTTGTATGATGATATGATTGTTCATAGTCCACTTTCTACTATCTTGTGGTGTGATTCTATTTTTAAAAGAATTTCATTGATAAATATCTTCCTTGATGATGAACAAACCTGTATTCATGATTAGAAAGAAACCTATCATGTTAGATTTATTTCTTCAATGCATATCTATCTTTTGAAATTTGACATTAGTTGATGCATGAAATTTTGGATAGATGTGTAATTTTAGGAATAAGATCTAAAGGTGAAACTACTCCTTTAAATAAAATGAGCATATGAGTATGATTACTGAATTGATATCAATTGATCAACCTAGTAGATGTTTAGTCTATTTTGCTATTTGTTGGGAAGGAAGAATCCAAGATCCATAAAAATAGTGAGAGACTCCCCTACTTGGCACTATGTAAAATTGATAGTAGTACCTAAGACATGGGTTGAAGTCTATGTTTAAAAGATAATGAGAGAGAAAAAGAATAAGACTCCTCTACTTGGCACTATGCAAAATTGATAGTGGTACCGAAGATAAGAGTTGAAGTCAAAATAAAAAAAAGTGTATCTAAGTGGGTACACACCATCTGTGCAAAAACATCAAAATACATGAAAAAGAAAAAAAAATGAATAAAAAAAATGTGTGGAAAAAGATCTTGGAAACCTAATTCCTGTAAACAAAAGTATGATAGATTTGAATTGAAAATTAGGTGAAATCATGAGATTGAAAATTCTATTTATTATACAAGTTGCAAAGTTTTATTTGATTGAGATGTAAATCTAGAGGGTTGAGTTCTAAGAATGATATGTTTATTTGATGTTTTGTGATACAATTGATGGAATTTTTCATTGATGATTGTATTTTAGAAATTTATTGAGCATGAAAAAGTTTATCCTTTAATCAATTTTTGATTTTTACTTGGGGACAAGCAAAGTTTGAGCCTTATGTATTTTGATGACACCAAAATATATAGTATATTTTATATCATTTTATATACCTTTTCATGCTAAATTGAAACTTTTTTGCTTATTTTTGTGCCAAATTTATCAAGTATTGCAAAATCTACTTCTATTTTGGTATTTGATGATTTTCAAGTAAAAAGACAGTATTTTTAGGCGTTTTCAAGCAAAATTAAATGCATGGAAGAGTTGTCATCATCAAGAAGAGGACACATGACAAATTTCAAGCAAAATGGAGCCATGAACCAAAATACGGCAGGGTCGTAATATATATTACAGTACCTTATTTTTGTACGCTATCGTAATATCAGAGCCTTGCCGTATTTTGGCTAATTTTTCATCAGAAGATTTTATAAAAATTATGGCACTACCGTAAACCATTTACACGGGCCGTAATATGAAGCGCTTTCAAACCAGAGATATTCACTGAAATTACGGCACTACCGTAAACCATTTTACAGGCCATAATTTCTAGACGTTTTTGACCAAAAAGTTTTACGAAAATTATGGCACTGCCGTAATATTTTTCATGGGCTGTAATTTTGACTCAGGGTTCACAGAATCAAATTACGGCACTGCCGTAATTTAAATTATCGCCGTAATTTTAACATGGACATGCGAGTTTTTTGGGCCCGATTTTTGCGCGGACCATATCTTGAGATCCAGACATCCAAATTGAGATCCTAAAGAAGCTATGGACTCATCTCATTGAGGAGAAGATAAAGGGACCAAAAGAACTAATTTTTAGGAGGAATCGAGGGAGCAATCGATAGAGAGGTCCTTAGGGCACGGCCTTGCGCCGAGAGGCGTAGAGGTCACCTTAGGTCGCGATTTTTACACTGAAGCTTCACCTGGAGGAGGAGAGGATACCACAGAAGTTTCAAAGCCAAAGGATCTCAGACGGAGGAGAAATTAACAAAGGAATGTCGCCGGCACTATTCACCACGGGTTTACAAGCAATTTACGGCTGTAATTTCTATTAGAGCCGTATTGTAATGTTAATTCTCCCTCTTTCTTTGATTTCTGACACTTTGATACTATGGTTTATTATATTTCTTTTTCTATGCAAGCTTAATCTTATTTTGTGACATGGGGTGTAATCCCTTTGATTTTATATGATTAGATAACTTTTATTTCGTCAAGATAATTTTGCTATGATAATTCTACTTGTGTGATGACTTGTCTTTAATTCTCCTTAGTTTTCTTAGTATCATGCATGATTATAGAGTTTTCGCAATATGGACTGAAAAGTGACTTGCTTTAGAACTTGGAACCATAAAATTGAACAATAGGAACTCACCGTAAGAAATTAGGTTAAGTTCTTATTTCTTGATTTTAGTAGTTTAATTATCATGTTAGATAATTCGAATCGAGGATTGAGTTATTGTGTCAAACGTGGAGATCTTGCACGAAAGTGAGGATCAAAACATTAGAGAACCATAAGTAGAACTTGTGTTGAGACTCGGATGCACGAAAGTGATCCTTGAGATTCCACTTGAGATGATCAACTTAGAATTCGGATGCACGAAAGTGATCCTTGAGTTCTTCGTTTGATGATTTACTTATCTTCAGCATTGGGATAGATCTTGCTCGAAAGCGAGGATTGGTCCCTGAATGATTGTCTTCACGAAAGTGAGATAATCCCTTTATGAAGTAAATTATATCTTTATCATAATAAAATTAGACTGACGACCTGTTATTCATATCTAGTCATTGAAATTAAAGTGGATGAAACCCTAGTCCCAGTTTATCTCTCTGATATATTTTCGTGTTCTTTCTATTATTTACTTGCATCATATTCAATTTCCTTAGCTAGTAAGAAAATAACTATTTGGTACTTAACAATAAGGTCTCTGTGGATTCGACACTTTTTTTTTCACTTTATTACTTCTAGTATCCATACACTTGCGGAAACAACAAGTTTAGGACAACAAGTCTTTGGGGTGCCAATATAAAATATTTAAACCAGAGATAAGTTGCACCTACTTGTTCGGATACAACAATATTACAGCCTGTATTTCTTTTTAGTTTCTTGACAGAAGATATTACGACACTACTGTAATGGAAATTACGGCCGTGATTATGATCCAGACATCAGATTTTCCCGGTATTACTGTAGCCCGATTTTTGCGCGAATGATTGCAGACGATTTAGACCACCAATTCAAGAACCATAAAAAGGGGAACACTTGGGAGAAGGAGGCGAACATCATTGAATAGAAAGCGCTAATTTTGGTATACGATTCAGGGAGAAATCGAGTTTACCACCGCCGCCCTAGGGTTCTTCACCATGAAGTGCACAGAGCCCCACTGGTCATGAAATTTGAGGAAAAGCTACGCCTAGAAGAGAACATACCCCAGAAGTTTCCGAGCAAAAAGAGATCGATTAGAGGAGAAATCAACGAAAGAAGGGACGCCGCACTGTTCATCGCAAGTTCTGGAGTAAATCAATCACGAGCTGTAATTTTCATTATAGCCCTGTGTGTAGTAAAATTTCCTCTTTCTCTTTGATTTTTGATCATTCTAAACTATGGCTTTTTGTAATTCTTCTACCATGCTAGCTTAAACACTTTTTGGGACATGGGGTGTAATCTCCTTAATTTCATAATGAGTAGATGATCTTTAATTCGTCAGGATACTTTTATTATGATAATTCTACTTAAGTGATGATCGTCTTTAATCCTTTGCAGTTTCATATTGTCAACATGTATTGAAGTTTTTGTGATATGGACTGAAAAGTGACTTACAAAACTTGGAACCCTAAAATTGGGATTTAGGAACTCATCGTAAGAAATTAGGTTTGTTCTAATTTCTAATTCTTAAAAGTTTATTGACATGTTGATAATCTGGTCTAAGAAGAATTAATGATTTAAATATAAAGATATCGTAAGAAATTAGGTATTGGATCGTTGGAAACCCGTAAGTAGAACCTGTGAAACTAAAGTATGAAAGTATTTAGTTTTCACTTGAGATGATTGACATAGAGATTGGATGCATGAAAGTGATCTTAAATCTCATTGTCAATGATTTACTTATCTTTAGCATTGAATAAATCCTGTGTGAAAGTGAGGATTGATTCTTTGTATATTGTCTGCGCGAAAGCGAGATGATTTCTTTATAAAGTAAATTATATCTTTATGATAATAAGATCGAACTGATGAGCACTTATTTCCAACTAGTCATTTAAATTAAGGTGGATAAAACCCTAGTCCCAATTTTTCTCTCTAACTTCTCATGTACTTTTCGATCGTTTGCTTGCATCATAATCGATTGCTTAGCTAGTGAAAAATCAATTATTTGGTACTTAACAAAGGAGGGCTCTGTGGTTCGATATCTTTTTATTACTTCGAGTGTCCGTACACTTGTGGACACAACAAGGATCGACAATCAATATCAAGTTCTAATCCCTTGAACAACAAAACAAGTTATAAAAAAATGTCATCATCTAAATTACACTAGAAAAATATCCATTCTTTCAAAGTCTTCTACCCAAAAGCAAAGTAGAGTCATACAATTCAAAATCTGAGAGCAAAACTTACTATCAAGATAACCCATCATAATCAAATTTCAAATCTGGTAACATTCTCATCACAACAAGTCACATTACAACTTCTTAATACAAGTCTTTTATGGAACATACAATGTTTTCAAGATTACAAAATTTCATGATTTAGCCAAAAACATCGAAATGAGCTTCCAAAAATTTCATACTTCTGCCCACAATGCGTAGCTAAGCTAATCTGCAATATGGGTTAGTGTACATAAGAATGAGCATAAATTGCCCAGCAAGTAATCCCAAATGCAAAGCGAAACAAAACTAAAGAAGATAAACATATCAATGATATAGTGAACACAATAAATTAATTATTAAAGATAACAAAATTTCCTTGAGCACATCATTTGTGTAAGGAAAGCAATATAGTAACATTTTCCCCACGAATAAGACATTTGTGTCACAAATAGTCATTGATCATTATTGAGCATTTGAATTATATGTAGTCATGGGTCATAGGGGTGCATTCATATCATGAATAGTCATGGATCTTAGGTGTGGGGGAGACAATCAAAATTCACAATTCCTTCCACGTCTGGAAGTTGAACCCATCCTCGTTTGGAGAGAGAGAGAGAGCAAACAAAGGCTAGCAAGAGTATCTTAGGGCTCTTAATGCAAATAGATAGTGAGATTCAAGCGCCCCCACCTTTTTAGGGGTGTGGCACTTCTGATGGAGGACAGTCACCACACCTGCTTGCCTCACACAAACCAAGAGGGCTTTCAAACATGCTTGCCTCACACAAGCCATGTTACAACCGCCCTACAACACTACGGACCGGCGCCTCCCACTGATCCCCTCGGGCCTCACACCCGCAGGGTCCAGGATTCGAGCCTCGGGTGAGTCCACACCCATGCGAGCCAACATGCTGCAGCGAGGCCTCGAACCCTCGACTTGGCCATTACTAACCAGGTCCCTTCACCATCTTAGCTGTACCTTTTATGATGGAGGATGGTCACCACACCTGCTTGCCTCACACAAGCCAGGAGGGCTTTCAAACATGCTTGCCTCACACAAGCCATGTTACAACCGCCCTACAACACTAAGGACCGGCGCCTCCCACCGATCCCCTCGGGCCTCACACCCCGCAAGGTTCAGGATTCGAGCCTCGGGTGAGTCCACACCCATGCGAGGCAACATGCTGCAGCGAGGCCTCGAACCCTCAACTTGGCCATTACTAACCAAGTCCCTTCACCATCTTAGCTGTACCTTTTATGATGGAGGATGGTCACCACACCTTCTTGCCTCACAGAAGCCAGGAGGGTTTTCAAACATGCTTGCCTCACACAAAGCCTTGTTACAACCGCCCTACAACACTGAGGACCGGTGCCTCCCACCGATCCCCTCGGGCCTCACACCCACAGGGTCCAGGATTCGAGCCTCGGGTGAGTCCACACCTATTCGAGGCAACATGCTGCAGGGAGGCCTCGAACCCTCGACTTGGTTAGTAATGGCCAAGTCGAGGGTTCGAGGCCTCGCTGCAGCATGTTGCCTCGCATGGGTGTGGACTCACCCGAGGCTCGAATCCTGGACCCTGCGGGTGTGAGGCCTGAGGGGATCGGTGGGAGGCACCGGTCCTCAGTGTTGTAGGGCAGTTGTAACATGGCTTTGTGTGAGGCAAGCATGTTTGAAAGCCCTCCTGGCTTGTGTGAGGCAAGCAGGTGTGGTGACCGTCCTCCATCAACTTTGCTCCCAATAACTCATTTGGATAGAGGGATTCAAGAGGTGGCCCCTACCTTTTTAAGGGTGTGACACTTTGCTCCACATCCATCCACATAACTCTCATTTGGGTTCATACAATTCTCTCCACAATATAGATTTCATAATGAAAGGAATAAGACAATGATGTTGAGCATAACATTGATAATGAGATATAACATAAGTCATTGAACAAACCATTGTCATTCAATTAGGCACATAGAGATTTTTAGGGCCAAACGGGTCATAAGTTCCATATTTTATGCTAGAGTTCATGCCATGAGTTTAAAGTCATGAGTTAAGGCATAGAAAGATAGATTTCATCTTGCTGCTTCAAAAATAATTTTAAGCTCAAAACACAATACCAACTTTAGTGGTAAGCATATAACAAAAAATTAGGCAGATTCATATATCAGATTGCAACCTTTGTTTCAGATC
The DNA here is from genome assembly GCA_027563935.2 of Costus lasius. Taxonomy (NCBI): domain Eukaryota; kingdom Viridiplantae; phylum Streptophyta; class Magnoliopsida; order Zingiberales; family Costaceae; genus Costus; species Costus lasius. The sequence continues at coordinate 61,178,817 of CM050454.1, read as the reverse complement.
AAATGCCTAAACGAAAATAGGCAACATGGAACTCAAAATGAAGCTCTCTATGTGCACTTTCCAATGCAACTGAGTTTACAGAATTTGGAGTTGTAATCAGGGAGAAATGAGGGTTTGAACACAGAAAGGTCGGGATTCCAGATTTCTAGGAAATTAAGCAAATATGCAGATTCGAGTCTCTGATTGTGACACATGTTTCGGATTGAATACCTAACAAAAAATAGGCAATATGGTAGTCAAAATGAAGCTCTCCAAGTCTACATTTCAATGAAACTAGATTTACAAGATTTAGAGCTAAACCTAAGCATATATGAGGGTTCGAATGCCAAAAGGTCAGGATTCTAGATTTCCAGAAAACAGATTTCGTAAGTTAGATAACAATACTGATTGCAACACGAACATAACTCAGATGTGGTCGATATCATATTCAAATCAAAGCTGTGTGAGTCTAGTTTGGAATGAAATTAGTTTGGTATAATTCGGATCTGTAGGTCAGGAGATATTTAGGTTTCTGTACATCAAGGTCAGATTGGAGACAGTAGATTTCAGCAGAATAGAATTTTAGAAACCTTACAAACATTCAAATCCGCCTCCATAAAACAAAAATCATGAAATTTAAATCCCAAATCAAACACATAAGACATGAGGTAAATGAAATCATCCAGAGCATGAAGGAAAAACTAGATTATCGAAGATCAAGAGCAAGATTACTTGCCTTGAGATGATGAAATTCTTCTCCCAACTCCTTCCCCTTGGTGGCGGCTCCCCCCTAGGGTTCTTTCCAAACAAACATGACCAGCCCCTTCTTCTCAATTTTCTTTTTCATAATACTAACCCTCAAGGCTTATGTGGTAAGTTTTTTAGAAATACCCCTTTAAGATACCAATGAAGACATTTAAGTCCAAAAAAATGCCAAAGATGCCATCAACACCCTAGAAAAAATTAATATTTCAAGCATGCTTAATTGACCAAGTGATGATTTACCAAACTTATTATTTGCATACCATCATAAGGGTTTCATAAGCTTTAGGGTATTACAGATTGCACTTGACAACTCCCCTTATTAAGACAGTCTAAGCATTTCATGTCCAGTGAGGGCTGGATACAGCATGAAACCCTAATCTCTCAACGATGCCTCTAGTCAAGTCCATTCCTAACCGTTATGCCCAGGGCCAATGAGTTTCCTTGCGAAGGCATGTCTAGGTTAAAACTGGACTGGGAAACCATTGTCACCAGACACTTTGTAAAGATAGGTGGGTGTGTCCCACGAGGGTGGAAAATAGTGCACAACATCACTAATCGATAGCTTGATGAGGGCTACGAGTTAGAAGACTACTAGACTTGATATTTTTATTGAGGGTTTTTGAGGTCTCTGATGTGATCCGAATGGACACACTTTTAAATACAAGCAGGTAGACTCGTTTCAAATGTCGCAGCCAAAGGTATTGGCGTACAGGGCTATTGTTACTCCCTGGCATGGCTCCAAAAACTTGTTGTCCCTAACTTGTAGTGTCCACAAGTGCACGGATACTCGAAGTAAAAAAGTAATATCGATCCCCAGAGAGACCTATGCTGTTAAATACCGAATAATTGATTTCTTCCTATCTAGGCAATAGAAAAAGAGAAAGGCAAGCAGAGAGCGAAAACACGCGGGAGAATAATGTCAGAGAGAAATTGGGACTAGGGTTTCATTCTCTTGGATTTTCATGACTAGATTTATAAAGATGTTCATCAATCAAATTCTAGCATGATAAAGACTCAATTTACTTCAAAAAGGGATTATCTCACTTTCGTGCAGATAACCATGCAGAGATAAATCTTCACTTTCGCGCAAGATTCATCCCAAGCTGAAGATAAGTAAATCATCAATCAAAGAACTCAAAGATCACTTTCGTGCATCCGAGTTCTAAGTTGATTGCCTTGAGTGGAATCTCGAGGATCACTATCGTGCATCCGAGACTCAACACATGTTTTACCTATGGCTCTCCAACGTTCCGATCCTCACTTTCGTGCAAGATCTCCACGTTTGACACAATAACTCAATCCTAAGTTCAATAATATCATCATGACAATTTAACTTACTAAAATAAAGAAATAAGAACTTAACCTAGTTTCCTACGGTGAGTTCCTATTAATCAATTTTAGGGTTCCAAGTTCTCAAGCAAATCACCTTTCGGTCCTTATTGCGAAAACTCTAAATCATGATGACAAAAAGCAAACTAAGGAGAATCTTAGAGCAATAATCGCATAGGTAAAATTATCAAAGTAGAATAATCATGATGAAATTAAAAGATTATCTAGTCATTTAGAAAATCAAAGGGAATTACTCCCCCATGTCCCAAAATAAGTTTAAGCTAGCATGGTGAAGGAATTACAAAATACCATAATTTTATATGATCAAAAATCAACAAGAAAGGAATTTTAGGAAAATATAGCACGGCTGTGAAATATTTCACAGCCGTAATTTGCAATGAAAGTGGTGAATAGTGGCGGTGCTTCTTCTTCCTTTGATTTCTCCTCAAATTGATCTCCTTTCATTCTGAAACTTCTGGTACGTTGTCTCTTTCTCCAGGCGAAGCTTCAGTATGAAAATCGCGGCCGGAGGTGCTCTGGATTGGTCGTGGCGGCGGAACTCTAAGCGGCAGCGTGTACCGTGATTTCTCCCTCGATAATGAATGCAATTTAGGGTTTTTGGTGTCTACGTGATCCTCTCATCGTCAGCTCTCCTCCTTCTTCTTACGACATCCAATTTAAAGCTCTGGATCACCAACAATATTCTCCGAAAAATCAGGCGTCAAAATTGACCAGGGAGTCGCGTTCAAAAACAGAAATACGACAGTGTAATAGTTCACGGCACTGCCGTAAAATCGCTCGAGTGTTCTGTTTTGAAAGTGCTGGGAAATACGGCACCGTAATATGGTTCACGACACTACCATAGAATCAGCTGAACTCTCTGGTCGGAAACGTCTGGAAAATACGGCCCATGAAATAGTTTACGGCAGTGCCGTAATTTCAACAATGGTCTCTGTTCCCAAAGTGCTCCAAAATACGGCCGTGTAAAATCTTACGGCAGTGCCGTATTTTTCGCACAATCTTCTAATCTGATGTTTTCCCAAATTACGGCAGGTGCTCCGATATTACGGTATCGTATGGAAATACGGTACCGTAATATAGATTACGGCACTATCGTATTTTGGTGAGTTGCTCCGTTTTGCGTGAAATTTGTCATGCATCTTCTTCTTGATGATGAGAATTCTTCTATATGTTTGATTTTGCTCGAAAACACCCTAAAATGATGTTTTTTTGCCTGAAAATCACGAAAAACAAGATTAGAAGTAGACTTTGCAATATTTGATGGATTCAGCATAAAAACAAGTAAAAGATCCTCAATTTAGCATGAAAATGTTGGGTAATCCCGGGGATTTTAAAATTTTACAAACAAGCACAGCGGAAGCAATCCCCGAAACAGGCGAGTCCCAAAAACCCAGAAGATCGAGTCTTGCGAGGAGATCGACACGGTGAGTAGGAGATGATACCTTGATACAAATTAAGTCTTGCGATGCAGGCGCCCAAATGTGCGCCCTCTGCAGTCTCGCACACAGCCGAACCTCTAATCCTCTTCTTCCACGCCCGGCGCTAGCCTCCGGAAGAAGATCCATTCCTTTGGGAGACTTCCACAATCACTTGCGCCAACTCCAGAGGAGATGCCAAGGAGAGGAGGAGGAGCTTCGTTGGAGTCCAACTATTGTAGCACTCCACCAAGATCCGAACCGGAATCAACCGAAGCCAAAGTCCAACTTTCGAGAGGAGGGCGCCAAGGAACTTCCAAAGTTCCGAACTCACTAAAGGGAAGAGGAGAGGCAATGGGCGAACATCCCTCTCCGTCTTTCCAAAAGTGGTGACAAGGGGACAAGGGGGCAAGAGTTGCGACGAGGGGGGAGGAAGGGGGTTTATATACCCATGAATAGGTGCACTTCTTCACTAGTGAAGAGGCACACCTCTTCATGAAGAGACACACCTCTTGAAGAGGTAAAACCCATTTCGCCCACTCCAAGTGCCATGCGCCCAAGTAAATTCACCCACTCCAAGTGAGAAGCTCCAAGCTTCTCACCTTAAGAAGATGTCCAACTTGGATTTTTCCACCTCAAGGAAATGCGCCAAGCTCACTCCAAGTAGCTTGCGCCATTCCATTTGGCCCATTGGCCCAAATGGCTTATTTATCCCATTTGGCCTATTAGCCCAACTTGGTCTATTGGGCCCATTGGGCCCATTTGGCCTACTAGGCCCAAAAATAAGTTAGTTTCAAATGATTCCTTTCATCTCATCTAGCACAGTGGTGCTGATGGATTCTCTCAAACAGATCTGAGTTATCCAATAACTCAATCAATAGGCTACCCGATCAATACGAGAACCCGAGTTTCAAGTTGTGCGACCCTGTATGTTCCTCAAACGTTGGCAGTGATGAACCGAGTCATCACAAGCAGTGATTGGCACCTAGTAGTGCATCGCTGCTACCCAAGTCATCGAAATGGATATCAACATCGACATCCCCATCATCGCAACAAGGTACCGATGCATTACAGTCTCTTTGCCGAACTGATATCCGATTGGACAAAGTGTGTCACCACTTTGTTTTCACCCAATCTCATGGTCATGACTAAATCAGGCTTTCACCTCGGTATGGCCATACATTTCTAGTCATGCAACCATAGGGGAGCCCCATGGATATCAAGCTTCCCGTAGGAAGGGGCAAATCCTATGTCTGTCCATTGATCTTCTTATATGGGTCGTGACATACCCAATGACAACTGTTATGACCTCCCTGCTACGGCGAGGCGTTAGGTTGTATCAAAGTATATCCCTAACCATATAGAAGAGTCAATGACCTCAAGTCAAGGGATCAATGCATCTCCTGATACATGTGAGCTTAACTCATGACACCAAGTTAAAGCCTCACAGCGGGTCGGTCCAGTATATCCACCACTGATATACCCATATGCCTGCGTTAGCACCCCGTGCGTAACCAGCCCATATACCAGTCTCACATGTACCAGAGCTATCCCTTATCCACTTAGGTACTCGACCGGGGACACACCGTTTGAGCACAGATACAATCTGTCTCCAGGGACATTATTATCCATGTACATAATCACAGATGTAAACATAGCATAATAACGACAATGCCAGAATGATATATTAAATATCAATGTCAAGTAGTACAAGATGGACCAACAACGGGTCCAAGGGCATATACACCAACAATCTCCCACTTGCACTTAGACTTAGTTGTTGAGAAATCTCAACCCTATGTCCCTCGCATGACCATCAAGCTTCTGCTGCGCCAAAGCCTTGGTCAGTGGGTCTACCAGATTATTGTCTGTGTCAACTCTGCTTATCCTGACATCACCTCTATCAATGATCTCCCAGATCAGGTGAAATCTACTGAGAATGTGTTTGGATTTTTGATGAGACCGTGGTTCCTTTGCCTGTGCCATCGTTTTATTGTTGTCACAATAGAGCTCAATCAGATCCACAGCAGTTGGAACCACCTGAAATTCAGAAATGAACTTCCGAATCCAAAGGGCTTCTTTGGTTGCCTCAGAAGCAACGACATACTCAGCCTCGGTCGTAGAATCAGTTACAATGGATTGCTTAGAGCTCTCTCAGCTCATAGCACCTCCACTCAATCTGAACACATAGCCTGTCTGCGATCTGACATCATTAGGGTCAGACTGGAATGATGCCTCAGTGTAGCCCTGAACAATGAGCTCTTCCTGTCCCCCATAGACCAACAACCATTCTTTAGTTCTTCTCAGAAACATAGAATGTTCTTTACAGCCACCCAGTGCTGCAGACCTAGATTAGATTGATATCGGCTGGTTATGCTCACAGCATAAGCCACGTCTGGTGTAGTACACAACATCGCATACATATGCTCACAGCATAGGATACTCGACTCATGTCGTCCCTCTCAGCCTGTGTGATGGGACACTGGCTCTTGGAGAGAATAAGGCCATGTCTCACTAGTAGGTATCCTTTCTTAGATTGCTTTAAGCTGAACCTCTCCAGGACCTTATCAATGTAAGTACTCTGACTAAGGGCCAGGAGCTTCTTGGATCTATCCCGGTAGATTCTCACGCCTAGGATATAGGCGGCCTCCCCTAAGTCTTTCATCTCAAAATACTTCCCCAACCATGTCTTCACAGCTTGAAGACTAGGGATGTCATTTCCGATGAGTAGTATATCGGCAACATACAGGACCAGAAATGTCACCAAGCTCCCACTAAATTTTCTGTATACACAGGCGTCATCTTCGCTCTTGACAAAGCCGTAATCTCTTACTGCCTCATCAAATCGAAGATTCCAACTTCGAGAGGCTTGCTTTAACCCATAAATGGACCTTGTTAGCCTGCAGACCTTATTGGCCTCTGCAGGATGGATGAAACCATCAGGTTATGTCATAAACACATCCTCTATCAGCTTCCCGTTAAGGAACGCTGTCTTAAAATCCATCTGCCATATCTCATAATCGTGATATGCAGTTATAGCAAGTAGGATTCGAATGGATTTGAACATGGCAACTGGCGAGAAGGTTTCATCATAGTCCACCCCGTGAACTTGTCTGAATCTTTTAGCCACAAGTCTACCCTTATAGGTAACTATGTTGCCATCCATGTCAGTCTTCCTCTTGAAGACCCATTTACACCCTATAGGTTTTACCCCATTAGGTAGCTCAACCAAATCCCAGACTTGGTTAGCCGACATGGAATCCATCTCGGATCTCATGGCCTCAAGCCATTTCTCGGAGTCCGGTCCAACGACCGCCTCATCATAGGTCCTGTGTTCATCCTCAATGATGAAGATCCCGTCGTGTTGGGTCGGCAGCGACTCGTACCTCTCAAGTGCATGACGAATCCTCCCAGACCTACGTAGGGCCTATGTCTGAGCCTCTAGTTGCCCAGCAACCGGTGCAGGTGGCTCAGGTTCCACCTCAGTCCCTTGTGGTTGCACTTGGACCTCGTCCAAGTCAAACTTCCTCCCACTGACTTCTTTCATGAGAAATTCTTTCTCTAGAAAGACAGCACCTCGAGCAACAAAAACTTTGTTCTCGCTGGGAATATAGAAGTAATATCCTTTAGTTTTCTTAGAATATCCAACAAACACGCATTTATCAGATCTGGGTTCTAGCTTGCTAGAATCCTGATGTTTGACATAAGCCTCACATCCCCAGACTCTGATAAAAGAAAGATTTGGGCGTCTCCCACTCCATACCTCGTACAAAATCTTGGAGACACTCTTAGATGGAACATTATTCAGTATGAGAGAAGCTGTCTCAAGTGCATGACCCCAGAATGAGGGTGGTAGAGTTGCATGACTCATCATAGATCGAACCATGTCCAACAAAGTTCGATTTCTCCTCTCAGACACACCATTCTATTGAGGTGTTCCAGGAGGAGTGAGTTAAGATAGAATCCCACACTCTCTAAGATAGTCAAATAACTCACCGCTCAGGTACTCTCCACCACGATCTGATCGAAGAGTCTTAATAGATCTACCAAGCTGGTTCTCTACTTCATGTCTGAACTCCTAAAATTTCTCAAAGGATTCGGACTTATGTCTCATCAAATGGACATAACCGTATCTACTGAAGTCATCAGTAATGTGATGAAGTAGTTGTACCCTCCTCTGGCTTGTTTACTGAATGGCCCACACACATCACTATGTATGAGATCCAACAAACCTCCTGCCCTCTCACCAATCTTGGTGAAGGGCGCTTTTTTCATCTTTCCTAATAAATAAGGCTCACAAGTATCAAACTCCTCCAAGAGGTTGAATCTAACAATCCATTTGCATGGAGTTGTTGAATACGATTCTTGTTTATATGGGCCAATCGACAATGCCAAAGGTATGTACCAACTGAACCACTCAGTTTGATCCTTTTATGATTTATGTTACATATAGAGTTATCCATTGCACAAGGTACCCTTCCCATAAAACACATTTGCAAATGATAAAGAACAAGAGTCCTCTTTTATTTCAAATTTCATTCCTTTCCTTGCCAAGCAAGGAATAGATACAATGTTTAAAGGAAGATATATAATAGCAATGATCTAAGTCTAACTGAAGTCCAGAAGGCAAGGAGAGAGTCAAAAGTGCTACGACAACAGCAGCAACCTGTGCTTCGTTTCCAACACGTAGGTCAATCTCTCCAGGCTGCACCAATCTACTTCTCTTAAGCTCCTGCATATTTGTACAAATATAAGCTTCGTATGCGGTATCCAATACCCATGACATTGAGGTAGAAATATTGACTTCGGTAACATAAATACCCGAGCCAGAAGACGAAGCCCTGCTTCTCTTCTCCTCGTTCTGAAGTCACACCATGTCCTTCAACATGTGAGGTGGCCCTCCACATGAATAGCACCTGTTATTCCTGATCCTTTCCATCTTTAGTTTCAGTTCCTTGGTTAAACCTTTCGGTTCACCACACTGAATGACTACTTTGGGAGGGTTGAGCTCAACCAATTCATTGAAGAGCTGCCTTAGATTATAAATAATCTCGAAAGCACTCTTAGATTCATATTGCCCTCTAAATTCAGGCGACATATTGGTTAGCATCAAATTAGCAACCTCCAAAGTATCAGCCTGATGCTTATCAAAAGCATCCTTCTCAGCCGCTGAGGCCGAGCATGGAAGTGGCTCTGGAATAGGCTGCTCAAGGACATAGAGCTTCCTCTCGAGCTTAAGGACAATCCTCAAGTTTCGATACTAGTCCATTAAGTTGGTCCAACCAACTTATCCTTTTCCAGGATAGATTGTAGTGACCATCTGCTATTGTTCGTAGCCATTGATCTACAACAACCAAGATAGCAGATTAGTACTACTTCGAATCATTTAATCTGGACTTGCATTAAATGATCATGGCTCCCACTATTTTAATCGAATTGATAACCCACAAAGTCAATCGGGAAATCCGAGATTTCCTAGTGAGATGGGATCCTTGTTCCTCACACGGCATCGCATCCCGCTAGGGCAGGATGTACTGCATGAGGTGACGCATGTATCCCAAGGTAGGCGCGCCGGCCAATTGCAACTTGGCAATTCCCCTTCTCAAGACAGTTCAAGCATTTTGTACCCAGCTAGGGCTGGAACAACACAAAACCCTAACTTCTCGAGGCTGCCTCTAGAGTTCCATCACGTGGCCACCACATATGAAAAACTAGTCAAGTCTATCCTGACCGTTATGCCCAAGGCCAACGAATTCCTTGCAAAGGCGTGTCCAGGATTTTAACTGGACTGGGGAAAACATTGTCACCACACGCCTCCTAAAGATAGATGGGTGTGTCCACTAGGGTGGAAACAATGCACAACACCATTGATCGATAGTTTGACGAGGGCTACGCGTCAGAAGGCAATATCAGACTTGATATTATTTTGAGGGTTTTTGAGATCTCATCCTTTTAGTTTTATCTTTTGTCTAACATTATAGGCATGCAATCCTATAGTGATAATAAAATGACAAAACACATCCAGGCATGCTTTTGCAGAAAAGGAAAGTAGTAAACAAGCGATGTGGTCATAGCCTAATCAACACATTGAACCATCACATGCCAAAGGATGTTCAATGCTTGACCTAGGTGACAAGCCCCGACAAGAACTAACCTAGCCGCCACTAAGCTCTATCTTCAAGTGCGGCTCCAAGGTCCTCCACACCAAGGCATAGCACACAAACCATAGGGTTCGGCCAAGACCTTGATGGCTCCTCCATACATGATGCGCCATCATGCTTGTGCCAATAGGGATAGCTCACGAACCCTACGGTTCGGCCAAGCCCTTACTTGCGCCACCAAGCAAGATGCGCCCTCATGGTTGATGCGCCAAGATGTAAGCTTCAAGAGGTATACGCCCTTAATTTTCTTTGTGCGTTTACAAAACAAAAAAAAAAAAGTGGCACGTAGGCCTCACACAGAATACATCACAGGCATACAAGGGGCTTGACTATGACCACAACACGATGCACAATCATCTCATGCTTTTTTATATGCTCATGAAAACATAAAACTTCAGTTTTAGTTTCTTTAGAAAACAGGTTTTTCAACCTCAACGTCCGTTCATAAATCTAGGATTTTCGTTTCTCTCGGGAGTCTACAAGTGGCGCATGCTTGCTCCAAGCACGCTTGCCGCCTACCCTTGCAATCCTTAACTTGCCAAGATGTCCCACACAGTAGGTCTATCCTACATGCGTGGGGAGAAATTAATTCTCTCACATATGGGTCTATCCCACCATGTGAAGAAAACAAAAAACCAAAGAGATCGAATAGATGTTAGGAACGAAAAACTTACAATTTTTCTTACTTAGAAAAATCCACGCGCATATGCAAATGTTCAAAAAATTTCAGATAGCATATGTGAGCATACAATCAAAGTATAAAACACCGTTCGAATTCGCAAGTTGGCTCTGATACCACTGTTGGGAAACCCTAGGGATTTTAAAATTTTACAAACAAGCAAAACGGAAGCAATCCCCGAAATAGGCCAGTCCCAAAAACCCAGAAGATCGAGTCTTGCGAGGAGATCGACACGGTGAGTAGGAGATGATACCTTGATGCAAATTAAATGATGCGATGCAAGCGCCCAAATGTGCGCCCTCTGCAGTCTCGCACACAACCGAACCTCTAATCCTCTTCTTCCATGCCCGGTGCTAGCCTCGGGAAGAAGATCCATGCCCTTGGGAGACTTCCTCAATCACTTGTGACAACTCCAGAGGAGATGCCAAGGAGAGGAGGTGGAGGTTCGTCGGAGTCCAACTCTTGAAGCACTCCACCAAGATCCGAACCGGAATCAACCGAAGCTAAAGTCCAACTTTGGAGAGGAGGGCGCCAAGGAACTTCCAAAGTTCCGAACTCAGTAAAGGGAAGAGGAGAGGCAATGGGCGAACATCCATCTCCCTCTTTCCAGGAGTGGCGACAAGGGACAAGGGGGCAAGAGTTGCGACGAGGGGGGAGGAAGGGGGTTTATATACCCATGAATAGGTGCACCTCTTCACTAGTGAAGAGGCACTCCTCTTCATGAAGAGACACACCTCTTCAAGAGGTAAAACCCATTTCGCCCACTCCAAGTGCCATGCACCCAAGTACATTCACCCACTCCAAGTGAGAAGCTCCAAGCTTCTCACGTTAAGAAGATGTCCAACTTGGATTTGTCCACCTCAAGGAAATGCGCCAAGCTCACTCCAAGTAGCTTGCGCCATTCCATTTGGCCCATTGGCCCAAATGGCTTATTGAGCCCATTTGGCCTATTAGCCCAACTTGGTCTATTGGGCCCATTTGTCCCAAATGGCTCATTGGGCCCATTTGGCCTACTAGGCCCAAAAATAAGTTAGCTCCAAATGATTCCTTTCATCTCATCTAGCACAATGGTGCTGATGGATTCTCCCAAACAGATCTGAGTTATCGAATAACTCAATCAATAGGCTACCCGAACAATACGAGAACCCGAGTTTCAAGTTGTGCGACCCTATAGGTTCCTCAGACGTTGGCAGTGATGAACCGAGTAATCACAAGCAATGATTGGCACCTAGCAGTGCATCGCTGCTACCCAAGTAATCGGAATGGATATCAACATCGACATCCCCATCATCGCAACAAGGTACCTATGCATTACAGTCTCTTTGCCGAACTGATATCCGATTGGACAAAGTGTGTCAGCACTTTGTTTTCACCCAATCCCATGGTCATGACTAAATCAGGCTTTCACCTGGGTATGGCCATACACTTCCAGTCATGCAACCATAGGGGGGCCTCATGGATATTAAGCTTCCCGCAGGAAGGGGCAAATCCTATGTCTGTCCATTGATCTTCTCATATGGGTCGTGACATACCCAATGACAACTGTTATGACCTCCCTGCTACGGTGAGGCGTTAGGTTGTATCAAAGTATATCCCTAACCATATAGAAGAGTCAATGACCTCAAGTCAAGGGATCAATGCATCTCCTGATACATGTGAGCTTAACTCATGACACCAAGTTAAGCCTCACAGCGGGTCGGTCTAGTTTATCCACCACTGATATACCCATATGCGTGCGTTAACACCCCGTGCGTAACCAGCCCATATACCAGTCTCACATGTACCAGAGCTGTCCCTTATCCACTCAGGTACTCGACCGGGGACACACCTTTTGAGCACAGATACAATCTGTCTCCAGGGACATTATTATCCATGTACATAATCACAGATGTAAACATAGCATAATAATGACAATGCCATAATGATATATTAAATTTCAATGTCAAGTAGTACAAGATGGACCAACAACGGGTCCAAGGGCATATACACTAACAGAAAAGGTATCTAAAATGATACAAAAAATACTATACATTTTGGTGTCATCAAAATACATAAGGCTCAAACTTTGCTTGTCCTCAAGCAAAAATCAATATTTGAAATCAAAATTTTGATTAAAAGAATAACCTTTTCATGCTCAATAAATTTCTAAAATACAACCTATCGATGAAAAATTCTATCAATTGATTTACAAAACTTTAAATAAACATATCATTTTTAGAACTCAATCCTCTAGATCTACAACTCAATCAAATAAAACTTCGCAACCGCATAATTAATAGAATTTTCAATCTCAATACTTCACCTAATTTCAGTTCAAATCCGTTATGCTTTTGTTTACAGGAAGCAGGTTTCCAAGATCTTTTTCCACACATATTTTTTTTTTCTTTTTCATGTATTTTGTCATTTTTGCATAGATGACATGTACCCGCATAGACACATATTTTTTATTTTTGACTTCAACTCTTTGCTTCGGTACCACTGTCAATTTTACACAGTGCCAAGTAGAGGAGTCTTATTATCATTTTCTCTCATTATCTTTTTGTCATAGACTTCAACCCATGTCTTAGGTACCACTATCAATTTTACATAGTGCCAAGTAGGGGAGTCTCTCACTATTTTTATGGATCTTGGATTCTCATTTCCCAACAAAGAGCAAAATAGAATAAACATCTACTAGGTTGATCAATTGATCTCAATTCATAAATCATACTAATATACTCATTTTATTCAAAAGAGAAGTTTCTCCTTTAAATTTTATTCTTCAAATAATACATCTACCTAAAATCTTATGCAACAATCAACGTCATATTTCAATAGACAAATATGTATTGAAGAAATAAATTTAACATGATAGGGTTATATCTTCAATCATGAATTTGAGTTCATTTATCATCAATCAAATCATCAAGAAAACACTTATCATCATCATCAAGGAAAATCTCTCAAGATAGAAGCAACAAAGAAAGTAAATCACATGCATCCAACAATCTCAAAAAAAATAATATCATCATCACATGGTACAACCATATCGAAAAGTAAATCATCAGTGTAATCATTATTATTGTACAACCGCATCGAAAATATAAGCACGTCAAGAATAGCAGTGGTGGTGGTCGTAAAACATCATCCTTCCCTTCATCATATGAAACAATAATAAGATATAGAAAAATATAGCATAGCAAAGAAATAAAGGAAGATAATACTCACAAAGCATCTACTCATCGCCATCTGATCATGTGGCCTCAGAGTCCCTTGCAGCAGTCTCCATGGGATCATAGTATGGCATTCCTCCTTGATCACCTTGATATCCATAGTCTCTATGATCTGCATAACCAAAACGGTCATAAAGGAAGTTGCCCATGTCTTCCATATGATTACACAATCTCTCCATATCCCTGTGGATGTATCCCAGAGTCTCTTCCATCCCATCCAGGCTGCGTTCTTGGTTGTACATCTATGCTGTGAGCACCTAAAAACCTGGATCGTGATGGCTAGCAAAACCACCCCTCGTCCCATGTGAGGAAGTACCAGTGGGCTGTGAAGAATCATGAGGAGGTGGCTCCATCCCATAGGGATCACTCCTTTCACCCCAGGTGAGTGGCCGTGGAACTGTATCAAGTGGTGGAGTAAAAGCTGCCTCAACTGCACTAGGGGATAATTTCCAGTTGGCTCTTTCTCTAACCGTGGTCTTCTCAATGTGAGGTAAGGGTAGAGGAGGGATATTTGGTCCAAGGACCAAAGAAAAATGTCACCTTATCTAATAATCATCTTCATTGCTATGCAAGACTCAATGTCAAGTCTTGCATTCCCTTTTGCCAACTCAATTCCATAGGGCTCTATCCCAAAATATCTAGCTATAGGAGTAATCAAACCTCCTATTACCACAGATCCTCTGCTCGCTCTGGCAACCTTGTCCATGTGTTTGATCATGAAATAAGCAACATCAACAGCAAATCCATTGAGCATCCCCCAAAGAAAATAGAGCTCATGTTGACGGACCATGCCATCACTGTCTCCTCTCCCAAACACAGTGTGTGCTAGAACCTTGTGAGCATACTTAATACAAGGGTTCTTGATCTTGCTAGCTCTAGCAGAAACAGCATAGAAATGACTCTCATATGTAATTTGGTTCCAGAAGATGCCTTCCATGAATCCAAGAGGCATTTCAGTATACCCTCCTGTGCTCAACTCAAAGATATCTCTGACTTCTTGCAATGTAAGCTTCCTCTCCTCATTGGCTAATCTGAAAGGGATTTCCCCCTCTGCAGGTCCATTCAAAAATTCCTTCAAGTCAATTATTAAGCTGCTCAAGAACTCCATAACAAGTGGTAGATAAGTGTGAGGAGTCATCTGGAAGAACTGCTTAGCCTTGATGCTCTCAAACATCCAACGCACGTCCTCATAAAGCCCCAAGGCTTCCAATGTTCTTTGATCAGCATACTTAGTGTTGATGATTTTTCTTTCTAAAATTTTATTGTATCTGGATTCCTGCATTTCATTTCTGAAGATGATCCCATGGGGGTTGCGTGGTTGAGATGATTCAGCAAGGGCTTTCCCCTTTCTTCTTGGACAAATTGACTTTGTTCTCGGCTCTATGAGTATGAACTCAAGCTGCAAACTCATAATTCAATGCATAACAATATAATAGTTTAAATCTAGTCATTAGCATCCTATCAGCACGTTCTACAAGTATTATCAGCTAAAAACAGAGTGAAAAATAGAGTAAATGTCAATGAATAGTGATTTCAAATTCTTTCAACATGTCTCGGCTCAAATTGGAGACGGAAATCGGTCTGAATCCAGCAAAGGATCGATAGTGTGTCCTCTAACGAGTAAATGAAATCAAGAATCACTCAAAATGGTTGAGAAACGAGTGAGAATGAGTGAAAGGGGCGAAACTTGATAAAACTTCGTCAAATCAGTAAAATCGGTGAAGTGAGTACCTAATCGACGATGAAAGATGAACGGGAAAGGTCGCCGGCATCCCCAGGTGGTTGGAGATGCTCGGAAATCCAAGAACGGCTCAAAAATGAGTGAGAACGAGGGTAAAAACCCTAAAAATGGTTCGGTCAAAACCCTAAATATAGCACAGAGCTCGCGTGTTAGAAAACAAAATACGGCAGTGTAATGTCTTATGGCACTAGCGTAAAATTACGACTGCTCTCGGGTCAAAACTGGATCAGAAATACGGTACCGTAATATAACTTATGGTACTACCGTAAAATCTTGGGACCCCTCTGTATGAAAATGACTCAAAAATACGGTACCGTGAAGCAGTTTACGGTACCGACGTAAAAATCAAGCAGCGATTGTTTTTTTTTTTTATGAAAAAATTGAAAAAAGTAAAATTTCATGAAAATACGCCACCGTAAAAAAACTTACGGTGGTGCCGTAAAAACGAAGAGACTCTCAGGTTGATTTTGGCAACAAATTACGGTACCGTGTAAGTAATAACGGCGGTGCCGTAAAAACGAAGAGACTCTCGGGTTGATTTTGGCAACAAATTATGGTACCGTGTAAGTAATAACGGCGGTGCCGTATTTTCGTCACAACTCTCTGGTGGAAAGTGAACCGAGAATACGGTACCGTAGCAGACTTTACGGTAGTGCCGTAATTTGCATCAAATCACGATTTTCCTACAAAAATAAAAGAAAAATTAGTCCTAAGCAAAAATTAAGTAAAATAAAATAAATAAAGGTTATAAAGCTTGGGTTGCCTCCCAAGAAGTGCTAATTTAAAGGTCATTAGTTTGACCCTTTTGCACTCGGGTGTGATCGTGAATTCCTCGATTACCCCTCTGATATTTCTTTGGGTTGGGCATCACATTGAACCACATAAGGCTCGGACTTGAAATAATCTCCAAATTTGCTCCAAATTTTCTTTCCTTTGTCAAACAATCTAGATCTTCTTCTTCTTTTTCTCCTTCTTCTTGAAATTTTGTCTTTCTTTTCCTGTAACACTTTATCAACTTCCTCAGAAGATTTGTCAGTTTCAATATTTGGGGATTCATCAAATAAATTACAAACATCATAAACAATATCATCAATCACCTCAACACTACAACATGATCCTGAGTAAGAAAGTTTATTCAAAGAGTCATTAAGATTAAATTCAATAATGTTTTCACAGATATCAAAAGTGATCTTTCCTTCTTTCACATCTATGTTTGCTTTAGCAGTGGCTAACAGTGGTCTACCTAGAATTATAGGGTTTTTGCAATTTTCTTCCATGTCCAAAACTACAAATCTGCAGGTATGAAAAACTCACCTATCTTGATTGGAACATTCTCTAAGATACCTACAGGATACTTTACCGATGAATCCACGAGCTGTAAAGGTATGGATGTAGGTTTCAGCTCTCCAATATTCAGTTTCCTGTAAATAGAAAGAGGCATTAGACTTACACTTGCACCTAAATCACATAAGGCCCGGATAAAAGCCATAGTGCCAATTGAACAAGGTATAGAAAATCTACTTGGATCCTTCAGTTTTGGTGGCAGTTTATTTTGAATGACCGCACTACAATCTTCAGTCAATGTTACAGTGCAAGTACCATAATCATCTAACTTTCTCTTACTAGATAATATTTCTTTCAAGAACTTTGCATATGAAGGCATTTGAGAAATAGCTTCAGTAAAAGGAATATTAATGTAAAGCTTTTTCAAGATTTCAAGGAATTTGACAAATTGTTTATCTAGTTTGTTTTGAACTAGCCTTTGAGGAAAAGGTATTGGTGATCTGTAGGGTGGAGGCAAATCAAACTTAGAATTATCTTCTTTACATGGCACATTCCCTTCTAGTTCATCACCCTTTTGAGGTGTTAAACTAGGTAGGGTTTGTTCATGTTTAGAGGATTTTTCTAATTCTAATTCCTCATCATGATTATAATAAGTGTAACATCCCTCAGAATCACACCCCACACGCATACAAGTAAAAATACGGGGTTTTAAAAATTTTTACTCTTCCATTAAAACATAAGAAGAAAGCGGCATCGAAGGACATTACTACGGAATTGAAAACCGCACAGAACTGAGTAGGATCGATTTACTAGGAAATAGAAATCCGGAGATCCAGAAAATCCGGCAGCAAGTATACTAAATTACTGCTGCACAGACCCACATATCCTGGAACAAAACAAATGTCCACACTACACATATGTGGAGAACACAAATTTCAGAAATATTGCAGAAACTGATTTTTCAGATATCAAATACAACAAAAATTCGGTTACACATCTCAATGTATTTCGAATACAGTAACTCGGTTACACATTTCAGAATAAAAACAATTTCAATTCTCATGAATCCAAAACTCGTATCCAACAATTAAAACGAGACAACTATAACATAATATAATATCCTGAAAACAGGCATAAGCCCTCAGGAGATAAAACGTGTCATATAATTAAGTTAGGCACGCAGGCCTGATAGATCTTTAGAAGACAACTCTTAGAAATTATATGAAACATAGCATCATAACAAATTTAGTAGCTGTAGCAATCACTGTCCTGATGTCTCACCTGAAAATATTTAAACAACGGGGGTGAGCTAAAAAGCTCAGTGAGTAAAAGACACTAAAAGCCATCCATAGTACACATCAAAAATATCATACTTAACAGATAAGATACTTAACATGAACACTCATATCAAAACAAAACATAATCAAATACAGATACTTATAACAATAAGCATCAAGCATGAAGTAGGATATAAGTATACCAACCCATTCCAACTAATCACACTGCCCAACACGTCTATACTACAGATCGAAACAGAACTACAGAAATCAGAGCTGACAGACAGAACAGATCGAAACAGAACTACAGAAAATCGGAGCT
Source organism: Costus lasius (assembly GCA_027563935.2). Lineage (NCBI taxonomy): Eukaryota > Viridiplantae > Streptophyta > Magnoliopsida > Zingiberales > Costaceae > Costus > Costus lasius. Next base: position 61,160,632 of record CM050454.1, on the reverse strand, counting down.
GACAGACAGAAAGTCAGAATTTTCAGAATCCAAACAGATAGTCTACATCGGAAACAGAAAGGCCACAGAAGGCCTGAAGACCACAGAAGGTCTGACCCCACCTCTGCCGAGGACGAGACATGCATGCATATCAGAAACAGAATGGTAGAGGAGGTATCAGTGGGTGGCCCCCGTCTTGTCAGGACGTGGCACTCTGGCCTCCAATACTGGTAGAGGAGGTATCAGTGGGTGGCCCCCGTCTTGTCAGGACGTGGCACTCTGGCCTCCAATACCCAGAACAGAACAGAAATAGTGGAGGGAGAACGGAAGGTGAGACCAGCTCACATCTACCCTTCACTAGTGTCTCAAGGGTCGTAGTAGACTATCAGCACCATTACAGCGCCACAAAAGGAGGGTAAGGACACGGAAGAGTGCTACACTAGGGCATAATTTTTACAGAACAGATCATGCTGAAACGGAGGAGTAGAACTAACCACTACTAAATTTTCACATCATGCCCAAAGTATTTCACAAACCAGAAAATGACACACCCCAATATCCAGTCCTTAACAAAATTACAATTTGCAGAAAATCAAAGCTGAATACACTTCATAATTTTTACCATCAACCAGAAGTAATATATGAGTGAATTCCTTAGATTTCGTACAACTATCCTTAATTCATGTCAAACCATTCTATGTTCTCACAAAGGTTATAACACATTCAAGGTTTCAGAAAATTCACAACACATATACAGAATAGAAATTATTCGCGTAACAAACAATTAAACAGATGTTTCAGAAAAAAATAGATTAATATATCATACTTGCAACAAATGTTTCAGACTGAGTAAGTAATCTAAAATAGGCAATATGATATTCACAATGAAGCTATTTGGACCTACTTTCCAATAGAACTGAATCCATCGGATTTGGAGTTATAACCGGGGAGGTATGGGTGTTCGAACATAGAAAGGTGGGATTTCAGAATTCCAGAAAACAGATTCGTAAATCAGAATTGCGACACAAATTTCAGATCCAATAACTAACAGAAAATAGGCGATATGGTAATAAAAATGAATCCCTTCGAGTCTACTTTCTAATAAAACTGATTTGACCAGATTTCGAGCTATACCCAGGGAGATATGATGGTTCGAACACATAAAGGTCGAAATCCAGATTTCCAGAAAACTGATTTTGTACAGCTAGATTGCAATACAGATTGAAATACTAATACAGCTCGGATATGGTCGATATCATATTCAAATTAAAGCCGAATGTATCTAGTTTCATAAAAAATTTATTTCGTGCGATTTGGATCTATAGGCCATGAGATATTGGGGTTATAGTGCACAAAGGTCAGATTAGAGAATGCAGATTTCAGCAGAACAGGATTTTAAAACCCTATAAATATTTGAATTCGACCCCATACGGATAATCATTGCAAATAACGAATTTTAATTGAATGATAATCTACAATTTAGCGGATTAGACTCCTTAGGATCGATTTACTCACCGAAAAACGTTCACAGAAGAAAAAACGCCAAGACAGAGGATCACCAGGAAGTTCGTCCACCACCAGTCTGCCACCACCAGCGTCAGAAATCTCAGGAGGCGCCAAGCACAGTGAGGGGCGACAACCAAAGGCGGCTAGGGCAAGAAAAACCAACAAAAGTCGTGAGGGAGAGGAGCCCTCACGCAATTCCTCTTTTTCTCCCACCCCAAACGGATCCAAGATCCAATAACCCAGTTAACTTAAGTGAAAAATCGGTTTTATGGGCTTACCTGGGCTTAACCACCCTGCGCCACTCCAATAATATCAGAAATATGCGCCACCATGGTGGAAGGAATTCCAGGAGCAAGGAATCAAGGTCGAGGGTTCGAATCCCCAACCAAAATAATTATTTTTGCCCTGTAGGAAAAATTCCTACACTTAGGCAAAAATCCCAAAATTTTAACAGATAAAAATACAGAAACAGAATTTCTAACCTTAAATCATAATTCAGAAAAATCGAAGGCGTTACATTCTCCCCCCCTTATAGAGCTTTAGTCCTCTAAAGCTGACCAAGCCCGTCACTGAACAGGTGAGGATGCTCCTTTCTCATATCTGCTTCAACCTCCCAAGAGGCTTCTTCAACAGACTGATTTCCCCAGATGACTTTCACAAGTGGAATAACCTTATTTCTCAGCACTTTCTCTTTTCTATCTTCAATTCTGAGAGGTTTCACCACAAAAGTCATATTCTCTTCAAGCTGAAGAGGTTCCAACTCTAGAACATGAGAAGGATCAGAACAATATTTTCTGAGTGCAGAAACATGGAACACATTATGGAGGTGTTCCAGTGATGGGGGCAGAGCAAGTCGGTATGCCACAGGTCCAACCCTCTCAATGATATCAAAGGGACCAATGTACCTGGGACTCAATTTTCCCCTCTTCCCAAATCTCATCACCCCTTTCATAGGTGAGACCTTTAGGAAAACATGCTCTCCCACCAAAAACTCAAGAGGACGCTGCCTCACATCAGCATAACTCTTCTGTCTATCCTGAGCAATCTTCATCTTTCTCTGAATTTCTCTGATCTTCTCAGCGGCTTCCTGAACAGCATCAGACCTTAGCACTGTTCTGTCCCCAGTTTCCTCCCAGCATATAGGTGTTCTGCATTTCCTCCCATATAGGGCCTCATACGGAGCCATCTGTATGCTAGAGTGAAAGCTATTGTTGTAGGTGAACTCTATCAGTGATAAGTCCAGATCCCACTCAACAGACCAGTCAACTACATAAGATCTCAGAAGATCCTCAAGTGTCTGAATAGTTCTCTCTGTCTGACCATCAGATTGAGGATGATATGCAGTGCTGAAACTCAGATTAGTTCCCAAATCTTCCTGTAATTTCTTCCAAAACCTGGACAGAAATCGAGGATCACGGTCAGAGACAATGTCCAAGGGAACTCCATGCAATCTGACAATCTCATCGATGTACAGTTTTGCTAACCGATCCAAACTGTAAGTCATTTTGATCGGTAAGAAGTGAGCTGACTTCGTGAGTCTGTCCACAATCACCCATACGGCATCATGATTCCTTCTGGTATTGGGCAGTCCACACACAAAGTCCATACTGATATGCTCCCACTTCCACTGAGGAATAGGGAGAGACTGCATCAAACCGCCCGGCCTCTGATGCTCAGCCTTCACGGTTTGGCAAGTCAAACATCTGGACACAAACAAATGCACATCCTTCTTCATACCATGCCACCAGAAAGTCTTTTTCAGATCCTGATACATCTTGGTACTACCAGGATGAACGGTATACTTAGTGCAATGGCTTTCCTTAAGAATTTCATTTCTCAACTCAGGGTCCTCAGGGACACAGACCCTTCCACGGAATCTAAGGAGACCATCATCCGACATACTGAAATTCTCAACCCAGCCTTGCTCAGACCTCTCTTTCCACCGTAAAATATCTGGATCTGACTGCTGCCCTGATCTCAGTCTCTGCAGTAAGTCTGACTGAACCCTGAGAGAAGCTAGAAGACCGCCTCTCTCCCCCGGAGTCACACTCAGATGCATGTCACTGAACTCCTGCAATAGTCGCCACTCCTGGACTCGCAGTGCAGCTATCTGAGTCACATGATACCGACTAAGAGCATCAGCCACCACATTGGCTTTACCAGACTGATATTGGATGGTGAAGTCGTAATCCTTTATCAATTCAAGCCATCGCCTCTGTCTCATATTCAGCTCTTTCTGAGTGAAGATATACTTCAAGCTCTGGTGATCTGTAAACAATTCAAATGTCTGTCCAAACAGATAGTGCCTCCAGATCTTCAAGGCAAAAACTACAGCTGCCAACTCCAGATCATGAGTGGGGTAGTTTACCTCATAGTCTTTGAGTTGCCTTGAAGCATAAGCAACTACATTTCCTTGCTGCATCAGTACAGCACCCAGACCCTTACCAGAGGCATCAGTGTACACAGTGAACTTCTCTCCATCACAGGGAATGATGAGGATAGGAGCACTGGTCAGTCTCCTTTTCAGTTCTTGAAAACTAAACTCACAATCATCAGACCACTCAAACTTCAAATTCTTTCTAGTTAGCTTAGTCAGAGGACCAGCCAGCTTGGAAAAACCCTCCACAAAGCGGCGGTAGTATCCAGCTAAGCCCAAAAAACTTCTGACCTCAGTCGCTGTAGTTGGTCTTCCCCAGTGAAGAATGGCCTCCACCTTCACTGGATCCACAGACACACCCTGGCCAGAAATAATGTGCCCCAGAAAGCCAATCTGATATAGCCAGAACTCACATTTGCTGGCCTTAGCATACAGCTGCTTCAGCCGCAGAATCTCCAGCACCTTGCGCAAATCCTGAGAGTGATCTTGCGCATTCTTGGAGTAGATCAGAATATCATCAATGAAGACGACCACACATTTGTCCAGGAGCTCATGAAATACCCTGTTCATCAGATCCATAAACACCGTAGGGGCATTTGTCAGTCCAAAGGGCATAACAAGAAACTCATAGTGCCCATACCTGGTCCTGAATGCAGTTTTTGGTACATCCTCCTCCTGAACTCTCAGCTGATAATAGCCAGACCTCAGGTCAATTTTAGAGAATACAGTAGCACCCTGCAACTGATCAAAGAGATCATCAATACGGGGTAATGGGTACTTATTCTTAACGGTCACTTGGTTGAGTTGACGGTAATCGATGCACATGCGCAAAGTACCATCCTTCTTCTTCACAAATAACACAGGTGCTCCCCATGGAGAAACACTGGGTCGAATATACCCCTTCTCTAATAGTTCTTCCAGTTGCTTCTTCAGCTCTGTCAGTTCTGAAGTTGCCATCCTGTAAGGAGCTTTAGATACCGGTGCCGTGCCTGGCAACAACTCGATGCCAAACTCAACTTCTCTGCTGGGTGGTAACCCAGATAAATCATCAGAGAAGACGTCAGTAAACTCTCTTACCACAGGAATTTTAGCCAGATCCAAATCAGTCTCAATCTGCACCTTGACATGCGCCAGATACCCCTTGCAGCCCTGGGCTAAAAGCTTCCTGGCCTGCAGATGAGATATCACCAAAGGCTCCTGTTCTGAAATTCGGCCTTGGATAACCAGTTGCTGTCCATCACTTAGATGCAGAGTAATTAACTTTTCAAAACAATCTAAAGTAGCATGATAGGCAGACAGCCAATCCATGCCCAGAATGATGTCATAGTCTTTCATAGGAAGACTAATCAAATCAATAGGTAAATCATATCCTTCAACCTTAATCAAACAGTCAGGATATGCTATATCTGTAGATACGGCCTCACCCATAGGTGTATGAACAGAAATACAGAAATCAAGTATCCTAGGCAACACAGGCAAACATAGTGCAAAACATGCAGACACAAAGGATAAATTGGCACCAGGATCAAAAAGAATACATGCCAAATAACTAAACACATAAAGTGTACCTTCTACCACGGACTTCAAAGCCGAAGCATCCCTCTCCGCGATGGCATACACGCGAGTCTGCACCGTAGGCTTCTCACCCTGTCCTCTAGCATCCGGCATAGGACAGTCCTTAATCATATGCCCCACCTTACCACATCTGAAGCAAGCGCCAGTCTTCCTGTAGCACTCATTATCCTGATGTTTAGTGCTCCCACAGTGGAGACACTTCTTGCCGTTCTGAGAAACTGTGCTGGCTGGCTTCTGATAAGGTTTGTATCTGCCCTTATTGTCTTTCTTCTCTTTCTTGAAATTCTTCTTATCCTTACCACCCAGAGTGGGTGCGTAAGTCACAGAAGTAGGGGCGGATGCAGGGACTGAAATAGTATCAATAGCCATCTCAGCAATGCACCTCTCAGCAGTGCGAGCCCTGTCTACCACTTCAACATAATATTCCAAGTGTAGCATAGCTACCCTTGTCCTGATGTCTTTCCTCAAACCCCGCTGAAACTTCTTGGCTCTTCTTTCCTCGGTGTTGACTAAGTGAGGAGCATACCCCGACAACCGAGCGAATGTGGCCTCATACTGATCCACCGTCAGGTCGCCCTGCTCAAGATGAATAAACTCCACCTCGCGCTCCTCAGATAAGCTAGAGGGGAAAAACTTGGCATTGAACTTCATCATGAAGTACTGCCAATCAACAACTCTGGATTCAGTTGCCGCCAGTCTGACGACTCCCTTCCACCAGTCTTCGGCATCTCCACGCAACATGAAGACAGATAAACATAGCTTGTCTGCATCATCACAGCGCAAAACCTGGAAAATCTTTTCCAGTGCCAAAAGCCAATCCTCAGCCGCTCTGGGCCCCGGACTACCATAAAATGCAGTCGGGTTCAGGTGCTGAAACTCTCGAACCAACCGAGCATATCGTTGATGTGCGCCATCACCCAGAGGAGAACCAGCGCCACCCACGCCGTGTCCAGCCGGTTGTGACTGTGACTGAGGCTGTGTCTGCGACAGCCGCTGCAATAACTGTTGCTGAACCTCCATGTGCTGCTGCTGCTGCATCATCTGAGTTTGCTGCTGGATGAATGCGTTCTGTTGTTGCATCATAGCAGTCATAGCCTCCATGGCCTGCCTCAGATCAGACTGTTGATCACCGTTGCTACTGCTAGATCTTGGTCGCACCATCTTTTTATACCTGCATCACATAACACGGTAGAATAACAACCAATATTCAATCACGAATCAGATCCTATCTTGGTTTCTAGCAATACACAAATAGAGTTTTCCTTTCCCAGAGTTTCTAATTGCTAGTAATATGCACTGATACCATCTGTAACATCCCTCAGAATCACACCCCACACGCATACAAGTAAAAATACGGGGTTTTAAAAATTTTTACTCTTCCATTAAAACATAAGAAGAAAGCGGCATCGAAGGACATTACTACGGAACTGAAAACCGCACAGAACTGAGTAGGATCGATTTACTAGGAAATAGAAATCCGGAGATCCAGAAAATCCGGCAGCAAGTATACTAAATTACTGCTGCACAGACCCACATATCCTGGAACAAAACAAATGTCCACACTACACATATGTGGAGAACACAAATTTCAGAAATATTGCAGAAACTGATTTTTCAGATATCAAATACAACAAAAATTCGGTTACACATCTCAATGTATTTCGAATACAGTAACTCGGTTACACATTTCAGAATAAAAACAATTTCAATTCTCATGAATCCAAAACTCGTATCCAACAATTAAAATGAGACAACTATAACATAATATAATATCCTGAAAACAGGCATAAGCCCTCAGGAGATAAAACGTGTCATATAATTAAGTTAGGCACGCAGGCCTGATAGATCTTTAGAAGACAACTCTTAGAAATTATATAAAACATAGCATCATAACAAATTTAGTAGCTGTAGCAATCACTGTCCTGATGTCTCACCTGAAAATATTTAAACAACGGGGGTGAGCTAAAAAGCTCAGTGAGTAAAAGACACTAAAAGCCATCCATAGTACACATCAAAAATATCATGCTTAACAGATAAGATACTTAACATGAACACTCATATCAAAACAAAACATAATCAAATACAGATACTTATAACAATAAGCATCAAGCATGAAGTAGGATATAAGTATACCAACCCATTCCAACTAATCACACTGCCCAACACGTCTATACTACAGATCGAAACAGAACTATAGAAATCAGAGCTGACAGACAGAATAGATCGAAACAGAACTACAAAAAATCGGAGCTGACAGACAGAAAGTCAGAATTTTCAGAATCCAAACAGATAGTCTACATCGGAAACAGAAAGGCCACAGAAGGCCTGAAGACCACAGAAGGTCTGATGACCACAGAAGGTCTGACCCCACCTCTGCCGAGGACGAGACATGCATGCATATCAGAAACAAAATGGTAGAGGAGGTATCAGTGGGTGGCCCCCGTCTTGTCAGGACGTGGCACTCTGGCCTCCAATACTGGTAGAGGAGGTATCAGTGGGTGGCCCCCGTCTTGTCAGGACGTGGCACTCTGGCCTCCAATACCCAGAACAGAACAGAAATAGTGGAGGGAGAACGGAAGGTGAGACCAGCTCACATCTACCCTTCACTAGTGTCTCAAGGGTCGTAGTAGACTATCAGCACCATTACAGCGCCACAAAAGGAGGGTAAGGACACGGAAGAGTGCTACACTAGGGCATAATTTTTACAGAACAGATCATGCTGAAACGGAGGAGTAGAACTAACCACTACTAAATTTTCACATCATGCCCAAAGTATTTTACAAACCAGAAAATGACACACCCCAATATCCAGTCCTTAACAAAATTACAATTTGCAGAAAATCAAAGCTGAATACACTTCATAATTTTTACCATCAACCAGAAGTAATATATGAGTGAATTCCTTAGATTTCGTACAACTATCCTTAATTCATGTCAAACCATTCTATGTTCTCACAAAGGTTATAACACATTCAAGGTTTCAGAAAATTCACAACACATATACAGAATAGAAATTATTCGCGTAACAAACAATTAAACAGATGTTTCAGAAAAAAATAGATTAATATATCATACTTGCAACAAATGTTTCAGACTGAGTAAGTAATCTAAAATAGGCAATATGATATTCACAATGAAGCTATTTGGACCTACTTTCCAATAGAACTGAATCCATCGGATTTGGAGTTATAACCGGGGAGGTATGGGTGTTCGAACATAGAAAGGTCGGGATTTCAGAATTCCAGAAAACAGATTCATAAATCAGAATTGCGACACAAATTTCAGATCCAATAACTAACAGAAAATAGGCGATATGGTAATAAAAATGAATCCCTTCGAGTCTACTTTCTAATAAAACTGATTTGACCAGATTTCGAGCTATACCCAGGGAGATATGATGGTTCGAACACATAAAGGTCGAAATCCAGATTTTCAGAAAACTGATTTTGTACAGCTAGATTGCAATACAGATTGAAATACGAATACAGCTCGGATATGGTCGATATCATATTCAAATTAAAGCCGAATGTATCTAGTTTCATACAAAATTTATTTCGTGCAATTTGGATCTATAGGCCATGAGATATTGGGGTTATAGTGCACAAAGGTCAGATTAGAGAATGCAGATTTCAGCAGAACAGGATTTTAAAACCCTATAAATATTTGAATTCGACCCCATACGGATAATCATTGCAAATAACAAATTTTAATTGAATGATAATCTACAATTTAGTGGATTAGACTCCTTAGGATCGATTTACTCATCGAAAAACGTTCACAGAAGAAAAAACGCCAAGACAGAGGATCACCAGGAAGTTCGTCCACCACCAGTCTGCCACCACCAGCGTCAGAAATCTCAGGAGGCGCCAAGCACAGTGAGGGGCGACAACCAAAGGCGGCTAGGGCAAGAAAAACCAACAAAAGTCATGAGGGAGAGGAGCCCTCACGCAATTCCTCTTTTTCTCCCACCCCAAACGGATCCAAGATCCAATAACCCAGTTAACTTAAGTGAAAAATCGGTTTTATGGGCTTACCTGGGCTTAACCACCCTGCGCCACTCCAATAATATCAGAAATATGCGCCACCATGGTGGAAGGAATTCCAGGAGCAAGGAATCAAGGTCGAGGGTTCGAATCCCCAACCAAAATAATTATTTTTGCCCTGTAGGAAAAATTCCTACACTTAGGCAAAAATCCCAAAATTTTAACAGATAAAAATACAGAAACAGAATTTCTAACCTTAAATCATAATTCAGAAAAATCGAGGGCGTTACAATAAGACTCTTTTCCTTAAATTCAACCTTCCCTTTAGGCTCTCCTAGTTGTTTCCCACTTCTAGTCATGATGGCATTACAATGCTCCCTAGGGTTTATCTCAGGTTTAGCAGGCAATTTTCCAAGGGGTCTATAAGAAGTACTGGCTTGTTGTGCAATTTGGTTTTCTAAAATCTTATTGTGTGCCTCTACTCTTTCCAATCTGGAGTTGATTTGATTAAGACTTTCCTTAAATTCTTCAATTTGTCTACTTTGATTTGTCATGATTGGGCTTTGATTAGACATAAACTAATTTTGATTTGCCATAATTTTTTCAAACATGGATTCTACACTAGAATTCTGATTTATGTTTTGGTTTTGGTTTGGATTTGGCCTTTGGAATCCTCTATTCTCAGTTTGTCCTTTTTCATTGTTATTGTTTCTCCATGAAAGGTTGGGGGTGATTTCTCCATCCAGGGTTATAAGTACTAGAGTAGGGATCATTGGTTTTACTTTGATTATAAGTCCCTAAAGCATTGACATGTTCATCCCCTTGATATACAACAACTCTACAGTTTTCAAATGAGTGACCGATGTTACCACAAATTTCGCAAGTGATAGAGGAAACAGCAGCAGCTTGCATTTTGAAAGAATCTAATCTACTGCATAAAGAATCTACCTTTTCTGCTAAGGATCGTCATCCATCACTCTCACTCTTACCTTGAGATGGTTTGTAGAATACTCCTCTCTCAGAAGTCCATTGATTGTGATTGAGAGCCATCTCCTCCAGCAGTTTAAAGGCAGCATCCACAATTTTACTCATAAGAGCTCCTCCTACAGCAGCATCCATAGTTTGTCTGGTGTTATAGAGTAATCCATTATGAAAAGTATGCAATAAAACCCAATCTTCAATGTCATGGTGAGGACACTTCCGTTGTAATTCATTAAATCTCTCCCATGCCTCACTGAAAGATTCTCCATCTTTTTGTTGGAAACTTGTTATCTGGTTTCTCAGCTGAATTGTTTTGCTTGGAGGGAAGTATTTCATCAAGAAAGAATTTGACAGTTGATCCCAAGTTGTGAAGGTTTTGGTTGGTTGAGCTTGAAGCCATGATCACGCCCGGTCCCTAAGAGAAAAAGGAAATAATCTTAATCTCAGTGCATCGTTAGAAACTCCATTAATTTTTATGGTATCACAAAGTTCTAAGAATAAAGCAAGATGTTGGGTTGGATCCTCCAGTGGAGATCCTCCAAACTGATTTTGTTGTATCATTGAAAGAAAAGCAGGCTTAATTTCAAAGTTGTTAGCCTCTATCGCTGGTCTAGCAATGCTTGAGTGAATTTCTTGTGGATTAGGGGCTGCATAGTCCCTCAATGTTCTTTGATTGTTTGCCATCTCCACAATTTCTTCTTGTATCTCCTGTGATGTTTCTTGTAAATCTTCTTCCAGTCTTAACTTCCTGCGCACTCTAAGTGTTTTATTGATTTCATGATCAAATGGAACAAGTGGTCCTGACCTAAGATTCCTGCGCATGCAAAATAGATAGATCAAGTTATTTCAACAAAAAACAGTAAATAAAGAAAAGAAAGCCTAGTCTAGTAATTGATGACACCAAAATATATAGTAATTTTTGTGCCATTTCATGAGTGTTTTTTGTGTCATATTCATAGACTTTGCTTATTTTTATGCTTTTTTATCAATATTTGCGGAATCTACACTCTTTTCTATTTTTGATGATTTTCAGGCAAAAAGCATGTTTTTCAATCGATTTCGAGCAAACCAGATGCATAATTGAATTCACAAAGTCAAGGGGGGATCACACGTTAAATTTCAGAAGAATCAGAGCTTCAGAGCAAATTACGGCACCCCTAATATGACTTTTACGGTACCGTAATTTGACTGCAGACTCAGATCAAAATTACGGTACCCCCATAACACTCTTTACAGTGCCGTATTTTGATATTTTTCTGACTAGAGATTTCATGAAGATTACGGCACTACCGTAAACATTTTTACGGGCCGTAATATGGGCATAATTCTGGGCAGAGATTTGATGAAGTTTACAGTACCACCGTAACGGAATTTATGGTATCATAATGCGGGATGGTTTTCCATCCTAGAGATTACTGACATTATGGCATGGCCGTAAGGTATTTTACGGTGCCATAATCCTGGAAGATTTTCATCCGAAAGCTCACTGTTTAAATTATGGCACTGCAGTAATATCCATTACCGCCATAATTCCAAGTCAAAAACGTAATTTTTATGGGTCCGAATATTGCGTGGACCATAACTTTTGATCCAGACCTCCAAATTTAGATCCGAAAGTTGCTACAGACTCATCTTAAAGAGGCGAAGATGCACAAGGTGGAAGAACGAATATTTATCCAGTATCAAAGGAGCAATCGATAGAGAGGTAGTTAGAGTTTGGCCTCATGCCGAGAGGCGTAGAGGGGACCTCTCACCGTGATTTTCACTTAGAAGCTTTGCCTAGAGGAGAGGAGGATGCACCAGAAGTTTTAGATAAAAAAGAGTTCGATTGGAGGAGGAATCAAGGAAAGAATGCTGTCGGCACTGTTCATACGCGTGATTACGGCTGTAATTTCTGTTACAGCCGCGTTGTAAAATTTATTTCTTCCTTCTCTTCAATCTCTGATACTTTGAAACTATGGTTGATTGTATTTCTTTCTCCATGCAAGCTTAAACATATTTGGGACATGGGTGTAATCCCCTTGATTTTATATGATTAGATAACTTTTTATTTCATCAAGATAATTTTGCCATGATAATTTTACCTATGTGATTATTGTTCTAAATTTCTCCTTAGAGTTCTCGCAATAAGGACCAAAAGGTGACTTGCTTGAGAATTAGAACCCTAAAATTGATAAATAGGAACTCACCGTAAGAGATTAGGTTAAAGTTCTTATTTCTTTAATTTAGTGACGTGATTGCCATGTTGATAATTATGAACCTAGGATTAAGTTAGTGTGTAAAACGTGGAGATCTTGCACGAAAGTGAGGATCAGAACGTTGGAGAACCATAGGTAGAACTTGTGTTGAGTCTCGGATGCACGAAAGTGATCCTTGAGATTCCACTTGAGACAATCAACTTAGAATTCAGATGCATGAAAGTGATCTTTAAATTCTTTGATTGATGATTTACTTATCATCAGCCTGGGATAAATCTTGCGCGAAAGTGAGGATAGGTCCCTGCATGATTGTTTGCACGAAAGTGAGATAATCCCTCTATGAAGTAAATTAAGTCTTTATCATAACAAGATTTGACTGACGACCTTTTATTCATATCTAGTCATTGAAATCAAGGTGGATAAAACCCTAGTCCTAGTTCTCTCTCTGATTAACTTTTAGCGTACTTTTCTTGCATAATTTACTTCCATTATATTCGATTTGCTTAGCTAGTGAAAATACAATTATTTGGTACTTAACAATAAGGTCTCTGTGGGATCGATATTTTCTTTATTACTTCGAGTGTCTGTGCACTTGCGGACACTACAAATTAGGGACAACAAGTTTTTGGAGCCGTGCTAGGGAGTGACAATAGCCCTGTACGCCAATACCTTTGGCCGCGACCCCTGAAACGAGTCTACTAGCTTGTATTTAAAAGTGTGTCCTTTCGGATCACAACAAGTTTTTGGCAACGTTGCCGGGGACCTTAGTTTTGTTAATATCAAAATAGTTGTTAGTATTGCTAGACTAGGTTTTATTTGTTTTAGATTTAACTTTGTTTTTTTTTTGCAGGTTTTGGATTTTCACAGTTGTGACAGAACTGAGAATTTCTGAAATTTGTCAATTTACTTGTGTTTTAGATTTTCTATTTTTGTTAGATTTTCTGAAAAAAAAGGTTTTATTTGATTGGTATTGGATTATCTTTCTGTCCTTGATAGATTTGAAAATATCTTTTAATTACAACTCTTGGGCAACTGAAAGGAGAGAGGAATACATGCCATACAAAGATGATTCATCATGCACTATTCAAGATAAGTTAAATCAACTTTTAGACTCTTATAAGCAACCAGCTATAACATCTTATTCTTCTATTAGATGTGATATTTGTGGATATTTTGATCATTATTCCTCTGATTGCCAATTTTTAAATCCCAATTTATCATGGAACGAATCTGATCAATTGTATTCTAGATGGGAAAACCAAACTTCTTTTTATGATAATTGCTCTAATCATGTTTCTGAACCTTATTTTGAGGACACTGAAAAATCTAGGTTAGAAACTATGCTTGAAAAATTCATGTCAAATCAAAACCAATTTATGACAAGTCAAAATAAAGAAATTGAGGATCTTAAGGGAATAATAAGTCAACTTGCTTCTCGGGTAGAATCTTTAACTACTAATTCTGAAATTTTGGAAACCCAGTTAGCACAACAAGCATGTTTATTTGAGTTTGAAACTGAAGAACTTGATTTAGAAAAATCTCCCTCTGATTATGATTGTTTTGAGATTGAGCCTTGTGTGAATATTAATGAATCTCACTCTAATTTTGATGATTGTAAAATTGATTCTTCTGATAAATTGTTTGTAAAAAGTTTGAGAAAATTGATTTTGAAAAACCCTCTTTTGATGAAATTGATTCTTTTGATGTTGTATCATTTATGGTTAAATCTGATGAGTTTGATAAAGGGCTGGAAATTACAGACATTGATGAGCCCCACTTTGATTTTGGTGATAAGTCTTTTGTGGTTGACTCTGATTCTATTGATTATGATAAATCTCATTATGATTTTCTGAATGATTCTGATTTCGACTCTTCTAATGATGAATTATTTGTGAAAAGACTTAGGGAAAATGATTTTGAACAGTCTCACTCTGATTTTGATGATAATTTTGAAATTGACAAGTTATTTGATGAAGGGATTGATGACACCAAAATATGTAGTATATTTTGCTTCATTTTGGATACCTTTTCATACTAAATTGAGGATATTTTACTTGTTTTTGATGGAGGCAGCGAGCAGAAGCAACGAAGGTACAAATGGAGCCTACGACTACCCTAGTCAAAGGCCCGGAAGTTCACGAATAAGCTAGCAAGCTCAATCAATAAAGCTAGCTCAATAATAGATAGAATCAGTTCAACCACAAGTGAAGCTTAAGACATTCAAGCTCACTTAGAAATTTGCTGCATACAAATAAAACCCGTGCAGCCACATGAAGGAAATAGAGTAATCATCGGCAAGCTCCAGATCAGCCGTTAAATGCCAAGCAACGCTGCAAAGAGGATCCGCAACATTCATCATCAGCCAACATTATCCTCAACGTCTCCCTGCTCAAGATGGAAGTTGCAACGTCTATCTTCAACGCGTCCCTGCTGCTCCAGCTATGGAAATTGCAACGTTCGCTTGCAATGTCTCTCCACGCTCAAGCTATATGTATCCTCTCGTATGCCGCTTGTAATAGACAGATTTGATGAAAGTTGAGTTTATGGAATAGTTTTCTAGTGTAATTCCTCTACTATCGGATGTCCTCATCCTCCTCCTCCTTCTCCTTCTAGGGCCGAGCCCCTTCCTCCTATCCTCCTCTCTTCCTCTATTCTCTACCCTCTCCTTCCTCCAGAAATCAAACCAACCAGTCACGGTTCCCTGTTTTCACAATTCCGAAATTTCGAGAGCTCACCGGCGGCGATCCAACCGTCTGATCATCACGCAACTTCAGCCATCCCTCCTCCTCCACAATACAAAGCAACAGCTGCCGGCATCGCTCCATCAGCCTCTCCGATGGCCGGAATCAAGACTCCGGCGCCATCCCCTGTTTCCGCCATGCTCACGCCCTAGATCCGCCTTCCGACACCGTTCTCCTCCGGCCGGCCATCATTCGACCTCAAACTCCGGCCACGACCTCTCTCCCATCACACAAACCTCCAGTTGAAACAGGTTTGGTGTTCGTCCACCATCGGACGAACGGTGAACACCTCTGCTCCAATCCCGCTACTGCTCTGTTCCAACAAGAACACCCTCTGCCTCCGCAGCCTTCCGCCCTTCATCGTCGTTCTCCTCCGATAAGCCTCAACTCGCCTCCAAACTCCGGCCACGTCGTCACCACCAACACAAGGAGTCCCAGTTGTAGAAGGTTCAGCGCTCGTGTCTTCTACGACTTCCGGCGACGACCTCTGTTCTTCTGGCGCACTTCCCCTGTTCCGTTAAACAGCCGCCTCCAGTTTCGCAACTGGCCCTGTTCCGATTGAAGAGCCATTTCTCTGCCTCTGCCGGTGCTCCGACGCTGACCTCACGGTCTACACCTTCCCTCATTACCAAAGTCGCCGACGAACACCCAAGCTCCGGCATCACTGATCGGCGCAAGCTTCACTTGCCTGTTTCCACACTTTGCACTGATGTTGTGTTCAAGTTTTGCTCAAACTCTAATCTGATTAAGCTTGTTCACGCAGGTACTTTAAGCAATCGGCGCCACCAAAATCTTGATCTTTGGCGTCAGTAAGAAGAACTCACCTTGCTCTAATAGATGGACGAATCAATCCAACTGAAGCGACAATGGATCAACCTCAGAAGCATAAGAAAATTTCATACCTGATTAACTCCTGCAAATTGATTTTATAAACTAATCTGATTAGTGTATTTTACACAGGTACCTTAAGCAAGCAGTGCAACAAATATCTTGAACTATGGTTTGATAATGAAGCACTCATCTTGCACTTTCATTTGGACTAGTTGTTCAAGCCCAGGTTCAACGGTTTAATCTAGCCGGCATTGCAAAATTTGCAATCTGAAACATTTCTATGCAGTTTTAACTCCCTAATCTGAATAGCTATATTGTTGCAAGTATTATAAATGCCTGATAGCTCTTCACGCTACTATTCTTACACGATTCACAGAACTAATCTTGTTATACATCTTGGTTAAATTGGTTCTTATTTTGGATTTATGGATTTTCCTACAAGGCATAGCAACTTATCGTAATTGATTAATTTTATCGCCCTGGATTTCTGGTTATTTTTCAAGATTTTGATTTTGCTGAAAATAAAAAAATAAAAAAAATAAAAAAATAACTGAATTTTATATCAGTAGTTTTACTCCACGTTCCCCCCCTACATCAGTTTTTATGTTAAATCTATCAAATATTGCAAAGTCTACTTCTATTTTGGTTTTTCATCTTTTTCCGGCAAAAAGGCACTATTTAAAGCGTTTTCAAGCAAAATCAAATACATGGAAGAGTTATCATCATCAAGAGGAAATCACCCAAGAAATTTCACGCAAAACGGAGCAATTCAGCAAATTACGGCAATGCCATAACCCATTTTACGGTACCGTAATTCCAGACAGTAACGTAAAATCTGAGCCCTGCCGTATTTTGAGAAGTTTCTGAACAGAAAGATTTTTGGATTTTACGGCACCTGCCGTAAGCAACATTACGGTACTGTATTTCGGAGAGCTTCAGAACAGAAACTTCACCTGAAATTACGGCACTACCGTAAGTAACTACACGGGCCGTAATTTCTAGACGCTCGCGAATAGAGAGTTCAGCCGATATTACGGCACTACCATAAACTAGATTACGTTGCCGTAATTCCCAACGACATCAGAACAGAAGACTCGAGCAATTTTACGGCAGTGCCGTAAGACATTACACTGTCGTAATTGCTGTTCCGAACGTGACGCCCGATTCTTGCGGAGAAGATCATGAGCGATCCAGAGCCTTAAATCAGATGCTATGAAAAGCAGAGGGGGAGTTTTTGATGGGAAGATTACGGAGAGACCAAAAGCCCCAAATTTCGTGTACTGTCGAGGGAGAAATCGCGATCCACACCGCAGCCTAGGGTTTCACCGCCGCACTCGATCCAGACGTCCTCCAGCCGTAATTTTCATACTAAATCTTCGTCTGAAGGAGGAGACAATGTGCCAGAGGTTTCAGACCGAAAGGAGATCGATTGGAAGAGAAATCGAAGAACAAGGAGTCACCAGCACTGTTCATCAGTGGTTCTTGCAAAATTACGGCTGTGAAATACTTCACAGCCGTGCTGTATTTTCTAAACTTCTCTTTTACTTCAATTTTTGATCCTCTGAAACCTTGATCTATTGTAATTCCCTCATGATGATATCTTAAACTGCTTTTGGGACATGGGGGAGTAATTCACTTGATTTCCAATGACTAGATGACTATTTTTACTATTTCATTGAGTTTAATATTACCATGATGATTTTGCTCATGTGATAATTGTACTTAGACTCTCTATGAGTTCATGTTATTAATTATGTTCTTAGAATTTTCGCTTGAGACCGAAAGGTAGTTGCTTGAGAATTTGGAACCCTAGAATTGCATGTTAGGATCCCTTCCTTAGGTTAGATCTAATTTGATCTGTTCTAGTAGATTAATTACCATAATTATAACATGAACCTATAGATCGAGTCTATTTGTCAAACGTGGAGATCTTGTGCGAAAGCAAGGATCGGAACGTTGGAGATCCGTGAGTAAAACTAGTGTTGAGACTCGGATGTACGAAAGTGATCCTCGAATCTCCACTAGAGATTATCAGCATTGAATTCAGATGCACGAAAGTGATCCTTGAATTCATTGTTTGATGATTTACTGATCTTCAACGTTGGGAAGAATCTTGCGCGAAAGTAAGGATAAATACCTGTGCGGTTGTTTGCACGAAAGTGAAACAACCCTTTTTTTTTAGTAAATTACATCTTCATCATGATAAATTTAAACTGGCAAAATCCTTATTCATATCTAGCTCAAAAAAGTTAAAGTGAACGAAACCCTAGTCCCAGCTTTTCTCTCTGATAATTCCACTTTTAGCTTTCAATTTCTATTCTCACTACTTCGATTAGCCTAGATAGTAAGAAATCAGCTATTTAGTATTCGACAACGTAGGTCCCTGTGGATTCGATACTTTCTTTATTACTTCGAGTATCCGTGCACTTGCGGATCACATCAAGTTATTGGCGCCATTGCCGGGGACTTTAGTTTTTGTCGATATTAAAGACGTTAAGATTATTGCTAGATTAGGTTTTTATTTGCTATTTTTTATTTACTGCTTATTTTCTGTTTCTTGAAATCACTTGATCTATCTACTTTGCATGCGCAGGAGCCTTAGGTCAAGACCACTTGTACCATTGGATCCTGAAATCAATAAGACATTAAGAGCGCGCAGAAAGTTGAGATTAGAAGAGACATCACAAGAAGAATTGCAAGAGACATTCCAACCAGAGTTAGAAGAAGAAATATTAGAGATGGGAGACAATCAGAATAATCAGCGAACACTTAGGGACTATGCAGCCCCTAATCATCATGAAATTCATTCTAGTATAGCTAGGCCAGCAATAGAGGCCAACAATTTTGAGATTAAGCCTGGTTTCATTGCAATGTTTCAACAAGATCAGTTTGGAGGATCTCCACTGGAGGATCCCAACCAAAACTTGGCCTTATTTCTTGAATTATGCGATACTATTAAATTGAATGGTGTTTCTAGCGATGCATTGAGATTAAGACTTTTTTCCTTTCTCTCTTAGGGATTGGGCAAAGACATGGCTTAATTCACACCCAGCCGGTACCTTCACCACTTGGAATCAACTGTCCAATTCCTTCTTGAACAAATACTTTCCCCCAAGCAAGACACTGCAGATGAGAAACCAAATTACAAGCTTTGAACAAAGAAGTAGGGAGTCACTAAGTGAGGCCTGGGAGAGATTCAATGAACTGCAGCGGAAGTGTCCTCACCATGGACTAGAACTTCAAACTTTACTGCAAATTTTTTATATTACATTATCTGATCAGACTAAAATGATTGTGGATGCTGCTGCAGGAGGAGCTCTTATGAGCAAAACACCAGATGATGCCTTCAGACTGCTAGAGGAGATGACATTGAACCACAATCAATGGACTACCGAGAGGGGAGTACTTTACAAGCCTTCTCAAGGTAAGGGTGAAAGTGAAGGATGGCGATCCTTAGAAGAGAAGGTAGACTTTTTGTGCAGTAAGTTAAATTCCATGCAAACTGCTTCTATTTCTGCTATTACTTGTGAAAATTGTGGCAATGATGGTCATACTGCCGAATATTGTAGAATTGTTGATCAGGGTAATGAGCATATGAATGTCATAGGGAATTATAATCAAAGTAGACCTAATGATTCCTATTCTAGTACATATAACCCTGGATGGAGAAATCACCCCAACCTTTCATGGAAAAACAATAACAATGTAGGGGGGAACATTGAAAACAAATGATTCCAAAGGCTAAATCCCAACCAAAATTTGAATAAAAAATAATGATCAATTTTCTGAGATAAAATCCATGTTTGAAAAAATAATGACTAGTCAAAATCAGTTTGAGCTAAAACAAGATAGAAAAATTGAAGAGTTTATGTCTGATCAAAAACAAATTCTGTCAAATCAAAGTAGACAAACTGAAGAGTTTAAGGAAAGCTTTCATCAAATTAACTCTAGACTGGATAGAGTAGAGGCCTGTAAGATACCCTAATTAAGGGGGTGAAACCCTAAACATGCGCATCTAGCATGCATGACGGAAAGAGGGTTTCAAAAAGATCGTATATGACAACCATATGATCAACTTGAAGCTATGAGTTTAGATCTATACCATAGCCATAGATTGGAGGTCGGCTTGGAAGAAGAGAGCAACTTTGATCTCCTCCAAAAGTTCACACACAAAGGCGATGAAGACTCCCAACTTGCGCACCTCTTGTGCTAGCAAAAGTGCCAAGATGTCAATGATCGAGTGTAGGGAAGAGATGAAGACTTCCTTTTGCTTGGCCGGTTCCTCCTCTTCACGTCAACACCCTCACTTGCTCGAGAGCAAAAATCGTTTCCACCAAGCAACAAGAGAGCGGTGTAACCGAAAAACATTAGGGAGACTTCAAGCCATGAACGCATATGCGTTTTCATTTTGGAACTTTCCAAAAATGGCAACCATTAAGAGTATGCGTTCATGCGTTCATGTCTCCATGAACCAAACGCAACTCCTTCTCCCTCTTGAACCATGCGCTCAACCCATGAGCCGGTTCAATACCCTTGGTTCAATAGCGAAACCAAATCAGCCCAAGCATTAAGTCTAGATCAAATTAGACCCCAAAGTCCAAGATCTGACCATTCATCATCTGACGCTTCTGATCGCATCGATCTAGCATCATCTCTCTCGATCGAAGCTTACCGATCTAAAGCCCTAATCAATCAAACATGATCAGACCAGATCTCACTTACAATCAGAGATTAAATCCCTTTAAACTGAACCGAAACAATTCAGTCCACACGATCTGACTTAAGCAAGCCATATCACCAAATTGTGCGACCCTAAGGGTTTCCTTTAAATGTCGGTAACGATAACTTTCGTTATCACGATCAGTGAGTGGTATCTAGCAACACATCACTGTCTCCCGATATAAAGGAAAGAGTCTTCCAAGACTACACCCAAACCATAGCACAAGTGTGAATCAAACTCACGAGGCATGCATGTTTCCTTTGCCACTGGATGTTCTTATTGGACAAGCATGTCAAGCCTGTAACTCCAATACAATGAGCATGATTAGATCAGATGAACACAGTCATCTGGGTATGGCCATACACTATCTCAATCTTCTCATACAGGGGGGGGGGGCCCTTTAGAACATCACACTCCTTAAACAAGGAGACGGCAATCCTTTATCTATCACAAGTGCCCTAACCTGACTCAAGCTCACCATCCAAGATAGTCTATAACCATTATGTTTCAAATGATATTGAACTACCTCAAAACAATGACAATCATCATTTAGAAACACAAGTGATCTCAAGTCAAAGGACATGTGCCACTTGCTGCTTACGAGGATCATTCACATTGTGACAAGCAATGGAATATCCCAGTAGGGTCTGTCCAGTACATCCAATGTACCCATGAGTCTACATCTTATTCCATGCTCGAAGCATCCTATAAGATTAGCACACATATTAGTCTCAATCATATCAAGGCTGTCTCAGGTTCACCAAGATATCTCGACTAAGGACATATAGCCTGTCAGCCTAGCTGAACAGCTTTGAGACATTATTCAGAAGTACACTTATTACAGCAGACAAGGTAACAACCTGAATAATAACCATGCCTTTATAAACACAAGAGTTTATTACATGATACTTATTACAATCCCAAAGGCCTCAAACATTAGCCTTAAGGGCATACCCCAACAATCTCCCACTTGCACTTAATCTAATGGTTGAGAAATCTCAAACCCATATTATTACAGTGCTGCTCATGCTTCTGCTGCGCCAGAGGCTTGGTAAGCGGGTCTGCCAGATTGTCATCTGTATGAACCTTGCATATTTTGATCTCGCCTCGATCAATGATCTCCCGGATCAAGTGAAACCGTCTCTGTATGTGCTTGGACTTCTGGTGCGACCGTGGTTCCTTTGCTTGTGCGATTGCTCCAGTGTTATCACAGAAGATAACCAAAGGATCAGCACTCGAAGGAACGACACCAAGTTCTCTCACGAACTTACGAATCCACACTGCCTCCTTGGATGCTTCCGAGGCTGCAACATACTCGGCTTCTGTTGTGGAATCAGCAACAGTTGACTGTTTGAAACTCTTCCACACCACTGCTCCACCATTCAAGCTAAAAACATAGCCTGATTGCGATCGGAAATCATCCTGGTCCGACTGGAACGAAGCGTCAGTATATCCCTCTATACTGAGTTCTTCCTGACCACCATATATCAAGAACATATCTTTGGTCCTCCGCAGATATTTTATAATGTTCTTGACTGCAATCCAGTGCGCCAAACCTGGATTACTTTGGAATCGACTGGTCACGCTTAACCCGTAAGCGACGTCTGGGCGAGTACACAACATCGCATACATAATGGACCCAATAGCCGAAGCATAAGGCGTATTGTCCATTTCATCTTTCTCAGTCTGTGTTTGTGGACACTGACTCTTCGAAAGATTCAGACCATGTCTGACTGGAAGATATCCACGTTTAGAATTCTCTAAATGGAATCTCTCTAGGACCTTATCGATGTAAGTACTCTGGCACAGCCCGAGAAGCCTCTTAGATCTATCCCGGTAGATCTTCACACCTAACACATAGGCTGCTTCTCCTAGATCTTTCATCTGGAAACATTTTCCTAACCATGCTTTAACAGCATGCAGTTCAGGAATATCATTTCCAATGATCAAGATATCATCGACGTAGAGGATTAGGAATGTAATTACGCTCCCACTAAACCTCTTATATACACACGGGTCATCCTCGTTCTTGATGAAACCAAACTCAGAGATTGATTCATCAAAACGAATATTCCAGCTCCTAGATGCTTGTTTCAATCCATAAATGGATTTCTTTAACTTGCATATTTTATGACGATCTGCTGGATTAGTGAAACCCTCAGGTTGTGTCATATACACATCCTCATCCAGATTTCCATTAAGGAAAGCTGTTTTCACATCCATCTGCCAGATCTCATAATCATAATATGCTGCTATCGCGAAAAGAATCCGAATAGACTTGAACATAGCTACAGGTGAGAAAGTTTCATCATAATCTATCCCGTAGATTTGTTTGAAACCTTTCGCAACTAGCCTGCCTTTATAGGTAACCACGTTACCATCCATGTCAATCTTCTTCTTGAAGATCCATTTACAGCCTATAGGGATTACTCCCGGAGGCGGATCAACCAAATCCCAGACTTGGTTATCTGACATGGAGTCCATCTCGGCTCGCATAGCATCAAGCCATCTAGCTGACTCCGGTCCACTGACCGCATCCGCATAAGTTAGGGGTTCATCATTATCAATGATGTAGACTCCGTCATAGCGCTCAGGCTGTCGACGGATCCTTCCCGATCTTCGCGGTTCCCGTGTTATCTGAGCCTCAGGTTGTTCAATAACCTGATCTACCGGCTCAGGCTCATCCAACTGTGCTTGACTACTTTGTCCTTCCTCTGGATTTTCATCCAGCTTTATTTCTCTCCCACTGGCCTCTTGCAGAAGAAACTCCTTCTCAAGGAATATGGCCGTCCGAGCAACAAAAACTTTGTTCTCCTTGGGATCGTAGAAATAATAACCCTTAGTTTCCTTAGGGTAACCGACAAAGATGCATTTGTCAGATCTGCTCTCTAGTTTCCCAGAGGCGAGCTTTTTGACATAAGCCTCGCAACCCCAGATCCTGATAAATGTCAAGCTTGGCTATTTCCCATACCATAATTCATATGGCGTCATTGAAATTGCCTTAGATGGCACTCGGTTTAGTACCTTTGCAGCTGTTTCCAGTGCAAAACCCCAAAAGGAGTATGGAAGAGTGGCCTGACTCATCATAGAACGAACCATATCAAGTAACGTTCTATATCTCCTCTCGGACACACCATTCCATTGCGGTGTTCCTGGCGGAGTGAGCTGTGAGATAATCCCACACTCCTTCAGATAGTCAGTAAATGCATGACTTAGGTATTCTCCACCTCGATCTGAGCGAAGTGCCTTGATATTTCGGCCTAGCTGATTTTGTACTTCATTCTTGAACTCTTTGAACTTGTCAAAAGATTCACTTTTATGTCTCATCAGATAGACATACCCATACCTACTGAAATCATCAGTAAAGGTAATGAAGTACTGATAGCCACCTCTGGCATGTTTACTAAATGGCCCACACACATCACTGTGTATAAGGTCAAGTAAACCTGAAGCCCTTTGACCTTTCTTAGAAAAAGGTGACTTCGTCATTTTAGCCATTAAACAAGCTTTGCATGTATCAATCTCCTTATAGGAGAATGATCCCAGCAGTCCATGATCATGCAACCGCTTAATGCGCTTCTCGTTTATATGGCCTAAACGACTATGCCATAGCAAGGTGCTGTCATCAGCATACTTGGCTTTCTTATTATCAATGTTTTGTATAGAATATTCCATGTCCAACATGAATAACCCATTGTTGATTGAACCAGTTGCATACACAATATTATCATAAGATAAAACACACTTTGAAATTTTGCATTCAAAGGCAAATCCTTTCCTGACAAGAGCAGGAATAGAGATAATATTCTTGGTAATACTGGGTACAAAATAACAATTGTTTAATTCTAATACAATGCCAGATGGTAAAGAAATGAAATAGTCTCCTACAGCAACAGCAGCAACCCGTGCCCCGTTTCCAACTCGTAGGTCTACCTCATGCTGTCCCACCTGTCTTCTTCTCTTGAGTTCCTGTACATTTGAACAAATGTGAACTCCACATGCAGTGTCCAACACCCATGAAATAGAAGAAGAAGATAACGTGACCTCAGTCACATATATACCTGAGCCAGAAGCGATGCTTCCCCTCTTATCTCCTTGGAGCGCTTTACAGTCCTTTTTCCAGTGACCCAGCTGGCCACAGTGGAAACACCTGTTATCCTTCGACCGCTTCACCTTCTGTTTCAGAGCCTTGCTGTAATTCTTGACAGGGGCCTTGCCCTTCTTCCCCTTCTTCTTGTTCCTAGAAGGAACCATCAAGACAGAGGTTGAAGGCTTACCCTTCAGAGTTTCCTCAGTTGTCAAGAGCATATTCAGCAGCTCTGCCGGCGTGCAATCGATTTTGTTCATATTAAAATTAATGATGAACGCATCGAAAGAGGGCGGGAGAGACTGCAGAATAATATCAACAGCAAGCTCCTGGTTGACGGTATGCCCCAGTTTCTCCAGAGCCTCCTTGTGCCCAATCATCTTGAGCACGTGAGCTCCCACTGGGCTCCCCTCAGCCAGTTTGCTCTGAAAGAAGAGCTTTGTCAGATTATAGCGTTCTGTCCTCGCCTGTGCAGCATACAGCATCTTGAGGTTCGCTATAATCTCTATAGCCGACATATCCTCATGCTGACGCTGCAGCGGTGGCGTCATAGACGCAAGCATCAGGCAAGCGACATCAATGCTATCATTGACGTGCTTTTCATAGGCATCCCGAACCGCCCTTGCGGCGTTCGGAGTGGGCTGCGGCGGTATCGCCGTCTCGAGGACATACAGTTTCCTCTCTGCCTTAAGAACGATCTTAAGGTGTCCGAACCAGTCAGAGAAGTTCGGCCCAGCAAACTTCTCCCTTTCCAGTAGGGATCGCACATTGAAGCTCATGGTGTTCGTTGCTGCAGTTATCTACAACAATGCAAGAACAGCAAGGTTAGTATCAATGTTCAGAATCAATCCAGGACTTAAGAAAGATTCTTTTCTCACTATTTTATCTGACTGAAAAATCCAGTAAACAGTCCGAAAGAGTAACACTCTTTTAGTGAGATGGGATCCAGATTTCATACTTGGTCTCCGCGTCCCGCTCAGGCGAGATAAGATGCACAGAGATGACAAGCACTAATTTCTGGTAGGCTGTCCCAGCCAATCGCCAACCCGTGCGATTCCCCTTCATCTGGGCAATCCAGCAGACTGTGCCAACTGAGTTGGTACAACACAGTCTCTGATCCCACAGATGGCTGCCTCCATGTGCTACCATATGCGCCACATATATAGCCTACATGGTCAAGCTGACCTGACCTACTCCCTGGACCACCACGTGCTATGCTGAGCAACGAGAAGGGATAAATCCCTACTCTGTAACACGCAGGTGTAATCCCGCACCGTCTGAAGATAGATGGACGTGCCCACTGAGTGGGTTCAACACGGCTCCAACGATAGTCAGAACAGTGAGGTTTCGCGTCAGAAGGCTTACGAGCTTGATATGTTAGCGTTGGATTTTAACGGTCTTTTATCTTCTTACTATCAGGCATATCCTATGGCTATAGCAGAAGATAAACACATGCAATTCTAATTATATAAGCAATAAATAGAAAGCATGATCTTATGTGGTAAAAGCCCATGAACCCTAGAAAGACCTTAATTTTACTTAAGTCTTCACTTGAGCTCTTTTGCATCTCATCTGGTCCAACCCAGGGCCCTAGCGCCAAGAGCACCTCAGGTGCGCCACCAGGTGAATGCCCCTCTAGGATGTGTGCCTTCATGCTCTTGTCTAATCAAAAACATTTTGATCTATCTAGACAAGCTTTGACTCGCAGGTCAATTATACAATAAATTAATAAAAAAAAAAGTGATTCGCAGATCACAATAATATTAACTTGTAATTTACCAGGCACGCAGGCCCCAGCACAGCACACATTAGGGCAACCCACATAAGATTAAATAAACAAGCATATGGTATCAAAACAACATGTGATCCATTCATGAAATTAAATTTTGAAAAACCCCATGGTATCAATTTTAATTTCCTTATGTGCTCTACAACCTTACAATGGTCCATTGATAGGGATCCACTCATCCATCTAGTCAGATCCTCTGCCCTTGCATGCACCGAGTCCTAACTGACCCGTGTTGACCTAATGGTCAACCATGCATGCGCCAAGGGCTGAACCACCCTCATGAGTTTTGGCAAGCGGGTGTGACCCCGGGCCTAACTCATGTGTGTTCAGTAGTTGTCTCAACCAGACCTCGCTACACGCCCTGGATGCAGTCGACCTATAGCCACCTCATGCTTGCGCACAGGTGCTATCTGGTCAACCCATCTAGGCTGTCAGATGGTCTGATCAGACTAGTTGGATCTAACCTAGAAGATGCTTTCAACCCCATCAACCCATCTAAGGATTTATAGTAGGGGCACCTTAGATCTAAGTAGGCGCGCAAGATGTAAGTTTTATAAAACATCTAGAACATGCGCAAACAAACAAAACAACATGCTTCACTTGAGAACATAAGATATATCTCATATCTAGCATATTGATAACCCTTAGATCTAAGGGGAGTCCCCTTCAAGGGGGAGCGCAAACTTTAGGGGGTCCCCTTCAAGGGGGAGCGCAAACTTCATGTAACCATGATACAAGCGCAAACATAGCCAATGTAAACCATGCATCATGAAAACAAAGCATCAAGTAAGCGCAACATGTATGGATCACAAACACTTCAAAGCAATCATATAGATCATATCGAAAGCCTCGCTCTGATACCAATTGTAAGATACCCTAATTAAGGGGGTGAAACCCTAAACATGCGCATCTAGCATGCATGACGGAAAGAGGGTTTCAAAAAGATCGTATATGACAACCATATGATCAACTTGAAGCTATGAGTTTAGATCTATACCATAGCCATAGATTGGAGGTCGGCTTGGAAGAAGAGAGCAACTTTGATCTCCTCCAAAAGTTCACACACAAAGGCGATGAAGACTCCCAACTTGCGCACCTCTTGTGCTAGCAAAAGTGCCAAGATGTCAATGATCGAGTGTAGGGAAGAGATGAAGACTTCCTTTTGCTTGGCCGGTTCCTCCTCTTCACGTCAACACCCTCACTTGCTCGAGAGCAAAAATCGTTTCCACCAAGCAACAAGAGAGCGGTGTAACCGAAAAACATTAGGGAGACTTCAAGCCATGAACGCATATGCGTTTTCATTTTGGAACTTTCCAAAAATGGCAACCATTAAGAGTATGCGTTCATGCGTTCATGTCTCCATGAACCAAACGCAACTCCTTCTCCCTCTTGAACCATGCGCTCAACCCATGAGCCGGTTCAATACCCTTGGTTCAATAGCGAAACCAAATCAGCCCAAGCATTAAGTCTAGATCAAATTAGACCCCAAAGTCCAAGATCTGACCATTCATCATCTGACGCTTCTGATCGCATCGATCTAGCATCATCTCTCTCGATCGAAGCTTACCGATCTAAAGCCCTAATCAATCAAACATGATCAGACCAGATCTCACTTACAATCAGAGATTAAATCCCTTTAAACTGAACCGAAACAATTCAGTCCACACGATCTGACTTAAGCAAGCCATATCACCAAATTGTGCGACCCTAAGGGTTTCCTTTTGTTGGGGTATGCCCTTAAGGCTAATGTTTGAGGCCTTGGGATTGTATTAGTATCATGTAATAAACTCTTAAGTTTATAAAGGCATGGTTATTATTCAGGTTGTTACCTTGTCTGCTGTAATAAGTGTACTTCTGAATACTGTCTCAAAGCTGTTCAGCTAGGCTGACAGGCTATATGTCCTTAGTCGAGATATCTTGGTGAACATGAGACAGCCTTGATATGATTGAGACTAATATGAGTGCTAATCTTATAGGATGCTTCGAGCATGGAATAAGACGTAGACTCATGGGTACATTGGATGTACTGGACAGACCCTACTGGGATATTCCATTGCTTGTCACAATGTGAATGATCCTTGTAAGCAGCAAGTGGCACATGTCCTCTGACTTGAGATCACTTGTGTTTCTGAATGATGATTGTCATTGTCTTGAGGTAGTTCAATATCATTTGAAACATAATGATTATAGACTATCTTGGATGGTGAGCTTGAATCAGGTTAGGGCACTAGTGATAGACATAGGATTGCCGTCTCCTTGTTTAAGGAGTGTAGTGTTCTAAGGGCCCCCCTATATGAGATGATTGAGATACTGTATGGCCATACCCAGATGACTATGTGCATCTGATCTAATCATGCTCATCGTATTGGAGTTACAAGCTTGACCCGCTTGTCCAATAAGAACATCCAGTGGCAAAGGACACATGTATGCCTTGTGAATTGAGTCACACTTGTGCTATGGTTTGGGAGTAGTCTTGGAAGACTCTTTCCTTTATATCGGGAGACAGTGATGTGTTGCTAGATACCCCTCACTGATCGTGATAACGTAAGTTATCGTTACCGACATTTAAAGGAAACCCTTAGGGTCGCACAATTTGGTGATATGGCTTCCTTAAGTCAAATCGTGTGGACTGAATTGTTTTGGTTCAGTTTAAAGAGATTTAATCTCTGATTGTAAGTGAGATCTGGTCTGATCATGTTTGATTGATTAGAGCTTTAGATCGGTAAGCTTCGATCGAGAGAGATGATGCTAGATCGATGCGATCAGAAGCGTCAGATGATGAATGGTCAGATCTAGGACCTTGGGGTCTAATTTGATCTAGACTTAATTTATGGGCTGATTTGGTTTCGCTATTGAACCAAGGATATTGAACCGGCTCATGGGTTGAGCGCTTGGTTCAAGAGGGAGAAGAGGTTGCGTTTGGTTCATGGAAACATGAACGCCAACTCTTAATCGTTGCCAATTTTGGAAAGTTCCAAAAGCATAACGCATATGCGTTCATGGCTTGATGTCTCTCTAATGCTTTTCGGTTTTGTTTCTTGGACGAGGTTTTTGGGAACGGCTTGCTCGTGTGGAAGGCATCGTTCTTGCGCCAAGGAAGAAGAGCTCTCGAAAAGAAGGAAGCCCTTTTCATCTAATCTCCTACACACGGTTGGAAAAGCTTGGCAATCTTGCTAGCACAAGAGTTGCGCAAGGAGGAAGCTTTCATCCCTTGTGTGTGATTTCTTTGGAGAAGATCCCTTCGATCTTTCTTCTTCCAAGCCGCACCTTCCCATGGCCATGGTAATGAATCTCTCACTTGTTATTCAAGTTGATTATATGAAAGTATAGAATGCGATCTTATGTGGAAACCCTAATTCCGCTGCTATGAGAAAGAAACATATGACTTGCGCCCCCCTCATGAAAGGGGTTCTTCTCACAATAGGTTTTGCGCTCCCCTCCTGAAAGGGTTCCATCAATTGGTATCAGAGCCAATCTATACTTTTTCATATGATTGCTTGCGGTTCTAATGAGTAGATCATCATGTTTGATCCATGAATATGTTGGTGAATAGATCTAAAGGTGATTGCTCACATGCCGAAACCTACATGCTAGTTTAGAACTTAGATGTATGTTTCTTCATGAGTTGCGCAAGATGTATGTTTCTTCATGAGTTGCGCATGTTGTTGTGTTGGCGCATGATAAGTATGTTGAATGGTTGAATGATATTTCATCAAATCTTATACCTACTTGCGCGCAAACATTTAGATCTATATGCATCTACTATAAACCCTTAGATGGGTTGATGGGGCTGAAGTCACCTCTAGGTTAGATCCATTAGTCTGATCAGACCATCTGACAGCTCAGATGGGTTAACCTGATAGCACCTATGCGCAAGCACAAGGTGGCTATAGGTTGACTGCATCTAGGGCGTGTAGCGAGGTCTGGTTGAGACACTACTGAACACACTTGAGTTAGGCCCGGGGTCACACCCGCTTGCCAAAACTCATGGGGGTAGTTCAGCCCTTGGCGCATGCATGGTTGACCATTAGGTCAACTCGGGTCAGTTAGGACTCGGTGCATGCAAGGGCAAAGGATCTAACTAGATGGATGAGTGGATCCCCATCAATGCACCATTGTAAGGTTGTAGGGCTCATAAGGAAATTAAAATTGATGCCATGGGGTTTTCAAAACTTTTAATTTCAAGATGATTGGATCACATGTTGATTGAACCATATGCTTGTCTATTTAGTCTTATGTGGGTTGCCCAATTGTGTGCTGTGCTAGGGCCTGCGTGCCTGGACTTAAAAAAAATTGTAAATTAATTTGTGATCTGCGAATCACATTGTACTTAATTTATAATATGTTGTTGACCTGCGAGTCAATCTTGTCTAGATAGATCAAATGTACTTTGATTAGACAAGAACAAAGGCACACATCCAAGAGGGGCATTCACCTGGTGGTGCACCTGTGGTGCTCTTGGCGCTAGGGCACTGGGTTGGACCAGATGAGATGCAATGAAGCTCAAGTGAAGACTTAAGTAATATTAAGGTCTTACTAGGGTTCATGGGCTTTTACCACATAAGATCATGCTTTCTACTTATTGCTAATAATTAGAATTGCATATTTATGTTTATCTTCTGCTATAGCCATAGGACATGCCTGATAGTAAGAAGATAAAAGACCGTTAAAATCCAACGCTAACATATCAAGCTCGTAAGCCTTCTGACGCGAAACCTCACCTTTCTGACTATCGTTGGAGCCGTGTTGAACCCACTCAGTGGGCACGTCCATCTATCTTCAGACGGTGCTGGATTTCACCTGCGTGTTACAGAGTTGGGATTTATCCCCTCTCGTTGCTCAGCATAGCACGTGGTGGTCCAGGGAGTAGGTCAGGTCAGCTTGACCATGTAGACTACATATGTGGCGCATATGGTAGCACATGGAGGCAGCCATCTCTGGGATCAGAGACTGTGTTGTACCAACTCAGTTGGCACAGTCTGCTGGATTGCCAAGATGAAGGGGAATCGCACGGGTTGGCGATTGGCTGGGAGAGCCTACCAGAAACTAGTGCTTGTCATCTCTGTGCATCTTATCTCGCCTGAGCGGGACGCGGAGACCAAGTATGAAATCTGGATCCCATCTCACTAAAAGAGTGTTACTCTTTCGGACTATTTACTGGATTTTTCAGTCAGACAAAATAGTGAGAAAAGAATCTTTCTTAAAGTCCTGGATTGATTCTGAAACATTGATACTAACCTTGCTGTTCTTGCTTGTTGTAGATTCCTGCAGCAACGAACACCATGAGCTTCAATGTGCGATCCCTACTGGAAAGGGAGAAGTTTGCTGGGCCGAACTTCTCTGACTGGTTCGGACACCTTAAGATCGTTCTTAAGGCAGAGAGGAAACTGTATGTCCTCGAGACGGCGATACCGCCGCAGCCCGCTCCGAACGCCGCAAGGGCGGTTCGGGATGCCTATGAAAAGCACGTCAATGATAGCATTGATGTCGCTTGCCTGATGCTAGCGTCTATGACGCCACCGCTGCAGCGTCAGCATGAGGATATGTCGGCTATAGAAATTATAGCGAACCTCAAGATGCTGTATGCTGCACAGGCGAGGACAGAACGCTATAATCTGACAAAGCTCTTCTTTCAGAGCAAACTGGCTGAGGGGAGCCCAGTGGGAGCTCACGTGCTCAAGATGATTGGGCACAAGGAGGCTCTGGAGAAACTGGGGCATACCGTCAACCAGGAGCTTGCTGTAGATATTATTCTGCAGTCTCTTCCGCCTTCTTTCGATGCGTTCATCATTAACTTTAATATGAACAAAATCGATTGTACGCCGGCAGAGCTGCTGAATATGCTCTTGACTACTGAGGAAACTCTGAAGGGCAAGCCTTCAACCTCTGTCTTAATGGTTCCTTTTAGGAACAAGAAGAAGGGGAAGAAGGGCAAGGCCCCTGTCAAGAATTACAGCAAGGCCCTGAAACAGAAGGTGAAGCGGTCGAAGGACAACAGGTGTTTCCACTGTGGCCAGCTGGGTCACTGGAAAAAGGACTGTAAAGCGCTCCAAGGAGATAAGAGGGGAAGCATCGCTTCTGGCTCAGGTATATACGTGACGGAAGTCATGGTTTCATCTTCTTCTATATCATGGGTGTTGGACACTGCATGTGGAGTTCACATTTGTTCAAATGTGCAGGAACTCAAGAGAAGAAGGCAGGTGGGACAGCATGAGGTAGACCTACGCGTTGGAAACGGGGCACGGGTTGCTGCGGTTGCTGTAGGAGACTATTTCATTACTTTACCATCTGGCATTGTATTAGAATTAAACAATTGTTATTTTGTACCCAGTATTACCAAGAATATTATCTCTATTCCTGCTCTTGTCAGGAAAGGATTTGCCTTTGAATGCAAGATTTCAAAGTGTATTTTGACTTATGATAATATTGTGTATGCCACTGGTTCAATTAACAATGGGTTATTCATGTTGGACATGGAATATTCTATACAAAACATTGATAAAAAGAAAGCCAAGTATGCTGATGACAGCACCTTGCTATGGCATAGTCGTCTAGGCCATATAAACGAGAAGCGCATTAAGCGGTTGCATGAACATGGACTGCTGGGATCATTCTCCTATGAGGAGATTGATACATGCAAAGCTTGTTTGATGGGTAAAATGACGAAGTCTCCTTTTCCTCACAAAGGTCAGAGGACTTCAGGTTTACTTGACCTTATACACAGTGATGTGTGTGGGCCATTTAGTAAACATGCCAGAGGTGGCTATCAGTACTTCATTACCTTTACTGATGATTTCAGTAGGTATGGGTATGTCTATTTGATGAGACATAAAAGTGAATCTTTTGACAAGTTCAAAGAGTTCAAAAATGAAGTACAAAATCAGTTAGGCAGAAATATCAAGGCACTTCGTTCTGATCGAGGTGGTGAATACCTAAGTCATGCATTTACTGACTATCTGAAAGAGTGTGGGATTATCTCACAGCTCACTCCGCCAGGAACACCGCAATGGAATGGTGTGTCCGAGAGGAGAAATAGAACGTTACTTGATATGGTTCGTTCTATGATGAGTCAGGCTACTCTTCCATACTCCTTTTGGGGTTTTGCACTGGAAACAGCTGCAAAGGTACTAAACCGAGTGCCATCCAAGGCAGTTTCAAAGACGCCATATGAGTTATGGTACGGGAAACAGCCTAGCTTGACGTTTATCAGGATCTGGGGTTGCGAGGCTTATGTCAAAAAGCTTGCCTCTGGGAAACTAGAGAGCAGATCTGATAAATGTATCTTTGTCGGTTACCCTAAGGAAACTAAGGGTTATTATTTCTACGATCCCAAAGAGAACAAGATATTTGTTGCTCGGACGGCCATATTTCTTGAGAAGGAGTTTCTTCTGCAAGAGGCCAGTGGGAGAGAAATAAAGCTGGATGAGATTCCAGAGGAAGGACAAAGTAGTCAGGCAGAGTTGGATGTGCCTGAGCCAGTAGATCAGGTTACTGAACAACCTGAGGCTCAGATATCACGGGAACCGCGAAGATCGGGTAGGATCCGTCGACAGCCTGAGCGCTATGACGGAGTCTACATCATTGATAATGATGAACCCCTAACTTATGCGGATGCGGTCAGTGGACCGGAGTCAGCTAGATGGCTTGATGCTATGCGAGCCGAGATGGACTCCATGTCAGATAACCAAGTCTGGGATTTGGTTGATCCGCCTCCGGGAGTAATCCCTATAGGCTGTAAATGGATCTTCAAGAAGAAGATTGACATGGATGGTAACGTGGTTACCTATAAAGGCAGGCTAGTTGCGAAAGGTTTCAAACAAATCTACGGGATAGATTATGATGAAACTTTCTCTCCTGTAGCCATGTTTAAGTCTATTCGGATTCTTTTCGCGATAGCTGCATATTACGATTAATGGAAATCTGGATGAGGATGTGTATATGACACAACCGGAAGGTTTCAACAATCCAGCAGATCGTCATAAAATATGCAAGTTAAAGAAGTCCATATATGGACTTAAACAAGCATCAAGAAGCTGGAATATTCGTTTTGATGAATCAATCTCTGAGTTTGGTTTCATCAAGAACGAAGATGACCCGTGTGTATATAAGAGGTTTAGTGGGAGCGTAATTACATTCCTAATCCTCTACGTCGATGATATCTTAATCATTGGAAATGATATTCCTGAATTGCATGCTGTTAAGGCATGGTTAGGAAAATGTTTCCAGATGAAAGATTTAGGAGAAGTAGCCTATGTACTAGGTGTGAAGATCTACAGGGATAGATCTAAAGGCTTCTCGGGCTGTGCCAGAGTACTTACATCGATAAGGTCCTGGAGAGATTCCATTTAGAGAATTCTAAACGTGGATATCTTCCAGTCAGACATGGTCTGAATCTTTCGAAGAGTCAGTGTCCACAAACACAGACTGAGAAAGATGAAATGGACAATATGCCTTATGCTTCGGCTATTGGGTCCATTATGTATGCGATGTTGTGTACTCGCCCAGACGTCGCTTACGGGTTAAGCGTGACCAGTCGATTCCAAAGTAATCCAGGTTTGGCGCACTGGATTGCGGTCAAGAACATTTTAAAATATCTGCGGAGGACCAAAGATATGTTCTTGATATATGGTGGTCAGGAAGAACTCAGTATAGAGGGATATACTGACGCTTCGTTCCAGTCGGACCAGGATGATTTCCGATCGCAATCAGGCTATGTTTTTAGCTTGAATGGTGGAGCAGTGGTGTGGAAGAGTTTCAAACAGTCAACTGTTGCTGATTCCACAACAGAAGCCGAGTATGTTGCAGCCTCGGAAGCATCTAAGGAGGCAGTGTGGATTCGTAAGTTCGTGAGAGAACTTGGTGTCGTTCCTTCGAGTGCAGATCCTTTGGTTATCTTCTGTGATAACACTGGAGCCATCGCACAAGCAAAGGAACCGCAGTCGCACCAGAAGTCCAAGCACATACAGAGACGGTTTCACTTGATCCGGGAGATCATTGATCGAGGCGAGATCAAAATATGCAAGGTTCATACAGATGACAATCTGGCAGACCCACTTACCAAGCCTCTGGCGCAGCAGAAGCATGTGAAGCACTGTAATAATATGGGTTTGAGATTTCTCAACCATTAGATTAAGTGCAAGTGGGAGATTGTTGGGGTATGCCCTTAAGGCTAATGTTTGAGGCCTTGGGATTGTATTAGTATCATGTAATAAACTCTTAAGTTTATAAAGGCATGGTTATTATTCAGGTTGTTACCTTGTCTGCTGTAATAAGTGTACTTCTGAATACTGTCTCAAAGCTGTTCAGCTAGGCTGACAGGCTATATGTCCTTAGTCGAGATATCTTGGTGAACATGAGACAGCCTTGATATGATTGAGACTAATATGAGTGCTAATCTTATAGGATGCTTCGAGCATGGAATAAGACGTAGACTCATGGGTACATTGGATGTACTGGACAGACCCTACTGGGATATTCCATTGCTTGTCACAATGTGAATGATCCTTGTAAGCAGCAAGTGGCACATGTCCTCTGACTTGAGATCACTTGTGTTTCTGAATGATGATTGTCATTGTCTTGAGGTAGTTCAATATCATTTGAAACATAATGATTATAGACTATCTTGGATGGTGAGCTTGAATCAGGTTAGGGCACTAGTGATAGACATAGGATTGCCGTCTCCTTGTTTAAGGAGTGTAGTGTTCTAAGGGCCCCCCTATATGAGATGATTGAGATAGTGTATGGCCATACCCAGATGACTATGTGCATCTGATCTAATCATGCTCATCGTATTGGAGTTACAAGCTTGACCCGCTTGTCCAATAAGAACATCCAGTGGCAAAGGACACATGTATGCCTTGTGAATTGAGTCACACTTGTGCTATGGTTTGGGAGTAGTCTTGGAAGACTCTTTCCTTTATATCGGGAGACAGTGATGTGTTGCTAGATACCCCTCACTGATCGTGATAACGTAAGTTATCGTTACCGACATTTAAAGGAAACCCTCAGGGTCGCACAATTTGGTGATATGGCTTCCTTAAGTCAGATCGTGTGGACTGAATTGTTTTGGTTCAGTTTAAAGAGATTTAATCTCTGATTGTAAGTGAGATCTGGTCTGATCATGTTTGATTGATTAGAGCTTTAGATCGGTAAGCTTCGATCGAGAGAGATGATGCTAGATCGATGCGATCAGAAGCGTCAGATGATGAATGGTCAGATCTAGGACCTTGGGGTCTAATTTGATCTAGACTTAATTTATGGGCTGATTTGGTTTCGCTATTGAACCAAGGATATTGAACCGGCTCATGGGTTGAGCGCTTGGTTCAAGAGGGAGAAGAGGTTGCGTTTGGTTCATGGAAACATGAACGCCAACTCTTAATCGTTGCCAATTTTGGAAAGTTCCAAAAGCATAACGCATATGCGTTCATGGCTTGATGTCTCTCTAATGCTTTTCGGTTTTGTTTCTTGGACGAGGTTTTTGGGAACGGCTTGCTCGTGTGGAAGGCATCGTTCTTGCGCCAAGGAAGAAGAGCTCTCGAAAAGAAGGAAGCCCTTTTCATCTAATCTCCTACACACGGTTGGAAAAGCTTGGCAATCTTGCTAGCACAAGAGTTGCGCAAGGAGGAAGCTTTCATCCCTTGTGTGTGATTTCTTTGGAGAAGATCCCTTCGATCTTTCTTCTTCCAAGCCGCACCTTCCCATGGCCATGGTAATGAATCTCTCACTTGTTATTCAAGTTGATTATATGAAAGTATAGAATGCGATCTTATGTGGAAACCCTAATTCCGCTGCTATGAGAAAGAAACATATGACTTGCGCCCCCCTCATGAAAGGGGTTCTTCTCACAATAGGTTTTGCGCTCCCCTCCTGAAAGGGTTCCATCACCTTTAAATGTAGGTAACGATAACTTTCGTTATCACGATCAGTGAGGGGTATCTAGCAACACATCACTGTCTCCCGATATAAAGGAAAGAGTCTTCCAAGACTACACCCAAACCATAGCACAAGTGTGAATCAAACTCACGAGGCATGCATGTTTCCTTTGCCACTGGATGTTCTTATTGGACAAGCATGTCAAGCCTGTAACTCCAATACAATGAGCATGATTAGATCAGATGAACACAGTCATCTGGGTATGGCCATACACTATCTCAATCTTCTCATACAGGGGGGGCCCTTTAGAACATCACACTCCTTAAACAAGGAGACGGCAATCCTTTATCTATCACAAGTGCCCTAACCTGACTCAAGCTCACCATCCAAGATAGTCTATAACCATTATGTTTCAAATGATATTGAACTACCTCAAAACAATGACAATCATCATTTAGAAACACAAGTGATCTCAAGTCAAAGGACATGTGCCACTTGCTGCTTACGAGGATCATTCACATTGTGACAAGCAATGGAATATCCCAGTAGGGTCTGTCCAGTACATCCAATGTACCCATGAGTCTACATCTTATTCCATGCTCGAAGCATCCTATAAGATTAGCACACATATTAGTCTCAATCATATCAAGGCTGTCTCAGGTTCACCAAGATATCTCGACTAAGGACATATAGCCTGTCAGCCTAGCTGAACAGCTTTGAGACATTATTCAGAAGTACACTTATTACAGCAGACAAGGTAACAACCTGAATAATAACCATGCCTTTATAAACACAAGAGTTTATTACATGATACTTATTACAATCCCAAAGGCCTCAAACATTAGCCTTAAGGGCATACCCCAACAAGGCCCACAACAAAATTCTTGAAAACCAAATTGCACAACATGCTAGTGTACCTTACAGACCCCCTAGGAAATTGCCTGCAAAACCAGAGATAAACCCTAGGGAGCACTGTAATGCCATTATGACTAGAAGTGGGAAACAACTAGGAGAATCTGGAGCGAGGTTTGAAAACACTGAGGAAAGGCTTAATGATAATGAAAGGGAATTAGAGTTAGGGCAATCTTCTTCACATGAGAAACCCCAAACTTGTTTATCACCTCAAAAGGGTGATAAACCAAAAGGAGAGGAATCATGTGAGAAAGACAATCCTAAACCTAATTTGCATGCTCCTTACCAGCCACCAATACCTTTTCCTCAAAGGTTGGTTCAACATAAACTAGACAAAAAGTTTCGCAAATTTCTTGAAATCCTGAAAAAGCTTTATGTTAACATTCCTTTTACTGAAGCTATTACTGAAATGCCATCTTATGCCAAGTTTTTAAAGGAAATTTTGTATAGTAAAAGGAAATTAGATGATTATGGTACATGCACTGTTACTTTAACTGAAGATTGTAGTGCCATCATACAGAACAAACTGCCACCTAAACTGAAAGATCCAGGTAGTTTTTCTATACGTTGTTCAATAGGCACTATGGCTTTTGACCGAGCCTTATGTGACCTCGGTGCAAGTGTGAGTCTAATGCCTCTTTCTACTTACAGGAAACTAAATCTTAGAGAGCTAAAGCATACATCCATATCCTTACAGCTCGCGGATTCATTGGTAAAGTATCCTGTAGGCATATTAGAGAATGTCCCTATACAAATTGGTAAGTTTTTCATTCCTGCAGATTTTGTAGTGTTAGACATGGAGTTAAATTCTAGAAATCCTATCATTCTTGGTAGACCATTATTGGCCACAGCTAAAGCTAACATTGATGTGAAAGAAGGAAAGATTACCTTTGACATATGTGACAACAAGATTGAATTTAATCTTAATGATTCATTGAACAAACTTTCATACTCAGGATCTTGTTGTAGTGTTGAGATATTTAATGATGAAATTTATGATGTTTCAAGTCTGTTTGAAGAGACTCCAAATAATGAATCTAACAATCTTTTTTAGGGTATTGATGAGAAATTGCAGAAAAAGAAAAAGACAAGGAGGAAGAAAAGAAGAGAAAGCTCCAGACTGATTGGCAAAATAGAAGAGATTCTAAGCAAATTTGGATACTGTTTCAAGATTGAGCCTTATGTTGGAAAATCAAGAGAGAGATTCAAGAATTCACGATCAAACCCGAGTGTTAAAGGGTCGAGCTAATGACCTTTAAATTAGCGCTTCTTGGGAGGCAACCCGAGCTTTCTAACCTCTATTTTATTTTCTTTAACTTAATTTTAGCTTGTTACTAATTTTTCTTTTATTCTTGTAGGTAAATTGTGATTTGCTGCAAATTACGGTACTACCGTAAAGTTTTTTATGGTTCCGTATTTCGAGTCCTCTTTCGATCAGAAGGTTGTCTCGAAATTACGGTACCGCCGTAAGATAAATTACGGTACCGTATTTTGCATCCAAAATCAACTAGAGAGTTCCTTCATTTTTATGGCACTACCGTAAGTTGTTTTACGTGTCGTATTTTCTGGAATTTATTTTTCATTTTTTTACTTAAAATAAATAAATAAATAAATACTTTGTTGCTTGATTTTTACGGCAGGTATCGTAAACTCCTTTACAGTACTGTATTTTCGTGTTATTTTTGATCAGAAGGTTGTCGAAATTTTACGTCGGTACCGTACCATATTCTACACCCAGTTTCGAACAGAAAGCAGTCGAGATTTTACGGCAGTGCCGTAAGAAATAACACTGCCGTAATCCGTTTTCTGGCACGCGAGCCCTGTGCCGTATTTAGGGTTTCAACCAAACCATTTTTAGGGTTTTTACCCTCGATCTCACTCGTTTTCGAGCCATCCTTGGATTTCCGACCATCTCCGACCTCCAGTGGACGCCAGCGACCACTTCCGTTCAGTTTTCATCATCGATTAGGTAACTGATTCTCCGATTTTTCCGGTTTGGTGAGTTTTCAACAATTTTCGCCCCTGTCGCTCGTTCTCACTCGATCCTCCACCATTTTAAGTGATTTTTGTTTCTATTCACTCGTGAGAGGATGAACTTTCAAACCCTTATTGTTTGAAAAAAATTTGTGTCGATTTGATAGATGATTTGAATTGAAATAGGTTGAAACATGGTAAAGCTACTGTTCATTCACAGTTTTGATAATTCTTTGAGTTTGAGCTGGAGTTATGAATTGATTTTTGCTTCATATTTACTTTGTTAGTGTTATTCATGACTCTGAAACTATGATTCATACCTGCCATATGGATATTGAGATTGAGATTACATGCTCTGTTTATGCCCTGTTTTATCATATTAGAACACGTTGATAGGATGGCATTCAACTTGAGTTGAACTGTATTATTGTTTTGCTGCCATTAAGTTGTGAGTTTGCAGCCATGCGAAGAACAGAATCAATTTGTCAAAGAGAACCAGGGAGTCGAAAACAAAAAGGGAAGGCCCCTGCAAGATCGTCTCAACCTCAAAACCCATATGGAATCATATTCAGGAATGAGATGCAGGAGGCTAGATACAACAAGCTGTTGGAAAGAAAAATCATAAACACAAAGTATGCTGATCAGAGGACTCTCGAAGCCTTGGGGCTTTATGACGATATACTTTGGATGTTTGAGAGAATCCAAGCCAAGCAGTTCTTCCAGATGACTCTGCACACCTATTTGCCACTTGTCTTAGAGTTCTTGAGTAGTTTGATAATTGAATTGAAAGAGTACTCTCATGGCCCTGCAGAGGGAGAAATCAGTTTCAGATTAGCAAATGAAGAAAGAAAACTTACCTTGCAAGAAGTTAGAGACATCTTTGGGCTGAGCATAGGAGGGTACACTGAGATACCCCTAGGATTCATGGAAAACATCTTTTGGAATCAGATCACAAATGAGAACCACTTCTATGCTGTGTCTGCCAGAGCCTCAAAAATCATGAACCTCTATTTCAAGTATGCTCATCGGGTTCTGGCACACACAGTATTTGGGAGAGGAGACAGTGACGACATGGTCCATCAACACGAGTTGTACTTTCTCTGGGGCATGCTCAATGGATTCGCAGTGGATGTTGCTTATTTCATGGTTAAGCATATGGACAAGGTAGCCAAGGCGACTAGAGGGTCTGTGGTGATAGGAGGTTTGATTACTCCTATAGCTTGACATTGTGGGATTGAGCCCTATGGAGTTGAGTTGGTAAGGGGGAATGCAAGGCTCGACATCGAGTCTTGCATAGCAATGAAGATGATTGTTAGAGAGGGTGACACCTTTTGTTTGGTCCTTGGACCAGATATCCCTACTCTTCCTTTACCCCATGTCTAGAAAACCACTGTCAGAGAAAGAGCCAACTGGAAGTTATCTCCCAGTGCAGCTGAAGCAACTTTTACTCCACCACTGACCACAATTCCACCACCACCCACTTGGGGTGGAAGGGGTGATCCATATGGGATGGAGTCACCTCCACATGATTCTACACAGGCAGCCGGTCCATCTTCACAGAGCACCAAGGCTAGTTTTGCTAGCCACCACGATCCTGGTTTTCAGGCGTTGACAGCACAGATGTTTAATCAAGAACGCCTCCAGGAGAGGATGGAAGAGACTCTAGGGCACATCCAGAGAGATATGGAGAGGTTATGTAATCATATGGAAGACATGGGTAACTTCCTCTTTGACCGTTTTGGTTATGCAGATCATACAGATTATGGATACTAGGGTGATCAAGGAGGAACACCATATTATGATCCCATGGAGGCTGCTGCTAGAGATTCAGAGGCTACACGGTCAGATGGCGATGAGTAGTTACTTTGTGAGTACTGTTTTCCTTTACTTCTTTACCATACTGTGTTTTCCCGTATATATCTCATTGATTTTTCTCATATGATGAAGGGAAGGGTGACACTTCATGATCACCGCCACTGATTTTTGATTTTCAATGTGGTTGTATCTTGATGATGATACTGATTTCTGATTTTCAATATGGTTGTATGATGAATATTGATGTTCTGATTCACTTTTAGATATGGGTTGTACTACATTATGATGATATTAATTCTAGTTGACATGATGTGATGATGAAAATATTTTGCTATATGATCGTGTTTTGGCATGTGTTGATAAATTTTTGATGATGAATGAACTCAAATACTTGATTAGAGTTATAGCCTCATCATGTCAAAATTTATTTCTTCAATACATATTTGTCTATTGAAATATGAAATTAGTTGATGAATGAAATTTTGGAAAGATGTATTGTTTGAAGAATAAAATCTAAAGGTGAAAATTTTATTTCGAATAAAATGAGTATATGAGTATGATTTGTGAATTAAGATCAATTGATTATCCTAGTAGATGTTTATTCTATACTTGCTATTTGTTGGGAAATAAGAATCCAAGATCCACAAAATAAAGGTGAGGACTCCCCTACTTGGCACTGTGGGGAAGCACAGTGGTACCAAAGGTTGTGGGTTGAAGTAATAAATAGAAAAAGTATGTATCTATGTGGGTACATGCCATGAGAAAAATCATTTCACGTAAACTCCGCTGTCCTTAGTAAATTCTTTCCAAATTAGAGGATATGAGTTCCATTGCATTGATTATGTGATTCGTGCACTCTAATCTCATCACCAAAAAAAAAGACGGTAATCGAGTTAGAGAATGTGAATGATGCAAAAAAAAAAAAGAAATGAGTGGAAAAAGATCTTGGAGACCTAATTCCTGTAAACAAAAGCATGATAGATTTGAACTGAAAATTAGGTGAAATCATGAGATTGAAAATTCTATTTATTGTACATGTTGCTGTTGGGGGTATGCCCTTAAGGCTAATGTTTGAGGCCTTGGGATTCTTTCAGTTTCATGTATAAACTCTTATGTTTATAAAGGCAAAGGTTGTTATTCAGTTTGTTACATTGTCTGCTGCAATAAGTGTGCTTCTGAATAATGTCTCAAAGCTGTTCAGCTAGGCTGACATGCTATATGTCCTTAGTCGAGATATCTTGGTGAACATGAGACAGCCTTGATATGATTGAGACTAATATGTGTTCTAATCTTATAGGATGC
Organism: Costus lasius; assembly: GCA_027563935.2. NCBI lineage: Eukaryota > Viridiplantae > Streptophyta > Magnoliopsida > Zingiberales > Costaceae > Costus > Costus lasius. The sequence continues at coordinate 61,116,990 of CM050454.1, read as the reverse complement.
TTCGAGCATGGAATAAGATGTAGACTCATGGGTACATTGGATGTACTGGACAGACCCTACTAGGATATTCAATTGCTTGTCACAATGTGAATAATCCTTGTTTGCAACAAGTGGCACATGTCCTCTGACTTGAGATCACTTGTGTTTCTAAATGATGATTGTCATTGTTTTGAGATAGTTCAATATCATTTGAAACATAATGGTTATAGACTATCTTGGATAATGATCATGAGTCAGGTTAGGACACTAGTGATAGATATAGGATTGCCGTCTCCTTGTTTAAGGATTGTGATGTTCTAAAGGGGCCCCCCCGAATGAGATGATTGAGAAAGTGTATGGCCATACCCAGGTGACTATGTTCATCTAATCTAATCATGCTCATCATATTGGAGCTACAGGCTTGACACGCTTGTCCAATAAGAATATCCAGTGGCAAAGGAAACATGTATGCCTAGTGAAGTGGATTCACACTTGTGCTGTGGTTTGGGAGTAGTCTTGGAAGACTCTTTCCTTTATATCGGGAGATAGTGATGTGTTGCTAGATACCCCTCACTGTTCGTGATAACGTAAGTTATCGTTACCGACATTTAAAGGAAACCCTCAGGGTCACACAATTTGATGATATGGCTTACTTAAGTCAGATCGTGTGGACTGAATTATTTGGGTTCAGTTTAAAGGAGTTTAAACTCTGATTGTAAGTGAGATCTGGTCTAATCATGTTTGATTGATTAGGGCTTAAGATCGGTAAGCTTCGATCGAGAGTATTGATGCTAGATCGGTGAGATCAAGTGCATCAAGAGATGAACGGTTAGATCTTGAACCATTTGGTTCAGAGAGATCTAGACCATGGCTTGGGCTGGTTTGGTTTGGTCTTTGAACCGAATTGAATAGAATTGAATTGGTTTGAACCGGTTCACATATGTGAACGCATGGTTCAAGGCTTGATTGTGTTTTGGGCGGTTTTCTTTGAGTGAGCGCATGGCTTCATGACTTTCCATATTTGGAAGTCATGTAACGCCACCTCTTGAAAACGCCTCAACGCATTTGCCAATTCTCTTCTCTTGTCGCCTTCACTCTTGGGTAGAATTTGCTTCACGGAAAAAGGAGCTCGGCCAAGCATCTCTCTTCTTCTACACACGACAAGGAACTTGGGAGATTCTTGCTAGCACAAGGAACATCCAAGGAGGTAGCCATCTCTCATCTAGTGTGCGTCTTCTTTGGAGGAGAGCTTATTTGCCCTCTTGCTTCCAAGCCGCCTCCTTCATCATGGCTATGGTAAAAGATCTTAACTTGATCTTTGCAATATAATCAAAGTTGATCATATATATTCATGCAATCGATCTTGTTGAAACCCAAAAATTTCATATGCGCATGCTTTAGGGTTTCCCCCCCCCTTTTTAAAGGGGTTCTTCAATTGGTATCAGAGCTATGGTTTATGCATGAATCATATGATTGCTTTGAGTGATCCTTGTTTGCGCCAATATAGTAGATCTATTGTCACCATGAGAACATGCTAGTCATTAGATGTTGGCGCATGTTTGATATAACTTGTTTGCGCTAATGTAAAGATCTAATGTTAACATGCGAAACTTCATGATTTAGTTGTTTGCGCATGTATGATTGTTTCATGTTGGCGCTTGTTGAATGTATTTGTTAAAACTCATTACATCTTGCGCGCCTATCACCTAGATCTACATTTGCGCCTGCTATAAACCCTTAGACGGGTTATTAGTGAAAAGTCCCCTTCAAGGGGGAGCGCAAGGTGGTGAAACCCTAAATAAGGGGGGGGGGCGCACATAGTACTTTTGCAGCGGATGCAAGGGTTTCATAAGATCGCAAGCAAGAGCATATGATCAACTTAACCAAATAAGATCATACCATAGCCATTGTGTGGGTGTCGACTTGGAATCAAGAGAACAAAATAGATCTCCTCCAAACGGCGCGCACACAAGATGAAGTCGGCTACTCTTTGAGATCCTTGTGCTAGCAAGGTTCATCAAAGGTACTTGTCGTATGGAAGGGATGAGATGTCTCCTTCTTTGCCGAGAGCTCCTTGTCCCAAGCCTCTCTTTCTCGTCAACCTCCTCTACACGAAAGTGCAAGGCGTCCAAGTGAAGAGAGCAACGCATATGCGTTATGGCGTTATCGAAGAGGCCTTCATGACTTACCATAAATGGAAGCCATGCGCCTTGATGACCTCATAACCGATCATAAATGCCTTGATGCTTTGAACCGTTGAACCAAGCGCTCACATGATGAGCCGGTTCAATTTGATTTGGTTCAAAAACCAAATTAGGCCAAGCGATGGTCTAGACATTCTATGAACCAAATGGCTCATGATCTAACCGTACATCTCCTGATGCTCTCGATCTCACCGATCTAGCATCCAATCTCTTGATCGAAGCTTACCGATCTCAAGCCCTAATCAATCAAACATGATCAGACCAGATCTCACTTACAATCAGAGTTTAAACCCCTTTAAACTGAACTCAAACAATTCAGTCCACACGATCTGACTCAAGTAAGCCATATCATCAAATTGTGCGACCCTGAGGGTTTCCTTTAAATGTCGGTAACGATAACTCACGTTATCACGAACAGTGATGGGTATCTAGCAACACATCACTGTCTCCCGATATAAAGGAAAGAGTCTTCCAAGACTACACCCAAACCACAGCACAAGTGTGAATCCACTTCACAAGGCATACAAGTTTCCTTTGCCACTGGATGTTCTTATTGGACAAGCGTGTCAAGCCTGTAGCTCCAATATGATGAGCATGATTAGACCAGATGAACATAGTCACCTGGGTATGGCCATACACTTTCTCAATCATCTCATTTAGGGGGGCCCCTTTAGAACATCACACTCCTTAAACAAGGAGACGGCAATCCTATATCTATCACTAGTGTCCTAACCTGACTCATGATCATTATCCAAGATAGTCTATAACCATTATCTTTCAAATGATATTGAACTACCTCAAAACAATGCCTATCATCATTTAGAAACACAAGTGATCTCAAGTCAGAGGACATGTGCCACTTGATGCATACAAGGATTATTCACATTGTGACAAGCAATTGAATATCCTAGTAGGGTCTGTCCAGTATATCCAATGTACCCATGAGTCTACATCTTATTCCATGCTCGAAGCATCCTATAAGATTAGAACACATATTAGTCTCAATCATATCAAGGCTGTCTCATGTTCACCAAGATATCTCGACTAAGGACAAAGAGCATGTCAGCCTAGCTGAACAGCTTTGAGACATTATTCAGAAGTACACTTATTGCAGCAGACAATGTAACATACTAAATAACAACCATTGCCTTTATAAACATAAGAGTTTATATATATGATACTGATACAATCCCAAGGCCTCAAACATTAGCCTTAAGGGCATACCCCAACAATCTCCCACTTGCACTTAATCTAATGGTTGAGAAATCTCAAACCCATATTATTACAGTGCTTCTCATGCTTCTGCTGCGCCAGAGGCTTGGTAAGCGGGTCAGCCAGACTGTCATCTGTATGAACCTTGCAGATTTTGATCTCGCCACGATCAATGATCTCCCGGATCAAGTGAAACCATCTCTGTATGTGTTTGGACTTCTGGTGCGACCGTGGTTCCTTTGCTTGTGCTATTGCTCCAGTGTTATCACAGAAGATAACCAAAGGATCTGCACTCGAAGGAACGACACCAAGTTCCTGAATGAACTTACGAATCCACACTGCCTCCTTGGATGCTTCTGAGGCTGCAACATACTCGGCTTCTGTTGTGGAATCAGCAACAACAGACTGTTTGAAACTTTTCCACACCACTGCTCCTCCATTCAAGCTAAAAACATAGCCTGATTGCGATCGGAAATCATCCTGGTCCGACTGGAACGAAGCGTCAGTATATCCTTCCATACTGAGTTCTTCCTGACCACCATATATCAAGAACATATCTTTGGTCCTCCGCAGATATTTTAAAATGTTCTTGACCGCAATCCAGTGTGCCTGACCTGGATTACTTTGGAATCGACTGGTCACGCTTAACCCGTAAGCGACGTCAGGGCGAGTACACAACATCGCATACATAATGGACCCAATAGCCGAAGCATAAGGCGTATTGTCCATTTCATCTTTCTCAGTCTGTGTTTGTGGACACTGACTCTTTGAAAGATTCAGACCATGTCTGACTGGAAGATATCCTCTTTTAGACTTCTCTAAATGAAATCTCTCCAGGACTTTATCGATGTAAGTACTCTGGCACAGCCCGAGAAGCCTCTTAGATCTATCCCTGTAGATCTTCACACCTAACACATAGGCTGCTTCTCCTAAATCTTTCATCTGGAAACATTTTCCTAACCATGCTTTAACAGCATGCAGTTCAGGAATATCGTTTCCAATGATTAAGATATCATCGACGTAGAGGACTAGGAAAGTAATTACGCTCCCACTAAACCTCTTATATACACACGGGTCATCTTCATTCTTGATGAAACCAAATTCACAGATTGATTCATCAAAACGAATATTCCAGCTTCTAGATGCTTGCTTAAGTCCATAAATGGACTTCTTTAACTTGCATATTTTATGACGATCTGATGGAATAGTGAAACCTTCAGGTTGTGTCATATACACATCCTCATCCAGTTTTCCATTAAGGAAAGCGGTCTTCACATCCATCTGCCAGATCTCATAATCGTAATATGCTGCTATCGCGAAAAGAATCCGAATAGACTTGAACATGGCTACAGGAGAGAAAGTTTCATCATAATCTATCCCGTAGATTTGTTTGAAACCTTTCGCAACTAGCCTGCCTTTATAGGTAACCACGTTACCATCCATGTCAATCTTCTTCTTGAAGATCCATTTACAGCCTATAGGGATTACTCCCGGAGGCGGATCAACCAAATCCCATACTTGGTAATCTGACATGGAGTCCATCTCGGCTCGCATAGCTTCAAGCCATCTAGCTGAGTCCGGTCCACTGACCGCATCCGCATAAGTGAGGGGTTCATCATTATCAATGATGTAGACTCCGTCATAGCGCTCAGGCTGTCGACGGATCCTTCCCGATCTTCGCGGTTCCCGTGATATCTGAGCCTCAGGTTGTTCAATAACCTGTTCTACCGGCTCAGGCTCATCCAACTGTGCTTGACTACTTTGTCCTTCCTCTGGATTCTCATCCAGCTTTATTTCTCTCCCACTGGCTTCTTGCAGAAGAAATTCCTTCTCAAGAAAAACTGCCGTCCGAGCAACAAATACTTTGTTCTCTTTGGGATCGTAGAAATAATAACCCTTAGTTTCCTTAGGGTATCCGACAAAGACACATTTCTCAGATCTGCTCTCTAGTTTCCCAGAGGCGAGCTTTTTGACATAAGCCTCGCAACCCCAGATCTTAATAAATGTCAAGCTCGGCTGTTTCCCATACCATAACTCATATGGCGTCTTTGAAACTGCCTTGGATGGCACTCGGTTTAGTACCTTTGCAGCTGTTTCCAGTGCAAATCCCCAAAAGGAGCAAGGTAGAGTAGCCTGACTCATCATAGAACGAACCATATCAAGTAATGTTCTATTTCTCCTCTCGGACACACCATTCCATTGCGGTGTTCCTGGCGGAGTGAGCTGTGAGATGATCCCACACTCCTTCAGATAGTCAGTAAATTCTCGACTTAGGTATTCTCCACCTCGATCAGAACGAAGTGCCTTGATATTTCGGCCTAGCTGATTTTGAACTTCATTTTTGAACTCTTTGAACTTGTCAAAAGATTCACTCTTATGTCTCATTAAATAGACATACCCATATCTACTGAAATCATCAGTAAAGGTAATGAAGTATGAATAGCCACCTCTGGCATGTTTACCAAATGGCCCACACACATCACTGTGTATAAGGTCAAGTAAACCTGAAGCCCTTTGACCTTTGTGAGAAAAAGGAGCCTTCGTCATTTTACCCATTAAACAAGCTTTGCATGTATCAATCTCCTCACAGGAGAAAGATCCCAGCAGTCCATGATCATGCAACCGCTTAATGCGCTTCTTGTTAATATGGCCTAAACGACTATGCCATAGCAAGGTGCTGTCATCAGCATACTTGGCTTTCTTATAATCAATATTTTGTATAGAACATTCCATGTCCAACATGAATAACCCATTGTTAATTGATCCAGAAGCATAAACAATATTATCATAAGATATAACACACTTTGAAATATTGCATTCAAAGGAAAATCCTTTCCTGACAAGAGCAGGAATAGAGATAATATTTTTCGTAATACTTGGAACAAAATAACAATTGTCAAGTTCTAGTACAAGTCCAGATGGTAATGAGATGTAATAAACCCCTACAACAAAAGCAGCAACCCGTGCCCCGTTTCCAACTCGTAGGTCCACCTCATGCTGTCCCACCTGCCTTCTTCTCTTGAGTTCCTGTACATTTGAACAAATGTGAACTCCACATGCAGTGTCCAACACCCATGAAATAGAAGAAGAAGATATCATTACCTCAGTCACAAATATACCTGAGCCAGAAGCAGTGCTTCCCTTCTTGTCTCCTTGGAGCGCTTTACAGTCCTTTTTCCAGTGACCCAGCTGGCCACAGTGGAAACATCTGTTGTCCTTTGACCGCTTCACCTTTTGTTTCAGAGCCTTACTGTAGTTCTTGACAGGGGCCTTGCCCTTCTTCCCCTTCTTCTTGTTCCTGGAAGGGAACATCAAGACAGAGGTTGAAGGCTTTCCCTTCAGAGTCTCCTCCGTAGTCAAGAGCATATTCAGCAACTCTGCCGGAGTACAGTCGATCTTGTTCATATTAAAATTAATGATGAACGCATCGAAGGAGGCCGGGAGAGACTGCAGAATAATGTCGACAGCAAGCTCCTGATTGATGGTATGCCCCAGTTTCTCAAGAGCCTCCTTATGCCCAATCATCTTGAGCACATGAGCTCCCACTGGACTCCCTTTAGTCAGTTTGCTCTGAAAGAAAAGCTTGGTCAGATTATAGCGTTCAGTCCTCGCCTGTGCAGCATACAGCATCTTGAGGTTTGCTATAATTTCTATAGCAGACATATCCTCATGCTGACGCTGCAGCGGTGGCGTCATAGACGCTAGCATCAGGCAAGCAACATCAATGCTATCATTGACATGCTTTTCATAGGCATCCCGAACCGCCCTTGCGGCGTTCGGAGCGGGTTGAGGCGGTATAGCCGTCTCGAGGACATACAGTTTCCTCTCAGCCTTAAGAACGATCTTAAGGTGTCCGAACCAGTCTGAGAAGTTTGGCCCAGCAAACTTCTCCCTTTCCAGTAGGGATCGCACATTGAAGCTCATGGTGTTCGTTGCTGCAGGAATCTACAACAATGCAAGAACAACAAGGTCAGTATCAATGTCTAGAATCAATCCAGGACTTAAGAAAGATTCTTTTCTCACTATTTTATCTGGCTGAAAAATCCAGCAAAACAGCCCGAAAGAGTAACACTCTTTTAGTGAGATGGGATCCAGATTTCATACTTGGTCTCCGCGTCCCGCTCAGGCGAGATAAGATGCACAGAGAGTACAAGCACTAATTTCTGGTAGGCAGTCCCTGCCAATCACCAACCCGTGCGATTCCTCTTCATCTGGGCAATCCAGCAGACTGTGCCAACTGAGTTGGTACAACACAGTCTCTGATCCCACAGATGGCTGCCTCCATATAGCTATCATATGCTCCATATGTAGCCTACATGGTCAAGCTGACCCGACTTACTCCCTGGACCACCACGTGCTATGCTGAGCAACGAGAAGCGATAAATCCCTTCTCTGTAACACGCAGGTGAAATCACACACCATCTGAAGATAGATGGACGTGCCCACTGAGTGGGTACAACACGGCTCCAACGATAGTCAGAACAGTGAGGTTTCGCGTCAGAAGGCTTACGAGCTTGATATTTTAGCGTTGGATTTTAACGGTCTTTTATCTTCTTAACTATCATGCAAAACCTATGGTGATAGCAGAAGATAAATAAATCATGCAATTCTAATTATTCAAACAATAAAAGAAAGCATGACGATCTTATGTGGTAAAAGCCCATTAACCCTTAGTAAGACCTTAATTTTTACTTAAGTCTTCACTTGAGCTTTCTTCATGGGTCTTTTATCTTCTTTGGCCCAACCTAGGCCCCAAGCGTCTAATGCAGCTCAGGTGCGCCCACCAGGTGAAAGCGCCTGTCATAGGGTCAAACCCTAGACCTCCCACCTGGTCAAGTCTCTGCTGCATGCGCTTGTGCCAACAGTGCTCTGTGCTCATGTCTGATTAAACTTACAATTTAATCTACCTAGACATGTTTGACTCGCAGGTCAATTATACATTATAAATTAAATAACATGTGATTCGCATATCACAATAAAAATTAATTTACAATTTAAGCCAGGCTCGCAGGCCCCAGCACAGCACACATTAACACGGGCAGCCCACATAAGATTAAATAAACAAGCACATGCCATTCAATCAACATGTGATCCATTGATAAGAGAATAAAATTTTTGAAAAACCCATTGGCATCAATTTTAGTTTTTCTTATATGCCCTACAACCTTACAACGGTCCATTGATAGGGATCCACTCATCCATCTAGTTAGATCCACTGCCCTTGCATGCACCAAGTCCTAACTGACTTGAGTTGACCTGATGGTCAACCATGCATGCGCAAAGGGCTGAACAACCCTCATGAGTTTCGGCAAGCGGGTGTAACCCCGGGCCTAACTCATGTGTGTTCACTAGTCGTCTCAACCAGACCTCGCTACACGCCCTTGATGCAGTCGACCTATAGCCACCTCGTGCTTGCGCACAGGTGCTACCTGGTCAACCCATCTAGGCTGTCAGATGGTCTGATCAGACTATTTGGATCTAACCTAGAGGATGCTTTCAACCCCATCAACCCGTCTAAGGGTTTATAGCTAGGGCTTAGATCTAAGTTAGCGCGCATGTGATGTAGGTTTTTTAACAAAACATTAACATGCGCCAATACATGCGCCAAGAGCAACATACTTCATACTTGCGCAAATAAACTAGCATGTAATCTTTCGCATGATCATAACCTTAGATCTATTCAACTCAAACATGGATCACAAAGCATTAAGCAATCATAAGCTTCATACCGAAACCAAAAAGCTCTGATACCAATTGAAAAGTCCCCTTCAAGGGGGAGCGCAAGGTGGTGAAACCCTAAATAAGGGGGGGGGGGGCGCACATAGTACTTTTGCAGCGGATGCAAGGGTTTCATAAGATCGCAAGCAAGAGCATATGATCAACTTAACCAAATAAGATCATACCATAGCCATTGTGTGGGTGTCGACTTGGAATCAAGAGAACAAAATAGATCTCCTCCAAACGGCGCGCACACAAGATGAAGTCGGCTACTCTTTGAGATCCTTGTGCTAGCAAGGTTCATCAAAGGTACTTGTCGTATGGAAGGGATGAGATGTCTCCTTCTTTGCCGAGAGCTCCTTGTCCCAAGCCTCTCTTTCTCGTCAACCTCCTCTACACGAAAGTGCAAGGCGTCCAAGTGAAGAGAGCAACGCATATGCGTTATGGCGTTATCGAAGAGGCCTTCATGACTTACCATAAATGGAAGCCATGCGCCTTGATGACCTCATAACCGATCATAAACGCCTTGATGCTTTGAACCGTTGAACCAAGCGCTCACATGATGAGCCGGTTCAATTTGATTTGGTTCAAAAACCAAATTAGGCCAAGCGATGGTCTAGACATTCTATGAACCAAATGGCTCATGATCTAACCGTACATCTCCTGATGCTCTCGATCTCACCGATCTAGCATCCAATCTCTTGATCGAAGCTTACCGATCTCAAGCCCCAATCAATCAAACATGATCAGACCAGATCTCACTTACAATCAGAGTTTAAACCCCTTTAAACTGAACTCAAACAATTCAGTCCACACGATCTGACTCAAGTAAGCCATATCATCAAATTGTGCGACCCTGAGGGTTTCCTTTAAATGTCGGTAACGATAACTCACGTTATCACGAACAGTGAGGGGTATCTAGCAACACATCACTGTCTCCCGATATAAAGGAAAGAGTCTTCCAAGACTACACCCAAACCACAGCACAAGTGTGAATCCACTTCACAAGGCATACAAGTTTCCTTTGCCACTGGATGTTCTTATTGGACAAGCGTGTCAAGCCTGTAGCTCCAATATGATGAGCATGATTAGACCAGATGAACATAGTCACCTGGGTATGGCCATACACTTTCTCAATCATCTCATTTAGGGGGGCCCCTTTAGAACATCACACTCCTTAAACAAGGAGACGGCAATCCTATATCTATCACTAGTGTCCTAACCTGACTCATGATCATTATCCAAGATAGTCTATAACCATTATCTTTCAAATGATATTGAACTACCTCAAAACAATGACAATCATCATTTAGAAACACAAGTGATCTCAAGTCAGAGGACATGTGCCACTTGATGCATACAAGGATTATTCACATTGTGACAAGCAATTGAATATCCTAGTAGGGTCTGTCCAGTACATCCAATGTACCCATGAGTCTACATCTTATTCTATGCTCGAAGCATCCTATAAGATTAGAACACATATTAGTCTCAATCATATCAAGGCTGTCTCATGTTCACCAAGATATCTCGACTAAGGACAAAGAGCATGTCAGCCTAGCTGAACAGCTTTGAGACATTATTCAGAAGTACACTTATTGCAGCAGACAATGTAACATACTGAATAACAACCATTGCCTTTATAAACATAAGAGTTTATATATATGATACTGATACAATCCCAAGGCCTCAAACATTAGCCTTAAGGGCATACCCCAACAATTAGGGTTGAAGTCATAGACTAGTTAAGATCCAACCAGTCTGATCAGACCATCTGACAGCCTAGATGGGTCGACCAGATGGCACCTGTGCGCAAGCAAGAGGTGGCTATAGGTCGACTGCAGACAGGCGTGTAGCGATGTCTGGTTGAAACAACCAGTGAACACACATGAGTTAGGCCCGGGGTCACACCCGCTTGCCAGAACTCATGAGGGTAGTTCAGCCCAACGCATGCATTGTTGACCATTAGGTCAACTCAAGTCAGTTAGGACTTGGTGCATGCAAGGGCAGTGGATCTGACTAGGTCTGATGAGTGGATCCCTATTAATGGACCGTTGTAAGGTAGCAGGGCACATAAGAAAAATAAAATTGATGCCTATGGGGTTTTCGAAAATTTTATTTTCTTGTAATAGGATCTCACATGTTGGTTGAATACCATGATGCTTGTCTATTTCATCTTATGTGGGTTGCCCAATTCATGTGTGCTGTGCTGGGGCCTGCGTGCCTGGATTAAAATGTAAATTATTATATTTGTGATCTGCGCATCACATTTTAATTAATTTATTGTGTAATTGACCTGCGTGTCAACCTTGTCTAGATAGATTAAAATGTACTTTTAATCAGACAAGAGCTCAAATCACACATGGATGAGGCGCATGCAGCATGAGGCTTGACCAGGTGGGAAGTCTAGGGTTTGACCCTAAGACAGGCACATTTACCTGGTGGGCGCACCTGAGCTGCACTGGGCGCTATGGCCCTGGGCTGGGCCAGATGAGAGGCAAAAGACCCAAGAAGAGCTCAAGTGAAGACTTAAGTTAACTTAAGGTCTTACCTAGGCTTAATGGGCGTTTACCACATAAGATCATCATGCTTTCTTTTATTCTTTGAATAATTAGACTTGCATGATTTATTTATCTTCTGCTATCACCATAGGGTTTGCATGATAGTTAAGAAGATAAAAGACCGTTAAAATCCAACGCTAAAATATCAAGCTCGATAGCCTTCTGACGCGAAACCTCACTGTTCTGACTATTGTTGGAGCCGTGTTGTACCCACTCAGTGGGCACGTCCATCTATCTTCAGACGGTGTGTGATTTCACCTGCGTGTTACAGAGAAGGGATTTATCGCTTCTCGTTGCTCAGCATAGCACGTGGTGGTCCAGGGAGTAGGTCAGGTCAGCTTGACCATGTGGGCTACATATGGGGCATATGGTAGCTATATGGAGGCAGCCATCTATGGGATCAGAGATTGTGTTGTACCAACTCAGTTGGCACAGTCTACTGGATTGCCTAGATGAAGGGGAATTGCACGGGTTGGCGATTGGCAGGGACTGCCTACCAGAGATTAGTGCTTGTACTCTCTATGCATCTTATCTCGCCTGAGCGGGACGCGGAGACCAAGTATGAAATCTGGATCCCATCTCACTAAAAGAGTGATTACTCTTTCGGACTGTTTTAATGGATTTTTCAGTCGGATAAAATAGTGAGAAAAGAATCATTCTTAAGTCTTGGATTGATTCTAAACATTGATACTGACCTTGCTGTTCTTGCATTGTTGTAGATTCCTGCAGCAACGAACACCATGAGCTTCAATGTGCGATCCCTATTGGAAAGGGAGAAGTTTGCTGGGCCAAACTTCTCAGACTGGTACGGACACCTTAAGATCGTTCTTAAGGCTGAGAGAAAACTGTATGTCCTCGAGACGGCTATACCGCCTCAACCCGCTCCGAACGCCGCAAGGGCGGTTCGGGATGCCTATGAAAAGCATGTCAATGATGGCATTGATGTCGCTTGCCTGATGCTAGCGTCTATGACGCCACAGCTGCAGCGTCAGCATGAGGATATGTCTGCTATAGAAATTATAGCAAACCTCAAGATGCTATATGCTGCACAGGCGAGGACTGAACGCTATAATTTGACCAAGCTTTTCTTTCAGAGCAAACTGGCTGAAGGGAGTCCAGTGGAAGCTCATGTGCTCAAGATGATTGGGCACAAAGAGGCTCTAGAGAAACTGGGACATACCATCAATCAGGAGCTTGCTGTAGACATTATTCTGCAGTCTCTCCCGGCCTCTTTCGATCCGTTCATTATTAATTTTAATATGAACAAGATCGACTGTACACCGGCAGAGTTGCTGAATATGCTCTTGACTACAGAGGAAACTCTAAAGGGAAAGCCTTCAACCGCTGTCTTGATGTTTCCTTCTAGGAACAAAAAGAAGGGGAAGAAGGGCAAAGCCCCTATCAAGAACTACAGCAAGGCTCTGAAACAAAAGGTGAAGCGGTCGAAGGACAACAGATGTTTCCACTGTGGCCAGCTGGGTCACTGGAAAAAGGACTGTAAAGCGCTCCAAGGAGACAAGAAGGGAAGCATCGCTTCTGGCTCAGGTATTTTTGTGACTGAAGTCATGATATCCTCTTCTTCTATTTCATGGGTGTTGGACACTGCATGTGGAGTTCACATTTGTTCAAATGTACAGGAACTCAAGAGAAGAAGACAGGTGGGACAGCATGAGGTGGACCTACGAGTTGGAAACGGGGCACGGGTTGCTGCTGTTGCTGTAGGAGAATATTACATCTCATTACCATCTGGACTTGTATTAGAACTAAACAATTGTTACTTTGTACCGAGCATTACTAAAAATATTATCTCCATTCCTGCTCTTGTTAGGAAGGGATTTTCCTTTGAATGCAAGATTTCAAAGTGTTATCTTTCTCTTGATAATATTGTTTATGCTACTGGGTCAATTAACAATGGGTTATTCATGTTGGACATGGAATGTTCTATACAAAATATTGATAATAAGAAAGCCAAGTATGCTGATGACAGCACCTTGCTATGGCATAGTCGTTTAGGCCATATTAACAAGAAGCGCATTAAGCGGTTGCATGATCATGGACTGCTGGGATCATTCTCCTATGAGGAGATTGATACATGCAAAGCTTGTTTAATGGGTAAAATGACGAAGTCTCCTTTTCCTCACAAAGGTCAAAGGGCTTCAGGTTTACTTGACCTTATACACAGTGATGTGTGTGGGCCTTTTAGTAAACATGCCAGAGGTGGCTATTCATACTTCATTACCTTTACTGATGATTTCAGTAGATATGGGTATGTCTATTTAATGAGACATAAGAGTGAATCTTTTGACAAGTTCAAAGAGTTCAAAAATGAAGTACAAAATCAGCTAGGCCGAAATATCAAGGCACTTCGTTCAGATCGAGGTGGTGAATACCTAAGTCGAGAGTTTACTGACTATCTGAAGGAGTGTGGGATTATCTCACAGCTCACTCCGCCAGGAACACCGCAGTGGAATGGTGTGTCCGAGAGGAGGAACAGAACCTTACTTGACATGGTTCGGTCAATGATGAGTCAGGTTACTCTACCTTACTCCTTTTGGGGATTTGCGCTGGAAACAGCTGCAAAGGTACTAAACCGAGTGCCATCCAAGGCAGTTTCAAAGACTCCATATGAGTTATGGTATGGGAAACAGCCTAGCTTGACATTTATTAAGATCTGGGGTTGCGAGGCTTATGTCAAAAAGCTCGCCTCTGGGAAACTGGAGAGCAGATCTGAGAAATGCATCTTTGTCGGTTACCCTAAGGAAACTAAGGGTTATTATTTCTACGATCCCAAAGAGAACAAAGTATTTGTTGCTCGGACGGCTATTTTTCTTGAGAAGGAGTTTCTTCTGCAAGAAGCCAGTGGGAGAGAAATAAAACTGGATGAGAGTCCAGAGGAAGGACAAAGTAGTCAAGCGCAATTGGATGAGCCTGAGCCAGTAGAACAGGTTACTAAACAACCTGAGGCTCAGATATCACGGGAACCGCAAAGATCGGGAAGGATCCGTCGACAGCCTGAGCGCTATGACGGAGTCTACATCATTGATCATGATGAACCCCTCACTTATGCGGATGCGGTCAGTGGACCGGAGTCAGCTAGATGGCTTGAAGCTATGCGAGCCGAGATGGACTCCATGTCAGATAACCAAGTCTGGGATTTGGTTGATCCGCCTCCGGGAGTAATCCCTATAGGCTGTAAATGGATCTTCAAGAAGAAGATTGACATGGATGGTAACGTGGTTACCTATAAAGGCAGGCTAGTTGCGAAAGGTTTCAAACAAATCTACGGGATAGATTATGATGAAACTTTCTCTCCTGTAGCCATGTTCAAGTCTATTCGGATTATTCTCGCGATAGCAGCATATTATGATTATGAGATCTGGCAGATGGATGTGAAGACCGCTTTCCTTAATGGAAAACTGGATGAGGATGTGTATATGACACAACCTGAAGGTTTCACTAATCCATCAGATCGTCATAAAATATGCAAGTTAAAGAAGTCCATTTATGGACTTAAGCAAGCATCTAGAAGCTGGAATATTCGTTTTGATGAATCAATCTGCGAATTTGGTTTCATCAAAAACGAAGATGACCCGTGTGAAGAAACCCCTTTCGAGAGGGGGGGCGAGAACCCTAAACATGCATAACCGAAACCTTTGCATGGCGGAAATTAGGGATTCAAGAATCGCATGTATGATATATAATCAACTAGATGAAAGGTTGCTAAAATCAACAAAGGGTCATACCGATGCCATAGTTTAGATGATGCCTTGGAAGCAAAGACTCGATTGCTTCTTCTCCAAAGGAATCGCACACAAGAGGAAGAAGGCCTACACTTCGATCGCTCCTTGTGCTAGCAAGGCACCAAAGTGTCTTTGATCGCTTGTCGGGGTGATGAAAGACTTGCTCGGCTTTCTCCACTAGACTTCGGCGTGAGTTCTCTTCTCTACACCCTAGAGTCCGCGAGAGGAAGAAGTGAGACAACGATCCACACGAAGTGGAGACGTTCAGCCAAAACGTGGAGACGTTTTTACACTTGAAAAACCGACTTTCCAATTATAGAAAGTCTTTAATTCCAAAACGTTTTGCGTTGAACTATTCGAAACTCACTTATTCACATTGAACCAAG
This sequence comes from Costus lasius, assembly GCA_027563935.2. NCBI lineage: Eukaryota > Viridiplantae > Streptophyta > Magnoliopsida > Zingiberales > Costaceae > Costus > Costus lasius. The sequence goes on along the minus strand of CM050454.1, from coordinate 61,101,190 downwards.
CGCTCAATCATGAGCCGGTTCAAGGTCTTTGGTTCAATGACCAAACCGAATTAGCCCAAGCATTAAGTCAAGATCGAATTAAACCCTAAGGTCCTAGATCTGACCATTCATCTTCTGATGCTCCTGATCTGATCGATCTAGCATCAACACTCTCGATCGAAGCTTACCGATCTCAAGCCCTAATCAATCAAACATGATCAGACTAGATCTCACTTACAATCAGAGTTTAAATCCCTTTAAACTGAACCGAAACAATTCAGTCCACACGATCTGACTTAAGTAAGCCATATCATCAAATTGTGCGACCCTGAGGGTTTCCTTTAAATGTCGGTAACGATAACTTACGTTATCACGATCAGTGAGGGGTATCTAGCAACACATCACTGTCTCCCGATATAAAGGAAAGAGTCTTCCAAGACTACACCCAAACCACAGCTCAAGAGTGAATCCATTTCACTAGGCATGCATGTGTCCTTTGCCACTGGATGTTCTTATTGGACAAGCGTGTCAAGCCTGTAACTCCAATATGATGAGCATGATTAGATCAGATGAACACAGTCACCTGGGTATGGCCATACACTTTCTCAATCATCTCATCCAGGGGGGGCCCCATTAGAACATCACACTCCTTAAACAAGGAGACGGCAATCCTTTATCTATCACTAGTGCCCTAACCTGACTCAAGCTCACCATCCAAGATAGTCTATAATCATTATGTTTCAAATGATATTAAACCACCTCAAAACAATGACAATCATCATTTAGAAACACAAGTGATCTCAAGTCAAAGGACATGTGCCACTTGATGCAAACAAGGATTATTCACATTGTGACAAGCAATTGAATATCCTAGTAGGGTCTGTCCAGTACATCCAATGTACCCAAGAGTCTACATCTTATTCCATGCTCGAAGCATCCTATAAGATTAGAACACATATTAGTCTTAACCATATCAAGGCTGTCTCATGTTCACCAAGATATTTCGACTAAGGACATATAGCATGTCAGCCTAGCTGAACAGCTTTGAGACATCATTCAGAAGTACACTTATTACAGCAGACAAGGCAACAAACTGAATAACAACCATTGCCTTTATAAACATAAAAGTTTATTACATGATACTGATACAATCCCAAGGCCTCAAACATTAGCCTTAAGGGCATACCCCAACACCGTGTGTATATAAGAGGTTTAGTGGGAGCGTGATTACTATCCTAGTCCTCTACGTCGATGATATCTTAATCATTGGAAACGATATTCCTGAACTGCATGCTGTTAAAGCATGGTTAAGAAAATGTTTCTAGATGAAAGATCTAGGAGAATCAGCCTATGTATTAGGTGTGAAGATCTACAGGGATAGATCTAAGAGGCTTCTCGGGCTATGCTAGAGTACCTACATCGATAAAGTCCTGGAGAGATTCCATTTAGAGAATTCTAAAAGAGGATATCTTCCAGTCAGACATGGTCTGAATCTTTCAAAGAGTCAGTGTCCACAAACACAGACTGAGAAAGATGAAATGGACAATACGCCTTATGCTTCGGCTATTGGGTCCATTATGTATGCGATGTTATGTACTCGCCCAGACGTCGCTTACGGGTAAAGCGTGACCAGTCGATTCCAAAGTAATCTAGGTCAGGCGCACTGGATTGCAGTCAAGAACATTTTAAAATATCTTCGGAGGACCAAAGATATGTTCTTGATATATGGTGGTCAGGAAGAACTCAGTATTGAAGGATATACTGACGCTTCGTTCCAGTCTGACCATGATGATTTCCGATCGCAATCAGGCTATGTTTTTAGCTTGAATGGAGGAGCAGTGGTGTGGAAAAGTTTCAAACAGTCTATCGTTGCTGATTCCACAACAGAAGTCGAGTATGTTGCAGCTTCGGAAGCATCCAAGGAGGCAGTATGGATTCGTAAGTTCATTCAGGAACTTGGTGTCGTTCCTTCGAGTGCAGATCCTTTGGTTATCTTCTGTGATAACACTGGAGCAATCGCACAGGCAAAGGAACCACGGTCGCACCAGAAGTCCAAACACATACAGAGAAGGTTTCACTTGATCCGGGAGATCATTGATCGTGGCGAGATCAAAATCTGCAAGGTTCATACAGATGATAATCTGGCTGACCCGCTTACCAAGCCTCTGGCGCAGCAGAAGCATGAGAAGCACTGTAATAATATGGGTTTGAGATTTCTCAACCATTAGATTAAGTGCAAGTGGGAGATTGTTGGGGGTATGCCCTTAAGGCTAATGTTTGAGGCCTTGGGATTCTTTCAGTTTCATGTATAAACTCTTATGTTTATAAAGGCAATGGTTGTTATTCAGTTTGTTACATTGTCTGCTGCAATAAGTGTGCTTCTGAATAATGTCTCAAAGCTGTTCCGCTAGGCTGACATGCTATATGTCCTTAGTCGAGATATCTTGGTGAACATGAGACAGCCTTGATATGATTGAGACTAATATGTGTTCTAATCTTATAGGATGCTTCGAGCATGGAATAAGATGTAGACTCATGGGTACATTGGATGTACTGGACAGACCCTACTAGGATATTCAATTGCTTGTCACAATGTGAATAATCCTTGTTTGCAACAAGTGGCACATGTCCTCTGACTTGAGATCACTTGTGTTTCTAAATGATGATTGTCATTGTTTTGAGATAGTTCAATATCATTTGAAACATAATGGTTATAGACTATCTTGGATAATGATCATGAGTCAGGTTAGGACACTAGTGATAGATATAGGATTGCCGTCTCCTTGTTTAAGGATTGTGATGTTCTAAAGGGGCCCCCCGAATGAGATGATTGAGAAAGTGTATGGCCATACCCAGGTGACTATGTTCATCTGATCTAATCATGCTCATCATATTGGAGCTACAGGCTTGACACGCTTGTCCAATAAGAATATCCAGTGGCAAAGGAAACATGTATGCCTAGTGAAGTGGATTCACACTTGTGCTGTGGTTTGGGAGTAGTCTTGGAAGACTCTTTCCTTTATATCGGGAGACAGTGATGTGTTGCTAGATACCCCTCACTGTTCATGATAACGTAAGTTATCGTTACCGACATTTAAAGGAAACCCTCAGGGTCGCACAATTTGATGATATGGCTTACTTAAGTCAGATCGTGTGGACTGAATTGTTTGGGTTCAGTTTAAAGGAGTTTAAACTCTGATTGTAAGTGAGATCTGGTCTAATCATGTTTGATTGATTAGGGCTTAAGATCGGTAAGCTTCGATCGAGAGTATTGATGCTAGATCGGTGAGATCAAGTGCATCAAGAGATGAACGGTTAGATCTTGAACCATTTGGTTCAGAGAGATCTAGACCATGGCTTGGGCTGGTTTGGTTTGGTCTTTGAACCGAATTGAATAGAATTGAATTGGTTTGAACCGGTTCACATATGTGAACGCATGGTTCAAGGCTTGATTGTGTTTTGGGCGGTTTTCTTTGAGTGAGCGCATGGCTTCATGACTTTCCATATTTGGAAGTCATGTAACGCCACCTTTTGAAAACGCCTCAACGCATTTGCCAATTCTCTTCTCTTGTCGCCTTCACTCTTGGGTAGAATTTGCTTCACGGAAAAAGGAGCTCGGCCAAGCATCTCTCTTCTTCTACAAACGACAAGGAACTTGGGAGATTCTTGCTAGCACAAGGAACGTCCAAGGAGGTAGCCATCTCTCATCTAGTGTGCGTCTTCTTTGGAGGAGAGCTTATTTGCCCTCTTGCTTCCAAGCCGCCTCCTTCATCATGGCTATGGTAAAAGATCTTAACTTGATCTTTGCAATATAATCAAAGTTGATCATATATATTCATGCAATCGATCTTGTTGAAACCCAAAAATTTCATATGCGCATGCTTTAGGGTTTCCCCCCCCTTTTAAAGGGGTTCTTCAGTTGCGAAGTTTTATTTGATTGAATTATGAATCTAGAGGGTTGAGTTCTAAGAATAATATGTTTATTTGAAATTTTATATATCAATTGATAGAATTTTTCATTGATGAGTTGTATTTTAAAAATTTATTGAGTATAAAAAGGCTATTCTTTTAATCAAATTTTGATTTCAAAATTTTGATTTTTGCTTGAGGACAAGCAAAGTTTGAGCCTTATGTGTTTGATGACAGCAAAATATGTAATATATTTTGCTTCATTTTGGATACCTTTTCATACTAAATTGAGGATATTTTACTTGTTTTTATGTTAAATCCATCAAATATTGCAAAGTCTACTTCTATTTTGGTTTTTCATGTTTTCCAGGAAAAAAGGCACTATTTAAAGCATTTTCAAGCGAAATCAAATACATGGAAGAGTTATCATCATCAAGAGGAAATCACCCAAGAAATTTCATGCAAAACGGAGCAATTCAGCAAATTACGGCAGTGCCGTAACCCATTTTACGGTACCATAATTCCAAATAGTACCGTAAAATCCGAGCCCTGCCGTATTTTGAGAAGTTTTTGAATAGAAATATTTTTGGATTTTACGGCAGGGATTGAGGAAATTGATAAAGATTTGAATGTTACAAACACTGATGAATCTCACTCTGGTGTTTTGCCCATATCTTTTGTTGAATCTTTTGATGAATTTGAAAATTTGAGTTTTATTGAGGAATCTAATGAAAGACATAAAAATTATTTTGATGATCCAATGCTTATATCTTTTGATCAAAGTCCTACTCTTATGGCAATTGCAAATATAAACTTGAAGAAAAGACTTATGATTTTGCTTACTGACAAATTTAGGAAGATTATTGAATATCCTTTTAGTAGAGTTGAAAATTTTGAATATCTTGATTTATGCAAATTTAAGAAAGCCACTTTGATTGTGATTTATATGCAATTCTGGATTTTTGGATTAGTGGCTAAAATTTTTGGACAAAGGAAATGCAGAAAATTATTTGCTCTTTACTTTGGTACTGATTCACCTGTTTCACCATGATTTTTGAGTTTTGGTCAAGTTATGGACCTAAAATTAGCGCTTCTTCAACCCAAGCATTATCACTTAGCTTACTTTCCTTTATTTTAATTTTCTTTTAGGACTAATTTTTACAATTCTTTATGTAGGAATCGAGATTTGGCGCAAAATTACGGCACTACCGTAATAGTCTTTACGATACCGTAATCCCAGTTATTCTTAACCAAAGAGTTTTAACACATTACGGTACCGCTGTGAATTTCTTTACGGTACCGTATTTTGTGACAAAATCCTCCCGAGAATTAAGTCGTTTTATGACCGTACCGTAAATTTGTTTACGGTGCCGTAATTTTTGAATTTTTGAAATTTTAAATTTTTGAATTTTGAATTTTTTGAATTTTGAAAAAAAAAAGTAATAAAATATATATATATATATATATATAGAACTGTAGTCTCCGTATCTGACTAGGTGTTTTCTCACATTAATTTTAAGAAACTGGGTTAGAAAGATTTTTGATCTTCGGCACAACATTGAAGTACTCATCTTTGTCTATCATCTGGATATTTTTGCTGAATTTTAAAGTCCATGGATCATTCTAAAACCCATAGTAACTTTTTGATTGTGATAAATTTCTGCAGCAGTTTTTTTTTACTAATCTGATTAGCACTTTTGCTGCAGCTTTTTAAGATGCTTTAATGACTTGAAACCCTGATTTTTCACATGGAATATGAAGTTCGTTTGTCGTTCTATCTTGTGGATTAATTGTTTTCATGATTTTATTTTCTGATCATTTAAGACACATGGCAACTTTTCGAATTTGATTAACTTTTGTGCAGTTTTTGCAGTTTTGTAATCTGAGTAGCCTTCTTTCTGTTGATACCCTAAATTCCTGACAGATTTTGATCCTTTAATTTTCATACGTCTGAAAAGAACATATCTTATTCTACAACTTGGTTTTGTCCATTTTCTATTTGGATCATTAAATTTTATTCTAGGGAATGACTACTTTTCATAAAAAATTCAAAAACTGCTCGGTTTGTTTTCTACCTGTAATTGCTTATTTTGCCTCCAGATTCAGAAATCTTCAAGAGCAACTGTCTTCCACCTCTAGCCACCACTGCATCTGCCTCTGACATCACTGTTTCCAACCGTCGACACTGGATTATACCATCTGCAGATTCTTACTTCTTCTACTGCCTCTATTTCTATTGATACTATTTATGCAGCAGACTCTTCATTTGTGACTCTGATTTTTTTTATGTAGCATTATTTCTGGCATCCACTGGCTGACGATCTCACCTCCAGGACTGTATTCTCTAGCAGGCCACTAGAGATTACTCACTCTACTGTCGACACCATCACCATCATTGATAGCAGCTTTTCAGCTAGGCTCTGTTCACCCTCTGCTTCTTGCCTGCTCGACTCTTTCCACCGGCATCCTCTTGGGAGCTAGCAGCATCTGCCCCGACACTATTTTTGGACTGAGCCTTATGTATTTTCGGTTAGAGCTTGCTATATAGTTTTGTGAGTATTATTTACACTCTCTTGTGATTATTCGATTTGATATGATTATCACTTTTCTTCTCTTAGATCCATCACTTTACACCCTTTGCATTATTTGAGCCTTATGTGCTTACACGGATCTATCACTTTACAGCTTTTGACTTTTTGAGTTTAATGCTTCACACCTTTTAAATTGATTTTGACATACTGAGATGCTTAAAATTTTTATGACTCAAAGTCATGTGATGAGAGATGTGTGAATTTTCTATCATGATGATTATGTTCATGCATGTGATTAGGACTAGACCTATTGTGTTGAATTTATTTCTCTAATACATATCCATCTTCTGAAATTTGACATTGGTAGATGCATGAAATTTTGGGTAGACATGTTATTTGAGGAATAAAATCTAAAGGTGAAACTACTCCTTTAAATAAAATGAGCATATGAGTATGATTACTAAATTGATATCGATTGATCAACCTGGTAGATGTTTAGTCTATTTTGCTATTTGTTGGGAAATAAGAATCCAAGATCTATAAAAATAGTGAGAGACTCCTATACTTGGCACTATGTGAAATTGATAGTGGTACCTAAGACATGGGTTGAAGTCTATGCATGAAAAATAATGAGAGATAAAAAGAATAAGACTCCTCTACTTGGCACTGTGTAAAATTGACAGTGATACCGAAGAAAAGAGTTGAAGTCAAAAATAAAAAGTATGTATCTATGTGGGTACATGCCATCTTTACAAAAACAAACAAAATACATAAAAAAAAGAAAAAAATTATGTGTGGAAAAAGATCTTGGAAACCTAATTCCTATAAACAAAAGCATGATAGATTTGAACTGAAAACTGGGTGAAATCATGAGATTGAAATTTCTATTTATTATACAAGGTGCAAAATTTTATTTAATTGAGTTGTGGATCTAGAGGGTTGAATTCTAAGAATGGTATATTTATTTGAAGTTTTGTGAAACAATTGATGGAATTTTTCATTGATGATTGTATTTTAGAAATTTATTCTTCATGAGAAAGTCTATGCCTATGATCAATTTTTGATTTTTGCTTGAGGACAAGCACAGTTTCAGCCTTATGTGTTTGATGACACCAAAACATATAGTAATTTTTGTGCCATTTCATGAGTGTTTCTTGTGTCATATTTATAAACTTTGCTTATTTTTATGCCTTTTTTTATCAATATTTGCGGAATCTACACTCTTTTCTGTTTTTGATGATTTTCAGGCAAAAAGGCAAGTTTTTCAATCGATTTCGAGCAAACCAGATGCATAATTGAATTCACAACATCAAGAGGGGATCATACGTTAAATTTCAGAAGAATCAGAGCTTCAGAGCAAATTACGGCACCCCCAATATGACTTTTACGGTACCGTAATTTGACTGCAGTCTCAGATCAAAATTACGGTACCCCCATAACACTCTTTACGGTGCCGTATTTTGAGATTTTTCTGACTAGAGATTTCATGAAGATTACGGCACTGCCGTAAACATTTTTACAGGCCGTAATATGGGCGTAATTCTGGGCAGAGATTTGATGAAGTTTACGGTACCACCGTAACGGAATTTGCTGTACCGTAATATCCATTACGGCCGTAATTCCAAGTCAAAAACGCGATTTTTACGGGTCCGAATCTTGCACGGACCATAACGTTTGATTTAGACCTCCAAATTGAGATCTGAAAGTTACTGCAGACTCGTATTAAAGAGGCGACAACGCACAATGTGGAAGAACAAATTTTTATCCAGTATCGAAGGAGCAATCGACAGAGAGGCGGTTAGCATTTGCCTCACGCTGAGAGGCGTAGAGGGCACCTCTCACCGTGATTTTCACTCAAAAGCTTCGTCTGGAGGAGAGGGACACACATGAAGTTTCAGAGCAAAAAGAGTTCGATTGGAGGAAGAATCAAGGAAAGAACGCCGTCGGCACTATTCATACGCGTGATTACGGCTGTAATTTCTATTACAGCCGTGTTGTAAAATTTATTTCTTCCTTCTCTTCAATCTCTAATACTTTGAAACTATGGTTGATTGTATTTCTTTCTCCATGCAAGCTTAAACATATTTGGGACATGGGTGTAATCCCCTTGATTTTATATGATTAGATACTTTTTATTTCGTCAAGATAATTTTGCCATGATAATTTTACCTATGTGATTATTGTTCTAAATTTCTCCTTAGAGTTCTCGCAATAAGGACCGAAAGGTGACTTGCTTGAGAATTAGAACCCTAAAATTGATAAATAGGAACTCACAGTAAGAGATTAGGTTAAAGTTCTTATTTCTTTATTTTAGTGATGTGATTGCCATGTTGATAATTATGAACCTAGGATTAAGTTAGTGTGTAAAACATAGAGATCTTCCACGAAAGTGAGGATCAGAACGTTGGAGAACCATAGGTAGAACTTGTGTTGAGTCTCGGATGCATGAAAGTGATCCTTGAGATTCCACTTGAGATAATCAACTTAGAATTCGGATGCACGAAAGTGATCTTTGAATTCTTTGATTGATGATTTACTTATCATTAGCCTGGGACAAATCTTGTGCGAAAGTGAGGATTGGTCCCTGCATGATTGTCTGCATGAAAGTGAGATAATCCCTTTATGAAGTAAATTAAGTCTTTATCATAACAAGATTTGACTGACGACCTTTTATTCATATATAGTCATTGAAATCAAGGTGGATAAAACCCTAGTCCCAGTTCTCTCTCTGATTAACTTTTAGCGTACTTTTCTTGCATAATTTACTTCCATTATATTCGGTTTGCTTAGCTAGTGAAAATATAATTATTTGGTACTTAACAATAAGGTCTCTGTGGGATCGATATTTTCTTTATTACTTCGAGTTTCCGTGCACTAGTGGACACTACAAGTTAGGGACAACAAGTTTTTGGAGCCTTGCTAGGGAGTGACAATAGCCCTGTACGCCAATACCTTTGGACGCGACCCCTGAAACGAGTCTACCAGCTTGTATTTAAAAGTGTGTCCTTTCGGATCACATCAGTAATACTCTCAATATCTTCAATATTGACAAAACTAAGGTCTCCCCGGCAACGGTTCCAAAAACTAGATGTGATCTGAAAGGACACACTTTTAAATACAAGCAGGTAGACTCGTTTCAGGTGTCGCAGCCAAAGGTATTGGCATACAGGGCTATTGTCACTCCCTGGCACGGCTCCAAAAACTTGTTGTCCCTAACTTGTAGTGTCCGCAAGTGCACGGATATTCGAAGTAATAAAGTAAATATCGATCCCCAGAGAGACCTATGTTGTCAAGTACCGAATAATTGATTTCTTTCTATCTAGGCAATTGAAAAAGAGAAAGGCAAGTAGAGAGCGCAAACACGCGGGAGAATAATGTCAGAGAGAAATTGGGACTAGGGTTTCCTTGGATTTCCACGACTAGATATATAAAGTTGTTCATCAATCGAATTCTAGAATGATAAAGACTCAATTTAATCCAGAAAGAGATTATCTCACTTTTGTGCAGATAACCATGTAGAGATAAATCTTCACTTTTGCGCAAGATTCATCCCAAGCTGAAGATAAGTAAATCATCAATCAAAGAACTCAAAGATCACTTTCGTGCATCCAAGTTCTAAGTTGATTGCCTCGAGTGGAATCTCGAGGATCACTTTCGTGCATCCGAGACTCAACACACGTTTTACCTATGGTTCTCCAACGTTCCGATCCTCACTTTCGTGCAAGATCTCCACGTTTGACACAATAACTCAATCCTAAGTTCATTAATATCATCATGGCAATTTAACTTACTAAAATAAAGAAATAAGAACTTAACCTAGTTTCCTACGGTGAGTTCCTTGTTGGGGTATGCCCTTAAGGCTAATGTTTGAGGCCTTGGGTTGTTATCAGTATCATGTATAAACTCTATGTTTATAAAGGCAATGGTTGTTGTTCAGGTTGTTACATTATCTGCTGCAATATGTATACTTCTGAATAATGTCTCAATGGTGTTTAGCTTGGCTGACATGCAGTATTGTCCTTAGTCGAGATATCTTGGTGAACATGAGACAGCCTTGATATGATTGAGACTAATATGTGTTCTAATCTTATAGGATGCTTCGAGCATGGAATAAGATGTAGACTCATGGGTACATTGGATGTACTGGACAGACCCTACTTAGGATATTCGATTGCTTGTCACAATGTGAATAATCCTTGTATGCAAACAAGTGGCATACTTCCTCTGACTTGAGATCACTTGTGTTTCTAAATGATGATTGGCATTGTTTTCAGGTAGTTCAATATCATTTGAAACATAATGGTTATAGACTATCTTGGATAATGAACATGAGTCATGTTAGGGCGCTAGTGATAGATATAGGATTGCCGTCTCCTTGATTGGAGTGTGATGTTCTATAGGGGCCCCCTGGATGAGATGATTGAGAAAGTGTATGGCCATACCCAGATGACTATGTTCATCTGATCTAATCATTCTCATCATGTTGGAGTTACAGGCTTGACACGCTTGTCCAACGAGAACATCCAGTGGCAAAGGAAACACATATGTCAAGTGACTTGGGTTCACACTTGTGCTGTGGTTTGGGTGTAGTCTTGGAAGACTCTTTCCTTTATATCGGGAGACAGTGATGTGTTGCTAGATACCCCTCTCTGTTCGTGATAACGTAAGTTATCGTTACCGACATTTAAAGGAAACCCTTAGGGTCGCACAATTTGATGATATGGCTTACTTAAGTCAGATCGTGTGGACTGAATTGTTTTGGTTCAATTTAATGGGATTTAAACTCTGATTGTAAGTGAGATCTGGTCTGATCATGTTTGATTGATTAGGGCTTGAGATCGGTAAGCTTCGATCGAGAGAATTGATGCTAGATCGGTGAGATCAAGAGCATCAAGAGATGAATGGTTAGATCTTGAGCCTTATGGTTTAATTTGATCTAGACCAATGCTTGGTTTGATTTGGTCTTTAAACCAAATGAGATTGAACCGGTTCATCAAGTGAACGCTTGGTTCAAAGAGGAGAATGTTGCGACTTGTTCACTTGGCATGAACGCTTGAACACCTTGAGGGTTTACTATTTTTGGAAGTCATGCTTTCCAAAATAGGGAGCACGCCTCACGTTCGAGAGCATTGCTCTATTCTCGCTCGTATCTTCCTCTTGTCGCCTCTCTCCTCTCGTGTGGTGAGTCTTGACGCTCAAGGAGGATTCGGCCTATCCAAGAGATCATCTCATCTTCCCTTCAAGCGATCAGGAGACTTGGAGATCCTTGCTAGCACAAGGAACGACAAGGAGAAAGCCACTTCTCATCTTGTGTGCGTCACCTTTGGAGGAGAGCCGCTCGCCCTCTTCTTCCAAGTCGCCATCCAAGCAATGGCTATGGTATGATCCCCTTCTCGATCTATACATGTTATTAAAGTTGATCTTATGTTCATACATGCGATCTAGGAAACCCTAGCTTCCGCTTTGCGATAAAATATACATATGCGCCTATTAGGGTTTCGCCCCCCCCCCCCTTTAGTGAACTTTCAATTGGTATCAGAGCCGAGTTCATGTATGAATCATATGATTGCTTATTGTGATCCTTGTTTGCGCTTATGAATAGATCTAAGGTTATCATCATGCGAAACTAGATGTATGTTTATTACTTGTTGGCGCATGTATGATGTTTGGCGCATGTTGTTGCTTTTGTCAAAACAAAACTTATCTTGCGCGCATCCAATAGATCTAAGCGCCTGCTTTAAAATCTTAGACGGGTTATTAGGGTTGAAGTCATCGTCCTGTCTAGGCCCAACAGTCTGATCAGACTATCTGACAGCCTAGATGGGTCGACCAGATGGCACCTATGCGCAAGCATGAGGTGGCTATTGGTCGACTGCAGAAAGGCGTGTAGCGATGTCTGATTGAGAAAACCTGTGAACGCTCATGATGAAGGCCCGGGGTCACACCCGCTTGCCAGAACTCTTGAGGGACGTTCAGCCCTTAACGCATGCATAGTTGACCATGAGGTCGACTCAAGTCGGTTATGACTTGGTGCATGCAAGGGCAGGGGGTCTGACTAAGTCTGATGAGTTGATCCCTATTAATGGACCATTGTAAGGTAGTAGGGCACATAAGGAAATAAAATGATGCCAATGGGTTTTTCAAAAATTTATTTTCTTGATTGGATCACATGATGTTTGTATAACATGATTAAGTGTTTATTTCATCTTATGTGGGCTGCCCAAAATTTAATGTGTGCTGTGCTGGGGCCTGCGTGCCTGGATTATTATTTGTAAATTATTCTTGTGATCTGCACATCACATTTTTAATTAATTTATAAAGTGTAATTGACCTGCGTGTCAATCATGTCTAGATAGATTAAATTGTAATTTAATCAGACATGAGCACTGAGCACACATGGCAGAGGCGCATGCAGCAAGTGGCTTCACCAGTGGGAGGTCTAGGGTTTGACTCTAAGACAGGCGCATTTTACCTGGTGGGCGCATCTCAGCTGCATAGGGCGTTTGGGCCCGGGTTGGGCCAGATGAAATGCTAAAGACCCATGAAGAGCTCAAGTGAAGACTTAAGTTAAATTAGGGTCTTACTTAGGCTCAATGGGCTTTTACCACATAAGATAATCATGCTTTCAATTTACTGTTTAAGTAATTTAGTAACTGCATGATTTATTCTTCTACTATCACCATAGGATTTGTATGATAGTAAGAAGATAAAAGGACCGTTAAAATCCAACGATGAATATCAAGCACGATAGCCTTCTGACGCGAAACCTCACTGTTCTGACTATCGTTGGGGCCGTGTTGTACCCACTCAGTGGGCACGTCCATCTATCTTCAGACGGTGTGGGATTACACCTGCGTGTTACAGAGAAGGGATTTATCGCTTCTCGTTGCTCAGCATAGCACGTGGTGGTCCAGGGAGTAGGTCAGGTCAGCTTGACCATGTAGGCTACATATTGAGCATATGGTAGCCATATGGAGGCAGCCATCTGTGGGATCAGAGACTGTGTTGTACCAACTCAGTTGGCACAGTCTGCTGGATTGCCCAGATGAAGGGGAATCGCACGGGTTGGCGATTGGCAGGGATTGCCTACCAGAGATTAGTGCTTGTACTCTCTGTGCATCTTATCTCGCCTGAGCGGGACGCGGAGACCAAGTATGAAATCTGGATCCCATCTCACTAAAAGATTTTTACTCTTTCGGACTGTTTAATGGATTTTTCAGTCAGATAAAATAGTGAGAAAAGAATCATTCTTAAGTCCTGAATTGATTCTAACATTGATACTGACCTTGCTGTTCTTGCAATGTTGTAGATTACTGCAGCAACGAACACCACAGCATTCAATGTGCGATCCTTACTGGAAAGGGAGAAGTTTGCTGGGCCAAACTTCTCAGACTGGTACGGACACCTTAAGATTGTTCTTAAGGCTGAGAGGAAACTGTATGTCCTCGAGACGGCAATACCGCCTCAACCCGCTGCGAACGCCGCAAGGGCGGTTCGGGAAGCTTATGAGAAGCATGTCAATGATAGCATTGATGTCGCTTGCCTTATGCTTGCGTCTATGACGCCAGAGCTTCAGCGTCAGCATGAAGATTTATCTGCTATTGAAATTATAGCAAATCTCAAGATGCTGTATGCTGCACAGGCAAGGACTGAACGCTATAACTTGACGAAACTTTTCTTTCAGAGCAAACTGACTGAAGGGAGTCCAGTGGGAGCTCACGTACTCAAGATGATTGGGTACAAAGAGGCTCTAGAGAAACTGGGACACACCATCAATCAGGAGCTTGTTGTAGACATCATCCTGCAGTCTCTCCCGGCCTCTTTCGATCCATTCATCATTAATTTTAATATGAACAAGATCGACGGTACGCCGGCAGAGTTACTGAACATGCTCTTGACTACATAGCAGACTCAGTCTCGTGAGAAGGGAAAGCCTTCATCCTCTGTCCTAATGATTCCTTCAAGGAACAAGAAGAAGGGGAAGAAGGGCAAAGCCCCTATCAAGAGCTACAACAAGGCTCTAAAGCAAAAGGTAAAGCGGTCGAAGGAATACAGATGTTTCCATTGTGGCCAGCTAGGTCACTGGAAAAAGGACTGTAAAGCGCTCCAAGGAGATAAGAAGGGAAGCAACCCTTTCGCTTCTGGCTCAGGTATTTTCGTGACAGAAGTCATGGTATCTTCTTCTTCTATTTCATGGGTGTTGGACACTGCATGTGGAGTTCACATTTGTTCAAATGTACAGGAACTCAAGAGAAGAAGACAGGTGGGACAGCATGAGGTGGACCTACGGGTAGGAAACGGGGCACGGGTTGCTGCTGTTGCTGTAGGAGAATATCACATCTCTTTACCATCTGGTCTTGTATTAGAACTTGACAATTGTTATTTTGTACCGAGCATAACTAAGAATATTATCTCTATTCCTGCTCTTGTCAGGAAAGGGTTTTCCTTTGAATGCAAAACTTCAAAGTGTTATATTTCTTTTGATAAAATTGTTTATGCTACTGGGTCGATTAACAATGGGTTATTCATGTTGGACATGGAATGTTCTATACAACAGATTGATATTAAGAAAGCCAAGTATGCTGATGACAGCACCTTGCTATGGCATAGTCGTTTAGGCCACATTAACAAGAAGCGCATTAAGCGGTTACATGAACATGGACTGCTGGGATCATTCTCCTATGAGGAGCTTGATACATGCAAAGCTTGTTTAATGGGCAAAATGACGAAGACTCCTTTTTCCAACAAAGGTCAAAGGGCTTCAGGTTTACTTGACCTCATTCACAGTGATGTGTGTGAGCCATTTAGTAAACATGCCAGAGGTGGCTATTCATACTTCATTACCTTTACTGATGATTTCAGTAGGTATGGTTATGTCTATCTAATGAGACATAAGAGTGAATCTTTTGACAAGTTCAAAGAGTTCAAAAATGAAGTACAGAATCAGCTAGGCCAAAATATCAAGGCACTTCGTTCAGATCGAGGTGGAGAATACTTGAGTCGAGAGTTTACTGACTATCTGAAGGAGTGTGGGATTATCTCACAGCTCACTCCGCCAGGAACACCGCAATGGAATGGTGTGTCCGAGAGGAGAAATAGAACCTTACTGGATATGGTTCATTCTATGATGAGTCAGGCTACTCTACCTTACTCCTTTTGGGGATTTGCACTGGAAAGAGCTGCAAAGGTACTAAACCGAGTGCCATCCAAGGCCGTTTCCAAGACGCCATATGAGTTATGGTATGGGAAACAGCCGAGCTTGACATTTATTAAGATCTGGGGTTGCGAGGCTTATGTCAAAAAGCTCGCCTCTGGGAAACTGGAGAGCAGATCTGATAAATGTATCTTTGTCGGTTACCCTAAAGAAACAAAGGGTTATTATTTCTACGATCCCAAAGAGAACAAAGTATTTGTTGCTCGGACGGCTATTTTTCTTGAGAAGGAATTTCTTCTTCAAGAGGCCAGTGAGAGAGAAATAAAGCTGGATGAGAATCCAGAAGAAGGACAAAGTAGTCAAGCACAGTTGGATGAGCCTGAGCCAGTAGATCAGGTTACTGAGCAACCTGAAGCTCAGATATCACGGGAACCGCGAAGATCGGGAAGGATCCGTCGACAGCCTGAGCGCTATGACGGAGTCTACATCATTGATGATGAACCCCTCACTTATGCGGATGCGGTCAGTGGACCGGAATCAGCGAGATGGCTTGAAGCTATGCGAGCCAAGATGGACTCCATGTCAGATAACCAAGTTTGGGATTTGGTTGATCCGCCTCCGGGAGTAATCCCTATAGGCTGTAAGTGGATCTTCAAGAAGAAGATTGACATGGATGGTAACGTGGTTACCTATAAAGGCAGGCTAGTTGCGAAAGGTTTCAAACAAATCTACGGGATAGATTATGATGAAACTTTCTCTCCTGTAGCCATGTTCAAGTCTATTCGGATTATTCTTGCGATAGCGGCATATTATGATTATGAGATCTGGCAAATGGATGTGAAAACCGCTTTCCTTAATGGAAAACTAGAAGAGGATGTGTATATGACACAACCTGAAGGTTTCATCAATCCATCAGATCGTCATAAAATATGCAAATTAAAGAAGTCCATTTATGGACTTAAACAAGCATCGAGAAGCTGGAATATTCGTTTTGATGAATCAATCTGTAAATTTGGTTTCATCAAGAATGAAGATGACCCGTGTGTATATAAGAGGTTTAGTGGGAGCGTGATTACTTTCCTAGTCCTCTACGTCGATGATATCTTGATCATTGGAAACGATATTCCTGAAATGCATGCGGTTAAGGCATGGTTAAGAAAATGTTTCCAGATGAAAGATTTAGGAGAAGCAGCCTATGTATTAGGTGTGAAGATCTACAGAGATAGATCTAAGAGGCTTCTCGGGCTGTGCCAGAGTACTTACATTGATAAAGTCCTGGAGAGATTCCATTTAGAAAATTCTAAAAGAGGATATCTTCCAGTCAGACATGGTCTGAATCTTTCAAAGAGTCAGTGTCCACAAACACAGACTGAGAAAGATGAAATGGACAATACGCCTTATGCTTCGGCTATTGGGTCCATTATGTATGCGATGTTGTGTACTCGCCCAGACGTCGCTTACGGGTTAAGCGTGACCAGTCGATTCCAAAGTAATCCAGGTAAGGCACACTGGATTGCAGTCAAGAATATTTTGAAATATCTTCGGAGGACCAAAGATATGTTCTTGATATATGGAGGTCAGGAAGAACTCAGTATTGAAGGATATACTGACGCTTCGTTCCAATCTGACCAGGATGATTTTCGATCGCAATCAGGCTATGTTTTTAGCTTGAATGGAGGAGCAGTGGTGTGGAAAAGTTTCAAACAATCAATTGTTGCTGATTCCACAACAGAAGCCGAGTATGTTGCAGCCTCAGAAGCATCTAAGGAGGCAGTGTGGATTCGTAAGTTCGTTCAGGAACTTGGTGTTGTTCCTTCGAGTGCAGATCCATTGGTTATCTTCTGTGATAACACTGGAGCAATAGCACAAGCAAAGGAACCACGGTCGCACCAGAAGTCCAAGCACATACAGAGAAGGTTTCACTTGATCCGGGAGATCATTGATCGTGGCGAGATCAAGATCTGTAAGGTTCATACAGATGACAATCTAGCTGACCCGCTTACAAAGCCTCTGGCGCAGCAGAAGCATGAGAAGCACTGTAATAATATGGGTTTGAGATTTCTCAACCATTAGATTAAGTGCAAGTGGGAGATTGTTGGGGTATGCCCTTAAGGCTAATGTTTGAGGCCTTGGGTTGTTATCAGTATCATGTATAAACTCTATGTTTATAAAGGCAATGGTTGTTGTTCAGGTTGTTACATTATCTGCTGCAATATGTATACTTCTGAATAATGTCTCAATGGTGTTTAGCTTGGCTGACATGCAGTATTGTCCTTAGTCGAGATATCTTGGTGAACATGAGACAGCCTTGATATGATTGAGACTAATATGTGTTCTAATCTTATAGGATGCTTCGAGCATGGAATAAGATGTAGACTCATGGGTACATTGGATGTACTGGACAGACCCTACTTAGGATATTCGATTGCTTGTCACAATGTGAATAATCCTTGTATGCAAACAAGTGGCATACTTCCTCTGACTTGAGATCACTTGTGTTTCTAAATGATGATAGGCATTGTTTTGAGGTAGTTCAATATCATTTGAAACATAATGGTTATAGACTATCTTGGATAATGAACATGAGTCATGTTAGGGCGCTAGTGATAGATATAGGATTGCCGTCTCCTTGATTGGAGTGTGATGTTCTATAGGGGCCCCCTGGATGAGATGATTGAGAAAGTGTATGGCCATACCCAGATGACTATGTTCATCTGATCTAATCATTCTCATCATGTTGGAGTTACAGGCTTGACACGCTTGTCCAACGAGAACATCCAGTGGCAAAGGAAACACATATGTCAAGTGACTTGGGTTCACACTTGTGCTGTGGTTTGGGTGTAGTCTTGGAAGACTCTTTCCTTTATATCGGGAGACAGTGATGTGTTGCTAGATACCCCTCTCTGTTCGTGATAACGTAAGTTATCGTTACCGACATTTAAAGGAAACCCTTAGGGTCGCACAATTTGATGATATGGCTTACTTAAGTCAGATCGTGTGGACTGAATTGTTTTGGTTCAGTTTAATGGGATTTAAACTCTGATTGTAAGTGAGATCTGGTCTGATCATGTTTGATTGATTAGGGCTTGAGATCGGTAAGCTTCGATCGAGAGAATTGATGCTAGATCGGTGAGATCAAGAGCATCAAGAGATGAATGGTTAGATCTTGAGCCTAATGGTTTAATTTGATCTGGACCAATGCTTGGTTTGATTTGGTCTTTAAACCAAATGAGATTGAACCGGTTCATCAAGTGAATGCTTGGTTCAAAGAGGAGAATGTTGCGACTTGTTCACTTGGCGTGAATGCTTGAACACCTTGAGGGTTTACTATTTTTGGAAGTCATGCTTTCCAAAATAGGGAGCACGCCTCACGTTCGAGAGCATTGCTCTATTCTCGCTCGTATCTTCCTCTTGTCGCCTCTCTCCTCTCGTGTGGTGAGTCTTGACGCTCAAGGAGGATTCGGCCTAGCCAAGAGATCATCTCATCTTCCCTTCAAGCGATCAGGAGACTTGGAGATCCTTGCTAGCACAAGGAACGACAAGCAGAAAGCCACTTCTCATCTTATGTGCGTCACCTTTGGAGGAGAGCCACTCGCCCTCTTCTTCCAAGTCGCCATCCAAGCAATGGCTATGGTATGATCCCCTTCTCGATCTATACATGTTATTAAAGTTGATCTTATGTTCATACATGCGATCTAGGAAACCCTAGCTTCCGCTTTGCGATAAAATATACATATGCGCCTATTAGGGTTTCGCCCCCCCCCCCCTTTAGTGAACTTTCATTCCTATTAATCAATTTTAGGGTTTCAAGTTCTCAAGAAAATCACCTTTCGGTCCTTATTGTGAAAACTCTAAATCATGATGACAAAAAGCAAACTAAGGAGAATCTTAGAGCAATAATCGCATAGGTAAAATTATCAATGTAGAATAATCATGATGAAAGTAAAAGATTATCTAGTCATTAACAAAATCAAAGGGAATTACTCCCCCATGTCCCAAAATATGTTTAAGCTAGCATGGTGAAGGAATTATAAAATACCATAATTTCAGATGATCAAAAATCAACAAGAAAGGAGTTTTAGGAAAATACAGCACGGCTGTGAAATATTTCACAGCCGTAATTTGCAATGAAAGTGGTGAACAGTGGCGGCGTTTCTTCTTCCTTTGATTTCTCTTCAAATTGATCTCCTTTCATTTTGAAACTTCTGGCATGTTGTCTCTTTCTCCAGGTGAATCTTCAGTATGAAAATCTCAGCCGGAGGTGCTCTGGATTGGTCGCGGCAGCGGAACCCTAAGTGGCGGCGTGTACCGTGATTTCTCCCTCGATAGTGGATGTAATTTAGTGCTTTTGGTGTCTACGTGATCCTCTCGTCGTCAGCTCTCCTCCTTCTTCTTATGGCATCCAATTTAAAGCTCTGGATCACCCGCAATATTCTCCGTAAAAATTGGGCGTTGAAATTGACCTGGGAGTCGCGTTCAAAAACAGAAATACAGCAGTGTAATAGTTCACGACACTGCCGTAAAATCTCTCGAGTGTTCTATTATGAAAGTGCTGGGAAATACGGCACCGTAATATGGTTCATGGCACTGCCATAAAATCGGCTGAACTCTCTTGTCGGAAACGTCTGGAAAATATTGTAACATCCCACATTCTTAACCCCAAACAAATGGCACAATTCACAAATGATACAGGATGTTTCATATAAGATCGATTCATATGCTAGGTAAAACCGAGTTCAAGAAAAACACGATCTGAAAATTTCCATAAATCCATACATACAAATTCACAAAACACAAATCTCATAAATCACATAAGGGTACCTGCCACCACGCAATCCTTGCACTAGACATATGCAAGGCAACAGTTATATCAAAACCGATTCAAATTCATAAAATCCATAAAGGTACCTGCCACCAGGCAATACTTGCACTAGACATATGCAAGTTACAGGGTATATCAAAACCGATTGCACAGAATATACGACAAGCCGAAATTCAAAACAAAATCACAAAACCGATTTTATAAACTCATACCAAACACCGAAACCAGGCTGAAGCCCGCGGTGACACAAAAATCAAACTCAGTTAACTGCCACAATCTGGCAACACAAATTCACATAGTTCACATGGTTCACATCACATAGTTCACATAGTTCATATAAATCATATGGTTTAGCCACAACCGGCTCCAGAAAATTTTAGCATAAAAGTTCTTAAGCAGCAAACATAATATCCACGCCAATGTTACTCATGAAATGCGCCCCTGCTCTATGCCTGAAAATAGTGAGGGGTGAGCTACACAGCCCAGTGAGTAGATAGTCTAAATCGACCATCCATAACATACACTCAAAAATATAGGCAGATTATTTTAAAAATCTTTAACAAGAACATTATGTCAACATATAACAAAATAAAGAAACAGAAATCATATAGACAGTCAGATGTACACACTAGCATATAACAAACTCATGTTCACAAACTCAGGTTCTAGAGTTTTACTCTAACCCAATTAAACACATATATTTTAAACCAACTAAACACATAACAACTTAGGTTCACAAACTCAGGTTCTAGAGTTATACTCTAAACCACTAAACACACCAACACATAAGCAACCTAGTTGTCCAGCATATTCAGTAGTGACCAATATGGTCTAACCCGGCTTGGCCAAAGCACTGGGAGCTGCATGCAACACATAAACCTGGACAGTGAGTAGAATCAAGAGGTGGCCCCCGCCAGGTCACGACGTGGCACTTTGCTCCCTCACCCCATAACACATCAGAGTGATGACATCAAGAGGTGGCCCCTGTCTGATCAAGACATGGCACTTTGCGTCTTATATCACCCTGTCACATAAAGAGTAATGACATCAAGAGGTGGCCCCTGTCTGATCAAGACATGGCACTTTGCGTCTTATATTACCCCATCACATAAAAGAGTTATGACATCAAGAGGTGGCCCCTGTCCGACCAAGACATGGCACTTTGCGTCAAAAACCTGTTCTCCCAAAAGGTTCCTACTGGACAACAGACACATCTTATTTCATATTTCACATAGGTGAACATATTTCACAAAGGTGGTGTAACGCCCTTGATTTTCTGAATTATGATTTAAGGTTAGAAATTCAGTTTCTGTATTTTTATCGGTTAAAATTTAGGGATTTTTACCTAAGTGTAGGAATTTTCCTACAGGGCAAAAATAATTATTTTGGTTGGGGATTCGAACCCTCAACCTTGACTATTTGCTCCTGGAATTCTTCCACCATGGTGGCGCATATTTCTGTGTTATTGGAGTGGCGCATGGTGGTTAAGCCCAGGTAAGCCCATTAAAGCCGATTTCCACTTAAGTTAATTGGGTTATTGGATCTTGGATCCGTTTGGGGTGGAAAAAAAAAATAAATAAAAAAAAGGGGGGAAAATTCGTGAGAGCTCCTCTCCCTCACGATTTTTGGTTTGTTTCTTGCCCTAGCCGCTTGTGTTGTCGCCCCTCACTGTGCTTGGCGCTCCTGCAAAATTTCTGACGCTGGTGGTGGCAGACTGGTGGTGGACGAACTTTCTGGAGACCCCTGATCCCCTGTTTTGGCGTTTTCTCTGTAGGCGATTTTTCTGGTGAGTAATTCGATCCTAAGGAGTCTAATCCGAATTAAAATTCGTTATTTGCCATGATTATTCGTATGGGGTTGAATTCAAATAATTATAGGGTTTTAAAATCCTGTTCTGCTGAAATCTGCATTCGTTAATCTGACCTTTGTGTACTATAACCCCAATATCTCATGGTCTATAGATCCAAATCGCACGAAATAAATTTTGTATGAAACTAGATACATTCGGCTTTAATTTGAATCTGATATCGACCATATCCGAGCTGTATTCGTATTTCAATCTGTATTGCAATCTAGCTGTACAAAATCAGTTTTCTGAAATTCTGGATTTCGACCTTTATGTGTTCGAACCATCATATCTCCCTAGGTATAGCTCGAAATCTTGTCAAATCAGTTTTATTAGACCGTAGGCTCGAAGAGCTTTATTTTGACTCCCATAACGCCTATTTTCGATTAGTTATTGGATCTGAAATAAATGTCGCAAGTCTGATATATGAATCTGTTTTCTTGAAATCTGAAATTCTGACCTTCCTATGTTCGAACCCTTATATCTTCCTGCCTAAATTCGAAATCTTGTGAAACCAGTTTTATTGGAAACTAGATTCAGAGAGCTTCATTTTGAATACAATATTGACTAGCTTTGGTTCGAAATTGGACTAAAAATATATTTTGCAAACTGACAATATAAATCTGCTATGTTTTGGTTAGACGAATATTCCTTTGTGAGAAAAATTTACATTGTATGGTTTAACCTCTTAAATTGTGGTCTGTAGTTCTTCTAAAATTGATTTGTTTGATGAGAAATTTTAGAGAAAACAAAATTGGGGATTTAACTAAGAACTTAGGAATTTTCGAAAATATAGTTCGAGCCAATTTTGGGGCTTTGGTCAATTTTCTTCACGAGCGTGTAATTAAAATTATCTGTAGTGGGGGACTGAAATTATTTACATGAAATTTGTGCGTTCCGTTAAGGTTCTGAAAGTGGCGCCCCTTACAGTAATTTTATAGCTCACGGTTTTAGAAATTTTGAGGAGATTATTTCATGAATAATTTCTGTTCTGTGTTTAAATGTTTGTTATATGAATAATTTCTGTTCTGTATTTAATTGTTTGTTATGTGGATATTTCCTGTTCTGTTTATATGTTGTGAAGTTTCTGAAAACCTTGAATGTGTTAAAACATTTGTGAGAACATAGAATGGTTTGACATGAATTAAGGTTAGTTGTAAGGAATTCACTCATATAAATTCTGTTCTGTGTTTAAGGACTGGATATTAGGGTGTGTCATTTTCTGGTTTGTTAGACTTTGGGCATAATGTAAGAATTAAGTAGTGGTTGATCCTACTTCTCCGTTTCAGTATAATCTGTTCTGTAAAATTATGCCCTAGTGTAGCACTCTTCCGTGTCCTTACCCTCCTTCTGTGGCGCTGTAATGGTGCTGATAGTCTACTACGACCCTTGAGACACTATTTCTGTTCTGGGTATTGGAGGCCAGAGTGCCACGTCCTAACAAGACGGGGGCCACCCACTGATACCTCCTCTACCATTCAGTTCTGGGTTTTGGAGGCCAGAGTTCCACGTCCTAACAAGACGGGGGCCACCCACTGATACCTCCTCTACCATTCAGTTCTGGGTTTTGGAGGCCAGAGTGCCACGTCCTAACAAGACGGGGGCCACCCACTAATACCTCCTCTACCATTCAGTTCTGGGTTTTGGAGGCCAGAGTGCCACGTCCTAACAAGACGGGGGCCACCCACTGATACCTCCTCTACCATTCTGTTCTGGGTATTGGAGACCAGAGTGCCACGTCCTGACAAGACGGGGGCCACCCACTGATATCTCCTTTACCATTCTGTTTCTGATATGCATGCATTATCTCGTCCTCGGCAGAGGTGGGGTCAGACCTTCTGTGGTCATCAGGCCTTCTGTGGCCTTTCTGTTTCCGATGTAGACTATCCGTTTGGACTCTGAAAATTCTGATTTTCTGTCTGTCAGTTCTGATTTCTGTAGTTCTGTTTCGATCTGTATTTAGATGTATTAGGCGGTGTGGTTAGTTGGTATGGGTTGGTATGATGGAACCCTTTCAGGAGGGGAGCGCAAAACCTATTGTGAGAAGAACCCCTTTCATGAGGGGGGCGCAAGTCATATGTTTCTTTCTCATAGCAGCGGAATTAGGGTTTCCACATAAGATCGCATTCTATACTTTCATATAATCAACTTGAATAACAAGTGAGAGATTCATTACCATGGCCATGGGAAGGTGCGGCTTGGAAGAAGAAAGATCGAAGGGATCTTCTCCAAAGAAATCACACACAAGGGATGAAAGCTTCCTCCTTGCGCAACTCTTGTGCTAGCAAGATTGCCAAGCTTTTCCAACCGTGTGTAGGAGATTAGATGAAAAGGGCTTCCTACTTTTCGAGAGCTCTTCTTCCTTGGCGCAAGAACGATGCCTTCCACACGAGCAAGCCGTTCCAAAACCACGTCCAAGAAGCAAAACCGAAAAAACATTAGAGAGACATCAAGCCATGAACGCATATGCGTTATGCTTTTGGAACTTTCCAAAATTGGCAACGATTAAGAGTTGGCGTTCACGTTTCCATGAACCAAACGCAACCTCTTCTCCCTCTTGAACCAAGCGCTCAACCCATGAGCCGGTTCAATATCCTTGGTTCAATAGCGAAACCAAATCAGCCCATAAATTAAGTCTAGATCAAATTAGACCCCAAGGTCCTAGATCTGACCATTCATCATCTGACGCTTCTGATCGCATCGATCTAGCATCATCTCTCTCGATCGAAGCTTACCGATCTAAAGCTCTAATCAATCAAACATGATCAGACCAGATCTCACTTACAATCAGAGATTAAATCTCTTTAAACTGAACCAAAACAATTCAGTCCACACGATCTGACTTAAGGAAGCCATATCACCAAATTGTGCGACCCTGAGGGTTTCCTTTAAATGTCGGTAACGATAACTTACGTTATCACGATCAGTGAGGGGTATCTAGCAACACATCACTGTCTCCCGATATAAAGGAAAGAGTCTTCCAAGACTACTCCCAAACCATAGCACAAGTGTGACTCAATTCACAAGGCATACATGTGTCCTTTGCCACTGGATGTTCTTATTGGACAAGCGGGTCAAGCTTGTAACTCCAATACGATGAGCATGATTAGATCAGATGCACATAGTCATCTGGGTATGGCCATACACTATCTCAATCATCTCATATAGGGGGGCCCTTAGAACACTACACTCCTTAAACAAGGAGACGGCAATCCTATGTCTATCACTAGTGCCCTAACCTGATTCAAGCTCACCATCCAAGATAGTCTATAATCATTATGTTTCAAATGATATTGAACTACCTCAAGACAATGACAATCATCATTCAGAAACACAAGTGATCTCAAGTCAGAGGACATGTGCCACTTGCTGCTTACAAGGATCATTCACATTGTGACAAGCAATGGAATATCCCAGTAGGGTCTGTCCAGTACATCCAATGTACCCATGAGTCTACGTCTTATTCCATGCTCGAAGCATCCTATAAGATTAGCACTCATATTAGTCTCAATCATATCAAGGCTGTCTCATGTTCACCAAGATATCTCGACTAAGGACATATAGCCTGTCAGCCTAGCTGAACAGCTTTGAGACAGTATTCAGAAGTACACTTATTACAGCAGACAAGGTAACAACCTGAATAATAACCATGCCTTTATAAACTTAAGAGTTTATTACATGATACTAATACAATCCCAAGGCCTCAAACATTAGCCTTAAGGGCATACCCCAACAATCTCCCACTTGCACTTAATCTAATGGTTGAGAAATCTCAAACCCATATTATTACAGTGCTTCACATGCTTCTGCTGCGCCAGAGGCTTGGTAAGTGGGTCTGCCAGATTGTCATCTGTATGAACCTTGCATATTTTGATCTCGCCTCGATCAATGATCTCCCGGATCAAGTGAAACCGTCTCTGTATGTGCTTGGACTTCTGGTGCGACCGCGGTTCCTTTGCTTGTGCGATGGCTCCAGTGTTATCACAGAAGATAACCAAAGGATCTGCACTCGAAGGAACGACACCAAGTTCTCTCACGAACTTACGAATCCACACTGCCTCCTTAGATGCTTCCGAGGCTGCAACATACTCGGCTTCTGTTGTGGAATCAGCAACAGTTGACTGTTTGAAACTCTTCCACACCACTGCTCCACCATTCAAGCTAAAAACATAGCCTGATTGCGATCGGAAATCATCCTGGTCCGACTGGAACGAAGCGTCAGTATATCCCTCTATACTGAGTTCTTCCTGACCACCATATATCAAGAACATATCTTTGGTCCTCCGCAGATATTTTAAAATGTTCTTGACCGCAATCCAGTGCGCCAAACCTGGATTACTTTGGAATCGACTGGTCACGCTTAACCCGTAAGCGACGTCTGGGCGAGTACACAACATCGCATACATAATGGACCCAATAGCCGAAGCATAAGGCGTATTGTCCATTTCATCTTTCTCAGTCTGTGTTTGTGGACACTGACTCTTCGAAAGATTCAGACCATGTCTGACTGGAAGATATCCACGTTTAGAATTCTCTAAATGGAATCTCTCCAGGACCTTATCGATGTAAGTACTCTGGCACAGCCCGAGAAGCCTTTTAGATCTATCCCTGTAGATCTTCACACCTAGTACATAGGCTGCTTCTCCTAAATCTTTCATCTGGAAACATTTTCCTAACCATGCCTTAACAGCATGCAATTCAGGAATATCATTTCCAATGATTAAGATATCATCGACGTAGAGGATTAGGAATGTAATTACGCTCCCACTAAACCTCTTATATACACACGGGTCATCTTCGTTCTTGATGAAACCAAACTCAGAGATTGATTCATCAAAATGAATATTCCAGCTTCTTGATGCTTGTTTAAGTCCATATATGGACTTCTTTAACTTGCATATTTTATGACGATCTGCTGGATTGTTGAAACCTTCCGGTTGTGTCATATACACATCCTCATCCAGATTTCCATTAATCGTAATATGCAGCTATCGCGAAAAGAATCCGAATAGACTTAAACATGGCTACAGGAGAGAAAGTTTCATCATAATCTATCCCGTAGATTTGTTTGAAACCTTTCGCAACTAGCCTGCCTTTATAGGTAACCACGTTACCATCCATGTCAATCTTCTTCTTGAAGATCCATTTACAGCCTATAGGGATTACTCCCGGAGGCGGATCAACCAAATCCCAGACTTGGTTATCTGACATGGAGTCCATCTCGGCTCGCATAGCATCAAGCCATCTAGCTGACTCCGGTCCACTGACCGCATCCGCATAAGTTAGGGGTTCATCATTATCAATGATGTAGACTCCGTCATAGCGCTCAGGCTGTCGACGGATCCTACCCGATCTTCGCGGTTCCCGTGATATCTGAGCCTCAGGTTGTTCAGTAACCTGATCTACTGGCTCAGGCACATCCAACTCTGCCTGACTACTTTGTCCTTCCTCTGGAATCTCATCCAGCTTTATTTCTCTCCCACTGGCCTCTTGCAGAAGAAACTCCTTCTCAAGAAATATGGCCGTCCGAGCAACAAATATCTTGTTCTCTTTGGGATCGTAGAAATAATAACCCTTAGTTTCCTTAGGGTAACCGACAAAGATACATTTATCAGATCTGCTCTCTAGTTTCCCAGAGGCGAGCTTTTTGACATAAGCCTCGCAACCCCAGATCCTGATAAACGTCAAGCTAGGCTGTTTCCCGTACCATAACTCATATGGCGTCTTTGAAACTGCCTTGGATGGCACTCGGTTTAGTACCTTTGCAGCTGTTTCCAGTGCAAAACCCCAAAAGGAGTATGGAAGAGTAGCCTGACTCATCATAGAACGAACCATATCAAGTAACGTTCTATTTCTCCTCTCGGACACACCATTCCATTGCGGTGTTCCTGGCGGAGTGAGCTGTGAGATAATCCCACACTCTTTCAGATAGTCAGTAAATGCATGACTTAGGTATTCACCACCTCGATCAGAATGAAGTGCCTTGATATTTCTGCCTAACTGATTTTGTACTTCATTTTTGAACTCTTTGAACTTGTCAAAAGATTCACTTTTATGTCTCATCAAATAGACATACCCATACCTACTGAAATCATCAGTAAAGGTAATGAAGTACTGATAGCCACCTCTGGCATGTTTACTAAATGGCCCACACACATCACTGTGTATAAGGTCAAGTAAACCTGAAGTCCTCTGACCTTTGTGAGGAAAAGGAGACTTCGTCATTTTACCCATCAAACAAGCTTTGCATGTATCAATCTCCTCATAGGAGAATGATCCCAGCAGTCCATGTTCATGCAACCGCTTAATGCGCTTCTCGTTTATATGGCCTAAACGACTATGCCATAGCAAGGTGCTGTCATCAGCATACTTGGCTTTCTTATTATCAATGTTTTGTATAGAATATTCCATGTCCAACATGAATAACCCATTGTTAATTGAACCAGTGGCATACACAATATTATCATAAGTCAAAATACACTTTGAAATCTTGCATTCAAAGGCAAATCCTTTCCTGACAAGAGCAGGAATAGAGATAATATTCTTGGTAATACTGGGTACAAAATAACAATTGTTTAATTCTAATACAATGCCAGATGGTAAAGTAATGAAATAGTCTCCTACAGCAACCGCAGCAACCCGTGCCCCGTTTCCAACGCGTAGGTCTACCTCATGCTGTCCCACCTGCCTTCTTCTCTTGAGTTCCTGCACATTTGAACAAATGTGAACTCCACATGCAGTGTCCAACACCCATGATATAGAAGAAGATGAAACCATGACTTCCGTCACGTATATACCTGAGCCCGAAGCGATGCTTCCCCTCTTATCTCCTTGGAGCGCTTTACAGTCCTTTTTCCAGTGACCCAGCTGGCCACAGTGGAAACACCTGTTGTCCTTCGACCGCTTCACCTTCTGTTTCAGGGCCTTGCTGTAATTCTTGACAGGGGCCTTGCCCTTCTTCCCCTTCTTCTTGTTCCTAAAAGGAACCATTAAGACAGAGGTTGAAGGCTTGCCCTTCAGAGTTTCCTCAGTAGTCAAGAGCATATTCAGCAGCTCTGCCGGCGTACAATCGATTTTGTTCATATTAAAGTTAATGATGAACGCATCGAAAGAAGGCGGAAGAGACTGCAGAATAATATCTACAGCAAGCTCCTGGTTGACGGTATGCCCCAGTTTCTCCAGAGCCTCCTTGTGCCCAATCATCTTGAGCACGTGAGCTCCCACTGGGCTCCCCTCAGCCAGTTTGCTCTGAAAGAAGAGCTTTGTCAGATTATAGCGTTCTGTCCTCGCCTGTGCAGCATACAGCATCTTGAGGTTCGCTATAATTTCTATAGCCGACATATCCTCATGCTGACGCTGCAGCGGTGGCGTCATAGACGCTAGCATCAGGCAAGCGACATCAATGCTATCATTGACGTGCTTTTCATAGGCATCCCGAACCGCCCTTGCGGCGTTCGGAGCGGGCTGCGGCGGTATCGCCGTCTCGAGGACATACAGTTTCCTCTCTGCCTTAAGAACGATCTTAAGGTGTCCGAACCAGTCAGAGAAGTTCGGCCCAGCAAACTTCTCCCTTTCCAGTAGGGATCGCACATTGAAGCTCATGGTGTTCGTTGCTGCAGGAATCTACAACAAGCAAGAACAGCAAGGTTAGTATCAATGTTTCAGAATCAATCCAGGACTTTAAGAAAGATTCTTTTCTCACTATTTTGTCTGACTGAAAAATCCAGTAAACAGTCCGAAAGAGTAACACTCTTTTAGTGAGATGGGATCCAGATTTCATACTTGGTCTCCGCGTCCCGCTCAGGCGAGATAAGATGCACAGAGATGACAAGCACTAGTTTCTGGTAGGCTCTCCCAGCCAATCGCCAACCCGTGCGATTCCCCTTCATCTTGGCAATCCAGCAGACTGTGCCAACTGAGTTGGTACAACACAGTCTCTGATCCCAGAGATGGCTGCCTCCATGTGCTACCATATGCGCCACATATGTAGTCTACATGGTCAAGCTGACCTGACCTACTCCCTGGACCACCACGTGCTATGCTGAGCAACGAGAGGGGATAAATCCCAACTCTGTAACACGCAGGTGAAATCCAGCACCGTCTGAAGATAGATGGACGTGCCCACTGAGTGGGTTCAACACGGCTCCAACGATAGTCAGAAAGGTGAGGTTTCGCGTCAGAAGGCTTACGAGCTTGATATGTTAGCGTTGGATTTTAACGGTCTTTTATCTTCTTACTATCAGGCATGTCCTATGGCTATAGCAGAAGATAAACATAAATATGCAATTCTAATTATTAGCAATAAGTAGAAAGCATGATCTTATGTGGTAAAAGCCCATGAACCCTAGTAAGACCTTAATATTACTTAAGTCTTCACTTGAGCTTCATTGCATCTCATCTGGTCCAACCCAGTGCCCTAGCGCCAAGAGCACCACAGGTGCACCACCAGGTGAATGCCCCTCTTGGATGTGTGCCTTTGTTCTTGTCTAATCAAAGTACATTTGATCTATCTAGACAAGATTGACTCGCAGGTCAACAACATATTATAAATTAAGTACAATGTGATTCGCAGATCACAAATTAATTTACAATTTTTTTTAAGTCCAGGCACGCAGGCCCCAGCACAGCACACAATTGGGCAACCCACATAAGACTAAATAGACAAGCATATGGTTCAATCAACATGTGATCCAATCATCTTGAAATTAAAAGTTTTGAAAACCCCATGGCATCAATTTTAATTTCCTTATGAGCCCTACAACCTTACAATGGTGCATTGATGGGGATCCACTCATCCATCTAGTTAGATCCTTTGCCCTTGCATGCACCGAGTCCTAACTGACCCGAGTTGACCTAATGGTCAACCATGCATGCGCCAAGGGCTGAACTACCCCCATGAGTTTTGGCAAGCGGGTGTGACCCCGGGCCTAACTCAAGTGTGTTCAGTAGTGTCTCAACCAGACCTCGCTACACGCCCTAGATGCAGTCAACCTATAGCCACCTTGTGCTTGCGCATAGGTGCTATCAGGTTAACCCATCTGAGCTGTCAGATGGTCTGATCAGACTAATGGATCTAACCTAGAGGTGACTTCAGCCCCATCAACCCATCTAAGGGTTTATAGTAGATGCATATAGATCTAAATGTTTGCGCGCAAGTAGGTATAAGATTTGATGAAATATCATTCAACCATTCAACATACTTATCATGCGCCAACACAACAACATGCGCAACTCATGAAGAAACATACATCTAAGTTCTAAACTAGCATGTAGGTTTCGGCATGTGAGCAATCACCTTTAGATCTATTCACCATCATATTCATGGATCAAACATGATGATCTACTCATTAGAACCGCAAGCAATCATATGATAAAGTATAGATTGGCTCTGATACCAATTGATGGAACCCTTTCAGGAGGGGAGCGCAAAACCTATTGTGAGAAGAACCCCTTTCATGAGGGGGGCGCAAGTCATATGTTTCTTTCTCATAGCAGCGGAATTAGGGTTTCCACATAAGATCGCATTCTATACTTTCATATAATCAACTTGAATAACAAGTGAGAGATTCATTACCATGGCCATGGGAAGGTGCGGCTTGGAAGAAGAAAGATCGAAGGGATCTTCTCCAAAGAAATCACACACAAGGGATGAAAGCTTCCTCCTTGCGCAACTCTTGTGCTAGCAAGATTGCCAAGCTTTTCCAACCGTGTGTAGGAGATTAGATGAAAAGGGCTTCCTACTTTTCGAGAGCTCTTCTTCCTTGGCGCAAGAACGATGCCTTCCACACGAGCAAGCCGTTCCAAAACCACGTCCAAGAAGCAAAACCGAAAAAACATTAGAGAGACATCAAGCCATGAACGCATATGCGTTATGCTTTTGGAACTTTCCAAAATTGGCAACGATTAAGAGTTGGCGTTCACGTTTCCATGAACCAAACGCAACCTCTTCTCCCTCTTGAACCAAGCGCTCAACCCATGAGCCGGTTCAATATCCTTGGTTCAATAGCGAAACCAAATCAGCCCATAAATTAAGTCTAGATCAAATTAGACCCCAAGGTCCTAGATCTGACCATTCATCATCTGACGCTTCTGATCGCATCGATCTAGCATCATCTCTCTCGATCGAAGCTTACCGATCTAAAGCTCTAATCAATCAAACATGATCAGACCAGATCTCACTTACAATCAGAGATTAAATCTCTTTAAACTGAACCAAAACAATTCAGTCCACACGATCTGACTTAAGGAAGCCATATCACCAAATTGTGCGACCCTGAGGGTTTCCTTTAAATGTCGGTAACGATAACTTACGTTATCACGATCAGTGAGGGGTATCTAGCAACACATCACTGTCTCCCGATATAAAGGAAAGAGTCTTCCAAGACTACTCCCAAACCATAGCACAAGTGTGACTCAATTCACAAGGCATACATGTGTCCTTTGCCACTGGATGTTCTTATTGGACAAGCGGGTCAAGCTTGTAACTCCAATACGATGAGCATGATTAGATCAGATGCACATAGTCATCTGGGTATGGCCATACACTATCTCAATCATCTCATATAGGGGGGCCCTTAGAACACTACACTCCTTAAACAAGGAGACGGCAATCCTATGTCTATCACTAGTGCCCTAACCTGATTCAAGCTCACCATCCAAGATAGTCTATAATCATTATGTTTCAAATGATATTGAACTACCTCAAGACAATGACAATCATCATTCAGAAACACAAGTGATCTCAAGTCAGAGGACATGTGCCACTTGCTGCTTACAAGGATCATTCACATTGTGACAAGCAATGGAATATCCCAGTAGGGTCTGTCCAGTACATCCAATGTACCCATGAGTCTACGTCTTATTCCATGCTCGAAGCATCCTATAAGATTAGCACTCATATTAGTCTCAATCATATCAAGGCTGTCTCATGTTCACCAAGATATCTCGACTAAGGACATATAGCCTGTCAGCCTAGCTGAACAGCTTTGAGACAGTATTCAGAAGTACACTTATTACAGCAGACAAGGTAACAACCTGAATAATAACCATGCCTTTATAAACTTAAGAGTTTATTACATGATACTAATACAATCCCAAGGCCTCAAACATTAGCCTTAAGGGCATACCCCAACATGGTATATTCATATCCTACCTGTTTGATGCCTATTGTTACAAGTATCTGTATTTGATTGTGTTTGTTTCTGATATGAGCATGCATGTTAAGTTGATTTATCTTATCTGTTAAATAAAAAGAATTTCAACTTAAGTATGATATTTTTGATGTGTACTATGGATGACTTTTAGTGTCTTTTACTCACTGAGCTTTTTAGCTCACCTCCGTTGTTTAAATGTTTTCAGGTGAGACATCAAGACAGTAATTGCTACAGCTAATATGACGCTAATGTTTGATGTCATTTCTAAGAATAGTCTTCTAAAGATTTATCAGGCCTGCGTGCCTAATTTATTATGACCTATATGACATGTTTTATCTCCTGAGGGCTTATGCCTGTTTTCAGGATATTATATTATAGTTGTTTCGTTTAAATTATTGGATACAAGTCTTGGATTCTTTTATTGAATTGGTTCTTATTTTGAAATGTCCGATTTGAGATGTGTAACCGAATTTGTGTTGTTTATTTTAGTATCTGAATAATCAGTTCTGTATATTTCTGAAATTCCACATATGTGTAGTGTGGACGTTTGTTGTTGTTACAAGATATGTGTGTCTGTGCAGCAGTAGTTTAGAATACTTGCTGCCGGATTTTTTCTGGATTTCCGGATTTCTATTTCCTAGTAATCGATCCTATTCAGTTCTGTGCGGTTTTCTGTTCCGTAGTAATGTCCTTCGATGCCGCTTTCTTCTTGTGTTTTAATGGAAGAGTAAAAATTTTTTGAAACCCCGTATTTTACTTGTATGCGTGTGGGGTGTGATTCTGAGGGATGTTTCAGATGGTATCAGAGCAATTTTACTAGCAATTAGAAACTCCGGGGAAGGAAAACTTTGTTTGTGTATTGCTAGAAACCAAGTTAGGATCTGATTTGTGATTGAATATTGGTTGTTATTCTACTGTGTTATGTGATGCAGGTAAAAATGGTGCGACCAAGAGCTAGCAGTAGCAACGGTGATCAACAGCCTGATCTGAGGCAGACCATGGAGGCTATGACTGCTATGATGCAACAACAGAACGCATTCATTCAGCAGCAAACTCAGATGATGCAGCAGCAGCAGGCGCAGCACATGGAGGTTCAGCAACAGTTATTGCAGCGGCTGTCGCAGACACAGTCTCAGACACAGTCACAACCGGCTGGTTCTCCTCTAGGTGATGGCGCACATCAACGATATGCTCGGTTGGTTCGAGAGTTTCAGCACCTGAACCCGACTGCATTTTATGGTAGTCCGGGGCCCAGTGCTGCTAAGGATTGGCTTTTGACACTGGAAAAGATTTTCCAGGTTTTGCGCTGTGATGATGCAGACAAGCTATGTTTGTCTGTCTTCATGTTGCGTGGAGATGCCGAAGACTGGTGGAAGGGAGTCGTCAGACTGGCGGCAACTGAATCCAGAGTTGTTGATTGGCAGTACTTCATGATGAAGTTCAATGCTAAGTTTTTCCCCTCTAGCTTATCTGAGGAGCGCGAGGTGGAGTTTATTCGTCTTGAGCAGGGCGACCTGACGGTGGATCAGTATGAAGCCACATTCTCTCGGTTGTCGGGGTATGCTCCTCACTTAGTCAACACCGAGGAAAGAAGAGCCAAGAAGTTTCAGCGGGGTTTGAGGAAAGATATCAGGACAAGGGTAGCTATGCTACACTTGGAAACTTATGCTGAAGAAGCAACTGGAAGAACTATTAGAGAAGGGGTATATTCGACCCAGTGTTTCTCCATGGGAGCACCGGTGTTATTTGTGAAGAAGAAGGATGGTACTTTGCGCATGTGCATCGATTACCGTCAACTCAATCAAGTGACTGTTAAGAATAAGTACCCATTACCCCGTATTGATGATCTCTTTGATCAGTTGCAGGATGCTACTGTATTCTCTAAAATTGATCTGAGGTCTGGCTATTATCAGATGAAAGTTCAGGAGGAGGATGTACCTAAAACGGCATTCAGGACCAGGTATGGGCACTACGAGTTTCTTGTTATGCCCTTTGGACTGACAAATGCCCCTGCGGTGTTTATGGATCTGATGAACAGGGTATTTCATGAGCTCCTGGACAAATGTGTGGTCGTCTTCATTGATGATATTCTGATCTACTCCAAGAATGCGCAAGATCACTCTCAGGATTTGCGCAAGGTGCTGGAGATTCTGAGGCTGAAGCAGCTGTATGCTAAGGCCAGCAAATGCGAGTTCTGGCTAAATCAGATTGGCTTTCTGGGGCACATTATTTCTGATCAGGGTGTGTCTATGGATCCAGTGAAGGTGGAGGCCATTCTTCACTGGGGAAGACCAACTACAGCGACTGAGGTCAGAAGTTTTCTGGGCTTAGCTGGATATTACCGCCGCTTTGTGGAAGGTTTTTCCAAGCTGGCAAGTCCTCTGACTAAGCTAACTAGAAAAAATTTAAAGTTTGAGTGGTCTGATGATTGTGAGTCTAGTTTTCAGGAACTGAAAAAGAGACTGACCAGTGCTCCTATCCTCATCATTCCCTGTGATGGAGAGAAGTTCACTGTTTACACTGATGCCTCTGGTAAGGGTCTGGGTGCTGTACTGATGCAGCAAGGAAAGGTAGTTGCTTATGCTTCAAGGCAACTCAAGGACTATGAAGTAAACTACCCCACTCATGATCTGGAGTTGGCAGCTGTAGTTTTTGCCTTGAAAATCTGGAGGCACTATCTGTTTGGACAGACATTTGAATTGTTTACAGATCACCAGAGCTTGAAGTATATCTTCACTCAGAAAGAGCTGAATATGAGACAGAGGGGATGGCTTGAATTGATAAAGGATTATGACTTCACCATCCAATATCAGTCTGGTAAAGCCAATGTGGTGGCTGATGCTCTTAGTCGGTATCCTGTGACTCAGATAGCTGCACTGCGAGTCCAGGAGTGGAGACTATTGCAGGAGTTCAGTGACATGCATCTGAGTGTGACTCCGGGTGAAAGAGGCGGTCTTCTGGCTTCTCTCAGGGTTCAGTCAGACTTACTGCAGAGACTGAGATCAGGGCAGCAGTCAGATCAGGATGTTCTACGGTGGAAAGAGAGGTCTGAGCAAGGCTGGGATGAGAATTTCAGTATGTCGGATGATGGTCTCCTCAGATTCCGTGGAAGGGTCTGTGTCCCTGAGGACCCTGAGTTGAGAAATGACATTCTTAAGGAAAGTCATTGCACTAAGTATACCGTTCATCCTGGTAGTACCAAGATGTATCAGGATCTGAAAAAGACTTTCTGGTGGCATGGTATGAAGAAAGATGTGCATTTGTTTGTGTCCAGATGTTTGACTTGCCAAACCGTGAAGGCTGAGCATCAGAGGCCAGGCGGTTTGATGCAGTCTCTCCCTATTCCTCAGTGGAAGTGGGAGCATATCAGTATGGACTTTGTGTGTGGACTGCCCAATACCAGAAGGAATCATGATGCCGTATGGGTGATTGTGGACAGACTCACGAAGTCAGCTCACTTCTTACCGATCAAAATGACTTACAGTTTGGATCGGTTAGCAAAACTGTACATCGATGAGATTGTCAGATTGCATGGAGTTCCCTTGGACATTGTCTCTGATCGTGATCCTCGATTTCTGTCCAGGTTTTGGAAGAAATTACAGGAAGATTTGGGAACTAATCTGAGTTTCAGCACTGCATATCATCCCCAATCTGATGGTCAGACAGAGAGAACTATTCAGACACTTGAGGATCTTCTGAGATCTTATGTGGTTGACTGGTCTGTTGAGTGGGATCTGGACTTATCACTAATAGAGTTCACCTACAACAATAGCTTTCACTCTAGCATACAGATGGCTCCGTATGAGGCCCTATATGGGAGGAAAATGCAGAACGCCTATATGCTGGGAGGAAACTGGGGACAGAACAGTGCTAAGGTCTGATGCTGTTCAGGAAGCCACTGAGAAGATCAGAGAAATTCAGAGAAAAATGAAGATTGCTCAGGATAGACAGAGGAGTTATGCTGATGTGAGGCGGCGTCCTCTTGAGTTTTTGGTGGGAGAGCATGTTTTCCTAAAGGTCTCGCCTATGAAAGGGGTGATGAGATTTGGGAAGAGAGGAAAATTGAGTCCCAGGTACATTGGTCCCTTTGATATCATTGAGAGGGTTGGACCTGTGGCATACCGACTTGCTCTGCCCCCATCACTGGAACACCTCCATAATGTGTTCCATGTTTCTACACTCAGAAAATATTGTTCTGATCCTTCTCATGTTCTGGAGTTGGAACCTCTCCAGCTTGAAGAGAATATGACTTTTGTGGTGAAACCTCTCAGAATTGAAGATAGAAAAGAGAAAGTGCTGAGGAATAAGGTTATTCCACTTGTGAAAGTCATCTGGGGAAATCAGTCTGTTGAAGAAGCCTCTTGGGAGGTTGAAGCAGATATGAGAAAGGAGCATCCTAACCTGTTCAGTGACGGGCTTGGTCAGCTTTAGGGGACTAAAGCTCTATAAGGGGGGGAGGATGTAACGCCCTTGATTTTCTGAATTATGATTTAAGGTTAGAAATTCAATTTCTGTATTTTTATCGGTTAAAATTTAGGGATTTTTACCTAAGTGTAGGAATTTTCCTACAGGGCAAAAATAATTATTTTGGTTGGGGATTCGAACCCTCAACCTTGACTATTTGCTCCTGGAATTCTTCCACCATGGTGGCGCATATTTCTGTGTTATTGGAGTGGCGCATGGTGGTTAAGCCCAGGTAAGCCCATTAAAGCCGATTTCCACTTAAGTTAATTGGATTATTGGATCTTGGATCCGTTTGGGGTGGAAAAAAAAAAATAAATAAAAAAAAGGGGGGAAAATTCGTGAGAGCTCCTCTCCCTCACGATTTTTGGTTTGTTTCTAGCCCTAGCCGCTTGTGTTGTCGCCCCTCACTGTGCTTGGCGCTCCTGCAAAATTTCTGACGTTGGTGGTGGCAGACTGGTGGTGGACGAACTTTCTGGAGACCCCTGATCCCCTGTTTTGGCGTTTTCTCTGTAGGAGATTTTTCTGGTGAGTAATTCGATCCTAAGGAGTCTAATCCGAATTAAAATTCGTTATTTGCCATGATTATTCGTATGGGGTTGAATTCAAATAATTATAGGGTTTTAAAATCCTGTTCTGCTGAAATCTGCATTCGTTAATCTGACCTTTGTGTACTATAACCCCAATATCTCATGGTCTATAGATCCAAATCGCACGAAATAAATTTTGTATGAAACTAGATACATTCGGCTTTAATTTGAATCTGATATCGACCATATCCGAGCTGTATTCGTATTTCAATCTGTATTGCAATCTAGCTGTACAAAATCAGTTTTCTGAAATTCTGGATTTCGACCTTTATGTGTTCGAACCATCATATCTCCCTAGGTATAGCTCGAAATCTTGTCAAATCAGTTTTATTAGACCGTAGGCTCGAAGAGCTTTATTTTGACTCCCATAACGCCTATTTTCGATTAGTTATTGGATCTGAAATAAATGTCGCAATTCTGATATATGAATCTGTTTTCTTGAAATCTGAAATTCTGACCTTCCTATGTTCGAACCATTATATCTTCCTGTCTAAAATTCGAAATCTTGTGAAACCAGTTTTATTGGAAACTAGATTCAGAGAGCTTCATTTTGAATACAATATTGACTAGCTTTGGTTCGAAATTGGACTAAAAATATATTTTGCAATCTGACAATATAAATCTGCTATGTTTTGGTTAGACGAATATTCCTTTGTGAGAAAAATTTACATTGTATGGTTTAACCTCTTAAATTGTGGTCTGTAGTTCTTCTAAAATTTATTTGTTTGATGAGAAATTTTAGAGAAAACAAAATTGGGGATTTAACTAAGAACTTAGGAATTTTCGAAAATATAGTTCGAGCCAATTTTGGGGCTTTGGTCAATTTTCTTCACGAGCGTGTAATTAAAATTATCTGTAGTGGGGGACTGAAATTATTTACATGAAATTTGTGCGTTCCGTTAAGGTTCTGAAAGTGGCGCCCCTTACAGTAATTTTATAGCTCACGGTTTTAGAAATTTTGAGGAGATTATTTCATGAATAATTTCTGTTCTGTGTTTAAATGTTTGTTATATGAATAATTTCTGTTCTGTATTTAATTGTTTGTTATGTGGATATTTCCTGTTCTGTTTATATGTTGTGAAGTTTCTGAAAACCTTGAATGTGTTAAAACATTTGTGAGAACATAGAATGGTTTGACATGAATTAAGGTTAGTTGTAAGGAATTCACTCATATAAATTCTGTTCTGTGTTTAAGGACTGGATATTAGGGTGTGTCATTTTCTGGTTTGTTAGACTTTGGGCATAATGTAAGAATTAAGTAGTGGTTGATCCTACTTCTCCGTTTCAGTATAATCTGTTCTGTAAAATTATGCCCTAGTGTAGCACTCTTCCGTGTCCTTACCCTCCTTCTGTGGCGCTGTAATGGTGCTGATAGTCTACTACGACCCTTGAGACACTATTTCTGTTCTGGGTATTGGAGGCCAGAGTGCCACGTCCTAACAAGACGGGGGCCACCCACTGATACCTCCTCTACCATTCAGTTCTGGGTTTTGGAGGCCAGAGTGCCACGTCCTAACAAGACGGGGGCCACCCACTGATACCTCCTCTACCATTCAGTTCTGGGTTTTGGAGGCCAGAGTGCCACGTCCTAACAAGACGGGGGCCACCCACTGATACCTCCTCTACCATTCAGTTCTGGGTTTTGGAGGCCAGAGTGCCACGTCCTAACAAGACGGGGGCCACCCACTGATACCTCCTCTACCATTCTGTTCTGGGTATTGGAGACCAGAGTGCCACGTCCTGACAAGACGGGGGCCACCCACTGATATCTCCTTTACCATTCTGTTTCTGATATGCATGCATTGTCTCGTCCTCGGCAGAGGTGGGGTCAGACCTTCTGTGGTCATCAGGCCTTCTGTGGCCTTTCTGTTTCCGATGTAGACTATCCGTTTGGACTCTGAAAATTCTGATTTTCTGTCTGTCAGTTCTGATTTCTGTAGTTCTATTTCGATCTGTATTTAGATGTATTAGGCGGTGTGGTTAGTTGGTATGGGTTGGTATATTCATATCCTACCTGTTTGATGCCTATTGTTACAAGTATCTGTATTTGATTGTGTTTGTTTCTGATATGAGCATGCATGTTAAGTTGATTTATCTTATCTGTTAAATAAAAAGAATTTCAACTTAAGTATGATATTTTTGATGTGTACTATGGATGACTTTTAGTGTCTTTTACTCACTGAGCTTTTTAGCTCACCTCCGTTGTTTAAATGTTTTCAGGTGAGACATCAAGACAGTAATTGCTACAGCTAATATGACGCTAATGTTTGATGTCATTTCTAAGAATAGTCTTCTAAAGATTTATCAGGCCTGCGTGCCTAATTTATTATGACCTATATGACATGTTTTATCTCCTGAGGGCTTATGCCTGTTTTCAGGATATTATATTATAGTTGTTTCGTTTAAATTATTGGATACAAGTCTTGGATTCTTTTATTGAATTGGTTCTTATTTTGAAATGTCCGATTTGAGATGTGTAACCGAATTTGTGTTGTTTATTTTAGTATCTGAATAATCAGTTCTGTATATTTCTGAAATTCCACATATGTGTAGTGTGGACGTTTGTTGTTGTTACAAGATATGTGTGTCTGTGCAGCAGTAGTTTAGAATACTTGCTGCCGGATTTTTTCTGGATTTCCGGATTTCTATTTCCTAGTAATCGATCCTATTCAGTTCTGTGCGGTTTTCTGTTCCGTAGTAATGTCCTTCGATGCCGCTTTCTTCTTGTGTTTTAATGGAAGAGTAAAAATTTTTTGAAACCCCGTATTTTACTTGTATGCGTGTGGGGTGTGATTCTGAGGGATGTTTCAGGTGGACTCCTAAGTGTCAACTAGACTCTAGGATAGTCATCACAAAAATCATATCGGGCAGGCTGAACATCAACCCCCATCACAATAATCATAATAGGCAGGCTGAACATCAACCTCCTCACATATCACAATACAGGGCTGAAATTCAAACCCTTAACATAACACATAAGGACTATCCCCTTGAGTTCATAGTTACACCTAGCCTTAGTCCTAACCAACACGTAACACATAATATTCAAAATTCTCATAATCACATAATGTTCACAATTTACATAACAACATAATATTCCAAAAAATCACATAAACTCCTAATATTTAAAAATCACACAATTACATAATATTAACAATCATATAATGTAGTGTGGTCCTTAGGTTTCATGCTGATTAGTTCAGTCAAACTTTACTAGGTTATCACCCAAATTTCTCAAACAATTTCTCAACATTGTAGTTAACAAGCATCCATAAAAATTAACATAAAACTAAAACATGAAATCATACAATTTATTTTACAAATCTCTACATATAACCCACGGTTAACATATCATATCATCTACTAAAATTCTAAACCTTAGTTAACATGAATATCATGCTCAAAAACATTGGTTTAAAGCTTCCTAAATTCCATAAGAGAATACCTTAAATTCCTTATTACAATTTTCGGTTTCCATAAACAATCATCAAGATTATTTTGGTTTAGCTACCATCAATAAGGTTTCGGTTTTCATTCATGCTACAAACATCATTGACTTAATGTTACCAAAGTTGATTTCGGTTTAACTATAACTAACAAGAGTTTCATACTCAAAATTCAATGATTTAATGCTACCAAAATTTCTATAAAAATACCTTAAATTTCATACAAATTTTCGGTTAAATAATCATCATATAATCACCTTTGAAAAATTCGGTTTTCATGATATAATCAACCTTACAAAATTCGGTTTTCATCATATAATCAACTTTACAAAATTCGGTTTTAGCATAGTAAGATTTCCAACAAGCGAATATATCATTTCATACAAATTTTCGGTTAAATAATCATCATATAATCACCTTTGAAAAATTCGGTTTTCATGATATAATCAACCTTACAAAATTCGGTTTTCATCATATAATCAACTTTACAAAATTCGGTTTTAGCATAGTAAGATTTCCAACAAGCGAATATATCATCTAACTCATCAATTAACACCAACAAATAGATAGAAATCAATTAGACAACCCACTCACCTTGAACCGAGAACACAAGGTGAAAAACCCTTCCAAAAATTCGTCTAAGGCTTTGAAAGATGCTACCAAACACCAAGGAATAATTCGCCAAAGGGAAAGAGATGGAGAAATCACCAAAATCGCCTCAAGAACTCTTCAAGAATCGCCTAAGTTCTTCAAGCCGTCGCCCAAAGTTTTTCTCCAAGCCAAAATCGCCAAAACTCTACCCTAACCGAAATTACCTATTTAAATTTCGGTTTTTAAGGTTTTAACCCTCTAACCCATTAATTCAAAAAGGTTTAACCCATTAACCCAATAATTCAAATTTTAAAAAACCCAATAATCCCTTAGTTTAAGTGAAAGTCCAATAAGAGTTAAACTAACATCCAATAAGCTAGTTAACTAATTAATTTAATTAACTTACAAATAACCAAGCACTTAACCAAAATCCAATAAGGATTTAATTAATATCCAATAAGGATTTAATTAATTTATCCTAAATTAACAACCAATAATCAACCATTAATCTCTAATTAATTTACCATAAATTAACAACCAATCACAAATCAAATAATTAACAATCAATAAGCTAGTTAATTAGCATTCAATAAATTTTACTTGAATCATAATAAAATATCACAGTCAATAATTTTATTTAATTCAAAAATAATGCTTACCAGGACTCAAGATCCTTGGATCTTACATCCCTCCCTCCTTATAAAGCTTTAGTCCTCTAAAGCTCAGCATCCATATCATCAAAGAGGTAAGCATAAAATTTCCTCATATCAGCTTCAGTCTCCCATGTCGCCTCCTCAACTGACTGATTTCCCCAGATAACCTTTACCAAAGGTATAGTCTTGTTCCTCAGAACTTTATCCTTTCTATCAACAATCCGGAGAGGTCTTTCCTCGAAAGTCGAATCACTCTGAATCTGAAGAGGTTCCAATTCCAATACATGAGATGGATCAGGATGATATTTCCTCAATGCAGAGACATGGAATACATTATGCACATGATCCATAGCAGGAGGTAAAGCTAATCGGTAAGCCCCTGGACCAATTCTCTCAATAATATCAAAAGGGCCTACAAACCTAGGGCTCAACTTGCCCTTTTTGCCAAATCTCGTAACACCCTTTGTAGGTGACACCTTCAAGAACACATGATCCCCTACCATAAACTCCAAGGAACGACGACGGTCATCAGCATAACTCTTCTGTCTGTCCCGAGCAATTTTCAGTTTATCCCGGATCTCTCTGACCTTATCAGTAGTCTCCTGTACTGCATCAGATCTCAAAATCATTCTGTCACCAGTTTCCTCCCAACACAAGGGAGTCCTACACCTTCTCCCATACAAAGCCTCATAAGGAGCCATCTGAATACTGGAGTGGAAGCTATTATTATAAGTAAACTCTATCAAAGATAGATCCCGGTTCCACTCAGAATTCCAATCTACCACATAGGCTCTCAACAAATCTTCTAGAGTCTGTATAGTACGCTCCGTCTGGCCATCAGACTGAGGATGGTATGCTGTACTAAAACTCAACTTAGTACCCAAACCCTCCTGTAAACTCTTCCAAAATCTGGACAAAAATCGAGAGTCCCTATCAGACACAATATCAACCGGAACTCCATGCAGTCTGACTATCTCATCAATATATAATCTAGCCAGTCTCTCTAGAGAATAAGTCATCTTAATCGGAAGAAAATGGGCTGATTTAGTAAGTCTATCAACAATCACCTAAATAGCATCATGACCCAATCTAGTTCTGGGCAAACCACATACAAAATCCATGCTGATGCATTCCCACTTCCACT
Source organism: Costus lasius (assembly GCA_027563935.2). Taxonomy (NCBI): domain Eukaryota; kingdom Viridiplantae; phylum Streptophyta; class Magnoliopsida; order Zingiberales; family Costaceae; genus Costus; species Costus lasius. The sequence goes on along the minus strand of CM050454.1, from coordinate 61,056,911 downwards.
CAGGAATAGGAAGAGGCTGCAACAAACCACCAGGCTTCTGATGTTCAGCCTTCACAGTCTGACAGGTTAAACACCTAGAGACAAAATCAAACACTTCTTTCTTCATACCCGGCCACCAAAAACTTTTCTTGAGGTCCTGATACATCTTAGTCACACCAGGATGTAGAGAATATTTGGAGTTATGGCTGTCCTCCAATATTTCTTTCCTCAAGCTCGGTTCCTCAGGGACACATACCCTTCCACGAAACCGAAGAATACCATCATCAGACAGGCTAAAATCCTGAACTGCGCCATCAACCAGACTATCCCTGATCTGAACTAATTTCGGATCCACAGACTGCTGATCTCTGATCTTCTGCAACAAAGCAGACTGTACTCTGAGAAAAGCCACGTAACCAGTCTGAACTTTAGGAGAAACACTGATCTTGAGATCTCTGAACTCCTGCAGTAACTGCCACTCACTAACCCGTAAAGCAGCTACTGAAGTAACTGGATGTCTGCTCAGCGCATCCGCCACTACATTGGCCTTTCCAGCCTGATACTGAATGGAGAAGTCATAGTCTTTGATCAACTCCATCCATCTTCTCTGTCTCATGTTCAACTCCTTCTGAGTGAAGATATACTTGAGACTCTGGTGATCAGTGAACAGATCAAACTCCTGGCCCAGCAAATAGTGACGCCATATCTTCAAAGCAAAGACTACGGCCGCCAACTCTAAGTCATGAGTAGGGTAGTTCAATTCATACTCCTTCAGTTGTCTCGAAGCATAGGCTACTACAGAACCCTTCTGCATCAAGACACAACCCAACCCTTTGCCAGAAGCATCCGTATATACAGTAAACCTTTCCCCATCACTAGGAATAATGAGGATCGGTGTACTAGTCAATCTCCTTTTCAGCTCTTGAAAACTCTCTTCACACTTATCATCCCAAATAAACTTAGCCTCCTTTCTGGTTAATTTAGTTAAAGGACCCGCCAGCTTGGAGAACCCCTCAACAAATCTCCGGTAGTAACCTGCTAAACCCAGAAAACTCCTGATCTCAGTAGCACTAGTCGGTCTTCCCCAATTAAGGATAGCTTGCACTTTAACTGGATCCACAGACACCCCTTGACCAGAAATCACATGTCCAAGGAAACCGATCTTTTCCAGCCAGAATTCACACTTACTAGCCTTGGCATATAATCGGTTCTTCCTCAAGATCTCCAATACTCTGCGCAAATCACCGACATGATCTGAGGTAGTCTGAGAGTACACCAATATATCGTCTATAAAGACCACCACACAAGAGTCAAGCAACTCATGGAATACCCTGTTCATCAAATCCAAGAAGACAGCAGGTGCATTCGTCAGTCCAAAAGGCATAACTAAAAATTCGAAATGCCCATACCTGCTCCTGAAAGCAGTCTTAAATATATCCTCATCCTTGACTCTAAGCTGATAATATCCTGATCTCAGATCAATCTTAGAGAACACTGTAGCTCCCTGTAATTGATCAAATAGGTCATCAATTCTGGGAAGAGGATACTTATTCTTGATAGTCACTTGGTTAAGCTGCCTGTAGTCTATACACATCCTCAGGGTTCCATCTTTCTTCTTTACAAACAACACTGGCGCTCCCCAAGGTGAAGCACTAGGCCGAATATATCCTTTCTCTAACAATTCCTCCAGTTGTTTCTTAAGCTCGGCCAACTCTGAAGTAGCCATACGATAAGGAGCTCTGGAGATAGGTGCCGTACCTGGCGCCAACTCAATGCCAAATTCTACTTCTCTAATCGGTGGCAAGCCTGAAAATTCTTCAGAGAACACATCAGGAAATTCTTTCACCACCGCCATCTGAGTCAGATCAGAAGTAGACTCATCCTGCACCTTAACATGCGCAAGATAACCCTTGCACCCATTAGCAAGTAATTTCCTGGCCTGCAGGAAAGATATCACATGCGGTCCTTGGTCTGACACTAGACCTCTCACAAAAAGTCGATTCCCATCTAACAAATTCAAAGTGATTACTTTCTCAAAGCAATCCACCGAGGCATGATGGGAAGACAACCAATCCATTCCTAAGATGATATCATAATCTTGCATGTCTAGGAGGATTAGATCTACCAGAAACTCATAACCCTCTACATGTACTACACAGTCAGCACACACAGTATCTGTAGATAACGATTTTCCTAAGGGAGTACTCACAGACACAGCATAATTCATCACCTTAGGTAACACAGGTAAACATGCAGCAAACTTAACAGATACAAAAGATAAATTTGCACCAGGGTCAAATAATATGCGGGCTAACTGATCAAATACGAATAAAGTACCTTCCACGACGGATCGGGAAGCTCGTGTATCCTTCTCAGCCACAGCATACACTCTAGTCTGGACTATAGGCTTATCTGCGCCTCCAGGTTGTATCTCAGGCTCTTTGCAATCCCTGGCCATGTGCCCAGGTTTCTTACACTTGAAGCATACACCATTCTTCCTATGGCAGTCTTTCACTAGATGTCCCTTGAGCCCACAATGACTACAAGTGATACCGTTTCTTGCATCCCTGGCATCCCTGAACTGCTGCGGTGCATCCCTGGACTGCTGCGGTGCCTTGTAGGAGTAAGGCTTATACCTGCTCTTCTTATAATCTTTATGCCTAGGGTACTTCTTACCCTTGCCGCCACTGCCATGCTGAGGAACCGCCGCCTCAGCTGCAGGAACTACTGTCACGGCAACATGAGAACTCCTCTCAGATATATACCTCTCAATGGTGCGCGCTCGCCCAACAGTTTCAACATAGGTCTCCAAGTGTTGAGCACCAACCTGCTCTCTAATGTCCCATCTGAGACCTCTGAGAAACTTGGTAGCTCTCCTCTTTTCAGTGTTTATCAGATGAGGAGCATACTTTCCCAATTTTGTGAACTGTAATTCATACTGGTCCACTGTCATTTCACCCTGCTCCAGATGAATAAATTCCACCTCTCGGTCCTCAACCAAGCTATCTGGGAAGTACTTCTCGTTAAATCGAGACAAGAAGTAAGGCCAGTCTACAGTCTCATGTCTTTCTTCGGCAAGTCTCACCACGCCTTTCCACCACTCATCTGCGTCAGCACGCATCATGTAGGTGGTCAGACATAACTTGTCTTCGTCCGAGCAACGCATAACTTGGAAAATCTTTTCCAAGCACAGCTGCCAATTTTCGGCATTACTGGATTCTGAGCCCCCATAAAAAGAGCTGGGACCCAGTTTCTGGAATTCACTCACAAGTGAAGCATAGCGCCTGTGAGCGCCCTCCTGAGAGTCATCCCCCACTGCTCGAGTAGTAGTCTGGGGTCTCTCTTGAGTCAGCTGCTGCAAGAGCTGCTGTTGTGCTTCTTGGTGCTGAGTCTGCTGCTGCTGCAGCATCTGAGCTTGCCTTTCTATCATAGCACCTTGTTGCTGAACCATGTCAGTCAGAGCCTCAATAGTTCTCGTGAGGTTCGGGGTCTACTCGCCCTCATCACTAGCATTTCCTCTGGTTCGCACCATCTTAAATGCCTACACACGCATATCATAGTCACACACATATCATAGTTAGGAAAACAATCATAAACCTAACAGGTGTCTAGCAATACACAAACATGTTTTCCCCCAAACTAAGTTTTAGCTAGCCAACTTCCTCTGATACCATTCTGTAACATCCCACATTCTTAACCCCAAACAAATGGCACAATTCACAAATGATACAGGATGTTTCATATAAGATCGATTCATATGCTAGGTAAAACCGAGTTCAAGAAAAACACGATCTGAAAATTTCCATAAATCCATACATACAAATTCACAAAACACAAATCTCATAAATCACATAAGGGTACCTGCCACCACGCAATCCTTGCACTAGACATATGCAAGGCAACAGTTATATCAAAACCGATTCAAATTCATAAAATCCATAAAGGTACCTGCCACCAGGCAATACTTGCACTAGACATATGCAAGTTACAGGGTATATCAAAACCGATTGCACAGAATATACGACAAGCCGAAATTCAAAACAAAATCACAAAACCGATTTTATAAACTCATACCAAACACCGAAACCAGGCTGAAGCCCGCGGTGACACAAAAATCAAACTCAGTTAACTGCCACAATCTGGCAACACAAATTCACATAGTTCACATGGTTCACATCACATAGTTCACATAGTTCATATAAATCATATGGTTTAGCCACAACCGGCTCCAGAAAATTTTAGCATAAAAGTTCTTAAGCAGCAAACATAATATCCACGCCAATGTTACTCATGAAATGCGCCCCTGCTCTATGCCTGAAAATAGTGAGGGGTGAGCTACACAGCCCAGTGAGTAGATAGTCTAAATCGACCATCCATAACATACACTCAAAAATATAGGCAGATTATTTTAAAAATCTTTAACAAGAACATTATGTCAACATATAACAAAATAAAGAAACAGAAATCATATAGACAGTCAGATGTACACACTAGCATATAACAAACTCATGTTCACAAACTCAGGTTCTAGAGTTTTACTCTAACCCAATTAAACACATATATTTTAAACCAACTAAACACATAACAACTTAGGTTCACAAACTCAGGTTCTAGAGTTATACTCTAAACCACTAAACACACCAACACATAAGCAACCTAGTTGTCCAGCATATTCAGTAGTGACCAATATGGTCTAACCCGGCTTGGCCAAAGCACTGGGAGCTGCATGCAACACATAAACCTGGACAGTGAGTAGAATCAAGAGGTGGCCCCCGCCAGGTCACGACGTGGCACTTTGCTCCCTCACCCCATAACACATCAGAGTGATGACATCAAGAGGTGGCCCCTATCTGATCAAGACATGGCACTTTGCGTCTTATATCACCCTGTCACATAAAGAGTAATGACATCAAGAGGTGGCCCCTGTCTGATCAAGACATGGCACTTTGCGTCTTATATTACCCCATCACATAAAAGAGTTATGACATCAAGAGGTGGCCCCTGTCCGACCAAGACATGGCACTTTGCGTCAAAAACCCGTTCTCCCAAAAGGTTCCTACTGGACAACAGACACATCTTATTTCATATTTCACATAGGTGAACATATTTCACAAAGACTGTTTGAATCAGCAACAATAGACTGTTTGAAACTTTTCCACACCACTGCTCCACCATTCAAGCTAAAAACATAGCCTGATTGTGATCGGAAATCATCCTGGTCCGACCGGAACGAAGCGTCAGTATATCCTTCAATACTGAGTTCTTCCTGACCACCATATATCAAGAACATATCTTTGGTCCTCCGCAGATATTTCAAAATGTTCTTGACTGCAATCCAGTGTGCCTGACCTAGATTACTTTGGAATCGACTGGTCACGCTTAACCCGTAAGCGACGTCAGGGCGAGTACACAACATCGCATACATAATGGACCCAATAGCCGAAGCATAAGGCGTATTGTCCATTTCATCTTTCTCAGTCTGTGTTTGGGGACACTGACTCTTCGAAAGATTCAGACCATATCTGACTGGAAGATATCCTCTTTTAGAATTCTCTAAATGGAATCTCTCCGGGACTTTATCGATGTAAGTACTCTGGCACAGCCCGAGAAGCCTCTTAGATCTATCCCTGTAGATCTTCACACCTAATACATAGGCTGCTTCTCCTAGATCCTTCATCTGGAAACATTTTCCTAACCATGCTTTTACAGCATGCAGTTCAGGAATATCGTTTCCAATGATTAAGATATCATTGACGTAGAGGACTAGGAAAGTAATCACGCTCCCACTAAACCTCTTATATACACACGGGTCATCCTCATTCTTGATGAAACCAAATTCACTGATTGATTCATCAAAACGAATATTCCAGCTTCTAGATGCTTGCTTAAGTCCATAAATGGACTTCTTTAATTTGCATATTTTATGACGATCTGATGGATTAGTGAAACCTTCAAGTTGTGTCATATACACATCCTCATCCAGTTTTCCATTAAGGAAAGCGGTCTTCACATCCATTTGCCAGATCTCATAATCGTAATATGCTGCTATCTCGAAAAGAATCCGAATAGACTTGAACATGGCTACAGGAGAGAAAGTTTCATCATAATCTATCCCGTAGATTTGTTTGAAACCTTTCGCAACTAGCCTGCCTTTATAGGTAACCACGTTACCATCCATGTCAATCTTCTTCTTGAAGATCCATTTACTGCCTATAGGGATTACTCCCGGAGGCGGATCAACCAAATCCCAGACTTGGTTATCTGACGTGGAGTCCATCTCGGCTCGCATAGCTTCAAGCCACCTAGCTGACTCCGGTCCACTGACAGCATCCGCATAAGTGAGGGGTTCATCATTATTAATGATGTAGACTCCGTCATAGCGCTCAGGCTGTCGACGGATCCTTCCCGATCTACGCGGTTCCCGTGATATCTGAGCCTCAGGTTGTTCAGTAACCTATTCTACCGGCTCAGGCTCATCCAACTCTGCTTGACTACTTTGTCCTTCCTCTGGATTCTCATCCAGCTTTATTTCTCTCCCACTGGCTTCTTGCAGAAGAAACTCCTTCTCAAGAAAAATTGCCGTCCGAGCAACAAATACCTTGCTCTCCTTGGGATCGTAGAAATAATAACCCTTAGTTTCCTTAGGGTATCCGACAAAGATACATTTCTCAGATCTGCTCTCCAATTTCCCAGAGGCGAGCTTTTTGACATAAGCCTCGCAACCCTAGATCTTAATAAATGTCAAGCTCGGCTGTTTCCCATACCATAATTCATATGGAGTCTTTGAAACTGCCTTGGATGGCACTCGGTTTAGTACCTTTGCAGCTGTTTCCAGTGCAAATCCCCAAAAGGAGTAAGGTAGAGTAGCCTGACTCATCATAGAACGAACCATGTCTAGTAACGTTCTATTTCTCCTCTCGGACACACCATTCCATTGCGGTGTTCCTGGCGGAGTGAGCTGTGAGATAATCCCACACTCTTTTAGATAGTCAGTAAACGCATGACTCAAGTATTCTCCACCTCGATCAGAATGAAGTGCCTTGATATTTCGGCCTAGCTGATTCTGTACTTCATTCTTGAACTCTTTAAACTTGTCAAAAGATTCACTCTTATGTCTCATCAGATAGACATACCCATATCTACTGAAATCATCAGTAAAGGTAATGAAGTACGAATAGCCACCTCTGGCATGTTTACTAAATGGCCCACACACATCACTGTGTATAAGGTCAAGTAAACCTGAAGCCCTTTGACCTTTATAAGGAAAAGGGGACTTCGTCATTTTACCCATTAAACAAGCTTTGCATCTATCAATCTCCTCATAGGAGAAAGATCCCAGCAGTCCATGATCATGCAACCGCTTAATGCGCTTCTTGTTAATATGGCCTAAACGACTATGCCATAGCAAGGTGCTGTCATCAGCATACTTGGCTTTCTTATTATCAATGTTTTGTATAGAATATTCCATGTCCAACATGAATAACCCATTGTTAATTGAACCAGTAGCTAAACAATATTATCAAGAGTAAGATAACACTTTGAAATCTTGCATTCAAAGGAAAACCCTTTCCTGACAAGAGCAGGAATAGAGATAATATTTTTGGTAATACTGGGTACAAAGTAACAATTGTTTAATTCTAATACAATGCCAGATGGTAATGAGATGTAATAATCCCCTACAGCAACAGCAGCAACCCGTGCCCCGTTTCCAACTCGTAGGTCCACCTCATGTTGTCCCACCTGTCTTATTCTCTTGAGTTCCTGTACATTTGAACAAATGTGAACTCCACATGCAGTGTCCAACACCCATGAAATAGAAGAAGAGGATATCATGACTTCAGTCACAAATATACCTGAGCCAGAAGCGATGCTTCCCTTCTTGTCTCCTTGGAGTGCTTTACAGTCCTTTTTCCAGTGACCCAGCTGGCCACAGTGGAAACATCTGTTGTCCTTCGACCGCTTCACCTTTTGTTTCAAAGCCTTACTATAGTTCTTGACAGGGGCCTTGCCCTTCTTCCCCTTCTTCTTGTTCCTGGAAGGAAACATCAAGACAGAGGTTGAAGGCTTTCCCTTCAGAGTCTCCTCCGTGGTCAAGAGCATATTCAGCAACTCTGCCGGAGTACAATCGATTTTGTTCATATTAAAGTTAATAATGAACGCATCGAAAGAAGGCGGGAGAGACTGCAGAATAATGTCTACAGCAAGCTCCTGATTGATGGTATGCCCCAGTTTCTCCAGAGCCTCCTTGTGCCCAATCATCTTGAGCACGTGAGCTCCCACTGGGCTCCCTTCAGCCAGTTTGCTCTGAAAGAAAAGCTTGGTCAAATTATAGCGTTCAGTCCTCGCCTGTGCAGCATACAACATCTTGAGGTTTGCTATAATTTCTATAGCAGACATATCCTCATGCTGACGCTGCAGCGGTGGCGTCATAGATGCTAGCATCAGGCAAGCGACATTAATGCTATCATTGACATGCTTTTCATAGGCTTCACGAACCGCCCTTGCGGCGTTCGCAGCGGGTTGAGGCGGCACAGCCGTCTCGAGGACATACAGTTTCCTCTCTGCCTTAAGAACAATCTTAAGGTGTCCGTACCAGTCCGAGAAGTTTGGCCCAGCAAACTTCTCCCTTTCCAGTAGGGATCGCACATTGAAGCTCATGGTGTTCGTTGCTGCAGGAATCTACAACAATGCAAGAACAGCAAGGTCAGTATCAATGTTTAGAATCAATCCAGGACTTAAGAAAGATTCTTTTCTCACTATTTTATCTGACTGAAAAATCCATTAAAACAGTCCGAAAGAGTAACACTCTTTTAGTGAGATGAGATCCAGATTTCATACTTGGTCTCCGCGTCCCGCTCAGGCGAGATAAGATGCACAGAGAGTACAAGCACTAATTTCTGGTAGGCAGTCCCTGCCAATCGCCAACCCGTGCGATTCCCCTTCATCTGGGCAATCCAGCCAACTGAGTTGGTACAACACAGTTTCTGATCCCACAGATGGCTGCCTCCATATAGCTACCATATGCTCCATATGTAGCCTACATGGTCAAGCTGACCCGACCTACTCCCTAGACCACCACGTGCTATGCTGAGCAACGAGAAGCGATAAATCCCTTCTCTGTAACACGCAAGTGAAATCACACACCGTCTAAAGATAGATGGACGTGCCCACTGAGTGGGTACAACACGGCTCCAACGATAGTCAGAACAGTGAGGTTTCGCGTCAGAAGGCTATCGAGCTTGATATTTTAGCGTTGGATTTTAACGGTCCTTTTATCTTCTTAACTATCATGCAAACCCTATGGTGATAGCAGAAGATAAATAAATCATGCAAGTCTAATTATTTAAACAATAAAAGAAAGCATGATGATCTTATGTGGTAAACGCCCAATAACCCTAAGTAAGACCTTAAGTTATCTTAAGTCTTCACTTGCTTCTTGGGTCTTTTGCCTCTCATCTGGCCCAGACCAGGGCCCAAGCGCCCTTTGCAGCTCAGGTGCGCCCACCAGGTATATGCGCCTGTCCTAGGGTCAAACCCTAGACTTCCCACCTGGTCAAGCCTCAAGCTGCTAGTGCCTCATCCATGTGTGCTTTGAGCTCTTGTCTGATTAAAAGTACATTTTAATCTATCTAGACAAGATTGACTCGCAGGTCAATTACATTGTATAAATTAATTTAAAAGTGATGCACAGAACACAATAATATTAATTTACAATTTTATTCCAGGCACGCAGGCCCCAGCACAGCACACATTAAAAGGGCAACCCACATAAGATGAAATAAACAAGCACATGGCATCCACTCAACATGTGATCCATCAAACAAGAAAATAAAATTTTGAAAACCCATTGTCATCATTTTAATTTTCTTATGTGCCCTTACAACCTTACAATGGTCCATTGATAGGGATCCACTCATTCATCTAGTCAGATCCACTGCCCTTGCATGCACCAAGTCCTAACTGACTTGAGTTGACCTAATGGTCAACCATGCATGCGCAAAGGGCTGAACAACCCTCATGAGTTTCGGCAAGCGGGTGTGACCCCGGGCCTAACTCATGTGTGTTCAGTAGCCGTCTCAACCAGACCTCGCTACACGCCCTTGATGCAGTCGACCTATAGCCACCTCGTGCTTGCGCACAGGTGCTATCTGGTCAACCCATCTAGGCTGTCAGATGGTCTGATCAGACTATTTGGATCCTTCCTAGAAGGTGACTTCAACCCCATCAACCCATCTAAGGGTTTAAAGTAGGGCCTTAGATCTAGATGAGGCGCGCATGATCTTTTGTTTTGTCAAAAACAACATGTAAGAAGCGCCAACAAACATGCGCCATCCATAACTAAACATACATTTAAGTTCTTAAACTAGCATGTAGTTATTCGGCATGTTATTAGATCTAAGCTTAGCAAACGCAAACAAGGATCACATGTAGGCAATCAAATGAACATACATAGAACTACCTCTGATACCAATTGTAGAGTCCCCTTCAAGGGGGAGCGCAAGGGGTTGAAACCCTAAAGGGGGCGCATGTAATTTCCAAGGGGTTTCAACATGAGATCGCATGTAATATATGTTCATATGATCAACCTTAAGGAATGTGGAGATCGAAAGAAGATCATACCAAAGCCATCTATTTGGATGGTGTCTTGGAAGCAAAGATCGAAAGGGATCTTCTCCAAAGATGAAGCACACAAGATGAGGAATGGCTTCTCCTTGTCATCTTTGTGCTAGCAAAGCTTCAAGGGGTCCTTGTCGTGGAGGAAGTTTGAGATGCGAGAACAAGCTTCTCCTTGGACGAAAAACCTTCCCTTCTTCTCGTCAATCCTTCACTTACGAGAGTGCAAGCAAGCCACAAGAGAAGAGGGGAACGTATTTGCGTTTTGGCGTTGAGAGGAATCGGCATTGATGACTTTCCAAAAATGGAACATCATTAAGCCATGCGCTCATGCCAACCCAAAAACGCTTACTAGCATTGAACCAAGCGTTCACCTTTGTGAACCGGTTCAAGCCAAAACGTCCCAATCGAATTTGGTTCATAAACCAAATCAAAATAGCTCAAGCCATTTGGTCTAGACCATAGTAAACCCTAAGGTTACAGATCTAACCGTTCATCTCTTTGATGCTCTTGATCTCACTGATCCAGCATCAATCCTCTCGATCGAAGCTTACCAATCTCAAGTCCTAATCAATCAAACATGATCAGACCAGATCTCACTTACAATCAGAGTTTAAACTCCTTTAAACTGAACCCAAACAATTCAGTCCACACGATCTGACTTAAGCAAGCCATATCATCGAATTGTGCGACCCTAAGGGTTTCCTTTAAATGTCGGTAACGATAACTTACGTTATCACGATCAGTGAGGGGTATCTAGCAACACATCACTGTCTCCCGATATAAAGGAAAGAGTCTTCCAAGACTACACCCAAACCACAGCACAAGTGTGAATCCACTTCAATAGGCATACATGTTTCCTTTGCCACTGGATGTTCTTATTGGACAAGAGTGTCAAGCCTGTAGCTCCAATATGATGAGCATGATTAGATCAGATGAACATAGTCACCTGGGTATGGCCATACACTTTCTCAATCATCTCATTTAAGGGGGTGAAAGTCCCCTTCAAGGGGGAGCGCAAGGGGGTGAAACCCTAAAGGGGGCGGCGCATATAAAATTTTAGGGGTGTCACCCTCAAGACCGCATGTAGATCATATGATTAACTCATTGCATAAACAAAAAGATCTCAAAGGGATCATACCAACGCCATTGGAATGGTTGTCGGCTTGGAAGCAAAGATCAAGAGAGATCTTCTCCAAAGATGTCACACACAATGGATGAAGGCTTCCTCCTTGCGCAACTCTTGTGCTAGCAAAAATTGCCAAGTTGTCCTTTGTGTTTAGGAGATGAGATGAAAGCTTCTTGCTCTTCGAAAACCCTTCCACCTTGCGCAAACGATCCCTCACCCAAGAGAGAGCATCGAAGCCTAGAGGCGTTGAGTCAACATAGGCGTTTTGGCGTTTCAAGACTTCCATAAAAGGAAAGTCATCAAGACATGCGTTCATGTCTTTTGAACCATTCCAAAACGCCAACTCAATTGAACCATGCGTTCACTTATGTGAACCGGTTCAATTGAATTCGGTCCAATTTCATTTGGTCCAAATGACAAATCGAACCAAGCCAAGCCATGGACTAAATCTCATATGAACCATGAAGGTTCAAGATCTAACCGTACATCTCTAGATGCTCTTGATCTCACCGATCTAGCATCCACACTCTCGATCGAAGCTTACCGATCTCAAGCCCTAATCAATCAAACATGATCAGACCAGATCTCACTTACAATCAGAGTTTAAACTCCTTTAAACTGAACCAAAACAATTCAGTCCACACGATCTGACTTAAGTAAGCCATATCACCAAATTGTGCGACCCTGAGGGTTTCCTTTAAATGTCGGTAACGATAACTTACGTTATCACGATCAGTGAGAGGTATCTAGCCACACATCACTGTCTCCCGATATAAAGGAAAGAGTCTTCCAAGACTACACCCAAACCATAGCACAAGTGTGAATCCACTTCACGAGGCATACAAGTTTCCTTTGCCACTGGATGTTCTTATTGGACAAGCGTGTCAAGCCTGTAGCTCCAATATGATGAGCATGATTAGACCAGATGAACATAGTCACCTGGGTATGGCCATACACTTTCTCAATCATCTCATCCAGGGGGGCCCCATAGAACATCATGCTCCTTAAACAAAGAGACGGCAATCCTATATCTATCACCAGTGCCCTAACCTGACTCATGATCATTATCCAAGATAGTCTATAACCATTATCTTTCAAATGATATTGAACTACCTCAAAACAATGACAATCATCATTTAGAAACACAAGTGATCTCAAGTCAGAGGAAGTATGCCACTTGTTGCACACAAGGATTATTCACATTGTGACAAGCAATTGAATATCCTAGTAGGGTCTGTCCAGTACATCCAATGTACCCATGAGTCTACATCTTATTCCATGCTCGAAGCATCCTATAAGATTAGAACACACATTAGTCTTAACCATATCAAGGCTGTCTCATGTTCACCAAGATATCTCGACTAAGGACATATAGCATGTCAGCCTAGCTGAACAGCATTGAGACATTATTCAGAAGTACACTTATTGCAACAGATAATGTAACATACTGAATAACAACCATGCCTTTATAAACATAAGCGTTTATTACATGATACTCATAGAATCCTAAGGCCTCAAACATTAGCCTTAAGGGCATACCCCAACAATCTCCCACGTGCACTTAATCTAATGGTTGAGAAATCTCAAACCCATATTATTACAGTGCTTCTCATGCTTCTGCTGCGCCAGAGGCTTGGTAAGCAGGTCAGCCAGATTGTCATCTGTATGAACCTTGCAGATTTTGATCTCGCCACGATCAATGATCTCCCGGATCAAGTGAAACCGTCTCTGTATGTGCTTGGACTTCTGGTGCGACCGTGGTTCCTTTGCTTGTGCGATTGCTGCAGTGTTATCACAGAAGATAACCAAAGGATCTGCACTCGAAGGAACGACACCAAGTTCCTGAATGAACTTACGAATCCACACTGCCTCCTTGGATGCTTCCGAGGCTGCAACATACTCGGCTTCTGTTGTGGAATCAGCAACAGTAGACTGTTTGAAACTCTTCCACACCACCGCTCCTCCATTCAAGCTAAAAACATAGCCTGATTGCGATCGGAAATCATCCTGGTCAGACTGGAACGAAGCGTCAGTATATCCTTCAATACTGAGTTCTTCCTAACCACCATATATCAAGAACATATCTTTGGTCCTCCGAAGATATTTTAAAATGTTCTTGACTGCAATCCAGTGCGCCATACCTGGATTACTTTGGAACCGACTGGTCACACTTAACCCGTAAGCGACGTCTGGGCGAGTACACAACATCGCATACATAATGGATCCAATAGCCGAAGCATAAGGCGTATTGTCCATTTCATCTTTCTCAGTCTGTGTTTGTGGACACTGACTCTTCGAAAGATTCAGACCATGTCTGACTGGAAGATATCCTCTTTTAGAATTCTCTAAATGGAATCTCTCCAGGACTTTATCGATGTAAGTACTCTGGCACAGCCCGAGAAGCCTCTTAGATCTATCCCTGTAGATCTTCACACCTAGTACATAGGCTGCTTCTCCTAGATCTTTCATCTGGAAACATTTTCCTAACCATGCTTTAACAGCATGCAGTTCAGGAATATCATTTCCAATGATTAAGATATCATCGACGTAGAGGACTAGGAAAGTAATCACGCTCCCACTAAACCTCTTATATACACACGGGTCATCTTCATTCTTGATGAAACCAAACTCAGAGATTGATTCATCAAAACGAATATTCCAGCTTCTAGATGCTTGTTTAAGTCCATAAATGGACTTCTTTAACTTGCATATTTTATGACGATCTGATGGATTAGTGAAACCTTCAGGTTGTGTCATATACACATCCTCATCCAGATTTCCATTAAGGAAAGCCGTCTTCACATCCATTTGCCAGATCTCATAATCATAATATGCAGCTATTGCGAAAAGAATCCGAATAGACTTGAACATGGCTACAGGAGAGAAAGTTTCATCATAATCTATCCCGTAGATTTGTTTGAAACCTTTCGCTACTAGCCTGCCTTTATAGGTAACTACGTTACCATCCATGTCAATCTTCTTCTTGAAGATCCATTTACAGCCTATAGGGATTACTCCCGGAGGCGGATCAACCAAATCCCAGACTTGGTTATCTGACATGGAGTCCATCTCGGCTCGCATAGCTTCAAGCCATCTAGCTGACTCCGGTCCACTGACCGCATCCGCATAAGTTAGGGGTTCATCATTATCAATGATGTAGACTCCGTCATAACGCTCAGGCTGACGACGGATCCTTCCCGATCTTTGCGGTTCCCGTGATATCTGAGCCTCAGGTTGTTCAATAACCTGCTCTACCGGCTCATGCACATCCAACTGTGCTTGACTACTTTGTCCTTCCTCTAGATTCTCATCCAGCTTTATTTCTCTCCCACTGGCTTCTTGCAGAAGAAACTCCTTCTCAAGAAATATTGCCGTCCGAGCAACAAATACCTTGTTCTCTTTGGGATCGTAGAAATAATAACCCTTAGTTTCCTTAGGGTAACCGACAAAGATGCATTTCTCAGATCTGCTCTCTAGTTTCCCAGAGGCGAGCTTTTTGACATAAGCCTCGCAACCCCAGATCTTTATAAATGTCAAGCTCGGCTGTTTCCCATACCACAACTCATATGGCGTCTTTGAAACTGCCTTGGATGGCACTCGGTTTAGTACCTTTGCAGCTGTTTCCAGTGCAAATCCCCAAAAGGAGTAAGGTAAAGTAGCCTGACTCATCATAGAACGAACCATATCAAGTAACATTCTATTTCTCCTCTCGGACACACCATTCCATTGCGGTGTTCCTGGCGGAGTGAGCTGTGAGATAATCCCACACTCTTTTAGATAGTCAGTAAACGCATGACTCAAGTATTCTCCACCTCGATCAGAACGAAGTGTCTTGATATTTCGGCCTAGCTGATTCTGTACTTCATTCTTGAACTCTTTGAACTTGTCAAAAGATTCACTCTTATGCCTCATCAGATAGACATACCCGTATCTACTGAAATCATCAGTAAAGGTAATGAAGTACGAATAGCCACCTCTGGCATGTTTACTAAATGGCCCACACACATCACTGTGTATAAGGTCAAGTAAACCTGAAGCCCTTTGACCTTTGTTAGGAAAAGGAGACTTCGTCATTTTACCCAATAAACAAGCTTTGCATGTATCAATCTCCTCATAGGAGAATGATCCTAGCAGTCCATGATCATGCAACCGCTTAATGCGCTTCTTGTTAATATGGCCTAAACGACTATGCCATAGCAAGGTGCTGTCATCAGCATACTTGGCTTTCTTATTATCAATATTTTGTATAGAATATTCCATGTCCAACATGAATAACCCATTGTTAATTGAACCAGTAGCATAAACAATATTATTAAGAGTAAGATAACACTTTGAAATCTTGCATTCAAAGGAAAACCCTTTCCTAACAAGAGCAGGAATAGAGATAATATTTTTGGTAATACTGGGTACAAAGTAACAATTGTTTAATTCTAATACAATGCCAGATGGTAATGAGATATGATAATCCCCTACAGCAACAGCAGCAACCCGTGCCCCGTTTCCAACGCGTAGGTCCACCTCATGCTGTCCCACCTGTCTTCTTCTCTTGAGTTCCTGTACATTTGAACAAATGTGAACTCCACATGCAGTGTCCAACACCCATGAAATAGAGGAAGAAGATATCATGACCTCAGTCACAAATATACCTGAGCCAGAAGCGATGCTTCCCTTCTTGTCTCCTTGGAGCGCTTTACAGTCCTTTTTCCAGTGACCCAGCTGGCCACAGTGGAAACACCTGTTGTCCTTCGACCACTTCACTTTTTGTTTCAGAGCCTTACTGTAGTTCTTGACAGGGGCTTTGCCCTTCTTCCCCTTCTTCTTGTTCCTGGAAGGAACCATTAAGACAGAGGTTGAAGGCTTTCCCTTCAGAGTTTCCTCAGTAGTCAAGAGCATATTCAGCAGCTCTGCCAGAGTACAATCGATTTTGTTCATATTAAAGTTAATAATGAACGCATCGAAGGAGGGCGGGAGAGACTGCAGAATAATGTCTACAGCAAGCTCCTGGTTGATGGTATGCCCCAGTTTCTCCAGAGCCTCCTTGTGCCCAATCATCTTGAGCACGTGAGCTCCCACTGGGCTCCCTTCAGCCAGTTTGCTCTGAAAGAAAAGCTTTGTCAGATTATAGCGTTCTGTCCTCGCCTGTGCAGCATACAGCATTTTGAGGTTTGCTATAATTTCTATAGCAGACATATCCTCATGCTGACGCGGCAGCGGTGGCGTCATAGACGCTAGCATCAAGCAAGCGACATCAATGCTATCATTGACGTGCTTTTCATAGGCATCGCGAACCGCCCTTGCGGCGTTCGCAGCGGGTTGAGGCGGCACAGCCGTCTCGAGGACATACAGTTTCCTCTCTGCCTTAAGAACAATCTTAAGGTGCCCGTACCAGTCCGAGAAGTTTGGCCCAGCAAACTTCTCCCTTTCCAGTAGGGATCACACATTGAAGCTCATGGTGTTCGTTGCTGCAGGAATCTACAACAATGCAAGAACAGCAAGGTCAGTATCAATGTTTAGAATCAATCCAGGACTTAAGAAAGATTCTTTTCTCACTATTTTGTCTGACTGAAAAATCCATTAAACAGTCCGAAAGAGTAACACTCTTTTAGTGAGATGGGATCCAGATTTCATACTTGGTCTCCGTGTCCCGCTCAGGCGAGATAAGATGCACAGAGAGTACAAGTACTAATTTCTGGTAGGCAGTCCCTGCCAATCGCCAACCTGTGCGATTCCCCTTCATCTGGGCAATCCAGCAGACTGCCAACTGAGTTGGTACAACACAGTCTCTGATCCCACAGATGGCTGCCTCCATGTGCTACCATATGTGCCACATATGTAGCCTACATGGTCAAGCTGACCCGACCTACTCCCTGGACCACCACGTGCTATGCTGAGCAACGAGAAGCGATAAATCCCTTCTCTGTAACACGCAGGTGAAATCCCGCACCGTCTGAAGATAGATGGACGTGCCCACTGAGTGGGTACAACACGGCTCCAACGATAGTCAGAACAGTGAGGTTTCGCGTCAGAAGGCATTACGTGCTTGATATTTTAGCGTTGGATTTTAACGGTCTTTTATCTTCTTACTATCAGGCAAATCCTATGGCTATAGCAGAAGATAAATAACTCATGCAATTCTAAGTATTTTAGAAAATAAAAGAAAGCATGGATCTTATGTGGTAAAAGCCCATAGAGCCTAAGTAAGATCTTAAATCAACTTAAGTCTTCACTTGCTCTTCTTGGGTCTTTTGCATCTCATCTGGTCCAACCCAGGGCCCTAGCGCTCAATGCAGCGCAGGTGCGCCCACCAGCTGAATGCTCCTCTGCGATGTGTGCTTTTGTGCTCTTGTCTAATAAAAATACATTTTAATCTATCTAGACAAGTTTGACTCGCAGGTCAATTATACAATAAATTAATTAAAAATGTGATTCGCAGATCACAAAAATAATAATTTACCAGGCTCGCAGGCCCCAGCACAGCACACATTAAAAGGGCAACCCACATAAGATTAAATAAACAAGCATCATGGCATCATTCAATCAACATGTGATCCATAGACAAAATAAAATTTTCGAAATCCCATTGGAATCAATTTTACTTGTCTTATGTGCCCTACTACCTTACAACGGTCCATTAATAGGGATCCGCTCATCCATCTAGTCAGATCCACTACCCTTGCATGCACCAAGTCCTAACTGACTTGAGTTGACCTAATGGTCAACCATGCATGCGCCAAGGGCTGAACAACCTCATGAGTTCTGGCAAGCGGGTGTGACCCCGGGCCTAACTCATGTGTGTTCAATGGTTGTCTCAACCAGACCTCGCTACATGCCTGTCCGCAGTCGACCTATAGCCACCTCGTGCTTGCGCACAGGTGCCATCTGGTCGACCCATCTAGGCTGTCAGATGGTCTGATCAGACTAGTTGGATCTTACTTATAGGATGACTTCAACCCTACTAACCCGTCTAAGGGTTTATAGCAGGCGCCATTTAGATCTAATGGTGATAAGCGCGCAAGATGTAAGTTTTGATAAAACATCTACAACAATGCGCAAACAAACAACATGCGGCACTTGAAAAAATATCTAGCATGTTGATAACCCTTAGATCTAGGCATAAGCGCAAACATCTTGAAACAATGATACAAGCGCAAACAAACAACATGCGCATAGCATCATGTAAACGCATGTAAACAAAGCATCAAGTAAGCGCAACATAGCATCATCTATGGATCACAAACACTTCAAAGCAATCATATGAATCTACAAGAACCAAACCTCTGATACCATTTGAAAGTCCCCTTCAAGGGGGAGCGCAAGGGGGTGAAACCCTAAAGGGGGCGGCGCATATAAAATTTTAGGGGTGTCACCCTCAAGACCGCATGTAGATCATATGATTAACTCATTGCATAAACGAAAAGATCTCAAAGGGATCATACCAACGCCATTGGAATGGTTGTCGGCTTGGAAGCAAAGATCAAGAGAGATCTTCTCCAAAGATGTCACACACAAGGGATGAAGGCTTCCTCCTTGCGCAACTCTTGTGCTAGCAAAAATTGCCAAGTTGTCCTTTGTGTTTAGGAGATGAGATGAAAGCTTCTTGCTCTTCGAAAACCCTTCCACCTTGCGCAAACGATCCCTCACCCAAGAGAGAGCATCGAAGCCTAGAGGCGTTGAGTCAACATAGGCGTTTTGGCGTTTCAAGACTTCCATAAAAGGAAAGTCATCAAGACATGCGTTCATGTCTTTTGAACCATTCCAAAACGCCAACTCAATTGAACCATGCGTTCACTTATGTGAACCGGTTCAATTGAATTCGGTCCAATTTCATTTGGTCCAAATGACAAATCGAACCAAGCCAAGCCATGGTCTAAATCTCATATGAACCATGAAGGTTCAAGATCTAACCGTACATCTCTAGATGCTCTTGATCTCACCGATCTAGCATCCACACTCTCGATCGAAGCTTACCGATCTCAAGCCCTAATCAATCAAACATGATCAGACCAGATCTCACTTACAATCAGAGTTTAAACTCCTTTAAACTGAACCAAAACAATTCAGTCCACACGATCTGACTTAAGTAAGCCATATCACCAAATTGTGCGACCCTGAGGGTTTCCTTTAAATGTCGGTAACGATAACTTACGTTATCACGATCAGTGAGAGGTATCTAGCCACACATCACTGTCTCCCGATATAAAGGAAAGAGTCTTCCAAGACTACACCCAAACCATAGCACAAGTGTGAATCCACTTCACGAGGCATACAAGTTTCCTTTGCCACTGGATGTTCTTATTGGACAAGCGTGTCAAGCCTGTAGCTCCAATATGATGAGCATGATTAGACCAGATGAACATAGTCACCTGGGTATGGCCATACACTTTCTCAATCATCTCATCCAGGGGGGCCCCATAGAACATCATGCTCCTTAAACAAAGAGACAGCAATCCTATATCTATCACCAGTGCCCTAACCTGACTCATGATCATTATCCAAGATAGTCTATAACCATTATCTTTCAAATGATATTGAACTACCTCAAAACAATGACAATCATCATTTAGAAACACAAGTGATCTCAAGTCAGAGGAAGTATGCCACTTGTTGCACACAAGGATTATTCACATTGTGACAAGCAATTGAATATCCTAGTAGGGTCTGTCCAGTACATCCAATGTACCCATGAGTCTACATCTTATTCCATGCTCGAAGCATCCTATAAGATTAGAACACACATTAGTCTTAACCATATCAAGGCTGTCTCATGTTCACCAAGATATCTCGACTAAGGACATATAGCATGTCAGCCTAGCTGAACAGCATTGAGACATTATTCAGAAGTACACTTATTGCAACAGACAATGTAACATACTGAATAACAACCATGCCTTTATAAACATAAGCGTTTATTACATGATACTCATAGAATCCTAAGGCCTCAAACATTAGCCTTAAGGGCATACCCCAACAGGGGGCCCCTTTAGAACATCACACTCCAATCAAGGAGACGGCAATCCTATATCTATCACTAGTGTCCTAACCTGACTCATGATCATTATCCAAGATAGTCTATAACCATTATGTTTCAAATGACATTGAACTACCTCAAAACAATGACAATCATCATTTAGAAACACAAGTGATCTCAAGTCAGAGGACATGTGCCACTTGTTGCATACAAGGATTATTCACATTGTGACAAGTAATTGAATATCCTAGTAGGGTCTGTCCAGTACATCCAATGCACCCATGAGTCTACATCTTATTCCATACTCGAAGCATCCTATAAGATTAGAACACATATTAGTCTCAATCATATCAAGGCTGTCTCATGTTCACCAAGATATCTCGACTAAGGACATTACAGCATGTCAGCCTAGCTGAACAGCATTGAGACATTATTCAGAAGCACACTTATTGCAGCAGACAATGTAACATACTGAATAACAACCATTGCCTTTATAAACATAAGAGTTTATACATGATACTGATACAATCCCAAGGCCTCAAACATTAGCCTTTAAGGGCATACCCCAACACCAATCCAACGCAACCCTAACTCAAATGTGACCAACCATGGTAAATTTCGGGTCAACCTGCCAAAAATGAAGTTTAGCTCTAATAAGTCTCTTCCATCTCATCAGGCCCATTGGCGCTAATGAAATCTCCTAAATAGATCCAAGCTATTCAATAACTCGATCATAAGGCTTCTCGATCAATATGAGAACTCGAGTATCAAGGTGTGCGACCTTATAGGTTCCTCTGACGCTGGTAGTGGTGGCCTAAGGTCACCACAAGTAGTGAGTGGCTCCTAGCAGTGCATCGCTGCTACCCAAGTTATCAGAATGGATATCAACATCGACATCCCCATCATCGTAACTAGGTACTGATGCATTACATTCTCTTTGCCAAACTGATATCCGATTGAACAAGTGTGTCACCACTTGTTTTAACCCAATCTCATGGTCATGACTAAATCAGGCTTTCACCTAGGTATGGCTATACACTTTCAGTCAAAGAACTATAGTGGGGCCCCATGGATATCATGCTTCCCTCAGGAAGGGGCAAATTCTCTGTCTGTACATTGACCTTCTCATATGGGTCGTTGCATGCTCAATGATAACTGTTATGACCTCCCAACTACAGTGAGGTGTTAGGTTGTATCAAAACATGTTCCTAATCATATAGAAGAGTTAATGACCTCAAGTCAAGGGATCAATGCATCTCCTGTCACTTGTGAGGATAACTCATGACACCAAGTCATTGCCTCACAGTGGGTCGGTCCGGTATATCTACCACTAATATACCCATATGTTTGCGTTAACACCTCGTGCCTAACCAGCCCATATACCAGTCTCACAAGCACCAGAGCTGTCCCATATCCACTAAGGTACATTGACTGGGGACAAGAGTTTGAGCATAGATCCAATCTGTCTCCAGGAACATTATCATACAAGTACATAATCGCATATGTAAAAAAAGAATAATAATGACAATGCCATAATGATATATAAGAAATATTAATGTCAAGTAGTACAAAGATAGGCCAAAACTAGGTCTTAGGGCGTAAACACCAACACCCTATAACCTGAACAGGTGACTCAGATTTTATCTTGACCATTTGTGTCAATTAGTTGACCTTAGACCTCATTTAAGTCAGACTTTCACCCACTTGCCATTTTTAAGAGAAAAACTTTATCAAAAAAAGTAGCACCATGAGCAACAAGTATCTTGTTCTCTTGTGGGGATATGAAAGTGATATCCTATAGTTTCCTTAGGATACCCTATAACACATTATCGGATCTTAGTTGTAGCTCAATAGAATTCAAATGCATGACTAAAAGTCTTACATCCCAAGATCCTGATAATAGGTCAGGTCGTCTCCATATCCATAACCCATATGGAGTCATAGAGACACACTTAGATAGAATATCATTTAGTGTCAGTAAAACAATTTCTTCTACAAAAACCTTAGAAAAGGTGGAGTTACATGACTCATCATACATCGAATTATGCCAAGCAAGATGCAATTCCTCCAGTTAGGCACACCCTCAATTTGAGGTGTTCTAGGAGGAGCAAGCAATGAGAAGAACTCATACTCTCTTAGATAGTCATTGAACTCTTGGCTCACGCACTCTTCATCTCAATCAGATCGAAGAGTCTTAATGGATATCTTAAGCTGATTCTCTACTTTATTTTTAAACTCCTTATTAAAGAATTCAGTCATGTCTTAGTGAAACCATCACTAGGACAATGAAGTATTGTTACTTTCTTTTGGCACATGTCCTCTCACCTCACTTGGTGAAGGACATCTCTGTTATTTTCCTCAATAAACAAGTTTTGCTCATAATTAACATCTCGAAAGCAGTTCAAATATGTCAATCTTCTATAAGGAGTTTGAATCCAAGAATCCATTTGCATAGGGTCATTGGATGTAATTCTTTTGTTTGGCAAAATGACATTGTCATAGACAAGCAATACTCGATCCACTTATTTTGATCCATTTTGTCTTTATGTTACACATAGAACTATTTATGTCCATTGCATAATGCTTTATCATAAAACATTTTGTCAATGAAAAGAACAAATGTTCCTTTTTTCTTATAAATCTTTCCTTGCCAAAGCAGGAACATATACAATGTTTTATAAACTAAAAGTACATGGAAGCAATGACTAGGTTCTATCAAAAGTCTCATACAACAATGACAATAATATGTGCTCCAACTCGTAGGTCAGTCTCTCAATGTCATACTTGTTCTATTTCTATTAAGCCCCTGTATATTCATACAAATATGAGTCTCATCATGAGGTATTGAATACCCATGGCTTAGAAATAAATGGTTTGACTTTGGCAACATAAATACTTGAGCTAAAAGACAAAAAGATAAAAGGTTACTTCTCTTTACCTCATTCGAAAGTTGCCTACAATCCTTTCTCAAGCGCCACCTTGCTTGGATGCACTGCCGCTTGGATGATGATGCAAATGCCGGTGATCTTTCTCTAATCTTCAAACTACTATACTAGTTTTACAATACATGTATTGAAAAGGAAAGAGCGGCACGCAGGCCTCATAATAAATACATCATAGGCATGTAGAGGGGCTTGTTTATAACCATATCACAATGTATCAAAAGCATCTACTCATGCTTTTCTACATGCTAATGAAACCCAATAATTAAAATTAATTTTAGTTTTCATTTCAAAACCTGTCTAGCATCCTAATCTAATCATCATGAAGTTTTCTTGAAAATTAATTCTCTTAGGTCCCGATGAAGGTGGCGCATGCATGCCCTAAGCATCCATGCCGCCTCCTTCAATTAGACTTACTAATAAGTTGTAATAAAGAGATAAGTGGGCTAAAGTATAATGGGGAAGAATTAATGTCATAGGCGCATGTAGAGTCCTAGTTGGACTAGGATTGGTGCCTATGGCTTGTTTAGAATCTTCCAAGTGACTGATTGAGATTGGATTTGATTTAATCACATGAGATATTAATTGGACTGTGATAGGCACATATGGGCTGATTATTAACATAATTAGAGTCCTAATTGGATTAGGACTTGCACCCAAGACACATTAGGCAATCTATCTTGGTGCTTTGACTAGGTCTTATTGCATGCATGGAATAATTACCTCATATGGTATGATATGGGCGCATATAGAATGAGCATGCTTTGGGAAGGCTTAGGCGCATATGGAATTAAAGATTTGATTGATATAATTGATTGAATAATTCCCTTAATCTAAGCCCTAATCACCTACACCTTCTAATTAACCTAGTCGCCCCATGCTCCTATATATGTGATCCCTTGCCACCCCCCTTGAGTGGACAATTCCTCTCTTTGGCATGAGCAACATTGAAGGGCAAAAGCATCATCCATAGGCGCAAGTCTTCTTCCATCAAGGGCCACAAGCTTCTTCCTCCATCCTTCTTCCTTTCCTTGGCGTAAGGTGCTAGAAGGCTTGGCAGCTTCATCTTCTTCTTCCTTCCTTGGTGCCTCTACTCCTTGGTGGTTGGTGCAAGTGATCAAGAGGCACTCCCTTGGTGTGGATCTTCTTCTGAGGCTAACACCGGGCGTGGAAGAAGAGAACTCAAGCATCGGTTGTATACGAGACTGCAAAGGGTGAACACTTGGGCACCTACATCACTTTTCCATCAATTGCTTAGAGGTACTATCTCTTACTCACCATGTCGACCCCCTCACTTGACTCGATCTTTTGGTTTTTGGGATTGGCTTATTTCAGGGATTTGCTTCCGCTGTATGTATCTGTGTATGTATGTAAATTTTAAAATCCTCGGAGTTTCCCAACAGGACTCGATATGGATTTGCAACTCTAGGCACATTGGGTAGAGGGGCCTCGATTGAGTCGATACAAGGCTAATACCCCCCATGTACTTATCCATATGTTGAATTTGGCACTATGATCATCGTATAGTCTTCGAGATAGGTTGTTCTATAGCTTCTAGAGAAATTATGGTAGGGCTATAATTTTTTTCTCGGCCATAATCTTCTCAGCCAAAATCAGGAGAGATGTCCAAAACTTTCATAGGATGATTGTAATTTTTATCGCAGCCATAATATGAAATTATGGGCAGAGTGTATTTTTTTCACGGCAGTAATCTTCTAGCCAGAATCAAGCAGGGCATTTGAAATTCTCACAAGCGGGGCGTCTAAAATTTTAACAAGCGGGGTGTGAAATTTTTCATGTTCATAATCTGGAATTAAGGGCGGAGTGTACTTTTTTTAACTACTATAATCTTCTCGGCCAGAATTAGGTGGGGCATGCAAAATTTTCACAAGCGGGGTGTAAAATTTTTCATGGCAATAATATGAAATTAGGAGGGGGTGTGTAATTTTTTTCATAGCTGTAATTTTTTTCAAGCATCTTTGCAAAGTGCACTAAGGACATCACAACCGAACCATAATTTTTGTCACGGCCGTAATCTGGTATTCTGGAGGGTGCATAATTTTTTTCATGGATGTAATTTTTTGCGTCATTTGGAAACGTTGAATAATACCCTAAAAAAATGTTCATTATTCAAAAAAAATAATCATGCATGAAAAAAATAACTTTATGAGCCAAAAAGAGAAAAGACTATGAGCCTAAAAATGGAAAAAGATGGATAGTTGTGGAACAAAGTGCTACATGGAACAAAGTGCCACATTAGCAATAATGGGGGGCCAGCTCTTGAATCCATGGGAGCCACCTCTTAAATCTCACAATCTCATTTAGGGAGCCATGATAGCTCGAGCGGGCATATGTTTGATTTTCACCTTGACGAGGGTGGATTATTCTTCCAGACATGGAAGGCTTATGTCTTATTCTCCACTATGCAATTTGTATGATAATATGAGGGCCATGTCTGTAATCACCCCAATTCAGCCAAAGCTAAATGTACATGTCAGCAATGAGCAGACACTTACTATCAGCCACAAGGTATGTCTTTCAATCTAAGATCACAATTTTTTTTAGTTGTGTAGAAAAGCTTTGATTTGAAGATATGTCTTTCAATTAGAACTCATGGGCAACTGAAAGAGGTGAGGTTTATATGCCACAAGGTAACTATGAAGATGATTCATTATGCACTCTTGAAGATAAGTTAGATTATTTGGCTCATAAATTAGACACTTTTAATATGCACTCTGTTAGGACATCTTATTCTTCTATTAGATGTGATATTTGTGGATGTTTTGATCATTATACTTCTGAATACCAATTTTTAAATCCCAATTCACCATGGCATCAAGATGATCAATATAATTCTAGATGGGAAAATCACCAAACTTCATTTTATGATGATTGCTTAAATCATATTTCTGAACCATGCTTTGAGGACACTGAAAAATCTAGCTTAGAGATAATGTTTGAGAAATTCATGAAACAAAGTGAAGAGTCACATGAGACCTTTAAACATATGAATTCTAGGATGGATAATATGAGGGCTCATTCTGAAATGCTAGGAACCCAGATAGCACAACAAGGTTGTTTATTTGAGTATGATTTGGAAACTAAAGAAATTGATTTAGAAAAGTCCCCCTCTGATTTTGATTGTTTTGAAATTGAGCCTTATGTGAACATTAATGAATCTCACTCTGATTTTGATAATCTTGAAATTGATCCAATTGATAAATTATTTGTGGAAAAGTTTGAGGAAATTGATTTTGAAAAATCTCCTTTTGATTCTCGTGAAAGTTATGAAATTGATTCTTTTGATTATATATTATTTATGGTTAAATCTGATTCTTGTAATTCTGAGATTGATTCTTTTGATTCTTCTGATGATGAACTATTTGTGGAAAGACATGAGGAAATTGAAAATGATTTGAAAATTATAAACGCTAATGAATCTCACTCTAATGTTTTGCCCATATCTACTGATTTATTTGAAAAATTATGCTTTATTGAAGAACCTAATGTGAGACAAAAAAAACTATTTTGATGATCCAATACTTGAATCTTTTAATGGAAGTCCTATTGCAATTGAAGATATAATTTTGAAAAAAAGACTAATGATTTTGCTTACTAAAAAATATAGGAAAATTATTGAATACCCTCTAAGTGGAATTAAAAATTTTGATTTTTGATTTCTGCATATTTGAGAAAGCCATGTCGATCGTGATTTACATGATATTTTGGCTGTTTGGATTAGTGGCTAAACTTTTAGGACAACGAAATGCAAAAAATTATATGTTATTTACTATGGTACTGATCCACTTACTTCGCCATGATGTTTGAGTTTTGATCAAGCTAATGACCTAAAAATTAGCGCTTCTTGGGAGGCAACCCAAGCACTCTTACTTTGCTTTGTTTCTTTTATTTTAAATTATTTTTAGAATTAACTTTTCTTCTCTTTTTGTAGGAAAAATCAAACTTTGTGCAAAATACGGCACTACCGTAATCTTTTTCACGGTGCCGTAATTCCGGCCGATTTCTTACCCGAGAGTTTTCTAAAGTTTTGTGAAAAATACGGTGGTACCATATTCTTTTTCACGGTACCGTAATTTTGCCTAATTTTTAACCCAAAAGTTCTTTGACTTTTATGGTACTATCGTAACGAATATCATGGGCCATAATTTTGTGTGATTTTCAACCTGAGAGTTTTGAGATTTTTGTGAAAATTACGGCAGTGCCGTAACCATTTTTACGGTGCCGTAATTTGAAATATGATTCCTGCATTCTGCTTGTCTGATTAGGTGTTTTCTCGTTCTGATTTTAAAAAACTGGGTTGGGAAAATTTTTGATCTTTGGCACAAACATAAACTACTCATCTTTGTCTATTTTTTTGGATATTTTTGTTGAATTTTAAAGTTCATGGATCATCCTATAACATATAGCATCTTTTGGTAACTGATTAATTTCTGCAGCAGTTTTTTTTCACTAATCTGATTAGCCTTTTTCCTGCAGGTTTTTAAGAATGCTTTAATAAGTTGAAACCCTGATCATTCACTTGAAATTGGAAGAACATGTTTCAATCTACCTCAAGCATAAGTTGTTTTCATTAAAATATTTTTTGACAATTCTAGGAAGCATGGCAACTTTTGAAATCTGATTAACTTCTGTGTAGTTTTTGATTTAGTAATCTGATTAGCCATCTTTCTGCTGTCACCCTAAATTCCTAACAGATTTTGATCCTCTAATTTTCATACGCCTGGAAAGAACAAGTTTTATTCTTCTACGTGGTGCTGTCTATTTTCTTTATGGATCATTAGATTTTATTCTTAGGCATAGATACTTTTCATAAAAAAAAAAAAAAATTCAGTAGCTACTCTGATTCTGTTCATTGCCGCCAGCATATCTGTTTCTGCAAGATTTCTTCCAGCACCTATGAGAGCTTTCAGTATCAGCCACCATGTGCGGCAGTATCTCCTTCAGCCAGCAGCTGCCATCGGCATCCTCTTCTCCAGCAAGATCACCCTCTGTTACTGCCAGCAGCTTTAACCCCAGATTCTGCTCCTCCACTTCAGATTCAAACTGGCAGAAGCGCTTCCCAGCCCCTGTTCTCTAGTTGGAACAGCAATATCTCTGTTTTCTGATATGTAACAGCAATATCTCTAGTTGGAACCTTCTTCTCCTGAGATACCACTGTCGGCACCTTCCCTATCAGCAGCCACAAGCATCGCTCCTCTAATCCATTTCCTGATCAAAAACAACCAAGTGCCATCTCTGATCATAGCAGGCGGCAGATTTTCAGCAACCCCCAACTTCTCCATTTCTATTTTTGCACTGATGATGCCTTTCTGCTACTGATCAGCTGCCACCTCTGTTTCTTCCAGCAACAACTCCACAGTAGGCAGCTTCAGCTTCTTCCACCACCGGAATCTTCATCTACTGCAATCTTCCACCATCAGCAACTCCTCCCAGCCAATTGCTTGCAGATTCCCGGCCAGAGTTCTACACGCCACCGACTGACATCCATCACTCGGATCAACATGCTTTCTTGAGATCTCAATCAGCAACAGCTGCCGCTTTGATTCTCGCAGACGTCGTCCCTATTTCCAGCCGATCCCGTTTTCTTCTAACCACCAGCTTTCTCTCCAATCTGGCAACGTCTTCTAGATAGAGCTCCACTCCATTTTGAAGCGGCAGCAGCATCTCCTACCGACAGAAACTTAGCCGCACTCGCCATCTTCATCTAGCCGGCAATCTGTTGCTGCATCTCTGGTCCAGCAGGTTGCTATCTCCACTTCATTGCAACAATCGCCAGGATCGCTCTTCTTGCCGGTAGTTTCAGCTGGCAGAACATTCTTCTAGTCCCACTTCTACGTCCAGATCAGCTGCAAACCTGCTCTTCAGCAAATCCAGCTGGCACTTTCTTCTTCTTCGACAGCTTCAGCTGTAGCCGGAGCCTCTTTCATTGCTTGCCCTCTACAGCTATTTCCTCTCCAGACCTAGCACCATGCAGCTTCTACGGCTTCTCTGCATCTTCAGCTTCATGCATGACACAACTGCTCAGTATCTTTATTTCATAACCTCTGCAATCACCATTTGGAAGCTGCATTTTATTTTTTCATTTCATTTTATTTTATTTTTTGCAGCAGAATCTTCATTAGTAATTCTGATTTTTTTTCAGTTGTCCAATATCATCTTTAGCCGCCCACCGACCAACGACTTCGCCTCCAAGACTATAGTCTTTAGCAGGCCACTGGAAACTACTCATCATCACTCTACTGCGGGCACCATCATTGCTAGCAGCTTTTCAACTAGCATCTGTCTCACCTCTGCTTCTCACTTACATCAGCTCTTTCCACCGGCACTCTTCGGACATCTAGCGATATCTCTAATTTTTCTTTGAGAAAAATTTTATTTTTGCTATGTAAGGGACTAATTTTTTATTTGAGCCTTATGTATTTAAAAATTGTGCAGGAAAATTTTTAGAAGGCACATCTTTGGACCCAGCTGCATCTGGCTTGATGATGATTGAGCTTGCTATATAGTTTTGTGAGTATTGTTTGCACTTTCTAGTGATCTTATTCGATTTGATTGCATGGTATTGCTACTTGATTTTTATTTGCTATGATTGTATTACTCACCGAGATTTTTATTCGATTTGGTTGCTTGAATATATCATTTTACACATTTGACTATGATTGTATGAGTTTGATGCTTCACACCTTTTGCATTGATATTGACATTTTTGATGTTTAAAATTTGCATGACTTGAATTTGTGTGGTAAGAGGTGTGAGAATCAAATATTCATGACTTGATGATGTATGCTTTCTTAGGACATGTGGAAATTTCTATGATGATATGCGATTTATTTTTTTTGGAATTTGGATGGATGCATTGCTATGATAATATATTCATTTTTTTTTCTATGATGATGAATGTTTATGCATGTCAATGTCAATGAATGGAAATATACCTATTATGCTGAATTTATTTCTTCAATGTATATCTACTTGTTGAAATCCTTCATTGATTGATGCATAAGGTCTTGGGTAGATATATTATTGATGAATGCAATCTAAGAGTGAAAAATCTTTTATGAATAAAATTAGCATATGAGTGTAATTTTTGAATTGATGTCAATTGATGAACCTAGTTGATGTTTAGTCTATTTTACTATTTGTTGGAAGAAAAAATCCAAGATCAAAAAAGAAAGAGAGACTCCCCTACTTGGCACTATGTAAAATTGACAGTGGTACCAAAGATATGGGTTGAAGTCTATAAAAAAAAGAGAGAGAGAAAAAAAATGACTCCTCTACTTAGCACTGTGTAAAATTGACAGTTGTACTGAAGATAAGAGTTCAAGTCCAAACAAAAAAAATGTGTATCTATGTGGTTACATACCATCAAAAACTCAAAAACACACACACAAAAAAAAAAAGAAGAGAAAGATTTTGAGTGGAAAAAGATTTTGGATATCCTATTCCTGTAAATAAAGGTATAATAGATTTAAACTGAAACAAAGGTGAATTCATGAGACTGAGATTCTGTTTATTATGCGAGTTGCGAAGTTTTATTTGATCAAAGTTGTGAATCTTAAAAGATTAAATTCAGAGGACGATGTATTTATTTGAAATTTTATGTAACGGTTGGTGGAATATTTCATGAGTGATTATATTTTAGAAATTTATTTTTCATAAAAGAGAATATTTTACATACTTAGCATTATTCTTTATTCTATTTATTTGCTCGAGGACAAGCAAAGTTTGAGCCTTATGTTTTTGATGACACCAAAATTCATAGTATATTTTATGTCATTTCATTAGTCTTTTTGTGTCATATTTATGCTCCTTTGCCTGTTTTTAAGCTTTATTTGTCAAATATTACAAAATCTACACCATTTCCTATTTTTGATGATTTTTAGATAAAAAGTGTCATATTTTGATGGATTTTGAAAGATCTGAGCACACCAATGGATTCTAAACGTCGAGACGAAGCCGCCTATCATTTTTATGCAAATTGGAGTAAATTTGAAAAATTACACTTCGGGGTGTAATAAATATTACAATACCATAATTTCCACCTAGAAATATACAGAAGAAAATTACGGCACTGCCATAATCTTTTCCATGATATCGTAATTTCAACCCAGGTTGCCTGATTCTTATGTGGATTTCTTGCGAAGACGATTTCTCGAGTTATAGACCACCAAATTGAGATCCGAAAGAAGCTAAAAACTCATCTCAATGAGGAGAAGAGAAGCAGAGTGAAAGCCCTAATTTTTATCCACTGTCGAGAGAGAAATCGGAGGAGGCATCCCTAGGGCACGGCCACGCGCCAAGAGGCGTAGAGGCCACCTCAGGCCGTAAAATTTACAAGGAAGCTTTGCCTAGAGGAGGATAGGATACCCCAGAAGTTTTAGAGCGAAAAGAAGTCGATCGGAGGAGAAATTAACGAAAGAGCGGGCGCCGGCATTGTTTACTTGCAAAATTATGGGTGTTTTGTAACTTCTACCCTTTCTCTTTGATTTCTGATCGATCTAAACTATGATTTATTGTAATACTTCTACCATGATTGTTTAGATACTTTATGGGACATGGGGTGTAATCCTCTTTAATTTTTATGACTAGATGATCATTATTTTGTCATGATAACTTTACTATGATAATTTTACTTATGTGATGAACTCCTTTAATTCTCCGAAGATTCATATTGTTAGCATGTTTTAGAGTTTTCGGGATATGGACCGAGAGATGATTTGCTTGAGAACTTGGAACCCTAAAATTGAATGTTAGGAACTCATCGTAAGAAATTAGGTTTGTTCTTATTTCTCAATTTTAGAAGTATAATGCCATGTTAATAATCTGAATTTAGGATCGAGTTAATGTGATAAACATGATGATACTGTGAGAGTGAGGATTGGTTCTTTGTAAATTGTCTGCGCGAGAGCGAAATGATTTCTTTATGATGTAAATTATATCTTTATCATAATAAAATTTGATTGACGAACATCTATTCATATCTAGTCATGGAAATTAAGGTGGATGAAACCTAGTCCTAGTTTCTCTCCTAGATATTTCGTGCACTTTCCTATCGTTTACTTGCATCATATTCGATTTGCTTAGCTAGTGAGAAAATAACTATTTGGTACTTAACACGTAGGTCTTTGTGGTTCGATATCTTTTATTACTTCGAAGTATTCGTACACTTGCGGACTACAACAGCAGCTACCATTCACATTCAACCTCGCACTCCAGCTAAGGGAATGCCAAACGTTGCCACGAAATGTTAACATTGAAGGGTTAGGTTTAAAGACTTGTAATTGTCAACACTTGCATTTTTAGTCAATCATCTTTGAAAACAACTCTTGAAACTATGTTAGTGTGTGACCTTGCTTGTGTGTGCCGAGAGTTGAGCTTGCTCCTCTTCTTCTATCCTTACTTCCACCTTCTACTCGCTAAGTCTTGATCCTCTCATACTTCCCATTTACTCCTAGAGTGCTGCCAACTGAAGACCAACATGAGGAGTACTTGGAAGTCTTGAGGCTTGGAGGGACTTGGCAACTATCGGGGAGGAACCAGAATAGAACCTACACAATCTTTGACACCTGAGATCTTACTACAATATTTTAGAAGGGGTTTCGGCCCCCTTCCCACAAGGGGGCCTCAGGTGTCCTCTAACCAATACCAACTATTAACTTGAAAATTGCATGCTAGAATGTCATATCCATCTTGAAATCAGTACTTGTGATAAACTCCCGTTCATTGAAAGAGCTACATACTTAAGGATGATCTAGAAATTTTAGTATTACATTAGTGGTATCAGAGCGGACCTTAGGTGCTCATACATTCATCGGTTGCTTATCTGAATTTCTTGAGAGAAAGAAAACAATGTTTTCTGCATACGGTGCTTTGAATTGCGAGACTAAACCTTGTTGTTTCTCTGAACTTCTAGTTTGTGTTTTCTTAATACTGATTGCATCTTATTTTACTGGCTTTCTGCGCAAAGGATTTTTGAGTACGATTCTATTTAAGAAAAAAAAGGGCTTTGACAAAATTGTTGAACCTGCTACCGAAGTCTGTGCTGAACTTGTTTGCTGAAAATCCGATAACTATAGCTTACCGGATTACTGTTTTGTTGGAAGCCATGGAACTTGGGGCCCCTAATCTGATAGGGAAGCTCAAGTTCAAGAGACAACCTGAGTGTGGATTTATCTCAACAATAGATAAATCACCACCATCTGCTGTCACAACCAGCAAATTCTGATTTCTGATTTTGGCTGGTAAAGTACTGTTGCTTACCAGTCTACATTTCCTAGTATCAGTCGACTTTTTGATTGTGTTGTTTTTTTTTGCCAAAGGCAAGTAAGAGGTTTTATAAAACATAAAAAAATATGTTACAAGAAATGTACAAACCCTAGCATCTTCCTCATCCTAGGATCCAAGAAAAATTTCACAGAGTCTCCCCGGTAAACATGGTCGCATGGATCCCTGCTACATCACTAACAGCACTAGTACTCATCAAGAGGAAAGAACACATCCTCACACAGTATAGAAAACAAAATACAATACAGGATCAGTGATACAAATGTTCTTTGCATCAATTGTGCTTAGAGATGAGAGTCATCACCTCCCTCCTATAGAAATGACCTTTGGGTGCGATGACCCAATGGAGCAGCAGAATCCGTCTTGTAGCAATCTACAGCCAAACATGAGTGCAAGTTGCGAAAGTGCATCCTGCTCGCTTCAGGAAGCCATGCCAACATACGCAAATGCAAATTTCCTATACATATGCGCCTTCTCGGACACGAATCACATATGCGACGAATGACCTGCACAGGGCAACATTTGCAAGAGTGCATGGGATTAGAAAGCGTATGGATAGATTCCCCCCCTTAAATCCAACAATATCATCCCATCTATTTGCGAAATCCAGGACATATGGATCATGATTTGCGCGAGGAATATAGTTCTTGATTTTGATAGTGATATCCGAGATCAAGCTTTTTAGAAAATACATAATCCCCTTTTTGTGAGTGCCCAAAATCTGGTTATTATGGTATCGCCAAATATAATAAAACGCCTCGGTGATCATAAGCTTTTGAATATAAGTTTGGATTGGGTGCGAACGCTGCCCTTGGTTGTTAGCTAATTGGATGAAAACCCCCTCACAGGTGTTGGAGTCAAAGCTAATACCACATCTCCTTGTAATTGATTGCCGAAACCCAGTGAGCAGTTCACAATTTAGGAACAAATGATTAATTGTCTCAGGGTGAGAGTTGCAGAGCATACATGTAGGATCCTGCACAAGCCCCCAAACATGGAGACGTGCCCTGGTACATAATCTACCCTGGCAGAGTAGCCAAAGGAAGAAAGAATGGCGCGGTATCCTCCCTTTGAACCACACATAGTCCTTCCAAGTAACATTCGTGCCCTGTACTTGCCCCTCATAATTGCTACTGACTCTATTACTGCACTTATAGCTGGTATTACTGAACTACTGAACATTACCCTTGCTGTTTGCCTTAAGCTAGATCTTATAATTGCTGCTGAATCTATTACTACACTCATATCTGATGTTGCTGAACAGTACTCTTGCTGGTTACCAATCTATTCTAGCTGCTACTTTCTTGTGTTAGAGTTAACTTTAGATTACTGCTATTATCTTTGCTTGCTCTTAAACTTTCATCATGGTCGTACACACTAGAAACAACCAATTAGCTGATGAACCCAACCAAAACCCAAATTCTCTAGCAGCTATAGTAACCATGCTTGGAAACATGCAGGCCTCTTTTGGAGAGATGCAGGCATCCTTAAATAACTTGAATCTAAGGGTCAGCAACCTAGAAGCCTCAAATCACAGCAATCACATTAGGACTGATCTTCAACATGAAGTTCCTATAGAGGAGACCCAACAACCCCATAATCCATCCCCTAGGAGACGATGAAGAAACCCCTTTCGAGAGGGGGGCGAGAACCCTAAACATGCATAACCGAAACCTTTGCATGGCGGAAATTAGGGATTCAAGAATCGCATGTATGATATATAATCAACTAGATGAAAGGTTGCTAAAATCAACAAAGGGTCATACCGATGCCATAGTTTAGATGATGCCTTGGAAGCAAAGACTCGATTGCTTCTTCTCCAAAGGAATCGCACACAAGAGGAAGAAGGCCTACACTTCGATCGCTCCTTGTGCTAGCAAGGCACCAAAGTGTCTTTGATCGCTTGTCGGGGTGATGAAAGACTTGCTCGGCTTTCTCCACTAGACTTCGGCGTGAGTTCTCTTCTCTACACCCGAGAGTCTGCGAGAGGAAGAAGTGAGACAACCATCCACACGAAGTGGAGACGTTCAGCCAAAACGTGGAGACGTTTTTACACTTGAAAAACCGACTTTCCAATTATAGAAAGTCTTTAATTCCAAAACGTTTTGCGTTGAACTATTCGAAACTCACTTATTCACATTGAACCAAGCGCTCAATCATGAGCCGGTTCAAGGTCTTTGGTTCAATGACCAAACCGAATTAGCCCAAGCATTAAGTCAAGATCGAATTAAACCCTAAGGTCCTAGATCTGACCATTCATCTTCTGATGCTCCTGATCTGATCGATCTAGCATCAACACTCTCGATCGAAGCTTACCGATCTCAAGCCCTAATCAATCAAACATGATCAGACTAGATCTCACTTACAATCAGAGTTTAAATCCCTTTAAACTGAACCGAAACAATTCAGTCCACACGATCTGACTTAAGTAAGCCATATCATCAAATTGTGCGACCCTGAGGGTTTCCTTTAAATGTCGGTAACGATAACTTACGTTATCACGATCAGTGAGGGGGTATCTAGCAACACATCACTGTCTCCCGATATAAAGGAAAGAGTCTTCCAAGACTACACCCAAACCACAGCTCAAGAGTAAATCCATTTCACTAGGCATGCATGTGTCCTTTGCCACTGGATGTTCTTATTGGACAAGCGTGTCAAGCCTGTAACTCCAATATGATGAGCATGATTAGATCAGATGAACACAGTCACCTGGGTATGGCCATACACTTTCTCAATCATCTCATCCAGGGGGGGCCCATTAGAACATCACACTCCTTAAACAAGGTGACGACAATCCTTTATCTATCACTAGTGCCCTAACCTGACTCAAGCTCACCATCCAAGATAGTCTATAATCATTATGTTTCAAATGATATTAAACCACCTCAAAACAATGACAATCATCATTTAGAAACACAAGTGATCTCAAGTCAAAGGACATGTGCCACTTGATGCAAACAAGGATTATTCACATTGTGACAAGCAATTGAATATCCTAGTAGGGTCTGTCCAGTACATCCAATGTACCCATGAGTCTACATCTTATTCCATGCTCGAAGCATCCTATAAGATTAGAACACATATTAGTCTTAACCATATCAAGGCTGTCTCATGTTCACCAAGATATTTCGACTAAGGACATATAGCATGTCAGCCTAGCTGAACAGCTTTGAGACATTATTCAGAAGTACACTTATTACAGCAGACAAGGCAACAAACTGAATAACAACCATTGCCTTTATAAACATAAAAGTTTATTACATGATACTGATACAATCCCAAGGCCTCAAACATTAGCCTTAAGGGCATACCCCAACAATCTCCCACTTGCACTTAATCTAATGGTTGAGAAATCTCAAACCCATATTATTACAGTGCTTCTCATGCTTCTGCTGCGCCAGAGGCTTGGTAAGCGGGTCAGCCAGATTGTCATCTGTATGTACCTTGCAGATTTTGATCTCGCCACGATCAATGATCTCCCGGATCAAGTGAAACCGTCTCTGTATGTGCTTGGACTTCTGGTGCGACCGTGGTTCCTTTGCTTGTGCAATTGCTCCAGTGTTATCACAGAAGATAACCAAAGGATCTGCACTCGAAGGAACAACACCAAGTTCCTAAATGAACTTACGAATCCACACTGCCTCCTTGGATGCTTCCGAGGCTGCAACATACTCGGCTTCTGTTGTGGAATCAGCAACAGTAGACTGTTTGAAACTCTTCCACACCACTGCTCCTCCATTCAAGCTAAATACATAGCCTGATTGCGATCGAAAATCATCCTGGTCAGACTGGAACGAAGCGTCAGTATATCCTTCAATACTGAGTTCTTCCTGACCACCATACATCAAGAACATATCTTTGGTCCTCCGCAGATATTTCAAAATGTTCTTGACTGCAATCCAGTGTGCCTGACCTGGATTACTTTGGAATCGACTGGTCACGCTTTACCCGTAAGCGACGTCTGGGCGAGTACACAACATCGCATACATAATGGACCCAATAGCCGAAGCATAAGGCGTATTGTCCATTTTATCTTTCTCAGTCTATGTTTGTGGACACTGACTCTTCGAAAGATTCAGACCATGTCTGACTGGAAGATATCCCCTTTTAGAATTCTCTAAATGAAATCTTTCCAGGACTTTATCGATGTAAGTACTCTGGCACAGCCCGAGAAGCCTCTTAGATCTATCTCTGTAGATCTTCACACCTAACACATAGGCTGCTTCTCCTAGATCTTTCATCTGAAAACATTTTCCTAACCATGCTTTAACAGCATGCAGTTCAGGAATATCATTTCCAATGATTAAGATGTCATCGACGTAGAGGACTAGGAAAGTAATCACGCTCCCACTAAACCTCTTATATACACACGGGTCATCTTCGTTCTTGATGAAACCAAACTTAGAGATTGATTCATCAAAACGAATATTCCAGCTTCTAGATGCTTGTTTCAGTCCATAAATGGACTTCTTTAACTTGCATATTTTATGACGATCTGATGGATTAGTGAAACCTTCTGGTTGTGTCATATACACATCCTCATCCATATTTCCATTAAGGAAAGCCGTCTTCACATCCATCTGCCAGATCTCATAATCGTAATATGCAGCTATCGCGAAAAGAATCCGAATAGACTTAAACATGGCTACAGGTGAGAAAGTTTCATCATAATCTATCCCGTAGATTTGTTTGAAACCCTTCGCAACTAGCCTGCCTTTATAGGTAACTACGTTACCATCCATGTCAATCTTCTTCTTGAAGATCCATTTACAGCCTATAGGGATTACTCCCAGAGGCGGATCAACCAAATCCCAGACTTGGTTATCTGACATGGAGTCCATCTCGGCTCGCATAGCTTCAAGCCATCTAGCTGACTCCGGTCCACTGACCGCATCCGCATAAGTGAGGGGTTCATCATTATCAATGATGTAGACTCCGTCATAGCGCTCAGGCTGTTGACGGATCCTTCCCGATCTACGCGGTTCCCGTGATATCTGAGCCTCAGGTTGTTCAATAACCTGTTCTACCGGCTCAGGCTCATCCAACTCTGCTTGAGCACTTTGTCCTTTTTCTGGATTCTCATCCAGTTTTATTTCTCTCCCACTGGCCTCTTGCAGAAGAAATTCCTTCTCAAGAAAAATAGCCGTCCGAGCAACAAATACCTTGTTCTCTTTGGGATCGTAGAAATAATAACCCTTAGTTTCCTTAGGGTAACCGACAAAGATACATTTGTCAGATCTGCTCTCCAGTTTCCCAGAGGCGAGCTTTTTGACATAAGCCTCGCAACCCCAGATCTTAATAAATGTCAAGCTAGGCTGTTTCCCATACCATAACTCATATGGCGTCTTTGAAACTGCCTTGGATGGCACTCGGTTTAGTACCTTTGCAGCTGTTTCCAGTGCAAATCCCCAAAAGGAGTAAGGTAGAGTAGCCTGACTCATCATAGAACGAACCATATCAAGTAACGTTCTATTTCTCCTCTCGGACACACCATTCCACTGCGGTGTTCCTGGTGGAGTTAGCTGTGAGATAATCCCACACTCTTTTAGATAGTCAGTAAATGCATGACTCAAGTATTCTCCACCTCGATCAGAACGAAGTGCCTTGATATTTCGGCCTAGCTGATTCTGTACTTCATTTTTGAACTCTTTGAACTTGTTAAAAGATTCACTTTTATGTCTCATTAAATAGACATATCCATATCTACTGAAATCATCAGTAAAGGTAATGAAGTACTGATAGCCACCTCTGGCATGTTTACTAAATGGCCCACACACATCGCTGTGTATTAGGTCAAGTAAACCTGAAGCCCTTTGACCTTTGTGAGGAAAAGGTGACTTCGTCATTTTACCCATCAAACAAGCTTTGCATGTATCAATCTCCTCATAGGAGAATGATCCCAGCAGTCCATGATCATGCAACCGCTTAATGCGCTTCTTGTTAATATGGCCTAAACGACTATGCCATAACAAGGTGCTGTCATCAGCATACTTGGCTTTCTTATTATCAATGTTTTGTATAGAATTTTCCATGTCCAACATGAATAACCCATTGTTAATTGAACCAGTAGCATAAACAATATTATCAAGAGAAAGTACACACTTTGAAATATTGCATTCAAAGGCAAATCCTTTCCTGACAAGAGCAGGAATAGAGATAATATTTTTAGTAATACTGGGAACAAAGTAACAACTGTTTAGTTCTAATACAATGCCAGATGGTAATGAGATGAAATAGTCTCCTACAGCAACAGCAGCAACCCGTGCCCCGTTTCCAACGCGTAGGTCCACCTCATGCTGTCCCACCTGTCTTCTTCTCTTGAGTTCCTGCACATTTGAACAAATGTGAACTCCACATGCAGTGTCCAACACCCATGATATAGAAGAAGATGAAACCATGACTTCCGTCACGTAAATACCTGAGCCAGAAGCAATGCTTCCCCTCTTATCTCCTTGGAGCGCTTTACAGTCCTTTTTCCAGTGACCCAGCTGGCCACAGTGGAAACATCTGTACTCCTTTGACCGCTTGACCTTTTGCTTCAGAGCCTTGCTGTAGCTCTTGACAGGGGCCTTGCCCTTCTTCCCCTTCTTCTTGTTCCTAGAAGGAACCATTAAGACAGAGGTTG
Source organism: Costus lasius (assembly GCA_027563935.2). NCBI lineage: Eukaryota > Viridiplantae > Streptophyta > Magnoliopsida > Zingiberales > Costaceae > Costus > Costus lasius. The sequence continues at coordinate 61,016,346 of CM050454.1, read as the reverse complement.
AAGGCTTTCCCTTCAGAGTCTCCTCAGTAGTCAAGAGCATATTCAGCAGCTCTGCCGGAGTACAATCGATTTTGTTCATATTAAAGTTAATAATGAACGCATCGAAAGAGGGCGGGAGAGACTGTAGAATAATGTCTACAGCAAGCTCCTGATTGATGGTATGCCCCAGTTTTTCTAGAGCCTCCTTGTGCCTAATCATCTTGAGCACGTGAGCTCCCACTGGGCTTCCTTCAGCCAGTTTGCTCTGAAAGAAAAGCTTTGTCAGATTATAGCGTTCTGTCCTCGCCTGTGCAGCATACAGCATCTTGAGGTTCGCTATAATTTCTATAGCCGACATATCCTCATGCTGACGCTGCAGCGGTGGCATCATAGACGCTAGCATCAGGCAAGCGACATCAATGCTATCATTGACGTGCTTTTCATAGGCTTCACGAACCGCCCTTGCGGCGTTCGCAGCGGGTTGAGGCGGTATAGCCGTCTCGAGGACATACAGTTTCCTCTCTGCCTTAAGAACGATCTTAAGGTGTCCGAACCAGTCTGAGAAGTTTGGCCCAGCAAACTTCTCCCTTTCCAGTAGGGATCGCACATTGAAGCTCATGGTGTTCGTTGCTGCAGGAATCTACAACAATGCAAGAACAGCAAGGTCAGTATCAATGTTTAGAATCAATCCAGGACTTAAGAAAGATTCTTTTCTCACTATTTTATCTGACTGAAAAATCCATTAAAACAGTCCGAAAGAGTAACACTCTTTTAGTGAGATGGGATCCAGATTTCATACTTGGTCTCCGCGTCCCGCTCAGGCGAGATAAGATGCACAGAGAATACAAGTACTAATTTCTGGTAGGCAGTCCCTACCAATCGCCAACCCGTGCGATTCCCCTTCATCTGGGCAATCCAGCAGACTGTGCCAACTGAGTTGGTACAACACAATCTCTGACCCCACAGATGGCTGCCTCCATGTGCTACCATATGCGCCACATATGTAGCCTACATGGTCAAGCTAACCCGACCTACTCCCTGGACCACCACGTGCTATGCTGAGCAACGAGAAGCGATAAATCCCTTCTCTGTAACACGCAGGTGAAATCCCGCACCGTCTGAAGATAGATGGATGTGCCCACTGAGTGGGTACAACACGGCTCCAACGATAATCAGAACAGTGAGGTTTCGCGTCAGAAGGCTTACGAGCTTGATATTGATGCGTTGGATTTTAACGGTCTTTTATCTTCTTACTATCAGGCAAATCCTATGGCTATAGCAGAAGATAAACTCATGCAATTCTAATTATAAAAGCAATAAATAGAAAGCATGCTGATCTTATGTGGTAAAAGCCCATGAACCCTAAGTAAGACCTTAAGTTATCTTAAGTCTTCACTTGCTTCTTGGGTCTTTTGCATCTCATCTGGTCCAACCCAGGGCCCTAGCGCTCAATGCAGCTCAGGTGCGCCCACCAGCTGAATGCGCCTCTGCAATGTGTGCTTTTGAGCTCTTGTCTAATCAAAATACATTTTGATCTATCTAGACAAGCTTGACTCGCAGGTCAATTATACAATAAATTAATTAAAAATGTGATTCGTAGATCACAATACAAATTAATTTACAAGTTTAATTCCAGGCTCGCAGGCCCCAGCACAGCACACATTAAATTGGGCATCCCACATAAGATTAAATAAACAAGCATATGGCATCAATCAATCATCATGTGATCCCTTACAAAGAAAATAAAATTTTGAAAACCCCATAGGCATCAATTTTAATTTCCTTATGTGCCCTACAACCTTACAACGGTCCATTGATAGGGATCCACTCAACAATCTAGTTAGATCCATGCCCTTGCATGCACCAAGTCCTAACTGACTCGAGTTGACCTAATGGTCAACCATGCATGCGCCAAGGGCTGAACAACCAACATGAGTTCTGGCAAGCGGGTGTGACCCCGGGCCTAACTCATGTGTGTTCACTGGTTGTCTCAACCAGACCTCGCTACACGCCTCTGATGCAATCGACCTATAGCCACCTTGTGCTTGCGCACAGGTGCCATCTGGTCGATCCATCTAGGCTGTCAGATGGTCTGATCAGACTATTTGATCTAACCTAGAGGGTGACTTCAACCCCATCAACCCGTCTAAGGGTTTATAGTAAGCGCATATAGATCTAATTGTTTGCGCGCAAGTAAACAAGTTTTTAATGAAATACCATTCAACAAACTAAACATGCGCCAACAAGATCATGCAAAAACATGAACAAAACACATGCGCCAACACCTAAAACCTAGCATGTAGATTCGCATGTGAAAAAGATCTATACTAGAGCGCAAACAAGGATCACAAAGCAATCATATAACCATACATACAACCGCAGCTCTGATACCAATTGAAGAAACCCCTTTCGAGAGGGGGGCGAGAACCCTAAACATGCATAACCGAAACCTTTGCATGGCGGAAATTAGGGATTCAAGAATCGCATGTATGATATATAATCAACTAGATGAAAGGTTGCTAAAATCAACAAAGGGTCATACCGATGCCATAGTTTAGATGATGCCTTGGAAGCAAAGACTCGATTGCTTCTTCTCCAAAGGAATCGCACACAAGAGGAAGAAGGCCTACACTTCGATCGCTCCTTGTGCTAGCAAGGCACCAAAGTGTCTTTGATCGCTTGTCGGGGTGATGAAAGACTTGCTCGGCTTTCTCCACTAGACTTTGGCGTGAGTTCTCTTCTCTACACCCGAGAGTCTGCGAGAGGAAGAAGTGAGACAACCATCCACACGAAGTGGAGACGTTCAGCCAAAACGTGGAGACGTTTTTACACTTGAAAAACCGACTTTCCAATTATAGAAAGTCTTTAATTCCAAAACGTTTTGCGTTGAACTATTCGAAACTCACTTATTCACATTGAACCAAGCGCTCAATCATGAGCCGGTTCAAGGTCTTTGGTTCAATGACCAAACCGAATTAGCCCAAGCATTAAGTCAAGATCGAATTAAACCCTAAGGTCCTAGATCTGACCATTCATCTTCTGATGCTCCTGATCTGATCGATCTAGCATCAACACTCTCGATCGAAGCTTACCGATCTCAAGCCCTAATCAATCAAACATGATCAGACTAGATCTCACTTACAATCAGAGTTTAAATCCCTTTAAACTGAACCGAAACAATTCAGTCCACACGATCTGACTTAAGTAAGCCATATCATCAAATTGTGCGACCCTGAGGGTTTCCTTTAAATGTCGGTAACGATAACTTACGTTATCACGATCAGTGAGGGGTATCTAGCAACACATCACTGTCTCCCGATATAAAGGAAAGAGTCTTCCAAGACTACACCCAAACCACAGCTCAAGAGTGAATCCATTTCACTAGGCATGCATGTGTCCTTTGCCACTGGATGTTCTTATTGGACAAGCGTGTCAAGCCTGTAACTCCAATATGATGAGCATGATTAGATCAGATGAACACAGTCACCTGGGTATGGCCATACACTTTCTCAATCATCTCATCCAGGGGGGGCCCCATTAGAACATCACACTCCTTAAACAAGGAGACGGCAATCCTTTATCTATCACTAGTGCCCTAACCTGACTCAAGCTCACCATCCAAGATAGTCTATAATCATTATGTTTCAAATGATATTAAACCACCTCAAAACAATGACAATCATCATTTAGAAACACAAGTGATCTCAAGTCAAAGGACATGTGCCACTTGATGCAAACAAGGATTATTCACATTGTGACAAGCAATTGAATATCCTAGTAGGGTCTGTCTAGTACATCCAATGTACCCATGAGTCTACATCTTATTCCATGCTCGAAGCATCCTATAAGATTAGAACACATATTAGTCTTAACCATATCAAGGCTGTCTCATGTTCACCAAGATATTTCGACTAAGGACATATAGCATGTCAGCCTAGCTGAACAGCTTTGAGACATTATTCAGAAGTACACTTATTACAGCAGACAAGGCAACAAACTGAATAACAACCATTGCCTTTATAAACATAAAAGTTTATTACATGATACTGATACAATCCCAAGGCCTCAAACATTAGCCTTAAGGGCATACCCCAACAGACGATCTGAACATAATTGGGGGGAAGGGACTAGTAGGCCTAGCCAAGGAACTAGGATAAATCAAAGACCTGAATGGGGGAGAATGGACATATAGGGCTGGTAATCAAAGAAGATCAATTCCTAACTTGAATGAACACCACTTAGAAGAAACATCCTATAGAGCTCCCTCACATCCTAGGGAAGAAGATGATGTGTATAGAACTATCAAACTCAATCCACCTACATTTGAGGGCAGCTTAGATACACAAACTTTCGTGGAGTGGCAAACCCAAGTTGAACAATATTTTGTATGGGGAAAAGTGTCTGAAACTAGAAAGGTTAAATGTGTCAAGTTCCAATTAAGGGGTTCTAAATGTATTGGAATAGTGTTGAAATCAAGCTAGCCAGGAGTGGTATCCCACTCATCACCACTTGGGAAGACATGAAGTGGAAGCTAAGAGAGAAATATGTCTCCCCGAATTATCGGCAGAATATGTATGATCAACTCTCTAGACTAACCCATGGTAGTGACCCTGCAACTGAATATGGAAAAAAAATTGAAGATCTATTAATTAGGTGTGATCTTAATGAGGACTCATGGCTGACCTTGAATCGGTTCAAATGGGGACTAAGAACTGATATCAAAAGGGGCTTAATCCACCATAGATGTGAAACGTTGCAAGAGGCCTATCAATTTGCTATAGACATCGAATATGAGCAATAGCAACTTAGAGTCAACCAACCGAGACCTAGTGTCATCACCACCCCTACTAAGGCATCAACGGTCGAAGGAACCCCTACAGATAAGAGGAATACTGTTGGGAAACCCCGGGGATATTTTATAAATTTTTTAGAAACAAATACAATGCACAGCGGAATAATATCCCCAAAACAGGCCGGTCCCAAAAACCCAATGAAGATCGCATGCGAGAGAGTCGACACGATGAGATAGAAAATATCTTAAAGCAAGATGAGACTGATGTCGAGGTAGGCGGCCAAGCGTGCGCCCTCTGCAGTCTCACACACGTGGATGCCTCGAGTCCTCTTCTTCCATGCCCGGTGCTAGCCACGGGAAGAAGATCCAAGCCTTAGGGAGACCTCCACTTCACTTGCGCCACCTTCTAGAGAAGTTGCACCAAGGAGGAGGGAAGAAGACAAGCCGCCAAGCTCCAATGCTCCAAACGCCAAGAGGAAAGGACGAAGGTTGTGAAAGTCCCCTTTCAATAAGGGGGGCCGAAACCCTAAAGTGGCGCATACAAAACATGGGCAGCGGATACTAGGGTTTCATGGGATCGATGCATGTATTATGATCAACATTAAAACTTTTGAATGCAAGAAAGAATGCGATTCATACCATGGCCATTTCTAGATGGCGCCTTGGAAGCAAGAGAACAAAAGAGGTCTCCTCCAAATCGTCACACACAAGATGATCAACGGCTTACTCCTTCTTGTCGTCCCTTGTGCTAGCAAGGATCGTCCAAGGTGTCTTTGATCGTTTGAAGGGAAGAGAGAGCTTTCCTTGCTTGGCGAATTTTTTCTTCTTTCGTCTACCACCTTTTCTCACACGAATGTGTGAAGAGCCAAAGGCAAAACGGCGACAAGAGGGCGAGAGAGGGGCGACGTGAGAGAGATGTGGTCACGTTGTGACATGCTATCTAAAAATAGCAAAACCATCTCAACGTTCAAGTGACCCCAATCGCAAAAGCCAACTTGAACCATACGCTCATCCAATGAGCTGGTTCAAATCGATTTGGTTCAATAACCAAATAAACCAAGCAATTAGTCCAGATTATAATAAACCCCTAAGGCTTAAGATCTGACCATTGATCTCTTGATGCTCCTGATCTCACTGATCTAGCATCTATTCTCTCAATCGAAGCTTACCGATCTCAAGCCCTAATCAATCAAACATGACCAGAATAGATCTCACTTACAATCAGAGACTAAATCCCTTTAAACTGAACCCAAACAATTCAGTCCACACGATCTGACTTAAGTAAGCCATATCATCAAATTGTGCGACCCTAAGGGTTTCCTTTAAATGTCGGTAACGATAACTTACGTTATCACGATCAGTGAGGGGTATCTAGCAACACATCACTGTCTCCCGATATAAAGGAAAGAGTCTTCCAAGACTACACCCAAACCACAGCACAAGTGTGAATCCAATTCACAAGGCATGCAAATTTCCTTTGCCACTGGATGTTCTTATTGGACAAGCGTGTCAAGCTTGTAGCTCCAATATGATGAGCATGATTAGATCAGATGAACACTGTCACCTGGGTATGGCCATACACTTTCTCAATCATCTCATACAGAGGGGGGCCCCTTTAGAACATCACACTCCAATTAAGGAGACGGCAATCCTTTATCTATCACTAGTGCCCTAACCTGACTCAAGCTCACCATCCAAGATAGTCTATAACCATTATGTTTCAAATGATATTGAACTACCTCAAAACAATGACAATCATCATTTAGAAACACAAGTGATCTCAAGTCAGAGGAAATGTGCCACTTGTTGCAATCAAGGATTATTCACATTGTGACAAGCAATTGAATATCCTAGTAGGGTCTGTCCAGTACATCCAATGTACCCATGAGTCTACATCTTATTCCATGCTCGAAGCATCCTATAAGATTAGAACACATATTAGTCTCAATCATATCAAGGCTGTCTCATGTTCGCCAAGATATATCGACTAAGGACTTTACTGCATGTCAGCCCAGCTGAACAGCATTGAGACATTATTCAGAAGTATATGATTGCAGCAGATAATATAACAAACTGAATAACAACCATTGCCTTTATAAACATAAGAGTTTATACATGACACTGTTACAATCCCAAGGCCTCAAACATTAGCCTTAAGGGCATACCCCAACAATCTCCCACTTGCACTTAATCTAATGGTTGAGAAATCTCAAACCCATATTATTACAGTGCTTCTCATGCTTCTGCTGCGCCAGAGGCTTGGTAAGCGGGTCTGCCAGATTGTCATCTGTATGAACCTTGCAGACTTTGATCTCGCCACGATCTATGATCTCCCTGATCAAGTGAAACCGTCTCTGTATGTGCTTGGACTTCTGGTGCGACCGTGGTTCCTTTGCTTGTGCAATTGCTCCAGTGTTATCACAGAAGATAACCAAAGGATCTGCACTCGAAGGAACAACACCAAGTTCTTGAACGAACTTACGAATCCACACTGCCTCCTTGGATGCTTCCGAGGCTGCAACATACTCGGCTTCTGTTGTGGAATCAGCAACGATTGACTGTTTGAAACTTTTCCACACCACTGCTCCCCATTCAAGCTAAAAACATAGCCTGATTGCGATCGGAAATCATCCTGGTCAGACTGGAATGAAGCATCAGTATATCCTTCTATACTGAGTTCTTCCTGAACACCATACACCAAGAACATATCTTTGGTCCTCCGAAGATATTTTAAAATGTTCTTGACTGCAATCCAGTGCGCCATACCTGGATTACTTTGGAACCGACTGGTCACGCTTAACCCGTAAGCGACGTCTGGGCGAGTACACAACATCCCATACATAATGGATCCAATAGCCGAAGCATAAGGCGTATTGTCCATTTCATCTTTCTCAGTCTGTGTTTGTGGACACTGACTCTTCGAAAGATTCAGACCATGTCTGACTGGAAGATATCCTCTTTTAGAATTCTCTAAATGAAATCTCTCCAGGACTTTATCGATGTAAGTACTCTGGCACAGCCTGAGAAGCCTCTTAGATCTATCCCTGTAGATCTTCACACCTAATACATAGGCTGCTTCTCCTAAATCTTTCATCTGGAAACATTTTCTTAACCATGCTTTAACCGCATGCATTTCAGGAATATCGTTTCCAATGATCAAGATATCATCGACATAGAGGACTAGGAAAGTAATCACGCTCCCACTAAACCTCTTATATACACACGGGTCATCCTCGTTCTTGATGAAACCAAATTCAGAGATTGATTCATCAAAACAAATATTCCAGCTTCTCGATGCTTCTTTAAGTCCATAAATAGACTTCTTTAACTTGCATATTTTATGACGATCTGATGGATTAGTGAAACCTTCTGGTTGTGTCATATACACATCCTCATCCAGATTTCCATTAAGGAAAGCTGTCTTCACATCCATTTGCCAGATCTCATAATCATAATATGCTGCTATCGCGAAAAGAATCCGAATAGACTTAAACATAGCTACAGGTGAGAAAGATTCATCATAATCTATCCCGTAGATTTGTTTGAAACCTTTCGCAACTAGCCTGCCTTTATAGGTAACCACGTTACCATCCATGTCAATCTTCTTCTTGAAGATCCATTTACAGCCTATAGGGATAACTCCCGGAGGCGGATCAACCAAATCCCAGACTTGGTTATCTGACATGGAGTCCATCTCGGCGCGCATAGCTTCAAGCCATCTCGCTGAATCCGGTCCACTGACCGCATCCGCATAAGTGAGGGGTACATCATTATCAATGATGTAGACTCCGTCATAGCGCTCAGGCTGTCGACGGATCCTTCCCGATCTTCGCGGTTCCCGTGATATCTGAGCCTCAGGTTGTTCAGTAACCTGTTCTACCGGCTCAGGCTCATCCAACTATGCTTGACCACTTTGTCCTTCCTCTGGATTCTCATCCAGCTTTATTTCTCTCCCACTGGCCTCTTGCAGAAGAAACTCCTTCTCAAGAAATATGGCCGTCCGAGCAACAAACACCTTGTTCTCTTTGGGATCGTAGAAATAATAACCCTTAGTTTCCTTAGGGTAACCGACAAAGATACATTTCTCAGATCTACTCTCTAGTTTTCCAGAGGCGAGCTTTTTGACATAAGCCTCGCAGCCCTAGATCCTGATAAATGTCAAGCAAGGCTGTTTCCCATACCATAATTCATATGTGGTCTTTGAAACTGCCTTGGATGGCACTCGGTTTAGTACCTTTGCAGCTGTCTCCAGTGCAAATCCCCAAAAGGAGTAAGGTAGAGTAGCCTGACTCATCATAGAACGAACCATATCAAGTAACGTTCTATTTCTCCTCTCGGACACACCATTCCATTGCGGTGTTCCTGGCGGAGTGAGCTGTGAGATAATCCCACACTCCTTCAGATAGTCAGTAAACTCTCGACTTAGGTATTCTCCACCTCGATCAGAACGAAGTGCCTTGATATTTCGGCCAAGCTGATTCTGTACTTCATTCTTGAACTCTTTGAACTTGTCAAAAGATTCACTTTTATGTCTCATAAGATAGACATACCCATATCTACTGAAATCATTAGTGAAGGTAATGAAGTACTGATAGCCACCTCTGGCATGTTTACTAAAAGGCCCACACACATCACTGTGTATAAGGTCAAGTAAACCTGAAGTCCTTTGACCTTTATGAGGAAAAGGCGACTTCGTCATTTTGCCCATCAAACAAGCTTTGCATGTATCAATCTCCTCATAGGAGAATGATCCCAGCAGTCCATAATCATGCAACCGCTTAATGCGTTTCTTGTTAATATGACCTAAACGACTATGCCATAGCAAGGTGCTGTCATCAGCATATTTGGCTTTCTTATTATCAATATTGTGTATAGAACATTCCATGTCCAACATGAATAACCCATTGTTAATTGAACCAGTAGCATAAACAATATTATCTAAAGAAAGAACACACTTTGAAATATTGCATTCAAAGGAAAACCCCTTCCTGACACGAGCAGGAATGGAGATAATATTTTTAGTAATGCTGGGAATAAAGTAACAATTGTCTAGTTCCAATACAAGTCCAGATGGTAAAGAGATGAAATAGTCTCCTACAGCAACAGCAGCAACCCGTGCCCCGTTTCCAACTCGTAGGTCCACCTCATACTGTCCCACCTGTCTTCTTCTCTTGAGTTCCTGTACATTTGAACAAATGTGAACTCCACATGCAGTGTCCAACACCCATGAAATAGAAGAAGATAAAACCATGACTTCCGTCATGTATATACCTGAGCCAGAAGCGATGCTTCCCCTCTTGTCTCCTTGGAGCGCTTTACAGTCCTTTTTCCAGTGACCCAGCTGGCCACAGTGGAAACATCTGTATTCCTTCGACCGCTTGACCTTTTGCTTCAGAGCCTTGCTGTAGCTCTTGACAGGGGTCTTGCCCTTCTTCCCCTTCTTCTTGTTCCTAGAAGGAAACATCAAGACAGAGGTTGAAGGCTTTCCCTTCAGAGACTCCTTAGTAGTCAAGAGCATATTCAGCAGCTCTGCCGGAGTACAATCGATTTTGTTCATATTAAAGTTAATGATGAACGCATCGAAAGAGGGCAGGAGAGACTGCAGAATAATGTCTACAGCAAGCTCCTGATTGATGGTATGCCCCAGTTTCTCTAGAGCCTCCTTGTGCCCAATCATCTTGAGCACGTGAGCTCCCACTAGGCTCCCTTCAGCCAGTTTGCTCTGAAAGAACAGCTTAGTCAAATTATAGCGCTCAGTCCTCGCCTGCGCAGCATACAGCATCTTGAGGTTTGCTATAATTTGTATAGCAGACATATCCTCATGCTGACGCTGCAGCGGTGGCGTCATAGACGCTAGCATCTGGCAAGCGACATCAATGCTATCATTGACATGCTTTTCATAGGCATCCCGAACCGCCTTTGCGGCGTTCGAAGCGGGCTGAGGCGGTATAGCCGTCTCGAGGACATACAGTTTCCTCTCTGCCTTAAGAACAATCTTAAGGTGTCCGTACCAGTCTGAGAAGTTCGGCCCAGCAAACTTCTCCCTTTCCAGTAGGGATCGCACATTGAAGCTCATGGTGTTCGTTGCTGCAGGAATCTACAACAATGCAAGAACAGCAACGTCAGTATCAATGTTCAGAATCAATCCAGGACTTAAGAAAGATTCTTTTCTCACTATTTTATCTGGCTGAAAAATCCAGCAAAAACAGCCCGAAAGAGTAGAACTCTTTTAGTGAGATGGGATCCAGATTTCATACTTGGTCTCCGCGTCCCGCTCAGGCGAGATAAGATGCACAGAGAGTACAAGCACTAGTCTCTGGTAGGCTGTCCCAGCCAATCGCCAACCGGTGCGATTCCCCTTCATCTGGGCAATCCAGCTGACTGTGCCAACTGAGTTGGTACAACACAGTCTCTGATCCCACAGATGGCTGCCTCCATGTGCTACCATATGCGCCACATATGTAGCCTACATGGTCAAGCTGACCCGACCTACTCCCTGGACCACCACGTGCTATGCTGAGCAACGAGAAGCGATAAATCCCTTCTCTGTAACACGCAGGTGTAATCCCGCACCGTCTGAAGATAGATGGACGTGCCCACTGAGTGGGTACAACACGGCTCCAACGATAATCAGAACAGTGAGGTTTCGCGTCAGAAGGCTTACGAGCTTGATATTTTAGCGTTGGATTTTAACGGTCTTTTATCTTCTTGACTATCATGCAATTCCTATGGTGATAGCAGAAGATAAACTCATGCAATTCTAATTATAAAAGCAATAAATAGAAAGCATGCTGATCTTATGTGGTAAAAGCCCATTAAGCCTAAGTTAGACCTTAAATTAAACTTAAGTCTTCACTTGCTTTTCTTCATGGGTCTTTTGCTGCTCATCTGGCCCAAACCAGGGCCCAAGCGCCATCTGCAGCTCAGGTGCGCCTACCAGGGAAAATGCGCCTGGTCCCAGAGTCGAACCCTGGACCTCCCACCTGGTCAAGCCTCTGCTGCAAGCGCCTCTGCCAAGTGTGCTCTGTGCTCTTGTCTGATTAATTTACAAATTAATCTATCTAGACAAGATTGACTCGCAGGTCAATTACACTTTATAATTTAAATGAAAAGTGATGCGCAGATCACAATAAAAATATTTATTTACATTTAAATTCCAGGCACGCAGGCCCCAGCACAGCACACATTAAACATGGGCAGCCCACACAAGATTAAATAAACAAACATATGCTTACAAACATCATGCGATCCAACATAAGAAAATAAAATTTCGAAAACCCCATTGGCATCAATTTCAATTTTCCTTATTGGCCCTACTACCTTACAACGGTCCATTACAAGGGATCCACTCATCTGACCTAGTCAGATCCATTGCCCTTGCATGCACCAAGTCGTAACTGACTTGAGTCGACCTAATGGTCAACCATGCATGCGCCAGGGCTGAACAACCCTCATGAGTTCTGGCAAGCGGGTGTGACCCCGGGCCTAACTCATGTGTGTTCACTAGTCGTCTCAATCAGACATCGCTACACGCCTGTCTGCAGTCGACCTATAGCCATCTCGTGCTTACGCACAGATGCTATCTGGTCGACCCATCAAGGCTGTCAGATGATCTGATCAGACTGTTTGGATCTAACCTAGGGGATGACTTCAACCCTAATAACCCGTCTAAGGGTTTAAAGCAGGCGTGATGCAGGAGCATTTTGACATATTTGACTTAATTTTGACTTAGTCAATTTTTGTATAATTATCGTAGATCTTGATTGAATGTAGATTTTGATGGGCATGTCATTCTAAATTTAATGTGGCACTAATCCTTATTATTTCATTTGCCATGTACTCAACATGAGATCAAGACAATTGAAGTCAACATCTCAAGAAGATCCAAGCTCAAATCCACAGCAAGTTCCAGTCGACATCCAATTCCAGCTTTCAATCTTCATCCACTCTCAACAATTTGGGAGCTCTTAACCTTCAAAACAAATTGCAATCAACATTTATTCACTCATCCAAAGCTTCAAAGATTACGTGCCAATCAACTTCTCAGCCTGAGCAATACTTGCAATTCTCGCTAATGCCATGCACCAAATCCTGCAAGATCTTCAACAAATGCGGCCACAGATTTTGAGAGTCAAAATTCAACCGTTGCAGCTTACGTGAATAGCAAACAAAGCTGGCGTGAAGATGAAGAAAGGAGCAACGGCATTATTACCAGCCCCTCTATATAAAAGAGTATCTCCTTTTTGTAACAAATAGTTGTAGCTGAAAATCAATGGAAATAGCGTTTGTCTGATTCGTTCGGATGTCTCCTCCTTCCCCTCCGGCGCTTGAGTCACCACTGCCCTCTCCTCTCCCTTTTCTCCAGCTGAACGCCACTCTTCCCCACCTCTGCATCGTTTAAACAAGCTTCCGCCACTGTCGCAATCCACGCCTGCCTGCTTGCCGAGTCTAGATCTGGACTCTCCATTCGCCTCACCGCCGGCGACGATCCGGCCGACGGATCGTCCTCAAACTCCAGCCACGCATCCTCCCTTTCAGGTCGAACCCACAACCGGCAGGATCGCCCCATCCGACGTCTGGATCGCCGGAATCGGAAGATTTCCGGTGACGCCTCAGCTCACGCCCCTGTTCCGCACTTCACCACTGATCGCCGTCGATCTCCTCCGATCAGTCACCGATCGATCCCAAACTCCGTCCACCCGTTCGCCTTGGTCAGGAGAACTTCCAGTTGTAGCAGGTCGGGAGACTTTGCCGTCTCCGATGATCTCCGGCTGCCCCTGTTCCGCCCGCGCGCATCCCCTGTTCTGCTGAACAAGCGCGTCTCCGCCTTCCAGCACCGTCCTCCTCCGACAAGCCCCCGTTCGACCCCAAACTCCGGCCACGAGTTCACCGTGACCTGAGGATCTTCCAGTTGTAGCAGGTCGGGTGTACAGGCCGTCTCCGACGAGCGCTGGCAGCCTCTGCCCCATCCCGGGTCCTCCCCTGTTTCCGCCACGAACAAGGCATTGTTGACGCCGCCCGTCTCCTAGCACCCAGACGCCACCGCCGGCCGGTTGTCAGGCCGGAAACACCCCCGCCAGTCTCGAAACCAGCTGGCCACTCTTCCCTCATGTTTCTACAGCTACCACGTCGACCAACTCGCACCCGATTCCCCGCTGCTTCATGAGGACACAGTCCATCCACCTGTTACTGTTTATTTACCTAGTCTTAAACTTGATTAGCATTTTGTAATACAGATAATTAACGTGCTGGGTGATCCTGAAGTACCTGATTTTTCTACGATGGGGAAGAACGCGCTCTGATCATTGGACCCAATAACAAGACCTGATCTTCCTCCATTATTCTGATCAGTTGGACTGAACCCAGATTCCTCAGATCAGCTAAGTATCTGATCATCTTACTGCTTGGAATTATGGCTGCTTATTGTAATTTTAGGATTTAATTACTTTCTTTCTGGTTTGCACATCACGTGTCTACACCCCACATCAGTTTGGTATCAGAGGAGGTTGTGAGCAACTCTTGTCTGCCCACACGATCCTTGCTTTGTTCTTTGCATAAGAAAAAAAAAAAAAATGTTATCTACTTTGGTCGCAATTTAATTCCATATGAAGCTGTATTTCACTTACCATTGCTGAACATTACTAAACCTGCTGTCGAGTCTTGCACTTAAACTGTTTGCTGAAATTCCTGATATCTGTCTATACTGCTGCTGAACATTGTTACCTGCTAATACTTGATTGAACACTGCTTCTGTAACTGGTTTCACACACTGAAGTTGATCCCTGTTGCACAGTAATACCACACACGGCAGTTCAAATCTGTATTGTTGAATTCCTGCACTTACCATTAGGCACTCCTAAATTGTGCATTTGCCATCTGAATCCGTGAATTTGCATGCTAAGCTGAAACCTATATTGCTAAACACTTGCTGCGTTTAAAATCTGGTTCTGAATGCATACCTAGTATCTTCTGAATTTTCATCTTGCTGGAAGTGTTGGCTTAAAGCCCTTCCTTCATAGGCTTGTTAAAGTGTTGGCTTTGCATTTGCTTACTCTATAGCACCTGTAGAAATCCAACCTTCACAATGCCAGCCGAGACTTGCTACAGTGTGGAAGGCTGGAATTGTCATTAGCTGTATTCCTATTTTACCATCCACACTTTACTTATTTGAACCAAATCGTAAAAGCTGGATTTAACATTTGCTGGCTTTCACTCTTATCAATAGGTTTTTAGCTGAAATTACAGCATTTGGTTGTAAGTGAACCTAAATTAGGTTCGGTTTGAATTTTGATTAACTGCTAGTTTTGAAACCTGAAAGTCCTGCAACAGAAAATTATCTTGCTTCTCACATTCACATTTAGGGTATCTGGAAACATGCATCAAATCTTGCTGAAAATTCATCTCCTGTTAATTACCATCAGCATATTTCAGTCTGAAGCACCCATAAGGCAGCTACTTATTCATCGATTATGACTCTAAATTCTGCACTTGAATGCTGAAATTTTCCAATCTACTGGCATTATTTTCTGAACATATAAATGCTGCAATTATTTTTTGAATTGGCCCTGCATGCTGAGATAGTATTCCTGCACTGCAACAATAGTCATTTCTAGCATTAATTTTCTTGTTTATCATCATGCGTTATTTTACTCAACAAGAAGTTATAGCTAGAACAGAATTAATAACTATTAGGGAACAATATAGGACTCTTATACATAGGCCTAATAGTTCTATAAAACAAAAATGTAGGGTTCTCACACATGGGCCTAATAGTTTTACAACATATGTTTGGTGCAATGGTTATAAAGGTAAAACTATTATTGATCATTTTGTCAAGTACAATATCATATCTCCTAGATCCCTTGAAAAATTTGGCCTTACCATAGAAAAAAATCCTAACCCTTATTGCATAACTTGGGATGATTTGACTTCAACTTTAGTTGACTTTCAATGCTTAGTTCCTATTCAATTAGGCTATATGAAAACTGAAATTTGGTGTGATGTAATGAGTTTAGAAGGATTTGACATATTATTAGGGAATGAATTCATGCGTGATTATCAAGGACATTATTTTCACAACCCTTGGAGTTATAGTTTTATTCATAAAGGGATGCCACACATAATTCACCCTTATGATGAGTTAAGGGAGCAAACTAAAAAGTTGCAACATGAGTTCAAGGAGCATATGAAAAAGTTGCAACAATCAATGGAGAAATTAAGAAAGCCCCACTTACAAGAGAGTCCTAATCCTCTAGAGTTCAACCAAACCTTAGAGCCTACTTTAGAACCTAAACCATGTCTTGATGAAACCACTAAATTTGAAGAAATAAATCATGAGGTACCATTACCTTCAATTTTAGGGCCCATACCCATAGGTTCTTTAGAAAACATGCCTCAACTTGACTCTAGCACATCTATTCCACCTAAGGAACCCAATATTAACACATGTGATAATCAATTGCCTATAGAGATTCCATTAGGCATAGGACAACTTAAGTTTGGAACATTTATCATTGATGACTTAGATAGCCAAGTTGAATCCACATCCATAGATCATGATGAACCACACTTTGAACCAATGTTAGATCCTTTTGCCATTGACCTAGACCCCAAGTCTCAATCATTAAGAGAACCACATCTTGAAGGCTTAGAAGACTTGACCCATGATCCCATGATCCTTGAGTCATGCCTCTTAGATCCAACTACCCACGCTCCTAAGCCACCTGTAAGGTCAATCAAACAAAGTGAAAACATGAGTGCTTTACCTCTTTTGCAAGTTGAATATATTGATTTTATCTTTCCTTCCCTTAGATCCTATAATGGACTACATGAGCTTGCTAATATGTCTTGTTTAAATCTGAATTTTCTTTCACCTAGCTTATTGATTGTGAGAAGTACATTAGGGGTTAAAACAAGACCGCCCACTCAACTTATGCATGATCAACTTCTCTTCCTACCTATCCTCAAAGATGAATACACTTATAGGCCTCCACCTAAGCGTGATAAATTGTTAATTTCCATGCTAGTAGTTTAATTGTTGTTAGTTTTTTTAATTACCCTAAGTTTCTCCAGGAGTAGAAACACTTGAACCAGGGGTGTATGATGCAGGAGCATTTTGACATATTTGACTTAATTTTGACTTAGTCAATTTTTGTATAATTATCGTAGATCTTGATTGAATGTAGATTTTGATGGGCATGTCATTCTAAATTTAATGTGGCACTAATCCTTATTATTTCATTTGCCATGTACTCAACATGAGATCAAGACAATTGAAGTCAACATCTCAAGAAGATCCAAGCTCAAATCCACAGCAAGTTCCAGTCGACATCCAATTCCAGCTTTCAATCTTCATCCACTCTCAACAATTTGGGAGCTCTTAACCTTCAAAACAAATTGCAATCAACATTTATTCACTCATCCAAAGCTTCAAAGATTACGTGCCAATCAACTTCTCAGCCTGAGAAATACTTGCAATTCTCGCTAATGCCATGCACCAAATCCTGCAAGATCTTCAACAAATGCGGCCACAGATTTTGAGAGTCAAAATTCAACCGTTGCAGCTTACGTGAATAGCAAACAAAGCTGGCGTGAAGATGAAGAAAGGAGCAACGGCATTATTACCAGCCCCTCTATATAAAAGAGTATCTCCTTTTTGTAACAAATAGTTGTAGCTGAAAATCAATGGAAATAGCGTTTGTCTGATTCGTTCGGATGTCTCCTCCTTCCCCTCCGGCGCTTGAGTCGCCACTGCCCTCTCCTCTCCCTTTTCTCCAGCTGAACGCCACTCTTCCCCACCTCTGCATCGTTTAAACAAGCTTCCGCCGCTGTCGCAATCCACGCCTGCCTGCTTGCCGAGTCTAGATCTGGACTCTCCATTCGCCTCACTGCCGGCGACGATCCGGCCGACGGATCGTCCTCAAACTCCAGCCACGCATCCTCCCTTTCAGGTCGAACCCACAACCAGCAGGATCGCCCCATCCGACGTCTGGATCGCCGGAATCGGAAGATTTCCGGTGACGCCTCAGCTCACGCCCCTGTTCCGCACTTCACCACTGATCGCCGTCGATCTCCTCCGATCAGTCACCGATCGATCCCAAACTCCGGCCACCCGTTCGCCTTGGTCAGGAGAACTTCCAGTTGTAGCAGGTCGGGAGACTTTGCCATCTCCGATGATCTCCGGCTGCCCCTGTTCCGCCCGCGCGCATCCCCTGTTCTGCTGAACAAGCGCGTCTCCGCCTTCCAGCACCGTCCTCCTCCGACAAGCCCCCGTTCGACCCCAAACTCCGGCCACGAGTTCACCGTGACCTGAGGATCTTCCAGTTGTAGCAGGTCGGGCGTACAGGCCGTCTCCGACGAGCGCTGGCAGCCTCTGCCCCATCCCGGGTCCTCCCCTGTTTCCGCCACGAACAAGGCATTGTTGACGCCGCCCGTCTCCTAGCACCCAGACGCCACCGCCGGCCGGTTGTCAGGCCGGAAACACCCCCGCCAGTCTCGAAACCAGCTGGCCACTCTTCCCTCATGTTTCTACAGCTACCACGTCGACCAACTCGCACCCGATTCCCCGCTGCTTCATGAGGACACAGTCCATCCACCTGTTACTGTTTATTTACCTAGTCTTAAACTTGATTAGCATTTTGTAATACAGATAATTAACGTGCTGGGTGATCCTGAAGTACCTGATTTTTCTACGATGGGGAAGAACGCGCTCTGATCATTGGACCCAATAACAAGACCTGATCTTCCTCCATTATTCTGATCAGTTGGACTGAACCCAGATTCCTCAGATCAGCTAAGTATCTGATCATCTTACTGCTTGGAATTATGGCTGCTTATTGTAATTTTAGGATTTAATTACTTTCTTTCTAGTTTGCACATCACGTGTCTACACCCCACATCAAGGCGCCTCTTAGATCTAATGAGAGTCGCGCATGAGAAGAAGTTTTGAAGAAAACATAGATGCCCCAACATACATGCGCCAACAAAAACATATACTAAGATGTATGTTAGTTTCGCATGTCATCTAGATCTAAGCATATGCGCAAGTATGGATCAAACATGAAGACCAAGCATTAAGCAATCATAAAACGATGCATAAAACCTGCTCTGATACCAATTGAAAGTCCCCTTTCAATAAGGGGGGCCGAAACCCTAAAGTGGCGCATACAAAACATGGGCAGCGGATACTAGGGTTTCATGGGATCGATGCATGTATTATGATCAACATTAAAACTTTTGAATGCAAGAAAGAATGCGATTCATACCATGGCCATTTCTAGATGGCGCCTTGGAAGCAAGAGAACAAAAGAGGTCTCCTCCAAATCGTCACACACAAGATGATCAACGGCTTACTCCTTCTTGTCGTCCCTTGTGCTAGCAAGGATCGTCCAAGGTGTCTTTGATCGTTTGAAGGGAAGAGAGAGCTTTCCTTGCTTGGCGAATTTTTTCTTCTTTCGTCTACCACCTTTTCTCACACGAATGTGTGAAGAGCCAAAGGCAAAACGGCGACAAGAGGGCGAGAGAGGGGCGACGTGAGAGAGATGTGGTCACGTTGTGACATGCTATCTAAAAATAGCAAAACCATCTTAACGTTCAAGTGACCCCAATCGCAAAAGCCAACTTGAACCATACGCTCATCCAATGAGCTGGTTCAAATCGATTTGGTTCAATAACCAAATAAACCAAGCAATTAGTCCAGATTATAATAAACCCCTAAGGCTTAAGATCTGACCATTGATCTCTTGATGCTCCTGATCTCACTGATCTAGCATCTATTCTCTCAATCGAAGCTTACCGATCTCAAGCCCTAATCAATCAAACATGATCAGACTAGATCTCACTTACAATCAGAGACTAAATCCCTTTAAACTGAACCCAAACAATTCAGTCCACACGATCTGACTTAAGTAAGCCATATCATCAAATTGTGCGACCCTAAGGGTTTCCTTTAAATGTCGGTAACGATAACTTACGTTATCACGATCAGTGAGGGGTATCTAGCAACACATCACTGTCTCCCGATATAAAGGAAAGAGTCTTCCAAGACTACACCCAAACCACAGCACAAGTGTGAATCCAATTCACAAGGCATGCAAATTTCCTTTGCCATTGGATGTTCTTATTGGACAAGCGTGTCAAGCTTGTAGCTCCAATATGATGAGCATGATTAGATCAGATGAACACTGTCACCTGGGTATGGCCATACACTTTCTCAATCATCTCATACAGAGGGGGGCCCCTTTAGAACATCACACTCCAATTAAGGAGACGGCAATCCTTTATCTATCACTAGTGCCCTAACCTGACTCAAGCTCACCATCCAAGATAGTCTATAACCATTATGTTTCAAATGATATTGAACTACCTCAAAACAATGACAATCATCATTTAGAAACACAAGTGATCTCAAGTCAGAGGAAAGGTGCCACTTGTTGCAATCAAGGATTATTCACATTGTGACAAGCAATTGAATATCCTAGTAGGGTCTGTCCAGTACATCCAATGTACCCATGAGTCTACATCTTATTCCATGCTCGAAGCATCCTATAAGATTAGAACACATATTAGTCTCAATCATATCAAGGCTGTCTCATGTTCGTCAAGATATATCGACTAAGGACTTTACTGCATGTCAGCCCAGCTGAACAGCATTGAGACATTATTCAGAAGTATATGTATTGCAGCAGATAATATAACAAACTGAATAACAACCATTGCCTTTATAAACATAAGAGTTTATACATGACACTGTTACAATCCCAAGGCCTCAAACATTTGCCTTAAGGGCATACCCCAACCGGTTGCTTGCGGCTAGGGTATGGAAGATGTTCGCCCAAGTTCTCCTTGCTCTCGCCCCTTCTATTGTTCACGCCTTCAAGTAATTCATTCATGCAAGAGGGGCAACTAGGGGTTATATTTATAGCAAGGAGAGGCGATTAGGGATGGCTATGATCAAGCCAAGTGGGCGGCTTGGAGAAGAAGTAGGAAATAGAATTATTTTAATAATTAATCAAGTCCTAATCCAATTAGGAGTCTAATTAATTATTTAAATAATCAAGTCCTAATCCAATTAGGACTCTAATTATTTAAATAATTAGCCCTATTAAATAGGAATCCAATTAATTAATTAATTAATTAATTAATTATCCCATAAAATGATTAAATCAACTTAGATTAACCATATGTGTCATAGGCGCCAACCCTAGTCTAACCAAGGTTAAACATGCGCCTACACATTCTTCTCCTTAACCCCATTTAACTTATTAATAAGCCCAACTATAGAATGGGCCTAACCCAAGGTCCATTATGCATGTCAATCAACCCATTGGATCTAATCCAATTTAACTCAAGGTCAAACTAGGTTAACCATGGTTACTTTGGTCAATATGCCAAAAATGGAAGTTTGCCCTAATAAGTTTCTTCCATCTCATCAGGCCCATCGACACTGATGAAATCTCCCACCTCTTACATCATGGCAATGGTTATACTCTAACTTGTTCTATACAAGTTTTATAAGGTTGATCATGTGCTCAATCCATGCGATTCTATGATGACCTAGTATTTCCGCTACAACAAGTTTTTGAATGACACTTGTGACCAAGGTTTCCCAACATGACAGTCATGCTTCTGCTGCGCCAAAGCCTTGGTCAATGAGTCTGCCAGAATATTCTCTGTGTCAACTTTGCTAATCTTGACATCACCTCTGTCTATGATCTCTCTGATCAGGTGAAATCTTCTGAGTATATGTTTGGATCTTTGATGAGACCGTGGTTCTTTGGCTTGTGCAATTGCTCCATTGTTATCACAGTAGATTTCAATGGGAACCACTGCACTAGAAACCACCTGAAGTTCAGAAATGAACTTCCTTATCCAAACAGCTTCTTTGGCTGCCTTAGAAGCGGCCACATACTCAGCTTCGATTGTAGAATCGGCAATAGTGGATTGCTTGAAGCTCTTCCAGTAAATAGCACCTCCATTCATCTTAAACACATAGCCGGCCTACAATCTAAAGTCGTCAGGGTCAGACTGGAAAGACGCATCAGTGTAGCCCTACATACTGAGCTCTTCCTGTCCCCCATAGACTAGGAACAAAACCTTAGTTCTTCTCAGATACTTCAGGATGTTCTTTACAGCCACCCAGTGCTGTAAATCAGGATTGGATTGGTACAGCTGGTTATGCTCACAGCATAAGCCACATCTGGTCTAGTACACAACATTGCATACATGATCGATCCCACTGCCGAAGCATAAGGCACTCGACTCATGTCATCCCTCTCAGCCTGTGTGGTGGGACACTGGCTCTTTGAGAGAGTAAGGCCATGTCTCACTGGAAGGTACCCTTTATTGGATTGCTCTAAGCTAAACCTCTCCAGGACCTTATCAATGTAAGTACTTTGACTAAGGGCTAGGAGCCTCTTGGATCTATCCCTGTAGATCCTCACGCCTAGGATATAGGCAGCCTCCCTTAAGTCCTTCATCTCAAAACACTTCCCTAACCATGTCTTCACAGCTTGAAGACCAGGGATGTCGTTCCCGATGAGTAGTATGTCATCGGCATACAAGACCAGAAAAGTCACCAAGCTCCCACTGAATTTTCTGTATACACAGGCATCATCTTCGCTTTTGATAAAGCCATAATCTCTCACAGCTTCATCAAATCGAAGATTCCAACTTCGAGATGCTTGCTTTAACCCATAGATGGATCTCTTTAGCCTATAGACCTTCTTGGCCTCTGCAGGATGGATGAAGTCATCAGGTTATGTCATATACACATCCTCAGTTAGTTTCCCGTTAAGGAAAGCTGTCTTTAGATCCATCTGTCATATCTCATAATCATGATATGCAGCTATAGCAAGCAGAATCCTAATGGATTTGAACATAGCAATGATGCGTTGCATTTTAGTAGTAATTTTCATGGACATTTCATGCTAATTCTAGGATTATATTAATACTTTCATGCCCTTTATGGGCTAAATTACTTGATATCTTCGGAATCTTCACTTTTTGGCACTTTTATGAAATTTCTGGTAAAAATGCCATTTTTTGACATATTTTGGGGATTCTAAGGCCATGGGACGATTTCTTGTATGAAGACGAGGTCACACGCCAAATTTGAGCTTAAACTGAGTCAGCCTGAAAAATACGGCCAGGTTGTAGGGACTTCACAGTAAGAATCATGGCCAGGTGAACCCCACCGGGTTCACCATCCCAGTCGTCAACCAGTAGAGGTCCAGAAAGCATCACGGCCAGGTGAACCCCACCGGGTTCACCGGTTTTCACTTTGGCTGAGATCTGTCCAGAGAGAAGCCCACCGGGTTCACCGTGCTTCTATTCATCCGAACTCACAGAGGGAATCACGGGCAGGTGAACCCGGCGGGGTTCACCCGTGATTCCAACCTAGGCACGAACGAGACCGAGTTCCACTCGGTTTTCCATGATTTCTCACTCGTTTGGATTCCAAATTTAGCAAGTGAGGTGTCTATGGAAAGCTCTTTCAGAGGTAAATAGATGGGATATAAAAGCCCTAATTTTTCATGCCCTAAGGATCAAGAATTCACATGAAGAAGCGGCGCGGGGAGAAGAACACGGCGAAAGATGCGACTTTTGGAGATTTCGGAGATTGAGACACACGATCATCATGATTTCTTCAGGATTCCTTCGGTTCATCGTCTCCTTCCCCTTAGCTTCGTTTTCTTATACTTTTCATTTCATTAAAAGAGAGATTTTGAGCGTTTCAATGACGATTGTAGCATAAACCCTATTTCGGGGCTTGGTGGAAACCCTTTGATGATTTTAATTGCAAACTTTGTATCTATTTATGTTATTTGGTATGAATTGTGAGCATATTTTACTTTGACGTATTTATTTCATGGTTTTACTCTGGCTGAGTAATATCGCGTGTTAGCCGTTACGATTCATATCGAGAGAAGGATCGTATGGGTCGAACCTCTGAGTAAAACTTGCGAGACCTCGACACGAGAGTGCTTAGTCTTCGCTCGAGGATTTCATAGTCTGCCATAGAACTCATTGGGTTTATCTTAGAATGATCCACTGCGAGAGTAGGAGGTCGATCTAAAACGAACACCGGGGTGTATCACTCCAGAGAGAGCACCTTGTACCCTAGGGTTAGACTCCTTGTGCAAAACCAGTAAACCAAATAACTAATATCTTTCTTGTGCGATTAAGATTATCATCGTGGTGGAAGCCATAGCCCTGAATTCTCTCTTATATCTTTTCTTTACCGAAGTAGTTGCACTTGTTTGTTTTCAATTTCCGTCTTCAAAAACCCACGTTTCGATTTGCCTAGCTATAAGGACTCGGACTTTCTAGTACTCAACCTTGTTCCCTGTGGTATTCTACATCTTTTACATTACTTCGACATAACCGTGCACTTGCGGTCGTGTCAAGTTTTTGACGCCGTTGCTGGGGAACAACGGTTGATATTAGTGTACTTCCGAGAATTGGTAGACTAAGCCTTAGATTAGATTTTTCTTACTGCACTGCTATTTTCTTTTTCTTTTTATTTACTTGTTATCTTAGAACTTTATAATTTTGACTTACCATTTTATGCGAAGAAGTTCTAGGGTAGGTACATTCTTTGACATTGATCTAGAGATCGAGCGCACCTTCCGGACAAGAAGGAAGCAAAATCAAATTCTGAAGAAAGAAATCATGAACCATCCAGGAGGAGAAAATCAGATGGAACACATTCAACTTGAAGTGAACAATGACCGAGTACAACAACCAATGGGCAACAACTATAACAACAACAGAACATTGAAGGATTGTTCCGCTCCCTACGCACATAGTTTTCAATCTGGAATTGCTAGGCCCGCTGTTGAGGTCAATAACTTCAAAATTAAACCTACTCTTCTTTCTATGGTGCAACAAAACCAATTTGGTGGTTCTCCTCTTGAGAACCCCAACATGCACCTCTCTATTTTTTTAGAATATTGCGATATGTTGAAAATTAATGGAGTGTCTGCTGATGCTATCAGGTTGCGACTATTCCCCTTCTCTCTGAGGGTTAGGGCGAGAGCTTGGCTGCACACACTACCTGCTGCTTCGATAAGAACATGGGCAGAGCTTTCTCAAGCCTTTCTCTCCATGTACTTTCCTCCATCAAAGACAATCCAATTGCGAAATCAGATAACGAGCTTCATGCAAAAGGATAGAGAGTCTCTATATGAAGCTTGGGAGAGGTTTAAGGAGCTCCAAAGTATGTGTCCACATCACGGTGTTGAGACTTAGGTTTTGATCCAAACGTTCTACAGCGATTTGGATTACAATACGAGGCTTACAGTGGACGCTGCAGCAGGAGGTGCTTTGATGAATAGGAGAGTGGAAGATGCAATGAACCTTCTCGAGGATATGGCAATTAACCATCACCAATGGACATCCGAGAGAGGTACTTCTACCAAGAAGTCAGGTAAGTATGTCCTGGATTCTTTGACTGCACTTACTGCTAAGGTTGATAATTTAACTAGGAAGCTTGACTCTTGGTCTGTTAATTCAATGGATGTTAACGCTATTACTTGTGAGGTCTGTGGAGTTGTAGGTCATGCAGGGGTAGATTGCTAGGTAGGAGATGGACAGATGGCTACGACTCATCCTGAGCAGTTGAATGCAGTTGGAAATTTCAACCAGAACAACAACCCTTATTCCAACTACTACAATCCAGGGTGGCGCAACCATCCAAATTTCTCTTACCTGACAACTCAGCCGATTCAGCCTGGACAAGTTCCACCACAGCAAACCCAGCCCCCACAAGGAAACTTTAGGCAACCCCAATAGAATAATTTCAGACCACCAGGATTCCAGGCCAGAAACTATAATGCACCACAGCAACAGCCAAGGCCCAACAATGATTTAAATCTGAGCAAGCAACTTGAAGGACCTACAGACATGATGAAGATGATGATGACGAGGACGGATTCCCTAGAAACACACAATAAAAATGCTAGAAAGTCAGCTAGCCTAGCAAGCTAGCTCATCATCGAGAGTACGAGGGAAGCTACCATCCCAGCCAGAAGTAAACCCGAGGGAGCAGTGCAATGCAATCTTCACTCGGAGTGGCAAGCAATTGGAAGATCCAAAGATGCCGACAGATGATAGGATAGAAGAGACAATACAAGAACCTGTGGAACCGGATACTGATGTGACACCGGTGGCACCTAAGCCAGTTGAGGTGGAACGGCCCTATGTGGGACCACCAGCATATAAGCCACCGATTCCCTTTCCATAGAGGCTTGTTAAGGCTAAATTGGACAAGCAGTTTGGTAAGTTTTTAGAGGTTTTAAAGAAACTTTATATTAACATCCCTTTCATTGATGCTCTTTCGCAGATGCCGATTTATGAAAAATTTCTGAAAGATATCTTATCAAACAAGAGGAAGCTAGAAGATCAAGGGACGGTTGCACTTACTGAGGAGTATAGCGCCATCATCCAGAACAAGCTCCCTCAGAAGCTTAAAGACCCAGGCAGTTTTTCCATACCATACCAGATTGGGGAGATATCTTTTTAGAGAGCTTTGTGCGATCTAGGAGCAAGCGTTAGCCTCATGCCACTATCACTATGTAAAAGGCTAGAATTGGGGGATTTACAACCAACTAATATTTCCATATAGCTTGCAGACAGATCTGTATGCCACCCCGTTGGTATTTTAGAGGATGTACCTGTTACAGTAGGAGATTACTTTATTCCTGCTGATTTTATTGTCTTGGAGATTGATGTGGACGATAGGCTCCCTATCATTCTAGGGAGACCTTTTCTTGCTACTGCAGGCGTTGTCATGGATGTCAAGAATGGGAAACTGTCCTTGAACATCTGTGGCAATGTTATTCAATTTGATTTAACTGCTACCTTGAAAAAACCTTCCCTTGCAGTGCATGCTGCAGCATTGACATTGTGGAGAAAGTTATACAGAATGATGAGTCACCCGAAACAAAAGTGGAACCATTGGAACTTGCACCAACAAACCCTACCACGAATGCCAAGAGCTATAAAGCACGCACCAAATTTTGGCACGACAAGCGCATAACAAAGAAAGAATTTCGTGAGGGAGACAAAGTACTTCTGTTTAATTCAAGACTTCAATTGTTTCTAGGAAAGCTTCGAACGAAGTGGTCCGATCCTTCCACAGTTCAGAAAGTTCAACCTTATGGTGCTATCAAAATTTGGACAGAACGAACTGGGAGTTTCACAGTAAACGGGCACCGCATCAAGCATTACTTTGAAGATGAGCGGGTTGAGAGAGAGGAAGTTTTGGCTCTCTTAGACCCCCCAGATTTGAAACTTTGAAAACTCTTACGGTCGAGCTATCGACCCTAAACTAGCGCTCTTGGGAGGCAACCCAAGTTTTTGCTTGATTTTTAGTTTTTTATGCATAGTTTCTCATTGACGATAGTTAATGTTTTAGACTGTTATTTTGCTTTTCATTTTATTTTAGGTTTTCTAGAGGGAATAGCTACTAATTTGATGCCTCTTATGATGTAGAATGAAGATGAGCGCATGGGAATATTTCCAGATTTTTCCAAGATTTTTCTGACTGAATAGTGCAAATCACGGCCAGGTGAACCCCATGGGGTTCACCCGTGAAGTGCACTGTACATAGGCGCCCAGACTTTGTGACCAGTGAGTTTCATGGCTTGGTGAACCTCACAGGGTTCACCAGAATTTCTACACGCGCAGAGACACACCAGTGAGCTTCACAGGCAGGTGAACCCCACGGGGTTCACCATCTTTCCGGACTGCAGAAAACTACCAGTGAGCTTCATGGGTCGGTGAACCCTAGTGGGTTCATCCATGCTTCTGTTACCATAGCCCGACCATAGAGAACATCACGAGCTACTGAACCCGGGTGGGTTCACTGGATTTTTAACTGCTGTTCAGCCAAGCTAGGCGCACGAGTTTCCGCCGCCGCCCATGAATCTCACTGAGATTCCTTCAATCTCGCAGGTACTCCTTCTTTCCAAACACAAAGAAGATCTATCAGGTAAAATCCAAACTTCCTTACAAGCGAGATAGGCCTCATCTCAGTTTCGCCCCTCATTTTTCGCATCACCGGACTTTGCGAGCTTTTCCGCCGCCGCCTTCCGATTTTGATGAAGCCGACCAGATCGCACCACCTCCTGTCCCTCTTAGCACTTGAGGAAGATCTCTAGAGGTTTGATCGAGTTTTTCCCTTCATCCAGTCAGATTTCTTCTTTGATCGATTCTGGATTTCCGTTTCCCCATGGTTTCTTGAGAGTCCGCCGATCCGCCGTCCGCCTGCGTTTTCCATCACGTCACTGGCCAGATCTTCTTCCTCAAGGCTTCCCTACTGATCTTGATCTATTTCAGCACCATACCTCCACGAACAAAAGTAATGGCTGCCAAGCGGACCTCACGCCCACAACAAGCACTGTCCGATTCGTCCGGTACCGACGATGAGGAGTACGAGCCGACACCTACACCTCCATCTTGCCGACCATCTTCGACGGCGACTCCAGGCTCTTCTTCCTCTCGCCATGGGCGCACTCCTTCCAGCCGATCGCAGCCATATGCCTCTCCCCCGAACGAGTTCGGGATTATCTTTCGTGACGCTGACCAAGAACAATGCTATCAGATATTGCGCCAACGCCGGGTCCTCAACACGAGGTATCTTGATAGAGGTACACTACAGATGCTTGGGATGCTTGATGACGTCGACATGATGTATGCTGCAGTGGGTTTGGATCAGTTCCAGCGACTATTTTCACCCACCTATGTTGGCGTGACTTTGGAATTTCTAAGTTCTTTGGAAGTGAAGGCCGATCCTATTCTCGAGGTCGATCCAAGACGTTTGACATTTCATTTGGGTAACATCGAACACACCCTCACTCTCTCACAATTGCGTGGTATTTATGGTTTTCCGGAGCCTTGTGTTCGCAAGGTCCCCACTGAGTTTAGTGAGCAGGGCTTTTGGGGCGCGATTACCAACGAGCACATCTATTCCGCTCGTGTGGCCCATGCATCCAATTTATGCAACCCTGTTCTCAAGTATGTCCACTGCGTGTTGGCCCACACCTTATTTGGCCGTGGTGAGAGTGATGGTATGGTTCGGCAGACCGAGCTCTTTTATCTCTGGTGTATGCTTCACAGTTTTCGAGTGGACTTTGTGTTTTATTTGGCAAAGCAGTTCAACCGCGTCGCCCGCTCTCTGAAAGGGGCGATCGTGATCGGCGGTTTAATCACACCTCTAGCAGTTTCCTTGGGCATTATTCCATATGGCACACTGGAAGCTACTGGCAGCATGAGGCTTGACATCGAGTCTTGTGTCGCTATGAAGCTGATTGTTCATAGGGGAGACTCATACTGCATGACATTTAAAGGAAGCCAGTTTTGCCTTCCACTACCGAACTCAGAGCGCACATCAGTCAGAGTTCGAGGAAACTGGCGCGTCCAGCTAGTCGAGGATGCACAGCCAGATCCAGTCGACACTGCACCACCAGCTCCTGGAGCATTTTCCTTTGGTGGCACCTCCTCTCACGATTCTATGATGTCTGTGTTGTAGGAAATCAGGGAGGAGCAACTCCATCAACGAGAAATAATTGATAACCTGGACACCACTGTTACCCACATCCAGCAGAACTAATCTTCGCATTGGGAGTCCATGGAAGACCATATGCAGAGGCAGCATAAAATGATGAGTTCTGCTTGGGAGAAGGTATCAATCATGGACGACCGGCTATCCGCCCTCTCTGAAGACAAAATGGCTCGCATGAACATTTCTTCTGATGACAAGGCCGAGCCAGATTACACCGAACGTAGGAAGAGCAAGAGCTCCAGGGCTTCTGGCTCTCACTCGCGTAAGCGGAAGTAGCCTCCCATCAGCACCGGCATCGTCATCCACTCCTCTCACAGCACGGTATTGCATAGAGGACTATGCAACCTTTTAGAGTGGGTGAGCTTTCGGCATTCTGGTTTCTATTATCTTACTTCGTGCGGCTACATGATTGTGACACCTTGACTTTACTATGTTTGGATGGATACTTTTACTTTGATATGGATATTATGTGGCATTGTATCCTATATGCCATTACATTCGCGGGCCTGGTCCACATCTTCAGGCCCCACCCTGTGACTGTATGAGATTACTTTCTTGCTTGTTTCCTGTGACCTTACTTTGTTATGATGATTATGCTTCTCATACATGCTGTGTAAAATTTTTTTGCTACATTCACATGTGCATGAGTCTTGTCAGTCTTTGAAGAAACCCCTTTCGAGAGGGGGGCGCAAACCCTAAGCATGGCGCAAATAAAACTTTGCAAGCGGTAGCAAGGGTTTGATGATCTTTTGCATGTCATATGATCAACTATCATAGATTGAATAGATCAAGAGTAGATCATACCATAGCCATCTTTCGGATGGTCCCTTGGAAGAAGAGATCGAAGAGGGTCTCCTCCACAAGATGCGCACACAAGATGAGAATTGACTTGCTTCTTGTTGCTCCTTGTGCTAGCAAGGATCTCCAAGATGTCCTTGATCGAATGAAGGAAAAAGGAGATGATCTTGGTGTGGATGAACTCCTCCTTGTTCTCGTCAAAACTCTCCACACCGAGAAAGAGGCGTTGAGTTGAGAGAGAGACCAACGTTCTCATCCAAAGTGAAGCGTTGAGAAACCATTTCCGAAACCTCCACTTCCAAAAATGGTAAGTCATCACTACAAGCGTTCATGTCTCTTATGAACCAAACCAAAACGCCAATTCGATTTAACCATGCGTTCACACATATGTGAACCGGTTCAAATAGAATTCGGTCTAATTGATTTCGGTTCAAAGATCAAATTGAACCAAGCCAAGCCATGGTCTAAATCTCATCTGAACCATGAAGGTTCGAGATCTAACCGTACATCTCTTGATGCCTTTGATCTCACCGATCTAGCATCACTACTCTCGATCGAAGCTTACCGATCTCAAGCCCTAATCAATCAAACATGATCAGGCCAGATCTCACTTGCAATCAGAGTTTAAACTCCTTTAAACTGAACCAAAATAATTCAGTCCACACGATCTGACTCAAGTAAGCCACATCATCAAATTGTGCGACCCTGAGGGTTTCCTTTAAATGTCGGTAACGATAACTTACGTTATCATGATCAGTGAGAGGTATCTAGCAACACATCACTGTCTCCCGATATAAAGAAAAGAGTCTTCCAAGACTACACCCAAAACATAGCACAAGTGTGAATCCACTTCACAAGGCATGCATGTGTCCTTTGCTACTGGATGTTCTTATTGGACAAGCGTGTCAAGCCTGTAACTCCAATATGATGAGCATGATTAGATCAGATGAACATAGTCACCTGGGTATGGCCATACACATTCTCAATCATCTCATTCAGGGGGGGGGCCTTTCAGAACATCTCACTCCAATTAAGGAGATGGCAATCCTATATCTATCACTAGTGTCCTAACCTGACTCATGATCATTATCCAAGATAGTCTATAACCATTATATATCAAATGATATTGAACTACCTCAAAACAATGACAATCATCATTTAGAAACACAAGTGATCTCAAGTCAGAGGACATGTGCCACTTGTAGCATAAGGATTATTCACATTGTGACAAGCAATTGAATATCCTAATAGGGTCTGTCCAGTACATCCAATGTACCTATGAGTCTACATCTTATTCCATGCTCGAAGCATCCTATAAGATTAGAACACACATTAGTCTCAATCATATCAAGGCTGTCTCATGTTTACCAAGATATCTCGACTAAGGACTTAACTGCATGTCAGCCTAGCTGAACAGGTTTGAGACATTATTCAGAAGTACACATATTGCAGCAGACAATGTAACAACCTGAATAACAACCATTGCCTTTATAAACAAAAGAGTTTATATACATGATACTCATGGAATCCCAAGGCCTCAAACATTAGCCTTAAGGGCATACCCCAATAGTCTTGTCCTATGAAAGCCATTTCAAAAATTTGAAAGTTGAATGCATGATTGGTTAAGAATAATCAGATATTGTTGATAATACCTCCTTGTTAGAGATTCTTTTTGATTATATCCATATGTTCTATGATTTAGCAATTTTGGATTGTCTTTGAGTTGTTCATTAGTGGGTCAAACATTTCTTTGATTGTTAAATCAACTCAAGTTTGCATCTTACATGATAATCGTATTGAGATATATACTCTCTTAGTTATTCTTTGAATTCCTTTCTGTTATTGGGAAGACACTGCATTTGTCAAAAAGGATATGTTATCAACTGCTGAACATGAATAAAAAAACAAAAAAACACAAAAAATAAAATTTGCACCCTTAGATTCCTCTACTTGGTACTGCGCAAAATTGGCAGTGGTACCGAAGGATATGAGTTGAAATCTAAGAGATGTGAAGTTGAAATCAATAAAAAGACTCCTCTACTTGGCATTGTGAAAAATTGGCAATAGTACCTAAGGTTATGAGTTGAAGTCCAATGCAATAATCAGTGTATCTTACTCCACATAAAACATTTGAGTTAACCCCAACGATTTGATTTGGAGAGATTAGAATTGCATAAGTGTGGTGTGTAAGCTTGATTGAATCCTATGTTTGTTGCTTACTAGGTTGTTTAGCATCTAGTTATTGTGGGATTAAACTGTTGAACACTTGAAGCAACCATTTACTTAAGTTCTCCTGATTAGATCTTGGATTGCTATTGAATGTTTTTCTAACTTGGAAGTATATCTCAGCACAAAAGATTGCTCTTATACTTATCTTGTATTTCATCTTATTTTATTACTTGAGGACAAGCAAAGATTTTAGTCTGGGGTATTTTGATGCGTTGCATTTTAGTAGTAATTTTCATTGACATTTCATGCTAATTCTAGAATTATTTTAATACTTTCATGCCCTTTATAGGCTAAATTACTTGATATCTTCGGAATCTTCACTTTTTGGCACTTTTATGGAATTTCAGGTAAAATTTAAGATTTTGGAGATTCTAAGGCCATGAGACAATTTCTTATATGAAGACGAGGTCACACGTCAAATTTGAGCTTAAACGGAGTCAGCCTGAAAATACGGCCAGGTGAACCCCATGGGGTTCACCAGATTCTTCGCCAGGCTATAGGGACTTCACAGTAAAAATCATGGCCAGGTGAACCCCACCGGGTTCACCATCCCGGTCGTCAGCCAGTAGAGGTCCAGAAAGCATCGCGGCCAGGTGAACCCCACCGGGTTCACCGGTTTTCACTTTGGCCGAGATCTGTCCAGAGAGAAGCACGGGTGGGTGAACCCCACCGGGTTCACCGCGCTTCTATTCGTCTGAACTCATAGAGGGAATCACGGGCAGGTGAACCCGGCAGGGTTCACCTGTGATTCCAACCCAGGCGTGAACGAGACCAACACTCAGTTTTTCCATGATTTCTCACTCGTTTGGAGTCCAAATTTAGCAAGTGAGGTGTCTATGGAAAGCTCTTTCAGAGGCAAACAGATGGGATATAAAAGCCCTAATTTTTCATGCCCTAAGGATCAAGCATTCACATGAAGAAGCGGAGCAGGCGGAAGAACATGACGACAGAGGTGACTTTTGGAGATTTTCGGAGATTGAGACACACGATCATCACGATTTCTTCAGGATTCCGTCGGTTCATCGTCTCCTTCCCCTTAGCTTTCTTTTCTTATACGTTTCATTTCATTAAAAGAGAGATTTTGAGCGTTTCATTGACGATTGTAGCGTAAACCCTATTTCGGGGCTTGGTGGAAACCCTTTGATGATTTTAATTGCAAACTTTGTATCGATTTATGTTATTTGGTATGAATTGTGAGCATATTTTACTTTGACGTATTTATTTCATGGTTTTACCCTGGCCGAGTAATATCGCGTGTTAGCCGTTACGATTCATATCGAGAGAAGATCGTAAGGGTCGAACCTCTGAGTAAAACTTGCGAGACCTCGACACGAGAGTGCTTGGTCTTCGCTCGAGGATTTCATAGTCTGCCATAGAACTCATTGGGTTCGTCTTAGAATGATCCACCGCGAGAATAGGAGGTCGGTCTAAAATGAACACCAGAGCGTATCACTCGAGAGAGGGCACCTTGTACCCTAGGGTTAGACTCCTTGTGCAAAACCAATAAACCAAAGAACTAATATCTTTCTTGTGCGATTAAGATTATCATCGTGGTGGAAGCCGTAGCCCTGAATTCTCTCTTATATCTTTTCTCTAGGTTCTAGCTTGCAAGAATCCTGATGCTTGACATAAGCCTCACATCCCCAGATCTTGATAAAAGATAAATTAGGGTGTCTCCCACTCCATACCTCATATGGTATTTTGGAGACACTTTTTTGATGGAACGTTATTCAGTATTAGAGAAGTTGTATTAAGCGCATGTCCCCAGAATGAGGGAGGTAGAGTTGCATGACTCATCATACATCGAACCATGTCCAACAAAGTTTGATTTCTCCTTTCAGACACACCATTTCATTGGGGTGTTCCAGGAGGAGTGAGTTGGGATAAAATCCCACACTCTCTCAGATAGTCAAGAAACTCACCACTCAAGTACTCTCCATCACGATCTGATCGAAGAGCCATAATGGATCTACCAAGTTGGTTCTCTACTTCATGTCTGAACTCTTTGAATTTCTCAAACGATTCAGACTTATGTCTCATTAGGTAGACATAACCATATCTACTGAAATCATTAGTAAATGTGATGAAGTAGTTGTGGCCTCCTCTGGCTTGCTTATTGAATGGCCCACACACATCGCTATGTATGAGATCCAACAAACCTCCTGCCCATTCACTAGTCTTGGTGAAAGGCGCCTTTGTCATTTTCCCTAACAAACAAGGCTCACATGTATCAAATTCCTCCAAGGAACTTGAACCTAGCAACCCATTTGCATGGAGTCGTTGAATGCGATTCTTGTTTATATGGGCTAATCAACAATGCCATAGGAAAGCACCAACTGAACTACTCAGTTTGGTCTTTTTATGTTACGAATAGAGCTATCCATGTCCAAGACATATAAACCATTGCATAAAGTACCCTTCCCATAGAACACATTTGTAAATGAAAAAGAACAAGAGTTCTTATTTATTTCAAATTTAAATCCCTTCTTTGCTAAGCAAGGAATGGATACAATATTCTTAGTAAGCAAAGGTACATAATAGCAACTATCTAGCTCTAACAGAAGTCCAGAAGGCAGGGAGAGTGTCAAAACTCCTACAGCAATAGCAGCAACCTGTGTCTTGTTTCTAACCCGTAGGTCAATCTCTCCAAGCCGCATCGATCTACTTTTCTTGAGCCCATGCATATTTGTACAAATATGAGCTCCACATGCAGTATCCAATACCCATGACATAGAAGTAGAAAGATTGACTTCAATAACATAAATACCTGAGCTTGAAGCAAAGGCCAAGCCTTTCTTCTCCTCATTCTGAAGTTGTTTGCAGTCCTGCCTCCAGTGGCCCTGCTCGCCACAGTGGAAACATCTCTGATCCTTTGACTTCTTCGCCTTTTTCTTCAGTGCTTTGATGGGAGCTTTGGCCTTGCCCTTGGCAGGTGCCTTTTTCTTTATCTTCTTGGCCCTAGGGACCAAAAGAACATAACTAGGTTTAGATTTTCCCATCTCACGCTCGGCTATCTGGAGCATATTCATCAG
The DNA here is from genome assembly GCA_027563935.2 of Costus lasius. NCBI lineage: Eukaryota > Viridiplantae > Streptophyta > Magnoliopsida > Zingiberales > Costaceae > Costus > Costus lasius. Next base: position 60,980,951 of record CM050454.1, on the reverse strand, counting down.
TTCCTCCCTTGTGCATTCAATCTGGTTCATGTTAAAATTTATGATAAACGGACTGAAGCTAGGGGGCAGGGACTGCAGAATAAGGTCCACAACTAGCTTGTTATCTATGGTGTGTCCCAGCCTCTTGAGATGGTCCACGTTCCCAATCATCTTGAGAACATTAGGTCTCACTGGGGCACCTTCAGATAACTTACACCGAAAGACTGCTTTGGTGCTGTCATATCTCTCCGTTCTAGCCTGAGCCTCGAACATCTGTTTCAAATGAGTAATCATTTGAAAAGCGTTCTGCTCCTCATATTGCACCTGAAGTTCATGTGCCATAGTGGCCAGCATGAGACATGCTACCTCCATAGAGTCATCCTGATGCTTTCTAAAAGCATCCCTATCTGCCGCTCGGGCATTAGGCAGAGGAAGCACAGGAAGAGCCTACTCTAGGACATACAGCTTCTTCTCGACCTTGAGGGCTATCCTCAAGTTCCGATGCCAGTCCATAAAGTTGGTTCCAACCAACTTATCTTTATCAAGGAGTGATCGCATTGTCAATCCGCTATTGTTTGTTGCCATTGATCTACAACAATCAAGAAACAACAGATTAGTACTACTTCAAATCATTTAAATTGGACTTGTTTCAAATGATTATGGCTCCCACTATTTTAATCAAATTGACAACCCACAAAGTCAATCGAGAAGTTTAAGTCTTCCTAGTGAGATGAGATCCTTATTCTACATGAGGCTTCGCGTCCCACGAGGGTGGGATGAGATGCACAAAGTAACCCATGCTTCCTAAGGTGGGCTCGCTAGCCGATTGCTCCGAGCAATTCCCTTTATTGAGACAGTCCAGGCATTTCATGTCCAGCGAGGGCTGGATACAGCATGAAACCATAACCTCTCAACGATGCCTCTAGACTTTCATCATGTGCCCAACGCATATGAACTTCTAGTCAAGTCCATTCCTAACCATTATGCCCAGGGTCAATGGGTTTCCTTGCGAAGGTGCGCCCGGCTAAAATGGACTGGGGAAACCATTGCCACCACACACCTCCTAAAGATAAGTGGGTGTGTCCCACGAGGGTGGGAAACAGTTCACAACACCACTGATCGATAGTTTGATGAGGGCTATGCATTAGAAGGCTACTAGACTTGATATTTATATATGAGGGTTTTTGAGGTCTCATTAGTTTTATCTTATGTCTAGCATTACAGGCATGCAATCCTATAGTGATAACATAACGATAAAACAACTCAGGCATGCTTTAGCAGATATGTATGAAAACAGTAAAAGAATGATGTGATCATAGCCTATTCAAGACATTGAACCAACCCATGCCAAAAGGAGGTTCAACTCTTGACCTAGGATTCAAGCCCCTAAAGACAAGACCTAACCTAGCCGACCACTAATTTGATCTTCAAGGTTGGCTCCAAGGTCCTTCTCACCATGGTTTAGCTCTCAAACCCTAGATGTGTCCCTGATGGGTTTGGCCAATGCCATGGGTCTTTCTCCATAGATGATGCGCCACCATGCAAGGAGCCAAGATGGCTAGCTCTCAAACCCTAGGGTTCAGCCATGCCATCTTGCGCCACTCCTCCATGCACCATCAAGCATGCATGCGCCAAGGTTCCATGTGATTGCACCATAATCTTCTTCTTCTTGTTACAAAAATAAAAGAAAAGAAAAGCGGCATGCAGGCCTCACAAAGATATATCACAGGCATGCAAAGGGGCTTGACTCATGATCACAACATTATGCACAAGCAAGGTATCTACACATGCAGTTCTACATGCTCATGAAAAACTTAAAATCTGAAATTTTAATTTTTCATAAAACTAGTCTCTTTTCCTCATCTTCTTTTCACAAATCTCTTGGTTATTTGCAATTAATTTTCATGATGATTTCAAAGATCCTCTCAGCTAGTAATTTTGTTAGATCAAGAGACCCGGCCAGTCCGAAGACACAGTGCCTGTCCTATATGATAAAATCATGTGCGCCTTTGAACCTTTAAATCATATAACAAAAATAACCCAAAAATCCAAAAGAGGTTGGAAAGATGATAGAAACAAGAAACCCTAATTTTTCCTACTTTAGAAAAATCATTTGCCATGTGATCATGCAATTTGCAAAAATTGAGATATGGCATGTGTGCATGGAAAAGCATGAAAATACATCGTTCGAGTCTCGCAAGTCGCTCTGATACCACTGTTGGGAAATCCCGGGGATATTTTATAAATTTTTCAGAAACAAATACAATGCACAGCGGAATAATATCCCCGAAATAGGCCGGTCCCAAAAACCCAATGAAGATCGCATGCGAGAGAGTCGACACGATGAGATAGAAAATACTTTAAAGCAAGATGAGGCCGATGTCGAGGTAGGCGCCCAAGCATGTGCCCTCTGCAATCTCACACACATGGATGCCTCGAGTCCTCTTCTTCCACTCCCGGTGCTAGCCTTAGGAAGAAGATCCAAGCCTTAGGGAGACCTCCACTTCACTTGCGTCACCTTCTAGAGAAGTTGCGCCAAGGAGGAGGAGGGAAGAAGACAAGCCGCCAAGCTCCAATGCTCCAAACGCCAAGAGGAAAGGACGAAGGTTGCTTGCGGCTAGGGTATGGAAGATGTTCGCCCAAGTTCTCCTTGCTCTCGCCCCTTCTATTGTTCACGCCTTCAAGTAATTCATTCATGCAAGAAGGGCAACTAGGGGTTATATTTATAGCAAGGAGAGGCGATTAGGGATGGCTATGATCAAGCCAAGTGGGCGGCTTGGAGAAGAAGTAGGAAATAGAATTATTTTAATAATTAATCAAGTCCTAATCCAATTAGGAGTCTAATTAATTATTTAAATAATCAAGTCCTAATCCAATTAGGACTCTAATTATTTAAATAATCAGCCCTATTAAATAGGACTCCAATTAATTAATTAAATAATTAATTAATTAGCCCACAAATGATTAAATCAACTTAGATTAACCATATGTGTCATAGGCGCCAACCCTAGTCTAACCAGGGTTAAACATGCGCCTACACATTCTTCTCCTTAAGCCCATTTAACTTATTAATAAGCCCAACTATAGAATGGGCCTAACCCAAGGTCCATTATGCATGTCAATCAACCCATTGGATCTAATCCAATTTAACTCAAGGTCAAACTAGGTTAACCATGGTTACTTTGGTCAATATGCCAAAAATGGAAGTTGGCCCTAATAAGTTTCTTCTATCTCATAAGGCCCATCGGCGCTGATGAAGTCTCCCAAATAGATCCGAGTCATCCAATTACTCGATCATAAGGCTTCTCAATCAATACAAGAACTCGAGTATCATGGTGTGCGACCCTGTAGGTTTCTCTGACGTTGGCAGTGCTGACCTAAGGTCACCACAAGCAGTGAGTGGCACCTAGTAGTGCATCACTGCTACCCTAGTCATCGGAATGGATATCGACATCGACATCCCTATCATTGCAATCAGGTACACATACATTACAGTCTCTTTGCCGAACTGATATCCGATTGGACAAGTGTGTCACCACTTATTTTTATTCAATCTCATTGTTATGACTAAATTAAGTCTCACCTGGGTATGGCCATACACTTTCAATCATAGAACCATAGAGGAGCTCCATGGATATCATGCTTCCCTTAGGAAAAGGCAAATCCTATGTCTGTCTATCGACCTTCTTCTATGGGTCGTGACATGCTCAACGACAACCGTTATTACCCCCCAACTACGGCGAGGTGTTAGGTTGTATCAAAGCATGTCCCTAACCATATAGAATGGCCAATGACCTCAAGTTAAGGGATCAATGCATCTCCTATCACTTGTGAGGATAACTCGTGACACCATGTCATTGCCTCACAGCGGGTCGGTCCAGTATATCCACCACTGATATACCCATATGTCTGCGTTAGCACCTCGTGCCTAACCAGCCCATATACCAGTCTCACAAGTACCAGAGTTGTCCCATATCCACTCTGGTACATCAACCGGGGATGATCATTTGAGCACAGATCCAATCTATCTTTAGGGACATTATCATGTAAGTACATAATCGCAGATGTAGACAAACATTGATAATGACAATGCCAGAATGATATATATAAATATCAAAGTCAAGTAGTACAATAATGGACCAAAACTAGGTCCTAGGGCATATACACCAACAAATACCACCCAAGGTAATAGGGTTACTTGTTATAGCTGCTCCCAACCGAGACATTTGTCTAGAGATTGCCCGAAGAAGGCTTTGTTGATAGAGGAGTTGGAAGAAGCCGAACCTGAGGAGGATGAAGTTGAATCTGTTATCCATAATCCTGAGTACAATAGTGAAGAGGAACCTTCCCAATTTACCATGGCTGTAGTTAGATGCAGCTATATCAAGAATACCCCAGCCGAAGATTAGAGAAGGACTAGTCTTTTCTATACCTATACCCAGTGTAATGGAAAAGTCTATAAGATTGTCATAGATAGTGAGTGTAGCCTCAATGTGATCTCCAAGCAAGCAGTCAACAAGTTTGGACTAAACCAAGAAAAACACCCTAAACCTTACAACATTTCATGGGTAGATCAATCAAGTATTCCCGTGTCCTTTAGGTGCTTGGAACCCCTTAGGTTGGCCACATACCAAGGTAACATTTGGTGTGACATAACTGAGATGGATGTGGCTGATATCCTATTAGGGTGCCCATGGTTATATGATTTAGATGTGATTCATTATGGGAGAAGTAACACTTATGAATTCACTAGCAACAATAAGAAGATCACACTCATGCCTAGTTTACAAAAAGAGCTTAGGACTTCACATAAGAAAGGAAAGCAGTTGACATTAAGAAACCCATCACTTTACTAAGGCCCCAAACTTTCATACAAGAGGTTAAGGAAGCTGGTTTAGTCTATACCCTGGTAGTGCAGCAAGTCAATTTAGCAACCACGCATGAACACTCACCCGTCATGACTGAGTTGCTTAAAGATTATTCTTCTATTACCTCGGACACACTTCCAAATGAATTACCACCCGAGAGAGACATTCAGCATGCTATCGATCTTATACCAGGAGCTACTCTACCTCACTTGCCCCTCTATCACATTAGCCCCATGGAACATGCTGAGCTAAAAAGACAAGTGGATGAATTGTTGAATAAAGGGCTCATCCGAGAGAGCCTTAGTCCATGTGCAGTTCCTGCATTGCTTACCCCTAAGAAAGATGGTACATAGAGGATGTGTATTGACTGTAGAGCCATTAATAAGATAACTATCAAATACTGGTTCCCTATTCCCCGGCTTGATGATCTCCTTGATATGATTGTGGGGTCAGCTTGGGTTTTCCAAGGTGGATCTTCATAGTGGTTATCATCAAGTTAGGATCCGGGAGAGAGATGAGTGGAAAACGGCTTTTAAAACTCAAGATGGTCTCTATATGAGTGGATGGTTATGCCCTTTGGGCTGACCAACGCTCCCTCCACTTTCATGAGATTAATGCATCATGTCCTAAAGCCCTATATTGAAAAATTCTTGGTGGTGTACTTTGATGATATCTTGATATTCAACAAAACTAGCCAAGAACATCTAGAACACTTGAAAGCCACACTTGATATTTTGAGGAAGGAACATCTTCTATTGAATTTGAAGAAATGTGTCTTTTTAACACAAGAGATTGAATTCCTAGGGTTCATCATTACTAATTATGGTCTTAAAGCTGACCCCTCAAAAGTTAAAGCAATCCTTAATTGGCCGACACCTATGACCTTAATTGAAGCTAGAAGCTTTTATGGGCTAGCCACCTTCTATCGGCGGTTCATTTACAACTTCAACACCTTGGTGGTGCCGATCACTTGCTGCTTGCGCCAAGGAAACTTTGAGTGGGTATGAGCAACCGAAAGGGCCTTCCAAGAATTGAAATGGAAAATCACATCCACACCGGTATTTAGGCTACCCGATTTTAGTAAGGTATTCATAGTTGATTGTGATGCTTCCGGAGTGGGAATTGGAGGAACCCTTAGTCAAGATGGACACCCAATAGCTTTTTTTGGTGAAAAGTTGATCACACAAGACAAAAATATTCCACTTATGATAAAGAATTTTATGCCATGGTCCAAACTCTTAAGCATTGGAGACACACTATTTGATTCATAAGGAATTTTTTCTCAATAGTGATCATCAAGCCTTAATCTTTTTAGGCACCAAGTTAAGCTGAACCCTAGACATGCTAAATGTTGGGAAACCCCGGGAATATTTTATAATTTTTCATAGAGATTACATTACAAACGCAGCAGAATAATATCCCTGAAACAGGCCTGTCCCAAAAACCCAATGAAGATCGTCTTGCGAGGGGGTCGACACGATGAGATAGTAAATACCTTAGGAGCAAGATGAGGCCGATGTCGAGGTAGGCGCCCAAGTGTGCGCCCTCTGCAGTCTCGCACACACAAATGCCTCGAGCTCTCTTCTTCCACGCCTGGTGCTAGCCTCGGGAAGAAGATCCAAGCCTTTATTCACCCTCTTCTATACTTGCGCCACCTTCTTGGAAGATGCGCCAATGAAAGAGGAGAAGCAAGAGATGCCGCCAATACTTCCAACTCCTTGCGCCAAGAAGAGATGGAGAAGAAAGCTTGTGGCTAGAAGAAGGAAAAAGGATGCGCCACTCTTGATACTCTCGTCCCTTTTGTTGCTCACGCCAATTTGATATTATCACACAAAGGCTCATGCATGCATGCTAATATATAGATGCAAGGGAGGGGCAGCAACACAAGGGGTGGAGGCACAAATAGCATGAAGGTTGCGGCCAGGCTTAGGGTTTGGAACAATTAGGGTTTAGGTCTTAGAAATTCTCCAAGAGATTTCCATAAACCCCTTGCAATCGCCCAAGACTTACCAAAGAAGTCTATCATGCCTTAGATGCATCAAGCCTTGCCATAGATGAAAGGTTTCCTTTCAAGCATAGAGGGGGAGGCACCAATTCCTTCCAAAGCTAACAACATGGGCCCACTCCTCCCCATTATGCCCTTAGGTGCCAATGGGAGGAGACTTCTCCCCATTATACCCTTTTAGCCAATTCCCTCTTCATGATAACTAGTTATTGGGCCTCATTGGGTAATGAGCTAGCCCAAACTTCATTACATGGGTTGATTAAGCAATTGTATCCAATCCAATGCAACCCTAAACCAAATATGACCAATCTTGGTCAATTTTTGGTCAACCTGCCAAAAATAAAATTTGGCTCCAATAACTCTCTTCCATCTCATCAGGCCCATTGGTGCTGACGAAATCTCCCAAATAGATTTGAATTATCCAATAACTCGATCATAAGGTGTCCCGATCAATACGAGAACTCGAGTATCAATGTGTGTGACCCTATAGGTTCCTCTGATGCTGGCAGTGCTGACCTAAGGTCACCATAAGCAGTGAGTGGCACCTAGCAGTGCATCACTGCTACCCAAGTTCTCAGAATGGATATCGACATCGACATCCCCATCATCGCAACTAGGTACATATACATTATAGTCCCTTTGCCATACTGATATCCGATTGGACATGTGTGTCATCACTTGTTTTCACCCAATCACATGGTCATGACTAAATCAAATTATCACCTGGGTATGGCCGTACACCTTCAGTCATAGAACCATAGAGGAGCTCCATGGATATCAAGCTTCCCTCAGGAAGGGGCAAATCCTCTATCTGTCCATTAACCTTCTCATATGGGTTGTGACATACTCAATGACAATCGTTATTACCTCCCAACTACGACGAGGTGTTAGGTTGTATCAAAGCATGTCCCTAACCATATAGAATGGTCAATGACCTCAAGTCAATGGATCAATGCATCTCTTGTCACTTGTGAGGACAACTCATGACACCAAGTCATTGCCTCACAGCGGGTCGGTCCAGTATATCCACCACTAATCTACCTATATGTCTGCATTAGCATCTCATGCCTAACCAGTCCATATACTAGTCTCATAAGTACCAGAGCTGTCTCATATCCACTCAGGTAGATCGACTGGGGACAACTATTTGAGCATAGATCCGAATCTGTCTCCAAAGACATTATCATGTAAGTACATAATCGCAGATGTACACAAACATTGATAATGACAATGCTAGAATGATATATATATATATATCCATGTCAAGTAGTACAAAATATAGACCAACACTAAGTCTTAGGGCATACACACAAACACTAAATGGGCTGAATTTCTGTAACAATATACTTTTATCCTCAAACACAAAGTTGGAACTCAAAATAAAGTGGCAGATGCTTTAAGCCAAAAGGTGTTGCTTTTGCACACCTTGTTGGTGTATATGCCCTAGGACCTAGTTTTGGTCAACTTATGTACTACTTGACACTGATATTTATATATCATTCTGGCATTGTCGTTATCATTGTTTGACTACACCTGCGATTGTGTACTTACATGATAATGTCCCTGGAGACAGATTGGATCTATGCTCGAATTATAATCCCCAGTCGATGTACCTTAGTGGATATGGGACAGCTATGGTACTTGAGAGACTGGTATGTGGGCTGGTTAGGCACGTGGTGCTAACGCAGACACATGGGTATATCATTGGGGATATACTGGACAGACCCGCTATGAGGCTATGACTTGGTGTCATGAGTTATCCTCATAAGTGACAGGAGAAGCATTGATCCCTTCACTTGAGGTCATTGATCATTCTATATGATTAGGGACTTGCTTTGATACAACCTAACACCTTGCCGTAGCTGGGAGGTCATAACGGTTGTTATTGAGCATGTCACGACCCATATGAGAAGATCAATGGACAGACATAGGATTTGCCCCTTCCCTAAGGAAGTATGATATCCATGGAGCTCCTTTATGGTTCTATGACTGAGAGTGTATGGCCATACCCAGGTGAGAACCTATTTTAGTCATAGCCATGTGATTGGATGAAAACAAGTGGTGACACACTTGTCCAATCGGATATCAGTTCGGCAAAGAGACTGTAATGCATCTGTACCTAGTTGCGATGATGGGGATGTCGATGTCGATATCCATTCCAATGACCTGGGTAGTAGCGATGCACTGCTAGGTGCCACTCACTGCTTGTGATGACCTCTGGTCAGCACTGCCAGCGTCAGAGGAACCTACAGGGTCGCACACCTTGATACTTGAGTTATCGTATTGATCGGGAAGCCTTATGATCGAGTTATTGGATAACTCGGATCTAATTGGGAGATTTCATTAGCGCCAATGGGCCTGATGAGATGGAAGAATGTTATTGGAGCCAAACTTCATTTTTGGCAGGTTGACCCGTATTTGACCATGGTTGGTCACATTTGGATTAGGGTTGCATTGGATTGGATCCAAGTGTTTAATCAACCTATGCAATGATGTTTGGGCTAGCTCATTATCTAATGAGGCCCAATAACAAGTTCTCATGAAGAGATGAGAGGCTAAAAGGGTATAATGGGGAGAAACATGAACCATTAGGCGCCTAGGGGCATAATGGGGTCATGTTGGCGCCTGTGCTTCATTATGGAAGTAAAGGGCACCTCCCCCTCTCTTCCTAGGATGGAATGCATGCCTCTATGGCATTGCTTGAGGCGCAAGGCAAGGCCTTGGCGCACAAGGAAAGGCGTGGGAACAAAAGGTAAGGTTGAATGAGAATTATGGAAATGTCTTGGAGACTTTCCTTATCTCAAACCTCCTCATCCTAGCCCTACACTTGTCATGATCCTAGCCATTACCCTAACCGCCTCTTGCCCTATAAATATGACCCTAGTCGCCCCCTCTTGTAAGTGATCAATCCTTGAAGGCGTGAACACAAGGAGAGGGGCGAGTGCTTGGAGCAAGGGCGCATCTTCCATAACCGCAAGCCTCTTCCTCCTTTCCTCTTGGCGCAAGGAACATTAGTGCTTGGCGTTTTGGATAGTCTTCCTTCTTCCCTTGGCGCATCATCCCTCTTGGTGGCGCAAGTGAAGTAGAGTATCTCCCTAAGGCTTGGATCTTCTTCCCGAGGCTAGCACCGGGCGTGGAAGAAGAGAACTCAAGAGATCCGTGTGTGCGAGACTGCAGAGGGCGCACACTTGGACGCCTACATCGGCATCGCTCCACATTGCTCCTAAGGTATTTCCTAACTCATCGTGTCGACTCCCTTGCTTGCGATCTTCACTGGGTTTTTTGGGACTGGCCTGTTTCGGGGACATTCTTCCGCTGCTAAAATGTATGTCCATAACTTTGAAAATTGTAAAATGTCCCTGGGACTGGCCAAGTCTCCTGATCTGACAAAATTGCCAGCCGAAAGGATCTCTGAAATCATCATGAAAAATAAATCGCAATAAACCAAAAGACTTGTGAGAAGAAGATGAGAAAAAGAAACTGGTTTTGTAAAAAAGTAAAATTTCAGATTTTATGTTTTTCATGAGCATGTAGAATTGCATGAGTAAATACCTTGATTGTGCATGACGTTATGATCATTAGTCAAGCCCCCCCCCCCTTTGCATGCCTGCGATGTATCCTTGTGCGGCCTGCGTGCCATCTTTTTCATTATTTTTATAAAAATTAAGAGGAAGATTAAGGGCTAGGCGCATCCTTCTTGGACCTTGATGCTCGCATCTTGCTTGATGGCGCAAGCATGCAAGGTGGCGCATGCAAGCTGGTGCTTGGTTGCTTGGTGGCGCAAAAGGTCTTGGCCCCTTGCATGGTGGCACACCTTCCTTGGAGGAAGACCATGGCATTGGCCGAACCTATGGGGAACTTCGAAAGTATTCCTCTACGGTTTGAGAGCTAAACCATGAGAGAAGGACCTTGGAGCCAACCTTGAAGTTCAAGCTAGAGGTCGGCTAGGCTAGGTCTAGTTTTTGGGGCTTGAGTTCTAGGACAAGAGTTGAACCTATTTCATGGCATGGATTGGTTCAATGTCTTGTATAGGATATGATCACATCATCCTTTACTGCTTTTATTATTATCTGCAGAAGCATGCCTGAAATGTTTTACCGTTATGTTATCACTATAGGATTGCATGCCTGTAATGATAGACATAATATAAAACTGAGATGATGAGACCTTAAACAAAAAACCCTCAATTAAAATATCAAGTCTGGTAGCCTTCTAACGCGTAGCCCTCACTAAGCTATCGATCAGTGGAGTTGTGAATTATTTCCCACCCTCGTGGGACACACCCACTTATCTTTAGAAAGTGCGTGGTGGCAATGGTTTCCCCAGTCCAGTTTTAACCTGGGCGTGCCTTCGCAAGGAAACTCGTTGGCCCTGGGCATAACGGTTAGGAATGGACTTGACTAGAAGTTCACATGTGCTGGGCACATGGTGAAAGTCTAGAGGCATCGTTGAGGGGTAAAGGTTTCATGTTGTATCCAGCCCTCGCTGGACATGAAATGCCCAGACTGTCTCAACAAGGGGAGTTGCTTGGAGCAACCGGCCGGCGCGCCCACCTTAGGAAACATGGGTTACTTTGTGCATCTCATCCCACCCTCGTGGGATGCGAAGCCTCATGTGAAATAAGGATCCCATCTCACTAGGAAGTCTTAAACTTCCCGATTGACTTTGTGGGTTGTCAATTCGAATTTAAAATAGTGAGAGCAGAAATCATTTAAAACAAGTCCAGTTTAAATGATTCGAAGTAGTACTAATCTGTTCTTCTTGGGTGTTGTAGAACAATGGCTACAAACACTGGCGGATTATCACTGCGATCTCTCCTTGACAAGGATAAGTTAGTTGGAACTAACTTTATGGACTGGCATCGGAACTTGAGGATAGTCCTCAAGCTCGAGAAGAAGCTGTATGTCCTTGAACAGCCTCTTCCTGCGGCTCCTCCGCCTAATGCCCGAACGGCAGACAGAGATGCTTATAGAAAGCATCAAGATGACTCTTTGGAGGTTGCATGTCTTATGCTAGCCAGTATGGCACCTGAACTGCAGGTGCAATATGAGGAGCAGAACGCTTTTCAGATGATTGCTCATCTGAAACAGATGTTCGAGGCTCAGGCTAGAACTGAGAGATTTGACACCGCCAAAGCAGTCTTTCGGTGCAAGTTGTCTGAAGGTGCACCAGTGAGACCCCATGTTCTCAAACTCATTGGGAACGTGGATCATCTTAGGAGACTGGGACACACCATAGACAACGAGCTGGTTGTGGATCTTATTCTTCATTCCCTGCCCCTAGCTTCAGTCTGTTTATCATTAACTTGAACATGAACCGGATTGAGTGCACACGGGAGGAATTGATGAATATGCTCCAAACAGCCGAGCGAGAGATGGGTAGGACCAAACACAATTCTATTCTTTTGGTCCCTGCGACCAAGAAGATAAAGAAGAAGGGTAAGGCACGTGCTAAGAGCAGTGCCAGAGGTCCTACCAAAGCACTGAAGAAAAAGGTGAAGAGGTCAAAGGAACAAAGGTGTTTTCACTGTGGCGAGCAGGGCCACTGGAGAAGGGACTGCAAGCAGCTTCAGAATGAGGAGAAGAAAGGCTTGGCCTTAACTTCTAGCTCAGGTATCTATGTTACAGAAGTCAATCTTTCTACTTCTATGTCATGGGTATTGGATACCGCATGTGGAGCTCATATTTGTACAAATATGCAGGGGCTCAAGAAAAGTAGATTGGTGTGGCTTGGAGAGATTGACCTACGCGTTGGAAACGGGGCACAGGTTGCTGCTATTGCTGTAGGCGTTTTGACTCTCTCCTTGCCTTCTGGACTTCAATTAGAACTTGACAATTGCTTTTGTGTACCTTCGCTAACAAAGAACATTGTATCCATTCCTTGCTTGGCAAGGAAAGGATTTAAATTTGAAATAAATAAGAACTCCTGTTCTTTTTCATTTGCAAATATGTTCTATGGGAAGGGTACTTTATGCAATGGTCTGTATATCTTGGATATGGAAAGTTCTGTTTCTAACATAAGCAATAAAAGGACCAAACTGAGTGGTTCAGTTGGTGCTTTCCTATGGCACTGTCGATTAGCCCATATAAACAAGAATCGCATCCAACAACTCCAAACAAATGGATTGTTAGATTCAAGTTCCTTGGAGGAATTTGATACTTGTGAACCCTGTTTATTAGGGAAAATGACAAAGGCGCCCTTCACCAAGATTGGTGAGAGGGCAGAAGGTTTATTGGATCTCATACATACTGATGTGTGTGGACCCTTCAATAAACAAGCCAGAGGAGGGTACAACTACTTCATTACCTTCACTGATGACTTCAGTAGGTATGGGTATGTCTACTTAATGAGACATAAATCTGAATCCTTTGAGAAATTCAAGGAGTTCATGTTGGGGTATGCCCTTAAGGCTAATGTTTGAGGCCTTGGGATTGTATCAGTATCATGTATAAACTTTATGTTTATAAAGGCAATGGTTGTTATTCAAGTTGTTACATTATCTGCTGCAATATGTATACTTCTGAATAATGTCTCAATGCTGTTCAGCTTGGCTGACATGCAGTTAAGTCCTTAGTCGAGATATCTTGGTGAACATGAGACAGCCTTGATATAATTGAGACTAATATGTGTTCTAATCTTATAGGATGCTTTGAGCATGGAATAAGATGTAGACTCATGGGTACATTGGATGTACTGGACAGACCCTACATAGGATGTTCAATTGCTTGTCACAATGTGAATAATCCTTGTATGCAAACAAGTGGCATATTTCCTTTGACTTGAGATCACTTGTGTTTCTAAATGATGATTGGCATTGTTTTGAGGTAGTTCAATATCCTTTGAAATATAATGGTTATAGATTATCTTGGATAATGAGCATGAGTCATGTTAGGGCACTAGTGATAGATATAGGATTGTCGTCTCCTAGTTTGGAGTGTGATGTTCTAATGGGCCCCCCCCCTTGGATGAGATGATTGAGAAAGTGTATGGCCATACCCAGATGACTATGTTCATCTGATCTAATCATTCTCATTGTATTGTTGTTACAGGCTTGACACGCTTGTCCAATAAGAACATCCAGTGGCAAAGGAAACATGTATGCCTAGTGAGTTGAATTCACACTTGTGCTATGGTTTGGGTGTAGTCTTGGAAGACTCTTTCCTTTATATCGGGAGACAGTGATGTGTTGCTAGATACCCCTCACTGATCGTGATAACGTGAGTTATCGTTACCGACATTTGAAGGAAACCCTTAGGGTCGCACAATTTGATGATATGGCTTACTTATGTCAGATCGTGTGGACTGAATTGTTTTAGTTCAGTTTAAAGGAATTTAAACTCTGATTGTAAGTGAGATCTGGTCTGATCATGTTTGATTGATTAGGGCTTTAGATCGGTAAACTTCGATCGAGAGATCTGATGCTAGATCGATGAGATCAAGAGCATCAAGAGATGAATGGTTAGATCTTGAACCATCTGGTTCATAGGTGATCTAGACCATGTCTTGGTTTGGGCTTGGTTTGATTTGGTCTTTGAACCAAATGCAATTAAACCAAATTAAAATGAACCGGTTCACTTATGTGAACGTATGGTTCATTTTGAGAGAAGTTCGATGGGGCATGGTAACGTGGGCATTGAAGGAGGACTTAGTGCTTTCTATTTTTGGAAAGCCGTTTTTCTTTGTTGATCTCTTCAACGTTTTCGAACGTAAGGTGCATCTGCTCTTGCTCACGCCGACTTGCATCCTCTCTTGCTCTCGTCTTGGGTGGTCTTCACGCCAAGGAAGAAAATTCGGTTGCCAAGGAAATCCATCTCTTCTCCTCCACACAAAAGGATTACTTGGAGATCCTTGCTAGCACAAGGAGATTCAAGAAGGAGCTATCTCTCATCTTGTGTGCGGTGCCTTTGGAGAAGAAGCACTCGCATCTTTGCTTCCAAGTCGCCATCCTTGCAATGGCTATGGTATGTTTTCGTTTTGATCCATACAAGTTATAGAAGTTGATCATATATCATACATGCGATTCTAGAAACCATAGTTTCCGCTATGCCAAAATTCTAGATGCGCATATTAGGGTTTTTCGCCCCCCTCAAGAAAGGGTTCCTTCAATTGGTATCAGAGCTGGGTTTTATGTATGTTCATATGATTGGTTTTGTGATCCATGTTTGCGCTTTTGCATAGATCTAAAGCTTATCAACATGCGAAAAATTAACATGCTAGTTATTGATGTTGGCGCATGTTACATGTTTATGCATGATCATTTGTTGGCGCTTGTTATAGATGTTTTTGTCAAAACTTGTTAACTTGCGCGCCTAACCTAGATCTATATCTGCGCCTACTTTAAACCCTTAGACGGGTTGATAGGGTTGAAATCATCAGTCTTGTCTAGACCCAACAGTCTGATCAGACCATCTGACAGCCTAGATGGGTCGACCAGATAGCACCTGTGCGTAAGCACGAGGTGGCTATAGGTCGACTGCAGACAGGCGTGTAGCGATGTCTGGTTGAGACAACAAGTGAACGCTCTTGAGTTAGGCCCGGGGTTACACCCGCTTGCCAGAACTCATGAAGGTTGTTCAGCCCTTTGCGCATGCATGGTTGACCATTAGGTCAACTCAAGTCAGTTAGGACTTGGTGCATGCAAAGGCAGTGGATCGGACTAGACATGATGAGTGGATCCCTATTAATGTACCGTTGTAAGGTAGTAAGGCACATAAGGAAAATAAAATTGATGCCAATGGGTTTTCGAAAATTTTATTCTCTTATTGTTGGATCACATGTTGATTGTATACCATGATGATTGTTTATTTAATCTTATGTGGGCTGCCCGTTTTAATGTGTGCTGTGCTGGGGCCTGTGTGCCTGGTTAATAAATGTAAATTATTTTTATTGTGATCTGCGCATCACATTTTAGTTAATTTATACAATGTAATTGACCTGCGTGTCAATCTTGTCTAGATAGATTAAATTATATTTTAATCAGACAAGAGCACAGAGCACACATGGCAGAGGCGCATGCAGCTTGAGGCTTGACCAGGTGGAAGGTCTAGAGTTCGACTCTAGGACAGGCGCATTTACTTAGGCTTAATGGGCGTTTACCACATAAGATCATCATGCTTCATTTATTATTGTTTCAATAATTAGAATTGCATGATTTCATCTTCTGCTATCATCATAGGGTTTGCATGATAGTTAAGAAGATAAAAGACCGTTAAAATCCAACGTTAAATATCAAGCACGTAAGCCTTCTGACGCGAAACCTCACTGTTCTGACTATCGTTGGGGCCGTGTTGTACCCACTCAGTGGGCACGCCCATCTATCTTCAGACGGTGTGTGATTACACCTGTGTGTTAGAGAGAAGGGATTTATCGCTTCTCGTTGCTCAGCATAGCACGTGGTGGTCCAGGGAGTAGGTCGGGTCAGCTTGACCATGTAGGCTACATATGTGGCGCATATGGTAGCTATATGGAGGCAGCCATCTATGGGATCAGAGACTGTGTTGTACCAACTCAGTTGGCACAGTCTGCTGGATTGCCCGGATGAAGGGCAGGGATTGCCTACCAGAGACTAGTGCTTGTACTCTCTGTGCATCTTATCTCGCCTGAGCGGGACGCGGAGACCAAGTATGAAATCTGGATCCCATCTCACTAAAAGACTTTTACTCTTTGTTCTTAAGGCTGAGAGGAAACTATATGTCCTCGAGACGGCAATACCGCCTCAACCCGCTCCGAACGCCGCAAGGGCGGTTCGGGATGCTTATGAGAAGCATGTCAATGATAGCATTGATGTCGCTTGCCTGATGCTTGCGTCTATGACGCCAGAGCTGCAGCGTCAGCATGAGGATCTATCTGCTATAGAAATTATAGCAAACCTCAAGATGCTGTATGCTGCACAGGCTAGGACTGAACGCTACAATTTGACTAAGCTTTTCTTTCAGAGCAAACTGGCTGAAGGGAGTCCAGTGGGAGCTCACGTACTCAAAATGATTGGGTACAAGGAGGCTCTAGAGAAACTGGGACATACCATAAATCAGGAGCTTGCTGTAGACATTATCCTGCAGTCTCTTCCGGCATCTTTCGATCCGTTCATCATTAATTTTAATATGAACAAGATCGACTGTACCCCGGCAGAGTTGCTGAATATGCTCTTGACTACAGAGTTGACTCTAAAGGGAAAGCCTTCATCCTCTGTCTTGCTAGTTCCTTCAAGGAATAAGAAGAAGGGGAAGAAGGGCAAAGCCCCTGTTAAGAGCTACAGCAAGGCTCTGAAACAAAAGGTTAAGCGGTCGAAGGAATACAGATGTTTCCATTGTGGCCAGCTCGGTCACTGGAAAAAGGACTGTAAAGCGCTCCAAGGAGACAAGAAGGGAAGCAAT
Source organism: Costus lasius (assembly GCA_027563935.2). Classification (NCBI taxonomy): domain Eukaryota; kingdom Viridiplantae; phylum Streptophyta; class Magnoliopsida; order Zingiberales; family Costaceae; genus Costus; species Costus lasius. Next base: position 60,963,726 of record CM050454.1, on the reverse strand, counting down.
CCTTTCGCTTCTGGCTCAGGTATTTTTGTGACTGAAGTCATGATATCTTCTTCTTCTATTTCATGGGTGTTGGACACTGCATGTGGAGTTCACATTTGTTCAAATGTACAGGAACTCAAGAGAAGAAGACAGGTGGGACAGCATGAGGTGGACCTACGAGTAGGAAACGGGGCACGGGTTGCTGCTGTTGCTGTAGGCGTTTATTACATCTCTTTACCATCTGGACTTGTATTGGAACTAGACAATTGTTATTTTGTACCAAGCATAACGAAAAATATTATCTCTATTCCTGCTCTTGTCAGGAAAGGGTTTTGCTTTGAATGCAATATTTCAAAGTGTATTATTTCTTTTGATAATATTGTTTATGCTACTGGGTCGATTAACAATGGGTTATTCATATTGGACATGGAATGTTCTATACAACAAATTGATAACAAGAAAGCCAAGTATGCTGATAACAGCACCTTGCTATGGCATAGTCGTTTAGGCCATATTAACAAGAAGCGCATTAAGCGGTTGCATGATAATGGACTGCTGGGATCATTCTCCTATGAGGAGCTTGATACATGCAAAGCTTGTTTAATGGGTAAAATGACGAAAGCTCCTTTTTCTAATAAAGGTCAAAGGGCTTCAGGTTTACTTGACCTCATTCACAGTGATGTGTGTGGGCCATTTAGTAAACATGCCAGAGGTGGCTATTCGTACTTCATTACCTTTACTGATGATTTCAGTAGGTATGGTTATGTCTATCTAATGAGACATAAAAGTGAATCTTTTGACAAGTTCAAAGAGTTCAAAAATGAAGTACAGAATCAGCTAGGCCGAAATATCAAGGCACTTCGTTCAGATCGAGGTGGAGAATACTTGAGTCGAGAGTTTACTGACTATCTGAAGGAGTGTGGGATTATCTCACAGCTCACTCCACCAGGAACACCGCAATGGAATGGTGTGTCCGAGAGGAGAAATAGAACCTTACTTGATATGGTTCGTTCTATGATGAGTCAGGCTACTCTACCTTACTCCTTTTGGGGATTTGCATTGGAAACAACTGCAAAGGTACTAAACCGAGTGCCATCCAAGGCCGTTTCAAAGACTCCATATGAGTTATGGTATGGGAAACAGCCGAGCTTGACATTTATTAAGATCTGGGGTTGCGAGGCTTATGTCAAAAAGCTCGCCTCTGGGAAACTGGAGAGCAGATCTGACAAATGTGTCTTTGTCGGTTACCCTAAGGAAACTAAGGGTTATTATTTCTACGATCCCAAAGAGAACAAAGTATTTGTTGCTCGGACGGCTATTTTTCTTGAGAAGGAATTACTTCTGCAAGAAGCCAGTGGGAGAGAAATAAAGCTGGATGAGAATCCAGAAGAAGGGCAAAGTAGTCAAGCACAGTTGGATGAGCCTGAGCCAGTAGATCAGGTTACTGAACAACCTGAGGCTCAGATATCACGGGAACCGCATAGATCGGGAAGGATCCGTCGACAGCCTGAGCGCTATGACGGAGTCTACATCATTGATGATGAACCCCTCACTTATGCGGATGCGGTCAGTGGACCGGAATCAGCGAGATGGCTTGAAGCTATGCGAGCCGAGATGGACTCCATGTCAGATAACCAAGTCTGGGATTTGGTTGATCCGCCTCCGGGAGTAATCCCTATAGGCTGTAAATGGATCTTCAAAAAGAAGATTAACATGGATGGTAACGTGGTTACCTATAAAGGCAGGCTAGTTGCGAAAGGTTTCAAACAAATCTACGGGATAGATTATGATGAAACTTTCTCGCCTGTAGCTATGTTCAAGTCTATTCGGATTATTCTTGCGATAGCAGCATATTATGATTATGAGATTTGGCAAATGGATGTGAAGACTGCTTTCCTTAATGGAAAACTGGATGAGGATGTGTATATGACACAACCTGAAGGTTTCACTAATCCATCAGATCGTCATAAAATATGCAAATTAAAGAAGTCCATTTATGGACTTAAGCAAGCATCAAGAAGCTGGAATATTCGTTTTGATGAATCAATCTTTGAATTTGGTTTCATCAAGAATGAAGATGACCCGTGTGTATATAAGAGGTTTAGTGGGAGCATAATTACTTTCCTAGTCCTCTACGTCGATGATATCTTAATCATTGGAAACGATATTCCTAAACTACATGCAGTCAAAGCATGGTTAAGAAAATGTTTCCAGATGAAAGATTTGGGAGAAGCAGCCTATGTATTAGGTGTGAAGATCTACAGAGATAGATCTAAGAGGCTTCTCGGGCTGTGCCAGAGTACTTACATCGATAAAGTCCTGGAGAGATTTCATTTAGAAAATTCTAAAAGAGGATATCTTCCAGTCAGACATGGTCTGAATCTTTCAAAGAGTCAGTGCCCACAAACACAGACTGAGAAAGATGAAATGGACAATACGACTTATGCTTCGGCTATTGGGTCCATTATGTATGCGTTGTGTACTCGCCCAGACGTCGCTTACGGGTTAAGCGTGACCAGTCAATTCCAAAGTAATCCAGGTAAGGCACACTGGATTGCAGTCAAGAACATTTTGAAATATCTGCGGAAGACCAAAGATATGTTCTTGATATATGGAGGTCAGGAAGAACTCAGTATTGAAGGATATACTGACGCTTCGTTCCAGTCTGACCAGGATGATTTCCGATCGTAATCAGGCTACGTTTTTAGCCTGAATGGAGGTGCAGTGGTGTGGAAGAGTTTCAAACAATCTATTGTTGTTGATTCCACAACAGAAGCCGAGTATGTTGCAGCCTCAGAAGCATCTAAGGAGGCAGTGTGGATTCGTAAGTTCGTTCAGGAACTTGGTGTTGTTCCTTCGAGTGCAGATCCATTGGTTATCTTCTGTGATAACACTGGAGCAATAGCACAAGCAAAGGAACCACGGTCGCACCAGAAGTCCAAGCACATACAGAGACGGTTTCATTTGATCCGGGAGATCATTGATCGTGGCGAGATCAAAGTCTGCAAGGTTCATACAGATGACAATCTGGCTGACCCGCTTACAAAGCCTCTGTCGCAGCAGAAGCATGAGAAGCACTGTAATAATATGGGTTTGAGATTTCTCAACCATTAGATTTAGTGCAAGTGGGAGATTGTTGGGGTATGCCCTTAAGGCTAATGTTTGAGGCCTTGGGATTGTATCAGTATCATGTATAAACTTTATGTTTATAAAGGCAATGGTTGTTATTCAAGTTGTTACATTATCTGCTGCAATATGTATACTTCTGAATAATGTCTCAATGCTGTTCAGCTTGGCTGACATGCAGTTAAGTCCTTAGTCGAGATATCTTGGTGAACATGAGACAGCCTTGATATGATTGAGACTAATATGTGTTCTAATCTTATAGGATGCTTTGAGCATGGAATAAGATGTAGACTCATGGGTACATTGGATGTACTGGACAGACCCTACATAGGATGTTCAATTGCTTGTCACAATGTGAATAATCCTTGTATGCAAACAAGTGGCATATTTCCTTTGACTTGAGATCACTTGTGTTTCTAAATGATGATTGGCATTGTTTTGAGGTAGTTCAATATCATTTGAAATATAATGGTTATAGATTATCTTGGACAATGAGCATGAGTCATGTTAGGGCACTAGTGATAGATATAGGATTGCAGTCTCCTAGTTTGGAGTGTGATGTTCTAATGCCCCCCCCCCTTGGATGAGATGATTGAGAAAGTGTATGGCCATACCCAGATGACTATGTTCATCTGATCTAATCATTTTCATTGTATTGGAGTTACAGGCTTGACACGCTTGTCCAATAAGAACATCCAGTGGCAAAGGAAACATGTATGCCTAGTGAGTTGAATTCACACTTGTGCTATGGTTTGGGTGTAGTCTTGGAAGACTCTTTCCTTTATATCGGGAGACAGTGATGTGTTGCTAGATACCCCTCACTGATCATGATAACGTGTGTTATCATTACCGACATTTAAAAGAAACCCTTAGGGTCGCACAATTTGATGATATGGCTTACTTATGTCAGATCGTGTGGACTGAATTGTTTTAGTTCAGTTTAAAGGAATTTAAACTCTGATTGTAAGTGAGATCTGGTCTGATCATGTTTGATTGATTAGGGCTTTAGATCGGTAAACTTCGATCGAGAGATCTGATGCTAGATCGATGAGATCAAGAGCATCAAGAGATGAATGGTTAGATCTTGAACCATCTGGTTCATAGGTGATCTAGACCATGTCTTGGTTTGGGCTTGGTTTGATTTGGTCTTTGAACCAAATGCAATTAAACCAAATTAAAATGAACCAGTTCACTTATGTGAACGTATGGTTCATTTTGAGAGAAGTTCGATGGGGCATGGTAACGTGGGCATTGAAGGAGGACTTAGTGCTTTCTATTTTTGGAAAGCCGTTTTTCTTTGTTGATCTCTTCAACGTTTTCGAACGTAAGGTGCATCCGCTCTTGCTCACGCCGACTTGCATCCTCTCTTGCTCTCGTCTTGGGTGGTCTTCACGCCAAGGAAGAAAATTCGGTTGCCAAGGAAATCCATCTCTTCTCCTCCACACAAAAGGATTACTTGGAGATCCTTGCTAGCACAAGGAGATTCAAGAAGGAGCTATCTCTCATCTTGTGTGCGGTGCCTTTGGAGAAGAAGCACTCGCATCTTTGCTTCCAAGTCGCCATCCTTGCAATGGCTATGGTATGCTTTCGTTTTGATCCATACAAGTTATAGAAGTTGATCATATATCATACATGCGATTCTAGAAACCCTAGTTTCCGCTATGCCAAAATTCTAGATGCGCATATTAGGGTTTTTCGCCCCCCTCAAGAAAGGGTTCCTTCAGTTCAAGAATGAAGTAGAGAATCAGCTTGGAAGATCCATTAAAGCTCTTCGATCAGATCGAGGTGGAGAATACCTAAGTGGTGAGTTCTTTGACTATCTGAGAGAGTGTGGGATCATATCCCAACTCACTCCTCCTGGAACACCTCAATGGAATGGTGTGTCTGAAAGGAGAAATCGAACTTTATTGGATATGGTTCGATCCATGATGAGTCATGCAACTCTACCTTCATCATTCTGGGGGCATGCACTAGAAACAGCTTCTCTAATACTGAATAATGTTCCATCTAAGAGTGTCTCCAAAATACCATACGAGGTGTGGAGTGGAAGACGCCCTAATCTCACGTTTATCAGGATCTGGGGATGTGAGGCTTATGTCAAACGTCAGGATTCTAGCAAGCTAGAACCTAGATCTGATAAGTGTGTGTTTGTGGGGTATCCTAAGGAAACTAAAGGATACTACTTCTATGTCCCAACCGAGAACAAAGTTTTTGTTGCTCGGGGAGCTGTCTTTCTAGAGAAAGAATTTCTTATGAAAGAAGTTAGTGGGAGAAAGTTTGACTTGGATGAGGTCCAAGTGCAAGCACAAGACAAAGAGATGGAATCTGAGCTACCTGCACCGGTTGCTAGGCAACCTGAGGCTCAGACATAGGTCCCGCGTAGATCTGGGAGAATTCGTCATGCACCTGAAAGGTATGGGTCGCTACCGACCCAACACGATGGGATCTTCATCATTGAGGATGAACCTAGAACCTATGATGAGGCGGTCAGTGGACCGGACTCCGAGAAATGGCTTGACGCCTTGAGATCTGAGATGGATTCCATGTCGGCTAACCAAGTCTGGGATTTGGTTGAGCTGCCTGATGGGGTAAAACCCATATGGTGTAAATAGGTCTTCAAGAAGAAGACAGACATGGATGGCAAAATAGTTACCTATAAGGGTAGACTAGTGGCTAAAGGATTTAAACAAGTCCACGGGGTGGACTATGATGAAACCTTCTCGCCAGTTGCCATGATTAAATCCATTCGGATTCTGCTTGCTATAGCTGCATATCATGACTATGAGATATGGCAGATGGATGTGAAAACAGCGTTCCTTAACGGGAAGCTAACTGAGGATGTGTATATGACACAACCTGATGGCTTCATCCATCCTGCAGAGGCTAATAAGGTCTACAGGCTAAAGAGGTCCATTTATGGATTAAAGCAAGTATCTCGAAGTTGGAATCTTCGATTTGATGAGGCCGTGAGAGATTATGGCTTTATCAAAAGCGAAGATGACGCCTGTGTATACAGAAAATTCAGTGGGAGCTTGGTGATTTTTCTGGTCTTGTATGTTGATGACATACTGCTCATCGAAAATGACATCTCTAGTCTTCAAGCTGTGAAGACATGGTTGGGGAAGTGTTTCGAGATGAAAGACTTAGGGGAGGCCGCCTATATTCTAGGCGTGAGGATCTACCGGGATAGATCCAAGAGGATCATGGCCCTTAGTCAAAGTACTTACATTGATATGGTACTTGAGAGGTTCTACTGTAGGGTCCCCTTCAAGGGGGAGCGCAAGCATGCGAAACCCCTTTCAAGAGGGGGGCGAAAACACTAAGGGGGGTGGCGCATAACTTTGCAAGCGGAAGCATGTGTTTTCAACGATTTTAGCATGAGCATATGATCAACTTGAATGAGTTAGATTTATACCATAGCCATAGAGTTGGAGGTCGGCTTGGAAGAAGAGATCGAATAGGGGTCTCCTCCACAAGATGCGCACACAAGATGAGGATGCGCTCACTTCCTTGGTGCTCCTTGTGCTAGCAAGGTTCCAAGAGTTGTCCTTGATCGAGTAAAGAGAAGAGATGATCACTTCCTTTGGTTGGCCGGTCCTACTCTTGTCGTCCACACCCAAATTCTCTCAAGTCTCGTCGAGCAAGAGCAAGGAGACAAGAGTTCAATGAGCCTTCAAGCCGTTTTGGCGTTTCAAGGAGACATGCGCTCAATGACTTTCCAAAAATGGAAAATCCATTAAGCCATGCGTTCTCACTTCTAGCAAACCGCCCAAAACGCTTTATGGATCGAACCATGGGTTCACCCATGTGAACCGGTTCAATCCAAATTGGTCCAAACCAATTTGGTTCAAAGACCAAACCAAGTCAATCGGTCTAGATCAACCAAACCCTAAGGTTTCCAATCTAACCGTTCATCTCATGATGCTCTTGATCTCACCGATCTTGCATCAATACTCTTGATCGAAGCTTACCGATCTCAAGCCCTAATCAATCAAACATGATCAGACTGGATCTCACTTACAATCAGAGTTTAAACTCCTTTAAACTGAACCGAAACAATTCAGTCCTCACGATCTGACTCAAGTAAGCCATATCATCAAATTGTGCGACCCTGAGGGTTTCCTTTAAATGTCGGTAACGATAACTTACGTTATCACGATCAGTGAGGGGTATCTAGCAACACATCACTGTCTCCCGATATAAAGGAAAGAGTCTTCCAAGACTACACCCAAACCACAGCATAAGTGTGAATCAAACTCACGAGGCATGCATGTTTCCTTTGCCACTGGATGTTCTTATTGGACAAGCATGTCAAGCCTGTAACTCCAATATGATGAGCATGATTAGATCAGATGATCATAGTCATCTGGGTATGGCCATACACTATCTCAATCATCTCATACAGGGGGGCCCTTTAGAACATCACACTCCTTGAACAAGGAGACGGCAATCCTTTATCTATCACTAGTGTCCTAACCTGACTCAAGCTCATCATCCAAGATAGTCTATAATCATTATGTTTCAAATGATATTGAACTACCTCAAAACAATGACAATCATCATTTAGAAACACAAGTGATCTCAAGTCGAAGGACATGTGCCACTTGCTGCTATCAAGGATTATTCACATTGTGACAAACAATTGAATATCCTAGAAGGGTCTGTCCAGTACATCCAATGTACCCATGATTCTACATCTTATTCCATGCTCGAAGCATCCTATAAGATTAGCACACATATTAGTCTCAATCATATCAAGGCTGTCTCATGTTCACCAAGATATCTCGACTAAGGACATAGAGCCTGTCAGCCTAGCTGAACAGCTTTGAGACATTATTCAGTAGTACACTTATTATTGCAGACAAGGTAACAACCTGAATAATAACCATGCCTTTATAAACATAAGAGTTTATTACATGATACTTATACAATCCCAAGGCCTCAAACATTAGCCTTAAGGGCATACTCCAACAATCTCCCACTTGCACTTAATCTAATGGTTGAGAAACCTCAAACCCATATTATTACAGTGCTTCTCATGCTTCTGCTGCGCCAGAGGCTTGGTAAGCGGGTCAGCCAGATTGTCGTCTGTATGAACCTTGCATATTTTGATCTCGCCTCGATCAATGATCTCCCGGATCAAGTGAAACCGTCTCTGTATGTGCTTGGACTTCTGGTGCGACCGTGGTTCCTTTGCTTGTGCGATTGCTCCAGTGTTATCACAGAAGATAACCAAAGGATCTGCACTCGAAGGAACAACACCAAGTTCTCTCACGAACTTACGAATCCACACTGCCTCCTTGGATGCTTCCGAGGCTGCAACATACTCGGCTTCTGTTGTGGAATCAGCAACAGTTGACTGTTTGAAACTCTTCCACACCACTGCTCCACCATTCAAGCTAAAGACATAGCCTGATTGCGATCGGAAATCATCCTGGTCTGACTGGAACGAAGCGTCAGTATATCCCTCTATACTGAGTTCTTCCTGAGCACCATATATCAAGAACATATCTTTGGTCCTCCGCAGATATTTTATAATGTTCTTGACTGCAATCCAGTGCGCCTGTCCTGGATTACTTTGGAATCGACTGGTCACGCTTAACCCGTAAGCGACGTCTGGGCGAGTACATAACATCGCATACATAATGGACCCAATAGCCGAAGCATAAGGCGTATTGTCCATTTCATCTTTCTCAGTCTGTGTTTGTGGACACTGACTCTTCGAAAGATTCAGACCATGTCTGACTGGAAGATATCCACGTTTAGACTTCTCTAAATGGAATCTCTCCAGGACTTTATCGATGTAAGTACTTTGGCACAGCCCGAGAAGCCTCTTAGATCTAACCCGGTAGATCTTCACACCTAACACATAGGCTGCTTCTCCTAGATCTTTCATCTGGAAACATTTTCCTAACCATGCTTTAACCGCATGCAGTTCAGGAATATCGTTTCCAATGATTAAGATATCATCGACGTAGAGGATTAGGAATGTAATTACGTTCCCACTAAACCTCTTATATACACACGGGTCATCCTCGTTCTTGATGAAACCAAACTCAGAGATTGATTCATCAAAACGAATGTTCCAGCTTCTAGATGCTTGTTTAAGTCCATAAATGGATTTCTTTAACTTGCATATTTTATGACGATCTGCTGGATTAGTGAAACCCTCAGGTTGTGTCATATACACATCCTCATCCAGATTTCCATTAAGGAAAGCTGTCTTCACATCCATCTGCCAGATCTCATAATCATAATATGCAGCTATAGCGAAAAGAATCCGAATAGACTTAAACATGGCTACAGGAGAGAAAGTTTCATCATAATCTATCCCGTAGATTTGTTTGAAACCTTTCGCAACTAGCCTGCCTTTATAGGTAACCACGTTACCATCCATGTCAATCTTCTTCTTGAAGATCCATTTACAGCCTATAGGGATTACTCCCGGAGGCGGATCAACCAAATCCCAGACTTGGTTATCTGACATGGAGTCCATCTCGGCTCGCATAGCATCAAGCCATCTAGCTGACTCCGGTCCACTGACCGCATCCGCATAAGTGAGGGGTTCATCATTATCAATGATGTAGACTCCGTCATAGCGCTCAGGCTGTCGACGGATCCTACCCGATCTTCGCGGTTCCCGTGTTATCTGAGCCTCAGGTTGTTCAATAACCTGATCCACTGGCTCTGGCTCATCCAACTGCACTTGACTACTTTGTCCTCCCTCTGGATTCTCATCCAGCTTTATTTCTCTCCCACTGGCCTCTTGCAGAAGAAATTCCTTCTCAAGAAATATGGCCGTTCGAGCAACAAAAACCTTGTTCTCTTTGGGATCGTAGAAATAATAACCCTTAGTTTCCTTAGGGTAACCGACAAAGATGCATTTCTCAGATCTGCTCTCCAGTTTCCCAGAGGCGAGCTTTTTGACATAAGCCTCGCAACCCCAGATCCTGATAAATGTCAAGCTAGGCTGTTTCCCATACCATAACTCATATGGCGTCTTTGAAACTGCCTTGGATGGCACTCGGTTTAGTACCTTTGCAGCTGTTTCCAGTGCAAAACCCCAAAAGGAGTATGGAAGAGTAGCCTGACTCATCATAGAACGAACCATGTCAAGTAACGTTCTATTTCTCCTCTCGGACACACCATTCCATTGCGGTGTTCCTGGCGGAGTGAGCTGTGAGATAATCCCACACTCTTTCAGATAGTCAATAAATTCTCGACTTAGGTATTCTCCACCTCGATCAGAACGAAGTGCCTTGATATTTCGGCCTAACTGATTTTGTACTTCATTTTTGAACTCTTTGAACTTGTCAAAAGATTCACTTTTTATGTCTCATTAGATAGACATATCCATACCTACTGAAATCATCAGTAAAGGTAATGAAGTACTGATAGCCACCTCTGGCATGTTTACTAAATGGCCCACACACATCACTGTGTATGAGGTCAAGTAAACCTGAAGCCCTTTGACCTTTGTTAGAAAAAGGAGACTTCGTCATTTTACCCATCAAACAAGCTTTGCATGTATCAAACTCCACGTAGGAGAAAGATCCCAGCAGTCCATGATCATGCAACCGCTTAATGCGTTTCTCGTTTATATGGCCTAAACGACTATGCCATAGCAAGGTGCTGTCATCAGCATACTTGGCTTTCTTATTATCAATGTTTTGTATAGAATTTTCCATGTCCAACATGTATAACCCATTGTTAATTGAACCAGTTGCATACACAATATTATCTACAGATAAAACACACTTTGAAATATTGCATTCAAAGGCAAATCCTTTCCTGACAAGAGCAGGAATAGAGATAATATTCTTGGTGATACTCGGTACAAAATAACAATTGTTTAATTCCAATACAATGCCAGATGGTAAAGAAATGAAATAGTCTCCTACAGCAACAGCAGCAACCCGTGCCCCGTTTCCAACGCGTAGGTCTACCTCATGCTGTCCCACCTGCCTTCTTCTCTTGAGTTCCTGTACATTTGAACAAATGTGAACTCCACATGCAGTGTCCAACACCCATGAAATAGAAGAAGATGAAACCATGACTTCCGTCACGTATATACCTGAGCCAGAAGCGATGCTTCCCCTCTTATCTCCTTGGAGCGCTTTACAGTCCTTTTTCCAGTGACCCAGCTGGCCACAGTGGAAACACCTGTTGTCCTTGGACCGCTTGACCTTCTGTTTCAGAGCCTTACTGTAGTTCTTGACAGGGGCCTTGCCCTTCTTCCCCTTCTTCTTGTTCCTAAAAGGAACCATTAAGACAGAGGTTGAAGGCTTGCCCTTCAGAGTTTCCTCAGTAGTCAAGAGCATATTCAGCAGCTCTGCCGGCGTACAATCGATTTTGTTCATATTAAAGTTAATGATGAACGCATCGAAAGAAGGCGGAAGAGACTGCAGAATAATATCTACAGCAAGCTCCTGGTTGACGGTATGCCCCAGTTTCTCCAGAGCCTCCTTGTGCCCAATCATCTTGAGCACGTGAGCTCCCACTGGGCTCCCTTCAGCCAGTTTGCTCTGAAAGAAGAGCTTCGTCAGATTATAGCGTTCTGTCCTCGCCTGTGCAGCATACAGCATCTTGAGGTTCGCTATAATTGATGGAACCCTTTCAGGAGGGGAGCGCAAAACCTATTGTGAGAAGAACCCCTTTCATGAGGGGGGCGCAAGTCATATGTTTCTTTCTCATAGCAGCGGAATTAGGGTTTCCACATAAGATCGCATTCTATACTTTCATATAATCAACTTGAATAACAAGTGAGAGATTCATTACCATGGCCATGGGAAGGTGCGGCTTGGAAGAAGAAAGATCGAAGGGATCTTCTCCAAAGAAATCACACACAAGGGATGAAAGCTTCCTCCTTGCGCAACTCTTGTGCTAGCAAGATTGCCAAGCTTTTCCAACCGTGTGTAGGAGATTAGATGAAAAGGGCTTCCTACTTTTCGAGAGCTCTTCTTCCTTGGCGCAAGAACGATGCCTTCCACACGAGCAAGCCGTTCCAAAACCACGTCCAAGAAGCAAAACCGAAAAAAAATTAGAGAGACATCAAGCCATGAACGCATATGCGTTATGCTTTTGGAACTTTCCAAAATTGGCAACGATTAAGAGTTGGCGTTCACGTTTCCATGAACCAAACGCAACCTCTTCTCCCTCTTGAACCAAGCGCTCAACCCATGAGCCGGTTCAATATCCTTGGTTCAATAGCGAAACCAAATCAGCCCATAAATTAAGTCTAGATCAAATTAGACCCCAAGGTCCTAGATCTGACCATTCATCATCTGACGCTTCTGATCGCATCGATCTAGCATCATCTCTCTCGATCGAAGCTTACCGATCTAAAGCTCTAATCAATCAAACATGATCAGACCAGATCTCACTTACAATCAGAGATTAAATCTCTTTAAACTGAACCAAAACAATTCAGTCCACACGATCTGACTTAAGGAAGCCATATCACCAAATTGTGCGACCCTGAGGGTTTCCTTTAAATGTCGGTAACGATAACTTACGTTATCACGATCAGTGAGGGGTATCTAGCAACACATCACTGTCTCCCGATATAAAGGAAAGAGTCTTCCAAGACTACTCCCAAACCATAGCACAAGTGTGACTCAATTCACAAGGCATACATGTGTCCTTTGCCACTGGATGTTCTTATTGGACAAGCGGGTCAAGCTTGTAACTCCAATACGATGAGCATGATTAGATCAGATGCACATAGTCATCTGGGTATGGCCATACACTATCTCAATCATCTCATATAGGGGGGCCCTTAGAACACTACACTCCTTAAACAAGGAGACGGCAATCCTATGTCTATCACTAGTGCCCTAACCTGATTCAAGCTCACCATCCAAGATAGTCTATAATCATTATGTTTCAAATGATATTGAACTACCTCAAGACAATGACAATCATCATTCAGAAACACAAGTGATCTCAAGTCAGAGGACATGTGCCACTTGCTGCTTACAAGGATCATTCACATTGTGACAAGCAATGGAATATCCCAGTAGGGTCTGTCCAGTACATCCAATGTACCCATGAGTCTACGTCTTATTCCATGCTCGAAGCATCCTATAAGATTAGCACTCATATTAGTCTCAATCATATCAAGGCTGTCTCATGTTCACCAAGATATCTCGACTAAGGACATATAGCCTGTCAGCCTAGCTGAACAGCTTTGAGACAGTATTCAGAAGTACACTTATTACAGCAGACAAGGTAACAACCTGAATAATAACCATGCCTTTATAAACTTAAGAGTTTATTACATGATACTAATACAATCCCAAGGCCTCAAACATTAGCCTTAAGGGCATACCCCAACAATCTCCCACTTGCACTTAATCTAATGGTTGAGAAATCTCAAACCCATATTATTACAGTGCTTCACATGCTTCTGCTGCGCCAGAGGCTTGGTAAGTGGGTCTGCCAGATTGTCATCTGTATGAACCTTGCATATTTTGATCTCGCCTCGATCAATGATCTCCCGGATCAAGTGAAACCGTCTCTGTATGTGCTTGGACTTCTGGTGTGACCGCGGTTCCTTTGCTTGTGCGATGGCTCCAGTGTTATCACAGAAGATAACCAAAGGATCTGCACTCGAAGGAACGACACCAAGTTCTCTCACGAACTTACGAATCCACACTGCCTCCTTAGATGCTTCCGAGGCTGCAACATACTCGGCTTCTGTTGTGGAATCAGCAACAGTTGACTGTTTGAAACTCTTCCACACCACTGCTCCACCATTCAAGCTAAAAACATAGCCTGATTGCGATCGGAAATCATCCTGGTCCGACTGGAATGAAGCGTCAGTATATCCCTCTATACTGAGTTCTTCCTGACCACCATATATCAAGAACATATCTTTGGTCCTCCGCAGATATTTTAAAATGTTCTTGACCGCAATCCAGTGCGCCAAACCTGGATTACTTTGGAATCGACTGGTCACGCTTAACCCGTAAGCGACGTCTGGGCGAGTACACAACATCGCATACATAATGGACCCAATAGCCGAAGCATAAGGCGTATTGTCCATTTCATCTTTCTCAGTCTGTGTTTGTGGACACTGACTCTTCAAAAGATTCAGACCATGTCTGACTGGAAGATATCCACGTTTAGAATTCTCTAAATGGAATCTCTCCAGGACCTTATCGATGTAAGTACTCTGGCACAGCCCGAGAAGCCTTTTAGATCTATCCCTGTAGATCTTCACACCTAGTACATAGGCTGCTTCTCCTAAATCTTTCATCTGGAAACATTTTCCTAACCATGCCTTAACAGCATGCAATTCAGGAATATCATTTCCAATGATTAAGATATCATCGACGTAGAGGATTAGGAATGTAATTACGCTCCCACTAAACCTCTTATATACACACGGGTCATCTTCGTTCTTGATGAAACCAAACTCAGAGATTGATTCATCAAAACGAATATTCCAGCTTCTTGATGCTTGTTTAAGTCCATATATGGACTTCTTTAACTTGCATATTTTATGACGATCTGCTGGATTGTTGAAACCTTCCGGTTGTGTCATATACACATCCTCATCCAGATTTCCATTAAGGAAAGCTGTTTTCACATCCATCTGCCAGATCTCATAATCGTAATATGCAGCTATCGCGAAAAGAATCCGAATAGACTTAAACATGGCTACAGGAGAGAAAGTTTCATCATAATCTATCCCGTAGATTTGTTTGAAACCTTTCGCAACTAGCCTGCCTTTATAGGTAACCACGTTACCATCCATGTCAATCTTCTTCTTGAAGATCCATTTACAGCCTATAGGGATTACTCCCGGAGGCGGATCAACCAAATCCCAGACTTGGTTATCTGACATGGAGTCCATCTCGGCTCGCATAGCATCAAGCCATCTAGCTGACTCCGGTCCACTGACCGCATCCGCATAAGTTAGGGGTTCATCATTATCAATGATGTAGACTCCGTCATAGCGCTTAGGCTGTCGACGGATCCTACCCGATCTTCGCGGTTCCCGTGATATCTGAGCCTCAGGTTGTTCAGTAACCTGATCTACTGGCTCAGGCACATCCAACTCTGCCTGACTACTTTGTCCTTCCTCTGGAATCTCATCCAGCTTTATTTCTCTCCCACTGGCCTCTTGCAGAAGAAACTCCTTCTCAAGAAATATGGCCGTCCGAGCAACAAATATCTTGTTCTCTTTGGGATCGTAGAAATAATAACCCTTAGTTTCCTTAGGGTAACCGACAAAGATACATTTATCAGATCTGCTCTCTAGTTTCCCAGAGGCGAGCTTTTTGACATAAGCCTCGCAACCCCAGATCCTGATAAACGTCAAGCTAGGCTGTTTCTCGTACCATAACTCATATGGCGTCTTTGAAACTGCCTTGGATGGCACTCGGTTTAGTACCTTTGCAGCTGTTTCCAGTGCAAAACCCCAAAAGGAGTATGGAAGAGTAGCCTGACTCATCATAGAACGAACCATATCAAGTAACGTTCTATTTCTCCTCTCGGACACACCATTCCATTGCGGTGTTCCTGGCGGAGTGAGCTGTGAGATAATCCCACACTCTTTCAGATAGTCAGTAAATGCATGACTTAGGTATTCACCACCTCGATCAGAACGAAGTGCCTTGATATTTCTGCCTAACTGATTTTGTACTTCATTTTTGAACTCTTTGAACTTGTCAAAAGATTCACTTTTATGTCTCATCAAATAGACATACCCATACCTACTGAAATCATCAGTAAAGGTAATGAAGTACTGATAGCCACCTCTGGCATGTTTACTAAATGGCCCACACACATCACTGTGTATAAGGTCAAGTAAACCTGAAGTCCTCTGACCTTTGTGAGGAAAAGGAGACTTCGTCATTTTACCCATCAAACAAGCTTTGCATGTATCAATCTCCTCATAGGAGAATGATCCCAGCAGTCCATGTTCATGCAACCGCTTAATGCGCTTCTCGTTTATATGGCCTAAACGACTATGCCATAGCAAGGTGCTGTCATCAGCATACTTGGCTTTCTTATTATCAATGTTTTGTATAGAATATTCCATGTCCAACATGAATAACCCATTGTTAATTGAACCAGTGGCATACACAATATTATCATAAGTCAAAATACACTTTGAAATCTTGCATTCAAAGGCAAATCCTTTCCTGACAAGAGCAGGAATAGAGATAATATTCTTGGTAATACTGGGTACAAAATAACAATTGTTTAATTCTAATACAATGCCAGATGGTAAAGTAATGAAATAGTCTCCTACAGCAACCGCAGCAACCCGTGCCCCGTTTCCAACGCGTAGGTCTACCTCATGCTGTCCCACCTGCCTTCTTCTCTTGAGTTCCTGCACATTTGAACAAATGTGAACTCCACATGCAGTGTCCAACACCCATGATATAGAAGAAGATGAAACCATGACTTCCGTCACGTATATACCTGAGCCAGAAGCGATGCTTCCCCTCTTATCTCCTTGGAGCGCTTTACAGTCCTTTTTCCAGTGACCCAGCTGGCCACAGTGGAAACACCTGTTGTCCTTCGACCGCTTCACCTTCTGTTTCAGGGCCTTGCTGTAATTCTTGACAGGGGCCTTGCCCTTCTTCCCCTTCTTCTTGTTCCTAAAAGGAACCATTAAGACAGAGGTTGAAGGCTTGCCCTTCAGAGTTTCCTCAGTAGTCAAGAGCATATTCAGCAGCTCTGCCGGCGTACAATCGATTTTGTTCATATTAAAGTTAATGATGAACGCATCGAAAGAAGGCGGAAGAGACTGCAGAATAATATCTACAGCAAGCTCCTGGTTGACGGTATGCCCCAGTTTCTCCAGAGCCTCCTTGTGCCCAATCATCTTGAGCACGTGAGCTCCCACTGGGCTCCCCTCAGCCAGTTTGCTCTGAAAGAAGAGCTTTGTCAGATTATAGCGTTCTGTCCTCGCCTGTGCAGCATACAGCATCTTGAGGTTCGCTATAATTTCTATAGCCGACATATCCTCATGCTGACGCTGCAGCGGTGGCGTCATAGACGCTAGCATCAGGCAAGCGACATCAATGCTATCATTGACGTGCTTTTCATAGGCATCCCGAACCGCCCTTGCGGCGTTCGGAGCGGGCTGCGGCGGTATCGCCGTCTCGAGGACATACAGTTTCCTCTCTGCCTTAAGAACGATCTTAAGGTGTCCGAACCAGTCAGAGAAGTTCGGCCCAGCAAACTTCTCCCTTTCCAGTAGGGATCGCACATTGAAGCTCATGGTGTTCGTTGCTGCAGGAATCTACAACAAGCAAGAACAGCAAGGTTAGTATCAATGTTTCAGAATCAATCCAGGACTTAAGAAAGATTCTTTTCTCACTATTTTGTCTGACTGAAAAATCCAGTAAACAGTCCGAAAGAGTAACACTCTTTTAGTGAGATGGGATCCAGATTTCATACTTGGTCTCCGCGTCCCGCTCAGGCGAGATAAGATGCACAGAGATGACAAGCACTAGTTTCTGGTAGGCTCTCCCAGCCAATCGCCAACCCGTGCGATTCCCCTTCATCTTGGCAATCCAGCAGACTGTGCCAACTGAGTTGGTACAACACAGTCTCTGATCCCAGAGATGGCTGCCTCCATGTGCTACCATATGCGCCACATATGTAGTCTACATGGTCAAGCTGACCTGACCTACTCCCTGGACCACCACGTGCTATGCTGAGCAACGAGAGGGGATAAATCCCAACTCTGTAACACGCAGGTGAAATCCAGCACCGTCTGAAGATAGATGGACGTGCCCACTGAGTGGGTTCAACACGGCTCCAACGATAGTCAGAAAGGTGAGGTTTCGCGTCAGAAGGCTTACGAGCTTGATATGTTAGCGTTGGATTTTAACGGTCTTTTATCTTCTTACTATCAGGCATGTCCTATGGCTATAGCAGAAGATAAACATAAATATGCAATTCTAATTATTAGCAATAAGTAGAAAGCATGATCTTATGTGGTAAAAGCCCATGAACCCTAGTAAGACCTTAATATTACTTAAGTCTTCACTTGAGCTTCATTGCATCTCATCTGGTCCAACCCAGTGCCCTAGCGCCAAGAGCACCACAGGTGCACCACCAGGTGAATGCCCCTCTTGGATGTGTGCCTTTGTTCTTGTCTAATCAAAGTACATTTGATCTATCTAGACAAGATTGACTCGCAGGTCAACAACATATTATAAATTAAGTACAATGTGATTCGCAGATCACAAATTAATTTACAATTTTTTTTTTAAGTCCAGGCACGCAGGCCCCAGCACAGCACACAATTGGGCAACCCACATAAGACTAAATAGACAAGCATATGGTTCAATCAACATGTGATCCAATTGTTGGGGTATGCCCTTAAGGCTAATGTTTGAGGCCTGTGGGAATGTATCTGTATCATGTAATAAACTGTTATGTTTATAAAGGCATGGTTGTTATTCAGTTAGCTACATTGTCTGCTGCAATATATGTTCTTCTGAATAATGTCTCAAAGCTGTTCAGCTGGGCTGACAAGCTATTATGTCCTTAGTCGATATATCTTGGTGAACATGAGACAGCCTTGATATGGTTAAGACTAATATGTGTTCTAATCTTATAGGATGCTTCGAGCATGGAATAAGATGTAGACTCATGGGTACATGGGATGTACTGGACAGACCCTACTAGGATGTTCAATTGTTTGTCACAATGTGAATATTCCTTGGATATGACAAGTGGCACATTTCCTCTGACTTGAGATCACTTGTGTTTTCTAAATGATGATTGTCATTGTTTTGAGATAGTTCAATATCATTTGAAACATAATGATTATAGACTATCTTGGATGGTGAGCTTGAATCAGGTTAGGGCACTAGTGATAGACATAGGATTGCCGTCTCCTTGTTTAAGGAGTGTGATGTTCTAAAGGGGCCCCCTGGATGAGATGATTGAGAAAGTGTATGGCCATACCCAGGTGACTGTGTTCATCTGTTCTAATCATGCTCATCATATTGGAATTACGAGCTTGACAGGTTTGTCCAATAAGAACATCCAGTGGCAAAGGAAATATGCATGCCTAGTGATTTGAGTCACACTTGTGCTATGGTTTGGGTGTAGTCTTGGAAGACTCTTTCCTTTCTATCGGGAGACAGTGATGTGTTGCTAGATACCCCTCACTGATCGTGATAATGAGAATTATCGTTACCGACATTTAGAGGAAACCCTCAGGGTCGCACAATTTGATGATATGGCTTACTTAAGTCAGATCGTGTGGACTGAATTGTTCAGGTTCAGTTTAAAGGGATTTAATCTCTGATTGTAAGTGAGATCTGGTCTGATCATGTTTGATTGATTAGGGCTTGAGATCGGTAAGCTTCGATCGAGAGAATGGATGCTAGATCGGTCAGATCAAGAGCATCAAAGAGATCGACGGTTAGATCTGAAGCCTTAGGGTTTAATTAAGATCTAGACCATATTGCTTGGGATAATTGGTCTTGGACCAAACCGTGATGAACCGGCTCATGAATGAGCGCATGGTTCAAAGTGAAGAGAAGTTTGCGCTTGGGTAAAACCGAAGTCGCATGAGAGCATGAACGTGGGAGTGGTTTTCTATTTTTAGAAACCACGACTCCTAAGCGTGGTAACATCTCTCTCGCTTCATTCACACCTTGTCGCCGCGCTTGGCTAGGGGGTCTTGAGGCATTCTCGCGTGGAGGAGAAGCTAAGACGACAAGGAAGTTTTCGCCAAGGAGATCTCTCATCCTTTCCACTCGACAAGAACCTTTGGAGAACCTTGCTAGCACAAGGATCAACAAAGAGTAGGCGACATCACCTTGTGTGCGCCACCTAAGGAGAAGATCTACTTTGATCTTTGCTTCCAAGGAAACATCTTCCCATGGCGACGGTATGATTGTTTTCTTATTATCAAGTTGATCTTTTAGCATGCATATCGATCCTATAACCCTAGTTCCGCAAGAAGAAAATTTTATGCGCCATATGCTTTAGGGTTATGCTCCCCCTAGAAGGGGACCCCCCTTTAGACTAAGGGGTACTTACAATTGGTATCAGAGCATGGTTGAATGCATGTTCATTATGATTGCTTTGGCCTTGTGATTCCATATGCTTAGATCTTTATAACATGCGAAAGTTGTATGATTGGTTTTATCATCTTGCGAAACTTCATGTATGATATATGTTTCCATCTATTGGCGCATGTATGTTGTAAGTTGGCGCATCTTGTTTTTGTTTTACAAAACTTGAATACTTGCGCGACTCATTATAGATCTAAGGCTTTACTATAAACCCTTAGACGGGTTATTAGGGTTGAAGTCAACCCCTAGGTTAGATCCAGAATGTCTGATCAGATCATCTGACAGCCTGAATGGGTCGATCAAATAGCACCTTGGCGCAAGCCTATGGTGGCTATAGGTCGACTGCAGACAGGTGTGTAGCGATGTCTGCTTGAGACGACTTATGAACGCACCTGAGTTAGGCCCGGGGTCACGCCCGTTTGCCAGAACTCTGTGTGGTCGTTCAGCCCTTGCGCATGCATGGTTGACCCTATGGTCGACTCAAGTCAGTTAGGACTTGGTGCATGCAAGGGCAGTGGATCTGACTAGGTTGGATGAGTGGATCCCTAGTGATGGACCGTTGTAAGGTTGTAGGGCAAATAAGGAAAAATTAAAATTGATCCCATGGGGTTTTCGAAAATTTTAATTTTTATGATGGATCACATGATGCTGATTGGATGCATATGTTTGTCTATTTAGTCTTATGTGGGCTGCTCATTTTAATTGTGTGCTGTGCTGGGGCCTGCGTGCCTGTATTAAATTGTAAATTAATTATTGTGATCTGCGCATCACTGTGTTTTAATTTATAAATGTAAGTGACCTGCGTGTCACTCTTGTCTAGATAGTTAAATTTGTAATTTAATTAGACAAGAGCACAGAGCACACTTGGCAGAGGCGCATACAGCAAGTGGCTGGACCAGGTGGGAGGTCTAGGGTTCGACCCTAGGACCAGGCGCATTTTCCCTGGTGGGCGCACCTGTGCTGTAATTGGCGCTTGGGCCCAGGTTTGGGCCAGATAAGCAGCTAAAGACCCATGAAGAGCAAATGAAGACTTAAGTTAGGTTAAGGTCTTCTAGGGCTATGGGCTTTTACCACATAAGATACATGCTTTCTTTTATTGCTTAATATTAGAATTGCATGGTTAAATTATCTTCTGCTATCACCATAGGAATTGCATGATAGGCAGGAAGATAAAAGACCGTTAAAATCCAACGCTTAAATATCAAGCTCGTAAGCCTTCTGACGCGAAACCTCACTGTTCTGATTATCGTTGGAGCCGTGTTGTACCCACTCAGTGGGCACGTCCATCTATCTTCAGATGGTGCGGGATTACACCTGCGTGTTACAGAGTAGGGATTTATCCCTTCTCGTTGCTCAGCATAGCACGTGGTGGTCCAGGGAGTAGGTCGGGTCAGCTTGACCATGTAGGCTACATATGTGGCGCATATGGTAGCACATGGAGGCAGCCATCTGTGGGGTCAGAGATTGTGTTGTACCAACTCAGTTGGCACAGTCTGCTGGACTGCCCGGATGAAGGGGAATCGCACGGGTTGGCGATCGGCAGGGACTGCCTACCAGAAACTAGTGCTTGTACTCTCTGTGCATCTTATCTCGCCTTAGCGGGACGCGGAGACCAAGTATGAAATCTGGATCCCATCTCACTAAAAGAGTTCTACTCTTTCGGGCTGTTTTGCTGGATTTTTCACGCCTGATAAAATAGTGAGAAAAAGAATCTTTCTTAAGTCCTGATTGATTCTTATACATTGATACTGACCTTGCTGTTCTTGCATTGTTGTAGATACCTGCAGCAACGAACACCATGAACTTCAATGTGCGATCCCTACTGGAAAGGGAGAAGTTTGCTGGGCCGAACTTCTCTGACTGGTTTGGACACCTTAAGATCGTTCTTAAGGCAGAGAGGAAACTGTATGTCCTCGAGACGGCGATACCGCCGCAGCCCGCTCCGAACGCCGCAAGGGCGGTTCGGGAAGCCTATGAAAAGCACGTCAATGATAGCATTGATGTCGCTTGCCTGATGCTAGCGTCTATGACGCCACCGCTGCAGCGTCAGCATGAGGATATGTCGGCTATACAGATTATAGCAAACCTCAAGATGCTGTATGCTGCACAGGCGAGGACTGAACGCTATAATTTGACAAAGCTCTTCTTTCAGAGCAAACTGGCTGAAGGGAGCCCAGTGGGAGCTCACGTGCTCAAGATGATTGGGCACAAGGAGGCTCTAGAGAAACTGGGGCATACCATCAACCAGGAGCTTGCTGTGGATATTATTCTGCAGTCTCTCCCGCCGTCATTCGACGCGTTCATTATTAATTTTAATATGAACAAAATCGATTGTACTCCGGCAGAGCTGCTGAATATGCTCTTGACCACTGAGGAGACTCTGAAGGGTAAGCCTTCAACCTCTGTCTTGATGGTTCCTTCTAGGAACAAAAAGAAGGGGAAGAAGGGCAAGGCCCCTGTCAAGAGTTACAGCAAGGCTCTGAAGCAGAAGGTCAAGCGGTCTAAGGAATACAGGTGTTTCCACTGTGGCCAGCTGGGTCACTGGAAAAAGGACTGTAAAGCGCTCCAAGGAGATAAGAGGGGAAGCTTTGCTTCTGGCTCAGGTATATTCGTGACTGAGGTCATGTTTTCTTCTTCTGTATCATGGGTGTTGGACACTGCATGTGGAGTTCACATTTGTTCAAATGTACAGGAACTCAAGAGAAGAAGGCAGGTGGGACAGCATGAGGTGGACCTACGAGTTGGAAACGGGGCACGGGTTGCTGCTGTTGCTGTAGGAGACTACTTTATTTCTTTACCATCTGGACTTGTATTGGAACTAAACAGTTGTTACTTTGTTCCCAGTATAACTAAAAATATTATCTCCATTCCTGCTCTTGTCAGGAAGGGATTTTCCTTTGAATGCAATATTTCAAAGTGTATTTTGTCTTATGATAATATTGTTTATGCAACTGGTTCAATTAACAATGGGTTATTCATGTTGGACATGGAATGTTCAATACAGCAAATTGATATTAAGAAAGCCAAGTATGCTGATGACAGCACCTTGCTATGGCATAGTCGTTTAGGCCATATTAACGAGAAACGCATTAAGCGGTTGCATGAAAATGGACTGCTGGGATCATTCTCCTATAAGGAGATTGATACATGCAAAGCTTGTTTGATGGGTAAAATGACGAAGTCACCTTTTCCTCACAAAGGTCAAAGGGCTTCAGGTTTACTTGACCTGATACACAGTGATGTGTGTGGGCCATTTAGTAAACATGCCAGAGGTGGCTATCAGTACTTCATTACCTTTACTGATGATTTCAGTAGATATGGTTATGTCTATCTGATGAGACATAAAAGTGAATCTTTTGACAAGTTCAAAGAGTTCAAAAATGAAGTACAGAATCAGCTAGGCCGTAATATCAAGGCACTTCGCTCAGATCGAGGTGGTGAATACCTAAGTCATGCATTTACTGACTATCTAAAGGAGTGTGGGATTATCTCACAGCTCACTCCACCAGGAACACCGCAATGGAATGGTGTGTCCGAGAGGAGAAATAGAACGTTACTAGATATGGTTCGTTCTATGATGAGTCAGGCTACTCTTCCATACTCCTTTTGGGGTTTTGCACTGGAAACAGCTGCAAAGGTACTAAACCGAGTGCCATCCAAGGCAGTTTCTAAGACGCCATATGAATTATGGTATGGGAAACAGCCAAGCTTGACATTTATCAGGATCTGGGGTTGCGAGGCTTATGTCAAAAAGCTCGCCTCTGGGAAACTAGAGAGTAGATCTGACAAATGTATCTTTGTCGGTTACCCTAAGGAAACTAAGGGTTATTATTTCTTCGATCCCAAGGAGAACAAGGTTTTTGTTGCTCGGACGGCCATATTTCTTGAGAAGGAGTTTCTTCTGCAAGAGGCCAGTGGGAGAGAAATAAAACTGGATGAGAATCCAGAGGAAGGACAAAGTGCTCAAGCAGAGTTGGATGTGCCTGAGCTGGTAGAACAGGTTATTGAACAACCTGAGGCTCAGATATCACGGGAACCGCGAAGATCGGGAAGGATCCGTCGACAGCCTGAGCGCTATGATGGAGTCTACATCATTGACAATGATGAACCCCTCACTTATGCGGATGCGGTCAGTGGACCGGAGTCAGCGAGATGGCTTGAAGCTATGCGCGCCGAGATGGACTCCATGTCAGATAACCAAGTTTGGGATTTGGTTGATCCGCCTTCGGGAGTTATCCCTATAGGATGTAAATGGATCTTCAAGAAGAAGATTGACATGGATGGTAACGTGGTTACCTATAAAGGCAGGCTAGTTGCGAAAGGTTTCAAACAAATCTACGGGATAGATTATGATGAAACTTTCTCTCCTGTAGCCATGTTTAAGTCTATTCGGATTCTTTTCGCGATAGCTGCATATTATGATTATGAGATTTGGCAGATGGATGTGAAAACAGCTTTCCTTAATGGAAATCTGGATGAGGATGTGTATATGACACAACCTGAGGGTTTCACTAATCCAGCAGATCGTCATAAGATATGCAAGTTAAAGAAGTCTATTTATGGACTTAAACAAGCATCTAGAAGCTGGAATATTCGTTTTGATGACTCAGTTACCGAATTTGGTTTCATCAAGAACGAGGATGACCCGTGTGTATATAAGAGGTTTAGTGGGAGCGTGATTACTTTCCTAGTCCTCTACGTCGATGACATCTTGATCATTGGAAACGATATTCCTGAAATGCATGCTGTAAAAGCATGGCTGAGGAAATGTTTCCAGATGAAAGATCTAGGAGAAGCAGCCTATGTGTTAGGTGTGAAGATCTACAGGGATAGATCTAAGAGGCTTCTCGGGCTGTGCCAGAGTACTTACATCGAAAAGGTCCTGGAGAGATTTCATTTAGAGAATTCTAAACGAGGATATCTTCCAGTCAGACATGGTCTGAATCTTTCGAAGAGTCAGTGTCCACAAACACAGACTGAGAAAGATGAAATGGACAATACGCCTTATGCTTCGGCTATTGGATCCATTATGTATGCGATGTTGTGTACTCGCCCAGACGTCGCTTACGGGTTAAGCGTGACCAGTCGTTACCAGAGTAATCCAGGTATGGCGCACTGGATTGCAGTCAAGAACATCTTAAAATATCTGCGGAGGACCAAAGATATGTTCTTGATATATGGTGGTCAGGAAGAACTCAGTATTGAAGGATATACTGACGCTTCGTTCCAGTCGGACCAGGATGATTTCCGATCGCAATCAGGCTATGTTTTTAGCTTGAATGGAGGTGCAGTGGTGTGGAAAAGTTTCAAACAGTCAACTGTTGCTGATTCCACAACAGAAGCCGAGTATGTTGCAGCCTCGGAAGCATCCAAGGAGGCAGTGTGGATTCGTAAGTTCGTGAGAGAACTTGGTGTTGTTCCTTCGAGTGCAGATCCTTTGGTTATCTTTTGTGATAACACTGGAGCAATCGCACAAGCAAAGGAACCACGGTCGCACCAGAAGTCCAAGCACATACAGAGACGGTTTCATTTGATCAGGGAGATCATAGATCGTGGCGAGATCAAAATCTGCAAGGTTCATACAGATGACAATCTGGCAGACCCGCTTACCAAGCCTCTGGCGCAGCAGAAGCATGAGAAGCACTGTAATAATATGGGTTTGAGATTTCTCAACCATTAGATTAAGTGCAAGTGGGAGATTGTTGGGGTATGCCCTTAAGGCTAATGTTTGAGGCCTGTGGGAATGTATCTGTATCATGTAATAAACTGTTATGTTTATAAAGGCATGGTTGTTATTCAGTTAGCTACATTGTCTGCTGCAATATATGTTCTTCTGAATAATGTCTCAAAGCTGTTCAGCTGGGCTGACAAGCTATTATGTCCTTAGTCGATATATCTTGGTGAACATGAGACAGCCTTGATATGGTTAAGACTAATATGTGTTCTAATCTTATAGGATGCTTCGAGCATGGAATAAGATGTAGACTCATGGGTACATGGGATGTACTGGACAGACCCTACTAGGATGTTCAATTGTTTGTCACAATGTGAATATTCCTTGGATATGACAAGTGGCACATTTCCTCTGACTTGAGATCACTTGTGTTTTCTAAATGATGATTGTCATTGTTTTGAGATAGTTCAATATCATTTGAAACATAATGATTATAGACTATCTTGGATGGTGAGCTTGAATCAGGTTAGGGCACTAGTGATAGACATAGGATTGCCGTCTCCTTGTTTAAGGAGTGTGATGTTCTAAAGGGGCCCCCTGGATGAGATGATTGAGAAAGTGTATGGCCATACCCAGGTGACTGTGTTCATCTGTTCTAATCATGCTCATCATATTGGAATTACGAGCTTGACAGGTTTGTCCAATAAGAACATCCAGTGGCAAAGGAAATATGCATGCCTAGTGATTTGAGTCACACTTGTGCTATGGTTTGGGTGTAGTCTTGGAAGACTCTTTCCTTTCTATCGGGAGACAGTGATGTGTTGCTAGATACCCCTCACTGATCGTGATAATGAGAATTATCGTTACCGACATTTAGAGGAAACCCTCAGGGTCGCACAATTTGATGATATGGCTTACTTAAGTCAGATCGTGTGGACTGAATTGTTCAGGTTCAGTTTAAAGGGATTTAATCTCTGATTGTAAGTGAGATCTGGTCTGATCATGTTTGATTGATTAGGGCTTGAGATCGGTAAGCTTCGATCGAGAGAATGGATGCTAGATCGGTCAGATCAAGAGCATCAAAGAGATCGACGGTTAGATCTGAAGCCTTAGGGTTTAATTAAGATCTAGACCATATTGCTTGGGATAATTGGTCTTGGACCAAACCGTGATGAACCGGCTCATGAATGAGCGCATGGTTCAAAGTGAAGAGAAGTTTGCGCTTGGGTAAAACCGAAGTCGCATGAGAGCATGAACGTGGGAGTGGTTTTCTATTTTTAGAAACCACGACTCCTAAGCGTGGTAACATCTCTCTCGCTTCATTCACACCTTGTCGCCGCGCTTGGCTAGGGGGTCTTGAGGCATTCTCGCGTGGAGGAGAAGCTAAGACGACAAGGAAGTTTTCGCCAAGGAGATCTCTCATCCTTTCCACTCGACAAGAACCTTTGGAGAACCTTGCTAGCACAAGGATCAACAAAGAGTAGGCGACATCACCTTGTGTGCGCCACCTAAGGAGAAGATCTACTTTGATCTTTGCTTCCAAGGAAACATCTTCCCATGGCGACGGTATGATTGTTTTCTTATTATCAAGTTGATCTTTTAGCATGCATATCGATCCTATAACCCTAGTTCCGCAAGAAGAAAATTTTATGCGCCATATGCTTTAGGGTTATGCTCCCCCTAGAAGGGGACCCCCCTTATTTTAAGGGGTACTTACACCAATCATCTTGAAATTAAAAGTTTTGAAAACCCCATGGCATCAATTTTAATTTCCTTATGAGCCCTACAACCTTACAATGGTGCATTGATGGGGATCCACTCATCCATCTAGTTAGATCCTTTGCCCTTGCATGCACCGAGTCCTAACTGACCCGAGTTGACCTAATGGTCAACCATGCATGCGCCAAGGGCTGAACTACCCCCATGAGTTTTGGCAAGCGGGTGTGACCCCGGGCCTAACTCAAGTGTGTTCAGTAGTGTCTCAACCAGACCTCGCTACACGCCCTAGATGCAGTCAACCTATAGCCACCTTGTGCTTGCGCATAGGTGCTATCAGGTTAACCCATCTGAGCTGTCAGATGGTCTGATCAGACTAATGGATCTAACCTAGAGGTGACTTCAGCCCCATCAACCCATCTAAGGGTTTATAGTAGATGCATATAGATCTAAATGTTTGCGCGCAAGTAGGTATAAGATTTGATGAAATATCATTCAACCATTCAACATACTTATCATGCGCCAACACAACAACATGCGCAACTCATGAAGAAACATACATCTAAGTTCTAAACTAGCATGTAGGTTTCGGCATGTGAGCAATCACCTTTAGATCTATTCACCATCATATTCATGGATCAAACATGATGATCTACTCATTAGAACCGCAAGCAATCATATGATAAAGTATAGATTGGCTTTGATACCAATTGATGGAACCCTTTCAGGAGGGGAGCGCAAAACCTATTGTGAGAAGAACCCCTTTCATGAGGGGGGCGCAAGTCATATGTTTCTTTCTCATAGCAGCGGAATTAGGGTTTCCACATAAGATCGCATTCTATACTTTCATATAATCAACTTGAATAACAAGTGAGAGATTCATTACCATGGCCATGGGAAGGTGCGGCTTGGAAGAAGAAAGATCGAAGGGATCTTCTCCAAAGAAATCACACACAAGGGATGAAAGCTTCCTCCTTGCGCAACTCTTGTGCTAGCAAGATTGCCAAGCTTTTCCAACCGTGTGTAGGAGATTAGATGAAAAGGGCTTCCTACTTTTCGAGAGCTCTTCTTCCTTGGCGCAAGAACGATGCCTTCCACACGAGCAAGCCGTTCCAAAACCACGTCCAAGAAGCAAAACCGAAAAAAAATTAGAGAGACATCAAGCCATGAACGCATATGCGTTATGCTTTTGGAACTTTCCAAAATTGGCAACGATTAAGAGTTGGCGTTCACGTTTCCATGAACCAAACGCAACCTCTTCTCCCTCTTGAACCAAGCGCTCAACCCATGAGCCGGTTCAATATCCTTGGTTCAATAGCGAAACCAAATCAGCCCATAAATTAAGTCTAGATCAAATTAGACCCCAAGGTCCTAGATCTGACCATTCATCATCTGACGCTTCTGATCGCATCGATCTAGCATCATCTCTCTCGATCGAAGCTTACCGATCTAAAGCTCTAATCAATCAAACATGATCAGACCAGATCTCACTTACAATCAGAGATTAAATCTCTTTAAACTGAACCAAAACAATTCAGTCCACACGATCTGACTTAAGGAAGCCATATCACCAAATTGTGCGACCCTGAGGGTTTCCTTTAAATGTCGGTAACGATAACTTACGTTATCACGATCAGTGAGGGGTATCTAGCAACACATCACTGTCTCCCGATATAAAGGAAAGAGTCTTCCAAGACTACTCCCAAACCATAGCACAAGTGTGACTCAATTCACAAGGCATACATGTGTCCTTTGCCACTGGATGTTCTTATTGGACAAGCGGGTCAAGCTTGTAACTCCAATACGATGAGCATGATTAGATCAGATGCACATAGTCATCTGGGTATGGCCATACACTATCTCAATCATCTCATATAGGGGGGCCCTTAGAACACTACACTCCTTAAACAAGGAGACGGCAATCCTATGTCTATCACTAGTGCCCTAACCTGATTCAAGCTCACCATCCAAGATAGTCTATAATCATTATGTTTCAAATGATATTGAACTACCTCAAGACAATGACAATCATCATTCAGAAACACAAGTGATCTCAAGTCAGAGGACATGTGCCACTTGCTGCTTACAAGGATCATTCACATTGTGACAAGCAATGGAATATCCCAGTAGGGTCTGTCCAGTACATCCAATGTACCCATGAGTCTACGTCTTATTCCATGCTCGAAGCATCCTATAAGATTAGCACTCATATTAGTCTCAATCATATCAAGGCTGTCTCATGTTCACCAAGATATCTCGACTAAGGACATATAGCCTGTCAGCCTAGCTGAACAGCTTTGAGACAGTATTCAGAAGTACACTTATTACAGCAGACAAGGTAACAACCTGAATAATAACCATGCCTTTATAAACTTAAGAGTTTATTACATGATACTAATACAATCCCAAGGCCTCAAACATTAGCCTTAAGGGCATACCCCAACAATAATCTCTATAGCCGACATATCCTCATGCTGACGCTGCAGCGGTGGCGTCATAGACGCTAGCATCAGGCAAGCGACATCAATGCTATCATTGACGTGCTTTTCATAGGCATCACGAACCGCCCTTGCGGCGTTCGCAGCGGGCTGCGGCGGTATCGCCGTCTCGAGGACATACAGTTTCCTCTCTGCCTTAAGAACGATCTTAAGGTGTCCGAACCAGTCAGAGAAGTTCGGCCCAGCAAACTTCTCCCTTTCCAGTAGGGATCGCACATTGAAGCTCATGGTGTTCGTTGCTGCAGGAATCTACAACAAGCAAGAACAGCAAGGTCAGTATCAATGTTCAGAATCAATCCAGGACTTTAAGAAAGATTCTTTTTCTCACTATTTTGTCTGACTGAAAAATCCAGAAAACAGTCCGAAAGAGTAACACTCTTTTAGTGAGATGGGATCCAGATTTCATACTTGGTCTCCGCGTCCCGCTCAGGCGAGATAAGATGCACAGAGATGACAAGCATTAATTTCTGGTAGGCTGTCCCAGCCAATCGCCAACCCGTGCAATTCCCCTTCATCTGGGCAATCCAGCAGACTGTGCCAACTGAGTTGGTACAACACAGTCTCTGACCCCACAGATGGCTGCCTCCATGCACTACCATATGCGCCACATATGTAGTCTACATGGTCAAGCTGACCTGACCTACTCCCTGGACCACCACGTGCTATGCTGAGCAACGAGAAGGGATAAATCCCTACTCTGTAACACGCAGGTGTAATCCCGCACTGTCTGAAGATAGATGGACGTGCCCACTGAGTGGGTTCAACACGGCTCCAACGATAGTCAGAACAGTGAGGTTTCGCGCCAGAAGGCATTACGTGCTTGATATATTAGCGTTGGATTTTAACGGTCTTTTATCTTCTTCACTATCATGCAAGTCCTATGGTGATAGCAGAAGATAAACACATGCAATTCTAATTATATAAGCAATAAATAGAAAGCATGATCTTATGTGGTAAAAGCCCATGAATCCTAGTAAGACCTTAATTTTACTTAAGTCTTCACTTGAGCTCTTTTGCATCTCATCTGGTCCAACCCAGGGCCCTAGCGCCAAGAGCACCTCAGGTGCGCCACCAGCTGAATGCCCCTCTTGGATGTGTGCTTTTATGCCCTTGTCTAATCAAAAACATTTTGATCTATCTAGACAAGCTTTGACTCGCAGGTCAATTATACAATAGATTAATAAAAAATGTGATTCGCAGATCACAATAATATTAACTTATAATTAACCAGGCACGCAGGCCCCAGCACAGCACACAATAGGGCAACCCACATAAGAATAAATAAACAAGCACATGGTCTCAATCATCATGTGATCCAATCAAGAAATTAAATTTTGAAAACCCCATAGGCATCAATTTTAACTTCCTTATGTGCCCTACAACCTTACAATGGTACATTGATAGGGATCCACTCATCCATCTAGTTAGATCCTGTGCCCTTGCATGCACCGAGTCCTAACTGACCCGAGTTGACCTAATGGTCAACCATGCATGCGCTAAGGGCTGAACAACCAACAAGAGTTCTGGCAAGCGGGTGTGACCCCGGGCCTAACTCAAGAGTGTTCATTGGTTGTCTCAACCAGACCTCGCTACACGCCTAAGATGCAATCGACCTATGGCCACCTCGTGCTTGCGCACAGGTGCCATCTGGTCGATCCATCTAGGCTGTCAGATGGTCTGATCAGACTAGTTTGATCTAACCTAGAGGTGACTTCAGCCCCATCAACCCATCTAAGGGTTTATAGTAGGTGGCACTTTAAATCTAGTCATAGGCGCGCAAGTTAGGGTTTTGTTTGATAAAACAACATAAACTAAGCGCCAACTCAAGACATGCGACATCATGGACAAACAACATGCGCCAAGATAAGTAAACATCTTACTTTCGCATGGAGAAATAGCATGTCAATTTTCGCATGTGAACAAGATCTAAGCATACATGAAGATGCGCAAACATGGATCACGGAAATATCAAGCAATCATATTAACATGCTTCAACATGCCTCTGATACCAATTGTAGGGTCCCCTTCAAGGGGGAGCGCAAGCATGCGAAACCCCTTTCAAGAGGGGGGCGAAAACACTAAGGGGGGTGGCGCATAACTTTGCAAGCGGAAGCATGTGTTTTCAACGATTTTAGCATGAGCATATGATCAACTTGAATGAGTTAGATTTATACCATAGCCATAGAGTTGGAGGTCGGCTTGGAAGAAGAGATCGAATAGGGGTCTCCTCCACAAGATGCGCACACAAGATGAGGATGCGCTCACTTCCTTGGTGCTCCTTGTGCTAGCAAGGTTCCAAGAGTTGTCCTTGATCGAGTAAAGAGAAGAGATGATCACTTCCTTTGGTTGGCCGGTCCTACTCTTGTCGTCCACACCCAAATTCTCTCAAGTCTCGTCGAGCAAGAGCAAGGAGACAAGAGTTCAATGAGCCTTCAAGCCGTTTTGGCGTTTCAAGGAGACATGCGCTCAATGACTTTCCAAAAATGGAAAATCCATTAAGCCATGCGTTCTCACTTCTAGCAAACCGCCCAAAACGCTTTATGGATCGAACCATGGGTTCACCCATGTGAACCGGTTCAATCCAAATTGGTCCAAACCAATTTGGTTCAAAGTGTAGGAACCCCTAATTGGGGGGGCAAAAACCCTAAGCATGGCGCTAATGAAAAATATGCTAGCGGAAGCAAGGGTTTAAAATCATTTGCATGCCATATGTTCAACTATAACCGATTGAATAGGTTGAGATGAAAATCATACCATAGCCATATGCTTGGAAGTCGGTTTGGAAGAAGAGATCAACTTAGGTCTCCTCCACAAGTCCACACACAAGATGAAGATGCTCACTTCCTTGAGATCTCTAGTGCTAGCAAGACACCCAAGCCTTCTTGTCGAATGGAAGGGGATGATGAACCTCCTTGTTGCCGAGAGCTTCACTTGCCCAACCTCTCCTTCTCGTCGTCAACCACACCTCAACGAAAGTCCAAGGCGTTCAAGAGAAGAGAGCAAACGCATATGCGTTTAGGCGTTTTTGTGAAACCGGCCTTGATGACTTTCCATAAATGGAAGCTCATCAAGCCATGCGCTCAAGCCAACCCAAACGCATTTGAGCATTGAACCATGCGTTCACAATTGTGAACCGGTTCAAGCTAAACCGTTCCAATCGACTTTGGTTTCATGAACCAAACCGAAATGGCTCAAGCCATGTGGTCTAGACCATATTGAACCGCAAGGCTCATGATCTAACCATTCATCACCTGATGCCCCTGATCTCTCCGATCTAGCATCATCTCTCTCGATCGAAGCTTACCGATCTCAAGCCCTAATCAATCAAACATGATCAGACTGTTGGGGTATGCCCTTAAGGCTAATGTTTGAGGCCTGTGGGAATGTATCTGTATCATGTAATAAACTGTTATGTTTATAAAGGCATGGTTGTTATTCAGTTAGCTACATTGTCTGCTGCAATATATGTTCTTCTGAATAATGTCTCAAAGCTGTTCAGCTGGGCTGACAAGCTATTATGTCCTTAGTCGATATATCTTGGTGAACATGAGACAGCCTTGATATGGTTAAGACTAATATGTGTTCTAATCTTATAGGATGCTTCGAGCATGGAATAAGATGTAGACTCATGGGTACATGGGATGTACTGGACAGACCCTACTAGGATGTTCAATTGTTTGTCACAATGTGAATATTCCTTGGATATGACAAGTGGCACATTTCCTCTGACTTGAGATCACTTGTGTTTTCTAAATGATGATTGTCATTGTTTTGAGGTAGTTCAATATCATTTGAAACATAATGATTATAGACTATCTTGGATGGTGAGCTTGAGTCAGGTTAGAGCACTAGTGATAGACATAGGATTGCCGTCTCCTTGTTTAAGGAGTGTGATGTTCTAATGGGGCCCCCTGGATGAGATGATTGAGAAAGTGTATGGCCATACCCAGGTGACTGTGTTCATCTGTTCTAATCATGCTCATCATATTGGAATTACGAGCTTGACAGGCTTGTCCAATAAGAACATCCAGTGGCAAAGGAAATATGCATGCCTAGTGATTTGAGTCACACTTGTGCTATGGTTTGGGTGTAGTCTTGGAAGACTCTTTCCTTTCTATCGGGAGACAGTGATGTGTTGCTAGATACCCCTCACTGATCGTGATAACGTGAGTTATCGTTACCGACATTTAAAGGAAACCCTTAGGGTCGCACAATTTGATGATATGGCTTACTTAAGTCAGATCGTGTGGACTGAATTGTTTGGGTTCAGTTTAAAGGGATCTAATCTCTGATTGTGAGTGAGATCTGGTCTGATCATGTTTGATTGATTAGGGCTTGAGATCGGTAAGCTTC
This sequence comes from Costus lasius, assembly GCA_027563935.2. Classification (NCBI taxonomy): domain Eukaryota; kingdom Viridiplantae; phylum Streptophyta; class Magnoliopsida; order Zingiberales; family Costaceae; genus Costus; species Costus lasius. The sequence continues at coordinate 60,929,317 of CM050454.1, read as the reverse complement.
GATCGAGAGAATGTATGCCAGATCGGTCAGATCAGGGGCATCGTTGAGATCGACGGTTAGATCGTGAACCTTAGGGTTTATTTAAGATCTAGACTAGATCATTGGCTTGATTGGTTCTTAAACCGAACCAAAGTGAACCAGCTCACTAAATGAGCGCTTGGTTCATAGGGAGAGGAGTAGGCGACAAGTTCACTTGGCGTGAACGTTGTGGTGAGGAGTGGTTACTATTTTTAGTAACCATGATCTCCATTTGGAGAGTGCGCTCATCAAAATAGAATATACTCTATTTTCGCTCGGAGATATTCCTCTCGCCCATATTCCTCTCGTCTATCTCGTGAGTGGGGCGACGCTTTGAAGGTTGAGGAGGATTCGGCCAAGAAGAAAGAGATCTCATTTTCCCTTCACTCGACAAGGACCTCTTGGAACCTTGCTAGCACAAGGGGCACCAAGAGAGATAGCGACATCATCTTGTGTGTGACGACAAGGAGAAGATCTACTTTGATCTTTGCTTCCAAGGAAACATCTTCCCATGGCGATGGTATGATTGTTTTCTTATTATCAAGTTGATCTTTTAGCATGCATATCGATCCTATAACCCTAGTTCCGCAAGAAGAAATTTTTATGCGCCATATGCTTTAGGGTTATGCTCCCCCTAGAAGGGGACCCCCCTTATCTTAAGGGGTACTTACACAGACCAGATCTCACTTACAATCAGAGATTAAATCCCTTTAATCTGAACTCAAAGAATCCAGTCCACACGATCTGACTTAAGTAAGCCATATCATCAAATTGTGCGACCCTGAGGGTTTCCTTTAAATGTCGGTAACGATAACTTACGTTATCACGATCAGTGAGGGGTATCTAGCAACACATCACTGTCTCCCGATATAAAGGAAAGAGTCTTCCAAGACTACTCCCAAACCATAGCACAAGTGTGACTCAATTCACAAGGCATACATGTGTCCTTTGCCACTGGATGTTCTTATTGGACAAGCGGGTCAAGCTTGTAACTCCAATACGATGAGCATGATTAGATCAGATGCACATAGTCATCTGGGTATGGCCATACACTATCTCAATCATCTCATATAGGGGGCCCTTTAGAACACCACACTCCTTAAACAAGGAGACGGCAATCCTATGTCTATCACTAGTGCCCTAACCTGATTCAAGCTCACCATCCAAGATAGTCTATAATCATTATGTTTCAAATGATATTGAACTACCTCAAGACAATGACAATCATCATTCAGAAACACAAGTGATCTCAAGTCAGAGGACATGTGCCACTTGCTGCATACAAGGATCATTCACATTGTGACAAGCAATGGAATATCCCAGTAGGGTCTGTCCAGTACATCCAATGTACCCATGAGTCTACATCTTATTCCATGCTCGAAGCATCCTATAAGATTAGCACTCATATTAGTCTCAATCATATCAAGGCTGTCTCAAGTTCACCAAGATATCTCGACTAAGGACTTATAGCCTGTCAGCCTAGCTGAACAGCTTTGAGACATTATTCAGAAGTACACTTATTACAGCAGACAAGGTAACAACCTGAATAATAACCATGCCTTTTATAAACATACCAGTTTATAACATGATACATTTTATAATCCCAAGGCCTCAAACATTAGCCTTAAGGGCATACCCCAACAATCTCCCACTTGCACTTAATCTAATGGTTGAGAAATCTCAAACCCATATTGTTACAGTGCTTCTCATGCTTCTGCTGCGCCAGAGGCTTGGTAAGCGGGTCTGCCAGATTGTCATCTGTATGAACCTTGCAAATCTTGATCTCGCCTCGATCTATGATCTCCCGGATCAAGTGAAACCGTCTCTGTATGTGCTTGGACTTCTGGTGCGACCGTGGTTCCTTTGCTTGTGCAATTGCTCCAGTGTTATCACAGAAGATAACCAAAGGATCAGCACTCGAAGGAACGACACCAAGTTCTCTCACGAACTTACGAATCCACACTGCCTCCTTGGATGCTTCCGAGGCTGCAACATACTCGGCTTCTGTTGTGGAATCTGCAACAGTTGACTGTTTGAAACTTTTCCACACCACTGCTCCACCATTCAAGCTAAAAATATAGCCTGACTGCGATCGGAAATCATCCTGGTCCGACTGGAACGAAGCGTCAGTATATCCCTCTATACTGAGTTCTTCCTGACCACCATATATCAAGAACATATCTTTGGTCCTCCGCAGATATTTTAAAATGTTCTTGACCGCAATCCAGTGCGCCAAACCTGGATTACTTTGGAATCGACTGGTTACGCTTAACCCGTAAGCGACGTCTGGGCGAGTACACAACATCGCATACATGATGGACCCAATAGCCGAAGCATAAGGCGTATTGTCCATTTCATCTTTCTCAGTCTGTGTTTGTGGACACTGACTCTTCGAAAGATTCAGACCATGTCTGACTGGAAGATATCCACGTTTAGAATTCTCTAAATGGAATCTCTCCAGGACCTTATCGATGTAAGTACTCTGGCACAACCCGAGAAGCCTCTTAGATCTATCCCTGTAGATCTTCACACCTAGTACATAGGCTGCTTCTCCTAAATCTTTCATCTGGAAACATTTTCCTAACCATGCTTTAACAGCATGCAGTTCAGTAATATCATTTCCAATGATCAAGATATCATCGACGTAGAGGATTAGGAATGTAATTATGCTCCCACTAAACCTCTTATAAACACACGGGTCATCCTCGTTCTTGATGAAACCAAACTCAGAGATTGATTCATCAAAACGAATATTCCAGCTTCTTGATGCTTGTTTAAGTCCATAAATGGACTTCTTTAACTTGCATATTTTATGACGATCTGCTGGATTAGTGAAGCCTTCCGGTTGTGTCATATACACATCCTCATCCAGATTTCCGTTAAGGAAAGCTGTTTTCACATCCATCTGCCAGATCTCATAATCGTAATATGCAGCTATCGCGAGAAGAATCCGAATAGACTTAAACATAGCTACAGGTGAGAAAGTTTCATCATAATCTATCCCGTAGATTTGTTTGAAACCTTTCGCAACTAGCCTGCCTTTATAGGTAACCACGTTACCATCCATGTCAATCTTCTTCTTGAAGATCCATTTACAGCCTATAGGGATTACTCCCGGAGGCGGATCAACCAAATCCCAGACTTGGTTATCTGACATGGAGTCCATCTCGGCTCGCATAGCTTCAAGCCATCTAGCTGACTCCGGTCCACTGACCGCATCCGCATAAGTTAGGGGTTCATCATTATCAATGATGTAGACTCCGTCATAGCGCTCAGGCTGTCGACGGATCCTACCCGATCTTCGCGGTTCCCGTGATATCTGAGCCTCAGGTTGTTCAATAACCTGATCTACTGGCTCAGGCTCATCCAACTGCACTTGACTACTTTGTCCTTCTTCTGGATTCTCATCCAGCTTTATTTCTCTCCCACTGGCCTCTTGCAGAAGATATTCCTTCTCAAGAAATATGGCCGTCCGAGCAACAAATACCTTGTTCTCCTTGGGATCGTAGAAATAATAACCCTTAGTTTCCTTAGGGTAACCAACAAAGATGCATTTGTCAGATCTGCTCTCTAGTTTCCCAGAGGCGAGCTTTTTGACATAAGCCTCGCAACCCCAGATCCTGATAAATGTCAAGCTAGGCTGTTTCCCATACCATAACTCATATGGCGTCTTTGAAACTGCCTTGGATGGCACTCGGTTTAGTACCTTTGCAGCTGTTTCCAGTGCAAAACCCCAAAAGGAATATGGAAGAGTAGCCTGACTCATCATAGAACGAACCATATCAAGTAGCGTTCTATTTCTCCTCTCGGACACACCATTCCATTGCGGTGTTCCTGGCGGAGTGAGCTGTGAGATAATCCCACACTCTTTCAGATAGTCAGTAAATGCATGACTTAGGTATTCTCCACCTCGATCAGAACGAAGTGCCTTGATATTTCTGCCTAACTGATTTTGTACTTCATTTTTGAACTCTTTGAACTTGTCAAAAGATTCACTTTTATGTCTCATCAAATAGACATACCCATACCTACTGAAATCATCAGTAAGGGTAATGAAGTACTGATAGCCACCTCTGGCATGTTTACTAAATGGCCCACACACATCACTGTGTATAAGGTCAAGTGAACCTGAAGTCCTCTGACCTTTGTGAGGAAAAGGAGACTTCGTCATTTTACCCATCAAACAAGCTTTGCATGTATCAATCTCCTCATAGGAGAATGATCCCAGCAGTCCATGTTCATGCAACCGCTTAATGCGCTTCTCGTTTATATGGCCTAAACGACTATGCCATAGCAAGGTGCTGTCATCAGCATACTTGGCTTTCTTATTATCAATGTTTTGTATAGAATATTCCATGTCCAACATGAATAACCCATTGTTAATTGAACCAGTGGCATACACAATATTATCATAAGTCAAAATACACTTTGAAATCTTGCATTCAAAGACAAATCCTTTCCTGACAAGAGCAGGAATAGAGATAATATTCTTGGTAATACTTGGTACAAAATAACAATTGTTTAATTCTAATACAATGCCAGATGGTAAAGAAATGAAATAGTCCCCTACAGCAACAGCAGCAACCCGTGCCCCGTTTCCAACGCGTAGGTCTACCTCATGCTGTCCCACCTGCCTTCTTCTCTTGAGTTCCTGCACATTTGAACAAATGTGAACTCCACATGCAGTGTCCAACACCCATGATATAGAAGAAGATGAAACCATGACTTCCGTCACGTATATACCTGAGCCAGAAGCGATGCTTCCCCTCTTATCTCCTTGGAGCGCTTTACAGTCCTTTTTCCAGTGACCCAGCTGGCCACAGTGGAAACACCTGTTGTCCTTCGACCGCTTCACCTTCTGTTTCAGGGCCTTGCTGTAATTCTTGACAGGGGCCTTGCCCTTCTTCCCCTTCTTCTTGTTCCTCGAAGGAACCATCAAGACAGAGGTTGAAGGCTTACCCTTCAGAGTTTCCTCAGTAGTCAAGAGCATATTCAGCAGCTCTGCCGGCGTACAATCGATTTTGTTCATATTAAAGTTAATAATGAACGCATCGAAAGAAGGCGGGAGAGACTGCAGAATAATGTCCACAGCAAGCTCCTGGTTGATGGTATGCCCCAGTTTCTCCAGAGCCTCCTTGTGCCCAATCATCTTGAGCACGTGAGCTCCCACTGGGCTCCCTTCAGCCAGTTTGCTCTGAAAGAAGAGCTTCGTCAGATTATAGCGTTCTGTCCTCGCCTGTGCAGCATACAGCATTTTGAGGTTCGCTATAATCTCTATAGCCGACATATCCTCATGCTGACGCTGCAGCGGTGGCGTCATAGACGCTAGCATCAGGCAAGCGACATCAATGCTATCATTGACGTGCTTTTCATAGGCATCCCGAACCGCCCTTGCGGCGTTCGGAGCGGGCTGCGGCGGTATCGCCGTCTCGAGGACATACAGTTTCCTCTCTGCCTTAAGAACGATCTTAAGGTGTCCAAACCAGTCAGAGAAGTTCGGCCCAGCAAACTTCTCCCTTTCCAGTAGGGATCGCACATTGAAGCTCATGGTGTTCGTTGCTGCAGTTATCTACAACAAGCAAGAACAGCAAGGTCAGTATCAATGTTCAGAATCAATCCAGGACTTAAGAAAGATTCTTTTCTCACTATTTTGTCTGACTGAAAAATCCAGTAAACAGTCCGAAAGAGTAACACTCTTTTAGTGAGATGGGATCCAGATTTCATACTTGGTCTCCGCGTCCCGCTCAGGCGAGATAAGATGCACAGAGATGACAAGCACTAATTTCTGGTAGGCTGTCCCAGCCAATCGCCAACCCGTGCGATTCCCCTTCATCTGGGCAATCCAGCAGACTGTGCCAACTGAGTTGGTACAACACAGTCTCTGATCCCACAGATGGCTGCCTCCACGTGCTACCATATGCGCCACATATGTAGTCTACATGGTCAAGCTGACCTGACCTACTCCCTGGACCACCACGTGCTATGCTGAGCAACGAGAGGGGATAAATCCCAACTCTGTAACACGCAGGTGAAATCCAGCACCGTCTGAAGATAGATGGACGTGCCCACTGAGTGGGTACAACACGGCTCCAACGATAATCAGAAAGGTGAGGTTTCGCGTCAGAAGGCTTACGAGCTTGATATATTAGCGTTGGATTTTAACGGTCTTTTATCTTCTTACTATCAGGCATGCCTATGGCTATAGCAGAAGATAAACATAAACATGCAATTCTAATTATTAGCAATAAGTAGAAAGCATGATCTTATGTGGTAATAGCCCATGAACCCTAGTAAGACCTTAATTTTACTTAAGTCTTCACTTGAGCTTCTTGGCATCTCATCTGGTCCAACCCAGTGCCCTAGCGCCAAGAGCACCTCAGGTGCACCACCAGGTGAATGCCCCTCTTGGATGTGTGCCTTTGTGCTCTTGTCTAATCAAAGTACATTCTGATCTATCTAGACAAGGTTGACTCGCAGGTCAACAACATATTATAAATTAAGTACAATGTGATTCGCAGATCACAAATTAATTTACAATTTTTAAATCCAGGCACGCAGGCCCCAGCACAGCACACAATTGGGCAACCCACATAAGACTAAATAAACAAGCATATGGTTCAATCATCATGTGATCCAATCAAGAAATTAAATTTTGAAAAACCCCATGGCATCAATTTTAATTTCCTTATGTGCCCTACAACCTTACAATGGTCCATTGATAGGGATCCACTCATCCATCTAGTTAGATCCTTTGCCCTTGCATGCACCGAGTCCTAACTGACCCGAGTTGACCTAATGGTCAACCATGCATGTGCAAAGGGCTGAACTACCCTCATGAGTTTGGGCAAGCGGGTGTGACCCCGGGCCTAACTCAAGTGTGTTCAGGAGTTGTCTCAACCAGACCTCGCTACACGCCCTAGATGCAGTCAACCTATAGCCACCATGTGCTTGCGCATAGGTGCTATCAGGTCAACCCATCTGAGCTGTCAGATGGTCTGATCAGACTTGGATCTAACCTAGTGGTGACTTCAACCCCATCAACCCATCTAAGGGTTTAATGTAGTGGCACCTTAGATCTAACCAAGCGCGCAAGATATAAGTTTTAGAAAACTTTTAGAACATGCGCAATCATACAAACAAACAACATGCTTGCATGTAACCCTTAGATCTAAGGGGGTCCCCTTCAAGGGGGAGCGCAAACTTTTGGGGGTCCCCTTCAAGGGGGAGCGCATACTTCATCAAAGCCATGATATAAGCGCAAACCACATGTTAGCAAGATACAAGCGCAAACTTCATGTTAACATGATACAAGCGCAAACTTCATGTAAACAAAGCATGCATCAAGTAAGCGCATCATGAGGATCACATCAGCAAACATAATAGCATGCATAGAGCCTAGCTCTGATACCAATTGTAGGAACCCCTAATTGGGGGGGCAAAAACCCTAAGCATGGCGCTAATGAAAAATATGCTAGCGGAAGCAAGGGTTTAAAATCATTTGCATGCCATATGTTCAACTATAACCGATTGAATAGGTTGAGATGAAAATCATACCATAGCCATATGCTTGGAAGTCGGTTTGGAAGAAGAGATCAACTTAGGTCTCCTCCACAAGTCCACACACAAGATGAAGATGCTCACTTCCTTGAGATCTCTAGTGCTAGCAAGACACCCAAGCCTTCTTGTCGAATGGAAGGGGATGATGAACCTCCTTGTTGCCGAGAGCTTCACTTGCCCAACCTCTCCTTCTCGTCGTCAACCACACCTCAACGAAAGTCCAAGGCGTTCAAGAGAAGAGAGCAAACGCATATGCGTTTAGGCGTTTTTGTGAAACCGGCCTTGATGACTTTCCATAAATGGAAGCTCATCAAGCCATGCGCTCAAGCCAACCCAAACGCATTTGAGCATTGAACCATGCGTTCACAATTGTGAACCGGTTCAAGCTAAACCGTTCCAATCGACTTTGGTTTCATGAACCAAACCGAAATGGCTCAAGCCATGTGGTCTAGACCATATTGAACCGCAAGGCTCATGATCTAACCATTCATCACCTGATGCCCCTGATCTCTCCGATCTAGCATCATCTCTCTCGATCGAAGCTTACCGATCTCAAGCCCTAATCAATCAAACATGATCAGACCAGATCTCACTTACAATCAGAGATTAAATCCCTTTAATCTGAACTCAAAGAATCCAGTCCACACGATCTGACTTAAGTAAGCCATATCATCAAATTGTGCGACCCTGAGGGTTTCCTTTAAATGTCGGTAACGATAACTTACGTTATCACGATCAGTGAGGGGTATCTAGCAACACATCACTGTCTCCCGATATAAAGGAAAGAGTCTTCCAAGACTACTCCCAAACCATAGCACAAGTGTGACTCAATTCACAAGGCATACATGTGTCCTTTGCCACTGGATGTTCTTATTGGACAAGCGGGTCAAGCTTGTAACTCCAATACGATGAGCATGATTAGATCAGATGCACATAGTCATCTGGGTATGGCCATACACTATCTCAATCATCTCATATAGGGGGCCCTTTAGAACACCACACTCCTTAAACAAGGAGACGGCAATCCTATGTCTATCACTAGTGCCCTAACCTGATTCAAGCTCACCATCCAAGATAGTCTATAATCATTATGTTTCAAATGATATTGAACTACCTCAAGACAATGACAATCATCATTCAGAAACACAAGTGATCTCAAGTCAGAGGACATGTGCCACTTGCTGCATACAAGGATCATTCACATTGTGACAAGCAATGGAATATCCCAGTAGGGTCTGTCCAGTACATCCAATGTACCCATGAGTCTACATCTTATTCCATGCTCGAAGCATCCTATAAGATTAGCACTCATATTAGTCTCAATCATATCAAGGCTGTCTCAAGTTCACCAAGATATCTCGACTAAGGACTTATAGCCTGTCAGCCTAGCTGAACAGCTTTGAGACATTATTCAGAAGTACACTTATTACAGCAGACAAGGTAACAACCTGAATAATAACCATGCCTTTTATAAACATACCAGTTTATAACATGATACATTTTATAATCCCAAGGCCTCAAACATTAGCCTTAAGGGCATACCCCAACACAAAGACCAAACCAAGTCAATCGGTCTAGATCAACCAAACCCTAAGGTTTCCAATCTAACCGTTCATCTCATGATGCTCTTGATCTCACCGATCTTGCATCAATACTCTTGATCGAAGCTTACCGATCTCAAGCCCTAATCAATCAAACATGATCAGACTGGATCTCACTTACAATCAGAGTTTAAACTCCTTTAAACTGAACCGAAACAATTCAGTCCTCACGATCTGACTCAAGTAAGCCATATCATCAAATTGTGCGACCCTGAGGGTTTCCTTTAAATGTCGGTAACGATAACTTACGTTATCACGATCAGTGAGGGGTATCTAGCAACACATCACTGTCTCCCGATATAAAGGAAAGAGTCTTCCAAGACTACACCCAAACCACAGCATAAGTGTGAATCAAACTCACGAGGCATGCATGTTTCCTTTGCCACTGGATGTTCTTATTGGACAAGCATGTCAAGCCTGTAACTCCAATATGATGAGCATGATTAGATCAGATGATCATAGTCATCTGGGTATGGCCATACACTATCTCAATCATCTCATACAGGGGGGCCCTTTAGAACATCACACTCCTTGAACAAGGAGACGGCAATCCTTTATCTATCACTAGTGTCCTAACCTGACTCAAGCTCATCATCCAAGATAGTCTATAATCATTATGTTTCAAATGATATTGAACTACCTCAAAACAATGACAATCATCATTTAGAAACACAAGTGATCTCAAGTCGAAGGACATGTGCCACTTGCTGCTATCAAGGATTATTCACATTGTGACAAACAATTGAATATCCTAGAAGGGTCTGTCCAGTACATCCAATGTACCCATGATTCTACATCTTATTCCATGCTCGAAGCATCCTATAAGATTAGCACACATATTAGTCTCAATCATATCAAGGCTGTCTCATGTTCACCAAGATATCTCGACTAAGGACATAGAGCCTGTCAGCCTAGCTGAACAGCTTTGAGACATTATTCAGTAGTACACTTATTATTGCAGACAAGGTAACAACCTGAATAATAACCATGCCTTTATAAACATAAGAGTTTATTACATGATACTTATACAATCCCAAGGCCTCAAACATTAGCCTTAAGGGCATACTCCAACATCTACATGGAGCAATCCAAGAAAGGATACCTTCCAGTGAGACATGGCCTTACTCTCTCAAAGAGCCAATGTCCTACAACACAGGCTGAGAGGGATGACATGAGTCGAATTCCTTATGCTTCGGCAGTAGGATCGATCATGTATGCAATGTTATGTACTAGACCAGATGTGGCATATGCTGTGTGAAGGGAACCCCTTACAAGAGGGGGGCGAAACCCTAGTTGGCGCAAACTCGATAGGCAGCGGATTCAAGAATCGAAAACATGCAATATATGATCAACCTTTAAAACATGAAAGAAGGAGATGCGATTCATACCAATGCCATTTAAAGATGGCGCCTTGGAAGATAGAAAGCAACGAAGATTTCCTCCTTAGGACGCGCACACAAGATGAGGATGCGCTTACTCCCTACGGAATATCTTGTGCTAGCAAGATTCCTAGGTGTCTTTGATCGCGTGAGAAGGGAAGAAGATCGCCTTTCCTTGCTTGATTCTCGAGTCTCCAAGACGTGAAAGAGAAGTCTCTTACGAGAGAGAGCGACGAGAATTAGAGGTTGAGACAACAAGAGATGCGCTCCATGTAAACATGGGGGGCGTGGTTGCTAAAAATAGCCAACCTCTCTTACATGCGATCATGTGTTCATGCCCTCATGAACCAATCGCATTTTTCCTCATTACTTTGAACCAAGCGCTCACATCTAGAGCCGGTTCAATTCGGTCTGGTCTATAAACCAAATAACCCAAGCAATTAGTCCAGATCACATTAAAAACCCTAAGGTGCTTGATCTGACCGTCGATCTCTTGATGCTTCTGATCTGACCGATCTAGCATCCGTTCTCTCGATCGAAGCTTACCGATCCCTAGCCCTAATCAATCAAACATGATCAGACCAGATCTCACTTACAATCAGAGATTAAATCCCTTTAAACTGAACCCGAACAATTCAGTCCACACGATCTGACTTAAGTAAGCCATATCATCAAATTGTGCGACCCTGAGGGTTTCCTTTAAGCGTCGGTAACGATAACTCACGTTATCATGACCAGTGAGAGGTATCTAGCAACACATCACTGTCTCCCGATATAAAGGAAAGAGTCTTCCAAGACTACACCCAAAAACAGCACAAGTGTGAATCAATTCACAAGGCATGCATATTTCCTTTGCCACTGGATGTTCTTATTGGACAAGCCTGTCAAGCTCGTAACTCCAATATGATGAGCATGATTAGATCAGATGAACACTGTCACCTGGGTATGGCCATACACTTTTCTCAATCATCTCATCCAGGGGGCCCCCTTTAGAACATCACACTCCTTAAACAAGGAGACGGCAATCCTTTGTCTATCACTAATGCTCTAACCTGACTCAAGCTCACCATCCAAGATAGTCTATAATCATTATGTTTCAAACGATATTGAACTATCTCAAAACAATGACAATCATCATTTAGAAAACACAAGTGATCTCAAGTCAGAGGAAATGTGCCACTTGTCATAATCAAGGAATATTCACATTGTGACAAACAATTGAACATCCTAGTAGGGTCTGTCCAGTACATCCCATGTACCCATGAGTCTACATCTTATTCCATGCTCGAAGCATCCTATAAGATTAGAACACATATTAGTCTTAACCATATCAAGGCTGTCTCATGTTCACCAAGATACATCGACTAAGGACATAATAGCATGTCAGCCCAGCTGAACAGCTTTGAGACATTATTCAGAAGAACATATATTGCAGTAGACAATGTAGCTAACTGAATAACAACCATGCCTTTATAAACTTAAGAGTTTATTACATGATACTGATACATTCCCACAGGCCTCAAACATTAGCCTTAAGGGCATACCCCAACAATCTCCCACTTGCACTTAATCTAATGGTTGAGAAATCTCAAACCCATATTATTACAGTGCTTCTCATGCTTCTGCTGCGCCAGAGGCTTGGTAAGCGGGTCTGCCAGATTGTCATCTGTATGTACCTTGCAGATTTTGATCTCGCCACGATCAATGATCTCCCGGATCAAGTGAAATCGTCTCTGTATGTGCTTGGACTTCTGGTGCGACCGTGGTTCCTTTGCTTGTGCGATTGCTCCAGTGTTATCACAAAAGATAACCAAAGGATCTGCACTCGAAGGAATGACACCAAGTTCTCTCACGAACTTACGAATCCACACTGCCTCCTTGGATGCTTCCGAGGCTGCAACATACTCGGCTTCTGTTGTAGAATCAGCAACAGTTGACTGTTTGAAACTTTTCCACACCACTGCACCTCCATTCAAGCTAAAAACATAGCCTGATTGCGATCGGAAATCATCCTGGTCAGACTGGAACGAAGCGTCAGTATATCCTTCAATACTGAGTTCTTCCTGACCACCATATATCAAGAACATATCTTTGGTCCTCCGCAGATATTTTAAGATGTTCTTGACTGCAATCCAGTGCGTCACACCTGGATTACTTTGGAAACGACTGGTTACGCTTAACCCGTAAGCAACGTCTGGGCGAGTACACAACATCGCATACATAATGGAACCAATAGCCGAAGCATAAGGCGTATTGTCCATTTCATCTTTCTCAGTCTGTGTTTGTGGACACTGACTCTTCGAAAGATTCAGACCATGTCTGACTGGAAGATATCCTCGTTTAGAATTCTCTAAATGAAATCTCTCCAGGACCTTTTCGATGTAAGTACTCTGGCACAGCCCGAGAAGCCTCTTAGATCTATCCCTGTAGATCTTCACACCTAACACATAGGCTGCTTCTCCTAGATCTTTCATCTGGAAACATTTCCTTAGCCATGCCTTAACAGCATGCATTTCAGGAATATCATTTCCAATGATCAAGATGTCATCGACGTAGAGGACTAGGAAAGTAATCACGCTCCCACTAAACCTCTTATATACACACGGGTCATCTTCGTTCTTGATGAAACCAAATTCAGTGACTGATTCATCAAAACGAATATTCCAGCTTCTTGATGCTTGTTTAAGTCCATAAATAGACTTCTTTAACTTGCATATCTTATGACGATCTGCTGGATTAGTGAAACCTTCTGGTTGTGTCATATACACATCCTCATCCAGATTTCCATTAAGGAAAGCTGTTTTCACATCCATCTGCCAAATCTCATAATCATAATATGCAGCTATCGCGAAAAGAATCCGAATAGACTTAAACATGGCTACAGGTGAGAAAGTTTCATCATAATCTATCCCGTAGATTTGTTTGAAACCTTTCGCAACTAGCCTGCCTTTATAGGTAACCACGTTACCATCCATGTCAATCTTCTTCTTGAAGATCCATTTACAGCCTATAGGGATAACTCCCGGAGGCGGATCAACCAAATCCCAGACTTGGTTATCTGACATGGAGTCCATCTCGGCGCGCATAGCTTCAAGCCATCTCGCTGACTCCGGTCCACCGACGCATCCGCATAAGTGAGGGGTTCATCATTGTTAATGATGTAGACTCCGTCATAGCGCTCAGGCTGTCGACGGATCCTACCCGATCTTCGCGGTTCCCGTGATATCTGAGCCTCAGGTTGTTCAATAACCTGTTCTACCGGCTCAGGCTCATCCAACTCTGCTTGAGCACTTTGTCCTTCCTCTGGATTCTCATCCAGTTTTATTTCTCTCCCACTGGCCTCTTGCAGAAGAAACTCCTTCTCAAGAAATATGGCCGTCCGAGCAACAAAAACCTTGTTCTCCTTGGGATCGAAGAAATAATAACCCTTAGTTTCCTTAGGGTAACCGACAAAGATACATTTGTCAGATCTGCTCTCTAGTTTCCCAGAGGCGAGCTTCTTTACATAAGCTTCGTAACCCCAGATCCTGATAAATGTCAAGCTTGGCTGTTTCCCATACCATAACTCATATGGCGTCTTGGAAACTGCCTTGGATGGCACTCGGTTTAGTACCTTTGCAGCTGTTTCCAGTGCAAAACCCCAAAAGGAGTAGGGTAGAGTAGCCTGACTCATCATAGAACGAACCATATCAAGTAGCGTTCTATTTCTCCTCTCGGACACACCATTCCATTGCGGTGTTCCTGGTGGAGTGAGCTGTGAGATAATCCCACACTCCTTTAGATAGTCAGTAAATGCATGACTTAGGTATTCACCACCTCGATCTGAGCGAAGTGCCTTGATATTACGGCCTAGCTGATTCTGTACTTCATTTTTGAACTCTTTGAACTTGTCAAAAGATTCACTCTTATGTCTCATCAGATAGACATACCCGTATCTACTGAAATCATCAGTAAAGGTAATGAAGTACTGATAGCCACCTCTGGCATGTTTACTAAATGGCCCACACACATCACTGTGTATAAGGTCAAGTAAACCTGAAGCCCTTTGACCTTTGTTAGGAAAAGGTGACTTCGTCATTTTACCCATCAAACAAGCTTTGCATGTATCAATCTCCTTATAGGAGAATGATCCCAGCAGTCCATTTTCATGCAACCGCTTAATGCGTTTCTCGTTAATATGGCCTAAACGACTATGCCATAGCAAGGTGCTGTCATCAGCATACTTGGCTTTCTTAATATCAATTTGCTGTATTGAACATTCCATGTCCAACATGAATAACCCATTGTTAATTGAACCAGTTGCATAAACAATATTATCATAAGACAAAATACACTTTGAAATATTGCATTCAAAGGAAAACCCCTTCCTGACAAGAGCAGGAATGGAGATAATATTTTTAGTTATACTGGGAACAAAGTAACAACTGTTTAGTTCCAATACAAGTCCAGATGGTAAAGAAATAAAGTAGTCTCCTACAGCAACAGCAGCAACCCGTGCCCCGTTTCCAACGCGTAGGTCCACCTCATGCTGTCCCACCTGCCTTCTTCTCTTGAGTTCCTGTACATTTGAACAAATGTGAACTCCACATGCAGTGTCCAACACCCATGATACAGAAGAAGAAAACATGACCTCAGTCACGAATATACCTGAGCCAGAAGCAAAGCTTCCCCTCTTATCTCCTTGGAGCGCTTTACAGTCCTTTTTCCAGTGACCCAGCTGGCCACAGTGGAAACACCTGTATTCCTTAGACCGCTTGACCTTCTGCTTCAGAGCCTTGCTGTAACTCTTGACAGGGGCCTTGCCCTTCTTCCCCTTCTTCTTGTTCCTAGAAGGAACCATCAAGATAGAGGTTGAAGGCTTACCCTTCAGAGTCTCCTCAGTGGTCAAGAGCATATTCAGCAGCTCTGCCGGAGTACAATCGATTTTGTTCATATTAAAATTAATAATGAACGCGTCGAATGAAGGCGGGAGAGACTGCAGAATAATGTCCACAGCAAGCTCCTGGTTGATGGTATGCCCCAGTTTCTCTAGAGCCTCCTTGTGCCCAATCATCTTGAGCACGTGAGCTCCCACTGGGCTCCCTTCAGCCAGTTTGCTCTGAAAGAAGAGCTTTGTCAAATTATAGCGTTCAGTCCTCGCCTGTGCAGCATACAGCATCTTGAGGTTCGCTATCATGTCTATAGCAGACATATCCTCATGCTGACGCTGCAGCGGTGGCGTCATAGACGCTAGCATCAGGCAAGCGACATCAATGCTATCATTGACGTGCTTTTCATAGGCTTCCCGAACCGCCCTTGCGGCGTTCGGAGCGGGCTGCGGCGGTATCGCCGTCTCGAGGACATACAGTTTCCTCTCTGCCTTAAGAACGATCTTAAGGTGTCCAAACCAGTCAGAGAAGTTCGGCCCACCAAACTTCTCCCTTTCCATTAGGGATCGCACATTGAAGTTCATGGTGTTCGTTGCTGCAGGTATCTACAACAATACAAGAACAGCAAGGTCAGTATCAATGTATAAGAATCAATCAGGACTTAAGAAAGATTCTTTTTCTCACTATTTTATCAGGCGTGAAAAATCCAGCAAAACAGCCCGAAAGAGTAGAACTCTTTTAGTGAGATGGGATCCAGATTTCATACTTGGTCTCCGCGTCCCGCTCAGGCGAGATAAGATGCACAGAGAGTACAAGCACTAGTTTCTGGTAGGCAGTCACTGCCGATCGCCAACCCGTGCGATTCCCCTTCATCTGGGCAGTCCAGCAGACTGTGCCAACTGAGTTGGTACAACACAATCTCTGACTCCACAGATGGCTGCCTCCATGTGCTACCATATGCGCCACATATGTAGTCTACACGGTCAAGCTGACCCGACCTACTCCCTGGACCACCATGTGCTATGCTGAGCAACGAGAAGGGATAAATCCCTACTCTGTAACACACAGGTGTAATCCCGCACCGTCTGAAGATAGATGGACGTGCCCACTGAGTGGGTACAACACGGCTCCAACGATAATCAGAACATTGAGGTTTCGCGTCAGAAGGCTTACGAGCTTGATATTTAAGCGTTGGATTTTAACGGTCTTTTATCTTCTTGCCTATCATGCAATTCCTATGGTGATAGCAGAAGATAATTTAATCATGCAATTCTAATATTAAGCAATAAAAGAAAGCATGAATCTTATGTGGTAAAAGCCCATAGCCCTAGTGAGACCTTAACCTAACTTAAGTCTTCACTTGCTCTTCATGGGTCTTTAGCTGCTCATCTGGCCCAAACCTGGGCCCAAGCGCCATCAGCAGCTCTGATGCGCCCACCAGGAAATTGCGCCAGGTCCTAGGGTCGAACCCTAGACCTCCCACCTGGTCCAGCCACTTGCTGCAAGCGCCTTTGCCAAGTGTGCTCTGTGCTCTTGTCTAATTAAATTACAAATTTAACTATCTAGACAAGAGTGACACGCAGGTCACTTACATTTATAAATTAAAACACAGTGATGCGCAGATCACAATAATTAATTTACAATTTTTTTAATTCAGGCACGCAGGCCCCAGCACAGCACACAAATAATATGAGCAGCCCACATAAGACTAAATAAACAAGCATATGCATCAATCAATAACCATGTGATCCATAAAAATTAAAATTTTCGAAAACCCCATAGGATCAATTTTAATTTTCCTTATTTGCCCTACAACCTTACAACGGTCCATTACTAGGGATCCACTCATCCAACCTAGTCAGATCCACTGCCCTTGCATGCACCAAGTCCTAACTGACTTGCGTCGACCATAAGGTCAACTATGCATGCGCCAGGGCTGAACGACCACACTGAGGTGTGGCAAGCGGGCGTGACCCCGGGCCTAACTCAGGTGCGTTCAGTAGTCGTCTCAATCAGACATCGCTACACACCTGTCTGCAGTCGACCAATAGCCACCATAGGCTTGCGCCAAGGTGCTATCTGGTCGACCCATTCAGGCTGTCAGATGATCTGATCAGACATGTTTGGATCTAACTTAGGGGTTGACTTCAACCCTAATAACCCGTCTAAGGGTTTTAATGCAGGCGCATCTTAGATCTACAATGAGTCGCGCAAATGATATAATTTTTGAGAAAAAACTACTACATGCGCCAACATACATGCGCAAGTAAAACATGAAATAAGTTTCAGCATGAAACATGTTATCATGATGAATTTCGCATGGTGAAGATCTAGAATACTTGGAACACATAATCAAAGCAATCATATAAATTTGCATGTAAACCTTGCGCTCTGATACCAATTGAAGGGAACCCCTTTCAAGAGGGGGGCGAAACCCTAGTTGGCGCAAACTCGATAGGCAGCGGATTCAAGAATCGAAAACATGCAATATATGATCAACCTTTAAAACATGAAAGAAGGAGATGCGATTCATACCAATGCCATTTAAAGATGGCGCCTTGGAAGATAGAAAGCAACGAAGATTTCCTCCTTAGGACGCGCACACAAGATGAGGATGCGCTTACTCCCTACGGAATATCTTGTGCTAGCAAGATTCCTAGGTGTCTTTGATCGCGTGAGAAGGGAAGAAGATCGCCTTTCCTTGCTTGATTCTCGAGTCTCCAAGACGTGAAAGAGAAGTCTCTTACGAGAGAGAGCGACGAGAATTAGAGGTTGAGACAACAAGAGATGCGCTCCATGTAAACATGGGGGGCGTGGTTGCTAAAAATAGCCAACCTCTCTTACATGCGATCATGTGTTCATGCCCTCATGAACCAATCGCATTTTTCCTCATTACTTTGAACCAAGCGCTCACATCTAGAGCCGGTTCAATTCGGTCTGGTCTATAAACCAAATAACCCAAGCAATTAGTCCAGATCACATTAAAAACCCTAAGGTGCTTGATCTGACCGTCGATCTCTTGATGCTTCTGATCTGACCGATCTAGCATCCGTTCTCTCGATCGAAGCTTACCGATCCCTAGCCCTAATCAATCAAACATGATCAGACCAGATCTCACTTACAATCAGAGATTAAATCCCTTTAAACTGAACCCGAACAATTCAGTCCACACGATCTGACTTAAGTAAGCCATATCATCAAATTGTGCGACCCTGAGGGTTTCCTTTAAGCGTCGGTAACGATAACTCACGTTATCACGACCAGTGAGAGGTATCTAGCAACACATCACTGTCTCCCGATATAAAGGAAAGAGTCTTCCAAGACTACACCCAAAAACAGCACAAGTGTGAATCAATTCACAAGGCATGCATATTTCCTTTGCCACTGGATGTTCTTATTGGACAAGCCTGTCAAGCTCGTAACTCCAATATGATGAGCATGATTAGATCAGATGAACACTGTCACCTGGGTATGGCCATACACTTTTCTCAATCATCTCATCCAGGGGGCCCCCTTTAGAACATCACACTCCTTAAACAAGGAGACGGCAATCCTTTGTCTATCACTAATGCTCTAACCTGACTCAAGCTCACCATCCAAGATAGTCTATAATCATTATGTTTCAAACGATATTGAACTATCTCAAAACAATGACAATCATCATTTAGAAAACACAAGTGATCTCAAGTCAGAGGAAATGTGCCACTTGTCATAATCAAGGAATATTCACATTGTGACAAACAATTGAACATCCTAGTAGGGTCTGTCCAGTACATCCCATGTACCCATGAGTCTACATCTTATTCCATGCTCGAAGCATCATATAAGATTAGAACACATATTAGTCTTAACCATATCAAGGCTGTCTCATGTTCACCAAGATACATCGACTAAGGACATAATAGCATGTCAGCCCAGCTGAACAACTTTGAGACATTATTCAGAAGAACATATATTGCAGCAGACAATGTAGCTAACTGAATAACAACCATGCCTTTATAAACTTAAGAGTTTATTACATGATACTGATACATTCCCACAGGCCTCAAACATTAGCCTTAAGGGCATACCCCAACACTGTGAGCATAACCAGCCGATACCAATCCAATCCAGGTCTACAGCACTGGGTGGCTGCAAAGAACATCCTAAAGTATCTGAGAAGAACTAAGGATTTGTTCTTGGTCTATGGGGGACAGGAAGAGCTCAGTATGCAGGGCTATACTGACGCATCATTCCAGTCTGACCCTGACGACTTTAGATCACAGGCCGGCTATGTGTTCAAGATAAATGGAGGCGCTGTATGTTGGAAGAGCTTCAAGCAATCCACCATAGCAGATTCTACAACCGAAGCTGAGTATGTGGCTGCTTCTGAGGCAGCCAAGGAAGCTGTTTGGATAAGGAAGTTCTTATGTGATCTTCAAGTGGTACCTAGTGCAATGGATCCCATTGAACTCTACTGTGACAACAATGGAGCAATTGCACAAGCCATGGAACCACGGTCTCATCAAAGATCCAAACACATACTCAGAAGATTTCACCTGATCAGAGAGATCATTGACAGAGGTGATGTCAAGATTAGCAGAGTAGACACAGAGAACAATCTAGCAGACCCATTGACCAAGGCTTTGGCGCAGCAAAAGCATGATGGTCACGCTAGAGATATGGGGTTGAGATTCCTCAACTTCTAGGTCTTAGTGCAAGTGGGAGATTGTTGGTGTATATGCCCTAGGACCTAGTTTTGGTCAACTTATGTACTACTTGACACTGATATTTATATATCATTCTGGCATTGTCGTTATCATTGTTTGACTACACCTGCGATTGTGTACTTACATGATAATGTCCCTAGAGACAGATTGGATCTGTGCTCGAATTATAATCACCAGTCGATGTACCTTAGTAGATATGGGACAGCTATGGTACTTGAGAGACTGGTATGTGGGCTGGTTAGGCACGTGGTGTTAACGCAGACACATGGGTATATCATTGGGGATATACTGGATAGACCCGCTATGAGGCTATGACTTGGTGTCATGAGTTATCCTCATAAGTGACAGGAGATGCATTGATCCCTTGACTTGAGGTCATTGATCATTCTATATGATTAGGGACTTGCTTTGATACAACCTAACACCTTGCCGTAGCTGGGAGGTCATAACGGTTGTTATTGAGCATGTCACGACCCATATGAGAAGATCAATGGACAGACATAGGATTTGCCCCTTCCCTAAGGAAGTATGATATCCATGGAGCTCCTTTATGGTTCTATGACTGAGAGTGTATGGCCATACCCAGGTGAGAACCTATTTTGGTCATAGCCATGTGATTGGATGAAAACAAGTGGTGACACACTTGTCCAATCAGATATCAGTTTGGCAAAGGGACTGTAATGCATCTGTACCTAGTTGCGATGATGGGGATGTCGATGTCGATATCCATTCCAATGACCTGGGTAGTAGCGATGCACTGCTAGGTGCCACTCACTGCTTGTGATGACCTCTGGTCAGCACTGCCAGCGTTAGAGGAACCTACAGGGTTGCACACCTTGATACTTGAGTTCTCGTATTGATCGGGAAGCCTTATGATCAAGTTATTGGATAACTCAGATCTAATTGGGAGATTTCATCAGCACCAATGGGCCTGATGAGATGGAAGAATGTTATTGGAGCCAAACTTCATTTTTGGCAGGTTGACCCGTATTTGACCATGGTTGGTCACATTTGGATTAGGGTTGCATTGGATTGGATCCAAGTGCTTAATCAACCTATGCAATGATGTTTGGGGTAGCTCATTATCCAATGAGGCCCAATAACAAGTTCTCATGAAGAGATGAGAGGCTAAAAGGGTATAATGGGGAGAAACATGAACCATTAGGCGCCTAGGGGCATAATGGGGTCATGTTGGCGCCTTTGCTTCATTATGGAAGTAAAGGGCGCCTCCCCCTCTCTTCCTAGGATGGAATGCATGCCTCTATGGCATTGCTTGAGGTGCAAGGCAAGGCCTTGGCGCACAAGGAAAGGCGTGGGAACAAAAGGTAAGGTTGAATGAGAATTATGGAAATGTCTTGGAGACTTTCCTTATCTCAAACCTCCTCATCCTAGCCCTACACTTGTCATGATCCTAGCCATTACCCTAACCGCCTCTTGCCCTATAAATATGACCCTAGTCGCCCCCTCTTGTAAGTGATCAATCCTTGAAGGCGTGAACACAAGGAGAGGGGCGAGTGCTTGGAGCAAGGGCGCATCTTCCATAACCGCAAGCCTCTTCCTCCTTTCCTCTTGGCGCAAGGAACATTAGTGCTTGGCGTTTTGGATAGTCTTCCTTCTTCCCTTGGCGCATCATCCCTCTTGGTGGCGCAAGTGAAGTAGAGTATCTCCCTAAGGCTTGGATCTTCTTCCCGAGGCTAGCACCGGGCGTGGAAGAAGAGAACTCAAGAGATCCGTGTGTGCGAGACTGCAAAGGGCGCACACTTGGACGCCTACATCGGCATCGCTCCACATTGCTCCTAAGGTATTTCCTAACTCATCGTGTCGACTCCCTTGCTTGCGATCTTCACTGGGTTTTTTGGGACTGGCCTGTTTCGGGGACATTCTTCCGCTGCTAAAATGTATGTCCATAACTCTGAAAATTGTAAAATGTCCCCGGGGTTTCCCAACACACCTTACATGTCTCGGTCACTAGTTTTGAAAGGATCAAGAATGAATATGACAATTGTCCTGACATTAAGGGAATTTCCTTGACTTGAAAGAATGTGCGCTACCCTCCTCATATTATAGTATTCATGATGGCTTCCTATTTAGGAAGGGAAAACTATGCATTCCTCCGACCTCATTGAGGGATTTCTTGATATGGTAAATGCATGGAGGAAGAAGAACAGCGAGCCATCATGGATGGGATAAGACACAAGCATTAGTGGAAGAACGATTTTATTAGCCTTCTATAAACAGAGATGTGACTAAGATTGTTGGGCATTGTCAGACATGCCAAGTTGCTAAGACCCAAAAACATAATACCGGGCTATACATGGCATTACCTATACCTGAAGGCCCTTGGCAAAATTTAAGTATGGACTTTGTGCTCGGATTCCCATGAACTAGTGCGCATTATGATTCTATCTTTGTTGTGGTAGATCGGTTTTCAAAAATGGCTCAATTCATCCCATGTAATAAGTCTACTGATGCATTTCATGTAGCTAGATTATTTTCCAAATAAGTTGTTCGTCTACATGGCTTACCGCGTACCATTGTGTCTGATCGCGATGTTAAGTTTGTGGGGACACTTTTGGTTAACCTTATGAAAATAATTAGGCACTAAGCTCAATTTCTCTACCACATACCACCCCCAATCTGATGACCAAACAGAGGTAGTGAATAGATCACTAGGAAATATATTGAGATGTTTGGTAGGGGAGCACTTGGGAAATTGAGACAAACTTCTACCTACGACTGAGTTTGCTTTTAATAGTGTTATCAATAGAACTACCGGTGCAAGTCCTTTCCCAATCAATCTTGGCTACCAGCCCTGCAAGCCAATTGATCTAGCACCACTACCGTCTCCTTTCAAATAAAATCAATTAGCTTCGTTGTTTGCACAACACATTGTTAAGATTCACAATGAAGTTAAGGATCATATCGCCAAAAACACTCTTAAATATAAACTTGCTGCTAATGCACATTGACGGTTTATGTCCTTAAAAGAAGGTGATTTGGTTATTTTCAAGAACCGCAAGGAGAGACAGCAAGGAGCCAACCACAAATTACAGGTGAGGGGAATGGGACCATTTCGCATCCTGAAGAAGGTAAATGATAATGCCTATACTTTGGACTTCCTGCCAGCACTTGGGATCCATCCAATTGTCAATGTGGAGGATTTGACACCGTTCAAGGAGCCGATAGCCATTAAAGTGCCAACCACAGCAACGCAAGCATGCAGGGTCCTCGAGGAGCAGCAGAGATTCACCAATCAGGGGTTCAGAAATATTACCTCATCAAATGGGATGACCATTTAGAAACATGGATACCAGAGGAAGAAGTGCGCCAACACTTACCGGATGAACTAGAGAGTTTCCAATTTAATTCTCCGGAGGAGAATTCTGCAACCCCCGGGAAAGCTGAGGACACAACCCCGAAGATCCAAGAGAAACCGGAAGCCTCCAATTAGATATAGGATGAACCCATGATAAACTTGTTTACATTTCGGTATTCTGGAATTGTTTATTTTTTGCATTAAGTTATGTTGTAAACATTATTTAAATTCAGCACTTGATGTTATTTTGTTGTAGGTAGGGACTAGCCTATGATTTATTTTCTTAATTCCTAGTTTTATTTTGTAGTGGATGTATTAGGATGCCTTAGCCTAGGGTGTATGCACCTGTAATGCACTTACAAGGCACCTATACCCTTCAACCATAAAGGCAACCTCACATGGGATTATCAACTCACATCCAAGCTCAATCAAGATCCGGCTGCAATATTTTCAGAGTCAACTCAAGCTACATTTAGCAAAGGTCAGATATTACAGCGGCAACCTCAACAAGATCAGCATCTAATTCAGCTCGGCAAGTCCCACAAGCAAATTCAAGTCAACATGGCCCAAGCCCACAGTTCAAATCAGTAATCGCCTCAATTCAGCCAAAGCTAAATGTATATGTCAGCAATGAGTGGACACTTACTATCAGCCAATGGCTGCAACATCACTTACCAACATGCGTAGAAGAGAACAGTCACAAGCCATCGCTAGCAGCTACCATTCACATTCATCCTCACACTCTAGCTAAGGGAATGCCAAACGTTGCCACCAAATGTTAACATTGAAGGGTTAGGTTTAAAGTCTTGTAATTATCCACACTTGCATTTTTAGTCAATCATCTTTGAAAACAACTCTTGAAACAGTGTTAGCGTGTGACCTTGCTTGTGTGTGCCGAGAATTGAGCTTGTTCCTCTTCTTTTATCCTTACTTCCACCTTCTATTCCCTGAGTCTTGATCCTCTCATACTTCCCATTTACTCCTTGAGTGCTGCCGATTGAAGACCCGTGAGGAGTATTTGGAAGTCTTGAGGCTTGGAGGGACTTGGCAACTATCGGGGAGGAACTAGAATAGAACCTGCGCAAGCTTTGACACCTGAGATCTTACTACAAGATTTCAAAAGGGCTATCAGCCCCCCTTCCCACAAGGGGGCCTCAGGTGTCCTCTAACCAATACCAACTATTAACCTAAAAATTGCATGCTAGAATTTCATATCCATTTAGAAATTAGTACTTGTGATAAACTCCCCTTCATTGAAAGAGCTACATACCTAAGGGCGATCTAGAAATTTCAGTATTATATTAGTTCCTCATGCTTATGGTTTCACCATCATGTTGCTATTTGATTTTACTTATGGAATCATTTGGAGATCTCATGCTTCTAATAAAATGATATGATTGATTTAAAAAGAAGATATGGCCTATTTCACAATTTGGTATCTTTTGGCATCTAATTTACTTACTGAACATTCTTGCTCAATTATTGCATTCTACCCTCTTTACAGGTTAGCTTTGGGCTACAAGTTTTGTGGAAGGTTTCAAATGATGCTAATGAGTTGAGGTTTTATGTTTTGAGCATTTTAACTTTAATAATTAATGTATGAAGTTATTTTGTGCTTGTAAGATAATATTGAGAATAATCCTAACATGTATGTGATGGTACAAAAGACACTATGAGTTTGTAATACGATATATGACTTTTATAATATCAAAGGATTTTGATTATGAGGTAGAATTGTTGTTTGAGTTGTTGTTACCTCCTAGGTGATGATGAAACGTACATTTTTTAATTCATGTCTAATAGGTTATCAAATAATGATCCTAGATAGATATAGCAAAATTGTTTTTACATGATTTGAATTTTCATTTATCAATTATCATTACCTAGTGGTGTGACAACTATGGTATCAGAGCAAAAGTTTTTGAATTTTCTAGGGGTCTTTCATTTGATCATGGTGATTCTTATTGATTAACACTATTTAATTTGATGATCGTTTAGGTAAGAAAGATGACAAGGTCATCGCAATCTCCTAGTGATTATCCAACTCAAATGTCATGTGTTATCAAAGTTTTGGACACAATGTCTAGTTTGATGCAACAACAAATGGCAAGAAGTGATAATCAAAATAATTTTGTTGCCTCAAGCTAACAAAATAATGATCATATGGGAATAGAGAAGTTTAAGAAGTTGAATCATCCTTCATTTTGTGGTGATCTAAATCCAAATGTGGCAGAAAAGTGGATTATGCAAATGGAGAAAATATTTACTGTTACCAACTATTTAGAGAGTCAAAAGGTATTACTAGCAAAATTTATGTTTGAAAGAAAAGTAGAGCATTGATGGAGAATGGTCAAAAGAGTATCTGATATCATGCATATATATAGTACATTGTGGCTTAGTTTTATAATTATTTTGGAGTAGAATCATAGTTTTTTCTTATTTATTTGCTCAAATACTTCATATTCTTCAGAATCCTCACTTTTTCCTAGTTTTATTAAAATGTAGGGATTTTCACCCAAAAATTAGTGGAATTTAGAAGATTTCAAAATATGGAACGACCCCTTTGTTGGAAAACACCGGGAATAATTAAAAATTTTACATACATTACAAAGAACACAGCAGAAGCATATCCCCAAAATAAGCCAATCCCAAAAACCCAATAGATCTTGTTCTTGCGAGGGTGTCGACACGATGAGAGGAGAAAGTACCTATGAGCAATGTCGAGCGATGCCAATGTAGGCGCCCAAGTGTACGCCCTCTACAGTCTCACACACACGGATGCCTCGAGTCCTCTTCTTCCATGCACCGTGCTAGCCTCAGGAAGAAGATCCAAGCCCTTGGAGTCCTTCTACACAACTTGCGCCACCTTCTAGGGAAGATGCGCCAAGGTGAAGGAGGTTGGGAGATGTTGCTGCCAAGATTTAGCCCCACTTCTATACATGCACCACCTTCAAAGAAGATGCACCAAGAGAGGAAGAAAAGGGATGAAGACACCAAGCTTTATACCTCCTTGCGCCAAGGTAAGAAGGAGAGGAGAAGCTTGTGGCAAGGTAGATGGAAGAGGAGTTGTTGCGCCAAAGTGTCTTTCCCATTGGATGTTGCTCACGCCAAGAGGTTCATGCCACTTGAATTTTTTTTATGCCCTCGCATATACTAATGTATATATCAGCAAGCAGCGGCTAAGCAAGAGGTGTTGGCACAATATACATAAAGGATAAGTCGGCTAGGGTTTGTGGGATGTCAATTAGGGTTAGGTTTATGGAAAACTCCTAGCCCTTTCCATAAACCCATTCTAATTAACCATATGCTCTCCATAGTTGCCAAACAAGTCCTAGAAGCCATATGTGCCCCAAGCCTTGCCATAGAGGCAAGCTTACCATCCAAGGTAAAAGGGGGAAGCACCAATTGCTTCCTAACGAAGCACATTGTGCCAACTTCTCCCCATTAATCCCTTAGGCGCCAATGAGAGTAGTTTTTCTCCCCATTATACCCTTATGTCTCTTATTTCTTCATGAGAACTTGTTATCGGGCCTCATTGGGTAATGTGCTAGCCCAAACTTTATTGTACAAGTTGATTAAGCCATTGGATCCAATCTAATGCAACCGTAAATTAAATGTGACCAACCATGGTCAATTTTGGGTCAACCTACTAACAATGAAGTTTGGCTCCATTAACGCTCTTCCATCTCATTAGGCCCATTAGCACAATCTCCCAAATAGGTCCGAGCTATCCAATAACTCGATCATAAGGCTTCCCGTTCCAAATGAGAACTCGAGTATCAAGGTGTGCGGCCCTGTAGGTTCGTCAGACGTTGACAGTGATGACCTAAGGTCATCACAAGCAATGAGTGGCACCTAGCAGTGCATCGCTGCTACCCAAGTCATAGGAATGGATATCAACATCGACATCCCTATCATCGCAACTAGGTACAGATGCATTACAGTCTCTCTGCCAAACTGATATCCGGTTGGACATGTGTGTCACCACTTGTTTTCACCTAATCTCATGGTCATGACTAAATCAGGTTCTCACCTAGGTATGGACATACACTTTCAGTCATAGAACCATAGGGGGGCCCCATGGATATCAAGCTTCCCTCAGGAAAGGGAAAATCCTTTGTTTGTACATTGACATTCTTATATGAGATGTGATATACTCAATGACAACCGTTATGACCTCCTAACTATGATGATGTATTAGGTTGTATCAAAGCATGTCCCCAACCATATAGAAGAGTCAATGACCTCAAGTTAAGAGATCAATGCATCTCCTATCACTTGTGAGGATAACTCATGACACCAAGTCATTGCCTCACAACAGGTCGGTCCAGTATATCCACCACTGATATACCAATATGTCTACGTTAGTACCTCATGCCTAACTAGCCCATACGCCAGTCTCACAAGTAACAGAGCTATCCATATCCACTCAGGTACATCAACTGGGGACAAGAGTTTGAGCATAGATCCAATCTATCTCTAGGGACATTATCATGCAAGTACACAATCGCAGATGTAAGCAAAGCATAATAATGACAATGCCAGAATGATATATAAGAAATATCAATGTCAAGTAGTACAAAGTAAATACCAAAACTAGGTCTTAGGGCATAAACACCAACAATCTCCCACTTGCACTTAGACCTAGAGGTTGAGGAACCTCAACCCCATATCCCTTGTATGACCATCATGCTTCTGCTGTACCAAAACCTTGGTCAATGGGTCTGCTAGATTGTTCTTTTGTGTCAACTCTGCTAATCTTGACATCACCTTGGTCAATGATCTCTCTGATCAGGTGAAATCTTCTAGGTATGTGTTTCGACCTTTCATGAGACCGTGGTTCCTTTATGTGTGCAATAGCCCCATTGTTGTAACAATAGAGCTCAATGGGATCCACAACAATTGGAACCACCTGAAGATCAGATGTGAACTTCCTTATCCAAACGACTTCTTTGGCTGCCTCAGAAGCGGCAACATACTCAGCCTTGGTTGTAGAATCAGCTATGGTGGATTGCTTGAAGCATTTCCAGCAAATAGCGCCTCCATGCATCTTGAACACATAGCCTGCCTGCGATCTGAAGTCATCAGGGTTAGACTGGAACAATGCATCAGTGTGGCCCCGAACACTGAGCTTTTCTTTTCCCCCATAGACCAAGAACAAATCTTTAGTTCTTCTCAGATACTTTAGGATGTTCTTTACAGCCACCTAGTGTTGCAGACCTGTATTGGATTGGTATCGGCTAGTTATGCTCACAGCATAAGTCACATCTAGTCTAGTACATAACACTACATACATGATCGAGCCTACTGCCGAAGGATAGGGCACTCGACTCATGTCATCCCTCTGAGCCTGTGTGGTGGAACACTAGCTCTTCGAGAGAGTAAGGCCATGCCTCATTAGAAGGCATCTCTTCTTGGATTGCTCCAAGTTGAACACTCCTAGACCTTATCAATGTAAGTACTTTGACTAAGGACTAGGATCCTCTTGGATCTATCCCGGTAGATCATCACACGTAGGATATAGGTGGCCTCCCCTAAGTCTTTCATCTCAAAATAATTCCCTAACCACATCTTTACAGACTAAAGACTAGGGACGTTATTTCCGATGAGTATTATGTCATCGATATACAAGACCAGAAAAGTCACCAAGCTCCCACTGAATTTTCTGTACACACAGGCGTCATCTTCGCTTTTGATGAAGTCGTAATCTCTCACAGCTTCATCAAACCAAAGATTCCAACTTTGAGATGCTTTCTTTAATCCATAAATGGATTTCTTAAGCCTGCAGACCTTATTGGCATCTGTAGGATGGATGAAGCCATTAGGTTGTGTCATATACACATCCTCTGTATCAGCTTCCCATTAAGGAACGCTGTCTTAACATCCATCTGCCATATCTCATAGTCATGATATGCAGCTATAGCAAGTAGAATCTGAATGAATTTGATCATGGCAATTGGCGAGAAGGTTTCATCATAGTCCACCCCGTGGACCTGTTTGAATCCTTTAGCCAAAAGTCTACCCTTATAGGTAATTATGTTACCATCCATATCAGTCTTCCTTTTAAAAACCCATTTACAGCCTATGGGTTTTACCCCATCAAGCAGCTCAACCAAATCCCAGACTTGGTTAGCTGACATCAAATCCATCTCGGATTGCATGGCTGTTGTGTCCGCAAGTGTACGGATACTCGAAGTAATAAAGAAAGTATCGAATCCACAGGGACCTATGTTGCTGAGTACCGAATAATTGATTTTTCACTGTCTAGGCAATCAAAAGAGTGCAAACTAGCAAACGAAGACCAAAGTGCTGAAACGGAATTATCAGAGAGAGAACCTGGGACTAGGGTTTCGTTCACTTTAATTTTTATGACTAGACATGAATAGAGATTTCATTAGTTTAATTTCATCATGACAAAGATGCAATTTACTTGAATAAAAGAATTATCTCACTTTTGTGCTGACAACCATGCGGGGATAAATCTTCGCTCTCGCGCAAGAGTCGTCCCAACGCTAATGATAAGTAAATCATCAAACTGAGAATTCAAGGATCACTTTCGTGCATCCGAGTTCTAAGTCGATAATCTCTAGTGGAATTTCAATGATCACTTTCGTGCATCCAAATCTCGACACTAGTTTTACTCAATGTTCTCTAACGTTCCGATATTTGCTTTCACACAAGATCTCCACGTTTGAAAGCTTAGACTCAATCCTAAATTTATATTATTATCATGGTAGTTAGCTTACTAGAATCAAACAAACAATAACTAACCTAAAAAGGGTTCCTATCATGCAATTCTAGGGTTCCAAATTCTCAAGCAATTACTTTTCAGTCAATAGCGAAAATCCTAAAACGTAAATAATAATATAGATCTAAGGAGAGTCTAAGAACAAAACGTCACATGAGTAAAATCATCATGCTAAAATTAAACAAGATGAAATAATAGAAAAAATAGTCATCTAGTCATTAAAACTCAAGTGAATTACTCCCCTATGTCCCAAAAGAGGTTTAAGCTATCATAGAAGGAAGATTACAATGATTCATGATGAAGAAAATCGAAACAGAGGAAGAGTGAAAATTACGGTACGGCCGTAAAGAAGTTTACGGCCGTAATCTGGGCGAACAGCGGCGGCGCTCGCTTTTCTGGTGATTTCTCCTCCGTCTGATCTACGATCACGTTGAAACTTTAGGTGCTCCTTCTCCCCCTCTATGCGTAGCTTCCACTCAAATTTCACGGCCGGAGATGCACTATACACTTCCCGGCGGTGAAACCTAGGGCGGCGGCATGTGAGGCGATTTCTCTCTCTGTGGTGAATGAAAATTAGGGCTTTTGGTGTGCTTGGCTTCATCTCGTCGATGGCTCCCCTTCTCCTTCTTACTGCTTCAAATATAAGGGCCTAGATCATCCGCATTCAACCGCTCAAAAATCAGGCTTCGGTGTTGACCGGGAAAGTCGCGAGCAGCAATGTAATTGTAGGAACCCCTAATTATAGGGGAGAAACCCTAAACTTGCAATTCTAACAAGCTTTGCGGAAAAAGGGTTTCAAGATCGCATATGAATCTATAAGATCAACTTATGTTATGAAAAGGAATCATACCAACGCCATGGATTTGGAAGTCGGTTTGGAAGAAGAGATCAAACTAGGTCTCCTCCACAAGCCCACACACAAGATGAAGATGCTCACTTCCTTGAGATCTCTTGTGCTAGCAAGACCCTCAAGCCTTCTTGTCGAATGGAAGGGGATGATGAATCTCCTTGTTGCCGAGAGCTTCACTTGCCTAGCCTCTCCTTCTCGTCGTCAACCACACCCCAACGAAATTGTCCAAGGCGTTCAAGAGAAGAGCACAAACGCTTATGCGTTTAGGCGTTTTTTGTGAAACCGGCCATGATGACTTTCCATAAATGGAAGCTCATCATGCCATGCGCTCAAGCCAACCTCAAACGCATTTGAGCATTGAACCATGCGTTCACAATTGTGAACCGGTTCAAGCTAAACCGTTTCAATCGACTTTGGTTCATGAACCAAACCGAAATGGCTCAAGCCATGTGGTCTAGACCATATTGAACCCCAAGGCTCATGATCTAACCGTTCATCACCTGATGCCCCTGATCTCTTCGATCTAGCATCATCTCTCTCGATCCAAGCTTACCGATCTCAAGCCCTAATCAATCAAACATGATCAGGCTAGATCTCACTTACAATCAGAGATTAAATCCCCTTAAACTGAACCCAAAGAATTCAGTCCACACGATCTGACTCAAGTAAGCCATATCATCATATTGTGCGACCCTGAGGGTTTCCTCTAAATGTCGGTAACGATAACTTACGTTATCACGATCAGTGAGGGGTATCTAGCAACACATCACTGTCTCCCGATATAAAGGAAAGAGTCTTCCAAGACTACTCCCAAACCAAGGCACAAGTGTGACTCTATTCACAAGGCATACATTTATCCTTTGCCACTGGATGTTCTTATTGGACAAGCATGTCAAGCTTGTAACTCCAACACGATGAGCATGATTAGATCAGATGAACATAGTCATCTGGGTATGGCCATACACTTCCTCAATCATCTCATATAAAGGGGGCCCCTTTAGAACATCACACTCCTTAAACAAGGATACGGCAATCCTTTATCTATCACAAGTGCCCTAACCTGACTCAAGCTCACCATCCAAGATAGTCTATAATCATTATGTTTCAAATGATATTGAACTACCTCAAGACAATGACAATCATCATTTAGAAACACAAGTGATCTCAAGTCAGAGGACATGTGCCACTTGCTGCTTACAAGGATCATTCACATTGTGACAAGCAATGGAATATCCCAGTAGGGTCTGTCCAGTACATCCAATGTACCCATGAGTCTACATCTTATTCCATGCTCGAAGCATCCTATAACATTAGCACTCATATTAGTCTCCATCATATCAAGGCTGTCTCATGTTCACCAAGATATCTCGACTAAGGACATACAGCCTGTCAGCCTAGCTGAACAGCTTTGAGACATTATTCAGAAGCACACTCATTGCAGCAGACAAGGTAACAACCTGAATAATAACCATGCCTTTCATAAACATAAGAGTTTATTACATAATACTTTTACAATCCCAAAGGCCTCAAACATTAGCCTTAAGGGCATACTCCAACAATCTCCCACTTGCACTTAATCTAATGGTTGAGAAATCTCAAACCCATATTATTACAGTGCTTCTCATGCTTCTGCTGCGCCAGAGGCTTGGTAAGCGGGTCTGCCAGATTGTCATCTGTATGAACCTTGCAAATCTTGATCTCGCCACGATCAATGATCTCCCGGATCAAGTGAAACCGTCTCTGTATGTGCTTGGACTTCTGGTGCGACCGCGGTTCCTTTGCTTGTGCTATAGCTCCAGTGTTATCACAAAAGATAACCAAAGGATCTGCACTCGAAGGAACGACACCAAGTTCTCTCACGAACTTACGAATCCACACTGCCTCCTTGGATGCTTCCGAGGCTGCAACATACTCGGCTTCTGTTGTGGAATCAGCAACAGTTGACTGTTTGAAACTTTTCCACACCACTGCTCCACCATTCAAGCTAAAAACATAGCCTGATTGCGATCGGAAATCATCCTGGTCCGACTGGAACGAAGCGTCAGTATATCCCTCTATACTGAGTTCTTCCTGACCACCATATATCAAGAACATATCTTTGGTCCTCCGCAGATATTTTAAAATGTTCTTGACTGCAATCCAGTGCGCCAAACCTGGATTACTTTGGAATCGACTGGTCACGCTTAACCCGTAAGCGACGTCTGGGCGAGTACACAACATCGCATACATAATGGACCCAATAGCCGAAGCATAAGGCGTATTGTCCATTTCATCTTTCTCAGTCTGTGTTTGTGGACACTGACTCTTTGAAAGATTCAGACCATGTCTGACTGGAAGATATCCACGTTTAGAATTCTCTAAATGGAATCTCTCCAGGACTTTATCGATGTAAGTACTCTGGCACAGCCCGAGAAGCCTCTTAGATCTATCCCGGTAGATCTTCACACCTAGTACATAGGCTGCTTCTCCTAGATCTTTCATCTGAAAACATTTTCCTAACCATGCCTTAACAGCATGCAGTTCAGGAACATCGTTTCCAATGATCAAGATATCATCGACGTAGAGGATTAGGAATGTAATCACGCTCCCACTAAACCTCTTATATACACACGGGTCATCCTCGTTCTTGATGAAACCAAACTCAGAGATTGATTCATCAAAACGAATATTCCAGCTTCTTGATGCTTGTTTCAGTCCATAAATGGACTTCTTTAACTTACATATTTTATGACGATCTGATGGATTAGTGAAACCTTCCGGTTGTGTCATATACACATCCTCATCCAGATTTCCATTAAGGAAAGCTGTTTTCACATCCATCTGCCAGATCTCATAATCGTAATATGCAGCTATCGCGAAAAGAATCCGAATAGACTTAAACATGGCTACAGGTGAGAAAGTTTCATCATAATCTATCCCGTAGATTTGTTTGAAACCTTTCGCAACTAGCCTGCCTTTATAGGTAACCACGTTACCATCCATGTCAATCTTCTTCTTGAAGATCCATTTACAGCCTATAGGGATTACTCCCGGAGGCGGATCAACCAAATCCCAGACTTGGTTATCTGACATGGAGTCCATCTCGGCTCGCATAGCATCAAGCCATCTAGCTGACTCCGGTCCACTGACCGCATCCGCATAAGTTAGGGGTTCATCATTATCAATGATGTAGACTCCGTCATAGCGCTCAGGCTGTCGACGGATCCTACCCGATCTTCGCGGTTCCCGTGATATCTGAGCCTCAGGTTGTCCAATAACCTGCTCTACCGGCTCAGGCACATCCAACTCTGCTTGACTACTTTGTCCTTCCTCTGGATTCTCATCCAGCTTTATTTCTCTCCCACTGGCCTCTTGCAGAATAAATTCCTTCTCAAGAAATACGGCCGTCCGAGCAACAAATACCTTGTTCTCCTTGGGATCGTAGAAATAATAACCCTTAGTTTCCTTAGGGTAACCGACAAAGATGCATTTGTCAGATCTGCTCTCTAGTTTCCCAGAGGCGAGCTTTTTGACATAAGCCTCGCAACCCCAGATCCTGATAAATGTCAAGCTAGGCTGTTTCCCATACCATAACTCATATGGCGTCTTTAAAACTGCCTTGGATGGCACTCGGTTTAGTACCTTTGCAGCTGTTTCCAGTGCAAAACCCCAAAAGGAGTATGGAAGAGTAGCCTGACTCATCATAGAACGAACCATATCAAGTAACGTTCTATTTCTCCTCTCGGACACACCATTCCATTGCGGTGTTCCTGGCGGAGTGAGCTGTGAGATAATCCCACACTCTTTCAGATAGTCAGTAAACGCATGACTCAGGTATTCACCACCTCGATCTGAACGAAGTGCCTTGATATTTCGGCCTAGCTGATTTTGTACTTCATTTTTGAACTCTTTGAACTTGTCAAAAGATTCACTTTTATGTCTCATTAAATAGACATATCCATACCTACTGAAATCATCAGTAAAGGTAATGAAGTACTGATAGCCACCTCTGGCATGTTTACCAAAAGGCCCACACACATCACTGTGTATTAGGTCCAGTAAACCTGAAGCCCTTTGACCTTTGTGAGGAAAAGGAGACTTCGTCATTTTACCCATCAAACAAGCTTTGCATGTATCAATCTCCTCATAGGAGAATGATCCCAGCAGTCCATGATCATGCAACCGCTTAATGCGCTTCTCGTTTATATGGCCTAAACGACTATGCCATAACAAGGTGCTGTCATCAGCATACTTGGCTTTCTTATTATCAATATTTTGTATAGAATTGTCCATGTCCAACATGTATAACCCATTGTTAATTGAACCAGTTGCATACACAATATTATCACGAGATAAAACACACTTTGAAATCTTGCATTCAAAGGCAAATCCTTTCCTGACAAGAGCAGGAATAGAGATAATATTCTTTGTGATACTTGGTACAAAATAACAATTGTTTAATTCTAATACAATGCCAGATGGTAAAGAAATGAAATAGTCTCCTACAGCAACAGCAGCAACCCGTGCCCCGTTTCCAACGCGTAGGTCTACCTCATGCTGTCCCACCTGCCTTCTTCTCTTGAGTTCCTGTACATTTGAACAAATGTGAACTCCACATGCAGTGTCCAACACCCATGATATAGAAGAAGATGAAAACATGACCTCAGTCACATATATACCTGAGCCAGAAGCGATGCTTCCCCTCTTATCTCCTTGGAGCGCTTTACAGTCCTTTTTCCAGTGACCCAGCTGGCCACAGTGGAAACACCTGTTGTCCTTCGACCGCTTCACCTTCTGTTTCAGGGCCTTGCTGTAATTCTTGACAGGGGCCTTGCCCTTCTTCCCCTTCTTCTTGTTCCTAAAAGGAACCATCAAGACAGAGGTTGAAGGCTTACCCTTCAGAGTTTCCTCAGTTGTCAAGAGCATATTCAGCAGCTCTGCCGGCGTACAATAGATCTTGTTCATATTAAAGTTAATGATGAACGCATCGAAAGAAGGCGGAAGAGACTGCAGAATAATGTCCACAGCAAGCTCCTGGTTGATGGTATGCCCCAGTTTCTCCAGAGCCTCCTTGTGCCCAATCATCTTGAGCACGTGAGCTCCCACTGGGCTCCCCTCAGCCAGTTTGCTCTGAAAGAAGAGCTTCGTCAGATTATAGCGTTCAGTCCTCGCCTGTGCAGCATACAGCATCTTGAGGTTCGCTATAATTTCTATAGCCGACATGTCCTCATGCTGACGCTGCAGCGGTGGCGTCATAGACGCTAGCATCAGGCAAGCGACATCAATGCTATCATTGACGTGCTTTTCGTAGGCATCCCGAACCGCCCTTGCGGCGTTCGGAGCGGGCTGCGGCGGTATCGCCGTCTCGAGGACATACAGTTTCCTCTCTGCCTTAAGAACAATCTTAAGGTGTCCGAACCAGTCAGAGAAGTTCGGCCCAGCAAACTTCTCCCTTTCCAGTAGGGATCGCACATTGAAGCTCATGGTGTTCGTTGCTGCAGGAATCTACAACAAGCAAGAACAGCAAGGTCAGTATCAATGTTCAGAATCAATCTAGGACTTAAGAAAGATTCTTTTTCTCACTATTTTGTCTGACTGAAAAATCCAGTAAACAGTCCGAAAGAGTAACACTCTTTTAGTGAGATGGGATCCAGATTTCATACTTGGTCTTCGCGTCCCGCTCAGGCGAGATAAGATGCACAGAGATGACAAGCACTAATTTCTGGTAGGCTGTCCCAGCCAATCGCCAACCCGTGCGATTCCCCTTCATCTTGGCAATCCAGCAGACTGTGCCAACTGAGTTGGTACAACACAGTCTCTGATCCCAGAGATGGCTGCCTCCATGTGCTACCATATGCGCCACATATGTAGTCTACATGGTCAAGCTGACCCGACCTACTCCCTGGACCACCACGTGCTATGCTGAGCAACGAGAGGGGATAAATCCCAACTCTGTAACACGCAGGTGAAATCCGGCACCGTCTGAAGATAGATGGACGTGCCCACTGAGTGGGTTCAACACGGCTCCAACGATAGTCAGAAAGGTGAGGTTTCGCGTCAGAAGGCTTACGAGCTTGATATGTTAGCGTTGGATTTTAGCGGTCTTTTATCTTCTTACTATCAGGCATATCCTATGGCTATAGCAGAAGATAAACATAAACATGCAACTCTAATTATTTGCAATAAGTAGAAAGCATGATCTTATGTGGTAAAAGCCCATGAACCCTAGTAAGACCTTAATTTTACTTAAGTCTTCACTTGAGCTCCTTGGCATCTCATCTGGTCCAACCTAGGGCCCTAGCGCCAAGAGCACCTCAGGTGCGCCACCAGCTGAATGCCCCTTTATGATGTGTGCATTTGTACTCTTGTCTAATCAAAGTACATTTGATCTATCTAGACAAGGTTGACACACAGGTCAACAACATTTCATAAATTAAAACAATGTGATTCGCAGATCACAAATTAATTTACAATTTAAACCCAGGCACGCAGGCCCCAGCACAGCACACAATAGGGCAACCCACATAAGACTAAATAGACAAGCATCATGGCATCAAATCATCTTGTGATCCAATCAAGAAATTAAATTTTGAAAAAACCCCATGGCATCAATTTTAATTTCCTTACGAGCCCTACAACCTTACAATGGTCCATTGATAGGGATCCACTCATCCATCTAGTTAGATCCTTTGCCCTTGCATGCACCGAGTCCTAACTGACCCGAGTTGACCTAATGGTCAACCATGCATGCCCCAAGGGCTGAACCACCCCATGAGTTTTTTGGCAAGCGGGTGTGACCCCGGGCCTAACTCAAGTGTGTTCAGTAGTTGTCTCAACCAGACCTCGCTACACGCCCTAGATGCAGTCAACCTATAGCCACCTTGTGCTTGCGCATAGGTGCCATTGGGTCAACCCATCTGAGCTGTCAGATGGTCTGATCAGACTTGGATCTAACCTAGTGGTGACTTCAACCCCATCAACCCATCTAAGGGTTTAATGTAGTGGCACCTTAGATCTAATTATGCGCGCAAGATGTAAGGTTTTAGAAAACATTTAGAACATGCGCAATGATACAAACAAACAACATGCTTGCATATAACCCTTAGATCTAAGGGGGTCCTCTTCAAGGAGGAGCGCATACTTTAGGGGGTCCCCTTCAAGGGGGAGCGCATACTTTATCAAAGCCATGATACAAGCGCAACATAAAGCATGATATCATGCGCAACTTCATGAAAGCAAGATACATGCGCAACCTCATGAAAACAAGATACATGCGCAACCTCATGAAAACAAAATACATGCGCAACCTCATGAAAACAAAGCATGCTTCAAGTAAAAGTAAGCGCAACTTGAATGTATGGATCACAAATAAGCAATCATATAGATCATATCAAGAGCCTAGCTCTGATACCAATTGTAGGAACCCCTAATTATAGGGGAGAAACCCTAAACTTGCAATTCTAACAAGCTTTGCGGAAAAAGGGTTTCAAGATCGCATATGAATCTATAAGATCAACTTATGTTATGAAAAGGAATCATACCAACGCCATGGATTTGGAAGTCGGTTTGGAAGAAGAGATCAAACTAGGTCTCCTCCACAAGCCCACACACAAGATGAAGATGCTCACTTCCTTGAGATCTCTTGTGCTAGCAAGACCCTCAAGCCTTCTTGTCGAATGGAAGGGGATGATGAATCTCCTTGTTGCCGAGAGCTTCACTTGCCTAGCCTCTCCTTCTCGTCGTCAACCACACCCCAACGAAATTGTCCAAGGCGTTCAAGAGAAGAGCACAAACGCTTATGCGTTTAGGCGTTTTTTGTGAAACCGGCCATGATGACTTTCCATAAATGGAAGCTCATCATGCCATGCGCTCAAGCCAACCTCAAACGCATTTGAGCATTGAACCATGCGTTCACAATTGTGAACCGGTTCAAGCTAAACCGTTTCAATCGACTTTGGTTCATGAACCAAACCGAAATGGCTCAAGCCATGTGGTCTAGACCATATTGAACCCCAAGGCTCATGATCTAACCGTTCATCACCTGATGCCCCTGATCTCTTCGATCTAGCATCATCTCTCTCGATCCAAGCTTACCGATCTCAAGCCCTAATCAATCAAACATGATCAGGCTAGATCTCACTTACAATCAGAGATTAAATCCCCTTAAACTGAACCCAAAGAATTCAGTCCACACGATCTGACTCAAGTAAGCCATATCATCATATTGTGCGACCCTGAGGGTTTCCTCTAAATGTCGGTAACGATAACTTACGTTATCACGATCAGTGAGGGGTATCTAGCAACACATCACTGTCTCCCGATATAAAGGAAAGAGTCTTCCAAGACTACTCCCAAACCAAGGCACAAGTGTGACTCTATTCACAAGGCATACATTTATCCTTTGCCACTGGATGTTCTTATTGGACAAGCATGTCAAGCTTGTAACTCCAACACGATGAGCATGATTAGATCAGATGAACATAGTCATCTGGGTATGGCCATACACTTCCTCAATCATCTCATATAAAGGGGGCCCCTTTAGAACATCACACTCCTTAAACAAGGATACGGCAATCCTTTATCTATCACAAGTGCCCTAACCTGACTCAAGCTCACCATCCAAGATAGTCTATAATCATTATGTTTCAAATGATATTGAACTACCTCAAGACAATGACAATCATCATTTAGAAACACAAGTGATCTCAAGTCAGAGGACATGTGCCACTTGCTGCTTACAAGGATCATTCACATTGTGACAAGCAATGGAATATCCCAGTAGGGTCTGTCCAGTACATCCAATGTACCCATGAGTCTACATCTTATTCCATGCTCGAAGCATCCTATAAGATTAGCACTCATATTAGTCTCCATCATATCAAGGCTGTCTCATGTTCACCAAGATATCTCGACTAAGGACATACAGCCTGTCAGCCTAGCTGAACAGCTTTGAGACATTATTCAGAAGCACACTCATTGCAGCAGACAAGGTAACAACCTGAATAATAACCATGCCTTTCATAAACATAAGAGTTTATTACATAATACTTTTACAATCCCAAAGGCCTCAAACATTAGCCTTAAGGGCATACTCCAACAGTAATAACGGCCGTAATGGTCTTTACGGCAGTGCCATAATCTGGACAGTGAGGTCTCAGCTTGAAATCTTCTGGAATTATGGTACCGTAAGGATCCTTACAGTAGTACCATAATCTCCATCAATCCTCTGATCAAAAACACTCCAAAATACGGTACCGTAAAGATATTTACGGTAGTGCCATAATCATATGAGATTCTCTGCCCGGAAAACCTCCAAATTACGGTACCGTAAAGAATATATTAGAGGTGCCGTAATTTCCTCTGAAGCTCCAAATATTCTGAAATTTGACGTGTGGTCTCCTTTTGATGTTGTGAATTCAATTATGCACTTGGATTACTCGAAATCGACTAAAAACATGCCTTTTTACCTGAAAATCATTGAAAATATAAAAGAGTGTAGATTCCGTAAATATTGATAAAAAAGGCATAAAAATTGAAGAAACCCCAAAAATGGGGGGGCAAAAACCCTAAAGCATGGCGCTAAAGAAAAATATGCTAGCGGAAGCAAGGGTTTAAGATCATTTGCATGCCATATGTTCAACTATAACCGATTGAGTAGATTGAGATGGAAATTCATACCAACGCCATATGCTTGGAAGTCGGCTTGGATGAAGAGAACAAACTAGATCTCCTCCACAAGTTCACACACAAGATGAAGATGCTTACTCCTTGCGGTCCCTTGTGCTAGCAAGACACCCAAGCTTTCCTTTTGTCGAATGGAAGGGATGATGAGATGATTCCCTTTCTTGGCCGAGAGCTTCTCTTGCTTCTCTCCCACCTTCGTCAACCACCCAACGAAAAGGATGATGAGCGTTGAAGTGAAGAAGCCAACGCTTATGCGTTTTGGCGTTGAAGCATAACCGGCTTTGATTACTTTCCATAAGTGGAAGAGAATCAAGCCAAGCGTTCAAGCCACTTCAAGAACGCATATTGGCATTGAACCAAGCGTTCACATTTGTGAACCGGTTCAATCCAAATCGTTCAATCGAATTTGGTTCATCAAACCAAACCGAAATAGCTCAAGCCACTTGGTCTAGACCAAATCGAACCCCAAGGCTCATGATCTAACCATTCATCTCCTGATGCCCCTGATCTCTCCGATCTAGCATCATCTCTCTCGATCGAAGCTTACCGATCTCAAGCCCTAATCAATCAAACATGATCAGACCAGATCTCACTTACAATCAGAGATTAAATCCCCTTTAAACTGAACCAAAGAATCCAGTCCATACGATCTGACTTAAGTAA
The DNA here is from genome assembly GCA_027563935.2 of Costus lasius. NCBI lineage: Eukaryota > Viridiplantae > Streptophyta > Magnoliopsida > Zingiberales > Costaceae > Costus > Costus lasius. The sequence continues at coordinate 60,887,945 of CM050454.1, read as the reverse complement.
GCCATATCATCAAATTGTGCGACCCTGAGGGTTTCCTTTAAATGTCGGTAACGATAACTTACGTTATCACGATCAGTGAGGGGTATCTAGCAACACATCACTGTCTCCCGATATAAAGGAAAGAGTCTTCCAAGACTACTCCCAAACCATAGCACAAGTGTGAATCAACTCACAAGGCATGCATGTGTCCTTTACCACTGGATGTTCTTATTGGACAAGCATGTCAAGCTTGTAACTCCAATACGATGAGCATGATTAGATCAGATGCACATAGTCATCTGGGTATGGCCATACACTATCTCAATCATCTCATAAGGGGGCCCTTTAGAACATCACACTCCTTGAACAAGGAGACGGCAATCCTTTATCTATCACAAGTGCCCTAACCTGACTCAAGCTCACCATCCAAGATAGTCTATAATCATTATGTTTCAAATGATATTGAACTACCTCAAGACAATGACAATCATCATTTAGAAACACAAGTGATCTCAAGTCAAAGGACATGTGCCACTTAGTGCTTACAAGGATCATTCACATTGTGACAAGCAATGGAATATCCCAGTAGGGTCTGTCCAGTACATCCAATGTACCCATGAGTCTACATCTTATTCCATGCTCGAAGCATCCTATAAGATTAGCACTCATATTAGTCTCAATCATATCAAGGCTGTCTCAATTTCACCAAGATATCTCGACTAAGGACAAAGAGCATGTCAGCCCAGCTGAACAGCTTTGAGACATTATTCAGAAGTACACTTATTACAGCAGACAAGGTAACAACCTGAATAATAACCATGCCTTTTATAAACATAAGAGTTTATTACATGATACTTATACAATCCCAAGGCCTCAAACATTAGCCTTAAGGGCATACCCCAACAATCTCCCACTTGCACTTAATCTAATGGTTGAGAAATCTCAAACCCATATTATTACAGTGCTTCTCATGCTTCTGCTGCGCCAGAGGCTTGGTAAGCGGGTCTGCCAGATTGTCATCTGTATGAACCTTGCATATTTTGATCTCGCCACGATCAATGATCTCCCGGATCAAGTGAAACCGTCTCTGTATGTGCTTGGACTTCTGGTGCGACCGCGGTTCCTTTGCTTGTGCAATTGCTCCAGTGTTATCACAGAAGATAACCAAAGGATCAGCACTCGAAGGAACGACACCAAGTTCTCTCACGAACTTACGAATCCACACTGCCTCCTTAGATGCTTCCGAGGCTGCAACATACTCGGCTTCTGTTGTGGAATCAGCAACAGTTGACTGTTTGAAGCTCTTCCACACCACTGCTCCACCATTCAAGCTAAAAACATAGCCTGATTGCGATCGGAAATCATCCTGGTCCGACTGGAACGAAGCGTCAGTATATCCCTCTATACTGAGTTCTTCCTGACCACCATATATCAAGAACATATCTTTGGTCCTCCGCAGATATTTTAAAATGTTCTTGACCGCAATCCAGTGCGCCAATCCTGGATTACTTTGGAATCGACTGGTCACGCTTAACCCGTAAGCGACGTCTGGGCGAGTACACAACATCGCATACATAATGGACCCAATAGCCGAATCATAAGGCGTATTGTCCATTTCATCTTTCTCAGTCTGTGTTTGTGGACACTGACTCTTCGAAAGATTCAGACCATGTCTGACTGGAAGATATCCACGTTTAGAATTCTCTAAATGGAATCTCTCCAGGACCTTATCGATGTAAGTACTCTGGCACAGCCCGAGAAGCCTCTTAGATCTATCCCTGTAGATCTTCACACCTAATACATAGGCTGCTTCTCCTAAATCTTTCATCTGGAAACATTTTCCTAGCCATGCCTTAACAGCATGCAGTTCAGGAATATCATTTCCAATGATCAAGATATCATCGACGTAGAGGATTAGGAATGTAATCACGCTCCCACTAAACCTCTTATATACACACGGGTCATCCTCGTTCTTGATGAAACCAAACTCAGAGATTGATTCATCAAAACGAATATTCCAGCTCCTAGATGCTTGTTTAAGTCCATAAATGGACTTCTTTAACTTGCATATTTTATGACGATCTGATGGATTAGTGAAACCTTCTGGTTGTGTCATATACACATCCTCATCCAGATTTCCATTAAGGAAAGCTGTCTTCACATCCATCTGCCAGATCTCATAATCGTAATATGCAGCTATCGCGAAAAGAATCCGAATAGACTTAAACATGGCTACAGGTGAGAAAGTTTCATCATAATCTATCCCGTAGATTTGTTTGAAACCTTTCGCAACTAGCCTGCCTTTATAGGTAACCACGTTACCATCCATGTCAATCTTCTTCTTGAAGATCCATTTACAGCCTATAGGGATTACTCCCGGAGGCGGATCAACCAAATCCCAGACTTGGTTATCTGACATGGAGTCCATCTCGGCTCGCATAGCTTCAAGCCATCTAGCTGACTCCGGTCCACTGACCGCATCCGCATAAGTTAGGGGTTCATCATTATCAATGATGTAGACTCCGTCATAGCGCTCAGGCTGTCGACGGATCCTACCCGATCTTCGCGGTTCCCGTGATATTTGAGCCTCAGGTTGTTCAATAACCTGATCTACCGGCTCAGGCTCATCCATCTGTGCCTGACTACTTTGTCCTTCCTCTGGATTCTCATCCAGCTTTATTTCTCTCCCACTGGCCTCTTGCAGAAGAAATTCCTTCTCAAGAAATATGGCCGTCCGAGCAACAAAAACCTTGTTCTCTTTGGGATCGTAGAAATAATAACCCTTAGTTTCCTTAGGGTAACCGACAAAGATGCATTTATCAGATCTGCTCTCTAGTTTCCCAGAGGCGAGCTTTTTGACATAAGCCTCGCAACCCCAGATCCTGATAAATGTCAAGCTCGGCTGTTTCCCATACCATAACTCATATGGCGTCTTTGAAACTGCCTTGGATGGCACTCGGTTTAGTACCTTTGCAGCTGTTTCCAGTGCAAAACCCCAAAAGGAATATGGAAGAGTAGCCTGACTCATCATAGAACGAACCATATCAAGTAACGTTCTATTTCTCCTCTCGGACACACCATTCCACTGCGGTGTTCCTGGCGGAGTGAGCTGTGAGATAATCCCACACTCCTTCAGATAGTCAGTAAACGCATGACTCAGGTATTCACCACCTCGATCAGAACGAAGTGCCTTGATATTGCGGCCTAGCTGATTTTGTACTTCATTTTTGAACTCTTTGAACTTGTCAAAAGATTCACTTTTATGTCTCATCAGATAGACATACCCATACCTACTGAAATCATCAGTAAAGGTAATGAAGTACTGATAGCCACCTCTGGCATGTTTACTAAATGGCCCACACACATCACTGTGTATAAGGTCCAGTAAACCTGAAGTCCTTTGACCTTTGTTTGAAAAAGGTTACTTCGTCATTTTACCCATCAAACAAGCTTTGCATGTATCAATCTCCTCATAGGAGAAAGATCCCAGCAGTCCATGATCATGCAACCGCTTAATGCGCTTCTCGTTTATATGGCCTAAACGACTATGCCATAACAAGGTGCTGTCATCAGCATACTTGGCTTTCTTATTATCAATGTTTTGTATAGAATTTTCCATGTCCAACATGTATAACCCATTGTTAATTGAACCAGTTGCATACACAATATTATCTAGAGATAAAACACACTTTGAAATATTGCATTCAAAGGCAAATCCTTTCCTGACAAGAGCAGGAATAGAGATAATATTCTTTGTGATACTTGGTACAAAATAACAATTGTTTAATTCTAATACAATGCCAGATGGTAAAGTAATGAAATAGTCTCCTACAGCAACAGCAGCAACCCGTGCCCCGTTTCCAACTCGTAGGTCTACCTCATGCTGTCCCACCTGCCTTCTTCTCTTGAGTTCCTGCACATTTGAACAAATGTGAACTCCACATGCAGTGTCCAACACCCATGATATAGTAGAAGAAGATAACATGACCTCAGTCACGTATATACCTGAGCCAGAAGCAATGCTTCCCCTCTTATCTCCTTGGAGCGCTTTACAGTCCTTTTTCCAGTGACCCAGCTGGCCACAGTGGAAACACCTGTTGTCCTTCGACCGCTTCACCTTCTGTTTCAAGGCCTTGCTGTAATTCTTGACAGGGGCCTTGCCCTTCTTCCCCTTCTTCTTGTTCCTAGAAGGAACCATCAAGACAGAGGTTGAAGGCTTACCCTTCAGAGTTTCCTCAGTGGTCAAGAGCATATTCAGCAGCTCTGCCGGCGTACAATCGATTTTGTTCATATTAAAGTTAATGATGAACGCATCGAAAGAAGGCGGGAGAGACTGCAGAATAATATCCACAGCAAGCTCCTGGTTGATGGTATGCCCCAGTTTCTCCAGAGCCTCCTTGTGCCCAATCATCTTGAGCACGTGAGCTCCCACTGGGCTCCCCTCAGCCAGTTTGCTCTGAAAGAAGAGCTTCGTCAGATTATAGCGTTCAGTCCTCGCCTGTGCAGCATACAGCATCTTGAGGTTCGCTATAATTTCTATAGCCGACATATCCTCATGCTGACGCTGCAGCGGTGGCGTCATAGACGCTAGCATCAGGCAAGCGACATCAATGCTATCATTGACGTGCTTTTCATAGGCATCCCGAACCGCCCTTGCGGCGTTCGGAGCGGGCTGCGGCGGTATCGCCGTCTCGAGGACATACAGTTTCCTCTCTGCCTTAAGAACGATCTTAAGGTGTCCGAACCAGTCAGAGAAGTTCGGCCCAGCAAACTTCTCCCTTTCCAGTAGGGATCGCACATTGAAGCTCATGGTGTTCGTTGCTGCAGGAATCTACAACAAGCAAGAACAGCAAGGTCAGTATCAATGTTCAGAATCAATCCAGGACTTAAGAAAGATTCTTTTCTCACTATTTTGTCTGACTGAAAAATCCAGTAAACAGTCCGAAAGAGTAACACTCTTTTAGTGAGATGGGATCCAGATTTCATACTTGGTCTCCGCGTCCCGCTCAGGCGAGATAAGTTGCACAGAGATGACAAGCACTAATTTCTGGTAGGCTATCCCAGCCAATCGCCAACCCGTGCGATTCCCCTTCATCTTGGCAATCCAGCAGACTATGCCAACTGAGTTGGTACAACACAGTCTCTGATCCCAGAGATGGCTGCCTCCATGTGCTACCATATGCGCCACATATGTAGCCTACATGGTCAAGCTTACCTGACCTACTCCCTGGACCACCACGTGCTATGCTGAGCAACGAGAGGGGATAAATCCCAACTCTGTAACACGCAGGTGAAATCCAGCACCGTCTGAAGATAGATGGACGTGCCCACTGAGTGGGTTCAACACGGCTCCAACGATAATCAGAACAGTGAGGTTTCGCGTCAGAAGGCTTACGAGCTTGATATGTTAGCGTTGGATTTTAGCGGTCTTTTATCTTCTTACTATCAGGCATATCCTATGGCTATAGCAGAAGATATACACATGCAATTCTAATTATTTAAGCAATAAATAGAAAGCATGATCTTATGTGGTAAAAGCCCAAGAACCCTAGTAAGACCTTAATTTTACTTAAGTCTTCACTTGAGCTCCTTATGCATCTCATCTGGTCCAACCCAGTGCCCAAGCGCCAAGAGCACCTCAGGTGCACCACCAGGTGAATGCCCCTCTTGGATGTGTGCTTTTGTGCTCTTGTCTAATCAAAGTACATTTGATCTATCTAGACAAGGTTGACTCGCAGGTCAACAACATATTATAAATTAAGTACAATGTGATTCGCAGATCACAAATTAATTTACAATGTTTTTTTAAATCCAGGCACGCAGGCCCCAGCACAGCACACAAATGGGCAACCCACATAAGACTAAATAAACAAGCATATGGTTCAATCAACATGTGATCCATTCATGAAATTAAAATTTTTGAAAAACCCCATGGTATCAATTTTAATTTCCTTATGGGCCCTATAACCTTACAATGGTCCATTGATGGGGATCCACTCATCCATCTAGTTAGATCCTTTCCCCTTGCATGCACCGAGTCCTAACTGACCCGAGTTGACCTAATGGTCAACCATGCATGCGCCAAGGGCTGAACCACCCTCATGAGTTTTGGCAAGCGGGTGTGACCCCGGGCCTGACTCAAGTGTGTTCAGAAGTTGCCTCAACCAGACCTCGCTACACGCCCTAGATGCAGTCAACCTACAGCCACCTTGTGCTTGCGCATAGGTGCTATCAGGTCAACTCATCTGAGCTGTCAGATGGTCTGATCAGACTTGGATCTATTTAGATTATGCTTTCAACCCCATCAACCCATCTAAGGAATTATTGTAGGGTCACCTTAGATCTAATCAGCCGCGCAAGATATAAGTTTTATAAACATCTAGATCAAGCGCAAACAATCAAACAACATGCTTCACTTATGTTGATAACCCTTAGATCTAAGGGGGTCCCCTTCAAGGGGGAGCGCAAACTTTAGGGGGTCCCCTTCAAGGGGGAGCGCAAACTTTAGGTAACCATGAGACAAGCGCAAAGTTCATGTAACCATGACACAAGCGCAAAGTTCATGTAACCATGACACAAGCGCAAAGTTCATGTAACCAAAACACAAGCGCAAAGTTCATGTAACCAAATCATCAAGTAAGCGCAAAATCATCAAGTAAGCGCAACATATATGGATCACATCAGCAAACATAATAGCATGCAAAGAGCCTAGCTCTGATACCAATTGAAGAAACCCCAAAAATGGGGGGGCAAAAACCCTAAAGCATGGCGCTAAAGAAAAATATGCTAGCGGAAGCAAGGGTTTAAGATCATTTGCATGCCATATGTTCAACTATAACCGATTGAGTAGATTGAGATGGAAATTCATACCAACGCCATATGCTTGGAAGTCGGCTTGGATGAAGAGAACAAACTAGATCTCCTCCACAAGTTCACACACAAGATGAAGATGCTTACTCCTTGCGGTCCCTTGTGCTAGCAAGACACCCAAGCTTTCCTTTTGTCGAATGGAAGGGATGATGAGATGATTCCCTTTCTTGGCCGAGAGCTTCTCTTGCTTCTCTCCCACCTTCGTCAACCACCCAACGAAAAGGATGATGAGCGTTGAAGTGAAGAAGCCAACGCTTATGCGTTTTGGCGTTGAAGCATAACCGGCTTTGATTACTTTCCATAAGTGGAAGAGAATCAAGCCAAGCGTTCAAGCCACTTCAAGAACGCATATTGGCATTGAACCAAGCGTTCACATTTGTGAACCGGTTCAATCCAAATCGTTCAATCGAATTTGGTTCATCAAACCAAACCGAAATAGCTCAAGCCACTTGGTCTAGACCAAATCGAACCCCAAGGCTCATGATCTAACCATTCATCTCCTGATGCCCCTGATCTCTCCGATCTAGCATCATCTCTCTCGATCGAAGCTTACCGATCTCAAGCCCTAATCAATCAAACATGATCAGACCAGATCTCACTTACAATCAGAGATTAAATCCCCTTTAAACTGAACCAAAGAATCCAGTCCATACGATCTGACTTAAGTAAGCCATATCATCAAATTGTGCGACCCTGAGGGTTTCCTTTAAATGTCGGTAACGATAACTTACGTTATCACGATCAGTGAGGGGTATCTAGCAACACATCACTGTCTCCCGATATAAAGGAAAGAGTCTTCCAAGACTACTCCCAAACCATAGCACAAGTGTGAATCAACTCACAAGGCATGCATGTGTCCTTTACCACTGGATGTTCTTATTGGACAAGCATGTCAAGCTTGTAACTCCAATACGATGAGCATGATTAGATCAGATGCACATAGTCATCTGGGTATGGCCATACACTATCTCAATCATCTCATAAGGGGGCCCTTTAGAACATCACACTCCTTGAACAAGGAGACGGCAATCCTTTATCTATCACAAGTGCCCTAACCTGACTCAAGCTCACCATCCAAGATAGTCTATAATCATTATGTTTCAAATGATATTGAACTACCTCAAGACAATGACAATCATCATTTAGAAACACAAGTGATCTCAAGTCAAAGGACATGTGCCACTTAGTGCTTACAAGGATCATTCACATTGTGACAAGCAATGGAATATCCCAGTAGGGTCTGTCCAGTACATCCAATGTACCCATGAGTCTACATCTTATTCCATGCTCGAAGCATCCTATAAGATTAGCACTCATATTAGTCTCAATCATATCAAGGCTGTCTCAAGTTCACCAAGATATCTCGACTAAGGACAAAGAGCATGTCAGCCCAGCTGAACAGCTTTGAGACATTATTCAGAAGTACACTTATTACAGCAGACAAGGTAACAACCTGAATAATAACCATGCCTTTTATAAACATAAGAGTTTATTACATGATACTTATACAATCCCAAGGCCTCAAACATTAGCCTTAAGGGCATACCCCAACAAAAATAAGCAAAGTCTATGAATATGACACAAAACCATCAACAAAATGGCATAGAAATCACGATAAATTTCGGTGTCATCAAACACATAAGGCTCAAACTTTGCTTGTCCTCAAGCAAAAACTAAGAAAATTCAAAAATTGATCATAGGCATAGACTTTCTCATGGAAAATAAATTTCTAACATACAATCACCAATGAAAAATCTTCATTAATTGCATTATAAAATTTTAAAACAGATATATCATCTTCCAAATCTAATTATCAAGATCCACAACTTAGTCAAATAAAACTTCGCAACTTGCATAAAAGAAAGAATTTCAATCTCAAGACTTTATCCAATTTTCAGTTTAGGTTTATCATACTTTTGCTTATAGGAATAGGATATCAAAAATCTTTTTCCACTCATATTTTTTTTCTTTTTCTTTTTGTTTTTGGATGGCATGTACCCACATAGATACATACTTTTTTTATTTCTTTTTGCATCAATCACATTCTCTAATTCGATTACTACCTTTTTTCTAGTGACGAAATCGGAATACACTGACCACATAGTCAGTGTAATAGGACTCATGTCTTTTTAGTATTGAGAATTTTCACCAAAGACATCGAAGTTAATGTGAATAGATTCCTCTCATTTATTTTTTTTTCTTTTCAGACTTCAACCCATGTCGTTCGGTACCACTATCAATGTTACACAGTGCCAAGTAGGGGAGTCTCTCACTATTTTTGTGGATTTTGGATTCTTTTTCCCAACAAATAGTAAAATAAACAAAACCTCAATTAGACTAATCAATCAATATCAATTCAAATATTCATACTCATATGTTGATTCTATTCAAGAAGTAGTTTCACTTTTAAATCAAATTTTTCAAACAACATATCTCCCAAAAATCCTACTCCTCAACCAATGAAGAATTTCAAAAGTAGATATGTATAAGAGAAATAAATTTGACATGATAGGCCTTATTCTAGTCTCAATTTTGGATTCATTCAACAACATCAATCATCAATAATTTCAAAAGTGATTGAAAGCCACAAATCATCTCATCATCATCAAACATTAACATGTTATGTCATCAAAATATTATCAAGTGAATACAACCATATTGAAAAGAATATCATCATCAAAATATCATTGAGTATTATACAACCCCATCGAAGATCAAAAAGATAAGTATAAAAAATAGAGTAGTAGTGACGGCGGACACAGATATGAAGAAGAAGCATCCTTCCCTTCAATACATGAAATATCAATAAGATGTAGAAAATGAAAGACAAAAGATCCTATCTCTTCAATGCTTTGCGCTGTGGCATCCATAGGATCAATAGGTGGCGTTCTCTGGGGTCCTCCATACTCTCCACTCCTCCTGGGATCCTGAAAATTGAAACGTTCATACAAGAAGTTTCCCATTTCCTCCATATAGGTACTTAGATTTTCAATGTCTTTATGCATGTGATGCATAGAATCAGTCATCTGGCTCGCGGAACCTCTCATGTCACTCATTGTGTTCATCACTCTCTCCATCCTCTGCTCCTGTCGGTATAGCTGAGTGGAGAGATATCTAAATTAGGGATCGAAGGCACTGGAGAATCTGCTGCCTGAGTCTGGTTGTGTGGAAGAATCTGCAGCTCCAGATGGCTGCTCCATGCCCATCCCAAAAGGGTCATCCCAAAAGGGTCATCACTACTACCCCAGGGTGGCCGTGGTATGGTACTAAGTGGGGGTGGCATAGCAATGTCAGCATCTTCTATAACCAACCTCCAGTTCTCCTGGTTTCTAACCGTGGTTTTCTCAGTGCATGGAAGTGGTAACTTATGTCCTCTAAGTCCAAGAATCAGTACGGTCCAAGATTACAATGATTCATGATGAAGAAAATCAAAATAGAGGAAGAGTGAAAATTACGGTACAGCCATAAAGAAGTTTACAGTCGTAATCTGGGCGAACAGCGGCGGCGCTCGGTTTTCGGGTGATTTCTCCTCCGTCTGATCTCCGATCACGTTGAAACTTTAGGTGCTCGTTCTACCCCTCTATGCGTAGCTTCCACTCAAATTTCACGGCCGGAGATGCATTGTACGCTTCCCGGCGGCGAAACCGAGGGCGGCAGCATGTGAGGCGATTTCTCTCTCTATGGTGAACGAAAATTAGGGCTTTTGGTGTGCTTGGCTTCGTCTCGTCGATGGCTCCCCTTCTCCTTCTTACTATATAAGGGCCTGGATCTGTAAGACCCCTTTCTAGAGGGGGGGGGGGCGAAACCCAATAAGTGGCGCAAATAAAATTTCATGGGGAATCAAGGGTTTCATAAGATCATTAGCAAGAACACATGATCAACTTCATAAAGATTGGATTCATACCATAGCCATTTCGCTTGGATGGCGATTTGGAAGAAGAGAGAGCGAGAGGATCTCCTCCAAAGGATGTGCACACTAGATGAAGAAGTCGCCTACTCCCTTGGTACTCCTTGTGCTAGCAAGGCTCCAAGAGGTCTCGATCCGTGAGGGAAGATGAGATGAGTTGCTTGGCGAATTCTCCTTGGCCGAATGCTTCTCTATCTCTCGTTGACACAAGCCACACGAGAACAAGAGCGAAGAGGAGCGACGAGAGTAACGTTCACATCGAACGTGGGGCGTGGTTTCTAAAAATAGCAAGCCATAAACTCGCCTTCAACTCTCATGCGATCAAGCGTTTACATCAAGTGAACCGATCGCATACACCACTCTCTTTGAACCAAGCGTTCACCTAAGTGAACCGGTTCTAATAAGGTTGGTTCAAAGACCAAACCAAAATAGCCCAAGACATGGTCTAGATCTAATTGGACCCAATGGTTCCAGATCTAACCGCTCATCTCTGATGCTGCTGATCTCACCGATCTAACATCCATTCTCTCGATCAAAGCTTACCGATCTCAAGCCCTAATCAATCAAACATGATCAGACTAGATCTCACTTACAATCAGAGATTGAATCCCTTTTAAACTGAACCCAAACAATTCAGTCCACACGATCTGACTTAAGTAAGCCATATCATCAAATTGTGCGACCCTGAGGGTTTCCTTTAAATGTCGGTAACGATAACTTACGTTATCATGATCAGTGAGGGGTATCTAGCAACACATCACTGTCTCTCGATATAAAGGAAAGAATCTTCCAAGACTACACCCAAACCACAGCACAAGTGTGAATCTACTCACAAGGCATACAAGTTTCCTTTGCCACTGGATGTTCTTATTGGACAAGCTAGTCAAGCCTGTAACTCCAATATGATGAACATGATTAGATCAGATGATCACAGTCATCTGGGTATGGCCATACACTTTCTCAATCATCTCATCGAGGGGGGCCCCTTTAGAACATCACACTCCAATCAAGGAGACGGCAATCCTATATCTATCACTAGTGCCCTAACCTGACTCATGATCATTATCCAAGATAGTCTGTAACCATTATGTTTCAAATGATATTGAACTACCTCAAAACAATGATAACCATCATTTAGAAACACAAGTGATCTCAAGTCAGAGGAAATGTGCCACTTGTTGCATACAAGGATTATTCACATTGTGACAAGCAATTGAATATCCTAGTAGGGTCTGTCTAGTACAACCAATGTACCCATGAGTCTACATCTTATTCCATGCTCGAAGCATCCTATAAGATTAGAACACATATTAGTCTCAATCATATCAAGGCTGTCTCATGTTCACCAAGATATCTCGACTAAGGACATATAGCATGTCAGCTTAGCTGAACAGCATTGAGACATTATTCAGAAGTATACATATTGCAGCAGATGATGTAACAAACTGAATAACAACCATTGCCTTTATAAACTTAAGAGTTTATATATGATACTGATACAATCCCAAGGCCTCAAACATTAGCATTAAGGGCATACCCCAACAGGATCATCCGCAATCAACCGCACAAAAATTGGGCTTCGGAGTTGACCGGGAAAGTCGTGAGCAGCGATGTAATTACGGTCGTAATGGTCTTTACGGCAGTGCCGTAATCTGGACAGTGAGGTCTCGGCTTTAAATCTTCTAGAATTACAGTATCGTAAGGATCCTTACAATAGTACCATAATCTCCATCAATCCTTTGATCAAAAATGCTCCAAAATACAGTATCGTAAAGATATTTACGGTAGTGCCGTAATCATATGAGATTCTCTGCTCGGAAAACCTCCAAATTATGATACCGTAAAGAGTATATTGGAGGTGCCGTAATTTCCTCTGAAGCTCCAAATCTTCTAAAATTTGACGTGTGATCTCCTTTTGATGTTGTGAATTCAATTATGCACTTGGATTGCTCGAAATCGAATGAAAAACATGCCTTTTTACCTGAAAATCATTAAAACAGAAAAGAGTGTAGATTCCGCAAATATTGATAAAAAGGGTATAAAAATAAGCAAAGTCTATGAATATGACACAAAACCATCAACAAAATGGCATAGAAATCATGATAAATTTCGGTGTCATCAATGGCCTCAAGCCATGTCTTGGAGTCCGGTTCAGCAACTGCCTCATCATAAGTCCTAGGCTCGTCCTCAATGATGAAGATCCCGTCGTGTTGGGTCGGCAGCGACCCATACCTCTCAGGTGCATGACGAATCCTCCTAGACCTATGTGGGACCTGTGTCTGAGCCTCTGGTTGCCAAGCAACCTGTGCAGGTGGCTCAGGTTCCATCTCTGTGTCTTGTGGTTACACTTGGACCTCATCCAAGTCAAACTTCCACCCACTAACTTCTTTCATGAGAAATTATTTCTCTAGAAAGACAGCACCCCGAGCAACAAAGACTGCGTTTTCGGTGGGGACATAGAAGTAGTATCCTTTAGTTTTCATCGGATTCCCCACAAACACATATTTATTAGATATGGGTTCTAGCTTGCTAGAATCTTGACGTTTGGCATAAGCCTCACATCCCCAGATCCTGATAAAAGAGAGGTTAGTGCGTCTCCCACTCCATACCTCGTATGGAATCATGGAGACACTCTTAGATGGAACGTTATTCAGTATGAGAGAAGTTGTTTCATGTACAAAACCCCAGAATGAGAGTGGTAGAGTTACATGACTCATCATAGATCGAATCATGTCCAACAAAGTTTGATTTCTCCACTCAGACACACAATTCCATTGAGGTGTTCCAGGAGGAGTGAGTTGGGATAGGATCCTACACTCTCTAAGATAGTCAAAAAAACTCACCGCTCAAGTACTCTCCACCACGATCTGATCGAAGAGTTTTGATAGATCTACAAAGTTGGTTCTCTACTTCATGTATGAACTCCTTAAATTTCTCAAAGGATTCGGATTTATGTCTCATCAAATAAACATAACCATATCTACTGAAGTCATCAGTAAATGTGATGAAGTAGTTGTACCCTCCTCTAGCTTGTTTACTGAATAGCCCACACACATCACTGTGTACAAGATCCAACAAACCTCCTACCATCTCACCAGTCTTGGTGAAGGGCGCTTTTGTCATCTTCCCTAATAAACAAGGCTCACAAGTATCAAACTCTTCCAAGGAGCTTGAATCTAACAACTCATTTGCATGGAGTTGTTGAATGCGATTCTTATTTATATGGGCTAATCAATAATGTCATAGGAAAGCACCAACTGAACCACTCAATTTGATCTGCTTACTATTTATGTTACAAATAGAGCTATCCATGCCCAAGACATACAAACCATTGCATAAAGTACCCTTCCCATAAAATATCAGAGAGAAAGCATTGGGACTAGGGTTTCATCCACCTTAATATTTATGACTAGATATAATTAAAGGTTCATCAATCTATTTTCATTATGGTAAAGATATTGCTTACTTAATAAAGAAATTAACTCGCTCTTGCGCAATCAATTTACAAAGAACGATCCTCACTCTCGTGCAAGATCTATTCAATGTTAAATATAAGTAAACTTTGAACAAAGAGATTAAGAATCATTCTCGTGCATTCCATCTCAGTATCAAGATCTCAAGCAAAACTAAGCACTCTCGCACCTTAGTTTCACAGGTTTTACTTAAGGTTTTCGAATAATTCAATATCTATCTCTAGCATATTTTCATGTCTAAAACAGTAATAATTTCTAGGTCAAAACATCAACAAGAAATAAGCATCTAAAATCTAAAAATAAGAACACAACCAATCTCTTGCGATGAGCTCCTACCATAAATTCTAGGGTTCCAAGTTTATGTGTATTATCTTCTCAGTCCATACACAAAAACTCTAAAACATGTTAAAACATGACACTAGAAACGGTTAAAGACAATAATCTCTTAAGTAAAATTACCATACTAAAAATATCATGATTGAATAAAGATTATCTAGTCATTGAAATATCAAGGGGAATACTCCCTTTGTCTCAAAAGAAAGTTTAAGCTCGCATAGTGAAAAAATTACAATACACGATAATTTTAGATGATCAGAATACGAAAGGGAAGAGGAAAAGTTACAAAGCATAGTGTTGTAATCGAAATTACAGCACCGTAATAGGCTGGAAACGCGATGAACAGTGGCATCACCCACTGTTTTGTTGATTTCTTCCCCGATCGGACTCCTTTCGATCTAAAACTTCTGGAGCATCTTATCCTTCACCAGGCAAAGCTTCAGTATAAATTTCATGGCCTGAGGTGGTCTCTACGCCTCTCAGCGTGAGGCCAAACCCTAAGTGCCTCTCTGTCAATTGCTCCCTCAATACTGGATTAAAATTAGGGCTTCTACTTCGTACGTCTGCTCCTCTTAAAGACGAATCGGTAGCAACTTTCGGATCTCAATTTGGAGCTCTGGATCAAAAGTTATGGTCCGCGCAAGATTCAGACCCGAAAAACTCACGAAAAACGGCCCAAAATTCGGTACCGTGAAAGTTTTACCCTAAAAAAAGGCAGTGCCGTATTTTTCACCAAAATTTAGAAACTTTATGATTTAAATCCTCCAAAAATATGGTACCCGTGTCAGTTGTTCCCAAAAATACGGTAGTGCTGTATTTTGCCCAAAATCTCTAATTAAAGTCGTCTGAAATTACGGCACCGTGGTAGTTTATCTGAAAAATACGGTAGTGTCGTATTTTTGCTAGAATGCTTGTTCTGACTTGAAATTTGGTGGGTAACTTTGTTTCGATGTCTGGAATCCATTGGTGTGCTCAAATCTTTCAAAATCCATCAAAATATGGCACTTTTAACCTGAAAATGATCAAAAACAAGAAATGGTGTAGATTCTGCAATATTTGACAAATAAGGCATAAAAATAAGCAAAGTCTATTAATATGACACAAAAATACTAATGAAATGACGCAAAAATGACTATATATTTTGTTGTCATCAAACACATAAGGCTCAAACTTTGCTTGTCCTCAAGCAAAAATCAAAAATTGATCATAGGCATAGACTTTCTCATGAAGAATAAATTTCTAAAATATAATCCCCAATGAAAAATCTCACCAATTGCTTCATAAAATTTCAAATAAACACATTGCCCTTCGAATTTAATTCTCAAGATCCACAACTTGGTCAAATAAAACTTCGCAACTCATACAACAAGTAGAATATCAATCTCAAGACTTCATCCAATTTCAATTCATAACTATCAACTTTTGTTTACAGGAATATGATTTCCAAGATTTTTTTTCCACTCAATTTTTTTTTGTATTATCCACATTCTCTAATTTGATTATCACCTTTTTTCTGGTGACGAAGTTAGAGTACACTGATCACATAATCAATGTAATAGAACTCATATCTTTTTAGTAGGAAGATTTTTATCAAAGATAGTGGAGTTTATGTGGATCGATCTCTCTCCATGGCATGCACTCACATAGACACATGTTTTTTTCTTTTTCTACCCCTTTTTTTTTTTTATACTTCAACCCATGTCCTTCGGTACCACTATACTTTCACACAGTGCCAAGTAGGGGAGTCCTTACTTTTTTGGATCAAGGAATCTTTCTTCCCAACAAATAGCAAATAGCATAAATATCAACTAAATTCATCAATCAACATCAATTCAAAAATCATATTCAAATGCTAGTTTTATTCAAAGAAGTAGTTTCATTTTTAAACCAAATTCATCAAACAATATATCTATCCAAAATCTCATTCATCAATCAATGAAAAATTCCAAAAGCAGATATGTATTAGATAAATAAACTCAACATGATAGGTCTAGTCCTAATCACAGTCATGAACACATTCATCATAGAAAAATCCATACACCTCTCATCACAAGGATTCAAGTCATAAAAAATTTTTAAACATCAAAATAAGTAAAAATCACTACAAAAGGTGTGAAGCATGAAACTCATACAGTCAAAAGATGTGAAGTGATAGATCCGTATAATCACATAGGGCTCGAACAATGCAAAGGGTATAAAGTGATAGAAATTTTTTTGGAGAAGAAAAGTGTAGATAATCAAGTGATCAAATTACAAGAAAGTGCAAACAATATTCACAAAACAATGTAGCAAGCTCAATCATCATCCGGTGTATAGAATCAGGGTAGATGCGATTATGTCCAAAGATATGCCTTGTGAAAATTTTCTTGCAGAATTTTTAAGCACATAAGGCTCAGTTCTAAAAATAGTCCCTTACTAAAAAAATAATGATAATAATAAAAATAATTCTCTCAAAGGAAAATCAGAGATGACGCTAGTGGTCCAAGAGGTTGCTGGTGGAAAAATCTGATGTAGGCGAGAAGCAAAGGTGTAACAGATGCTAGCTGAAAAGCTGCTAGCGATGATGGTGATGGTGCCGACAGTAGAGTGAGTAATCTCTAGTGGCATGTTAGAGAATACAGTCCTGGAGGTGAGATCGTCGGTCGGTGGGTGCGAGAAAATAACACTGCAAGAAGAAATCAAAGTTGCTAATGATGCTACAAAAATAAATAAAATAAAATAAAAATGCAATATGATAATGAAACAAAAACGCCAGCTATTTGAGAAGTGCATCGTTGGTGTGGCTGCATAGAGTAAGCTGCTGGATGAGATAGCTGCCACTGGTCGATGATGTTGCAGCTGGCTGGGAAAAGAAGTTGCGCCGCTAGAATCCGGAGGAGCTAGGGAAATTTTGGTAAGCAGCAGATGATCTTCGGCGGTGCTGGAGAGGAACATTCTGGTAGCTGCGAAAGATGATCTTCATCTTGGGTCTGGACATAGAGAATTCGGTTTCGGCTGGTATCGGAAGTGGAGCATTCGTCGGTAGTCTCCTGGAGATGTCAGATCTGTTGGATGAAGATTGACTATCTGGAAGGAAAGTGAAACAGCTGATGAGGAAGATGCAGTAGAGGCTGACGTTGGCTGTGAAGAGATGCTGCTAGCCGTCGTTGGTTTGCTGGGAACAAAGATGACAAAGAAGAAACTGGATGCATTTGCTAGCTGGATGAAGAGAGTGACTGGAGCAGATCCGGAAGATGGGTAGCAGCTGGAAGAAGGTTTTGGCTGGCTTGGACAGAGTTATAGTGGCAAAGGGCAGCGGGAAAAATAGATCGGAAGCTCGATGTCGCTGGAAGGAGCTGCTAGTGGCAGAAGGAACAGAGTGGTCGTCGGATCTGGGAATGGAAACCGCACTAGCAGATCTAGACGCGGAAGAGGCTAGCAGCGGCTGCTATCGGTAGAAATAGAGGCGAAGAATGTTGGTAAGCTGGTGCAGGTCGCCGGCTGAAAGGTTGCTGAATGCAGTGAGATCAGAGGTGGCGAGTAGCAGATCTAGAACCTTCCGCTTTTGAATCTTGTTCTCATCGTCTCAGAGTTTTGAGAGCTTTTAGGAAAGTTGGTTGTCAAAGCGGCAGACGTCCATCAGCGGCAAGAAGATCTCTGACCAAAAATCTAGAGGTGGAGAGAGCTGAGGGAGTGGCTGGGTGAAGAATCAGCCAGCGAAAGGTACAGTGGCTGCAGAGGCTGTGGAAGAAAACTGCTTGCGACGAAGCAGAGGCGCTGCTGATCGGGAGATGAAGCTGGCGGAAGAAGTAGCTGGATTAATACATTAACTGGAAGAAGAAACTTCAGCAAAGCCTACTGGTAGCTTGGAAGAGACGGTGGTAGCTTGCTGAGATCGCAGCATTCGATGAAGAGGCTTCCGACAAGAGACGCTTGCGCTGAAGATGCTGTCTGGAACAGAGCTGAAATTACGGTGTCATAACACTACTCACGGTACCCTAAGAAATATATATATATATATATATATATATATATATATATATATATATATATATATATATATATATATATATATATATATATTCGGGTGTAAAATTAGTTACGGCAGTGCCCTAAAATACACTAGTCAAAAATAGCACAAAATTACGGCAGTAATTTGTGCATAAACTTCAAAATTTCGCCATTTCACTGTAAAAGTTAACCTAGACTCACCTACAAAAAGGAAAAACAAAAATCACTACTAGAAAATTATATATATAAAAAAGAGAAAAACTAGAGTAAATTGCTTGGGTTTCCTCCCAAGAACCGCTAATGTTTAGGTCATTAGCTTGATCAAAAATCAAAATCATGGTGAAACAGGTGAATCAGTACCAAAGTAAATAGCATGTAATTTTTTTCTTTTCCGCTGTCCAAAAAGTTTAGCCACTAATCCAAATATCCAAAATCTCATGTAAATCATAATTGAAGTGGCTCTCTCAAATATGCGGAAATCAAAATTAAATTTTTCTATGATCTTCCTATGTTTGTCAGAAAGCAAAATCATAAGTCCTTTCTTCAAATTTTTATCTTCAATTGCAATAGGACTTTGATCAAAAGATATAAGCATTGGATCATCAAAATTATTTTTATGTCTTTCATTAGATTCCTCAATAAAGCACAATTTTTCAAATAAATCAGGAGATATGGGAAAAGCATCAGAGTGAGAGTCATCAATGTTTATATTTTTCAAATCAAAATCAATTTCCTCATGTTCATCATCAAATAATTTACCAATTTCAAAATTACCATCAATAAAATCAGAGTGTGGCTCTTTTAAATCAATTTCCTTATGTCTTTCCACAAATAATTCATCATTAGAAGAATCAAAATCACAATCATACGAGAAATCATAATGAGATTTATCAATGTTCGCAAAAGAATTAATAGAATCAGAGTTAACCACAAAAGATTTATCATTAATTTCAACAATATCCCCAAAATCCAAGTGGGGCTCATCAATGTCTGTAATTTTCAAACCTTTATCAAGCTCATCAAATTTAACCATAAATAAGTTTTCATCAAAAGACTCAATTTCATGACTATTACTAGAATCAAGAGGAGATTTTTCAGAATCAATTTTATCAACCTTTTCCACAAATGAACTATCATATGAATCAATTTTACAATCATTAAGATCAGAGTGAGATTCATTAATGTCCACATAAGGCTCAATCTCAAAATAATCATAATCAGAGGGGGAATTTAATAAATCAAGTTTCTCAGTTTCCAAATCAAACTCAAATAAACAAGCTTGTTGTGCTAATTGGGTTTCTAAAATTTCATTTTGTGCAACCATGTCATCCAACCTAGAATTGATTTGTTTGAGGGCCTCATTCAAATCTTCATCTTGTATCATGAACTTTTCAAACATAATCTCTAAGCTAGATTTTTCAGTATCCTCAAAGTATGGTTCAGAAGTAAAGTTTGAGCAATCATCATAAAAAAATCTAGAATCATATTGATCATCTTGATACCATGGTGAATTGAAATTTTGAGAAATTAAAAATTGGCAATTAGAAGTGTAGTGATTAATACGTCCACAAATATCACATCTATTAGAAGAAAGAGAGTGCATATAAGAGTTAAACGTATCTTAAAGTGTGCTCAATGAATTATTTGCATACTTACCTTGTGGCATGTATACCTCACCTCTTTTAGTTGCCCATGAGTTATAATTATAAGACATATCTTCTAATCTATTAAAAACAGAGAGATAATCCAACACCAATCAATCAAATCTTTGTTTTTTCAGAATATATAAAAAAATATAAAACACAAGTAAATTCACAAATTTTAGAAAATCTCAGTTCTGTCACAACTTTTGAAAATCCAAAACCTGCAAAAATAGAAAATAAAGTTAAATCTAAAACAAATAAAACTTAGTCAAGCAATACTAACAACTATTTTGATATTAACAAAACTAAGGTCCCCGACAACGGCGCCAAAAACTTGTACTCCGCAAGTGCATGGATACTCGAAGTAATGTTTAAGATATTGAACCACAGAAACCTATGTGTTAAGTACCAAATAGTTGTATTCTCACTAGCTAAGCGATCGAATGATGAAAGTAAGCAATATGAAGATTGAGTGAAATATTAGAGAGGAAGCATTGGGACTAGGGTTTCATCCACCTTAATATTTATGACTAGATATAATTAAAGGTTCATTAATCTATTTTCATTATGGTAAAGATATTGCTTACTTAATAAAGAAATTAACTCGCTCTCACGCAGTCAATTTACAAAGAACGATCCTCACTCTCGTGCAAGATCTATTCAATGTTAAATATAAGTAAACTTTGATCAAAGAGATTAAGAATCACTCTCGTGCATTCCATCTCAATATCAAGATCTCAAACAAAACTAAGCACTCTCGCACCTTAGTTTCACAGGTTTTACTTAAGGTTTTCGAACAATTCAATATCTATCTCTAGTATATTTTCATGTCTAAAACAGTAATAATTTCTAGGTCAAAAAATCAACAACAAATATGTTAGGGAATGCCGGGTGTAATTTAAAATTTTGCAGTCCCAGGACGCAGCGGAAGAAGCATTACACCCGAAACACATTCCTTTCCCAAGGATCCATGCGAGTGAGTATACACAAGGATGTGATAGAGATGTACCTCTTTTGCTTGTCTAGATGTCAAAGCCATGTTGAAGGCGCCCATGTGTTCCTACATGTATCCACGCATCGACTCCTTGATTGTTGCTCCCTTCCACGCTTGGTGCTAGCCTCGGGAAGAGAATCAAGCCTTCACTCCACTTGCGCCACCTTCAAGAGAAGTTACGCCAAGGAGGGAATAGGGAAGATGCCGCCAAGAACTTCCCTCTTCTTCTTTTGCTTGCGCCACCTTCAAGCAAGATGCGCCAATGGCTATGAGAGGGAGAGGGCTTGCGACAATAGAAGGAGAAGCCACCAAGCCCAATTTCTCTTTGCGCCAAGAAGAGGAGAAGAAGAAAGGATGTCTTTCGGCCACTTGGAAGAAGGGTTGCGCCAAGCCTTTGTTGTTGTCACCCTTTGCCCTTGCTCACGCCTCTCTATGTATGTTCACGCCTCCTAGAAGTTGAACATTGGAAGGGGCGGTAAGGGGTCCTATAAATAGGACAAGAGGCAGCAAGGATAATGGCTAGGATCATCCCAAGTGGGCGGCTAGGATAAAGGAGTCTTGAGGTAAGGAAAGTCTCCAAGACTTTACCATAAACCTCATTCAACCTATCCTATTTTGCCCAATGGCCATATCAGCCTAAGACATGCCTTAGAGGCATTCTTTCCATCCAAGGAGAAGGGCTAGGCGCAACATGAAGAATTCGGCTAGGGCAAGGGTTTGGGTGCATGTAGGGTTCATAAGGAAAGTCTCCAAGACTTTACCATAAACATCTCCCTACTTCTCATATGCGCCCAAGCTCTTTCCAAAAGAGTCCTCAAGCCATATCAGCCCCAAGACTTGCCTTAGAGGCAAGTATTCCATCCAAGGAAGAAGGGCTAGGCGCCCTTTACTTCCATAATGAAGCAAAGGTGCCTCCCTCACCCCATTATGCCCCTAGGCGCCAATGGGGTGAGATTTCTCCCCATTATACCCTTTTAAGCCAATTCCTCTTCATGACAACTAATTATTGGGCCTCATTGGATAATGAGCTAGCCTAAACTTCATGGCATGGGTTGATTAAGCCATTCGATCTAATCCAATGCAACCCTAATCCAAATGTGACCAATCTATGTCAATATCGGGTCAACCTGCCAAGTTTGGCTCCAATAACTTTATTCCAACTTATCAGGCCCATTGGCGCTGATGAAATCATCCAAATTGATCCAAGTTATCTAATAACTTGATCATAAGGCTTCTGATTAAAGCAACGTCAAGAGTCTATTGCGTGTGACCCCGTAGGATCCATATGATGATGGCAATGATGTAAACATCATAAGTAGTGAGGGGTATCTAGCAACACATCACTACTACCCATGTCATAGGACTTAAGTCATTATGGCAACAACTCCTAACAAGCAACGAGGATTCCTATTTCATTACAGATCCCTTTGCCTAAGCTGATATCCTGCCATTGGATTAGTCTCAAGTTTATTATCCAATGCATTGGTCATGACTCAACAAGTGTGGCCACACTCTCCTGTCATGCACCAATATGGTGGGGCGCCCCGAGGTGGATATCATGCTTCCTCAGAAGGAAGGGGCAAATCCTACTATTGGTCATTCATGTATCTACGTGAGTTATGACATGTCCAATGACAGTCGTTTTGGTCTCCCAATTACGGTGAGACGTAAGATTGTATTAAAGCATACCCATCATCAAGTCTAGACATGAATACCTCAAGTCTAAGGATCAATGCAAAACCTCTTACATGTGAGATTGACTTGTTGACTAGACAAGTCAATCCTCACGGTGGATCACTCCAGTGCATCCAATGCACCTGTATGTCTGCATTACTATGACCTGCACCTAACCAGCCCATACACCAGTCTCACATGTACCAAAGCTGTCCCATATCTGCTAAGGTACCTTGTCTGGGGATAGCTTATGAGAATGGATCCAATCCAAACTCCTGGGACATTATTTATGCAACTCAATACATCAACGCAGGTAGAGAAGTCTGCATAATAATGACCATGCCTATATAAAGAGTAATAGTTCTATCAAAGTACATTCAACCAATGCCTGACCATGTCCATATATTGGTCTTTAGGGCATATACACCAACAAAATAAGCATCTAAAATCTAAAAATAAGAACACAACCAATCTCTTGCGATGAGCTTCTACCATAAATTCTAGGGTTCCAAGTTTATGTGTATCATCTTCTCAGTCCATACACAAAAACTCTAAAACATGTTAATACATGACACTATAAATGATTAAAGACAATAATCTCTTAAGTAAAATTACCATACTAAAAATATCATGATTGAATAAAGATTATCTAGTCATTGAAATATCAAGGGGATTACTTCCTTTGTCCCAAAAGAATGTTTAAGCTTGCATAGTGAAAAAATTACAATACACCATAATTTTAGATGATCAGAATAAGAAAGGGAAGAGGAAAAGTTACAAAGTACAGTGCTGTAATCGAAATTACAGCACCGTAATAAGCTAGAAACGCGATGAATAGTGGCATCACCCATTGTTTTGTTGATTTCTCCCCCGATCGGACTCCTTTCGATCTAAAACCTTTGGAGTATCTTCTCCTTCACTAGGTGAAGCTTCAGTATAAATTTCACAGCCTGAGGTAGTCTCTATGCCTCTCGACGTGAGGCCAAACCCTAAGTGCCTCTCTGTCAATTGCTCCCATAATAATGGATAAAAATTAGGGCTTCCACATCATACGTCTTCTCCTCTTAACGATGAATCGGCAGCAACTTTCGGATCTCAATTTGGAGCTCTAGATCAAAAGTTATGGTCCGCGCAAGATTCGGACCAGAAAAACTCGCGAAAAACGGCCCAAAATACGCTACCGTGGAAGTTTTACCCCAAACAATGGCAGTGCCGTATTTTTCACCAAAATTTAGAAACTTTCTGATTTAAATCCTCCAAAAATATGGTACCGTGTCAGTTATTCACAAAAATACGGTAGTGCCGTATTTTGCTCAAAATCTCTGATTAAAGTCGTCTGAAATTACGGCACCGTGGTAGTTTATCTGAAAAATACGGTAGTGCCGCTTTTTTGCTAGAAAGCTTGTTTTGACTTGAAATTTGGTAGGTAGTTTTGTTTCGACGTCTGGAATCTATTGGTGTGCTCAAATCTTCCAAAATCCATCAAAATATGGCACTTTTAACCTGAAAATGATCAAAAATAAGAAATGGTGTAGATTCTGCAATATTTGACAAATAAGGCATAAAAATAAGCAAAGTCTATAAATATGACACAAAAATACTAATGAAATGACGCAAAAATGACTATATATTTTTGTGTCATTAGTTAGCACCAAGTTAGCAACCTCTAAAGTATCAGCCTGATGATTATCATAAGCATCCTTCTCAGCCGTTGAGGCCGAGCATGGAAGAGGTTTAGGAATAGGCTGCTCAAGGACATAAAGCTTCCTCTCGAGCTTGAGCATAATTCTCAAGTTCATATACTAATCCAGTAAGTTGGATTCAACTAACTTATCCCTTTCTAGGATAGATCGCAGTGACCATCTGCTATTGTTCGTAGCCATTGTTCTAAAACAACCAAGAAATGCAGATTAGTATTACTTCAAGTCATTTAAACTAGACTTTTTTTCAATGACTAGGGCTCCCACTATTTTAATTGAGTTGACAACTCACAAAGTCAATCGGGAAATCTGAGATTTCCTAGTGAGATGGGATCCTTACTCCACATGAGGCTTCGCATCCCACGAGAGTGGGATGAGATGCATAAAGTGACTCATGGTTCTTAAGGTGGGCACACTGGCCGATTGCACTTGGCAACTCCCCTTATTGAGACAGTCTAGGCATTTCATGTCCAGCGAGGGCTGGATACAACATGAAACCCTAACCTATCAATAATGCCTCTAGAGTTCCATCATGTGCCCAGCACATGTGAAAATCTAATCAAGTCCGTTCCTAACCGTTATGCCCAGGGCCAACGAGTATCCTTACGAAAGCGCGTCCAGGTTAAAACTGGACTGGGAAAACCATTGTCACCACACACCTTCTAAAGATAAGTGGGTGTGTTCCACGAGGGTGGAAAACAGTGCACAACACCACTAATCGATAGCTTAATGAGGTCTGCGAGTTAGAAGGCTACTAGACTTGATATTTTTGATTCAGGGTTTTTGAGGTCTCATCCTCTTAGTTTTATCTTATGCCTATCCAAGACATTGAACCAACACATGCCAAAGGGGGTTCAACTCTTGACCTAGGAGACAAGCTTCAACAAGACCTAACCTAACTGCCCTCTAGACTTGATCTTTTAGGTCGGCTCCAAGGTCCTCCTCACCATGCTTTAACTCTCAAACCCTAGAGGTACCCCTAGGGTTCGGCCAATGTCATGATGCCTCCTCCAAGGAAGATGCGCCATCACACAAGAGCCAAGAGGGATAGCACTCAAGCCATGAGGCTCGGCCAAGCCCTACTTGCGCAACTAGTGTGGATGCGCCACCAAGCATGAAGATGTTGCGCCACCTAGCAAGGTGCGCAAGCTTCATGTATGCATGCGCCAAGGTACGCCAAGCAAGGATGCGGCCCTTAATCTTCTTCTTGAATTTACAAAATAAAAGAAAAGGAAAAGGCGGCACGCAAGCCGCATAAGAATACATCACAAGCATGCTAGAAGCTTGACATGTGATCACATCATCATGCATAAAACAAGGCACTAACTCATGCAATTCTATATGCTCATGAAAAACTCAAAATATTAAATTTTAGTTTTTCATTAAAACATGTCTCTCTTCCATCACCTCTTATCACAAATCTTTGGTTCTTTGTTTCTCTTAGGAGTCTACAAGAGGCATACCCGTTACCCTCCTTGCAATCCCTAACTTGTTGAGATTAGGGCAATCACCCAGTCCATGCCCCACATAATCTCAACAAGTCTATCATGAGAGGTCTATCCCACTATGAGAGGAGAAATTATCTCTTCCACATATGGGTCTATCCTAGTCATGTGAAGAGAGTGAAGATCCACAAGAAGTTGAATAGAAGTAAGGAACAAAAGACCTACAATTTTTTTTACTTAAGAAAAACATGCGCCATGTACATGCAATTTTTGAAAATTTACACTACATGACATGTGAGCATAGAAAACATCGTTCGAGGCTCACAAGTCGCTCTGATACCACTGTTGGGAAACCCCGGGGATATTTAAAAATTTTACTTATATTACAATGAACATAGTGGAAGAATATCCACAAAACAGGCTGGTCCCAAAAACTCAATGGATCTTGTTCTTGCGAGGGAGTTGACACGATGAGAGGAGAAATTACCTATGAGGAATGTAGAGCGATGCCGATGTAGGCGCCCAAGCGTGTGCCCTCTGCAGTCTCACACACACGTATGCCTCGAGTCGTCTTCTTCCATGCCTAGTGCTAGCCTCGGGAAGAAAATCCAAGCCCTTAGAGTCCTTCTACACAACTTGCGCCACCTTCTAGGGAAGATGCGCCAAGGTGAAGGAGGTTGGGAGATGTTGCCACCAAGATTCAGCCCCACTTCTATACTTGCGCCACCTTCAAAGAAGATGCTCCAAGAGAAGAACAAAGGGGAAGAAGACACCAAATTTTATCCCTCCTTGCACCAAGGGAAGAAGGAGAGGAGAAGCTTGCGGCAAGGTAGATGGAAGAGGAGTTGTTGCGCCAATGTGTCTTGCCCTTTGAATGTTGCTCACGCCAAGAGGTTCATGCCACTTGAATTTTTTTTATGCCCTCACATATACTAATACATGCATAGCAGAAGAATATCCCCGGGGATATTTTACAATTTTTCACCGAGAATACAATACATGCATAGTAGAAGAATATCCCCGAAATAGGCTGGTCCCAAAAAACCTAGTGAAGATCGTCTTGCAAGGGAGTCGACACGATGAGATAGTAAGTACCTTGAGCAAGCTTGAGGATCGATGTCGAGGTAGGCGCCCAAGTGTTCACCCTCTGCAGTCTCGCACACATGGATGCCTCGAGCTCTCTTCTTCCTCGCCCGGTGCTAGCCTCGGGAAGAAGATCCAAGCCTTTGTTCACCTTCTTCAAAGGAGAAGTGCTTCTTGCGCCAAGAGAAGGAGAAGAAGACTACTTGCAGCTTGATGGAAGAAGGACTCGCTCCAAGAGTTTTTCTTGCTCTCGCCCTTAGCCCTTTTGTTCACGCCAATTCATTGTACCTAGAGGGCTCATGCATGCTTCTATTTTATAGAAGAAAGAGGCGGCCAAGGAAAGGGGTGGGGCGCAACTCATCATGAAGGGGGCGGCTAGGGTATGAGAGTGGGGTAGCAATTAGGATTTTAGGGTTTAGGAAAGACTCCAAGCCTATTCAATAAACATCTTCTAATCGCCTAGGACTTACCATGTAAATCTATCATGCCTTAGATACCTCAACCCTTGCCATAGATGCAAGGTTTCCATCCAAGGACAAAGGGGGAGGTGCCAATTCCTTCCAAAGGAAGCAAATTGTGCCAAGCTCACTCCATTATGCCCTTGGCACAAATGGGGTTGGCTTTTCTCCGCATTATACCCTTTTAGCCTATTCTCTCTTCATGATAATTAGTTATTGGGCCTCATTGGGTAATGAGCTAGCCCAAACTTCATTACATGGGTTGATTAAGCAATTGGATCCAATCCAATGCAACCGAAATCCAAATTTGACCAAACATGGTCAATTTCGGGTTAACCTGCCAAAATGAAGTTTGGCTCCAATAACTCGATCATAAGGCTTCCCGATCAATACGAGAACTCGAGTATCAAGGTGTGTGACCCTGTAGGTTCCTCTGACGTTGGCAGTGCTGATCTAAGGTCACCACAAGTAGTGAGTGGCACCTAGCAGTGCATCGCTGCTACCCAAGTCATCGGAATGGATATTGACATCGACATCCCCATCATCGCAACTAGGTACATATACATTATAGTCCCTTTGCCATACTGATATCCGATTGGACATGTGTGTCATCACTTGTTTTCACCCAATCACATGGTCATGACTAAATCAAATTATCACCTAGGTATGGCCATACACCTTCAGTCATAGAACCATAGAGGAGCTCCATGGATATCAAAGCATATCCTTAACCATATAGAATGGTCAATGACCTCAAGTCAAAGGATCAATGCATCTCCTATCACTTGTGAGGATAACTCATGACACCAAGTCATTGCCTCACAGCGAGTCGGTCCGGTATATCCACCACTGATATACCCATATGTTTGCACTAGCACCTTGTGCCTAGCCAGCCCATATACTAGTCTCACAAGTTCCATAGCTGTCTCATATCCACAAAGGTACATCGACTGGGGGACATATCCAATCTGTCTCCAGGGACATTATTATGTAAGTACATAATCGCAGATGTAGACTGATGACACCAAAATTCATAGTATATTTTGTGTCATTTCATTAGTCTTTTGTGTCATATTTATGCTCTTTTGCCAATTTGTAAGCTTTATTTGTCAAACATTGTAGAATCAACACCATTTCTTATTTTTCTTCATTTTTAGGTAAAAAGTGCCATATTTTGATGGATTTTTAAAGTTTGAACACACCAATGGATTCCAAACGTCGAGACGAAGCCGCCTATCAATTTTCATGCAAATCGGAGCAAGTTTGAGAAATTACACCTCCTCGTGTAATAAATATTATGGTATCGTAATTTCTGCCCAGGAAAGCACAGAAGCAAAATTACGGTAGTGCCGTAATAAATATTACACTACTGTAATTTTCACCCAGAAATATAAAGAAAGAAATTATGGCACTGCCATAATGAAAATTATGGTACCGTAATTTCAACCCAGGTTGCCTGATTCTTTCGCTGATTTCTTGCAAAGACGATTTCTCGAGCTATAGACCACCAAATTGAGATCCAAAAGAAGTTGTAAACTCGTCTCAAAGAGGAGAAGAGAGGGGGAGTGAAAGCCCTAATTTTTATCCACCGTCCAGAGAGAAATCAAGGGCGGCGTCCTTAGGGCATGGCTTCGCACTAAGAGGCGTAGAGGCCACCTCAGGATGCGATTTTCACAAGGAAGCTTCACCTGGAGGAGGAGACAATATCCCAGAAGTTTCAGAGAGAAAGGAGGTCAATTGGAGGAGAAATCAAAGGAATTGCGAGCGTCTACAATATTCATCATGGAAATTGCGAGCATAGAGGCCACCTCAAGGCCGCAATTTTCATTACAGCCATGCTGTTAGTTGTTTTTCCCCTTTCTCTTCGATTTCTGATCATTCTAACTATGGTTTATTGTAATTCTTCATCCATGCTAGCTTAGACATTGTTTTGGGACATGGGGTGTAATCCCCTTGATTTTGTATGACTAGATAATTTTTATTTCGTCATGATAACTTTTCTATGATAATTTTACTTATGTGATGAATGCCTTTAATTCTCCGAAGATTCATATTGTTAGCATGTTTTAGAGTTTTCGCGATATGGACCAAGAGGTGATTTGTTTGAGACCTTGGAACCCTAAAATTGAATGCTAGGAACTCATCGTAAGAAATTAGGTTTGTTCTTATTTCTCAATTTTAGAAGTACAATGTCATGTTAATAATCTAAATTTATGATCGAGTTAATGTGATAAACATGATGATACTATGAGAGATCAAGTATCGGATCTTTGGAGAACCTTAAGTAAAACTTGTGAAACTATAGTATGAAAATATGTAGTTTTCACTTGAGATGATTAATTTAGAATTCGGATGCATGAGAGTGATCCTTGAGTTCTTTGTCAATAATTTACTTATATCTAACATTAAATAAATCCTACATGAGAGTGAGGATTAGTTCTTTGTAAATTGTCTGCGTGAGAGTGATATGATTTCTTTATGAAGTAAATTATGTCTTTATCATAATAAAATTTGATTGACGAACATCTATTCATATCTAGTCATGAAAATTAAGGTGGATGAAACCCTAGTCTCAGTTTCTCTCTCAGATATTTAGTTCACTTTCCTATCATTTACTTGCATTATATTCGATTTGCTTAGCTAGTGAGAAAATAACTATTTGGTACTTAACACGTAGGTCTTTGTGGTTCGATATCTTAATTATTACTTCGAGTATCTATGCACTTGCGGACTACAACATAGACAAACATTGATAATGACAATGCTAGAATGATATATAAATATCAAATTCAAGTAGTACAAAGATGGACCAAAACTAGATCTCAGGGCATACGCACCAACACAGCAGTCTTACACACACGGATGCCTCGAGTCCTCTTCTTCCACGCCTGGTGCTAGCCTCGGGAAGAAGATCCAAGCCCTTGGAGTCCTTATACACAACTTGCGCCACCTTCTAGGGAAGATGCGCCAAGGTGAAGGAGTTTGGGAGATGTTGCCACCAAGATTCAGCCCCACTTCTATACTTGCGCCATGTTCAAAGAAGATGCTTCAAGAGAGGGGGAGAAAGGGGATGAAGACACCAAGCTTTATCCCTCCTTGCGCCATGGGAAGAAGGAGAGGAGAAGCTTGCGGCAAGGTAGATGGAAGAGGAGTTGTTGCGCCAAAGTGTCTTGCCCTTTGGATGTTGCTCACACCAAGAGGTTCATGCCACTTGAATTTTTTTTTTATGCCCTCGCATATACTAATGTATATATCAGCAAGTGCCAGCTAAGCAAGAGGTGTTGTTGCAACATACATGAAGGAAAAGTTGGCTAGGGTTTGTGGGATGTCAATTAGGGTTAGGTTTATGGCAAGACTCCAAGCCCTTTCCATAAACCCATTCTAATTAACCATTTGCGCTCCATACTTGCCAAACAAGTCCTAGAAGCCATATGTGCCCCAAGCCTTGCCATAGGGGCAAGCTTACCATCCAAGGTAAAGGGGGGAGGTGCCAATTGCTTCCTAATGAAGCACATTGCGCCAACTTCTCCCCATTAAGCCCTTAGGCGCCAATGAGACTAGTTTTTGAAGGAACCCCTAATAAGGGGGGGGGGGGGGGGAAACCCTATACATGCGCTTCTAGCATGCAATGCGGAAAAAGGGCTTCTAAAGATCGCATATGAACTATATAATCAACTTAAACCAACTTAAGATCATGATATGATCTTACCATTGCCATGGATGGAAGGCGGCTTGGAAGAAGAAAACAAGGTTGATCTCCTCCAAAAGGTGCGCACACAAGAAGACAAAGACTACTCCCTTCTCAACTTTGTGCTAGCAAAAGCTTCAAGGGGTCTTATCGCATGAAGGAGATGATGAACTCTTGGCCGATCTTTCTTCTCGTCACTTTCACCACACAAGAAAGTGTGTGTCGTCGAGAGCAAGATGATGGAGAGGAGCGTTAGCCAAACTTGTGATCGAATGTGGAGACATTCATCACAATTGTCAAACCGAAATGCCATAAATGGCAAGTCATCAAAGCTTGCGTTATGCGTTCACATGAAGTGAACCAAACGCATAGCTCTCCTCTCAAATGAACCAAGCGCTCACATGTGAGCCGGTTCAATTCAATTGGTCCAACGACCAAACCAAATCAGCCCAATAATCGGTTCAGACCAAATTAAACCCTAAGGTTCAAAATCTGACCGTTCATCCTTTTAATGCTCTTGATCTCTTCGATCTAGCATCCACACTCTCGATCTAAGCTTACCGATCTCAAGCCCTAATCAATCAAACATGATCAGACTGGATCTCACTTACAATCAGAGTTTAATCTCCTTTAAACTGAACTCGAACAATTCAGTCCACACGATCTGACTTAAGTAGCCATATCATCAAATTGTGCGACCCTAAGGGTTTCCTTTAAATGTCGGTAACGATAACTTACGTTATCACGATCAGCGAGGGGTATCTAGCAACACATCACTGTCTCCCGATATAAAGGAAAGAGTCTTCCAAGACTCCACCCAACCACAGCATAAGTGTGAATCAACTCACTAGGCATGCATGATTCCTTTGCCACTGGATGTTCTTATTGGACAAGCATGTCAAGCCTGTAACTCCAATACGATGAGCATGATTAGATCAGATGCACATAGTCATCTGGGTATGGCCATACACTTCCTCAATCATCTCATATAGGGGGGCCCTTTAGAACATCACACTCCTTAAACAAGGAGACGGCAATCCTTTATCTATCACAAGTGCCCTAACCTGACTCAAGCTCACCATCCAAGATAGTCTATAATCATTATGTTTCAAATGATATTGAACTACCTCAAAACAATGACAATCATCATTTAGAAACATAAGTGATCTCAAGTCAAAGGACATGTGCCACTTAGTGCTTACAAGGATCATTCACATTGTGACAAGCAATGGAATATCCGAGTAGGGTCTGTCCAGTACATCCAATGTACCCATGAGTCTACATCTTATTCCATGCTCGAAGCATCCTATAAGATTAGCACTCATATCAGTCTCAATCATATCAAGGCTGTCTCATGTTCACCAAGATATCTCGACTAAGGACATATAGCCTGTCAGCCTAGCTGAACAGCTTTGAGACATTATTCAGAAGTACACTTATTACAGCAGACAAGGTAACAACCTGAATAATAACCATGCCTTTATAAACTTAAGAGTTTATTACATGATACTTATACAATCCCAAGGCCTCAAACATTAGCCTTAAGGGCATACCCCAACAATCTCCCACTTGCACTTAATCTAATGGTTGAGAAATCTCAAACCCATATTATTACAGTGCTTCTCATGCTTCTGCTGCGCCAGAGGTTTGGTAAGTGGGTCTGCCAGATTGTCATCTGTATGAACCTTGCATATTTTGATCTCGCCTCGATCAATGATCTCCCGGATCAAGTGAAACCGTTTCTGTATGTGCTTGGACTTCTGGTGCGACCGCGGTTCCTTTGCTTGTGCGATGGCTCCAGTGTTATCACAGAAGATAACCAAAGGATCAGCACTCGAAGGAACGACACCAAGTTCTCTCACGAACTTACGAATCCACACTGCCTCCTTGGATGCTTCCGAGGCTGCAACATACTCGGCTTCTGTTGTGGAATCAGCAACAGTTGACTGTTTGAAACTTTTCCACACCACTGCTCCACCATTCAAGCTAAAAACATAGCCTGATTGCGATCGGAAATCATCCTGGTCCGACTGGAACGAAGCGTCAGTATATCCCTCTATACTGAGTTCTTCCTGACCACCATATATCAAGAACATATCTTTGGTCCTCCGCAGATATTTTAAAATGTTCTTGACTGCAATCCAGTGCGCCAAACCTGGATTACTTTGGAATCGACTGGTCACGCTTAACCCGTAAGCGACGTCTGGGCGAGTACACAACATCGCATACATAATGGACCCAATAGCCGAAGCATAAGGCGTATTGTCCATTTCATCTTTCTCAGTCTGTGTTTGTGGACACTGACTCTTCGAAAGATTCAGACCATGTCTGACTGGAAGATATCCACGTTTAGAATTCTCTAAATGGAATCTCTCCAGGACCTTATCGATGTAAGTACTCTGGCACAGCCCGAGAAGCCTCTTAGATCTATCCCTGTAGATCTTCACACCTAATACATAGGCTGCTTCTCCTAAATCTTTCATCTGGAAACATTTTCCTAACCATGCCTTAACAGCATGCAGTTCAGGAATATCATTTCCAATGATTAAGATATCATCGACGTAGAGGATTAGGAATGTAATTACGCTCCCACTAAACCTCTTATATACACACGGGTCATCCTCGTTCTTGATGAAACCAAACTCAGAGATTGATTCATCAAAACGAATATTCCAGCTCCTAGATGCTTGTTTAAGTCCATAAATGGACTTCTTTAACTTGCATATTTTATGACGATCTGATGGATTAGTGAAACCTTCTGGTTGTGTCATATACACATCTTCATCCAGATTTCCATTAAGGAAAGCTGTCTTCACATCCATCTGCCAGATCTCATAATCATAATATGCAGCTATTGCGAAAAGAATCCGAATAGACTTAAACATGGCTACAGGTGAGAAAGTTTCATCATAATCTATCCCGTAGATTTGTTTGAAACCTTTCGCAACTAGCCTGCCTTTATAGGTAACCACGTTACCATCCATGTCAATCTTCTT
This sequence comes from Costus lasius, assembly GCA_027563935.2. Lineage (NCBI taxonomy): Eukaryota > Viridiplantae > Streptophyta > Magnoliopsida > Zingiberales > Costaceae > Costus > Costus lasius. The sequence continues at coordinate 60,853,709 of CM050454.1, read as the reverse complement.
CTTGAAGATCCATTTACAGCCTATAGGGATTACTCCCGGAGGCGGATCAACCAAATCCCAGACTTGGTTATCTGACATGGAGTCCATCTCGGCTCGCATAGCATCAAGCCATCTAGCTGACTCCGGTCCACTGACCGCATCCGCATAAGTTAGGGGTTCATCATTTTCAATGATATAGACTCCGTCATAGCGCTCAGGCTGTCGACGGATCCTTCCCGATCTTCGCGGTTCCCGTGATATCCGAGCCTCAGGTTGTTCAGTAACCTGTTCTACCGGCTCAGGCTCATCCAACTCTGCCTGACTACTTTGTCCTTCCTCTGGAATCTCATCCAGCTTTATTTCTCTCCCACTGGCCTCTTGCAGAAGAAATTCCTTCTCAAGAAATATGGCCGTCCGAGCAACAAACACCTTGTTCTCTTTGGGATCGTAGAAATAATAACCCTTCGTTTCCTTAGGGTAACCGACAAAGATGCATTTCTCAGATCTGCTCTCCAGTTTCCCAGAGGCGAGCTTTTTGACATAAGCCTCGCAACCCCAGATCCTGATAAATGTCAAGCTAGGCTGTTTCCCATACCATAACTCATATGGCGTCTTTGAAACTGCCTTGGATGGCACTCTGTTTAGTACCTTTGCAGCTGTTTCCAGTGCAAAACCCCAAAAGGAATATGGAAGAGTAGCCTGACTCATCATAGAACGAACCATATCAAGTAACGTTCTATTTCTCCTCTCGGACACACCATTCCACTGCGGTGTTCCTGGCGGAGTGAGCTGTGAGATAATCCCACACTCCTTCAGATAGTCAGTAAATGCATGACTTAGGTATTCTCCACCTCGATCAGAACGAAGTGCCTTGATATTTCGGCCTAGCTGATTTTGTACTTCATTTTTGAACTCTTTGAACTTGTCAAAAGATTCACTTTTATGTCTCATTAAATAGACATATCCATACCTACTGAAATCATCAGTGAAGGTAATGAAGTACTGATAGCCACCTCTGGTATGTTTACTGAAAGGCCCACACACATCACTGTGTATCAGGTCAAGTAAACCTGAAGTCCTTTGACCTTTGTGAGAAAAAGGTGACTTCGTCATTTTACCCATCAAACAAGCTTTGCATGTATCAATCTCCCCATTGGAGAATGATCCCAGCAGTCCATGATCATGCAACCGCTTAATGCGCTTCTCGTTTATATGGCCTAAACGACTATGCCATAGCAAGGTGCTGTCATCAGCATACTTGGCTTTCTTATTATCAATGTTTTGTATAGAATATTCCATGTCCAACATGTATAACCCATTGTTAATTGAACCAGTTGCATACACAATATTATCATAAGATAAAACACACTTTGAAATCTTGCATTCAAAGGCAAATCCTTTCCTGACAAGAGCAGGAATAGAGATAATATTCTTGGTAATACTGGGTATAAAATAACAATTGTTTAATTCTAATACAATGCCAGATGGTAAATTAATGAAATAGTCTCCTACAGCAACAGCAGCAACCCGTGCCCCGTTTCCAACTCGTAGGTCTACCTCATGCTGTCCCACCTGTCTTCTTCTCTTGAGTTCCTGCACATTTGAACAAATGTGAACTCCACATGCAGTGTCCAACACCCATGATATAGAAGAAGATGAAACCATGACTTCCGTCACGAATATACCTGAGCCAGAAGCGATGCTTCCCCTCTTATCTCCTTGGAGCGCATTACAGTCCTTTTTCCAGTGACCCAGCTGGCCACAGTGGAAACACCTGTTGTCCTTCGACCGCTTCACCTTCTGTTTCAGGGCCTTGCTGTAATTCTTGACAGGGGCCTTGCCCTTCTTCCCCTTCTTCTTGTTCCTAGAAGGAACCATCAAGACAGAGGTTGAAGGCTTACCCTTCAGAGTTTCCTCAGTAGTCAAGAGCATATTCAGCAGCTCTGCCGGCGTACAATCGATTTTGTTCATATTAAAGTTAATGATGAACGCATCGAAAGAAGGCGGGAGAGACTGCAGAATAATATCCACAGCAAGCTCCTGGTTGATGGTATGCCCCAGTTTCTCCAGAGCCTCCTTGTGCCCAATCATCTTGAGCACGTGAGCTCCCACTGGGCTCCCCTCAGCCAGTTTGCTCTGAAAGAAGAGCTTCGTCAGATTATAGCGCTTAGTCCTCGCCTGTGCAGCATACAGCATCTTGAGGTTCGCTATAATCTCTATAGCCGACATATCCTCATGCTGACGCTGCAGCGGTGGCGTCATAGACGCTAGCATCAGGCAAGCGACATCAATGCTATCATTGACGTGCTTTTCGTAGGCATCCCGAACCGCCCTTGCGGCGTTCGGAGCGGGCTGCGGCGGTATCGCCGTCTCGAGGACATACAGTTTCCTCTCTGCCTTAAGAACGATCTTAAGGTGTCCAAACCAGTCAGAGAAGTTCGGCCCAGCAAACTTCTCCCTTTCCAGTAGGGATCGCACATTGAAGCTCATGGTGTTTGTTGCTGCAGGAATCTACAACAAGCAAGAACAGCAAGGTCAGTATCAATGTTCAGAATCAATCCAGGACTTAAGAAAGATTCTTTTCTCACTATTTTGTCTGACTGAAAAATCCAGTAAACAGTCCGAAAGAGTAACACTCTTTTAGTGAGATGGGATCCAGATTTCATACTTGGTCTCCGCGTCCCGCTCAGGCGAGATAAGATGCACAGAGATGACAAGCACTAATTTCTGGTAGGCTGTCCCAGCCAATCGCCAACCCGTGCGATTCCCCTTCATCTTGGCAATCCAGCAGACTGTGCCAACTGAGTTGGTACAACACAGTCTCTGATCCCAGAGATGGCTGCCTCCATGCGCTACCATATGCGCCACATATGTAGCCTACATGGTCAAGCTGACCCGACCTACTCCCTGGACCACCACGTGCTATGCTGAGCAACGAGAGGGGATAAATCCCAACTCTGTAACACGCAGGTGAAATCCAGCATCGTCTGAAGATAGATGGACGTGCCCACTGAGTGGGTTCAACACGGCTCCAACGATAATCAGAAAGGTGAGGTTTCGCGTCAGAAGGCTTATCGAGCTTGATATGTTAGCGTTGGATTTTAACGGTCTTTTATCTTCTTACTATCAGGCATATCCTATGGCTATAGTAGAAGATAAACTTAAACATGCAATTCTAATTATTAGCAATAAGTAGAAAGCATGATCTTATGTGGTGAAAGCCCATGAACCCTAGTAAGACCTTAATTTTACTTAAGTCTTCACTCGAGCTCCTTGGCATCTCATCTGGTCCAACCTAGGGCCCTAGCGCCAAGAGCACCTCAGGTGCACCACCAGGTGAATGCCCCTCTTGGATGTGTGCTTTTGTGCTCTTGTCTAATCAAAGTACATTTGATCTATCTAGACAAGGTTGACTCGCAGGTCAACAACATATTATAAATTAAGTACAATGTGATTCGCAGATCACAAATTAATTTACAATTTTTTTAAATCCAGGCACGCAGGCCCCAGCACAGCACACAAATGGGCAACCCACATAAGACTAAATAAACAAGCATATGGTTCAATCAACATGTGATCCAATCAAGAAATTAAAATTTTGAAAAAACCCCATGGCATCAATTTTAATTTCCTTATGAGCCCTACAACCTTACAATGGTCCATTGATGGGGATCCACTCATCCATCTAGTTAGATCTTTTGCCCTTGCATGCACCGAGTCCTAACTGACCCATGTTGACCTGATGGTCAACCATGCATGCGTCAAGGGCTGAACCACCCTCATGAGTTTTGGCAAGCGGGTGTGACCCCGGGCCTAACTCAAGTATGTTCAGTAATTGTCTCAACCAGACCTCGCTACACGCCTTTGATGCAGTCAACCTATAGCCACCTCGTGCTTGCGCACAGGTGCTATCTGGTCGACCCATCTAGGCTGTCAGATGGTCTGATCAGACTAGCTTGATCTATACTAGATGATGCCTTCAACCCCATCAACCCATCTAAGGATTTAATGTAGTGGCACCTTAGATCTAATCAACCGCGCAAGATGTAAGTTTTGTAAAACACTTAGAGCATGCGCAAACATACAAACAAAGTTGATAACCCTTAGATCTAAGGGGGTCCCCTTCAAGGGGGAGCGCAAACTTTAGGGGGTCCCCTTCAAGGGGGAGCGCATACATAGCCCATGATACAAGCGCAATCTACATGTTAGCATGATACAAGCGCAATCTACATGTTAACATGATACAAGCGCAATCTACATGTACATGTAACCATGCATCATGAAAACAAAGCATCAAGTAAGCGCAAGAAGCATGGATCACAAACACTTCTAGCAATCATATAGATCATATGGAGAGCCTAGCTCTGATACCAATTGAAGGAACCCCTAATAAGGGGGGGGGGGGGGGAAACCCTATACATGCGCTTCTAGCATGCAATGCGGAAAAAGGGCTTCTAAAGATCGCATATGAACTATATAATCAACTTAAACCAACTTAAGATCATGATATGATCTTACCATTGCCATGGATGGAAGGCGGCTTGGAAGAAGAAAACAAGGTTGATCTCCTCCAAAAGGTGCGCACACAAGAAGACAAAGACTACTCCCTTCTCAACTTTGTGCTAGCAAAAGCTTCAAGGGGTCTTATCGCATGAAGGAGATGATGAACTCTTGGCCGATCTTTCTTCTCGTCACTTTCACCACACAAGAAAGTGTGTGTCGTCGAGAGCAAGATGATGGAGAGGAGCGTTAGCCAAACTTGTGATCGAATGTGGAGACATTCATCACAATTGTCAAACCGAAATGCCATAAATGGCAAGTCATCAAAGCTTGCGTTATGCGTTCACATGAAGTGAACCAAACGCATAGCTCTCCTCTCAAATGAACCAAGCGCTCACATGTGAGCCGGTTCAATTCAATTGGTCCAATGACCAAACCAAATCAGCCCAATAATCGGTTCAGACCAAATTAAACCCTAAGGTTCAAAATCTGACCGTTCATCCTTTTAATGCTCTTGATCTCTTCGATCTAGCATTCACACTCTCGATCTAAGCTTACCGATCTCAAGCCCTAATCAATCAAACATGATCAGACTGGATCTCACTTACAATCAGAGTTTAATGTCCTTTAAACTGAACTCGAATAATTCAGTCCACACGATCTGACTTAAGTAGCCATATCATCAAATTGTGCGACCCTAAGGGTTTCCTTTAAATGTCGGTAACGATAACTTACGTTATCACGATCAGCGAGGGGTATCTAGCAACACATCACTGTCTCCCGATATAAAGGAAAGAGTCTTCCAAGACTCCACCCAACCATAGCATAAGTGTGAATCAACTCACTAGGCATGCATGATTCCTTTGCCACTGGATGTTCTTATTGGACAAGCATGTCAAGCCTGTAACTCCAATACGATGAGCATGATTAGATCAGATGCACATAGTCATCTGGGTATGGCCATACACTTCCTCAATCATCTCATATAGGGGGGCCCTTTAGAACATCACACTCCTTAAACAAGGAGACGGCAATCCTTTATCTATCACAAGTGCCCTAACCTGACTCAAGCTCACCATCCAAGATAGTCTATAATCATTATGTTTCAAATGATATTGAACTACCTCAAAACAATGACAATCATCATTTAGAAACATAAGTGATCTCAAGTCAAAGGACATGTGCCACTTAGTGCTTACAAGGATCATTCACATTGTGACAAGCAATGGAATATCCGAGTAGGGTCTGTCCAGTACATCCAATGTACCCATGAGTCTACATCTTATTCCATGCTCGAAGCATCCTATAAGATTAGCACTCATATCAGTCTCAATCATATCTAGGCTGTCTCATGTTCACCAAGATATCTCGACTAAGGACATATAGCCTGTCAGCCTAGCTGAACAGCTTTGAGACATTATTCAGAAGTACACTTATTACAGCAGACAAGGTAACAACCTGAATAATAACCATGCCTTTATAAACTTAAGAGTTTATTACATGATACTTATACAATCCCAAGGCCTCAAACATTAGCCTTAAGGGCATACCCCAACAGTTTTTCTCCCCCATTATACCCTTATGCCTCTTATCTCTTCATAAGAACTTGTTATTGGGCCTCATTGGGTAATGAGCTAGTCCAAACTTCATTGTACAAGTTGATTAAGCCATTAGATCTAATCCAATGCAACCCTAACATAAATACAACCAACCATGGTCAATTTTGTATCAACCTGCCAAAATGAAGTTTGGCTCCAATAACTCTCTTCCATCTCATCAGGCCCATTGGCGCTGATGAAATCTCCCAAATAAATCAGAGCTATCCAGTAACTCGATCATAAGGCTTTCCAATCAAAACGAGAACTCGAGTATCAAGGTGTGCGACCCTGTAGGTTCCTCTGACATTGGCAGTGATGACCTAAGGTCGTCACAAGCACTGAGTGGCACATAGTGGTGCATCACTGCTACCCAAGTCATCGGAATGGATATCGACATCGACATCCCCATCATCGCAACTACGTGCAGATGCATTACAGTCTCTCTACCAAACTGATATCCGATTGGACAAGTGTGTCACCACTTGTTTTCACCCAATCTCATGGTCACGACTAAATCAGGCTCTCACTTGGGTATGGCCATACACTCTCAATCATAGAACCATAGGGGGGCCCCATGGATATTAAGCTTCTCTTAGGAAGGGGCAAATCCTCTGTCTGTACATTAACCTTCACATATGGGTCGTGACATACTCAATGACAAGCATTATGACCTCCCAACTACAGTGAGGTGTTAGATTGTATCAAAGCATGTCCCTAACCATATAATAGAGTCAATGACCACAAGTCTAGGGATCAACGCATCTCCTATCACTTGTAAGGATAACTCATGACACCAAGTCATTGTCTCACCAAGTCATTGACTCAAATTTATCATTTGTTTCCCATCATTTTGCATCTTATTTCGGGAAAGAACCTAAGCAACTTGATTTCTTGTTGTGCGTCTCAACACTAGTTAGTGATTCTTTGACTGCTGATCTTGTTTATCCTTCCTATTTAATCACAATGGAAGAATATGAACTTCAAGCAAATTTGATCCTTTTAGATGTTCAATATTATGATATTATCCTCGATATGGATTGGCTTTCTTCATATCATGCTACTATGGACTGTTATAGGAAGATAGTCACCTTGAATCTTCCTAATGAGATCCAATTTCAATTCAAGGGTGTTGCGCTTGATTCTAGTCTATCTCTCATTTCATTTATGCATGCTTCTAAACTTATCAACAAAGGGTGTGAATGTTTTTTAGCTCATGTGAAGGAATGCAAAGAACCTACACCTGATTTAAATTTGATACCCATTGTTAAAGAATTTCCAGATGTATTCACCAATAACTTGCATGGTTTAGCTCCTGATATAAAAGTTGATTTTAGTATTGATCTCATTCCTAGGACTATGGACATATATAAGACTCCATACAGGATGGCACCAACTGAATTAATAGAGTTGAAAAAGCAATTACAAGAGTTGTCAGATAAAGGGTTCATCAGACCTAGTGTCTCACCTTGGGGTGCACCAGTATTGTTTGTTAAGAAGAAAGATGATACATTAAGGCTTTACATCGATTACAGACAGTTGAATCTGGTAATTATCAAGAACAAATATCTATTACCTAGAATTGATGAATTATTTGACTAGTTATAAGGGGCACAAATATTTTCAAAAATTGATTTGAGATCTAGTTATTATCAATTAAAGATCAAGAATGAGGACATTTCAAAAACAGCATTCAGAACTACATATGGCCATTATGAATTCCTAGTTATGCCCTTTGGGTTAACCAATACTCCTATAGTATTCATGGATCTAATGAATCAGGTATTTCACACACTTTTAGATAAATATGTGATTGTATTCATTGATGATATATTGGTGTACTCAAAAAGTGATCAAGAGCTTGAAGAGCATTTAAGATGTGCATTAGAAATATTGATGGAGAATAAGTTGTTTGCCAAATTAAGTACATGTGACTTTTGGTTAAAGACAATCAATTTTCTAGTCATGTCATTTTAGGAGAAGGGATATTAGTTAATCCTAAAAAGATAGAAGCGGTGGTCAAGTGGGAAAGACTAGCCAATGTAGCAAAGATGAGAAGTTTCTTGTGTATGGTAGGTTACTATCAAAGATTTGTAGAAGGTTTTTAACAAATTGCAAGTCCTATCACTAAATTGATTAGAAAGAGTATAAAGTTTGTTTGAAGTGAAGCATGTGAAGAAAGTTTTCAAAAGATAAAAAGAAGGCTAACTATTGCACCTCTCCTCACTATTCCTAAAGGTAATGATGGATTTGTAGTTTATACTGATGCTTCAAAAAAGGGCTTGGTTGTATATTGATGTAGAATGGCCAAGTAATTGCTTATGCTTCTAGGCAACTGAAAGCTTATGAGCAAAATTACCCAACACATGACTTGGAGTTAGCTGCTATCATTTTTGCATTAAAAATATGGAGACATTATTTGTATGACCATATATTTGAAATCTACACTGATCATGAAAGCTTGAAATACATCTTTACTTAGAAAAAGTTGAATATGAGGCAAAGAAGATGGATACAGTTATTAACAGACTATGATTGTACAATTCATTATTGATGCATTATATTTACATCATATTTTAGTCTATATTTTATATGATATTTTGGGTTTATTTTATGATTTTAAACTAATTTCTATTATTTTTACTTCACTTGGTATAGAATCTTTACTTTTCTTAGTTTTTATAAAAATACAGGTAAAATGGGATGAAAATGATGGATTTTGTGATTTTTGAAGCCATAGCATGATTCCCAAAGAAATTATGAGGTCGCATGTCAAATTTGGGGCGAAAACAGTGTCAAACGTGATATTCACGGCCATAGCCGTGAGTTTCGAGTTCAAGGGGTGAAATCACAACTAAGTTAAAAAAGTTCACAGAAACTTTCACGGGTGAGATATTTCTATGCACAAAACACTTTATTCACAGAAACTTTCACATCCACTACTGTGAATAGTTTACGGGCCATTAGTTTTTTCGCCCTTGTGTTTTTCACTTGATTCGACCCCAAATCGAGTCAGATTTGAACCAAACTCTCTAGAATTCTTCCTTGAAGGATTCCAAACCAATTAACCTATAAAAGGAGGAATTTTTAGTGGGCAATGTAGACTTTTATGGGCGAACATAATCAGAGGCAACAGCTAGGGTGAAATTAACTTCTCGAGCAAAATTCAAGCGAGAATTCACGCAAAGGGGAGAATTGAACACTTCATCATCATCTCCAGATCGAGCGAGAATTTCTATACACTTTCTTAGTGATTTCTTGTACTTTTGATAGAATTCAATGCAAGTTTCATCTATATTCATGTTGTACACGATAAACATGAGTGAGTAAACTGGATTACAAGATTTGAATTTGAGATTCGGGATGTAGCCCACTGACGTTTATGGATTGAAACTTATATTTTTATTCTTTGTTGTGATTATTATAACATTGATTTGATTAAAATTGAGTTTATACCATAATTTGCTCTGGCCAAGTATATTTGCGTTTTAGACGTTATGAAAAGTACCGGGACGTGAATCGCAATGTTGAAACTATTCTATTCAAACCAACGAATTCAATCACAGGAGTAGTTTGGATTTGTTTAAAAGATTTCATAGTTTTTCATAGAACTTAATGAGCTTAGTGGCGTTAATTGTCACGAGAGTAGGGAGTTAGCATAGCTAAGTACCAGATTACGCATCAGGAAGAGGTAATCCGTACCTTAGGAAAAATCTCTTTCATTACTATAATACTCTATTCAAAGATTGATTTTTATTAAATTCATAATTGTCAGTGTGGTGAAACCCCAAGTCCCGACCTTCTAAAAACTGATTTTTGTCCTTGACGTACCCTCTACTACTTTTCGTATTTAGAAGTTCACACAAAATCACAACTTGAATCGCTTAGATATAAATGAGTCGTGTAATCGGTACTTGATTGCCAGATCCTTATTGGGAACGAGAATCTTTTTATTACTTCGATAAATCCATGCACTTGCGGATGCATCAAGTTTTTGGCGCCCTTGCCGGGGATCAAGCTAGTCAATATCAATTTGATCAATAAGTTTATAGACTATGCATTTTTTTTCTTTTGATTTTAGCATTTACTTAGTTTTTCTTCTTTTGCTATTTTCTATTATTTTAGTTCTATTTTTATTGATTAACACGTTGTATGCCCAGAGCTTTAAAGACAGGTACTCTATTTCCTGAAGATTTAGAGGTTGAACGCACCTTCCACCTTCGAAGAAAACTATAGTTCCAGACTAAGAAAGTTGTAGAAGAGGGCGTGATGGCAACAATCAGTCACTAAGGGATTTTGTAGTACCTAACATACAAGGTTTTAATTCTAGCATCATTCGACCTAATGTGGAGGCGAAAAACTTCGAGCTTAAACCAACACTGATGACTATGGTTCAACAGAACCAGTTTGGGGGTTCCCCAACATAAGATCCTAACCTTCATCTAGCTATCTTTTTAGAATATTGTGACACCATTAAGTTAAACGATGTATCTCTAATGCAATAAGACTAAGACTATTTCCATTCTCTCTTAGGGATCGTGCATGGGCTTGGTTATATTCTCTTCCCGCTGGATCGATTACTACATGGGACGAGGTTTCACATGCTTTTCTGACCACATACTTTCCACTAAGCAAGACAGTTCAGCTGAGGAATATGATAACTTGCTTTGAATAAAAAGAAGGAGAATCACTCTATGACGCTTGGGATTGTTTCAAGGAACTTCAGCTCATGTGTCCTCATCATGGGCTGGAGAATTGGGTCCTAATCTATATCATCTACAATGGATTAGACTATAGCACAAGGCTCATGGTGGATGCTGCTGCTGGGGGAGCTATCATGAGCAAGATTGTAGAAGATGCAACAACCTTGCTTGAGGACATGGCCATAAATCATAATTTTTGGTCCAATGAGCAGGGTATTACATCGATAGGAATTAGTAAGTATAGTAGTGATTCCTTGACATCTTTAGCTAAAAAGGTTGATTCTTTAGCTCAAAAATTAGATTTTTTTTACTTTTCCTTCTGTTGTAGTTAATTTTATTTCTTGTGAGGTCTATGGTGTTTCAGGTCATATTTCAACTGATTGTCAATTTTAGCCTCACCATAAGATGACTCTTGTTAAGAGCATGTCAACCCTGTTAATTTTATTTCTTGTGAGGTTTGTGGTGTTTCAGGTCATATTTCTACTGATTGTCAGCTTTTAGCCTCACCACAAGATGACTCTAGTCAGGAGCATGTCAATGCTTTAGGCAACTACAACCAAAGGCAGGTGAACGACCCTTATTCAGCTACATATAATCCGGGCTGGAGGAAGCACCTCAATTTGTCATACAAGAAAAATCAAGGGCAAATTCCTCAGCAGTTTAATCAGTAGAATAATAGGCCGCCACCAGGTTTACAATTCAGGCAATTCAATCAGGCTCAGAAGTCCAACTTGGAGTCCCTTTTGGAAGGTTTCGTTGTTGCTCAGAAAAAGCACAACGAATATGTCTCTAATGCTATTAAGCATCTAACATCTCATGTGGACACCTTGGCAACCCACAACGAGATGATAGAGAACCAAATAGCTCAGCAAGCAAGCATTTTCAAAGGACCTACAAGTAAACTTCCAGGGCAAATAAAGATGAATTCTAGGGAGCATTGTAGTGCAATAACTACAAAGAGTGGTACGCAATTGGATAAGCCCCATATGCCTAACGAAGAACCTACACTTGTAGTCGGTGAAGAGCAGTCTAAGGAATCTCTACCTGATAAGGATAAACCTGTGGAGAAAGAGAAGGAGAAGGGGAAGGAAAAAGGAGGAAGTTTATGTAGGCCCTCCTGCATATGTTCCACCTATCCCTTTCCCTCAGAGGCTGGCTAAGGGTGAAGTTAGATAAGCAATTTGGCAAATTATTGGAGGTATTGAAAAAGTTGTACATAAACATTCCCTTTACTGATGCTTTGTCACAAATGCTTACATACGCAAAATTTCTAAAAGACATCCTTTCCAACAAGCATAAAATTGAAGAGTATGGGACTGTGGCACTTACAGAGGAATGTAGCACGATAATCAAGAACAAGATACCTCAAAAGATGAAAGTGTTGGAAAACCCCGGTGATTTTAAAATTTTAAAGACATGCACAGCGAAAGCAATCCCCGAAACAGGTTAGTCCCAACCCAAAAGATTGAGTCATGCGAAGGAATCGACACGGTGAGTAGGAGATGATACATTGTAGCAAAGAAAAGGATGCGATGCAGGCGCCCAAATGTTCGCCCTCTGTAGTCTCGCACACAACCGACGCTCGAGTTATCTTCTTCCACGCCCGGTGCTAACCTTGGGAAGAAGATCCACGCCACTAGGAGAATCCCTCAAGAACTTGCGCCACCCTCTAATAGAGAATGTGCCAAGAGGAACAGAAAGATGGAAAAATGCTGCCAAGGTCCAACCTTGCAGCCGCCCAGAGGAGAGGGAAGAATGGAGTAGGCGCTAAGGAGAAAACTCTTCCAAGAATAGAAGTAAAGCATTAGGCGCAAACTCAACTCTCTACGCCATCTTTTATAGAAATCATGTGACCTTTGGAATTCAACAATAAATTCATAATTAATCTCTGAATTAATTCATCAATAATTATAGAATTAAATTTAGAATTAATTATAGAATTAAACTCTGAATTAAAGTCTCATAATGACTCATTAAAACTTTGAATTAAAGTCTCATAATGGTCATTGATGACGTGACTTTTCAAATTTAGAATTAAATTCATTATTAATCTCAGAATTAATTACAGAATTTAATTCCCAGAATTAAATGCATAATTTAATTCACCATGATGTCTATTGGGCCTAGGCAACTTATTATCATGGCCCATTAGGCCTGATGGCCCATTGCGCCTCAAGGCCCATTAGGCCTCATGCCCCAACTCACACCCATTAGGCTTGGAGGCCTATTGGTCCATGCTCCAAGCTTAGACTTCATTTGGCCCATTTGACCCAATTGGCCTATTTGGCCTATTTGGCCCATTTGACCCCTTAGACCTATTGGGCTCATTTGGCCCATCTGGCCCAAAAATGAAGTTAGCTCTAATAAGTCCCTTCCATCTCATCAGGCACAATGGCGCTGATGGATTCTCCCAAAAAAATCCGAGTTACCCAATAACTCGATCAATACGAGAACCCGAGTTTCAAGTTGTGTGACCCTGTAGGTTCCTCTGACGTTGGCAGTGATAAACTTAGGTCATCACAAGCAGTGAGTGGCACCTAGCAGTGCATCGCTGCTACCCAAGTCTTCGGAATGGATATCAACATCGACATCCCCATCATCGCAACAAGATACCGATGCATTACAGTCTCTTTGCCAGACTGATATTCGATTGGACAAAGTGTGTCACCACTTTGTTTTCATCCAATCACATGGTCATGACTAAATCAGGCTTTCACCTGGGTATGGCCATACACTTTCAGTCATGCAACCATATGGGGGCCCCATGGATATCAAGCTTCCCGCAGGAAGGGGCAAATCCTATGTCTGTCCATTGATCTTCTCATATGGGTCGTGACATACCCAATGACAACCGTTATGACCTCCCTGCTACGGCGAGGTGTTAGGTTGTATCAAAGCATGTACCTAACCATATAGAAGAGTCAATGACCTCAAGTCATGGGATCAATGCATCTCCTGTCACTTGTTAGCTTAACTCATGGCACCAAGTTAGAGCCTCACTACGGGTCGGTCCAGTATATCCACCACTGATATACTCATATGTCTGCATTAGCATCCCGTGCCTAACCAGCTCATATACCAGTCTCACATGTACCAGAGTTGTCCCTTATCCACTCAGGTACTTGACTGGGGACACACCGTTTGAGCACAGATACAATATGTCTCTAGGGACATTATCATGCATGTACATAATCGCAGATGTAAACATAGCATAATAACGATAATGCCAGAATGATATATAAAATATTAATGTCAAGTAGTACAAGATGGACCAACAATAGGTCTAAGGGCATATGCACCAACAGAACGATCTAGAGAACTTCTCGATTCCTTGCCAGATTGGCGACATGTCCTTTGAAGGAGCTTTATGTGACTTGGGTGCAAGTGTAAGCTTGATGCCTTTGTCAATTTGTAAAAAGCTTGATATAGGAGACATGAAGCCAACCACCATATCACTACAGCTTGCTGACCAGTCTATTCAATGCCCTATGGGGATTTTGGAGGATGTCCCGATTAAAGTTGGTCAATTTTTTATACTTGCGGATTTTGTAGTGTTGGAGATAGAAGAAGACATTAAATTGTCTATCATTTTAGGGAGACTATTCTTAGTTATTGTAGGAGCTGTGATAGATGTGAAAAGAGGGAGATTGACTCTAAATATCAATGAGAATAATATTGATTTTGATATTTCTTCTTCTCTTAAAAGACCTTCTTTTGCAGATTCTTTTTTTAATCTTGATGCACTTGAACTGGAGACAAATGAAGAAAATATGAAAAAAGAAAAAGACCCTTTAGAGATATGTCTTGTGAAAGAAAGGGTGAAGAAGAAGATATTGGGGAAGAAGCTCAAGCCTATACAATAATTTTGATTCAAGCCACATAAAGCCAAAGTTGAGAAACTTATTTTGGTAAAACCATAACCAATGAAGATTAATAAGTTGGAACTCAAATCACTCCCACCATATTTAAGGTATGAATTTTTGGAAGAAGACTCTACATACCGAGTGATTGTCAGTGCGGATTTAGATCAAGTTTAGACAAAAAAGCTGCTTGATGAGCTTCGACTACATAGGAACATAATTGGTTATTAATTAGATGACATACATGGTATTAACCCTTCTTTGTATATGCACAAGATTTTTATTGAGGAAAATTGCAAACCCTCCATAGAATATCAACGTCGGTTGAATCCCATCATGAAGGAGGTGGTAAAAAAAAGAGATCCTGAAATTACTAGATGCTGGGGTGATATACCCGAGTTTTGATAGTGAATGGGTTAGTCCTGTTCATGTAGCTCCAAAGAAAGGGGGAATTACGACAGTAAGAAATGAGAATAATGAATTAATTATAATGAGAATGGTAACCGGGTGGTGCATGTGTATCGATTACCGAAAGCTACACAAGGCCACCCGGAAAGATCATTTTCCTCTCCCTTATTGATCAGATGCTTGAACGATTGGCCACTAATTCTTACTTTAGTTTTCTTGATGGTTTTTCAGGATTCTTTCATATACCGATTCATCCTAAAGATCAAGAGAAGACCACTTTTACGTGTCCCTACGGTACCTTTGCTTACAGACACATGCCTTTTGGTTTATGCAATACGCCGACCACTTTTCAATGATGCATGATTGCCATTTTTTCTGACTTTATTGAAAATATCATGGATGTCTTTATGGATGATTTTTCGGTATACAACTCTTCAGTTGATGACTGTCTATCTAATTTATCACGTGTTTTGTAGAGATGCAAGGAGGTTAAGTTAGTCTTTAACTGGGAGAAATGTCACTTCATGGTTCGGAAGGGAATTGTCCTTGGACATCTTATCTCACAAAGAGGCATTGAAGTAGATAAGGATAAAATTGAAGTCATTGAGAAATTGCTTCTGCCTACCGCGATCAAAGCAATCCACAGTTTTTTGGGCCATGCTAGATTTTATCACTAATTTATTAAAGATTTTTCTAAAATTGCTAGGCCTCTCACAAATTTATTGGCTAAGGACGCTATTTTTCTTTTTGACAGGGACTGTATTTGAAAAGTTAAAGAAGACCCTTGTCTCAACAACCATACCAGATTGGACACTAGTGACCAAGTAGTGGTGCAGTTTTGGGACAGCAAAAGGATAACAAGGTTCATGCCATTTACTATGCTAGCAAAACTTTAGACGAAGCGCAGATCAACTATGCAACAACTGAGAATGAGCTTCTTGCCATTGTGTTTGCTTTTAATAAATTTTGCTCCTATATTGTTAATTCTAAAGTAGTTTTTACAGACCATGCAACAATAAAATACTTGGTGAATAAGAAAGATGCAAAACGCAGATTGATTCGGTGCATATTGCTCCTATAGGAATTCGACATTGAAATAAGAGACAAGAAAGGAGTAGAGAATTTAGTGGCGGATCATCTGTCTAGATTAACTAAGGAAAAAGATGTGGAGGACAATCTAGAAATTAATGACTCTTTTCAAGAAGAGTATCTTTTTACTATTATTGGACAAGAGACACCATGGTATGCAGATATTGTTAATTTTCTTGTGTCTAACAATATGCCTCCTAATTTGACATCTCAAGGGAAAAAGAAATTTTATTCAGATGTTAAAAAAAATTTCTGCGATGAACCATGCTTGTATCGACAATGCGCTGATAGCTTATTTAGGATAGGAGGTGTTTACCTGAGGAAGAGATACCTGACATACTTTCTCAATGTCATTCTTTTCCTTATGAAGGACATGCCAGTGCATCGAAGACGGCATTCAAAATTCTCCAATCAGGTTTTTATTGGCCAACAATTTTCCGTGATGCTAGGAAATTCATTTAGTCTTGTGATAATTGCCAGCGAGCTGGTAATATTGCTAGAAGGGATGAACTTCCTCAACACGGAATTTTAGAGGTTGAAATTTTTGATGTTTGGGGAATAGATTTTATGGGGCTTTTTCCTAATTCATGTGGAAAGAAATACATTCTCTTGTGTGTTGATTATGTATTTAAATGGGTAGAGGCATCTACCGAAGCCACAAACGATCCACGTGTTGTTGCCAGGAAGTTTAAAATGACAATTTTTCCTAGATTTAGTGTGCCCAGAGTTCTGATTAGCTACAGTGGCTCTCATTTTATCGAACATAAGCTCGAGTCATTGCTAAAGAAATATGGAGTACACCATAAGATCGCTACACCGTATCATCCACAGATGAGTGGACAAGCGGAGGTCTCGAACCGTGAGATAAAGAGAACTCTTGAAAAGACTATGTCAGGGGCAAGGAAAGATTAGGCACTGAAGCTTGACGATGCTCTTTGGGCTTACAGGACAGCTTTCAAAGCCCCCTTAGGTATGTCTCCATTCCAACTTGTTTATGGCAAATCTTGTCACTTACCAGTGGAACGTGAGCACATGGCCTATTGGACGGTGAAAAGGCTAAATTATGACCTGAAGAGTGCCGAAGAGAATAGAAAATTCCAGTTGAATGAACTTGACAAAATTCGGAATTCTGCTTACAAGAGTGCCTGGATATATAAAGAGCGCACCAAAAAGTGGCATGATCAATGAATTTTAAAAAAAGAATTTATTGAAGGAGACAAAGTTTTATTGTTTAACTCATGTCTCAGAGTATTTCCAGGGAAATTGCAAAGTCGATGGTCAGGTCCTTTTGTTGTTCAGAAAGTATTTCCATATGGCACAATTGAAATATCAAAAGAAGGGCAAGAAAGCTTCAAAGTGAATGGCCAACGTTTGAAACACTACTTCGAGCACGAACAAGTTGAAGAAGATGTGCACTTGATTTTATCTGATCCACTAGAGCATCCATTGTCATAGCTATAGTCGAGCTAATGACCTTAAACAAGCGCTTTTGGGAGGCAACCCAAATTTTTTATTTTCATTATTCTATTTAATAATTTTTGTTTTGGTTTTTTATTTCCTTTGAATTTTTAGAAACTTTGGAATGCATGATTTGATGGATCTCTATGATGGAAGGTCTTATAATAAATTATTTTGTTTGTAGGAATTTTTGGAGAATTTTTATGCAAAAGAAAGGTGATCAATGAAGTGAATCACGGTTGCAGCCGTGAATCACTTACAGACCGTGAATCTTGTGGCATTTTCTTTGTGAGTATGATAAATGTGATTTAGATGATGAAACATGACGGTATTTGATGTTTGAAACTTGTTTACCATGTAAATATGAATATTTATGATGTAATACAGTTTCTAGATTTTTCTGAGTCATGTTTGCATGTTTTGATATAACTGCACATGCTTTTGCTCATATTTTAGGGGAAACTTTTGCAAAAAAATTTCTGAAATCTGTCATACTTGATTTTAATGTGTATACATATGCAACAATTTAAGTCTAGGGTGTCCCTATTGTTGGAAATCCCCGGACCTCATAAAAACTTTAAACACAGCGAAAGCGAAGGTCCAAAACAGAATTCCCAGAAACACTAGGATCCCTTACGAGAGAAAACTGAAGGATGTGAAGAGTAGTACCTTATTAAGCAATTTTAGAAGTAGTTGATGATGAAGATGCACAAGTGTCCGTCCTCTGCAATCACGCACACACAGACTCCTTGAGATCTCTCCAACCTCCGCACTTGTTGCTAGCCTCGGGAGGTGAGATCCACGCCTCTAGGATTTTCTCAACTTGCACCAATCACCAAGATCCAGCGCCAAGGAGAAATGGGAAGTGTTGGCGACAAGGAGTGGGCAGCACTACCACTTGTCCCAACGTTGATGCAAAAACTTTTTTTTTTGTTATCACCTTCAAGACCCTCACTCCAAGGAGGAGAGGGGAGGGACAACAGGAAATGAGAGAAAGATTTTGTGCAAAAATCTCCCAACAAAGCCTCTCTATATATAATGGAGGAACCAGCTACTCTTGGAGATTTTTATCCATGTGGGATATGAAAGGTCCCCACAAGGGGGGCGAAACCCCTAAGTATGGCGCATATTAAAATTTTAAGCAGCGGAAGAGGGTTTCTTGAGATCGGTTTCATGAGATATGATCAACCATAATAAACCGATTGCAAATAGAGAAGGGTTCATACCGTAGCCATTTCAAGATGGCGCCTTGGAAGAAAAAGTTGCAAGTGCCTCTTCTCCAAAGTCTCGCACACAAGATGAACAATGTGCTTCTTCCTTGGTGCTCCTTGTGCTAGCAAGGTTCCAAGGTTGTCTTGCCGAATGGAAAGGAAAAGATGAGATGATGTTCTCTTGGCCGAAACCTCCTCAACCTTCAAGGCGTCGCCACACACGGAAGTCGAGAGGAATGAGAGCGAGAGGCGAGAATAGAGAGCACTCTATTCGAACGTGAGTGACTCCAATTGGAGATCATGGTTACTAAAAATAGCAACCACTCACCGCTCCAACGTTCACGCCAAGTGAACATGTCGCCACACCTTGAACCATGCGCTCATTTCATGAGCCGGTTCAATTTGGTTTGGTTTAAAACCAATCAAGCCAAGTAATCAAGTCCAGATCTCAAATAAACCCTAAGGCTCCAGATCTGACCGTTCATCTCTTGATGCTCTTGATCTCACCGATCTAGCATCTATTCTCTCGATCGAAGCTTACCGATCTCAAGCCCTAATCAATCAAACATGATCAGACTAGATCTCACTTACAATCAGAGACTAAATCCCTTTAAACTGAACCTAAACAATTCAGTCCACACGATCTGACTTAAGTAAGCCATATCATCAAATTGTGCGACCCTGAGGGTTTCCTTTAAATGTCGGTAACGATAACTCACGTTATCACGATCAGTGAGGGGTATCTAGCAACACATCACTGTCTCCCGATATAAAAGAAATGAGTCTTCCAAGACTACACCCAAAAACAGCACAAGTGTGAATCAACTTCACTAGGCATGCATACTTCCTTTGCCACTGGATGTTCTTATTGGACAAGCGTGTCAAGCTTGTAGCTCCAATATGATGAGCATGATTAGATCAGATGAACACTGTCATCTGGGTATGGCCATACACTCTCTCAATCATCTCATCCAGGGGGCCCCTTTAGAACATCACACTCCTTAAACAAGGAGACGGCAATCCTATGTCTATCACTAGTGCCCTAACCTGACTCAAGCTCATTATCCAAGATAGTCTATAATCATTATGTTTCAAATGATATTGAACTACCTCAAAACAATGACAATCATCATTTAGAAAACACAAGTGATCTCAAGTCAGAGGAAATGTGCCACTTGTCATATACAAGGATTATTCACATTGTGACAAACAATTGAATATCCTAGTAGGGTCTGTCCAGCACATCCAATGTACCCATGAGTCTACATCTTATTCCATGCTCGAAGCATCCTATAAGACTAGAACACATATTAGTCTTAACCATATCAAGGCTGTCTCATGTTCACCAAGATACATCGACTAAGGACTTAACTGCATGTCAGCCCAGCTGAACAGCTTTGAGACATTATTCAGAAGAACATATATTGCAGCAGACAATGTAGCTAACTGAATAATAACCATGCCTTTATAAACATAAACGTTTATTACATGATACTGTTACAATCCCAAGGCCTCAAACATTAGGCTTAAGGGCATACCCCAACAATCTCCCACTTGCACTTAATCTAATGGTTGAGAAATCTCAAACCCATATTATTACAGTGCTTCTCATGCTTCTGCTGCGCCAGAGGCTTGGTAAGCGGGTCTGCCAGATTGTCATCTGTATGAACCTTGCAGACTTTGATCTCGCCACGATCTATGATCTCCCTGATCAAATGAAACCGTCTCTGTATGTGCTTGGACGTCTGGTGCGACCGTGGTTCCTTTGCTTGTGTGATTGCTCCAGTGTTATCACAGAAGATAACCAAAGGATCTGCACTCGAAGGAACAACACCAAGTTCTCTTACGAACTTACGAATCCACACTGCCTCCTTGGATGCTTCCGAGGCTGCAACATACTCGGCTTCTGTTGTGGAATCAGCAACAGTTGACTGTTTGAAACTCTTCCACACCACTGCTCCTCCATTCAAGCTAAAAACATAGCCTGATTGCGATCGGAAATCATCCTGGTCAGACTGGAACGAAGCGTCAGTATATCCTTCAATACTGAGTTCTTCCTGACCACCATATATCAAGAACATATCTTTGGTCCTCCGCAGATATTTTAAGATGTTCTTGACTGCAATCCAGTGTGCCTGACCTGGATTACTTTGGAAACGACTGGTCACGCTTAACCCGTAAGCGACGTCTGGGCGAGTACACAACATCGCATACATAATGGATCCAATAGCCGAAGCATAAGGCGTATTGTCCATTTCATCTTTCTCAGTCTGTGTTTGTGGACACTGACTCTTCGAAAGACTCAGACCATGTCTGACTGGAAGATATCCTCGTTTAGAATTCTCTAAATGAAATCTCTCCAGGACTTTTTCGATGTAAGTACTCTGGCACAACCCGAGAAACCTCTTAGATCTATCCCTGTAGATCTTCACACCTAATACATAGGCTGCTTCTCCTAGATCTTTCATCTGGAAACATTTCTTTAACCATGCTTTAACAGCATGCATTTCAGGAATGTCATTTCCAATGATCAAGATGTCATCGACGTAGAGGACTAGGAAAGTAATTACGCTCCCACTAAACCTCTTATACACACACGGGTCATCCTCGTTCTTGATGAAACCAAATTCAGTGACTGATTCATCAAAACGAATATTCCAGCTTCTTGATGCTTGCTTAAGTCCATAAATGGACTTCTTTAACTTGCATATCTTATGACGATCTGATGGATTAGTGAAACCCTCAGGTTGTGTCATATACACATCCTCATCCAGATTTCCATTAAGGAAAGCTGTTTTCACATCCATCTGCCAGATCTCATAATCATAATATGCCGCTATCGCGAAAAGAATCCGAATAGACTTAAACATGGCTACAGGTGAGAAAGTTTCATCATAATCTATCCCGTAGATTTGTTTGAAACCTTTCGCAACTAGCCTGCCTTTATAGGTAACTACGTTACCATCCATGTCAATCTTCTTCTTGAAGATCCATTTACAGCCTATAGGGATTACTCCCGGAGGCGGATCAACCAAATCCCAGACTTGGTTATCTGACATGGAGTCCATCTCGGCGCGCATAGCTTCAAGCCATCTCGCTGACTCTGGTCCACTAACCGCATCCGCATAAGTGAGGGGTTCATCATTATTAATGATGTAGACTCCGTCATAACGCTCAGGTTGTCGACGGATCCTTCCCGATCTTCGCGGTTCCCGTGATATCTGAGCCTCAGGTTGTTCAATAACCTGATCTACTGGCTCAGGCTCATCCAACTCTGCTTGAGCACTTTGTCCTTCCTCTGGATTCTCATCCAGCTTTATTTCTCTCCCACTGGCCTCTTGCAGAAGAAACTCCTTCTCAAGAAATATGGCCGTCCGAGCAACAAATACCTTGTTCTCTTTGGGATCGTAGAAATAATAACCCTTAGTCTCCTTAGGGTAACCGACAAAGATACATTTGTCAGATCTGCTCTCTAGTTTCCCAGAGGCGAGCTTTTTGACATAAGCCTCGCAACCCCAGATCCTGATAAATGTCAAGCTTGGCTGTTTCCCATACCATAATTCATATGGCGTCTTTGAAACTGCCTTGGATGGCACTCGGTTTAGTACCTTTGCAGCTGTTTCCAGTGCAAAACCCCAAAAGGAGTATGGAAGAGTAGCCTGACTCATCATAGAACGAACCATATCAAGTAACGTTCTGTTTCTCCTCTCGGACACACCATTCCATTGCGGTGTTCCTGGCGGAGTGAGCTGTGAGATAATCCCACACTCCTTCAGATAGTCAGTAAACGTATGACTCAAGTATTCTCCACCTCGATCTGAGCGAAGTGCCTTGATATTTCGGCCTAGCTGATTCTGTACTTCATTCTTGAACTCTTTGAACTTGTCAAAAGATTCACTCTTATGTCTCATCAGATAGACATAGCCATACCTACTGAAATCGTCAGTAAAGGTAATGAAGTACTGATAGCCACCTCTGGCATGTTTACTAAATGGCCCACACACATCACTGTGTATAAGGTCAAGTAAACCTGAAGCCCTTTGACCTTTGTGAGGAAAAGGCGACTTCGTCATTTTACCCATCAAACAAGCTTTGCATGTATCAATCTCCTTGTAAGAGAATGATCCCAGCAGTCCATGATCATGCAACCGCTTAATGCGTTTCTCGTTAATATGGCCTAAACGACTATGCCATAGCAAGGTGCTGTCATCAGCATACTTGGCTTTCTTAATATCAACATTTTGTATAGAACGCTCCATGTCCAACATGAATAATCCATTGCTAATTGAACCAGTTGCATAAACAATATTATCATAAGATAAAAGACACTTTGAAATATTGCATTCAAAGGAAAAACCCTTCCTGACAAGAGCAGGAATGGAGATAATATTTTTAGTAATACTGGGAACAAAATAACAATTGTCTAGTTCCAATACAATTCCAGATGGTAAAGAAATGAAATAGTCTCCTACAGCAACAGCAGCAACCCGTGCCCCGTTTCCAACTCGTAGGTCCACCTCATGCTGTCCCACCTGCCTTCTTCTCTTGAGTTCCTGTACATTTGAACAAATGTGAACTCCACATGCAGTGTCCAACACCCATGATATAGAAGAAGAAAACATGACCACAGTCACGAATATACCTGAGCCAGAAGCGATGCTTCCCCTCTTATCTCCTTGGAGCGCTTTACAGTCCTTTTTCCAGTGACCGAGCTGGCCACAGTGGAAACACCTGTATTCCTTGGACCGCTTCACCTTCTGCTTCAGAGCCTTGCTGTAGCTCTTGACAGGGGTCTTGCCCTTCTTCCCCTTCTTCTTGTTCCTCGAAGGAACCATTAAGACAGAGGTCGAAGGCTTTCCCTTCAGAGTCTCCTCAGTAGTCAAGAGCATATTCAGCAGCTCTGCCGGAGTACAATCGATTTTGTTCATATTAAAGTTAATAATGAACGCGTCGAATGAAGGCGGGAGAGACTGCAGAATAATATCCACAGCAAGCTCCTGGTTGATGGTATGCCCCAGTTTCTCTAGAGCCTCCTTGTGCCCAATCATCTTGAGCACGTGAGCTCCCACTGGGCTCCCTTCAGCCAGTTTGCTCTGAAAGAAAAGCTTTGTCAAATTGTAGCGCTCAGTCCTTGCCTGTGCAGCATACAGCATCTTGAGGTTCGCTATCATGTCTATAGCAGACATATCCTCATGCTGACGCTGCAGCGGTGGCGTCATAGACGCTAGCATCAGGCAAGCGACATCAATGCTATCATTGACGTGCTTTTCATAGGCTTCCCGAACCGCCCTTGCGGCGTTCGGAGCGGGCTGAGGCGGTATCGCCGTCTCGAGGACATACAGTTTCCTCTCTGCCTTAAGAACAATCTTAAGGTGTCCGAACCAGTCAGAGAAGTTCGGCCCAGCAAACTTCTCCCTTTCCAGTAGGGATCGCACATTGAAGTTCATGGTGTTCGTTGCTGCAGGTATCTACAACAATGCAAGAACAGCAAGGTCAGTATCAATGTTAAGAATCAATCAGGACTTAAGAAAGATTCTTTTTCTCACTATTTTATCTGACTGAAAAATCCATTAAACAGTCCGAAAGAGTAGACACTCTTTTAGTGAGATGGGATCCGGATTTCATACTTGGTCTCCGCGTCCCGCTCAGGCGAGATAAGATGCACAGAGAGTACAAGCACTAATCTCCGGTAGGCAGTCCCTGCCGATCGCCAACCCGTGCGATTCCCCTTCATCTGGGCAATCCAGCAGACTGTGCCAACTGAGTTGGTACAACACAGTCTCTGATCCCACAGATGGCTGCCTCCATGTGCTACCATATGCGCCACATATGTAGCCTACATGGTCAAGCTGACCCGACCTACTCCCTGGACCACCATGTGCTATGCTGAGCAACGAGAAGGGATAAATCCCTACTCTGTAACACACAGGTGTAATCCCACACCGTCTGAAGATAGATGGACGTGCCCACTGAGTGGGTACAACACGGCTCCAACGATAATCAGAACAGTGAGGTTTCGCGTCAGAAGGCTTACGAGCTTGATATTTTAGCGTTGGATTTTAACGGTCTTTTATCTTCTTCACTATCATGCAATTCCTATGGTGATAGCAGAAGATAAACTAATCATGCAATTCTAATATTTAAACAATAAATAAAAGAAAGCATGAATCTTATGTGGTAAAAGCCCATAGCCCTAGTAAGACCTTAATTAACTTAAGTCTTCACTTGCTTTTCTTCATGGGGCTTTTGCTGCTCATCTAGCCCAAACCAGGGCCCAAGCGCCATCTGCAGGTCTGGTGCGCCCACCAGGAATATGCGCCAGGTCCTAGGGTCGAACCCTAGACCTCCCACCTGGTCAAGCCACTTGCTGCATGCGCCTCTGCCAAGAGTGCTCTGTGCTCTTGTCTAATTAAATTACAAATTTAACTATCTAGACAAGATTGACACGCAGGTCAATTACATTTTATAAATTAAAGCAATGTGATGCGCAGATCACAATATAAAATTAATTTACAAAATTAACCAGGCACGCAGGCCCCAGCACAGCACTCATTAAAGACGGGCAGCCCACATAAGATTAAATAAACATACATATGCAACAATCAACATGTGATCCAATCATGAAAATTAAATTTCGAAAACCCCTTGGGATGAATTTTAACTTTCCTTATTTGCCCTACTGCCTTACAATGGTCTATTACTAGGGATCCACTCATCCATCCTAGTCAGATCCACTGCCCTTGCATGCACCAAGTCCTAACTGACTTGAGTCGACCATAAGGTCAACCATGCATGCGCCAGGGCTGAACAACCACAATGAGGTCTGGCAAGCGGGTGTGACCCCGGGCCTAACTCATGTGCGTTCATCAGTTGTCTCAATCAGACATCGCTACACGCCTGTCTGCAGCCGACCTGTAGCCACCACGTGCTTGCGCACAGGTGCTACCTGGTCAACCCATCAAGGCTGTCAGATAGTCTGATCAGACTTTTGGATCTAACCTAAGGAGGGTGACTTCAACCCTAATAACCCATCTAAGGGTTTAAAGTAGGTGCTTTAGATCTAAGATGAATCGCGCAAGTTATTTGTTTTGGAAACACAATAAAACATGCGCCAACAACATGCGCCAGGGAGAAAATAACATCTATAAGAAACATGTATTTTCGCCAACTTACAACTACAGCATAAGCATTCGCATGTGACCTATATATCTGTTATCTTGCGCAAACATGGATCATAAATCATAACATGGCAATCATAAAACATGAACATTGGCTCTGATACCAATTGAAAGGTCCCCACAAGGGGGGCGAAACCCCTAAGTATGGCGCATATTAAAATTTTAAGCAGCGGAAGAGGGTTTCTTGAGATCGGTTTCATGAGATATGATCAACCATAATAACCCGATTGCAAATAGAGAAGGGTTCATACCGTAGCCATTTCAAGATGGCGCCTTGGAAGAAAAAGTTGCAAGTGCCTCTTCTCCAAAGTCTCGCACACAAGATGAACAATGTGCTTCTTCCTTGGTGCTCCTTGTGCTAGCAAGGTTCCAAGGTTGTCTTGCCGAATGGAAAGGAAAAGATGAGATGATGTTCTCTTGGCCGAAACCTCCTCAACCTTCAAGGCGTCGCCACACACGGAAGTCGAGAGGAATGAGAGCGAGAGGCGAGAATAGAGAGCACTCTATTCGAACGTGAGTGACTCCAATTGGAGATCATGGTTACTAAAAATAGCAACCACTCACCGCTCCAACGTTCACGCCAAGTGAACATGTCGCCACACCTTGAACCATGCGCTCATTTCATGAGCCGGTTCAATTTGGTTTGGTTTAAAACCAATCAAGCCAAGTAATCAAGTCCAGATCTCAAATAAACCCTAAGGCTCCAGATCTGACCGTTCATCTCTTGATGCTCTTGATCTCACCGATCTAGCATCTATTCTCTCGATCGAAGCTTACCGATCTCAAGCCCTAATCAATCAAACATGATCAGACTAGATCTCACTTACAATCAGAGACTAAATCCCTTTAAACTGAACCTAAACAATTCAGTCCACACGATCTGACTTAAGTAAGCCATATCATCAAATTGTGCGACCCTGAGGGTTTCCTTTAAATGTCGGTAACGATAACTCACGTTATCACGATCAGTGAGGGGTATCTAGCAACACATCACTGTCTCCCGATATAAAAGAAATGAGTCTTCCAAGACTACACCCAAAAACAGCACAAGTGTGAATCAACTTCACTAGGCATGCATACTTCCTTTGCCACTGGATGTTCTTATTGGACAAGCGTGTCAAGCTTGTAGCTCCAATATGATGAGCATGATTAGATCATATGAACACTGTCATCTGGGTATGGCCATACACTCTCTCAATCATCTCATCCAGGGGGCCCCTTTAGAACATCACACTCCTTAAACAAGGAGACGGCAATCCTATGTCTATCACTAGTGCCCTAACCTGACTCAAGCTCATTATCCAAGATAGTCTATAATCATTATGTTTCAAATGATATTGAACTACCTCAAAACAATGACAATCATCATTTAGAAAACACAAGTGATCTCAAGTCAGAGGAAATGTGCCACTTGTCATATACAAGGATTATTCACATTGTGACAAACAATTGAATATCCTAGTAGGGTCTGTCCAGCACATCCAATGTACCCATGAGTCTACATCTTATTCCATGCTCGAAGCATCCTATAAGACTAGAACACATATTAGTCTTAACCATATCAAGGCTGTCTCATGTTCACCAAGATACATCGACTAAGGACTTAACTGCATGTCAGCCCAGCTGAACAGCTTTGAGACATTATTCAGAAGAACATATATTGCAGCAGACAATGTAGCTAACTGAATAATAACCATGCCTTTATAAACATAAACGTTTATTATATGATACTGTTACAATCCCAAGGCCTCAAACATTAGGCTTAAGGGCATACCCCAACAGGATATAATTTAGGCGCCTATTAAATTTCACAATTAAATATTTAATTGCAAAATGCGCCTATGCATATTAGTTAGCCAAGAGAAAATTTCTCTTGCCAATTAATAATTTTATTTTATTTATGTGACTAAAGTGCCAAGTTCAAATTTGCACTAAGACCCTTGTTTGACTCATTTTGATGACACCGATCAACAGAGGTCAAATGTGGTCTACCATAGGTCAACTAGTGGTTAAACATAAACTAAATAAACTATCATCTCCTTAGAAGAAATATCAAAGCATCAGTCGCCCAAAACGATCTGAATCACGCAATGATTTGATTAGAGGCTAAACGATCAGTATGAGAACTCGAGTGTTTAGGTGTGCCACCCTGTAGGTTCTTTAGACGTTGACAGTGATGACTAAATCATCACAAGCAATGAATGGCACCTACCAGTATAGCATTGCTACCCAAGTCATTAGAATAAATGTCACCATCGACAACCTCTAAAACTGTGATAAACTGTAAGTACATAATTGTTCTTTCACCAGACTGATGTCCAGATTGGGCAAGCATGTCACACTTGTTGATTCCAACATTATGGCATGACTAAATCAGGTTCTCACTTAGGTATGGCCATACACTTTCAGTCATCCATAGAAGGGCGTCATGGACAATCAAGCTTCCCTACAGGGAAGGGGCAAATCCTCTCTTGGCACATTGAATCTCTCATATATCATGATGCACCCAATGACAACCGATATGACTTCCCTTTTATGGTGAAGCGTTAGGTTGTATCAAAGTGCCTCAGTCACCACATAGAGATGCCAATACCCTCAAGTCTAGGACAATCGTAACTCTCTCACTGTGATCTTCATCTTGTGACACCAAGATGAATCCTCACGGTGGGTCGGTCTAGTATATCTCTCTTGATATACCTATATGTCTGCGTTAGCAACCCGTGCTCAACTAACGCATATACCAATCTCAAGTAAATAATAGCTATCCCATATCCACCATGATTCTTGACCAAGGACAAAACTGAGATAAGACAAACATCTATCACTTAGGGACATTATACATGCAACTATATATGTGCGCAGATGTACATATTTGCATAACAATGATCATACCAGGATATCTCATCTATCAACTAGATGTGATACACATATCCTATTGGACCATCCCAAAGGTCCTAGGGCATAAACACCAACTGTTATAATTTGATTTGAACTAACTTTCTATTTTTTTTATTTTGCAGGACCAAGTTGTAGTTACTAGAAACTTATGGGCTTTTGTGTAAAACTCTTTTAAAACCCTCTTTTCTCTATTGCCGAAGATTTCTTTCTCCCTTTCCGTTTTATGTTTTTCCTTTCGTGAGCTGAGGCAGCAATGAATCCTCCTCCGCTTCTTGGACGACAACCAAAAACCTCAGCGTCCCTTCTCCGTCTTCTTCGATGGAGCAGCGAGAGGTTTTCTTTGATGGCTGATGTATGAAGATTATTTTCTATTAAGCTTAGGCGCGTTATCTTCTTCTTCTTCTGCCCTAATTCTTTTCGTTTCCGTGTAGCGAGGTAAATCTTCCTCCACATCTGTTAGCCGATATATTTGCTATATTTATTCAATTTTGGAGGTGTAGCTAGGATTTATTTCCTTCCGTTCTTGTGATTCGATTTGAAAGACTCTCATAAACTCATGCGATCCTGGAATTAGTTTGTAGCAGCATACGTGGGCAAACAAAAAGAAAAAGAAAAGAATGTTTGTTGTGATGAATGAAATCATTGTGATAAGCTTGTTATTATTTTTGCGTGGCTGTTACATCTAGCATTAGAGGAATTAATTTGGATATGTGAAATTGTCAATTGGAGATTATGCTTTGACATTGTGAAACTCATTTCTTGGAACTGTGTATAAATATAAATCTTAGGGCTAGATTTGTACGATGTTTTGATTTAAATCCTAGAGAAAAATTTATTTACTATTTGAGTGTTTGGATTTCTGTTTTGATTAGATTTGAACTTAGTATTGCGGACAATTGGTGGAATAAAATGAATTTTTCCGATTGATGAATCATGTACAGGGGTAGAAAACTTACCTGGATAATTTGACATTGCTATGTGGATTTATAAGTGAATTAGGTTGTTGAACACTTAAAATAATTAGTTTAACTAGTAGAATTTCATTGCTTTAGTTGAATGCAAATTGATTTTGTTTGGATTTAATACACATACCCTTATTTTTTGAATTAGCAGAGTAGTTAAAAACATAAATCAATTTCATCATTTTGTGACTTCTAGTAACGAAGCTTTCTCTAAGTTGTGTAGATGTTTGTAAAAGAATCTTATTGGACAAGATCAAATTAATATGCTGATTTCAATTCTTAATTTTGATTCCTTTCATATCTGGGTATATGTGTGTACAGTGAGTTATTATATTTTTTTAAGCTTCGGATATGATGGCCTAATGGAATATTATTGTGGCTTTTACTTTAATCGGACTATTTGCTAGGAATGACAATTTATTTGATTGTGATTTTAATCTCTTGCAAATGAAAACTTGTTAGAATAGAATTTTCCCTTAAACCATATCAAGAGATTTATAAAGAGTTTCTTTAGGAATAGAACTATTTTAAATAATGTTATTCATTTAGATTAAGAGTTGTGTTGTAATGGATGGAATTATTGTGGGTGAAATTATATTTTAAATTCTTTATTTCTTGAAGTCATTTTGGATCCGTGAGATGTAAAATTGAATTGAGAACTGTGATGTTTAAATGAACCTACTAGTTTAGTTCATGTGTGGATAATTCTATTCCATTATGTGTTAAGGTATGGTTGGATAACTACATATACCAAAATAGCATAATATGAGCCTCGGTATTAAGCTGAGAATTTTGCTGTCATATACTTCATAGAACAATGATGCATGTGTAGACATTAGAACTAAATTACTTACTGTTGGGATTTGATTTCCTATAAATTTATGCGTATGTGAATAGGGAGATTGAGTTATAAGGAAAGAGTATGGATTCTCTTATTAATGATAAGGAATATTAAATGCATGCTTATGTAACTAAAAGAATTAATAACACAATCTTAATTATGTATACACAGTAATCCTTTCTCTTTGAAATTAATAGAAAAAGAGGATAGCTAAGATTTGATAAGATAGAAAGTCAAGTGATTCAAAGATCTTGAGAATTGGTAAGCATTTGGCAAAGGAGATCAACTTTTGAGGTAGGAATCTAAACTCTCTCCTTTCATCACAGCATTTTGATTTATTTAAAATCTGTGGTATCTTATAGTTCGCTTCCTTTGATTATTGCTTCTTAACTGTTGAACTCATTATCATTGTTTATTGATCATTGTGACAGATATGACATGATTTGACAACTGTATTGGTTACTTGTATATATACTTGTGATGATAGTATAGTACTGTTGG
The DNA here is from genome assembly GCA_027563935.2 of Costus lasius. Taxonomy (NCBI): domain Eukaryota; kingdom Viridiplantae; phylum Streptophyta; class Magnoliopsida; order Zingiberales; family Costaceae; genus Costus; species Costus lasius. The sequence continues at coordinate 60,822,526 of CM050454.1, read as the reverse complement.
TGAGCGTATAATGTCGTCGCATTGATTGATCCTATGATACCACCGTGGACTCTATAGTGTCGAGTATGGATCGACTATAGAGGTGCTAGCTAGAGGTCACCTGACGGGAAGTCATTAGACTAACCGGCGTCCTGGATGTTGGACGCAACATCCCCCGAGCTGTCTGAGGGCAGTTGTTCCATCGGTTGAGCAACGATGGAAACACTCTAACAAAGAGTGCGGACTCGATTGTGAGGTTATTTGTGGTTATGCTCTTGATTTTACACGACTATGATGATGTGATGTTTACATGTAGAATAGTGAAATAGTTTTTAATTATCTTTCCTTGTTACATGCATTTTGTGATCCCTACTTAGCTCTTCTTGCTAACTCCTTTGTTCTGCCTCCAGGTCCAGGTTCAGGTTCGGCCCAACCCCAAAATGAATAGCTAGATAGAGACTGCAGTCATGGGGGAATAAATAGATAAACTTTGATCTTTCTTGTGTTGTGGTATTTGTTTCTTGGTATTGTTTGCCAAATGTTGAACTTTGTAGAAAGTATTGAAAGATATTGTAATAAGCAAACTTTGACTTGATTTGTTTTTGATATAGATTGTGAGACTTGATGCATATGCAAATTTTTGTTAATAGATGTTATATTGTGGTTGAATGCATATTTGGAGATTGTGTTGGCTTGTATTCCTTAAACTCTTACGTCCCTAGTGAAGTCTTTCGCCGGGGCGTAACACCAACACCCATGTATTTTGTTTTTTTTTCAAAACTTTACAGGTATGTATTTTGAATTCTGAACTTAGGAAACATTTTGAGTATTTAATTTGATGACTTAGGGAATTTCTAAAATTTCATGTGGAATTAAATTGTTGAGTAAATTCAATTTAATTCTAGGATTAATAAAATACATATATGAATTGTTATATGTTCATGCGACGTCTGCATAGTGTTTTTATACTTGAAGTTTAATTTTCTATCTTTGCTTGATAGAAAATTTTTATGAATAGGAAATTGGTGATTTTACTTTAAATTGAGATTTGCTCCAACTCCTCTAGTTGAGTAATCTAAGGTCATGAGTTATATTGTACGATGAGTGGTATACTTTAAGTCTGTTGCGATCAAGTAACAGAGAGAAATCTTAAAAATAAATATTTATCCCTCTTGTATAAAGATCAATAACGATTTAAATACCATGCCACTGGCCGGCTTTCCCCATGATTAAAAAAAGAGAGAAGAGAGAGAGAGAAAGCTATAGGTTAAATGGACAACTCTGTTGACACTTTAAACAATGTTATCGTGCTAACAGGAAATGACATATAACCGTTTAAAGACCAAATTGCTCTAAAAATCTCTTATCTTTAACATCACCAAGATTCTTGAAATAAATTTTTTTTGTCTATTGAGTAATGTGGATTTATTAAGTTGAGAGTATTTGATACTTAGTGCGTGAAGAATGAATGTTATGACATGAACTATAAATTTTATCTTTCTTGGATTGTAAACGTTGAGAATTTATCTCTATTATTATTTTTCCTAAAATTACTTGAGTTCTGAAAGATCAACTGCTTGAATTGTGGACTAGGGACGTTATTAAGGAGAGAACAAATTAGATTATTCCTTATCTTTATATTCTCCATACATATCAGAATATTACTTTAGGACAAGCAAAGTTTTAATCTAGGGTATTTTGATACGTTGCATTTACATCATATTTTTGTTTGTATTTTATATGATATTTTAGGCTTATTTTATAATTTTATACTAATTTCTAGTGTTTTTACTTCACTTGGTATAAAATCTTCACTTTTCTTATTTTTTTATGAAAATACAAGTAAAATGGGATGAAACTAATAGATTTTGTGAGTTTTGAAGCCATAGCATGATTCCCGAGGAAATTACAAGGTCACACGTCAAATTTGTGGCGAAAACAGTGTCAGACGTGATATTCACGACTGCAGCCATGAGTTTCGAGTTCAAAGGGTGAAATCGCAGCTAAGTTAAAAAGTTCACAGAAACTTTCACGGGTGAGGCCGTGAATATTTCTGTGCACAAAAGACTTTACTCACAGAAACTTTCACGACCGTAGCCATGAACAATTTATGGGCCATGAGTTTTTTCGCCCTTCATGTTTTTCACTCTGAAAGACCCCAAATCGAGTCAGATTTGAACCAAACTCTCTAGAATTATTCCCTGAAGGGTTCCAAACCGATTAAACTATAAAAGGAGGAATTTTTGAAGGGCAATGGAGACTTTTATGGGTGAACATAATTACAGGTGACGGCTAGGGCGAAATCGACTTCTAGAGCAAAATTCGAGTAAGAATTCATGCAAAGGGGAGAATTGAAGTTCATCATCGTCTCCAGATTGAGGGAAAGCATTTCAAATTACTTTCTTAGTGATTTCTTGTACTTTTGATAGAATTTAATGCAAGTTTCATCTATATTCATGTTGTACACAATGAACATGAGTGAGTAAACTAGATTTCGGGATTTGGGATGTAGCCCACTGACGTTTATGGATTGAAACTTATTTTTTTATTCTTTGTCGTGATTATTATAGTATTGATTTGATTAGAACTGAGTTTATCCTGTAATTTGCTCTGGCTAAGTATATTTGCATTTTAGATGTTGCGAGAAGTACCGGTAGCTGAATTGCAATATCGGAACTATTCTATTCAAACCTATGAATCCAATTATGGGAGTAGTTTGGATTCGTTTGAAGGATTTCGTGGTTTTTCCTATAACTTAATGGGCTTAGTTGCGTTAATTGTCACGAGATTATGGAGTTAGCATAGCTAAGTACCGGATTACGCTTCGGGAGGAGGTAATCTGTACCTTAGGAAAAATCCCTTTCATTACTATAATACTCTATTCAAAAGATTGATTTTTATCAAATTCATAATTGTTAATGTGGTGAAACCCCGAGTCCCGGCCTTCTAAAAACTGATTTTTGTCCTTGACGTACCCTCTGCTACTTTTCATACTTAGAAGTTCACACAAAATCACAACTTGAATCGCTTAGATATAAACGAATCATGTAATCAGTACTTGACCGTACTTAACCGCCATATCCTTGTTGGAACGATAATCTTTTTATTACTTCAATATATTCGTGCACTTGCGGACACATCAAATACCAAGCTGGTAAAGCTAATGTGGTAGTTGATGCTCTAAGTAGAAAGTCTTCAAACTTGGTGGCAACCTTGATGGCAAAGTAGGCAACTATTTGAAGAATTTTATGGTTTGAATATCAGGATAATCACACAAAAGGCAAGAGTGCTAATTGCCACTCTCCAAGTCCGATATGATTTTCTTCTACAGATAAAAGAAGAACAACTTTAAGATATACAAGTAAAGAGTTAGAGAGAGCAAGTTGGTAAATGTTGGGGATAAAATTTTCATATTGGGAATGTTGGCATCTTACTATTTATGGATAGGTTTTGTATCCCAAGTGTTTCAGAAATTAAGGATAAGATTTTGCAAGAGGGACATACTTCCAAGTACTCTATACACCAGGTAGCACTAAGATGTATAATGATTTAAAGAAATACTTTTGGTGGGATGGTATGAAGAAAGTTATTGCAAAGTATGTTTCCAAGTGTTTAACATATCAGTTGATCAAAGCTGAACACCAAAAGCCTGGAGGACTATTGCAACCTTTAGTGGTGCATGAATGGAAGTGGGAAAGTAATGCTATGGATTTTGTTTCTAGTTTTCCATTAACATCTAAGAAAGATGATGTCATTTGGGTGATTGTGGACAGGTTGACAAAATTTGCATATTTCTTGCCTATTAGAATGACATACTCCCTAGATAAACTCACAAGTTTATATATTGATGAAATAGTAAGATTTCATGGTGTTCCAGTTGAGATTATATCTAATAGAGACCCAAGATTTCTTTCTAAATTCTAGCAAATATTACATGAAGCTTTGGGGAACTGTTGGGAAACCCCGGGGATTTTAAAATTTTTACAGACAAGCACAGCGGAAACAATCCCCGAAACAGGTCAGTCCCAAAAACCCAAAAGATCGAGTCTTGCGAGGAGATCGACACGGTGAGTAGGAGATGATACCTTGCAACGAATATGATGGATGCGATGCAGGCGCCCAAATGTGCGCCCTCTGCAGTCTCGCACACAGCCGAACCTCGAGTCCTCTTCTTCCACGCCCGGTGCTAGCCTTGAGAAGAAGATCCACGCCTTTGGGAGACTTCCTCAATCACTTGCGCCAAGTCCAGAGGAGATGCCAAGGAGAGGAGGTGGAGCTTCGTCGGAGTCCAACTCTTGAAGCACTCCACCAAGATCCAAACAGGAATTAACCAAATCCAAAGTCCAACTTTGGAGAGCAGGGCGCCAAGGAACTTGCAAGAACTGAACCAAGTAAGGAAGAGAGTCCAACTCTCTTAATGGCCGAATACCTCAAGAGTGGCGACAAAGGGAAGAGGAGAGGAGAGAGTCTAACCCGACAAAAGGGGGGCTAGGTGGTTTATATACCCATGAATAGGTGCACCTCTTCACAAGTGAAGAGGCACACCTCTTCATGAAGAGGCACACCTCTTCATGAAGAGACACACCTCTTCAAGAGGTAAAACCCAATTCGCCCATTCCAAGTCCCATGCGCCTAAGTTCATTCACCTCTTCATGAAGAGACACACCTCTTCAAGAGGTAAAGCCCAATTCGCCCAAGTAGATTCATCCTCTCCAAGTGAGAAGCTCCAAGCTTCCTACCTTAAGAAGATGCCAACTTGGGTTTGTCCACCTCATGGAAATGCGCCAAGCTCACTCCAAGTTGCTTGCGCCATTCCACTTGGCCCATTTGGCCTAAATGGCTCATTGAGCCCATTTGGCCTATTAGCCCAACTTGGTCTATTGGGCCCATTTGGCCTACTAGGCACAAAAAATAAGTTAGCTCCAAATGATTCCTTTCATCTCATCTAGCATAGTGGTGCTGATGGATTCTCCCAAACAGATCTGAGTTATCCAATAACTCAATCAATAGGCTACCCGATCAATGCGAGAACCCGAGTTCAAGTTGTGCGACCCTGTAGGTTCCTCAGACGTTGGTAGTGATGAACCTAGTCATCACAAGCAGTGATTGGCACCTAGCAGTGCATCGCTGCTACCCAAGTCTTCAGAATGGATATCACATTGACATCCCCATCATCGCAACAAGATACCGATGCATTACAGTCTCTTTGCCGAACTGATATCCGATTGGACAAAGTGTGTCACCACTTTATTTTTTATACCCAATCTCATGGTCATGACTAAATCAGGCTTTCACCTGGGTATGGCCATACACTTTCAGTCATGCAACCATAGGGGGGCCCCGTGGATACCAAGCTTCCCATAGGAAGGGGCAAATCCTATGTCTGTCCATTGATCTTCTCATATGGGTCGTCACATACCCAATGACAACCGTTATGACCTCCCAGTTTACGGCGAGGCATTAGGTTGTATCAAAGCATGTTCCTAACCATACAGAAGAGTCAATAACCTCAAGTCAAGGGATCAATGCATCTCCTGTCACTTGTGAGGTTAACTCATGACACCAAGTCAGAACCTCACAGCGGGTCGGTCCAGTATATCCACCACTGATATACCCATATGCCTGTGTTAGCACCCCGTGCGTAACCAGCCCATATACCAGTCTCACATGTACCAGAGCTGTCCCTTATCCACTAAGGTACATCGACTGGGGACTATAGTTCGAGCACAGATCCAATCTGTCTCTAGGGACATTATCATGTTAGTACATATGCGCAGATGTAAACAAACATAGATAACGATAATGCCAGAATGATATAAATATCAAAGTCAAGTAGTACATAAGTGGACCAAAACTAGGTCCTAGGGCATATACACCAACAATCTCCCACTTGCACTAAGACCTAGAAGTTGAGGAATCTCAACCCCATATCTCTAGCGTGACCATCATGCTTCTGCTGCACCAAAGCCTTGGTCAATGGGTCTGCCAGATTGTTCTCTGTGTCAACTCTGCTATTTTTGACATCACCTCTGTCAATGATCTCTCTGATCAGGTGAAATCTTCTGAGTATGTGTTTGGATCTTTGATGAGACCGTGGTTCCTTAGCTTGTGCAATTGCTCCATTGTCGTCACAATAGAGTTCAATGGGATCCATTGCACTAGGGACCACCTGAAGATCACATAAGAACTTCCTAATCCAAACGGCTTCTTTGGCTGCCTTAGAAGCAACGACATACTCAGCCTCGGTCGTAGAATCAGTTACAATGGATTGCTTAGAGCTCTATCAGCTCATAGCACCTCCACTCAATCTGAACACATAGCCTGCCTGCGATCTAAAGTCATCAGGGTCAGATTGGAACGATGCATCAGTATAGCCCTGCATACTAAGCTCTTCCTGTCCCCCATAGACCAGGAACAAATCCTTAGTTCTTCTCAAATACTTTAGGATGTTCTTTACAGCCACCCAGTGCTATAGACCTGGATTGGATTGGTATCGGCTGGTTATGCTTACAGCATATGCCACATCTGGTCTAGTACACAACATTGCATACATGATCGATCCTACTGCCGAAGCATAAGGAATTCGACTCATGTCATCCCTCTCAGCCTGTGTTGTAGGACACTGGCTCTTTGAGAGAGTAAGGCCATGTCTTACTGGAAGGTATCCTTTCTTGGATTGCTCCAAGTTGAACCTCTCTAGGACCTTATCAATGTAGGTACTCTGACTAAGGGCCAGGAGCCTCTTGGATCTATCTCGGTAGATCCTTACGCCTAGAATATAGGGGGCCTCCCCTAAGTCTTTCATCTCGAAACACTTCCCCAACCATGTCTTCACAGCTTGAAGACTAGGGATGTCGTTTCCGATGAGCAGTATGTCATCAACATACAAGACCAGAAAAATCACCAAGCTCCCACTGAATTTTCTGTATACACAGGCGTCATCTTCACTTTTGATAAAGCCATAATCTCTCACGGCTTCATCAAATCGAAGATTCCAACTTCGAGATGCTTGCTTTAATCCATAAATGGATCTATTTAGCCTGCAGACCTTATTAGCCTCTGTAGGATGGATGAAGCCATCAGGTTGTGACATATACACATCCTCAGTTAGCTTCCCGTTAAGGAATGCAGTCTTCACATCCATCTGCCATATCTCATAGTCATGATATGCAGCTATAGCAAGCAGAATCCGAATGGATTTGATCATGGCAACTGGCGAGAAGGTTTCATCATAGTCCACCCCGTGAACTTGTCTGAATCCTTTAGCCACAAGTCTACCCTTATAGGTAACTATGTTGCCATCCATGTCAGTCTTCCTCTTGAAGACCCATTTACACCCTATAGGTTTTACCCCATCAGGTAACTCAACCAAATCCCAGACTTGGTTAGCCGACATGGAATCCATCTCGGATCTCATGGCCTCAAGCCATTTCTCGGAGTCCGGTCGAGCGACCGCCTCATCATAGGTCCTGGGTTCATCCTCAACGATGAAGATCACATCGTGTTGGGTCGGCAGCGACCCGTACCTCTCAGGTGCACGACAAATCCTCCCAGACCTACGTAGGGCCTGTGTCTGAGCCTCTGGTTGCCCAGCAACCAGTGCAAGTGGCTCAGGTTCCATCTCACCTGCTGTGTCTTGTGGTTGACCTTGGACCTCATCCAAGTCAAAGCTTCTCCCACTAGTGTCTTTCAAGAGAAATTCTTTCTCTAGAAAGACAGCACCCCGAGCAACAAAAACTTTGTTCTCGGTTGGGACATAGAAGTAGTATCCTTTAGTTTCCTTAGGATTCCCCACAAACACACATTTATCAGATCTAGGTTCTAGCTTGCTAGAATCCTGACGTTTGACATAAGCCTCACATCCCCAGATCTTGATAAAAGTGAGATTAGGGCGTCTCCCACTCCACATCTCGTATGGTATTTTGGAGACACTCTTAGATGGAACGTTATTCAGTATTAGAGAAGCTGTCTCTAGTGCATGCCACCAGAATGAGGGAGGTAGAGTTGCATGACTCATCATGGATCGAACCATATCCAATAAAGTTCAATTTCTCCTTTCAGACACACCATTCCATTGAGGTGTTCCAGGAGGAGTGAGTTGGGATATGATCCCAGTCTCTCTCAAATAGTCAAAGAACTCACCACTCAGGTACTCTCCACCTCGATCTGATCGAAGAGCTTTAATGGATCTTCCAAGCTGGTTCTCTACTTCATTCTTGAACTCCTTGAATTTCTCAAAGGACTCAGATTTATGCCTCATTAAGTAGACATAACCATACCTACTGAAGTCATCAGTGAAGGTAATGAAGTAGTTATACCCTCTGATGTGGGGAGGAAGGAACACATCGCACCTCCCGCACAACACTAAGGGTCGACAAGCAACACATGCCAAGTCCGACCCCCTCGGACACACAGTCCGCAAGGTCCAGGATTCTCCCCCGGGCGACACACGCACATGTTGGCAACACATGCCCAACATGCCTGCAGCGGGGCTCGAACCCTCGACTTGCCCCTTTCGAAGCAAGTCCCTTTAACCATTGAGCTGCAGCTCAATGGTTAAAGGGACTTGCTTCGAAAGGGGCAAGTCGAGGGTTCGAGCCCCGCTGCAGGCATGTTGGGCATGTGTTGCCAACATGTGCGTGTGTCGCCCGGGGGAGAATCCTGGACCTTGCGGACTGTGTGTCCGAGGGGGTCGGACTTGGCAACACATCGCACCTCCCGCACAACACTAAGGGTCGACAAGCAACACATGCCAAGTCCGACCCCCTCGGACACACAGTCCGCAAGGTCCAGGATTCTCCCCCGGGCGACACACGCACATGTTGGCAACACATGCCCAACATGCCTGCAGCGGGGCTCGAACCCTCGACTTGCCCCTTTCGAAGCAAGTCCCTTTAACCATTGAGCTGCAGATGATGGGGTCACCAAGCATGCAACATTCAAACAACGCACTTCGAAAACATTTTGATAAATAAGTATAGCTTAGTAAACCCTTTAAGCTATCGTAGTTCGAAATTAGTTTGTTTTGGTATGTAATAGTGGAAACCGAAACTACATTCAGCAACTAATCTTATCATGCACTTCTAATAAAGAGGAACGCCTAACAAGAGCTTGACATGCGGTTCTACAACATCAAATAAACCTAGGCATGCGGTTCTACCATAAGAAAATAGGGCTAATCTAGGGGAGGAACTCACCTTGCACCCTTTGAGAATAGAAAGGGTGACCTTCCCGTTCTTCACCGGTCCAATGGTTGAATCTCACGAAGTAGGGCCCTATGAGCTTACACACATGGCATTGCAGCATCCCACACATGCGTGGGTGAGTTTAAAAGAATATTAAGAGGCCATTCACATAAACACACTCAAGGGGGAGGATAGCCTCCAAATTCCCTTGCTAACATTTTGAGACTAACTAATTAAGAGGGGAAAGGGGGGGGAATGAACTTGTATGCCTTCCTTGACCTTGCGCAACCTGAGAAGTGACCTTAGTGAGTGTAGATGGAGGTTCAGAAACTTCAAGAAAACATCAACCAAGGTAGTAGAAAGACTTAGCTAACTTAAGGTGATGGCTTGATCTCGGCATGGGATTAAAGACACCATCTTGAGTCTCGGCTGGTCCAGCTCCTCCTCTTGGGCTGAGGACTTGTCAAGGCTAAGGGGGAGGAAGTGGCGTGAGCTCCCTTCTTCAAGACAAGCGCAAAGGGTGGAAGATGATTGAAGAGCAAGAGGGGGTGGAAAGACACTCTCGGCAATGGTTGGAAGAGGGGAGGGGGCAGGTGACACACACCTTTTGAAGACACACTTCAGCAATTTGAAATTTCATTCAACACTAAGTACTTCACTTTACAAGAGGACTACATCATATAGGGGAGTCTCCAACGGTTATCTCCCTAAGCTCAAAACAAGTCACACAAGCAAGCATGATGTAGACAACTCAATGGGCTGATCTCTTCTTCCAAATGGGTGGTTGTTTGGAGTTTGAACTTTGGAGTCTTCAGCAGGTTAGTAAGCTCGAAATCTGAGATGAGAGTGGACTGAAGAGGCTGCTGATGGCTGACATTGCAGGCTGCAAATTGGCATGGGCGGCTGGCACTTGAAGGGACTGAAGTTGTTGCAAAGTGCAGGCTGCTCCTTGACTTTGGGGGCTGGCGCATGATGGATTGAAGTGGCATTGTTTCAAGCTGGTGGCTGGCGCATGTTGACTTTAGGGGCTGCAACAGCAGGTGAGGGAATGGTCTTGTCCATCTTTGCTTCAAAGGGGAAGGGGCGGTTGGAGGTAGAGACAAATCCCCATGGCTGCCAACTAGGATGGTAGAGTGTTGGGTACTTGTGGTGATGCTCCTTTGAGTTGGATGGGCTGGTTCTCACATGAGATGGACTCATGGGCTCATGGCATCTCTTGGAGTTATCTTGACTTGATTTTGACTTGCATCCCAAAATGGAGTTGACCTATACTATTACATTAATTTCATGCACTAACCTACCATACATAAGTGGCGGATCCTAGGGATGTAACTACATGGTGTAATTGTTGGGTGGATCTAACCTACCATATGATGCAAGTTATGCTAGGAGATCTAACTTAAAGATGCATGCAATGCAAGAGATGGAAATAACTTAAAGGATGTACGCAATGCAAGGAATGAAAATCTAACTTAAAGATGCATGCAATGCAAGAGATGGGAATTTAGGTGCCCTAGCTAGGGTAACCTTAAACTCCATTTGTATTTCCGTGGGTCATGTCGCCTCCCCACATCAGCTCTCCCCGGGTGAGAAAAATTCTTCTCCGAAGAATTGTCCTTATCCATGAGGAGCCTTGAAGTAGTAAGGGTGAGTTCTTCCTCGGGGAGCCAACCCTCTTCACCATGGTCATATCCAACTAAGTAGAGTAACTCTACCTTATCACGGGTGAAATGGGTTTGGTCCTCAAGGATGGACTCAATCATATGCTCACAAGTGGGGTCATAGTATGGGGTGGAATGATGCTTATGCAATATGAAGTCATCCACATCAAAAGTGATGGGGTCCAAAAATCAGTGTCAACAGCATCACAGCAATCAATCTCTTCATCCCAATCTTCATGCTCCTTAAATTCAGGGTCTCCTACACAGAATGTCCTTTCTCGGCCATATTCATTAGTATGTTTGTGGTATACAGGCCTACTAAAAGATTCAGGTATAACAAACTCAAAGTGTTCAAGTTCTGGGAGGGAAAGCAAATCATTATTCAATTGAATTTTCTTTAACCCTGGAGTACTAAGGCCAGACTCAAGGTCTAAAGGAGAGATGGGTGATGTTGCCAACTCAGACAAGTTAGGTTCTAAATCATATCCTAGCATGGGAAACTTAAGAGGATCTAAAGTATATTCTACTTCATATTCAGGTGAGCTAATGTCTAACTCAAGAAGGGTGAGGGGCGCCTCTAGGATTGGACTTCCTAAGGGAAAAAGAAATGGCTCTCCCATATCTGGAGTAAGATCCTCGAAGCTAAACTGGGGGGGCTCTATCATGTCATAAGGAGAAGGTTGATATAGGTCAGTCCCTATGGGGTCAACTTGAGTAGGGTCATCCCTAGAGTCTTGGGTTATAAGCCCATGTTCAATTGGCCCTAAATGTGGCTTAGGAGTGTGGGTGGCAAGACCTAAGAGATATGTTTCATGGGTCATTGGATCAAAGGTCAAGTCTTCTAGGCCTTGAAGTTGAGGTTCTCCTAATGCTTGGGACTTAGGATCTTGGTCAATGAGAAAAGGATCTAGCATGGGTTCCATCTTAGGCAAAGTAAGGGATCCTAACTCATGTGGGTTGAGATCTAAAGGTGAAGGATCCTCTATGTGTAAAAGTTTGGGCTCTAGGGGTGGGCTTAGGCCTAACTTGGAAAGTTTAGTGCTAGATGGCTCAAAAGTGGTCAAAGAAGGGCCTAGACAAGATGGTATGTCTACCTTAATCTCTAAATATGGTTGAGTAAGATATTTAGGCAGATCATCCATAGAGAAAGGTTCAAACTTAGGTTGAGTCAAGCCTAAAGTGTGATGGTCCTCTAATTGAAGGTGTTGGATTTCTAAAGTGTCTAGAGGCTCATCTAAACTTTCACTAAGGTCAAGTGGCTTGGAACCTAAGTGTTCACAACCTATTGAAGAGTTCTCTAAAGTTTTTCTTATGTCATGAAGAGTAGGTTCACATGGTTCAAGCACTTGATCTAAACATGGGAGCCCTAAAGGGTGAGGCAAACTAGTCTCATAGGTCACTAAGGGTAGGATAGCTTCCACTAAGTCTAGCCTAATATGATTGGGTTCAAGTTCTTCCATAGGCTTAGGTGAGATTGTTCTTAAAGAGGTGGACTTAGTATGACCTATGTGGATGTCAAGAGAGTTTTCCTTAAGTTGGTTGAGTTCTTGTTTGGGTTTTATGGACAACATGATTTGACATGGAGGTAAGTCTTCAATGGGTTCCCTAGACTTGATTTGAGATTGGCTTTGGGAGGGTAGCTTTGGTTCTAAGGCTTGATTGAGCTCCATGGTTTGATTGACTACCTTAGGGGCTTTGGGTCTTGGATGGTCAATTTTCCTTTTATAAAATCTCTTAAGATTTTGCTCCACCTCACTAGCTATTTGAAAAGCATCTTCTATTGTGTATATGGGGTAGTAGGTGAGACCTCTTTTAATCTCAAAGCTAAGACCATCTCTAAACCGGTTAAGCATAACCCTAGGAGCTTCTCTAGTACTATGGTAGAGGGTTTTGAACTTTAGTATATATTCAGCTACATTCATGTTCTCTTGGGTAAGCAATTTTTCATTGAGAGATGTAGGGTCATTGAGAGATGTAGGGTCATATATTTCTTTTATCATGTCATCCCATCTCTTGATGGGTTGTCTATTGCCTCTTAGGGGATTGAATCTAGTAGTCATTTTCGAAATGAGTAAGGTTTTGAAAATAAACCCTAAGGTGATAAATATAGCTAGTCAAATTCTTTCAAGCACCTAGGTCCAAAAATCGCCTTAGTAGTAGGAAAATAAAGTTTTGGTCTTATAAAATCCTACTCTAAGAGCCTAAGCTCTGATACCAAGATGATGGGGTCACCAAGCATGCAACATTCAAACAACGCACTTCGAAAACATTTTGATAAATAAGTATAGCTTAGTAAACCCTTTAAGCTATCGTAGTTCGAAATTAGTTTGTTTTGGTATGTAATAGTGGAAACCGAAACTACATTCAGCAACTAATCTTATCATGCACTTCTAATAAAGAGGAACGCCTAACAAGAGCTTGACATGCGGTTCTACAACATCAAATAAACCTAGGCATGCGGTTCTACCATAAGAAAATAGGGCTAATCTAGGGGAGGAACTCACCTTGCACCCTTTGAGAATAGAAAGGGTGACCTTCCCGTTCTTCACCGGTCCAATGGTTGAATCTCACGAAGTAGGGCCCTATGAGCTTACACACATGGCATTGCAGCATCCCACACATGCGTGGGTGAGTTTAAAAGAATATTAAGAGGCCATTCACATAAACACACTCAAGGGGGAGGATAGCCTCCAAATTCCCTTGCTAACATTTTGAGACTAACTAATTAAGAGGGGAAAGGGGGGGGAATGAACTTGTATGCCTTCCTTGACCTTGCGCAACCTGAGAAGTGACCTTAGTGAGTGTAGATGGAGGTTCAGAAACTTCAAGAAAACATCAACCAAGGTAGTAGAAAGACTTAGCTAACTTAAGGTGATGGCTTGATCTCGGCATGGGATTAAAGACACCATCTTGAGTCTCGGCTGGTCCAGCTCCTCCTCTTGGGCTGAGGACTTGTCAAGGCTAAGGGGGAGGAAGTGGCGTGAGCTCCCTTCTTCAAGACAAGCGCAAAGGGTGGAAGATGATTGAAGAGCAAGAGGGGGTGGAAAGACACTCTCGGCAATGGTTGGAAGAGGGGAGGGGGCAGGTGACACACACCTTTTGAAGACACACTTCAGCAATTTGAAATTTCATTCAACACTAAGTACTTCACTTTACAAGAGGACTACATCATATAGGGGAGTCTCCAACGGTTATCTCCCTAAGCTCAAAACAAGTCACACAAGCAAGCATGATGTAGACAACTCAATGGGCTGATCTCTTCTTCCAAATGGGTGGTTGTTTGGAGTTTGAACTTTGGAGTCTTCAGTAGGTTAGTAAGCTCGAAATCTGAGATGAGAGTGGACTGAAGAGGCTGCTGATGGCTGACATTGCAGGCTGCAAATTGGCATGGGCGGCTGGCACTTGAAGGGACTGAAGTTGTTGCAAAGTGCAGGCTGCTCCTTGACTTTGGGGGCTGGCGCATGATGGATTGAAGTGGCATTGTTTCAAGCTGGTGGCTGGCGCATGTTGACTTTAGGGGCTGCAACAGCAGGTGAGGGAATGGTCTTGTCCATCTTTGCTTCAAAGGGGAAGGGGCGGTTGGAGGTAGAGACAAATCCCCATGGCTGCCAACTAGGATGGTAGAGTGTTGGGTACTTGTGGTGATGCTCCTTTGAGTTGGATGGGCTGGTTCTCACATGAGATGGACTCATGGGCTCATGGCATCTCTTGGAGTTATCTTGACTTGATTTTGACTTGCATCCCAAAATGGAGTTGACCTATACTATTACATTAATTTCATGCACTAACCTACCATACATAAGTGGCGGATCCTAGGGATGTAACTACATGGTGTAATTGTTGGGTGGATCTAACCTACCATATGATGCAAGTTATGCTAGGAGATCTAACTTAAAGATGCATGCAATGCAAGAGATGGAAATAACTTAAAGGATGTATGCAATGCAAGGAATGAAAATCTAACTTAAAGATGCATGCAATGCAAGAGATGGGAATTTAGGTGCCCTAGCTAGGGTAACCTTAAACTCCATTTGTATTTCCGTGGGTCATGTCGCCTCCCCACATCACCCTCCTCTGGCTTGTTTATTGAAAGGCCCACACACATCAGTATGTATGAGATCCAATAAACCTCCTGCCCTCTCACCAATCTTGGTGAAGGGCGCCTTTGTCATTTTCCCTAATAAACAAGGTTCACAAGTATCAAATTCCTCTAAGGAACTTGAATCTAACAACCCACTTGCATGGAGTTGTTGGATGCGATTCTTGTTTATATGGGCTAATCGACAGTGCCATAGGAAAGCACCAACTGAACCACTCAGTTTGGTCATTTTATTACTTATGTTACAAATAGAACTTTCCATATCCAAGATATATAGACCATTGCACAAAGTACCCTTCCCATAGAACATATTTGCAAATGAAAAAGAACAAGAGTTCTTATTTATTTCAAACTTAAATCCCTTCTTTGCTAAGCAAGGAATGGATACAATGTTCTTAGTAAGTGAAGGTACATAAAAGCAATTATCTAGTTCTAATTGAAGTCCAGAAGGCAAGGAGAGAGTCAAAACGCCTACAGCAACAGCAGCAACCTGTGCCCCATTTCCAACGCGTAGGTCAATCTCTCCAGGCCGCACCGATCTACTTTTCTTGAGCCCCTGCATATTTGTACAAATATGAGCCCCACATGCGGTATCCAATACCCATGACATAGAAGTAGAAAGATTGACTTCTGTAACTTAGATACCTGAGCTAGAAGTTAAGGCCAAGCCTTTCTTCTCCTCATTCTGAAGCTGCTTGCAGTCCCTTCTCCAGTGACCTTGTTTGCCATAGTGAAAACACCTCTGGTCCTTTGACTTCTTTGCCTTTTTCTTCAGTGCCTTGGTAGGACCTCTGGCACTGCTCTTAGCACGTGCCTTACCCTTCTTCTTTATCTTCTTGGTCGTAGAGACCAAAAGAACAGAATTGGGTTTGGTCTTACCCATCTCACGCTCGGCTGTTTGGAGCATATTCATTAATTCCTCCCGTGTGCACTCAATCCGGTTCATGTTGAAATTAATAATAAACGGACTGAAGCTAGGGGGCAGGGAATACAGAATAAGATCCACAACACATTCCCAATAAGTTTGAGAACATGGGGTCTCATTGATGCACCCTCAGACAACTTACACTGAAAGACTGCTTTGGCGGTGTCAAATCTCTCAGTTCTAGCCTGAGCCTCGAACATCTATTTCAGATGAGTGATCATCTGAAAAGCGTTCTGCTCCTCATATTGCACCTGCAGTTCAGGTGCCATGCTGGCTAGCATAAGACATGCAACCTCCAAAGAGTCTTCCTAATGCTTTCTATAAGCATCTTTGTCTGCCGTTCGGGCATTAGGCGGAGGAGCCGCAGGAAGAGCCTGTTCAAGGACATACAGCTTCTTCTCAAGCTTGAGGACTATCCTCAAGTTCCGATACTAGTCCATAAAGTTAGTTCCAACTAACTTATCCTTATCAAGGAGTGATCGTAGTGATAATCCGCCAGTATTCGTAGCCATTGTTCTACAACACCCAGGAAAAATAGATTAGTACTACTTCGAATCATTTAAACTGGACTTGTTTTAAATGATTGCTGCTCCCACTATTTTAAGTTCAAATTGACAACCCACAAAGTCAATCGGGAAGTTTAAGACTTCCTAGTGAGATGGGATCCTTATTTCACATGAGGCTTCGCGTCCCACGAGGGTGGGATGAGATGCACAAAGTAACCCATGTTTCCTAAGGTGGGCGCGCCGGCCGGTTGCTCCAAGCAACTCCCCTTGTTGAGACAGTCTAGGCATTTCATGTCCAGCGAGGGCTGGATACAACATGAAATCCTAACCTCTCAACGATGCCTCTAGACTTTCACCATGTGCCCAGCACATGTGAACTTCTAGTCAAGTCCATTCCTAACCGTTATGCCCACGGCCAACGAGTTTCCTTGCGAAGGCACGCCCAGGTTAAAACTGGACTGGGGAAACCATTGTCACCACACACCTTCTAAAGATAAGTGGGTGTGTCCCACGAGGGTGGGAAACAGTGCACAACACCACTAATCGATAGCTTGATGAGGGCTACGCATCAGAAGGCTACAGACTTGATATTAATTTTTGAGGGTTTTTGAGGTCTCATCCTCTTAGTTTTATCTTTTGTCTAACATTACAGGCATGCAATCCTATAGTGATAACAAAATGATAAAACACATTCAGGCATGCTTTTGCAGATATTAAAAGTAGTAAACAAGCGATGTGGTCATAGCCTAATCAACACATTGAACCATCACATGCCGAAGGATATTCAATGCTTGACCTAGGTGACAAGCCCCAACAAGACCTAACCTAGCCGCCACCAAGCTTTATCTTCAAGTGTGGCTTCAAGGTCCTCCACATCAAGGCATAGCACGCAAACCCAAGGGTTCGGCCAAGACATTGATGGCTCCTCCATGCATGATGCGCCATCATGCTTGTGCCAAGAGGGATAGCTCACGAACCCTATGGTTCGGCCAAGCCCTTACTTGTGGCACCAAGCAAGATGTGCCATCATGATTGATGCGCCAAGATGTAAGCTTCAAGAGGGATGCGCCCTTAATCTTCTTTGTGCGTTTACAAAACAAAAAGAAAAAGCGGCACGCAGGCCTCACACAGAATACATCACAGGCATACAAGGGGCTTGACTATGACCACAACACGATGCACAATCATCTCATGCTTTTCTATATGCTCATGAAAACATAAAACTTCAGTTTTAGTTTCTTACAAAATATGTCTTTGAACCTCAACGTCCGCTCACAAATCTAAGATTTTCGTTTCTCTCAGGAGTCTACAAGTGACGCATGTATGCTCCAAGCATGCTTGCCGTCTACTCTTGCAATCCTTAACTTGCCAAGAAGTCCCACATAGTAAGTCTATCCTACATGCGTGGGGAGAAATTAATTCTCTCACATGTGGGTCTATCCCACCATGTGAAGAAAGCGAAAACCAAAGAGTTGAATAGATGTTAGGAACGAAAAACTTACAATTTTTCTTACTTAGAAAAATTCATGCGCATATGCAATTTTTCAAAAAATTTCAGATGGCATGCGAGCATACAATAAAAGCATAAACACCGTTCGAGTTTGCAAGTTGGCTCTGATACCACTGTTGGGAAACCCCGGGGATTTTAAAATTTTTACAGACAAGCATAGTGGAAACAATCCCCGAAACAGGCCAGTCCCAAAAACCTAGAAGATCGAAGATCGAGTCTTGCGAGGAGATCGACACGGTGAGTAGGAGATGATACCTTGCAACGAATATGATGGATGTGATGCAGGCGCCCAAATGTGCGCCCTCTGCAGTCTCGGTGTTGGGGTATGCCCTTAAGGCTAATGTTTGAGGCCTTGGGATTCCATGAGTATCATGTATATAAACTCTTTTGTTTATAAAGGCAATGGTTGTTATTCAGGTTGTTACATTGTCTGCTGCAATATGTGTACTTCTGAATAATGTCTCAAAGCTGTTCAGCTAGGCTGACATGCAGTTAAGTCCTTAGTCGAGATATCTTGGTAAACATGAGACAGCCTTGATATGATTGAGACTAATGTGTGTTCTAATCTTATAGGATGCTTCGAGCATGGAATAAGATGTAGACTCATAGGTACATTGGATGTACTGGACAGACCCTATTAGGATATTCAATTGCTTGTCACAATGTGAATAATCCTTATGCTACAAGTGGCACATGTCCTCTGACTTGAGATCACTTGTGTTTCTAAATGATGATTGTCATTGTTTTGAGGTAGTTCAATATCATTTGAAATATAATGGTTATAGACTATCTTGGATAATGATCATGAGTCAGGTTAGGACACTAGTGATAGATATAGGATTGCCATCTCCTTAATTGGAGTGAGATGTTCTGAAGGTCCCCCCCCCCCTGAATGAGATGATTGAGAATGTGTATGGCCATACCCAGGTGACTATGTTCATCTGATCTAATCATGCTCATCATATTGGAGTTACAGGCTTGATACGCTTGTCCAATAAGAACATCCAGTGGCAAAGGACACATGCATGCCTTGTGAAGTGGATTCACACTTGTGCTATGTTTTGGGTGTAGTCTTGGAAGACTCTTTTCTTTATATCGGGAGACAGTGATGAGTTGCTAGATACCTCTCACTGATCGTGATAACATAAGTTATCGTTACCGACATTTAAAGGAAACCCTCAGGGTCGCACAATTTGATGATGTGGCTTACTTGAGTCAGATCGTGTGGACTGAATTGTTTTGGTTCAGTTTAAAGGAGTTTAAACTCTGATTGCAAGTGAGATCTGGCCTGATCATGTTTGATTGATTAGGGCTTGAGATCGGTAAGCTTCGATCGAGAGTAGTGATGCTAGATCGGTGAGATCAAAGGCATCAAGAGATGTACGGTTAGATCTCGAACCTTCATGGTTCAGATGAGATTTAGACCATGGCTTGGCTTGGTTCAATTTGATCTTTGAACCGAAATCAATTAGACCGAATTCTATTTGAACTGGTTCACATATGTGTGAACGCATGGTTAAATCGAATTGGCGTTTTGGTTTGGTTCATAAGAGACATGAACGCTTGTAGTGATGACTTACCATTTTTAGAAGTGGAGGTTTCGGAAATGGTTTCTCAACGCTTCACTTTGGATGAGAACGTTGGTCTCTCTCTCAACTCAACGCCTCTTTCTCGGTGTGGAGAGTTTTGACGAGAACAAGGAGGAGTTCATCCACGCCAAGATCATCTCCTTTTTCCTTCATTCGATCAAGGACATCTTGGAGATCCTTGCTAGCACAAGGAGCAACAAGAAGCAAGTCAATTCTCATCTTGTGTGCGCATCTTGTGGAGGAGACCCTCTTCGATCTCTTCTTCCAAGGGACCATCCGAAAGATGGCTATGGTATGATCTACTCTTGATCTATTCAATCTATGATAGTTGATCATATGACATGCAAAAGATCATCAAACCCTTGCTACCGCTTGCAAAGTTTTATTTGTGCCATGCTTAGGTTTTGCGCCCCCCACTCGAAAGGGGTTTCTTCAATTGGTATCAGAGCTGCGGTTGTATGTATGGTTATATGATTGCTTTGTGATCCTTGTTTGCGCTCTAGCTTAGATCTTAACTTCATGCGAAAACTGGATGATGATGTCTTTCTTGTTGGCGCATGTATGATGATGTGCGCATCTATCATGTTGAATGTTGTTGATGTTTTCTCAAAACAAACTAAATGACTTGCGCGCTCACCATTAGATCTAAGTGGCGCTTACTATAAACCCTTAGACGGGTTGATGGGGTTGAAGTCACCCTCTAGGTTAGATCCAATAGTCTGATCAGACCATCTGACAGCCTAGATGGATCGACCAGATGGCACCTGTGCGCAAGCACAAGGTGGCTATAGGTCGATTGCATCACAGGCGTGTAGCGAGGTCTGGTTGAGACAACCAGTGAACACACATGAGTTAGGCCCGGGGTCACACCCGCTTGCCAGAACTCATGTTGGTTGTTCAGCCCTTGGTGCATGCATGGTTGACCATTAGGTCAACTCGAGTCAGTTAGGACTTGGTGCATGCAAGGGCATGGATCTAACTAGATTGTTGAGTGGATCCCTATCAATGGACCGTTGTAAGGTTGTAGGGCACATAAGGAAATTAAAATTGATGCCTATGGGGTTTTCAAAATTTTATTTTCTTTGTAAGGGATCACATGATGATTGATTGATGCCATATGCTTGTTTATTTTATCTTATGTGGGATGCCCAATTTAATGTGTGCTGTGCTGGGGCCTGCGAGCCTGGAATTAAACTTGTAAATTAATTTGTTTTGTGATCTGCGAATCACATTTTTAATTAATTTATTGTATAATTGACCTGCGAGTCAAGCTTATCTAGATAGATCAAAATGTATTTTGATTAGACAAGAGCTCAAAAGCACACATTGCAGAGGCGCATTCATCTGGTGGGCGCACCTGAGCTGCATTGAGCGCTAGGGCCCTGGGTTGGACCAGATGAGATGCAAAAGACCCAAGAAGCAAGTGAAGACTTAAGATAACTTAAGGTCTTACTTAGGGTTCATGGGCTTTTACCACATAAGATCAGCATGCTTTCTATTTATTGCTTTTATAATTAGAATTGCATGAGTTTATCTTCTGCTATAGCCATAGGATTTGCCTGATAGTAAGAAGATAAAAGACCGTTAAAATCCAACGCATAAATATCAAGCTCGTAAGCCTTCTGACGCGAAACCTCACTGTTCTGACTATCGTTGGAGCCGTGTTGTACCCACTCAGTGGGCACGTCCATCTATCTTCAGACGGTGCGGGATTTCACCTGCGTGTTACAGAGAAGGGATTTATCGCTTCTCATTGCTCAGCATAGCACGTGGTGGTCCAGGGAGTAGGTCGGGTCAGCTTGACCATGTAGGCTACATATGTGGCGCATATGGTAGCACATGGAGGCAGCCATCTGTGGGGTCAGAGATTGTGTTGTACCAACTCAGTTGGCACAGTCGGCTGGATTGCCCAGATGAAGGGGAATCGCATGGGTTGGCGATTGGCAGGGACTGCCTACCAGAAATTAGTGCTTGTATTCTCTGTGCATCTTATCTCGCCTGAGCGGGACGCGGAGACCAAGTATGAAATCTGGATCCTATCTCACTAAAAGAGTGTTACTCTTTCGGACTGTTTTAATGGATTTTTCAGTCAGATAAAATAGTGAGAAAAGAATCATTTCTTAAGTCCTGAATTGATTCTAAACATTGATACTGACCTTGCTGTTCTTGCATTGTTGTAGATTCCTGCAGCAACGAACACCATGAGCTTCAATGTGCGATCCCTACTGGAAAGGGAGAAGTTTGCTGGACCAAACTTCTCAGACTGGTTCGGACACCTTAAGATCGTTCTTAAGGCAGAGAGGAAACTGTATGTCCTCGAGACGGCTGTGCCGCCTCAACCCGCTGCGAACGCCGCAAGGGCGGTTCGTGATGCCTATGAAAAGCATGTCAATGATAGCATTGATGTCGCTTGCCTGATGCTAGCGTCTATGACGCCACCGCTGCAGCGTCAGCATGAGGATATGTCGGCTATAGAGATTATAGCGAACCTCAAGATGCTGTATGCTGCACAGGCGAGGACAGAACGCTATAATCTGACCAAGCTTTTCTTTCAGAGCAAACTGGCTGAAGGGAGCCCAGTGGGAGCTCACGTGCTCAAGATGATTGGGCACAAGGAGGCTCTGGAGAAACTGGGGCATACCATCAACCAGGAGCTTGCTGTAGACATTATTCTGCAGTCTCTCCCGCCTTCTTTCGATGCGTTCATTATTAACTTTAATATGAACAAAATCGATTGTACTCCGGCAGAGCTGCTCAATATGCTCTTGACTACTGAGGAAACTCTGAAGGGAAAGCCTTCAACCTCTGTCTTAATGGTTCCTTCCAGGAACAAGAAGAAGGGGAAGAAGGGCAAAGCCCCTGTCAAGAGTTATAGCAAGGCTCTGAAACAGAAGGTTAAGCGGTCAAAGGACAACAGGTGTTTCCACTATGGCCAGCTGGGTCACTGGAAAAAGGACTGTAAAGCGCTCCAAGGAGATAAGAGGGGAAGCATCCCTTCTGGCTCAGGTATATACGTGACGGAAGTCATGGTTTCATCTTCTTCTATTTCATGGGTGTTGGACACTGCATGTGGAGTTCACATTTGTTCAAATGTACAGGAACTCAAGAGAAGAAGACAGGTGGGACAGCATGAGGTGGACCTACGAGTTGGAAACGGGGCACGGGTTGCTGCTGTTGCTGTAGGGGATTATTACATCTCATTACCATCTGGCATTGTATTAGAATTAAACAATTGTTATTTTGTACCCAGTATTACTAAAAATATTATCTCTATTCCTGCTCTTGTCAGGAAAGGGTTTTCCTTTGAATGCAAGATTTCAAAGTGTTATCTTACTCTTGATAATATTGTTTATGCTACTGGTTCAATTAACAATGGGTTATTCATGTTGGACATGGAATATTCTATACAAAATATTGATAATAAGAAAGCCAAGTATGCTGATGACAGCACCTTGTTATGGCATAGTCGTTTAGGCCATATTAACAAGAAGCGCATTAAGCGGTTGCATGATCATGGACTGCTGGGATCATTCTCCTATGAGGAGATTGATACATGCAAAGCTTGTTTAATGGGTAAAATGACGAAGGCTCCTTTTCCTAACAAAGGTCAAAGGGCTTCAGGTTTACTTGACCTTATACACAGTGATGTGTGTGGGCCATTTAGTAAACATGCCAGAGATGGCTATCAGTACTTCATTACCTTTACTGATGATTTCAGTAGATATGGGTATGTCTATCTTATGAGACATAAGAGTGAATCTTTTGACAAGTTCAAAGAGTTCAAGAATGAAGTACAAAATCAGCTAGGCCGAAATATCAAGGCACTTCGTTCTGATCGAGGTGGAGAATACTTGAGTCATGCGTTTACTGACTATCTAAAGGAGTGTGGGATTATCTCACAGCTCACTCCGCCAGGAACACCGCAATGGAATGGTGTGTCCGAGAGGAGAAATAGAACGTTACTTGATATGGTTCGTTCTATGATGAGTCAGGCTACTCTTCCTTACTCCTTTTGGGGATTTGCACTGGAAACAGCTGCAAAGGTACTAAACCGAGTGCCATCCAAGGCCGTTTCAAAGACTCCATATGAATTATGGTATGGGAAACAGCCTAGCTTGACATTTATTAAGATCTGGGGTTGCGAGGCTGTTAGGGTCCCCTTCAAGGGGGAGCGAGAAACCCTAAGGTGAGTACCCCTTTCAAGAGGGGGGGCGCAAGTGACCTTTCTTTATTTTAGCAGCGGAATTAGGGTTTCACATTTGATCGCATGCTATACATTCATATGATCAACTTAAACATCAAGTGAAAGATGCGTTACCATGGCCATGAGAAGGAGGCGGCTTGGAAGCAAAGACCAAGAGAGATCTTCTCCACAAGTGACGCACACAAGAAGAGAGATGGCTTCTTCTTGTTGATCTTTGTGCTAGCAAAGATCTTCAAGTGTCCTTGCCGAATGGAAGGGATGGGAGACGAGATCTTGCTTGGGCGAGAGCTCCACACGTTTGTCCACCTCTTCTCCACACGCCAATTGCAAGAAGCCAAGCGAAGTGAAGTCAAGTGGTGAACGGCTTGGCGTTAGGCGTTTTGAAGAAGAGGCCATGATGACTTACCATAAATGGAAGCATGCACTCATAAACGACCAAAACGCCATCACCCTTTCGAACCATGCGTTCACATAAGTGAACCGGTTCTCTTTTGGTTTAATTGCATTTGGTTCAACAAACCAAATCAAATAAGCCCAAGCCCCCTTTGGTCTAGATCATATCAAACCCTAAGGTTCAAGATCTAACCGTTCATCTCCTGATGCTCCTGATCTCACCGATCTAGCATCACCTCTCTCGATCGAAGCTTACCGATCTCAAGCCCTAATTAATCAAACATGATCAGACCAGATCTCACTTACAATCAGAGATTAAATCCCTTTAAACTGAACCCAAACAATTCAGTCCACACGATCTGACTCAAGTAAGCCATATCATCAAATTGTGCGACCCTGAGGGTTTCCTTTGAATGTCGGTAATGATAACTTTCGTTATCACGATCAGTGAGGGGTATCTAGCAACACATCACTGTCTCCCGATATAAAGGAAAGAGTCTTCCAAGACTACTCCCAAAACACAGCACAAGGGTGAATGCACTTCACTAGGCATACATGTTTCCTTTGCCACTGGATGTTCTTATTGGACAAGCGTGTCAAGCCTGTGACTCCAATATGATGAGCATGATTAGATCAGATGAACATAGTCACCTGGGTATGGCCATACACTTTCTCAATCATCTCATTCAGGGGGGCCCCTTTAGAACACCACACTCCTTGAACAAGGAGACGGCAATCCTTTATCTATCACTAGTGTCCTAACCTGACTCATGATCATTATCCAAGATAGTCTATAATCATTATGTTTCAAATGATATTGAACTACCTCAAACAATGACAATCATCATCTAGAAACACAAGTGATCTCAAGTCAGAGGACATGTGCCACTTGATGCAAACAAGGATTATTCACATTGTGACAAGCAATTGAATATCCTAGTAGGGTCTGTCCAGTACATCCAATGTACCCATGAGTCTACATCTTATTCCATGCTCGAAGCATCCTATAAGATTAGAACACATATTAGTCTCAATCATATCAAGGCTGTCTCATGTTCACCAAGATATCTCGACTAAGGACATATGCATGTCAGCCTAGCTGAACAGCTTTGAGACATTATTCAGAAGCACAGTTATTGCAGCAGACAATGTAACAAACTGAATAATAACCATTGCCTTTATAAACACAAGAGTTTATTACATGATACTTTTACAATCCCAAGGCCTCAAACATTAGCCTTAAGGGCATACCCTAACAATCTCCCACTTGCACTTAATCTAATGGTTGAGAAATATCAAACCCATATTATTACAGTGCTTCTCATGCTTCTGCTGCGCCAGAGGCTTGGTAAGCGGGTCAGCCAGATTGTCGTCTGTATGAACCTTGCATATTTTGATCTCGCCATGATCAATGATCTCCCGGATCAAGTGAAACCGTCTCTGTATGTGCTTGGACTTCTGGTGCGACCGTGGTTCCTTTGCTTGTGCGATGGCTCCAGTGTTATCACAGAAGATAACCAAAGGATCTGCACTCGAAGGAACAACACCAAGTTCTCTCACGAACTTACGAATCCACACTGCCTCCTTGGATGCTTCCGAGGCTGCAACATACTCGGCTTCTGTTGTGGAATCAGCAATAGTAGACTATTTGAAACTCTTCCACACCACTGCTCCACCATTCAAGCTAAAAACATAGCCTGATTGCGATCGGAAATCATCCTGGTCCGACTAGAACGAAGCGTCAGTATATCCTTCTATACTGAGTTCTTCCTGACCACCATATATCAAGAACATATCTTTGGTCCTCCGCAGATATTTTAAAATGTTCTTGACTGCAATCCAGTGCGCCATACCTGGATTACTTTGGAATCGACTGGTCACGCTTAACCCGTAAGCGACGTCAGGGCGAGTACACAACATCGCATACATAATGGACCCAATAGCCGAAGCATAAGGCGTATTGTCCATTTCATCTTTCTCAGTCTGTGTTTGTGGACACTGACTCTTCGAAAGATTCATACCATGTCTGACTGGAAGATATCCTCATTTAGAATTCTCTAAATGAAATCTCTCCAGGACTTTATCGATGTAAGTACTCTGGCACAGCCCGAGAAGCCTCTTAGATCTATCCCTGTAGATCTTCACACCTAATACATAGGCTGCTTCTCCTAGATCTTTCATCTGGAAACATTTCCTTAGCCATGCTTTAACAGCATGCATTTCAGGAATATCGTTTCCAATGATTAAGATATCATCGACGTAGAGGACTAGGAAAGTAATCACGCTCCCACTAAACCTCTTATATACACACGGGTCATCCTCGTTCTTGATGAAACCAAACTCAGAGATTGATTCATCAAAACGAATATTCCAGCTTCTAGATGCTTGTTTAAGTCCATAAATGGACTTCTTTAACTTGCATATTTTATGACGATCTGATGGATTAGTGAAACCTTCAGGTTGTGTCATATACACATCCTCATCCAGATTTCCATTAAGGAAAGCGGTCTTCACATCCATCTGCCAGATCTCATAATCGTAATATGCTGCTATCGCGAAAAGAATCCGAATAGACTTAAACATGGCCACAGGTGAGAAAGTTTCATCATAATCTATCCCGTAGATTTGTTTGAAACCTTTCGCAACAAGCCTGCCTTTATAGGTAACCACGTTACCATCCATGTCAATCTTCTTCTTGAAGATCCATTTACAGCCTATAGGGATAACTCCCGGAGGCGGATCAACCAAATCCCAGACTTGGTTATCTGACATGGAGTCCATCTCGGCTCGCATAGCTTCAAGCCATCTAGCTGACTCCGGTCCACTGACCGCATCCGCATAAGTCAGGGGTTCATCATTATCAATGATGTAGACTCCGTCATAGCGCTCAGGCAGTCGACGGATCCTTCCCGATCTTCGCGGTTCCCGTGATATTTGAGCCTCAGGTTGTTCAGTAACCTGTTCTACCGGCTCAGGCTCATCCAACTGTGCTTGACTACTTTGTCCTTCCTCTGGATTCTCATCCAGCTTTATTTCTCTCCCACTGGCCTCTTGCAGAAGAAACTCCTTCTCAAGAAATATGGCCGTTCGAGCAACAAATACCTTGTTCTCTTTGGGATCGTAGAAATAATAACCCTTAGTTTCCTTAGGGTAACCGACAAAGATGCATTTCTCAGATCTGCTCTCCAGTTTCCCAGAGGCGAGCTTTTTGACATAAGCCTCGCAACCCCAGATCTTAATAAATGTCAAGCTCGGCTGTTTCCCATACCATAATTCATATGGAGTCTTTGAAACGGCCTTGGATGGCACTCGGTTTAGTACCTTTGCAGCTGTTTCCAGTGCAAATCCCCAAAAGGAGTAAGGAAGAGTAGCCTGACTCATCATAGAACGAACCATATCAAGTAACGTTCTATTTCTCCTCTCGGACACACCATTCCATTGCGGTGTTCCTGGTGGAGTGAGCTGTGAGATAATCCCACACTCCTTCAGATAGTCAGTAAACGCATGACTCAAGTATTCTCCACCTCGATCAGAACGAAGTGCCTTGATATTTCGGCCTAGCTGATTCTGTACTTCATTTTTGAACTCTTTGAACTTGTCAAAAGATTCACTT
Organism: Costus lasius; assembly: GCA_027563935.2. Lineage (NCBI taxonomy): Eukaryota > Viridiplantae > Streptophyta > Magnoliopsida > Zingiberales > Costaceae > Costus > Costus lasius. The sequence goes on along the minus strand of CM050454.1, from coordinate 60,794,862 downwards.
TTATGTCTCATTAAATAGACATACCCATATCTACTGAAATCATCAGTAAATGTAATGAAGTACTGATAGCCACCTCTGGCATGTTTACTAAATGGCCCACACACATCACTGTGTATAAGGTCAAGTAAACCTGAAGCCCTTTGACCTTTGTGAGGAAAAGGAGACTTCGTCATTTTACCCATTAAACAAGCTTTGCATGTATCAATCTCCTCATAGGAGAATGATCCCAGCAGTCCATGATCATGCAACCGCTTAATGCGCTTCTTGTTAATATGGCCTAAACGACTATGCCATAGCAAGGTGCTGTCATCAGCATACTTGGCTTTCTTATTATCAATGTTTTGTATAGAATATTCCATGTCCAACATGAATAACCCATTGTTAATTGAACCAGTAGCATAAACAATATTATCAAGAGTAAGATAACACTTTGAAATCTTGCATTCAAAGGAAAACCCTTTCCTGACAAGAGCAGGAATAGAGATAATATTTTTGGTAATACTGGGTACAAAATAACAATTGTTTAATTCTAATACAATGCCAGATGGTAATGAGATGTAATAATCCCCTACAGCAACAGCAGCAACCCGTGCCCCGTTTCCAACGCGTAGGTCCACCTCATGCTGTCCCACCTGCCTTCTTCTCTTGAGTTTCTGCACATTTGAACAAATGTGAACTCCACATGCAGTGTCCAACACCCATGAAATGGAAGAAGAAGATAACATGACCTCAGTCACATATATACCTGAGCCAGAAGCAATGCTTCCCCTCTTATCTCCTTGGAGCGCTTTACAGTCCTTTTTCCAGTGACCCAGCTGGCCACAGTGGAAACACCTGTTGTCCTTTGACCGCTTTACCTTCTGTTTCAGAGCCTTGCTGTAACTCTTGACAGGGGCTTTGCCCTTCTTCCCCTTCTTCTTGTTCCTGGAAGGAACCATTAAGACAGAGGTTGAAGGCTTTCCCTTCAGAGTTTCCTCAGTAGTCAAGAGCATATTCAGCAGCTCTGCCGGAGTACAATCGATTTTGTTCATATTAAAGTTAATAATGAACGCATCGAAAGAGGGCGGGAGAGACTGCAGAATAATGTCTACAGCAAGCTCCTGGTTGATGGTATGCCCCAGTTTCTCCAGAGCCTCCTTGTGCCCAATCATCTTGAGCACGTGAGCTCCCACTGGGCTCCCTTCAGCCAGTTTGCTCTGAAAGAAAAGCTTTGTCAGATTATAGCGTTCTGTCCTCGCCTGTGCAGCATACAGCATCTTGAGGTTCGCTATAATCTCTATAGCCGACATATCCTCATGCTGACGCTGCAGCGGTGGCGTCATAGACGCTAGCATCAGGCAAGCGACATCAATGCTATCATTAACGTGCTTTTCATAGGCATCACGAACCGCCCTTGCGGCGTTCGCAGCGGGTTGAGGCGGCGGCACAGCCGTCTCGAGGACATACAGTTTCCTCTCTGCCTTAAGAACGATCTTAAGGTGTCCGAACCAGTCTGAGAAGTTTGGCCCAGCAAACTTCTCCCTTTCTAGTAGGGATCGCACATTGAAGCTCATGGTGTTCGTTGCTGCAGGAATCCACAACAATGCAAGAACAGCAAGGTCTGTATCAATGTTAAGAATCAATCAGGACTTAAGAATGATTCTTTTTCTCACTATTTTATCTGGCTGAAAAATCCAGCAAAACAGCCCGAAAGAGTAGAACTCTTTTAGTGAGATGGGATCCAGATTTCATACTTGGTCTCCGCGTCCCGCTCAGGCGAGATAAGATGCACAGAGATGACAAGCACTAATTTCTGGTAGGCTGTCCCAGCCAATCGCCAACCCGTGCGATTCCCCTTCACCTGGGCAATCCAGCAGACTGTGCCAACTGAGTTGGTACAACACAGTCTCTGATCCCTCAGATGGCTGCCTCCATGCGCTACCATATGCGCCACATATGTAGCCTACATGGTCAAGCTGACCCGACCTACTCCCTGGACCACCACGTGCTATGCTGAGCAACGAGAAGCGATAAATCCCTTCTCTGTAACACGCAGGTGTAATCCCGCACCGTCTGAAGATAGATGGACGTGCCCACTGAGTGGGTACAACACGGCTCCAACGATAGTCAGAACAGTGAGGTTTCGCGTCAGAAGGCATTACGTGCTTGATATTTTAGCGTTTGGATTTTAACGGTCTTTTATCTTCTTACTATCAGGCAAATCCTATGGCTATAGCAGAAGATAAAAAACTCATGCAATTCTAATTATTAAACAATAAAAGAAAGCATGGATCTTATGTGGTAAAAGCCCATAGCCTAAGTAAGACCTTAATTAACTTAAGTCTTCACTTGCTTTTCTTGGGTCTTTTGCATCTCATCTGGTCCAACCCAGGGCCCTAGCGCTCAATGCAGCTCAGGTGCGCCCACCAGCTGAATGCGCCTCTACGATGTGTGCTTTTGTGCTCTTGTCTAATCAAATACATTTTGATCTATCTAGACAAGCTTGACTCGCAGGTCAATTATACAATAAATTAATTAAAAATGTGATTTGCAGATCACAATAAAAATTAATTTACAAGTTTAATTCCAGGCTCGCAGGCCCCAGCACAGCACACATTAAATTGGGCATCCCACATAAGATTAAATAAACAAACATCATGGCATCATGCAATCAACATGTGATCCACTATAAAGAAAATAAAAGTTTTGAAAACCCATTGGCATCAATTTTAATTTTCTTATGTGCCCTACAACCTTACAACGGTCCATTGATAGGGATCCACTCATCAATCTAGTTAGATCCATGCCCTTTCATGCACCAAGTCCTAACTGACTCGAGTTGACCTAATGGTCAACCATGCATGCGCCAAGGGCTGAACAACCAACATGAGTTCTGGCAAGCGGGTGTGACCCCGGGCCTAACTCATGTGTGTTCACTGGTTGTCTCAACCAGACCTCGCTACACGCCTATGATGCAATCGACCTATAGCCACCTTGTGCTTGCGCACAGGTGCCATCTGGTCGATCCATCTAGGCTGTCAGATGGTCTGATCAGACTATTGGATCTAACCTAGAGGGTGACTTCAACCCCATCAACCCGTCTAAGGGTTTATAGTAAGTGCATATAGATCTAAATGTTTGCGCGCAAGTAGATATAAGTTTTGATGAAATACCATTCAACATACTTAACATGCGCCAACAAGAACATGCATAAACATGAACATCACACATGCGCCAAACACCTAAAACCTAGCATGTGGTTGCGCATGTGAAATAGATCTATACTAACAAGGATCACAAAACAAACAAAGCAATCATATGAACATATATTAACCGCTCTGATACCAATTGTTAGGGTCCCCTTCAAGGGGGAGCGAGAAACCCTAAGGTGAGTACCCCTTTCAAGAGGGGGGCGCAAGTGACCTTTCTTTATTTTAGCAGCAGAATTAGGGTTTCACATTTGATCGCATGCTATACATTCATATGATCAACTTAAACATCAAGTGAAAGATGCGTTACCATGGCCATGAGAAGGAGGCGGCTTGGAAGCAAAGACCAAGAGAGATCTTCTCCACAAGTGACGCACACAAGAAGAGAGATGGCTTCTTCTTGTTGATCTTTGTGCTAGCAAAGATCTTCAAGTGTCCTTGCCGAATGGAAGGGATGGGAGACGAGATCTTGCTTGGGCGAGAGCTCCACACGTTTGTCCACCTCTTCTCCACACGCCAATTGCAAGAAGCCAAGCGAAGTGAAGTCAAGTGGTGAACGACTTGGCGTTAGGCGTTTTGAAGAAGAGGCCATGATGACTTACCATAAATGGAAGCATGCACTCATAAACGACCAAAACGCCATCACCCTTTCGAACCATGCGTTCACATAAGTGAACCGGTTCTCTTTTGGTTTAATTGCATTTGGTTCAACAAACCAAATCAAATAAGCCCAAGCCCCCTTTGGTCTAGATCATATCAAACCCTAAGGTTCAAGATCTAACCGTTCATCTCCTGATGCTCCTGATCTCACCGATCTAGCATCACCTCTCTCGATCGAAGCTTACTGATCTCAAGCCCTAATCAATCAAACATGATCAGACCAGATCTCACTTACAATCAGAGATTAAATCCCTTTAAACTGAACCCAAACAATTCAGTCCACACGATCTGACTCAAGTAAGCCATATCATCAAATTGTGCGACCCTGAGGGTTTCCTTTGAATGTCGGTAACGATAACTTTCGTTATCACGATCAGTGAGGGGTATCTAGCAACACATCACTGTCTCCCGATATAAAGGAAAGAGTCTTCCAAGACTACTCCCAAAACACAGCACAAGGGTGAATGCACTTCACTAGGCATACATGTTTCCTTTGCCACTGGATGTTCTTATTGGACAAGCGTGTCAAGCCTGTGACTCCAATATGATGAGCATGATTAGATCAGATGAACATAGTCACCTGGGTATGGCCATACACTTTCTCAATCATCTCATTCAGGGGGGCCCCTTTAGAACACCACACTCCTTGAACAAGGAGACGGCAATCCTTTATCTATCACTAGTGTCCTAACCTGACTCATGATCATTATCCAAGATAGTCTATAATCATTATGTTTCAAATGATATTGAACTACCTCAAAACAATGACAATCATCATCTAGAAACACAAGTGATCTCAAGTCAGAGGACATGTGCCACTTGATGCAAACAAGGATTATTCACATTGTGACAAGCAATTGAATATCCTAGTAGGGTCTGTCCAGTACATCCAATGTACCCATGAGTCTACATCTTATTCCATGCTCGAAGCATCCTATAAGATTAGAACACATATTAGTCTCAATCATATCAAGGCTGTCTCATGTTCACCAAGATATCTCGACTAAGGACATATGCATGTCAGCCTAGCTGAACAGCTTTGAGACATTATTCAGAAGCACAGTTATTGCAGCAGACAATGTAACAAACTGAATAATAACCATTGCCTTTATAAACACAAGAGTTTATTACATGATACTTTTACAATCCCAAGGCCTCAAACATTAGCCTTAAGGGCATACCCTAACAGAGGCTTATGTCAAAAAGCTCGCCTCTGGGAAACTGGAGAGCAGATCTGAGAAATGCATCTTTGTCGGTTACCCTAAGGAAACTAAGGGTTATTATTTCTACGATCCCAAAGAGAACAAGGTATTTGTTGCTCGGACGGCCATTTTTCTTGAGAAGGAGTTTCTTCTGCAAGAGGCCAGTGGGAGAGAAATAAAGCTGGATGAGAATCCAGAGGAAGGACAAAGTAGTCAAGCACAGTTGGATGAGCCTGAGCCGGTAGAACAGGTTATTGAACAACCTGAGGCTCAGATATCACGGGAACCGCGTAGATCGGGAAGGATCCGTCGACAGCCTGAGTGCTATGACGGAGTCTACATCATTGACAATGATGAACCCCTCACTTATGCGGATGCGGTCAGTGGACCGGAGTCAGCTAGATGGCTTTAAGCTATGCGAGCCGAAATGGACTCCATGTCAGATAACCAAGTCTGGGATTTGGTTGATCCGCCTCCGGGAGTAATCCCTATAGGCTGTAAATGGATCTTCAAGAAGAAGATTGACATGGATGGTAACGTGGTTACCTATAAAGGCAGGCTAGTAGCGAAAGGTTTCAAACAAATCTACGGGATAGATTATGATGAAACTTTCTCTCCTGTAGCCATGTTCAAGTCTATTCGGATTCTTTTCGCGATAGCAGCATATTATGATTATGAGATCTGGCAGATGGATGTGAAAACTGCTTTCCTTAATGGAAAACTGGATGAGGATGTGTACATGACACAACCTGAAGGTTTCACTAATCCAGCAGATCGTCATAAAATATGCAAGTTAAAGAAGTCCATTTATGGACTTAAACAAGCATCTAGAAGCTGGAATATTCGTTTTGATGAATCAATCTCTGAGTTTGGTTTCATCAAGAACGAAGATGACCCGTGTGTATATAAGAGGTTTAGTGGGAGCGTGATTACTTTCCTAGTCCTCTACGTCGATGATATCTTAATCATTGGAAACGATATTCCTGAACTGCATGCTGTTAAAGCATGGTTAGGAAAATGTTTTCAGATCAAAGATTTAGGAGAAGCAGCCTATGTATTTGGTGTGAAGATCTACAGGGATAGATCTAAGAGTCTTCTTGGGCTGTGCCAGAGTACTTACATCGATAAAGTCCTGGAGAGATTCCATTTAGAGAATTCTAAAAGAGGGTATCTTCCAGTCAGACATGGTCTGAATCTTTCGAAGAGTCAGTGTCCACAAACACAGACTGAGAAAGATGAAATGGACAATACGCCTTATGCTTCGGCTATTGGGTCCATTATGTATGCGATGTTGTGCACTCGCCCAGACGTCGCTTACGGGTTAAGCTTGACCAGTCGATTCCAAAGTAATCCAGGTCAGGCACACTGGATTGCGGTCAAGAACATTTTAAAATATCTGCGGAGGACCAAAGATATGTTCTTGATATATGGTGGTCAGGAAGAACTCAGTATAGAAGGATATACTGACGCTTCGTTCCAGTCGGACCAGGATGATTTCCGATTGCAATCAGGCTATGTCTTTAGCTTGAATGGAGGAGCGGTGGTGTGGAAAAGTTTCAAACAGTCAACTGTTGCTGATTCCACAACAGAAGCCGAGTATGTTGCAGCCTCGGAAGCATCCAAGGAGGCAGTGTGGATTCGTAAGTTCGTGAGAGAACTTGGTGTCGTTCCTTCGAGTGCTGATCCTTTGGTTATCTTCTGTGATAACACTGGAGCAATCGCACAAGCAAAGGAACCACGGTCGCACCAGAAGTCCAAGCACATACAGAGACGGTTTCACTTGATCCGGGAGATCATTGATCGTGGCGAGATCAAAATCTGCAAGGCTCATACAGACGACAATCTGGCTGACCCGCTTACCAAGCCTCTGGCGCAGCAGAAGCATGAGAAGCACTGTAATAATATGGGTTTGAGATTTCTCAACCATTAGATTAAGTGCAAGTGGGAGATTGTTGGGGTATGCCCTTAAGGCTAATGTTTGAGGCCTTGGGATTCCATGAGTATCATGTATATAAACTCTTTTGTTTATAAAGGCAATGGTTGTTATTCAGGTTGTTACATTGTCTGCTGCAATATGTGTACTTCTGAATAATGTCTCAAAGCTGTTCAGCTAGGCTGACATGCAGTTAAGTCCTTAGTCGAGATATCTTGGTAAACATGAGACAGCCTTGATATGATTGAGACTAATGTGTGTTCTAATCTTATAGGATGCTTCGAGCATGGAATAAGATGTAGACTCATAGGTACATTGGATGTACTGGACAGACCCTATTAGGATATTCAATTGCTTGTCACAATGTGAATAATCCTTATGCTACAAGTGGCACATGTCCTCTGACTTGAGATCACTTGTGTTTCTAAATGATGATTGTCATTGTTTTGAGGTAGTTCAATATCATTTGAAATATAATGGTTATAGACTATCTTGGATAATGATCATGAGTCAGGTTAGGACACTAGTGATAGATGTAGGATTGCCATCTCCTTAATTGGAGTGAGATGTTCTGAAGGGCCCCCCCCCCCTGAATGAGATGATTGAGAATGTGTATGGCCATACCCAGGTGACTATGTTCATCTGATCTAATCATGCTCATCATATTGGAGTTACAGGCTTGACACGCTTGTCCAATAAGAACATCCAGTGGCAAAGGACACATGCATGCCTTGTGAAGTGGATTCACACTTGTGCTATGTTTTGGGTGTAGTCTTGGAAGACTCTTTTCTTTATATCGGGAGACAGTGATGTGTTGCTAGATACCTCTCACTGATCGTGATAACGTAAGTTATCGTTACCGACATTTAAAGGAAACCCTCAGGGTCGCACAATTTGATGATGTGGCTTACTTGAGTCAGATCGTGTGGACTGAATTGTTTTGGTTCAGTTTAAAGGAGTTTAAACTCTGATTGCAAGTGAGATCTGGCCTGATCATGTTTGATTGATTAGGGCTTGAGATCGGTAAGCTTCGATCGAGAGTAGTGATGCTAGATCGGTGAGATCAAAGGCATCAAGAGATGTACGGTTAGATCTCGAACCTTCATGGTTCAGATGAGATTTAGACCATGGCTTGGCTTGGTTCAATTTGATCTTTGAACCGAAATCAATTAGACCGAATTCTATTTGAACCGGTTCACATATGTGTAAACGCATGGTTAAATCGAATTGGCGTTTTGGTTTGGTTCATAAGAGACATGAACGCTTGTAGTGATGACTTACCATTTTTGGAAGTGGAGGTTTCGGAAATGGTTTCTCAACGCTTCACTTTGGATGAGAACGTTGGTCTCTCTCTCAACTCAACGCCTCTTTCTCGGTGTGGAGAGTTTTGACGAGAACAAGGAGGAGTTCATCCACGCCAAGATCATCTCCTTTTTCCTTCATTCGATCAAGGACATCTTGGAGATCCTTGCTAGCACAAGGAGCAACAAGAAGCAAGTCAATTCTCATCTTGTGTGCGCATCTTGTGGAGGAGACCCTCTTCGATCTCTTCTTCCAAGGGACCATCCGAAAGATGGCTATGGTATGATCTACTCTTGATCTATTCAATCTATGATAGTTGATCATATGACATGCAAAAGATCATCAAACCCTTGCTACCGCTTGCAAAGTTTTATTTGCGCCATGCTTAGGTTTTGCGCCCCCCTCTCGAAAGGGGTTTCTTCACTCGGACACAGCCGAACCTCGAGTCCTCTTCTTCCACGCCCGGTGCTAGCCTCAGGAAGAAGATCCACGCCTTTGGGAGACTTCCTCAATCACTTGCGCCAAGTCCAGAGGAGATGCCAAGGAGAGGAGGTGGAGCTTCGTCGGAGTCCAACTCTTGAAGCACTCCACCAAGATCCAAACAGGAATCAACCAAATCCAAAGTCCAACTTTGGAGAGCAGGGCGCCAAGGAACTTGCAAGAACTGAACCAAGGAAGAGAGTCCAACTCTCTTAATGGCCGAATACCTCAAGAGTGGCGACAAAGGGAAGAGGAGAGGAGAGAGTCTAACCTGACAAAAGGGGGGCTAGGTGGTTTATATACCCATGAATAGGTGCACCTCTTCACAAGTGAAGAGGCACACCTCTTCATGAAGAGACACACCTCTTCATGAAGAGACACACCTCTTCAAGAGGTAAAACCCAATTCGCCCATTCCAAGTCCCATACGCCCAAGTTCATTCACCTCTTCATGAAGAGACACACCTCTTCAAGAGGTAAAGCCCAATTCGCCCAAGTAGATTCATCCTCTCCAAGTGAGAAGCTCCAAGCTTCCTACCTTAAGAAGATGCCAACTTGGGTTTGTCCACCTCATGGAAATGCGCCAAGCTCACTCCAAGTTGCTTGCGCCATTCCACTTGGCCCATTTGGCCTAAATGGCTCATTGAGCCCATTTGGCCTATTAGCCCAACTTGGTCTATTGGGACCATTGGGCCCATTTGGCCTACTAGGCCCAAAAAACAAGTGTTGGGGTATGCCCTTAAGGCTAATGTTTGAGGCCTTGGGTTATTATCAGTATCATGTATAAACTGAGTATATGTTTATAAAGGCAATTGTTGTTATTCAGATTGTTGCATTGTCTGCTGCTGTATGTATACCTCTGAGTAATGTCTCAATGATGTTCAGCTTTGCTGACATTCAGAGTTGTCCTTAGTCGAGATATCTTGGTGAACATGAGACAGCCTTGTTATGATTGAGACTAATATGTGTTCTGGTCTTATAGGATGCTACGAGCATGGAATAAGATTTAGACACATAGGTGCATTGGATGTACTGGACTGACCCTACTTAGGATATTCAATTGTTTGTCACAATGTGAATAAGTCCTTATAAGCAAGCAAGTTGTATATTCCCTCTGACTTGAGATCACTTGTGTTACTAAGTGATGATTGGCATTGTCTTGAGGTACTTCAATATCATTTGAAAGATAATGGTTAAGGATTATCTTGGATAGTGGGCATGAGTCATGTTAGGACACTGGTGATAGATAAAGGATTGCCTCTCCTAGTTGGAGTGTGATGTTCTACTGGGGCCCCCTCCGGATGAGATGGTTGAGAAAGTGTATGGCCATACCCAGATGACTATGTTCATCTGAGCTAACCATTCTCATCGTGTTGGAATTACAGGCTTGACAGGCTTGTCCAACGAGAACATCCAGTGGCAAAGGGAACATGTATACTGAGTGAATTGGATTCACACTTGTGCTATGGTTTGGGAATAGTCTTGGAAGACTCTTTCCTTCATATCGGGAGACAGTGATGTGTTGCTAAATACCCCTCTCTGATCGTGATAACATATGTTATCGTTACCGACATTGAAAGAAACCCTTAGGGTCGCACAATTTGATGATGTGGCTTACTTATGTCAGATCGTGTGGACTGAATTGTTCTAGTTCAGTTTAAAGCAATTTAAACTCTGATCGGAAGTGAGATCTAGTCTGATCATGTTTGATTGATTAGGGCATGTGATCGGTAAGCTTCGATCGGGAGAATTGATGCTTGATCGAAGAGATTAAGAGGGTCAAGAGATGTGTGGTTAGATCTTGAGCCATTTGGTTGAAAGTGATCATAACTAGAGCTGGTTCGATTTGGTCCTTGAACCAAATGGAATTGAACCGGTTCACTTAGTGAACGCATGGTTCAATTAAGAGACAAGTTTCGGTTGGTTCAATCGATGGCTTCATGGGGAGTTAAGTGCTTACTATTTTTGGAAGGCGTTTTTCTTTTTGAAAAACCTCCCACGTTTTCGAACGTAAGAACGCCGCTCGCCCCTTGTTCTCTTGCTCTCGTCTTTGGTTTGTCTTCACGCCAAGAGAGGGAGTTCGCCCAGCAAAGAAAGAGACATCTCTTCACACAACAAAAGAAACCTTGGTGACTTGCTAGCACAAGGAGCGCAAGGAAGGAGGCCTGTCTCATCCTGTGTGTGATTCCTTTAGAGAAGAGGCATTCGCCCCTTTCTTCTTCCAAGCCGCCGCCTCTCATGGCCATGGTAACATCCTCACTTGTTCTATACAAGTTGTTAAAAGTTGATCATATGTTTAAGTCATTCGATTTTGGACCTAGTAAAGCAAGAAAAACTTTTATATGCGTATGTGACCTAGGGTTACTTACAATTGGTATCAGAGGATGAATTTTGACTTGATACATATGATTGCTATCTTGTGATCCATGTTTATTTTATGCTTTTGGTAGATCTACTAGATGCGCATGCTTTTGTTATCATGAGAAAATACATGCTATGTGTTCATACCAAATGTTAGATCTACATGTATTTTTCATTCAAGCTTATGCATGTGATCTTTACTTGCGCTTGTCATAGAAGTTTTCAATCAAAACATCATCATGCGCGACCCTCACCTAGATCTATCTAAGCGCCTACTTCAAAGACTTAGACGGGTTAACAATGTTGAAGTCGTCAGTCAAGTCTGGACCCAATAGCCTAATCAGACCATCAGACAGCCTAGATGGGTCGGCCGGATAGCACCTGTGCGCAAGCAATACAGGTGGCTATAGGCCGACTGCAAAAGGGTGTGTAGCGATGTCTGATTGAGGTGCCTAGTGAACGATCATGATTAAGGCACGGGGTCACACCCGTTTGCCAGAAATCATGTGGGACGTTCAGCCCTTAAGGCATGCATAGTTGACCATGTGGTCAACGCAAGTCGGTTATGACTGGGTGCATGCAAGGGCAGTGGGTCTGACTTGGTCTAACGAGTGGATACCTGTTAATGGACCATTGTAAGGTAGTAGGGTACATAAGGAAATAAAATTGATGCCATGGGTTTTTTCAAAAATTTTATTTCTATTTGGATCACATGTTTGCATGTTTAACATGTTGAATGGGTGTTTATTTAATCTTATGTGGGCTGCCCTTATTTTGTGTGCTGTGCTGGGGCCTGCGTGCCTGGAATTAAATATAAATTTTGTTGTGATCTGCGAATCACACTTTATTTTATGAAAATGTATAATTGACCTGCGTGTCAAACCATGTCTAGATAGATTAAAATGTAATTTGATCAGACATGAGCACATGAGCACACATGGCAGAGGCGCTTGCAGTCAGTGGCTTCACCAGGTGGGAGGTCTAGAGTTCGACTCTAGAGCAGGCGCATACTGCCTGGAGGGCATTTGGGCCCGAGTTGGGCCAGATGAAGTACAAGAGTCCCATAAAGAGCTCAAGTGAAGACTTTTGTGAAACTAGGGTTTTACTTAGGCTTTTATGGGCGTTTACCACATAAGATAATGGTGCTTTCATTTACTGTTTTAAGTAATATTAGCACAAGCATGTTTTATTCTTCTGCTATCACTGTAGAATTTGCATGATAGTAAGAAGATAAAAGACCGATAAAATCCAACGTTAATATCAAGCTCGATTGCCTTCTGACGCGAAACCTCACTATTCTGACTATCGTTGGGGCCGTGTTGTACCCACTCAGTGGGCACGCCCAGCTATCTTCAGACGGTGCGTGATTACACCTACATGCTACAGAGAAGGGATTTATCGCTTCTCGTTGCTCAGCATAGCACGTGGTGGTCCAGGAAGTAGGTTAGGTCAGCTTGACCATATAGGCTACATATTGAGCATATGATAGCCAGATGGAGGCAGCCATCTGAGGAATCAAAGACCGTGTTGTACCAACTCAGTTGGCACAGTCTTCTGGATTGCCTAGATGAAGGGGAATCGCACGGGATGGCGATTGGCATGGATAGCCTACCAGTGACTAGTGCTTGAACTCTCTGTGCACCTTATCTCGCCTGAGCGGGACGCGGAGATCAAGTATGAAATCTGGATCCCATCTCACTAAAAGAGTTTCACTCTTTCGGGCTGTTTTATTGGATTTTTCAATCAGATCAAATAGTGAGAAAAGAATCACTCTTAAGTCCTGGAATGATTCTAACATGCATACTGACCTTGTTGTTCTTGCTATGTTGTAGATTCCTGAAGCAACGAACACCACAGGGCTCAATTTGCGATCCATATTGGAAAAGGAGAAGTTTGCTGGGCCAAACTTCTCAGACTGGTACAGACAGCTTAAGATTGTACTTAAAGCTGAGAGGAAGCTGTATGTCCTTGAGTCAGCAATACCGGCTCAACCCGCTGCGAACGCCGCAAGGGCGGTTCGGGATGCTTATGAGAAGCACGTCAGTGATAGTACTGATGTCGCTTGCCTTATGCTTGCGTCAATGACGCCCGAGCTCCAGCGTCAGCATGAGGATTTGTCTGCTATTGATATTATAGCAAATCTCAAAATACTGTATGCTGCACAGGCAAGGATAGAACGCTATAACTTGACAAAACTTTTCTTTCATAGCAAACTGACTGAAGGGAATCCAGTGGGAGCTCATGTGCTCAAGATGATTGGGTACAAAGAAGCTCTAGAGAAACTGGGACATACCATCAATTCAGAACTTGTTGTTGATATTATCCTGCAGTCTCTCCCGGCTTCTTTCGATTCGTTCATTATTAATTTTAATATGAACAAAATCGACTGTACTCCGGCAGAGTTACTGAACATGCTCTGCACCACAGAGCAGACTCTTGAGAAGGGAAAGCCTTCATCCTCTGTCTTAATGGTTCCTCCAAGGAATAAGAAGAAGGGGAAGAAGGGCAAAACCCCTATCAAGAGCTACAACAAGGCTTTGAAACAAAAGATAAAGCGGTCAAAGGACAACAGATGCTTCCATTGTGGCCAGCTGGGTCACTGGAAGAAGGACTGTAGAGCGCTCCAAGGAGAGAAGAAGGGAAGCAAGCCTTTCACTTCTGGCTCAGGTATTTACGTGACTGAAGTCATGGTAGCTTCTTCTATTTCATGGGTGTTGGACACTGCATGTGGAGTTCACATTTGTTCAAATGTGCAGGAACTCAAGAGAAGAAGACAGGTGGGACAGCATGAGGTGGACCTACGAGTTGGAACCGGGGCACGGGTTGCTGCTGTTGCTGTAGGGGAATATAACATCTCTTTACCATCTGGTTTTGTATTAGAACTTGACAATTGTTATTTTGTACCAAGCATAACTAAGAATATTATCTCTATTCCTGCTCTTGTCAGGAAAGGTTTTTCTTTTGAATGCAAAACTTCACAGTGTTGTATTTCATATGATAATATTGTTTATGCAACTGGGTCGATTAACAATGGGTTATACATGTTGGACATGGAATGTTCTGTACAACAAATTGATAACAAGAAAGCTAAGTATGCTGATGATAGCACCTTATTATGGCATAGTCGTTTAGGCCACATTAACAAGAAGCGCATTAAGCGGTTGCATGATCATGGACTGCTGGGATCATTCTCCTATGAGGAGTTTGATACATGCAAAGCTTGTTTAATGGGTAAAATGACGAAGACTCCTTTTTCTAATAAAGGTGAAAGGGCTTCAGGTTTACTTGACCTTATTCACAGTGATTTGTGTGGGCCGTTTAGTAAACATGCCAGAGGTGGCTATTTATACTTCATTACTTTTACTGATGATTTCAGTAGGTATGGTTATGTCTATCTAATGAGACATAAGAGTGAATCTTTTGACAAGTTCAAAGAATTCAAAAACGAAGTACAGAATCAGTTAGGCCGTAATATCAAGGCACTTCGTTCAGATCGAGGTGGAGAATACTTGAGTCATGAGTTTACTGACTATCTGAAGGAGTGTGGGATTATCTCACAGCTCACTCCACCAGGAACACCGCAATGGAATGGTGTGTCCGAAAGGAGAAATAGAACCTTATTGGATATGGTTCGTTCTATGATGAGTCAGGCTACTCTACCTTACTCCTTTTGGGGATTTGCACTGGAAACAGCTGCAAAGGTGCTAAACCGAATGCCATCCAAGGCCGTTTCAAGGACACCATATGAGTTATGGTATGGGAAACAGCCGAGCTTGACATTTATCAAAATCTGGGGTTGCGAGGCTTATGTCAAAAAGCTCGCCTCTGGGAAACTGGAGAGCAGATCAAATAAATGTATATTTGTCGGTTACCCTAAAGAAACTAAGGGTTATTATTTCTATGATCCCAAGGAGAACAAAGTATTTGTTGCTCGAACGGCTATTTTTCTTGAGAAGGAATTTCTTCTGCAAGAGGCAAGTGGGAGAGAAATAAAGCTGGATGAAATTCCAGAAGAGGGACAAAGTAGACAAGCTCAATTGGATGAGCCTGAGCCAATAGATCAGGTTAATGTTCAACCTGAGGCTCAGACGTCACGGGTACCGCGTAGATCGGGAAGGATCCGTCGTCAGCCTGAGCGCTATGACGGAGTCTACATCATTAATGATGAACCCCTCACTTATACGGATGCGGTCAGTGGACCGGAATCAGCAAGATGGCTTGAAGCTATGCGAGCCGAGATGGACTCCATGTCAGACAACCAAGTCTGGGATTTAGTTGATCCGCCTCCGGGAGTAATCCCTATAGGCTGTAAGTGGATCTTCAAGAAGAAGAAAGACATGGATGGTAACGTGGTTACCTATAAGGGCAGGCTAGTTGCGAAAGGTTTCAAACAAATCTACGGGATAGATTATGATGAAACTTTCTCTCCTGTAGCCATGTTCAAGTCCATTCGAATTATTCTCGCGATAGCAGCATATTATGATTATGAGATCTGGCAAATGGATGTGAAGACCGCTTTCCTTAATGGAAAACTGGAAGAGGATGTGTATATGACACAGCCTGAAGGTTTCATCAATCCATCAGAACGTCATAAAATATGCAAATTAAAGAAGTCCATTTATGGACTAAAACAAGCATCGAGAAGCTGGAATATTCGTTTTGATGAATCAGTTTCTGAATTTGGTTTCATCAAAAATGAAGATGACCCGTGTGTATATAAAAGGTTTAGTGGGAGCATGATTAATTTCCTAGTCCTCTACGTCGATGATATCTTAATCATTGGAAACGATATTCCTGAACTGCATGCAGTCACAGCATAGTTAAGAAAATGTTTCCAGATGAAAGATTTAGGAGAAGCAGCCTATGTATTAGGTGTGGAGATCTATAGAGATAGATCTAATAAGCTTCTCGAGCTATCCCAGAGTACTTACATCGATAAGGTCCTGGAGAGATTCCATTTAGAAAATTCTAAAAGAGGATATCTTCCAGTCAGACATGGTCTGAATCTTTCAAAGAGCCTGTGTCCTCAAACACGGTCTGAGAAAGATGAGATGGACAATACGCCTTATGCTTCGGCTATTGGGTCTATTATGTATGCGATGTTATGTACTCGCCCAGACGTCGCTTACGGGTTAAGCGTAACCAGTCGGTTCCAAAGTAATCCAGGGAAGTCACACTGGATTGCAGTCAAGAATATTTTCAAATATCTTCGGAGAACCAAAGATATGTTCTTGATTTATGGAGGTCAGGAAGAACTCAGTATTGAAGGATATACTGACGCTTCGTTCCAATCTGACCAAGATGATTTCCGATCGCAATCAGGCTATGTTTTTAGCTTGAATGGAGGAGCAGTGGTGTGGAAGAGTTTCAAACAATCAATTGTTGCTGATTCCACAACAGAAGCCGAGTATGTTGCAGCCTCAGAAGCATCAAAGGAGGCAGTATGGATTCGTAAGTTCATTCAAGAACTTGGTGTTGTTCCTTCAAGTGCAGATCCATTGGTTATCTTCTGTGATAACACTGGAGCGATTGCACAAGCAAAGGAACCACGGTCACACCAAAAGTCCAAGCACATACAGAGAAGGTTTCATTTGATCCGTGAGATCATAGATCGAGGAGAGATCAAGATCTGCAAGGTACATACAGATGACAATCTAGCTGACCCGCTTACAAAGCCTCTGGCGCAGCAGAAGCATGAGAAGCACTGTAATAATATGGGTTTGAGATTTCTCAACCATTAGTTTAAGTGCAAGTGGGAGATTGTTGGGGTATGCCCTTAAGGCTAATGTTTGAGGCCTTGGGTTATTATCAGTATCATGTATAAACTGAGTATATGTTTATAAAGGCAATTGTTGTTATTCAGATTGTTGCATTGTCTGCTGCTGTATGTATACCTCTGAGTAATGTCTCAATGATGTTCAGCTTTGCTGACATTCAGAGTTGTCCTTAGTCGAGATATCTTGGTGAACATGAGACAGCCTTGATATGATTGAGACTAATATGTGTTCTGGTCTTATAGGATGCTACGAGCATGGAATAAGATTTAGACACATAGGTGCATTGGATGTACTGGACTGACCCTACTTAGGATATTCAATTGTTTGTCACAATGTGAATAAGTCCTTATAAGCAAGCAAGTGGTATATTCCCTCTGACTTGAGATCACTTGTGTTACTAAGTGATGATTGGCATTGTCTTGAGGTATTTCAATATCATTTGAAAGATAATGGTTAAGGATTATCTTGGATAGTGGGCATGAGTCATGTTAGGACACTGATGATAGATAAAGGATTGCCTCTCCTAGTTGGAGTGTGATGTTCTACTGGGGCCCCCTCCGGATGAGATGGTTGAGAAAGTGTATGGCCATACCCAGATGACTATGTTCATCTGAGCTAACCATTCTCATCGTGTTGGAATTACAGGCTTGACAGGCTTGTCCAACGAGAACATCCAGTGGCAAAGGGAACATGTATACTGAGTGAATTGGATTCACACTTGTGCTATGGTTTGGGAGTAGTCTTGGAAGACTCTTTCCTTCATATCGGGAGACAGTGATGTGTTGCTAGATACCCCTCTCTGATCGTGATAACATATGTTATCGTTACCGATATTGAAAGAAACCCTTAGGGTCGCACAATTTGATGATGTGGCTTACTTATGTCAGATCGTGTGGACTGAATTGTTCTAGTTCAGTTTAAAGCAATTTAAACTCTGATCGGAAGTGAGATCTAGTCTGATCATGTTTGATTGATTAGGGCATGTGATCGGTAAGCTTCGATCGGGAGAATTGATGCTTGATCGAAGAGATCAAGAGGGTCAAGAGATGTGTGGTTAGATCTTGAGCCATTTGGTTCAAAGAGATCATAACCAGAGCTGGTTCGATTTGGTCCTTGAACCAAATGGAATTGAACCGGTTCACTTAGTGAACACATGGTTCAATTAAGAGACAAGTTTCGGTTGGTTCAATCGATGGCTTCATGGGGAGTTAAGTGCTTACTATTTTTGGAAGGCGTTTTTCTTTTTGAAAAACCTCCCACGTTTTTGAACGTAAGAACGCCGCTCGCCCCTTGTTCTCTTGCTCTCGTCTTTGGTTTGTCTTCACGCCAAGAGAGGGAGTTCGCCCAGCAAAGAAAGAGACATCTCTTCACACGACAAAAGAAACCTTGGTGACTTGCTAGCACAAGGAGCGCAAGGAAGGAGGCCTGTCTCATCCTGTGTGTGATTCCTTTGGAGAAGAGGCATTCGCCCCTTTCTTCTTCCAAGCCGCCTCTCATGGCCATGGTAACATCCTCACTTGTTCTATACAAGTTGTTAAAAGTTGATCATATGTTTAAGTCATTCGATTTTGGACCTAGTAAAGCAAGAAAAACTTTTATATGCGTATGTGACCTAGGGTTACTTACAACAAGTTAGCTCCAAATGATTCCTTTCATCTCATCTAGCACAATGGTGCTGATGGATTCTCCCAAACAGATCTGAGTTATCCAATAACTCAATCAATAGGCTACCCGATCAATGCGAGAACCCGAGTTCAAGTTGTGCGACCCTGTAGGTTCCTCAGACGTTGGTAGTGATGAACCTAGTCATCACAAGCAGTGATTGGCACCTAGCAGTGCATCGCTGCTACCCAAGTCTTCGGAATGGATATCACATCGACATCCCCATCATCGCAACAAGATACCGATGCATTACAGTCTCTTTGCCGAACTGATATCCGATTGGACAAAGTGTGTCACCACTTTATTTTTTATACCCAATCTCATGGTCATGACTAAATCAGGCTTTCACCTGGGTATGGCCATACACTTTCAGTCATGCAACCATAGGGGGCCCCGTGGATATCAAGCTTCCCATAGGAAGGGGCAAATCCTATGTCTGTCCATTGATCTTCTCATATGGGTCGTCACATACCCAATGACAACCGTTATGACCTCCCAGTTTACGGCGAGGCGTTAGGTTATATCAAAGCATGTTCCTAACCATACAGAAGAGTCAATGATCTCAAGTCAAGGGATCAATGCATCTCCTGTCACTTGTGAGGTTAACTCATGACACCAAGTCAGAGCCTCACAGCGGGTCGGTCCAGTATATCCACCACTGATATACCCATATGCCTGCGTTAGCACCCCGTGCGTAACCAGCCCATATACCAGTCTCACATGTACTAGAGCTGTCCCTTATCCACTAAGGTACATCGACTGGGGACTATAGTTCGAGCACAGATCCAATCTGTCTCTAGAGACATTATCATGTTAGTACATATGCGCAGATGTAAACAAACATAGATAACGACAATGCCAGAATGATATAAATATCAAAGTCAAGTAGTACATAAGTGGACCAAAACTAGGTCCTAGGGCATATACACCAACAGGAACAATCTAGAGTTTAGTACAACTTATCATCCTCAAACTGATGGGCAATCAGAGAGAACCATACAAACACTTGAAGACTTGCTTAGAGGTTATGTGATGGAGTGGAAAGGTGAATGGGATAATGATATCTCTCTCATTAAATCCACCTATAATAACAGTTATCATTCAAGCATTCAAATGGCACCATATGAAGCCTTATATAGAAGGAAGTGTAGAACACCTTTATGCTGGGAGGAGGTTGGTGATAGAAAAGATCTTAAACTCAGATAAAGTGCAAGAAACAATAAATAAGATACATGTGATAAAAGATAAATTAAAAGTTACATAGAGTCACCAAAAGAGTTATGCTGATCAGCGGAGGAAAGAGATAGAATATCAAGTTGGAGACTATATTTTCTTAAAGATTTCTCATTCTAGAGGTGCAATAAGATTTGGAAAGAAAGGCAAATTAAGTCCAAGATTCATTGGTCCTTTTGAGATTCTTGAAAAGATTGATTCTGTTGCTTATAGGATTGCTTTACCACTCTCCTCAGCAATGTTCATTATGTATTTCATGTTTCCATGTTGAGAAAGTACCATCATGATCCATTTCACATACTTGATTATGAGCCCATTTAGATTGATCAAGACTTATCCTACCTTGAAAGGACTATAAAGATTGTAGATAGAAAAGAGAATATCTTAAAGAATCGAGTCATACCATTAGTGAAAGTTATTTGGCAACATCATTCTTTTGAGGAACCAACATGGGAGTTAGAGGAAGACATGAGAAAAGTTCATCCACATCTGTTTGCTACTCAAGGTATGACAACTTTAGAGGACTAAGGTTTTGTTTAAGGGAGGAGGATTATAATATGTTTTGTTTAAGGGAGGAGGATTATAATACCCTAAAAAAATGTTCATTATGAATTGGAAAAAAATAATCATGCATGAGAAGAAGATTTCTATAGTACTTTACATATTGGAGGACCTTGAGTAATATAGGATGAAACTGTAAGTGAATTTGTGAAAACATATTTACTAAGTTAGGTAGAAATGAAAAAGAAAAATAAGAACATGAGACAAAATTGGGGGTTGAAAAGTCAATATTACTATTTAATCATGACACCTCAGAGGACATGATTTACCACCTTCTTACACCTCATCCTCCATGATTACTTGAGATAAATATGAGAAAAGAAGGAAATTTCACCCTTTTGCTCGTTTGTAACCAGAGAGAAAGAAAGCCTAATTAAGAGGAAGAGCAAGAAGAAGTAAGAAAACGAGCTTAGAGTGATTTTTGGCTTTTTAGGCAATTAATTTTCTTCTTCTTTGTGAATTTTGCCTAGTGTTCTAAATCCAAACAAAATTATATTATATGTCATTTTGATATCAATTTGCTTATGATTGTATCAAATTTGATCAATTCAGTCCTTGGAAGAATGATCTAAGTTATGCTAAAAGACTATGAATGCTTATTCGAAGTAAACCTGACCTTGTTGTATTCAATTTATAATAACTTTTGATTCCCTGATCCAAATCTCATAAAATCAAATTCATTAAAAAGATGACTCAAGCATCTTTCTTTTGAGTCAGATATTGAATACTTTAGAAATGGTTATCGAATTTAATGATTTAGTTCAATCTGACCTAGTAAATATGTTTTCACTGTTTGGATCTTTACCTAGTGAGTGATATATGTCCAAATTATGTGATAGTAAATATAGAAAATTCTTATTTCCATATTAAGTAAACTTAATAACCTACAACTACAGCCTTTATTTGAGTAATTTGGATCAAAAATGAATTTATAATCGAATTTGCACTTAACCTTGTAAATCTGAAAATCTCACTTTCAAGATTTTGACCTATTGTTACTTCATAGATCATAACTTCTTTTCTTGAGTTCCATTTTAAATATAACTTGTCCTGCAAAATAGATTCAAAATCTTTTGTTTCTACATAAATATCACACAAAATGGTATCATATGAAGAACTTGAAGTCCATGTTAAACATGTTGGTGTTTATGCCATAAGACCTAGTTTTGGTCTATCTTTTGTACTACTTGACATTAATATTTCTTTTATATCATTGTAGTATTGTCATTATCATGCTTAGTTTACCTCAGTGATTATGTTCTTACATGATAATATCCCAAGAGACAGATTGGATCTGTGCTCAAACTCTTGTCCCCAATCGATGTACCTGAGTGGATATGGGATAGTTCTTGTACTTGTGAGACTGGTATATGGCCTAGTTAGGCACGAGATACTAACACAGACATATGGGTATATCAGTGGCTGATATACTGGACCGACCCGCTGTGACGCAATGACTTGGTGTCATGAGTTATCCTCACAAGTAATAGGAGATGCATTGATCCCTTTACTTGAGGTCATTGACTCTTCTATATGGTTAAGGATATACTTTGATACAACCTACCACCTCACCGTAGTTGGGAGGTCATAACGGTTATCATTGAGTATGTCATGACCCATATGAGAGGTTCAATATACAAACATAGGATTTGCCCCTTCCTAAGGGAAGCTTGATATCTACTAGCCCCCCTATGGTTCTATGACTGAAAGTGTATGGCCATACCCAGGTGAAAACCTGATTTAGTCATGACCATGAGATTGCGTAAAAACAAATGGTGACACACTTGTCCAATCAAATATCAGTTTGGCAAACAAACTGTAATGCATCTGTACCAAGTTGCGATGATGGGGATGTCGATGTCGATATCCATTTCGATGATTTGGGTAGCAGCAATGCACTGCTATTGCCACTCAGTGACTGTGATGACCTTAGGTCATCACTACCAACGTCAGAGGAACCTATAAGGTTGCACACCTTGATACTCGAGTTCTCGTATTCATCGGGAAGACTTATGATCGAGTTATTGGATAGCTCGGATCTATTTGGGAGTTTTGATCAGTGCCAATGGGCCTGATGAGATGGAAGAGAGTTATTGGAGTCAAACTTCATTTTTGGCAGGTTGACTCGAAATTGACCATGGTTGGTCATATTTGAGTTAGGGTTGCATTGGATAGGATCCAATAGCTTAATCAATTTGTGCAATGAAATTTGGGCTAGCTCATTATCCAATGAGGCCCAATAACAAGTTGTCATGAAGAGAGAATAGGGCATAAGGGTATAATGGGGAGGAAACTTATCCCATTGCCGCCTAGGGGCTTAATGGGGATAAGTAGGCACCTAATGCTTCATTAAGAAGCTTTTGGCACCTCCCCCTTTGTTCCTTGGATGGAAGGCTTGCCTCTAAGGCAAGTCTTGGGGCGTGTATGGCTTGAAGGACTTCTTTGGTAAGTCCTTGGCGCATAAGGCTAATGGGAAGGGATTTACATAAAGAGCTTGGAGTCTTGTCATAACCCTAACCCTAATTAGCCAACTCCTCTTAACCCTAGCCGCTTCCCTCTTTGTGTGTTGTGCCAATACCTCTTGCCTAGCCGCCCCCTTGCTATTATATGTGATAACATATGCGAGAGCATCTATCTATCTCTTGGCGTGAGCATCTAAGGGGCGAGAGCAAGAACTCTATTAGCCCAAGTCTTCCATCTTCTAATCGCAAGCATCTTCTCTTCTTCCTCTTCCATTGGCGCAATAGAAGCAAAGGGCTTGGTGGCATAATCATCCATTGCTGCAAGTCGACTCCTTCTTCTTCTCTTGGCCCAACTTGAAGTAGAGCTTGGCGGCATCATCTCCTTCTCCATCATCTTGGCTCATCCCTCCTTCAAGGTTAGCGCAAGTGAATTGGAGAACACTCCAAAGGCTTGGATCTTCTTCTCAAGGCTAGCACTGGGCGTGGAAGAAGAGGACTCGAGGCATCCGTGTGTGTGAGACTGTAGAAGGCGCACGCTTGGGTGCCTACATCGGCATTGCTCTACACTACTCATAGGTGCTTTCTCCTCTCATCGTGTCGACTCCCTCTCAAGAACATGATCCATTGGGTTTTTGGGACCGGCCTATTTCGGGGATATGATTCCGTTGTGTTCTTTGTAATGTATGTAAAATTTTAAAAATATCCCTGGGGTTTCCCAACAGTGGTATCAGAGTGGCTTGCGAGCCTCAAACGATGTTTCTATTCTTTTCATATGCTCACATGTCATGTAAATTTTCGCATATTACATATACTGTTGGTGTGTATGCCCTGAGATCTAGTATCGGTCCATCTTTTGTACTACTTGACATAGGTATATATATATCATTCTGGCATTGTCATTATCAATGTGTGTATACATCTGCGATTATGTACTTACATGATAATGTCCCTGGAGACAGATTGGATCTGTGCTCAAACTATTGTCCCCAGTCAATGTACCTTAGTGGATATGGGACAGCTATGGTACGTGAGAGACTGGTATATGGGCTGGTTAGGCACGAGGTGCTAACGCGGACATATGGTTATATCAGTGGTGGATATACTAGACCGACTCGCTGTGAGGCTATAACTTGGTGTCATGAATTATCCTCACAAGTGATAGGAGATGCATTGATCCCTTGACTTGAGGTCATTGACTATTCTATATGGTTAGGGACATGCTTTGATATAACCTAACACCTCACCATAATTGGGAGGTAATAACGGTTGTCATTGAGTATGTCACGACCCATATGAGAAGGTCAATGTACAAACAGAGGATTTGCCTCTTCCTTAGGGAAGCTTGATATCCATGGTGCTCCTCTATGGTTCTATGACTAAAAGTGTATGGTCATACCTAGGTGAGAACCTAATTTAGTCATAACCATGTGATTGGGTGAAAACAACTGATGACACACTTGTCCAATCGGATATTAGTTTGGCAAAGGGACTATAATGTATCTGTACCTAGTTGCGATGATGGGGATGTCAATGTCGATATCCATTCTGATGACTTGGGTAGCAGCAATGCACTGCTAGTTGCCACTCACTGCTTGTGGTGACCATAGGTCAACACTGCCAACGTCAGAGGAACCTATAGGGTCGCACACCTTGATACTCGAGTTCTCATATTGATCGGGAAGCCTTATGATCGGGTTATTGGATAGCTCGGATCCTTTTGGGAGATTTCTTTAGCGCCAATGGGCCTGATGAGATGGAATAGCATTATTAGAGCCAAACTTCATTTTTTGCAGGTTGACCCGAAATTGACCATGGTTGGTCACATTTGACTTTGGGTTGCATTGGATTGGATCCAATTGCTTAATCAACCTATGTAATGAATTTTGGGCTAGCTCATTACCCAATGAGGCCCAATAACAAGTTAGCATGAAGGGATAAGAGCCCATAAGGGTATAATGGGGAGAAGTTAACCTCATTAGGTGCCTATGGGTATAATGAGGATCTTTTGGCGCAATTTGCTTCATTATGAAGCAATTGGCACCTATTCCTTGGACGGAAACCTTGCTTCTATGGCAAGGGTTGAGGCATCTAAGGCATGATAGACTTCTATGGTAAGTCTTGGGTGATTACAAGGGACTTATGGTAAAGTCTTGGAGACTTTCTAAAACCCTAAACCCTAATTGCCTCCCCTTAACCCTAGCCACCCCCTTCATGATGTGTTGCGCCTAACCCTTGTGTGGCCGCCCCTTTAGTCTATATACCTTGTGATATGCGAGAGCCTTAATTGCACAACCTATTGGCGTGAGCAAGTGATGACACCAAAATATGTAGTATATTTTGTATCATTTTAGATACCTTTTCATGCTAAATTGAGGATCTTTTTACTTATTTTTATACTGAATCCATTAAATATTGCAAAGTCTACTTCTATTTTGGTTTTTCATGTTTTTCAGGCAAAAAGGCACTATTTTAGGCGTTTTCAAGCAAAAATCAAATAAATGGAAGAGTTCTCATCATTAAGAAGAAGTCACCCAAGAATTTTCACGCAAATCGAGGTAAAGAACCCAAAATACTGTAGTGCCGTAATGGATTTTACGGTACCGTATTTTACACGGCTACCGTATTATCGAGATCACGGCCGTATTTTGGTGATTTACCGAACAGAAGGCTTTCGCGAAATTACGGCACCACCGTAAGAATTTACACGGCCGTATTTTGGGGCGCTTTCGGAACAGAGACCTTCGCTGAAATTACGGCACTGCCGTAAACCAGTTTACGGGCCGTATTTTCCAGACGTCTTCAAAACAGAAAGTTGCCCTGAAATTATGACACTGCCATAAACCAGTTTACGGGCCGTATTTTCCAGACGAATTCGACCAGAGAGTTTATCCGATTTTACGGCACTGCCGTAAACCAAATTACACTGCCATATTGTTCCAACAATTTTAGAACAGAATAATCGATGGATTTTACGGTAGTGTCGTAAGATATTACACTGCTATATTCCGGTGTTTGAACGCGATTCCCAGGTCAATGTCCACGTCCGATCCTTGCAGAGATGATTGCGGACAATCTAGAAGTTTATATTCGATGCCGTAAGAAGCAAAAGGGGAGCTTTTCACGAGAGGATTACAAAGAGACAAAAGGCCCCAATTTTGATTGACCGTGGAGGGAGAAATCACGATCCACGCTGTCGTGGAGGGTTTCGCTGCCGCGCTCGATTCAGACGACCTCCGGCCGTGATTTTTCTGCCGAAGCATCGCCTGGTGAAGGAGACAATGCACCGGAAGTTTCAGATCGAAAAGAGACAAATTGGAGGAGAAATCAAGGGAAGAAGGATCGCCACCACTGTTCACACCTTCTTTTGTAAAATACGGCTGTGAAATACTTCACAGCCGTGCCGTATTGTCTAAATACTCTTCCTTTTGTTAATTTTTGATTTTCTGAAATTATGGAATATTGTATTTCCTTCGCCATGCTAGCTTAAACTACTCTTGGGACATGGGGGAGTAGTTCACTTGACTTTTAATGATTAGATAACTTCTTTTTCAATATTTCGTTGAGGTTGATTTTAGCATGATGATTTTGCTCATGTGATAATTGTGCTTAGACTCTCTTTAAGTTCATATTATTAATTATGTTCTTAGAATTTTCTCTTGAGACTGAAAGGTAATTGCTTGAGAATTTGGAACCCTAGAATTGCATGTTAGGATCTCTTCCTTAGGTTAGATCCATCTTGATCTTTTCTAGTAAAATAATTGACATGATTATAACATGAATCCATAGATCGAGTCTATTTGTCAAACGTGGAGATCTTGTCCGAAAGCAAAGATCGGAACGTTGGAGGTCCTTGAGCAAAACTAGTTGCGAGACTCGGATGCACGAAAGTGATCCTTGAGACTCCACTAGAGATTCTAGAGCTCGAATGCACGAAAGTGATCCTTGAGTTCATCCTTTGATAATATCTTCTTCATGATGAAATTGAATCAACGAAATCCTTATTCATGTCTAGTCATAAAAGTTTAAGTGAACGAAACCCTAGTCCCAGCTTTTCTCTCTGATAATCCCGCTTTTAGTTACCGATTGCTATTCTCACGATCTCGACTTGCCTAGATAGTAAGAAATCAACTATTTAGTATTCGACAACGTAGGTCCCTGTGGATTCGATACTTTTTTTATTACTTTGTATACCCGTGCACTTGCGGTTTAACAACAAGTTTTTGGTGCCGTTACCAAGGATTAGTCCAAGGTACACGTGTGCCAGATTTGTTGTGTTCCCTTTTGGGCTATCAGCAAGGCACAAGGGTGAGGGCTTCAAGCAATTGGCGCAAACAACCGCAAGCACTCTTCACTTCTTCCTCTTTCCTTGGTGCAACTTCTAGTGAAGGTGGCGCAAGTGATCAAAGGAGGATTCGAAGGCTTGGATCTTCTTCCCGAGGCTAGCACTGGGTGTGGAAGAAGAGAGCTCGAGGCATCCATGTGTGTGAGACTGCAGAGGGTGAACACTTGGGCGCCTACCTCGACATCAGCCTCATCTTGCTCCTAAGGTATTTTCTATCTCATCGTGTCGACCCCCTCGCAAGACGATCTTCACTGGGTTTTTGGGACCGGCCTATTTTGGGGATATTATTCCGCTGTGCATGTATTGTATTCTCTGTGAAAATTATAAAATATCCTCGGGGTTTCCCAACATATACATGGCGCATGATTTTTCTAAATAGGAAAAATTGTAAGTTTTTTATTCCTTACCTCTATTCAATTTCTTTTGGATCTTTGCTCTCTTAACATGACTGGGATAGACCCATATGTGGAAGAGATAATTTCTCCTCTCATGGTGGGATAGACCCATCATGAGAGACTTGTTGAGATTATGTGGGGCATGGACTGGGTGATTGCCCTAATCTCAGCAAGTTAGGGATTGCAAGGAGGGAAATGGGTATGACTCTTGTAGACTCCTGAGAGAAACCTAGAATCAAAGATTTATGATAAGTGGTGAAGGAAGAGAGACATATTTTAATGAAAAAGTAAAATTTTAGATTTTATGTTTTTCATGAGCATATAGAATTGCATGAGTTAGTGCCTTGATTGTGCATGATGTTGTGGTCATTGGTCAAGCCCCTTAGCATGCCTGTGTTGTATTCTTGTGAGGCCTGCATGCCACCTTTTTTTTTCCTTTTGTTTTATAATTAAAAGAAGAAGATTAGGGGTGCATATGACGTGAAGCCTTGGCGCATCTACACAAGTTGCACAAGTAGGGCTTGGCCGAGCCTCATGGCTTGAGAGCTATCCCTCTTGGCTCTTATGTGGTGGCGCATCTTCCTTGGAGGAGGCACTATGGCATTGGTTGGATCCTATGGGTGTGCTTCTAGGGTTACCTCTAGGGTTTGAGAGCTAAACCATGGTGTGGTGTACCTTGGAGCCAACCTTGAAGACCAAGTTAGAGGGCGGCTAGGTTAGGTCTAGTCTTGGGGCTTGTTTCCTAGGTCAAGCATTGAACCCGCCTTTGGCATGTGTTGGTTCAATTTGTTGAATAGGCTATGACCACATCATCCTTTTACTATTTTTCATATCTGCAAAAGCATGCCTGCGATGTTTTATCTTATTGTAATCACTATAGGATTGCATGCCTATAATGTTAAACAAAAGATAAAACTAAGAGGATGAGACCTCAAAAACCCTCAATCAAAAATATCAACTCTAGTAGCCTTCTAACTCGTAGCCCTCATTAAGCTATCGATCAGTGGTGTTATGCACTGTTTCTCACCCTCGTGGGATACATCCACTTATCTTTAGAAGGTGTGTGGTGACAATGGTTTCCCAATCCAGTTTTAACCTTCATGTGCCCTCGCAAGGAAACTCATTGGCCCTGGGCATAACGGTTAGGAACGGACTTGACTAGATTTTCACATGTGCTAGGCACATGATGGAACTCTAGAGGCATTGTTGAGAGGCTAGGGTTTCATGCTATATCCAGCCCTCATTGGACATGAAATGCCTAGACTATCTCAATAAGGGGAGTTGCGAAGTGCAATCGGCCGACATGCCTACCTTAAGAAGCATGGGTCACTTTGTGCAACTCATCCCACCCTCGTGAGACGTGAAACCTCATGTGGAATAAGGATCCCATCTCACTAGGAAATCTCAGATTTTCTGATTGACTTTGTGGGTTGTTAATTTATTAAAATAGTGGGAGCCATAGTCATTTAAAACAAGTCCAGTTTAAATGACTTGAAGTAGTACTAATTTTCTCTTCTTAGTTGTTGTAGAATCAATGGCTACGAACAATAGCGGATTGTCACTGTGATCCCTTCTTGAGAAGGATAAGTTGGTTGGATCCAACTTCATGGACTGGCATCGGAACTTGAGGTTAGACCTCAAGTTCGAGAAGAAGCTATATGTCCTTGAGCAGCCTCTTCCTCTGGCTCCTGCGCCTAATGCCCGAGTGGTAGACAAGGATGCTTTTAGAAAGCATCAGGATGACTCTTTGGAAGTAGCATGTCTCATGCTAGCCACTATGGCACCTGAGCTTCAAGTGCAATATGAGGAGTAGAATGCTTTTCAAATGATCACTCATTTGAAACAAATGTTTGAGGCTCAGGCTAGAACTGAGAGATATGACACTTCCAAAGCATTCTTTTGGTGCAAGTTATCTGAGGGTGCACTAGTGGGACCCCTTGTGCTCAAGATGATTGGGCATGTGGATCATCTTAGGAGACTAGGACACACTATAGATAACGAGCTGGTGTGGATCTTATTCTACAGTCCCTGCCCCCTAGCTTCAATCCATTTATTATAAATTTTAACATGAACCAGATTGACTGCACTAGGGAGGAATTGTTGAATATCCTCCAAATGACTGAGCGCGAGATGGGTAAGACCAAACCCAATTATGATCTTTTGGTCCTTGCGACCAAGAAGATGAAGAAGAAGGGTAAGGCATGTACTAAAGGCAGTGCCAAAGGTCCTACCAAAGCATTAAAGAAAAAGGCAAAGAAGTCGAAGGAGCTGAGGTGCTTCCATTGTAGCGAGCAGGGTCACTAGAGGAGGGTCTACAAGCAACTTCAGAATGAGGAGGAGAAAGGCAAGGCCTCATCTTATAGCTCAGGTATTTATGTGACTGAAGTCAACCTTTCTACTTCTATGTCATGGGTATTGGATACTGAATGCGGAGCTCATATTTGTACAAATATGTAGGGGCTCAAGAAAAGTAGATCGATGCGGCCTAGAGAGATTGACCTACAAGTTAGAAACTGAGCACAGGTTGCTACTGTTGCTGTAGGAATTTTGACTTTGTCCTTGCCTTCTGGACTTTAATTAGAGTTAGATCATTGCTACTATGTACCTTCACTTACTAAAAATATTATATCCATTCCTTGCTTGGCAAACAAAGGATTTAAATTTGAAATAAAGGAGAACTTTTATTCTTTTTCATTTGCAAATATATTTTATGGGAAGGGTACTTTATGCAATGGATTATATGTCTTGGACATGGATAGCTCTATTTGTAACATAGATAATAAGAGGATCAAACTGAGTGGTTCAGTTGGTGCATGCCTCTGGCATTGTCGATTAGCCCATATAAACAAGAATCGCATTCAACAACTCCATGCAAATGGGTTGTTAGATTAAACCTCCTTGGAGGAGTTTGATACTTGTGAGCCTTGTTATTAGGGAAGATGACAAAAGTGCCCTTCTGGTGAGAGGGTAGGAGGTTTATTGGATCTTATACACAGTGATGTGTTTGGGACATTCAGTAAGCAAGCCAGAAGAGGGTACAACTACTTCATCACATTTACTAATGACTTCAGTAGATATGGTTATGTCTATTTGATGAGACATAAATCTGAAACCTTTGAGAAATTTAAAGAGTTCAGAAATGAAGTAGAGAACCAGCTTGGTAGATATATCAAAACTCTTCGATTAGATCATGGTGGAGAGTACCTGAGCGGTGAGTACTTTGACTATCTTAGAGAGTGTAGGATCCTATCCCAACTCACTCCTCTTGGAACACCTCAATGGAATGGTGTGTCTGAGAGGATAAATCGAAACTTGTTGGACACGGTTCGGTCTATGATGAGTTATGCAACTCTATCTCCCTCATTCTTGGGTCATGCACTTGAAACAGCTTCTCTCATACTGAATAACATTTCATCTAAGAGTGTCTCCAAGATTCCATACGAGGTATGGAGTGGGAGACGCCCTAACCTCTCTTTTATCAAGATCTGGGGATGTGAGGCTTATGTCAAACATCAAGATTTTAGCAAGCTAGAACCTAGATCTGATAAATGTGTCTTTGTGGGGTATCCTAAGGAAATTAAAGGATACTACTTCTATGTTCCCACCGAGAATAAAGTTTTTGTTGCTCGGGGTGCTGTCTTTCTAGAGAAAGAATTTCTCATGAAAGAAGTCAGTGGGAGGAAGATTGACTTGGATGAGGTCCAGGTGCAACCACAAGACAAAGAGATGGAAGCTGAGCCGCCTGCACTAGTTGCTGGGCAACCTGAGGCTCAGACACAAGTCCCACATATGTCTGGGAGGATTCGTCGTGCACCTGAGAGGTATGAGTCGCTACTGACCCAACACAATGGGATCTTCATCATTGAGGATGGGCTCAGGACCTATGATAAGGTGGTCGCTGGACTAGACTCTGAGAGATGGCTTGAGGCCATGCAATCCAAGATGGATTCCATGTCGGCTAACCAAGTTTGGGACTTGGTTGAGCTGCCTGATGGGGTAAAACCCATAGGCTGTAAATGGGTCTTCAAAAGGAAGATTGACATAGATGACAATATAGTTACCTATAAGAGTAGACTTGTGGCTAAAGGATTCAGATAGGTCCACGGGGTGGACTATGATGAAACCTTCTGGTCAGTTGCCATAATCAAATCCATTCAGATTCTGCTTGCTATAGCTGCATATTATGACTATGAGACAGGACAGATGGATATTAAGACGACGTTCCTTAATGGCAAGCTAACAGAGGATGTGTATATGACATAGCCTGATGGCTTCTTCCATCCTACATATGCTAATAAGTTCTGTAGGCTAAAGAAATCCATTTATGGATTAAAGCAAGCATCTCCAAGTTGGAATCTTCGGTTTGATGAAGCTATAAGAGATTATGGCTTTATCAAAAGTGAAGATGATGCCTATGTGTACAGAAAATTCAGTGGGAGCTTGGTGATTTTTTTAGTCTTGTATGTCGATGACATACTACTCATCGGAAATGACATCCCTCGTCTTTAGTATGTGAAGACATGATTAGGAAAGTGTTTCAAGATGAAAGACTTAGGAGAGGTCGCCTGTATCCTATGTGTGAGGATCTACCGGGATAGATCCAAGAGGCTCCTGGCCCTTAGTCAAAGTACCTACATTGATAAGGGCCTAGAGAGGTTCAACTTGGAGCAATCCAAGAAAGGATACCTTCTAGTGAGACATGGTCTTACTATCTCAAAGAGCCAATGTCCCACCACACAGACTAAGAGGGATGACATGAGTCAAGCGCCCTATGCTTCGGCAGTAGGCTCGATTAGGTATGCAATATTGTGTACTAGACCAGATGTGGCATATGCTGTAAGCATAACCAGCCGATACCAATCCAATCCAGGTCTGCAACACTGGGTGGTTGTAAAGAACATCCTAAAGTATCTGAGAAGAAGTAAGGATTTGTTCTTGGTATATGGGGGACAAGAAGAGCTCAGTGTTCTGGGTTACACTGATGCGTCGTTCCAGTCAGACCCAGATGACTTCAGATCGCAGGCAGACTATGTGTTTAAGATGAATGGTGGCGTTATATGCTGGAAGAGCTTTAAGAAATCCACCATAGCTGATTCTACAACTGAGACTGAGTATGTCGCCACTTCTGAGGCAGGCAAAGAAGCCGTTTGGATAAGGAAGTTTATTTCTAATCTTAAGGTGGTTCCAACTGCTGTGGAACCCATTGAGCTCTATTGTGACAACAATGAGGTTATTGCATAGGCAAAGGAACCACGGTCTCATCAAAGGCCCAAACACATACTCAGGAGATTTCACTAGATTAGAGAGATCATTGACCAAGGTGATGTCAAGATTAGTAGAGTTGACACAAAGAACAATTTAGCAGATACACTGACTAAGGCTTTGGCGCAACAGAAGCATGATGGTCATACAAGGGATATGGGGTTGAGGTTCCTCAACCTCTAGGTTTAAGTGCAAGTGGGAGATTATTGGTGTTTATGCCCTAAGACCTAGTTTTGGTCTATCTTTTGTACTATTTGATATTGATATTTCTTTTATATCATTTTGGCATTATCGTTATCATGCTTAGTTTATATCTGCGATTATGTTCTTACATGATAATGTCCCTGGAGACAGATTGGATTTGTGCTCAAACTCTTGTCCCCAGTTGATGTACCTGAGTGGATTTGGGATAGGTCATGTACTGGTGAGACTGGTATATGGGTTGGTTAGGCACGAGATACTAACGCAGACATATGGGTATATCTGTGGTTAATATACTAGACCGACCCGCTGTGAGGCAATGACTTGGTGTCATGAGTTATCCTCACAAGTGATAGGAGATGCATTGATCCCTTGACTTGAGGTCATTGACTCTTCTATATGGTTAGGAATATACTTTGATACAACCTACCACCTCCCCGTAGTTGGGAGGTCATAACGGTTGCCATTGAGTATGTCACGACCCATATAAGATGGTCAATGTACAGACATAAGATTTGCCCCTTCCTAAGGGAAGCTTAATATCCACGGGCCACCTCATGGTTCTATGACTGAAAGTGTATGGTCATGCCCAGGTGAAAACCTGATTTAGTCATGACCATGAGATTGGGTAAAAACAAGTGGTGACACACTTGTCCAATCGGATATCAGTTTGGCAAACAAACCGTAATGCATCTGTACCTAGTTGCGATAGTAGGGATGTCGATATCGATATCCATTCTTATGACTTGGGTAGCAGTGATGCACTGCTAGGTGCCACTCACTGCCTGTGATGACCTTAGGTCATCACTGCCAACGTCAGAGGAACCTACAAGGTCGCACACCATGATACTCGAGTTCTCGTATTGATCGGGAAGCCTTATGATCGAGTTATTGAATAGCTCGGATCTATTTGGGAGTTTTCATCAGAACCAATGGGCCTGATGAAATGGAAGAGAGTTATTAGAGCCAAACTTTATTTTTGGCAGGTTGACCCGAAATTGACCATTGTTGGTCACATATTGTGCAATGAAGTTTGGGCTTGCTCATTAACCAATGAGGCCTAATAACAAGTTGACATGAAGAGAGAATAGGGAATAAGGGTATAATGGGGAGGAAACTTATCCCATTGGCGCCTAGGGGCTTAATGAGGAAAAGTAGGCGCCTAATGCTTCATTAGGAAGCTTTTGGTGCCTCCCCCTTTGTTCCTTGGATGGAAGGCTTGCCTCTAAGGCAAGTCTCTAGGCGTGTATGGCTTGAAGGACTTCTTTGGTAAGTCCTTGGCGCATAAGGCTAGTGGGAAGGGATTTAAGGAAAGTCCTTGGAGTCTTGCCATAACCCTAACCATAATTAGCCAACTCCCCTTAACCCTAGCCGCTTCCCTCTTTGTGTGTTGCACCAATACCTCTTTCCTAGCCACTCCCTTGCTATTATATGTGATAACATATGCGAGAGCATCTATCTATCTCTTGGCATGAGCATCTAAGGGTCAAGAGCAAGAACTCTATTGGCGCAAATCTTCCATCTTCTAACCGCAAGCATCTTCTCTTCTTCCTCTTCCTTTGGCGCAAGAGAAGCAAAGGGCTTGGTGGCATAATCATCCATTGCCGCAAGTCTACTCCTTCTTCTCTTGGCGCAACTTGAAGAAGAGCTTGGTGGCATCATCTCCTTCTCCATCATCTTGGCGCATCCTTCCTTTAAGGTTGGCTCAAGTGAATTGGAGAACACTCCAAAGGCTTGGATCTTCTTTCCGAGGCTAGCACCGGGCATGGAAGAAGAGGACTCTAGGCATCCGTGTGTGTGAGACTACAGAGGGTGCACGCTTGGGCGCCTACATTGGCATCACTCTACATTGCTCATAGGTACTTTCTCCTCTCATCATGTCGACTCCTTCGCAAGCATAAGATCCATTGGGTTTTTGGGACCGGCCTGTTTTGGGGATATGAAAACTTGATGTATCCCAAGTTGTTTGGCCTGTACCTAGGACTAATCCCCGGCAACGGCGCCAAAAACTTGTTGTGATCCGCAAGTGCACAGATACTCAAAGTAATAAATAAAGATATCGAACCACAGAGACCTTATTGTTAAATACCAAATAGTTGTGTTTTTACTAGCTAAGCAATCGATTATGATGCAAATCAATGATGGAAAACACACGTAATTAGATAATCAAAGAGAAATATTGGGACTAGGGTTTTATTCACTTTAATTTTCATGACTAGATATATAAGATTGTTCATCAATCAAATTCTAATTTGATAAAGACTTAATTTACTTCATAAGGGGATTATCTGATGGGGGTAGAGACCATGACCCAAGAAAATATAAATGGAGCTTAAGGCTACCCTAGTTTATGGGTACCCTAAGGCACCTTTGCATTGCATGCATCATGTAGCTACATTTGGTAAATTTTATACTTTGTTTTGTATTTTTCTTTTATGGAAATTATGTTGCATCATACTAGAATTAGTGCATGTCATAATGTTGCATCCTAGTAGGAGTAGTGTAATAAGCATTTACAAGTCATGTGGACAAGCTCAAGGCTAGCTCAAAGCTCACTCAACAAAGCTAGCTCCAAATATGGAAGGTCACTTCAAAGCCTCACTCAAAGTGAAGACTTGAGATGAAAGGAGTTCATCTCACCTTTCCAAATTCGTATGCCTCATCAATCATGGATTATTTCAGCCACCTCAAGTAATATGCGCCCATGAAAGAAGAAAAATCAAGATCCCAATCCCTAAAATCAAGGAAGGCAATTAATGGGATTTTTGTTCACACCATGGAAGGAAACAAGCCAACCATTCTATCAATCCTCTCCAAATTCGCCCAAGACAAGCATGGAAGCCTTGCCACCTCATGAAGCCACTTAAGGGAAGAATTCAAAAGAAATTCGTCCAAGCACAACATTCAAGCCGATCACATATCAAGAGAAAATCATCCATGACCAAAGAAGGAAGTATTGTCACCTTTCTTGGAGCCCAAGTAAGGAAGCGTGCGCCCAAAGCCACCAAGAGAATTCTATGTTCGTCCAAGCCAAAAAAGGGAATGTTTCAAAAAGAATTCGACCAAGCATTGACAAGCAAGCAAGCAAATTGGCATTCACACTCAAATATGGGAAGTTTTAAAGCCAAATCACAATCAAAGGAGCCGTTGCCTCGACAAAGCATTGAAGACTATAATTTCTTTCTTAATTTGCTCTTTTGTAACGTTGAGGAAAATGTCTACAAACCCATGTAATCGCAAGGAACTTGTAGCGAGATTTGAATAATGGAATTGTCGAGTAGTTGCCTAGCAACTTTGGGTGCTTGTGTCGCCCCTCTCCCCCTTCTTCTCATATGAGGTGCTTGTGTCACCTATCTTCACTTCTTCTTCCAAGGGCCACGGTTCCCTTCGCTAACCCTTCTATCAAAGCTCTCACCATCCATTGCGCAAAGGAGCATCACCCTCAACCTTCAAGTGGCACATATCATTTCTTCATCAACTTGGCGCAAGAACATCTTCTTCAACCTTGGTGGCGCAACCTTCTCCATACCCTACAACAAACTCTTGACGCATCTACATCCTCTTCATCAACCAATGGCGCAACACTTATCAACTCCATCATCATGGTGCATCTCATCTTCAAAGGGCTTCAACGCTTGAGATCAAATCCCCCTTTTCCCCTCTAGTAAGTTGTTTTGATTTGTTGTCTCCCTTTGATTCACTTGTTTTCTCTCTTGTTTGAAGGTCTCGGCAACATCATCTTCCTCAACAATTGGAGGCGCAAGTTCTTTATCTTCAACAACAAGTGGCGCAAGGAACTTCTACATTAATATCAAGAGGCTTCAACAACATCATCCCCCAAACCGAACATTCTCCTTTGTCCCTTGTTTGTATTTGATGTTTATCTGATTTTCTCTCATCACTAATAGATTTCCTTTGTCTCTTGAAGCTCTCGGCATCAAAAGGGAATCCACAAGATGAGACATCTTCAAGGACTCATCTATGGCCGAGACTTACAAGGCCTTCTCCACCGAAGACATGAGCAACACATCCTCTTTAATTAGATTAGTTAAGTAGTTTGTTTGATCTTGTTAGCAAGAGGAATTTGGAGGCTTAACCTCCCCTCTTGAAATTTCATTGTAAAGGCCATTTAATAACATTATACCCAAGCATGTTTGGGTTTGATGTGTTGGAGTGTTTGTAATGATGTAATTCCTTCCATCAGAGTAGGACCGTTAAAGACCGGGACGTTACGGTCCTTCTACTCTCAAGGATCGCACTGTGAGTATCTCTCCTTGTTTTTCAATTCTAGTTTAAAATAGTTTAGTTTAGGATTGCATGCTTAGCCTTAGAGTAGTTAATCACATGTCTACTTTTAATTTGTTTTGAAAAGGCATGTTAGAGTAACTTAACTAGTTGCTTATTTGTTTGCTTAGTAGACTTGCATGCATAGTAATTTCGGTTTTTATTCAAAAA
The DNA here is from genome assembly GCA_027563935.2 of Costus lasius. Taxonomy (NCBI): domain Eukaryota; kingdom Viridiplantae; phylum Streptophyta; class Magnoliopsida; order Zingiberales; family Costaceae; genus Costus; species Costus lasius. The sequence continues at coordinate 60,757,387 of CM050454.1, read as the reverse complement.
TACTAAAAAATATATATTTTGAAAACACGATGGATAAGTTTGCATGCTAGCTTGTTTCTTCTAGATTTTAAATTTCATGCTAGCCCATATCTCATGCTTCCCCCCTACATCATTATCTCACTTTCGTGCTGACAACCATGCAGAGACAAATCCTCGCTTTTGCGCAAGATTTATCCCATGCTGATGATAAGTAAATCATCAATCAAAGAACTCAAGATCACTTTCGTGCATCCGAATTCTAGGTTGATTGTCTCGAGCGGAATCTCGAGGATCACTTTCGTGCATCCAAGACTCAACACAAGTTATACCTATGGTTCTCCAACGTTCTGATCCTCACTTTCATGCAAGATCTCCACGTTTGACACACAAAATTAATCCTAGGTTCATAATCATCATCAAGGCAATTAGTCATCTAAAATAAAGAATTAAGAACTTTACCTAATTTCTTACGGTGAGTTCCTATTAATCAATTTTAGGGTTCCAATTCTCAAGCATGTCACCTTTCAGTCCTTAATGCAAGAACTCTATTCATGATGATAAAAAGTAAACTAAGGAGAAATTTAGAACAATAATCACATAGGTAAAATTATCATGGCAAAATTATCTTGACGAAATAAAAAGTTATCTAATCATATAAAATCAAAGGGATTACACCCATGTCCCAAATATGTTTAAGCTTGCATAGAGAAAGAAATACAATCAACCATAGTTTTAAAGTATCAAAAATTGAAGAGAAGGAAGAAATAAACTTTACAACGCGGCTGTAATAGAAATTACAGCTGTAATCACGCATATGAACAGTGCTAGTGGTGTTCTTTCATTGATTCCTCCTCCAATCGAATTCCTTTTGCTCTGAAACTTCTGGTGCGTCCTCCTCTCCTCCAGGCAAAGCTTCTACGTGAAAATCACGACCTGAGGTGCCCTCTACGCCTCTCGGCGTGAGGCCAAACCCTAACCGCCTCTCTGGCGATTGCCTCAATTCTAGATCAAAATTCTTCCTTTCGGTGCGTGTGTCTTCTCCTCTTAAAGACGAGTCCTCAGCAACTTTCGGATCTCAATTTGGAGCTCTAGATCAAAAGTTATGGTCCGTGCAAGAATCGAACCCGCAAAACTCGCGAATTTGGCTTGAAAATACGGCCGTGTTATATTTTACGGTAGTGCCGTATTTTCACTCGAGTATTCTGTTCTGATGTTGTCTCAAAAATACGGCCCGTAAAATGATTTACGGCACTGCTGTAAAATCGGCTGAACTCTCTGGTCGAAAATGTTAAGAAAATACGGCCCGTGTAATTCCTTACGACAGTGCCGTAAAATCAGCAAAGGTCTCTGTTCTAAAAATGCACAAAAGTATGGCCCGTAAAATGGTTTAGGGCAGTGCCGTATTTTTGGCAAAATCTACTGTTCGGGCTCTCTCCAAATTACGGTAGTGTTCTTGATTTTACGGTAGCGTATGAAAATACGGTACCGTAAAATAGAATACGACACTATCGTATTTTTCTGAGATGCTCCGTTTTGTGTGGAATTTTTTGGGTGATCTTCTCTTGACGACGGTAACTCTTTCGTGTGTTTGATTTTGCTTGAAAATGCCTCAAAATAGTGCATTTTTACCTGAAAGTCATGAAAAACCAAAATAGAAGTAGACTTTGCAATATTTGACGTATTCAACATAAAAACTAGTAAAAGATCCTCAATTTAGCATGAAAAGATATCTAAAATGATACAAAATATACTATATATTTTGGTGTCATCAATATGCTTCCGTTGTGTTCTTTGTAATGTATGTAAAATTTTAAAAATATCCCCGAGGTTTCTCAACAAAACAAGCTCTAGATTTTCTGGATTTTGGGTTATTTGACCATATATATGTATACCTTGAATAAATGGTCTTCTATTTCAATTCTATTGATACATATGTCTCTTCCATTTAGAAATGAGTATATCAGCACTTGTCTCTTATATGAACTTCAAGGTTTACATCTTTGAGGGTTTGATACATATACCAATGAACCCATTTCGCAATGAAGAAAAGTATGTTTTATTTTGTTAATGTATTAGATGCTAGTGAGAATAACTTTATAAGCCCAAAAGGGAAAAGACTATGCGCCCGAAAGGGAAAAGACTATGAGCCCAGAAATGACAAAAGAGATAGGTGTGAAACAAAGTACTACATGGAACATAGTGCCACATTAGCAATAATAGGGGCCACCTCTTGAATCCATGGGAGCCACCTCTTGAATCTCACCATCTCATTTAGTGAGCCATGACAGCTCCAACCGACGTATGTTTTATTTTCACCCTGACGAGGGTGGATTATTCTTCCAAACGTGGAAGGTTTATGTGTTATTCTCCACTATGCAATTTGTATGATATGTCTCTTTGGTTTAATTTTTCTTTATATTCCTCATGCTTATGGTTTTACTATCATGTTTCTATTTGATTTTACTTATGGAACCATTTGGAGTTCTCATGCTTCTAATAATATTATATGATTGATTTAAAAAGAAGATATGGCCTATTTCAATATTTGGTACCTTTTGGCATTTAATTTGCTTACTGAACATTCTTGCTCAATTATTGCATTCTACCCTCTTTATAGGTTAGCTTTGGGCTTCAAGTTTTGTGGAAGGTTTCAAAGGATGCTAATGAGTTTAGGTTTTATGTTTTGAGCATGTAATCTTTAACAACTAATGTATGAAGTTATTTTGTGCTTGTAAGATAAGATTAAGAGTAATCCTAACATGTATGTGATAGTACAAAAGACACTATGGGTTTATAATACGATATATGACTTTTATGATATCAAAGGATTTTGATTATAAGGTACAATTGTTATTTGAGTTGTTGTTACCTCCTAGGTGATGATTAAACGTACATTTTATAATTCATGTTGAATAGGTTATCGAATAATGATCCTATATTGATATAGCAAAATTATTTTTATATGATTTGAGTTTTTATATACCAATTGTCATTAACAAGAGGTGTGACACATTGGGTCTTGCGTTGTGTCATCAGGAAAATGGAGCAAGCTTTTCTTCCTTGAAGGTTATGCCAATAAAAAGAAACAACAAGAGGTGGGTGGCGGCAATAGCAAGAGGAGAAGTGGAGGATACTTTGTCTATGGTTGTAGGTGCTTGCACTATTATAGCATGCATCAGTGTAGGCACTTATGCAAGCAAGTAAGACATCACGAGATCAAAGCCTTGTGATAATATGATCTATAGGGCTTACAATAAGTACCAAGCAATGACTAGACATGCCTCAGGGTTAAGGTCTAACATTAGCAATTATTTATAAAATTCTTCTAAGCGCTCGGACTTCCCTCTTCTCAGTTTTGCGAGGCCTAAAGCCTAATAATGAGATCTAGAAAATTATGACTCCTAGCCTTGATCATGCCCTAGCTCATGATCTAAATCATTTGTTTAATTAATCATAACCTATGTCTGATCTGAATCCATCCAACTCCCAAATGGACTCAAATTATTCTATAATTCAATATGAAACTACCTGATCAAACTACAATGTTAAGTGCTTGTGTGTGCGATCCTGTAAGTTTCATATAACATTGGTCATAATGACTAACTAAGATTATCATAAGTAATGAGAGGTATTTAGTAACATATTGCTACTACCTAGGCTATAGGAAATCAATCATATGTTATAACTCTTTATCAAGTGATAAGGTAACCTTGTAATATAATCCCTTTGCCAATTAATATCTTGATGGACAAGTGTGTCATACTTATTTACCTAATCTAATAGATATGACATGAACACGTTATACACCCATACACTTTCAGTCATATTCCAACAGGTGGGGCCCTATAGTTATCATATTTTTCTCAGAAAGGGGCAAATCCTACTATTAGTTTATCATGCTTCTCATATGACCTATGACATACCTAATGACAATTGTTATGATCTCTTTATCACAGCGAAGTGTTAGGTTATATAAAAGTACATCACTCTCTATAAGAGTGCTAATAATCTAAAGTCAAATGATCATTATAAACCTTTCACTTGTGATATTGACTTATTGACACATAAGTCAATACTCACGATAGGTCGATCTAATATATCCAATATCAATGCATCAATGTGCTTGTGTTGTTTCCTAGTACCCAACTAGCTGATGTATTAGTCTCATATACATCAAAGTTGTCTCTAATCTATTAAGACACTTGACTAGGGATACTCTTGGGACATCATTATCTAATTTCATATATTATGTTGGTATAACAAAATTACAGTAATAACTATGCCTTTATTAAAACTAATTATTATACAGTATACATATTAGACCAATACATTAACTTGATATATATTTTACTAGCATTGATTTGCAGGTTATAATTATTATTCATAAGAATTTTAATAAAAGCTATGGTTTTAATAGTCCATGCAAGAGAGGCTGCTAGCAATGCAACATCTTGGTATGTCTTTCGTTATAGATCCTCCATCTACTCCAATCATATAATGATTTAATATTTGTTAACATGCATAGATTTTCTAAGATGACTATTTGATTAAGGAATTTTCTAAAGGAGATCAAACTATATTTTACCTAACATCATTGTGTTAGATAAAATTGTGTCTACTATTTACTATTGGAAGAAGTGTTAGTCGTTAAGCGCATTTTTTTTAAAGCTTTGCACCTTTAGAGTGATGTAAAAAACCATGATAAAGAAGTCTAGAATATCCTTTTATCATATTGTTAAATATTGTAAAATTTATTAATTTGTTAATCACAAGAAGCACATCTAATAGTTTCCAACATTGCATGACAAGATCTCAATATGAATTTCATTTTTATCCTCCATGTACTCTAATCTCAGTAAAAAAATAAACAAGTTTGCCAAAGACACAAAACTGCACAGGGTTCAATGACTTTAGTCGACGCAGCATTGGAATTTGTTATGTATCTCCGTTTAATTAAACCATTATCTTCACGTTCGATAATTTTTTTAAAAAATAAAATAGTTAATCCGCTTCTCATGCCCCCTGAAGATTAGGGTTGCGTTTGGGATTATAATGTAGGTGCTGCATTGTAGGTTGTGAAAGTACTATGGATTAAAAGCCGTAGGTTGTAAAAGTGCTGCTGGAAAAAAAAATAGTATAATTAAATAAATAACATTTTTCTCCTCTCTCCTCTTGCTCGGTTCCCCTCCCAGCGTCCGCTCCTCCTCAACGTCCGCCGCCTCCCCCTCCCTCCCTCTCTCTCGAACACTACAATCCCAGCGTCCGCTCCTCTCAACGTCCGCCGCTCATCTCCCCCTCCCAGCGTCCGCTCCGCTCCTCCTCTCAATGTTCGGTGCCCATCTCTCCCTCCCAGCGTTCGCCCCTCTCCTCCTATCAACGTCCACCGCCCATCTCCCCCTCCCAGCGTCCGCTCCGCTCCTCCTCTCAACGTTCGCCTCCCATCTCTCCCTCCCAATGTCCACTCCTCTCCTCCAAGCGGTGGCCGCTCGCGCCGCTGTAGAAAGGAGCCGCTTGCGCCGCTGTAGAAAGGAGCCGCTCTGGTCTGATTGTTCCAGGTGCAACCGGCCACTCAGAGATCTTTGAAGGACGCAACGAAAGGTCTGACGTTATAGTTCACATGCTTCTTGCCCAAGGTATGTGACGACGATGATTGCTGGGAGATTGTAGTTGTTGGGTGAAAGGGAGAGCTCAGCCCAAGGTACGTGACGACGATGATGGCGACGAATGGGCTAGCGAGGATGACGATGGAGGTGATAGGTAGGGGAAAGGGAGAGCGGCGACTTGGTTTTAGAGTTTGGAGAGCGGCGAGTGAAACCCTTCTCGAAAGTTTGCTCCGCACCCACACGACCCAAAGGGGAGGAGACCTGTAGGCCGAGCCGGGCGAAAAATGCGCGATCAATGTTGGTCAACACAAGTAAACAGCCTCCAAGCACTCTCGCCGCCAAACGATGTCTGTTGTGTTGACTAACGGCCTGCGTGACTGGCTGTCATGCCTACAACCCCAAACGGGCACTAGACTAGGCTGGTGGGCCGTCTGATGATATTATACAAGAAGGACTTTACATGTTGTGGGACCTGAGTCAATCCATAAACTAGTCAACGTCACGTAACCTAATAATAATAATAATAATTAATTTTGTTGATTCGGTTATTTACCCAAGTATTGAATTAGCGATACATAGAATAAGTACGACATACAATACAGCAACATGATAGGGATTAGGGGAAAAATTGTTTGCGGAAGGACCCCCTTCTGCGACGATCGCAGAAGGGGGTCAGATCTGCCTTATATGCATATCAAAGCGTGTTTATTATACCATAGTTTAAGATTTATACGATATGATGTTATACAATAATGTATTGATGTTATACGATAATACCTATATGTTTTACGATATTTTAATTATACAGATTATACTATAATACAAATGCGTTATACCATATTTATCGTATATGGTATAATATATACAGATTATACTATAATATATACAAATTATACGATAAATATGGTATAACACACTTGTATTATATTATAATCTATATAATTAAAATATCGTATAACATATATGTATTATCGTATAACATTAATACATTATCGTATAACATACGATAGTGTAAATCACAGAATTATAGTATAAATTGTGCTTCAAGATTCGCGCTTAGCAGATCGGGACCCCCTTCTGCGATCGTCGCAGAAGGGGTTCTTCCGCAAAATTTTTTTCAGATTAGGGCCGTTTGAAGCTATAGGCATCCGACAAACACTTGCTTGGAAAACTATTCATTCTTTTGTTTGATTTATTTATTTGTTTATCGCTGATTTAGTTGTATAATAGCTAATGCAATGAAGTACAAATGCGTATATACACACACAACTGGGTAAAACAACTTGAAAAAGAAATGCCAGCAAAACGCCGCACGCTCATGAATTATTCGCCAAAGTGGCAGAGTCTAAACCCCACAGCCCCTTCCGTCCACTCTCGTGCCTTGTCTATAGGGGTGGCAATTCGTGTTTCACGTGTCATAACGTGTCGTGTCATACTTGACACGTGACACGATTGTGCTTGACACGAACACGACCCGTTTATGTATACGTGTCAATATACGAAACACAGACACGACCCGCTTATTTCACAGGTGACACGACACGACACGATTAACACGTTTAATAAATAGGTCGTGTCATATAACATGACACGACACGGCACGATTGACACGATTTATAATATAAAGTTATTAGATGACACAACACGACACGGTTGACACGACACGACACGAATAACCTGTGTAACTCACTATATTAAAATTATCTATAAATTATTAATTTTATATAATATATATTATATATGGGTTAGACGGGTCAACCCGCGACACGACACGACACGACACGAATTTTAGCGTGTCATAAACGGGTCGACACGATAATGACACGAAACACGATTATGTTAAACCCAAACCCGCGAAAACCCGTGTCGTGTCGTGTCGTGTTGGCGGGTCGTATAATTTTTTGCCAGGCCTACTTGTCTATCTACTTCCCCTCTCCTTTCAAGTTTCAATTTCCCTTCGATTCCTCCTTTCTTGCACCCATGTCGCGGTCGCCACCCCAACGAGGGCCGGTCAGCGCCGAGGGAGAGGACGGAGATGGGGGCGCCGGTACCGCAGCCTCCGCTTCTCGGGCGGCCCTATGTCTTGGCAGCCGCCGAACCAGGGATCCCTCATCATCAAGGCCGAGGTCAGGAGACGCAATCTTCCCGGAGCACTTCGTTGAGTCGGTCGCCATCCAGGTTGCCATCGACGCCGCACGCTCGTCCGGGCGCCTCGATGCTGCTCCTGCCCTTGTTGCCGTGTTCCAGGTTCTCTATTTCTTTTCCAAATATAAATTAATCTTCCCGCTGTTTTATCGAAGGCGATGTTTTCACCAGTTTGTTTTATTTAGCTTATTTTCTAGCTTTCTCGAGTACTATCTCATTCATGAATATATATATATTTTTTTCATTCATGAATATTTATGCAATTCCTCTTATTGTATTGATTTTGAAAGAATGAAGTTGCCAAACGAAAAAAAATTAAAACCTAAAAAATGTTTGAATAGTACAACTGGACAATGGGAGAGAAATGCTGTGGTGTAATCTCAGAATCCGTAGAATGCTTCCATGTATAGGTATTATTCAGATTCTCTTTTTTTCAATTGGGCTAGTTTTTTTTTTGCTTGTTTGTTTATTTTAAGTTATAAATTTAATGTGCACAGTACCATTCCTATGAGCGCGAAAAGAGTAGGGAAGGAGTTTCTTCTGCTGCTGCTACTCCCTCTAGTCTCTGACAGCCCCTAGACTCCTTATAGCTAGCAGCTGTGCTTGCCTTTGTTTTTTTTGCCATTCTCGTTTTTTTTTTCTCTCTCCTCGCTTATATGTGTGACTGCAGTATTATGCGCTCCGAGAATGAACTGTTTTGTTGATCAGTCATATTGTCAAGATTGGTCTAATTAATTGACCGAGTGTCTGAATCGTGAGTTGTTTTTCTCTTTACTAGTCTCTTCTGTGGAAATGCTAGTGCGGGGTAAAGAAGCAGCACAACCAAAGAAATCATTTTGTTGCATGGGCGGAGGGCGAGACCCTCATTTGTTGCAACTCCTTCTCGAGCCATGTTCTCGACCTTGCTCCTCTTTCTCTTTTTGTCTTCCTGTTCCCTCAAGATGGACAAGTCGCAAGACATAGAGCAGGTTCGGGCCCGCAATCCGAATAATTTAATTTGTTCTACCACCTCACTCATCCAAATTTCAATGCATTCACCCGCTGTTTTGTTGATACTGACAACTCTTTTCTAGCTCATTTTTTAATCTTGTTTACGCAATCTTCTTGTTGCGTGCTCGCACGTGGATTTTACAGATTGCTGGTTGATTTTGTTTGTCCACTCTACTTCCATGTCTCGTGTCTTTAAAATATGATGCCTCGCATTATTAAATACTATCTTTAAGATTTTTGTTTTAAGTGGAGGTCAAACGCGTGATTGGGTGATTTTAAGAGTCCCCAAGTTCCGTACTGTGAAAAACCAGTTGTAAGCCCATCACCAAATCCCAACATTGAGGCATTGTCGTGTCGGCAAGCATAACTTTTTGTTGATGGGGATGTGATATTCAGAATAAGTGGATATCAGATTCAAAGCGTACGTACTCTTCTCGAGGAAGAGATGAGAAAAGTGGAAAAATGTTTTACGGAAGGACACTTTTATAAAAAAACGCAGCGCTTGAGACATTTTCTATAAAGTTTATATGAAATTTTTGTATAATAAAATTTTATATAAAAATTTTGTATAAAATTTATATAAAAATATCGTGTAAAACCTTTATACAAAGGTATTTATTATATAAAATTTTTCATATAAAGTTTTGTATGAATTATTATACACTAATTTATACGAAAAATTTTATATAAAGTGTTTCATAAAATTGCGTTTTTTTAAAAAAAAAGCCTTTAGAAAATTTTTTTTAAAAAATGTGTGCATAGGGGAGTGAAAGAGAGATCCTACTGTACGAATGGTGGTACTGTTGAATGATTCTGCCAACGAGGGTTGATTAATCTTGCATCGAATGGATCAGACTCAACATCCTTCTGAGCAGAAAATCAAAACCACTTTAGGCAACTCCGTCGGTTGCTCTTGTCCGATTGATGAGATCAGCCACCAATGTGCGAATAGGCACGTCGCCATAGATCAATTGCCAGGACTGGTTGTCGCTGTAGACGTTATGCAGCTGTATGATGTGAAGTTGACAAAAAGAACACCGCAAGGGTGTTGGCATTACAACCAAGCGGATCACTTGGAGATGCCTTGTGTAGGAAACTTAGAAGATGAAGGGTAAGTGGTGAGAATGTGAATTAGGCAATGAATTGCGGAAACATTGCCAATTCATAATAGCAAAAGTGTGAGGCCTAACATATATGTAGATCCATCGAGAAGGGTTCTCTTTTTATCACTAATCTAAAATGGGTCAAAGCCAACTTTAATTAATGGACCTTGATGGGCAACCTAGCTGGAAGGAGGTGGCTATGTTGCTGGAAGTGCTTATAAAAAGGAGAATGCGTAAAATTTTTTATGAGCATCTTATCTCTAATGCTCAAGTTAGGTAGGAGATTGCATGAACTTAGCTAGACCTTGTGTCCAACTACAGGGAGTGATATTTACAAGCTTACTTGGGAGATAATTGAATAGTAATGTGATGTTATAAATGGATTTGTGGGAGATTTAAAGTAGCTACCATGTGGCTGGTATTGATTGTGGGTGTTAGCTACAACAAGTAGAGTATCATTGTCCATGGCAATAGAGTAATGTCGTTGTCAAGGTAGTTTGACCATGTACCCTTATGGAAGTGTTGTAAAGTTTTTTGGTTCCGCAAGCTTCAAGTGCCTCAGGCTTTAGGGTGTCGGTGCTATATTTTCCCAATGTATTGGTGCTACAAATGTCTTGGATTTTCTGCTCCTTCGAAGTCTTTGATCATTATATGTCTCGAGCTCTCTAGTTATCCATGTCTTGTGTTTTGAACGTCTTGAGTTTTGTAGTCCTTGATTTCTTATACTGCAAAGCCTTGTGTTCTGAACGTCTTGGGTTTTGTAGTTCTTGATTTCTTATACTGCAAAAGGCCTTGGGCTCTCTGATCCTTAAGCTGATTGTAGTGTTGGATGAGGTTTCTTGTGTTTGATTCTACTCCATTAAGATCAAAAGTTGCTACCAAATAAATAAAAATATATTATAATAAAACATCCAATAATATTCTTAGTAAATTGAACATGAATATCCAATAATATACTACCAATTGAAATATATCAAGTCCACTTTGTGAATACATCTATTATTTAGCTTTAATATTTTTAAAATACTAGCATAATCTAAAATACTAGCATAATCTAAATATCCAATAATATACTCCATAAGAGTTGCAGCATGAAATAAGATTGCTATTAGTTCAGTCTAAAATAAAGATGTTAATGACAATATCCTCATTGGTAAAAGAATAAGGAAATAAAGGATCTCTTTAAGTATCATGAATAGGATGCTAGTAAAGTCAAAGATTGACCAATGTGATGTAAAAATGATTCAAACAACTTTAGAGATTGAGTTAACAATTAGTAAGCCAATGAGTTGATTTAGTGAATTTCAAAGTTAGTCATATATTGTTAAATTGAACTAGATATTTAATGCTACAAACCATACACAACTAGAGATCCTAGCATCCTTATGCTTGTTAAGTTCTCATACATGTTATTAGTTGCATGTGTTAATATGGGTTGTTGGATGGTAAAATTTTAAAATTCAAAATGAATTTCTAACATCAGGAGAATGAAAATAATAATAATAATAATAATAATAATAATAATAATAATAATAATAATAATAATAAAATGGCGAAACTTAGTGAGAGTTGTGTAAGAAGACATTATTCTTACTAGTTATCTAGTTTTTTTGCATTTGAAAATTTGTTACAAGTTAGGGGAACTTGCCTCTTTCTACAAGGAAGATGGATGGGATTGATCTTTTAGCTTAGTTTTTTTTTTATTTTGAAAAATCATCTAGATTTTAATTTTTTTAATGGAAAAACATACTTAAGTTTTCTTAATAGTTTTTATTGGGTGGAACAATTAGATGTGCCTAATTATTTTGTGACCAAGATGTTGCAAACATGTATAAAACCAAATAGTGATTTGATTTGTAACAAGGTATGCTATTTACATAAGTTCTCTAAATTATCTCTCCCAACCACAAATGCCAAGCACTTGAATCTTTAAGCTCAAGAAATGTGGCTTAGATATTCTTCCATTTAAAATAGCTATGATCTCAAGTCTTTAAACTTAGTGGACAAAGCTTAGTGGACGTGCTTTACCAATAATAACTAACCACATGATTCCTTAAGTTAGACATTACTTAGGTCATGACATGTAATCGATAAAAAGATAAGTGCCAAATTCACAAATTCAACGGTGACAAAAATTAATTAACATTTCACATGAGTTGTTGTGGTTGTTAATAGTATAGCTTAGGTCACCCCTCAACCCATGATGGCTGAGCACCTAAGCCATTATGTGCTTGGCAATATGACCTAAGCATATGCACAACCAACAATGCTAAGTCTTTGTGACACTCAAGATATAAATTAGGTCACTCTTCCAATCTACAACATAAATATCTAAGCTCTTATGCTTCTTGTTGATATTACCTAGGTTTCATTTTTTGCCAATTAGTTTTGCTCATGAGTCCTCATACTCCCCAACCTAGCCTAGGTTGCCCCCTTGACTTCCAATGGATTTTTAAGGTTGAGTATTAATCTACTTTTTTGTCTAAATGTAATATGATTTGAGCTTCTTGAATATTTTAAAGTCTTTTAACTTCTCCTTTTTCTTAAGAAAATCAATGAAATAATATATTACATTGGTTTAGTCCTACATGAGAAGTGAAAGAAAAAAATATATAGTACATAAAGCTTAATGAGCTAATTACTATTAATATAGATTTAAGTATTTTAAATTAGATCATGTGCTTATCCATGGGCTAGTTTGTTCACTAATGAGACAGTAAAAAAAAATTATACTTTATCCTAGTGGAGATGAATCTCGATCACGATGTTGCTTTTTGAAGATGCATCTTCAATTGTTGATATTTCTCATATTTATTCTATCATTTTTTTCCTTTAGTAATCATAATCCTTGAAAGCTTAAGATAGAATACTTTTGTGTATAAGATAAATTTCTTATATTACGTAATTTTCAAAACTCAATGAAAAGAAATCTTTTATTGCATGAAGTAATTTACAATTTTCTCTTTGTTTACATTTGCAATTAATTAATTGTCGTATACTTGGCAATATAAATCTTCAAAGTCATTTATTTCCATTTGTATTAATATTATTACTACACTTGTAGTATTACTATTCGTTCGTTCGAATCTTGAAGTGAATATAGCAGCCAAATTTAGGAATTTTTACTCCTCAAGAATTGATTACTGCGTTCAGTGTCTAAGAAGCAAATTTTCTTCTTCTTATGATGCAGATTAACCTGTATAAGATAAAGTTGCTCTTTCTTTTTTATGTAAAATTTGCTTGTTTATACTTAATTTTCTCTGAATATCCAAAGCATTGATGTTATCCTTTTTCATTTATGACGGTGGATGCTTGACTTTCTTAGATATCTTGCAAAATCATTTGGAATTTGAAACTTTTCTCCTTAGGCTTCTTCTACTTGTGTTCTTATTCTCCCCCTTAACGCTGGTTATGTGGAACAAATGTTTCTTATGTTTCATTGATACCAATAGTTCAGTGTACATATATAGGTTCTTACACATAAGCATAATGAAGTAACATGGCACCATAATTTATAGATGAGAAGAAATATTTGGTGCATAAACCAAGTCTTGTCCATTCATATATGTGACAACATAAAAGTAACGACGTGCCTCTTATGTCCCTTACATAGGAGGGAAGATGTTTTTGCCAGATATTTAAAAACGATGATAAACATTTTTTAACAGCCTAGATATTTTTCAACTTCGTAGATTGATATTTTTTAAATAAAATAATTGCGGGTCTTAAATGATTCTTAAGGTAGGCTAAAGTAGTGTGCCTTGGGAATCTAAAGCATTGATAATGCAAATCCTCAATGTGGCATGACTTTGTGCTGATGATGCAGGTTTGAAAATATTCTCAAGTGTATGCTTTACTTATATTAAGGCTGAGCTTATATTTCACAATCAGTCCCACAGTAGTCAGTTTATTGATGGAGCTGCCCACTAGTATTTCCTTTGGTTGGATGTTCTATAAACAAGGCATCAACAAATTAAATGCAATCTGATAGTTCAATTTATTAGTTATATGTGTGTTCATCTGAATCCTAATTGATTGAATGTTTGAAACCTTTGCATAAAAATAATTTCTACTTACCAGGTACAACATTGCAGGTGTGTTCTACTTGGAGTTCCGTTTGCCGTTCGGAGTTGTTGTGGAAAATGCTTTGCCGTCGCATTTGGTCTTGCCATCGCTGCTCGCTTCCATCCTGGCGCGACGAATACATCCGATTTCATCGCACCGCCACTAATTTTCGGGACTACCGCTCTGAATATTCTCACCTGTTGCCTCCTTCCGGCAACTTGTGCTGCCGCCTCGCTCTCTCTGATCAGCATCTTGCCGCTGGTTTCTTCGACGGTTCGGTTCGACTTTTTGAACTTCCCTCTAGACGTTTACTCGCCATGTTCCAAGCCGACACTCATCGGGACCGCCTTGGTCGCTATTCCATTGCAATCTCTGGCATCATCCTCGTAGACGAGCTCAGTGACCAACGTCATCTGGCTTTCGCTTCCCAAGATGGTGACGTTCATGTGGTGGACCTTGATGACGTGTCAGGTTCCTCGATTCGGCGGGCTCTTGCAGGGAATCTGATGGTGGATTTCACCGGCAACGCTCGATGGTGGGTGGGGCTTTTTGCCGGCGTCCCAGGACAGTCGTGGCGCGTGTGGGAAGCCAACACGGCACAGCTTGTATACGTGGGTGGGCATTTGACTGATTCGAACGCCATCCAGGGTTGGCGCATGCTCACTGACATGCCACGGACCATGGTTGGCCGCGCGAGGATTGCAGGCTCAAGATTTGTGGTGGGCTGCACATCGTCGAGGATGGAGTTAGTGGATTTAGAGGAAACGGGGAGAGTAGTAAACAGGGTTGTTTTCCGGCGCAGCAACTCGATGCAATCGATGGATGCGTGTGAGAGGCGGGTGATGGTCGTGGAGGCGGCAGGTATGGTGTTGGTGAACACTGTGCCGTTGCTGGTGGAGATATGCAGATTTCCAGCGTTTCGGACGGCGGACGTGCGCCCGCGAGGGTGGTTGGTAGAAGGGTGCATGAACTGGGGTTACGTGATGCTGAGCACCCCTCGGGGAGTTGGGGTGACCGATGTTAAAACAGGTGAAGAGTTGTACATACTAAATGAGTCAATCGGAGCAGCGTCGGTCATGATTGCTAGTGACAGATACGTGACCGCTTGGGCTGCAGCTACCGGATTGCACCTGTGGGATTTTGGAGCTCAATAAGTAAATTTTAGGTTGAAAGTTTTGCAAGCAATGCCGATGCAAGAATGTAGATATATTAAACTGAAGCTTCTCTCTTAGCTTGAGCTTTTGTGTTTACTATTTTTCTTTTTAATGGGAAAAAAATAGTCGTATTCTATTCTTGCTGCGAATGTCTCCACCTTTCTTCTCAAACATCTTGCCACTGCAGTTGGCTTACAATTGGAATTTTACACAGCCTGTAATTCACACAGCCTGTAATTCTCTTTCCTTTTGGATAAAATGATGTCAATGAATCATGGGAATCTTAAGAGGGATAACCAATTAGAATATTCAATTGTCCAGTTAACTGAAGCAAAACTCTCTAGTGCTCTTTAAACATTTAGTATATACTAATTTTACTATGTCCGTGTCATTTTGTTGTCATTATCGGCAACAATCCAATTAGGATTATTTGATCTTATCTTTAAATAAGTCGTCACTAAGGGTGAGCAAATGGAATTAGTACTGAAATATCATATTGAAATTTTTGATAATCAGTGCTTCGATATTGGTATTTTAGTATTTTGGGAGTTTGGCACCAGTACTCCAAATGTTAGTTTGAGAAATTTTGAACTTCCGAAGTATCAAATTTTTTTATTTTGTTATTTTTTTTCTTTTTTCTTTTTTTTCTCCACCTCTTCCTCTTTCTCTTCCTTCTCCCCTTCCCCTTCCTCTTCCTATTATTCTTCTATTCCTCTCCTCTTCTTCTTCCTCGTTTTTTTTTCTTCTCCTCCTGCACTTTCAGTACTTCTAGAATTTTTTGAACTTAATTTTAGAATTTTGGTATTCGAATTTTGGGATTTTTGGAACCAATATTGAACTCCCGAAATAGAGTTTGGTACTAGTATCGTTACCTAAAAATCAAACTTTAGGAGTTCGGTATCAAAAATTTGGTACTGTTACTAGTACCGAACTCCAGAATGCTCACCCTCAGCAACAATCCAATTAGATTGGAGACTATATTAGTAGATTAGTAATAAATATATTGATGTTATTATTGTTATAGATCTTCACTTTGATAGTCATAAATTATCAATGAAGAATAATAAATTTGTATTATAGAGATTAGTCTATGTAATATTTGGAAGTAGAAGAAAAAAAAATAGTATAATATATATGGATTAGTGGGCTTACTACTATCAACTTGCTAAAGTATTTGAATAAAATGATGGAGCCGTCATTAGGCTGACCTCATATGTTGCTGACTAATGAATAATTTTGGGATATATGTTAGAGCATAAGTTTCATGTAGACATCAAATAATTGTTAAGGAAACCCTGGGCCAAATTTAAAATTTAAATCAATAGTGGAAGTGATTGGCCTGAAATAGATTCCACAAAAATCCAAAAAAATTGACTTACGAGGGAACCATTGGATGTGTCAGAGTATGTACCTTTTATGCTAGGAGTGGTCGACGATGGGGATGCACAAAGGAACATCTCTCTACAGTTGTGAGCACACGGGTTTCTCGAGATCTCTTCTTCCTCGCTTGGTGCTAGCCTTTGGGAGGAAGATTATGCCTAAGGCAGTGCTTCTCTTTTGTTTGCACCAACCTCTAAGGATGCACCAACAAGCAAAGATGAAAGGAGGTGCCAAGGAGAGGAGTCCAAGACTACTCTACAACTTGCGCCAAGGAGATGAGGACCCCTTGCTCTCACAAATGGATGTTGTCACCAAACCAAGACAAAGAAGTGGCGGTGACACTTCACAAAAGTGGGCGACGGCTAGGGCTAGGAGAGGGGAGCACTGTTGGGAAACCTCAAGAATATTTTAGAAATTTTTGGCATTATAGATTACAAAAACACAGCGGAATAACATCCCCGAAACAGGCCAATCCCAAAAACCTAGCGAAGATCGTCATGCGAGAGAGTCGACATGATGAGTGGAGAAAGTACCTTATAGCGATTTGGAGTGATGCCGATGTTGGTGCCCAAGTGTGCACCCTCTACAGTCTCACACACACGGATGGTTCGAGCCTTCTTCTTCCATGCCCGATGCTAGCCTCGGGAAGAAGATCCACGCTAAGAGAGTGCCTCTTGATTGCTTGCATCAACCACCAAGGAGAAGTGGCGCTAAGGGAAGAAGAGGAGGAAGATGTCGCAAGTCTTCTTTCTCCTATGTGCCAAGGAAGGAGAGGGAGGAAGATGACTTCGGCCTTGATGGAAGATGAACAAGAGACCTCCTAAGTTGCACCCCTCCTTGTTCTCCACGTCTCTAAGAGAATTTGTACATTAAGAGGGGTGGGCTATGGTCTCTTTTATAGGGATCATGTGTGGCTTGAGTAAAGGAGAAGAATTAGGAGATTAGAGCATGATTTTAGGAATTTAATTATTCAAGTCCCAATCCAATTAGGACTCTAATTAAATTAAATAATCAACCCCTATTTTATCTCAAATGATTAATTCAAAATCGATTTTAATTAATCACATGAAATTCATTAATTAAAGCATAGGCGCCAATCCTAGTCTAACTTGGATTCAATATGTGCCTACCTTTTCTTCTCGTTAAGCCCATTTAACTTATTAGTAAGCCCAACTATATAATGGGCCTAGCCCAAGGTCCTTTGACGTTGGCAGTGCTGACCTAAGGTCACCACAAACAGTGAGTGGCACCTAGTAGTGCATCGCAGCTACCCAAGTCATCGGAATGGATATCGATATCGACATCCCCATCATCGCAACTAGGCACTGATGCATTATAGTCTCTTTGCCAAACTGATATCTGATTGGATAAGTGTGTCACCACTTGTTTTAACCCAATCACATGGTCATGACTAAATCAAGTTTCATCTGGGTATGGCCATACACTTTCAGTCATAGAACCATAAGGGGTCTTGTGGATATCAAGCTTCCCTCAATAAGGGGCAAATCTTCTATCTGTCAATTGATCTTCTCATATGGGTCATGACATTCTCAATGACAACCGTTATAACCTCCTAACTACGGTGAGGTGTTAGGTTGTATCAAAGTATGTTGCTAACCACATAGAAGAGTCAATGACCCCAAGTCTAGGGATCAATACATCTCCTGTCACTTGTGAGGATAACTCATGACACTAAGTCATAACCTTACAGCGGGTCGATCCAGTATATCTACCACTGATATACCCATATGTTTGTAGGTCCCCTTCGATGGGGGAGCGCAAACCCTAAGCATGCACAAATCTCAATTGCATGGGCGGAATTAGGGTTTCCATAGATCGCATGTAGTATATCTATAAGATTAACTTTGTTTGCTTATAAAGATCAAGAGAAGATCTCTTACCATAGCCATGATAAAGGGTGGCGACTTGGAAGCAAGAGGGCAAGTAAGCACTCCTCCAAAGATAACGCACACTAGATGAGAGATGGCTACCCTTTCGGATGTTCCTTGTGCTAGCAAGGGATCTCCAAAACTTCCTTGTCGTGTGTAGATGAAGAGAGGTGCTTGGCTGAGAGCTTCGTTGTGCAAGAGTTCCCTTTTTTTTTTTTTCTTTCTTGTCGAATCACAAGAGAGTAATTGGGCAAATGGCGTTAAGGCTTTCATTCAAGTGATGGCGTTACACTTCCAAATATGGAAGGTTATGAAGCCATGCGACCACTTGAAGAAAAACCGCCCAAAATGCCTTCAATCCTTGAACCATACGTTCACCCATGTGAACCGGTTCAAGCCAATTAGGTTCAACTCAATTCGGTTCAAAAAACCAAATCAAACCAGCCCAAGCCATGGTCCAGATCTCTTTGAACCAAATGGTTCAAGATCCAACCGTTCATCTCTGGATGCTCTTGATCTCTCCGATCTAGCATCCACACTCTCGATCGAAGCTTACCGATCTCAAGCCCTAATCAATCATACATGATCAGACCAGATCTCACTTACAATCAGAGTCTAAACTCCTTTAAACTGAATCCAAACAATTCAGTCCACACGATCTGACTTGAGTAAGCCATGTCATCAAATTGTGCGACCCTAAGGGTTTCCTTTAAATGTCGGTAACGACAACTTACGTTATCACGATCAGTGAGGGGTATCTAGCAACACATCACTGTCTCCCGATATAAAGGAAAGAGTCTTCCAAGACTACACCCAAATCACAGCACAAGTGTGAATCCATTTCACGAGGCATACATGTTTCCTTTGCCACTGGATGTTCTTATTGGACAAGCATGTCAAGCCTGTAACTCCAATACGATGAGCATGATTAGATCAGATGAACATAGTCATCTGGGTATGGCCATACACTTTCTCAATCATCTCATATAGGGGGGCCTTAGAACATCACACTCCTTAAACAAGGAGACGGCAATCCTTTATCTATCACTAGTGTCCTAACCTGACTCATGATCATTATCCAAGATAGTCTATAACCATTATATTTCAAATGATATTGAACTACCTCAAAACAATGACATTCATCATTTAGAAACACAAGTGATCTCAAGTCAAAGGACATGTGCCACTTGTAGCATACAAGGATTATTCACATTGTGACAAGCAATTGAATATCCTAGTAGGGTCTGTCCAGTACATCCAATGTACCCATGAGTCTACATCTTATTCCATGCTCGAAGCATCCTATAAGATTAGAACACATATTAGTCTTAACCATATCAAGGCTGTCTCATGTTCACCAAGATATATCGACTAAGGACATTACTGCATGTCAGCCTAGCTGAACAGCTTTGAGACATTATTCAGTAGTACACTTATTACAGCAGACAAGGTAACAACCTGAATAACAACCATTGCCTTTATAAACTTAAGAGTTTATACAATGATACTATTACAATCCCAAGGCCTCAAACATTAGCCTTAAGGGCATACCCCAACAATGTTTGTGTTAGCACTTTTTGCTTAACCAGCCCATATACCAGTCTCTTATGTACCATAGCTGTCCCATATCTACTAAGTTACTCGACTGGGGACAAAAGTTTGAGCACAGATCCAATTTATCTCCAGGGACATTATCATGTAAGTACAAAATCACAGATGTAAACAAACGATGATAACGACAATGTCAGAATGATATATATAAATAACAATGTTAAGTAATACAAAGATAGACCACAACTAGGTCTCAAGGCATATACACCAACAATCTCCCACTTGCACTTAGACCTAGAGGTTGAGGAACCTCAACCCCATATCCCTGGCATGACCATCATGCTTCTGCTGTGCTAAAGCCTTGGTCAATGGGTCTGCTAGATTGTTCTCTGTGTTAATTCTGCTAATCTTGACATCACCCCGATCTATGATCTCCCTGATCAGGTGAAATCTCCTGAGTATGTGTTTGGACCTGTGATGAGACCGTAGTTCATTTGCTTGTGCAATGGCTCCATTGTTATCACAATAGAGCTCAATGGGATCCACATCAGTTGGAACCACCTGAAGATCAGATATGAACTTCCTTATCCAAACAGCTTTTTTGGCTGCCTCGGAAGCGGCGACATACTCAGCCTCGGTTGTAGAATCTGCTATGGTGGATTGCTTGAAGCTATTCCAGCAAACAACGCCTCCATTCAATTTGAACACATAGCCAGCCTGTGATCTAAAGTCGTTAGGGTCTGACTGGAATGATGCATCAGTGTAGCCCTAAACACTGAGCTCTTCCTGTCCCCCATAGACTAAAAATAGATCTTTAGTTCTTCTCAGATACTTTAGGATGTTCTTTACAACCACCTAGTGCTGCAGACTTGGATTGGATTGGTATCGGCTGGTTATGCTCACAGCATAAGCCACATCTAGTCTAGTACATCACATTGCTTACATGATCGAGCCTACTGCCGAAGCATAGGGCACTCGACTCATGTCATCCCTCTCAGCCTGTGTGATGGGACACTGGCTCTTCGAGAGAGTAAGGCCATGTCTCACTAGAAGATATCCTTTCTTGGATTGCTCCAAGTTAAACCTCTCTAGGACCTTATCAATGTAGACCCTTTGACTAAGGGCCAGGAGCTTCTTGGATCTATCCCGGTAGATCCTCACGCCTAGAATATAGGCGGCCTCCCCTAAGTCTTTCATCTCGAAACACTTTCCCAACCATGTCTTCATAGATTGAAGACTAGGGATGTCATTTCCGATGAGTAGTATGTCATCAACATACAAGACCAGAAAAGTCACCAAGCTCCTACTGAATTTTTTATATACACAGGCAGCACCTTCGCTTTTGATAAAGCCATAGTCTCTCATAGCTTCATCAAATCAAAGATTCCAACTTCGAGATGCTTGCTTTAATCCATAAAAGGATCTCTTTAGCCTGCAGACCTTATTGGCATCTGTAGGATGGATGAAACCATCAGGTTATGTCATGTACACATCCTCAGTCAGCTTCCCATTAAGGAACGCTGTCTTAACATCCATTTGCCATATTTCATAATCATGATATGCAGCTATAGCAAGCAGAATCTGAATGGCTTTGATCAAGGCAACTGGCGAGAAGGTTTCATCATAGTCCACCCTCTGTATTTGTTTGAATCCTTTAGCCACAAGTCTACCTTTATAGGTAACTATATTGCCATCCATGTCAGTCTTCCTTTTGAAGACCCATTTACACCCTATGGGTTTTACCCCATCAGGCAGCTCAACCAAATTCCAGACTTGGTTAGTTGACATGGAATCCATCTTAGATCGCATGGCCTTAAGCTATCTCTCGGAGTCCGGTCCAGAGACTGCCTTATCATAAGTTCTGTGTTCATCCTCAATGATGAAGATCCCGTCGTGTTGGGTCGGCAGTGACCCATATCTCTCAGGTGCACGACGAATCCTCTCAGACCTATGCGGGACCTGTGTCTAAGCCTCAGGTTGCCTAGCAACCGGTGCAAGTGGCTCAGATTCCATCTTTGTGTCTTATGGTTGCACTTGGAGCTCGTCCAAGTCAAACTTCCTTCCACTAACTTCTTTTATGAGAAATTCTTTCTCTAGAAAGACAGCACCCCGAGCAACAAAATTACTAGATATAAAACATAAATTTTACTATATGACTAAACATGGATGCTAACATTAAACCAATCTAATCATGCAAAATAATATTGACTAAAAGTCTAAGCATGTAATATACTAATAACAAGCTAACATTAAACATGTGATTCTAAGACTAAGCAAAATAAAGACATTATTCTAAAGGAGTACTAACCTTGCGGTACTTGAGAATAAAAGGACTGTACACCTCAATCTTCACCAGTCCAACTCTGATGGTTGGTGTCAGTTATACACAGATTATCACAGTAAGTCCACACATGCATGGGTGAGTCATAAAGTTACTATTAAAGACTTTACACAAAATTAAATCAAGAGGGAGGTTAGGCCTCCAAGTTCTCTTGCCTAAACAATAATAGGACTATTCTAAAGAGGGGAAGAAGGATGACATCCATTCTGAAAACTTGGGTAGTAATATTGTACTGCTAGGTGCTACTCATTGTGTAACATCCCCTCAGAATAAACCCCAATCACAGGCATAAACCGCGGGAGATAGGGAACGTCACACACAAACAACAATACAGATGCTAGGGAATAATAGCTTACAGAAATCTATTCGGAAAATTTCGGCAGCATGTCCCCAAGAAAACTAAGGAAATTCCTGTACATGTTCTATAATATCATAATACGGGTCGACATGCCGACCACAAACTGAAACACAACATTACCAAAATCAAAAGTTCTCATTCCTTATCACCACAGCGAAATAATAAACCACAATAATCGGAAAATACTAGATAACACAGAATTCACCGAAAACAGGCTTAAGCCCACGGTTTAACAGTCGTATCAAAACAATTGCCAACCCGGCAACAATATCACAGAAATCAAAAATCAGCATACCAGCCACATCCGGCTAACATGTCCATGAATAAAATCACAAAAACCCTGGCCACATCCGGCCCACAAATAGTACAGGCTCGCAGGCCCCAAAATATCAAGTCAGAAAACTATGTATCCACTCAAGCTATAGGCTCCTGCCCTACATATGGAAATATCGTGGAATGAGCTACACGGCTCAGTGAGTAGATAGTCTCGTTCGACCATCCATGAATATACAATCAGAAATAGATGCAGATATCTTTTCAAAACTTTTAACGGAAGATGTCAATACAACATAAACAACATAATGAAGCCGATAACCACAAAATCACAATCATAATCAGAAAACAATACACCCACCACCCCGGGCAACAAGATCACGAAATAGCCTATCCGGCTAACAGACTAAGTTTACACAACTATTGTCCAGTGATTTCAGAATTGACCCCGAGGGTCCAACCCGGCCTTCGTCAAGGCACTGAGAGTAACATGTAACGAACAATGGTGAGGCGTAGATTCAAGAGGTGGCCCCCGCCAGGTCACGATGTGGCACTTTGCTCTACGACACTCAACCACACCCCCTTTACCGGGAACACAACACCCCCACAACCGGGAACGGAAGGTAAATGAATTCAAGAGGTGGCCCCCGTCTGACCAAGACGTGGCACTTTGTTTCAAACACCCAACTCTCAAAAGGTTTATCACTTGGACAAAAATACCCTTAACACAAACCGGAACCCTGAACCTCTAACCTGGTCACTAGACTCTAGAACAGTCCCTCCATTACCGGAAACAAGCAGAATAGGATGGGTGGATTCTCCAACCCCAAATCAGAATGACTGTTCACTGAGTGCTCTAGTTAACCTTAGGTTCAGTCCACCCAAGTCTAGGACCCTTATCGAACGCATACAACATGAACATTGACTCGGACATCACATCAATCAAGTTCAGGAAAGGTCCTTAGATTTCATGCAAACATGGTTTAACCTTTTCTAAGTTATCATCCAAGGTTATCAATCAATATTTCACATCACTACTTTCTACATACAACATTCAACTAAAAATACATACTAATACAGAAAATTTATCAAATTTCACCCGCAGATAACTTAAACACAGGATATCACAGATTCATAGTTTGCTCCTAGTTCTTATAACAAAAGACAGAAATGCCCCTAGTTCAAAGTTTAAGTCATGCAGGAAAACTCATCCAAAAATTTCGTAAAAATAGTCATTACGTCCCTCATGATCCTTAGATTCGTAATTTCAAGTTTTCCCCCAATTTAACTAGCAAATTTACCGAATTACCCTTAGGTCAATTTCAGTTAACAGAAACTTTTATTTCCAAAAATTCTCAAAAAAATACGGTAGAGTCCTCATATACCTAATTTCATAATAATCAGGTTTGCCCCAATTTTTACCTTTACATTTGGGCGTAATTTCATGAAGAAGGGGCGAAATTCTCATTCAAGCCCTAATCTTCATGCAATTGAAAAATCTAAGGTCTCATACATGATTAATCAAGTCTAATTGATGATTAGAAGCCTTAGAGATGAAAAGCCCTAATTTTCCATGCAACTAGGGTTTCGAAATTTGGGGAAACTCAATGAAACATACACAACTTTGAAATCAAGAGATCATGTCATATTCCTATGCATTAATCTACTCTTAAACAAGCAACACATACAATATTCGTGAACTAGGTGAAGGAGAAGATCCACTCACTTGATTTCGGTTCTTCCCAAGCCACACTTCCCCACGCCTTCCCTCACACCACCACGTCGCCGGAAGTGCTCAAGGAGTCGCCGGAAGTCGCCTCCACCACCACTCGCCGCCGGCCACAAGAGGAGGAGAAGAGAGAAGGAGGCAAGCCGCCACCTTCACCCAAGGGAGAAAAGTCGTGAGCAAGAGGGAATGAGGGAAAATCGTGAATGGTAAAATGGATCCCTCTAAGGTTTTTAGTTTTCTACCCACTAAGCCTCCAAGATCCAATAACCCTTTAGTATAAGTTATTCCCCACTTCACCACTTATCAAGGGCTCTTCCCCTTTTCTAACAGAAAGACACCACTAGCCTAGTGGCGTGCAGCACACACTCTACACCTTAAGTCGCAGGTTCGAATCCTCTCCGCGACACATATTTTTACATAGCAGGAAACTACACAAATCGATACATTATCTCATTGAAAAACTTCCACAAAAATGCTATATAACCAAAACTTTATTTTTCTTACCTGCTAATAAATTTCCGGATCTTACATTCCTCCCCCCTTAAAAAGCTTTAGCCCCCTAAAGCTCACCATCCAAATCATCAAACAGCTGAGGGAACTCTCTTCTCATATCTGACTCTGTCTCCCAAGTAGCTTCTTCGACTGACTGGTTTCCCCAGATAACTTTTACCAGCGGTATTGCCTTGTTCCTTAGGACTTTGTCTTTCCTATCCACAATCCTCAGTGGTCTCTCTACAAAAGTCAGATCACTCTGGATCTGCAGGGGAGCAGAATCAAGCACATGTGATGGATCTGCACAGTATTTCCTCAGAACTGACACATGAAATACATTATGAAGATGCTCCAGAGATGGTGGCAGAGCTAGTCTGTAAGCTACAGGACCAACCCTCTCTACAATATCGTAAGGTCCAACAAACCTCGGGCTCAGCTTTCCCTTTTTGCCAAACCGCATGACACCCTTGGTTGGTGAAACCTTCAGAAATACATGATCCCCCACCATAAACTCTAAGGGGCGACGACGATCATCTGCATAACTCTTCTGCCTGTCCCGAGCAACCTTCAATTTTTCCTGGATAACTCTGACTCTATCTGTAGCCTCCTGTACAGCCTCTGATCTCAGAATCATCCGGTCCCCCGATTCCTCCCAACTCAGAGGAGACCTGCACTTCCTGCCATACAGAGCCTCGTAAGGAGCCATCTGAATACTGGAGTGAAAGCTGTTATTGTAGATGAACTCTATCAGGGATAAATCACTGTCCCACTCAGAGCTCCAATCTACAATATAAGCCCTCAGCAAATCCTCCAAAGTCTGTATAGTACGCTCTGACTGACCATCTGACTGCGGATGGTAGGCGGTACTAAAACTCAACTTAGTGCCAAGACCCTCATGCAAGCTCTTCCAGAATCTGGAAAGGAATCTGGAATCGCGGTCCGATACAATATCCACAGGCACTCCGTGTAACCTGACTATCTCGTCGATGTACAGCTTAGCCAGCCGATCGAGTGGATAAGTCATCCGAATAGGCAAAAAGTGTGCAGCCTTCGTGAGCCTGTCTACTATGACCCAAACCGCATCATGCCCTCTCCTGGTCCGAGGTAACCCACAAACAAAATCCATACTAATGCACTCCCACTTCCACTGCGGAATAGGGAGCTGCTGCAATAATCCCCCAGGCCTCTGGTGTTCGGCCTTCACAGTCTGACAGGTCAAACACCGAGATACGAACGCCGCGACCTCCTTCTTCATGCCCGGCCACCAAAAATCTTTCTTCAAATCCTGATACATTTTTGTGACTCCGGGATGCAAGGAATACTTGGAGTTATGACCCTCCTCCAAGATCTCTCTCCTCAGACTAGGTTCCTCAGGGGCACACACCCTTCCACGGAACCGCAGAATACTATCACCAGATAAGCTGAAATCCTCCACTAGCCCGGCAGCCAACCTCTCTCTGATCTGAACTAGACTCGGGTCTAACAGCTGCTGATCCTTGATCCTCTGTAGTAAAGCAGACTGAACCCGGAGAAAAGCCACATATCCAGACTGAACCCTGGGAGACACCTCAACCCTGAGCTCTCGGAACTCCTGCAGTAACTGCCACTCACTGACCCTCAGTGCTGCTACAGAAGTAACTGGGTGTCTACTCAATGCATCAGCTACCACATTGGCTTTCCCGGCCTGATACTGAATAGAGAAGTCATAATCCTTTATCAGCTCCATCCACCTTCTCTGCCTCATATTCAACTCCTTCTGAGTGAAAATGTACTTGAGACTCTGATGATCAGTAAATAAATCAAACTCCTGTCCCAAAAGATAGTGACGCCATATCTTCAGTGCAAAAACCACTGCCGCCAACTCCAAATCGTGTGTGGGATAGTTTAACTCATACTCCTTCAGTTGCCGCGAAGCATAAGCTACTACGGCCCCTTTCTGCATCAGGATGCAGCCAAGTCCTTTGCCTGAGGCATCAGTATAAACAGTAAACCTCTCCCCATCAGTAGGAATGATAAGGATGGGTGTACTGGTCAATCTCCTTTTTAACTCCTGGAAGCTTTCCTCACACTTCTCGTCCCAAACAAACTTAGCCTCTTTCCTGGTCAGCTTGGTTAAGGGACCCGCCAACTTGGAGAACCCTTCCACAAACCTCCTGTAATATCCTGCTAATCCCAGAAAGCTCCGGATCTCTGTGGCACTAGTTGGTCTTTCCCAGTTCAGGATAGCCTGTACCTTCACTGGATCCAC
Source organism: Costus lasius (assembly GCA_027563935.2). NCBI lineage: Eukaryota > Viridiplantae > Streptophyta > Magnoliopsida > Zingiberales > Costaceae > Costus > Costus lasius. The sequence goes on along the minus strand of CM050454.1, from coordinate 60,730,087 downwards.
AGACACGCCCTGACCAGATATTACATGCCCCAGAAAACTGATCTGATCCAACCAAAACTCGCACTTGCTGGCCTTAGCATACAACTGGTGCTTCCTCAGAATTGCTAGTACCCTGCGCAAGTCCCTAGCGTGATCCTGAGAAGTACAGGAGTATACCAGTATATCATCTATGAATACCACCACACAAGTGTCTAACAACTCGTGAAACACCCTGTTCATCAGATCCATAAAAACAGCAGGTGCATTGGTCAGTCCAAAAGGCATAACTACAAACTCGTAGTGTCCATACCTGGTCCTGAAAGCAGTCTTCAGGATATCCTCATCTCTAACCCTGAGCTGATGGTATCCTGACCTCAGATCGATCTTGGAGAACACAGTGGCACCCTGCAACTGATCGAACAGATCATCTATCCTCGGAAGGGGATACTTATTCTTTACCGTCACCTGATTCAGCTGACGGTAATCTATGCACATCCTCAGCGTTCTGTCCTTCTTCTTTACAAACAAGACTGGCGCTCGCCAGGGTGAAGCACTCGGTCTGATATACCCCTTTTCAAGCAGTTCCTCTAACTGCTTCTTCAACTCAGCTAACTCTGAGGTGGCCATACGATAAGGAGCCTTTGATATTGGAGCTGTACCAGGCACCAGCTCAATACCAAACTCCACATCCCTGTGGGTAGGAAAACCTGAAAACTCATCCGAGAATACATCAGGAAACTCACAGACTACCTCCATCTGAGCTAAGTCTGGATCTGAGTCTTCTTGCACCTTAACATGTGCAAGGTATCCTTTGCACCCACTGGCTAGCAACCTGCTAGCGTGCACAAATGATATCATATGTGGCCCTTGATCGGACACCAGGCCCCTTACCAGCAGATGACTCCCATCATGCAGGTGCAGAGTAATAATCTTCTCAAAGCAATCCACTGTAGCGTGGTGAGAAGATAGCCAATCCATGCCTAGGATCAAATCATAATCCTGCATGCCTAGTAGTATCAAATCAACTATAAACTGGTACTGCTCTACGTGAATAACACAGTCAGGGTAGACTATGTCAGTGGATAAACTATCCCCCAGGGGTGTACATACTGAAACTGTGTAATCTAGTACTCTAGGTGAGACAGGTAGTCTAGAAGCAAAATTAGTAGACACAAAGGACAAATTAGACCCCGGATCAAACAAAATACGAGCTAACTGATCAAAAACATATAAAGTACCTTCCACGACGGATCGGGAAGCTCGAGTGTCCTTCTCTGCTATAGCGTAGACTCTGGCCTGGACAGCTGGTCTCTCGGTACCCCGGATCTGTGGCCCATCCGCCGTGCAATCTTTGATCCAGTGCCCCACTTTTCCGCACTTGAAGCACGCCCCGGACTTCTTGTGGCAGTCCGCCTTCAGGTGACCCTTGGCCCCACAATGATAACAGACTCTGTCCTCTACCCGGCCATCAGTACCCTGCTGCTGTGGCTGAGATGTCTGCTGCGGTCTCTGAGTTCCCTTCCCCTGGTAAGGTCTGTATCGGCCTCTCTTCTGGTCCTTCCCCTTATGGTATTTCCTACTGCCTCCACCAGTCTGCTGGGAACCTGGTGCCTCAGCTATAGGGGCTACAACTAGGGCCGTCTCGGCCTGCTCCTCCAGGATGTACTTCTCCGCGGTGCGGGCACAATCCAGCATCTCAGCATAAGTCTCCAAATGCTGCAATCCTACCTTCTGTCTGATATCCCTTCTGAGACCCCTGAGAAATTTCTTAGCTCGTCTATCCTCAGTGTTTATCAAGTGTGGAGCATACTTCCCAAGCTTTGAGAACATCAAGTCATATTGATACACCGTCATGTCCCCTTGTTCCAAGTGGATAAACTCCACCTCCCTATCCTCAACCAGGCTGGTGGGAAAGAATTTCTCATTGAACCGGGACAAGAAGTATTGCCACGTCACCGGTTCAGATTTGTCCACCGCGAGTCTCAGCTCACTTTTCCACCACACATCTGCGTCACCACGCATCATATAAGAGGCCAAACATAATCTGTCCTCATCTGAACATCGCATCACTTGGAAGATCTTCTCCAAGCCCAAAAGCCTGTCCTCTGCCGTCCTGTAATCTGGACTCCCATAAAAAGAGCTAGGGCCCAACCGCTGGAATTCACCCACAAGCAAGGCATAGCGCCTATGGGTGTCCTCCGGCAAGCTAACCCCCTGGCCCGAGTCAGACTCAGACCCCCGCCCCTGCGTCGGTATCTGTGTCTGAGACAGAAGCTGCAACTGCTCTCTGAACTCGTGTTGCTGCTCGCGATTCTGCTGTAACAGTTGCTGCTGCACCTCCTGGTGCTGGGTCTGCTGCTGCTGCAGCATCTGAGCCTGTTGCTGGATTAGTGCGTTCTGTTGCTGCACCATTCCAGTCAAAGACTCCATAGCCCGCAAGAATTCAGCAGTCTGATCACTGCTGCCAGCACTAGCACTCGACCTGGGGCGCACCATACTGGCTCCTAAAATACACACAAATCAAATTTACAATCAAGTCAGTTCTCAAACAAGTTCCCTAGTTGTCTAGCAATACACAAGCAAGGTTTTCCAACCCCCATACAGCTATCATTAGCTAGTTCATTCCTCTGATACCATTCTGTAACATCCCCTCAGAATAAACCCCAATCACAGGCATAAACCGCGGAAGATAGGGAACGTCACACACAAACAACAATACAGATGCTAGGGAATAATAGCTTACAGAAATCGATTCGGAAAATTTCGGCAGCATGTCCCCAGGAAAACTAAGGAAATTCCTGTACATATTCTATAATATCATAATACGGGTCGACATGCCGACCACAAACTGAAACACAACATTACCAAAATCAAAAGTTCTCATTCCTTATCACCACAGCGAAATAATAAACCACGATAATCGGAAAATACTGTGTAACACCCTCGATTTTTCTGAATTATGATTTAAGGTTAGAAATTCTGTTTCTGTATTTTTATCTGTTAAAATTTTGGGATTTTTGCCTAAGTGTAGGAATTTTTCCTACAGGGCAAAAATAATTATTTTGGTTGGGGATTCGAACCCTCAACCTTGATTCTTTGCTCCTGGAATTCCTTCCACCATAGTGGCGCATATTTCTGATATTATTGGAGTGGCGCAGGGTGGTTAAGCCCAGGTAAGCCCATAAAACCGATTTTTCACTTAAGTTAACTGGGTTATTGGATCTTGGATCCGTTTGGGGTGGGAGAAAAAGAAGAATTGCGTGAGGGCTCCTCTCCCTCACGACTTTTGTTGGTTTTTCTTGCCCTAGCCGCCTTTGGTTGTCGCCCCTCACTGTGCTTGGCGCCTCCTGAAATTTCTGACGCTGGTGGTGGCAGACTGGTGGTGGACGAAATTCCTGGTGATCCTCTGTCTTGGCGTTTTTCTTCTGTGAACGTTTTTCGGTGAGTAATTCGATCCTAAGGAGTCTAATCCGCTAAATTGTAGATTATCATTCAATTAAAATTCGTTATTTGCAATGATTATCCGTATGGGGTCGAATTCAAATATTTATAGGGTTTTAAAATCCTGTTCTGCTGAAATCTGTATTCTCTAATCTGACCTTTGTGTACTATAACCCCAATATCTCATGGCCTATTGATCCAAATCGCACGAAATAAATTTTGTATGAAACTAGATACATTCGGCTTTAATTTGAATATGATATCGACCATATCCGAGCTGTATTCGTATTTCAATCTGTATTGCAATCTAGCTGTACAAAATCAGTTTTCTGAAAATCTGGATTTCGACCTTTATGTGTTCGAACCATCATATCTCCCTAGGTATAGCTCGAAATCTTGTCAAATCAGTTTTATTAGAAAGTAGACTCGAAGGGATTCATTTTTATTACCATATCACCTATTTTCTGTTAGTTATTGGATCTGAAATTTGTGTCGCAATTCTGATTTACGAATCTGTTTTCTGGAATTCTGAAATCCCGACCTTTCTATGATCGAACACCCATACCTCCCCGGTTATAACTCCAAATCCGATGGATTCAGTTCTATTGGAAAGTAGGTCCAAATAGCTTCATTGTGAATATCATATTGCCTATTTTAGATTACTTACTCGGTCTGAAACATCTGTTGCAAGTATGATATATTAATCTGTTTTTTTCTGAAACATCTGTTTAATTGTTTGTTACGCGAATAATTTCTGTTCTGTACATATGTAGTGAATTTCTGAAACTTTGAAGGTGTTATAACCTTGTGAGAACATAGAATGGTTTGACATGAATTAAGGATAGTTGCATGAAATCTAAGGAATTCAAGGAATTCACTCATATATTATTTCTGGTTGATGGCAAAAATTATGAAGTGTGTTCAGCTTTGATTTTCTGCAAATTGTAATTTTGTTAAGGACTGGATATTAGGGTGTGTCATGTTCTGGTTTGTGAGACACTTTGGGCATGATGTGAGATTTGAGTGGTGGTTAGTCCTACTCCTCCGTTTCAGCATGACCTGTTCTGTAAAAATTATGCCCTAGTGTAGCACTCTTCCGTGTCCTTATCCTCCTTCTGTGGCGCTGTAATGGTGCTGATAGTCTACTACGACCCATGAGACACTAGTGAAGGGTAGATGTGAGCTGGTCTCACCTTCCGTTCTCCCTCCACTATTTCTGTTCTGTTCTGGGTATTGGAGGCCAGAGTGCCACGTCCTGACAAGACGGGGGCCACCCACTGATACCTCCTCTACCAGTATTGGAGGCCAGAGTGCCACGTCCTGACAAGACGGGGGCCACCCACTGATACCTCCTCTACCATTCTGTTTCTGATATGCATGCATGTCTCGTCCTCGGCAGAGGTGGGGTCAGACCTTCTGTGGTCATCAGACCTTCTGTGGTCTTCAGGCCTTCTGTGGCCTTTCTGTTTCCGATGTAGACTATCTGTTTGGATTCTGAAAATTCTGATTTTCTGTCTGTCAGCTCTGATTTCTGTAGTTCTGTTTCGATCTGTAGTATTCGATCTGTAGTATAGATGTGTTGGGCGGTGTGATTAGTTGGAATGGGTTGGTATACTTATATCCTACTTCATGCTTGATGCTTATTGTTATAAGTATCTGTATTTGATTATGTTTTGTTTTGATATGAGTGTTCATGTTAAGTATCTTATCTATTAAGCATGATATTTTTGATGTGTACTATGGATGGCTTTTAGTGTCTTTTACTCACTGAGCTTTTTAGCTCACCCCCGTTGTTTAAATATTTTCAGGTGAGACATCAGGACAGTGATTGCTACAGCTACTAAATTTGTTATGATGCTATGTTTTATATAATTTCTAAGAGTTGTCTTCTAAAGATCTATCAGGCCTGCGTGCCTAACTTAATTATATGACACGTTTTATCTCCTGAGGGCTTATGCCTGTTTTCAGGATATTATATTATGTTATAGTTGTCTCGCTTTAATTGTTGGATACGAGTTTTGGATTCATGAGAATTGAAACTGTTATTATTCTGAAATGTCCGATTTGAGATTTATTGTAGTCGGAATACTTTGAGCTGTGTGACCGAATTTTTGTTGTATATCTGAATAATCAGTTTCTGCAATATTTCTGAAATTTGTGTTCTCCACATATGTGTAGTGTGGACATCTGTTTTGTTCCAGGATATGTGGGTCTGTGCAGCAGTAATTTGGTATACTTGCTGCCGGATCTTTTTGGATTTCTGGATTTCTATTTCCTAGTAAATCGATCCTACTCAGTTCTGTGCGGTTTTCAGTTCCGTAGTAATGTCCTTCGATGCCGCTTTCTTCTTATGTTTTAATGGAAGAGTAAAAATTTTTAAAACCCCGTATTTTTACTTGTATGCGTGTGGGGTGTGATTCTGAGGGATGTTACATACTGGATAACACAGAATTCACCGAAAACAGGCTTAGGCCCTCGGTTTAACAGTCGTATCAAAACAATTGCCAACCCGGCAACAATATCACAGAAATCAAAAATCAGCATACCAGCCACATCCGGCTAACATGTCCATGAATAAAATCACAAAAACCCTGGCCACATCCGGCCCACAAATAGTACAGGCTCGCAGGCCCCAAAATATCAAGTCAGAAAACTATGTATCCACTCAAGCTGTAGGCTCCTGCCCTGCATCTGGAAATATCGTGGAATGAGCTACACGGCTCAGTGAGTAGATAGTCTCGTTCGACCATCCACGAATATACAATCAGAAATAGATGCAGATATCTTTTCAAAACTTTTAACGGAAGATGTCAATACAACATAAACAACATAATGAAGCCGATAACCACAAAATCACAATCATAATCAGAAAACAATACACCCACCACCCCGGGCAACAAGATCACGAAACAGCCTATCCGGCTAACAGACTAGGTTTACACAACTATTGTCCAGTGATTTCAAAATTGACCCCGAGGGTCCAACCCGGCCTTCGTCAAGGCACTGAGAGTAACATGTAACGAACAATGGTGAGACGTAGATTCAAGAGGTGGCCCCCGCCAGGTCACGACGTGGCACTTTGCTCTACGACACTCAACCACACCTCCTTTACCGGGAACACAACACCCCCACAACCGGGAACGGAAGGTAAATGAATTCAAGAGGTGGCCCCCGTCTGACCAAGACGTGGCACTTTGTTTCAAACACCCAACTCTCAAAAGGTTTATCACTTGGACAAAAATACCCTTAACACAAACCGGAACCCTGAACCTCTAACCTGGTCACTAGACTCTAGAACAGTCCCTCCATTACCGGAAACAAGCAGAATAGGATGGGTGGATTCTCCAACCCCAAATCAGAATGACTGTTCACTGAGTGCTCTAGTTAACCTTAGGTTCAGTCCACCCAAGTCTAGGACCCTTATCGAACGCATACAACACGAACATTGACTCGGACATCACATCAATCAAGTTCAGGAAAGGTCCTTAGATTTCATGCAAACATGGTTTAACCTTTTCTAAGTTATCATCCAAGGTTATCAATCAATATTTCACATCACTACTTTCTACATACAACATTCAACTAAAAATACATACTAATACAGAAAATTTATCAAATTTCACCCGCAGATAACTTAAACACAGGATATCACAGATTCATAGTTTGCTCCTAGTTCTTATAACAAAAGACAGAAATGCCCCTAGTTCAAAGTTTAAGTCATGCAGGAAAACTCATCCAAAAATTTCGTAAAAATAGTCATTACGTCCCTCATGATCCTTAGATTCGTAATTTCAAGTTTTCCCCCAATTTAACTAGCAAATTTACCGAATTACCCTTAGGTCAATTTCAGTCAACAGAAACTTTTATTTCCAAAAATTCCCAAAAAAAATACGGTAGAGTCCTCATATACCTAATTTCATAATAATCAGGTTTGCCCCAATTTTTACTCTTACATTTGGGCGTAATTTCATGAAGAAGGGGCGAAATTCTCATTCAAGCCCTAATCTTCATGCAATTGAAAAATCTAAGGTCTCATACATGATTAATCAAGTCTAATTGATGATTAGAAGCCTTAGAGATGAAAAGCCCTAATTTTCCATGCAACTAGGATTTCGAAATTTGGGGAAACTCAATGAAACATACACAACTTTGAAATCAAGAGATCATGTCATATTCCTATGCATTAATCTACTCTTAAACAAGCAACACATACAATATTCGTGAACTAGGTGAAGGAGAAGATCCACTCACTTGATTTCGGTTCTTCCCAAGCCACACTTCCCCACGCCTTCCCTCACACCACCACGTCGCCGGAAGTGCTCAAGGAGTCGCCGGAAGTCGCCTCCACCACCACTCGCCGCCGGCCACAAGAGGAGGAGAAGAGAGAAGGAGGCAAGCCGCCACCTTCACCCAAGGGAGAAAAGTCATGAGCAAGAGGGAATGAGGGAAAATCGTGAATGGTAAAATGGATCCCTCTAAGGTTTTTAGTTTTCTACCCACTAAGCCTCCAAGATCCAATAACCCTTTAGTATAAGTTATTCCCCACTTCACCACTTATCAAGGGCTCTTCCCCTTTTCTAACAGAAAGACACCACTAGCCTAGTGGCGTGCAGCACACACTCTACACCTTAAGTCGCAGGTTCGAATCCTCTCCGCGACACATATTTTTACATAGTAGGAAACTACACAAATCGATACATTATCTCATTGAAAAACTTCCACAAAAATGCTATATAACCAAAACTTTATTTTTCTTACCTGCTAATAAATTTCCGGATCTTACACATTGCTTGTGATAATGTGAGTTATCACTACCAACGTATGAGGAATCTACAATGTCACACACCTAGACACTCGAGATCTTGTATCAGGTAGCCTATGATCGAGTCATTTCATTGATTTGGATTTGGTTGGGAGACTTATGCTATGAGATTGCCTTTATGAGGAGGATACTTTATTTAGTTGATGTTTGACCACTTGTTGACTTCTAGTGGACCACATTTGACCTGGGAGGTCAAAATGAATCAAACAAGTGTCTAAGTGCAAGTTGGACTTGGCACTTAAGTCAAACAAACAAATAAAATATTTATTTAGCAAGAGAATTTTTTCTTAGCTAATTAAGAGGGCTAGGCACATTTTACTTGGTAAAATGGTGCTAGATGCCTCTTGAATAAATATATTAATATATTTGTGCTAAAATAGGTCTTGACTTATTTGAATGAATATATTTATTCATGCTAAGCCAGTTTGGCTAAATATATTGCATATATTTATTTTTTGACTTGGGCTAGGCGCATTCTCCATTATGTTTATTATATTTTTAATAAATTAAATGAGAGAAAATAGCCAAATATAGTTCCTCTTATTATTATGTAATTGAAGACACTATTGGACGCATGTGTGCTTCATACATACCCTAGCCGCAACCTATCACCTCCTCTTACCCTTGTTGTCGCCCCTCATGCCTTCCAAACCGCATCTTCTTCTCATCTAGGCGTGAAGGCTTGGAGTTCGGAAGAGTGACCTTGTGGTGGATGACAAGAGCACTTGTGTTGGTGAGAACACAAGCAAGGCATCTTATTGGCACCAGTTGAGAAGATTAGCTCATCTCCTTGGCGCCTTCACTTCCATCCTTTAGCGCATCTCTTGGAGTTGGCACATGGAGTGGAGCTCTCCCTCAGAGGCATGGATCTTCTTCCCGAGGCTAGCACTGGGCATGGAAGAAGGGATCTTGAGGAGTCTATGTGTGCACGAGTGTTGGGGTATGCCCTTAAGGCTAATGTTTGAGGCCTTTGGGATTGTAACAGTATCATGTAATAAACTCTTGTGTTTATAAAGGCATGGTTATTATTCAGGTTGTTACCTTGTCTGCTGTAATAAGTGTACTTCTGATTAATGTCTCAAAGCTGTTCAGCTAGGCTGACATGCTATAATGTCCTTAGTCGATATATCTTGGTGAACATGAGACAGCCTTGATATGATTGAGACTAATATGTGTTCTAATCTTATAGGATGCTTCGAGCATGGAATAAGATGTAGACTCATGGGTACATTGGATGTACTGGACAGACCCTACTAGGATATTCTTATTGCTTGTCACAATGTGAATAATCCTTGTATGCTACAAGTGGCACATGTCCTTTGACTTGAGATCACTTGTGTCTCTGAATGATGATTGTCATTGTTTTGAGGTAGTTCAATATCATTTGAAAGATAATGGTTATAGACTATCTTGGATAATGAGCTTGAGTCAGGTTAGGGCACTGGTGATAGATAGAGGATTGCCGTCTCCTTGTTGAAGGAGTGTGATGTTCCATAAGGGCCCCCCTAGATGAGATGATTGAGATAGTGTATGGCCATACCCAGATGACTATGTTCATCTGATCTAATCATGCTCATCATATTGGAGTCACAGGCTTGACACGCTTGTCCAATAAGAACATCCAGTGGCAAGGGACACATGCATGCCTTGTGAATAGATTCACACTTGTGCTGTGGTTTGGGAGTAGTCTTGGAAGACTCTTTCCTTTATATCGGGAGATAGTGATGTGTTGCTAGATACCCCTCACTGATCGTGATAACGTGAGTTATCGTTACCGACATTTAAAGGAAACCCTCAGGGTCGCATAATTGATGATATGGCTTACTTGAGTCAGATCGTGTGGACTGAATTGTTTGGATTCAGTTTAAAGGGATTTAATCTCTGATTGTAAGTGAGATCTGGTCTGATCATGTTTGATTGATTAGGACTTGAGATCGGTAAGCTTCGATCGAGAGAGATGATGCTAGATCGGTGAGATCAGGAGCATCAGGAGATGAATGGTGAGATCTTGAGCCTTAGGGTTCAATATGGTCTAGACCACATGGCTTGAGCTATTTCGGTTTGGTTCATGAACCAAATGCGATTGGAACATGTTGGCTTGAACCGGTTCACAAAGGTGAACGCTTGGTTCAATGCTAATATGCGTTTTGGGTTGGAGTAAGCGCATGGCTTGATGATCATCCATTTATGGAAAGTCATCAAGGCCGGTTTCTCTTGAACGCCAAAACGCATATGCGTTCTTGTCTTCACTTCAACGCCTTGAACTTGGTTGGGCAAGAGGTTGACGAGGGGAAGTGGTTTTGCGTGTGGAGCTCTCGGCCAAAAGGAAATCATCTCTTCATCCCCTTACACACGGCAAGGACCCTTGAAGATTCTTGCTAGCACAAGCATCACAAGGGGTAGGCGATCTTCATCTTGTGTGTGAACTTTTGGAGGAGATCTAAGTTGCTCTCTTCTTCCAAGCCGACCTCCAAGCCTATGGCGTTGGTATGAATCTCCCTCTTGCTTCAATCAATTTATCATAGTTGATTATATGAGCATGTAAGCGATCATATATGATGAAACCCTAGCAAACTTGCATGCGCCCCCTACCTTAGGGTTTCGGCCCCCCTCTTGAAAGGGGTTTTATCCGCTTGCGCTCCCCCTTGAAGGGGACTCTTCAATTGGTATCAGAGCTAGGATCTCATATGGTCATATGATTGCTATGTTTGGTGATCCTTGTTTGCGCTTATGATCTAAGTTTTCTCATCATGCGATAATACTAGTTGAAAGTATTTTGGAGGCGCATATATGAGATGTTTTTGGTGGCGCATGTGTAAGGTTAATTTTGTTGATGCATGTACATTGCTTACATTGTTGCGCATGTTACATGTTTTTGTTTCATCAAAACTTTACTTGCGCGCCTCTAACTAGATCTAAGCCGCACCTGCAATAAACCCTTAGACGGGTTGCTAGGGTTGAAAGCATCATCTAGTTTAGATCAACTTAGTCTGATCAGACCATCTGACAGCCTAGATGGGTCGACCAGATAGCATCTGTGCGCATGCACGTGGTGGCTATAGGTCGATTGCATCAAAGGCGTGTAGCGAGGTCTGGTTGAGACACCCTGTGAACACACATGAGTTAGGCCCGGGGTCACACCCGCTTGCCAGATCTCATGTTGGTTGTTCAGCCCTTGGCGCATGCATGGTTGACCATTAGGTCAACGCAAGTCAGTTAAGACTTGGTGCATGCAAAGGGCATGGATCTAACTAGATACGATGAGTGGATCCCTATCAATGGACCGTTGTAAGGTTGTAGGGCACATAAGACAAGTAAAATTGATTCCAATGGGATTTCGAAAAATTTTATTTTGTCTATGGATCACATGTTAATTGATTGATGCCATGATGTCTGTTTATTTAATCTTATGTGGGTTGCCCTTAATGTGTGCTGTGCTGGGGCCTGCGAGCCTGGTAAATTATTATTTTTGTGATCTGCGAATCACATTCTTAATTAATTAATTGTATAATTGACCTGCGAGTCAAGCTTGTCTAGATAGATCAAAATGTATTTTGATTAGACAAGAGCACAGAACACAATTGCAAAGGCGCATGCAGCTGGTGGGCGCACCTGAGCTGCAGAGGGCGCTTAGGCCCTGGTCTGGGCCAGATGAGAGGCAATAAGACCCAAGAAGCAAGTGAAGACTTAAGATAACTTAAGGTCTTACTTAGGGTCAATGGGCTTTTACCACATAAGATCCATGCTTTCTGTTATTGTTTAAATAAGTAGAACAGCATGAGTTATTTATCTTCTGCTATAGCCATAGGATTTGCCTGATAGTAAGAAGATAAAAGACCGTTAAAATCCAACGCTAACATATCAAGCTTGTAAGCCTTCTGACGCGAAACCTCACTGTTCTGATTATCGTTGGAGCCGTGTTGTACCCACTCAGTGGGCACGTCCATCTATCTTCAGACGGTGCGGGATTTCACCTGCGTGTTACAGAGAAGGGATTTATCGCTTCTCGTTGCTCAGCATAGCACGTGGTGGTCCAGGGAGTAGGTCGGGTCAGCTTGACCATGTAGGCTACATATGTGGAGCATATGGTAGCACATGGAGGCAGCCATCTGCGGGGTCAGAGATTGTGTTGTACCAACTCAGTTGGCACAGTCTGCTGGATTGCCCAGATGAAGGGGAATCGTACGGGTTGGCAATTGGCAGGGACTGCCTACCAGAGATTAGTGCTTGTACTCTCTGTGCATCTTATCTCGCCTGAGCGGGACGCGGAGACCAAGTATGAAATCTGGATCCCATCTCACTAAAAGAGTGTTACTCTTTCGGACTGTTTACTGGATTTTTCAGTCAGACAAAATAGTGAGAAAAAGAATCTTTCTTAAGTCCTGGATTGATTCTAAACATTGATACTGACCTTGCTGTTCTTGCATTGTTGTAGATTCCTGCAGCAACGAACACCATGAGCTTCAATGTGCGATCCCTACTGGAAAGGGAGAAGTTTGCTGGGCCGAACTTCTCTGACTGGTTCGGACACCTTAAGATCGTTCTTAAGGCAGAGAGGAAACTGTATGTCCTCGAGATGGCTGTGCCGCCTCAACCCACTGCGAACGCCGCAAGGGCGGTTCGTGAAGCCTATGAAAAGCACGTCAATGATAGCATTGATGTCGCTTGCCTGATGCTAGCGTCTATGACGCCACCGCTGCAGCGTCAGCATGAGGATATGTCGGCTATAGAGATTATAGCGAACCTCAAGATGCTGTATGCTGCACAGGCGAGGACAGAACGCTATAATCTGACGAAGCTCTTCTTTCAGAGCAAACTGGCTGAAGGGAGCCCAGTGGGAGCTCACGTGCTCAAGATGATTGGGCACAAGGAGGCTCTGGAGAAACTGGGGCATACCGTCAACCAGGAGTTTGCTGTAGACATCATTCTGCAGTCTCTTCCGCCCTCTTTCGATGCGTTCATCATTAACTTTAATATGAACAAAATCGATTGTACACCGGCAGAGCTGTTGAACATGCTCTTGACTACTGAGGAAACTCTGAAGGGAAAGCCTTCAACCTCTGTCTTGATGGTTCCTTCCAGGAACAAGAAGAAGGGGAAGAAGGGCAAAGCCCCTGTCAAGAACTACAGTAAGGCTCTGAAACAGAAGGTGAAGCGGTCCAAGGACAACAGGTGTTTCCACTGTGGCCAGCTGGGTCACTGGAAAAAGGACTGTAAAGCGCTCCAAGGAGATAAGAGGGGAAGCATCGCTTCTGGCTCAGGTATATACGTGACGGAAGTCATGGTTTCATCTTCTTCTATTTCATGGGTGTTGGACACTGCATGTGGAGTTCACATTTGTTCAAATGTACAGGAACTCAAGAGAAGAAGGCAGGTGGGACAGCATGAGGTAGACCTACGCGTTGGAAACGGGGCACGGGTTGCTGCTGTTGCTGTAGGAGACTATTTCATTTCTTTACCATCTGGCATTGTATTAGAATTAAACAATTGTTATTTTGTACCCAGTATAACTAAAAATATTGTCTCTATTCCTGCTCTTGTCAGGAAAGGATTTGCCTTTGAATGCAATATTTCAAAGTGTGTTTTATCTTTAGATAATATTGTTTATGCAACTGGTTCAATTAACAATGGGTTATACATGTTGGACATGGAAAGTTCTATACAAAGTGTTGATGTTAAGAAAGCCAAGTATGCTGATGACAGCACCTTGCTATGGCATAGTCGTTTAGGCCATATTAACGAGAAGCGCATTAAGCGGTTGCATGATCATGGACTGCTGGGATCATTCTCCTATGAGGAGATTGATACATGCAAAGCTTGTTTGATGGGTAAAATGACGAAGTCACCTTTTCCTAACAAAGGTCAAAGGGCTTCAGGTTTACTTGACCTTATACACAGTGATGTGTGTGGGCCTTTTAGTAAACATGCCAGAGGTGGCTATCAGTACTTCATTACCTTTACTGATGATTTCAGTAGGTATGGTTATGTCTATCTTATGAGACATAAAAGTGAATCTTTTGACAGGTTCAAAGAGTTCAACAATGAAGTACAAAATCAGTTAGGCCGAAATATCAAGGCACTTCGTTCTGATCGAGGTGGTGAATACCTAAGTCATGCGTTTACTGACTATCTAAAAGAGTGTGGGATTATCTCACAGCTCACTCCGCCAGGAACACCGCAATGGAATGGTGTGTCCGAGAGGAGAAATAGAACGTTACTTGATATGGTTCGTTCTATGATGAGTCAGGCTACTCTTCCATACTCCTTTTGGGGATTTGCACTGGAAACAGCTGCAAAGGTACTAAACCGAGTGCCATCCAAGGCAGTTTCTAAGACACCATATGAGTTATGGTATGGGAAACAGCCAAGCTTGACATTTATCAGGATCTGGGGTTGCGAGGCTTATGTCAAAAAGCTCGCCTCTGGGAAACTGGAGAGCAGATCTGAGAAATGTATATTTGTCGGTTACCCTAAGGAAACTAAGGGTTATTATTTCTACGATCCCAAAGAGAACAAAGTATTTGTTGCTCGGACGGCCATATTTCTTGAGAAGGAGTTTCTTCTGCAAGAGGCCAGTGGGAGAGAAATAAAGCTGGATGAGAATCCAGAGGATGGACAAAGTAGTCAAGCACAGTTGGATGTGCCTGAGCCGGTGGATCAGGTTATTGAACAACCTGAGGCTCAAATATCACGGGAACCGCGAAGATCGGGAAGGATCCGTCGACAGCCTGAGCGCTATGACGGAGTCTACATCATTGATAATGATGAACCCCTCACTTATGCGGATGCGGTCAGTGGACCAGAGTCAGCTAGATGGCTTGATGCTATGTGAGCCGAAATGGACTCCATGTCAGATAACCAAGTCTGGGAATTGGTTGATCCGCCTCCGGGAGTAATCCCTATAGGCTGTAAATGGATCTTCAAGAAGAAGAATGACATGGATGGTAACGTAGTTACCTATAAAGGCAGGCTAGTTGCGAAAGGTTTCAAACAAATCTACGGGATAGATTATGATGAAACTTTCTCACCTGTAGCTATGTTTAAGTCTATTCGGATTCTTTTCGCGATAGCTGCATATTACGATTATGAGATCTGGCAGATGGATGTGAAGACAGCTTTCCTTAATGGAAATCTGGATGAGGATGTGTATATGACACAACCTGAGGGTTTCACGAATCCATCAGATCGTCATAAAATATGCAAGTTAAAGAAGTCTATTTATGGACTTAAGCAAGCATCAAGAAGCTGGAATATTCGTTTTGATGAATCAATCTCTGAGTTTGGTTTCATCAAGAACGAAGATGACCCGTGTGTATATAAGAGGTTTAGTGGGAGCGTGATTACTTTCCTAGTCCTCTACGTCGACGATATCTTGATCATTGGAAACGATATTCCTGAACTGCATGCTGTTAAAGCATGGTTAGGAAAATGTTTCCAGATGAAAGATCTAGGAGAAGCAGCCTATGTGTTAGGTGTGAAGATCTACAGGGATAGATCTAAGAGGCTTCTCGGGCTGTGCCAGAGTACGTACATCGATAAAGTCCTGGAGAGATTCCATTTAGAGAATTCTAAAAGAGGATATCTGCCAGTCAGACATGGTCTGAATCTTTCAAAGAGTCAGTGTCCACAAACACAGACTGAGAAAGATGAAATGGACAATACGCCTTATGCTTCGGCTATTGGGTCCATTATGTATGCGATGTTGTGTACTCGCCCAGATGTCGCTTACGGGTTAAGCGTGACCAGTCGGTTCCAAAGTAATCCAGGTATGGCGCACTGGATTGCGGTCAAGAACATTTTAAAATATCTGCGGAGGACCAAAGATATGTTCTTGATATATGGTGGTCAGGAAGAACTCAGTATTGAAGGATATACTGACGCTTCGTTCCAGTCGGACCAGGATGATTTCCGATCGCAATCAGGCTATGTTTTTAGCTTGAATGGTGGAGCAGTGGTGTGGAAAAGTTTCAAACAGTCAACTGTTGCTGATTCCACAACAGAAGCCGAGTATGTTGCAGCCTCGGAAGCATCCAAGGAGGCAGTGTGGATTCGTAAGTTCGTGAGAGAACTTGGTGTTGTTCCTTCGAGTGCAGATCCTTTGGTTATCTTCTGTGATAACACTGGAGCCATCGCACAAGCAAAGGAACCACGGTCGCACCAGAAGTCCAAGCACATACAGAGACGGTTTCACTTGATCCGGGAGATCATTGATCGTGGCGAGATCAAAATCTGCAAGGTTCATACAGATGACAATCTGGCAGACCCGCTTACTAAGCCTCTGGCGCAGCAGAAGCATGAGAAGCACTGTAATAATATGGGTTTGAGGTTTCTCAACCATTAGATTAAGTGCAAGTGGGAGATTGTTGGGGTATGCCCTTAAGGCTAATGTTTGAGGCCTTTGGGATTGTAACAGTATCATGTAATAAACTCTTGTGTTTATAAAGGCATGGTTATTATTCAGGTTGTTACCTTGTCTGCTGTAATAAGTGTACTTCTGATTAATGTCTCAAAGCTGTTCAGCTAGGCTGACATGCTATAATGTCCTTAGTCGATATATCTTGGTGAACATGAGACAGCCTTGATATGATTGAGACTAATATGTGTTCTAATCTTATAGGATGCTTCGAGCATGGAATAAGATGTAGACTCATGGGTACATTGGATGTACTGGACAGACCCTACTAGGATATTCTTATTGCTTGTCACAATGTGAATAATCCTTGTATGCTACAAGTGGCACATGTCCTTTGACTTGAGATCACTTGTGTCTCTGAATGATGATTGTCATTGTTTTGAGGTAGTTCAATATCATTTGAAAGATAATGGTTATAGACTATCTTGGATAATGAGCTTGAGTCAGGTTAGGGCACTGGTGATAGATAGAGGATTGCCGTCTCCTTGTTGAAGGAGTGTGATGTTCCATAAGGGCCCCCCTAGATGAGATGATTGAGATAGTGTATGGCCATACCCAGATGACTATGTTCATCTGATCTAATCATGCTCATCATATTGGAGTCACAGGCTTGACACGCTTGTCCAATAAGAACATCCAGTGGCAAGGGACACATGCATGCCTTGTGAATAGATTCACACTTGTGCTGTGGTTTGGGAGTAGTCTTGGAAGACTCTTTCCTTTATATCGGGAGATAGTGATGTGTTGCTAGATACCCCTCACTGATCGTGATAACGTGAGTTATCGTTACCGACATTTAAAGGAAACCCTCAGGGTCGCACAATTGATGATATGGCTTACTTGAGTCAGATCGTGTGGACTGAATTGTTTGGATTCAGTTTAAAGGGATTTAATCTCTGATTGTAAGTGAGATCTGGTCTGATCATGTTTGATTGATTAGGACTTGAGATCGGTAAGCTTCGATCGAGAGAGATGATGCTAGATCGGTGAGATCAGGAGCATCAGGAGATGAATGGTGAGATCTTGAGCCTTAGGGTTCAATATGGTCTAGACCACATGGCTTGAGCTATTTCGGTTTGGTTCATGAACCAAATGCGATTGGAACATGTTGGCTTGAACCGGTTCACAAAGGTGAACGCTTGGTTCAATGCTAATATGCGTTTTGGGTTGGAGTAAGCGCATGGCTTGATGATCATCCATTTATGGAAAGTCATCAAGGCCGGTTTCTCTTGAACGCCAAAACGCATATGCGTTCTTGTCTTCACTTCAACGCCTTGAACTTGGTTGGGCAAGAGGTTGACGAGGGGAAGTGGTTTTGCGTGTGGAGCTCTCGGCCAAAAGGAAATCGTCTCTTCATCCCCTTACACACGGCAAGGACCCTTGAAGATTCTTGCTAGCACAAGCATCACAAGGGGTAGGCGATCTTCATCTTGTGTGTGAACTTTTGGAGGAGATCTAAGTTGCTCTCTTCTTCCAAGCCGACCTCCAAGCCTATGGCGTTGGTATGAATCTCCCTCTTGCTTCAATCAATTTATCATAGTTGATTATATGAGCATGTAAGCGATCATATATGACGAAACCCTAGCAAACTTGCATGCGCCCCCTACCTTAGGGTTTCGGCCCCCCTCTTGAAAGGGGTTTTATCTGCTTGCGCTCCCCCTTGAAGGGGACTCTTCAACGAGTTTATAGGATGCTATTGGGAAACCCTAGGGATTTTAAAATTTTATAGACATAAATAGCGGAGCAATCCCCAAAACCGGCCAGTCCCAAAAACCCAGAAGATCATGTTATGCGAGGGAATAGACACAGTGAGCAAGAGATGATACCTTAAAGCGAAGCAAAGGGATGCGATGTAGGCGCCCAAGTGTACGCCCTCTATAGTCTCACACGTAGCCGATGTTCAAGTTCTCTTTTTCCACACCTGGTGCTAGACTTGGGAAGAAGATCCATGCCTTTGGGAGTTCTCCTCAAGAACTTGCACCACCCACAAGGAGAATGTGCCTAGAGGAGAGGGAAGGAGAAATCGCCAAGCTACAACCTTGCGAATATCTAAGATGAAAGCTATAAAAAAAATCCAACAACCAATCTTCTTCTCTCTTCTCCCTTTTATAGAAATCATGGTGACTCTTTACATTCTGAATTAAATTCAAAATTAATTTCATAATTAAATGCAAAATTAAATTCTGAATTAAAGTCTCATTATGGCCCTTTAATGGCACGACTCTTTATATTTAGAATTAAATTCAGATTTAAATTCAAGATTAAATTCAGAATTAAATTTAAAATTAAATTCAGAATTAAATTCAGAATTAAATTCAAAATTAAATTCAAAATTAAATAAAGAATTTAAAATAGAATTAAATGCTGAATTTAATTCCCATGATAACTATTGAGCCTGATGCGTTGTATTTGCATCACACTTTTGCTTATATTTTAGATTATATTTTGGTCTTATTTGCATGATTTTGTGCTTATTTCGGTGCTTTTACTTCACTTAGCACGAAATCTTCACTTTTCTTGATTTTTATGAAAATATAGGCAAAATCACCTAAAAATGAAGGATTTCACAAGTTTTGAAGTCAAAGCATGATTGATGTAGGGGGAAGTCACAAACATGCAAACGACGATTTTTGAAAGTAGTTTTTTTGTAGTATCATAAACTAGAGAAAAACTGACTTTAACTAACGAGATTGAAAACTAGAGTTTTTGTATTTTAGATAGAAAATCCGAAAGTTAACTACTTGCAAGAAAGAAATGACAATAATCTTAAAGAAGACTTACAGTGCGGCCCTTGAGAATAGAAGGACCGTCCTTCCCGTTCTTCACCGGTCCTACTCTGATGGAAGGTGCAGGTTACACACAGGGCATTCAGCAACCCCACACAGGTGTGGGTGAGTTATAATGCAGAATTAAAACATAACAATAATCAAAGTCAAGAGGGAGGCTAATCCTCCAAGTTCTCTTGCTAACAAGACAAGGGACTAACTAAAGAGGGGAGATCAAGAGAGGGGGGGATGCGCCACTTCCTTGCGCCAAGTCCTACAAGTCCAAGAATTGTGTAGTAAGATGTTCTTGAGATGTGTAAAGAGAAAACACAAGAAGGAAGAGCACTTAACTTAGAGATGCGCTTTGAGGGAGATCAAGGATGCTTCCATGTTCTTTGGCGCCATCTTGAGTTCTTGTGCTTTGCCTTGATGATGGAGACTTTCGGCCTTGCTTGGATGGAGTGAGGATGAGGAGAAGAAGAAGAAGAGGCTCGGCTCTTGAGAGAAGAGGGGGAAGATGGAGAGGCTTGGGCGACACAAGCACCCAAAGGAGAAGTGGTGGGCGGCACAAGCACCCTAGGCGACACAAGCACCCTTTCTTTGGCTAGGAAACTAGTCAACAATTTATTTCAACAATGCTTATGCACATGATGCGATGGGATACATTTATAGGCGGCTAAGGGATGGGGATAAGGTGAGGGCAAGGTGGTCATTGGCCCCTTGCGCCCCTTACATTCTTGGTGATAATTCAAAAATGAAGAAAGGCATTAAATGGCTGATATTGTTGTCTTCTTTGGAGAGTCTTCAAAGGAAAGCTTTTGAATTTCGAATTTGGCTTTCTTCCTTGTGTTGATGTCGCATGGGTGGAGAGTTGGCTGAATTCAAAATCCTTCCAAGTAGGCTTGAGCGGCAAGGAGAGGAAGGAAGGGATTCACCATGATTTGTGGATCTAGATTAGGCGCCCCTTGATTTGTGGATCTAGAATGGCACCCCTTGATTTATGGATCTAGATTGAGCCTTGCTTCCATTTGTTGCTTGAGGATGGCGCAAATAAATTCATGGGCTGATATCTTCTTCAATTGGAAAGGGCCTTGGGGTGGGGCTTTGAAGTGGAGTTGAGTTGAAAGTCCCCCTTTGAGCTAGGTTGAAGTGACCTTTCCATAATGGGAACTAGCTTCTTGGAGTAGAGTGAGCTAGCTAACTTGTATCCCTTGAGCCATCTTTAAATGCATCCAAACTACATGCACTAACCTACCATGACATTACAATGCACAACCTACCAACAACATTCAAAAAAATAAACTACATGATAGACTTTGGGGTGGAACTAACCTATCATGCTATGCAATGCATATAAGGAAAGTACTGAAAAGGAAAGTGGACTCTAAGTGAAGCCATACCTGATGGGCTTCCTCCGAGCCCTAGTGGATCTTCTAAGAGCTGTGTTTGGCCCTCTATGATTTCTCCCCGGGTTTGAAAAATTCTCCTTAGGAGAATTATCCTTGAATCCTTGGAGCAAATCTGGAGCTGCCAGGGCTAGCTCTGCCTCGGGGAGCCAGGCCTCCTCACCATTAGAAAACTTAACGCGGTAAAACAGTTGTACCTCGTCAGGGGTGAGTCGAGTCTGGTCCTCAAGGATATCCACTATCTCTGGATCGAAGGGGGCCTCTGGTTCTTTGAGTGAGAGAGGCTCCTTATAAGCTGTGAGATCCTCCACGTTAACTGTGGTGGGGATCCCCAAGTCTGGAGGCAGATCAAGTACGTAGGCATTGTTGTTGATCTTGCCCACTATGGTGAAGGGTCCCAATCCCTTTGCGTCCAGCTTGCATCCGTGTCCTTGGATACGCTCCTCGCGGACTCGCAGAATCACCTGATCACCTACATTGAATAACCTTTCTCGGCGTTTCTTGTTAGCAGCTTCGCAATATGAAACAGTAGAGTCTAGAATTTTTCTAAGGATCTCATGGTGCATTTGGGAAATATTGAAAGCATAATCACGAGCTGATAAAGAAGGTTTTAAATGCTTGGGTAAGGCAATCAGATCAATTGGTTTCTTAGGCTGATACCCTAAGTTGGCCTGAAAGGGGGACAGACCTGTAGTCCTATTAACAACACTATTGTAAGAGAATTCGGCAGTGGGCAAAAGTTTGTCCCAAGTGCCAGGATGTTCACCTACAAGGCTTCTAAGGATGTTCCCCAGTGATCTGTTGACCACCTCAGTTTGACCATCTGTTTGGGGATGATAGGCTGTAGAGAACTTTAGTTTGGTGCCTAGTAAGGTCCACAAGGTCTTCCAAAAATAACTAACAAACCGGGTGTCCCTATCAGAAACTATGGTAAGGGGGGTACCATGTAGCCTAACAACCTCCTTAAAGAATAATTTGGCTATGTGAGATGCATCAGAGGTTTTGTAGCAGGGAATGAAATGGGCCATCTTAGTGAATCTATCTGCTACTACAAAGATGGAGTCATGTTTGCTAGATGTTCTGGGCAGCCCTAGGATGAAATCCATGCTTAAGTCTTGCCATGGAGCTTGAGGAATGGGTAGCGGGGTGTAGAGGCCAGCACTATGCTTATGGGTCTTAGTTATCTGGCATGTCCTACAGTGGCTAACCACCTTAGCAACATCCCTATTGAGGTTCGGCCAATAAAACCTCTCCTCAGCCAAGGTTTGGGTTTTATCCCGACCATGGTGACCTGCAGACCCTCCTCCATGCAATTCCCAAATGAGGAAATCTCGGATTGAGGTCTTAGGGACACAAAGTATAGGTCCAAGAAATAAGAACCCATCCCTAAGGGTGTACAAAGGATGACTTAGGGGGTCAACACTAAGCTCAGCATGTATAGAAGCAAAATCAGGACAATCAATATAAGCAGTTTTCATGTTATCAAAGCCAGTAACTTGAACATGTAATTGTTGCATAAGTAAAGTAACCCTACTCAAAGCATCAGCTACTTTGTTTTCTTTTCCTGACTTGTGCTTTAAGACAAAGGTGTATTGCTGGATATACTCTACCCATTTGGCATGCCTAAAGTTCAATTTCTTTTGAGCACTAAGGTAGGACAAAGCTTGATGGTCACTGTTAAGGATAAACTCATTATGGATCAAGTAATGCCTCCAATATCTAAGAGATTGAACTACAGCATAAAACTCCTTGTCATAAGTTGAATACTTCTGTTTTGCCTCATTGAGTTTTTCACTGAAAAAGGCAACAGGGTGACCTTCTTGACTGAGGGTCCCTCCTATGCCAATCCCAGAGGCATCACAGTCAACCTCAAAGACTTTGCTGAAGTCAGGGAGTCTGAGGACTGGGGCTGTGGTCATTCTAACTTTGAGTTCACTAAAGGCTCGGCTAGCAGGTTTAGTCCAAGTAAAATCTCCTAGTTTCAAGCAACTAGTAATAGGGGCAACAATAGTACTGAAGTTTCTAATGAACCTTCGGTAGAAGGTAGCTAAGCCATGGAAGCTCCTAACTTCAGTTAGAGTTTTGGGTTCTGGCCAATCTATGATAGCTTGGACCTTAGAGGGGTCAGCTTGAAGGCCCTGCTCAGACACTATGAACCCTAGAAAGACAACACTGCTAGAGAGGAAAGAACATTTCTTCAAGTTGATGTAAAGCTTCTCTTTCCTAAGTAGGTCAAGGGTTCTTCTGAGATGATCTAGGTGAGCTTCCTTAGTTTTGCTAAAAATTAAGATGTCATCAAAATAAACAACTAGGAATCGACCTATATATGGTTTCAAGACTTGTGTCATTAGCCTCATAAAAGTGGAAGGGGCGTTAGTTAAGCCAAAGGGCATCACTAACCACTCATATAAACCATCTTTCGTTTTGAAAGCGGTTTTCCATTCATCTCCTTCTCTAACTCTAACTTGATGGTATCCACTCCTAAGATCAAGTTTGGTGAACCATCTGACCCAACTAGCATGTCTAACATATCATCCAACCTAGGAATAGGGAACCTATATTTCACAGTTATCTTGTTTATGGCACGGCAGTCTATACACATGCACCAACTGCCATCCTTCTTGGGGGTCAAGAGGGCTGGAACAGCACATGGGCTAAGGCTTTCCCTAATGTAACCCTTGGCTAATAGGTCATCTACTTGTCTTTTAAGTTCGGTGTGCTCAGTAGGGTTCATCCTATAATGTGGGAGGTTGGGTAAGGTGGATCCAGGGACAAGGTCTATAACATGTTGGATATCCCTAAGTGGGGGTAGGCCATTGGGTAAGTCTTCTGGGATAAGTTCACTATAGTCTTTCAGGATGTTCTCTACCTCAGGAGGGGGTTTGGTTTCAGTCTCAGGTGTGGCCTCTTTAATGATAAGGGTATAGAGAGGTTGGTCTTCTAGGCATTCCTTAGCAAAGGTTTGAGGTTGGATAAGCTGGATGGTTGGTTTTGGTTGCTTGGGTTATTCTATCTTACCTTTGCTAGTGGAGGCTGATGTAGTACGGGAGCGTGTGACAATGTTACTAATTAAGAACATGAAATTTTACTAACTAAAAAATACTACTAATTAAAAATCAATTTATTTATTCATCAAAACTTCATAAAGCAACCAGAATTCCAGGACTATAGAAATAATAAGTTAAGAAAAGTAGTCCCGTCAAATAAGGGGTTCCAATTATCCAATATTCAAACTAAATGAACCACATTGTAGAACTAAATTAATTCTTATGAATCAATCAAAATTTGGGATTCCGGATCTTTCATGCGAGTAAGATATCTGCAACAAAGATAGTTAATCAGATCAGACAGTAAATCAGTGCAGGAATTGTATTAGACATCAATGTTTGCTATGCCTCCGGGGTTGATCTGGTGGTTCTTTGATGGAGCCAAGTTATCTGATATGTAGAGTGAAACCTGTTCTTTATGATCGTATCAGAGATCAGGGGTTCTGTCACGTCCAAGCACGTTGAATACCTGCAAGAAGAAGCTTAATCAGTTAAGTTTTAAAGCAGAGCAGATAAATAGGAGATAAGGAAGTCTGGAAAATAGAAGGATGGAGGCAAGCGCCGATCAACGGCGCTGGGACTTGGATCGTCTGTCGGCGGTGTAGAGTCGAGATGGAATGATGTTGAAGACGTC
This sequence comes from Costus lasius, assembly GCA_027563935.2. Lineage (NCBI taxonomy): Eukaryota > Viridiplantae > Streptophyta > Magnoliopsida > Zingiberales > Costaceae > Costus > Costus lasius. The sequence continues at coordinate 60,705,580 of CM050454.1, read as the reverse complement.
GGAGCACCGACGAGAGGTGGCGGAGGAGGCGAGGACGGCGTCGGAGTACAGGCAGAAGCGGAGAAGTGGATGTTCAACCGAACAGGGGAAGTGCGGGATCGGAGCAGGGATCGTCGGCGTTCATCCTGTGGTGCACGATCGCCGAAACTGCTACGTCTGGAGGTTGATATGATTGATGACAGGGCATGGCTGGAGTTTCGGGGCGGATGGTGGCCGGTCGGAGGAGGAAGATTGTGAAAGGCGGGAATAGGGCGGAAACTGGGCGGAAACAGGGGTTGGTGCGCGAGTTGCAGGGCTCCTCGCCGGACGGCCAGTGATGCACGGACGCCGAACCTGTTACAGTTGGGAGTTGATGTGGTGATGGAAAACAGGTAGCCGAAGTTTTGGGTCGCGCGGTGGCCGGTCGGAGGCGGACGGCGATGAAAGGCGGAAGTGGGACGGAAGGCTGGCGAGAACAGAGGATTCGAACGGAAGTTCGATTCCGGTGATCGGAGAGTCGGGTGGATGGATGCCGGTGGCTGTGGCTTCGTCTTTGGGAGGGGGAGTGGTGGCCGAAGTCTCGTGGAGATCCGGCCGGTGGATCGTCGGCGGCGAACTCAGAAAATTCCGAAAATCTGGAACTGTTGCGGCTGGAAGATTGACTTGTGAGGAAGAAGAGAATGGAGGGGAGGGGAAGAGAGGGGGAAGGGGGCTCGGCCCTAGAAGGAGAAGGAGGAGCACATCCGATAGAAGAGGAAGATACTAGAAAACTACTTCATACGATTCAATTTCAACAAAATCTGTGTTTACAAGGTTCAAGCTTTGATACATATAGGAGAAGCTTTCCAAGCGAACGTTGTTGGGTGAACGTTGCTATTTCCTTCCACGGCAGAAGAGAGACGTTGGAGAGATGTGAACGTTGCAGCTTCCATCTTGAGCAGCAGGGGGGTGGAAACGTTAAAGATTTCCTTCTTTGCTCTGTTGAAGGGAGAGACGTGGAGCCTTCCTTCTTTGAAGTGATGAAGATTTGCGTTGATGTGTGCTTTGATGAAATCCCTACTTGGCTGGCTGCTGGCTGAGCATTATCGCATAATTTGTTTCCTTTGCCATGGATGCAGTCAACTTTATTGAGCTGAAATGTCTTGAAGTCATTGGAGTAATTATTCCCATTATTTTGAGCTAGCTAGAAGTGACCATGCTAGCTTATTTGTGATCTCACGAGTCTTTGTCTAGGGCACCTTTAGGCTCCACTTGTATCTTCGTGGCTTGTGGTTCCTGCCTCCATCAGAGGCTCTAAGTTCCTTAGGTAAGGAGGGTTTAAGCCTGATTTTCTGCCCGTTGTGATTGAAGACATAAGTGTTGGTCCTACCATAGTGGACAACATCCATGTCAAAAATCCAAGGGCGTCCTAGGAGAATTTGGGCGACATCCATTGTGATGACGTCACACCATATTGCTCCTTGGTAGGCACCAAATTGGAGTGGGACAAGGCACCTATGGGAAACAGGAACGCTAGTCTAGTTAACCCAGGAAATGCTATAAGGCTTGGGGTGAGGTTCTGCCTTAAGGTTGAGTTTAGTGACTGCTACTTGAGAGACAACATTCAAACTGCTTCCTCCATCAATTACTACTTTGCACATGTAACCATGGCATTTTGAGTAAGTGTGGAAGATGCTGGTTCTACGCCAGTCTTCAGTAGGGGTGGGGTTGATCAGGGTGCACCTGACTACTCCCAGAGTGTTGAGGAAAAAATCCTCTTCACTATCACAGTCATTTACCTCAACATTACAGCAGTTAGGATCTTGTTCTAAGGTTTCTTCAGGTTCAGCTTCTGGGTCTACATGTTCCTCAGTCATAACCATTATCTTTTTAGGACAGTTCCTTATAAGGTGACCTGGTTGTTTACAGTTATGGCAGACAACCGAAGTTTGGATTGGCTTGGGTTTAGGGGTTGAAGAGTTGGGGTGTGAACTGCTAGGAGAGGGCCTATAAGTTGATTTTGAGGTCATAGTTTCCTTCCTAATCTTAAGTTTTTGTTGTACCTCAAGGGCTCTTTGGTAAGCTTCCTCTATGGTGTCTATTTGGTAATAGGCAAGTCCGTTCTTAATCTCTGGCTTAAGACCATTTTTGAACCTACTCAGGGTAAACATTGGGGTTTCATCCATTTCACTTCTTAACAAAAGTTCATCAAACTCTACCATGTACTCTTCTACAGTTGAGTTTCCTTGGGTAAGGCCACTAGTTTGGTCGAGAAGCTTACTGTGATAGTTTAAAGGAACATACTTTTCTCTCAGCCTAGTGTTCATCTCTTCCCATCTTGTAATGGGGGGTTGTCTAGACCTCTGTAGGCTTCTTTCTACATTGCTCCAATAGAGTCTAGCAGAACCTTCAAGAAGGCATTTGGTAAACCTAACCTTAGAGTGCTCGGGCATCATACTCCATTCGAAGTATTGCTCGAGTTTGGTTGCCCAGTCTAAGTATTTCCTGGGATCAAGGGATCCATTAAAAGTGGGCGGGTTAAGCTTTACAACATGAGCATAGTCATCTCTAGGTCGAGGGTTGTGATTGTTTTGGACAGGGTGTCCTTCCCAATCAAAGTTGTGAGGATTGTTCCTAGGATTGTTCCTTGGGGTTTGTTGCCTTTGCATTGGTTCTAAAGGATCTCTAGAGTGGTGTTCACTAGGAGGGCGGCTAGGAGATCTACTCCTATGAGATTCCTCTATTTCTTGCACCTTATCATTGAGTTGATTTATGTTGGTGTCTACATTGTCCAACCTTTGAGTTAAAGATGCAATCATTTCAGCTAAAGTTTCCAAGGTCATGGGTTGGGAGCTTTGAGCCTTAGATCTGGTCTGCATGGTTGATTTTGAAAAAGATTTGTAGAAAAAAATATAGGGCTACTAGATAGGATAGCCAATTATGAAAATCTTTTGTCTCAAACAACCTAGTTCCAAAAATCGCCTAGAAGTTAGAAAATTAAGTTTTGAAGGCTTAAAATTCTAATCTAGGAGCCTAAGCTCTGATACCAAAGATGATGTAGGGGGAAGTCACAAACATGCAAACGACGATTTTCGAAAGTAGTTTTTTTGTAGTATCATAAACTAGAGAAAAACCAACTTTAACTAACGAGATTGAAAACTAGAGTTTTTGTATTTTAGATAGAAAATCCGAAAGTTAACTACTTGCAAGAAAGAAATGACAATAATCTTAAAGAAGACTTACAGTGCGGCCCTTGAGAATAGAAGGACCGTCCTTCCCGTTCATCACCGGTTCTACTCTGATGGAAGGTGCAGGTTACACACAGGGCATTCAGCAACCCCACACAGGCGTGGGTGAGTTATAATGCAGAATTAAAACATAACAATAATCAAAGTCAAGAGGGAGGCTAATCCTCCAAGTTCTCTTGCTAACAAGACAAGGGACTAACTAAAGAGGGGAGATCAAGAGAGGGGGGGATGCGCCACTTCCTTGCGCCAAGTCCTACAAGTCCAAGAATTGTGTAGTAAGATGTTCTTGAGATGTGTAAAGAGAAAACACAAGAAGGAAGAGCACTTAACTTAGAGATGCGCTTTGAGGGAGATCAAGGATGCTTCCATGTTCTTTGGCGCCATCTTGAGTTCTTGTGCTTTGCCTTGATGATGGAGACTTTCGGCCTTGCTTGGATGGAGTGAGGACGAGGAAAAGAAGAAGAAGAAGAGGCTCGGCTCTTGAGAGAAGAGGGGGAAGATGGAGAGGCTTGGGTGACACAAGCACCCAAAGGAGAAGTGGTGGGCGGCACAAGCACCCTAGGCGACACAAGCACCCTTTCTTTGGCTAGGAAACTAGTCAACAATTTATTTCAACAATGCTTATGCACATGATGCGATGGGATACATTTATAGGCGGCTAAGGGATGGGGATAAGGTGAGGGCAAGGTGGTCATTGGCCCCTTACGCCCCTTACATTCTTGGTGATAATTCGAAAATGAAGAAAGGCATTAAATGGCTGATATTGTTGTCTTCTTTGGAGAGTCTTCAAAGGAAAGCTTTTGAATTTCGAATTTGGCTTTCTTCCTTGTGTTGATGTCGCATGGGTGGAGAGTTGGCTGAATTCAAAATCCTTCCAAGTAGGCTTGAGCGGCAAGGAGAGGAAGGAAGGGATTCACCATGATTTGTGGATCTAGATTAGGCGCCCCTTGATTTGTGGATCTAGAATGGCGCCCCTTGATTTATGGATCTAGATTGAGCCTTGCTTCCATTTGTTGCTTGAGGATGGCGCAAATAAATTCATGGGCTGATATCTTCTTCAATTGGAAAGGGCCTTGGGGTGGGGCTTTGAAGTGGAGTTGAGTTGAAAGTCCCCCTTTGAGCTAGGTTGAAGTGACCTTTCCATAATGGGAACTAGCTTCTTGGAGTAGAGTGAGCTAGCTAACTTGTATCCCTTGAGCCATCTTTAAATGCATCCAAACTACATGCACTAACCTACCATGACATTACAATGCACAACCTACCAACAACATTCATAAAAATAAACTACATGATAGACTTTGGGGTGGAACTAACCTATCATGCTATGCAATGCAAATAAGGAAAGTACTGAAAAGGAAAGTGGACTCTAAGTGAAGCCATACCTGATGGGCTTCCTCCGAGCCCTAGTGGATCTTCTAAGAGCTGTGTTTGGCCCTCCATCAATGATTCCTGAGGAGATCACGAGCTTACACGTCAAATTTGGAGCGAAAATGGTGAAGAAATCAACATCCACGGCCTTGGCCGTAATTATGGCTCAGCCGTAATTTTGATGTCGAGCAAAAGGCGAAAAACGACTAAGTGTTGGAATGCACAGAAACTTTCACGGGTGAAGCCGTGAATCCATCACGGCCCGTGAAACTTTCTGTGTACAAAAGGCTGTACACACAGAGACATTTACAGCCTCAGTCGTAAACTTGTTACGGACCGTGAAAACGTCCGCCCGACGAGTTTTTCACTCGATTATCCACGGATTCGAACAAAATTTGAACCAAACTTTGCAGAACCCTTCCTTGATGGGTTCCAAATCGGTACAACTATAAAAGATCAAATTTTTTGAGGGTTAAGAGAGCTTTTGGGGGACGAACACAAGTGGCGGCGGCCAAAAGGGCGAAATTCGTGTTTTAGACCATATTCCAACGAGATTTCTTGCAAAAGCAATGATTGATCTTCTACTCTTCAGCTCCAGATCGAGGGGAAGCCGGTTTTATTATTGACTTAGTGAATTCTTTGTGATTTTTACTAGATCTATGCTTATTCATCACATAAACATGTATTTCCTTAAGAACATGAGTGAGTAGATCCTTGTTTCGGGATTAAGGGCTTAGCCCGCTGACTTTTATGAATTAATCCTTATTCATACTCTTTGTATACAAATTTATTATCATGATTTGGTTGAAGTTGTGTTCATTTCATAATTTACCTTGGCCACGTATAATTGCGCATTAGACGTTGCGAGAAGGACCGAGAGGTGAATCACAACGTCCGATCTATTTCAATTGAACCTTTGAATCCAATTACAAGAGTAGGTTGGATGTTGGGAAACCCCGGGGATATTTTACAAATTTTTAGAGATGCAAACATGTTGCGCAGCGGAAGAATACCCCCGAAACAGACCAGTCCCATAAACCCAGTGAAGATCGCATGCGAAAGAGTCGACACGATGAGATAGAAAGTACCTTGATTTAGGTGAGGCTGATGTCGTAGTAGGCGCCCAAGCGTGCGCCCTCTGCAGTCTCACACACACGGATGCCTCAAGCTCTCTTCTTCCACACCCGGTGCTTGCCTCGGGAAGAAGATCCAAGCCTTATGCTTATTCCTCTAGCCTTGCGCTACCTCCAAGGTGTATGCGCCAAGAGGAAGATGAGGAGAAGGAAGTCGCCAAACACCACCAAGTTCCTCACGGCAAGAGGAAGGGAAGAAGGTGTGTTGCGGCTAGGGTTGGATAGAAGAATTGCGCCACTAGCCTCTTGCTTTCGCCCTCAAGAACTCGCCCTCAATTTTGATCACGCCTCAAGGAGAGATTAGTATCATGAGGGGAGGCGTCTATGGCTCTATTTATAGAGCAAGAGGCGGTTGAGTGTGTGGCCACAATTCAATTTGAGTGGGCGGTTAGGAGAGGATTTAAGAGTTTAATTATTTTAGGAATTAACCAAGTCCTAATCCAATTAGGACTCTAATTAATTGTTTAAATAATTAAATCCTAATCTAATTAGGATTCTAATTAATCATGATCAGTCCTAATCCAATTAGGACTCAAGTGGGCGACTTGATCGAGGTTCAAATTAAATTTTGAATCAAGTCCTAATCCAATTAGGACTCTAATTATTTATTTAATTAATTAAATCCTAATCCAATTAGGACTCTAATTAATTCAAATAAATCAGCCCATTTAATCCCAACAAAATAGGACTCTAATTAATTAATTAATTAGCCCCTATTTTATCATGATTAATTAAACTCACATGAGGTATAGGCGCTAACCCTAGTCTAACTAGGGTTAAGCATGCGCCATCTCTTTTCTTCTTCTTAAGCCCATTAAGCCCAACTTTTCAATGGGCCCAGCCCAATGTCCATTATGCATGTTAACCAAGCCCATGGATCCAATCCAATTTAACCCTAGGTCAAATTGGGCTAACCATGGTTAATATGCCGTAAATGGAAGTTGGCTCCAACAAATCTCTTCCATCTCATCAGGCCCATTGGCGCTGATGAAATCTCCATAATAGATCCGAGTTATCCAATAACTCGATCATAAGGCTTCCCGATCAATACGAGAACTCGAGTATCAAGGTGTGCGACCCTGTAGGTTCCTCTGACATTGGCAGTGCTGACCCATGGTCACCACAAGCAGTGAGTGGCACCTAGCAGTGCATCGCTGCTACCCAAGTCATCGGAATGGATATCGACATCGACATCCCCATCATCGCAACCAGGTACAGATGTATTACAGTCTCTTTGCCAAACTAATATCCGATTGGCCAAGTGTGTCACCACTTGTTTCTATCCAATCTCATGGCTATGACTAAATCAGGTCTAACCTGGGTATGGCCATACACTTTCAGTCATAGAACCATAGAGGAGCTCCATGGATATCATGCTTCCCTTAGGAAGGGGCAAATCCTATGTCTGTGCATTGACCTTCTCATATGGGTCGTGACATGCCCAATGACAACCGTTATTACCTCCCAACTACGGCAAGGTGTTAGGTTGTATCAAAGCATATCCCTAACCACATAGAATGGCCAATGACCTCAAGTCAAGGGATCAATGCATCTCCTATCACTTGTGAGGATAACTCATGACACCAAGTCATTGCCTCACAGCGGGTCGGTCCAATATATCTACCACTGATATACCCATATGCCTGCGTTAGCACCTCGTGCCTAACTAGCCTATATACCAGTCTTACAAGTACCATAGCTGTCCCATATCCACTAAGGTACATTGACTAGGGACAATAGTTTGAGCACAGATCCAATCTGTCTCCAGGGACATTATCATATAAGTACATGTTTGCAGATGTAAACAAATAATGATAACGACAATGCCAGTATGATATAAATATCAATGTCAAGTAGTACAAGTAACGGACCGGAATTAGGTCCTTAGGGCATATACACCATTGGATTCGTCTGAAGGATCTAAACAGCTTTTCATAGAACTTAATGGGTTTAGTTAGGTTAACTCTCACGAGAGTAGGGAGTTAACTTAATTAAATACCGTATTACACTCCGAGAGGAGGTGATATGTACATTAGGAAAAGTTCTTTTCATGATAGATATTTTCTATTGATTGAGGAATCTTTATAAGATTCATAATAGTCAGTGTTGTGAAGCCTAGAAATCCCGATTCTCTTAGAACTTGAGTCCTATAAAAAGCTGCTTTTGAATTGTTCGTGCTTAGAAGTTCATCATAACCACTCATTTGTTTTCCCTAGATTTAAACAAGTTGAAGAGTCGGTACTTAACTACGTAATCCTCGTTGGGAACGATATCTTTTTATTACTTCGATAATTCCGTGCACTTGCGGAAAGTTATCAAGTTTTTGGCGCCGTTGCCGGGGATTACGGCTAATTAATATTGACTTATTAGATAAGTTTGGAGACTAGACACTTTTCTTTCTTTTGTTTTAGTGTTAGTTTTTATTTTTTTTTTCTTTTTGACTGTTATTTTATTTTCTGTTTTGACTTACACATTGTATGCCCATAATTTCTCGAATAGGTACTTTAGTTCCAACAGACCCAGAAATTGAGCGTACATTATGCCTTCAAAGGGGATTACAATTTCAGACTCAGAAGATTTCTAAAGAATGGTGGCAAAGAATCAATCTTTGAGGGACTTCGTTGTACCGAACATACAAGGCTTAATTCAAGCATAGTCCGACCCAATGTTGAAGCAACCAACCTTGAGCTTAAACCAGCGTTGATGACGATGGTCCAGCAATATCAATTTGGGGATCCCCAAATCAAGACCCTAATCTACATCTAGCTGTCTTTTTAGAATATTGCGATACTATTAAAGTTAATGGAGTTTCATCTAACACTATAAGACTAAGACTGTTCCCTTTTTCTCTCAGGGACCGTGCGAGAGCTTAGCTATATTCGCTACCAGCAGGATCTATTACTACCTGGGATGAGCTTTCCAAAGCCTTTCTGAACAAATACTTCCCACCTAGCAAGACTGTTCAGCTGCGTAACAGAATTACTTGTTTTGCACAGCAAGAGGGAGAATCACTGTATGACGCCTGGGATCGATTCAAGGAGCTCTAGTGTATGTGCTCACACCATGGACTCTAAGAATGGGTTTTGATCCACAACTTTTATAATGGATTGGATTATAATACCAAGTTGATGGTGGACGCTGTGGCTAGAGGAACAATCATGAGCAATGGCATAGAAGAGGTGATAGCACTACTTGAGGATATGGCCATGAACCATAACCACTGGTCAAGTGAGTGAGGTACTACTTCCACGGGATTTGGTAAGTACCATAATGATTCCTTGACATCTTTAGCGACAAAGGTAGATTCATTGGCAAAGAAGTTAGATTCATTTTCCCTTCCCTCAGTTGCCATTAATGCAGTTTCCTACGAAGTGTGTGGTGTAACAGGGCATGATTCATCTGACTGTTAGTTTATTGCTTCATCTCAAGATAATCTTAATCAGGAGCAAGTTAATGCCTTGGGGAATTTCAATCAGAAACAAGTGAATAACCCATATTCTGCAACTTACAATCCAGGATGGAGGAACCACCCCAACTTGTCCTACAAGAACAATCAAGGGCAAGTTCCCCCTCAGTATCCTCAGTAGAATAATAGGCCACCATCGGGCTTTCAATCAAGATAGTATGGGTAGCCCCAAAAGTCAAACTTGGAGACCATGCTAGAGGGATTTCTCATGAAACAGCAGAAGAGCACTGATGACCTCGCTGATGCGGTCAAGTAGCTGACATCTCGTGTGGATGCTTTGGCTACCCATAACAAGATGTTAGAGAATTAGATTGCTCAGCAAGCGAGTTCTACTAGTAGGCCCACAAGGAGATTACCGGGACAGCCTGAGATGAATCTCAAGGAGCATTGTAGTGCGGTCACTATTGTGAGTGGAAAAAACAATGATGCACCTGGAGAATCTATTGAGGGTTCTATGGACAAACTTGAGGACATTACTCCTGAATTAGAAAACAATGAGGAGAAAGGGGAGGAGGTGAAATATGTAGGTCCGCCTGCATATGTTCCTCCAATCCCTTTTCCCCAGAGGCTATTTGGAGCAGATCAAGGAAAATCTGATATTAGAAAGTCTAAGGTGAAAGGCGACCTGGTATGTATGGACATATAAATAACAAAGGTAAGAGATCCTGGAGACATTTCAATTCCCTGCCAAGTTGGTAAGTTTTTTGTTCAGAATGCTTTATGTGACATAAGATCGAGTGTTAGTTTGATGCCTTCATATATGATTGAGAAAGTAGGTAGTGGAGAATTTAAACCTACTAGAACTTGCCTTCAATTTGCTAATGGATTTATTCAGCAACCTCTAGGAATTTTAGAAAATGTGTCTATTAAAATTGATGAGTTTTCTATCTTGACTTATTTCATGATTGTTAAAATGGAAGAAGACATTAAATCACCTATTATTCTAGGTAGACCATTTTTGGCAAGTACAGGAGCTATAATTGGTATGCTGCATGAGAAACTTATGTTGAATTTAAATGACAACAAATTGGTTTATGATTTTCTTTAAGGGCTAAGAAGCTTTATTTTGCAGGTTCCTGTCAATCCCTTGAAGTGAAGGAGGATAAATTCGATGAAGGAAATGTTGCCTATTATTCGTGAAGAACAAATGTTGCCTATTATTCACTGTGCCTCATATCCACCTAAAGGACAATGAACATTATTTTGGTCAAGCTAAGGACCTTAAATAAGCGCTACCTAGGGGGCAACCTAGAGGCTCTGAATTTTGTTAATTTCAACATTTTGAAATTAAGTTTTTGAATTTTTCGTGATTAGTTATTTAGCTTTGAATTTTTGTAATCAATTTTATCTGCATGTTATGATGAGCTTGTCTATAAGAAAAACACTATAAACCCGTTGTTTTGTGTGCATGAATTTTTTGGAAATTTTTTGTGATTTTTCTGGAGGAGACCAAGATCAAAACGTGAAATTTATGGCTGAACCCGTGAATATCGCGCAGCCGTGATTTTAAATATAGCTGGTACTGTAGATTGAAGGAGAATTATGGCCGAAGCTGTGAAGACTTTACGGACCGTAAGTTCTTACGGTTTAAACTTAACCGGTAACTTAGGGTTTACGCCCACACTCGTAATTCACCGATTTTCGACGATTCCTTCCACAAGCGGCGACGAAACCCTTCCACCTACCTTTCTCCACTTCTAGAGAGTGATTTCTGGCGATCATCCACCGGATTTCGTGACAAGATGCTGTCCGTCCACCAATGTGCCAGAGGTTATTTTTTGACCGATTCGACATCGATTTCTGCACAGATTTGTGAGCAAACTCTTCCAAAACCTGATTTTCAATCTCAGTACTAGATTTGCATGCATCTAGCATTAGTTTGATGGCTTTAGATCGGATTTTTGGATCATTTTTTTCTTTGAGTTTTCACGGGCGACTTTATAGTTACTGTTGCATCACGGTTTTTGAGCTATATTTGCATATATTGGATTGCTTTGATCGATACTATGGCTCCGAGGAAATCAGTGAGGACTAGACCTTATGGGGCGGTGAGGAAGGAGAGTGTACGTGGACCGTACCCTCCTATATATCCTAGGTATAGGATGGTCTATGCAGTACTCCCTGAGAGATTTGAGCTTGCACAGATGTCAGTAGTGGAGTCTCCGATACCATTCTACCTATATCCTCCCTCCAATACACCATGGGAGTATACTAGTGTTTCTGATGAAATTGACACAGAGAGGACACACCCAGCCCCTAGCACGTCCTCAGTTCCCAGTGCATCACAGACGGCAGTGCCCGAGCCAGCCAACTCCCTAGAGGATCGCGAGGATCGCGAGGCCTACTGATAGGCCAGAGAGCCACGATCAGAGGATCTCAAGACGGTAGACTACGAAGCATACTAGTCGAGCTACTAGAAAACAATGGGGAGGTGAGTTACCAGACCCTTATCACCAGTTGTAGAGATAGCTGAGATATCTATAGCACCCCCAGTGCCAGCACCGACAATAGCTGATACCAGTCCGATGGATGTAGAGGAGTCCGCCACACCGGTGCCTCCTACTAATTTATCAGAGTCTGCAGCACCTGCAGATACACAGACTATGGAGGTGGACACTCCATGTGATACCATCCAGACTCCAGAGATTCCATCACCCTCCTCAGCCCAGGGAGACCTACCTGTACTTGAGGCTGCCACGCCAGTATTGCCAGATCAGGAGGATGGATCTCCTGAGATATTTGCGGACTTACCTGAGATATCACTGGATATACCAGAGCTCCGCTCTTCTTCATCAGTAGTACATGAGTCGTCTGTTGTTAGTGAGCCAGCACCACCAGCAGCATCTGAGGTATGACATACCATTGAGATGCCAGTCACTGCATCAGCATTGCCAGCACCATCACCTGAGATTCACTTGCCTTCCCCTGAGCCATCCTCAGGACATTCGCTTGCTGCATCCCTAGGGCTGAGCCGTCTCATACTATACTAGAGACTGAGATACCAGAGAGGAGACGTGCGCATTCACCACCTCCGGTACTTACTCCTTACCCACGTCAGATCAGACATAGGAGTAGGGAGCAGGAGAGGAGGTATCGTGCTATGTCCACTTGGGGAGTACTTAGCACGAGATATTGGGACGACCAGACACTGTAGTCTCTAGGATTGTTCGATGACATCCAGTGGATGTTCACGAACATAGGGTGGCAGGATTTCTATCACCAGAGGCATTCGACCTATGTTTAGCTGACTCTGGAGTTTTTCAGCTCAGTCCAGATTACATTGAGGAACTATGATGATAATGATCCTGGTAGGATGACATTTCGGTTGGGGAACCGGGACCATGTAATGACGCTTGACCAGTTTGGTCATATATTTGGGTTCCCCTCGGACGGTACTAGATATCGCCCACGTAGTACACTGAGAGGACTTTCTGGCGAGATATATCTGGTGAGGGAGGATTCGATCCGAGGACCGCCAGAGCCACACGCCTATCTAGCCCAGTTTTTAGATATGTGCATCGAGTACTTGCACATACTAATTTTGGGAGAGTAGAGAGCGGTGGCATGGTCAGATCCTTAGAGCTATTTTTCTTATGGGCTATGTTGACTGGATTTCGCCTCAGCACCCCGTTCTACCTCATGAAGCAAATGGATAAAGCTGCTAGACCACGGAGAGGAGTCCTCGTGATGGGAGGCATGATTACCACCATTGCCCTTGCCCTCGATTTTGACCCCTCACGGTTGAACGAGGCAAAGGGCAATCCTAGATTAGATATGGACGCATGCGTAGCCATTAAAATGATTACGAGGCTTGGGAGCTCATATCATCTGATGTTCAGAGGTATTGATGTTACGATGAGGCTGCTGAACAAGAACCGTATTGCAGTTCGTGTTCAGCAGAACTAGATCGTGAATCCCACTCGTGGGGGAGGTCCTAGAGAGGTGATGCATTGCATTTATACCATATTTTTGCCTATGTTTTAGATCATATTTTGGGCTTATTTGCATGATTTTGTGTTACTTTTGATGTTTTTACCCTACTTTGCATGGAATCTTCACTTTTCTTGGTTTTATTGAAAATGTAGGTAAAATAGCGTGAAAATGAAAGATTTCGAGAGTTTCGAAGCCAAAGCACGATTCGTGAGGAGATCATGAGCTCGCACGTCAAATTTGGGGCAAAAACAGCGAAGAACGAGATATTTACGGCCTTGGCCGTACATATGGATTCGGTCGTGAACGCGACGACGAACGGAAGTTGAAAATCGTCTAAGTGTCGAAATGAATAGAAACTTTCACGGGTAAGGCCATGAATCCATCACAGTCCGTGAAACTTTTTGTGACCGAAAGCATTATACACAGAAATATTTATGGTCTCAACCGTAAACGCATCACGGGTTGTAAAAACTTCCGCCCGACGAGTTTTTCACGCGTTTCTCACCCGATTCAAACCGAATTTTAACCAAACTTCACAGAACCATTCCTTGATGACTCCTAAACCGGTCGAACTATAAAAGAAGGGATTTTTCGCGGATTTAGGGGGCTTTTCTGGATGAAGACAAGCGGCAGCAGCGATCGAGGCGATAACTCAATTACAAAGCATATTCCGGCGAGATTCCGCTTGAAAGTAACGATTAATCGATTATTCTTCATCTCCAGATCGAGGAGAAGGCGGTTCTATAGTTCTTTTATTGATTTCTTGTAGTTTTGGATGAGTTTTCACTTGTTCATCATAAACTTCATGTATTTCCTTAATATCATGAGCTAGTAGATACCTGTTTCGGGATGATTGGGCATAGCCCACTGACTTTTATGCATTGATCTATGTTCTTACTATTTTCATAAGAGTTTATCATCATGATTTAGTTGAAATTGCATATATCTCATAATTTACCCTGGCCAAGTAAGTTTACATCCTAGACATTGCGAGATGGATCGAGAGGTGAATCGCAACGTCTGACGTATTTCAATTGAACCTGTAAATCTGACCACGAGAGTAGTTCGGATTTACTTGAAGGATTTAGCCAACTTTTCATAGAACTTAATGAGTTTAATTAGTTTGACTGTCTTGAGAGTAGGGAGTTAATCTAATTAAATACCTTATTACGCTCCGAGAGGAGGGTAATATGTACCTTAGGAAGAGTTCCTTTCATGATAGATAAATCTTTGATTTAGTTATCTTTTTACCGACGCATAACTGTCAGTGTGGTGAACCCATGAAATCCCGATCCTTTAGAAACTGAACCTCTTAAAAGCTGCTTTCAAGTTTGTCCGTGCGTAGAAGTTTAGAAAGACCACCGAAATATTCTGCCTAAATTCGAACAAGTCAAGAAGTTAGTACTTAACTACGTAGTCCTCGTGGGATCGATAATCTTTTATTACTTCGATAAATCCGTGCACTTGCGGATTGCTATCAAGTTTTTGGCATCATTCCCGGGGACTACGGATAGTTAATATTGACTAATTGATAAGTTAGGAGATTAGGCATTTTTCTTTTCCTTTGCTTTCTAATAGTTTTTATTATTCTTTTCTTTTTATTGTTAACTTACACGTTGTATGCCCATAATTTCTCGTGCAGGTTCTTTGCTTCCAGAAGACTCGGAAATTGAGCGTACATTTTACCTTCGGAGGAGATTGCAATTTGAGACCAAAAAGATCTCTGAAAAAGGAGAGATGGCGGAGAATGCAAGCAATCAATCTTTGAGGGACTTCGCGGCACCAAACATACAAGGGTTCAATTCAAGCATCATTCGAACCAATGTGGAGGCGAACAACTTTGAGTTAAAGCCAGCGCTGATGACGATGGTCCAGCAAAATCAGTTTGGGGGTTCCCCAAATCAGGACCCAAATCTTCATTTAGCCGTTTTTCTTGAATATTGCGATACTGTTAAAGTAAACGGAGTTTCATCTGATGCGATAAGACTAAGATTATTTTCGTTCTCTCTCAGGGACAACGCTAGAGCTTGGTTGTATTCAATGTCGGCAGGATCAATCACCACTTGGGAAGAGCTATCTTGAGCATTCTTGAACAAATATTTTCCACCCAGCAAGACTGTTCAACTGTGCAACGGGATTACATCTTTTACACAGCAAGAGGGAGAGTCACTTTATGACGCTTGGGAACGTTTCAAAGAGCTCCATATCTTTTACAATGGATTGGATTACAGCACCCGACTAATGGTGGACGCAGCGGCTGGAGGAACGATCATGAGCAAGAACTTGGAAGAAGCAACTGCTCTACTTGAGGATATGGCCATGAACCATAACCACTAGTCAGGTGAGCGGAACACTACTTCCACAGGGTTTGGTAAGTACCATAATGATCCCTTGACATCACTTGCGGCTAAGGTAGACTCTTTGGTTCAGAAGTTTGATTCTTTATCTTTTCCATCGAGTGCGGTTAATGCAATTTCTTGTGAGGTGTGTAGTGTAACAGGACACGATTCATCTGAATTCCAAATAATAGCCTCATCACAGGAGGAATTGAATCAGGAGCAAGCCAATGTTGTAGGAAATTTCAATCAAAGACCCATGAACGACCCATATTCTGTAAGTTACAACCCAGGATGGAGGAATCACCCAAACCTGTCCTATAAGAATAATCAAGGGCAAGTTCCTCCTCAGTATTCTCAGTAGAATAGCAAGGCACCACCGGGCTTTAAACCTAGACAATACAGGCAGCCCCCGAAGTCGAACTTTGAGTCCATGCTAGAGGTGGTTATGAAACAACAAAAGAGAACTGACGACCTTGCTGACCAGATCAAGCAGCTGACATCCTGTGTGGAAGCTCTGACTACCCACAACAAGATGTTGGAGAATCAGATTGCACAGCAAGCTAGTACAGCTAGCAGACCTACAGGGAGACTACCGGGACAGTTTGAGATGAACCCCAGGGAGCACATCAACGCGGTAACTATAATAAGCGCCGAATACGATGAGACACTTGGAGAGCCCAATGAAGAACCTATTGATCTATCTGCAAGCATTGCTTTCAATCAATAAATTTGTGAGGAGAAAGGGGAAGAAGAGAAATATGTAGGTCCGCCTGCATATGTTCCTCCAATTCCTTTTCCCCAGAGTTTAAGAAAAACAGACTAGAGAAAACCTGAAGGCAGTAAGTTCGATGTAAAGGAAAACCAAGTGAGCAAGAACACTGAAATAACAAAGGTAAGGGACCTTGGAGATATTTCAATTCCATGCCAAGTTGGTAAGTTTACTGTTGAAAATGCTTTGTGCGACATAGGAGCTAGTATCAGCTTGATACCTCCATACTTGATTGAGGAAGTAGGTAGTGGAGAACTTAAACCTACTGAGACTTATATTCAATTTGCTAATGGTTTTGATCTGCAACCAATTGGTATCCTAGAGAATGTAATAGTTAAAATTGATAAATTTTCTATCGTTATTGACTTTATGGTTGTTAACATGAAGGAAAACACTAAGTTCCCTGTTGAATTTGAATGGCAGTAAGTTGATCTTCAATTTTTCACCAGAAGCAAAAAGGATTAATTTTGCAGGTCCTGATCAATTGCTCGAAGTAAAGGAGAACAAATCTGATGAAGCAAATATTTTTGAAGTGGATAGACATCTCTCAGAAAATTGGGACGAGTTGAAAGAAGCCAAAATATGGGCATTACCTCGAGCTTTAAAGTTAAATCTGTATAATGATCAGGAGAGGCGTGAGGAACAACAATTGCCAATTATTCACTGTGCCTCATATCCTCTAGAAGAGTCCTGAACATCGCCTTGGTCGAGCTAAAGACCTTAAAAAAGCGCTACCTGGGAGGCAACCTAGAGGCTTTGAATTTACATTAATTTCAGCATACCTTTCTATTTTAATTTTGAATTTTTCTTTACAATCCCTAGTGGTAGTTTCCTACTTTTTATTTTAAGCTTTGTCGGTGTTATTTGATGAACTTTTACATATGAAAATTCTTCAAAAATCGATGTCTTATGTGCAGGAATTTCTCAGAGATTTTTGGCGATTTTTCTGACGAAAAGCCAAGTCAAAACGTGAACTTTACGGGTGAAGCCATAATTAGTGCGCAGCCGTGATTGTGAACATGACCGAGTTTTACGGGACACTATATGCTAAAGTGAGTTTATGGCCGAAGCCGTAACACATTTATAGACCGTAAGTTCTTATAGTTTAAACATAACGAGCGGCTTAGGGTTTATGTCTACGCTCGTAATTCGCCGATTCTCGATGATTCCTCCTACCAGCGGCGACGAACCCTTTCCACCTACCTTTTTCCACATCCGAAGAGAAATTTATGACGTTCTCCCATTAGATTTCCACCAGATTTCATGGAGAATTGCTGTTCGTCTGCCAAGTCGCTAGAGCTTGTTTTCGCATGCAGATCCGTGAGTTTTCTTTACTCTGACTTGTGATTCATCAGTAGAACTTAGATTACATACATTTTACACTGATTTGGAGGCGGTTCGATCAGATTCTTAAGAGATTTTCGCATGCAACTTTCACGGCTGACTTTCATAGTTACTGTATCATCACGGTTTTTGAGCTGAATTTGCATATTTTGGATTGACCTTATTGATAGTATGGCACCAAGGAGATCGGTGAGGACCAGACCCTATGGGGCGGTGAGGAAGGAGTGTACGAGGACCGTACCCTCCTGTTTATCCTAAGTATAGGATGGTCCATGGAGTACTCCCGGAGAGATTTGAGCTGCATCAGATGTCGGCAGTGGAGTCTCCGATACCTTTTGACTTATTTCCTCCCTCCGACATGCCTTGGGAGTATCCCAGTGTTTCTAACGAGCTTGGTACTGTGAAGACATCACCATCTCCTAGCACGTCTTCTATACCCAGTACATCACAGACGGCAGCGCCAGAGCCTACTAGTTCTCTAGAGTTGGAGATTATTACAGAGAAGCCTGCTGATAGACCGGAGAGCCGTGATCAGAGGATCGCGAGACGGTACGCTAGGAAGCGTACCATGCGAGGGATGACTATGTGAGGGAGGAGAGCCACCCGTCCGTTATCACCAGTTGTGGAGATTGTAGAGACTCAAGTGGCACCCCCAGTGTCAGCATCTTTAGTAGCAGAGATGGAGAGATCGGTGGAGACGCAGACTGATACCATACCGATGGATGTGGAGGGTCTCACTACACCAGTGCCTCCTATAGATATACCAGAGTCTACTATTCCTACCAATACTTAGACTATGGAGGTGGATACTCCACATGATACAGTCCAGACTCCAGAGATTGCATCACCCTCCTCAGCCCAGGGAGATCTGCCTGTCCCTGAGGCTGTTATGCCAGTACTACCAGATCAGGAGGAGGGATCACTTGAGATATTTGCAGATTTATCAGAGATATCAGTGGACATACCTGAGTTCCATTCTTCTTCTCCATCCATTGCACGTGAGTCCTCTGCGATGCCTGAGATAGTTCCACCCACAGTTGTTGAGATATCACATATGACTGAGCCAGCTCAGCCACCACTTACACCAGTAGCACTAGTGCCATCGCCAGAGATTCATTTGCCTTCACTAGAGCCATCATCACCTGAGCCATCTCCTGTTATTCTAGAGCCTATCATTCCAGAGAGGAGAGGAGGTACCGAGCCCTGTCCACTTGAGAAGTGATTAGCACCCGGTATTGGGATGACCAGGTACTGCAATCCCTAGGATTGTTCGATGACGTCTAGTGGATGTTTGCGAACATAGGGTGGCAGGATTTCTATCATCAGAGATATTCCACCTATGTACAGCTGACCTTGGAGTTCTTCAGTACTGTTCAGATTACACTGAGGAACCATGATGACGGAGACCCAGGGAGGATGTCATTCCGGTTGGGGAACCAGGAGCATGTACTTACTTTGGACCAGTTGGGTCATATTTTTGGATTCCCCTCAGACATGATCCGACACCGTCCTCGTGAGTTTTCAGAGAGGACTTTTTGGCATATCACTGGTGAGTAGGGATTTGACCCGAGGACCGCCAGGGCCACACTATCTAGCCCAGTTTTCAGATATATACACCGAGTACTAGCACACACCATTTTTGGACGGTCAGAGAGCGACGACATGGTCAGGTCTACAGAGCTATTTTTTCTATGGGCCATGCTGAGAGGTCTCAGAGTTAGCACTTCATTTTTTTTATGAAGTAGATTCAGAAAGCTACTAGAGCTCGGAGAGGAGTCCTTGTGATGGGAGGTATGGTTACTATGATTGCCCTTGCCCTCGGAGTTGACCCCTCGAGGTTGAACGAGGCAAAGGGTATTCCCAGATTAGACATGGATGCATGTGTTGCCATTAAGATGATTACGAGGCTTGGGAGCTCATACCATCTTATGGTTAGACACACTGATATTACCATGAGGCTGCTGAGCATGAACCATACTTCGGTTCATGTTCAGCAGAACTGGATCGTGAATCCCATGCTTGGGGGAGGTCCTAGAGAGGCAGCTTCACCTCCATCACCGCCGAGAGTTTCAGAGCATATTCCTCCAGTTTAGCCATCCCTGCTGATTGGCCCTCTACATCTGCCGGACCATCCACTTCAGCACGACCCTATCCTTCCCTAGAGCAGATGCGAGCTGAACAGAGGAGGATGCGCGATGACATATCATGACTTGAGCAGGGATAGTCGAGAGCACTCGACTCTCTGTGCGCTATAGAGGAGTTATTACGGTGCCGTCTCCCATCATCATCATCGACTAGACACACTAGAGACGAGGAGGATGACTCCGAGCATACAGAGATAGATTGACTGATCTTGTGACTGTTGTACTTCATTTTTTATACATTCTCAGATTTTTACTTGATTTTATGTGTCTGATCTCACAGATTATCCTATCTATACATAGGATTTAGTAGACTTGATGCTGATACGACCACACACGGCTAGTTTGTGATTTATTTGTGTGTGTGTTATATTGGGATGTTAGATGATACTTGATACTGGGATTGATATTGTATATATCGGACGGTATTGAACCTTAGGATGCTGAACATGATTCAAACAGGGTGGTTTTGTATACATTTGATACTTATTGTGTGTCTAGGCTGTTACATGATGACTTTGGATGTTTGGGTGATGAGTTTATACATTTTAGAAAGATTTTTGGTATATATGTTTGAAATTCAGAATGAATAGTGACTGAGTATGGTAAACTATGTTTTGAATGATAAGACTAGATAGTATTTGATATATGAAAGTTGACTACATTGTAAAAATTGAATATATTCAATTTTGTAAATTTCTTGGATTTCTCTGGACTGTATTTCGCACTTTTGATATAACTGTACAGGGTTTCGCCAACAAATACAAAGGGGACTCTTGCAAAAAATTTTTTTTCTGAAATGTATCATTCATTGATTTTAATGTCTATGTGTTGTATCCCAACAAGTTGGTAAACAAAACTTATTTATGAAGTCACAGCCAAAACTTATTGTATGGCGCACAGGGACTTATCACCCCCTGATATGACACCAAAAACTTGTTGAGTTACCACACTTGTTGTTATCTCAGCAAGTGCATGGATACTAAAAGTAATAAAGAAAGATATCGAACCCACAGAGACCTATGTTGTCAAGTACCAAATAATTGATTTCTTCCTATCTAGGCAATCGAATAAAAGCAAAGTAAAGATCAAAAACACACGGGAAAAATACTATTAGAGAGAAATTGGGACTAGGGTTTCATTCACTTTAATTTTCATGACTAGATATATAAGGATATTCATCAATCAAATTCTACTATGATAAAGGCATAATTTACTTTGTAAAGAGATTAACTCACTTTCGTGTAGATAACCATGCAGAGACCAATCCTCGCTTTCGCGCAAGATTTATCCCAAGCTAATGATAAGTAAATCATCAAACAAAGAACTCGAGGATCACTTTCGTGCATCCGAGTTCTAGGTTAATCGCCTCGAGTGGAAACTCAAGGATCACTTTCGTGCATCCGAGTCTCAACACAAGTTCTACCTATGGTTCTCCAACGCTCCGATCCTCACTGTCGTGCAAGATCTCCACGTTTGACACAATAACTCAATCCTAGGTTCATAATTATCATCATGGCAATTTAGACTACTAAAATAAAGAAATAAGAACTTAACCTAATTTCTTACAGTGAGTTCCTATTAATCAATTTTAGGGTTCCAAGTTCTCAAGCAAACCACGGCTGTGAAATTAAACATAGCCGTAATTTGCAAAGGAGGGCGATGAACAGTAGTGGCGCCTCTTTTTCTTTGATTTCTCCTCCAATTGATCTCCTTTCGTTCTGAAACTTCTGGTATGTTGTCTCCTCCTCTAGGCAAAGCTTCAGTATGAATTCACGGCCGGAGATGCTCTAGATTTGTCACGGCGGTGGAACCCTAGGCGGCGGCGTGTAGCTCGATTTCTCCCTCTACAGTTGATGAAAATTGGGGCTTTTCGTGTCTTCCTCTTGCTCTCATCCAAAGCTCTTTTTTTCCTTTTTACGGTTTTGAGTTTAAGGCCTTGGATCATCCGCAATCTCCTCCGTAAAAATTGGGCTTCAAAATTAACCTCGGAGTCACGTTCAAAAGCAGAAATACAGCAGTGTAATATTTCACGGCAGTGCCGTAAAATCGCTTGCGTTCTCCGATCTGATGTTACTAGGAAAATACAGCACCGTAAAATAATTTACGGTACTGCCGTAATTTCGGCTGAACTCTCTGGTCGAAATTGTCTGGAAAATACGGCCCGTGTCAAAGTTTACGACAGTGCCGTAATTTCAGCAATTTTCTCTATTCTGAATGCGCTTCAAAATACGGCCCATGTAATTTCTTATTGCAGTGCCGTATTTTTCATTAAATCTTCTGGTCGGAAATTCTACCAATTTACGGTAGTGCTATGATACTACGGTATCGTACGGAAATACGGTACCCTAATATAGAATATGGCACTACCGTATTTTGGTATGTTGCTCTGATTTGCGTGAAATTTCTCAGGTGATCTCCTCTCGATGATGGTAACTCTTCTATGTCTTTGATTTTGCTTGAAAATGCCTCAAGAAAGTGTCTTTTTTCCTGAAAATCATGAAAAACCAAAATAGAAGTAGATTTTGCAATATTTGATAAACTTAGCATAAAAATAAGCAAAAGGTCTTCAATTTAAGCATGAAAAGATATATAAAATGATACAAAATATACTATATATTTTGGTGTCATCACTATGCATATGCAACAATTTAAGTCTAGGGTGTCCTTCATGATTTGCTTTTTCTTCAAAGCTTTATAAGTATGTATTTTGAATATTTATGATTGTTAAGGATAATCAAATTTGTTTTGTCCTTAATTTTAAACTTAGGAAACATTTTGAGTGATTGATTTGATGACTTAGGAAATTTTTGAAATTTCATGTCGACTTAAATTATTGAGTAAATTCCATTATGGTATTGATAAAATGCATAAGTGAATTGTTATGAGTTCATATGACACATGCATATTATCTTTATACTTGAAGTTTAATTTATCTATTTTTGCTTGATGGAAATTTTTATGAATAGGAATTTGGTGATATCTCTTTAAATTGATATTTGCTCCAACTCCTCTAGTTGAGAAATCTTAAGTCTTGAGTTATATTATACCACGATGTGGTATACTTTAAATCTGTTGAGATCAAGTAACAGAGGGAGAACTTTGAAAACAAATATTTAACCCTCTTGCAGAAAGATCAACAACGATTTAAATACCATGCCACTGACTGGCTTTCTCCAGAAAAAAAAAGAGAGAAAAAGAAGAGAATAAAAATGGAGAAAAAGAGAAAGTTGTAGGTCAAGTGGACAACTTCACTGACTTTCATGATTGAGACTATGAGTTAAATTATACCACTCTATGGTATACTTTGAACAATGTTATGAGGCTAACAGGAAAGGGCATATAACCGTTTAAAGACCAAATTGCTTTAAAAATCTCTTATCTTTAACATCACCGAGATTCTTGAAATAAATTTTTGTCTGCTGAGTAAGATAGATTTATTAAATTGAAAGTATTTGATATTTAGTGGGTGAAGAATGAATAATATGATATGAATTATGGATTTTATCTTTCTTGGATTGTAACCTCTTGAGAATTTATCTCTATTTTGATTTTTCTTGAATTACTTGAGTTAGAAAGATTGATTGCTTAATTTGTGGACTAAGGATGTTATTAGGGGCAAAAACAAATGAGTGTTCCTTATCTTTACATTCTTTATACATATCACCGTATTGCTTGAGGACAAGCAAATTTTAAGTCTAGGGTTTTTGATGCGTTACATTTACACCATATTTTTGCCTATGTTTTAGATCATTTTTTGGGCTTATTTGCATGATTTTGTGTTACTTTTTATGTTTTTACCTTACTTTGCATGGAACCTTCATTTTTCTTGGTTTTATTGAAAATATAGGTAAAACAGCATGAAAATAAAAGATTTTGAGAGTTTCGAAGACAAAGCACGATTTGTGAGGAGATCATGAGCTCGCACGTCAAATTTGGGGCAAAAATGGTGAAGAACGAGATATTTACGACCATGGCCGTAAATATGGATTCGGCCGTGAACGTGACGACGAACGGAAGTTGAAAATCGGCTAAGTGTCGGAATGAACAGAAACTTTCACGGGTAAAGTCGTGAATCCATCACGGTCCGTGAAACTTTCTGTGACTAAAAGCATTATACATAGAAATATTTACGGTCTCAGCCGTAAACGCATCACGGGCCGTAAAAACTTTCGCCCGACAAGTTTTTCACGCGTTTCTCACCCGATTCAAACCAGATTTGAACCAAACTTCGCAGAACTGTTCCTTGATGAGCCCTAAACTAGTCCAACTATAAAAGAAGGGTTTTTTCGAGGATTTAGGGGGCTTTTCTGGATGAAGACAAGCGGCGGCGGTGATCAAGGTAACAACTCAATTTCGAAGCATATTCCAGTGAGATTCTGCTTGAAAGCAATGATTGATAGACTATTCTTCATCTCCAGATCGAGGAGAAGGCGGTTCTATAGTTCTTTTAGCGATTTCTTGCAGATTTTCATGAGTTTTCACTTGTTCATCATAAACTTCTTGTATTTCCTTAATATCATGAGCGAGTAGATACCTGTTTCGGGATGATTGGGCATAGCCCACTGACTTTTATGCATTGATCTATGTTCTTACTATTTTCATAAGAGTTTATCATCGTGATTTAGTTGAAATTGCATATATCTAGTAATTTACCCTGGCCAAGTAAGTTTACGTCCTAGATGTTGCGAGATGGATCGAGAGGTGAATCGCAACGTCTGACATATTTCAATTGAACCTGTAAATTTGATCACGAGAGTAGTTCGGATTTACTTGAAGGATTTAGCCAACTTTTCATATAACTTAAAGGGTTTAATTAGTTTGACTGTCACGAGAGTAGGGAGTTAATCTAATTAAATACCTTATTACGCTCTGAGAGGAGGTAATATGTACCTTAGGAAGAGTTCCTTTCATGATAGATAAATCTTTGATTTAGTTATCTTTTTACCGACGCATAACTGTCAGTGTGGCAAACCCATGAAATCCCGATCCTTTAGAAACTGCACCTCTTAAAAGCTGCTTTCAAGTTTGTCCGTTCGTAGAAGTTTAGAAAGACCACCGAAATATTTTGCCTAAATTCAAACAAGTCAAGAAGTCAGTACTTAACTACATAGTGTTCGTGGGATAGATAATCTTTTATTACTTCGATAAATCCGTGCACTTGCGGATTGCTATCAAGAGGCAGCTTCACCTCCTTCACCGCCGAGGATTCCAGAGCACGTTCCTCCAGTCGAGCCATCCGCCGCTGACAGACCATCTATATCTGCCAGGCCATCTACATCAGCATGACCAAACCTTTCTCTAGAGCAGATGTGTGCTGAGCAGAGGAGGATGCATGATGACATATCGCGCCTTGAGCAGGGACAGTCGAGGGCACTCGAGTCTTTACGTGCGATAGAGGAGCTATACAGAGACAGAGACAGATTGATAGATCTTGTGAGTATCTTTATTTCGTTTGATGTATTTACAGTTATTCTTTGATATTGTGTAGGATATCCCACATTTATCTTATATATGCATAGGATTTAGTAGACTGGATGCCGATATGACCACACACAGCATTTTTATGTTTTCTTTGTGTGTGTACGTTGTATCCGGATATTATGTGGTTCATTTTGGTATTTGACATTAGACTTGATATTGTAGATGCATGATAGTATTAGACCTTAGGATGCTGAACTTGGTACAGATAGGATGGTTCTGTATATAATTGGTATTCATCATTTGTTTAGGATGCTATATGATGATTTTTGATGCTTGGTTGATGAGTTTGTGAAATTTTAGACTAATTTTGATACATGCCTTGATATTTTGAGTGAATAGTATTGTGAGTATGGTAAACTGTAATTTGAACGATAAAACATGACGGTATTTGATATTTGAAAGTCGATTACCATGTAAAACTTCAATATCTTTGATATGGTATATTTTCTGGATTTTTCTGAGCTGTATTTCACACTTTTGATATAACTGTACAGGGTTTCGCCAATAATACAAAGGGAACTCTTGCAAAATTTTTTCTGGAATCTTTCATTGATTAAATGTTTATACATATACAACAATTTAAGTCTAGGGTATCCCTTTTCATGATTGCTAATCCTTCAAAGTTTTATAGATATGAATTTTGAATGTTTAAGATTGTTACAGATTAATCAGATTCATTTTATCCTTAATTTTGAGCTTAGGAAGCATTTTGGGTATTTAATTTGATGACTTAGAGAATTTTTGAGATTTTCATGAAAACTTAAATTGTTGAGTAAGATCGAATCTGGTATTGATAAAGTTTACATTGGAACTGTTGTATGTTTAAAACAACATGTGCGTAGTGATCCTTGTACTTTGAGTGTAATTTATCTTCCTTTGATTCAATAGTGACTTTTATGGATAGAAATTTGGTGATATGTATATTTAACTTGAGATTTGCTCCAACTCCTCTGGTGGCATAATATGAGGTTATGGGTTAACACTGGCCGACTTTTTCCATATTTTTATATATATAAAAAATTTTTGACTCCTGATGTCTTGTATTTATGTAATCTTTTTGACTAATGTTTCTTCATGAATCGAGACATATTTTCATGCTTTTACATCTCTTTCCAGCTTAATTCACTTAATATCTTCAAAAGCTTCACTACTTGTCATATTTGTTAAATACAGGAAAATTCACTCGTTTCTAGAGCTATACGGATGCACAATCACATACACGAGTTAATCTGAATTTATGACAAGAAATTTAGCTTCAGACAAGAGCTAGAATAAACCCGCATTCAGCATTTATTGCCAGCTCTCAAGACACGCCATCAAGAGAAGACACACGCCAACAAGACACACGCTAGCTAAAGGGAACACACGCCACCAACATTCATGAACAAGCATTAATGATGAGACATTCATGAATGAGTATTGATTAAACACATTCATGAATGTGGCTTTATTAAAGAGGTTCATGAATGGCACCATATTGAAGAGACTCCATGAAAAGGTGCCTCCTTGAAGAGACTCCATGAAATGGCACCTCCTTGAAAAGACACCTTGAAGAGGCGCCACATTGAGAAGGCACCATGAAGAGCCACCATTGAAGAGGCACATTGAAGAGGCGCCTTGAAGACTATAAGAGGGATGAGTTCTCTCTTGAAAAGGAGGGAAGTCGAAGGCAAGCAGAGGATTACACCAAAAGCTGAAGGACTGGTTCCAAGGCGAGCGTACACCATTCTAAGCAGAGAAAGGCGACATCAAGGGAGGAAGAGAAGGAGTTTGTCTTAGTTCTTTTCTCTTCTCTACTTTGTTCTGTTTCCTTTACTACTTAATCATAAGTCTTGCACTTGTTGTAACCATGTGTATATTAGTGTAAAACCTATATCGGGATTCGGGCGTAGCCCGTCTTTATGATTTACAAGTATTAATGTTAAGAATTGCTCTCCGATATATCTTTTGCGACCATTTGATCTAGATTTATTTCATTCGTGTTTATCGATTTTCGGCCGAATTGATTTTCACCTTTGTTGATTATGGAAACAACTGAGAGGTGAATCGCAATCAACACATTCACCTTGATCAATCTTGTGTGCTCTATTACGAGAGTCGTAGAGTCCACTTGGGGAATCTTAGTGTCCTGTTTCACACAATCTACCTCTGCTTAGTCCACCGCGAGAGTAGGAGACTAATTAAGTAGATCATGGAGTTGTCCACCGCAAGAATAGGAGACTAACTCAGTTGTTGAGTCGCGCACCCAAGAGGGGCATGGCTCAAGAGGACACATCCTTGGTTTTCTAGAGATTATCAAAGCAGTACTTCTCATTACGC
The DNA here is from genome assembly GCA_027563935.2 of Costus lasius. Taxonomy (NCBI): domain Eukaryota; kingdom Viridiplantae; phylum Streptophyta; class Magnoliopsida; order Zingiberales; family Costaceae; genus Costus; species Costus lasius. The sequence goes on along the minus strand of CM050454.1, from coordinate 60,678,078 downwards.
TTTTAAGTTCAAAGACGTGGTGAAACCCAATATCCTGATTTCTCTCTCATCGTTCGACTTTCGTTTTATTACGTTCTTTTTAATTTGAATTGCGACACCATCTGATACCTTCATTCGTTTAGCTATTGATTGTACGATTAGTCGGTAATTGACACTAGTCCCTGTGGAAACGATATCTTAAGTACTACGTCGGTAAGCCGTGCACTTGCGGATTCTGTGCAACAAGTTTTTGGTGCCATTGCCGGGGACTAGTTAGTCAATATCGACACGATCGGAAGATCGGTAGACTAGACCAAAAATATATATATATATAAAAAAAATAGAATTATCTGAAAATGCTTGATATTGATTTGAATCTTTCTTTTATAGTTCACTTGGTTAATGCGCGTAATGCTTGATTCATCAAATACACATCCTGCAATGTTTAATTATATCATTTGTGAGATTTGTGGATGTGCAGGACATTCTTTTCTTGAATGCCAAGTAGAACTTCCTCCATGCTTAAGGTCATGCTTTAAGAATATGCACACAAGTTGTAACTTCAACCCATGGCCTGAGGATGACCAATACTCTTTTACCTATGACTAGTATCATTGTACCTATGAGCCAGACTGGGAGAACCCTCCAACCTCCCTCTATGAAAGCCTATCAAAATTTGAAACCATACTTGAAAACTTTTTGGCCGCTGCAAGCAAACATAATGAAGAGATGCAAGCCTATATCTCAAGGTATGACACTTTAGCAACTCCTACTATGATGTTAGGAACCCAGTTACTCCCTGAAGCCCAACACAACTTTGCTTCAACTGAACCTATGGGCGAATTTGAGGAACCACAAGTAAGGGATAGCGAGTTAGATGAGGATGAATCAAAAAGTTTTAGAATTGAGAATCCTATTGAAGAAAAACAAAGTAAGGAAGAAATTGAGGAAGAGGAACCAATGTGCATCCCACCGCCACCATATAAACCACCGATTTATTTTCCTCAAAGGTTGATAGATGAAAATCAAGACACGCAATTTACATTGTGTTACAACATGGAGATCTTGGACAAAGTAGTTGAGGAAGTCGGCACCACTCAAACTGATAAAGATCCATTAGACATCTACATAATTGATGATGATGATGATGAGGTGACTGAAATTGATACTAACACATTCTCCCAACTACAAGACTCTAATATGATGATTGACATACATAAGGTGAATCCTACAAAACTTGATGACATAGACCCTGAGATGAGTACAAATCTGACTTTTGAATTTAAATCTCTTCAAAACAATACAAGGTATGACCTGCTATGCCCTGATTCTACTTTCTCTATAATTATTGATGCATATTTTAATGTTAGAAAAATTATTCGATATATCATTGATGACATTAAGGGCACTAATTTTTTCTTTAATATGCATATGATTTTCATTCAGATAGTGACCCACCTGCAACACTAGATACATACTTTGGTGGGCACACATATACAACGGAGAAATGGCAGGCGTCTACATGCCATCTATTACGCCACTGATCCTCCAGCAATGCCGTAACACTTTGGCATTGGTCAAGCTAATGACCCTAAACAAGCGCTTCTTGGGAGGCAACCCAAGTGCTTTATTTATTTTATTTTAGTTTGTTATTTCTGACGTGTGTTGTTTATTTTAGGTTTATTTCAAGATTACGGATCTAGCCGTAGCAAAAAAAAAAAAAACCTTTCGCTGAAGACTCAACCGACTTTACTCCTCGTTTTCTGAAAAATGCTGCAACCGGCGCCACCATGCTAATTGTCACGGAAGGGGAAATCTTGGAATCGAGGGCTCCGTCCACAAGCATCATCTTCCACCCACAAAGGCGATTCCCTTCGGCGCTCGTTCAACCAAACTCCACCGCTCTTCTGTTAGTGTCCCCTTCAAGGGGGAGCGAGAAACCCTAAGGTGAGTACCCCTTTCAAGAGGGGGGCGCAAGTGACCTTTCTTTATTTTAGCAGCGGAATTAGGGTTTCACATTTGATCGCATGCTATACATTCATATGATCAACTTAAACATCAAGTGAAAGATGTGTTACCATGGCCATGAGAAGGAGGCGGCTTGGAAGCAAAGACCAAGAGAGATCTTCTCCACAAGTGACGCACACAAGAAGAGAGATGGCTTCTTCTTGTTGATCTTTGTGCTAGCAAAGATCTTCAAGTGTCCTTGCCGAATGGAAGGGATGGGAGACGAGATCTTGCTTGGGTGAGAGCTCCACACGTTTTTCCACCTCTTCTCCACACGCCAATTGCAAGAAGCCAAGCGAAGTGAAGTCAAGTGGTGAACGGCTTGGCGTTAGGCGTTTTGAAGAAGAGGCCATGATGACTTACCATAAATGGAAGCATGCACTCATAAACGACCAAAACGCCATCACCCTTTCGAACCATGCGTTCACATAAGTGAACCGGTTCTCTTTTGGTTTAATTGCATTTGGTTCAACAAACCAAATCAAATAAGCCCAAGCCCCCTTTGGTCTAGATCACATCAAACCCTAAGGTTCAAGATCTAACAGTTCATCTCCTGATGCTCCTGATCTCACCGATCTAGCATCACCTCTCTCGATCGAAGCTTACCGATCTCAAGCCCTAATCAATCAAACATGATCAGACCAGATCTCACTTACAATCAGAGATTAAATCCCTTTAAACTGAACCCAAACAATTCAGTCCACACGATCTGACTCAAGTAAGCCATATCATCAAATTGTGCGACCCTGAGGGTTTCCTTTGAATGTCGGTAACGATAACTTTCGTTATCACGATCAGTGAGGGGTATCTAGCAACACATCACTGTCTCCCGATATAAAGGAAAGAATCTTCCAAGACTACTCCCAAAACACAGCACAAGGGTGAATGCACTTCACTAGGCATACATGTTTCCTTTGCCACTGGATGTTCTTATTGGACAAGCGTGTCAAGCCTGTGACTCCAATATGATGAGCATGATTAGATCAGATGAACATAGTCACCTGGGTATGGCCATACACTTTCTCAATCATCTCATTCAGGGGGGCCCCTTTAGAACACCACACTCCTTGAACAAGGAGACGGCAATCCTTTATCTATCACTAGTGTCCTAACCTGACTCATAATCATTATCCAAGATAGTCTATAATCATTATGTTTCAAATGATATTGAACTACCTCAAAACAATGACAATCATCATCTAGAAACACAAGTGATCTCAAGTTAGAGGACATGTGCCACTTGATGCAAACAAGGATTATTCACATTGTGACAAGCAATTGAATATCCTAGTAGGGTCTGTCCAGTACATCCAATGTACCCATGAGTCTACATCTTATTCCATGCTCGAAGCATCCTATAAGATTAGAACACATATTAGTCTCAATCATATCAAGGCTGTCTCATGTTCACCAAGATATCTCGACTAAGGACATATGCATGTCAGCCTAGCTGAACAGCTTTGAGACATTATTCAGAAGCACAGTTATTGCAGCAGACAATGTAACAAACTGAATAATAACCATTGCCTTTATAAATACAAGAGTTTATTACATGATACTTTTACAATCCCAAGGCCTCAAACATTAGCCTTAAGGGCATACCCTAACAATCTCCCACTTGCACTTAATCTAATGGTTGAGAAATCTCAAACCCATATTATTACAGTGCTTCTCATGCTTCTGCTGCGCCAGAGGCTTGGTAAGCGGGTCAGCCAGATTGTCGTCTGTATGAACCTTGCATATTTTGATCTCGCCACGATCAATGATCTCCCGGATCAAGTGAAACCGTCTCTGTATGTGCTTGGACTTCTGGTGCGACCGTGGTTCCTTTGCTTGTGCGATGGCTCCAGTGTTATCACAGAAGATAACTAAAGGATCTGCACTCGAAGGAACAACACCAAGTTCTCTCACGAACTTACGAATCCACACTGCCTCCTTGGATGCTTCCGAGGCTGCAACATACTCGGCTTCTGTTGTGGAATCAGCAACAGTAGACTGTTTGAAACTCTTCCACACCACTGCTCCACCATTCAAGCTAAAAACATAGCCTGATTGCAATCGGAAATCATCCTGGTCCGACTGGAACGAAGCGTCAGTATATCCTTCTATACTGAGTTCTTCCTGACCACCATATATCAAGAACATATCTTTGGTCCTCCGCAGATATTTTAAAATGTTCTTGACTGCAATCCAGTGCGCCATACCTGGATTACTTTGGAATCGACTGGTCACGCTTAACTCGTAAGCGACGTCAGGGCGAGTACACAACATCGCATACATAATGGACCCAATAGCCGAAGCATAAGGCGTATTGTCCATTTCATCTTTCTCAGTCTGTGTTTGTGGACACTGACTCTTCGAAAGATTCAGACCATGTCTGACTGGAAGATATCCTCGTTTAGAATTCTCTAAATGAAATCTCTCCAGGACTTTATCGATGTAAGTACTCTGGCATAGCCCGAGAAGCCTCTTAGATCTATCCCTGTAGATCTTCACACCTAATACATAGGCTGCTTCTCCTAGATCTTTCATCTGGAAACATTTCCTTAGCCATGCTTTAACAGCATGCATTTCAGGAATATCGTTTCCAATGATTAAGATATCATCGACGTAGAGGACTAGGAAAGTAATCACGCTCCCACTAAACCTCTTATATACACACGGGTCATCCTCGTTCTTGATGAAACCAAACTCAGAGATTGATTCATCAAAACGAATATTCCAGCTTCTAGATGCTTGTTTAAGTCCATAAATGGACTTCTTTAACTTGCATATTTTATGACGATCTGATGGATTAGTGAAACCTTCAGGTTGTGTCATATACACATCCTCATCCAGATTTCCATTAAGGAAAGCGGTCTTCACATCCATCTGCCAGATCTCATAATCGTAATATGCTGCTATCGCGAAAAGAATCCGAATAGACTTAAACATGGCCACAGGTGAGAAAGTTTCATCATAATCTATCCCGTAGATTTGTTTGAAACCTTTCGCAACAAGCCTGCCTTTATAGGTAACCACGTTACCATCCATGTCAATCTTCTTCTTGAAGATCCATTTACAGCCTATAGGGATAACTCCCGGAGGCGGATCAACCAAATCCCAGACTTGGTTATCTGACATGGAGTCCATCTCGGCTCGCATAGCTTCAAGCCATCTAGCTGACTCCGGTCCACTGACCGCATCCGCATAAGTCAAGGGTTCATCATTATCAATGATGTAGACTCCGTCATAGCGCTCAGGCTGTCGACGGATCCTTCCCGATCTTCGCGGTTCCCGTGATATCTGAGCCTCAGGTTGTTCAGTAACCTGTTCTACCGGCTCAGGCTCATCCAACTGTGCTTGACTACTTTGTCCTTCCTCTGGATTCTCATCCAGCTTTATTTCTCTCCCACTGGCTTCTTGCTGAAGAAACTCCTTCTCAAGAAAAATGGCCGTTCGAGCAACAAATACCTTGTTCTCTTTGGGATCGTAGAAATAATAACCCTTAGTTTCCTTAGGGTAACCGACAAAGATGCATTTCTCAGATCTGCTCTCCAGTTTCCCAGAGGCGAGCTTTTTGACATAAGCCTCGCAACCCCAGATCTTAATAAATGTCAAGCTAGGCTGTTTCCCATACCATAATTCATATGGAGTCTTTGAAACGGCCTTGGATGGCACTCGGTTTAGTACCTTTGCAGCTGTTTCCAGTGCAAATCCCCAAAAGGAGTAAGGAAGAGTAGCCTGACTCATCATAGAACGAACCATATCAAGTAACGTTCTATTTCTCCTCTCGGACACACCATTCCATTGCGGTGTTCCTAGTGGAGTGAGCTGTGAGATAATCCCACACTCCTTCAGATAGTCAGTAAACGCATGACTCAAGTATTCTCCACCTCGATCAGAACGAAGTGCCCTGATATTTCGGCCTAGCTGATTCTGTACTTCATTTTTGAACTCTTTGAACTTGTCAAAAGATTCACTTTTATGTCTCATTAAATAGACATACCCATATCTACTGAAATCATCAGTAAAGGTAATGAAGTACTGATAGCCACCTCTGGCATGTTTACTAAATGGCCCACACACATCACTGTGTATAAGGTCAAGTAAACCTGAAGCCCTTTGACCTTTGTGAGGAAAAGGAGACTTCGTCATTTTACCCATTAAACAAGCTTTGCATGTATCAATCTCCTCATAGGAGAATGATCCCAGCAGTCCATGATCATGCAACCGCTTAATGCGCTTCTTGTTAATATGGCCTAAACGACTATGCCATAGCAAGGTGCTGTCATCAGCATACTTGGCTTTCTTATTATCAATGTTTTGTATAGAATATTCCATGTCCAACATGAATAACCCATTGTTAATTGAACCAGTAGCATAAACAATATTATCAAGAGTAAGATAACACTTTGAAATCTTGCATTCAAAGGAAAACCCTTTCCTGACAAGAGCAGGAATAGAGATAATATTTTTGGTAATACTGGGTACAAAATAACAATTGTTTAATTCTAATACAATGCCAGATGGTAATGAGATGTAATAATCCCCTACAGCAACAGCAGCAACCCGTGCCCCGTTTCCAACGCGTAGGTCCACCTCATGCTGTCCCACCTGCCTTCTTCTCTTGAGTTCCTGCACATTTGAACAAATGTGAACTCCACATGCAGTGTCCAACACCCATGAAATGGAAGAAGAAGATAACATGACCTCAGTCACATATATACCTGAGCCAGAAGCAATGCTTCCCCTCTTATCTCCTTGGAGCGCTTTACAGTCCTTTTTCCAGTGACCCAGCTGGCCACAGTGGAAACACCTGTTGTCCTTTGACCGCTTTACCTTCTGTTTCAGAGCCTTGCTGTAACTCTTGACAGGGGCTTTGCCCTTCTTCCCCTTCTTCTTGTTCCTGGAAGGAACCATTAAGACAGAGGTTGAAGGCTTTCCCTTCAGAGTTTCCTCAGTAGTCAAGAGCATATTCAGCAGCTCTGCCGGAGTACAATCGATTTTGTTCATATTAAAGTTAATAATGAACGCATCGAAAGAGGGCGGGAGAGACTGCAGAATAATGTCTACAGCAAGCTCCTGGTTGATGGTATGCCCCAGTTTCTCCAGAGCCTCCTTGTGCCCAATCATCTTGAGCACGTGAGCTCCCACTGGGCTCCCTTCAGCCAGTTTGCTCTGAAAGAAAAGCTTTGTCAGATTATAGCGTTCTGTCCTCGCCTGTGCAGCATACAGCATCTTGAGGTTCGCTATAATCTCTATAGCCGACATATCCTCATGCTGACGCTGCAGCGGTGGCGTCATAGACGCTAGCATCAGGCAAGCGACATCAATGCTATCATTGACGTGCTTTTCATAGGCATCACGAACCGCCCTTGCGGCGTTCGTAGCGGGTTGAGGCGGCACAGCCGTCTCGAGGACATACAGTTTCCTCTCTGCCTTAAGAATGATCTTAAGGTGTCCGAACCAGTCTGAGAAGTTTGGCCCAGCAAACTTCTCCCTTTCCAGTAGGGATCGCACATTGAAGCTCATGGTGTTCGTTGCTGCAGGAATCTACAACAATGCAAGAACAGCAAGGTCAGTATCAATGTTAAGAATCAATCAGGACTTAAGAATGATTCTTTTTCTCACTATTTTATCTGGCTGAAAAATCCAGCAAAACAGCCCGAAAGAGTAGAGCTCTTTTAGTGAGATGGGATCCAGATTTCATACTTGGTCTCCGCGTCCCGCTCAGGCGAGATAAGATGCACAGAGATGACAAGCACTAATTTCTGGTAGGCTGTTCCAGCCAATCGCCAACCCGTGCGATTCCCCTTCACCTGGGCAATCCAGCAGACTGTGCCAACTGAGTTGGTACAACACAGTCTCTGATCCCTCAGATGGCTGCCTCCATGCGCTACCATATGCGCCACATATGTAGCCTACATGGTCAAGCTGACCCGACCTACTCCCTGGACCACCACGTGCTATGCTGAGCAACGAGAAGCGATAAATCCCTTCTCTGTAACACGCAGGTGTAATCCCGCACCGTCTGAAGATAGATGGACGTGCCCACTGAGTGGGTACAACACGGCTCCAACGATAGTCAGAACAGTGAGGTTTCGCGTCAGAAGGCATTACGTGCTTGATATTTTAGCGTTTGGATTTTAACGGTCTTTTATCTTCTTACTATCAGGCAAATCCTATGGCTATAGCAGAAGATAAATAACTCATGCAATTCTAATTATTAAACAATAAAAGAAAGCATGGATCTTATGTGGTAAAAGCCCATAGCCCTAAGTAAGACCTTAAGTTATCTTAAGTCTTCACTTGCTTCTTGGGTCTTTTGCATCTCATCTGGTCCAACCCAGGGCCCTAGCGCTCAATGCAGCTCAGGTGCGCCCACCAGCTGAATGCGCCTCTGCGATGTGTGCTTTTGTGCTCTTGTCTAATCAAATACATTTTGATCTATCTAAACAAGCTTGACTCGCAGGTCAATTATACAATAAATTAATTAAAAATGTGATTCGCAGATCACAATAAAAATTAATTTACAAGTTTTATTCCAGGCTCGCAGGCCCCAGCACAGCACACATTAAATTGGGCATCCCACATAAGATTAAATAAACAAACATCATGGCATCATGCAATCAACATGTGATCCATTATAAAGAAAATAAAAGTTTTGAAAACCCATTGGCATCAATTTTAATTTTCTTATGTGCCCTACAACCTTACAACGGTCCATTGATAGGGATCCACTCATCAATCTAGTTAGATCCATGCCCTTTCATGCACCAAGTCCTAACTGACTCGAGTTGACCTAATGGTCAACCATGCATGCGCCAAGGGCTGAACAACCAACATGAGTTCTGGCAAGCGGGTGTGACCCCGGGCCTAACTCATGTGTGTTCACTGGTTGTCTCAACCAGACCTCGCTACACGCCTGTGATGCAATCGACCTATAGCCACCTTGTGCTTGCGCACAGGTGCCATCTGGTCGATCCATCTAGGCTGTCAGATGGTCTGATCAGACTATTGGATCTAACCTAGAGGGTGACTTCAACCCCATCAACCCGTCTAAGGGTTTATAGTAAGTGCATATAGATCTAAATGTTTGCGCGCAAGTAGATATAAGTTTTGATGAAATACCATTCAACATACTTAACATGCGCCAACAAGAACATGCATAAACATGAACATCACACATGCGCCAAACACCTAAAACCTAGCATGTGGTTGCGCATGTGAAATAGATCTATACTAACAAGGATCACAAAACAAACAAAGCAATCATATGAACATATATTAACCGCTCTGATACCAATTGTTAGTGTCCCCTTCAAGGGGGAGCGAGAAACCCTAAGGTGAGTACCCCTTTCAAGAGGGGGGCGCAAGTGACCTTTCTTTATTTTAGTAGCGGAATTAGGGTTTCACATTTGATCCCATGCTATACATTCATATGATCAACTTAAACATCAAGTGAAAGATGCGTTACCATGGCCATGAGAAGGAGGCGGCTTGGAAGCAAAGACCAAGAGAGATCTTCTCCACAAGTGACGCACACAAGAAGAGAGATGGCTTCTTCTTGTTGATCTTTGTGCTAGCAAAGGTCTTCAAGTGTCCTTGCCGAATGGAAGGGATGGGAGACGAGATCTTGCTTGGGCGAGAGCTCCACACGTTTTTCCACCTCTTCTCCACACGCCAATTGCAAGAAGCCAAGCGAAGTGAAGTCAAGTGGTGAACGGCTTGGCGTTAGGCGTTTTGAAGAAGAGGCCATGATGACTTACCATAAATGGAAGCATGCACTCATAAACGACCAAAACGCCATCACCCTTTCGAACCATGCGTTCACATAAGTGAACCGGTTCTCTTTTGGTTTAATTGCATTTGGTTCAACAAACCAAATCAAATAAGCCCAAGCCCCCTTTGGTCTAGATCACATCAAACCCTAAGGTTCAAGATCTAACCGTTCATCTCCTGATGCTCCTGATCTCACCGATCTAGCATCACCTCTCTCGATCGAAGCTTACCGATCTCAAGCCCTAATCAATCAAACATGATCAGACCAGATCTCACTTACAATCAGAGATTAAATCCCTTTAAACTGAACCCAAACAATCCAGTCCACACGATCTGACTCAAGTAAGCCATATCATCAAATTGTGCGACCCTGAGGGTTTCCTTTGAATGTCGGTAATGATAACTTTCGTTATCACGATCAGTGAGGGGTATCTAGCAACACATCACTGTCTCCCGATATAAAGGAAAGAGTCTTCCAAGACTACTCCCAAAACACAGCACAAGGGTGAATGCACTTCACTAGGCATACATGTTTCCTTTGCCACTGGATGTTCTTATTGGACAAGCGTGTCAAGCCTGTGACTCCAATATGATGAGCATGATTAGATCAGATGAACATAGTCACCTGGGTATGGCCATACACTTTCTCAATCATCTCATTCAGGGGGGCCCCTTTAGAACACCACACTCCTTGAACAAGGAGACGGCAATCCTTTATCTATCACTAGTGTCCTAACCTGACTCATGATCATTATCCAAGATAGTCTATAATCATTATGTTTCAAATGATATTGAACTACCTCAAAACAATGACAATCATCATCTAGAAACACAAGTGATCTCAAGTCAGAGGACATGTGCCACTTGATGCAAACAAGGATTATTCACATTGTGACAAGCAATTGAATATCCTAGTAGGGTCTGTCCAGTGCATCCAATGTACCCATGAGTCTACATCTTATTCCATGCTCGAAGCATCCTATAAGATTAGAACACATATTAGTCTCAATCATATCAAGGCTGTCTCATGTTCACCAAGATATCTCGACTAAGGACATATGCATGTCAGCCTAGTTGAACAGCTTTGAGACATTATTCAGAAGCACAGTTATTGCAGCAGACAATGTAACAAACTGAATAATAACCATTGCCTTTATAAACACAAGAGTTTATTACATGATACTTTTACAATCCCAAGGCCTCAAACATTAGCCTTAAGGGCATACCCTAACATCTTCCTCCTGCAAACTTGGTGCGGCAGCTCGGGCTTCGTTCGCCTCAAACATCAATGGCTGGCGACTCTTCTGAAGTGATTCTCTGCCACCTCACTCCACCTTTACTGCTCCAGCCGCTTGATCTCATTCAGCAAAAACTCTTGAGAGCTTTCCGTCAAGCAGCCAGAGGAAAGCGACGTTCAACACCAACAGGCGCACCGATTCACCCCTCTGGTGCTGCGATTCAACCGATACAGTCGCACCTTCTCTTCCGCCGTCTTTCTAGCTCTGCGAATCATAAATGCTAGTCGCTAGTCGCCGTTTTCCTGAAGACGAGCCTGAAGATCTACTAGTCACCGTTTTCCAGATAAATGGAAGGCAACAACTCTTCTCTACGGCTGCTACTTCAAGCGATAGTCAACAGACACCACCGCTCAATCGTACGCACCCATAGGCGAAGCACCGATTCCTTCCACTAGGTGCGCTGCTTCAGAATGAATCGCCAACCCTCTTTATTCCCCAACGACGCAGCTCTCTGCTTTTGCTTGTGAGTTCTTCCACTCGTCCGACGCGGCTACTGGCCAGTTTCTGCCATCGCGTTTCTCTTATGCTCTTGAAGATACAATCTTGCTGGCGGCAACTCCTCCATCAGCGGAAATCACCAGCGACGCTCTTTATTCCTCAACAACTTGCGACGCCGCTCCTTCCGTTCAAACACCAACCTGAGTTCACTGAGCACCGCCGCCCCTACATTCAAGCGCCACTCGGCGTTAAACTCTATCACCGGGATTCCTCTGCTGCGCTTGAAGATTATTAACCGGAACCATTTTTTTTTGGCGCGCCCCTCCAGCTTGACAAAATCACTAAACTGATCCCCTTCGGCATTGTTCTTCTGGCTTTTCTAAGTGCAACACTGTTCAAATCACGATGCAGCATTCTGCTTCTCCTATGCTTTTGCTCCTGAATTATTCCATTTGTCCGACGAGGTAGCTCCTAGTGACGTTCATCCTCGCGGCTGATTTATGCTCCACAGACGAAAACGGGAATTTCTACTCACGCTGCAGGCTTCTTTGATCCCGAAACCCACTCCGCCATTTTCATCAGCCCGTTCTTGTGTGTTCGTGCTGCTTTGCCCTATACGCTCTGCCTGCTCCAACTGATCCTACTACGCAAGCTGCAGGCGCTCTTTGCTGATTCTACCGCTGTAAGATCCAAGGATCTTAAGTCCTGGTAAGTATTATTTTGATTTAAATAAAATCATTGACTGTGGATTTTACGTTAAGCAGTATTGGATGTTAATTAACTAGCTTATTGGATATTAATTAACTGGTTTATTGATTGTTAATTTGTAATTAATTAAATAGACCTTATTGGATGTTAATTAAATCCTTATTGGATTTTCGTTTAAGTGAATGGTTAAATGGTTAGTTAATGGTTAAATTAATTAGTTAACTATGGGTTATTGGGTTTACACTTAAATTAGATGGATTCGAATTAATTAGTTAGTGGATTAAGTCTTCTCACCTAATTGGATCATCACTTGGCGACATGGACTTGGATCCTCTACTTGGCGGTTAGGATGCTTGGCGACTTGAAGATCCAATCCGTTAATTCAAATATGGCGTGAAGAGGACTTTTGGCGGCTGATCGTTCATGCAACCCTAGAGCTTGACGCCACCTTGGAGGAAGAAGGCGATCTTGGTGTTCTTGGAGTTATTGAGGCGAATTCTCCATCTTCTTCCCCTTGGCGAATTTCCTTGAGGTGAAGAAACTTTCTTGGCGAGTTCTTGGAGATTCTTTGGGCGGCTTAAAGGCTTTAGACGAGTTTTGTGGGGGAAGATTTCACCTTAGTGTTCACGGTTAAGAGGTGAGTGGAGTGTCTATTCGATCCTATCTATTTGGTTGTGTTAGATGATACATGTAATTGTTTGAAAACTTTACCATGTTAAAAACCGAAACTCAAGACCTCACCATGTTGAAAACCGAATTTTGCAAAGGTGAATATATCATGAAAAACCGAAATTTTGCATGGGTGTATATATCATGAAAAATCGAAATTTAAGGTATTCTTATATGGAATTTAGGAAGCTTTAAATCAATGATTTTTAGCATGGAATTCTTGTTAACTAGGGCTTTAAATTTTAAGTATATAATATGCTTGAAACCGTGGGCTACATGTGATGTTTTGTGAATTAGATTGTAAGAAGATGAATTTTAATCTTATGTTGATGTTATGGATGCCCTAATAGCCCTAATAAATGCTAATAATATTCATGTTTATTTATCTATGACCATGAATCTTTGTTTGAGAAACTTGGGTGATAACTTAGCAAGGTTAGACTGAACTAATCAGCATGAAACCTAAGGACTACACTACTATGTGAATTATGTGATTTTTTGGAATATTATGTGGTTATGTGATTTTTGAATATTATGTGATTATGTGATTTTTTTTGAATATTATGTGGTTATGTGATTTTCGAATATTATGTGGTTATGTGAACTCAAATATTATGTGTTGTGGTCATGGAATGGATAGGACTAAGGCTAAGTGTAACTGTGTACTCAAGGGGATAGTCTATATGTGATATGTTAAGGGTTAGAGATTTCAGCCCTGTATTGTGATATGTGAGGGGGTTGTTGTTCAGCCTGCCTGATGTGATTATTGTGATAAGGGGGTTGTTGTTCAGCCTGCCTGATGTGATTATTGTGATAAAAATGACTATCCTAGAGTCTAGTTGACACTTAGGAGTCCACTTTTGTGAAATAAGATATAAGATGTGTCTGGTGTTGTCCAGTTAAGGAACCCTTTGGGAGAACGAGTGATATAAGACGCAAAGTGCCATGTCTTGGTCGGACAGGGGCCACCTCTTGATGTCGTCACTCTTAGACGCTTAGATTTTTGTGATTATGGGGTGGTGTAGATCAATGTATCACATCTTGACCAGGTGGTGATTACCTCTTGAGTCTACTCACTGTCCATCTATATGTTGCATGTGATTTTTAGGCTTCTCCCAGTGCTTAGGCCAAAGCCGGGTTGGACCATAATGGTCACTACTGAATATGCTGGACAACTAGGTTAACTAAGTGGTTGGTATGTTTAGTTGGTTTAGAGTATAGCTCTAGAACCTTGAGTAGACACTGGTGTGATGTCTTAGCAGTGTCCATCTGACTGTTTTATATGAGTTCTGTGCTTTAATTTTGTTATATGTTGACATGATATTCTGTTCAATGTTTTTAAAATAATCTGCATGTATTTTGAGTGTATGTTATGGATGGTCGTTTGAGACTATCCACTCACTGGGCTGTGTAGCTCACCCCTCATTATTTTCAGGTGTAGAGCAGGGGCGCATTTCCAGTTAACATTTTATATGAACATCGTGATATGCCAATTGAATGAATAAGACTTTTGTGTTTAATTACTGGGGCCGGTTGTGGCCGAATTATGTGAACTTGTGTTGCCAGTTGTGGCCGAATTATGTGAACTTGTGTTGCCGGTTGTGGCAATTTGATATTCTGATTTTTGTGTCACCGCGGGCTTTGGCCTGGTTTCGGTGTGGTATCATTGAATGAATTTATAGAATCGATATTATGACTTTGTTTCGAATTTCGAGTTGACTTGTGTTTTTGCAATCGGTTTTAATATAAATGTAACTTGCATATGTCTAGTGCAAGTATTGCGTGGTGGCAGGTACATTTATGAAATTGTGTTTTGAGATTCTATGTATGAATTTTCAAAAATTTTCAGATCGTGTTTTCTTGAACTTGGTTTTACCTAGCATGTGCATCGATCTTGTATGATAACATCCGGTATCTTTCATGACTTGTGATCCTTGTTTGGGGTTAAGATAAACGGGATGTGACAGAATGGTATCAGAGCAAAACTTAGTCCTAAGCATGGTGAGATTCCAATAGGAAAGGGCTACCGAGGATGGTGGAGCCACCTTTGGGCTGACCTCACATGCTGCCGACTAAGGGATGATTCTTGGGCATGTGTTAAGGTTTGGGCTTGACGAGGACGTCAAGTCTTAAGTGGGGGAGATTGTAATACCCCGAGTATAGTCCCACATTGCAAGTGGGAGAAACTATTATGTGGTTTATAAGGCTTAGTGGGCTTGCTATTGTTAACTTGGGCTTAAGCATTTTAATAGATTGAGCCACGTTGCAAATTGGCTCACTAAGTTAATAAATAGTTTGCTTACTAAGCGGGTCGTAACAAAATGGTATCAGAGCAAAACTTAGTCCTAAGCATGGTGAGATTCCAATAGGAAAGGGCTACCGAGGATGGTGGAGCCACCTTTGGGCTGACCTCACATGCTGCCGACTAAGGGATGATTCTTGGGCATGTGTTAAGGTTTGGGCTTGACGAGGACGTCAAGTCTTAAGTGGGGGAGATTGTAATACCCCGAGTATAGTCCCACATTGCAAGTGGGAGAAACTATTATGTGGTTTATAAGGCTTAGTGGGCTTGCTATTGTTAACTTGGGCTTAAGCATTTTAATAGATTGAGCCACGTTGCAAATTGGCTCACTAAGTTAATAAATAGTTTGCTTACTAAGCGGGTCGTAACAACCGCAGAGCCTCTCTAATTTCCCCCTCCAAGAACTTTTCTTCTCTTCTGCCTCCGCCAATTTCTAGTGCTAGATCTCTACCTGTTGCTGCCAACAAAATTCTGTACCGCTGCTACCGCCCGACCATCGGCAACTCTGAGCAGGCGTTTTCCTCTTCAACTCTTTGATTTCATCTGCTCTTGTTTTGATTTGATCTTCCTACTACTCTTTTGATTTCAACTATTCACCTACCTGCATGCTCTTCCACAAAGGCTTATTACATAAATTGATGACGATTGCTACTGTCTCTCTCTCCCATCGTGATCTAAAATTTTTGAGACTTGGATCTATTATGCTCTTCATCCTTCGATTTCATTTGCCGAGATGTGAATCTGCCTTGCGTCAGCACGCTACCAAAATCTGTTCAGACCTATGTTGTTCTTCTGCATCCTGATATACCAGGTTCTAGTTTCATCTTGCTGCTAGCCTCTTTGGTTTCAACTGTTGCTGCTATGATCCCTAAACAGAAGATCGGAGCCTAGAAATCTAACACACACATCCATGCGACTCCTGCAACTTCTACTGATCCACCTCCTTCATACGATGTTATTCCGAGGCCACATGCTGTCTATGGCTTCCTCATGCACAAATTTGTTCAAGTCCACAAATGCCACAAGCTTCTCCAACTTCTCTGAATGTCTTGCTAAATTTACACGACATGTGGATGACCCTCACGAGGAAGATGCTGAGATGAGCACCGCCGTTGAATCCTCATGATCTTGTGAGTATTACTACCCATCTCTCCAAATTTTGAGTTCTTTACATGCTATGCATAGGGACTATGCATAATCTAAGTCTGGGAGATTATGGGTCAAGTTCATTTTCAAAACATGATATGCAGCACCACAATACTTATGCTTTGTGCTTTGATGATACATTTCGTATGCTGTGATGAAGATAAGTGGTGATGTTATTTTTGATTTTTTGGAAATCATGATAGCTTCTTATTTCATATTGAATCCATGGGATATTATTATTATGCTCTAAATCTTAGTTCAAAGTTAGGTAATTCATTTGATATCTATTTGATGGAGAAAGACTGTGGAATAATATATCCGATTTTTGATTAAGGTTCTTACTTTTAAAGTAATGCTTTTATCTCTCTGTTGAAGTATGTACCTCTATCTATTTGATTCACTTTATTACTTATTGGTTCTAATCAATGCACTTATCTGATGATTGTTATCTCCTCTGAAATAAAATAAAAAGAAGACTCCTCTACTTGGCACTGCGTAAAATTGGCAGTGGTACCGAAGACATGAGTTGAAGTCTACAAAAAAATAATAAGACTCCTCTACTTGGCACTGCATAAAATTGGTAGTGGTACTG
The DNA here is from genome assembly GCA_027563935.2 of Costus lasius. NCBI lineage: Eukaryota > Viridiplantae > Streptophyta > Magnoliopsida > Zingiberales > Costaceae > Costus > Costus lasius. The sequence continues at coordinate 60,661,175 of CM050454.1, read as the reverse complement.
AAGACATGAGTTGAAGTCAAATAAAAAAAAAAGAAATGACGAAAATAACACAAAATGAACAGTGCATTGGTAGTTGAATCAAGATTGAACAGAGTGCATATACCAAACAAGAGATTACTGCATTTTGAGGAGGTAAGCCTCATCTGACTTTGGTTATTGGATCTTCACACCCTTATTCTTGACAATAGATGATTTTGAATGCCCTAACTTGCTGAGATTTGTTCATAACGATATTTCCTTTGGATACAAAATTTTATAAGCTTGATGTGATTTTATATTTTTTTGACTACCACTCATGCTTGAGGACAAGCAATGATTTAAGTCTGGGAGATTTTGATGTCTCGTATTTACGTAATCTTTTTGACTAATGTTTCTTCGTGAATCGAGACATATTTTCATGCTTTTACATCTCTTTCCAGCTTAATTCACTTAATATCTTCAGAAGCTTTACTACTTGTCATATTTATTAAATACAGGAAAATTTACTCATTTCTAGAGCTATACTGATGCACAATCACATACCCGAGTGAATCTGAATTTATGACAAGAAATTTAGCTTCAGACGAGAGCTAGAATTCACCCGCATTCAGCATTTATTGCTAGCTCTCAAGACACACGCCATCAAGAGAAGACACACGCCAGCTAAAGGGAACACACGCCACCAACATTCATGAACAAGCATTAATGATGAGACATTCATGAATGAGTATTGATTAAACACATTCATGAATGTGGCTTTATTAAAGAGGTTCATGAATGGCGCCATATTGAAGAGATTCCATGAAAAGGCGCCTCCTTGAAGAGACTCCATGAAATGGCACCTGCTTGAAAAGACACCTTGAAGAGGCGCCACATTGAGAAGGCACCATGAAGAGCCACCATTGAAGAGGCACATTGAAGAGGCGCCTTGAAGACTATAAGAGGGATGAGTTCTCTCTTGAAAAGGAGGGAAGTCGAAGGCAAGCAGAGGATTACGCCAAAAGCTGAAGGACTGGTTCCAAGGCGAGAGTACACCATTCTAAGGAGAGAAAGGCGACATCAAGGGAGGAAGAGAAGGAGTTTGTCTTAGTTCTTTTCTCTTCTCTACTTTGTTCTGTTTCCTTTACTTCTTAATCATAAGTCTTGCACTTATTGTAACCATGTGTATATTAGCGTAAAATCTGTATCGGGATTCGGGCGTAGCCCGTCTTTATGATTTACAAGTATTAATGTTAAGAATTGCTCTCCGATATATCTTTTGAGACCATTTGATCTAGATTTATTTCATTCGTGTTTATCGATTTTCGGCTGAATTGATTTTCACCTTTGTTGATTGTGGTAACAATTGAGAGGTGAATCGCAATCAACACATTCACCTTGATCAATCTTGTGTGCTCTATTACGGGAGTCGTTGAGTCCACTTGGGAAGTCTTAGTGTCCTGTTTCACACAATCTACCTCTGCTTAGTCCACCGCGAGAGTAGGAGACTAATTAAGTAGATTGTGGAGTTGTCCACCGCAAGAGTAGGAGACTAACTCAGTTGTTGAGTCGCGCACCTGAGAGGGGCACGACTCAAGAGGACACATCCTTGGTTTTCTAGAGATTATCAAAGCAGTACTTCTCATTACGCTTTTAAGTTCAAAGACATGGTGAAACCCGATATCCCGATTTCTCTCTCATCGTTCGACTTTCGTTTTATTACATTCTTTTTAATTTGAATTGCGACACCATCTGATACCTTCATTCGTTTAGATATTGATTGTATGATTAGTCAGTAATTGACACTAGTCCCTGTGGAAACGATATCTTAAGTATTACGTCGGTAAGCTGTGCGCTTGTGGATTCTATGCAACAACTCCTCTACTTAGTACTGCGAAAAATTGGCAGTGGTACCGAAGACATGAGTTGAAGTATAAAAAAAATGAGAAAAACAGAAAGCTGTGGGCTTAGTGGAAAATTCCTTTGGCTTAAGATCAAGGCCATGAGTTAAATTATACTGTTTTGCGGTATACTTTAAACAATGTTATGATACATAACAGTTTAAAGACCAAATTGCACTAAAAATCTCTCATCTATAGTTTCACCAAATGACTTGAAGTAAATCTTTACCTATTGATTAAGGTAGATTTATTAAAGCAAGAAGTATTTGATTGCTTGATATGTGTTGAATGAACGTTATAACATGGTTTGTGAATTTTATCTTTCTTGGATTGTAAACTCTTGATAATTTATTTTTACTATGACTTCTCTTGAATGATCTACGTTCTGAAAAGTTGCATACCTGAAATGTAGACTAAGGGCTTTATTGATGGTAAAACTGATGAGTGTTCCTTATCTTTACATTCTTTATTCATATTGAGGTATTGCTTGAGGACAAGCAAAATTTTAAGTCTAGGGTATTTTGATGTGTTGTATTTACATCACACTTTTGCCTGTATTTTAGATAATGTTTTGGGCTTATTTGCATGATTTTGTGCTTATTTCGGTGCTTTTACTTCACTTGGCACGGAATCTTCACTTTTCTTAGTTTTTATGAAAATGTAAGTAAAATCACCCAAAAATGAAGGATTTCATGAGTTTTGAAGTCAAAGCATGATTCCTAAGGAGACCACGAGCTTACACGTCAAATTTGGAGCAAAAATGGTGAAGAAATCAACATTCACGGCCTTGGTAGTAATTATTGCTTAGCCGTAATTTTGATGTCGAGCGAAAGGCGAAAAATGGCTAAGTGTTGGAATGCATAGAAACTTTCACAGGTGAAGCCATGAATCCATCACGGCCCGTGAAACTTTCTGTGTACAAAAGGCTATACACACTGAGACATTTATGGCATCAACCGTAAACTTGTTACGGACCATGAAAACTTCCACCTGACGAGTTTTTCACTCGATTCTCCACCGATTCGAATCAGATTTGAACCAAACTTTGCAGAACCATTCCTTGATGGGTTCCAAATTGGTATAACTATAAAAAATTAAATTTTTTGAGGGTTAAGAGAGCTTTTGGGGGATGAACACAAGTGGCGGCAACGATAAGGGCGAAATTCGAGTTTTAGAGCATATTCCGACGAGATTTCACGCAAAAGCAACGATTGATCTTCTACTCTTTATCTCCAGATCGAGGGGAAGCCGGTTTTATTGTTGACTTAGTTAATTTTTTGTGATTTTTACTAGATCTATGCTTATTCATCACATAAACATGTATTTCCTTAAGAACATGAGTGAGTATATCCTTGTTTCGGAATTAAGGGCTTAGCCCGCTGACTTTTATGAATTAATCCTTATTCATAATCTTTTTATATGAATTTATTATCATGATTTGATTGAAGTTGTGTTCATTTCGTAATTTACCTTGGCCACGTATAATTGCGCATTAGACGTTGTGAGAAGGATCGAGAGGTGAATCGCAATGTCCGATCTATTTCAATTGAACCTTCGAATCCAATCACGAGAGTAGATTGGATTCGTCTGAAGGATCTAAACAGCTTTTCATAGAACTTAATGGGTTTAGTTAGGTTAACTGTCATGAGAGTAAGGAGTTAACTTAATTAAATACCATATTACACTCCGAGAGGAGGTGATATGTACATTAGGAAAAGTTCCTTTCATGATAGATATTTTCTACTGATTGAGGAATCTTTATAATATTCATCATAGTTAGTGTGGTGAAACCTAGAAATCCCAATTCTCTTAGAACTTGAATCCTCTAAAAAGCTACTTTTAAATTATTCGTGCTTAGAAGTTCATCATAACCACTCATTTGTTTTGCCTAGATTTAAACAAGTCGAAGAGTCGGTACTTAACTACGTAATCCTCATTGGGAACGATATCTTTTTATTACTTCGATAATTCCGTACACTTGCGAAAAGTTATCAGAGCCTAGGCGACCTATTCGCATGGCCCATTAGGCCTTACGGCCCATTGGGCCTCATGGCCCCATGCTAGACTTCATTTGGCCCAAAAATGAAGTTTAGCTCCAATAAGTCGCTTCCATCTCATTAGGCACAATGGCGCCGATGAATTCTCCCAAATACATCTGAGTTATCTAATAACTCGAACAAAAGACTACTCGATGAATACGAGAACCTGAGTATTAAGTTGTGTGACCCTGTAGGTTTCTCTGATGTTGGTAGTGATGAACTCAGGTCATCACAAGCAGTGAGGGGTACCTAGCAGTGTATTGTTGCTACCCAAGTCTTCAGAATGGATATCAACATTGACATCCCCATCATCACAACAAGATACTGATGCATTATAGTCTCTTTGCCAGACTGATATCCGATTGGACAAAGTATGTATTAAAACCCAATTTTCAAGGCCATGGTGAGGACACTTCCATTGTAAATCATTAAAACGCTCCCATGCCTCGCTAAAAGACTCGCGATCCTTCTGTGTAAAGCTTGTAATCTGGTTTCTCAATTGGATGGTCTTGCTGGGTGGAAAGTACTTCATCAAGAAAGCATTTGATAGTTATTCCCATGTGGTGAAGGTACCGGTAGGTTCAGCTTGAAGCCAAGAACGCGCTCGGTCCCTAAGAGAAAAAGGAAACAGTCTCAGGTTTAATGCATCATTAGAAACACCATTAATCTTAATTATATCGCATAATTCAAGAAACAAAGCAAGGTGTTGATTAGTATCTTCAAGTGGTTATCCTCCAAACTAATTTTTCTGGATCATAGATAAGAAAGCAGGCTTGATCTCAAAATTATTAGCCTCAATAACCGGTCTAGCAATGCTAGAATGTGTCTCCTGTGGATTAGGGGTTGCATAGTCCCTAAGTGATATTCTTTCCGCCATGACTACTTCTCCTTCTTGTCTTCCTTCAAATCTGAGTTTCCTGCGCAATCTAAGAGTTTTGTTAATCTCAGGGTCTAGAGGAACTAGAGGTCATGATCTAAGATTCCTATGCATGCACAAGTAGATAGATCAAATAACTCAAAATAAGCAGAAAAAAATAGAAAACAGTAAATAAAACAAAACCTATTCTAGCAATACTTTCAATATCTTCAATATTGACAAAAACCAAGGTCCCTGGCAACGGCGCCAAAAACTTGTTGTGTCCGCAAGTGCACAGATACTCGAAGTAATAATTAAGATATCGAACCACAGAGACCTCGTTTGTCAATTACGAAATAATCGATTTCTCACTAGCTAGGCAATCGAAAACGATGTGAGCGAACGATCGAAAAGAACATGAAAAGGTCAGAGAGAGAAACTGGGATTAGGGTTTCATCCACCTTAATTTCAATGACTAGATCTAAATAAGAGGCTGTCAGTCTAATTTTATTATGATAAAGATATAATTTACTTAATAAAGAAATTATCTCGCTTTCGCGCAGATAATTTACAAAGAACCAATCATCACTTTCGCACTGGATCTATTCAATGTTAAACACAAGTAAATCATTGACAAAGAACTCAAGGATCACTTTCATGCATCCGAATTCTGAGTCAATCATCTCAAGTGAAAAATACATATTTTCATACTATAGTTTTATAGGTTCTACTTAAGGTTCTCCAACGATCCGATACTTGATTTCTCATAGTATCATCATGTTTATTTCAACAACTCAATCCTAGATTCAGATTATCAACATGGCAATATACTTCTAAAATTAAGAAATAAGAACAAACCTATTTTCTTACGATGAGTTCCTAACGTTCAATTTTAGGGTTTCAAGTTTTGGCAAATAACTTTTCAGTCCATATCACAAAAAAACTCTAAATCATGCTGGTAAAATAAATCCAAGGAGAATTAAAGGCAATCGTCGCATAAGTAGAATTATCATATTAAAATTATCTTGACGAAATAAAAGTCATCTAGTCATAAGAAATTAAGGAGATTATACCCCCATGTCCTATGAAGTGTTTAAGCTAGCATAGTTGAAGCATTACAATAAACCATTATTTCAAAGGATTAGAAATCAAAAGGAAAGAGGGAATCAAATAACAGCACGGCTGTAATGAAAATTATAGCTGTAATTTTACTCTAGAAGGCGCGATGAACAGTGCTGGCGATGCTTCCTTTGTTATTTCTCCTCTGATCGATCCCCTTTTTCTTTGAAACTTTTGGAGTATGTTCTCTTCCTCTAGGCGCAACTTCCCCTCCAATTTCTCGGCTAGAGATGCACTGTACACTTCCCGGAGGTGAAACCTAGGACGATGGCTCAAAACTCGATTTCTCTCTCGATCGTGGATGAAAATTGGAGCTTTTTGTGTGTCTCTCCTCTTTTCGATCTCCTCCATCTTTCCCTTTTTATAGATCTCAAATTGATGGTCTAGATTGTCTAAAATGGTCCGTGCAAGAATCGGTCTTCAAACAGTCCGTGCAAATTGCAAGTCCAGGTCATAATTACGGCCGTGGTTTTGATTACGGTAGTGCCGTAATTTCTGCAAAGTTTTCTATACAAAAATCAACCAGGATTATGACCTGTGATATCCATTATGGTAGTGCTGTAAACTCATCAAATCTCTCAGGTGAAAAATCTCTCGAAATTATGGCCCGTAATATGGATTACGGCAATGCCGTAATATTTGCAAAACTTTCTGTTCAAAATTTACCCCAAATTACGGCAGTGCTTCGAAATTGCGGTAGTGCCATGATTTGTTCTGTAGGTTCAGTGAAACCATGGCACCATAATATTAATTACGGCCCAGCCGTAATTTGGTTTGAGGCTTCAATTCTTCATGAAAATTGGCATGTAATCTCTTCCTGATGATAGGGATTCATCTATGCATCTGAATTTGCTTGAAACACCTTAAAATGGTGCCTTTTTACCTGAAAATCATCAAAAACCAGAAAAAGTGTAGATTCTGCAATATTTGATAAATAAGGCATAAAAATAAGCAAAAGAGCATGAATATGACCCAAAAAGACCTATCAAATGGCACAAAATATACTATAATTTTTGTGTCATCAAGCAGCAAAACTTGCAAATCGTGGGCTGGTTCTAGATGTTGTTTGTGGTCTCTTGAGCTGTGTTGAGGACCCAGTTGTGGTACCAGTCGGCTATAGTTTCTTACAGAGGCCCTCAGGGAAGATTTGCCATGGGCTCGGGCCGGATGGACTCCATAGAGGTGGGGGCTGAGAATCCCCACATAGCGGTCTAGAGGATGGGAGGAACGTTGTGAGCATCGCACGGTGGGCTGGACGGAGCTCTTATGTATCTTGGAGCAAATTACGGCAGGGCCGTAATGTTTATTATGGGCTGTAATTTGGGGAGGCTGGCTAGCCGATCCTTTGATAGTAGTGCCGCATTCCTCATGTTCGGCTGTAATTTCAGGCCGAAAATTGACAGAGTTCTGGGTCTGGAGCTGCTTTTACGGTAGGGCTGTAATGAATATCACGGGCTGTAATTTCAGGCTAAAAATCAGCAGAGAGTTCTTGGTCTGGAGCTGCTTTTACGGCAGGGCCATAATGAATATCACGGGCCATATTTTGAGGCCGAAAACTGGCAGAGAGTTCTAGACCTGGAGCGTCTTTTACGGCAGGGTCGTAAGGTTCTTTACGTGCCGTAATTGATTTTACGGCAGGGCCAAAATGAATATTACAAGCCGTATTTTGAGGCCGAAAGCTAGTAGAGTCCTTGTTTTGCACCGAAAAATTGTGGGGGGGCTTCCCCAGGCCCTGTATGGTCTTCCCAAGTGTCTTTAGAGGTTCTGGGATCATCCCATAGTGGCTCAATGACTCCGTCAAAAAGCTTCAAGCAATCCACCATAGCTGATTCTACAATTGATGCTGAGTATGTCGCCGCTTCTGAGGCAGCCAATTAAGCCATTTGGATCAGGAAGTTCATTTCTGAGCTTTAGGTGGTTCCAACTGTTGTGGATCCGATTGAGCTCTATTGTGACAACAATGGAGCCATTGCACAGGCAAAAGAAGCACAGTCTCATCAAAAGTTTAAACACATACTCAGGAGCTTTCACCTGATTAGAGAGATCATTGACAGATGTGATATCAAGATTAGCAGAGTTGACACTGACAATAATCTAGCAGACCCACCGATGAAGGCTTTGGCATAGCTAAAGCATGATGGTCATGCCAGGGATGTTGGGTTGAGATTCTCAACTAGATCTAAGTGCAAGTGGGAGATTGTTAGTGTATATGCCCTTAGGACCAGTTGTTGGTCTATCTTATGTACTATTTGACATTGATATCTTATATATATCATTCTGGCATTGTCATTATTATGCTATGTTTACATACGTGAATATGTACTTACATAATAATATCCCTGGAGATAGATTCTATCTGTGCTCAAACTCTGTCCCCAGTGAAGTACCTAAGTGGAAATGAGATAGCTCTTGTAGGGTTCGCGGCGATGAGCTAGGGTTCCGTCTCCGAGTCTCCGGCGCCGCCCTGCCGGCCGGTGGCGGCAAGGTGGGAGGGATTGTTCCATTGGTCCCGTGCTAAATCGCGGAAGTGTCGGTTGGCTGCTGCGCTGAGGTTTCGCGGGGGTGGTCGTTTTCCCGTCTTCTCCGAACCCCGGGTATATCTTTGCTCTTCCGCTGATTGGATCTCATTTGCACCATTCCTCTGTGCTTGTTTCCGTATCTGGAATCTTGCTCGTCCTTGCTGCGTTTTCCGATGGTGCTTTCGTGGCTTTCTCCGCATTTTGGCCGTCGGCGCCTTGGTTCTTCTTCTCGCCGATTTTATTTCCCCCAATTTCTGGTTTTGGGCTACAGGGATCGGTGGTGGTTTCGGGCGCTTGAGAATTGGGTCTCCTCTCCTGGTGGGGCGGGCTATTCTATGGCGGTCGTGGCTCTCGGAAACCTTGTTGGAAGGGCCTCTCGGGTCCCTATCGCAGGAACTTCGGCTACTGCGCCTTCTGCCCTAGAATGTCAGCCGGCACCCAAAAACTCTTGGAGCTCCTTGTTTGCTAGGCACCCAGTCGTCAACTCAAACTGCTCACTAGTGCACTCTGATGTCAAAATTGAGGATGAAGTTCTGGATATCTCAGTTCATGAGGAGGAGCTTGCTGAGAATCACACTTTCTGGGAGAAAACGCTAGTTGGGCATTTAATTGGATTTCGCCCAAACTACAAGATCCTTAGGGAGAAGGTGGTTCAAATGTGGAAGCCAAAAGGGGAGCTAGAGATCAATACACTGCCGGCCGAGTTCATCCTCTTTCGGTTTGCATTGGCGGACGACAAGCTAAGCGTCCTTGAGAAAGGCCCCTAGTTTGTTTCTGGAAAGATCTTAATCCTCAAGCCATGGGCACCTGACGATGAGCTGGCCCGGGTGGACCTATCCTCTATACCAATCTGGATACGCATCCACAACCTACCTTTGAAGTGGTGGTCCCCTGGTATCATCGAGCATCTTGCCAGCGCACTTGGTAGAGCCATCTCTATGGATTTGGCTACGGTTTTGAGGTCCAGGTTGGGCTTTGCTAGAGTCTGTGTGGAAGTTGAGGCAAAATCAAATTTTCCAGAGGTGCTATCGGTCATGGTCAACGGGGGATCTGAAGCCCACCTCCGTTTTGAATATGAGGCGGTCCCTCCCAGATGCTCCAAATGCAACTTATTCGGCCACAACACCAAGAGCTGTGTTGGGACGGGTTCTATCCCAATGGACCAGGTTTGGAAGGAGAAAGGAAAAACCGCAAAGAATCAACCCGCGCAGGATCATGTGACTGGTGAAGGGAATGGAAATGGTCGCCAGCAAGTATGGAGGGAGAGATCAAATAATACGCTGGGGAAAGTTAATGAACCAGAACTAAATGGAAATGCAATGACAAGCCCTTTGATGGAGGGCCTAACACAGCTCCTAGAAGATCCACTAGGGCTCGGAGGAAGCCCATCAGGTATGGCTTCACTTAAGAGTCCACTTTCCTTTTCAGCACTTTCCTTATTTGCATTGCATGGCAAGATAGGTTAGTCCACACCCAAGTCTATCAAGTAGTTTACTTTTATGAATGTTGTTGGTAGGTTGTGCATTGTAATGTCATGGTAGGTTAGTGCATGTAGTTTGGATACATGTAATATTCAGCTCAAGGGATGCAAATCAGCTAGTTCACTCCACTCCAAGACGCTAGCTCCCATTTTGGAAGGTTCACTTCAAACTAGCTCAAAGGGGACCTCCAACTCAACTCCACTTCAAAGCCCCTCTTCAAGATCCTTTCCAATTGAAGAAGCATCAGCCCCATGGAGTTATGCGCCAACCTCATCCTCAAAATCAAGCAAGGATCAGTTTAGATCCACAATTCAAGGGGCGCCCAATCTAGATCCACAAATCAAGGAATGCGCCATCCAGATCCACATTTAGGGGGAATACTTCTTTCCTTCTTCTCATTGCCGCCCAAGCCAACAAGGAAGGTTTTCAAAGTTCAAATTCTCCCTCGCCAACACCTCAAGGAAGCCAGCCATTCGAATTCAAGACTTGCCAATTCAGCCATCCAAAGAAGGCAACAAGATCAGCCCACTTAATGCCTTGTCTCCATTTCGAATTGTCTCCAAATATGTAAGGGGCGCATGGGGCCAATGGCCACCTTGCCCTCACCTTATCCTCATCCCTAAGCTGCCTATTTATGTATCCCCATTGCATCATGCACATAGCATTGTTGAATAATATTGTTGACTAGTTTCCTAGCCAAATGAAGGGTGCTTGTGTCGCCTAGGGTGCTTGTGTCGCCCAAACCTTCCTTCTTCCCTCTTCTTCCATCAAGAGCCGAGCCTCTCCTCTTATCCCCTCACCTCTCCCTTTCAACAAGCAAGGCCGAGACTCATCTCCATCAAGGCAAGAACATCAAAGAGATCTAGAACTCAAGATGGCGCAAAGAACATGGAAGCATCTCTTGGTCTTCTTCAAGGCGATTCTCTAAGTTGAGTATTCCAACCTCTTGTGCTTTCACTTCCTACACTTTAAGAACATCTTACTACACATCTTTGGATCTTTGTAGGGATTGGCGCAAGGTGAAGGAAGCTTGGCGCTTCACCCCCCTCCCTCTCTCCCCCTTTAGATAGTCTATTTCTTTGTTAGCAAGAGAACTTGGAGGACTAGCCTCCCTCTTGACCCTTTAGCATTGTTGGTGTTTAATTAACTTTATAACTCACCCCCGCCTATGTGGGGTTGCTGGATGCCCTGTGTGTAACCTGCACCTTCCATCAGAGTAGGACCGGTGAAGAATGGGAAGGACGGTCCTTCTATTCTCAAGGACCGCAAGGTGAGTCTTCTTTAAGATATCGTCATTTATTTTAAAGCAAGTAGTGTAAGTTTTATTTTCAAGCAAGTAGTATAATTTTCGGTTTTCTTATCTAAAATTACAAAAAAAACTATTTTCCAACTTCGTTAGTGTAATTCGATTTTCTCTAGTTTATGATATTAACAAAAATAATATTTTCGAAATTCGTTGTTTGCATGCTTGTGATCTACCCCTACATCATCTTGGTATCAAAGCCTAGGCCCCTAGATTAGAGATTTAAGCCTTCGAAACTTAATTTTCTAACTTCTGGGGGATTTTTGGAACTAGGTTAGTTTGAAAGAAAGAGTTTTTCATTATTGGCTATTATATCTTATCATACTAGTAGCCCTATTTTTTCATCTATAAATCTTTTCAAAATCAACCATGCAAACCCGAGCTAAGGCTCAAAACACCCAACCCATGGATTTAATTACTTTGGCTGAGATGATTGCAAATCTCACTCAAAGGATGGACAACATAAACACAAACCTAAATCAACTCAACAATAAGGTGCAAGAAATAGAAGAGTCCAATAGGAGTAGATCTCCTAGCCGCCCACCTAGTGAACACAACTCTAGAGATCCTCTAGAACCTATGCCAAGGAATCAAACCCCAAGGAACACCCCTAGAAACACTCCACAAAACTTTGAATGGGAAGGGCACCATGTCCAAACCCATCAAAATCCTAGACCTAGGGATGACTACATGCAACATGCTGTGAAGCTTAACCCGCCCACTTTTAATGGATCCCTTGATCCTAGAAAATACTTAGATTGGGCAACCAAACTCGAGCAATACTTCGAATGGAGTATGATGCCCGAGCACTCTAAGGTTAAGTTTACCAAATGCCTTCTTGAAGGTTATGCTAGACTCTATTGGAGCAATGTAGAAAGAAGCCTGCAGAGGTCTCGTCAACCCCCCATTACAAGATGGGAAGAGATGAACACTAGACTGAGAGAAAAGTATGTTCCTCTAAACTTTCACAATAAGCTTCTCGACCAAACTAGTAGCCTTACCCAAGGAAATTCAACTATAGAAGAGTACATGGTAGAGTTTGATGAACTTTTGTTGAGAAGTAAAATGGATGAAGACCCAATGTTTACCCTGAGTAGGTTCAAAAATGGTCTTAAGCCAGAAATCAAGAGAGAACTTGCCTATTACCAAATAGACACCATAGAGGAAGCTTACCAAAGAGCCCTTTAGGTACAACACCAACTTAAGATTAGGAAGGAAACCATGGCCTCAAAACCAACCTATAGGCCCTCTCCTAGCAGTTCACACCCCAACTCTTCAACCCCTAAACCCAAGCCAATCCAAACTCCGGTTGTCTGCCATAACTGTAAACAACTAGGTCACCTTATAAGGAACTATCCTAAGAAGGTAATTGTTATGACTGAGGAACATATAGAACCAGAAGCTGAACCTGCGGAAGCCTTAGACCAAGATCCTAACTGCTGTAATATTGAGCTAAATGACTGTGATAGTGAAGAGGATTTTTTCCTCAACACTCTGGGAGTAGTCAGGTGCACTCTGGCGTAGAACTAACATCTTCCACACTTACTCAAAATGCCATGGTCACATGTGCAAAGTAGTAATTGATGGAGGAAGCAGTTTGAATGCCGTCTCTCAGGTGGCAATCACCAAACTCAATCTAAAGGCAGAACCTCACCCTAAGCCTTATAGCATTTCCTAGGTCAATCAGACTAGCATTCCTGTCGCTCATAGGTGCCTTGTCCCATTACAATTTGGTGCTTACCAAGGAGAAATATGGTGTGATGTCATCACAATGGATGTCGCCCAAATTCTCCTAGGCTGCCCTTGGATTTTTGACATGGATATTGTCCACTACGGTAGGACCAACACTTATGTCTTCAATCACAATGGGCAGAAGATTAGGCTTAAACCTTCCTTACCTAAGGAACTTAGAGCCTCCACTAGCAAAGGTAGGATAGAAGAACCCAAACAACCAAAATCGACCTTCCAACTTATCCAACCCCAAACCTTTGCTAAGGAATTCTTAGGAAGCCAACCACTCTATACCCTTATCATTAAGGAGGCCACACCTGAGACTGAAACCAAAACCCCTCCTGAGATAGAAAACATTCTAGAAGACTATAGTGAGCTTATCCCAGATGACTTACCCAATGGCCTTCCCCCACTTAGGGATATTCAACATGTTATAGACCTTGTCCCTGGATCCACTTTACCCAACCTTCCTCATTATAGGATGAACCCTACTGAGCACACCGAACTCAAGAGGCAAGTAATGATCTTTTATCCAAGGGTTATATTAGGGAAAGTCTTAGCCCATGTGTTGTTCCTGCCCTCTTGACCCCCAAGAAGGATGGAAGCTAGCTCATGTGTATAGACTGCCGTGCCATAAACAAGATAACTGTGAAGTATAGATTCCCTATCCCAAGGTTAGATGATATGTTAGACATGCTAGTTGGGTCTAGGTGGTTCACCAAACTTGATCTTAGGAGTGGATACCATCAAGTTAGAGTTAGGGAAGGAGATGAATGGAAAACCGCTTTCAAAACGAAAGATGGTTTATATGAGTGGTTAGTGATGCCCTTTGGCTTAACTAACGCCCCTTCCACTTTTATGAGGCTTATGACACAAGTCCTGAAACCTTACATAGGTAGATTCCTAGTTGTTTACTTTGATGACATCTTAATTTTTAGCAAAACTAAGGAAGCACACCTAGATCATCTCAGAAAAACCCTCGACCTACTTAGGAAAGAGAAGCTTTACATCAACTTGAATAAATGTTCTTTTCTCTCCTGCAGTGTTGTCTTTCTAGGGTTCATAGTGTCTGAGCATGGCCTTCAAGCTGACCCAGCTAAGGTTCAAGCAATCCTAGACTGGCCATAACCCAAAACTCTCACTGAAGTTAGGAGCTTCCATGGTTTAGCTACCTTCTACCGAAGGTTTATTAGAAACTTCAGTACAATTATTGCCCCTATTACTAGTTGCTTAAAACTAGGAGACTTTACTTGGACTAAATCTGCTAGCCGAGCCTTTAGTGAGCTCAAAGTTAGGATGACCACAGCCCCAGTCCTCAGACTCCCCGACTTTAGTAAAGTCTTTGAGGTTGACTGTGATGCCTCTGGAATTGGCATTGGTGGGACCCTCAGTCAAGAAGGTCATCCTGTTGCCTTTTCCAGTGAAAAACTCAGTGAGGCAAAATAGAAGTACTCAACTTATGATAAGGAGTTCTATGCTGTAGTTCAGTCTCTTAGATATTGGAGGCATTACTTGATCCATAATGAGTTTATCCTTAATAGTGACCATCAGGCTTTGTCCTACCTTAGTGCTCAAAAGAAGCTAAACTTTAGGCATGCCAAGTGGGTAGAGTACATCCAGCAATACACCTTTGTCTTATAACACAAATCCGGAAAAGAAAATAGGGTAGCTGATGCTTTAAGTAGAGTTACTTATGCAAAAATTACATGTTCAAGTTACTAGCTTTGAAAGTTTGAAACTTGCTTACACTGATTGTCCTGACTTTGCTTCTATACATGCTGAACTTAGTGTTGATTCCTTGAGTCATCCTTTGTACACCCTTAGGGATGGGTTCTTATTTCTTGGACCTATACTATGTGTCCCTAAGACCTCAATCCGAGAGTTCCTCATTTGGGAATTGCACGAAGGAGGGTCTGCAGGTCACCATGGTCGGGATAAAACCCAAGCCTTGGTTGAGGAGAGGTTCTTTTGGCCGAACCTCAATAGGGATGTTGCTAAGGTGGTTAGTCACTGTAGGACATGCCAGATAACTAAGACCCATAAGCATAGTACTGGCCTCTACACCCCTCTGCCCATTCCTCAAGCTCCATGGCAAGACGTAATCATGGTTTTTATCCTAGGGTTGCCCAGAACATCTAGCAAGCATGATTCCATCTTTGTAGTAGTAGATAGATTTACTAAGATGGGCCATTTCATTCCTTGTTATAAAACCTCTGATGCCTCTCACATAGCCAAATTATTTTTCAAGGAGGTTGTTAGGCTACATGGTACCCCTCTTACCATAGTTTCTGATAGGGACACCCGATTTGTCAGTTATTTTTGGAAGACTCTATGGACCTTATTAGGCACCAAACTGAAGTTCTCTACAGCCTATCATCCCCAAACGGATGGTTAGACTGAAGTGGTCAATCGATCACTTGGGAACATCCTTAGGAGCCTTGTAGGTGAACACCCCGGCACTTGGGACAAACTTTTGCCCACCGCCGAGTTCTCCTACAATAGTGTTGTAAACAAGACTACAGGTCTCTCCCCTTTTCAGGCCAACTTAGGGTATCAGCCTAAGAAACCAATTGACTTGATTGCCTTGCCCAAAATTTTTAAACCTTCTTTATTAGCTCGTGATTATGAATTCAATATTTCACAATTGCACCATGAGATTCATAGCAAAATTTTAGACTCTACTGTTTCATATTGCGAAGCTGCTAACAATAAACGCCGAGAAAGGTTAGTCAATATAGGTGATCGGGTGATTCTGCGAGTCTGTGAGGAGCATATCCAAGGACACGGACGCAAGTTGGATGCAAAGGGATTGGGACCCTTCACCATAGTGGGCAAGATCAATAACAATGCCTACATGCTTGATCTGCCTCCAGATTTGGGGATCCGTACCACTGTTAATGTGGAGGATCTCATAGCTTATAAGGAGCCTCTCTCACTCCAGGGACCAGAGGCCCCCTTCGATCCAGAGATAGTGGATATCCTTGAGGACCAGACTCAACTCACCCCTGATGAGGTACAACTATTTTACCGCGTTAAGTTCTCTAATGGTGAGGAGGCAAGGCTCCCCGAGGCAGAGTTAGCCCTGGCTGCTCCTGATTTGCTCCAAGGATTTAAGGACAATTCTCCTGAGGAGAATTTTTCCAACCCAGGGAGAAATGATGGAGGGCCTAACACAGCTCCTAGAAGATCCACTAGGGCTCGGAGGAAGCCCATCAGGCATGGCTTCACTTAGAGTCCACTTTCCTTTTCAGCACTTTCCTTATTTTCATTGCATGGCATGATAGGTTAGTCCACCCCCTAGTCTATCATGTAGTTTACTTTTATGAATGTTGTTGGTAGGTTGTGCATTGTAATGTCATGGTAGGTTAGTGCATGTAGTTTGGATACATGTAATATTCAGCTCAAGGGATGCAAATCAGCTAGTTCACTCCACTCCAACACGCTAGCTCCCATTTTGGAAGGTTCACTTCAAACTAGCTCAAAGGGGACCTCCAACTCAACTCCACTTCAAAGCCCCTCTTCAAGATCCTTTCCAATTGAAGAAACATCAGCCCCATGGAGTTATGCGCCAACCTCATCCTCAAAATCAAGCAAGGATCGGTTTAGATCCACAATTTAAGGGGCGCCCAATCTAGATCCACAAATCAAGGAATGCGCCATCAAGATCCACATTTAGGGGGAATACTTCTTTCCTTCTTCTCATTGCCGCCCAAGCCAACAAGGAAGGTTTTCAAAGTTCAAATTCTCCCTCGCCAACACCTCAAGGAAGCCAACCATTCGAATTCAAGACTTGCCAATTCAGCCATCCAAAGAAGGCAACAAGATCAGCCAAGTTAATGCCTTGTATCCATTTCGAATTGTCTCCAAATATGTAAGGGGCGCAAGGGGCCAATGACCACCTTGCCCTCACCTTATCCTCATCCCTAAGCTGCCTATTTATGTATCCCCATCGCATCATGCACATAGCATTGTTGAATAATATTGTTGACTAGTTTCCTAGCCAAATGAAGGGTGCTTGTGTCGCCCAAACCTTCCTTCTTCCCTCTTCTTCCATCAAGAGCCGAGCCTCTCCTCTTATCCCCTCGCCTCTCCCTTTCAACAAGCAAGGCCGAGACTCATCTCCATCAAGGCAAGAACATCAAAGAGATCTAGAACTCAAGATGGCACAAAGAACATGGAAGCATCTCTTGGTCTTCTTCAAGGCGATTCTCTAAGTAGAGTATTCCAACCTCTTGTGCTTTCACTTCATACTCTTTAAGAACATCTTACTACACATCTTTGGATCTTTGTAGGGATTGACGCAAGGTGAAGGAAGCTTGGCGCTTCACCCCCCTCCCTCTCTCCCCCTTTAGATAGTCTATTTCTTTGTTTGCAAGAGAACTTGGAGGACTAGCCTCCCTCTTGACCCTTTAGCATTGTTGGTGTTTAATTAACTTTATAACTCACCCCCGCCTGTGTGGGGTTGATGGATGCCCTGTTTGTAACCTGCACCTTCCATCAGAGTAGTACCGGTGAAGAACGGGAAGGACGGTCTTTCTATTCTCAAGGACCGCAAGGTGAGTCTTCTTTAAGATATCATCATTTACTTTAAAGCAAGTAGTGTAAGTTTTATTTTCATGCAAGTAGTATAATTTTCGGTTTTCTTATCTAAAATTACAAAAAAAAATATTTTCCAACTTCGTTAGTGTAATTCAGTTTTCTCTAGTTTATGATATTAACAAAAACAATATTTTCGAAACTCGTTGTTTGCATGCTTGTGATCTACCCCTACATCACCCTTAGTCCATTAAAACTGCAAGTCTACCAGAGTTTTCTCCAAGGGACCTAAGCATGGATGCTGAGGCATTTAAGCTTGTTGACACACAAATCCTACCTGCGAGTGCTATGCCAGATATGCCCCAAACCCAAACTGCCACCTCAACTCCTTCAAGACCAGAATTCGAGGAGGACGATGATGACGAAGATCTATATTTGGAAGACCTAGACAGCCTATCCTCCTTGGATGCTCGGACTGAGGCGGGATGCTCCACTACCTCGTCGAACTTTGTTCTCACAGGCTCTAGGAGGAGGAAGAAAAAGAAGAAGAAAGCCCAAGCCGCCCCTCCCACCCTTTCGGACCCTAAAAGCTAGTGTCCCTCGTTGCCAGATATCTCATGAATCTGCCCCCGGAACCTATTGTGTGTTGGAGCGTGAGGCATTTCAACGCACTGGCGAAGAGGAAGGAGGTAGAAATGCTGATGAAGAGATTCCATGTTAAGATGATAGCTATACTTGAGACCCGCGTTAGTGTGAATAAAAGTGTTGGCATCTTGGATTCAATTTTACTGGGTTGGCCACTTCGTACTAATTATGCCTGCATCCCTGGTGGTAGGATTTGGTTGAGTTGGGATCCTCATGTCTATGATGTTGATGTTTTGGAGATTACTGAATAGGTGTTGATGGGGAGGGTGCAAAATGCTCAATGGGATTTTCTCTTCATCTTGGGGATCATATATGGGTTGTATTCTACTAATGAGTGTAGGCACATCTGGCAGACAATAAACACCTGGCTTAGCCATGGCCCCGTGGTCATGATGGGTGATTTTAATATGCTCTTCTCGCTCAAAGACAAATGCGGGGGCTCCAACCATAATACACAGGAGATTCTTGACAACCTAGAGGCTGGGGGTAATTTGGGCATCTCGGATATCAACTACCGTGGAGACTACTTCACGTGGTCCAACTCTCAGCATGGCCAAAATCGTATTTCCTGCAAGCTGGATCGTGTCCTGGCAACTCCAGCATGGGGGGAAAAGTTTCCTAGGGCCGAGGCAATCTTCCTCCCCCCCGGGTTATCTGACCACTCCCCCGCTCTGTTACTTTTTGGGCCTCGTGGCCAGCACAAAGGGGCTTGTTTCCGCTTTTTCAATCATTGGACCAACTATCCACGCATGACCCAGGTCGTAGAGGAAGCTTGGAACACAAATCATGTTAGAGGCACACCCATGTATATTCTTTGCCACAAACTAACCATGACAAAGAAAGCTCTCAAGCGCTGGGCTCTTGAGCTCAGTATGGAGAAAGAACATAGCCTGCAAGAGTGTCACTCAAGGCTGGCAGCTATATAACCCGAACTCCAAACCAATCATACTGATGAACGGCTGGGGGCCTTAGAAAGAAAGTACCGTGATGCTATTCGAAAATACTGGGAGGATGAAGAAGTGGCCCTCAAGCAGAAGGCTAGAGACCAGCGTATCTCACTTGGGGACTCTAATACCACATATTTTTACAACCTTGTAAAAACCAGGCACATTCGAAACTCAATCTCAGCCATCAAGGACTCTCGTGGGGATCTAATATCCGGGGATGCCTTAACTGCAGAGGCTGTAAACTATTTTATGGGGATCCTCGCCCCTATTTCAGTGCAACGAAACCTTCATATTCCTGTCATGAAGACCCTCAAGCCCGCAACTATCCTCTCCCTAAACACGAGGTTCTCAAAGGAAACTATTGAAAAGATTATATTGGCGGGGAATATTGCAAAGGCCCCGGGGGTGGATGACTTTAATGCTCTCTTTTTCAAGTCTTGTTGGGAATTCATCAAAGAGGATACTCTTGCGGCCATCATGGATTTTTTGGAGCATGGTCAGCTCCTCAAAAGGGTAAATATTACTTCCATAACTCTAATCCCTAAAATTCCTAATCCCTCGAGTTTTGTAGAGTTCCGGCCCATATCGGTGTGCCAGTTGATCTACAGGTTTATCTCTAAGGCCCTCACAGACCGCCTCCGTAACTCCCTCCCGGATATTATCGACGACAATCAACATGCTTTTATAAAGGGCAGATCAATCCGTGAAAACATCCTTCTGTGCCAGGAGATCATGCATAATTATCATAAGAGGACTAGGGCCCCCCGGATGACTATCAAAGTGGATATTCAAAAAGCCTTCAATTCGGTTTGTTGGGACTTTTTGGAGCACGTACTCCGCGCTTATTTATTCCCCACCTGGTTCATTGAAAGGGTTATGGCTTGTGTGACAACCCCAACCTTTACTATCAACTTAAATGGGGAGGACGTGGGTTTCTTCAAAGGTACCAGGGGTCTACGCCAAGGATGCCCTATGTCTCCTTATCTCTTCCTCCTTGTAATGCAATATCTCACGGACCTGCTCAATGAACAACTCAGGGAGGGGCATCTCAGCCCCCATGACAAATGCCGCCGGTTGAGCATTACCCACCTTCAATTTGCCGATGATATGATCATATTATGTGAGCCTTCCGAAGCCTCTGCTCGGGTAGTGGTTAGGGCTCTGGATACCTTCTACCACGATACTAGTCTGAGAATAAATAAGTCCAAGTCACAGATCTTTTTCTCCGCGTCATGCAACTCGCAGTTGCAAGATAAGGTCCTCTCTATTCTTGCGATTCCAAAAGGCGACCTACCCTTCCGGTACTTAGGCATACCAATTACTAGTAAACAAATAAAGGCAATAGATTGTATGCCCCTAATTGAGAAACTGATCAAATATCTCACCGCCTGGAGAGCACATAAATTACCATATGCAGGACAGGTTGAGTTAATGAAATCAACATGTTATGGCAACATAAATTTCTGGTGCAGCACCCTTAAATTACCAGCGGGGGTGATCAAAACGATAAACTCCATTCTCGCCCAGTTTCTATGGTCAACTAGGAATAAAAAGGGTATTGCAAAGGTAGCATGGAACAATGTCACCAAGCCCACACAACTCGGTGGGATCGGGCTGCCTAATCATGGGAAGCTGAACTTGGCTTTCCTCATGCGCCACATATGGAACGTTGGGACCGACAAGAATTCGCTCTGGGTCAAATGGATTGATGAGAAGTACCTGCGTTCAGAAACTATTTGGTCGGTTAAGCTATCAAATCATGCTCCATGGGCCATCCGCAATATATAGCTAGGGAATAGTGCATGAGGAAGGTGGGCTTCAGAATTGCAAACGGTTCCTCCATTCGGTTAAGGCTTGACCCATGGTTTGAGTTCAGAATCTTGCTCGATTTAGTTGAAGATATCAGATTTGAGAACCCCCCGAGGAAAGAGGCGCGCCTTGGCTCCTTGCTTGTCAATGGCAGATGGGAGATTCCTGTCCCGCAATCTCACAGCCTACTTGATGTGTTTAGGGCATTCTCACTAGTCCCAATCCACCAGCATCACGGAGAGGATCGGCTATACTGGAAGATGACCACGCATGGGAATTTCACACATAAATCAGCATATGAATGTCTCTTTCACACAGACACTGTGCCCTAGAAAGATTTGGTCTGGTTTAAAGGAAGGATCCCGCGGCACTCCTTCTTCATGTGGATGCTTTGCTTGGAGAGATTAATCACCCATTAGCACCTGTTTGAGTGGGGAATAGTGCTAGACCCAATTTGCATTCTCTGTAAATCTCACCAAGAAACCATTACCCACCTATTCTTCAACTGTGAAGCTATTGTCAGTCTCTGGGGGAGAGTAAAGAGGGGGTGTGGCATTACATTTGAGGGGAGCACCTGGGCTGACACTCTTGATAGGCTGTCTCACCATTGGAGCCAAGGGAGAGATCCTAAGCTCTACATTAAAAAGCTATTCTTCTCTGGGGTAGCCTATTATATCTGGCGATTCAGGAATAAGACACTATTTGTGTTGGGGTATGCCCTTAAGGCTAATGTTTGAGGCCTTGGGATTGTATAAGTATCATGTAATAAACTCTTGTGTTTATAAAAGGCATGGTTATTATTCAGGTTGTTATCTTGTCTGCTGTAATGAGAGTACTTCTGAATAATGTCTCAAAGCTGTTCAGCTAGGCTGACAGGCTATAAGTCCTTAGTCGAGATATCTTGGTGAACATGAGACAGCCTTGATATGGTTAAGACTAATATGTGTTCTAATCTTATAGGATGCTTCGAGCATGGAATAAGATGTAGACTCATGGGTACATTGGATGTACTGGACAGACCCTACTAGGATATTCAGTTGGTTGTCACAATGTGAATATTCCTTGTATGCATCAAGTGGCACATGTCCTTTGACTTGAGATCACTTGTGTTTCTAAATGATGAATGTCATTATTTTGAGGTAGTTCAATATCATTTGAAATATAATGATTATAGACTATCTTGGATAATGATCATGAGTCAGGTTAGGACACTAGTGATAGATATAGGATTGCCGTCTCCTTGTTCAAGGAGTGTGATGTTCTAAAGGGCCCCCCCTATATGAGATGATTGAGATAGTGTATGGCCATACCCAGATGACTATGATCATCTGATCTAATCATGCTCATCGTATTGGAGTTACAGG
Organism: Costus lasius; assembly: GCA_027563935.2. Classification (NCBI taxonomy): domain Eukaryota; kingdom Viridiplantae; phylum Streptophyta; class Magnoliopsida; order Zingiberales; family Costaceae; genus Costus; species Costus lasius. The sequence goes on along the minus strand of CM050454.1, from coordinate 60,638,967 downwards.
CTTGACATGCTTGTCCAATAAGAACATCCAGTGGCAAAGGAAACATGCATGCCTCGTGAGTTTGATTCACACTTGAGCTGTGTTTTGGGTGTAGTCTTGGAAGACTCTTTCCTTTATATCGGGAGACAGTGATGTGTTGCTAGATACCCCTCACTGATCGTGATAACGTAAGTTATCGTTACCGACATTTAAAGGAAACCCTTAGGGTCGCACAATGTGATGATATGGCTTACTTAAGTCAGATCGTGTGGACTGAATTCTTTGGGTTCAGTTTAAAGGGAAATAAACTCTGATTGTAAGTGAGATCTGGTCTGATCATGTTTGATTGATTAGGGCTTGAGATCGGTAAGCTTCGATCGAGAGAGTTGATGCTAGATCGGTGAGATCAAGAGCATCAGGAGATGGACGGTTGGATCTGGAACCTTAGGGTTTGATATGGTCTAGACCAAGTGGCTTGGCTCAATTTGCGTTTTGAACCAACTCTAATTGAACCGGTTCACTATGTGATCGCTTGGTTCAATGAGAGGTTCAATGCAAGGAAGTTTCGAACGTTCACTTGGAGTGAACGCTTAAGCCATTGAGACTTACCTATTTTGGAAGGCGGTTTTCGATAATGAAAGAAAAACGCTTCCATGTGGTAACGCGGAAGGCTGGTCTCAACGCCTTGCATCTTTCGCTTGAGGGTGATCGACGAGAAGGTGGTTTTGGACAAGGAGCTCTCGGCCAAAGGATCATCTCATCCCTTGCATACGACAACCCTTGAAGGACCTTGCTAGCACAAGGATCTCCAAGGAGCAAGCACATCATCTTGTGTGCGTCAACTAGGGAGAAGATCCCTTTCGATCTTTCTCTTCCAAGTCGCCATCTTCTTCATGGCTTTGGTAAAGATCTAAACTCCATCTCGTTGATCATATTATCTTGCTAAGATCCATGAAAACCCTAGCTTCCGCTTGAAAGTTTTGATGCGCCACCCTAAAGGGTTTTTCGCCCCCCTCTTGAAAGGGGTTTCATATGCATGCGCTCCCCCTTGAAGGGGACCCTCCAATTGGTATCAGAGCAATGTTGAAGCTTGGTAATATGATTGCGTGAGATAATTTTTGTGATCCTTGGTTGCGCATCTACATGTATGTTGATCTTGTTTGACATATGTTAACTCTTCATGCGTGTATACTAGATGATAGTATGTTTCTATTTGCGCATGTATGTAGGTTGCGGTTATAGCATGTTGTTGTTGTTTTTCACAAAACCCTAAATGACATGCGCTCCCAACTAGATCTAAGATGCACCTATAATAAACCCTTAGATGGGTTGATAGGGTTGAAAGCTTCATCTAGAATGGATCAAACTAGTCTGATCAGACCATCTGACAGCCTAGATGGGTTGACCAGATAGCACCTGTGCGCAAGCATGAGGTGGCTATAGGTTGACTGCATCAAAGGTGTGTAGCGAGGTCTGGTTGAGACAACCAATGAACACTCTTGAGTTAGGCCCGGGGTCACACCCGCTTGCCAAAACTCTTGAAGGTGGTTCAGCCCTTGGCGCATGCATGGTTGACCATTAGGTCAACTCGGGTCAGTTAGGACTCGGTGCATGCAAGGGCACAGGATCTAACTAGATGGATGAGTGGATCCCTATCAATGGACCATTGTAAGGTTGTAGGGCACATAAGGAAATTAATATTGATGCCTATGGGGTTTTCAAAAATTTAATTTCTTGATTGGATCACATGATGATTGATGCCATGATGCTTGTCTATTTATTCTTATGTGGACTGCCCATGTTAAATGTGTGCTGTGCTGGGGCCTGCGTGCCTGGAATCAAACTTGTAAATTATTTTGTGATCTGCGAATCACATTTGTACTTAATTTATAATGTATAATTGACCTGCGAGTCAAACTTGTCTAGATAGATCAAATTGTATTTGATTAGACAAGAGCACAAAGGCACACATCAGAGGAGCATTCACCTGGTGGCGCACCTGAGGTGCTCTTGGCGCTAGGGCCCTGGGTTGGACCAGATGAGATGCAAATGAGCTCAAGTGAAGACTTAAGTAAAATTAAGGTCTTACTAGGGTTCATGGGCTTTTACCACATAAGATCATGCTTTCTATTTATTGCTTAAATAATTAGAATTGCATGTGTTTATCTTCTGCTATCACCATAGGCCTTGTATGATAGTTAAGAAGATAAAAGACCGTTAAAATCCAACGCTAATATATCAAGCACGTAATGCCTTCTGGCGCGAAACCTCACTGTTCTGACTATCGTTGGAGCCGTGTTGAACCCACTCAGTGGGCACGTCCATCTATCTTCAGACAGTGCGGGATTACACCTGCGTGTTACAGAGTAGGGATTTATCCCTTCTCGTTGCTCAGCATAGCACGTGGTGGTCCAGGGAGTAGGTCAGGTCAGCTTGACCATGTAGACTACATATGTGGCGCATATGGTAGTGCATGGAGGCAGCCATCTGTGGGGTCAGAGACTGTGTTGTACCAACTCAGTTGGCACAGTCTGCTGGATTGCCTAGATGAAGGGGAATCGCACGGGTTTGCGATTGGCTGGGACAGCCTACCAGAAATTAATGCTTGTCATCTCTGTGCATCTTATCTCGCCTGAGCGGGACGCGGAGACCAAGTATGAAATCTGGATCCCATCTCACTAAAAGAGTGTTACTCTTTCGGACTGTTTTCTGGATTTTTCAGTCAGACAAAATAGTGGGAAAAAGAATCTTTCTTAAAGTCCTGGATTGATTCTGAACATTGATACTGACCTTGCTGTTCTTGCATTGTTGTAGATTCCTGCAGCAACGAACACCATGAGCTTCAATGTGCGATCCCTACTGGAAAGGGAGAAGTTTGCTGGGCCGAACTTCTCTGACTGGTTCGGACACCTTAAGATCGTTCTTAAGGCAGAGAGGAAACTGTATGTCCTCGAGACGGCGATACCGCCGCAGCCCGCTGCGAACGCCGCAAGGGCGGTTCGTGATGCCTATGAAAAGCACGTCAATGATAGCATTGATGTCGCTTGCCTGATGCTAGCGTCTATGACGCCACCGCTGCAGCGTCAGCATGAGGATATGTCGGCTATAGAGATTATAGCGAACCTCAAGATGCTGTATGCTGCACAGGCGAGGACAGAACGCTATAATCTGACGAAGCTCTTCTTTCAGAGCAAACTGGCTGAGGGGAGCCCAGTGGGAGCTCACGTGCTCAAGATGATTGGGCACAAGGAGGCTCTGGAGAAACTGGGGCATACCGTCAACCAGGAGCTTGCTGTAGATATTATTCTGCAGTCTCTTCCGCCTTCTTTCGATGCGTTCATCATTAACTTTAATATGAACAAAATCGATTGTACGCCGGTAGAGCTGCTGAATATGCTCTTGACTACTGAGGAAACTCTGAAGGGCAAGCCTTCAACCTCTGTCTTAATGGTTCCTTTTAGGAACAAGAAGAAGGGGAAGAAGGGCAAGGCCCCTGTCAAGAACTACAGTAAGGCTCTGAAACAGAAGGTCAAGCGGTCCAAGGACAACAGGTGTTTCCACTGTGGCCAGCTGGGTCACTGGAAAAAGGACTGTAAAGCGCTCCAAGGAGATAAGAGGGGAAGCATCGCTTCTGGCTCAGGTATATACGTGACGGAAGTCATGGTTTCATCTTCTTCTATTTCATGGGTGTTGGACACTGCATGTGGAGTTCACATTTGTTCAAATGTACAGGAACTCAAGAGAAGAAGGCAGGTGGGACAGCATGAGGTAGACCTACGCGTTGGAAACGGGGCACGGGTTGCTGCTGTTGCTGTAGGAGACTATTTCATTTCTTTACCATCTGGCATTGTATTGGAATTAAACAATTGTTATTTTGTACCGAGTATCACCAAGAATATTATCTCTATTCCTGCTCTTGTCAGGAAAGGATTTGCCTTTGAATGCAATATTTCAAAGTGTGTTTTATCTGTAGATAATATTGTGTATGCAACTGGTTCAATTAACAATGGGTTATACATGTTGGACATGGAAAATTCTATACAAAACATTGATAATAAGAAAGCCAAGTATGCTGATGACAGCACCTTGCTATGGCATAGTCGTTAGGCCATATAAACGAGAAACGCATTAAGCGGTTGCATGATCATGGACTGCTGGGATCTTTCTCCTATGAGGAGTTTGATACATGCAAAGCTTGTTTGATGGGTAAAATGACGAAGTCTCCTTTTCCTAACAAAGGTCAAAGGGCTTCAGGTTTACTTGACCTCATACACAGTGATGTGTGTGGGCCATTTAGTAAACATGCCAGAGGTGGCTATCAGTACTTCATTACCTTTACTGATGATTTCAGTAGGTATGGGTATGTCTATCTAATGAGACATAAAAGTGAATCTTTTGACAAGTTCAAAGAGTTCAAAAATGAAGTACAAAATCAGTTAGGCCGAAATATCAAGGCACTTCGTTCTGATCGAGGTGGAGAATACCTAAGTCGAGAATTTACTGACTATCTGAAAGAGTGTGGGATTATCTCACAGCTCACTCCGCCAGGAACACCGCAATGGAATGGTGTGTCCGAGAGGAGAAATAGAACGTTACTTGACATGGTTCGTTCTATGATGAGTCAGGCTACTCTTCCATACTCCTTTTGGGGTTTTGCACTGGAAACAGCTGCAAAGGTACTAAACCGAGTGCCATCCATGGCAGTTTCAAAGACGCCATATGAGTTATGGTATGGGAAACAGCCTAGCTTGACATTTATCAGGATCTGGGGTTGCGAGGCTTATGTCAAAAAGCTCGCCTCTGGGAAACTGGAGAGCAGATCTGAGAAATGCATCTTTGTCGGTTACCCTAAGGAAACTAAGGGTTATTATTTCTACGATCCCAAAGAGAACAAGGTTTTTGTTGCTCGGACGGCCATATTTCTTGAGAAGGAATTTCTTCTGCAAGAGGCCAGTGGGAGAGAAATAAAGCTGGATGAGAATCCAGAGGAAGGACAAAGTAGTCAAGTGCAGTTGGATGAGCCAGAGCCAGTGGATCAGGTTATTGAACAACCTGAGGCTCAGATAACACGGGAACCGCGAAGATCGGGAAGGATCCGTCGACAGCCTGAGCGCTATGACGGAGTCTACATCATTGATAATGATGAACCCCTCACTTATGCGGATGCGGTCAGTGGACCGGAGTCAGCTAGATGGCTTGATGCTATGCGAGCCGAGATGGACTCCATGTCAGATAACCAAGTCTGGGATTTGGTTGATCCGCCTCCGGGAGTAATCCCTATAGGCTGTAAATGGATCTTCAAGAAGAAGATTGACATGGATGGTAACGTGGTTACCTATAAAGGCAGGCTAGTTGCGAAAGGTTTCAAACAAATCTACGGGATAGATTATGATGAAACTTTCTCACCTGTAGCCATGTTTAAGTCTATTCGGATTCTTTTCGCGATAGCTGCGTATTACGATTATGAGATCTGGCAGATGGATGTGAAAACAGCTTTCCTTAATGGAAATCTGGATGAGGATATGTATATGACACAACCTGAGGGTTTCACTAATCCAGCAGATCGTCATAAAATATGCAAGTTAAAGAAATCCATTTATGGATTGAAACAAGCATCTAGAAGCTGGAATATTCGTTTCGATGAATCAATCTCTGAGTTTGGTTTCATCAAGAACGAAGATGACCCGTGTGTATATAAGAGGTTTAGTGGGAGCGTAATTACATTCCTAATCCTCTACGTCGATGATATCTTAATCATTGGAAACGATATTCCTGAACTGCATGCGGTTAAAGCATGGTTAGGAAAATGTTTCCAGATGAAAGATCTAGGAGAAGCAGCCTATGTGTTAGGTGTGAAGATCTACCGGGATAGATCTAAGAGGCTTCTCGGGCTGTGCCAAAGTACTTACATCGATAAAGTCCTGGAGAGATTCCATTTAGAGAAGTCTAAACGTGGATATCTTCCAGTCAGACATGGTCTGAATCTTTCGAAGAGTCAGTGTCCACAAACACAGACTGAGAAAGATGAAATGGACAATACGCCTTATGCTTCGGCTATTGGGTCCATTATGTATGCGATGTTGTGTACTCGCCCAGACGTCGCTTACGGGTTAAGCGTGACCAGTCGATTCCAAAGTAATCCAGGTTTGGCACACTGGATTGCGGTCAAGAACATTATAAAATATCTGCGGAGGACCAAAGATATGTTCTTGATATATGGTGGTCAGGAAGAACTCAGTATAGAGGGATATACTGACGCTTCGTTCCAGTCAGACCAGGATGATTTCCGATCGCAATCAGGCTATGTCTTTAGCTTGAATGGTGGAGCAGTGGTGTGGAAGAGTTTCAAACAGTCAACTGTTGCTGATTCCACAACAGAAGCCGAGTATGTTGCAGCCTCGGAAGCATCCAAGGAGGCAGTGTGGATTCGTAAGTTCGTGAGAGAACTTGGTGTTGTTCCTTCGAGTGCAGATCCTTTGGTTATCTTCTGTGATAACACTGGAGCAATCGCACAAGCAAAGGAACCACGGTCGCACCAGAAGTCCAAGCACATACAGAGACGGTTTCACTTGATCCGGGAGATCATTGATCGAGGCGAGATCAAAATATGCAAGGTTCATACAGATGATAATCTGGCAGACCCGCTTACCAAGCCTCTGGCGCAGCAGAAGCATGAGAAGCACTGTAATAATATGGGTTTGAGATTTCTCAACCATTAGATTAAGTGCAAGTGGGAGATTGTTGGGGTATGCCCTTAAGGCTAATGTTTGAGGCCTTGGGATTGTATAAGTATCATGTAATAAACTCTTGTGTTTATAAAAGGCATGGTTATTATTCAGGTTGTTATCTTGTCTGCTGTAATGAGAGTACTTCTGAATAATGTCTCAAAGCTGTTCAGCTAGGCTGACAGGCTATAAGTCCTTAGTCGAGATATCTTGGTGAACATGAGACAGCCTTGATATGGTTAAGACTAATATGTGTTCTAATCTTATAGGATGCTTCGAGCATGGAATAAGATGTAGACTCATGGGTACATTGGATGTACTGGACAGACCCTACTAGGATATTCAGTTGGTTGTCACAATGTGAATATTCCTTGTATGCATCAAGTGGCACATGTCCTTTGACTTGAGATCACTTGTGTTTCTAAATGATGAATGTCATTATTTTGAGGTAGTTCAATATCATTTGAAATATAATGATTATAGACTATCTTGGATAATGATCATGAGTCAGGTTAGGACACTAGTGATAGATATAGGATTGCCGTCTCCTTGTTCAAGGAGTGTGATGTTCTAAAGGGCCCCCCCTATATGAGATGATTGAGATAGTGTATGGCCATACCCAGATGACTATGATCATCTGATCTAATCATGCTCATCGTATTGGAGTTACAGGCTTGACATGCTTGTCCAATAAGAACATCCAGTGGCAAAGGAAACATGCATGCCTCGTGAGTTTGATTCACACTTGAGCTGTGTTTTGGGTGTAGTCTTGGAAGACTCTTTCCTTTATATCGGGAGACAGTGATGTGTTGCTAGATACCCCTCACTGATCGTGATAACGTAAGTTATCGTTACCGACATTTAAAGGAAACCCTTAGGGTCGCACAATGTGATGATATGGCTTACTTAAGTCAGATCGTGTGGACTGAATTCTTTGGGTTCAGTTTAAAGGGAAATAAACTCTGATTGTAAGTGAGATCTGGTCTGATCATGTTTGATTGATTAGGGCTTGAGATCGGTAAGCTTCGATCGAGAGAGTTGATGCTAGATCGGTGAGATCAAGAGCATCAGGAGATGGACGGTTGGATCTGGAACCTTAGGGTTTGATATGGTCTAGACCAAGTGGCTTGGCTCAATTTGCGTTTTGAACCAACTCTAATTGAACCGGTTCACTATGTGATCGCTTGGTTCAATGAGAGGTTCAATGCAAGGAAGTTTCGAACGTTCACTTGGAGTGAACGCTTAAGCCATTGAGACTTACCTATTTTGGAAGGCGGTTTTCGATAATGAAAGAAAAACGCTTCCATGTGGTAACGCGGAAGGCTGGTCTCAACGCCTTGCATCTTTCGCTTGAGGGTGATCGACGAGAAGGTGGTTTTGGACAAGGAGCTCTCGGCCAAAGGATCATCTCATCCCTTGCATACGACAACCCTTGAAGGACCTTGCTAGCACAAGGATCTCCAAGGAGCAAGCACATCATCTTGTGTGCGTCAACTAGGGAGAAGATCCCTTTCGATCTTTCTCTTCCAAGTCGCCATCTTCTTCATGGCTTTGGTAAAGATCTAAACTCCATCTCGTTGATCATATTATCTTGCTAAGATCCATGAAAACCCTAGCTTCCGCTTGAAAGTTTTGATGCGCCACCCTAAAGGGTTTTTCGCCCCCCTCTTGAAAGGGGTTTCATATGCATGCGCTCCCCCTTGAAGGGGACCCTCCAATTTGGTTCATAGGAGGGGGGGGGGAGATTCTGGACCTCTATAAACTCTTGGTCTGCAATGTTAAGGCCAAGGTCATGCACTATTGGTGTATATGCCCTAGGACCTAGTTTTGGTCTATTATTGTGCTACTTGATGTTGATATTTTATATATATCATTCTAGCATTGTCATTATCTATATTTGCTTACATCTGCGATTATGTACTTATATGATAATGTCCCTAGAGACAGATTGGATCTGTGCTCAAATGATTGTCCCCAATCGATGTACGTGAGTAGATATGGGACAGCTCTGGTACTTGTGAGACTGGTATATGGGCTGGTTAGGTACGAGGTGCTAACACAGACATATGGGTATATCAGTGGTGGATATACTGGATCGACCCGCTGTGAGGCAATGACTTGGTGTCACAAGTTATCCTCACAAGTGATAGGAGATGCATTGATCCCTTGACTTGAGGTCATTGGCCATTCTATATGGTTAGGGATATGCTTTGATTCAACCTAACACCTCACCATAGTTGGAGGGTAATAACGATTGTCATTGAGTATGTCACGACCCACATGAGATGGTCAATGGACAGACAGAGGATTTGCCCCTTCCTAAGGGAAGTTTGATATCCATAGAGCCCCTCTATGGTTCTATGACTGCAAGTGTATGGCCATACCCAGGTGAGACCTGATTTAGTCATAACCATGAGATTGGATGAAAACAAGTGGTGACACACTTGTCCAATCGGATATCAGTACGACAAAGAGACTGGAATGCATATGTACCTAATTGTGATGATGGAGATGTCGATGTCGATATCCATTCCAATTACCTGGGTAGCAGCGATGCACTGCTAGGTGCCACTCACTGCTTGTGGTGACCTTTGGTCAGCACTGCCAGCGTCAGAGGAACCTACAGGGTCACACACCTTGATACTTGAGTTCTCGTATTGATCGGGAAACCTTGTGATCGAGTTATTGGATAACTCGGATCTATTTGGGAGATTTCATCTGCGCCAATGGGCCTGATGAGATGGAAGAAACTTATTGGAGCCAACTTCCATTTTGGCATATTGACCAATGTAACCATGGTTAGCCTCATTTGACCTTGGGTTAACTTGGATTGGATCCAATAACTTGGTTAATGTGCATAATGGACCTTGGGCTAGGCCCATTGATAAGTTGGTATTGCTAATAAGTTATCACGAAGAAGAAAGGGGCTAAAAGGGTATAATGGGGATAAATCTCATCCCATTGGCGCCTAAGGGCATAATGGGGAGGAGTAGGCGATTTTGCTTCATGAAGCCAAATCCCAACCCTAACACTAGCCGCCCCCTTGCATAACTGTCCTAGGGCTCTATATAAGTGGTTCTAGGTGCCCCCTCTCATGTATTCTATTCCTTGGATGCGTGAACACTGAGAGAGGCGAGAGCAAGCTTGGAGGTGGCGCAACCTCCTCTTCCATCTTCATAGCCGCAAGCATCTTCCTTCCTCTTGGCGCTTCTTCCCTTGAAGGTGGCACAAGTGTGACAAGGGCTTAGTGACTTCATCCTCTTCTCCTCATCTTCTTCTTTGGCACTTCATCCTTGGAGGTGGCGCAAGTCTTGAAGAAGGTGACAAGGGCTTGGATCTTCTTCCCGAGGCTAGCACTAGGCGTGGAAGAAGAGGACTCGAGGCATCCGTGTGTGTGAAACTGCAGAGGGCACATGCTTGGGCGCCTATCACGACATCAGTCTCATCTTGCTTTAAGGTATATTCTATCTCATCGTGTCGACTCTCTCGCATGCGATCTTCACTGGGTTTTTGGTACTGGCTCGTTTCGGGGATATTGCTTCCGCTGTGCAATGTTTTGTGTAATCTCTATCTCTGAAAATTGTAAAATATCCCCAGGGTTTCCCAACAGTGGTATCAGAGCGACTTGCGAGAATCGAACGATATAATTTCATGCTTTTCCATGCTCACATGCCATATCTCAATTTTCACAAATTACATGATCACATGACAAACGATTTTTCTAAGTAGGAAAAATTAGGGTTTCTTGTTTCTATCATCTTTTCAATCTCTTTTGGATTTTTGGGTTATTTTTCTTGCATGATTTAAGGATCAAAAGGCGCACGTGGTTTTAACAAGTAGGACGGGCATTGTGTCTTCGGACTGGCCGAGTCTCTTGATCTGACAAAATTGCCAGCCGAAAGGATCTTTGAAATCATCATGAAAGTTTAATCGCAAATAACCGAAAGATTTGTGATAAGAAGATGAGGAAAAGAGACTGGTTTTATGAAAAAGTAAAATTCCAAATTTTATATTTTTCATGAGCATGTAGAATTTCATGTGTAGATACCTTACTTGTGTATAATGTTGTGATCATGAGTCAAGCCCCTTTTGCATGCCTGTGATGTATCCTTGTGAGGCCTGCGTGCCGCTTTTCCTTTTGCTTTTAACTAAGAAGAAGATTAGGGTGGCGCATGTACTTGGAGCTAGGCGCATGCATGAAGCTTGCGCACCTTGCATGGTGGTGCAACAAGCTTCAAAGATGGTGCATCCTTGCATGGGGGCACAAGATAGGGTTTGGCCGAGCCTTCTGCTTGTGTGCTATCCCTCTTGTGACTTGCTAGATGGCACACCTTCCTTGGAGGAAGACCATGGCATTGGCTAAACCTTGGGGTGTACCCCTAGCGTTTGAGACCTAAACCATGTGAGGAGGACCTTGGAGTCAACCTTGAAGTTCAAGTTAGAGGTTGGCAAGGTTAGGTCTTGTCTTTGGGGCTTGAATCCTAGGTCAAGAGTTGAACCTCCTTTTGGCATGGGTTGGTTCAATGTCTTGAATAGGCTATCATCACATCATTCATTTATTGCTTTTGATATCTACTAAGCATGCCTGTTTTATCATTATGTTATAACTATAGGATTGCATGCCTGTAATGTTACACATAAGATAAAACTGATGAGACCTTAAAAACCTTCATAAATAAATATCAAGTCTAGTAGCCTTCTACGCATAGCCCTCACTAAGATATCGATCAATGGTGTTGTGAACTGTTTTCCACCCTCGTGGGACACACCCACTTATCTTTAGAAAGTGCGTGGTGGCAATGGTTTCCCCAGTCCATTTTAATCGGGCGTGCCTTCACAAGAAAACTCGTTGGCCCTGGGCAAAACGGTTAGGAATGGACTTGACTAGATGTGCTGGGCATATGGTGGAGCTCTAGAGGCATCGTTGAGAGGTTAGGGTTTCATGCTGCATCCAGCCCTCGCTGGACATGAAATGCCTAGACTGTCTCAATAAGGGGAATTGCTTGGAGCAATCGGCCGGCGTGCCCACCTCAAGAAGCATGGGTTACTTTGTGCATCTCATCCCACCCTCGTGGGACGCGAAGCCTCATGTGGAATAAGGATCCCATCTCACTAGGAAGTCTTAAACTTCCCGATTAACTTGTGGGTTGTCAATTCGATTAAAATAGTGAGAGCCATAATCATTTAAAACAAGTCCAGTTTAAATGATTTGAAGTAGTACTAATCTGTTGTTTCTTGACTGTTGTAGAACAATGACAACGAACAATAGCGGTTGGTCACTGCGATCTATCCTTGAGAAGGACAAGTTGGTTGGATCCAACTTGATGGATTGGTATATGAACTTGAGAATTGTGCTCAAGCTTGAGAGAAAGCTCTATGTCCTTGAGCAGCCCATTCCAGAACCAATTCCATGCTCGGCCTCAGCGGCTGAGAGGGATGCTTATGATAAGCATCAGGCTGATACTTTGGAGGTTGCACAATTGTTGTTAACCAACATGTCGCCTGAGCTTCAAAGGCAATATGAATTGAAGAGTGCCTCTGAGATTATTACTAATCTAAGATAGCTCTTTAATGAATTGGTTAGGCTCAATCCTCCTAAAGTTAATATTCAGTGTGTTGAGGCGAAAGGCTTAACCAAGGAATTGAAATTAAAGATGGAATGGATCAGGAACAATAAGTGCTATTAATGTAGAGGGCCACCTCACATGTTGAAGGACATGGTGCGACTTCAGAATGAGGAGAAGAAAGGCTTGGCCTTAGCTTCTAGCTCAGGTATTTATGTTACAAAAGTCAACCTTTCTACTTCTATGTCATGGGTATTGGATACCGCATGTGGAGCTCATATTTGTACAAATATGCAGGGGCTCAAGAAAAGTAGATCGGTACGGGCTGGAGTGATTGACCTACGAGTTGGAAACGGGGCACAGGTTGCTGCTGTTGCTGTAGGAGTTTTGACTCTCTCCCTGCCATCTGGACTTCAGTTAGAGTTAGATAATTGCTATTATGTACCTTCGCTTACTAAGAACATTGTATCCATTCCTTGCTTGGCAAAGAAGAGATTTAAGTTTGAAATAAATAAGAACTCTTGTTCTTTTTCATTTGCAAATATGTTCTATGGGAAGGGTACTTTGTGCATTGGTCTATATGTGTTAGACAAGGATAACTCTATTTGTAACATAAATAATAAAAGGACCAAACTGAGTGGTTCAGTTGGTGCTTTCCTATGGCATTGTCAATTAGCCCATATAAACAAAAATCGCATTCAACAACTCCATGCAAATGGGTTGTTAGATTCAAGTTCCTTAGAGGAATTTGATACATGTGAGCCTTGCTTGTTAGGGAAAATGACAAAGGCGCTCTTCACCAAAATTGGTGAGAGGGTAGGAGGTTTGTTGGATCTCATACATAGAGATGTGTGTGGGCCATTCAATAAGCAAGCCAGAGGAGGCCACAACTACTTCATCACTTTTACTGATGATTTCAGTAGATATGGTTATGTCTACCTAATGAGACATAAGTCTGAATCGTTTGAGAAATTCAAAGAGTTCAAACATGAAGTAGAGAACCAGCTTGGTAGATCCATTAAGACTCTTCGATCAGATCGTGGTGGAGAGTACCTGAGCGGTGAGTTCCTTGACTATCTAAAAGAGTGTGAGATTCTGTCCCAACTCACTCCTCTTGTAACACCCCAATGGAATGGTGTGTCTGAAAGGAGAAATCGAACTTTGTTGGACATGGTTTGATGTATGATGAGTCATGCAACTCTACCTCCCTCATTCTGGGGGCATGCACTTGAAACAGCTTCTCTAATACTGAATAATGTTCCATCTAAGAGTGTCTCAAAGATTCCATATGAGGTATGGAGTGGGAGACGCCCTAATCTCACTTTTATCAGGATCTGGGGATGTGAGGCTTATGTCAAACGTCAGGATTCTAGCAAGCTAGAACCTAGATCTGATAAGTGTATGTTTGTGGGGTACCCTAAGGAGACTAAGGGTTACTACTTCTATGTTCCCACCGAGAACAAAGTTTTTGTTGCTTGGGGTGCTGTCTTTCTACAGAAAGAATTTCTCATGAAAGAAGTTACTGGGAGGAAGTTTGACTTGGATGAGGACCAAGTGCAACCACAAGACAAAGAGATGGAATTTGAGCCACCTGCACCGGTTGCTAGGCAACCTGAGGCTCAGACACAGGCCCCATGTAGGTCTGGGAGGATTCGTCGTGCACCTGAGAGGTATGGGTCACTGCCGACCCAACACGATGGGATCTTCATCATTGAGGATGAACCCAGGACTTATGATGAGGCGGTCAGTGGACCGGACTCCGAGAGATGGCTTGAGGCCATGCAATCCGAGATGGATTCCATGTCGGCTAACCAAGTCTGGGATTTGGTTGAGTTACCTGATGGGGTAAAACCCATAGGGTGTAAATAGGTCTTCAAGAGGAAGACAGACATGGATGACAACGTAGTTACCTATGAAGGTAGACTAGTGGCTAAGGGATTCAGACAAGTCCACGGTGTGGACTATGATGAAACCTTTTCGCCAGTTACTATGTTCAAATCCATTAGGATTCTGCTTGCTATAGCTGCATATTATGATTATGAGATATGGCAGATGGATGTAAAGACAACTTTCCTTAATGGGAAACTAACTAAGGATGTGTATATGACACAACCTGATGGCTTCATCCATCTTGCAGAGGCCAATAAGGTCTGCAGGCTAAAGAGATCCATTTATGGATTAAAGCAAGCATCTCAAAGTTGGAATCTTCGATTTGATGAAGCTGTGAGAGATTATGGCTTTATCAAAAGCGAAGATGACGCCTGTGTATACAGAAAATTCAGTGGGAGCTTGGTGACTTTTCTGGTCTTGTATGTCGATGACATACTGCTCATTGGGAACGACATCCCTAGTCTTCAAGCTGTGAAGACATGGTTAGGGAAGTGTTTCGAGATGAAGGACTTAGGGGAGGCCGCCTATATTCTAGGCATGAGGATCTATAGGGATAGATCCAAGAGGCTCCTAGCCCTTAGTTAGATACCTACATTGATAAGGTCCTGGAGAGGTTCAACTTGGAGCAATCCAAGAAAGGGTACCTTCCAGTGAGACATGATCTTACTCTCTCAAAGAGCTAGTGTCCCACCACACAGGCTGAGAGGGATGACATGAGTCGAGTGCTTTATGCTTCGGTAGTGGGATCGATTATGTATGCAATGTTGTGTACTAGACCAGATGTGGCTTATGCTGTGAGCATAACCAGCCGATACCAATCCTGTTGGGGTATGCCCTTAAGGCTAATATTTGAGGCCTTGGGATTGTAACAGTATCATGTATAAACTCTTATGTTTATAAAGGCATGGTTGTTATTCAGTTTGTTACATTGTCTGCTACAATAAGTGTACTTCTGAATAATGTCTCAAAGCTGTTCAGCTAGGCTGACATGCAGTTAAGTCCTTAGTTGATATATCTTGGTGAACATGAGACAGCCTTGATATGATTAAGACTAATATGTGTTCTAATCTTATAGGATGCTTCGAGCATGGAATAAGATGTAGACTCATGGGTACATTGGATGTACTGGACAGACCCTATTTGGATATTCAATTGCTTGTCACAATGTGAATAATCCTTGTTTGCTACAAGTGGCACATGTCCTCTGACTTGAGATCACTTGTGTTTCTAAATGATGATTGTCATTGTTTTGAGGTAGTTCAATATCATTTGAAACATAATGATTATAGACTATCTTGGATGGTGAGCTTGAGTCAGGTTAGGGCACTAGTGATAGATATAGGATTGCCGTCTCCTTGTTTAAGGAGTGTGATGTTCTAAAGGGGCCCCCTGGATGAGATGATTGAGAGAGTGTATGGCCATACCCAGGTGACTGTGTTCATCTGATCTAATCATGCTCATCATATTGGAGTTACAAGCTTGACACGCTTGTCCAATAAGAACATCCAGTGGCAAAGGAATCATGTATGCCTAGTGAGTTGATTCACACTTGTGCTGTTGTTTGGGTGTAGTCTTGGAAGACTCTTTTCTTTATATCGGGAGATAGTGATGTGTTGCTAGATACCCCTCACTGTTCGTGATAACGTAAGTTATCGTTACCGACATTTAAAGGAAACCCTCAGGGTCGCACAATTTGATGATATGGCTTACTTAAGTCAGATCGTGTGGACTGAATTGTTTAAGTTCAGTTTAAAGGAATTTAGTCTCTGATTGTAAGTGAGATCTGGTCTGATCATGTTTGATTGATTAGGGCTTGAGATCGGTAAGCTTCGATTGAGAGAATGGATGCTAGATCGGTGAGATCAGAAGCATCGAGAGATCAACGGTTAGATCTGAAGCCTTAGGGTTTAATTGAGATCTAGACTAATTGCTTGGCTTATTTGGTTTCTTGAACTGAACCAACTTGAACCGGCTCATCATATGAGCGCATGGTTCAAAGGGGAGAGCTAATAGCGTTAAGGAAAATTCATGGTCGCATGAATTGGAGACTTTGCTATTTTTAGATAGCACTTCTCTAAACGTGACCACGCTTCACGTTCACGCAAAAGGGAAGCTCTATTCTCGCCTCTCGCCCTTCTCTCTCGACACACTCGTGTGTGGTGACGACTTCAAGTCTCTAGGAGAGGATTCGGCCAAGAAGAAAAAAATATCTCTTTCCTTCCACACGACAAGCACCTCTTGGAACCTTGCTAGCACAAGGAGCACCAAGGGAGTAGGCGGCTTCTTCATCTTGTGTGCGCATCCTTTGGAGGAGATCCTCTCGCTCTCTGCTTCCAAGACACCATCCAAGAGATGGCGATGGTATGGATCTTTCTCTTTTATACTAGCATTCAAAAGTTGATCATATGATATATTAAGATCTCTTGAAACCCTAGCTTCCCATGCGAATTTTTATATGCGCCTCCCTTAGGGTTTCGGCCCCCTAGATTAAGGGGACTTTCAATTGGTATCAGAGCCTAGGTTTTATATATTCATATGATTGCTTATGGTGATCCATGTATGTTGAATGTTTAGATCTAATATTTCTCATCATGCGAAAATACCAGATAGATGTATTTTTTTTGTGGCGCATGTATGAGATGAACTTTTGTTGGCGCATGCTTTACATGTTTTAGTTTTTGTTTTCAAAACTTTCATGACATGCGCGACTCACTATAGATCTAAGGCCTTACTGTAAACCCTTAGACGGGTTATTAGGGTTGAAGTCATCCCCTAGGTTAGATCCAAAATGTCTGATCAGACCACCTGACAGCCTTGATGGGTTGACCAGATAGCACCTGTGCGCAAGCATCTGGTGGCTATAGGTCGACTGCAGACAGGCGTGTAGCGGTGTCTGATTGAGACGACTAGTGAACACACATGAGTTAGGCCCGGGGTCACACCCGCTTGCCAGAACTCATGAGGGTTGTTCAGCCCTGGCGCATGCATGGTTGACCTTTTGGTCGACTCAAGTCGGTTAGGACTTGGTGCATGCAAGGGCACTGGATCTGACTAGGTTGGATGAGTGGATCCCTAGTAATGGACCGTTGTAAGGTAGTGAGGGCATATAAGAAAATTAAAATTGATGCCTATGGGGTTTTCGAAATTTAATTTTCATGATTGGATCACATAATGATTGATGCCTATGCTTGTTTATTTATTCTTATGTGGGCTGCCCATGTTAAATGTGTGCTGTGCTGGGGCCTGCGTGCCTGTATTAAAATGTAAATTAATTATTGTGATCTGCGCATCACATTGTTTTAATTTATAAAATGTAATTGACCTGCGAGTCAATCTTGTCTAGATAGATTAATTTGTAAGTTAATCAGACAAGAGCACAGAGTACACTTGGCAGAGGCGCATGCAGCTTGATGCTAGACCAGGAGGGAGGTCCAGGGTTCGACTCTGGGACCGGGCGCATTTTCCCTGGTGGGCGCACCTCAGTTGCAAATGGCGCTTGAGCCCTGGTTTGGGCCTGATGAGCAGCTAAAGACCCATGAAGAAAAGCAAGTGAAGACTTAAGTATCTTAAGGTCTTACTTAGGCTATGGGCTTTTACCACATAAGATCCATGCTTTCTTTTATTGTTTAAATAAGTAGAATAGCATGATTTATTTATCTTCTGCTATCACCATAGGAATTGCATGATAGTGAAGAAGATAAAAGACCGTTAAAATCCAACGCTAAAATATCAAGCTCGCATGTCTTCTAACGCGAAACCTCACTGTTCTGATTATCGTTGGAGCCGTGTTGTACCCACTCAGTGGGCACGTCCATCTATCTTCAGACGGTGCGGGATTACACCTGCGTGTTACAGAGAAGGGATTTATCGCTTCTCGTTGCTCAGCATAGCACGTGGTGGTCCAGGGAGTAGGTCGGGTCAGCTTGACCATGTAGGCTACATATGTGGCGCATATGGTAGCGCATGGAGGCAGCCATCTGTGGGGTCAGAGATTGTGTTGTACCAACTCAGTTGGCACAGTCTGCTGGATTGCCCAGATGAAGGGGAATCGTACGGGTTGGCGATTGGCAGGGACTGCCTACCAGAAATTAGTGCTTGTACTCTCTGTGCATCTTATCTCGCCTGAGCGGGACGCGGAGACCAAGTATGAAATCTGGATCCCATCTCACTAAAAGAGTTTTACTCTTTCGGGCTGTTTTGCTGGATTTTTCAGCCAGATAAAATAGTGAGAAAAAGGAATCATTCTTAAGTCCTGATTGATTCTTAACATTGATACTGACCTTGCTGTTCTTGCATTGTTGTAGATACCTGCAGCAACGAACACCATGAGCTTCAATGTGCGATCCCTACTGGAAAGAGAGAAGTTTGCTGGGCCAAACTTCTCAGATTGGTTCGGACACCTTAAGATTGTTCTTAAGGCAGAGAGGAAACTGTATGTCCTCGAGACGGCGATACCGCCTCAGCCCGCTCCGAACGCCGCAAGGGCGGTTCGGGAAGCTTATGAAAAGCACGTCAATGATAGCATTGATGTCGCTTGCCTGATGCTAGCGTCTATGACGCCACCGCTGCAGCGTCAGCATGAGGATATGTCTGCTATAGACATGATAGCAAACCTCAAGATGCTGTATGCTGCACAGGCGAGGACAGAACGCTATAATCTGACAAAGCTGTTCTTTCAGAGCAAACTGGCTGAAGGGAGCCCAGTGGGAGCTCACGTGCTCAAGATGATTGGGCACAAGGAGGCTCTAGAGAAACTGGGGCATACCATCAATCAGGAGCTTGCTGTAGACATTATTCTGCAGTCTCTCCCGCCCTCTTTCGATCCGTTCATTATTAACTTTAATATGAACAAAATCGATTGTACTCCGGCAGAGCTGCTGAATATGCTCTTGACTACTGAGGAAACTCTGAAGGGAAAGCCTTCAACCTCTGTCTTAATGGTTCCTTCAAGGAACAAGGAGAAGGGGAAGAAGGGCAAGACCCCTGTCAAGAGTTACAGCAAGGCACTGAAGCAAAAAGTCAAGCGGTCAAAGGAATACAGATGTTTCCACTGTGGCCAGCTAGGTCACTGGAAAAAGGACTGTAAAGCGCTCCAAGGAGATAAGAGGGGAAGCTTTGCTTCTGGCTCAGGTATATACGTGACGGAAGTCATGGTTTCATCTTCTTCTATTTCATGGGTGTTGGACACTGCATGTGGAGTTCACATTTGTTCAAATGTACAGGAACTCAAGAGAAGAAGACAGGTGGGACAGCATGAGGTGGACCTACGAGTTGGAAACGGGGCACGGGTTGCTGCTGTTGCTGTAGGAGACTATTTCATATCTTTGCCATCTGGACTTGTATTAGAACTAAACAGTTGTTACTTTGTTCCCAGCATTACTAAGAATATTATCTCTATTCCTGCTCTTGTCAGGAAGGGATTTTCCTTTGAATGCAATATTTCAAAGTGTGTTTTATCTTTTGATAATATTGTTTATGCTACTGGTTCAATTAACAATGGGTTATTCATGTTGGACATGGAATGTTCTATACAAAATATTGATATTAAGAAAGCCAAGTATGCTGATGACAGCACCTTGCTATGGCATAGTCGTTTAGGCCATATTAACAAGAAACGCATTAAGCGGTTGCATGATCATGGACTGCTGGGATCATTCTCCTATGAGGAGATTGATACATGCAAGGCTTGTTTAATGGGTAAAATGACGAAGTCACCTTTTCCTAACAAAGGTCAAAGGGCTTCAGGTTTACTTGACCTTATACACAGTGATGTGTGTGGGCCATTTAGTAAACATGCCAGAGGTGGCTATCAGTACTTCATTACCTTTACTGATGATTTCAGTAGATATGGGTATGTCTATTTAATGAGACATAAAAGTGAATCTTTTGACAAGTTCAAAGAGTTCAAGAATGAAGTACAGAATCAGCTAGGCCGAAATATCAAGGCACTTCGTTCTGATCGAGGTGGAGAATACCTAAGTCATGCGTTTACTGACTATCTGAAGGAGTGTGGGATTATCTCACAGCTCACTCCGCCAGGAACACCGCAATGGAATGGTGTGTCCGAAAGGAGAAATAGAACGTTACTTGATATGGTTCGTTCTATGATGAGTCAGGCTACTCTTCCATATTCCTTTTGGGGATTTGCACTGGAAACAGCTACAAAGGTACTAAACCGAGTGCCATCCAAGGCAGTTTCAAAGACCCCATATGAATTATGGTATGGGAAACAGCCTAGCTTGACATTTATCAGGATCTGGGGCTGCGAGGCTTATGTTAAAAGGCTCGCCTCTGGGAAACTAGAGAGCAGATCTGACAAATGTATCTTTGTCGGTTACCCTAAGGAAACTAAGGGTTATTATTTCTACGATCCCAAAGAGAACAAGGTATTTGTTGCTCGGACGGCCATATTTCTTGAGAAGGAGTTTCTTCTGCAAGAGGCCAGTGGGAGAGAAATAAAGTTGGATGAGAATCCAGAAGAAGGACAAAGTAGTCAAGCACAGTTGGATGAGCCTGAGCCGGTTGATCAGGTTATTGAACAACCTGAGGCTCAGATATCACGGGAACCGCGAAGATCGGGAAGGATCCGTCGATAGCCTGAGCGCTATGACGGAGTCTACATCATTGATAATGATGAACCCCTTACTTATGCGGATGCGGTCAGTGGACCGGAATCAGCGAGATGGCTTGAAGCTATGTGCGCCGAGATGGACTCCATGTCAGATAACCAAGTTTGGGATTTGGTTGATCCGCCTCCGGGAGTAATCCCTATAGGCTGTAAATGGATCTTCAAGAAGAAGATTGACATGGATGGTAACGTGGTTACCTATAAGGCAGGCTAGTTGCGAAAGGTTTCAAACAAATCTACGGGATAGATTATGATGAAACTTTCTCACCTGTAGCTATGTTTAAGTCTATTCGGATTCTTTTCGCGATAGCTGCATATTATGATTATGAGATTTGGCAAATGGATGTGAAGACAGCTTTCCTGAATGGAAATCTGGATGAGGATGTGTATATGACACAACCCGAAGGTTTCACTAATCCATCAGATCGTCATAAAATATGCAAGTTAAAGAAGTCCATTTATGGACTTAAACAAGCATCTAGAAGCTGGAATATTCGTTTTGATGAATCAATCAGTGAGTTTGGTTTCATCAAGAACGAGGATGACCCGTGTGTATATAAGAGGTTTAGTGGGAGCGTGATTACTTTCCTAGTCCTCTACGTCGATGATATCTTGATCATTGGAAATGACATTCCTGAAATGCATGCGGTTAAGGCATGGTTAAGAAAGTGTTTCCAGATGAAAGATCTTGGAGAAGCAGCCTATGTGTTAGGTGTGAAGATCTACAGGGATAGATCTAAGAGGCTTCTCGGGCTGTGCCAGAGTACTTACATCGATAAAGTCCTGGAGAGATTTCATTTAGAGAATTCTAAAAGAGGATATCTTCCAGTCAGACATGGTCTGAATCTTTCAAAGAGTCAGTGTCCACAAACACAGACTGAGAAATATGAAATGGACAATACGCCTTATGCTTCGGCTATTGGGTCCATTATGTATGCGATGTTGTGTGCTCGCCCAGACGTCGCTTACGGGTTAAGAGTGACCAGTCGGTTCCAAAGTAATCCAGGTCAGGCGCACTGGATTGCGGTCAAGAACATTTTAAAATATCTGCGGAGGACCAAAGATATGTTCTTGGTGTATGGTGGTCAGGAAGAACTCAGTATTGAAGGATATACTGACGCTTCATTCCAATCTGACCAGGATGATTTCCGATCGCAATCAGGCTATGTTTTTAGCTTGAATGGAGGAGCGGTGGTGTGGAAGAGTTTCAAACAGTCAACTGTTGCTGATTCCACAACAGAAGCCGAGTATGTTGCAGCCTCGGAAGCATCCAAGGAGGCAGTGTGGATTCGTAAGTTCGTGAGAGAACTTGGTGTTGTTCCTTCGAGTGCAGATCCTTTGGTTATCTTCTGTGATAACACTGGAGCAATCACACAAGCAAAGGAACCACGGTCGCACCAGAAGTCCAAGCACATACAGAGACGGTTTCATTTGATCAGGGAGATCATAGATCGTGGCGAGATCAAAGTCTGCAAGGTTCATACAGATGACAATCTGGCAGACCCGCTTACCAAGCCTCTGGCGCAGCAGAAGCATGAGAAGCACTGTAATAATATGGGTTTGAGATTTCTCAACCATTAGATTAAGTGCAAGTGGGAGATTGTTGGGGTATGCCCTTAAGGCTAATGTTTGAGGCCTTGGGATTGTAACAGTATCATGTATAAACTCTTATGTTTATAAAGGCATGGTTGTTATTCAGTTTGTTACATTGTCTGCTGCAATAAGTGTACTTCTGAATAATGTCTCAAAGCTGTTAAGCTAGGCTGACATGCAGTTAAGTCCTTAGTTGATATATCTTGGTGAACATGAGACAGCCTTGATATGATTAAGACTAATATGTGTTCTAATCTTATAGGATGCTTCGAGCATGGAATAAGATGTAGACTCATGGGTACATTGGATGTACTGGACAGACCCTATTTGGATATTCAATTGCTTGTCACAATGTGAATAATCCTTGTTTGCTACAAGTGGCACATGTCCTCTGACTTGAGATCACTTGTGTTTCTAAATGATGATTGTCATTGTTTTGAGGTAGTTCAATATCATTTGAAACATAATGATTATAGACTATCTTGGATGGTGAGCTTGAGTCAGGTTAGGGCACTAGTGATAGACATAGGATTGCCGTCTCCTTGTTTAAGGAGTGTGATGTTCTAAAGGGGCCCCCTGGATGAGATGATTGAGAGAGTGTATGGCCATACCCAGGTGACTGTGTTCATCTGATCTAATCATGCTCATCATATTGGAGTTACAAGCTTGACACTCTTGTCCAATAAGAACATCCAGTGGCAAAGGAATCATGTATGCCTAGTGAGTTGATTCACACTTGTGCTGTTGTTTGGGTGTAGTCTTGGAAGACTCTTTTCTTTATATCAGGAGATAGTGATGTGTTGCTAGATACCCCTCACTGTTCGTGATAACGTAAGTTATCGTTACCGACATTTAAAGGAAACCCTCAGGGTCGCACAATTTGATGATATGGCTTACTTAAGTCAGATCGTGTGGACTGAATTGTTTAAGTTCAGTTTAAAGGAATTTAGTCTCTGATTGTAAGTGAGATCTGGTCTGATCATGTTTGATTGATTAGGGCTTGAGATCGGTAAGCTTCGATTGAGAGAATGGATGCTAGATCGGTGAGATCAGAAGCATCGAGAGATCAACGGTTAGATCTGAAGCCTTAGGGTTTAATGGAGATCTAGACTAATTGCTTGGCTTATTTGGTTTCTTGAACTGAACCAACTTGAACCGGCTCATCATATGAGCGCATGGTTCAAAGGGGAGAGCTAATAGCGTTAAGGAAAATTCATGGTCGCATGAATTGGAGACTTTGCTATTTTTAGATAGCACTTCTCTAAACGTGACCACGCTTCACGTTCACGCAAAAGGGAAGCTCTATTCTCGCCTCTCGCCCTTCTCTCTCGACACACTCGTGTGTGGTGACGACTTCAAGTCTCTAGGAGAGGATTCGGCCAAGAAGAAAAAAATATCTCTTTCCTTCCACACGACAAGCACCTCTTGGAACCTTGCTAGCACAAGGAGCACCAAGGGAGTAGGCGGCTTCTTCATCTTGTGTGCGCATCCTTTGGAGGAGATCCTCTCACTCTCTGCTTCCAAGACACCATCCAAGAGATGGCGATGGTATGGATCTTTCTCTTTTATACTAGCATTCGAAAGTTGATCATATGATATATTAAGATCTCTTGAAACCCTAGCTTCCCATGCGAATTTTTATATGCGCCTCCCTTAGGGTTTCGGCCCCCTAGATTAAGGGGACTTTCAAATCCAATCCTGGAGTGCAGCATTGGGTGGCTGCAAAGAACATCCTGAAGTATCTAAGAAGAACTAAGGATTTGTTCCTAGTTTATGGGGGACAGGAAGAGCTCAGTATGCAGGTCTATACTGATGCGTCATTCCAGTCTGACCCTGATGACTTTAGATCGCAGGCTAGCTATGTGTTTAAGGTAAATGGAGGAGCTGTTTGCTGGAAGAGCTTCAAGCAATCCACAATTGCCGATTCTACAACCAAAGCTGAGTATGCGGCCGCTTCTGAGGCAGCCAAAGAATCTGTTTGGATAAGGAAGTTCATTTCTGAACTTCAGGTGGTTCCCACTACAGTGGATCCCATTGAAATCTACTGTGATAACAATGGAGCAATTGCACAAGCCAAAGAACCATGGTCTCATCAAAGATCCAAACACATACTCAGAAGATTTCTCCTGATCAGAGAGATCATAGACAAAGGTGATGTCAAGATTAGTAGAGTTGACATAGAGAACAATCTAGCAGACCCATTAACCAAGGCTTTGGCGCAGCAGAAGCATGACTGTCACGCTAGAGATATGGGGTTGAGATTCCTCAACCTCTAGGTCTTAGTGCAAGTGGGAGATTGTTGGTGTATATGCCCTAGGACCTAGTTTTGGTCCATTATTGTACTACTTGACGTTGATATTTTATATATATCATTCTGGCATTGTCATTATATATATTTGCTTACATCTGCGATTATGTACTTATATGATAATGTCCCCGGAGACAGATTGGATCTGTGCTCAAATGATTGTCCCCAGTCGATGTACCTAAGTGGATATGGGACAGCTCTGGTACTTGTGAGACTGGTATATGGGCTAGTTAGGCACGAGGTGCTAACGCAGACATATGGGTATAAAATTAGTGGTGGATATACTGGATCGACCCGTTGTGAGGCAATGACTTGGTGTCGTAAGTTAACCTCACAAGTGATAGGAGATACATTGATCCCTTGACTTGAGGTCATTGGCCATTCTATATGGTTAGGGATATGCTTTGATAAAACCTAACACCTCGCCATAGTTGGAGGGTAATATCGGTTGTCATTGAGCATGTCACGACCCACATGAGAAGGTCAATGGATAGACAGAGGATTTGCCCCTTCCCAAGGGAAGTTTGATATCTATGGAGCTCCTCTATGGTTCTATGACTGAAAGTGTATGGCCATACCCAAGTGAGACCTGATTTAGTCATAACCATGAGATTGGATGAAAACAAGTGGTGAACACTTGTCCAATCGGATATCAGTACGGCAAAGAGACTGGAATGCATCTGTACCTAATTGCAATGATGGGGATGTCGATGTCGATATCTATTCCAATGACCTGGGTAGCAGCGGTGCACTACTAGGTGCCACTCACTGCTTGTGGTGACCTTTGGTCAGCATTGCCAGCATCAGAGGAACCTACAGGGTCACACACCTTGATACTTGAGTTCTCATATTGATCGGGAAACCTTGTGATCGAGTTATTGGATAACTTGGATCTATTTGGGAGATTTTATCTGCGCCAATGGGCCTGATGAGATGGAAGAAACTTATTGGACCCAACTTCCATTTTGGCATATTGACCAATGTAACCATGGTTAGCCTCATTTGACCTTGGGTTAACTTGGATTGGATCCAATAACTTGGTTAACGTGCATAATGGACCTTGGGCTAGGCCCATTGATAAGTTGGGCTTGCTAATAAGTTATCATGAAGAAGAAAGGGGCTAAAAGGGTATAATGGGGATAAATCTCCTCCCATTGGCGCCTAAGGGCATAATGGGGAGGAGTAGGCGATTTTGCTTTATGAAGCCAAATCCCAACCCTAACCCTAGCCCCCCCCCCTTGCATAACCGACCTATGGCTCTAGGTGCCCCCTCTCATGTATTATATTCCTTGGTGGTGTGAACACTGAGAGAGGCGAGAGCAAGCTTGGAGGTGGCGCAACCTCCTCTTCCATCTTCATAGCCGCAAGCATCTTCCTTCCTCTTGGCGCTTCTTCCCTTGAAGGTGGCGCAAGTGTGACAAGGGCTAGGTGACTTCATCCTCTTCTCCTCATCTTCTTCTTTGGCGCTTCATCCTTGGAGGTGGCGCAAGTCTTGAAGAAGGTGACAAGGGCTTGGATCTTCTTCCCAAGGCTAGTACTGAGCATGGAAGAAGAGGACTCGAGGCATCTGTGTGTGTGAAACTATAGAGGGCGCACGCTTGGGCGCCTATCACGACATCAGCCTCATATTGCTTTAAGGTATATTCTATCTCATCGTGTCAACTCTCTCGCATGCGATCTTCACTAGGTTTTTGGGACCGGCTAGTTTCGGGGATATTGCTTCCGCTGTGCAATGTTTTGTGTAATCTCTATCTCTGAAAATTGTAAAATATCCCCGGGGTTTCCCAACATGCACTGCATTAAGGGGGAGAACATGGACCAAGAGATTTTGACATTTGTGCGCTCTTGGGAGACAGTTTATTGAGGAATTTGTCTCTTTCTATTTTGAGACTTTTTGTTTTTGGGTCTTCTAGGGTTATTTTGCTTCTGATATATCTACAGTCTTGCATTTTGCTTGGCATAACATTTTCTCTTTGCTTCTTCATCCTTTTGGTGGAACTATTTTTTTCCCCAGCGGTGTATGTTGATCTTATTCTCACATGGCTGATATGTTTATCTCTTATGGTTCTAGCAACTATGCAGATGGGCAACATCGAGTATGATGCGTCTAGAGCTCGGCAAGGCCTTCTAGTGCAATATGATTTGGCGTCCAGGCCCCGTGATTGGAGATTGGAGGGACCCTACTTCCCATCTTACCTGGCTTCTGTTCCCACCTCAGGGGTTGGAGTTCGGCAAGCCTCGCTCTGCTTGCTTAGGCACGCTAAATGAACGATGGAAAGGCTGTGTACCTCATGCATTAGTGGTCTTGAAGTTGTTCTTTATGTGGCTGGGCTTGGTCTATACTAACTTTTGGGTTTACTGGGTGTACTGTCAACGGAGGGAAGGGACTGATTCTGATTATACTTCTATTTTTCCCTCGTGCGAACTCCCTTGGTGTTTGGTTTTTATTTTTTGGGTGCTATGAATGCTGTTAGAATGTGCTGCAGTGTCCATGCGCTAGGATTAAAGGGGAGACTCTGCCGAATTTTTTTAAAAATCCGGTGTACGGGTAGAGTGGTAGTGGATTTATATACACATGTATCTATATATTTGGAATAAATACAATCTTCTTCTTGCCCTTGACAAAAAGAAAGAGATAGCTCTGGTACATGTGAGACTAGTATATGGGCTAGTTAGGCACAAGGTGCTAACGCAGACATATGTGTATATCAGTGGAAGATATACTGGATAGACCTGCTATGGGACTCTAACTTGGTGTTATGAGTTAACCTCACAAGTGATAAGAGATTCATTGATCATTTGAATTGAGGTCATTGACTCTTCTAAATAGTTAGGGACATGCTTTGAAACAACCTAACACCTCACCATAGTTGGGAGGTCATAACAGTTGTCATTGAGTACGTCACGACCCATATAAGAAGATCAATGGACAGATATATGATTTGTCCCATCCTAAGGGAAGCTTGATATCCATAGGGCCCCCCTATGGTTCTATGACTGAAAGTGTCGCACACCATGATGCTCGAGTTTTCATATTGATAGGATAGCCTTCGTATTGAGTTATTTCATAACTCGGATCTATTTGAGAGATTTCATCACCACCAATAGTCCTGATGAGATGGAAGAAGATTATTTGTGTCAAATTTTATTTTTGGCATATTGACCAAAAATTAACCAGGGTTAGCCTCATTTGACCTTGGGTTACTTTGGATTGGATCCAATGACTTAGTTAACATGCATAATGAAGTTTGGGCTAGGCCCATTACGCAATGGGGCTTGCTAATAAGTTGTAATGAAGAGATAAATGGGCTAAAGGGTATGATGGGAAATAATTATTGGAATGGGCGCATGAGGACTCCTAATTGGAATAGGAGTGATGCATATGGCAATGATTGGTATCTTCCATGTGATTGATTGAGATTATATTTGATTTAATCACTTGAGATATTAATTGGAAGGCAGTGGGTGCTTGTGTGCTGATTATTTACATAATTAGAGTCCTAATTAAATTAGGACATGCGCCCTTGACACATTAGGCAATCTATCATGATACTTTGACTAGGTCTTGGTGCATGCATGGAATTATTACGTCATAAGGTATGATGTGGGCGCATATGGCATGGGCTTGCTTTGGCAAGGCTTAGGCGCATATGGTATTAAGGATTTGATTAAGATAATTGATTGGATAATTCACTTAATTCAAGCCCTAATCACCTACACCTTCCACACACCCCAAACCGCCTCTTCATGCTATTTTAGTGACCCTAGCCGAATCCTTTGGACACACAATTTCTTGGAGGCGTGGACAACAAAGGGGGCGAGTGCTAGGGATCCTTGGAGCTTCTTCTTCCATCAAGGCTGCAAGCTTCTTCCTTCTTTCTCCTCTTGGCACAAGTAAGGGCTTTGACTTGGCGGCTTCTTCTTTCCTTCTTCCTCCTTGGCACGTCCTCTCTTGGTGGTGGCGCAAGTGATCTAGGAAAGCTCTCCCTTGGTGTGGATCTTCTTCCTAAGGCTACCACCTGGTGTGGCAGAAGAGAACTCAAGGATCAATTGTGTGCGAGACTGTAGAGGGTGAACACTTGGGCCGCCTACATTGCTTCTCCATCTATTGCTTTGAGATACTATCTCTTACTAAGCATATCGACTCCCTCGCTTGACTTGGTCTTCTGGGTTTTTATTGGGACTGGCCTGCTTTGGGGATTTACATGTGCTGTATGTATCTGTGTATGTTTGTAAAATTTTCAAATCTCTGGGGTTTCCCAACATAGGTACCAGATTACGCTTTGGGAGAAGGTAATCTGTACACTAGGATAAATCCCTATCAACACTTTAATTTTCTATTCAAATATTTTATTTTTACTAAATTCATATTTGTCAGTGTGATAAAACCCCGAGTCCCGACTTTCTCCATATCTATTTTTACTCTAAATGCTGGCTTTTGTTTCTTCGACTTAGGAGCTTCAAACAAAAATCAGACTTGAATCGTCTAGTTATAGATAAATTGTGTAATTGTTACTTGACCGCTATATTCTTGTTGGGAACCATATCTTATTTTATTACTTCAATAAAGTCATGCACTTGGGGTAGCATTAAGTTTTTGGCATCGTTGTTGGGGATTAGGCCAGCCAATATTGATTTGACCAATAAGTTTATAGCCTACACATTTTGTTTTGTTTTTTGAAAGTCCCCTTTCAATAAGGGGGGCCGAAACCCTAAAGTGGCGCAT
Organism: Costus lasius; assembly: GCA_027563935.2. Classification (NCBI taxonomy): domain Eukaryota; kingdom Viridiplantae; phylum Streptophyta; class Magnoliopsida; order Zingiberales; family Costaceae; genus Costus; species Costus lasius. Next base: position 60,609,554 of record CM050454.1, on the reverse strand, counting down.
ACAAAACATGGGCAGCGGATACTAGGGTTTCATGGGATCGATGCATGTATTATGATCAACATTAAAACTTTTTGAATGCAAGAAAGAATGCGATTCATACCATGGCCATTTCTAGATGGCGCCTTGGAAGCAAGAGAACAAAAGAGGTCTCCTCCAAATCGTCACACACAAGATGATCAACGGCTTACTCCTTCTTGTCGTCCCTTGTGCTAGCAAGGATCGTCCAAGGTGTCTTTGATCGTTTGAAGGGAAGAGAGAGCTTTCCTTGCTTGGCGATTTTTTCTTCTTTCGTCTACCACCTTTTCTTCTCACACGAATGTGTGAAGAGCCAAAGGCAAAACGGCGACAAGAGGGCGATAGAGGGGCGACGTGAGAGAGATGTGGTCACGTTGTGACAAGCTATCTAAAAATAGCAAAACCATCTCAACGTTCAAGTGACCCCAATCGCAAAAGCCAACTTGAACCATACGCTCATCCAATGAGCTGGTTCAAATCGATTTGGTTCAATAACCAAATAAACCAAGCAATTAGTCCAGATTATAATAAACCCCTAAGGCTTAAGATCTGACCATTGATCTCTTGATGCTCCTGATCTCACTGATCTAGCATCTATTCTCTCAATTGAAGCTTACCGATCTCAAGCCCTAATCAATCAAACATGATCAGACTAGATCTCACTTACAATCAGAGACTAAATCCCTTTAAACTGAACCCAAACAATTCAGTCCACACGATCTGACTTAAGTAAGCCATATCATCAAATTGTGCGACCCTAAGGGTTTCCTTTAAATGTCGGTAACGATAACTTACGTTATCACGATCAGTGAGGGGTATCTAGCAACACATCACTGTCTCCCGATATAAAGGAAAGAGTCTTCCAAGACTACACCCAAACCACAGCACAAGTGTGAATCCAATTCACAAGGCATGCAAATTTCCTTTGCCACTGGATGTTCTTATTGGACAAGCGTGTCAAGCATGTAGCTCCAATATGATGAGCATGATTAGATCAGATGAATACTGTCACCTGGGTATGTCCATACACTTTCTCAATCATCTCATACAGAGGGGGGCCCCTTTAGAACATCACACTCCAATTAAGGAGACGGCAATCCTTTATCTATCACTAGTGCCCTAACCTGACTCAAGCTCACCATCCAAGATAGTCTATAACCATTATGTTTCAAATGATATTGAACTACCTCAAAACAATGACAATCATCATTTAGAAACACAAGTGATCTCAAGTCAGAGGAAATGTGCCACTTGTTGCAATCAAGGATTATTCACATTGTGACAAGCAATTGAATATCCTAGTAGGGTCTGTCCAGTACATCCAATGTACCCATGAGTCTACATCTTATTCCATGCTCGAAGCATCCTATAAGATTAGAACACATATTAGTCTCAATCATATCAAGGCTGTCTCATGTTCGCCAAGATATATCGACTAAGGACTTTACTGCATGTCAGCCCAGCTGAACAGCATTGAGACATTATTCAGAAGTATATGTATTGCAGCAGATAATATAGCAAACTGAATAACAACCATTGCCTTTATAAACATAAGAGTTTATACATGATACTGTTACAATCCCAAGGCCTCAAACATTAGCCTTAAGGGCATACCCCAACAATCTCCCACTTGCACTTAATCTAATGGTTGAGAAATCTCAAACCCATATTATTACAGTGCTTCTCATGCTTCTGCTGCGCCAGAGGCTTGGTAAGCGGGTCTGCCAGATTGTCATCTGTATGAACCTTGCAGACTTTGATCTCGCCACGATCTATGATCTCCCTGATCAAGTGAAACCGTCTCTGTATGTGCTTGGACTTCTGGTGCGACCGTGGTTCCTTTGCTTGTGCAATTGCTCCAGTGTTATCACAGAAGATAACCAAAGGATCTGCACTCGAAGGAACAACACCAAGTTCTTGAACGAACTTACGAATCCACACTGCCTCCTTGGATGCTTCCGAGGCTACAACATACTCGGCTTCTGTTGTGGAATCAGCAATGATTGACTGTTTGAAACTTTTCCACACCACTGCTCCCCATTCAAGCTAAAAACATAGCCTGATTGCGATCGGAAATCATCCTGGTCAGACTGGAACGAAGCGTCAGTATATCCTTCTATACTGAGTTCTTCCTGACCACCATACACCAAGAACATATCTTTGGTCCTCCGAAGATATTTTAAAATGTTCTTGACTGCAATCCAGTGCGCCATACCTGGATTACTTTGGAACCGACTGGTCACGCTTAACCCGTAAGCGACGTCAGGGCGAGTACACAACATCGCATACATAATGGATCCAATAGCCGAAGCATAAGGCGTATTGTCCATTTCATCTTTCTCAGTCTGTGTTTGTGGACACTGACTCTTCGAAAGATTCAGACCATGTCTGACTGGAAGATATCCTCTTTTAGAATTCTCTAAATGAAATCTCTCCAGGACTTTATCGATGTAAGTACTCTGGCATAGCCCGAGAAGCCTCTTAGATCTATCCCTGTAGATCTTCACACCTAATACATAGGCTGCTTCTCCTAAATCTTTCATCTGGAAACATTTTCTTAACCATGCTTTAACCGCATGCATTTCAGGAATATCGTTTCCAATGATCAAGATATCATCGACGTAGAGGACTAGGAAAGTAATCACGCTCCCACTAAACCTCTTATATACACACGGGTCATCCTCGTTCTTGATGAAACCAAATTCAGAGATTGATTCATCAAAACGAATATTCCAGCTTCTCGATGCTTGTTTAAGTCCATAAATAAACTTCTTTAACTTGCATATTTTATGACGATCTGATGGATTAGTGAAACCTTCTGTGTAAGATCCAAGGATCTTAAGTCCTGGTAAGTATTATTTTTGGATTTAAATAAAATCATTAACTGTGGATATTACGTTAAGCAGTATTGGATGTTAATTAACTGGCTTATTGATTGTTAATTTATAATTAATTAATTAGAGCTTATTGGTTGTTAATTTTAAGTTAATTAATTAGAGCTTATTGGTTAATTAATTAGACCTTATTGGATATTAATTAAATCCTTATTGGATTTTCGTTTAAGTGAATGGTTAATTGTTAGTTAATGGTTAAATTAATTAGTTATTGGGTTTGCACTTAAATTAGATGGATTTTGAGTTTAAAATTCGAATTAATTAGTTAGTGGGTTAAACCCTATTTGAATTAATTGGTTAGCGGGTTTAAAATTTAAAAACCGAAAATACAAGTTGGTAATTTCGACTAGGGTAGGAGAATTGGCGTTTTTGGCTTGGAAGAAACCTTAGGGCGACGGCTTGAAGGCTTGGGCGATTCTTGGAGGCTTGGAGGCGAAATTCCTTTCTTCCTCTTCCTTTCTTCCCTTGGCCGGCGTCTTTGGTGTTGGTGGTGTTTCTCTTCCATTGTTGGCGATATTTGGTGGCGTCTTTCAAGGCCTTAGACGAGTTTGTAAGAGAGATTTTTCATCTTGGTGTTCACGGTTGAGGTGAGTGGATTTTCTCTTCACCTAGTTCACTCATATGGAAGGTTTTGCATGATTTAGAGAGGATTAATGTCTAGAAAGATGACATGAACACATGCTTGCAAAATTGTATACGTTTCTTGCTTTTTCCCTAAATTTCGAAACCCTAGCTTGCATGACAATTAGGGCTTTTCGTTTTTAAGACTCCTAATCATAAATTAGGCCTTGATTAAACATGTATGTAGCATTAGAATTTCAATTGCATGAAGATTAGGGCTTGGATGAGAATTTCGACCCTTCTTCATGAAGTTACGTCCAAATGTATGGGTAAAAATTGGGGAAAACTTGATATTCATGAAATTAGGTATATGAGGATTCTACTGTATTTTTTTGGGAATTTTTAGAAATAAAAGTTTCTGTTGACTGAAATTGACCTAGGGGTAATTCGGTAAATTTCCTAGTTAAAATTGGGGAAAACTTGAAATTACGAATCTAGGGATCATGAGGGACGTAATGAATATTTTTACGAAATTTTTGGATAACTTTTCTTGTATGACTTAAACTTTGAACTGGGGGTATTTCTGTCTTTTGTTATCAGAACTAGTAGAAAACTATGAATATGTGATATTCTGCATTTATGTTAATTGTGAACGAAATTTACTGAATTTTCTGTATTATTATGTATTTTTAATTGAATGGTGTATGCAGAAAGTAATGACACGAAATATTGATTGATAACTTTGGGTGATAACTTAGCAAGGTTAGACTGAACTAATCAGCATGAAACCTAAGGACTACACTACTATGTGAATTATGCGATTTTTGGAATATTATGTGTTTAATGTGATTATTGAATATTATGTGTTTAATGTGATTTTTGAATATTATGTGATTATGTGATTTTTTGAATATTATGTGGTTATGTGATTTTCGAATATTATGTGGTTATGTGAACTCAAATATTATGTGTTGTGGTCATGGAATGGATAGCACTAAGGCTAAGTGTAACTGTGTACTCAAGGGGATAGTCTATATGTGATATGTTAAGGGTTTGAATTTCAGCCCTGTATTGTGATATGTGAGGGGGTTGTTGTTCATCCTGCCTGATGTGATTATTGTGATAAGGGGGTTGTTGTTCAACCTGCCTGATGTGATTATTGTGATAAGGGGGTTGTTATTCAGCCTGCCTGATGTGATTATTGTGATGAGGGGGTTGTTGTTCAGCCTGCCTGTTGTGATTATTGTGATGACTATCCTAGAGTCTAGTTGACACTTAGGAGTCCACCGTTGTGAAATAAGATATAAGATGTGTCTGTTGTCCAGTAGGAACCTTTTGGGAGAACGGGTTTTGACGCAAAGTGCCATGTCTTGGTCGGACAGGGGCCACCTCTTGATGTCATCACTCTTTTATTTGTGATATGGGGTGTCGTAGAGCAAAGTGCCACGTCGTGACCCGGCGGGGGCCACCTCTTGAATCTACACACTATCCATCGATGTGTTATGGGGTGTTTTAGAGCAAAGTGCCACGTCGTGACCTGGCGGGGGCCACCTCTTGATTCTACTCACTGTCCATGTTTATATGTTGCATGAAATTTTGCAGTCTCCAAGTGCTTAGGCCAAAGCCGGGTTAGACCATAATGGTCACTACTGAATATGCTGGACAACTAGGTTAATTAAGTGTTGGTGTGTACATCTGAGTTGGTTTAGAGTATAACTCTAGAACCTGAGTTTGTTATATGTTGGTGTGTACATCTGACTGTTTATATGACTTCTGTTTTCTTTATGTTGTTATATGTTGACATAATGTTCCTGTTAAAGATTTTTAAAATAATCTGTCTATATTTTTGAGTGTATGTTATGGATGGTCGATTTAGACTATCCACTCACTGGGCTGTGTAGCTCACCCCTCACTATTTTCAGGCATAGAGCAGGGGCGCATTTCTTGAATTAGCATTGGCGTGGATATCGCTAGTTTGCTGTTTAAGAACTTTTGTGCTTAATTATTTGGGGCCGGTTGTGGCCGAACTATATGAATGATATGAGCTATGTGAACCATGTGAACTATGTGAACTTGTGATGTCAGATTGTGGCTGTTTAATGAGTTTGATTTTTGTGTCACCGCGGGCTTCAGCCTGGTTTCGGTGTTTGGTATGAGTTTATAAAAATCGATTTTGTGATTTGTTTTGAAATTCGGTTTGTGGTGTATTCTTTGTAATCGGTTTTGATATACCTGTAACTTGCATATGTCTAGTGCAAGTATTGCCTGGTGGCAGGTACCTTTATGGATTTTATGGATTTGATACGGATTTGATATAACTGTTGCCTTGCATATGTCTAGTGCAAGGAATGCGTGGTGGCAGGTACCTTTATGAAATTGTGTTTACCTGGAGATTTATATGTATGGATTTTCGAAATTTTCAGATCGGGTTTCCTGAACGGGGTTTTACCTAGCATATGTATCGATCTTGTATGTTAACATCCTGTTTCTTTCATGAATTGTGTTGCTTGTTTGGGGTTAAGATAACGGGATGTTACAGAATGGTATCAGAGGAGTTGGCTAGCTAAAACTTAGTTCGGGGGAAAACATGTTTGTGTATTGCTAGACACCTGATAGGTTTATGTTTGATTTCCTTACTATGGAATGTGTGTGTAGGAATTTAAGATGGCGCTATGCCTCACTTGTGAGTGAATTCCAAAAACTGGGTCCTAGCTCTTTTTATGGGGGCTCAGAATCAAGTACTGCAGAGAACTGGGAGTTCGTTTTGGACAAAATTTTTCAAGTCATGCGTTGCACAGATGAGGACAAGCTGTGTCTGACCACCTATATGATGCGTGGTGACGCAGATGAATGGTGGAAGGGCGTGGTGAGGCTTGCTGAAGAAAAACATGAAACAGTAGATTGGCCCTATTTCTTGTCTCAATTTAATGAGAAGTACTTCCCCGATAGCTTGGTGGAGGACCGAGAGGTGGAATTTATTCATCTGGAGCAGGGTGATATGACTGTGGACCAGTATGAGTTACGGTTCACTAAGTTGGGAAAGTATGCCCCTCACCTGATAAACACTGAAAAGAGGAGGGCTACCAAGTTTCTCAGAGGTCTCAGATGCAGGTGGGTGCTCAGCACTTGGAGACTTATGTTGTGTCTGTAAGTACTCCCTTAGGAAAATCATTATCTACAGATACTGTTTGTGCTGATTGTGTAGTGCATGTAGAGGGTTATGAGTTTCTGGTAGATCTAATCCTGTTGGATATGCAAGATTATGATGTCATCCTAGGTATGGATTGGTTATCCTCACATCATGCCACTGTGGATTGCTTTGAGAAAGTAATCACCTTGAATCTGCTAGATGGGAATCGGATTTTTGTGTGAGGTCTAGTGTCAGACCAAGGACCGCATGTGATATCTTTCCTGCAGGCCAGGAAGTTACTTGCTAGTGGGTGCAAGGGTTATCTTGCACATGTTAAGGTGCAGGATGATTCTACTCCTGATTTAACTCAGATGGCAGTGGTGAAAGAGTTTCCTGATGTGTTCTCTGAGGAATTTTCAGGCTTGCCACCAATTAGAGAAGTAGAGTTTGGCATTGAGTTGGCGCCAGGTACGGCACCTATCTCCAGAGCTCCTTACCGCATGGCTACATCAGAGTTGGCCGAGCTTAAGAAACAACTAGAGGAATTGCTAGAGAAAGGGTATATCCGGCCTAGTGCTTCTCCCTGGGGAGCGCCAGTACTGTTTGTAAAGAAGAAAGATGGAACCCTGAGGATGTGTATAGACTACAGGCAACTGAACCAAGTGACTATCAAGAATAAGTATCCTCTCCCCAGAATTGATGATCTATTTGATCAATTACAGGGAGCGACAGTGTTCTCTAAGATTGACCTGAGGTCAGGGTATTACCAGCTTAGGGTCAAGGATGAGGATATATTTAAGACTACTTTCAGGACCAGGTATGGGCATTTTGAATTTCTAGTTATGCCTTTTGGACTGACGAATGCACCTGCTGTCTTCATGGATTTGATGAATAGGGTATTCCATGAATTGCTTGATTCTTGTGTGGTAGTCTTCATAGATGATATCTTGGTGTATTCTCAGACTACTTCAGATCATGTCAGTGACTTGCGCAGAGTGCTGGAGATTCTGAGGAAGAATCGATTATATGCCAAGGCTAGTAAGTGTGAGTTCTAGCTAGAGAAGATCAGTTTCCTGGGGCATGTGATTTCTGGTCAGGGGGTGTCTGTGGATCCAGTTAAAGTGCAAGCCATTCTTGACTGGGGAAGACCGACTAGTGCTACTGAGATCAGAAGTTTCCTGGGATTAGCAGGTTACTACCGGAGATTTGTTGAGGGATTCTCCAAGCTGGCGGGTCCTTTAACTAAATTGACCAGAAAGGAGGCCAAATTTAATTGGGATGACAAGTGTGAAGAAAGCTTTCAGGAGCTGAAGAGAAGGTTGACTAGTACACCGATCCTCATTATTCCTAGTGATGGGGAAAGGTTTACTGTCTATACGGATGGTTCAGGCAACGGGTTGGGTTGTGTCTTGATGCAGAAGGGTTCTGTGGTAGCCTATGCTCCGAGACAACTGAAGGAGTATGAGTTGAACTACCCTACTCATGACTTAGAGTTGGCGGCTGTAGTCTTTGCTCTGAAGATATGGCGTCACTATTTGTTGGGTCAAGAGTTTGATCTGTTCACTGATCACCAGAGTCTCAAGTACATCTTCACTCAGAAGGAGTTGAACATGAGACAGAGAAGATGGATGGAGTTGATCAAAGACTATGACTTCTCTATTCAGTATCAGGCTGGAAAGGCCAATGTAGTGGCGGATGCACTGAGCAGACATCCAGTTACTTCAGTAGCTGCTTTACGGGTCAGTGAGTGGCAGTTACTGCAGGAGTTCAGAGATCTCAGGATCAGTGTTTCTCCTAAAGTTCAGTCGGGTTATGTGGCTTTCCTCAGAGTACAGTCTGCTTTGTTGCAGAAGATCAGAGATCAGCAATCTGTGGATCCGAAATTAGTTCAGATCAGGGATAGTTTGGTTACGGGTACAGTTCAGAATTTTAGCTTGTCTGATGATGGTGTTCTTCGGTTTCGTGGAAGGGTGTGTGTCCCTGAGGAACCGAGCTTGAGGAAATAAATATTGGAGGACAGCCATAACTCCAAATATTCTCTACATCCTGGTGTAACTAAGATGTATCAGGACCTCAAGAAGAGCTTTTGGTGGCCGGGTATGAAGAAAGAAGTATTTGATTTTGTCTCTAGGTGTTTAACCTGTCAGACGGTAAAGGCTGAACACCAGAAACCTGGTGGTTTGTTGTAGCCCCTTCCTATTCCTGAGTGGAAGTGGGAATGCATCAGTATGGACTTTGTGTGTGGTTTGCCCAGAACCAGATTGGGTCATGATGCTATTTGGGTGATTGTTGATAAACTCACTAAATCAGCCCATTTTCTTCCGATCAAGATGACTTATCCTTTAGAGAGACTGGCTAGATTGTATATTGATGAGATAGTCAGACTGCATGGAGTGCCTGTTGATATTGTGTCTGATAGGGACTCTCGATTTTTGTCCAGATTTTGGAAGAGCTTACAGGAGGGTTTGGGTACTAAGTTGAGTTTTAGTACAGCATACCATCCTCAGTCTGATGGCCAGACGGAGCGTACTATACAGACTCTAGAAGACTTATTGAGAGCTTATGTAGTTGATTAGAGTTCTGAGTGGAACCGGGATCTATCTTTGATAGAGTTCACTTATAATAATAGCTTCCACTCCAGTATTCAGATGGCTCCTTATGAGGCTTTGTATGGAAGAAGGTGTAGGACTCCCTTGTGTTGGGAGGAAACTGGTGACAGAATGATTTTGAGATCTGATGCAGTACAGGAGACTACTGATAAGGTCAGAGAGATACAGAATAAACTGAAGATTTCTCGGGACAGACAGAAGAGTTATGCTGATGATCGTCGTCGTTCCTTGGAGTTTATGGTAGGGGATCATGTTTTCTTAAAGGTGTCACCTACTAAGGGTGTTATGAGGTTTGGCAAAAAGGGCAAGTTGAGCCCTAGGTTTGTAGGCCCTTTTGACATTATTGAGAGAGTTGGTCCAGTGGCTTACAGGTTAGCTTTACCTCCTGCTATGGATCATGTGCATAATGTGTTCCATGTTTCTGTGTTGAGAAAATATCATCCTGATCCATCTCATGTATTGGAATTGGAACCTCTTCAGATTCAGAGTGATTTGACCTTTGAGGAAAGACCTCTCCGGATTGTGGATAGAAAGGATAAAGTTCTGAGGAACAAGACTATACCTTTGGTAAAGGTAATCTGGGGAAATCAGTCGGTTGAGGAGGCGACTTGGGAGACTGAAGCTGATATGAGGAAATTTTATGCTTATCTTTTTGATGATATGAATGATGAGCTTTAGAGGACTAAAGCTTTATAAGGAGGGAGGGATGTAAGATCCAAGGATCTTAAGTCCTGGTAAGTATTATTTTTGGATTTAAATAAAATCATTAACTGTGGATATTACGTTAAGCAGTATTGGATGTTAATTAACTGGCTTATTGATTGTTAATTTATAATTAATTAATTAGAGCTTATTGGTTGTTAATTTTAAGTTAATTAATTAGAGCTTATTGGTTAATTAATTAGACCATATTGGATATTAATTAAATCCTTATTGGATTTTCGTTTAAGTGAATGGTTAATTGTTAGTTAATGGTTAAATTAATTAGTTATTGGGTTTGCACTTAAATTAGATGGATTTTGAGTTTAAAATTCGAATTAATTAGTTAGTGGGTTAAACCTTATTTGAATTAATTGGTTAGCGGGTTTAAAATTTAAAAACCGAAAATACAAGTTGGTAATTTCGACTAGGGTAGGAGAATTGGCGTTTTTGGCTTGGAAGAAACCTTAGGGCGACGGCTTGAAGGCTTGGGCGATTCTTGGAGGCTTGGAGGCAAAATTCCTTTCTTCCTCTTCCTTTCTTCCCTTGGCCGGCGTCTTTGGTGTTGGTGGTGTTTCTCTTCCATTGTTGGCGATATTTGGTGGCGTCTTTCAAGGCCTTAGACGAGTTTGTAAGAGAGATTTTTCATCTTGGTGTTCACGGTTGAGGTGAGTGGATTTTCTCTTCACCTAGTTCACGCATATGGAAGGTTTTGCATGATTTAGAGAGGATTAATGTCTAGAAAGATGACATGAACACATGCTTGCAAAATTGTATACGTTTCTTGCTTTTTCCCTAAATTTCGAAACCCTAGCTTGCATGACAATTAGGGCTTTTCGTTTTTAAGACTCCTAATCATAAATTAGGCCTTGATTAAACATGTATGTAGCATTAGAATTTCAATTGCATGAAGATTAGGGCTTGGATGAGAATTTCGACCCTTCTTCATGAAGTTACGTCCAAATGTATGGGTAAAAATTGGGGAAAACTTGATATTCATGAAATTAGGTATATGAGGATTCTACTGTATTTTTTTGGGAATTTTTAGAAATAAAAGTTTCTGTTGACTGAAATTGACCTAGGGGTAATTCGGTAGATTTCCTAGTTAAAATTGGGGAAAACTTGAAATTACGAATCTAGGGATCATGAGGGACGTAATGAATATTTTTACGAAATTTTTGGATAACTTTTCTTGTATGACTTAAACTTTGAACTGGGGGTATTTCTGTCTTTTGTTATCAGAACTAGTAGAAAACTATGAATATGTGATATTCTGCATTTATGTTAATTGTGAACGAAATTTAGTGAATTTTCTGTATTATTATGTATTTTTAATTGAATGGTGTATGCAGAAAGTAATGACACGAAATATTGATTGATAACTTTGGGTGATAACTTAGCAAGGTTAGACTGAACTAATCAGCATGAAACCTAAGGACTACACTACTATGTGAATTATGCGATTTTTGGAATATTATGTGTTTAATGTGATTTTTGAATATTATGTGTTTAATGTGATTTTTGAATATTATGTGATTATGTGATTTTTTGAATATTATGTGGTTATGTGATTTTCGAATATTATGTGGTTATGTGAACTCAAATATTATGTGTTGTGGTCATGGAATGGATAGGACTAAGGCTAAGTGTAACTGTGTACTCAAGGGGATAGTCTATATGTGATATGTTAAGGGTTTGAATTTCAGCCCTGTATTGTGATATGTGAGGGGGTTGTTGTTCAGCCTGCCTGATGTGATTATTGTGATAAGGGGGTTGTTGTTCAACCTGCCTGATGTGATTATTGTGATAAGGGGGTTGTTATTCAGCCTGCCTGATGTGATTATTGTGATGAGGGGGTTGTTGTTCAGCCTGCCTGTTGTGATTATTGTGATGACTATCCTAGAGTCTAGTTGACACTTAGGAGTCCACCGTTGTGAAATAAGATATAAGATGTGTCTGTTGTCCAGTAGGAACCTTTTGGGAGAACGGGTTTTGACGCAAAGTGCCATGTCTTGGTCGGACAGGGGCCACCTCTTGATGTCATCACTCTTTTATTTGTGATATGAGGTGTCGTAGAGCAAAGTGCCACGTCGTGACCCGGCGGGGGCCACCTCTTGAATCTACACACTATCCATCGATGTGTTATGGGGTGTTTTAGAGCAAAGTGCCACGTCGTGACCTGGCGGGGGCCACCTCTTGATTCTACTCACTGTCCATGTTTATATGTTGCATGAAATTTTGCAGTCTCCCAGTGCTTAGGCCAAAGCCGGGTTAGACCATAATGGTCACTACTGAATATGCTGGACAACTAGGTTAATTAAGTGTTGGTGTGTACATCTGAGTTGGTTTAGAGTATAACTCTAGAACCTGAGTTTGTTATATGTTGGTGTGTACATCTGACTGTTTATATGACTTCTGTTTGCTTTATGTTGTTATATGTTGACATAATGTTCCTGTTAAAGATTTTTAAAATAATCTGTCTATATTTTTGAGTGTATGTTATGGATGGTCGATTTAGACTATCCACTCACTGGGCTGTGTAGCTCACCCCTCACTATTTTCAGGCATAGAGCAGGGGCGCATTTCTTGAATTAGCATTGGCGTGGATATCGCTAGTTTGCTGTTTAAGAACTTTTGTGCTTAATTATTTGGGGCCGGTTGTGGCCGAACTATATGAATGATATGAGCTATGTGAACCATGTGAACTATGTGAACTTGTGATGTCAGATTGTGGCTGTTTAATGAGTTTGATTTTTGTGTCACCGCGGGCTTCAGCCTGGTTTCGGTGTTTGGTATGAGTTTATAAAAATCGATTTTGTGATTTGTTTTGAAATTCGGTTTGTGGTGTATTCTTTGTAATCGGTTTTGATATACCTGTAACTTGCATATGTCTAGTGCAAGTATTGCCTGGTGGCAGGTACCTTTATGGATTTTATGGATTTGATACGGATTTGATATAACTGTTGCCTTGCATATGTCTAGTGCAAGGAATGCGTGGTGGCAGGTACCTTTATGAAATTGTGTTTACCTGGAGATTTATATGTATGGATTTTCGAAATTTTCAGATCGGGTTTCCTGAACGGGGTTTTACCTAGCATATGTATCGATCTTGTATGTTAACATCCTGTTTCTTTCATGAATTGTGTTGCTTGTTTGGGGTTAAGATAACGGGATGTTACATTCTGGTTGTGTCATATACACATCCTCATCCAGATTTACATTAAGGAAAGCTGTCTTCACATCCATTTGCCAGATCTCATAATCATAATATGCTGCTATCGCGAAAAGAATCCGAATAGACTTAAACATAGCTACAGGTGAGAAAGTTTCATCATAATCTATCCCGTAGATTTGTTTGAAACCTTTCGCAACTAGCCTGCCTTTATAGGTAACCACGTTACCATCCATGTCAATCTTCTTCTTGAAGATCCATTTACAGCCTATAGGGATAACTCCCGGAGGCGGATCAACCAAATCCCAGACTTGGTTATCTGACATGGAGTCCATCTCGGCGCGCATAGCTTCAAGCCATCTCGCTGAATCCGGTCCACTGACCGCATCCGCATAAGTGAGGGGTTCATCATTATCAATGATGTAGACTCCGTCATAGCGCTCAGGCTGTCGACGGATCCTTCCCGATCTTCGCGGTTCCCGTGATATCTGAGCCTCAGGTTGTTTAGTAACCTGTTCTACCGGCTCAGGCTCATCCAACTGTGCTTGACCACTTTGTCCTTCCTCTGGATTCTCATCCAGCTTTATTTCTCTCCCACTGGCCTCTTGCAGAAGAAACTCCTTCTCAAGAAATATGGCCGTCCGAGCAACAAACACCTTGTTCTCTTTGGGATCGTAGAAATAATAACCCTTAGTTTCCTTAGGGTAACTGACAAAGATACATTTCTCAGATCTGCTCTCTAGTTTTCCAGAGGCGAGCTTTTTGACATAAGCCTCGCAGCCCCAGATCCTGATAAATGTCAAGCTAGGCTGTTTCCCATACCATAATTCATATGGGGTCTTTGAAACTGCCTTGGATGGCACTCGGTTTAGTACCTTTGCAGCTGTCTCCAGTGCAAATCCCCAAAAGGAGTAAGGTAGAGTAGCCTGACTCATCATAGAACGAACCATATCAAGTAACGTTCTATTTCTCCTCTCGGACACACCATTCCATTGCGGTGTTCCTGGCGGAGTGAGCTGTTAGATAATCCCACACTCCTTCAGATAGTCAATAAACTCTCGACTTAGGTATTCTCCACCTCGATCAGAACGAAGTGCCTTGATATTTCGGCCAAGCTGATTCTGTACTTCATTCTTGAACTCTTTGAACTTGTCAAAAGATTCACTTTTATGTCTCATAAGATAGACATACCCATATCTACTGAAATCATCAGTGAAGGTAATGAAGTACTGATAGCCACCTCTGGCATGTTTACTAAAAGGCCCACACACATCACTGTGTATAAGGTCAAGTAAACCTGAAGTCCTTTGACCTTTATGAGAAAAAGGCGACTTCGTCATTTTGCCCATCAAACAAGCTTTGCATGTATCAATCTCCTCACAGGAGAATGATCCCAGCAGTCCATAATCATGCAACCGCTTAATGCGTTTCTTGTTAATATGACCTAAACGACTATGCCATAGCAAGGTGCTATCATCAGCATATTTGGCTTTCTTATTATCAATATTGTGTATAGAACATTCCATGTCCAACATGAATAACCCATTGTTAATTGAACCAGTAGCATAAACAATATTATCTAAAGAAAGAACACACTTTGAAATATTGCATTCAAAGGAAAACCCCTTCCTGACAAGAGCAGGAATGGAGATAATATTTTTAGTAATGCTGGGAACAAAGTAACAATTGTCTAGTTCCAATACAAGTCCAGATGGTAAAGAGATGAAATAGTCTCCTACAGCAACAGCAGCAACCCGTGCCCCGTTTCCAACTCGTAGGTCCACCTCATGCTGTCCCACCTGTCTTCTTCTCTTGAGTTCCTGTACATTTGAACAAATGTGAACTCCACATGCAGTGTCCAACACCCATGAAATAGAAGAAGATGAAACCATGACTTCCGTCACGTATATACCTGAGCCAGAAGCGATGCTTCCCCTCTTGTCTCCTTGGAGCGCTTTACAGTCCTTTTTCCAGTGACCCAGCTGGCCACAGTGGAAACATCTGTATTCCTTCGACCGCTTGACCTTTTGCTTCAGAGCCTTGCTGTAGCTCTTGACAGGGGTCTTGCCCTTCTTCCCCTTCTTCTTGTTCCTAGAAGGAAACATCAAGACAGAGGTTGAAGGCTTTCCCTTCAGAGTCTCCTCAGTAGTCAAGAGCATATTCAGCAGCTCTGCCGGAGTACAATCGATTTTGTTCATATTAAAGTTAATGATGAACGCATCAAAAGAGGGCGGGAGAGACTGCAGAATAATGTCTACAGCAAGCTCCTGATTGATGGTATGCCCCAGTTTCTCTAGAGCCTCCTTGTGCCCAATCATCTTGAGCACGTGAGCTCCCACTGGGCTCCCTTCAGCCAGTTTGCTCTGAAAGAACAGCTTAGTCAAATTATAGTGCTCAGTCCTCGCCTGCGCAGCATACAGCATCTTGAGGTTTGCTATAATTTGTATAGCAGACATATCCTCATGCTGACGCTGCAGCGGTGGCGTCATAGACGCTAGCATCAGGCAAGCGACATCAATGCTATCATTGACATGCTTTTCATAGGCATCCCGAACCGCCCTTGCGGCGTTCAGAGCGGGCTGAGGCGGTATAGCCATCTCGAGGACATACAGTTTCCTCTCTGCCTTAAGAACAATCTTAAGGTGTCTGTACCAGTCTGAGAAGTTCGGCCCAGCAAACTTCTCCCTTTCCAGTAGGGATCGCACATTGAAGCTCATGGTGTTCGTTGCTGCAGGAATCTACAACAATGCAAGAACAGCAAGGTCAGTATCAATGTTCAGAATCAATCCAGGACTTAAGAAAGATTCTTTTCTCACTATTTTATCTGGCTGAAAAATCCAGCAAAAACAGCCCGAAAGAGTAGAACTCTTTTAGTGAGATGGGATCCAGATTTCATACTTGGTCTCCGCGTCCCGCTCAGGCGAGATAAGATGCACAGAGAGTACAAGCACTAGTCTCTGGTAGGCTGTCCCAGCCAATCGCCAACCCGTGCGATTCCCCTTCATCTGGGCAATCCAGCTGACTGTGCCAACTGAGTTGGTACAACACAGTCTCTGATCCCACAGATGGCTGCCTCCATGTGCTACCATATGCGCCACATATGTAGCCTACATGGTCAAGCTGACCCGACCTACTCCCTGGACCACCACGTGCTATGCTGAGCAACGAGAAGCGATAAATCCCTTCTCTGTAACACGCAGGTGTAATCCCGCACCGTCTGAAGATAGATGGACGTGCCCACTGAGTGGGTACAACACGGCTCCAACGATAATCAGAACAGTGAGGTTTCGCGTCAGAAGGCTTACGAGCTTGATATTTTAGCGTTGGATTTTAACGGTCTTTTATCTTCTTGACTATCATGCAATTCCTATGGTGATAGCAGAAGATAAACTCATGCAATTCTAATTATAAAAGCAATAAATAGAAAGCATGCTGATCTTATGTGGTAAAAGCCCATTAAGCCTAAGTTAGACCTTAAATTAAACTTAAGTCTTCACTTGCTTTTCTTCATGGGTCTTTTGCTGCTCATCTGGCCCAAACCAGGTCCCAAGCGCCATCTGCAGCTCAGGTGCGCCTACCAGGGAAAATGCGCCTGGTCCCAGAGTCGAACCCTGGACCTCCCACCTGGTCAAGCCTCTGCTGCAAGCGCCTCTGCCAAGTGTGCTCTGTGCTCTTGTCTAATTAATTTACAAATTAATCTATCTAGACAAGATTGACTCGCAGGTCAATTGCACTGTATAATTTAAATGAAAAGTGATGCGCAGATCACAATAAAAATATTTATTTACATTTAAATTCCAGGCACGCAGGCCCCAGCACAGCACACATTAAACATGGGCAGCCCACACAAGATTAAATAAACAAACATATGCTTACAAACATCATGCGATCCAACATAAGAAAATAAAATTTTGAAAACCCCATTGGCATCAATTTTAATTTTCCTTATTGGCCCTACTACCTTACAACGGTCCATTACAAGGGATCCACTCATCTGACCTAGTCAGATCCATTGCCCTTGCATGCACCAAGTCGTAACTGACTTGAGTCGACCTAATGGTCAACCATGCATGCGCTAGGGCTGAACAACCCTCATGAGTTCTGGCAAGCGGGTGTGACCTCGGGCCTAACTCATGTGTGTTCACTAGTCGTCTCAATCAGACATCGCTACACGCCTGTCTGCAGTCGACCTATAGCCATCTCGTGCTTACGCACAGATGCTATCTGGTCGACCCATCAAGGCTGTCAGATGATCTGATCAGACTGTTTGGATCTAACCTAGGGGATGACTTCAACCCTAATAACCCGTCTAAGGGTTTAAAGCAGGCGCCTCTTAGATCTAATGAGAGTCGCGCATGAGAAGAAGTTTTGAAGAAAACATAGATGCGCCAACATACATGCGCCAACAAAAACATATACTAAGATGTATGTTAGTTTCGCATGTCATCTAGATCTAAGCATATGCGCAAGTATGGATCAAACATGAAGACCAAGCATTAAGCAATCATAAAACGATGCATAAAACCTGCTCTGATACCAATTGAAAGTCCCCTTTCAATAAGGGGGGCCGAAACCCTAAAGTGGCGCATACAAAACATGGGCAGCGGATACTAGGGTTTCATGGGATCGATGCATGTATTATGATCAACATTAAAACTTTTTGAATGCAAGAAAGAATGCGATTCATACCATGGCCATTTCTAGATGGCGCCTTGGAAGCAAGAGAACAAAAGAGGTCTCCTCCAAATCGTCACACACAAGATGATCAACGGCTTACTCCTTCTTGTCGTCCCTTGTGCTAGCAAGGATCGTCCAAGGTGTCTTTGATCGTTTGAAGGGAAGAGAGAGCTTTCCTTGCTTGGCGATTTTTTCTTCTTTCGTCTACCACCTTTTCTTCTCACACGAATGTGTGAAGAGCCAAAGGCAAAACGGCGACAAGAGGGCGATAGAGGGGCGACGTGAGAGAGATGTGGTCACGTTGTGACATGCTATCTAAAAATAGCAAAACCATCTCAACGTTCAAGTGACCCCAATCGAAAAAGCCAACTTGAACCATACGCTCATCCAATGAGCTGGTTCAAATCGATTTGGTTCAATAACCAAATAAACCAAGCAATTAGTCCAGATTATAATAAACCCCTAGGGCTTAAGATCTGACCATTGATCTCTTGATGCTCCTGATCTCACTGATCTAGCATCTATTCTCTCAATCGAAGCTTACCGATCTCAAGCCCTAATCAATCAAACATGATCAGACTAGATCTCACTTACAATCAGAGACTAAATCCCTTTAAACTGAACCCAAACAATTCAGTCCACACGATCTGACTTAAGTAAGCCATATCATCAAATTGTGCGACCCTAAGGGTTTCCTTTAAATGTCGGTAACGATAACTTACGTTATCACGATCAGTGAGGGGTATCTAGCAACACATCACTGTCTCCCGATATAAAGGAAAGAGTCTTCCAAGACTACACCCAAACCACAGCACAAGTGTGAATCCAATTCACAAGGCATGCAAATTTCCTTTGCCACTGGATGTTCTTATTGGACAAGCGTGTCAAGCTTGTAGCTCCAATATGATGAGCATGATTAGATCAGATGAATACTGTCACCTGGGTATGGCCATACACTTTCTCAATCATCTCATACAGAGGGGGGCCCCTTTAGAACATCACACTCCAATTAAGGAGACGGCAATCCTTTATCTATCACTAGTGCCCTAACCTGACTCAAGCTCACCATCCAAGATAGTCTATAACCATTATGTTTCAAATGATATTGAACTACCTCAAAACAATGACAATCATCATCTAGAAACACAAGTGATCTCAAGTCAGAGGAAATGTGCCACTTGTTGCAATCAAGGATTATTCACATTGTGACAAGCAATTGAATATCCTAGTAGGGTCTGTCCAGTACATCCAATGTACCCATGAGTCTACATCTTATTCCATGCTCGAAGCATCCTATAAGATTAGAACACATATTAGTCTCAATCATATCAAGGCTGTCTCATGTTCGCCAAGATATATCGACTAAGAACTTTACTGCATGTCAGCCCAGCTGAACAGCATTGAGACATTATTCAGAAGTATATGTATTGCAGCAGATAATATAGCAAACTGAATAACAACCATTGCCTTTATAAACATAAGAGTTTATACATGATACTGTTACAATCCCAAGGCCTCAAACATTAGCCTTAAGGGCATACCCCAACATTTTTTGCATTTACTTAGTTTTTATAGCAATTTTTTGCTATTTTTCTTTATTTGATTAATACATTGTATGCCTAGACCTTTAAAGATAGGTACGTTATTTCCCGAAGATCCAGAGATTGAACGCACCTTTCGCCTTCAAAGAAAGCTACAATTTCAAACTCAAAAAGCTGCAAAGGAATAAGCGATGGTGATCAATCAATCATTAAGGGATTTTGCTGTACCTAACATTCAGGGCTTCAATTCCAGCATTGTTCTACCGAATGTGGAGGCGAACAACTTTGAATTAAAGCTAGCATTGATGACCATGGTTCAGCAAAACCAATTTGGGGGTCCTTCGACACAGGATCCTAACTTACATCTTACTATTTTCTCATAATATTGTGACACTGTAAAGGTAAACAGTGTATCTTCAGTTGCTATTAGACTAAGGTTATTTCCATTTTCTCTCAAGGATCATGCGCGCACTTGCTCTTCCTTTCGGATCGATTACTACATGGGATGAACTTTCACGTTCGTTTCTAACAAAATATTTTCCACCGAGCAAAATAATGCAGCTACGGAACAATATAACTTGTTTTGGTCAAAAGGAGGGAGAATCACTCTACGACGATTGGGATCACTTCAAAGAACTCCAATGCATGTGTACACATCATGGGCTTGAGCGATGGGTCTGAATCCATATTTTCTACAATGGATTGGACTATAGCACAAAGCTCATGGTGGATGCTGCGGCTGGGGGTGCTATAATGAGCAAGAACATTGAAGATGTGATGACTTTGCTTGAGGACATGGCTATCAATCATAATTATTGGTCCAATGAGCGAGATACAACATCAGCAGGTAGAGGTAAGTATATCAATGATTTGTTGACATCCCTAGCTGCAAAGGATGATTCTCTATCCCGGAAACTAGATTCTTTTGCTTTTTCTTCCACTGCATGTAACTCTGTTTCTTGTGAGGTTTGTGGCATTGCAAGTTATGTTTCTACTGATTGTCAGCTTTTAGCCTCGCCATAAGATGAATCTTGTTAGAAACAAATTAATGCTTTAGGCAATTACAACTAGTGATAGGTGATTGTTCCATATTCGTCGACCTATAATCTAGGCTGGAGGAACCACCCTAATATGTCCTACAAGAATAATCAAGGGCAAGTTCCTCAACAATGCAATTAGTAGAACAATAGGCCGCCACTAGGTTTCAAGTTTAGGCAATACAATTAGCCTCGGAAGTCTAACCTGGAGTTCCTCTTGGAAAACTTCATTGTTTCTAAGAAAAAGCACAACAAAGATGTCTCTGATGCTATTAAGCATCTAACATCTCATGTGGATACTTTGGCAACCCATAACAAGATTTTAGAGAGCCAAATAGTTCAGTAGGCAAGCACTTCCAATAGGCCTATGGGTAAGCTTCCAGGGCAACCAGAGATGAATCCTTGGGAGCGCTGTAATGCAATATTCATTGTAAGTGACGAACAGTTAGAGCTTAGGAGGCTTGACGAGGAAACTACTCGCAAAGCTAGTGAGGAGCCACCTAAAGAATTATTACCTGACGAAGAGATACCAGTGGAGAAGGAGAAGGAGGAGGCTTATGTAGGTCCTTCTACATATGTTCCACCTAAGCCTTTCCCAGAGGCTAATGAAAGCAAAATCTGATGAGCAGTCAAACAAACCTCTTGAGTGCAATATCAAAGAAAATGACACTATGACATCACTAGATCAAGTCAGAATAATTTAAAATTTGAAGGATCCTGGGAGCTTCTCAATTCCATACCAAATTGGGGACAAGTTATTTGAAGGAGCATTATGTGACTTGGGTGCAAGCGTGAGCTTGATGCCTTTGTCGATTTGCAAGACAATTAACATCAGGAACATGAAGCCAACCACTATTTTGCTCCAGCTTGCTAACCGTTTTGTCCAACATCCTATAGGAATTTTGGAGGATGTCCTAATTAATGTCGGTAACTTCTATATTTTAACTAATTTTATAGTTCTGGACATGGAAGAAGATGAGAGACTACCTATCATTCTGGATAGGCCATTTTTGGCTACTGCAAGCTCTATTATTGATATGAAGAACGAGAAGCTAACATTAAACATTGGTGATAATAAGTTAGAATTTGACTATTCTGCAAATCTAAAGAAATTTTCTTTTACATAATCTTGCTATTGCATTGAGGTCAAGGATAATGCAGCAAATGATAGCCACACCATTGAAGATGATCAGGATCCCCTAAAAAGATATCTTATGAACAGAAAGGACAAGAATAGGAAGGATCACATATGGGCACAGTTACAAATGATAGACCTTTGCCCATCTATCAACTCAAAAGGATGCAAGGATAGTAAATTGCATGCTATTTACTACGCCTGAAATCCACTTGAACATCTATGATTGTAGCTATGGTCAAGCTAATGACCTTAAACAAGCGCTTTTTGGGCGGTAACCCAAATTTCTAATTCTTATAGTCTTAAGTTTTAGATTTTGATTTTTTTTAAAATTTTTAAAAATTTTTGCAGTGTGATTTGATGAATTTGTATTGATGAAAAGTCTCTAAATATGTTGTTTTACATGCAGTAATTTTTGGCAAATTTTTATTTGAAGTATAGGTGTTTGACGAGATATTCACGAGCGTGGCCATGAGTCCATCATGGGCCATGAGTTTTATTTTGCTAAAAAGGTTTAAGGCACAGAAAGAATCACGGCCACAGACGTGAACAACTCATAGACCATGAAGACCTAGTTTTTTTAAACTTAACGGGTGAGGGTTAGGGTTTACTCCTACGCTCGTAAATCCTAATTTCTCACTGAATCCTTCCACCTTAGGTGATGAATCTCTCTTCCTAACCTACCTCTATCACCAGCAGTCCTTTCCATTGATCCTCCGATGAGTTTTTAGTTAGACTTCATGGAGAAGCACCGAATGACTTCAAGAATGCAGTTTTGCTCCCGACGCTCGTTTCCAGCAAAAATTTGCCTAAATCCGTGAGCAAACTCTACCTTAGAGAAATTTTTGCCTTCATTATTAGAATTGCTTGCTTTAGTGTTGATTTGAGAATGGATTTCATTGATTTTCAGTGGGATTTCTGGTGATTCATGGACGAGGGGTTTTCCTGATTACTGTTTATACGTTGATATCAAGTTAAAATCTATATTTGTGTAAATTGTTGAGGAAAACTAGAAATTTTAGACCAGTCCCACGTTTCATATACCGTATAGCTCACGGGGTTACCTGATACATTCGAGTGTATATCATACGATGAGTCAGAGCCTGAGACTCAGACGCAGACATCAAAGGTTCCGAGTACATCTGCACCAATCAGCACATCATTGATAGCTGACTTGTCACCTTGCTCACCAGAGTTAGACATTATTTCAGAGCAGCCTATTGATTGGCCAAAGAGCAGAGATCAGCATATCGCGCGGTGATACGTGAGGAAACGCACCACGTGTTCCTCATCTATCTAGGGTGTGAGGCCATCACAACGAGCCAGGATGTCTCCTCTTGAGCGCATAATTGAGGTGATAACATCTGCACAATCTTCAGAAACTGAGGTACCACAAGCCCTAGAGCCAGCTCCGATTACTAATGAGATGGAATTTACTAAGGAGCATACTATCCACACATCGATGGAGGTGGATGAGGCCAATACATCTGAGATCCTAGCTATGGGATTATCTGAGCCTCCTTCTGATATTCTAGTTGGCCTAGTTCACACCCCTGAGATTTCCTCTCCTTCATTGACTCTGGGTGATTTACCGGAGTTACTAGAGGATATTGAGGGACTGAGGTTATGCTAGAGCCACCTACTGAGGTTTTACCAGACATTGCAGAGGTTCCTGCTGATTTATTAGAGATTCCACCACCATCAACTCTAGCACCACAGATGACAGATATACTAGTGATGACTGTACCAGCACTGGTACCACCAGCTAATTCTCCAAAGATAGTATTACCATCTCCAGAGCCATCTTCAAAGCCTTCACCTACACCACCATCACCAGAGCTATCTCCTCCTCTACCAGAGCTTGTTAGAGATGAGAGGAGGAGAGCACGTTTTCCACCTCCTATCTCTGTTCCCTACCCACGACCGATCATATATTGGAATAGAGTGTTGGGGTATGCCCTTAAGGCTAATGTTTGAGGCCTTAGGATTCTATGAGTATCATGTAATAAACGCTTATGTTTATAAAGGCATGGTTGTTATTCAGTATGTTACATTGTCTGTTGCAATAAGTGTACTTCTGAATAATGTCTCAATGCTGTTCAGCTAGGCTGACATGCTATATGTCCTTAGTCGAGATATCTTGGTGAACATGAGACAGCCTTGATATGGTTAAGACTAATGTGTGTTCTAATCTTATAGGATGCTTCGAGCATGGAATAAGATGTAGACTCATGGGTACATTGGATGTACTGGACAGACCCTACTAGGATATTCAATTGCTTGTCACAATGTGAATAATCCTTGTGTGCAATAAGTGGCATACTTCCTCTGACTTGAGATCACTTGTGTTTCTAAATGATGATTGTCATTGTTTTGAGGTAGTTCAATATCATTTGAAAGATAATGGTTATAGACTATCTTGGATAATGATCATGAGTCAGGTTAGGGCACTAGTGATAGATATAGGATTGCCGTCTCTTTGTTTAAGGAGCATGATGTTCTATGGGGCCCCCCCTGGATGAGATGATTGAGAAAGTGTATGGCCATACCCAGGTGACTATGTTCATCTGGTCTAATCATGCTCATCATATTGGAGCTACAGGCTTGACACGCTTGTCCAATAAGAACATCCAGTGGCAAAGGAAACTTGTATGCCTCATGAAGTGGATTCACACTTGTGCTATGGTTTGGGTGTAGTCTTGGAAGACTCTTTCCTTTATATCGGGAGACAGTGATGTGTGGCTAGATACCTCTCACTGATCGTGATAACGTAAGTTATCGTTACCGACATTTAAAGGAAACCCTCAGGGTCGCACAATTTGGTGATATGGCTTACTTAAGTCAGATCGTGTGGACTGAATTGTTTTGGTTCAGTTTAAAGGAGTTTAAACTCTGATTGTAAGTGAGATCTGGTCTGATCATGTTTGATTGATTAGGGCTTGAGATCGGTAAGCTTCGATCGAGAGTGTGGATGCTAGATCGGTGAGATCAAGAGCATCTAGAGATGTACGGTTAGATCTTGAACCTTCATGGTTCATATGAGATTTAGACCATGGCTTGGCTTGGTTCGATTTGTCATTTGGACCAAATGAAATTGGACCGAATTCAATTGAACCGGTTCACATAAGTGAACGCATGGTTCAATTGAGTTGGCGTTTTGGAATGGTTCAAAAGACATGAACGTATGTCTTGATGACTTTCCTTTTATGGAAGTCTTGAAACGCCAAAACGCCTATGTTGACTCAACGCCTCTAGGCTTCGATGCTCTCTCTTGGGTGAGGTATCGTTTTGCGCAAGGTGGAGGGGTTTTCGAAGAGCAAGAAGCTTTCATCTCATCTCCTAAACACAAAGGACAACTTGGCAATTTTTGCTAGCACAAGAGTTGCGCAAGGAGGAAGCCTTCATCCCTTGTGTGTGACATCTTTGGAGAAGATCTCTCTTGATCTTTGCTTCCAAGCCGACAACCATTCCAATGGCGTTGGTATGATCCCTTTGAGATATTTTCGTTTATGCAATGAGTTAATCATATGATCTACATGCGGTCTTGAGGGTGACACCCCTAAAATTTTATATGCGCCGCCCCCTTTAGGGTTTCACCCCCTTGCGCTCCCCCTTGAAGGGGACTTTCAAATGGTATCAGAGGTTTGGTTCTTGTAGATTCATATGATTGCTTTGAAGTGTTTGTGATCCATAGATGATGCTATGTTGCGCTTACTTGATGCTTTGTTTACATGCGTTTACATGATGCTATGCGCATGTTGTTTGTGTAAGATCTAAGGATCTTAAGTCCTGGTAAGTACTATTTTTGATTTAAATAAAATCATTGGCTGTGATATTTTATTCTGATTTAAATAAAATTATTGGTTGTTAATTTTAAGTTAATTAATTAGAGCTTATTGGTTAATTAATTAGACCTTATTGGATATTAATTAAATCCTTATTGGATTTTCGTTTAAGTGAATGGTTAATTGTTAGTTAATGGTTAAATTAATTAGTTAACTATGGGTTTTGGGTTTAAAATTTGAATTAATTAGTTAGTGGGTTAAACCCTATTTGAATTAATTGGTTAGCGGGTTTAAAATTTAAAAACCGAAAATTCAAGTTGGTAATTTCGGCTAGGGTAGGAGAATTGGCGTTTTTTTGGCTTGGAAGAAACCTTAGGGCGATTCTTGGAGGCTTGGAGGCGAAATTCCTTTCTTCCTCTTCCTTTCTTCCCTTGGCCGGCGTCTTTGGTGTTTGGTGGTGTTTCTCTTCCATTGGTGGCGATATTTGGTGGAACTTCAAGGCCTTAGACGAATTTTTTTGGAGAGATCTTCATCTTGGTGTTCACGGTTCAAAGTGAGTGGATGTTCTCCTTCACCTAGTTCACGAAAATTGGATGCATTGCTTGTTTTAGAGAAGATTAATGCATAGGAGTATGGCATGATCTCTTAATTTCAATTGTACATGTTTTCCTTGTTTTTTCCAAATTTTCGAAACCCTAGCTTGCATGAAAATTAGGGCTTTTCGTTTTTAAGACTCTTAATCCTAAATTGGACCTTGATTAAACATGTATGTAGCTTTAGAATTTCAATTGCATGAAAATTAGGGCTTGAAGGAGAATTTCGACCCTTCTTCATGAAGTTACGTCCAAATGCATGGGTAAAAATTGGGGAAAACTTGATATTCATGAAATTAGGTATATGAGGATTCTACTGTATTTTTTTGGGAATTTTTAGAAATAAAAGTTTCTGTTGACTGAAATTGACCTAGGGGTAATTCGGTAAATTTCCTAGTTAAAATTGGGGAAAACTTGAAATTACGAATCTAGGGATCATGAGGGACGTAATGAATATTTTTACGAAATTTTTGGATAACTTTTCTTGTATGACTTAAACTTTGAACTAGGGGTATTTCTGTCTTTTGTTATCAGAACTAGTAGAAAACTATGAATATGTGATATTCTGCAGTTATGTTAATTGTGAACGAAATTTAGTGAATTTTCTGTATTATTATGTATTTTTAATTGAATGGTGTATGCAGAAAGTAATGACATGAAATATTGATTGATAACTTTGGGTGATAACATAGCAAGGTTAGACTGAACTAATCAACATGAAACCTAAGGACTACACTACTATGTGATTATGTGATTTTTGAATATTATGTGATTATGTGATTTTTGAATATTAGGTGGTTATGTGATTTTCGAATATTATGTGGTTATGTGATTTTCGAATAATATGTGTTGTGATCATGGAATGGTTAGGACTAAGGCTAAGTGTAACTGTGTACTCAAGGGGATAGTCTATATGTGATATGTTAAGGGTTGGAGATTTCAGCCCTGTATTGTGATATGTGAGGGGGTTGTTGTTCAGCCTGCCTGATGTGATTATTGTGATAAAAATGACTATCCTAGAGTTTAGTTGACACTTAGGAGTCCACTTTTGTGAAATAAGATATAAGATGTGTCTGGTGTTGTCCAGTTAAGGAACCCTTTGGGAGAACGAGTGATATAAGACGCAAAGTGCCATGTCTTGGTCGGACAGGGGCCACCTCTTGATGTCATCACTCTTAGACGCTTAGATTTTTGTGTTATGGGGTGGTGTAGATCAAGGTATCACATCTTGACCGGGTGGGGATTACCTCTTGAGTCTACACACTGTCCATGTATATATGTTGCATGTGATTTGCAGGCTTCTCCCAGTGCTTAGGCCAAAGCCGGGTTGGACCATAATGGTCACTCTTGAATATGCTAGACAACTAGGTCAATTAAGTCATTAGTTGGTTTAGAGTATAGCTCTAGAACCCTGGTTACTCTTTGGTGACAATGATGTCTTAGCAGTTTACACCTGATTGTTTTATATGAGTTCTGTCCTTTAATTTTGTTATATGTTGACATGATATTCTGTTAAATGTTTTTAAAATAATCTGCATGTATTTTTGAGTGTATGTTATGGATGGTCGTTTGAGACTATCCACTCACTGGGCTGTGTAGCTCACTCCCTCACTATTTTCAGGTGTAGAGCAGGGGCGCATTTCTTGAGTTAGCGTTGATATGGATATTATGCTGGTTAATGTATAAGACTTTTGTGCTTAATTAACTGGGGCCGGTTGTGGCCGAATTATGTGAACTTGTGTTGCCGGTTGTGGCAGTTTTAAGTTTTGATTTTTGTGTCACCGCGGGCTTTGGCCTGGTTTCGGTGTTTGGTATTATTCATGTTAGTTTCATGAGTTTATAGAATCGATTTTGTGGCTTTGCTTTGAATTTGAGTCGATTGGTATTTTTGCAATCGGATTTGATATAAATGTGAACTTGCATATGTCTAGTGCAAGTATTGCGTGGTGGCAGGTACATTTCTGAAATTGTGTTTTCGCTGAGATTCTATGTATGGATTCTTGAAAATTTTCAGATCGTGATTTCTTGAACTTGGTTTTACCTAGCATGTGAATCGATCTTGTATGATAACATCCTGTTTCTCTATGATTTGTGTTGCTTGTTTGGGGTTAAGATAACGGGATGTTACAGTTTGTTTGCGCTTGTATCATTGTTTCAAGATGTTTGCGCTTATGCCTAGATCTAAGGGTTATCAACATGCTAGATATTTTTTCAAGTGCCGCATGTTGTTTGTTTGCGCATTGTTGTAGATGTTTTATCAAAACTTACATCTTGCGCGCTTATCACCATTAGATCTAAATGGCGCCTGCTATAAACCCTTAGACGGGTAAGTAGGGTTGAAGTCATCCTATAAGTAAGATCCAACCAGTCTGATCAGACCATCTGACAGCCTAGATGGGTCGACTAGATGGCACCTGTGCGCAAGCACGAGGTGGCTATAGGTCGACTGCGGACAGGCGTGTAGCGAGGTCTGGTTGAGACAACCATTGAACACACATGAGTTAGGCCCGGGGTCACACCCGCTTGCCAGAACTCATGAGGTTGTTCAGCCCTTGGCGCATGCATGGTTGACCATTAGGTCAACTCAAGTCAGTTAGGACTTGGTGCATGCAAGGGCAGTGGATCTGACTAGATGGATGAGTGGATCCCTATTAATGGACCGTTGTAAGGTAGTAGGGCACATAAGACAAGTAAAATTGATTCCAATGTGATGGAGGCGGGTTCACTCACAAATAAGGGTGCATTCAAACAACGCTTTTAAGAAAATATTTTTTTGTATTTTAGATAAAACCGAAATTACTCTAACGGAATTGAAAAATAGGTTTTTGTATTTTTATAAGTAAAGAAAGCGACACTACTTTACTACTAGAAGAAATAACACTTTAAACTACGAAATGAAATGACTAGTAGGAGTACTTACAGTGCGACCCTTGAGCATAGAAGGATCGTATCGTCCCGATCTTCAACGGTCCTACTCTGATGGAAGGTATTGCATCATTACAATCAAACACAGACAAACGAGATCCGCACAAGTCACGGATTCATATTACAAAACAAATCTAAGGGGGAGGTTAAGCCTCACAAGTTCCCTTAACACTTAACTAAAAGAGGAGAGGGAGGGAGAAAGCTTTGCGCTTAGAGAAAGAGTCCTCCAAGTCCTTGCGCCACCTTCAAATAAAGTTCAGATTAGTGTAGAAATCAAGTTCTAGAAATCAAGGAAGGGAGGGGGGAAGGAACTTAGCCGATTTGAAGCTTGATTGATGTTGCTCTCTTGCTAGCCGAAAGTGAAAGAACCCCTAAGGGTCTTTGTTGATTGCCGAGAACAAAGGATGATGAAGCTTCCTTAGAGTTCCTCCAAAGTTGCGCAAGATCCTTCAAGTGGTTGAGTTGCGTTGAAGACTTGAGAAGAAAGGGGGGAGAAGGGAAAGGGCTCGGCCCTTTAGAGGAGAGGGGAGGTAGAACTTCTTTAGGCGACAAACACCAATGCTAACACAAGAATTCTTTTTTCACTAGGCAACTAATAGACAAAGAGAGGGGAGGTTACAATTTATAGGCTCAACAAGCCATGGGCAAGGGTGACAATTCACCCTAGGCGCAATCATAAGGTTTAAGGAAGAAATTAATGACATTTAATACATTTCTTTTAGCCCTTTTGAATTTCGAATTCTTTCTTGATGGAGCTCCCTTGTAGCCGAATTCTTTATGAGCTCCTTCCTTGTTTGCATGGATGAGATGGCGCCTTCATGCCTTGGACTTATTTGAATTCGAAAATCTTCCTTCAAGAGCATGGGCGGTTAAGAGGTTTCCAAGGGTGATTCCTCAAATTGTGGATCTAGATGATGATCCCTTGATTTGTGGATCTAAATGGTGATCCCTTGATTTGTGGATCTAGATTGTTGATGGCTAGGCGCATTAAATTGTGGGCTGATTTCTTGCATTCGAATCATCATCATATTGAGTGGCGCCTAGGTTGATATGGAAGGTGGAGTTGCATTGATTGTAAGC
Organism: Costus lasius; assembly: GCA_027563935.2. Taxonomy (NCBI): domain Eukaryota; kingdom Viridiplantae; phylum Streptophyta; class Magnoliopsida; order Zingiberales; family Costaceae; genus Costus; species Costus lasius. Next base: position 60,579,701 of record CM050454.1, on the reverse strand, counting down.
CCCTTCAACTTGGAGTCTTTAGTTGAAGTAGTTGAAGTGCCTCCTTCCATAATTGGAGCTCTACTTGAGTGGCTTTAGCTTGAGCTTCCTAGCTTCCCTTGAGCTGGGCTATAACCTGCCCAATTATTAACACAAAGGCCAGTAGACTATTCTAGAAGCAAATAAGGAAACTACACAATGCACTAGAGCTTTATTCAATGCAAATAAGGAAAGTGCAAATAAGGTAAGAAAGATGACCTAGGAGGGAAAGCCATATCTGATGGGCTTCCTCCTAGTCCTTCCAGACCTCCTTGGGGCAGGGTTGGCCCCTCCATCATTTCTCCCCGGGTGGGAAGAATTCTCCTCTGGAGAATTATCCTTGTACCCTTGGAGTAATTCCGGAGCGGCCTGTGCCAACTCTTCTTCGGGAAGCCAAGCCTCCTCACCCGACGTAAATTTAACACGGTAAAACACTTGTACCTTGTCTGGGGTGAGTCGGGTCTGATCTTCAAGTATGCTCTGCAGCTCAGGCCTGTCAGTCAACACCCCGATGTGCACCGGCTCCTCATAGTGCGTGAGATCCTCCACATTGACAGTGGTGGGGATCCCCAAGTCCGGTGGTAGATCCAAGATGTAGGCGTTGTCGTTGATCTTTTCTACAATGGTGAATGGCCCGATTCCTTTTGGGTCCAACTTGCGGCCAGATCCATGGATGCGCTCCTCCCTGACCCGCAGTATAACCTGTTCACCTACAGAGAATTTCCTTTCTCGGCGTTTTCTGTTAGCACTCTTGCGATAGGAATTTACAGCATCAAGCATTTGACAGTGAATTTCATGATGTAAATGGGACATGTGAGTAGCAAAATCTTTAGCAGACATAGAAATATGAGAGTGCCTAGGTAAAGGAAACAAATCAACAGGTTTTCTGGGCTGGTACCCTAAGTTGGCCTGAAAAGGGGACAATCCTGTGGTTTTGTTGACAACACTATTATAGGAGAACTCGGCAATGGGCAACAGCTTATCCCATGTGCCTGGGTGTTCTCCTACCAAACTCCTCAAAATGCTCCCTAGTGATCGATTGACCACTTCGGTCTGCCCATCCGTCTGAGGATGATAGGCCGTGGAGAATTTGAGTTTGGTTCCCAACATAGCCCACAGGGTTTTCCAGAAATGTCCAACAAACCTGGAATCCCTATCAGAAACTATAGTCAGAGGGGTACCTCTATGTTTAACAACCTCCTTAAAGAATAACCTAGCTACATGTGATGCATCTGTGGTTTTGTAGCAAGGTATAAAGTGTGCCATCTTGGTAAACCTATCCACTACGACAAAAATGGAGTCATGTCTGGAGGGAGTCCTTGGTAAACCTAAGATGAAGTCCATGCTAAGGTCTTGCCATGGTGCTTGAGGGATAGGTAGGGGTGTGTACAGACCATTGTTATGTTTCTGAGTTTTCCTGGTCTGACAGGTCCTACAATGTCTAACAACCTTAGCTACATCCCTGTAGAGGTTCGGCCAGAAGAACCGTTCCTCCACTAAGGCTTGAGTCTTGTCTCGGCCATGGTGCCCGGCAGACCCTCCTCCGTGGATCTCCCAAACAAGGAAGTCTCGGATTGAGGTCTTGGGAATGCACAACTTTGGCCCAAGAAACAGAAACTCATCCCTTAGGGTATAGAGGGGATGACTCAAAGGATCTATGCTAAGCTCAGAATAAATGCTTGAAAAATCAGGGCATTCTAGGTATTCATGTTTCATGCGATCAAATCCAACTACTTCAACAGATAAAGTTTGCATAAGTAAAACTACTCTACTCAAAGCATCAGCAACTTTATTTTCAATTCCAGATTTATGCTTCAAAACAAAAGTATACTGTTGAAGGTACTCTACCCATTTAGCATGCCTAGCATTTAATTTCTTTTGAGCATTTAGAAAAGATAAAGCTTGGTGATCACTATTTAGAATAAATTCGTTATGTATCAAATAGTGCCTCCAGTGCCTTAAGGATTGCACTACAGCATAGAACTCCTTATCATAGGTAGTATATCTTTGTTTAGCCTCATTTAACTTCTCACTAAAGTAGGCTATGGGGTGACCTTCCTGACTAAGGGTACCTCCTATTCCTACTCCTGAGGCATCACAGTCCACTATGAAAACTTTAGAGAAGTCAGGTAACTTTAGGACAGGGGCAGTGGTCATTCTAGACTTAAGCTCCACAAAAGCTCTACTAGCAGACTTAGGCCAACTAAACTCACCTTGTTTCATACAGTTGGTTATAGGGGCTACTATGGTGCTAAAGTTTCTAATGAACCTCCTATAAAAGGCAGCTAGACCATGGAAGCTCCTAATTTCAGTTAAAGTCTTGGGTTCAGGCCAGTCTAAGATGGCTTGGATTTTGCTAGGGTCAGCTTGAAGTCCTTGGTCTGAAACTATGAAGCCTAAAAAGACAACCCTAGGGGAAAGGAAAGAACACTTCTTCAGGTTTAGGTATAGCTTTTCTTCCTGAAGTAAGTCTAGGATTTTTCTAAGGTGTTCCATGTGTTCTTCTCGGGTCTTGCTATAGATTAGGATGTCATCAAAGTAAACTACTAAGAATCTTCCTATGTAAGGCTTCAAGACTTGGTTCATTAACCTCATGAAGGTTGAGGGGGCATTAGAAAGGCCAAAGGGCATGACTAGCCATTCATACAAACCATCCTTAGTTTTAAAGGCAGTCTTCCACTCATCCCCAAGTCTGATCCTAACTTGGTGGTACCCACTTCTAAGGTCTAGCTTGCTAAACCACTTAGAACCTACCAGCATGTCAAGCATGTCATCTAATCTTGGGATGGGAAATCTATACTTGATGGTTATTCTGTTCATGGCCCTACAGTCTATACACATGCGCCAGCTTCCATCCTTCTTTGGGGTAAGAAGGGCGGGTACTGCACACGGGCTAAGGCTTTCCCTAATGAAACCCTTGTCTAACAGTTCATCTACTTGTCTTTTGAGCTCTTGATGCTCAGTAGGGTTCATCCTATAGTGGGGTAAGTGTGGGAGAGTAGAACCCGGGACAAGGTCTATGGCATGTTGGATTTCTCTAAGGGGGGGGGTAAGCCATTGGGAAGTTCTTCCCTGGTGAGCTCAGAGTACCCTGAGAGTAGGGTCTCAACTTCTTTGGGTATGGGTGACTCCTCATCTGGATTGGTTCCCTTAATGACTAAGGAGTACACTTGCTTGGATTCTAAGCAGTCTTGGGTAAAGGCATGGGACCTTATGAGTTGGATGGTTGGCTTGGGTTCCTTAGGTTCCTCTATCCTACCCTTGTTGGTGGCAGCCTTAAGTTCCTTAGGCATGGAAGGCTTCAGTTTGATCTTTTGTCCGTCATGGCTAAAGACATAGGTGTTAGTCCGACCGTAGTGGATAACATCCATATCGTATAACCACGGGCGACCGAGTAAGACTTGGGCGACATCCATGGTTATGACGTCACACCAAATCTTGCCTTGGTAGATGGCAAACTGAAGGGGCACTAAGCACCTATGGGTGACTGGGACACTAGACTGGTTGACCCAGGATATGCTATAGGGATTAGGGTGCGGTTCTGCCTTAAGGTTGAATTTTACTAAGGCTGTGTGAGAGACTGCGTTTAGACTACTTCCCCCATCTATCACTACTTTGCACATGTTACCATTGCATTTCGTGTAGGTGTGGAAAATACTGGTCCTACGCCAGTCCTCGGTTGGGGTAGGTTTGATTAGGGTGCACCTAACCACTCCTAATGTGTCGTGGGTTTGTTCTTCACCACTATCATAAGCTAGTTCTTCCCAAACCGTACAACCAGAGTCAGGGTTATGGATTTCCTCATGGTTTTCCTCATAGGTTTCTTCACATTTTTCCTTACCTAAGTACAGGACTCTCTTGGGACAGTCTTTCATATAGTGTCCTACTTGGTGGCAAGCATGGCAGACGACTCTAGGTTCTTGGACAGTCCTAGGTCTAGAGGGTGTTGAGGTTGGGGCTTTGGGTTGAGAACTTGAGGGGCTTGAGGAGGGTGCCTTGGGGTAAGTTCTAGGGGAGCTTAACTCTCTCCTAAAGGCTCTCTTTATGTTTTCCTCTACCTCTAAGGCTCTTTGGTAGGCGACTTCTCTAGACTCTATTTGGAAATAGGTCATTCCTCTTTTGATCTCGGGTCTAAGTCCATTCTTATACCTACTAAGGGAGACATGGGCTTCTTCATGGATGCCACTCCTCAGAAGGAGTTCATCAAACCTAGTGGTGTAATCGGTGACGGTCTGACTACCCTGGACTAGGCTCATGGCTTCATCGATAATCTTAAGTTGGAAATAGGGAGGGACATATTTTTCCCTAAGTTTGTCTCGCATGTCTTCCCATCTCTCAATAGGAGGGCGTCTAAACAACTCTATGTTCTTCTCTATGCTAGTCCAGTATAACCTAGCAGTACCTTCTAGGAGACATCGGGTGAACCTAACCTTGGATTGACTAGGCATCATGCTCCAGTCAAAATACCGTTCAAGTTTATCTACCCAATCTAGGAATTCTCTAGGGTCAAGGGAACCACTAAAGGTTGGTGGTGAGAGTTTGATGTTGCGTTGCACTTCATCCTCTCTAGGTCTGTGGTAGGTTTGAGCACGTGGCTCATTCCACTCAGGGTTTTGGTCTTCCCTAGGTCTTTGATAGGGTCGAACATGTGGATCTTCCCATTCAGGTTCTTGGACTCTCCTATTATGGTTCCTATTGTTTTGGGGATGTTCACCTAGGATGGGTTCACTTGAGGGCCGACTAGGGGGTCTATCATCCCTAAGATTTTCAGGATTTGGGAGTCTAGCTCTAATATCCCTAAGTTCCTCTTGGAAGGACGCTATCATGTTAAAGAGTCTAGCCATGTCATTAGGTTCAGCTTGCCTAGTAATATGATTGGATTCAGGGTGGTTATTATAATTTGCTCCTGATCTAGTAGTCATGGTCAAAGATAGTTTTGAAAGAAATTTAGTTTTTGAAAATAAGGCTCCTAAAAATGATATATTAGATAATAGCCTTTTATGAGATCAACTTCTTTCAAACAACTAGGTCCAAGAAAGTCTTAGAATTTGAAAATTAGTTTTTTAGGCTAAAAATCTATTCTAAGAGTCTGCTCTGATACCAAACTGATGGAGGCGGGTTCACTCACAAATAAGGGTGCATTCAAACAACGCTTTTAAGAAAATATTTTTTTGTATTTTAGATAAAACCGAAATTACTCTAACGGAATTGAAAAATAGGTTTTTGTATTTTTATAAGTAAAGAAAGCGACACTACTTTACTACTAGAAGAAATAACACTTTAAACTACGAAATGAAATGACTAGTAGGAGTACTTACAGTGCGACCCTTGAGCATAGAAGGATCGTATCGTCCCGATCTTCAACGGTCCTACTCTGATGGAAGGTATTGCATCATTACAATCAAACACAGACAAACGAGATCCGCACAAGTCACGGATTCATATTACAAAACAAATCTAAGGGGGAGGTTAAGCCTCACAAGTTCCCTTAACACTTAACTAAAAGAGGAGAGGGAGGGAGAAAGCTTTGCGCTTAGAGAAAGAGTCCTCCAAGTCCTTGCGCCACCTTCAAATAAAGTTCAGATTAGTGTAGAAATCAAGTTCTAGAAATCAAGGAAGGGAGGGGGGAAGGAACTTAGCCGATTTGAAGCTTGATTGATGTTGCTCTCTTGCTAGCCGAAAGTGAAAGAACCCCTAAGGGTCTTTGTTGATTGCCGAGAACAAAGGATGATGAAGCTTCCTTAGAGTTCCTCCAAAGTTGCGCAAGATCCTTCAAGTGGTTGAGTTGCGTTGAAGACTTGAGAAGAAAGGGGGGAGAAGGGAAAGGGCTCGGCCCTTTAGAGGAGAGGGGAGGTAGAACTTCTTTAGGCGACAAACACCAATGCTAACACAAGAATTCTTTTTTCACTAGGCAACTAATAGACAAAGAGAGGGGAGGTTACAATTTATAGGCTCAACAAGCCATGGGCAAGGGTGACAATTCACCCTAGGCGCAATCATAAGGTTTAAGGAAGAAATTAATGACATTTAATACATTTCTTTTAGCCCTTTTGAATTTTGAATTCTTTCTTGATGGAGCTCCCTTGTAGCCGAATTCTTTATGAGCTCCTTCCTTGTTTGCATGGATGAGATGGCGCCTTCATGCCTTGGACTTATTTGAATTCGAAAATCTTCCTTCAAGAGCATGGGCGGTTAAGAGGTTTCCAAGGGTGATTCCTCAAATTGTGGATCTAGATGATGATCCCTTGATTTGTGGATCTAAATGGTGATCCCTTGATTTGTGGATCTAGATTGTTGATGGCTAGGCGCATTAAATTGTGGGCTGATTTCTTGCATTCGAATCATCATCATATTGAGTGGCGCCTAGGTTGATATGGAAGGTGGAGTTGCATTGATTGTAAGCCCCTTCAACTTGGAGTCTTTAGTTGAAGTAGTTGAAGTGCCTCCTTCCATAATTGGAGCTCTACTTGAGTGGCTTTAGCTTGAGCTTCCTAGCTTCCCTTGAGCTGGGCTATAACCTGCCCAATTATTAACACAAAGGCCAGTAGACTATTCTAGAAGCAAATAAGGAAACTACACAATGCACTAGAGCTTTATTCAATGCAAATAAGGAAAGTGTAAATAAGGTAAGAAAGATGACCTAGGAGGGAAAGCCATATCTGATGGGCTTCCTCCTAGTCCTTCCAGACCTCCTTGGGGCAGGGTTGGCCCCTCCATCACAATGGGATTTCGAAAATTTTATTTTGTCTATGGATCACATGTTGATTGAATGATGCCATGATGCTTGTTTATTTAATCTTATGTGGGTTGCCCTTTTAATGTGTGCTGTGCTGGGGCCTGCGAGCCTGGTAAATTATTATTTTTGTGATCTGCGAATCACATTTTTAATTAATTTATTGTATAATTGACCTGCGAGTCAAACTTGTCTAGATAGATTAAAATGTATTTTTATTAGACAAGAGCACAAAAGCACACATCGCAGAGGAGCATTCAGCTGGTGGGCGCACCTGCGCTGCATTGAGCGCTAGGGCCCTGGGTTGGACCAGATGAGATGCAAAAGACCCAAGAAGAGCAAGTGAAGACTTAAGTTGATTTAAGGTCTTACTTAGGCTCTATGGGCTTTTACCACATAAGATCCATGCTTTCTTTTATTTTCTAAAATACTTAGAATTGCATGAGTTATTTATCTTCTGCTATAGCCATAGGATTTGCCTGATAGTAAGAAGATAAAAGACCGTTAAAATCCAACGCTAAAATATCAAGCACGTAATGCCTTCTGACGCGAAACCTCACTGTTCTGACTATCGTTGGAGCCGTGTTGTACCCACTCAGTGGGCACGTCCATCTATCTTCAGACGGTGCGGGATTTCACCTGCGTGTTACAGAGAAGGGATTTATCGCTTCTCGTTGCTCAGCATAGCACGTGGTGGTCCAGGGAGTAGGTCGGGTCAGCTTGACCATGTAGGCTACATATGTGGAGCATATGGTAGCACATGGAGGCAGCCATCTGTGGGATCAGAGACTGTGTTGTACCAACTCAGTTGGCACAGTCTGCTGGATTGCCCAGATGAAGGGGAATCGCACGGGTTGGCGATTGGCAGGGACTGCCTACCAGAAATTAGTACTTGTACTCTCTGTGCATCTTATCTCGCCTGAGCGGGACGCGGAGACCAAGTATGAAATCTGGATCCCATCTCACTAAAAGAGTGTTACTCTTTCGGACTGTTTAATGGATTTTTCAGTCAGACAAAATAGTGAGAAAAGAATCTTTCTTAAGTCCTGGATTGATTCTAAACATTGATACTGACCTTGCTGTTCTTGCATTGTTGTAGATTCCTGCAGCAACGAACACCATGAGCTTCAATGTGCGATCCCTACTGGAAAGGGAGAAGTTTGCTGGGCCAAACTTCTCGGACTGGTACGGGCACCTTAAGATTGTTCTTAAGGCAGAGAGGAAACTGTATGTCCTCGAGACGGCTGTGCCGCCTCAACCCGCTGCGAACGCCGCAAGGGCGGTTCGCAATGCCTATGAAAAGCACGTCAATGATAGCATTGATGTCGCTTGCCTGATGCTAGCGTCTATGACGCCACCGCTGCAGCGTCGGCATGAGGATATGTCTGCTATAGAAATTATAGCAAACCTCAAAATGCTGTATGCTGCACAGGCGAGGACAGAACGCTATAATCTGACAAAGCTTTTCTTTCAGAGCAAACTGGCTGAAGGGAGCCCAGTGGGAGCTCACGTGCTCAAGATGATTGGGCACAAGGAGGCTCTGGAGAAACTGGGGCATACCATCAACCAGGAGCTTGCTGTAGACATTATTCTGCAGTCTCTCCCGCCCTCCTTCGATGCGTTCATTATTAACTTTAATATGAACAAAATCGATTGCACTCCGGCAGAGCTGCTGAATATGCTCTTGACTACTGAGGAAACTCTGAAGGGAAAGCCTTCAACCTCTGTCTTAATGGTTCCTTCCAGGAACAAGAAGAAGGGGAAGAAGGGCAAAGCCCCTGTTAAGAACTACAGTAAGGCTCTGAAACAAAAAGTGAAGCGGTCGAAGGATAACAGGTGTTTCCACTGTGGCCAGCTGGGTCACTGGAAAAAGGACTGTAAAGCGCTCCAAGGAGACAAGAAGGGAAGCATCGCTTCTGGCTCAGGTATATTTGTGACTGAGGTCATGATATCTTCTTCCTCTATTTCATGGGTGTTGGACACTGCATGTGGAGTTCACATTTGTTCAAATGTACAGGAACTCAAGAGAAGAAGACAGGTGGGACAGCATGAGGTGGACCTACGCGTTGGAAACGGGGCACGGGTTGCTGCTGTTGCTGTAGGGGATTATTACATCTCATTACCATCTGGCATTGTATTAGAATTAAACAATTGTTACTTTGTACCCAGTATTACCAAAAATATTATCTCTATTCCCGCTCTTGTCAGGAAAGGGTTTTCCTTTGAATGCAAGATTTCAAAGTGTTATCTTACTCTTGATAATATTGTTTATGCTACTGGTTCAATTAACAATGGGTTATTCATGTTGGACATGGAATATTCTATACAAAATATTGATAATAAGAAAGCCAAGTATGCTGATGACAGCACCTTGCTATGGCATAGTCGTTTAGGCCATATTAACAAGAAGCGCATTAAGCGGTTGCATGATCATGGACTGCTGGGATCATTCTCCTATGAGGAGATTGATACATGCAAAGCTTGTTTATTGGGTAAAATGACGAAGTCTCCTTTTCCTAACAAAGGTCAAAGGGCTTCAGGTTTACTTGACCTTATACACAGTGATGTGTGTGGGCCATTTAGTAAACATGCCAGAGGTGGCTATTCGTACTTCATTACCTTTACTGATGATTTCAGTAGATACGGGTATGTCTATCTGATGAGGCATAAGAGTGAATCTTTTGACAAGTTCAAAGAGTTCAAGAATGAAGTACAGAATCAGCTAGGCCGAAATATCAAGACACTTCGTTCTGATCGAGGTGGAGAATACTTGAGTCATGCGTTTACTGACTATCTAAAAGAGTGTGGAATTATCTCACAGCTCACTCCGCCAGGAACACCGCAATGGAATGGTGTGTCCGAGAGGAGAAATAGAACGTTACTTGATATGGTTCGTTCTATGATGAGTCAGGCTACTTTACCTTACTCCTTTTGGGGATTTGCACTGGAAACAGCTGCAAAGGTACTAAACCGAGTGCCATCCAAGGCAGTTTCAAAGACGCCATATGAGTTGTGGTATGGGAAACAGCCGAGCTTGACATTTATAAAGATCTGGGGTTGCGAGGCTTATGTCAAAAAGCTCGCCTCTGGGAAACTAGAGAGCAGATCTGAGAAATGCATCTTTGTCGGTTACCCTAAGGAAACTAAGGGTTATTATTTCTACGATCCCAAAGAGAACAAGGTATTGTTGGGGTATGCCCTTAAGGCTAATGTTTGAGGCCTTGGGATTTTATTAGTATCATGTAATAAACTCTTAAGTTTATAAAGGCATGGTTATTATTCAGGTTGTTACCTTGTCTGCTGTAATAAGTGTACTTCTGAATAATGTCTCAAAGCTGTTCAGCTAGGCTGACAGGCAATATGTCCTTAGTCGAGATATCTTGGTGAACATGAGACAGCCTTGATATGATTGAGACTAATATGAGTGCTAATCTTATAGGATGCTTCGAGCATGGAATAAGATGTAGACTCATGGGTACATTGGATGTACTGGACAGACCCTACTGGGATATTCCATTGCTTGTCACAATGTGAATAATCCTTGTAAGCAGCAAGTGGCACATGTCCTTTGACTTGAGATCACTTGTGTTTCTAAATGATGATTGTCATTGTCTTGAGGTAGTTCAATATCATTTGAAACATAATGATTATAGACTATCTTGGATGGTGAGCTTGAATCAGGTTAGGACACTAGTGATAGACATAGGATTGCCGTCTCCTTGTTTAAGGAGTGTGATGTTCTAAAGGGCCCCCTTATGAGATGATTGAGATAGTGTATGGCCATACCCAGATGACTATGTGCATCTGATCTAATCATGCTCATCGTATTGGAGTTACAGGCTTGACATGCTTGTCCAATAAGAACATCCAGTGGTAAAGGACATATGTATGCCTTGTGAATTGAGTCACACTTGTGCTATGGTTTGGGAGTAGTCTTGGAAGACTCTTTCCTTTATATCGGGAGACAGTGATGTGTTGCTAGATACCCCTCACTGATCGTGATAACGTAAGTTATCGTTACCGACATTTAGAGGAAACCCTCAGGGTCGCACAATTTGGTGATATGGCTTACTTAAGTCAGATCGTATGGACTGGATTCTTTGAGTTCAGATTAAAGGGATTTAATCTCTGATTGTAAGTAAGATCTGGTCTGATCATGTTTGATTGATTAGGGCTTGAGATCGGTAAGCTTCGATCGAGAGAGGTGATGCTAGATCGGAGAGATCAGGGGCATCAGGAGATGAACGGTTAGATCATAAGCCTTGGGGTTCGATTTGGTCTAGACCAAGTGGCTTGAGCTATTTCGGTTTGGTTTGATGAACCAAAGCCGATTTGACATTTTGGATTGAACCGGTTCACAAATATGAACGCTTGGTTCAATGCCAAAATGCGTTTTGGGTTGGCTTGAACGCATGGCTTGATTGACTTCCATTTATGGAAAGTCATCAAGGGCCGGTTTTGCTTCAATGCCAAAACGCTTATGCGTTGGGCTCCTCACTTCAACGCCTTGATTCTTTTCGAGGTGTGGTTGACGAAGGTGTGGAGTAGACATCCAAGAGAAGCTCTCGGCCGAACGGATTCATCTCATCAAACCCTTTCCATTCGACAAGATAAGGCTTGGGTGTCTTGCTAGCACAAGAGATCTCAAGGAAGTGAGCATCTTCATCTTGTGTGTGGACTTGTGGAGGAGACCTAATTTGATCTCTTCTTCCAAGCCGAATTCCAAGCTTATGGCGTTGGTATGATTTCTCATAACTTAAGTTGATCATATAGTTTCATATGCGATTTTGAAACCCTATTTTCCGCCATGCATGCTAGATGCGCATGATTAGGGTTTCCCCCCCCCCCTTTATGTTAGGGGTTCCTTCAGGTATTTGTTGCTCGGATGGCAATATTTCTTGAGAAGGAGTTTCTTCTGCAAGAAGCCAGTGGGAGAGACATAAAGCTGGATGAGAATCCAGAGGAAGGACAAAGTAGTCAAGCACAGTTGGATGTGCATGAGCCGGTAGAGCAGGTTATTGAACAACCTGAGGCTCAGATATCACGGGAACCGCGAAGATCGGGAAGGATCCGTCGTCAGCCTGAGCGTTATGACGGAGTCTACATCATTGATAATGATGAACCGTTAACTTATGCGGATGCGGTCAGTGGACCGGAGTCAGCTAGATGGTTTGAAGCTATGCGAGCCGAGATGGACTCCATGTCAGATAACCAAGTCTGGGATTTGGTTGATCCGCCTCCGGGAGTAATCCCTATAGGCTTTAAATGGATCTTCAAGAAGAAGATTGACATGGATGGTAACGTAGTTACCTATAAAGGCAGGCTAGTAGCGAAAGGTTTCAAACAAATCTACGGGATAGATTATGATGAAACTTTCTCTCCTGTAGCCATGTTCAAGTCTATTCGGATTCTTTTCGCAATAGCTGCATATTATGATTATGAGATCTGGCAAATGGATGTGAAGACGGCTTTCCTCAATGGAAATCTGGATGAGGATGTGTATATGACACAACCTGAAGGTTTCACTAATCCATCAGATCGTCATAAAATATGCAAGTTAAAGAAGTCCATTTATGGACTTAAACAAGCATCTAGAAGCTGGAATATTCGTTTTGATGAATCAATCTCTGAGTTTGGTTTCATCAAGAATGAAGATGACCCGTGTGTATATAAGAGGTTTAGTGGGAGCGTGATTACTTTCCTAGTCCTCTACGTCGATGATATCTTAATCATTGGAAACGATATTCCTGAACTGCATGCTGTTAAAGCATGGTTAGGAAAATGTTTCCAGATGAAAGATCTAGGAGAAGCAGCCTATGTACTAGGTGTGAAGATCTACAGGGATAGATCTAAGAGGCTTCTCGGGCTGTGCCAGAGTACTTACATCGATAAAGTCCTGGAGAGATTCCATTTAGAGAATTCTAAAAGAGGATATCTTCCAGTCAGACATGGTCTGAATCTTTCGAAGAGTCAGTGTCCACAAACACAGACTGAGAAAGATGAAATGGACAATACGCCTTATGCTTCGGCTATTGGATCCATTATGTATGCGATGTTGTGTACTCACCCAGACGTCGCTTACGGGTTAAGCGTGACCAGTCGGTTCCAAAGTAATCCAGGTATGGCGCACTGGATTGCAGTCAAGAACATTTTAAAATATCTTCGGAGGACCAAAGATATGTTCTTGATATATGGTGGTCAGGAAGAACTCAGTATTGAAGGATATACTGATGCTTCGTTCCAGTCTGACCAGGATGATTTCCGATCGCAATCAGGCTATGTTTTTAGCTTGAATGGAGGAGCGGTGGTGTGGAAGAGTTTCAAACAGTCTACTGTTGCTGATTCCACAACAGAAGCCGAGTATGTTGCAGCCTCGGAAGCATCCAAGGAGGCAGTGTGGATTCGTAAGTTCATTTAGGAACTTGGTTTCGTTCCTTCAAGTGCAGATCCTTTGGTTATCTTCTGTGATAACACTGGAGCAATCGCACAAGCAAAGGAACCACGGTCGCACCAGAAGTCCAAGCACATACAGAGACGGTTTCACTTGATCCGGGAGATCATTGATCGTGGCGAGATCAAAATCTACAAGGTTCATACAGATGACAATCTGGCTGACCCGCTTACCAAGCCTCTGGCGCAGCAGAAGCATGAGAAGCACTGTAATAATATGGGTTTGAGATTTCTCAACCATTAGATTAAGTGCAAGTGGGAGATTGTTGGGGTATGCCCTTAAGGCTAATGTTTGAGGCCTTAGGATTCTATGAGTATCATGTAATAAACGCTTATGTTTATAAAGGCATGGTTGTTATTCAGTATGTTACATTGTCTGTTGCAATAAGTGTACTTCTGAATAATGTCTCAATGCTGTTCAGCTAGGCTGACATGCTATATGTCCTTAGTCGAGATATCTTGGTGAACATGAGACAGCCTTGATATGGTTAAGACTAATGTGTGTTCTAATCTTATAGGATGCTTCGAGCATGGAATAAGATGTAGACTCATGGGTACATTGGATGTACTGGACAGACCCTACTAGGATATTCAATTGCTTGTCACAATGTGAATAATCCTTGTGTGCAACAAGTGGCATACTTCCTCTGACTTGAGATCACTTGTGTTTCTAAATGATGATTGTCATTGTTTTGAGGTAGTTCAATATCATTTGAAAGATAATGGTTATAGACTATCTTGGATAATGATCATGAGTCAGGTTAGGGCACTGGTGATAGATATAGGATTGCCGTCTCTTTGTTTAAGGAGCATGATGTTCTATGGGGCCCCCCTGGATGAGATGATTGAGAAAGTGTATGGCCATACCCAGGTGACTATGTTCATCTGGTCTAATCATGCTCATCATATTGGAGCTACAGGCTTGACACGCTTGTCCAATAAGAACATCCAGTGGCAAAGGAAACTTGTATGCCTCATGAAGTGGATTCACACTTGTGCTATGGTTTGGGTGTAGTCTTGGAAGACTCTTTCCTTTATATCGGGAGACAGTGATGTGTGGCTAGATACCTCTCACTGATCGTGATAACGTAAGTTATCGTTACCGACATTTAAAGGAAACCCTCAGGGTCGCACAATTTGGTGATATGGCTTACTTAAGTCAGATCGTGTGGACTGAATTGTTTTGGTTCAGTTTAAAGGAGTTTAAACTCTGATTGTAAGTGAGATCTGGTCTGATCATGTTTGATTGATTAGGGCTTGAGATCGGTAAGCTTCGATCGAGAGTGTGGATGCTAGATCGGTGAGATCAAGAGCATCTAGAGATGTACGGTTAGATCTTGAACCTTCATGGTTCATATGAGATTTAGACCATAGCTTGGCTTGGTTCGATTTGTCATTTGGACCAAATGAAATTGGACCGAATTCAATTGAACCGGTTCACATAAGTGAACGCATGGTTCAATTGAGTTGGCGTTTTGGAATGGTTCAAAAGACATGAACGCATGTCTTGATGACTTTCCTTTTATGGAAGTCTTGAAACGCCAAAACGCCTATGTTGACTCAACGCCTCTAGGCTTCGATGCTCTCTCTTGGGTGAGGTATCGTTTTGCGCAAGGTGGAGGGGTTTTCGAAGAGCAAGAAGCTTTCATCTCATCTCCTAAACACAAAGGACAACTTGGCAATTTTTGCTAGCACAAGAGTTGCGCAAGGAGGAAGCCTTCATCCCTTGTGTGTGACATCTTTGGAGAAGATCTCTCTTGATCTTTGCTTCCAAGCCGACAACCATTCCAATGGCGTTGGTATGATCCCTTTGAGATCTTTTCGTTTATGCAATGAGTTAATCATATGATCTACATGCGGTCTTGAGGGTGACACCCCTAAAATTTTATATGCGCCGCCCCCTTTAGGGTTTCACCCCCTTGCGCTCCCCCTTGAAGGGGACTTTCATAGAGATCAAAAGAGATATCAGATTATGTCTACTACAGGAGTCATTAGCACTAGATATTGGGACGACCAAACTTTGCAGACCCTAGGATTGTTCGATGACATCTACTGGATGTTCTAGAATATAGGGTGGCAGGACTTCTACCATCAGAGGCATCCCATATATGTCTAGCTTACCTTGGAGATTTTCAACTATATCTAGGTTACTATGCATAACTATGATGACAGAGATCCAGGACGTATTTCATTCCAGTTGGGGAACCGGGATCATGTCCTTACTTTGGATCAGCTTAGTCACATATTTGGTTTCCCAATGGATGTGACTCGTCGCAGCCCATTTGAGTATACCGATTGAACTTTTTGGTATCAGATTTCGGGAGAGACCGGTTTCGACCCTAGGATCTCCAAAGCTACATATCTATCCTGCCCAGCCCTCAGATATACTCACTGAATTCTCGCACATACTATTTTCAGGCGTGTAGAGAGCGATGGGATGGTCAAGGCCTCTACGTTATTTTTCCTATGGACCATGCTTATCGATTTTCGTGTCATCACCTCATTCCTCCTCATGAAGCAGATTCAGAAGGTGACGAAGGTGTGGAAGGGATTCTTAGTGATGAGTGGCTTGGTTTCAACGATTGCCTTAGCCCTTGGGATTGAGCCTTCAAGGTTGAACGAAGCTAGGAGCAATCCTAGATTAGATCTGGATGCCTGTATTGTGATCAAGATGATTACAAGGATTGGTAGCTCGTATCATCTCATTTTTAGACATTTAGAGGCCACCATGAGGCTGCCGAATATGAATTGTACCATGGTTCATTTTCAGCAAAATTGATTGTGGATCTCACACAGGTGGGGGAGGTGCTAGTATGGTGGCCACTCCTCCATCTTCACCACCGAGAGCTTCAGAGTCTATTCCTCCAGTCGAGCCATCCTCTACTGCTGGACCGTCTACATCAGCTGGACTATCTACTTCAGCTCCGATGGACACTTCCTATTATTAGATTCGAGGTGAGCAGTGGAGGATGTGCGGCAACATATCGCATTGAGAGCAAGGGCAGACGAGAGCTTTAGAATCTCTTCGCATGATTGAGGAGCTTTTGCGGCAGCATCTCCCAGGCCTATCTACATAGCATGCCAGAGATAATGAGGAGGAGGATGTCTCTGAGGACACAGAGACTGATTGATATACTTTGTGAGTATTTTTCTTATCTTATTTTGTTTTTATGCATTGAGAATGATACTTCTTTCTTTTTCATGATATCTCACATGTATCTTCCCTATGATCAGGAGTTCATATGATTTGATCGATCCCGATGCAGCGCACACGTTTCTTTTATGCTTTTGTTGTGTGTGTGCATTATTTTTATGTTTGTGATGTGGGATTTATTACTTTGTGATGTGGTACTGGATTTTTACATATTTTTTTCGGATGGTATTGTACATATGTTGTGATATTTTGTATTTTGGCTATGGTACATGGTATGTTTGATTTGGTACTGAGTGTATTTGATGCTTACCATGTATATGTGATGCTTTGTGATGCTTTGTGATGGTATGGATAGTTTTTAAATGATTTTGATATTGTGATGAATAGTGATTTTTGAAATAGTAAATGTCATTTGAGTGATGAAATGTGATGATATTTGACATTTGAAACTTGTTTACATTGTAAAATGATAATATCTATGATGTGATGCAGTTTTTGGATTTTGTTTTTTTTGATACACACATTGATTTTTTGATATAATTGCACAGAGAATCGCTTATATTTTAAGGGAAACTCTAGCAATTTTTTTTTTTCTGAAATTGTCATAACTTGATTTAATGTTTAAGCAGATGCAACAATTTAAGTCTAGAGTGTTTCCATATATTTTGACTTCCTTCAAGCTTTATAGATATGCATCTTGAATGTTTATGATTTTTAATGATATACGAGGTTGTTTTATCTAGATTTTAGAATAAGGAAACATTTTGAGTAATTGATTTAATGACTTAGAGATTTTTGAATTTTCATGTAGAATAAATTTTTGAGTAAATTCAATTCTGGTATGGATAAAATGTATTTATGAACTGTTGTACATTCTTACGATACATGCTTAGTAGAATTTACTCAATGTTTAATTTATCTATCTATGCTTGATGGAGAACTTTTCATGAATAGAAAATTGGTGACAATATTTTAGATGGGACTTGTTCCAACTTCACTAGTTGAAGGATCTGAAGTCAAGAGTTATATTATACCACAAGTTGGTATATTTAGATCTGTTGCGATCAAGTAACAGAGGGAAAACTTTAAAAATAAATATTTATCCCTCATGTAGAAGGATCGATAATGATTTAAGTACAAAGCCCTTGATCGGCTCTTTCCAGAAATGTTATGAAAACAAATTAGAGAAAATGAGAGAGCTATAGGTTAAGTGGACAACTCTACTGACTTTTCATGATTGAGACTATAAGTTATATTATACCGCTATGCGGTATACTTTAGACAATATGTTGCTAGCACGAAAGGGCATATAACTATCTAAAGAGTAAATTGCCTTAAAAGTCTCTATACCTTAAACATCACCAAGATTCTTGAATTGAGAAATTCACCTGTCAAGTAAACTGGATTTATTAAGGTAAGAGTATTTGATACCTAGTAAGTAAAGATTGAATGACACGACATGAAATATGACTTTTATCTATCTTGGATTGTTAAATCATGAAAGTCTATTTCTATCATGATTTTTCTTAAATTTCTTGAGTTCTGAAAAATTGATTGCTTAAATTATGGACTAATGACATAATCGGGGAAAGAATGAGTAAGTATTCCTTATCTTTACATTCTCTTTACATACTATGATATTGCATGAGGATAAGCAAAATTCTAAGTCTAGGGTATTTTGATGAGTTGCATTTATACCATATTTTTCCTTGTATTTTATAAGATATTTTAGGCTTAATTGTATGATTTTATACTAATTTTTAGTGTTTTCATATCTTTTGGAATGGAATCTTCACTTTTCTTAATTTTTGTGGAAATGTTGGAAAAAACACACAAAAATGATGAATTTCATGAGTTTTGAGGCCAGGACACGATTCATGAGGAGAAGATGAGGCCGTATGTCAAATTTGGAGCAAAATGAAGGTCAAACGCAACATTCATGATCGCAGCCGTGAGTCCTTCATGGGCTGTGATGTTGTGCACTTTAGGGAGCATTTATGCGGCTTAGTCATTTTCTTTACATAAACTTTCATGGTCACACCGTGAATCATTCACGGGCTGTGAATGCCTCAACGCGAAGGAATTTTATTCAGGGAAACTTTCACGGCCGCGCTGTGAATGACTCATGGGTCGTCAGTATTTCCGCCCAACTCTATTTTTCGCTCGATTTGGCCTCGAATCAATTTCAAACTTAACCAAACACTACAAAAACCTTCCTAGATAGGTTCTAAACCGATTAAAGTATAAAAGAAAGGATTTTTGAAAGGTTAAGAGGGCTTTTACGGATGAACATGAACAGAGGTGGCGGCTAGGGCAAACATTGATATTTGGGCAATTTTTTTTTTTTTTTTTTTTTTGCCGAATGAAAGAAGAAAATGTTATTGATCCAAAAAAGGTATGTACATTTTTACAACCGCTCCAACACCCTTTCACCCTCACAAAATGTAGAAAAATTCGGCAGAGTTTCCCCTGTATTTGTTAATGCGAGGAACCTGTGCTACATTGAGCTATCACCAAAAAACAAAAGCAAAACAATAAGAAGTGAGGAGACAATCGAGTCAAGATACAGCCCAGCACAAAATCAACCAACGAACATGACATCACAGTAGTACACTACTAATCAAAACGCCAATGTTGCCATGCCGCTGCAACTATTAGATCATGGGATAGGGGGTTTTGCTGTGCAGCCAATTCTGGATCCCCCATGGAGGAATAAATCTGGAGCCGCAGTCCATAATGGATTCAAGCGCACATAGAAAGAACTCCTGGAGAACACGCTCCTGGGTTGCCGGCCTCCTGTCTTTTTGCAATGAGCATAAACCAGGTGCTGGTCGGATGATGTAGGTTGAAGCTAGGTGCGGCCCTGCCAAATCCTGCAAAAATATTCAACAAGACCAGTTGTCGTGGGAATCAACAACAAAGAAAAGAGGTGCAAAATCCTGCATAATTATCCAACAAAGCCAGTTGCTGTGGGGTACACAAAGAAAAAAGGCGATAGAAGATTATCAGGAAGACAGCCTTAAATTTCCCACGTTTGCAAAAAGGAGTGGGTATTCTGATCCATGTTAGTGGGTTGAATGTAGCTCATTACTTTAGCCTTCATATCAACCAGCAATATGTTGTAAAACGTCATAGAGCCCATATTTGGATAGCCAAAAATTACCGCATTTCGGTACTGCCAAATATAATAAATAGCACCAGACAAAAAAAGCCTTTGAATATAATTATTATATCACGCAAAGGAAGGATTTGATGCTCTATCTTCGTCTCCAAAAAGAGGATAAGGGTTTCCCATTACTTTCCTAGTGTCTTCATGTAATTTTACTAAGTTTTCATGTCAATTTCATCAATCTACATGATGTTTATCATGAACATGAATGCTTAGACCTATTTTTGGATTAGGGGTGTAGCCCACTGATGAATTAGGGATTTAATTGTTTATTCTAATTCTTTGTCATGAATTTTACTGAGTTGATTTGATTAGAATTGTGCTATTTCATATTTTACTCTGGCCAAGTAATTGTACATGTTAGACATTGCGAGAAAGACCAGAGGTGAATCACGACGTCGGTTCTATTCTTGTCAAACCTATGAATCCAATCATGAGAGTTGTTTAGATTTGTTTAAAGGATTTTCATGATTTGTGACAGAACTTAAGGGGCCTAATTACAATAACTATCACGGGAGTAGGGACTTACTATGATTAGGTGTTGGATTATGTTTCGGGAGAAAGTAACCTATACACTAGGATAAATCCCTTTCAATATTTTAATTTTCTATTCAAAGATTTTATTTTTACTAAATTCATATTTGTTAGTGTAGTAATATCCCAAGTCCCGACTTTCTCCATATCAATATTTACTCTAAATGCTTACTTTTGTTTATTCGAATTAGGAGCTTCAAATAAAAATCACACTTGAATTGTCTAGCTATAGATAAATTGTGTACTTGATACTTGACTGTCAGATCGGCGTTAGCAATGATATCTTATTTTATAACTTCGATAAAGTCATGTACTTGTGGCAGCATCAGGGACCCGTGTCTAAAAGTCTATATATATGGGGTACCCGTGTGTGCGTGACTATAGAGGACGTTCCCTTGCGCGTCTTCATCATTTACTACTATTAAAATTGCCTAAAGGGTACATACTTTGATAGATCTAGTGGTTCTTTCATAAGTCAATTTTTTGGGTTTTTGGGTTTTGGTGAAACCTATTTCGAGCCAATCGCTTATGTTGTTTGATTTAAATTTAAAATTGGCTTGGGGTTTCTTAATAGTGGAATCAGTGGCAACTTGTGAGTCCCATGCGGGGGCTTTTGATTTTTCTACATGTGCTTACTTGTCATCAAAATTTTTAAAAATTTTATGTCAGAATTTTTCTGCTTAGAAAAACGTAGGTCTATCGTGCCAAAACTCTTGTCTAACATTTTTTGATTTTTGATTCTCCTTACATGTCAAGGATTGAACTTGAGTGTAAGCCACATTAAATTATACGGTGTATGGACTAGGTGATTACTCTAGTTTTTACATGGCAAGGCTAATTGAGGCAGATAGCAAGCATGCTTAGGCCATACATGCTTGGTTTTGGATTCTTCTTCATGATTGGTTTTGGATGATGGATAGGTTTTATGAAAAACTAAAATTGATTAATTATTGGCTTTTCATATGCATGTAGAAAAGCATGAGTAGGTGCTTTCTCTGATGCATTGTGATATGGTTATATACAAGCCCCATTACATGCCTGTGTTGTATTAATTGTGAGGCATGTGTGCCACTTTCTTTCTTTAATTCATGTATTATAAAACTAGCATTAGTTTTAGCATTGAAGAAAGGAAGAAGACATCATTGGTGCATCTCCTTGAAGCTTGGAAGCTTGGTGGTGCATCCATGAAAGGTGGCACACATTATTAGGATGGTGGTGAACATGGTTGGCAGAACCCTAGAAGGAGCATCTTGGGTTTGTGAGCTAACAACGAGGAGCATTAGGGTTGGCGGAACCTTGATGGTGCACCTAGGGTTTCCTATGTGGCACCAATAGGATTTGTGAGCTAACCCTTGGAGCCGAAGACCTAGGTGGTGCACCTAGGGTTTGGAGCAGATCCCTCGGT
Organism: Costus lasius; assembly: GCA_027563935.2. Lineage (NCBI taxonomy): Eukaryota > Viridiplantae > Streptophyta > Magnoliopsida > Zingiberales > Costaceae > Costus > Costus lasius. The sequence continues at coordinate 60,558,238 of CM050454.1, read as the reverse complement.
GCACTCAAGGTTAGGCTAACAGCTTAGTGGCTTGGGCCTATGGCTTAGAGCTTTGGAGTCGCTAGGTGGTTAGTCTAGCTCTAGGGGCTTGTAACCCTAGTCAATTATTAGTTCATCATAGGGCTTGTAATGAATCAATGTCGATAGGGCTATAATCATATCATATTTATTTTTTGGCTCATATATTCATCAATTGAAAGCATACCTGCAATGTTTTATTTTTCATGTTGCACACTATAGGATTGCGTGCCTATTTTGTTAGATGAAAGATAAAACTAAGTGGTGGTGAGACCACAAATCCTTATTAAACCAAATCAAGTCAAGCTAGCTTTCTAATGTGGCGCCCTTGTCAAAATATCGGTCAATGGTGTTGTGAACTATTTCCCACCCTTATGGGACACACCCATTTATCTTTAGAAGGCATGTGATAACAATGGTTTCTGATGACACGAAAATTCATAGTATATTTTGTGTGATTTAATAGGTCCTTTTGTGTCATACTCATGCTCTTTTGCTTATTTTTATGCATTATTTATCAAATATTGCGGAATCTACACCTTTTATGGTTTTTGATAATTTTCAGGCAAAAAAGCAATATTTTAAGGCGTTTTCAAGCAAATTCAAATGCATAGATGAATCCCAGACATCAAGAGAAGATTACATATTAATTTTCATGAAGATTGAAGCCACAAACCAAATTACGGCAGGGCCGTAATTAATATTATGGTACCGTGGTTTCACTGAACCTACAGAACAAACCACGACACTACCGTAATTTTAGAGCACTACCGTAGTTTGGGGTGAATTTCGTATAGACATATTTGTAGATATTATGACATTGCTGTAAATAATATTGCGGGGCCGTAATTTTGAGAAGTTTTTGTTGGAGTATGCCCTTAAGGCTAATGTTTGAGGCCTTGGGATTGTAACAGTATCATGTATAAACATTTTTGTTTATAAAGGCAATGGTTGTTATTCAGTTTGTTACCTTGTCTGCTGTAATAAGTGTACTTCTGAATAATGTCTCAAAGCTGTTCAGCTAGGCTGACATGCTATATGTCCTTAGTCGAGATATCTTGGTGAACATGAGACAGCCTTGATATGATTGAGACTAATATGTGTTCTAATCTTATAGGATGCTCCGAGCATGGAATAAGATGTAGACTCATGGGTACATTGGATGTACTGGACAGACCCTACTAGGATATTCAATTGCTTGTCACAATGTGAATAATCCTTGTTTGCACTAAGTGGCACATGTCCTCTGACTTGAGATCACTTGTGTTTCTAAATGATGATTGTCATTGTTTTGAGGTAGTTCAATATCATTTGAAATATAATGGTTATAGACTATCTTGGATAATGATCATGAGTCAGGTTGGGACACTAGTGATAGATATAGGATTGCCGTCTCCTTGTTGAAGGAGTGTGATGTTCTATAGGGGTCCCCTAGATGAGATGATTGAGAAAGTGTATGGCCATACCCAGGTGACTATGTTCATCTGATCTAATCATGCTCATCATATTGGAGTTACAAGCTTGACCCGCTTGTCCAATAAGAACATCCAGTGGCAAAGGATACATGCATGCCTTGTGAAGTTGATTCACACTTGTGCTGTGGTTTGGGTGTAGTCTTGGAAGACTCTTTCCTTTATATCGGGAGACAGTGATGTGTTGCTAGATACCTCTCACTGATCGTGATAACGTAAGTTATCGTTACCGACATTTAAAGGAAACCCTCAGGGTCGCACAATTTTGATGAAATGGCTTACTTAAGTCAGATCGTGTGGACTGAATTGTTTTGGTTCAGTTGAAAGGGATTTAACCTCTGATTGTAAGTGAGATCTGGTCTGATCATGTTTGATTGATTAGGGCTTGAGATCGGTAAGCTTCGATCGAGAGTGTGGATGCTAGATCGGTGAGATCAAGAGCATCAAAAGATGATCGGTTAGATCTTGAACCATTTGGTTCAAGGGAGATCTAGACCATGGCTTGGCTTGGTTCGATTTGGTCTTTGGACCAATTGAAATTGGACCAACTTCAATTGAACCGGTTCACATATGTGAACGCATGGTTCAATTAAGTTTGCGTTTTGGATTAGTTCAAAGCCATGAACGCATGGCTTCATGACCTTCCTTTTATGGAAGTCTTGTAACGCCAAAACGCATATGCTTGCCTCAACGGCTCTAATCTTTGGAGCTCTCTCGTGTGTGGCTTAGAGCTTAGACGAAGAGGAAGAAGAGAGCTTTCGGCCAAGGGAGATATCATCTCATCTTTCTTTTTCAACGATCAAGGACCCTTTGAAGAGCTTTGCTAGCACAAAGGATTCAAAGGAGCAAGCCATCTTCATTGTTGTGTGCGTCACCTTTGGAGAAGAAGCATTCGACTCTTTGCTTCCAAGGCTCCATCCACCCATGGCTATGGTGAGATCTTCTCATGATCTTTCAATTAAAACAAAGTTGATTATATAGAACATGCGATCCTATAGAAACCCTAATTCCGCCCATGCAAGTATTTTGATTTGCGCATGCTTAGGGTTTTCGCTCCCCCTTGAAGGGGACCCAACAGTTTTAACCTGAAAGATTTGCAGAAATTACTGCACTGCTGCAATGAATATTACGGGCTATAATTCTGATCGATTTCTATCAGAATTCTTCAATTGTTACTGCAATGCCGTAACGAATTACACAGACGTAATTATAACCTAGACGGCCGATTTTCCCAGACTTATTGAAGCCCGATTCTTGCACGGGTGATTGCGGATGATCTAGACCATCAATTGGAGATCTATAAAAGGGAAAAATACTCATCAGATCGAGGAGAGGGGACACAAATGAAGATACGGCTGTAATTTTCATTACAACCGTACTGTTAGTAGATTTTCTCTTTCTCTTTGATTTCTGATGCTTTGAAACTATGGTTTATTGTAATTCTTCGACTATGATAGCTTAAACTCTTTTAGGGACATGGGGGTGTAATCCCCCTAACTTCTTAATGACTATATTTTATTTCATCAGGATAATTTTACTATGATAATTCTACTTATCTGATGATTGCCTTTAATTCTTTCTAGTTTCATATTATCAGCATGATTTAGAGTTTTTGTGATATGCACTGAAAAGTGATTTGTGAAAGCTTGGAACCCTAAAATTGAGATTTAGGAACTCATCGTAAGAAATTAGGTTTGTTCTTTTTTATTAATTTTAGAAGTTTATTGTCATGTTGATAATCTGATCTAGGATTGAGTTATTGAAATAAACATGATGATAATGTAAGAAATTAAGTATTAGATCGTGGGAGAACCTTACGTAGAACCTGTGAAAATTAAACTATGAAAGTATTTAGTTTTCACTTGAGATGATTGACTTAGAATTTGGATGCACGAAAGTGATCTTTGAGTTCTTTGTCAATGATTTACTATTATTTATCATTGAATAAATCCTATGCGAAAGTGAGGATTGGTTATTTGTAAATTATTTGCGTGAAAGCGAAATGATTTCTTTATAAAGTAAATTTTATCTTTATCATAATGAAATTAAACTGACGAGCACTTATTTGGATCTAGTCATAGAAATTAAGGTGGATGAAACCCTAGTCCCAATTTCTCTTACTGACTTTTTCGTGTAGTTTCTAATAGTTTGTTTTCATTATTTTCGATTGCCTAGCTAGTGAGAAATCAATTATTCGATACTTTACAAACAAGGTCTCTGTGGTTCGATATCTTAATTATATCCGTGCACTTGCAGACACAACAGTTTGCCAATTTGGTTAAAAATTTGGGCGTGCCTTCGCAAGGAAACTCATTGGCCCTGAGCATAATGGTTAGGTTAGACATTACTGGATTTTTCATATGTGGATGGACAACATGATGAAAATTATAGAGGCAACAACAAGAGGTTAGGGCTTTGTGCAGCATCCAGCCTTCGCTGGGCACGAGGTGCCTAAACTGTCTTGAAATGGGAATTGCCAAGATGCAATCGGCTAGTGTACCCACCTTAGGAAACATGCGTCACCTTGTGTTGTACATCCCACCCTCATGGGATGCAAGGTCATGTGTGAAATAAGAATCCCATCTCATTTGGAAATCTGGCGATTTTTTGATCGACTTTTGAGGGTTATCGACTCGAGTAAAATAGTAGGAGATAATCATTTATATAAGTCTAGAATAAATGGTTGGAATGTAGTATTAATCTACTTATATTTTGTTATAGATGACTACAAACAATAGCAGATTATCATTGCAATCATTCCTTAAGGCAGAGAAGTTGGTTGGAGCCAACTTCATGGACTGATATCTAAATTTAAGGATTGTCCTCAAGCATGAGAAGAAGTTGTATGCCCTGGACTGCTGAAAGGGATGCTTTTTGGAAGCATCAGGATGAGGCTTTGGATGTGGGCTATTTTATGCTAGCCACGATATCGCTCGAGTTGCAAATGCAACACAAGGAACAGAATGCCTATTAGATAATAATACATATGAGGTAGCTATTCGAGGCGCAAACTAGAACAGAAAGATATGACATGACCAAAGTAGCTGTTTAGTGCAAAATGGTTGAGGATATTCCAATGGAATCACACATACTCAAGACGATTGGGTATGTGTCACATCTTAGGAGACTATGCACCCAATAGACCAGGACTTAGTGACAGACCTGATTATGCAATCGCTACTTCCTAGCTTCAGCTCATTTATTATAAATTTTAACATGAACCGAATTAAATGCACTCAGTAGGAGTTGCTGAATCTACTCTACTCGACTAAGAAAAAGATGGAAAAGACGAAACCTAATTATGTACTCATGGTCCCCATGACTAATAAGAAGTGAAAGAGAGGTAATGCTTCTGCCATGGGAAAAGCTAAGGTCAATTCCAAAGCACTAAAAAAGAAGAAGGAAATGGGCAAGTGAATCAATGTGGTCGGGAGGTTCACTGGAAGAAGGACTACAAGCAACCTCAAAATGAGGAGAAGATAAGTCACAATTCATCTTCTAGCTCAGGTATTTATGTTACCAAAGTCAAATCGTCTATTTCCAATTCATGGGTATCTAAAATCGCATGTTGAGACTAATATTTGTTCAAATATGCAGGAGCTCAAGAGAAATAGGTTAGTTTGACCTGGAGAGACTAATCTACAACATGGAGCATGGGATGTTGCCATGTCATTCTCTCTGTAGTATTGACTATTGTTAGAACTTGGTTATTTTCACTGCAGTTATGTACTTCTCACATTGTATCTATTTCTATTTTTGTGAAGAATAGATAATTTTAGAATAAAAGGATGTTTATTTGAAATCATATTTTAGTACATCATGCAATTAATTTATGGATAGTTCTATTTGTAATATAAACACTATATGGATTAAGATAAGTGGTTAAGTATATATATTTGGCAGTATTGTATAGGCCTTATAAACAAGAATCTCATGATATGACTCAATGCAAATAGATTATTGGATTTAATCTCCTTAGAGGAGAACTAGATGTTTCAAACTCCTTCGGCAAGTTTGATTCGTGCGAGCCATGTATATTAAGGAAAATGAAAAAAATACTCTTCACCATGGATAGGTGGAAGAGCAAGAGGTTTATTGGATCTCATACACTATGGTGTGTGTGGACAAAACAAATAAATTAGCCAAAGATAGGGTACACGTACTTCATTGCTATCACTGATTGTTTCATTGAGTATGGATATGTCTATTGGATGAGACATAAATAAAGTAGAGAAACGAGCTTGATAGATGTATAAATTGCTCTTTGATATGAAGGGGAGCACTCTTTGATATGAAGGAGAGCATTTGGGCCAACAGTTAAATGACTATCTATACAAGTATGAGATGTTCTCATAGCTCACTCCTTTTGGAACACCTCAATGGGAGAGTGTGTCTAAGGAATCGAATTCTGCATGGCATAATTCGATATACGATGAGTCATGTAACTCCACCTCTTATAGGGTTATTGCAAAAGAAATAACTTTTCTGACACTGAATGATGTTCCATCTAAGTGTGTCTCTAGGACTCCGTATGGGTTATGGATTTGGAGACGACCTGACCTATTATCAGAATCTAGGGATGTAAAATTTATTGTCAAGCATCTGAGTTCTAGTGAGCTAGAACTAAGATATGATAATAATATGTTGTGGGGTATCCTATGAAAACTATAGGATATCACTTCCGTGGTCCAATAGGAGAACAATATGTTGCTCATAGTGCTATTTTTCTTGCGAAAGTTTTGCTCTTAAAAAAGGCTAGTGGGAGAAAATTTTACTTAGATGTGGTCCAAGGTCAACCATTTGACACAAAAAGGTCAAGATGCAATCTGAGTCACTTGTACAGGTTATGGGGCAACTTGAGGCTCAGAACACACAGATTATATAGGTTTGAATGGATTCATCATGGTCTTGAGTTGTGGGTCATTCCTGACTCAACACAGTGAATGTTCATCCTAGAGTACGACACTTGAGTGTACATGGAATTCAGTGGTAGCTTGATGATATCTCTAGTCTTGTATGTTAGTTCATATCTCTATGTGGTGAGTGGTATGCTTTGAGACAACCTAATGCCTCGCCGTTGCAGGCAGGTCATTGTTGGGAATCTTCTGGCCAATTTAAAATTTAAAGTACATCAGAAGTGATTTGGCCGAAGCAGAAATTACATGATGCCAGGATCCCATACGAGTAAAAAACCACCGGATGTGAAGAGTGTACCTTTTATCCAAACTCTAGAGCAAGCCGATAATGAAGACACACAAGGGTATGATGTCCTTTGCAATCGCGCACACATGGGCTCCTCGAGTTCTCTCCAGCCTTCATGCTTGGTGCTAGCCTTGGAAGGTGAGATCCACGCCTAGAGGGAGACTCTTGCATGCTTGTGCCAACCTTTGGAAGTTGTGCCTACAAGCTGTCCAAAACTTGGCCGCAAGGAGTGGGTAGCACTCCCACTTGCGCCAAGCCTTGATGTAGAAGAAAGGGGATTGTGCCAAGGAGAGAGGAAGCCTCTACCACTTGCTGCTCTCCTCTTGTTCTTTGCGCCAATAACAAGGAAGGAGAAGGGTGATGATTAGCAAGAGGTGGCGGCTAGGGTTCTTGAGGAAAAGGGTGGCTAGGGTTTGCTTGTACACGCCTAGGGGTTGAATGACTGTGTATGTAGCATGTGCCTATGCCCTCCGTTATACAAAGAATTTGAGCGGGTCCCATAACTTAAGTTATGAATATATTTAATAGAAATATACACTTAAGTTTCGCATGGCCCCTAAGATTAATTTAAAAATATATTTAATACAAATATTCACCTAAGTTATGCGTGGCCCTGACACGTCCCGCAAGTGCACAGTTATGTCGAAGTAATATAAAAGATGTCGAATCCCACAGGGAACATTGTTGAGTACCAGAAAATCCAAGTCTTAATAGCTAGGGGAATCGAAACAGGGTTTTGAGAACCAAAATTGAAAACAAGAAATTAATGCTACAATGGTAGAGAATAATTACGAGGGAGATATTAGGGCTACGGTTTCCACCACGATGATGATCTTAATCGCGCTTAAGATTATCAGTTATTTGGATTTATGATTGTGCACAAGGAATCCATCCTAGGGTACAAGATGCCCTCTCTCGAGTGTACATCCCGGTGCTCGACTAAGACGATCTCCTACTCTCGCGGAGGATCGTTTTAGACAAACCCAATGAGTTATGTGGATGATTATGAAACCCTCGAGTGAAGACCAAGGACTCTCATGTCGAGGTCTCGCAAGTCTTACTAAGAGGTTCCACCCTTATGATCCTGCTCTCGGTATGAATCGTAACGGCTTAAACATGAAAATACTCGGCCAAGGTAAAATCACAAGATATGCACGTCAAAGTAAAATATGCACACAATGCAATCTAACTAATAGAATTAAAATAGAATTTGCAATTGAGATTCGTCACCGGGCTTCAACCGAGCCCCGAAATAGGGTTTACGCTACAATCGTCATTGAAATGCTCAAAATCTATCTTTTAATGGAAAGAAAACTATGAGGAAGCAAATCTAAGAAGAAGGAGACGATAAACCGAAAGTATCTAGAAGAAATCGTGATGATCTGATGTCTCAATCTCTGAAAATTCTCAAAAATCGCCTCGTCGTCGTGTTCTTCCGCCCTTCATCACTCGTCATTTGTTTCTCCTCTCTTTTAGGTCATGAAATTTGGGGCTTTTATATCCTCCGCATTCTCCTTCAAATTATCTTTCCATAGAGTCCTCACTTGCCAAATTTGGACTCCAAACAGGTTGGAAATCATTGAAAATCCGAGTAGAACTCGGACTCGTGTGCGTCTAGGTCGGAATCATAAGTGAACCCCACCGGGTTCACCTGGCTGTGATTCGCTCTGTGCAGTCTGGGCGGAAGGAAGCACGGGTGAACCCTGCCGGGTTCACCTGGCTATGCTTTGCTCTCAGTATTTTTGGCTGGACGGAATACAGGTGAACCCTGAACCCTGCCGGGTTCACCTAGCCATGATTCTCTCTGTGAGGAATCCTGCAGCCTGGCGAAAATGATGGTGAACCAGCCAACTCTGATTTAGCCCAAATTTGACGTATAGCTTCGTCTTTGTATAAGAAATCACCCTATGGCCTTAGAATCTTCTAAAAATGTCAAAATAGTGCGATTTTACCTGAAATTCCATAAAAGCAAGAAAAAGTGAAGATTCCGATGCTTTTAAGCAAATAAGTCTTAAAAGAGTGTAAAACTATTAAAATAAGCCTAGATTTAACATGAAATATAAAGGAAAATTACAACTAAAAAAAAGGATTGGCCAATAATAATAATAATAAAAAAGTTCACACGATGAGATAGAAAATACCTTAGGAGCAAGACGAGGCTGATGTCGAGGTAGGCGCCCAAGCGTGCGCCCTCTGTAGTCTCACACACACGGATGTCTCGAGCTCTCTTCTTCCTCGCCTTAGGAGAGTCTTCCAATCAACTTGTGCCACCTCCAAGAAGGGATGCACCAAGAAGAAGGAAGAGGAAGATGCCACAAGCTTCTTTCTTGTTCCTTTGCGCCAAGGAAAGGAAGAAGGAAGGAGAAGAAGAATGCTTGCGCCCTTGATGGAAGAAGAAGAGCTTCTAAGTTCTCCAAGCCATCGCCCTCTAGTCCTTCACGCCTCCAAGGAATAAGTCACTCAAGAGGGGGCGGCATGGTGGTTCTTTTTTAGGACTTAGAGGTGGTTTGGGTCCTTTGGTAAGTGTTGACGATTTGGCACGAATTAAGGAGTTTATTTAATCAATTAAATTGATCAAATCCTCAATTCGATATGCGCCAATGCATTGCCTTAATCAGCCAATGAAACATGCTCCCAACACATTCCAAAAGAGGCACACTTCTCATCCATGTGCAAACATCAAGTCAATGCATGATAGAAGTTTTCCTAATGGGCTATGGGCGCAAATCCTAATCCAATTAGGATTCTAATTATGTAAATAATCAGTCCCACTTGCACCCAATTAAATCTCAATCAATATCTCAAGTGATTAGATCAAATCCAAATCAAATTTGATCACTTGAAGATGTCATATGTGTGATATGCACAAATCCTAGTCCAACTAGGATTCCACATGCGCCCTTGACATATTTCTCTCCCCATTATACCCTTTAAGCCTCTAATCTCTTCATGACAACTTATTAGTGAGCCCAATTAAGCAACGGGCCTAGCCCAAAGTCCATTATGCATGTTAACCAAGCCATTGGATCCAATCCAATGTAACCTAAGGTCAAATGAGGCTAACCATGGTTAATTTGGTCAATATGCCAAAAATGAAAGTTGGCCCCAATAAGTTTCTTCCATCTCATCAGGCCCAATTAATGATTAGATAATCATCTTTCTCGTCATGATAATTTTGGCATGATAATTTTGCTCATGTGATATTTGTGCTTAGACTCTCTATAGATCCACGTTACTAATCATGTTTTTAGAGTTTTCGCGATTGACTAAAAGGTAATTGCTTGAGAACTTGGAACCCTAGAATTGCATGTTAAGATCCCTTCATTAGGTTATATCTAATTTGATCTGTTCTATTAGATTAATTGCCATGATAGTAATATGAATCTGTGGATCAAGTCTATTTATTAAACGTGGAGATCTTGCACGAAAGTGAGGATCGGAACGTTGGAGATCCATGAGTAAAACTAGTGTTGAGGCTCGGATGCACGAAAGTGATCCTTGAGATTCCACTAGAGATTATCAACCTAGAATTCGGATGCACGAAAGTGATCTTGAGTTCTTTGATTGATGATTTACTTATCTTTAGCATTGGGACAGATCTTGCGCGAAAGCAAGGATTGGTCCCTGCATGATTGTCTGCACGAAAGTGAGATAATCCCTTTTTGAAGTAAATTAGGTCTTTATCGTAGCAAGATTTGATTGACGAACCTTTATTTATATCTTATCATTGAAATTAAGGTGGATGAAACCCTAGTCCCATGTTTATCTCTCTGTTTATCTCTCTGTTTATCTTACGCTCTTTCTATTTACTTTCATCATATTCGGTTTACTTAGCTAGCGAGAAAATAATTATTTGGTAATTAACAATAAGGTCTCTGTGGATCGATATTTTTATTACTTCGATAATTCCGTGCACTTGCGGAATCCTATCAACATCCCCATGATCGCGACTAGGTACAGATGCATTATAGTCTTTTTGCTGAACTGATATCCGATTGGACAAGTGTGTTACCACTTGTTTTCACCCAATCACATGGTTATGACAAAATCAGGTTCTCACTTGGGTATGGCCATATACTTTCAGTCATAGAACCTTAGAGGAGCTCCACGGATATCAAGCTTCCCTCAGGAAGAGGCAAATCCTTTGTCTATCCATTGACCTTCTCATATAGGTCATGACATGTTCAATGACAACCGTTATTACCTCCCAACTACGGCGAGGTGTTAGGTTTTTTCAAAGCATATCCCTAACCATATAGAATGGTCAATGACCTCAAGTCAAGGGATTAATGCATCTCCTGTCACTTGTGAGGATAACTCATGACACCAAGTCATTGCCTCACAGCGGGTCTATCCAGTATATCCACCACTGATATACCCATATGTTTACGTTAACACCTTGCGCCTAACCAGCCCATATACTAGTCTCACAAGTACTAGAGCTGTCCCATATCCACTCAGGTACATCGACTGGGGACAATCATTTGAGCACAGATCTAATCTATCTCCATGGACATTATCATGTAAGTACATAATTGCAGATGTAGACAAACAACAATAATGACAATGCCAGAAAGATATATAAATATCAGAGTTAAGTAGTACAAAGATGGACCAAAACTAGGTCCTAGGGCATATGCACCAACAACATTTACCAATGATTTTAGTAGATATGATTATGTCTATCTGATGAGACATAAATCTGAATCCTTTGAGAAATTTAAGGAGTTCAAACATGAAGTAAAGAACCAGCTTGGTAGATATATCAAAACACTTCGATCAGATCATGGTGGAGGGTACCTGAGCGGTGAGTTCCACCTTCTAAAGATAAGTGGGTGTGTCCCACAAGGGTGAGAAACAATGCACAACACCACTGATCGATAGCTTGATGAGGGCTATGAGTTAGAAGGCTATATGGACTTGATATTTTTATTTGAGGGTTTTTGTGGTCTCATCCTCTTAATTTTATCTTTTGTGCAACATTACAAGTATGCAATCCTATAGTGGTAACAATAAGATAAAACATCACAGGCATACTTTAGTATATAAGGAAAGTCGTAAAAGATGATGTGTTCAATACTTGACCTAGGAAACAAGCCCCAACAAGACTTAAACTAACCGCCCTCTAGCATGAACTTCAAGGCAGGCCCCAAGGTCATCCTCACCATGGTATAGCTATCAAACCCTAGAAGTGCCCCTATGGAAACCCTAGAAGCACCCTCAAATGGATCGGCCAATCCAAGGTGGCTCCTCCAAATGTGATGCGCCACTATGCAAGCGCCAGGAGTGATACCACACAAGCCCTAAGGCTCGGCCAAACCTATCTTGCGCCATCAAGCATGCATGCGCCTCCTATCAAAGGTGCGCAAACAAGCAAGCATGTGCCAATGTGTTTGCTCTGCGAGGGGGCGCCCCTAATCTTCTTTATGCAATTACAAAACAATAGGAAAAAGGCGGCACTAGGCCTCACAAGAATACATCACAGGCATACTAGGGGCTTGACATATGACCACAACATCATGCACAATCAAGGCACTATCTCATGCAATTCTATATGCTCATGAAAAACATAAAATTTGAAATTTTTAGTTTTTCATCAAAACATATCTCTCTTCCTTCACCTATTATCACAAATCCTTCGTTCTATGTTTCTCTAAGGAATATGCAAGAGGCATACTGGTTGCCCTTCTTGCAATCCTTTACTTGTTAAGATTAGGGCAATCACCCAGTCCATGCGCTGCATAATCTCAACAAGTCTCTCATGATGGGTCTGGTCTATCCCACCATGAGAGGAGAAATTATTTTTTCCACATATGAGTCTATCCCAATCATGTGAAGAAAGTAAAAGATCGAATGGAAATTGAAGAGAAGTAAGGAACAAGAAACCTACTATTTTTTCTACTTTATAAAAACATGCACCATACATGAAATTTTTGAAAATTTTGAATGGCATGTGAGCATACAAAAAGCATTATAACATCGTTCGAGGCTCACAAGTCCCTTTGATACCACTGTTGGGAAACCTCGGGGATTTTAAAAATTTTCATACAAGTACAGTGGAAGCAAATCCTCGAAACAGGTTAGTCCCAAAAACCCAGAAGATCGATGCTTGCGAGGGAGTTGACACAATGTTGGGAGAAAGTACCTAAGAGCAAAGTAGAGTGATGCCGACGTAGGCGCTCTGTAGTCTCACACACAACGGATTCTCGAGTTCTCTTCTTCCATGCCCGGTGGTAGCCTTGGGAAGAAGATCCAAGACTTAGGGAGACTTGTACTACACTTGCACTAACCTTGAGGAAAGGATGCACCAATAGAAGAGGTAGGGGAGATGATGCCACCATGCACTATGTCTTCTTGCACCAAGAGGAGAGGAAGAGGAAGGCTTGCGGTTATGGAGGAAGAAGAGTTGCACCAAGTCCCTTGCTCTTGCCCTTGTCCCTTGCTTACACCAACTATGTTAGGTGCTCTCACATGTGAAGTTTTTATATAAAGCAAGGGGCGGCAAGACAATGATATAGGCACATGTCATGAAGGGAAGTTAGTTAGGGTATTGTGATAATGGGCGGCTAGGGTTAGATGCAAGGAAGGACTCTAAGTCATTCCCATAAACACCTAGCCATCTTCCATATGTGCCTAGAAATTGTCATAGAAGTCTCTAAGGCCATATGCACCCCAAACCTTGCCATAGAGGCAAGCTTTCCATCCAAGGAAGAAGGGGGAGGCGCCAAAAGCTTCATAATGAAGCACTAGGCACCTAGTCCTCCCCATTATACCCCTTAGGCACTAATGAGAATGTTTTCTCCCTATTATACCCTTATGCCTTCCTATATCTTCATGACAACTTATTTTCAGCAGTTTCTGATAAACTGGCTTGAGTTAGGTAGGGTGACTCGACCGAACAAAAAAGGATGGCCAGGTTCGGCTCGGATGGCTGCGTTTGAGCCCAGGAGGTGGGTCAGTCCTGCATAACTGCTGCAGTGGGCTGAAAGCCTGGTAGGTCTATCTAGACGGGCTGGGAAAAGCTAGCGGTCGAATCTTTCTACCTTTTTCGTTGTCTCTTTTATTATTATTATTTATTTCCTATTTTACTAGACACAACCGACTCCGAGTTAGGCCGAGTCAACGGCAAGTGAGAAAATTTTGCGGCTGGAGTAAGGTAACGCTGCCGTCACTGAAGCTTAGGGAAGGCAGGCGATGATATGCGAAAATAGGGGCACTGGGTGACCAACTTGAGAAGAACGAATCCGAGCACAGGATTTTGGGGCACCCGAGTTAGGAGAGGAGGGCCGTAAACTTTGAGCAGCATGTGTTGGTACGACGAAAGAAGGCGGCGATCGGATCGTTGTGGGCAGATGAGGGTTGCACAAGGCCGAGCACTGATACCAAAATGATGGAGCGGTGAGGGAAAGTGGACAGGGGTGTAACGAACTGGAGGTGCCATAGCTAGAAGGAGGTGAATCTTTCCTTTTGCAACCCAACGGACATCGATGGAAGGACTCTGTTTTGAGAGCGCATGGTTTCACCCTCGACCAAGCAGTGGTAGGGGATGCTGGTGTAAGAAATAGGAAAACTCCCTCTGTAGACCTGCTTGAAGAAAGGAAGGAAAATACACTTGATAATTTATTTTTTTTAAAAAAAAGTAGAAGAGAATCGCCTTAGAAAAAATCCAATTGTTAATAGAGTATAGATCCTTACAATTAAACAGCTTTCAGTGGACACTAAATGAATTAGTAATCTCTACAAAAGTAAACCCTTAATTTAGTCAACTAGGAAACTCCAACAAAGGAAGAGCACAAATATGACGAGGATCTCTAGATTCCTCAATGCTCAGTAAATTGTGCATAATATTCGGTGGATTTAGAGAATTAGAGGTAGCGAAATTGCTTGCGCAAGAGCCAGAGGACAGTAATCCACAAATCTCCATCAGAGGAAGAACTTGAACTTGCCACGGCGGCTGAGGATTCCGCCAGTGGGGAAGCGGCACCGCCAGCATCAGGTCCTTCAGCAGCAGCCTTGCTTTCAGAACAGCCTCCTAAAACTTGCCCCGCTGTGGCAGAGACCTCCTCTGGGCGAGGGCGTCGATCGCAGCAGAGGCCCGATTGTGCCCGAAGAAGACGCAGACTTCCTTTGGATAACTATAAGTGCTGGCCAGGATGGCCAAGGAGCCGACGGAGGAGGACCCGAAATCTGTGATGTTTGAGTTGTCACTGCCCATCGCCTGCGGCGGCAGCAACAACCTCGGAGGCAGTGAGGGAAGGGTCGGACCCAGCAGCAGCTACAGCTAGCTTCTTGCCTCGTCCCTTTCGAGGGTCCTCAATGAAAGTCCCCTTCAAGAGGGGGGGGGGGGAAACCCTAGTAGGAGGCGCATATAAAACTTTCATAGCGGAAGCAAGGGTTTCTAAACATCTTTTGCAAGAATATATGATCAACTTCATATAGTTTGGATTCATACCATAGCCATTTCGCTTGGATGGCGATTTGGAAGAGAAAGATGCAAGCGCTTCTTCTCCAAAGGCACCGCACACAAGATGTGATCGCCTACTCCTTGTTGCTTCTTGTGCTAGCAAGGCTCCAAGTATCCTTGTCGTGTGAAGGAAGATGAGATGCGAGACTAGTTCTCTCCTTTGGCCGAATGCTTCTCTATTCCTCGTGTAGACGAGCCACACAAGTGCAAGACCATAAGAGGGGCGAGCGTTTTGGAACGTGGAGGCGTGCATTCATTTTTGGAACTTCCAAAATTAGCAAACGCTTAACGCATCCACTCATGCGTTCACGAACCAACCAAAACGCATCCTGACTTTGAACCATGCGTTCACTCATGTGAACGGGTTCCTTTTGGTTTGGTTCAAAGACCAATTAAGCCAAGCCTTTGGTCTAGATCATAATTAAACCCTAAGGCTCCAGATCTAACCGTTCATCTCTTGATGCTCTTGATCTCACAGATCTAGCATCAATACTCTCGATCGAAGCTTACCGATCTCAAGCCCTAATCAATCAAACATGATCAGACCAGATCTCACTTACAATCAGAGTTTAAACTTCTTTAAACTGAACCAAAACAATTCAGTCCACACGATCTGACTTAAGTAAGCCATATCATCAAATTGTGCGACCCTAAGGGTTTCCCTTAAATGTCGGTAACGATAACTTACGTTATCACGATCAGTGAGGGGTATCTAGCAACACATCACTGTCTCCCGATATAAAGGAAAGAGTCTTCTAAGACTACACCCAAACCATAGCACAAGTGTGAATCCACTTCACTAGGCATACATGTTTCCTTTGCCACTGGATGTTCTTATTGGACAAGCGTGTCAAGCCTATGACTCCAATATGAGGTTATCAGGAAAAACATTAGCCCATATAGGGATGATCGTTGTTTCCATCAAAGGACTAGCTCGTAAAAAGCTAGGAACAAAGGTTTTAATTGCAATCCTTGACAAAAGATGGAAATCTGATGCAAGGAAAGCACTAATTGCATGTATGGAAGTCGACATGACAGATAATAAGGGTATCTTCTATTGTGCCCCAGACTTTCTCATAAGCATAAAAGACTTAGGAGAATTAGAAATCGGAATCCAAACAAGGGGATACGAAGATTTTTCAGGAGATTCTAACCTGCTTATTGGGTTAGGCTTTTTGGGAAAATTAACAAATAATTCTAACACTGGATATAAACTCTATATATCATCAGTTATAGATGCTTTGGCCAGTAAAGGAATTAAAATGATAAAACCTATGACTATCTCGCCAGAAGATCTTGGCGGATTAGATTGGAATATCTCCAAAAACTTGGAGCAAGAACAGATGCTTGTTCCTGAGGAAAGTATCATGTTCAAAAATTCTGATGATACTTATAACTTGAGATTTTCAAGTTATAAAAAGAAACAAGCTAAGAATGATGATGAGGCTTCAACATCAGGATTAGAAAAGTTCTTAGAATAATGATACTAGAAGACAATAGTCTTATAGTCTCTAAAAACTTAGACTTTACATTTGAAGAAATGATAAGTCTTGAAATTGCCCTTATAAATAAAGGACGATTACTTCCTTCTCATAAACTAGACTATGACCAGGAAGGTAATATTAGGGTGTGCCATTGTAACAATCCACAACCTAAAGAAACAGATTTCACTCAAGAAGAAGAAGACATAATAAACACCTTCTTAGAAACAGATTTTAGTGCAGATAACTCTGATACGCAGAGTATCCAAAGTATTCCACAAAATCTGATGGATACAATCATGACAGGCCAAGAACAGGCCAGTAATGCTACCCCTGTGTACAATAATCCAGGACAAGCAGTAGCCTCAGCAAGTACGGCCCAGCCCAGTACGTCACATATAAGGAGTTATCCTATAGGGCAACCTCCTCGAAATTTGCCAGAAGCATATCTACAAATTACTTCTACTTCTGTAGAGTATTTATGGGGTTTTCGGAGGAGGATGGCTCCCCATCCATATTCACTTCCATCTGTTTGAACAATGAGATAATCACTGTCCAATGGTAATTTAAGCAAAGGTAGTGTTTCCACTAGTTGCCTAATTTTGTCAATTTGTTTATAGTCTTCTGTGTTGAATTTCTTAACACCAGTAAGACTTAGTTTTGAGTAGAGTGGGCCACTCATTTTATGTAGATCTTTAAGAAAAGGTCTAGCATAATTAATTAATCCCAAGAACTGTTGAAGGCTCTTGGTATCTGTAACCTCAAGGGTTTTTATTTTAGAAGCAATATGGGGTTGGAGTTTTATTACTCCTTGTCCAATTTCTACTCCTAAATAATCAATATTTTTTCTATAAAATTGTGATTTTTGTCCAGAGACAATAATCCCATTAGTATAGAATTTTTGTAATACAAGCTTCAAATGACTTGTATGTTCCTTTTCTGTTCTACTATGTACTAGAATATCATCTATGTACACGCAAACAAATTCTTGGTAAGGCTTAAAAACCTCATCTATTCTCTGTAGGTTAGAGGCAAGCTCACTTAAAGAATTTTGATATTGTTGAGCTTGTAGTCCCAACATATTTTCTACTACTTCATGTTGTCTGAGAAGAAGTTCAGTAATAGATTTTAGGATGGTTTGTTGTGCTACAAGTGTATCAGTATTTAACTTCACCTGTGTAGCAATGAAGTCTAATTTTTTATTTATATGCATAAGGTATGCAATAATAAAATTGTTTTGTCTAACAAAACGTTTATCTGATGCTCCTTGTGGATCATCAGTAATAAGGCCTAGGGGATTATCTAGGTAATTCCCTGTTTCTACTAAAATCTTTTGATAGTCTCCATCAAGGCCTAAAGAGTCTAGCCATACTGGGACTGGTACGTTAGGCATCAAATTATCCATTCCGACTTGTGGTGGTGAATTTGGATTTACCATTCTTCTGAATTTTTCTGTAGTTTTTCCAGAAGAGCGGCCGTTTTTGTGGTTTGATAGTCAAAAACCTTTGACTGTCTATGGAGATTATCTAGTATCTCTTTTAACTCAGCTGTGAGTTTTTGTTGTATAGGATTTTTGACCAACAAGGACTTCCAGCACAAGTATTGGAAGAAGTTGTTGACATAGACCAACAATTTGAAGCCTATCAAAATAATAGGTTACAAATTTTACGTCCACAACTCCTATATAGGACAGGACCATTAAATCTTAAAACTCAACTTTTAAGAATAACACGAGAAGAACATTTGTCTGTTACAACAGAACCAAGGAATCTCAAGATTATCTCACGAGATTCTTTAAATAAACTGAGGTTATCAGGAAAAACATTAGCCCATATAGGGATGATCGTTGTTTCCATCAAAGGACTAGCTCGTAAAAAGCTAGGAACAAAGGTTTTAATTGCAATCCTTGAGGGGGTATTTTACACAAAAATACTTAAAAAGAGGTGCTAACTAAAAAGAGGATATTAGAATAAGCATAAGAACTTACAAGGAGTAGAAGAACACGAAGAACACAGGACTCGAAGACTCACACAAGGACTCGGAAGCTGAATACTTCTTACAACACTAGAGTTCTCCTTATATAGAGGAGAGAGCTCCCTTACATATGAAGTAACTTAGCTTCTAAGAAAAGCATCTTACCCCTTCAGAAAAGGGGAAGGCAAAGGACAACTAATAATACAAAGCATCTTGCCCCTTTAGAAAAAGGGGAAGAGGGGACAAATAATTATATAACGAATCTTATCCCTTCGGAAAAGGAAGGGTAATAAGGACAGACGCTAGGGCCCAGCAGGGCTAATAAGAGAGGACAGTTGGTATGAAGTGACTCTTTAGGATAGAGCCTGACCCTTCAAAAGCATCGTAGGTAGGGACCGCCTAGCATGTGGCTGGCATCGCATCTCCTTTCAACCTAGATTCTTTCCTTCTCCTGCCAAGACGGCTGTTAATCATCTTCCTGGATTTCTTCCAGGATGTCGTCAGCATCGGCTGCATCCAATATTATCCCATAGTTTTTATATTCCGTAATATAAGCTTCTCCTTTTGTTTGGTTAAATTGTTCGTAATAACCTGGGTTGGTACAAAAATGAGAGGCAAACGGAGTATAAAAAGCATCATTTGGGTCTTCCACGAAAATCTTCATGGTTTTATCTTCTGAAACCAAGGTGGCTTGGTCAAAGATTTTTGGAGCCACAGAGAGTGTATAATCTCGCCATAGATTAGCTTGTAGCTCTACTGGAATCTGACTGGTCTTTTGGACCTCTGTTTTAAAAGAAGAATCCCAAAAATCGGGCATCCAATCTCTTTGGATCTTGATCAAAATTTGGTGTTTGGCATCGGAGGGGTAGCCAAGAAACCAAGGTGGACTTGAACTGATGTTGAGATCTACATAGCCATGTAGGTCATGTATTCTGTAAAATTTTTCTAAACAATACCGAAACTTCCAGGGAAAGTTTGCTAGTTTGTCTAGATGTAAAGTGTGAACTACCATTCTGTCAAGTAAGCCGTAATTAAAAAGGTCCAAGATTGAAACCTTTGTGTCTAAGATCTGACAATCTTCCCAATGAGACAGATCTATAGATGCCTTGATGATTGTAAACCCCTTATGACACTGGCAATGAGGTTCATTTGGATGGGCTTCTTTGCGTTGCAGCGAAATCAGTGTTGTGTGGAGGCCTTTGGGCTTAGAAAGCTCATTGGCGTCAATTTTCTTCAGATAAGAAATCATTTGTAAGAATTTCTTGTGCTGAGTTTTCTTAACCAGCTCATAAATTTGTTGCTTTGCTGGGTATAAGGTTGGTGGAATTTTTGACTGAGAATTAGACCATTCAGCCGTCATCTCTTGGTTCCACGTACTGATAAGAAGCTGAGCTTCTTTTTCACTTTTGAGCTTCTGCTCTTTTAATTCTTCTACTTGTGTCTTTAGTAGATGAATTTCTTTTTCCAAGGCTGTGATCTTGAATTCCTTGGCGATATATGCCTCCAAAGTTTGGGGTTCTAGTTTTGGTGGCATAGTTGTACTGGGTGGTAAGGTCTTCATGTAACGAAGAGCTTGTAAGTGTCCTGCCAGAGTATTCATAGCAGTTAAGAATCCTGCTCCATGATGATCCTTCCATAAGAGGTCAAGAATCATATGATCGTGTCCTGTTAAAGCAGTAAAGTGCTTTGGGGTTCGAAAAAGGTACATAGGCTCTTTTGGAGGGGCACTTTGTAGAGCCTGTGCATAAGTTTCTTTCTCAATATCCATAGGATCGGCTATGAGTGGTTGTGCCACTTTCTTGCCAGTCTTTTTTGCTGAAGAGCTTGATGTTGCCATTTGCTGTAAAACAAAGATTAGTTAAGCAAACTTATGAATGACTTAGGAGTCATTATTTGATAGCCCTTAGGCTGATAATGAAGTCCGTAGACTTATTCAGTTGGCCTTTGTAAGAGGCGTGATAATATGTCAGATATGACATTATTTTTTCCTCTGATATCCTCAAAGGTAATTCTGTCCAGTTTTGTTGCAGCTTAATGAGTACTTGATGCTTAGCATCACTTGGATAGCCCAAATACCATGGTGGGCAAGTACTGATATTAAGGTCCAAATAGCCATGGAACCTGTGATATTGGTACATATGTTTAATACAATAATTTAACCTCCATGGGAAAGAGGCCATTTTTTCTAGATGGAGGGCGTGAACTATTAAACGATCTAATAGTCCATATTGAAAAAGATCCACTAAAGAGACCTGTGTACCCATAATAGTACAATCTTGCCATTCTGCGAGATCAATGGCAGCTTTAATGATGGTGAATCCTTTGTTGCAGAGACAATGAGGTTCGTCCTGATGTTTGGTTTCTCTGAACAGAGAAACCATGGTTAAATGAAGGCCCGCAGGCCTTGTTACCTTGTGTAAGGCCATTTTTTGTAACAGTCCGACTACTGTTACAAAGTGTTGGTGTTGCTTCCTTTTGACCAGCTCGTAGATCTGTTGTTGAGCCGGGTATAGTTGTGGTGGAATTTTTGCTCTAGTATTATTCCACTGTGTTTCTTGTTCTGTTTTCCATGTTGAGTCTAATAACTCAAGTTTTTGTTGAAGCTCCTGTTTTTCTGCTTGAAGTTCAGTCACTTTAGCCTTTTCAAGGCTTAATTCTTTTTCTAATGCAGAAATCCGGAATTCTTTTGCAATATAGGCCTCAAGCGTTTGAGGCTCTAATTTCACCTGTGGAGTCGATGCTTGAGGTGGTAATGTCTTCATATATCTTAGGGCCTGAAGGTGCCCAGCCAATGTATTCATGGCGGTAAGGAATCCTGGACTGTGATGGTCTTTCCAAAGAAGGTCCAGAATGGTCCTGTCATGGCCCGTAAGGGCTGTATAGTGTTTTGGAACCCGAAAAAGAAACATGGGGGTTTTTTCAGATTCATCTTTTATAGCTTGTGCGTATGTGAGGCCTTCAGTTACCAGGGGTTGAGGTCCTGTGACCAAAGGTTGAGACCCTTGGGCCTTTTTATTTTTATTGGCCTTTTGTGGGGCTGAGTTTGAAGCGCTTGCCATTTCCTGCACAACAATTGTATATCAAGTTTTGATATTGAATAACCAAAAGGTTATTATTTAATAGCCCTCAGGCTGATAATGAAGTCCGCAGACTTATTCGTTTGGCCTTTGTAAAAGGCGTGATAATATGTCAGATATGACATTATTTTTTCCTCTGATATGCTCAAAGGTAATTCTGTATGCATTATTGATGCAATGATCTGTAAACGAGAGCCATCTCTTTTGTGAGATTCGCTTCTCATTTTTTGTATGGAAGAATTTGACGATTGCTTCACAATCAGTTCTTACCAATATTTCCTTTTTATTTAGTAAAAAGAGTCTAAAAGCATCTAAGCCGTAACAAACAGCTAATAGCTCTTGATCAATACTGCTTGTGACATTTTTCTCGCGAAATTTGCCAGAAGCATATCTGCAAATTACTTCTACCTCTGTAGAGTATTTGTGGGGTTTTCGGAGGAGGATAGCTCCCCATCCATGTTCGCATCCATCTGTTTGAACAATGAGATAATCACTGTCCAAAGGTAATTTAAGCAAAGGTAGTGTTTCTACCAGTTGCCTAATTTTATCAATTTGTTTGTAGTCTTCAGTGTTAAATTTCTTGACACCAGTAAGACTTAATTTTGAGTAGAGTGGTCCACTTATTTTATGTAGATCCTTTAAAAAAGGTCTAGCGTAATTAATAAGTCCCAAAAATTGCTGGAGACTTTTGGTATCTGTTACCTCAAAAGTTTTTATTTTTGAAGCAATATGAGGTTGGAGTTTTATAACTCCGTGACCTATTTCTACTCCCAAGTAGTCAATATTTTTTCTATAAAATTGTGATTTTTGTCCGGAGACAATAATCCCATTAGTATAGAATTTTTGTAATACAAGTTTTAAATGACTTGTATGTTCTTTTTCTGTTTTACTGTGTACTAGAATATCATCTATATACACGCAAACAAATTCTTGATAAGGCTTAAAAACCTCATCCATTTTTCTTTGGAATACTGCGGGTGCAGTTTTTAGCCCAAATGGCATAACAAGCCATTCAAAACTTCCTAATGGACATGTAAATGCTGTCCATGGTATTGATTCTTCTGCCATCCTGATTTGCCAAAAACCAGACTTGCAGTCGAATTTTGAAAAGCATATGCTTCCCTGTATAGAGTTTATCAACTCTGTTTTGTCCGGAATGTCATAACTATCATCTTCTAGATTATCATTAAGGCGACGATAGTCAATAACCATTCGAGATTTTCCTCTTACTTGTTCACTGTGTTTATTTACAATGAAAGCAGGGGATCTGTGAGGAGATGTACTCCGTCTTATGACATTGAGGTTTAGAAGTTCCTCAATATGCATTTTAAATTCAGCAATGTTTTCATTTGTTGCTATAATTTTCTTGTTTGTTATGCGAAAACCAGGGTCTTTGATTTTCAAGGTACAAACAAGTTTGTTTTTCTCCCAATGTTGTTGGGGATTTGAGCCAAAGATTTTATCTTTTTCAAGAAGCCGGATTAAGTCATCCACATCAGGATTTCCGGATTCAATTTTTTCTATATGGCTATAATCAGATTCGTCATGGTCATAGGAATGCCATTTATTTAAAGGATTTTTAAGGATCCTTATTGTGTCTGGATCATCGTATGTGATAAAGTCATCAACTTCATCACCATCTGATAATACTCCGGCCTCGGGAAGAGGATTGGATGTTGATTCACAGGAACACAAATCCAAACAAGGGGATACGAAGATTTTTCAGGAGATTCTAACCTGCTTATTGGGTTAGGCTTTTTGGGAAAATTAACAAATAATTCTAACACTGGATATAAACTCTATATATCATCAGTTATAGATGCTTTGGCCAGTAAAGGAATTAAAATGATAAAACCTATGACTATCTCGCCAGAAGATCTTGGCGGATTAGATTGGAATATGCTCCTTAATTCCTACAAAGGGGTCACCCTTACAACGGAAGGATTAATTTTCCTCCCCCACACGTTAATTCCTTATACCTCTACGCCTGCGAAGCGTGGTGGGTGTTCCTGTGAATCAACATCCAATCCTCTTCCCGAGGCCGGAGTATTATCAGATGGTGATGAAGTTGATGACTTTATCACATACGATGATCCAGACACAATAAGGATCCTTAAAAATCCTTTAAATAAATGGCATTCCTATGACCATGACGAATCTGATTATAGCCATATAGAAAAAATTGAATCCGGAAATCCTGATGTGGATGACTCAATTATTCTTGTACGAATACATTTTGGCAAAACATAAGCTCTCCTTTTCTCTAGGAAATGCTCATTATACACCACCAACCTATATCGGCCGTATCTGTTTACGACCACTTAGTTTGGTTAAAACTAAATTTATTATTGGGCTTAATATGCTCCTTAATTCCTACAAAGGGGTCACCCTTACAACGGAAGGATTAATTTTCCTCCCCCACACGTTAATTCCTTATACCTCTACGCCTGCGAAGCGTGGTGGGTGTTCCTGTGAATCAACATCCAATCCTCTTCCCGAGGCCGGAGTATTATCAGATGGTGATGAAGTTGATGACTTTATCACATACGATGATCCAGACACAATAAGGATCCTTAAAAATCCTTTAAATAAATGGCATTCCTATGACCATGACGAATCTGATTATAGCCATATAGAAAAAATTGAATCCGGAAATCCTGATGTGGATGACTTAATCCGGCTTCTTGAAAAAGATAAAATCTTTGGCTCAAATCCCCAACAACATTGGGAGAAAAACAAACTTGTTTGTACCTTGAAAATCAAAGACCCTGGTTTTCGTATAACAAACAAGAAAATTACAGCAACGAATGAAAACATTGCTGAATTTAAAATGCATATTGAGGAACTTCTAAACCTCAATGTCATAAGACGGAGTACATCTCCTCACAGATCCCCTGCTTTCATTGTAAATAAACACAGTGAACAAGTCAGAGGAAAATCTCGAATGGTTATTGACTATCGTCGTCTTAATGATAATCTAGAAGACGATAGTTATGACATTCCAGATAAAACAGAGTTAATTAACTCTATACAAGGAGATATGTTCTTCTCAAAATTTGACTGCAAGTCAGGTTTTTGGCAAATCCGTATGGCAGAAGAATCAATACCATGGACGGCATTTACCTGTCCATTAGGAAGTTTCGAATGGCTTGTCATGCCATTTGGACTAAAAACTGCACCTGCAGTATTCCAAAGGAAAATGGATGAGGTTTTTAAACCTTACCAAGAATTTGTTTGCGTGTACATAGATGATATTCTAGTACATAGTAGAACAGAAAAGGAACATACAAGTCATTTGAAGCTTGTATTACAAAAATTCTATACTAATGGGATTATTGTCTCTGGACAAAAATCACAATTTTATAGAAAAAATATTGATTATTTAGGAGTAGAAATTGGACAAGGAGTAATAAAACTCCAACCCCATATTGCTTCTAAAATAAAAACCCTTGAGGTTACAGATACCAAGAGCCTTCAACAGTTCTTGGGATTAATTAATTATGCTAGACCTTTTCTTAAAGATCTACATAAAATGAGTGGCCCACTCTACTCAAAACTAAGTCTTACTGGTGTTAAGAAATTCAACACAGAAGACTATAAACAAATTGACAAAATTAGGCAACTAGTGGAAACACTACCTTTGCTTAAATTACCATTGGACAGTGATTATCTCATTGTTCAAACAGATGGAAGTGAATATGGATGGGGAGCCATCCTCCTCCGAAAACCCCATAAATACTCTACAGAAGTAGAAGTAATTTGTAGATATGCTTCTGGCAAATTTCGTGAGAAAAATGTCACAAGCAGTATTGATCAAGAGCTCTTAGCTGTTTGTTACGGCTTAGATGCTTTTAGACTCTTTTTACTAAATAAAAAAGAAATATTGGTAAGAACTGATTGTGAAGCAATCGTCAAATTCTTCCATACAAAAAATGAGAAGCGAATCTCACAAAAGAGATGGCTCTCGTTTACAGATCATTGCATTAATAATGCATACAGAATTACCTTTGAGCATATCAGAGGAAAAAATAATGTCATATCTGACATATTATCACGCCTCTTACAAAGGCCAACTGAATAAGTCTACGGACTTCATTATCAGCCTAAGGGCTATCAAATAATGACTCCTAAGTCATTCATAAGTTTGCTTAACTAATCTTTGTTTTACAGCAAATGGCAACATCAAGCTCTTCAGCAAAAAAGACTGGCAAGAAAGTGGCACAACCACTCATAGCCGATCCTATGGATATTGAGAAAGAAACTTATGCACAGGCTCTACAAAGTGCCCCTCCAAAAGAGCCTATGTACCTTTTTCGAACCCCAAAGCACTTTACTGCTTTAACAGGACACGATCATATGATTCTTGACCTCTTATGGAAGGATCATCATGGAGCAGGATTCTTAACTGCTATGAATACTCTGGCAGGACACTTACAAGCTCTTCGTTACATGAAGACCTTACCACCCAGTACAACTATGCCACCAAAACTAGAACCCCAAACTTTGGAGGCATATATCGCCAAGGAATTCAAGATCACAGCCTTGGAAAAAGAAATTCATCTACTAAAGACACAAGTAGAAGAATTAAAAGAGCAGAAGCTCAAAAGTGAAAAAGAAGCTCAGCTTCTTATCAGTACGTGGAACCAAGAGATGACGGCTGAATGGTCTAATTCTCAGTCAAAAATTCCACCAACCTTATACCCAGCAAAGCAACAAATTTATGAGCTGGTTAAGAAAACTCAGCACAAGAAATTCTTACAAATGATTTCTTATCTGAAGAAAATTGACGCCAATGAGCTTTCTAAGCCCAAAGGCCTCCACACAACACTGATTTCGCTGCAACGCAAAGAAGCCCATCCAAATGAACCTCATTGCCAGTGTCATAAGGGGTTTACAATCATCAAGGCATCTATAGATCTGTCTCATTGGGAAGATTGTCAGATCTTAGACACAAAGGTTTCAATCTTGGACCTTTTTAATTACGGCTTACTTGACAGAATGGTAGTTCACACTTTACATCTAGACAAACTAGCAAACTTTCCCTGGAAGTTTCGGTATTGTTTAGAAAAATTTTACAGAATACATGACCTACATGGCTATGTAGATCTCAACATCAGTTCAAGTCCACCTTGGTTTCTTGGCTACCCCTCCGATGCCAAACACCAAATTTTGATCAAGATCCAAAGAGATTGGATGCCCGATTTTTGGGATTCTTCTTTTAAAACAGAGGTCCAAAAGACCAGTCAGATTCCAGTAGAGCTACAAGCTAATCTATGGCGAGATTATACACTCTCTGTGGCTCCAAAAATCTTTGACCAAGCCACCTTGGTTTCAGAAGATAAAACCATGAAGATTTTCGTGGAAGACCCAAATGATGCTTTTTATACTCCGTTTGCCTCTCATTTTTGTACCAACCCAGGTTATTACGAACATTTTAACCAAACAAAAGGAGAAGCTTATATTACGGAATATAAAAACTATGGGATAATATTGGATGCAGCCGATGCTGACGACATCCTGGAAGAAATCCAGGAAGATAATTAACAGCCGTCTTGGCAGGAGAAGGAAAGAATCTAGGTTGAAAGGAGATGCGATGCCAGCCACATGCTAGGCGGTCCCTACCTACGATGCTTTTGAAGGGTCAGGCTCTATCCTAAAGAGTCACTTCATACCAACTGTCCTCTCTTATTAGCCCTGCTGGGCCCTAGCGTCTGTCCTTATTACCCTTCCTTTTCCGAAGGGATAAGATTCGTTATATAATTATTTGTCCCCTCTTCCCCTTTTTCTAAAGGGGCAAGATGCTTTGTATTATTAGTTGTCCTTTGCCTTCCCCTTTTCTGAAGGGGTAAGATGCTTTTCTTAGAAGCTAAGTTACTTCATATGTAAGGGAGCTCTCTCCTCTATATAAGGAGAACTCTAGTGTTGTAAGAAGTATTCAGCTTCCGAGTCCTTGTGTGAGTCTTCGAGTCCTGTGTTCTTCGTGTTCTTCTACTCCTTGTAAGTTCTTATGCTTATTCTAATATCCTCTTTTTAGTTAGCACCTCTTTTTAAGTATTTTTGTATAAAATACCCCCTCCTCTTTTTGTAAAATACGAAGAGTTGGATCAAAGGAGTCGCCCCATACCTCCTACACATGAAAATCTGATATTATATGAAAATACAGATTACAATGAACATACAGATAACTATTTGTCAACACGACAAATCGACTTCTTACATAAACCAGTACAACCTTCTTGGTTGTATTCAGTTAAAATCAATTGTATTATTCAAATTTCTGATTGGAAATTAGAAATACAAGCCTTAATCGATACCGGATGTAGCAATACTATCCTTGACATGGATTTAGTACCTAGTAAATACCATGTTCCTCTTGACCCTGCAGATAAATTTCATGCAGAACAGATGGATGGCCAATTATTCTTGTACGAATACATTTTGGCAAAACATAAGCTCTCCTTTTCTCTAGGAAATGCTCATTATACACCACCAACCTATATCGGCCGTATCTGTTTACGACCACTTAGTTTGGTTAAAACTAAATTTATTATTGGGCTTAATATGCTCCTTAATTCCTACAAAGGGGTCACCCTTACAACGGAAGGATTAATTTTCCTCCCCCACACGTTAATTCCTTATACCTCTACGCCTGCGAAGCGTGGTGGGTGTTCCTGTGAATCAACATCCAATCCTCTTCCCGAGGCCGGAGTATTATCAGATGGTGATGAAGTTGATGACTTTATCACATACGATGATCCAGACACAATAAGGATCCTTAAAAATCCTTTAAATAAATGGCATTCCTATGACCATGACGAATCTGATTATAGCCATATAGAAAAAATTGAATCCGGAAATCCTGATGTGGATGACTTAATCCGGCTTCTTGAAAAAGATAAAATCTTTGGCTCAAATCCCCAACAACATTGGGAGAAAAACAAACTTGTTTGTACCTTGAAAATCAAAGACCCTGGTTTTCGTATAACAAACAAGAAAATTACAGCAACGAATGAAAACATTGCTGAATTTAAAATGCATATTGAGGAACTTCTAAACCTCAATGTCATAAGACGGAGTACATCTCCTCACAGATCCCCTGCTTTCATTGTAAATAAACACAGTGAACAAGTCAGAGGAAAATCTCGAATGGTTATTGACTATCGTCGTCTTAATGATAATCTAGAAGACGATAGTTATGACATTCCAGATAAAACAGAGTTAATTAACTCTATACAAGGAGATATGTTCTTCTCAAAATTTGACTGCAAGTCAGGTTTTTGGCAAATCCGTATGGCAGAAGAATCAATACCATGGACGGCATTTACCTGTCCATTAGGAAGTTTCGAATGGCTTGTCATGCCATTTGGACTAAAAACTGCACCTGCAGTATTCCAAAGGAAAATGGATGAGGTTTTTAAACCTTACCAAGAATTTGTTTGCGTGTACATAGATGATATTCTAGTACATAGTAGAACAGAAAAGGAACATACAAGTCATTTGAAGCTTGTATTACAAAAATTCTATACTAATGGGATTATTGTCTCTGGACAAAAATCACAATTTTATAGAAAAAATATTGATTATTTAGGAGTAGAAATTGGACAAGGAGTAATAAAACTCCAACCCCATATTGCTTCTAAAATAAAAACCCTTGAGGTTACAGATACCAAGAGCCTTCAACAGTTCTTGGGATTAATTAATTATGCTAGACCTTTTCTTAAAGATCTACATAAAATGAGTGGCCCACTCTACTCAAAACTAAGTCTTACTGGTGTTAAGAAATTCAACACAGAAGACTATAAACAAATTGACAAAATTAGGCAACTAGTGGAAACACTACCTTTGCTTAAATTACCATTGGACAGTGATTATCTCATTGTTCAAACAGATGGAAGTGAATATGGATGGGGAGCCATCCTCCTCCGAAAACCCCATAAATACTCTACAGAAGTAGAAGTAATTTGTAGATATGCTTCTGGCAAATTTCGTGAGAAAAATGTCACAAGCAGTATTGATCAAGAGCTCTTAGCTGTTTGTTACGGCTTAGATGCTTTTAGACTCTTTTTACTAAATAAAAAAGAAATATTGGTAAGAACTGATTGTGAAGCAATCGTCAAATTCTTCCATACAAAAAATGAGAAGCGAATCTCACAAAAGAGATGGCTCTCGTTTACAGATCATTGCATTAATAATGCATACAGAATTACCTTTGAGCATATCAGAGGAAAAAATAATGTCATATCTGACATATTATCACGCCTCTTACAAAGGCCAACTGAATAAGTCTACGGACTTCATTATCAGCCTAAGGGCTATCAAATAATGACTCCTAAGTCATTCATAAGTTTGCTTAACTAATCTTTGTTTTACAGCAAATGGCAACATCAAGCTCTTCAGCAAAAAAGACTGGCAAGAAAGTGGCACAACCACTCATAGCCGATCCTATGGATATTGAGAAAGAAACTTATGCACAGGCTCTACAAAGTGCCCCTCCAAAAGAGCCTATGTACCTTTTTCGAACCCCAAAGCACTTTACTGCTTTAACAGGACACGATCATATGATTCTTGACCTCTTATGGAAGGATCATCATGGAGCAGGATTCTTAACTGCTATGAATACTCTGGCAGGACACTTACAAGCTCTTCGTTACATGAAGACCTTACCACCCAGTACAACTATGCCACCAAAACTAGAACCCCAAACTTTGGAGGCATATATCGCCAAGGAATTCAAGATCACAGCCTTGGAAAAAGAAATTCATCTACTAAAGACACAAGTAGAAGAATTAAAAGAGCAGAAGCTCAAAAGTGAAAAAGAAGCTCAGCTTCTTATCAGTACGTGGAACCAAGAGATGACGGCTGAATGGTCTAATTCTCAGTCAAAAATTCCACCAACCTTATACCCAGCAAAGCAACAAATTTATGAGCTGGTTAAGAAAACTCAGCACAAGAAATTCTTACAAATGATTTCTTATCTGAAGAAAATTGACGCCAATGAGCTTTCTAAGCCCAAAGGCCTCCACACAACACTGATTTCGCTGCAACGCAAAGAAGCCCATCCAAATGAACCTCATTGCCAGTGTCATAAGGGGTTTACAATCATCAAGGCATCTATAGATCTGTCTCATTGGGAAGATTGTCAGATCTTAGACACAAAGGTTTCAATCTTGGACCTTTTTAATTACGGCTTACTTGACAGAATGGTAGTTCACACTTTACATCTAGACAAACTAGCAAACTTTCCCTGGAAGTTTCGGTATTGTTTAGAAAAATTTTACAGAATACATGACCTACATGGCTATGTAGATCTCAACATCAGTTCAAGTCCACCTTGGTTTCTTGGCTACCCCTCCGATGCCAAACACCAAATTTTGATCAAGATCCAAAGAGATTGGATGCCCGATTTTTGGGATTCTTCTTTTAAAACAGAGGTCCAAAAGACCAGTCAGATTCCAGTAGAGCTACAAGCTAATCTATGGCGAGATTATACACTCTCTGTGGCTCCAAAAATCTTTGACCAAGCCACCTTGGTTTCAGAAGATAAAACCATGAAGATTTTCGTGGAAGACCCAAATGATGCTTTTTATACTCCGTTTGCCTCTCATTTTTGTACCAACCCAGGTTATTACGAACATTTTAACCAAACAAAAGGAGAAGCTTATATTACGGAATATAAAAACTATGGGATAATATTGGATGCAGCCGATGCTGACGACATCCTGGAAGAAATCCAGGAAGATGATTAACAGCCGTCTTGGCAGGAGAAGGAAAGAATCTAGGTTGAAAGGAGATGCGATGCCAGCCACATGCTAGGCGGTCCCTACCTACGATGCTTTTGAAGGGTCAGGCTCTATCCTAAAGAGTCACTTCATACCAACTGTCCTCTCTTATTAGCCCTGCTGGGCCCTAGCGTCTGTCCTTATTACCCTTCCTTTTCCGAAGGGATAAGATTCGTTATATAATTATTTGTCCCCTCTTCCCCTTTTTCTAAAGGGGCAAGATGCTTTGTATTATTAGTTGTCCTTTGCCTTCCCCTTTTCTGAAGGGGTAAGATGCTTTTCTTAGAAGCTAAGTTACTTCATATGTAAGGGAGCTCTCTCCTCTATATAAGGAGAACTCTAGTGTTGTAAGAAGTATTCAGCTTCCGAGTCCTTGTGTGAGTCTTCGAGTCCTGTGTTCTTCGTGTTCTTCTACTCCTTGTAAGTTCTTATGCTTATTCTAATATCCTCTTTTTAGTTAGCACCTCTTTTTAAGTATTTTTGTATAAAATACCCCCTCCTCTTTTTGTAAAATACGAAGAGTTGGATCAAAGGAGTCGCCCCATACCTCCTACACATGAAAATCTGATATTATATGAAAATACAGATTACAATGAACATACAGATAACTATTTGTCAACACGACAAATCGACTTCTTACATAAACCAGTACAACCTTCTTGGTTGTATTCAGTTAAAATCAATTGTATTATTCAAATTTCTGATTGGAAATTAGAAATACAAGCCTTAATCGATACCGGATGTAGCAATACTATCCTTGACATGGATTTAGTACCTAGTAAATACCATGTTCCTCTTGACCCTGCAGATAAATTTCATGCAGAACAGATGGATGGCCAATTATTCTTGTACGAATACATTTTGGCAAAACATAAGCTCTCCTTTTCTCTAGGAAATGCTCATTATACACCACCAACCTATATCGGCCGTATCTGTTTACGACCACTTAGTTTGGTTAAAACTAAATTTATTATTGGGCTTAATATGCTCCTTAATTCCTACAAAGGGGTCACCCTTACAACGGAAGGATTAATTTTCCTCCCCCACACGTTAATTCCTTATACCTCTACGCCTGCGAAGCGTGGTGGGTGTTCCTGTGAATCAACATCCAATCCTCTTCCCGAGGCCGGAGTATTATCAGATGGTGATGAAGTTGATGACTTTATCACATACGATGATCCAGACACAATAAGGATCCTTAAAAATCCTTTAAATAAATGGCATTCCTATGACCATGACGAATCTGATTATAGCCATATAGAAAAAATTGAATCCGGAAATCCTGATGTGGATGACTTAATCCGGCTTCTTGAAAAAGATAAAATCTTTGGCTCAAATCCCCAACAACATTGGGAGAAAAACAAACTTGTTTGTACCTTGAAAATCAAAGACCCTGGTTTTCGTATAACAAACAAGAAAATTACAGCAACGAATGAAAACATTGCTGAATTTAAAATGCATATTGAGGAACTTCTAAACCTCAATGTCATAAGACGGAGTACATCTCCTCACAGATCCCCTGCTTTCATTGTAAATAAACACAGTGAACAAGTCAGAGGAAAATCTCGAATGGTTATTGACTATCGTCGTCTTAATGATAATCTAGAAGACGATAGTTATGACATTCCAGATAAAACAGAGTTAATTAACTCTATACAAGGAGATATGTTCTTCTCAAAATTTGACTGCAAGTCAGGTTTTTGGCAAATCCGTATGGCAGAAGAATCAATACCATGGACGGCATTTACCTGTCCATTAGGAAGTTTCGAATGGCTTGTCATGCCATTTGGACTAAAAACTGCACCTGCAGTATTCCAAAGGAAAATGGATGAGGTTTTTAAACCTTACCAAGAATTTGTTTGCGTGTACATAGATGATATTCTAGTACATAGTAGAACAGAAAAGGAACATACAAGTCATTTGAAGCTTGTATTACAAAAATTCTATACTAATGGGATTATTGTCTCTGGACAAAAATCACAATTTTATAGAAAAAATATTGATTATTTAGGAGTAGAAATTGGACAAGGAGTAATAAAACTCCAACCCCATATTGCTTCTAAAATAAAAACCCTTGAGGTTACAGATACCAAGAGCCTTCAACAGTTCTTGGGATTAATTAATTATGCTAGACCTTTTCTTAAAGATCTACATAAAATGAGTGGCCCACTCTACTCAAAACTAAGTCTTACTGGTGTTAAGAAATTCAACACAGAAGACTATAAACAAATTGACAAAATTAGGCAACTAGTGGAAACACTACCTTTGCTTAAATTACCATTGGACAGTGATTATCTCATTGTTCAAACAGATGGAAGTGAATATGGATGGGGAGCCATCCTCCTCCGAAAACCCCATAAATACTCTACAGAAGTAGAAGTAATTTGTAGATATGCTTCTGGCAAATTTCGTGAGAAAAATGTCACAAGCAGTATTGATCAAGAGCTCTTAGCTGTTTGTTACGGCTTAGATGCTTTTAGACTCTTTTTACTAAATAAAAAAGAAATATTGGTAAGAACTGATTGTGAAGCAATCGTCAAATTCTTCCATACAAAAAATGAGAAGCGAATCTCACAAAAGAGATGGCTCTCGTTTACAGATCATTGCATTAATAATGCATACAGAATTACCTTTGAGCATATCAGAGGAAAAAATAATGTCATATCTGACATATTATCACGCCTCTTACAAAGGCCAACTGAATAAGTCTACGGACTTCATTATCAGCCTAAGGGCTATCAAATAATGACTCCTAAGTCATTCATAAGTTTGCTTAACTAATCTTTGTTTTACAGCAAATGGCAACATCAAGCTCTTCAGCAAAAAAGACTGGCAAGAAAGTGGCACAACCACTCATAGCCGATCCTATGGATATTGAGAAAGAAACTTATGCACAGGCTCTACAAAGTGCCCCTCCAAAAGAGCCTATGTACCTTTTTCGAACCCCAAAGCACTTTACTGCTTTAACAGGACACGATCATATGATTCTTGACCTCTTATGGAAGGATCATCATGGAGCAGGATTCTTAACTGCTATGAATACTCTGGCAGGACACTTACAAGCTCTTCGTTACATGAAGACCTTACCACCCAGTACAACTATGCCACCAAAACTAGAACCCCAAACTTTGGAGGCATATATCGCCAAGGAATTCAAGATCACAGCCTTGGAAAAAGAAATTCATCTACTAAAGACACAAGTAGAAGAATTAAAAGAGCAGAAGCTCAAAAGTGAAAAAGAAGCTCAGCTTCTTATCAGTACGTGGAACCAAGAGATGACGGCTGAATGGTCTAATTCTCAGTCAAAAATTCCACCAACCTTATACCCAGCAAAGCAACAAATTTATGAGCTGGTTAAGAAAACTCAGCACAAGAAATTCTTACAAATGATTTCTTATCTGAAGAAAATTGACGCCAATGAGCTTTCTAAGCCCAAAGGCCTCCACACAACACTGATTTCGCTGCAACGCAAAGAAGCCCATCCAAATGAACCTCATTGCCAGTGTCATAAGGGGTTTACAATCATCAAGGCATCTATAGATCTGTCTCATTGGGAAGATTGTCAGATCTTAGACACAAAGGTTTCAATCTTGGACCTTTTTAATTACGGCTTACTTGACAGAATGGTAGTTCACACTTTACATCTAGACAAACTAGCAAACTTTCCCTGGAAGTTTCGGTATTGTTTAGAAAAATTTTACAGAATACATGACCTACATGGCTATGTAGATCTCAACATCAGTTCAAGTCCACCTTGGTTTCTTGGCTACCCCTCCGATGCCAAACACCAAATTTTGATCAAGATCCAAAGAGATTGGATGCCCGATTTTTGGGATTCTTCTTTTAAAACAGAGGTCCAAAAGACCAGTCAGATTCCAGTAGAGCTACAAGCTAATCTATGGCGAGATTATACACTCTCTGTGGCTCCAAAAATCTTTGACCAAGCCACCTTGGTTTCAGAAGATAAAACCATGAAGATTTTCGTGGAAGACCCAAATGATGCTTTTTATACTCCGTTTGCCTCTCATTTTTGTACCAACCCAGGTTATTACGAACAATTTAACCAAACAAAAGGAGAAGCTTATATTACGGAATATAAAAACTATGGGATAATATTGGATGCAGCCGATGCTGACGACATCCTGGAAGAAATCCAGGAAGATGATTAACAGCCGTCTTGGCAGGAGAAGGAAAGAATCTAGGTTGAAAGGAGATGCGATGCCAGCCACATGCTAGGCGGTCCCTACCTACGATGCTTTTGAAGGGTCAGGCTCTATCCTAAAGAGTCACTTCATACCAACTGTCCTCTCTTATTAGCCCTGCTGGGCCCTAGCGTCTGTCCTTATTACCCTTCCTTTTCCGAAGGGATAAGATTCGTTATATAATTATTTGTCCCCTCTTCCCCTTTTTCTAAAGGGGCAAGATGCTTTGTATTATTAGTTGTCCTTTGCCTTCCCCTTTTCTGAAGGGGTAAGATGCTTTTCTTAGAAGCTAAGTTACTTCATATGTAAGGGAGCTCTCTCCTCTATATAAGGAGAACTCTAGTGTTGTAAGAAGTATTCAGCTTCCGAGTCCTTGTGTGAGTCTTCGAGTCCTGTGTTCTTCGTGTTCTTCTACTCCTTGTAAGTTCTTATGCTTATTCTAATATCCTCTTTTTAGTTAGCACCTCTTTTTAAGTATTTTTGTGTAAAATACCCCCTCCTCTTTTTGGTATCAGAGGTAAGGAATCCTGGACTGTGATGGTCTTTCCAAAGAAGGTCCAGAATGGTCCTGTCATGGCCCGTAAGGGCTGTATAGTGTTTTGGAACCCGAAAAAGAAACATGGGGGTTTTTTCAGATTCATCTTTTATAGCTTGTGCGTATGTGAGGCCTTCAGTTACCAGGGGTTGAGGTCCTGTGACCAAAGGTTGAGACCCTTGGGCCTTTTTATTTTTATTGGCCTTTTGTGGGGCTGAGTTTGAAGCGCTTATGTATTCATCTACATGGAGCAGATCTTCTTGCACACAATCAACTAAAATTGATTGTTTATTATATAAATTCTGTCTCTTAGTACAATCTCGTGCTAAGTGGTTTTGGCTTCCACATGTAAAACATGAAAGCTTATTTTTATAATCCCGTTTAGGGTTATATTTCCTTACATGTTTTTCTTTTGCAAGGTAAGGCTTTTTTGCAGTTGAAGGAGTTATCCTATAGGGCAACCTCCTCGAGAATCGTATAGTACCTATACACAATATAATGAAGAAAGGGAAGATAGGTGGTCTAGAGGAAAAAGACAACCCCTAGAAACCATAGATAGAAGGAAGCTTCTAGATGAGGGAAGAATCTTAAATCTAGCAGCCCATGATCCACAAACCTGGAGTACAGTTCTTGATAACTGGGCCTCCATGGTTTGTAAAGAAGCTCTCTCCTCATGTCTATATAAGGAGAGCTCTAGTAGTGTAAGAGGATATCCGCATTCAGCTTCCGAGTCCTTGTGTGAGTCTTCGAGTCCTGTGTTCTTCGTGTTCTTCTACTCCTTGTAAGTTCTTATGCTTATTCTAATATCCTCTTTTTAGTTAGCACCTCTTTTTAAGTATTTTTGTGTAAAATACCCCCTCCTCTTTTTGGTATCAGAGGTGGTCTTTCCTTATTTGATCGAATAATTTTCCTCCCCCACACGTTAATTCCTTATACCTCTACGCCTGCGAAGCGTGGTGGGTGTTCCTGTGAATCAACATCCAATCCTCTTCCCGAGGCCGGAGTATTATCAGATGGTGATGAAGTTGATGACTTTATCACATCAGATTTTCATGTGTAGGAGGTATGGGGCGACTCCTTTGATCCAACTCTTCTAATTTTTGAGAGAGTTTATAAACTTCATTTTCCAATTGTAAAATACGAAGTTCAATTATTTCAGTTCTATTCGGTCCTGATGGTACAGGTTGACTAGAACTAGGTACTTGCCCACCATGGTATTTGGGCTATCCAAGTGATGCTAAGCATCAAGTACTCATTAAGCTGCAACAAGACTGGCTGCCAGATTTCTGGAATCTTCATTCTTGCCAAAGGGAATTATTACGAGTACAAGATCACCCTCTGGAGCAGCAAATATTGCTATGGCGCAACTATACAATGACAAAAGAAAGCAGGATTCTTTATCCTTCCTTCCTCTTGGCAGAAGATAAAACAATAAAAATATATGTAGATGATGAGAATGAGGTCACTTTTGTGCCTTTTCCCTCTCATTTCATCACTCATCCAGGACAGCATGAACATCTTCAACATGTTAAAAATGAAGGCTCCTTAATCACGGAGTTTAAAGATTATGGGCGTCAAGACGAACCTATGGATGACGCTGATGATATCCTGGAAGAAATCCAGGCCGATGATTAAAGATGTGGTCCCCACAGACCACGTGAAGGGTCAGACTCTATCCTCAAGAGTCAGAAACTTTATGTCAGATGCCTTTACCTTCCCCTTTTCTGAAGGGGCAAGATGCTCTATATTATTGTGTGTCCTTTAGCTTCCCCTTTTCCGAAGGGGTAAGATGCTTTGATGCTTTTCTTAGAAGCCAAGTTACTTCATATATTTATTCACCAAAGCCGCAAGGCTTTAAAAACAATTATGCTACTAAGCATAAAATAACCATAAGAACCTATCTTACGGTTAAAAATTTAAAAATGACAATCACCTTATTAGGTAAAAAGCAACCTAATAAAAAGTAAAGATGGATATTAATTATCTCTCTTTAAAATTATCACAACAATACTGGGAAATACAAGCTAATTCCCAGGCAACTAAACACAAATATAGCTCCTCTTTTATACCCGCACACGTACAAGCTAATTCCCAGGCAACTAATCACCAGATACATCAGATTTCACTCAAGTTGACTTTATCTTAAAACAATACTGGGAAATACAAGCTAATTCCCAGGCAACTAAACACAAATGCTATTTTCCTAGAGAAAATGGTAGGTATGGACATCAATTACATACTGAGAATGCTCAGTTAAACACAATAATTGATTTCCAAATCTCTCAGGCAGAAAGCCTTAGAGAATTCAATCATGTATGTACTGAACTATGGAAAACAGTACATACTGAAATGTTAACAAAGAATATTTTATTAAGAAATATTCATGAAAACCAAGAATACATCAAGAACCAGTATACGTATCTGGTCACGATGGTAAAAGAGATCGAAAGATCTTTATTATTACAACAAAAACTCACAGCTGAGTTAAAAGAGATACTAGATAATCTCCATAGACAGTCAAAGGTTTTTGACTATCAAACCACAAAAACGGCCGCTCTTCTGGAAAAACTACAGAAAAATTCAGAAGAATGGTAAATCCAAATTCACCACCACAAGTCGGAATGGCTAATTTGACGCCTAACGTACCAGTCCCAGTATGGCTAGACTCTTTAGGCCTTGATGGAGACTATCAAAAGATTTTAGTAGAAACAGGGAATTACCTAGATAATCCCCTAGGCCTTATTACTGATGATCCACAAGGAGCATCAGATAAACGTTTTGTTAGACAAAACAATTTTATTATTGCATACCTTATGCATATAAATAAAAAATTAGACTTCATTGCTACACAGGTGAAGTTAAATACTGATACACTTGTAGCACAACAAACCATCCTAAAATCTATTACTGAACTTCTTCTCAGACAACATGAAGTAGTAGAAAATATGTTGGGACTACAAGCTCAACAATATCAAAATTCTTTAAGTGAGCTTGCCTCTAACCTACAGAGAATAGTACAATTGTCGTCAACACAACCTACGACCAATACTACTACCTCTCAAACATCAGTGTCTAAAAAGACACCAAGAAGCACTCAATTTATTTGGAAATGAGTACAAGACCTTTTACAGGGACATCTAATACTCTCACTGGAATAACAACAGTTAGAGAAAATAACCAGAATGAAAGGTTGTCAATAAGTAATCCTATTCCAAATATTCTTAATAGGATTTTTGACCAACAAGGACTTCCAGCACAAGTATTGGAAGAAATTGTTGACATAGACCAACAATTTGAAGCCTATCAAAATAATAGGTTACAAATTTTACGTCCACAACTCCTATATAGGACAGGACCATTAAATCTTAGAACTCAACTTCTAAGAATAACACGAGAAGAACATTTGTCTGTTACAACAGAACCAAGGAATCTCAAGATTATCTCACGAGATTCTTTAAATAAACTGAGGTTATCAGGAAAAACATTAGCCCATATAGGGATGATTGTTGTTTCCATCAAAGGACTAGCTCGTAAAAAGCTAGGAACCAAGGTTTTAATTGCAATCCTTGACAAAAGATGGAAATCTGATGCAAGGAAAGCACTGATTGCATGTATGGAAGTTGACATGACAGATAATAAGGGTATCTTCTATTGTGCCCCAGACTTTCTCATAAGTATAAAAGACTTAGGAGAATTAGAAATCGGAATCCAAACAAGGGGATACGAAGATTTTTCAGGAGATTCTAACCTGCTTATTGGGTTAGGCTTTTTGGGAAAATTAACAAATAATTCTAACACTGGATATAAACTCTATATATCATCAGTTATAGATGCTTTGGCCAGTAAAGGAATTAAAATGATAAAACCTATGACTATCTCGCCAGAAGATCTTGGCGGATTAGATTGGAATATCTCCAAAAACTTGGAGCAAGAACAGATGCTTGTTCCTGAGGAAAGTATCATGTTCAAAAATTCTGATGATACTTATAACTTGAGATTTTCAAGTTATAAAAAGAAACAAGCTAAGAATGATGATGAGGCTTCAACATCAGGATTAGAAAAGTTCTTAGAATAATGATACTAGAAGACAATAGTCTTATAGTCTCTAAAAACTTAGACTTTACATTTGAAGAAATGATAAGTCTTGAAATTGCCCTTATAAATAAAGGACGATTACTTCCTTCTCATAAACTAGACTATGACCAGGAAGGTAATATTAGGGTGTGCCATTGTAACAATCCACAACCTAAAGAAACAGATTTCACTCAAGAAGAAGAAGACATAATAAACACCTTCTTAGAAACAGATTTTAGTGCAGATAACTCTGATACGCAGAGTATCCAAAGTATTCCACAAAATCTGATGGATACAATCATGACAGGCCAAGAACAGGCCAGTAATGCTACCCCTGTGTACAATAATCCAGGACAAGCAGTAGCCTCAGCAAGTACGGCCCAGCCCAGTACATCACATATAAGGAGTTATCCTATAGGGCAACCTCCTCGAGAATCGTATAGTACCTATACACAATATAATGAAGAAAGGGAAGATAGGTGGTCTAGAGGAAAAAGACAAATTTATGAGCTGGTTAAGAAAACTCAGCACAAGAAATTCTTACAAATGATTTCTTATCTGAAGAAAATTGACGCCAATGAGCTTTCTAAGCCCAAAGGCCTCCACACAACACTGATTTCGCTGCAACGCAAAGAAGCCCATCCAAATGAACCTCATTGCCAGTGTCATAAGGGGTTTACAATCATCAAGGCATCTATAGATCTGTCTCATTGGGAAGATTGTCAGATCTTAGACACAAAGGTTTCAATCTTGGACCTTTTTAATTACGGCTTACTTGACAGAATGGTAGTTCACACTTTACATCTAGACAAACTAGCAAACTTTCCCTGGAAGTTTCGGTATTGTTTAGAAAAATTTTACAGAATACATGACCTACATGGCTATGTAGATCTCAACATCAGCTCAAGTCCACCTTGGTTTCTTGGCTACCCCTCCGATGCCAAACACCAAATTTTGATCAAGATCCAAAGAGATTGGATGCCCGATTTTTGGGATTCTTCTTTTAAAACAGAGGTCCAAAAGACCAGTCAGATTCCAGTAGAGCTACAAGCTAATCTATGGCGAGATTATACACTCTCTGTGGCTCCAAAAATCTTTGACCAAGCCACCTTGGTTTCAGAAGATAAAACCATGAAGATTTTCGTGGAAGACCCAAATGATGCTTTTTATACTCCGTTTGCCTCTCATTTTTGTACCAACCCAGGTTATTACGAACAATTTAACCAAACAAAAGGAGAAGCTTATATTACGGAATATAAAAACTATGGGATAATATTGGATGCAGCCGATGCTGACGACATCCTGGAAGAAATCTAGGAAGATGATTAACAGCCGTCTTGGCAGGAGAAGGAAAGAATCTAGGTTGAAAGGAGATGCGATGCCAGCCACATGCTAGGCGGTCCCTACCTACGATGCTTTTGAAGGGTCAGGCTCTATCCTAAAGAGTCACTTCATACCAACTGTCCTCTCTTATTAGCCCTGCTGGGCCCTAGCGTCTGTCCTTATTACCCTTCCTTTTCCGAAGGGATAAGATTCGTTATATAATTATTTGTCCCCTCTTCCCCTTTTTCTAAAGGGGCAAGATGCTTTGTATTATTAGTTGTCCTTTGCCTTCCCCTTTTCTGAAGGGGTAAGATGCTTTTCTTAGAAGCTAAGTTACTTCATATGTAAGGGAGCTCTCTCCTCTATATAAGGAGAACTCTAGTGTTGTAAGAAGCATTCAGCTTCCGAGTCCTTGTTTTTATTAGGTTGCTTTTTACCTAATAAGGTGATTGTCATTTTTAACCGTAAGATAGGTTCTTATGGTTATTTTATGCTTAGTAGCATAATTGTTTTTAAAGCCTTGCGGCTTTGGTGAATAAATACGTTTCATAGGAACTATTGTGTAAAACACAAGTAAGAGCAGGTACTTAAAAATCAGCAGATCTACTAGTTACTCACGTATACTTGTATGGCACTATGTTATGATGTATAAAGAGGTGTTCTAAGGATTAGTAATGCTTGCTATCTATAGATTCCTGGCCATTCTCATGCTTATATTTTCCTCCAATATCAACCGCTTTACCATATGTATAGATAACAAACAGAACATCATGCTACATGGTCGTTAACATGCTTTGTGTCCCGGCGACTCTCCTAGTCAGTGGACGTTTGCATATCAAGCCATCGGCCCTTTAGTTCAGTTGATTATCTATACGATGGTGGCTTAGGCAGCCCCGGTCTCATTAGATTTGTATAAAAAATAAAGCAAAAGACGGCCTATCTGAAATAGCAAGTATACTACATCGGCTTAGCTCCTTCTTTATACTACCATAGTGTTACCCCATACTTATACGCTTTCACGTTCGATCAAATAAGGAAAGAACAAAGCTCTGATACCAAAAAGAGGAGGGGGTATTTTACACAAAAATACTTAAAAAGAGGTGCTAACTAAAAAGCTAATTCCTTATACTGGGTTGTGGGTGTGCGGATATAAAAGAGGTCTATATGAGGTAACAATATTATCTTAAGCTAATTCCTTATACGTGTGCGGGCCTTCATTTAACCATGGTTTCTATTGCATATAGCTATATCATCAGTACCCAAATATAGCTCAGCTTCGATCTATATATTCTCCATATATAGTATTGTTTTAAGATAAAGTCTACTCCATATATAGTATTGTTTCGATCCCTGATAACACATATACAAATGAGGACTCTGATAGTGAATTAGAAGAATTCACTTCAGATCTATTAACCAAAGCTGATCAACTTCAGTCTCCTTATGGAACTGAACATTTAGCAGACCCAATGCTAAACCAACTTGATATGTTAAAACCTTATCTTGAACATTTATAACTATGGAGTCTACTCCATATAAGATTATGACTCCAAAACTTATGCCACAACATGAGCATGAAGCTTCTAGATGAGGGAAGAATCTTAAATCTAGCAGCCCATGATCCACAAACCTGGAGTACAGTTCTTGATAACTGGGCCTCCATGGTTTCTATGGAAGTAACCAAAATACTTGGAAACTTTACAGCAGAAGAAATGTATTCCTATTTGGAAAATTTCTTAGGAGAAACAGCAAGAAAACCAGGGTCTTTGATTTTCAAGGTACAAACAAGTTTGTTTTTCTCCCAATGTTGTTGGGGATTTGAGCCAAAGATTTTATCTTTTTCAAGAAGCCGGATTAAGTCATCCACATCAGGATTTCCGGATTCAATTTTTTCTATATGGCTATAATCAGATTCGTCATGGTCATAGGAATGCCATTTATTTAAAGGA
Organism: Costus lasius; assembly: GCA_027563935.2. Taxonomy (NCBI): domain Eukaryota; kingdom Viridiplantae; phylum Streptophyta; class Magnoliopsida; order Zingiberales; family Costaceae; genus Costus; species Costus lasius. Next base: position 60,514,688 of record CM050454.1, on the reverse strand, counting down.
TTTTTAAGGATCCTTATTGTGTCTGGATCATCGTATGTGATAAAGTCATCAACTTCATCACCATTTGATAATACTCCGGCCTCGGGAAGAGGATTGGATGTTGATTCACAGGAACACCCACCACGCTTCGCACACGCCATATATGGAGAATTAGCATAAGTACTTATACGTGTTTTGCCAAATACGTTTCTACTAAAATCTTTTGATAGTCTCCATCAAGGCCTAAAGAGTCTAGCCATACTGGGACTGGTACGTTAGGCGTCAAATTAGCCATTCCGACTTGTGGTGGTGAATTTGGATTTACCATTCTTCTGAATTTTTCTGTAGTTTTTCCAAAAGAGCGGCCGTTTTTGTGGTTTGATAGTCAAAAACCTTTGACTGTCTATGGAGTATAGCAACAAATGAAAACATTGCTGAATTTAAAATGCATATTGAGGAACTTCTAAACCTCAATGTCATAAGACGGAGTACATCTCCTCACAGATCCCCTGCTTTCATTGTAAATAAACACAGTGAACAAGTAAGAGGAAAATCTCGAATGGTTATTGACTATCGTCGCCTTAATGATAATCTAGAAGATGATAGTTATGACATTCCGGACAAAACAGAGTTGATAAACTCTATACAGGGAAGCATATGCTTTTCAAAATTCGACTGCAAGTCTAGTTTTTGGCAAATCAGGATGGCAGAAGAATCAATACCATGGACAGCATTTACATGTCCATTAGGAAGTTTTGAATGGCTTGTTATGAGGGAAGATAGGTGGTCTAGAGGAAAAAGACAACCCCTAGAAACCATAGATAGAAGGAAGCTTCTAGATGAGGGAAGAATCTTAAATCTAGCAGCCCATGATCCACAAACCTGGAGTACAGTTCTTGATAACTGGGCCTCCATGGTTTCTATGGAAGTAACCAAAATACTTGGAAACTTTACAGCAGAAGAAATGTATTCCTATTTGGAAAATTTCTTAGGAGAAACAGCAAGAGCAATTTGGGAATCCTACAAACTAAATTGCCCTACTGATTTCCAACAGGATATTTCATTAGGGGTCAATCCCTACAATTTTACAAACCGTATGAAAATCATGATCTTAGGATCTAACCCAAATATGGGATTTAATGCCCAACAAAAAGAAGCAATACGAAAGCTTGAAATAATCCAAATAAAAAATTGGAAATACATTAAACCGTTCTTACAAGATTTTTTATATTATATCAAAAGTTTTTATTTTTGAAGCAATATGAGGTTGGAGTTTTATAACTCCGTGACCTATTTCTACTCCCAAGTAGTCAATATTTTTTCTATAAAATTGTGATTTTTGTCCGGAGACAATAATCCCATTAGTATAGAATTTTTGTAATACAAGTTTTAAATGACTTGTATGTTCTTCGGAAAAGGGGAAGCTAAAGGACACACAATAATATAGAGCATCTTGCCCCTTCAGAAAAGGGGAAGGTAAAGGCATCTGACATAAAGTTTCTGACTCTTGAGGATAGAGTCTGACCCTTCACGTGGTCTGTGGGGACCACATCTTTAATCATCGGCCTGGATTTCTTCCAGGATCTGTAGGTTAGAGGCAAGCTCACTTAAAGAATTTTGATATTGTTGAGCTTGTAGTCCCAACATATTTTCTACTACTTCATGTTGTCTGAGAAGAAGTTCAGTAATAGATTTTAGGATGGTTTGTTGTGCTACAAGTGTATCAGTATTTAACTTCACCTGTGTAGCAATGAAGTCTAATTTTTTATTTATATGCATAAGGTATGCAATAATAAAATTGTTTTGTCTAACAAAACGTTTATCTGATGCTCCTTGTGGATCATAAGTGGTTTTGGCTTCCACATGTAAAACATGAAAGCTTATTTTTATAATCCCGTTTAGGGTTATATTTCCTTACATGTTTTTCTTTTGCAAGGTAAGGCTTTTTTGCAGTTGATTTTCGAAGAAAATATCTCTTAGAGGTCTTGCCTTTAGAGGCTTTTTTAGAAGACCTCCCGGGACGAGATATCTTATGTTCTTTATCATATGTTTGGGGTGTATATAGTTCATTACAGAAACTAAATTCCCCTTTGAGATGTCGATCTCCTTTTAGGCGAGTACATCTTTCAACCAATTAAAAACAATTATGCTACTAAGCATAAAATAACCATAAGAACCTATCTTACGGTTAAAAATTTAAAAATGACAATCACCTTATTAGGTAAAAAGCAACCTAATAAAAAGTAAAGATGGATATTAATTATCTCATTGTTCAAACAGATGGATGCGAACATGGATGGGGAGCTATCCTCCTCCGAAAACCCCACAATATATGATCAACTTCATATAGTTTGGATTCATACCATAGCCATTTCGCTTGGATGGCGATTTGGAAGAGAAAGATGCAAGCGCTTCTTCTCCAAAGGCACCGCACACAAGATGTGATCGCCTACTCCTTGTTGCTTCTTGTGCTAGCAAGGCTCCAAGTATCCTTGTCGTGTGAAGGAAGATGAGATGCGAGACTAGTTCTCTCCTTTGGCCGAATGCTTCTCTATTCCTCGTGTAGACGAGCCACACAAGTGCAAGACCATAAGAGGGGCGAGCGTTTTGGAACGTGGAGGCGTGCATTCATTTTTGGAACTTCCAAAATTAGCAAACGCTTAACGCATCCACTCATGCGTTCACGAACCAACCAAAACGCATCCTGACTTTGAACCATGCGTTCACTCATGTGAACGGGTTCCTTTTGGTTTGGTTCAAAGACCAATTAAGCCAAGCCTTTGGTCTAGATCATAATTAAACCCTAAGGCTCCAGATCTAACCGTTCATCTCTTGATGCTCTTGATCTCACAGATCTAGCATCAATACTCTCGATCGAAGCTTACCGATCTCAAGCCCTAATCAATCAAACATGATCAGACCAGATCTCACTTACAATCAGAGTTTAAACTTCTTTAAACTGAACCAAAACAATTCAGTCCACACGATCTGACTTAAGTAAGCCATATCATCAAATTGTGCGACCCTAAGGGTTTCCCTTAAATGTCGGTAATGATAACTTACGTTATCACGATCAGTGAGGGGTATCTAGCAACACATCACTGTCTCCCGATATAAAGGAAAGAGTCTTCTAAGACTACACCCAAACCATAGCACAAGTGTGAATCCACTTCACTAGGCATACATGTTTCCTTTGCCACTGGATGTTCTTATTAGACAAGCGTGTCAAGCCTATGACTCCAATATGATGAGCATGATTAGATCAGATGAACATAGTCATCTGGGTATGGCCATACACTTTCTCAATCATCTCATCCAGGGGGCCCCTTTAGAACATCACTCTCCTAAACAAGGAGACGGCAATCCTTTATCTATCACTAGTGTCCTAACCTGACTCATAATCATTATCCAAGATAGTCTATAACCATTATGTTTCAAATGATATTGAACTACCTCAAAACAATGACAATCATCATTTAGAAACACAAGTGATCTCAAGTCAGAGGAAATATGCCACTTGTTCGCATACAAGGATTATTCACATTGTGACAAGCAATTGAATATCCTAGTAGGGTCTGTCCAGTACATCCAATGTACCCAGGAGTCTACATCTTATTCCATGCTCGAAGCATCCTATAAGATTAGAACACATATTAGTCTCAATCATATCAAGGCTGTCTCATGTTCACCAAGATATCTCGACTAAGGACACATAGCATGTCAGCCAAGCTGAACAGCTTTGAGACATTATTTAGAAGCACATGTATTGCAGCAGACAATGTAACAAACTGAATAACAACTATTGCCTTTATAAACATAAGAGTTTATACATGATACTGTTACAATCCCAAGGCCTCAAACATTAGCCTTAAGGGCATACCCCAACAATCTCCCACTTGCACTTAATCTAATGGTTGAGGAATCTCAAACCCATATTATTACAGTGCTTCTCATGCTTCTGCTGCGCCAGAGGCTTTGTAAGCGGGTCAGCCAGATTGTCATCTGTATGAACCTTGCAGACTTTGATCTCGCCACGATCAATGATCTCCCGGATCATGTGAAACCGTCTCTGTATGTGCTTGGACTTCTGGTGCGACCGTGGTTCCTTTGCTTGTGCGATTGCTCCAGTGTTATCACAGAAGATAACCAAAGGATCTGCACTCGAAGGAACAACACCAAGTTCCTGAACGAACTTACGAATCCATACTGCCTCCTTAGATGCTTCTGAGGCTGCAACATACTCGGCTTCTGTTGTGGAATCAGCAACGATAGATTGTTTGAAACTTTTCCACACCACTGCACCTCCATTCAAGCTAAAAACATAGCCTGATTGCGATCGGAAATCATCCTGGTCAGATTGGAACGAAGCGTCAGTATATCCTTCAATACTGAGTTCTTCCGGACCACCATACACCAAGGACATATCTTTGGTCCTCCGCAGATATTTTAAAAGGTTCTTGACTGCAATCCAGTGTGCCTGACCTGGATTACTTTGGAATCGACTGGTCACGCTTAACCCGTAAGCGATGTCTGGGCGAGTACACAACATCGCATACATAATGGACACAATAGCCGAAGCATAAGGCGTTTTGTCCATTTCATCTTTCTCAGTCTGTGTTTGTGGACACTGACTCTTTGAAAGATTCAGACCATGTCTGACTGGAAGATATCCTCTTTTAGAATTCTCTAAATGAAATCTCTCCAGGACTTTATCGATGTAAGTACTCTGGCACAGCCCGAGAAGCCTCTTAGATCTATCTCTGTAGATCTTCACACCTAATACATAGGCTGCTTCTCCTAGATCTTTCATCTGGAAACATTTTCTTAACCATGCTTTAACCGCATGTAGTTCAGGAATATCGTTTCCAATGATTAAGATATCATCGACGTAGAGGACTAGGAATGTAATCACGCTCCCACTAAACCTCTTATACACACACGGGTCATCTTCATTCTTGATGAAACCAAATTCACAGATTGATTCATCAAAACGAATATTCCAGCTTCTAGATGCTTGCTTAAGTCCATAAATGGACTTCTTTAACTTGCATATTTTATAACGATCTGATGGATTAGTGAAACCTTCAGGTTGTGTCATATACACATCCTCATCCAGATTTCCATTAAGGAAAGCGGTCTTCACATCCATCTGCCAGATCTCATAATCGTAATATGCTGCTATCGTAAGAATAATCCGAATAGACTTGAACATGGCTACAGGAGAGAAAGTTTCATCATAATCTATCCCGTAGATTTGTTTGAAACCTTTCGCAACTAGCCTGCCTTTATAGGTAACCACGTTACCATCCATGTCAATCTTCTTCTTGAAGATCCATTTACAGCCTATAGGGATTACTCCCGGAGGCGGATCAACCAAATCCCAGACTTGGTTATCAGACATGGAGTCCATCTCGGCTCGCATAGCTTCAAGCCATCTCGCTGATTCCGGTCCACTGACTGCATCCGCATAAGTGAGGGGTTCATCATGATCAATGATGTAGACTCCGTCATAGCGCTCAGGCTGTCGACGGATCCTTCCCGATCTTCGCGGTTCCCGTGATATCTGAGCAACTGTGCTTGACTACTTTGTCCTTCCTCTGGATTCTCATCCAGCTTTATTTCTCTCCCACTGGCCTCTTGCAGAAGAAATTCCTTCTCAAGAAAAATGGCCGTCCGAGCAACAAATACCTTGTTCTCTTTGGGATCGTAGAAATAATAACCCTTAGTTTCCTTAGGGTAACCGACAAAGATACATTTCTCAGATCTGCTCTCTAGTTTCCCAGAGACGAGCTTTTTGACATAAGCCTCGCAACCCCAGATCTTAATAAATGTCAAGCTCGGCTGTTTCCCATACCATAACTCATATGGAGTCTTTGAAACTGCCTTGGATGGCACTCGGTTTAGTACCTTTGTAGCTGTTTCCAGTGCAAATCCCCAAAAGGAGTAAGGTAGAGTAGCCTGACTCAGCATTGAACGAACCATATCCAATAAGGTTCTGTTTCTCCTCTCGGACACACCATTCCATTGTGGTGTTCCTGGCGGAGTGAGCTGTGAGATAATCCCACACTCCTTCAGATAGTTAGTAAACTCTCGACTTAGGTATTCTCCACCTCGATCTGAGCGAAGTGCCTTGATATTTCGGCCTAGCTGATTTTGCACTTCATTTTTGAACTCTTTGAACTTGTCAAAAGATTCACTCTTATGTCTCATTAGATAGACATACCCGTATCTACTAAAATCATCAGTAAAGGTAATGAAGTATAGATAGCCACCTCTGGCATGTTTACTAAATGGCCCACACACATCACTGTGTATAAGGTCAAGTAAACCTGAAGCCCTTTGACCTTTGTGAGGAAAAGGAGCCTTCGTCATTTTACCCATTAAACAAGCTTTGCATGTATCAATCTCCTCATAGGAGAATGATCCCAGCAGTCCATGATCATGCAACCGCTTAATGCGTTTCTTGTTAATATAGCCTAAACGACTATGCCATAGCAAGGTGCTGTCATCAGCATACTTGGCTTTCTTATTATCAATATTTTGTATAGAACATTCCATGTCCAACATGAATAATCCATTGTTAATTGATCCAGTAGCATAAACAATATTATCTAAAGAAATAACACACTTTGAAATATTGCATTCAAAGGAAAACCCTTTCCTGACAAGAGCAGGAATAGAGATAATATTTTTCGTAATGCTTGGTACAAAGTAACAATTGTTCAGTTCTAATACAAGTCCAGATGGTAATGAGATGTAATATTCTCCTACAGCAACAGCAGCAACCCGTGCCCCGTTTCCTACTCGTAGGTCCACCTCATGCTGTCCCACCTGTCTTCTTCTCTTGAGTTCCTGCACATTTGAACAAATGTGAACTCCACATGCAGTGTCCAACACCCATGAAATAGAAGAAGAAGATATCATGACCTCAGTCACAAAAATACCTGAGCCAGAAGCGATGCTTCCCTTCTTGTCTCCTTGGAGCGCTTTACAGTCCTTTTTCCAGTGACCCAGCTGGCCACAATGGAAACATCTGTATTCCTTCGACCGCTTAACATTTTGTTTCAGAGCCTTGTTGTAGCTCTTGACAGGGGATTTGCCCTTCTTCCCCTTCTTCTTGTTCCTGGAAGGAAACATCAAGACAGAGGTTGAAGGCTTTCCCTTTAGAGTCAACTCTGTAGTCAAGAGCATGTTCAGTAACTCTGCCGGGGTACAGTCGATCTTGTTCATATTGAAATTAATAATGAATGGATCGAAAGAGGCCGGGAGAGACTGAAGAATGATGTCTACAGCAAGCTCCTGATTGACAGTGTGTCCCAGTTTCTCTAGAGCCTCCTTGTACCCAATCATCTTGAGTACGTGAGCTCCCACTGGACTCCCTTCAGTCAGTTTGCTCTGAAAGAAAAGCTTAGTCAAATTGTAGCGTTCAGTCCTAGCCTGTGCAGCATACAGCAGCTTGAGGTTTGCTATAATCTGTATAGCAGATAGATCCTCATGCTGACGTTGTAGCTCTGGCGTCATAGACGCAAGCATCAGGCAAGCGACATCAATGCTATCATTGACATGCTTTTCATAGGCATCACGAACCGCCCTTGCGGCGTTCGCAGCGGGTTGAGGCGGTATAGCCGTCTCGAGGACATACAGTTTCCTCTCTGCCTTAAGAACAATCTTAAGGTGTCCGTACCAGTCTGAGAAGTTTGGCCCAGCAAACTTCTCCCTTTCCAGTAGGGATCGCACATTGAAATTCGTGGTGTTCGTTGCTGCAGTAATCTACAACAATGCAAGAACAGCAAGGTCAGTATCAATGTTTAGAATCAATCCAGGACTTAAGAAAGATTCTTTTCTCACTATTTTATCTGACTGAAAAATCCATTAAACAGTCCGAAAGAGTAACACTCTTTTAGTGAGATAGGATCCAGATTTCATACTTGGTCTCCGCGTCCCGCTCAGGCGAGATAAGATGCACAGAGAGTACAAGCACTAATTTCTGGTAGGCAATGCCTGCCAATCGCCAACCCGTGCGATTCCCCTTCATTTGGGCAATCCAGCAGACTGTGCCAACTGAGTTGGTACTGAAGAGTCCCCTTCAAGGGGGAGCGCAAGCAGATGAAACCCCTTTCAAGAGGGGGGCGAAAAACCCTTAAGGGTGGCGCATAAAAATTGCAAGCGGAAGCAAGGGTTTTTCATGGATCTTAGCAAGATAATATGATCAACTTGATGAAGTTTAGATCCATACCAAAGCCATGAGGAAGATGGTGACTTGGAAGAGAAAGATCGAAAGGGATCTTCTCCCTAGTTGACGCACACAAGATGATGTGCTTGCTCCGTGGAGATCCTTGTGCTAGCAAGGTCCTTCAAGGGTCCCTCTCGTATGGTAAGGAAATGAGAGATGATGTCTAGGCTTGCCGAACCTCCACCAAGACCTCGCCTTCTCCACGCCAAAGTCTCGTCAAGCAAGAGCAAGGAGACGAGAGTTGAATGGAGCGTTCAAGTCATTTGGCGTTCAAGGGAACATGCGCTAAATGACTTTCCAAAATTGGAAAATCCATTAAGCCATGCGTTCATGATCACTAAATCGATCAAAATGCCAAAACAATGAACCATACGTTCAAGCTCTTGAACCGGTTCAAAGTAAATGTGTTCGGTCCAAAGGCCAAACCAAGCCAGCCCAAGCCAATCGGTCTAGTTCAACTAAACCCTAAGGTTTCCAATCTAACCGTTCATCTCATGATGCTCTTGATCTCACCGATCTAGCATCAATCCTCTCGATCGAAGCTTACCGATCGCAAGCCCTAATCAATCAAACATGATTAGACTGGATCTCACTTACAATCAGAGTTTAAACTCCTTTAAACTGAATCAAAACAATCCAGTCCACACGATCTGACTTAAGTAAGCCATATCATCAAATTGTGCGACCCTAAGGGTTTCCTTTAAATGTCGGTAACGATAACTTACATTATCACGATCAGTGAGGGGTATCTAGCAACACATCACTGTCTCCCGATATAAAGGAAAGAGTCTTCCAAGACTACACCCAAACCATAGCACAAGTGTGAATCCACTTCACAAGGCATGCATGTATCCTTTGCCACTGGATGTTCTTATTGGACAAGCGTGTCAAGCCTGTAGCTCCAATATGATGAGCATGATTAGATCAGATGCACATAGTCACCTGGGTATGGCCATACACTTTCTCAATCATCTCATCTAGGGGGCCCCTATAGAACACCACACTCCTTCAACAAGGAGACGGCAATCCTCTATCTATCACTAGTGCCCTAACCTGACTCATGATCATTATCCAAGATAGTCTATAACCATTATGTTTCAAATGATATTGAACTACCTCAAAACAATGACAATCATCATTTAGAAATACAAGTGATCTCAAGTCAGAGGACACGTGCCACTTGTTGCAATCAAGGATCATTCACATTGTGACAAGCAATTGAATGTCCTAGAAGGGTCTGTCCAGTACATCCAATGTACCCATGAGTCTACATCTTATTCCATGCTCGAAGCATCCTATAAGATTAGAACACATATTAGTCTCAATCATATCAAGGCTGTCTCATGTTCACCAAGATATATCGACTAAGGACTTTTAGCATGTCAGCCTAGCTGAACAGCTTTGAGACATTATTCAGTAGTATACTTATTACAGCAGACAAGGTAACAACCTGAATAATAACCATGCCTTTATAAACACAAGAGTTTATTACATGATACTGATACAATCCCAAGGCCTCAAACATTAGCCTTAAGGGCATACCCCAACAATCTCCCACTTGCACTTAATCTAATGGTTGAGAAATCTCAAACCCATGTTATTACAGTGCTTCTCATGCTTCTGCTGCGCCAGAGGCTTGGTAAGCGGGTCAGCCAGATTGTCGTCTGTATGAACCTTGCATATTTTGATCTCGCCACGATCTATGATCTCCCGGATCAAGTGAAACCGTCTCTGTATGTGCTTGGACTTCTGGTGCGACCGTGGTTCCTTTGCTTGTGCGATGGCTCCAGTGTTATCACAGAAGATAACCAAAGGATCGACACTCGAAGGAACAACACCAAGTTCTCTCACGAACTTACGAATCCACACTGCCTCCTTGGATGCTTCCGAGGCTGCAACATACTCGGCTTCTGTTGTGGAATCAGCAGCAGTTGACTGTTTGAAACTTTTCCACACCACCGCTCCACCATTCAAGCTAAAAACATAGCCTGATTGCGATCGGAAATCATCCTGGTCCGACTGGAACGAAGCGTCAGTATATCCTTCTATACTGAGTTCTTCCTGACCACCATATATCAAGAACATATCTTTGGTCCTCCGCAGATATTTTATAATGTTCTTGACTGCAATCCAGTGCGCCATACCTGGATTACTTTGGAACCGACTGGTCACGCTTAACCCGTAAGCGACGTCAGGGCGAGTACACAACATCGCATACATTATGGACCCAATAGCCAAAGCATAAGGCGTATTGTCCATTTCATCTTTCTCAGTCTGTGTTTGTGGACACTGACTCTTCGAAAGATTCAGACCATGTCTGACTGGAAGATATCCTCTTTTAGAATTCTCTAAATGGAATCTCTCCAGGACTTTATCGATGTAAGTACTCTGGCACAGCCCGAGAAGCCTCTTAGATCTATCCCTGTAGATCTTCACACCTAATACATAGGCTGCTTCTCCTAAATCTTTCATCTGGAAACATTTCCTTAGCCATGCCTTAACCGCATGCATTTCTGGAATATCATTTCCAATGATCAAGATGTCATCGACGTAGAGGACTAGGAATGTAATCACGCTCCCACTAAACCTCTTATATACACACGGGTCATCTTCGTTCTTGATGAAACCAAACTCAGAGATAGATTCATCAAAACGAATATTCCAGCTTCTAGATGCTTGTTTCAGTCCATAAATGGACTTCTTTAGTTTGCATATTTTATGACGATCTGATGGATTAGTGAAACCTTCAGGTTGTGTCATATACACATCCTCATCCAGATTTCCATTAAGGAAAGCGGTCTTCACATCCATCTGCCAGATCTCATAATCGTAATATGCTGCTATCGTAAGAATAATCCGAATAGACTTGAACATGGCTACAGGAGAGAAAGTTTCATCATAATCTATCCCGTAGATTTGTTTGAAACCTTTCACAACTAGCCTGCCTTTATAGGTAACCACGTTACCATCCATGTCAATCTTCTTCTTAAAGATCCATTTACAGCCTATAGGGATTACTCCCGGAGGCGGATCAACCAAATCCCAGACTTGGTTATCTGACATGGAGTCCATCTCGGCTCGCATAGCTTCAAGCCATCTAGCTGACTCCGGTCCACTGACCGCATCCGCATAAGTAAGGGGTTCATCATTATCAATGATGTAGACTCCGTCATAGCGCTCAGGCTGACGACGGATCCTTCCCGATCTTTGCGGTTCCCGTGATATCTGAGCCTCAGGTTGTTCAATAACCTGATCCACCGGCTCAGGCTCATCCAACTGTGCTTGACTACTTTGTCCTTCCTCTGGATTCTCATCCAGCTTTATTTCTCTCCCACTGGCTTCTTGCAGAAGAAACTCCTTCTCAAGAAATATGGCCGTCCGAGCAACAAATACTTTGTTCTCTTTGGGATCGTAGAAATAATAACCCTTAGTTTCCTTAGGGTAACCGACAAAGACGCATTTCTCAGATTTGTTCTCCAGTTTCCCAGAGGCGAGCTTTTTGACATAAGCCTCGCAACCCCAGATCCTGATAAATGTCAAGCTCGGCTGTTTCCCATACCATAATTCATATGGCGTCTTTGAAACGGCCTTGGATGGCACTCGGTTTAGTACCTTTGCAGCTGTTTCCAGTGCAAATCCCCAAAAGGAATATGGAAGAGTAGCCTGACTCATCATAGAACGAACCATATCAAGTAACGTTCTATTTCTCCTCTCGGACACACCATTCCATTGCGGTGTTCCTGGCGGAGTGAGCTGTGAGATAATCCCACACTCTTTTAGATAGTCAGTAAACGCATGACTCAAGTATTCTCCACCTGGATCAGAACGAAGTGCCTTGATATTTCGCCCTAGCTGATTCTGTACTTCATTCTTGAACTCTTTGAACTTGTCAAAGGATTCACTCTTATGTCTCATTAGATAGACATAACCATATCTACTGAAATCATCAGTAAATGTAATGAAGTACTGATAGCCACCTCTGGCATGTTTACTAAACGGCCCACACACATCACTGTGTATAAGGTCAAGTAAACCTGAAGCCCTTTGACCTTTGTTAGGAAAAGGTGACTTCGTCATTTTACCCATCAAACAAGCTTTGCATGTATCAATCTCCTCATAGGAGAATGATCCCAGCAGTCCATGATCATGCAACCGCTTAATGCGCTTCTTGTTAATATGGCCTAAACGACTATGCCATAACAAGGTGCTGTCATCAGCATACTTGGCTTTCTTATTATCAATGTTTTGTATAGAATTTACCATGTCCAACATGAATAACCCATTGTTAATTGAACCAGTTCCATAAACAATATTATCATAAGATAAAACACACTTTGAAATATTGCATTCAAAGGCAAATCCTTTCCTGACAAGAGCAGGAATAGAGATAATATTTTGGTGATACTCGGTACAAAATAACAATTGTTTAATTCCAATACAATGCCAGATGGTAAAGAAATGAAATAGTCTCCTACAGCAACAGCAGCAACCCGTGCCCCGTTTCCAACGCGTAGGTCTACCTCATGCTGTCCCACCTGCCTTCTTCTCTTGAGTTCCTGCACATTTGAACAAATGTGAACTCCACATGCAGTGTCCAACACCCATGAAATAGAAGAAGAAGATAACATGACCTCAGTCACATATATACCTGAGCCAGAAGCGATGCTTCCCCTCTTATCTCCTTGGAGCGCTTTACAGTCCTTTTTCCAGTGACCCAGCTGGCCACAGTGGAAACACCTGTTGTCCTTCGACCGCTTAACCTTTTGTTTCAGAGCCTTACTGTAGTTCTTGACAGGGGCTTTGCCCTTCTTCCCCTTCTTCTTGTTCCTGGAAGGAACCATTAAGACAGAGGTTGAAGGCTTTCCCTTCAGAGTCTCCTCAGTTGTCAAGAGCATATTCAGCAGCTCTGCCGGAGTACAATCGATCTTGTTCATATTAAAATTAATAATGAACGCATCGAAAGAGGGCGGGAGAGACTGCAGAATAATGTCTACAGCAAGCTCCTGATTGATGGTATGCCCCAGTTTCTCTAGAGCCTCCTTGTGCCCAATCATCTTGAGCACGTGAGCTCCCACTGGGCTCCCTTCAACCAGTTTGCTCTGAAAGAAAAGCTTTGTCAGATTATAGCGTCCTGTCCTCGCCTGTGCAGCATACAGCATCTTGAGGTTCGCTATAATCTCTATAGCCGACATATCCTCATGCTGACGCTGCAGCGGTGGCGTCATAGACGCTAGCATCAGGCAAGCGACATCAATGCTATCATTGACGTGCTTTTCATAAGCATCACGAACCGCCCTTGCGGCGTTTGCAGCGGGTTGAGGCGGCACAGCCGTCTCGAGGACATACAGTTTCCTCTCTGCCTTAAGAACGATCTTAAGGTGTCCGAACCAGTCTGAGAAGTTTGGCCCAGCAAACTTCTCCCTTTCCAGTAGGGATCGCACATTGAAGCTCATGGTGTTCGTTGCTGCAGGAATCTACAACAATGCAAGAACAGCAAGGTCAGTATCAATGTATAGAATCAATCCAGGACTTAAGAAAGATTCTTTTTCTCACTATTTTATCTGGCTGAAAAATCCAGCAAAACAGCCCGAAAGAGTGGAACTCTTTTAGTGAGATGGGATCCAGATTTCATACTTGGTCTCCGCGTCCCGCTCAGGCGAGATAAGATGCACAGAGATGACAAGCACTAATTTCTGGTAGGCTGTCCCAGCCAATCGCCAACCCGTGCGATTCCCCTTCACCTGGGCAATCCAGCAGACTGTGCCAACTGAGTTGGTACAACACAGTCTCTGATCCCTCAGATGGCTGCCTCCATGCGCTATCATATGTGCCACATATGTAGCCTACATGGTCAAGCTGACCCGACCTACTCCCTGGACCACCACGTGCTATGCTGAGCAACGAGAAGCGATAAATCCCTTCTCTGTAACACGCAGGTGAAATCCCGCACCGTCTGAAGATAGATGGACGTGCCCACTGAGTGGGTACAACACGGCTCCAACGATAGTCAGAACAGTGAGGTTTCGCGTCAGAAGGCATTACGTGCTTGATATTTTAGCGTTTGGATTTTAACGGTCTTTTATCTTCTTACTATCAGGCAAATCCTATGGCTATAGCAGAAGATAAATAAATCATGCTGTTCTACTTATTTAAACAATAAAAGAAAGCATGCATCTTATGTGGAAAAAGCCCATAGCCTAAGTAAGACCTTAAGATACTTAAGTCTTCACTTGCTCTTCTTGGGTCTTTAGCATCTCATCTGGTCCAACCCAGGGCCCTTGCGCCAAGAGCACCTCAGGTGCGCCACCAGCTGAATGCCCCTCTGGGATGTGTGCCTTTGTGCTCTTGTCTAATCAAAATACATTTTGATCTATCTAGACAAGTTTGACTCGCAGGTCAATTATACAATAAATTAATTAAAAAGTGATTCGCAGATCACAATAATATTAATTTACAGGTTTAATTCCAGGCACGCAGGCCCCAGCACAGCACACATTTAACATGGGCAGCCCACATAAGAATAAATAAACAAGCATAGGCATCAAACAACATGTGATCCAATTAAAAGAAAATAAATTTTGAAAACCCCATTGGCATCAATTTTAATTTTCTTATGTGCCCTACAACCTTACAATGGTCCATTGATAGGGATCCACTCATTCATCTAGTCAGATCCTCTGCCCCTTGCATGCACCAAGTCCTAACTGACTCGAGTTGACCTAATGGTCAACCATGCATGCGCCAAGGGCTGAACAACCCTCATGAGGTCTGGCAAGCGGGTGTGACCCCGGGCCTAACTCATGTGTGTTCAATGGTTGTCTCAACCAGACCTCGCTACACGCCTAAGATGCAATCGACCTATAGCCACCTCGTGCTTGCGCACAGGTGCCATCTGGTCGATCCATCTCGGCTGTCAGATGGTCTGATCAGACTATTGGATCTAACCTAGAGGTGACTTCAACCCCATCAACCCATCTAAGGGTTTATAGTAGGCGCCACTTAGATCTAGTCATAGGCGCGCATGTTAGGTTTTTGATAAAATAACATGAACTAAGCGCCAACACAAGACATGCGACAAGATGAACAAACAACATGCGCCAACATAAGGTAAACATCTTACTTTCGCATGAAGAAATAACATGTAAGTTTCGCATGTCAACAAGATCTAAGCATACATGTAAATGCGCAACCAAGGATCACAAAATATACCAAGCAATCATATTACATGCTTGAACCGCATGCTCTGATACCAATTGAAGAGTCCCCTTCAAGGGGGAGCGCAAGCAGATGAAACCCCTTTCAAGAGGGGGGCGAAAAACCCTTAAGGGTGGCGCATAAAAATTGCAAGCGGAAGCAAGGGTTTTTCATGGATCTTAGCAAGATAATATGATCAACTTGATGAAGTTTAGATCCATACCAAAGCCATGAGGAAGATGGCGACTTGGAAGAGAAAGATCGAAAGGGATCTTCTCCCTAGTTGACGCACACAAGATGATGTGCTTGCTCCTTGGAGATCCTTGTGCTAGCAAGGTCCTTCAAGGGTCCCTCTCGTATGGTAAGGAAATGAGAGATGATGTCTAGGCTTGCCGAACCTCCACCAAGACCTCGCCTTCTCCACGCCAAAGTCTCGTCAAGCAAGAGCAAGGAGACGAGAGTTGAATGGAGCGTTCAAGTCATTTGGCGTTCAAGGGAACATGCGCTAAATGACTTTCCAAAATTGGAAAATCCATTAAGCCATGCGTTCATGATCACTAAATCGATCAAAACGCCAAAACAATGAACCATACGTTCAAGCTCTTGAACCGGTTCAAAGTAAATGTGTTCGGTCCAAAGGCCAAACCAAGCCAGCCCAAGCCAATCGGTCTAGATCAACTAAACCCTAAGGTTTCCAATCTAACCGTTCATCTCATGATGCTCTTGATCTCACCGATCTAGCATCAATCCTCTCGATCGAAGCTTACCGATCGCAAGCCCTAATCAATCAAACATGATTAGACTGGATCTCACTTACAATCAGAGTTTAAACTCCTTTAAACTGAATCAAAACAATCCAGTCCACACGATCTGACTTAAGTAAGCCATATCATCAAATTGTGCGACCCTAAGGGTTTCCTTTAAATGTCGGTAACGATAACTTACATTATCACGATCAGTGAGGGGTATCTAGCAACACATCACTGTCTCCCGATATAAAGGAAAGAGTCTTCCAAGACTACACCCAAACCATAGCACAAGTGTGAATCCACTTCACAAGGCATGCATGTATCCTTTGCCACTGGATGTTCTTATTGGACAAGCGTGTCAAGCCTGTAGCTCCAATATGATGAGCATGATTAGATCAGATGCACATAGTCACCTGGGTATGGCCATACACTTTCTCAATCATCTCATCTAGGGGGCCCCTATAGAACACCACACTCCTTCAACAAGGAGACGGCAATCCTCTATCTATCACTAGTGCCCTAACCTGACTCATGATCATTATCCAAGATAGTCTATAACCATTATGTTTCAAATGATATTGAACTACCTCAAAACAATGACAATCATCATTTAGAAACACAAGTGATCTCAAGTCAGAGGACATGTGCCACTTGTTGCAATCAAGGATCATTCACATTGTGACAAGCAATTGAATGTCCTAGAAGGGTATGTCCAGTACATCCAATGTACCCATGAGTCTACATCTTATTCCATGCTCGAAGCATCCTATAAGATTAGAACACATATTAGTCTCAATCATATCAAGGCTGTCTCATGTTCACCAAGATATATCGACTAAGGACTTTTAGCATGTCAGCCTAGCTGAACACCTTTGAGACATTATTCAGTAGTACACTTATTACAGCAGACAAGGTAACAACCTGAATAATAACCATGCCTTTATAAACACAAGAGTTTATTACATGATACTGATACAATCCCAAGGCCTCAAACATTAGCCTTAAGGGCATACCCCAACAGGTACAACATAGTCTCTGATCCCACAGATGGCTGCCTCCATATAGCTCACATATGCTCAGTATGTAGCCTACATGGTCAAGCTGACCTGACCTACTCCCTGGACCACCACGTGCTATGCTGAGCAACGAGAAGCGATAAATCCCTTCTCTGTAGCACGCAGGTGTAATCACACACCGTCTGAAGATAGATGGGCGTGCCCACTGAGTGGGTACAACACGGCCCCAACGATAGTCAGAACAGTGAGGTTTCGCGTCAGAAGGCTTACGTGCTTGATATTTTAACGTTGGATTTTAACGGTCTTTTATCTTCTTAACTATCATACATAACCTATGGCGATAGTAGAAGATTAAATCATGCAGTTCTAATTATATAAACAATAAGTAGAAAGCATGCTGATCTTATGTGGTAAAAGCCCATAACCTAAGTAAGACCTTAATTTAACGTAAGTCTTCACTTGAGCTCTTCATGGGTCTTTTGCATCTCATCTGGCCCCAAACCAGGGCCCAAGCGCCCATAGCAGCTCAGGTGCGCCCACCAGGTTAATGCGCCTGTCTCAGAGTCGAACCCTGGACCTCCCACCTGGTTAAGCCTCAAGCTGCATGCGCTTCTGCCATGTGTGCTCTGTGCTCTTGTCTGATTAAATTACAATTTAATCTATCTAGACAAGATTGACACGCAGGTCAATTACACAATAAATTAATTAAAATGTGATGCGCAGATCACAATTATAATAATTTACAATTAAATCCAGGCTCGCAGGCCCCAGTACAGCACACATTAAAAGGGCAACCCACATAAGATGAAATAGACACTCATCATGGTATTCAACCAACATGTGATCCAATAACAAAATAAAATTTTGAAAATCCCATTGGAATCAATTTTATTTTTCTTATGTGCCCTACTACCTTACAACGGTCCATTAATAGGGATCCACTCATCATGTCTAGTCAGATCCACTGCCCTTGCATGCACCAAGTCCTAACTGACTTGAATTGACCTAATGGTCAACCATGCATGCCTTGGGCTGAACGACCCTCATGAGTTCTGGCAAGCGGGTGTGACCCCGGGCCTAACTCATGCGCGTTCACTAGTTGTCTCAACCAGACATCGCTGCACGCCTGTCTGCAGTCGACCTATAGCCACCTCGTGCTTTCGCACAGGTGCCATCTGGTCGACCCATCTAGGCTGTCAGATGGTCTGATCAGACTATTTGGATCTTAACTAGATGATGACTTCAACCCTATCAACCCGTCTAAGGGTTTATAGTAGGCGCTGCTTAGTTCTAATGTGGGGCGCGCAAGATACAAGTTTTGACAAAACAAAAGCTTTAACAAGCGCCAACATAATCATGCATAAACATGAATATCACACATGCGCCAACATCTAAAACCTAGGATGTAGTTTCGCATGTGATAAAAATTAGATCTACGCAAACAAGGATCACACATTAACATGAAGCAATCATATTAACATACAACAACCTGCTCTGATACCAATTGAAAGTCCCCTTCAAGGGGGGGGGGGGGGGGGGGGGCGAAACCCTAGTAGGAGGCGCATATAAAACTTTCATAGCGGAAGCAAGGGTTTCTAAACATCTTTTGCAAGAATATATGATCAACTTCATATAGTTTGGATTCATACCATAGCCATTTCGCTTGGATGGCGATTTGGAAGAGAAAGATGCAAGCGCTTCTTCTCCAAAGGCACCGCACACAAGATGTGATCCCCTACTCCTTGTTGCTTCTTGTGCTAGCAAGGCTCCAAGTATCCTTGTCGTGTGAAGGAAGATGAGATGCGAGACTAGTTCTCTCCTTTGGCCGAATGCTTCTCTATTCCTCGTGTAGACGAGCCACACAAGTGCAAGACCAAAAGAGGGGCGAGCGTTTTGGAACGTGGAGGCGTGCATTCATTTTTGGAACTTCCAAAATTAGCAAACGCTTAACGCATCCACTCATGCGTTCACGAACCAACCAAAACGCATCCTGACTTTGAACCATGCGTTCACTCATGTGAACGGGTTCCTTTTGGTTTGGTTCAAAGACCAATTAAGCCAAGCCTTTGGTCTAGATCATAATTAAACCCTAAGGCTCCAGATCTAACCGTTCATCTCTTGATGCTCTTGATCTCACAGATCTAGCATCAATACTCTCGATCGAAGCTTACCGATCTCAAGCCCTAATCAATCAAACATGATCAGACCAGATCTCACTTACAATCAGAGTTTAAACTCCTTTAAACTGAACCAAAACAATTCAGTCCACACGATTTGACTTAAGTAAGCCATATCATCAAATTGTGCGACCCTAAGGGTTTCCCTTAAATGTCGGTAACGATAACTTACGTTATCACGATCAGTGAGGGGTATCTAGCAACACATCACTGTCTCCCGATATAAAGGAAAGAGTCTTCTAAGACTACACCCAAACCATAGCACAAGTGTGAATCCACTTCACTAGGCATACATGTTTCCTTTGCCACTGGATGTTCTTATTGGACAAGCGTGTCAAGCCTGTGACTCCAATATGATGAGCATGATTAGATCAGATGAACATAGTCATCTGGGTATGGCCATACACTTTCTCAATCATCTCATCCAGGGGGCCCCTTTAGAACATCACTCTCCTAAACAAGGAGACGGCAATCCTTTATCTATCACTAGTGTCCTAACCTGACTCATGATCATTATCCAAGATAGTCTATAACCATTATGTTTCAAATGATATTGAACTACCTCAAAACAATGACAATCATCATTTAGAAACACAAGTGATCTCAAGTCACAGGAAATATGCCACTTGTTCGCATACAAGGATTATTCACATTGTGACAAGCAATTGAATATCCTAGTAGGGTCTGTCCAGTACATCCAATGTACCCATGAGTCTACATCTTATTCCATGCTCGAAGCATCCTATAAGATTAGAACACATATTAGTCTCAATCATATCAAGGCTGTCTCATGTTCACCAAGATATCTCGACTAAGGACAATACTGCATGTCAGCCAAGCTGAACAGCATTGAGACATTATTCAGAAGTATACATATTGCAGCAGATGATGTAACAAACTGAATAACAACCATTGCCTTTATAAACAAAGAGTTTACACATGATACTGATATAATCCCAAGGCCTCAAACATTAGCCTTAAGGGCATACCCCAACACTCAAGTCGATAAGCTCGAGCAACTGCTTGACAATCTGCCTGCCCTTCTGAATCTCGCAGGTGGCATTGCTCCTCAGCTCTTCCAGCGCCATGTTCACGTGGATGAGCCTGCGCTTGAGGTCCACGATGGTCTACTGCGAAGATAATCAGTTCTTGTAAGACTTCAAAAATAGCACCCAAAAAACCAAAAGCAAAGAGGAAAAGTGGCTGACTACCTCGTGGTGATCGTAGTCGCCTCACCCGCCTCCGATTATGGAGAAGACTTCTAGGGGATTAATTTGGATAAACATCGGATTGTACTGCTGAGTGGGGCAATCTATACATGTAGATAAATCCTGTTCGGCACAATAAATCTTTCTTAAGATATTTTTAATTAAAAAAAGTCTTGAAACATAGTGTGGTGAACCTAAAGTCCTGATTTTCCATAATTTGATTACAATTCATTCGTATTTTCATTCTCTCTTTTACAAAAATTAAACTCTTTTTCGAATCATCTAGCTAACTGATGTAGGATGGAGACACGAAATATGATACTAACTAAAGTCCGATTATTATTATTATTTTTTTTTTAATTTTCAAAATAAAGTGCAAAATTCAGAAAACAGCTAGAAACATAGTGTTGCAAATATATCATTTAAGACAAGTAAATATGCCTTGCAGGAAAGTCTATAAATCCAAAATTTGTTCCAATTAACCCAAGAGCTAGTTCCAAACTAGTTCTTTTGAATCCAATAAAAATCAGATGGTGATGGGATATTAGGCATGTAAAATAATTGCAACAAGATAGCCAGTCCGATTAAAATAAGAGTTGTGTAGGAATGTATCATTCATCAAGATTTGCCATGCCGCCTAGGTTAATCTGTTGAAGCTTCGTTCGAAACTTCTAGTCCAATTGATAGATGAAGATGTGTGCTTCTGTGTCATGCCAAAATTCAAGACTTTTGTTGCGTCGATTGCTTATGATACCTACAAGGAGAAGCCTAGTCAGATTAGAATTAACTTAACTCGAAACAGTAGACACGGGAAATTCTTAGAAAACAGGGGAAATGGAGTAAGGGGCGGAGGTCGTCGGCGTTCGTCCGATGGTGCACAGACGTCGAAACTGCTACTAATGGAAGTTGATGTGACTGTCAAGAGGACGTGGCCGGAGTTTCAGGGCGGGCAGTGGTCGGCCGGAGGAGGACGACAGTGAAAGGCGGGAGTAGGGCAGAAACTGGGCGGTAACAGGGGAAGCTATGCGGGTGGACAGAATTGCACGCCATTCGTCCGATGGTGGATGAACTCAAAACCTGCTTCAACTGGAGGCTCTCAAGATGGAAGAGAGGTCGTCGCCGGTGTTTGAGGTCGATTGGTGGCTGGACGGAGGAGAACGATGCTGCAAGGCCGAACTAGGGCGGAAGGCAGGCGGAAACAGGGGATTCGAATGGACGTTCGATTCCGGCAATCCCAGAGGCCGATGGATGGGTGCCGGCGGCTGGAGGTTCTTCACGTGAAGGATGCGTGGTGGCTGAAGATTCACGGAGATCCGCTGGCTGGATCGTCGGCGGCGACACTCGAAATTTTTGTAAAATCTGAAGATGGCTGAAGCGTGCGGGTGATTGAAGCGGACAGGGAACTTTGGAGGAAGTAGAGATTATGGAAGAGGGAAGAAGGGAAAACTAGGTGACACAAGCACCTCAGAGTGGAAGAGGATAGGAGACATCCGATTCCATTGGAAAAACTATTTCATTCATCAAATTCGATTACAAAGATGCATACGTGAAGAGATACATATAGATGAAGCTTGAAGAGACGTTGCTGCAGGGGAACGTTGTGATTTCCATTTTTTAGCAGCAAGGAGACGTTGAGAGGAACGTTGCAGCTTCCAAGTTTGATCAGCAAAGAGGATACGTTGGAGATTCCTTAAGAGGTGTGTGTAGACGTTAAAGCTTGAGGCTGGATTTTGGGCTGAGCGACGGTGGACTTTGTGAAGGAAGGTGCTCTTGTTGAGATGGCGTGGATGTGGTTGGCGTATGAAGACCACAATTTATTGAATCCAGCAACTTCTTCAATGGGCTTGGGCTTGGGCTTAGACATCTTGAGCGTGAATGTCTTGATCATTACTTGTTGAAAGTAATTCTTCTATTATTGGGCTAGCTTTTGATTAAGCATGCTAGATTATTTGTGACCTCATGAGTCTTTGTCTATGGCACCTTTAGGCTCCACTTGTATCTTCGTGGCTTGTAGTTCCTATCCCCATCATTCTCCTCGGGTGAAAAAAAATTCTTCTCCGAAGAATGGTTATTGTGGCGGTGGTGTAGAAGTCCTGGAGGGGCAAAAGTCAATTGTCCTTCATGGGTCTGAATCTGCAAAGTGTTGTCATTAGAGCATCCTATCTTGTTGTTCCATGTCCATGGTCCAAGCTGTAAGTCAGGGACACCTGCATTGAATTCCCTTTCTCGGCCATATTCATTAGTAAAGTCACAATTAGGAATTCTAGCATATAAATGGATTGGAATGATGAAATCAATATGTTCAATAATTTGATAAGTACACAAAGCAAATTTGTTTTCATTTATTTCAAGTTGAGTTGACTCTAATGGTGGTTTAAGGGTGTGGGTAGAGGGACCTAAGAGGTAAGATTCAAGGATCATAGGGTCCTGGAAGAGATTTTCTAAGTCTAGGGGTTGACCTAAAGGTTGAGGATGAGGATCCAGGTCAAGCTCAAAAGGTTCTAACTTAGGTTCAAGACATGGTTCAAGAAGACCTATGGGTTTGGGTTCAACATTAGATTCTATAATAGTTGTGCAATTTTGGGTCTGGGAACCTGTGGGTATGGGCCCTAGAATTGAAGGTGATGGTTCTATTTCACTCTTAGGTTGAGACAAGTCTATAGGGGTCTCTATGGGCAACTTAGGGGTAGGTTGACTCTCAGATAAGTCAACTATGGGCTCTTTAACTGGAATGCTAGATTCAAGTTGAGGACCTGTGGGTATGGACTCTAAAATTGAAGGTTGAGGAATGGGTTCTACCTCATGGTTTGCCTCTTGAGTTTCACATGTCTCATCTGGACTTGTTTTGGTTTCTAAGGTAGGCTTTGAGGTTTGTTCTCTAAGCTCTAAAGGGGTTGGACTGTTTTGTTCTTTTTGCAAGGATTGCTCTATACGACTCTTTATCTCTTGTAACATCTCATTACACTGTTCACTTAGGCTTTTAGGGTAAATGATGTGTTCCAAACCTTTATGTATGAAGCTATAGTAGCAAGGTTTACTAAAATAATATCCCTGAAAATCATGCATAAATTCATTGCCTAATAAAATGTCAAAGCCTTCTAAACTCATCACATCACACCAAATTTCAGTTCTGATATTGTCTAACTGGATGGGAACTAAACATTGAAAGTCAATTAAAGTTTTAGTATAGTCTTCCCAAGTTATGACATAAGGGTAATCATGTTTTTGCATCGTGAGGCCAAAGTGTTCAAGTGATCTAATAGATATAACATTGAACTTAACCTGATGATCTATAATTGTTCTACTTTTATAACCATTACACCAAGCATGAGTTTTGAAGCTATTCGGACTATGTGTGAGAACTTTATAGTTGTCCCTTTTAGATATATGTTCTTTTTTGGGTGTGATTTCCCTTTGATAAAAGTGACGCACCATGATGTGTTATGAGTAGTTTGGGTGCAACTAGGGTGTAAGCAATTTTTTTTCTTTTTTTTTCTAGCAAATAATGAAAACTAAATAATAAGAACAACTAAGCATGAAAGCATGTAATATTTTTTTTCATAAGCAAATAAACTAACATGGAAAGCGATGAAAACAACAAAACTAATAATTTTTTTTTATGCAAAGAGTGAAGCAAGGATCGTGTGAGCAGACAAGAGTTGCCCACAACTTGCCCTCTGATACCAAACTGATGTAGGATGGAGACACGAAATATGATACTAACTAAAGTCCAATTATTATTATTATTATTTTTTTAATTTTCAAAATAAAGTGCAAAATTCAGAAAACAGCTAGAAACATAGTGTTGCAAATATATCATTTAAGACAAGTAAATATGCCTTGCAAGAAAGTCTATAAATCCAAAATTTGTTCCAATTAACCCAAGAGCTAGTTCCAAACTAGTTCTTTTGAATCCAATAAAAATCAGATGGTGATGGGATATTAGGCATGTAAAATAATTGCAACAAGATAGCCAGTCGGATTAGAAAATAAGAGTTGTGCAGGAATGTATCATTCATCAAGATTTGCCATGCCGCCTAGGTTAATCTGTTGAAGCTTCGTTCGAAACTTCTAGTCCAATTGATAGATGAAGATGTGCGCTTCTGTGTCATGCCAAAATTCAAGACTTTTGTTGCGTCGATTGCTTACGATAATTGCAAGGAGAAGCCTAGTCAGATTAGAATTAACTTAACTCGAAACAGTAGACACAGGAAATTCTTGGAAAACAGGGAAATGGAGTAAGGGGCGGAGGTCATCGGCGTTCGTCCGGTGGTGCACAGACGTCGAAACTGCTACTAATGGAAGTTGATATGATTGTCAAGAGGACGTGGCCGGAGTTTCGGGGCGGGCGGTGGCCGGCCGGAGGAGGACGACGGTGAAAGGCGGGAGTAGAGCAGAAACTGGGCAGTAACAGGGGAAGCTATGCGGGTGGATAGAATTGCTCGCCATTCGTCCGATGGTGGATGAACTCAAAACCTGATTCAACTGGAGGCTCTCAAGATGGAAGAGAAGTCGTCACCGGTGTTTGAGGTCGATTGGTGGCTGGTCGGAGGAGAACGGTGCTGCAAGGCGGAACTAGGGCGGAAGGCAGGCGGAAACAGGGGATTCGAATGGACGTTCGATTCCGGCAACCCCAGAGGCCGATGGATGGGTGCCTGCAGCTGGAGGTTCTTCAGGCGAAGGATGCGTGGTGGCTGAAGATTCGCGGAGATCCGCTGGCTGGATCGTCGGCGGCGACACTCGAAATTTTGGTAAAATCTGAAGATGGCTGAAGCGTGCGGGTGATTGAAGCGGACAGGGAACTTTGGAGGAAGTAGAGATTATGGAAGAGGGAAGAAGGGAAAACTAGGTGACACAAGCACCTCAGAGTGGAAGAGGATAGGAGACATCCGATTCCATTGGAAAAACTATTTCATTCATCAAATTCGATTACAAAGATGCATACGTGAAGAGATACATATAGATGAAGCTTGAAGAGACGTTGCTGCAGGGGAACGTTGTGATTTCCATTTTTGAGCAGCAAGGAGACGTTGAGAGGAACGTTGCACCTTCCAAGTTTGTTCAGCAAAGAGGATACGTTGGAGTTTCCTTAAGAGGTGTGTGTAGACGTTGAAGCTTGAGGCTGGATTTTGGGCTGAGCGACGGTGGACTTTGTGAAGGAAGGTGCTCTTGTTGAGATGGCGTGGATGTGGTTGGCGTATGTAGACAACAATTTATTGAATCCAGCAACTTCTTCAATGGGCTTGGGCTTGGGCTTAGACATCTTGAGCGTGAATGTCTTGATCATTACTTGTTGAAAGTAATTCTTCTATTATTGGGCTAGCTTTTGATTAAGCATGCTAGCTTATTTGTGACCTCACGAGTCTTTGTCTATGGCACCTTTAGGCTCCACTTGTATCTTCGTGGCTTGTGGTTCCTGTCCCCATCACTAACAATCATAAGATAAGTCAGTACTTGTTCATTGGTCTCTGTGGGATCGATATTTTTATTACTTTAACGTATCCATACACTTGCGGACATAATCAGTAATCCATCTCGGATCTCATGGACTCAAGCCATCTCTCGAAGTCTAGCCCGGTGACTACCTCATCATAGGTCCTAGGTTCATCCTCAATGATGAAGATCCCATCGTGTTGGGTCGGCATCGACTCATACCTCTTAGGTGCACAATGAATCCTCCTAGGCCTATGTGGGACCTGTGTCTGAGCCTTCGGTTGCCCAGCAACCAGTGCAGGTGGCTTAAGTTCCATCTCTGTGTCTTGTGGTTGCCCTTGGACCTTGTCCAAGTCAAACTTCCTGGTGTGGGGGGCAGACACGTGATGTGCAAACCAGAAAGAAAAGTAATTAAATCCTAAAATCACAATAAGCAGCCATAATTCCAAGCAGTAAGATGATCAGATACTTAGCTGATCTGAGGAATCTGGGTTCAGTCCAACTGATCAGAATAATGGAGGAAGATCAGGTCTTGTTATTGGGTCCAATGATCAGAGCGCGTTCTTCCCCATCGTAGAAAAATCAGGTACTTCAGGACCACCCAGCACGTTAATTATCTGTATTACAAAATGCTAATCAAGTTTAAGACTAGGTAAATAAACAGTAACAGGTGGATGGACTGTGTCCTCATGAAGCAGCGGGGAATCGGGTGCGAGTTGGTCGACGTGGTAGCTGTAGAAACATGAGGGAAGAGTGGCCAGCTGGTTTCGAGACTGGCGGGGGTGTTTCCGGCCTGACAACCGGCCGGCGGTGGCGTTTGGGTGCTAGGAGACGGGCGGCGTCAACAATGCCTTGTTCGTGGCGGAAACAGGGGAGGACCCGGGATGGGGCAGGGGCTGCCAGCGCTCGTCGGAGACGGCCTGTACGCCCGACCTGCTACAACTGGAAGATCCTCAGGTCACGGTGAACTCGTGGCCGGAGTTTGGGGTCGAACGGGGGCTTGTCGGAGGAGGACTGTGCTGGAAGGCGGAGACGCGCTTGTTCAGCAGAACAGGGGATGCGCGCGGGCGGAACAGGGGCAGCCGGAGATCATCGGAGACGGCAAAGTCTTCCGACCTGCTACAACTGGAAGTTCTCCTGACCAAGGCGAACGGGTGGCCGGAGTTTGGGATCGATCGGTGACTGATCGGAGGAGATCGACGGCGATCAGTGGTGAAGTGCGGAATAGGGGCGTGAGCTGAGGCGTCACCGGAAATCTTCCGATTCCGGCGATCCAGACGTCGGATGGGGCGATCCTGCCGGTTGTGGGTTCGACCTGAAAGGGAGGATGCGTGGCTGGAGTTTGAGGACGATCCGTCGGCCGGATCGTCGCCGGCGGTGAGGCGAATGGAGAGTCCAGATCTAGACTCGGCAAGCAGGCAGGCGTGGATTGCGACAGCGGCGGAAGCTTGTTTAAACGATGCAGAGGTGGGGAAGAGTGGCGTTCAGCTGGAGAAAAGGGAGAGGAGAGGGCAGTGGCGACTCAAGCGCCGGAGGGGAAGGAGGAGACATCCGAACGAATCAGACAAACGCTATTTCCATTGATTTTCAGCTACAACTATCTGTTACAAAAAGGAGATACTCTTTTATATAGAGGGGCTGGTAATAATGCCGTTGCTCCTTTCTTCATCTTCACGCCAGCTTTGTTTGCTATTCACGTAAGCTGCAACGGTTGAATTTTGACTCTCAAAATTTGTGGCCGCATTTGTTGAAGATCTTGCAGGATTTGGTGCATGGCATTAGCGAGAATTGCAAGTATTGCTCAGGCTGAGAAGTTGATTGGCACGTAATCTTTGAAGCTTTGGATGAGTGAATAAATGTTGATTGCAATTTGTTTTGAAGGTTAAGAGCTCCCAAATTGTTGAGAGTGGATGAAGATTGAAAGCTGGAATTGGATGTCGACTAGAACTTGCTGTGGATTTGAGCTTGGATCTTCTTGAGATGTTGACTTCAATTGTCTTGATCTCATGTTGAGTACATGGCAAATGAAATAATAAGGATTAGTGCCACATTAAATTTAGAATGACATGCCCATCAAAATCTACATTCAATCAAGATCTACGATAATTATACAAAAATTGACTAAGTCAAAATTAAGTCAAATATGATGTGATATGCTCCTGCATCAGACACCCCTGGTTCAAGTGTTTCTACTCCTGGAGAAACTTAGGGTAATTAAAAAAAACTAACAACAATTAAACTACTAGCATGGAAGTAAACAATTTATCATGCTTAGGTGGAGGCCTATAAGTGTATTCATCTTTGAGGATAGGTAGGAAGAGAAGTTGATCACGCATAGATTTAGTGGGTTGTTTTATTCTAACCCCTAATGTACTTCTCACAATCATTATGCTAGGTGAAAGAAAATTCAGATTTAAACAAGACATATTAGCAAGCTCATGTAGTCCATTATAGGATCCAAGAGAAGGAAAGATAAAATCAATATGTTCAACTTGCAAAAGAGGTAAAGCACTCATGTTTTCACTTTGTTTGATTGACCTTACAGGTGGCTTAGGAGCGTGGGTAGTTGGATCTAAGAGGCATGACTCAAGGATCATGGGATCATGGGTCAAGTCTTCTAAGCCTTCAAGATGTGGTTCTCTTAATGATTGAGACTTGGGGTCTAGGTCAATGGCAAAAGGATCTAACATTGGTTCAAAGTGTGGTTCATCATGATCTATGGATGTGGATTCAACTTGGCTATCTAAGTCATCAATGATAAATGTTCCAAACTTAAGTTGTCCTATGCCTAATGGAATCTCTATAGGCAATTGATTCTCACATGTGTTAATATTGGGTTCCTTAGTTGGAACAGATGTGCTAGAGTCAAGTTGAGGCATGTTTTCTAAAGAACCTATGGGTATGGGCCCTAAAATTGAAGGTAATGGTACCTCATGATTTATTTCTTCAAATTTAGTGGTTTCATCAAGACATGGTTTAGGTTCTAAAGTAGGCTCTAAGGTTTGGTTGAACTCTAGAGGATTAGGACTCTCTTGTAAGTGGGGCTTTCTTAATTTCTCCATTGATTGTTGCAACTTTTTCATATGCTCCTTGAACTCATGTTGCAACTTTTTAGTTTGCTCCCTTAACTCATCATAAGGGTGAATTATGTGTGGCATCCCTTTATGAATAAAACTATAACTCCAAGGGTTGTGAAAATAATGTCCTTGATAATCATGCATGAATTCATTCCCTAATAAGATGTCAAATCCTTCTAAACTCATTACATCACACCAAATTTCAGTTTTCATATTGCCTAATTGAATAGGAACTAAGCATTGAAAGTCAACTAAAGTTGAAGTGAAATCATCCCAAGTTATGCAATAAGGGTTAGGATTTTTTTCTATGGTAAGGCCAAATTTTTCAAGGGATCTAGGAGATATGATATTGTACTTGACAAAATGATCAATAATAGTTTTACATTTAAAACCATTGCACCAAACATATGTTGTAAAACTATTAGGCCCATGTGTGAGAACCCTACATTTTTGTTTTATAGAACTATTAGGCCTATGTATAAGAGTCCTATATTGTTCCCTAATAGTTATTAATTCTGTTCTAGCTATAACTTCCCTTTGAGTAAAGTGACGCATGATGATAAACAAGAAAATTAATGACTATTGTTTAAGTGCAGTGCAGGAATACTATTTCAGCAGGTAGAAAATAGTATATCTGCATCAATTCAAATCAATTTCAGCATATGGATGTGCAGAAAGTATGCTCATTGAAGATTGCAATTGGATTAAGAACAGAAACTAGGCTGAAAACAGGTTGGAAAATTCAGCATTCAAGTGCAGTTCAGATGGTATTATCATGCTGGATAGTGTGCAGCAGAATTTCAGAACATTCAAATGGTAACTACAGTAATAAGTTTCAGGTACAGTAAGATCAAATTCAGCTTGATGATGGTGTCAATGCAACAATGACTATAACTCTGTCTTCAGGTTAACACGCAGTACAAGTTCAATTAGTAATATGAAACGGCAAGCAGGATTTCAAGTTTCACAGCTGTAATTCTCGGCAGTATGGAAAAATAACAAATTTCACAAAGGTCAGTCCTAGTAATAGGATAGCAGTTCGACAACAACAAACGATGACCTTAGCCTACTATCAGATGCTAGCATAGAAGAATTTCAGAAGATTCAGTTCTAAGCGAGAATAATTCAGCAAATATCCATGACGACAATGGTAAGCTACAGTAGAGCAGAAAAACAGTGCGACAGGGTATGCAGTTGTAAATCTCACAGAATTTTAGGGATTTTTCGAAGGTAGATCAGAAATAGCAAAGTGATTCAACCTACTATCAGATGCTTGTATGACAGAACATCAGAAAACACGTCAGAGAAAAGGCGAGACTGGTTCAGCAATGGTAAGCTACAGTAATTTCAGTTTTCGGGGGTAAACCGGCAAGCAAGAATCCAATACAGCAAAGAGTCATTTCGAAAGCAAACCTCCAAGTGATTGTTCACAACGTATGACACTTGACACTTCACAAATACAGCAGTAAGGAAAACTCAGAAATCAAAGAGCAAACGTTTCAAAAAAAATCCAGTGAGGCAAAACAGTGAACAGCTATAGTGCAGATGTTGCAGGATTTATAAAACTGAGTGGAGCATCAGGAAAACACATGCAGAATTTGAGGTGCATAGCAAAAATCCAGAAGTATTATGCAGTTCTATGCATAATTGTTCTCAATGTAAGCATTTTTTTTTTTTATCAATAAAGAGAAAACCAGGGATCGGTGTGACCAGACAAGAGTTGGCCACAACCTCCTCTGATACCAAACTGGTGTGGGGGGCAGACACGTGATGTGCAAACCAGAAAGAAAAGTAATTAAATCCTAAAATCACAATAAGCAGCCATAATTCCAAGCAGTAAGATGATCAGATACTTAGCTGATCTGAGGAATCTGGGTTCAGTCCAACTGATCAGAATAATGGAGGAAGATCAGGTCTTGTTATTGGGTCCAATGATCAGAGCGCGTTCTTCCCCATCGTAGAAAAATCAGGTACTTCAGGACCACCCAGCACGTTAATTATCTGTATTACAAAATGCTAATCAAGTTTAAGACTAGGTAAATAAACAGTAACAGGTGGATGGACTGTGTCCTCATGAAGCAGCGGGGAATCGGGTGCGAGTTGGTCGACGTGGTAGCTGTAGAAACATGAGGGAAGAGTGGCCAGCTGGTTTCGAGACTGGCGGGGGTGTTTCCGGCCTGACAACCGGCCGGCGGTGGCGTCTGGGTGCTAGGAGACGGGCGGCGTCAACAATGCCTTGTTCGTGGCGGAAACAGGGGAGGACCCGGGATGGGGCAGGGGCTGCCAGCGCTCGTCGGAGACGGCCTGTACGCCCGACCTGCTACAACTGGAAGATCCTCAGGTCACGGTGAACTCGTGGCCGGAGTTTGGGGTCGAACGGGGGCTTGTCGGAGGAGGACGGTGCTGGAAGGCGGAGACGCGCTTGTTCAGCAGAACAGGGGATGCGCGCGGGCGGAACAGGGGCAGCCGGAGATCATCGGAGACGGCAAAGTCTTCCGACCTGCTACAACTGGAAGTTCTCCTGACCAAGGCGAACGGGTGGCCGGAGTTTGGGATCGATCGGTGACTGATCGGAGGAGATCGACGGCGATCAGTGGTGAAGTGCGGAACAGGGGCGTGAGCTGAGGCGTCACCGGAAATCTTCCGATTCCGGCGATCCAGACGTCGG
Source organism: Costus lasius (assembly GCA_027563935.2). Classification (NCBI taxonomy): domain Eukaryota; kingdom Viridiplantae; phylum Streptophyta; class Magnoliopsida; order Zingiberales; family Costaceae; genus Costus; species Costus lasius. The sequence goes on along the minus strand of CM050454.1, from coordinate 60,482,954 downwards.
ATGGGGCGATCCTGCCGGTTGTGGGTTCGACCTGAAAGGGAGGATGCGTGGCTGGAGTTTGAGGACGATCCGTCGGCCGGATCGTCGCCGGCGGTGAGGCGAATGGAGAGTCCAGATCTAGACTCGGCAAGCAGGCAGGCGTGGATTGCGACAGCGGCGGAAGCTTGTTTAAACGATGCAGAGGTGGGGAAGAGTGGCGTTCAGCTGGAGAAAAGGGAGAGGAGAGGGCAGTGGCGACTCAAGCGCCGGAGGGGAAGGAGGAGACATCCGAACGAATCAGACAAACGCTATTTCCATTGATTTTCAGCTACAACTATCTGTTACAAAAAGGAGATACTCTTTTATATAGAGGGGCTGGTAATAATGCCGTTGCTCCTTTCTTCATCTTCACGCCAACTTTGTTTGCTATTCACGTAAGCTGCAACGGTTGAATTTTGACTCTCAAAATCTGTGGCCGCATTTGTTGAAGATCTTGCAGGATTTGGTGCATGGCATTAGCGAGAATTGCAAGTATTGCTCAGGCTGAGAAGTTGATTGGCACGTAATCTTTGAAGCTTTGGATGAGTGAATAAATGTTGATTGCAATTTGTTTTGAAGGTTAAGAGCTCCCAAATTGTTGAGAGTGGATGAAGATTGAAAGCTGGAATTGGATGTCGACTAGAACTTGCTGTGGATTTGAGCTTGGATCTTCTTGAGATGTTGACTTCAATTGTCTTGATCTCATGTTGAGTACATGGCAAATGAAATAATAAGGATTAGTGCCACATTAAATTTAGAATGACATGCCCATCAAAATCTACATTCAATCAAGATCTACGATAATTATACAAAAATTGACTAAGTCAAAATTAAGTCAAATATGATGTGATATGCTCCTGCATCACTTCCTCCCACTTACTTCTTTCAAGAAAAATTCCTTATCTAGAAAAATAGCGCCCCGAGTAACAAAAACCTTGTTGTCAGTGGGAACATAAAAGTAGCATCTTTTAGTTTCCTTATGATACCCCACAAACACACATATATGAGATCTGGGTTCTACCTTTCTAGAATCCAAATGTTTGACACAAGCCTCACATCCCCAGACTATGATAAAAGATAGGTTTGGGTGTCTCCCACTCCATACCTCATATGGAATCTTGGAGACACTCTTAGATGGAACATTATTCAGTATGAGAGAAGCTGTCTCAAGTGCATGATCCCAGAACAAGGGTGGTAGAGTTGCATGACTCATAATGGATAAAACCATGTCCAACAAGGTTTGATTCCTCCTTTCAGACACACCATTCCATTAAGGTGTTCCAGGAGAAGTGAGTTGTGATAGGATCGCACACTCCCTCAAATAGTCAAAGAACTCACCTCTCAAGTACTCTCCGCCACGATCTGATCGAAGAGTCTTAATAGATATACCAAGCTGGTTCTCTACTTCATGTATGAACTCCCTGAATTTCTCAAAGGATTCGGACTTATGGATCATCAAATAGATATAACCATATCTACTGAAGTTATTTGTAAATGTGATGAATTAGTGTACCCTCCTCTAACTTGTTTACTAAATGGTCCACACACATCCCTATGTATAAGATCCAACAAACCTTCTGCCCTCTTACCAGTCTTGGTGAAGGGCGCTTTTGTCATCTTCCCTAATAAACAAGGCTCACACGTTTCAAACTCCTCCATCGAGATTGAATCTAACAATCTATTTGCATAGAGTTGTTGAATGTGATTCTTGTTTATATAGGCTAATTGACAATGCCAAAAGTATGCACCAACTGAAACACTCAGTTTGATCCTTTTATGATTTATGTTGCATATAGACTTATCCATGTCCATGACACATAATCCATTCCATAAAGTACCCTTCCCATAACACACTTTTGCAAATGAAAAAGAACAAGAGTTCTCATTTATTTCAAACTTTAATCCTTTCCTCACTAAACAATGAATGGATACAATGTTTTTTGTAGGAGAAGGTACATAGCAGCAATTATAAACCTCTAATAGAAGTCCAGAAGGCAAGGAGAGGGTCAAAAGTCCTATTGCAACAATAGCAACCTGTGCCCCATTTCTAACTTACAGGTCAATCTCTCTAGGCCGCATCGATCTACTTTTCTTGAGCCCCTGCATATTTATACAAATATGAGCTCCACATACAATATCCAATACTAATGACATAGAAGTTGAAAGGTTGACTTCGGTAATATAAATACCTAAGCTTGAAGACGAGGCCTTGCCTCTCTTCTTCTCGTTCTAAAGTCGCACCATGTCCTTTATCATTTGTGGTGGTCCACCACATGAATAGCACTTGTTATTCCTGACCCTTTTGATCTTTATCTTTAATGTCTTAGTTATGCCCTTCGGCTCAACACATTGAATGTCTACTTTTGGAGGGTTGAGCCTAACCAATTCATCGAAGAGTTGCTTTAGATTATAAATAATCTTAGAAACACTCTTCTGTTTATATTGCCCTCGAAATTCAGGCGACATATTAGTTAGCATCAAATTAGCAACCTCTAAAGTATCAGCCTGATTCTTATCAAAAGCATCATTCTCAATCGTTGAGGCCGAGCATGGAAGTGGCTCAGGAATAGGCTACTCAAGGACATAAAGCTTCCTCTCGAGCTTGAGGACAATCCTCAAGTTCATATACCAATCTAGTAAGTTGGCTCCAACCAACTTGTCCTTTTCCAGAATAGATTGTAGGTACTATATGTTATTGTTTGTAGCCATTGATCTACAACAACCAAGAAAAAGTAAATTAGTACTACTTTGAATCATTTAATCTGGAATTATATTAAATGATCATGGCTCCCTCTATTTTAATTGAATTAACAACTCATAAAGTCAATCAGGAAATCTGAGATTTCCTTGTGAGATGTTGTCCTTATTTTACACAAGGCTTTGCATCCCACGAGGGCGGGATGAGATGCACAAAGGGACTCATACTTCATAAGGTGGGCACGCCGGCCACTTGCACTTGGCAATTCCCCTTATTAAGACAGTCTAGGCATTTCATGTCTAGCGAGGGCTAGATACATCATGAAACCCTAACCTCTCAATGATGCCTCTAGTGTTCCATCATGTAGTAACCATATATGAAAAACTAGACAAGTCTATCCTAACCATTATGCTCAGGGCCATCGAGTTTCCTTGAGAAGGCACATCCAGGTTAAAACTAGACTGGGGAAACCATTGTCACCTCATGCCTTATAAAGATAAGTGGGTGTGTCCCACAAGGGTGGGAAACAGTGCACAACACCACTGATCGATAGCTTGACGAGGGTTACGAGTTAGAAGACTATCTCAAACTTGATATTTGATTGAGGGTTCTTGAGTTAGAAGGCCTTCTAAAGATAAATGGGTGTGTCCCACAAGGGTGGGAAACATGTCTCTCTTCTTCAACATCTTATGACAAATCCTTGAAAGTCCCCTAACAAAGGGGGAGCGAAACCCTAATAGGCACATATGGAGGTTTACATGCAGCGGAAGGGGTTTCTAGGGATCGAATGCATGATATATGATCAACTTTAAAATCAACCGAAATAGAATGGTAGCGACTCATACCATGGCCATCGCTTAGATGGTGTCTAGGAAGAAGAGAGAACGATGGGGTTCTCCTCCAAAGCGCCACACACAAGATGATCGATGGCTTGCTCCTTGGACGCTCCTTGTGCTAGCAAGGTTCTCCAAGTGACCTTGTCGTGTGAGAAGGGATGAAGAAGATGAGATCCACTGCTTGGCGATTCTTCCTTGTCGTCAAAACCTCTTCCACGAGAATGCCCCCAAGCAAACACACGAGAAGAGAGGGGCGACAACAACAGGCGTGAAGAGGTGAGGCGTGGTCACGTATGTGATCATGCTTTCTAAAAATAGAAAGCCACTCCTCAACATGCGATCAAGGGTTTTTCCCAATCGCATATTTCTCTTAACTTGAACCGTGCGCTCACATGATGAGCTGGTTCAATTTTGGTTTGGTTCAAAGACCAATTAACCCAAGCCATTAGTCCAGATCACATTAAACCCTAAGGTTCTTGATCTGACCGTTGATCTCTTGATGCTCCTGATCTCACCGATCTAGCATCCATTCTCTCAATCGAAGCTTACCGATCTCAAGCCCTAATCAATCAAACATGATCAGACCAGATCTCACTCACAATCAGAGATTAAATCCCTTTAAACTGAACCTAAACAATTCAGTCCACACGATCTGACTTAAGTAAGCCATATCATCAAATTGTGCGACCCTGAGGGTTTCCTTTAAATGTCGGTAACGATAACTTACGTCATCACGATCAGTGAGGGGTATCTAGCAACACATCACTATCTCCCGATATAAAAGAAAGAGTCTTCCAAGACTACACCCAAACCACAGCACAAGTGTGAATCCACTTCACCAGGCATACATGATTCCTTTGCCACTGGATGTTCTTATTGGACAAGCGTGTCAAGCCTGTAGCTCCAATATGATGAGCATGATTAGATCAGATGAACATAGTCACCTGGGTATGGCCATACACTTTCTCAATCATCTCATCCAGGGGGCCCCTTTAGAACATCACACTCCTTAAACAAGGAGACGGCAATCCTGTATCTATCACTAGTGCCCTAACCTGACTCATGATCATCATCCAAGATAGTCTATAATCATTATGTTTCAAATGATATTGAACTACCTCAAAACAATGACAATCATCATTTAGAAACACAAGTGATCTCAAGTCAGAGGAAATGTGCCACTTGTTGCAATCAAGGATTATTCACATTGTGACAAGCAATTGAATATCCTAGTAGGGTCTGTCCAGTACATCCAATGTACCCATGAGTCTACATCTTATTTCATGCTCGAAGCATCCTATAAGATTAGAACACATATTAGTCTCAATCATATCAAGGCTGTCTCATGTTCACCAAGATATCTCGACTAAGGACACATAGCATGTCAGCCAAGCTGAACAGCTTTGAGACATTATTTAGAAGCACATGTATTGCAGCAGACAATGTAACAAACTGAATAACAACTATTGTCTTTATAAACATAAGAGTTTATACATGATACTGTTACAATCCCAAGGCCTCAAACATTAGCCTTAAGGGCATACCCCAACAATCTCCCACTTGCACTTAATCTAATGGTTGAGGAATCTCAAACCCATATTATTACAGTGCTTCTCATGCTTCTGCTGCGCCAGAGGCTTTGTAAGCGGGTCAGCCAGATTGTCATCTGTATGAACCTTGCAGACTTTGATCTCGCCACGATCAATGATCTCCCGGATCATGTGAAACCGTCTCTGTATGTGCTTGGACTTCTGGTGCGACCGTGGTTCCTTTGCTTGTGCGATTGCTCCAGTGTTATCACAGAAGATAACCAAAGGATCTGCACTCGAAGGAACAACACCAAGTTCCTGAACGAACTTACGAATCCATACTGCCTCCTTAAATGCTTCTGAGGCTGCAACATACTCGGCTTCTGTTGTGGAATCAGCAATGATAGACTGTTTGAAACTTTTCCACACCACTGCTCCTCCATTCAAGCTAAAAACATAGCCTGATTGCGATCGGAAATCATCCTGGTCAGATTGGAACGAAGCGTCAGTATATCCTTCAATACTGAGTTCTTCCTGACCACCATATATCAAGAACATATCTTTGGTCCTCCGCAGATATTTCAAGATGTTCTTGACTGCAATCCAGTGCGCCTGACCTGGATTACTTTGGAATCGACTGGTCACGCTTAACCCGTAAGCGACGTCTGGGCGAGTACACAACATCGCATACATAATGGATCCAATAGCCGAAGCATAAGGCGTATTGTCCATTTCATCTTTCTCAGTCTGTGTTTGAGGACACTGACTCTTTGAAAGATTCAGACCATGTCTAACTGGAAGATATCCTCTTTTAGAATTCTCTAAATGAAATCTCTCCAGGACTTTATCGATGTAAGTACTCTGGCACAGCCCGAGAAGCCTCTTAGATCTATCCCTGTAGATCTTCACACCTAATACATAGGCTGCTTCTCCTAAATCTTTCATCTGGAAACATTTCCTTAGCCATGCTTTAACAGCACGCATTTCAGGAATATCGTTTCCAATGATTAAGATATCATCGACGTAGAGGACTAGGAAAGTAATCACGCTCCCACTAAACCTCTTATATACACACGGGTCATCTTCATTCTTGATGAAACCAAATTCACTGATTGATTCATCAAAACGAATATTCCAGCTTCTTGATGCTTGTTTAAGTCCATAAATGGACTTCTTTAACTTGCATATTTTATGACGATCTGATGGATTTGTGAAACCTTCAGGTTGTGTCATATACACATCCTCCTGCAAATTTCCATTAAGGAAAGCAGTCTTCACATCCATCTGCCAGATCTCATAATCATAATATGCAGCTATCGCGAAAAGAATCCGAATAGACTTAAACATAGCTACAGGTGAGAAAGTTTCATCATAATCTATCCCGTAGATTTGTTTGAAACCTTTCGCAACTAGCCTGCCTTTATAGGTAACCACGTTACCATCCATGTCAATCTTCTTCTTGAAGATCCATTTACAGCCTATAGGGATAACTCCCGGAGGCGGATCAACCAAATCCCAAACTTGGTTATCTGACATGGAGTCCATCTCGGCTCGCATAGCTTCAAGCCATCTAGCTGAGTCCGGTCCACTGACCGCATCCGCATAAGTAAGGGGTTCATCATTATCAATGATGTAGACTCCGTCATAGCGCTCAGGCTGTTGACGGATCCTTCCCGATCTTCGCGGTTCCCGTGATATCTGAGCCTCAGGTTGTTCAATAACCTGTTCTACCTGCTCAGGCTCATCCAACTGTGCTTGACTACTTTGTCCTTTCTCTGGATTCTCATCCAGTTTTATTTCTCTCCCACTGGCTTCTTGCAGAAAAAACTCCTTCTCAAGAAAAATGGCTGTCCGAGCAACAAATACCTTGTTCTCTTTGGGATAGTAGAAATAATAACCCTTAGTTTCCTTAGGGTAACCGACAAAGATACATTTCTCAGATCTGCTCTCTAGTTTCCCAGAGGCGAGCTTTTTGACATAAGCCTCGCAGCCCCAGATACTGATAAATGTCAAGCTCGGCTGTTTCCCATACCATAACTCATATGGGGTCTTTGAAACTGCCGTGGATGGCACTCGGTTTAGTACCTTTGCAGCTGTTTCCAGTGCAAATCCCCAAAAGGAGTAAGGTAGAGTAGCCTGACTCATCATAGAATGAACCATATCAAATAACGTTCTATTTCTCCTCTCGGACACACCATTCCATTGCGGTGTTCCTGGCGGAGTGAGCTGTGAGATAATCCCACACTCTTTTAGATAGTCAGTAAACGCATGACTCAAGTATTCTCCACCTCGATCAGAACGAAGTGCCTTGATATTTCGGCCTAGCTGATTCTGTACTTCATTCTTGAACTCTTTGAACTTGTCAAAAGATTCACTTTTATGTCTCATTAAATACACATACCCATATCTACTGAAATCATCAGTAAAGGTAATGAAGTATTGATAGCCACCCCTGGCATGTTTACTAAATGGCCCACACACATCACTGTGTATAAGGTCAAGTAAACCTGAAGCCCTTTGACCTTTATTAGGAAAAGGTGACTTCGTCATTTTGCCTATTAAACAAGCTTTGCATGTATCAATCTCCTCATAGGAGAATGATCCCAGCAGTCCATGATCATGCAACCGCTTAATGCGTTTCTTGTTAATATGGCCTAAACGACTATGCCATAGCAAGGTGCTATCATCAGCATACTTGGCTTTCTTATTATCAATGTTTTGTATAGAACATTCCATGTCCAACATGAATAACCCATTGTTAATTGAACCAGTAGCATAAACAATATTATCTAAAGATAAAACACACTTTGAAATATTGCATTCAAAGGAAAACCCTTTCCTGACAAGAGCAGGAATAGAGATAATATTTTTGGTTATACTCGGAACAAAATAACAATTGTTCAGTTCTAATACAAGTCCAGATGGCAATGAGATGTAATATTCTCCTACAGCAACAGCAGCAACCCGTGCCCCGTTTCCAACTCGTAGGTCCACCTCATGCTGTCCCACCTGTCTTCTTCTCTTGAGTTCCTGTACATTTGAACAAATGTGAACTCCACATGCAGTGTCTAACACCCATGTTATTACAGAAGAAGAAAACATGACCTCAGTCACATAAATACCTGAGCCAGAAGCGATGCTTCCCTTCTTGTCTCCTTGGAGCGCTTTACAGTCCTTTTTCCAGTGACCCAGCTGGCCACAGTGGAAACATCTGTATTCCTTCGACCGCTTAACCTTCTGTTTCAGAGCCTTGTTGTAGTTCTTGACTGGGGCTTTGCCCTTCTTGCCCTTCTTCTTGTTCCTAGAAGGAACCATTAAGACAGAGGTTGAAGGCTTTCCCTTTAGAGTTTCCTCAGTAGTCAAGAGCATATTTAGCAACTCTGCCGGAGTACAATCAATTTTGTTCATATTAAAGTTAATAATGAACGCATCGAAAGAAGGCGGGAGAGACTGCAGAATAATGTCTACAGCAAGCTCCTGATTGATGGTATGTCCCAGTTTCTCTAGAGCCTCCTTGTGCCCAATCATCTTGAGCACGTGAGCTCCCACTGGACTCCCTTCAGCCAGTTTGCTCTGAAAGAACAGCTTAGTCAAATTGTAGCGCTCAGTCCTCGCCTGTGCAGCATACAACATCTTGAGGTTTGCTATAATTTCTATAGCCGACATATCCTCATGCTGACGCTGCAGCGGTGGCGTCATAGACGCTAGCATCAGGCAAGCGACATCAATGCTATCATTGACATGCTTTTCATAGGCTTCCCGAACCGCCCTTGCGGCGTTCGGAGTGGGTTGAGGCGGTATCGCTGTCTCGAGGACATACAGTTTCCTCTCCGCCTTAAGAACAATCTTAAGGTGTCCGTACCAATCATTAGAGGATAAATTATTTCGTCCACATATGGGTCTATCCTAGTCACTTGAAGAAAGCGAAGAACCAAAGGAGATCAAATAGATGTAAGGAACAACAAACCTACCATTTTTCTACTTAGAAAAAGCATGCGCATGTCATAATTTTCAAAAATTTTGAATGGCATGTGAGCATACAAAAAGCATTAAAATATCATTCGGGTCTCGCAAGTAGCTCTGATACTACTATTGGGAAACCCCGGGGATTTTAAAAACTTTATAAACATACAGCAGTAGAAAATCCCCAAAATAGGCCAGTCCCAAAAACCCAGAAGATCAGTTCATATGAGGGGATCAACACGATCTGAGAAGATAGATACCTAAGAGTAATGAAGATAGATACCCAAGCATATGGCCTCTATAGTGTCACACACAGCCGATGATCGGGTCCTCATCTTCAACGCCCGATGCCAACCTCGGCAAGAGGATCCACGCCTTAGGAGTCCCTCCACACCAATTGCTCCACCTTCAAGGGAAGATGCACCAAGGAAAGAAAGGGAGGAGATGATGTCGCCAAGCCTGAGCTCTTCTTGCGACATGGGAGAGGGAAGAAGATGGCTTGCGGCAAGGAAGAAGATGCTTCCGCCAATGCTATGAAGCTCTCACCCTTTGATGTTGCCCTGATGACACCAAAATATATACTAACTTTTGTGCCAAGTGATAGACTTTTTTGTGTCATATTTATGCTATTTTACTTGTTTTTAAGCCTTATTTGTTGAATATTGCAAAATCTACACTATTTCTTATTTTTGATAATTTTCAGGCAAAAAGGGCAATATTTTGATAGATTTTGAATGATTTGAGCACACCAACGAATTCCAGATGTCGAGATGAAGCTACCCATCAAATTTCACAAAAAAACAGAGCTTCAGACTAAAATACGGTAGGGCTGTAATCTAAATTACGGTACCGTATTTTCACAGCACCTACAGAACGAAACACGACACTGCCGTAATTTATGAGCACTGCCATATTTTGGGACAATTTTGAACAGAAAGTTTTGCAAGAATTACAGCACCACCATAACCAATTTCACGGGCCGTAATTTCAGACCAAAAATCTACAGAAGAAAATATAGCACTGCCGTAATGGATTTCACGGTACCGTAATTTCGGATGATTTTTGTACCAAGAACTTCTGCTGATATTACGGCACTGCCGTAACCATTTTCATGGCCGTAATTACAACCCAGATGTGCGATTCTTCTGGACTTTTTGAAGCCGATTCTTGCGCAAACGATTTCTTGACTTATAGACCACCAATTTGGGATCTGAAAGAAGATATAAACTCGTCTCAACAAGGAGAAGACGAAGAGTGTGAAAGCCCTAATTTTATCCACTGTGCAGAGAGAAATCAAAGAAGGCATCCTTAGGGTTCGGCCTCACGCTGAGAGGCGTGGAGCCCACCTCAGGTCGCGATTTTCACAAGGAAGCTTCGCTTGGCAGAGGAGAGGATACCTCAAAAGTTTCAGAGCGAAAGGAGGCCGATCGAAAGAGAAATCAACTAAAGAGTAGGCACCGGCACTATTCACTCGCAAGATTACAACTATAATTTCCATTACTGCCATGTTGTAAAGTTGATTTTTCCCTTTTTTTCGATTTCTAATCAGTCTAAACTATGATTTTTTGTAATTCTTCTTCTATGCTAGCTTAAACATCATCTAGGGACATGGGGGTGTAATCCCCATGATTTTATATGACTAAATAATTTTTATTTCGTCATGATAATTTTACTATGATAATTTTACTTATGTGATGAATGCCTTTAATTCTCCGAAGGTTCATATTGTTAGCATGTTTTAGAGTTTTCGCGATATGGAACGAAAGGTGATTTGCTTGAGAACTTGGAACCTTAGAATTGAATTTTAGTAACTCATCGTAAGAAATTAAGTTTGTTCTTATCTCTCGATTTTAGAAGTATATTGCTAATGACACCAAAATTTATAGTATATTTTGTGTCATTTCATTGGTCTTTTTGTGTCATATTTATGCTCCTTTGCTTATTTTTATGTCTTTTTTATCAAATATTACAGAATCTACTTCTACTTTGGTTTTTGATGATTTTTAGGTAAAAAGGCACGATTTTAAGGCATTTTCACGTAAATCGAAGCCACAAACCAAATTATAGAAGGGCCATAATGTATATTACGGTACCGAAATTTTGGAGCACTACCGTAATTTCAGAGCCCTGCCGTATTTTACAGTGATTTTCATACAGAAAGTTTTCCAGAAATTACGACACTGCCGTAATGAAAATCACGAGCCGTATTTTGAATCAATTTTCCACCCAAAAGATTTCTAGAAATTACGGCACCACTGTAATGGATTTCACGGTACCGTAATTACAGCATATTTCTGTACTAAGAATTTGACTGAAATTACGGCAATGCCGTAACAGAAACCACGGCCGTAATTCTATCCTTGGACGCGACTTCCACGGTGAAATTGAAGACTGATTTTTGCGCAATCGATTGTGGACGATCCAGGACTTTCAATTCAAAGCTGTAAGAAGGAAAAAAGAGAGCCTCCGAGGAGGAGAACACGCAGAGGGCAAAAGCCCTAATTTTGATCCACCATCTAGAGAGAAATCAAGAGAGGCATCCCTTGGGTTCAATCTCGTGCTGAGAGGCATAGAGGCCACCTTAGGCCACGATTTTTACAAGCTTTGCCTAGAGGAGGAGACAATTTCCAGAAGTTTCAGAGACAAAGGAGATCGATTGGAGGAGAAATCAACAAAAGAAGGAGCGTCGGCACTGTTCACTGCATTTTCTGGAGCAAAATTACGACTGTAATTTCCATTACAGCCGTGCTGTAAAGTTGTTTTCCCCTTCTTTTCAATTTCTGATCAATCTAAAGTATGGTTTACTGTATTTATTCTTCCATGCTCGCTTAGACATCTTTTGGGACATGGGGGTGAAATCCATTTTATTTCTAATGACTAGATGATTCTATTTTGTTAGAATAGTTTAATTATGATAATTCTACTTATGTGATGATTGCCTATAATTCTCCATAGTTTTCTTATTATCATGCATGTTTTTAGAGTTTTCGCATTATCGACTGAAAGGTGATTTGCTTGAGAACTTAGAACCCTAAAATTGAATATTAGGAACTCACCGTAATAAATTAGGTTAGTTCTTATTTCTTGATTTTAGAAGAATAATTGCCATGTTTGATAATTTGAATCTAGGATTGAGTTATTTTGTTAAAAGTGAAGATCTTGTGCGAAAGTGAGGATCGGAATGTTGGAGAGCCTTAAGTAGAACCCGTGTTGAGACTCGGAAGCACGAAAGTGATCCTTGAGTTCTTTGATTGATGATTTACTTATTTTCAGCAGAGGATAGATCTTACGCGAAAGCGAAGATCGGTCCCTTGTATGATTGTCTGCACGAAAGTGAGATAATCCCTTTATGAAGTACATTATATCTTTATCATGATAAAATTAGACTGACATCTTTTTATTTATGTCTAGTCATAGAAATTAAGGCGGATGAATCCCTAGTCCCAATTTCTCTCTGATTATCTCTACACTCTTCCTATCGTAATCGATTGCTTAGCTAGTATGAATACAACTATTTGGTACTTAACAATAAGGTCTCTGTGGTTCAATATCTTAATTATTACTTCGAGTATCTGTGCACTTATGGGCTACAACAACTTTTTGGCGCCGTTGCCGGGGACCTTAGTTTTGTTAATATCAAAATAGTTGTTAGTATTGCTAGACTAAGTTTTATTTGTTTTAGATTTAACTTTGTTTTTTGTTTTTGCAGGTTTTGGATTTTCACAAATTGTGACAGAACTGTCATGTCTGAAAATTTTTAATTTGCTTGTGTTTTATATTTTCTATTTTTTTATATATTCTAAAAAAATTATTTTTGATTGATTGGTGTTGGATATTCTTTCTATTCTTGATAGATTTGAAGATATGTCTTTCAATCACAACTCATGGGCAACTAAAAGAGATGAGGTATACATGCCACAAGGTAAGTATGAAGATGATTGATTGTGCACTCTTGCAGATAAATTGAAATTACACTCTTGTATGCACCCTGTTAGGACATCTTATTCTTCTATTAGATGTGATATTTGTGGATGTTTTGATCATTATACTTCTAATTGCCAAATTTTAACTCCTCCAAATCATGTTTCTAAACCATACTTTGAGGATACTGAAGAGTCTAGGTTAAAATCCATGCTTGAAAAATTCATGACAAATCAAGTTCAGATCATGACAAATCGAAATAAAGAATTTGAAGATCTTACGGGGATAGTTAGTCAGCTTGCTTCTCAAGTAGAATCTTTAACAACTCATAAGAAAATTTTAGAAACCCAGTTAGCACAACAAGCTTGTTTATTTGAGTTTGAATTGGAAACTGAAGAAATTGATTTAGAAAATTTCCCCTCTAATTATGATTGTTTTGAAATTGAGCCTTATGTGAACATTAATGAATCTTACTCTGATTTTGATAATTGTAAAATTGATTCATCTGATAAATTATTTGTGGAAAAGTTTGGGGAAATTGATTTTGAAAAATCCCCTCTTGATTCTAGTGAAAATTATGAAATTGATTCTTTTGATGATATATTGTTTGTGGTTAATTCTAATGAAGGATATGAGATAACTGATTTAGAAAAATCTTACTCTGATTTTGTTAGTAATTTTGAAATTAATGAAGTGTAGGAAGAACTTGAAAATGATTTGAATATTACAAAAATTGATGAATCTCACTCTGATGTTTTGCCCATATCTATTGTTCAATCTTCTGATTTATTTAAAAAATTATGCTTTATTGAATAACCTAATGTGAGACAGAAAGACTATTTTGATGATCCAATACTTGAATCTTTTGATGGAAGTCTTATTGCAATTGAAGATATAAATTTGAAGAAAGGACTAATGATTTTGCTTACTGATAAATATAGAAAGATTATTGAATACCCTTTGAGTGGAATTGAAAATTTTGATTTTGATTTCTGCATATTTGAGAAAGCCATGTCGATCTTGATTTATATGAAATTTTGGATATTTGGATTAGTGGCTAAAGTTTCAGGACAACTGAAATGCAGAAAGTTATATGCTATTTACTATGGTACTGTTCCACCTGCTGCACCATGAAATTTGGGTTTTGGTCAAGCTATGGACCTAAAAATTAGCACTTCTTGGGAGGCAACCCAAGCACTCTTACTTTGCTTAGTTTTTTTTATTTTAGTTTATTTTTAGAATTAATTTTTCTTCTCTTTTTGTAGGGAAAATCAAACTTTGTGCAAACTACGGCACTGCAGTAATCTTTTTCACGGTGCCATAATTTCGGCTGAAACATTTTCTGACAATTTTTCATCTTTTACGGCACTGCCGTAATAATTTTTATGGTCTTGTTTTTTCTTTCTGTTTTTGATTTCACGTGCCGTATTTTTGAGCGATTTTTTACCAGAAAGTTCTTTGAAAAATACGGCACTACCGTAATCAAAATCACGGTACCGTATTTTCATTATATTTCTGATACAAAAGTTTTGTGCAAATTACGGCACGGCCGTAAGGATTTTCACGCCCGTAATTTGAAACCTGTATTCTGCTTATCTAATTAGGTGTTTTCTCGCAGTGATTTTAAGAAACTAGAGCGGTAAAATTTTTTATCTTTGGCACAGCATGGAAATACTCATCTTTATCTATTATTTTGATATTTTTATTGAATTTTAAAGTCTATGGATTATCCTATAACACATAGCATCTTTTGGTACTTGATTAATTTCTGCAGCAGTTTTTTTTGACTAGTCTGTTTAGCACTTTTGTTGCAGATTTTTAAGATGCTTTCATCGATTGAAACCCCAATCTTTCACTTGAAATTGGAAGTACTTGTTTCATTCTATCTCTTGGATTTGTTGTTTTCATGAGATATTTTCTGATCATTATAGGAAGCATGACAACTTTTGGTAACTGATTAATTTCTGTGTAGTTTTTAATTTAGAAATCTGAGTAGCCCTCTTTCTGTTAATACCCTAAATTCCTGACAGATTTTGATCCTTTAATTTTCATACGCCCGGAAAGAACAAGATTTATTCTACTTCATGGTTTCGTCTATTTTCTTTATGGATCATTAAATCTTATTATTGGGTATAGCTACTTTTCATAACTGAATCAGTATGCTGCTCTACTATCCTTGAACACCTGCAGCTTCTTCTCCATATTTGCAGCACCTCTAGCCAGCCCAACCACCACCACTCCAGCTGCCTCTGACACCACTATTTCTAGCTGTCGACACTGGATTCTACCACCAGCAGCCTCTTACTTCTTCTATTGCCTCAGTTTCCATTGATTTTATTTATTTTTGTTATAGGATCTTTATTAGTCACTGAATATTTTTTTGCAGTGCTATCTCTCGCACCCACCGGCTGACAACTTTGCCACCACGACTGTAGTCTTTAGCAGGTCACTAGAGACTACTCATCATCACTCTACTGTTAGCACCATCATCTATTCCACATCAGCTCTTTCCACTGGCACCGTCCTTGGACCACTGATGACATCTCTGATTTTCCTTTGAAGAAAAATATTTTTTATCATTTCTTTTTAAAGCAAGAGACTATTTTTGGTCTGAGCCTTATGTACCTTAAATTGTGCGGGTAAAATTTTCAAAAGACGCATTTTTGGACCTAGCTGAATCTGGCCTGACGATGATTGAGCTTACTATATAGTTTTGTGAGTACTGTTTGCACTTTCTAGTGATCTTATTCGATATGATTGTATGGTGTTGCTATTTGATTTGTTTTGCTATTTGCTATGATTGTATCACTTCTAAGATTTCTATTCGATGTCATTGCTTGAATCTATCATGTTACACGTTTGACTATGATTGTATGAGTTTGATGCTTCACACCTTTTTGCATTGATTTTGTAATTTTTGATGTTTAAAAATTTTTATGACTTGAATCCATGTGATTAGAGGTGTGTAGATTTTTGTTTGATGATGAATGTTTATGCATGTCAATGTCATTGAATGGAGATATTCCTATTATGTTGAATTTATTTCTTCAATATATATCTACTTGTTGAAATCCTTCATTGATTGATTCATAAGGTTTTGGCTACGTATATTGTTTGATTAACGCAATCTAAAAGTGAAACATCTTTCTTGAATAAAATGAGCATATGAGTGTAATTTTTTAATTAATGTCAATTGATTAACCTAGTTGATGTTTAGTTTATCTTACTATTTGTTGGGAAGAAAGAATCTAAGATCCAAAGAGAGAGAGAGAGACTCCCCAACTTGGCACTATGTAAAATTGGCAGTGGTACCAAAGATATGGGTTGAAGTCTGTAAAAAAAAGAGAGAAAAAAAGGAAAGAGAGAAAAAGAAAAACAACTCCCCTACTTAGGCAGTATGTAAAATTGACAGTGGTACCGAAGACAAGGGTTGAAGTCCAAATAAAAAGTGTGTATCTATGTGGATACATACCATCAAAAATACAATAAAAGAACATTTAGAAAAGAAAGATTTTGATATGGAAAGAGATTTTGAATATCCTATTCCTGTAAACAAATGTATGATAGATTTAAACTAATACCTGGGTGAATTGATGAGAATGAGATTCTGTTTATTATGCGAGTTGCGAAGTTTTATTTGATCAAATTTGCGAATCATAAAGATTGATTTCAGAGGACAAAGTATTTATCTGAAATTTTGTGCAAAAAGTTGGTGGAATATTTCATGAGTAATTATATTTTAGAAATTTATTTTTCTTAAGAGGGTATATTTTCCATAGCATTGTTCTTTATTCTATTTATTTGCTTGAGGACAAGCAAAGTTTGAGCCTTATATGTTTGATGATATAAAAATTTATAGTATATTTTATGTCATTTCATTGGTCTTTTTGTGTCATATTTATGCTATTTTGCTTATTTTTATGCCTTTTTTTTATCAAATATTGCAGAATCTATTTCTACTTTGATTTTTGATGATTTTCAGGTAAAGAGGCACGATTTTAAGGCGTTTTCAAGCAAAATCAGATACATAGAAGAATTCTCATCATCAAGAAGAGATTATAGGACAAATTTCACGCAAATCGAAGCCACAAACCAAATCATGGCAGGACTGTAATGTAGATTACGGTACAGTAATTTCGGAGCACTACCGTAATATCAGAACCCTGCCGTATTTTGGGGTGATTTTTTATACAGAAAGTTTTCCAGAAATTACGGCACCGCTGTAATGAATATCACGGGCTGTATTTTGAGTCAATTTTCCACCCGAAAGATTTCCAGAAATTACGGCACTGCCGTAATGGATTTCACGGTACGTTAATTACAGCATATTTCTGTACCGAGAATTTGACTGAAATTACGGCAATGCCGTAACAGAAACCATGCTCGTAATTCTATCCTTAGACGCGACTTCCACAGTCAAATTGAAGTCCGATTTTTGCGCGATCGATTGCAGATGATCCAAGCCTTTAAATTCAAAGCTGTAAGAAGGAAAAAGAGAACCTCCGAGGAGGAGAACACGATGAGGGCGAAAGCCCTAATTTTCATCCACTATCGAGAGAGAAATCAAGAGAGGCATCCATAGGGTTCGCTCTCGCATCGAGAGGCATAGAGGCCACCTTAGGCTGCGATTTTTACAAGGAATCTTCGCCTGGAGGAGGAGACGATACCCCAGAAGTTTCAGAGCGAAAGGAGATCGATTGGAGGAGAAATCAACAAAAGGAGCGCCGACACTATTCACTGCATTTTCTGGAGCGAAATTACGGCTGTAATTTCCATTACAGCCGTGTTGTAAAGTTATTTTCCCCTTCTTCTCAAATTCTGATCAATCTAAACTATGGTTTATTGTATTTCTTCTTCCATGCTTGCTTAGACATCTTTTGGAACATTGGGTTGAAATCCCTTTTATTTCTAATGACTAGATGATTCTATTTTGTTAGAATAGTTTTATTATGATAATTCTACTTATATGATGATTGCCTATAATTCTCCATAGTTTTCTTATTATCATGCATGTTTTTAGAGTTTTCACAATATGGACTGAAAGGTGATTTTCTTGAGAACTTGGAACCCTAAAATTGAATATTAGGAACTCACCGTAAGAAATTAGGTTAGTTATTATTTCTTGATTTTAGAAGAATAATTGCTATGTTTGTTAATTTGAATATAGGATTGAGTTATTTTGTTAAACATGAAGATTTTGTGCGAAAGTGAGCATCGAAACATTGGAGAGCCTAAAGTAGAACCCGTGTTGAGACTCGGATGCACGAATGTGATCCTTGAGATTCCACTTGAGATGATAAACTTAGGATTCGGATGCACGAAAGTGATCCATGAGTTCTTTGATTGATGATTTACTTATTTTCAGCATATGATAGATCCTGCAAGATAGCGAAGACCGGTCCCTTGTATGATTGTCTACACGAAAGTGAGATAATCCCTTTATGAAATAAATTATATCTTTATCTTGATAAAATTAGACTGACATCTTTTTATTTATATCTAGTCATAGAAATTAAGGCGGATGAATCCCTTGTCCCAGTTTCTCTCTGATTATCTCTACACTCTTCCTATCGTAATCGATTGCTTAGCTAGTATGAATACAACTATTTGGTACTTAACAATAAGGTCTATGTGGTTCGATATCTTAATTATTACTTCGATTTTCCATGCACTTGCGGACTACAACAGTTGCCATGTTGATAAATCTGAATTTAGGATTGAGTTACTATGATAAACATGACGATACTGTGAGAAACAAGTATTGGATTGTTGGAGAACCTTAAGTAGAACCTGTGTTGAGATTCAGATGCACAAAAGTGATCATTGAGTTTCCACTTGAGTTGATTGATTTAGAATTCGAATGCACGAAAGTGATCCTTGAGTTCTTTATCAATGATTTTCTTATCTTTAGCATTGAATAAATCCTGCATGAAAGTGAGGATCAGTTCTTTGTAAATTGTCTGCGTGAAAGCGAGATGATTTCTTTATGAAGTAAATTATATCTTTATCATGGTAAAATTTGATTGACGAACATCTATTCATATCTAGTCATCGAAGTTAAAGTGGATGAAACCCTAGTCCCAGTTTTCTCTCTGATTATCTGTACGCTCTTCCTATCGTTTACTAGCATCATATTTGATTTGCTTAGCTAGTGAGAAAACAACTATTTGGTACTTAACATGTAAGTCTTTGTGGTTCGATATCTTTTTATTACTTCGAAGTGTCCGTGCACTTGCGGACACAACATACTCTCGCCAAGATCAAGTCACACCTAAGAGGTGGCGGCAATATTTCATAATATAGGCCAAGTATGCGCCAAGAGAAGACAAGGCATGCAGCTAGGTTAAAGGGAAGGGGGGAGGTTAGGATTTAGGGCAAAAGGTAAGAAACAAGCTTCTTTCCTAATCTCCCTAACACCAAACCATATGCGCCTAGGCCTTGTCATACAAGTCCTAGAAGTCATATGCTCCTCAAGCAATGCCATATTGGTGATCCTTCCACTCTTGCGCCAAGACCTAGTCAAAATGCCAAGAGGGTTGCCAATTAAGGCATAAGGCATTAATCCTAATCCAATTAGGACTTCATGCGCCCAAGGCTTACCAAATTTCCCAAGCAACCTTTCCATGAATAGGTAATGCGATTAAATCAAATATAATCTAAATTTAATCACTTGGAAGATACCAAACAAGGCAATTGGTGCCTCTATGATGTGATCCGAAAGGACACACTTTTAAATACAAGCAGGTAGACTCGTTTCAGGTGTCGCGGCCAAAGGTATTGGCATGCAGGGCTATTGTCACTCCCTGGCACGGCTCCAAAAACTTGTTGTCCCTAATTTGTAGTGTCCACAAGTGCACGGATACTCGAAGTAATAAAGTAAATATCGATCCCCAGAGAGACCTATGCTGTCAAGTACTGAATAATTAATTTCTTCCTATCTAGGCAATCGAAAAAGAGAAAGGCAAGTAGAGAGCGAAAACACACGGGAGAATAATGTCAGAGATAAATTGGGACTAGGGTTTCATTCTCTTGATTTCCACGACTAGATATATAAAGATGTTCATCAATTGAATTCTAACTTGATAAAGACTCAATTTACTTCAAAAAGGGATTATCTCACTTTCGTGCAGATAACCATGCCGAGATAAATCTTCACTTTCGCATAAGATTCATCCCAAGCTGAAGATAAGTAAATCATCAATCAAAGAACTCAAAGATCACTTTCGTGTATCCGAGTTCTATGTTGATTGCCTCGAGTGGAATCTCGAGGATCACTTTTGTGCATCCGAGACTCAACACACGTTTTACCTATGGTTCTCCAACGTTCCGATCCTCACTTTCGTGCAAGATCTCCACGTTTGACACAATAACTCAATCCTAAGTTCATTAATATCATCATGGCAATTTAACTTATTAAAATAAAGAAATAAGAGCATAACCTAGTTTCCTACGGTGAGTTCCTATTAATCAATTTTAGGGTTCCAAGTTCTCAAGCAAATCACCTTTCGGTCCTTATTGTGAAAACTCTAAATCATGATGACAAAAAGCAAACTAAGGAGAATCTTAGAGCAATAATCACATAGGTAAAATTATCAAAGTAGAATAATCATGATGAAAGTAAAAGATTATCTAGTCATTAAGAAAATCAAAGGAAATTACTCCCCCATGTCCCAAAATAAGTTTAAGCTAGCATGGTGAAGGAATTACAAAATACCATAATTTCAGAAGATCAAAAATCAACAAGAAAGGAGTTTTAGGAAAACACAGCACGGCTATGAAATATTTGACAGCCGTAATTTGCAATGAAAGTGGTGAATAGTGGCGGCACTTCTTCTTCCTTTGATTTCTCCTCAAATTGGTCTCCTTTCATTTTGAAACTTCTAGCACGTTGTCTCCTTCTCCAGGCGAAGCTTCAGTATGAAAATCACAGCCGGAGGTGCTCTGGATTGGTCGCGGCGGCGGAACCCTAAGCGGCAACGTGTACCATGATTTCTCCCTCGATGGTGGATGCAATTTGGGGCTTTTGGTGTCTACCTGATCCTCTCGTCGTAAGCTCCCTTTATTCTTCTTATGGCATCCAATTTAGAGTTCTGGATCGCCCACAATAATCTCTGTAAAAATTGGGCGTCAAAATAGACCTGGGAGTCGCGTTTAAAAATAGAAATACGGCAGTGTAATAGTTCACGGCACTGCCATAAAATCGCTCGAGTGTTCTGTTCTGAAAGTGCTGGGAAATACGGCATTGTAATATGGTTCACGGCACTGCCGTAAAATCGGCTAAACTCTTTGGTCGGAAACGTCTGGAAAATACGGCCCGTGAAATAGTTTACGGCAGTGCTGTAATTTCAGCAATGGTCTCTGTTCCGAAAGTGCTCCAAAATACGGCCGTGTAAAATCTTACGGTAGTGCCGTATTTTTCGCACAATCTTCTGATATGAAGTTTTCCCAAATTACGGCAGGTGACCGATATTACGGTATCGTATGGAAATACGATACCGTAATATAGATTACGACACTACCGTATTTTGGTGAGTTGCTCCGTTTTGCATGAAATTTGTCATGTATCTTCTTCTTGATGATGAGAATTCTTCTATGTGTTTGATTTTGCTCGAAAACACCCTAAAATGATGCCTTTTTGCCTGAAAATCATGAAACACCAAAATAGAAGTAGACTTTGCAATATTTGATGGATTTAGCATAAAAACAAGTAAAAGATCCTCAATTTAGCATGAAAAGGTATCTAAAATGTACAAAATATACTATATATTTTGGTGTCATCAAAATACATAAGGCTCAAACTTTGCTTGCCCTCAAGCAAAAAATCAAAATTTGAAATCAAAATTTTGATTAAAAGAATAACCTTTTCGTGCTCAATAAATTTCTAAAATACAACCTATCGATGAAAAATTATATCAATTAATTTACAAAACTTTAAATAAACATATCATTCTTAGAACTCAATCCTCTAGATCTACAACTCAATCAAATAAAACTTCGCAACCGTATAATAAATAGAATTTTCAATCTGAAGACTTCACCTAATTTCAGTTCAAATCCATTATGCTTTTGTTTACAGGAAGCAGGTTTCCAAGATATTTTTCCACACCTAATTTCACTTCAACTCTTTTCTTTGGTACCACTGTCAATTTTACACAGTGCCAAGTAGATGAGTCTTATTATCATTTTCTCTCATTATCTTTTTGTCATAGAGTTCAACCCATGTCTTAGGTACCACTATCAATTTTACATAGTGCCAAGTAGAGGAGTCTCTCTCTATTTTTCTGGATCTTGGATTCTCATTTCCCAACAAAGAGCAAAATAGACTAAACATCTACTAGGTTGATCAATTGATCTCAATTCACAAATCATACTAATATACTCATTTTATTCAAAAGAGAAGTTTCACCTTTAAATTTTATTCTTCAAATAATACATCTACCTAAAATCTTATGCATCAATCAACGTCATATTTCAATAGGCAAGTATGTATTGAAGAAATAAATTTAACATGATAGGGTTATATCTTCAATCATGAATTTGAGTTCATTTATCATCAATAAAATCATCAAGAAAATACTTATCATCATCATCAATGAAAATCTTTCAGGATAGAAGCAACAAGCAAAGTAAATCACATGCATCCAACAATCTCAAGAAAAATAATATCATCATCGCATGGTACAACCATATCAAAAAGTAAATCATTAGTGTAATCATTATTATTGTACAACCACATCAAAAATATAAGCATGTCAAGAATAGCAATGGTGGTGGTTGTAAAGCATCATCCTTCCCTTCATCATATGAAACAACAATAAGATATAGAAAAATATAGCATAGCAAAGAAATAAAGGAAGATAATACTCACAAAGTATCTACTCATCGCCATCTGATCGTGTGGCCTCATAGTCCCTTGTAGTAGTCTCCATGGGATCATAGTATTGTTGGGGTATGCCCTTAAGGCTAATGTTTGAGGCCTTTGGGATTGTAACAGTATCATGTAATAAACTCTTATGTTTATAAAGGCATGGTTATTATTCAGGTTGTTGCCTTGTCTGCAGTAATAAGTGTACTACTGAATAATGTCTCAAAGCTGTTCAGCTAGGCTGACAGGCTATATGTCCTTAGTCGAGATATCTTGGTGAACATGAGACAGCCTTGATATGATTGAGACTAATATGTGTTCTAATCTTATAGGATGCTTCGAGCATGGAATAAGATGTAGACTCATGGGTACATTGGATGTACTGGACAGACCCTACTAGGATATTCAATTGCTTGTCACAATGTGAATATTCCTTGTATGCACTAAGTGGCACATGTCCTCTGACTTGAGATCACTTGAGTTACTAAATGATGATTGTCATTGTTTTGAGGTAGTTCAATATCATTTGAAACATAATGATCATAGACTATCTTGGATAATGATCATGAGTCAGGTTAGGGCACTAGTGATAGATATAGGATTGCCGTCTCCTTGTTCAAGGAGTGTGATGTTCTAATGGGGCCCCCCCTATATGAGATGATTGAGAAAGTGTATGGCCATACCCAGATGACTATGCTCATCTGATCTAATCATGCTCATCGTATTGGAGTTACAAGCTTGACCCGCTTGTCCAATAAGAACATCCAGTGGCAAAGGACACATGCATGCCTTGTGAAGTTGATTCACACTTGTGCTGTGGTTTGGGAGTAGTCTTGGAAGACTCTTTCCTTTATATCGGGAGACAGTGATGTGTTGCTAGATACCCCTCACTGATCGTGATAACAAAAGTTATCGTTACCGACATTTAAAGGAAACCCTCAGGGTCGCACAAATTGATGATATGACTTACTTAAGTCAGATCGTGTGGACTGAATTATTTGGGTTCAGTTTAAAGGGATTTAAACTCTGATTGTAAGTGAGATCTAGTCTGATCATGTTTGATTGATTAGGGCTTGAGATCGGTAAGCTTCGATCGAGAGAGGAGATGCTAGATCGGTAAGATCAAGAGCATCAGGAGATGAACGGTTAGATCTTGAGCCATTAGGTTCATAGAAGGTCTAGACCATATATTGGCTTGGCTTGGTTTGATTTTGGTCTATGAGCCAAATCGAATTAAACCAAAGAATGAACCGGTTCACTATGTGAACGCATGGTTCATGAAGGAAGGCGTTTTGGCATTGGAACATGGCTTCATGACTTTCCATTTTGGGAAGTCATGTAACGCCAATTTTTATGTTATCGCCTAAACGCTTTTGCTCACTTGTGATTGACGTTGCTTGCTTGCCATCTCGTGTGGAAGAAGGTGAACGACAAGGGAGAGCTCTCGGCCAAGGAAGCATCTCAACCTATCCCTTCCATTCGGCAAGGACTCTTGAAGATCTTTGCTAGCACAAAGATCAACAAGAAGAAGTCATCCCTCCTTCTTGTGTGCGTCGCTTGTGGAGAAGATCTATCTTGCTCTTTGCTTCCAAGCCGCCTCCTTCCCATGGCTATGGTAACGAATCTTTCATTTGTTGTTTAAGTTGATCATATGAAAGTATAGCATGCGATCAAGTTTAAACCCTAATTCCGCTGCTAAAACAAAGAAGACCACTTGCGCCATCTATAGGGTTTCGCTCCCCCTTGAAGGGGACCCCTCTAAACCCTTCAATTGGTATCAAAGCAAGGATCTATACTTGTTCATATGATTGCTTGCGCATCTAATGTGTAGATCATCATGTTTGATCCATGTATATGCTTATGAGTAGATCTAATGATGGTTGATCACATGCCGAAACCTGCATGCTAGTTTAGAACTTAGATGTATGTTTCTTCATGATTTGCGCATGTTATATGTTTCTTCATGATTTGCGCATGTTGTTGTGTTGGCGCATGTTAAGTATGTTGAATGGTATTTCATCAAAACTTATACCTACTTGCGCGCAAACAATTAGATCTATATGCATCTACTATAAACCCTTAGACGGGTTGATGGGGTTGAAAGCATACTCTAGGTTAGACCCAATAGTCTGATCAGACCATCTGACAGCCTAGATGGGTTGACCAGATAGCACCTGTGCGAAAGCATGAGGTGGCTATAGGTTGACTGCATCACAGGCGTGTAGCGAGGTCTGGTTGAGACAGCAATGAACACACATGAGTTAGGCCCGTGGTCACACCCGCTTGCCAGATCTCATGAAGGTTGTTCAGCCCTTGGCGCATGCATGGTTGACCATCAAGTCAACTCGATTCAGTTAGGACTTGGTGCATGCAAGGGCAAGGATCTAACTAGATTGATGAGTGGATCCCTATCAATGGACCGTTGTAAGGTTGTAGGGCACATAAGAGAATTAAAATTGATGCCAATGGGGTTTTCAAAATTTTATTTTCTATGTAATGGATCACATGATGATTGGTTGATGCCATGATGCCTGTTTATTTAATCTTATGTGGGTTGCCCTATTGTGTGCTGTGCTGGGGCCTGCGTGCCTGGTTAATTATAAATTAATCTTAATTTTGTGATCTGCGAATCACATTGTTTTTAATTTATTGTATAATTGACCTGCGAGTCAAGCTTGTCTAGATAGATCAAAATGTATTCTGATTAGACAAGAGCACAAAAGCACACATCGCAGAGGCGCATTCAGCTGGTGGCGCACCTGAGGTGCTCTTGGCGCTAGGGCCCTGGGTTGGACCAGATGAGATGCAAAAGTCCCAAGAAGAGCAAGTGAAGACTTAAGTATCTTAAGGTCTTACTTAGGCTTTGGGCTTTTACCACATAAGATCAGCATGCTTTCTTTTTATTCGTTATATAATTAGAACTTCATGAGTTTATCTTCTGCTATAGCCATAGGATTTGCCTGATAGTAAGAAGATAAAAGGCCGTTAAAATCCAAATGCTAAAAATATCAAGCTCGTAAGCCTTCTAACGCGAAACCTCACTGTTCTGACTATCGTTGGAGCCGTGTTGTACCCACTCAGTGGGCACGTCCATCTATCTTCAGACGGTGCGGGATTTCACCTGCGTGTTACAGAGAAGGGATTTATCGCTTCTCGTTGCTCAGCATAGCACGTGGTGGTCCAGGGAGTAGGTCGGGTCAGCTTGACCATGTAGGCTACATATGTGGCGCATATGGTAGCGCATGGAGGCAGCCATCTGTGGGATCAGAGACTGTGTTGTACCAACTCAGTTGGCACAGTCTGCTGGATTGCCCAGATGAAGGGGAATCGCACGGGTTGGCGATTGGCTGGGACAGCCTACTAGAAATTAATGCTTGTCATCTCTGTGCATCTTATCTCGCCTGAGCGGGACGCGGAGACCAAGTATGAAATCTGGATCCCATCTCACTAAAAGAGTGTTACTCTTTTGGACTGTTTACTGGATTTTTCAGTCAGACAAAATAGTGAGAAAAGAATCTTTCTTAAGTCCTGGATTGATTCTGAACATTGATACTGACCTTGCTGTTCTTGCATTGTTGTAGATTCCTGCAGCAACGAACACCATGAGCTTCAATGTGCGATCCCTACTGGAAAGGGAGAAGTTTGCTGGGCCGAACTTCTCTGACTGGTTCGGACACCTTAAGATCGTTCTTAAGGCAGAGAGGAAACTGTATGTCCTCGAGACGGCTGTGCCGCCTCAACCCGCTGCGAACGCCGCAAGGGCGGTTCGTGATGCCTATGAAAAGCACGTCAATGATAGCATTGATGTCGCTTGCCTGATGCTAGCGTCTATGACGCCACCGCTGCAGCGTCAGCATGAGGATATGTCGGCTATAGAAATTATAGCGAACCTCAAGATGCTGTATGCTGCACAGGCGAGGACAGAACGCTATAATCTGACGAAGCTCTTCTTTCAGAGCAAACTGGCTGAAGGGAGCCCAGTGGGAGCTCACGTGCTCAAGATGATTGGGCACAAAGAGGCTCTAGAGAAACTGGGGCATACCATCAACCAGAAGCTTGCTGTAGATATTATTCTGCAGTCTCTCCCGCCTTCTTTGGATGCGTTCATTATTAACTTTAATATGAACAAAATCGATTGTACTCCGGCAGAGCTGCTGAATATGCTCTTGACTACTGAGGAAACTCTGAAGGGAAAGCCTTCAACCTCTGTCTTGATGGTTCCTTCGAGGAACAAGAAGAAGGGGAAGAAGGGCAAGGCCCCGGTCAAGAACTACAGTAAGGCACTGAAACAGAAGGTGAAGCGGTCGAAGGACAACAGGTGTTTCCACTGTGGCCAGCTGGGTCACTGGAAAAAGGACTGTAAAGCGCTCCAAGGAGATAAGAGGGGAAGCATCGCTTCTGGCTCAGGTATTTATGTGACTGAGGTCATGTTATCTTCTTCTTCTATTTCATGGGTGTTGGACACTGCATGTGGAGTTCACATTTGTTCAAATGTACAGGAACTCAAGAGAAGAAGGCAGGTGGGACTGCATGAGGTAGACCTACGCGTTGGAAACGGGGCACGGGTTGCTGCTGTTGCTGTAGGAGACTATTTCATTTCTTTACCATCTGGACTTGTATTGGAACTAAACAGTTGTTATTTTGTTCCCAGTATAACTAAAAATATTAGCTCCATTCCTGCTCTTGTCAGGAAAGGATTTGCCTTTGAATGCAATATTTCAAAGTGTGTTTTATCTTATGGTAATATTGTTTATGCTACTGGTTCAATTAACAATGGGTTATACATGTTGGACATGGAAAGTTCTATACATAACATTGATAATAAGAAAGCCAAGAATGCTGATGACAGCACCTTGCTATGGCATAGTCGTTTAGGCCATATAAACGAGAAACGCATTAAGCGGTTGCATGATCATGGACTGCTGGGATCATTCTCCTGTGAGGAGATTGATACATGCAAAGCTTGTTTGATGGGTAAAATGACGAAGTCACCTTTTCCTAATAAAGGTCAAAGGGCTTCAGGTTTACTTGACCTCATACACAGTGATGTGTGTGGGCCATTTAGTAAACATGCTAGAGGTGGCTATCAGTACTTCATTACCTTTACTGATGATTTCAGTAGGTATGGGTATGTCTATTTGATGAGACATAAAAGTGAATCTTTTGACAAGTTCAAAGAGTTCAAGAATGAAGTACAAAATCAGCTAGGCCGAAATATCAAGGCACTTCGCTCAGATCGAGGTGGAGAATACCTAAGTCATGCGTTTACTGACTATCTAAAGGAGTGTGGGATTATCTCACAGCTCACTCCGCCAGGAACACCGCAATGGAATGGTGTGTCCGAGAGGAGAAATAGAACGTTACTTGATATGGTTCGTTCTATGATGAGTCAGGCTACTCTTCCATACTCCTTTTGGGGTTTTGCACTGGAAACAGCTGCAAAGGTACTAAACCGAGTGCCATCCAAGGCAGTTTCAAAGACTCCATATGAGTTATGGTGTGGGAAACAGCCGAGCTTGACATTTATCAGGATCTGGGGTTGCGAGGCTTATGTCAAAAAGCTCGCCTCTGGGAAACTGGAGAACAGATCTGAGAAATGTATTTTTGTCGGGTACCCTAAGGAAACTAAGGGTTATTATTTCTACGATCCCAAAGAGAACAAGGTATTTGTTGCTCGGACGGCCATATTTCTTGAGAAGGAATTTCTTCTGCAAGAGGCCAGTGGGAGAGAAATAAAGCTGGATGAGAATCCAGAGGAAGGACAAAGTAGTCAAGCACAGTTGGATGAGCCTGAGCCGGTAGATCAGGTTATTGAACAACCTGAGGCTTAGATATCACGGGAACCGCGAAGATCGGGAAGGATCCGTCGACAGCCTGAGCGCTATGACGGAGTCTACATCATTGATAATGATGAACCCCTCACTTATGCGGACGCGGTCAGTGGACCGGAGTCAGCTAGATGGCTTGAAGCTATGCGAGCCGAGATGGACTCCATGTCAGATAACCAAGTCTGGGATTTGGTTGATCCGCCTCCGGGAGTAATCCCTATAGGCTGTAAATGGATCTTCAAGAAGAAGATTGACATGGATGGTAACGTGGTTACCTATAAAGGCAGGCTAGTTGCGAAAGGTTTCAAACAAATCTACGGGATAGATTATGATGAAACTTTCTCACCTGTAGCCATGTTTAAGTCTATTCGGATTCTTTTCGCGATAGCTGCATATTACGATTATGAGATCTGGCAGATGGATGTGAAGACAGCTTTCCTTAATGGAAATCTGGATGAGGATGTGTACATGACACAACCTGAGGGTTTCACTAATCCATCAGATCGTCATAAAATATGCAAGTTAAAGAAGTCTATTTATGGACTTAAACAAGCATCTAGAAGTTGGAATATTCGTTTTGATGAATCAATCTCTGAGTTTGGTTTCATCAAGAACGAGGATGACCCGTGTGTATATAAGAGGTTTAGTGGGAGCGTGATTACATTCCTAGTCCTCTACGTCGATGATATCTTAATCATTGGAAATGATATTCCTGAACTGCATGCGGTTAAAGCATGGTTAGGAAAATGTTTCCAGATGAAAGATTTAGGAGAAGCAGCCTATGTATTAGGTGTGAAGATCTACCGGGATAGATCTAAGAGGCTTCTCGGGCTGTGCCAGAGTACTTACATCGATAAAGTCCTGGAGAGATTCCATTTAGAGAATTCTAAAAGAGGATATCTTCCAGTCAGACATGGTCTGAATCTTTCGAGGAGTCAGTGTCCACAAACACAGACTGAGAAAGATGAAATGGACAATACGCCTTATGCTTCGGCTATTGGGTCCATTATGTATGCGATGTTGTGTACTCGCCCAGACGTCGCTTACGGGTTAAGCGTGACCAGTCGGTTCCAAAGTAATCCAGGTATGGCGCACTGGATTGCGGTCAAGAACATTTTAAAATATCTGCGGAGGACCAAAGATATGTTCTTGATATATGGTGGTCAGGAAGAACTCAGTATAGAAGGATATACTGATGCTTCGTTCCAGTCGGACCAGGATGATTTCCGATCGCAATCAGGCTATGTTTTTAGCTTGAATGGTGGAGCAGTGGTGTGGAAAAGTTTCAAACAGTCAACTGTTGCTGATTCCACAACAGAAGCCGAGTATGTTGCAGCCTCGGAAGCATCCAAGGAGGCAGTGTGGATTCGTAAGTTCGTGAGAGAACTTGGTGTCGTTCCTTCGAGTGCAGATCCTTTGGTTATCTTCTGTGATAACACTGGAGCAATCGCACAAGCAAAGGAACCACGGTCGCACCAGAAGTCCAAGCACATACAGAGACGGTTTCACTTGATCCGGGAGATCATAGATCGTGGCGAGATCAAAATCTGCAAGGTTCATACAGACGACAATCTGGCAGACCCGCTTACCAAGCCTCTGGCGCAGCAGAAGCATGAGAAGCACTGTAATAATATGGGTTTGAGATTTCTCAACCATTAGATTAAGTGCAAGTGGGAGATTGTTGGGGTATGCCCTTAAGGCTAATGTTTGAGGCCTTTGGGATTGTAACAGTATCATGTAATAAACTCTTATGTTTATAAAGGCATGGTTATTATTCAGGTTGTTGCCTTGTCTGCAGTAATAAGTGTACTACTGAATAATGTCTCAAAGCTGTTCAGCTAGGCTGACAGGCTATATGTCCTTAGTCGAGATATCTTGGTGAACATGAGACAGCCTTGATATGATTGAGACTAATATGTGTTCTAATCTTATAGGATGCTTCGAGCATGGAATAAGATGTAGACTCATGGGTACATTGGATGTACTGGACAGACCCTACTAGGATATTCAATTGCTTGTCACAATGTGAATATTCCTTGTATGCACTAAGTGGCACATGTCCTCTGACTTGAGATCACTTGAGTTACTAAATGATGATTGTCATTGTTTTGAGGTAGTTCAATATCATTTGAAACATAATGATCATAGACTATCTTGGATAATGATCATGAGTCAGGTTAGGGCACTAGTGATAGATATAGGATTGCCGTCTCCTTGTTCAAGGAGTGTGATGTTCTAATGGGGCCCCCCCCTATATGAGATGATTGAGAAAGTGTATGGCCATACCCAGATGACTATGCTCATCTGATCTAATCATGCTCATCATATTGGAGTTACAAGCTTGACCCGCTTGTCCAATAAGAACATCCAGTGGCAAAGGACACATGCATGCCTTGTGAAGTTGATTCACACTTGTGCTGTGGTTTGGGAGTAGTCTTGGAAGACTCTTTCCTTTATATCGGGAGACAGTGATGTGTTGCTAGATACCCCTCACTGATCGTGATAACGAAAGTTATCGTTACCGACATTTAAAGGAAACCCTCAGGGTCGCACAAATTGATGATATGACTTACTTAAGTCAGATCGTGTGGACTGAATTATTTGGGTTCAGTTTAAAGGGATTTAAACTCTGATTGTAAGTGAGATCTAGTCTGATCATGTTTGATTGATTAGGGCTTGAGATCGGTAAGCTTCGATCGAGAGAGGAGATGCTAGATCGGTAAGATCAAGAGCATCAGGAGATGAACGGTTAGATCTTGAGCCATTAGGTTCATAGAAGGTCTAGACCATATATTGGCTTGGCTTGGTTTGATTTTGGTCTATGAGCCAAATCGAATTAAACCAAAGAATGAACCGGTTCACTATGTGAACGCATGGTTCATGAAGGAAGGCGTTTTGGCGTTGGAACATGGCTTCATGACTTTCCATTTTGGGAAGTCATGTAACGCCAATTTTTCTGTTATCGCCTAAACGCTTTTGCTCACTTGTGATTGACGTTGCTTGCTTGCCATCTCGTGTGGAAGAAGGTGAACGACAAGGGAGAGCTCTCGGCCAAGGAAGCATCTCAACCTATCCCTTCCATTCGGCAAGGACTCTTGAAGATCTTTTCTAGCACAAAGATCAACAAGAAGAAGTCATCCCTCCTTCTTGTGTGCGTCGCTTGTGGAGAAGATCTATCTTGCTCTTTGCTTCCAAGCCGCCTCCTTCCCATGGCTATGGTAACGAATCTTTCATTTGTTGTTTAAGTTGATCATATGAAAGTATAGCATGCGATCAAGTTTAAACCCTAATTCCGCTGCTAAAACAAAGAAGACCACTTGCGCCATCTATAGGGTTTCGCTCCCCCTTGAAGGGGACCCCTCTAAACCCTTCAAGTATGGCATTCCTCCTTGATCACCTTGATATCCATAGTCTCTGTGATCTACATAACCAAAACGGTCATAAAGGAAGTTGCCCATGTCTTCCATATGATTACACAATCTCTCCATATCCCAGTGGATGTATCCCAGAGTCTCTTCCATCCCATCCAGGTGGCGTTCTTGGTTGTACATCTGTGTTGTGAGCACCTGAAAACCTAGTTCGTGATGGCTAGCAAAACCACCCCTCGTCCCATGTGAGGAAGTACTAGCTGGCTGTGAAGAATCATGAGGAGGTGACTCCATCCCATAGGGATCACTCCTTCCACCCCAGGTGGGCGGCGGTGGAACTGTATCAAGCGGTGGAGTAAAAGCTGCCTCAGCTGCACTAGGGAATAATTTCCAGTTGGCTCTTTCTCTGACCGTGGTTTTTTCAATGTGAGGTAAGGGTAGAGGAGGGATATTTGGTCCAAGGACTAAATAAAAAATTTCCAGGGTAGTCTTGCATTCCCTTTTGCCAACTCAATTCCATAGGGCTCTATCCTGAAATATCTAGCTATAGGAGTAATCAAACCTCCTATTTCCACAGATCCTCTGCTCGCTCTGGCAACCTTGTCCATGTGTTTGATCATGAAATAAGCAACATCAACAGCAAATCCATTGAGCATCCCCTAAAGAAAATAGAGCTCATGTTGACGGACCATGCCGTCACTGTCTCCTCTCCCAAACACAATGTGTGCTAGAACCCTATGAGCATACTTAATACAAGGGTTCTTGATCTTGCCAGCTCTAGCAGAAATAACATAGAAATGACTCTCATATGTAATTTGGTTCTAGAAGATGCCTTCCATGAATCCAAGAGGCATTTCAGTATACCCTCCTGTGCTCAACTCAAAGATATCTCTGACTTCTTGCAATGTAAGCTTCCTCTCCTCATTGGCTAATCTGAAAGTGATTTCCCCCTTTGTAGGTCCATTCGAAAATTCCTTCAAGTCAATTATTAAGCTACTCAAGAACTCCAGAACAAGTGGTAGATAAGTGTGCGGAGTCATTTGGAAGAACTGCTTAGCCTTGATCCTCTCAAACATCCAAAGCACGTCCTCGTAAAGCCCCAAGGCTTCCAATGTTCTTCGATCAGCATACTTGGTGTTGATGATTTTTCTTTCTAAAATTTTGTTGTATCTAGATTCCTGCATTTCATTTCTGAAGATGATCCCATGGGGGTTCCGTGGTTGAGATGATTCAGCAGGGGCTTTCCCCTTTCTTCTTGGACAAATTGACTTTGTTCTCAGTGCCATGAGTATGGACTCAAGCTGCAAACTTATAATTCAATGCATAACAATATAACAGTTTAAATCTAGTCATTGGCATCCTATCAACATGTTCTACAAGTATTATCACCTAAAAACAATGTCGATGAACAGTGATTTCGAATTCGTTCAACATGTTTCGGCTCAAATTGGTGACGGAAATCGGTCTGAATCCAGCGAAGGATCGATAGTGTGTCCTCTAACAAGTAAATGAAAATAAGAATCACTCAAAATGGTTGAGAAACAAGTGTAAACGAGTGAAAGGGGTGAAACTTGATAAAAACTTTGTCAACTCAGTAAAATCGGTGAAATGAGTACCTAATCGATGACTAAAGCTGAACGGGAAAGGTCGCTGGCTTCCCTAGGTGGTCGGAGATGATCAAAAATCCAAGAACAGCTCAAAAATGAGTGAGAACGAGGGTAAAAACCCTAAAAATGGTCGGTCAAAACCCTAAATACAGCATAGAGCTCGCGAGTCAGAAAACAAAATACGGCAGTGTAATGTAGTACGGCACTAGCGTAAAATTTTGACTACTCTCGGGTCAAAACTGGATCAGAAATACGGTACCGTAATATAAATTATGGTACTGCCGTAAAATCTCGGAACCCCTCAGTATGAAAATGACTCAAAAATACGGTACCGTGAAGCAGTTTACGGTACCACCATAAAAATCAAGCAGTATTTTTTTTTTGATGAAAAAATTGAAATGTTTTCACAGATATCAAAAGTGATCTTTCCTTCTTTCACATCTATGTTTGCTTTAGCAATGGCTAACAGTGGTCTACCTAGAATTATAGGGTTTTTGCAATTTTCTTCCATGTCCAAAACTACAAAATCTGCAGGTATGAAAAACTCACCTATCTTGATTGGAACATTCTCTAAGATACCTACAAGATACTTTACCGATCAATCCGCGAGCTATAAAGATATGGATGTAGGTTTCAGCTCTCCAATATTCAGTTTCCTGTAAATAGAAAGAGGCATTAGACTTACACTTGCACCTAAATCACATAAGGCTCGGTCAAAAGCCATAGTGCCAATTGAACAAGGTATAGAAAAACTACCTGGATCCTTCAGTTTTGGTGGCAGTTTATTTTGAATGACCACACTACAATCTTCAGTCAATGTTACAGTGCAAGTACCATAATCATCTAACTTTCTCTTACTAGACAATATTTCTTTCAAGAACTTTGCATATGAAGGCATTTGAGAAATAGCTTCAGTAAAAGGAATATTAATGTAAAACTTTTTCAAGATTTTAAGGAATTTGGCAAATTATTTGTCTAGTTTTTTTTGAACTAGCTTTTGAGGAAAAGGTATTGGTGGTCTGTAGGGAGGAGGCAAATCAGACTTAGAATTATCTTCTTTACATGGCACATCCCCTTTTGGTTTATCACCCTTTTGAGGTGTTAAACTAGGTAGGGTTTGTTCATGTTTAGAGGATTTTTCTAATTCTAATTCCTCATCATGATTATAATAAGACTCTTTTTCCTTAAATTCAACCTTCCCTTTAGGCTCTCCTAGTTGTTTCCCACTTATAGTCATGATGGCATTACAATGCTCCATAGGGTTTATCTCAGGTTTAGCAGGCAATTTCCTAGGGGGTCTATAGGAAGTACTGGCTTGTTGTGCAATTTGGTTTTCTAAAATCTTATTGTGTGCCTCTACTCTTTCCAATCTGGAGTTGATTTGATTAAGACTTTCCTTAACTTCTTCAATTTGTCTACTTTGATTTGTCATGATTTGGCTTTGATTAGACATAAACTGATTTTGATTTGCCATAATTTTTTCAAACATGGATTCTACACTAGAATTCTGATTTATGTTTTGGTTTGGGTTTGGATTTGGCCTTTGGAATCCTCTATTCTCAGTTTGTCCTTTTTCATTGTTATTGTTTCTCCATGAAAGGTTGGAGTGATTTCTCCATCCAGGGTTATAAGTACTAGAGTAGGGATCATTGGTTTTACTTTGATTATAAGTCCCTAAAGCATTGACATGTTCATCCCCTTGATCTACAACAACTCTACAGTTTTCAGATGAGTGACCGATGTTACCACAAATTTCACAAGTGATAGAGGAAACAACAGCAGCTTGCATTTTGAAAGAATCGAATCTACTACATAAAGAATCTACCTTTTCTGCTAAGGATCGTCATCCATCATTCTCACTCTTTCCTTGAGATGGTTTGTAGAATACTCCTCTCTCAGAACTCCATTGATTGTGATTGAGAGCCATCTCCTCCTCCAGTAGTTTAAAGGCAGCATCCACAGTTTTGCTCATAAGAGCTCCTCTGTAGTAGCATCCACAGTTAGTCTGGTGTTATAGAGTAATCCATTATAAAAAGTATGTAGTAAAACCCAATCTTCAATGCCATAGCGAGGGCACTTCCGTTGTAATTCATTAAATCTCTCTCATGCCTCACTGAAAGATTCTCCATCTTTTTGTTGGAAACTTGTTATTTGGTTTCTCAGCTGAATTGTTTTGCTTGGAGGGAAGTATTTCATCAAGAAGGAATTTGACAGTAGATCCCAAGTTGTGAAGGTTCCGGTTGGTTGTGCTTGAAGCCATATTCTTGCCCGGTCTCTAAGAGAAAAAGGAAATAATCTCAATCTCAGTGCTTCGTTAGAAACTATATTAATTTTTATGGTATCACATAGTTCCAAAAATAAAGCCAAGTGTTGGTTTGGATCTTCCCGTTGGGATCCTCCAAACTGATTTTGTTGAATCATGGAAATAAAAGCAGGCTTAATTTCAAAGTTGTTAGCCTCTATTGTTGGTGTAGCAATGCTTGAGTGAATTTCTTGGGGATTAGGGGCTGCATAGTCCCTCAATGTTCTTTGATTGTTTGCCATCTCTACAATTTCTTCTTGTATGTCCTGTGCTGTTTCTTGTAAATCTTCTTCCAGTCTTAACTTCCTGCGCACTCTAAGTGTTTTCTTGATTTCAAGATCAAATGGAACAAGTGGTCCTGACCTAAGACTCCTACGCATGCAAAATAGATAGATCAAGTGATTTCAACAAAAAATAGAAAATAAAGCCTAGTCTAGTAATACTCTCAATATCTTCAATATTGACAAAACTAAGGTCTCCCCGGCAACGAAGCCAATAACTTGATGTGATCCGAAAGGAAACACTCTTAAATACAAGCAAGTAGACTCGTTTCAGGTGTCGCGGCCAAAGGTATTGGCGTACAGGGCTATTGTCACTCCCTGGCACGGCTCCAAAAACTTGTTGTCCCTAACTTGTAGTGTCCGCAAGTGCACAGATACTTGAAGTAATAAAGTAAATACCGATCCCTAGAGAGACCTATGCTGTCAAGTACCGAATAATTGATTTCTTCCTATATAGGCAATCGAAAAAGAGAAAGGCAAGCAGAGAGCGAAAACACACGGGAGAATAATGTCAGAGAGAAATTCGGACTAGGGTTTCATTCTCTTGGATTTCCAGGACAAGATATATAAAGATGTTCATCAATCGAATTCTAACATGATAAAGACTCAATTTACTTCAAAAAGGGATTATCTCACTTTCGTGCAGATAACCATGCTGAGATAAATCTTCACTTTCATGCAAGATTCATCCCAAACTGAAGATAAGTAAATCATCAATCAAAGAACTCAAAGATCACTTTCGTGCATCTGAGTTCTAAGTTGATTGCCTCGAGTGGAATCTCGAGGATCACTTTCGTGCATCCGAGACTCAACACACGTTTTACCTATGGTTCTCCAACGTTCCGATCCTCACTTTCGTGCAAGATCTCCAAGTTTGACACAATAACTCAATCCTAAGTTTATTAATATCATCATGGCAATTTAACTTACTAAAATAAAGAAATAAGAACTTAACCTAGTTTCCTATGGTGAGTTCCTATTAATCAATTTTAGGGTTCCAAGTTCTTAAGCAAATCACCTTTCGGTTCTTATTGCGAAAACTCTAAATCATGATGACAAAAAGCAAACTAAGGAGAATCTTAGAGCAATAATCGCATAGGTAAAATTATCAAAGTAAAATAATCATGATGAAAGTAAAAGATTATCTAGCCATTAAGAAAATCAAAAGGAATTACTCCCCCATGTCCCAAAATAAGTCTAAGCTAGCATGGTGAAGGAATTACAAAATACCATAATTTCAGAAGATGAAAAATCAACAAGAAAGGAGTTTTAGGAAAATACAGCACGGCTGTGAAATATTTCACAGCCGTAATTTGTAATGAAAGTAGTGAATAGTGGCGGTGCTTCTTCATCCTTTGATTTCTCCTCAAATTGATCTTCTTTCGTTCTGAAACTTCTGCCACGTTGTCTCCTTCTCCAGGCAAAACTTCAGTATAAAAATCACGGCCGGAGGTAATCTGGATTGGTCGTGGCGGCGGAACCTTAAGCGGTGGCGTGTACCATGATTTCTCCCTCGATGGTGGATGCAATTTGGGGCTTTTGGTGTCTACCTGATCCTCTCGTCGTAAGCTCCCTTTTTTCTTCTTACGGCATTCAATTTAGAGTTCTGGATCGCCCGCAATAATCTCCGCAAAAATCAGGCGTCGAAATAGACCTGGGAGTCGCGTTCAAAAATAGAAATACGGCAGTGTAATAGTTCACGGCACTGCCATAAAATCGCTCAAGTGTTCTGTTCTGAAAGTGCTGGAAAATACGACACCATAATATGGTTCATGACACTGCCGTAAAATCGGCTGAACTCTCTGGTCGAAAATATCTGGAAAATACGGCCCGTGAAATAGTTTACGGCAGTGCCGTAATTTCAGCCATGGTCTCTGTTCCGAAAGTGCTTGAAAATACGGCCGTGTAAAATCTTACGGCAGTGCCGTATTTTTCGCACAATCTTCTAATCTGAAGTTTTCCCAAATTATGGCAGGTGACCGATATTACGGTATCGTATGGAAATACGGTACCGTAATGTAGATTACGGCACTACCATATTTTGGTGAGTTGCTCCGTTTTGCATGAAATTTGTCATGTATCTTCTTCTTAATGATGAGAATTCTTCTTTGTGTTTGATTTTGCTCGAAAACACCCTAAAATGATGCCTTTTTGCCTGAAAATCATGAAAAACTAAAATAGAAGTAGACTTTGCAATATTTGATGGATTCAGCATAAAAACAAGTAAATGATCCTCAATTTAGCAAGAAAAGGTATCTAAAATGATACAAAATATACTATATATTTTAGTGTCATCACTCTACAAGAGTCATATGCGCCTACGGTAGTAATTCTTCCCCATTATACCTTTTAGCCCACTTATCTCTTCATGACAACTTATTAATAAGCCCCATTGGATAATGGGGTAGCCCAAATTTCATTGCACTGGTTAATCAAGTCATTGGATCCGATCCAATTCAACACAAGTCAAATGTGGCTAAGCATGGTCAAATTTGGGTCAACCTACCAAAAATAAAGTTTGGCTATAATAAGCTTCTTCCATCTCATTAGGCCCATTGGCACTGATGAAATCTCCCAAATATATCTGAGTTATCCAATAACTCGATTATAAGGCTACCCGATCATTACAAGAACTTGATGTTGGTGTTTATGCCCTAGGATCTTTGGGATGGTCTAATAGAATATGTGTATCACATCTAGTTGATAGATGAGATATCCTGGCATGTTCGTTGCTATGCAAACATGTACATTTGTGCACATGTACAATTGCATGTACAATGTCCCTAAAGAAATTAGATGTTTATCTTGTTTCAGTTTTATCCCCGGTGAAGAATCATAGTGGAAATGTGATGGGGGTAGAGACCACCGGCTACGAAGATAAAAGTGGAGCCTAAGGTTGCCATAGGCAAAGGCTCAGAGGCTCGTGAATAAGCTAGCAAGCTTAATGACAAAAGCTAGCTCAATAATTGGAAAATAACCACTCAATAAACTCAAGATGCTCAAGCTTACAATGTTCAAAGAAAGGTTGCCGCATTCCACTAACAAAAAATTGCATCCATATGCGGTAACTCAAGATCAAACTTCAGCCCAAGATCTCATCCAACGGTCAAGGTTCATCAAGGGATATCTTCTCCAGCAAAGCATTAAAACCCCAACAACGTGCAAGCTTACAATGGAAACAAGAACGTACATTTATAGCCAACAAAGGAAACTCTTCAATGTCTCCTTGCAGCCAATGATCATCTTCAACCAAGGAATCGTCAACGCCTACATCAGCTCCTCAAAAGGAATCCTCAACGTCTTGCTGCTGCTCAAGAATGGAAGTTACAACGTTCAGCAACAACGTCTTCAAGCTTCTCTATATGTATCCGCATGTATCTTGTAATCGACAGAGATTTGATAATTGAATGGAAATGGTTTTTCGTCCTCAATCGGATGTCTCCTTTCTTCTTCTCTTATGAGGTGCTTGTGTCACCTACCTTTCCCCTCTCCTCCTTCTATGGCTGAGCCCCTCCCTCTTCCCTTCTTCTCAACAAGCTTCTTCCTCCCGAAACCAAGTCAAACAACCACGTGTTCCCAGTTTCCAGAATTTCCATAAACTCGTCACCTTGCCACCGACCATCCACCGGCTGGATCTCCACGAGACTTTGGCCATCGCTTATCCTTCCCCCGACGAACCTCCACCCGGCGTCATCCATCCATCCACCTCCCCCGATCATCGGAATTGAAACTTCCGACTGCCATCCCCTGTTTCTGCCCTGTTACGCCCTAGTCCCACCTTTCTCCATCTTTCTCCTTCGGCCAGCCATCATTCGACCTCAAACTCCGGCCACGACCTCTCTTCCATCACACGAGCCTCTAGTAGAAACAGGTTTTGAGTTCATCCACCATCGGACGAACGGCGAACACCTCTGCTCCAATCCCGCCACTTCCCCTGTTCCAACAGAATATCCACTTCTTGCCTCCGCCAGTGTTTCCACCGCCGTCCTCGCTTCGCTCCACCATCATCTGCCCACCCTCCGATGACAACGATGCCTCCTCGTCCTTCCTTTGTCTCCAACGCCGCCCTCGAACGATCCAAGCTCTGCCGTCGTTGATTGGCGCATGCTAGCCTGCTTCCAGATCTTTGCTTCCCGCTGGTTTTCTGTTTTCAATAATAATCTGGTTAAGCTTATCTTTGTAGTTGAGCATTTGGTGCAACAAAAACCTCAAAATTTTGTAGGAATAGGAAGAGCACATCTTGATGAACTAGATGGATGAGTTGATCCAACTAAAGCGGCAATGGATCAAGCTAAAAGACATAGCATCTTTTGCTATCTGAATAACTTCTACAGTTGTTTCAATCTAGTAATCTGACTTGTCTTCTTTATGCAGGTGTTACCATTGCTCGAAAAAACCTACAGCTCTGATCCTTGGGGTCAATAGCAAGACCTGATCTTTTTCTATCACTCGGATCAGTTGGGACGAATTCAAATTAAACAGATCAACCTGCAAGACGCTGCAACTTTTGATGAATTATACATTTCTGCACTACTCATTTATTGTCTGATCTGATTAGCCGTTTAATAGCAGATGTTCCAATTGCCTGATAGTTCTTAAACCTCCAATTTTTATATGATTCAAAAGAATTAGTCTTGTTCTACATGCTTGTTTAATTAGTTCAAATTTTTGATGCATGGATTTTCCTACAAGACATAGCTACTTTTCTTAAATAATATCTTTCGGTAGCACTGAATTATGGCTGATTTCTGAATTTTGA
This sequence comes from Costus lasius, assembly GCA_027563935.2. Lineage (NCBI taxonomy): Eukaryota > Viridiplantae > Streptophyta > Magnoliopsida > Zingiberales > Costaceae > Costus > Costus lasius. The sequence continues at coordinate 60,441,979 of CM050454.1, read as the reverse complement.
CTTTTGTGAAAAATCCCAAAAATAAATAATTTAATTTTAAATCAGTAGTTTTACTCCACGCTTCCCCCCTACATCAGTTTGGTATCAAAGCAAGTTTGTTGGCAACTCTTGTCTACCCACACGATCCTTTGCTTTGCTCTTTGCATAAAAAAAATTTATTTATATTTGTTTTATGTTCATTGCTTTTGCATGTTAGTTAAATATTTGCTATTTACTTGAAATTGAAAAAAAAAATTACATGCATTCATGTTTAGTTGTTCTTATTATTTAGTTTGCATTATTTATTAAGAAAAAAAAACTTGCTTACACCCTAGTTGCACCCAAACTTCTCATAACACATCATGGTGCGTCACTTTTATCGAAGGGAAATCACACCCAAAGAAGAACTTATATCTAAACGGGACAACTATAAGGTTATGACACATAGTCCTAATAGTTTCAAAACTCATGTTTGGTGTAATGGTTATAAGGGTAGAACTATTATTGATCATTTTGTCAAGTTTAATGTTATATCCATTCATGCACTTGAACAATTTGGCCTTACCATGCAGAAACATGTTAACCCTTATGTCATAACTTGGGAAGATTGGACTGTAACTTTAATTGACTTTCATTATTTAGTTCCCATCCAGTTAGACAATATCAAAACTGCAATTTGGTGTGATGTGAAGAGTCTAGAAGGTTTTGACATCTTATTAGGGAAATAATTTATGCATGATTTTCAAGGATATTATTTTAGCAAACCTTGGTGTTATAGTTTCATTCATAAAGGTTTGGAACACATAGTCTACCCTAAAGATGAAAAGCCAACACATATCCTTTGTAAGGAGATACACGAACAAATTGAAGAGATTAAGCAAGAGATGAAGAGACTTATGGAGAAACCTTGCAAAGAGAAGATGAGAGTTCAACCCCTTTAGAGCTGAAGCAAACCTTGGAGCCTACTTTAGAGCCTAAACCATGTCTTGATGAAACCACTGAATATGAAGAAGCAAGTCCTGAAGAGCCAAACCTTGAGGTAGAACCAATTGCTTTACCTTCAATTTTAGGGCCAAAACCTTTGTCATCAATTTTAGGGCCCATACCACATGTTCTCGACTTGAGCTTACCACTACTATGAGAGATCCTAAAGTTGAACCCACACCCACAGGTCCTCTTGAACCCGAGTTTGAACCTATGTTGGAGGCTTTTGAGCTTGACCTGGATCCAAAGCCTCAACCCTTAGAAAAACCCCTAGACATAGAAAATTTCACCCAAGACCCAATGATGCTTGAATCATGTCTTTTACGTCCTTCTACTCACACTATTAAGCCACCTTCAGGGTTAACTCAACTTGAAATAACTGAAAAAAAATTTGCTTTGTCTACTTTTGGGGTTATTGAATATATTGAGTTCATCATTCCTTATTATTTGCTAAGTCCTATGATTTTCTATAACAACTATACTAATGGACATGGCCGAGAAAGGGAATTCATTGCAGGTATCCTTGACGTGCAGCTTGGACTATGGATACTGACTCTTGTCCCAACAGAACCTCACCACCCACGCAAGAATAATTCTTCAGGGAAGAATTATTTTCACCTGGGGAGAAATGATGGGGGTAGAGACCACCGGCTACGAAGATACAAGTAGAGCCTAAGGTTGTCGTAGGCAAATGCTCGAAGGCTCGCGAATAAGCTAGAAAGCTCAATGACAAAAGCTAGCTCAATAATTGGAAAATAACCACTCAATAAACTCAAGATGCTCAAGCTTACAATGTTCAAAGAAAGGTTGCCGCATTCCACTAACCAAGAATTGCATCCATATACGGTAACTCAAGATCAAACTTCAGCCCAAGATCTCATCCAACGGTCAAGGTTCATCAAGGGATATCTTCTGCAGCAAAGCATTAGAACCCCAACAATGTGCAAGCTTACAAAGGAAACAACAATGTATATTTACAGCCAACAAAGGAAACTCTTCAACGTCTCCTTGCAGCCAACGATCATCTTCAACCAAGGAAATGTCAACGCCTACATCAGCTCCTCACAAGGAAGCCTTAACGTCTCACTGCTGCTAAAGAATGGAAGTTACAACGTTCAACAACAATGTCTCCAAGCTTCTCTATATGTATCTGCATGCATCTTGTAATCGACAGAGATTAGATAATTGAATGGAAATGGTTTTTCGTCCTCAATCGGATGTCTCCTTTCTTCTTCTCTTATGAGGTGCTTGTGTCACCTACCTTTCCCCTCTCCTCCTTCTAGGGCTGAGCCCCTCCCTCTTCCCTTCTTCTCTACAAGCTTCTTCCTCCCGAAACCAAGTCAAACAACCACGTGTTCCCAGTTTCCAGAATTTCCAGAAACTCGTCACCTCGCCGCCTACCATCCACCGGCCAGATCTCCACGAGACTTTGGCCATCGCTTATCCTTCCCCCGATGAACCTTCACCCTGCAGCATCCATCCATCCACCTACCCGATCACCGGAATCGAAACTTCCGACCGCCATCCCCTGTTTTCTCCCTGTTACGCCCTAGTCCTGCCTTTCTCCATCTTTCTCCCCCGACCGGCCATCATTCGACCTCAAACTCCGGCCACGACCTCTCTTCCATCACACGAGCCTCTAGTAGAAACAGGTTTTGAGTTCGTCCACCATCAGACGAACAATGAACACCTCTGCTCCAATCCCGCCACTTCCCCTATTCCAACAAAACATCCACTTCTCGCCTCTGCCAGTGTTTCTACCGCCGTCCTCGCTTCGCTCCACCATCATCTGCCCGCCCTCCGACGACAACGACACCTCCTCGTCCTTCCTTTGTCTCCAAAGTCGCCCTCAAGCGATCCAAGCGCTGCCGTCGTTGATCGGCGCATGCTAGCCTACTTCCAGATCTCTGCTTCCCGTTGGTTTTTTGTTTTCAATAATAATCTGGTTAAGCTTATCTTTGCAGGTACCTTGAGCATTTGGTGCAACAAAAACCTCAAAATTTCGTAGGAATAGGAAGAACACATCTTGATGAACTAGATGGATGAGTTGATCCAACTGAAGCGGCAATGGATCAAGCTGAAAGACATAGCATCTTTTGCTATCTGAATAACTTCTGCAATTGTTTCAATCTAGTTGTTGGGGTATGCCCTTAAGGCTAATGTTTGAGGCCTTGGGTTATTATCAGTATCATGTATAAACTATGTTTTATAAAGGCAATTGTTGTTATTCAGGTTGTTACATTATCTGCTGTTGTTATGTATACTTCTGAATAATGTCTCAATGGTGTTCAGCTTGGCTGACATGCAGTATTGTCCTTAGTCGAGATATCTTGGTGAACATGAGACAGCCTTGATATGATTGAGACTAATATGTGTTCTGATCTTATAGGATGCTTCGAGCATGGAATAAGATTTAGACACATAGGTGCATTGGATCTACTGGACTGACCCTACTTAGGATGTTCAATTGTTTGTCACAATGTGAATAATCCTTGTATGCAAGCAAATGGCATATTTCCTCTGACTTGAGATCACTTCTATTTCTAAATGATGATTGGCATTATCTTGAGGTAGTTCAATATCATTTGAAAAATTAATGGTTAAGGATTATCTTGGATAATGGGCATGAGTCATGTTAGGGCACTAGTTATAGATAAAGGATTGCCTCTCCTTATTGGAGTGTGATGTTCTATAGGGGCCCCCTGGATGAGATGGTTGAGAAAGTGTATGGCCATACCCAGATGACTATGTTTATCTGATCTAACCATTCTCATCATGTTGGAGTTACACGCTTGACACGCTTGTCCAACGAGAACATCCAGTAACAAAGGAAACATGTATGCCAAGTGAATTGGATTCACACTTGTGCTGTGGTTTGGGTGTAGTCTTGGAAGACTCTTTCCTTCATATCGGGAGACAGTGATGTGTTGCTAGATACCCCTCTCTGATCGTGATAATGTAAGTTATCGTTACCAACGTTGTGTTGGTGTATGCCCTTAAGGCTAATGTTTGAGGCCTTGGGATTGTATCAGTATCATGTAATAAACTTTTATGTTTATAAAGGCAATGGTTGTTATTCAGTTTGTTGCCTTGTCTGCTGTAATAAGTGTACTTCTGAATAATGTCTCAAAGCTATTCAGCTAGGCTGACATGCTATATGTCCTTAGTCAAAATATCTTGGTGAACATGAGACAGCCTTGATATGGTTAAGACTAATATGTGTTCTAATCTTATAGGATGCTTCGAGCATGGAATAAGATGTAGACTCATGGGTACATTGGATGTACTGGACAGACCCTACTAGGATATTCAATTGCTTGTCACAATGTGAATAATCCTTGTTTGCATCAAGTGGCACATGTCCTTTGACTTGAGATCACTTGTGTTTCTAAATGATGATTGTCATTGTTTTGAGGTGGTTTAATATCATTTGAAACATAATGATTATAGACTATCTTGGATGGTGAGCTTGAGTCAGGTTAGGGCACTAGTGATAGATAAAGGATTGCCGTCTCCTTGTTTAAGGAGTGTGATGTTCTAATGGGGCCCCCCCTAGATGAGATGATTGAGAAAGTGTATGGCCATACCCAGGTGACTGTGTTCATCTGATCTAATCATGCTCATCATATTGGAGTTACAGGCTTGACACGCTTGTCCAATAAGAACATCCAGTGGCAAAGGACACATGCATGCCTAGTGAAATGGATTCACTCTTGAGCTGTGGTTTGGGTGTAGTCTTGGAAGACTCTTTCCTTTATATCGGGAGACAGTGATGTGTTGCTAGATACCCCTCACTGATCGTGATAACGTAAGTTATCGTTACCGACATTTAAAGGAAACCCTCAGGGTCGCACAATTTGATGATATGGCTTACTTAAGTCAGATCGTGTGGACTGAATTGTTTCGGTTCAGTTTAAAGGGATTTAAACTCTGATTGTAAGTGAGATCTAGTCTGATCATGTTTGATTGATTAGGGCTTGAGATCGGTAAGCTTCGATCGAGAGTGTTGATGCTAGATCGATCAGATCAGGAGCATCAGAAGATGAATGGTCAGATCTAGGACCTTAGGGTTTAATTCGATCTTGACTTAATGCTTGGGCTAATTCGGTTTGGTCATTGAACCAAAGACCTTGAACCGGCTCATGATTGAGCGCTTGGTTCAATGTGAATAAGTGAGTTTCGAATAGTTCAACGCAAAACGTTTTGGAATTAAAGACTTTCTATAATTGGAAAGTCAGTTTTTCAAGGGAAAAACGTCTCCACGTTTTGGCTGAACGTCTCGACTTCGTGTGGATCGTTGTCTCACTTCTTCCTCTCGCGGACTCTCGGGTGTAGAGAAGAGAACTCACGCCGAAGTCTAGTGGAGAAAGCCGAGCAAGTCTTTCATCACCCCGACAAGCGATCAAAGACACTTTGGTGCCTTGCTAGCACAAGGAGCGATCGAAGTGTAGGCCTTCTTCCTCTTGTGTGCGATTCCTTTGGAGAAGAAGCAATCGAGTCTTTGCTTCCAAGGCATCATCTAAACTATGGCATCGGTATGACCCTTTGTTGATTTTAGCAACCTTTCATCTAGTTGATTATATATCATACATGCGATTCTTGAATCCCTAATTTCCGCCATGCAAAGGTTTCGGTTATGCATGTTTAGGGTTCTCGCCCCCCCTCTCGAAAGGGGTTTCTTCACGTTGAAGGAAACCCTTAGGGTCGCACAATTTGATGATATGGCTTACTTATATCAGATCGTGTGGATTGAATTGTTTTAGTCCAATTTAAAGGAATTTAAACTCTGATTTGAAGTGAGATCTGGTCTGATCATGTTTGATTGATTAGGGCTTGAGATCGGTAAGCTTCGATCGGGATAATTGATGCTTGATCGATGAGATCATGAAGATCAAGAGATGTGTGGTTAGATCTTGAGCCATTTGGTTCAAAGAGATCTAAACCATGGCTGGTTCGATTTGGTCTTTGAACCAAATAGAATTGAACCGGTTCACTTAGTGAACGCTTGGTTCAAAGGAGAAGGAAGTTTCGATGGTTCACTTTGAGTGAATGCATGAGTATTAAGCACTTACTATATTTGGAAGTCGGTTTTCCATTTTGGAAAACGCCTCCACGATTATAACGTGGCTCACCCCCTCTTCTCCTCCCGTTTCCTCTCGTGTGGTAGTGAGTCTTCACGCCAAGGAAGAGAGTTCGAACAGCCGAGAGAGAAAAACATCTCCTTGTACACGATCAAGTTTTCCTTGGATCTTTGCTAGCACAAAGAGCACAAGGGAGTAAGCCTTCAACATCTTGTGTGTGACCTCTTTGGAGAAGAGCCGATCGCCCTTTCTTCTTCCAAGTCATCACTCGAGCAATGGCCGTGGTAATGCTTCAATCATCCTTTTATGGTTGGTTATACTTACAAGCCATGCGATCTTCATGAAACCTAGTTTTTCCGCCTATGCAAAAATTTAGAAGCGCATCTGACTTAGGTTTCGACCCTTCAAATTGGTATCAGAGCATCAGGTTTATTTTGACTTGTTGCATATGATTGCCTTGATGTGATCCATGTTTGATTTATAGGATAGATCTTCTACATGTTCACATGCGCTTACTTGATGACAAGATTACATATTGTGTTTGCGCATGTATCCATGTTGTTTAAAGTTTGCGCATGTTTCATAGATGTTTTTCAAACAAAAATTTACTTCATGCGCGCCCCCTCATTTAGATCTATCTAAGCGCCTGCTTTAAACTCTTAGACGGGTTAATAGGGTTGAAGTCATTAGTCAAAGTCTGGACCCAACAGCCTAATAAGACCATCTGACAGCCTAGATGGGTCGGCCAGATAGCACCTGTACGCAAGCAATACAGGTGGCTATAGGTCGACTGCAGAAGGGCGTGTAGCGATGTCTGATTGAGGCGCCTGGTGAACGATCATGATTAAGGCCCGGGGTCACACCCGCTTGCCAGAAATCATGTGGGACGTTCAGCCCTTAAGGCATGCATAGTTGACCACAAGGTCGACGCAAGTCAGTTATGACTGGGTGCGTGCAAGGGCAGTGGGTCTGACTTGGTCTGATGAGTGGATACCTATTAATGGACCGTTGTAAGGTAGTAGGGCACATAAGGAAATAAAATTGATGCCATGGGTTTTCAAAATTTTATTTTCTGTTTGGATCACATGGATGCTTGTTTATCATGGTGAATGGATGTCTATTTAATCTTATGTGGGCTGCCCTTATTTGTGTGCTGTGCTGGGGCCTGCGTGCCTGGAATTGATTTATAAATTTTGCTGTGATCTGCGAATCATACTTTAATTTATGAAAATTGTATAATTGACCTGCGAGTCAAACCTTGTCTAGATAGATTAAAAATGTAATTTGATCAGACATGAGCACAGAGCACACATGGCAGAGACGCTTGCAGCAAGTGGCTTCACCAGGTGGTGGGTCTAGAGTTCGACTCTAGAAAAGGCGCAACCAGTCTGGTGGGCGCATTTAGGCTGCAAAGGGCGCCTTGGGCCCGGGCCGGGCCAGATGAAGTGAAAGAGACCCATAAAGAGCTCAAGTGAGGACTTGTGTAAAACTAGGGTTTTACTTAGGCTTTTATGGGCGTTTACCACATAAGATCATTGTGCTTTCTACTTACTATTTTAAGTAATATTAGCACAAGTATATTTATTCTTCTGCTATCACCATAGAACTTGCATGATAGTAAGAAGATAAAATGGACCGTTAAAATCCAACGAAATATCAAGCTCGAAAGCCTTCTGATGCGAAACCTCACTGTTCTGACTATCGTTGGGGCCGTGTTGTACCCACTCAGTGGGCACGCCCAGCTATCTTCAGACGGTGTGTGATTACACCTACATGCTACAGAGTAGGGATTTATCCCTTCTCGTTGCTCAGCATAGCACGTGGTGGTCCAGGGAGTAGGTCAGGTCAGCTTGACCATATGGGCTACATATTGAGCATATGATAGCTATATGGAGGCAGCCATCTTAGGAATCAGAAACTGTGTTGTACCAACTCAATTGGCGCAGTCTTCTGGATTGCCTAGATGAAGGGGAATCGAACGGGTTGGCGATTGGCATGGATAGCCTACCAGTGATTAGTGCTTGAACTCTCTGTGCATCTTATCTCGCCTGAGCGGGACGCGGAGATCAAGTATGAAATCTGGATCCCATCTCACTAAAAGAGTTTCACTCTTTCGGGCTGTTTTATTGGATTTTTCAGTCAGATAAAATAGTGAGAAAAGAATCACTCTTAAGTCCTGGATTGATTCTAACATGGATACTGACCTTGTTGTTCTTGCAATGTTGTAGATTCCTGCAGCAACGAACACCACAGGGCTCAATTTGCGATCCATATTGGAAAAGGAGAAGTTTGCTGGGCCAAACTTCTCAGACTGGTACAGACAGCTTAAGATTGTGCTTAAGGCTGAGAGGAAGCTGTATGTCCTTGAGTCGGCAATACCGGCTCAACCTGCTGCGAACGCCGCAAGGGCAGTTCGGGATGCTTATGAGAAGCACGTCAGTGATAGTACTGATGTCGCTTGCCTTATGCTTGCGTCAGACGCCAGAGCTCCAGCGTCAGCATGAGGATTTGTCTGCTATTGATATTATAGCAAATCTCAAGATGCTATATACTGCACAGGCAAGGACAGAACGCTATAACTTGACGAAACTTTTCTTTCATAGCAAACTGACTGAAGGCAGTCCAGTGGGAGCTCACGTACTCAAGATGATTGGGTACAAGGAGGCTCTAGAGAAACTGGGACACACCATCAATCAGGAACTTGTTGTAGACATTATCCTGCAGTCTCTCCCGGCCTCTTTCGATCCGTTCATCATTAATTTTAATATGAACAAGATCGACTGTACTCCGGCAGAGTTACTGAACATGCTCTGCACCACAGAGCAGACTCTTGAGAAGGGAAAGCCTTCATCCTCTGTCTTGATGGTTCCTTCAAGGAAAAAGAAGAAGGGGAAGAAGGGCAAAACCCCTATCAAGAGCTACAACAAGGCTTTGAAACAAAAGGTGAAGCGGTCAAAGGACAACAGATGTTTCCACTGTGGCCAGCTGGGTCACTGGAAGAAGGACTGTAAAGCGCTCCAAGGAGAGAAGAAGTGAAGCAAGCCTTTCACTTCTGGCTCAGGTATTTACGTGACTGAAGTCATGGTAGCTTCTTCTATTTCATGGGTGTTGGACACTGCATGTGGAGTTCACATTTGTTCAAATGTGCAGGAACTCAAGAGAAGAAGACAGGTGGGACAGCATGAGGTGGACCTACGAGTTGGAAACAGGGCATGGGTTGCTGCTGTTGCTGTAGGAGAATATCACATCTCTTTACCATCTGGTTTTGTATTAGAACTTGACAATTGTTATTTCGTACCGAGCATAACTAAGAATATTATCTCTATTCCTGCTCTTGTCAGGAAAGGTTTTTCTTTTGAATGCAAAACTTTAAAGTGTTGTATTTCATTTGATAATAATATTTATGCTACCGGGTCGATTAACAATGGGTTATTCATGTTGGACATGGAATGTTCTGTACAACAAATTGATAACAAGAAAGCCAAGTATGCTGATGACAGCACCTTGCTTTGGCATAGTCGTTTAGGCCATATTAACAAGAAGCGCATTAAGCGGTTGCATGAACGTGGACTGCTGGGATCATTCTCCTATGAGGAGCTTGATACATGCAAAGCTTGTTTAATGGGTAAAATGACGAAGACTCCTTTTTCTAATAAAGGTCAAAGGGCTTCAGGTTTACTTGACCTTATTCACAGTGATGTGTGTGGGCCTTTTAGTAAACATGCCAGAGGTGGCTATTTATACTTCATTACTTTTACTGATGATTTCAGTAGGTATTGTTATGTCTATTTAATGAGACATAAGAGTGAATCTTTTGACAAGTTCAAAGAGTTCAAAAATGAAGTATAAAATCAGTTAGGCCGAAATATCAAGGCACTTCGTTCAGATCGAGGTGGGGAATACTTGAGTCATGAGTTTACTGACTATCTGAAGGAGTGTGGGATTGTCTCACAGCTCACTCCGCCAGGAACACCGCAATGGAATGGTGTGTCCGAAAGGAGAAATAGAACCTTATTGGATATGGTTCGTTCAATGATGAGTCAGGCTACTCTACCTTACTCCTTTTGGGGATTTGCACTGGAAATAGCTGCAAAGGTGCTAAACCGAGTGCCATCCAAGGCTGTTTTAAGGACACCATATGAGTTATGGTATGGGAAACAGCCGAGCTTGACATTTATAAAAATCTGGGGTTGCGAGGCTTATGTCAAAAAGCTCGCCTCTGGGAAACTAGAGAGCAGATCAGATAAATGTATCTTTGTCGGTTACCCTAAAGAAACTAAGGGTTATTATTTCTATGATCCTAAGGAGAACAAAGTATTTGTTGCTCGAACGGCTATTTTTCTTGAGAAGGAATTTCTTCTGCAAGAGGCCAGTGGGAGAGAAATAAAGCTGGATGAAAATCCAGAAGCGGGACAAAGTAATCAAGTTCAGTTGGATGAGCCTGAGCCAACAGATCAGGTTACTGAGCAACCTGATGCTCAGATATCACGGGAACCGCGTAGATCGGGAAGGATCCATCGTCAGCCTGAGCGCTATGACGGAGTCTACATCATTAATGATGAACCCCTCACTTATGCGGATGCGGTCAATGGACCAGAATCAGTAAGATGTCTTGAAGCTATGCGAGCCGAAATGGACTCCATGTCAGATAACCAAGTCTGGGATTTGGTTGATCAGCCTCAGGGAGTAATCCCTATAGGCTGTAAGTGGATCTTCAAAAAGAAGAAAGACATGGATGGTAACGTAGTTACCTATAAGGGCAGGCTAGTTGTGAAAGGTTTCAAACAAATCTACGGGATAGATTATGATGAAACTTTCTCTCCTGTAGCCATGTTCAAGTCCATTCGGATTATTCTCGCGATAGCTGCATATTATGATTATGAGATCTGGCAAATGGATGTGAAGACCGCTTTCCTTAATGGAAAACTGGAAGAGGATGTGTATATGACACAGCCTGAAGGTTTCATCAATCCATCAGAATGTCATAAAATATGCAAATTAAAGAAGTCCATTTATGGACTAAAACAAGCATCGAGAAGCTGGAATATTCGTTTTGATGAATCAGTTTGTGAATTTGGTTTCATCAAAAATGAAGATGACCCGTGTGTATATAAAAGGTTTAGTGGGAGCGTGATTACTTTCCTAGTCCTCTACGTCGATGATATCTTAATCATTGGAAACGATATTCTTGAACTGCATGCAGTCAAAGCATGGTTAAGAAAATGTTTCCAGATGAAAGATTTGGGAGAAGCAGCCTATGTATTAGGTGTGGAGATCTACAGAGATAGATCTAATAGGCTTCTCGGGCTGTGCCAGAGTACTTACATCGATAAGGTCCTGGAGAGATTCCATTTAGAAAATTCTAAAAGAGGATATCTTCCAGTCAGACATGGTCTGAATCTTTCAAAGAGCCAGTGTCCTGAAACACAGTCTGAGAAAGATGAGATGGACAATACGCCTTATGCTTCGGCTATTGGGTCCACCATGTATGCGATGTTATGTACTCGCCCAGACGTCGCTTACGGGTTAAGCGTGACCAGTCGTTTCCAAAGTAATCCAGGGAAGACACACTGGATTGCAGTCAAGAACATTTTGAAATATCTTCGGAGAACCAAAGATATGTTCTTGATTTATGGGGGTCAGGAAGAACTCAGTATTGAAGGATATACTGACGCTTCATTCCAATCTGACCAAGACGATTTCCGATCGCAATCAGGCTATGTTTTTAGCTTGAATGGAGGAGCAGTGGTGTGGAAGAGTTTCAAACAATCAATTGTTGCTGATTCCACAACAGAAGCCGAGTATGTTGCAGCCTCAGAAGCATCAAAGGAGGCAGTATGGATTCGTAAGTTCGTTCAGGAACTTGGTGTTGTTCCTTTGAGTGCAGATCCATTAGTTATCTTCTGTGATAACACTAGAGCGATTGCACAAGCAAAGGAACCTCGGTCACACCAGAGGTCCAAGCACATACAGAGAAGGTTTCATTTGATCCGGGAGATCATAGATCGAGGAGAGATCAAGATCTGCAAGGTTCATACAGATGACAATCTGGCTGACCCGCTTACAAAGCCTCTGGCGCAGCAGAAGCATGAGAAGCACTGTAATAATATGGGTTTGAGATTTCTCAACCATTAGTTTAAGTGCAAGTGGGAGATTGTTGGGGTATGCCCTTAAGGCTAATGTTTGAGGCCTTGGGTTATTATCAGTATCATGTATAAACTATGTTTTATAAAGGCAATTGTTGTTATTCAGGTTGTTACATTATCTGCTGCTGTTATGTATACTTCTGAATAATGTCTCAATGGTGTTCAGCTTGGCTGACATGCAGTATTGTCCTTAGTCGAGATATCTTGGTGAACATGAGACAGCCTTGATATGATTGAGACTAATATGTGTTCTGATCTTATAGGATGCTTCGAGCATGGAATAAGATTTAGACACATAGGTGCATTGGATGTACTGGACTGACCCTACTTAGGATGTTCAATTGTTTGTCACAATGTGAATAATCCTTGTATGCAAGCAAATGGCATATTTCCTCTGACTTGAGATCACTTCTGTTTCTAAATGATGATTGGCATTATCTTGAGGTACTTCAATATCATTTGAAAAATTAATGGTTAAGGATTATCTTGGATAATGGGCATGAGTCTTGTTAGGGCACTAGTGATAGATAAAGGATTGCCTCTCCTTATTGGAGTGTGATGTTCTATAGGGGCCCCCTGGATGTGATGGTTGAGAAAGTGTATGGCCATACCCAGATGACTATGTTCATCTGATCTAACCATTCTCATCATGTTGGAGTTACACGCTTGACACGCTTGTCCAACGAGAACATCCAGTAGCAAAGGAAACATGTATGCCAAGTGAATTGGATTCACACTTGTGCTGTGGTTTGGGTGTAGTCTTGGAAGACTCTTTCCTTCATATCGGGAGACAGTGATGTGTTGCTAGATACCCCTCTCTGATCGTGATAATGTAAGTTATCGTTACCGACGTTGAAGGAAACCCTTAGGGTCGCACAATTTGATGATATGGCTTACTTATATCAGATCGTGTGGATTGAATTGTTTTAGTCCAATTTAAAGGAATTTAAACTCTGATTTGAAGTGAGATCTGGTCTGATCATGTTTGATTGATTAGGGCTTGAGATCGGTAAGCTTCGATCGGGATAATTGATGCTTGATCGATGAGATCAAGAAGATCAAGAGATGTGTGGTTAGATCTTGAGCCATTTGGTTCAAAGAGATCTAAACCATGGCTGGTTCGATTTGGTCTTTGAACCAAATAGAATTGAACCGGTTCACTTAGTGAACGCTTGGTTCAAAGGAGAAGGAAGTTTCGATGGTTCACTTTGAGTGAATGCATGAGTATTAAGCACTTACTATATTTGGAAGTCGGTTTTCCATTTTGGAAAACGCCTCCACGATTGTAACGTGGCTCGCCCCCTCTTCTCCTCCCGTTTCCTCTCGTGTGGTAGTGAGTCTTCACGCCAAGGAAGAGAGTTCAAACAGCCGAGAGAGAAAAACATCTCCTTGTACACGATCAAGTTTTCTTTGGATCTTTGCTAGCACAAAGAGCACAAGGGAGTAAGCCTTCAACATCTTGTGTGTGACCTCTTTGGAGAAGAGCCGATCGCCCTTTCTTCTTCCAAGTCATCACTCGAGCAATGGCCATGGTAATGCTTCAATCATCCTTTTATGGTTGGTTATACTTACAAGCCATGCGATCTTCATGAAACCTAGTTTTTCCGCCTATGCAAAAATTTTGAAGCGCATCTGACTTAGGTTTCGACCCTTCACTAGTAATCTGACTTGTCTTCTTTATACAGGGGTTACCAATGCTCAGAAAAACCTACAGCTCTAATCCTTGGGGTCAATAGCAAGACCTGATCTTTTTCCATCACTCGGATCAGTTGGGATGAATTCAAATTGAATAGATCAACCTGCAAGAAGCTGTAACTTTTGATAATGATACATTTCTACGCTACTCATTTATTGTCTGATCTGATTAGCCGTTTAATTGCAGATGTTCCAATTGCCTGACAGTTCTTAAACCTCCAATTTTTATATGATTCAAAAGAATTAGTCTTGTTCTACATGCTTGTTTAATTAGTTCAAATTTTTGATGCATGGATTTTCCTACAAGACATAGCTACTTTTTCTTAAATAATATATTTACGCAGCACTGAATTATGGCTGATTTCTGAATTTTGACTTTTGTGAAAAATCCCAAAAATAAATAATTGAATTTTAAATCAGTAGTTTTACTCCACACTTCCCCCTACATAAATTTGGGACAGCTATGATTCACTTGAGACTAGTATATGGGTTCATTGAGCACGGGTTGTTTACGCAAGCATATAGGTATATATCAAGGGAGATATGCTAGACCGACCCACCGTGAGGATATATCTTAGTGTCACAAGATGAAGATCATAGTGACAGAGTTACGATTGTTCGAGACTTGAGGGCATTGGCATCTCTAAGTGGTGAATGAGACACTTTGATACAACCTAATGCTTCGCCATAAAAGGGAAGTCATAACGGTTGTCATTGAGTGCATCATGAGCCATATGAGAGATTGAACGTGCCAAGAGAGGATTTGCCCCTTCCCTGTGGGCCATACCCAGGTGAGAACCTAATTTAGTGATGCCATAATATTGGGATCAACTAGTGTGACACGCTTGCCCATTCTGGACATCAGTCTGGCAAAAGGACAATTATGTACTCACACTTTATCGCAGTTTTAGAGGTTATCGATGGTGATATTTATTCTGATGACTTGGGTAGCAATAATGTACTGCTAGGGCCACTCATGCTTGTGATGATTTAGTCATCACTGCCAATGTCTAATGAACCTACAGGGTTGCATACTTATACACTGTAGTTCTCATATTGATCATTTAGCCTATGATCAAATAATTGTGTGGTTCAGATCGGTTTGGGAGACTGATGCTTTGAGATTTGTTATGAGGGGATGATATTTTATTTAGTTTATGTTTGACCACTAGTTGACCTCTAGTGGACAACGTTTTACCTCTGTTGACCTCTGTAGTCAAAATGAGTGAAACATGGGTCTTAGTGCAAGTTTGGGACTTAGCACTTAAGTCACTTGAATAAATAAAATTTATTAATTGGCAAGAGAATTTTTTCTTAGCCAATTAATTGGGCTAGGTGCATTTTACAATTAATTATTTAATTGTGAAATTTAATAAGCACCTAAACAATGTCCCACATTGCTAAAAATCTCCAAAAATAGTTGGCTCATCTATTATATATAGAGAGGCTCTGTTGGGAGATTTTTGCACCAGATCTTTCTCTCATCTCCTATTGTCACCTCCCCTTTCCTCCTTGGAGTGAGGATCTTGAAGGTGATAACAAAAGAAAAGTTTTTACATCAAGGTTGGGATAAGTGGTAGTGTTGCCCACTCCTTGTCGCCAACACTCCCATTTCTCCTTGGTGCTGGATCCTGGTGATTGGCACAAGTTGAGAAAATCCTAGAGGCATGGATCTCACTTCCTGAGGCTAGCACTAAGCGTCGAGGTTGGAGAGATCTCGAGGAGTCCGTGTGTGAGCGATTGTAGAGGACGAGCACTTGTGCGTCTTCATCATCGACTGCTTCTAAGATTACTTGATAAGGTATTACTCTTCACTTCCTTCGGTTTTCTCTTGTAAGAGATTCTAGTGTTTCTGGGAATTCTATTTCGGACCTTTGCTTCTGCTATGTTTTAATTTTTATAAGGTCCGGCGATTCACAATAGTGGTGTCAGAGCGATCTTACGAGGCTCGTAGGTGTCTTTTGTACATGTGCAACCCCATGTCATGAAAATTTGTTTTCAAAAATTTTATGCCATGATTTTTCTATTGAAAAATAATTTCTGTTAATTTTCGCCTCTTAATCATCTTCTAGTTCTCATTTTCTTCACATTTGGGATAGACCCCAAGTGGAAGAATTTACCCCTCCTTGCACTCATGGGATAGACCGCAAGACCTATAGGAGATTATCGAGGCAGGGTTATTGTCCTAATCTCTATGGGGTAAGGATCGCAAGGGGCGGTTACCCTTTGTAGACTCCTGACAGAGGCTAAACAATATAGAAGGATGATATAGAGTCACTGAAAATTAATTGAAAGGGTTTTTATGAAAAATAAAAGTGATTACTTGTAGATTTTTTATAGCATGTTGAATCGCATGAGTAATTTTATTTCTGCATTATGTTGTGATCAAAGTCAAGCCCCAATTGCCATGCCTATGATGTATCATTATAAGGCCTGCGTGCCGACTTTAATTATGCATTTCGATTCGGTATTGTAATTTAAAACTGAAGACAATGAAGACATCATGACGTTTTCTTTCTCTCTCCCATGCGCTTCTCTCTAGGTGGCGCCACTCTGACCTAACTGAACCCTAGGGTGGCTTCTAGGGTTAAACCTAGTGGTGCATCTAAGGGGGTGGCAGCTAGGGTTAGATTTGGCACACCTCACCTCCCAAGGTGGCGCATCCTGTTATTTGACCTAACCTTGAGTGGCTTTTAGGGTTACCTAGTTGGTTCATTTAAGGGATGATGGATGGATAAGATGATGGTGCAACCTAGTCAAGTAAGGTGGCTGACCTTCATCCTCAACTGAACCCTCACGGATTCTAGGTCTCCTAGTGGTGCATCCATGGGTTCAAGGGCTGATGTTGAAGGAAAAGCAACCTAGGGGGGCTGATCTTATTCCTTAACCAAACCATGGTGTATCCTAGGTTTCCTAGGTGGCGCATATTGAGGTTCATGGGTTGAGGAAGAGGATTGATGCTCCAAGCTTGCAATGGAGCTGATCTTCTATCTTAGCCAAGAACATGAAGGTCCTTTGGATGCTTCTTACGTTCATGGGCTGATGAAGGAAGATTGAGCACCAAGGATGCTTGATTGCACTTCTGAGAAAAGGCAGCGGACCTCTAGGTGGCGCACCTTGTAGGGGATGTGGTGTATCAAGCAAAGAGGTGAGATACCAAGAGAGGATGGCACATGGATGTTTGGCCGCACCCTAGGAGGAGCTTAGGGTTTGCAAGCTATCTTCGAGAAGGAGATATGAGTTGGCCGAATCCTAGGAGGAGCCTAGGATTTGCGAGCTGGCTCATGGAGAAGACTCAGGCTAGCCGAACCTAAAGGGGATGGGATCTAGGGTTTGCCTAGATGGTGCCTTTAGGGTTCGCAAGCTGACCCATGGAGCTGAAGACCAAGGTGGCACACCTCAAGGCTTGGGGGCAGAACCCTTAGGGCACTCAGGGATGAGCTAAGGACTTGTTGGCATGAGCCCACGGCTCATAACCCTTGGTAGTGCTAGGTGGCTAGGACAAGGTTTATGAGCTTGTTACCCAAGTTATGGGCTTTCAACATATCATATTTTCTATTTTTTGCTTCAGCATGCCTTTACTACTATGGTTTTATTCCACCATAGAATTGCATGCTTATATTGGTAGAATAAGATAAAAGCCCGTGGTGTCGAGACTACAAAAATCATCGATAAATCATATCAAGTCCCAAAACTAGCCTTCTGACGCGTAGCTCTCGTCAAATTATCGATTGATGGTGTTGTGCGTTGTTTCCCACCCCCGATGTTGCAGGAGAAGCTAGCACTAAGGAAGGGGACGAATTGGACGAGAAAATAGCCCCCCATAATTTTCTACGAGCTGAACACGGGCAGGCCATGAAGGCCGTCACGGGTGTGACAGCCTCGGCGGAAAATCCAGGAAGTAAGCACGGCCGTGTGTGCCTTCATGGGCAGGCCGCGATGAGCTCTACGGAATTTTGCGACACCGATCACGGCCGTGAAGAGAAGCACGGGCAGGCCGTGATCACCTCAGCGAAAAATGAAAAAACCGGTGATTTCGGATGCGAATGTGGTCACGACCATGACAAGAAGAACGGCCAGGCCATGAACACCTCAGCAGATCCTGGCAAAACTGGTCATGACTATGAACACCAACATGGCCAGGCCATGATCACCTCGGCGGACTCCGGCAAACACGATCACGGCCATGAATAGCATAACGGCCAGGCCGTGATCACCACAGAAGATGCCATTTCACCCCGACGACCCCATTTTGATGTGGACAACCCACCCTACCACATTCATCCATTCAAGGAGGATCCAAAGGGGTCAAACAAGGTGGTAATACGACGCTCTCAACACACTTCTCAACCACTGGATCATTTTGTAGGACACATCAACCCCTTATCGATACACACCGAGTTCCTTCAATCCAAGGGTGCTACAAGCCATCCCCCAGAAGGCCCAACCACAGATGGGCCTCGCAATCACATCAGCAACATGGCCCAAGAGCACACAACTTCAGTAGTGACCCAGCCCACAACCTCCAAATTCTGTTACTTCCCTACGGTGCGTTCCAAGCGCATCTAACCACCTCAGCCGCTTCCGTTACGAAGGACAGAAGGACATGTGCCACCTTCAGGAATATTTGATAGAAGTTTGTTTTATTTCATCTTATAGCTATAGATTGACCACCTTTGTGGCGTGCAGGAGTTGGTATTAGCTAGGATTCTTGTCTCTTACTCTTTTGTCTTGTTCCCTCCCCTCTTATTCTATAAAGAGAAGGCTGGGTTAATTTCTCTCTAGTTCCCTCATAGTGGTAGAGTTCTCTTGGTGAGCTGCGAGTGCCTCCAGAGATTGGGATCATGGTCGGTGCCTTGATTCCAGTGTTTGTACGTGTCTTGGTCGGAGCCTCAACTCCTCGTTGTATTCCAGCTTCCTTTCCATTTGCAAGAAGAAAATCTCATCGCCACCGGTGGGACAGGTTCACCTGTTTCAAAATTCCTATTGTGTTTTCCTTGGTTTCATCATCTTCACCCACAAGTATCCGTACGACAGAGGTGTGGCCAGAATTTCCTTGTTCTTTGGTTGTTTCTAGGCTCATAGGCGTGTGAGCTGCATCCTGCTTAATCCACAGCTTGTCCCAAGTGCGTGCTGAACTTAAAACCTGCTAAGTGAGCTTGCTAAATTGCTAAGAGGTTAGTGATTACTTTCAGTAGTTGGGTGTCGTTGTTCCCTCCTCGTATTCGTGTTGCCTTAATCGAGTTCGACGCTGATTTCATCGTGTTTCTTGCTGCATTTCCAGAGCATTTTTTACTTCTCTCATCTAAAGGCCCTCTCCCGTTTTTATCGTGCATTGTGTAATACCTTAGAGTATGAAACAAAGGACCCTCCCACCTACTGTAGCTCCATCGTTTCTGGCATCAGAGGTGTTGTGTGTTTGATTCTTATCGTTTGCACGGTCCAACTCTGTTGCATAGCATATTTCCGCACGATTTTTGCATTTTTAGCATCCTGCACTAAGTATATTTTAGCCTTGTTTGTGCATGGTGACTACAACGTCATAAGTCATGTCGTCCCAATTCCCTGACACCATCCCGGAAACCCAACTGTTGGCTCAACCCTCAGAAGGGATTAGCACACCGTTAGACTCTTTAGCTGTGCCTGCTATGCAAGTTCACGCTTTGTTCGCGTGGTTTGATGCCCATGTGGGTAAGACAGACACCGCCGCCCAGCAATTTACTGCAGTGATCTGAGACCTAGTTGATTGTCTAGATGCGTCGAAGCGCATGCACCCGAACCCGGCTCAACCCCCTTGTTGGGGTATGCCCTTAAGGCTAATGTTTGAGGCCTTGGGATTATATCAGTATCATGTATATAAACTCTATGTTTATAAAGGCAATGGTTGTTATTCAGGTTGTTACATCATCTGCTGCAATATGTATACTTCTGAATAATGTCTCAATGCTGTTCAGCTTGGCTGACATGCAGTATTGTCCTTAGTCGAGATATCTTGGTGAACATGAGATAGCCTTGATATGATTGAGACTAATATCTGTTCTAGTCTTATAGGATGCTTCGAGCATGGAATAAGATGTAGACTCATGGGTACATTGGATGTACTGGACAGACCCTACTTAGGATATTCAATTGCTTGTCACAATGTGAATAATCCTTATATGCGAACAAGTGGCATATTTCCTCTGACTTGAGATCACTTGTGTTTCTAAATGATGATTGGCATTGTTTTGAGGTAGTTCAATATCATTTGAAACATAATGGTTATAGACTATCTTGGATAATGAACATGAGTCATGTTAGGGCACTAGTGATAGATATAGGATTGCCGTCTCCTTGATTGGAGTGTGATGTTCTATAGGGGCCCCCTAGATGAGATGATTGAGAAAGTGTATGGCCATACCCAGATGACTATGTTTCATCTGATCTAATCATTCTCATCATATTGGAATTACAGGCTTGACACGCTTGTCCAATAAGAACATCCAGTGGCAAAGGAAACACATATGTCAAGTGACTTGGGTTCACACTTGTGCTGTGGTTTGGGTGTAGTCTTGGAAGACTCTTTCCTTTATATCGGGAGACAGTGATGTGTTGCTAGATACCCCTCACTGATCGTGATAACGTGAGTTATCGTTACCGACATTTAAAGGAAACCCTTAGGGTCGCACAATTTGATGATATGGCTTACTTAAGTCAGATCGTGTGGACTGAATTGTTTTGGTTCAGTTTAATGGGATTTAAACTCTGATTGTAAGTGAGATCTGATCTGATCATGTTTGATTGATTAGGGCTTGAGATCGGTAAGCTTCGATCGAGAGATTGGATGCTAGATCGGTGAGATCAAGAGCATCAAGAGATGAATGGTCAGATCTTGAGCCTTTTGGTTTAATGTGATCTGTATCAAGGCTTGGCTTAATTTGGTCCTTGAACCAAATGAAATGAACCGGCTCATCAAGTGAGCGCATGGTTCAAGGGGAGAGGAAATTGCGATCGTTCACTTGGTGTGAACACATGATCGCATGTGGTGGCTTGCTATTTTTAGAAGCCATGATCTCAAAATGAGACCACGCCTCACGTTCGAAGAGGTCTCTCTATTCTCGCCCCCTTGCTCACGACGACTCTCTCTCGTGTGTGAGTGTTGACGACAAGAGAAGGATTCGACCAAGCAAAGAGATCATCTCTTCTCCCTTCACGCGATCAGGAGACCTTGGAGCCTTGCTAGCACAAGGATCGACAAGGAGTAGGCGATCACCCATCTTGTGTGCGCCACCTTTGGAGGAGAGCCACATCGCCCTCTTCTTCCAAGACGCCATCCAAGAAATGGCACTGGTATGATCTCTCTGTTGATCTATACAGACTCTTAAGTTGATCATATGACATGCATGCGATCCTAGGAAACCCTAGATTCCGCCCATGCAAAATTTTATATGCGCATGCTTTAGGGTTTCGCCCCTTTAGGGAACTTTCACCCCTCCCTCCGCCCAACCTGCTCCAACTCAGGAGTTTCCCCCTCTGGCCGCACCCATTAGGCGCCAACCCTTTGAACCCGAACCGACCATCGCAGGCCTTACGCGGCCCATGAAGACCTAGATTATGGGGATGAACCTTTGGATGAAGACGATGTTTGGGACGCACAAAGGCCCCCAACCCAACCCCGCTACGTGTGCACTCGCATGGATGATGACTTGCGCCTTCTCGCCCAGACAGACCCCGCACCTTTCGTGGGTGGTCTTGACCCCACCAAGTTCTTAGACTGGGTCGCCTCCGTCGGCTCACACTTTGACCTACTTGCTTACCCTTAGCACCATCGTGTCCGGTATATCCGCACCTTGCTCGAAGGCCTCGCGCGTCTACATTGGTAAAACGTGGAGCGCTAGAACGAGCGATATGTGCCTCCTTCATATAGGCAGCGACTCTTAGACCAATATAGTAGCCTCCAACAAGGGTCGAACTCCATTGCAGAGTACCGCTTGACTTTTGACATGTTGCAACTCCATTGCAACTTGTGATGACACAAAAATACATAGTATATTTTGTATCATTTTTTATATCTTTTCATGCTAAATTGAAGATCTTTTACTTGTTTTCATGATAAATTCATTGAATATTGCAAAGTCTACTTCTATTTTGGTTTTTCACAGTTTTCAGGTAAAAAGGCACTATTTTTAGGCGTTTTCAAGCAAAATCAAATGCATAGAAAGATCACCATCATCAAGAGGAGATCACTCAAGAAATTTCACGCAAAACGGAGTGAGTCAGCAAATTACGGCAGTGTCGTAATCCATTTTACGATATCGTAATTCTAAACAGTACTGTAAAATCCGAGCAGTGCCGTATTTTGACAAGTTTCCGAATAGAGCAATATTCCGTACTGTAAAATCCATTTTTGGATTTTACGGCACCTGCCGTAACCAATATTACGGTACCGTATTTTAGAGAGCTTCCAAACAGAAACTTCACCCGATTTTACGGCACTACCGTAAGAAACTACATTGGCCGTAATTTCCAGACATTTCCGAATAGAGAGTTCAGCCGATTTTACGGTACTACCGTAAACCAGATTACGGTGCCGTATTTCCCAGACAACATCAGAACAGAAGACTCGACCGATTTTACGGCAGTGCTGTGAACTATTACACTGCCGTAATTCTTGTCTTGAACGCGACACCCATGTCAAATTCCACGCCTGATTCTTGCGGAGTTGATTGCGGACGATCCAAGGCCTTATATTCGATGCCGTAAGAAGCGGAAGGAGAGCTTTTCATGAGAGGATTACGGAGAGACCAAAAGCCCTAATTTCGTACACAGTCGAGGGAGAAATCACGATCCACACCGCCGCCTAGGGTTTCGCCACCACGCTCGATCCAGACGTTATCCGGCCGTGATTTTCATACTGAAGCTTCATCTGGAGGAGGAGACAACGTGCCAGAAGTATCAGACCGAAAGGAGATCGATTAGAAGATAAATCAAAGAAAAAGAAGTCGCCGGCACTGTTCATCGACGGTTCTTGCAAATTACGGCTGTGAAATACTTCACAGCCATGCTGTATTTTCTAAACTTCTCTTTTACTTCGATTTTTGATCCTCTGAAACCATGATCTATTGTAATTCCTTCATGATGATAGCTTAAACTACTTTTGGGACATGGGGGAGTAATTCACTTGATTTCCAATGACTAGATGACTATTTTTACTATTTCGTTGAGTTTAATATTACCATGATGATTTTGCTCATGCGATAATTGTGCTTAGACTCTCTATAAGTGCATGTTACTAATTATGTTCTTAGAATTTTTGCTTGAGACCGAAAGGTAATTGCTTGAGAATTTGGAACCCTAGAATTGCATGTTAGGATCTCTTCCTTAGGTTAGATCTAATTTGATCTATTCTAGTAGATTAATTGCAATAATTATAACATGAACCTATAGATCGAAACCCTAGTCCCAGCTCATAAAAGTTAAAGTGAACGAAACCCTAGTCCCAGCTTTTCTCTCCGATAATTCCGTTTTTTAGCTTCCAATTTCTATTCTCATTACTTCGATTAACCTAGATAGTAAAAAATCAGCTATTTAGTATTCGACAACGTAGGTCCCTGTGGATTCGATACTTTATTTATTACTTCGAGTATCCGTGCACTTGCGGATCACAACAAGTTTTTGGCGCCGTTGCCGGGGATCTTAGTTTTTGTCGATATTAAAGACATTGAGATTATTGCAATATTAGGTTTTTATTTACTATTTTTTACTTACTGCTTATTTTCTGTTTCTTGAAATCACTTGATCTATCTACTTTGCATGCGCAGGAGCCTTAGGTCAGGACCACTTGTACCATTGGATCCTGAAATCAATAAGACATTAAGAGCGTGCAGAAAGTTGAGATTAGAAGAGACATCACAAGAAGAATTGCAAGAGACATCCCAACCAGAATTAGAAGAAGAAATATTAGAGATGGGAGACAATCAGAACAATCAGAGAACACTTAGGGACTACGCAGCCCCTAATCATCATGAAATTCGTTCAAGTATTGCTAGGCCAGCAATAGAGGCAAACAATTTTGAGATTAAGCCTGGTTTCATTGCAATGTTTCAACAAGATCAATTTCGAGGATCTCCACTGGAGGATCCCAACCAACACTTAGCCTTATTTCTTGAATTATGCGATACTATTAAATTGAATGGTGTTTCTAGCGATGCATTGAGATTAAGACTTTTTTATTTCTCTCTTAGGGATCGGGCAAAGACATGGCTTAATTCACACCCAGCCGGTACCTTCACCACTTGGAATCAACTATCCAATTCCTTCTTGAACAAATACTTTCCCCCAAGCAAGACACTGCAGATGAGAAACCAAATTATAAGCTTTCAACAAAGAAGTGGGGAGTCGCTCAGTGAGGCCTGGGAGAGATTCAATGAATTGCAGCGGAAGTGTCCTCACCATGGACTAGAACTTCAAACTTTACTGCAAACTTTTTATATTACATTATTTGATCAGACTAAAATGATTGTGGATGCTGCTGCAGGAGGAGCTCTTATGAGCAAAACACCAGAAGATGCCTTCAGACTGCTAGAGGAGATGGCATTAAACCACAATCAATGGACTACCAAGAGAGGAGTACTTTACAAGCCTTCACAAGGTAAGGGTGAAAGTGAAGGATGGCGATCCTTAGAAGAAAAGGTAGACTTTTTGTGCAGTAAGTTAAATTCCATGCAAACTACTTCTGTTTCTGCTACTACTTGTGAAAATTATGGCAATGATGGTCATACTGCTGAACATTGTAGAATTGTTGATCAGGGTAATGAGCATGTGAATGTCATAGGGAATTATAATCAAAGTAGACCTAATGATCCCTATTCTAGTTCATATAACCCAGGATGGAGAAATCACCCCAACCTTCCATGGAAAAACAATAACAATGTTGGGGGGAACACTGAAAACAAAGGATTCCAAAGGCAAAATCCCAACCAAAATCTGAATCAAAACAATGATCAATTTTCTGAGATAAAATCCATGTTTGAAAAAATAATGACTAGTCAAAATCAGTTTGAGCTAAAACAAGATAGAAAAATTAAAGAGTTTATGTCTGATCAAAAATAAATCCTGTCAAATCAAAATAGACAAATTGAAGAGTTTAAGGAAAGTTTTCATCAAACTAACTCTAGACTGGATAGAGTAGAAGCCCACAACAAAATTCTTGAAAACCAAATTGCACAACATGCTAGTGTACCTTACAGACCCCCTGGGAAATTGCCTACAAAACCTGAGATAAACCCTAGGGAGCACTGTAATGTCATCATGACTAGAAGTGGGAAACAACTAGGAGAACCTAGAGGGAGGTTTGAAAATAATGAAAAAAGGCTTGTTGATAATGAAAAGGAATTAGAGTTAGGAGAATCTTCTTCACATGAGAAACCCCAAACTTGTTTATCACCTCAAAAGGGTGATGTACCAAAAGGGGAGGAATCATGTGAGAAAGACAATACTAAATCTGATTTGCCTAATCCTTATCAGCCACCAATACCCTTTCCTCAAAGGCTGGTTTAACATAAACTAGACAAAAAGTTTGGCAAATTTCTTGAATCCTGAAAAAGCTTTATGTTAACAATCCCTTTACTGAAGCTATCACTAAAATGCCATCTTATGCCAAGTTTTTAAAGGAAATTTTGTCTAGTAAAAGAAAATTGGATGATTATGGTACATGCACTGTTACTTTAACCGAAGATTGTAGTGCTATCATACAAAACAAACTGCCACCTAAACTGAAAGATCCAGGTAGTTTTTCTATACCTTGTTCAATAGGCACTATGGCTTTTGACCGAGCCTTATGTGACCTCGGTGCAAGTGTGAGTCTAATGCCTCTTTCTACTTACAGGAAACTAAATCTTGGAGAGCTAAAGCATACATCCATATCCTTACAGCTCGCAGATTCGTCGGTAAAGTATCCTGTAGGCATATTAGAGAATGTCCCTGTACAAATTGGTAAGTTTTTCATTCCTGCAGATTTTGTAGTGTTAGACATGGAGGTAAATTCTAGAAATCCTATCATTCTGGGTAGACCTCTATTGGCCACAGCTAAAGCTAACATTGATGTGAAAGAAGGAAAGATTACCTTTGACATCAGGTTGGGCCATAACCTGTGCAGGTGGCTCAAGTTCCATCTCAACCTCTGTGTCTTGTGGATGATCTTGGATTTCGTCCAAATCAAAACTTCTCCCACTCGCTTCTTTCAAGATAAATTATTTTTCAAGAAAGACAGCACCATGGGCGACAAAAACTTTGTCCTCAGTGGGATTATAGAAGTTGTATCCTCTAGTTTCCCTAGGATACCCTACAAACACGTATTTATCTGACCTAGGCTCTAGCTTGCTAGAATTTTGACGCTTAACAAAAGCTTCGCATCCCCAGATCCTCATAAATGTGAGGTTATGTCGTCTCCTAGTCCACAACTCATGCGGAGTCACGGGGACACTCTTAGATGGAACGTTATTCAGTGTGAAAGAGGCTGTCTCTAAAGCACGTCCCTAGAAATACGAAGGTAGAATTGCATGACTCATCATACATCGGACCATGTCTAGCAGAATCCAATTCCGCCTCTCAGACACTCCATTACACTGGGGTGTCTCAGAAGGGGTGAGCTGTGAGAGAATCCCACACTCTTTTAGATAGTCAGTAAACTCATGGCTCAGGTACTCTCCACCTCGATCAGACCGAAGAGCCTTTATGGATCATCCAAGCTGGTTCTCTACTTCAGTCCTGAACTCCTTGAATTTCTCCAAGGATTCATACTTATGTTTCATCAAGTAGACATATCCATGTCTACTGAAATAATCAGTAAATTTGATGAAGTATACAAACCGACCTCTGGCTTGTTTGTTGAATGGTCCACACACATCGCTGTGTATGAGATCCAACAAACCTTTGGCTCTTTCACCTATCTTGGTGAATGGCGCCTTTGCCATTTTGCCCAATAAACAAGGCTCGCACGTGTCAAACTCCTCAAAGGGGCTTGAGTCCAAGGATCCATTTACATGAAGTCGTTGGATGCGATTCTTGTTTATGTGCCCTAAACGACAATGCCAAAGATAAGTGTTGTTGACACCACTTAGCTTAATCCTCTTAGCATTTATGTTGCACATAGAACTCTGCATATCCAAGACATACAAGCCATTGCATAGAGTACCAGAACCATAGACATGTCTGCCAATGAAAAAGAAATTTATTCTCTTTGATTGCAAAACTGAATCCTTTCCTCGCTAGGGCATGAATGGATATAATGTTCTTGGTAATCAATGGTACATAGTAACAATGGTCGAGTTCTAGTTGAAGTCCCGACGGTAGCGAGAGAGTGAGGTCTCCCACGGTCACAGCTGCAACCTATGCGTCGTTACCGACTCGAAGATCAATCTCTCCTTGTCGCACTGTCCTACTTCGTTTGAGCCCTTGCATACTTGTACAAATATGTGCTCCACATGCGGTATCAAGTACCCATGTGTTTGAAGTAGACAAGTTGACTTCAACCACACAAATGCTAGAGCCTGAAGACGAAGGAGTCACCCTTCTCTTCACCTCTTTTTGGTGTTGCCTTTTACAACGCTCGAGCTTGGGGTCACCCCTCAAGTTTCGACACCAGTCCAACTTGTCCTCCGAAAGGATAGATCGCAATTTTTAATCCACTATTGTTCATAGACATGATCTACAGCAACAGACATACAGATTAGTACCACATTTCAATCATTAATCTGGACTTGAAATAAATGATTATTTCTTACTATTTTAATAGGTTGACAACCCTCTCAGGTCAATCCGGGAAACCATAGAATTTCCAAAGTGAGATGGGATCCTTGTTCCTCACACGGCCTCGCGTCCCGCGGGGGCGGGATGTACTGCACAAGGTGACTCATATATCTCAAGGTAGGCACACCGGCCAATTGCAACTAGGAAATTCCCCTTCTCAAGACCGTTCAGGCACTTCGTGTCTAGCGGAGGCTAGATACAGCATGAAGCCCTAACTCCTTGAGGTGCCTCTAGCAACTTCCATCATGTGGGCTAACCACATATGAGAGTTCTAGTCAAGTCCGACCTGACTGTTATGCCCAGGGCCAATGATTTCCTTACGAAAGGCGCGTCCAGAGTTTTAACCGGACTGGGAAATCATTAGCACCACACGCCTCCTAAAGATAGATGGGTGTGTCCCACAGAGGTGGGGAAACAGTGCACAACACCATCGATTGATAGTTTGATGAAGGCTACGCATCAGAAGGCTTTGAGAATGGGACTTGATATAATTTTGAGAGGGTTTGGGTGGTGTCATACCACATTCGTTTTATCTTATCTCTACCATTACAGGCATGCACCCTATAGTGATAACATAAAATAAAACAATCAGAGCATGACAATAAAAGCAGTAAAACATGATATGGTTATAGCCCACACAAGGGAAACAAGCCCCTAGACCGAGACAGTACACCTAGCACTACCAAAAGCTCTAAGCATTCAGCCCATACTCCAAGCCGTTGGCTCCTGGCTCTGAGTGCTTCAGGGTCCTGCTTCAACCCTAGGTGTGCCTCCAAGGTTTCATGCTTCACCTGTTTTAGCTCGCAAAACCTAGGCTCCTCCTAGAGTTCGGCCAACACTCTCCTCTGCCCTTGCTAGCTCGCAAACCCTAGGCTACTCCTAGGAGGTGCCACCACGACCAAATAGGGGGTTGTGTTGCACCACTTCTAGATCAGCCCATGAAACTTATTTGATGCGCCCCTAGGAAGTCCTACAAGCCATCAAAGCCTCAGCCAATCAAGAAGTGCGCGCAAACCCTCTTCATCAGCATCTATTCCTTAAGGTGCGCCACTAGGAGGAACCCTAGAAGCTGTTGGGGTATGCCCTTAAGGCTAATGTTTGAGGCCTTGGGATTGTATCAGTATCATGTATAAACTCAATGTTTATAAAGGCAATGGTTGTTATTCAGGTTGTTACATTATCTACTGCAATATGAATACTTCTGAATAATGTCTCAGTGATGTTCAGCTAGGCTGACATGCAGTATAGTCCTTAGTCGAGATATCTTGGTGAACATGAGACAGCCTTGATATGATTGAGACTAATATGTGTTCTAATCTTATAGGATGCTTCGAGCATGGAATAAGATGTAGACTCATAGGTACATTGGATGTACTGGACAGACCCTGCAAGGATATTCAATTGCTTGTCACAATGTGAATAATCCTTGTATGTAAGCAAGTGGCATATTTCCTCTGACTTGAGATCACTTGTGTTTCTAAATGATGATTGGCATTGTTTTGAGGTAGTTCAATATCATTTGAAATATAATGGTTATAAACTATCTTGGATAATAAGCATGAGTCATGTTAGGGCACTAGTGATAGATATAGGATTGCCGTCTCCTTGTTTGGAGTGTGATGTTCTATAGGGGCCCCCTGGATGAGATGCTTGAGAAAGTGTATGGCCATACCCAGATGACTATGTTCATCTGATCTAATCATTCTCATCATATTGGGATTACAGGCTTGACACGCTTGTCCAATAAGAACATCCAGTGGCAAAGGAAACATGTATGTCTAGTGAATTGAATTCACACTTGTGCTGTGGTTTGGGTGTAGTCTTGGAAGACTCTTTCCTTTATATCGGGAGACAGTGATGTGTTGCTAGATACCCCTCACTGGTCGTGATAACATAAGTTATCGTTACCGACATTTAAAGGAAACCCTTAGGGTCGCACAATTTGATGATATGGCTTACTTATGTCAGATCGTGTGGACTGAATTGTTTTGGTTCAGTTTAAAGGAGTTTAAACTCTGATTGTAAGTAAGATCTGGTCTGATCATGTTTGATTGATTAGGGCTTGAGATCGGTAAGCTTCGATCGAGAGGATTGATGCTTGATCGGTGAGATCAAGAGCATCAAGAGATGTACGGTTAGATCTTGAACCTTCATGGTTCATATAAGATTTAGACCATGGCTTGGCTTGGTTCAATTTGGTCCTTGGACCAAATGCAATTGAACCAAATTAAATTGAACCTGCTCACAAGACATGAACGCTTGGTTCAATTGAGTTGGCGTTTTGGTTCGTTCACAAGACATGAACGCATGGCTTCATGACTTTCCATTTATGGAAATCATGTAACGCCTAAACGCTAACAAACGCCTCTTCTCTTCATGGGTCTCGGCCATGTGGAGTGATCAATCTTCACGCATTGGAGAAGAGAGCTTTCGGCCACAAAGAGGATCATCTCATCTCCTCCATACGACTAGGACACCTTGAAGCTTTGCTAGCACAAGGACGCCAAGGGAGTAGTCATCATCACCTTTGTGTGCGTCTTCTTTGGAGGAGAGCCAATTCGCCCTCTTGCTTCCAAGACACCATTCGAATCAATGGCCTTGGTAAGATCCTATCTTGATCTATACAAAGAAATAATGTTGATCATATGTTCATATTACATGCGATCCTAGAAAAACCTTAATTCCGCCCATGCAAATTTTTCAATTTACGCATGCTTAGGGTTTCTCCCTCTCCTTGAGGGGATCTTTCAATTGGTATCAGAGCAGGTTTTAGTATGAATCATATGATTGCTTTGATATGATTGTGATCCATGCTTGATGCTATGTTTACATGCGCTTACTTGATTCATTGTTACAAGTTGTTTGCGCATGTATCATTGTTACAAGTTGTTTGCGCATGTATCATTGTTACAAGTTGTTTGCGCATGTATCATTGTTACAAGTTGTTTGTGCATGTATCATTGTTACAAGATGTTTGCGCTTATGTATAGATCTAGGGTTTATCATTGTTTGTTCATATCTACATGTTAGTTTGTAAAAATACATGATGTATGTTTTTACTCCTTGGCGCATGTATGATGTTTATTAGTTGGCGCTTGTTATAGAAGTTTTTGTCAAAACCTGTTAACTTGCGCGCCTAACCTAGATCTATATTTGCACCTACTTTAAACCCTTAGACGGGTTGATAGGGTTGAAATCATCAGTCTTGTCTGGACCCAACAGTCTGATCAGACCATCTGACAGCCTAGATGGGTCGACCAGATGGCACCTGTGCGCAAGCACGAGGTGGCTATAGGTCGACTGCATATAGGCGTGTAGCGATGTCTGGTTGAGACAACCAGTGAACGCTCTTGAGTTAGGCCCGGGGTCACACCCGCTTGCCAGAACTCATGAGGGTCGTTCAGCCCAACGCATGCATAGTTGACCACTGGGTCGACTCAAGTCAGTTAGGACTTGGTGCATGCTAGGGCAGTGGGTCTGACTAGATCAGATGAGTGGATCCCTATTAATGGACCGTTGTAAGGTAGTAGGGCACATAAGGAAAATAAAATTGATGCCCATGGGTTTTCGAAAATTTTATTTTCTTGTTTGGATCACATGTTGATTGTATAAACATGAATCAATGTCTATTTCATCTTATGTGGGCTGCCCAATTTTAATGTGTGCTGTGCTGGGGCCTGCGTGCCTGGATTATTAATTATTATAATTGTGATCTGCGCATCACATTTTAATTAATTTATAATGTATAATTGACCTGCGTGTCAATCATGTCTAGATAGATTAAAATGTAATTTGATTAGACATGAGCACAGAGCACACATGGCAGAGGAGCATGCAGCAAGTAGCTTAACCAGTGGGAGGTCTAGAGTTCGACTCTAGGACAGGCGCATCTTACCTGGTAGGCGCATCTGAGCTGCAGTGGGCGCTTGGGGCCAGATGGAGTTGCAAAAGACCCATGAAGAGCTCATGTGAAGACTTAAGTTAAATTAAGGTCTTACCTAGGCTTAATGGGCTTTTACCACATAAGATCATCATGCTTTCATTTATTGTTTAAATAATTAGAACTGCATGATTTATTCTTCTGCTATCACCATAGGATTTGCATGATAGTTAAGAAGATAAAAGGACCGTTAAAATCCAACGTTAAATATCAAGCGCGTAAGCCTTCTGACGCGAAACCTCACTGTTCTGACTATCGTTGGGGCCATGTTGTACCCACTCAGTGGGCACGCCCATCTATCTTCAGACGGTGTGTGATTACACCTGCGTGTTACAGAGAAGGGATTTATCGCTTCTCGTTGCTCAGCATAGCATGTGGTGGTCCAGGGAGTAGGTTGGGTCAGCTTGACCATGTAGGCTACATATGGAGCATATGTTAGCTATATGGAGGCAGCCATCTGTGGGATCAGAGACTGTGTTGTACCAACTCAGTTGGCGCAGTCGGCTGGATCGCCCAGATGAAGGGGAATCGCACGGGTTGGCGATTGGCAGGGATAGCCTACCAGAGATTAGTGCTTGTACTCTCTGTGCATCTTATCTCGCCTGAGCAGGACGCGGAGACCAAGTATGAAATCTGGATCCCATCTCACTAAAAGAGTGTCACTCTTTCGGACTGTTTTGCTGGATTTTTCAGTCAGATAAAATAGTGAGAGAAAGAATCATTCTTAAGTCCTGGATTGATTCTCACATTGATACTGACCTTGCTGTTCTTGCAATGTTGTAGATTCCTGCAGCAACGAACACCACGAATTTCAATGTGCGATCCCTACTGGAAAGGGAGAAGTTTGCTGGGCCAAACTTCTCAGACTGGTACGGACACCTTAAGATTGTTCTTAAGGCTGAGAGGAAACTGTATGTCCTCGAGACGGCAATACCGCCTCAACCCGCTGCGAACGCCGCAAGGGCGGTTCGCGATGCTTATGAGAAGCATGTCAATGACAGCATTGATGTCGCTTGCCTGATGCTTGCGTCTATGACGCCAGAGCTGCAGCGTCAGCACGAGGATCTATCGGCTATAGAAATTATAGCGAACCTCAAGTTGCTGTATGCTGCACAGGCGAGGACTGAACGCTACAATTTGACTAAACTTTTCTTTCAGAGCAAACTTACTGAAGGGAGTCCAGTGGGAGCTCATGTACTCAAGATGATTGGGTATAAGGAGGCTCTAGAGAAACTGGGACATACCATCAATCAGGAGCTTGCTGTAGACATCATACTGCAGTCTCTCCCGGCCTCTTTCGATCCGTTCATTATTAATTTTAATATGAACAAGATCGACTGTACCCCGGCAGAGTTACTGAACATGCTATTGACTACAGAGTTGACTCTAAAGGGAAAGCCTTCATCCTCTGTCTTGATGGTTCCTTCAAGGAACAAAAAGAAGGGGAAGAAGGGCAAAGCCCCTGTTAAGAGCTACAGTAAGGCTCTGAAACAAAAGGTTAAGCGGTCGAAGGAATACAGATGTTTCCATTGTGGCCAGCTGGGTCACTAGAAGAAGGACTGTAAAGCGCTCCAAGGAGACAAGAAGGGAAGCAAGCCTTTTGCTTCTGGCTCAGGTATCTTTGTGACTGAAGTCATGATATCTTCTTCTTCTATTTCATGGGTGTTGGACACCGCATGTGGAGTTCACATTTGTTCAAATGTACAGGAACTCAGAAGAAGAAGACAGGTGGGACAGCATGAGGTGGACCTACGAGTTGGAAACGGGGCACGGGTTGCTGCTGTTGCTGTAGGAGAATATCACATCTCATTACCATCTGGTCTTGTATAGGAACTGGACAATTGTTATTTTGTACCAAGCATAACCAAAAATATTATCTCTATTCCTGCTCTTGTCAGGAAAGGATTTTCCTTTGAATGTAATATTTCAAAGTGTGTTATTACTTTTGATAATATAGTTTATGCTACTGGATCAATTAACAATGGGTTATTCATGTTGGACATGGAATGTTCTATACAACAAATTGATAATAAGAAAGCCAAGTATGCTGATAACAGCACCTTGCTATGGCATAGTCGTTTAGGCCATATTAACAAGAAGCGCATTAAGCGGTTGCATGACCATGGACTGCTGGGATCATTCTCTTGTGAGGAGCTTGATACATGCAAAGCTTGTTTAATGGGTAAAATGACGAAAGCTCCTTTTTCTAATAAAGGTCAAAGGGCTTCAGGTTTACTTGATCTCATTCACAGTGATGTGTGTGGGCCATTTAGTAAACATGCCAGAGGTGGCTATTCATACTTCATTACCTTTACTGATGATTTCAGTAGGTATGGTTATGTCTATCTTATGAGACATAAGAGTGAATCTTTTGACAAGTTCAAAGAGTTCAAAAATGAAGTACAAAATCAGCTAGGCCGAAATATCAAGGCACTTCGCTCAGATCGAGGTGGAGAATACTTGAGTCGAGAGTTTACTGACTATCTGAAGGAGTGTGGGATTATCTCACAGCTCACTCCGCCAGGAACACCGCAATAGAATGGTGTGTCCGAGAGGAGAAACAGAACCTTATTGGATATGGTTCGTTCAATGATGAGTCAGGCTACTCTACCTTACTCCTTTTGGGGATTTGCACTAGAAACAGCTGCAAAGGTACTAAATCGAGTGCCATCTAAGGCAGTTTCAAAGACTCCATATGAGTTATGGTATGGGAAACAGCCGAGCTTGACATTTATTAAGATCTGGGGTTGCGAGGCTTATGTCAAAAAGCTCGCCTCTGGGAAACTGGAGAGCAGGTCTGAGAAATGTATCTTTGTCGGTTACCCTAAGGAAACTAAGGGTTATTATTTCTACGATCCCAAAGAGAACAAAGTATTTGTTGCTCGGACGGCTATTTTTCTTGAGAAGGAATTTCTTCTGCAAGAAGCCAGTGGAAGAGAAATAAAGCTGGATGAGAATCCAGAGGAAGGACAAAGTAGTCAAGCACAATTGGATGAGCTTGAGCCAATAGATCAGGTTATTGAACAACCTGAGGCTCAGATATCACGGGAACCGCGAAGATCGGGAAGGATCTGTCGACAGCCTGAGCGCTATGACGGAGTCTACATCATTAATCATGATGAACCCCTCACTTATGCGGATGCGGTCAGTGGACCGGATTCAGCGAGATGGCTTGAAGCTATGCGAGCCGAGATAGACTCCATGTCAGATAACCAAGTCTGGGATTTGGTTGATCCGCCTCCGGGAGTAATCCCTATAGGCTGTAAATAGATCTTCAAGAAGAAGATTGACATGGATGGTAACGTGGTTACCTATAAAGGCAGGCTAGTTGCGAAAGGTTTCAAACAAATCTACGGGATAGATTATGATGAAACTTTCTCTCCTGTAGCCATGTTCAAGTCTATTCGGATTATTCTCGCGATAGCAGCATATTATGATTATGAGATCTGGCAAATGGATGTGAAGACTGCTTTCCTTAATGGAAATCTGCAAGAGGATGTGTATATGACACAACCTGAAGGTTTCACCAATCCATCAGATCGTCATAAAATATGCAAGTTAAAGAAGTCCATTTATGGACTTAAACAAGCATCAAGAAGCTGGAATATTCGTTTTGATGAATCAATTTGTGAATTTGGTTTCATCAAGAATGAAGATGACCCGTGTGTATATAAGAGGTTTAGTGGGAGCGTGATTACTTTCCTAGTCCTCTACGTCGATGATATCTTGATCATTGGAAACGACATTCCTGAACTACATGCCGTCAAGGCATGGTTAAGAAAATGTTTCCAGATGAAAGATTTAGGAGAAGCAGCCTATGTATTAGGTGTGAAGATCTATAGGGATAGATCTAAGAGGCTTCTCGGGCTGTGCCAGAGTACTTACATCGATAAAGTCCTGGACAGATTTCATTTAGAAAATTCTAAAAGAGGATATCTTCCAGTCAGACATGGTCTGAATCTTTCAAAGAGTCAGTGTCCACAAACACAGACTGAGAAAGATGAAATGGACAATACGCCTTATGCTTCGGCTATTGGGTCCATTATGTATGCGATGTTGTGTACTCGCCCAGACGTCGCTTACGGGTTAAGCGTGACCAGTCGATTCCAAAGTAATCCAGGTAAGGCGCACTGGATTGCGGTCAAGAACATTTTGAAATATCTTCGGAGGACCAAAGATATGTTCTTGGTATATGGAGGTCAGGAAGAACTCAGTATTGAAGGATATACTGACGCTTCGTTCCAATCTGACCAGGATGATTTCCGATCGCAATCAGGCTATGTTTTTAGCTTGAATGGAGGTGCAGTGGTGTGGAAAAGTTTCAAACAGTCTATTGTTGCTGATTCCACAACAGAAGCCGAGTATGTTGCAGCCTCGGAAGCATCCAAGGAGGCAGTGTGGATTCGTAAGTTCATTCAGGAACTTGGTGTTGTTCCTTCGAGTGCAGATCCATTGGTTATCTTCTGTGATAACACTGGAGCAATAGCACAAGCAAAGGAACCACGGTCGCACCAGAAGTCCAAGCACATACAGAGAAGGTTTCATTTGATCCGAGAGATCATTGATCGTGGTGAGATCAAAATCTGCAAGGTTCATACAGATGACAATCTGGCTGACCCGCTTACTAAGCCTCTGGCGCAGCAGAAGCATGAGAAGCACTGTAATAATATGGGTTTGAGATTTCTCAACCATTAGATTAAGTGCAAGTGGGAGATTGTTGGGGTATGCCCT
Organism: Costus lasius; assembly: GCA_027563935.2. NCBI lineage: Eukaryota > Viridiplantae > Streptophyta > Magnoliopsida > Zingiberales > Costaceae > Costus > Costus lasius. Next base: position 60,405,635 of record CM050454.1, on the reverse strand, counting down.
TAAGGCTAATGTTTGAGGCCTTGGGATTGTATCAGTATCATGTATAAACTCAATGTTTATAAAGGCAATGGTTGTTATTCAGGTTGTTACATTATCTGCTGCAATATGAATACTTCTGAATAATGTCTCAGTGATGTTCAGCTAGGCTGACATGCAGTATAGTCCTTAGTCGAGATATCTTGGTGAACATGAGACAGCCTTGATATGATTGAGACTAATATGTGTTCTAATCTTATAGGATGCTTCGAGCATGGAATAAGATGTAGACTCATAGGTACATTGGATGTACTAGACAGACCCTGCAAGGATATTCAATTGCTTGTCACAATGTGAATAATCCTTGTATGTAAGCAAGTGGCATATTTCCTCTGACTTGAGATCACTTGTGTTTCTAAATGATGATTGGCATTGTTTTGAGGTAGTTCAATATCATTTGAAATATAATGGTTATAAACTATCTTGGATAATAAGCATGAGTCATGTTAGGGCACTAGTGATAGATATAGGATTGCCGTCTCCTTGTTTGGAGTGTGATGTTCTATAGGGGCCCCCTGGATGAGATGCTTGAGAAAGTGTATGGCCATACCTAGATGACTATGTTCATCTGATCTAATCATTCTCATCATATTGGGATTAAAGGCTTGACACGCTTGTCCAATAAGAACATCCAGTGGCAAAGGAAACATGTATGTCTAGTGAATTGAATTCACACTTGTGCTGTGGTTTGGGTGTAGCCTTGGAAGACTCTTTCCTTTATATTGGGAGACAATGATGTGTTACTAGATACCCCTCACTGGTCGTGATAACGTAAGTTATCGTTACCGACATTTAAAGGAAACCCTTAGGGTCGCACAATTTGATGATATGGCTTACTTATGTCAGATCGTGTGGACTGAATTGTTTTGGTTCAGTTTAAAGGAGTTTAAACTCTGATTGTAAGTGAGATCTGGTCTGATCATGTTTGATTGATTAGGGCTTGAGATCGGTAAGCTTCGATCGAGAGGATTGATGCTTGATCGGTGAGATCAAGAGCATCAAGAGATGTACGGTTAGATCTTGAACCTTCATGGTTCATATAAGATTTAGACCATGGCTTGGCTTGGTTCGATTTGGTCCTTGGACCAAATGCAATTGAACCAAATTAAATTGAACCCGCTCACAAGACATGAACGCTTGGTTCAATTGAGTTGGCGTTTTGGTTCGTTCACAAGACATGAACGCATGGCTTCATGACTTTCCATTTATGGAAATCATGTAACGCCTAAACGCTAACAAACGCCTCTTCTCTTCATGGGTCTCGGCCATGTGGAGTGATCAATCTTCACGCATTGGAGAAGAGAGCTTTCGGCCACAAAGAGGATCATCTCATCTCCTCCATACGACTAGGACACCTTGAAGCTTTGCTAGCACAAGGACGCCAAGGGAGTAGTCATCATCACCTTTGTGTGCGTCTTCTTTGGAGGAGAGCCAATTCGCCCTCTTGCTTCCAAGACACCATTCGAATCAATGGCCTTGGTAAGATCCTATCTTGATCTATACAAAGAAATAATGTTGATCATATGTTCATATTACATGCGATCCTAGAAAAACCCTAATTCCGCCCATGCAAATTTTTCAATTTACGCATGCTTAGGGTTTCTCCCTCTCCTTGAGGGGATCTTTCAGAAACCACCAAGGAGTCGGCCAACAAAGCGGCTACCAATCTTGGTTAGGTGTGCATGAGAGAAGGCTTGATGCGCCATTGTGATCCCTAATCTTCAACTTGATTTTACAACACAAATTATAGAAAAAGGGGCAGCACGTAGGCCTCACAATTATACATCTCAGGCATGCATTAGAGCTTGTCTATAACCACATCAAGTGCGTAAAGAAAACTATAAAACCAGATTTTAGTTTTTCATTAGAAAACATGTTCATTAAATCTCAGTGATCTTATCAAAAATTCAGATTTTTTGTTTTCTCTCAGGAGTCTACAAGTGGCCATATATACCCCGATTATTGATGCCACTTGCAATCCCTAACTTGTACGGATTAGGGCAATCACCCAGTCCATGCCCCGAAATCTAGATACAAGTCTCACACCATTGGTCTATCCCATGAATATGAGGAGAAATAAATTCTCACACATAGGGTCTATCCCAATGTGTAGAAACCGAAAATCATGAATTTCATAAGAGTGAGAAATAACAAACCAACTATTTTTCTACACATAAAACATGGCATAAAGATTTTCGAAAAATTTTATGACATGCGTATGCTAGAAAAACCATACACCGATGTATCTCGTAACTTGCCTCTGATACCACTGTTGGGAATCCCCGGGCTATTTAAAACAAAAAAACAGCAGAAGCGAGCCTGAAACGAGATTCCTAATTCAACAATAAGGACCGTCTTACGAAAAATACAAAGGATGTGATAGGGTTATACCTTACTTAGCAGTTTGATGCTGGCGATGGCTGAGACGCGCAAAGGCTCGTCCTCTACAATCGAACACACACGGACTGCCTCGAGACTCCTTTGCTCCACGCACGTGCTAGCTTCAGGATAAGAGATCCATGCCTCTAGCATCTTCTCTACTTGCGCCAATCACGAAGACCGCACACCAAGGAGAAGTGGAAGCGTTGGCGACAAGGAGTGGGCAGCGCTACAACTTGTCCCAACCTTGATGCAAAAACTTTCTTATTGTCGTCACCTACAGGACCCTCACGCCAGGAGCAGAGGGGAGGCGACAATAAGAGAGGAGAAAAGAGACTAGTGCAAAATCTCCCAAGAGAGCCTCTCTATTTATAATACAAGCACCAGCTCAGCTCCTCTTTGGAGATTTTCCCCATGCAGGACTATGTGCAGGTGCCACCCCACACACCTGGGTCTCAGGTTCGAGATTCACCAAGTGAAATGCGCTTATACATATTAATTAACCAAGAGAAAAATTTCTCTTGTCAATTAATGACTTTATTTTATTCATGTGACTAAAGTGCCAAGCCTAAACTTGCACTAAGACCCTTATTTGACTCATTTTGACAACTCAGGTCAACAGAGGTCAAACATGGTCCACTAGAGTCAACTAGTGGTCAAACATGAACAAATAAAGTCTCATCTCCTCATAAGAAATCCCATAGCATCAGCTTACCAAAATGATTCGAATCATACAATGATTCGATCAGAGGCTAACCGATCAATACGGAGTCTCTAGCATCTAGGTGTGCGACTCTGTAGGTCCCTCTGACGTTGGCAGTGATGACCTAATCATCACAAGCGGTGAGTGGCACCTAGCAGTACATCGCCGCTACCCAAGTCATCGGAATAAATGTCGCCATCGACAACATCAAAACTGTGATAAGGTATAAGAGTATCAATGTCCCTTTGCCAGGCTGATCGTCCAAGTTGGACAAGTGTGTCACACTTGTTTATTCCAACGACGATGGTCATGACTAAATCAGGCTAAACATGGGTGTGGCCACACGCTTTCAGTCATGCACCATCTAGGGGCCCATGGACATCAAGCTTCCCCATAGGGAAGGGGCAAATCCTCTATCGGCAAGATGAACCTCTCGTATTGCTTAAGATATACCCAATGATAACCGTTATAACCTCCATATTACGGTGAGGTGTTAGGTTGTATCAAAGCACATCCTTTACAACACAAAGATATAATCTTCCTCAAGTCAAAGGACAGATACAACTCTGCCAGTGTGAGATTCTTCTCGAGACACCAAGAAGAACTCTCACGGCGGGTCGGTCTAGCATATATCCCTTGATATACCCTTATGCCTGTGTTAAGCAACGCGTGCTAACCAGCACATAAACGAGTCTCACCCACACCATAGCTGTCCCCTATCCACTATGGCACTTGACTCGGGACATAAGCAAACTCAGATAGTAATATCTCGAGGGACATCATCATGTAAACATACATATGCGCATATGTATAATAAACCATGACAACGACAATGCTAGGATATCTATAAATAACAATGTATGTAGTACATATGTCTAGACCAAAACATAGGTCTCAGGGCATAACACTAACAAGTTACTCCTCCTTTCTTAGGAACACAATGTACAGGACTTACCCATTTACTGTCAGAGATAGGATAGATAATACTTGCATCAAGTAGTTTCAGGACTTCCTTTTTCACAACTTCTTTCATAGAGGGGTTAGGTCTCCTTTGAAAATCTGCATGTGGCTTGTGTTCCTCTTCCATCAAGATCCTATGCATACAAAAAGAGGGGTTAATTCCCTTTAAGTCATCAATTGTGTACCCAATTACCTTTCTCTGAATCCTTAATTCCTTAAGTAGCAAATCTGTCTCCCTTTTTCCAAGCTATGCATCAACAATGATAGGGTAAGCAAAGTCAGGACCAAAAAATTCATAACGAAGGTTATTAGGTAAAACTTTAAGTTCTACTTTTGGAGCCTTCTCTTCTTCACTCTTTTTATCATCACAAATAATGTAATATAATTATTCATTAATTTCAGAACTGCTTTCTACATTAGAATCAAGAACATAATCTAAATCAGAATCATATTCAGAGGTTTCAACAAATAAATCACTAAGATCATAGACAGTGTCATCTACAGCATGTATACTATAACAAGATCCAGAATTTGATGGGTTTTTCATGGCCTCATTCAAGTAACACTCAATTCTTTCATCTCCAATGTTAAGTGTAAGTATACCGTTATTTACATCAATAATCGCTCCTGCTGTGGCTAAGAACGGTCTACCAAGTATAATAGGGATCTTTGCATCTTCTTCCATCTCAAGAACTACAAAATCTGCTGGAATGAAATACTTACCTACTTGGATAGGTATATCTTCCAGAATCCCTACAAGATACTTAAATGAACGATCGGCGAGCTGCAAAGATATTGAAGTTGGTTTAAGTTCTCCCATGTCCAATTTCCTACAAATAAATAATGACATTAGACTCACACTAGCACCTAAATCACATCTGGCTCGGTCAAAAGCCATACTCCCAATAAAACAAGGAATAGAGAAACTACCTGGATTCTTTAATTTTGGTGGCAATTTATTCTGGATAATAGCACTACACTCCTTAGTTAAAGCCATAGTACCATAGTCCTGTATCTTTCTCTTATTGGACAAAATTTCTTTCAAAAATTTAGCATATGTGGGTATTTGAGATAAAGCTTCAGTGAATGGAATATTAATATAAAGCTTCTTTGAAACATCAAAAAATTTTGCAAATTGCTTAACTAATTTTGCTTGCACTAGTCTCTGGGGAAAAGGTATATATGGCCTATAAGGTGCAGGTGAACTTGATCTAGGAATTTCTGGCTGACATCGCTCATCTCCTTTAAGTTCATCACTCTATTGAGGTGACAAGCTAGTTTGGGACTGCCCTTGTACATGAGGTTTTTCCAAGTCTAGTTCATTGTTATGTTCGATATTTCTTCATTATCCTCAACTCTCCCTTTAGGCTCCTTCTCTAAGGTTTAATTCAGGTATAACAGGTATTTGGTCTTCTAAGGTTTTATTGTAAGCTGCTAAAGATCCTACTTGAGAAGTAAGATGACTAACCATTCCCCTACGATCTTCAATCTCCTTATTTTGATTTGTCATGAATTGATTTTGACTAACCATAAACTTTTCAAACATGGACTCTACCCTAAAGGAGTTTACCTTTTTAGTCAAGCTGTACCATCCATCATTTTCATTCTGACCATGTTGATGACAATATAGCATTCATTCTTTAGTAGCCCATTGGTTATGATTCAGGGCCATCTCCTCAAACAAGGTGAAAGCATCTTCAATTCTTTTGCTCATGAGGGCTCCTCCTACGGTAGCATCAATAGTCAAATGGGTATTATAAAGTAAGTGATGCAGGGGCATCCAAAGCACTACGACGATCCACGCACATCAAGAAACCACCAATCAGATTCGGACATCAAGTTTAACTTCTTTTGCTAGACAAATGCATTTGCACCTTACATTATTTGAACACTTGTTATTTACTTTCATGTTCTAGACTAGGATTAGCCTAGGTTTTATTTCTTTAAGCATATTTTACTTTCCTATATTATGTAGTAGGTTGTTTCTAGCCTAGGGTTTTATATGCACCAGTAATTGCACTACAAGGCACCTTCTAATCCTCAACATCCACCCTCAAGCCAAGGACAACTGCCATTCATCAAGCTCAAAGTCAAAGTCAAACATCAGTCAACTACAAAGTCCAACATCAGTCCACACCCAGCTTCAATATTCAACAAGGCGCCACAAGTCTCAATCAGCAATTCAACAACACCAAGTCCCAATGATAAAGTCAAAATCAACCTCCATCTCATCAAGGTCAACTAAACATGCTCATCCATATCCGGCTAGAAGTTTTCTACCAAGGCACCCTTTCACGCATGCAATTCCCAGCCAATCAAATCTTAGCACAAATATAGATCCATCCACCTTCGGCTGAAAACCATAACATCCTTTCACTCATGCAGCTCCTAGCCTATCACAACCCAATGCAACCACATGCAGCATCAATGCCAAATCTCTTGACCGTTTCCAACAAGCATTTCGGCTATAGCTCCAGCACACCACCGTCCATCTGATCCAATGGGGAAGCCAACGGCAACAGCTCATCCTAGCCACCCAAATTCAAAATGAAGAAGCAGCAACCCTTGGATACATTGAGGATTTTGTAACGTTGAGGAGAAGGGGTTTTAAGCCCTTGTATTGAACACTTTGCACTTAGTCTATTTTCTGAAAAAAAAAAAACAATCCAGCTTGTGTTAGCGTGTTCTTGTGTGTTCTTGTTAGTCAGTGTTGAAAGTTGTGTCTTCCTCCTTCCATCCGAGAGTCCTTCCACCCCTCTTCACGTAATCCTTCATGAGTGTCTGCTTGTGGAGTATTGGCGTGGCACCTTGGAGGCTTGGAGTTGGTTAGACATCTTTGAAGCATTCGGCTAAGGAGTCCAAGGCTTGATAAAGAACCATTCTTAAGGACTTTGTTGCTCTTGATGTTGTTTTTCTTGGAAATTTATTTCCTTGAAAATGGCAAGAGGGAGGAAATTGTGACTTGGATTCAGTCCAAGGTCAGCCACCTAGCACAGATGGTCAAAGATGAAATCTGAGTCTCACATATAGGTTGTGGGACAACCTAGGTTCAGAAAGTGTGGGAAAAAGGCTGAATCGATTAATGTGTGTCAGTGTTATGGGTAACTCCTAACTTGGACAAATAATCTTCACCTTATAGTACCTAAGTTCAGTGGGAGCTTGATGACATCTTTGGTCTTGTATGTTGGGGACATACAGATCTTCAAAGACGATATCCCGATCCTTCACTTGGTGAATAGATGATTGGGAAATGTCTTGTGATGAATGACTTGGTGGACCTTACCTATGGGGTAAGTGTTAGAGTTTTTGGATAAGTCCAAGAAACTCCAAGTGCTAAGTCAGATAACATACATCGATGATGGTATGTTATAGACCAGATATGGTTTACGCCGAGAGCATAACCAATTGATACTAGGTCCAATCCAGGTGCATGGCACTGGATAAGGAATGAAGAACACACTTAGGTTCTATATAGAACTAAGGGGTGAAAGACCCCTAAATCTAAGGGGGGCCGAAACCCTAAGGGTGGCGCAAGAGAAAGTTTTCGCATGGGAAGCTAGGGTTTCAACAATAATCGCATATATGTTTATATGATCAACCTCTTATAGTTAGGAATCATACCATAGCCATTTCTATTGGATGGCGTCAAGGAAGAAGAGATTCGAATGAAACTCCTCCAAAAGGTGCGCACACAAGGTGATGCCGCCTACTCCTTGAGATCCTTGTGCTAGCAAGGTTCTTCAAGGGTCTTTGATCGAATCAAAGGGATGAGATGTCTTCGTCCACTTGGCCGAGACCTCTCCAAGACGTGAAGGAAGCTTTTCACCCGCAAGAGAGCGTCGAGAGCAAGAGTCAAAACGTATTGGCGTTCGAGAGAGGTGGCGCATGAAGACTTACTAAAAATAGCAAGCCATGAAGAGCATGCGCCCACTTCTTCATAACCGACAATAACGCTTCAAAGATTGAACCATGCGTTCATGCTCTTGAACCAGTTTAATCTAATTGACCCAACTCAATTTGGTTCAAAGACCAAATCAAAACAGCCCAAGCGATTTGGTCTAGATCGTCTTAAACCCTAAGGTTCCTGATCTAACCGTTCATCTCGTGATGCTTTTGATCTCACCGATCTAGCATCAATTCTCTCGATCGAAGCTTACCGATCTCAAGCCCTAATCAATCAAACATGATCAGACCAGATCTCACTTACAATCAGAGTCTAAATCCCTTTAAACTGAACTTAATCAATTCAGTCCATACGATCTGACTTAAGTAAGCCATATCATCAAATTGTGCGACCCTAGGGTTTCCTTTAAATGTCGGTAACGATAACTCACATTATCACGATCAGTGAGGGGTATCTAGCAACACATCACTGTCTCCCGATATAAAGGAAAGAGTCTTCCAAGACTACACCCAAACCACAGCACAAGTGTGAATCCATTTCACAAGGCATACAAGTTTCCTTTGCCACTGGATGTTCTCATTGGACAAGCGTGTCAAGCCTGTAACTCCAATATGATGAGCATGATTAGATCAGATGAACATAGTCACCTGGGTATGGCCATACACTTTCTCAATCATCTCATCCAAGGGGGGGGCCCCATAGAACATCATGCTCCTTAAACAAAGAGACGACAATCCTATATCTATCATCAGTGCCCTAACCTGACTCATGATCATTATCCAAGATAGTCTATAACCATTATGTTTCAAATGATATTGAACTACCTCAAAACAATGACAATCATCATTTAGAAACACAAGTGATCTCAAGTCAGAGGAAGTATGCCACTTGTTGCATACAAGGATTATTCACATTGTGACAAGCAATTGAATATCCTAGTAGGGTCTGTCCAGTACATCCAATGTACCCATGAGTCTACATCTTATTCCATGCTCGAAGCATCCTATAAGATTAGAACACACATTAGTCTTAACCATATCAAGGCTGTCTCATGTTCACCAAGATATCTCGACTAAGGACATATAGCATGTCAGCCTAGCTGAACAGCATTGAGACATTATTCAGAAGCACAGTTATTGCAGCAGACAATGTAACAAACTGAATAATAACCATTGCCTTTATAAACATAAGGGTTTATACATGATACTGTTACAATCCCATGGCCTCAAACATTAGCCTTAAGGGCATACCCCAACAATCTCCCACTTGCACTTAGTCTAATGGTTGAGAAATCTCAAACCCATATTATTACAGTGCTTCTCATGCTTCTGCTGCGCCAGAGGCTTGGTAAGTGGGTCAGCCAGATTGTCATCTGTATGAACCTTGCAGATTTTGATCTCGCCACGATCAATGATCTCCCGGATCAAGTGAAACCGTCTCTGTATGTGCTTGGACTTCTGGTGCGACCGTGGTTCCTTTGCTTGTGCTATTGCTCCAGTGTTATCACAGAAGATAACCAAAGGATCTGCACTCGAAGGAACAACACCAAGTTCCTGAATGAACTTACGAATCCAAACTGCCTCCTTAGATGCTTCCGAGGCTGCAACATACTCGGCTTCTGTTGTGGAATCAGCAATGATAGATTGTTTGAAACTCTTCCACACCACTGCTCCTCCATTCAAGCTAAAAACATAGCCTGATTGCGATCGAAAATCATCCTGGTCAGACTGGAACGAAGCGTCAGTATATCCTTCAATACTGAGTTCTTCCTGACCTCCATATATCAAGAACATATCTTTGGTCCTCCGAAGATATTTTAAAATGTTCTTGACTGCAATCCAGTGTGCCATACCTGGATTACTTTGGAACCGACTGGTCACGCTTAACCCGTAAGTAACGTCTGGGCGAGTACACAACATCGCATACATAATGGATCCAATAGCCGAAGCATAAGGCGTATTGTCCATTTCATCTTTCTCAGTCTGTGTTTGTGGACACTGACTCTTTGAAAGATTCAGACCATGTCTGACTGGAAGATATCCTCTTTTAGAATTCTCTAAATGGAATCTCTCCAGGACTTTATCGATGTAAGTACTCTGGCACAGCCCGAGAAGCCTCTTAGATCTATCCCTGTAGATCTTCACACCTAATACATAGGCTGCTTCTCCTAAATCTTTCATCTGGAAACATTTCCTTAGCCATGCTTTAACAGCATGCATTTCAGGAATATCGTTTCCAATGATTAAGATATCATCGACGTAGAGGACTAGGAAAGTAATCACGCTCCCACTAAACCTCTTATATACACACGGGTCATCCTCATTCTTGATGAAACCAAATTCACTGATTGATTCATCAAAACGAATATTCCAGCTTCTAGATGCTTGTTTCAGTCCATAAATGGACTTCTTTAACTTGCATATTTTATGACGATCTGATGGATTAGTGAAACCTTCAGGTTGTGTCATATACACATCCTCCTCCAGATTTCCATTAAGGAAAGCCGTCTTCACATCCATCTGCCAGATCTCATAATCATAATATGCGACTATCGCGAAAAGAATCCGAATAGACTTAAACATAGCTACAGGTGAGAAAGTTTCATCATAATCTATCCCGTAGATTTGTTTGAAACCTTTCGCAACTAGCCTGCCTTTATAGGTAACTACGTTACCATCCATGTCAATCTTCCTTTTGAAGATCCATTTACAGCCTATAGGGATTACTCCCGGAGGCGGATCAACCAAATCCCAGACTTGGTTATCTGACATGGAGTCCATCTCGGCTCGCATAGCTTCAAGCCATCTAGCTGACTCCGGTCCACTGACCGCATCCGCATAAGTGAGGGGTTCAGCATTATCAATGATGTAGACTCCGTCATAGCGCTCAGGCTGACGATGGATCCTTCCTGATCTTCGCGGTTCCTGTGATATCTGAGCCTCAGGTTGTTCAATAACCTGATCCACTGGCTCAGGCTCATCCAACTGAGCTTGACTACTTTGTCCTTCCTCTGGATTTCCATCCAGCTTTATTTCTCTCCCACTGGCCTCTTGCAGAAGAAACTCCTTCTCAAGAAAAATGGCCGTCCGAGCAACAAATACTTTGTTCTCCTTGGGATCGTAGAAATAATAACCCTTAGTTTCCTTAGGGTAACCGACAAAGATGCATTTCTCAGATCTGCTCTCTAGTTTCCCAGAGGCGAGGTTTTTAACATAAGCCTCGCAACCCCAGATCTTGATAAATGTCAAGCTCGGCTGTTTCCCATACCATAATTCATATGGAGTCTTTGAAACTGCCTTGGATGGCACTCGGTTTAGTACCTTTGCAGCTGTTTCCAGTGCAAATCCCCAAAAGGAGTAAGGTAGAGTAGCCTGACTCATCATAGAACGAACCATATCAAGTAACGTTCTATTTCTCCTTTCGGACACACCATTCCATTGCGGTGTTCCTGGCGGAGTGAGCTGTGAGATAATCCCACACTCTTTTAGATAGTCAGTAAACGCATGACTCAAGTATTCTCCACCTTGATCAGAACGAAGTGCCTTGATATTTCGGCCTAGCTGATTTTGTACTTCATTTTTGAACTCTTTGAACTTGTCAAAAGATTCACTCTTATGTCTCATAAGATAGACATAACCATATCTACTGAAATCATCAGTAAAGGTAATGAAGTACTGATAGCCACCTCTGGCATGTTTACTAAATGGCCCACACACATCACTGTGTATAAGGTCAAGTAAACCTGAAGCCCTTTGACCTTTGTTAAGAAAAGGAGACTTCGTCATTTTACCCATTAAACAAGCTTTCCATGTATCAATCTCCTCATAGGAGAATGATCCCAGCAGTCCATGATCATGCAACCGCTTAATGCGCTTCTTGTTAATATGGCCTAAACGACTATGCCATAGCAAGGTGCTGTCATCAGCATACTTGGCTTTCTTATTATCAATGTTTTGTATAGAATATTCCATGTCCAACATGAATAACCCATTGTTAATTGAACCAGTAGCATAAACAATATTATCAAGAGTAAGATAACACTTTGAAATCTTGCATTCAAAGGAAAACCCTTTCCTGACAAGAGCAGGAATAGAGATAATATTTTTGGTAATACTGGGTACAAAGTAACAATTGTTTAATTCTAATACAATGCCAGATGGTAATGAGATGTAATAATCCCCTACAGCAACAGCAGCAACCCGTGCCCCGTTTCCAACTCGTAGGTCCACCTCATGCTGTCCCACCTGTCTTCTTCTCTTGAGTTCCTGTACATTTGAACAAATGTGAACTCCACATGCAGTGTCCAACACCCATGAAATAGAAGAAGAGGATATCATGACTTCAGTCACAAATATACCTGAGCCAGAAGCGATGCTTCCCTTCTTGTCTCCTTGGAGCGCTTTGTAGTCCTTTTTCCAGTGACCCAGCTGGCCACAGTGGAAACATATGTATTCCTTTGACCGCTTAACCTTCTGTTTCAGCGCCTTGTTGTAGTTCTTGACTGGGGCTTTGCCCTTCTTCCCCTTCTTCTTGTTCCTGGAAGGAACCATTAAGACAGAGGTTGAAGGCTTTCCCTTCAGAGTTTCCTCAGTAGTCAAGAGCATATTCAGCAACTCTGCCGGAGTACAATCGATTTTGTTCATATTAAAGTTAATAATGAACACATCGAAAGAAGGCGGGAGAGACTGCAGAATAATGTCTACAGCAAGCTCCTGATTGATGGTATGCCCCAGTTTCTCCAGAGCCTCCTTGTGCCCAATCATCTTGAGCACGTGAGCTCCCACTGGGCTCCCTTCAGCCAGTTTGCTCTGAAAGAAAAGCTTGGTCAAATTATAGCGTTCAGTCCTCGCCTGTGCAGCATACAACATCTTGAGGTTTGCTATAATTTCTATAGCAGACATATCCTCATGCTGACGCTGCAGCGGTGGCGTCATAGACGCTAGCATCAGGCAAGCGACATCAATGCTATCATTGACATGCTTTTCATAGGCTTCACGAACCGCCCTTGCGGCGTTCGCAGCGGGTTGAGGCGGCACAGCCATCTCGAGGACATACAGTTTCCTCTCTGCCTTAAGAACAATCTTAAGGTGTCCGTACCAGTCCGAGAAGTTTGGCCCAGCAAACTTCTCCCTTTCCAGTAGGAATCGCACATTGAAGCTCATGGTGTTCGTTGCTGCAGGAATCTACAACAATGCAAGAACAGCAAGGTCAGTATCAATGTTTAGAATCAATCCAGGACTTAAGAAAGATTCTTTTCTCACTATTTTATCTGACTGAAAAATCCATTAAAACAGTCCGAAAGAGTAACACTCTTTTAGTGAGATGGGATCCAGATTTTATACTTGGTCTCCGCGTCCCGCTCAGGCGAGATAAGATGCACAGAGAGTACAAGTACTAATCTCTGGTAGGCAGTCCCTGCCAATCGCCAACCCGTGCGATTCCCCTTCATCTGGGCAATCCAGTAGACTGTGCCAACTGAGTTGGTACAACACAATCTCTGATCCCACAGATGGCTGCCTCCATATGGCTAACATATGCCCCATATGTAGCCTACATGGTCAAGCTGACCTGACCTACTCCCTGGACCACCACGTGCTATGCTGAGCAACGAGAAGCGATAAATCCCTTCTCTGTAACACGCAGGTGAAATCACACACCGTCTGAAGATAGATGGGCGTGCCCACTGAGTGGGTACAACACGGCCCCAACGATAGTCAGAACAGTGAGGTTTCGCGCCAGAAGGCATTACGTGCTTGATATTTTAGCGTTGGATTTTAACGGTCTTTTATCTTCTTACTATGAGGCAAAACCTATGGCTATAGCAGAAGATAAATAACTCATGCAATTCTAATTATTTAAACAATAAAAGAATGCAAGCTGATCTTATGTGGTAAAAGCCCATTAAGCCTAGGTAAGACCTTAATTCACTTAAGTCTTCACTTGCTTTTCTTCATGGGACTTTTGCTTCTCATCTGGTCCAGCCCAGGACCCTAGCGCCCATTGCAGCTCAGGTGCGTCCACCAGGTGAATGCGCCTGTCCTAGGGTCGAACCCTAGACCTCCCACCTGGTCAAGCCACTGCTGCATGCGCCTCTGCCAAGTGTGCTCTGTGCTCATGTCTGATTAAATTACATTTCAATCTATCTAGACAAGATTGACTCGCAGGTCAATTACATCTTATAAATTTAATACAATGTGATTCGCAGATCATAAATAAATATTAATTTTATAATTAACCAGGCACGCAGGCCCCAGCACACACAGCACACATTAAAGGGCAACCCACATAAGATGAAATAAACAAGCATATGGCATCAATCAACATGTGATCCATTACAAAGAAAATAAAATTTTGAAAACCCATTGGCATCAATTTTACTTTTCTTATGTGCCCTACAACCTTACAACGGTCCATTGATAGGGATCCACTCATCATGTCTAGTTAGATCCATGCCCTTGCATGCACCAAGTCTTAACTGACTTGCGTTGACCTAATGGTCAACCATGCATGCGGCAAGGGCTGAACAACCAACATGAGTTCTGGCAAGCGGGTGTGACCCCGGGCCTAACTCATGTGTGTTCACTGGTTGTCTCAACCAGACCTCGCTACACGCCTGTGATGCAGTCGACCTATAGCCACCTCATGCTTGCGCAGAGGTGCCATCTGGTCGACCCATCTAGGCTGTCAGATGGTCTGATCAGACTATTTGGATCCAACCTAGAGGATGATTTCAACCCCATCAACCCGTCTAAGGGTTTACAGTAGGCGCTTAGATCTAAGTGAAGCGCGCAAGATGATATAATTTTTGACAAACAAAAACCTAACAAGCGCCAACAAAATATAACATGCACATCACACATGCGCCAACATCTAATTGCATAGTATGTATTTTCGCATGTGATAAAGTAGATCTAAGCAACGCAAACAAGGATCACACAACATGAAGCAATCATATAGACATATAACAACCGCATGCTCTGATACCAATTGAAAGACCCCTAAATCTAAGGGGGGCCGAAACCCTAAGGGTGGCGCAAGAGAAAGTTTTCGCATGGGAAGCTAGGGTTTCAACAATAATCGCATATATGTTTATATGATCAACCTCTTATAGTTAGGAATCATACCATAGCCATTTCTATTGGATGGCGTCAAGGAAGAAGAGATTTGAATGAAACTCCTCCAAAAGGTGCGCACACAAGGTGATGCCGCCTACTCCTTGAGATCCTTGTGCTAGCAAGGTTCTTCAAGGGTCTTTGATCGAATCAAAGGGATGAGATGTCTTCTTCCACTTGGCCGAGACCTCTCCAAGACGTGAAGGAAGCTTTTCACCCGCGAGAGAGCGTCGAGAGCAAGAGTCAAAACGTATTGGCGTTCGAGAGAGGTGGCGCATGAAGACTTACTAAAAATAGCAAGCCATGAAGAGCATGCGCCCACTTCTTCATAACCGACAATAACGCTTCAAAGATTGAACCATGCGTTCATGCTCTTGAACCGGTTTAATCTAATTGACCCAACTCAATTTGGTTCAAAGACCAAATCAAAACAGCCCAAGCGATTTGGTCTAGATCGTCTTAAACCCTAAGGTTCCTGATCTAACCGTTCATCTCGTGATGCTTTTGATCTCACCGATCTAGCATCAATTCTCTCGATCGAAGCTTACCGATCTCAAGCCCTAATCAATCAAACATGATCAGACCAGATCTCACTTACAATCAGAGTCTAAATCCCTTTAAACTGAACTTAATCAATTCAGTCCATACGATCTGACTTAAGTAAGCCATATCATCAAATTGTGCGACCCTGAGGGTTTCCTTTAAATGTCGGTAACGATAACTCACATTATCACGATCAGTGAGGGGTATCTAGCAACACATCACTGTCTCCCGATATAAAGGAAAGAGTCTTCCAAGACTACACCCAAACCACAGCACAAGTGTGAATCCATTTCACAAGGCATACAAGTTTCCTTTGCCACTGGATGTTCTCATTGGACAAGCGTGTCAAGCCTGTAACTCCAATATGATGAGCATGATTAGATCAGATGAACATAGTCACCTGGGTATGGCCATACACTTTCTCAATCATCTCATCCAAGGGGGGGCCCCATAGAACATCATGCTCCTTAAACAAAGAGACGGCAATCCTATATCTATCATCAGTGCCCTAACCTGACTCATGATCATTATCCAAGATAGTCTATAACCATTATGTTTCAAATGATATTGAACTACCTCAAAACAATGACAATCATCATTTAGAAACACAAGTGATCTCAAGTCAGAGGAAGTATGCCACTTGTTGCATACAAGGATTATTCACATTGTGACAAGCAATTGAATATCCTAGTAGGGTCTGTCTAGTACATCCAATGTACCCATGAGTCTACATCTTATTCCATGCTCGAAGCATCCTATAAGATTAGAACACACATTAGTCTTAACCATATCAAGGCTGTCTCATGTTCACCAAGATATCTCGACTAAGGACATATAGCATGTCAGCCTAGCTGAACAGCATTGAGACATTATTCAGAAGCACAGTTATTGCAGCAGACAATGTAACAAACTGAATAATAACCATTGCCTTTATAAACATAAGGGTTTATACATGATACTGTTACAATCCCATGGCCTCAAACATTAGCCTTAAGGGCATACCCCAACAAGGGGTGATTCTGAAAGTTCCACTAAGGGGGCGAAACCCTAATCATGCAGATATAAAAACTTGCATGGGCGGAATCATAGGATTTCTAGGATGGATTTGCATGTCATATAATCAACTTGAAGATTGTATAGATCAACACAAGGATCATACCATTGCCATTGCTTGGATGGCGACTTGGAAGCAGAGAACGATGCGGCTCTCCTCCAAAGCGTGCGCACACAAGATGAGAGAGGCTTCTCCTTGTCGTTCCTTGTGCTAGCAAGGATCTCCAAGTCTCCTGATCGAGTGAAGGGATGAGATCTCTTGGCTACCTTCTCTTCTCCTTTGCATGAAGAAAACTCCCACACGAGAGAGGCGTCGAGAGGAAGAGGCGAGAGGCGAAAAGAGATGCACCCACGAATGTAGAGGCGTGCCCTCTATTTTGGAAACATGACTTCCAAAAATAGTAAGCCACTTACATCATGCGTTCATGCGTTCACTCCAAGTGAACCATCGCATTTTTCTCTCCCCTTGAACCATGCGCTCACTATGATGAGCTGGTTCAATTACATTTGGTTCAAGGAACAAAATAAGCCAAGGCTTGGTCTAGATCAAATTAAACCATAAGGCTCAAGATCTAACCATTCATCTCTTGATGCTCTTGATCTCACCGATCTAGCATCATTTCTCTCGATCGAAGCTTACCGATCTCAAGCCCTAATCAATCAAACATGATCAGACCAGATCTCACTTACAATCAGAGTTTAAATCCCATTAAACTGAACTAAAACAATTCAGTCCACACGATCTGACTTAAGTAAGCCATATCATCAAATTGTGCGACCCTAAGGGTTTCCTTTAAATGTCGGTAACGATAACTTACGTTATCAAGATCAGTAAGGGGTATCTAGTGTTGGGGTATGCCCTTAAGGCTAATGTTTGAGGCCTTGGGATTGTAAAAGTATCATGTAATAAACTCTTATGTTTATAAAGGCATGGTTATTATTCAGGTTGCTACCTTGTCTGCTGTAATAAGTGTACTTCTGAATAATGTCTCAAAGCTGTTCAGCTAGGCTGACATGCATATGTCCTTAGTCGAGATATCTTGGTGAACATGAGACAGCCTTGATATGATTGAGACTAATATGTGTTCTAATCTTATAGGATGCTTCGAGCATGGAATAAGATGTAGACTCATGGGTACATTGGATGTACTGGACAGACCCTACTAGGATATTCAATTACTTGTCACAATGTGAATGATCCTTGTAAGCACCAAGTGGCACATGTCCTCTGACTTGAGATCACTTGTGTTTCTAAATGATGATTGTCATTGTCTTGAGGTAGTTCAATATCATTTGAAACATAATGATTATAGACTATCTTGGATGGTGAGCTTGAATCAGGTTAGGGCACTAGTGATAGACATAGGATTGCCGTCTCCTTGTTTAAGGAGTGTGATGTTCTAAAGGGGCCCCCCTATATGAGATGATTGAGATAGTGTATGGCCATACCCAGATGACTATGTTCATCTGATCTAATCATGCTCATCGTATTGGAGTTACAAGCTTGATCCGCTTGTCCAATAAGAACATCCAGTGGCAAAGGACACATGTATGCCTAGTGAAGTTGATTCACACTTGTGCTGTGGTTTGGGTGAAGTCTTGGAAGACTCTTTCCTTTATATCGGGAGACAGTGATGTGTTGCTAGATACCCCTCACTGATCGTGATAACGAAAGTTATCGTTACCGACATTTAAAGGAAACCCTCAGGGTCGCACAATTTGATGATATGGCTTACTTAAGTCAGATCGTGTGGACTGAATTGTTTGGGTTCAGTTTAAAGGGATAGAGGCTCTGATTGTAAGTGAGATCTGGTCTGATCATGTTTGATTGATTGGGACTTGAGATCGGTAAGCTTCGATCGAGAGTATTGATGCTAGATCGGTGAGATCAAGAGTATCACGAGATCAACGGTTAGATATTGAACCATTGGTTCAATGAGATCTAGACCATGGCTTGGGCTGGTTTAATTTGGTTCTTGAACCAAATTGATGAAGTGTCCCCTTCATGGGGGAGCGCAAGTAAACAAAATCCCTTTCAAGAGGGGGGCGAAAACCTTAAAGGGGTGGCACATCACCATTGCAAGCAGAAGCAAAAGGTTTTCAAGAATCTTAGCATAAACATATGTTCAACTTGGTGAAGTTGAGACTCATACCATAGCCATCTCGGTTTAGATGGAGCTTTGGAAGCAAAGGCGCAAGTGCCCCTTCTCCGAAGATAATCACACACAAGAGAAGATGGCTTCTCCTTGGATCTCCTTGTGCTAGCAAGGATGCGCAAGGTGTCCTTGATCGAATGTTAGGATGATGGAGAAGTTTCCTTGGCCGAGCGCTTGTTCTTGTCGTCCACTTCCTTCCACACGAGATGGCAAGCAAGCTCTCTTTTTCCAAAAAAAAAACAAAACGCAAAGCCAAGAGAGCAAATGCACTTCGGCGACATCAAGACAAATGACGTTACATGACTTCCCAAAATGGAAAGTCATGAAGCCACTCTCCAACGCCAAAACGCCCCTCTTGATGAACCATGCGTTCACCTAGTGAATCGGTTCATGCTTTGGTTCAATTCGATTTGGCCCAAAGACCAAACTCAAACCAAGCCAAGCCAAGGCATGGTCTAGACCCTCTATGAACCAAATGGCTCATGATCTAGCCGTTCATCTCCTGATGCTCCTGATCTCACCGATCTAGCATCATCTCTCTCGATCGAAGCTTACCGATCTAAAGCCCTAATCAATCAAACATGATCAGGCTAGATCTCACTTGCAATCAGAGATTAAACCCCTTTAAACTGAACCCATACAATTCAGTCCACACGATCTGACTCAAGAAAGCCATATCATCAAATTGTGCGACCCTAAGGGTTTCCTTTAAATGTCGGTAACGACAACTTACGTTATCACGATCAGTGAGGGGTATCTAGCAACACATCACTGTCTCCCGATATAAAGGAAATAGTCTTCCAAGACTACACCCAAACCATGACACAAGTGTGAATCAAAACTCACAAGGCACACATATGTCCTTTGCCACTGGATGTTCTTATTGGACAAGCATGTCAAGCTTGTAACTCCAATACGATGAGCATGATTAGATCAGATGCACATAGTCATCTGGGTATGGCCATACACTACCTCAATCATCTCATATAGGGGGGCCTTTAGAACATCACACTCCTTAAACAAGGAGACGGCAATCCTTTATCTATCACTAGTGCCCTAACCTGATTCAAGCTCACCATCCAAGATAGTCTATAATCATTATATTTCAAATGATATTGAACTACCTCAAAACAATGACAATCATCATTTAGAAACACAAGTGATCTCAAGTCAAAGGACATGTGCCACTTGCTGCTTACAGGGATCATTCACATTGTGACAAGCAATGCAATATCCCAGTAGGGTCTGTCCAGTACATCCAATGTACCCATGAGTCTACATCTTATTCCATGCTCGAAGCATCCTATAAGATTAGCACTCATATTAGTCTCCATCATATCAAGGCTGTCTCATGTTCACCAAGATATCTCGACTAAGGACTTATAGCCTGTCAGCCTAGCTGAACAGCTTTGAGACATTATTCAGAAGTACACTTATTACAGCAGACAAGGTAACAACCTGAATAACAACCATGCCTTATTATAAACTTAAGAGTTTATTACATGATACTTATACAATCCCAAGGCCTCAAACATTAGCCTTAAGGGCATACCCCAACAATTGAAATGGATTGAAGTGGCTTGAACCGGTTCACAAGGGTGAACGCTTGGTTCAAGGGGTTAGGCGTTTTGGTTCGGTAATGGGCGCATAGCTTCATCTCTGCCAGATTGTCATCTGTATGAACCTTGCAAATCTTGATCTCGCCACGATCAATGATCTCCCGGATCAAGTGAAACCGTCTCTGTATGTGCTTGGACTTCTGGTGCGACCGCGGTTCCTTTGCTTGTGCTATAGCTCCAGTGTTATCACAAAAGATAACCAAAGGATCTGCACTCGAAGGAACGACACCAAGTTCTCTCACGAACTTACGAATCCACACTGCCTCCTTGGATGCTTCCGAGGCTGCAACATACTCGGCTTCAGTTGTGGAATCAGCAACAGTAGACTGTTTGAAACTCTTCCACACCACTGCTCCACCATTCAAGCTAAAAACATAGCCTGATTGCGATCGGAAATCATCCTGGTCCGACTGGAACGAAGCGTCAGTATATCCCTCTATACTGAGTTCTTCCTGACCACCATATATCAAGAACATATCTTTGGTCCTCCGCAGATATTTTAAGATGTTCTTGACCGCAATCCAGTGCGCCAAACCTGGATTACTTTGGAATCGACTGGTCACGCTTAACCCGTAAGCGACGTCTGGGCGAGTACACAACATCGCATACATAATGGACCCAATAGCCGAAGCATAAGGCATATTGTCCATTTCATCTTTCTCAGTCTGTGTTTGTGGACACTGACTCTTCGAAAGATTCAGACCATGTCTGACTGGAAGATATCCACGTTTAGAATTCTCTAAATGGAATCTCTCCAGGACCTTATCGATGTAAGTACTCTGGCACAGCCCGAGAAGCCTCTTAGATCTATCCCTGTAGATCTTCACACCTAGTACATAGGCTGCTTCTCCCAAATCTTTCATCTGGAAACATTTTCCTAACCATGCTTTAACAGCATGCATTTCAGGAATATCATTTCCAATGATCAAGATATCATCGACGTAGAGGATTAGGAATGTAATCACGCTCCCACTAAACCTCTTATATACACACGGGTCATCCTCGTTCTTGATGAAACCAAACTCAGAGATTGATTCATCAAAACGAATGTTCCAGCTTCTTGATGCTTGTTTAAGTCCATAAATGGACTTCTTTAACTTGCATATTTTATGACGATCTGCTGGATTAGTGAAACCCTCAGGTTGTGTCATATACACATCCTCATCCAGATTTCCATTAAGGAAAGCTGTTTTCACATCCATCTGCCAGATCTCATAGTCGTAATATGCTGCTATCGCGAAAAGAATCCGAATAGACTTAAACATGGCAACAGGAGAGAAAGTTTCATCATAATCTATCCCGTAGATTTGTTTGAAACCTTTCGCAACTAGTCTGCCTTTATAGGTAACCACGTTACCATCCATGTCAATCTTCTTCTTGAAGATCCATTTACAGCCTATAGGGATTACTCCCGGAGGCGGATCAACCAAATCCCAGACTTGGTTATCTGACATGGAGTCCATCTCGGCTCGCATAGCATCAAGCCATCTAGCTGACTCCGGTCCACTGACCGCATCCGCATAAGTTAGGGGTTCATCATTATCAATGATGTAGACTCCGTCATAGCGCTCAGGCTGTCGACGGATCCTACCCGATCTTCGCGGTTCCCGTGATATCTGAGCCTCAGGTTGTTCAATAACCTGATCTACCGGCTCAGGCTCATCCAACTCTGCTTGACTACTTTGTCCTTCCTCTGGAATCTCATCCAGCTTTATTTCTCTCCCACTGGCCTCTTGCAGAAGAAACTCCTTCTCAAGAAATATGGCCGTCCGAGCAACAAAAACCTTGTTCTCTTTGGGATCGTAGAAATAATAACCCTTAGTTTCCTTAGGGTAACCGACAAAGATACATTTCTCAGATCTGCTTTCCAGTTTCCCAGAGGCGAGCTTTTTGACATAAGCCTCGCAACCCCAGATCCTGATAAATGTCAAGCTAGGCTGTTTCCCATACCATAACTCATATGGCGTCTTTGAAACTGCCTTGGATGGCACTCGGTTTAGTACCTTTGCAGCTGTTTCCAGTGCAAAACCCCAAAAGGAATATGGAAGAGTAGCCTGACTCATCATAGAACGAACCATATCAAGTAACGTTCTATTTCTCCTCTCGGACACACCATTCCACTGTGGTGTTCCTGGCGGAGTGAGCTGTGAGATAATCCCACACTCCTTCAGATAGTCAGTAAACGCATGACTCAGGTATTCACCACCTCGATCAGAACGAAGTGCCTTGATATTTCGGCCTAGCTGATTTTGTACTTCATTTTTGAACTCTTTGAACTTGTCAAAAGATTCACTTTTATGTCTCATTAAATAGACATACCCATACCTACTGAAATCATCAGTAAAGGTAATGAAGTACTGATAGCCACCTCTGGCATGTTTACTAAATGGCCCACACACATCACTGTGTATAAGGTCCAGTAAACCTGAAGTCCTTTGCCCTTTGTGAAGAAAAGGAGACTTCATCATTTTACCCATCAAACAAGCTTTGCATGTATCAATCTCCTCATAGGAGAATGATCCCAGCAGTCCATGATCATGCAACCGCTTAATGCGCTTCTCGTTTATATGGCCTAAACGACTATGCCATAGCAAGGTGCTGTCATCAGCATACTTGGCTTTCTTATTATCAATGTTTTGTATAGAATTTTCCATGTCCAACATGTATAACCCATTGTTAATTGAACCAGTCGCATACACAATATTATCAAAAGTTAAAACACACTTTGAAATCTTGCATTCAAAGGCAAATCCTTTCCTGACTAGAGCAGGAATGGAGATAATATTCTTGGTGATACTTGGTACAAAATAACAATTGTTCAATTCTAATACAATGCCAGATGGTAAAGTAATGAAATAGTCTCCTACAGCAACAGCAGCAACCCGTGCCCCGTTTCCAACTCGTAGGTCTACCTCATGCTGTCCCACCTGCCTTCTTCTCTTGAGTTCCTGCACATTTGAACAAATGTGAACTCCACATGCGGTGTCCAACACCCATGAAATGGTAGAAGAAGATAACATGACCTCAGTCACATATATACCTGAGCCAGAAGCGATGCTTCCCCTCTTATCTCCTTGGAGCGCTTTACAGTCCTTTTCCAGTGACCCAGCTGGCCACAGTGGAAACACCTGTTGTCCTTCGACCGCTTCACCTTCTGTTTCAGGGCCTTGCTGTAATTCTTGACAGGGGTCTTGCCCTTCTTCCCCTTCTTCTTGTTCCTTGAAGGAATCATTAAGACAGAGGTTGAAGGCTTACCCTTCAGAGTTTCCTCAGTTGTCAAGAGCATATTCAGCAGCTCTGCCGGCGTACAATCGATTTTGTTCATATTAAAATTAATGATGAACGCATCGAAAGAAGGCGGAAGAGACTGTAGAATAATGTCCACAGCAAGCTCCTGGTTGACGGTATGCCCCAGTTTCTCTAGAGCCTCCTTGTGCCCAATCATCTTGAGCACATGAGCTCCCACTGGGCTCCCCTCAGCCAGTTTGCTCTGAAAGAAGAGCTTCGTCAGATTATAGCGCTCAGTCCTCGCCTGTGCAGCATACAGCATCTTGAGGTTCGCTATAATTTCTATAGCCGACATATCCTCATGCTGACGCTGCAGCGGTGGCGTCATAGACGCTAGCATCAGGCAAGCGACATCAATGCTATCATTGACGTGCTTTTCGTAGGCATCCCGAACCGCCCTTGCGGCGTTCGGAGCGGGCTGCGGCGGTATCGCCGTCTCGAGGACATACAGTTTCCTCTCTGCCTTAAGAACAATCTTAAGGTGTCCGAACCAGTCAGAGAAGTTCGGCCCAGCAAACTTCTCCCTTTCCAGTAGGGATCGCACATTGAAGCTCATGGTGTTCGTTGCTGCAGGAATCTACAACAGGCAAGAACAGCAAGGTCAGTATCAATGTTTCAGAATCAATCCAGGACTTAAGAAAGATTCTTTTCTCACTATTTTGTCTGACTGAAAAATCCAGTAAACAGTCCGAAAGAGTAACACTCTTTTAGTGAGATGGGATCCAGATTTCATACTTGGTCTCCGCGTCCCGCTCAAGCGAGATAAGATGCACAGAGATGACAAGCACTAATTTCTGGTAGGCTGTCCCAGCCAATCGCCCAACCCGTGCGATTCCCCTTCATCTTGGCAATCCAGCAGACTGTGCCAACTGAGTTGGTACAACACAGTCTCTGATCCCAGAGATGGCTGCCTCCATGTGCTACCATATGCGCCACATATGTAGTCTACATGGTCAAGCTGACCTGACCTACTCCCTGGACCACCACGTGCTATGCTGAGCAACGAGAAGGGATAAATCCCTGCTCTGTAACACGCAGGTGTAATCCAGCACCGTCTGAAGATAGATGGACGTGCCCACTGAGTGGGTTCAACACGGCTCCAACGATAGTCAGAACGGTGAGGTTTCGCGTCAGAAGGCTTACGAGCTTGATATATTAGCGTTGGATTTTAACGGTCTTTTATCTTCTTACTATCAGGCATGTCCTATGGCTATAGCAGAAGATAAACTTAAACATGCAATTCTAATTATTAGCAATAAGTAGAAAGCATGATCTTATGTGGTAAAAGCCCATGAACCCTAGTAAGACCTTAATTTTACTTAAGTCTTCACTTGAGCTCCTTGGCCTCACATCTGGTCCAACCTAGGGCTCTAGCGCCAAGAGCACCTCAGGTGCGCCACCAGGTGAATGCTCCTCTTGGATGTGTGCCTTTGTGCTCTTGTCTAATCAAAATACATTTTTGATCTATCTAGACAAGGTTGACTCGCAGGTCAACAATACATTATAAATTAAGTACAATGTGATTCGCAGATCACAAATTAATTTACAATTTTAAATCCAGGCTCACAGGCCCCAGCACAGCACACAATAGGGCAACCCACATAAGAGTAAATAAACAAGCATATGGTTTCAATCATCATGTGATCCAATCAAGAAATTAAAATTTTGAAAACCCCATAGGCATCACTTTTAATTTCCTTATGTGCCCTACAACCTTACAATGGTCCATTGATAGGGATCCACTCATCCATCTAGATAGATCCTTTTCCCTTGCATGCACCGAGTCCTAACTGACCCGAGTTGACCTGATGGTCAACCATGCATGCGCCAAGGGCTGAACCACCCTCATGAGTTTTGGCAAGCGGGTGTGACCCCGGGCCTAACTCAAGTGTGTTCAGAAGTTGTCTCAATCAGACCTCGCTACACGCCTTGGATGCAGTCGACCTATAGCCACCTCGTGCTTGCGCACAGGTGCTATCTGGTCAACCCATCTAGGCTGTCAGATGGTCTGATCAGACTAGTTTGATCCATTCTAAATGAAGCTTTCAACCCCATCAACCCATCTAAGGGTTTACAATAGGTACTTCTTAGATCTAGTTGGGCGCGCATGTCATTTAGGTTTTAGAAAAACAACAACAACATGGTATAACCGCAACCAACATATATGCGCCAATCAACATAACTCTCATACATGCGCAAATATAAACATACTATTATCTAGCATACTCGCATGAAGAGATAACATATGTCAAACAAGATCAACATACATGTAGATGCGCAAACATGGATCACATAGTATATCAAGCAATCATATGATTATGCTTCAACCGGCCCTCTGATACCAATTGAAGTGTCCCCTTCATGGGGGAGCGCAAGTAAACAAAATCCCTTTCAAGAGGGGGGCGAAAACCTTAAAGGGGTGGCGCATCACCATTGCAAGCGGAAGCAAAAGGTTTTCAAAAATCTTAGCATAAACATATGTTCAACTTGGTGAAGTTGAGACTCATACCATAGCCATCTCGGTTTAGATGGAGCTTTGGAAGCAAAGGCGCAAGTGCCCCTTCTCCGAAGATAATCACACACAAGAGAAGATGGCTTCTCCTTGGATCTCCTTGTGCTAGCAAGGATGCGCAAGGTGTCCTTGATCGAATGTTAGGATGATGGAGAAGTTTCCTTGGCCGAGCGCTTGTTCTTGTCGTCCACTTCCTTCCACACGAGATGGCAAGCAAGCTCTCTTTTTCCAAAAAAAAACAAAACGCAAAGCCAAGAGAGCAAATGCACTTCGGCGACATCAAGACAAATGACGTTACATGACTTCCCAAAATGGAAAGTCATGAAGCCACTCTCCAACGCCAAAACGCCCCTCTTGATGAACCATGCGTTCACCTAGTGAACCGGTTCATGCTTTGGTTCAATTCGATTTGGCCCAAAGACCAAACTCAAACCAAGCCAAGCCAAGGCATGGTCTAGACCCTCTATGAACCAAATGGCTCATGATCTAGCCGTTCATCTCCTGATGCTCCTGATCTCACCGATCTAGCATCATCTCTCTCGATCGAAGCTTACCGATCTAAAGCCCTAATCAATCAAACATGATCAGGCTAGATCTCACTTGCAATCAGAGATTAAACCCCTTTAAACTGAACCCATACAATTCAGTCCACACGATCTGACTCAAGAAAGCCATATCATCAAATTGTGCGACCCTAAGGGTTTCCTTTAAATGTCGGTAACGACAACTTACGTTATCACGATCAGTGAGGGGTATCTAGCAACACATCACTGTCTCCCGATATAAAGGAAATAGTCTTCCAAGACTATGTTGGAGTATGCCCTTAAGGCTAATGTTTGAGGCCTTTGGGATTGTAAAAGTATTATGTAATAAACTCTTATGTTTATGAAAGGCATGGTTATTATTCAGGTTGTTACCTTGTCTGCTGCAATGAGTGTGCTTCTGAATAATGTCTCAAAGCTGTTCAGCTAGGCTGACAGGCTGTATGTCCTTAGTCGAGATATCTTGGTGAACATGAGACAGCCTTGATATGATGGAGACTAATATGAGTGCTAATCTTATAGGATGCTTCGAGCATGGAATAAGATGTAGACTCATGGGTACATTGGATGTACTGGACAGACCCTACTGGGATATTCCATTGCTTGTCACAATGTGAATGATCCTTGTAAGCAGCAAGTGGCACATGTCCTCTGACTTGAGATCACTTGTGTTTCTAAATGATGATTGTCATTGTCTTGAGGTAGTTCAATATCATTTGAAACATAATGATTATAGACTATCTTGGATGGTGAGCTTGAGTCAGGTTAGGGCACTTGTGATAGATAAAGGATTGCCGTATCCTTGTTTAAGGAGTGTGATGTTCTAAAGGGCCCCCTTTATATGAGATGATTGAGGAAGTGTATGGCCATACCCAGATGACTATGTTCATCTGATCTAATCATGCTCATCGTGTTGGAGTTACAAGCTTGACATGCTTGTCCAATAAGAACATCCAGTGGCAAAGGATAAATGTATGCCTTGTGAATAGAGTCACACTTGTGCCTTGGTTTGGGAGTAGTCTTGGAAGACTCTTTCCTTTATATCGGGAGACAGTGATGTGTTGCTAGATACCCCTCACTGATCGTGATAACGTAAGTTATCGTTACCGATCTTTAGAGGAAACCCTCAGGGTCGCACAATATGATGATATGGCTTACTTGAGTCAGATCGTGTGGACTGAATTCTTTGGGTTCAGTTTAAGGGGATTTAATCTCTGATTGTAAGTGAGATCTAGCCTGATCATGTTTGATTGATTAGGGCTTGAGATCGGTAAGCTTGGATCGAGAGAGATGATGCTAGATCAAAGAGATCAGGGGCATCAGGTGATGAACGGTTAGATCATGAGCCTTGGGGTTCAATATGGTCTAGACCACATGGCTTGAGCCATTTCGGTTTGGTTCATGAACCAAAGTCGATTGAAACGGTTTAGCTTGAACCGGTTCACAATTGTGAACGCATGGTTCAATGCTCAAATGCGTTTGAGGTTGGCTTGAGCGCATGGCATGATGAGCTTCCATTTATGGAAAGTCATCATGGCCGGTTTCACAAAAAACGCCTAAACGCATAAGCGTTTGTGCTCTTCTCTTGAACGCCTTGGACAATTTGGTTGAGGTGTGGTTGACGACGAGAAGGAGAGGCTAGGCAAGTGAAGCTCTCGGCAACAAGGAGATTCATCATCCCCTTCCATTCGACAAGAAGGCTTGAGGGTCTTGCTAGCACAAGAGATCTCAAGGAAGTGAGCATCTTCATCTTGTGTGTGGGCTTGTGGAGGAGACCTAGTTTGATCTCTTCTTCCAAACCGACTTCCAAATCCATGGCGTTGGTATGATTCCTTTTCATAACATAAGTTGATCTTATAGATTCATATGCGATCTTGAAACCCTTTTTCCGCAAAGCTTGTTAGAATTGCAAGTTTAGGGTTTCTCCCCTATAATTAGGGGTTCCTACAATTGGTATCAGAGGTAGGCTCTTGATATGATCTATATGATTGCTTATTTGTGATCCATACATTCAAGTTGCGCTTACTTTTACTTGAAGCATGCTTTGTTTTCATGAGGTTGCGCATGTATCTTGTTTTCATGAGGTTGCGCATGTATCTTGCTTTCATGAAGTTGCGCATGATATCATGCTTTAAGTTGCGCTTGTATCATGGCTTTGATAAAGTATGCGCTCCCCCTTGAAGGGGACCCCCTAAAGTATGCGCTCCTCCTTGAAGAGGACCCCCTTAGATCTAAGGGTTATATGCAAGCATGTTGTTTGTTTGTATCATTGCGCATGTTCTAAATGTTTTCTAAAACCTTACATCTTGCGCGCATAATTAGATCTAAGGTGCCACTACATTAAACCCTTAGATGGGTTGATGGGGTTGAAGTCACCACTAGGTTAGATCCAAGTCTGATCAGACCATCTGACAGCTCAGATGGGTTGACCCAATGGCACCTATGCGCAAGCACAAGGTGGCTATAGGTTGACTGCATCTAGGGCGTGTAGCGAGGTCTGGTTGAGACAACTACTGAACACACTTGAGTTAGGCCCGGGGTCACACCCGCTTGCCAAAAACTCATGGGGTAGTTCAGCCCTTGGGGCATGCATGGTTGACCATTAGGTCAACTCGGGTCAGTTAGGACTCGGTGCATGCAAGGGCAAAGGATCTAACTAGATGGATGAGTGGATCCCTATCAATGGACCATTGTAAGGTTGTAGGGCTCGTAAGGAAATTAAAATTGATGCCATGGGGTTTTTCAAAATTTAATTTCTTGATTGGATCACAAGATGATTTGATGCCATGATGCTTGTCTATTTAGTCTTATGTGGGTTGCCCTATTGTGTGCTGTGCTGGGGCCTGCGTGCCTGGGTTTAAATTGTAAATTAATTTGTGATCTGCGAATCACATTGTTTTAATTTATGAAATGTTGTTGACCTGTGTGTCAACCTTGTCTAGATAGATCAAATGTACTTTGATTAGACAAGAGTACAAATGCACACATCATAAAGGGGCATTCAGCTGGTGGCGCACCTGAGGTGCTCTTGGCGCTAGGGCCCTAGGTTGGACCAGATGAGATGCCAAGGAGCTCAAGTGAAGACTTAAGTAAAATTAAGGTCTTACTAGGGTTCATGGGCTTTTACCACATAAGATCATGCTTTCTACTTATTGCAAATAATTAGAGTTGCATGTTTATGTTTATCTTCTGCTATAGCCATAGGATATGCCTGATAGTAAGAAGATAAAAGACCGCTAAAATCCAACGCTAACATATCAAGCTCGTAAGCCTTCTGACGCGAAACCTCACCTTTCTGACTATCGTTGGAGCCGTGTTGAACCCACTCAGTGGGCACGTCCATCTATCTTCAGACGGTGCCGGATTTCACCTGCGTGTTACAGAGTTGGGATTTATCCCCTCTCGTTGCTCAGCATAGCACGTGGTGGTCCAGGGAGTAGGTCGGGTCAGCTTGACCATGTAGACTACATATGTGGCGCATATGGTAGCACATGGAGGCAGCCATCTCTGGGATCAGAGACTGTGTTGTACCAACTCAGTTGGCACAGTCTGCTGGATTGCCAAGATGAAGGGGAATCGCACGGGTTGGCGATTGGCTGGGACAGCCTACCAGAAATTAGTGCTTGTCATCTCTGTGCATCTTATCTCGCCTGTGCGGGACGCGGAGACCAAGTATGAAATCTGGATCCCATCTCACTAAAAGAGTGTTACTCTTTCGGACTGTTTACTGGATTTTTCAGTCAGATAAAATAGTGAGAAAAAGAATCTTTCTTAAGTCCTAGATTGATTCTGAACATTGATACTGACCTTGCTGTTCTTGCTTGTTGTAGATTCCTGCAGCAACGAACACCATGAGCTTCAATGTGCGATCCCTACTGGAAAGGGAGAAGTTTGCTGGGCCGAACTTCTCTGACTGGTTCGGACACCTTAAGATTGTTCTTAAGGCAGAGAGGAAACTGTATGTCCTCGAGACGGCGATACCGCCGCAGCCCGCTCCGAACGCCGCAAGGGCGGTTCGGGATGCCTACGAAAAGCACGTCAATGATAGCATTGATGTCGCTTGCCTGATGCTAGCGTCTATGACGCCACCGCTGCAGCGTCAGCATGAGGACATGTCGGCTATAGAAATTATAGCGAACCTCAAGATGCTGTATGCTGCACAGGCGAGGACTGAACGCTATAATCTGACGAAGCTCTTCTTTCAGAGCAAACTGGCTGAGGGGAGCCCAGTGGGAGCTCACGTGCTCAAGATGATTGGGCACAAGGAGGCTCTGGAGAAACTGGGGCATACCATCAACCAGGAGCTTGCTGTGGACATTATTCTGCAGTCTCTTCCGCCTTCTTTCGATGCGTTCATCATTAACTTTAATATGAACAAGATCGATTGTACGCCGGCAGAGCTGCTGAATATGCTCTTGACAACTGAGGAAACTCTGAAGGGTAAGCCTTCAACCTCTGTCTTGATGGTTCCTTTTAGGAACAAGAAGAAGGGGAAGAAGGGCAAGGCCCCTGTCAAGAATTACAGCAAGGCCCTGAAACAGAAGGTGAAGCGGTCGAAGGACAACAGGTGTTTCCACTGTGGCCAGCTGGGTCACTGGAAAAAGGACTGTAAAGCGCTCCAAGGAGATAAGAGGGGAAGCATCGCTTCTGGCTCAGGTATATATGTGACTGAGGTCATGTTTTCATCTTCTTCTATATCATGGGTGTTGGACACTGCATGTGGAGTTCACATTTGTTCAAATGTACAGGAACTCAAGAGAAGAAGGCAGGTGGGACAGCATGAGGTAGACCTACGCGTTGGAAACGGGGCACGGGTTGCTGCTGTTGCTGTAGGAGACTATTTCATTTCTTTACCATCTGGCATTGTATTAGAATTAAACAATTGTTATTTTGTACCAAGTATCACAAAGAATATTATCTCTATTCCTGCTCTTGTCAGGAAAGGATTTGCCTTTGAATGCAAGATTTCAAAGTGTGTTTTATCTCGTGATAATATTGTGTATGCAACTGGTTCAATTAACAATGGGTTATACATGTTGGACATGGACAATTCTATACAAAATATTGATAATAAGAAAGCCAAGTATGCTGATGACAGCACCTTGTTATGGCATAGTCGTTTAGGCCATATAAACGAGAAGCGCATTAAGCGGTTGCATGATCATGGACTGCTGGGATCATTCTCCTATGAGGAGATTGATACATGCAAAGCTTGTTTGATGGGTAAAATGACGAAGTCTCCTTTTCCTCACAAAGGTCAAAGGGCTTCAGGTTTACTGGACCTAATACACAGTGATGTGTGTGGGCCTTTTGGTAAACATGCCAGAGGTGGCTATCAGTACTTCATTACCTTTACTGATGATTTCAGTAGGTATGGATATGTCTATTTAATGAGACATAAAAGTGAATCTTTTGACAAGTTCAAAGAGTTCAAAAATGAAGTACAAAATCAGCTAGGCCGAAATATCAAGGCACTTCGTTCAGATCGAGGTGGTGAATACCTGAGTCATGCGTTTACTGACTATCTGAAAGAGTGTGGGATTATCTCACAGCTCACTCCGCCAGGAACACCGCAATGGAATGGTGTGTCCGAGAGGAGAAATAGAACGTTACTTGATATGGTTCGTTCTATGATGAGTCAGGCTACTCTTCCATACTCCTTTTGGGGTTTTGCACTGGAAACAGCTGCAAAGGTACTAAACCGAGTGCCATCCAAGGCAGTTTTAAAGACGCCATATGAGTTATGGTATGGGAAACAGCCTAGCTTGACATTTATCAGGATCTGGGGTTGCGAGGCTTATGTCAAAAAGCTCGCCTCTGGGAAACTAGAGAGCAGATCTGACAAATGCATCTTTGTCGGTTACCCTAAGGAAACTAAGGGTTATTATTTCTACGATCCCAAGGAGAACAAGGTATTTGTTGCTCGGACGGCCGTATTTCTTGAGAAGGAATTTATTCTGCAAGAGGCCAGTGGGAGAGAAATAAAGCTGGATGAGAATCCAGAGGAAGGACAAAGTAGTCAAGCAGAGTTGGATGTGCCTGAGCCGGTAGAGCAGGTTATTGGACAACCTGAGGCTCAGATATCACGGGAACCGCGAAGATCGGGTAGGATCCGTCGACAGCCTGAGCGCTATGACGGAGTCTACATCATTGATAATGATGAACCCCTAACTTATGCGGATGCGGTCAGTGGACCGGAGTCAGCTAGATGGCTTGATGCTATGCGAGCCGAGATGGACTCCATGTCAGATAACCAAGTCTGGGATTTGGTTGATCCGCCTCCGGGAGTAATCCCTATAGGCTGTAAATGGATCTTCAAGAAGAAGATTGACATGGATGGTAACGTGGTTACCTATAAAGGCAGGCTAGTTGCGAAAGGTTTCAAACAAATCTACGGGATAGATTATGATGAAACTTTCTCACCTGTAGCCATGTTTAAGTCTATTCGGATTCTTTTCGCGATAGCTGCATATTACGATTATGAGATCTGGCAGATGGATGTGAAAACAGCTTTCCTTAATGGAAATCTGGATGAGGATGTGTATATGACACAACCGGAAGGTTTCACTAATCCATCAGATCGTCATAAAATATGCAAGTTAAAGAAGTCCATTTATGGACTGAAACAAGCATCAAGAAGCTGGAATATTCGTTTTGATGAATCAATCTCTGAGTTTGGTTTCATCAAGAACGAGGATGACCCGTGTGTATATAAGAGGTTTAGTGGGAGCGTGATTACATTCCTAATCCTCTACGTCGATGATATCTTGATCATTGGAAACGATATTCCTGAACTGCATGCTGTTAAGGCATGGTTAGGAAAATGTTTTCAGATGAAAGATCTAGGAGAAGCAGCCTATGTACTAGGTGTGAAGATCTACCGGGATAGATCTAAGAGGCTTCTCGGGCTGTGCCAGAGTACTTACATCGATAAAGTCCTGGAGAGATTCCATTTAGAGAATTCTAAACGTGGATATCTTCCAGTCAGACATGGTCTGAATCTTTCGAAGAGTCAGTGTCCACAAACACAGACTGAGAAAGATGAAATGGACAATACGCCTTATGCTTCGGCTATTGGGTCCATTATGTATGCGATGTTGTGTACTCGCCCAGACGTCGCTTACGGGTTAAGCGTGACCAGTCGATTCCAAAGTAATCCAGGTTTGGCGCACTGGATTGCAGTCAAGAACATTTTAAAATATCTGCGGAGGACCAAAGATATGTTCTTGATATATGGTGGTCAGGAAGAACTCAGTATAGAGGGATATACTGACGCTTCGTTCCAGTCGGACCAGGATGATTTCCGATCGCAATCAGGCTATGTTTTTAGCTTGAATGGTGGAGCAGTGGTGTGGAAAAGTTTCAAACAGTCAACTGTTGCTGATTCCACAACAGAAGCCGAGTATGTTGCAGCCTCGGAAGCATCCAAGGAGGCAGTGTGGATTCGTAAGTTCGTGAGAGAACTTGGTGTCGTTCCTTCGAGTGCAGATCCTTTGGTTATCTTTTGTGATAACACTGGAGCTATAGCACAAGCAAAGGAACCGCGGTCGCACCAGAAGTCCAAGCACATACAGAGACGGTTTCACTTGATCCGGGAGATCATTGATCGTGGCGAGATCAAGATTTGCAAGGTTCATACAGATGACAATCTGGCAGACCCGCTTACCAAGCCTCTGGCGCAGCAGAAGCATGAGAAGCACTGTAATAATATGGGTTTGAGATTTCTCAACCATTAGATTAAGTGCAAGTGGGAGATTGTTGGAGTATGCCCTTAAGGCTAATGTTTGAGGCCTTTGGGATTGTAAAAGTATTATGTAATAAACTCTTATGTTTATGAAAGGCATGGTTATTATTCAGGTTGTTACCTTGTCTGCTGCAATGAGTGTGCTTCTGAATAATGTCTCAAAGCTGTTCAGCTAGGCTGACAGGCTGTATGTCCTTAGTCGAGATATCTTGGTGAACATGAGACAGCCTTGATATGATGGAGACTAATATGAGTGCTAATCTTATAGGATGCTTCGAGCATGGAATAAGATGTAGACTCATGGGTACATTGGATGTACTGGACAGACCCTACTGGGATATTCCATTGCTTGTCACAATGTGAATGATCCTTGTAAGCAGCAAGTGGCACATGTCCTCTGACTTGAGATCACTTGTGTTTCTAAATGATGATTGTCATTGTCTTGAGGTAGTTCAATATCATTTGAAACATAATGATTATAGACTATCTTGGATGGTGAGCTTGAGTCAGGTTAGGGCACTTGTGATAGATAAAGGATTGCCGTATCCTTGTTTAAGGAGTGTGATGTTCTAAAGGGCCCCCTTTATATGAGATGATTGAGGAAGTGTATGGCCATACCCAGATGACTATGTTCATCTGATCTAATCATGCTCATCGTGTTGGAGTTACAAGCTTGACATGCTTGTCCAATAAGAACATCCAGTGGCAAAGGATAAATGTATGCCTTGTGAATAGAGTCACACTTGTGCCTTGGTTTGGGAGTAGTCTTGGAAGACTCTTTCCTTTATATCGGGAGACAGTGATGTGTTGCTAGATACCCCTCACTGATCGTGATAACGTAAGTTATCGTTACCGATCTTTAGAGGAAACCCTCAGGGTCGCACAATATGATGATATGGCTTACTTGAGTCAGATCGTGTGGACTGAATTCTTTGGGTTCAGTTTAAGGGGATTTAATCTCTGATTGTAAGTGAGATCTAGCCTGATCATGTTTGATTGATTAGGGCTTGAGATCGGTAAGCTTGGATCTAGAGAGATGATGCTAGATCAAAGAGATCAGGGGCATCAGGTGATGAACGGTTAGATCATGAGCCTTGGGGTTCAATATGGTCTAGACCACATGGCTTGAGCCATTTCGGTTTGGTTCATGAACCAAAGTCGATTGAAACGGTTTAGCTTGAACCGGTTCACAATTGTGAACGCATGGTTCAATGCTCAAATGCGTTTGAGGTTGGCTTGAGCGCATGGCATGATGAGCTTCCATTTATGGAAAGTCATCATGGCCGGTTTCACAAAAAACGCCTAAACGCATAAGCGTTTGTGCTCTTCTCTTGAACGCCTTGGACAATTTGGTTGAGGTGTGGTTGACGACGAGAAGGAGAGGCTAGGCAAGTGAAGCTCTCGGCAACAAGGAGATTCATCATCCCCTTCCATTCGACAAGAAGGCTTGAGGGTCTTGCTAGCACAAGAGATCTCAAGGAAGTGAGCATCTTCATCTTGTGTGTGGGCTTGTGGAGGAGACCTAGTTTGATCTCTTCTTCCAAACCGACTTCCAAATCCATGGCGTTGGTATGATTCCTTTTCATAACATAAGTTGATCTTATAGATTCATATGCGATCTTGAAACCCTTTTTCCGCAAAGCTTGTTAGAATTGCAAGTTTAGGGTTTCTCCCCTATAATTAGGGGTTCCTACAGACTACACCCAAACCATGACACAAGTGTGAATCAAAACTCACAAGGCACACATATGTCCTTTGCCACTGGATGTTCTTATTGGACAAGCATGTCAAGCTTGTAACTCCAATACGATGAGCATGATTAGATCAGATGCACATAGTCATCTGGGTATGGCCATACACTACCTCAATCATCTCATATAGGGGGGCCTTTAGAACATCACACTCCTTAAACAAGGAGACGGCAATCCTTTATCTATCACTAGTGCCCTAACCTGATTCAAGCTCACCATCCAAGATAGTCTATAATCATTATATTTCAAATGATATTGAACTACCTCAAAACAATGACAATCATCATTTAGAAACACAAGTGATCTCAAGTCAAAGGACATGTGCCACTTGCTGCTTACAGGGATCATTCACATTGTGACAAGCAATGCAATATCCCAGTAGGGTCTGTCCAGTACATCCAATGTACCCATGAGTCTACATCTTATTCCATGCTCGAAGCATCCTATAAGATTAGCACTCATATTAGTCTCCATCATATCAAGGCTGTCTCATGTTCACCAAGATATCTCGACTAAGGACTTATAGCCTGTCAGCCTAGCTGAACAGCTTTGAGACATTATTCAGAAGTACACTTATTACAGCAGACAAGGTAACAACCTGAATAACAACCATGCCTTATTATAAACTTAAGAGTTTATTACATGATACTTATACAATCCCAAGGCCTCAAACATTAGCCTTAAGGGCATACCCCAACAATTGAAATGGATTGAAGTGGCTTGAACCGGTTCACAAGGGTGAACGCTTGGTTCAAGGGGTTAGGCGTTTTGGTTCGGTAATGGGCGCATAGCTTCATCTCTTCCATTTATGGAAAGTATTGAAGGCGACTTCACCTTAACGCCAAAGCGTTTTGAACGCTCGACTTCACTCCTCTCTTCTCAACGTTCATCCTTGGTGGTGAGGGCATTCGGACGAGAAGAGGAGGAAGGTTGCTCTCGCCAAGCTTGATCTCCAAATCTCCTTCACGCGACAAGGGATACTTTGGAGCCTTGCTAGCACAAGGGACGTTCAAGGTGTAGGCCTTCTTCTTCTTGTGTGCGATTCCTTTGGAGAAGTTCTCTTTGAACTTTGCTTCCAAGCCGACATCCGATCTATGGCATTGGTATGATCACATTCTTGATCTAATGAAATATTATAGTTGATCATATGAGCACATAAGCGATTGAATTCTTGAAACCCTAGCAAAATGCATGCGCCCCCTTGTTTAGGGTTTTCGGCCCCCCCCCCCCTCTTGAAAGGGGTTTTTAACCGCTTGCGCTCCCCCTTGAAGGGGACCCTTCAATTGGTATCAGAGCCTAGGATCTTATATGATTCATATGATTGCTATGTATGTTTTGTGATCTATATATGTTTGATGCTTAGATCTATGTTTTCTCTTCATGCGATTATACTAGTGGATAGTATGTTCATGTTGCGCATGTATGAGAGTTATGTTGTGTTGGCGCTAGTTGAATGGCGCATGTATGATGATTGCGCTTCTTTCATGTTGTTGTAGTTGTTTTTCTTAAAAACCCTAAATGACATGCGCGCCTTGCATATTAGATCTAAGCCGCACCTACAATAAACCCTTAGATGGGTTGATGGGGTTGAAGTCACCTCTAGATTAGATCCAATAGTCTGATCAGACCATCTGACAGCCTAGATGGATCGACCAGATGGCACCTGTGCGCAAGCATGAGGTGGCCATAGGTCGATCGCACCTTAGGCGTGTAGCGAGGTCTGGTTGAGACAACCAGTGAACACACATGAGCTAGGCCCGGGGTCACACCCGCTTGCCAGAACTCATGAGGGTTGTTCAGCCCTTGGCGCATGCATGGTTGACCATTAGGTCAACACGGGTCAGTTAGGACTCGGTGCATGCAAGGGCAGAGGATCTGATTAGATGGATGAGTGGATCCCTATCAATGTACCATTGTAAGGTTGTAGGGGCACATAAGGAAATTAAAATTGATGCCATGGGGTTTTCAAAATTTAATTTCATGATTGGATCACATGTTGATTGATGCCATGATGTTTGTTTATTTAATCTTATGTGGGTTGCCCTAATGTGTGCTGTGCTGGGGCCTGCGTGCCTGGAATTAAACTTGTAAATTATTTTGTGATCTGCGAATCACATTTGTACTTAATTTATAATGTATAATTGACCTGCGAGTCAAACTTGTCTAGATAGATCAAATTGTATTTGATTAGACAAGAGCACAAAGGCACACATCCAAGAGGGGTTTTCAGCTGGTGGCGCACCTGAGGTGCTCTTGGCGCTAGGGCCCTGGGTTGGACCAGATGAGATGCAAAAGTCCCAAGAAGAGCTAGTGAAGACTTAAGTTTCTTAAGGTCTTACTTAGGCTTTGGGCTTTTACCACATAAGATGCATGCTTTCTTTTTATTGCTTATATAATTAGAACTGCATGAGTTTATCTTCTGCTATCACCATAGGACTTGCATGATAGTGAAGAAGATAAAAGACCGTTAAAATCCAAACGCTAACATATCAAGCTCGTAAGCCTTCTGACGCGAAACCTCACTGTTCTGATTATCGTTGGAGCCGTGTTGTACCCACTCAGTGGGCACGTCCATCTATCTTCAGACGGTGCTGGATTTCACCTGCGTGTT
The DNA here is from genome assembly GCA_027563935.2 of Costus lasius. NCBI lineage: Eukaryota > Viridiplantae > Streptophyta > Magnoliopsida > Zingiberales > Costaceae > Costus > Costus lasius. The sequence goes on along the minus strand of CM050454.1, from coordinate 60,366,722 downwards.
ACAGAGAAGGGATTTATCGCTTCTCGTTGCTCAGCATAGCACGTGGTGGTCCAGGGAGTAGGTCGGGTCAGCTTGACCATGTAGACTACATATGTGGCGCATATGGTAGCACATGGAGGCAGCCATCTGAGGGATCAGAGACTGTGTTGTACCAACTCAGTTGGCACAGTCTGCTGGATTGCCCAGGTGAAGGGGAATCGCACGGGTTGGCGATTGGCTGGGACAGCCTACCAGAAATTAGTGCTTGTCATCTCTGTGCATCTTATCTCGCCTGAGCGGGACGCGGAGACCAAGTATGAAATCTGGATCCCATCTCACTAAAAGAGTGTTACTCTTTCGGACTGTTTTACTGGATTTTACAGTCAGCTAAAATAGTGAGAAAAGGAATCATTCTTAAGTCCTGATTGATTCTTAACATTGATATTGACCTTGCTGTTCTTGCATTGTTGTAGATTCCTGCAGCAACGAACACCATGAGCTTCAATGTGCGATCCCTACTGGAAAGGGAGAAGTTTGCTGGGCCGAACTTCTCTGACTGGTTCGGACACCTTAAGATCGTTCTTAAGGCAGAGAGGAAACTGTATGTCCTCGAGACGGCGATACCGCCGCAGCCCGCTCCGAACGCCGCAAGGGCGGTTCGGGATGCCTATGAAAAGCACGTCAATGATAGCATTGATGTCGCTTGCCTGATGCTAGCGTCTATGACGCCACCGCTGCAGCGTCAGCATGAGGATATGTCGGCTATAGAAATTATAGCGAACCTCAAGATGCTATATGCTGCACAGGCGAGGACAGAACGCTATAATCTGACGAAGCTCTTCTTTCAGAGCAAACTGGCTGAAGGGAGCCCAGTGGGAGCTCACGTGCTCAAGATGATTGGGCACAAGGAGGCTCTGGAGAAACTGGGGCATACCATCAACCAGGAGCTTGCTGTAGATATTATTCTGCAGTCTCTCCCGCCCTCTTTCGATGCGTTCATCATTAACTTTAATATGAACAAAATCGATTGTACGCCGGCAGAGCTGCTGAATATGCTCTTGACTACTGAGGAAACTCTGAAGGGCAAGCCTTCAACCTCTGTCTTAATGGTTCCTTCTAGGAACAAGAAGAAGGGGAAGAAGGGCAAGGCCCCTGTCAAGAACTACAGTAAGGCACTGAAACAGAAGGTGAAGCGGTCGAAGGACAACAGGTGTTTCCACTGTGGCCAGCTGGGTCACTGGAAAAAGGACTGTAAAGCGCTCCAAGGAGATAAGAGGGGAAGCATCGCTTCTGGCTCAGGTATATATGTGACTGAGGTCATGTTATCTTCTTCTACCATATCATGGGTGTTGGACACTGCATGTGGAGTTCACATTTGTTCAAATGTACAGGAACTCAAGAGAAGAAGGCAGGTGGGACAGCATGAGGTAGACCTACGCGTTGGAAACGGGGCACGGGTTGCTGCTGTTGCTGTAGGAGACTATTTCATTTCTTTACCATCTGGCATTGTATTGGAATTAAACAATTGTTATTTTGTACCCAGTATTACCAAGAATATTATCTCTATTCCTGCTCTTGTCAGGAAAGGATTTGCCTTTGAATGCAATATTTCAAAGTGTGTTTTATCTTGTGATAATATTGTGTATGCAACTGGTTCAATTAACAATGGGTTGTTCATGTTGGACATGGAAAATTCTATACAAAACATTGATAATAAGAAAGCCAAGTATGCTGATGACAGCGCCTTGCTATGGCATAGTCGTTTAGGCCATATTAACGAGAAGCGCATTAAGCGGTTGCATGATCATGGACTGCTGGGATCATTCTCCTATGAGGAGATTGATACATGCAAAGCTTGTTTAATGGGTAAAATGACGAAGTCATTTTTTTCTAATAAAGGTCAAAGGGCTTCAGGTTTACTTGACCTTATACACAGTGATGTGTGTGGGCCATTTAGTAAACATGCCAGAGGTGGCTATCAGTACTTCATTACCTTTACTGATGATTTCAGTAGGTATGGGTATGTCTATTTGATGAGACATAAGAGTGAATCTTTTGACAAGTTCAAAGAGTTCAAAAATGAAGTACAGAATCAGCTAGGCCGAAATATCAAGGCACTTCGCTCAGATCGAGGTGGAGAATACTTGAGTCATGCGTTTACTGACTATCTAAAGGAGTGTGGGATTATCTCACAGCTCACTCCGCCAGGAACACCGCAATGGAATGGTGTGTCCGAGAGGAGAAATAGAACGTTACTTGATATGGTTCGTTCTATGATGAGTCAGGCTACTCTTCCATACTCCTTTTGGGGTTTTGCACTGGAAACAGCTGCAAAGGTACTAAACCGAGTGCCATCCAAGGCAGTTTCAAAGACGCCATATGAGTTATGGTATGGGAAACAGCCGAGCTTGACATTTATCAGGATCTGGGGTTGCGAGGCTTATGTCAAAAAGCTCGCCTCTGGGAAACTGGAGAGCAGATCTGAGAAATGTATCTTTGTCGGTTACCCTAAGGAAACTAAGGGTTATTATTTCTACGATCCCAAAGAGAACAAAGTTTTTGTTGCTCGGACGGCCATATTTCTTGAGAAGGAATTTCTTCTGCAAGAGGCCAGTGGGAGAGAAATAAAGCTGGATGAGATTCCAGAGGAAGGACAAAGTAGTCAAGCATAGTTGGATGTGCCTGAGCCGGTAGATCAGGTTATTGAACAACCTGAGGCTCAAATAACACGGGAACCGCGAAGATCGGGAAGGATCCGTCGTCAGCCTGAGCGCTATGACGGAGTCTACATCATTGATAATGATGAACCCCTCACTTATGCGGATGCGGTCAGTGGACCGGAGTCAGCTAGATGGCTTGAAGCTATGCGAGCCGAGATGGACTCCATGTCAGATAACCAGGTCTGGGATTTGGTTGATCCGCCTCCGGGAGTAATCCCTATAGGCTGTAAATGGATCTTCAAGAAGAAGATTGACATGGATGGTAACGTTGTTACCTATAAAGGCAGGCTAGTTGCGAAAGGTTTCAAACAAATCTACGGGTTAGATTATGATGAAACTTTCTCTCCTGTAGCCATGTTTAAGTCTATTCGGATTCTTTTCGCGATAGCAGCATATTATGATTATGAGATCTGGCAGATGGATGTGAAGACAGCTTTCCTTAATGGAAATCTGGATGAGGATGTGTATATGACACAACCTGAAGGTTTCACTAATCCATCAGATCGTCATAAAATATGCAAGTTAAAGAAGTCCATTTATGGACTTAAGCAAGCATCAAGAAGCTGGAATATTCGTTTTGATGAATCAATCTCTGAGTTTGGCTTCATCAAGAACGAAGATGACCCGTGTGTATATAAGAGGTTTAGTGGGAGCGTAATTACATTCCTAATCCTCTACGTCGATGATATCTTGATCATTGGAAATGATATTCCTGAAATGCATGCTGTTAAAGCATGGTTAAGGAAATGTTTCCAGATGAAAGATCTAGGAGAAGCAGCCTATGTATTAGGTGTGAAGATCTACAGGGATAGATCTAAGAGGCTTCTCGGGCTGTGCCAGAGTACTTACATCGATAAAGTCCTGGAGAGATTTCATTTAGAGAATTCTAAACGAGGATATCTTCCAGTCAGACATGGTCTGAATCTTTCGAAGAGTCAGTGTCCACAAACACAGACTGAGAAAGATGAAATGGACAATACGCCTTATGCTTCGGCTATTGGGTCCATTATGTATGCGATGTTGTGTACTCGCCCAGACGTCGCTTACGGGTTAAGCGTGACCAGTCGATTCCAAAGTAATCCAGGTATGGCGCACTGGATTGCAGTCAAGAACATTTTAAAATATCTGCGGAGGACCAAAGATATGTTCTTGATATATGGTGGTCAGGAAGAACTCAGTATAGAAGGATATACTGACGCTTCATTCCAGTCAGACCAGGATGATTTCCGATCGCAATCAGGCTATGTTTTTAGCTTGAATGGTGGAGCAGTGGTGTGGAAGAGTTTCAAACAGTCAACTGTTGCTGATTCCACAACAGAAGCCGAGTATGTTGCAGCCTCGGAAGCATCCAAGGAGGCAGTGTGGATTTGTAAGTTCGTGAGAGAACTTGGTGTTGTTCCTTCGAGTGCAGATCCTTTGGTTATCTTCTGTGATAACACTGGAGCAATCGCACAAGCAAAGGAACCACGGTCGCACCAGAAGTCCAAGCACATACAGAGACGGTTTCACTTGATCCGGGAGATCATTGATCGTGGCGAGATCAAAATATGCAAGGTTCATACAGATGACAATCTGGCAGACCCGCTTACCAAGCCTCTGGCGCAGCAGAAGCATGAGAAGCACTGTAATAATATGGGTTTGAGATTTCTCAACCATTAGATTAAGTGCAAGTGGGAGATTGTTGGGGTATGCCCTTAAGGCTAATGTTTGAGGCCTTGGGATTGTAAAAGTATCATGTAATAAACTCTTATGTTTATAAAGGCATGGTTATTATTCAGGTTGCTACCTTGTCTGCTGTAATAAGTGTACTTCTGAATAATGTCTCAAAGCTGTTCAGCTAGGCTGACATGCATATGTCCTTAGTCGAGATATCTTGGTGAACATGAGACAGCCTTGATATGATTGAGACTAATATGTGTTCTAATCTTATAGGATGCTTCGAGCATGGAATAAGATGTAGACTCATGGGTACATTGGATGTACTGGACAGACCCTACTAGGATATTCAATTACTTGTCACAATGTGAATGATCCTTGTAAGCACCAAGTGGCACATGTCCTCTGACTTGAGATCACTTGTGTTTCTAAATGATGATTGTCATTGTCTTGAGGTAGTTCAATATCATTTGAAACATAATGATTATAGACTATCTTGGATGGTGAGCTTGAATCAGGTTAGGGCACTAGTGATAGACATAGGATTGCCGTCTCCTTGTTTAAGGAGTGTGATGTTCTAAAGGGGCCCCCCTATATGAGATGATTGAGATAGTGTATGGCCATACCCAGATGACTATGTTCATCTGATCTAATCATGCTCATCGTATTGGAGTTACAAGCTTGACCCGCTTGTCCAATAAGAACATCCAGTGGCAAAGGACACATGTATGCCTAGTGAAGTTGATTCACACTTGTGCTGTGGTTTGGGTGAAGTCTTGGAAGACTCTTTCCTTTATATCGGGAGATAGTGATGTGTTGCTAGATACCCCTCACTGATCGTGATAACGAAAGTTATCGTTACCGACATTTAAAGGAAACCCTCAGGGTCGCATAATTTGATGATATGGCTTACTTAAGTCAGATCGTGTGGACTGAATTGTTTGGGTTCAGTTTAAAGGGATAGAGGCTCTGATTGTAAGTGAGATCTGGTCTGATCATGTTTGATTGATTGGGACTTGAGATCGGTAAGCTTCGATCGAGAGTATTGATGCTAGATCGGTGAGATCAAGAGTATCACGAGATCAACGGTTAGATATTGAACCATTGGTTCAATGAGATCTAGACCATGGCTTGGGCTGGTTTAATTTGGTTCTTGAACCAAATTGAAATGGATTGAAGTGGCTTGAACCGGTTCACAAGGGTGAACGCTTGGTTCAAGGGGTTAGGCGTTTTGGTTCGGTAATGGGCGCATAGCTTCATCTCTTCCATTTATGGAAAGTATTGAAGGCGACTTCACCTTAACGCCAAAGCGTTTTGAACGCTCAACTTCACTCCTCTCTTCTCAACGTTCATCCTTGGTGGTGAGGGCATTCGGACGAGAAGAGGAGGAAGGTTGCTCTCGCCAAGCTTGATCTCCAAATCTCCTTCACGCGACAAGGGATACTTTGGAGCCTTGCTAGCACAAGGGACGTTCAAGGTGTAGGCCTTCTTCTTCTTGTGTGCGATTCCTTTGGAGAAGTTCTCTTTGAACTTTGCTTCCAAGCCGACATCCGATCTATGGCATTGGTATGATCACATTCTTGATCTAATGAAATATTATAGTTGATCATATGAGCACATAAGCGATTGAATTCTTGAAACCCTAGCAAAATGCATGCGCCCCCTTGTTTAGGGTTTTCGGCCCCCCCCCCCCTCTTGAAAGGGGTTTTTAACCGCTTGCGCTCCCCCTTGAAGGGGACCCTTCATCTAGCAACACATCACTGTCTCCCGATATAAAGGAAAGAGTCTTCCAAGACTACACCCAAACCACTGCACAAGTGTGAACCCAAGTCACTTGACATATGTGTTTCCTTTGCCACTGGATGTTCTTATTGGACAAGCGTGTCAAGCCTGTAATTCCAATATGATGAGAATGATTAGATCAGATGAAACATAGTCATCTGGGTATGGCCATACACTTTCTCAATCATCTCATCCAGGGGGCCCTTATAGAACATCACACTCCAAACAAAGAGACGGCAATCCTATATCTATCACTAGTGCCCTAACATGACTCATGCTCATATCCAAGATAGTCTATAACCATTATGTTTCAAATGATATTGAACTACCTCAAAACAATGCCAATCATCATTTAGAAACAGAAGTGATCTCAAGTCAGAGGAAATATGCCACTTGTTTGCATATAAGGATTATTCACATTGTGACAAGCAATTGAATATCCTAAGTAGGGTCTGTCCAGTACATCCAATGTACCCATGAGTCTACATCTTATTCCATGCTCGAAGCATCCTATAAGATTAGAACACATATTAGTCTCAATCATATCAAGGCTGTCTCATGTTCACCAAGATATCTCGACTAAGGACAAAACTGCATGTCAGCCAAGCTGAACAGCATTGAGACATTATTCAGAAGTATACATATTGCAGCAGATGATGTAACAACCTGAATAACAACCATTGCCTTTATAAACATAGAGTTTATATACATGATACTGATATAATCCCAAGGCCTCAAACATTAGCCTTAAGGGCATACCCCAACAATCTCCCACTTGCACTTAATCTAATGGTTGAGAAATCTCAAACCCATATTATTACAGTGCTTCTCATGCTTCTGCTGCGCCAGAGGCTTTGTAAGCGGGTCAGCCAGATTGTCATCTGTATGAACCTTGCAGACTTTGATCTCGCCACAATCAATGATCTCCCGGATCAAGTGAAACCTTCTCTGTATGTGCTTGGACTTCTAGTGCGACCGTGGTTCCTTTGCTTGTGCTATAGCTCCAGTGTTATCACAGAAGATAACCAAAGGATCTGCACTCGAAGGAACAACACCAAGTTCATGAACGAACTTACGAATCCATACTGCCTCCTTGGATGCTTCTGAGGCTGCAACATACTCGGCTTCTGTTGTGGAATCAGCAACAATTGACTGTTTGAAACTTTTCCACACCACTGCTCCTCCATTCAAGCTAAAAACATAGCCTGATTGCGATCGAAAATCATCCTGGTCAGATTGGAACGAAGCGTCAGTATATCCTTCAATACTGAGTTCTTCCTGACCTCCATATATCAAGAATATATCTTTGGTCCTCCGAAGATATTTCAAAATGTTCTTGACTGCAATCCAGTGTGCCTTCCCTGGATTACTTTGGAACCGACTGGTCACGCTTAACCCGTAAGCGACGTCTGGGCGAGTACACAACATCGCATACATAATGGACCCAATAGCCGAAGCATAAGGCGTATTGTCCATTTCATCTTTCTCAGTCTGTGTTTGTGGACACTGACTCTTTGAAAGATTCAGACCATGTCTGACTGGAAGATATCCTCTTTTAGAATTTTCTAAATGGAATCTCTCCAGGACTTTATCGATGTAAGTACTCTGGCACAGCCCGAGAAGCCTCTTAGATCTATCTCTGTAGATCTTCACACCTAATACATAGGCTGCTTCTCCTAAATCTTTCATCTGGAAACATTTTCTTAACCATGCCTTAACCGCATGTAGTTCAGGAATATCGTTTCCAATGATTAAGATATCATCGACGTAGAGGACTAGAAAAGTAATCACGCTCCCACTAAACCTCTTATATACACACGGGTCATCTTCATTCTTGATGAAACCAAATTCACAGATTGATTCATCAAAACGAATATTCCAGCTTCTTGATGCTTGTTTAAGTCCATAAATGGACTTCTTTAATTTGCATATTTTATGACGATCTGATGGATTAGTGAAACCTTCAGGTTGTGTCATATACACATCCTCTTCTAGTTTTCCATTAAGGAAAGCGGTCTTCACATCCATTTGCCAGATCTCATAATCATAATATGCCGCTATCGCGAGAATAATCCGAATAGACTTGAACATGGCTACAGGAGAGAAAGTTTCATCATAATCTATCCCGTAGATTTGTTTGAAACCTTTCGCAACTAGCCTGCCTTTATAGGTAACCACGTTACCATCCATGTCAATCTTCTTCTTGAAGATCCTTTTACAGCCTATAGGGATTACTCCCGGAGGCGGATCAACCAAATCCCAAACTTGGTTATCTGACATGGAGTCCATCTCGGCTCGCATAGCTTCAAGCCATCTCGCTGATTCCGGTCCACTGACCGCATCCGCATAAGTGAGGGGTTCATCATCAATGATGTAGACTCCGTCATAGCGCTCAGGCTGTCGACGGATCCTTCCCGATCTTCGCGGTTCCCGTGATATCTGAGCCTCAGGTTGTTCAGTAACCTGATCTACTGGCTCAGGCTCATCCAACAGTGCTTGACTACTTTGTCCTTCTTCTGGATTCTCATCCAGCTTTATTTCTCTCCCACTGGCCTCTTGCAGAAGAAATTCTTTCTCAAGAAAAATAGCCGTCCGAGCAACAAATACTTTGTTCTCTTTGGGATCGTAGAAATAATAACCCTTTGTTTCTTTAGGGTAACCGACAAAGATACATTTCTCAGATCTGCTCTCTAGTTTCCCAGAGGCGAGCTTTTTGACATAAGCCTCGCAACCCCAGATCTTAATAAATGTCAAGCTCGGCTGTTTCCCATACCATAACTCATATGGAGTCTTTGAAACGGCCTTGGATGGCACTCGGTTTAGTACCTTTGCAGCTGTTTCCAGTGCAAATCCCCAAAAGGAGTAAGGTAGAGTAGCCTGACTCATCATAGAACGAACCATATCCAGTAAGGTTCTATTTCTCCTCTCGGACACACCATTCCATTGCGGTGTTCCTGGCGGAGTGAGCTGTGAGATAATCCCACACTCCTTCAGATAGTCAGTAAACTCATGACTCAAGTATTCTCCACCTCGATCTGAACGAAGTGCCTTGATATTTCGGCCTAGCTGATTTTGTACTTCATTTTTGAACTCTTTGAACTTGTCAAAAGATTCACTCTTATGTCTCATTAGATAGACATAACCATACCTACTGAAATCATCAGTAAAGGTAATGAAGTATGAATAGCCACCTCTGGCATGTTTACTAAATGGCCCACACACATCACTGTGAATGAGGTCAAGTAAACCTGAAGCCCTTTGACCTTTGTTGGAAAAAGGAGACTTCGTCATTTTACCCATTAAACAAGCTTTGCATGTATCAAGCTCCTCATAGGAGAATGATCCCAGCAGTCCATGTTCATGCAACCGCTTAATGCGCTTCTTGTTAATATGGCCTAAACGACTATGCCATAGCAAGGTGCTGTCATCAGCATACTTGGCTTTCTTAATATCAATCTGCTGTATTGAACATTCCATGTCCAACATGAATAACCCATTGTTAATTGACTTAGTAGCATAAACAATATTATCAAAAGAAATATAACACTTTGAAATCTTGCATTCAAAGGAAAACCCTTTCCTGACAAGAGCAGGAATAGAGATAATATTCTTAGTTATGCTCGGTACAAAATAACAATTGTCCAGTTCTAATACAAGACCAGATGGTAAAGAGATGTGATAAACTCCTACAGCAACAGCAGCAACCCGTGCCCCGTTTCCTACTCGTAGGTCCACCTCATGCTGTCCCACCTGTCTTCTTCTCTTGAGTTCCTGTACATTTGAACAAATGTGAACTCCACATGCAGTGTCCAACACCCATGAAATAGAAGAAGAAGATACCATGACTTCAGTCATGTAAATACCTGAGCCAGAAGCGAAAGGGTTGCTTCCCTTCTTATCTCCTTGGAGCGCTTTACAGTCCTTTTTCCAATGACCTAACTGGCCACAATGGAAACATCTGTATTCCTTTGACCGCTTTACCTTTTGCTTTAGAGCCTTGTTGTAGCTCTTGATAGGGGCTTTGCCCTTCTTCCCCTTCTTCTTGTTCCTAGAAGGAACCATTAGGACAGAGGATGAAGGCGTTCCCTTCTCACGAGACTGAGTCTGCTCAGTAGTCAAGAGCATGTTCAGTAACTCTGCCGGCGTACAGTCGATCTTGTTCATGTTAAAATTAATAATGAATGGATCGAAAGAGGCCGGGAGAGACTGCAGGATAATGTCTACAACAAGCTCCTGATTGATGGTGTGTCCCAGTTTCTCTAGAGCCTCCTTGTACCCAATCATCTTGAGTACGTGAGCTCCAACTGGATTCCCTTCAGTCAGTTTGCTCTGAAAGAAAAGTTTAGTCAAATTGTAGCGTTCAGTCCTTGCCTGTGCTGCATACAGCATCTTGAGGTTTGCTATAATTTCTATAGCAGATAAATACTCATGCTGACGCTACAGCTGTGGCGTCATAGACGCTAGCATAAGGCAAGCGACATCAATGCTATCATTGACATGTTTTTCATAAGCTTCCCGAACCGCCCTTGCGGCGTTCGCAGCGGGTTGAGGCGGTATAGCCGTCTCGAGGACATACAGTTTCCTCTCAGCCTTAAGAACAATCTTAAGGTGTCCGTACCAGTCTGAGAAGTTTGGCCCAGCAAACTTCTCCCTTTCCAGTAGGGATCGCACATTGAACGCTGTGGTGTTCGTTGCTGCAGTAATCTACAACAATGCAAGAACAGCAAGGTCAGTATCAATGTTATAATCAATTCAGGACTTAAGAATGATTCTTTTCTCACTATTTTATCTGACTGAAAAATCCAGTAAAACAGTCCGAAAGAGTAAAACTCTTTTAGTGAGATGGGATCCAGATTTCATACTTGGTCTCCGCGTCCCGCTCAGGCGAGATAAGATGCACAGAGAGTACAAGCACTAATTTCTAGTAGGCAACCCCTGCCAATCGCCAACCCGTGCGATTCCCCTTCATCTGGGCAATCCAGCAGACTGTGCCAACTGAGTTGGTACAACACAGTCTCTGATCCCACAGATGGCTGCCTCCATATGGCTACCATATGCTCAATATGTAGCCTACATGGTCAAGCTGACCCGACCTACTCCCTGGACCACCACGTGCTATGCTGAGCAACGAGAAGCGATAAATCCCTTCTCTATAACACGTAGGTGTAATCACACACCGTCTGAAGATAGATGGGCGTGCCCACTGAGTGGGTACAACACGGCCCCAACGATAGTCAGAATAGTGAGGTTTCGCGTCAGAAGGCTATCGTGCTTGATATTTAACGTTAGATTTTAACGGTCCTTTTATCTTCTTACTATCATTCAAACCCTATGGTGATAGCAGAAGAATAGATCATGCAGTTACTAAATTACTTAAACAGTAAATTAAAAGCATGATGATCTTATGTGGTAAAGGCCCATTAAGCCTAAGTAAGACCTTAATAAACTTAAGTCTTCACTTGAGCTCTTCATGGGTCTTTTGCATTTCCACTGGCCCAACCCGGGCCCAAGCGCCCACTGCAGCTCAGGTGCGCCCACCAGGTAAAATGCGCCTGACCTAGAGTCGAACCCTAGACCTCCCACTGGTGAAGCCACTTGCTGCATGCGCCTCTGCCATGTGTGCTCTATGCTCATGTCTGATTAAATTACAATTTAATCTATCTAGACATGATTGACTCGCAGGTCAATTACACTTTATAAATTAATTAAAATGTGATGCGCAGATCACAAAAATAATTTACAAATAATTCTTCCAGGCACGCAGGCCCCAGCACAGCACACATTAATTTAGGCAGCCCACATAAGATTAAATAAACAATCATCCATGTTATACAATCATCATGTGATCCAATCAAGAAAATAAAATTTTTCGAAAAACCCATTGGCTTCATTTTATTTCCTTATGTGCCCTACTACCTTACAACGGTCCATTAATAGGGATCCACTCATCAGACCTAGTCAAACCCACTGCCCTTGCATGCACCAAGTCATAACCGACTTGAGTCGACCTCATGGTCAACTATGCATGCGTGAAGGGCTGAACGTCCCTCATGAGTTCTGGCAAGCGGGTGTGACCCCGGGCCTTAATCATGAGCATTCATCGGCTGTCTCAATCAGACATCGCTACACGCCTTTCTGCAGTCGACCAATAGCCACCTCATGCTTGCGCATAGGTGCCATCTGATCGACCCATCTAGGCTGTCAGATAGTCTGATCAGACTGTTGGGTCTTGACTGGACGATGACTTCAACCCTAATAACCCGTCTAAGCTTTTGAAGTAGGCGCTTAGATCTAATAAGGGGCGCGCAAGTAAGTTTTGAGAAAAACTACAACAAGCGCCTACATAGAGACATGCGCCAACATACATCTAATTTCAAAAATAAGCATGTAGTTTCGCATGAACATAGATCTACTCTTAAGCGCAAACAAGGATCACAAACAAGCAATCATATGATCATACAAGGAACCATGGCTCTGATACCAATTGAAAGTTCCACTAAGGGGGCGAAACCCTAATCATGCAGATATAAAAACTTGCATGGGTGGAATCATAGGATTTCTAGGATGGATTTGCATGTCATATAATCAACTTGAAGATTGTATAGATCAACACAAGGATCATACCATTGCCATTGCTTGGATGGCGACTTGGAAGCAGAGAACGATGCGGCTCTCCTCCAAAGCGTGCGCACACAAGATGAGAGAGGCTTCTCCTTGTCATTCCTTGTGCTAGCAAGGATCTCCAAGTCTTCTGATCGAGTGAAGGGATGAGATCTCTTGGCTATCTTCTCTTCTCCTTTGCGTAAAGAAAACTCCCACACGAGAGAGGCGTCGAGAGGAAGAGGCGAGAGGCGAAAAGAGATGCACCCACGAATGTAGAGGCATGCCCTCTATTTTGGAAACATGACTTCCAAAAATAGTAAGCCACTTACATCATGCGTTCATGCGTTCACTCCAAGTGAACCATCGCATTTTTTCTCTCCCCTTGAACCATGCGCTCACTATGATGAGCCGGTTCAATTACATTTGGTTCAAGGACCAAAATAAGCCAAGGCTTGGTCTAGATCAAATTAAACCATAAGGCTCAAGATCTAACCATTCATCTCTTGATGCTCTTGATCTCACCGATCTAGCATCATTTCTCTCGATCGAAGCTTACCGATCTCAAGCCCTAATCAATCAAACATGATCAGACCAGATCTCACTTACAATCAGAGTTTAAATCCCATTAAACTGAACTAAAACAATTCAGTCCACACGATCTGACTTAAGTAAGCCATATCATCAAATTGTGCGACCCTAAGGGTTTCCTTTAAATGTCGGTAACGATAACTTACGTTATCACGATCAGTGAGGGGTATCTAGCAACACATCACTGTCTCCCGATATAAAGGAAAGAGTCTTCCAAGACTACACCCAAACCACTGCACAAGTGTGAACCCAAGTCACTTGACATATGTGTTTCCTTTGCCACTGGATGTTCTTATTGGACAAGCGTGTCAAGCCTGTAATTCCAATATGATGAGAATGATTAGATCAGATGAAACATAGTCATCTGGGTATGGCCATACACTTTCTCAATCATCTCATCCAGGGGGCCCTTATAGAACATCACACTCCAAACAAAGAGACGGCAATCCTATATCTATCACTAGTGCCCTAACATGACTCATGCTCATTATCCAAGATAGTCTATAACCATTATGTTTCAAATGATGTTGAACTACCTCAAAACAATGCCAATCATCATTTAGAAACAGAAGTGATCTCAAGTCAGAGGAAATATGCCACTTGTTTGCATATAAGGATTATTCACATTGTGACAAGCAATTGAATATCCTAAGTAGGGTCTGTCCAGTACATCCAATGTACCCATGAGTCTACATCTTATTCCATGCTCGAAGCATCCTATAAGATTAGAACACATATTAGTCTCAATCATATCAAGGCTGTCTCATGTTCACCAAGATATCTCGACTAAGGACAAAACTGCATGTCAGCCAAGCTGAACAGCATTGAGACATTATTCAGAAGTATACATATTGCAGCAGATGATGTAACAACCTGAATAACAACCATTGCCTTTATAAACATAGAGTTTATATACATGATACTGATATAATCCCAAGGCCTCAAACATTAGCCTTAAGGGCATACCCCAACAGATTCTTAGTCAGTAATGACAAGAAAAGCTCAGTGTATTCATTTGGCAGCTTGTTCTACTCAAACCAGTGACAGCCTAGTTGTTCCTGTAGTGGTGCTAAAAGCTTTGGGAGCTTCAGAGCAGACTACTTGAAAGCAGAGTATGCAAATGCTTTTGGGAAGCAGTGGGAGTTCTTTGTTGAACCTCGCATGCGTACTCAGATGCTTATACCTTGTCTTGGGGACAGAGGTACTTGAGATATAGCAGATATGAACACTGATACAATCGTGATAGGTCCATAGATCGATGCTCTGGCGCAGCAGGAGCATGGCAGGTCATGCTTAGGACACGGTGTTGAGGTTGCTCAATGCAAGGTCCTAGTGCAAGTGGGAGATTGTTAGTGTTTATGCCCTAGGACCTCAGGATGGTCCATTGGGATATGTGTATCACATCTAGTTGATAGATGAGTTATCCTAGAATTGTCGTTGTCATGCAAGTTTGTACATCTGCGCATATGTACATTTCCATATACAACGTCCTAAAAGATAGATTTTATCTGGTCTCTATGTTTATCCCTGGTCGAGAATCATGGTGGATATAGGGCAGCTATGATTCGCTTGAGACTAGTATATGCACTGATTGAGCACGGGTTGCTAACGCAGGCATATGGGTATATCAAGGGAGATATACTGGATCAACCCGCTATGAGGATTCATCTCGGTGTCACGAGATGAATATCACAGTGACAGAGTTGCGCTTGTCCTAGACTTGAGGGCATTGGTATCTCTATATAGTGATTGATGTACTTTGATGCAACCTAACGCTTCGCCATAAAACGGAAGTCATAACGGTTGTCATTGGGTATGTCATAAGTCGTATGAGGGATTCAATGTGCCAATAGAGGATTTGCCCCTTCCTTACGGGGAAGCTTGATTGTCCATGGCGCCCCTATATGGATGACTGAAAGTGTATGGCCATACCCAGTTGAGAACCTGATTTAGTCATGCCATATTATTGGGATTAACAAGTATGACACACTTGCCCAATCTGGACATTAGTTGGCAAAAGGACAAAGTTGGACTTGTACTTTGTCGTAGTTTTAGGGGATGTCGATGATGACACCATTCTGATGACTTTGGTAGCAATGATGTACTACTAGGTGCCACTCATTGCTTGTGATGATTTAGTCTTCACTGCCAACATCTGAAGAACCTATAGGGTCGCACACCTTGACACTCGAGTTCTCATACTGATCGTTTAGCCTCTAATCGAATCATTGTGTGATTCAGATCTTTTTGGGGAACTGATGCATTGAGATTTTTATAGAGGAGGTGATATTTTATTTTAGTTCATGTTTGACCCCTAGTTGACTCTAGTGGACCATGTTTGACCTCTGTTGACCTATATTGTCAAAATGAGTCAAACAAGGGTCTTGGTGCAAGTTTGGGCTTGGCACTATAGTCACATGAATAAAATAAAATTATTAATTGGCAAGAGAATTTTTATCTTAGCTAATTAATAAGCTTGGGCATAATTTACAATTAATTACGTCTGCAGGGATTTGAACCTGTGACGCTTAATTGTGAATAGGCGCCTATGCTCATTATCCCACATGGGAAAAATCTCTAGTGTGCGTCTGGCTCTACTATTATAAATAGAGAGGCACACCTGGGAGATTTTTGTACCAGACTCTTCTCTTGTCTCTAGTTGTCACCCCCCCCCCTTCTGCTCCTTGGCATGAGGGTCTAGGAGGTGACGACAATAAAAGTTTTTCGGCATCAAAGGTTGGGACAAGTGGCAGTGCTACCCACTCCTTGTTGCCAACACCCCTTCTTCTCCTTGGCATTGGCGCAAGTTGAGAAGATCAAGAGGCATGGATCTCATCTCCCGAGGCTAGCACCCAGCGCGGAGATTGGAGAGGATTCGAGGAGTCTGTGTGTGCGCGATTGCAGAGGACGTGCCCTTGCGCGTCTTCATCATCGGCCGCTCCTAAAAGTTGCTTGATAAGGTACTGCTCTTCACATCCTTCGGTTTTCTCTCATAAGTGATCCTAGTGTTTCTGGAATTCTGTTTCGGACCTCCGCTTCCGCTGTGTTTTAAAGTTTATGATTTCCGGGGATTCCCAACACCTATAACTCTCCATAGTTTTTTTATTATCATGCATATTTTTAGAGTTTTGGCAATTTGGACTGAAAGGTGATTTTCTTGAGAACTTGGAACCCTAAAATTGAATCTTATGAACTCACCGTAAGAAATTAGGTTACTTCTTTTTTCTTGATTTTAGAAGAATAATTGCCATGTTTAATAATTTGAATATAGGATTGAGTTATTTTGTTAAATGTGAAGATCTTGTGCGAAAGTGAGGATCGAAATGTTGGAGAACTATAAGTAGAACCTGTGTTGAGACTCGAATGCACGAAAGTGATCCTTGAGATTCCACTTGAGATAATCAACTTAGAATTCGGATGCACGAAAGTGATCCTTGAGTTCCTTGATTGATGATTTACTTATTTTTCAGCATGGGATAGATCTTGCGCGAAAGCGAGGATCGGTCCCTTGTATGATTGTCTGCACGAAAGTGAGACAATCCCTTAATGAAGTAAATTATATCTTTATCATGATAAAATTAGACTGACATCTTTTTATTTATATCTAGTCATAGAAATTAAGGCGGATGAATCCCTAGTCCCAGTTTCTCTCTGATTATCTCTACGCTCTCCTTATCGTTTACTTTCATTTTAATCAATTGCTTTGTTAGTAAGAATACAACTATTTGGTACTTAACACGTAGGTCTCTGTGGGTTTGATATCTTAATTATTACTTCAAATATTTGTGCACTTGCGGACACAACAAGTTTTTGACGCCGTTGCCGGGGACCTTAGTTTTGTTAATATCAGAATAGTTGTTAGTATTGCTAGACTAAGTTTTATTTGTTTTAGATTTAACTTTGTTTTCTGTTTTTGCAGGTTTTGGATTTTCACAAGTTGTGATAGAACTGTGATTTCTGAAATTTGTGAATTTGCTTGTGTTTTATATTTTCTATTTCTTTTATATTCTAAAAAAATTGATTGATTAGTGTTGGATAATCTTTCTGTTCTTGCTAGATTTAAAGATATGTCTTTTAATCACAACCCGTGGGCAACTGAAAGAGGTCAGGTATACATGCCACAAGGTAAGTATGAAGATGATTCATTGTGCACTCTTGCCGATAAATTGAAATTACACTCTTATATGTACCATGTTAGGACATCTTATTCTTTGGTTAGATGTGATATTTGTAGATGTTTTGATCATTATACTTCTAATTGCCAATTTTTAACTCATCCAAATCATGTTTCTAAACCATACTTTGAGGATACTAAGAAATCTAGGTTAAAACCCATGCTTGAAAAATTCATGACAAATCAAATTCAAATCATGACAAATCGAAGTAAGGAAATTGAAGATCTTAAAGGGATAATTAGTCAGCTTGCTTCTCAAGTAGGATCTTTAATAGCTCATAAAGAAATTTTTGAAACCTAGATAGCACAACAAGCTTGTTTATTTGAGTTTGAAACTAAAGAAATTGATTTAGAAAATTCCCCCTCTGATTATGATTGTTTTAAAATTAAGCCTTATCTGAACATTATTGAATCTTACTCTGATTTTGATGATTGTAAAATTGATTCTTTTGATAATTTATTTGTGGAAAATTTTGAGTAAATTAATTTTGTTAAATCTCCTTTTGATTCTAGTGATAATTATGAAATTGATTCTTTTCATGGTATATTATTTGTGGTTAAATCTGATGAAACATATGAGGGGACTGATTTAGAAAAATCTTACTCTGATTTTGTTAGTAATTTTGAAATTGATGAAGTGCATGAAGAACTTGAAAATGATTTGAATATTACAAAAATTGATGAATCTCACTCTGATGTTTTGCCCATATCTACTATTCACTCTATTGATTTATTTAAAAAATTAAGCTTTATCGAGGAATCTAATGTTTTAAGATGCTTTGATGAGTTGAAACCCTGATTTTTCATTTGAAATTGGAAGTACATGTTTCATTCTATCTCTTGGATTTGTTGTTTTCATGAAAATATTTTCTGATCATTCTAGGAAGCATGACAACTTATGGTAATTGGTTAACTTCTGTATAGTTTTTGATTTAAAAATTTGATTAGCCTTCTTTCTGATAATACCCTAAATTCCTGACAGATTTTGATTCTTTAATTTTCATACACCCGAAAAGAACAAGTTTTATTCTACTTCATGGTTTTGTCTATTTTCTTTATGGATCATTAAATCTTATTCTTGGGTATAGCTACATTTTGTAACTGAATCAGTAGACTACTCTACTATCCTTGGACACCTATAGCTTCTTCTCCAGATTTGTAGCGCCTCTAGCCAACCCAGCCACCACCACTCCAGCTGCCTTTAACACCACTATTTCCAGTCGTCGGCACTAGATTATACCATCAGCAGCCTCTTACTTCTTCTACTGCTTCTATTTCCATTGATTTTATTTATTTTTGCAGTAGGATCTTCATTAGTGACTCTGATTTTTTTTATTTATTTATGCAGCATTATCTCTTGCACCCATGGGCTAACAACTTCGCCACCATGACTATAGACTTTAGCAGGCCACTGGAGACTACTCATCATCACTCTACTGTCGACACCATCCTCTTAATTGCTAGTAGCTTTTCAGCTAGCATCTGTTCCACCTCTTCTTCTTACCTACATCAGCACCCTTCTGGACCATCCATGATATCTCTGATTATTTTTTTTGAAAATTATTGTTCTTATTTTTTGTTAAAGTTAGAGACTATTTTTGATCTCAGCCTTATGTACTTTAAAATTGTGCAGGTAAAATTTTCAGAACATGCATCTTTGAGGACGACCCAGCCGCACCTGCCCTAACACTACACCCCAGACAATGATTGAGCTTGCTACATAATTTTGTGAGTATTGTTTGCACTTTCTTGTGATTTGATATGATTATCTATACTTTTCTTCTCCTAAAATTTTTATCACTGTACATCCTTTGCATTGTTTGAGCCTGATGTGATTATTGAATCTATCACTTTACATCTTTTGAATACATGAGTTTCATGCTTCATACTTTTTGCATTGATATTGATATTTTGATGTTTAAAATTTTTTATGACCTAAATCCATGTGATGAGAGGTGTGTGAATTTTTTCTATATTTATGCATACCTATGAATGGAGATGTTCCTATTATGTTAAATTTATTTCTTCAATATATATCTACTTGTTGAAATCTTTCATTGATTGATGTATAAGGTTTTGGGTAAGTATGTTGTTTGATGAATGTAATCTAAGAGTGAAACATATTTCCTAAATAAAATGACCATATGAGTGTAATTTTTGAATTGATGTCAATTGATTAACCTAGTTGATGTTTAGTTTATCTTACTATTTGTTGGGAAGAAAGAATCCAAGATCCACAAAATGAGTGAGAGACTCCCTTACTTGGCACTGTGTAAAATTGGCAGTGGTACCGAAGATATAGGTTGAAGTTTGTAAAAAAAAGAGAGAGAAAAAGAAAATGATATCTGTAGCGCCCCCACCAGTTATAGAGGCAGCTGAGATATCTATAGCGCCCCCAGCGCTAGCACCGACAATAGTTGAGACCCCGATGGATGTAGAGGAGTCCGCCAGACTGATGCCTCCCACTGACTTACCAGAGTTTGTAGCACCTGCAGATACATAGACTATGGAGGTACATACTCCACATGACTCTGCCCAGACTCTAGAGATTTCATCACCCTCCTCGGCGCAGGGAGATCTGCTTGTCCATGAGGCCAGTACACCTATATTACCAGATCAGGAGGCGGGATCTCCTGAGATATTTGCTGATCTACCTGAGATATCTATAGACATACTAGAGCTCCACACTTCTTCCCCATCAGTAGTACATGAGACGTCTGCAGATGCTGAGCCAGCACCACCATCAGTTCCAGCATCAGCATCACCAGTACCATCACCTGAGATTCATTTACCCTCACCAAAGCCATCCGCACAGCATTCACCAGCTATATCCCCTGAGCCATATTCTTCTGAGCCGTCTCCAGCTATGCCAGAGCCAGAGATACCAGAGATGAGACGTGCACAATCACCACCCCCTGCACTCACTGCTTACCCACGACAGATTAGACATAGAGGTAGGGTGACCACGGATCACGACATAACGTTGAGGCTACTACCCCCATCGATCACAATCTTGCACAAGTATCCATTACACTTAATGTAAGTGTAGAAGAAACTCGTGTGCTTCCAATCCTCGAACTAAGGGGGTGAATGGACAAGGGTGCAGCGCACAACCACCATGGTGGGTCATGGGCTTGTCTCGTCGTCCGAGTAACATTGGGGCCCAACCTCTTGGGCCGCAGGCGGGCCGCTAGGGATGTGGGGCTGAGAGCCGTGAACCGGGGTGGGCTAAGGTGCATATCGCTCGAGCGCGATATGCAAGGATCAACGTGGGCAATCCTTGTTAAAGTGACCAGTTTGGCTACAATGGCAGCAAGGGCCAAGTGGGACAGCGGCAAGAGGGGATTTACCCTTCTCGTCCTAAGTTAGGCGAGGGCGAGGTGCCCCATAGGGTGCATCTCTGGGTGGTCGGCGAGGGCCAACATGAGTAGGATGTGCTGGCGCCTCGAGGCGAGGGGGGTGGGCTGGCGCCGAAAGCACATAGATGGGTCGGTGCACTAGCAAAGACTCGGTGCAATCGGCATGTGTCTGCAGGTCCTGCTCGATCTCGCGAGCGTGATGGAGGACGAGGATGATCGTGTCTAGACCATAAGTGGGTAGCGCACACCGAATCTCCTCACGGAGGTCATTTTGAAAGCGGGAAAGGGTGCACGCGAGGTCCTCCTTAAGATTACAGCGAATGCCGAGCTCGTCGAAGCGAGCGTGATACTCATCGATAGAGTCAGTTCCCTGGGCAATGGCACAATATGAGTCAAGGAGTCGCTCACGGTATGTGGTAGGCACATACTTTTCCTTAAGGCAGTAGCGCATCTCCTCCCATTGAGTGATGCGGGGAAGATGCTGGTCGACTAACTAACGTTCCACATTTATCCAATACAACCGAGAGGAACCGATGAATATGAGATGAATGTAGCTGACCTTAAGGTGGTTGGACATGGCACTCCACTCGAAATAATTATTGACAGTGGCGACCCAATCGAGGAAGTCGCGGGGGTCAAGGCTGCCATTAAAGATTGGCGGGTCAACGCACGTAAGCCAGCGGATCTCGTCATCCTTGCGACTACGCGGAGCGGGACGACGTGGGGGAGGAGCATCCTCAGCCCACGTGGACTCATCGGCAAAGGGGTCAAATAGAGGGGACTCATTGGCTTGCATCCGGAGCAAGGCCAATGGAGGGGGAACGCTAAGCGAGGGTTGGCCCTCGGCGGGCTTAGACCAGAGTTCAACCACATGGTCCATAAGGTCCTAAACCGAAGTCATATGGCGCTGAAGCACCATTTCTATCGCTTCAAAGCATATGGATAGCGACTCTACCGACTCTACTCTAGATGGACTACCTTCTTCAGTCGTAACGGGCACCGGAGGGGTGGGGTTCTAATAGGGGGCTCCTGATCAAGTAGTCATTATGCGGAGTATGCAGAATGTATGGTGAAAAGAATCCGCGAAAACTGATATGGAATACAGTGGAGAGACTAGCGGAGCTAGACAAGAGTTAGCTCCAACCTCCCTCTAATACCAAAATTTGATGCAGCGCAACTATGGGAGGGATGGTCCTTAGTTCAATACTCTAAGGAGGTGGAAACCATGATGTTGAAACCATGAGAGGGTCTTTAGACAAGGGAAAAGGAAAGCGTGCACGATCAGAAATCCGACGAAAGCCAAAGAAAATCAAGGCAGGAGTTTACTTGAGCAAAACCCAGCGAGCCGAGAACCACGGATCAGACTACAAACTGAAACTACTCACCTGAATCGAGGGGCCAACTTTTAAAATGAGCACGCGTGCACAAGCTCTTCACGATGCTGCGAGGGGGAACACCGCTCATCCCAAACACAAACAAAAATGGGGATGCAAGAAGCTTGGAAAGGACCCAGAGCCCGGTGAGGGTTCTCCGGGTGGTTTGATTGAATTGCAAAGAAAGGCAGCGAAGAACGCTGGAGTTACACTAGCCCTAGGCTCTCGCTGAAAGTCCCCTAAACAAAGGGGGCGAAACCCTAATAGGCGCATGCAGAGGTTTTAACACAGCGGAAAATGTTTCTAGATCGATGCATGCAGTATGATCAACTTTAAATTTTGTATACATGAGAATCAATCCTTACCGATGCCATTTCTTGGATGGCGTCTAGGAAGTAGAGAGTCAAACGCTTCTCCTCCAAATGGTGCGCACACAAGGTGATCAATGCGCCTACTCCCTTAGTGCTCCTTGTGCTAGCAAGGTTCCAAGGTCTCCTAATCGAATGGAAGGGAAGGAGATGTTTTTTTTTTTCTCTTGGCCGAATCCTCTCCAAAACGTCAAGGCGATACACAACGAGTGAACCTCGAGAGAGAGGGGCGAGAGGCGAGAATAGAACTTCTCTTGGCGTGAACGTGAGGCGTGGCCTCATGGCTTCTAAAAATAGCAAACCACCAACGCTCATGCGACCATGGGTTTACCCCAACGCATTTTGCTCTCCCCTTGAACCATGCGCTCACATGATGAGCTGGTTCAATTTCGGTTTGGTTCAAAGACCAATTAAGCCAAGCACCTGGTCCAGATCACAATAAACCCTAAAGGTTCAAGATCCAACCGTTCATCTCTTGATGCTCCTGATCTCACCGATCTAGCATCAAATCTCTCGATCAAAGCTTACCGATCTCAAGCCCTAATCAATCAAACATGATCAGACCAGATCTCACTTACAATCAGAGTTTAAATTCCTTTAAACTGAACCAAAACAATTCAGTCCACACGATCTGACTTAAGTAAGCCATATCATCAAATTGTGCGACCCTAAGGGTTTCCTTTAAATGTCTGTAACGATAACTTACGTTATCACGATCAGTGAGGGGTATCTAGCAACACATCACTGTCTCCCGATATAAAGGAAAGAGTCTTCCAAGACTACACCCAAACCATAGCACAAGTGTGAACACAAGTCACTTGACATATGTGTTTCCTTTGCCACTGGACGTTCTTTATTGGACAAGCGTGTCAAGCCTGTAATTCCAATATGATGAGAATGATTAGATCATATGAACATAGTCATCTGGGTATTGTAACATCCCTCAGAACACACCCCACACGCATACAAGTAAAATACGGGGCTAAAAAAAAATTTTTACTCTTCCATTAATACACAAGAAGAAAGCGGCATCGAAGGACATTACTACGGAACTGAAAACCGCACAGAACTGAGTAGGATCGATTTACTAGGAAATAGAAATCCGAAAGTTCAGAAAAAATCCGGCAGCAAGTATACTAAACTACTGCTGCACAGACACACATGTAACAACAACAAATGTCCACACTACACATATGTGGAATTTCAGAAATATGCAGAACTGATTATTCAGATACTAAAACAACACAAATTCGGTTACACATCTCAAATCGGACATTTCAAAATAAGAACCAATTCACTAAAAGAATCCAAGACTCGTATCCAATAATTTAAACGAGACAACTATAATATAATATCCTGAAAACAGGCATAAGCCCTCAGGAGATAAAACATGTCATATAGGTCATAATAAATTAGGCACGCAGGCCTGATAAATCTTTAGAAGACTATTCTTAGAAATGACATCAAACATTAGCGTCATATTAGCTGTAGCAATTACTGTCTTGATGTCTCACCTGAAAACATTTAAACAACGGAGGTGAGCTAAAAAGCTCAGTGAGTAAAAGACACTAAAAGTCATCCATATTACACATCAAAAATATCATACTTAAGTTGAAATTCTTTTTATTTAACAGATAAGATAAATCAACTTAACATGCATGCTCATATCAGAAACAAACACAATCAAATACAGATACTTGTAACAATAGGCATCAAACAGGTAGGATATGAATATACCAACCCATACCAACTAACCACACCGCCTAATACATCTAAATACAGATCGAAACAGAACTACAGAAATCAGAACTGACAGACAGAAAATCAGAATTTTCAGAGTCCAAACGGATAGTCTACATCGGAAACAGAAAGGCCACGGAAGGCCTGGTGACCACAGAAGGTCTGACCCCACCTCTGCCGAGGACGAGACAATGCATGCATATCAGAAACAGAATGGTAGAGGAGATATCAGTGGGTGGCCCCCGTCTTGTCAGGACGTGGCACTCTGGTCTCCAATACCCAGAACAGAATGGTAGAGGAGGTATCAGTGGGTGGCCCCCGTCTTGTCAGGACGTGGCACTCTGGCCTCCAAAACCCAGAACTGAATGGTAGAGGAGGTATCAGTGGGTGGCCCCCGTCTTGTTAGGACGTGGCACTCTGGCCTCCAAAACCCAGAACTGAATGGTAGAGGAGGTATCAGTGGGTGGCCCCCGTCTTGTTAGGACGTGGCACTCTGGCCTCCAAAACCCAGAACTGAATGGTAGAGGAGGTATCAGTGGGTGGCCCCCGTCTTGTTAGGACGTGGCACTCTGGCCTCCAATACCCAGAACAGAAATAGTGTCTCAAGGGTCGTAGTAGACTATCAGCACCATTACAGCGCCACAGAAGGAGGGTAAGGACACGGAAGAGTGCTACACTAGGGCATAATTTTACAGAACAGATTATACTGAAACGGAGAAGTAGGATCAACCACTACTTAATTCTTACATTATGCCCAAAGTCTAACAAACCAGAAAATGACACACCCTAATATCCAGTCCTTAAACACAGAACAGAATTTATATGAGTGAATTCCTTACAACTAACCTTAATTCATGTCAAACCATTCTATGTTCTCACAAATGTTTTAACACATTCAAGGTTTTCAGAAACTTCACAACATATAAACAGAACAGGAAATATCCACATAACAAACAATTAAATACAGAACAGAAATTATTCATATAACAAACATTTAAACACAGAACAGAAATTATTCATGAAATAATCTCCTCAAAATTTCTAAAACCGTGAGCTATAAAATTACTGTAAGGGGCGCCACTTTCAGAACCTTAACAGAACGTACAAATTTCATGTAATTAATTTCAGTCCCCCACTACAGATAATTTTAATTACACGTTTGTGAAGAAAATTGACAAAAGCCCCAAAATTGGCTCGAACCATGATTTTCAAAAATTCCTAAGTTCTTAGTTAAATCCCCAATTTTGTTTTCTCTAAAATTTCTCATCAAGCAAATAAATTTTAGAAGAACTACAGACCACAATTTAAGAGATTAAACCATACAGGATAAATTTTTCTCACAAGGGAATTTTCGTCTAACCAAAACATAGCAGATTTATATTGTCAGATTGCAACATATATTTTTGGTCCAATTTCGAACCAAAGCTAGTCAATATTGTATTCAAAATGAAGCTCTCTGAATCTAGTTTCCAATAAAACTGGTTTCACAAGATTTCGAATTGTAGACAGGAAGATATAAGGGTTCGAACATAGGAAGGTCAGAATTTCAGATTTCAAGAAAACAGATTCATATATCAGACTTGCGACATTTATTTCAGATCCAATAACTAATCGAAAATAGGCGTTATGGGAGTCAAAATAAAGCTCTTCGAGCCTACGGTCTAATAAAACTGATTTGACAAGATTTCGAGCTATACCTAGGGAGATATGATGGTTCGAACACATAAAGGTCGAAATCCAGAATTTCAGAAAACTGATTTTGTACAGCTGGATTGCAATACAGATTGAAATACGAATACCGCTCGGATATGGTCGATATCATATTCAAATTAAAGCCAAACATATCTAGTTTCATAAAAAATTTATCTCGTGCGATTTGGATCTATAGGCCATGAGATATTGGGTTTATAGTACACAAAGGTCAGATTAGAGAATGCAGACTTTCAGCAGAACAGGATTTTAAACCCTATAATTATTTGAATTCAACCCATACGGATAATCATGGCAAATAACGAATTTTAATTCGGATTAGACTCCTTAGGATCGAATTACTCACAGAAAATCGCCCACAGAGAAAACGCCAAAACAGGGGATCAGGGGTCTCCAGAAAGTTCGTCCACCACCAGTCTGCCACCACCAGCGTCAGAAATTTTGCAGGAGGCGCCAAGCACAGTGAGGGGCGACAACACAAGCGGCTAGGGCAAGAAACAAACCAAAAATCGTGAGGGAGAGGAGCTCTCACGAATTTTCCCCCTTTTTTTTTTATTTTTTTCCACCCCAAACGGATCCAAGATCCAATAACCCAATTAACTTAAGTGGAAATCGGCTTTAATGGGCTTACCTGGGCTTAACCACCATGCGCCACTCCAATAACACAGAAATATGCGCCACCATGGTGGAAGAATTCCAGGAGCAAATAGTCAAGGTTGAGGGTTCGAAGCCCCAACAAAAATAATTATTTTTGCCCTGTAGGGAAAAGTCCTACAATTAGGCAAAAATCCCAAAATTTTAACCGATAAAAATACAGAAACTGAATTTCTAACCTTAAATCATAATTCAGAAAATCAAGGGCGTTACATCCTCCCCCCCTTATAGAGCTTTAGTCCTCTAAAGCTGACCAAGCCCGTCACTGAACAGGTGAGGATGCTCCTTTCTCATCTCTGCTTCAACCTCCCAAGAGGCTTCTTCAACAGACTGATTTCCCCAGATGACTTTCACAAGTGGAATAACCTTATTTCTCAGCACTTTCTCTTTTCTATCTTCAATTCTGAGAGGTTTCACCACAAAAGTCATGTTCTCTTCAAGCTGAAGAGGTTCTAACTCCAGAACATGAGAAGGATCGGAACAATATTTTCTGAGTGCAGAAACATGGAACACATTATGGAGGTGTTCCAGTGATGGGGGCAGAGCAAGTCGGTATGCCACAGGTCCAACCCTCTCAATGATATCAAAGGGACCAATGTACCTGGGACTCAATTTTCCCCTCTTCCCAAATCTCATCACCCCTTTCATAGGTGAGACCTTTAGGAAAACATGCTCTCCCACCAAAAACTCAAGAGGACGCCGTCTCACATCAGCATAACTCTTCTGCCTATCCTGAGCAATCTTCATCTTTCTCTGAATTTCTCTGATCTTCTCAGTGGCTTCCTGAACAGCATCAGACCTTAGCACTGTTCTGTCCCCAGTTTCTTCCCAGCATATAGGCGTTCTGCATTTCCTCCCATATAGGGCCTCATACGGAGCCATCTGTATGCTAGAGTGGAAGCTATTGTTGTAGGTGAACTCTATCAGTGATAAGTCCAGATCCCACTCAACAGACCAGTCAATCACATAAGATCTCAAAAGATCCTCAAGTGTCTGAATAGTTCTCTCTGTCTGACCATCAGATTGAGGATGATATGCAGTGCTGAAACTCAGATTAGTTCCCAAATCTTCCTGTAATTTCTTCCAAAACCTGGATAGAAATCGAGGATCACGATCAGAGACAATGTCCAAGGGAACTCCATGTAATCTGACAATCTCATCGATGTACAATTTTGCTAACCGATCCAAACTGTAAGTCATTTTGATCGGTAAGAAGTGAGCTGACTTCGTGAGTCTGTCCACAATCACCCATACGGCATCATGATTCCTTCGGGTATTGGGCAGTCCACACACAAAGTCCATACTGATATGCTCCCACTTCCATTGAGGAATAGGGAGAGACTGCATCAAACCGCCCGGCCTCTGATGCTCAGTCTTCACGGTTTGGCAAGTCAAACATCTGGACACAAACAAATGCACATCCTTCTTCATACCATGCCACCAGAAAGTCTTTTTCAGATCCTGATACATCTTGGTACTACCAGGATGAACGGTATACTTAGTGCAATGACTTTCCTTAAGAATTTCATTTCTCAACTCAGGGTCCTCAGGGACACAGACCCTTCCACGAAATCTGAGGAGACCATCATCCGACATACTGAAATTCTCATCCCAGTCTTGCTCAGACCTCTCTTTCCACCGTAGAATATCCTGATCTGACTGCTGCCCTGATCTCAGTCTCTGCAGTAAGTCTGACTGAACCCTGAGAGAAGCCAGAAGACCGCCTCTCTCACCCGGAGTCACACTCAGATGCATGTCACTGAACTCCTGCAATAGTCGCCACTCCTGGACTCGCAATGCAGCTATCTGAGTCACAGGATACCGACTAAGAGCATCAGCCACCACATTGGCTTTACCAGACTGATATTGGATGGTGAAGTCATAATCCTTTATCAATTCAAGCCATCGCCTCTGTCTCATATTCAGCTCTTTCTGAGTGAAGATATACTTCAAACTCTGGTGATCTGTAAACAATTCAAATGTCTGTCCAAACAGATAGTGCCTCCAGATTTTCAAGGCAAAAACTACAGCTGCCAACTCCAGATCATGAGTGGGGTAGTTTACTTCGTAATCTTTGAGTTGCCTTGAAGCATAAGCGACTACTTTTCCTTGCTGCATCAGTACAGCACCCAGACCCTTACCAGAGGCATCAGTGTAAACAATGAACTTCTCTCCATCACAGGGAATGATGAGGATAGGAGCACTGGTCAGTCTCTTTTTCAGTTCCTGAAAACTAGACTCACAATCATCAGACCACTCAAACTTCAAATTCTTTTTAGTTAACTTAGTCAGAGGACCAGCCAACTTGGAAAAACCTTCCACAAAACGGCGGTAGTATCCAGCTAAGCCCAGAAAACTTCTGACCTCAGTCGCTGTAGTTGGTCTTCCCCAGTGAAGAATGGCCTCCACCTTCACTGGATCCACAGACACACCCTGGCTAGAAATAATGTGCCCCAGAAAACCAATCTGATCTAGCCAGAACTCACATTTGCTGGCCTTAGCATATAGCCGCTTCAGCCGCAGAATCTCCAGCACCTTGCGCAAATCCTGAGAGTGGTCTTGCGCATTCTTGGAGTAGATCAGAATATCATCAATGAAGACGACCACACATTTGTCCAGGAGCTCATGAAATACCCTGTTCATCAGATCCATAAACACCGCAGGAGCATTTGTCAGTCCAAAGGGCATAACAAGAAATTCATAGTGCCCATACCTGGTCCTGAATGCAGTTTTAGGTACATCCTCCTCCCGAACACTCATCTGATAATAGCCAGACCTCAGGTCAATTTTAGAGAATACAGTAGCACCCTGCAACTGATCAAAGAGATCATCAATACGGGGTAATGGGTACTTATTCTTAACAGTCACCTGATTGAGTTGACGGTAATCGATGCACATGCGCAAAGTACCATCCTTCTTCTTCACAAATAACACAGGTGCTCCCCATGGAGAAACACTGGGCCGAATATACCCCTTCTCTAATAGTTCTTCCAGTTGCTTCTTCAGCTCTGTCAGTTCGGAAGTTGCCATCCTGTAAGGAGCTTTAGATATCGGTGCTGTGCCTGGCAATAACTCGATACCAAACTCAACTTCTCTGCTGGGTGGTAACCCAGATAAATCAGAGAAGACGTCAGCAAACTCTCTTACCACAGGAATTTTAGCCAGATCCAAATCAGGCTCAGTCTGCACCTTGACATGCGCCAGATACCCCTTGCAGCCCTGGGCTAAAAGCTTCCTGGCCTGCAGATGAGATATCACCAAAGGCTCTTGTTCTGAAATCCGGCCTTGGATAACCAGTTGCTGTCCATCACTTAGATGCAGAGTAATTAGCTTTTCAAAACAATCTAAAGTAGCATGATAGGCAGACAGCCAATCCATGCCCAGAATGATGTCATAGTCTTTCATAGAAAGACTAATCAAGTCAATAGGTAAATCATATCCTTCTACCTTATTCAAACAGTCAGGGTATGTTATATCTGTAGATACGGCCTCACCCATAGGTGTATGAACAGAAATACAGAAATCAAGTATCCTAGGCAACACAGGCAGACATGATGCAAAACATGCAGACACAAAGGATAAATTGGCACCAGGATCAAAAAGAATGCGTGCCAAATAACTAAACACATAAAGTGTACCTTCCACCACGGACTTCGAAGCCGAAGCATCCCTCTCCGCGATGGCATACACGCGAGTCTGCACAGTAGGCTTCTCACCCTGACCCTGTCCTCTAGCATCCGGCATAGGACAGTCCCTAATCATATGCCCCGCCTTACCACATCTGAAGCAAGCGCCAGTCTTCCTGTAGCACTCATTATCCTGATGTTTAGTGCTCCCACAGTGGAGACACTTCTTGCCATTCTGAGAAACTGTGCTGGCTGGCTTCTGATAAGGTTGGTATCTGCCCTTATTGTCTTTCTTCCTCTTGAAATTCTTCTTATCCTTACCACCCAAAGTGGGTGCGTAAGTCACATAAGTAGGGGCGGGTGTAGTGACTGGAATAGTATCTGCAGCCATCTCCGCAATGCACCTCTCAGCAGTGCGAGCCCTGTCTACCACTTCAGCATAAGTTTCCAAGTGTAGCATAGCTACCCTTGTCCTGATATCTTTCCTCAAACCCCGCTGAAACTTCTTGGCTCTTCTTTCCTCGGTGTTGACTAAGTGAGGAGCATACCTCGACAACCGAGCGAATGTGGCTTCATACTGATCCACC
This sequence comes from Costus lasius, assembly GCA_027563935.2. Classification (NCBI taxonomy): domain Eukaryota; kingdom Viridiplantae; phylum Streptophyta; class Magnoliopsida; order Zingiberales; family Costaceae; genus Costus; species Costus lasius. The sequence goes on along the minus strand of CM050454.1, from coordinate 60,335,803 downwards.
GTCAGATCGCCTTGCTCAAGATGAATAAACTCCACCTCGCGCTCCTCAGATAAGCTAGAGGGGAAAAACTTAGCATTGAACTTCATCATGAAGTACTGCCAATCAACAACTCTGGATTCAGTTGCCGCCAGTCTGACGACTCCCTTCCACCAATCTTCAGCATCTCCACGCAACATGAAAACAGACAAACATAGCTTGTCTGCATCATCACAGCGCAAAACCTGGAAAATCTTCTCCAGTGTCAAAAGCCAATCCTCAGCAGCTCTAGGCCCCGGACTACCATAAAATGCAGTCGGGTTCAGATGCTGAAACTCTCGAACCAACCGAGCATATCGTTGATGTGCGCCATCACCCAGAGGAGAACCAGCCGGTTGTGCCTGTGACTGAGACTGTGTCTGCGACAGCCGCTGCAATAACTGTTGCTGAACCTCCATGTGCTGCGCCTGCTGCTGCTGCATCATCTGAGTTTGCTGCTGAATGAATGCGTTCTGTTGTTGCATCATAGCAGTCATAGCCTCCATGGTCTGCCTCAGATCAGACTGTTGATCACCGTTGCTACTGCTAGCTCTTGGTCGCACCATTTTTTTTACCTGCATCACATAACACGGTAGAATAACAACCAATGTTCAATCACAAATCAGATCCTAACTTGGTTTCTAGCAATACACAAACAGAGTTTTCCTTCCCCGGAGTTTCTAATTGCTAGTAAAATTGCTCTGATACCATCTGTAACATGCCTCAGAACACACCCCACACGCATACAAGTAAAATACGGGGCTAAAAAAAAATTTTTACTCTTCCATTAATACACAAGAAGAAAGCGGCATCGAAGGACATTACTACGGAACTGAAAACCGCACAGAACTGAGTAGGATCGATTTACTAGGAAATAGAAATCCGGAAGTTCAGAAAAAATCCGGCAGCAAGTATACTAAACTACTGCTGCACAGACACACATGTAACAACAACAAATGTCCACACTACACATATGTGGAATTTCAGAAATATGCAGAACTGATTATTCAGATACTAAAACAACACAAATTCGGTTACACATCTCAAATCGGACATTTCAAAATAAGAACCAATTCACTAAAAGAATCCAAGACTCGTATCCAATAATTTAAACGAGACAACTATAATATAATATCCTGAAAACAGGCATAAGCCCTCAGGAGATAAAACATGTCATATAGGTCATAATAAATTAGGCACGCAGGCCTGATAAATCTTTAGAAGACTATTCTTAGAAATGACATCAAACATTAGCGTCATATTAGCTGTAGCAATTACTGTCTTGATGTCTCACCTGAAAACATTTAAACAACGGAGGTGAGCTAAAAAGCTCAGTGAGTAAAAGACACTAAAAGTCATCCATATTACACATCAAAAATATCATACTTAAGTTGAAATTCTTTTTATTTAACAGATAAGATAAATCAACTTAACATGCATGCTCATATCAGAAACAAACACAATCAAATACAGATACTTGTAACAATAGGCATCAAACAGGTAGGATATGAATATACCAACCCATACCAACTAACCACACCGCCTAATACATCTAAATACAGATCGAAACAGAACTACAGAAATCAGAACTGACAGACAGAAAATCAGAATTTTCAGAGTCCAAACGGATAGTCTACATCGGAAACAGAAAGGCCACGGAAGGCCTGGTGACCACAGAAGGTCTGACCCCACCTCTGCCGAGGACGAGACAATGCATGCATATCAGAAACAGAATGGTAGAGGAGATATCAGTGGGTGGCCCCCGTCTTGTCAGGACGTGGCACTCTGGTCTCCAATACCCAGAACAGAATGGTAGAGGAGGTATCAGTGGGTGGCCCCCGTCTTGTCAGGACGTGGCACTCTGGCCTCCAAAACCCAGAACTGAATGGTAGAGGAGGTATCAGTGGGTGGCCCCCGTCTTGTTAGGACGTGGCACTCTGGCCTCCAAAACCCAGAACTGAATGGTAGAGGAGGTATCAGTGGGTGGCCCCCGTCTTGTTAGGACGTGGCACTCTGGCCTCCAAAACCCAGAACTGAATGGTAGAGGAGGTATCAGTGGGTGGCCCCCGTCTTGTTAGGACGTGGCACTCTGGCCTCCAATACCCAGAACAGAAATAGTGTCTCAAGGGTCGTAGTAGACTATCAGCACCATTACAGCGCCACAGAAGGAGGGTAAGGACACGGAAGAGTGCTACACTAGGGCATAATTTTACAGAACAGATTATACTGAAACGGAGAAGTAGGATCAACCACTACTTAATTCTTACATTATGCCCAAAGTCTAACAAACCAGAAAATGACACACCCTAATATCCAGTCCTTAAACACAGAACAGAATTTATATGAGTGAATTCCTTACAACTAACCTTAATTCATGTCAAACCATTCTATGTTCTCACAAATGTTTTAACACATTCAAGGTTTTCAGAAACTTCACAACATATAAACAGAACAGGAAATATCCACATAACAAACAATTAAATACAGAACAGAAATTATTCATATAACAAACATTTAAACACAGAACAGAAATTATTCATGAAATAATCTCCTCAAAATTTCTAAAACCGTGAGCTATAAAATTACTGTAAGGGGCGCCACTTTCAGAACCTTAACAGAACGTACAAATTTCATGTAATTAATTTCAGTCCCCCACTACAGATAATTTTAATTACACGTTTGTGAAGAAAATTGACAAAAGCCCCAAAATTGGCTCGAACCATGATTTTCAAAAATTCCTAAGTTCTTAGTTAAATCCCCAATTTTGTTTTCTCTAAAATTTCTCATCAAGCAAATAAATTTTAGAAGAACTACAGACCACAATTTAAGAGATTAAACCATACAGGATAAATTTTTCTCACAAGGGAATTTTCGTCTAACCAAAACATAGCAGATTTATATTGTCAGATTGCAACATATATTTTTGGTCCAATTTCGAACCAAAGCTAGTCAATATTGTATTCAAAATGAAGCTCTCTGAATCTAGTTTCCAATAAAACTGGTTTCACAAGATTTCGAATTGTAGACAGGAAGATATAAGGGTTCGAACATAGGAAGGTCAGAATTTCAGATTTCAAGAAAACAGATTCATATATCAGACTTGCGACATTTATTTCAGATCCAATAACTAATCGAAAATAGGCGTTATGGGAGTCAAAATAAAGCTCTTCGAGCCTACGGTCTAATAAAACTGATTTGACAAGATTTCGAGCTATACCTAGGGAGATATGATGGTTCGAACACATAAAGGTCGAAATCCAGAATTTCAGAAAACTGATTTTGTACAGCTGGATTGCAATACAGATTGAAATACGAATACCGCTCGGATATGGTCGATATCATATTCAAATTAAAGCCAAACATATCTAGTTTCATAAAAAATTTATCTCGTGCGATTTGGATCTATAGGCCATGAGATATTGGGTTTATAGTACACAAAGGTCAGATTAGAGAATGCAGACTTTCAGCAGAACAGGATTTTAAACCCTATAATTATTTGAATTCAACCCATACGGATAATCATGGCAAATAACGAATTTTAATTCGGATTAGACTCCTTAGGATCGAATTACTCACAGAAAATCGCCCACAGAGAAAACGCCAAAACAGGGGATCAGGGGTCTCCAGAAAGTTCGTCCACCACCAGTCTGCCACCACCAGCGTCAGAAATTTTGCAGGAGGCGCCAAGCACAGTGAGGGGCGACAACACAAGCGGCTAGGGCAAGAAACAAACCAAAAATCGTGAGGGAGAGGAGCTCTCACGAATTTTCCCCCTTTTTTTTTTATTTTTTTCCACCCCAAACGGATCCAAGATCCAATAACCCAATTAACTTAAGTGGAAATCGGCTTTAATGGGCTTACCTGGGCTTAACCACCATGCGCCACTCCAATAACACAGAAATATGCGCCACCATGGTGGAAGAATTCCAGGAGCAAATAGTCAAGGTTGAGGGTTCGAAGCCCCAACAAAAATAATTATTTTTGCCCTGTAGGGAAAAGTCCTACAATTAGGCAAAAATCCCAAAATTTTAACCGATAAAAATACAGAAACTGAATTTCTAACCTTAAATCATAATTCAGAAAATCAAGGGCGTTACAGGTATGGCCATACACTTTCTCAATCATCTCATCCAGGGGGCCCCTTTAGAACATCACACTCCAAACAAGGAGACGGGAATCCTATATCTATCACTAGCGCCCTAACATGACTCATGCTCACCATCCAAGATAGTCTATAACCATTATATTTCAAATGATATCGAACTATCTCAAAACAATGCCAATCATCATTTAGAAACACAAGTGATCTCAAGTCAGAGGAAATATGCCACTTGTTTGCATATAAGGATTATTCAGATTGTGACAAGCAATTGAATATCCTAAGTAGGGTCTGTCCAGTACATCCAATGTACCCATGAGTCTAGATCTTATTCCATGCTCGAAGCATCCTATAAGATTAGAACACATATTAGTCTCAATCATATCAAGGCTGTCTCATGTTCACAAAGATATCTCGACTAAGGACAAAACTGCATGTCAGCCAAGCTGAACAGCATTGAGACATTATTCAGAAGTATACATATTGCTGCAGATGATGTAACAACCTGAATAACAACCATTGCCTTTATAAACATAGAGTTTATACATGATACTGAAATAATCCCAAGGCTTCAAACATTAGCCTTAAGGGCATACCCCAACAATCTCCCACTTGCACTTAATCTAATGGTTGAGTAATCTCAAACCCATATTATTACAGTGCTTCTCATGCTTCTGCTACGCCAGAGGCTTAGTAAGCGGGTCAGCTAGATTGTCATCTGTATGAACCTTGCAGATTTTGATCTCGCCACGATCAATGATCTCCCGGATCAAGTGAAACCTTCTCTGTATGTGATTGGACTTCTGGTGCGACCGTGGTTCCTTTGCTTGTGCTATAGCTCCAGTTTTATCACAGAAGATAACCAAAGGATCTGCACTCGAAGGAACAACACCAAGTTCCTGAACGAACTTACGAATCCACACTGCCTCCTTTGATGCTTCTGAGGCTGCAACATACTCGGCTTCTGTTGTGGAATCAGCAACAATTGACTGTTTGAAACTTTTCCATACCACCGCTCCTCCATTCAAGCTAAAAACATAGCCTGATTGCGATCGGAAATCATCCTGGTCAGATTGGAACGAAGCATCAGTATATCCGTCAATACTGAGTTCTTCCTGACCTCCATATATCAAGAACATATCTTTGGTCCTCCGAAGATATTTCAAACTGTTCTTGACTGCAATCCAGTGCGCCTGACCTGGATTACTTTGGAATCGACTGGTTACGCTTAACCCGTAAGCAACGTCTGGACGAGTACACAACATCGCATACATTATGGACCCAATAGCCGAAGCATAAGGCGTATTGTCCATTTCATCTTTCTCAGTCTGTGTTTGTGGACACTGACTCTTCGAAAGATTCAGACCATGTCTGACTGGAAGATATCCTCTTTTAGAATTTTCTAAATGAAATCTCTCCAGGACTTTATCGATGTAAGTACTCTGGCACAGCCCGAGAAGCCTCTTAGATCTATCTCTGTAGATCTTCACACCTAATACATAGGCTGCTTCTCCTAAATCTTTCATCTGGAAACATTTTCTTAACCATGCCTTGAGGGCATGCAGTTCAGGAATATCGTTTCCAATGATCAAGATATCATCGACGTAGAGGACTAGGAAAGTAATCACGCTCCCACTAAACCTCTTATATACACACGGGTCATCTTCATTCTTGATGAAACCAAATTCACAAATTGATTCATCAAAACGAATATTCCAGCTTTGCGATGCTTGCTTAAGTCCATAAATGGACTTCTTTAATTTGCATATTTTATGACGATCTGATGGATTAGTGAAACCTTCAGGTTGTGTCATATACACATCCTCTTCTAGTTTTCCATTAAGGAAAGCGGTCTTCACATCCATTTGCCAGATCTCATAATCATAATATGCAGCTATCGCGAGAATAATCCGAATAGACTTGAACATGGCTACTGGAGAGAAAGTTTCATCATAATCTATCCCGTAGATTTGTTTGAAACCTTTCGCAACTAGCCTGCCTTTATAGGTAACCACGTTACCATCCATGTCAATCTTCTTCTTGAAGATCCACTTACAGCCTATAGGGATTACTCCCGGAGGCGGATCAACCAAATCCCAGACTTGGTTATCTGACATGGAGTCCATTTCGGTTCGCATAGCTTCAAGCCATCTCGCTGATTCCGGTCCACTGACCGCATCCGCATAAGTGAGGGGTTCATCATTAATGATGTAGACTCCGTCATAGCGCTCAGGCTGTCGACGGATCCTTCCCGATCTTCGCGGTTCCCGTGATATCTGAGCCTCAGGTTGTTCAGTAACCTGATCTACTGGCTCAGGCTCATCCACCTATGCTTGACTACTTTGTCCTTCTTCTGGATTCTCATCCAGCTTTATTTCTCTCCCACTGGCCTTTTGTAGAAGAAATTCCTTCTCAAGAAAAATAGCCGTCCGAGCAACAAATACTTTGTTCTCTTTGGGATCGTAGAAATAATAACCCTTAGTTTCTTTAGGGTAACCGACAAAGATACATTTGTCAGATCTGCTCTCCAGTTTCCCAGAGGTGAACTTTTTGACATAAGCCTCGCAACCGCAGATCTTGATAAATGTCAAGCTTGGCTGTTTCCCATACCATAACTCATATGGAGTCTTAGAAACGGCCTTGGATGGCACTCGGTTTAGTACCTTTGCAGCTGTTTCCAGTGCAAATCCCCAAAAGGAGTAAGGTAGAGTAGCCTGACTCATCATAGAACGAACCATATCAAGTAAGGTTCTATTTCTCCTCTCGGACACACCATTCCATTGCGGTGTTCCTGGCGGAGTGAGCTATGAGATAATCCCACACTCCTTTAGATAGTCAGTAAACTCTCGACTCAAGTATTCTCCACCTCGAACTGAACGAAGTGCCTTGATATTTCGGCCTAGCTGATTTTGTACTTCATTTTTGAACTCTTTGAACTTGTCAAAAGATTCACTCTTATGTCTCATTAGATAGACATAACCATACCTACTGAAATCATCAGTAAAGGTAATGAAGTATGAATAGCCACCTCTGGCATGTTTACTAAATGGCCCACACACATCACTGTGAATGAGGTCAAGTAAACCTGAAGCCCTTTGACCTTTGTTGGAAAAAGGAGACTTCGTCATTTTACCCATTAAACAAGCTTTGCATGTATCAAGCTCCTCATAGGAGAATGATCCCAGCAGTCCATGGTCATGCAACCGCTTAATGCGCTTCTTGTTAATATGGCCTAAACGACTATGCCATAACAAGGTGCTTTCATCAGCATGCTTGGCTTTCTTCATATCAATCTGTTGTATTGAACATTCCATGTCCAACATGAATAACCCATTGTTAATTGACCCAGTAGCATAAACAATATTATCAAAAGAAATGTAACACTTTGAAATCTTGCATTCAAAGGAAAACCCTTTCCTGACAAGAGCAGGAATAGAGATAATATTCTTAGTTATGCTTGGTACAAAATAACAATTGTCCAGTTCTAATACAAGACCAGATGGTAAAGAGATGTGATATTCTCCTACAGCAACAGCAGCAACCCGTGCCCCGTTTCCTACTCGTAGGTCCACCTCATGCTGTCCCACCTGTCTTCTTCTCTTGAGTTCCTGTACATTTGAACAAATGTGAACTCCACATGCAGTGTCCAACACCCATGAAATAGAAGAAGAAGATACCATGACTTCAGTCACGTAAATACCTGAGCTAGAAGCGAAAGGCTTGCTTCCCTTCTTATCTCCTTGGAGCGCTTTACAGTCCTTCTTCCAGTGACCCAGCTGGCCACAATGGAAGCATCTGTATTCCTTTGACCGCTTTATCTTTTGTTTTAGAGCCTTGTTGTAGCTCTTGATGGGGGCTTTGCCCTTCTTCCCCTTCTTCTTGTTCCTAGAAGGAACCATTAGGACAGAGGGATGAAGGCATTCCCTTCTCACGAGACTGAGTCTGCTCTGTAGTCAAGAGCATGTTCAGTAACTCTGCCGGCGTACAGTCGATCTTGTTCATATTAAAATTAATAATGAACGGATCGAAAGAAGCCGGGAGAGACTGAAGGATGATGTCTACAACAAGCTCCTGATTGATGGTGTGTCCCAGTTTCTCTAGAGCCTCCTTGTACCCAATCATCTTGAGTACGTGAGCTCCCACTGGACTCCCTTCAGCCAGTTTGCTCTGAAAGAAAAGTTTAGTCAAATTGTAGCGTTCAGTCCTTGCCTGTGCAGAATACAACAACTTGAGATTTGCTATAATTTCTATAGCAGATAAATCTTCATGTTGACGCTGCAGCTGTGGCGTCATAGACGCTAGCATCAGGCAAGCGACATCAATGCTATCATTGACGTGCTTTTCATAAGCTTCCCGAACCGCCCTTGCGGCGTTCGGAGTGGGTTGAGGCGGTATAGCCGTCTCGAGGACATACAGCTTCCTCTCAGCCTTAAGAACAATCTTAAGGTGTCCGTACCAGTCTGAGAAGTTTGGCCCAGCAAACTTCTCCCTTTCCAGTAGGGATCGCACATTAAACGCTGTGGTGTTCGTTGCTGCAGTAATCTACAACAATGCAAGAACAGCAAGGTCAGTATCAATGTTAGAATCAATTCAGGACTTAAGAATGATTCTTTTCTCACTATTTTATCTGACTGAAAAATCCAGTAAAATAGTCCAAAAGAGTGAAACTCTTTTAGTGAGATGGGATCCAGATTTCATACTTGGTCTCCGCGTCCCGCTCAGGCGAGATAAGATGCACAGAGAGTACAAGCACTAATTTCTGGTAGGCAATCCCTGCCAATCGCCAACCCGTGCGATTCCCCTTCATCTGGGCAATCCAGCAGACTGTGCCAACTGAGTTGGTACAACATAGTCTCTGATCCCACAGATGGCTGCCTCCATATGGCTACCATATGCTCAATATGTAGCCTACATGGTCAAGCTGACCCGACCTACTCCCTGGACCACCACGTGCTATGCTGAGCAACGAGAAGCGATAAATCCCTTCTCTGTAACACGCAGGTGTAATCCCACACCGTCTGAAGATAGATGGGTGTGCCCACTGAGTGGGTACAACACGGCCCCAACGATAGTCAGAACAGTGAGGTTTCGCGTCAGAAGGCTTACGAGCTTGATATTTTAGCGTTGGATTTTAACGGTCTTTTTATCTTCTCAACTATCATGCAAATCCTATGGTGATAGCAGAAGATTAAATCATGTAATTCTTAACAATAAGTGAAAGCATGATGATCTTATGTGGTAAAAGCCCATTAAGCCTAGGTAAGACCTTAAATTAACTTAAGTCTTCACTTGAGCTCTTCATGGGTCTTTTTACATCTCATCTGGCCCAACCCAGGGCCCAAGTGCCCACTGCAGCTCAGGTGCGCCCACCAGGTAAATGCGCCTGTCCCAGAGTCGAACCCTGGACCTCCCACCTGGTCAAGCCACTGCTGCATGCGCCTCTGCCAAGTGTGCTCTGTGCTCTTGTCTGATTAAAATACAATTTAATCTATCTAGACAAGATTGACACGCAGGTCAATTACACTTTATAAATTAAATAAAATGTGATGCGCAGATCACAATAAATAATTTACATTTATTAACCAGGCACACAGGCCCCAGCACAGCACACATTAAATAGGGTAGCCCACATAAGATTAAATAAACAATCATCATAGTATACAATCAACATGTGATCTAATAATAAGAAAATAAAATTTTTGAAAACCCATTGGCATCAATTTTATTTTCCTTATGTGCCCTACTACCTTACAACGGTCCATTAATAGGGATCCACTCATCAGACCTAGTCAGATCCTCTGCCCTGGCATGCACCAAGTCCTAACTGACTTGAGTCGACCCAGTGGTCGACAATGCATGCCTTGGGCTGAACGACCTGCATGAGTTCTGGCAAGCGGGCGTGACCCCGGGCCTAACTCATGCGCGTTCTATGGTTATCTCAATCAGACATCGCTACACGCCTGTCCGCAGTCGACCTATAGCCACCTCGTGCTTGCGCACAGGTGCCATCTGGTCAACCCATCTAGGCTGTCAGATAGTCTGATCAGACTGATTGGATCTAGACTCGACTGTGACTTCAACCCTAATAACCCGTCTAAGTTTTTTTTTTTTTTTTTTTTTTTTAAAGTAGGCACCTCTTAGATCTAAGGTGAGTCGCGCAAGTAATTCAGTTTTGAGAAAAACTAATAAGCGCCAACATACATGCGCCAAATAGAAAACATATTCATCAAGTTTTCGCATGAACAACTTAACATGTAATTTTCGCATGTAGTTTAGATCTAAGGATACAAGCGCAAACATGGATCACAAAAGCCTCAAGCAATCATAAAAACATGCTAATAACCTCGCTCTGATACCAATTGAAAGTCCCCTAAACAAAGGGGGCGAAACCCTAATAGGCGCATGCAGAGGTTTTAACACAGCGGAAAAGGTTTCTAGATCGATGCATGCAGTATGATCAACTTAAATTTTGTATACATGAGAATCAATCCTTACCGATGCCATTTCTTGGATGGCGTCTAGGAAGTAGAGAGTCAACACACTTCTCCTCCAAATGGTGCGCACACAAGGTGATCAATGCGCCTACTCCCTTAGTGCTCCTTGTGCTAGCAAGGTTCCAAGGTCTCCTGATCGAATGGAAGGGAAGGAGATGTTTTTTTTTTCTCTTGGCCGAATCCTCTCCAAAACGTCAAGGCCATACACAACGAGTGAACCTCGAGAGAGAGGGGCGAGAGGCGAGAATAGAACTTCTCTTGGCGTGAACGTGAGGCGTGGCCTCATGGCTTCTAAAAATAGCAAACCACCAACGCTCATCGCGACCATGGGTTTACCCCAACGCATTTTGCTCTCCCCTTGAACCATGCGCTCACATGATGAGCTGGTTCAATTTCGGTTTGGTTCAAAGACCAATTAAGCCAAGCACCTGGTCCAGATCACAATAAACCCTAAAGGTTCAAGATCCAACCGTTCATCTCTTGATGCTCCTGATCTCACCGATCTAGCATCAAATCTCTTGATCAAAGCTTACCGATCTCAAGCCCTAATCAATCAAACATGATCAGACCAGATCTCACTTACAATCAGAGTTTAAATCCCTTTAAACTGAACCCAAAACAATTCAGTCCACACGATATGACTTAAGTAAGCCATATCATCAAATTGTGCGACCCTAAGGGTTTCCTTTAAATGTCGGTAACGATAACTTACGTTATCACGATCAGTGAGGGGTATCTAGCAACACATCACTGTCTCCCCAATATAAAGGAAAGAGTCTTCCAAGACTACACCCAAACCATAGCACAAGTGTGAACACAAGTCACTTGACATATGTGTTTCCTTTGCCACTGGACGTTCTTTATTGGACAAGCGTGTCAAGCCTGTAATTCCAATATGATGAGAATGATTAGATCAGATGAACATAGTCATCTGGGTATGGCCATACACTTTCTCAATCATCTCATCCAGGGGGCCCCCTTTAGAACATCACACTCCCAAACAAGGAGACGGCAATCCTATATCTATCACTAGCGCCCTAACATGACTCATGCGCACCATCCAAGATAGTCTATAACCATTATATTTCAAATGATATCGAACTATCTCAAAACAATGCCAATCATCATTTAGAAACACAAGTGATCTCAAGTCAGAGGAAATATGCCACTTGTTTGCATATAAGGATTATTCAGATTGTGACAAGCAATTGAATATCCTAAGTAGGGTCTGTCCAGTACATCCAATGTACCCATGAGTCTAGATCTTATTCCATGCTCGAAGCATCCTATAAGATTAGAACACATATTAGTCTCAATCATATCAAGGCTGTCTCATGTTCACCAAGATATCTCGACTAAGGACAAAACTGCATGTCAGCCAAGCTGAACAGCATTGAGACATTATTCAGAAGTATACATATTGCAGCAGATGATGTAACAACCTGAATAACAACCATTGCCTTTATAAACATAGAGTTTATACATGATACTGAAATAATCCCAAGGCTTCAAACATTAGCCTTAAAGGCATACCCCAACACTCGCGTGGGGGAGAGCGTCTACTACAGCAGAAATTGAAAACACACAAGCCCTCAGCCCTCTTTTATAGAACAAGAGGGGGAGGGAGGTCACATGATAGTCACATGGGGGTTGTTGGAGAATCCAACTACCCTTATCTTCCTAAAAGAGGGTCAAGATGCCCCCTAACAAACTAAAAGAAGATGCTAACTACTCTACAGGGAATCTCAAGGGGGCTGGCGCATGGGCCTTCTTCGCGGGCTATTGTCATCTCCGAGTAGCAGGCTAAACCATCTCAAAGCAGGCCACTATGAAGCAGCAAAACTTGCTGATAGTGGGCTAGTTCTACACGTTGTTGGCGGTGTTTAGGGCTGAGTTCAGAGCTCGGTTGTGGTAGCGGTCCGTTTGTGGCTCTTGAGGTGGTCCTCGGGGAAGGGGTGTTGGGAAACCCCGGGGATATTTTACAATTTTTTAGAGATAGAAATTACAGATTACATTGCACAACAGAAGTATATCCCCGAAATATGCCAGTCCCAAAAACCTAGCAAAAATCATTATGCGAGGGGGTCGACAGGATATGATAGAAAATACTTTTAGCAAGCATGAATGTCGATGTCGAGATAGGCACCCAAGTGTTCGCCCTCTACAGTCTCACACACACGGATGCCATGAGCTCTCTTCTTCCACTCCCGGTGCTAGCCTCGGGAAGAAGATCCAAGCCTTTGTTCACCTTCTTCAAAGCCTTGCGCCACCTTCAAGACAGGTTGCACCAAGGAGAAAGGAGAAGGAGGAGATCACCTCTTCACTTGCGCCACCCTCTAAGAAGAGATGCGCCAAGAGAAGAGAGGGAAGAGAAGAAGCCGCCAACTTCAAGTCTTCATACACCAAAAGAGATGAAGAGGAAGACAAGTTGCGGCTAGGAAGATAGAGAAGGTTGCGCCACTTAAACCCTTTCTCTTGCCCCTCTAGATGTTGCTCATGCCAACATGAATTCACACCCCTTGCTCTCACCTATACATATGTATATATAGAGCAAAGGGGCGTGGAGGCAAGAGGGATGTGGAAGGCGCAAGTTCATGAAGGATTCGGCTAGGGTTAGGGCTTGAGTGCAATTAGGGTTTTGGTTTTTAGAAAGTCTCCAAGACTTTTCCATAAACACCTTGCAATCGCCCAAGACTTACCATAGAAGTCTTCATGGCGAGGCCATGCTCAACTCATCTAACGCAGATTCTGAAGCCGTGATGAACACGGCCGTGATCACTGGCACGGGCAGGCCGTGTTCTCCATGGAAAACTCCAAAAACTCTAAAATCTTGCCTGTGACTTCGCCGAACTGTGATGAATCTTTTCATAACATTAAATATTTAATATTCTTTATGAAAATATAGAGAAATGACCTGCATTTCACAAATAAACAAAAAAGAGTAAAGATTCCATACTTTACAGGAAAAGATATCAAAGTTTGATATAAAATAGAACTTAAGCCTATAATGATGGTATAGATAAGACTCTAAATCCTATAAAAATAACACCTATCAAGTCTCTCATTCCTTAGATGCCTCAAGTCTTGCCATAGAGGCAAGCTTTCCATCCAAGCACAAAGGGGCAAGGCGCCAATAGCTTCCATAAGAAGCAAAATCACCCACTCCACCCCCATTATGCCCTTAGGCGCCAATGGGGTGGAAACTTCTCCCCATTATACCCTTTAGCCCATTCTCTCTTCATGATAACTTGTTATTGGGCCTCATTGGGTAATGAGCTAGCCCAAACTTCATTACACAGGTTAATTAAGCAATTGGATCCAATCCAATGCAATCCTAATCCAAATGTGACCAACCATGGCCAAATACGGGTCAACCTGCCAAAAATGAAGTTTAGCTCCAATAACTCTCTTCCATCTCATCAGGCCCATTGGCGCTGATAAAATCTCCCAAATAGATCCGAGCTATCCAATAACTCGATCATAAGGCTTTCCGATCAATACGAGAACTCGAGTATCAAGATGTGCGACCCTGTAGGTTCCTCTGACGCTGGCAGTGCTGACCAAAGGTCACCACAAGTAGTGAGTGGCACCTAGCAGTGCATCGCTACTACCCAGGTCATTGGAATGGATATCGACATCGACATCCCCATCATCGCAATTAGGTACAGATGCATTACAGTCTCTTTGCAGAACTGATATCCAATTGGACAAGTGTGTCATCACTTGCTTTTACCCAATCACATGGTTATGACTAAATCAGGTTCCCACCTAGGTATGGTCATACACTTTCAGTCAAAGAACCATAGAGGAGCTCCATGGATATCATGCTTCCTTTAGGAAAGGGCAAATCGTCTGTCTGTCCATTGACCTTCTCATATGGGTCGTGACATACTTAATGACAACCATTGTTACCTCCCAATTACGGTGAGGTGTTAGGTTGTATCAAAGCATGTCCCTTACCATATAGAATGGTCAATGACCTGAAGTCAAGGGATTAATGCATCTCCTGTCACTTGTGAGGATAACTCATGACACCAAGTCATTGCCTCACAGCGGGTCTGTCTAGTATATTTACCACTGATATACCCATATGTCTACGTTAGCACCTCATGCCTAACCAGGCCATATACCAGTCTCACAAGTACCAGAGCTATCCCATATCCACACAGGTACATCAACTGGGGACAATCATTTGAGCACAGATTCAATCTGTCTCTAGGGACATTATCATGTAAGTACATAATTGCAGATGTAGACAAACATAGATAATGACAATGCCATAATGATATAAATATCAGAGTCACGTAGTACAAAGATGAACCAAAACTACGTCCTAGGGCATATACACTAACAAGGGGCGCCATGGGAATCGGTTGGATGGATGCTGTTGATGTCACACCCCTAGAATAAACATGTAATGTCATATTTGTTTTCCAGATCATATAATTCAATGTCCCAGAATTCAAATCAAATAAATTTAGAAACTCACAATTGAGAATAACCTCAACACTATACTTATATACTTCTAGTGTTGCAACAACATCACTTATCAAATTGTGATGTGATGCTAATGTAAAATGGAATGAGATTAAAAATATGAGTTAATCTTTCATAATTAGTGTACTAAAAGCATGGATATTACAGTTGAGGTTGAAGAAGGGCTCACCATGCCCACATATTGGTCGGGGGGGGGGGGGGGGGGGTGCGACGACCATTGCGAACGTCGAACTTCATGCAAAATAGGTCCACTCTTCTTTTCCAAGGCGTTCATGGCCTGGCTATGCTTACCAGCACGGGCGTGAACCGGCTCCGAGAATTCATACGACGCGGTCACGGCTTGGCCGTGTTTCTCGTCACGGGCGTGACGGGGTGCGCGGATTTGCGCCGAACTCGACACAGCAGGGGACACGGGCATGCCAGGGGTGGTGATGGTCGGCAGTCTAGTCACGGCCTGGCCGTGCGTCCCATCACGGTCGTGATGAGGTGGCCTGGTTTGAGCTGAGATGGACACGGCAGGGGCCATGGGTGTGCTGGCAGCTGTGATGGTGTTCACGTTTTGGTTGGGTGGACCGTGTCACGGCCGTGTCCATCGTCACGGGCTGGCTGTGTCGGCTGGGCTGGAGTTGTGCCGAGGCAGTCACAGTGGTGGGCATGGCTGTGTGCGATGCCATGTTCATCCTTGCTTCTGGCTATGAGCTGGTCACGACCGTGTCCATCATCACGGCCTAGCCATGATGGGTGCGGTAGTGCTCTGTTTCGTTTGGAATTTGTGGGGCATCTTCCTCGGGTCCTGGGGGGCATTCCTAGGTGTCTTCAATGGGTGTGGGGGCACCCCAAGATGGCTCAATGACTCCGTCAGTTAACGTATGGGAGCAATTAGGATTTGAGGTAAGGAAAGCCTCCAAGACTTTCCCATAATCCTCTATCCGTCTACCATATGTGCCAAGTACTTGCCTTGCAAGTTATTTCAGCCATATGCCCCCAAGCATTATCATAGATGCATTCTTTCCATCCAAGGATGAAGGGAGAGGCGCCATATCTTACCTAATAGAGCAACATGCGCCTACCTCACCCCATTATATACCCTTTTAGCCCATTATCTCTTCATGACAACTTGTTCTTGGGCCTCATTGGGTAATGAGCTAGCCCAAACTTCATTACAAGGGTTGATTAAGCCATTGAATCCAATCCAATGCAACCCTAGCTCAAATGTGACCAACTATAGTCAATTTTGGGTCAACCTACCAAAAATGATGTTTGGCTCCAATAACTCTCTTCCATGTCATCAGGCCCATTAGCGCTAATGAAATCTCCCAAATAGATCCGAGCTATCCAATAACTTGATCATAAGGCTTCTCGATCAATATGAGAACTAGAGTATCAAGGTGTGCGACCCTGTAGGTTCCTCTGACGTTGGCAGTGCTGACCTAAGGTCTCCATGGCAGTGAGTGGCACCTAGCAGTGCATCGCTGCTACCCAAGTCATCAGAATGGATATCGACATCGACATCCCCATCATCGCAACTAGGTATAGATGCATTACAGTCTCTTTGCCAAACTGAAATTTGATTGGACAAGTGTGTCATCACTTGTTTTCACCCACTCACATGGTCATGACTAAATCAGGTTCTCACCTGGGTATGGCCATACACTTTCAGTCATAGAACCATGGGGGGGCCCATGGATATCATACATCCCTCAGGAAAGGGCAAATCCTCTATCTGTACATTTACCTTCTCATATGGGTCGTTGCATGCTCAATAACAACCATTATGACCTTCCAACTACGGTGAGGTGTTCGGTTGTATCAAAGCATGTTCCTAACCATATAGAAGAGTCAATGACCTCAAGTTAAGGGATTAATGCATCTCCTGTCACTTGTGAAGATAACTTATGACACCAAGTCATTGCCTCATAGCGGGTCGGTTCAGTATATCTACCACTGATATACCCATATGTCTGTGTTAGCACCACGTGCCTAACCAGCTCATATACTAGTCTCACAAGTACCATAGCTGTCCCATATCTACTAAGGTACATCAACTAGGGACAATAGTTCGAGCACAGATCTAATCTATCTCTAGGGACATTATCATGTAGGAACATAATCGCAGATGTAAACTAAGCATGATCACATAATAGCAGAATCATATATAAGAAATATCATTATCAAATAGTACAAAGGCAGACCAAAACTAGGTCTTAGGGCATAAATACCAACACTCTCAGGTGTCTACAAGAGGCATACCTGTTGCCCTCTTTGTAATCCCTAGCTTGCTGAGATTAGGGCAGTCAACCAATCCTTGCCCCGCATAATCTCAACAAGTCTCTCATGATGGATCTATCCCACCATGAGAGGAGAAATTATCGCTTCCACATATGGGTCTATCCCAATCATGCGAAGAGAGCGAAGAACCAAAAGAAATTGAATAGAGGTAAGAAATAAGAAACTTACAATTTTTCCTACTTAGAAAAACCATGGTCATGCATATGAAATTTTCAAAAATTCTATATAGCATGTGAGCATAGAAAAGTATAGAAAACATCATTCGAGGCTCGCAAGTCGCTCTTGATACCACTCTTGAGAAACCCCGGGGATATATTTAAAATTTTACATATATTACAATGAATACAGCGGAAGCATATCCCTGTAATAGGCCAGTTCCAAAAACCCAATGGATCTTATTCTAGCAAGGAAGTCTACACGATGAGAGAAGAAAGTACCTACAGCAAGAGTAGATCGATGTCGAGGTAGGCACCCAAGTGTGCACCCTCTACAATCTCTCACACACAGATCCCTCGAGTTCTCTTCTTCCACACCCGGAGCTAGCCTCGGGAAGAAGATCCAAGCCATTGATGCCTTTCTTCTATGTTTGTGCCACCTTAAGGAAGATGCGTCAAGGAAGATGAAGGTGTGGGAGAAGATGCCACCAAGTCCTTTGCTTCCCTTGCGCCAAAGGAGGAGAGGGAAGAGAGGAGGCTTGCTGCTTCAAGATGGAAGAGGTTTTGCGCTACTTGATGTTGCTCTCGCCCTTAGATGTTCATGCCAATTAATTTTGTTAGGGCTCTCGATTATATCCTAATATATAGATGCAAGAGGGGGCGACAACACAAGAGGTTTGGCGCAATACTCATGAAGGGGGGGGGGTGGCTAGGGTTAAGGGGAGTTGGCTAATTAGGGTTAGGGTTATGGTAAGACTCCAAGCCCTTTCCATAATTCCCTTTGCATTAGCCTTATGCGCTAAGGACTTACCAAAGAAGTCCTTCAAGCCATACACGCCCCAAGACTTGCCTAAGAGGCTAGCTTTCAATCCAATGAGCAAAGGGGGAGGCGCCATATCCTTCCTAATGTAGCAATATGCGCCACCTACACCCCATTATGCACTTAGGCGCCAATGGGGTTAGGTTTCTCTCCATTATACCCTTATACCCTATTCTCTCTTGATAACAACTTGTTATTGGGCCTCATTGGGTAATGAGCTAGCCCAAACTTCATTGCATAAGTTGATTAAGCCATTGGATCCAATCCAATGCAACCCTAATCCAAATGTGACCAACCATGGTCAATTTCGGGTCAAATAGCCAAAAATGAAGTTTGGCTCCAATAAGTTTCTTCCATCTCATCAGGCCCATTGGCGCTGATGAAATCTCCTAAATAGATCCGAGCTATCCAATAACTCGATCATAAGGCCTCCCGATCAATATGAGAACTCGAGTATTAAGGTGTGCGACCCTGTAGGTTCCTCTGACATTGGCAGTGATGTCCTAAGGACATCACAAGCAGTGAGTGGCACCTATTAATGCATCGCTGCTACCCAAGTCAACGGAATGGATATCAACATTGACATCCCCATCATCGCAACTAGGTACAGATGCATTACAGTCTCTTTGCCAAACTGATATCCGATTGGACAAGTGTGTCACCACTTGTTTTTACCCAATCACATGGTCATGACTAAATCAGGTTCTCACTTGGGTATAGCCATACACTTTCAGTCATAGAACCATAGGGGGTCCCATGGATATCAAGCTTCCCTCAAGAAGGGGCAATTCCTCCGTCTGTACATTGACCTTCTTATATGGGTCATGACATACTCAATGACAACCGTTATTACCTTCCAACTATGGTGAGGTGTTAAGTTGTATCAAAGTATATCTTTAACCATACAGAAGAGTCAATGACTTTAAGTTAAGGGATCAATGCATCTCTTGTTACTTGTGAGAATAACTCATGACAACAAGTTAGTGCCTCACAGCGGATCGGTGCAATATATCTACAACTAATATATCTGTATGTCTATGTTAGCACCTTGTGCCTAACCAGCCCATATACCAGTCTCACAAGTACTAGAGCTATCCCATATCCACTCAGGTACATCAACTAGGGACAAGAGTTTGAGCACAGATCCAATCTGTCTCCAGGGATATTATCATGTAAGAACACAAACGCAAATGTAAACTAAGCATGATAACGACAATGCAAGAATGATATATATAAGAAATATCAATATCAAGTAGTACAAAAGATAGACCAAAACTAGGTCTTAGGGCATAAACACCTACAATCTCCACTTGCACTTAGACCTAAAGGTCGTATGACCATCATGCTTCTGTTGCGCCAAAGCCTTGGTCAGTGGATCTTGTTAGATTGTTCTCTGTGTCAACTCTGCTAATCTTGACATCACTTCAATCAATATTCTCTCTGATCAGGTGAAATCTCCTGAGTATATGTTTGGACCTTTGATGAGATCGTGGTTCCTTTGCCTGTACAATAGCCCCATTATTATCACAATAGAGCTCAATGGGATCCACAGTAATTAGAATCACCTGAAGCTCATAAATGAACTTCCTGATCCAAATAGCTTCTTTCGCTCAGAAGCGGCGACATGCTCAGCCTCGGTTGTAGAATCTGCTATGGTGGATTACTTAAAGATTTTCTAGCATACGGCACCTCCATTCAACTGGAACATATAGCTTGCCTGCAATCTGAAGTCATCATGGTCTGACTGAAACGACGCATCAGTATAGCCCTAAACACTGAGCTCTTCCTATCCCCTATAGACTAAGAATTAATCCTTAGTTCTTCTTAGATACTTAAGAATGTTCTTTACAGCCACCTAGTGCTGCAGACCTGAATTAGATTGGTATCTGCTAGTTATGCTTACAGTATAAGCCACATTTGGTCTATTACACAACATTGTATACATGATCGAACCTACTGCCGAAGCATAGGGTATTGGACTCATGTCATCCCTCTTAGCCTGTGTGGTGGGACACTGGCTCTTTGAGAGAATAAGGTCATGTCTCATTGGAAGGTACTCCTACTTGGATTGCTCCAAGATGAACCTCTCTAGGACTTTATCAATATAGGTACTTTGATTATGGGCCCGGAGCCTCTTAGATCTATTCCTATAGATCCTCACACCTAGGATATAAATGGCCTCCCCTAAGTCCTTTATCTCAAAACACTTCCCCAACCATATCTTCACAAATTGAAGACTAGGGATGTCATTCCCGATAAGTAGTATGTCATTGACATATAAGACTAGAAAAGTCACCAAGCACCCACTAAATTTTCTGTACACACAGGCATCATCTTCGCTTTTGATAAAGCTGTAATCTCTTATTGTCTCATCAAACCGAAGATTCTAACTTTGAGATGCTTGCTTTAATCCATAAATGGATCTCTTTAGCCTGCAGACCTTATTGGCCTGTACAGGATGGATGAAGCCATTAGGTTGTGTCATATACACATCCTCTGTCAGCTTCCCATTAAGGAATGCTGTTTTAATATCCATCTGTCATATCTCATACTCATGATATGTAGCTATAGCAAGCAAGATTCGAATGGATTTAATCATGACAACTAGTGAAAAGGTTTCATTATAGTCCACCCCATGGACTTGTTTGAATCCTTTAGCTACAAATCTACCCTTATAGGTAACTATGTTACCATCCATGTCAGTTTTCCTTTTAAAGACCCGTTTACACCCTATGGGTTTTACCCTATCAAGCAGCTCAACCAAATACCAGACTTGGTTAGCCGACATGGAATCCATTTCGGATCTCATGGCCTCAAGCCATTTCTCAGAGTCCAGTCTAGAGACCACCTCATCATAGGTTCTAGGCTTATCCTCAATGATGAAAATCCCATCATGTTGGGTCGGCAATGACCCATACCTCTCAGGTGCATGACGAATCCTCCCAAACCTATGCAAGACCTGTGTTTGAACCTCTGGTACAACAATTGGTGCAGGTGGCTCAAGTTTCATCTTTGTGTCTTGTGGTTGCACTTGGACTTCGTCCAAGTCAAACTTCCTCCCACTAACTTCTTTCATGAGAAATTCCTTCTATATAAAAACCGCACCCCGAGCAACAAAGACTTTGTTCTTGGTGGGAACATAGAAGTAGTATCCTTTAGTTTCCTTAGGATACCCCACAAACACACATTTATCAGATCTGGGTTCTAGCTTGCTAGAATCCTGACGTTTGACATAAACCTCACATCCCTAGATTTTGATAAAAGAGAGATTCGGGCATCTCCCACCCCATACCTCACATGGAATCATAGAGACACTCTTAGATGGATTGTTATTCAGTATGAGAGAAGCTATTTCAAGTGCATGACCCCAGAATGAGGGTGGTAGAGTTGCATGACTCATCATAGATCGAACCATGTCCAACAAAGTTTGATTCCTCCTCTCAGATGCACCATTCCATTGAGGTGTTCCAGGAGGAGTGAGTTGGGATAGGATCCCACACTCTCTAAGATAGTCAAAGAACTCACGGCTCAGGTACTCTCCACCACGATCTGATCGAAGAGTCTCAATAGATCTACCAAGCTGGTTCTCTACTTCATGTCTGAACTCCTCAAATTTCTCAAAGGATTCAGACTTATATCTCATTAAATAGACATAACCATATCTACTGAAGTCATTAGTAAGGCTGTGTTTTATTGGAGGGGAAGAAATTTAGGAGGGGAGCAAAAAAAAAAGAGAGGGAAGAAAAACAAGAGGGGAGAAATTATATCATATGATTATCAAGTGACACATGAAAAAAGGTGAGAAATGGGGCGGCGGCTGGCTGGCGACGTCAGGTGGAAGGGGGGAAAGCGATGGTAGGGAAGCGGTAGGCGGCGAGGTGGCAGCAGGTGGCTAGATGCAACGCAGCAAGCGAGGAGAGCTCATAGAAGGTTCGAACGGGGATGGGCGAGAGGAAGATTGGGTGGCCGGGGGAGCTTCAAACTGGTGGCAAAGGAGCTTCAAACTAGTGGCAGAGAAGGTTCGAACGGTGACAGCGAGGCGAGGAGGGTGACCGGAGGAGACATGGGAAGTCGAGAAGAGCGAATGGAAGAGCGATGACGAGACGAGGAGGACGCCGACGGCAAGCCCACAGGCAGCGGACAGCAAGGGGAAGAACAAGGTGTGGGCAGCGGGGGCAAGCTCGCAGGCTGTGGACAACGAACTCGCAGGCAACGGGGGCAAGCTTGAAGGCAGCGAACGGCGAGCTCGAAGGCAGTAGGCGACAAGCTCGCCAGTAGTGGCAGAGCTCGCAGGCAGTGGGGGCAACAGAAGTGGCCGGCGACAACACAGCTAGCGATGGCAGAGTTGGGGCGAGGGGTAGGGAGAGGTCACAGATAGGTAGGGGTGAGGGACGGAGCGAGGTTAACGCTTGTCGTGATCCGCAAGTGCACGGATACTCGAAGTAATAAAGAAAGTATCGAATCCACAGGGACCTACGTTGTCGATGAAGAAACCCCTTTCGAGAGGGGGGCGCAAACCCTAAGCATGGCGCAAATAAAACTTTGCAAGCGGTAGCAAGGGTTTGATGATCTTTTGCATGTCATATGATCAACTATCATAGATTGAATAGATCAAGAGTAGATCATACCATAGCCATCTTTCGGATGGTCCCTTGGAAGAAGAGATCGAAGAGGGTCTCCTCCACAAGATGCGCACACAAGATGAGAATTGACTTGCTTCTTGTTGCTCCTTGTGCTAGCAAGGATCTCCAAGATGTCCTTGATCGAATGAAGGAAAAAGGAGATGATCTTGGCGTGGATGAACTCCTCCTTGTTCTCGTCAAAACTCTCCACACCGAGAAAAAGGCGTTGAGTTGAGAGAGAGACCAACGTTCTCATCCAAAGTGAAGCATTGAGAAACCATTTCCGAAACCTCCACTTCCAAAAATGGTAAGTCATCACTACAAGCGTTTGAAAGAAACCCTTATTAAGGGGGTGAAACCCTAAACATGCGCATCTAGCAAGCATGACGGAAAGAGGGTTTCGAAAAGATCGTATATGACAACCATATGATCAACTTGAAGCTATGAGTTTAGATCTATACCATAGCCATAGATTGGAGGTCGGCTTGGAAGAAGAGAGCAACTTTGATCTCCTCCAAAAGTTCACACACAAAGGCGATGAAGACTCCCAACTTGCGCACCTCTTGTGCTAGCAAAAGTGCCAAGATGTCAATGATCGAGTGTAGGGAAGAGATGAAGACTTCCTTTTGCTTGGCCGGTTCCTCCTCTTCTCGTCAACACCCTCACTTGCTCGAGAGCAAAAAATCGTTTCCACCAAGCAACAAGAGAGAGGTGTAACCGAAAAACATTAGGGAGACTTCAAGCCATGAACGCATATGCGTTTTCATTTTGGAACTTTCCAAAAATGGCAACCATTAAGAGTATGCGTTCATGCGTTCATGTCTCCATGAACCAAACGCAACTCCTTCTCCCTCTTGAACCATGCGCTCAACCCATGAGCCGGTTCAATACCCTTGGTTCAATAGCGAAACCAAATCAGCCCAAGCATTAAGTCTAGATCAAATTAGACCCCAAAGTCCAAGATCTGACCATTCATCATCTGACGCTTCTGATCGCATCGATCTAGCATCATCTCTCTCGATCGAAGCTTACCGATCTAAAGCCCTAATCAATCAAACATGATCAGACCAAATCTCACTTACAATCAGAGATTAAATCCCTTTAAACTGAACCGAAACAATTCAGTCCACACGATCTGACTTAAGCAAGCCATATCACCAAATTGTGCGACCCTAAGGGTTTCCTTTAAATGTCGGTAACGATAACTTTCGTTATCACGATCAGTGAGGGGTATCTAGCAACACATCACTGTCTCCCGATATAAAGGAAAGAGTCTTCCAAGACTACACCCAAACCATGGCACAAGTGTGAATCAAACTCACGAGGCATGCATGTTTCCTTTGCCACTGGATGTTCTTATTGGACAAGCATGTCAAGCCTGTAACTCCAATACGATGAGCATGATTAGATCAGATGAACACAGTCATCTGGGTATGGCCATACACTATCTCAATCATCTCATATAGGGGGGGCCCTTTAGAACATCACACTCCTTAAACAAGGAGACGGCAATCCTTTATCTATCACAAGTGCCCTAACCTGACTCAAGCTCACCATCCAAGATAGTCTATAATCATTATGTTTCAAACGATATTGAACTACCTCAAAACAATGACAATCATCATTTAGAAACACAAGTGATCTCAAGTCAAAGGACATGTGCCACTTGCTGCTTACAAGGATCATTCACATTGTGACAAGCAATGGAATATCCCAGTAGGGTCTGTCCAGTACATCCAATGTACCCATGAGTCTACATCTTATTCCATGCTCGAAGCATCCTATAAGATTAGCACACATATTAGTCTCAATCATATCAAGGCTGTCTCAGGTTCACCAAGATATCTCGACTAAGGACATATAGCCTGTCAGCCTAGCTGAACAGCTTTGAGACATTATTCAGAAGTACACTTATTACAGCAGACAAGGTAACAACCTGAATAATAACCATGCCTTTATAAACACAAGAGTTTATTACATGATACTTATTACAATCCCAAAGGCCTCAAACATTAGCCTTAAGGGCATACCCCAACAGCGTTCATGTCTCTTATGAACCAAACCAAAACGCCAATTCGATTTAACCATGCGTTCACACATATGTGAACCGGTTCAAATAGAATTCGGTCTAATTGATTTCGGTTCAAAGATCAAATTGAACCAAGCCAAGCCATGGTCTAAATCTCATCTGAACCATGAAGGTTCGAGATCTAACCGTACATCTCTTGATGCCTTTGATCTCACCGATCTAGCATCACTACTCTCGATCGAAGCTTACCGATCTCAAGCCCTAATCAATCAAACATGATCAGGCCAGATCTCACTTGCAATCAGAGTTTAAACTCCTTTAAACTGAACCAAAACAATTCAGTCCACACGATCTGACTCAAGTAAGCCACATCATCAAATTGTGCGACCCTGAGGGTTTCCTTTAAATGTCGGTAACGATAACTTACGTTATCACGATCAGTGAGAGGTATCTAGCAACACATCACTGTCTCCCGATATAAAGAAAAGAGTCTTCCAAGACTACACCCAAAACATAGCACAAGTGTGAATCCACTTCACAAGGCATGCATGTGTCCTTTGCCACTGGATGTTCTTATTGGACAAGCGTGTCAAGCCTGTAACTCCAATATGATGAGCATGATTAGATCAGATGAACATAGTCACCTGGGTATGGCCATACACATTCTCAATCATCTCATTCAGGGGGGGGGCCCTTCAGAACATCTCACTCCAATTAAGGAGATGGCAATCCTATATCTATCACTAGTGTCCTAACCTGACTCATGATCATTATCCAAGATAGTCTATAACCATTATATTTCAAATGATATTGAACTACCTCAAAACAATGACAATCATCATTTAGAAACACAAGTGATCTCAAGTCAGAGGACATGTGCCACTTGTAGCATAAGGATTATTCACATTGTGACAAGCAATTGAATATCCTAATAGGGTCTGTCCAGTACATCCAATGTACCTATGAGTCTACATCTTATTCCATGCTCGAAGCATCCTATAAGATTAGAACACACATTAGTCTCAATCATATCAAGGCTGTCTCATGTTTACCAAGATATCTCGACTAAGGACTTAACTGCATGTCAGCCTAGCTGAACAGCTTTGAGACATTATTCAGAAGTACACATATTGCAGCAGACAATGTAACAACATGAATAACAACCATTGCCTTTATAAACAAAAGAGTTTATATACATGATACTCATGGAATCCCAAGGCCTCAAACATTAGCCTTAAGGGCATACCCCAACAATCTCCCACTTGCACTTAATCTAATGGTTGAGAAATCTCAAACCCATATTATTACAGTGCTTCTCATGCTTCTGCTGCGCCAGAGGCTTGGTAAGCGGGTCAGCCAGATTGTCGTCTGTATGAACCTTGCAGATTTTGATCTCGCCACGATCAATGATCTCCCGGATCAAGTGAAACCGTCTCTGTATGTGCTTGGACTTCTGGTGTGACCGTGGTTCCTTTGCTTGTGCGATTGCTCCAGTGTTATCACAGAAGATAACCAAAGGATCAGCACTCGAAGGAACGACACCAAGTTCTCTCACGAACTTACGAATCCACACTGCCTCCTTGGATGCTTCCGAGGCTGCAACATACTCGGCTTCTGTTGTGGAATCAGCAACAGTTGACTGTTTGAAACTTTTCCACACCACCGCTCCTCCATTCAAGCTAAAGACATAGCCTGATTGCGATCAGAAATCATCCTGGTCCGATTGGAACGAAGCGTCAGTATATCCTTCTATACTGAGTTCTTCCTGACCACCATATATCAAGAACATATCTTTGGTCCTCCGCAGATATTTTAAAATGTTCTTGACCGCAATCCAGTGTGCCTGACCTGGATTACTTTGGAATCGACTGGTCACGCTTAACCCGTAAGCGACGTCTGGGCGAGTGCACAACATCGCATACATAATGGACCCAATAGCCGAAGCATAAGGCGTATTGTCCATTTCATCTTTCTCAGTCTGTGTTTGTGGACACTGACTCTTCGAAAGATTCAGACCATGTCTGACTGGAAGATACCCTCTTTTAGAATTCTCTAAATGGAATCTCTCCAGGACTTTATCGATGTAAGTACTCTGGCACAGCCCGAGAAGCCTCTTAGATCTATCCCTGTAGATCTTCACACCTAATACATAGGCTGCTTGTCCTAAATCTTTCATCTGAAAACATTTTCCTAACCATGCTTTAACAGCATGCAGTTCAGGAATATCGTTTCCAATGATTAAGATATCATCGACGTAGAGGACTAGGAAAGTAATCACGCTCCCACTAAACCTCTTATATACACACGGGTCATCTTCGTTCTTGATGAAACCAAACTCAGAGATTGATTCATCAAAACGAATATTCCAGCTTCTAGATGCTTGTTTAAGTCCATAAATGGACTTCTTTAACTTGCATATTTTATGACGATCTGCTGGATTAGTGAAACCTTCAGGTTGTGTCATGTACACATCCTCATCCAGTTTTCCATTAAGGAAAGCAGTTTTCACATCCATCTGCCAGATCTCATAATCATAATATGCTGCTATCGCGAAAAGAATCCGAATAGACTTGAACATGGCTACAGGAGAGAAAGTTTCATCATAATCTATCCCGTAGATTTGTTTGAAACCTTTCGCTACTAGCCTGCCTTTATAGGTAACCACGTTACCATCCATGTCAATCTTCTTCTTGAAGATCCATTTACAGCCTATAGGGATTACTCCCGGAGGCGGATCAACCAAATCCCAGACTTGGTTATCTGACATGGAGTCCATTTCGGCTCGCATAGCTTCAAGCCATCTAGCTGACTCTGGTCCACTGACCGCATCCGCATAAGTGAGGGGTTCATCATTGTCAATGATGTAGACTCCGTCATAGCGCTCAGGCTGTCGACGGATCCTTCCCGATCTACGCGGTTCCCGTGATATCTGAGCCTCAGGTTGTTCAATAACCTGTTCTACCGGCTCAGGCTCATCCAACTGTGCTTGACTACTTTGTCCTTCCTCTGGATTCTCATCCAGCTTTATTTCTCTCCCACTGGCCTCTTGCAGAAGAAACTCCTTCTCAAGAAAAATGGCTGTCCGAGCAACAAATACCTTGTTCTCTTTGGGATCGTAGAAATAATAACCCTTAGTTTCCTTAGGGTAACCGACAAAGATGCATTTCTCAGATCTGCTCTCCAGTTTCCCAGAGGCAAGCTTTTTGACATAAGCCTCGCAACCCCAGATCTTAATAAATGTCAAGCTAGGCTGTTTCCCATACCATAATTCATATGGAGTCTTTGAAACGGCCTTGGATGGCACTCGGTTTAGTACCTTTGCAGCTGTTTCCAGTGCAAATCCCCAAAAGGAGTAAGGAAGAGTAGCCTGACTCATCATAGAACGAATCATATCAAGTAACGTTCTATTTCTCCTCTCGGACACACCATTCCATTGCGGTGTTCCTGGCGGAGTGAGCTGTGAGATAATCCCACACTCCTTTAGATAGTCAGTAAACGCATGACTCAAGTATTCTCCACCTCGATCAGAACGAAGTGCCTTGATATTTCGGCCTAGCTGATTTTGTACTTCATTCTTGAACTCTTTGAACTTGTCAAAAGATTCACTCTTATGTCTCATAAGATAGACATACCCATATCTACTGAAATCATCAGTAAAGGTAATGAAGTACTGATAGCCACCTCTGGCATGTTTACTAAATGGCCCACACACATCACTGTGTATAAGGTCAAGTAAACCTGAAGCCCTTTGACCTTTGTTAGGAAAAGGAGCCTTCGTCATTTTACCCATTAAACAAGCTTTGCATGTATCAATCTCCTCATAGGAGAATGATCCCAGCAGTCCATGATCATGCAACCGCTTAATGCGCTTCTTGTTAATATGGCCTAAACGACTATGCCATAACAAGGTGCTGTCATCAGCATACTTGGCTTTCTTATTATCTATATTTTGTATAGAATATTCCATGTCCAACATGAATAACCCATTGTTAATTGAACTAGTAGCATAAACAATATTATCAAGAGTAAGATAACACTTTGAAATCTTGCATTCAAAGGAAAACCCTTTCCTGACAAGAGCAGGAATAGAGATAATATTTTTAGTAATACTGGGTACAAAATAACAATTGTTTAATTCTAATACAATGCCAGATGGTAATGAGATGTAATAATCCCCTACAGCAACAGCAGCAACCCGTGCCCCGTTTCCAACTCGTAGGTCCACCTCATGCGTCCCACCTGTCTTCTTCTCTTGAGTTCCTGTACATTTGAACAAATGTGAACTCCACATGCAGTGTCCAACACCCATGAAATAGAAGAAGATGAAACCATGACTTCCGTCACGTATATACCTGAGCCAGAAGGGATGCTTCCC
Source organism: Costus lasius (assembly GCA_027563935.2). Taxonomy (NCBI): domain Eukaryota; kingdom Viridiplantae; phylum Streptophyta; class Magnoliopsida; order Zingiberales; family Costaceae; genus Costus; species Costus lasius. Next base: position 60,306,408 of record CM050454.1, on the reverse strand, counting down.
CTCTTATCTCCTTGGAGCGCTTTACAGTCCTTTTTCCAGTGACCCAGCTGGCCACAGTGGAAACACCTGTTGTCCTTTGACCGCTTAACCTTCTGTTTCAGAGCCTTGCTGTAACTCTTGACAGGGGCTTTGCCCTTCTTCCCCTTCTTCTTGTTCCTGGAAGGAACCATTAAGACAGAGGTTGAAGGCTTTCCCTTCAGAGTTTCCTTAGTAGTCAAGAGCATATTGAGCAGCTCTGCCGGAGTACAATCGATTTTATTCATATTAAAGTTAATAATGAACGCATCGAAAGAAGGTGGGAGAGACTGCAGAATAATGTCTACAGCAAGCTCCTGGTTGATGGTATGCCCCAGTTTCTCCAGAGCCTCCTTGTGCCCAATCATCTTGAGCACGTGAGCTCCCACTGGGCTCCCTTCAGCCAGTTTGCTCTGAAAGAAAAGCTTGGTCAGATTATAGCGTTCTGTCCTCGCCTGTGCAGCATACAGCATCTTGAGGTTCGCTATAATCTCTATAGCCGACATATCCTCATGCTGACGCTGCAGCGGTGGCGTCATAGACGCTAGCATCAGGCAAGCGACATCAATGCTATCATTGACGTGCTTTTCATAGGCATCACGAACCGCCCTTGCGGCGTTCGCAGCGGGTTGAGGCGGCACAGCCGTCTCGAGGACATACAGTTTCCTCTCTGCCTTAAGAACGATCTTAAGGTGTCCGAACCAGTCTGAGAAGTTTGGCCCAGCAAACTTCTCCCTTTCCAGTAGGGATTGCACATTGAAGCTCATGGTGTTCGTTGCTGCAGGAATCTACAACAATGCAAGAACAGCAAGGTCAGTATCAATGTTTAGAATCAATTCAGGACTTAAGAAATGATTCTTTTCTCACTATTTTATCTGACTGAAAAATCCATTAAAACAGTCCGAAAGAGTAACACTCTTTTAGTGAGATAGGATCCAGATTTCATACTTGGTCTCCGCGTCCCGCTCAGGCGAGATAAGATGCACAGAGAATACAAGCACTAATTTCTGGTAGGCAGTCCCTGCCAATCGCCAACCCGTGCGATTCCCCTTCATCTGGGCAATCCAGCCGACTGTGCCAACTGAGTTGGTACAACACAATCTCTGACCCCACAGATGGCTGCCTCCATGTGCTACCATATGCGCCACATATGTAGCCTACATGGTCAAGCTGACCCGACCTACTCCCTGGACCACCACGTGCTATGCTGAGCAACGAGAAGCGATAAATCCCTTCTCTGTAACACGCAGGTGAAATCCCGCACCGTCTGAAGATAGATGGACGTGCCCACTGAGTGGGTACAACACGGCTCCAACGATAGTCAGAACAGTGAGGTTTCGCGTCAGAAGGCTTACGAGCTTGATATTTATGCGTTGGATTTTAACGGTCTTTTATCTTCTTACTATCAGGCAAATCCTATGGCTATAGCAGAAGATAAACTCATGCAATTCTAATTATAAAAGCAATAAATAGAAAGCATGCTGATCTTATGTGGTAAAAGCCCATGAACCCTAAGTAAGACCTTAAGTTATCTTAAGTCTTCACTTGCTTCTTGGGTCTTTTGCATCTCATCTGGTCCAACCCAGGGCCCTAGCGCTCAATGCAGCTCAGGTGCGCCCACCAGATGAATGCGCCTCTGCAATGTGTGCTTTTGAGCTCTTGTCTAATCAAAATACATTTTGATCTATCTAGACAAGCTTGACTCGCAGGTCAATTATACAATAAATTAATTAAAAATGTGATTCGCAGATCACAAAACAAATTAATTTACAAGTTTAATTCCAGGCTCGCAGGCCCCAGCACAGCACACATTAAATTGGGCATCCCACATAAGATAAAATAAACAAGCATATGGCATCAATCAATCATCATGTGATCCCTTACAAAGAAAATAAAATTTTGAAAACCCCATAGGCATCAATTTTAATTTCCTTATGTGCCCTACAACCTTACAACGGTCCATTGATAGGGATCCACTCAACAATCTAGTTAGATCCATGCCCTTGCATGCACCAAGTCCTAACTGACTCGAGTTGACCTAATGGTCAACCATGCATGCGCCAAGGGCTGAACAACCAACATGAGTTCTGGCAAGCGGGTGTGACCCCGGGCCTAACTCATGTGTGTTCACTGGTTGTCTCAACCAGACCTCGCTACACGCCTGTGATGCAATCGACCTATAGCCACCTTGTGCTTGCGCACAGGTGCCATCTGGTCGATCCATCTAGGCTGTCAGATGGTCTGATTAGACTATTGGATCTAACCTAGAGGGTGACTTCAACCCCATCAACCCGTCTAAGGGTTTATAGTAAGCGCCACTTAGATCTAATGGTGAGCACGCAAGTCATTTAGTTTGTTTTGAGAAAACATCAACAACATTCAACATGATAGATGCGCACATCATCATACATGCGCCAACAAGAAAGACATCATCATCAAGTTTTCGCATGAAGTTAAGATCTAAGCTAGAGCGCAAACAAGGATCACAAAGCAATCATATAACCATACATACAACCGCAGCTCTGATACCAATTGAAGAAACCCCTTTCGAGAGGGGGGCGCAAACCCTAAGCATGGCGCAAATAAAACTTTGCAAGCGGTAGCAAGGGTTTGATGATCTTTTGCATGTCATATGATCAACTATCATAGATTGAATAGATCAAGAGTAGATCATACCATAGCCATCTTTCGGATGGTCCCTTGGAAGAAGAGATCGAAGAGGGTCTCCTCCACAAGATGCACACACAAGATGAGAATTGACTTGCTTCTTGTTGCTCCTTGTGCTAGCAAGGATCTCCAAGATGTCCTTGATCGAATGAAGGAAAAAGGAGATGATCTTGGCGTGGATGAACTCCTCCTTGTTCTCGTCAAAACTCTCCACACCGAGAAAGAGGCGTTGAGTTGAGAGAGAGACCAACGTTCTCATCCAAAGTGAAGCGTTGAGAAACCATTTCCGAAACCTCCACTTCCAAAAATGGTAAGTCATCACTACAAGCGTTCATGTCTCTTATGAACCAAACCAAAACGCCAATTCGATTTAACCATGCGTTCACACATATGTGAACCGGTTCAAATAGAATTCGGTCTAATTGATTTCGGTTCAAAGATCAAATTGAACCAAGCCAAGCCATGGTCTAAATCTCATCTGAACCATGAAGGTTCGAGATCTAACCGTACATCTCTTGATGCCTTTGATCTCACCGATCTAGCATCACTACTCTCGATCGAAGCTTACCGATCTCAAGCCCTAATCAATCAAACATGATCAGGCCAGATCTCACTTGCAATCAGAGTTTAAACTCCTTTAAACTGAACCAAAACAATTCAGTCCACATGATCTGACTCAAGTAAGCCACATCATCAAATTGTGCGACCCTGAGGGTTTCCTTTAAATGTCGGTAACGATAACTTACGTTATCACGATCAGTGAGAGGTATCTAGCAACACATCACTGTCTCCCGATATAAAGAAAAGAGTCTTCCAAGACTACACCCAAAACATAGCACAAGTGTGAATCCACTTCACAAGGCATGCATGTGTCCTTTGCCACTGGATGTTCTTATTGGACAAGCGTGTCAAGCCTGTAACTCCAATATGATGAGCATGATTAGATCAGATGAACATAGTCACCTGGGTATGGCCATACACATTCTCAATCATCTCATTCAGGGGGGGGGGCCCTTCAGAACATCTCACTCCAATTAAGGAGATGGCAATCCTATATCTATCACTAGTGTCCTAACCTGACTCATGATCATTATCCAAGATAGTCTATAACCATTATATTTCAAATGATATTGAACTACCTCAAAACAATGACAATCATCATTTAGAAACACAAGTGATCTCAAGTCAGAGGACATGTGCCACTTGTAGCATAAGGATTATTCACATTGTGACAAGCAATTGAATATCCTAATAGGGTCTGTCCAGTACATCCAATGTACCTATGAGTCTACATCTTATTCCATGCTCGAAGCATCCTATAAGATTAGAACACACATTAGTCTCAATCATATCAAGGCTGTCTCATGTTTACCAAGATATCTCGACTAAGGACTTAACTGCATGTCAGCCTAGCTGAACAGCTTTGAGACATTATTCAGAAGTATACATATTGCAGCAGACAATGTAACAACCTGAATAACAACCATTGCCTTTATAAACAAAAGAGTTTATATACATGATACTCATGGAATCCCAAGGCCTCAAACATTAGCCTTAAGGGCATACCCCAACACGAACGACATGGGTTGAAGTCTAAAAAGAAATGAGGGGAATCTATTCACATTAACTCCGCTGTCTTTGGTAAAGATTCCCAATACTAAAAAGACATGAGTTCTATTACACTAACTATGTGGTCAGTGTACTCCGATTTCGTCACCAGAAAAAAAAGGTGGTAATCGAATTAGAGAATGTGATTGATGCAAAAAGAAACAAAAAGTATGTATCTATGTAGGTACATACCTTCCAAAAACAAAAAGAAAAAGAAAAATATGAGTGGAAAAAGATTTCGGATATCCTATTCCTGTAGGCAAAAGTATGATAAACCTAAACTGAAAATTGGATAAAATCTTGAGATTGAAATTCTTTCTTTTATGCAAGTTGCGAAGTTTTATTTGACTAAGTTGTGAATCTAGAGAATTAGATTCAAAAGGCGATATATCTGTTTTAAAATTTTATGATGCAATTAATGAAGAATTTTCATTGGTGATTGTATGTTAGAAATTTATTTTCTATGAGAAAGTCTATGCCTATGATCAATTTTTGAATTTTCTTGGTTTTTGCTTGAGGACAAGCAAAGTTTGAGCCTTATGTGTTTGATGACACCGAAATCCATCGTGATTTCTATGCCATTTTATTGGTATTTATATGTCATATTCATAGACTTTGCTTGTTTTTATGCCATATTCTATCAATATCGGCAGAATCTACACTCTTTAAGTTTTTGATGATTTTCAGGTAAAAAGGCACTATTTTTAGGCATTTTCAAACAAAATCAAATACATAGAAGGATTCCCATCATCAAGAGGAGATCACCCAAGAAATTTCACGCAAAATGGAGCAAGTCAGCGAATTACGGCAGTGCCGTAATCTATTTTACGATACCGTAATTCCAGACAATACCATGAAATCCGAGGCCTGCCGTATTTTGAAGAATTTTCGAACAGAAAGTTTTTCCAATTTTACGACACCGCCGTAAGCAATATTACGGTACCATATTTCGGAGCGCTTTAGAACAGAAACTTTGCCCGATTTTACGGCACTACCGTAAGAAACTACATGGGCCGTAATTTCCAGACGTTCACGAACAGAGAGTTCAACCGATTTTACACCACTACCGTAAACTAGATTACGGTGCCATAATTCCCGGACGACATCAAAATAGAAGACTCGAGCGATTTTACGGCAGTGCCGTAAACAATTCCACTGCCGTAATTCCTGTTCTGAACGCGACGCCTAGGTCAACTTCAATGCCTGATTTTTGCAGAGAGGATTGCGGGCGATCCAGAACACTAAATTGGATACCGTAAGAAGCAAAAATGGAGCTTTTCACGAGAGAATTACGGAGAGACCAAAAGCCCCAAATTTCGTGCACTATCGACGGAGAAATCGCGCTCCACGCCGCTGCGCTTGATCCAGACGTTCTCCGGTCGTAATTTTCATACTGAATCTTCGTTTGAAGGAGGAGACAACGTGCTAGAAGTTTCAGACCGAAAGGAGATCGATTGGAAGAGAAATCAAAGAAAAAGGAGTCGCCAGCACTATTCATCGACGGGTCTTACAAATTACGGCTATGAAATATTTCACAACCGTGCTGTATTTTCTAAACTTCTCTTTTACTTCAATTTTCGATCATCTGAAACCATGAATCATTGTAATTCCTTCATGATGATAGCTTAAACTACTTTTGGGACATGGGGGAGTAATTCACTTGATTTCCAATGACTAGATGACTATTTTTACTATTTCGTTGAGTTTAATATTACCATGATGATTTTGCTCATGTGATAATTGTACTTAGACTCTCTATAAGTTCATGTTACTAATTATGTTCTTAGAATTTTCGCTTGAGACTGAAAGGTAATTGCTTGAGAATTTGGAACCCTAGAATTGCATGTTAGGATCCCTTCCTTAGGTTAGATCTAATTTGATCTGTTCTAGTAAATTAATTGCCATAATTATAACATGAACCTATAGATCGAGTCTATTTGTCAAACGTGGAGATCTTGTGCCAAAGCAAGGATCGGAACGTTGGAGATCCATGAGTAAAACTAGTGTTGAGACTCGGATGCACGAAAGTGATTCTTGAATCTCCACTAGAGATTATCAACATTGAATTCGGATGCACGAAAGTGATCCTTGAATTCATTGTTTGATGATTTACTTATCTTCAGCGTTGGGAAGAATCTTGCGTGAAAGTGAGGATAAATCCCTGTGCGGTTGTTTGCACGAAAGTGAAACAACCCTTTTATTTAGTAAATTACATCTTCATCATGATAAATTTGAATTGACGAAATCCTTATTCATATCTAGCTCATAAAAGTTAAAGTGAAAGAAACCCTAGTCCCAGCTTTTCTCTCTGCTAATTCCGTTTTTAGCTTCCAATTTCTATTCTCACTACTTCGATTAGCCTAGATAGTAAGAAATCAGCTATTTAGTATTCGACTGTTGGGGTATGCCCTTAAGGCTAATGTTTGAGGCCTTGGGATTCCATGAGTATCATGTATATAAACTCTTTTGTTTATAAAGGCAATGGTTGTTATTCAGGTTGTTACATTGTCTGCTGCAATATGTGTACTTCTGAATAATGTCTCAAAGCTGTTCAGCTAGGCTGACATGCAGTTAAGTCCTTAGTCGAGATATCTTGGTAAACATGAGACAGCCTTGATATGATTGAGACTAATGTGTGTTCTAATCTTATAGGATGCTTCGAGCATGGAATAAGATGTAGACTCATAGGTACATTGGATGTACTGGACAGACCCTATTAGGATATTCAATTGCTTGTCACAATGTGAATAATCCTTATGCTACAAGTGGCACATGTCCTCTGACTTGAGATCACTTGTGTTTCTAAATGATGATTGTCATTGTTTTGAGGTAGTTCAATATCATTTGAAATATAATGGTTATAGACTATCTTGGATAATGATCATGAGTCAGGTTAGGACACTAGTGATAGATATAGGATTGCCATCTCCTTAATTGGAGTGAGATGTTCTGAAGGCCCCCCCCCCCTGAATGAGATGATTGAGAATGTGTATGGCCATACCCAGGTGACTATGTTCATCTGATCTAATCATGCTCATCATATTGGAGTTACAGGCTTGACACGCTTGTCCAATAAGAACATCCAGTGGCAAAGGACACATGCATGCCTTGTGAAGTGGATTCACACTTGTGCTATGTTTTGGGTGTAGTCTTGGAAGACTCTTTTCTTTATATCGGGAGACAGTGATGTGTTGCTAGATACCTCTCACTGATCGTGATAACGTAAGTTATCGTTACCGACATTTAAAGGAAACCCTCAGGGTCGCACAATTTGATGATGTGGCTTACTTGAGTCAGATCGTGTGGACTGAATTATTTTGGTTCAGTTTAAAGGAGTTTAAACTCTGATTGCAAGTGAGATCTGGCCTGATCATGTTTGATTGATTAGGGCTTGAGATCGGTAAGCTTCGATCGAGAGTAGTGATGCTAGATCGGTGAGATCAAAGGCATCAAGAGATGTACGGTTAGATCTCGAACCTTCATGGTTCAGATGAGATTTAGACCATGGCTTGGCTTGGTTCAATTTGATCTTTGAACCGAAATCAATTAGACCGAATTCTATTTGAACCGGTTCACATATGTGTGAACGCATGGTTAAATCGAATTGGCGTTTTGGTTTGGTTCATAAGAGACATGAACGCTTGTAGTGATGACTTACCATTTTTGGAAGTGGAGGTTTCGGAAATGGTTTCTCAACGCTTCACTTTGGATGAGAACGTTGGTCTCTCTCTCAACTCAACGCCTTTTTCTCGGTGTGGAGAGTTTTGACGAGAACAAGGAGGAGTTCATCCACGCTAAGATCATCTCCTTTTTCCTTCATTCGATCAAGGACATCTTGGAGATCCTTGCTAGCACAAGGAGCAACAAGAAGCAAGTCAATTCTCATCTTGTGTGCGCATCTTGTGGAGGAGACCCTCTTCGATCTCTTCTTCCAAGGGACCATCCGAAAGATGGCTATGGTATGATCTACTCTTGATCTATTCAATCTATGATAGTTGATCATATGACATGCAAAAGATCATCAAACCCTTGCTACCGCTTGCAAAGTTTTATTTGCGCCATGCTTAGGGTTTGCGCCCCCCTCTCGAAAGGGGTTTCTTCAATTGGTATCAGAGCTGCGGTTGTATGTATGGTTATATGATTGCTTTGTGATCCTTGTTTGCGCTCTAGCTTAGATCTTAACTTCATGCGAAAACTTGATGATGATGTCTTTCTTGTTGGCGCATGTATGATGATGTGCGCATCTATCATGTTGAATGTTGTTGATGTTTTCTCAAAACAAACTAAATGACTTGCGCGCTCACCATTAGATCTAAGTGGCGCTTACTATAAACCCTTAGACGGGTTGATGGGGTTGAAGTCACCCTCTAGGTTAGATCCAATAGTCTGATCAGACCATCTGACAGCCTAGATGGATCGACCAGATGGCACCTGTGGGCAAGCACAAGGTGACTATAGGTCGATTGCATCACAGGCGTGTAGCGAGGTCTGGTTGAGACAACCAGTGAACACACATGAGTTAGGCCCGGGGTCACACCCGCTTGCCAGAACTCATGTTGGTTGTTCAGCCCTTGGCGCATGCATGGTTGACCATTAGGTCAACTCGAGTCAGTTAGGACTTGGTGCATGCAAGGGCATGGATCTAACTAGATTGTTGAGTGGATCCCTATCAATGGACCGTTGTAAGGTTGTAGGGCACATAAGGAAATTAAAATTGATGCCTATGGGGTTTTCAAAATTTTATTTTCTTTGTAAGGGATCACATGATGATTGATTGATGCCATATGCTTGTTTATTTTATCTTATGTGGGATGCCCAATTTAATGTGTGCTGTGCTGGGGCCTGCGAGCCTGGAATTAAACTTGTAAATTAATTTGTTTTGTGATCTGCGAATCACATTTTTAATTAATTTATTGTATAATTGACCTGCGAGTCAAGCTTGTCTAGATAGATCAAAATGTATTTTGATTAGACAAGAGCTCAAAAGCACACATTGCAGAGGCGCATTCATCTGGTGGGCGTACCTGAGCTGCATTGAGCGCTAGGGCCCTGGGTTGGACCAGATGAGATGCAAAAGACCCAAGAAGCAAGTGAAGACTTAAGATAACTTAAGGTCTTACTTAGGGTTCATGGGCTTTTACCACATAAGATCAGCATGCTTTCTATTTATTGCTTTTATAATTAGAATTGCATGAGTTTATCTTCTGCTATAGCCATAGGATTTGCCTGATAGTAAGAAGATAAAAGACCGTTAAAATCCAACGCATAAATATCAAGCTCGTAAGCCTTCTGACGCGAAACCTCACTGTTCTGACTATCGTTGGAGCCGTGTTGTACCCACTCAGTGGGCACGTCCATCTATCTTCAGACGGTGCGGGATTTCACCTGCGTGTTACAGAGAAGGGATTTATCGCTTCTCGTTGCTCAGCATAGCACGTGGTGGTCCAGGGAGTAGGTCGGGTCAGCTTGACCATGTAGGCTACATATGTGGCGCATATGGTAGCACATGGAGGCAGCCATCTGTGGGGTCAGAGATTGTGTTGTACCAACTCAGTTGGCACAGTCGGCTGGATTGCCCAGATGAAGGGGAATCGCACGGGTTGGCGATTGGCAGGGACTGCCTACCAGAAATTAGTGCTTGTATTCTCTGTGCATCTTATCTCGCCTGAGCGGGACGCGGAGACCAAGTATGAAATCTGGATCCTATCTCACTAAAAGAGTGTTACTCTTTCGGACTGTTTTAATGGATTTTTCAGTCAGATAAAATAGTGAGAAAAGAATCATTTCTTAAGTCCTGAATTGATTCTAAACATTGATACTGACCTTGCTGTTCTTGCATTGTTGTAGATTCCTGCAGCAACGAACACCATGAGCTTCAATGTGCGATCCCTACTGGAAAGGGAGAAGTTTGCTGGGCCAAACTTCTCAGACTGGTTCGGACACCTTAAGATCGTTCTTAAGGCAGAGAGGAAACTGTATGTCCTCGAGACGGCTGTGCCGCCTCAACCCGCTGCGAACGCCGCAAGGGCGGTTCGTGATGCCTATGAAAAGCACGTCAATGATAGCATTGATGTCGCTTGCCTGATGCTAGCGTCTATGACGCCACCGCTGCAGCGTCAGCATGAGGATATGTCGGCTATAGAGATTATAGCGAACCTCAAGATGCTGTATGCTGCACAGGCGAGGACAGAACGCTATAATCTGACCAAGCTTTTCTTTCAGAGCAAACTGGCTGAAGGGAGCCCAGTGGGAGCTCACGTGCTCAAGATGATTGGGCACAAGGAGGCTCTGGAGAAACTGGGGCATACCATCAACCAGGAGCTTGCTGTAGACATTATTCTGCAGTCTCTCCCGCCTTCTTTCGATGCGTTCATTATTAACTTTAATATGAATAAAATCGATTGTACTCCGGCAGAGCTGCTCAATATGCTCTTGACTACTGAGGAAACTCTGAAGGGAAAGCCTTCAACCTCTGTCTTAATGGTTCCTTCCAGGAACAAGAAGAAGGGGAAGAAGGGCAAAGCCCCTGTCAAGAGTTACAGCAAGGCTCTGAAACAGAAGGTTAAGCGGTCAAAGGACAACAGGTGTTTCCACTGTGGCCAGCTGGGTGTAACATCCCACATTCTTAACCCCAAACAAATGGCACAATTCACAAATGATACAGGATGTTTCATATAAGATCGATCATATGCTAGGTAAAACCGAGTTCAAGAAAACACGATCTGAAAAATTTCCATAAATCCATACACACAAATTCACAAAACTCAAATCTCATAAGGGTACCTGCCACCACGCAATCCTTGCACTAGACATATGCAAGGCAACAGTTATATCAAAACCGAATCAAATTCATAAAATCCATAAAGGTACCTGCCACCAGGCAATACTTGCACTAGACATATGCAAGTTACAGGGTATATCAAAACCGATTGCACGGAATATACAACAAGCCGAAATTCAAAACAAAATCACAAAATCGATTTTATAAACTCATACCAAACACCGAAACCAGGCTGAAGCCCGCGGTGACACAAAAATCAAACTCAGTTAACTGCCACAATCTGGCAACACAAATTCACATAGTTCACATGGTTCACATCACATAGTTCACATAGTTCATATAAATCATATGGTTTAGCCACAACCGGCTCCAGAAAATTTTAGCATGAAAGTTCTTAAGCAGCAAACATAATATCCACGCCAATGTTACTCATGAAATGCGCCCCTGCTCTATGCCTGAAAATAGTGAGGGGTGAGCTACACAGCCTAGTGAGTGGATAGTCTAAATCGACCATCCATAACATACACTCAAAAATATAGGCAGATTATTTTAAAAATCTTTAACAAGAACATTATGTCAACATATAACAAAATAAAGAAACAGAAATCATATAGACAGTCAGATGTACACACTAGCATATAACAAACTCATGTTCACAAACTCAGGTTCTAGAGTTTTACTCTAACCCAATTAAACACATATATTTTAAACCAACTAAACACATAACAACTTAGGTTCACAAACTCAGGTTCTAGAGTTATACTCTAAACCACTAAACACACCAACACATAAGCAACCTAGTTGTCCAGCATATTCAGTAGTGACCAATATGGTCTAACCCGGCTTGGCCAAAGCACTGGGAGCCGCATGCAACACATAAACATGGATAGTGAGTAGAATCAAGAGGTGGCCCCCGCCAGGTCACGACGTGGCACTTTGCTCTATCACTCCATAACACATCAGAGTGATGACATCAAGAGGTGGCCCCTGTCTGATCAAGACATGGCACTTTGCGTCTTATATCACCCTGTCACATAAAGAGTAATGACATCAAGAGGTGGCCCCTGTCTGATCAAGACATGGCACTTTGCGTCTTATATTACCCCATCACATAAAAGAGTTATGACATCAAGAGGTGGCCCCTGTCCGACCAAGACATGGCACTTTGCGTCAAAACCCGTTCTCCCAAAAGGTTCCTACTGGACAACAGACACATCTTATTTCATATTTCACATAGGTGAACATATTTCACAAAGGTGGACTCCTAAGTGTCAACTAGACTCTAGGATAGTCATCACAAAAATCATATCGGGCAGGCTGAACATCAACCCCCATCACAATAATCATAATAGGCAGGCTGAACATCAACCTCCTCACGTATCACAATACAGGGCTGAAATTCAAACCCTTAACATAACACATAAGGACTATCCCCTTGAGTTCATAGTTACACCTAGCCTTAGTCCTAACCAACACATAACACATAATATTCAAAATTCTCATAATCACATAATTTTCAAAAATCTCATAACCACATAATGTTCACAATTTACATAACAACATAATATTCCAAAAATCACATAAACACCTAATATTCAAAAATCACATAATTACATAATATTAACAATCATATAATGTAGTGTGGTCCTTAGGTTTCATGCTGATTAGTTCAGTCAGACCTTACTAGGTTATCATCCAAATTTCTCAAACAATTTATCAATAATGCAGTTAACAAGCATCCATAAAAATTAACATAAAACTAAAACATGTAGTCATACAGACTATCCATAAAATTAACAAAATTAAAACATGTATTCATACCAACTATTTTACAAATCTCTACACATAAACCACGGTTAACATAACATACTATCTATTAAATTTTACACCTTGAATTAACATGAATTTCATGCTCAAACCATTGGTCTAAAACTTCCGAATTTCCATAATTTAATACCTTAAATTTCATATTACCAACTTTCGGATTTCATAAAGAAAATCATCTAAATTTCGGTTTTCATGCATGTTATCAAGAACATCAAGATTTCGGTTTTCATGTTAACTACAAACATCAAATTCGGTTTTCATAAACAATTGTCAAGAACATCAAGATTTCGGTTTTTAGGTTAACTACAAACATCAAATTCAGTTTTCATAAACAATTATCAAGAACATCAAGATTTCGGTTTTCATGAAGAACAAGAATATCTATTCGATTTCATGGAAAAATACCTTAGCCTTGGTTTTCATGAAGAACATATTAATTTCGGTTTCTATGTTCTAAATTTGGTTTTAACAAGATGAAAATTCCAACAACTCAAATGTATCATGTCACAAACACCACTAAATTCATAAGTCAAACAAGACATTCCACTCACCTTGAACCGTGAACACCAAGGTGAAAAACCCTCCAACAATTTCGTCTAAAGCCTTTAAGCCGCCCAAAAATCTTCAAGAACTCGCCAAGGAAGTTTCTTCACTTCAAGGAAAATCACCAAGGGAAGAAGATGAAGAAAATCACCTCAAAATTCCAAGAACCCAAAGTCGCCTCCTTCTTCCTAGCCGTCGCCCAAAGTTTTCTCTCAAGCCAAAATCTCGCCCAAAAATTCCACCCTAACCGAAATACTAATTGGAATTTTCGGTTTTTAATTCCTTAACCCATTGACCCATTAATTCAATTAGGTTTTACCCATTTAACTAACAAATTTCGAATTTTAAATCTAATTTAAGTGTAACCCAATAACCCTTAGTTTAAGTGAACATCCAATAAGAGTTTAAATTAACATCCAATTAATTACTTCACTTAAACGCAAAATCCAATAAGGATTTAATTAATATCCAATAAGGTCTAATTAATTTATCCTAAATTAACAACCAATAATCAACCATTAATCTCAAATTTATTTACCATAAATTAACAACCAATATAAATCACAAATCAAATAATTACAATTTAACAATCAATAAGCCAGTTAATTAGCATCCAATAATTTTATTTAAATCATAATAAAGTATCACAGCTAATGATTTTATTTAAATCCAAATAATGCTTACCAGGACTTCAGATCCTTGGATCTTACATCCCTCCCTCCTTATAAAGCTTTAGTCCTCTAAAGCTCAGCATCCATATCATCAAAGAGGTAAGCATAAAATTTCCTCATATCAGCTTCAGTCTCCCATGTCGCCTCCTCAACTGACTGATTTCCCCAGATAACCTTTACCAAAGGTATAGTCTTGTTCCTCAGGACTTTATCTTTTCTATCAACAATCCGGAGAGGTCTTTCCTCGAAAGTCAAATCACTCTGAATCTGAAGAGGTTCCAACTCCAACACATGAGATGGATCAGGATGATATTTCCTCAAAGCAGAGACATGGAATACATTATGCACATGATCCATAGCAGGAGGTAAAGCTAATCGGTAAGCCACTGGACCAATTCTCTCAATAATATCAAAAGGGCCTACAAACCTAGGGCTCAACTTGCCCTTTTTGCCAAACCTCATTACACCCTTAGTAGGCGACACCTTCAAGAACACATGATCCCCTACCATAAACTCCAAGGAACGACGACGGTCATCAGCATAACTCTTCTGTCTGTCCCGAGCAATTTTCAGTTTATCCCGGATCTCTCTGACCTTATCAGTAGTCTCCTGTACTGCATCAGATCTCAAAATCATTCTGTCACCAGTTTCCTCCCAACACAAGGGAGTCCTACACCTTCTCCCATACAAAGCCTCATAAGGAGCCATCTGAATACTGGAGTGGAAGCTATTATTATAAGTAAATTCTATCAAAGATAGATCCCGGTTCCACTCAGAACTCCAATCAACCACATAGGCTCTCAACAGATCTTCTAGAGTTTGTATAGTACGCTCCGTCTGACCATCAGACTGAGGATGGTATGCTGTACTAAAACTCAACTTAGTACCCAAACCCTCCTGTAAACTCTTCCAAAACCTGGACAAAAATCGAGAGTCCCTATCAGACACAATATCAACCGGAACTCCATGCAGTCTGACTATCTCATCAATGTACAATCTGGCCAGCCTCTCTAAAGAATAAGTCATCTTAACCGGAAGAAAATGGGTTGATTTAGTAAGTCTATCAACAATCACCCAAATAGCATCATGACCCAATCTGGTTCTGGGCAAACCACATACAAAATCCATACTGATACATTCCCACTTCCACTCAGGAATAGGAAGAGACTGCAACAAACCACCAGGCTTCTGATGTTCAGCCTTTACAGTCTGACAGGTTAAACACCTAGAGACAAAATCATATACCTCTTTCTTCATACCCGGCCACCAAAAACTCTTCTTGAGGTCCTGATACATCTTAGTCACGCCAGGATGTAGAGAATATTTGGAGTTATGGCTGTCCTCCAATATTTCTTTCCTCAAGCTCGGTTCCTCAGGGACACATACCCTTCCACGAAACCGAAGAATACCATCATCAGACAGGCTAAAATCCTGAACTGCGCCATCAACCAGACTATCCCTGATCTGACCTAATCTCGGATCCACAGACTGCTGATCTCTGATCTTCTGCAACAAAGCAGACTGTACTCTGAGAAAAGCCACATAACCAGACTGAACTTTAGGAGAAACACTGATCCTGAGATCGCTGAACTCCTGCAGTAACCGCCACTCACTGACTCGTAAAGCAGCTACTGAAGTAACTGGATGTCTGCTCAGAGCATCCGCCACCACATTGGCCTTTCCAGCCTGATACTGAATAGAAAAGTCATAGTCTTTGATCAACTCCATCCATCTCCTCTGTCTCATGTTCAAGTCCTCCTGAGTGAAGATATACTTGAGACTCTGGTGATCAGTGAACAGATCAAACTCCTGACCCAACAAATAGTGACGCCATATCTTCAAACCAAAGACTACGGCCGCCAACTCTAAATCATGAGTAGGGTAGTTCAATTCATACTCCTTCAGTTGTCTCGAAGCATAGGCTACTACAGAACCCTTCTGCATCAAGACACAACCCAACCCTTTGCCAGAAGCATCCGTATATACAGTAAACCTTTCCCCATCACTAGGAATAATGAGGATCGGTGTACTAGTCAATCTCCTTTTCAGCTCTTGAAAACTCTCTTCACACTTATCATCCCAAATAAACTTAGCCTCCTTTCTGGTTAATTTAGTTAAAGGACCCGCCAACTTGGAGAATCCCTCAACAAATCGCCGGTAGTAACCTGCCAAACCCAGAAAACTCCTGATCTCAGTAGCACTAGTCGGTCTTCCCCAATTGAGGATAGCTTGCACTTTAACTGGATCCACAGACACCCCTTGACCAGAAATCACATGCCCAAGGAAACTAATCTTTTCCAGCCAGAATTCACACTTACTAGCCTTGGCATATAATCGGTTCTTCCTCAAGATCTCCAATACTCTGCGCAAATCACCAACATGATCTGAGGTAGTCTGAGAGTACACCAATATATCGTCTATAAAGACCACCACACAAGAGTCAAGCAACTCATGGAATACCCTGTTCATCAAATCCATGAAGACAGCAGGTGCATTCGTCAGTCCAAAAGGCATAACTAAAAATTCGAAATGCCCATACCTGGTCCTGAAAGCAGTCTTAAATATATCCTCATCCTTGACTCTAAGCTGATAATACCCTGATCTCAGATCAATCTTAGAGAACACTGTAGCTCCCTGTAATTGATCAAACAGATCATCAATTCTGGGAAGAGGATACTTATTCTTGATAGTCACTTGGTTAAGCTGCCTGTAGTCTATACACATTCTCAGGGTTCCATCTTTCTTCTTCACAAATAGCACTGGCGCTCCCCAGGGAGAAGCACTAGGCCGAATATATCCTTTCTCTAACAATTCCTCCAGTTGTTTCTTAAGCTCGGCCAACTCTGAAGTAGCCATACGATAAGGAGCTCTGGAGATAGGTGCCGTACCTGGCGCCAACTCAATGCCAAACTCTACTTCTCTAATCGGTGGCAAGCCTGAAAATTCTTCAGAGAACACATCAGGAAATTCTTTCACCACCGCCATCTGAGTCAAATCAGAAGTAGACTCATCCTGCACCTTAACATGCGCAAGATAACCCTTGCACCCATTAGCAAGTAATTTCCTGGCCTGCAGGAAAGATATCACATGCGGTCCTTGGTCTGACACTAGACCTCTCACAAACAGTCGATTCCCATCTAACAAATTCAAAGTGATTACTTTCTCAAAGCAATCCACCGAGGCATGATGGGAAGACAACCAATCCATTCCTAAAATGATATCATAATCTTGCATGTCTAGGAGGATTAAATCCACTAGAAACTCATAACCCTCTACATGTACCACACAATCAGCACACACAGTATCTGTAGATAACAATTTTCCTAAGGGAGTACTCACAGACACAGCATAATTCATCACCTTAGGTAACACAGGTAAACATGCAGCAAACTTAACAGATACAAAAGATAAATTTGCACCAGGGTCAAATAATATGCGGGCTAACTGATCAAATACGAATAAAATACCTTCCACGACGGATCGGGAAGCTCGTGTATCCTTCTCAGCCACAGCATACACTCTAGTCTGGACTGTAGGCTTATCTGCGCCTCTAGGTTGCATCTCAGGTTCTTTGCAGTCCTTAGCCATGTGCCCTGGTTTCTTACACCTGAAGCATACACCATTCTTCCTATGGCAGTCTTTCACTAGATGTCCCTTGAGCCCACAATGACTACAAGTGATACCGTTTCTTGCATCCCTGGCATCCCTGAACTGCTACGGTGCATCCCTGGACTGCTGCGGTGCCTTGTAGGAGTAAGGCTTATACCTGCTCTTCTTATAATCTTTATGCCTAGGGTACTTCTTACCCTTGCCGCCACTGCCATGCTGAGAAACCGCCGCCTCAGCTGCAGGAACTACTGCCACGGCAACATGAGAACTCCTCTCAGATATATACCTCTCAATGGTGCGCGCTCGCCCAACAGTTTCAACATAGGTCTCCAAGTGTTGAGCACCAACCTGCTCTCTAATGTCCCATCTGAGACCTCTGAGAAACTTGGTAGCTCTCCTCTTTTCAGTGTTTATCAGATGAGGAGCATACTTTCCCAATTTCGTGAACTGTAATTCATACTGGTCCACTGTCATATCACCCTGCTCCAGGTGAATAAATTCCACCTCTCGGTCCTCAACCAAGCTATCTGGGAAATACTTCTCGTTAAATCGAGACAAGAAGTAAGGCCAGTCTACAGTCTCATGTCTTTCTTCGGCAAGTCTCACCACGCCTTTCCACCACTCATCTGCGTCAGCACGCATCATGTAGGTGGTCAGACATAACTTGTCTTCGTCCGAGCAACGCATAACTTGGAAAATCTTTTCCAAGCACAGCTGCCAATTTTCGGCATTACTGGATTCTGAGCCCCCATAAAAAGAGCTAGGACCCAGTTTCTGGAATTCACTCACAAGTGAAGCATAACGCCTGTGAGCGCCCTCCTGAGAGTCATCCCCCACTGCTCGAGTAGTAGTCTGGGGTCTCTCTTGAGTCAGCTGCTGCAAGAGCTGCTGTTGTGCTTCTTGGTGCTGAGTCTGCTGCTGCTGCAGCATCTGAGCTTGCCTTTCTATCATAGCACCTTGTTGCTGAACCATGCCAGTCAGAGCCTCAATAGTTCTCGTGAGGTTCGGGGTCTGCTCGCCCTCATCACTAGCATTTCCTCTGGTTCGCACCATCTTAAATTCAAATTCCTACACGTACATATCATAGTCACACACATATCATAGTCAGGAAAACAATCATAAACCTATTAGGTGTCTAGCAATACACAAACATGTTTTCCCCCAAACTAAGTTTTAGCTAGCCAACTCCTCTGATACCATTCTGTAACATCCCACATTCTTAACCCCAAACAAATGGCACAATTCACAAATGATACAGGATGTTTCATATAAGATCGATCATATGCTAGGTAAAACCGAGTTCAAGAAAACACGATCTGAAAAATTTCCATAAATCCATACACACAAATTCACAAAACTCAAATCTCATAAGGGTACCTGCCACCACGCAATCCTTGCACTAGACATATGCAAGGCAACAGTTATATCAAAACCGAATCAAATTCATAAAATCCATAAAGGTACCTGCCACCAGGCAATACTTGCACTAGACATATGCAAGTTACAGGGTATATCAAAACCGATTGCACGGAATATACAACAAGCCGAAATTCAAAACAAAATCACAAAATCGATTTTATAAACTCATACCAAACACCGAAACCAGGCTGAAGCCCGCGGTGACACAAAAATCAAACTCAGTTAACTGCCACAATCTGGCAACACAAATTCACATAGTTCACATGGTTCACATCACATAGTTCACATAGTTCATATAAATCATATGGTTTAGCCACAACCGGCTCCAGAAAATTTTAGCATGAAAGTTCTTAAGCAGCAAACATAATATCCACGCCAATGTTACTCATGAAATGCGCCCCTGCTCTATGCCTGAAAATAGTGAGGGGTGAGCTACACAGCCTAGTGAGTGGATAGTCTAAATCGACCATCCATAACATACACTCAAAAATATAGGCAGATTATTTTAAAAATCTTTAACAAGAACATTATGTCAACATATAACAAAATAAAGAAACAGAAATCATATAGACAGTCAGATGTACACACTAGCATATAACAAACTCATGTTCACAAACTCAGGTTCTAGAGTTTTACTCTAACCCAATTAAACACATATATTTTAAACCAACTAAACACATAACAACTTAGGTTCACAAACTCAGGTTCTAGAGTTATACTCTAAACCACTAAACACACCAACACATAAGCAACCTAGTTGTCCAGCATATTCAGTAGTGACCAATATGGTCTAACCCGGCTTGGCCAAAGCACTGGGAGCCGCATGCAACACATAAACATGGATAGTGAGTAGAATCAAGAGGTGGCCCCCGCCAGGTCACGACGTGGCACTTTGCTCTATCACTCCATAACACATCAGAGTGATGACATCAAGAGGTGGCCCCTGTCTGATCAAGACATGGCACTTTGCGTCTTATATCACCCTGTCACATAAAGAGTAATGACATCAAGAGGTGGCCCCTGTCTGATCAAGACATGGCACTTTGCGTCTTATATTACCCCATCACATAAAAGAGTTATGACATCAAGAGGTGGCCCCTGTCCGACCAAGACATGGCACTTTGCGTCAAAACCCGTTCTCCCAAAAGGTTCCTACTGGACAACAGACACATCTTATTTCATATTTCACATAGGTGAACATATTTCACAAAGGTGGACTCCTAAGTGTCAACTAGACTCTAGGATAGTCATCACAAAAATCATATCGGGCAGGCTGAACATCAACCCCCATCACAATAATCATAATAGGCAGGCTGAACATCAACCTCCTCACGTATCACAATACAGGGCTGAAATTCAAACCCTTAACATAACACATAAGGACTATCCCCTTGAGTTCATAGTTACACCTAGCCTTAGTCCTAACCAACACATAACACATAATATTCAAAATTCTCATAATCACATAATTTTCAAAAATCTCATAACCACATAATGTTCACAATTTACATAACAACATAATATTCCAAAAATCACATAAACACCTAATATTCAAAAATCACATAATTACATAATATTAACAATCATATAATGTAGTGTGGTCCTTAGGTTTCATGCTGATTAGTTCAGTCAGACCTTACTAGGTTATCATCCAAATTTCTCAAACAATTTCTCAATAATGCAGTTAACAAGCATCCATAAAAATTAACATAAAACTAAAACATGTAGTCATACAGACTATCCATAAAATTAACAAAATTAAAACATGTATTCATACCAACTATTTTACAAATCTCTACACATAAACCACGGTTAACATAACATACTATCTATTAAATTTTACACCTTGAATTAACATGAATTTCATGCTCAAACCATTGGTCTAAAACTTCCGAATTTCCATAATTTAATACCTTAAATTTCATATTACCAACTTTCGGATTTCATAAAGAAAATCATCTAAATTTCGGTTTTCATGCATGTTATCAAGAACATCAAGATTTCGGTTTTCATGTTAACTACAAACATCAAATTCGGTTTTCATAAACAATTGTCAAGAACATCAAGATTTCGGTTTTTAGGTTAACTACAAACATCAAATTCAGTTTTCATAAACAATTATCAAGAACATCAAGATTTCGGTTTTCATGAAGAACAAGAATATCTATTCGATTTCATGGAAAAATACCTTAGCCTTGGTTTTCATGAAGAACATATTAATTTCGGTTTCTATGTTCTAAATTTGGTTTTAACAAGATGAAAATTCCAACAACTCAAATGTATCATGTCACAAACACCACTAAATTCATAAGTCAAACAAGACATTCCACTCACCTTGAACCGTGAACACCAAGGTGAAAAACCCTCCAACAATTTCGTCTAAAGCCTTTAAGCCGCCCAAAAATCTTCAAGAACTCGCCAAGGAAGTTTCTTCACTTCAAGGAAAATCACCAAGGGAAGAAGATGAAGAAAATCACCTCAAAATTCCAAGAACCCAAAGTCGCCTCCTTCTTCCTAGCCGTCGCCCAAAGTTTTCTCTCAAGCCAAAATCTCGCCCAAAAATTCCACCCTAACCGAAATACTAATTGGAATTTTCGGTTTTTAATTCCTTAACCCATTGACCCATTAATTCAATTAGGTTTTACCCATTTAACTAACAAATTTCGAATTTTAAATCTAATTTAAGTGTAACCCAATAACCCTTAGTTTAAGTGAACATCCAATAAGAGTTTAAATTAACATCCAATTAATTACTTCACTTAAACGCAAAATCCAATAAGGATTTAATTAATATCCAATAAGGTCTAATTAATTTATCCTAAATTAACAACCAATAATCAACCATTAATCTCAAATTTATTTACCATAAATTAACAACCAATATAAATCACAAATCAAATAATTACAATTTAACAATCAATAAGCCAGTTAATTAGCATCCAATAATTTTATTTAAATCATAATAAAGTATCACAGCTAATGATTTTATTTAAATCCAAATAATGCTTACCAGGACTTCAGATCCTTGGATCTTACACTGGGTCACTGGAAAAAGGACTGTAAAGCGCTCCAAGGAGATAAGAGGGGAAGCATCCCTTCTGGCTCAGGTATATACGTGACGGAAGTCATGGTTTCATCTTCTTCTATTTCATGGGTGTTGGACACTGCATGTGGAGTTCACATTTGTTCAAATGTACAGGAACTCAAGAGAAGAAGACAGGTGGGACAGCATGAGGTGAACCTACGAGTTGGAAACGGGGCACGGGTTGCTGCTGTTGCTGTAGGGGATTATTACATCTCATTACCATCTGGCATTGTATTAGAATTAAACAATTGTTATTTTGTACCCAGTATTACTAAAAATATTATCTCTATTCCTGCTCTTGTCAGGAAAGGGTTTTCCTTTGAATGCAAGATTTCAAAGTGTTATCTTACTCTTGATAATATTGTTTATGCTACTGGTTCAATTAACAATGGGTTATTCATGTTGGACATGGAATATTCTATACAAAATATTGATAATAAGAAAGCCAAGTATGCTGATGACAGCACCTTGTTATGGCATAGTCGTTTAGGCCATATTAACAAGAAGCGCATTAAGCGGTTGCATGATCATGGACTGCTGGGATCATTCTCCTATGAGGAGATTGATACATGCAAAGCTTGTTTAATGGGTAAAATGACGAAGGCTCCTTTTCTTAACAAAGGTCAAAGGGCTTCAGGTTTACTTGACCTTATACACAGTGATGTGTGTGGGCCATTTAGTAAACATGCCAGAGGTGGCTATCAGTACTTCATTACCTTTACTGATGATTTCAGTAGATATGGGTATGTCTATCTTATGAGACATAAGAGTGAATCTTTTGACAAGTTCAAAGAGTTCAAGAATGAAGTACAAAATCAGCTAGGCCGAAATATCAAGGCACTTCGTTCTGATCGAGGTGGAGAATACTTGAGTCATGCGTTTACTGACTATCTAAAGGAGTGTGGGATTATCTCACAGCTCACTCCGCCAGGAACACCGCAATGGAATGGTGTGTCCGAGAGGAGAAATAGAACGTTACTTGATATGGTTCGTTCTATGATGAGTCAGGCTACTCTTCCTTACTCCTTTTGGGGATTTGCACTGGAAACAGCTGCAAAGGTACTAAACCGAGTGCCATCCAAGGCCATTTCAAAGACTCCATATGAATTATGGTATGGGAAACAGCCTAGCTTGACATTTATTAAGATCTGGGGTTGCGAGGCTTATGTCAAAAAGCTCGCCTCTGGGAAACTGGAGAGCAGATCTGAGAAATGCATCTTTGTCGGTTACCCTAAGGAAACTAAGGGTTATTATTTCTACGATCCCAAAGAGAACAAGGTATTTGTTGCTCGGACGGCCATTTTTCTTGAGAAGGAGTTTCTTCTGCAAGAGGCCAGTGGGAGAGAAATAAAGCTGGATGAGAATCCAGAGGAAGGACAAAGTAGTCAAGCACAGTTGGATGAGCCTGAGCCGGTAGAATAGGTTATTGAACAACCTAAGGCTCAGATATCATGGGAACCGCGTAGATCGGGAAGGATCCGTCGACAGCCTGAGCGCTATGACGGAGTCTACATCATTGACAATGATGCACCCCTCACTTATGCGGATGCGGTCAGTGGACCGGAGTCAGCTAGATGGCTTGAAGCTATGCGAGCCGAAATGGACTCCATGTCAGATAACCAAGTCTGGGATTTGGTTGATCCGCCTCCGGGAGTAATCCCTATAGGCTGTAAATGGATCTTCAAGAAGAAGATTGACATGGATGGTAACGTGGTTACCTATAAAGGCAGGCTAGTAGCGAAAGGTTTCAAACAAATCTACGGGATAGATTATGATGAAACTTTCTCTCCTGTAGCCATGTTCAAGTCTATTCGGATTCTTTTCGCGATAGCAGCATATTATGATTATGAGATCTGGCAGATGGATGTGAAAACTGCTTTCCTTAATGGAAAACTGGATGAGGATGTGTACATGACACAACCTGAAGGTTTCACTAATACAGCAGATTGTCATAAAATATGCAAGTTAAAGAAGTCCATTTATGGACTTAAACAAGCATCTAGAAGCTGGAATATTCGTTTTGATGAATCAATCTCTGAGTTTGGTTTCATCAAGAACGAAGATGACCCGTGTGTATATAAGAGGTTTAGTGGGAGCGTGATTACTTTCCTAGTCCTCTACGTCGATGATATCTTAATCATTGGAAACGATATTCCTGAACTGCATGCTGTTAAAGCATGGTTAGGAAAATGTTTTCAGATGAAAGATTTAGGACAAGCAGCCTATGTATTAGGTGTGAAGATCTACAGGGATAGATCTAAGAGGCTTCTCGGGCTGTGCCAGAGTACTTACATCGATAAAGTCCTGGAGAGATTCCATTTAGAGAATTCTAAAAGAGGGTATCTTCCAGTCAGACATGGTCTGAATCTTTCGAAGAGTCAGTGTCCACAAACACAGACTGAGAAAGATGAAATGGACAATACGCCTTATGCTTCGGCTATTGGGTCCATTATGTATGCGATGTTGTGCACTCGCCTAGACGTCGCTTACGGGTTAAGCGTGACCAGTCGATTCCAAAGTAATCCAGGTCAGGCACACTGGATTGCGGTCAAGAACATTTTAAAATATCTGCGGAGGACCAAAGATATGTTCTTGATATATGGTGGTCAGGAAGAACTCAGTATAGAAGGATATACTGACGCTTCGTTCCAATCAGACCAGGATGATTTCCGATCGCAATCAGGCTATGTCTTTAGCTTGAATGGAGGAGCGGTGGTGTGGAAAAGTTTCAAACAGTCAACTGTTGCTGATTCCACAACAGAAGCCGAGTATGTTGCAGCCTCGGAAGCATCCAAGGAGGCAGTGTGCATTCGTAAGTTCGTGAGAGAACTTGGTGTCGTTCCTTCGAGTGCTGATCCTTTGGTTATCTTCTGTGATAACACTGGAGCAATCGCACAAGCAAAGGAACCACGGTCGCACCAGAAGTCCAAGCACATACAGAGACGGTTTCACTTGATCCGGGAGATCATTGATCGTGGCGAGATCAAAATCTGCAAGGTTCATACAGACGACAATCTGGCTGACCCGCTTACCAAGCCTCTGGCGCAGCAGAAGCATGAGAAGCACTGTAATAATATGGGTTTGAGATTTCTCAACCATTAGATTAAGTGCAAGTGGGAGATTGTTGGGGTATGCCCTTAAGGCTAATGTTTGAGGCCTTGGGATTCCATGAGTATCATGTATATAAACTCTTTTGTTTATAAAGGCAATGGTTGTTATTCATGTTGTTACATTGTCTGCTGCAATATGTGTACTTCTGAATAATGTCTCAAAGCTGTTCAGCTAGGCTGACATGCAGTTAAGTCCTTAGTCGAGATATCTTGGTAAACATGAGACAGCCTTGATATGATTGAGACTAATGTGTGTTCTAATCTTATAGGATGCTTCGAGCATGGAATAAGATGTAGACTCATAGGTACATTGGATGTACTGGACAGACCCTATTAGGATATTCAATTGCTTGTCACAATGTGAATAATCCTTATGCTACAAGTGGCACATGTCCTCTGACTTGAGATCACTTGTGTTTCTAAATGATGATTGTCATTGTTTTGAGGTAGTTCAATATCATTTGAAATATAATGGTTATAGACTATCTTGGATAATGATCATGAGTCAGGTTAGGACACTAGTGATAGATATAGGATTGCCATCTCCTTAATTGGAGTGAGATGTTCTGAAGGGCCCCCCCCCCCCCTGAATGAGATGATTGAGAATGTGTATGGCCATACCCAGGTGACTATGTTCATCTGATCTAATCATGCTCATCATATTGGAGTTACAGGCTTGACACGCTTGTCCAATAAGAACATCCAGTGGCAAAGGACACATGCATGCCTTGTGAAGTGGATTCAGACTTGTGCTATGTTTTGGGTGTAGTCTTGGAAGACTCTTTTCTTTATATCGGGAGACAGTGATGTGTTGCTAGATACCTCTCACTGATCGTGATAACGTAAGTTATCGTTACCGACATTTAAAGGAAACCCTCAGGGTCGCACAATTTGATGATGTGGCTTACTTGAGTCAGATCGTGTGGACTGAATTGTTTTGGTTCAGTTTAAAGGAGTTTAAACTCTGATTGCAAGTGAGATCTGGCCTGATCATGTTTGATTGATTAGGGCTTGAGATCGGTAAGCTTCGATCGAGAGTAGTGATGCTAGATCGGTGAGATCAAAGGCATCAAGAGATGTACGGTTAGATCTCGAACCTTCATGGTTCAGATGAGATTTAGACCATGGCTTGGCTTGGTTCAATTTGATCTTTGAACCGAAATCAATTAGACCGAATTCTATTTGAACCGGTTCACATATGTGTGAACGCATGGTTAAATCGAATTGGCGTTTTGGTTTGGTTCATAAGAGACATGAACGCTTGTAGTGATGACTTACCATTTTTGGAAGTGGAGGTTTCGGAAATGGTTTCTCAACGCTTCACTTTGGATGAGAACGTTGGTCTCTCTCTCAACTCAACGCCTCTTTCTCGGTGTGGAGAGTTTTGACGAGAACAAGGAGGAGTTCATCCACGCCAAGATCATCTCCTTTTTCCTTCATTCGATCAAGGACATCTTGGAGATCCTTGCTAGCACAAGGAGCAACAAGAAGCAAGTCAATTCTCATCTTGTGTGCGCATCTTGTGGAGGAGACCCTCTTCGATCTCTTCTTCCAAGGGACCATCCGAAAGATGGCTATGGTATGATCTACTCTTGATCTATTCAATCTATGATAGTTGATCATATGACATGCAAAAGATCATCAAACCCTTGCTACCGCTTGCAAAGTTTTATTTGCGCCATGCTTAGGGTTTGCGCCCCCCTCTCGAAAGGGGTTTCTTCAGTTCGGTACCACTGTCAATTTTACACAGTGCCAAGAAGGGGAGTCTCTCACTATTTTTGTGGATTTTGGATTCTTTTTCCCAACAAATAGTAAAATAAACAAAACCTCAATTAGACTAGTCAATCAATATCAATTCAAGTATTCATACTCAAATGCTGATTTTATTCAAGAAGTAGTTTCACTTTTAAATCAAATTTTCAAACAATATATCTCCCTAGAATCTTACTCCTCAACCAATGAAGAATTTCAAAAGTAGATATGTATAAGAGAAATAAATTTGACATGATAGGTCTTATTCTAGTCTCAATTTTGGATTCACTCATCAACATCAAACATCAATTCAAGCCATATATAATAATCCCAAAGGTAGATCAAGGCCACAAATCAATCATCTAAATCAAAAGATTATCATGTAGATGGAGTAGTGGTGGTAGACACAAAAACATGAGTCAATGATGAAACCCAAAAGGTGAACGGGAGAGGATACTTACAAAATTTTATCAACTTTTTGTGCCGAGCTTTCTTTTTCTTCTCTTCTCCATGCTTCTTTTTCAGAAATAAAAATTAATTCTAAGATAAAATTAAGATAAAAGTAAATAAAAGGAAGTGAACTAAAGTTAGAAAGCTTGGGTTGCCTCCCAAGAAGCGCTAATTTAAAAGTCTTTAGCTTGACCCTTTAACACTCAGACCTGATCGTGGTTCATCTAAATAAAAACTCTCTTTTTCTTCAATTAGCTCTTCTTGATAATAGTGCTTAAGTCTCTGACCATTAACCTTGAATTCTCCTATTTCTTCACTCCATACATCCACGGCTCCGTAAGGATAAGCTTTCTTTACCTGAAAAGGACCAAACCATCAAGACTTAAGTTTTTCAGGAAAAAGTCTCAATCTAGAATTGAATAAAAGAACAAAATCACCTGGCTGGAAATCTCTCCTGAAAATATGTCGATCGTGCCATCTTTTTGTCCTCTCCTTGTAAATTTTTGCATTCTCATATGCAGAGAGTCTAATCTCATCTAGCTCATTCAATTGTAATTTCTGTTTTTCCCCCACACTCTTTAAATCAAAATTTAGCATCTTGATTGCCCAGTATGCTTTGTGTTCAAGTTCCACAGGCAGGTGACATGATTTTCCATAAATCAATTGAAACGGAGACATACCTATTGGTGTTTTGAAAGCAGTCCGGTATGCCCACAAGGCATCATCAAGTTTGAATGTCCAATCTTTCCTAGTGCTTGGCATGGTCTTTTCTAAAATTCCCTTGATTTCTCTGTTTGATATTTCCACTTGTCCACTTGTTTGAGGATGGTAAGGTGTTGCCACTCTATGATTCACTCCATATTTTCTGAGTAAGGCTGAAAATTTGTATTCTATGAAATGTGATCCTCCATCACTGATTACTACTCGCGGGGTCTCATACCGTGGAAATATGATCTTTTTGAAAAATTTAGCAACAACTCTTGAATCATTGGTTGGGGAAGCAAGAGCTTCAACCCATTTTGAAACATAGTCAATTGCTACCAGAATGTAGTTGTTACCTCCTGAAGATGGGAAAGGTCCCATAAAGTCTATCCCCCAAACATCAAATATTTTAACTTCAAGAATGTTGGACAGTGGAATCTCATGTTTTCTACTAATGTTCCCCATTCTTTGACATCTATCACAAGATAACACAAAGTTTCTAGCATCTTTGAAAATGGTAGGCCAATAAAATCCTGATTATAACACTTTATAAGCAGTCTTTTCAGTACCGGCATGACCACCATAAGAGGATCCATGACATTGGTACAAAATATCTGTGACTTCTTCTTCAGGTACACATCTTCTAAAAATACCGTCTGTACATCTTCTAAACACATAAGGCTCATCCCAAAAATAGTGTTTTACCTTAGCTAAGAACTTCTTCCTTTTTTGGTAGTTCAAATCAGGAGGAAAAATATTAGCAACAAGGTAATTTACTATATCAGCATACCAGGGAGCTCTGATCTGTTCCATGGTAAAAAGTCGTTCTTCAGGGAAGCAATCATTGATCTCATTATTCTTTTCAGTGTCTACCATTATTCTTGAGAGATGATCTGCAACAAGGTTTTCTGATCCCTTTTTGTCTTTAATCTCCAAATCAAATTCTTGCAGAAGTAAAATCCATCTGAGTAATCGTGGTTTGCTGTCCTTTTTCTGCATTAAGTATTTCACAGTTGCATGGTCAGTGTACACTACCACTTTGGAGTTAATTAAGTATGACCTAAATTTATCAAAAGCAAATACTATGGCCAATAGTTCTTTCTCAGTGGTGGCGTAATTTTTCTGTGTCTCATCCAAAGTCTTGCTGGCATAGTGAATAACATGAGGTTTCTTATCTTTTCTCTGTCCCAAGACTGCTCCCACTGCATAATCACTGGCATCGCACATGAGTTCAAAGGGCAAGTCCCAATCTGGTGGCTGGATGATGGGTGCTGAAACCAAAGCTTTCTTTAACTCCTGAAAAGCAAACAGGCATTTCTCATCAAAGCATAATTTGGTGTCTTTACAGAGTAAATCAGTTAAAGGTTTAGCAAGTTTAGAGAAGACCCTGAAGAATCTCCTGTAAAACCCTGCATGTCCCAAAAAGCTCCTGATCTCCTTGACAGTGGTGGGTGGTGCTAACTTCTCAATCACTTCTATCTTGGCCTTGTCCACTTCAATCCCCCTCTCTGAAAGAAGATGGCCCAAAACTATCCCCTCTCTAACCATAAAGTGACACTTTTCCCAATTCAAGACAAGGTTAGTCTCTTCGCATCTCTGTAAAACTCTAGAGAGATTAGCTAAACAGTCATCAAAAGATAAACCATAGACAGATAAATCATCCATGAAACATCCATGAAGTCTTCAATAAATTCAGAAAAAATTGTCAACATACATCTTTGAAAAGTGGCAGGTGCATTGCATAAACCAAAGGGCATTCTTCTATAAGCAAATGTACCATAAGGACATGTAAAAGTGGTTTTATCCTGATCATCAGGATGAAAAGAAATCTGAAAAAATCTGGAATACCCATCAAGAAAACAAAAGTGAGAGTGTTTGGCAAGTCTCTCCACCATTTGATCAATGAAAGGTAAGGGGAAATGATCTTTCCAAGTGGCAACATTTAATTTTCTATAATCGATACACATACGCCAACTAGTGACATTTCTAACAGGTATCAATTCATTATCTTTATTTTTCTTTACAGTGACACCTCCCTTCTTTGGGACACAGTGTACAGGACTCACCCACTTACTATCTGAGATAGGGTAGATAATACCTGCATCTAGCAATTTTAGTGCTTCCTGTTAGTGTATATGCCCTAGGACCTAGTTTTGGTCAACTTATGTACTACTTGACATTGATATTTATATATATCATTCTGGCATTGTCGTTATCATTGTTTGACTACACCTGCGATTGTGTACTTACATGATAATGTCCCTGGAGACAGATTGGATCTGTGCTCAAATAATTGTCCCTAGTCGATGTACCTGAGTGGATATGGGACAGCTCTGGTACTTGAGAGACTGGTATGTGGGCTGGTTAGGCACGTGGTGCTAACTCAGACACATGGGTATATCATTGGGGATATACTGGATAGACCCGCTATGAGGCTATGACTTGGTGTCATGAGTTATCCTCATAAGTGACAGGAGATGCTTTGATCCCTTGACTTGAGGTCATTGATCATTCTATATGGTTAGGGACTTGCTTTGATACAACCTAACACCTTGCCGTAGCTGGGAGGTCATAACGGTTGTTATTTAGCATGTCACGACCCATATGAGAAGATCAATGGACAGACATAGGATTTGCCCCTTCCCTAAGGAAGTATGATATCCATGGAGCTCCTTTATGGTTCTATGACTGAGAGTGTATGGCCATACCCAGGTCAAAACCTGTTTTAGTCATAGCCATGAGATTGGATGAAAACAAGTGGTGACACACTTGTCCAATCGGATATCAGTACGGCAAAGAGACTGTAATGCATCTGTACCTAGTTGCGATGATGGGGATGTCGATGTCGATATCCATTCCAACGACCTGGGTAGCAGCGATGCACTGCTAGGTGCCACTCACTGCTTGTGATGACCTCTCGTCAGCACTGCCAGCGTCAGAGGAACCTACAGGGTCGCACACCTTGATACTTGAGTTCTCGTATTGATCGGGAAGCCTTATGATCGAGTTATTGGATAACTCAGATCTAATTGGGAGATTTCATCAGCGCCAATGGGCCTGATGAGATGGAAGAATGTTATTGGAGCCAAACTTCATTTTTGGCAGGTTGACCCGTATTTGACCATGGTTGGTCACATTTGGATTAGGGTTGCATTGGATTGGATCCAAGTTCTTAATCAACCCATGTAATGAAGTCTGGGCTAGCTCATTATCCAATGAGGCCCAATAACAAGTTCTCATGAAGAGATGAGAGGCTAAAAGGGTATAATGGGGAGAAACATGAACCATTAGGCGCCTAGGGGCATAATGGGGTCATGTTGGCACCTTTGCTTCATTATGGAAGTAAAGGGCGCCTCCCCTCTCTTGCTAGGATGGAATGAATGCCTTTATGGCATTGCTTGAGGCGCAAGGCAAGGCCTTGGCGCACAAGGAAAGGCGTGGGAACAAAAGGAAAGGTTGAATGAGAATTATGGAAATGTCTTGGAGACTTTCCTTGTCTCAAACCTCCTCATCCTAGCCCTACACTTGTCATGATCCTAGCCATTACCCTAACTTCCTCTTGCCCTATAAATGTGACCCTAGTCGCCCCCTCTTGTGTGTAATCAATCCTTGAAGGCGTGAACACAAGGAGAGGGGCGAGTGCTTGGAGCAAGGGCGCATCTTCCATAACCGCAACCCTCTTCCTCCTTTCCTCTTGGCGCAAGGAGATCTAGGGCTTGGCGGCTTGGGCGGTTTTCCCTCTTCACTTGGCGCATCTTTTCTCTGGGTGGCGCAAGAGAAGTAAATCATCTCCCTAAGGCTTGGATCTTCTTCCCGAGTCTAGCACCGGGCATGGAAGAAGAGAACTCAAGAGATCCGTGTGTGCGAGACTGCAGAGGGCGCACACTTGGACGCCTACATCGGCATGGCTCCACATTGCTCTTAAGGTATTTCCTAACTCATCGTGTCGACTCCCTTGCATGCGATCTTCACTGGGTTTTTGGGACTGGCCTGTTTCGGGGACATTCTTCCGCTGCGAAAAATGTATGTCTATAACTCTGAAAATTGTAAAATGTCCCCGGGGTTCCCCAACAGTGGTATCAAAGCGACTTGCAAGACTCGAACGATGTTTTATGCTTTTCTTCCATGCTCACATGTCATATCTCTATTTTCGTAAATAGCATGATGCATGGCAATTGATTTTTCTAAAAGTAGAAAAATTAGGGTTTCTTGTTTCTATCATCCTCTCAATCTCTTTTGGAATTTTTGGACTATTTTTCTTGTTTGATTTAAAGATCAAAGGCGCACGTAATTTTGTCAAGTAGGACGGGCATTGTGTCTTCGGACTGGCCAAGTCTCTTGATCTGAAAAAATTGTCAGCCGAAAGGATCTCTGAAATCATCGTGAAAAATAAATTGCAATAAACCAAAAGACTTGTGAGAAGAAGATGAGAAAAAGAAACTGGTTTTATGAAAAAGTAAAATTTCAGATTTTATGTTTTTCATGAGCATGTAGAATTGCATGAGTAAATACCTTGATTGTGCATAATGTTGTGATCATGTGTCAAGCCCCTCTTGCATGCCTGTGATGTATCCTTGTGCGGCCTGCGTGCCATTTTTTATTAAGAGGAAGATTAAGGGCTAGGCGCATCCTTCTTGGACCTTGATGCTCGCATCTTGCTTGATGGCGCAAGCATGCAAGGTGGCGCATGCAAGCTGGTGCTTGGTTACTTGGTGGCGCAAGAAATCTTGGCCCCTTGCATGGTGGCGCACCTTCCTTGGAGGAAGACCATGGCATTGGCCGAACCTATGGGGAACTTTTAAAGTGTACCTCTAGGGTTTGAGAGCTAAACCATGAGAGAAGGACCTTGGAGCCAACCTTGAAGTTCAAGCTAGAGGTCGGCTAGGCTAGGTCTAGTTTTTGGGGCTTGAGTTCTAGGACAAGAGTTGAACCTATTTCATGGCATGGATTGGTTCAATGTCTTGTATAGGATATGATCACATCATCCTTTACTGCTTTTATTATTATCTGCAGAAGCATGCCTGAAATGTTTTATCGTTATGTTATCACCATAGGATTGCATGCCTGTAATGATAGACATAAGATAAAACTGAGATAATGAGACCTTAAACAAAAACCCTGAATTAAAATATCAAGTCTGGTAGCCTTCTAACGCGTAGCCCTCACTAAGCTATCGATCAGTGGAGTTGTGAATTGTTTCCCACCCTCGTGGGACACACCCACTTATCTTTAGAAAGTGTGTGGTGGCAATGGTTTCCCCAGTCCAGTTTTAACTTGGGCGTGCCTTCGCAAGGAAACTCGTTGGCCCTGGGCATAATGGTTAGGAATGGACTTGACTAGAAGTTCACATGTGCTGGGCGCATGGTGAAAGTCTAGAGGCATCGTTGAGAGGTAAAGGTTTCATGTTGTATCCAGCCCTCGCTGGACATGAAATGCCCAGACTGTCTCAACAAGGGGAGTTGCTTGGAGCAATCGGCCGGTGCGCCCACCTTAGGAAGCATGGGTTACTTTGTGCATCTCATCCCACCCTCGTGGGACGTGAAGCCTCATGTGAAATAAGGATCCCATCTCACTAGGAAGTCTTAAACTTCCCGATTGACTTTGTGGGTTGTCAATTCGAGTTTAAAATAGTGGGAGCCATGGTCATTTAAAACAAGTCCAGTTTAAATGACTCGAAGTAGTACTAATCTGCTGTTTCTTGATTGTTGTAGAACAATGGCTGTGAACAATGGCAGATGGTCACTACGATCTACCCTGGAAAGGGATAAGTTGGTTGGATCCAACTTAAAGGATTGGTATATGAACTTGAGAATTGTGCTCAAGCTCGAGAGGAAGCTATATGTCCTTGAGAAGCCAATTCCTGAGTCACTTCCATGCTTGGCCTCAGCGGCTGAGAAGGATGCTTATGATAAGCATCAAGCTGATACTTTGGAAGTTGCACAATTAATGCTAACCAACATGTCGCCCGAATTTAGAGGGCACTATGAATCTAAGAGTGCCTCTGAAATTATTTCTAATCTAAGGCAGCTCTTTGATGCATTAATTGAGCTCAACCCTCCTAAAGTAGACTTTCAATGTGTTGAGCCTAAAGGCTTAACTAATACATTGAAAACAAAGATGGAAAGAGTCAGGAATAATAAGTGCTATTCATGTGGAGGACCACCTCACATGATAAAGGACATAGTACGACTTCAGAATGAGAAGAAGAGAGGCAAGGCTTCGTCTTCATGCTCAGGTATCTATGTTACAGGAGTCAATCTTTCTACTTCTATGTCATGGGTATTGGATACCGCATGTGGAGCTCATATTTGTACAAATATGCAGGGGCTCAAGAAAAGTAGATCGGTGCGGCTTGGAGAGATTGACCTACGCGTTGGAAACGGGGCACAGGTTGCTGCTGTTGCTGTAGGCATTTTGACTCTCTCCTTGCCTTCTGGACTTCAATTAGAACTAGACAATTGCTTTTGTGTACCTTCGCTAACAAAGAACATTGTATCCATTCCTTGCTTGGCAAGGAAATGATTTAAATTTGAAATAAATAAGAACTCCTGTTCTTTTTCATTTGCAAATATGTTCTATGGGAAGGGTACTTTATGCAATGGTCTGTATATCTTGGATATGGAAAGTTCTGTTTGTAACATAAGCAATAAAAGGACCAAACTGAGTGGTTCAGTTGGTGCTTTCCTATGGCACTGTCGATTAGCCCATATAAACAAGAATCGCATCCAACAACTCCATGCAAATGGATTGTTAGATTCAAGTTCCTTGGAGGAATTTGATACTTGTGAACCTTGTTTATTAGGGAAGATGACAAAGACGCCCTTCACCAAGATTGGTGAAAGGGCAGAAGGTTTATTGGATCTCATACATACTGATGTGTGTGGGCCCTTCAATAAACAAGCTAGAGGAGGGTACAACTACTTCATTACCTTCACTGATGACTTCAGTAGGTATGGTTATGTCTACTTAATGAGACATAAATCTGAATCCTTTGAGAAATTCAAGGAGTTCAAAAATGAAGTAGAGAACCAGTTTGGAAGATCCATTAAAGCTCTTCGATCAGATCGAGGTGGAGAATACCTGAGTGGTGAGTTCTTTGACTATCTGAGAGAGTGTGGGATCATATCCCAACTCACTCCTCCTGGAACACCTCAATGGAATGGTGTGTCTGAAAGGAGAAATCGAACTTTATTGGATATGGTTCGATCCATGATGAGTCATGCAACTCTACCTTCATCATTCTGGGGGCATGCACTAGAAACAGCTTCTCTAATACTGAATAATGTTCCATCTAAGAGTGTCTCCAAAATACCATACGAGGTGTGGAGTGGAAGACGCCCTAATCTCACGTTTATCAGGATCTGGGGATGTGAGGCTTATGTCAAACGTCAGGATTCTAGCAAGCTAGAACCTAGATCTGATAAGTGTGTGTTTGTGGGGTATCCTAAGGAAACTAAAGGATCCTACTTCTATGTCCCAACTGAGAATAAAGTTTTTGTTGCTCGGGGTGCTGTCTTTCTAGAGAAAGAATTTCTTATGAAAGAAGTTAGTGGGAGGAAGTTTGACTTGGATGAGGTCCAAGTGCAAGCACAAGAACAAGAGATGGAATCTGAGCTACCTGTACCGGTTGCTAGGCAACCTGAGGCTCAGACACAGGTCCCGCGTAGGTCTGGGAGAATTCGTCGTGCACCTGAAAGGTATGGGTCACGACCGACCCAACACGATGGGATCTTCATCATTGAGGATGAACCTAGAACCTATGATGAGGCGGTCAGTGGACCGGACTCCGAGAAATGGCTTGACGCCACGAGATCTGAAATGGATTCCATGTCGGCTAACCAAGTTTGGGATTTGGTTGAGCTGCCAGATGGGGTAAAACCCATAGGGTGTAAATGGGTCTTCAAGAAGAAGACAGACATGGATGGCAAAATAGTTACCTATAAGGGTAGACTAGTGGCTAAAGGATTTAAACAAGTCCACGGGGTGGACTATGATGAAACCTTCTCGCCAGTTGCCATGATTAAATCCATTCGGATTCTGCTTGCTATAGCTGCATATCATGACTATGAGATATGGCAGATGGATGTGAAAACAGCGTTCCTTAACGGGAAGCTGACTGAGGATGTGTATATGACACAACCTGATGGCTTCATCCATCTTGCAGAGGCTAATAAGGTCTGCAGGCTAAAGAGGTCCATTTATGGATTAAAGCAAGCATCTCGAAGTTGGAATCTTCGATTAGATGAGGCCGTGAGAGATTATGGCTTTATCAAAAGCGAAGATGACGCCTGTGTATACAGAAAATTCAGTGGGAGCTTGATGATTTTTCTGGTCTTGTATGTTGATGACATACTGCTCATCGGAAATGACATCCCTAGTCTTCAAGCTGTGAAGACATGGTTGGGGAAGTATTTTGAGATGAAAGACTTAGGGGAGGCCGCCTATATTCTAGGCGTGAGGATCTACCGGGATAGATCCAAGAGGCTCTTGGCCCTTAGTCAAAGTACTTACATTGATAAGGTACTGGAGAGGTTCTACATGGAGCAATCCAAGAAAGGATACCTTCCAGTGAGACATGGCCTTACTCTCTCAAAGAGCCAGTGTCCTACAACACAGGCTGAGAGGGATGACATGAGTCGAATTCCTTATGCTTCGGCAATAGGATCGATCATGTATGCAATGTTATGTACTAGACCAGATGTGGCATATGCTATGAGCATAACCAGACGATACCAATCCAATCCAGGTCTACAGCACTGGGTGGCTGTAAAGAACATCCTAAAGTATCTGAGAAGAACTAAGGATTTGTTCTTAGTCTATGGGGACTGGAAGAGCTCAGTATGCAGGGCTATACTGACGCATCGTTCCAGTCTAACCCTGACGACTTTAGATCGCAGGCCGGCTATGTGTTCAAGATAAATGGAGGCGCTGTATGTTGGAAGAGCTTCAAGCAATCCACCATAGCAGATTCTACAACCGAAGCTGAGTATGTGGCTGCTTCTGAGGCAGCCAAGGAAGCTGTTTGGATAAGGAAGTTCTTATGTGATCTTCAAGTGGTACCTAGTGCAATGGATCCCATTGAACTCTACTGTGACAACAATGGAGCAATTGCACAAGCCAAGGAACCACGGTATCATCAAAGATCCAAACACATACTCAGAAGATTTCACCTGATCAGAGAGATCATTAACAGAGGTGATGTCAAGATTAGCAGAGTAGACACAGAGAACAATCTGGCAGACCCATTGACCAAGGCTTTGGCGCAGCAGAAGCATGATGGTCACGCTAGAGATATGGGGTCGAGATTCCTCAACTTCTAGGTCTTAGTGCAAGTGGGAGATTGTTGGTGTATATGCCCTAGGACCTAGTTTTGGTCAACTTATGTACTACTTGACACTGATATTTATATATCATTCTGGCATTGTCGTTATCATTGTTTGACTACACCTGTGATTGTGTACTTACATGATAATGTCCCTGGAGACAGATTGGATCTGTGCTCGAATTATAATCCCCAGTCGATGTACCTTAGTGGATATGGGACAGGTATGGTACTTGTGAGACTGGTATGTCGGCTGGTTAGGCACGTGGTGCTAACGCAGACACATGGGTATATCATTGGGGATATACTGGATAGACCCGCTATGAGGCTATGACTTGGTGTCATGAGTTATCCTCATAAGTGACAGGAGATGCATTGATCCCTTGACTTGAGGTCATTGATCATTCTATATGATTAGGGACTTGCTTTGATACAACCTAACACCTTGCCGTAGCTGGGAGGTCATAACGGTTGTTATTGAGCATGTCACGATCCATATGAGAAGATCAATGGACAGACATAGGATTTGTCCCTTCCCTAAGGAAGTATGATATCCATGGAGCTCCTTTATGGTTCTATGACTGAGAGTGTATGGCCATACCCAGGTGAGAACCTGTTTTAGTCATAGCCATGTGATTGGATGAAAACAAGTGGTGACACACTTGTCCAATCGGATATCAGTTCGGCAAAGAGACTGTAATGCATCTGTACCTAGTTGCGATGATGGGGATGTCGATGTCGATATCCATTCCAATGACCTGGGTAGCAGCGATGCACTGCTAGGTGCCACTCACTGCTTGTGATGACCTCTGGTCAGCACTGCCAGCGTCAGAGGAACCTACAGGGTCGCACACCTTGATACTTGAGTTCTCGTATTGATCGGGAAGCCTTATGATCGAGTTATTGGATAACTCGGATCTAATTGGGAGATTTCATCAGCGCCAATGGGCCTGATGAGATGGAAGAATGTTATTGGAGCCAAACTTCATTTTTGGCAGGTTGACCCGTATTTGACCATGGTTGGTCACATTTGGATTAGGGTTGCATTGGATTGGATCCAAGTGCTTAATCAACCTATGCAATGATGTTTGGGCTAGCTCATTATCCAATGAGGCCCAATAACAAGTTCTCATGAAGAGATGAGAGGCTAAAAGGGTATAATGGGGAGAAACATGAACCATTAGGCGCCTAGGGGCATAATGGGGTCATGTTGGCGCCTTTGCTTCATTATGGAAGTAAAGGGCGCCTCCCCCTCTCTTCCTAGGATGGAATGCATGCCTCTATGGCATTGCTTGAGGCGCAAGGCAAGGCCTTGGCGCACAAGGAAAGGCGTGGGAACAAAAGGTAAGGTTGAATGAGAATTATGGAAATGTCTTGGAGACTTTCCTTATCTCAAACCTCCTCATCCTAGCCCTACACTTGTCATGATCCTAGCCATTACCCTAACCGCCTCTTGCCCTATAAATATGACCCTAGTCGCCCCCTCTTGTAAGTGATCAATCCTTGAAGGCGTGAACACAAGGAGAGGGGCGAGTGCTTGGAGCAAGGGCGCATCTTCCATAACCGCAAGCCTCTTCCTCCTTTCCTCTTGGCGCAAGGAACATTAGTGCTTGGCGTTTTGGATAGTCTTCCTTCTTCCCTTGGCGCATCATCCCTCTTGGTGGCGCAAGTGAAGTAGAGTATCTCCCTAAGGCTTGGATCTTCTTCCCGAGGCTAGCACCGGGCGTGGAAGAAGAAAACTCAAGAGATCCGTGTGTGCGAGACTGCAGAGGGCGCACACTTGGATGCCTACATCGGCATCGCACCACATTGCTCTTAAGGTATTTCCTAGGGCATATACAAAATAAACCTGCGATGTATCCTTGTGCGGCCTGCGTGCCGTCTTTTTCATTATTTTTGTAAAAATTAAGAGGAAGATTAAGGGCTAGGCGCATCCTTCTTGGACCTTGATGCTCGCATCTTGCTTGATGGCGCAAGCATGCAAGGTGGCGCATGCAAGCTGGTGCTTGGTTGCTTGGTGGCGCAAAAGGTCTTGGCCCCTTGCATGGTGGCGCACCTTCCTTGGAGGAAGACCATGGCATTGGCCGAACCTATGGGGAACTTCGAAAGTATTCCTCTACGGTTTGAGAGCTAAACCATGAGAGAAGGACCTTGGAGCCAACCTTGAAGTTCAAGCTAGAGGTCGGCTAGGCTAGGTCTAGTTTTTGGGGCTTGAGTTCTAGGACAAGAGTTGAACCTATTTCATGGCATGGATTGGTTCAATGTCTTGTATAGGATATGATCACATCATCCTTTACTGCTTTTATTATTATCTGCAGAAGCATGCCTGAAATGTTTTACCGTTATGATATCACTATAGGATTGCATGCCTGTAATGATAGACATAAGATAAAACTGAGATGATGAGACCTTAAACAAAAACCCTCAATTAAAATATCAAGTCTGGTAGCCTTATGCATAGCCCTCACTAAGCTATCGATCAGTGGAGTTGTGAATTATTTCCCACCCTCGTGGGACACACCCACTTATCTTTAGAAAGTGCGTGGTGGCAATGGTTTCCCCAGTCCAGTTTTAACCTGGGCGTGCCTTCGCAAGGAAACTCGTTGGCCCTGGGCATAACGGTTAGGAATGGACTTGACTAGAAGTTCACATGTGCTGGGCACATGGTGAAAGTCTAGAGGCATCGTTGTGTTGGGGTATGCCCTTAAGGCTAATGTTTGAGGCCTTGGGATTATATCAGTATCATGTATAAACTCAATGTTTATAAAGGCAATGGTTGTTATTCAGGTTGTTGCATTATCTGCTGCCATATGAATACTTCTGAATAATGTCTCAATGCTATTCAGCTTGGCTGACATGCAGTATAGTCCTTAGTCGAGATATCTTGGTGAACATGAGACAGCCTTGATATGATTGAGACTAATATGTGTTCTAATCTTATAGGATGCTTCGAGCATGGAATAAGATGTAGACTCATGGGTACATTGGATGTACTGGACAGACCCTACTTAGGATATTCAATTGCTTGTCACAATGTGAATAATCCTTATATGCAAGCAAGTGGCATATTTCCTCTGACTTGAGATCACTTGTGTTTCTAAATGATGATTGGCATTGTCTTGAGGTAGTTCAATATCATTTGAAACATAATGGTTATAGACTATCTTGGATAATGAACATGAGTCATGTTAGGGCTGCAGGGAACCCCTTTCAAGAGGGGGGCGAAACCCTAATAGGAGGCGCAACAAAATTTCTAGCGGAATCTAGGGTTTCTTATGCGATCTTAAAGCATGTAATATGATCAACTTATAATGAAAAGCGATACTCACCATTGCCATCACTTGGATGGTGTCTTGGAATGAGAGAGCGAAATGGATCTCCTCCTTAGGTGGCGCACACAAGGTGATGTCGCCTACTCTTTGTTGATCCTTGTGCTAGCAAGGTTCTCCAAAGGTTCTTGTCGAGTGGAAAGGATGAGAGATCTCCTTGGCGAAAACTTCCTTGTCGTCTTAGCTTCTCCTCCACGCGAGAATGCCTCAAGACCCTCTAGCCAAGCGCGGCGACAAGGTGTGAATGAAGCGAGAGAGATGTGACCACGCTTAGGAGTCGTGGTTTCTAAAAATAGAAAACCACTCCCACGTTCATGCTCTCATGCGACTTCGGTTTTACCCAAGCGCAAACTTCTCTTCACTTTGAACCATGCGCTCATTCATGAGCCGGTTCATCACGGTTTGGTCCAAGACCAATTATCCCAAGCAATATGGTCTAGATCTTAATTAAACCCTAAGGCTTCAGATCTAACCGTCGATCTCTTTGATGCTCTTGATCTGACCGATCTAGCATCCATTCTCTCGATCGAAGCTTACCGATCTCAAGCCCTAATCAATCAAACATGATCAGACCAGATCTCACTTACAATCAGAGATTAAATCCCTTTAAACTGAACCTGAACAATTCAGTCCACACGATCTGACTTAAGTAAGCCATATCATCAAATTGTGCGACCCTGAGGGTTTCCTCTAAATGTCGGTAACGATAATTCTCATTATCACGATCAGTGAGGGGTATCTAGCAACACATCACTGTCTCCCGATATAAAGGAAAGAGTCTTCCAAGACTACACCCAAACCACAGCACAAGTGTGAATCAACTCACAAGGCATGCATATTTCCTTTGCCACTGGATGTTCTTATTGGACAAGCTTGTCAAGCTTGTAACTCCAATATGATAAGCATGATTAGATCAGATGAACACAGTCACCTGGGTATGGCCATACACTCTCTCAATCATCTCATCCAGGGGGCCCCTTTAGAACATCACACTCCTTAAACAAGGAGACGGCAATCCTATGTCTATCACTAGTGCCCTAACCTGATTCAAGCTCACCATCCAAGATAGTCTATAATCATTATGTTTCAAATGATATTGAACTACCTCAAAACAATGACAATCATCATTTAGAAAACACAAGTGATCTCAAGTCAAAGGAAATGTGCCACTTGTCACATTCAAGGAATATTCACATTGTGACAAACAATTGAACATCCTAGTAGGGTCTGTCCAGCACATCCAATGTACCCATGAGTCTACATCTTATTCCATGCTCGAAGCATCCTATAAGATTAGAACACATATTAGTCTCAATCATATCAAGGCTGTCTCATGTTCACCAAGATATATCGACTAAGGACTTAACAGCATGTCAGCCTAGCTGAACAGCTTTGAGACATTATTCAGAAGAACATATATTGCAGCAGACAATGTAATTAACTGAATAACAACCATGCCTTTATAAACATAACAGTTTATTACATGATACTGATACATTCCCATAGGCCTCAAACATTAGCCTTAATGGCATACCCCAACAATCTCCCACTTGCACTTAATCTAATGGTTGAGAAATCTCAAACCCATATTATTACAGTGCTTCTCATGCTTCTGCTGCGCCAGAGGCTTGGTAAGCGGGTCTGCCAGATTGTCATCTGTATGAACCTTGCAGATTTTGATCTCGCCACGATCTATGATCTCCCTGATCAAATGAAACCGTCTCTGTATGTGCTTGGACTTCTGGTGCGACCGTGGTTCCTTTGCTTGTGCGATTGCTCCAGTGTTATCACAGAAGATAACCAAAGGATCTGCACTCGAAGGAACAACACCAAGTTCTCTCACGAACTTACGAATCCACACTGCCTCCTTGGATGCTTCCGAGGCTGCAACATACTCGGCTTCTGTTGTGGAATCAGCAACAGTTGACTGTTTGAAACTCTTCCACACCACTGCACCTCCATTCAAGCTAAAAACATAGCCTGATTGCGATCGGAAATCATCCTGGTCCGACTGGAACGAAGCGTCAGTATATCCTTCAATACTGAGTTCTTCCTGACCACCATATATCAAGAACATATCTTTGGTCCTCCGCAGATATTTTAAAATGTTCTTGACTGCAATCCAGTGCGCCATACCTGGATTACTTTGGAAACGACTGGTCACGCTTAACCCGTAAGCAACGTCTGGGCGAGTACACAACATCGCATACATAATGGATCCAATAGCCGAAGCATAAGGCGTATTGTCCATTTCATCTTTCTCAGTCTGTGTTTGTGGACACTGACTCTTCGAAAGATTCAGACCATGTCTGACTGGAAGATATCCTCGTTTAGAATTCTCTAAATGAAATCTCTCCAGGACTTTATCGATGTAAGTACTTTGGCACAGCCCGAGAAGCCTCTTAGATCTATCCCTGTAGATCTTCACACCTAATACATAGGCTGCTTCTCCTAGATCTTTCATCTGGAAACATTTCCTTAGCCATGCCTTAACAGCATGCATCTCAGGAATGTCATTTCCAATGATCAAGATGTCATCGACGTAGAGGACTAAGAAAGTAATCACGCTCCCACTAAACCTCTTATATACACACGGGTCATCCTCGTTCTTGATGAAACCAAAATCAGTGACTGATTCATCAAAACGAATATTCCAGCTTCTTGATGCTTGCTTAAGTCCATAAATAGACTTCTTTAACTTGCATATCTTATGACGATCTGCTGGATTAGTGAAACCTTCTGGTTGTGTCATGTACACATCCTCATCCAGATTTCCATTAAGGAAAGCTGTTTTCACATCCATCTGCCAAATCTC
This sequence comes from Costus lasius, assembly GCA_027563935.2. Lineage (NCBI taxonomy): Eukaryota > Viridiplantae > Streptophyta > Magnoliopsida > Zingiberales > Costaceae > Costus > Costus lasius. Next base: position 60,262,703 of record CM050454.1, on the reverse strand, counting down.
ATAATCATAATATGCAGCTATCGCGAAAAGAATCCGAATAGACTTAAACATGGCTACAGGTGAGAAAGTTTCATCATAATCTATCCCGTAGATTTGTTTGAAACCTTTCGCAACTAGCCTGCCTTTATAGGTAACCACGTTACCATCCATGTCAATCTTCTTCTTGAAGATCCATTTACAGCCTATAGGGATAACTCCCGGAGGCGGATCAACCAAATCCCAGACTTGGTTATCTGACATGGAGTCCATCTCGGCGCGCATAGCTTCAAGCCATCTCGCTGAATCCGGTCCACTGACCGCATCCGCATAAGTGAGGGGTTCATCATTATCAATGATGTAGACTCCGTCATAGCGCTCAGGCTGTCGACGGATCCTTCCCGATCTTCGCGGTTCCCGTGATATCTGAGCCTCAGGTTGTTCAATAACCTGTACTACCGGCTCAGGCTCATCCAACTCTGCTTGATCACTTTGTCCTTCTTCTGGATTCTCATCCAACTTTATTTCTCTCCCACTGGCCTCTTGCAGAAGAAACTCCTTCTCAAGAAATATGGCCGTCCGAGCAACAAAAACCTTGTTCTCTTTGGGATCGAAGAAATAATAACCCTTAGTTTCCTTAGGGTAACCGACAAAGATACATTTGTCAGATCTGCTCTCTAGTTTCCCAGAGGCGAGCTTTTTAACATAAGCCTCGCAGCCCCAGATCCTGATAAATGTCAAGCTTGGCTGTTTCCCATACCATAACTCATATGGAGTCTTAGAAACTGCCTTGGATGGCACTCGGTTTAGTACCTTTGCAGCTGTTTCCAGCGCAAAACCCCAAAAGGAGTTGGGTAAAGAAGCCTGACTCATCATAGAACGAACCATATCAAGTAACGTTCTATTTCTCCTCTCGGACACACCATTCCATTGCGGTGTTCCTGGCGGAGTGAGCTGTGAGATAATCCCACACTCCTTTAGATAGTCAGTAAATGCATGACTTAGGTATTCACCACCTCGATCTGAGCGAAGTGCCTTGATATTTCGGCCTAACTGATTCTGTACTTCATTTTTGAATTCTTTGAACTTGTCAAAAGATTCACTTTTATGTCTCATCAGATAGACATAACCATACCTACTGAAATCATCAGTAAAGGTAATGAAGTACTGATAGCCACCTCTGGCATGTTTACTAAATGGCCCACACACATCACTGTGTATAAGGTCAAGTAAACCTGAAGCCCTTTGACCTTTATGAAGAAAAGGTGGCTTCGTCATTTTACCCATCAAACAAGCTTTGCATGTATCAATCTCCTTATAGGAGAATGATCCCAGCAGTCCATGATCATGCAACCGCTTAATGCGTTTCTCGTTAATATGGCCTAAACGACTATGCCATAACAAGGTGCTATCATCAGCATACTTGGCTTTCTTAATATCAATTTGCTGTATTGAACATTCCATGTCCAACATGAATAACCCATTGTTAATTGAACCAGTTGCATAAACAATATTATCTAAAGATAAAACACACTTTGAAATATTGCATTCAAAGGAAAATCCCTTCCTGACAAGAGCAGGAATGGAGATAATATTTTTAGTAATACTGGGAACAAAGTAACAATTGTCTAGTTCCAATACAATGCCAGATGGTAAAGAAATGAAGTAGTCTCCTACAGCAACAGCAGCAACCCGTGCTCCGTTTCCAACGCGTAGGTCCACCTCATGCTGTCCCACCTGCCTTCTTCTCTTGAGTTCCTGTACATTTGAACAAATGTGAACTCCACATGCAGTGTCCAACACCCATGATATAGAAGAAGAAAACATGACCTCAGTCACGAATATACCTGAGCCAGAAGCAATGCTTCCCCTCTTATCTCCTTGGAGCGCTTTACAGTCCTTTTTCCAGTGACCCAGCTGGCCACAGTGGAAACACCTGTATTCCTTAGACCGCTTGACCTTTTGCTTCAGAGCCTTGCTGTAGCTCTTGACAGTGGCCTTGCCCTTCTTCCCCTTCTTCTTGTTCCTAGAAGGAACCATTAAGACAGAGGTCGAAGGCTTACCCTTCAGAGTCTCCTCAGTGGTCAAGAGCATATTCAGCAGCTCTGCCGGAGTACAATCGATTTTGTTCATATTAAAATTAATAATGAACGCGTCGAATGAAGGCGGGAGAGACTGCAGAATAATGTCCACAGCAAGCTCCTGGTTGATGGTATGCCCCAGTTTCTCTAGAGCCTCCTTGTGCCCAATCATCTTGAGCACGTGAGCTCCCACTGGGCTCCCTTCAGCCAGTTTGCTCTGAAAGAAGAGCTTCGTCAAATTGTAGCGCTCTGTCCTCGCCTGTGCAGCATACAGCATCTTGAGGTTCGCTATAATCTGTATAGCCGACATATCCTCATGCTGACGCTGCAGCGGTGGCGTCATAGACGCTAGCATCAGGCAAGCGACATCAATGCTATCATTGACGTGCTTTTCATAGGCTTCCCGAACCGCCCTTGCGGCGTTCGGAGCGGGCTGCGGCGGTATCGCCGTCTCGAGGACATACAGTTTCCTCTCTGCCTTAAGAACGATCTTAAGGTGTCCAAACCAGTCAGAGAAGTTCGGCCCAGCAAACTTCTCCCTTTCCAGTAGGGATCGCACATTGAAGTTCATGGTGTTCGTTGCTGCAGGTATCTACAACAATGCAAGAACAGCAAGGTCAGTATCAATGTATAAGAATCAATCAGGACTTAAGAAAGATTCTTTTTCTCACTATTTTTATCTGGCTGAAAAATCCAGCAAAACAGCCTGAAAGAGTAGTACTCTTTTAGTGAGATGGGATCCGGATTTCATACTTGGTCTCCGCGTCCCGCTCAGGCGAGATAAGATGCACAAAGAGTACAAGCACTAATCTCCGGTAGGCATTCCCTGCCGATCGCCAACCCGTGCGATTCCCCTTCATCTGGGCAATCCAGCAGACTGTGCCAACTGAGTTAGTACAACACAGTCTCTGACCCCACAGATGGCTGCCTCCATGTGCTACCATATGCGCCACATATGTAGCCCACACGGTCAAGCTGACCCGACCTACTCCCTGGACCACCATGTGCTATGCTGAGCAACGAGAAGGGATAAATCCCCACTCTGTAACACACAGGTGAAATCCCGCACCGTCTGAAGATAGATGGACGTGCCCACTGAGTGGGTACAACACGGCTCCAACGATAATCAGAACAGTGAGGTTTCGCGTCAGAAGGCTTACGAGCTTGATATTTAGCGTTGGATTTTAACGGTCTTTTATCTTCTTTCACTATCATGCAATTCCTATGGTGATAGCAGAAGATAAACTTAATCATGCAATTCTAATATTTAAACAGTAAATAAAAGAAAGCATGAATCTTATGTGGTAAAAGCCCATAGCCCTAGTGAGACCTTAACCTAAATCAAGTCTTCACTTGCTCTTCATGGGTCTTTTGCTGCTCATCTGGCCCAAAACAGGGCCCAAGCGCCAATTGCAGCTCTGGTGCACCCACCAGGAAAATTGCGCCAGGTCCTAGGGTCGAACCCTAGACCTCCCACCTGGTCCAGCCACTGCTGCATGCGCCTCTGCCAAGTGTGCTCAGTGCTCTTGTCTAATTAAATTACAAATTTAACTATCTAGACAAGATTGACACGCAGGTCAATATGACATTATAAATTAATTAAACTGTGATTCGCAGATCACAAAAATAACAATTAATTTACAATTGTAAATCCCAGGCACGCAGGCCCCAGCACAGCACACAATTAATATGGGCAGCCCACATAAGACTAAATAGACAAACATATGCATCATTCAAACATGTGATCCAACCAAGAAAATTAAAATTTTGAAAAAACCCCATAGGTATCAATTTTAATTTCCTTATTCGCCCTTCAACCTTACAACGGTCCATTTGTAACGCCCTTGATTTTCTGAATTATGATTTAAGGTTAGAAATTCAGTTTCTGTATTTTTATCGGTTAAAATTTAGGGATTTTTGCCTAATTGTAGGACTTTTTCCTACAGGGCAAAAATAATTATTTTCGTTGGGGCTTCGAACCCTCAACCTTGACTATTTGCTCCTGGAATTCTTCCACCATGGTGGCGCATATTTCTGTGTTATTGGAGTGGCGCATGGTGGTTAAGCCCAGGTAAGCCCATTAAAGCCGATTTCCACTTAAGTTAATTGGGTTATTGGATCTTGAATCCGTTTGGGGTGGAAAAAAAAAAATAAAAAAAAAGGGGGAAAATTCGTGAGAGCTCCTCTCCCTCACGATTTTTGGTTTGTTTCTTGCCCTAGCCGCCTGTGTTGTCGCCCCTCACTGTGCTTGGCGCTCCTGCAAAATTTCTGACGCTGGTGGTGGCAGACTGGTGGTGGACGAACTTTCTGGAGACCCCTGATCCCCTGTTTTGGCGTTTTCTCTGTGGGCGATTTTTCTGGTGAGTAATTCGATCCTAAGGAGTCTAATCCGAATTAAAATTCGTTATTTGCCATGATTATTCGTATGGGGTTGAATTCAAATAATTATAGGGTTTTAAAATCCTGTTCTGCTGAAATCTGCATTCGTTAATCTGACCTTTGTGTACTATAACCCCAATATCTCATGGTCTATAGATCCAAATCGCACGAAATAAATTTTGTATGAAACTAGATACATTCGGCTTTAATTTGAATCTGATATCGACCATATCCGAGCTGTATTCGTATTTCAATCTGTATTGCAATCTAGCTGTACAAAATCAGTTTTCTGGAAATCTGGATTTCGACCTTTATGTGTTCGAACCATCATATATCCCTAGGTATAGCTCGAAATCTTGTCAAATCAGTTTTATTAGACCGTAGGCTCGAAGAGCTTTATTTTGACTCCCATAACGCCTATTTTCGATTAGTTATTGGATCTGAAATAAATGTCGCAAGTCTGATATATGAATCTGTTTTCTTGAAATCTGAAATTCTGACCTTCCTATGTTCGAACCCTTATATCTTCCTGTCTAAAATTCGAAATCTTGTGAAACCAGTTTTATTGGAAACTAGATTCAGAGAGCTTCATTTTGAATACAATATTGACTAGCTTTGGTTCGAAATTGGACTAAAAATATATTTTGCAAACTGACAATATAAATCTGCTATGTTTTGGTTAGACGAATATTCCTTTGTGAGAAAAATTTACATTGTATGGTTTAACCTCTTAAATTGTGGTCTGTAGTTCTTCTAAAATTTATTTGTTTGATGAGAAATTTTAGAGAAAACAAAATTGGGGATTTAACTAAGAACTTAGGAATTTTCGAAAATATAGTTCGAGCCAATTTTGGGGCTTTGGTCAATTTTCTTCACGAGCGTGTAATTAAAATTATCTGTAGTGGGGGACTGAAATTATTTACATGAAATTTGTGCGTTCCGTTAAGGTTCTGAAAGTGGCGCCCCTTACAGTAATTTTATAGCTCACGGTTTTAGAAATTTTGAGGAGATTATTTCATGAATAATTTCTGTTCTGTGTTTAAATGTTTGTTATATGAATAATTTCTGTTCTGTATTTAATTGTTTGTTATGTGGATATTTCCTGTTCTGTTTATATGTTGTGAAGTTTCTGAAAACCTTGAATGTGTTAAAACATTTGTGAGAACATAGAATGGTTTGACATGAATTAAGGTTAGTTGTAAGGAATTCACTCATATAAATTCTGTTCTGTGTTTAAGGACTGGATATTAGGGTGTGTCATTTTCTGGTTTGTTAGACTTTGGGCATGATGTAAGAATTTAGTAGTGGTTAGTCCTACTCCTCCGTTTCAGTATAATCTGTTCTGTAAAATTATGCCCTAGTGTAGCACTCTTCCGTGTCCTTACCCTCCTTCTGTGGCGCTGTAATGGTGCTGATAGTCTACTACGACCCTTGAGACACTATTTCTGTTCTGGGTATTGGAGGCCAGAGTGCCACGTCCTAACAAGACGGGGGCCACCCACTGATACCTCCTCTACCATTCAGTTCTGGGTTTTGGAGGCCAGAGTGCCACGTCCTAACAAGACGGGGGCCACCCACTGATACCTCCTCTACCATTCAGTTCTGGGTTTTGGAGGCCAGAGTGCCACGTCCTAACAAGACGGGGGCCACCCACTGATACCTCCTCTACCATTCAGTTCTGGGTTTTGGAGGCCAGAGTGCCACGTCCTAACAAGACGGGGGCCACCCACTGATACCTCCTCTACCATTCAGTTCTGGGTTTTGGAGGCCAGAGTGCCACGTCCTAACAAGACGGGGGCCACCCACTGATACCTCCTCTACCATTCTGTTCTGGGTATTGGAGACCAGAGTGCCACGTCCTGACAAGACGGGGGCCACCCACTGATATCTCCTCTACCATTCTGTTTCTGATATGCATGCATTGTCTCGTCCTCGGCAGAGGTGGGGTCAGACCTTCTGTGGTCATCAGGCCTTCTGTGGCCTTTCTGTTTCCGATGTAGACTATCCGTTTGGACTCTGAAAATTCTGATTTTCTGTCTGTCAGTTCTGATTTCTATAGTTCTATTTCGATCTGTATTTAGATGTATTAGGCGGTGTGGTTAGTTGGTATGGGTTGGTATATTCATATCCTACCTGTTTGATGCCTATTGTTACAAGTATCTGTATTTGATTGTGTTTGTTTCTGATATGAGCATGCATGTTAAGTTGATTTATCTTATCTGTTAAATAAAAAGAATTTCAACTTAAGTATGATATTTTTGATGTGTACTATGGATGACTTTTAGTGTCTTTTACTCACTGAGCTTTTTAGCTCACCTCCGTTGTTTAAATGTTTTCAGGTGAGACATCAAGACAGTAATTGCTACAGCTAATATGACGCTAATGTTTGATGTCATTTCTAAGAATAGTCTTCTAAAGATTTATCAGGCCTGCGTGCCTAATTTATTATGACCTATATGACATGTTTTATCTCCTGAGGGCTTATGCCTGTTTTCAGGATATTATATTATAGTTGTTTCGTTTAAATTATTGGATACAAGTCTTGGATTCTTTTATTGAATTGGTTCTTATTTTGAAATGTCCGATTTGAGATGTGTAACCGAATTTGTGTTGTTTATTTTAGTATCTGAATAATCAGTTCTGTATATTTCTGAAATTCCACATATGTGTAGTGTGGACGTTTGTTGTTGTTACAAGATATGTGTGTCTGTGCAGCAGTAGTTTAGAATACTTGCTGCCGGATTTTTTCTGGATTTCCGGATTTCTATTTCCTAGTAATCGATCCTATTCAGTTCTGTGCGGTTTTCTGTTCCGTAGTAATGTCCTTCGATGCCGCTTTCTTCTTGTGTTTTAATGGAAGAGTAAAAAATTTTTGAAACTCCGTATTTTACTTGTATGCGTGTGGGGTGTGATTCTGAGGGATGTTACAGATGGTATCAGAGCAATTTTACTAGCAATTAGAAACTCCGGGGAAGGAAAACTCTGTTTGTGTATTGCTAGAAACCAAGTTAGGATCTGATTTGTGATTGAACATTGGTTGTTATTCTACCGTGTTATGTGATGCAGGTAAAAAAAATGGTGCGACCAAGAGCTAGCAGTAGCAACGGTGATCAACAGTCTGATCTGAGGCAGGCCATGGAGGCTATGACTGCTATGATGCAACAACAGAACGCATTCATCCAGCAGCAAACTCAGATGATGCAGCAGCAGCAGGCGCAACACATGGAGGTTCAGCAACAGTTATTGCAGCGGCTGACGCAGACACCGTCTCAGACACAGTCACAACCGGCTGGTTCTCCTCTGGGTGATGGCGCACATCAACGATATGCTCGGTTGGTTCGAGAGTTTCAGCACCTGAACCCGACTACATTTTATGGTAGTCTGGGGCCCAAAGCGGCTGAGGATTGGCTGTTGGCACTGGAAAAGATTTTCCAGGTTTTGCGCTGTGATGATGCAGACAAGCTATGTTTGTCTGTCTTCATGTTGCGTGGAGATGCCGAAGACTGGTGGAAGGGAGTCGTCAGACTGGCGGCAACTGAATCCAGAGTTGTTGATTGGCAGTATTTCATGATGAAGTTCAATGCCAAGTTTTTCCCCTCTAGCTTATCTGAGGAGCGCGAGGTGGAGTTTATTCATCTTGAGCAGGGTGACCTGACGGTGGATCAGTATGAGGCCACATTCGCTCGGTTGTCGGGGTATGCTCCTCACTTAGTCAACACCGAGGAAAGAAGAGCCAAGAAGTTTCAGCGGGGTTTGAGGAAAGATATCAGGACAAGGGTAGCTATGCTACACTTGGAATCTTATGCTGAAGTGGTAGACAGGGCTCGCACTGCTGAGAGGTGCATTGCTGAGATGGCTGCAGATACTATTCCAGTCACTGCACCCGCCCCTACTTCTGTGACTTACGCACCCACTCTGGGTGGTAAGGATAAGAAGAATTTCAAGAATAAGAAGAAAGATGATAAGGGCAGATACAAACCTTATCAGAAGCCAGCCAGCACAGTTTCTCAGAATGGCAAGAAGTGTCTCCACTGTGGGAGCACTAAACATCAGGATAATGAGTGCTACAGGAAGACTGGCGCTTGCTTCAGATGTGGTAAGGTGGGGCATATGATTAGAGACTGTCCTATGCCGGATGCTAGAGGACAGGGTGAGAAGCCTACTGTGCAGACTTGCGTGTATGCCATCGCGGAGAGGGATGCTTCGGCTTCGAAGTCTGTGGTGGAAGGTACACTTTATGTGTTTAGTTCTTTGGCACGCATTCTTTTTGATCCTGGTGCCAATTTATCCTTTGTGTCTGCATGTTTTGCATCATGTCTGCCTGTGTTGCCTAGGATACTTGATTTCTGTATTTCTGTTCATACACCTATGGGTGAGGCCGTATTTACAGATATAACATACCCTGACTGTTTGATTAAGGTAGAAGGATATGATTTACCTATTGATTTGATTAGTCTTTCTATGAAAGACTATGACATCATTCTGGGCATGGATTGGCTGTCTGCCTATCATGCTACTTTAGATTGTTTTGAAAAGCTAATTACTCTGCATTTAAGTGATGGACAGCAATTGGTTATCCAAGGCCGGATTTCAGAACAAGGGCCTTTGGTGATATCTCATCTGCAGGCCAGGAAGCTTTTAGCCCAGGGCTGCAAGGGGTATCTGGCGCATGTCAAGGTGCAGACTGAGCCTGATTTGGATCTGGCTAAAATTCCTGTGGTAAGAGAGTTTGCTGACGTCTTCTCTGATTTATCTGGGTTACCACCCAGCAGAGAAGTTGAGTTTGGTATCGAGTTGTTGCCAGGCACAGCACCGATATCTAAAGCTCCTTACAGGATGGCAACTTCAGAACTGACAGAGCTGAAGAAGCAACTGGAAGAACTATTAGAGAAGGGGTATATTCGGCCCAGTGTTTCTCCATGGGGAGCACCTGTGTTATTTGTGAAGAAGAAGGATGGTACTTTGCGCATGTGCATCGATTACCGTCAACTCAATCAAGTGACTGTTAAGAATAAGTACCCATTACCCCGTATTGATGATCTCTTTGATCAGTTGCAGGGTGCTACTGTATTCTCTAAAATTGACCTGAGGTCTGGCTATTATCAGATGAGTGTTCGGGAGGAGGATGTACCTAAAACTGCATTCAGGACCAGGTATGGGCACTATGAATTTCTTGTTATGCCCTTTGGACTGACAAATGCTCCTGCGGTGTTTATGGATCTGATGAACAGGGTATTTCATGAGCTCCTGGATAAATGTGTGGTCGTCTTCATTGATGATATTCTGATCTACTCCAAGAATGCGCAAGACCACTCTCAGGATTTGCGCAAGGTGCTGGAGATTCTGCGGCTGAAGCGGCTATATGCTAAGGCCAGCAAATGTGAGTTCTGGCTAGATCAGATTGGTTTTCTGGGACACATTATTTCTAGCCAGGGTGTGTCTGTGGATCCAGTGAAGGTGGAGGCCATTCTTCACTGGGGAAGACCAACTACAGCGACTGAGGTCAGAAGTTTTCTGGGCTTAGCTGGATACTACCGCCGCTTTGTGGAGGGTTTTTCCAAGCTGGCAGGTCCTCTGACTAAACTAACTAGAAAGAATCTGAAGTTTGAGTGGTCTGATGATTGTGAGTCTAGTTTTCAGGAACTGAAAAAGAGACTGACCAGTGCTCCTATTCTCATCATTCCCTGTGATGGAGAGAAGTTCATTGTTTACACTGATGCCTCTGGTAAGGGTCTGGGTGCTGTACTGATGCAGCAAGGAAAAGTAGTCGCTTATGCTTCAAGGCAACTCAAAGATTACGAAGTAAACTACCCCACTCATGATCTGGAGTTGGCAGCTGTAGTTTTTGCCTTGAAAATCTGGAGGCACTATCTGTTTGGACAGACATTTGAATTGTTTACAGATCACCAGAGCTTGAAGTATATCTTCACTCAGAAAGAGCTGAATATGAGACAGAGGCGATGGCTTGAATTGATAAAGGATTATGACTTCACCATCCAATATCAGTCTGGTAAAGCCAATGTGGTGGCTGATGCGCTTAGTCGGTATCCTGTGACTCAGATAGCTGCACTGCGAGTCCAGGAGTGGCGACTATTGCAGGAGTTCAATGACATGCATCTGAGTGTGACTCCGGGTGAGAGAGGCGGTCTTCTGGCTTCTCTCAGGGTTCAGTCAGACTTACTGCAGAGACTGAGATCAGGGCAGCAGTCAGATCAGGATATTCTACGGTGGAAAGAGAGGTCTGAGCAAGGCTGGGATGAGAATTTCAGTATGTCGGATGATGGTCTCCTCAGATTTCGTGGAAGGGTCTGTGTCCCTGAGGACCCTGAGTTGAGAAATGAAATTCTTAAGGAAAGTCATTGCACTAAGTATACCGTTCATCCTGGTAGTACCAAGATGTATCAGGATCTGAAAAAGACTTTCTGGTGGCATGGTATGAAGAAGGATGTGCATTTGTTTGTGTCCAGATGTTTGACTTGCCAAACCGTGAAGGCTGAGCATCAGAGGCCGGGCGGTTTGATGCAGTCTCTCCCTATTCCTCAGTGGAAGTGGGAGCATATCAGTATGGACTTTGTGTGTGGGCTGCCCAATACCAGAAGGAATCATGATGCCGTATGGGTGATTGTGGACAGGCTCACGAAGTCAGCTCACTTCTTACCGATCAAAATGACTTACAGTTTGGATCGGTTAGCAAAACTGTACATCGATGAGATTGTCAGATTACATGGAGTTCCCTTGGACATTGTCTCTGATCGTGATCCTCGATTTCTATCCAGGTTTTGGAAGAAATTACAGGAAGATTTGGGAACTAATCTGAGTTTCAGCACTGCATATCATCCTCAATCTGATGGTCAGACAGAGAGAACTATTCAGACACTTGAGGATCTTCTGGGATCTTATGTGATTGACTGGTCTGTTGAGTGGGATCTGGACTTATCACTGATAGAGTTCACCTACAACAATAGCTTCCACTCTAGCATACAGATGGCTCCGTATGAGGCCCTATATGGGAGGAAATGCAGAACACCTATATGCTGGGAGGAAACTGGGGACAGAACAGTGCTAAAGTCTGATGCTGTTCAGGAAGCCACTGAGAAGATCAGAGAAATTCAGAAAAAGATGAAGATTGCTTAGGATAGACAGAGGAGTTATGCTGATGTGAGGCGGCGTCCTCTTGAGTTTTTGGTGGGAGAGCATGTTTTCCTAAAGGTCTCGCCTATGAAAGGGGTGATGAGATTTGGGAAGAGAGGAAAATTGAGTCCCAGGTACATTGGTCCCTTTGATATCATTGAGAGGATTGGACCTGTGGCATACCGACTTGCTTTGCCCCCATCACTGGAACACCTCCATAATGTGTTCCATGTTTCTGCACTCAGAAAATATTGTTCTGATCCTTCTCATGTTCTGGAGTTGGAACCTCTCCAGCTTGAAGAGAACATGACTTTTGTGGTGAAACCTCTCAGAATTGAAGATAGAAAAGACAAAGTGCTGAGGAATAAGGTTATTCCACTTGTGAAAGTCATCTGGGGAAATCAGTCTGTTGAAGAAGCCTCTTGGGAGGTTGAAGCAGATATGAGAAAGGAGCATCCTCACCTGTTTAGTGACGGGCTTGGTCAGCTTTAGAGGACTAAAGCTCTATAAGGGGGGGAGGATGTAACGCCCTTGATTTTCTGAATTATGATTTAAGGTTAGAAATTCAGTTTCTGTATTTTTATCGGTTAAAATTTAGGGATTTTTGCCTAATTGTAGGACTTTTTCCTACAGGGCAAAAATAATTATTTTCGTTGGGGCTTCGAACCCTCAACCTTGACTATTTGCTCCTGGAATTCTTCCACCATGGTGGCGCATATTTCTGTGTTATTGGAGTGGCGCATGGTGGTTAAGCCCAGGTAAGCCCATTAAAGCCGATTTCCACTTAAGTTAATTGGGTTATTGGATCTTGAATCCGTTTGGGGTGGAAAAAAAAAATAAAAAAAAAGGGGGAAAATTCGTGAGAGCTCCTCTCCCTCACGATTTTTGGTTTGTTTCTTGCCCTAGCCGCCTGTGTTGTCGCCCCTCACTGTGCTTGGCGCTCCTGCAAAATTTCTGACGCTGGTGGTGGCAGACTGGTGGTGGACGAACTTTCTGGAGACCCCTGATCCCCTGTTTTGGCGTTTTCTCTGTGGGCGATTTTTCTGGTGAGTAATTCGATCCTAAGGAGTCTAATCCGAATTAAAATTCGTTATTTGCCATGATTATTCGTATGGGGTTGAATTCAAATAATTATAGGGTTTTAAAATCCTGTTCTGCTGAAATCTGCATTCGTTAATCTGACCTTTGTGTACTATAACCCCAATATCTCATGGTCTATAGATCCAAATCGCACGAAATAAATTTTGTATGAAACTAGATACATTCGGCTTTAATTTGAATCTGATATCGACCATATCCGAGCTGTATTCGTATTTCAATCTGTATTGCAATCTAGCTGTACAAAATCAGTTTTCTGGAAATCTGGATTTCGACCTTTATGTGTTCGAACCATCATATATCCCTAGGTATAGCTCGAAATCTTGTCAAATCAGTTTTATTAGACCGTAGGCTCGAAGAGCTTTATTTTGACTCCCATAACGCCTATTTTCGATTAGTTATTGGATCTGAAATAAATGTCGCAAGTCTGATATATGAATCTGTTTTCTTGAAATCTGAAATTCTGACCTTCCTATGTTCGAACCCTTATATCTTCCTGTCTAAAATTCGAAATCTTGTGAAACCAGTTTTATTGGAAACTAGATTCAGAGAGCTTCATTTTGAATACAATATTGACTAGCTTTGGTTCGAAATTGGACTAAAAATATATTTTTCAAACTGACAATATAAATCTGCTATGTTTTGGTTAGACGAATATTCCTTTGTGAGAAAAATTTACATTGTATGGTTTAACCTCTTAAATTGTGGTCTGTAGTTCTTCTAAAATTTATTTTTTTGATGAGAAATTTTAGAGAAAACAAAATTGGGGATTTAACTAAGAACTTAGGAATTTTCGAAAATATAGTTCGAGCCAATTTTGGGGCTTTGGTCAATTTTCTTCACGAGCGTGTAATTAAAATTATCTGTAGTGGGGGACTGAAATTATTTACATGAAATTTGTGCGTTCCGTTAAGGTTCTGAAAGTGGCGCCCCTTACAGTAATTTTATAGCTCACGGTTTTAGAAATTTTGAGGAGATTATTTCATGAATAATTTCTGTTCTGTGTTTAAATGTTTGTTATATGAATAATTTCTGTTCTGTATTTAATTGTTTGTTATGTGGATATTTCCTGTTCTGTTTATATGTTGTGAAGTTTCTGAAAACCTTGAATGTGTTAAAACATTTGTGAGAACATAGAATGGTTTGACATGAATTAAGGTTAGTTGTAAGGAATTCACTCATATAAATTCTGTTCTGTGTTTAAGGACTGGATATTAGGGTGTGTCATTTTCTGGTTTGTTAGACTTTGGGCATGATGTAAGAATTTAGTAGTGGTTAGTCCTACTCCTCCGTTTCAGTATAATCTGTTCTGTAAAATTATGCCCTAGTGTAGCACTCTTCCGTGTCCTTACCCTCCTTCTGTGGCGCTGTAATGGTGCTGATAGTCTACTACGACCCTTGAGACACTATTTCTGTTCTGGGTATTGGAGGCCAGAGTGCCACGTCCTAACAAGACGGGGGCCACCCACTGATACCTCCTCTACCATTCAGTTCTGGGTTTTGGAGGCCAGAGTGCCACGTCCTAACAAGACGGGGGCCACCCACTGATACCTCCTCTACCATTCAGTTCTGGGTTTTGGAGGCCAGAGTGCCACGTCCTAACAAGACGGGGGCCACCCACTGATACCTCCTCTACCATTCAGTTCTGGGTTTTGGAGGCCAGAGTGCCACGTCCTAACAAGACGGGGGCCACCCACTGATACCTCCTCTACCATTCAGTTCTGGGTTTTGGAGGCCAGAGTGCCACGTCCTAACAAGACGGGGGCCACCCACTGATACCTCCTCTACCATTCTGTTCTGGGTATTGGAGACCAGAGTGCCACGTCCTGACAAGACGGGGGCCACCCACTGATATCTCCTCTACCATTCTGTTTCTGATATGCATGCATTGTCTCGTCCTCGGCAGAGGTGGGGTCAGACCTTCTGTGGTCATCAGGCCTTCTGTGGCCTTTCTGTTTCCGATGTAGACTATCCGTTTGGACTCTGAAAATTCTGATTTTCTGTCTGTCAGTTCTGATTTCTGTAGTTCTATTTCGATCTGTATTTAGATGTATTAGGCGGTGTGGTTAGTTGGTATGGGTTGGTATATTCATATCCTACCTGTTTGATGCCTATTGTTACAAGTATCTGTATTTGATTGTGTTTGTTTCTGATATGAGCATGCATGTTAAGTTGATTTATCTTATCTGTTAAATAAAAAGAATTTCAACTTAAGTATGATATTTTTGATGTGTACTATGGATGACTTTTAGTGTCTTTTACTCACTGAGCTTTTTAGCTCACCTCCGTTGTTTAAATGTTTTCAGGTGAGACATCAAGACAGTAATTGCTACAGCTAATATGACGCTAATGTTTGATGTCATTTCTAAGAATAGTCTTCTAAAGATTTATCAGGCCTGCGTGCCTAATTTATTATGACCTATATGACATGTTTTATCTCCTGAGGGCTTATGCCTGTTTTCAGGATATTATATTATAGTTGTTTCGTTTAAATTATTGGATACAAGTCTTGGATTCTTTTATTGAATTGGTTCTTATTTTGAAATGTCCGATTTGAGATGTGTAACCGAATTTGTGTTGTTTATTTTAGTATCTGAATAATCAGTTCTGTATATTTCTGAAATTCCACATATGTGTAGTGTGGACGTTTGTTGTTGTTACAAGATATGTGTGTCTGTGCAGCAGTAGTTTAGAATACTTGCTGCCGGATTTTTTCTGGATTTCCGGATTTCTATTTCCTAGTAATCGATCCTATTCAGTTCTGTGCGGTTTTCTGTTCCGTAGTAATGTCCTTCGATGCCGCTTTCTTCTTGTGTTTTAATGGAAGAGTAAAAAATTTTTGAAACTCCGTATTTTACTTGTATGCGTGTGGGGTGTGATTCTGAGGGATGTTACACCATTACCAGGGATCCACTCATCCAACCTAGTCAGATCCACTGCCCTAGCATGCACCAAGTCCTAATTGACTTGAGTCGACCATAAGGTCAACCATGCTTGCGTCAGGGCTGAACAACCACATTGAGGTCTGGCAAGCGGGTGTGACCCCGGGCCTAACTCATGTGTGTTCATAGGTTGTCTCAATCAGACATCGCTACACACCTGTCTGCAGTCAACCTATAGCCACCACAGGCTTGCGCCAAGGTGCTATCTGGTCGACCCATTCAGGCTGTCAGATAGTCTGATCAGACCGTTTGGATCTAACTCAGGGGGTGACTTCAACCCTAATAACCCGTCTAAGGGTTTATAGGAGGGCCTTAGATCTATAGTGAGTCGCGCATGTAAAATAGTTTTGAGAAAACCAAGATGCGCCAATATATCATCATACATGCGCAAATGAAACATGAAATAGGTATCGGCATGAAACAAATCAACATGTTAAAATTTCGCATGATATAGATCTAAGCATTCATGGAACACAAAATCAAAGCAATCATATTATCATGCATGAACCTTCGCTCTGATACCAATTGAAGGGAACCCCTTTCAAGAGGGGGGCGAAACCCTAATAGGAGGCGCAACAAAATTTCTAGCGGAATCTAGGGTTTCTTATGCGATCTTAAAGCATGTAATATGATCAACTTATAATGAAAAGCGATACTCACCATTGCCATCACTTGGATGGTGTCTTGGAATGAGAGAGCGAAATGGATCTCCTCCTTAGGTGGCGCACACAAGGTGATGTCGCCTACTCTTTGTTGATCCTTGTGCTAGCAAGGTTCTCCAAAGGTTCTTGTCGAGTGGAAAGGATGAGAGATCTCCTTGGCGAAAACTTCCTTGTCGTCTTAGCTTCTCCTCCACGCGAGAATGCCTCAAGACCCTCTAGCCAAGCGCGGCGACAAGGTGTGAATGAAGCGAGAGAGATGTGACCACGCTTAGGAGTCGTGGTTTCTAAAAATAGAAAACCACTCCCACGTTCATGCTCTCATGCGACTTCGGTTTTACCCAAGCGCAAACTTCTCTTCACTTTGAACCATGCGCTCATTCATGAGCCGGTTCATCACGGTTTGGTCCAAGACCAATTATCCCAAGCAATATGGTCTAGATCTTAATTAAACCCTAAGGCTTCAGATCTAACCGTCGATCTCTTTGATGCTCTTGATCTGACCGATCTAGCATCCATTCTCTCGATCGAAGCTTACCGATCTCAAGCCCTAATCAATCAAACATGATCAGACCAGATCTCACTTACAATCAGAGATTAAATCCCTTTAAACTGAACCTGAACAATTCAGTCCACACGATCTGACTTAAGTAAGCCATATCATCAAATTGTGCGACCCTGAGGGTTTCCTCTAAATGTCGGTAACGATAATTCTCATTATCACGATCAGTGAGGGGTATCTAGCAACACATCACTGTCTCCCGATATAAAGGAAAGAGTCTTCCAAGACTACACCCAAACCACAGCACAAGTGTGAATCAACTCACAAGGCATGCATATTTCCTTTGCCACTGGATGTTCTTATTGGACAAGCTTGTCAAGCTTGTAACTCCAATATGATAAGCATGATTAGATCAGATGAACACAGTCACCTGGGTATGGCCATACACTCTCTCAATCATCTCATCCAGGGGGCCCCTTTAGAACATCACACTCCTTAAACAAGGAGACGGCAATCCTATGTCTATCACTAGTGCCCTAACCTGATTCAAGCTCACCATCCAAGATAGTCTATAATCATTATGTTTCAAATGATATTGAACTACCTCAAAACAATGACAATCATCATTTAGAAAACACAAGTGATCTCAAGTCAAAGGAAATGTGCCACTTGTCACATTCAAGGAATATTCACATTGTGACAAACAATTGAACATCCTAGTAGGGTCTGTCCAGCACATCCAAT
The DNA here is from genome assembly GCA_027563935.2 of Costus lasius. Classification (NCBI taxonomy): domain Eukaryota; kingdom Viridiplantae; phylum Streptophyta; class Magnoliopsida; order Zingiberales; family Costaceae; genus Costus; species Costus lasius. Next base: position 60,245,191 of record CM050454.1, on the reverse strand, counting down.
GTACCCATGAGTCTACATCTTATTCCATGCTCGAAGCATCCTATAAGATTAGAACACATATTAGTCTCAATCATATCAAGGCTGTCTCATGTTCACCAAGATATATCGACTAAGGACTTAACAGCATGTCAGCCTAGCTGAACAGCTTTGAGACATTATTCAGAAGAACATATATTGCAGCAGACAATGTAACTAACTGAATAACAACCATGCCTTTATAAACATAACAGTTTATTACATGATACTGATACATTCCCATAGGCCTCAAACATTAGCCTTAAGGGCATACCCCAACAAGGGCGCTAGTGATAGATATAGGATTTCCTTCTCCTTGTTTGGAGTGTGATGTTCTAAAGGGGCCCCCTGGATGAGATGGTTGAGAAAGTGTATGGCCATACCCAGATGACTATGTTCATCTGATCTAACCACTCTCATCATATTGGATTTATAGGCTTGACACGCTTATCCGATAAGAACGTCCAGTGGCAAAGGAAACATGTATGTCATGTGAATTGGATTCACACTTGTGCTATGGTTTGGGTGTAGTCTTGGAAGACTCTTTCCTTTATATCGGGAGATAGTGATGTGTTGCTAGATACCCCTCTCTGTTCGTGATAACGTAAGTTATCGTTACCGACATTTAAAGGAAACCCTTAGGGTCGCACAATTTGATGATATGGCTTACTTATGTCAGATCGTGTGGACTGAATTGTTTTGGTTCAGTTTAAAGGAGTTTACACTCTGATTGGAAGTGAGATCTGGTCTGATCATGTTTGATTGATTAGGGCTTGAGATCGGTAAGCTTCGATCGAGAGAACTGATGCTAGATCGATGAGATCAAGAGCATCAAGAGATGTGTGGTTAGATCTTGAGCCATTTGGTTTTATATGATCTAGATCAAGGCTTGGTTTGATTTGGTCTTTGAACCAAATATAATTGAACCGGCTCATCACATGAGCGCATGGTTCAAAAGAAGGAGTTTGCGGTTGGTTCATGAACGCATGAAGTGATGACTTGCTATTTTTGGAAGTCATGGTTTCCAAAATAGACTTCACGCCTCACGTTCGAGATGAACACTCGCCTCTCTTCTCCTTTCGACGCCTCTATCGTGTGAGGAGAGTCTTCACGCCAAGGAGGTTGTGTGACAAGCAAAAGACATCATCACATTCCTTTCACACGATCAGGAGACTTGGAGATCCTTGCTAGCACAAGGAACGACAAGGAGAAAGCCATCAATCATCTTGTGTGCGCACGCTTTGGAGGAGAGCTACTTCGTTCTCTGCTTCCAAGACGCCATTCAATCATGGCTATGGTATGATCTTAATTTGATCTATACAAGTATTAATAAGTTGATTATATGACATGCAAACCGATCTTAGAAACCCTAGCTTCCGCTTGTGAAAACTCTGATATGCGCCTATTAGGGTTTTCGCCCCCCCTTTAGGGACTTTCACGTTGAGAGGTAAAGGTTTCATGTTGTATCCAGCCCTCGCTGGACATGAAATGCCCAGACTGTCTCAACAAGGGGAGTTGCATGGAGCAACCGGCCGGCGCGCCCACCTTAGGAAACATGGGTTACTTTGTGCATCTCATCCCACCCTCGTGGGACACGAAGCCTCATGTGAAATAAGGATCCCATCTCACTAGGAAGTCTTAAACTTCCCGATTGACTTTGTGGGTTGTCAATTCGAATTTAAAATAGTGGGAGCCATGGTCATTTAAAACAAGTCCAGTTTAAATGACTCGAAGTAGTACTAATCTGTCGTTTCTTGGTTGTTGTAGAACAATGGCTGTAAACAATGGCAGATGGTCACTGCGATCTACCCTGGAAAGGGATAAGTTGGTTGGATCCAACTTAAAGGATTGGTATATGAACTTGAGAATTGTGCTCAAGCTCGAGAGGAAGCTATATGTCCTTGAGAAGCCAATTCCTGAACCACTTCCATGCTTGGCCTCGGCGGCTGAGAAGGATGCTTATGATAAGCATCAAGCTGATACTTTGGAGGTTGCCCAATTGATGCTAACCAACATGTCGCCCGAGCTAAGAGGGCAATATGAATCTAAGAGTGCCTCTGAAATTATTTCTAGTCTAAGGCAGCTCTTTGATGCATTGGTTGAGCTCAACCCTCCTAAAGTAGACATTCAGTGTGTTAAGCACAAAGGCTTAACTAATACATTGAAAACAAAGATGGAAAGAGTCAGGAATAATAAGTGCTACTCATGTGGAGGACCACCTCACATGATAAAGGACATAGTACGACTTCAGAATGAGAAGAAGAGGGCTTCGTCTTCATACTCAGGTATTTATGTTACAGAAGTCAACCTTTCTACTTCTATGTCATGGGTATTGGATACCGCATGTGGAGCTCATATTTGTACAAATATGCAGGGGCTCAAGAAAAGTAGATCGGTGCGGCTTGGAGAGATTGACCTACGCGTTGGAAACGAGGCACAGGTTGCTGCTGTTGCTGTAGGCATTTTGACTCTCTCCTTGCCTTCTGGACTTCAATTAGAACTAGACAATTGCTTTTGTGTACCTTCGCTAACAAAGAACATTGTATCCATTCCTTGCTTGGCAAGGAAAGGATTTAAATTTGAAATAAATAAGAACTCCTGTTCTTTTTCATTTGCAAATATGTTCTATGGGAAGGGTACTTTATGCAATGGTCTGTATATCTTGGATATGGAAAGTTCTGTTTGTAACATAAGCAATATAAGGACCAAACTGAGTGGTTCAGTTGGTGCTTTCCTATGGCACTGTCGATTAGCCCATATAAACAAGAATCGCATCCAACAACTCCATGCAAATGGATTATTAGATTCAAGTTCCTTTGAGGAATTTGATACTTGTGAACCTTGTTTATTAGGGAAGATGACAAAGGCGCCCTTCACCAAGATTGGTGAGAGGGCAGAAAGTTTATTGGATCTCATACATACTGATGTGTGTGGGCCCTTCAATAAACAAGCCATAGGAGGGTACAACTACTTCATTACCTTCACTGATGACTTCAGTAGGTATGGTTATGTCTACTTAATGAGACATAAATCTGAATCCTTTGAGAAATTCAAGGAGTTCAAGAATGAAGTAGAGAACCAGCTTGGAAGATCCATTAAAGCTCTTCGATCAGATCGAGGTGGAGAATACCTGAGTGGTGAGTTCTTTGACTATCTGAGAGAGTGTGGGATCATATCCCAACTCACTCCTCCTGGAACACCTCAATGGAATGGTGTGTCTGAAAGGAGAAATCGAACTTTATTGGATATGGTTCGATCCATGATGAGTCATGCAACTCTACCTTCATCATTCTGGGGGCATGCACTAGAAACAGCTTCTCTAATACTGAATAATGTTCCATCTAAGAGGGTCTCCAAAATACCATACGAGGTGTGGAGTGGAAGACGCCCTAATCTCACGTTTATCAGGATCTGGGGATGTGAGGCTTATGTCAAACGTCAGGATTCTAGCAAGCTAGAACCTAGATCTGATAAGTGTGTGTTTGTGGGGTATCCTAAGGAAACTAAAGGATACTACTTCTATGTCCCAACCGAGAACAAAGTTTTTGTTGCTCGGGGTGCTGTCTTTCTAGAGAAAGAATTTCTTATGAAAGAAGTTAGTGGGAGGAAGTTTGACTTGGATGAGGTCCAAGTGCAAGCACAAGACAAAGAGATGGAATCTGAGCCACCTGCACCGGTTGCTAGGCAACCTGAGGCTCAGACACAGGTCCCGCGTAGGTCTGGGAGAATTCGTCGTGCACCTGAAAGGTATGGGTCGCTACCGACCCAACACGATGGGATCTTCATCATTGAGGATGAACCTAGAACCTATAATGAGGCGGTCAGTGGACCGGACTCCGAGAAATGGCTTGACGCCATGAGATCTGAGATGGATTCCATGTCGGCTAACCAAGTATGGGATTTGGTTGAGCTGCCTGATGGGGTAAAACCCATAGGGTGTAAATGGGTCTTCAAGAAGAAGACACACATGGATGGCAAAATAGTTACCTATAAGGGTAGACTAGTGGCTAATGGATTTAAACAAGTCCACGGGGTGGACTATGATGAAACCTTCTCGCCAGTTGCCATGATTAAATCCATTCGGATTCTGCTTGCTATAGCTGCATATCATGACTATGAGATATGGCAGATGGATGTGACAACAGCGTTCCTTAACGGGAAGCTGACTGAGGATGTGTATATGACACAACCTGATGGCTTCATCCATCCTGCAGAGGCTAATAAGGTCTGCAGGCTAAATAGGTCCATTTATGGATTAAAGCAAGCATCTCGAAGTTGGAATCTTCGATTTGATGAGGCCGTGAGAGATTATGGCTTTATCAAAAGCGAAGATGATGCCTGTGTATACAGAAAATTCAGTGGGAGCTTGGTGATTTTTCTGGTCTTGTATGTTGATGACATACTGCTCATCGGAAACGACATCCCTAGTCTTCAAGCTGTGAAGACATGGTTGGGGAAGTGTTTCGAGATGAAAGACTTAGGGGAGGCCGCCTATATTCTAGGCGTGAGGATCTACCGGGATAGATCCAAGAGGCTCTTGGCCCTTAGTCAAAGTACTTACATTGATAAGGTACTGGAGAGGTTCTACATGGAGCAATCCAAGAAAGGATACCTTCCAGTGAGACATGGCCTTACTCTCTCAAAGAGCCAGTGTCCTACAACACAGGCTGAGAGGGATGACATGAGTCGAATTCCTTATGCTTCGGCAGTAGGATCGATCATGTATGCAATGTTATGTACTAGACCAGATGTGGCATATGCTGTGAGCATAACCAGCCGATACCAATCCAATCTAGGTCTACAGCACTGGGTGGCTGTAAAGAACATCCTAAAGTATCTGAGAAGAACTAAGGATTTGTTCTTGGTCTATGGGGGACAGGAAGAGCTCAGTATGCAGGGCTATACTGACGCATCGTTCCAGTCTGACCCTGACGACTTTAGATCGCAAGCCGGCTATGTGTTCAAGATAAATGGAGGCGCTGTATGTTGGAAGAGCTTCAAGCAATCCACCATAGCAGATTCTACAACCGAAGCTGAGTATGTGGCTGCTTCTGAGGTAGCCAAGGAAGCTGTTTGGATAAAGAAGTTCTTATGTGATCTTCAAGTGGTACCTAGTGCAATGGATCCCATTGAACTCTACTGTGACAACAATGGAGCAATTGCACAAGCCAAGGAACCACGGTCTCATCAAAGATCCAAACACATACTCAGAAGATTTCACCTGATCAGAGAGATCATTAACAGAGGTGATGTCAAGATTAGCAGAGTAGACACAGAGAACAATCTGGCAGACCCATTGACCAAGGCTTTGGCGCAGCAGAAGCATGATGGTCACGCTAGAGATATGGGGTTGAGATTCCTCAACTTCTAGGTCTTAGTGCAAGTGGGAGATTGTTGGTGTATATGCCCTAGGACCTAGTTTTGGTCAACTTATGTACTACTTGACACTGATATTTATATATCATTCTGGCATTGTCGTTATCATTGTTTGACTACACCTGCGATTGTGTACTTACATGATAATGTCCTTGGAGACAGATTGGATCTGTGCTCGAATTATAATCCCCAGTCGATGTACCTTAGTGGATATGGGACAGCTATGGTACTTGTGAGACTGGTATGTGGGCTGGTTAGGCACGTGGTGCTAACGCAGACACATGGGTATATCATTAGGGATATACTGGATAGACCCGCTATGAGGCTATGACTTGGTGTCATGAGTTATCCTCATAAGTGACAGGAGATGCATTGATCCCTTGACTTGAGGTCATTGATCATTCTATATGATTAGGGACTTGCTTTGATACAACCTAACACCTTGCCGTAGTTGGGAGGTCATAACGGTTGTTATTGAGCATGTCACGACCCATATGAGAAGATCAATGGACAGACATAGGATTTGCCCCTTCCCTAAGGAAGTTTGATATCCATGGAGCTCCTTTATGGTTCTATGACTGAGAGTGTATGGCCATACCCAGGTGAGAACCTGTTTTAGTCATAGCCATGTGATTGGATGAAAACAAGTGGTGACACACTTGTCCAATCGGATATCAGTTCGGCAAAGAGACTGTAATGCATCTGTACCTAGTTGTGATGATGGGGATGTCGATGTCGATATCCATTCCAATGACCTGGGTAGCAGCGATGCACTGCTAGGTGCCACTCACTGCTTGTGATGACCTCTGGTCAGCACTGCCAGCGTCAGAGGAACCTACAGGGTCGCACACCTTGATACTTGAGTTCTCGTATTGATCGGGAAGCCTTATGATCGAGTTATTGGATAACTCGGATCTAATTGGGAGATTTCATCAGCGCCAATGGGCCTGATGAGATGGAAGAATGTTATTGGAGCCAAACTTCATTTTTGGCAGGTTGACCCGTATTTGACCATGGTTGGTCACATTTGGATTAGGGTTGCATTGGATTGGATCCAAGTGCTTAATCAACCTATGCAATGATGTTTGGGCTAGCTCATTATCCAATGAGGCCCAATAACAAGTTCTCATGAAGAGATGAGAGGCTAAAAGGGTATAATGGGGAGAAACATGAACCATTAGGCGCCTAGGGGCATAATGGGGTCATGTTGGCGCCTTTGCTTCATTATGGAAGTAAAGGGCGCCTCCCCCTCTCTTCCTAGGATGGAATGCATGCCTCTATGGCATTGCTTAGGGCGCAAGGCAAGGCCTTGGCACACAAAGAAAGGCGTGGGAACAAAAGGTAAGGTTGAATGAGAATTATGGAAATGTCTTGGAGACTTTCCTTATCTCAAACCTCCTCATCCTAGCCCTACACTTGTCATGATCCTAGCCATTACCCTAACCGCCTCTTGCCCTATAAATATGACCCTAGTCGCCCCCTCTTGTAAGTGATCAATCCTTGAAGGCGTGAACACAAGGAGAGGGGCGAGTGCTTGGAGCAAGGGCGCATCTTCCATAACCGCAAGCCTCTTCCTCCTTTCCTCTTGGCGCAAGGAACATTAGTGCTTGGCGTTTTGGATAGTCTTCCTTCTTCCCTTGGCGCATCATCCCTCTTGGTGGCGCAAGTGAAGTAGAGCATCTCCCTAAGGCTTGGATCTTCTTCCCGAGGCTAGCACCGGGCGTGGAAGAAGAGAACTCAAGAGATCCGTGTGTGCGAGACTACAGAGGGCGCACACTTGGACGCCTACATCGGCATTGCTCCACATTGCTCCTAAGGTATTTCCTAACTCATCGTGTCGACTCCCTTGCTTGCGATCTTCACTGGGTTTTTGGGACTGGCCTGTTTCGGGACATTCTTCCGCTGCGAAAAATGTATGTCCATAACTCTGAAAATTATAAAATGTCCCCAGGGTTTCCCAACAGCAACTTCTTCCTTGCTGAGCTTGAGTTTCTTCAAGGTGTTGAAGTAGTTATTTTTTATTTACTGGTCTAGCTTTAGCAGTGAGCTTGCTAGCTTATTCAAGAGCTTCCAGGCCTTTGACTAGTCGTAGGCTCCATTTGTACCTTTGTTGCTTGTGCTCGCTGCCTCCATCAAGGTGCTTGTGGCCTTTGATGGAAGAAGAGCTCCTAAGCTTGCACTCCCTTTGATGTCCACGCCTCCAAGAGATTGTACAATCAAAAGGGTCGGCTAGGGTCTCTTTTATAAGAGCAAGAGGTGGTTTGGGTTAATTAGAAGGTGTAGGTGATTAGGGCTTGGATTAAGGGAATTATTCAATCAATTATTTCAATCAAATCCTTAATCCCATATGCGCCTAAGCCTTGCCTAAGCAAGCCCATGCCATATGCGCCTAATCCATGCCAAATGAGGCAATTATTCCATGCATACATTAAGACCTAGTCAAAGAATCATGATAGATCGCCTAATATGTCTTGGGCGAAAGTCCTAATCCAATTAGGACTCTAATTATGTTAATAATCAGCCCATATGCGCCTATCACAATCCAGTTAATATCTCAAGTGATTAAATCAAATCCAATCTCAATCAATCACTTGGAAGATACTAATCATGGCCATGGGTGCCAATCCTAGTCCTATTAGAACTCTTCATGCGCCTATGCCATTAATTCTTCCCCATTATACCCTTTAGCCCATTTATCTCTTCATTACAACTTATTAGCAAGCCCCATTAGGGAATGGGTCTAGCCCAAACTTCATTATGCATGTTAACCATATTATTGGATCCAATCCAATGTAACCCAAGGTCAAATGAGGCTAACCATGTTTAATTTTGGTTAATATGCCAAAAATGAAGTTTAGCTCCAATAAGCTTCTTCGATCTCATCAGGCCCATTAGTGTGGATGAAATCTCCCAAATATATCTGAGTTATGAAATAACTCCATCTGAAGGCTATCCGATCAATACGAAAAATCGAGCATCAAGGTGTGCGACCCTGTAGGTTCCTCTGATGTTGGTAGTTTGTTGAATAAAGGAATTTACCATTACTGCAAGTGATTCTGATGCATCCATGCCATATTCTCTTGTCATTATCGGTGGAACATACCTCTTATTTGACCATGGACATTGGTTAAACATCATATTTGCAATAAAATTCAGAAAGACAAAAATAAAAACAAAAACAAAAATAAAAAAAATGTCTAGTCTATAAATTTCATGATTAAATCGATATTGGCTGGCCTGATCCCCGGCAACGGCACCAAAAACTTGATACGTCCGCAAGTATACGGATTTATCGAAGTAATAAAACAAGATATCATTCCCAACGAGGATCAGACAGTCAAGTACCGACTACACGGTCGATCTATATCTAGACGAATCAAATTTGTGATTTTTGTTTTGGAAACTTCTAAGTACAAATAAAAAGAAACAGATATAGCGTTTTGGGTAAAAATCAATTCAGATAAATTCAGGACTCGGGGTTTCACCACATTGACAAATATGAATTTAATAAAAATAAATCTTTAAATAGAAAATTATAGTATTAAAAGGGATTTTTCCTAAGGTATAGATTACCTCCTCCTGAAGTGTAATCTGGTATCTAACTATGCTAACTCTCTACTCTCGTGACAGTTAATGTAACTAGACCCATTAAGTTCTATGAAAAACCATATAAATCCTTCAAATGAATCCGAATTACTCCCGTGATCGGATTCATAGGTTTGAATAGAATAGTTTCGACGTTACAATTCACCGCCTGGTCCTTGTCGTACTGTCTAAGATGTAAACTTACTTGATCAAAGTAAATCACGGAATAACACAATTCCAATTAAATAAATTCTATAAAAATCATAATAAAGATTTAAAACAATAGATTTAATCTATAAATTGTCAATGGGCTACACCCCTAATCCTGAAAATAGGTTTACTCGCTCATGTTCATAACAAACAGCATGTTCATCAATGAAAATTGCATGAAAACCTCAGAAGAATACAAGAAATCGCAAGACAAGTAATTAGAAAAGCTTCCCCTCGATCTAGAGATGAAGATGAAGTATCCAATTCTTCCTTTGCGCGACTTTCCTGATCAAATTCTGCCCAAAAATTGATTTTCGCTGCCACTGCTACCTCTGTTCGTTTTCGTCCATCGAAGCCCCTGAAACCCTTTCAAAATCCTTCCTTTTATAGTTTAATTAGTATAGAACCCATCTAGGAAGGTTTCTGGAGAGTTTGGTTCAATTCTAGTTCAATTTGGAGTCGAATCGAGTGAGAAACCTAAGGGGGCGAAAATATTCATAGCCCGTTATGTGTTTATAGCCGAGACCATAATTATTTCTATGTCTACAGCTCTTTGTACAAAGAAAGTTTCACGGACCGTGATGACTTTACGGCCTCACCCGTGAAAGTTTCTGTGGACTTCTATACTTAGCCATTTTTTCGCCCTTCGAACGCCAAAATTACGGTCGGCCAAATAATTACGGCCAAGGCCGTGAAAATCGCGTTCTTCACTATTTTCGCTCCAACTTTGACGTGTGATCTCGTAATTTCCTTGGGAACCATGCTATGGTTTCAAAACTTGCAAAAATCCATCATTTTCATGACATTTTACCTGTATTTTCATAAAAACCAAGAAAAGTGAAGATTCTATACCAACTAAAGTAAAAACACTAAAAATTAATATAAAATCGTAAAATAAGCCGAAAATATCATATAAAATACAAGCAAAAATATGATGTAAATGCAACTCATCAGAATACCCTAGACTTAAAACTTTTCTTGTCCTCAAGTAATACTCTAATATGTATGGAGAATGTAAAGATAAGGAACAATCTTACTTGTTCTCTCCTTAATAACGTCCCTAGTCCGCAATTCAAGCAATTCAAGCAGTCGATCTTTTAGAACTTAAGTATTTTCAAGAAAAATCATAATAGACATAAATTCTCAAGACTTTACAATCCAAGATGGATAAAATTCATAATTCATGTCATATCATTCCTTGTTCACGTACTAAGTATCAAATACTCTCAACTTAATAAATCCACATTACTCAATAGGCAAAAATTTATTTCTATGATCTTGGTGATGTTAAAGATAAGAGATTTTTAGAGCGATTTAGTCTTTAAACGGTTATATGTCCTTTCTTGTTAGCATCATAACATTGTTTAAAGTATACCACAAAGCAGTATAATTTAACTCACAATCTCAATCATAAAGTCAGCGGAGTTGTCCACTTAACCTACAGCTTTCTCTTTTTCTCCATTTTTATTTTCCCTTCTCTTTTTTTTTTCTTTTCTTCTTCTTGTTTTTTAAACAAACCAATTATGGAGAAAGCTGGCCAATGGGATATCAATCTTTCTACAAGAGGGATAAATATTTATTTTTAAGATTTCCCCTTGTTACTCAATCGCAACAGACTTAAAGTATACCAACTCATGATATAATATAACTCATGACCTTAGATTACTCAACTAGAGGAGTTGGAGCAAATCTCAGTTAAATAAATATCACCAAATTCTATTCATAAAAATTTACATCAAGCAAAGACAGATAAATTAAACTTTAAGTATAGAAATACTATGCATGTGTCGCATGAATATATAACAATTCATATATGTATTTTATGAGTACTAGAATTGAATTTACTTAACAATTTAAGTCCACACAAAATTACAAAAATTCCCTAAGTCATCAAATCAAATACTCAAAAAGTTTCCTAAGTTCATAATTAAAGATAACACAAATTTGATTATCCTTAACAATCATGAACATTCAAAATACATACCTATAAAGCTTTAAAGGAAAGCTAAATATATAAGGTCACCCTAGACTTAAATTGTTTCATATACATAAGCATTAAACTAAGTCATGATAGACTTTAGAAAAATTTTGCAAGAGTTCCTTTAAAATATGAGCGAAATCTTGTGCAGTTATATCAAAACATGCAAACGTGACTCAAAAAAAAAAGAAACTATATCGCAACATAGATATCAATATTTTTCGCTGTGAATAGGTTTCAAACATCAAATATCATCATGTTTCATCAATCAAATTAGCATTTAATATACTCACAAAGAAGATGCCGCAAGATTCACAGTTAGTGATTGATTCATGGCTGCACCTGTGATGGTCTCGTTAGTCACTCTTCTCTCATATAAAAATTCTCCAAAAATTTCTACAAATAAAACAACTTATCAGAAGATTTTTCATCAATAAAAATTCATCAAAACATGTTGTAAAAATTTCTAGGAAATCCAAAGAAAACTAAAAACTAAAACTAAGAATAGTAAAAGTTAAAAATTTGGGTTGCCTCCCAAAAAGCGCTTGTTTAAGGTCATTAGCTTGACCATAGCTTCATGTCATGGTGGGGTTGGTGAATCTATGCCATAATAGAGAGCATATAATCTTCGACTTTTCCTCCGTCTCAAGAGTGTGCCCACCAAAGTATATATCCAGTTAAACAGCTGGATCCATGTCGCAGTGGCCAGTACATGCATACAACAATAAAAATTAAAGTCATGCAAAGAATAACCAATAATTTTTTTATATTTATCTAAGAGTAATATCATGCACTCTTCCTTTAGATTTATATCAGTAATTGGAAGAAGATTGAAATTAAGATAAAAAAATTCATACCTTGGATTAATACATAAGTTTTCAAATTTTATTTTGGGTTTTTCACTTACCTCAATGCCAATGTGATTAAGAATCTCATATGTTATCATCTTTTGGGTACCTATAGTTGGATTTGAATTAAATAATATTTCAGCTACCTCATCATCATTATCCTCTCCACCATCTATCATGCAAATCCCTAATGATTTTTTTTGGAGAAAAAGAATTGATGGTTCATATGGTGGTGGTGGTGTAATATACACAGGATCCTCTTCCTCAATTTTCTCCTCAATTTCTTTCTCTTCAATGGGGTATTTCATTCTAACACTATCAAATTCACCTCCATCTATCTCGCTACTTCTTATTTGAGGATCCTTAAATTCATCATCCTTCTTCTCACAAGTCTCCAAAAGTTCAAATTTTTCTTCAAATATGTCCCAAGTATTTGTGTTGCAATGCATTATGTTATGTGAGAGGGGACTAGATGGCTGGTAAAGTGTTGAGGAAGGGTTAACGAGATATTTAAAATTTTTAAAATCATCAAAATTTGAAGAAGGTAAATCATAATCAATGGTCATGACTAATGATTATTCCAACTCTACAAAATTCTCAGATTTATCATGGATTCCTTCTTCTATGTCATTTTTATCAGTGTCATAAATCATACTTCTAAATTCCTCACTTCGTTTGTTCATAGCAGCTATAAAGTTTTCAAGCAGAGATTCTAAGTTGGATTTTTGAGGTTGACTAAAGTCTGATTGTGGAATAAATGTTGAGTCATTTTGATAAAATAAGTTTTGATGGTTCTCCCAACTTAGATTATAGGTATTAAGGCATAAGTTAAAGCATAAAGGAATTCCAGATTGACATTCAGTGTAATGATGCCCATCATATCCATGAATATCGCAAGTAATAGATTTCAACTTAAAATATTACATGCTTAAATAATCAGTTTGTTGAATAAAGGAATTTACCTTTGCTGCAAGTGATTCTGATGCATTCGTGCCATATTCTCTTGTCATTATCGGTGGCACATACCTCTGATTTGACCATTGACATTGGTTAAACATCATATTTGCAATAAAACTCAGAAAGACAAAAATAAAAATAAAAAAAATAAAAAAATGTCAAGTTTATAAATCTCACGATTAAATCGATATTGGCTGGCCTGATTGATGTGGGGTGAAGACACGTGATGAACAAACTAGAAATAAAAGTATTTAAAACCTAAAAACACAATAAGCAGCTAGAATTCAGTGTTACAGATAGATATTATTTAAGAAAAGTTACTATGCCTTGCAGGAAAATCTATAGATCCAAAATTTGATCCAATTAAACCAAGAGCTAGTACTAAACTAGTTCTTTTGAATCCAATAAAAATCAGATGGTGAGGGGCTATTAGGCATGTATAATAAGTGCAACAATATAGCTAGTCAGATTGGTAAGTTAAGACTGCAAAGAATTGTTTCAGATTGCAGATTTAGCAAAGCCTTTTAGGTTGAACTGTCGAGTCTGGGTATGCATCAACTAGTCCTCATGAAAGAGTAAGATGCGTGCGTCATTATCTGACCAAAGTTGAAGACCTTGGTTACACCGATTGCTTAAAGCACCTGCAAGAAGAGAGCTAATTAGATTAATTTTGAAATAAGTGCAGGAATTTAATGAATTAGCAAAAGTTGGTGTGTCTTGTAGGTTGATATGATCAATTTGAATTTGTTCCAACTGGTCCACATGATGGAGGAAGATTTGGTCTTCCTATTAGCCCCAAAGATCCGAGCTGGAGGCGTATCCGAGTGTGTTGAAAACCTGCAAGAACAAGCTTAATCAGATCAAAAAGCAGATAATTGAAAACATGAAACTTAAAGGAGATGAGGAACAGAGGACGCAAAGTTTGCGCCGTTCGTCGACGCTGGAGGGTGGTTTGCTTGTCGGAGGCAATGGAGGCGAAGGGAAAGACAAGGAGGCATCAATTTCGTCGGAGCACCGACGGCTGGTGGTGGGGCGAGGCAAGGATGGCAGCAATGGCGGAGGCGGAGAAACGCTGTTCAGCAGAACAAGGGAGTAGCGATTTGAGCAGAGGTCGCCGGCGATCGTCCGGTGATGCACCAAATCCAAACCTGCAACGATTGGAGATTGTTGTGATGACGGTGGAGAGGTGGACGGAGTTTCGGGTCGAGCAGTGGCCGGTCGGAGGAGGACGATGGTGAAAGGCGGGAGTAGGGCGGAAACTGGGCGGAAATAGGGGAACACGTCTGTGTTTCGATACCGGAGATCGCTGCAGCGGACGGACGGATGCCGGAGGCGTAGGGTTAATCACGGGAAGGAGGAGTGGTGGCCAAAATGTCGTGGAGATCCGGCCGGCGGATCATTGGCGGCGAGGTTTGGAAGTTTCCAAAATCCTAGGTTGTTGTTGCAGGCGTAATAGAGAGTTTGAGGGGAAAAGGAGATTAGAGAAGAGAGGAAGAGGGAGGGCTCGGCCCTAGAAGGGGGAGAGGGGAAAACTAAGTGACACAAGCACCTCAGAGGAGAAAGGAGACATCCGATTCCATCGGAAGAAAACCATTTCCAAGATTCATTCAACTTCAAGTCTGTCGATTACAATCTTGCAGGGGATACAAATAGGCAAAACAGAGAGACGTTGTGGGCGACGTTAGAGACGTTGCAGATGATTGTGCTGTTTCCTTCTTTGGCAGCAAGGAACCGTTGGAGAAGAAGTGAACGTTGCAGCTTCCATTCTTGAGCAACAGGGGAACATTGAAGATTTCCTTTGCAGCAGCTTCCATCTTTGCAAGTGTTTGCTGATTTGGCTGGCGCATCACGAGATCCGTATTTGGCTGGAGAAGCTTTCACCCTTGATGAGGATGATCGTTGGATGAGGTCCTTGATTGGCTGATTTGAAGCTGAACACTAATGCTTGGCTTCTTTCCTTCATTGTTTGGCGTGGATGCTTGTCACGATTGTGGAACGGCAACTTATTGATGTAGTTATTTTCCCATTATTGAGCTAGCTTTAGGAGTGAGCTTGCTAGCTTATTGGAGAGCTTGTAAGCCTTTGGCTAAGGTACTTATAGACTCCACTTGTACCTACGTGGCTTATGGTCTCTGCCCCCATCATTTCTCCCCGGGTGAAAAAAATTCTTCCCCGAAGAATTGTTCTTGCGCTGGTGGAGATGTTCTGGAGAGGCAAGGGTGAATTGTTCCTTCTGAACTTGAAGCTTCAAATTGTTGTCAGCATCATAGCACATTGTCTTGTGATTCCATATCCATAGTCCAAGCTGCAATTCAGGGACACCTGCATTGAATTCCCTTTCTCGGCCATTTTCATTAGTGCACTTGTAATAAGAAATTATAGCATCTAAGTGTACTGGAATAATGAAATCAATATGCTCAATTTGAAAAATATCCAAAGCAGTCTTGTTTAAAGGTTCAACTTGTATGGGTTCTAAGGGTGCCTTAAACATGAGTGATGACACCAAAATTCATAGTATATTTTGTGTCATATCATGTGTCTTTTTGTGTCATAATTATGCTATTTTGCTTGTTTTTAAGCCTTAATTGTCAAATATTGCAGAATCTACACCACTTCTTATTTTTGATCATTTTCAGGTTAAAAGTGACATATTTTGATGGATTTTGGAAGATTTGAGCACACCAATGGATTCCAGACGTCGAAACAAAGTTACCCCTCAAATTTCAAGTCAAAACAAGCCAAATTGCAAAAATACGGCACTACCGTATTTTTGAGCCAAACTCTCACGGTACCGTATTTTGCAGAGGATGTTTTAGGTGAAATATGGCACTGCCGTATGAAACTACATGCCACCATATTTTCCAGCGATTTCAACCATAAAAGTTTGACAAAAATACGTCACTGTCGTATGAAATCGCATGGCACCGTATTTTGTGACAAAGCTGAACATAAAGTTTTAGCAAGAATATGGAACTGCCATATATTTGAGAGAAATTGTCACGGTACCGTATTTTCTGTCCAGAACTTACAGAAGGAAAATACGGCACTGCCGTAATTCGAATACGGTACCGTATTTTTAAACCAGATTTGCGACTTTTTCGGGCTGATTCTTGCGCAGACCATACCTTTTGATCTAGAAGTCCAAATTGAGATCTAAAAGAAGTGGCGAACTTGTCTTTAAGAGGAGAAGACGCACAAAGTGGAAGGAGGAACGTTTATCGAGTATTGAGAGAGAAATTGATAGAACGGCGCTTAGGGTTTGGCTTCACACCGAGAGGCGTGGAGGCCACCTCGGGCCATGATTTTTACACTTAAGCCTCGTCTAGAGGAGAGGAGCGCGCACCAGAAGTTTCAGAGTATTTGGAGTCCGATCGGAGGAGAAATCAACAAAACAGTGGTGACAGCGCTATTCAAAGGCAATTACGGTGCTGAAATTTCGATTACAGCACCGTGTTTTGTAACTTCTACCCTTCTCCTTTGATTTCTGATACTTTGAAACTATGGTTGATTGTAATCTTTCCTTCATGCTAGCTTAGATCCTCTTTTGGGACATGGGGTGTAATCCCCTTAGTTTGTTAATGACTAGAAAACATTGATTTTTGTCAAGTTTAATTTTAATATGATAATTTTACTTTTGTGATTGATTGTTCTTTAATTCTCTTTAGTTTTATAAATATCATCATGTTTTAGAGTTTTGCAAAATAGACCGAGAGGTTGATCGTTTGAAATTCGGAACCCTAGGAATCGTTGAGTTTGGAACTATCGTAAGAGATTAGGTAGTTCTTCGAATTCTGATTTTTAGTGATTATATTGCCATGTTGAATTTCTAATACTTTGGATTGAGTTAATGTGTAGACTTGATTTGATCTTGCACGAGAGTGAGGATCGAGTCGTCGGAAAACCATAAGTAAAACCTGTGTTGAGTTTCAGGATGCACGAGAGTGATCCTTGAGATTCCACTTGAGATGATTGACTTAGAATTCGGATGCACAAGAGTGATCCTTGAGTTCTTTGTTCAATGATTCACTTATCTTTAGCATTGAGAATAGATCTTGCACGAGAGTGAGGGTCGGTTATCTGCATGATTGTCTGCATGAGAGTGAGACAATACCTTTATGAAGTGAATTAGGTCTTTATCATAATAGAATTAAACTGACAACATTTATTTCCTTCTAGTCATTATAATTAAGCCGGATGAAACCCAAGTCTTAGTTTCTCTCTGATTGTCTTTTTCGTGTGTTCTCCATCATTGCTTTTCATCATATTCGGTTTGCTTAGCTAGTGAGAATACAACTATGTGGTACTTAACAATAAGGTCTCTGTGGTTCGATATTTTTATTACTTCGAAGTATCTGTGCACTTGCGGACACAACAGTGAGACAGGACTCTAGGATCATAGGGTCTTCTAATTCTAAGCTAACTCCTAAGGGTTGAGGATGAGATTCAAAGTGAAGCTCATGTATGACAAAAATTCAGCAACTATATTAGTTATAGTGCAAAATTCAACAACTCAGCAAAATTCAGCTTATGGTTTGAAGGGTTTATCCTCAACTGAAGCTTGTAGAGATAGGTTTTATCTTCACAGCAACTATATTAGTTATAGTGCTGCTTGGATTAAATCTTGGACAGTGATCATTTGCAATAGAAAATTAGAAACACAGTGAAAATAGAGCCAAACCAGAAAACCAAAAGATTTATTGTGGTGGGGGGGGGTGTTGTTTCCCCTTTCGTATGTTAGCTAAAAATTCAGAGACTTAGGATCACACCACCACAAACCTATATTGACTGTAGGCTATAAGGGCAATGATCTAAATTAAGAACGAATGCAGCACAATAAAAAGTATAGCACTAAACAGATTCAGCAAGAAGAAACAAAAATCAAACTTTGTTGTGAAAGTTCATGAGCTCCTTAGAGCTGCTCTAATACCACTGAAGTAGAACATTATTCTAAAGGTTCTTTAGATGAGATTAGAATCCTAGGTTGTCTCTAACGTATGTAGCTCTTCAACAAATAGTTTCAAAAATGATGCATGCGCAAAGATTAAACACAAGTAAAGAGCAAAGTTAGAGTGAGGTCACCTATGGCCCCTTTTAGGGAAAGGGCCAACTCCCCTTTCTTTGAATCCCCCTGCTCTCGAAACTTGGAGATGAGGGTAAAAAAAGGGGTGATTAAATGACTTTACAACAACAAGATGCAAGGGGAGGGTGAATACAATCCCACACAAATCCCCTATAAACTAGAACAAGAGAAGTCCTTTGGGGTTCTTGTTCAAGTTTTCCTTCCAAGCTGAATGTCCTTGCTTGCGCCCTTCTTCTTTTCGCCACCAAGATCCTCTTTCAACTCCAAGAGTTCACCACAAGATGTCAAGCAAACAAGGGTCACTCGAGAAGGGGAGCGAGGGGTGAAGATTGGGGTTTGCGGTTGAGAAACAAAGGAGGAAGAAGGCTAAGTCTCGGTTACCAAACACAATCAAACACCAAGTTTCAGAAGTTGTTTACATAAAATTTCAAAGATGAGATGCATGACAAAAATACAAGATCTTTTAACCTCTCAAAACCCTCAAATGTTTACTTGACATTTCTCGCATTTTTACGCCTCTTAATGGATGGCTATGATGAAGTGATGTTTGAATGGTTAGTAGGGATAAATTGTGATAGTCGCCACTCTTGAACTTTATTTGAATCCTTTCCATGCATTGGTCCCTTCATTGGCAGTGTCTAAGTGGTTCTTGGAGGGCTTTCTCCCATTGGTTAGTCTTGGTGGCAAATTCTCTTCCATTGGCTAATTTGTGATGTGAGTAAATGAAGCTTTATAGTGGAGATTAGTTGTCATCCACTTCTTCCTTTGCTCTAGGTGCTCCTTTTGACTTGGAATGGCTAAATATTGATCTTTGACTCCTTGACTTGGTGAAATCTTTAGTTGACTTTAATTCTAATGTTGACTTTTGGTTTGACTTCTTGAGGGTATTTTGTTCATTTGTCTCAAGATAAGAGGTGGCTTGTATGATTACATTATGCAATGCACCCTAAACTAAATTACAACCTACTACATGTTCTAGAAAATTAAAATTACATTTAAGAAAATAAAAAAATCCTAGTCTACCTAACTACTTGCAATGCAAAAATGATGCTATTACATAATTTCAAACATGCAAAAGATAACTAAAATATTAAAATATCAAAATGTCATGGGTTGACCATGATTGACCCTAGATTTTGGAGGCCCATATTTGAAGGAGTATTTGGGTAGGGCTCCTTCTCCTACATCATAAGAGGATCCATGCGAGATGAGCTAAGGGATATGGTAGTAATTTTACCTTTGTAGCGTGCTTGATGTCGATGGCTATGGGAGCTCAAGTGTTCACCCTCTACCAGTATTCACACAATGACCCCTTGAAGATTACCCCACTTTGCGCTTGGTGCTAACCTCAGAAGCAGGAATCTGTCATTGGTTCTCACTACAAGGGAGGAGGGCGTCGGCACATAGAGGAGGAGGAGGGCGTTGGCACATAGAGGAGGAAGAGGGCGTTGGCCACAGAGAGAGGAGAAGAGAATTATGTTGTACATTGTGTTGGGAATCCCTGGACCGTGTAAAAACATAAAACACAGCGGAAGTGAAGGTCCGAAACAGAATCCCCCGAAACACCAGGATCACTTACGAGAGAAAACCGAAGGATGTGAAGAGTAATAATACCTTATCAAGCAATCTTAGAAATAGTCGATGATGAAGATGCACAAGTGCCCGTCCTCTACAATCGCGCACACACGGACTCCTCGAGATATCTCCAACCTCCACTCTTGGTGCTAGCCTCAAGAGGTGAGATTCACGCCTCTAGGATTTTCTCGAATCGCGCCAATCACTAGGATCTAGCGCCAAGGAGAAATGGGAGTGTTGGCGACAAGGAGTGGGCAGCACTAGCACTTGTCCCAACCATGATGCAAAATTTTTTCTTTGGATATCACCTTCAAAACCCTCACTCTAAGGATGAGAGGGGAGGCAACAACAGGAGATGAGAGAAAGAACTAGTGCAACAATCTCCCAAGCGAGCGCCTCTATTTATAATAGGTGAGCCAACTATTCTTAGAGATTTTTAGCGATGTGGGACATTGTTTAGGCGCCTATTAAATTTCACAATTAAATAATTAATTGTAAAATGGGCCTAGCCCAATTAATTAGTCAAGAAAAAAATTCTCTTGCCAATTAAAAAATTTTATTTATTCAAGTGACTTAAGTGCTAAGTCTCAAACTTGCACTAAGACTCTTGTTTGACTCATTTTGACTATATAGGTCAATAGAGGTCAAATGTGGTCCACTAGAGGTCAACTGATGGAGGACCAGCCCCTGCCCCACATAAGTTGCATAGGACCAGGAAGAAGCCCTCCAAAAATGGCTTCCCCTCCTAGGCCCCCTTGTTGCATTTTCTCCTTACTTGCATATTTCCTTATTTGCACTTTCCATATTTGCAATTTGCTTTGGTTGAATAAATTTTACTTCTAGTGCATCATGTAGTTTTGCATGCTAGGATAGTATCTTGCATTTGCAACTAACATGGCAGGTTAGGGTTAGCTCAAAGAGACATTTAGGAGCTCAGCTCAAGTCACTCAACTAGTGGAGCTCCCAATTTGGAAAGAGAGCACTTCAACTACTTCAACCCAAAGACTTCAAGATGGAGTTGCTTGCAATTAAGTCAACACCCCTTCCAAAACAAGCCAAGGTGCCAACCATGAGAGAAGGAATCGAATTCAGCCCACACTTCCCAATTTGCGCCAAAGATACCAAAGATCAAATCAAGATCCACAAATCATGGGATCCCCATCTAGATCCCCAATTTGTGGAAACATCTATGGAAATCTCTTAGCCGTCAAGCTCTTGAAGGAAGGATTTCGAATTTCAAATGGATTCAATAAAAGGGATTCGAAAGCAAGGAAGAATTCAGCCCATACTTGCCAATTGCGCCAACCATCAATCAAGGTCCACAATTTGTGGAACCCAATCGCATTGTCATCAAAGCCAACAAGGAAAGAGACCAAGGAAACCTTCGGCCACAAGAAAACTCCACCAAAAACAATAAGAAGTCGAATTCAAAAATCAGCCACTAAAAGGAAGGATCAAATGAAGACATCAATGCTAAATTTTCTTACTTCTTTTGTAATTTCGCCAAGGGTAAAATGTCACCCTTATCCTTGGCCCTAATCAGCCTATAAGTTGTATTTCTCTTTCTTTTGTCGAGTAGTTGCCTAGTGAAAAAAAATGGTGTTTGCAATGGTGCTTGTGTCGCCAAATACCTCTCTTCTTCCCCTCTTCTAAAGGGCCGAGCCCTTCCCTTCCCCTCTTCTCCTTCTCCCCTTTAATCATCCATTCAACTAAAAGCCTTGAACGTCCTTTCACTTCCTTTGACGAGACTTCAAGGAAGATCCACCACACTTTGATCTCGGCAAGCATTAGAAGGCTCCTTGGAAGCTTCATCACTCTCGGCCATCATGAAGAATGACATCAAGAAGACACCTCTTTGGCTAAGTTCCTTCCCCTCACCCTCTTTTTAATTCTATAACTTATTCCTACACTAACCTTGTTGTTTCTTGAAGGATGATACAAGGATTTGGAGGTTCTCTTGGCGCAAGACACTCTTCTTCCACCCCCCCCCCCCCCCCCCTCTTTAAAATTAGATAGTCCTTAATCTTGTTAGCAAGAGAATTTGGGAGCCTAACTCCCCTCTTGACTTCTCTTTGATTGTTGGACAATTAAACTTTGTTTAAACTCACCCACGCATGTGTGGGCCTTGAATGTTTGCATGTGTGTAAGCTCATAGGGCGCTACTTCGTTGCCATCAACCATTGGACCAGTGAAGAACAGGAAGGTGACCCCTTCTATTCTCAAGGGGTCCAAGGTGAGTTTTAACTTTCA
Source organism: Costus lasius (assembly GCA_027563935.2). Taxonomy (NCBI): domain Eukaryota; kingdom Viridiplantae; phylum Streptophyta; class Magnoliopsida; order Zingiberales; family Costaceae; genus Costus; species Costus lasius. The sequence continues at coordinate 60,223,317 of CM050454.1, read as the reverse complement.
AGTCATTTCTTTCCTTGCAAGTAGTTTTAAAGTAATTGTAGTTTCGGTTTTCTTTACTATTAAAATACAAAAAATATTTTCCAACCTCGGTAGAGTAAATCTCAGATTTTATTATAAAATACAAAAAAAATATTTTCTCAAAGCATTGTTTGCATGCACCTTTTGTCCTGTGTTTGCCCCCCTACATCAGTTTGGTATCAAAGCACACTCTTAGAATATATTTTTAGCCTAAAGACTAATTTTCAAATTCTAAGACTTTCTTAGACCTAGGTGTTTGAAAGAAGTTGATCTCATAAAAGGCTATCATATAATATATCACTTTTAGGAGCCTTATTTTCAAAACTAATTTCTTTCAAAACTATCTTTGACCATGACTACTAGATCGGGAGCAAATTATAATAATCACCCTGAATCCAATGATATTACTAGACAAACTGAACCTAATGACATGGCTAGACTCTTTAACATGATGGCGTCCTTCCAAGAGGAACTTAGGGATATTAGAGCTAGACTCCCAAATCCTGAAAATCTTAGGGATGATAGACCCCCTAGCCGGCCCTCAAGTGAACCCATCCTAGGTGAACATCCCCAAAACAATAGGAACCATAATAGGAGAGTCCAAGAACCTGAATGGGAAGAGCCACATGCGCGACCCTATCAAAGACCTAGGGAGGATGATGTGCACCGCAACATCAAACTCACACCTCCAACCTTTAGTGGTTCCCTTGATCCTAGAGAATTCCTAGATTGGGCTGTCAAACTTGAGCAATATTTTGACTGGAGCCTAATGCCTGAGCACTCCAAAGTTAGGTTCACCCGTTGTCTTTTAGAGGGTACTGCTAGATTGTACTGGACAAATGTGGAAAGGAGCCTTGAGAATTTTGGTCGTCCACCTATTGAAAGATGGGATGAGATGTACCAAAAGCTAAAGGAAAAATATGTCCCACCCTATTATCAGACCAAGATAGTTGATCAAACCATAGGTCTAGTACAAGGAAACCTCACCGTTACTGACTACACGACCAAGTTTGATGAGCTCCTTCTTAGGAGTGGTATGCATGAACTGCCCCATGTCACCCTTAGCAGATATAAGAATGGGCTTAGGTCTGAGATCAAAAAGGGGATGACCTACTACCACATAGACTCTATAGAAACTGCCTATCAAAGAGCCTTAGAGGTAGAAGAAAACTTAAGAGATGCCTTTAGGAAAGAGGTGGATTCCTCTAGATCATACTCCAAGCCACCTACACCTACACCCAATTCCTCTAGCTCTCACCCCAAGGCACCTACATCAACACCCTCTAGACCTAGATCTGTCCTAGAACCAAGTAGAGTCACTTGCCATGCTTGTCACCAAGTAGGACATTACATGAAAGATTGTCCCAAGAGAGTCCTATACTTAGGTGCAGAAAAACATGAGGAGACCTATGAGGAGAACCACGAAGAAAACCATAACCCCGACTCTGGATGTGTAGTATTTGAAGAGTTAACTTATGATAGTGGTGAGGAACAATCCCAAGACACCTTAGGAGTAGTTAGGTGCACCCTCATCAAGCCTACCCCAACTGAGGACCGGCGTAGGACAAGTATTTTTCACACCTACACGAAATGCAATGGCAACATGTGCAAAGTAGTGATAGATGGGGGAAGTAGTCTCAACGCGGTTTCTCATTCAGCCCTAGTAAAGTTTAACCTTAAGGCTGAACCGCACCCTAGCCCCTATAGCATATCCTGGGTCAACTAGTCTAGTGTTCCTATTACTCACAGATGCTTAGTGCCCCTTCAATTTGCCATCTACCAAGGAAAGATCTGGTGTGACGTTGTTACCATGGACGTTGCCCAAGTCTTACTCGGTTGTCCTTGGCTATTTGACATGGATGTTATCCACTACGGTCGGACTAACACCTACGTCTTTAGCCATGAGGGACAAAAGATCAAGTTGAAGCCATCAATGCCTAAAGAACTTAAGGCCTCCACGAACAAGGGTAGGATAGATGAAGCCAAACCCCCTAATCCTACCATCAAGCTCATAAGGACCCAGACCATAATCGAGGAACATTTAGAGGATCCTAATCCAAGATCCAAACCATTCATGCAACTGCCTATGATTCAGGATACCCCCATTGAAACTAAGGGATCCCACCCCTTTGAGCCTATAGAATCCCTAGAATCCCTTCGGTCTAACCCTAAGGAACTACATGAACCACCCACAGGGATAGCCCAGCCTAACCCTAAGGAGTCACCCAAGCCACCCAAAGGGATAGACCAACCAAAAGATTCTCACCTCAACTTGAGTGACATTTTAAGGATCCAAAACTTTCAACCAGAGATAGAGCCTTCCAAGGAAATCTTAGGACCAACCCTGAACCCACTAGAGTTTCCCAAGTTAGGAGTTGACCTTTACCCTAAGTCCACTAGCCAACCTCATGACTTAGGAATCTTGGAGCCTCACCCCCTGAACTTTAAATCTTGTTTTGAAGTGTCTAGTCCTGAAATTCTAGGGCAAAATAATATTGAGAATCTTGCTTTGTCTTCCCTGCATAACACTGAGCCCATTGATTTTATCTTACCAAGCCAACATAGTAACATAGGGAAGCTTTATCCCAAGTGTACTAGCAAGCATAGTTTGGAAAGGTATTCCACTATAGGAGGCATTGGAAAGACTAGTTGTTTTGAAGCTACCCCTGCTGAAGTGATTGATTCTTGGTATCCCATTCCATATCAAGAAAGTGAGCCTCAACCAACCTCCCATGATCACTTGATTGTGGCTATCCTTGAGGATCGAACCCAATTCACCTTTGACAAGGTACAATTCTCTTACCTAGTCAAGTATGTCAACGGTGATGAAGGTTGGCTCTCCGAGGAAGAGCTCACCATGGTTGCTCCAGATCTACTCCAAGGGTACAAGGATAATTCTCCGGAGGAGAATTCTTCCCACCCGGGGAGAATTGATGGAGGACCAGCCCCTGCCCCACATAAGTTGCATAGGACCAGGAAGAAGCCCTCCAAAAATGGCTTCCCCTCCTAGGTCCCCTTGTTGCATTTTCTCCTTACTTGCATATTTCCTTATTTGCACTTTCCATATTTGCAATTTGCTTTGGTTGAATAAATTTTACTTCTAGTGCATCATGTAGTTTTGCATGCTAGGATAGTATCTTGCATTTGCAACTAACATGGCAGGTTAGGGTTAGCTCAAAGAGACATTTAGGAGCTCAGCTCAAGTCACTCAACTAGTGGAGCTCCCAATTTGGAAAGAGAGCACTTCAACTACTTCAACCCAAAGACTTCAAGATGGAGTTGCTTGCAATTAAGTCAACACCCCTTCCAAAACAAGCCAAGGCGCCAACCATGAGAGAAGGAATCGAATTCAGCCCACACTTCCCAATTTGCGCCAAAGATACCAAAGATCAAATCAAGATCCACAAATCATGGGATCCCCATCTAGATCCCCAATTTGTGGAAACATCTATGGAAATCTCTTAGCCGCCAAGCTCTTGAAGGAAGGATTTCGAATTTCAAATGGATTCAATAAAAGGGATTCGAAAGCAAGGAAGAATTCAGCCCACACTTGCCAATTGCGCCAACCATCAATCAAGGTCCACAATTTGTGGAACCCAATCGCATTGTCATCAAAGCCAACAAGGAAAGAGACCAAGGAAACCTTCGGCCACAAGAAAACTCCACCAAAAACAATAAGAAGTCGAATTCAAAAATCAGCCACTAAAAGGAAGGATCAAATGAAGACATCAATGCTGAATTTTCTTACTTCTTTTATAATTTCGCCAAGGGTAAAATGTCACCCTTATCCTTGGCCCTAATCAGCCTATAAGTTGTATTTCTCTTTCTTTTGTCGAGTAGTTGCCTAGTGAAAAAAAAATGGTGTTTGCAATGGTGCTTGTGTCGCCAAATACCTCTCTTCTTCCCCTCTTCTAAAGGGCCGAGCCCTTCCCTTCCCCTCTTCTCCTTCTCCCCTCTAATCATCCATTCAACTAAAAGCCTTGAACGTCCTTTCACTTCCTTTGACGAGACTTCAAGGAAGATCCACCACACTTTGATCTCGGCAAGCATTAGAAGGCTCCTTGGAAGCTTCATCACTCTCGGCCATCATGAAGAATGACATCAAGAAGACACCTCTTTGGCTAAGTTCCTTCCCCTCACCCTCTTTTTAATTCTATAACTTATTCCTACACTAACCTTGTTGTTTCTTGAAGGATGATACAAGGATTTGGAGGTTCTCTTGGCGCAAGACACTCTTCTTCCACCCCTCCCCCCCCCTTTTAAAATTAGATAGTCCTTAATCTTGTTAGCAAGAGAATTTGGGAGCCTAACTCCCCTCTTGACTTCTCTTTGATTGTTGGACAATTAAAATTTGTTTAAACTCACCCACGCATGTGCCACGCATGTGTGGGCCTTGAATGTTTGCATGTGTGTAAGCTCATAGGGCCCTACTTCGTTGCCATCAACCATTGGACCGGTGAAGAACAGGAATGTGACCCCTTCTATTCTCAAGGGGTCCAAGGTGAGTTTTAAATTTCAAGTCATTTCTTTCCTTACAAGTAGTTTTAAAGTAATTGTAGTTTCAATTTTCTTTACTATTAAAATACCAAAAATATTTTCCAACCTCGGTAGAGTAAATCTCGGATTTTATTATAAAATACAAAAAAAATATTTTCTCAAAGCATTGTTTGCATGCACCTTTTGTCCTGTGTTTGCCCCCTACATCATCAACTAGTGGTCAAACATGAACTAAATAAAATATCATCTCCTCAGAAGAAATCTCAAAGCATTAGTCCCCCAAACCAATCCGAACCACACAATAATTCGATCAAAGGCTAAACGATCAGTATGAGAACTCGAGTGTTGCGACCCTGTAGGTTCTTCATGTTGGGGTATGCCCTTAAGGCTAATGTTTGAGGCCTTGGGATTGTATAAGTATCATGTAATAAACTCTTGAGTTTATAAAGGCATGGTTATTATTCAGGTTGTTACCTTGTCTGCTGTAATAAGTGTACTACTGAATAATGTCTCAAAGCTGTTCAGCTAGGCTGACATGCATATGTCCTTAGTCGAGATATCTTGGTGAACTTGAGACAGCCTTGATATGATTGAGACTAATATGTGTTCTAATCTTATAGGATGCTTCGAGCATGGAATAAGATGTAGACTCATGGGTACATTGGATGTACTGGACAGACCCTACTAGGATATTCAGTTGGTTGTCACAATGTGAATATTCCTTGTAAGCACCAAGTGGCACATGTCCTTAGACTTGAGATCACTTGTGTTTCTAAATGATGAATGTCATTATTTTGAGGTATTTCAATATCATTTGAAATATAATGATTATAGACTATCTTGGATAATGATCATGAGTCAGGTTAGGACACTAGTGATAGATATAGGATTGCCGTCTCCTTGTTTAAGGAGTGTGATGTTCTAAAGGGCCCCCCAAGATGAGATGATTGAGATAGTGTATGGCCATACCCAGGTGACTATGTTCATCTGATCTAATCATGCTCATCATATTGGAGTTACAAGCTTGACAGGCTTGTCCAATAAGAACATCCAGTGGCAAAGGACACATGTATGCCTTGTGAAGAAGATTCACACTTGTGCTGTGATTTGGGAGTAGTCTTGGAAGACTCTTTCCTTTATATCGGGAGACAGTGATGTGTTGCTAGATACCCCTCACTGATCGTGATAACGTGAGTTATCGTTACCGACATTTAAAGGAAACCCTCAGGGTCGCACAATTTGATGATATGGCTTACTTGAGTCAGATCGTGTGGACTGAATTGTTTGGGTTCAGTTTAAAGGGATTTAATCTCTGATTGTAAGTGAGATCTGGTCTGATCATGTTTGATTGATTAGGGCTTGAGATCGGTAAGCTTCGATCGAGAGAAATGATGCTAGATCGGTGAGATCAGGAGCATCAAGAAATGAACGGTTGGATCTTGAATCTTTAGGGTTTATTGTGATCTAGACCATATGGCTTGGGTTAATTGGTCTTGGACCAAACCGACATTGAACCGGCTCATGGATGAGCGCATGGTTCATGGGAGGTGAGTTAAGGGCTTGGTTCACTTTGGGTGAACGCTTAAGCCTTCAATACTTTCCATCTTTGGAATTCGGTTTCAAGTGGATTGTGTGTAACGCCTCCACATTAGTGTGGGAGGTTACTCACTTGTCGAATTCTCTTGTGAAGGTTTCTCCAATTCGGTGAAGAAAGGACTTGACGAAAAACAAGAGAAAGGAGTCTCGCCAAGCAAGATTTTCCCTTCCCTTCCATACGAAAAGGAACCTTGAAGCCTTGCTAGCACAAGGACGACAAGGTGTAGGCCAATTTCTTCTTGTGTGTGGCACACTTTGGAGGAGAACCCTATCGTTCTCTAGCTTCTAAGCCGAGTCCAATCCTCATGGCAATGGTATGAATTCTCTCTTATCCATTCAATCGTTCAAAGTTGATCATGAGAACATGTAACATGCGATTAGTTGAAACCCTAGCATCTTCATGGATTGAATGAAATATGCGCCACCCACTCTTAGGGTTTTCGGCCCCCCCTCTTGAAAGGGGTTTTATCCGCTTGCGCTCCCCCTAGAAGGGGACCCAACACTTCAGACATTGGTAATGATGACTAAATCATCACAATCAATGAGTGGCACCTAGCAGTACATCATTGCTACCCAAGTCATCAGAATAAATGTCATCATCGACAACCTCTAAAACTGCGACAAAGTGTAAGTACATAATTATCCTTTCATCAGACTGATGTCCAGATTGGGCAAGCGTGTCACACTTGTTGATCCCAATATTATGGCATGACAAAATCAGGTTCTCACCTGGGTATGGCCATACACTTTCAGTCATCCATAGAAGGGCGCCATGGACAATCAAGCTTCCCCGCAGGGAAGGGGCAAATCCTCTCTTGGCACATTGAATCTCTCATATGGCTCATGATGCACCCAATGACAACCGTTATGACTCCCCTTTTACGGTGAAGCGTTAGGTTATATCAAAGTCTCTCATTCACCATATAGAGATGCCAATGCCCCTAAGTCTATGACAACCGTAACTTTGTCACTGTGATCTTCATCTTGTGACACCAAGATGAATCCTCACGGCGGGTGATGACACGAAAATTCATAGTTTATTTTGTGTCATTTGATTGCTCAAACAACAAATAGGATCAGATCTAATGATGACTCCAAATTTCATAGTGTTTTTCATACTTATTTGGTAGTCTTTTGAGCCATAGTCTTACTCTTTTACTTTGCTTTTATACCCTTTTTACCAAATACTTCGGAATCTACACAATCTTTGGTTTTTAATCAATTTCAGGTAAAAAGACATTATTATCACTGGTTTTCGAGCAATATCAATGCATGAATGAATTCTAAACATCAAGAAGAGTCTACACAACAAATTTCAAGCCAAAATATACCTTCTAGTTAAAATACGGCAGTACCGTATTTTTCAGAAGATCTCTCATGGTACCGTATGTCTCAGCGGACATATTTGGGCGAAATACGGCACTACCATATTTTCGGGCGGATCTTTCACGGTACCGTATTTTGTGACATTTTTGACTAGAGAGTCTCATTAGAAATACGGCACTGCTGTGGACGTATACACGGTGCCGTATAATTAGACAAATTTAACTAGAAAGTTTTGACAAAAATACGGCATGGCCGTATGAACCTTCACGGTGCCGTATTTTTTGACAATTCTAACCAGAAGTACTTGGCAAGAATACGGCACCACCGTATTTACAAGAAATATTCTCACGGCACCGTATTATTTGCCCAGAACTCACAGAATGAAATACGGCACTGCCGTATGAAGCTTCACGGTGCCGTATTTTGGAACTCAGAATTCTGATTTTTCCGCCCGATTCTTGCAAAGACCATATCTTTTGATCTAGACCTCCAAATTAAGATCCGAAAGAGGGGGCGAACTCATCCTAACGAGGACAATATAACTAGACTAAAAGAAACGAATTTTATCATGAATCCATGGAGAAATTGAGGGAGAGGCAGAATTGCTAGGGTTCATCGGTTCTCCACCTACAGACCACCTCCGGCCACGAAATTTGACAGAGAGCTTCACCTAGTGAAGGAGAATGGGCATCTGAAGTTTTAAAGCAAAAGGATTCCTATTGGAGGAGAAATTAATGAAAAAGCGGTGACAGTGCTAATTCCAGGCAAATATGGTGCTGTAATTTCATTACAGCACTATTTTGTAACTCTTTTCTCCTCTTTGTGATTCCTATTCATACAGAAATATGTTTTATTGTAATTCCTTCATCATGGTAGCTTAATCTTTCTTTGGGACATGGGGGTGTAGTCTCTTTGTTTCTTAATGACTAGAAAATCTTAACTTTGTCAAACTAATTTCTTTATGATAATTTTACTCTTGTGATTGATAATTCTTTGATTCTCCTTTGTGTCTTAAATATCAGCATGTTTTAGAGTTTTGCAAAATAGACCGAGAGGTTTATTGTTTGAAATTCGGAACCCTAGGAATTGTTGAGTTTGAAACTATCGTAAAAGATTAGGTAGTTCTTCGAATTCTGATTTTTAGTGATTTTATTGCCATGTTGAATTTCTGATACTTTGGATTGAGTTAATGTGTAGACTTGATTTGATATTGCAAGAGATTGAGTATCAAGTCGTTGGAAACCCTTGAGTAAAACTAGTGTTGAAACTCGGATGCACGAGAGTGATCTTTGAGTTTCCATTTGAGGTGACCAACCTATAGTTCGGATGCATGAGAGTGATCCTTGAATTCTTAGCTGATGGTTTACATATTTTCAGCATTGAATAGATCTTGCGCGAGAGTGGGGATCGGTTCTTTGTATGATTGTGTGCGCGAGAGCGAGACAATTTATTTAAGAAGTAAATTTTACCTTTATCATAATAGAATTAGATTGACAAATACTTATCTTAATCTAGTTATTAAAAATTAAAGTAGATGAACCCCTAGTCCCAATTTCCTCTCTGATATTTTCTCCGTGTTCTTTTTGATAGTTTGATTCATTATTTTCCAATTGCCTAGCTAGCAAGAAATCGATTATTCAGTACTTGACAACAAGGTCTCTGTGGTTCGATATCTATTTTATTACTTCGAGTATTCGTGCACTTGCGGACACAACAAGTTTTTGGTGCCGTTGCCGGGGACCTTGGTTTTGTCGATATTGAAGATATCGAGATTATTACTAGACTAGGTTTTATTTACTATTTTGTTTTTTTCTGTTTATTTTCTATTTTCTTGAAATCACTTGATCTATCTACTTTGCATGCGCAGGAATCTTAGGTCAGGACCACTTGTACCTTTTGATCCTGAGATAAATAAGACTCTGAGACTGCGAAAGAGATTGAGATTTGAGGAGACACAAGTTGTAGAAGAAAGAGAAGAAGAATCCATCATGGCTGAAAGAAGGACATTGCGTGACTATGCAGCCCCAAATACACAGGGAATTCATTCCAGCATCACTAGGCCTACTATAGATGCGAACAACTTTGAGATCAAGCCAGTGTTCTTATCGATGATTCAACAGAATCAGTTTGGAGGATCTCCTTTGGAAGATCCAAACCAACACTTATCCCTTTTCCTTGAATTCTGTGACACCATAAAGATTAATGGTGTATCTGACGATGCCCTCAGACTAAGACTGTTTCCTTTTTCTCTCAGGGACAAAGCAAAAGCCTGGCTTCATGCACATCCAACTGGGACGTTTACTACTTGGGCGCGCTTGTCAAATGTCTTGCAGAAGTACTTTCCTCCCAGTAAAATGATCCAGTCGAGGAACCAAATCACAGGCTTTGCCTAGAGAGACGGAGAATCAATGAGTGAAGCATGGGAGCGCTTTAATGAGCTCCAACGGAAGTGCCCCCACCATGGAGTGGAAGACTGGGTTTTAATTCAGACTTTCTATAATGGTTTGCTTTACAACACACGCTTAACGGTTGATGCTGCTGCAGGGGGAGCTTTGATGAATAAGACTGTTGATGCAGCCCATGCCTTGATTGAGGAGATGGCGTTAAACCACAACTAGTGGGCTTCCGAGAGAGGAGTGCTTTATTGGCCTCCTCAGGGTAAGAACGATGGTGATGGTTGGCGTTCTCTTGCAGAAAAGGTAGACTCGTTATGTAACCATTTTGATTCTTTCCAAATGCAAACCGCTGCTGTATTTTCTGTTGTTTATGAGGTTTGTGGGAACAATGGGCACCATGCTAGAGAGTGTAAAATCATTATTGATAAAAGGTGAGGAACAAGTGAATGAAGTAGGGGATTATAATCAAGGTAGATCTAATGACCCTTACTCCAATACCTACAACCCTGGTTGGAGAAACCATCCTAATTTGTCTTGGAGGAGTAACAATCATACCAGTGAGCAAAATGAGAATAGGGGGTATAATCAGAGATAGTCAAACCAGAGTCAACCCCAAAAATCTAGTTTAGAAGAGATGTTTGAGAAATTCATGGGTAAGCAGATGAGCAAAAATGATGAGATTGAAGAAACCCTTAAACAAATCAATTCCAAGTTGGATGGTGTTGTTGTTCATAATAAGATGTTAGAAACCCAGATAGCACAGCAAGCTAGTACTTCATATAGACCCCCAGGGAAATTACCTGCAAAACTTGAACCTAACCCTAAGGAATATTGCAATGCTATCACAACTAGGAGTGGGAAACAATTGAAAGATCCTAGGGAAATTTTAGATGATGACGAGGTTGAGCCCAGAATTGAAATTAGCAGTGAACCTATTCTAGAATCACAACCTTCAAAAGATGGTGATTTTCTCTCTAAAGTTGTTGATGCTAAAACTAGTTTGCCACCACCATATAGGCCACCTATTCCTTTTCCCCAAAGGATTGTGCAAGCTAAGTTAGATAGGTAGTTTGGGAAATTTTTGGAGGTTTTGAAAAAGTTGTATATTAATATTCTTCTCACTGATGTTATTTCTCAAATGCCTACATATGCAAAATTTTTAAAAGAAATTTTATCTAACAAGAGAAAAATAGAAGATTATGGCACTGTTGCTTTAACTGAAGAATGTAGTGCCATCATTCAAAACAAGCTGCCACCCAAATTGAAAGATCCAGGTAGTTTTTCTGTCCCCTGTTCTATTGGGAGTGTTACTTTCGACTGAGCCTTATGTGATCTCGGTGCTAGTGTTAGTCTAATACCTCTGTCTGTGTGTAGGAAACTGAACATTGGAGAGCTCAAACCAACCTCAATGTCTTTGCAACTTGCTGATTCATCAGTAAAGCATCCGGTTGGTATTTTAGAAAATGTTCCTGTTCAAATTGGTAAGTTTTTAATACCTGCTGATTTTATAGTTTTGGATATGGAGGAAAATTCAAAAAACCCTATTATACTTGGTAGACCTTTTTTGGCCACAGCTAGAGCTCGCATTGATGTGAAAAAGGGAAAATTGACATTTGATATTTGTGGTGATTTAATTGAATTTGACTTAACTAATTCTTTAAAATGGGCATCACACTCAGGGACATGTTGTAGCATAGAAACAGTTTATGAGGAGGTTATTTGTGACATGCATATTTTATTTGAAGAACCTTCTGAATTTGATACATTTTCTGGGTGTGCTAATTAAGAATTTCAGGAAAAGGCAGCAAAGAAGAAGAAGAGACGAAGGAGGAAAAGAATATCAAAATTGACTGAAGAAGTAAAAAGGCTCATAAATAAATTTGGATATTGTTTCAAGTTTGAGCCTTATGTTCTTGAAAGCCATGAACAAAACACTGAGCAATCATTATGGCGACTGAAGACACGGTCACGATCAATTCCAAGTGTTCAATGGTCAAGCTAATGACTGTTAAATTAGCGCTTCTTGGGAGGCAACCCAAGCACTTTCACTCTAGCTTATATTTTTACTTTATTTTTGTTTATGTTTTTTTTTACTTAGCACTAATTTTTCTTTTCTTTTTGTAGGTGAAAATTTATTTTTGTCAAAAAAAAAAACTCTAGTGGTGCGAACCCGAAGACATAGAGGATGATTGGTTCTAACACAGACTAATAGACCTTTGTGAGTATTTTCTTCCTACTTATTTGCATTCCATCCTTTATATTTTTCTGATAATCCATGTGTTCAAATGGAAGATGAATACTTCAAACTTCTTGTGCTCACATGCCACGGATCCTCGCCTTTTGATAGATATTTCGATTTGGTTGTGTTGACACAATATGATGATGATGTGTAGAAGGATTTTTCTGAAAATACTACAAACACCATGCCAAAATTTTTAACGAATTATCATGCATATCAATTTCTGGAAATTGAAAATAGATTTTATATGTTGAATTTATTTCTCTGATAGAATCTATTTGTTGGAAATTTTTCATTAATTGATGCATGAAATTCTAGGTAAATGCATTGTTTAGTGAATGCAATCTTGAAGTGAAATAATTCTTTTGAATAAAATGAGCATATTTGCATATGTTATTGAGTTGATATCAAGTGATTAATCTAGTTAATCTTTATAATCTTTTATGTTATTTGTTGGGAAAAAGAGATCCAAATCCATGAGAAAGGATGACTCCCCTACTTGGCACTGTATAAAATTAACAGTGGGACCTAAAGACATGGGTTGAAGTCCACAAATAGAAAAAGAATAACTCCTCTTCTTGGCATTGTGTTCACAATGGTACCTAAGACAAGAGTTGAAGTTCATTGAAAAAGTGTGTATCTATGTAGATGCAATGCCAAGAGAGAGCTTCTTTGACATTGACTCCTATATCTCAAGAAAATTCTTTCTACCTATGAGATATGAGTTCTATTATGTGTGGTTATGTGACCAACATACTCTTAAATTCGTCATTGGAAAAAATGTGGTAATCGATTTAGAGAATGTCAAGGACAAATAAAAAAATGAGTGGAAAAAGATTTGGAGATCCTATTCCTGTAAACAAAAACATATTGGATGAAAATCTCAAAAACAAGATTAATTCATGAAGTTGAAATTCTATTACCATGCATGTTGCGAACTTTTATTTAATTGAATTATTGAGTCTTAAAGATTAATTTCAGAAAACGATGTATTTACTTGAAAATTTTGTGTGAAATTGATAAAATTCTCTATGGATGATTATATTCTAGAAATTTATTCGTCATATGAAAATTTATGTTCCAATACTCAGTATTGATTTCTTTATTTACTTGAGGACAAGCAAAGTTTGAGCCTTATGTGTTTGATGACTCCAAATTTCATAGTGTTTTTCATACTTATTTGGTAGTCTTTTAAGTCATAGTCTTACTCTTTTACTTTGCTTTTATACCCTTTTTACCAAATACTTCAGAATCTACATAATCTTTGGCTTTTAATCAATTTCAGGTAAAAAGACATTATTATCACTGGTTTTCGAGCAATATCAATGCATGAACGAATTCTAAACATCAAGAGGAGTCTACACAACAAATTTCAAGCCAAAATACACCTTCTAGCTAAAATACGGCAGTACCGTATTTTTCAGAAGATCTCTCACAGTACCGTATTTCTCAGCGGACATATTTGGGCGAAATACGGCACTACCGTATTTTCGGGCAATCTTTCACGGTATCGTATTTTGCGACATTTTTGACCAAAGAGTCTCATCAGAAATATGGCACTGCCATGGACGTATACACGGTGCTGTATAATTGGACGAATTTAACCAGAAAGCTTTGACAAAAATATGGCACGGCCGTATGAACCTTCACGGTGCCGTATTTTCTGACAATTCTGACCAGAAGTACTTGGCACGAATACGGCACCACCGTATTTACAAGAAATATTCTCACGGCACCGTATTATTTGCCCAGAACTCACAGAATGAAATACGGCACTACCGTATGAAGCTTCACGGTGCCGTATTTTGGAACTTAGAATTCTGATTTTTCCGCACGATTCTTGCAAAGACCATATCTTTTGATCTAGACCTCCAAATTAAGATCTGAAAGAGGGGGCGAACTCGTCTTAATGAGGAGAATATAACCAGACTGAAAGAAACGAATTTTATCATGAATCCACGGAGAAATTGAGGGAGAGGTAGAATTGCTAGGGTTCATCAGTTCTCCACCTACAGACCACCTCCGGCCACGAAATTTGACAGAGAGCTTCACCTGGTGAAGGAGAATGGGCATCTGAAGTTTCAAAGTAAAAGGATTCCTATTGGAGGAGAAATCAACGAAAAAGCGGTGACAGTGCTAATTCCAGGCAAATACGGTGCTGTAATTTCATTACAGCACTGTTTTGTAACTCTTTTCTCCTCTTTGTGATTCCTATTCATACATAAACATGTTTTATTGTAATTCCTTCATCATGGTAGCTTAATCTTTCTTTGGGACATGGGGGTGTAATCTCTTTGTTTCTTAATGACTAGAAAATCTTAACTTTGTCAAACTAATTTCTTTATGATAATTTTACTCTTGTGATTGATAGTTCTTTGATTCTCCTTTGTGTCTTAAATATCAGCATGTTTTAGAGTTTTGCAAAATAGACCGAGAGGTTGATTGTTTAAAATTCGGAACCCTAGGAATTGTTGAGTTTGGAACTATCGTAAGAGATTAGGTAGTTCTTCGAATTCTGATTTTTAGTGATTTTATTGCCATGTTGAATTTCTGATACTTTGGATTGAGTTAATATGTAGACTTGATTTGATATTGCAAGAGATTGAGTATCGAGTCGTTGGAAACCCTTGAGTAAAACTAGTGTTGAAACTCGGATGCACGAGAGTGATCTTTGAGTTTCCACTTGAGGTCACCAACCTAGAGTTCGGATGAGTGAGAGTGATCCTTGAATTCTTAGCTGATGGTTTACGTATTTTCAGCATTGAATAGATCTTGCGCGAGAGTGGGGATCGGTTCTTTGTATGTGTGCGCGAGAGCGAGATAATTTATTTAAAAAGTAAATTTTACCTTTATCATAATAGAATTAGATTAACAAATACTTATCTTAATCTAGTCATTAGAAATTAAAGTAGATGAACCCCTAGTCCCAATTTCCTCTCTGATATTTTCTCCGTGTTCTTTTCGATAGTTTGATTCATTATTTTCCGATTGTCTAGCTAGCGAGAAATCGATTATTCAGTACTTGACAACAAGGTCTCTGTGGTTCGATATCTATTTTATTACTTCGAATATCCATGCACTTGCGGACACAACATCTAACAACAAATAACTAATCATCAATTTCAAAATTATTACAAAGATCAGAGGGGGTCTTTTGTAAATCAATTTCATCATGTCTTTCCACAAACAATTCATCATCAAAAGAATCAATTTCAGAGTCATCTGTAATTTTCAAATCTTTTTCAATTCCATCAGATTTAACCACAAACAATTTATCATCAAAATAATCAATTTCATAATTATCGGAATGAGAGTGAGATTTTTCAGAATCACGAGAATCAATTTCCTTAGTTTTTAAATCAAATTCAGGTAAACTACCACGTGCTATCTGGGTTTTTAACATTTCAGTATGAGCACGCATATTATTTGTCCTAGAATTTATTTGTTTACGGGTCTCATGTGCCTTCTCACTTTGTTTCATAAACTTTTCAAACATTATTTCTAAGCTAGATTTTTCAGTATCCTCAAAGTATGGTTCTGAAATATTGTTTGAGCAATCCTAATGAAAAGAAGTTTGATTTTCCCACCTAGAATAATATTGATCATCTTGGTACCATCGTGAATTGGGATTGGGAGGAATTAAAAATTGGCAATCAGAAGTATAATGATCAAAACATCCACAAATATCACATATAATAGGAGAATAAGATGTCCTAGTAGGGTGCATATATGAATCTATTTTATGAGCCAAATAATCTAACTTATCTTCAAGAGTGCACAATGAATCATCTTCATACTTACCTTGTGGCATATATACCTCACCTCTTTTAGTTGTCCATGAGTTGTGATTAAAAGTCATATCTTCAAATCAAAGTTTTTCTACACAACTAAAAAAATTTATGATTTCAAAGTTCACAGGAAATAAAATATATCAAAATCTAAGAGTCCTATGTATAAACAAATAGCAGAATCATGTAAACTCAGAATTTTCAAAATAGAAACAAAAAGATTATCCAACACCAATTAATCAATATTTTTTAAAAATTTTCTCAGAATAAAAACATAAGCAAATTCAAAATTTTCAGATATCACAGTTCTGTCACAACTGTGAAAACCCAAAATCTGCAAAAACAAAAAAACAAAGTTAAATCTGAAACAAATAAAACTTAGTCTAGCAATACTAACAACTATTTTGATATTAACAAAACTAAGGTCCCCGGCAACGATGCCAAAAATTTGTTGTGTCCGCAAGTGCACGGATACTAGAAGTAATAAAAAGATATTGAACCACAGAGACCTACATGTTAAGTACCAAATAGTTGTTTTCTCACTAGCTAAGCAAATCAAATATGATGAAAGCACAAACATAAATTGTATGAAATATCAGAGAGAGAAACTGGGACTAGGGTTTTATCCACCTTAATTTCAATGACTAGATATAAATAAGTGTTCGTCAGTTTACTCTTATTATGATAAAAATATAATTTACTTAATAAAGAAATCATCTCGCTTTTGCACAGACAATTTACAAAGAACCAATCCTCACTTTCACACAGGATTTATTCAATGTTAAATAAAAGTAAAACATTGACAAAGAACTCAAGGATCACTTTCGTGCATCCGAATTCTAAGTCAATCATCTTAAGTGAAAACTACATATTTTCATACTATAGTTTCACAGGTTCTACTTAAGGTTTTCCAATGATTCGATACTCAATTTCTTGCAATATCATCATGTTTAATTCAATAACTCAATCCTAGATCAGATTATCAACATGGCAATAAACTTCTAGAACCTAGAAATAAAAACAAACCTAATTTCTTATGATGAGTTCCTAAATCACGATTCTAGGGTTCCAAGTTCTCGCAAGTGACCTTTCGATCCATATCGCAAAAACTCTAAAACATGCAAAAAATATGAAACTAGAAAGGATTAAAGGCAATCATCACATAAGTAGAATTATCATAATAAGAATATCATAACAAAATAAGGATCATCTAGTCATTAAAAAATTAAGGGGATTACACCCCATGTCCCAAAAGATGTCTAAGCTAGCATGGTAGAAGAATTACAATAATCCATAGTTTAGAACAATCAAAAATCGAAGAGGAAGAGAGAATTCTACTAACAATACGGCTGTAATGAAAATTACAGCCGTAATTTGGCTTGAAAACTCGCTGTGAATAGTGCCAGCGTCCGTTCTTTCGTTAATTTCTCCTCCGATCGATCTCCTTTCTCTCTGAAACTTCTAGGGCATCCTCTCCTCCACCAGGCGAAGCTTCCTTGTAAATTTTGCGGCCTGAGATGGCCTCTACGCCTCTCGGCATGAGGCCGTGCCCTAGAAACGCCCTTTCTGATTTATCCCTTGATTGGTGATGAAATTGGATTTTTTTTTTTCACTTCGAAAACCTTCTCCTCTTTATCCTGATCATTCTCCTTTTTACGGATCTTCAATTGGTGCCCTAAAGCTCGAGCAATCATTTTTTTAAGTTTCCAGCGGAAGAATCGGGCAACTGGGCTGTAAATTACGGTATCGTGAAAATTATTACGGTAGTACCATAATTTCTTCTGTGTATTTTTGGGCAGAAATTACGGTAGTATAAAATTTATTACGGCACTGCCATAATTTGCTTTTGTGCATTATGGGGAAGAAATTACGGTAGTGTAATTTACGGCCCAATTGCCCGGATAACAACGACCATGCCAGGATATCTCATCTATCAACTAGATGTGATACACATATCCTATTGGACCATCCCAGAAGTCCTAGGGCATAAATACCAACACATTATGACCAGACCCCCTACCTTCTTATTTTTACAAAGCCAAGCGTTCCTCTCACAAGGCATGGTTGACCAGTCATGCCTTGATCAAGCACCTAGACAAGGTGCTAAAAGGAAGAAAGGGGAAGACTTACCATTGAAGGTCTAATCACTTCTCTCGATCACCTCAAGTCAAGGCAATTATGCCTTGCTTGGTCACCACCTAGCCACCTCATTAAGGAAGTAGCGCCTCTTGTAGGTGCCTCCTTTAGGTGCAAAGGCTAGGGGCTTGGGCTTAGGCCAGGGCTTAAAACCCCTTTCTTTCTCTCTTATAGAGTGTAGCTGCCCACCCCTTGGTTCATGGGGCCCTTGATCCATCCTTCTTCTCATGTGCCTCATGCTGAATCCATGTGCCTATGGTGCCTCTTGGTTCTTCATCTAAAGCTTATCCATGCTCTAGGCCTCCAATACAAGTTTCATAGGCCCCCTAGGCCCTATAACTTGTCCCTTATTGAACATGATGCCCAATTAGCATCTCCAGATCTTGGGAATGGGCACTTAGCCCCATTCTTCATGCAGATTGAATCATATGAACCATCCATTGAATTTTGCTCTGATCTGGCATGTCCAATTATCCAAAATAGACTCTAATTAATTTATAATTCGATCAAAGGCTCCCATATATAAAGTAATATTCAAGTGTCTGTGTGTGTGATCCTATAGGTCCCATATGACATTGATAGTGATGAACCGGATAGATCATCACAAGCAGTGAGTGGTCTCTGGCAAAACATTGCTACTACCCAAATCATATGAATATGTTGCCAGCCGATAACGCCACACAGTAATAAAGTTTTCATATATGCAATACAATCCCTTTGCCTTATGATTATTCTATACTGGACAAATGTACCACACTTACTATTCCAATTGTGTGGGATGACTCGAGTAGGAAATCCAATCTCTTGGTTATAGTTATACACTCTCAGTTAAACACCCACAGAGAGGACCTTAGATTATCAAACTCTTTGTGGAAAGGATTGGGCAAATCCTTTGTTGGTCACTCGTACTTCACATATGACTTATGACATATCCAATGACATCTATTATGACTCCTTAGTTGCGTTAAAGCATTAGACTGTATTAAAATACATCATGTATCTTATGTAAGTGTCAATGACCTCAAGTCTAAGGACCAGAACACCGTTTATCACTTGCGAATCTTGACTTGTGACACCAAGTCATAGTTTCATAGTGAGGCGATTCAGTGCATCTTACTCCATGCACCTTTGTGTCTGCGTTGATGCCTAGCATCCAATCAACCCACATACTAGTGTCACATATACCAAGGTTATCCCTTATCCACCAAGGTACTTTGACTAGAGACTCTTTTATTAGATTGAGTCAAATCAATATCTAGGGACATTATCATCTTATCCAATACTTCAATATAGGCGCAACAGTCAACAGGATAATAATAATTGCCTTTATTCATAATACATTTGGTTTTTAGGTCATACACACATATAGGTAAAACGACACTAGAGCACATTGCCAAAGCTGGAGTTCGTCAGATGAGAGAGTAGCACATCACCGCAAGAGCAACTCATCACACTCTCGTCGAATGGGGTTGCGAGAGGGAGGAGGGGAGGTGGTGCCAAAGCTAGTTGTTGGACTCATCACCGACTTTGGAGCTAGCTGCCAAGGATCATCAGAGCTCGCTGGATGCGAAAGAGGAAGGGCGATGAGAAGATTGGGAGTTGTGTGAAGGAGAGGAGATGGGAGCGGGAGGAGATGTGCATGAGTGAAGCAGGGTGGTGGGGGAAAGAAATAGGGAAAGATCACGGTGAGTGTGAAGTCACAAGTGAGAGGAGAAATGAGAAGAGAGAGATAGAGAGTGCTAGTTCACAGGTGAGAAATGAGTGCAATGATGCGTCCCATCAATCAATTTGATTTCAATTTTTTTTTCTTTCTAGTTCATTGACATAACAATAAGATTCTAATCAATCACCACCTTTGAAGGAAAAAGATATGTGCATCAATGCTCCAAATCATTTCCATCATTCAAGTGAAGACACTAATACTGTGTTTACCGGAAAGGATTTTAGGAGGGACGGGATGAAGATTTGATAAATCCATCCTATTGCGTGATGGAAGGAAGCTCGTAGCCGCCTCATCCCGCTCATCTCGCTTGTCCTTCCCTCCGCTCGTAGGCGCCTCACGGATGCCGCTCGCAGGCGAAGGCTTGCGGACGCCACTTGCGAAAGCTTGCTCGCTGGACGTTGTGGCTCATGGATGGAACCTCGCGATGTCGCCTCTTGCGGAAGGACGCTGCTCACTAGACGTCGCCGCTCGTGGACGACGTTCGCTGGATGGATGCAGCTTGCTAGACGCCGCTCACTGGATGTCGCCGCTTGCGGACGACGCTCGCTGGATGTCGCCGTTGGGAGAAGGATGCTGCTCATGGAAGGACACTCGCTGGATGACTATCGCTTGCTGGACTTCACCGCTCATGGACGTGGCTCGCTGGGTGTTGTTGCTTGTAGAAGGACGCCCGCTAGACGCTGCCGCTTGTGGATGGACGCCGCTTGCTGGACTTCACCGCTTGATGGATGATGTCGCTCGCAGAAGGACAGACGCTCGCTGGACATTACCGCTCATGGATGGAAGCTCACTAGATGGCACCACTACTCGTGGACGATGCTCGTTGGACGTTGCTCGCCCCTCTCGACATCTCTTGTGAACGTGGAGGTGGACGAAGCTCGCGGACGCAGATGGAGCTCGTGGATAGAGGTTGGGGACACGGATGGAGCTCACAGATAGATCTCGTGGACGGAGGTCACGGATGCAGATGCGGACGGAGCTCGCGTCCACGAGCAAAGCTCACGGATGCCGACGCGGACGTCGCTCGCCCGTCTTGACATCTCTCACGAACGTGGAGGCGGACAGAGCTCGCGTCCACCAGCAAAGCTCACAGACGCTAACGTGGACGTCGCTTGCCCCACTCGACATCTCTCGCGAATGTGGACACGGACGGAGCTTGCGGACGCAGACAGAGGTTGCGGATGCAGACATAGCTCACGAATAGATCTCGCGCAATGGATCTCGTGGATGCGGATGCCAACACGGACGGAGCTTACGGACGTGACGCTCGCTGGAGCTCGTCCTCGCAGCTCACCGACCCTGCTGAACCTCGCTGCCGCTAGAGCTCGCCTCACGCTGGACCTCGCTACTGCTGGAGCTCGTCCTCACCCAGCTCGCCGACCTTGCTGGAACTCGCCGCCGCTGGAGCTCGCCCTACTGGACGTCACCACCGTTGGAGCTCACCCAGCTCGCCGCCCCACTGGACACCACTGTCGCGAACGCGGGATGCAGGACGCGGGACGCAGGTTCTCAAACACATGATTTTCATGTGATGGAGTTCCATCATCCCATTCGTCCCTTCTTTTCTATTTTACCCTCCTCTCTATTTTCCCATCCATCCTCCTTAAAATCTCATCCCTTCTAGTAAACAAAGCCTAAGGAAGCTTCATCTATACACCAGCCGCCCACCTCTCTTTGTGGAAGGAATTCGAATTCAAATTTCTCTCATCCACTCACCACTCCATACAAGGAAAGGTTTAGCTGCAAATGACAAGGAGAATTCGCTCAAGTGAAGGAAAGAATCAAGCCACCTCATCACCATCAAATGATCCTCATCAAAGTTGATTTTTTCTTGCCAATTTTTGTAAATGTGCCTAAGGTACAATGTCAACTCTACCCCCTAGCCGCTTGCTCTATATAAATTGTACTCATTCATACATTAATCATGTTGAATATTTGCCTAGCCAAAGGAATGGTGCATGAGTTGCCTCTTGCTTCTCCTCTCCTTCTCTATAGGGTGAGCCCTTATTCCCTTCTTCCTCTCATCACTTCTATCATCTAGTCAAAAGCTCCCTCCTTCTTCATCAACTTGAAGTCAGCCAAGCATCAAGAAATCCTCATCCAAGCATTGGCGCAAGTCTACTCATTGAAGCTGAGACATCATGGATCTTTTGCAAGAGCCTATGCTAAGTTTCTTTCACCTTCTTCTTTACATATCATTTGTTTAAACACCTTGTTCTATGACTTGTAGGAACATGGCACAAAGAGGAAAGGATGCATGTTCGGATCTCCATGTGGAGCAACTCTCTTCTTCCCATATCCCCTCTTTAGTTTAGTTCTATTAATGTTTAGGCAAGAGAACTTAGAGACTTAACCCCCCCTCTTGATTTGAAATTATGTAGAGTCTCTTATTTTTAACTTAAATCTCACCCACGCATGTATGAGCTTAAATCTCACCCACGCATGTATGGGCTTAGATGATTACATGTGTGTAAGCTCATAGGACTCTAATTGCTAGTCATCAACTATTAAACCCACTAAATAACAAGAAGCTGACCCTTTTTATTCTTAAGGGATCCAAAATGAGTGTTTAATTTCTATATTTTAAATTTGGCAATAGTGTAATTCGCCTTTCTTATTTATGCTCATAAAAACTATTTTTAAAATCTTTTTTAGTGTAATCTCGGTTTTTATTACAAAATAAAAAAATATATTTTTAAAAATTATTGTTAGTAGGTTTGTGTTTTCTACCCCCACCCGAGCATAACTTTTTTATTTGAGCTAAATACGATATTTAAATTTACTTATAACTCACTAACTGATCAACAATTCGTGGTACTCCTTTATAATATTCAAGTGTGAATCTATGTATCGCTCAGTGTAAGCAATCGTCTCCATTGAAACTTAAAATGTATATTGATGTTACAAAGAGTTGGTAGTATATATATATATTATAAAAATTTAAATAAGAAATATATTATTACCCCAACCATATAAGAAAATATTTAGCAATCATCTCATATTTGATGCTTTTTATTGTATCTTTATTTTGATATATGTTTTTATAAATCGTAAAATTTGTCAGCTAAAATTATTATTCTTGGTACTATTAAATGAATTAAATATTTAAAGACTTTTGTAACTAAATTAGAGATAATAATTAAAAAATAAAAAAAATTAAATGAATTAAATATTTAAAGCTTTGGTTTGTCCATATAATTTTATATTTAGCCTCGCTAGTTGAGACTCCAATTAACTCGGAAGAAATCGTCACATTCGAAATACGCTAGCACCAGCCCATTTGTATATTTTCCTGACTAGAAAGAACGCAAACTTCACCCGTCACTGAATCAAACTTGCCTTACGACTGGTGACTTTTTACCGTGACCCTAGTGGACCCGGTGCATTTTTGAGTACCTTTGCGTTAGTGAAAATATGGAGACGCTGCCGTTCACACTTACACAGCGCATCATGTGGGCGACGCCCACAACTCCAACGTATAAATTTATTACACCTCATCGCGTAACTTCTCCACGTACGATCTACCGGGTTCTTCCATTGCCGCATCGGACTCTTCGTTCAATGAAACCCTAAGCTTGCTCAGATCTGAGTGTCCAAGTCAAGCCTACTCGTTGCCATCTCCCCCTTCCAGGCGTCCACCTCGTCTCGCCTGCTTCGCTGCTTGGCTTTGTGTTTTCCCTGTGTCGATGGGTTCGCCCAAGGAGGAGACAACGACGACTACCACCTCCCCTTCCTCTAACTCCGCCTCTACCCCAGCCAAGGCGCCGCCGACCGCCTCCTCCAAGACCCCGCCCGAACCTCCACCTCTGTCGACCCCTGTTGTCCCTCCCGAGTGGTCCTCCTCCCTTCAGGCCTTCTACGTCCGCGGACCTGCCGCCGTGGTGCCCCATGCCTTCTACTCCGCTTCCCCTGTCGCCGCTGCGCAGCCTGTCGTTTGGGGAGCCCAGGTTTGTTGCTCCTCTTGGTCGGTGGGATGGGGCTTGAAAAAAAAAAATAGCATCTTGAGGAATGTTAATAAAGCAAGTTTTTCTTACGCCCTATTCTGTTTATTTTGGGGTAACTGAATCTTCAGCAAGTGATGCCGCCATACGGCAGTCCTATTGCTTATGCATCCTTCTACCCGCACGGAGGGTTTTACGCTCAGCCCCCAGTGAATGTGGTAAATTTCTCTTATCTCCATTTGGTTCTTCTAACCCGGTTTTAATTATTCAACGACGAGCTATGATTGGTTTTTGGTCGAGTATAATTGATGTTACGATATGGCTGACTGAACAGTCTTGAATGTCCTAGGGTATGTCTCTTCCAACACCAGAAACTGAAGGGAGGCCATCAGAACCCAAAGAAAAACATTCGGCCACCAAAGGAACTCTGAAAGATGGAGGGGGTTCTTCAGGGAAATCAGGGAATGACACTACCGGAAAAGGATACGCCGGTGCTCGCGAGAATGCCTCACAGAGGTCTGCTTTGCTGGCTAAATTCATGAAAACTTTAGATGCTTGAAATTTCTTCTAATTTTTCCGTCTTGTTGACAGCGAAGATAGCGCAACAGAAGGGTCATCAGATACTGAAGAAGATGACGGCCTGATAAAGGTAAACAAATAGAACTGTTGAATCCTTCCTGTCCTTTTTTTTTATTTTTTTTTATCTTGACTTGTCACCCGCTATGCTACTAGTCTGTGAAGTCTCTAAATGTATATGCATTCAAGTAATGCTACTCGCTGACACATGGAATTGTCCTTTTCTTTTCTTTTCTACACTGCAATTCTTTACATATGGAGCAGAGCCGAAGTTGTGTATAAGAAAATGGGAATTGAGTATTTGTATCTTATAATTTGTTTGGCAGCTTCATTCTGTTCTTTTAACATTAAGTTTCATTAAATTAGGAACATTTCCCTGCAAAAAAGAGAGATTATGGCACTATAGTTGCAGAAGGTAAGTTCTTTTATGGTACTAATTACATTGTTCATTTTTGAAACTTTTTGGTTATGCTCGTGCCCACTGCTTTTGCCTAGGTGAAGCTTCGCATCCTCCCAACACTGCTCAATTCAGTGTTGCTAATGCTGAATCATCATATAGTGGAAGGGTGCGGACTGTCAAAAAGCTTCCAGTGTCAGCCCCAGGAAGAGCAGCATTGCCTAGTCCTCAAACAAACTCTAATATAGGAATGGACTTTTGGGGTGCTTCCCATGCTGTACCTGTACCCGTGAAGGTGGGCTTCAATGGGATTATTCCTGGGCGTGTGTAGGTCTTGCACAAACTGCAGTGGATTCGGGCTGGCAGTCTAAAAGTTTAATAGATACATGCTATATTTTAAAACAAATGGAGTATTGATCTTACGGAGAAGATTTACATATTTACATGATTATTCTGTATTCTATTCTTTTTAATTGTTCAGGCTAGTTCTTAATCCACCACTAGTATCAGCAGGATGAGCGGGAGCTAAGGAGGGAGAAAAGGAAACAATCTAATAGGGAATCAGCCAGGAGATCAAGGTTAAGGAAGCAGGTAGACTTTAGACATATCCTTGTTACATCCCTAGGAATGGATTACACATTTCTCAATCTTTCAAATCTTGGTTTTTCTATTTTACATGTACTATGCTCAAGGGAAGATCTATGCTAGATCAATGTGGGCAATTGCCCACTAAAATTTAAAAAGTATACATATCTAAAGTGTGGCCGATATAAGTGATATATAAATTTTAATAAAAAATAAATTATTGCTCCACTCCCTAACTAGTTTTACCATATTTTTATGACTTTGGTTCTAATGAAATGATGTGACAATTTGAATTTTGTTTTCTTAAATTGAAAGTGTAAGAATAGTTTTTATTGGCTTACAGTGGGGAGGTATATCTAATAAGCATATGTAGGTGGAGTTACTTGGTAATCAAAAGTGTACACAAAAATCTGTTTTGTACTGTTATAGTTTAGTTCGTATTATTGTTTTTTTTTTAATATTTATATCAATTCCTTTGGTTTTGTCATCTTAAGCGCTTTTTAAAGAGAAAGCACTAATACCAAAACTCTCATCCATTTACAAAATGATTTCAGGTGCTTTGTATATTGCACATAGTTAAAGCATCTATTGGACTCTTTTTTTTACATTTCTTTTTCATATGCTTATTAATGTTCAAAGAGATTATCACACACATTAACATGCTCATTGCTACTCTTATTCTTGCATCTAGTACTCCCATTGACCCTACTAGTTGGTGATTATTGGTAGAGCTTCCTTTGCCTTGTTCTCTTCTTTGTGGATCTTGGATTCTTAGGTTGTGTTTGGTGTAGCTATGCCATTGTAGCTATAGCACATGATGTATACAGTGTTTGGTAGAGTTATTGTTACATTGATGTTAGTGTTATTTTAAGTTTTAAATATTATAATTAAATAATAGTGATATGTGAGTCTGTCTCCTATGTTACTTGTAATTAAATAAAATTTATGTTTTTTTAAATAATTAAGTTTTCAAAATTATGATTTCATATACTAACTAATATATTAATTAATTAAATTATAATATATATATAATATAATGAGAAAAATAAATTAAAGTTAAAATTATATATTTTTATAATTAAATAAATATTTTTAAATTTAAAATTATTGTTTTTATAAAATTATTAATTTTTATAAGATCAAATAATTAATTTTAAAATAAAATGGTTATTTTATTTTAAAAGTAATTAATTTAAAATTATTATATATATTACATTAATCAGTATACATATTAATATATTAAATTTTAATATATATATATATATATATATGTTATATTAATGATTTTATTAAAATATTTTTGTATTTTTAAATTAAATTTATATATATTATACATGATTATATATTAATTATATATATTTAAAATTTAATTTAAATATTAGTCCATTATATATTTAAAATTATACATGTGTAAAAATTGCAGTGAGCAAGATTCAGACTTCCATATTTCTTCTCATAATCTGTTTCTAATGCATTTACTATTGCAGTACCTATTCATGGATATTATATCTTTACTTCATCTAGAGTTTTTATGCACATGTTTTTGTTTTTCCTTTTAATTTGTTCTCCATTAGCTCTTTTACCAAATCTTTGCACTATTTGTCCTGTTTTTCCTACATATTGTTCTTTTAAGCTTTGCAAAGGAAGGTATCGGTGAGGAGCACAAATTTAATTGTTTCTACTTGATGATTGACCTCTCTTGCTTGTTTTGCTCTTGCCACCTCCATCTTTCTATATGATTGATATTGTTGTTTGGGTTATCCCTCACCCTTAAGAACAAACTACTTTTCTGACTTAGACAAACATCATCATGTTTCTTTTTGATGTAGTTTATAGAAGGACCTCTCTTTTTGAATTATTAGGTCAGGGTACTAGCCATTCCTTACTATTTTTAGTTCTTATGGTGTTGTCACCTTGATTGATGATTATTCTTGAATGACTTGTTTATAATTTTTAAAAAAACAAGTTTAGTCTCTTTTATGTTTTCAAAAGTTTTATAATGAAAATAAAAATTAGTTTGTTTATTAACACCTTACATATTAGTTAGAGTATCATTCATTAAACTAGTTGCATTTATACCTTTCAATAAAATAGTGAAACACAACATAAGGTAGTTATCTTTGGATATGGCACACTATGGTGTTTCACATGCTTGCTCCTAAATTTTATTTTGGAGATATTGTTCTTATAACTTGTTATCTAATCAACCATTTTGTCTTCTTTTTACAAAGTTACTACCTTTTCTATTTGGGTCATCTTGTTTTGCACATGCTCATAATCCTACTCATGATAACTTTAAGCCTTTGGTCAAAATATGATGTGTCTATTTTAGATACTCTTGTATATAAACGAGTTTCATTGTTATGATCTTGTTAGCCATAGGCATTATATTTATTTGGATGTTACTTTCTTTGAGATGGTTTCCTACCACTTCAGTCTAACAGAATAGGCTTCTATTGTGCCAAAGGATAGTAATGTTGGATACGAGTTTTTCTTCCATAAACATGAACCATACATGAAATAAAAACTCACTTGTAGAACATGTTAAATCCTTTTTTGATACTAGTAACTCAAACTTGACTCATTTGTTCAAGTGGGTACCCTGTAGGTGCCCAAATCAATGAAGTGGTAATTGTGGTCGGTGGATAAGGGTGGACATATGATGATGGTAAGGGAGCAAAGGTTGAGGGCAAAGAGGTGAGGGAGATTGAGTGGGGTAATGACTACTTTTTACGATTGAGCAAAGGTTGAGGATATGGGGTGCAAGGAGGCTAGCATAATTCATAGTGTAGAAGGCAACAATTCTTGTATTTAGGAGAAGGGTAGTGATTGTGACAATGACAAGTGAAAGTTAAGGGTGAAGAGGGGAATATGAGTAATAGCATATGTGGGTGTAAGCTTGGTTTGTTATATAGGTGAGTGGTAATTGCAATAGTGCCTTTGCTAGGGTATGGGGCACAAGAGATTCGAGGTCAAGCACTTAGTGGAAAGGGTGGGGAAGGTTGATCTGCATAGATTGTAGAGCAAAAGTTGTTATGATCGATATTTTACTTAGAAATAGTGAAGGTTTTATAGGATTAGGACAGAAGATTGGATGATAGGATCACAAGATCCAATTGAGAGGCTAAAATTATATTTGTTAAAAAATATATTCTTATATTAAAAGTAATATTGTTATTTTAAAACAAGTACTAGAAAATAATAAATGTCCATTATGCATCAACTATTAAGATATTTACTATTATGTAAATAACCAAATTATATAGTTTTGCAACCATTTACATATAAGAAGTATAAAAGAGGAAATTTACTATGTTAAAATCAACTACAATCAAACAAGTTAGGTAACTAAGCAACAAATATAAATTTAACAAGTGAATATTTTCCTAATGAAGCTTGATAATGCAAAAAACTAGTATAGGCCCTAAATAATTAGGATTTAAGAGATATTACAATAGCCTAAGACAATATATTAATCTTGTAGTTAAATATTATTTGTCATGTAATTGTAAGATAAAGGTGATGAAATGAGTTTATAAAGATGAAAGCAATGTGTGATGAACTCTTGATAACATGCATATAATAATAAGCTCGGAAGTTAAGACAAATATATCAATTAATGAGTTAAAGCTAACTTTTGAAAATAAAAAAGAAGATGACTAACAAAAATGACGAGGACAATGAAAAAAAATTGGTAAAGATGACAACAAAAATTCAAAGGTGTTCATCATGAAACATTTGTTAAAATGTTCATCAATGATCTTTGCCATAGTTATTTATCAAAGATGATCATTGATGGTGAACCAACAAAGAATCCGATGGAAGATAGGTTAATGATAATGATGAGTATTGTTGGTCAACAAAGGCCATGCATAGAACAAGTAAATGAAATAATTATATTTTATTATTATAATTATTCAAATAATTATTATGGGCTTAGGTTAGTATTTAGTAAGTGAACAAGTTGGAAAGAAGTGAATTTGATATTTACTCCCTTATGTTATATAAATAGAACCAATCATAAGATTGAAGATCCTACTGTTCCTACATTTGTTAAGATTCTACCTACATTATGTATAAGTTAGTGTAATTTGGCCCAATTGTAAAATTATGAGATCTAAAACAAGTTCTAAACAACGTGGACTAGAGAGGTAAGTGAATAATGTTTGAAGGTAAAATGATATAAAATTATGATTTGATCCTTGTAATGTTTTGGGTATCAATATGTATGAGCACAAACCCTAGATTCAAAGCTGCTTTTATGTTAGGCGGTACGGTCGGTATATACTAGTTCAGCCATGGATCCATATATAGGGGTGTGTCAAGCAAACACAGTTGCTGAAGATGCAAGGTGTGGACTAGAGTTGTTAAAGCTATGGAAGCGTGGATGGGAGTCGCCAAAGCTATGGAAGCATGGATAGGAGTTGCTGAAGTTGTGGAAGAGTGGATAAGAGTCATTAAAGCTAGGAAGACGGACGAAGTTGAGTCTTCAACGGACGTAGCTCATGGCAAGGGAAGCTCAGAAAAAGCTGTTTGCCACAAGCGCAAGTGGTTGCGACAACTGCCCAGTTTCGTCTAGTACGGACCAAGTCAGAGCTTGGATTAGAATATGGTTTGGACCAATTTTTTAAACCTTGGTTCAAACCCAATAGTTTATGTGTATACAATATGAACTTGCCTCATCTAGGTATTTAACTTTTTATAAATTAGTTGAGTTGGATAGGTGCCTAATTAGGTTTGGTACAATCGCCATCCCAAATGACACCTACCTCTTTTTTATCCTAAGTCATTGCCCCTAGGCTTGGCAAAAACCCCCAAACCCGGCCCGACCTGAGGTCAATAGGGAAATCTTGAGTTGACCCGGGTTCGGGTTGAGTTAGGGGAAAACACGAAACTTAATAAGTAGGGAGGGGTTGGGTCTGGGTACTGCCGAACCCACTCTGAACCCGAACCCGATCCTACTCGTTAATTTACTAAAATACCCTTATTTTTACTTAATTATTTTAAAAAATATATTTTTTTTACTGTGGTTTTTTTGGTAATTTATCATGTAATAGATCAAAATAGGGTCTGGTCGGGGGTTGGGTTTCCCCACGGGACCCGATTCCCCAATGGGGTCGGGCATGAGGATGGGTTTTTTAACCCCATCGGGGTCAGGTTCAGGAGTGAGCGGGTATGTCAAAATCGAAACCCGACCCACCCCGTTGCCAACCCTAATTGCCTCTAAGTCCACTATTCCTTTTGACTCTATTTCCTTTGTATTGCTATCACCACCTATCTCTTTCTATTGGACCCTATCCTTTGTAGATATATAGTAGATGACTATGTCAACCACTAGCTTCGTGTTGCTAACTTTACCTTTTGAAGTAGGTTTTCAAATCTTACTTCACCCATTGCTTATCAAAATAGTACTTGGTCTAGGGTTGTTAAAATCACGATCCATGTCATGGGCCAACCCAAAATCAGCAACAACGACCTAGATTAGGAGTGCGATTGCAGATTAGGCAGGAACAACATGATCATCATTCCGAATCATGGGAATGTGTGGGATCAGATGATCCTCACCAGTAGGGAGATGGTCCTCACCAACAGGGAGAGCTTACTCATTCAAACTTGTTAACCACTTAACCCTAATTTTTCATTTTTCCCAAATTTGTTGCTCGAGTTTTACTTTGTTGCTTATTGCGAGTTCTTCTGCCTTATTGCTCATCACGAGTTCTTCTGAGTGGTTGTGATAATATTGACACAGACTTTTCTGTTTGGCATCTACACATAAGATGTCGCCAACGTGAGTTCTTTTGCTTTAGACCTTTAGTGCAACATGACTTCTTTTGCTTCGCTCTTGCACTTTGCTGGCCGTCACATCTTCTCCCCTTCACTGGTTCACGTTCTTTGTGAGTCTTTGTAGCCAAGCGAGTTCTTTTGCTTTTGATTCTATGAATAGATTACAATATTTTGATCAGTGCTTAAAGAACTTGAATAATGAACGGATTACAACATCCTAATGATGTGATTTATAATATCTAAGTAGCTTTGTGGAAAGGATTAGCCTTAATAATAAGATAGCTTGTTGGTTGGGATAGTAATTATTTATATATAAATTTAGTTTTTTTGAAAAGTTACACACTTTTGTTGCTATTGGCACATAATTGCAACTCTTTATTCCTAAATTTGCTTCTAAATAACTTTGATAAATGACATGTATTATATGTATTGCATATTTTGTTTAAGCTTATAATTTTTGAATTAAGAGTTAGGCTATAAAGGAAAACGAGAATTTACCGTTGACACTAGTAAATCATCTAAGAAGAAAGCACTTGGAAGTATATGAGAAATTGGTTGGGAATTTGGATTTGTACTTGACAACAACCCGAGAAAATTCAAATGTAAGTAATGTGATAAGATTATATTTAGAAATATATATCAATTCAAACATTTAAATGCACACGGAAAGATGTTGAGGCATGTGAAGTAAAGAAAGCAAATTATATCTATTATGGCACATCTAACACAAGTTGCACAGATGAAGAACGTTGATCAACAAGATGAAGAGGATGTTAATGTGGTTGAAGAGAATACTTAAAGAAAGATAGGGAAGATAATTATGGAGTTTTTTGGGTCTTTTGGTAAGAAAGTCTCCACATTTTGTTGCTAGTAGCACTCAAAGCCAAAGCATATTTAATCAAATGTTTAGAAAAGACTTGAAGGAGGAGGCTTGCTAGCAAATTGCTAGAAGATATTATTGATCTTGATGAAGAAATGGCTTGATACTCTTGATATGGATAAAGAGAGTAAAAATGAAGGATAGAGAAATAAGGAGGCTCCTACACCTAGTGACCTACATACTATAGAAGATACTAATGATCTTGATGAAGAAATTGAGCCTTTGGATGATCTTATGTTAGGAGCAGACCAAATGGACGAAAAAGTGATAAAGATGAAAAAGATGACAATTTTGAGGATGAATGAACTAAAAATTTGTTTTAAGATTATTCTTTGGAGTTTGGACAATTAGATATTTGGATTTATACTTGAATTGTTGAATCATTTGATGTTTTTTATTTGGACTTGTAAGTTGAAAGTTGTGAGTTGTGACTTTCTGTTTCCTTGGATGGAATTCACAAGGAAAGGAAGGAAAAACACATTGAATCTAGTAGCATTCTGCATCTAGATTCAATGTGTTTTCTTTTCTTTCCTATGTGTTTTCGATCCAAGGAAACAGGCTACAGTTCTCCCTCATTTACAATCATATTTACTAATTGGATAAGCAATGTTATTTATTGTTATAATATTACTATTAATATATAAATATATATTTTTAAATTTTTTTTATTCTTTTGGTAGGATCTTATAGTCATACATTCCGATTATGGGGCAGGATCTCAATCCCGACACCCTTGACTTGGTCTAGTTTGGTTTATCTCATTTCTTATTATATTTCTTAATGTCCTATTATTTTATAGATTTCATTGTTTCATTATATCCTTGTCTACTATATCTATACATGCAATCCTTAATGGAAGTAACCCATTAATGATGAGATGAAGGTATTTCTCTAGGTAGATGGGTGTTAGTTCCTCATGATGTTAGGTTTGTAGCCTGGGTCTATATTGTCAAATATAATCAAATATAATCTTGATAGTTCTCTCCAAAGGTACAAGGCTTGATTTGTAGCTAAGGATTCATTCAATATATGAATCAATTACTTTAAGACTTTTTCTATGACTTGGTTATTTTTTGATAAGAATTTTTTTCTTTAGTTACTAATCATAATTGGATGAACTTTTAGATGGGTGTCAAACTACTTTCTTTTATTGTGATTGTATTATTGAGAAAATTTATATGAATCAATGTCTATATTATGTTGTTTGTAGGAAGAAACTCAAAAAGCTTATGAGCATGGTTTGATAAGTTCTTTTAGATGGCTGCTCATGTTGATTTTTGACGTAGTAAAGTGGATCATTCAATTTTCATTTGAAGTGAGCTCATTTGGTAATATTGTTCCTGTTGCCTATGTTAATGATAATTCTCTACCGGCCATGACATTGAAGGTATTATTAAGTTAAAAAATATTTGACACAGAAATTTGTAATACAAAATTTTATAAAAATAATTTTTTTTCTTGAATTGAAATTGCCTCAAGATTAGGGGTTTCTTTATTGAAGGAAATATGCTGTCGATTTATTTGAGGAAACTAGTTGTCATGGGTATAGACCTACTGATATCCTTATTGTTATAGGAAATGAGTCTCGCAATGATGATGAATTGTGATAATGATTGTGCAAAGTATTCTTTGCAAGAAGGAAAACCTATGATTTCACTGTTGCCATACTTGACATCTCACATGTATTCGGTCTTGTTAGTCAATACATGCAATGCCCTAAACAAAGCCATAGGAAGGCTGTCCTGCGTATCCTTCACTATATGAATGGGCATTTGGAAATCACCTTTTCAATTAGAGACATGGACACTTTGTATTGAGTCTTACACTAATGAAATTATGTAGCAAGCAGAGATGATAAGAGCTCTACTTCTAGATCTTGGACTTGGGAAAAGCAAGAAATAAAATATGATGACTCGATCAGTGCTTAGGTTTAGTATAGAGCTATGACTCTTTCCACAAATGAGAATGTGACTTAAACTCTTTTCTAAGGATTTTGTGACAATGTTGACGGGGAATGAAGTTGAATTTATATTGCTAGCAATTCTGTGTTCTAATAAAAGAACAAAGCATTTTGAAGTAATTTGGCACTTTAATAATGGTAAAGAAGATTGCACCCCCTTCACCTCTTTTGAAAATTGAATTACTCGCATATTGACGCCTTACTAACGGAAGTTTTCTACTCTTTGCAACAAACTAGGCATAATTGATATACATGCTCTAGCCTAAGAGAGGGGGTGGTAGATACTTAGATATTCAAATGGTCGTTTGTTGTTTGTTAGTACACAATTACAACACTAGCATTTTTTTATTTAAATGAATGAGTTCCGTCATCTAACTAGTTAACTTGGTATACCTATCAATGCATTTTATAT
The DNA here is from genome assembly GCA_027563935.2 of Costus lasius. NCBI lineage: Eukaryota > Viridiplantae > Streptophyta > Magnoliopsida > Zingiberales > Costaceae > Costus > Costus lasius. Next base: position 60,189,063 of record CM050454.1, on the reverse strand, counting down.
TTAGATTTTTTATTCCTGCATTTTGAATAACTCTTTTACGAAAAAATCCATGTATTTTATGCTTTTATTAATTATATCTTTGATATTTTTGGTTATGGATTTCTAGATCATTATTTTCATTTTGTATGATTTATTAATTGGATAATATGAAATTCATGTTGTAGTTTGGTAATCTCAAAGTACTTGGAAATATCTATATGTACGTAACAACTGCAAACTAAGTTACAATTTTAGTAGCTGGTTATGTGGTTTAATTCAATCATACAAACTCATGCATGCCCATTGGACGGGTGAATCTCATGTGTGGGCAAATGCCTCCACTGAGAGTTAAAGAGTATCTTCTAAAGAGTTGGTAACATAGGTACTATAAAAGTTTAGCTAGAAAATGTGTTATTATCCCCACAACTTACAAAACAACCTAAAAATATACTTTTGCCATGTAGGTTGGGTCCTAGATCTGCCATTGCCCTTGGATAAAGATAGGCTTACAAGTAATAGGTTTTTTTGTCCATTATTTTGACTATTCCTTCCACCATGATATCCATTAAAATTTTCCATGCTAGATTTTCTTTCTGGTTATTGTAATTGTTGTTAGTATGTCTATTTATTTTTTATAATATTTCAAGCCTATATTAAGGTTAATATATTTGGAACCTTTTCTTATGATGGATAACTCAAATGAATAACTACAATGATAAGTCACTGAAACACAAGTACTTGTACCTCAATTAGTATTCCTACCATGCCACACTCCTTTGGGCTTTTTTCATCTTTTCTACTGATTATTGGCTTTTTGTGCCAAATTATGACCCTGTATATCATTTCCCATCACTTGATCAGTATTGAACATGGCAACATGCACTTTGTGGTACTATCTCTTAATCATTCGTTGAGTGGATCCGAGAGTGTTACTGGACTTCTTATCCTACTTGAATGGTTAAATGCATACCACCTATGGCGCACATGTTTGTCATACTACACCTCCCATAATATATCAAATGCTGACTTGTCAAATATTTCCTTTAAACAAAGTTTGTATCTGCTTCTTTTCTCCTTTCCAATGTTTATGTTAATCATACTGTTGGCATGAATCTAATAAAATATTTGAATTGGTTATTAAGTATATTATCTGTTCAAATTGTCAGTAATAGTTTATAGATTGTCCTCCCCGTTGATGATACTCTTCTTCGGTATAGATTTATTGAATATTTGACATGGTTATGGTTTAATTAGTTCAGAAGTTGGCAAATTGACACTTTCTACGTCTCTATTTTTGTTCAACCTATCTTTAATTTACTTGCTTGCTTGAGTAATGCTTGTAATACTGAAAGCAATATTTAGTTCTTATCCTTTGGTTGGAAATTCAAATAGCTACAGGGTATCTATTACACAAAAACATAATCCCTAATCCGATCCTTCTTTTACCAGCAAGAATGTGAAGAGCTGGCCAGGAAAGTGACTGATTTGAACAGTGAAAATGATGCACTTAGAGTAGAACTTGAGAGTCTCAAGAACAAGTGCGGGGAACTGGAAGTTGAAAACAGATTAATTGTGGTAAGTGCATTCCTTATTGTATTATACTTATGTCTATGGCTTTTATTTTCTCTTTTTTTGGAATATAGATCTCGACTTCCTTCGGAAAGTTGATGTGACTGTCTACTGTTGTCCAAATTTTATGTTATAATAATTGCCAATCAAGGACCTTAATATATACCTGGTCCAAACTTATGAATGGCTTATGCTTTTAAATTTGCTGGTCACATAACGAACTAACCTGTAGCCATCAATGTTAAATTGTTAATTATACAAGTTAATTCTTCATTCTTGTACCGTGCTGCAAGCTTTGTAGCCGATAGCCTTTTAATTACCTAAAGATTTATTTTGCCACAGAAGATTCGGGTCTAGGTGGGCAATCTCCATCCTAATTCCAACTCAAGCTAAAATATGATATATTGACAAACCATTTTCGTTAGAATTGATTTTTTACGAGTAATTTTGTTGAAATGTTCTACAGAAACAATTATTTCTCTTAATCTTGTTGCATTCGTATGCTTCCTCTGGATGCATCAAACAAAATTTGTGTGATATTTGCATGTTATTTGTGATTATCATGGCATTTTAGTACATTAATAATCTCATTGGGCAAAAGTTTCTGTCAAGTGACTCTGTTGCTTGTTTGAGTTTATAGTTGTAGATAAATTAGGTCAATCCTTTTAGCTTCAAATGATAATTACTTTTGGATCATATTTGAAATTCTTCATTGTAACAGGTAGAATTAAAACAAACATATGGACCCGAGTTTTTATCTGGGCTTGGCGTCAGTATAGATGCATCCAAGCTGCAACCAGATGGCGCGAGCAGTTGACCTTTTTCTTCAAAACCCAATTAACTCTAATTTAGTATAATGGGTCTTCCTGATAATTTAACCATGTACGTGCGCTCCACTGGCGATGGAGTTGGACCCTTCACCCTTTTTGTTGATGGATAGGGTCTAGTAGTGTGGCTGTATACATATGAAGATAAATCAAAAGGTAAGTTTCTCTTTCTTTTATTTTCTTTTCTTTGCTAATTTAGTAGATGCTGAGTGTTCGTCGAAGGTGAGTTACCCTTTATGTACACCATTGAACTATTGGTTATCTAATTCACGGCTGAGTTGATATGTAAATTGAGAGTTGAGGCTATTGTGATATGTATTACGTAAAGGATGATGGTTGTTTGAGGCTATATTGCGTCGAGTTCTCGTCAAGCTATTTTTCTCCGCTGCTTCATTCACTAGCCTGATTGTGTTGATGCATGTGAACTCTTACTGCATGCAAATTGATCACCATGATCCATGACATATGCTTAGCTTTATCTACGTCTTTTGTCATCATTATATGGTTTTCCCTGTCGAACATTTACTCAAAATTGTACAGCAAATTAACATGAATTTTACTAGCATACAGAGTTTGGCACGATGGAACGGGGATATTCAAGAAAATATTTCCAGGTTGATCGGTGGAGTTGGGGCCAAAAGCTTGTTTGTGGCATGAACATTGAACAGAGTTCGTCCAACGCTGTACAGTGTAGCTTAGCTGGCGGTACTTGTCAGGGAGGTACAGGAGCGCATTTCTTAGAAAATTCCGCAGGGTGGACTCATCACCGTTTAGCAGTATTGGTGGAGTGCTCGAGATCTTAAAGTAATAAAAGAACGTTAATTTTGTGTTAATGGAGAAAATATTAACTCTAGTTATTTTCCCCTTTCCTCCACAAAACCCATGAAATGTAAACCCTAGCTTTCCTTTTCTTCTCTTTTTCTCTTTGCTTTTCTTACATGGCTTTCTTTGGCGATATTATAACTCCAACAACCTTGCATTCGACATTCTTTGTGGGATATCATTGCTCTCTGCATCTCGCATTTGGCATTCGTTTTGAAGCGACATTATCAACGACAATGGGGCTCCTTAACTAAAGCTACATCATCTTTAAATTTATTATCGTTTTGTAAAATCCCAAACTCCTTTTTTGTCAACATATGAATATTTTCTAATTTTTTCTACAAGTTTGATTATTGTAGAAATTTATTCAATATGATAGAAATTTAATGAATGAGGTTTCAAATGTACAAATGATTGAGTATTGAATCTTTCCTTAGTTTACTCATAATTTAGAATTTTTCAACGTATATTTTGCACTTTTGTGTATGGTAGAAATATATATATAGTATGGTCGAAATTATAATGGAAGACGTTTGCAGGCTACAAATATAAGGTCACCTATTGCTAAGTAATGAATCTACAATGTGTCATTATTTCATAGAGTTTTTCTATATGTTTTGAATTTTTATGTATGATATAGGTTCACCTCATCATCATACCATCTCATAATGTTGAAGTAGGATCAGGGGTACATGAGGAAGTGGAAGAGGTTGAAGCATCTATGAAGGTTGAGCCAGTTGATAAGGAATCTGTTGAACCCTTGGTTGGCATGACATTTTGTAGCGAAGATGAAACATATGACTTTTATAATGTTTATGCAAAAAGAATTGGGTTTACCATTAAGAAATCCATTGAACCCGTGGTTGTTAATATTCATGTTTTGTGGTTGTACAAGCCAATACCACCTTACTGGAACTGCACATCATTAATGATGGGAGCAACCTCATTTTATGTAAGCGTATGTTGTATTTGTTGTATCTTCAATTAATTGATGAATGGTAAATTATATTCTTCATCTTAATGTACATGTATAGTGATCTAGGATAGCATTTCAAACCCTTGGCATCATGAAGAACTCACCCTTGAAAGCAACTTCTCAGCTAAGTTCATTCACTCATCTTCTTGTTTAATTTTAGAGCTTAATCCTACACTTACGTGAGTTGTTCTCTTTAATGTTTGCCAAGGAAAAGGAAAAGGAAAAGGAGTGGTGCATCCCTCCTCTCTCTCCCCCTCTCTCTTAGTTTATTCTTAGCAAGGGAATTTGTGAGGTTTAACCTTCCTCTTGGTTTGAAACGTAATATGAATCCGTGGTTTGTACGGATCTTGTTTGTGTGTATGCTTATAATGAATCGACGCCTTCCATCAAAGTTGGACCAGGGAAGATCAGGATATTACTGTTCTTCTACTTTCAAGGGCTGCACTATAAGTCTTCTGCTAGTTTTTCAATTCCTAGTTTAAAGTAGTAGTTGTTTTGGTTTTCACTATATAAAATAAAAAAAATATTTTTCAAACCTCGTTAGTGTAATTTGGTTTTATGTTATGTTACAAAATCTATTTTTTGAAAATCGTCGTTTGAATGTTCCTTCTGTGTGATTGAACCCCCACCCCCCCCCCCCCCCCCCCAACACACACACACACACACACACATACACACCATCTATTATAGTATTAGAGCACACCTCCTTATAATAGATTTTTGAGCCAAAACTCTATTTTCAAATTCTATGGCGATTTGGACCTTGGTGTTTTAAAGAAGTGGATCTCATAATTGGCTACTATATCTTATAACACTTCTTAGAAGACTTATTTTCAAAACTATTAATCTCTCAAAACTAGCACCATCATGACTACTAGATCCGGAATGAATTACAATAACTGTTGGGAAACCCTAAGGAATTTTAAAATTTTATTACATAAAGCGGAAGCAATTCCTCAAAACAAGTCAGTTTCAAAAACCCAAAAGATCGAGTCATGCGAGGGGATCGACACGATGAGAAGAGAAAAATACCTTAGATCAATTTGGGAAGATGCGATGTAGGCGCCCAAGTGTGCGTCCTTTGCACATATAGCCGATCCCTTAAGTTCTCTTCTTCCATGCCCAGTGCTAGCCTTAGGAAGAAGATCCATGTCTTAGGGAGAGCTCCTTGATCACTTGCACTACCCACAAGAAGGAGGAAACGCTAAGAGGATGAAGGAGGAATATGATGCCGCCAAGCTCTTACCCCACTTGCACCAAGAGGAGGAAGAAGGATGAAGCTTGCGACCTTGTGGAAGAACTTGCATCAAGAGAGCCTTGCTCAAGCCTTTGGATGCTTGCCCATGTCAATGATCAGAAGATGTGTGTCCAAAGGGGGCGGCAATGCATCTCTTATATAGGCACAAGGGAAGGGATATGCCCCAAGGAATATAAGGTAAGGAGGGGTGGTTTAGGGGTTAGAGACAAGGCAAGATTCCAAGATCTTTCCTTGTATTTCTATCCATCAAATCATATTAGTAAAGGCCTTATCAAGCAAAGCCCAATCAGCCATATGCGCCCTCAATCCCTTGCCATATAGGTAAGGTTTCCTTTCTATCCATTTTGACCAAGTCAAAAAGGCCAAAGGATTGCCTTATCATGCTTTAGGTGCCAATCCTATTCCAAATAGGATTCCATGCGCCTAAGGCTTGCCAAAGGAGACAAGGCTTCCTTCTAAACACCTAGACTAAGTCAAAGGCAGGATTTGTCTAATAGAGCATTAGACCTCAAATCCTATTCTAATTAGGACTCATAGGGGCAATCCTCTTCCCTCACTTATTGGTAGGCCCCATCACTTAAATGTAAGTAATGACCATGCTAGACTTCATTAAACAAGTTGATTAAGCCAATGGACTTAATCTGATGCAACCCCAGTTAAATACGGCTAACAATGGTTAACTCGGGGTCAACCTACTAAAAATAAAATTTAGCTCCAATAGGTTTCTTCCATCTCATCAAGCACATTCGCACTAACGCATTCTCCCAAATAGATCCGAGTTATAAAATAACTTAATCATAAGGTTATTCGATCAATATGAGAACTCGAGCATCAAGGTGTGTAACCCTGTAGGTTTCTCTAATGTTGGCAGTAATGAACTCAGGTCATCACAAGCAGTGAGTGGCACCTAGCAGTGCATCGCTGCTACTCAAATCTTTGGAATAGATATCAACATCGACATCCCCATCATTGCAACAAGGTATCTATGCATTATAGCCCCTTTGCTAAAATGACATCCGATTGGACAAAGTGTGTTACCACTTTGTTTATACCCAATCTCATAGTCATTACTAAATCAGACTTTCACCTAGATATGGCTATACACTTTTAGTCATGCATCCTATAGGGCCCGTGGATATCAATCTTCCCTCAGTAAAGGGCAAATCCTATGTCAATCATGACATACCCATTGACAACTATTAAAACCTCCCAACTAGGTGAGATGTTAGGTTGTATCAAAGTATGACCCTAACCATAGAGAAGGGCCAATGACCTCAAGTCAAGGGATCAATGTATCTCTTGTCACTTGTGAGCTTAACTCATGACACCAAGTCAGAGTCTCACGGCGGGTCGATCTAGTATATCCATCACTAATATACTCATATGTTTGTGTTAGCACCACGTGCCTAACCAGCCTATATACTAGTCTTACATGTACCAGAGTTGTCCCTTATCCCCTCAAGTACTTGACTGGGACATAAGTTCGAGCCCAGATAAAATGTATCTCTAGGGACATTATCATATAAATGTACAAAAGACGTGGATGTAAACATAACATAATAATGGCAATGCCAGAATAATATATATAGAATATCAATATCAAGTAGTATAATAGATGAACCAACAATAGGTCTTAGGGCATCAACACCAACAATCTCCCACTTGCACATAGACCTAGTTGTTGAGAAATCTCAACCATACAGTCATTCTTCTACTACGCCAAAGCCTTGGTTAGTGGGTCTGCTAGATTATTGTCTGTGTCAACTATACTAATCTTGACATCACCTCTATCAATGATCTCCCGGATCAGGTGAAATCTCCTGAGTATGCATTTGGATTTCTAATGAGACCGTGGTTCTTTTGCTTGGGCAATCGCTCTATTATTATCGCAATAAAGCTCAATTGGATGCACAATAGTTGGAACCATCTAAAGTTCAGAAATAAACTTCTTTATCAAAATGGCTTCTTTGGCTGCCTAAGAAGCAGCAACATGCTCATTGGTCATAGAATCAGCTATCATGGATTGCTTAAAGCTTTTCTAGCAAATAGCGCCTCCATTCATCTTGAACACATAGCCCGCCTGCGATCTAAAGTCATTAGGGTCAGACTGGAATAATGCGTCAATGTAGCCTGAACACTGAGCTCTTCTTATCCCCCATAGACCAAGATCAAAGCCTTAGTTCTTCTAAGATACTTCAGGATGTTCTTTACAACTATCTAGTGCTGAGCACCTGGATTGGATTGGTATCGGTTGGTTATGCTCACAACATAAGCCACATCTGCTCTAGTACACAATATCGCATACTGGATCGAACCTACTGCTGAAGCATAGGGCACTTGACTTATTTTATCCCTCTCATCTTGTGTGTGGGACACTAGCTCTTTGAAAGAGTAAGGCCACGTCTAACTAGAAGGTATCCCTTCTTAGATTACTCCAAGTTGAACCTCTCTAGGACCTTATCAATGTAGGTACTCTGACTAAGGGCTAGGAGCTTCTTCGATCTATCCTTGTAGATCCTCACGCCTAGGATATAGGTGGCCTCCCCTAACTCTTTCATCTCGAAATACTTTTCTAGCCATGTCTTCACAGTTTGAAGACTAGGGATGTCATTTTCAATGAGTAGTATGTCATCGACATATAAGACCAAAAAAGTCACCAAGCTCCCACTGAATTTTCTATATACACAAGTATTATCTTCACTTTTGATAAAGCCGTAATCTCTCACTAGCTCATCAAACTGAAGATTCCAACTTCGAGAGGCTTACTTTAATTCATAAATGGATCTCTTTAGCCTGCACACATTATTAGCCTCTCCAGGATGGATAAAGCCATTAGGCTATGTCATACACACATCCTATGTTAGCTTTCCTTTAAAGAATGTTATGTTAACATCAATCTGTCATATCTCATAATCATGATATGTAGCTATATCAAGCAAAATTCGAATGGATTTAATCATGGCAACTAGCAAGAAGGTTTTATAGCTCACACCATGGATTTGTCTGAATCTTTTAGCCACTAATCTACCCTTATAGGTAACTATGTTGCCATCCATATCAATCTTCCGTTTGAAGACCAATTTACATCCTATGGATTTTACCCCATAAGGCAGCTCAACCAAATCCCAGACTTGGTTAGCCGACAAAGAATCAGTGTCGAATCGCATGGCCTCAAGCCATCTCTTGGAGTCCGGTCCAGTGACCACCTCTTCATAGGTCATGGGTTCATCCTCAATGATAAAGATCCCGTCGCATTGGGTCGGTAGCGACCCATAATTATTTGGTGTATGACGAATCATCCTAGACCTACGTGGGGCCTGTGTCTGAGCCTCCGGTTGCATAACAGCCGGTGCAAGTAGCTCAGGTTCCATCTCAATGTCTTATGGTTGAACTTGGACTTCTTCCAAGTCAAACTTCCTCCCACTAGTTTCCTTCAAAAGAAATTCCTCTCAGACACACAATTCCACTGAGGTGTTCTAGGAGGAGTGAGCTGGGATACAATTCCACCCTCCCTCAAATAGTCAAAGAACTTTCGGCTCAAGTATCTCCACCACGATCTGATTGAAGAGTTTTAATTGATCTACCAAGCTGATTCTATGTTTGAATTCTGATCTTGATTTTGATTTTGATTATAATTCTGATTTGATCTTTGGTATCCTTTATTCTCATTGTTTCCCCCTACATTGTTATTGTTTTTCCATGAAAGGTTGGGGTGATTTCTCCATTCAGGGTTGTAGGTACTAGAATAGGGATTATTAGATCTACTTTGATTATAATTCCCTATGGCATTCACATGCTCATTACCCTGATCAACAACTATTCTACAATTTTCAGAAGTATGACCATTATTGCCACAAATTTCACAAGTGATAGAAGAAATAGAAGCAGTCTGCATAGAATTAAACTTACTGCACAAAAAGTCTACCTTCTCTGCTACGGATCGCCATCCTTCACTTTCACCCTTACTTTGAGAAGGTTTGTAAAGTACTCCTCTCTCAGTAGTCCATTGATTGTGATTCAATGCCATCTCCTCTAGCAGTCTGAAAGCAGCATCAATCGTTTTGCTCATCAGGGCTCCACCTGCAGCAGCATCCACAGTTAATTTGGTATTATACAATAATCCATCATAAAAAGTATGCAATAAAATCCAATCTTCAATGCCATGGTGAGGACACTTCCGTTGTAATTCATTAAATCTTTCCCATGCCTCACTGAATGACTCCCCATCTTTTTGTTGAAAGCTTGTAATTTGATTTCTTAGTCGACTTGTCTTGCTAGGAGGGAAGTATTTTGTCAAGAAGGAATTTGAAAGTTGATTCCAAGTTGTGAAGGTTCTAGTAGGTTGTGATTGTAGCCATTTCACCCGGTCCCTAAGAGAAAAAGGAAAAAGTCTTAATTTCAAAGCATCGTTAGAAACACTATTAATTTTGATAGTATTGCATAATTCTAACAACAAAGACAAGTGTTGGTTTGGATCTTCTAGTGGAGATCCTCCAAACTGATTTTGTTGAATCATGGAAATAAAAGCAGGCTTAATTTCGAAGTTGTTAGCCTCTATCGCTAGTCTAGCAATGCTAGAGTGAATCTCTTGAGAATTAGGGGCTGCATAGTCCCTAAGGGTTCTCTGATTATCTCCCATCTCTAAGATTTCTACTTGTGTCTCCTGTTGCGATGTCTCTTGTAACTCTTCTTCCAGTCTTAACTTCCTGTGGACTCTAAGTGTTTTGTTGATTTTAGGATCCAATGGAGTGGTCCTGACCTAAGACTTCTACGCATGCAAATTAGATAGATCAAGTGATTTCAAGAAAACTAAATAACAGAAAATAAAATAAAAACAGTAACTAAAAACCTAGTCTAGCAATAATCTCAATGTCTTCGATATCAACAAAAACTAAGGTCCCTAGCAACGACGCAAAAAATTTGTTGTATCCCAAGTTTTTTGGCGTGTACCTAGGACTAATCCCCGGCAACGACGCCAAAAACTTGTTGTGTCCGCAAGTGTACGGATACTCGAAGTAATAAAGAAAGTATCAAATCCATAGGGACCTATGCTGCTGAGTACCGAATAATTGATTTTCACTATCTAGGCAATCGAAAGAGTGCAAATTAGCAAACGAAGACCAAAGCGTTGAAAAAGAATTATCAGAGAGAGATAAGCTGGGACTAGGGTTTCGTTCACTTTAATTTTTATGACTAGACATGAATAGAGATTTCATCAGTTTAATTTTATCATGACAAAGATGCAATTTACTTGAATAAAAGGATTATCTCACTTTCGTGCAGACAACCATGCAGGGATAAATCTTCGCTCTCGCGCAAGAATCGTCCCAACGCTAATGATAAGTAAATCATCGAACTGAGAACTCAAGGATCACTTTCATGCATCCGAGTTCTAAGTCGATAATCTCTAGTGGAATTTCAAGGATCACTTTCGTTCATCCGAATCTCGACACTAGTTTTACTCAAGGTTCTCTAACGTTCCGATCTTTGCTTTCGCACAAGATCTCCACGTTTGAAAGCTTAGACTCAATCCTATATTTATATTATTATCATGGCAGTTAGCTTATTAGAATCGAACAAACAAGAACTAACCTAAAAAGGGTTCCTATCATGCAATTCTAGGGTTCCAAATTCTCAAGCAATTACTTTTCAGTGAATAGCGAAAATTCTAAAACATAAATAATAATTTAGATCTAAGGAGAGTCTAAGAACAAAACATCACATGAGTAAAATCATCATGCTAAGATTAAACAAGATGAAATAAGAAAAGATAGTCATCTAGTCATTAAAACTCGAGTGAATTACTCCCCCATGCCCCAAAAGAGGTTTAAGCTATCATGGAAGGAAGATTACAATGATTCATGATGAAGAAAATCGAAACAGAGGAAGAGTGAAAGTTACGGTACGGCCGTAATCTGGGCGAGCAGCGGCGGCGCTCGGTTTTCTGGTGATTTCTCCTCCGTCTGATCTCCGATCATGTTGAAACTTTAGGTGCTCCTTCTCCCCCTCTATGCGTAGCTTCCACTCAAATTTCACGGCCGGAGATGCACTGTACGCTTCCCGGCGGTGAAACCTAGGGCGGTGGCGTGTGAGGCAATTTCTCTCTCTGTGGTGAACGAAAATTAGGGCTTTTGGTGTGCTTGGCTTTGTCTCATCGATGGCTTCCTTTCTCCTTCTTACTGCTTTGAATATAGGGGCCTGGATCATCCGCAATCAACCGCATAAAAATTGGGCTTCGGAGTTGACCGGGAAAGTCGCGAGCAGCGATGTAATTACGACCGCAATGGTCTTTACGGCAGGGCCGTAATCTGGATAGTGAGGTCTCGGCTTGAAATCTTCTAGAATTACGGTACCGTAATGTTCTTTATGGTTGAATTGTTGTATCCCAGCAAGTAGGTAAACTAAACTTATTCTTAAAGTCGTAGCCAAAACCTAAGTATTGGCGCACAGGGACTTGTCACCCCCTGATACGGCTCTAAAAACTTATTCGGTTACCACACTTGTTGTTATCTCCGCTAGTGCACGGATACTCGAAGTAATAATTAAGATATCGAACCCACAGAGACCTATGTTGTCGAATACCAAATAGTTGATTTCTTACTACCTAGGCAATTCCAAGTAGTGAAAAATAGCAATCGGAATCTAAAACAGAATTATCAGAGAGAAAAACTGGGACTAGGGTTTCGTTCACTTTAACTTTTATGACTAGATATGAATAAGGATTTCGTCAGTTCATTTTTATCATGATGAAGATGTAATTTACTTAATAAAAGGATTGTTTTACTTTCGTGCAAACAACCGCATAAGGATTTATTTTTGCTTTCGCGCAAGATTCGTCCCAACGCTGAAGATAAGTAAATCATCAAACAATGAACTCAAGGATCACTTTCATGCATCCGAATTATAGGTTGATAACCTCTAGTGGAGTCTCAAGGATCTTTGTGCATCCGAGTCTCGACACTAATTTTACTCATGGATCTCCAACGTTCCGATCCTTGCTTTCGCACAAGATCTCCATGTTTGACAAATAGACATCGATCTATAGATTCATGTTATAATCATGGCAATTATTCTACTAGAATAGATCAAGTTGGATCTAACCTAAGGAAGGGTTCCTAACATGCAATTCTAGAGTTCCAAATTCTCAAGCAATTACCTTTCAGTCAACAGCAAAAATTCTAAGAACATAATTAGTAACATGGACTTATAGAGAGTCTAAGCACGATTATCACATGAGCAAAATCTTCATGCTAAGGTTAAACACAACGAAATATTGAAAAAGTAGTCATCTAGTAATTGAAAATTAAGTGAATTACTCCCCCATGTCCCAAAAGTAGTTTAAGCTATCATCGTGAAGGAATTACAATGAGTCATGGTTTCAGAAGATCGAAAATCAAAGGAAAAGAGAAGTTTAGAAAATACAGCACGGCTGTGAAGTATTTCACAGCCGTAATTTGCAAAGAATGTCGATGAACAGTGTCGGCGACTCTTTTTTCTTCGATTTCTCTTCCAATTGATCTCCTTTCGATCTGAAACTTCTGGTGTGTTGTCTCCTCCTTCAGATGAAGCTTCAGTTGAAAAATCATGGCCGGAGATCATCTGGATCGAGCGCGGCGGCGAAACCCTAGGCGGCGGCGTGAATCGCAATTTCTCACTCGACAGTGGATGAAAATTGGGGCTTCCGGTGTGTGAGTAATTCTCCCGTCAAAAGCTCCCCGATTGCTTCTTATGGCATCCAATTTAAAGCTCTGGATCGCTCGCAATCTTCTTTGCAAGAATCGGGCGTCGATATTGACCTGGGCGTCGTGATCAAATAAGGAATTATGACAGTGTAATAGTTCACGGCACTGCCGTAAAATCCCTCGAGTATTCTGTTCCTGAAAAGGTTGGAAATTACGGCACCGTAATCTGGTTTACGGTAGTGCCGTAAAATCGGCTGAACTCTCTGTTCGCGAATGTCTGGCAATTACGGCCCGTGTAGTTTCTTATAGTAGTGCCGTAAAATTGAGCAAAGTTTCTGTTCTGAAGCATTCTGAAATACGGTACCGTAATATTCTTTACGGTAGTGCCGTAAAATTTGAAAAACTTTCTTTTTCAGAAATTATTCAAAATACGGCAGGGCTCGAATTTTACGGTACTGTCTGAAATTACGGTACCGTAAAATGGATTACGGCACTGCCGTAATTTGCAGACTTGCTCCGTTTTGCATGAAATTTCTTGGGTGATCTCCTCTTGATGATGGAAATCCTTCTATGTATTTGATTTTGCTTGAAAATGTCTAAAAATAGTGCCTTTTTACCTGAAAACCATGAAAAACCAAAATAGAAGTAGACTTTGCAATATTCGATGAATTTAGCATGAAAACAAGTGAAAGATCTTCAATCTAGCATGAAAAGATATCCAAAATGATACAAAATATACTATATATTTTGGTGTCATCAAGTAGCGTAATCTCCATCAATCCTCTGATAAAAAACGCTCCAAAATACGGTACCGTAAATATGTTTACGGTAGTGCCATAATCATATGAGATTCTTTGCCCGGAAAACCACCAAATTACGGTACTGTAAAGGATATATTGGAGGTGCCGTAATTTCCTCTGAAGCTCCAAATCTTCTGAAATTTGACGTGTGATCTCCTTTTGATGTTGTGAATTCAATTATGCACTTGGATTGCTCGAAATCGACTAAAAAACTTGCCTTTTTACCTGAAAATCATTAAAAACATACAAGAGTGTAGATTCCGCAAATATTGATAAAAAGAGCATAAAAATAAGCAAAGTCTATGAATATGACACAAAACCATCAACAAAATGGCATAGAAATTACGATAAATTTCGGTGTCATCATTGGGTGGAAGTTTTGAGTTTTTTGAAAATGCATATGTAAAGACTATTGTACAAAGTGTGTTTTATAAATATATGTTATCATAGTTTGTATAAACTTACAAAAGGTGTTTTTGTTTTGTATAATGAACTTGAGTTTTATGATACGAGAAGAAGCTCCTTATTTGAATGGATGTTTGGATTGATAGTTGTTGTCTCCTAGGGGATGGTTATATAATCAATTTTTTATTTTCATGTAGAGTATGTTTTTTTTTTTGAATTGATTCTGGGTACATATAGCAAAATATTTTTATGATACGAATTTTCATAAATTGAATTATCATCTAGGGATGTGACAATTGTGGTATTAGAGCAACAGTTTGAGGATTTTATAGTGTTTTTTTTGTAGTTGATTATGTTGACATTTAGTGATTAACAAAACTTAATTTGCTGATTGTTTAGGTAATCAATATAACAAGATCATCACAATCTCCTAGTGATTCTCCAACTTACATGGCTGGTATTTTAAAAGCTTTGGAGACGATGTCTAGCATAATGCAACAACAAATGACAATAAGTGAAAATCAAAATAATTCTGTAGCATCAAGTCAACAAAGTACTGATCATATAAGACTAGAGAAGTTTAAAAAGTTGAATCCTCCTTCATTTTATGGTGATCCAAATCCAGATGTGGCAGAAAGGTGGCTTATGCAGATGGAGAAATTATTCACTATTACAAACTATTTAGATAATCAAAAGGTATTATTAGCATCATTTATGTTTGAAGATGAAATAGAGCATTGGTGGAGAATGCTAAAAAGGGTATCTGACTCAAGGGTGGAAGCCATCACATGGAATTACTTCTTAGAAAATTCAACGAAGGATACTTTCCAGAATGCATTAGAGATCAAAAGGAGATGGTATTCTTGCAGCTAATTCAAGGAAATGGTACGGTGGCACAATATGATGCTAAATTTGTTGAGTTATCAAGATTTACCCCACACATGGTTGACACTGAGGTAAAGAAGACAAAGAGATTTGAAAGAGGTTTAAAACCAAGTATAAGGACAAGACTTTTAGCTTTGTAACTTAGAAATTATGGTGAACTAATAGATAAAGCAATAATTGTTGAAAGAGATGTTGAAGAAATGCAATATATGTGAAACAAGAAGGGTAAAGCAAGAGGAATGGACAACAAGAGAAAGAGAGTCAATGAAGCTGAAACTAGTTATAAGAAATTTAGACCAGCTACAAGTAAAAAGACAAGACAATCTCAAAGGCTTCTTTCTTGTGCTAGTTGTGGAGGGAAACATGAGACCAAACAATGTTATAGATTTACTGGTGGATGTTTTGCTTGTGGTAAGCAAGGGCATCAAGCTAGATACTGTTCACATAATAAAAGGAAAGATTTAACATCCACAAAACTAGTAGTCCATGCTAAAGTGTATGCTATTGCTGAATCAAATGCTAAGGCTTCAAAATCAGTAGTTGAAGGTATACTTAACTTTTCAAATATAGATGCAAAGGTCTTATTTGATCCTAGCTCAAATCTGTCATTTTTTTCCCATCATTTTGCATCTCATTTGGGGAAAAAACCTAAGCAGCTTGATTTCAGATTGTGTGTCTCAACACCAATTGGTGATTTTTTAATTGCTAACCTTGTTTATCCTTCTTGTTTAATCACGATGGGTGAATATGAATTTTCAGCAAATTTGATCCTTTTAGACATCCAAGACTATGACATTATCCTTGGTATGGACTGGTGATGTGTCTGCAAGTGCACGAATACGTCGAAGTAATAAAAGATATCGAATCCACAGTGACCTACGTGTTAAGTACCAAATAATTAAATTTTTACTAGCTAAGCGATCGATGTACGATAGGTATAGAAGAACAAAATAGCGAAAACTGTCGTAGAAGATTGGAGAGAGAATACTGGGACTAAGGTTTCATCACTTTTTTATTCTCATGACTAGATATAATAAAGTTTGTATTAGTTATTCTAATCATGATGAAGAAAAAGTTTACTTAAAAAAAGAAATTGTCTCCTCTCGGACGTTCAATTTTCACAGAATTGCCTTCACTATCGTCACTTGCTGCTCAGTGTTAAATAAAAGTAAACCAAACTAAATCATTAAATCTACTTCTATAAATTTAATTTCTAAAGTCAAAATCTCAAGTAAAATTAAATACTCTCGTATCTTAATTTTATAGGTTTTACCTAAGGGGCTCTAACAATCAAAATTACCTCTCGGTCCATATTATCATGTCTGAAACAATGGAATCAATACTTACATGTAAAATAAGCATCATACATTAGGGTTCTAGGACTTTGCTACTCTCATAGTTTCTTGATCTAATCTAAGGGTTCTAGGTTTGTAAATCACCTCTCGGTCTATATTATAAACCCTAAAATATGTAAATAATAATTTCAAAGAAAATTAATCACAGAGGCAAAATTATCATTCAAAGAATAACAAATAATTTAAAAATTATCTAATCATTACAGAATTAAAAAAGGGATTACTCCCTAAGTCCCAAATAAAGTTTTACGCTATCATGGAGTAAGAAACACAACAATAATTTATCTTAAAAAAAATCAGAATTCGATAGAGGGTAAATAAAGGTTTTACTGATTTCACGGGGGTGTGACAAGTTTAGTTCAATTTTCACCACCCCGTGATTTCCTGATGAACAGAATCTGCACAGTTCATTGAACACTGTAACACATCCGTTTTTTCATTGATTTCTCCCAATCCAGAACTCCTTTTGTGCTAAAAATTTGCATGCATCCTCTCCTCCCTTGGGCGAAACTTTCCACCAAGTTTCGTCGCCTGAGATGCCCTCTATGCCTCTTGGCGAGAGAATAATTTCCAGTGATGCCTTTTGTGATTTCTCCCTTGTTTGAACTCTTTTTTTGCTGAAATTTGGTGTGTGTCATCTCCTCACTACAGCACAACATCCCTCAAAATATCGTGAAAAAAATATGATCATTAAGGCCCTTTGCGAATAGAAAACCTAGCAATCATCGCTACTAGGTTTTCTTCCTTGTTTCTCCACGATAGAGCTTGATTTTGGGCTTCAAATCCTCTCCTCTACTTATAAAATCTTTTTGTATTTTTAGATTTCCTGATTAGGGCTCTGATTTGTCTAATTTTTCTTCAAAAAAATGGGAAATGGGGGGTGGCGAAAGACTCGAGCATGCGGTGGCGACTGTTTTTACCCAATTTAATATTTTCACACCCCCATGAAAATTTTAGTTCATTTTTCACTAGGGTGTGAAATCAAAAAATTTCCAAAATTAACCCCTTTGTTTAAAATTTTGTGCTGATTCTGTTTCCGGCCTCTGATTTCTTCTATTCCATTAAAAATAAGCCTCTTTTATCTGAAAATGATAAAAAAAATGAGAAGATGTGTAGATTATGAAATAATCAAATAATTAAGTTTAAAAATAAGCAAAAGAGCATAAAAATGACTCAAAATGACTATACGATCAATATAAATTTTACTACTAATTTTTGAGTCATCAACTGGCTTTCTTCATATCATGCTATTATAGATTGTTACAAGAAGATAGTCACCTTGAATCTACCCAATGAAATCCAATATCATTTCAAGGGTGTTGCACCTGATTCTAGTCTATATCTTATTTTATCTATGCATGCTTATAGAGTAATCAACAAAGGGTGGGCATGTTATTTAGCACTGGTGAAAGAATGCCATGAACTTACTCCTAATCTGAGTGTGATACCCATTGTTAAATAATTCCAGATGTGTTTTGATGTCTCGTATTTTTATAGTCTTTTAGACTAGTATTTACATGCGAATCGAGACATAATATCATGCTTTTACATCTCTTTCTAGCTTATTTTATTGATTTTGTTCAGAAGCTTCACTTCTTGTCTCATTCAATGAATACAGGACAATTCACTTATGTTTTGAGCTAATTGGAAGCATATTTATGTTCCTAAGTTAATCAAGGACCTTGACAAGAAATTTCGCTTCAAATGGGGCTAATTTCTGAAATTACGGCCGAGGCCATAATCTGTGTTATGGCCATAATTATCAGTTGAATTGCTAAAAAAGCCCATTATTATGCAAGTGTAATCATACTTTGAAGACATGCTCTTAATTTTCTCATTGGAAGTCATTTGGGCAAAGAAATCTTTAACAGACAACATTACGGCTATAGCCGTAATTTCTGCCTGCTCGTAATATTCCCACCGGCAACTGCTGACGTCAAACAATGGCCAGAATCAAAGACGAGTCAAAGGCCAGCATGCCCGCAAAATTTCAGATGAAACGGAGTTTTCTACCAAAATTATGGGCATAGCCATAATCTTCGTTACGCCCGTAATTTTCACATGCACATTAATGGCCCGCATTAAATATGCATAACTCACTCGTTTTAACTCCGTTTTGGGCGTTCCTGGAGTCAAAACGATGAGTATCTAAAGGCCCATAAGTGTATGAAGATTTGAAGGGTCGAAGAGCACCGAAATCAGAATTACGGGCATGGCCATAATAATAATTACAGCCGTAATTCTCCCCTGCGCACCCAAACTCAAAAGAGCCATAACTTTGTCATTATAGCTCCATGTTTGACGTTTAAGGTGTAAAAACGTAGCTAATTAAAGGCTCCATCAATCCATGTATTCAGATTTGGGATCAAGCTCTATATAAAAGGCGAAATATCCCTTGGAAAAGAGACGAGTTCTAGTGAAGGGTTGAGACTTTGGTGAAAATCTTGGGAGAAGAAAGAAGGCTCTTGTGCGCCACTCTAGAAGGCTTTAAGGAGAAGAATCGCTGCCCTTTTCTTGAAGAGTTTGCCTTCTTTTATTTTATGTCTTCACTTTCGTATCTTCTTTCTTAGAGATTGTACTTAACGACGCTATGATAGCGTAATCTTTTCATCGGAACTAAGGGTGTAGTCTCGTTGTTTGTATCTTATTGTCGAACTTGTTTTTTTATGGCAAAAGCAAATTTTATCTTGTGCTTATTCGTTCAATGCCACTTTACTGCTAGTGTTGCATTGGCCGCGCAATTACTTTTCTTAGGCGCCGCAAGAAGGACCGAAAGGTGAATTGCGACACTAGATCTGCTTGTTCGAACATACTCTGACCTGTCAAGAAATTGGGTAGGATTTGTATGAGGAATTTCATAGTATCTCTGAACCCATTGGATCAATCTAGGTACGGTAAGCCACGAAAGTAGGACGCCGATCTAGATTGATACCGGATTACACCGTCGAAAGAGGGTAATCTGTACCTTTTGATACTTCCTTGAGCATCTTTAAGATTGCTTTGCTATAATTTTAACTTGTAAGAGTTTAAGATCTTTCAACGAGATGAACCCGATGTTCTAATATCTCTAACCCTGGTTTTTTTCATAAAGTTTTCTCTCACTGGACTCGATTTACTTTAAGTTATATTTACTCTACTTTTCTGAAATCTAAAACCACTTAATCAATTGTCTAGCTATTAATTTGTAATCTCTTGGTACTTGATCACTGTCCTTGTGGGTTCGACATCTTAAGTACTACACGCGACAAAACCGTCACGCTTGCGTTTAGTTGTGCGTTAGTATAGCACACATCAAGTTTTGGCGCCATTGCCGGGGACAGGAAATCAATATCGAAGTGATTTAATAATTGGTAGACTAAACGTTTTGTTTCTTTTGCTATTGCTTTTATTTCTTTGTTTTCTTGTTTTGTTTCTTTGTTTTTGTGATATAGTTTTCATCTCAATCTCTATTCTTTGCACTTAACTATTATATGCATAGAGGTTTACAATCAGGTGGATTGAAAGATCTATACGAGCTTGATCAAGAGATTGAAAGGACGTTCCATCGCAGAAGACGATTAAAGGAATTGAGTGCTAGAGATGCATCAAGGATTATTGAACCTATTCCTATTGATCTACCGATGGCGAACAACAACAGGACTCTGAAGGATTTCGCTGCTCCTAATGCGTAGGGTCTTCACTCCAGTATTTCTCGACCTCCAGTGGAGGCCAATAACTTCGAGATAAAGCCCTCCCTTTTATCGATGGCTCAGTAGAACCAATTCGGAGGCCTACCATCTGAAGACCCAAATATGCACCTGTCAATTTTCTTGGAGTTCTGCGACACGACGAAAATGAATGGAGTTTCTAGCGACGCACTACGACTACGACTCTTCCCATTCTCTCTACAGGATAGAGCTTGAAACTGGCTATACTCTCTCCAGCTTGAATCGCTAACCACTTGGGAACAGCTTTCCCAAGCATTTCTTTTGAAGTACTTTCCCCCAAGCAAAACTGTTCAATTGCGAAACCATACCACTGGTTTCACCCAAAAAGATGGGGAATCTCTGTATGAAGCTTGGGAGCGATTCAAGGAGCTTCAACGCTTATGCCCACACCACGGCTTGGAAAAATGGATAATTGTTCATACATTTTACCATGGTTTTAACTATAATATGCGTCTTACTGTAGATGCAGTCGCTGGTGGAGCAATCATGAACAAGAACGTCCATGATGCAATGAATCTACTAGAAGACATGACCCTGAATCACAACCAATGGGCTGGAGATCAAAGAGGTACATCATCTAGGGTCATTGCGCCAGGTAAGTATGAATTAGATGCCTTGAGTTCTTTAGCAGCCAAGGTTGACTCGTTATCTAGTAAACTGGATTCGATGCATCTCAATTCTGTTGATTCAAGTTCTAATTCTGTTGTATGTGAGATTTGTGGTATTTTTGGCCACAGCCATGCTAATTGCCAGTTAGTTGTTTCCCAACCCTCTGAACAACACCGAGAATATGTTAATAATGTAGGGAACCAAAATCCTAGACCTCAACTTGATCCCTACTCAAATACATACAATCCTGGTTAGAGAAACTATCCTAACTTCTCTTACAGGAACAACCCCAACACTACTCCACAATCAAACTACAGATCACCACCTGGTTTTCAACCTCGACTGTCACACCCCCTAGATGGTAATCAATTAGCTTGGTCCCCAAAGCCTCATGTAATCTTTGCCAAAATCTAGAAAGAAATCTTGGGTCTCTATCAGATACTATCTCAATGGGAACACCATGAAGTCTTACTATTTCAGCAATATACAAACTGGTAAGCTTATCAAGGGCGTATGTCATCCTAATTGGCAAGAAATGTGCAACTTTAGTCAACCTATCAACAATCACCCAAATGGCATCATGTTTCCTAGATGTCAAGGGAAAACCAGAAACAAAATCCATAGCAATGTTTTCCCACTTCCATTCCGGCACCTCTAACGGTTGTAGTAGTCCTCTAGGCTTTTGGTGTTCAGCTTTGATCAATTGACAGGTTAAGCACTTGGAAACATATTGTGCGATATCTTTCTTCATACCATCCCACCAAAAACATTTCTTTAAATCATTATACATTTTAGTGCTACTTGGGTGTATAGAATCTTTGGACTTGTGTCCCTCTTCCAAAATTTTCTCTTTACTTTCTGAACCATGTGGAATACAAATCCTATCCCTGAACATTAATATGCCATCAGTCCTAATATGAAAAATCCTGTCCAAGACCTTTATCAATTTTCTCTCTAAGGTTCTTTAGTTGCCTATCTTGAAGTTGTTCTTCTTTGATATGTTGAAGAAAATCAGATTGCACTTTGAGGATGCAATTAGAACATTTTGCTTTTGAATGTCTATCTTGATATTCAAACCAAAAAATTCTTCACATAATTGCCACTGCTTTACCATTAAGCTTGCCACCAAGTTAGAGGACTTTCTACTAAGGGCATCAGCTACCACATTTGCTTTACCAGATTGATAATTTATAGTACAATCATAGTCTTTTAGTAATTCTATCCATCTCCTTTGTCTCATATTCAATTCTTTCTAGGTGAAGATGTATTTCAAGCTTTTATGATCAGTATAGATCTCAAAGTTCTGGCCATACAAATAATGTCTCCATATTTTTAAGGCAAAAATGATAGCAGCTAACTCCAAGTCATGTGTTGGATAGTTTTGCTCATACACTTTCAATTGCCTAGAAGCATAATCAATTACATGGCCATTTTGCATCAAAACACAACCAAGCCCTTTTCTTGAAGCATCAGTGTACACTATAAATCCATCGTTACTTTGAGGTATAGTGAGGATTGGTGCACTAGTTAATCTTCTTTTTAACTCTTGGAAACTTTCTTCACATTCATCACTGCAAGCGAACTTTATATTCTTTCGAATCAATTTTGTGAGAGGACTTGCAATTTGTGAAAAACCTGCTACAAACCGTCTATAATAACCTGCCATACCCCGAAAACTTCTCATTTCTGCTACATTTGTTGGTCTTTCCCACTTTATCACTGCTTCTACCTTTCTCGGATCAACTGATATCCCTTCTCCTGAAATGACATGACCTAGAAAGTTGATTGTCTTTAACCAAAATTCACATTTACTCAACTTGGCAAACAACTTCTTTTCCCTCAATATTTGTAACACACATCTTAAATGCTCTTCATGCTCTTGATGACTTTTTGAGTATACTAAGATATCATTGATGAAGACAATCACACATGTATCTAAAAGTGAGTGAAATACCCAGTTTATTAGATCCATGAAGACTGCAGGAGCATTAGTTAAACCAAAGGGCATAACGAGGAATTCATAATGGCCATATTTGGTTCTGAATGCTGTTTTTGGAATGTCCTCGGTCTTGATCTTACTTAATGATAACCAGATCTCAAATCAATTTTTGAAAATACTTGTGCTCCTTGTAATTGGTCAAACAAATCATCAATTCTAGGTAAGGGATACTTGTTCTTGATTGTTACCTGATTCAATTGCCTATAATCAATACAAAGCCGTAAGGTACCATCTTTCTTTTTAACAAACAATACTGGTGCACCCCATGGTGAGACACTAGGTCTGATGAACCCTTTATCTAACAACTCTTGTAATTGCTTTTTCAACTCTATTATTTCTGGTGGTGCCATTCTATATGGAGTCTTTGAGATGGGCATAATACCAGGCATGAGATCAATACTAAACTCAACTTCTCTATCAGGGGGTAAACTAGGCAAGTCATTAGTAAAGACATCTGGAAATTCTTTCACAATGGGTATCATCTTCAAATCAAGTGTAGGTTCTTGGTATTCCTTCACATAGGCTAAATAACATTCACACCTGTTATTGAGAAGTTTTGAAGCATGATATGAAGAAAGCCAATCCATACAAGGATAATATCATAATCATGAACATTTAATAGGATCAAATTTGCTGGAAGTTCATGTGTCCCCATAGGAATTAAACAATAAGGATAAACAAGATTCGTAGTCAAAGATTCACCAACCGGTGTAGAGACATGCAACACGCAATCAAGTTGTTTAGGTTCCTTTCCCAAATGAAATGCAAAATGAGGGGAAACAAATGATAAGTTTGAGCTAGGATCAAATAAGACCTTTGCAACTTTATTTGGAAAATGAATCATACCTTCAACTACTGATTTTGAAGCCTTAGCATCTGGTTCAACAATAGCATACACTTTAGCATGGGCTACTGGCTTTGTGGATGGTACCTCTCTCATTCTATTATGTGGACAATCTCTTGCTAAATGTCCATGCTTACCACAAGCAAAACATGCACTAGTAAGTCTATAACATTGTTTGGTCTCATGTTTCCCTCCACAATTAGCACATGAATGAAGTCTTTGTGGTGGCCTTGTCATATTACTTGTCATTGGTCTCATTTTCTTATAATTGGCACTAGCTTCATTTACTCTCTTTCTCTTATTGATCATTTCTCTTGCTTTGCCCTTTTTGTTTCTCATATCTTGCATCTCTTCAACATCTTTTTCAACAATTGATGCTCTGTCCACTAAATCACCATAATTTCTCAGTTTTAAAGCTGAAAGCCTTGTTCTTATACTTGGTCTCAATCCTCTTTCAAATCTCTTGGATTTCTTTATCTCAGTGTCCACCATGTGTGGGGCAAATCTGGATAATTCTATGAACTTAGCATCATACTATGCCACAGACTGGTTTCCTTGACTTAACTGTAAGAATTCCATTTCTTTTTGATCTCGCAGGCTTTCTGGAAAATACTTTTCATAAAATTTTTCTATAAAGAAATTCCAAGTGATAGTTTCCTCTCTTGCCTCAGCTACTCTTTTGACCATTCTCCACCAATGTTCTGCTTCTCCTTCAAACATAAATGATGCTAGTAATACCTTTTGACTATCTGAGTAGCTGGTAACTGAAAATAATTTCTCCATTTGCATCATCCACCTTTCTGCCAAATGTGGATTTGGGTCACCACAAAATGTAGGAGGATTCAACTTCTTAAACTTCTCTAGCCCCATATGATCATTATTTTGTTGACTTGATGCAGCAGAATTTGTTTGATTCTTACTTCTCGCCATTTGTTGTTGCATCAAACTTGACATTGTCTCTAATGCTTTTATAACACTAGCCATTTGATTTGGAGACTCACTAGGAGATTGAGATGACCTTGTCATCTTGATTACCTAAACAATCATCAAAGGACACATTGTTAAACACTAAGTTCACCATGATCAAATGATAGATCCCTAGAAAATCCAAACAAACTTTTGCTCTGATACCATAATTGTCACACCCCTAGATGGTAATCAATTATTCAAAATTGATATCATATAAAAAAAAATTTGGCATGATGTATCCATGATCCATAAGTGATAACCTGTTCAACCATCATTTATATATGAGGTAACAACAACTCATACAACTTAAATCACAATTTAAACTTCAAATTCAATTCTAGTAAGCACAATACTTAGAGATCAAGAAACCATACATCTTAGATCATAAAAGCCATGCATCATTTATCCAAAACCATAATTTCATTCCATACATGTCATTCCATTACAATCACTAAACACAATATCATATATGAGTCTTTAAAACACAAAGTATCTTTGTCCTATACAAGTCATGGATCTTCTCATACTCAGTTTACAAACACTTCAACTACATGGATCACATAGGTGTACAAGTGCAAAACACAAAACGATAACTCATGTGTTTCAGTGAAACCTTCTACATAGCTCGTAGCCCAAGCTAACCTGTCAAGAGGTTAGAAATGCAAGAATTGAGCAAGAATGCTCAGCAAGTAAATAAGATGCCAAAAAAAAGTAAGTGCATACTAGGTTTCCACAACGCTCCAAATGGAAGTATAATGATATGGTAAGCATGTTATGGTAATCAAAGTATAATGATATGGTAAGCAATAGTGATAATGGCATGGTATGCATTAGTGCCATTGTATGCACATCATGAAGTAGCAACCCAAAGAAACATAGTTACATGGTAAACATAAACAAAAGTAACAAGAATTACATGGTAAGGTAAGCAAAAGATTTCAAAGCAGAATAATCCCAAAAGATAAATGACATACATAGCATAGCGTAGTGGTCACACGAATCAATGCAAAGAAACATAGAGGTACATGGCATATAGCATAGTGGGAAATCACATATAACATAATCTTCCACGTCTGGAAGCATATTCCACCCCCGTCAGGGTGAAACCCAAACATAGGCCAGCTGGAGCGATCATGGCTCCTTAAATCAGAGATAGCGGGATTCAAGAGGTGGCCCCCATTAATTCTAATGTGGCACTTTGTTCCATGTAGCACTTTGTTCCACAACTATCAATCTCTTCCCATTTCTGGGCTCATAGTCATATCAGAGATAGTGGGATTCAAGAGGTGGCTCCCATGGATTCAAGAGGTGGCCCCCATTATTTCTAATATGACACTTTATTCCATGTAGCACTTTGTTCCACAACTATCAATCTCTTCCCATTTCTGGGCTCATAATAGCTTTCCCACTAGCATGCACATACATAAACCAAAGAAGGCATACCAAAAGGGTTTATAGTATCAAACACTCAAAGATGTGACCCATAAGTTCAGACTTCCTACCAGGGCTGACATGCTCAATTCCACATGGAAGAGACATATAGAGCAGTATAGGTCACCTACCAAACCATTTAGGCAAAGTATACATAGATATGGACATGACACCCAAAATCAAAAATCTGAAGCTTGTTTACCATATGAACTTTTCACTCTTCATAAAATACCATTTGGTGTGATATTGATGCCAAAACAAAGGTTTTTGAGTCTACTTTACAGAGCAACAAATGTGACTCAAATTGGAGCTCAATACAAAAAGTTATGAGCTATAGAGTAGCAATAGGTCAAAATCTAGACAAGTAGATTTCAGGATTTTTATGGTTAGGTAGAAATTCATTTATAAATTCATTTATGAGCCAAATCATGCAAATAAAGGCTCCAAGTGTAGGTTATGATGTGTAATTTATATAAAATGAATAAAATGATACCATTACTATCACAAAAGTTGGACATAGATATCACTCACTAGCTAAAGGTCCAAACTATAAACCCAGATTTACTGGATCAGATTAGGCTGAGGGAACAAGGTCGATAAACTCATCTACACTACTCCATATCTGACCCACGAGAAAGATAATTAAATCTTCTTTACAATGGATCTGATTTCAGGCGGTTTGGTTCAGTGAGTCAAAAGTTCTGCTAATTTGAATGCAAAAAGGTCGGAGTGACTTCACATATGGATTCATAGTCAAGGAACATAGAATTTATTCCTTTTCCAAAAACCGACTTTACCATAATTCATAGAAATCAGAACCAAACTGAAGTCATTCATGAAGAGCAAGATCATGTCACATAAAATTGAAGTCAAAGGCAAGCAAGTACAAAGGAAGAATAAGAACTTGCCTTATATGCCCAAACTTCACTTTCTCTTTGAATTATCCCCTTTTCTTCCTCTTCCCTTGCGTATACTTTTTTTTTCTCCCAAACTTGGAACGAAGCAAAAGGAAGGAATGGCAAAATTTTCCATCTTTATCTCCTCATGCATGAGGAGATGAGGTGGAAGCGTAAGGCAAAGTCAAGGTTAATGAGGTGGCAAGGTGATTTCCTTTATGCCCTCATAGTTTCCTTTATTTTCCTTTATGCCCTTCTGTTCTATTTTCATAGTTTCCTACCATCACAAGTAGAATTCCCTTAAGTCCTACTCTTCACTTAACTTCTTAAAACTCTTCCATGTTAATCAACAATTTAGAAAGCACTACAACAAGAAGATCATCGTACATGACATTTGCTACCAAAAAGCATAATGACCATTGTAGATTTGCTTTTGGTTTTGAGTGTATTATATCGACCATATACACCACAACCTCAAAAGACCTCACTTGAAATAATCATGGAAAATTTCATCTCCTCTCAAACCAAGACCAATGAGAGAGTAAATGATATGCTGCGTCATGTGACAACTAGACTGGATGCCATAGAAGCCCATAACGAATAGGTAGATATCCAATTGGCAAACCTAGCCTCCAGCCTAGCTAGACCCGCAGGTAGGTTACCTTCTCAACCTAAACAGAACCCACGAGAGAATTGCAGTGCAATTTCCACTTGTACTGGTAAGCAACTGGAGGAACCGAGAGTACCTGATTCCAACCTGAGTCTTGACGCATCTACCAGTCATGTACCCGTACCCGAGAGATCAAGTGAAGAAAAAGATGATGATGAGAGTGAACCAGCTTATGTTCCACCACCGCCATACAAGCCACCAATTCCATTCCCTCAAAGACTGGCTAGGGCGAAGCTGGATAAACAGTTCAAAAAATTTTTAGAAAATTTGAAAAATTTGTACATCAACATCCCCTTTACTGAAGCACTGACGCAAATGCCCACATACGCGAAATTTTTGAAAGACATTCTTTCAAACTGGCGGAAGTTAGAAGAACCTGGTAAGTGGTGCTTACTGAAGAGTGTAGTGCCATTATTCAAAACAAGCTTCAAGATAAATTGAAAGATCTGGGCAGTTTTTTGATACCATGCAAAATAAGGGATTTGACTTTTGAACACACATTGTGTGATTTAGGCGCCAGTGTCAGTTTAATGCCCTTTTCTATATGAAGGAAACTAGACATTGGTGATCTGAAACCAACACCGATTTCGTTGCAACTTGCTGGCCGCTTAGTACAGAAGCCAGTAGGAATTCTGGAAGATGTTCCGATTAAGGTCGGTGACTTCTTCATTCCAATCGACTTTGTAGTGCTTGAGATGGAAGAGGACACGAAGTTACCGATAATTTTGGGAAGACCATTTCTTGCAACTGCCGGAGCAGTTATCGACGTTAAGAACGGGAAACTAGTCTTAAACATCGGTGAGGAGGCTATTGAATTTGATTTATCACAAAGTCTAAAACACCCTTCTGTTGCAGATTCATGTTGGAACCTTGATATTTTTGATGATGCGATTAAAGATAAAAATCCTATGGTTGATGGGATGAATATGGACCCACTAGAGGTCTGTCACTTCGAAAGTCCAGATAGTGAAGAGAATGAAGAAGCCCAAGCTTGTGCGAAACTGATGGACTCGGCTACATTCCTTGGTGTTGATACCTGCATTGCAAACTCTGAATAACACTGCGGTCGAGCTAATGACCCTAAACAAGCACTTCTTGGGAGGCAACCCAAGTACTTTATTATTATTATTATTATTATTATTATTATTATTATTATTATTATTATTATTATTTTAATTTTTGACGAGTGTTATTTCATGTTTGTTGTAGGTTCATTGAAGTTGAATTTATACGTGTGTTAAAAAAAAATTACAGGTGTTGCTGTAATATTCATTATGGCTATGAAAGGGGCTAAATAATGGTGAAGCCGTGATTGGAAACATCAAAATCATGGAAATCTGTTTCCACATTTGATGAGGGCTCACGGGCGCTCCCCTTTCTCCAGCCTTAACAAATTCTTCCACCATTTTCAAGCTTTAATCAACGCCATCAATAGCAGCTGCCCCTTTCCTTCTTTACTGTAGTCGGAAAACGCCCGCCACCCTCTTCAATCTGCGAGGGAAATCTGCCGTTTTTCTAGATTTTCAATCCATCAGACAGCCGTTCGCCGTTTGTTGATTTCGTGAGTTATGGAGGCAACGATCCTTCTTCCGCAGCCGAACCTTGAACGACATTAATCTGCCGCTGAACCTGAAATCGGCGCACTGCTTCACTCCACGGAAAATGTCCGCCGCTCTCCAATATCTCCAATCATAGCCGCCCATCTCCAATCATAGCTGCCCACTTCAATCGAATCGTCTACCGCACTCTTCAATCTTCCGCCCTCTCCTTCATCTTCTACAACTGCCACAGACGTCAAGCTTCAAGCATCCGCTCGGTGCCGCCCTCTTTAATCCTAACTCGAAACTGCCGCTGCCATCTTCAGTGTTCACTGCACCCTCTGACTCCTAATCAGCACTGCTCTTCCCAGCGTTTCCAACCCCTCGCATCTGTAGCACCGCTCTCCTACAATCTACAGTAGAAACTGTCGCTGCCATCTTTAAGCTTTCGCCGACCAAATCATTAGCTGCCCCTTTGCTTCTGAGACTCGGTCGACAATTACAGCCTCTGATTCCTGCATTCACTGCTTATTTAAAGAAAGGCTCGAAGGCAACTTCCCTTGTGACTTCCTCCGAGTTCTCGCTCTACAAAGTCTGCAGCACTGCTGCTTCCCAAGCGCCAAGCCACCTTCACGACCACTGATCTGCCAGCTCCGCTCTCTGATTTACTTGCTGATCGGCTTTTCTAAATTTCTTACCGGAGGCTTCTTGCAGAAAATGACGCGTCTGACTGCTGCTGACATCTTCACGAGCGTCCACTACCCCTCTTGTTACCGGTGTTCTTTACAGCGACGTGTCTCGCCAACTTCCATTTTCACCTCCGACAGTTGTAGGATCTCGGCACCACCACAATCGTCCAATCCGTCAGCGCTCTTCATTGTTTGACTTTTGTCGAGACATGGATCAGTTTAGCGTCAACGTGATTCCAGATTTGCTTGAGATTCCTATTCCTCCGCTTCTAACTTTCGGCTATTAGAGGTTTTGGTTCTCTTGCTGCCGCTTTCTCTCTATCTTAATTTGCTGCATAGCCAAGAGATCTACAATGGTCCACAAGCGTAAGATCAAAGCCCGGACTTCTACCATGCACGTACCTGCTTGTTCTGCCATTCTGCCCGCTTCATCAGATGTTGTTCCAAGGTCCACAAAGATGGTGACGATGATGAGGACGATCATAAGGAGGAGGATTAGCTCTGATACGACTGATTTTGTGAGTTTTCTCACCCCTATTTCCAAATTTTGAGTTCGTTTATTGCTATGCATAGGGACTATGCATATTTCAAGTCTAGGAGATAGAGGGTTCACTTTGGTTTCTCTAGTTTTAAAACTTTTTTTTTAGATAAATACAACACTTTGTGTTTTGTTTTGATACTCTTGTTTTGTTAGCTACACCCTTACTTTCCGATATTAGGATTACACTATCTAATTTCTGAAATGTCGATAATTTTACTGATGATAAGTGGTGATATTATTTTGGTTTCAAATGACAATCATGATAGCTTGATGGTTTATATTGACTCCATGGGAATCATTATGATTTGAATCTTAGTCCTAAGTCAGGAAATTCTTTTGATTATCTTATTTGAGGGAAAAAAAGGACTGTGGAGTGACCTATCCGATATTCGATTGAGGTTTTTATTTTCTAGTAATGCTTATAATCTCTTTGTGGAAGTACGTACCTCTATCTATTTGATTCACCTTACTACTTGTTGGTTTTGATCAATGCACTTATCTGATAGCTGTTATCTCCTCTAAAAAAAAAGAAAAAAATCAAAAAGAAAAGTAATAAAACTCCTCTACTTGGCACTGCAAAAAATTGGCAGTGGTACCGAAGACATGAGTTGAAGTCAAAACAGAAAAAAAAAGACAGAGGATGAAAATTACACAAAAATAAAGAGTGCATTGTTTTTTTTTTCCAACTTGTATCTTTGGTTGAATCAGGTTTGAATAGAGTGCGTACTCCAAATAAAAGATTACTGCATTTCATGGAGGTAAATCTTATCTGACTTTGGTTTTTGGATCTTCACACCTTTATTCCTGACCATAGATGATTATCTTGAATGCCCTGACTTACTAATATTTATTCATAATGATATCTCCATGGATATTTTATAAGCTTGATATGATTTCATCCTTTTCTGAATACCACCCTTATCTTTTAAATGCTTGAGGACAAGCAATGATTTAAGTCTAGGAGATTTTGATGTCTCGTATTTTTAGTCTTTTACACTAGTATTTACATGCGAATCGAGACATAATATCATGCTTTTACATCTCTTGCCAGTTTATTTTATTGATTTTGTTCATAAGCTTCACTTCTTGTCTCATTCAATGAATAAGGACAATTCACTCACTTTTTGAACTAATTGGAAGCATATTTATGTTCCTGAGTGAATCAAGGACCTTGACAAGAAATTTTGCTTCAAACGGGGCTAATTTCTAGGCCATAATCTGCGTTATGGCCATAATTCTCAGTTTAATTGCTAAAAAAGCCCATTATTATGCAAGCGTAATCATACCTTGAAGACGTGCTCTTAATTTTCTCATTGGAAATCATTTGGGCGAAGAAATCTTCAACAGACAACATTACGGCTATGGTCGTAATTTCTGTCTGCCCGTAATATTCCCACCGGCAACTTCTGACGTCAAACTATGGCCAAAATCAAAGATGAGTCAAAGGCCAGCACGCCCGCAAAATTTCAGACGAAACAGAATTTTCTACCAAAATTATGGGCATAGCCATAATCTTCATTACACCCGTAATTTTCACATGCACATTAATGGCCTGCATTAAATATGCATAACTCACTCATTTTAACTCCGTTTTGGGCGTTCTTGGAGTCAAAACGACGAGTATCTAAAGGCCCATAAGTGTATGAAGATTTGAAGAGTCGAAGAACACCGAAATCAGAATTACAGGCATGGCCGTAATGATAATTACGGCCATAATTCTCCCCTGCGCACCTAAACTTAAAAGAGCCATAACTTTGTCATTATAGCTCCGTTTTTGACGTTTAAGTTGTCAAAACGTAGCTAATTGAAGGCTCCATCAATCCATTCGTTCAGATTTTGGATCAAGCTCTATATAAAGAGCGAAATACCCCTTGGAAAAGGGATGAGTTCTAGTGAAGGGTTGAGACTTTGGTGAAAATCTTGGGAGAAGAAAGAAGGCTCTTGTGCGCCACTCTAGAAGGCTTGAAGGAGAAGAATCGCTGCCCTTTTCTTGAAGAGTTTGCCTTCTTTTACTTTTTGTCTTCACTTTCGTATCTTCTTTCTTAGAGATTGTACTTAACGATGCTATGATAGCGTAATCTTTTCATCGGAACTAAGGGTGTAGTCTCGTTGTTTGTATCTTATTGTCGAACTTGTTATTTTATAGCAAAAGAAAATTTTATCTTGTGCTTATTCGTTCTGTGCCGCTTTACTGCTAGTGTTGCGTTGGCTGCGCAATTACTTTTCTTAGGCGCCGCAAGAAGGACCGAAAGGTGAATTGCGACGGTAGATCTGCTTGTTCGAACATACTCTGACCAGTCAAGAAATTGGGTAGGATTTGTATGAGGAATTTCATAGTATCTCTGAACCCATTGGATCAATCTAGGTACATTAAGCCACGAAAGTAGGACGCCGATCTAGATTGATACCGGATTACACCGTCGAAAGAGGGTAATCTGTACCTTTTGATACTTCCTTGAGCATCTTTAAGATTGCTTTGCTATAATTTTAACTTGTAAGAGTTTAAGATCTTTCAATGAGATGAACCCAATGTTCCGATATCTCTAATCCTGGTTTTCTTCACAAAGTTTTCTGTCGCTGGACTCAATTTACTTTAAGTTATATTTAGTCTACTTTTCTAAAATCTAAAACCACTTAATCAATTGTCTAGCTATTAATTTGTAATCTCTTGGTACTTGATCACTATCCCTGTGGGTTCGACATCTTAAGTACTACACGCGACAAAACCGTCACGCTTGCGGTTAGTTGTGCATTAGTATAGTGCACATCATGTTTATAGATGACTTGCTAGGTTTACCTCTTGATAGAGATGTTGATTTTAGTATTAATCTCATCCCTGCAACCATGCCAATATCTAAGACTCCATACAAAATGGCACCAACAGAGTTAGTAGAGTTGAAAAAGCAATTACAAGAATTATTAGATAAAGGCTTCATTAGACCTAGTGTCTCACATTGGGTTGCTCCAGTGTTATTTGTTAAAAAGAAGGATGATGCATTAAGGCTTTGTATTGATTATAGATAGTTGAATCAAGTAACAATCAAGAATAAGTATCCATTACCTAGAATTGATGATTTGTTTGACTGGTAATAGGGGGCACAAGTATTTTCAAAAATTGATTTGAGATCTAGCTATTATCAATTGAAGATCAGGAATGAGGATATTTCAAAAACAACATTCAAAACTAGATATGGCCATTATGAATTCCTAGTTATGCCTTTTGGGCTAATAAATGCTCCTATAGTATTTATTGATATGATGAATCGGGTATTTCATTCACTTTTAGATATATGTGCAATTGTATTTATTGACGATATATTGGTGTATTCAAAAAGTGATCAAGAGCATGAAGAACATTTAAGTAGTGTACTAAAAGTGTTAAGGGAAAAGCAATTGTATGCCAAATTAAGCAAATGTGAGTTTTGGTTGAGGAAGATAAATTTTCTAGGACATGTTATTTTAGGAGAAGGGATATCAGTTGATCCTCAAAAGGTAGAAGCAGTTGTCAAGTGGGAAAGACCAACTAATATAGCAGAGATGAGAAGTTTCTTGGGCATGGTAGGTTATTATAGAAGATTTGTAGAAGGTTTTTCTCAAATTACAAGCCCTCTCACCAAATTGATTAGGAAGAATGTAAAGTTTGAGTGGAGTGAGGACTGTGAAGAAAGTTTTTAAGAGTTAAAAAGAAGACTAACTAGTGCACCAATCCTTACTATTCCTAAAGGAAATAATGGATTTATAGTTTATACTGATGCTTCACGAAAGGGGTTTGGTTGTGTTTTGATGCAAAATGGCCAAGTGATTGCTTATGCCTCTAGACAGTTGAAAACTTATGAGCAGAATTACCCAACACATGACTTAGAGTTAGCTGCTTTCATTTTTGCAATAAAAATTTAGAGACATTATTTGTATGGCCAGACATTTGAAATTTACATTGATTACAAAAGTTTGAAATATATCTTCACTCAGAAAGAGTTGAATATGAGGCAAAGAAGATGGATAGAGTTATTAAAAGTTTATGATTGCACCATTCATTACTAATCAAGTAAAGCTAATGTGGTAGCAGATACTCTTAGTAGAAAATCTTCAAACATTGTGGCAACTCTAATGGTAAAGCAATGGTAGTTATTTGAAGAATTTTGTGCGTTGAAATTTAGGATTATCATGCAAAAGCCAAGAGTCATTTTTGCCTCTCTTAAAATTTAATGTGATTTTCTTCAACAGATAAAGGAAGAACATCTTCAACATACATTACTAAAAAGCTTTATAGAGATAGTTATTGATGGATGGGGACTAAATTTTAAGATCAGAAATGATGACATATTAGTGTATAGGGATAGAGTATGCATCCCAAGTGGTTCTGAAATTAAGAATATGCTTTTGTAAGAGGCACACAAGTCCAAGTACTCCATACAACCAGGCAACACTAAGATGTATAATGATTTAAAGAATTATTACAGGTGGGATGGTATGAAGAAAGATATTGCAAAGTATGTTGCTAATTGTTTGACATATCAATTGATTAAAGCTAAATAAACAAAGCCAAGTGGATTATTGGAACCCTTGGAGGTACCTGAATGGAAATGAGAAAAGATAGCTATGGATTTTGTTTATGGTTTTCCATTAACATGTAGGAAACATGATGCCATATGGGTGATAGTTGATCGGTTAACTAAGTCTGCACATTTCTTACCTGTTAGAATGATATACTCTCTTAATAAGCTCACAAGTTTATATATTAGTGAAATAGTAAGACTTCATGGTGTTCGAGTTGAGATTATATCTGATAGATATCCAAGATTTCTCTCTAGATTTTGGAAAAGATTACATGAAGCTTTGAGAACTAATCTTAAGTTTAGTACAACTTTTCATCTTCAAACAGATGGACAATCAGAAAGAACCATACAAACACTTGAAGACTTACTTAGAGCTTATGTCATGGAGTGGAAAGGTGAATGAGATGATGATCTCTCTCTTATTGAATTCACCTATAAAAATAGTTTTCACTCAAGCATTCAAATGGCACCATATAATGCTTTATATGGAAGGAAGTGTAGGACACCCGTATGCTAGGAAGAAGTTGGTGATAGAAAAATCTTACATTCAGATAAAGTGCAAGAAATAACTGATAAGATACATGTGAGAAAGGACAAGTTAAAAGCTGCACAAAGTCGTCAAAAAAGTTATGCTAATAATGGAAGAAAGGACATAGAATTTCAAATTGGGGACCATGTATTCCTAAAGGTTTCTCCTTCTAAAGGTGTTATACGATTTGGAAAGAAAGGCAAATTGAGCCCAAGATTCATTGGTCCTTTTGAGATTCTTGAAAAGATTGGTTCTGTTGCTTATAGAATTACTATGCCACTATGAAGGAAGGAATTTGAATTTCAAAGAGCTGAATTTTTATCCAAAATTGTATTTTCAACTAGGGTAAATTGTCATCCTAACACTAGGCCTTTGCTTGCCCATAAGTTGTTATCATTCATCATTGTCGAGTAGTTGATAGAATTTGGAAAATTGTCTCTTGTTTGGTGCTTGTGTCACCATGAAATCTCTCTTCTCCTCTTCTCTCTAAAGGGCCGAGCCCCTTCCTTCCCCTCTTCTCTATCCCTATTCTATAATAGAAGCCTAGGAGATCCCCTTGAACATTAACTTGTGAGAATGATGTGTCCGCAAGTGCACAGATACATCAAAGTAATAAAAGATATCGAACCTAGAGAGAACTAGGTGTTAAGTATCAAATAATTGAATTCTTACTAGCTAAGCAATCAATGTATGATAGGTATAATATAAGAAAGAAATTGTGAAAACTGTCGTAGAAAATCAGAGAGAGAAAACTAGGACTACGGTTTCATCCTTTTTAATTCCTATGGTTAGATATAATAAAGTTTTTATTAATTATTCAAATCATGATAACAAAAGTTTACTAAAAAGAAATTGTCTCCTTTCGGACATCTAATTTACACAAAACAACCTTCACTTTCATGACTTACTGCTCAGTGTTAAATAAAAATAAACCAGATAAAGAAAATTAAAATCACTTTCGTGGCTTAACTCTCAAAGTCAACTTCTCAAGTAGAATTAAATACTTTCGTACTTTAATTTTACAAGTTTTACCTAAGGGGTTCTATCAATCAAAATCACCTTTCGGTCCATATTATCATGTCTAAAATAGTGAAATCATTAAATCAAAAATATTAACATGTGAAATAGGCATAAAAAACCAGGATTTTAGAACTTAGCTACTTTCATAGTCTAGGTTTCTAGATCTAATTAAAGGGATCTAGGTTCATAAATCACCTTTCGGTCCATATTACAAACCCTAAAACATGCAAATATTCAAAAACTAATAATTTCAAAGTAAATAAATCATAGAGGCAAAATTATCATTCAAAGAATAACTAATAAGTTAAAATTCATCTAGTCATTACAAAATTAAAAAGGGATTACTCCCTAAGTCCCAAAAGGGTTGCTATAGTACTGCTACAGTGTTCGGCATTTCTTCCTCCCAGCTGAGATTTTCTTTCTCTAATTTCTCCCTCTATTGAACTTCTTTCGATTTAAAATTTTTGGTATGTCGTCTCCTCCCTTGGGCATAGCTTCCATGAAAATATTGCCACCAGATGGCTTCTACGCCTCTCGGCGAGTGGCCGAGCCCTAGTGGTGCCTGTCTTAATTTCTCCCTTGTTTCTCCATGAAAATGCGTGATCCTTGCCTTTAAATCCTCCCCTCAATTTATAGAACAACTTTTTATTTTTAGTTTTTCCTATTAGTGCTCT
This sequence comes from Costus lasius, assembly GCA_027563935.2. NCBI lineage: Eukaryota > Viridiplantae > Streptophyta > Magnoliopsida > Zingiberales > Costaceae > Costus > Costus lasius. Next base: position 60,151,833 of record CM050454.1, on the reverse strand, counting down.
GATTTATCTAATTTTGCTTCGAAATAATTGGAAATAGGGGTTGCAAAAGACTCGGCTGTGTGCGGCAGCGACTGTTTCCCCTAATTATTAGATTTTCACACCCCTATGACAATTTTAGTTCAAATTTCATGGGAGTGTGATGGCTAAAAATTTCAAATTTATCATCCGGGCTCCATTTTTCATCCTAATTCCATTTCCGTCCTCTGATTTCTTCAAATCCATTGAAAATATGCATATTTTACTTGAAAAGTAAAAAAAAAAAAATAAGAAAAGGTGTAGATTTCAAAATAATTAACCAAATAAGTTTAAAAATAAGCAAAAGAGCATAATTATGACTCAAAAAGATTATACAATTAATATAAAATTTACTACGAATTTTTGAGTCATCAATATACATAAGGCTTAAACCTTTGGTTGTCCTCAAGCAACTCAAAATATAAATCAAAGTGTGTAAAGAAAATATAAATAACTTATGTTTATTTCTTCTTAACATAAAAGTAATCCACAATATATGCAATTATTTTTAGGAATAAAATATCTAAAGGAAATAACCTGCTAGGAAAAAGATTTTCAAAAGGTTATAATCCAAGATAAGTAAAATTTTCATAATCTATAAGATGACATCCATGTTCAACTCGTATAAATGATCGTAAACTCTTTTTCAATAAATCTAATATACTCTCAAGAAAATCTTCACTCATCGATCCCAGAGAAAGTTCTGTAAACAACTCTTTAAAGCAAACTGGTCTTTGAACGGTTATCAGCCCTTTTTCTGTTAGCACGATAACATTATTCAAAGTACACTATGAAATAGTGTAATAGAACTCATTGCATAATCTTAAGTAGTCAGCGAAATTGTCCACTTGACCTACAGCTCTCTCTTTTTCTACTTTTCTTTCTTTTTTTTTCTTTTTTCTCTCTTTTTTTATTGCCTATATTTTGGAGAGAGCCGACCAAGGGCATGACACTTAAATCATTATCAATCTTTCTGCTCAAGGGTAAAATAATATTTTAATAAATTTTCTATTTGTTACTTGATTGAAATAGACTTAAAGTATATCAAATATGCATAATATAACTCATGACTGCAGTCCATCATATTGGAAGAGTTGGAGCAGGTTATCTACAGAAAATCTCTAGTTTCTTTTATGAAAATATTTCCATCAAGTAAATCAGAAAAAATTAAAATCAAGTAACTTTCATTCAACTCATATTACAAGAATGCAAAATTCTTAATCATACCAGGACTCATTTTATCTAAAAATTTTATTCCACAGGTAATTTCAAAAAATATCTCTAATCTATAAAATCATCAACACATATCATTTCTAGTTATTTTATCAAAGAGAACAAACACCCATCATGAGTATTTGATTCACACACATATTATCACATAAATTCAAGGCATGCATAGATAAAATTTCTTCGCATAAAAATGACAATATCAATGCAAAAGGTGTGAAGTTGATAGATCTGTACAACCACATCGAATAGAAATCTTAGGAGAAGAAAGTAAGTGATACAATCATATCGAATAGCAAGACAAATCAAAGTATAAATAGTGATGCTCACCTGATAATAGTATAGCGAACTCAATTGCTATCATCGTCATGTGGGGTGTGTCGTCGGGCTAGGTGCTGCTGGGTCCAATTTATATGATCGCGTATATAAGACATTGAATGTAGTCTTCTGGGTGCTAGCGTGTCCACCATTGGAAGGGGCATGATAAAGAATGTCGGTTATCTCCTCCTCAAAGATGTACCTTCTAGAAATTTCACCCACCCATTTCTTAGATACATAAAGCTCAGCCCAAAAATAGAATCTAATATAGTGAATCGGGACATGAAAGAATTCCTAATTGGCATTCAGAAGCATAGTGGTCAAAACATCCACAAATATCACATGTAATAGAATAAGATGTCATAACAAGGTGTATATTAAAAGTATCTATTTTATAAGCCAAAGAATCTACCTTTTTAGCAAGAGTGCACCATGAATTATTTTTATACTTACCTTGTGGCATGAATACCACACCTCTCCTCAAATCTGAGTTTTTCTACACAATCTAAAAAATTTTATGATCTTAGACTCCATAGGAAATAAAAATTGTCAAGATCTAAGAGTCTTGTGCATAAACAAAAAAAAACAATCGGGTGAACTCAGAATTTTTAGAAAGGAATAGGAGGAATACTCAACTTCAAAAATCACGGACTATGACAAATCGTCACAGGGGTGTGATGAAAAACACAGAAAAATAAAAGTCTCAGAATGCAGATTTTCCAACACCAATCGATCAGAAATCTTTTTTTAAATTTTTTTGGTATTTTTTTAGATTTGTTTGAGTATCAGAAAGCCTAGAAAACCATAAAAACCGAAATAGTTCAAAATTTCACAACCCTGTGAAAACCACACTCATAGGGGTGTGGGTGTGATGGCTGATAAGTGATTTTTACACCATGTTTTTACCTATGTTTTAGATCATATTTTGGGCTTATTTGCATTATTTTATGCTACTTTTAGTGTTTTTATCTTACTTTGCACAAAATCTTCACTTTTCTTGGTTTTTTGTGAAAATGTAGGTAAAATGGCTTAAAAATGATGGATTTTGAGGGTTTTGAAGCCAAAGCATAATTCCCGAGGAGATCACGAGCTCAAACGTCAAATTTGGAGCGAAAACGGTGAAGAACGCAATTTTCACGGCCTTGGCCGTAATTCTGCGTTTGAAGGGCGACGAAATGCGACTAAGTAAAATAGCTCACAGAAACTTTCATGGGTGAAGCCTTGAATCCATAACGGTCCGTGAAACTTTCTGTGTACAAAGGCGTTGTACACACAGAAGCATTTACGGCCTCAACCGTAATTCCATCACCGACCGTAAAAATGTCGGCCCGACGTGTTTCTCACTCGATTCGACTCCAAATTAAACCAAAATTGAACCAAAATCTCCAGAAACCTTCCTAGACCAGTTCTATACTGATTAGACTATAAAAGGAAAGGTTTTGGAAGGGTTTGGGGGCTTCTACGCACGAAAACGAGAGGAGGCAGCGGCGACGATGAGATTCAGTTTTAGGGTAGAAAACGAACAGGAAAGTTGCGCAAGAGATGAATTAGAGGGTTGATCTTCGTCTCCAAATTGAAGGGAAGCCTTTCTAGTATCTTGTCTAGCAATTTCTCATATTTTTATTGAGTTTCCATATGATTTTCATCAATAAACATGCTGTTTGTTATGAACATGAACGTATAAACTTTATTTTTGGGATTTGGGGAATAGCCCGTTGACGATTTATGGACTAAATACATTGTTCTAAATCTTTTACATGAATTTTTATAGATTTGATTTGATTAGAATCATGCTTATTCCGTAAATTACCCTGATCAAGTATTTTTACGTCTTAGACGTTGCGAGAAGGACTGGGAGGTGAATCGCAACGTTGGATTTATTCTTTTCAAACCTACGAATCCAATCACGGGAGTAGTTTGGATTTATTTGAAGGATTCCATGGTTTTTCACAGAACTTAATGGGTCTATTTATGTTAATTGTCACGGGAGTAGAGATTTAATATAAATAGATACCGGATTACGCTTCGGGAGGAGGTAATCTGTACCTTAGGAAAAATTCCTTTCAAAACTATAATAATCTATTAAATATTTATTTTTACTAAATTTATAATCATCAACGTGGTGAAACCCTGAATCTTGATTTATTCAGAATTGATTTTTACTCGAACGCTCGCTTTTGCATCTTTTTGTAGTTTGAAGTGTCCAAACAAAACAAAATTTTCATTTTGAATCGTCTAGATATAGATCAAACGTGTAATCGGTACTTGATCGCCTGATCCTCGTGGGATCGATAACTTTTTATTACTTCGATAAATTCGTGCACTTGCGGATACCTATCAAGTTTTTGGCACCGTTGCCGGAGATCAGGCCAGTCAATATTGATTTAATCGTGAGATTTATAGACTTGACATTTTTTTTTATTATTTGTTTGTTTTTATTTTTATTTTTGTTTTTGTTTTTATTGTATTTATTTTATTTGTTTTTGTTTTCATTTTTTTTATTTTTATTTATTTTTTCACATTTTTTTTATATAGGTAGTTTTTTTTTATTTTTCTCTTTTTAGATTAACACGTTGTATGTGCAGGAGAACTGAAAAATCACTTGTCTACATATTTTGCATTTCCTGTTCTACATTATATATTTTTGAATTTATTGCATAAATTGAAAAGAATAATGTTTAACTAATGTCAATGGTCAAATCAGGGATATGTGCCACCTGTGAAGACTAGAGAATATGTGCCGCCAGTTGCATTTCAATCACCTGCAGCAAGGGTAAATTCTTTTTCTCAACACACTGAATATTTAAGAATGAAATCTTATGTTACTTGTGATATTTGTGGAAGCTATTGTCATTATCCTTTTGAGTGTCAATTTGGAAATCCTGCCAGTTCTAATTTATCACGGTACCAAGATGATCAGTATAATTCTAGATGGAAAAATCAGCAAATTTCTTTTGATGAGAATTTCTCAAATAATATTTCAGAACCACACTTTGAGGATTCTGAAGAATCTATGCTAGAATCCATGCTTGAAAAAATTATAATAAATCATAGTAAGGAACTTGAAGATCTTAGTGAGATGATTGCTCAGCTTACTTCTCAAGTAGAATCTATATATGCTAATACTAAAATGCTAGAAACACATATAGCACAACAAAGTTATATACTTGAGTTTGATTTGGAAAGTAAAGATATTCATAGTATGATTGATGGCACTGATAAAAATGACATAAAGGAAGAAATCCATGATGAATCTAAGAATTTTGTAGAGTTAGATCAATCATTAGTCATGACTCCTGATTGTAATTTACCTTCTGCAAATTTTGAGGATTCTCCAAATTTTGATGCCTGTGATTTACCTTCTTCGAATTTTGATGATTTTAAAAATTTTGATGATTGTGATTTACCTTCCTCAAATTTTGATGATTTGGATTATTATGATTTACCTTCCTTTGCAATTCACCAGCCATCTAGTCCCTTCTCACATAATGAAGTGTCTTGCAATACAAATACTTGGGACATGTTTGAAGAGATATATGAATTTTTTTAGTCTTGTGAGAAGAAGGATGATGAATTTAAAGATCCTCAAGAAAGAACTAATGATATAGATGGGGATGAAATTGACAGTGTTAAGATGAAATGCCCCATTGAAGAGAAAGAAATTGAGGAAAATTATGAGGAAAAGGAACTTATGCATATTGTACCATCAATTCTTATTCTCCAGGAAAATCCATTAGAAATTTTCATGATTAATGATGAAGATGATAATTTTAAGGATAATGATGATGAAGTGATTGAAATATTATTTGATGCAAATTTAGCTACAGGTACCCAAGAGAAGATAGCGCATGAGATTCTTGATTTCATTGGCATTGAGGTAAATGAAAAACCAAATTTGAAATTTGAAAACTTTTTGATCAATCCAGGGTATGAGTTATTTGATTTTAATTCTAATCTTCTTCCTGTTGCTGATATAAATCTAAAGGAAGAATGCATGATTTTACTCTTGGATAAATGTAGAAAAATTATTGATTATTCTTTGCATTATTTTAACTATTATTTTTGTATGCATGTACTGGCCACTACAATATGGATCCACCTATTTAACTGGATATATTTGGTGGACACACTCTTGAGACGAAGGAAAAGTAGAAGATTATATGCTCTCTACCATGGCACAGATTCACCAACTCCACCATGACAACAAGCTGTGGTCAAGCTAATGACCTTAAACAAGCGCTTTTGGGAGGCAGCCCAAAGTTTTTGAATTTTATTAATTTTTGCATTCTTAGTTTTTGGTTTTTGATTTTCTTTAAATTTTAATAAATTTTTGTAGCATGTATTGATGAATTTTTATCTTTTAATAAGTTGTTTTATGTGCAGGAATTTTTGGAAAAATTTTACATGAAGAAAAGGTATCCAACGAGACGTTCACAGGCATGGCCGTGAGTCACTCACGGCTGTAAATTTAACTTTTGCAGATGGATTTACGTCATAGAAACTTTTACGGCCGCAGCCATGAATGGCTCAGAAACCATGAAAACCTGATTTCTCGTTGATTCCTTCCACCTCAGGCGACAGATCTCTGTTCCCGACCTTCCTTCATCACCAGCGACCCTTTCGATTGATCCTCCGACGAGATTTTGGCCGGATATCATCAGGAAGCTCTGGACGTTCTCAAGAACATGAGTTTGCCACCGAAGCTTGATTTCAGCCCAATTTTGCTCAAATTTGTGAGAATCTCTTTACCTAGCTGTTACATTTGATTTCTCCACTTGATGTACATGTTTTTGCACTGATTTGGAACCAAGATTTCTTGATTCTTGAGTGAGATTTATGCAAAATCGTGGTTGATATTTTTCTAGAGTTACTGTAGCTTCACGATTTTTGCAAAAACTCTATTTATCTGTGTTGGTATTTGATGTTTGTGATACTTATTTGACATACATGATGATTTTTGATGTATTTGGATGCATGATGTTGATTTGGGATGCATTTTGGTATTATACTGAATTTTGATATTAAAAGTGGTAAATATGATTTAGATAATGAAACATGACAGTATTTGAAGTTTGAAACTTGTCTACATTGTAAAAATTGATTATCATTAATGTGATATAGTTTCTAGATTTTTCTAGGTCATGTTCTCATATTTTGATATAATTGCATAGGAAATCATAATATATTTTAAAAGGAACTCTTGAAAAATTTTTCTGAAATTCATCATGACTTGAGTTAATCTTTATGTATGTGCAACAATTTAAGTCTAAGGTGTCCTTCATGATATGCTTACTCTTTAGAACTTTATAAATATGTATTTTGAATGTTTATGATTGTTAAGGATGATCAAATTTGTTTTACCCTTGATGTTGGACTTAGGAAACATTTTGAGTGATTGATTTGATAACTTAGGGAATTTTTGAAATTTCATGTAGACTTAAATTGTTGAGTAAATTCAATTCTAGTATTGATAAAATAAATATGTGAATTGTTATATGTTCTAACGACACGTGCATAGTATCTTTATACTTTAAGTTTAATTTATCTATTTTTTGCTTGATGGAAATTTTTATGAATAGAAATTTGGTGATTTATCTTTTTAAATTGAGATTTGCTCCAACTCCTCTAGTTGAGAAATCTAAAGTCATGAGTTATATTGTACCACAAGTTGGTATACTTTAAATCTGTTGCGATCAACTATCAATAACGATTTAAGTACCATGCCACTGACCGGCTTTCTCCAGAAAAAGAAAAATAAAAAAAGGGAAAAGACTCCTCTACTTGGCACTGTTAATTTTGATAGTGGTACCTAAGACATGAGTTGAAGTCTAATAATAATAATAAAAAAAAGAGGATGAAAATGGAGAAAAAGAGAAAGTTGTATGCCATGTGGACAACTCCGCTGACTTTCATGATTGAGACTATGAGTTAAATTATACTACTTTGTAGTATACTTTGAACATAATATTATGATGCTAATAGTAAATAGCATATAACAGTTTAAAGACCAAATTGCTTTAAAAATCTCTTATCTTTAACATCACTGAAATTCTTGAAGTAGAATTTTTATTTGTTAAGTGAAATGGATTTATTAAGATGAAAGTATTTGATGCTTAGTGTGTGTTGAATGGATGTTATGACATGAATTGTGAATTTTATCTTTCTTGGATTGTAACCTCTTGGGAATTTATTTCTATTATGATTTTTCTTGTATTACTTGAGTTTGAAATATTGATTGCTTAATTTGTAAAATGAGGACATTAATAGGGGCAAAAACAATTGAAAAATCCTTATCTTTACATTCTTTATACATATCAAGGTATTGCTTGAGCACACGCAAAATTCTAAGTCTAGGGTTATTTGATAAGTGATTTTTACACCATGTTATTGCCTATGTTTTAGATCATATTTTGGGCTTATTTGCATTATTTTGTGCTACTTTTAATGTTTTTATCTTACTTTGCACAGAATCTTCACTTTTCTTGGTTTTTGTGAAAATGTAGGTAAAATGGCCTAAAAATGATAGATTTTGAGGGTTTTGAAGGCAAAGCATGATTCCCGAGGAGATCACGAGCTCACACGTCAAATTTGGAGCGAAAAGGGTGAAGAACGCAACTTTCACGGCCTTCGCCGTAATTACGGATCGGTCGTAATTCTGCGTTCGAAGGGTGACGAAATACGGCTAAGTAAAATAGCTCACAGAAACTTTCACGGGTGAAGCCGTGAATCCATCACGGTCTGTGAAACTTTCTGTGTACAAAGGCATTGTATACATAGAAGCATTTACGGCCTCAGCCGTAATTCCATCATCGATCGTAAAACTGTCCGCCCGATGTGTTTCTCACTCGATTCGACTCCAAATTAAACCAAAATTGAACCAAAATCTCCAGAAACCTTTCTAGACCGGTTCTATACTGATTAGACTATAAAAGGAAAGGTTTTGAAAGGGTTTGGGGGGCTTCTATGCACGAAAACGAGAGGAGGCAGCGACGACGGTGAGATTCAGTTTTAGGGCAGAAAACGAACCGGAAAGCCGCGCAAGAGAGGAATTAGAGGGTTGATCTTCGTCTCCATATTGAAGGGAAGCCTTTCTAGTATCTTGTCTAGCGATTTCTTGTATTTTTATTGAGTTTCCGTGCGATTTTCATCAATAAACATGCTGTTTGTTATGAACATGAACGTGTAAACTTTATTTTTGGGATTTGGGGAATAGCTCGTTGACGATTTATGGATTAAATATATTGTTCTAAATCTTTTACATGAATTTTTATAGATTTGATTTGACTAGAATTGTGCTTATTTTGTAAATTACCCTGATCAAGTATTTTTATGTCTTAGACTTTGCGAGAAGGACTGGGAGGTGAATCACAACATTGGATTTATTCTTTTCAAACCTACGAATCCAATCATGGGAGTAGTTTGGATTTGTTTGAAGGATTCTATGGTTTTTCACAGAACTTAATGGGTCTATTTATGTTAATTGTCACGGGAGTAGAGAATTAATATAAATAGATACCGGATTACGCTTCCGAAGGAAGTAATCTGTACCTTAGGAAAAATCCCTTTCAAAACTATAATAATCTGTTAAAGATTTATTTTTTCTAAATTTATAATCGTCAACGTGGTGAAACCCTGAATCTTGATTTATTCAGAATTGATTTTTACCCGAATGCTCGCTTTTGCATCTTTTTGTAGTTTGAAGTGTCCAAACAAAACAAAAATTTTATTTTGAATCGTCTAGATATAGATCAAATGTGTAATCGGTACTTGATCGCCTGATCCTCGTGGGATCGATAACTTTTTATTACTTCGATAAATCCGTGCACTTGCGGATACCTATCAATGGCAAAAAAAATTTATATATAGATTCTTGTAGCTCTTGAAATGTGCATATTTTAAAGAATTTTTAAAATTTTTCATAGAATAGAAAAACTATCAAAAAATGCAAATAGAGTAAAAATGATACAAAAATTTAAAAATTTCAGAAATCATAGTTCTATGATTTTTCGCCATAGCCCATGAAAATCCAAAACCTGCAAAAATAGAAAACAAAGTTAGATAGAATAAAAAATTGCTTAGTCTAGTAATGCTAACAACTATTTTGATATTAACAAAACCAAAGTCCCTAGCAACGGCGCCAAAAACTTAATGTGTCCACAAGTGCATGGATATGTCGAAGCAATAAAAGATATTGAACCCACAGAGACCTACATGTTAAGTACCAAAAAATTGAATTCTTACTGGCTAAGCGATCGATGTACGATGGGTATAATATAAAAATTGTGAAAACTATCATAGAAAATCAGAGAGAGAAAATTGAGACTAAGGCTTCATCCTTTTTAATTCCTATGACTAGATATAATAAAGTTTTTATTAATTATTTAAATCATGATAAAAGAAAGTTTACAAAAAAGAAATTGTCTCCTTGCAGACGTCTAATTTACACAGAGTACTCTTCACTTTCGTGACTTACTACTTAGTGTGATATAAAAGTAAACTAGACAAAAAAAATTAAAATCACTTTCGTGGCTTAACTCTCAAAGTCAACTTCTCAAGTAGAATTAAATATTTTCGTACTTTAATTTTACAAGTTTTACCTAAGGGGTTGTAACAATCAAAATCACCTTTTGATCCATATTATCATGTCTAAAATAATGAAATCATTAGATCAAAATATTAACATGTGAAATAGGCATAAAAAATATGGATTCTAGAACTTAGCTACTTTCATAGTCTAGGTTTCTTGATCTAATTAGAGGGTTTCAGGTTCGTAAATCACCTTTCGGTCCATATTACAAATCCTAAAATATGCAAATATTCTAAAACCAATAATTTCAAAGTAAATAAATTATAGAGTCAAAATTATCATTCAACTGATAAGTTAAAATTCATCTAGTCATTACAAAATTAAAAAAAGATTACTCACTAAATCCAAAAAGGAGTTATGCTACCATGCTTGTAAGAACACGATAAAAATTCATAAAAATATTCAGAATTTAGAAAAAGAGAAAACAAGGGTTTACTGTAATCACAGGGGTGTGACAAAAAATCACAGCCCTATGATTTTGAAAATTTCGGGTTGCTATAGTACTGCTACAGTAACTGCTACAATATTCGATGTTTTTTTCTCCGAGCTGAGATTTTCTTTCTCTAATTTCTCCCTCGATTGAACTCCTTTCTCCTCCATTGGGAGAAGCTTCTCTGAAAATTTCGCCGCTAGAGATGGCCTCTACACCTCTCGGCGAGAGGCCGAGCCCTAGTGGCACCTCTCTCGATTTCTCCCTCATTTCTCCACGAAAATGCATGATATTTGGCTTCAAATATTCTCCTCAATTTATAGAACAACTATGTATTTTTAGTTTTTCCAATTAGGGCTCTGATTTGTCTAATTTTACTTCGAAATAATCAAAAATAGGGGTGGCAGAAGACTTGGCTATGTGCAATAGCGACTATTTCCTCCAATTATTAGATTTTCTCACCCCTGTGAAAATTTTAGTCTAAATTTCATGGGGTGTGACAGCCAAAATTCTAAATTTGTCCTCCGAGTTCTATTTTTTTTTGTCTTGATTCCATTTCCGGCCTCTGATTTTTTCAAATCCATTGAAAATAAGTATATTTTATTTGAAAAGTAAAAAAAAAAGAAAAGGTGTAGATTCTAAAATAATTGACTAAATAAGTTTTAAAACAAGCAAAAGAGTATAATTATGACTCAAAAAGATTATACAATTAATATAAAATTTACTACGAATTTTTGAGTCATCAGAGAACCATATGAATACTATATCTTGTCCTCGTCAAAGATCAAAGGAGTGATCTAGGATAGCATTTTAAACCCTCAGAATCATGAAGAACTCACCCTTGAAAGAAACCTCTCAGCTAAGTTCCTTCACTTGTCTTCTTGTTTAGTTTTTGAACGTAATCCTACACTTACTTGAGTTGTTCTCTTGAAGGATTGTGCAAGGAAAAGGATAAGGAGTGGCACATCCCTCCTCTCTCTCTTCCCCACTCTCTTAGTTTATTGTTAACAAGGGAACTTGTGAGGCTTAACCTCCCCCTTTGTTTGATACTTGTAATATGAATCCGTGGTTTGTATGGATCTCGTTTGTCTACATATGCTTGTAATGAATCGACACATTCTATAAGAATTGGACCGGTGAAGATTGAGACATTATGACCCTTCTACTCTGAAGGGCCGCACTATAAGTCTTCTGCTAGTTTTTCAATTCCTAATTTAGTAGTATTAGTTTTAGTTTTCACTATATAAATACAAAAAATATTTTCCAAACCTCGTTAGTGTAATTCAGTTTTTATGTTATGTTATAAAATCTATTTTCGAACATCGTCTTTTGAATGTTCCTTCTGTGTGATTAAACCCCCCTGCATCACTTTGGCATCACCCTCAACCTTATTACATTCTTCAACATTGTCCTCTACAAGAAATTATTTTAGTTTATTATTTTCAGCTATGAAAACTCTCAATTTATCTATCAGATTTATATTCTCTTCTTCTACTTCCATTATCTGCCTTTTTATCTATTTGTACAATTGAAGTTATCCTCTGAGTATTATTCTCTTCCCGTATATCATTTACTTTTTTCTCCATGTCATGGACAAGTTCTTGTACTAAAACCATCACAACTGATGTACTATGTACTGGAAACATCCCAATTGATGGCTCAAAAACAAGATGCAGAGAATTTCCACTATCTACACTCTCCATATCTTCTGATTCAATATAAAAAATAATCTACAAAGAAGAAATAATTTTTCAATATTTAAATATTTGATTGAAAAATAAGTAAAATAAAATATCAAAAACATTAGATTTCCGTTCATGCCATGTCTGTACACAAGGTATCAAGATTTTGAAAATAGTTATTTCTTCTTGGCAGTTTGACTTTCGCCCATTGAAAATGTCTAGGGAAAACCCCCTCCACCTTATTTTCTTTGGGAAAACCCCCATCCACCTTACTTTCTTTGAATATTATACAGTGTCCATAAAACCATGCCTACAATAGATAATATAAATGATTAAAAGTATGTGTAGAAGTCAAAAATAAATATGACAATAGATAAGGAATTTACATTTAACAAAATAGCACATCTAGAAAAGTTAGATGGCTTCTTCTTCTTGCTTATTCTTGACAACTCATCACATAAATAGCAATGAAATGTTTCAACCCAATTGTATTCCTTTAGAATATCTATCTGTTTGACATAATTTACAAGTGATGGCTCTAGTGTATATGAATTTCTACTAAACAAAAAGGTGTAGAATATATACAAAATTGCTATTTTAACTAGCCTTTCTTTGTTCATATGATCATCTCTCAGTCCAACTATCATCTTCTTCTCTAACAGTTGATGATTGATTGCTAATCTATTGAATTCCTGCTAGTAAAATTCCCTGCATGGAAACTCTTTATAAAAAAAATGATTAGATGCCCTTCTCTTTGAATGTCTAAGATGATTAACACATGCTTCACAGTAAATTTTAGCACATTCCCATTGATATTAAAGGCGTTGGTTTCATTGTCTCACTTTGTTATTAGATACTCTATAGTCATTATATCCAATGATATATTTAGACCATTTAGTAGATGCCCAAATGGTGTGGGTTGCAACTCATTTTCTATGTCAATTGCTAGAGACAATTGTTGTAATATGTTGTGGAGTCAAGTCATATAACATCTACTCAACATGGGCCTGCCTTGTCTCATTTTCACTCTTTGCCCATGTTATGGCCGGCATGGCTTGAAAATATACTCGCCCACATTGTCACTTGAACTTGAAGAAAATGCTCTATATGAACTTGAAGAAGTTGTGCTATATGTTGACCCACTCATGATTATCTAATTGCTAGTGATCAGAACTTATACATGCCAATTTCTATCAAATTTAAATAAGGTAAGAGAACATATGCCAATTCAATAGAATTACATTGCTATTGCATACAAGGGGTACATTTAGTATTTCAGCAAGCTTATATAAAAAATTTCTATCATGTGGACAAAATTTCTACCATGAGAAAAATTTCATAGAAATTGAAATAAATATATTAAAACATGCCAATTACATTGAACAACTAGTAGAATTAGTGTTTTAGTAGTGTATTAGCAGAGTTATCTAAGTTTACAATGAGTATAAACTATAAACCCAATTACATTGCTGCTATACAAGGGTATAGTTAGTGATTCACCAAACTTATATTAAAATTTTACCATGTACCCAAAATTTCTGCCATGTGAACAATTACTCATTTATTTATATAAATGTACCAAAACATGCCAATTATGATGGAGGCAGGGACCACAGGCCAAGAAGCTACAAATGGAGTCTATGAGTACCCTAGTCAAAGGCCTGGAGGTCGCGAATAAGCTAGCATGAACAATGACAAAAGCTACCAGAATAATAGAAGAACTATTTCAAACACTCCAAAAGAGGCCCAAGGCATTCAAGCCCACGTATCAGGAATAAATCAGCACACAAACAAATGAGCTGCATCAACACCAAGCAGCACAAAGAAGGAAGGCCAGCCCACGTTCCTCGCTAACCAATGTTCATCTTCAACAAAGGAAGCTTCAACGTCTACGTGCACCTCTTAAGGAATCTCCAACGGATCCTCTTCATCGATCAAAATGGAAGGAGCAACGTCTCTTGCCAGCAACGCCTCTCGTCAGCAGTGTCTCACTGCAAGCTTTAGCTATATATGTACCTCTTATCACTGCATTGTAGCAGACAAGTTGTTGAAATTGAATCGTATGAAGTAGTTTTCTAGTATCTTCCTCTTCTATCGGATGTGCTCCTCCTTCTCCTTCTAGGGCCGAGCCCCTTCCTCCTCTCTTCCCCTCTCCTCCATTCTCTTCTTCCTCACAAGTTTAATCTTCCAGCCGCAACAGTTCCAGATTTTCAGAATTTTCCGAGTTCGCCGCCGACGATCCACCGGCCGGATCTCCACGAGACTTCAGCCACGACTCCCCCTCCCCAAGATGAAGCCACAGCCACCGGCATCCATCCATCCGACTCTCCGATCACCGGAATCGAACTTCCGTTCGAATCCTCTGTTCTCGCCAGCCTTCCGTCCCACTTCCGCCTTTCATCGTCGTCCGCCTCCGACCGGCCACCGCACGACCCGAAACTCCGGCCACCTGTTTTCCATCACCACATCAACTCCCAACTGTAACAGGTTCGGCGTCCGTGCATCACTGGCCGTCCGGCGAGGAGCCCTGCAACTCGCGCACCAACACCTGTTTCCGCCCAGTTTCCGCCTTAGTCCCGCCTTTCACCATCTTCCTCCTCCGACCGGCTACCATCCGCCCCGAAACTCCTGCCATGCCCTATCATCAATCATATCAACCTACAGACGTAGCAGTTTTGGCGATCGTGCACCATAGGACGAACGCCGACGATCCCTGCTCCGATCCCGCACTTCCCCTATTCGGTTGAACATCCGCTTCTCCACTTCCGCCTGTACTCCGACGCCGTCCTCGCCTCCTCCGCCACCTCTCGTTGGTGCTCCGACGTCTTCAACATCATTCCATCTCGACTCTACGCTGCCGACAGACGATCCAAGTCCCAGCGTCGTTGAACGGCGCTTGCCTCCATCCCTCTATTTTCCAGACTCCCTTATCTCCTGTTTATCTGCTCTGCTTTAAAACTTAACTAATTAAGCTTCTTCTTGCAGGTATTCAACGTGCTTGGACGTGACAGAACCCCTGATCTCTGATACAATCATAAAGAACAGGTTTCACTCTGCAGATCAGATAACTTGCTCCATTAAAGAACCACCAGATCAACCCCGGAGGCATAGGAACTTTTGATAATCGAATAATTCCTGCACTTGTTTTTTTTTTTTCAAATCTAATCTGATTAGTATTGTTTGTGCAGGAACTTTAAGAATCTGATGCACTATAAATCTTTAACTTTGGCATGATTAGGAAGCTCTCATATTGTTCTTTCATTTGGACCAGATGATGTGAGCCCAAATTCAACAGATCAACTTAGGAAGCCTAGCAAACATTGATGTCTAATACAATTCCTACACTGATTTATTCTCTGATCTGATTAACTATTTTTGTTGCAGATATCTTACTCGCATGAAAGATCCGGAATCCCAAATTTTGATTGATTCATAAGAATTAATTTAGTTCTACAATGTGGTTCATTTAGTTTGAATATTGGATAATTGGAACCCATTATTTGACAGGACTACTTTTCTTAACTTATCATTTCTATAGTCCTGGATTTCTGGTTGCTTTATGAAGTTTTGATGAATAAATAAATTGATTTTTTTAATTAGTAGTATTTTAATTAGTAAAATTTCATGTTCTTAATTAGTAGCATTGTCACACGCTTCCGTCCTACATCAAATTACATAGCCAATGTAATTGTCCACGCATACAACTAGTATATTTGGATAAATTTTATAGGCAAGGGCCCCTTGAGAATAAAAATTTATACTTGTTATGAGTGGTGATATCCTTGTTGTAGTACATTACATATTGGAGGACCTTGCGTAATAGAGAGGATGAAAATGTAAGTGAATTTGCGAAAACATATTTATTACATTAGGTAGAAATGAAAAAAAAATAAACATAAGAACATGAGACAAACTTAGGGGTTGAAAAGTCAATATTACCATGTAATCATACCAACTCATAGTACATATGTTGTATGATTGTTGTTACCTCTTAGGTGATGAAGTAAAGTATATTGTTTATATTGAGCAGGTTATCGACTATTGATCCTAGATACATATTGCAAATTTTTTTTGATGATATGAATTTTCATTAATTGAATTATCATTATCTAGGGGTGTGACACCTTACCTAATTTTTTTCGGCATGATCTTGTAATCACCGTCCATCTAGACGATGATAACAATGTGAATAAATTTCTACTATATATAAAAAATACAAAAAAAAATAAAATATTTAAGAAAAAATAATGAAATATGTAGATCCATTACTCAGCAATATATAACACTAAATTTCTTACCATCTTGAATAAATTTCTATCATATGTAAAAATTCAAAAAATAATATATATATATATATATATATATATATATATACAAAAAATATAAAAATATTCTGTTAAATAAAGATAAAAATTATATGATACTAAATTTGTACATTTCAAACATTTTTCATTATAATTTCTACCATCATGTATAAATTTCTATTGTATAAAAAATGCTTTAAGATCTCCACCACATCAGATAGATGGTGATAGATCCACCATGCTGAAAATTATAGGCAGGGTGCTCCTGCCTAGAAAATGCGCCTAGTATATTTAGTGTTTTAGTAGATTTATATTAAAATTTCTATGGTATGGACTAAATTACTACCATAAAAATAATTTTAAAAATTTTACAAAAAACATAGAAAAATATTTTAAGATAGAGATGAGACATATCAACTACGGATTTTAATCCAAGGGCCAATGAATGCTTCGAATGGCTAGGGCTCTGATTTCTCTTCGTCAATGAATGAGACCTTGCACAAGCGTACCGGATAAGACTAGTACTAAAATAAGATTAAAAAGTCAATGGTCAAATAATGTATAAAATTTTGCTAACACAATAACCTAAGGCCGACGAATGCTTTGTCTAGCTAGGGCTTCAATTCCTCTTTCATCAAAGAATGTGAGCACTATTAGGCAAAGGAAATTAGAGGGAGAGAAGAGCACGAATAGATTAGGAAAAAAATATCAAAAAGATCAGTTTTGACAAGGATTAAGCGAAGCAGAGTTTAGGAAACCCTAGTTAAAAACAAGTGACATTTTGTTAGTGTCGTTACTATGCCATCATCTACTTTAAAATGTTTATATGAATGGTGATTAAGCGACTTTGAAAAAAAAATGAGAAAAGAGCGCCCTGCCTATAAAATTTCTACAGTGGTCAGCTTGATAAGTGACTAGCTAGAACTTAGAACTAGCAACAATGATCCGGCCGGCGGGAATAAAGAATACTTTTTATATTTTTATTTTCTGTGTGAAAGTAATTTCGACGTGCTAGCATTAGCAGATGACAGATGCACTCAAAAACATGCGTCTTCCTTTTGGGTTGTAAATTATAGTATATACGAACCCGTGTATACGCATGCTCAATCTTTTATATTTTTTAATACCAAGTGCAATACACATGTATGATTTGGAGGCAGGATCGATCACATCAATGCTGTCAAACTTGTCTTGAATCACAAAGCAGAGAGAGAGGCGGTCGCCTCGTTGTTGCGCGGGGAGCGGCGGGCTTGTCATTGTCTTGAGGTGAATGTGCTGGGCGCTTTTGTCACTGTGCGTGAGGTGGGGAGCTGCTTCTCCTGGTAATATGACCGAGGGAGAGGCCGTGAGGGAAGGGAAGGCGTATTCGTTAGCACGCGTCGTGTGAGAACAAGTGCCCTGTTTCGACAGCCATTGCGTCACATAGATCCCACCTCGTCAGGACAGTGAGTAATTAAAGAAAGATTAACACGCAGTCCCACCACGCTACGAGGGAAGGAGAAGAGGGAGATGCGTTAGTGGGATTGATACAGAAGATTAGTATTAATGTTTAAAAATGAAATGAAAGGCTGGTCCACTGCTATCAATTTGCCGTTTCTCCTACGCCCACGCGGCTCGCTCTAATTAAAGATGAGCACTCCATTCCACCGACAGAACCAAAACAATGCTTCATTTGCTTCTTATTCTATTTTCTCACATCCTAATTTAATTAATTATTTTACAATTCTAAGTTGAACAACTAATGCGAACAATCTCGACATACACTAACATATGCCGTCTTTCTTATTCTTTCATGTTTAATTTAAGCGAGGAATCAATGGCTACTGCTGTTATAGAATTTGGATGTTAAAAGTTCTTTCTTACCTTTTGCATATGCCCAGAGCAACGAGGCTTCCGGTTGCTTTGCCACCCCGTCGCTCTCTCGTACTGGTAATGTAATGGTGAGGTAATTCCACGACCACACTTTATCCAACCGCCCTCCCAATGCTACTCGTCTACTCGTACTAGTAATTTATCTCCCAAGCCGCGCAAGCGCTGTCCTGGATCACCCGCACCACCCATATGCTGAATGAAGACTCCCCCGCCGACGGCGCCGCCGAGTTCCGAGACATCCACCCACTAACTACCCCCTCATACCCCAGCCGCGGTCGCCGGAGGGAACTCTGGGAGGGCGGCATCCACCGCTCCTCCTCCCTCTCTGCCGGGAGCGACGCCGCGAGCGACGGCGGCTTCTCAACTATGAGCCGCGAGTTCAACGCCATGGTCGTTGCCGGCTCTAACATGACGCAGGTTGATGGCGGCGCCGCTGGCCCTACCGACGACGGCCAGACCCAGCTCGCCCGGATCGGGGAGGACGAGCTGGAGGAAACCAACCCTCTCGCTATCGTTCCCGACCCCAACCCCATCCCGTCACCGCATCGGCTACCGCCCACCGTGGGCCCCGCCGCTGAGGACGTGCCGGTGCACCTGGTGAAACGCGAGGAGGTGGAGTCGAAGATCGCGGCATGGCAGACGGCGGAGGTCGCCAAGATCAACAACCGATTCAAGCGCGAGGAGGTGGTCATCAACGGGTGGGAGAGTGAGCAGGTGGAGAAGGCCACGACATGGTTGAAGAGAGTGGAGGTATTCAATTCCGGTATATTCCATTGAATTGCATGACGCGTGAACTGGTTAAATTACAATTTGTCCTGCTGAAACAGAGGAAGTTGGACGAGCAGCGGGCAAGGGCGATGGAGAAGATGCAGAACGATGTGGCGAAAGCGCAACACAAAGCGGCGGAGAAGCGGGCGTCCGCGGAGGCGAAGAGGGGAACCAAGGTCGCCAAGGTGTTGGAGCTTGCCAAATTTATGAGAGCAGTGGGAAGAGCTCCGTCCAAGCGCTCTTTCTTCTAGCTCTAGTTTTGGGATCACTGCAACTATACATGGTAAATTGCGTGCATCTCTCATGAGCGTGTGAATACAATATCTAGACATTGTTATCAGCAGATGGATAAACAGAGTGAGAATTGTTTGAGTCCAAAGGCTAAATTATCTTGTAAGAAGATGAAACACATGACTTGGTGTCAGCTGTGTATGTGTATAAATCTATAATAAATTCTTGATAGAAGATGAATGGGGTTTATTTGTCAGTCATCTCCATAAACAGGGGAGAAGAGTATGATGAATAAATTCAAGAATTGGCTGATCAATTTGAATTGCAGTTGCAGCAAGGATGAATTGGCAGCGACATACAAAATCCACCCCTTAACTACAAAATCCCAATTTCTGCTACATGTTAGTTTTCACGACCCGTTAATTACAGAATTGTAATCCGGCAATTATCTATAAAAAGCGGAGATTGGAGAATGAAAAAAATTACAAGTATGCTTCGAACGAGGTATTAACCAAGCCCTGAGCGGCGACGCGATCCCGTCGGAGTGAAGTTGAACAAAGGATAGATCCGGCTATTGTCAAACGATTCAGCGAGCAACGGAGCATGATCTATTCCAAGCGTGAAGACCTCAACTTGGGTAAGAAATCTCAATCTTCTCTTTCAATCCGTGATCTCTGCTGTTTAATTTATTTCGATTTATTAAGTTTCTATTCAATTTTGAATTTCGATTCGTTCCATCATCAATTGGTTTGAAAACGCAATTTCCTGCACTCGGAATTCATGTCAATAGCTTACTATTTTACCTGCAAACGCCGATCGAAACAATGACAGAAAGGATTTGAAAAAATAAATAAATAAATAAAGTATTTAGACTCCTAAGTTGGAGATACAATTTGATTTCTCAATACCTGGAACCACCAGTGCTTGAATCAGATTTGAAAAATGCACTGTATTTGTGAGCCATTATTCTAAAATTTTATCTTAAATTTCTGCTCCAACTTTGTAATTTAAATTCATAGAAAACAACCAAGTCTTTGATTCAAATCTTTGAATGGTTATTTCCTTTGGCTTGCGATTGCATGGATCTGTGGAATTTGATGGCGTATGTCGTCACCTGGAGGAAGACGATGATCCCTGTCCCCCTGTCCGATCTGAATTTGATCCAACGGACAGAGGTCGTTAATGCCTTTTACAATCCAGTAGCTGCTTGGCCTGTAATACTGATGCGACTGATGGATCTTCCTGGCACAAATGATTCACGACCGGTTATTTGATTTGAACCCGCCTTGAGAAACAAATTCAGACTTTCTTAAACCATTGTGTTAGGCCTTGAAAGGTCCGGTTCAACCCAAGGCCTCAGCCCAAGCCCAAAATCAAACCCGCTCAACACACAAAGGTACAAAGCCCATCTGCAAAGGAAGATCGCACAGTCAACCCTAATGTTGACTTGTGATTGAGGCGAGCCACACGGCGTCGTCTCCGCCGAACGCGACAGAAGCGGGAGCTGCGACGGCTGCAACCTCTTCAAGCCCGGACGAACGCGTCCTCAAACTTCTCGGAGCCAGACGACGGCGGCGTCACCGAAGGAAGCAGAAAACTCAGGCTACTTCGACTCCTTCGGACGACAGCGGGAGACGCGGTCGCGAGCGGATCGCGCAGAGGCGGCAATCACGGGCGACGCGGACTCGGAGCTCGCAGGCGGCTTCTCCTATAAGAGGAGCATCGAACGACAGCGGGGGAGAGAGGAGTTGGAGTGATGGAACGGAGAGACGCCTTGGACCACCAGCAGCAGGGAGAGAACTCGAGCGCGACCTTGAGAGAGCTTGGAAGGGGATCCGGCGAGCGGATCCGGTGAGTGGAGGGAGCGTGTGATCGGCGGCAGAGTCTGCCGTCGACGAGAGGAGTTTGAGAGGTTTTTGTAAGCTTTCTTTAGGAAATAAAAGAGTTTTTTCCTCTCCGATCCTCAGTCCCCTGTGCTGTGTTCTTCTACGGCGTTGATACGGCGGCGGCGGTGACTGTCTTCGACGTTGATGACTGAGGGTGGAAGGCGGCACCCTTCCCTATTGGCGTTCCTCTCCGGCGACACACGCAGCGGACGACGATGTCGACTCGCTGAGGGGAGAAGCGGAGTCTGCCCTGCCGGTATGACTCGATTTCCCGGTGAAAGGACGCAGCGACGATCGACGTTGAGCTCACACGGACGAAGGCATGAGAAGCAGACGAAGACTATCAAACGCGTTCAGCGTTCGATTTGAGGAAGCATTGACCCGGTCAACGATTTCGGCGAGCGAAATCAAAATCGGAGAGGCTGATGCAAGGGCTGGCATCAGCGGGAAGAATTTGATTAGCGGAAGAGATTGGGATTGATGATGTCGGTGTGACATCAGCGATCCGGGATAAATCGAGCGGCAGGGTCAAAATTCTGGGTTGACCGAGAGGTAAATTAATTTAGGGTTTCGGATTTCTGAAATTAGGATTAGGGGTTCATGAGGCTTGTAATTTGGGGATAAAATAATAATCAGAGAATTAGGGTTTCTGATTTGGGGGTGAGATTTGCCCGGAAACCCTAGCGTGTCGCGCATCTGGTATTCCGCCGGACGACCCTAAGACAATGGTTAAGCACCGGTTTGGGGTTGATTCGACCGGGGTGTGACAAAGGTATCAGAGCCTAAAGAGATCCAGCAGCATGGTGAATCAAGGAGATCGTATAGCACGAATCGAGCAGGTGCTTGGTTTGATAGGAAACAGCAACGATGCGGTGGTTCCTCAGGTGGAGGACCTACATCGCACGATCGAGGAGCAGAGGTTGCAGATCCTTGCCCTTCAACAGACTTTGGCTGGAGTAGTGGAGGCTCCCCAAAATGTTGAAGGCATGGCGGCACTACAAGAACAAGTAGGGGTCTTGCAAGGACAAGTGGCGACTTTGGCAACACAGGTAGCCAACACCATGGCAACTCAGCAGCAGATATTGGCAGACCTCGCGGTGATGCGCATGGCATTGGCGCAGGCACAAGGAGATGCCCCTACAGCAGCCAGGACAGAGTATGGGGCTCCCAATGGGAAGGTTCGCACCCCAGAACCTGCCGTGTTCAAGGGGGCCAGATCAGCCAAAGTATTGGGTAATTTTCTGTGGGATATGCAACAATACTTTGATGCTAACCATGTTTCAGACCAGGAGAAGGTGAGGGTGTGCACCGCATACCTTTCAGATAATGCAAAACTTTGGTGGAGGACCAAAGTTGATTTGACATCAGAGGCAGCTGGCTGGACATGGGAGGTGTTCCGAGAGGAACTGCGATAGTAGTTCCTTCCCAGAAACTCGGTGGACCAAGCATGAGAGGCGGTGGATCCGCTAAAGCACACAAGGACGATCCAGGAGTATGTTAGGGCATTCTCCACACTGATGTTGGAGCTACCTGAGATAGAGGAGGGAGACAGGAGGTACTTCTTCCTCCGGAATCTCCAACCTTGGGCGGCGGCGGAGGTCCGACGACATGCGCCGCAGGACTGGAGGACAGCGGCAGCTATAGCCGAGTCTCTCGTGGACCAGAGAACTTCAGGAACGACCATTCAGAGAGCACAGAGGTCGCCCCCGAAGCGACCATCTCCACCCAAAGCGAGAGCGCCAGAGAGAGAGGCTCTCTCCCCGGCGGAACGGAGGTCAGACGGCACGGCAGGAGCAGACCTGACTTACAGATAGAGGGCAGGGTCAACTTAGACCGATTGCTTGCTTCTTGTGCAAAGGACCACACCGAATACGCGATTGTCCGGATCGACAGCGGATTAATACGATTGTAGCGATCGTGCAGCAGGAGCTAGCTGAGAAACAGGTGGTGGATGACGAACCAGTAGAGGCCCACATCGGAGATATGTACATTGCCTCAGTGGTCGCAGGAAAATCATCGTCGACTTCCTCAGACACGGGTAGCAAGGACGGCGTCGAACAGAAGACGAGCTCCGGAGATGCAAGACTCCAGCAGGAGAAGAAGACTTGGAAGCAAGTAGTCGAGGAAAAGGCTTCACTGAAGTCTTTAGAGGAGATAGAAGCGGAAGAGAAAGCAACAATCCTTGCGAACCATGAGAAGCTCCAATGCAAGAGGGAGCAGATATGGAAAGAGACCTACGAGGCTAACTGTGCTGAGCAAGAGCGGTGGCTCGGCGGCCAGCGTTAAGCGGCCGTCCGCACCGGACATCGAGGGCGATGTCCAAATTTGGCGAGGGAGAATTGTTAGGCCCTGAAAGATCCGGTTCAGCCCAAGGTCCGAGCCCAGGCCCAAAACCAAGCCCGCTCAACACACGAAGGTACAAAGCCCATCTGCAAAGGGAGATCGCACAATCAACCCTAATGTTGACTTGTGATTGAGGCGAGCCACACGGCGTCGTCTCCCCCGAACGCGACGGAAGCGTGCGGATGACGCGGGAGCTGCGATGGCTGCAACCTCTTCAAGCTCAAACGAACGCGTCCTCGAACTTCTCAGAGCCAGGCGACGGCGGCGTCACCAAAGGAAGCGGAAAATTCGGGCTACTTCGACTCCTTCGGACGACAGCGGGAGACGCGGTCGCGAGCGGATCGCGCGGAGGCGGCGATCACGGACGACACGACACGGAGCTCTAATGACTCCAAATTTCATAGTGTTTTTCATACTTATTTGGTAGTCTTTTGAGCCATAGTCTTACACTTTTACTTTGCTTTTATACCCTTTTTTACCAAATACTTCGGAATCTACACAATCTTTGATTTTTAATCAATTTCAGGTAAAAAGGCATTATTATCACGGGTTTTCGAGCAATATCAATGCATGAATGAGTTCTAATCATCAAGAGGAGTCTACCCATCAAATTTCAAGAAAAAAAGAGCCAAATTGCAAAATACGGCACTATCGTATTTTTGAGCGCAACTCTTACGGTACCGTATTTCTCAGCAGAAGTTTTGGGCGAAATATGGCACTGCCGTATGAATCTTCACGGTGCCATATTCTTCAGCGTTCTCAAACAGAAAGTTTTGACAGAATTACGACACTACCGTGGGAAATTACATGGTGCCATATTATTCAACGATTTTGACCAGAAACTTTTGGAAGAATTACGGCAGTACCGTGAGGGTTTTCACGGTGCCGTCTTTTGTGCAAATTATGACCAGAAGGATTTGGCAGAAATACGGCACTATCGTATTTTCAAGAAACATTATCATGGCACCGTAATATTTACACAGAACTCACAGAATGAAATAAGGCACCGCCGTATGACTCCTCACGGTGCCGTATTGTGGAACTCAGAATTCTGATCTTTCCGCCCGATTCTTACACAGACCATATCTTTTGATACATAGCTCCAAATTGAGATCCGAAAGAGGTGGTGGACTCGTCATTAAGAGGAGAAAACACAGAAAGTGAAAGGAATGAATTTTATAATAAATCCGTGGAGAAATTGAGGGAGAGGCAGAATTGCTAGGGTTCATCAGTTCTCCACCTACAGACCACCTCCGGCCATGAAATTTGACAGAGAACTTCACCTAGTGAAGGAGAACGTGCACCTGAAGTTTCAAAGCAAAAGGATTCCTATTGGAGGAGAAATCAACGAAACAGCAGTGACAGTGCTAATTCCAAGCAAATACGGTGTTGTAATTTCATTACAGCACTGTTTTGTAACTCTTTTCTCCTCTTTGTGATTCCTATTCATACAGAAACATGTTTTATTGTAATTCCTTCATCATGGAAGCTTAATCTTTCTTTGGGACATAGGGGTGTAATCTCTTTGTTTCTTAATGACTAGAAAATCTTAACTTTGTCAAACTAATTTCTTTATGATAATTTTACTCTTGTGATTGATAGTTCTTTGATTCTCCTTTGTGTCTTAAATATCAGCATGTTTTAGAGTTTTGAAAAATAGACCGAGAGGTTGATTGTTTGAAATTCGGAACCTTAGGAATTGTTGAGTTTGGAACTATCGTAAGAGATTAGGTAGTTATTTAAATTCTGATTTTTAGTGATTTTATTACCATGTTGAATTTTTGATACTTTGGATTGAGTTAATGTGTAGACTTGATTTGATATTGCAAGAGATTGAGTATCGAGTCGTTGGAAACCCTTGAGTAAAACTAGTGTTGAGACTCAGATGCACGAGAGTGATCTTTGAGTTTCCACTTGAGGTGATCAACCTAGAATTCTAATGCACGAGAGTGATCCTTGAATTCTTAGCTGATGGTTTACTTATTTTCAGCATTGAATAGATCTTGCGCGAGAGTGGGGATCGGTTCTTTGTATGATTGTCTGCGCGAGAGCGAGACAATTTATTTAAAAAGTAAATTTTACCTTTATCATAATAGAATTAGATTGACAAATACTTATCTTAATTTAGTCATTAGAAATTAAAATAGATGAACCCCTAGTCCCAATTTCCTCTCTGATATTTTCTTCGTGTTCTTTTCGATAGTTTGATTCACTATTTTCTGATTGCCTAGCTAGCGAGAATTCGATTATTCAGTACTTGACAATAAGGTCTCTGTGGTTCGATATCTATTCTATTACTTCGAGTATCCGTGCACTTGCGGACACAACAAGTTTTTGGTGCCGTTGCCGGGGACTTTGGTTTTGTCGATATTGAAGATATCGAGATTATTACAAGACTAGGTTTTATTTACTGTTTTATTTTTTTTTGTTTATTTTCTATTTTCTTGAAATCACTTTATCTATCTACTTTGCATACGCAGAAATCTTAGGTCAGGACCACTTGTACCTTTTGATCCTGAGATAAACAAGACTCTGAGACTGCGAAAGAGATTGAGATTTGAGGAGACACAAGTTGTAGAAAAAAGAGAAGAAGAATCCATCATGGCTGAAAGAAGGACATTGCGCGACTATGCAGCCCCAAATACACAGGGAATTCATTCCAGCATCACTAGGCCTGCTATAGATGCGAACAACTTTGAGATCAAGCCAGCGTTCTTATTGATGATTCAACAGAATTAGTTTGGAGGATCTCCTTTGGAAGATCCAAACCAACACTTATCCCTTTTCCTTGAATTCTGTGACACCATAAAGATTAATGGTGTATCTGATGATGCCCTCAGACTAAGACTGTTTCCTTTTTCTATCAAGGATAGAGCAAAAGCCTAGCTTCATGCACATCCAACTGGGACGTTTACTACTTGGGAGCACTTGTCAAATGCCTTCTTGCAGAAGTATTTTCCTCCCAGTAAAATGATCCAGTTAAGGAACCAAATCACAGGCTTTGCCTAGAGAGACGGAGAATCAATGAGTGAAGCATGGGAGCGCTTTAATGAGCTCCAACGGAAGTGCCCCCACCATGGAGTGGAAGACTGGGTTTTAATTCAGACTTTCTATAATGGTTTGCTTTACAACACACGCTTAACAGTTGATGCTGCTACAGGGAGAGCTTTGATGAACAAGACTGTTGATGCAGCCCATGCCTTCATTGAGGAGATGGCGTTAAACCACAACCAGTAGGCTTCCAAGAGAGGAGTGCTTTATCGGCCTCCTCAGGGTAAGAATGATGGTGATGGTTGGCGCTCTCTTGCAGAAAAGGTAGACTCGTTATGTAACTGTTTTGATTCTTTCAAAATGCAAACTGCTGCTGTATCTTCTGTTGTTTGTGAGGTTTGTGGGAACAATGGGCACCATGCTAGAGAGTGTAAAATCATTATTGATAAAGGTGAGGAACAAGTGAATGAAGTAGGGGATTATAATCAAGGTAGATCTAATGACCCTTACTCCAATACCTACAATCCTGGTTGGAGAAACCATCATAATTTGTCTTGGAGGAATAACAATTATACCAGTGAGCAAAATGAGAGTAGGGGGTATAATCAGAGACAGTCAAACCAGAGTCAACTCCAAAAATCTAGTTTAGAAGAGATGTTTGAGAAATTCATGGGTAAGCAGATGAGCAAAAATGATGAGATTGAAGAAACCCTTAAACAAATCAATTCCATGTTGGATGGTGTTGTTGCTCATAATAAGATGTTAGAAACCCAAATAGCACAGCAAACTAGTACTTCATATAGACCCCCAGGGAAATTACCTGCAAAACCTGAACCTAACCCTAGGGAATATTGCAATGCTATCACAACTAGGAGTGAGAAACAATTGAAAGATCCTAGGGAATTTTTTGATGATGACGAGGTTGAGCCCAGAATTGAAATTAGCGGTGAACCTATTCTAGAATCACAACCTTCAAAAGATGGTGATTTGCTCTCTAAAGTTGCTGATCCTAAAACTAGTTTGCCACCACCATATAGGCCACCTATTCCTTTTCCCCAAAGGATTGTGCAAGCTAAGTTAGATAGGCAGTTTTGGAAATTTTTGGAGGTTTTGAAAAAGTTGTATATTAATATTCCTCTCACTGATGCTATTTCTCAAATGCCTACATATGCAAAATTTTTAAAAGAAATTTTATCTAATAAGAGAAAAATAGAAGATTATGACACTGTTGCTTTAACTAAAGAATGTAATGCCATCATTCAAAACAAGCTGCCACCCAAATTGAAAGATCCAGGTAGCTTTTCTATCCCCTGTTCTATTGGGAGTGTTACTTTCGACCGAGCCTTATGTGATCTCGGTGCTAGTGTTAGTCTAATACCTCTGTCTGTGTGCAGGAAACTGAACATTGGAGAGCTCAAACCAACCTCAATGTCTTTGCAACTTGCTGATTCATCAGTAAAGCATCCGGTTGGTATTTTAGAAAATGTTCCTGTTCAAATTGGTAAGTTTTTCATACCTGCTGATTTTATAGTTCTGGATATGGAGGAAAATTCAAAAAACCCAATTATACTTGGTAGACCTTTTTTGGCCACAGCTGGAGCTCGCATTAATGTGAAAAGGGAAAATTGACATTTGATATTTGTGGTGATTTAATTGAATTTGACTTAACTAATTCTTTAAAAAGGGCATCACACTCAAGGACATGTTGTAGCATAGAAACAGTTTATGAGGAGGTTATTTGTGACATGCATATTTTATTTGAAGAACCTTCTGAATTTGATACATTTTCTAGGTGTGCTAATCAAGAATTTCAGGAAAAGGCAGCAAAGAAGAAGAAGAGACGAAGGAGGAAAGGAATATCAAAATTAACTGAAGAAGTAAAAAGGCTCATAAATAAATTTGGATACTGTTTCAAGTTTGAGCCTTATGTTCTTGAAAGCCACAAACAAAACACTGAGCAATCATTATGGCGACTGAAGACACGGTCACGATCAATTCCAAGTGTTCAATGGTCAAGCTAATGACCGTTAAATTAGCGCTTCTTGGGAGGCAACCCAAGCACTTTTACTCTAGCTTTACTTTATTTTTGTTTTTTTTACTTAGCACTAATTTTTCTTTTCTTTTTGTAGGTGAAAATTAATTTTTGTCAAAAAAAAAACTCTAGTGGTGTGAACCCGAAGACACAGAGGATGATTGGGTCTGACACAGACTAATAGACCTTTGTGAGTATTTTCTTCCTACTTATTTGCATTCCATCCTTTATATTTTTCTGATAATCCATGTGTTCAAATGAAAGATGAATACTTCAAACTTCTTGTGCTCACATGCCACGGATCCTCGCCTTTTGATTTTATTGATAGATATTTCGATTTAGTTGTGTTGACACAATATGATGATGATGTGTAGAAGGATTTTTTTGAAAATACTACAAACACCATGCCAAAATTTTTAACTAATTATCATGCATATCAATTTCTGGAAATTGGAAATAGATTTTATATGTTGAATTTATTTCTCTGATATAATCTATTTGTTGGAAATTTTTCATTAATTGATGTGTGAAATTCTAGGTAAATGCATTGTTTAGTGAATGCAATCTTGAAGTGAAATAATTCTTTTGAATAAAATGAGCATATTTGCACATATTATTGAGTTGATATCAAGTGATTAATCTAGTTAATCTTTATAATCTTTTATGTTATTTGTTGGGAAAAAGAAATCCAAATCCATGAGAAAGAATGACTCCCCTACTTGGCACTGTATAAAATTAACAGTGGGACCTAAAGACATGGGTTGAAGTCCATAAAAAGAAAAAGAATAACTCCTCTTCTTGGCATTGTGTTCACAATGGTACCTAAGACAAGAGTTGAAGTTCATTGCAAAAGTGTGTATCTATATAGATGCATGCCAAGAGAGAGCTCTCTCTCAAGAAAATTCTTTCTACCTATGAGATATGAGTTCTATTATGTGTGGTTATGTGACCAACATACTCTAAATTCGTCATTGAAAAAAGGGTGGTAATCGATTTAGAGAATGTCAAGGACAAATAAAAAAAAAAGAGTGGAAAAAAGATTTGGAGATCCTATTCCTGTAAACAAAAACATATTGGATGAAAAGGCATTATTCTTTTACTTTGCTTTTATACCCTTTTTTACCAAATACTTCGGAATCTACACAATCTTTGGTTTTTAATTAATTTCAGGTAAAAAGGCATTATTATCACTAGTTTTCGAGCAATATCAATGCATGAATGAGTTCTAATCATCAAGTGGAGTCTACCCATCAAATTTCAAGAAAAAAGGAGCCAAATTGCAAAAATACGGCACTACCGTATTTTTGAGCGCAACTCTCACGGTACCGTATTTCTCAGCAGAAGTTTTGGCTGAAATACGGCACTGCCGTATGAATCTTCACGGTGCCATATTCTTCAGCGTTCTCAAACAGAAAGTTTTGACAGAATTATGGCACTACTGTGGGAAATTACATGGTGCTGTATTATTCGACGATTTTGACCAAAGACTTTTGGAAGAATTGCGGCAGTACCGTGAGGGTTTCCACGGTGCCGTCTTTTGTGCAAATTCTGACCAGAAGGATTTGGTAGAAATATGGCACTACCGTATTTATGAGAAACATTATCACGGCACCGTAATATTTACACAGAACTCACAGAATGAAATACGGCACTGCCGTATGACTCCTTACGGTGCCGTATTGTGGAACTCAGAATTCCGATCTTTCCGCCTGATTCTTACAAAGACCATATCTTTTGATCCAGACCTCTAAATTGAGATCCGAAAGAGGCGGTGGACTCGTCTTTAAGAGGAGAAAACACAGAAAGTGAATGGAACAAATTTTATCATGAATCCACGAAGAAATTGATGGAGAGGCGGAATTGCTAGGGTTCATTGGTTCTCCACCTACAGACCACCTCCAGCCACGAAATTTGACAGACAGCTTCACCTACTGAAGGAGAACGTGCATCTGATGTTTCAAAGCAAAAGGATTCCTATTGGAGAAGAAATCAACGAAACAATGGTGATAGTGCTAATTCCAAGCAAATACGGTGAAATTACAGCACTATTTTGTAACTCTTTTCTCCTCTTTGTGATTCCTATTCATACATAAATATGTTTTATTATAATTCCTTCATCATGGTAGCTTAATCTTTCTTTGGGACATAGGGGTGTAATCTCTTTGTTTCTTAATGACTAGAAAATCTTAACTTTGTCAAACTGATTTCTTTATGATAATTTTACTCTTGTGATTGATAGTTCTTTGATTCTCCTTTGTGTCTTAAATATCAGCATGTTTTAGAGTTTTGCAAAATCGACCGAGAGGTTGATTGTTTGAAATTCGGAACCCTAGGAATTGTTGAGTTTGGAACTATCGTAAGAGATTAGGTAGTTCTTCGAATTCTGATTTTTAGTGATTTTATTGTCATGTTGAATTTCTGCTATTTTGGATTGAGTTAATGTGTAGACTTGATTTGATATTGCAAGAGATTGAGTATCGAGTCGTTAGAAACCCTTGAGTAAAACTAGTGTTGAGACTCGGATGCACCAGAGTGATCTTTGAGTTTCCACTTGAGGTGATCAACTTAGAATTCGGATGCACGAGAGTGATCCTTGAATTCTTAGCTGATGGTTTACTTATTTTCAGCATTGAATGGATCTTGCACGAGAGTGGGGATCAGTTCTTTGTATGATTGTCTGCGCGAGAGCGAGACAATTTATTTAAAAAGTAAATTTTACCTTTATCATAATAGAATTAGATTGACAAATACTTATCCTAATTTAGTCATTAGAAATTAAAGTAGATGAACCCCTAGTCCCAATTTCCTCTTTGATATTTTCTTCGTGTTCTTTTCGATAGTTTGATTCAATATTTTCCAATTGCCTAGCTAGCGAGAAATCGATTATTCAGTACTTGACAACAAGGTCTCTGTGATTCGATATCTATTTTATTACTTTGAGTATCCGTGCACTTGCGGACACAACAAGCTCGCAGGCGGCTTCTCCTATAAGAGGAGCATCGAACGACAGCGGGGGGAGAGAGGAGTTGGTGCGGCGGAACGAAGAGACGCCTTCGACCACCAGCAGTAGGGAGAGAACTCGAGCGCGACCTTGAGAGAGCTTGGAAGGGGATCCAACGAGCGTTCGGTGAGTGGAGGGAGCGTATGATAGGCGGTAGAGTCTGCCGTCGATGAGAGGAGTTTGAGAGGTTTTTGTAAGCTTTCTTTAGGAAATAAATGAGCTTTTTCCTCTCCGATCCTCAGTCCCCTGTGCTGTGTTCTTCTGCGGTGTTGATACGACGGCGGCGGCGACTGTCTTCGACGTCGACGACTAAGGGTGGAAGGCGGCACCCTTCCCTGTTGACGTTCCTCTCCGGCGACACACGCAGCGGACAACGACGTCGACTCGCTGAGGGGAGAAGCGGAGTCTGCCCTGTCGGTACGACTCGATTTCCCGGTGAAAGGACGCAGCGACAATCGACGTCGAGCTCGCGCGGACGAAGGCGTGAGAAGCAGACGAAGACTATCGAACGCGTTCAGCGTTCGATTCGAGGAAGCATTGACCCGGTCAATGATTTCGGCGAGCGAAATCGAAATCGGAGAGGCTGACGCAAGGGCTGGCGTCAGCAGGAAGAATTTGATCGGCGGAAGAGATTGGGATTGATGACGTTGGTGTGACGTCAGCGATCCAGGATAAAATTGAGCGGCGGGTCAAAATTCTGGGTTGACCGAGAGGTAAATTAATTTAGGGTTTCAGATTTCTGAAATTAGGATTAGGGTTTCGTGAGACTTGTAATTTGGGGATAAAATATTAATCGGGAAATTATGGTTTCTAATTTGGGGGTGAGATTTGCTCAGAAACCCTAGCGTGTCGCATCTGGTATTCCGCCGGACGACCCTAAGACAACGGTTAAGTACCGGTTTAGGGCTGATCCGACTGGGGCGTGACACATTGAGTAGGTTTGATTAAACCACAAGCTGGTTCAGTTGTTGCATTGGATTTTGTATATAATTGCATGTTTTATTTATTTGTGTTTTTAGTGACTGTAAGTGATTTTGATCATGGCCACATGCTTGTATATGACCTTGTCAATGATACCTTGATTATGTTTCTTGACCATCCTATGTGCATGTTGGATTATGCTTTTGATCTCATGATTAGACTTGTTCTTGATTTTGTGGCTATATGTATTGAGAGTTTATAATTACATATGATATTGTTAGCTTGTGATTAGACATATAGCATATTGAGATGGATTTGAGGCAAATCCCTATTAATGATCAATATGATATAGATTAAATGATTGATGTTTTAAATACTTTTGTTAGATGTCTAGTCTTCATGTTTACTAGCGAAAAAAACTAGTTAGAACTTCATTGATGATAAAACTACAGTTTATGTCTAGATGAATTATCTAAATTACTATAAGTTATTTTATAATTGGGTGGATTATTAGAATTGGTTCCATTCACCTATCATGATTTTTCTTAGTGAGCTATTGTAAAAGAAATCTGCTTATAGTTTGTGTTATTGGTTCAGGAATTGAGGATGATTCCAAAACTGAGCAACGATCTAAGTTGAATCAACAAACATGAAAGCACAACCACATAGGACATGTATCGTACAAAAAATAATTATTTTATTTCTTATTTATTTGTATAAATATTGACTTGTTTAATCTAAACAAAGATTCTGAAAATGTTAATCGCTCACACAGTCCAAATTCTTTTATAATTTTGAACCAAATAACTAATCAGTTATTCCTCCATAGCTCCAGTTTACTGTTGTAAACAAATAAAAAGCGCTGTATCAAGGGAATGACGCCTCCAACATGTAAAGCAAAACCTTGCTTTTTCACGATGGTTACATGCCTTTCATTGCTTCCAAGAAGATGAGGTCGCACTTGCCAGCTCTTTTCGGCTTTGGTGGAACAAATTCGTCCTTGCGGTTTGCTTGCACAGTATTCCTAAATAGCAGTACCATTCGACGAGTCGTTACAAAGTCTAAAGAAACATTTGCTTCAACCAAATACTGAGTGATAATTTTATTGGATACATAGACTATTGATTAGTTATCAAATAGACTGATAATTTTGTTAGCTGCTTATCAGGAGTTATAAGAAAGGTGATAGAGGGGTTAATTGATAGAGGGGTTACATAGACTGATTCCTTAGATGGCTGCCTCCATATAGCTATCATATGCTCAATATGTAGCCTATATGGTCAAGCTGACCTGACCTACTTCATGGACCACCACGTGCTATGCTGAGCAACGAGAAGCGATAAATCCCTTCTCTGTAGCATGTAGGTGTAATCTTGCACCGTCTGAAGATAGCTGGGCGTGCCCACTGAGTGGGTACAACACGGCCCCAACGATAGTCAGAACAGTGAGGTTTCGCGTCAGAAGGCAATCAAGCTTGATATGGTCGTTGGATTTTAACGGTCCTTTTATCTTCTTACTATCATGCAAAATCTATGGTGATAGCAGAAGAATAAACATGCTTGTGCTAATATTACTTAAAACAATAAGTAGAAAGCACAATTATCTTATGTGGTAAACGCCCATAAAAGCCTAAGTAAAACCCTAGTTTTACAAAAGTCTTCACTTGAGCTCTTTATGGGACTCTTGTACTTCATCTGGCCCAACCCGGGCCCAAATGCCTTCCAAGCAGTATGCGCCTGCTCTAGAGTCGAACTCTAGACCTCCCACCTGGTGAAGCCACTGACTGCAAGCGCCTCTGCCATGTGTGCTCATGTGCTCATGTCTGATCAAATTACATTTTAATCTATCTAGACATGGTTTGACTCGCAGGTCAAATATACATTTTCATAAATTAAAGTGTGATTCGCAGATCACAGCAAAATTTATATTAAATTCCAGGCACGCAGGCCACAGCACAGCACACCAAAAATAAGGGCAGCCCACATAAGATTAAATAAACACCCAATGAACATGTCAAACATGTATACATGTGATCCAAACAGAAAATAAAATTTTTGAAATACCCATGGCATCAATTTTATTTCCTTATATGCCTTGCTACCTTACAACGGTCCATTAACAGGCATCCACTCATCATACCAAGTCAGACCCACTGCCCTTGCATGCACCCAGTCATAACTGACTTGCGTCGACCTGATGGTCAACTATGCATGCCTTAAGGGCTGAACGTCCCACATGATTTCTGGCAAGCGGGTGTGACCCCGGGCCTAAATCATGATCGTTCACAAGGCGCCTCAATCAGACATCGCTACACGCCCTTCTGCAGTCGACCTATAGCCACCTGTATAGCTTGCGCACAGGTGCTATCCGGCCGACCCATCTAGGCTGTCAGATGGTCTGATTAGGCTATTGGGTCCAGACTTGACTAACGACTTCAACCCTATTAACCCGTCTAAGTATTTGAAGCAGGCGCTTAGATAGATCTAGTGAGGGTCGCGCATGATAATAAGTTTTGATTGAAAACTTTTATTATAAGCGCAAACAAACATCACACATGCGCAAGCTTAGTTGAAAACAAAACACATGTAGATCTAACACATGAAATGAAATTGCGCATGATAACTAAAGCATGCGCATCTAGTAGATCTACCAAATCATAAAACAAACATGGATCACAAGAAAGCAATCATATGTATCAAGCCAAAACCACGCTCTGATACCAATTGAAAGTAACCCTAGGTCACATACGCATATAAAATTTTTCGCAAGACTAGGTCCAAAATCGAATGACTTAAACATATGATCAACATATGAAGACTTGTATAGAACAAGTGAGGATGTTACCATGGCCATGAGAGGCGGCTTGGAAGAAAAAGGGCGAGCGGCTCTTCTCCAAAGGAATCACACACAAGATGGATTTTCGCTTCTTCCTTGTAATCCTTGTGCTAGCAAAGATCCAAAGAGTCTATGATCGTGTGAGGAGATGTCCTCTTCTTGCTGGCCGCACTACTCCCTCTCTTGGCGTGAAGACGAACCAAAAACCCGAGAGGAGCAAGGGGCGAGAGGGGCGTTCATACGTTCGAAAACGTGGGACGTTTTTTCAAGAAAAAAAAACCGGCTTCCAAATATAGTAAGTGTTTAACTCCCCATGAAGCCATCGAAACTCCTCTCCCCTTTGAACCATGCATTCACTTAAGTGAACCGGTTCAATTCCATTTGGTTCAAGGACCAAATCGAACCAGCCATGGTCTTGATCTCTTTGAACCTCATGGTTCAAGATCTAACCACACATCTCAATGAACCTCTTGATCTCTACGATCAAGCATCAATTTTCCCGATCGAAGCTTACTGATCATATGTCCTAATCAATCAAACATGATCAGACTAGATCTTACTTCCGATCAGAGTTTAAATTGCTTTAAACTGAACTAGAATAATTCCAGTCCACATGATCTGACATAAGTAAGCAATATCATCAAATTGTGCGACCCTGAGGGTTTCCTTCAATGTCGGTAACGACAACTTACGTTATCACGATCAGAGAGGGGTATCTAGCAACACATCACTGTCTCCCGATATGAAGGAAAGAGTCTTCCAAGACTACTCCCAAACCACAGCACAAGTGTGAATCCAATTCACTCAGTATACATGTTCCCTTTGCCACTGGATGTTCTCGTTGGACAAGCATGTCAAGCCTGTAATTCCAACACGATGAGAATGGTTAGATCAGATGAACATAGTCATCTGGGTATGGCCATACACTTTCTCAACCATCTCATCCAGGGGGCCCCTTTAGAACATCACCCTCCAATTAGGAGAGGCAATCCTATATCTATCACTAGTGTCCTAACATGATTCATGCCCACTATCCAAGATAATCCTTAACCATTATCTTTGAAATGATATTGAACTACCTCAAGACAATGTCAATCATCACTTAGAAACACAAGTGATCTCAAGTCAAAGGGAATATACCACTTGCTTGCTTATAAGGATTTATTCACATTGTGACAAACAATTGAATATCCTAAGTAGGGTCAGTCCAGTACATCCAATGCACCTATGTGTCTAAATCCTATTCCATGCTCGAAGCACCCTATATGATCAGAACACATATTAGTCTCAATCATATCAAGGCTGTCTCATGTTCACCAAGATATCTCGACTAAGGACAACTCTGAATGTCAGCAAAGCTGAACATCATTGAGACATTACTCAGAGGTATACATACAGCAGCAGATAATGCAACAATCTGAATAACAACAATTGCCTTTATAAACATTTACTCTGTTTATACATGATACTGATAATAACCCAAGGCCTCAAACATTAGCCTTAAGGGCATACCCCAACAATCTCCCACTTGCACTTAAACTAATGGTTGAGAAATCTCAAACCCATATTATTACAGTGCTTCTCATGCTTCTGCTGCGCCAGAGGCTTTGTAAGCGGGTCAGCTAGATTGTCATCTCTATGAACCTTGCAGATCTTGATCTCTCCTCGATCTATGATCTCACGGATCAAATGAAACCTTCTCTGTATGTGCTTGGACTTCTGGTGTGACCGTGGTTCCTTTGCTTGTGCAATCGCTCCAGTGTTGTCACAGAAGATAACCAATCGATCTGCACTCGAAGGAACAACACCAAGTTCTTGAATGAACTTACGAATCCACACTGCCTCCTTTGATGCTTCTGAGGCTGCAACATACTCGGCTTCTGTTGTGGAATCAGCAACAATTGATTATTTGAAACTCTTCCACACCACTGCTCCTCTATTCAAGCTAAAAACATAGCCTGACTGCGATCGGAAATCGTCTTGGTCAGATTGGAACGAAGCGTCAGTATATCCTTCAATACTGAGTTCTTCCTGACCTCCATAAATCAAGAACATATCTTTGGTTCTCCGAAGATATTTCAAAATGTTCTTGACTGCAATCCAGTGTGCCTTCCCTGGATTACTTTGGAACCGACTGGTCACGCTTAACCCGTAAGCGACGTCTGGGCGAGTACATAACATTGCATACATGATAGACCCAATAGCCGAAGCATAAGGCGTATTGTTCATCTCATCTTTCTCAGACTGTGTTTGAGGACACTGGCTCTTTGAAAGATTCAGACCATGTCTGACTGGAAGATATCCTCTTTTAGAATTTTCTAAATGGAATCTCTCCAGGACTTTATCGATGTAACTACTCTGGCATAGCCCTAGAAGCCTATTAGATCTATCTCTATAGATCTTCACACCTAATACATAGGCTGCTTCTCCCAAATCTTTCATCTGGAAACATTTTCTTAACCATGCTTTGACTGCATGCAGTTCAGGAATATCGTTTCCAATGATTAAGATATCATCGACGTAGAGGACTAGGAAAGTAATCACGCTCCCACTAAACCTCTTATATACACACGGGTCATCTTCATTTTTGATGAAACCAAATTCACAAACTGATTCATCAAAACGAATATTCCAGCTCCTCGATGCTTGTTTTAGTCCATAAATGGACTTCTTTAATTTGCATATTTTATGACGTTCTGATGGATTGATAAAACCTTCAGGCTGTGTCATATACACATCCTCTTCTAGTTTTCCATTAAGGAAAGCGGTCTTCACATCCATTTGCCAGATCTCATAATAATAATATGCTGCTATCGTGAGAATAATCCGAATGGACTTGAACATGGCTACAGGAGAGAAAGTTTCATCATAATCTATCCCGTAGATTTGTTTAAAACCTTTCGCAACTAGCCTGCCTTTATAGGTAACCACGTTACCATCCATGTCTTTCTTCTTCTTGAAGATCCACTTACAGCCTATAGGGATTACTCCCGGAGGCGGATCAACCAAATCCCAGACTTGGTTGTCGGACATGGAGTCCATCTCGGCTCGCATAGCTTCAAGCCATCTTGCTGATTCCGGTCCACTGACCGCATCCGCATAAGTGAGGGGTTCATCATTAATGATGTAGATTCCGTCATAGCGCTCAGGCTGACGACGAATCCTTCCCGATCTACGCGGTTCCCGTGATATCTGAGCCTCAGGTTGAACATTAACCTGATCTATTGGCTCAGGCTCATCCAACTGTGCTTGACTGCTTTGTCCTTCTTCTGGAATTTCATCCAGCATTATTTCTCTCCCACTGGCCTCTTGCAGAAGAAATTCCTTCTCAAGAAAAATAGCCGTTCGTGCAACAAATACTTTGTTCTCTTTGGGATAGTAGAAATAATAACCCTTAGTTTCTTTAGGGTAACCGACAAAGATACATTTATCTGATCTGCTCTCCAGTTTCCCAGAGGCGAGCTTTTTGACATAAGCCTCGCAACCCCAGATTTTGATAAATGTCAAGCTCGGCTGTTTCCCATATCATAACTCATATGGAGTCTTTGAAACTGCCTTGGATGGTACTCGGTTTAGCACCTTTGCAGCTGTTTCCAGTGCAAATCCCCAAAAGGAGTAAGGTAGAGTAGCCTGACTCATCATAGAACGAACCATATCCAATAAGGTTCTATTTCTCCTCTCGGACACACCATTCCATTGTGGTGTTCCTGGCGGAGTGAGCTGTGAGATGATCCCACACTCCTTCAGATAGTCAGTAAACTCATGACTCAAGTATTCGCCACCTCGATCTGAACGAAGTGCCTTGATATTTCGGCCTAACTGATTTTGTACTTCATTTTTGAATTCTTTGAACTTGTCAAAAGATTCACTCTTATGTCTCATTAGATAGACATAACCATACCTACTGAAATCATCAGTAAAAGTAATGAAGTATGAATAGCCACCTCTGGCATGTTTACTAAAAGGCCCACACACATCACTGTGAATAAGGTCAAGTAAACCTGAAGCCCTTTCACCTTTATTAGAAAAAGGAGTCTTCGTCATTTTACCCATTAAACAAGCTTTGCATGTATCAAGCTCCTCATAGGAGAATGATCCTAGCAGTCCATGATCATGCAACCGCTTAATGCACTTCTTGTTAATATGGCCTAAATGACTATGCCATAACAAGGTGCTGTCATCAGCATACTTGGCTTTCTTGTTATCAATTTGTTGTACAGAACATTCCATGTCCAACATGTATAACCCATTGTTAATCGACCCAGTTGCATAAACAATATTATCATATGAAATACAACACTGTGAAGTTTTGCATTCAAAAGAAAAACCTTTCCTGACAAGAGCAGGAATAGAGATAATATTCTTAGTTATGCTTGGTACGAAATAACAATTGTCAAGTTCTAATACAAAACCAGATGGTAAAGAGATGTTATATTCTCCTACAGCAACAGCAGCAACCCGTGCCCCGTTTCCAACTCGTAGGTCCATCTCATGCTGTCCCACCTGTCTTCTTCTCTTGAGTTCCTGCACATTTGAACAAATGTGAACTCCACATGCAGTGTCCAACACCCATGAAATAGAAGAAGCTAGCATGACTTCAGTCACGTAAATACCTGAGCCAGAAGTGAAAGGCTTGCTTCCCTTCTTCTCTCCTTGGAGCGCTCTACAGTCCTTCTTCCAATGACCCAGCTGGCCACAATGGAAGCATCTGTTGTCCTTTGACCGCTTCACCTTTTGTTTCAAAGCCTTGTTGTAGCTCTTGATAGGGGTTTTGCCCTTCTTCCCCTTCTTCTTATTCCTAGAAGGAACCATTAAGACAGAGGATGAAGGCTTTCCCTTCTCAAGAGTCTGCTCTGTGGTGCAGAGCATGTTCAGTAACTCTGCCGGAGTACAGTCGATTTTGTTCATATTAAAATTAATAATGAACGAATCGAAAGAAGCCAGGAGAGACTGCAAGATAATATCAACAACAAGTTCTGAATTGATGGTATGTCCCAGTTTCTCTAGGGCCTCTTTGTACCCAATCATCTTGAGCACATGAGCTCCCACTGGACTCCCTTCAGTCAGTTTGCTATGAAAGAAAAGTTTTGTCAAGTTATAGCGTTCTGTCCTTGCCTGTGCAGCATACAGCATTTTGAGATTTGCTATAATATCAATAGCAGACAAATCCTCATCCTGACGCAGGAGCTCGGGCGTCATTGACGCAAGCATAAGGCAAGCGACATCAGTACTATCACTGACGTGCTTCTCATAAGCATCCCGAACCGCCCTTGCGGCGTTCGCAGCGGGTTGAGCCGGTATTGCCGACTCAAGGACATACAGCTTCCTCTCAGCTTTAAGCACAATCTTAAGCTGTCTGTACTAGTTTGAGAAGTTTGGCCCAGCAAACTTCTCCTTTTCCAATATGGATCGCAAATTGAGCCCTGTGGTGTTCGTTGCTGCAGGAATCTACAACATGGCAAGAACAACAAGGTCAGTATCCATGTTAGAATCATTCCAGGACTTAAGAGTGATTCTTTTCTCACTATTTTGTCTGACTGAAAAATCCAATAAAACAGCCCGAAAGAGTGAAACTCTTTTAGTGAGATGGGATCCAGATTTCACACTTGATCTCCGCGTCCAGCTCAGGCGAGATAAGATGCACAGAGAGTTCAAGCACTAGTCACTGGTAGGCTATCCATGCCAATCGCCAACCCGTGCGATTCCCCTTCATCTAGGCAATCAAGAAGACCGTGCCAACTGAGTTGGTACAACACAGTTTCTGATTCCTTAGATGGCTGCCTCCATATAGCTATCATATGCTCAATATGTAGCCTATATGGTCAAGCTGACCTGACCTACTTCCTGGACCACCACGTGATATGCTGAGCAACGAGAAGCGATAAATCCCTTCTCTGTAGCATGTAGGTGTAATCCTGCACCGTCTGAAGATAGCTGGGCGTGCCCACTGAGTGGGTACAACACGGCCCCAACGATAGTCAGAACAGTGAGGTTTCGCGTCAGAAGGCAATCAAGCTTGATATGGTCGTTGAATTTTAACGGTCCTTTTATCTTCTTACTATCATGCAAAATCTATGGTGATAGCAGAAGAATAAATATGCTTGTGCTAATATTACTTAAAACAATAAGTAGAAAGCACAATTATCTTATGTAGTAAACGCCCATAAAAGCCTAAGTAAAACCCTAGTTTTACAAAAGTCTTCACTTGAGCTCTTTATGGGACTCTTGTACTTCATCTGGCCCAACCCGGGCCCAAATGCCTTCCAAGCAGTATGCGCCTGCTCTAGAGTCGAACTCTAGACCTCCCACCTGGTGAAGCCACTGACTGCAAGCGCCTCTGCCATGTGTGCTCATGTGCTCATGTCTGATCAAATTACATTTTAATCTATCTAGACATGGTTTGACTCGCAGGTCAAATATACATTTTCATAAATTAAAGTGTGATTCACAGATCACAGCAAAATTTATATTAAATTCCAGGCACGCAGGCCCCAGCACAGCACACCAAAAATAAGGGCAGCCCACATAAGATTAAATAAACACCCAATGAACATGTCAAACATGTATACATGTGATCCAAACAGAAAATAAAATTTTTGAAATACCCATGGCATCAATTTTATTTCCTTATATGCCTTGCTACCTTACAACGGTCCATTAACAGGCATCCACTCATCAGACCAAGTCAGACCCACTGCCCTTGCATGCACCCAGTCATAACTGACTTGCGTCGACCTGATGGTCAACTATGCATGCCTTAAGGGCTGAACGTCCCACATGATTTCTGGCAAGCGGGTGTGACCCCGGGCCTAAATCATGATCGTTCACAAGGCACCTCAATCAGACATCGCTACACGCCCTTCTGCAGTCGACCTATAGCCACCTGTATAGCTTGCGCACAGGTGCTATCCGGCCGACCCATCTAGGCTGTCAGATGGTCTGATTAGGCTATTGGGTCCAGACTTGACTAACGACTTCAACCCTATTAACCCGTCTAAGTATTTGAAGCAGGCGCTTAGATAGATCTAGTGAGGGTCGCGCATGATAATAAGTTTTGATTGAAAACTTTTATTATAAGCGCAAACAAACATCACACATGCGCAAGCTTAGTTGAAAACAAAACACATGTAGATCTAACACATGAAATGAAATTGCGCATGATAACTAAAGCATGCGCATCTAGTAGATCTACCAAATCATAAAACAAACATGGATCACAAGAAAGCAATCATATGTATCAAGCCAAAACCACGCTCTGATACCAATTGAAAGTAACCCTAGGTCACATACGCATATAAAATTTTTCGCATGACTAGGTCCAAAATCGAATGACTTAAACATATGATCAACATATGAAGACTTGTATAGAACAAGTGAGGATGTTACCATGGCCATGAGAGGCGGCTTGGAAGAAAAAGGGCGAGCGGCTCTTCTCCAAAGGAATCACACACAAGATGGATTTTCGCTTCTTCCTTGTAATCCTTGTGCTAGCAAAGATCCAAAGAGTCTATGATCGTGTGAGGAGATGTCCTCTTCTTGCTGGCCGCACTACTCCCTCTCTTGGCATGAAGACGAACCAAAAACCCGAGAGGAGCAAGGGGCGAGAGGGGCGTTCATACGTTCAAAAACGTGGGACGTTTTTTCAAGAAAAAAAAAACCGGCTTCCAAATATAGTAAGTGTTTAACTCCCCATGAAGCCATCGAAACTCCTCTCCCCTTTGAACCATGCGTTCACTTAAGTGAACCGGTTCAATTCCATTTGGTTCAAGGACCAAATCGAACCAGCCATGGTCTTGATCTCTTTGAACCTCATGGTTCAAGATCTAACCACACATCTCAATGAACCTCTTGATCTCTACGATCAAGCATCAATTTTCCCGATCGAAGCTTACTGATCATATGTCCTAATCAATCAAACATGATCAGACTATATCTTACTTCCGATCAGAGTTTAAATTGCTTTAAACTGAACTAGAATAATTCCAGTCCACACGATCTGACATAAGTAAGCAATATCATCAAATTGTGCGACCCTGAGGGTTTCCTTCAATGTCGGTAACGACAACTTACGTTATCACGATCAGAGAGGGGTATCTAGCAACACATCACTTTCTCAACCATCTCATCCAGGGGGCCCCTTTAGAACATCACACTCCAATTAGGAGAGGCAATCCTATATCTATCACTAGTGTCCTAACATGATTCATGCCCACTATCCAAGATAATCCTTAACCATTATCTTTCAAATGATATTGAACTACCTCAAGACAATGTCAATCATCACTTAGAAACACAAGTGATCTCAAGTCAAAGGGAATATACCACTTGCTTGCTTATAAGGATTTATTCACATTGTGACAAACAATTGAATATCCTAAGTAGGGTCAGTCCAGTACATCCAATGCACCTATGTGTCTAAATCCTATTCCATGCTCGAAGCACCCTATAAGATCAGAACACATATTAGTCTCAATCATATCAAGGCTGTCTCATGTTCACCAAGATATCTCAACTAAGGACAACTCTGAATGTCAGCAAAGCTGAACATCATTGAGACATTACTCAGAGGTATACATACAGCAGCAGATAATGCAA
Organism: Costus lasius; assembly: GCA_027563935.2. Taxonomy (NCBI): domain Eukaryota; kingdom Viridiplantae; phylum Streptophyta; class Magnoliopsida; order Zingiberales; family Costaceae; genus Costus; species Costus lasius. The sequence continues at coordinate 60,107,795 of CM050454.1, read as the reverse complement.
CAATCTGAATAACAACAATTGCCTTTATAAACATGTACTCTGTTTATACATGATACTGATAATAACCCAAGGCCTCAAACATTAGCCTTAAGGGCATACCCCAACATTACAGCCCGTAATTGCCTTCGTAATCGTGATGAATAGTGTCATGATTGCGTTTTTGATGATTTCTCCCTAGATCAGTCTCCTCTCACTCTGAAACTTCTGTGGCGTGTTCTTCTTCCTCAGGCGAAGCTTCCTTTCAAAAATTGTGGCCGGATATGGTCTGTGCAGTGAACGGCGATGAACCCTAGCGCGGCGGTGATTTCTTCAAATTCCCTCCCTATCGTGGATAAAAATTGACAGGAACGCTGGTTTAATCTCAAAGTTGTTTGCATCAATTGTAGGCCTAGTAATGCTGGAACGAATTCCCTATGTATTCGGGGCTGCATAGTCTCTAAGTGTTCTTCTTTCTGCCATGATGGATTCTTCTCCACTCTGTTATGCAAATCTCAATTTCCTAAGCAATCTAAGAGTTCTATTAATTTCAGGATCAAAAGGAACTAATGGTCCTAACCTAAGATTTCTGCGCATAAACAAGTAGAAAGTCAGAAAAGTTCAGAAATTAAAGAACCTTAAAAGAAAATTAGAATTTATCGTAGAAAATACTAAAAATGAAAACAAATAGAAACTTAGTCTAGCAATACTATCAATTATATCAATATCAACAAAACCAAGGTCCCCGGCAACGGTGGCAAAAACTTGTTATCCTCGGCAAGTGCATGGATACTCGAAGTAATAATTAAGATATCGAACAACAGAGACCTCGTTCCCAAGTACTGACTAATTGAGTTTTTACTAGCTAAGCGAATCGAGAATCATGAGAATAGCAATCGAATGGTACATGGAAGAGTCAGAATGAGAGAGTTGGGACTTGGGGGTTCATCCATCTTAATATTTATGACTAGACATGATTAAAGATTCATCAATCTATTTTCGTTATGGTTAAGATATAGTTTACTTAATCAAGAAATTAACTCGCTCTCGCGCAGTCAATTTACAAAGAATAATCTGCACTCTCGTGCAAGATCAATTCAATGTTAATTATAAGTAGACAATGATCAAAGAGATTAAGAATCACTCTCGTGCATTCCATCTCAATGTCATGATCTCAAGCAAAACTAAGCACTCTTGCACCTTAGTTTCACAGGTTTTACTTAAGGCTTTCTAACAGTCTAACATCTATCTCTAGCATGTTTTCATGTCTGAAAAAATAATAATTTCTAGATCATTACATCAACAAGAATTATACTTCTAAAATTTAAAGATAAGAACGCAACCAATCTCTTGCGATGGGTTCTTATCATAGATCCTAGGGTTTCAAGTTCTATGATATCATCTTCTCAGTCTATAGCATAAAACTCTAAAACATGTTAATGCGTGATACTAAAAACGATTAAAGACATAAACCACTTAAGTAAAATAACCATAACAAAAGTATATTGGTGAAAGAAAAATTATCTAGTAATTGAAATATCAAGAGAATTACACCCCCATGTCCCAAGAGGAAATTAAGCTAACATGATGGAAGGTTCACAGCAAAACATAGTTTTAGGATGATTAGAAGTAGTAAGGAAGGAGTAAGAATTACAAATCACGGCTGTAAATGAATTACAGCCTGTAATTGCATTCGTAATCTTGATGAATAGTGCCATGATTGCATTTTTGGTGATTTCTCTCTAGATCGGTCTCCTCTCACTCTGAAACTTCTGTGGCATGTTCTTCTTTCTCAGGCGAAGCTTCCTTTCAAAAATCATGGCCGGATATGGTCTATGCAGCGAACGGCGACGAACCCTAGCGCGGCGGCGAGTTCTTCAAATTCCCTCCCGATCGTGGATAAAAATTGTTCTGTTTGCTTTGCAAATTTCCGCCTTCTTATCCTGAGTCATCCCCTTTTATCAGATCTTCAATTGGTGTCCTAAAGCTCGAGAAATCTTGTTTCCAAGTTTGTGGCGGAAAACTCAGAAATCTGGGTTCAAGATTACGGTACCGTGAAAGGATTACGGCAGTGCTGTATTTTCTTCTGTGAGTTCTAGGCAGAAAACATGGTACTGTGTAAGTTATCACAGTGGTGCCATATTTGCTTTGGGAGTGCTGTAGAGAAATTGTCTGAAATTACAGCACTGTGGAATTTGTTACGGCAGTGTCGTATTTCGCCCAAGTCCTCGGGTTGAGTTTTGATGGAAAATACGGTACCGTGAGAGTTTCGCCCAAAAATACGGTAGTGCCGTATTCTTGCTAAAAACTTCTGGTTGAAATCGCTGGAAAATACGGTACCGTGAAAGACTTTACGGCAGTGCCATATTTTACCCAAAACCTCTAGTTGACATCTGCTGAAAATACGGTACCGTGAGAGTTGTGTCCAAAAATATGGTAGTGCTGTATTTTTACTAAAAGGTCCATTTTGATTTGAAATTTGTTGTGTAAACTCCTCTTGATGGTTAGAACTCATTCATGCATTGAGATTGCTTGAAAACCGGTGATAATGATGCTTTTTTGCTTGAAATTGATCAAAAACCAAGGATGGTGTAGATTCCGAAGCATTTGGCAAAAAACTGTAAAAACAAAGCAAAAAGAGTAAGATTATGACTCAAAAGACTACTAAATAAGTATGAAAAATACTATGAAATTTAGATTCATCAAACACATAAGGTTCAAATTTTGCTTGTCCTCAAGCAAAAATCAAGAAATTGATCAAAGGAGAAAACTTTCTCATGACGAATAAAATTCTAAAACACCATAACCAAGGAAAACTTTCATCAATTGTTTTAAAGGATTTCAAACAAACATACCATCCTTTGGATTTGATTCTTAAGATCCACTATTTAATCAAATAAAATTTCACAACTTGTATAATAGATAGAATATCAATATCAAGACTTCATCCAGTCTCAATTCATAACTACTAACTTTTGTTTATAGGATTAGGGTTTCCAAGATCTTTCTCCTCTCAATTCATATCCCCATTTTTTTTTAAACCACAATCTCTAATTCAATTATCACCTTTTTTCTGGTGACGAAATTAGAGTGCATTGATCACATAACCAATGCGATAGAACTCATATCCTCTTAGTGGAGAGAATTTACTAAGGATAGCGGAGTTTATGTAGTCAATTCCTCTCATGACATGCATCCACGTAGATAAATACTTTTTTCATTTATTACTTCAACCCATATCCTTCGGTACCACTGTAAATTTGTACAGTGCCAAGTAGGGGAGTCCTCGCTTTATTTGGATCAAGGAACCTTTCTTCCCAACAAATAGCAAATAGCATAAATATTAACCGAATTAATCTATCAATATCTATTCAAGAATTATACTCATATATTGATTTTATTCAAAGAAATAGCTTCACCCTAACATTAAACTCAGCAGACAATATGTTCACCCAAAATACCATTTATCAATCAATGAGAAATCTCAATAGGTAGGTATGTATTAGAGAAATAAATCCATCATAATAGGTTCAATCCTAATCACAATTTTTTTAACATGTATACCATCAAGAAAAATTTTGGTATGATAACGGCAGCATTTTCATAGATAAATCAACCATAAAAGTGTGACAATAACTATCATCTTTAACAAAATGTCTAGTAAATTTCATAGTATTCAGAGTATCAATTCAGAATCATCAAAATATCTAATACAACCACATCGAACAGGAAGCATAGCAAATCATCCAAATATGTCAGTACAACCCAATCGAAATCATATAGTAATAGAAACTAAGAGGCGAGAATCCGTAGCAGTACGAGACAAAAAGTTGATAAGGTTTTCCTTCCCTACACAAGAACAGGATCGATATGAATCACTAAACTCAAATAAGCATGAGAATAGGAATGAGATACTCACAAAATCTTACTCATCCGAATGCGTCTCCTCCTCATCTCCCTCCGCCCGAGTAGCGTCCATGGGATCGTGAGAAACTCCCTCACTTGCGTCGCCATAGATACCACCCCTCCTAGAATCTTCGAAGCCGAAACGATCGTAGAGAAAATTGCCCATATCTTTCATGTAGTTTCCCATCGCTTCGACATCCTGGTGGATGTGACCCATCTACTTGGACATCCTCCCCATAGCACTCATCATTCTCTCCATGCGCAGAGAGAGGGTCTGGAATCTGGGGTCCTGATGAGTATGCCACCCACTCTGGTTTGGAGCTGTGTGATGTGTGGATGATCCAGTGGCCCCATGGGGTGGTGGATCGGTGGTCCTATGTGGTGAGGAATCGATGCCCATACCAAACGGGTCATCATCCCAAGCAGGAGGTGGTGGTGGCACTGATGTCTCCGGTGCAGGTGTGGCATAAGATACACAACTCGCTGATAACTTTCAATTCTCAACATTCTGCATTGAGGTCTGTCCTAGGTTAGGTAATGGCAATGTGGGGAGTCCAGGTTGTAAGATCAAACAATATGTGTCACCATCTCACATAATCATCTTCATTGCAATGCATGACTCGACGTCTATCCTTGCATTACCTCTAGCAACCTCGATCCCGTAGGGCTCAATTCCCAAGAATAGTGCTATAGGAGTAAGAAACCCTCCTATCACTATAGTTCCCTTCTTGGCCCTTGATACTTAGGTGTTTCATGAAAAAGAAAGCGACATCTACTGTATACCCATGAAGCATACTCCAAAGAAAGAATAACTCAGCGTGAGTGACCATACCATCGCTGTCGCCTCACCCGAATATGGTGTGTGCAAGAACGCGGTGGGCATATCTAATGCAGGGATTCGAGATTCTTTAGGCTATCACTGCTAATGCTGCAAATCGAGTCTCTAATGAGATTTGGCTCCAAAAGATGTGCTCTATGAATCCAATGGGTGGTTCAGTGCGTCCCTTATGTGGGAGACGGAATATACGTCGAATTTCCTTGAATGAGAGCTTCTTTTCTTCAGTGACCATTCTGAATCTGATTTCTCCCTCAGCTGTATGATCCATATACTCATCCCAACTTACTTCTAAGCTACTAAGAAACTCCAAAACAACAGGTAGATAGGTTTCAGTTGTCATGTCAAAAAATTGTCTTAAACCTGCTTCGTCATACATCCAAAGCACATCATCCTTCAATCCCAGGAGTTCCAATGCTCTGATGTCGGTGTATTTGGTCTTTACAATGCGTCGGGTGAGCAGCATGTTATACCTCTGCACTTGGTCCTCATCCCTAAAAATGATACCGAATGGATTCGGTGGTGGCACTAGAGTCTCAGCGGGGGCCTTCCCTTTCTACTTCGATATCGTTGTCTTGATGGGTGACATTATAATGCACAAGGGAAACAAGAAATCCACTGAAGAAAATCATAATTGAAAGTGTTACCAAAAGGGCTGTGTAGGCTGAAAACAGGGCTGGATTCAAGCTTCAGATCTGGATTTCTAGGTTGAGATCGATCTTCAAATCAACTTGTGGAATGATCTTCTATCTCCCTTGAAGTTTTCTGAACTTGAAATGGACTTGATCGATGCCTGGATGAGAGAAGACGAGCGGGGCAAAATCAAGGTGGAAAAGCTGCAGTGCACCAGCAAGCGAGCTCGATCGAGCTTGAAATCATCCAAATCTCCACTTGAAATCAGATGGAAATTGCAAAGAAAGGTCGCAAGAGGGTTAGGGAAACGAGAACTCGAAGAAATCTGAGAAGTTGGCGTGAAATCGGATTAAAGAAGCCTTGGAATAGTGCGCCGAACCCTAAATACGGCACATGAAAATGTGGGGTCGGAAATATTACGGTACCGTAAAGTGATTACGGCAGTGCTGTAAAATGGCTACAGGTTATGTACAAGAAAACGTGGCAAATAACGGTATTGTGAAGCAAATACGGTAGTGCCGTAATTCTCAAAAATTCTCTAGTCAAAATCGTCCAATAATACGGTACCGTGAAAAATTCCACGGTACTGCCGTAAAATCCAAAAACTTCCTTTTCGAAAAATAGACAAAAATATGGTACCGTCACTTTTTCTACGGTAGTCTCATAATCCTTGTTTTCTCTCTGTAAAGAATCAACACGAATTACGGTACCGTATTGAAATTACGATAGTGCCGTATTTTGTAAAAAAAAGGGCTAAAAATCACTAAAAATTTCCAAAAACAAGAAAAAGAAGAATTAACACTAAACAAAACAAATTAAAACAAAAACTAACCAAAAACAAAGGAAAAAGAAAGAAAAAAATTTGCTTGGGTTGCCTCCCAAGAAGCGCTAATTTAATGGTCGTTAGCTTGACCTTTCTGCACTCACATCTGTTCGTGGTTCATCAAGTAGATAATTTTCTCCTTCTTCGATCTGCTCTTCATGATAGTCGTGTTTCAATCTTTGTCCATTAACTTTGAACACTCCTTTCTCTTCACTCCATATATTGACGGCTCCGTATGGATATGTCTTCTTAACCTAAAAAGTTCCATACCATCGAGACTTAAGTTTACTAGGGAAAAGGCTCAATCTAGAATTAAACAAAAGAACGAAGTCACCTGGTTGAAATTCCTTTCTGATTATGTGTCAATCATGCTATCTCTTAGTCCTCTCCTTATAGATCTTTGCACTTTCATAAGCAGAGAGCCTAATCTCATCAAGCTCACTCAGTTGCAATTTTCTCTTTTCACTTGCGCTCTTTAAGTCAAAATTCAATGCTCTAATTGCCCAGAACACTTTATGCTCGTGCTCTACAGGAAGGTGGCATGATTTACCATAAATCAATTGAAAATGTGACATACCTATTGGTGTTTTGAAAGCAGTCTGGTATGCTCAAAGTGCATCATCAAGCTTGTAAGCCCAGTCCTTTCTTGTTCTTGACACTATTTTTTCCAATATCCCTTTAATTTCTCTGTTAGATATCTCCACTTGTCCACTTGTTTGGGGATGGTAAGGTGTTGCCACTTTGTGATTTACCCCATATTTTCTAAGCAAAGCTGAAAATTTGTGTTCAATAAAGTGGGATCCTCCATCACTAATTACAACTCGTGGTACTCCAAAGCGTGGAAAGATAATTCTTTTAAACAATTTTACCACAACCCTAGAATCATTAGTAGGAGAAGCAATGACTTCTACCCACTTGGAAAATAATCTTCCGCCACAAGTATATATTTATTTCCTCCAAATGATGGAAACGGTCCCATAAAATCAATTCCCCAAACATCAAAAATTTCAACTTCAAGTATGGTGGACAATGACATTTCATTCCTTCTATTGATGTTCCCCATTCTTTGACAATTATCACAGGACATTATAAAATTTATTGCATCCTTAAATAAGGAGGGCCAATAAAATCTAGATTGTAGCACCTTAAAAATAGTCTTCTCAGTACTAGCGTGCCCCCCATATGATGATCCGTGACACTATAATAATATATCTTTGACTTCCTCTTTGGGGATACATCTTCTAAATACGCCATCTGCACATCTCCTAAATACATAAGGCTCATCCCAAAAATAATGCTTAACATCAGCTAAAAATCTTTTCTTGCCATGGTAACTCAAATCAATAGGAAAGATATTAGCAACATGGTAATTCACAATATCTGCATACCAAGGAGCCTTTATTTGATCAATCCTCATGAGTTGTTCCTCAGGAAAGGAATCATTGATATCACCTTTTTCATCTTCTATAATCATCCTTGAAAGGTGGTCTGCAACTAGATTCTCAGTTCCTTTCTTGTCTTTGATCTCCAGGTCATTGATATTTACTGTCCTTTTTCTGCATCAAATACTTAACCGCTACATGATCGGTATACACCACAACTTTTGAATTTATCAAATAAGATCTGAATTTATCAAATGCAAAAACTATAGCCAACAACTCTTTTTTAGTGATAGTGTAGTTCCTCTATGTCTCATCCAAGGCTTTACTAGCATAGTAGATCACATAGGGCTTCTTCTCTTTTCTTTGCCCTAGAACTGCTCCCACAGCAAAATCACTAGCAACGCACATGAGCTCAAAAGGTAACTCCCAGTCAGGTGGCTGCATGATAGGTGCTGATATCAGGGCTTTCTTCAATTCCTAAAAAGCAAGCAAACACTTCTCATCAAAGCAGAATTTGGCATCTTTACAAAGTAAATTAGTGAGTGGCTTAGAAAGTTTAGAGAAGTCCCTAATAAATCGCCGGTAAAACCCTGCATGTCTCAAAAAACTTCTAATCTCCTTAACAGTGGTGGGCGATGCCAATTTCTTGATTACTTCAATCTTGGCCTTGTCCACTTCAATCCCTCTCTCTGAAATAAGGTGACCCAAAACTATCCCTCGCCTAACCATAAAGTGACACTTCTCCCAATTAAGGACAAGGTTAGTCTCTTCACATCTCCATAAAACATGAGATAAATTAGCCAAGCAGTCATCAAAGGAAAAGCCATAAATAGAAAAATCATCCATGAAAACATCCATGAAATTTTCAATAAATTCAGAAAAAATTGCCATCATACACCTATGAAGTAGCAGGTGCATTGCACAATCCAAAAGGCATCCTCCTATAAGCAAATGTACTATATGGGCAAGTAAAGGTGGTCTTATCCTGATCATCAGGATGAAAGGAATTTGAAAAAAATCCAGAATACCCATCAAGAAAACAAAAATAAGAATGTTTACCAAGTCTCTCAACCATCTGATCAATAAAAGGCAAAGTGATGAGGGATGGAATTCCCTAGCTCTAGATCACCTTAGATATGGAGCTCAAACTCAAGAAAATGCTAAATGCGGTTTAAGTAATGGGAGGGAGAAACGGCACCTAGGCCCTCTTGTGGGAAGGGAGCCGATTCCTTCCTGAATCCTCCAAGCAGAAATGCCTTATCCGGATGTCTTCAGGATGATGAGATTACACTTTCAACGTTTCTCAGCGTCAGTCCGAGAATGCACTTGTAGAGGTGAGCCCGGCAATGAAACAGTACTCGTGAATATGGTTGGACAACGCTCGTCAATGGAATGTAGTGGAAAGGGATGGACGGTAACCACGGGGAGCAAGTTCAACCCAACGAGGAGCAAGCTCAGCTCAAGAACAAACACAAGGTTTCAAGTTCAGAAATGTTGGAATAGAAAGTGCAAAGTGATACAACACAGCTTAAAACCTAAGTTTTCCCAACGTTACAATCGTGTGTCCCTTGGCATTCCTTGACTGAAACGGTGTGATGATGCTGGTTCTGATGTGATCTTCTTAGCCGTTGGAGAAGGTGAGTATTGATTGGGTTGAAGAGAAGCCTCTTATCGGATGTTTGAGTGGGGCTGGACTTTGCTGGTATTGGGCTGATGTTATACGGATTGATTTGAACTGGAGCCGACTGTACTGAGTGTTGATGAAGACTGAGTGTGAGCTGCATATGAGCCGAGTCTTGCTGGATCTTGGGCTGATGTTGATTGATCTGAGTGCGGACTAGTTTGAGTTGAGTGTTGATGATGAATAAGTCATGCCAAGGTCACAATACCATGGGTAAACTAGGTGCTGCATGTGCAATACATGTGTGCATGATCCTAAACTAAACAGCCTATTACAATCACTACAAAAATAAAATAAAGACTTCAAAATAAACCTAGGCTAATCCTAGCTACCACGTACACCAATAAGTGCTGAAAGCAAATAAGGTTTTGTAGCAATATTACAATGACAAGATAACTAAGTTAACAAGTCCTCAAAAATGGCCAAATGCCTAAATAGCCAAATAGATTCAAGTGTTCATCCCATAACGGATTGGGGTCTTCTTGAGCCGTGTTGATCTTCTTGGTAGTGTCCCTACATCACAAAGGAAAGTGATCTTTCCTAGTGGTAGTGTTTAATTTCCTATAATCAATGCACATACGCCAACTAGTAACTGTTCTAACAGGTATCAATTCATTATCCTTATTTCTTATAACTGTGACACCTCCCTTTTTAGGAACACAATGTATATGACTTACCCACTTACTATCAGAGATAGGGTAGATAATACCTACATCTAGTAATTTTAATACTTCCTTATTTACAACTTCTTTCATAGATGGGTTGAGTCTTCTCTGAAAATCTACATGCAGCTTGTACTCCTCTTCCATATGAATCCTATGCATACAAAAGGAAGGATTAATTCCTTTCAAGTCATCAATGGTATACCCAATTACCTTTCTATGAATTCTCAATTCCTTCAAGAGTAGATCAGTCTCCCTTTCATCTAATTGAGCATCAACAATCACAGGGTAGGTAGAGTTAGGACCAAGAAATTCATATATAAGATTATTAGGCAAAGCTTTCAACTCGACTTTAGGAATCTTTTCCTCTTCATTATCAAATGTAGCACAATCCAGAATATCATGTTTTTCATTATCAAAATCATCATCAAAATCAGAATTAAAATCTGAATTATCAATTTTATCACAAGAATTTTCTAAAAAATCAGAACAAGAATCAGAATTAGAAACATCAACAGAAGAAGCATCAAATAAACAACTAAGATCATAAACCATGTCATCAACAGCATGAATGGTACAACAAGAACTAGCATATGTAGGTTTTTTCAAAGAATTATTGAAATTAAACTCAATTTTATCATTGCCTATTCTTAAAGTAAGTTTACCATTCCTTACATCAATAAGTGCTCCAGCAGTGGCTAAGAACGGTCTACCAAGAATAATAGGAATTTTGGCGTCCTCCTCCATTTCAAGTACCACAAAATCAGCAGGTATGAAATACTTACCAACTTGGAGCGGCTCTTTGTAGGGTGTCAAATCTTCTATGTTGATGGTGTGGTGTATTCCAAGGGCTTGTGGCAAATCAAGCATGTAAGCATTATCGTTTACCTTCTTTAATATCCGGAAAGGACCCATGGCTCTCGGTTGAAGCTTGTTGTTGGGGCCATGTTGCCTCTCCTTCCCGTTTCTAAGCATAACCAAGTCTCCTTCCTGCAATTTTACAGCACGACAGTGAGAATTAGCAGCCAACTCATAGTTAACTGTATTCTTTGCAATATGATCCTTCACTTCATTATGAATTTTGACAATGTGTTGCACGAATGACAAGGATGAGTGGTTTTGCTTGAAGGGTGATGACAAAGGGGCTAGGTCAATAGGTTTGCATGGTTGGAACCCATAATTAAGTTGGAAAGGGCTAGCACCGATGGTGCGGTTCATGACACTATTTAAGGCAAATTCAGTAGTTGGTAAAAGTCTATCCCATGTGCCCGGGTGTTCCCCTACTAAACACCTTAGAATATTCCCTAGGGATCGATTTACCACCTCTGTTTGACCATCAGATTGTGGGTGGTAAGCGGTGGAAAAGTTGAGCTGGGTACCCATTAGCTTCCATAGAGTGATCCAAAAGTGTCCCACAAATTTGACATCCCTATCCGATACAATGGTCCGGGGTAGACTATGCAAACGCACCACATTTTTAAAGAAGAGCCTTGCTACATGAGAGGCATCCGTGGTCTCAGTACATGGAATGAAGTGAGCCACCTTAGTGAACCTATCCGCCACCACAAAGATGGAATCATAGTGGGCACTGGTGCGAGGGAGTCCAAGCACAAAGTCCATGCTTAGAGCTTGCCAAGGTCCCTCGGGTATGAGTAAGGGCATGTACAATCTGGTGTTGTTCTTTCTTGTCTTGGATACTTGACAAGTTTGACATTGCCCAACCACCTTAGCTACATCTTTATACATAGTAGGCCAATAGAATCTTTCTTGCATCATCGCTAAGGTTTTATCCCTCCCATGATGACCAGCTGTTCCCCTCCCCCCCACCCCCCATGCAATTCCCAAACCAAAAATTCTCTCAATGATGTGCGTGGGATGCATAATTTTCCTCTTCTAAATAAATACCCTTCATTAAGTTCAAAATCAGGATTGCATGTTGGGTCGGCCTTGATATCAATGAATATGTCTTTAAAATCAGGGCACCCCTCATACTCCCCTTTAACCCTATCAAACCCTGTGACTGATACTTGTAAAGTGTTTAAGAGAAGAAGCTTTCGGCTCAAGGCGTCGGCCACTTTGTTTTGAGTTCCCGCCTTGTGTTTTAGGACAAATGTGTATTGTTGTAGGAACTCCACCCATTTAGCATGCCTAGGATTTAGCTTGACTTGACTACTTAAATAGATGAGGGCTTGGTGGTCACTATTGAGGTTGAATTCCTTGTGAATGAGATAGTGCCTCCAATGCTTAAGGGCTTGCACTATGGCATAGAACTCTTTATCATAGGTAGAGTACCTTTGCCTTGCTTCATTCAGTTTTTCACAATAAAAGGCAATTGGATGTCCCTCTTGACTAAGTGTCCCTCCAATTCCGACCCCGGAGGCATCACAATCCACAATGAACACCTTATTGAAGTCAGGCAATCTCAATACCGGTGTGGTGGTGATTTTCAATTTTAGCTCTTGGAAAGCCCTTTCGGCTGGAATTGTCCACTCAAAGCTTCCCTTACGCAAGCAATTGGTTATGGGTGCCACTAAAGTGCTAAAGCCATGTATGAACCTCCTATAAAATGTAGCCAACCTATGGAAACTTCTAGCCTCGGTGATGGATGTCGGGGGTGGGCCAATTAGCAATAGCCTCAGCCTTTGAGGGGTCGGCCTTTTATCCTTGATCAGTGATGATAAAACTGAGAAATTCAACTTCTTGGGTTAAGAAGACACACTTCTTTAAATTCAGTAATAAATGTTCCTTTTTCAATAAATCCAAAGTGGCTCTCAGGTGACTTAGGTGCTATTATTTAGTTTTGCTAAAAATCAGGATATCATCAAAATATACTACTAGGAATTTCCCAATGTAGGGTTTTAGGATTTGATGCATCAATCTCATAAAGGTAGAGGGGGCATTGGTTAGCCCAAAGGGCATAACCATCCACTCATAGAGGCCATCTAGTGTTTTAAAGGCCGTCTTCCATTCATCCCCCTCCCTAATCCTAACTTGATGGTACCCACTACGAAGTACCTTGGAGAACCAAGTTGAACCTACAATCATGTCAAGAAGATCATCAAGTCTGGGTATGGGAAAATGGTACTTAATAGTTATCTTGTTGATGGCATGACAATCAATACACATTCTCCATGTGCCATCTTTTTTTGGTGTCAATAAAGCAAGTACCGCACATGGACTGAGGCTTTCTCTAATTAATCCTTTACTAAGCAATTCTTCCACTTCCCTCTTCAACTCTGCATGCTCCAAGGGGCTCATGCGATAGTGGGGGTAGGTGAGGCAAAGTGGCACCCGGCACAAGGTCAATAGCATGTTGAACTACCCTTTCAGGGGGGCAATTCATTGGGTAACTCAGCTGGGGTGATTGTGGGGTAGTCCTGTAATAATTCAGCTATGATGGGGGAATGCTTAGACTCGGCTTCTGGTTGGACTTGTTGCACTAAGAGGGAATATAGGAGTCCGGTTTCCTTAATGTCTTGTAGGAATGCTTGGGGTCTCAACAAGGTAATAGGTTTCTTGGGCTCGATGGCCTTCCCTTTTTTGTGTGAGGTCCTAAGTTCCCTAGGTAAACTAGGCATGAGGACAATCTTTTTATTATTCATCGTGAACTCATAGGTATTCTCCCTACCATCATGAAACACCCTCATGTCATATAACCAGGGGCGTCCTAACAGCACATCAGCTACATCCATGTCCGTGACATCACACCAAACATCTCCTTGATGAGTAGCTAATTTGAGAGGTACCTTACACGTAAATGCCACGGGAATGCTGGTTTGGTCCACCCATGAAATGTTATATGGTTTAGGATGCTTCTCTTGATTCAATCCGAGCCTACCTACGGCTTGCTTGGATATTACATTAAGGCTACTACCACTATCCACTACAATCTTACAAACCTTACCATTACACTGGGTGTAGGTAAAGAATAGACTAGTCCTCTTCCAGTCTTCGGCTGGTTGGTCCTTGATGCAGTTACACCTAACTACCATGGTAAACTGGGTGGGTTCTTCCTCACTATTGTACTCGGGAGTGTACCATTCAGTTTCTTTTTCAATCGGTACCTCCTCTTCCGCTTCTTCCACTCCTTCTATTAGCAAGGTTTTCTTGGGGCAATTCCTATAGAGGTGACCAGGTTGGGAACACTTGTAACAAGTGACTTGATTGGGTTGAGTTGGGTTCCTATTGTCCTTAAGGCTTACTTCCTGGACTGGCATCTTAGGACTAGGAACCGGGATACTCGGCTTGCTAGCAGAAGTTACAACATTAGGTCTAGGTGTAGGGTATCTATGGTGTTGTTGTAGGTCATATTCTAGTTCCATAGCAAGTTGATAGGCATCGGCTAAAGTCTCACATCTATGGTGAATAAAAGCTCTCTTGATATGCTCTCAATCCCCCTTTATACCGGTTCAGGGACAGCCACTGTTCTTCATTTAAATCACACCTAAGTAGGAGTTCTTCAAATTTCCTATTGTACTCGGCTATGGGGTCATTTCCTTGGGTAAGTCTTGTAAGCTGATCATACAGCTTTTGCCTATAATTTGGGGAGACATACTTTTCTCTAAGTTTCCACTTCATCTCTTCCCAAGTGGTAATGGGAGGAATACCACTCCTAGCTAGTTTAAGCCCTATACTATTCTAGTACATCTGAGCTGAACCCCTTAGTAGAAATTTTACACACTGAACTCTACCATGTTCGGGTATCTTACTCCATATAAAGTAATTCTCCACCTGGGTTTACCAATCTAGAAAGGTCTGGGTGTCTAGACTCCCTTCAAAGATGGGGGTATTGAGTCTAAGATTCCGATAGATATCCTCGTCTTCACAGTGATGGATATAAGTCTTATTAGTGGGGGCTCCTAACGGGTATTCATTGGGCATATACGGTTGGCTGCCTTGGTGGTCACTCATGTTTACGGGAATAGTATACACATCAGGCCTGGGATTACCCCTAAGGTCAGGTTTACTTCGACTAGTGCCTCCCCCCCCCCCCAGATATGGTCTTGAGGTCTCTCAACATTAGGTGGTTGCGGTGGCAATTGTTCAGGTGGGTGATTAGGTGATTCATTAGTGTGGTTTTTGCCCCTTTCCATTTGATCCATCCGTTGGTTCATGGCTATCATGGAGGTTTGTAATTCTCTAAGCATAGCCATCATAGCATTCATTTTATTATGCTGATTCTGACTAGACTCAGCCTCGTTGGCCTGCTGGTTGTTCCTCGTGCGAACAACCATGGTGAAAATGAGTATAGGTTTTGAGCAGCAATGAATAAGATACCAGCTAGCAACCAAGACAAATACTAACAAGCAGCAATACTAATGAGCAGATGAAAATTTAAGTGCAGTAGCAGTATGAGATACCAACCAGCAACCAAGACAAATACTAACAAGTAGCAATACTATGAGCAGATGAAATTTAAGTGCAGTAGCAATATGTATCCTGCGATCTAATGTTTTAGAACAAATATAACGGAAGTCAGCACGACCGAAAGAACAAATCGGATATAGAAAACAGCTGGAAAGGGTCAAACACAACCGCAGTTTAGAGGTGCCGGTAAGCTACAGTAACCGGTAAGCTATAGTGGACTCGCGGGAAGAAATACCGGAGTTCAGCACAAATCAATAACGAGAACAACGAAGTTTTGTAGGCTCAAGACAGGAGTTTTAGTAAATAGTTGCTATGCAGAATATTCAGTGAACAGTAAATGCACAGTCAGGGTCTTTCGGAGACAACCAGAAAATAACAAGCGAGCATCTAAGGTTGCTTTGATACCACTGATGAGGGATGGAATTCCCTAGCCCAAGATCACCTTAGATATGGAGCTCAAACTCAAGAAGATGCTAAATGCGGTTTAAGTAATGGGAGGGAGAAACGGCACCTAGGCCCCCTTGTGGGAAGGGGGCCGATTCCTTACCGAATCCTCCAAGCAGAAATGCCTTATCCGGATGTCTTCAGGGTGATGAGATTACACTTTCAACGTTTCTCAGCGTCAGTCCGAGAATGCACTTGTTGAGGTGAGCCCGGCAATGAAACAGTACTCGTGAATATGGTTGGACAATGCTCGTCGATGGAATGCAGTGGAAAGGGATGGACGGTAACCATGGGGAGCAAGCTCAACCCAACGAGGAGCAAGCTCAACTCAAGAACAAACACAAGGTTTCAAGTTCAGAAATGTTCGACTAGAAAGTGCAAAGTGATACAACACAGCTTAAAACCTAAGTTTTCCCAACGTTACAATCGTGTGTCCCTTGGCATTCCTTGACTGAAACGGTGTGATGATGCTGGTTCTGATGTGATCTTCTTAGCCGTTGGAGATGGTGAGTATTGATTGGGTTGAAGAGAAGCCTCTTATCGGATGTTTGAGTGGGCGGGACTTTGCTGGTATTGGGCTGATGTTATACAGATTGATTTGAACTGGAGCCGACTGGACTGAGTGTTAATGAAGACTGAGTGTGAGCTGCATATGAGCCGAGCGTTGCTGGATCTTGGGCTGATGTTGATTGATCTGAGTGCGGACTAGTTTGAGTTGAGTGTTGATGATGAATAAGTCATGCCAAGGTCACAATACCATGGGTAAACTAGGTGCTGCATGTGCAATACATGTGTGCATGATCCTAAACTAAACAGCCTATTACAATCACTACAAAAATAAAATAAAGACTTCAAAATAAACCTAGGCAAATCCTAGCTACCACGTACATCAATAAGTGCTGAAAGCAAATAAGGTTTTGTACCAATATTACAATGACAAGATAACTAAGTTAACAAGTCCTCAAAAATGGCCAAATGCCTAAATAGCCAAATAGATTCAAGTGTTCATCCCATAACGGATTGGGGTCTTCTTGATCCTTGTTGATCTTCTTGGGAGTGTCTCTACATCACAAAGGGAAGTGATCTTTCCTAGTGGAAATATTTAATTTCCTATAATCAATGCACATACGCCAACTAGTAACTGTTCTAACAGGTATCAATTCATTATCCTTATTTTTCATAACTGTGACACCTCCCTTTTTAGGAACACAATGTACAGGACTTACCCACTTACTATCAGAGATAGGGTAGATAATACCTACATCTAGCAATTTTAATACTTCCTTATTTACAACTTCTTTCATAGATGGGTTGAGTCTTTTATGAAAATCTACATGCGGCTTGTACTCCTCTTCCATATGAATCCTATGCATACAAAAGGAAGGATTAATTCCTTTCAAGTCATCAATGGTATACCCAATTACCTTTCTATGAACTCTCAATTCCTTCAAGAGTAGATCAGTCTCCCTTTCATCTAATTGAGCATCAACAATCACAGGGTAGGTAGAGTTAAGACCAAGAAATTCATATCTAAGATTATTAGGCAAAGCTTTCAACTCGACTTTAGGAATCTTTTCCTTTTCATTATCAAATGTAGCACAATCCAGAATATCATGTGTTTCATTATCAAAATTATCATCAAAATCAGAATTAAAATCAGAATTATCAATTTTATCACAAGAATTTTCTAAAAAATCAGAACAAGAATCAGAATTAGAAACATCAATAGAAGAATCATCAAATAAACAACTAAGATCATAAACCATGTCATCAACAGCATGAATGGTACATCAAGAACTAGCATATGCAGGTTTTTTTTTCAAAGAATTATTCAAATCAAACTCAATTTTATCATTGCCTATTCTTAAAGTAAGTTTACCATTCCTTACATCAATAAGTGCTCCAGCAGTGGCTAAGAACGGTCTACCAAGAATAATAGGAATTTTGGCATCCTCCTCCATTTCAAGTACCACAAAATTAGCAGATATAAAATACTTAGCAACTTGGATGGGAACATCCTCTAGGATACCTACTGGATATTTCACTGATCGATTGGCGAGCTGCAAAGATATTGAAGTGGGTTTAGGAGCCCCCATATCCAGTTTCCTGCACACAAATAAAGGCATTAGTCTCACACTAGCTCCTAAATCACATAAGGCTCGGTCGAAAGCAACATTCCCAATTAAGCAAGGGATAGAGAGACTACCTGGATCCTTTAATTTTGGTGGCAACTTGTTTTGAATAAGAGCATTGTATTCTTCTGTTAGTGCCATAGTACCATAGTCCCCTATTTTTTTTATTGGATAGAATTTCTTTTAAAAATTTTGCTTATGTAGGCATTTGAGACAGTGCATCTGTAAATGGAATATTAATATATAACTTTTTCAACACTTCCAAAAACTTCCCAAACTGCTTATCTAACTTAGCTTGCACAATCCTCTGGGGAAAAGGGATAGGTGTCCTATATGGTGGTGGTGAACTAGGTCTAGGTATCTCAACTTCACCAGGTAAGTCACCATTCTATGAAGCTTCATCCTCCTTAGAAGGAGAAGAGTTGGGATGGGACTGTACTTCTGTGGGTTGTGATTCCAAAACCGGTTCATCACTAGGTAAAACATTAGGCTCCTCCTCATTATCATCTAATGGTCCACTTGGGTCTTCTAACTGTTTTCCACTCCTAGTTGTGATGGCATTACAATGTTCCTTGGGGTTAGGTTCAGGTTTTGCAGGTAATTTCCCTGGGGGTCTATGAGGTGTACTAGCCTATTGTGCTATCTGAAGAGTCCCCTTCAAGGGGGAGCGCAAGCAGATGAAACCCCTTTCAAGAGGGGGGCGAAAAACCCTTAAGGGTGGCGCATAAAATTGCAAGCGGAAGCAAGGGTTTTTCATGGATCTTAGCAAGATAATATGATCAACTTGATGAAGTTTAGATCCATACCAAAGCCATGAGGAAGATGGCGACTTGGAAGAGAAAGATCGAAAGGGATCTTCTCCCTAGTTGACGCACACAAGATGATGTGCTTGCTCCTTGGAGATCCTTGTGCTAGCAAGGTCCTTCAAGGGTCCCTCTCGTATGGTAAGGAAATGAGAGATGATGTCTAGGCTTGCCGAACCTCCACCAAGACCTCGCCTTCTCCACGCCAAAGTCTCGTCAAGCAATAGCAAGGAGACGAGAGTTGAATGGAGCGTTCAAGTCATTTGGCGTTCAAGGGAACATGCGCTAAATGACTTTCCAAAATTGGAAAATCCATTAAGCCATGCGTTCATGATCACTAAATTGATCAAAACGCCAAAACAATGAACCATACGTTCAAGCTCTTGAACCGGTTCAAAGTAAATGTGTTCGGTCCAAAGGCCAAACCAAGCCAGCCCAAGCCAATCGGTCTAGATCAACTAAACCCTAAGGTTTCCAATCTAACCGTTCATCTCATGATGCTCTTGATCTCACTGATCTAGCATCAATCCTCTCGATCGAAGCTTACCGATCTCAAGCCCTAATCAATCAAACATGATCAGACTGGATCTCACTTACAATCAGAGTTTAAACTCCTTTAAACTGAATCAAAACAATCCAGTCCACACGATCTGACTTAAGTAAGCCATATCATCAAATTGTGCGACCCTAAGGGTTTCCTTTAAATGTCGGTAACAATAACTTACATTATCACGATCAGTGAGGGGTATCTAGCAACACATCACTGTCTCCCGATATAAAGGAAAGAGTCTTCCAAGACTACACCCAAACCATAGCACAAGTGTGAATCCACTTCACAAGGCATGCATGTATCCTTTGCCACTGGATGTTCTTATTGGACAAGCGTGTCAAGCCTGTAGCTCCAATATGATGAGCATGATTAGATCAGATGCACATAGTCACCTGGGTATGGCCATACACTTTCTCAATCATCTCATCTAGGGGGCCCCTATAGAACACCACACTCCTTCAACAAGGAGACGGCAATCCTCTATCTATCACTAGTGCCCTAACCTGACTCATGATCATTATCCAAGATAGTCTATAACCATTATGTTTCAAATGATATTGAACTACCTCAAAACAATGACAATCATCATTTAGAAACACAAGTGAACTCAAGTCAAAGGACATGTGCCACTTGTAGCATACAAGGATTATTCACATTGTGACAAGCAATTGAATATCCTAGTAGGGTCTGTCCAGTACATCCAATGTACCCATGAGTCTACATCTTATTCCATGCTCGAAGCATCCTATAAGATTAGAACACATATTAGTCTCAATCATATCAAGGCTGTCTCATGTTCACCAAGATATATCGACTAAGGACTTTTAGCATGTCAGCCTAGCTGAACAGCATTGAGACATTAATCAGAAGTACACTTATTACAGCAGACAAGGTAACAATCTGAATAACAACCATGCCTTTATAAACTTAAGAGTTTATTACATGATACTGTTACAATCCCAAGGCCTCAAACATTAGCCTTAAGGGCATACCCCAACAATCTCCCACTTGCACTTAATCTAATGGTTGAGAAATCTCAAACCCATATTCTTACAGTGCTTCTCATGCTTCTGCTGCGCCAGAGGCTTGGTAAGCGGGTCTGCCAGATTGTCATCTATATGAACCTTGCATATTTTGATCTCGCCACGATCAATGATCTCCCGGATCAAGTGAAACCGTCTCTGTATGTGCTTGGACTTCTGGTGCGACCGTGGTTCCTTTGCTTGTGCGATGGCTCCAGTGTTATCACAGAAGATAACCAAAGGATCGACACTCGAAGGAACAACACCAAGTTCTCTCACGAACTTACGAATCCACACTGCCTCCTTGGATGCTTCCGAGGCTGCAACATACTCGGCTTCTGTTGTGGAATCAGCAACAGTTGACTGTTTGAAACTCTTCCACACCACTGCTCCACCATTCAAGCTAAAAACATAGCCTGATTGCGATCGGAAATCATCCTGGTCCGATTGGAACGAAGCGTCAGTATATCCTTCTATACTGAGTTCTTCCTGACCACCATATATCAAGAACATATCTTTGGTCCTCCGCAGATATTTTATAATGTTCTTGACTGCAATCCAGTGCGCCATACCTGGATTACTTTGGAACCGACTGGTCACGCTTAACCCGTAAGCGACGTTTGGGCGAGTACACAACATCGCATACATAATGGATCCAATAGCCGAAGCATAAGGCGTATTGTCCATTTCATCTTTCTCAGTCTGTGTTTGTGGACACTGACTCTTCGAAAGATTCAGACCATGTCTGACTGGAAGATATCCTCTTTTAGAATTCTCTAAATGGAATCTCTCCAGGACTTTATCGATGTAAGTACTCTGGCACAGCCCGAGAAGCCTCTTAGATCTATCCCTGTAGATCTTCACACCTAATACATAGGCTGCTTCTCCTAAATCTTTCATCTGGAAACATTTCCTTAGCCATGAAAGGTCCCCACAAGGGGGGGGGGGGGCGAAACCCCTAAGTATGGCACATATTAAAATTTTAAGCAGCGGAAGAGGGTTTCTTGAGATCGGTTTCATGAGATATGATCAACCATAATAACCCGATTGCAAATAGAGAAGGGTTCATACCGTAGCCATTTCAAGATGGCGCCTTGGAAGAAAAAGTTGCAAGCGCCTCTTCTCCAAAGTCTCGCACACAAGATGAACAATGTGCTTCTTCCTTGGTGCTCCTTGTGCTAGCAAGGTTCCAAGGTTGTCT
Source organism: Costus lasius (assembly GCA_027563935.2). Classification (NCBI taxonomy): domain Eukaryota; kingdom Viridiplantae; phylum Streptophyta; class Magnoliopsida; order Zingiberales; family Costaceae; genus Costus; species Costus lasius. The sequence continues at coordinate 60,086,378 of CM050454.1, read as the reverse complement.
TGCCGAATGGAAAGGAAAAGATGAGATGATGTTCTCTTGGCCGAAACCTCCTCAACCTTCAAGGCGTCGCCACACACGGAAGTCGAGAGGAATGAGAGCGAGAGGCGAGAATAGAGAGCACTCTATTCGAACGTGAGTGACTCCAATTGGAGATCATGGTTACTAAAAATAGCAACCACTCACCGCTCCAACGTTCACGCCAAGTGAACATGTCGCCACACCTTGAACCATGCGCTCATTTCATGAGCTGGTTCAATTTGGTTTGGTTTAAAACCAATCAAGCCAAGTAATCAAGTCCAGATCTCAAATAAACCCTAAGGCTCCAGATCTGACCGTTCATCTCTTGATGCTCTTGATCTCACCGATCTAGCATCTATTCTCTCGATCGAAGCTTACCGATCTCAAGCCCTAATCAATCAAACATGATCAGACTAGATCTCACTTACAATCAAAGACTAAATCCCTTTAAACTGAACCTAAACAATTCAGTCCACACGATCTGACTTAAGTAAGCCATATCATCAAATTGTGCGACCCTGAGGGTTTCCTTTAAATGTCGGTAATGATAACTCACGTTATCACGATCAGTGAGGGGTATCTAGCAACACATCACTGTCTCCCGATATAAAAGAAATGAGTCTTCCAAGACTACACCCAAAAACAGCACAAGTGTGAATCAACTTCACTAGGCATGCATACTTCCTTTGCCACTGGATGTTCTTATTGGACAAGCGTGTCAAGCTTGTAGCTCCAATATGATGAGCATGATTAGATCAGATGAACACTGTCATCTGGGTATGGCCATACACTTTCTCAATCATCTCATCCAGGGGGCCCCTTTAGAACATCACACTCCTTAAACAAGGAGACGGCAATCCTATGTCTATCACTAGTGCCCTAACCTGACTCAAGCTCATTATCCAAGATAGTCTATAATCATTATGTTTCAAATGATATTGAACTACCTCAAAACAATGACAATCATCATTTAGAAAACACAAGTGATCTCAAGTCAGAGGAAATGTGCCACTTGTCATATACAAGGATTATTCACATTGTGACAAACAATTGAATATCCTAGTAGGGTCTGTCCAGCACATCCAATGTACCCATGAGTCTACATCTTATTCCATGCTCGAAGCATCCTATAAGACTAGAACACATATTAGTCTTAACCATATCAAGGCTGTCTCATGTTCACCAAGATACATCGACTAAGGACTTAACTGCATGTCAGCCCAGCTGAACAGCTTTGAGACATTATTCAGAAGAACATATATTGCAGCAGACAATGTAGCTAACTGAATAATAACCATGCCTTTATAAACATAAACGTTTATTACATGATACTGTTACAATCCCAAGGCCTCAAACATTAGGCTTAAGGGCATACCCCAACAATCCCAAGGCCTCAAACATTAGGCTCAAGCACTTACAATCCCAAGGCCTCAAACAATGGTTGAGAAATCTCAAACCCATATTATTACAGTGCTTCTCATGCTTCTGCTGCGCCAGAGGCTTGGTAAGCGGGTCTGCCAGATTGTCATCTGTATGAACCTTGCAGACTTTGATCTCGCCACGATCTATGATCTCCCTGATCAAATGAAACCGTCTCTGTAAGTGCTTGGACTTCTGGTGCGACCGTGGTTCCTTTGCTTGTGCGATTGCTCCAGTGTTATCACAGAAGATAACCAAAGGATCTGCACTCGAAGGAACAACACCAAGTTCTCTCACGAACTTACGAATCCACACTGCCTCCTTGGATGCTTCCGAGGCTGCAACATACTCGGCTTCTGTTGTGGAATCAGCAACAGTTGACTGTTTGAAACTCTTCCACACCACTGCTCCTCCATTCAAGCTAAAAACATAGCCTGATTGCGATCGGAAATCATCCTGGTCAGACTGGAACGAAGCGTCAGTATATCCTTCAATACTGAGTTCTTCCTGACCACCATATATCAAGAACATATCTTTGGTCCTCCGCAGATATTTTAAGATGTTCTTGACTGCAATCCAGTGTGCCTGACCTGGATTACTTTGGAAACGACTGGTCACGCTTAACCCGTAAGCGACGTCTGGGCGAGTACACAACATCGCATACATAATGGATCCAATAGCCGAAGCATAAGGCGTATTGTCCATTTCATCTTTCTCAGTCTGTGTTTGTGGACACTGACTCTTCGAAAGATTCAGACCATGTCTGACTGGAAGATATCCTCGTTTAGAATTCTCTAAATGAAATCTCTCCAGGACTTTTTCGATGTAAGTACTCTGGCACAACCCGAGAAGCCTCTTAGATCTATCCCTGTAGATCTTCACACCTAATACATAGGCTGCTTCTCCTAGATCTTTCATCTGGAAACATTTCTTTAACCATGCTTTAACAGCATGCATTTCAGGAATGTCATTTCCAATGATCAAGATGTCATCGACGTAGAGGACTAGGAAAGTAATTACGCTCCCACTAAACCTCTTATACACACACGGGTCATCCTCGTTCTTGATGAAACCAAATTCAGTGACTGATTCATCAAAACGAATATTCCAGCTTCTTGATGCTTGCTTAAGTCCATAAATGGACTTCTTTAACTTGCATATCTTATGACGATCTGATGGATTAGTGAAACCCTCAGGTTGTGTCATATACACATCCTCATCCAGATTCCCATTAAGGAAAGCTGTTTTTCACATCCATCTGCCAGATCTCATAATCATAATATGCCGCTATCGCGAAAAGAATCCGAATAGACTTAAACATGGCTACAGGTGAGAAAGTTTCATCATAATCTATCCCGTAGATTTGTTTGAAACCTTTCGCAACTAGCCTGCCTTTATAGGTAACCACGTTACCATCCATGTCAATCTTCTTCTTGAAGATCCATTTACAGCCTATAGGGATTACTCCCGGAGGCGGATCAACCAAATCCCAGACTTGGTTATCTGACATGGAGTCCATCTCGGCGCGCATAGCTTCAAGCCATCTCGCTGACTCTGGTCCACTGACCGCATCCGCATAAGTGAGGGGTTCATCATTATCAATGATGTAGACTCCGTCATAACGCTCAGGTTGTCGACGGATCCTTCCCGATCTTCGCGGTTCCCGTGATATCTGAGCCTCAGGTTGTTCAATAACCTGATCTACTGGCTCAGGCTCATCCAACTCTGCTTGAGCACTTTGTCCTTCCTCTGGATTCTCATCCAGCTTTATTTCTCTCCCACTGGCCTCTTGCAGAAGAAACTCCTTCTCAAGAAATATGGCCGTCCGAGCAACAAATACCTTGTTCTCTTTGGGATCGTAGAAATAATAACCCTTAGTCTCCTTAGGGTAACCGACAAAGATACATTTGTCAGATCTGCTCTCTAGTTTCCCAGAGGCGAGCTTTTTGACATAAGCCTCGCAACCCCAGATCCTGATAAATGTCAAGCTTGGCTGTTTCCCATACCATAATTCATATGGCATCTTTGAAACTGCCTTGGATGGCACTCGGTTTAGTACCTTTGCAGCTGTTTCCAGTGCAAAACCCCAAAAGGAGTATGGAAGAGTAGCCTGACTCATCATAGAACGAACCATATCAAGTAACGTTCTGTTTTTCCTCTCGGACACACCATTCCATTGCGGTGTTCCTGGCGGAGTGAGCTGTGAGATAATCCCACACTCCTTCAGATAGTCAGCAAACGTATGACTCAAGTATTCTCCACCTCGATCTGAGCGAAGTGCCTTGATATTTCGGCCTAGCTGATTCTGTACTTCATTCTTGAACTCTTTGAACTTGTCAAAAGATTCACTCTTATGTCTCATCAGATAGACATAGCCATACCTACTGAAATCGTCAGTAAAGGTAATGAAGTACTGATAGCCACCTCTGGCATGTTTACTAAATGGCCCACACACATCACTGTGTATAAGGTCAAGTAAACCTGAAGCCCTTTGACCTTTGTGAGGAAAAGGCGACTTCGTCATTTTACCCATCAAACAAGCTTTGCATGTATCAATCTCCTTGTAAGAGAATGATCCCAGCAGTCCATGATCATGCAACCGCTTAATGCGTTTCTCGTTAATATGGCCTAAACGACTATGCCATAGCAAGGTGCTGTCATCAGCATACTTGGCTTTCTTAATATCAACATTTTGTATAGAACGCTCCATGTCCAACATGAATAATCCATTGCTAATTGAACCAGTTGCATAAACAATATTATCATAAGATAAAAGACACTTTGAAATATTGCATTCAAAGGAAAAACCCTTCCTGACAAGAGCAGGAATGGAGATAATATTTTTAGTAATACTGGGAACAAAATAACAATTGTCTAGTTCCAATACAATTCCAGATGGTAAAGAAATGAAATAGTCTCCTACAGCAACAGCAGCAACCCGTGCCCCGTTTCCAACTCGTAGGTCCACCTCATGCTGTCCCACCTGCCTTCTTCTCTTGAGTTCCTGTACATTTGAACAAATGTGAACTCCACATGCAGTGTCCAACACCCATGATATAGAAGAAGAAAACATGACCTCAGTCACGAATATACCTGAGCCAGAAGCGATGCTTCCCCTCTTATCTCCTTGGAGCGCTTTACAGTCCTTTTTCCAATGACCGAGCTGGCCACAGTGGAAACACCTGTATTCCTTGGACCGCTTCACCTTCTGCTTCAGAGCCTTGCTGTAGCTCTTGACAGGGGTCTTGCCCTTCTTCCCCTTCTTCTTGTTCCTCGAAGGAACTATTAAGACAGAGGTCGAAGGCTTTCCCTTCAGAGTCTCCTCAGTAGTCAAGAGCATATTCAGCAGCTCTGCCGGAGTACAATCGATTTTGTTCATATTAAAGTTAATAATGAACGCGTCGAATGAAGGCGGGAGAGACTGCAGAATAATATCCACAGCAAGCTCCTGGTTGATGGTATGCCCCAGTTTCTCTAGAGCCTCCTTGTGCCCAATCATCTTGAGCACGTGAGCTCCCACTGGGCTCCCTTCAGCCAGTTTGCTCTGAAAGAAAAGCTTTGTCAAATTGTAGCGCTCAGTCCTTGCCTGTGCAGCATACAACATCTTGAGGTTCGCTATCATGTCTATAGCAGACATATCCTCATGCTGACGCTGCAGCGGTGGCGTCATAGGCGCTAGCATCAGGCAAGCGACATCAATGCTATCATTGACGTGCTTTTCATAGGCTTCCCGAACCGCCCTTGCGGCGTTCGGAGCGGGCTGAGGCGGTATCGCCGTCTCGAGGACATACAGTTTCCTCTCTGCCTTAAGAACAATCTTAAGGTGTCCGAACCAGTCAGAGAAGTTCGGCCCAGCAAACTTCTCCCTTTCCAGTAGGGATCGCACATTGAAGTTCATGGTGTTCGTTGCTGCAGGTATCTACAACAATGCAAGAACAGCAAGGTCAGTATCAATGTTAAGAATCAATCAGGACTTAAGAAAGATTCTTTTTCTCACTATTTTATCTGACTGAAAAATCCATTAAACAGTCCGAAAGAGTAGACACTCTTTTAGTGAGATGGGATCCGGATTTCATACTTGGTCTCCGCGTCCCGCTCAGGCGAGATAAGATGCACAGAGAGTACAAGCACTAATCTTCGGTAGGCAGTCCTTGCCGATCGCCAACCCGTGCGATTCCCCTTCATCTGGGCAATCCAGCAGACTGTGCCAACTGAGTTGGTACAACACAGTCTCTGATCCCACAGATGGCTGCCTCCATGTGCTACCATATGCGCCACATATGTAGCCTACATGGTCAAGCTGACCCGACCTACTCCCTGGACCACCATGTGCTATGCTGAGCAACGAGAAGGGATAAATCCCTACTCTGTAACACACAGGTGTAATCCCACACCGTCTGAAGATAGATGGACGTGCCCACTGAGTGGGTACAACACGGCTCCAACGATAATCAGAACAGTGAGGTTTCGCGTCAGAAGGCTTACGAGCTTGATATTTTAGCGTTGGATTTTAACGGTCTTTTATCTTCTTCACTATCATGCAATTCCTATGGTGATAGCAGAAGATAAACTAATCATGCAATTCTAATATTTAAACAATAAATAAAAGAAAGCATGAATCTTATGTGGTAAAAGCCCATAGCCCTAGTAAGACCTTAATTAACTTAAGTCTTCACTTGCTTTTCTTCATGGGGCTTTTGCTGCTCATCTGGCCCAAACCAGGGCCCAAGCGCCATCTGCAGCTCAGGTGCGCCCACCAGGTAAATGCGCCTGGTCCCAGAGTCGAACCCTGGACCTCCCACCTGGTCAAGCCACTTGCTGCATGCGCCTCTGCCAAGTGTGCTCTGTGCTCTTGTCTAATTAAATTACAAATTTAACTATCTAGACAAGATTGACACGCAGGTCAATTACATTTTATAAATTAAAGCAATGTGATGCGCAGATCACAATATAAAATTAATTTACAAAATTAACCAGGCACGCAGGCCCCGGCACAGCACTCATTAAAGACGGGCAGCCCACATAAGATTAAATAAACATACATATGCAACAATCAACATGTGATCCAATCATGAAAATTAAATTTCGAAAACCCCTTGGGATGAATTTTAATTTTCCTTATTTGCCCTACTGCCTTACAATGGTCTATTACTAGGGATCCACTCATCCATCCTAGTCAGATCCACTGCCCTTGCATGCACCAAGTCCTAACTGACTTGAGTCGACCATAAGGTCAACCATGCATGCGCCAGGGCTGAACAACCACAATGAGGTCTGGCAAGCGGGTGTGACCCCGGGCCTAACTCATGTGCGTTCATCAGTTGTCTCAATCAGACATCGCTACACGCCTGTCTGCAGCCGACCTGTAGCCACCACGTGCTTGCGCACAGGTGCTACCTGGTCAACCCATCAAGGCTGTCAGATAGTCTGATCAGACTTTTGGATCTAACCTAAGGGGGGTGACTTCAACCCTAATAACCCATCTAAGGGTTTAAAGTAGGTGCTTTAGATCTAAGATGAATCGCGCAAGTTATTTGTTTTGGAAACACAATAAAACATGCGCCAACAACATGCGCCAGGGAGAAAATAACATCTATAAGAAACATGTATTTTCGCCAACTTACAACTACAGCATAAGCATTCGCATGTGACCTATAGATCTGTTATCTTGCGCAAACATGGATCATAAATCATAACATGGCAATCATAAAACATGAACATTGGCTCTGATACCAATTGAAAGGTCCCCACAAGGGGGGGGGGGGGGGCGAAACCCCTAAGTATGGCGCATATTAAAATTTTAAGCAGCGGAAGAGGGTTTCTTGAGATCGGTTTCATGAGATATGATCAACCATAATAACCCGATTGCAAATAGAGAAGGGTTCATACCGTAGCCATTTCAAGATGGCGCCTTGGAAGAAAAAGTTGCAAGCGCCTCTTCTCCAAAGTCTCGCACACAAGATGAACAATGTGCTTCTTCCTTGGTGCTCCTTGTGCTAGCAAGGTTCCAAGGTTGTCTTGCCGAATGGAAAGGAAAAGATGAGATGATGTTCTCTTGGCCGAAACCTCCTCAACCTTCAAGGCGTCGCCACACACGGAAGTCGAGAGGAATGAGAGCGAGAGGCGAGAATAGAGAGCACTCTATTCGAACGTGAGTGACTCCAATTGGAGATCATGGTTACTAAAAATAGCAACCACTCACCGCTCCAACGTTCACGCCAAGTGAACATGTCGCCACACCTTGAACCATGCGCTCATTTCATGAGCTGGTTCAATTTGGTTTGGTTTAAAACCAATCAAGCCAAGTAATCAAGTCCAGATCTCAAATAAACCCTAAGGCTCCAGATCTGACCGTTCATCTCTTGATGCTCTTGATCTCACCGATCTAGCATCTATTCTCTCGATCGAAGCTTACCGATCTCAAGCCCTAATCAATCAAACATGATCAGACTAGATCTCACTTACAATCAGAGACTAAATCCCTTTAAACTGAACCTAAACAATTCAGTCCACACGATCTGACTTAAGTAAGCCATATCATCAAATTGTGCGACCCTGAGGGTTTCCTTTAAATGTCGGTAACGATAACTCACGTTATCACGATCAGTGAGGGGTATCTAGCAACACATCACTGTCTCCCGATATAAAAGAAATGAGTCTTCCAAGACTACACCCAAAAACAGCACAAGTGTGAATCAACTTCACTAGGCATGCATACTTCCTTTGCCACTGGATGTTCTTATTGGACAAGCGTGTCAAGCTTGTAGCTCCAATATGATGAGCATGATTAGATCAGATGAACACTGTCATCTGGGTATGGCCATACACTTTCTCAATCATCTCATCCAGGGGGCCCCTTTAGAACATCACACTCCTTAAACAAGGAGACGGCAATCCTATGTCTATCACTAGTGCCCTAACCTGACTCAAGCTCATTATCCAAGATAGTCTATAATCATTATGTTTCAAATGATATTGAACTACCTCAAAACAATGACAATCATCATTTAGAAAACACAAGTGATCTCAAGTCAGAGGAAATGTGCCACTTGTCATATACAAGGATTATTCACATTGTGACAAACAATTGAATATCCTAGTAGGGTCTGTCCAGCACATCCAATGTACCCATGAGTCTACATCTTATTCCATGCTCGAAGCATCCTATAAGACTAGAACACATATTAGTCTTAACCATATCAAGGCTGTCTCATGTTCACCAAGATACATCGACTAAGGACTTAACTGCATGTCAGCCCAGCTGAACAGCTTTGAGACATTATTCAGAAGAACATATATTGCAGCAGACAATGTAGCTAACTGAATAATAACCATGCCTTTATAAACATAAACGTTTATTACATGATACTGTTACAATCCCAAGGCCTCAAACATTAGGCTTAAGGGCATACCCCAACAAGCCATGCCTTAACCGCATGCATTTCTGGAATATCATTTCCAATGATCAAGATGTCATCAACGTAGAGGACTAGGAATGTAATCACGCCCCCACTAAACCTCTTATATACACACGGGTCATCTTCGTTCTTGATGAAACCAAACTCAGAGATTGATTCATCAAAATGAATATTCCAGCTTCTAGATGCTTGTTTCAGTCCATAAATGGACTTCTTTAGTTTGCATATTTTATGACGATCTGATGGATTAGTGAAACCTTCAGGTTGTGTCTCATACACATCCTCATCCAGATTTCCATTAAGGAAAGCTGTTTTCACATCCATCTGCCAGATCTCATAATCGTAATATGCTGCTATCGCGAAAAGAATCCGAATAGACTTGAACATGGCTATAGGAGAGAAAGTTTCATCATAATCTATCCCGTAGATTTGTTTGAAACCTTTCGCAACTAGCCTGCCTTTATAGGTAACCACGTTACCATCCATGTCAATCTTCTTCTTGAAGATCCATTTACAGCCTATAGGGATTACTCCCGGAGGCGGATCAACCAAATCCCAGACTTGGTTATCTGACATGGAGTCCATCTCAGCTCGCATAGCTTCAAGCCATCTAGCTGACTCCGGTCCACTGACCGCATGTGCATAAGTGAGGGGTTCATCATTATCAATGATGTAGACTCCGTCATAGCGCTCAGGCTGACGACGGATCCTTCCCGATCTTCGCGGTTCCCGTGATATCTGAGCCTCAGGTTGTTCAATAACCTGATCCACCGGCTCAGGCTCATCCAACTGTGCTTGACTACTTTGTCCTTCCTCTGGATTCTCATCCAGCTTTATTTCTCTCCCACTGGCTTCTTGCAGAAGAAACTCCTTCTCAAGAAATATGGCCGTCCGAGCAACAAATACTTTGTTCTCTTTGGGATCGTAGAAATAATAACCCTTAGTTTCCTTAGGGTAACCGACAAAGACGCATTTCTCAGATCTGTTCTCCAGTTTCCCAGAGGCGAGCTTTTTGACATAAGCCTCGCAACCCCAGATCCTGATAAATGTCAAGCTCGGCTGTTTCCCATACCATAATTCATATGGCGTCTTTGAAACGGCCTTGGATGGCACTCGGTTTAGTACCTTTGCAGCTGTTTCCAGTGCAAATCCCCAAAAGGAATATGGAAGAGTAGCCTGACTCATCATAGAACGAACCATATCAAGTAACGTTCTATTTCTCCTCTCGGACACACCATTCCATTGCGGTGTTCCTGGCGGAGTGAGCTGTGAGATAATCCCACACTCTTTTAGATAGTCAGTAAACGCATGACTCAAGTATTCTCCACCTCGATCAGAACGAAGTGCCTTGATATTTTGGCCTAGCTGATTCTGTACTTCATTCTTGAACTCTTTGAACTTGTCAAAGGATTCACTCTTATGTCTCATTAGATAGACATAACCATATCTACTGAAATCATCAGTAAATGTAATGAAGTACTGATAGCCACCTCTGGCATGTTTACTAAACGGCCCACACACATCATTGTGTATAAGGTTAAGTAAACCTGAAGCCCTTTGACCTTTGTTAGGAAAAGGTGACTTCGTCATTTTACCCATCAAACAAGCTTTGCATGTATCAATCTCCTCATAGGAGAATGATCCCAGCAGTCCATGATCATGCAACCGCTTAATGCGCTTCTTGTTAATATGGCCTAAACGACTATGCCATAACAAGGTGCTGTCATCAGCGTACTTGGCTTTCTTATTATCAATGTTTTGTATAGAATTTTCCATGTCCAACATGAATAACCCATTGTTAATTGAACCAGTAGCATAAACAATATTATCAAGAGAAAGTACACACTTTGAAATATTGCATTCAAAGGCAAATCCTTTCCTGACAAGAGCAGGAATAGAGATAATATTCTTGGTTATACTGGGTACAAAATAACAATTGTTTAATTCCAATACAATGCTAGATGGTAAAGAAATGAAATAGTCTCCTACAGCAACAGCAGCAACCTGTGCCCCGTTTCCAACACGTAGGTCTACCTCATGCTGTCCCACCTGCCTTCTTCTCTTGAGTTCCTGCACATTTGAACAAATGTGAACTCCACATGCAGTGTCCAACACCCATGAAATAGAAGAAGAAGATAACATGACCTCAGTCACATATATACCTGAGCCAGAAGCGATGCTTCCCCTCTTATCTCCTTGGAGCGCTTTACAGTCCTTTTTCCAGTGACCCAGCTGGCCACAGTGGAAACACCTGTTGTCCTTCGACCGCTTAACCTTTTGTTTCAGAGCCTTACTGTAGTTCTTGACAGGGGCTTTGCCCTTCTTCCCCTTCTTCTTGTTCCTAGAAGGAACCATTAAGACAGAGGTTGAAGGCTTTCCCTTCAGAGTCTCCTCAGTTGTCAAGAGCATATTCAGCAGCTCTGCCGGAGTACAATCGATCTTGTTCATATTAAAATTAATAATGAACGCATCGAAAGAGGGCAGGAGAGACTGCAGAATAATGTCTACAGCAAGCTCCTGGTTTATGGTATGCCCCAGTTTCTCCAGAGCCTCCTTGTGCCCAATCATCTTGAGCACGTGAGCTCCCACTGGGCTCCCTTCAGCCAGTTTGCTCTGAAAGAAAAGCTTTGTCAGATTATAGCGTTCTGTCCTCGCCTGTGCAGCATACAGCATCTTGAGGTTCGCTATAATTTCTATAGCCGACATATCCTCATGCTGACGCTGCAGCGGTGGCGTCATAGACGCTAGCATCAGGCAAGCGACATCAATGCTATCATTGACGTGCTTTTCATAAGCATCACGAACCGCCCTTGCGGCGTTCGCAGCGGGTTGAGGCGGCACAGCCGTCTCGAGGACATACAGTTTCCTCTCTGCCTTAAGAACGATCTTAAGGTGTCCGAACCAGTCTGAGAAGTTTGGCCCAGCAAACTTCTCCCTTTCCAGTAGGGATCGCACATTGAAGCTCATGGTGTTCGTTGCTGCAGGAATCTACAACAATGCAAGAACAGCAAGGTCAGTATCAATGTATAGAATCAATCCAGGACTTAAGAAAGATTCTTTTCTCACTATTTTATCTGGCTGAAAAATCCAGCAAAACAGCCCGAAAGAGTAACACTCTTTTAGTGAGATGGGATCCAGATTTCATACTTGGTCTCCGCGTCCCGCTCAGGCGAGATAAGATGCACAGAGATGACAAGCACTAATTTCTGGTAGGCAGTCCCTGCCAATCGCCAACCCGTGCGATTCCCCTTCACCTGGGCAATCCAGCAGACTGTGCCAACTGAGTTGGTACAACACAGTCTCTGATCCCTCAGATGGCTGCCTCCATGCGCTACCATATGCGCCACATATGTAGCCTACATGGTCAAGCTGACCCGACCTACTCCCTGGACCACCACGTGCTATGCTGAGCAACGAGAAGCGATAAATCCCTTCTCTGTAACACGCAGGTGAAATCCCGCACCGTCTGAAGATAGATGGACGTGCCCACTGAGTGGGTACAACACGGCTCCAACGATAGTCAGAACAGTGAGGTTTCGCGTCAGAAGGCATTACGTGCTTGATATTTTAGCGTTTGGATTTTAACGGTCTTTTATCTTCTTACTATCAGGCAAATCCTATGGCTATAGCAGAAGATAAATGAATCATGCTGTTCTACTTATTTAAACAATAAAAGAAAGCATGCATCTTATGTGGTAAAAGCCCATAGCCTAAGTAAGACCTTAAGATACTTAAGTCTTCACTTGCTCTTCTTGGGTCTTTAGCATCTCATCTGGTCCAACCCAGGGCCCTTGCGCCAAGAGCACCTCAGGTGCGCCACCAGCTGAATGCCCCTCTGGGATGTGTGCCTTTGTGCTCTTGTCTAATCAAAATACATTTTGATCTATCTAGACAAGTTTGACTCGCAGGTCAATTATACAATAAATTAATTAAAAAGTGATTCGCAGATCACAATAATATTAATTTACAGGTTTAATTCCAGGCACGCAGGCCCCAGCACAGCACACATTTAACATGGGCAGCACACATAAGAATAAATAAACAAGCATAGGCATCAAACAACATGTGATCCAATTAAAAGAAAATAAATTTTGAAAACCCCATTGGCATCAATTTTAATTTTCTTATGTGCCCTACAACCTTACAATGGTCCATTGATAGGGATCCACTCATTCATCTAGTCAGATCCTCTGCCCCTTGCATGCACCAAGTCCTAACTGACTCGAGTTGACCTAATGGTCAACTATGCATGCGCCAAGGGCTGAACAACCCTCATGAGTTCTGGCATGCGGGTGTGACCCCGGGCCTAACTCATGTGTGTTCAATGGTTGTCTCAACCAGACCTCGCTACACGCCTAAGATGCAATCGACCTATAGCCACCTCGTGCTTGCGCACAGGTGCCATCTGGTCGATCCATCTCGGCTGTCAGATGGTCTGATCAGACTATTGGATCTAACCTAGAGGTGACTTCAACCCCATCAACCCATCTAAGGGTTTATAGTAGGCGCCACTTAGATCTAGTCATAGGCGCGCATGTTAGGTTTTTGATAAAATAACATGAACTAAGTGCCAACACAAGACATGCGACAAGATGAACAAACAACATGCGCCAACATAAGGTAAACATCTTACTTTCGCATGAAGAAATAACATGTAAGTTTCGCATGTCAACAAGATCTAAGCATACATGTAAATGCGCAACCAAGGATCACAAAATATACCAAGCAATCATATTACATGCTTGAACCGCATCCTCTGATACCAATTGAAGAGTCCCCTTCAAGGGGGAGCGCAAGCAGATGAAACCCCTTTCAAGAGGGGGGCGAAAAACCCTTAAGGGTGGCGCATAAAATTGCAAGCGGAAGCAAGGGTTTTTCATGGATCTTAGCAAGATAATATGATCAACTTGATGAAGTTTAGATCCATACCAAAGCCATGAGGAAGATGGCGACTTGGAAGAGAAAGATCGAAAGGGATCTTCTCCCTAGTTGACGCACACAAGATGATGTGCTTGCTCCTTGGAGATCCTTGTGCTAGCAAGGTCCTTCAAGGGTCCCTCTCGTATGGTAAGGAAATGAGAGATGATGTCTAGGCTTGCCGAACCTCCACCAAGACCTCGCCTTCTCCACGCCAAAGTCTCGTCAAGCAAGAGCAAGGAGACGAGAGTTGAATGGAGCATTCAAGTCATTTGGCGTTCAAGGGAACATGCGCTAAATGACTTTCCAAAATTGGAAAATCCATTAAGCCATGCGTTCATGATCACTAAATCGATCAAAACGCCAAAACAATGAACCATACGTTCAAGCTCTTGAACCGGTTCAAAGTAAATGTGTTCGGTCCAAAGGCCAAACCAAGCCAGCCCAAGCCAATCGGTCTAGATCAACTAAACCCTAAGGTTTCCAATCTAACCGTTCATCTCATGATGCTCTTGATCTCACCGATCTAGCATCAATCCTCTCGATCGAAGCTTACCGATCTCAAGCCCTAATCAATCAAACATGATCAGACTGGATCTCACTTACAATCAGAGTTTAAACTCCTTTAAACTGAATCAAAACAATCCAGTCCACACGATCTGACTTAAGTAAGCCATATCATCAAATTGTGCGACCCTAAGGGTTTCCTTTAAATGTCGGTAACAATAACTTACATTATCACGATCAGTGAGGGGTATCTAGCAACATATCACTGTCTCCCGATATAAAGGAAAGAGTCTTCCAAGACTACACCCAAACCATAGCACAAGTGTGAATCCACTTCACAAGGCATGCATGTATCCTTTGCCACTGGATGTTCTTATTGGACAAGCGTGTCAAGCCTGTAGCTCCAATATGATGAGCATGATTAGATCAGATGCACATAGTCACCTGGGTATGGCCATACACTTTCTCAATCATCTCATCTAGGGGGCCCCTATAGAACACCACACTCCTTCAACAAGGAGACGGCAATCCTCTATCTATCACTAGTGCCCTAACCTGACTCATGATCATTATCCAAGATAGTCTATAACCATTATGTTTCAAATGATATTGAACTACCTCAAAACAATGACAATCATCATTTATAAACACAAGTGATCTCAAGTCAAAGGACATGTGCCACTTGTAGCATACAAGGATTATTCACATTGTGACAAGCAATTGAATATCCTAGTAGGGTCTGTCCAGTACATCCAATGTACCCATGAGTCTACATCTTATTCCATGCTCGAAGCATCCTATAAGATTAGAACACATATTAGTCTCAATCATATCAAGGCTGTCTCATGTTCACCAAGATATATCGACTAAGGACTTTTAGCATGTCAGCCTAGCTGAACAGCATTGAGACATTAATCAGAAGTACACTTATTACAGCAGACAAGGTAACAATCTGAATAACAACCATGCCTTTATAAACTTAAGAGTTTATTACATGATACTGTTACAATCCCAAGGCCTCAAACATTAGCCTTAAGGGCATACCCCAACACTATCTGTGTTTCTAACATCTTATTATGAGCAATAACACCATCCAACCTAGAGTTGATCTACTTAAGACTTTCTGAAACTTCCTCATTTTGCTTCATCTGGGCTCCCATGAATTTCTGAAACATATCTTCTAATCTAGATTTTTGGGGTTGATTCTGAATTGGTTGTCTCTGATTATACCCTCTATTCTCATTTTGCACATTAGCATGATTGTTGCTCCTCCAAGACAAGTTAGGATGGTTCCTCCAACCAGGGTTGTAGGTATAAGAGTATGGGTCCTTATTTCTACGTTGATTGTAACACCCCACTGCATTAATTTGCTCACTACCTTGATCAACAATAACTTTACACTCTTCAGCATGGTGCCCTTGGTTCCCACAAACATCACAAGTAACAGAAGAAATAGTAGTAGTTTGCATCTGAAAAGAATCAAAGTGATTGCATAGAGAATCTACCTTTTCTGCAAGAGAATGCCAACCATCATCATTATTCTTACCATGAGGAGGGTGATACAGCAGTCCTCTCTCTGTAGTCCACTGATTGTGATTTAGTGCCATCTCTTCAATCAAAGCATAAGCATCCTCAATGGTTTTCTTCATCAGTGCTCCCCCTGCGGCAGCATCAACTGTTAAGCGAGTGTTGTAAAGTAAACCATTACAAAAAGTTTGAATTAAAACCTAATCTTCTAATCCATAATGAGGGCAGTTCTGTTGTAACTCATTAAAGCGCTCCCATGCTTCACTAAGTGATTCACCATCTCTCTAAGCAAAGCTTGTGATTTGATTCCTCAACTGGATCATCTTACTGGGTGGAGAGTACTTCAACAAGAAAGCATTTGACAACCTCTCCCAAGTAGTGAATGTTCCAGTTGGATGTGAATGTAGCCAAGCTTTTGCTCTGTCACTGAGAGAAAAAGGAAACAATCTCAGTCTAAGAGCATCATCAGATACACCGTTAGTTTTTATAGTATCACAAAATTCAAGAAAGAGAGATAAGTGTTGATTTGGATCCTTCAAATTCGTTCTGTTGGATCATTGACAGGAACGCTGGTTTAATCTCAAAGTTGTTTGCATCAATTGTAGGCCTAGTAATGCTGGAACGAATTCCCTATGTATTCGGGGCTGCATAGTCTCTAAGTGTTCTTCTTTCTGCCATGATGGATTCTTCTCCACTCTGTTATGCAAATCTCAATTTCCTAAGCAATCTAAGAGTTCTATTAATTTCAGGATCAAAAGGAACTAATGGTCCTAACCTAAGATTTCTGCGCATAAACAAGTAGAAAGTCAGAAAAGTTCAGAAATTAAAGAACCTTAAAAGAAAATTAGAATTTATCGTAGAAAATACTAAAAATGAAAACAAATAGAAACTTAGTCTAGCAATACTATCAATTATATCAATATCAACAAAACCAAGGTCCCCGGCAACGGTGGCAAAAACTTGTTATCCTCGGCAAGTGCATGGATACTCGAAGTAATAATTAAGATATCGAACAACAGAGACCTCGTTCCCAAGTACTGACTAATTGAGTTTTTACTAGCTAAGCGAATCGAGAATCATGAGAATAGCAATCGAATGGTACATGGAAGAGTCAGAATGAGAGAGTTGGGACTTGGGGGGTTCATCCATCTTAATATTTATGACTAGACATGATTAAAGATTCATCAATCTATTTTCGTTATGGTTAAGATATAGTTTACTTAATCAAGAAATTAACTCGCTCTCGCGCAGTCAATTTACAAAGAATAATCTGCACTCTCGTGCAAGATCAATTCAATGTTAATTATAAGTAGACAATGATCAAAGAGATTAAGAATCACTCTCGTGCATTCCATCTCAATGTCATGATCTCAAGCAAAACTAAGCACTCTTGCACCTTAGTTTCACAGGTTTTACTTAAGGCTTTCTAACAGTCTAACATCTATCTCTAGCATGTTTTCATGTCTGAAAAAATAATAATTTCTAGATCATTACATCAACAAGAATTATACTTCTAAAATTTAAAGATAAGAACGCAACCAATCTCTTGCGATGGGTTCTTATCATAGATCCTAGGGTTTCAAGTTCTATGATATCATCTTCTCAGTCTATAGCATAAAACTCTAAAACATGTTAATGCGTGATACTAAAAACGATTAAAGACATAAACCACTTAAGTAAAATAACCATAACAAAAGTATATTGGTGAAAGAAAAATTATCTAGTAATTGAAATATCAAGAGAATTACACCCCCATGTCCCAAGAGGAAATTAAGCTAACATGATGGAAGGTTCACAGCAAAACATAGTTTTAGGATGATTAGAAGTAGTAAGGAAGGAGTAAGAATTACAAATCACGGCTGTAAATGAATTACAGCCTGTAATTGCATTCGTAATCTTGATGAATAGTGCCATGATTGCATTTTTGGTGATTTCTCTCTAGATCGGTCTCCTCTCACTCTGAAACTTCTGTGGCATGTTCTTCTTTCTCAGGCGAAGCTTCCTTTCAAAAATCATGGCCGGATATGGTCTATGCAGCGAACGGCGACGAACCCTAGCGCGGCGGCGAGTTCTTCAAATTCCCTCCCGATCGTGGATAAAAATTGTTCTGTTTGCTTTGCAAATTTCCGCCTTCTTATCCTGAGTCATCCCCTTTTTTTCGGATCTTCAATTGGTGCCCTAAAGCTCGAGAAATCTTGTTTTCAAGTTTGCGGCAGAAAACTCAGAAATCTGGGTTCAAGATTACGGTACCGTGAAAGGATTACGGCAGTGCCGTATTTTCTTCTGTGAGTTCTGGGCAGAGAATATGGTACTGTGTAAGTTATCATAGTGGTGCCGTATTTGCTTTGGGAGTGTTGTATAGAAATTATCTGAAATTACGGCACCGTGGAATTTGTTACGGCAGTGCTGTATTTTGCCTAAGTCCTCGGGTTGAGTTTTGATGGAAAATATGGTACCATGACAGGTTCGCTCAAAAATACAGTAGTGCCGTATTCTTGCTAAAAACATCTGGTTGAAATCACTGGAAAATACGGTACCGTGAAAGACTTTACGGCAGTGCCGTAATTTACCCAAAACCTCTAGTTGACATCTGCTGAAAATATGGTACCGTGAGAGTTGTGTCCAAAAATATGGTAGTGCCATATTTTTGCTAAAAAGGTCCATTTTGATTTGAAATTTGATGTGTAAACTCCTCTTGATGGTTAGAACTCATTCATGCATTGAGATTGCTTGAAAACCGGTGATAGTGATGCTTTTTTGCCTAAAATTGATCAAGAACCAAGGATGGTGTAGATTCTGAAGCATTTGGCAAAAAAAGTATTAAAACAAAGTAAAAAGAGTAAGATTATGACTTAAAAGACTACTAAATAAGTATGAAAAATACTATGAAATTTAGATTCATCAATAGGTTAGTTGTTGGGAGAGATGACGTAAAAATCTTTATTGCTAGATTTAAAATTAAAAGACTACGGGCAATATAACAATAATAAACTCAAAAATGGTAGCGGAATAAATCAACAGTAGACAAGAGACAGTAAGATTTTATGTGGAAAACCTCCTCAACTTGAGGAAGAAAAACAATGAGACCAAAGTCCGTTCAAACCTCCACTAAATCAGTTTAATGGGATTACAACTCTTCATAGAGCATCTAGGAGAATAACCACATCATCAAGTACAAACTTGGATCTCAGACAAACATCAACGCAGAGTTGGTAACATATACAAGAGAGGAGAAGAGTCCAGATTTCACCAAGATGAACAGTTTCGGTTCTAGGCTAACTGCGAGAGATAGGGAACTCAGTTCGACGATCCGACCGTTCAGATTGTAGAGCACTGATCACAAACCTTCTCCTAAAATTTTAGCCCGATCCAATGGTGAACTTCTTACCGGCAGCCGATTTACGCGGACTGCCCTAAGTTCACAACTTGTCGCCGAAGCTTCTCCTTTCTCTCTCTCTTTCATGTCTGCTCTCACACATCTAGCAGCATGCACCCGTACACTCAATAAAACCTAATGAGAACAACACATGTCAAACATAGACTAGTGTATCCATGAAAGATGTGCAACATATCCACGATATTCACAGATCATCCACGTTAGTGTGTATGCACGATAAGTATTATGCATCCACCATAATTTGCAACATATCCACCATAGCTGCAGCCTGTCCATGATAGCTACAGTTGTGTCCACCATAATCTGCAGCATATCCACCATAGCTGCAGCCTGTCCATTATAGCTGCAGTTATGTCCACCATAATCTGCAACATATCCAGCATAGCTGTAGCCTGTCCATGATAGCTGCAGTATATCCACGATAATCTAGAGAATATCCACCATAGCTGCAGCTTGTCCATGATAGCTCCAGCTGTGTCCACCATAATCTGTAGCATATCCACCATAGCTACAGCCTGTCCATGATAACTGCAGCTGTGTCCACCATAATCTGTAGCATATCAACCATAGCTATAGCCTGTCCATAATAGCTGTAGCATATCCACGATCTTCTATAGCATATCCACGATGTCTGTAGCATATCCACGATGTTCTGTAGTGTATCCACGATCTTCTACAGGCTATCCAAGGTTTGGGGTGCTTCATCCATGATAGAGACATCCTCCACATGGGCATAACCAGAGCCATCCTCTACATAGGAGGGAAACTCACCCAACAAATCTCCCCCTTTACTACTATGCGGAGGGGTTTACTATCCCAGCAATCAATCGGCAGACTTCTAGCTTCTCCCTGACCAGAGCCTTAGTCATCATATCTGAACCTTTATGATCAGTATGAATTTTCTCAAGAGACAGTTTCTTGGAATTCAACACATCTCTTATCTAATGATATCTTACATCAATGTGCTTTGACTTTGCATGGAATGTGGAGTTCTTAGCAAGGTGAATAGTACTCTGGCTAACAAAAAATAGAACATAAGATTCCTACTCAAAGCCAAGCTCTTCAATATACTTTCTTATCCAAAGTAATTCTTTGCAAGCTTCAGTAGCTGCTATAAATTTAGCTTTGGTAGTAGAAAGTATAATACACTTTTAAAGTCTGGATTGCCAAACCATAGCTCCTCCATCAAATGTACTTAAGTACCCTATTGTAGATTTGTGAGAGTCAACATCTCCTGCCATATCGAAATCAGTGTACACAAAAGCAG
The DNA here is from genome assembly GCA_027563935.2 of Costus lasius. Classification (NCBI taxonomy): domain Eukaryota; kingdom Viridiplantae; phylum Streptophyta; class Magnoliopsida; order Zingiberales; family Costaceae; genus Costus; species Costus lasius. Next base: position 60,065,908 of record CM050454.1, on the reverse strand, counting down.
GGGCTTCTTATTTCCCAGAGTAAGTTTTAGATGGGAAGTGCCTCGCAGATACCTCATAATCCACTTAATAGCATTCCAATGCTCCTTACTAGGATTTGACAAAAATATGCTAACTGTACCGACCACATGTGCTATGTCTGATCTCGTGCATACCATAGCATATATCAGGCTTCCAACTACTAAAGCATATGAAACTTTCAGCATACTCTTCTTCTCTTCCTCAGTCGAGGGACATTGATTAACACTCAATACAAAGTGGGCAGCAAGTGGAGTGCTGACTCCTTTACACTTGTCCATGTTGAATCTTTAGAGCACTTTCTCAATATAAGCTTCTTGTGAAAATGTCAACTTCTTATTAGCTCTGTCTCGGTCTATCCTTATACCAAGGATTTGCTTTGCTTGTCCTAAGTCCTTCATAGTGAAAGACTTGCTCAACTGCTTCTTTAATTGATCGATCCTAGAAATGTTCCTGCCAACTATCAACATGTCAACAATAGCAGCAAAATAATAAAGTCATCATTGCCAAATCTTTTCACAAAAACACAGTGGTCATAAGTGGTCTTCTTGTAGCCTTGCTCCCCCATGACTGATTCTAACTTTTTTATACCATTGCCTTTGTGCCTGCTTCAAGCCGTAAAGGCTTTTCTTTAATTTTCACACATAATCCTCTTTTCCTTTTATCACAAAGCCCTCTAGTTGTTCCATATAAATATCTTCCTCAAGATCACCATGAAGCAAGGCAGTCTTCACATCCATTTGCTCCACATCTAAGTCAAGGCTAGCTGCTAAGGCTAGGACAGCCCGAATAGATGACATCTTAACAACTGGAGCAAATATCTCATCAAAATCGATGCCCTTTTTCTGTGAGAATCCCTTAACAACCAACCTGGCTTTGTATCTTGGGACTTGTGCATTCTCATCTTGCTTCAGCTTATAGATCCACCGATTTTTCAAGGCTCTTTTACCCTTAGGTAGCTTTACTAAATCGAATGTATGATTCTCTTGAAGAGATTTCATCTCATCAGCCAAAGCTTCCAGCCATTCTTTCTTGTGTTCATCTTCCAGAACTTCATCATAATCTCCAGGTTCTCCCCCGTCAGTCAACAACATGTACTCACTTAGGGAGTACCAGGTGGAAGGCTGTTTGTCTCTAGTGGACCTCCTAAGTTGTATATTAGATTATGAAGCATTTGATTCAAACGGTTGAACATCTTTATTTCCATCATCTTCTTCAACATCAATATGTGTAGAAGAACTAGTCTCAGCCAAGTCACAATGAGCTCCTGGTATTTCATTTAGATTTAAATTACTGAAGTCATCATTAAGTTGAGAAGACTCATTCTCATTATTGTTGATGTCTTGCATTGTTTGGTCTTCCACAAATACCACATCTCTACTCCTGATAATCTTCTTTTGAGCAGGATCGTACAGCTTATACCCGAATTCATCTTGGCCTTAACCAAGGAATATGCACTGCCGGGTCTTCACTTCCAACTTAGATCTCTTATCTTTTGGAATATGGACATAAGCTTTGCATCCAAAAACTCTTAAATGTGCACAAGACACATTTTTACCAGACCAAACCTTCTCTGGAACTGTAAGTTATAGAGGAATACATGGTGAGCGGTTTAGTACATGCACAACTATATCTAAAGCCTCACCCCAAAATGATCCTGGTAATCCGGCATGCGACAACAAGCACCTGACTCTCTCCATTAGAGTTCTATTCATTCTCTCAGCCACACAATTTAACTGAGGAGTCTTTGGAGGTGTCTTTTGATGCCTAATACCATGTTCTCTACAGTATTCATCAAAGGGCCCAATGTACTCACCTCCATTATCAGTTCTAATACATTTTAATTTCTTCCCAGTTTCTCTTTCAACTGAGACTTGAAATTGCTTGAAGGTTTGCAAGACTTGATCTTTTGTCTTCAAGGTATAGACCCATGTCTTCCTTGAATGATCATCAATGAATGTGACAAAATAGAGAGAACCACCCAAAGTTCGTTTCTTCATAGGACCACGCACATCAGAATGTACCAGATCAAGTACATTTGTCTTTCTTGAAAAAGGTTGACTTTTGAATGAAACTTTGGTTTGCTTCCCTGCCATACAGTAAGAGCATCCTTTCAATTTATTATTCTGAACTACAGAAATAACCTTTTGTTTAGCCAACTCAACAATGCCTTTCTCACTCATATGATATAGCCTCTTATGCCACAATTTAATTTCTTCATTCTTTAAGCATTAATAATGTTCTTGGAAAGCTTAGTATCCAGGACATACAAAGAAGACATCTTCTTTCCCTTTGCTACAACCATAACACCTTTACTAAGCTTCCAATCATCATTCTTAAAAGTGCTGCAGTAACCTTCTTCATCAAGCTTTCCCACGGAAATCAGATTCAAGCAAATGTTGGGAACATGCTTCACATTTTTGAGAGTCAGCATGGTGCCATTAGTAGTTTCTAAACAAACATCACTATATCCTACAACTTCAATAGTGGTATTGTCACCCATTTTCACTATTCCATATTTGACAGGTGTGTAGGTGACAAAACAATCTTTGTTAGAGGTAGCATGGGTAGTGGCACCACTATCAACCACCCAGCTCATATCATAGGAGGCAACATTTACTGCATCATTATCATGGACAAGTAAGAAGCAATCAGTAGTGATTCCACTATGGTCATCATCACTACTGTCTCCATCCTTGGGCTTCTTAGTGGTATTCTCAGCACCTTTTTCAATGCCCATTCTTTTATTGTTGTCCCTTTTCAATGCTCGACAATACCTTTTAATGTGCCCCTTTTTGCCATAATGATAACATTCAAAGTTGGCAAATTTGTTTGAGCTATCTCTGCTCTTGTCTTTTTCAATATGCTTGCTTTTGTCTCTTCATTTAGGAACTCTACTCAAGCTTCTCCCAGGTCTTTGGACAGCCAGCACATCTGAATGAGAAGAAGATCCTTGTACTCTCATTCTTTCTTCTTCATTCATAATATCATTCTTGGCTAAGTCCATGGTCATGACACCTTCTGGGGCAGAATTGAACTAAGTCATCCTAAATGTTTCCCAAGAGTCTAGCAATGTGCACAGGAGCAATAGTTCTTGTATCTCATCATTAAACTTAATTCCCATTTATGCCAGCTGATTTAGAATTCCTTAGAATGTATTTAAGTGGTCTTTAACTGAACCACTGTCTCTTAACCTCAAGGACATAATAAGCTTCATCAGATATAGCTTGTTATTGCCGGTCTTCCGAGCATACATATTCTCGAGCTTAGCCCATAATGTTTTTGCATTTTTCTCTCCACACACATGGTTCAACACATTGTCATCCAGCCACTGCCTTATATAGCCACACACTTGCCGAGGAGCAATAGCCCACTCCTCTTCGGTCTTACCCTCGGGCTTTTCACTAAAGAAAACTGGCTGGTAATAATCCTTCACATAAAGTAGATCTTCCATCTTTCCTTTCCATTTGTGGTAATTTGAACCATTCAAGAGAATCATCCTGCTTGTATTCACATCCATAGTGCAATCCAAGCTTGATTCCACTAGCAACAAAAACATTGAGAGTTCTGTCTTCTGGGAGCACTGAAAAAAACTAGGGCTTAATCTGGTTCGAGACGGAGCAATTAACACAGAGGCTGAGAGACTACGCCCCGGCGACAAGCACCGACGTACGCACCCTCCAAACAGCGTGAGCTAACGTCTATATCTCGGATGCAACAGATTTATCACGAACCTCGCTCTGATACCACTTGTTGGGAGAGATGGCGCAAAGAAGATTTGTTGCTAGATTTAAAACCAAAAGACTACTAGCAATATAATAGCAATAAACTCAGAAATGACAGCGGAATAAATCAACAGTAGACAAGAGACACCAAGATTTTACATTGAAAACCTCCTCAACTTGAGGAAGAAAAACCACGAGACCAAAGTCTGCTCAAACCTTCCACTAAATCAGTTTAATGGGATTATAACTCTTCCTAGAGCATCTAGGAGAATAACCACATCATCAAGTATAAAATTAGATCTTAAACAAACATCAACGTAGAGTTGGTAATAGATACAAGAGAGGAGGAGAGTCTAGATTTCACCAAGATGAACAGTCACGGTTCTGGGCTAACTGCGAGAGATAGAGACCTAGTCTTTGCGCATGCATGAATGTATTGCCTCTTTAGGTAACCTTTGGGCGCATATGGCTCTATGCTTGCTTAGGCAAGGCTTGGGCTCATATGGATGAGGGATTTAGTCATCATAATTGATTGAATAAATCTCTAGAATCATGCCCTAATTACCTAGTCATTCCATTTACCCAAACCGCCTCTTGTTGTTATATAAGTGTCCCTAGCCGCCCCCTCTCAAGGTACTAATCCTCTTGGAGGCGTGGAGATAAGTAGAGGGGTGAAGGCTTAGGGTTCTTGGACATCTTCTCTTCCTCTTCCATCAAGGCTGAACTCTTCTTCCTTCCTTTCCTTGGCGCAAAGGAGCCAGAAGGCTTGTGACATCTTCCTCTTCTTCTTCCCTTGGTGCCACTTCTCCTTAGTGGTTGGGCGCAAGTGATCAAGAGGGACTCCCTTGGCGTGGATCTTCTTTCTGAGGCTAGCACCGTGCATGGAAGAAGAAGACTCGAGGAATCCATGTGTGTGAGACTACAGAGGGCAAATGCTTGGGCACTTACCTTGACATCAGCCTCCTCTTGCTCTAGGTACTTACTATCTCATCGTGTCGACTCCCTCGCAAGACGATCTTCACTGGGTTTTGGGACCGGCCTGTTTCGGGGATATTGGGGATATTATTCTACCGTGCTTGTATTGTAATCTCTGTGAAAAAAATTATAAAATATCCCCAGGATTTCCCAACAGTGGTATCAGAGGGGCTTCACTTAATCGTAAATAACCAAAAGATTTGTGATAAGAAGATGAGGAAAAGAAACTTGTTTTATGGAAAAGTAAAATTGTAGATTTTATGTTTTTCATGAGTATGTAGAATTGCATGAGTAAGTACTTGATTGTGCATGATGTTGTGATCATTAGTCAAGCCCCTTTTGCATGCTTGTGATGTATTCTTGTGCGGCCTGCGTGCCATCTTTTTTTTTTTCGTTTTGTAATTGCTCAAGATGAAGATTAGGGGATGCATCTTTCCTGTACTTGGCGCATGCATGCTTGAAGCTTGCACACCTAGCTTGGCGGCGCAACAAGCTTCAACAAAAATGGCGCATCCTTGCATGGGGAGCAAGTTGGAGTCTGGGCAAGCCTTGAGCTTGTGTGCTAGTAGCCCTCAATCAAAATATCAAGTCTAGTAGCCCTCTAACACGTAGCCCTCACCAAACTATTGATAAGTGGTGTTGTGAACTATTTCCCACCCTCGTGGGACACACCCACTTATCTTTAGAAGGTGTGTGGTGACAATGTTTTCCCCAGTCCAGTTTTAACATGGACGTGCCTTTGCAAGGAAACTCGTTGGCCCTGAGCATAACAGTTAGAAATGGACTTGACCAGATTTTCTTATGTGATGGGCACATGATGAAACTCTAGAGGCATCGTTGAGAGGTTAGGGTTTCTTGTTGTATCCAGCCCTCGCTGGACATTAAATGTTTGGACTGTCTCAATAAGGGAAATTGCTAAGAGCAATCGGCCTGCGTGCCCACCTTAAGAAGCATGAGTTACTTTGTGCATCTCATCCCACCCTCGTGGGACGCGAAGCCTCATGTGGAATAAGGATTCTATCTCACTAGGAAATCTCGAATTTCTTGATTGACTTTATGAGTTGTCAATTTGATTAAAATAGTGGGAGTCATGATCATTTAAAATAAGTCTAGTTTAAATGATTCGAAGTAGTACTAATCTGCTTATCTTGGTTGTTGTAGAACAATGGCTACAAACACTGCGATCCCTTCTAGAGAAGGACAAGTTGGTTGGATCCAACTTTATGGACTGACATTGGAAGTTGAGGATAGCCCTCAAGCTCAAGAAGAAGTTGTATGTCTTCAAGCAGCCTCTGCCTATGGCTCATGCGCCTAATGCCCGAGTGGCAGATAGGGATGCTTTTAGAAAGCATCAGGATGACTCTTTGGAAGTAGCATGTCTCATGCTAGCCACTATGGCACCTGAACTTCAGGTGCAATATGAGGAGCAGAATGCCTTTCAGATGATTACTCATTTAAAATATATATTCGTGGCTCAGGCTAGAACTGAGAGATATAACACTACTAAAGCAGTCTTTCGGTGCAAGTTATCTGAGGGTGCACCAGTGAGACCCCATGTTCTCAAGTTAAGTGGCAATGTGGATCATCTCAAAAGACTGGGGCACACCGTAGATAATGATCTAGTTGTGGATCTTGTTCTGCAGTCTCTGCCCTATAGCTTCAGTCTGTTTATTATAAATTTCAGCATGAACCGGATTGAATGCACTTGGGAGGAACTGTTGAATATGCTCCAAACAGCCGAGCGTGAAATGGGCAAGACCAAACTCAATTCTGTTCTTTTGGTCACTAGGACCAAGAAGATAAAGAAGAAGAGTAGGCACGTGCGAAGGGCAATGACAAGGGTCCTACCAAAGCACTGAAGAAAAAAGCAAATAAGTCAAAGGAACAGAGGTGCTTCCACTGTGGTGAGCAGGGTAACTGGAGGAGGGACTGCAAGCAGCTTCAGAATGAGGAGAAGAAAGGCAAGGCCTTAGCTTCTAGCACAAGTATTTATGTTACTGAAGTCAACCTTTCTACTTCTATGTCATGGGTATTGGATACCGCATGTGGAGATCATATTTGTACAAATATACAGGGGCTCAAGAAAAGTTGATCGGTGCGGCCTGGAGTGATTGACCTACGGGTTGGAAATGGGGCACAAGTTGCTACTATTGCTGAAGGAGTTTTGACTCTCTCTCTGCCTTCTGGACTTCAATTAGAACTAGATCATTGCTATTATGTACATTCACTTACTAAAAATATTGTATCTATTCATTGCTTAGCAAAGAAAGGATTTAAGTTTGAAATAAAGGAAAACTCTTGTTCTTTTTCATTTGCAAACATGTTTTATGAGAAGGGTACTTTGTGCAATGGATTATATGTCTTAAACATAGATAGTTCTACTTGTAACATAAATAACAAAAGGATTAACTGATTGGTTCAGTTGGTGCTTTCCTATGGCATTGTCGATTAGCTAACATAAACAAGAATCGCATTCAACAACTCCATGCAAATGGGTTGTTGGATTCAAGTTCCTTGGAGGAATTTGACACTTGTGAGCCTTGTTTATTAGGGATGATGATAAAAGCGCCCTTCACAAAGACTGGTGAGAGGGCAGGAGGTTTATTGGAACTTATATACAGTGATGTGTGTGAGCCTTTCAATAAAAAAGCCAAGGGAGGGTACTGTTGGGAAACCCCAGGGATATTTTACAATTTTATAGAGATTATAATACAAGCACAGCGGAATAATATTCCCGAAATGGGCCGATCCCAAAAACCAGTGAAGATCGTCATGCGAGGGGGTCGACACGATGAGATAGTGAGTACCTAGAGCAAGCGTGAAGGTCGGTGTCGAGGTTGGCGCCCAAGCGTGTGCCCTCTGCAGTCTCACACACACGGATGCCTCGAGTCCTCTTCTTCCATGTTTGGTGCTAGCCTTGGGAAGAAGATCCAAGCCTTAGTTCTCCTAGTAGATCTCTTGTGCCACCTTCAAAGGAAGAAGCGCCAAGAGGAATGAGAGAAAGATGATGCCGCCAAGGAGAATTCCCTCTTTTGCCTGGAAGAAGAGGAGAAGACTAGCCTGCTATTGGGAAACCCCGGGGATATTTTACAATTTTTCAGAGATAGACATTACATACAACATTGCACAGCGGAAGAATATCCCCAAAACAGGCCAGTCCCAAAAAATCCAGTGAAGATCGTCAAGCGAGGGGATCGACACGATGTGATAGAAAGTACCTTAAGCAAGTGTGAATGATGATGTTGAAGTAGGCGCCCAAGCATTCGTCCTCTACAGTTTCACACACACGGATGCCTCGAGCTCTCTTCTTCCTTGCTTGGTGCTAGCCTCGGGAAGAAGATCTAAGCCTCAAGTCACCTTCTTCAAAGCTTTGCGCCGCCTCCAACGTTGAAGGGCCAAAGAAGAAGATGAGGAGATGAGGATGCCTCCAAGATGAAGTCCTTCTTGTGCCAAGAGGAGAAGAAGACTTGCTTGCGGCCTTGATGAAGAGATGCGCCAAGACCCTCTTGCTTTCGCCCCTCTACTTGTCTCCATGCCTCCAAGAGAATTCGACCACAAGAGAGGGAGACTAAGGGTTCTTTTACAACAAGGAGAGGCGGTTTGGGGAGGGCTAGGATCATGACAAGTGGGCGGCTAGGATGAGGGGGAATGAGGTAAGGAAAGTCTCCAAGACTTTACCATAAACCTCATTCAACCTATCCATAATTGCCCAAGAGCCATATCAGTCCAAGACATGCCTTAGAGGCATTCATTCCATCAATGGATGAAGGGCTAGGCGCTCTTTACTTCCTAATGAAGCAAAGGCGCCAAGCATCACCCCATTATGCCCCTTAGGCACCTTCATGAATAAATTCTCCCCATTATACCCTTTTAGGCTCTTATCTCTTCATGACAACTTATTAGCAATCCCAACTTAGCAATGGGCCTAGCCCAAGGTCCATTATGCATGTTAACCAAGTAATTGGATCCAATCGAACTTAACCCAAGGTCAAATGAGGCAAACCATGGTTACATTGGTCAATATGCCAAAAATGGAAGTTGGCTCCAATAAGTTTCTTCCATCTCATCAAGCCAATTGGCGCTGATGAAATCTCCAAAATAGATCCGAGTTATCCAATAACTTGATCAAAAGGCTTTCCGATCAATCCGAGAACTCGAGTATCTTGGTTTGTGACCCTGTAGGTCCCTTTGACGTTGGCAGTGCTGACCTAAGGTCACCACAAGCAGTGAGTGGCACCTAGCAGTGCATCGCTACTACCCAAGTCATCGGAATGAATATCGACATCAACATCCCCATCATCACGACTAGGTACAAATGCATTACAGTTCTTTTGCCAAACTGATATCCGATTGGACAAGTGTGTCATCACTTGTTTTCACCCAATCACATGGTCATGACTAAATCAGGTCTACACCTGGGTATGGCCATACACTTTCAGTCATAGAACCATAGAGGAGCTCCATGGATATCAAGCTTCCATTAGGAAGGGACAAATCCTTTGTCTGTACATTGATCTTCACATATGGGTTGTGACATATTCAATGACAACCTTTATAACCTCCCAACTACGGCGAGGTGTTAGATTGCATCAAAACATGTCGCTTACCATATAGAAGGGTCAATGACCTCAAGTCTAAGGATCAATGCATCTCCTATCACTTGTGAGGTTAATTCATGACACCAAGTCATAGCCTCACAGCGGGTCAATCCAGCATACACATCACTGATATGCCCATATGTCTGTGTTAGCACCTCGTGCCTAACTAGCCCATATGCCAGTCTCTCAAGTAACATAGCTGTCCCTTATCTACTAAGGTACATCGACTGGGGACAATCTTTCAAGCACAGATCCAATCTATCTCCAGGGACATTATCATATATGTACACAATCACAGATGTAGACAAACAATGATAACGATAATGCTAGAATGATATATGAGTATCAAAGTTAAGTAGTACAAAGGTTGACCAAAAGTAGGTCTTAGGGCATATACACCAACACCTGCGGCCTTGGAGGAAGAGAAGTTGCGCCACTTGAGTTGCTCTCGCGTCTCTATTGCTTGTTTATGCCAACATTGCCTCTAGCTCTCACATGAAGAAATCGGCAAGGAATAAGGGCTTGGGTGCAATTAGGGTTAGGGCTAAGGAAACTCTCCAAGAGCTTTCTATAAAACCCTTTCCATTAGCCATATGAGCCAAAGACCTTCCAAAGAAGTTCCTCTAGCCATATCAGCCCCAATACTTGCCATAGAGGCAAGCATTCCATCCAAAGAACCAAGGGGAGGCGCTAATTGCTTCCATAAGAAGCAAATTGCGCCAAGCTCACCCCATTATGCCCTTGGCGCCAATGGGGTTTTCTCCCCATTATACCCTTTTGGGTTCTTATCCCTTCATTGCATGGGTTAATTAAGCCATTGGATCCAATCCAATGCAACCCTAATCCAAATGTGACTAATCTTGGTCAATTTCGGGTCAACTTTCCAAAAATGAAGTTTGGTGTTGTGATCCGTAAGTGTACGGATACTCGAAGTAATAAAAGATATCTTACCCACAGAGACCTATGTTGTCAAATACTGATCAATTGATTTTTCACGATCTAGGTATTTGAATGAAAGTCAGGTAAATATCGTAAACACACGGAAAGATACTATCAGAGAGAAAAAACTAGGACTAGGGTTTCATTAACTTAGATTTTCATGACTAGATGTACAAAGATGTTCATCAATCAAATTCTATTTTGATAAAGACATAATTTACCTAAAAAGGGATTATCTCACTCTCGTGCAGATAACCATGCAAGAATAAATCCTCACTTTCGCGCAAGATTCATCTCAAGCTAATGATAGGTAAATCATCAATCGAAGAACTCGAGGATCACTTTCGTGCATCCGTATTCTAAGTTGATCGTCTCAAGCGGAAACTCAATGATCACCGTCGTGCATCCGAGTCTCAACACAAGTTTTGCCTATAGTTCTCTAACGTTCTGATCCTCACTTTCATGCAAGATCTCCACGTTTGACACAATAACTCAATCCTAAGTTTGTAATTGTTATCATGGCAATACAAATCACTAAAATTAAATAATAAGAACAATCATAAGAATATTCCTATCATATAGTTCTAGGGTTCCAAGTTCTCAAGCAAGTCACCTTTCGGTCCTTATTGCGAGAACTCTAAATCATGATGACAAAAATAAACTTAAGATAATCTTAGAGCAATAATCACATAGGCAAAATTATCAAAATAGAACAATCATGATGAAAATAAAAATAATCTAGTCATTAAGAAAATCAAAGGGAATTACTCCCCCATGTCCCAAAAGTAGTTTAAGCTAGCATCGTGAAGGAATTACAATAAGTCATGGTTTCAGAATATCAAAAATCAAGGAAAAAGAAGAATTTAAGATAATACAGCACGGCTGTGAAATAAAACACAGCCGTAATTTGCAATTTGAGGCGATGAACAGTGTCGACGCCTCTTCTTTCTTCGATTCCTCTTGCAATTGATATCCTTTCGATCTGAAACTTCTGGCGTGTCCTCTCCTCCTTCAGACGAAGCTTCAGTATGAAAATCACAGCCAGAGGTGGTCTGGATTGATCGCAGCGGCGGAACCCTAGGCGGCGGCGTGAATCCTGATTTCTCTCTTGACAGTCGATGAAAATTGGGGCTTTCGGTGTGTGTGTTATCCTCTCCTCCCCTCGCCCCCATTGTTTCTTACAGCTTTGAACATAGAGCCTTGGATCATTCGCAATCTGCAATACGGTACCGTGTAATAGTTTACGGTCGTGCTGTAAAATCCAAAAATCCTTCTGTTCGGAAACTCATCAAACTACGGCCGTGGCTCGGATTTTACGGTAGCGTATGAAAATACGGTACCGTAAAATAGGTTACGACACTGCCGTAATTTGCTGACTTGCTCCGTTTTGCATGAAATTTCTTGGGTGATCTCCTCTTGATGATGGTAACTCTTCTATGTGTTTGATTTTGCTTGAAAACGCCTTGAAATAATGCCTTTTTGCCCGATAATCATGAAAAAACTAAAATAGAAGTAGACTTTGCAAGATTCAACGAATTTAGCATGAAAACAAGTAAAAGATCCTCAATTTAGCATGAAAAGATGTCTGGAATGATACAAAATATACTATATATTTTGGTGTCATCAAAATACATAAGGCTCAAACTTTGCTTGTCCTAAAGCAAAAATCAAATTTGAAATCAAAATTTGATCAAAAGAATAACCTTTTCATGCTCAATAAATTTCTAAAATACAACTCATCAATGAAAAATTCTATCAATTGATTTATAGAACTTCAAATAAACATATCATCCTTAGAACTCAACCCTCTAGATCCACAATTCAATCAAATAAAACTTTGCAACTTGTATAATAAATAGAATTTTCAATCTCAAGACTTCACCCAATTTCAGTTCAATCTATCATGCTTTTGTTTATAGGAATTTGGTTTCCAAGATCTTTTTCCACACACACACACACACACACACACACACACACACACACACACACACACACACACACACACACATATATATATATATATATATATATATATATATATGTATATTTGTTTTTCATAACAGTTATTTTGTTGTTTTTGCATGGATGGCATGTACCCACATAGATACATGCTTTTTTATTTTGACTTCAACTCTTTTCTTAGGTACCACTGTGAATTTTACACAGTGCCAAGTAGAGGAGTCTTATTCTTTTCCACTCTCATCATTTTTTATAGATTTCAACCCATGTCTTAGGTACCACTATCAATTTTACACAGTGCCAAGTAGGGGAGTCTCTCACTATTTTTTGAGGATCTTGGATTCGTATTTCCCAACAAATAGCAAAAATAGACTAACATCTACTAGGTTGATCAATTGATCTCAATTCACTAGTCATACTCATATACTCATTTTATTCGAAAGAAAAGTTTCACTTTTAGATTTTATTCTTCAAACAATACATCTATCCAAAATTTCATGCATCAACTAATGTCATATTTCAATAGACAAATATGAATCGAAGAAATAAATTTAACATGATAGGGCTATATTTCTAATCATGAATTTGATTTCTTTCATCATCAAAATTCATCAACACACCTCAAAACATGACCATATATCACATTAATTGAAATATATTCAACATTACATCATGTCAAAAAGAAATAATATCATCATCATGTAGTACAACCATATCGAAAAATAAAAATAGGCGTGTCAAGCAGAACAGTAGTAGTGGTAGTCGTGAAGCATTATCCTTCCCTTTAAATCATATGTAGTGTCAAAGAAGTAAGGGAAATTAATACTCACAAAATTTTCTTCGTCATTGTCCGGTCTGATTTCTTTCTATATCCCCCAGGTGAGTAGTCAGCATTGATGCTCCTCCCTTTTCTTATCTTTCTCTAATATGTACTTTTTTTTTTGAAACAAAATACGGTACCGTAAAAGATATTACGGCACTATCGTATTTTCAAAAGAACACTCGAGATGATTTTGGTCACAAAATACGGAACCATATAACACATTACGGCCGTACTGTAATTTTGAGGCAACTTTCTGATCGAAAGTGGACTGGAAATACGGTACCGTAAAATACTTTACGGTAGTGCCGTAATTTGCACCAAATCACGCTTTTCCTACAAAAATAAAGGAAAAATTAGTATTAAGTTAAAGAAAACAAAATAGAGGTTAGAAAGCTTGGGTTGCCTCCCAAGAAGCGCTAATTTAAAGGTCATTAGCTTGACCGTTCTACACTCAGATTTGATATTGATTCGTTGAGGTAAAAGCTCTCCTTTTCTTCAATCAGTTCTTCTTGATAATAGTGTTTCAATCTTTGTCCATTAACTTTAAATTCTCCTGTATCTTTACTCCATATGTCCACAGCTCCGTAGGGATAAATTTTCTTCACCTGAAAAGGTCCGGACCATCGAGATTTAAGTTTTCTAGGAAAAAGTCTCAATCTAGAATTGAATAAAAGAACAAAGCCACCTGGTTGGAAATCTCTCCTAAAAATATGTCGATCGTGCCATCTTTTTGTCCTCTCCTTGTAAATTTTTGCATTCTCATATGCAAAGAGTCTAATTTCATCTAGCTCATTTAATTGTAATCTCCGTTTTTCTCCCGCACTCTTCAGGTCAAAATTCAGCATTTTGATTGCCCAGCATGCTTTATGCTCAAGTTCTACAGGCAAATGACATGATTTTCCATAAATCAATTGAAATGGAGACATTCCTATTGGTGTTTTGAAAGCAGTCCGGTATGCCCACAAGGCATCATCAAGTTTGAATGCCCAATCTTTCCTAGTGCATGACACTGTCTTCTCTAAAATACCCTTGATTTCTTTGTTTTATATCTCCACTTGTCCACTTGTTTGAGGATGATAAGGCGTTGCTATTTTACGATTCACCCCATATTTTCTAAGTAAGGTTGAAAATTTGTGTTCTATAAAATGCGAGCCCCCATCACTGATTAGTACCTGCGGGGTCCCATACCGTGGAAATATGATCTTTTTGAAATATTTAGCAACAACTCTTGAATCATTGGTAGGTGAAGCAAGAGCTTCAACCCATTTTGAAACATAGTCAACTGGTACTAGAATGTACTTGTTACCTCCTGAAGATGGGAAAGGTCCCATAAAGTCTATCCCCCAAACATCAAATATTTCAAATACAAGAATGTTGGACAGTGGCATCTCGTGTCTTCTGCTGATGTTCCCCATTCTTTGATATATATCACAAGATAACACAAAGTTTCTAGCATCCTTGAAAATGGTGGGCCAATAAAATCCTAATTGTAACACTTTATAAACAGTCTTTTCAGTACTAGCATGATTACCATAAGAGGATCCATGACATTGGCATAATATATCTGTGATCTCTTCTTCAGGCACACATCATCTATAAATACCATCTGTACATCTTCTAAACACATAAGGCTCATCCCAAAAATAGTGTTTTGCCTCAGCCAAGAATTTCTTCCTTTTTTGGTAGTTCAAATCAGGAGGAAAAACATTAGCAACAAGGTAATCCACTATGTCAGCATACCAGGGGGCTTTGATTTGTTTAATGGTTAAGAGCTGTTCTTCAGGGAAGGAATCATTGATTTCATCGTGCTTTTCAGTATCCACCATTATCCTTGAAAGATGATATGCAACAAAGTTCTCTGATCCCTTTTTATCTTTAATTTCCAAATCAAATTCTTGTAAAAGTAATATCCATCTGAGCAATCGTGGTTTGCTGTCTTTTTTCTGTATTAAGTATTTCACAGCTGCATGGTCTATGTATACTATCACTTTGGAGTTAATCAAGTATGATCTAAATTTGTTAAAAGCAAATACAATAGCCAAAAGTTCCTGTTCCATGGTAGTGTAATTCCTTTGTGTTTCATCCAAGGTCCTGCTAGCATAATGGATAACATATGGCTTTTTATCCTTCCTTTGCCCTGAAACTGCTCCAATTGCATAATCATTAGCATCGCACATGAGTTCAAAAGGTAAATCCCAATCTGGGGGCTGAATGATAGGTGCTAAGACCAAAGCCTTCTTCAATTCCTGAAAAGCAGATAAACAACTTTCATCAAAAGAAAATTTTACATCCTTACAAAGTAAATTTGTAAGAGGTCTAGAAAGTTTAGAGAAATCCTTGATGAATTGTCGGTAGAATCCTGAATGTCCTAGGAAACTTCGGATCTCCTTCACAGTTGTGGGTGGTTCCAATTTCTCTATCACCTCAATTTTTGCCTTGTCAACTTCAATTCCTCTCTCCGAGATTAAGTGTCCCAAAACTATACCTTGCTTAACCATGAAACGACATTTTTCCCAATTAAGCACAAGGTTAGTTTCCTTGCATCTCTGCAATACCCGAGATAAATTAGCTAAACACACATCAAAAGAAGAGTCATATACAGAAAAATCATCCATAAAGACATCCATAAAATCTTCAATAAAATCAGAAAAAATAGCCATCATGCATCTTTGAAATGTAGCAGGAGCATTACATAAACCAAAGGACATTCTCCTGTATGCAAAAGTTCCATATGGGCTTGTGAAAGTGGTTTTATCTTGATCATCAGGATGTATAGGAATTTGAAAAAAACCAGAATATCCATCTAAAAAACAAAAATGAGAGTGGTTTGCTAATCTTTCAACCATCTGATCAATAAAGGGTAAAGGGAAGTGGTCTTTTCTAGTAGCAGCATTCAGTTTTTTATAATCTATGCACATTCGCCAACTAGTAACAGTTCTAACCGGAATTAGTTCATTATCTTTGTTTTTCATGACAGTTACCCCTCCTTTCTTAGGAACACAATGTACAAGACTTACCCATTTGCTATCAGAGATAGGATAGATAATACCTGCATCAAGTAATTTCAGAACTTCCTTTTTTACAACTTCTTTCATGGAGGGGTTCAACCTTCTTTGGAAATCTGCATGTGGCTTGTGCTCTTCTTCCATCAAGATCCTGTGCATACAAAAAGAAGGATTAATTCCTTTCAGGTCATCAATAGAATACCCAATTACCTATCTATGAATCCTTAATTCCTTGAGAAGCAACTCTGTTTCCCTTTTTCCAAGCTGGGCATCAACTATAATAGGATAAGTAGAATTAGGACCAAGAAACTCATAACGAAGGTTATCAGGTAAAGCTTTGAGCTCTATTTTTGGAGTTTGTTCTTTTTCATCACAAGTATTGCAATCTAGAAATTCATCACTTTCAAAATTGGTTCCTTCCTTAAGAATAAAATCAGAATTATATTCAGGAGTTTCAGCAAATAAATCATTAAGATCATAAATAATGTCATCCCTATCATGTACACTACAACAATATTCAGAATTTGAAGGATTTTTCATAGCTTCATGCAAATCATACTCAATCTTTTCACTCCCAATGTTAAGTGAAAGCTTACCATTTTTTACATCAATGAGTGCACCTGCTGTGGCTAAAAATGGTCTACCAAGTATTATGGGGATTTTTGCATCTTCCTCCATCTCAAGAACTACAAAATCTGCTGGGATGAAATACTTGCCTATTTGAACAAGCACATCTTCAAGAATCCCCACAGGATATTTAATTGAACGATCAGCGAGCTGCAAAGATATTGAAGTTGGTTTAAGCTCTCCCATGTCCATCCTCCTGCAAACAGATAATGGTATTAGACTCACACCAGCTCCTAAATCACATAAGGCTCGGTCAAAAGTCATACTACCAATAAAACAAAGGATAGAGAAACCACCTGGATCCTTCAATTTAGGTGGCAACTTGTTTTGAATAATAGCACTACATTCCTCGGTTAGAGCCACTGTACCAAAGTCTTCTATTTTCCTCTTATTAAACAGAATTTCTTTTAAAATTTTAGCATATGTAGGCATTTGCAATAAAGCTTCAGTAAATAGAATATTAATGTAAAGCTTTTTTAAAATATCTAAAAATTTCCCAAATTGTTTGTCTAGTTTTTCCTGTACTAACCTTTGAAGAAAAGGTATTGGTGGTCTATAGGGTGGAGGCAAATCAGATTTAGAATTATCTTCTTTACATGGCACATCCCCTTTTGGTTCATCACCCTTTTGAGGTGTTAAACTAGGTAGGGTTTGTTCATGTTTAGAGGAATTTTCTAATTCTAATTCTTTATCATGATCACAATAAGACTCTTTTTCTTTAAGTTCAACCTTCCTATTAAGTTCTCCTAGCTTCTTTCCACTTCTAGTGACAACAACATTGCAATGTTCATTAGGCATCTGATTTTTTATGAAGTTCTCGTGAGCAGTTAAAGATTCTACTTGAGAAGCAATTTGGTTAACCATTCCCTTAAGATTTTGCATAAATTGAGTTTGATGAGTCATAAACTTGTCAAGCCAGGATTCTATACTAAAAAAATTTACCTCTTTAGTTGGAGTTTGCAATTCCTCATTCTTATTCTTACCATGATGATGACCATGTAACATTCTTTCCTCAGGATTCCATTGGTTATGGTTCAGGGATATTTCTTCAAACAGTGCAAAAGCATCTTCCACGGTCTTACTCATAACCGCTCCTCCTGCAAAAGTATCAACAATTAGACGGGTATCATCAAGTAAGCCATAATAAAATGTATGAAGTAAAGTCCAATTTTTAAGGCTATGATGCGGGCACTTCCGTTGCAATTCATTAAATCTCTCTCATGCCTCACTGAATGACTCCCCATCTTTTTGTTGAAAGCTTATAATTTGATTTCTTAGTCGAATTGTCTTGCTTGGAGGGAAGTACTTTGTCAAGAAGGAATTTGAAAGTTGATTCCATGTTGTGAAGGTTCCAGTAGGTTGTGATTGTAGCCATG
Organism: Costus lasius; assembly: GCA_027563935.2. Classification (NCBI taxonomy): domain Eukaryota; kingdom Viridiplantae; phylum Streptophyta; class Magnoliopsida; order Zingiberales; family Costaceae; genus Costus; species Costus lasius. The sequence goes on along the minus strand of CM050454.1, from coordinate 60,047,865 downwards.
ATTTCGCCCGGTCCCTAAGAGAAAAAGGAAATAATCTCAGTTTTAATGCATCATCAAAAACTCCACTAATCTTAATGGTATCACAATATTCAAGAAAAAGACGTAAGTGTTGATAGGGATCTTCAATTGGATCTCCTCCAAATTGATTCTGCTGGATCATGGTCAAGAAGGCAGGATTAATCTCAAAATTATCAGCTTCAATGCTGGGTTTGATAATGCTAGAGTGTATTTCTCGTGGCCTAGGGATAGCATAGTCCCTAAGTAATCTCTGTCCTGCCATTGGATTTAAATTTCCTGTATAGTCTAAAGCAGACAGATTAAGTAACTCAAGTAAACAGAGAAGAACAGATGGATAAAACATATATGAATCCTAGTCTAGCAATAATCTCAATATTTTCAATATTGACAGAACTAAGGTCCCTGGCAACAGCGCCAAAAACTTGTTATGCTCCGCAAGTGTAGGGATACTCGAAGTAATAAAAGATATCGAACCCACAGAGACCTATGTTGTCAAATACTGATCAATTGATTTTTCACTATCTAGGTAATCGAATGAAAGTTAGGTAAATATCGTAAACACACAGAAAGATACTATTAGAGAGAGAAAACTGGGACTAGGGTTTCATTCACTTAGATTTTCATGACTAGATGTACAAAGATGTTCATCAATCAAATTATATTTTGATAAAGACATAATTTACCTAAAAAGGGATTATCTCACTCTCGTGCAGATAACCATGCAAGAATAAATCCTCACTTTCGCGCAAGATTCATCTCAAGCTAATGATAGGTAAATCATCAATCGAAGAACTCGAGGATCACTTTCGTGCATCTGTATTCTAAGTTGATCGTCTCAAGCGAAAACTCAATGATCACTGTCGTGCATCCGAGTCTCAACACAAGTTTTGCCTATGGTTCTCTAACGTTCCAATCCTCACTTTCATGCAAGATCTCCACGTTTGACACAATAACTCAATCCTAAGTTTGTAATTGTTATCATGGCAATACAAATCACTAAAATTAAATAATAAGAACAATCCTAAGAATATTCCTATCATACAGTTCTAGGGTTCCAAGTTCTCAAGCAAGTCACCTTTCGGTCCTTATTGCGAGAACTCTAAATCATGATGACAAAAATAAACTTAAGAGAATCTTAGAGCAATAATCACATAGGCAAAATTATCAAAGTAGAACAATCATGATGAAAATAAAAATAATCTAGTCATTAAGAAAATCAAAGGGAATTACTCCCCCATGTCCTAAAAGTAGTTTAAGCTAGCATCGTGAAGGAATTACAATAAGTCATGGTTTCAGAAGATCGAAAATCAAGGAAAAAGAAGAGTTTAAGAAAATACAGCACGACTGTGAAATAAAACACAGCCGTAATTTGTAATTTGAGGCGATGAACAGTGTCAGCACCTCTTCTTTATTTGATTCATCTTCCAATTGATCTCCTTTTGATCTGAAACTTCTGGCGTGTCCTCTCCTCCTTCAGACGAAGCTTCAGTATGAAAATCACGCCTAGAGGTGGTCTGGATTGATCGCGGCGGCGGAACCCTAGGCGGTGGCGTGAATCCTGATTTCTCTCTTGACAGTCGATGAAAATTGGGCCTTTCGGTGTGTGTGTCATCCTCTCCTCCCCCTCGCCCCCATTGTTTCTTACGGCTTTGAACATAGAGCCTTGGATCATTCGCAATCATCTCCGCAAGAATCGGGCGTCGGGGTTGACCTCGGAGTCGCGTTCAGAATGAGAATTACGGTAGTGTAATAGTTCACGGCAGTGCCATAAAATCGGTTGAGTTTTCTGATCTGATGTCGTCTAGAAAATACGGCACCATAATATGGTTTACGGTATTGCCATAAAATCATTTTAACTCTCTCTTCGGAAGTGACTGGAAAATATGGCCCATGTAATCTTTTACGGTGGTGCCGTAAAATCAAGCAAAGTTTCTGTTCTGAAGCGCTCTGCAATATGGTACCATGTAATACGGCAGTGGCTCAGATTTTACGGTAGCGTATGAAAATACGGTACCGTAAAATAGGTTATGACACTTCCGTAATTTGCTGACTTGCTCCGTTTTGTATGAAATTTCTTGGGTGATCTCCTCTTGATGATGGTAACTCTTCTATGTGTTTGATTTTACTTGAGAACGCCTTGAAATAGTGCCTTTTTGCCTGAAAATCATGAAAAAACCAAAATAGAAGTAGACTTTGCAATATTCAATGAATTTAGCATGAAAACAAGTAAAAGATCCTCAATTTAGCATGAGAAGATGTCTGGAATGATACAAAATATACTATATATTTTGGTGTCATCATTTGGCTCCAATAACTCTCTTCCATCTCATCAGGCACCTTGGCGCTGATAAAATCTCCCAAATAGATCTGAGTTATCCAATAACTCGATCATAAGGCTTCCCGATCAATACGAGAACTCGAGTATCAAGGTGTGCGATCCTGTAGGTTCCTCTGACGTTGGCAGTGTTGACCTAAGGTCACCACAAGCATTGAGTGGCACCTAGCAGTGCATCGCTACTACCCAAGTCATCGGAATGGATATCGACATCGACATCCCCATCATCGCAACTAGGTATAGATACAGTATAGTCCCTTTGCCAAACTGATATCTGATTGGACAATTGTGTCATCACTTGTATTCACCCAATCTCATGGTCATGACTTAATCAGGTTCTTACCTGGGTATGGCTATACACTTTCAGTCATACAACCATAGAGGAGCTCTATGGATATCAAGCTTCCTTCAGGAAGGGGCAAATCCTTTGTCTGTACATTGACCTTCTCATATGGGTCGTGACATACTCAATGACAACCGTTATAACCTCCTAACAATGACGAGGTGTTATGTTGTATCAAAGCATGTCCCTAACCATATAGAAAAGTCAATGATCTCAAGTCAAGAAATCAATGCATCTCCTGTCATTTGTGAGGATAACTCTTGACACCAAGTCATTGCCTCACAGCGGGTCAGTCCAGCATATCCACCACTGATTTACCCATATGTCTGCGTTAGCACCTCGTGCCTAACCAGCCCATATACCAGTTTCACAAGTACCATAGCTGTCCTATATCCACAAAGGTACATCGATTGGGGACAAGAGTTTGAGCATGGATCCAATATGTCTCTAGGGCCATTATCATGTAAGTACACAATCGCAGATGCAAACAAACAATGATAATGACAATGTCAGAAAGATATATAAAATATCAGGTTCAAGTAGTACAAAAGATAGACCAATACTAGGTCTTAGGGCATGTACACCAATAGGTACAACTACTTCATCACATTTACTAATGATTTCAATATATATGTCCTAAGACCTAGTATTGGTCCACCTTTGTACTACTTGACTCTGATATTTATTTATATATCATTCTGGCATTGTCGTTATCATTGTTTGTTTACATCTATGATTGTGTACTTACATGATAATGTCCCTAGAGACATATTGGATCCGTGCTGAAATGGTTGTCCCCAATCAATGTACCTTAGTGGATATGGGACAGCTATGGTACTTGAGAGACTAGTATATAGACTGGTTAGGCACGTGGTGCTAACGCAGACATATGGGTGTATCAATGGTGGATATACTGGACCGACCCGCTGTGAGACTATGACTTAATGTCATGAGTTATCCTCACAAGTGACAGGAGATGCATTAATCCCTTGACTTGAGGTCATTGACCATTCTATATGGTTAGGGACATGCTCTAATACAACCTAACACCTCACCGTAGTTGGGAGGTAATAACGGTTGTCATTGAGTATGTCACGACCCATATGAGAAGGTCAATGGACAGACAGAGGATTTGCCTCTTCCTGAGGGAAGCTTGATATCCATGGAGTTCCTCTATGGTTCTATGACTGAAAGTGTATGGCCATACTGTTAGTGTTTATGCCCTAGGACCTCAGGGTGGTCCATTGGGATATGTGTATCACATCTAATTGATAGATGAGTTATCCTGGCATTGTCGTTGTCATGCAAGTTTGTACATCTGCACATATGTACATTTGCATATACAATGTCCCTAAGAGATAGATTTTATCTAGTCTCTGTGTTTATCCCTGGTCGAGAATCATAGTGGATATGGGACAGCTATGACTCACTTGAGACCGGTATATGCGCTGGTTGAGCACGGGTTGCTAACGCAGGCATATGGTATATCAAGGGAGATATACTGGATCGACCCACCGTGAGGATTCATCTCAGTGTCACGAGATGAATATCACAGTGACAGAGTTGCGCTTGTCCTAGACTGGAGGGCATTGGAATCTCTATATAGTGATTGATGTACTTTGATGCAACCTAACGCTTCGCCATAAAAGGGAAGTCATAACGGTTGTCATTGGGTATGTCATAAGCCGCATGAGAGATTCAATGTGCTAATAGAGGATTTGCCCCTTCCTTACGGGGAAGCTTGATTGTCCATGGCGCCCCTATATGGATGACTGAAAGTGTATGGCCATACCCAGGTGAGAACCTGATTTAGTCATGCCATATTATTGGGATTAACAAGTGTGACACACTTGCCCAATCTAGACATCAGTTGGCAAAAGGACAAGGCTGCACTTGTACTTTGTCACAGTTTTAGGGGATGTCGATGATGACTCCATTCTGATGACTTGGGTAGCAATGATGTACTGCTAGGTGTCACTCATTGCTTGTGATGATTTACTCATCACTGCCAATGTCTGAAGAACCTACAGGGTCGCACACCTTGACACTTGAGTTCTCATACTGATCGTTTAGCCTCTGATCGAATCATTGTGTGATTCAGATCTTTTGGGGAACTAATGCATTGAGACTTTTATAGAGAGGATGATATTTTATTTTAGTTCATGTTTGACCACTAGTTGACTCTAGTGGACCACCTTTGACCTCTGTTGACCTATATTGTCAAAATGAGTCAAACAAGGGTCTGAGTGCAATTTTGGGCTTGGCACTTTAGTCACATGAATAAAATAAAATTATTAATTGGTAAGAGAATTTTTCTCTTGGCTAATTAATAAGCCTGGGCGCAATTTACAATTAATTGTGTCTGCTGGGATTCGATCCCATGATGCTTAATTGTGAGTAGACACCTATGCTTGGGCGCAATTTACAATTAATTGTGTCTGTGGGGATTCGATCCCATGATGCTTAATTGTGAGTAGGCGCCTATGCTTGGGCACAATTTACAATTAATTGTGTCTGCGGGGATTCGAACCCATGACGCGTAATTGTGAGTAGGCGCCTATGCTCTTTATCCCACATGGGAAGTATCTCCAGTGTGCGTCTGGCTCTGCTATTATAAATAGAGAGGCCCACCTGGGAGATTCTTTTGTACCAGACTCTTCTCTTGTCTCTAGTTGTCGCCTCCCCTCTGCTCCTTGGCGTGAGGGTCTTGAAAGGTCCCCTAACTAAGGGGTCGAAACCCTATAGGAGGCGCATATGAAAAACTTTGATGCAGCGGAAGGGGTTTCAAGGATCTATGCATATAATATGTTCAACTTTAAATTCCAAAACGATTCTCACCATTGCCATCGCTTAGATGGTGTCTTGGAAGGAAAGGCGCAAGTGCTCCTTCTCCAAAGGTGACGCACACAATTGGTGTCGCCTACTCTTCCTTGGTGCTCCTTGTGCTAGCAAGGTTCCAAGAAGTCATTGTCGAATGGAAGGGGAGAGATCTCCTTTGCTTGGCGATTGCTTCCTTCTCCTTTCGTCAATCCCTTCACCACACGAGAGTGCCCAACCGAATAACTCAAGTTGGCGACAAGAGAGGAGGAGAGGCGAGAGAGTAGAGCGCCTTAGGCGTGAATGTGAGTCATGGTCACGTATGTGATCATGCTTTCTAAAAATAGAAAGCCACTCACTCACATGCGATCATGGGTTTACCCCAATCGCAAACTCCTCTCAATTTGAACCATGCGCTCAACCAATGAGCTGGTTCAATTTGGTTTGGTTTAATAACCAAATAAACCAAGCAATTAGTCCAGACCACAATAAACCCTAAGGCTCTTGATCTGACCGTCGATCTCTTGATGCTCCTGATCTCACTGATCTAGCATCCAATCTCTCAATCGAAGCTTACCGATCTCAAGCCCTAATCAATCAAACATGATCAGACCAGATCTCACTTACAATCAGAGATTAAATCCCTTTAAACTGAACCTGAACAATTCAGTCCACACGATCTGACTTAAGTAAGCCATATCATCAAATTGTGCGACCCTGAGGGTTTCCTTTAAATATCGGTAACGATAACTCACGTTATCACGATCAGTGAGGGGTATCTAGCAACACATCACTGTCTCCCGATATAAAGAAAAGAGTCTTCCAAGACTACACCCAAACCACAGCACAAGTGTGAATCAAACTCACAAGGCATGCATGTTTCCTTTGCCACTGGATGTTCTTATTGGACAAGCGTGTCAAGCTTGTAGCTCCAATATGATAAGTATGATTAGAACAGATGAACACAGTCACCTGGGTATGGCCATACACTTTCTCAATCATCTCATCCAGGGGGCCCCTTTAGAACATCACACTCCTTAAACAAGGAGACGGCAATCCTTTGTCTATCACTAGTGCCCCTAACCTGACTCAAGCTCACCATCCAAGATAGTCTATAATCATTATGTTTCAAATGATATTGAACTAACTCAAAACAATGACAATCATCATTTAGAAACACAAGTGATCTCAAGTCAGAGGAAATGTGCCACTTGTCGCAATCAAGGATTATTCACATTGTGACAAACAATTGAATATCCTAGTAGGGTCTGTCCAGTACATCCAATGTACCCATGAGTCTACATCTTATTCCATGCTCGAAGCATCCTATAAGATTAGAACACATATTAGTCTTAACCACATCAAGGCTGTCTCATGTTCACCAAGATATATCGACTAAGGACTTTATAGCATGTCAGCCCAGCTGAACAGCTTTGAGACATTATTCAGAAGTACAATTATTGCAGCAGACAATATAACAACCTGAATAACAACCATGCCTTTATAAACATAAGAGTTTATTACATGATACTGATACAATCCCAAGGCCTCAAACATTAGCCTTAAGGGCATACCCCAACAATCTCCCACTTGCACTTAATCTAATGGTTGAGGAATCTCAAACCCATATTATTACAGTGCTTCTCATGCTTCTGCTGCGCCAGAGGCTTGGTAAGCGGGTCTGCCAGATTGTCATCTGTATGTACCTTGCAGACTTTGATCTCGCCACGATCAATGATCTCCCGGATCAAATGAAACCGTCTCTGTATGTGCTTGGACTTCTGGTGCGACCGTGGTTCCTTTGCTTGTGCGATTGCTCCAGTGTTATCACAGAAGATAACCAAAGGATCTACACTCGAAGGAACAACACCAAGTTCTCTCACAAACTTACGAATCCACACTGCCTCCTTGGATGCTTCCGAGGCTGCAACATACTCGGCTTCTGTTGTGGAATCAGCAACAGTTGACTGTTTGAAACTCTTCCACACCACTGCTCCACCATTCAAGCTAAATACATAGCCTGATTGCGATCGGAAATCATCCTGGTAAGACTAGAACGAAGCGTCAGTATATCCTTCAATACTGAGTTCTTCCTGACCACCATATATCAAGAACATATCTTTGGTCCTCCGCAGATATTTTAAAATGTTCTTGACTGCAATCCAGTGCGCCAAACCTGGATTACTTTGGAACCGACTGGTCACGCTTAACCCGTAAGCAACGTCTGGGCGAGTACACAACATCGCATACATTATGGACCCAATAGCCGAAGCATAAGGCGTATTGTCCATTTCATCTTTCTCAGTCTGTGTTTGTGGACACTGACTCTTCGAAAGATTCAGACCATGTCTGACTGGAAGATATCCTCTTTTAGAATTTTCTAAATGAAATCTCTCCAGGACTTTATCGATGTAAGTACTCTGGCACAGCCCGAGAAGCCTCTTAGATCTATCCCTGTAGATCTTCACACCTAATACATAGGCTGCTTCTCCTAGATCTTTCATCTGGAAACATTTCCTTAACCATGCCTTAACGGCATGCATTTCAGGAATGTCATTTCCAATGATCAAGATATCATCGACGTAGAGGACTAAGAAAGTAATCACGCTCCCACTAAACCTCTTATATACACACGGGTCATCCTCGTTCTTGATGAAACCAAATTCACTGATTGATTCATCAAAACGAATATTCTAGCTTCTCGATGCTTGTTTAAGTCCATAAATAGACTTCTTTAATTTGCATATTTTATGACGATCTGATGGATTAGTGAAACCTTCTGGTTGTGTCATATACACATCCTCATCCAGATTTCCATTCAGGAAAGCTGTCTTCACATCCATTTGCCAAATCTCATAATCATAATATGCTGCTATCGCGAAAAGAATCCGAATAGACTTGAACATAGCTACAGGTGAGAAAGTTTCATCATAATCTATCCCGTAGATTTGTTTGAAACCTTTCGCAACTAGCCTGCCTTTATAGGTAACCACGTTACCATCCATGTCAATCTTCTTCTTGAAGATCCATTTACAGCCTATAGGGATAACTCCCGGAGGCGGATCAACCAAATCCCAGACTTGGTTATCTGACATGGAGTCCATCTCGGCGCGCATAGCTTCAAGCCATCTCGCTGACTCCGGTCCACTGACCGCATCCGCATAAGTGAGGGGTTCATCATTATGAATGATATAGACTCCGTCATAGCGCTCAGGCTGTCGACGGATCCTTCCCGATCTTCGCGGTTCCCATGATATCTGAGCCTCAGGTTGTTCAATAACCTGATCCACCGGCTCAGGCTCATCCAACTGTGCTTGACTACTTTGTCCTTCTTCTGGATTTTCATCCAGCTTTATTTCTCTCCCACTGGCCTCTTGCAGAAGAAACTCCTTCTCAAGAAATATGGCCGTCCGAGCAACAAACACCTTGTTCTCTTTGGGATCGTAGAAATAATAACCCTTAGTTTCCTTAGGGTAACCGACAAAGATACATTTGTCAGATCTGCTCTCTAGTTTCCCAGAGGCGAGCTTTTTGACATAAGCCTCGCAGCCCCAGATCCTGATAAATGTCAAGCTCGGCTGTTTCCCATACCATAACTCATATGGCGTCTTTGAAACTGCCTTGGATGGCACTCGGTTTAGTACCTTTGCAGCTGTTTCCAGTGCAAAACCCCAAAAGGAATATGGAAGAGTAGCCTGACTCATCATAGAACGAACCATATCAAGTAGGGTTCTATTTCTCCTCTCGGACACACCATTCCATTGCGGTGTTCTTGGCGGAGTGAGCTGTGAGATAATCCCACACTCCTTTAGATAGTCAGTAAATTCTCGACTTAGGTATTCTCCACCTCGATCTGAACGAAGTGCCTTGATACTTTGTCCAAGCTGATTCTGTACTTCATTCTTGAACTCTTTGAACTTGTCAAAAGATTCACTTTTATGTCTCATCAGATAGACATACCCATATCTACTGAAATCATCAGTAAAGGTAATGAAGTACTGATAGCCACCTCTGGCATGTTTACTAAAAGGCCCACACACATCACTGTGTATAAGGTCCAGTAAACCTGAAGCCCTTTGACCTTTGTTAGAAAAAGATGACTTTTTACCCATTAAACAAGCCTTGCATGTATCAATCTCTTCAAAGGAGAATGATCCCAGCAGTCCATGATCATGCAACCGCTTAATGCGTTTCTTGTTAATATGGCCTAAACGACTATGCCATAGCAAGGTGCTATCATCAGCATACTTGGCTTTCTTAATATCAATCGCGTGTATAGAACATTCCATGTCCAACATGAATAACCCATTATTAATTGAACCAGTAGCATAAACTATATTATCAAGAGATAAAACACACTTTGAAATATTGCATTCAAAGGAAAATCCCTTCCTGACAAGAGCAGGAATGGAGATAATATTCTTAGTAATGCTGGGAACAAAGTAACAATTGTTTAGTTCTAATACAAGCCCAGATGGCAAAGAGATGAAATAGTCTCCTACAGTAACAGCAGCAACCCGTGCCCCGTTTCCAACTCGTAGGTCCACCTCATGCTGTCCCACCTGTCTTCTTCTCTTGAGTTCCTGTACATTTGAACAAATGTGAACTCCACATGCAGTGTCCAACACCCATGATATAGAAGAAGATGAAACCATGACTTCCGTCACGTAAATACCTGAGCCAGAAGCGATGCTTCCCCTCTTATCTCCTTGGAGCGCTTTACAGTCCTTTTTCCAGTGACCCAGCTGGCCACAGTGGAAACATCTGTATTCCTTTGACCGCTTAACTTTTTGCTTCAGAGCCTTACTGTAACTCTTGACAGGGGCCTTGCCCTTCTTCCCCTTCTTCTTGTTGTTCCTAAAAGGAACCATTAAGACAGAGGTCGAAGGCTTTCCCTTCAGAGTCTCCTCAGTAGTCAAGAGCATATTCAGCAGCTCTGCCGGAGTACAATCGATTTTGTTCATATTAAAGTTAATGATGAACGCATCGAAAGAGGGCGGAAGAGACTGCAGAATAATGTCTACAGCAAGCTCCTGGTTGATGGTATGCCCCAGTTTCTCTAGAGCCTCCTTGTGCCCAATCATCTTGAGCACGTGAGCTCCCACTGGGCTCCCTTCAGCCAGTTTGCTCTGAAAGAACAGCTTTGTCAGATTATAGCGTTCTGTCCTCGCCTGTGCAGCATACAGCATCTTGAGGTTTGCTATCATGTCTATAGCAGACATATCCTCATGCTGACGCTGCAGCGGTGGCGTCATAGACGCTAGCATCAGGCAAGTGACATCAATGCTATCATTGACATGCTTTTCATAAGCTTCCCGAACCGCCCTTGCGGCGTTCGGAGCGGGCTGAGGCGGTATAGCCGTCTCGAGGACATACAGTTTCCTCTCTGCCTTAAGAACAATCTTAAGGTGTCCGAACCAGTCTGAGAAGTTCGGCCCAGCAAACTTCTCCCTTTCCAGTAGGGATCGCACATTGAAGCTCATGGTGTTCGTTGCTGCAGGTATCTACAACAATGCAAGAACAGCAAGGTCAGTATCAATGTCAAGAATCAATCAGGACTTAAGAAAGATTCTTTTTCTCACTATTTTATCTGGCTGAAAAATCCAGCAAAACAGCCCGAAAGAGTAGAACTCTTTTAGTGAGATGGGATCCAGATTTCATACTTGGTCTCCGCGTCCCGCTCAGGCGAGATAAGATGCACAGAGAGTACAAGCACTAATCTCTGGTAGGCTGTCCCAGCCAATCGCCAACCCGTGCGATTCCCCTTCATCTGGGCAATCTAGCAGACTGTGCCAACTGAGTTGGTACAACACAGTCTCTGATCCCACAGATGGCTGCCTCCATGTGCTACCATATGCGCCACATATGTAGCCTACATGGTCAAGCTGACCCGACCTACTCCCTGGACCACCACGTGCTATGCTGAGCAACGAGAAGCGATAAATCCCTTCTCTGTAACACGCAGGTGTAATCCCGCACCGTCTGAAGATAGATGGACGTGCCCACTGAGTGGGTACAACACGGCTCCAACGATAATCAGAACAGTGAGGTTTCGCTTCAGAAGGCTTACGAGCTTGATATTTTAGCGTTGGATTTTAACGGTCTTTTATCTTCTTCACTATCATACATTTCCTATGGTGATAGCAGAAGATAAATAAATCATGCTGTTCTACTTATTTAAACAATAAAAGAAAGCATGAATCTTATGTGGTAAAAGCCCATAGCCTAAGTAAGACCTTAAGATACTTAAGTCTTCACTTGCTTTTCTTCATGGGTCTTTTGCTGCTCATCTGGCCCAAACCAGGGCCCAAGCGCCATCTGCAGCTCAGGTGCGCTTACCAGGGAAAATGCACCTGGTCCCAGAGTCGAACCCTGGACCTCCCACCTGGTCAAGCCTCTGCTGCATGCGCCTCTGCCAAGTGTGCTCTGTGCTCTTGTCTGATTAATTTACAAATTAATCTATCTAGACAAGATTGACACGCAGGTCAATTACATTTTTATAAATTAAATAAATGTGATGCGCAGATCACAATTAAAAATTAATTTACAAAATTAAAGTCCAGGCACGCAGGCCCCAGCACAGCACACATTTAATATGGGCAGCCCACATAAGAATAAATAAACAAACATAGGCATCATCCAAGATGTGATCCAGTCAAGAAAATTAAATTTTTTGAAAAACCCCATAGGCATCAATTTTAATTTCCTTATTTGCCTTACAACCTTACAACGGTCCATTACTAGGGATCCACTCATCCAACCTAGTCAGATCCACTGCCCTTGCATGCACCAAGTCCTAACTGACTTAAGTCGACCAAAGGTCAACCATGCATGCGCCAGGGCCGAACAACCCTCATGAGTTCTGGCAAGCGGGTGTGACCCCGGGCCTAACTCATGTGTGTTCGCTAGTCGTCTCAATCAGACATCGCTACACGCCTGTCTGCAGTCGACCTATAGCCATCTGGTGCTTGCGCACAGATGCTATCTGGTCAACCCATCAAGGCTGTCAGATGGTCTGATCAGACTGTCTGGATCTAACCTAGGGGATGACTTCAACCCTAATAACCCGTCTAAGGGTTTAATGCAGGGCATTAGATCTATAATGAGTCGCGCATGTCATAAGAAGTTTGAGAAAACAAACATATGCGCCTACATGAACAAATGCGCCTACATGAAAACATGCGGCTAAGAGAAATAAAAATATCTCTAACATCATGTAACAGATAGATCAATGCATTGGATCACAAAGAAAGCAAACATATTAGCATGCAATAACTGCCTCTGATACCAATTGAAAGGTCCCCTAACTAAGGGGTCGAAACCCTATAGGAGGCGCATATGAAAAACTTTGATGCAGCGGAAGGGGTTTCAAGGATCTATGCATATAATATGTTCAACTTTAAATTCCAAAACGATTCTCACCATTGCCATCGCTTAGATGGTGTCTTGGAAGGAAAGGCGCAAGTGCTCCTTCTCCAAAGGTGACGCACACAATTGGTGTCGCCTACTCTTCCTTGGTGCTCCTTGTGCTAGCAAGATTCCAAGAAGTCGTTGTCGAATGGAAGGGGAGAGATCTCCTTTGCTTGGCGATTGATTCCTTCTCCTTTCGTCAATCCCTTCACCACATGAGAGTGCCCAACCGAATAACTCAAGTTGGCGACAAGAGAGGAGGAGAGGCGAGAGAGTAGAGCGCCTTAGGCGTGAACGTGAGTCATGGTCACGTATGTGATCATGCTTTCTAAAAATAGAAAGCCACTCACTCACATGCGATCATGGGTTTACCCCAATCGCAAACTCCTCTCAATTTGAACCATGCGCTCAACCAATGAGCTGGTTCAATTTGGTTTGGTTTAATAACCAAATAAACCAAGTAATCAGTCCAGACCACAATAAACCCTAAGGCTCTTGATCTGACCGTCGATCTCTTGATGCTCCTGATCTCACTGATCTAGCATCCAATCTCTCGATCGAAGCTTACCGATCTCAAGCCCTAATCAATCAAACATGATCAGACCAGATCTCACTTACAATCAGAGATTAAATCCCTTTAAACTGAACCTGAACAATTCAGTCCACACGATCTGACTTAAGTAAGCCATATCATCAAATTGTGCGACCCTGAGGGTTTCCTTTAAATGTCGGTAACGATAACTCACGTTATCACGATCAGTGAGGGGTATCTAGCAACACATCACTGTCTCCCGATATAAAGAAAAGAGTCTTCCAAGACTACACCCAAACCACAGCACAAGTGTGAATCAAACTCACAAGGCATGCATGTTTCCTTTGCCACTGGATGTTCTTATTGGACAAGCGTGTCAAGCTTGTAGCTCCAATATGATAAGTATGATTAGAACAGATGAACATGGTCACCTGGGTATGGCCATACACTTTCTCAATCATCTCATCCAGGGGGCCCCTTTAGAACATCACACTCCTTAAACAAGGAGACGGCAATCCTTTGTCTATCACTAGTGCCCCTAACCTGACTCAAGCTCACCATCCAAGATAGTCTATAATCATTATGTTTCAAATGATATTGAACTAACTCAAAACAATGACAATCATCATTTAGAAACACAAGTGATCTCAAGTCAGAGGAAATGTGCCACTTGTCGCAATCAAGGATTATTCACATTGTGACAAACAATTGAATATCCTAGTAGGGTCTGTCCAGTACATCCAATGTACCCATGAGTCTACATCTTATTCCATGCTCGAAGCATCCTATAAGATTAGAACACATATTAGTCTTAACCACATCAAGGCTGTCTCATGTTCACCAAGATATATCGACTAAGGACTTTATAGCATGTCAGCCCAGCTGAACAGCTTTGAGACATTATTCAGAAGTACAATTATTGCAGCAGACAATATAACAACCTGAATAACAACCATGCCTTTATAAACATAAGAGTTTATTACATGATACTGATACAATCCCAAGGCCTCAAACATTAGCCTTAAGGGCATACCCCAACAGGTCTAGGAGGTGACAACAATAGAAGTTTTTCAGCATCAAAGGTTGGGACAAGTGGCAGTGTTACCCACTCCTTGTCGCCACCATCCCTTCTTCTTCTTGGCAGTGGCGCAAGTTGAGAAGGCTAGAGGCGTGGATCTCATCTTCCGGGGCTAGCACCCTGCGCGGAGATTGGAGAGGATTCGAGGAGTTCGTGTGTGCGCAATTGCAGAGGACGGGCCCTTGTGCGTCTTCATCATTGGCCGCTTCTAAAGGTTGCTTGATACTGCCCCTATCACATCCCTTGTATTCTTCGTAAGTCGGTCCTTGTTGAATTAGGAATCTCGTTTCGGGCTCGCTTCCACTGTTTTCATTTTTTATAGCCCGAGGATTCCCAACAGTGGTATCAGAGCCAACTTACGAGATACATCGGTGTATGGGTTTTTTCTAGCATGCGCATGTCATAGAATTTTTTTTTAAAATCTTTATGCCATGTTTTGTGTGTAGAAAAATAGTAGGTTTATTATTTCTCGCTCCTATGAAATTCATGATTTTTGATTTCTACACATGGGGATAGACCTTATGTGTGAGAATTTATTTCTCCTCATATTCATGGGATAGACCCACGATGTGAGACTTGTATCTAGATTTCGGGGCATGGACTAGGTGATTGCCCTAATCCGTACAAGTTAGGGATTGCAAGTGGCATCGATAATCGGGGTATATGTGGCCATTTGTAGACTCCTGAGAGAGAACGAAAGATCTGAATTTTCGATAAGATCGCAGAGATTTAACGAACATGTTTTCTAATGAAAAACTAAAATCTGGTTCTGTAGTTTTTCATTGCATATAGAAGATCATGTCTTAAGTGTTTTCCTTATGCATTTGATATTGCCATGCCTATGATGTATCAATATGAGGCCTGCGTGCTGACTTTCAATAGTGTGTTTTCAATTTTACATTGTAAATCAAATAGAAATCATTGATGACATTCTATGGCATTTTCCTCTCTCTCTCCCTTGCGCATCTCTCAAGGTGGCGCAACTCTCACCTAGTTGAACCCTAGGGTGGCTTCTAGGGTTAAACCTAGGGGCACATCTAAGGGGGTGGCGTCTAGGGTTAGGGTTGGCACCCCTCACCTCCCAAGGTAGTGCATCCCCTTGTTTGACCTAACCTTGAAGTAACTTCTAGTGTTACCTAGTTGGTTCACTTAAGGGATGATGGTTGGAAAAGGAGATGGTTCAACCTAGTGAAGCAAGCAAAGGGGGCTGACCTTCATCCTCAACTGAATCCACATGGCTTATAGGCTTCCTAGTGGCGCATGCATCGGTTCAAGGGCTGATGATAAAGGAAAATCCACCTAAGGGGGCTGATCTAACTCTTTGACCCAACCTTGATGCCTTCTAGGTCTCCTAGTGGCGCATATTGAGGTTCAAGGGTTGAGGAAGAGGATTGGCGCTCCAAGCTTGAAAAGGGCTGGTCTTCTATCATTAGCCAAGAGCTTGAAGGTCCATTGGATGCTTCTTAAGTTCATGGGCTGATGGAGGAAGGTCGAGCGCCAATGATGCTTGATGGCACATCCAAGCAAAGGGGGAGCACCTCTAGGTGGCGCACCTTGCAAAGGATGATTCGTATCAAGCATTGAGGTGAGATACCTAGCATAGAGATGGCACATGGATGTTTGACCGAACCCTAGGAGGTGCCTAGGGCTTGCGATCTATCCTCAAAGAAGAGATAAGAGTTGGCCGAATCCTAGGACGAGCCTAGGATTTGCAAGCTAGCTCACGGAGAAGACTCGGGCTGGCCGAACCTAAAGGGGGTCTAGGGTTTTCCTGGATGGTGCCTTTGGGGTTCGCGAGTTGACCCATGGAGATGAAGACCTAGGTGGCGCACCTCGGGGCCTTGGAGCAGAGCCCTTAGGGCACTCAGGGATGAGCTAAGGACTTGTTGGCATGGGCCCATGGCTCATTGCCCTTGGTAGTGCTAGGTGGCTAGGACTAGGATTAGGGGCTTGTTACCCATGCTTTGGGCTTTGATCACATCATATTTACTATTTTTTGCTTTAGCATGCCTTTACTACTTTGTTTTATTCCACCATAGGATTGCATGCCTGTATTGGTAGAATAAGATAAAAATTCATGGTGCCGAGACCACAAAAATCCTCATGAAATTATTTCAAGTCTCGTTTTGCCTTCTGACACGTAACCCTCGTCAAACTGTCGATCAATGGTGTTGTGCACTGTTTCCCACCTCCGTGGGACACACCCATTTATCTTCAGGAGGCGTGTGGTGACAATGATTTCCCCAGTCTAGTTAAAACTCTAGACGCGCCTTCCGCAAGGAAATCGTTGGCCTTGGGTATAACGGTCAGGTCGGACTTGACTAGACTTTTCATATGTGGTGGTTCACATGATGAGATTTCGAGAGGCACCCTTAAGAAGTTAAGGCTTTGTGCTGTATCCAACCTCCGTTGGACACAAAGTGCTTAAACTGTCTTAAGAAGGGGAATTGCCGAGTTGTAATTGGCCAGGGGCCTACCTCAGGAAGCATGCGTCACCTTGTGCAGTACATCCCACCTCCGTGGGACGCAAGCCTGTGTGCGAAATGAGGATCCCATCTTACTAAGGAAGTCGGGCGACTTCTCGATCGATTTTTGAGGATTATTGATTCGAATAAAATAGTGAGAAACAGTCATTTATAAAAGGTCAGAATAAATGATTGAAATGTGATATTGATCTGCTCTTGTTTGTATTGTAGATGGCTTCTACAAGCAATAACAATAGCGGACTGTCATTCCGTTCCTTCCTTGAGAGGGAGAAGTTGACTGGAGTTAACTTCATGGACTGGTACCGGCACTTGAGGATAATCCTCAAGCGGGAGAAGAAGCTATATGTCTTAGAGCAAGCGCTTCCTCCTCAACCGTCATCCACAGCCCGCACGGCTGAATGGGATGCTTTTCACAAGCATAAGGATGATGCCCTAGATGTTGGTTGCCTTATGTTAGCCACGATGTCGTCCGAGTTGCAGATGCAGTATAATGATTAGAATGCATTTCAGATCATCTCGCATCTAAAGCAACTATTCGAGTCGCAGGCTAGAACAGAAAGGTTTGAGATATCCAAGGCTGCTTTTCAGTGCAAGATGCCTGAAGGTGCTCCAGTGGGACCACATGTACTCAAGTTGCTTGGGTACTTGTCGCATCTCACTAGGCTAGGACACCTAATGGATCAGGATGTGGCTATGGACCTTATCCTGCAGTCGCTACCTCCGAGTTATAGCTCTTTTATCATTAACTTCAATATGAACAAAATTGCTTGTACTCATGAGGAGCTGCTTAAACTGCTGGAATCAACTGAGAAGGAAATGGTCAGGTCCAAACCCAAGTCCGTTCTTATAGTCTCCAAGGACAGTAAGAAGCGGAAAAGGGGTAAGGGCAAGTCCAAGGCCAAGGCACTGAAGAAAGGCACGGTGAGGGAGAACAAGTGCTTCAACTGTGGCCAGGAGGGCCATTGGCGCAAAGACTGCAAGCATCCTCAGAAAGAGATGAAGAGAAGTAACCCTTCGTCTTCAGGCTCAGGTAATTTTATTACCAAATCCTATATTGTCTATTTCCGTACATGGGTATTCTATACCGCATGGTGAGACTGATATTTGCAAAAATATGCAGGAGCTCTAGAGAAATAGGACATGGATGACAGTAAGAAGATCCTGTTGGAGCATTGATGCTACCGAGCTATTTTTTCTTTTGTCATTGATAGGATTGTTTTATTTTTGCAAACATGTAATTGACATTGTATCTATTCCCTGGGAATAGAGATATTTGGAATAAAGGAATTTATTATTCTTTTCATTTACAAATCTTTTGTCATTACATTGTGCAAACATAATGAGGTAATAAAATAACTTGAATTAAATAAGTGGTTCAAATTGAATGTCAATCTTCTGACCCCAGACATTTTATCATAAACAAGTAATGCATCCACTGACTTCTTCATGCGCATGAATTCTTGGATTCGAACTCCTTCTAGGAGATTGACTATCTTAACCTCTTTCGAGATGTTGTAGATGGGCAAAAGACTAGTTTGCTGATAAATGTTTTTCACCAAGTGAGGTGAAGTGGACTAAAAGGTCAAAAGATAGGAATTCGTGATTACCAAAATATTTATGGAACTAGCTTATCAAAATTCATAAGTGATCTTCAGTCCAGGTTGGATGAAGAGTACTTGAGCCACAGGTGACTATCATAGTGAGTATGAGGTTTGTTCATAGCTCATAACTCCTGAAGAACACCTTGGCAAGTGGTTCTAGTGGGAGGAATTGAAAGTCATCCATATCTCTATTGAGGTTATGCTGATAGCTTCTTCAACACTGAACTATTTCATCTTAAATATTTCTCCAAGTAAGGAGATGACATGACTAACTATCAGGATCTATAGATGTGAGACTTTGTGGGTCATACATCTGAATCTAGTGATATAGAATCAAGATCTGATAAGTGTAGATGAAGTATCCTAAATTGACTTAGGGATACTAATTTCCATAGACCCACAGGAAAACAAATGATTGTTGCTCTTGATGCTAGTTTTCTTGGAAATGTATTTCCTTAAAAATGGCAAGTGGGAGGAAATTATGACTTTGATTCAGTCCAAGGTCAGCCACCTAGCACAGATGGTCAAAGATGGAATCTGAGCCACGTATATAGGTTGTGGGGCAACCTAGGTTCAGAAAGTATGGGAAAAAGGCTGAATCGATTCATGTGTGCCAGTGTTATGGGTAACTCCTAACTTGGACAAAGAATCTTCATCTTATAGTACTTGAGTTCAATGGGAGCTTGATGACATCTCTGGTCTTGTATGTTGGGGACATACAGATCATCAAAGACGATATCCTGATCCTTCACTTGGTGAATAGATGATTGGGAAATGTCTTGTGATGAATGACTTAGTGAACATCACCTATGGGGTAGGTGTGAGAGTTTTTTTTTGGATAAGTCAAAGAAACTCTAAGTGCTTAGTCAGATAACATACATCGATGATGGTATGTTATAGACCAGATATGGTTTGTGCCGAGAGCATAACCAATCGATACTAGGTCCAATCCAGGTGCAAGGCACTAGATAAGGAATGAAGAACACACTTTGGTTCTATGTAGAACTAAAAGGTGGTTCTTGGTCAGTAATGACAGGAAAAGCTCAGTGGATTCACTTGGCAGCTTGTTCCAGTCAGACCAATGACAGTCTAGCTGTTCCTGTAGTGGTGCTGGAAGCTTTGAGAGCTTCAGAGCAGGCTACTTGAAAGCAGAGTATGCAAGTGCTTTTGGGAAGTAGTGGGAGTTCTTTGTTGAACCTCGCAGGCATACTCAGATACTTATATCTTGTCTTGGGGATAGCGGTACTTGATATATAGCAGATATGAACACTGATACAATCGTGATAGGCCCATAGACCGATGCTCTAGCACAGCAGGAGCGTGGCAGGTCGTGCTTAGGACACGGTGTTGAGGTTGCTCAATGCAAGGTCCTAGTGTAAGTGGGAGATTGTTAGTGTTTATGCCCTAGGACCTTAGGATGGTCCATCGGGATATGTGTATCACACCTAGTTGATAGATGACTTATCTTGGCATTGTCGTTGCCATGCAAGTTTGTACATCTGCGCAAATGTACATTTGCATATACAATGTCCCTAAGAGATAGATTTTATCTAGTCTCTATGTTTATACTTGGTCGAGAATCATAGTGGATATGGGACAGCTATGATTCACTTGAGACCGGTATATGCGCTGGTTGAGGATTGGTCGAGAATCATAGTGGATATGGGTATATCAAGGGAGATATACTGGATGACCCGCCGTGAGGATTCATCTCAGTGTCACGAGATGAATATCACAGTGACAGAGTTGCGCTTGTCCTAGACTTATGGGAATTGGTATCTCTATATAGTGATTGATGTACTTTGATGCAACCTAACGCTTCGCCGTAAAAGGGAAGTCATAACGGTTGTCAATGGGTATGTCATAAGCCGTATGAGAGATTCAATGTGCTAATAGAAGATTTGCCCCTTCCTTACGGGGAAGCTTGACTGTCCATGGTGCCCCTATATGGATGACTGAAAGTGTATGGTCATACGCAAGTGAGAACCTGATTTAGTCATGCCATATTATTGGGATTAACAAGTGTGACACACTTGCCCAATCTGGACATCAGTTGGCAAAAGGACAAGGCTGCACTTGTACTTTGTCGCAGTTTTAGGGGATGTCGATGATGACACCATTCTGATGACTTGGGTAGCAATGATGTACTGCTAGGTGCCACTCATTGCTTGTGATGATTTACTCATCACTGCCAATGTCTGAAGAACCTACAGGGTCGCACACCTTGACACTCGAGTTCTCATACTGATTGTTTAGCCTTTGATCGAATCATTGTGTGATTCAGATCTTTCGGGGGAACTAATGCATTGAGACTTTTATAGAGAGGATGATATTTTATTTTAGTTCATGTTTGACTACTAGTTGACTCTAGTGGACCACCTTTGACCTCCTGTTGACCTATGTTGTCAAAATGAGTCAAACAAGGGTCTGGGTGCAAGTTTGGGCTTGGCACTTTAGTCACATGAATAAAATAAAATTATTAATTGGTAAGAGAATTTTTCTCTTGGCTAATTAATAAGCCTGGGCGCAATTTACAATTAATTGTGTCTGCTGGGATTCGATCCCATGATGCTTAATTGTGAGTAGGCGCTTATGCTTGGGCACAATTTATAATTAATTGTGTATGCGGGGATTCGATCCTATGATGCTTAATTGTGAGTAGGCGTCTATGCTTAGGCGCAATTTATAATTAATTATGTTTGTGGGGATTCGAACCCATGACGCGTAATTGTGAGTAGGCGCCTATGCTCTTTATCCCACATGGGAAGTATCTCTAGTGTGCGTTTGGCTCTGCTATTATAAATAGAGAGGCCCACCTGGGAGATTCTTTGTACCAGACTCTTCTCTTGTCTCTAGTTGTCGCCTCCCCTCTACTCCTTGGCGTGAGGGTCTAGGAAGGGACAACAATAAATGTTTTTCGGCATCAAAGGTTGGGACAAGTGGCAGTGGTACCCACTCCTTGTCGCCACCATCCCTTCTTCTCCTTGGCAGTGGCACAAGTTGAGAAGGCTAGAGGCGTGGATCTCATCTTCCAGGGCTAGCACCCATCGCGGAGATTAGAGAGGATTCGAGGAGTCCGAGTGTGCGCGATTGCAGAGGACGGGCCCTTGCGCGTCTTCATCATCGGCCGCTTCTAAAGGTTGCTTGATAAGGTACTGCCCCTTTCACATCCCTTGTATTCTTCATAAGTTGGTCTTTGTTGAATTAGGGATCTCGTTTCGGGCTCGCTTCTGCTGTTTTCATTTTCTTATAGCCCGGGGATTCCCAGCACATACCTAGGTAAGAACCTGATTTAGTCATGACCATGAGATTGGGTGAAAACAAGTGATGACACACTTGTCCAATCGGATATCAGTTTAGCAAAAGGACTATAATGTATCTATACCTAGTTGCGATGATGGGGATGTCAATGTAGATATCCATTCCGATGACTTGGGTAGTAGCGATGCACTGCTAGGTGCCACTCACTGCTTGTGGTGACCTTTGGTCAGCTCTGCCAATGTCAGAAGAACCTATAGGGTTGCACACTTTGATACTTGAGTTTTCATATTGATCAGATAGCCTTTAGATAATGTTATTGGATAACTCGGATCTATTTGGGAGATTTCATCAGCACCAATGGGCCTGATGAGATGGAAGAAACTTATTAGAGTCAACTTCCATTTTTGGCATTTTCACTAAATTAACCATGGTTAAGCCTCATTTGACTTTGGGTTAAATTGGATTGGATCCAATGGATTGGTTAACATGCATAATGGACTTTGGGCTAGGCCCATTACGTAATGGGCTCACTAATAAGTTGTAATGAAGAGTCAATAGGCTAAAAGCGTATAATGGGGAGAAGTTTATGGCATAGGCACATGAAGACTCCTAATTAGATTAGGAGTGGCGCATATGTCTAAATTGGTATCTTCTAGTGATTGATTTAAAGTAGGATTTGATCAAATCACTTCAGATATTAATTGAGATGGGATTGGTGAATATAGGGCTGATTATTTACTTAATAATTGTCCTAATTCAATTAGGACTTGTGCCCAAGCCAATTTAGGCAAGGATTCATGATGACTTTACCTAATCTTTGTGCATGCATGAATGTATTGCCTCTTTAGGTAACCTTTGGGCGCATATGGCTCTATGCTTGCTTAGGCAAGGCTTGGGCACATATGGATGAGGGATTTAGTTAACATAATTGATTGAATAAATCCCTAGAATCATGCCCTAATTACCTAGTCTTAACATTTACCCAAACCGCCTCTTGTTGTTATATTAGTGACTCTAGCCGCCTCCTCTCAAGGTACTAATCCTTTTGGAGGCGTGGAGAAGTAGAGAAGCGAAGGCTTAAGGTTCTTGGACATCTTCTCTTCCTCTTCCATCAAGGCCAAACTCTTCTTCCTTCCTTTCCTTTCCTTGGCGTAAAGGAGCAAGAAGGCTTGCAGCATCTTCCTCTTCTTCTTCCCTTGGTGCCACATCTCCTTGGTGGTTGGTGCTAGTGATCATGAGGGACTCCTTTGGAGTGGATCTTCTTCCCGAGGCTAGCACCGGGAGTGGAAGAAGAAGACTCGAGGAATCTATTTGTGTGAGACTGTAGAGGGCAAACGCTTGGGCACCTACCTCGACATCGGCCTCCTCTTGCTCTAGGTACTTACTATTTCATCGTGTCGACTCCCTCGCAAGACGATCATTACTGGGTTTTTGGGACTGGCCTGTTTCGGGGATATTGTTCCGCTGTGCTTATATTGTAATCTCTATGAAAAAAATTATAAAATATCCCAAGGGTTTCCCAACACAGGCTGTGGAGCAAGGTGTGTGATCCTTGGCTCGGTCCCAATACCCCTTATAAACATTCTTTAGCTTTCAAAGAAGTAAATCGCACCTCAGTGTGTTAGGTTCGCCTATTTTTTTTTTAATATCGTTGTGTTTGTTTCTTAATTGGTTTTCTCCTCACCCATGGGCATCTATACACCGGAGATGTGGTGAGTTCCTTCTCTTCTTGGTGTGGTCGTAGGTTCATGGCATGCGAGCTGAGTCGCAGCTTAAGTGGTTAGTGAGTTTCATTCATGTAGTTGGGTGTCATTCTTCTTCCATGTTGCCCCGAAATGAATTCACCGCTGTTTTCCGCCTTGTTTTCTCATGGTTTCCTACTGCTTTCTTTCTGACATGTTTTTACTTCCCTTGACTCAAGAATCTCATATATTTTATATTCGTCATTTTATTACCCCTAGAGTACAGAATTAAGGACTCACCCACCTATAGTCGCTGCATCAATTCTGGTATCAGAGGAGTTGCATGTTCAACTCTTATATTTCGCACGATCCAGTTCCATTGCATTGCATCTTCTTCGTCAAGATTTTGGCATTTTGCATAACCTTGTTTGTGCATGGTGACCACTAGATGAATGTCCCAATTCCCAAGAGTTCGTCCCACCCACGGAAGGCTCTAGGACCCAGGTCGTGTCAATGGCTGAACTATCATCGTGAGTAGATGTCATTGAGAGCACATTGTAGCAACTTACAGCTGCTATCAAGGACCTAGCCGATCGCTTTGAGTTATTGGAGCTTAGGCCCCAAGTTCTGGTTAACCACCCCCCCCCTCCCATCCGCATATCAAGATTAGACATAGGCCCTATGAGGCAAAACTGGTCCATGAGGAAAAACTGGTCCATGAGGATGAATTTTTTGGCAATGAGGATGAGTGGGCCGCATAAAGGCCCCAAGCCCAACCTCGTTATGGCCAAAACTAGATGGATGATGATTTTTGTTGTATTGTGCATACCTCACCCGTGCCATTTGATGGTAGCCTTGACCCCACGCAGTTCCTTGATTGGGCTGTGTCTGTCGACAACTAGTTCGAATGGTGCACTTTGCCCCAACACTTGCATGTCAACCTTGCATGCCTCCTACTAGAGGGACCTACTCATTTGCATTGGGCAAACATTAAGCAACAGGCCCTCCCACCATCATACGGTGGGATGAGATGAAATACCATCTTCGTGAATGATATGTTTCCCCCTCCTATGGATGGCATCTACTGGACCAATACAGTAGCATACACCAAGGATCGAGTACCATAGGCTGAACTTTGACATGCTAACACTTAGGTGCAACTTGCGGGAGGGGAGGACCCCGAGTTTACCCTATCTAGGTTTAAGAACACACTTCGATTGGAGATCCGACGGGCCTTACTTGCCTATGACTCAGAAAGATTGGACCAGACATACCAGCGAGCTTGGGACATCGAGCAAGATTTGAGAGTTGCTACTCAGCGCAGTGAATTTGTACCCTCTAGGTGACCCCCTACTATCACCCCCCATCTGCTCATCCTAGGGTGAAGCGTGCGGAGCCCCGTTATGCTCCAGCTGTTCGTGAAGTGCGCTCGGAGCCCTATCATTCTCCAACTATTCGTGAACCCCCTAGGCACCCTACACCCAATGCCCCACCTTCTCACCTTATGTCGGAGGAAAAGGGTAAAGTCTGATGTCCTGTATTTACATAATATTTTTGACCTATATTATTTGCTGAATCGAGACATTTTATTATGTTTTTACATCTCTTTCTAGCTTATTTCATTGATTTTTTTAGAATCTTCACTTCTTGTCATTGTTGATCAAATACAAGATGATTCACTCTGTTTTATAGCTATACGGAAGTCTGTTGATGTCTCCGAGTGAATCAGAAATTTTGTCAAGGATTTTAGCAACAAAAGAGAACTTATTTCAATATTATGGGCATGCTCGTTAATTCTTATTATGGTCGTAATCTTCTCATCAGCAATTTTGACATTATAGCCAAAGCATAATTCAAGCCATGGCCATAACCTTCTCATCTACAAATTTTCAAATGCCAAAAACTTTGATGAGATAATTACGGGCAAGGCCGTAATCTCCATTACGCCCGTAATCTCACTGAGTAGCCAAATTTAAAAGTGCCATAACTCCCTCCTCTTAACTCCGCTTTGGACATTCTTGGAGCCAAAACGATGAGCATCTCAAGGGCCATCTTTGTGTGAGATGAGAAGACACTTTCGAAACCATAAAAGGGGCAAAAATCATGAAAGAAAAGGGAGACGAGTTTGGCAAAGGGTGAAAGTCTTAGCAAGAGGAAGGGGAGAAGAAGAACTTCGTGTGTCAACTCTAGAAGATTTGAAGTGGGAAAGTTGTGTTGGGAAATCCTGGGATATTTTAAAATTTTATAAAGACACAGTGGAAGCATATCCTCGAAACAGGCCAGTCCCAAAAACGCAATCGATCGATTCTTGCAAGAGGGTTGACACGATGAGAGGAGAAAGTACCTAAGAGCACGAGCAAAGCGATGTTGATGTAGGCACCCAAGTGTGCACCCTCTGCAGTCTCACGCATGCGGATCATCAAGTCCTCTTCTTCCACGCTCGGTGCTAGCCTTGGGAAGAAGATGCAAGCCTTTGTGAACTCTCCACTTCACTTGCACCACCAAGAGGGAAGGATACCCCAAGAGGAAGATGGTGGAAGGGAAGTCGCCAAGCACCAATGCTCCTTGCGCTAAGAGGAAAGGAGGAAGAAGGCTTGCAGCTTGATGAAAGAGATGATGTGCCAAGATGTTCTTACCCTCGCACCTTAGATGCTCACGCCAATGATGATGATTGTTACTCTCGCATATGTTGAAGTCATCAGATACAAGGGGCGGCAAGACCAAGAGATATAGGCGCATGACACATGAAGAGATGCGGCTAGGGTTTAGTGAGGGAGAAATTAGGGTTAGAGGTAAGAAAAGTCTCCAAGACTTTTACATAAACCTCTTCCCCTCTTCCATATGTGCCTAGGACTTGCCATACAAGTCTATTCAGCCATATGTGCCCCATACAAGGGGTGGGAAGACAACGAGATATAGGCGCATGACACATGAAGAGATCTGGCTAGGGTTTAGTGAGGGAGCAATTCAGGTTACAGGTAAGGACAGTCTCCAAGACTTTTACATAAACCTCTTCCCCTCTTCCATATTCTACCTTGGATGATAACTTATTATTGGGCCTCATTGGGTAATGAGCCAGCCCAAACTTCATTATGTTGGTTGATTAAGCCGTTTGATCCAACGCAATGCAACCCTAACTCAAATGTGACCAACCACGATCAATTTTGGGTCAAAACTGCCAAAAATGATGTTTGGCTCCAATAAGTCTCTTCCATCTCATCAGGCCCATTGGCGCTAACGAAATCTCCCAAATAGATCTGAGCTATCCAATAACTCGACCATAAGGCTTCCCGATCAATACAAGAACTCGAGTATCAAGTTGTGCGATCCTATAGGTTTCTCTGATATTAGCAGTGATGACCTAAGGACATCAGAGGTAGTGAGTGGCACCTAGCAGTGCATCACTGCTACCCAAGTCATCGAAATGTATATCGACATCGACATCTGTTGGTGTATATGCCCTGCAGACCAATGTATGTACATGGTCAGGAATTGTTTGAATGTACTTTGATAGAACTATTATTCTTTATAGAGGCATGGTCATTATTATGCAGACTTTTCTACTTGCGTTGATGTATAGAGTTGCATAAATAATGTCCCAGGAGTTTGGTTGGATCCATTCTCATAAGCTATCCCTAGTCAAGGTACCTTAGCAGATATGGGACAGCTTTGGTATATGTGAGACTGGTGTATGGGCTGGTTAGGTGCGGGGCATAGTAACGCAGACATACAGGTGCATTGGATGAACTGGAGTGACCCACCATGAGGATTGACTTGTCTAGTCAACAAGTCAATCTCACATGCAAGAGGTTTGCATTGATCCTTAGACTTGAGGTATTCATGTCTAGATTTGATGATGGACTTGCTTTGATGCAGTCTTACGTCTCTCCGTAATTGGGAGACTAAAATGATTGTCA
Source organism: Costus lasius (assembly GCA_027563935.2). Taxonomy (NCBI): domain Eukaryota; kingdom Viridiplantae; phylum Streptophyta; class Magnoliopsida; order Zingiberales; family Costaceae; genus Costus; species Costus lasius. Next base: position 60,020,385 of record CM050454.1, on the reverse strand, counting down.
TTGGGCATGTCATAAGTCATATAAAGACATGGATGACCAATAGTAGGATTTGCCCCTTCCTTCAAAGGAAGCATGATATCCACTCGGGGAGCCCCTCCTCATTGGTGCATGACAGGAATGTGTGGTAACACTGATTGAGTCATGACCAATAGATTGGATTGATAAACATGAGACTAATCCAATGGCAGGATATCAGTTCAAGCAAAGGGATATGTATAATGCATGGGAATCCTCGTTGCTTGTTTAGGAGTTATTGCCATATGACTTAAGTCCGATGACATGGGTAGTATTGATGTGTTGCTAGAGACCCCTCACTATTATGATGTTTACATCATTGCCATCATCATATGGATCCTACGGGGTCACACGCAATAGAATCTTGACGTTGTTTTAATCAGAAGCCTTAGGATCAAGTTATTGGATAACTTGGATCAGTTTGGAAGATTTCATCAGCGCCAATGGGTCTGATGAGATGGAAGAAACTTATTAGGGCCAACTTCCATTTTTGGCATATTGACCAAATTAACCATGGTTAGCTTCATTTGACCTTGGGTTATATTGGATTGGATCCAGTTACATGGTTAGCATGCATAATGGACCTTGGGCCAAGCCCATTGCTTAATGGGGCTTGCTAATAAGTTGTAATGAGAAGCTAAGAGGCTAAAAGGGTATACTGGGGATGAAATAATGGGTTAAGCACTTATGAATTACTAGTTGGACTAGGATTTGCGCTAATGCTATTTTTGGTATCTCCTAGGTGATTGATTCAAATTGGTTTTGAATTTAATCACTTAAAATAATTAATTGGAAAGTGTTAGGCGCATATGGGGCTGATTATTTAATTAGAACCCTAACTAAATTAGGATTTGCACCTATACCTTAAATAGGCAAGCTATCTTCATGCCTTGGCACATGAATGAGATTGATGCCCTTCCAATTAACCCTAACCACCATTGATCGATATAAATCAAGCCCTTGTCGCCCCCTCTACTTTATCTAATCTCTTGGACGCGTGAAGAGATAGAGGGACGACAACTTGAGTGCTTGGAGCTCTCCTTCGTCCATCAAAGGCGCAAGTTCTTCTTCTCCCTCTCATCTTGGCGCAAGGAGTCTCGGTGCTTGGTGGCATCTCCTTGCCACAAGCCCCCCCCCCCCTTACTTCGTTGGCCATAGGTGCACCTTGCTTGAACGTGGTGCAAGCATAGAAGAAGAAGGAAGTACTTGGCGGATCTTCTTCATCCTCACCTCTTCTTGGCGCTTCTACCTTGGAGGTGGTGCAAGACAAGAAAAGGGTGACAAAGGCTTGATTCTCTTCCCGAGGTTAGCACCAAGCGTGGAAGGGAGCAACGTTGAGACGGTCAACGTGTGGATACTTGTAGAGGGCGAACACTTGGGCGCCTTCAACATGACTTCAACATCTCGACAAGCAAAAGAGGTACATCTCTAACACATCCTTGTGTTTTCTCTCTCGCATGGATCCTTGGGAACGGAATATGTTTCGGGTGTAATGACTCTTCCGCTGCATCCTGGGACTGCAAAATTTTAAATTACACCCGGTATTCCCTAACAGTGGTATCAGAGCTACTTGCGAGAAACACAAGGTGTACGTTTGCTTGTGTGAAAAATTTTCTAAAAATTTTTCTTCGATCCATGCGCGTTTCACCTAGAAAGCGTTTCTTTTATCTAAACTTCTCTTTTCAATTTTATTGCCAAAATTTGATTGTGTTTTATGATTGATTTAAGACCAAAGGCGTATGTGGTTTTGTCTAAGTAGGACGGGTATTGTGTCTTCGGACTGGCCGGTCTCTTGATCTGACAAAACCGCCAGCCGATAGGGTCCATGAAATCATCATAGAACTTGATCTAAATTTTAGCATAAATTTGGTTAAGAGAGTGCTTTGGATGATGATGGCGCATAAGAGGCTAAAATTTGATTTTTCCCGGTTTTTTAAATTTTACATGCGCCACTTGATTGGGTTGATATGGTCATAGCGAGTGCCCTCCTGTGTTGTGATGTGGAAGCATGTTTCCACTTGTGATGAATGCTTATAAAATCTCCTTCTACCTGCATGTGGTTATATCCCTATCTTGATGTAAGTTTTTCATCTTGTTTGAGAATAGATTAGAAGATAGGTTAAGGCTTCATCTTGACATCAAGGAGTCTTCTTCAACTGAAGTCAGTAGTAGCGCCAGCTTTGGAAGCGTGGTGATGGACTTGCGGCTGAAGGAAGGACACATGCTTTCGGCTTTTGGCATGGGCTGATCTGCTATAGGGACTCGCAACCCTTGGATGCACGATAACATGTCACATGGCTCGTGACAAGTTATGTGTATGAAAAGGGCTATGACCATATCGACCAAACTAGCATGCCTGTGATGGTTTATTATTCTGCCCATAGCATGCCTGTGAGGTTTTCCTTTGCTGCCATAACCATAGGAAAATTGCATGCTACAAAAGCATAAAATAAACATGCAAAACTCTCATTGAAATATCAAGTCGGTAGCCTTCTAACGCGTGGCCCTCATCAAACTATCGATCAGTGGTATTGTGAACTATTTTCCACCCTCGTGGGACACACTCACTTATCTTTAGGAGGTGTGTGGTGGCAATGGTTTCCCCAGTCCGTTTTAACCGTGCGCGCCTTCGCAAGGAAACTCATTGACCCTGGGCATAACGGTTAGGATCAGACTTGACTAGTTTTTCATATGTCACTGACATGATGAATCACTAGAGGTAGCTATTGAGAGGATAGGGTTCTGTGTTGTATCCAGCCCTCGCTGGACACAGAGCGCCTAGTCTGTCTTAACTAAGAGGAGTTGTGCACTTTCAATTGGCTGGAAGGCCTACCTAAAGAAGCATGAGATCACTCTGTGCATCCCAACTCACCCTCGTGAGTCGCGGAGACCTCATGTGAAATTAGGATCTTACTCACTTATTTCTATGTTGAGTTTGAGAGTTTTCAACTTGTTTTGGAAATAGTGGGAGCATAGCATTTAATTAAAGTCCTAGTTAAATGCTTGATCATTGTACTTATCTTACTTATTTGCTTATGGTAAATGGCATATCCTGATCTAAGATTGAAACTTTATAAAAACAAATTGAATGGGACAAATTGGACAAAGTGGTTCAAGATTTTGTCCAAGATACTCGAACAAGAAAATAAGGTGCATCTTCTTGAAAGGCCTCCATCCCAGCCTAGTATGTATTTAACTACTGAGTGGGAGTGGAATGTATATCTTGAACATTGTGAAGATAACTTGCAGTACACTGCTCTTGTCTTAGAGTGATCCTCTAGGTGCCCTCCATCCCAGCCTAGTTTGATCCTCTTATTATTTATGTTACAAATAGAGCTATCCATGTCCAAGACATATACTCCATTGCATAAAGTACCCTTCTTACAAAACACATTTGCAAGTGAAAAATAACAAATGTTCTCCTTTATTTCAAATTTAAATCCTTTATTTGCCAAGCAAGGAATGGATACAATGTTCTTAGTAAGCAAAGGTACATAATAGCAATGATCTAGCTCTAACTAAAGTCTAGAAGGTAGGGAGAGAGTCAAAATTCCTACAGCAACAACAACAACCTTGCCCCGTTTCCAACTCGTAGGTTAATCTCTCCAGGCCGCATCGATCTACTTTTCTTGAGCCCCTGCATATTTGTACAAATATGAGCTCCACATGCAGTATCCAATGCCCAGTGACCCTGCTCGCCATAATGGAAGCATCTCTATTCCTTTGACTTCCTGGCCTTTCTCTTCAGTGCTATGGTAGGACCTTTGGCACTACCCTTACCACGCGTCGTTGTGTACACAAGTGCATGGATACTCGAAGTAATAAAAAGACATAGAACCACAGAGGCCTCATTGTTAAGTACAAAAAAATTGATTTCTTACTAGCTAAGCAAATTCGAATGCGATATAGTGAACGATCAGAAATTACACGAAATATCATAGAGAAAAACTAGGACTAGGGTTTCACCATAATTTCGATGTCTAGACATATATAAGTATTCGTCAGTTTATTCTTGCTATGATAAAGATGTTATTTACTTTATAAAGTAATTGTCTCGCTGTCGCGACAACAATCTACAAAGAATAACCTTCACTCTCATGACTGATTATTTAGTGTTAAAAGTAAGTAAATCTTGAAAAAAAGAATTTAAATCACTTTCGTGGTTAAACCCTTAATGTCAATATCTCTAGTGAAAACTAAATATTCTCAAATCTTAGTTTCATAGGTTTTACTTTCTGATGACACCAATATTTATAGTATATTTTGTGTCACTTCATTGCTCTTTTTTGTGTCATATTTATACTACTTTGCTTATTATCATTCCCTTTTTATCAAATATTGCAGAATCTACTTCTTTTCTAGTTTTTTCATGATTTTTAGAGTAAAAAAACATATTCTTGATGGATTTTGGAAGATTTGAGTACACCAATGGATTCCAAACGTCGAGACAAAACTGCCAGTCAATTTTCATGCAAATCAGAGCTTTAGACAAAATTTCGGCAAGGTCGTAATTCATATTACCGTACCATAATTTTGAGTACTGCCGTAATAACGGACCACTGCCATAATTTGTGTCAGTTTTCATACAGAAAGTTTTGCAGAAAATACGGCACTACCGTAATCATTTCCAAGGTGTCATATTTTGAGGCGATTTTTGACCTGAAAGATTTGGAGAAAATACGGTACTGCCGTAAAGCATTTCACGGTACCGTAATTCCGGTTGGATACATAAGACTTTAAAGAAATTATGGCACTGCCATAACAGAAACCACGGCCGTAATTCTACCCTGGATGCGATTTTCACGGTCAACTTTCAAGTCTGATTTTTGCGCGATCGATTGCAAATGATCCAGGCCCTTAAATTCAAAATTGTAAGAAGGAAAAAGGGAGGCTGGGAGGAGGAGAACACGCCGTGCGCGAAAGCCCTAATTTTCATCCACTATCGAGGGAGAAATCGAGTTTTTCACCGCCGCTCTAGGCTTCACCGCCGGTAAGTATACAGCGCATCTCCGGTCGTGAAATTTGAGGGAAAGCTTCACTTGGAGGAAGAGACGATACCCCAGAAGTTTCAGAGAGAAAGGATCCCGATTGGAGGAGAAATCAACGAAAGAGTGGGCGTCGGCACTGTTCACCGCAATTCTTGGAGCAAATTACGACTGTAATTTCCATTACAGCCATGCTGTAAAGTTGTTTTCCCTTTTTCTCTTTGATTTTTGATCTTATGAAATTATGGTTTATTGTAACTCTTTTTCCATGCTAGCTTAAACCTTTTATAGGACATGGGGGAGTAATTCCTTTTGATTTCTTATTGACTAGATGATTTTTCCATTATTTCGTCAGCATAATTTTGTTATGATAATTTTACTTATGTGATGATTGCCTATAATTCTCCATAGTTTTCTTATTATCAAGCATGATTTTAGAGTTTTCGCAATGTGGACTGAATGGTGATTTGCTTGAGAACTTGTAACCCTAAAATTGAATTTTAGGAACTCACCGTAAGAAATTAGGTTAGTTCTTATTTCTTGATTTTAGAAGAATAATTGCCATGTTTGATAATTTGAATCTAGGATTGAGTTATTTTGTTAAACGTGATGATCTTGTGCGAAAGTGAGGATCGGAACGTTGGAAAACCTTAAGTAGAACATGTGTTGAGACTCGGATGCACGGAAGTGATACTTGAGATTCCACTTGAGACGATCAACTTAGGATTTGGATGCACGAAAGTGATCCTTGAGTTCTTTGATTGATGATTTACTTATTTTCAGCAAGGGATAGATCTTGCGCGAAATAAAAGGTGGATGAACCATAGTCCCAGTTTCTCTCTGATTTCGTGTTCTTTTTATCATTTACATGCATTATAATCGATTGCTTAGCTAGTAAGAATACAACTATTTGGTACTTAACACGTAGGTATCTATGGGATCAATGTTTTTATTACTTCGAAGTATCTGTGCACTTGCGGACACAACAAGTTTTTGGCGCCGTTGCCGGGGACCTTAGTTTTGTTAATATAAAAATAGTTGTTAGTATTGCTAGATTAAGTTTTATTTATTTTAGATTTAACTTTGTTTTCTATTTTTGCAGGTTTTGGATTTTGACAAGTTGTGACAGAACTGTGATTTCTGAAATTTGTGAATTTGACTGTGTTTTATATTTTCTATTTTTTTTGTATTCTGAAAAAAAAATACTCATTGGTGTTGGATAATCTTTCTGTTCTTAATAGATTTGAAGATATGTCTTTTAATCACTACTCATGGGCAACTAAAAGAGGTGAGGTATACATGCCACAAAGTAAGGATGAAGATGATTCATTGTATACTCTTGAAGTTAAGTTAAACTCTTATATGCACCCTTTTAGGACATCTTATTCTTCTATTGGATGTGATATTTGTGGATGTTTTGATCACTATACGTCTGATTGCAAAATTTTAACTCCTTCCAATCATGTTTCTGAACCATACTTTGAGGATACTGAGAAATTTAGGTTAAAACCCATGCTTGAAAAATTCATGACAAATCGAAGTAAGGAAATTGAAGATCTTCAAGGAATAATCAGTCAGCTTGCTTCACAAGTAGTTTATTTAACTGCTCATAAGAAAATTTTAGAAACCCAGATAGCACAACATGATTGTTTATTTGAGTTTGATTTGGAAAATGAAGAAATTGATTTAGAAAATTCCCCCTCTGATTATGATTGTTTTGAGATTGAGCCTTTTGTGAACATTGATGAATCTCACTCTGATTTTGATAATTTTGAAATTGATTCATGTGATAATTTATTTATGGAAAAGTTTGAGGAAATTGATTTTGTTAAATCTCCTTTTGATTATAGTGATAATTATGAAATTGATTCTTTTGATGATATATTATTTGTGGTTAAATCTGATGAAGGATATGAGGGGACTTAATTAGAAAAATCTTACTCTGATTTTGTTAGTAATTTTAAAATTGATGAAGTGCATGAAAAACTTGAAAAGGATTTGAAAATTATGAATATTGATGAATCTCAATCTGATGTTTTGCCCATATCTACTATTCAATCTTCTGATTTATTTAAAAAATTATGCTTTATTGAAGAACCTAATGTGAGACACAAAGATTATTTTGATGATCCAATACTTGAATCTTTTGATCAAAGTCCTATTGCAATTGAAAATATAAATTTGAAGAAAGGACTAATGATTTTGCTTATTCACAAATATAGGAAGATCATTAAATACTCTTTGTGTGGATTTGAAAATTTTGATCTTGATTTCTGCTGCATATTTGAGAAAGCCATGTCAATCTTGATTTACATAAAATTTTGGATGTTTGGATTAGTGGCTAAACTTTTTGGACAAAGGAAATGTAGAAAATTATATGCTATTTACTATGGTACTGATCCACCTACTTCACCATGATATCTGGGTTTTGGTCAAGCTATAGACCTAAAAATTAGCGCTTCTTGGGAGGCAACCCAAGCACTCTTACTTAAGTTTACTTTTTTTTATTTTAGTTTATTTTTAGAATTAACTTTTCTTTTCTTTTTTGTAGGGTAAATCAAAATTTGCGCCAAATATAGCACTACCGTAATCTTTTTCACGGTGCCGTAATTTTGGTTGAATTCTTACCCGAGCATTTTCTGACGTTTTGTGAAAAATACAACGGTATCGTATTCTTTTTCATGGTGCCATAATTTCGGCTGATTTTTGACCTGATAGTTTTTCACCTTTTATGGCACTACCATAATCATTTTCACGGTACCGTATTTTTGGTTTATTTTGACCAGAATGTTTCTTGACATTTACGGCAGAGCCGTAACCATTTTTATGGTGCCGTAATTTCATCATATTTCTGACCCAAGAAATTTGAGTATATTACGGCACTGCCGTAAGGAATTTCACATCCGTAATTTGAAATCTGCATTCTACTTATCTGATTAGGTGTTTCTCACAGTGATTTTAAGAAACTGGGGTGGTAAAATTTTTGATCTTTGGCACAAACATGAACTACTCATCTTTTACTATCATTTGGATATTTTTATTGAATTTTACAGTCCAAGGATCATCCTATAACACATAGCATCTTTTGGTACTTGATTAATTTCTGCAGTAGTTTTTTTTTTACTAATCTGATTAGTGTTTTTGCTGGAGAATTTTAAGATGCTTTGTTGAGTTAAAACCCTGATCTTTCACTTGAAATTGGAAGTACATGTTTCATTCTATCTCTTGGATTTGTTGTTTTCATGAAAATATTTTATGATCATTCTTCGAAGCATGACAACTTTTGGTAACTCATTAATTTCTGTGCAGTTTTTGATCTAGTAATCTGATTAGCCTTCTTTCTGCTGATACCCTAAATTCCTGACAGATTTTGATCCTTCAATTTTCATACACCCGCAAAGAACAAGTTTTATTCTACTTCATTGTTCTGTCTATTTTCTTTCTGGATCATTAAATCTTATTCTTGGGTATAGCTACTTTTCATAACTGAATTAGTATGCTGCTCTGCTATCCTTGGACACCTGCAGCTTCTTCTCCAGATTCGCATCGACTCTGACTACCAGCCACTGCTGCTTCTTCAGCGCTCATCATCTTCAGATCTCCGATCCGGCAATCTACTTCTAGCTACATCGCTTTCCACCAGAAAAATTTGCCGGAGCACCACCGACAGCCTCTTACTTCTTCTGCTGCCTTTGTTTCCATTGATTTTATTTATTTTTGCAGCAGGATCTTCATTATTGACTCTGAATTTATTTATGCAGCATTATTTCTCGCAGCCCACCAGCCGACGACTTTGCTTCCAGGACTGTAGTCTCTAGCAGGCCACTGGAGACTACTCATCATCACTTTACTGTCGGCACCATCATTTATTCCACATCAGCTCTTTCCACCGGCACCTTCCTTGGACCACTGATGACATCTCTGATTTTCCTTTGAGAAAAATATTTTATATCATTTCTTTTTAAAGCAAGAGACTATTTTTGGTCTGAGCCTTATGTACCTTAAATTGTGGAGGTAAAATTTCCAAAAGACACATTTTTGGACCTAGCAGCACTTGCCCCAATGCTACACCTCTAATAATGATCGAGCTTGCTATATAGTTTTGTGAGTATTGTTTGCACTTTCTAGTGATCTTATTCGATATGATTATATAGTGTTGCTACTTGATTTGTTTTACTATTTGCTATGATTGTATCACTTATGAGATTTTTATTCGATGTCATGTCTTGAATCTATTATTTTACACTTTTGATCATGATTGTATGAGTTTCATGCTTCACACCTTTTGCATTGACTTTGATATTTTTAATGTTTAAAAATTTTTATGACTTGAATCCATGTGATGAGAGGTGTGTGGATTTTTCTATAATGATGAATGTTTATGCATATGCTTGTGATGGAGATATACCTATTACGTTGAATTTATTTCGTCAATATATATCTACTTGTTGAAATGCTTCATTGATTGATGCATAAAGTTTTGGGTAGTATGTTGTTTGATGAATGCAATATAAGAGTGAAACATCTTTCTTAAATAAAATGAGCATATAAGTGTAATTTTTGAATTGATGTCAATTGGTTAACCTAGTTGATGCTTAGTGTATCTTACTATTTGTTGGGAAGAAAGAATCCAAGATCCAAACAGAGAGAGAGAGAGTCTCCTACTTGGCACTGTGTAAAATTGACAGTGGTACCAAAGATATGGGTTGAAGTCTGAAAAAATTTAAAAAAAGAGAGAGAAAAAGAAAATTACTCCTCAACTTGGCACTATGTAAAATTGACAGTGGTACCGAAGATAAGAGTTAAAGTCCCAATAAAAAGTATGTATCTATGTAGGTACATGATATCCAAAAAGAATAAAAAGAAAAATGAAGAAAAGGAAAATTTCGGGTGGAAAAATATTTTGGATATCCTATTCCTGTAAACAAAGGTGTGATAGATTTAAACTAAAACTTGGGTGAATTCATGAGATTAAGATTCTGTTTATTATGCGAGTTGCGAAATTTTATTTAATGAAAGTTGTGAATCTTAAAGATTAAATTCAGAGGACGATTGTGTCCGCAAGTGCACAGATACCCGAAGTAATAAAATAGATATCGAACCACAGAGACCTTGTTGTCAAGTACTGAATAATCGATTTCTCGCTAGCTAGGCAATCAAAAAATAGTGAATCAAACTATCAAAAAGAACACGGAGAAAATATCAGAGAGGAAATCGGGACTAGGGGTTCATCTACTTTAATTTCTAATGACTAGATTAAGATAAGTATTTGTCAATCTAATTCTATTCTGGTAAAGGTAAAATTTACTTTATAAATAAATTGTCTCGCTCTCGCGCAGACAATCATATAAAGAACCGATCCCCACTCTCCGCAAGATCTATTCAATGCTGAAAATAAGTAAATCATCAGCTAAGAACTCAAGGATCACTCTCATGCATCCGAATTCTAGGTTGATCACCTCAAGTGGAAACTCAAACATCACTCTCGTGCATCCGAGTCTCAACACTAGTTTTACTCAAGGGTTTCTAACGACTCGATACTCAATCTCTTGCAATATCAAATCAAGTCTACACATTAACTCAATCCAAAGAGTCATAAAATCAACAAGGCATTATAGTTCTCTAAAAAACAGAATTCGAAGAACAACCTAATCTCTTACGGTAGTTCCAAACTCAATAATTCCTAGGGTTCCGAATTTCAAATAATCAACCTCTCGATCTATTTCACAAAATTCTAAAACATGCTGATATTTAAGACACAAGAGAGAATTAAAGAACAATCAATCACAAGGGTAAAATTATCATAATAAAATCAGTTTGACAAAATTAGGGTTTTCTAGCCATTAAGAAACAAAGAGATTACATCCCCATGTCCCGTAAAAAGATTAAGCTACCATGATGAAAGGATTGCAATAAAACATGTTCTCAGAGTGATAAGGAATCGAAAAGAGGGAAGAAAGATTTCAAAACAGGGCTGTAATGAAATTACAGCCCGTAATTTACTTTGAACAGTGCTGTCACCACTGTTGTGTCGATTTCTCCTTTGATTCAACTCCGAACACTCTGGAACTTGAGGTGCGTGTTCTCCTTCACTAGGTCAAGTTCTCTGTCAAATTTCGTGGCCGGAGGTAGTCTGTAGGTGGAGAACCGACGAACCCTAATAATTCTGCCTCTCTCTCAATTTCTTCGTGGATTCGTGATAAAATTCCTTCCCTCCAGTCTGGATATATTCTCCTCGTTAGGACGAGTTCGCCCCTTCTTTCAGATCTATATTTGGACTCCTAAATCTCTAGAAATTGCATTTTGACTGATTCGGCGGAAATCTCGAGTTTCTGGGTTGGCAAATACGGCACCGTGTAGATGTACATGGCAGTGCCGTATTTCTTTCTGTGAAATCTGGTTAGAAAGCACAGCACCGTGCATTCTCCTACGGCGGTGCTATATTTGAGCTCAAACGTCTCTGGTCAAAATTGGTGGCAAATACGGTACCGTGAAAGATTCGGGGAGAAATACGGTACTGTGTAGATGTACACGGTGGTGCCATATTCTCCCTCAAGTTTTCGGGTGGAAATCTCCCCAAAATACGGTATCGTGAAGGTTTCGGGGCAAAATACGGTAGTGCCGTGTGTTTGTCTGGTTAAAAGCGCCACAATACGGTACCGTGCAAATGTACATGGCAGTGCCATATTTTTTTTCTAGGAGCATCCTTTTGACTTAAAATTTGATGGGTGGACCCCTCTTCATGGTTGGAACTCATTCATACATCTGAATTGCTTGAAAACCGGCGATAATAATGCCTTTTTACCTGAAATTGATAAAAAACCAAAGATTGTAGAGATTCAGAAGTATTTGGTAAAAAGTTTATAAAAGCAAAGTAAAAGAGTAAGACTATGGCTCAATAGACTACCAAATAAGTTTGGAAAACACTATGAAATTTAGAGTCATCAAACACATAAGGCTCAAACTTTACTTGTCCTCAAGCAAATAAAGAAATCAATACTGAGTATTGAAACATAAATTTCGATATGACGAATAAATTTCTCGAATATAATCATCCATAGAGAATTTTATCAATTTCACACAAAATTTTCAAGTAAATACATCGTCTTCTGAAATTAATCTTTAAGACTTAATAATTCAATTAAATAAAAGTTCGCAACATGCATGGTAATAGAATTTCAACTTCATGAATTAATCTTGTTTTTGAGATTTTCATCCAATATGTTTTTGTTTACAGGAATAGGATCTCCAAATCTTTTTTTCACTCATTTTTTTTATTTGTCCTTGACATTCTCTAAATCGATTACCACCCTTTTTCCAATGACGAATTTAGAGTATGTTGGTCACATAACCACACATAATAGAACTCATATCTCATAGTTAGAAAGAATTTTCTTGAGACAGAGGAGTCACTGTCAAAGGAGCTCTCTCTTGGCATGTATCTACATAGATACACACTTTTGCAATGAACTTCAACTCTTGTCTTAGGTACTATTGTGAACACAATGCCAAGAAGAGGAGTTATTCTTTTTCTTTTTGTGGACTTGAACCCATGTCTTTAGGTCCCACTGTTAATTTTATATAGTGCCAAGTAGGGGAGTCATCCTTTCTCATGGATTTGGATATCTTTTTCCCAACAAATAACATAAAAGATTATAAAGATTAACTAGATTAATCACTTGATATCAACTCAATAACATGTGCAAATATGCTCATTTTATTCTAAAGAATTATTTCACTTCAAGATTGCATTCACTAAACAATGCATTTACCTAGAATTTCATGCATCAATTAATGAAAAATTTCCAACAAATAGATTATATCAGAGAAATAAATTCAACATATAAAATCTATTTCCAATTTCCAGAAATTGATATGCATGATAATTCGTTAAAAATTTTGGCATGGTGTTTGTAGTATTTTCAGAAAAATCCTTCTACACATCATCATCATATTGTGTCAACACAACCAAATCGAAATATCTATCAATAAAATCAAAAGGCGAGGATCCGTGGCATGTAAGCAAAGAAGTTTGAAGTATTCAACTTCCATTTGAACACATGGATTATCAGAAAAATATAAAGGATGGAATGCAAATAAGTAGGAAGAAAATACTCAGAAAGGTCTATTAGTCTGTGTCAGACCCAATCATCCTCTATGTCTTCGGGTTCGCACCACTAGAGTTTTATTTTATTTTTTTCTGTGACAAAAATTAATTTTCACCTACAAAAAGAAAGGAAAAATTAGTGCTAAGTAAAAAAAAACAAAAACAAAAATAAAGTAAAAGAAAGCAAGCTAAAGCAAAAGTGCTTGGGTTGCCTCCCAAGAAGCGCTAATTTATGGTCATTAGCTTGACCGTTTAACACTCAGATTTGATCGTGGTTGTGTCTTTGGTGGCCATCCTGATTTCTCGATGTCTCGTTCAGGGCTCTTGAGAACATGAGGTTCAAACTTGAAACAGTATCCAAATTTATTTATGAGCCTTTTTACTTCTTCAGGCAATTTTGATATTCCTCTCCTCTTTCGTCTCTTTCTTTTCTTCTTCACTACCCTTTTCGGAAATTCTTCATTAGCACACTCAGAAGATGTGTCAGTTTCAAAGTCAGAAGGTTCATCAAACAAATTATGCATGTCACAAAAAACCTCATCATCAAATATGTCTATGCTACAACATGTTCCTGAGTGTGATGCTCTTTTTAAAGAATCAGTCAAATCAAATTCGATTATATCACCACAAACTTCAAAAGTCAATTTTCCCTTTTTTACATCAATGAGTGCTCCAAATGTAGCCAAGAAAGGTCTACCATGTATAATAGGGTTTTTCAAATTTTCTTCCATCTCTAAAACTATAAAATCAGCAGGTATGAAAAACTTACCAATCTGTATAGGAACATTTTCTAATATACCAACCGGATGCTTTATTGATGAGTCAGCAAGTTGCAAAGTCATTGAGGTTGGTTGGAGTTCTCCAATATCCAATTTCCTGTAAAGAGAATAAGGTATTAAACTAACACTTGCATCGAGGTCACATAAGGCTCGGTTAGAAGCCATATCTCCAATAGAAACAGGAATAGAAAAACTACCTGGATGCTTTAGCTTAGGTGGCAACTTATTGTGTATGATAGCACTACACTTCTTAGTAAGTGCCACAGTACCAAGATCATCAATCTTTCTCTTGTTAGATAGAATCTCTTTTAAAAACTTTGAATAAGTTGGCATTTGAGTCAAAACTTCAGTAAATGGAACATTGATATAAAGTTTTCTAAGAACATCTAAAAATTTGTCAAACTGTTCATCTAACTTTGTTTGAACAATCCTTTGGGGAAAAGGAATTGGTGGCATATAGGGTGGTGGTGAACTAGTTTTAGAATCATCAACCTTACATGGAAAATCACCTCTAGGTTCATCACCCTTGTGAGGTGACAAACTAGTTTGGGACTGCTTATGTGCAGGTTGTGATTCCAAAACTGGTTCACCCCTAAGTTCAAGTCTGGGCTCCACCTCATCATCATCAAGAGACTCCCTAGGATCATCCAATTGTTTTCCACTTATAGTTATGACAGCATTGCAATATTCCCTAGGGTTGGGTTCAGGTTTGGCAGGTAATTTTCCTAGGGGTCTAGATGAAGTGCTAGCCTGTTGTGCAACTTGGTTTTCTAAAATCTTGTTGTGTGCCTCTACTCTTTCCAACCTGGAGTTGATTTGACTAAGATTTTCCTTAAATTCTTCATTTTGCCTACTTTGATTAGACATGAATTGATTTTGATTTGCCAAAATTTTCTCAAGCATGGATTCTACACTAGAATTCTGATTTGTGTATTGGTTCTGGTTTTGATTAGGCCTTTGGAATCCCCTATTCTTAGTTTGTCCTCTCTCATTGTTATTGTTCCTCCATGAAAGGTTGGGGTGATTCCTCTACCCAGAGTTATAAGTACTAGAGTAGGGATCATTAGCTTTACTTTGATTATAATTCCCTACTTCATTCACTTGTTCCTCACCTTTATCAATAATGATTTTGCACTCTCTAGCATGGTGCCCATTGTTTCCACAAACCTCACAAACAACAGAAGATATAGCAGCGGTTTGCATTTGGAAAGAATCAAAACGGTTACATAACGAGTCTACCTTTTCTGCAAGAGAGCGCCAACCATCACCATCGTTCTTACCCTGAGGAGGCCGATAAAGCACTCCTCTCTCGGAAGCCCATTGATTGTAATTTAGTGCCATCTCCTCAATCAAGGCATGGGCATCTTCAACAGTCTTGTTCATCAATGCTCCCCCTGCAGCAGTATCAACAGTTAAGCGTGTATTGTAAAGCAAACCATTATAGAAAGTCTGAATTAAAACCCAGTTTTCCACTCCATGGTGGGGGCACTTCCATTGGAGCTCATTAAAGCGCTCCCATGCTTCACTCATTGATTCTCCGTCTCTCTGGGCAAAGCCTGTGATTTGGTTCCTCAACTGGATCATTTTACTGGGAGGAAAGTACTTCTGCAAGAAGGCATTTGACAAGCGCTCCCAAGTAGTAAACATCCCAGTTGTATGTGCATGAAGCCAGGCTTTTGTTCTGTCCCTGAGAGAAAAAGGAAACAGTCTTAGTCTGAGGGCATCGTCAGATACACCATTAATCTTTATGGTGTCACAGAATTCAAGGAAAAGGGATAAGTGTTGGTTTGGATCTTCCAAAGGAGATCCTCCAAACTGATTCTGTTGAATCATCGATAAGAACGCTGGCTTGATCTCAAAGTTATTCGCATCTATAGTAGGCCTAGTGATGCTGGAATGAATTCCTTGTGTATTTGGGGTTGCATTGTCGCGCAATGTCCTTCTTTCAGCCATGATAGATTCTTCTTCTCTTTCTTCTACAACTTGTGTCTCCTCAAATCTCAATCTCTTTCGCAGTCTCAGACTCTTGTTTATCTAAAGATCAAAAGGTACAAGTGGTCCTGACCTAAGATTCCTGCGCATGCAAACTAGATAGATCAAGTGATTTCAAGAAAATAGAAAATAAACAGAAAGAAAAACAAAACAGTAAATAAAACCTAGTCTAGTAATAATCTCGATATCTTCAATATCGACAAAACCAAGATCCCCGGCAATGACACCAAAAACTTGTTATGTCCGCAAGTGCACGGATACTCGAAGTAATAAAATAGATATCGAACCACAGAGACCTTGTTGTCAAGTACTGAATAATCGATTTCTCGCTAGCTAGGCAATCGGAAAATAGTAAATCAAACTATCGAAAAGAACACGGAGAAAATATTAGAGAGGAAATCAGGACTAGGGGTTCATCTACTTTAATTTCTAATGACTAGATTACGATAAGTATTTGTCAATCTAATTCTATTATGGTAAAGGTAAAATTTACTTTATAAATAAATTGTCTCGCTCTCGCGCAGACAATCATGCAAAGAACCGATCCCCACTCTCATGCAAGATCTATTCAATGCTGAAAATAAGTAAACCATCAGCTAAGAACTCAAGGATCACTCTCGTGCATCCGAATTCTAGGTTGATCACCTCAAGTGGAAACTCAAAGATCACTCTCGTGCATCCGAGTCTCAACACTAGTTTTACTCAAGGGTTTCTAACGACTCGATACTCAATCTCTTGCAATATCAAATCAAGTCTACACATTAACTCAATCCAAAGAGTCATAAAATCAACAAGGTATTATAGTTCTCTAAAAAATAGAATTCGAAGAACAACCTAATCTCTTACGGTAGTTCCAAACTCAATAATTCCTAGGGTTCCGAATTTCAAACAATCAACCTCTCGGTCTATTTCACAAAATTCTAAAATATGCTGATATTTAAGACACAAAAGAGAATTAAAGAACAATCAATCACAAGAGTAAAATTATCATAATAAAATCTGTTTGACAAAATTAGGGTTTTCTAGCCATTAAGAAACAAAGAGATTACACCCGCATGTCACATAAAAAGATTAAGCTACCATGATGAAAGGATTACAATAAAACATATTCTCAGAGTGATAAGGAATCGAAAAGAGGGAAGAAAGATTACAAAACAGGGCTGTAATGAAATTACAGCCCGTCATTTGCTTTGAACAGCGCTGTCACCACTGTTGTGTTGATTTCTCCTTCAATTCAACTCCGAACGCTCTGGAACTTGAGGTACATGTTGTCCTTCACCAGGTGAAGCTCTCTGTCAAATTTTGTTGCCGGAGGTGGTCTGTAGGTGGAGAACAGACGAACCCTAGCAATTCCGCCTCTCCTTCAATTTCTTCGTGGATTCATAATAAAATCCTTCCCTCTAGTCTGGATATATTCTCCTCGTTAGGACGAGTTCGCCCCTTCTTTCAGTTCAAGATTTGGACTCCTAAATCTCTGGAAATCGCGTTTGGACTGATTCGGCGGAAATCTTGGATTTCTGGGTTGGCAAATACGGCACCATGTAGATGTACATGGCAGTGCCGTATTTCTTTCTGTGAAATCTGGTTAGAAAGCACGGCACCATGCATTCTCCTATGGTAGTTCCATATTTGCGCTAAAACTTCTCTGGTCAAAATTGGTGGCAAATACGGTACCGTGAACGATTCGGGGAGAAATACGGTAGTGTCGTATTTGTGCTGGAGCTTTTTGTTCTGAACTGTCATAAAATACGGTACTGTGTAGATGTACACGGTGGTGCCGTATTCTCCCTCAAGTTTTCGGGTGGAAATCTCCCCAAAATATGGTACTGTGAAGGTTTCGGGGCAAAATACGGTAGTGCCGTGTGTTTGTTTGGTTAAAAGCATCACAATACGGTACTGTGCAGATGTACACATGATGCAGGAGCATAAAACATAGAAGAAGGGGAAAACTTGCTCCAGGAGGTGCCCCGCAAATTTTTTGTGAGTTCTGGCATCACAGAATGTTCCGCGGTCGACCCAACGACCGAGAACGCTGCCCGCGGCTTCTGCAGCAGCGTTCCAGACCACACATCCCGATATGTACAGAACATTCCTCAGGGTACCAAGCGACCTAAACCACAGCCCAAGAAAGTTTATGCAAATTCGGGTGTCACAGAATGTTCCGCGGTCGACCCAGCGACCGAAGTCACACCTGAGGAAGTTCCTGTGGATTATGGCAAGTATGCATAGAATGTTCCGCGGTCGACCCAGCGACTAAAGTCACACCCCGAGGAAGTTCCTGTGGAAAAAGTCAAGTATGCATAGAATGTTCCGCGGTCGACCCAGCAACCAAAGTCACACCCCGAGGAAGTTTCTGTGGACTGTGGTGAAAAAGTCATGGGGTGTGGAACTGGTCATGGGGTGACCCATGGAAATCCTGGAATCGCCGATTTGCCCCAACGACCCCATTTTGACGTGCACAACCCTCCCCACCATGTTCATCCATTTGAGGAGGATCCAAAGGAGCCCAACAAAGTGATTATTCGGCGATCCCAACGCACATCCCATCCGCCGGATTGTTTTGTGGGTGTCGTTAGCCCACTTGCAGTCCACACCGAAATGATCCAGCCCAAGGGTGCCGTAGACCAGCCCCCAAGCGGCCCAACTCCGGAAGGACACCGCAATCATGTCAGTAACACGGCCCAAGAGTGTGCCACGATGGCGGTGACTCAGCCTACGACGTCCAAATTCTGCTGCTTCATCGCGGTATGCTCCGAAAGACCTGCGCCAGTCCACTTTAGTTGCTTGCGGTGACTCAGCCTACCTTCGCAGCCTACCTCATACTAGCAGGAATCAAAAGACCTGCGCCAGTCCACTTTAGTTGCTAGAAGTTTATTACTCTTTTGTCCCTTGTAGCAGTTTTTGTCCTTATGTAGCAGTCTTGACTACTTTTGGGCTGCAAAAGTAGGTAGTTGGTAGGAATTCAGCCCTTGTCTTGTTCCCCTCTCTTATCCTATAAAAGAGAAGGGGTGGGCTAGCTTCATTCTCAGTTCTCTAGAGTGGTAGAGTACTCCAACTTGTGGAGATCCAGGAGAGTGCCTCGATTCCAAGGTTGTAAGCGTCTTGCCTTGACTTCGAGGCGTGTAGGAGTCGTGGTCGGTGCCTCGACTCGAAGGTCCATTTCCAGCATTATAAGAAGTAAATCCCACCACCTCCGGTGGGTCAGGTTTGCCTGTTTTCCATTCCCTCGTGTTCTTTTCCGCTGTAGTTTCCCTCTTTTCCACGAGTATCCGCACGGCGGAGGCGTCGTCGTTCCTTGTTTTTGGTTTGTTTCAGGCGCATAGGCGCGCGAGCTGCACGCTGCGAATCTGCTGTCCCCATTGCGACGTGCTGAGCTTAAAATTTGCTTAGAGAGCGCACTAAATGCTAAGAGGTTAGTGATGTATTTTCAGTAGTTGAGTGTCGTTGATTCCTTCTTGCATTCGTGTTGCCCCGATCGAACTCAACGCTGATTTCTTCGTGTTTTCCTGCTATTTTCTGAACGCTTTTCACTTCCCTTGTCTAAAGACCCTCTCCCGTTTTCATGTGCATCGTGAAGGAACCCTTTCTTGAGGGGGGCGAAAAACCCTAATATGCGCATCTAGAATTTTGGCATAGCGGAAACTAGGGTTTCTAGAATCGCATGTATGATATATGATCAACTTCTATAACTTGTATGGATCAAAACGAAAACATACCATAGCCATTGCAAGGATGGTGACTTGGAAGCAAAGATGCGAGTGCTTCTTCTCCAAAGGCACCGCACACAAGATGAGAGATAGCTCCTTCTTGAATCTCCTTGTGCTAGCAAGGATCTCCAAGTAATCCTTTTGTGTGGAGGAGAAGAGATGGATTTCCTTGGCAACCGAATTTTCTTCCTTGGCGTGAAGACCACCCAAGACGAGAGCAAGAGAGGATGCAAGTCGGCGTGAGCAAGAGCGGATGCACCTTACGTTCGAAAACGTTGAAGAGATCAACAAAGAAAAACGGCTTTCCAAAAATACAAAGCACTAAGTCCTCCTTCAATGCCCACGTTACCATGCCCCATCGAACTTCTCTCAAAATGAACCATACATTCACATAAGTGAACCGGTTCATTTTAATTTGGTTTAATTGCATTTGGTTCAAAGACCAAATCAAACCAAGCCCAAACCAAGACATGGTCTAGATCACCTATGAACCAGATGGTTCAAGATCTAACCATTCATCTCTTGATGCTCTTAATCTCATCGATCTAGCATCAGATCTCTCGATCGAAGTTTACCGATCTAAAGCCCTAATCAATCAAACATGATCAGACCAGATCTCACTTACAATCAGAGTTTAAATTCCTTTAAACTGAACCAAAACAATTCAGTCCACACGATCTGACATAAGTAAGCCATATCATCAAATTGTGCGACCCTAAGGGTTTCCTTCAAATGTCGGTAACGATAACTCAAGTTATCACGATCAGTGAGGGGTATCTAGCAACACATCACTGTCTCCCGATATAAAGGAAAGAGTCTTCCAAGACTACACCCAAACCATAGCACAAGTGTGAATTCAACTCACTAGGCATACATGTTTCCTTTGCCACTGGATGTTCTTATTGGACAAGCGTGTCAAGCCTGTAACTCCAATACAATGAGAATGATTAGATCAGATGAACATAGTCATCTGGGTATGGCCATACACTTTCTCAATCATCTCATCCAAGGGGGGGCCCCATTAGAACATCACACTCCAAACTAAGAGACGGCAATCCTATATCTATCACTAGTGCCCTAACATGACTCATGCTCATTATCCAAGATAATCTATAACCATTATATTTCAAATGATATTGAACTACCTCAAAACAATGCCAATCATCATTTAGAAACACAAGTGATCTCAAGTCAAAGGAAATATGCCACTTGTTTGCATACAAGGATTATTCACATTGTGACAAGCAATTGAACATCCTATGTAGGGTCTGTCCAGTACATCCAATGTACCCATGAGTCTACATCTTATTCCATGCTCAAAGCATCCTATAAGATTAGAACACATATTAGTCTCAATCATATCAAGGCTGTCTCATGTTCACCAAGATATCTCGACTAAGGACTTAACTGCATGTCAGCCAAGCTGAATAGCATTGAGACATTATTCAGAAGTATACATATTGCAGCAGATAATGTAACAACTTGAATAACAACCATTGCCTTTATAAACATAAAGTTTATACATGATACTGATACAATCCCAAGGCCTCAAACATTAGCCTTAAGGGCATACCCCAACACATCGTGTAATCCTTTAGAGTACGGCTTTAAGGACCCTCCTCCCACTAGTAGCTGCATCAATTTGGTATCAAAGCAAGTTGTGCGAGCAATCCTTATTGTTAGCACGATCCATACGTAGTCATATTTCTTCACGATTTTTGCATTTTCTGCATCTCTCATTTAGCCTTGTTTGTGCATGGTGACTACGAGGTCACAAGTTATGTCTCCCCAATACCCGGAAACCATACCTGAAACCCAAGTATCGGTCCAACCCTCGGAAGGGAGTAGAACCAATGTAGACTCTTTAGCTGCACTTGAGGCGCGAGTCGATGCTAAGTTGGATGCACTGTCCACGCGCTTGGAGTCCCATGAGGGAAGTACAAGCGCGATGTTTCAGCAAATAATGGCTGGGATCCACAACCTCACTCAACGTCCTAAGTTATCGGAGCCGAGACGCTCGAACCCAATTCACCCCCCACCATCCGCAAACCCAGCACCTCCCACTTGAGAGTTACCTCCGCTCGCCGCTTCCACGCGGCCTCGCGTCCATGATGACTCCGGTCGCCCGCAACCTTATGAGGTCCACGGGAGTTTAGGCTTCAAACCACTAGATGAGGATGATGTTTGGGCCGCACAAGGGCCCCAATCTGACGGCCGCTTTGGCCATACTTGGGCCGGTCAAGGGCCCCCAATCCAACAACGTGTAGATCGTCCCCACGTGGAGGACGACTTCCGTCGTTACATTAGGAACACCCCCGCGCCCTTTGCAGGAAGCCTTGACCCCACAAAATTTCTTGATTGGATCGCGTCCGTCAATTCTTACTTTGACCTTAGTGATTGGGCCCCCGAGTCCCGTGTCCAGTTTGTGCGCAACTTGTTGGAAGGCCCGACAAGTTTGCATTGGGCAAATGTGGAATGCCAAAATGCGCAACAAGCCCTTCCTCCCATCGTTGATTGGGAGGAGATGAAGTATCGCCTCCGCGAGTGATACGTGCCCCCTTCGTATAGGCAGTGTCTACTTGATCAGTATAGTAGTTTACACCAAAGGTCGAGTACCGTCGAGGAGTACCGCCTCACCTTTGAGACGCTACAACTCCGTTGCAACTTGCAAGAGGACCCTGAACTGTCGTTGTCCAAGTTCAAGAATGGGCTCCGGTCGGACATTCGCTGAGCCTTACCCTAGTACGGCTCGGAGACATTTGACCAAACCTTTTAGCGCGCTCGAGACATCGAGCACGACCTTCGGGCTGCGGTTCGACGCAGCGAGTCTGGACCCCCTAGACGCTATCCTTTGGGCGGACCTCCTCATACCCACCCTCAACCCGAGCGCCACGAGCCTCGTCCTGACCCACGATCCGCGCCTGTGGCCCATCACTCCCCTAGGCGTCCAGCCCCCGGTGCCCTACCCTCTCGCCCAACTTGGGAAGAGAGGGGGAAGGCCCCACTCGTTAGCCTGCCTGGTCGCGTCAACTGTTACAACTGCCTCCAACCGGGTCATCTTTCCCGTGACTACCCTCGGAAGTCCGCCACTGCAGACAAAGCCCCAACCCGTGTAGCCACCATCACCCGCAAGCCCGTGGAGCAGGATATTGAGGCCGAGTGTTACACAAGCGGTGATGAGTCGGGTCACCCCACAGTTGCGATTGTGCGGTGCACCCTTGTTCAACCCACACCCGCCGAGGATTGGCGGCGCTCGAGCATTTTCACGACTTACATCAAGTGCAATGGGCACTCATGTAAGATTGCCATAGATGGTGGTAGTAGCCTGAATGTGGTCTCCCGGACCGCAATCACGCACTTCGGTCTCCCCATAGAACCCCACCCCAAGCCTTACTCTATCGCGTGGGTTTACACGTCGAGTCTTCCAGTCACCCACCGATGCCAGGTCCCCATCGCCTTTAGGGCCTATCGTGAGAAAGTGTGGTGCGACGTGGCGGCTATGGATGTCGCCCACGTCCTTCTCGGACGTCCTTGGCTATATGATAGGGATGTGATCCACTATGGTCGGTCAAACACTTACGTGTTTGACCACAACGACCAGAAAATTCGTTTGATCCCGGCTCCACCCAAGGAGCTTCGTGCATCCACTTCCAAGGGGCTGATCACTCCGTCGGTGCCTACCCCTCCGGCGCCTACCATGATCTCCCTCATGCGCACCTCTGCGCTTGTGCGCGAGGCCCAGGAGACTAAGGTCATGTACGCGCTCATGATTCGCGAGGCACAGGACCCCACCTTGTTCGAGGGTATGACACCTCTGACTGAGGTGTCCGCTCTCCTCTCTGAGTTCGCCGATATTAGCCCCGAGGACTTACCCCATGGTCTTCCCCCGGATAGGGAGATCTAGCATGTGTTTGACCTTCTCCCCGGTGCACCCCTCCCTAACTTGCCACACCACCGCCTCAACCCAACCGAACATGCTGAGTTACAACATCAAGTCGATGACCTCCTCATGAAGGGGTACATCCGTGAGAGTTTGAGTCCCTGCGCTGTGCCTGCCTTGCTCACGCCCAAGAAGGATGGGCCGTGGCGCATGTGTGTGGACAGCCGTGCCATTAACTGTATCACCGTCAAGTATAGGTTTCCTATACCTCGACTTGATGACATGTTGGACTTGTTTCTGGCGCGTCTTGGTTCTCCAAGTTGGACCTCCGAAGCGGATACCACCAAGTCCGCATTCGCGAGGGCGACGAATGGAAAGCTGCATTCAAAACCAAAGATGGGTTGTATGAGTGGCTCGTGATGCCCTTCGTGCTGTCTAACGCCCCTTCCACTTTCATGCGACTCATGAGCCAAGTCCTCAAGCCCTACATGGGCAAATTCCTGGTCGTTTATTTTGACGACATCCTGATTTTCAGTCGGACCCAAGCCGAGCACCTCGAGCATCTTCGCTCCACCTTAACCTCTTGCGCAAGGAGCGCCTCTTCCTTAACACGAAGAAGTGCTCCTTCATGACCAGCCGAGTTCACTTTCTCGGCTACATTGCGTCTGATCAAGGCCTTTCCGTTGACCCCGCTAAGGTCGAAGCCTTCCGGCATTGGCCCGAGCCTCGTACTGTGTCGGATATCCGTAGTTTTCTAGGTCTTGCGGGCTTCTACCGCCGCTTCATTAGGGGTTTTAGCACGATTGCGACCCCGCTGACCCAGCAGCTGTCTAAGGATGACTTCGAGTGGACTACAGCCACTCAATGCACCTTTGAGTCCCTTAAGGACGCCATCACGACCGCACCGGTTTTGCGCATCCCTAACTTCGCCAAAGTGTTTGAGGTCGCGTGTGACGCCTCCGGTACTGGTATCGGGGATTGCCTTAGTCAAGAAGGCCATCCGGTTGCCTTCTTCAGTGAGAAACTGAACGCTGCTCGTCAGCGTTATTCGACCTACGACAAGGAATTTTACGCCATCGTTCAGTCGCTTCGGCAGTGGAGGCACTACCTCCTCCATCGAGAGTTCGTCTTGTATAGCGACTGTTGGGAAACCCCGGGGACATTTTACAATTTTCAGAGCCATGGACATACATTTTACACAGCGGAAGAATGTCCCCGAAACAGGCTAGTCCCAAAAACCCAGTGAAGATCTCTTGCGAGGGGGTCGACACGATGTGATAGTAAGTACCTTTAAGCAATTAGAAGCCGATGTCAATGAAGGCGCCCAAGTGTTCGCCCTCTGCAGTCTCGCACACACGGATTCCTCAAGTTTTCTTCTTCCTCGCCCGGTGCTAGCCTCGGGAAGAAGATCCATGCCTTAGGAGAGTCCTCCAAGCAACTTGCGCCACCACCAAGATGTGATGCGTCAAGGAGATGGAAGGAGAAGAGAACGCCGCAAGCCTTCTTGTTCCTTTGCACCAAGGAAAGGAAAAGGAGAAGCATGCTTGCGCCCTTGATGGAAGAAGAAGAGCTCTAAGCTCTCCAAGCCGTCACCCTCTAATGCTTCACGCCTCCAAGGAATTAGCATCATCAAGAGAGGGGGCGGCAAGGGCTTATTTATAGGAGCAAGAGGCAGTTAGGGGAGAATGGCAAGTGTTGACAATTAGGGCATGATTCTAGGAGATTATTCAATCAAATATATTGATTAAATCTCCACTCCCATATGCGCCTAAGACTTGCCAAAGCAAGCATCAGCCATATGCGCCCATATCATGCCATATGAGGCATTAATCCCATCCATGCGCCTAGACCTAGTCAAGGCAATATGATGGATTGCCTAATGTGGCTTGGGCGCAAGTCCTAATCCAATTAGGACTCTAATTATGTTAATAATCAGCCCACAATTGTCAAACACAATCCAATCAATTATCTTGTGTGATTTAATCAAATCCAATTTGATTTAATCACCTAGGAGATACCAAACAAGGCATAGGCGCAAATCCTAGTCCAACTAGGATTCCATATGCGCCTATCCTATTAATTCATCCCCATTATACCCTTCAAGCCTCATAGCCCTTCAATACAACTTATTAGCAAGCCCAACTAAGCAATGGGCCAAGCCCAAAGTCCATTATGCATGTTAACCAAGCTATTGGATCCAATCCAATTTAACCCATGGTTAAATGAGGCTAACCATGGTTAATTTGATCGATATGCCAAAAACGGAAGTTGGCCCCAATAAGTTTCTTCCATCTCATCAGGCCCATTGGCGCTGATGAAATCTCCCAAATAGATCAGAGTTATCCAATAACTCGATCTAAAGGCTACCCGATCAATATGAAAACTCGAGTATCAAGGTGTGCGACCCTGTAGGTTCCTCTAACGCTGGCAGTGCTGACCAAAGGTCATCACCAGTAGTGAGTGGCACCTAGCAGTGCATCGCTGCTACCCAGGTTATTGGACTGGACATCGACATCGACATCCCCATCATCGCAACTAGGTACAGATGCATTACAGTCTCTTTGCCATACTGATATCCGATTGGACAAGTGTGTCACCACTTGTTTTCATCCAATCACATGGCTATGACTAAAACAGGTTCTCACCTGGGTATGGCCATACACTCTCAGTCATAGAACCATAAGGGAGCTCCATGGATATCATACTTCCCTAAGGAAGGGGCAAATCCTATGTCTGTCCATTGACCTTCTCATTGTTGGGGTATGCCCTTAAGGCTAATGTTTGAGGCCTTGGGATTGTATCAGTATCATGTATAAACTCAATGTTTATAAAGGCAATGGTTGTTATTCAGGTTGTTACATTATCTGCTGCAATATGTATACTTCTGAATAATGTCTCAATGCTGTTCAGCTTGGCTGACATGCAGTATCGTCCTTAGTCGAGATATCTTGGTGAACATGAGACAGCCTTGATATGATTAAGACTAATATGTGTTCTAATCTTATAGGATGCTTCGAGCATGGAATAAGATGTAGACTCATGGGTACATTGGATGTACTGGACAGACCCTACTAGGATGTTCAATTGCTTGTCACAATGTGAATAATCCTTGTATGTGAACAAGTGGCATACTTCCTCTGACTTGAGATCACTTGTGTTTCTAAATGATGATTGTCATTGTTTTGAGGTAGTTCAATATCATTTGAAACATAATGGTTATAGACTATCTTGGATAATGATCATGAGTTAGGTTAGGACACTAGTGATAGATAAAGGATTGCTGTCTCCTTGTTTTGGAGTGTGATGTTCTAATGGGGCCCCCCCCTTGGTTGAGATGATTGAGAAAGTGTATGGCCATACCCAGATGACTATGTTCATCTGATCTAATCATTCTCATCATATTGGAGTTACAGGCTTGACACGCTTGTCCAATAAGAACATCCAGTGGCAAAGGAAACATGTATGTCTAGTGAATTGAATTCACACTTGTGCTGTGGTTTGGGTGTAGTCTTGGAAGACTCTTTCCTTTATATCGGGAGACAGTGATGTGTTGCTAGATACCCCTCACTGATCGTGATAACGTGAGTTATCGTTACCGACATTTAGAGGAAACCCTTAGGGTCGCACAATTTGATGATATGGCTTACTTATGTCAGATCGTGTGGACTGAATTGTTTTGGTTCAGTTTAAAGGAGTTTAGACTCTGATTGGAAGTGAGATCTGGTCTGATCATGTTTGATTGATTAGGGCTTGAGATCGGTAAGCTTCGATCGAGAGATCTGATGCTTGATCGATGAGATCAAGAGCATCAAGTGATGTGTGGTTAGATCTTGAACCCTTTTTGGTTTAATGAGATCTAGACCATGTCTTGGTTTGATTTGGTTGTTGAACCAAAGTCAATTGAACCGGTTCACTTATGTGAACGCATGGTTCAAATGATGGGGTGTTTTGATTAGTTCACTAAGCGTGAACGTGTGAAGACTTAAGACTTACCATATTTGGAAGCCTCAACGCCTAAACGCCTCAAGCCAAGAAAACGCCTAAATGCTTCAATGCTTTGCTCTTGCGTTGATCTCTCTTGAGTGTGTCTTGTCTCGAAGAGGAAAAGAGGAGAAGGCATTCGGCAATCCAAGAATACATCAAATCTCCTTCACACGGTTAGGAGACTTGGAGTTCCTTGCTAGCACAAGGAGAAACAAGAAGGAGCTATCTCTCATCTTGTGTGCGTCATCTTTGGAGGAGAGCCAATTCGCCCTCTTGCTTCCAAGACACCATTCTAAATGATGGCTATGGTATGATCTCTTGTTGATTCTTTGCAATCCTTGAACAAGTTGATCATGTGTTCATGATCGAGGTGATGTCAAGATTAGCAGAATTTGGACCCTAAGCAATCTATCAGACCCACTAACCAAGGCTTGGCGCGATGTAGAAGCATGATGGTCTAATAGAGATATGGGGTTGAGGTTGCCTCAAACCACTAGGTCTTAGGGAAGGTGTGGAGATTGTGTGTATAGATGCCTTAGACTCTAGTTTTGGGTCCATCTTTGTACTACTTAACTGCTGATATTACGCAAGAACGAGTGAGGGTGAGAGGATATCTCGATAGATCTCTATGTTATATCTATCTGTCTACTATAATATATCTCTCTCTCTCTCTCTCTATTTGTGAATTAAATGATTTCATCAAATGGTGAAAGTTTGGATATATAGATAAACTAAAAATTAGGAGGAGGAGGGAAAAGAGAGAATCCTCTTTCCAATCTGTCTCCAGGGACATTATCATGTAAGTTACACAACCGCAGGTGTAGACAAACAATGATAACGACAATGCCAGAAAAGATATATGAATAACAGAGTTAAGTAGTACAAAGATGGACCAAAACTAGGTCCTAGGGCATATACACCAACAATCTCCCACTTGCACTAAGACCTAGAGGTTTGAGCAACCTCAACCCCATATTCTCTATTACGACCATCATGCTTCTACTGCGCCAAAGCCTTGGTTAGTGGGTCTGATAGATTGCTCTCTGTGGTCAATTTCTGCTTAATCTTGACATCACCCTCGATCAATGATCTCTTTGATCAGGCGAAATCTCTTGAGTATGTGTTTGGACCTTTGTTTGAGACCGTGGGTTCCTTAGTATGTGCAGTTCCCATTGTTGTCATAGTAGAGGCTCAATGGGATCCATTGCACTTGGAACCACCTGAAGTTCAGAAAAGAACTTCCTGATCCAAACGGCTTCATTGCTGCCTCAGAAGCAACCACATACTCAGCTTCGGTTGTAGAATTAGCTATGGTGGATTGCTTGAAGCTCTTCCAGCATACAGCACCTCCAACCATCTTAAACTAATAGCTGGTCTGCGATCTGATAGTCTCAGGATCAGACTGGAACGACTCATCAGTGAAGGCCCTGCACACTGAGTTCTTCCTGTCCCCGTAGACTTTATAGAATAAAATCCTTAGTCCCTTTCAGGATACTCAAGGATATTCTTTACAGCCACCCAGTGCTGCAAACCTGGATTGGATTGGTATCGGCTGGTTATGCCTTACAGCATAACCCACATCTGGTCTAGTACACAGCATTGCATACATGATTTATCCCATTGGCCGAAGCATAGGGGAATTCGACTCATGTTATCCCTCTCCCAGCCCGTGTTGTAGGACACTGGCTCTTTGAGAGAGTAAGGGCCATCTCTCACTCCGAAGGTATCCTTTCTTGGATTGCTCCAAGTTGAACCTCTCCAGGACCTTATCAATGTGGGTACCTATGACTAAGGGCCAAGAGCATCTTGGATCTATCCCGGTAGATCCTCACGCCCAGAATATAGGCGGGCCTCCCTAAGTCTTTCATCTCAAAACATTTCCCCAACCATGTCTTCACAGCTTGAAGACTAGGGATGTCATTTCCGAATGAGCAGTTATGTCATCGACATACATGACCAGAAAAGTCACCAAGCTCCACTGAATTTTCTGTATACACAGGCGTCATCTTCACTTTTTGATAAAGCTATAATCTCTCATATCTTTATCAAACTGAAGATTCTAACTTCGAGATGCTTGCTTTAATCCATAAATGGATTTCCTTCAGCCTGCAGACTTTACTAGTATCTGCAAGGATGGATGAAAGTCATTAGGTGTTGTGTCATATACACATCCTTAGTTAGCTTCCCGTTAAGAACGTTGTCTTCACGATCCATCTGCCATATCTCATAGTCATGATATGCAGCTATAGCAAAGCAGAATCCGAATGGATTTGATCATGGCAACTGGCGAGAAGGTTTCATCATAGTCCACCCCGTGGACTTGTTTAAATCCCTTTAGCCACTAGTCTACCCTTATAGGTAACTATTTTGCCATCCATGTCTGTCTTTCTCTTGAAGACCCATTTACACCCTATGGGTTTTACCCCATCAGGCAGCTCAACCAAATCCCAGACTTGGTTAGCCGACATGGAATCCATCTCGGATCGCATGGCCTCAAGCCATCTCTCGGAGTCTGGTCCACTGGCCGGCTCATCATAAGTCCTGGGTTCATCCTCCATGATGAAGATCCCGTCGTGTTGGGTCAGCAGCGACCCATACCTCTCAGGTGCTCGACGAAACCTCCCAGACCTACATGGGGCCTGTGTCTGAGCCTCAGGTTGCCTAGCAACCGGTGTAGGTGGCTCAGGTTCCCATCTCGATGTCTTGTGGTTGCACTTGGACCTCGTCCAAGTCAAACTTCTTCCCACTAACTTCTTTCATAAGAAATTCTTTCTCTAGAAAGATCGTACCCCGAGCAACAAAAACTTTGTTCTCGGTGGGAATATAGAAGTAGTAACCCTTAGTCTCCTTAGGGTACCCCACAAACATACACTTATCAGATCTAGGTTCTAGCTTGCTAGAATCCTGACGTTTGACATAAGCCTCACATCCCTAGATCCTGATAAAAGTGAGATTAGGGCGTCTCCCATTCCATACCTCGTATGGAATCTTTTAGACACTCTTAGATGGAACATTATTCAGTATTAGAGAAGCTTTTTCAAGTGCATGTCCCCAGAATGAGGGAGGTAGAGTTGCATGACTCATCATAGACCGAACTATGTCCAACAAGGTTCGATTTCTCCTTTTAGATACACCATTCTACCGAGGTGCTATAGGAGGAGTGAGTTGGGATAGGATCCCACACTTATTCAGAAGTCAAAGAATTCACTGCTCAGGTGCTCTCCATCACGATATGATCGAAGATCCTTAAAGGATCTACCAAGCTGGTTCTCTACTTCATGTCTGAACTCCTTAAATTTCTCAAAGGATTCAGACTCATGTCTCATCATGTAGACATAACCATATCTACTGAAGTCATCAGTAAATGTGATGAAGTAGTTATACCCTCCTTTGGCTTGTTTATTGAATAGCCCACACACATCACTATGTATGAGATCCAACAAACCTCCTGCCCTCTCACCAGTCTTGGTGAAGGGCGTCTTTGTCATTTTCCCTAATAAACAAGTCTCACATGTATCAAGTTCCTCCAAGGAACTCGAATCTAGCAACCCATTTGCATGGAGTTGTCGAATGCGATTCTTGTTTATATGGGCTAATCGACAATGCCGTAGGAAAGCACCAACTGAACCACTCAGTTTGGTCCTTTTATTATTTATGTTACAAATAGAGCTAACCATGTCCAAGACATGCGGACCATTGCACAAAGTACCCTTCCCATAAAACATGTTTGCAAAAGAAAAAGAACATAAGTTCTCTTTTATTTCAAACCTAAATCCTTTCTTTGCCAAGCAAGGAGTGGATACAATGTTTTGGTAAGGGAAGGTACATAATAGCAATTGTCTAGCTTTAACTGAAGTCCAGAAGGCAGGGAGAAAAACTCCTACAGCAACAGCAGCAACTTGTGCCCTGTTACCTATCCGTAGGTCAATCTCTCTAGGCCTTACCGATCTATCCTTTCTGAGCCTTTGCATATTTGTACTCCACATGCGGTATCCAATACCCATGTCATAGGAGTAGAAAGGTTGACTTCGGTAACATAAATACCTGAGCATGAAGACAAGGCCTTGCCTTTCTTCTCCTCATTCTGAAGTTGCAACATGTCCTTCAACATGTGAGGTGGCCCTCCACATGAATAGCACCTATTATTCCTGATCATATCCATCTTTAATTTCAATTCCTTGGTCAAGCCTTTCGGCTCAACACACTGAATATCAACTTTAGCAGGATTGAGCTCAACCAATTCATCAAAGAGCTGCCTTAGATTAAAATAATTTCAGAGGCACTCTTCGATTCATATCACCCTTTAAATTCAAGTGACATGTTGGTTATTAACCTCCAAAGTATCAACCTGATGCTTATCATAAGCATCCCTCTCAGCCGCTGAGGCCGAGCATGGAAGTGGCTCAGGAATAAGACGCTCAAGAACATAAAGCTTCCTCTCGAGCTTGAGCACGATTCTCAAGTTCATATACCAATCCAGTAAGTTGGATCCAACCAACTTATCCAGGGTAGATCGCAGTGACCAACTGCTATTGTTCATAGCCATTGTTCTACAACAACCAAGAAACAGCAGATTAGTACTACTTTGAGTCATTTAAACTGGACTTGCCTTTTAAATGACCATGGCTCCCACTATTTTTAATCGAATTGACAACCCACAAAGTCAATCGAGAAATCCAAGATTTCCTAGTGAGATGAGATCCTCATTCCACACAGGGCTTCGCGTCCCACGAGGGTGGGATGAGATGCACAAAGTGACCTATGTTTCCTAAGGTGGGTGCGCCGGCCGATTGCTCCAAGCAATTCCCCTTATTGAGACAGTCCAGGCATTTCATGTCCAGCGAGGGCTGGATACAGCATGAAACCCTAACCTGTCAACGATGCCTCTAGAGTTTCATCATGTGCCTAGCACACATGAAAATCTAGTCAAGTCCATTCCTAACCGTTATGCCCAGGGCCAACGAGTTTCCTTGTGAAGGCACGCCCAGGTTAAAACTGGACTGGGGAAACCATTGCCACCACGCACTTTCTAAAGATAAGTGGGTGTGTCCCACGAGGGTGGGAAACAGTTCACAACGCCACTGATCGATAGCTTAGTGAGGGCTACGCGTTAGAAGGCTACTAGACTTGATATTTTAATTGAAGGTTTTTGTTTAAGGTCTCATCATCTCAGTTTTATCTTATGTCTATCATTACAGGCATGCAATCCTATGGTGATAACATAACGATAAAACATCACAGGCATGCTTTAGCTTTTGTAAAGAAAGCAATAAAAGGATGATGTGATCATAGCCCATTCAAGACATTGAACCAATCCATGCCAAAAGGGGGTTCAACTCTTGACCTAGGATTCAAGCCCCAAGATTAGACCTAGCCTAGCCGACCTCTAGCTCTATCTTCAAGGTTGGCTCCAAGGTCATTCTCCCATGGTTTAGCTCTCAAACCCTAGGGGTACACCCACAAGGTTCGGCCAATGCCATGGTCTTCCTCCAAGGAAGGTGCGCCATTTAGCAAGCCACAAGAGGGATAGCACACAAGCACAAGGCTCGGCCAAACCCTAACTTGCACCCCCATGCAAGGATGTGCCACCTTTGAAGCTTGTTGCGCCATCATGCAAGGATGCGCAACCAAGCAAGCATGCACCTTGCTCCAAGTAGATGCGCCATCCTAATCTTCTTCTTAGTTAAAAGCAAAAAGAAAAGCGGCACGCAGGCCTCACAAGGATACATCACAGGCATGTTAAGGGGCTTGATATATGACCACAACATCATGCATAATCAAGTACTTACTCATGCAATTCTATATGCTCATGAAAAACATAAAATTTGAAATTTTACTTTTTCATAAAACATGTCTCTCTTCCTTCCCTTCATATCACAAATCTTTGATTCTAAGTTTCCCTCAGGAATCTACAAGAGGCATACCGGTTGCCCTCCTTGCAATCCCTAACTTGCTAGGATAAGGGCAATCACCCAGTCCATGCCCTATTCCAACAAGTCTCTCAAGATAGGTCTATCCTATTATGAGAGGAGAAATTTTCTCTTCCACATATGGGTCTATCCCATCACATGAAGAGAGCAAAGAACCACAAGAAGTTAATTAGAAGTAAGAAACAAGAGACCTACAATTTTTCTACTTAAAGAAAAATCATGCGCCAACATCTATGCAATATGGGAAAATGTAGATATGGCATGTGAGCATGAAAAGCATGAAAGAACATCGTTCGAGGCTCGCAAGTAGCTCTGATACCACTGTTGGGAAACCCCGGGGACATTTTACAATTTTCAGAGCCATGGACATACATTTTACGCAGTGGAAGAATGTCCCCGAAACAGGCTAGTCCCAAAAACCCAGTGAAGATCTCTTGCGAGGGGGTCGACACGATGTGATAGTAAGTACCTTTAAGCAATTAGAAGCCGATGTCAATGAAGGCGCCCAAGTGTTCGCCCTCTGCAGTCTCGCACACACGGATTCCTCAAGTTTTCTTCTTCCTCGCCCGGTGCTAGCCTCGGGAAGAAGATCCATGCCTTAGGAGAGTCCTCCAAGCAACTTGCGCCACCACCAAGATGTGATGCGTCAAGGAGATGGAAGGAGAAGAGAACGCCGCAAGCCTTCTTGTTCCTTTGCGCCAAGGAAAGGAAAAGGAGAAGCATGCTTGCGCCCTTGATGGAAGAAGAAGAGCTCTAAGCTCTCCAAGCCGTCGCCCTCTAATGCTTCACGCCTCCAAGGAATTAGCATCATCAAGAGAGGGGGCGGCAAGGGCTTATTTATAGGAGCAAGAGGCGGTTAGGGGAGAATGGCAAGTGTTGACAATTAGGGCATGATTCTAGGAGATTATTCAATCAAATATATTGATTAAATCTCCACTCCCATATGCGCCTAAGACTTGCCAAAGCAAGCATCAGCCATATGCGCCCATATCATGCCATATGAGGCATTAATCCCATCTATGCGCCTAGACCTAGTCAAGGCAATATGATGGATTGCCTAATGTGGCTTGGGCGCAAGTCCTAATCCAATTAGGACTCTAATTATGTTAATAATCAGCCCACAATTGTCAAACACAATCCAATCAATTATCTTGTGTGATTTAATCAAATCCAATTTGATTTAATCACCTAGGAGATACCAAACAAGGCATAGGCGCAAATCCTAGTCCAACTAGGATTCCATATGCGCCTATCCTATTAATTCATCCCCATTATACCCTTCAAGCCTCATAGCCCTCCAATACAACTTATTAGCAAGCCCAACTAAGCAATGGGCCAAGCCCAAAGTCCATTATGCATGTTAACCAAGCTATTGGATCCAATCCAATTTA
This sequence comes from Costus lasius, assembly GCA_027563935.2. NCBI lineage: Eukaryota > Viridiplantae > Streptophyta > Magnoliopsida > Zingiberales > Costaceae > Costus > Costus lasius. The sequence goes on along the minus strand of CM050454.1, from coordinate 59,985,615 downwards.
ACCCATGGTTAAATGAGGCTAACCATGGTTAATTTGATCGATATGCCAAAAATGGAAGTTGGCCCCAATAAGTTTCTTCCATCTCATCAGGCCCATTGGCGCTGATGAAATCTCCCAAATAGATCAGAGTTATCCAATAACTCGATCTAAAGGCTACCCGATCAATATGAAAACTCGAGTATCAAGGTGTGCGACCCTGTAGGTTCCTCTAACGCTGGCAGTGCTGACCAAAGGTCATCACAAGCAATGAGTGGCACCTAGCAGTGCATCGTTGCTACCCAGGTTATTGGAATGGATATCTGAAGAACCCCTAAACCAAAGGGGGCCGAAACCCTATGGGAGGCGCATATAAGATTTTCGCAAGGAAGTAAGGGTTTCCTAAAGATCTTTTGCATGCCATATGATCAACATCAACAGCTTATATAGATGAAAAGGATTGATACCATAGCTATTAGTTCGAATGGCGTCTTGGAAGAAGAGATCGAAAGGGGGCTCCTCCACAAGATGCGCACACAAGATGAGAAGTAGCTTTCTTCTTGTCGCTCCTTGTGCTAGCAAGGATCTCCAAGTGCCCCTTGTCGCGTGAAGGAGATTGAGAGAGAGGACCTTGCTGGCCGAATTCACCTCTTGGCGTGAAGAGCACCCAAGACGAGAGAGGAAGAGGCTAGAGAGGTGTTCGAACGTGGGAGCGTTTTCCTCTAGCAAAACGCCTTCCCAAAATAGCAAGTTTTAAGTTCACTTAAAACCTCCTCTTAAACCATCGAAAACTCCTCTTGCCTTTGAACCATACGTTCACATAAGTGAACCGGTTCAAATCAATTCGGTTTAGATGCATTTGGTTCAAAGACCAAATCAAACCAGCCCAAGCCTTGGCCTAGATCTCATTGAACCAATGGTTCAAGATCTAACCGTTGATCTCTTGATGCTTTTGATCTCACCGATCTAGCATCAATACTCTCGATCGAAGCTTACCGATCTCAAGCCCTAATCAATCAAACATGATCAGACCAGATCTCACTTACAATCAGAGTTTAAACTCCTTTAAACTGAACCAAAACAATTCAGTCCACACGATCTGACTTAAGTAAGCCATATCATCAAATTGTGCGACCCTGAGGGTTCCTTTAAATGTCGGTAACGATAACTTACGTTATCACGATCAGTGAGGGGTATCTAGCAACACATCGCTGTCTCCCGATATAAAGGAAAGAGTCTTCCAAGACTACACCCAAACCACAGCATAAGTGTGAATCCACTTCACTAGGCATACATGTTTCCTTTGCCACTGGATGTTCTTATTGGACAAGCGTGTCAAGCCTGTAACTCCAATATGATGAGCATGATTAGATCAGATGAACATAGTCACCTGGGTATGGCCATACACTTTCTCAATCACCTCATCCAGGGGGCCCCTTTAGAACATCACACTCCAATCAAGGAGACGGCAATCCTATATCTATCACTAGTGTCCTAACCTGACTCATGATCATTATCCAAGATAGTCTATAACCATTATGTTTCAAATGATATTGAACTACCTCAAAACAATGACAATCATCATTTTAGAAACACAAGTGATCTCAAGTCAGAGGACATGTGCCACTTGTTGCAAACAAGGATTATTCACATTGTGACAAGCAATTGAATATCCTAGTAGGGTCTGTCCAGTACATCCAATGTACCCATGAGTCTACATCTTATTCCATGCTCGAAGCATCCTATAAGATTAGAACACATATTAGTCTCAATCATATCAAGGCTGTCTCATATTCACCAAGATATCTCGACTAAGGACAATACTGCATGTCAGCCAAGCTGAACAGCATTGAGACATTATTCAGAAGCACACTTATTGCAGCAGACAATGTAACAAACTGAATAACAACCATTGCCTTTATAAACATAAGAGTTTATACATGATACTGAAAGAATCCCAAGGCCTCAAACATTAGCCTTAAGGGCATACCCCAACAATCTCCCACTTGCACTTAATCTAATGGTTGAGAAATCTCAAACCCATGTTATTACAGTGCTTCTCATGCTTCTGCTGCGCCAGAGGCTTGGTAAGCGGGTCAGCCAGATTGTCATCTGTATGAACCTTGCGGATTTTGATCTCACCACGATCAATGATCTCCCGGATCAAGTGAAACCGTCTCTGTATGTGCTTGGACTTCTGGTGCGACCGTGGTTCCTTTGCTTGTGCGATTGCTCCAGTGTTATCACAGAAGATAACCAAAGGATCTGCACTCGAAGGAACAACACCAAGTTCCTGAACGAACTTGCGAATCCATACTGCCTCCTTAGATGCTTCCGAGGCTGCAACATACTCGGCTTCTGTTGTGGAATCAGCAACGATAGACTGTTTGAAACTTTTCCACACCACTGCTCCACCATTCAAGCTAAAAATATAGCCTGATTGCGATCGGAAATCATCCTGGTCAGATTGGAATGAAGCGTCAGTATATCCTTCAATACTGAGTTCTTCCTGACCTCCATATATCAAGAACATATCTTTGGTCCTCCGCAGATATTTTAAAATGTTCTTGACCGCAATCCAGTGCGCCTGACCTGGATTACTTTGGAATCGACTGGTCACGCTTAACCCGTAAGCGACGTCTGGGCGAGTACACAACATCGCATACATAATGGATCCAATAGCCGAAGCATAAGGCGTATTGTCCATTTCATCTTTCTCAGTCTGTGTTTGTGGACACTGACTCTTTGAAAGATTCAGACCATGTCTGACTGGAAGATATCCTCTTTTAGAAATCTCTAAATGGAATCTCTCCAGGACTTTATCGATGTAAGTACTCTGGCACAGCCCGAGAAGCCTCTTAGATCTATCTCTGTAGATCTTCACACCTAAGACATAGGCTGCTTCTCCTAAATCTTTCATCTGGAAACATTTTCTTAACCATGCTTTAACAGCATGCAGCTCAGGAATATCGTTTCCAATGATTAAGATATCATCGACATAGAGGACTAGGAAAGTAATCACGCTCCCACTAAACCTCTTATATACACATGGGTCATCTACATTCTTGATGAAACCAAATTCCAGACTTGATTATCTGACATGGAGTCCATCTCGGCTCGCATAGCTTCAATCCATCTAGCTGACTCCGGTCCACTGACCGCATCCGCATAAGTGAGGGGTTCATCTTGATCAATGATGTAGACTCCGTCATAGCGCTCAGGCTGTCGACGGATCCTTCCCGATCTTCGCGGTTCCCGTGATATCTGAGCCTCAGGTTGTTCAATAACCTATACTACTGACTCAGGCTCATCCAACTGTGCTTGACTACTTTGTCCTTCCTCTGGATTCTCATCCAGCTTTATTTCTCTCCCACTGGCTTCTTGCAGAAGAAATTCCTTCTCAAGAAAAATTGCCGTCCGAGCAACAAATACTTTGTTCTCTTTGGGATCGTAGAAATAATAACCCTTAGTTTCCTTAGGGTAACCGACAAAGATGCATTTCTCAGATCTGCTCTCTAGTTTCCCAGAGGCGAGCTTTTTGAAATAAGCCTCGCAACCCCAGATCTTAATAAATGTCAAGCTCGGCTGTTTCCCATACCATAACTCATATGGAGTCTTTGAAACTGCCTTGGATGGCACTCGGTTTAGTACCTTTGCAACTGTTTCCAGTGCAAATCCCCAAAAGGAGTAAGGTAGAGTAGCCTGACTCATCATAGAACGAACCATATCCAGTAAGGTTCTGTTCCTCCTCTCGGACACACCATTCCATTGCGGTGTTCCTGGTGGAGTGAGCTATGAGATAATCCCACACTCCTTCAGATAGTCAGTAAACTCTCGACTTAGGTATTCTCCACCTCGATCTGAGCGAAGTGCCTTGATATTTCGGCCTAGCTGATTCTGTACTTCATTTTTGAACTCTTTGAACTTGTCAAAAGATTCACTCTTATGTCTCATTAGATAGACATACCCATATCTACTGAAATCATCAGTAAAGGTAATGAAGTATGAATAGCCACCTCTGCCATGTTTACTAAATGGCCCACACACATCACTGTGTATAAGGTCAAGTAAACCTGAAGCCCTTTGACCTTTGTGAGGAAAAGGAGCCTTCGTCATTTTGCCCATTAAACAAGCTTTGCATGTATCAATCTCCTCATAGGAGAATGATCCCAGCAGTCCATGATCATGCAACCGCTTAATGCGTTTCTTGTTAATATGGCCTAAACGACTATGCCATAGCAAGGTGCTGTCATCAGCATACTTGGCTTTCTTATTATCAATGTTTTGTATAGAACATTCCATGTCCAACATGAATAACCCATTGTTAATTGACCCAGTAGCATAAACAATATTATCAAGAGAAAGATAACACTTTGAAGTCTTGCATTCAAAGGAAAACCCTTTCCTGACAAGAGCAGGAATAGAGATAATATTCTTGGTAATGCTAGGTACAAAATAACAATTGTTCAGTTCTAATACAAGTCCAGATGGTAATGAGATGTAATATTCTCCTACAGCAACAGTAGCAACCCGTGCCCCGTTTCCAACTCGTAGGTCCACCTCATGCTGTCCCACCTGTCTTCTTCTCTTGAGTTCCTGTACATTTGAACAAATGTGAACTCCACATGCAGTGTCCAACACCCATGATATAGAAGAAGAAGATATCATGACTTCAGTCACAAAAATACCTGAGCCAGAAGCGATGCTTCCCTTCTTGTCTCCTTAGAGCGCTTTACAGTCCTTTTTCCAGTGACCTAGCTGGCCACAATGGAAACATCTGTATTCCTTCGACCGCTTAACCTTTTGTTTCAGAGCCTTGTTGTAGTTCTTGACAGGGGCTTTGCCCTTCTTCCCCTTCTTCTTGTTCCTGGAAGGAAACATCAAGACAGAGGTTGAAGGCTTTCCCTTTAGAGTCTCCTCTGTAGTCAAGAGCATATTCAGCAACTCTGCCGGAGTACAGTCAATCTTGTTCATATTAAAATTAATAATGAACGGATCGAAAGAGGCCGGGAGAGACTGCAGAATAATGTCTACAGCAAGCTCCTGATTGATGGTATGCCCCAGTTTCTCTAGAGCCTCTTTGTGCCCAATCATCTTGAGCACATGAGCTCCCACTGGACTCCCTTCAGTCCATTTGCTCTGAAAGAAAAGCTTGGTCAAATTATAGCGTTCAGTCCTCACCTGTGCAGCATACAGCATCTTGAGGTTTGCTATAATTTCTATAGCAGACATATCCTCATGCTGACGCTGCAGCTGTGGCGTCATAGACGCTAGCATCAGGCAAGCGACATCAATGCTATCATTGACATGCTTTTCATAGGCTTCCCGAACCGCCCTTGCGGCGTTCGGAGCGGGTTGAGGCGGTATAGCCGTCTCGAGGACATACAATTTCCTCTCAGCCTTAAGAACAATCTTAAGGTGTCCGTACCAGTCTGAGAAGTTTGGCCCAGCAAACTTCTCCCTTTCCAGTAGGGATCGCACATTGAAGCTCATGGTGTTCGTTGCTGCAGGAATCTACAACAATGCAAGAACAGCAAGGTCAGTATCAATGTTTAGAATCAATCCAGGACTTAAGAATGATTCTTTTCTCACTATTTTATCTGACTGAAAAATCCATAAAAACAGTCCGAAAGAGTAACACTCTTTTAGTGAGATGGGATCCAGATTTCATACTTGGTCTCCGCGTCCCGCTCAGGCGAGATAAGATGCACAGAGAGTACAAGCACTAATTTCTGGTAGGCAGTCCCTGCCAATCGCCAACCCGTGCGATTCCCCTTCATCTGGGCAATCCAGCAGACTGTGCCAACTGAGTTGGTACAACATAGTCTCTGATCCCACAGATGGCTGCCTCCATATAGCTAACATATGCCCCATATGTAGCCTACATGGTCAAGCTGACCTGACCTACTCCCTGGACCACCACGTGCTATGCTGACCAACGGTCTTTTATCTTCTTAACTATCATGCAAACCCTATGGTGATAGTAGAAGATAAATAAAGCATGCAATTCTAATTATTTAAACAATAAAAGAAAGCATGATGATCTTATGTGGTAAACGCCCATTAAGCCTAAGTAAGACCTTAAGATAACTTAAGTCTTCACTTGAGCTTTTCATGAGTTATCTGCATCTCATCTGGCCCAGACCAGGGCCCAAGCGCCCATTGCAGCTCAGGTGCGCCCACCAGGTAAATGCGCCTGTCATAGGGTCGAACCCTAGACCTCCCACCTGGTCAAGCCTCTGCTGCATGCGCCTCTGCCAAGTGTGCTCTGTGCTCTTGTCTGATTAAAAGTACAATTTAATCTATCTAGACAAGATTGACTCGCAGGTCAATTACACAATAAATTAATTAAAATGTGATGCGCAGATCACAAATATAATAATTTACATTTTTGTTTTAATCCAGGCACGCAGGCCCCAGCACAGCACACATTAAAAGGGCAACCCACATAAGATGAAATAGACATACATCATGGTATTCATTCATCATGTGATCCAATAACAAAATAAAATTTTGAAAACCCCTTGGTATCAATTTTATTTTTCTTATGTGCCCTACTACCTTACAACGGTCCATTAATAGGGATCCACTCATCATGTCTAGTCAGATCCACTGCCCTTGCATGCACCAAGTCCTAACTGACTTGAGTTGACCCAATGGTCAACGATGCATGCGCTGGGCTGAACAACCCTCATGAGTTCTAGCAAGCGGGTGTGACCCCGGGCCTAACTCATGTGTGTTCACTGATTGTCTCAACCAGACCTCGCTACACGCCTGTCTGCAGTCGACCTATAGCCACCTCGTGCTTGCGCACAGGTGCCATCTGGTCGACCCATCTAGGCTGTCAGATGGTCTGATCAGACTATTTGGATCTAGACTAGACTGTGACTTCAACCCTATCAACCCGTCTAAGGGTTTAAAGTAGGCGCTTATAGATCTAGATGAAGCGCGCAAGATGTTACAAGTTTTTAGGTAAAAACAACTTACAACATGCGCAACAAAGTAAGAAGCTTTCATCTACATTAACATGCGCAACTAGATACTTGTATCTAAGGTAACATGCGCAAACTTAATGAAACTTCAATATAGATCTATAACATGTATTAGCATACCCAGATCACAACAAGCAAAAGCAATCATATGAACATGCGAAAACCATGCTCTGATACCAATTGAAGAACCCCTAAACCAAAGGGGGCCGAAACCCTATGGGAGGCACATATAAGATTTTCGCAAGGAAGTAAGGGTTTCCTAAAGATCTTTTGCATGCCATATGATCAACATCAACAGCTTATATAGATGAAAAGGATTCATACCATAGCTATTAGTTCGAATGGCGTCTTGGAAGAAGAGATCAAAAGGGGTCTCCTCCACAAGATACGCACACAAGATGAGAAGTAGCTTTCTTCTTGTCGCTCCTTGTGCTAGCAAGGATCTCCAAGTGCCCCTTGTCGCGTGAAGGAGATTGAGAGAGAGGACCTTGCTGGCCGAATTCACCTCTTGGCGTGAAGAGCACCCAAGACGAGAGAGGAAGAGGCTAGAGAGGTGTTCGAACGTGGGAGCGTTTTCCTCTAGCAAAACGCCTTCCCAAAATAGCAAGTTTTAAGTTCACTTAAAACCTCCTCTTAAACCATCGAAAACTCCTCTTGCCTTTGAACCATACGTTCACATAAGTGAACCGGTTCAAATCAATTCAGTTTAGATGCATTTGGTTCAAAGACCAAATCAAACTAGCCCAAGCCTTGGCCTAGATCTCATTGAACCAATGGTTCAAGATCTAACCGTTGATCTCTTGATGCTTTTGATCTCACCGATCTAGCATCAATACTCTCGATCGAAGCTTACCGATCTCAAGCCCTAATCAATCAAACATGATCAGACCATATCTCACTTACAATCAGAGTTTAAACTCCTTTAAACTGAACCAAAACAATTCAGTCCACACGATCTGACTTAAGTAAGCCATATCATCAAATTGTGCGACCCTGAGGGTTCCTTTAAATGTCGGTAACGATAACTTACGTTATCACGATCAGTGAGGGGTATCTAGCAACACATCACTGTCTCCCGATATAAAGGAAAGAGTCTTCCAAGACTACACCCAAACCACAGCATAAGTGTCAATCCACTTCACTAGGCATACATGTTTCCTTTGCCACTGGATGTTCTTATTGGACAAGCGTGTCAAGCCTGTAACTCCAATATGATGAGCATGATTAGATCAGATGAACATAGTCACCTGGGTATGGCCATACACTTTCTCAATCACCTCATCCAGGGGGGCCCCTTTAGAACATCACACTCCAATCAAGGAGACGGCAATCCTATTGTTGGTTCCCCAAAGGGGGCGAAAACCCTATGGTGGCGCAAACAAGAAAGGGGGCAGCGGATAAAGGGTTTCATAGGATCAATGAGCATGCATTATATGATCAACTTAACAAAACCGATTGTAAAGAAGTGATTCGATTCATACCATGGCCATTTCAAGATGGCGCCTTGGAAGTAAGAGAACAACGAAGATCTCCTCCAAATCGTCACACACAAGATGAAGATGTGCTTCTTCTTGTCGTCCCTTGTGCTAGCAAGGATCGTCCAAAGCGTCTTGATCGAATGCAAAGGGAAAGGAGAGTTTTTCTTCTTGGCGTTTTTCTCTCTTGTCGCCTTAGACTTCCTCTACACGAGAATGCCACTCGAACACAACCCAAGGAGGCGTCAAAGGCGTGAAGAGGCAAGAGAGGGGCGACGTGAGATCATGGCCACGTTTGAGAAGTGCTATCCAAAAATAGCATCCCACTTCTCCACATGCGATCTTGGGTTTACCCCAATCGCAAATGCCACATCATCTTTGAACCATGCGCTCATCCATGAGCTGGTTCAAACCGATTTGGTCCACTAACCAAATAAACCAAGAAATAAATCCAGATCAAAATAAACCCTAAGGCTCTTGATCTGACCGTCAATCTCTCAATGCTCCTGATCTGACTGATCTAGCATTCATTCTCTCAATCGAAGCTTACCAATCTCAAGCCCTAATCAATCAAACATGATCAGACCAGATCTCACTTACAATCAGAGATTAAATCCCTTTAAACTGAACCCGAATAATTCAGTCCACACGATCTGACTTAAGAAAGCCATATCATCAAATTGTGCGACCCTAAGGGTTTCCTTTAAATGTCGGTAACGATAACTTACGTTATCACGATCAGTGAGGGGTATCTAGCAACACATCACTGTCTCCCGATATAAAGGAAAGAGTCTTCCAAGACTACACCCAAAAACAGCACAAGTGTGAATCAATTCACAAAGCATACAAATTTCCTTTACCACTGGATGTTCTTATTGGACAAGCAAGTCAAGCTTGTAACTCCAATATGATGAGCATGATTAGATCAGATGAACATAGTCATCTGGGTATGGCCATACACTTTCTCAATCATCTCATCCAGGGGGCCACTTTAGAACATCACACTCCAATTAAGGAGACGGCAATCCTATGTCTATCACTAGTGCCCTAACCTGACTCAAGCTCACCATCCAAGATAGTCTATAATCATTATATTTCAAGTGATATTGAACTATCTCAAAATAATGACAATCATCATTTAGAAAACACAAGTGATCTCAAGTCAGAGGAAATGTGCCACTTGTCGCATTCAAGGATTATTCACATTGTGACAAGCAATTGAATATCCAAGTAGGGTCTGTCCAGTACATCCAATGTACCCATGAGTCTACATCTTATTCCATGCTCGAAGCATCCTATAAGATTAGAACACATATTAGTCTTAACCATATCAAGGCTGTCTCATGTTCACCAAGATATCTCGACTAAGGACATAACTGCATGTCAGCCTAGCTGAACAGCTTTGAGACATTATTCAGAAGAACATATATTGCAGCAGACAATGTAGCTTACTGAATAACAACCATGCCTTTATAAACATAACAGTTTATTACATGATACTGTTACAATCCCAAGACCTCAAACATTAGTCTTAAGGGCATACCCCAACACCTATATCTATCACTAGTGTCCTAACCTGACTCATGATCATTATCCAAGATAGTCTATAACCATTATGTTTCAAATGATATTGAACTACCTCAAAACAATGACAATCATCATTTTAGAAACACAAGTGATCTCAAGTCAGAGGACATGTGCCACTTGTTGCAAACAAGGATTATTCACATTGTGACAAGCAATTGAATATCCTAGTAGGGTCTGTCTAGTACATCCAATGTACCCATGAGTCTACATCTTATTCCATGCTCGAAGCATCCTATAAGATTAGAACACATATTAGTCTCAATCATATCAAGGCTGTCTCATGTTCACCAAGATATCTCGACTAAGGACAATACTGCATGTCAGCCAAGCTGAACAGCATTGAGACATTATTCAGAAGCACACTTATTGCAGCAGACAATGTAACAAACTGAATAACAACCATTGCCTTTATAAACATAAGAGTTTATACATGATACTGAAAGAATCCCAAGGCCTCAAACATTAGCCTTAAGGGCATACCCCAACAATATCGACATCGACATCCCCATCCTCGCAACTAGGTACAGATGCATTACAGTCTCTTTGTCGTACTGATATCCGATTGGACAAGTGTGTCACCACTTGTTTTCATCCAATCACATGGCTATGACTAAAACAGGTTCTCACCTGGGTATGGCCATACACTCTCAGTCATAGAACCATAAGGGAGCTCCATGGATATCATACTTCCCTAAGGAAGGGGCAAATCCTATGTCTGTCCATTGACCTTCTCATATGGGTCGTGACATGCTCAATGACAACCGTTATGACCTCCCAACTACGGCAAGGTGTTAGGTTGCATCAAAGCAAGTCCCTAACCATATAGAATGGTCAATGACCTCAAGTCAAGGGATCAATGCATCTCCTGTCACTTGTGAGGATAACTCATGACACCAAGTCATAGCCTCACAGCGGGTCTGTCCAGTATATCCTCCAATGATATACCCATGTGTCTGCGTTAGCACCACGTGCCTAACCAGCCCACATACCAGTCTCACAAGTACCAGAGCTGTCCCATATCCACTGAGGTACATCGACTAGGGACAATCATTTGAGCACAGATCCAATCTGTCTCCAGGGACATTATCATGTAAGTACACAATCGCAGGTGTAGACAAACAATGATAACGACAATGACAGAAAGATATATGAATATCAGAGTTAAGTAGTACAAAGATGGACCAAAACTAGGTCCTAGGGCATATACACCAACAGCGACCACCAGGCCTTGTCTTTTCTAAATGCTCAAAAGAAGTTGAGCGCCCGCCATGCCAAGTGGGTCGAGTACTTGCAACAGTACTCTTTTGTGATCAATCACAAGGCGGGTAAAGAGAACATTGTCGCGGATGCCCTGAGTCGAGTCCAGACCATTCTGTGCGTTATGCGCACCCGGGTCAACACTTTTGACCACGTCAAGGATGAGTATGCCACCTGTCCCGATTTCGGCACCACGTATGCCGCCTTGACTGTGTCGCCTGACCCTGAGTCCTCGTACTAGCTTTGCGAGGGCTATCACTTCTTGGGGAACCGTCTGTGCATTCCCCAGTCGTCCCTTCGCGACCACCTGTTACTCGAGCTACACGCGGGTGGTGTCGCCAGCCACCATGACCGTGATAAAACCCTTGAGATGGCGGAGGAACGCCTATTTTGGCCATCCCTTCACCGGGATGTCGAGCGCTGAAAGTTTCTAAAGGGGGGGGGGGGCGAAACCCTAATAGGCGCATATCAGAATTTGCAATAAGAGGAAATTAGGGTTTCTAAGATCGCATGGATGAATATATGATCAACTTTAATAACATATATAGATCGAGAAGGGGATCATACCAATGCCATTTCTTGGATGGCGACTTGGAATCAAAAGAAGCGTGTGCTTCTTCTCCAAAGGCACCGCACACAAGGTGATAGATCGCTTCCTCCTTGTTGTTCCTTATGCTAGTAAGGATCTCCAAGTCTCCTAATCGCTGAAGGGAATGAGATTACGAGATAAGTTCTCTCCTTGGCCGAATACCTCTCTCCACACTCGTTTTTTTACGAGTCACACGAGAGCAAGAGAGAAAGAGGGGCGAGAATAGGGGCGATCCCTCGAACGTGAGGCGTGCTACCCTATTTTGGAAAACATGACTTCCAAAAATAGTAAACCCTCATACGTTCAAGTGTTCACGCTTAGTGAACAAATCGCAATGTTCTCCCCTTTGAACCATGCGCTCACTTGATGAGCCGGTTCAATTACATTTGGTTCAAAGACCAAATCAAACCAAGCATTGGTCTAGATCATATTAAACCATAAGGTTCAAGATCTAACCATTCATCTCTTGATGCTCTTGATCTCACCGATCTAGCATCAATTCTCTCGATCGAAGCTTACCGATCTCAAGCCCTAATCAATCAAACATGATCAGACCAGATCTCACTTACAATCAGAGTTTAAATCCCTTTAAACTAAACCAAAACAATTCAGTCCACACGATCTGACTTAAGTAAGCCATATCATCAAATTGTGCGACCCTAAGGGTTTCCTTTAAATGTCGGTAACGATAACTTACGTTATCACGAACAGAGAGGGGTATCTAGCAACACATCACTGTCTCCCGATATAAAGGAAAGAGTCTTCCAAGACTACACCCAAACCACAGCACAAGTGTGAACCCAAGTCACTTGACATATGTGTTTCCTTTGCCACTGGATGTTCTTATTGGACAAGCGCGTCAAGCCTGTAATTCCAATATGATAAGAATGATTAGATCAGATGAACATAGTCATCTGGGTATGGCCATACACTTTCTCAATCATCTCATCCAGGGGGGCCCTTCAGAACATCACACTCCAAACAAGGAGACGGCAATCCTATATCTATCACTAGTGCCCTAACATGACTCATGCTCATTATCCAAGATAGTCTATAACCATTATGTTTCAAATGATATTGAACTACCTCAAAACAATGCCAATCATCATTTAGAAACACAAGTGATCTCAAGTCAAAGGAAGTATGCCACTTGTTTGCATATCAGGATTATTCACATTGTGACAAGCAATTGAATATCCTAAGTAGGGTCTGTCCAGTACATCCAATGTACCCATGAGTCTACATCTTATTTCATGCTCGAAGCATCCTATAAGATTAGAACACATATTAGTCTCAATCATATCAAGGCTGTCTCATGTTCACCAAGATATCTCGACTAAGGACAATACTGCATGTCAGCCAAGCTGAACAGCATTGAGACATTATTCAGAAGTATACATATGGCAGCAGATAATGTAACAACCTGAATAACAACCATTGCCTTTATAAACATAGAGTTTATACATGATACTGAAATAATCCCAAGGCCTCAAACATTAGCCTTAAGGGCATACCCCAACAAGCGCATCGTGCACCATTGTGGCACGTGCCAGTCCTCTAAACCACGTTCGCCCAACACGGGCCTCTACACACCTTTGCCGGTGGCCGATGCTCCCTGGACTGACATTAGTATGGACTTTGTCCTAGGGTTTCCTCGGACATCCTCGCGTTTCGATTCCATCTACATCGTCGTGGATCTATTCTCGAAGATGGCTCATTTCATCCCTTGCTCATGGACTGCGGATGCGTCCCACGTGGCCACCCTCTTTTTCAAAGAGGTCATCCGTCTCCATGGCCTCTCTAAGTCTATCGTGTCCGACCGGGATACGCATTTTGTGAGCCACTTCTGGCGCTCAGTTTGGGCCATCATGGGCACTACACTCAAGCTTTCCACTGCCTACCACCACCAAACTGATGGACAAATAGAGGTGGTTAATCGTAGTTTGGGTAATTTGCTTCAGTGCCTCATTGGCGATCTTCCGAGGTCGTGGGACACCATCCTACCTATGGCAAAGTTCACGTACAATAGTGCTTGCAATAGGTCTACGGGTCTTAGTCCCTTCCAAGTGGTTTCGGGCCGTCAACCTCATAAGCCTATTGACTTGCATGACCTTCCCCTTGAGTCCCATCTTTCCGAGCATGCATACTCATTCGCTCAGCATGTAGCTAGCTTGCATGAGGAAGTTCGGCATCGGATCTTTTTGGGCAACACTCATAATGCGATGAAGGCCAACGAGCACCGAAGGCCACATCATTTTTCTATCGGTGAGTTGGTGAGGGTGCGCATCCACCCTGAGAGAGTTTCCAACAGGGCTCATTTTAAGCTCCGGCCACGTTACATGGGGCCCAATGCGGTGGTGCGGCGGATCGGCTCCAACGCCTATGTGCTGGACCTACCCGAGGACATGGGCCTCCACCCCATCTTCAACGTGGCGGATCTCCTTCCATTCTACAGTCCTTTGGAGGAGCCATCGGACCCCAACGAACCTCAACCCCCGAGTTCTCCGGAGGAGAACTCCTCACAGAACGCAGCGGAAGCTGATGCAGGAGCATACAACATAGAAGAAGGGGAAAACATGCTCTAGGAGGTGCCCCACAAATTTTCTGTGAGTTCTGGCATCGTAGTATGTTCTGCGGTCGACCCAACGACAGAGACCGCTGCCCGCGGCTTCTGCAGCGGCGTTCCAGACCACACATCCCGATCTGTACAGAACATTCCTCAGGGTACCAAGCGACCTAAACCACAACCCAAGAAAGTTTATGCAAATTCGGGTGTCACAGAATGTTCCGCGGTTGACCCAGTGACCGAAGTCACACCCGAGGAAGTTCCTGTGGATTCTGGCAAGTATGCACAAAATGTTCCGCGGTTGACCCAGCGACTAAAGTCACACCCCAAGGAAGTTCCTGTGGAAAAAGTCAAGGGCCACTCAATAAACAAGCCAGAGGAGGGTACAACTACTTCATCACATTTACTTATGACTTCAGTATAATCACTATGTATGAGATCCAATAAACCTCCAGCCCTTTCACCAACCTTGGTGAAGGGCACCTTTGTCATTTTCTCTAATAAAGAAGGTTCACAAGTATCAAATTTCTCCAAGGAACTTGAACCTAACAACCCATTTGCATAGAGTTGTTGGATGCGATTCTTATTTATATGCACTAATCGACAATGCCATAGGAAAGCACCAACTGAACCACTCAGTTTGGTCCTTTTACTATTTATGTTACAAATAGAGTTATCCATGTCCAACACATATAGACCATTGCACAAAGTACTCTTCCCATAGAACATATTTGCAAATGAAAAAGAACAAGAGTTCTTATTTATTTCAAACTTAAATCCCTTCTTTGCCAAGTAAGGAATGGATACAATGTTCTTAGTAAGCGAAGGTACATAATAGCAATTATCTAACTCTAATTGAAGTCCAGAAGGCAGGGAGAGAGTCAAAACTCCTACAGCAACAGCAGCAACCTGTGCCCCGTTTCCAACTCGTAGGTCAATCTCTCCAGGATGTACCGATCTATTTTTCTTGAGCCCCTGCATATTTGTACAAATATGATCGCCACATGCGGTATCCCATACCCATGACATACAAGTAGAAAGGTTGACTTCTATAACATAAATACCTAAACTAGAAGCTAAGGCCAAGCCTTTCTTCTTCTCATTCTGAAGTTACTTGTAGCCCCTCCTCTAGTGACCCTGCTCGCCACAGTGGAAACACCTCTGCTCCTTTGACTTCTTTGCCCTTTTCTTCAGTGCCTTGGTAGGACCTTTAGCACTACCCTTAGCACGTGCCTTACCCTTCTTCTTCATCTTCTTGGTCGTAGGGACCAAAAGAACAGAATTGGGTTTGATCTTGCCCATCTCACGCTCGGCTGTTTGGAGCATATTCAGTAGTTCCTCCCTTGTGCAGTCAATCCAGTTCATGTTAAAATTTATGATAAACAGACTGAAGCTAGGGGGCAGGGACTGTAGAGTAAGATCCACAACCAGCTCGTTGTCTAAGGTGTGTCCTAGTCTCCTGAGACAGAATGCACAGAGGAGGGTACAACTACTTCATCACATTTACTTATGACTTCAGTATATATGATTATGTCTACTTGATGACACATAAGTCTGAATCCTTTGAGAAATTTAAGGAGTTCATACATGAAGTAGAGAACCAGCTTGGTAGATCCATTAAGACTCTTCGATCAGATCGTGGTGGAGAGTACCTGAGCGGTGAGTTCTTTGACTATCTGAGAGAGTGTGGGATCTTATCCCAACTCACTCCTCCTGGAACACCTCAATGGAATGGTGTATCTGAAAGGATAAATCGAACCTTGTTGGACATGGGTCGATCTATGATGAGTCATGAAACTCTACCACCCTCATTCTGTTGGGGTATGCCCTTAAGCCTAATGTTTGAGGCCTTTGGGATTGTATCAGTATCATGTAATAAACTATTATGTTTATAAAGGCATGGTTGTTATTCAGTTAGCTACATTGTCTGCTGCAATATATGTTCTTTTGAATAATGTCTCAAAGCTGTTCAGCTAGGCTGACAGGCTATAAAGTCCTTAGTCGATATATCTTGGTGAACATGAGACAGCCTTGATATGATTGAGACTAATATGTGTTCTAATCTTATAGGATGCTTCGAGCATGGAATAAGATGTAGACTCATGGGTACATTGGATGTACTGGACAAACCCTACTAGGATGTTCAATTGTTTGTCACAATGTGAATATTCCTTGAATGAGACAAGTGGCACATTTCCTCTGACTTGAGATCACTTGTGTTTTCTAAATGATGATTGTCATTGTTTTGAGGTAGTTCAATATCATTTGAAACATAATGATTATAGACTATCTTGGATGATGAGCTTGAGTCAGGTTAGGGCACTAGTGATAGACATAGGATTGCCGTCTCCTTGTTTAAGGAGTGTGATGTTCTAAAGGGGCCCCCTGGATGAGATGATTGAGAAAAGAGTATGGCCATACCCAGGTGACTATGTTCATCTGATCTAATCATGCTCATCATATTGGAGTTACAAGCTTGACACGCTTGTCCAATAAGAACGTCCAGTGGTAAAGGAAATATGCATGCCTTGTGATTTGATTCACACTTGTGCTGTGGTATGGGTGTAGTCTTGGAAGACTCTTTCCTTTATATCGGGAGACAGTGATGTGTTGCTAGATACCCCTCACTGATCGTGATAATGTGAGTTATCGTTACCGACATTTAAAGGAAACCCTCAGGGTCGCACAATTTGATGATATGGCTTACTTAAGTCAGATCGTGTGGACTGAATTGTTTGAGTTCAGTTTGAAGGGATTTAATCTCTAATTGTAAGTGAGATCTGGTCTGATCATGTTTGATTGATTAGGGCTTCAGATCGGTAAGCTTCGATTGAGAGATTGGATGCTAGATCGGTCAGATCAGAAGCATTAAGAGATCAACGGTCAGATCAAGAACCTTGTGGTTTAATTATGATTTGGACTAGTTGCTTGGCTTATTTGGTTTGTGAACCGAACCAAAGTGAACCAGCTCGAATGAGCGCATGGTTCAAAAGGGTGAAGAGAGATTTGCGACTTGGTGTGCGCATGTGAACGTTGAGAGGTGGTATGCTATTTTTAGATAGCAACTCTCTAAACGTGACCACGCTCCACGCTTCTCTTCTTGACGCCTCTTCTCGCCTCGCCTCTCCACTAGTCGAAACAAGTTTTCTCTTGTGTCGTGAAGAAGGTGGACGAAGAAGGAAAAGAAAAATTTGCCAAAAAGTTTTCATCCCTTTCCATTCGATCAAGGACACTTTGGAGCCTTGCTAGCACAAGGAGCGACAAAGAGTTTGCCATCATCCTCTTGTGTGCGAATCCCTTTGGAGAAGAAGCAATTGACTCTTTGCTTCCAAGGCAACATCTAGGCTATGGCGATGGTATGATCGTTTTCATTAATCTTTATTAGCCTTTTATCGAGTTGATCATTTAACATGCAAGTTGATCCTATAACCCTAATTTCCGCAAGACAAAGTTTTATATGCGCCATCACTTTAGGGTTATGCTCCCCCTTGAAGGGGACTCATCAATTGGTATCAGAGCAGGTTCTTAATGTATGTTATGTTGATTGCTTGATGCTTTACGTGATCCATAAATGTGCTAGTCAATAGATCTAATGTTTTCATGACATGCGTGACTACATACTTGTTGTAGAACATTTGTTGTATTTTGACGCATGTACATAGTATGCGCTTGTAATAGTTTTGTTTCTTTAAAACTTAAACACTTGCGCGTATATCATTAGATCAAGGCCTTACAGTAAACCCTTAGACGGGTTATTAGGGTTGAAGTCACCCCCTAGGTTGGATCCAAAAGTCTGATCAGATCATCTGACAGCCTTGATGGGTTGACCAGGTAGCACCTGTGCGCTAGCACCTGGTGGCTACAGGTCGACTGCAGACAGGCGTGTAGCGATGTCTGATTGAGACAACTAGTGAACGCACATGAGTTAGGCCCGGGGTCACACCCGCTTGCCAGACCTCATTGTGGTTGTTCAGCCCTAGTGCATGCATGGTTGACCTTATGGTCGACTCAAGTCAGTTAGGACTTGGTGCATGCAAGGGCAGTGGATCTGACTAGGATGGATGAGTGGATCCCTAGTAATGGACCGTTGTAAGGTTGTAGGGCAAATAAGGAAAATTAAAATTGATCCCATGGGGTTTTCAAAAATTTTAATTTTGGATCACATGATTGTTGATTGATGCATATGTATGTTTATTTAATCTTATGTGGGCTGCCCATATTAATTGTGTGCTGTGCTGGGGCCTGCGAGCCTGGATTTATTGTTGTAAATTAATTACTATGATCTGCGCATCACATTGTTTTTAATTTATAAAATGTTATTGACCTGCGTGTCAATCTTGTCTAGATAGTTAAATTTGTAATTTAATTAGACAAGAGCACAGAGCACACTTGGCAGAGGCGCTTGCAGCAGTGGCTGGACCAGGTGGGAGGTCTAGGGTTCGACCCTAGGACCTGGCGCAAATTCCTGGTGGGCGCACCAGAGCTGCAGATGGCGCTTGGGCCCAGGTTTGGGCCAGATGAGCAGCAAAAGACCCATGAAGAGCAAGTAAAGACTTAATTTAGGTTAAGGTCTTACTAGGGCTATGGGCTTTTACCACATAAGATCCATGCTTTCTTTTAATGTTTGAATATTAGAATTGCATGATTAAGTTTATCTTCTGCTATCACCATAGGAATTGTATGATAGTGAAGAAGATAAAAGACCGTTAAAATCCAACGCTAAAATATCAAGCTCGTAAGCCTTCTGACGCGAAACCTCACTGTTCTGATTATCGTTGGAGCCGTGTTGTACCCACTCAGTGGGCACGTCCATCTATCTTCAGACGGTGTGGGATTACACCTGTGTGTTACAGAGTAGGGATTTATCCCTTCTCGTTGCTCAGCATAGCACATGGTGGTCCAGGGAGTAGGTCGGGTTAGCTTGACCATGTAGGCTACATATGTGGCGCATATGGTAGCACATGGAGGCAGCCATCTGTGGGATCAGAGACTGTGTTGTACCAACTCAGTTGGCACAGTCTGCTGGATTGCCCAGATGAAGGGGAATCGCACGGGTTGGCGATCGGCAGGGACTGCCTACCAGAGATTAGTGCTTGTACTCTCTGTGCATCTTATCTCGCCTGAGCGGGACGCGGAGACCAAGTATGAAATCCGGATCCCATCTCACTAAAAGAGTGTCTACTCTTTCGGGCTGTTTTGTTGGATTTTTCAAGCCAGATAAAATAGTGAGAAAAAGGAATCTTTCTTAAGTCCTGATCGATTCTTATACATTGATACTGACCTTGCTGTTCTTGCATTGTTGTAGATACCTGCAGCAACGAACACCATGAACTTCAATGTGCGATCCCTACTGGAAAGGGAGAAGTTTGCTGGGCCGAACTTCTCTGACTGGTTTGGACACCTTAAGATCGTTCTTAAGGCAGAGAGGAAACTGTATGTCCTCGAGACGGCGATACCGCCGCAGCCCGCTCCGAACGCCGCAAGGGCGGTTCGGGAAGCCTATGAAAAGCACGTCAATGATAGCATTGATGTCGCTTGCCTGATGTTAGCGTCTATGACGCCACCGCTGCAGCGTCAGCATGAGGATATGTCTGCTATAGACATGATAGCGAACCTCAAGATGCTGTATGCTGCACAGGCGAGGACTGAACGCTATAATTTGACGAAGCTCTTCTTTCAGAGCAAACTGGCTGAAGGGAGCCCAGTGGGAGCTCATGTGCTCAAGATGATTGGGCACAAGGAGGCTCTAGAGAAACTGGGGCATACCATCAACCAGGAGCTTGCTGTGGATATTATTCTGCAGTCTCTCCCGCCTTCATTCGACGCGTTCATTATTAACTTTAATATGAACAAAATCGATTGTACTCCGGCAGAGCTGCTGAATATGCTCCTCACTACTGAGGAGACTCTGAAGGGAAAGCCTTCGACCTCTGTCTTAATGGTTCCTTCCAGGAACAAGAAGAAGGGGAAGAAGGGCAAGACCCCTGTCAAGAGCTACAGCAAGGCTCTGAAGCAGAAGGTGAAGCGGTCCAAGGAATACAGGTGTTTCCACTGTGGCCAGCTGGGTCACTAGAAAAAGGACTGTAAAGCGCTCCAAGGAGATAAGAGGGGAAGCTTCGCTTCTGGCTCAGGTATATTCGTGACTGAGGTCATGTTTTCTTCTTCTATATCATGGGTGTTGGACACTGCATGTGGAGTTCACATTTGTTCAAATATACAGGAACTCAAGAGAAGAAGGCAGGTGGGACAGCATGAGGTGGACCTACGCGTTGGAAATGGGGCACGGGTTGCTGCTGTTGCTGTAGGAGACTACTTCATTTCTTTACCATCTGGAATTGTATTGGAACTAAACAATTGTTATTTTGTTCCCAGTATTACTAAAAATATTATCTCCATTCCTGCTCTTGTCAGGAAGGGATTTTCCTTTGAATGCAATATTTCAAAGTGTATTTTGTCTTTTGATAATATTGTTTATGCAACTGGTTCAATTAACAATGGGTTATTCGTGTTGGACATGGAAAGTTCGATACAAAATATTGATATTAAGAAAGCCAAGTATGCTGATGACAGCACCTTGCTATGGCATAGTCGTTTAGGACATATTAACGAGAAACGCATTAAGCGGTTGCATGATTATGGACTGCTGGGATCATTCTCCTACAAGGAGATTGATACATGCAAGGCTTGTTTAATGGGTAAAATGACGAAGTCACCTTTTCCTCACAAAGGTCAAAGGGCTTCAGGTTTACTTGACCTTATACACAGTGATGTGTGTGGGCCATTTAGTAAACATGCCAGAGGTGGCTATCAGTACTTCATTACCTTTACTGATGATTTCAGTAGGTATGGGTATGTCTATCTGATGAGACATAAGAATGAATCTTTTGACAAGTTCAAAGAGTTCAAAAATGAAGTACAGAATCAGCTAGGCCGAAATATCAAGGCACTTCGCTCAGATCGAGGTGGTGAATACCTAAGTCATGCGTTTACTGACTATCTGAAGGAGTGTGGGATCATCTCACAGCTCACTCCACCAGGAACACCGCAATGGAATGGTGTGTCCGAGAGGAGAAATAGAACGTTACTTGATATGGTTCGTTCTATGATGAGTCAGGCTTCTTTACCCAACTCCTTTTGGGGTTTTGCACTGGAAACAGCTGCAAAGGTACTAAACCGAGTGCCATCCAAGGCCGTTTCAAAGACGCCATATGAGTTATGGTATGGGAAACAGCCGAGCTTGACATTTATCAGGATCTGGGGCTGCGAGGCTTATGTCAAAAAGCTCGCCTCTGGGAAACTAGAGAGCAGATCTGACAAATGTATCTTTGTCGGTTACCCTAAGGAAACTAAGGGTTATTATTTCTACGATCCCAAAGAGAACAAGGTATTTGTTGCTCGGACGGCCATATTTCTTGAGAAGGAGTTTCTTCTGCAAGAGGCCAGTGGGAGAGAAATAAAGCTGGATGAGAATCCAGAGGAAGGACAAAGTGCTCAAGCACAGTTGGATGAGCCTGAGCCAGTAGATCAGGTTATTGAACAACCTGAGGCTCAGATATCACGGGAACCGCGAAGATCGGGAAGGATTCGTCGACAGCCTGAGCGCTATGACAGAGTCTACATCATTGATAATGATGAACCCCTCACTTATGCGGAAGCGGTCAGTGGACCGGAATCAACGAGATGGCTTGAAGCTATGCGCGCCGAGATGGACTCCATGTCAGATAACCAAGTCTGGGATTTGGTTGATCCGCCTCTGGGAGTTATCCCTATAGGCTGTAAATGGATCTTCAAGAAGAAGATTGACATGGATGGTAACGTGGTTACCTATAAAGGCAGGCTAGTTGCGAAAGGTTTCAAACAAATCTACGGGATAGATTATGATGAAACTTTCTCACCTGTAGCTATGTTTAAGTCTATTCGGATTCTTTTCGCGATAGCAGCATATTATGATTATGAGATCTGGCAGATGGATGTGAAAACAGCTTTCCTTAATGGAAATCTGGATGAGGATGTGTATATGACACAACCTGAGGGTTTCACTAATCCAGCAGATCGTCATAAGATATGCAAGTTAAAGAAGTCCATTTATGGACTTAAGCAAGCATCGAGAAGCTGGAATATTCGTTTTGATGAATCAGTCACTGAATTTGGTTTCATCAAGAACGAGGATGACCCGTGTGTATATAAGAGGTTTAGTGGGAGCGTGATTACTTTCCTAGTCCTCTACGTCGATGACATCTTGATCATTGGAAATGACATTCCTGAAATGCATGCTGTGAAGGCATGGTTAAGGAAATGTTTCCAGATGAAAGATTTAGGAGAAGCAGCCTATGTATTAGGTGTGAAGATCTACAGGGATAGATCTAAGAGGCTTCTCGGGCTGTGCCAGAGTACTTACATCGAAAAGGTCCTGGAGAAATTTCATTTAGAAAATTCTAAACGAGGATATCTTCCAGTCAGACATGGTCTGAATCTTTCGAAGAGTCAGTGTCCACAAACACAGACTGAGAAAGATGAAATGGACAATACGCCTTATGCTTCGGCTATTGGATCCATTATGTATGCGATGTTGTGTACTCGCCCAGACGTCGCTTACGGGTTAAGCGTGACCCGTCGTTTCCAAAGTAATCCAGGTGTGGCGCACTGGATTGTAGTCAAGAACATCTTAAAATATCTGCGGAGGACCAAAGATATGTTCTTGATATATGGTGGTCAGGAAGAACTCAGTATTGAAGGATATACTGACGCTTCGTTCCAGTCAGACCAGGATGATTTCCGATCGCAATCAGGCTATGTTTTTAGCTTGAATGGAGGAGCAGTGGTGTGGAAGAGTTTCAAACAGTCAACTGTTGCTGATTCCACAACAGAAGCCGAGTATGTTGCAGCCTCGGAAGCATCCAAGGAGGCAGTTTGGATTCGTAAGTTCGTGAGAGAACTTGGTGTCGTTCCTTCGAGTGCAGATCCTTTGGTTATCTTTTGTGATAACACTGGAGCAATCGCACAAGCAAAGGAACCACGGTCGCACCAGAAGTCCAAGCACATACAGAGACGGTTTCATTTGATCAGGGAGATCATTGATCGTGGCGAGATCAAAGTTTGCAAGGTACATACAGATGACAATCTGGCAGACCCGCTTACCAAGCCTCTGGCGCAGCAGAAGCATGAGAAGCACTGTAATAATATGGGTTTGAGATTTCTCAACCATTAGATTAAGTGCAAGTGGGAGATTGTTGGGGTATGCCCTTAAGCCTAATGTTTGAGGCCTTTGGGATTGTATCAGTATCATGTAATATACTATTATGTTTATAAAGGCATGGTTGTTATTCAGTTAGCTACATTGTCTGCTGCAATATATGTTCTTTTGAATAATGTCTCAAAGCTGTTCAGCTAGGCTGACAGGCTATAAAGTCCTTAGTCGATATATCTTGGTGAACATGAGACAGCCTTGATATGATTGAGACTAATATGTGTTCTAATCTTATAGGATGCTTCGAGCATGGAATAAGATGTAGACTCATGGGTACATTGGATGTACTGGACAGACCCTACTAGGATGTTCAATTGTTTGTCACAATGTGAATATTCCTTGAATGAGACAAGTGGCACATTTCCTCTGACTTGAGATCACTTGTGTTTTCTAAATGATGATTGTCATTGTTTTGAGGTAGTTCAATATCATTTGAAACATAATGATTATAGACTATCTTGGATGATGAGCTTGAGTCAGGTTAGGGCACTAGTGATAGACATAGGATTGCCGTCTCCTTGTTTAAGGAGTGTGATGTTCTAAAGGGGCCCCCTGGATGAGATGATTGAGAAAAGAGTATGGCCATACCCAGGTGACTATGTTCATCTGATCTAATCATGCTCATCATATTGGAGTTACAAGCTTGACACGCTTGTCCAATAAGAACGTCCAGTGGTAAAGGAAATATGCATGCCTTGTGATTTGATTCACACTTGTGCTGTGGTATGGGTGTAGTCTTGGAAGACTCTTTCCTTTATATCGGGAGACAGTGATGTGTTGCTAGATACCCCTCACTGATCGTGATAATGTGAGTTATCGTTACCGACATTTAAAGGAAACCCTCAGGGTCGCACAATTTGATGATATGGCTTACTTAAGTCAGATCGTGTGGACTGAATTGTTTGAGTTCAGTTTGAAGGGATTTAATCTCTAATTGTAAGTGAGATCTGGTCTGATCATGTTTGATTGATTAGGGCTTCAGATCGGTAAGCTTCGATTGAGAGATTGGATGCTAGATCGGTCAGATCAGAAGCATTAAGAGATCAACGGTCAGATCAAGAACCTTGTGGTTTAATTATGATTTGGACTAGTTGCTTGGCTTATTTGGTTTGTGAACCGAACCAAAGTGAACCAGCTCGAATGAGCGCATGGTTCAAAAGGGTGAAGAGAGATTTGCGACTTGGTGTGCGCATGTGAACGTTGAGAGGTGGTATGCTATTTTTAGATAGCAACTCTCTAAACGTGACCACGCTCCACGCTTCTCTTCTTGACGCCTCTTCTCGCCTCGCCTCTCCACTAGTCGAAACAAGTTTTCTCTTGTGTCGTGAAGAAGGTGGACGAAGAAGGAAAAGAAAAATTTGCCAAGAAGTTTTCATCCCTTTCCATTCGATCAAGGACACTTTGGAGCCTTGCTAGCACAAGGAGCGACAAAGAGTTTGCCATCATCCTCTTGTGTGCGAATCCCTTTGGAGAAGAAGCAATTGACTCTTTGCTTCCAAGGCAACATCTAGGCTATGGCGATGGTATGATCGTTTTCATTAATCTTTATTAGCCTTTTATCGAGTTGATCATTTAACATGCAAGTTGATCCTATAACCCTAATTTCCGCAAGACAAAGTTTTATATGCGCCATCACTTTAGGGTTATGCTCCCCCTTGAAGGGGACTCATCACATTCTGGGGCATGCACTTGAAACAGCTTCTCTTATACTAAATAACATTCCATCCAAGAGTGTCTCCGATATACCATACGAGGTATGGAGTAGGAGACGCCCTTACCTCTCTTTTATCAGGATCTGGGGATGTGAGGCATATGTCAAACATTAGGATTCTAGCAAGCTAGAACCTAGATCTGATAAATGTATCTTTGTGGGGGTATCATAAGGAAACTAAAGGATACTACTTCTATGTTCCCACCAAGAATAAAGTTTTTGTTGCTCGGGGTCCTGTCTTTCTAGAGAAAGAATTTCTCATGAAAGAAGTAAGTGGGAGGAAGTTTGACTTTGATGAGGTCCAAGAGCAACCACAAAACATAGAGATGGAACCAAAGCCACCTGCACCGGTTGCTGGCAACTGAGGCTCAGACACTGGCCCCACGTAGGTCTGGGAGGATTCGTTGTGCACCTGAGAGGTATGGGTCACTACTGACCCAACACGACGGGATCTTCATCATTGAGGATGAGCCCAAGACTTATGATGAGGCAGTCAGTGAACCGGACTCCAAGAGATGGCTTGAGGCCATGCGATCTGAGATGGATTCTATGTCAGCTAACCAAGTCTGGGATTTAGTTGAGCTGCCTGATGGGCTAAAACCCATAGGATGTAAATGGGTCTTCAAGAGGAAGACTAACATGGATGGCAACATAGTTACCTATAAGGGTAGACTAGTGGCTAAGGGATTCAAGTAAGTCCACGAGGTGGACTATGATGAAACCTTCTCGCTGGTTGCCATGATCAAATCAATTCGGATTCTGCTTGCTATAGCTGCATATCATGACTATGAGATATGGCAGATGGATGTAAAGACAACATTCCATAATGGGAAGCTGACAGAGGATGTGTATATGACACAACCTGATGGTTTCATCCATCCTGCAAAAACCAACAAGGTCTGCAGGCTAAAGAAATCCATCTAAGGATTAAAGCAAACATCTCGAAGTTGGAATCTTTGGTTTGATGAAGCTGTGAGAGATTATGGCTTTATCAAAAGCGAAGATGACGCCTGTGCATACAGAAAATTCAGTGGGAGCTTGGTGACTTTTTTGGTCTTGTATATCAATGGCATACTGCTCATCGGAAACGACAACCCTAGTCTTCAAGCTGTGAAGACATGGTTAGGTAAGTGTTTTAAGATGAAGGACTTAGGGGTGGCTGCCTATATCTTAGGCATGAGGATCTACCGGGATAGATCCATGAGACTCCTAGCCCTTAGTCAGAGTACCTACATTGACAATGTCCTGGATAAGTTCAACTTGGAGCAATCCAAGAAGGGATACCTTCCAGTGAGAATGGCCTTACTCTCTCAATGAGCCAGTGTCCTACCACGCAAGTTGAGAGGGATGACATGAGTCCAGTGCCCTATGCTTCGGTAGTGGGATTGATAATGTATGCAATGTTGTGTACTAGACCAGATATGGCTTTTGCTGTGAGCATAACCAGCCGATACAAATCCAATCCTGGTTTACAGTACTGGGTAGCTGTAAAGAACATCCTTAAGTATCTGAGAAGAACTAAGGATCTATTCTTGGTCTATGGGGGACAAGAAGACCTCAGTATGCAGGGCTACACTGATGCGTCGTTCTAGTCTGACCCTGACGACTTTAGATCGCAGGACGACTACGTGTTCAAGATGAATGGAGGTGCTATATGCTGGAAGAGCTTCAAGCAATCCACCATAGCTGATTCTACAACCGAAGCTGAGTATGTAGCCGCTTCTGAGGCAGCCAATGAAGCCATTTTGATCAGGAAGTTCATTTATGAACTTCAGGTGGTTCTAAGTGCAGTGGATCCCATTGAGCTCTACTGTGACAACAATGGAGCAATTGCACAAGCAAATGAACCACGGTCTCATCAAAGGTCCAAACATATACTTAGGAGATTTCACCTGATCAGAGAGATCATTGACAGAGGTGATGTTAAGATTAGTAGAGTTGACATAGAGAACAATCTGGCTGACCCATTGACCAAGGTTTTGGCACAGCATAAGCATGATGGTCACTCTAGAGATATGGGGTTGAGATTCCTCAACTTGTAGGTCTTAGTGCAAGTGGGAGATTATTGGTGTATATGCCCTCGTACCTAGTTTTGGTCCATTTTTGTACTACTTGACATGGATACTTATATATCATTCTGGCATTGTCGTTATCATTGTTTGTCTACATTTGCGATTATGTACTTACATGATAATGTCCCTGAAGACAGATTGGATCTGTGCTCAAATGATTGTCCCCAGCGACCTGAGTAGATATGGGATAGCTCTGGTACTTGTGAGACTAGTATATGGGCTGGTTAGGCATGAGGTGCTAACGCAGACATATGGATATATCAGTGGTGCATATACTGGATAGACCCACTGTGAGGCAATGACTTGGTGTCATAAGTTATCCTCACAAGTGATAGGAGATGCATTGATCCCTTGACTTGAGGTCATTGGTCATTCTATATGGTTAGGGACATGCTTTCATACAACCTAACACCTCACCGTAGTTGGGAGGTAATAACGGTTGTCATTGAGCATGTCACAACCCATATGAGAAGGTCAATAGACAGACAGAGGATTTGCCCTTTCCTGAGGGAAGCTTGATATCCATGGAGCTCCTCTATGGTTCTATGACTGAAAGTGTATGGCCATACCTAGGTGAGAACCTGATTTAGTCATTGTCATGTGATTGGGTGAAAACAAGTGGTAATACACTTGTCCAATCAGATATCAGTTTGGTAAAGAGACTGTAATGCATATGTACCTAGTTGCGATGATGGGGATGTCGATGTCGATATCCATTCCAATGACCTGGGTAGCAGCAATGCACTACTTGGTGCCACTCACTGCTTGTGGTAACCTTTGGTCAGCACTGCCAGTGTCAGAGGAACTTATAGTGTCGCACACCAAGATACTCGAGTTATCGTATTGATCGGGAAGCCTTATGATCGAGTTATTGGATAACTCAGATCTATTTGTGAGATTTCGTCAGCGCCAATGGGCCTGATGAGATGAAAGAATGTTATTGGAGTCAAACTCCATTTATGGCAGGTTGACCCGAAATTGACCATGGTTGGTCATATTTGGATTAGGGTTGCATTGGATTGGATCCAAGTACTTAATCAACTTATGTAATGATGTTTGGGCTAGCTCATTATCCAATGAGGCCCAATAGCAAGTTGTCATGAAGAGGCAATGGGCTAAAAGGGTATAATGGGGAGAAAACTTCTCCCTTAGGTGCCTATGGGCATAATGGGGAGAAGTTGGCAAAGTTGTTTCCTTAAGGAAGGAATTTGCGCCTCCCCCTTGCTCCTTTGATGGTATGAATGCCTTTAAGGCATGTCTTGGGCTGATATGGTGCTTGGGCAATTATGGATAGGTTGAATGAGGTTTGTGGTAATGTCTTGGAGACTTTCCTTGCCTCAAACCCCCTCATCCTAGACATACACTTGTCATGATCCTAGCCCTTGCCCAAACCACCTCTTGCTCTATAAAAGTAACCCTAGCCGCCCCTCACTTGGTGTTCAATTCCTTGGAGGCATGAGAACACTAAGAAGGGTGAGAGCAAGGGAGACATAGGCGCACCTCTTCCTTCTTCCATCAAGCCACAAGTAGTCTTCTTCCTCTCCTCTTTGTGCAAGAGGGGCTTCACCTTGGCGGTTTTTCCTTCTCCTCATCTTCTTCTTTGGTGCCTTATCCTTGGAGATGGCGTAAGGCTTGAAGAAGGTGACAAAGGCTTGGATCTTCTTCCCGAGGCTAGCACCGGCCGTTGAAGAAGAGAGCTAAAGGCATCCGTGTGTGTTAGACTACATAGAGCGCATGCTTGGGCGCCTACCTCGACATCGGCCTCGTCTTGCTTTAAGGTATTTTCTATCTCATCGTGTCGACTCCCATGCATGCGATCTTCACTGGGTTTTTGGGACTGGCTCGTTTTGGGGTTATTTCTTCCGCTATGCAATGTGTATGTATTGTAATGACTCTGAAAAATTATAAAATATCCCCGGGATTTCCCAACAGAGGAGGACTCTCCATAAGGCCTGGATCTTCTTCCCGAGGCTAGCACAGGGCATGGAAGAAGAGAGCTCAAGGAATCCTTGTGTGCGAGACTGCAGAGGGTGCACACTTGGGCGTCTTCATTGGCATCAGGGATATTCTCGCTTCTAGGTACTTTCTTCTCTCATCGTGTCGACCCACTCACAAGATGATCTTCATTGAGTTTTTGTGACCGGCCTGTTTCAGGGATATTCTTCTGCTGTGCAATTGTATTATTCGATGAAAATTTGTAAAATATCCCCGGGGTTTCCCAACACTAGCTTTCGTACTACTTGATACCGATATTTTATATATATCATTCTAGCATTGTCGTTATTATGATTTATTTACATATGTGATTGTGTACATGCATGATAATGTCCCTGGAGACAAATTGGACCTATGCTCAAAATCTTGTCCCCAATCGAGTACTTGAGTGGATATTGGATAGCTCTGGTACATATGAGACTTGTATATGGGCTGGTTAGACACGAGGTGCTAATGTAGACATATGGGTATATTAGTGGTGGATATACTGGACTGACCCACTATGAGACAATGACTTGGTGTCATGAGTTATCCTCACAAGTGGTAGGAGATACATTGATCCCTTGAGTTGAAGTCATTAACTCTTCCATATGGTTAGGGATATGCTTTGATACAACCTAACACCTCACCATAGTTGGCAGGTCATAACGGTTGTCATTAAGCACGTCATGACCCATATGAGAAGATCAATTGATAGATAGAGGATTTGCCCCTTCCTGAGGGAAGCTTGATATCCACAGGCGCCCCCTATGGTTCTATGACAAAAAGTGTATGGCCATACCCAGGTGAGAACCTGATTTAGTCATGACCATGAGATTGGGTGAAAACAAGTGGTGACACACTTCTCCAATCAGATATCAGTTTGGCAAAGAGATTGTAATGCATCGGTACCTTTTTGCAATGATGGGGATGTCGATGTCGATATCCATTCTATTGACTTGGGTAGCAGTGATGCACTGCTAGGTGCCACTCACTGCTTATGATGACCTTAGGTCAACACTACCAACGTCAGAGGAACCTACAGGGTCGCACACCTTCATACTCGAGTTCTCATATTGATCGGGAAGCTTTTTGATCGAGTTATTAGATACCTCAAATTTATTTGAGAGATTTCATCAACGCCAATGGGCCTGATGAGATGGAAGAGATTTATTAGAGCCAAACTTTATTTTTGGCAAGTTGACCCGAATTGACCATGGTAGGTCACATTTGAGTTAGGGTTCCTTTGGATTTGATCCAATGGCTTAACCAATCTATGCAATGAAGTTTAGGCTATCTCATTACCCAATTGATGTAGGGACTCCTCCAAGAAGATCAGCAAGACTCAAGAAGGCCCCAATTCGCTATGAGATGAATGCTTGAATTTCCTTATCATTGTGGGAATTTGTCAAGACTTGTTGTTTTGTTGCATGGTGTAATGTGTTACACACTATATTCACTTTCAGCACTTGTTGTTTTATATTGTAGCTAGGATTAGCCTAGGTTTACTTTGAAGTCCTTATTTTTGTTTTAGTGAATGTAGTAGGTTGTTTAGCCTAGGTCTGATATACACATGTATTGCATAGTCAAGCACCTAGGCTACCAACGGCATTGTGACGTTGGCATAGTTAATCTTATCAGCTCAACCACCTTGGTACCGACCCACTTCCAGCCCATTCAACATCAACCCAACATCCAGTTCAAGCAGACTCAACAGTCGGCTCACAACCAGCTCACACCAACATCAAAGTGCAAGACATCAAGAAGGCCCGGCTCCAACTCAAATTAATCCACATCCAGCCCGTTTGAAACATCCCTTCAGCCCAGCAAACACTAGCCGCACACACCTACTCCAACGGCTACAAGTGTACAATCAGCATGTGTATCATCATGCCTCTTCAGCTAGGAATGCCAAGGGTCACAAGAGTGTAACATTGGGAACTTAGGTTTTAAGCTTGCTTTGTATCACTTTGGCACTTTAGTCGAAATCTTTTGAAACTGAAAACCTTGAGTTGTTCTTGAGTTGAGCTTGCTACTCACCGGATTGAGCTTGCTCTCCACCCTGGTTACCATTCAACCCCACTTCTCACTAACACTCACTTCGATCATCATCTCCATTCCAATGACCCCGTTTTGACGTGCACAACCCTCCCCACCATGTTCATCCATTTGAGGTGGATCCAAAGGATCCCAACAAAGTGATTATTCGGCGATCCCAACGCACATCCCATCCGCTGGATCGTTTCATGAGTGTCGTTAGCCCACTTGCAATCCACACCGAAATGACCCAGCCCAAGGGTGCCATAGACCAGCCCCCAAGCGGCCCAACTCCGGAAGGACACCGCAATCATGTCAGTAACACGGCCCAAGAGCGTGCCACAACGGTGGTTACTTAGCCTACGGCGTCCAAATTCTGCTGCTTCGTCACGGTATGCTCCGAATGCGTCTAACTACCTTCGCAACCACCTTGTACCAGCAGGAATCAAAGGACCTGCGCCAGTCCACTTTAGTTGCTAGAAGTTTGTTACACTTTTGTCCCTTGTAGCAGTTTTTTTCCTTATGTAGCAGTCTTGACTGCTTTTGGGCTGCAAAAGTAGGTAGTTGGTAGGAATTCAGCCCTTGTCTTGTTCCCCTCTCTTATCCTATAAAAGAGAAGGGGTGGGCTAGTTTCATTCTCAGTTCTCTAGAGTGGTAGAGTACTCCAACTTGTGGAGATCTAGGAGAGTGCCTCGATTCCAAGGTTGTAAGCGTCTTGCCTCGACTTCGATGCGTGTAGGAGTCGTGGTCAGTGCCTCGACTCGAAGGTCCATTTCCAGCATTATAAGAAGTAAATCCCACCACCTCCGGTGGGTCAGGTTCGCCTGTTTTCCATTCCCTCGTGTTCTTTTCCGCTGTAGTTCCCTCTTTTCCACGAGTATCCGCACGGCAAAGGCGTGGTCGTTCGTTGTTTTTGGTTTGTTTCAGACGCATAGGGGCACGAGCTGCACGCTGCGAATCCGCTGTCCCCATTGTGACGTGCTGAGCTTAAAATTTGCTTAGAGAGCGCACTAAATGCTAAGAGGTTAGTGATGTATTTTCAGTAGTTGAGTGTCGTTGATTCCTTCTCGCATTCGTGTTGCCCCGATCGAACTCAACGCTGATTTCTTCGTGTTTTCCTGCTATTTTCCGAACGCTTTTCACTTCCCTCGTCTAAAGACCCTCTCCCATTTTTGCGTGCATCGTGTAATCCCTTAGAGTACGGCTTTAAGGACCCTCCTCCCACTAGTAGCTGCATCAACACGGCAGTGCCGTATTTTTTTTCTAGGAGCATCCTTTTGACTTGAATTTTGATGGGTAGACCCCTCTTCATGGTTGGAACTCATTCATGCATCTGAATTGCTTGAAAACCAGCGATAATAATGCCTTTTTACCTGAAATTGATCAAAAACCAAAGATTGTGTAGGTTCCAAAGTATTTGGTAAAAAAGGGTACAAAAGCAAAGTAAAAGAGTAAGACTATGGCTCAATAGACTACCAAATAAGTATCAAAAACACTATAAAATTTGGAGTCATCAGAGGACGATGTATTTATCTGAAATTTTGTGTAGCACTTGGTGGAATATTTCATGAGTGATTATATTTTAGAAATTTATTTTTCATAAAAGTGCATATTTTCCATACTTAGCATTGTTCTTTATTTTATTTGCTTGAGGACAAGCAAAGTTTGAGCCTTATGTGTTTGATGACACCAAAATTTATAGTATATTTTGTCTCATTTCATTACTCTTTTTGTGTCATATTTATACTACTTTGCTTATTTTGATGCCCTTTTTATCAAGTATTGCTGAATCTACTTCTTTTCTAGTTTTTCATGATTTTTAGGTAAAAAAGACCTATTCTTGATGGATTTTGGAAGATTTGTGCACACTAATAGATTCCTGACGTCGAGACAAAGCTGCCAGTCAATTTTTATGCAAATCAGAGCTTTAGACGAAATTACGGCAAGGCCGTAATTCATATTACGGTACCGTAATTTCAAGTACTGTCGTAATAATGGACCATTGCCGTAATTTGGGTCAGTTTTCATATAGAAAGTTTTGTAGAAAATACGGCACTGCCGCAATCATTTCTACGGTGCTGTATTTTGAGGCGATTTCCGACCCGAAAGATTTGGAGAAAATACGGTACTGCCGTAAAGCATTTCACAGTACCGTAATTCCGGTCGGATCCTGTACATAAGACTTTAAAGAAATTACAGTAATACCGTAATAGAAACCACGCCCGTAATTCTATCCCTGGATGCGATTTTCACAGTCAACTTTGAAGTCCGATTTTTGCGCGATCGATTGCAAATGATACAGGCCCTTAAATTCAATGCTATAAGAAGGAAAAAGGGAGCCTAGGAGGAGGAGAACACACCGAGGGCGAAAGCCCTACTTTTCATCCACTGTCGAGGGAGAAATCAAGTTTTTCACCGCCGCCCTATGTTTCGCCGCCAGGAATCATACAGCGCATCTCCAGAAGTTTCAGAGAGAAAGGATCTCGATCAGAGGAGAAATCGACGAAAGAGTGGGCGCCGACACTGTTCACCGCGATTCTTGGAGCAAATTATGGCTGTAATTTCCATTGCAGCCGTGCTATAAAGTTGTTTTCCCTTTTTCTCTTCGATTTCTGATCTTCTAAAATTATGGTTTATTGTAACTCTTTTTCCATGCTAGCTTAAACCTTTTATGGGACATGGGGGAGTAATTCCTTTTGATTTCTTAATGACTATATGATTTTTCAATTATATCGTCAGTATAATTTTTTTGTGATAATTTTATTTATGTGACGATTGCTTATAATTCTCCATAGTTTTCTTATTATCATGCATGATTTTAGAGTTTTCACAATATGGACTGAAAGGTAATTTTCTTGAGAACTTAGAACCCTAAAATTCAATATTAGTAACTTACCGTAAGAAATTAGGTTAGTACTTATTTCTTGATTTTAGAAGAATAATTTCTATGTTTGATAATTTGAATCTAGGATCGAGTTATTTTGTTAAACATGAAGATCTTGTGCGAAAGTGAGGATTGGAACGTTGAAGAACCTTAAGTAGAACCTGTGTAGAGACTCGGATGCACGAAAGTGATCCTTGAGATTCCACTTGAGACGATCAACTTAGGATTCGTATGCACGAAAGTGATCCTTGTGTTCTTTGATTGATGATTTACTTATTTTCAGCATGGGATAGATCTTGCTCGAAAGCGAGGATCGGTCCCTTGTATGATTGTCTGCACGAAAGTGAGATAATACCTTTATGAAGTAAATTATATCTTTATCATGATAAAATTAGACTGACGAACTTTTATTCATATCTAAGACATAGAAAAAAATGTGGATGAAACCCTAGTCCCAGTTTCTCTCTGATTTCGTGTTCTTTCTATCATTTACTTGCATTATAATCGATTGCTTAGCTAGTAGGAATACAACTATTTGGTACTTAACACGTAGGTCTCTGTGGGATTGATATTTTTATTACTTCGAAGTATCCGTGCACTTGTGGACACAATAAGTTTTTGGTGCCGGTGCCGTGAACCTTAGTTTTTAGTATCAAAATAGTTGTTAGTATTGCCAGACTAAGTTTTATTTGTTTTAGATTTAACTTTGTTTTCTGTTTTTGCAGGTTTTGGATTTTCACAAGTTGTGACAGAACTGTGATCTCTGAAATTTGTGAATTTGCTTGTGTTTTATATATTCTATTTTTTTACATTATGAAAAAAGAAATACTGATTGGTGTTGGATAAGAACAAACCAAATCTCTTAGCATAAGTTCCTAAATCTCAATTTAAGGCTTCCAAGTTTTGCAAATCACTTTTCAGTCCATGTCAAAAAACTCTAACACATGTTGATAATTGAAACTAGAAAAGATCAAAGACAATCACTTAAGTAAAATTATCATATTAAAGATATTATGATGAAATAAAGATTATCTAGTCATCGAGAAATTAAGGGGTTTGCACCCCCTGTCCCAAAAGTGTTTTAAGCTAGCATGGTGGAAGATTTATAATAAAACATTATTTCTGTAGGATCAGAAATCTAAAGAAGGAAAAAGGTTACTAAATACAGGGCTATAATTAAATTATAGCCCGTAATTTGCTTCTTTAACGCGATGAACAGTGGCGGTGCCCATGCATTCTTTGATTTCTCCTTCCTTCGACCTCCTTGCACTCTGAACTTCTGTGTGTGTTCTCCTCCTTCAGGCGTAGCTTCCTCTTAAATTTCATGGCAGATGGTGGTCTGTACATTTCTCAGCGACGAACCCTAGGGCGACGACGAGAATCCCAGTTTCTCTCTGAATCATGGATCAAAATTGGGGCTTATTGTTTTGAGATCTTCGCCTCTTGTTATAGAGTTTTCCCCTTCTTTCGGTTTTTGAAATGGTGGTCGTAATCGACTGGAATCATCGATGCAAAAATCGGGCTACAGTAACTCTAGAAGAATTGGGAAGAATCGGCCGCCTGAGTTATAATTACGGCCTATAATAATAGTTACAGCAATGCCATAATTCTTTTTGTGAAGAAATTGGAAAGAATGACGAGCTATAATATAAACCATGGTGGTACACTACTTTCATGCCTCAAAATTTGGTCTAACAAAATTATGGCCGTAATAGAATTACGGTAGTGCCATATTTTTCTCTGGACAGAATTCATCAAAAATTACGGCAGAGAAAATAGATTACCGTAGTGCCATAGTTTATTCTGTAAGTTCGGTAAAACCACAGCCCGTAATAAAAATCATGGCCCTGCTATAATTTTGTCGGAATCTCCGATTTGCATGAAATTTGATGTGTAATCTCCTCTCGATAATTGGAATTTGTCTATGCACTTGGTTTGCTTGAAAATCCATTAAAATGATTTCTTTTTACCTAGAAATGATTAAAAATGAGAAAAGATGTAGATTCCGAAAAATTTGATAAATAAGGCATAAAAATCAGCAAAAGAGCATGAATATGACTCAAAAAGACCAATTAAATGACATGGAATATACTATGAATTTTTGTGTCATCAAAATACATACGGCTCAAACTTTACTTGTCCTCAAGCAAATCAAAACTGATAAAAGAGAATAAACTTTCTTATGGAGAATAAACTTCTAAAATATAATCACCAATGGAAAATCCTATCATTGCTACATAGGATTTCAAATAAATATATCGTCCTCTGAATTTAATCTTCAAGATAAAAAACATAATCAAATAAAATTCGACAAATTGTATAAGAAACAGAATTTCAATCTCATGAGTTCACCACCCAATTTCGATTTAGAACCATAACACTTTTGTTTACAGGAATAAGATCTCCAAAATCTTTTTCCACTCAGATTTTCTCTCTATTTTTTTATTTTATCTTCGACATTCTTTAAACCGATGATCACTCTTTTTCCTGTTACAAATTAGAGTACACTGGTCACATAACCATGGTAATAGAACTCATATCTCTTAAGTAGGAAGAATCTTATTGAGACAGTGGAGTAAATGTCAAAAGATTTCTCCATGGCATGTACCCACATAGATACACACTTTTTTATTTGAACTTCAACTCTTAACTTTGATACCACTGCAAATTAATACAGTGCCAAGTAGAGGAGTCAGTCTCTCTCTCCTTTTTTTTTCCTGACTTCAACCCATATCTTCAGTATCACTGCCAATTTTATGCAGTGCTAAGTAGGGGAGTCACTGTATTTTTATTGGACTTTGGAAATCTTTCTTCCAAACAAATAGTGAAATAGACTAAACATTAACCGAGTTAATCAATTGATTTCAATTCAAAAATGATACTCATATACTCATTTTATCTAAGAAAGTAATTTCACTTTTAGATCTTATTATTTGTCGTCATCCGCAAGTGCACGGATACTCGAAGTAATAAAGAAAGTATCGAATCCACAGGGACCTACGTTGTCGAATACTAAATAGCTGATTTCTTACTATCTAGGCTAATCGAAGTAGTGAGAATAGAAATTGAAAGCTAAAAACGGAATTATCAGAGAGAAAAGCTGGGACTAGGGTTTCTTTCACTTTAAATTTTATGAGCTAGATATGAATAAGGATTTCGTCAGTTTAAATTTATTATGATGAAGATATAATTTACTAAATAAAAGGGTTGTTTCACTTTCGTGCAAACAACCGCACAGGAATTTATCCTCGCTTTCGCGCAAGATTCTTCCCAACGCTGAAGATAAGTAAATCATCAAACAATGAATTCAAGGATCACTTTCGTGCATCCGAATTCAATGTTGATAATCCCTAGTGGAGATTCAAGGATCACTTTCGTGCATCCGAGTCTCAACACTAGTTTTACTCATGGATCTCTAACGTTCTGATCCTTGCTTTCGCATAAGATCTCCACATTTGACAGATAGACTCGATCTATAGGTTCATGTTATAATTATGACAATTAATCTACTAGAACAGATCGAATTAGATCTAACCTAAGGAAGGGATCCTAACATGCAATTCTAGGGTTCCAAATTCTCAAGCAATTACCTTTCGGTCTCAAGCAAAAATTCTAAGAGTATAATTAGTAACATGAACTTATAGAGAGTCTAAGTACAATTATCACATGAGCAAAATCATCATGGTAATATTAAACTCAACGAAATAGTAAAAATAGTCATCTAGTCATTGGAAATCAAGTAAATTACTCCCCCATGTCTCAAAAGTAGTTTAAGCTATCATCATGAAGGAATTACAATAGATCATGGTTTCAGAGGATCAAAAATTGAAGTAAAAGAGAAATTTAGAAAATACAGCATGGCTGTGAAGTATTTCACAGCCGTAATTTGCAAGAATCGTCAATGAATAGTGTCGGCGACTCTTTGTTCTTCGATTTCTCTTCCAATCGATCTCCTTACAGTCTGAAACTTCTGATACATTATCTCCTCCTTCAGACGAAGCTTCAGTATGAAAATTACGGCCGGAGAACATCTGGATCGAGAGCGGTGGCGAAACCCTAGGCGGCGGCGTCGATCGCGATCTCTCCCTCGACAGTGCACGAAATTTGGGGCTTTTGGTCTCCCCATAATCCCCTCATGAAAAGCCCCCCTTTTGCTTCTTACAGTATCCAATTTAGTGTTCTAGATCGCCCGCAATCCTCTCCACAAAAATCGGGCATTGAAGTTGACCTGGGCATCGCGTTCAGAACAGGAATTACGGTAGTGGAATTATTTACGGCACTACCATAAAATTGCTCGAGTCTTCTGTTCCGATGTTGTCGGGCAATTACGGCACCGTAATCTGGTTTACAGTGGTGCCGTAAAATCGGCTGAACTCTCTGTTCGCGAACGTCTGGAAATTACGGCCCGTGTAGTTTCTTACGGTAGTGCCGTAAAATCAGGTGAAGTTTCTGTTTTGAATCTCTCTGAAATACTGTACCGTAATATTCCTTACGGCAGGTTCCATAAACTCCAAAAATCTTTCTGTTCAGAAATTTCTCAAAATACGGCAGGGCTCGGATTTTATGGTACTATTTGGAATTACGGTACCGTAAAATGGATTACGGCACTACCGTAATTTGCTGACTTGCTCCGTTTTGAATGAAATTTCTTGGGCGATCTCCTCTTGATGATGGTAATCCTTCTATGTATTTGATTTTGCTTGAAAACGCCTAAAATAGTGCCTTTTTACCTGAAAACCATGAAAAACCAAAATAGAAGTAGACTTTGCAATATTCAATGAATTTATCATGAAAACAAGTAAAAGATCTTCAATTTAGCATAAAAAGATATCGAAAATGCTACAAAATATACTATATATTTTGGTGTCAAAAAAATACATAAGTCTCAAACTTTCCTTGTCCTCAAGAAAAAACCAAGAAAATGCAAAAATTGATCATAGGCATAGACTTTCTCATGGAAAATAAATTTCTAACATACAATCACTAATGAAAATTCTTCATTAATTGCATCATAAAATTTTAAAACAGATATATCGCCTTCTGAATCTAATTCTCAAGATTCACAACTTAGTCAAATAAAACTTCGCAACTTGCATAAAAGAAAGAATTTCAATCTCAAGACTTTACCCAATTTTCAGTTTAGGTTTATCATACTTTTGCTTACAGGAATAGGATATCCAAAATCTTTTTCCACTCATATTTTTCTTTTTCTTTTTGTTTTTGGATGGTATGTACCTACATAGATACATACTTTTTGTTTCTCTTTGCATCAATCACATTCTCTAATTCGATTACCACCTTTTTTCTGGTGACGAAATCGGAGTATGCTGACCACATAGTCAGTGTAATAGAACTCATGTCTTTTTAGTATTGGGAATCTTTACCAAAGACAGCGGAGTTAATCTGAATAGATTCCCCTCATTTCTTTTTAGACTTCAACCCATGTCGTTCAGTACCACTATCAATTTTACACAGTGCCAAGTAGGGGAGTCTCTCACTATTTTTGTGTGGATTTTGGATTCTTTTTCCCAACAAATAGTAAAATAAACAAAACCTCAATTAGACTAGTAAATCAATATCAATTCAAGTATTCATACTCATATGCTGATTTTATTCAAGAAGTAGTTTCACTTTTAAATCAAATTTTCAAACAACATATCTCCCTAAAATCTTACTCCTCAACCAATGAAGAATTTCAAAAGTAGATATGTATAAGAGAAATAAATTTGACATGATAGGCCTTATTCTAGTCTCAATTTTGGATTCACTCATCAACATCAAACATCAAACAAGCCATATACAATAATCCCAAAGGTAGATCAAGGCCACAAATCAATCATCTAAATCAAAAGATTATCATGTAGATGGAGTAGTGGTGTTAGACACAAAAACATGAGTCAATGATGAAACCCAAAAGGTGAACGGGAGAGGATACTTACAAAATTTTATCAACTTTTTTTGCCAAGTTTTCTTTTTCTTCTCCTCTCCGTGCTTCTTTTTTAGAAATAAAAATTAATTCTAAGATAAAACTAAGATAAAAGTAAATAAAAGGAAGTGAACTAAAGTTAGAAAGCTTGGGTTGCCTCCCAAGAAGCGTTAAGTCTTTAGCTTGACCCTTTAACACTCAGACCTGATCGTGGTTCATCTAAATAAAAACTTTTTTTTCTTTAATTAGCTCTTCTTGATAATAGTGCTTAAGTCTCTGACCATTAACCTTGAACTCTCCTGTTTCTTCACTCCATACATCCACGGCTCCGTAAGGATAAGCTTTCTTTACCTGAAAAGGACCAGACCATTGAGACTTAAGTTTTCCAGGAAAAAGTCTCAATCTAGAATTAAATAAAAGAACAAAGTCACCTAGTTGGAAATCTCTCTTGAAAATATGTCGATCGTGCCATCTTTTTGTCCTCTCCTTGTAAATTTTTGCATTCTCATATGCAAAGAGTCTAATCTCATCTAGCTCATTTAATTGTAATTTCCATTTTTCCCCCGCACTCTTTAAATCGAAATTCAGCATCTTGATTGCCCAGTATGCTTTGTGTTCAAGTTCCACAGGCAAGTGACATGATTTTCCATAAATCAATTGAAATGGAGACATACCTATTGGTGTTTTGAAAGCAGTCTGGTATGCCCACAAGGCATCATCAAGTTTGAATGTCCAATCTTTCCTAGTGCTTGACATGGTCTTTTCTAAAATTCCCTTGATTTCTCTGTTTGATATTTCCACTTGTCCACTTGTTTGAGGATGGTAAGGTGTTGCCACTCTATGATTCACTCCATATTTTCTGAGTAAGGCTGAAAATTTGTGTTCTATGAAATGTGATCTTCCATCACTGATTACTACTCGCGGGGTCCCATACCGTGGAAATATGATCTTTTTGAAAAATTTAGCAACAACTCTTGAATCATTGGTTGGTGAAGCAAGAGCTTCAACCCATTTTGAAACATAGTCAACTACTACCAGAATGTACTTGTTACCACATGAAGATGGGAAAGGTCCCATAAAGTCTATCCCCCAAACATCAAATATTTCAACTTCAAGAATGTTGGACAGTGGCATCTCATGTTTTCTACTAATTTTCCCCGTTCTTTGACATCTATCACAAGATAACACAAAGTTTCTAGCATCTTTGAAAATGGTAGGCCAATAAAATCCTGATTGTAACACTTTATAAGCAGTCTTTTCAGTACCGGCATGACCACCATAAGAGGTGAAGAAACCCCTTTCGAGAGGGGGGCGAGAACCCTAAACATGCATAACCGAAACCTTTGCATGGCGGAAATTAGGGATTCAAGAATCGCATGTATGATATATAATCAACTAGATGAAAGGTTG
The DNA here is from genome assembly GCA_027563935.2 of Costus lasius. Lineage (NCBI taxonomy): Eukaryota > Viridiplantae > Streptophyta > Magnoliopsida > Zingiberales > Costaceae > Costus > Costus lasius. The sequence continues at coordinate 59,943,912 of CM050454.1, read as the reverse complement.
CTAAAATCAACAAAGGGTCATACCGATGCCATAGTTTAGATGATGCCTTGGAAGCAAAGACTCGATTGCTTCTTCTCCAAAGGAATCGCACACAAGAGGAAGAAGGCCTACACTTCGATCGCTCCTTGTGCTAGCAAGGCACCAAAGTGTCTTTGATCGCTTGTCGGGGTGATGAAAGACTTGCTCGGCTTTCTCCACTAGACTTCGGTGTGAGTTCTCTTCTCTACACCCGAGAGTCCGCGAGAGGAAGAAGTGAGACAACGATCCACACGAAGTGGAGACGTTCAGCCAAAACGTGGAGACGTTTTTACACTTGAAAAACCGACTTTCCAATTATAGAAAGTCTTTAATTCCAAAACGTTTTGCGTTGAACTATTCGAAACTCACTTATTCACATTGAACCAAGCGCTCAATCATGAGCCGGTTCAAGGTCTTTGGTTCAATGACCAAACCGAATTAGCCCAAGCATTAAGTCAAGATCGAATTAAACCCTAAGGTCCTAGATCTGACCATTCATCTTCTGATGCTCCTGATCTGATCGATCTAGCATCAACACTCTCGATCGAAGCTTACCGATCTCAAGCCCTAATCAATCAAACATGATCAGACTAGATCTCACTTACAATCAGAGTTTAAATCCCTTTAAACTGAACCGAAACAATTCAGTCCACACGATCTGACTTAAGTAAGCCATATCATCAAATTGTGCGACCCTGAGGGTTTCCTTTAAATGTCGGTAACGATAACTTACGTTATCACGATCAGTGAGGGGTATCTAGCAACACATCACTGTCTCCCGATATAAAGGAAAGAGTCTTCCAAGACTACACCCAAACCACAGCTCAAGAGTGAATCCATTTCACTAGGCATGCATGTGTCCTTTGCCACTGGATGTTCTTATTGGACAAGCGTGTCAAGCCTGTAACTCCAATATGATGAGCATGATTAGATCAGATGAACACAGTCACCTGGGTATGGCCATACACTTTCTCAATTATCTCATCCAGGGGGGGCCCCATTAGAACATCACACTCCTTAAACAAGGAGACGGCAATCCTTTATCTATCACTAGTGCCCTAACCTGACTCAAGCTCACCATCCAAGATAGTCTATAATCATTATGTTTCAAATGATATTAAACCACCTCAAAACAATGACAATCATCATTTAGAAACACAAGTGATCTCAAGTCAAAGGACATGTGCCACTTGATGCAAACAAGGATTATTCACATTGTGACAAGCAATTGAATATCCTAGTAGGGTCTGTCCAGTACATCCAATGTACCCATGAGTCTACATCTTATTCCATGCTCGAAGCATCCTATAAGATTAGAACACATATTAGTCTTAACCATATCAAGGCTGTCTCATGTTCACCAAGATATTTCGACTAAGGACATATAGCATGTCAGCCTAGCTGAACAACTTTGAGACATTATTCAGAAGTACACTTATTACAGCAGACAAGGCAACAAACTGAATAACAACCATTGCCTTTATAAACATAAAAGTTTATTACATGATACTGATACAATCCCAAGGCCTCAAACATTAGCCTTAAGGGCATACCCCAACAAGAGGATCCATGACATTGGAACAAAATATCTGTGACTTCTTCTTCAGGAACACATCTTCTAAAAATACCGTCTGTACATCTTCTAAACACATAAGGCTCATCCCAAAAATAGTGTTTCACATCAGCTAAGAATTTCTTCCTTTTTTGGTAGTTCAAATCAGGAGGAAAAACATCAGCAACAAGGTAAATTACTATATCAGCATACCAGGGAGCTCTGATCTGTTCAATGGTTAAAAGCCGTTCTTCAGGGAAGGAATCATTGATCTCATTATTCTTTTCAGTGTCTACCATTATTCTTGAGAGATGATATGCAAAAAGGTTTTCTGATCCCTTTTTGTCTTTAATCTCCAAATCAAATTCTTGCATAAGTAAAATCCATCTGAGTAATCGTGGTTTGCTGTCTTTTTTCTGCATTAAGTATTTCACAGCTGCATGGTCAGTGTACACTACCACTTTGGAGTTAATTAAGTATGACCTAAATTTATCAAAAGCAAATACTATGGCCAATAGTTCTTTCTCAGTGGTGGTGTAATTTTTCTATGTCTCATCCAAAGTCTTGCTGGCATAGTGAATAACATGAGGTTTCTTATCTTTTCTCTGTCCCAAGACTGCTCCCACTGCATAATCATTGGCGTCGCACATGAGTTCAAAGGGCAAGTCCCAATCTAGGGGCTAGATGATGGGTGCTGAAACCAAAGCTTTCTTTGACTCCTGAAAAGCAAACAAGCATTTCTCATCAAAGTAGAATTTGCTGTCTTTACAGAGTAAATCAATTAAAGGTTTAGCAAGTTTAGAGAAGTCCCGGATGAATCTCCTGTAAAACCCTGCATGTCCCAAAAAGCTCCTGATCTCCTTGACAGTGGTGGGTGGTGCTAACTTCTCAATCACTTCTATTTTGGCCTTGTCCACTTCAATCCCCCTCTCTGAAACAAGATGGCCCAAAACTATCCCCTGTCTAACCATAAAGTGACACTTTTCCCAATTCAAGACAATATTAGTCTCTTCGCATCTCTGTAAAACTCTAGAGAGATTAGCTAAACAGTCATCAAAAGAGAAACCATAGACAGAGAAATCATCCATAAAAACATCCATGAAGTCTTTAATAAATTCAGAAAAAACTGCCATCATACATCTTTGAAAAGTGGCAGGTGCATTGCATAAACCAAAGGGCATTCTTCTATAAGCAAAAGTACCATAAGGACATGTAAAAGTGGTTTTATCCTGATCATCAGGATGAATAGGAATCTGAAAAAATCCGGAATACCTATCAAGAAAACAAAAGTGAGAGTGTTTGGCAAGTCTCTCCACCATTTGATCAATGAAAGGTAAGGGAAAATGATCTTTCCTAGTGGCAACATTTAATTTTCTATAATCGATACACATACGCCAACTAGTGACATTTCTAACAGGTATCAATTCATTATCTTTATTTTTCATTACAGTGACACCTCCCTTCTTTGGGACACAGTGTACAGGACTCACCCACTTACTATCTGAGATAGGGTAGATAATACCTGCATCTAGCAATTTTAGTACTTCCTTCTTCACCACTTCCTCCATAGACGGGTTGAGCCTTCTCTGAAAATCTACATGCGGTTTGTGCTCATCCTCCATGTGAATCCTGTGCATACAAAAAGAAGGATTAATCCCTTTTAAGTCATTAATGGAATACCCAATTACCTTTCTATGAATTCTGAGCTCCTTCAAGAGTAGATTAATTTCCCTGGCATCTAATTTAGCATCCACAATCACATGGTAGGTGGAGTTAGGACCAAGAAATTCATATCTAAGATTATCAGGTAAAACTTTCAACTCAATTTTAGGGATCTTTTCACTTTCATTATCAAATGTAGCACAATCTAAAATATCATGTTTTTCATCATCGAGTTCATCAAAATCATTCTCAAAGCCAGAATTATCAATTTTTTCACAAGAATTTTTTGAGGTATTAGAAAAAGAATCAGAAAAAGGAACATCAGCAGAAGAATCATCAAATAAACAACTAACATCATAAACTGTGTCATCAATGGCATGAATAGTGCAACAAGAACTAGCATATGCAGGCCTTTTCAATGAATTATTCAAATCGAACTCAATCTTATCATTGCCAATTCTTAAAGCAAGTCTACTGTTCCGTACATCAATAAGTGCTCCAGCAGTGGCTAAGAATGGCCTACCCAAAATAATAGGAATCTTAGCATCCTCTTCCATTTCAAGTACCACAAAATCAGCAGGTATGAAGTATTTACCAACTTGTATAGGAACATCCTCTAGAATACCCACTGGATATTTTACCGATCGATCAGCGAGCTGCAAAGAAATTGCAGTCGGCTTAGGAGCTCCCATGTCCAATTTCCTGCACACAGACAAAGGCATAAGACTTACACTAGCCCCTAGATCACATAAGGCTCGGTCGAAAGCCATACTACCAATAAAACATGGGATAGAAAAATTACCTGGATCATTCAATTTTGGTGGTTACCTGTTTTGAATAACAGCACTACATTCCTCGGTTAAAGCCACGGTACCATAGTTCTCTATCTTTCTTTTGTTAGACAGGATTTCTTTCAAAAATTTTGCATATATGGGCATTTGAGATAAAGCTTCAGCAAATGGTATGTTAATGTAAAGCTTTTTCAAAACAACAAGAAATTTTCCAAATTGCTTATCTAACTTTTCTTGCACTATCCTTTGAGGAAAAGGTACTGGTGGTCTATAGGGTGGAGGTAGATTAATCTTAAAATCATCTTCTTTACATGGCACATCCCCTTTTTGTTTACTTCCCTTTTGAGGTGTTAAACTAGGTAGTGTTTGTTTATGTTCAGAAGATTTTTCTAATTCTAATTCCTCATAATGATCATTAATAGACACTTTCTCCTTATGTTCTCCTAATTGTCTCCCACTTCTAGTGATAATGGCATTACAATGTTCCCCAGAGCTTAATCTAGATATTTGTTCTTCTAAAACTTTATTGTACGCCACTAAAGATTCTAATTGAGAAGCAAGGTGACTAACAGTTTCTTCAAGATCGTCAAATTTTTTTGTGTTTTGAATTTGCAATGATTGAATTTGGCTAGCTGAAAGTTTCTCTAGCATGGGTTCACTAACCTCTTCAATTAAGGGCTGCTGATCCTCACTCTCATTCTTACCATGTTGATGACAACATAACATTCCTTCATCTGGAGCCCATTGGCTATGATTCAAGGACATCTCCTCAAGCTACTTGAAAGCATCGTCAAATGTTCTACTCATTAAGGATCCCCCTGCGGCAGCATCAATAATTAGACGGATATTATAAACTAAGCCATAATAAAATGTCTGAATTAGAAACTCATTTTTGAAGCCATGGTTAGGACACTTCCATTGCAGATCATTAAATCTCTCCCATGCCTCACTGAGTGATTCTCTACTCTTCTGTCGAAAGTTTGTGATTTGATTCCTCAATTGGATAGTCTTGCTCGGTGGAAAATATTTCATCAGAAAAGCTTTTGATAATTGTTCCCATGTTGTGAAGGTATTGGGTCGACGAGAATGCAACCAAGATTGTGCTTGACCCCTGAGAGAAAAAGGGAACAATATCAGTTTTAATGCGTCATCGGAAACTCCATGAATTTTTATGGTATCACAATATTCAAGAAAGATATATAAATGTGAATAAGGATCTTCGATTGATGATCCTCCAAACTGGTCCTGCTGGATCATAGACAAGAGGGCAGGGTTAATTTCAAAGTTGGAGGCCTCAATTGCAGGTCTAGTGATGCTAAATTGTATCCTTTGAGGATTAGGGGCTGCATAGTCCATCAGATCTTTGATCAGCCATTAGAAATGAATTTCCTATGCACACTTGAGCAAACTGATCAAATGATGTAAGTAAACAGAAAAGAATAAAAAGATAAAACATAAATGAAAGCTAGTCTAGCAATAATCTCAATGTCTCTAATATCGACAAAAACTAAGGTCCCCGGCAAGGGCGCCAAAAACTTGTCGTCATCCGCAAGTGCACGGATACTCGAAGTAATAAAGAAAGTATCGAATCCATAGGGACCTACGTTGTCGAATACTAAATAGCTGATTTCTTACTATCTAGGCTAATCGAAGTAGTGAGAATAGAAATTGAAAGCTAAAAACAGAAATATCAGAGAGAAAAGCTGGGACTAGGGTTTCTTTCACTTTAACTTTTATGAGCTAGATATGAATAAGGATTTTGTCAGTTTAAATTTATCATGATGAAGACGTAATTTACTAAATAAAAGGGTTGTTTCACTTTCGTGCAAACAACTGCACTGGAATTTATCCTCGCTTTCGCGCAAGATTCTTCCCAACGCTGAAGATAAGTAAATCATCAAACAATGAATTCAAGGATCACTTTCGTGCATCCGAATTCAATATTGATAATCTCTAGTGGAGATTCAAGGATCACTTTCGTGCATCCGAGTCTCAACACTAGTTTTACTCATGGATCTCCAACGTTCCGATCCTTGCTTTCGCACAAGATCTCCACGTTTGACAAATAGACTCGATCTATAGGTTCGTGTTATAATTATGGCAATTAATATACTAGAACAGAACGAATTAGATCTAACCTAAGGAAGGAATCCTAACATGCAATTCTAGGGTTCCAAATTCTCAAGCAATTACCTTTCGGTCTCAAGCGAAAATTCTAAGAACATAATTAGTAACATGAACTTATAGAGAGTCTAAGTACAATTATCACATGAGCAAAATCATCATGGTAATATTAAACTCAACGAAATAGTAAAAATAGTCATCTAGTCATTGGAAATCAAGTGAATTACTCCCCCATGTCCCAAAAGTAGTTTAAGCTATCATCATGAAGGAATTACAATAGATCATGGTTTCAGAGGATCGAAAATCGAAGTAAAAGAGAAATTTAGAAAATACAGCATAGCTGTGAAGTATTTCATAGTTGTAATTTGCAAGAACCGTTGATGAACAATGCCGGCGACTCCTTGTTCTTCGATTTCTCTTTCAATCGATCTCCTTTTGGTTGAAACTTCTGGCACGTTGTCTCCTCCTTCAGACGAAGCTTCAGTATGAAAATAACGGCTGGAGAACGTCTGGATCGAGAGCCGTGGTGAAACCCTAGGTGGCGGCGGCGTCGATCGCGATCTCTCCCTCGATAGTGCACATAATTTGGGGCTTTTGGTCTCCCCGTAATCTCCTCGTGAAAAGCCCCCCTTTTGCTTCTTACGGTATCCAATTTAGTGTTCTAGATCGCCCGCAATCCTCTCCGCAAAAATTGGGCGTCGAAGTTGACCAGGGCGTCGCGTTCAGAACAGGAATTACGGTAGTGGAATTATTTACAGCACGCCGTAAAATTGCTTGAGTCTTCTGTTCCGATGTTGTCGGGTAATTACGGCACCGTAATCTGGTTTACGGTAGTGCCATAAAATCGGCTGAACTCTCTATTCACGAACGTCTGGAAATTACGGCCCGTGTAGTTTCTTACGGTAGTGTCGTAAAATCGGGTGAAGTTTCAATTCTGAATCTCTCCGAAATACGGTACTGTAATATTGCTTACGGCAGGTGCTGTAAAAACCAAAAATCTTTCTGTTTGGAAATTTCTCAAAATACGGCAGGGCTCGGATTTTACGGTACTGTCTGGAATTACGGTACCGTAAAATGGATTACGACACTGCCGTAATTTGCTGACTTGCTCCGTTTTATTTGAAATTTCTTGGGCGATCTCCTCTTGATGATGGTAATCCTTCTATGTATTTGATTTTGCTTGAAAACGCCTAAAATAGTGCCTTTTTACCTGAAAATCATGAAAAACCAAAATAGAAGTAGACTTTGCAATATTCAATGAATTTATCATGAAAACAAGTAAAAGATCTTCAATTTAGCATGAAAAGATATCGAAAATGATACAAAATATACTATATATTTTGGTGTCATCATTATTCAAACAACATATCTACCCAAATCTATATGCATTAATCAATGAAAATTTCCAACTAGCAGATATATATTGAAGAAATCAATTCAACATAATAGGTTCATTCCTAGTCACAGGCATTGACATATTCATCATCAAGAAATCAAACTATCAACAGGAATTTCATAAAAACAGACCACACCTCAACACAACAACATATTACGAAAAGGATTGCACATATCAGGTTTATCATTCAAGTTATACAATCACAACATATCAGATTGCACCAACACAAGGTGCTCAATATCCTCAGAAATCAGAATATCGCATACAACCATATCGAATTAGAAACAATATCATAACATCTCAGTACAACCAAATCGATAAAATTCATGTTTAATCAACAAGCAGTGGACACAAGAAGTTTAATATTATCATCCTTCCCTACAAAAATATATAACATTAATAGGATATAAATATGAATAAGGAACAAGTAGGAAAGAAAATACTCACAAAGCTCTAATCGTCCGCATCAGAACCTATCTCCTCAGTGTCTTCATTGTCAGGGGTTGCATCCATAGGATCATCTTGCTCGCCTCCTCGGTCTCCATCTTCTCCACCATCTCTTCTTCTTCCCTCATAACCATACTTGTCTTAAAGGAAATTACCCATTTCCTCCATATATTTCCCAAGTTCCTCGATGTCTTGATGTATATGACCCATGGAATCAAGCATTCTCGCCATGAGACGGCTCTGACGGTACACCTCAGCAGAAAGAGCATAAAAACTAGGGTCAAGGGCACTAGCCCATCCTCTCTCATCAGCTCGGCGCGAGGAACCTGCAGCTCGGTGTGAAGGTGACTCTATAACTCTATGCGAAAGTGAATATGTACCCATACCAAATGGGTTATCTCTTCCACCCCAAGTGGGGGGTGGTGGTACATGATCCAAGGGAGTAGGGGAAGCATAAGCAACATCACTTGGAGAGAGGTTTCCAATTTTCATGATTTTGGACTGTTGTCTTCTCTTTATTGGGCAATGGTAGTGTCTGAGCCACTGGTCCAAGAACTAAACAATAGATATCACCTTCTCTCACTATCATTTTCATGGCCACACAAGATTCAATATCTAATATCGCATTCCCTCTAGCCACCTCCATTCCATACTGCTCAACATTCAATGCGAGGGCTATAGGAGTAAGAAATGCTCCTACCATAATAGTTCCCTTCTTCGCCTTGGCCACCTTATCGAAATGCTTGATAAAGAAGAAAGCAACATCCATAGGATATCCATGAAGCATGAACCATAAAAAGTAGAGTTCGGATGGACGGACCATACCGTCACTATCTCCTCGTCCAACATTGTGTGGGCCAAAACTTGGTGTGCATACTTGATGTAGGGATTTGAACTTCTGATAGCTCTGGTTGATACTGCTGAAAAACTAGACTCTAAGGTAATTTGGTTCCAAAATACATTCTCAATGAAGCCAATTGGTATATGAGTACGACCTCCTCCTCCTAAATGAAAGATAGACATGATGTCCCTAAGAGTGAGACTCCTCTCGATATTAGCCATGCGAAAGGTGATCTCACCCTCAGCATCGCTATCAGTGAACTCATGGAGCTCCATATCCATACTATAGAGAAACTCCAAAACTAAGGGTAGGTATGTCTGCAGTGTCATCTGGAAAAATTTATTCGCCCTGATCTGATTGAACATCCAAAATACATCTTCTTAAAGACCCAAAGTTTCCAATGTACGCTTGTTAGTGTCCTTCATGTTCACCACATGGCGGGTAAGCAACTGATTATATCATGCCTCCAGGATTTCATTTCTGAAAATGATTCCGTATGGGTTGGGAGGTGGGGCTGGTACAGAGGACTCAGCAGGACCTTTTCCTATCCTCTTGGAAATCACTTGCTTGGTCCTTGGTGCCATTTCAGTTCAAAGAAATAGTGCAATGTGATGGAAATAAGAAAGAAATTTGAAAAATAGAGGCGTTACCAAGCAACAAAACATGGAGCAAACTCTGAATGCGGCTCTAAATCTGAACTTCTAAGCTAGGATCAAGCTTCCTAATACTTTCAGAGCAAAATGACCTTCTTCTGCAAAACTTCCTAGAAGCTGGAAATCAGCTCAATCAAACTTCTGCGACCAAAAACCCTTGCTGGCAGAAGCTTGATGGACGAACAACAAGCTGGGCTCATTCAGGGCTCTAAACCACCTCAATGTTACTCAAAAATCTCAAGAAATGAATCAGGAAAGGTCGCTGGCGATTCAAGAAGTGAATATTCCCTTTAAACTGAACCTGAACAATTCAGTCCACACGATCTGACTTAAGTAAGCCATATCATCAAATTGTGCGACCCTGACGGTTTCCTTAAATGTCGGTAATGATAACTTACGTTATCACGATCAGTGAGGGGTATCTAGCAACACATCACTGTCTCCCGATATAAAGAAAAGAGTCTTCCAAGACTACACCCAAACCACAGCACAAGTGTGAATCCAACTCACAAGGCATGCATCTTTCCTTTGCCACTGGATGTTCTTATTGGACAAGCCTGTCAAGCTTGTAACTCCAATATGATGAGTATGATTAGAACAGATGAACACAGTCACCTGGGTATGGCCATACACTTTCTCAATCATCTCATCCAGGGGGCCCCTTAAGAACATCACACTCCTTAAACAAGGAGACGGCAATCCTTTGTCTATCACTAGTGCCCTAACCTGACTCAAGCTCACCATCCAAGATAGTCTATAATCATTATGTTTCAAATGATATTGAACTACCTCAAAACAATGACAATCATCATTTAGAAAACACAAGTGATCTCAAGTCAGAGGAAATGTGCCACTTGTTACAATCAAGGAATATTCACATTGTGACAAGCAATTGAATATCCTAGTAGGGTCTGTCCAGTACATCCAATGTACCCATGAGTCTACATCTTATTCCATGCTCGAAGCATCCTATAAGATTAGAACACATATTAGTCTTAACCACATCAAGGCTGTCTCATGTTCACCAAGATATCTCGACTAAGGACAAAACTGCATGTCAGCCCAGCTGAACAGCTTTGAGACATTATTCAGAAGTACAATTATTGCAGCAGACAATATAACAACCTGAATAACAACCATGCCTTTATAAACATAAGAGTTTATACATGATAATGATACAATCCCAAGGCCTCAAACATTAGCCTTAAGGGCATACCCCAACAAGAAGAAGACTTGAGGGAATTCTACTTGTAAGGTGAGGAGAAGTGGAAAGATAACAAAAAGGGAATAAGGGAAATTGAACTCAACTAAGAGGGCAAAAAGGGAAATAACTTTGCCACCTCATGCTATTGGAAGTTCCTTCTTGCGTACACCTCATCTCCTCATGCTTGAGGAGATAAGTATTGAAATTTTGCCATATTCTCTCTTTGGGGCTTCGTTCCAAGTTTGGGAGAAAGGAAGTATACGACAAGGAAGAGGAAGAAAAAGGGAGAACTCCAAAAGAACTTGATTTTGGGCATATTAGGCAAGTTCTTAATATTTGTTTGTAATTGCTTGCATTTGACTTCAATTTTTGTGACATGATCTTGCTCTTCATGAATGACTTCACTTTGGTTTTGATTTCTCTTAATTTTGGTAAAGTCGGCCTTTGGAAGAGGAATCAATTCTATGTTCAATGACTATGCATCTGTATGTGCAGTCATCCGACCTTTCTGCATTCAAATTTGTATAACTTTTGACTCGCTGATCCAAATCGCCTGATATCAGATTCCTTGTAAAGAAGACTCAATTATCTTTCTTTTGAGTTGGATATTTACTACATGAGATATGAGTATCGACTCTGTAACACCAGTTGAATCCGACCCAGTAACTATTGGGAAACCCCGGGGACATTTTACAATTTTTCAGAGTTATAAGCATACATACATACATTGCACAGCGGAAGAATGTCCCCGAAACAGGCCGGTCCCAAAAACCCGGTGAAGATCGCAAGCAAGAGAGTCAACGCGATGAGTTAGAAAATACCTTAAGAGCGTTTTGGAGTGATGTCGATGCAGGCGCCCAAGTGTGCGCCCTCTGCAGTCTCACACACATGGATCTCTTGAGTCCTCTTCTTCCACGCCCAGTGCTAGCATCGGGAAGAATATCCAAGCCTTTGTCACCTTCTTCAATGCTTGCACCTTCTCCAAGGTAGAAGCACCAATTGATGAAGAAGAGAGGAGAAGGGAGAATGCTGCCAAGCCTTTACTTCTCTTGCGCCAAAGGAGGAAAATGGAAGAAGCTTGCGGCTAGGGTTTGATGGAAGAAGATAGTTGCACCAATGCCCCTTACTCTCGCCCTTCTTGTTGTGTTCACGCCTCCAAAGAAGAATACATGCAAGAGGGGGCAGCTAGGGTCACATATATAGGGCAAGAGGCGGTTAGGGCAAGGGCTAGGATCATGACAAGTGTAGGGCTAGGATGAGGAGGTTTGATGCAAGGAAAGTCTCCAAGACTTTACCATAAACTTCATTCAACATATCCATAATTGCCCAAGCACCATATCAGCCCAAGACATGCCTTAAAGGCATACATACCATCAAGGGAGAAGGGCTAGGCGCCAATTGCTTCCTTAATGAAGCAATTTTGCTACCCTAACCCCATTATGCCCCTTAGGCGCCAATGGGGTTGGGCTTCTCCCCATTATACCCTTTTAGCCTCTTTTCTCTTCATGAGAACTTATTATTGGGCCTCATTGGATAATGAACTAGCCCAAACTCCATTACATGGGTTGATTAAGCACTTGGATCCAATCCAATGCAACCCTAATCCAAATGTGACCAACCATGGTCAAATACGGGTCAACCTGCCAAAAATGAAGTTTGGCTCCAATAACATTCTTCCATCTCATCAGGCCCATTGGCGCTGATGAAATCTCCCAATTAGATCCGAGTTATCCAATAACTCGATCATAAGGCTTCCCGATCAATACGAGAACTCAAGTATCAAGGTGTGTGACCCAGTAGGTTCCTCTGACGCCGGTAGTGCTGACCAAAGGTCACCACAAGCAGTGAGTAACACCTAGCAGTGCATCGCCGCTACCCAGGTCATTGGAATGGATATCGACATCGACATCCCCATCATCGCAACTAGGTACAGATGCATTACAGTCTCTTTGCCGAACTGATATCCGATTGGACAAGTGTGTCACCACTTGTTTTCATCCAATCACATGGCTATGACTAAATCAGGTTCTCACCTGGGTATGGCCATACACTTTCAGTCATAGAACCATAGGGGAGCTCCATGGATATCATACTTCCCTTAGGAAGGGGCAAATCCTATGTCTGTCTATTGACCTTCTCATATGGGTCGTGACATGCTCAATGACAACCGTTATTACCTCCCAACTACGGCAAGGTGTTAGGTTGTATCAAAGCATGTCCCTAACCATATAGAATGGTCAATGACCTCAAGTCAAGGGATCAATGCATCTCGTATCACTTATGAGGATAACTCATGACACGAAGTCATAGCCTCACAGTGGGTCTATCCAGTATATCCTCCAATGATATACCCATGTGTCGGCGTTAGCACCACGTGCCTAACCAGCCCACATACCAGTCTCACAAGTACCATATATGTCCCATATCCACTAAGGTACATCGACTGGGACTATGGTTCGAGCATAATCCAATCTGTCTCCAGGGACATTATCATGTTAGTACATATGCGCAGATGTAAACAAACATAGACAACGACAATGCCAGAATGATATAAATATCAAAGTCAAGTAGTACATAAGTGGACTAAAACTAGGTCCTAGGGCATATACACCAACAGTAACTCTATTTTTATAGTTGGACCTTTATCTAATAAGTGCTCTATATGTCCAAATTTTGTGCTATGAGTGATAGCAAATGCTTATTTGTATATCAAGTAAACGTCATAATCTACACCTGGAGCCTTTATTTGCATGAGTTGGATCAAAAATGAATTTATCATCGAATTTATACCTAACCCTAGAAATCCAGAAATCTACTTGTCCAGATTTTTACCTCTTGCTACTTTCTAGCTCATAACTTTTTGTATTGAGTTCCAAATTGAGTAAAATTTGTTGTTCTGTAAAGTAGACTTGAAAACCTTTGTTTTGACATCAATATCACACAAAATGGTATGTTATGAAGAATGAAAAGTTCCTGGTCAACAAGCATTAGGATTAGCTGATTTTGGGTTCCATGACCATACCTATGTATACTTTGCCTATATGTTTCTTCCATTTAGAATTTAACGTCTCAGGCCTTGTATGAAGTTCATATGCAGGTTCACACCTTTGAGGGTTTGTTACACATATTTATAAAACCCTTTTGGTATGCTTTCTGTTGTTTATGTATATGCATATGCTAGTGGGAATGAGATTGATAGGTGTGGAACAAAGTGCTACATGGAACAAAGTGCCACATGAGCAATAATGGGGGCCACCTCTTGAATCCATGGGAGCCACCTCTTGCATCCCACTATCTCTGATTTGGGGAGCCATTAGCTCCAGCCAGCATATGTGTTTGGTTTCACCCTGACGAGGGTGAAATATGCTTCTAGACATGGAAGATTATGTTTTATGTGATTCCCCACTATGCTATGTGCTATGTGACTCTATGATGCTTTGAGTTGATTGTTATATCACTATTGCTTACCATGGAATTATATGCCTCCTTGGATTGCTACCTTGTGATATGCTTACTATGGTATTATGCTTATCATGACACTATTACTTACCATGTCATTATGCTTACCATATCACTATTGCTTACTATATCACTATTGCTTACCATGTCACTATTATGTTTCCATTTGATGTTACTTATGGAACCTTGAGGAGATCAAGTGGGAACTTATCTTATTTGGCATGTCATGTACTTGCTGAGCATTCTTGCTCAATCATTGCATTTCTAACCTCTTTACATGTTAGCTTTGGGCTACGAGCTATTTGGAAGGTTTCAATGAATCACATGAGATATGGTTTTGTGTTTTCCACTTGTACACATGTACAATCTATGTATGAAGCTGGGTTTTAGTGTTTGTTAGCTAAGTGTGAGAAGATCCATGATGTGTATGGATGAAAGATACCTTGGTTTCAAAATGCAAACTTTAATGACTCATGTATGATATTGAGTTTGGTATTTGTAAGATGAATGTGAGATTATTTATACTTGGTATGTGATGATAACTAAGCTGGTTTGGGATTATGATATGTTTGTTCTATGATTAAACAATTTGTGTTATTTGATTTGTTGTCACCTCCTAAATGATGATTGAACAAGTTATCGAGTATGAATCCTGGGTATATATTGTCAATTTTTTTTTTGTAGATATGAATTTATGATTATCATCTAGGGGTGTGACAATTAAACTTAAACTCCCCTATTTTGTCACTCCATATGTCCATAGCTCTGTAGGGATAAGTTTTTCTAACCTGAAAATGTCCAAACCATCGAGACTTGAGTTTACCATGAAAAAGTTTCAATCTAGAATTAAACAAAAGAACAAAGTCACCTAGTTGAAATTCCTTTATGAGGATATATCGATCGTACCATCTTTTAGTCCTCTCATTATAAATCCTTGCATTTTCATAAGCAGAGAGTCTAATCTCATCTAGCTCATTCAATTGTAACCTCCGTTTTTCACCCGCATTCTTCAAGTCGAAGTTCAGTGCTTTGATCGTCCAGAACACCTTATGCTCGAGCTCTACATGTTGATGACAAGTGTTGTGTCCGCAAGTGCATGGATACCTGAAGTAATAATTAAGATATCGAACCATATAGACCTCATTTGTCAAGTACTGAATAATCAATTTCTCACTAGCTAGGCAGTCGAAAATATGAAATCAAACTATCGGAAGCTATACGAAAATATCAGAGAGAGAAACTGGGTTAGGGTTTCATCCACCTTAATTTCCATGAATAGATATAAATAGATGTTTGTCAGTCTAATTTTATTATGATAAAAATATAACTTACTTCGTAAAGAAATCATCTTGCTTTCGCACAAACAATTTACAAATAACCAATCCTCACTTTCGCGCAAGATTCATTCAATGTTATATATAAGTAAATAATTGACAAAGAACTCAAAGATCACTTTCATGCATCCAAATCCAAAGTCAATCATCTCAAGTGACAACTACGTACTTTCATACTATAATTTTCATAGGTTCTACTTAAGGTTCTCCAACGATCCGATACTTGATTTCTCACAGTTTCAGCATGTTTATTTCAATAACTCAATCCTAGATTCAGATTATCAACATGGCAATATACTTTTAAAATAAAGAAATAAGAACAAATCTAATTTCTTACGATAAGTTCCTAACATTCAATTTTAGGGTTCCAAGTTTTCGCAAATAACATTTCAGTCTATATCACAGAAACTCTAAATCATACTAGTAAATGAATCTATGGAGAATTAAAGGCAATCATCCCATGAAGTGTTTAAGCTAGCATAGTTGAAGAATTACAATAATCCATTGTTTACAAGGATTAGAAATCAAAAGGAAAGAAGAAATCAAATAACAGCATGGCTGTAATGAAAATTACAGCCG
Organism: Costus lasius; assembly: GCA_027563935.2. Taxonomy (NCBI): domain Eukaryota; kingdom Viridiplantae; phylum Streptophyta; class Magnoliopsida; order Zingiberales; family Costaceae; genus Costus; species Costus lasius. Next base: position 59,927,852 of record CM050454.1, on the reverse strand, counting down.
TAATTTTACTCTAGATGGCGCGATGAACAGTGCTGGCGACGCTTCCTTTGTCGATTTCTCCTCTGATTGATTCCCTTTTGCTCTGAAACTTTTGGAGTATATTCTCTTCCTCTAGGCGCAGTTTCCCCTCAAATTTCTCGGCCGGAGATGCATTGTACGCTTCCCGGTGGTGAAACCTAGCCCAATGGCTCAAATCTCGATTTCTCTCTCGATCGTTGATGAAAATTAGGGCTTTTCATCTCCCTCTCCTGTCCTTGATCTGACGAGTATTTTCCTCTTACGGATCTTCAATTGATGGCCTAGATCATTCGCAATCATCCGCACAAGAATCAGGCTTCAAACAATCCGTGAAAATCGCAGGTCCAAGTTATAATTACGGCCGTGAAAACCATTACAGCAGTGCTGTAATGTCTGCAGAAGTTCTCGATGTAGAAATCATCCATAATTACGATACCATGAAATGCATTGTGGAAATGCCGTAATTTCTGCAAATCACTCGGGTGAAAAATCTCTCGAAATTATGGCCCGTGATGTTGTTTACGGTAGTGCCGTAATATCTACCAAACTTTCTGTATGAAATTGAACCCAAATTACGGCCCTTGATTTGCATTATGGCAGGGCCGTAATATATGCAAAACTTTCTGTACGAAAATTGACCCAAAATACGGCAGTGCTAGAAAATTACGGTAGTGCCTTGGTTGGTTCTGTAGGTGCAGTGAAACCACGGTACCGTAATTTGGATTATGGCCCTACCGTATTTTGGTTTGAAGCTCTGATCCTTCGTGAAATTTGATGTGTAATCTTCTCTTGATGGTGGGAATTCATCTATGCTTCTGAATTTGCTTGAAAACGACTAAAAATAGTGCCTTTTTAGAAAATGATCAAAAACTATAAAAGGTGTAGATTCCGCAGTATTTGATAAAAAAAGGCATAAAAATGAGCAAAAGTGCATGAATATGACACAAGACTTAAAAAATGGCACAAAATATACTATAATTTTTTGTGTCATCAACAAGATTTACCATAAACCAATTGAAAAGGAGACATACCAATTGGTGTTTTGAAAGCAATTTGGTAGACCCAAAGTGCATCATCAAGCTTGAATGCCTAATCTTTTCTTGTGCGTGACATAGTTTTTTTCCAAAATTCCTTTGATTTCTCTATTTGATATTTCAACTTGTCCACTTGTTTGGGGATGATAAGGTGTTGCTACTCATTTATTTACCCCATACTTTCTAAACAAGGCTGAAAATTTATGTTCTATAAAGTGTGAGCCTCCATCACTAATCACTACTCGAGGTGTTCCAAATCGTGGAAAGAAACTTTTAAACAATTTAACAACAACCCTAGAATCATTAGTAGTAGAAGCAAGGGCCTCAACCCACTTAGAAATATAATCAAATGCCACAAGTATGTATTTGTTACTTCTAGATGATGGAAACGATCCCATGAAATCTATCCCCCAGACATCAAATATCTCAACCTCTAGAATAATGGACAGTGGCATCTCATGTCTTCTATTAATATTCCGTGTCTTCTGACATCTATCACATGATAAAAGAAAATTTCTAGCATCTTTAAAAATTGAGGGCCAATAAAATCCTGATTGTAAGACTTTGAAAGCAGTCTTTTGAGTACTAGCATGCCCTCCATATGAAGATCCATGACACTGAAATAATATATCTGCAATTTCTTCTTCCGATATACATCTCCTAAAAATTCCATCTACACATCTTCTAAATACATAAGGCTCATCCCAAAAATGGTTCTTTACCTCAGGTAAGAATCTTTTCTTTCCTTGATAGCTCAAATTAAGAGGAGAAACATTAGCAACCAAGTAATTTACTATATTAGCATACCATGGAGTCTTGATCTAATCAATGGCTAAGAGTTGTTCTTCGAGAAAGGAATCATTGATTATATCACCCTTTCCAGTATCTACCAATATCCTTGAAAGATGATATGCAACAAAGTTTTCTGATCCCTTATTATTCTTGATTTCCAAATCAAACTCTTGCAAGATTAAAATCCATCTAAGCAAGTGCGGTTTACTATCCTTTTTCTGCATCAAGTACTTCACCACCGCATGATCAGTGCACACCACAACTTTAGAGTTAATCAAATATGATCTGAATTTATCAAAAGCAAATACGATAGCCAAAAGTTCTTTCTCTGTGGTAGCATAATTTCTCTGTGTCTTGTCCAAGGTCCTACTAGCATAATAAATGACATAAGGCTTTTTCTCTTTTATCTGACCAAGGATTGCTCCTACTGCATAATCACTAGCGTCACACATGAGCTCGAAGGGCAAACTCCAATCTGGTGGCTAATGATGGGTGCTGAAATCAAAGCCTTCTTCAACTCCTGAAAAGCAGACAAACAACCTTCATCAAAAGAAAATTTAACATCTTTACAAAGGAAATTTGTAAGTGGTCTAGCAAGTTTAGAGAAATCCTTGATGAATCGCCGATAGAATCATGCATGTCCTAGGAAGCTTCTGATCTCCTTAACTATAGTAGGCGGCTCCAATTTCTCAATCACCTCAACTTTGGCTTTGTTAACTTCTATCCCTCTTTCTGAAATTAGGTGTCCAAAAACTATCCCCTGCCTAACCATGAAATACACTTTTCTCAGTTAAGCACAAGATTAGTTTCTTCAAACCTCTGCAAAACTCGAGATAAGTTAGTCAAATAATCATCAATGGAAAAACCATATATAGAAAAGTCATCCATAAAAACATCCATAAAATCCTCAATAAAGTCAGACTAAATAGCCATCATACACCTCTGAAAAGTAGTAGGTGCATTACACAAACCAAAAGGCATTCTCCTATATGAAAGAGTACCACATGGGCAAGTGAAAGTGGTCTTGTCTTCGTCATCAGGATGTATAGGAATTTGAAAAAAATCCATAATATCCATCTAAGAAACAAAAATAAGAATGATTTGCAAGTCTCTCAACCATCTGATCGATAAAAGGTAAGAAAAAGTGGTCTTTCCTAGTGGCTGCATTCAATTTTCTATAATCTATGCACATGCGCCAACTAGTTACTGTCCTAACCCTAACAGGAATCAATTCATTATCTTTGTTTTTCATCACAGTTACTCCCCTCTTCTTAAGTACACAATGAATAGGACTTACCCATTTACTGTCAGAGATAGGATATATAATACCTACATCAAGTAATTTCAGAACTTCTTTCTTCACAACTTTGTTCATCGAAGGATTAAGTCTCCTTTGAAAATTTGCATGTGGCTTGTGTTCCTCTTTCATCAAAATTTTGTGCATATAAAAAGAGGGGTTAATTCCCTTTAAGTTATCAATAGTGTACCCGATTACCTTCCTATGAATTCTCAATTCCTTTAGAAGCAAATCTATCTCCCTTTTACTAAGCTGTGCATCCACAATAACAGGGTAAGTAGAATTAGGTCCAAAAAATTCATAATGAAGATTATCAGGTAAAGTTTTAAGTTTAACTTTTAGGACTTTTTCTTCCTTATTTTCTTGATCATCACAAATAGTATAGTGTAATAAATCATGAATTTCAGAACTGATATCTAAACTAGAGTTAAGATCAGAATTATCATCTAAATTATAATTATATTCAAAAGTCTTAACAAGTAAATCACTAAGATCATAGACTGTGTCATCTACAGCTTGTATACTATAGCAAGATCTATAGTATGATGTTTTTTTCAGGGATTCATTCAAATCAAACTCAATTTTTTTTATCACTAATATTAAGTGTGAGTTTACCATTCTTTACATGAATAACTGCACCTACTGTGGCTAAAAACGGTTTGCCAAGTATGATAGGAATATTTGCATCCTCCTCCATCTCTAGAACTACAAAATCTGCTGGAATAAAATACTTACCAACCTGGATTGGAACATCCCCAAGAATCCCTACAAGATACTTAACTGAACGATCAGTGAGCTACAAAGATATAAAAGTTGCTACAAAGCATCAGTAAATGGAATATTAATGTAAAGCTTTTTCAAAACATCAAGAAACTTCCCAAATTGCTTATCTAACTTTACTTGGACTAATCTATGGGGAAAAGTTATAGGTGGCCTATAAGGTGCAGGTGAACTCGGTCTAGGAATATCAGCTGACATGGCTCATCACCTTTAGGTTCATCACCTTGGTGAGGTGGCGAACTTGTTGGAAAACCCTGGGGATATTTTACAATTTTTCAGAGATAGAAATTACACAAATACATTGCACAGTGGAACTAATATCCCCGAAACAGGCTAGTCCCAAAAACCCAGTGAAGTTCGCAAGCGAGGGAGTCGACACGATGAGATAGAAGATACCTCAAAGCAAGATGATGTCGATGTCGTGATAGGCGCCCAAGCGTGCGCCCTCTGCAGTCTCACACACACGGATCTCTTGAGTCCTCTTCTTCCACGCCCGGTGCTAGCCTCGGGAAGAAGATCCAAGCCTTTGTGCTTCTTCTTCAAGCCTTGCACCACCTCCAAGGTATTTACGCCGATGAAGAAGATGAAGAGAAGAGGATGAAGTCGCCAAGCCCTTGTCACACTTGCACCACCTTCAAGGGAAGAAGTGCCAAGAGGAAGGAAGATGCTTGCGGCTATGAAGATGGAAGAGGAGGTTGCGCCACCTCCAAGCTGGCTCTCGCCTCTCTCTTGCGTTACTCACACCTCCAAGGATTGTGTGTCAAGAGAGGGGCGCCTAGGGCCTCTTTTATAGAGCCATAAGGTCGGTTATGCAGGGGGGGGGGGCAACTAGGGTTAGGGTTGGGATTTGGCTTCATGAAGCAAATCGCCTACTCCTCCCCATTATGCCCTTAGGCGCCAATGGGAGGAGATTTATCTCCATTATACCCTTTTAGCCCCTTTCTTCTTCATGATACTTATTAGCAAGCCCAACTTATCAATGGGCCTAGCCCAAGGTCCATTATGCACGTTAACCAAGTTATTGGATCCAATCCAAGTTAACCCAAGGTCAAATGAGGCTAACCACAGTTACATTGGTCAATATGCCAAAAATGGAAGTTCGCTTCAATAAGTTTGTTCCATCTCATCAGGCCCATTGGCGCAGATGAAATCTCCTAAATAGATCCGAGTTATCCAATAACTCGATCATAAGGCTTCCCGATCAATACGAGAACTCAAGTATCAAGGTGTGTGACCATGTACGTTCCTCTGACGCTGGCAGTGCTGACCAAAGGTCACCACAAGCAGTGAGTGGCACCTAGCAGTGCATCACTGCTACCCAGGTCATTTGAATGGATATCGACATCAACATCCCCATCATCGCAATCAGGTACAGATGCATTCCAATCTCTTTGCCGAACTGATATCCGATTGGACAAGTGTGTCACCACATGTTTTTATCCAATCTCATGGTTATGACCAAATCAGGTCTCACCTGGGTATGGCCATACACTTTCAGTCATAGAACCATAGAGGAGCTCCATGGATATCATACTTCCTTTAGGAAGGGGCAAATCCTATGTCTGTCTATTGACCTTCTCCTATGGGTCGTGACATGCTCAATGACAACCGTTATTACCTCCCAACTACAGCGAGGTGTTAGGTTGCATCAAAGCATATCCATAACCATATAGAATGGCCAATGACCTCAAGTCAAGGGATCAATGCATCTCCTATTGCTTGTGAGGATAACTTGTGACACCAAGTCATTGCCTCACAGTGGGTCGGTCCAATATATCCACCACTGATATACCCATATGTCTGTGTTAGCACCTCGTGCCTAACCAGCCCATATACCAGTCTCACAAGTACCAGAGTTGTCCCATGTCCACCCTGGTAGATCGACTGGGGACGATCATTCGAGCACAGATCCAATCTGTCTCCAGGGACATTATCATATAAGTACATATTCGCAGATGTAAGCAAATATAGATAATGATAATGCCAGAATGATATATATAAAATATCAATGTCAAGTAGTACAATAAAGGACCAAAACTAGGTCCTAGGGCATATACACCAACAGAACTAGCATGGGACTGCACATGTGCAGGAGGCTTTTCTAAGACAGGTTCACTGCCATGTTCAATATCAGGCTCTTCTTCAATATCATCCTCAAATCTCCCCCTAGGTTCATCCAATTGTTTCCCACTTCTAATAGTTATAGCATTACAATGTTCACTTGGATTAGGTTCAGGTTTAGCAAGCAATTTTCCTGGGGGTCTATGATGGGGGACCGGGACTAGCTTCGAGGAGGTCTACTAGGGTCCGAAGGAGACCTCTCAGGTGTGGGTTTTCTTCCTACGATCCTACTTTCCTTATTTGCATTGTATCACATCAGGTAGGTTAGTTCCACCCTCTAGTCTAACATGTAGTTACATGTATGTTTACTTTTTTGTTTGAATAAAATGTCGCATCATGATAGGATAGAAGCATAGCACGTGTAATGCATCTACAATACATAGGCAAATTTTAGCTCACCACTCACTCACCAAGTGAGCTCCAAAGAAGGAAATTCAGCTTCAGCATAGTTCAACTATTACCACTTGAAGACTTGAGTTAAAGGGTCATCATTAATCTCCAACTCCCTTGCCAAATCAAGCCTTGGGTGCCGACATCAACAAGAAATCAACCAAAGAACAAGATCCACAAATCAAGGCACCAATCAAGGAATCAAGGAGTTGGCGCTCAACACTTGAAGAAAGAATTCAAATTCTCTACACAAATGGAAACTGGTCAAAGAATTGTGCCAGCTCTTGGATGTGAAAAACAAATCGAATCCTTGGAGCAAAAGCAAATTCGAATTCTTACCTTGAAGAGATGAGCCAAAGATGGACACTTACCTTAAAGAGCCAACCAAAGAAGGAAAGCCAACAATTGTTTGTGCGCCCATTCAATGTCGCCCTTTTGAATTTAATTACTGAAATTCTTTCTTAACTTTGCTTATGCGCCTAGGGGAAAAGACCCTTGTAAACCCCTAGATGCTTTGCCTATTTATTGTAGCCTTCATGGCATCATATGGATCGCATAGTAATGAAATTTGTTGAGTAGTTTCCTAGCAAAGTAATCTCTCGGTGCTTGTGTCACCAAGCTTTCTCCTCTTCTCCTATTCACCTCCATCTTCTTCTCACCATCTCCACACTTAGCCGAGGTCTTCTTCCTTCCAAGTGTGAGCCAAGAACTCCCCTTCAATCAACAAATGATGGAGATCCTCCTTGAGGCCGAAACCCAACTTGAAGGAATCATTGATGCCAAGAGCCTCTTTGAAGAAGTTTCCCTAAGATAAGTGTCCTTACCCTCTTATGGTTCTTCCTTCTTCCTTTACAAGTTCAGAGATCTACACCTCGCTTGAATCTTGTAGGAAGGAAGATGCTTGGACTTTGGAGGCCCTTTGGGGGCGCAAGGCCTTTGTTCTCCACCCCTCCCTCATATTAGTTTAGTCTTGCTTGTTGTCTAGGCAAGAGAACTTGGAGGCTTAACCTCCCTCTTGCACCTTTGCTTTGTAAAGTTTTAATACTCTTAATCAACTCCCCCACGCCTGTGTGTTTTACTGTATTGCCTGTGTGTAACCGACACCTTCCATCAGAGTTGGACTGGTGAAGAACGGGAAGGTGACCCCTTCTATTCTTAATGGGTCCACTGTAAGTCTTCTTTACAATTCCAGCAATTTACTTTCTGTAATTTCATTTATGCAAGTAGATTAAACTCGGTTTTACAATCTAAAAATACAAAAAAACATCTATTTTCAAATCCATTAGTGTAATCTCGATTTTCCTAATATCTACCTATTACAAAATCTTTAAAAATACGTTGTTTGTATGTTTGTGTCTTGTCCCAGGCTCAACCTAATGCAACTTACCCCATTATAGGATGAGCCCCACTAAACATGAGGAACTTTAGAGACAGGTAGATGACCTTCTAGCTAAGGGACACATTAGGGAAAGCCTAAGCCCTTGCGTAGTCCCAGCCCTTCTTACCCCAAAGAAGGATGGTTGCTAGCGCATGTGTGTTGACTGTAGGGCTATCAACAAGATAACTGTAAAGTATAGGTTCGCTATCCCAAGATTAGATGACATGCTAGACCTTCTTGTAGGATACAAATGGTTTAGCAAACTTGACCTTAGGAGTGGTTATCACCGAGTTAGGATAAGGCTAGGGGATGAATGGAAGACTGCCTTCAAAACAAAGGATGGTCTTTATGAGTGGTTGGTTATGCCCTTTGGGCTATCCAATGCCCCCTCAACCTTCATGAGATTAATGACCCAAGTGCTTATACCCTATATAGGTAAATTCCTTGTAGTATATTTTGATGATATCCTGATATATAGTAAGACTAAGGAAGAACACCTAGAACATCTAAGGAAGACCCTTGACCTACTTAGGACTAAGAAGCTATACATCAACCTTAAGAAGTGTTCTTTCCTCTCTCATAAGGTTGTCATCCTAGGGTTTATTGTCTCTGAGTTAGGTTGGCAAGCCAACCCTGCTAAGGTCCAAGCAATCCTAGACTGGCCTGAACCAAAGAGCCTCACTAAAGTTAGGAGCTTCCATGGTTTAGCTACTTTTTATCGTAGGTTTATCAAGAACTTCAGTACCATAGTTGCCCCTATCACTAGTTGCATGAAACACGGTGATTTTGCCTGGACCAAGTCTGCTAGTAAAGCTTTTGAAGAACTCAAGTCTAGGATGACCTCTGCCCTAGTTCTTAGGCTCCCAGACTTCAGCAAAGTCTTTGAGGTCGATTGTGATGCCTCTATCATAGGCATAGGTGGAACCCTAAACCAAGAAGGTCACCCTATTGCCTTCTTCAGTGAAAAGCTGAATGAGGCCAGACAGAAATACTCGACTTATGATAAAGAGTTCTATGCTGTAGTCCAGACCCTTAGACACTTTAGGCACTATCTTTTTCATAATGAGTTCACCCTTCATAGTGATCACCAAGCCCTATCCTACTTAAGTGCTCAAAAGAAACACAACTTTAGACATGCTAAATGGGTAGAACTGAGAATATCTTCAACAGTTTACCTTTGTGCTTAAACATAAATCTGGAACTGAGAATAAGGTAGTTGATGCTTTACGTAGGGTTACTCTGCTTATTCAAAAACTACATGTCGAACTTATGGGCTTTGAATGCATGAAGTCTGCTTATTTAGATTATCATGATTTCTCTGTTATCTACCATGACTTGAGTTTAGATGCCCATAGCCATACCCTTTACACCCTTAGGGATGGGTACCTATTTCTTGGTCCGACACTTTGTGTGCCCAAGACTTCTATCTGGGACTTCCTAGTTTGGGAAATCCAAGGAATGGGGTCTGCTGGACACTACAGACGTGAGAAAACCCTGGCCCTAATGGAGGAACTATTTTATTAGCCAAACCTCTATAAGGATGTAGCCAAGGTAGTGAGACATTGCAAGACCTGTCAGACCACCAAGGTTCAGAAGCATAACTTTGGGTTGTATACACCTCTTCCTATTCCTAGAGCCACGTGGCAAGACATAAGTATGGACTTCATCTTATGTTCACCTAGAACCCAGTCTAAGTATGACTTAATCTTTGTGGTTGTAGATAGGTTCACCAAAATGGTCCATTTCCTATCCTGCAGGAAAACTTATAATGCTTCCTACATAGCCCGCCTATTCCTTAAGGAAGTAGTTAGACTTCATGGTACCCCTCTTACTATTGTGTCTGATAGGGATATTAGGTTTGTCAGCCACTTTTGGAGAACCCTATGGAAACTTCTAGGCACAAACTTAAAATCCTCCACTGCCTATCATCCCCAGATGGATGGTCAGACAGAAGTGGTCAACATATCACTTGGGAGTATCCTTAGAAGCCTAGTTGGAGAGCACCCTGGCAATTGGGACAAACTGCTGCCCACAACTGAGTTATCTTATAACAGTGTGCCTAACCGAACCACTGGACTTTCCCCCTCTCAAGCCAACTTAGGGTGCCAGCCAAACAAACCCATTGATCTCCTCCCTGCACCTAGGCATTTTCATGTTTCTATATTTGCTAGAGACTTAGCTTTTCATGTTTCACGGCTTCATCATGAGTTATATAGCACTATGTTAGATTCTGTTAATCGTTATCATGATGATGCTAACAAGACACGCCGAGAAAGGGCATTCTCTATAGGTGATCAGGTGATACTACGAGTCCATGAGAAGCACATCCAATGACATGGACACAAGCTGGATGCAAAGGGGATAGGACCCTTCACCATCATAGGAAAGATCAACAACAATGCCTACATTCTGGATCTACCGCCTGATCTGGGGATCCCAGCCACTGTCAACGTGGAGGATCTCACACTCTACCACGAGCCACTTCCTACCCCGGAGCCTATTGATGCCCACGAGCCAGCCATCAACGCCATCTTGGAAGACCAGACTCGCCTCACACAACACGAGGTACAAGTCTTTTACCCAGTCTGATACACGTCTAGTGAGGAGGTTTGGCTTCCTGAGGCTAAGCTTGTCCAAGCCAACCCAGAGTTACTCCAAGGGTACAAGGATAATTCTCTAGAGGAGAATTTTTCCCACCCAGGGAGAAATGATGGGGGACTAGGACCAGCACCGAGGAGGTCCACTAGCGTCCGAAGGAAACCTCTCAAGTATAACTCATGGTAGGTTAGCTCCACCCTCTAGTGTAACATGTAGTTACATGTAGGTTTACTTTTATGTTTGAATAAAATGTCGCATCATGATAGGATAGAAGCATAGCACGTGTAATGCATCTACAATACACAGGCAAATTTCAGCTCACCACTCACTCACCAAGTGAGCTCCAAAGAAGGAAATTCAGCTTCTATCATAGCTCAACTATTACCACTTGAAGACTTGAGTTAAAGGGGCTTCATAAATCTCCAACTCCCTTGCCAAATCAAGCCTTGGGGGCCCACATCAATAAAAAATCGGCCGAAGAACAAGATCCACAAACCAAGGCACCAATCAAGGAATCAAGAAGTTGGCGCTCAACACTTGAAGAAAGAATTCAAATTCCCTACACAAATGGAAACCGGTCAAAGAATTGCGTCAGCTTTTGGAAGCCAAAAACAAATCGAATCCTTGGAGCAAAAGAAAATTCGAATTCTTACCTTGAAGAGATGAGCCAAAGATGGACACTTACCTTAAAAGAGACAACCAAAGAAGGAAAGCCAACAATTGTTTGTGCGCCCATTCAATGTCGCCCTTTTGAATTTAATTGCTGAAATTCTTTCTTAATTTTTCTTATGCGCCTAGGGGAAAAGCCTCATGTAACCCCCTAGATGCTTTGCATATTTATTGTAGCCTTCATGGCATCATATGGATCGCATAGTAATGAAATTTGTTGAGTAGTTTCCTAGCAAAGTAATCTCTCGGTGCTTGTGTCACCAAGCTTTCTCCTCTTCTCCTATTCACCTCCATCTTCTTCTCACCATCTCCACACCTAGCTGAGGTCTTCTTCCTTCCAAGTGTGAGTCGAGAACTCCCCTTCAATGAACAAATGATGGAGATCCTCCTTGAGGCCAAAACACAACTTGAAGGAATAATTGATGCCAAAAGGTCTCTTTGAAGAAGCTTCCCTAAGATAAGTATCCTCACCCTCTTACGGTTCTTCCTTCTTCCTTTACAAGTTCAGAGATCTACACCTCGTTTGAATCTTGTAGGAAGGAAGATGCTTGGACTTTTAAGGCCCTTTGGGGGCACAAGCCCTCTCTTCTCCACCCCTCCCTCATATTAGTTTAGTCTTGCTTGTTGTCTAGGCAAGAGAACTTGGAGGCTTAACCTCCCTCTTGCACCTTTGCTTTGTAAAGTTTTAATACTCTTAATCAACTCCCCCACCCCATTGTGGTTTGCTGTATTGCCTGTGTGTAACCAACACCTTCCATCAGAGTTGGTCCGGTGAACAATGGGAAAGTGATCCCTTCTATTCTCAAGGGGTCCACTGTAAGTCTTCTTTACAATTCAGCAATTTACTTTCTGCAATTTCATTTCTGCAAGTAGATTAAACTCGGTTTTCCTATCTAAAAATACAAAAAAACATCTATTTTCAAATTCGTTAGTGTAATCACGGTTTTCCTAATATCTACTTATTACAAAATCTTTAAAAATACGTTTTTTGTATGTTTGTGTCTTGAGTCCACATCAGTCTATAAGGTGTACTAGTTTGTTGTGCTATTTGGTTTTTCAAAATTTTTTTGTGTGCAACAATACCATCCCGCCTAGAATTTATCTGCCTAAGGGTCTCATTCACATCTTCATTTTGTTTTGTCTGGGCACTCATAAATTTTGCAAGTATGTCTTCTAAGTTTGATTTGGGTGGATTAGGATTAGTATCCCTTGGTTGGAATTGTGATCTATAACTTGCTTGTGATCCTTGATTACAGTTCCATGATAGATTTGGGTGTTTCCTCCATCCAGGGTTATAAGTACTAGAATAAGGGTCATTATTTCTACCTTGATTCTAACCCCCTACAACATTTACTTGTGCTATACCCTAATCAGCAATTACTTTACATTCCTTAGAATAATGTCCTTGATTGCCACAGATATCACATATAGTAGAAGATGAAACTACATCAGTTTGCATTTGAAAAGAATCAAATCTATTGCACAAAGAATCTACCTTTTCTGCCAAGGTGCGCCAACCATCGTTCTCATTCTTACCATGTGGAGGACGATATATCACTCCTCTTTCAATAGTCCACTGCTTATGGTTCAGGGCCATTTCCTATAACAAAGTGAAAGCATCATCAATGCTCTTGTTCATGAGGGCTCCTCATGCAGCAACATCAACAGAGTAAAACATTATAAAAAGTATGAATTAAAACCCATTTTTCTAAGCCACGATGAGGGCACTTCCATTGTAAATCATTGAAATGCTCCCATGACTCACTCAAAGACTCGCCATCCTTATGTGCAAAGCTAGTAATATGATTCCTCAACTGGATTATTTTACTTGGTGGGAAATACTTCAATAAGATGGCATTTGAAAGTTGATCCGATGTAGTGAATGTACCAGTAGGTTGACAGTGTAGCTAGGAACGTGCTCAGTCCCTAAGAGAAAAAGGAAATAATTTAAGTTTTAACGCATCACTAGATACACCATTAATTTTAATAGTATCACAAAATTCAAGAAATAAAGCAAGATGTTGATTAGGATCTTCAAGTGGAGATCCTCCAACTTGATTCTGCTAGATCATAGATAGAAAAGCTGGCTTGATTTCAAAATTATTAGCCTCAATCGCTAGTCTAGCAATGCTAGAGTGTATCTCTTGTGGATTCGGCGTTGCATAGTTTCTAAGTGATCTCCTGTCTGCCATGATTACTTCTTCCTTCTTTTTTTTTCTCAAATATGAGTTTCATGTGCAATCTAAGAGTTTTGTTAATCTCAAGATCTAAGGGGACTAGTGGTCCTGATCAAAGCGTCCTACATTTACATAAGTAAAAGGATCAAATAAACCATAATTTGTAGAAAAATACAGAAAATAGAATAATTCTCAGCTTCTTGAAAAAAAAACAGAAAATAAAAACAAAGCTCAGTCTAGCAATACTATCAACTATTTTGATATTAACAAAAAATAAGGTCCTCGGCAATGGCGGCAAAAACTTGTTGTGTCCGCAAGTGCACGGATACTCAAAGTAATAAAAAGATATCAAACCACAGAGACCTCATTGTTAAGTACCAAAGAATTGATTTCTTACTAGCTAAGCAAATTCGAATGCGATGTAGCAAATGATCAAAAATTACACGAAATATCAGAGAGAAAAGTTAGGACTAGGGTTTCATCGACCTTAATTTCGATGACTAGACATAAATAAGTATTCGCCATTTTATTCTTGCTATGATAAAGATGTAATCTACATTATAAAGTAATTGTCTTGCTCTCTCGACAATAATCTACAAAGAATAACCCTTGCTCTCGTGACTGATTATTCAGTGTTAAAAGTAAGTAAATCTTTACAAAAAGAATTTAAATCACTTTCGTGGTTAAACCCTTAATGTCAATATCTCAAGTGAAAACTAAATATTCTCATATCTTAGTTTCATAGGTTTTGCTTAAGGGTTTATAACAATCAAATAGCTAATCTCTTAGCTTATTTTCAAGCCTAACTCAATAATATTTCCTAGATCAGGTTATCAACAAAAATTAAACTTCTAAAATCTAGAAATAAGAACAAACCTAATCTCTTAGCATAAGTTCAAAATCTCAATTTAAGGGTTCTAAGTTTTGCAAATCACTTTTTAGTCCATATCATAAAACTCTAACACATGTTGATACTGTTGGGAATCCCTGGGCTTTCTAAAATGAAAAACAGCGGAAGCGAGCCCGAAATGAGATTCCTAATTCAACAATAAGGACCGCCTTATGAAGAATACAAAGGATGTGATAGGGGTATACCTTACTAGCGGCTTTGAAGCTATCGATGTCGATGACTGGAGATGCGCAATCAGCCCATCCTCTACACTCGTGCACACACGGACTGCCTCAAGACTCCTCTAATCCACGCACATACTAGCTTCAGGAGAAGAGATCCACGCCTCTAACTTCTTCTTTGCTTGCACCAATCTTGAAGACCACGCGCCAAGAAGAAGGGGAAGCGTTGGTGACAAGGAGTGGGCAGCACTACAACTTGTCCCAACCTTGATGCAAAAACATTTTCTTATTGTCACCACCTACAAGAGCCTCACGCCAGGAGCAGAGGGGAGGTGATAACAAGAGAGGAGAAAAGAGACTGGTGCAAAATCTCACAAGAGAGCCTCTCTATTTATAATAGAAGCACCAGCTCCTCTTTGGAGATTTTTCCCATGCGGGACTATGACCTTGTTTGGCACATTTTGACACCTCAGGTCAACAGAGGTCAAACGTGGTCCACTAGGGTCAACCAGTGGTCAAACATGAACAAAATAAAGTCTCATCTCCTCATAAGAAATCCCATGGCATCAGCTTCCCAAAATGATTCGAATCATACAATGATTCGATCAGAGGCTAACCGATCAATACGGAGTCTCTAGTGTCTAGGTGTGCGACCCTGTAAGTCCCTCTGACGTTGGCAGTGATGACCCAATCATCACAAAGCGGTGAGTGGCACCTAGCAGTACATTGCCGCTACCCAAGTCATCGGAATAAATGTCGCCATTGACAAATTCAAAACTGTGATAAGGAATAAGAGTATCCATGTCCCTTTGCCAGGCTGATCGTCCAAGTTGGACAAGCGTGTCACACTTGTATATTCCAATGACGATGGTCATGACTAAATTAGGCTAAACTGTTGGGGTATGCCCTTAAGGCTAATGTTTGAGGCCTTGGGATTCCATGAGTATCATGTATATAAACTCTTTTGTTTATAAAGGCAATGGTTGTTATTCAGGTTGTTACATTGTCTGCTGCAATATGTGTACTTCTGAATAATGTCTCAAAGCTGTTCAGCTAGGCTGACATGCAGTTAAGTCCTTAGTCGAGATATCTTGGTAAACATGAGACAGCCTTGATATGATTGAGACTAATGTGTGTTCTAATCTTATAGGATGCTTCGAGCATGGAATAAGATGTAGACTCATAGGTACATTGGATGTACTGGACAGACCCTATTAGGATATTCAATTGCTTGTCACAATGTGAATAATCCTTATGCTACAAGTGGCACATGTCCTCTGACTTGAGATCACTTGTGTTTCTAAATGATGATTGTCATTGTTTTGAGGTAGTTCAATATCATTTGAAATATAATGGTTATAGACTATCTTGGATAATGATCATGAGTCAGGTTAGGACACTAGTGATAGATATAGGATTGCCATCTCCTTAATTGGAGTGAGATGTTCTGAAGGGCCCCCCCCCTGAATGAGATGATTGAGAATGTGTATGGCCATACCCAGGTGACTATGTTCATCTGATCTAATCATGCTCATCATATTGGAGTTACAGGCTTGACACGCTTGTCCAATAAGAACATCCAGTGGCAAAGGACACATGCATGCCTTGTGAAGTGGATTCACACTTGTGCTATGTTTTGGGTGTAGTCTTGGAAGACTCTTTTCTTTATATCGGGAGACAGTGATGTGTTGCTAGATACCTCTCACTGATCGTGATAACGTAAGTTATCGTTACCGACATTTAAAGGAAACCCTCAGGGTCGCACAATTTGATGATGTGGCTTACTTGAGTCAGATCGTGTGGACTGAATTGTTTTGGTTCAGTTTAAAGGAGTTTAAACTCTGATTGCAAGTGAGATCTGGCCTGATCATGTTTGATTGATTAGGGCTTGAGATCGGTAAGCTTCGATCGAGAGTAGTGATGCTAGATCGGTGAGATCAAAGGCATCAAGAGATGTACGGTTAGATCTCGAACCTTCATGGTTCAGATGAGATTTAGACCATGGCTTGGCTTGGTTCAATTTGATCTTTGAACCGAAATCAATTAGACCGAATTCTATTTGAACCGGTTCACATATGTGTGAACGCATGGTTAAATCGAATTGGCGTTTTGGTTTGGTTCATAAGAGACATGAACGCTTGTAGTGATGACTTACCATTTTTGGAAGTGGAGGTTTCGGAAATGGTTTCTCAACGCTTCACTTTGGATGAGAACGTTGGTCTCTCTCTCAACTCAACGCCTCTTTCTTGGTGTGGAGAGTTTTGACGAGAACAAGGAGGAGTTCATCCACGCCAAGATCATCTCCTTTTTCCTTCATTCGATCAAGGACATCTTGGAGATCCTTGCTAGCACAAGGAGCAACAAGAAGCAAGTCAATTCTCATCTTGTGTGCGCATCTTGTGGAGGAGACCCTCTTCGATCTCTTCTTCCAAGGGACCATCCGAAAGATGGCTATGGTATGATCTACTCTTGATCTATTCAATCTATGATAGTTGATCATATGACATGCAAAAGATCATCAAACCCTTGCTACCGCTTGCAAAGTTTTATTTGCGCCATGCTTAGGGTTTGCGCCCCCCTCTCGAAAGGGGTTTCTTCATAAACCTGGGTGTGGCTACACACTTTCAGTCATGCACCATCTTGGGGCCCATGGACATCATGCTTCTCCGTAGGGAAGGGGCAAATTCTCTATCGGTAAGATGAACCTCTCGTATTGCTTAAGATATACCCAATGACAACCGTTATAACCACCCTATTATGGCGAGGTGTTAGGTTGTATCAAAGTACATCTTTTACAACACAGAGATACAATCTTCCTTAAGTCAAATGACAGATACAACTCTATCACTGTCAGATTCTTCTTGAGACACCAAGAAGAAATCTCACGGTGGGTCGGTCCAGCATATTGATGTCTCGTATTTTTATAGTCTTTTAGACGAATATTTAACTGTGAATCGAGACATATTTTCATAATTTTACATCTCTTTCTGGCTTATTTCATTAATTTTCTTCAGAAGCTTCACTTCTTGTCATGTTGATGAATACAAGACAATTCACTCATTTTTGGAGCTATTTGGAAGTATATTTATGTCCCCGAGTGAATTAGGAAACTTGACAAGAAGTTTTGCTTCAAACGGAGCTAATTTCTAGAATTACGGCCGAGGCCCTAATCTGCATTATGGCCGTAATTTCCAATTTGAATTCTCAAGAAGCCCGTTTTCATTCAAGCATAATCATATTCCAAAGGTGTGCCCTTAATTTTCTCAAATGAAGCCTTTCGGAGGACGAAAACTTCGATAGAAGATGTTACAGGTATAGCCGTAATTTCACCCTGCCCATAATCTTTGCATCGGCAACCTTTGATACCATACTATGGTCGGAATGCAAGTCAAGTAAAAGGTTAACTCACCCACAAAATTTCAAACGAAACGGAGTTCGCTACAAAGATTACCGCCATGCCCATAATCCTCGTTACATCCGTAATGGTAGCATTAAGTGTATCGGAGGGTTGCAATAAATAGGTCGTAACTTTTCCATTAAAACTCCGATTTGGGCATTTTTTTGTCATTACGAAGAGCTTTTAATGGCCCACAAGTGCATGGGCGTTTCAGGAGCTGAAGAGAATCGACGCCGACATTACAACCATGCCCGTGATCTCCATTACACCCATTATCTCGCTTGCGCACTCTAAAATTTAAAGAGCCATAACTTTGTCATTATAGCTCCGTTTTTGACGTTTAAGGTGTCAAAACGTAGCTAATTGAAAGCTCCATCAATACATGCGTTCAGATGTGAGATCAGATTCTATAAAATGGGCGAAATGCCCCTTGGAAGGGCGACGGGTCTTGGCTTGGTGTGAAGATCTTGGAGAAAGTTTGGGAGAAGAAGCTCTCTTGTGCATCCATTCCAAAAGGCTTGGAGGAAGAAGATTTCAACCCTTTTAGAAGAGTTTGTAGTCTTTTATCTTTAAGTCTTTCTTATATTTTGTTCTTCTTCTATAGTTTTGTACTTAAACGATACTATGATAGCGTAATCCTTTTGTCGGAACTAAGGGTGTAGTCTCGTTGTTTGTATCTCATTCTCAAAATTGTTATTTCAAAGCAAATGCAAATTTTACTTGTGTTTATTCGTTCTATGCATTTTATCGCTAGAATTACCTTGATCACGTAATTTCTTTCCTCGGGCATCGCAAGAAGGACCGAAAGGTGAATTGCGACGCTAGATCTGCTAGTTCGAACATACTCTGACCTATCAAGAAATTGGGCAAGATTTGTATGAGGAATCGCATAGTATCTCTGAACCCATTGGATCAATCTAGGTACGATGAGCCACGAAAGTAGGACGCCGATCTAGACTGATACCGGATTACACCGTTGAAAGAGAGTAATCTGTACCTTTTGATACTTCCTTGAGCATTTTTAAAATCGCTTTGCTATAATTTTAACTTATTTGAATCTAAGATCCATTAACGAGACGAACCCGACGTTCCGATCTCTCTAACCCTTGTTTTTCCCCTCGAAGCTTTCTCTTGCCAGATTCAGTTTACTTTAAGTTATATTAGCTTTGCGTTTCGTGATCTCAAAACTACTTGATCCGATTGTCTAGCTACTAGTTCATAATCTTTTGGTACTTGATCACTGTCCCTGTGGGATCGACATTTGAAGTACTACTATGACAAAACCGTCATGCTTGTGGTTAGTTGTATGTTAGTACGGTACATATCACATATCTCCCTTGATATACCCTTATGCCTGCGTTAAGTAACCTGTGCTAACCAGCGCATAAACGAGTCTCACTTGCACCATAGCTGTCCCCTATCCACTATGGTACTTAACTCGGGACAATGCAAACCTCTTGCATGTGAGATTGACTTGTTGACTAGACAAGTCAATCCTCACAGTGGATCACTCCAATGCATCCAATGCACCTGTATGTCTGCGTTACTGTGCCCCACACCTAACCAGCCCATACACCAGTCTTACATGTACCAAAGCTGTCCCATATCTGCTATGGTACCTTGTATGCGGATAGCTTATGAGAATGGATCCAATCCAAACTCCTGGGACATTATATATGCAACTCAATACATCAACGCAGGTAGAGAAGTCTGCGTAATAACGACCATGCCTCTATAAAGAATAATAGTTCTATCAAAGTACATTCAAACAATGCCTGACCATGTCCATACATTGTCTGCAGGGCATATACACCAACACTTTTATCAAGATCTGGGGATGTGAGGCTTATGTCAAACGTCAAGATTTTAGCAATCTAGAACCTAGATTTGATAAATGCGTATTTGTGGGGTATCCTAAGGAAACTAAAGGATACTACTTCTATGTCCCAACTGAGAACAAGGTCTTTGTTGCTCTGGGTGCTGTCTTTCTAGAGAAAGAATTTCTCAGGAAAGAAGTCAGTGGGGGCAAGTTTGACTTGGATGACGTCCAAGTGCAACCACAAGAAAAAGAGATGGAACCTAAGCCACCTACACCGGTTGCTAGGCAATTTGAGGCTCATACACAGGCCCCACATAGGTCTGGGAGGATTCATCGTGCGCTTGAGAGGTACGGGTCACTGCCGACCCAACACGATGGGATCTTCATTATTGAGGATGAGCCCAGGACTTATGATGATGTGGTCACTGGACCGGACTCCGAGAGATGGCTTGAGGCCATGCGATCCGAGATGGATTCCATGTTAGCTAACCAAGTCTGGGATTTGGTTGAGTTGCCTAATAAGGTAAAACCCATAGGGTGTAAATGGGTCTTCAAGAGGAAGACATCCATGGATGGCAACATAGTTACCTATAAAGGTAGACTAGTGGCTAAGGGATTCAAACAAGTCCACGGGGTGGACTATGATGAAACCTTCTCACCAGTTGCCATGATCAAATCAATTCAGATTCTACTTGCTATAGCTGCATATCATGACTATGATATATGGCAGATGGATGTGAAGATAGCGTTCCTTAACGGGAAGCTGACGAGGATGTGTACATGACACAACCTGATGGCTTCATCCATCCTGCAGATGTTAGTAAAGTCTGTAGGCTAAAGAAATCCATTTATGAATTGAAGCAAGCATCTCGAAGTTGGAATATTCGGTTTGATGAATCTGTAAGAGATTATGGCTTTATCAAAAGCGAAGATGACGCCTGTGTATATAGAAAATTCAGTGGGAGCTTGGTGACTTTTTTAGTCTTGTATGTCGATGACATACTGCTCATCGGAAATGACATCCCTAGTCTTCAAGCTGTGAAGACATGGTTAGGGAAGTGTTTTGAGATGAAGGACTTAGGGGAGGCTGCCTACATCCTAGGCGTGAGGATCTACCGGGATAGATCCATGAGGCTCCTGGCCCTTAGTCAGAGTACCTACATTGATAAGGTCCTGGACAGGTTCAACTTAGAGTAATCCAAGAAGGGATACCTTCCAATGAGACATGGCCTTACTCTCTCAAAGAGCCAGTGTCCCACCACACAGGTTAAGAGGGATGACATGAGTTGAGTACCCGATGTTTCGGCAGTGGGATTGATCATGTGTGCAATGTTGTGTACTAGACCAGACGTGGCTTGTGCTGTAAGCATAACCAGCCGATACCAATCCAATCCAGGTTTACAGTACTAGGTGGCTGTAAAGAACATCCTTAAGTATCTGATAAGAACTAAGAATCTGTTCTTGGTCTATGGGGGACAAAAAGAGCTCAGTATGTAGGGCTACACTGATGTGTCGTTCCAGTTTGACCCTAACGACTTCAAATAGCAGACCTGCTATGTGTTCATGATGAATGGAGGTGTTGTATGCTAGAAAAGCTTCAAGCAATCCACCATAGCTAATTCTACAACCGAGGCTGAGTATGTGGCTGCTTCTGAGGCAGCCAAAGAAGCTGTTTGGATAATGAAGTTCATTTCTGAACTTCAGGTGGTTCCTAGTGTAGTGGATCCCATTGAACTCTATTGTGACAACAATGGTGCAATTGCACAAGCGAAGGAACCACGGTCTCATGAAAGGTCCAAACACATACTCAGGAGATTTCACTTGATCAGAGAGATCATTGACATAGGTGATGTCAAGATTAGTAGAGTTGACACAGAAAACAATCTAGCAGACCCATTGACCAAGGCTTTGGCGCAGCAGAAGCATGATAGTCACACTAGAGATATGGGGTTGAGATTCCTCAACCTCTAGGTCTTAATGCAAGTGGGAGATTGTTGGTGTATATGCCCTGGGACCTAGTTTTGGTCCATCTTTGTACTACTTAACTCTGATATTTATATATCTTTCTAGCATTATCATTATCTAAATTTGTTTACATCTACGATTATGTACTTACATGATAATGTCCCTGGAGACAGATTGGATCTGTGCTCAAATGATTGTCCCCAGTCGATGTACCTGAGTGCATATGGGATAGCTCTAGTATACGTGAGACTGGTATATGGGCTGGTTAGGTACGAGATGTTAATGCAGTCATATGGGTATATCAGTGGTGGATATACCGGCTAGACCCGCTGTCAGGCAATGACTTGGTGTCTTGAGTTATCCTCACAAGTGATAGGAGATGCATTGATACCTTAACTTGAGGTCATTGGCCATTCTATATGATTAGGGACATGCTTTGATACAACCTAACACCTCGCCGTACTTGGGAGTTAATAATGGTTGTCATTGAGCATATCACGACCCATATGAGAAGATCAATAGACAGACAAAGGATTTGCCCCTTCCTAAGGGAAGCTTGATATCTATGGAGCTCCTATATGGTTCTATGACTGAAAGTGTATGGCCATACCCAGGTGAGAACCTGATTTAGTCATAACCATGTGATTGGGTGAAAACAAGTGGTGACACACTTGTCCAATCGAATATCAGTTCGGCAAAGAGACTATAATGCATCTGTACCTAGTCGCGATGATGGGGATGTCGATGTCGATATCAATTCTGATGACTTGGGTAGCAGCGATGCACTACTTGTGGTGACCTTAGGTCAGCACTGTCAGCGTCAAAGGAACCTACAGGGTCACACATCTTGATGCTCGAGTTTTCATTTTGATCGGGTAGCCTTTAGATCGAGTTATTGGATAACTCGGATCTAATTGGGGCATTTCGTCAGCGCCGATGGGCCTGATGAGATAGAAGAAACTTATTGGAGCCAACTTCTATTTTTGGCATATTGACCAAATTAACCATGGTTAGTCTCATTTGACCTTGGGTTAACTTGGATTGGATCCAATGGCTTGGTTAAGATGCATAATGGACTTTGGGCTAGGCCCATTGCTTAATTGGGCTCACTATTAAGTTGTAATGTAGAGCTAAGACGCTTAAAGGGTATAATGGGGAGAGAAATATCTCAAGGGCGCATGAAGAATCCTAGTTGGACTAGGATTTGCGCATATCACACATATGGTATCTTCAAGTGATCAAATTTGATTAGGATTTGATCTAATCACTTGAGATATTGATTGAGAATTAATTGGGTGTAAGTGGGGCTGATTATTTACATAATTAGAGTCCTAATTGGATTAGGACTTGCACCCATACCCCATTTGGAAAGCTTCTATCATGCATTGACTTGTTCATTGCGCATGGATGAGAAGTTTCCTTCTTTTGGAATGAGTTGGGCACATAATTGATTGGCTGATTTAGGGAATGCCTTGGCGCATGATTAATTGAGGATTTGATCGATTTAATTGATTGAATAAAATCCTTAAATCATGCTAAATCGCCAACTCTTTCCATAGAACCCTAACCGCCTCTAAATGCTATAAAAGAACCACCTTGCCACCCCTCTTTGTGTACTAATCCCTTGGAGGCGTGAAGGCATAGAGGGGTGACCACTTGAGAGCTTGGAGCTCTCCCTCTTCCATCAAAGGGTACAAGAATTGTTCTCCTTCCTTTCCCTTCATTGGCGCAAAGGTGAAAGAAGAATTGTGGTTCCTTCTCCTCCTCCCTTGGCGCCACTTGTCTTTGGTGGTTGGCGCAAGTGATCAAGAGAGACACCTAAGGCGTGGATCTTTTTTCTGAGTCTAGCACTGGGTGAGGAAGAAGAAAGCTCAAGGAATCCGTGTGTGCTAGACTACAGAATGCGAACACTTGGGCGTCTTCCTCGACATCGGCCTCTCATTGCTTAAAGGTATTTTCTATCTCATTGTGTTGACTCCCTCGCTTGATGATCTTCACTGGGTTTTTGGGACTGGCCTGTTTCGGGGATATTCTTCCGCTGTGTAATGCATCTGTAATGTCTATCTCTAAAAATTGTAAAATATCCCCGGGGTTTCCCAACAGTCTCTAGTATGACTCATTTAGATTTCGTTGCGCTAGGGGCTATGTCAGTGGGTCTTGTAGATTGCTATCTGTGTTTATTTCGCAAGTTTGAACATCATCTTTACCAATGATGTCTAAGATCATATTATATCGCTGTAGTACATACTTGAGTGCTAAGTTCCTTCGCTTATGCTATGGCCCCAGTAAGAATTATGCTGAACCATCAAGAACCAGGGACTAAATAAAGTTATAGTGAATGAAGCTGCTTCCATGGTTGCCACAAGAAGCTGCAATGTACTCAGCCTTAATTGTAGAATTTGCCTCTATGGTTTGCATAAAGCTCTTTCAGCATAGAACACCACATCATGGCAAAACGCAAATCCTAGCTGTGAACAATAGTCATTAGACTGGAATGAAGTATCAATGTACCCCTGTACACAAAGTTCTTCCTATCTATCACAGACTAGACTCTAATCCTTTGTACTTCCCAAGTATTTAAGGATTGTTTTCACAGCTATTTAGTGTTGAACACTAGGATCTGATTGAAACTTACTAGCCATGCTCCAAGCATTCGCCACATATGGTCTTGTGCATGTTGCACAGGACATGATCAATCCTATACCCAATGTATTAGGATTGGAGACTCATGTTATCTCTCACCTACTGTGTCAAAGGACATAGTATATTTGAGAGAGTCAGACCATGTCTTCCTAGAAGGTATCAACTTTTGGAATCACCCAATATGAACCTCTCCAGAATCTCCTAGATGAACGTAGATTGACTAAAGGGCAATGACTTTCTTGGATCCCTTTCTATAGATCCACATGCCTAAGTTATAGGCCTCATTCCCTAGGTCTTTCTTCTCGAAATACTTCCCAAGCTTTGTCTTCACTGGGTGAAGAGCAGGGATGTCATTTCATGTGAGGAGAATATCGTTAATCAAGTATAACAAGAAACACTATGATGCTCCCACTGATCTTCTTGTAAACACAGGCTCTTTTTCAAGATGCTTGCAAGAGACCATGCATATTTTTATGGCCTCTATATGAAATCCTTTCAGCTATTTCCATATATACATTCTCTTCCAGACGTCTATACAGAGAAGCAATTTCAATAACAACACGCCATAACAGAAAATGCAATTATAACAAGCAGATACCTAATGGACTCAAACCAAGCTATTAGTGAAAAATTTCATCACTATCCACCTAGTGGACTTGCCTGAAATTTCATTCACTAGCTTGCCATTATAGGTAACATTTGTCACCTTTCATGTCTATCTTCCTCGAAGATCCATTTACAGCCTATGGGTGTTACCCCTTTGGCGGCTCAATCAAGTCCCACACTTGATTACCAGACATGGAGTCCATTACGGTTCTCGTGGTGCTCAGCCATTTCTTGGAATCTGGTCCACTGACCGCTTCCATTTCCTCATAATTCTTAGGTTCATCCTTGATGAAAAATTCGTCATGCCCATAACCTGTGAGCGCATTTTGAATCCATCCAGATTTATGTGGTTCCTGTGTTACTTGAACCTAGGTTGACTTTCAACCTACATGTGAGATTCCTTTCTATCTGTGTCTAGTTGTTTGTGGTTGATTTTGGACCTTGTCCTAATCAAATCTACTCCCACTAGCTTTTTTCAAAAGAAATATTTCCTCTAGAAAGACAGTAGTTTGAGCAACAAATATTTTGTTCTCATCGGGATAGAAATAGCAGTCTTAGTGCCCCACAAACACACACTATGGAGTGTCAGAACAGTTGCTTGCATGGCCTCAAAATTTGCATGATTATTCAAAGATGAAACCACATCCAATGTGTTCCTCTTTCCAACTTGAATTTCACCACACAATTGCGGTGTTCCAAGTAAGCTATGAGATAACCCCACACTCCTTAGGATAGTCATCAAATTCCACCTTGATCCAATCAATGTGTTTAATAGATCTTCCAATTTGATCCAGCACTTCATTTCTGAACTTCATGGATTTCTCCAAAGTATATGTTGGATAAGACATATCCACACTTAATGAACTATACAACTGATGACTCTAAATTTCATAGTGTTTTTCATACTTATTTGGTAGTCTTTTGAACCATAATCTTACTCTTTTGCTTTGTTTTTATACCCTTTTTGCCAAATGCTTCGGAATCTATACCATCTTTGGTTTTTGATCAATTTCAAGAAAAAAGGCATAATTATCACTGGTTTTCGAGTAATCCCAATTCATGAACAAGTTCTAGACATCAAGAGGAGTCTACCCATCAAATTTCAAGTCAAAATGGACCTTATAGCAAAAATATGGCACTACCGTATTTTCTGGCACGAATCGCACAGTACCGTATTTCACAGCGGATGTTTTTGGTGAAATACAGCACTACCGTATCGAACTACACGGTGCTATATTATTCAGCATTTTCGACTAGAAAAGTTTGACAAGAATACGACACCGTATTTTGAAGCCCGGAATTCTGATTTTTTCGCCCGAAAATTAAAAAGACCATATCTTTTGATTCAGAAGTCCAAATTGAGATCCGAAAGAAGTGGCAGGCTCGTCTCAATGACGAGAAGAAAAAGGCACTGAAAGCCCCAATTTTTAATGACGAATCCATGGTGAAATTAAGGGAGAGGTGGAATTGCTAGGCTTCATCGGTTCTCAGCCTACAGAACACCTCCGGCCACGCAATTTGATAGAGAGCTTCACCTGGTGAAGGAGAATGTGCATCTGAAGTTTCAAAGCAAAAGGATTCCGATTGGAGGAGAAATCAATGAAAAAGCGGTGATAGCGCTGTTCTAGGCAATTACAGTGCTGTAATTTCATTGCAGCACTGTTTTGTAACTCTTCTCATCTTCTTTTCGATTCCTATTCATACAAAAATATGTTTTATTGTTATTCCTTCATCATGGTAGCTTAATCTTTCTTTGGGACATGGGGTTGTAATCTCTTTGTTTCTTAATGACTAGAAAACCCTAATTTTGTCAAACTAATTTTATTGTGATAATTTTACTTTTGTGATTGATTGTTCTTTAATTCTCCTTAGTTTTATAAATATCAGCATGTTTTAGAATTATGCAAAATAGACTGAGAAGTTGATTGCTTAAAATTCGGAACCCTAGGAATTATCGAGTTTGGAATTATCGTAAGAGATTAGGTTGTTCTTCGAATTCTAATTCTTAGAGAAATTTAACGCCTTGTTGATTTTATGATTCTTTGGATTGAGTTAATATTTTAGACTTGATTTGATGCTGTAAGAGATTGAGTATCGAGTCAACAGAAAATCTTGAGTAAAACTTATGTTGAGACTCTGATGCACGTGAGTGATCTTGAGTTTCCACTTGAGGTTGTCAACTTTAGAATTCGGATGCACGAGAGTGATCTTTGAGTTCTTAGTTGATGGTTTACTTATTTTCAGCATTGAATAGGTCTTGCACGAGAGTGAAGATCGGTTCTTTATACGACTGTTTGCGCGAGAGCGAAACAATTTATTTATGAAGTAAACTATATCTTTATCATGATAAAATTGGATTGACAGACACTTATCTGAATCTAGCCATTAGAAATTAAAGTAGATGAACCCCTAGTCCCGATCCCTTCTCTGATATTTTCTCCGTGTTTTTTTCGATAGTTTGATTCACTATTTTTCGATTGCCTAGCTAGCGAGAAATCAATTATTCAGTACTTAGCAATGAGGTCTCTATGGTTCGATATCTATTTTATTACTTCGAGTATCCGTGCACTTGCGGACACAACAACAACACTTCCTTGTGCTTGTTTCCATGGGTCAACACACATTGCTATGTATAGATCCAACAAGCCACTTACCCTTCCACCATTTATGGTGAAGGCAGCATCTGTCACCTTGTCCATCAAAATCCACATGTATCATAATCCTGAAAGGATAATGATCCCAATTGTCCATGGACTTCTTGGATGTGACATTTGTTTTATGGCCCACAAGTGACAATGCCATGGGAGAGTATTGATTGAATCACTGTACTTGATCTATTCAGTGTTACACATAGAACTTCAAACTATTATCAATTGTACCACTTCTATAGAACATCCCATATTTAAAGAAATACCATTTATTTCTGTAACATCCCGTTATCTTAACCCCAAACAAATGGCACAATTCATGAATGATACAGGATGTTTCATATAAGATCGATTCACATGCTAGGTAAAACCGAGTTCCAGAAAACACGATCTGAAAATTTCCACAAACCCATACATAAATATCCACAAAACACAAATCTCATAAATCACATAAGGGTACCTGCCACCACGCAATCCTTGCACTAGACATATGCAAGGCAACAGTTATATCAAATCTGATGGCATAAATACAATTCGATTCGAAATTCAAAGCAAAGCCACAAAGTCGATTTTATAAACTCATACCAAACACCGAAACCAGGCTGAGGCCCGCGGTGACACAAAAATCAAACTCATTTAACTGCCACAATCTGGCAACACAAATTTCACATAGTTCACGTGGTTCACACAAATTCACATAGTTCACATCATTCATATAGTTCGTATAACTCATATAGTTCGGCCACAACCGGCCTCATAATTAAGCACAAAAGTTCTTAAATATAATCACAGCAAACTAGCATAATGTCCATGCCAATGCTAACTCAAGAAATGCGCCCCTGCTCTATGCCTGAAAATAGTGAGGGGTGAGCTACACAGCCCAGTGAGTGGATAGTCTAAATCGACCATCCATAACATACATTCAAAAATATAGGCAGATTATTTTAAAAATCTTTAACAGAACATTATGTCAATATACAACAAGATTAAATACAGAAGTCATATAAACAGCCAGATGTACACACCAACATATAACAAACTCAGGTTCTAAACAAACTCAGGTTCTAGAGTTATACTCTAAACCAACTAAACACACCAATACTTAGTTAACCTAGTTGTCCAGCATATTCAGTAGTGACCAATATGGTCTAACCCGGCTTTGGCCTAAGCACTGGGAGCTGCAAAATCTCGTGCAACACATAAACATGGACAGTGAGTAGAATCAAGAGGTGGCCCCCGCCAGGTCACGACGTGGCACTTTGCTCTAAAACACCCCATAAACACATCGATGGCTTGTGTGTAGATTCAAGAGGTGGCCCCCGCCGGGTCACGACGTGGCACTTTGCTCTACGACACCCCATATCACAAAAAGAGAGTGATGACATCAAGAGGTGGCCCCTGTCCGACCAAGACA
The DNA here is from genome assembly GCA_027563935.2 of Costus lasius. Taxonomy (NCBI): domain Eukaryota; kingdom Viridiplantae; phylum Streptophyta; class Magnoliopsida; order Zingiberales; family Costaceae; genus Costus; species Costus lasius. The sequence continues at coordinate 59,899,035 of CM050454.1, read as the reverse complement.
TGGCACTTTGCGTCAAAACTCGTTCTCCCAAAAGGTTCCTACTGGACAACAAACACATCTTATATCATATTTCATAAAGGTGGACTCCTAAGTGTCAACTAGACTCTAGGATAGTCATCACAAAAATCATATCGGGCAGGCTGAACATCAACCCCCATCACAATAATCATAATAGGCAGGCTGAACATCAACCCCCTCACATATCAAATACAGGGCTGAAATTCAAACCCTTAACATATCACATAAGGACTATCCAATGAGTACCCGGTTACACTTAGCCATAGTCCTAACCAACACATAACACATAATATTCAAAATTCCCATAATCACATAATTTTCAAAAATCTCATAACCACATAATGTTCACAATTCACATAATCACATAATGTTCACAAATCACATAACAACATAATATTCCAAAAATCACAAAAACACCTAATATTTAAAAATCACATAATTACATAATATTAACAATCATATAAAGTAGTGTGGTCCTTAGGTTTCATGCTGATTAGTTCAGTCAAACCTTACTAGGTTGTCACCCAAATTTCTCAAACAATTTCTCAACATTGCAGTTAACAAGCATCCATAAAAATTAACATAAAACTAAAACATGTAGTCATACAAACTATCCATAAAATTAACAAAAACTAAAACATGTATTCATACAAACTATTTTACAAATCTCTACATATAACCCACGGTTAACATAACATATTATCTATTAAATTTTACACCTTGAATTAACATGAATTTCATGCTCAAACCATTGGTCTAAAACTTCCGAAATTCCATAAATTAATACCTTAAATTTCATATTACCAATTTTCGGTTTTCATAAACAATCATTAAGAGTATTTCGGTTTACATGGAAATTTAGGTTTTCATGGAAAAATACAATTCGGTTCTCATGAAGAACAATACCCTAAATTCGGTTTTCATACCCTAAATACACTTTGCATAATTTCGGTTTTAACATGGTAAATTTTCCAAGAACTCAAGTGTATCATTTAACACAAACACAACCAAATTGTTAAATCAATTAAGACATTCCACTCACCTTGAACCGTGAACACCAATAAGAAAAACTTTTCCAAAAATTTCGTCTAAGGCTTGAAGTTCCACCTAGAATCGCCGCCAATGGAAGGGGAACGCCACCAACACCTAGACGCCGGCCAAAGGGAGAAGGAAGAGGAAGAAAGGAAAATTCCTCCAAGCCCTCAAGAATCGCCTAAGTTCTTCAAAAATCGCCCCAAGCCTTCAAGCCGTCGCCCAAGATTTCTTTCAAGCCAAAAATCTCGCCCAAAAACTCTACCCTAACCGAAATAACAATTTGAATTTTCGGTTTTAAATTCTTAACCCATTAACCCATTAATTCAAATCGGTTTTAATCCATTTAACCAATAATTTGAATTTTAAACCCAATTAGTGCAAACCCAATAACCCATAATACTAACTAATTTAACCATTAACTAACCACTCACTTAATGAAAATCCAATAAGGATTTAATTGACATCCAATAAGGATTAACGTCCAATAACTCCAATTAATTAACAATTAATTAACTTAAATTAACAAGCAATAAACTCTAATTAATTAACTGAAAATTAATTTCCAATGAGCTAGTTAATTAATTAACATTAATATCCAAAAATCTCTAATTTAATTAACTATAATTCATCAACCAAAATCTCTAATTAATTTATCATAAATTAACAATCAATACACAGGAATAATAACACAATCAATAATTTTATTTAAATCAAAAATAATGCTTACCAGGACTTAAGATCCTTGGATCTTACATCCCTCCCTCCTTATAAAGCTTTAGTCCTCTAAAGCTCAAATCATATCATCAAAGAGATAAGCATAAAATTTCCTCATATCAGCTTCAGTCTCCCAAGTCGCCTCCTCAACCGACTGATTTCCCCAGATAACCTTTACCAAAGGTATAGTCTTGTTCCTCAGAACTTTATCCTTTCTATCCACAATCCGGAGAGGTCTTTCCTCAAAAGTCAAATCACTCTGAATCTGAAGAGGTTCCAACTCCAACACATGAGATGGATCAGGATGATATTTCCTCAAAGCAGAGACATGGAATACATTATGCACATGATCCAAAGCAGGAGGTAAAGCTAACCGGTAAGCCACTGGACCAATTCTCTCAATAATGTCAAAAGGTCCTACAAACCTAGGGCTCAGCTTGCCCTTTCTGCCAAACCTCATAACACCCTTAGTAGGTGACACCTTTAAGAAAACATGATCCCCTACCATAAACTCCAGGGAACAACGACGGTCATCAGCATAACTCTTCTGTCTGTCCCGAGCAATCTTCAATTTATCCTGAATCTCTCTGACTTTATCAGTAGTCTCCTGAACTGCATCAGATCTCAAAATCATTCTGTCACCAGTTTCCTCCCAACACAAGGGAGTCCTACACCTTCTTCCATACAAAGCCTCATATGGAGCCATCTGAATACTGGAGTGGAAACTATTATTATAAGTGAACTCTATCAAAGATAGATCCCGATTCCACTCAGAACTCCAATCAACCACATAAGCTCTCAACAAGTCTTCTAGAGTCTGTATAGTATGCTCCGTCTGGCCATCAGACTGAGGATGGTATGCTGTACTAAAACTCAACTTAGTACCCAAACCCTCCTGTAAACTCTTCCAAAATCTGGACAAAAATCGAGAGTCCCTATCAGACACAATATCAACAGGCACTCCATGCAGTCTGACTATCTCATCAATGTACAATCTAGCCAGCCTCTCTAAAGGATAAGTCATCTTGATCGGGAGAAAATGGGCTGATTTAGTGAGTCTATCAACGATCACCCAAATAGCATCATGACCCAATTTGGTTCTGGGCAAACCACACACAAAGTCCATACTGATGCATTCCCACTTCCACTCAAGAATAGGAAGGGGCTGCAACAAACCACCAGGCTTCTGGTGTTCAGCCTTTACAGTCTGACAGGTTAAACACCTAGAGACAAAATCAGTTACTTCTTTCTTCATACCCGGCCACCAAAAATTTTTCTTAAGGTCCTGATACATCTTAGTCACACCAGGATGTAGAGAATATTTGGAGTTATGGCTGTCCTCCAATATTTCTTTCCTCAAGCTCGGTTCCTCAGGGACACATACCCTTCCACGAAACCGAAGAATACCATCATCAGACAGGCTAAAATCCTGAACTGCTCCATCAACCAGACTATCCCTGATCTGAACTAATTTCGGATCCACAGACTGCTGATCTCTGATCTTCTGCAACAAAGCAGACTGTACTCTGAGAAAAGCCACATAACCCGACTGTACTCTAGGAGAAACACTGATCCTGAGATCGCTGAACTCCTGCAGTAACCGCCACTCACTGACTCGTAGTGCCGCTACTGAAGTAACTGGATGTCTGCTCAGAGCATCCGCCACTACATTGGCCTTTCCAGCCTGATACTGAATGGAGAAGTCATAGTCTTTGATCAACTCCATCCATCTTCTCTGTCTCATGTTCAACTCCTTCTGAGTGAAGATATACTTGAGACTCTGGTGGTCAGTGAACAGATCAAACTCCTGACCCAGCAAATAGTGGCGCCATATCTTCAAAGCAAAGACTACGGCCGCCAACTCTAAATCATGAGTAGGGTAGTTCAATTCATACTCCTTCAGTTGTCTCGAAGCATAGGCTACCACAGAACCCTTCTGCATCAAGACACAACCCAACCCTTTGCCTGAAGCATCTGTATAGACAGTAAACCTTTCCCCATCACTAGGAATAATGAGGATCGGTGTACTAGTCAACCTTCTTTTCAGCTCTTGAAAGCTCTCTTCACACTTATCATCCCAAATAAACTTAGCCTCCTTTCTGGTCAATTTAGTTAAAGGACCCGCCAGCTTGGAGAATCCCTCAACAAATCTCCGGTAGTAACCTGCTAAACCCAGGAAACTTCTGATCTCAGTAGCACTAGTCGGTCTTCCCCAATTGAGTATGGCTTGCACTTTAACTGGATCCACAGACACCCCCTGACAAGAAATCACATGCCCAAGGAAACTGATCTTCTCTAGCCAGAACTCACACTTACTAGCCTTGGCATATAACCGGTTCTTCCTCAGAACCTCCAGCACTCTGCGCAAGTCTCTGACATGATCTGAAGTAGTCCGTGAGTATACCAAAATATCGTCTATAAAGACTACCACACAAGAGTCGAGCAATTCATGGAATACCCTGTTCATCAAATCCATGAAGACAGCAGGTGCATTCGTCAGTCCAAAAGGCATAACTAAAAATTCGAAATGCCCATACCTGGTCCTGAAAGCAGTCTTAAATATATCCTCATCCTTGACTCTAAGCTGATAATACCCTGATCTCAGATCAATCTTAGAGAACACTGTCACTCCCTGTAATTGATCAAATAGATCATCAATTCTGGGAAGAGGATACTTATTCTTGATAGTCACTTGGTTCAATTTCCTGTAGTCTATACACATCCTCAGGGTTCCATCTTTCTTCTTTACAAACAGCACTGGCGCTCCCCAGGGAGAAGCACTAGGCCGAATGTACCCTTTCTCTAGCAATTCCTCCAGTTGTTTCTTAAGCTCAGCCAGCTCTGAGGTAGCCATGCGATAAGGAGCTCTGGAGATAGGTGCCGTACCTGGCGCCAACTCAATGCCAAACTCTACTTCTCTAATCGGTGGCAAGCCTGAAAATTCCTCAGAGAACACATCAGGAAACTCTTTCACCACCGCCATCTGAGTTAAATCAGGAGTAGAATCATCCTGCACCTTAACATGTGCAAGATAACCCTTGCACCCACTAGCAAGTAACTTCCTGGCCTGCAGGAAAGATATTACATGCGGTCCTTGGTCTGACACTAGACCTCTCACAAAAATCCTACTCCCATCTAACAGATTTAAAGTGATTACTTTCTCAAAGCAATCCACAGTAGCATGATGTGAGGATAACCAATCCATTCCTAAGATGACATCATAATCTTGCATGTCTAGGAGGATTAAATCCACTAGAAACTCATAACCCTCTACATGCACCACACAATCAGCACACACAGTATCTGTAGACAATGACTTTCCTAAGGGAGTACTCACAGACACAACATAGTCTAGCATCTTAGGTACAACAGGTAAACATGCAGCAAATCTAACAGACACAAAAGACAGATTTGCACCAGGATCAAATAAGATACGAGCTAACTGATCAAATACAAATAAGGTACCTTCCACGACGGATCGGGAAGCTCGTGTATCCTTCTCAGCCACAGCATAAACTCGTGTCTGGACTGTAGGCTTCTCTGCGCCTCTAGGCTGTATCTCAGGCTCTTTGCAGTCCCTGACCATGTGCCCCGGTTTCTTACACCTGAAGCACACGCCATTCTTCTTATAACAGTCTTTCACTAGATGTCCCTTGAGCCCACAATAACTGCAAGTCCAGTTCTCATTGTTACTGATCTTTGCCTCCCTGGCATCCCTGAACTACTGCGGTGCATCCCTGGACTGCTGCGGTGCCTTGTAAGAGTAAGGCTTATACCTGCTCTTCTTGTAGTCCTTATGTTTAGGGTACTTCTTACCCTTGCCGCCACTACCATACTGAGGAACCGCCGCCTCAGCTGCAGGAACCACTGTCACGGCAACATGAGAACTCCTCTCAGCTATGTATCTCTCAATGGTGCGTGCTCGCCCAACAGTCTCAACATAGGTCTCCAAATGCTGAGCACCAACCTGCTCTCTAATGTCCCATCTGAGACCTCTGAGAAACTTAGTAGCTCTCCTCTTTTCAGTGTTTATCAGGTGAGGGGAATACTTTCCCAACTTAGTGAACTGCAATTCATACTGGTCCACTGTCATATCACCCTGCTCCAGGTGAATAAATGCCACCTCTCGGTCCTCCACCAAACTATCTGGGAAGTACTTCTCGTTAAATCGAGACAAGAAGTAAGGCCAATCTACAGTCTCATGTCTTTCTTCGGCAAGTCTCACTACGCCCTTCCACCACTCATCTGCGTCAGCACGCATCATATAGGTGGTCAGACATAACTTATCCTCATCTGAGCAGCGCATGACTTGGAAAATCTTTTCCAAGCATAACTGCCAGTTCTCGGCATTACATGATTCTGAGCCCCCATAAAAAGAACTAGGACCCAGTTTCTGGAATTCACTCACAAGTGAAGCATAGCGCCTATGAGCGCCCTCCTGAGAGTCATCCCCCACCGCTCGAGTAGTAGTCTGGGGTCTCTCTTGAGTCAACTGCTGCAAAAGCTGCTGTTGTGCCTCTTGATGCTGAGTCTGTTGCTGCTGCAGCATCTGAGCTTGCCTCTCTATCATGGCACCTTGTTGCTGTACCATGCCAGTTAGAGCCTCAATAGTTCTCGTAAGATTCGGGGTCTGCTCGCCCTCATCACTAGCATTTCCTCTGGTTCGCACCATCTTAAATGCCTACACACACATATCATAGTCAGGAAAACAATCATAAACCTAACAGGTGTCTAGCAATACACAAACATGTTTTCCCCCAAACTAAGTTTTAGCTAGCCAACTGCCTCTGATACCATTCTGTAACATCCCGTTATCTTAACCCCAAACAAATGGCACAATTCATGAATGATACAGGATGTTTCATATAAGATCGATTCACATGCTAGGTAAAACCGAGTTCCAGAAAACACGATCTGAAAATTTCCACAAACCCATACATAAATATCCACAAAACACAAATCTCATAAATCACATAAGGGTACCTGCCACCACACAATCCTTGCACTAGACATATGCAAGGCAACAGTTATATCAAATCCGATGGCATAAATACAATTCGATTCGAAATTCAAAGCAAAGCCACAAAGTCGATTTTATAAACTCATACCAAACACCGAAACCAGGCTGAGGCCCGCGGGTGACACAAAAATCAAACTCATTTAACTGCCACAATCTGGCAACACAAATTTCACATAGTTCACGTGGTTCACACAAATTCACATAGTTCACATCATTCATATAGTTCGTATAACTCATATAGTTCGGCCACAACCGGCCTCATAATTAAGCACAAAAGTTCTTAAATATAATCACAGCAAACTAGCATAATGTCCACGCCAATGCTAACTCAAGAAATGCGCCCCTGCTCTATGCCTGAAAATAGTGAGGGGTGAGCTACACAGCCCAGTGAGTGGATAGTCTAAATCGACCATCCATAACATACATTCAAAAATATAGGCAGATTATTTTAAAAATCTTTAACAGAACATTATGTCAATATACAACAAGATTAAATACAGAAGTCATATAAACAGCCAGATGCACACACCAACATATAACAAACTCAGGTTCTAAACAAACTCAGGTTCTAGAGTTATACTCTAAACCAACTAAACACACCAATACTTAGTTAACCTAGTTGTCCAGCATATTCAGTAGTGACCAATATGGTCTAACCCGGCTTTGGTCTAAGCACTGGGAGCTGCAAAATCTCGTGCAACACATAAACATGGACAGTGAGTAGAATCAAGAGGTGGCCCCCGCCAGGTCACGACGTGGCACTTTGCTCTAAAACACCCCATAAACACATCGATGGCTTGTGTGTAGATTCAAGAGGTGGCCCCCGCCGGGTCACGACGTGGCACTTTGCTCTACGACACCCCATATCACAAAAAGAGAGTGATGACATCAAGAGGTGGCCCCTGTCCGACCAAGACATGGCACTTTGCATCAAAACTCGTTCTCCCAAAAGGTTCCTACTGGACAACAAACACATCTTATATCATATTTCATAAAGGTGGACTCCTAAGTGTCAACTAGACTCTAGGATAGTCATCACAAAAATCATATCGGGCAGGCTGAACATCAACCCCCATCACAATAATCATAATAGGCAGGCTGAACATCAACCCCCTCACATATCAAATACAGGGCTGAAATTCAAACCCTTAACATATCACATAAGGACTATCCAATGAGTACCCGGTTACACTTAGCCATAGTCCTAACCAACACATAACACATAATATTCAAAATTCCCATAATCACATAATTTTCAAAAATCTCATAACCACATAATGTTCACAATTCACATAATCACATAATGTTCACAAATCACATAACAACATAATATTCCAAAAATCACATAAACACCTAATATTTAAAAATCACATAATTACATAATATTAACAATCATATAAAGTAGTGTGGTCCTTAGGTTTCATGCTGATTAGTTCAGTCAAACCTTACTAGGTTGTCACCCAAATTTCTCAAACAATTTCTCAACATTGCAGTTAACAAGCATCCATAAAAATTAACATAAAACTAAAACATGTAGTCATACAAACTATCCATAAAATTAACAAAAACTAAAACATGTATTCATACAAACTATTTTACAAATCTCTACATATAACCCACGGTTAACATAACATATTATCTATTAAATTTTACACCTTGAATTAACATGAATTTCATGCTCAAACCATTGGTCTAAAACTTCCGAAATTCCATAAATTAATACCTTAAATTTCATATTACCAATTTTTGGTTTTCATAAACAATCATTAACATTATTTCGGTTTACATGGAAATTTAGGTTTTCATGGAAAAATACAATTCGGTTCTCATGAAGAACAATACCCTAAATTCGGTTTTCATACCCTAAATACACTTTGCATAATTTCGGTTTTAACATCGTAAATTTTCCAAGAACTCAAGTGTATCATTTAACACAAACACAACCAAATTGTTAAATCAATTAAGACATTCCACTCACCTTGAACCGTGAACACCAATAAGAAAAACTTTTCCAAAAATTTCGTCTAAGGCTTGAAGTTCCACCTAGAATCGCCGCCAATGGAAGGGGAATGCCACCAACACCTAGACGCCGGCCAAAGGGAGAAGGAAGAGGAAGAAAGGAAAATTCCTCCAAGCCCTCAAGAATCGCCTAAGTTCTTCAAAAATCGCCCCAAGCCTTCAAGCCGTCGCCCAAGATTTCTTTCAAGCCAAAAATCTCGCCCAAAAACTCTACCCTAACCGAAATAACAATTTGAATTTTCGGTTTTAAATTCTTAACCCATTAACCCATTAATTCAAATCGGTTTTAATCCATTTAACCAATAATTTGAATTTTAAACCCAATTAGTGCAAACCCAATAACCCATAATACTAACTAATTTAACCATTAACTAACCACTCACTTAATGAAAATCCAATAAGGATTTAATTGACATCCAATAAGGATTAACGTCCAATAACTCCAATTAATTAACAATTAATTAACTTAAATTAACAAGCAATAAACTCTAATTAATTAACTAAAAATTAGCATCCAATGAGCTAGTTAATTAATTAACATTAATATCCAAAAATCTCTAATTTAATTAACTATAATTCATCAACCAAAATCTCTAATTAATTTATCATAAATTAACAATCAATACACAGGAATAATAACACAATCAATAATTTTATTTAAATCAAAAATAATGCTTACCAGGACTTAAGATCCTTGGATCTTACAATTTCAAACTGAAAATCCATTCAAAACAATGGACATAATGTTCTAATACAAAAGCTAGTACATAATAGCAAAGTTCTAGTTGAAGTCTTGATGGCAGTGACAAGATATCAACAGCAGCATCCAATGCTCCGTCCCTGACTTGAAAGTCGATCTCACCAAGCCTCATAGTCCTACTTCTTCTGAGCCCCTGCATATGAAAAACATATGTAAGCTCTACATGCGGTACCCAGTACCCATGAATAAGAAGTAGACATAAAGACCTCAGTAACACAATACCTGAAGCAGATGGATTACATCCCTTCTTCTATGCAATGCTCTTCTTGGGCCTTAATCCGTCCTGAAACTTCCATGCATTCCTAGTCTTCCGAAGTTTTAACTTTGAAGATATGGAACCATGGTCATCCCTGGATTTAGGCAAACACCCTGAAGATCCAACATAACTCTCTTGATCACTCTCTAGAGAGCATAGTGTGAAGAGACATTTGAGATGTATGATAAGATCATAAATTCCCATCTCATCACACTCAACCTTGACCTCTAGGATCATGCACTCTAAGACAAAAGCAGTGTACAGTTTATTATCTTCATAGTGTCTATGATAAATCTTCCACTCCCACCCTGTAGTAAAATAAATACTAGGCTGAGATGGAGGTCTTTCAAGAAGATATACCTTATTCTCTTATTCTACTATCTTGCACAAAATTCCGAACCACTTTGTGCAATTTGTTCCATCCAGTTTATTTTTACAAAGTTTCAATCTAAGATCGGGAGATGCCATAATCTACAATAAGCAAATAAGCAAAATAAGTACAATGATAAAGCATTTAACAAGGACTTTAAATTAAATGTTATGCTCCCACTATTTCCTAACAAGTTGATAACTCTCAAAACTCAACTTGGAAATAAGTGAGTAGGATCCTAATTTCACATGAGGTCTCCGTGACTCACGAGGATGAGTTGGGGGTGGGGTGCATGGAGTGATCTCATGCTTCCTTAGGTAGGCATGCCAGCCAACTGTGTCGTGCACAACTCCTCTTAGAAAAGACAGACTAGGCGCCCTATGTCCAGCGAGGGTTGGATACAACACAGAACCCTATCCTCTCAACAGCTACCTCTAGTGATTCATCATGTCAGTGACATATGAAAAACTAGTCAAGTCTGACCTGATTGTTATGCCCAGGGCCAACCTGCACCTCACGAGGGCTCGTCTATACTTGTGGCAAACGAAGATGTATATTGCCACCACATGCCTTCCAAAGATAGATGCGTGCATCACACGAGGGTAAGAAATAGTTCACAATCTATCGATCGATGGCTTGACGAGGGCTACACCTCAGAAGGCTGTCGACTTGATATTACGAGGAGAGTTTTTTCATTCATTATTATTCTTTTCTAGCATGCAAATTTTCCTATGGTGGCAGCAAAAGGAAAAAGACATCACAAGCATGCTAATAATAAACCATCACAGGCATGCTAATATGGTCAATATGGTCATAGCCCTTTTCATACATATAACATATCACGAGCCATGTGATAAGTTATTATGCATCCAAGGGTTGTGAGTCCCTTTAGCAGATCAGCCCATGCCAGAAGCCGAAAATAAGCATCCCTTCCTCCAACCGCAAATCCATCACCAAGCTTCCAAAGCTGGCGCCACTATGAAATCAGTTGAAGAAGACACCTTGTTGTCTTAATAAACCTTAACCTATCTTATGAAAACAATTGTACATCTATTCTAAAGCAAGATGAAAATTTTTACATCAAGATAGGGGGGGAGAACCACACGCAGGTGGCAGGAAAAATTTTACAAGCATTCATTACAAGCGGAAACATCCTTCCACATCACAACACAGGAGGGCACTCACTATGACCATATCAATCCATACAAGAGGCAAGTGGCGCATGTGTTAAAATTTGAAAAATCCGTAACAATCAAATTTTAGTTTCCCTATGTGCCAACTTCATCCAACACACTCTCATGACTGAAATTATGCCAAAATTGAGATCAAGTTTCTTGATGATTTCAAGACCCTATCAAGTGGCAATTTTGTCAGATCAAGAGACCCGGCCAGTCCGAAGACACAATGCCTGTCCTACTTGACAAAATTATGTGCACCTTTGATCTTAAATCAATTAGAAACATAATCCAAAATCAGCCATAAAATTGATAAGAGAAGTTTGGATGAAAACGCCTTCTAGGTGAAACGCGCATGGAGGAAAGAAAAATTTTCAAAAACTTTTTTCATACAAGCATATGTACACCTTGTGATTCTCGCAAGTACCTCTGATACCACTGTTGGGGAATACCGGGTGTAAATTAAAATTTTTGCAGTCCTAGGATGCAGCGGAAGAAGCATTACACCCAAAAATTTTTGCAGTACCAACGATCCATGCGAGAGAGAGAACACAAGGATGTGTTAGAGATGATACCTCTTTTGCTCGTTTTGTTGATGAGGCCATGTTGAATATGCTCAAGTGCTCATCCTCTACAAGTATCCACCCGTCGACCTTCTCAACGTTGCTCCCTTCCACGCTTGGTGCTAGCCTTGGGAAGTGAATCAAAGCCTTGAGAGATCCTTCACTTCACTTGCGCCACCTCCAAGGAAGTTGCGCCAAGAGGGAAGAAGGAAGGATGGTGCCGCCAACCTCTAATCTTCCTCACTCCAAGACATGAAGGAGAAGATGAGTTTCGGCCTTTAGGAAGATGAAGAAGACTCCAAGCAATCCTTCTTCTTGCGCTAAGGAGAGATGAAGAAAAAGGGATACTTGCTGCTTCAAGGAGGAAGAAGTGTTGGGCCAAGCCTTTCACTTGTGCCTCTTGCTCACGGCAAGTGTTGTATCTCTCTATGAGTTACGCATACATCTATTTTAATAGATGCAAGAGGCGGTGGCAAAAGGGAAGTGAGCGGATTCGGCTAGGGTTAAAGGGAAGTGAGCGGCTAGAGTTTGAAGTAAGGAAATATTCCAAAGAATTTCCATAAACCCCTAACCCTCTTCCATATGCACTCAAGACTTTCTATAAAAGTCCAATAAGCCATATCAGTCCCAAGTCTTGCCATGAAGGCAAGGTTACCATCAATGGACCAAGGGGGACGCCCATAATACTTCTTAATGAAGCAAATTGTGCCATCCAAACCCCATTATGCCCTTAGGCGCAAATGGGGTTGGGTTTCTCCCCATTATACCCTTTTAGCCAATTCTCTCTTCATGACAACTTGTTATTGAGCCTCAATGGGTAATGAGCTACCCCAAACTTCATTACATGGGCTGATTAAGCCATTCGATCCAATCCAATGCAACTCTAATCCAAATGTGACCAATCTAGGTCAATTTTGTGTCAACCTGCCAAAAATGAAGTTTGGCTCTAATAACTCTCTTCCAACTCATCAGGCCCATTGGCACTGATGAAATATTCCAAATGGATCCATGCTATCTAATAACTTGATCCCAAGGCTTCCGATTAATGCAACGTCAAGAGTCTATTGCATGTGACCCCGTAGGATCCATATGACGATGGCAATGATGATTAAACATCATAAGTAGTGAGAGTTATCTAGCAATACATCACTGCTACCCATGTCATAGGACTTAAGTCATCTGGCAACAACTCCCTAACAAGCAACGAGGATTCTCATGCATTCTAGATCCCTTTGCCTAAACTGGTATCTTGCCATTGGATTAGTCTCAAGTTTATTAATCCAATCTATTGGTCATGACTCAAACAGTATGGCCATACATTCCTGTCATGCACCATTGAGGTGGGGTGCCCCTAAATGAATATCATGCTTCCTCTTAAGGAAGGGGAAAATCCTACTATTAGTCATCCATGTCTCTATGTGACTTATGATATGCCCAATGCCAATCGTTTTGGTCACCCATGTACGGAGAGACATTATCACACCCCTAGAGGATGGTAATTTCATAATATAAAAAAAATTGACAATATGTATCCAGGATCAAAACATGATAACCTGATGAACATAACCTATAAAATTTACTTTCCATCATCTAGGAGGTAACAACAATTCAAATAGCCATTCAAAATTTCTCATTCTATTAATCAAAATCTCTTCTACATCATAAAAACCATACATCCTATTCCAAAACCATAGTATTTATTCAATATAACTCGCACTTATATTACAAACATCAAAATGAATATCATACATGAGTCATTGAACTTTACAATATTTCACAACCATATTATCTCACACACAAGTCATGGATCTTCTCACACTTATCATAGAAAACAAACTAACAACTTCTTACATTAGTCATTAATCTTTACATGTTCAAAACATAAAACCACAACTCATTATCTTCTTAAACCGTCCACATAAACTTATAGCTCAAAGCTAACCTGTAAAGAGGTTAGAATGCAAGGATTGAGCAAGAATGCTCAGCAAGTAAATAAGATGCCGAAAAGGAGAACTATTCATAATAGATCTTCACATGGTCCCATATGTAATATCAAATGGAAATGTAATAGTGACATGGTAAGCAATATTGGCATGGTAAGCATATCAAAAAGTAGAAATCCAAAGAGGCAGATAATTACATGGTAACCATAAACAACAAATATAAGAATCAACCCAAAGTAACATAGAGTCACATGGTAAGCATAACGATCATAAGAATCAATCCAAAGAAATATAGAGTTACATAGCACATAGCATAGTAGGGAATCACATATAACATAATCTTCCACGTCTGGAAGCATATCCCACCCTTGTTAGGGTGAAACTCAAACAGTTGCCGGCTAGAGCTGTCATGGCTTCCTGATGTGTACTATAACGCACAACTAACCGCAAGCGCGACGGTTTTGTCGTAGTAGTACTTTAGATGTCGATCCCACAGGGACAGTGATCATGTACCGAGTGATTACGAATCAATAGCTAGACAATCGAGTGAACATTTTGGGTTTTAATAAAATAAATCAAAATACAACTAAATACAAATGCTAGCTGAATCAAGCAAATGAAAGTTTTGGATAGAAAGCAAAGTTTAGAGACATCGGAACTTCGAGTGCATCTCATTGATGGATCTTAAACTCAAACAAAAAAAATCATAACAACGCAATTTTAAAAGTGTTCAAGGAAATATCTAATGGTACAGATTACCCTCTTTCGACGGCGTAATCCGGTATCAATCTAGATCGGCGTCCTACTTTTGTGGCTCACCGTACCTAGATTGATCCACTGGGTTCAGAGATATTATAAGTTTCCTCACACAAATCCTGCCCAGTTTCTAGATAGATCAGAGCATGATCGATAAGGCAAATCTAGCATCGCAATTCACCTTTCGGTCCTTCTTGCGGCGCCCGAGAAAAGTAATTGCGTGGCCAATGCAATACTAGTAGTAAAACAGCACAGATCGAATAAACACAAAATAAAGTTGCATTTGTTACGAGAAAATAAGTTCGAACACAAGATACAAACAACGAAATTACACCATTATTCCGATAAAAAGATCAGCTAGCATGACGTCGATTCAATACAATCTCTATAGGATTAGAAAGAACTAAAGAGAAGATAGAAGAAAAAGGAAGCAAACTCTTCTGTAGAAGTGTTGCAACTTTCCTTCAAGTATTATAGAATGATAGCATGGCTCCTTCTTCCTCCCTTGTTGTCACCAAAGCTTTCTCCCTTGCAAAACTCACTAGCCCACCTTGAGCCCCAACTGGGCGCTACATTCCTCAGCTCTTTTGGCCCCTTTTATCATATCAGAGGTGCCCTTTGATATTCCAGCATTAAATCTCTTTTAATTAGCTACGTTTTGACACCTTAAACGTAAAAAATGGAGCTATATTGACAAAGTTATGGCCCTTTTAAGTTTGGCTGCGCAAGGGGTAATTACGCCCGTAATTAGCATTACGGGTATTCCCTTAATTCTTATTCCAATGCTCTTTGACTCCTGAAATCCTCATGCACTAATAGGCCTTTAAATTCTCATCATTTTGACTCCAAGAACGCCCAAAACGGAGTTAAAACGAGTAAGTTATGCATATTTAATGCGGGCCATTAATGTGCATGTAAAAATTACGGGTGTAATGAAAATTATGGCCACGCCCATAATTTTGGTAGAAAACTCTGTTTCGACTGAAATTTTGCAGGCGTGCTGGCCTTTGACTCGTCTTTGATTTGGCCATAGTTTGACATCAGAAGTTGCTGGTGGGAATATTACGGGCAGGCAGAAATTACGGCCATAGCCATAATGTTGTCGGTTGAAGATTTCTTCGCCCAAATGACTTCCAATGAGCAAATTAAGAGCACGTCTTCAAAGTATGATTACACTTGCTTAATAATGGTCTTTTTTAGCAATTCAACTAAGAATCATGGCCATAACGCAGATTATGGCCTCGGCCGTAATTTTAGAAATTAGCCCCGTTTGAAGCGAAATTTCTTGTCAAGGTCCTTGATTTACTCAGAAACATAAATATGCTTCCGATTAGCTCAAAAAGTGAGTGAATTATCCTTTATTCATTGAATGAGACAAGAAGTGAAGCTTATGAACAAAATCAATAAAATAAGCTGGAAAGAGATTGTAGAAGCATGATATTATGTCTCGATTAGCATGTAAATACAAGTCTAAAAGTCTATAAAAATACGAGACACCAAAATGTCTCAGACTTAAATCATTGTTTGTCCTCAAGCATTTAAAAGATAAGGGTGGTATTCAAAAAAGCTAAAATCACGTCAAGCTTCTTAGATATTATGTCCGAGGGAAAACATCATTATCAACAAATTTCAGCAGGTCAGGGCATTCAAAATGATCATCCATCGTTAGGAATAAAGGTGTGAAGTTTCAAAATCCATGGTCAGATAAGACTTACCTCCGTGAGATGCTATAATCTCCTGTGTGGTATATTACCTCAGCTCGAACCTGATTCATCCAAAGACACGAGCTGGAAAATCATCAATGCACTCTTTATTTTTCATCCTCTCAATTTTATTTTGACTTTAACCCATTTCTTTGGTACCACTGCCAATTTTTTGAAGTGCCAAGTAGAGGAGTCTGTTTTATTTTCTTTTTGTTTTTGTTTTTTGTCTTTTTTTTTTACAATTTGAGAGGAGATCATTTTTATCAGTAAGTGCATTGATTAGTCCCAACATCTAGCAAGGAGAATCAAATCGATATAGTTGAATACTTCAACAGAAAGATCGTAAGCATACCATAGGAGGAGCGAAAATCAGATTTATCACGTCACATCTTTTTCCATCAAATAAGATAATCGAATGAAATTCCTAACCTTGATCCAAAAAGCATAACATAATAATTTCATCCCACGGATTCAATATAAAAAAAGAAGCTATCATGATTTTCGTTATAAATCAGAACAGTAGCAGCATGTGAAAGTAATCGCATAGTGTCATCCAATATCGAAAAGCAAGGATGTATCTAGCATGAAAACAAAAATATCAAAAAGAAATACAAAGTGCAGTAATTATCTAAAAAGCTTTAAAACAAGACAATTTGAAGTGAACCCTCTATCTCCCAGAATTGAAATATGCAAAGTCCCTATGCATAGCATGTAAGAACTCAAAATTTGGAGATATGGGTAGGGGTACTCACAAGAGTAGTAGGAGTCATTGTTGATGCTCATCTCAGCGCATTCTTCTTGGGAGTCATCCTCATCATCGTCATGTGAATGTGGAAGGCATTGCACATGGAAAATCCAAATATAGCATGCAGCCTTAGTATAACATCCGATGAAGAGAGTAGAATGGCCGAAGAAGCAGGTTGGCGGAATGTGCAAAGTAAACTTCCGTGCTCCAATCTTATGCGTCGGGGCCATTGCAGAATCAACAAATGGAAATCAAGAAAAAGCAGTGGCAAGGCAAGAACCTGGAAGAGCCGAGAGCTGGAAGCAGAGGAACAGGAGTCTCAAGTAAAATTTTGGAAGCACGTTGACGCTAAACTGATCCACGTCTCGGCAAAAGTCGAACAATGAAGAGCGCAGATGGATGGATGATTGTGGTGGTGCCGAGATCCTACAGCTGTCAGAGGTGAAAATGGAAGTTGGCCAGACACGTCGCTGTGAAGAGCACCGGTAGCAAGAGGGGTAGTCGACGCTCGTGAAGATGTCAGCAACAGCTAGACACGTCAATTTCTATAGGAAGCCTCCGGTAAGAAATTTAGGAAAGCCGATCAACGAGTAAATTAGAGAGCGGAGCTGGCAGATCGGTGGTCGTGAAGGTGGCTTGGCGCTTCGGAAGTAGCAGTGATGCAAACTTTGTAGAGCGAGAACTCGGAGGAAGTCGCAAGGGGAAGTTGCCTTCGAGCCTTCCTTTAAATAAGCAGTGAATGTAGGAATCAGAGGCGAAGAAGGCAGCGCTATATGGTGTTGGTGTATATGCCCGAGGACCTAGTTTTGGTCAACTTATGTACTACTTGACACTGATATTTATATATCATTCTGGCATTGTCGTTATCATTGTTTGACTACACCTGCGATTGTGTACTTACATGATAATGTCCCTGGAGACAGATTGGATCTGTGCTCGAATTATAATCCCCAGTCGATGTACCTTAGTGGATATGGGATAGCTATGGTACTTGTGAGACTGGTATGTGGGTTGGTTAGGCACGTGGTGCTAACGCAGACACATGGGTATATCATTGGGGATATACTGAATAGACCCGCTATGAGGCTATGACTTGGTGTCATGAGTTATCCTCATAAGTGACAGGAGATGCATTGATCCCTTGACTTGAGGTCATTGATCATTCTATATGGTTAGGGACTTGCTTTGATACAACCTAACACCTTGCCGTAGCTGGGAGGTCATAACGGTTGTTATTGAGCATGTCACGACCCATATGAGAAGATCAATGGACAGACATAGGATTTGCCCCTTCCCTAAGGAAGTATGATATCCATGGAGCTCCTTTATGGTTCTATGACTGAGAGTGTATGGCCATACCCAGGTGAGAACCTATTTTAGTCATAGCCATGAGATTGGATGAAAACAAGTGGTGACACACTTGTCCAATCGGATATCAGTACGGCAAAGAAACTGTAATGCATCTATACCTAGTTGCGATGATGGGGATGTCGATGTCGATATCCATTCCAATGACCTGGGTAGCAGCGATGCACTGCTAGGTGCCACTCACTGCTTGTGATGACCTCTGGTCAGCACTGCCAGCGTCAGAAGAACCTACAGGGTCGCACACCTTGATACTTGAGTTCTCGTATTGATCGGGAAGCCTTATGATCGAGTTATTGGATAACTCAGATCTAATTGGGAGATTTCATCAGTGCCAATGGGCCTGATGAGATGGAAGAATGTTATTGGAGCCAAACTTCATTTTTGGCAGGTTGACCCGTATTTGACCATGGTTGGTCACATTTGGATTAGGGTTGCATTGGATTGGATCCAAGTGCTTAATCAACCTATGCAATGATGTTTGGGCTAGCTCATTATCCAATGAGGCCCAATAACAAGTTCTCATGAAGAGATGAGAGACTAAAAGGGTATAATGGGGAGAAACATGAACCATTAGGCGCCTAGGGGCATAATGGGGTCATGTTGGCGCCTTTGCTTCATTATGGAAGTAAAGGGTGCCTCCCCCTCTCTTCCTAGGATGGAATGCATGCCTCTATGGCATTGCTTGAGGCACAAGGCAAGGCCTTGGCGCACAAGGAAAGGCGTGGGAACAAAAGGTAAGGTTGAATGAGAATTATGGAAATGTCTTGGAGACTTTCCTTATCTCAAACCTCCTCATCCTAGCCCTACACTTGTCATGATCCTAGCCATTACCCTAACCGCCTCTTGCCCTATAAATATGACCCTAGTCGCCCCCTCTTGTGGGTAATCATTCATTGAAGGCGTGAACACAATAGGAGGGGCGAAAGGCTTGGGACAAGGGCGCATCTTCTTCCATAACCGTGAGCTTCTTCCCTTCTTCCTCCTTGGCGCAAGAGAAGGAAAGGCTTGGCGGCATTCTCCCTTCTCCTTTCTTTTCTTCAATTGGCGCTTCTACCTTGGAGGTGGCGCAAGCATTCAAGAAGAGAACTAAGGCTTGGATCTTCTTCACGAGGCTAGCACCGGGCGTGGAAGAAGAGAACTCAAGAGATCCTTGTGTGTGAGACTGCAGAGGGCGTACACTTGGACGCCTATATCGGCATCGCTCCACATTGCTCTTAAGGTATTTTCTAACTCATCGTTTCGACTCCCTTGCATGCGATCTTCACTGGGTTTTTGGGACTGGCCTGTTTCGGGGACATTCTTCCGCTGCGAAAAATGTATGTCCATAACTCTGAAAAATTGTAAAATGTCCCCGGGGTTTCCTAATAGTGGTATCAGAGCGACTTGCAAGACTCGAACGATGTTTTATGCTTTTCTTCCATGCTCACATGCCATATCTCTATTTTCGTAAATAGCATGATGCATGACAATCAATTTTTCTAAAAGTAGAAAAATTAGGGTTTCTTGTTTCTTTCATCCTCTCAATCTCTTTTGGAATTTTTGGACTATTTTTCTTGTTTGATTTAAAGATCAAAGGCGCACGTGATTTTGTCAAGTAGGATGGGCATTGTGTCTTCGGACTGGCCAAGTCTCTTGATCTGACAAAATTGCCAGCCGAAAGGATCTCTGAAATCATCATGAAAAATAAATCGCAATAAACCAAAAGGCTTGTGAGAAGAAGATGAGAAAAAGAAACTGGTTTTGTGAAAAAGTAAAATTTCAGATTTTATGTTTTTCATGAGCATGTAGAATTGCATGAGTAAATACCTTGATTGTGCATGATGTTGTGATCATTAGTCAAGCCCCCCCCCCCCCCTGCATGCCTGCGATGTATCCTTGTGCGGCCTGCGTGCCATCTTTTTCATTATTTTTGTAAAACATTAAGAGGAAGATTAAGGGCTAGGCGCATCCTTCTTGGACCTTGATGCTCGCATCTTGCTTGATGGCGCAAGCATGCAAGCTGGTGCTTGGTTGCTTGGTGGCGCAAAAGGTCTTGTCCCCTTGCATGGTGGCGCACCTTCCTTGGAGGAAGACCATGGCATTGGCCGAACCTATGGGGAACTTCGAAAGTATTCCTCTACGGTTTGAGAGCTAAACCATGAGAGAAGGACCTTGGAGCCAACCTTGAAGTTCAAGCTAGAGGTCGGCTAGGCTAGGTCTAGTTTTTGGGCTTGAGTTCTAGGACAAGAGTTTAACCTATTTCATGGCATGGATTGGTTCAATGTCTTGTATAGGATATGATCACATCATCCTTTACTGCTTTTATTATTATCTGCAGAAGCATGCCTGAAATGTTTTACCGTTATGTTTTCACTATAGGATTGCATGCCTGTAATGATAGACATAAGATAAAACTGAGATGATGAGACCTTAAACAAAAACCCTCAATTAAAATATCAAGTCTGGTAGCCTTCTAACGCGTAGCCCTCACTAAGCTATCGATCAGTGGAGTTGTGAATTGTTTCCCACCCTCGTGGGACACACCCACTTATCTTTAGAAAGTGCGTGGTGGCAATGGTTTCCCCAGTCCAGTTTTAACCTAGGCGTGCCTTCGCAAGGAAACTCGTTGGCCCTGGGCATAACGGTTAGGAATGGACTTGACTAGAAGTTCACATGTGCTGGGCACATGGTGAAAGTCTAGAGGCATCATTGAGAGGTAAAGGTTTCATGTTGTATCCAGCCCTCGCTGGACATGAAATGCCCAGACTGTCTCAACAAGGGGAGTTGCTTGGAGGAACCGGCCGGCGCGCCCACTTTAGGAAACATGGGTTACTTTGTGCATCTCATCCCACCCTCGTGGGATGCGAAGCCTCATGTGAAATAAGGATCCCATCTCACTAGGAAGTCTTAAACTTCCCGATTGACTTTGTGGGTTGTAAATTCGAATTTAAAATAGTGGGAGCCATGGTCATTTAAAACAAGTCCAGTTTAAATGATTCGAAGTAGTACTAATCTGTTCTTCTTGGGTGTTATAGAACAATGGCTACGAACACTGGCGGATTATCACTGCGATCACTCCTTGATAAGGATAAGTTAGTTGGAACTAACTTTATGGACTAGCATCGGAATTTGAGGATAGTCCTCAAGCTCGAGAAGAAGCTGTATGTCCTTGAACAGCCTCTTCCTGCGGCTCCTCCGCCTAATGCCCGAACGGCAGACAGAGATGCTTAAAGAAAGCATCAGAATGACTCTTTGGAGGTTGCATGTCTTATGCTAGCCAGTATGGCACCTGAACTGCAGGTGCAATATGAGGAGCAGAACGCTTTTCAGATGATTACTCATCTGAAATAGATGTTCGAGGCTTAGGCTAGAACTGAGAGATTTGACACCGCCAAAGCAGTCTTTCGGTGCAAGTTGTCTGAAGGTGCACCAGTGAGACCCCATGTTCTCAAACTCATTGGGAATGTGGATCATCTCAGGAGACTGGGACACACCATAGACAACGAGCTGGTTGTGGATCTTATTCTTCATTCCCTGCCCCCTAGCTTCAGTCTGTTTATCATCAATTTCAACATGAACCGGATTGAGTGCACACGGGAGGAATTGATGAATATGCTCCAAACAGCCGAGCGAGAGATGGGTAAGACCAAACCCAATTCTGTTCTTTTGGTCCCTGCGACCAAGAAGATAAAGAAGAAGGGTAAGGCACGTGCTAAGAGCAGTGCCAGAGGTCCTACCAAAGCACTGAAGAAAAGGGCGAAGAAGTCAAAGGAACAGAGGTGTTTTCACTGTGGCGAGCAGGGCCACTGGAGAAGGGATTGCAGGCAGCTTTAGAATGAGGAGAAGAAAGGCTTGGCCTTAACTTCTAGCTCAGGTATTTATGTTACAGAAGTCAACCTTTCTACTTCTATGCTATGGGTATTGGATACCGCATGTGGATCTCATATTTGTACAAATATGCAGGGGCTCAAGAAAAGTAAATCGGTGCGGCTTGGAGAGATTGACCTACGCGTTGGAAACGGGGCACAGGTTGCTGCTGTTGCTGTAGGCGTTTTGACTCTCTCCTTGCCTTCTGGACTTCAATTAGAACTGGACAATTGCTTTTGTGTACCTTCGCTAACTAAGAACATTGTATCCATTCCTTGCTTGGCAAGGAATGGATTTAAATTTGAAATAAATAAGAACTCTTGTTCTTTTTCATTTGCAAATATGTTCTATGGGAAGGGTACTTTGTGCAATGGTCTATATATCTTGGATATGGAAAGTTCTATTTGTAACATAAGCAATAAGAGGACCAAACTGAGTGGTTCAGTTGGTGCTTTCCTATGGCACTGACGATTAGCCCATATAAACAAGAATCGCATCCAACAACTCCATGCAAATGGATTGTTAGATTCAAGTTCCTTGGAGGAATTTGATACTTGTGAACCTTGTTTATTAGGGAAGATGACAAAGGCGCCCTTCACCAAGATTGGTGAGAGGGCAGAAGGTTTATTGGATCTCATACATACTGATGTGTGTGGGCCCTTCAATAAACAAGCCAGAGGAGGGTACAACTACTTCATTACCTTCACTGATGACTTCAGTAGGTATGGTTATGTCTACTTAATGACACAAAATCTGAATCCTTTGAGAAATTCAAGGAGTTCAAGAATGAAGTAGAGAACCAGCTTGGAAGATCCATTAAAGCTCTTCGATCAGATCGAGGTGGAGAATACCTGAGTGGTGAGTTCTTTGACTATCTGAGAGAGTGTGGGATCATATCCCAACTCACTCCTCCTGGAACACCTCAATGGAATGGTGTGTCTGAAAGGAGAAATCGAACTTTATTGGATATGGTTCGATCCATGATGAGTCATGCAACTCTACCTTCATCATTCTGGGGGCATGCACTAGAAACAGCTTCTCTGATACTGAATAATGTTCCATCTAAGAGTGTCTCCAAAATACCATACGAGGTGTGGAGTGGGAGACGCCCTAATCTCACGTTTATCAGGATCTGGGGATGTGAGGCTTATGTCAAACGTCTGAAGAGTCCCCTTCAAGGGGGAGCGCAAGCAGATGAAACCCTAATTCAGGGGGCGCATGCAATTTTGCTAGGGTTTCAACAACACAATCGCTTATATGCTCATATGATCAACTTTGATAGATTGATTAGATCAAGAAGGAGATCATACCAATGCCATCGAATTGGATGGTGCCTTGGAAGCAAAGACGCAAGTGCTCCTTCTCCAAAGGTGACGCACACAACAAATGAAGATGGCTTGCTCCTTTGAATCCTTTGTGCTAGCAAAGTGCTTCAAAGGGTCCTTGTCGCGTGAGGATGATGAGAGATCAAGCTTGGCCGAGACTTCCTTCTCTCCTCTTTTCGTCAAGTCTTCACACCACCGAAAAATGGAGAAGCCCTCACAAGAGAGAGATCGGCGAGAGAGTTAACCTCCCACACTAATGTGGAGGCGTTACATACATTCCATTTGGAAACCGAATTCCCAAAATGGAAAGTAGTCAAGGCTCAAGCGTTCACCCTTAAGTGAACTAAGTGCTTAACTCATCTCCCATGAACCATGCGCTCATTCATGAGCCGGTTCAATGTCGGTTTGGTCCAAGACCAATTAACCCAAGCCATATGGTCTAGATCACAATAAACCCTAAAGGTTCAAGATCTAACCGTTCATTTCATGATGCTCCTGATCTCACCGATCTAGCATCAACTCTCTCGATCAAAGCTTACCGATCTAAAGCCCTAATCAATCAAACATGATCAGACCAGATCTCACTTATAATCAGAGATTAAATCCCTTCAAACTGAACCCAAACAATTCAGTCCACACGATCTGACTCAAGTAAGCCATATCATCAAATTGTGCGACCCTGAGGGTTTCCTTTAAATGTCGGTAACGATAACTTTCGTTATCACGATCAGTGAGGGGTATCTAGCAACACATCACTGTCTCCCGATATAAAGGAAAGAGTCTTCCAAGACTACACCCAAACCACAGCACAAGTGTGAATCCATTCACAAGGCATACATATTTCCTTTGCCACTGGATGTTCTTATTGGACAAGCGTGTCAAGCCTGTAGCTCCAATATGATGAGCATGATTAGATCAGATGATCATAGTCACCTGGGTATGGCCATACACTTTCTCAATCATCTCATTCAGGGGGGGCCCTTTAGAACATCACACTCCTTAAACAAGGAGACGGCAATCCTGTATCTATCACTAGTGCCCTAACCTGACTCATGATCATTATCCAAGATAGTTTATAACCATTATGTTTCAAATGATATTGAACTACCTCAAAACAATGACAATCATCATTTAGAAACACAAGTGATCTCAAGTCAGAGGACATGTGCCACTTGTTGCAATCAAGGATTATTCACATTGTGACAAGCAATTGAATATCCTAGTAGGGTCTGTCCAGTACATCCAATGTACCCATGAGTCTACATCTTATTCCATGCTCGAAGCATCCTATAAGATTAGAGCACATATTAGTCTCAATCATATCAAGGCTGTCTCATGTTCACCAAGATATCTCAACTAAGGACAACATAGCATGTCAGCCTAGCTGAACAGCTTTTGAGACATTATTCAGAAGAACACACATTGCAGCAGATGATGTAACAACCTGAATAATAACCATTGCCTTTATAAACTTAAGAGTTTATACATGATACTGTTACAATCCCAAGGCCTCAAACATTAGCCTTAAGGGCATACCCCAACAATCTCCCACTTGCACTTAATCTAATGGTTGAGAAATCTCAAACCCATGTTATTACAGTGCTTCTCATGCTTCTGCTGCGCCAGAGGCTTGGTAAGCGGGTCAGCCAGATTGTCATTTGTATGAACCTTGCAGACTTTGATCTCGCCACGATCAATGATCTCCCTGATCAAGTGAAACCGTCTCTGTATGTGCTTGGACTTCTGGTGCGACCGTGGTTCCTTTGCTTGTGCTATAGCTCCAGTGTTATCACAAAAGATAACCAAAGGATCTGCACTCAAAGGAACGACACCAAGTTCCTGAATGAACTTACGAATCCACACTGCCTCCTTGGATGCTTCCGAGGCTGCAACATACTCGGCTTCTATTGTGGAATCAGCAACAGTTGACTGTTTGAAACTCTTCCACACCACTGCTCCACCATTCAAGCTAAAAACATAGCCTGATTGCGATCGAAAATCATCCTGGTCCGACTGGAACGAAGCGTCAGTATATCCTTCAATACTGAGTTCTTCCTGACCACCATACATCAAGAACATATCTTTGGTCCTCCGCAGATATTTTAAAATGTTCTTGACTGCAATCCAGTGTGCCTGACCTGGATTACTTTGGAATCGACTGGTAACGCTTAACCCGTAAGCGACGTCTGGGCGAGTACACAACATCGCATACATAATGGACCCAATAGCCGAAGCATAAGGCATATTGTCCATTTCCTCTTTCTCAGTCTGTGTTTGTGGACACTGACTCTTTGAAAGATTCAGACCATGTCTGACTGGAAGATGTCCTCTTTTAGAATTCTCTAAATGGAATCTCTCCAGGACTTTATCAATGTAAGTACTCTGGCACAGCCCGAGAAGCCTCTTTGATCTATCCCTGTAGATCTTCACACCTAATACATAGGCTGCTTCTCCTAGATCTTTCATATGGAAACATTTTCCTAACCATGCCTTAACAGCATGCAGTTCAGGAATATCGTTTCCAATGATTAAGATATCATCGACGTAGAGGACTAGGAATGTAATTACGCTCCCACTAAACCTCTTATATACACACGGGTCATCTTCGTTCTTGATGAAACCAAACTCAGAGATAGATTCATCAAAACGAATATTCCAGCTTCTTGATGCTTGTTTAAGTCCATAAATGGACTTCTTTAACTTGCATATTTTATGACGATCTGATGGATTAGTGAAACCTTCAGGTTGTGTCATATACACATCCTCATCCAGTTTTCCATTAAGGAAAGCGGTCTTCACATCCATCTGCCAGATCTCATAATCATAATATGCTGCTATCGCGAAAAGAATCCGAATAGACTTGAACATGCCTACAGGAGAGAAAGTTTCATCATAATCTATCCCGTAGATTTGTTTGAAACCTTTCGCAACTAGCCTGCCTTTATAGGTAACCACGTTACCATCCATGTCAATCTTCTTCTTGAAGATCAATTTACAGCCTATAGGGATTACTCCCGGAGGCGGATCAACCAAATCCCAGACTTGGTTATCAGACATGGAGTCCATTTCGCTTCGCATAGCTTCAAGCCATCTTGCTGACTCCGGTCCACTGACCGCATCCGCATAAGTAAGGGGTTCATCATTATCAATGATGTAGACTCCGTCATAGCGCTCAGGCTGTCGACGGATCCTTCCCGATCTATGCGGTTCCCGTGATATCTGAGCCTCAGGTTGTTCAATAACCTGATTTACCGGCTCAGGCTCATCCAACTGTGCTTGATTACTTTGCCCTTCCTCTGGATTCTCATCCAGCTTTATTTCTCTCCCACTGGCTCCTTGCAGAAGAAACTCCTTCTCAAGAAATATGGCCGTCCGAGCAACAAATACCTTGTTCTCTTTGGGATCGAAGAAATAATAACTCTTAGTTTCCTTAGGGTATCCGACAAAGATACATTTCTCAGATCTGCTCTCTAGTTTCCCAGAGGCGAGCTTTTTGACATAAGCCTCGCAACCCCAGATCCTGATAAATGTCAAGCTAGGCTGTTTCCCATACCATAACTCATATGGAGCCTTTGAAACTGCCTTGGATGGAACTCGGTTTAGTACCTTTGCAGCTGTTTCCAGTGCAAAACCCCAAAAGGAGTAAGGTAGAGTAGCCTGACTCATCATAGAACGAACCATATCAAGTAACGTTCTATTTCTCCTCTCGGACACACCATTCCATTGCGGTGTTCCTGGCGGAGTGAGCTGTGAGATAATCCCACATTCTTTTAGATAGTCAGTAAACGCATGACTCAAGTATTCTCCACCTCGATCAGAACGAAGTGCCTTGATATTTCGGCCTAGCTGATTCTGTACTTCATTTTTGAACTCTTTGAACTTGTCAAAAGATTCACTCTTATGTCTCATTAGATAGACATACCCATATCTACTGAAATCATCAGTAAAGGTAATGAAGTACTGATAGCCACCTCTGGCATGTTTACTAAATGGCCCACATACATCAGTGTGTATAAGGTCAAGTAAACCTGAAGCCCTTTGACCTTTGTTAGGAAAAGGAGACTTCGTCATTTTACCCATCAAACAAGCTTTGCATGTATCAATCTCCTCATAGGAGAATGATCCCAGCAGTCCATGATCATGCAACCGCTTAATGCGCTTCTTGTTTATATGGCCTAAACGACTATGCCATAACAAGGTGCTGTCATCAGCATACTTGGCTTTCTTATTATCAATATTTTGTATAGAATATTCCATGTCCAACATGAATAACCCATTGTTAATTGAACCAGTAGTATAAACAATATTATCAAGAGTAAGATAACACTTTGAAATCTTGCATTCAAAGGAAAACCCTTTCCTGACAAGAGCAGGAATAGAGATAATATTTTTGGTAATACTAGGTACAAAGTAACAATTGTTTAATTCTAATACAATGCCAGATGGTAATGAGATGTAATAATCCCCTACAGCAACAGCAGCAACCCGTGCCCCGTTTCCAACGCGTAGGTCCACCTCATGCTGTCCCACCTGTCTTCTTCTCTTGAGTTCCTGTACATTTGAACAAATGTGAACTCCACATGCAGTGTCCAACACCCATGAAATAGAAGAAGATGAAACCATGACTTCCGTCACGTATATACCTGAGCCAGAAGCGATGCTTCCCCTCTTATCTCCTTGGAGCGCTTTACAGTCCTTTTTCCAGTGACCCAACTGGCCACAGTGGAAACACCTGTTGTCCTTTGACCGCTTAACCTTCTGTTTCAGAGCCTTGCTGTAACTCTTGACAGGGGCCTTGCCCTTCTTCCCCTTCTTCTTGTTCCTTGAAGGAACCATTAAGACAGAGGTTGAAGGCTTTCCCTTCAGAGTTTCCTCAGTAGTCAAGAGCATATTCAGCAGCTCTGCCGGAGTACAATCGATTTTGTTCATATTAAAGTTAATAATGAACGCATCGAAAGAGGGCGGGAGAGACTGCAGAATAATGTGATCCATTAAGAAATGTGATTCATTAAGAATTAGAAATGTGATTCGCAGATCATTAAGTACATTTTAATCTATCTAGACAAGTTTGACACGCAGGTCAATTATACAATAAATTAATTAGAAATGTGATTCGCAGATCACAAAAATAATAATTTACCAGGCTCGCAGGCCCCAGCACAGCACACATTAAAAGGGCAACCCACATAAGATTAAATAAACAAGCAGATGCTTACAATCAACATGTGATCCATTAAGAAAATAAAATTTTGAAAACCCATTGGCATCAATTTTAGTTTTCTTATATGCCCTACAACCTTACAACGGTCCATTAATAGGGATCCACTCATCAAACTAGTTAGATCCACTGCCCTTGCATGCACCAAGTCCTAACTGACTTGAGTTGACCTAATGGTCAACCATGCATGCGCAAAGGGCTGAACAACCCTCATGAGTTTTGGCAAGCGGGTGTGACCCCGGGCCTAACTCATGTGCGTTCATAGGTTGTCTCAACCAGACATCGCTACACGCCTTTGATGCAGTCGACCTATAGCCACCTAATGCATGCGCATAGGTGCCATCTGGTCGACCCATCTAGGCTGTCAGATGGTCTGATCAGACTAGTTGGATCTGAACTAGAGATGACTTCAACCCTACTAACCCGTCTAAGGGTTTATTGTAGGTGCGGCTTAGATCTAATGAAAGTCGCGCATGTCATTTAGGGTTTTAGAAAAACAACTACAACAACATGATAGAAGCGCAACCAACATACATGCGCCAAGGAAACATACAAGTTTCGGCATGTATAATATTTACATGTAAATCTCGCATGTAAGGAAGATCTAAGCATACAAGGATCACATAACATACATAGCAATCATATGAACCATATAAGATTCTAGCTCTGATACCAATTGAAGAGTCCCCTTCAAGGGGGAGCGCAAGCAGATGAAACCCTAATTCAGGGGGCGCATGCAATTTTGCTAGGGTTTCAACAACACAATCGCTTATATGCTCATATGATCAACTTTGATATATTGATTAGATCAAGAAGGAGATCATACCAATGCCATCGAATTGGATGGTGCCTTGGAAGCAAAGACGCAAGTGCTCCTTCTCCAAAGGTGACGCACACAACAAATGAAGATGGCTTGCTCCTTTGAATCCTTTGTGCTAGCAAAGTGCTTCAAAGGGTCCTTGTCGCGTGAGGATGATGAGAGATCAAGCTTGGCCGAGACTTCCTTCTCTCCTCTTTTCGTCAAGTCTTCACACCACCGAAAAATGGAGAAGCCCTCACAAGAGAGAGATCGGCGAGAGAGTTAACCTCCCACACTAATGTGGAGGCGTTACATACATTCCATTTGGAAACCGAATTCCCAAAATGGAAAGTAGTCAAGGCTCAAGCGTTCACCCTTAAGTGAACCAAGTGCTTAACTCATCTCCCATGAACCATGCGCTCATTCATGAGCCGGTTCAATGTCGGTTTGGTCCAAGACCAATTAACCCAAGCCATCTGGTCTAGATCACAATAAACCCTAAAGGTTCAAGATCTAACCGTTCATTTCATGATGCTCCTGATCTCACCGATCTAGCATCAACTCTCTCGATCAAAGCTTACCGATCTAAAGCCCTAATCAATCAAACATGATCAGACCAGATCTCACTTATAATCAGAGATTAAATCCCTTCAAACTGAACCCAAACAATTCAGTCCACACGATCTGACTCAAGTAAGCCATATCATCAAATTGTGCGACCCTGAGGGTTTCCTTTAAATGTCGGTAACGATAACTTTCGTTATCACGATCAGTGAGGGGTATCTAGCAACACATCACTGTCTCCCGATATAAAGGAAAGAGTCTTCCAAGACTACACCCAAACCACAGCACAAGTGTGAATCCATTCACAAGGCATACATATTTCCTTTGCCACTGGATGTTCTTATTGGACAAGCGTGTCAAGCCTGTAGCTCCAATATGATGAGCATGATTAGATCAGATGATCATAGTCACCTGGGTATGGCCATACACTTTCTCAATCATCTCATTCAGGGGGGGCCCTTTAGAACATCACACTCCTTAAACAAGGAGACGGCAATCCTGTATCTATCACTAGTGCCCTAACCTGACTCATGATCATTATCCAAGATAGTTTATAACCATTATGTTTCAAATGATATTGAACTACCTCAAAACAATGACAATCATCATTTAGAAACACAAGTGATCTCAAGTCAGAGGACATGTGCCACTTGTTGCAATCAAGGATTATTCACATTGTGACAAGCAATTGAATATCCTAGTAGGGTCTGTCCAGTACATCCAATGTACCCATGAGTCTACATCTTATTCCATGCTCGAAGCATCCTATAAGATTAGAGCACATATTAGTCTCAATCATATCAAGGCTGTCTCATGTTCACCAAGATATCTCGACTAAGGACAACATAGCATGTCAGCCTAGCTGAACAGCTTTTGAGACATTATTCAGAAGAACACACATTGCAGCAGATGATGTAACAACCTGAATAATAACCATTGCCTTTATAAACTTAAGAGTTTATACATGATACTGTTACAATCCCAAGGCCTCAAACATTAGCCTTAAGGGCATACCCCAACAACGTCAGGATTCTAGCAAGCTAGAACTTAGATCTGATAAGTGTGTGTTTGTGGGGTAACCTAAGGAAACTGAAAGTCCCCTAAAGGGGGGGGGGCGAAACCCTAAAGTGGCGCATGTAGAATTTTGGGCAGCGGAAATAAGGGTTTCTAGGTGATCGGTTGCATGCATGTCATATGATCAACCTTCAAAAACTTGTATACATTGATAAGAGTCATACCATCGCCATTGCTTGGATGGTGCCTTGGAAGAAGAGAGCGAAAGGGATCTCCTCCAGAAGATGCGCACACAAGAAGAAGATCGCCTACTCCTTGTTGATCCTTGTGCTAGCAAAGACCTTCAAGTCTCCTGATCGAATGGAAGGGAAGAAGAGATGTCTTGCTTGGCCGAGACCTCCTTATCGTCAACTCCTTCAACACACGAGAGTGCAAGAGCATCGAGAGGAAGAGGCGACAATAGGCGTGAGAGGAGCGAACGTGAGGCGTTATTCTCTCAATCGTGGAGGCGTTACACTCTATTGGAATAATGCAACTTCCAAAATAGCAACCCTCAACGTGTGATGCGTTCACTCCAAGTGAACCATCGCATTTTCCTCTCCCCTTGAACCATGCGCTCACTTGATGAGCCGGTTCAATTTGGTTTGGTTCAAAGACCAATTAACCCAAGCATTTGGTCTAGATCACAATTAAACCCTAAGGCTCCAGATCTAACCGTTCATCTCCTGATGCTCCTGATCTCACCGATCTAGTATCAATTCTCTCGATCGAAGCTTACCGATCTCAAGCCCTAATCAATCAAACATGATCAAACCAGATCTGACTTACAATCAGAGTTTAAAACCCTTTAAACTGAACCAAAACAATTCAGTCCACACGATCTGACATAAGTAAGCCATATCATCAAATTGTGCGACCCTAAGGGTTTCCTTTAAATGTCGGTAACGATAACTTACGTTATCACGATCAGTGAGGGGTATCTAGCAACACATCACTGTCTCCCGAAATAAAGGAAAGAGTCTTCCAAGACTACACCCAAACCACAGCACAAGTGTGAATCCATTTCACTAGACATACATGTTTCCTTTGCCACTGGATGTTCTTATTGGACAAGCGTGTCAAGCCTGCAACTCCAATATGATGAGAATGATTAGATCAGGTGAACATAGTCATCTGGGTATTGCCATACACTTTCTCAATCATCTCATCCAGGGGGCCCCTTTAGAACATCACACTCCAATCAAGGAGACGGCAATCCTATATCTATCACTAGCGCCCTAACATGATGATGGAGGTGGATCACTCACAAGTAAAGGTGCATTCAAACAACGCTTTGAGAAAATAATTTTTTTGTATTTTTAGATAAAACCCGAATTTACTCTAACGAAGTTGGAAAATATTTTTGTATTTTATAAGTAGAAGAAAACGACACTAAACTATTTAGACTACCAAAAGAAATAGCAATTAAACTACAAATTGAAAGACTAGTAGGAATACTCACAGTGCGATCCTTGAGCATAGAAGGATCGTATCGTCCCGATCTTCAACGGTCCTACTCTGATGGAAGGTATTGCATCATTACAAACAAGCACAGACAAACGAGATCCGCACACACCACGGATTCATATTACAAAGCAAAACTAAGGGGGAGGTTAAGCCTCACAAGTTCCCTTAACACTTTAACTAAGGAGAAAGAGGGGAAAGAAGGAAGCCTTGCGCTTAGGGAAAGATTCCTCCAACTCCTTGCGTCACCTTCAAATGAAATTCAGATTAGTGTAGGGTCAAGTTCTAAAAACTATAGATGGAAGAGGGGAAAGAACTTAGCCGATATTGAAGTCTTGTTGGTGTTGCCTTCATGCTAGCCGAAATTGAAAGAACTATGAAGAGTCTTTGTTGCTACTGAGATCAAGGTGGATGAGATCCTTTAGAGCCTCGCCAAGAGTAAGCAAAGTCCTTCAAGGTTGGATGCGTTGAGAGCTTGAGAAGAAGGGGGGGAGAAGGGAAAGGGCTCGGCCCTTTAGAGGAGAGGGGAGGTAGAAAACTTCTTTAGGCGACACAAGCACCAATGCTAACACAAGGATTTTTTTCACTAGGCAACTAATAGACAAAGAGAGGGGAGGTTACAATTTATAGGCTCAACAAGCCATGGGCAAGGGTGACATTTCACCCTAGGCGCAAATCACAACATTATGGAGGAAATTAATGCTCAATAAAAACATTTCCATCCTCAATTTCGAATTTCAAATTCTTTCTTTCTTGTAGCCGAATTCTCTTGGGCTCCTTCCTTCTTTGCTTGGATGAGATGGCGCCTCTTGCATTGGATTCATTTGAATTCGAAAAACTTCCTTCAAGATGCATGGGCGGCTAGAGGCTTCCAAAGGTGGCTCCACAAATTGGGGATCTAGATGATGATCCCTTGATTTGTGGATCTAGATTGATCCTTGATGGCTAGGCGCATTGATGGCTCTTCACTTGGCAATTTGTGGGCTGGTTTCTCTCATTCGAAATCTTCTTCATATTAGGTGGCGCCTTGGTTAATTTGGAAGGTGGAGTTGCATTCATTGTAAGCCCCTTCAACTTGAAGTCTTTAGTTGAAGTAGTTGAAGTGCCTCCTTCCATAATTAGAGCTTTACTTGAGTGGCTTAGCTTGAGTTTCCTAGCTTCCCTTTAGCTGGGCTATAACCTGCCCAATTATTGACACAAAACCCAGTAGACTATTCTAGGAAGTAATGCATGACCAAATAAGGAAACTTCACAATGCACTAGGGCTTTTATTCAAGGTAAATAAGGAAACTACAAATAAGGAAAGAAAGGTGACCTAGGATGAAAAGCCATATCTGAGGGGCTTCCTCCTAGTCCTTCCAGACCTTCTTGGGGCAGGGCTGGCCCCTCCATCATTTCTCCCCGGGTGGGAAGAATTCTCCTCTGGAGAATTATCCTTGTACCCTTGGAGTAATTCCGGAGCGGCCTGTGCCAACTCTTCTTCGGGAAGCCAAGCCTCCTCACCCGACGTAAATTTAACACGGTAAAACATTTGTACCTTGTCTGGGGTGAGTCGGGTCTGATCTTCAAGTATGCTCTGTAACTCAGGCCTGTCAGTCAACTCCTCGATGTGCACCGGCTCCTCATAGTGCGTGAGATCCTCCACATTGACAGTGGTGGGGATCCCCAAGTCCGGCGGTAGATCCAAGATGTAAGCGTTATCGTTGATCTTTTCTATGATGGTGTATGGTCCGAGTCCCTTGGCGTCCAACTTGCGGCCAGATCCATGGATGCGCTCCTCCCTGACCCGCAATATAACCTGTTCACCTACAGAGAATTTCCTTTCTCGGCGTTTCTTGTTAGCACTCTTGCGATAGGAATTTACAGCATCAAGCATTTGACAATGTATTTCATGATGTAAATGGGACATGTGAGTAGCAAAATCTTTAGCAGACATAGAAATATGAGAGTGCCTAGGTAAAGGAAATAAATCAATAGGTTTTCTGGGTTGGTACCCTAAGTTGGCCTGAAAAGGGGACAATCCTGTAGTTTTGTTGACAACACTATTATAGGAGAACTCGGCAATGGGCAACAGCTTATCCCATGTGCCTGGGTGCTCTCCTACCAAACTCCTCAAAATGCTCCCCAGTGATCGATTGACCACTTCGGTCTGCCCATCCGTCTGAGGATGATAGGCCGTGGAGAATTTGAGTTTGGTTCCCAACATAGCCCACAGGGTTTTCCAGAAATGTCCAACAAACCTGGAATCCCTATCAGAAACTATAGTCAGAGGGGTACCTCTATGTTTAACAACCTCTTTAAAAAACAACCTAGCTACATGTGATGCATCTGTGGTTTTGTAGCAAGGTATAAAGTGTGCCATCTTGGTAAACCTATCCACTACGACAAAAATAGAGTCATGTCTGGAGGGAGTCCTTGGTAAACCTAAGATGAAGTCCATGCTAAGATCTTGCCATGGTGCTTGAGGGATGGGTAGGGGTGTGTACAGACCATAGTTATGTTTCTGAGTTTTTCTGGTCTGGCAGGTCCTACAATGTTTGACAATCTTAGCTACATCCCTATTGAGGTTCGGCCAGAAGAACCGTTCCTCCACTAAGGCTTGAGTCTTGTCCCGGCCATGGTGCCCGGCAGACCCTCCTCCGTGGATCTCCCAAACAAGGAAGTCTCGGATTGAGGTCTTGGGAATGCACAACTTTGGCCCAAGAAACAGAAACTCATCCCTTAGGGTATAGAGGGGATGACTCAAAGGATCTATGCTAAGCTCAGAATAAATGCTTGAAAAATCAGGGCATTCTAGGTATTCATGCTTCATACGATCAAATCCAACTACTTCAACAGATAAAGTTTGCATAAGTAAAACTACTCTACTCAAAGCATCAGCAACTTTATTTTCAGTTCCTGATTTATGTTTCAAAACAAAAGTATACTGTTGAAGGTACTCTACCCATTTAGCATGCCTAGCATTTAATTTCTTTTGAGCATTTAGAAAAGATAAAGCTTGGTGGTCACTATTTAGAATAAATTCGTTGTGTATCAGATAGTGTCTCCAGTGCCTTAAAGATTGGACTACAGCATAGAATTCCTTATCATAGGTTGTATACCTTTGCTTGGCCTCATTTAATTTCTCACTAAAGTAGGCTATGGGGTGTCCTTCCTGACTAAGGGTACCTCCTATTCCTACTCCTGAGGCATCACAGTCCACTATAAAAACTTTAGAAAAGTCAGGCAATTTCAGGACAGGGGCAGTGGTCATTCTAGACTTAAGCTCTACAAAAGCTCTACCAGCAGACTTAGGCCAACTAAACTCACCTTGTTTCATACAGTTAGTTATAGGGGCTACTATTGTAACATCCCTCAGAATCACACCCCACACGCATACAAGTAAAATACGGGGTTTCAAAAATTTTTTTTTTACTCTTCCATTAAAACACAAGAAGAAAGCGGCATCGAAGGACATTACTACGGAACTGAAAACCGCACAGAACTGAATAGGATCGATTTACTAGGAAATAGAAATCCGGAAATCCAGAAAATCTGACAGCAAGTATAATAATTTACTGCTGCACAGACACGCATATCCTGGAATAAAACAGATGTCCACACTACACATATGTGGAAAACACAAATTCAGATATATTGCGGAATAAGAACAATAACTCTCAAATCGGACATTTCAGAATAAGAATAATTTCAAATCTCACGAATCCAAAACTCGTATCTAACAATTAAAATGAGACAACTATAATATAATATCCTGAAAACAGGCATAAGCCCTCAGGAGATAAAACGTATCATATAATTAAGTTAGGCACGCAGGCCTGACAGATTTTTTTTAGAAGACAACTCTTAGAAATTAAATAAAACATTAGCACCATAGTAAATTCGTGAATTAGCTGTAGCGATCACTGTCCCAATGTCTCACCTGAAAATATTTAAACAATGGGGGTGAGCTAAAAAGCTCAGTGAGTAAAAGACACTAAAAGCCATCCATAGTACACATCAAAAATATCATGCATAAGTTGAAATACATTTTTGTAACAGATAAGATAAATCAACTTAACATGCACACTCATATCAGAAACAAAACATAATCAAATACAGATACTTATAACATTAGGCATCAAGCATGAAGTAGGATATAAGTATACCAACCCCTCCCTACTAAACACACTGCCTAACACATCTATAATACAGATCGAAACAGAACTACAGAAATCAGAACTGACAGACAGAAAATCAGAATTTTCAGAATCCAAACGGATAGTCTACATCGGAAACAGAAAGGCCACAGAAGGCCTGATGACCACAGAAGGTCTGACCCCACCTCTGCCGAGGACGAGACAATGCATGCATATCAGAAACAGAATGGTAGAGGAGATATCAGTGGGTGGCCCCCGTCTTGTCAGGACGTGGCACTCTGGTCTCCAATACCCAGAACAGAATGGTAGAGGAGGTATCAGTGGGTGGCCCCCGTCTTGTTAGGACGTGGCACTCTGGCCTCCAATACCCAGAACTGAATGGTAGAGGAGGTATCAGTGGGTGGCCCCCGTCTTGTTAGGACGTGGCACTCTGGCCTCCAATACCCAGAACTGAATGGTAGAGGAGGTATCAGTGGGTGGCCCCCGTCTTGTCAGGACGTGGCACTCTGGCCTCCAATACCCAGAACTGAATGGTAGAGGAGGTATCAGTGGGTGGCCCCCGTCTTGTTAGGACGTGGCACTCTGGCCTCCAATACCTAGAACTGAATGGTAGAGGAGGTATCAGTGGGTGGCCCCCGTCTTGTTAGGACGTGGCACTCTGGCCTCCAATACCTATAACGGAACAGAAATAGTGTCTCAAGGGTCGTAGTAGACTATCAGCACCATTACAGCGCCACAGAAGGAGGGTAAGGACACGGAAGAGTGCTACACTAGGGCATAATTTTACAGAACAGATTATACTGAAACGGAGAAGTAGGATCAACCACTACTTAATTCTTACATTATGCCCAAAGTCTAACAAACCAGAAAATGACACACCCCAATATCCAGTCCTTAAACACAGAACAGAAATTATATGAGTGAATTCCTTACAACTAACCTTAATTCATGTCAAACCATTCTATGTTCTCACAAATGTTTTAACACATTCAAGGTTTTCAGAAACTTCACAACATATAAACAGAACAGGAAATATCCACATAACAAACAATTAAATACAGAACAGAAATTATTCATATAACAAACATTTAAATACAGAACAGAAATTATTCATGAAATAATCTCCTCAAAATTCCTAAAACCGTGAGCTATAAAATTACTGTAAGGGGCGCCACTTTCAGAACCTTAACAGAACGTACAAATTTCATGTAATTAATTTCAGTCCCCCACTACAGATAATTTTAATTACACGTTTGTGAAGAAAATTGACAAAAGCCCCAAAATTGGCCCGAACCATGATTTTCAAAAATTCCTAAGTTCTTAGTTAAATCCCCAATTTTGTTTTCTCTAAAATTTCTCATCAAGCAAATAAATTTTAGAAGAACTATAGACCACAATTTAAGAGATTAAACCATACAGGATAAATTTTTCTCACAAGGGAATTTTCGTCTAACCAAAACATAGCAGATTTATATTGTCAGATTGCAACATATATTTTTGGTCCAATTTCGAACCAAAGCTAGTCAATATTGTATTCAAAATGAAGCTCTCTGAATCTAGTTTCCAATAAAACTGGTTTCACAAGATTTCGAATTGTAGGCAGGAAGATATAAGGGTTCGAAGATGGGATGGTCAGAATTTCAGATTTCAAGAAAACAGATTCATATATCAGAATTGCGACATATATTTCAGATCCAATAACTAATCGAAAATAGGCGTTATGGGAGTCAAAATGAATCTCTTCAAGCCTACGGTCTAATAAAACTGGTTTCACAGGATTTCGAACTATACCTAGGGAGATATGATGGTTCGAACACATAAAGGTCGAAATCCAGATTTTCAGAAAACTGATTTTGTACAGCTAGATTGCAATACAGATTGAAATACAAATACAGCTCTGATATGGTCGATATCATATTCAAATTAAAGCCGAATGTGTCTAGTTTCATACAAAATTTGTTTCATACGATTTGGATCTATAGGCCATGAGATATTAGGGTTATAGTACACAAAGGTCAGATTAGAGAATGCAGATTTCAGCAGAACAGGATTTTAAAACCCTATAATTATTTGAATTCGACCATAACGAATTTTAATTGAATGATAATCTAAAATTTAGCGGATTAGACTCCTTAGGATCGAATTACTCACAGAAAAAAATCACCCACAGAGAAAACGCCAAAACAGAGGATCAGGGATCTCCAGAAAGTTCGTCCACCACCAGTCTGCCACCACCAGCGTCAGAAATTTGCAGGAGGCGCCAAGCACAGTGAGGGGTGACAACACAGGCGGCTAGGGCAAGAAACAAACCAAAAATCGTGAGGGAGAGGAGCTCTCACGAATTTCCCCCCCCCCCCCTTTTTTTTTTTTCCACCCCAAACGGATCCAAGATCCAATAACCCAATTAACTTAAGTGGAAATCGGCTTTAATGGGCTTACCTGGGCTTAACCACCATGCGCCACTCCAATAACAAAGAAGTATGCGCCACCATGGTGGAAGAATTCCAGGAGCAAATAGTCAAGGTT
This sequence comes from Costus lasius, assembly GCA_027563935.2. Taxonomy (NCBI): domain Eukaryota; kingdom Viridiplantae; phylum Streptophyta; class Magnoliopsida; order Zingiberales; family Costaceae; genus Costus; species Costus lasius. The sequence continues at coordinate 59,859,656 of CM050454.1, read as the reverse complement.
GAGGGTTCGAAGCCCCAACGAAAATAATTATTTTTGCCCTGTAGGAAAAAGTCCTACAATTAGGCAAAAATCCCAAAATTTTAACAGATAAAAATACAGAAACAGAATTTCTAACCTTAAATCGTAATTCAGAAAATCGAGGGCGTTACATCCTCCCCCCCTTATAGAGCTTTAGTCCTCTAAAGCTGACCAAGCCCGTCACTGAACAGGTGAGGATGCTCCTTTCTCATATCTGCTTCAACCTCCCAAGAGGCTTCTTCAACAGACTGATTTCCCCAGATGACTTTCACAAGTGGAATAACCTTATTTCTCAGCACTTTCTCTTTTCTATCTTCAATTCTGAGAGGTTTCACCACCAAAGTCATGTTCTCTTCAAGCTGAAGAGGTTCCAACTCCAGAACATGAGAAGGATCAGAACAATATTTTCTGAGTGCAGAAACATGGAACACATTATGGAGGTGTTCCAGTGATGGGGGCAAAGCAAGTCGGTATGCCACAGGTCCAACCCTCTCAATGATATCAAAGGGACCAATGTACCTGGGACTCAATTTTCCCTTCTTCCCAAATCTCATCACCCCTTTCATAGGTGAGACCTTTAGGAAAACATGCTCTCCCACCAAAAACTCAAGAGGACGCCGCCTCACATCAGCATAACTCTTCTGTCTATCCTGAGCAATCTTCATCTTTCTCTGAATTTCTCTAATCTTCTCAGTGGCTTCCTGCACAGCATCAGACCTTAGCACTGTTCTGTCCCCAGTTTCCTCCCAGCATATAGGTGTCCTACATTTCCTCCCATATAGGGCCTCATACGGAGCCATCTGTATGCTAGAGTGAAAGCTATTGTTGTAGGTGAACTCTATCAGTGATAAGTCCAAATCCCACTCAACAGACCAGTCAACCACATAAGATCTCAGAAGATCCTCAAGTGTCTGAATAGTCCTCTCTGTCTGACCATCAGATTGAGGATGATATGCAGTGCTGAAACTCAGATTAGTTCCCAAATCTTCCTGTAATTTCTTCCAAAACCTGGACAGAAATCGAGGATCACGGTCAGAGACAATGTCCAAGGAAACTCCATGCAATCTGACAATCTCATCGATGTACAGTTTTGCTAACCGATCCAAACTGTAAGTCATTTTGATCGGTAAGAAGTGAGCTGACTTCGTGAGTCTGTCCACAATCACCCATACGGCATTATGATTCCTTCTGGTATTGGGCAGTCCACACACAAAGTCCATACTGATATGCTCCCACTTCCACTGAGGAATAGGGAGAGACTGCATCAAACCGCCCGGCCTCTGATGCTCAGCCTTCACGGTTTGGCAAGTCAAACATCTGGACACAAACAAATGCACATCCTTCTTCATACCATGCCACCAGAAAGTCTTTTTCAGATCCTGATACATCTTGGTACTACCAGGATGAACGGTATACTTAGTGCAATGACTTTCCTTAAGAATGTCATTTCTCAACTCAGGGTCCTCAGGGACACAGACCCTTCTACGGAATCTGAGGAGACCATCATCCGACATACTGAAATTCTCATCCCAGCCTTGCTCAGACCTCTCTTTCCACCGTAGAATATCCTGATCTGACTGCTGCCCTGATCTCAGTCTCTGCAGTAAGTCTGACTGAACCCTGAGAGAAGCCAGAAGACCGCCTCTCTCACCCAGAGTCACACTCAGATGCATGTCACTGAACTCCTGCAATAGTCGCCACTCCTGGACTCGTAGTGCAGCTATCTGAGTCACAGGATACCGACTAAGAGCATCAGCCACCACATTGGCTTTACCAGACTGATATTGGATGGTGAAGTCATAATCCTTTATCAATTCAAGCCATCGCCTCTGTCTCATATTCAGCTCTTTCTGAGTGAAGATATACTTCAAGCTCTGGTGATCTGTAAACAATTCAAATGTCTGTCCAAACAGATAGTGCCTCCAGATTTTCAAGGCAAAAACTACAGCTGCCAACTCCAGATCATGAGTGGGGTAGTTTACTTCATAGTCCTTGAGTTGCCTTGAAGCATAAGCGACTACCTTTCCTTGCTGCATCAGTACAGCACCCAGACCCTTACCAGAGGCATCAGTGTAAACAGTGAACTTCTCTCCATCACAGGGAATGATGAGGATAGGAGCACTGGTCAGTCTCTTTTTCAGTTCCTGAAAACTAGACTCACAATCATCAGACCACTCAAACTTTAAATTTTTTCTAGTTAGCTTAGTCAGAGGACCTGCCAGCTTGGAAAAACCTTCCACAAAGCGGCGGTAATATCCAGCTAAGCCCAGAAAACTTCTGACCTCAGTCGCTGTAGTTGGTCTTCCCCAGTGAAGAATGGCCTCCACCTTCACTGGATCCACAGACACACCCTGATCAGAAATAATGTGCCCCAGAAAGCCAATCTGATTTAGCCAGAACTCGCATTTGCTGGCCTTAGCATACAGCTGCTTCAGCCTCAGAATCTCCAGCACCTTGCGCAAATCCTGAGAGTGATCTTGCACATTCTTGGAGTAGATCAGAATATCATCAATGAAGACGACCACACATTTGTCCAGGAGCTCATGAAATACCCTGTTCATCAGATCCATAAACACCGCAGGGGCATTTGTCAGTCCAAAGGGCATAACAAGAAACTCATAGTGCCCATACCTGGTCCTGAATGCAGTTTTAGGTACATCCTCCTCCTGAACTTTCATCTGATAATAGCCAGACCTCAGATCAATTTTAGAGAATACAGTAGCACCCTGCAACTGATCAAAGAGATCATCAATACGGGGTAATGGGTACTTATTCTTAACAGTCACTTGATTGAGTTGACGGTAATCGATGCACATGCGCAAAGTACCATCCTTCTTCTTCACAAATAACACCGGTGCTCCCCATGGAGAAACACTGGGTCGAATATACCCCTTCTCTAATAGTTCTTCCAGTTGCTTCTTCAGCTCTGTCAGTTCTGAAGTTGCCATCCTGTAAGGAGCTTTAGATATCGGTGCCGTGCCTGGCAACAACTCGATACCAAACTCAACTTCTCTGCTGGGTGGTAACCCAGATAAATCAGAGAAGACGTCAGCAAACTCTCTTACCACAGGAATTTTAGCCAGATCCAAATCAGGCTCAGTCTGCACCTTGACATGCGCCAGATACCCCTTGCAGCCCTGGGCTAAAAGCTTCCTGGCCTGCAGATGAGATATCACCAAAGGCTCTTGTTCTGAAATCCGGCCTTGGATAACCAGTTGCTGTCCATCACTTAGATGCAGAGTAATTAGCTTTTCAAAACAATCTAAAGTAGCATGATAGGCAGACAGCCAATCCATGCCCAGAATGTTGTCATAGTCTTTCATAGGAAGACTAATCAAATCAATAGGTAAATCATATCCTTCTACCTTAATCAAATAGTCAGGGGATGTTATATCTGTAGATACGGCCTCACCCATAGGTGTATGAACAGAAATACAGAAATCAAGTATCCTAGGCAACACAGGCAGACATGATGCAAAACATGCAGACACAAAGGATAAATTGGCACCAGGATCAAAAAGAATGCGTGCCAAATAACTAAACACATAAAGTGTACCTTCCACCACGGACTTCGAAGCCGAAGCATCCCTCTCCGCGATGGCATACACGCGAGTCTGCACAGTAGGCTTCTCACCCTGACCCTGTCCTCTAGCATCCGGCATAGGACAGTCCCTAATCATATGCCCCACCTTACCACATCTGAAGCAAGCGCCAGTCTTCCTGTAGCACTCGTTATCCTGATGTTTAGTGCTCCCACCGTGGAGACACTTCTTGCCATTCTGAGAAACTGTGCTGGCTGGCTTCTGATAAGGTTGGTATCTGCCCTTATTGTCTTTCTTCCTCTTGAAATTCTTCTTATCCTTACCACCCATCTTCAGCATCTCCACGCAACATGAAGACAGACAAACATAGCTTGTCTGCATCATCACAGCGCAAAACCTGGAAAATCTTTTCGAGTGTCAAAAGCCAATCCTCAGCAGCTCTGGGCCCCGGACTACCATAAAATGCAGTCGGGTTCAGGTGCTGAAATTCTCGAACCAACCGAGCATATCGTTGATGTGCGCCATCACCCAGAGGAGAACCAGCCGGTTGTGCCTGTGACTGAGACTGTGTCTGTGACAGCCGCTGCAATAACTGTTGCTGAACCTCCATGTGCTGCGCCTGCTGCTGCTGCATCATCTGAGTTTGCTGCTGAATGAATGCGTTCTGTGGTTGCATCATAGCAGTCATAGCCTCCATGGTCTGCCTCAGATCAGGCTGTTGATCATCGTTGCTACTGCTAGCTCTTGGTCGCACCATTTATGTTTACCTGCATCACATAACACAGTAGAATAACAACCAATATTCAATCACAATCAGATCCTAACTTGGTTTCTAGCAATACACAAACAGAGTTCAGATCCTAACTTGGTTTCTAGCAATACACAAACAGAGTTTTCCTTCCCCGGAGTTTCTAATTGCTAGTAAAAATGCTCTGATACCATCTGTAACATCCCTCAGAATCACACCCCACACGCATACAAGTAAAATACGGGGTTTCAAAAATTTTTTTTTTACTCTTCCATTAAAACACAAGAAGAAAGCGGCATCGAAGGACATTACTACGGAACTGAAAACCGCACAGAACTGAATAGGATCGATTTACTAGGAAATAGAAATCCGGAAATCCAGAAAATCTGACAGCAAGTATAATAATTTACTGCTGCATAGACACGCATATCCTGGAATAAAACAGATGTCCACACTACACATATGTGGAAAACACAAATTCAGATATATTGCGGAATAAGAACAATAACTCTCAAATCGGACATTTCAGAATAAGAATAATTTCAAATCTCACGAATCCAAAACTCGTATCTAACAATTAAAACGAGACAACTATAATATAATATCCTGAAAACAGGCATAAGCCCTCAGGAGATAAAACGTATCATATAATTAAGTTAGGCACGCAGGCCTGACAGATTTTTTTTAGAAGACAACTCTTAGAAATTAAATAAAACATTAGCACCATAGTAAATTCGTGAATTAGCTGTAGCGATCACTGTCCCAATGTCTCACCTGAAAATATTTAAACAATGGGGGTGAGCTAAAAAGCTCAGTGAGTAAAAGACACTAAAAGCCATCCATAGTACACATCAAAAATATCATGCATAAGTTGAAATACATTTTTGTAACAGATAAGATAAATCAACTTAACATGCACACTCATATCAGAAACAAAACATAATCAAATACAGATACTTATAACATTAGGCATCAAGCATGAAGTAGGATATAAGTATACCAACCCCTCCCTACTAAACACACTGCCTAACACATCTATAATACAGATCGAAACAGAACTACAGAAATCAGAACTGACAGACAGAAAATCAGAATTTTCAGAATCCAAACGGATAGTCTACATCGGAAACAGAAAGGCCACAGAAGGCCTGATGACCACAGAAGGTCTGACCCCACCTCTGCCGAGGACGAGACAATGCATGCATATCAGAAACAGAATGGTAGAGGAGATATCAGTGGGTGGCCCCCGTCTTGTCAGGACGTGGCACTCTGGTCTCCAATACCCAGAACAGAATGGTAGAGGAGGTATCAGTGGGTGGCCCCCGTCTTGTCAGGACGTGGCACTCTGGCCTCCAATACCCAGAACTGAATGGTAGAGGAGGTATCAGTGGGTGGCCCCCGTCTTGTTAGGACGTGGCACTCTGGCCTCCAATACCCAGAACTGAATGGTAGAGGAGGTATCAGTGGGTGGCCCCCGTCTTGTTAGGACGTGGCACTCTGGCCTCCAATACCTATAACGGAACAGAAATAGTGTCTCAAGGGTCGTAGTAGACTATCAGCACCATTACAGCGCCACAGAAGGAGGGTAAGGACACGGAAGAGTGCTACACTAGGGCATAATTTTACAGAACAGATTATACTGAAACGGAGAAGTAGGATCAACCACTACTTAATTCTTACATTATGCCCAAAGTCTAACAAACCAGAAAATGACACACCCCAATATCCAGTCCTTAAACACAGAACAGAAATTATATGAGTGAATTCCTTACAACTAACCTTAATTCATGTCAAACCATTCTATGTTCTCACAAATGTTTTAACACATTCAAGGTTTTCAGAAACTTCACAACATATAAACAGAACAGGAAATATCCACATAACAAACAATTAAATACAGAACAGAAATTATTCATATAACAAACATTTAAATACAGAACAGAAATTATTCATGAAATAATCTCCTCAAAATTCCTAAAACCGTGAGCTATAAAATTACTGTAAGGGGCGCCACTTTCAGAACCTTAACAGAACGTACAAATTTCATGTAATTAATTTCAGTCCCCCACTACAGATAATTTTAATTACACGTTTGTGAAGAAAATTGACAAAAGCCCCAAAATTGGCCCGAACCATGATTTTCAAAAATTCCTAAGTTCTTAGTTAAATCCCCAATTTTGTTTTCTCTAAAATTTCTCATCAAGCAAATAAATTTTAGAAGAACTATAGACCACAATTTAAGAGATTAAACCATACAGGATAAATTTTTCTCACAAGGGAATTTTCGTCTAACCAAAACATAGCAGATTTATATTGTTAGATTGCAACATATATTTTTGGTCCAATTTCGAACCAAAGCTAGTCAATATTGTATTCAAAATGAAGCTCTCTGAATCTAGTTTCCAATAAAACTGGTTTCACAAGATTTCGAATTGTAGGCAGGAAGATATAAGGGTTCGAACATGGGATGGTCAGAATTTCAGATTTCAAGAAAACAGATTCATATATCAGAATTGCGACATATATTTCAGATCCAATAACTAATCGAAAATAGGCGTTATGGGAGTCAAAATGAATCTCTTCAAGCCTACGGTCTAATAAAACTGGTTTCACAGGATTTCGAACTATACCTAGGGAGATATGATGGTTCGAACACATAAAGGTCGAAATCCAGATTTTCAGAAAACTGATTTTGTACAGCTAGATTGCAATACAGATTGAAATACAAATACAGCTCTGATATGGTCGATATCATATTCAAATTAAAGCAGAATGTGTCTAGTTTCATACAAAATTTGTTTCATACGATTTGGATCTATAGGCCATGAGATATTAGGGTTATAGTACACAAAGGTCAGATTAGAGAATGCAGATTTCAGCAGAACAGGATTTTAAAACCCTATAATTATTTGAATTCGACCATAATGAATTTTAATTGAATGATAATCTAAAATTTAGCGGATTAGACTCCTTAGGATCGAATTACTCACAGAAAAAAATCACCCACAGAGAAAACGCCAAAACAGAGGATCAGGGATCTCCAGAAAGTTCGTCCACCACCAGTCTGCCACCACCAGCGTCAGAAATTTGCAGGAGGCGCCAAGCACAGTGAGGGGTGACAACACAGGCGGCTAGGGCAAGAAACAAACCAAAAATCGTGAGGGAGAGGAGCTCTCACGAATTTTCCCCCTTTTTTTTTTTTCCACCCCAAACGGATCCAAGATCCAATAACCCAATTAACTTAAGTGGAAATCGGCTTTAATGGGCTTACCTGGGCTTAACCACCATGCGCCACTCCAATAACACAGAAATATGCGCCACCATGGTGGAAGAATTCCAGGAGCAAATAGTCAAGGTTGAGGGTTCGAAGCCCCAACGAAAATAATTATTTTTGCCCTGTAGGAAAAAGTCCTACAATTAGGCAAAAATCCCAAAATTTTAACAGATAAAAATACAGAAACAGAATTTCTAACCTTAAATCGTAATTCAGAAAATCGAGGGCGTTACAACTATGGTGCTAAAGTTTCTAATGAATCTCCTATAAAAGGCAGCTAGACCATGGAAGCTCCTAATCTCAGTCAAAGTCTTGGGTTCAGGCCAGTCTAAGATGGCTTGGATTTTGCTAGGGTCAGCTTGAAGTCCTTGGTCTGAAACTATGAAGCCTAAAAAGACAACCCTAGGGGAAAGGAAAGAACACTTTTTCAGGTTTAGGTATAGCTTTTCTTCCTGAAGTAAGTCTAAGATCTTTCTAAGGTGTTCCATGTGTTCTTCTCGGGTCTTGCTATAGATTAGGATGTCATCAAAGTAAACTACTAAGAATCTTCCTATGTAAGGCTTCAAGACTTGGTTCATTAACCTCATAAATGTTGAGGGGGCATTAGAGAGACCAAAGGGCATGACTAGCCACTCATATAAACCATCCTTAGTCTTAAAAGCTGTCTTCCACTCATCCCCAAGTCTGATCCTAACTTGGTGGTATCCACTTCTAAGGTCTAGCTTGCTAAACCACTTAGAACCTACCAGCATGTCAAGCATGTCATCTAATCTTGGGATGGGAAATCTATACTTGATGGTTATTCTGTTCATGGCCCTACAGTCTATACACATGCGCCAGCTTCCATCCTTCTTTGGGGTAAGAAGGGCGGGTACTGCACACGGGCTAAGGCTTTCCCTAATGAAACCCTTGTCTAACAGTTCATCTACTTGTCTTTTGAGCTCTTGATGCTCAGTAGGGTTCATCCTATAGTGGGGTAAGTGTGGGAGAGTAGAACCCGGGACAAGGTCTATGGCATGTTGGATTTCTCTAAGGGGTGGTAATCCATTGGGAAGTTCTTCCCTGGTGAGCTCAGAGTACCCTGAGAGTAGGGTCTCAACTTCTTTGGGTATGGGTGACTCCTCATCTGGGTTGGTTTCCTTAATGACTAAGGAGTACACTTGCTTGGACTCTAAGCAGTCTTGAGTAAAGGCATGGGACCTTATGAGTTGGATGGTCGGTTTAGGCTCCTTAGGTTCCTCTATCCTACCCTTGTTGGTGGCAGCCTTAAGTTCCTTAGGCATGGAAGGTTTCAGTTTGATCTTTTGCCCATCATGGCTAAAGACATAGGTGTTAGTCCGACCGTAGTGGATAACATCCATATCGTATAACCACGGGCGACCGAGTAAGACTTGGGCGACATCCATGGTTATGACGTCACACCAAATCTTGCCTTGGTAGATGGCAAACTGAAGAGGCACTAAGCACCTATGGGTGACTGGGACGCTAGATTGATTGACCCAGGATATGCTATAGGGATTGGGGTGCGGTTCTGCCTTAAGGTTGAATTTTACTAAGGCTGTGTGAGAGACCGCGTTCAGACTACTTCCCCCATCTATCACTACTTTGCACATGTTGCCATTGCATTTCGTGTAGGTGTGGAAAATACTGGTCCTATGCCAGTCCTCGGTTGGGGTAGGTTTGATTAGGGTGCACCTAACCACTCCTAATGTGTTGTGGGTTTGTTCTTCACCACTATCATAAGCTAGTTCTTCCCAAACCGTACAACCAGAGTCAGGGTTATGGATTTCCTCATGGTTTTCCTCATAGGTTTCTTCACGTTTTTCCTCACCTAAGTACAGGACCCTCTTGGGACAGTCTTTCATATAGTGTCCTACTTGGTTGCAAGCATGGCAAGTGACTCTAGGTTCTTGGATAGTCCTAGGTCTAGAGGGTGTTGGTGTTGGGGCTTTGGGTTGAGAGCTAGAGGGACTTGAGGAGGGCGCCTTAGGGTAAGTTCTAGGGGAACTTAACTCTCTCCTAAAGGCTCTCTTTATGTTTTCCTCTACCTCTAAGGCTCTTTGGTAGGCGACTTCCCTAGACTCTATTTGGAAATAGGTCATTCCCCTTTTGATTTCGGGTCTAAGTCCATTCTTGTACCTACTAAGGGAGACATGGGGTTCCTCATGGATGCCACTCCTCAAAAGGAGTTCATCAAACCTAGTGGTGTATTCGGTGACATTTAGGCTACCTTGGACTAGGCTCATGGCTTCATCAATAATCTTAAGTTGGAAATAGGGAGGGACATATTTTTCCCTAAGTTTGTCTCGCATGTCTTCCCATCTCTCAATAGGAGGGCGCCTAAACAACTCTATGTTCTTCTCTATGCTTGTCCAGTATAATCTAGCAGTACCTTCTAGGAGACATCGGGTGAACCTAACCTTGGATTGACTTGGCATCATGCTCCAGTCAAAATACCGTTCAAGTTTGTCTACCCAATCTAGGAACTCTCTCGGGTCAAGGGAACCACTAAAGGTTGGGGGTGAAAGTTTGATGTTGCGTTGCACTTCATCCTCCCTAGGTCTGTGGTAGGGTTGAGCACGTGGCTCATTCCACTCAGGTTCTTGGTCCTCCCTAGGTCTTTGATAAGGTCGAGCATGTGGCTCTTCCCATTCAGGTTCTTGGACTCTCCTATTATGGTTCCTATTGTTTTGGGGATGTTCACCTAGAATGGGTTCACTTGAGGGCCGACTAGGGGGTCTATCATCCCTAAGATTTTCAGGATTTGGGAGCCTAGCTCTAATATCCCTAAGTTCCTCTTGGAAGGACGCCATCATGTTAAAGAGTCTAGCCATGTCATTAGGTTCAGCTTGTCTAGTAATATCATTGGACTCAGGGTGGTTATTATAATTTGCTCCTGATCTAGTAGTCATGGTGGTAGTAGTTTTGAAAAGAGTAGTTTTGAAAAATAAGGCTACTAAAGGTAGTATGATAAGTATAGTAGCAGATTATGACAAACCACTTCTTTAAAACACCTAGGTCCAAGAAAAGTCTTAGAAGTTGAAAAATAGTTTTGAGGCTAAAATTCTATTCTAAGATACGCTCTGATACCAAACTGATGGAGGTGGATCACTCACAAGTAAAGGTGCATTCAAACAACGCTTTGAGAAAATAATTTTTTTGTATTTTTAGATAAAACCCGAATTTACTCTAACGAAGTTGGAAAATATTTTTGTATTTTATAAGTAGAAGAAAACGACACTAAACTATTTAGACTACCAAAAGAAATAGCAATTAAACTACAAATTGAAAGACTAGTAGGAATACTCACAGTGCGATCCTTGAGCATAGAAGGATCGTATCGTCCCGATCTTCAACGGTCCTACTCTGATGGAAGGTATTGCATCATTACAAACAAGCACAGACAAACGAGATCCGCACACACCACGGATTCATATTACAAAGCAAAACTAAGGGGGAGGTTAAGCCTCACAAGTTCCCTTAACACTTTAACTAAGGAGAAAGAGGGGAAAGAAGGAAGCCTTGCGCTTTGTAAGATCCAGAAATTTATTAGCAGGTAAGAAAAATAAAGTTTTGATTATCTGATTTTTTATGTGGACGTTTTCTTTGAGATAATGTATCGATTTGTGCATTTTTCCTGCTATGTAAAAATGTGTCGCGGAGAGGATTCGAACCCGCGACTTAAGGCGTAGAGTGTGTGCTGCACACCACTAGGCTAGCGGTGTCTTTCTATTAGAAAAGGGTAAGAGCTCTTGTTAAAGGTGAGGTGGAAAAATAACTTATAGTAAAGGGTTATTGGATCTTGGAGGCTTAATGGGTAGAAAGCTAAAACCTTAGGGGATCCATTTTCTCACCTCTCACTCACGATTTTTCCCTCATACCCTCTCGCTCACGTTTTTCCTCTTTGCTCATTGCTCATGGTTCTTGGGGAAGGTGGCGGCTTGCTCTCTCTTCTTCTTCTCCTCCTTTGGTGGCCGGCGGCGAGTGGTGTTGGGGCGACTTCCGGCGAGTCCTTGAACGTTTCCGGCGACGTGGTGGTGTGAGGGAAGGCGCAAAGGGTGAGGCTTGGGAAGAACCGAAACTAAGTGAGTGGATTTTCTCCTTCACCTAGTTCATGAATTTTGGATGTATTGTTTGTTTTAGAGAAGTTTGATGCCTAGAAACATGACATGAACCTTGATTGCAAGTTGTATACGTTTTCTTTGCTTTTCCCTAAAATTTGAAACCCTAGGTTGCATGACAATTAGGGCTTTTCATTTTTAAGGCTTCTAATCATCAATTAGACCTTGTTTAAGCTTGTATGTAGCTTTAGTTTTTCAATTGCATGAAGGTTAGGGCTTGGATGAGAATTTCGACCCTTCTTCATGAAATTACGTCCAAATGCATGGGTAAAAATTGGGGAAAACTTGATATTCATGAAATTAGGTATATGAGGATTCTACTGTATTTTTTTGGGAATTTTTAGAAATAAAAGTTTCTGTTGACTGAAATTGACCTAGGGGTAATTCGGTAAATTTCCTAGTTAAAATTGGGGAAAACTTGAAATTACGAATCTAGGGATCATGAGGGACGTAATGAATATTTTTACGAAATTTTTGGATAACTTTTCTTGTATGACTTAAACTTTGAACTGGGGGTATTTCTGTCTTTTGTTATCAGAACTAGTAGAAAACTATGAATATGTGATATTCTGCATTTATGTTAATTGTGAACGAAATTTAGTGAATTTTCTGTATTATTATGTATTTTTAATTGAATGGTGTATGCAGAAAGTAATGACACGAAATATTGATTGATAACTTTGGGTGATAACTTAGCAAGGTTAGACTGAACTAATCAGCATGAAACCTAAGGACTACACTACTATGTGAATTATGCGATTTTTGGAATATTATGTGTTTAATGTGATTTTTGAATATTATGTGTTTAATGTGATTTTTGAATATTATGTGATTATGTGATTTTTTGAATATTATGTGGTTATGTGATTTTCGAATATTATGTGGTTATGTGAACTCAAATATTATGTGTTGTGGTCATGGAATGGATAGGACTAAGGCTAAGTGTAACTGTGTACTCAAGGGGATAGTCTATATGTGATATGTTAAGGGTTTGAATTTCAGCCCTGTATTGTGATATGTGAGGGGGTTGTTGTTCAGCCTGCCTGATGTGATTATTGTGATAAGGGGGTTGTTATTCAGCCTGCCTGATGTGATTATTGTGATGAGGGGGTTGTTGTTCAGCCTGCCTGTTATGATTATTGTGATGACTATCCTAGAGTCTAGTTGACACTTAGAAGTCCACCGTTGTGAAATAAGATATAAGATGTGTCTGTTGTCCAGTAGGAACCTTTTGGGAGAACGGGTTTTGACGCAAAGTGCCATGTCTTGGTCGGACAGGGGCCACCTCTTGATGTCATCACTCTTTTTGTGATATGGGGTGTCGTAGAGCAAAGTGCCACGTCGTGACCCGGCGGGGGCCACCTCTTGAATCTACACACTATCCATCGATGTGTTATGGGGTGTTTTAGAGCAAAGTGCCACGTCGTGACCTGGCGGGGGCCACCTCTTGATTCTACTCACTGTCCATGTTTATATGTTGCATGAAATTTTGCAGTCTCCCAGTGCTTAGGCCAAAGCCGGGTTAGACCATAATGGTCACTACTGAATATGCTGGACAACTAGGTTAATTAAGTGTTGGTGTGTACATCTGAGTTGGTTTAGAGTATAAAACTGAGTTTGTTATATGTTGGTGTGTACATCTGACTGTTTATATGACTTCTGTTTTCTTTATGTTGTTATATATTGACATAATGTTCCTGTTAAAGATTTTTAAAATAATCTGTCTATATTTTTGAGTGTATGTTATGGATGGTCGATTTAGACTATCCACTCACTGGGCTGTGTAGCTCACCCCTCACTATTTTCAGGCATAGAGCAGGGGCGCATTTCTTAGGTTAGCATTGGCATGGATATCGCTAGTTTGCTGTTTAAGAACTTTTGTGCTTAATTATTTGGGGCCGGTTGTGGCCGAACTATATGAATGATATGAGCTTTGTGAACCATGTGAACTATGTGAACTTGTGATGTCAGATTGTGGCTGTTAAATGAGTTTGATTTTTGTGTCACCGCGGGCTTCAGCCTGGTTTCGGTGTTTGGTATGAGTTTATAAAAATCGATTTTGTGATTTTGTTTTGAAATTCGGTTTGTGGTGTATTCTTTGTAATCGGTTTTGATATATCTGTAACTTGCATATGTCTAGTGCAAGTATTGCCTGGTGGCAGGTACCTTTATGGATTTTATGGATTTGATACGGATTTGATATAACTGTTGCCTTGCATATGTCTAGTGTAAGGAATGCGTGGTGGCAGGTACCTTTATGAAATTGTGTTTTTGTGGAGATTTATATGTATGGATTTTTGAAAATTTTCAGATCGGGTTTCCTGAACGGGGTTTTACCTAGCATATGTATCGATCTTGTATGATAACATCCTGTTTCTTTCATGATTTGTGTTGCTTGTTTGGGGTTAAGATAACGGGATGTTACAGAATGGTATCAGAGGAGTTGGCTAGCTAAAACTTAGTTCGGGGGAAAACATGTTTGTGTATTGCTAGACATCTGATAGGTTTATGTTTGCATTCCTGACTATGGAATGTGTGTGTAGGAATTTAAGATGGCGCTATGCCTCACTTGTGAGTGAATTCCAGAAACTGGGTCCCAGCTCTTTTTATGGGGGCTCAGAATCCAGTACTGCCGAGAACTGGCAGTTGTGCTTGGAAAAGATTTTCCAAGTTATGCGGTGCTCGGACGAAGACAAGTTATGTCTGACCACCTATATGATGCGTGGTGACGCAGATGAGTGGTGGAAGGGCGTTGTGAGGCTAGCTGAAGAAAAACATGAAACAGTGGATTGGCCCTACTTCTTGTCTCGATTTAACGAGAAGTACTTCCCTGATAGCTTGGTGGAGGACCGAGAGGTGGAATTTATTCACCTGGAGCAGGGTGATATGACTGTGGACCAGTATGAGTTGCGGTTCACTAAGTTGGGAAAGTATGCCCCTCACCTGATAAACACTGAAAAGAGGAGGGCTACTAAGTTTCTCAGAGGTCTCAGATGGGACATTAGGGAGCAGGTTGGTGCTCAACACTTGGAGACTTACGTTGAGACTGTTGGGCGAGCACGCACCATAGAGAGATATATATCTGAGAGGAGTTCTAATGCTGCCGCGACTGTGATTCCTGCAATTGAGGCGACAATTCCTCAGTATGGTAATGGCGGCAAGGGTAAGAAGTACCCTAAGCATAAGGACTACAAGAAGAGCAGGTATAAGCCTTACTCTTACAAGGCACCGCAGCAGTCCAGGGATGTACCGCAGCAGTTCAGGGATGCCAGGGATGTAAAGAACAGCAACACTGAGAATTGGACTTGTCATTATTGTGGGCTCAAGGGACATCTGATGAAGGATTGTCATAAGAAGAATGGTGTATGCTTCAGGTGTAAGAAACCTGGGCACATGGTCAAGGACTGCAAAGAACCTGAGATGCAGCAGAGAGGCGCAGATAAGCCTACAGTCCAGACCCGAGTTTATGCTGTGGCTGAGAAGGATACACGGGCTTCCCGATCTGTCGTGGAAGGTACCTTATTTGTATTCGATCAGTTAGCTCGCATTTTATTTGACCCTGGTGCAAATTTATCTTTTGTATCTGTTAGATTTGCTGCATGTTTACCTGTATTGCCTAAGGTGATGGGTTATGTTGTGTCTGTGAGTACTCCCTTAGGAAAATCATTATCTACAGATACTGTTTGTGCTGATTGTGTAGTGCATGTAGAGAGTTATGAATTTCTTGTGGACCTAATCCTTTTAGACATGCAAGACTATGATGTCATCCTAGGTATGGATTGGTTATCCTCACACCATGCCTCTGTGGATTGCTTTGAGAAAGTAATCACCTTGAATCTGCTAGATGGGAATCGGATTTTTGTGAGAGGTCTAGTGTCAGACCAAGGACCGCATGTGATATCTTTCCTGCAGGCCAGGAAGTTACTTGCTAGTGGGTGCAAGGGTTATCTTGCGCATGTTAAGGTGCAGGATGATTCTACTCCTGATTTGACTCAGATGGCGGTGGTGAAAGAGTTTCCTGATGTGTTCTCTGAGGAATTTTCAGGCTTGCCACCAATTAGAGAAGTGGAGTTTGGCATTGAGTTGGCGCCAGGTACGACACCTATCTCCTGAGCTCCTTATCGCATGGCTACCTCAGAGCTGGCCGAGCTTAAGAAACAACTGGAGGAATTGCTAGAGAAAGGGTACATTCGGCCTAGTGCTTCTCCCTGGGGAGCGCCAGTGCTATTTGTAAAGAAGAAAGATGGAACCCTGAGGATGTGTATAGACTACAGGCAACTGAACCAAGTGACTATCAAGAATAAGTATCCTCTTCCCAGAATTGATGATCTGTTTGATCAATTACAGGGAGCTACAGTGTTCTCTAAGATTGATCTGAGATCAGGGTATTATCAGCTTAGAGTCAAGGATGAGGATATATTTAAGACTGCTTTTAGGACCAGGTATGGGCATTTTGAATTTCTAGTTATGCCTTTTGGACTGACGAATGCACCTGCTGTCTTCATGGATTTGATGAACAGGGTATTCCATGAATTGCTTGACTCTTGTGTGGTAGTCTTTATAGACGATATTTTGGTATACTCATGGACTACTTCAGATCATGTCAGTGACTTGCGCAGAGTGCTGGAGGTTCTGAGGAAGAACCGATTATATGCCAAGGCTAGTAAGTGTGAGTTCTGGCTAGAGAAGATCAGTTTCCTTGGGCATGTGATTTCTGGTCAAGGGGTGTCGGTGGATCCAGTTAAAGTGCAAGCCATCCTCAATTGGGGAAGACCGACTAGTGCTACTGAGATCAGAAGTTTCTTGGGTTTAGCAGGTTACTACCGGAGGTTTGTTGAGGGATTTTCCAAGCTGGCGGGTCCTTTAACTAAATTGACCAGAAAGGAGGCCAAGTTTAATTGGGATGACAAGTGTGAAGAGAGCTTTCAAGAGCTGAAGAGGAGGTTGACTAGTACACCGATCCTCATTATTCCTAGTGATGGGGAAAGGTTTACTGTCTATACAGATGCTTCAGGCAAGGGGTTGGGTTGTGTCTTGATGCAGAAGGGTTCTGTAGTAGCCTATGCTTCGAGACAACTGAAGGTGTATGAATTGAACTACCCTACTCATGATTTAGAGTTGGCGGCCGTAGTCTTTGCACTGAAGATATGGCGTCACTATTTACTGGGTCAGGAGTTTGAACTGTTCACTGATCACCAGAGTCTCAAGTACATCTTCACTCAGAAGGAGTTAAACATGAGACAGAGAAGATGGATGGAGTTGATCAAAGACTATGACTTCTCTATTCAGTATCAGGCTGGAAAGGCCAATGTAGTGGCGGATGCACTGAGCAGACATCCAGTTACTTCAGTAGTAGCACTACGGGTCAGTGAGTGGCAGTTGCTGCAGGAGTTTAGCGATCTCAAGATCAGTGTTTCTCCTAGAGTTCAGTCGGGTTATGTGGCTTTTCTCAGAGTACAGTCTGCTTTGTTGCAGAAGATCCGGGATCAGCAGTCTGTGGATCCGAAATTAGTTCAGATCAGGGATAGTCTGGTTGATGGCGCAGTTCAGGATTTTAGCCTGTCTGATGATGGTATTCTTCGGTTTCGTGGAAGGGTATGTGTCCCTGAGGAACCGAGCTTGAGGAAAGAAATATTGGAGGACAGCCATAACTCCAAATATTCTCTACATCCTGGTGTGACTAAGATGTATCAGGACCTTAAGAAAAATTTTTGGTGGCCGGGTATGAAGAAAGAAGTATTTGATTTTGTCTCTAGGTGTTTAACCTGTCAGACAGTAAAGGCTGAACACCAGAAGCCTGGTGGTTTGTTGCAGCCCCTTCCTATTCCTGAGTGGAAGTGGGAATGCATCAGTATGGACTTTGTATGTGGTTTGCCTAGAACCAGATTGGGTCATGATGCTATTTGGGTGATTGTTGATAGACTCACTAAATCAGCCCATTTTCTTCCGATCAAGATGACTTATCCTTTAGAGAGACTGGCTAGATTGTATATTGATGAGATAGTCAGACTGCATGGAGTGCCTGTTGATATTGTGTCTGATAGGGACTCTCGATTTCTGTCCAGGTTTTGGAAGAGCTTACAGGAGGGTTTGGGTACCAAGTTGAGTTTTAGTACAGCATACCATCCTCAGTCTGATGGCCAGACGGAGCGTACTATACAGACTCTAGAAGACTTATTGAGAGCTTATGTGGTTGATTGGAGTTCTGAGTGGAATCGGGATCTATCTTTGATAGAGTTCACTTATAATAATAGTTTCCACTCCAGTATTCAGATGGCTCCATATGAGGCATTGTATGGAAGAAGGTGTAGGACTCCCTTGTGTTGGGAGGAAACTGGTGACAGAATGATTTTGAGATCTGATGCAGTTCAGGAGACTACTGATAAGGTCAGAGAGATACAGAATAAACTGAAGATTTCTCGTGACAGACAGAAGAGTTATGCTGATGACCGTCGTCGTCCCTTGGAGTTTATGGTAGGGGATCATGTTTTCTTAAAAGTGTCACCTACTAAGGGTGTTATGAGGTTTGGCAAAAAGGGCAAGTTGAGCCCTAGGTTTGTAGGCCCTTTTGATATTATTGAGAGAGTTGGTCCAGTGGCTTACAAGTTAGCTTTACCTCCTGCTTTGGAACATGTGCATAATGTGTTCCATGTTTCGGCTTTGAGGAAATGTCATCCTGATCCATCTCATGTATTGGAGTTGGAACCTCTTCAGATTCAGAGTGATTTGACTTTTGAGGAAAGACCTCTCCGGATTGTGGATAGAAAGGATAAAGTTCTGAGGAACAAGTCTATACCTTTGGTAAAGGTTATCTGGGAGACTGAAGCTGATATGAGGAAGTTGTATGCTTATCTTTTTGATGATACGAATGTTGAGCTTTAGAGGACTAAAGCTTTATAAGGAGGGAGGAATGTAAGATCCAGAAATTTATTAGCAGGTAAGAAAAATAAAGTTTTGATTATCTGATTTTTTATGTGGACGTTTTCTTTGAGATAATGTATCGATTTGTGCATTTTTCCTGCTATATAAAAATGTGTCGCGGAGAGGATTCGAACCCGCGACTTAAGGCGTAGAGTGTGTGCTGCACACCACTAGGCTAGCGGTGTCTTTCTATTAGAAAAGGGTAAGAGCTCTTGTTAAAGGTGAGGTGGAAAAATAACTTATAGTAAAGGGTTATTGGATCTTGGAGGCTTAATGGGTAGAAAGCTAAAACCTTAGGGGATCCATTTTCTCACCTCTCACTCACAATTTTTCCCTCATACCCTCTCGCTCACGTTTTTCCTCTTTGCTCATTGCTCACAGTTCTTGGGGAAGGTGGCGGCTTGCTCTCTCTTCTTCTTCTCCTCCTTTGGTGGCCGGCGGCGAGTGGTGTTGGGGCGACTTCCGGCGAGTCCTTGAACGTTTCCGGCGACGTGGTGGTGTGAGGGAAGGCGCAAAGGGTGAGGCTTGGGAAGAACCGAAACTAAGTGAGTGGATTTTCTCCTTCTTCACCTGGTTCATGAATTTTGGATGTATTGTTTGTTTTAGAGAAGTTTGATGCCTAGAAACATGACATGAACCTTGATTGCAAGTTGTATACGTTTTCTTTGCTTTTCCCTAAAATTCGAAACCCTAGGTTGCATGACAATTAGGGCTTTTCATTTTTAAGGCTTCTAATCATCAATTAGACCTTGTTTAAGCTTGTATGTAGCTTTAGTTTTTCAATTGCATGAAGGTTAGGGCTTGGATGAGAATTTCGACCCTTCTTCATGAAATTACGTCCAAATGCATGGGTAAAAATTGGGGAAAACTTGATATTCATGAAATTAGGTATATGAGGATTCTACTGTATTTTTTTGGGAATTTTTAGAAATAAAAGTTTCTGTTGACTGAAATTGACCTAGGGGTAATTCGGTAAATTTCCTAGTTAAAATTGGGGAAAACTTGAAATTACGAATCTAGGGATCATGAGGGACGTAATGAATATTTTTACGAAATTTTTGGATAACTTTTCTTGTATGACTTAAACTTTGAACTGGGGGTATTTCTGTCTTTTGTTATCAGAACTAGTAGAAAACTATGAATATGTGATATTCTGCATTTATGTTAATTGTGAACGAAATTTAGTGAATTTTCTGTATTATTATGTATTTTTAATTGAATGGTGTATGCAGAAAGTAATGACACGAAATATTGATTGATAACTTTGGGTGATAACTTAGCAAGGTTAGACTGAACTAATCAGCATGAAACCTAAGGACTACACTACTATGTGAATTATGCGATTTTTGGAATATTATGTGTTTAATGTGATTTTTGAATATTATGTGTTTAATGTGATTTTTGAATATTATGTGATTATGTGATTTTTTGAATATTATGTGGTTATGTGATTTTCGAATATTATGTGGTTATGTGAACTCAAATATTATGTGTTGTGGTCATGGAATGGATAGGACTAAGGCTAAGTGTAACTGTGTACTCAAGGGGATAGTCTATATGTGATATGTTAAGGGTTTGAATTTCAGCCCTGTATTGTGATATGTGAGGGGGTTGTTGTTCAGCCTGCCTGATGTGATTATTGTGATAAGGGGGTTGTTATTCAGCCTGCCTGATGTGATTATTGTGATGAGGGGGTTGTTGTTCAGCCTGCCTGTTATGATTATTGTGATGACTATCCTAGAGTCTAGTTGACACTTAGAAGTCCACCGTTGTGAAATAAGATATAAGATGTGTCTGTTGTCCAGTAGGAACCTTTTGGGAGAACGGGTTTTGACGCAAAGTGCCATGTCTTGGTCGGACAGGGGCCACCTCTTGATGTCATCACTCTTTTTGTGATATGGGGTGTCGTAGAGCAAAGTGCCACGTCGTGACCCGGCGGGGGCCACCTCTTGAATCTACACACTATCCATCGATGTGTTATGGGGTGTTTTAGAGCAAAGTGCCACGTCGTGACCTGGCGGGGGCCACCTCTTGATTCTACTCACTGTCCATGTTTATATGTTGCATGAAATTTTGCAGTCTCCCAGTGCTTAGGCCAAAGCCGGGTTAGACCATAATGGTCACTACTGAATATGCTGGACAACTAGGTTAATTAAGTGTTGGTGTGTACATCTGAGTTGGTTTAGAGTATAAAACTGAGTTTGTTATATGTTGGTGTGTACATCTGACTGTTTATATGACTTCTGTTTTCTTTATGTTGTTATATATTGACATAATGTTCCTGTTAAAGATTTTTAAAATAATCTGTCTATATTTTTGAGTGTATGTTATGGATGGTCGATTTAGACTATCCACTCACTGGGCTGTGTAGCTCACCCCTCACTATTTTCAGGCATAGAGCAGGGGCGCATTTCTTAGGTTAGCATTGGCATGGATATCGCTAGTTTGCTGTTTAAGAACTTTTGTGCTTAATTATTTGGGGCCGGTTGTGGCCGAACTATATGAATGATATGAGCTTTGTGAACCATGTGAACTATGTGAACTTGTGATGTCAGATTGTGGCTGTTAAATGAGTTTGATTTTTGTGTCACCGCGGGCTTCAGCCTGGTTTCGGTGTTTGGTATGAGTTTATAAAAATCGATTTTGTGATTTTGTTTTGAAATTCGGTTTGTGGTGTATTCTTTGTAATCGGTTTTGATATATCTGTAACTTGCATATGTCTAGTGCAAGTATTGCCTGGTGGCAGGTACCTTTATGGATTTTATGGATTTGATACGGATTTGATATAACTGTTGCCTTGCATATGTCTAGTGTAAGGAATGCGTGGTGGCAGGTACCTTTATGAAATTGTGTTTTTGTGGAGATTTATATGTATGGATTTTTGAAAATTTTCAGATCGGGTTTCCTGAACGGGGTTTTACCTAGCATATGTATCGATCTTGTATGATAACATCCTGTTTCTTTCATGATTTGTGTTGCTTGTTTGGGGTTAAGATAACGGGATGTTACACGCTTAGGGAAAGATTCCTCCAACTCCTTGCGTCACCTTCAAATGAAATTCAGATTAGTGTAGGGTCAAGTTCTAAAAACTATAGATGGAAGAGGGGAAAGAACTTAGCCGATATTGAAGTCTTGTTGGTGTTGCCTTCATGCTAGCCGAAATTGAAAGAACTATGAAGAGTCTTTGTTGCTGCCGAGATCAAGGTGGATGAGATCCTTTAGAGCCTCGCCAAGAGTAAGCAAAGTCCTTCAAGGTTGGATGCGTTGAGAGCTTGAGAAGAAGGGGGGGAGAAGGGAAAGGGCTCGGCCCTTTAGAGGAGAGGGGAGGTAGAAAACTTCTTTAGGCGACACAAGCACCAATGCTAACACAAGGATTTTTTTCACTAGGCAACTAATAGACAAAGAGAGGGGAGGTTACAATTTATAGGCTCAACAAGCCATGGGCAAGGGTGACATTTCACCCTAGGCGCAAATCACAACATTATGGAGGAAATTAATGCTCAATAAAAACATTTCCATCCTCAATTTCGAATTTCAAATTCTTTCTTTCTTGTAGCCGAATTCTCTTGGGCTCCTTCCTTCTTTGCTTGGATGAGATGGCGCCTCTTGCATTGGATTCATTTGAATTCGAAAAACTTCCTTCAAGATGCATGGGCGGCTAGAGGCTTCCAAAGGTGGCTCCACAAATTGGGGATCTAGATGATGATCCCTTGATTTGTGGATCTAGATTGATCCTTGATGGCTAGGCGCATTGATGGCTCTTCACTTGGCAATTTGTGGGCTGGTTTCTCTCATTCGAAATCTTCTTCATATTAGGTGGCGCCTTGGTTAATTTGGAAGGTGGAGTTGCATTCATTGTAAGCCCCTTCAACTTGAAGTCTTTAGTTGAAGTAGTTGAAGTGCCTCCTTCCATAATTGGAGCTTTACTTGAGTGGCTTAACTTGAGCTTCCTAGCTTCCCTTTAGCTGGGCTATAACCTGCCCAATTATTGACACAAAACCTAGTAGACTATTCTAGGAAGTAATGCATGACCAAATAAGGAAACTTCACAATGCACTAGGGCTTTTATTCAAGGCAAATAAGGAAACTACAAATAAGGAAAGAAAGGTGACCTAGGATGAAAAGCCATATCTGAGGGGCTTCCTCCTAGTCCTTCCAGACCTTCTTGGGGCAGGGCTGGCCCCTCCATCACATGACTCATGCTCATTATCTAAGATAGTCTATAACCATTATGTTTCAAATGATATCGAACCATCTCAAAACAATGCCAATCATCATTTAGAAACACAAGTGATCTCAAGTCAGAGGAAGTATGCCACTTGTTCGCATACAAGGATTATTCACATTGTGACATGCAACTGAATATCATAGTAGGGTCTGTCCAGTATATCCAATGTACCCATGAGTCTACATCTTATTCCATGCTCGAAGCATCCTATAAGATTAGAACACATATTAGTCTCAATCATATCAAGGCTGTCTCATGTTCACCAAGATATCTCGACTAAGGACTATACTGCATGTCAGCCAAGCTGAACATCATTGAGACATTATTCAGAAGTATACACATTGCAGCAGATAATGTAACAACCTGAATAACAACCATTGCCTTTATAAACATAGAGTTTATACATGATACTGATACAATCCCAAGGCCTCAAACATTAGCCTTAAGGGCATACCCCAACAATCTCCCACTTGCACTTAATCTAATGGTTGAGAAATCTCAAACCCATATTATTACAGTGCTTCTCATGCTTCTGCTGCGCCAGAGGCTTAGTAAGCGGGTCAGCTAGATTGTCATATGTATGAACCTTGCAAACTTTGATCTCGCCACGATCAATGATCTCCCGGATCAAATGAAACCTTCTCTGTATGTGCTTGGACTTCTGGTGCGACCGTGGTTCCTTTGCTAGTGCTATAGCTCCAGTGTTATCACAGAAGATAACCAAGGGATCTGCACTCGAAGGAACAACACCAAGTTCCTGAACGAACTTACGAATCCACACTGCCTCCTTGGATGCTTCCGAGGCTGCAACATACTCGGCTTCTGTTGTGGAATCAGCAACAATTGACTGTTTGAAACTTTTCCACACCACTGCTCCTCCATTCAAGCTAAAAACATAGCCTGATTGCGATCGGAAATCATCCTGGTCAGACTGGAACGAAGCGTCAGTATATCCTTCAATACTGAGTTCTTCCTGACCACCATATACCAAGAACATATCTTTGGTCCTCCGCAGATATTTCAAAATGTTCTTGACTGCAATCCAGTGCACCTGACCTAGATTACTTTGGAACCGACTGGTCACGCTTAACCCGTAAGTGACGTCTGGGCGAGTACACAACATCGCATACATAACGGACCCAATAGCCGAAGCATAAGGCCTATTGTCCATTTCATCTTTCTCAGTCTGTGTTTGTGGACACTGACTCTTTGAAAGATTCAGACCATGTCTGACTGGAAGATATCCTCTTTTAGAATTTTCTAAATGGAATCTCTCCAGGACTTTATCGATGTAAGTACTTTGGCACAGCCCGAGAAGCCTCTTAGATCTAACTCTGTAGATCTTCACACCTAATACATAGGCTGCTTCTCCCAAATCTTTCATCTGGAAACATTTTCTTAACCATGCTTTGACTGCATGCAGTTCAGGAATATCATTTCCAATGATTAAGATATCATCGACGTAGAGGACTAGGAAAGTAATCACGCTCCCACTAAACCTCTTATATACACACGGGTCATCTTCATTCTTGATGAAACCAAATTCACAGATTGATTCATCAAAACGAATATTACAGCTTCTTGATGCTTGCTTAAGTCCATAAATGGACTTCCTTAATTTGCATATTTTATGACGATCTAATGGATTAGTGAAACCTTCAGGTTGTGTCATATACACATCCTCCTGCAAATTTCCATTAAGGAAAGCAGTCTTCACATCCATCTGCCAGATCTCATAATTATAATATGCTGCTATCACGAGAGAAAGTTTCATCATAATCTATCCCGTAGATTTGTTTGAAACCTTTCGCAACTAGCCTGCCTTTATAGGTAACCACGTTACCATCCAAGTCAATCTTCCTTTTGAAGATCCACTTACAGCCTATAGGGATTACTCCCGGAGGCGGATCAACCAAATCCCAGACTTGGTTATCTGACATGGAGTCCATCTCGGCTCGCATAGCTTCAAGCCATCTCGCTGATTCCGGTCCACTGACCGCATCCGCATAAGTGAGGGGTTCATCATCAATGATGTAGACTCCGTTATAGCGCTCAGGCTGTCGACGGATCCTTCCCGATCTTCGCGGTTCCCGTGATATCTGAGCCTCAGGTTGTTCAGTAACCTGTTCTATTGGCTCAGGCTCATCCAATTGTGCTTGACTACTTTGTCCTGCTTCTGGATTCTCATCCACTTTTATTTCTTTCCCACTGGCCTCTTGCAGAAGAAATTCCTTCTCAAGAAAAATAGCCGTCCGAGCAACAAATACCTTGTTCTCCTTGGGATCGTAGAAATAATAACCCTTAGTTTCTTTAGGGTAACCGACAAAGATACATTTCTCAGATCTGCTCTCCAGTTTCCCAGAGGCGAGCTTTTTGACATAAGCCTCGCAACCCCAGATCTTAATAAATGTCAAGCTTGGCTGTTTCCCATACCATAACTCATATGGCGTCTTTGAAACTGCCTTGGATGGCACTCGGTTTAGTACCTTTGCAGCTGTTTCCAGTGCAAATCCCCAAAAGGAGTAAGGTAGAGTAGCCTGACTCATCATAGAATGAACCATATCCAGTAAGGTTCTGTTCCTCCTCTCGGACACACCATTCCATTGCGGTGTTCCTGGGGGAGTGAGCTGTGAGATAATCCCACACTCCTTCAGATAGTCAGTAAACTCTCGACTCAAGTATTCACCACCTCGATCTGAATGAAGTGCTTTGATATTTCGGCCCAGTTGATTTTGCACTTCATTTTTGAACTCTTTGAACTTGTCAAAAGATTCACTCTTATGTCTCATAAGATAGACATAACCATACCTACTGAAATCATCAGTAAAGGTAATGAAGTACGAATAGCCACCTCTGGCATGTTTACTAAATGGCCCACACACATCACTGTGTATAAGGTCAAGTAAACCTGAAGCCCTTTGACCTTTCTTAGGAAAAGGAGACTTCGTCATTTTACCCATTAAACAAGCTTTGCATGTATCAATCTCCTCATAGGAGAATGATCCCAGCAGTCCATGGTCATGCAACCACTTAATGCGTTTCTTGTTAATATGGCCTAAACGACTATGCCATAGCAAGGTGCTGTCATCAGCAAACTTGGCTTTCTTAATATCAATATTTTGTATAGAACATTCCATGTCCAACATGAATAACCCATTGTTAATCGATCCAGTAGCATAAACAATATTATCAAAAGAAAGATAACACTTTGAAATCTTGCATTCAAAGGAAAACCCTTTCCTGACAAGAGCAGGAATAGAGATAATATTTTTCGTTAAGCTTGGTACAAAATAACAATTGTCCAGTTCCAATACAACCCCAGATGGTAATGAGATGTAATAAATTCCTACAGCAACAGCAGCAACCCGTGCCCCGTTTCCAACTCGTAGGTCCACCTCATGCTGTCCCACCTGTCTTCTTCTCTTGAGTTCCTGTACATTTGAACAAATGTGAACTCCACATGCAGTGTCCAACACCCATGATATAGAAGAAGAAGATATCATGACTTCAGTCACAAAAATACCTGAGCCGGAAGCAAAAGGATTGCTTCCCTTCTTATCTCCTTGGAGCGCTTTACAGTCCCTTTTCCAGTGACCCAGCTGGCCACAGTGGAAACATCTGTATTCCTTCGACCGCTTAACCTTTTGTTTCAGAGCCTTGCTGTAGCTCTTAATAGGGGCTTTGCCTTTCTTCCCCTTCTTCTTGTTCCTTGAATGAACCATTAGGACAGAGGATGAAGGCGTTCCCTTCTCACGAGACTGAGTCTGCTCAGTCGTCAAGAGCATGTTCAGTAACTCTGCCGGCGTACAGTCGATCTTGTTCATATTGAAATTAATAATGAATGGATCGAAAGAGGCCGGGAGAGACTGAAGGATGATGTCTACAACAAGCTCCTGATTGATGGTGTGTCCCAGTTTCTATAGAGCCTCCTTGTACCCAATCATCTTGAGTACGTGAGCTGCCACTGGACTCCCTTCAGCCAGTTTGCTCTGAAAGAAAAGTTTAGTCAAATTGTAGCGTTCAGTCCTTGCCTGTGCAGCATACAACAACTTGAGATTTGCTATTATTTCAATAGCAGACAAATCTTCATGTTGACGCTGCAGCTGTGGCGTCATAGACGCTAGCATCAGGCAAGCGACATCAATGCTATCATTGACGTGCTTTTCATAAGCATCCCGAACCGCCCTTGCGGCGTTCGGAGCGGGTTGAGGCGGTATAGCCGTCTCGAGGACATACAGTTTCCACTCAGCCTTAAGAACAATCTTAAGGTGTCCGTACCAGTCTGAGAAGTTTGGCCCAGCAAACTTCTCCCTTTCCAGTAGGGATCGTACATTGAACGCTGTGGTGTTCGTTGCTGCAGTAATCTACAACAATGCAAGAACAGCAAGGTTAGTATCAATGTTAGAATCAATTCAGGACTTAAGAAAGATTCTTTTCTCACTATTTTATCTGACTGAAAAATCCAATAAAACAGTCCGAAAGAGTGAAACTCTTTTAGTGAGATGGGATCCAGATTTCATACTTGGTCTCCGCGTCCCGCTCAGGCGAGATAAGATGCACAGAGAGTACAAGCACTAATTTCTGGTAGGCAATCCCTGCTAATCGCCAACCCGTGCGATTCCCCTCCATCTGGGCAATCCAGCAAACTGTGCCAACTGAGTTGGTACAACACAGTCTCTGATCCCACAGATGGCTGCCTCCATATAGCTACCATATGTGCCACATATGTAGCCTACATGGTCAAGCTGACCCGACCTACTCCCTGGACCACCACGTGCTATGCTGAGCAACGAGAAGCGATAAATCCCTTCCCTGTAACACGCAGGTGTAATCGCACACCGTCTGAACATAGATGGGCGTGCCCACTGAGTGGGTACAACACGGCCCCAACGATAGTCAGAACAGTGAGGTTTCGCGTCAGAAGGCTTACTAGCTTGATATTTTAGCGTTGGATTTTAACGGTCTTTTTTTTTATCTTCTCAACTATCATGCAAATCTTATGGTGATAGCAGAAGAAGATTAAATCATGCAATTCTAATTATACAAACAATAAATAGAAAGCATGCTGATCTTATGTGGTAAAAGCCCATAAGCCTAGGTAAGACATTAATTTAACTTAAGTCTTTACTTGAGCTCTTCATGGGTCTTTTGCATCTCATCTGGCCCCAAACCAGGGACAAGCGCCCACTGCAGCTCAGGTGCGCCCACCAAGTAAATGCGCCTGTCCTAGAGTCGAACTCTAGACCTTCCACCTGGTCAAGCCTCAAGCTGCATGCGCCTCTGCCATGTGTGCTCTGTGCTCTTGTCTGATTAAAATACAATTTAATCTATCTAGACAAGAATGACACGTAGGTCAATTACACAATAAATTAATTAAAATGTGATGCACAGATCACAATTATAATAATTTACATTTTAATCCAGGCACGCAGGCCCCAGCACAGCACACATTAAAATGGGCAGCCCACATAAGATTAAATAGACAATCATCATGGTATACAATCAACATGTGATCCAACAATAAGAAAATAAAGTTTTCGAAAACCCATTGGCATCAATTTTATTTTCCTTATGTGCCCTACTACCTTACAACGGTCCATTAATAGGGATCCACTCATCAGACCTAGTCAGACCCACTGCCCTTGCATGCACCAAGTCCTAACTGACTTGAGTTGACCCAGTGGCCAACAATGCATGCGTTGGGCTGAACGAGAATCATGAGTTCTGGCAAGCGGGTGTGAGCCCGGGCCTAACTCTAGAGCGTTCACTGGTTGTCTCAACCAGACATCGCTACACGCCTGTCTGCAGTCGACCTATAGCCACCTAGTGCTTGCGCACAGATGCCATCTGGTCGACCCTTCTAGGCTGTCAGATAGTCTGATCAGACCGGTTGGATCTGGACTAGACAATGACTTCAACCCTAATAACCCGTCTAAGGTTTTACAGTAGGCGCCTATAGATCTAAGTGAGGCGCGCAAGTTAACAAGTTTTTGAAGAAAAACTACAACATGCGCCAACTAGAAAACATGTTCATCAAGTTTTCGCATCTAGTTCAGATCTAAGCATAGAAGCGCAAACATGGATCACTAGAGCCTCAAGCAATCATAAAACATGCTAATAACCTGCTCTGATACCAATTGAAAGTCCCCTAAAGGGGGGGGGGGCGAAACCCTAAAGTGGCGCATGTAGAATTTTGGGCAGCGGAAATAAGGGTTTCTAGGTGATCGGTTGCATGCATGTCATATGATCAACCTTCAAAAACTTGTATACATTGATAAGAGTCATACCATCGCCATTGCTTGGATGGTTGTAAAACCCGAGAATTTTGATGTATTAAACCTCGGTATGTGACTCATTTTAATTATCTATAATCAGGTATTTATTATCCTTGTTGGTGGGATTTTTGGCTAAGGGGAAAATTATTCTCCTGCAGGGCAAAAATAAGTTGCTGTGGAGGAGTCTTGAACCTGAGACCTCTCCTGTGTATGTTGGCCTGGCTACCAGAGTTCCAGCCCAGTCTTTGTGTTAGGTATGTGGGCGCCCCCTTATTATGTGAGTATACAGATTAAATGCAGATTTCACTTAAGTGACTTGGCATCACTTAAGTTGTTTCCGGTTTTCATCCTAACCCTAGCCGACCCTTACGATTTTTCCTCTCCCTCTCGTGGACTCTCGTGGACGATTTGCAGCCGCGCCTTCCCCTTTCGTCCAGCTCCTTTCCGGCGAGGTTCCGGCGGCGGCGCTTGGTTTTCCGGCGTGGTGGACAGCGGCGACGTGTGGGAGCTTCAAACAAGCCTCTTTGCTCACGATTTGCTTGCAAATCATCCTCAAGGCGAGTGGAAATCCTATGTTACTTGTAATCCGATTATATGATCTTTCCCTTGACATGTTTCCTTGCTTTGTGATGGAAAAACGAGTAGCTTACCATGAAACC
Source organism: Costus lasius (assembly GCA_027563935.2). Lineage (NCBI taxonomy): Eukaryota > Viridiplantae > Streptophyta > Magnoliopsida > Zingiberales > Costaceae > Costus > Costus lasius. Next base: position 59,829,870 of record CM050454.1, on the reverse strand, counting down.
GTGATCACCCATTTGAAGTTTCGAAAATCAGATTTAGGGGCTCTAATCATAGGGCTTTTCGTTCTTTACTTGATTAGATGTCTTATGAGGATGAGTGATCATGATCTTGAGCTTCAATTTGATTGTATGATGTATTCATGAAAAACCCTAGAGTATGACATGCGCCCATGCCCTAAATTGATGAAATTTTATGCTAACTTTTGGGGAAAACTTAGGATTCATGAAATTAGAAGTATGAGGGAATTTATCATGAATTTTATGCTATTTTTGGAGCCTTAATTCATGCTGGCCGAAATTTACCCTAGGGGTATTTTGGTCAATGTTCAGTTAACTTTTGGGGCAAAGCTGTTATTCATGTAATTGAGTTTATATGGTGCTTAAATATGATTTTTGCCTAATTTTAGGAATTTTCTATGCATAGTTACAAGTGTAATCGTTCTCTTGAAATTAAGTGATGGTAATGTGTGCAATGTTTGTAAATTCTGTTTGATAACCTAGAATATAGATGTTACAATCTAATTGCATGAAATCTAGGATTAACACATTATACCTGTATGGAAACATTTGTTGAGAACTTAGCATGGTATCTTCCTAACCTGATTGCATGAAACTTAAGGACTACCCTGTCTAAGACATTTATGCTGTTTAATTAATTTCGAGTGGTGAATGATATCCGGGTGTTAGTCTTTTGCTATAAGCGTGTGGCATAAGTCATGTCCATTATGTGTGACCCTGGAGATGTTGTGAAGTGAGGCAAAGTGTCACGCCTTGGTCAGGCGGGGGCCACCACTTGATCTTCCTTCACAGATGTGATTAGTTTAGCATAAGAGAGACAAAGTGCCACGCTACTGGTAAGCGAGGGCCACCTCTTGAACTCTCTGACTGCTGTGTGACCAATGTGGGGAAACAAAGTGCCACGCCGTGACTTGGCGGGGGCCACCTCTTGATTTACCACATTGTCTGAGTGGGTAGATGGAGATCAGCGTGCCACGTCTTAGCTAGACGGGGGCCACCTCCTGATTCCTCCCCTACTGTTTGGCATGCATGCATTCTCTGAGCCCTGACGAGGGAAGGGTCGGACCTTTGTGGTCATTTCGTTCTGTTCTGGATTTGGACATGTTAGGATTGGATGTGCGTCTACTTGTGTGCTCTGCTTTGCCATGTGATATGTGAGTTTCTATTTTGGTTTCGTTGTATTATGATTTGATTTCGCCATGTGGATTGTTTTGTAAGTTTGTGTTCTTATTCGTATTTGATTTTGATATTTGATAATTGCACTTGGTAAATGTTTTGAAAAACCTTACATGCTACTTTTGAATGTATTAATGGAGGGGTTTCATAGGGTTCTCACTTGCGGAGCTGTTAGCTCACCCCCTCTAATATCTACAGGTGAGAGACCGTGATTGATACAGCGTTATGCACCTTGAGATATGAGTAGCTTGACGAAGCTTTGGGCTTTGTGATATGGACCTTGTAAAAGATTTCGGTTGTATTTGAATACTTGTATCGTGACTCCGTTATCTGGGGCCTGCGTGCCTGTATTAGTTATACTTTGTTTTGGATGATGGATACTATATTCTGGTTACATGTGAGGGCTTAGGCCCATTTTGTTATAAGATTTCGGTTGTGGTATTTTCATCGTTTTGATGGGATTTTATGTTCAGTCTGCTGTGATATGAGATTTTGTCTCCGTATATGTATAGTACGGAGTTGTGAACTGATTCGGTTATGTTTAGTATTATATAAGTTGAAATTACTTGTTGTTATGAATCAGTACAGCATGTACATGTATGGGAATTTTCCCGACCTTGTATGTACGCATACATGCTGCCGGATTTTTGTATAAATTTTCAGATCTTTTATTCCCTAGCTCCGTTAGTAGTATGATCTTGGCGTTCGGTTTTATTTCTCGTGACGTTCCTCGTATGATTTCCGCATGAACTTCGGGGTTAAGTATCGAGGGGCGTTACATATGGTATCAGAGGGAGTTTCTAGCGAATATTAGGTCTGGGTAGTAAAACATTGTTTGTGTATTGCATAGAAATAAACCAAGTAAGGAATTGGTTGCTAGTAAGGTAAGGAAATTATTGTTTGTCTTGACTTGCAAGGTGTTTTTGCTAGGTAAGAATGGTGCGACCCAAGGGTAATGCTGATGATCAGATGGCTGGCTTTATGAGGGCTTTGGAGTCTATGAGTGGTATGATACAACAACAGGGTGCCCTCATTCAGCAGCAGGCTCAGGTTATGCAAGAACAGCAACAGATGATGAGAGAGCAGCGTGAGCAGCATCAGGAGTTTCAGCAGCAACTCCTGCAGCAGAACCGCGATCAGCAACAAGAATTTCACCAGCAAATGCAGCAGCAGATGCAGTCCCAGTCTCATTCCCAGCCACAGTCGGCTGAGAAGGAGAATGTGGGGAGTTCTCAGGAGAATGGGCATAAGAGGTATGCTCAACTGGTGAAGGAATTTCAGCGTATGAACCCTCCAGCTTTTTATGGGAGCCCAGGGCCTAGAGCAGCTGAGGACTGGCTTGCTGACTTAGATAAGATTTTTGCGGTGATGCGATGTAGCGAAGAGGATAAACTGTGCCTGTCAGTATATATGCTGAAGGGGAATGCTGAGATATGGTGGAAAGGAGTTGAGAGGCTAGCAACTGAAAAAGGGGATAATGTAGACTGGGTTTACTTCATGAGGAAATTTAATGACAAGTACTTTCCACCTAGCATGAATGAAGAGAAGGAGGTGGAGTTTATCCACCTGGTGCAGGGTGACCTTTCTGTGGCTCAATATGATATCATGTTCACCCAGTTGTCCAAGTATGCTCCCCATTTGGTCAGCACTGAGGAACTAAGGGCCAGGAAGTTTCAGAGGGGTTTGAGAAAAGATATCAGAGATCGGATTGTGGCATTACATCTAGAGACCTATGCTGAGGTTTTAGAGAGGGCTCTCACAGTGGAGAGATCAATTTCTGAGCAGGCAGTGGTGATTGCCCCAACCCCTGTTGTGGAGACTGTTGCTCCAGTTCCCCAGAGTCATGAAAAGAAACAATATAAGCACAAGGATAAGAAAGGTAGGCATCCTCCCTACCAGAAGAATTTTAAATCTGCCCGAGGTGATACCGTGGAAGGCAGAAAGTGCTATCATTGTGGAAGCAGTGGTCACGAGATCAAGGACTGCTATAAGAAGTCAGGGGCTTGTTTCAAGTGTGGTAAGGCCGGACACCGTATCAAAGACTGCCCACAGCTGAAGTCTTCATCTCAGGGTACTGATAAGCCCACAGTGCAGACTCGAGTATATGCTATTGCTGAGAAGGACGCTAGGGCTTCTAAGTCAGTTGTGGAAGGTACTCTTTTTGTTTTCGATCAGTTAGCACGTGTTTTATTTGATCCTGGTGCCAATCTCTCTTTCGTATCAGTTCATTTTGTTCGTTATTTGCCTGTGGCACCTGAGACTCTTGATTGTGCTATATCTGTCTGCACCCCTATGGGTGATTCCCTGGTAACAGATGTGCTTTATCCTGATTGCATGCTTAGGATAGAGGAATATGACTTGTTTGTTGATTTGATATTGCTTGACATGCTTGACTATGATGTGATATTAGGGATGGACTGGTTGTCCTCTTACCATGCCACCCTAGATTGTTTTGAAAAGTTGGTGACTCTGAATTTGAGTGAGGGTCACCAATTGCATATCAAGGGTTTGATTGCAGATCAGGGGTTACATGTGATCTCTTTCCTGCATGCTCAAAAGTTATTGGCTGGCGGCTGTAAAGGCTACTTGGCACATGTGAAGGTTCAGGATGAACCTGTATCTGATTTGACTTATATACATGTGGTGAATGAATTCCCAGATGTATTTTCTGATGAGTTATCTGGGTTACCACCTGACCGGGAAGTGGAATTCAGTATTGACTTGATACCTGGCACTGCCCCAATCTCTAAAGCCCCTTACCGCATGGCCACCTCTGAATTGGCTGAGTTGAAGAAACAGCTGGAAGAATTGCTAGAAAAAGGGTACATCAGGCCTAGCGCGTCTCCTTGGGGAGCGCCTGTGTTGTTTGTAAAGAAGAAGGACGGATCACTGAGAATGTGCATCGATTACCGTCAGCTGAACCAGGTAACAGTTAAGAACAAGTACCCTCTGCCCCGTATTGATGATCTCTTCGATCAGTTACAGGGCGCTACTGTCTTCTCCAAGATTGACTTAAGGTCTGGGTATTATCAGCTGAAGGTCAGAGAGGAGGATGTAGTTAAGACAGCATTCAGGACAAGGTATGGGCATTATGAATTTTTAGTTATGCCTTTTGGACTAACGAATGCCCCTGCTGTCTTTATGGACCTTATGAATAGGGTGTTTCACCATCTCCTGGATAAATGCGTGGTTGTATTTATCGATGACATTTTGGTTTACTCGCGGAGTGCTCAAGATCACGCACAGGACTTACGCAAGGTGATGGAAATTCTGAGAAGTAAAAGGTTGTATGCCAAGGCCAGTAAATGCGAGTTCTGGTTGGAGAAGATTAACTTTTTGGGACATGTGATATCCGGACAGGGTGTGTCTGTGGATCCAGCTAAGGTAGAGGCTATTATTAGCTGGGGAAGACCAACAAATACATTTGAGATTCGAAGTTTCTTGGGCTTAGCAGGTTACTACCGCAGATTTGTTGAAGGGTTTTCCAAGCTGGCGGGCCCTTTAACAAAGTTGACCAGGAAGAATGCTGATTTCATCTGGGATGGCAAGTGTGAGGAAAGTTTCCTCGAGCTGAAGAAGCGTTTGACTAGTGCACCGATTCTCACCATACCTAGTGGCGGTGAAGGTTTCACTGTGTACACGGACGCCTCTGGCAAAGGTTTGGGCTGTGTACTCATGCAGCATGGTAAGGTGGTTGCCTATGCTTCCAGGCAGTTAAAAGAATACGAGTCCAACTACCCTACCCATGATTTGGAGTTGGCTGCAGTGGTGTTTGCATTGAAGATTTGGCGTCATTATCTGCTGGGTCAGACTTTTGATTTATACACCGACCATCAGAGCCTCAAATACATATTTACCCAGAAAGAACTCAACATGCGGCAGCGGCGGTGGATGGAACTGATCAAAGATTATGATTTTACTATTCACTACCAGGAGGGTAAGGCAAATGTGGTTGCAGACGCATTGAGCAGGCGGCCTGTGACTTCTGTGGCTGCACTTCTTGTGCAGGAGTGGCGCTTGCTTGATGAGTTCAGTAGACTTCGATTGGATGTGACACCTCGTGGTAATAAGTGTTTTGTTGCTGCACTTAGAGTTGAGTCTGATATTTTGCAAAAGTTGAGCAAAGCACAGTTGGTTGATCCTGAAATTTTGAAATGGAAAGAAAAATTGGAGATGGGATTGATTGAGGATTTCAGCTTATCCACAGATGGTTTGCTTAGGTTCCATGGAAGGGTCTGTGTCCCTGAGGACCCTAAGTTGAGACAAGAGATTTTAGCTGAAGGCCACAGTTCTAAGTATTCTATTCACCCTGGTAGTACCAGAATGTATCAGGACCTGAAGAAAAGTTTCTGGTGGCAAGGGATGAAGAATGACGTGGCGCAGTTTGTGGCTAGATGTTTGACATGCCAGACGGTTAAAGCCGAGCATCAGAGACCGGGTGGATCCCTCCAACCACTTCAGATTCCTCTGTGGAAGTGGGAAAATATCAGCATGGACTTTGTCTGTGGATTACCCCGGACCAGAAATGGGCACGATGCTATTTGGGTTATCGTGGACAGACTTACTAAGTCCGCCCACTTTTTGCCTATCAAGATGACTTATCCTTTGGAGAGGCTTGCCAGGTTGTACATTGACGAGATTGTGAGATTGCATGGTGTTCCGGTAGATATTGTATCTGACCGCGATTCCAGGTTCTTATCTCGGTTTTGGAAGAAGCTTCAGGAAGATTTGGGCACCAAGCTCAGTTTTAGCACTGCATATCACCCGCAGTCTGATGGGCAGACTGAGAGGACCATACAGACATTGGAGGACTTGCTGAGATCTTACATCATTGATTGGCATGGTGAGTGGGACAGAGACTTAGCCCTGATTGAGTTTACTTACAACAATAGTTACCACTCTAGTATCCAGATGGCCCCGTACGAGGCATTGTACGGAAGAAGATGCAGAACTCCCTTGAGTTGGGAGGAGGTAGGTGATAGAACCTTGCTCCAGTCTGATGCTGTGCAGGAAGCCACAGATAAAGTAAAGATTATTCAAGAAAAGCTAAAGGCTGCACAGGATAGGCAGAAAAGCTACGCTGATGTGAGAAGGAGACCTCTGGAATTCATGGTGGGAGAACATGTATTTGTTAAGGTTTCTCCTACAAAAGGTGTGATGCGATTCGGAAAGAAAGGGAAATTAAGCCCTAGATATGTGGGTCCGTTTGATATCATCGAGAGGGTTGGACCGGTTGCTTACCGATTAGCCTTACCGCCATCCTTGGAGCATCTACACAGCGTGTTTCACGTATCCGTGCTTAGGAAGTATTGTTATGACCCGTCACATATCTTGGATTCCACACCTTTGCAAATTGATGAAAATCTGACTTATGTTGAAAGGCCACTTAAGATTGTGGATAGAAAAGAGAAAGTCCTTCGAAGCAAGGTGATACCTCTAGTGAAAGTTATTTGGGGAAATCAGTCCGTGGAAGAAGCTACTTGGGAGTTGGAAACCGATATGAGAAAGGATTACCCACATTTATTTGAATCTGCTCCCGATTTGCTTTAGAGGACTAAAGCCTTTTAAGGAGGAGAGGATGTAAAACCCGAGAATTTTGATGTATTAAACCTCGGTATGTGACTCATTTTAATTATCTATAATCAGGTATTTATTATCCTTGTTGGTGGGATTTTTGGCTAAGGGGAAAATTATTCTCCTGCAGGGCAAAAATAAGTTGCTGTGGAGGAGTCTTGAACCTGAGACCTCTCCTGTGTATGTTGGCCTGGCTACCAGAGTTCCAGCCCAGTCTTTGTGTTAGGTATGTGGGCGCCCCCTTATTATGTGAGTATACAGATTAAATGCAGATTTCACTTAAGTGACTTGGCATCACTTAAGTTGTTTCCGGTTTTCATCCTAACCCTAGCCGACCCTTACGATTTTTCCTCTCCCTCTCGTGGACTCTCGTGGACGATTTGCAGCCGCGCCTTCCCCTTTCGTCCAGCTCCTTTCCGGCGAGGTTCCGGCGGCGGCGCTTGGTTTTCCGGCGTGGTGGACAGCGGCGACGTGTGGGAGCTTCAAACAAGCCTCTTTGCTCACGATTTGCTTGCAAATCATCCTCAAGGCGAGTGGAAATCCTATGTTACTTGTAATCCGATTATATGATCTTTCCCTTGACATGTTTCCTTGCTTTGTGATGGAAAAACGAGTAGCTTACCATGAAACCGTGATCACCCATTTGAAGTTTCGAAAATCAGATTTAGGGGCTCTAATCATAGGGCTTTTCGTTCTTTACTTGATTAGATGTCTTATGAGGATGAGTGATCATGATCTTGAGCTTCAATTTGATTGTATGATGTATTCATGAAAAACCCTAGAGTATGACATGCGCCCATGCCCTAAATTGATGAAATTTTATGCTAACTTTTGGGGAAAACTTAGGATTCATGAAATTAGAAGTATGAGGGAATTTATCATGAATTTTATGCTATTTTTGGAGCCTTAATTCATGCTGGCCGAAATTTACCCTAGGGGTATTTTGGTCAATGTTCAGTTAACTTTTGGGGCAAAGCTGTTATTCATGTAATTGAGTTTATATGGTGCTTAAATATGATTTTTGCCTAATTTTAGGAATTTTCTATGCATAGTTACAAGTGTAATCGTTCTCTTGAAATTAAGTGATGGTAATGTGTGCAATGTTTGTAAATTCTGTTTGATAACCTAGAATATAGATGTTACAATCTAATTGCATGAAATCTAGGATTAACACATTATACCTGTATGGAAACATTTGTTGAGAACTTAGCATGGTATCTTCCTAACCTGATTGCATGAAACTTAAGGACTACCCTGTCTAAGACATTTATGCTGTTTAATTAATTTCGAGTGGTGAATGATATCCGGGTGTTAGTCTTTTGCTATAAGCGTGTGGCATAAGTCATGTCCATTATGTGTGACCCTGGAGATGTTGTGAAGTGAGGCAAAGTGTCACGCCTTGGTCAGGCGGGGGCCACCACTTGATCTTCCTTCACAGATGTGATTAGTTTAGCATAAGAGAGACAAAGTGCCACGCTACTGGTAAGCGAGGGCCACCTCTTGAACTCTCTGACTGCTGTGTGACCAATGTGGGGAAACAAAGTGCCACGCCGTGACTTGGCGGGGGCCACCTCTTGATTTACCACATTGTCTGAGTGGGTAGATGGAGATCAGCGTGCCACGTCTTAGCTAGACGGGGGCCACCTCCTGATTCCTCCCCTACTGTTTGGCATGCATGCATTCTCTGAGCCCTGACGAGGGAAGGGTCGGACCTTTGTGGTCATTTCGTTCTGTTCTGGATTTGGACATGTTAGGATTGGATGTGCGTCTACTTGTGTGCTCTGCTTTGCCATGTGATATGTGAGTTTCTATTTTGGTTTCGTTGTATTATGATTTGATTTCGCCATGTGGATTGTTTTGTAAGTTTGTGTTCTTATTCGTATTTGATTTTGATATTTGATAATTGCACTTGGTAAATGTTTTGAAAAACCTTACATGCTACTTTTGAATGTATTAATGGAGGGGTTTCATAGGGTTCTCACTTGCGGAGCTGTTAGCTCACCCCCTCTAATATCTACAGGTGAGAGACCGTGATTGATACAGCGTTATGCACCTTGAGATATGAGTAGCTTGACGAAGCTTTGGGCTTTGTGATATGGACCTTGTAAAAGATTTCGGTTGTATTTGAATACTTGTATCGTGACTCCGTTATCTGGGGCCTGCGTGCCTGTATTAGTTATACTTTGTTTTGGATGATGGATACTATATTCTGGTTACATGTGAGGGCTTAGGCCCATTTTGTTATAAGATTTCGGTTGTGGTATTTTCATCGTTTTGATGGGATTTTATGTTCAGTCTGCTGTGATATGAGATTTTGTCTCCGTATATGTATAGTACGGAGTTGTGAACTGATTCGGTTATGTTTAGTATTATATAAGTTGAAATTACTTGTTGTTATGAATCAGTACAGCATGTACATGTATGGGAATTTTCCCGACCTTGTATGTACGCATACATGCTGCCGGATTTTTGTATAAATTTTCAGATCTTTTATTCCCTAGCTCCGTTAGTAGTATGATCTTGGCGTTCGGTTTTATTTCTCGTGACGTTCCTCGTATGATTTCCGCATGAACTTCGGGGTTAAGTATCGAGGGGCGTTACAATGGTGCCTTGGAAGAAGAGAGCGAAAGGAATCTCCTCCAGAAGATGCGCACACAAGAAGAAGATCGCCTACTCCTTGTTGATCCTTGTGCTAGCAAAGACCTTCAAGTCTCCGGATGGAATGGAAGGGAAGAAGAGATGTCTTGCTTGGCCGAGACCTCCTTGTCGTCAACTCCTTCAACACACGAGAGTGAAAGAGCATCGAGAGGAAGAGGCGACAATAGGCGTGAGAGGAGCGAACGTGAGGCGTTATTCTCTCAATCGTGGAGGCGTTACACTCTATTGGAATAATGCAACTTCCAAAATAGCAACCCTCAACGTGTGATGCGTTCACTCCAAGTGAACCATCGCATTTTCCTCTCCCCTTGAACCATGCGCTCACTTGATGAGCCGGTTCAATTTGGTTTGGTTCAAAGACCAATTAACTCAAGCATTTGGTCTAGATCACAATTAAACCCTAAGGCTCCAGATCTAACCGTTCATCTCCTGATGCTCCTGATCTCACCGATCTAGCATCAATTCTCTCGATCGAAGCTTACCGATCTCAAGCCCTAATCAATCAAACATGATCAGACCAGATCTGACTTACAATCAGAGTTTAAAACCCTTTAAACTGAACCAAAACAATTCAGTCCACATGATCTGACATAAGTAAGCCATATCATCAAATTGTGCGACCCTAAGGGTTTCCTTTAAATGTCGGTAACGATAACTTACGTTTTCACGATCAGTGAGGGGTATCTAGCAACACATCACTGTCTCCTGATATAAATGAAAGAGTCTTCCAAGACTACACCCAAACCACAGCACAAGTGTGAATCCATTTCACTAGACATACATGTTTCCTTTGCCACTGGATGTTCTTATTGGACAAGCGTGTCAAGCCTGCAACTCCAATATGATGAGAATGATTAGATCAGATGAACATAGTCATCTGGGTATGGCCATACACTTTCTCAATCATCTCATCCAGGGGGCCCCTTTAGAACATCACACTCCAATCAAGGAGACGGCAATCCTATATCTATCACTAGCGCCCTAACATGACTCATGCTCATTATCCAAGATAGTCTATAACCATTATGTTTCAAATGATATCGAACCATCTCAAAACAATGCCAATCATCATTTAGAAACACAAGTGATCTCAAGTTAGAGGAAGTATGCCACTTGTTCGCATACAAGGATTATTCACATTGTGACATGCAACTGAATATCCTAGTAGGGTCTGTCCAGTACATCCAATGTACCCATGAGTCTACATCTTATTCCATGCTCGAAGCATCCTATAAGATTAGAACACATATTAGTCTCAATCATATCAAGGCTGTCTCATGTTCACCAAGATATCTCGACTAAGGACTATACTGCATGTCAGCCAAGCTGAACATCATTGAGACATTATTCAGAAGTATACACATTGCAGCAGATAATGTAACAACCTGAATAACAACCATTGCCTTTATAAACATAGAGTTTATACATGATACTGATACAATCCCAAGGCCTCAAACATTAGCCTTAAGGGCATACCCCAACAGAAACTAAAGGATACTACTTCTATGTCCCAACTGAGAACAAAGTTATTGTTGCTCGGGGTGCTGTCTTTCTAGAGAAAGAATTTCTTATGAAAGAAGTTAGTGGGAGGAAGTTTGACTTGGATGAGGTCCAAGTGCAAGCACAAGACAAAGAGATGGAATTTGAGCCACCTGCACCGGTTGCTAGGCAACCTGAGGTTCAGACACAGGTCCCGCGTAGGTCTGGGAGAATTCATCATACACCTGAAAGGTATGGGTCGCTACCGACCCAACACGATGGGATCTTCATCATTGAGGATGAACCTAGAACCTATGATGAGGCGGTCAGTGGACCGGACTCCGAGAAATGGCTTGACGCCATGAGATCTGAGATGGATTCCATGTCGGCTAACCAAGTCTGGGATTTGGTTGAGCTGCCTGATGGGGTAAAACCCATAGGGTGTAAATGGGTCTTCAAGAAGAAGATAGACATGGATGGCAAAATAGTTACCTATAAGGGTAGACTAGTGGCTAAAGGATTTAAACAAGTCCACGGGGTGGACTATGATGAAACCTTCTCGCCAGTTGCCATGATTAAATCCATTCGGATTCTGCTTGCTAAAGCTGCATATCATGACTATGAGATATGGAAGATGGATGTGAAAACTGCGTTGCTTAACGGGAAGCTGACTGAGGATGTGTATATGACACAACCTGATGGCTTCATCCATCCTGCAGAGGCTAATAAGGTCTGCAGGCTAAAGAGGTCCATTTATGGATTAAAGCAAGCATCTCGAAGATGGAATCTTCGATTTGATGAGGCCGTGAGAGATTATGGCTTTATCAAAAGCGAAGATGACGCCTGTGTATACAGAAAATTCAGTGGGAGCTTGGTAATTTTTCTAGTCTTGTATGTTGATGACATATTGCTCATCGGAAATGACATTCCTAGTCTTCAAGCTGTGAAGACATGGTTGGGGAAGTGTTTCGAGATGAAAGACTTAGGGGAGGCCGCCTATATTCTAGGCGTGAGGATCTACCGGGATAGATCGAAGAGGCTCTTGGCCCTTAGTCAAAGTACTTACATTGATAAGGTACTAGAGAGGTTCTACATGGAGCAATCCAAGAAAGGATACCTTCCAGTGAGACATGGTCTTACTCTCTCAAAGAGCCAGTGTCCTACAACACAGGCTGAGAGGGATGACATGAGTCGAATTCCTTATGCTTCGGCAGTAGGATCGATCATGTATGCAATGTTATGTACTAGACCAGATGTGGCATATGCTGTGAGCATAACCAGCCGATACCAATCCAATCCAGGTCTACAGCACTAGGTGGCTGTAAAGAACATCCTAAAGTATCTGAGAAGAACTAAGGATTTGTTCTTGGTCTATGGGGGACTGGAAGAGCTCAATATGCAGGGCTATACTGACGCATCGTTCCAGTCTGACCCTGACGACTTTAGATCGCAGGCCGGCTATGTGTTCAAGATAAATGGAGGCGCTGTATGTTGGAAGAGCTTCAAGCAATCCACCATAGCAGATTCTACAACCGAAGCTGAGTATGTGGCTGCTTCTGAGGCAGCCAAGGAAGCTGTTTGGATAAGGAAGTTCTTATGTGATCTTCAAGTGGTACCTAGTGCAATGGATCCCATTGAACTCTACTGTGACAACAATGGAGCAATTGCACAAGCCAAGGAACCACGGTATCATCAAAGATCCAAACACATACTCAGAAGATTTCACCAGATCAGAGAGATCATTGACAGAGGTGATGTCAAGATTAGCAGAGTAGACACAGAGAACAATCTGGCAGACCCATTGACCAAGGCTTTGGCGCAGCAGAAGCATGATGGTCATGCTAGAGATATGGGGTTGAGATTCCTCAACTTCTAGGTCTTAGTGCAAGGGTCGAAACCTAAGTCAGATGCGCTTCTAAATCTTTGCATAGGCGGAAAAACTAGGTTTCATGAAGATTGCATGGCTTGTAAGAATAACCAACCATAAGAGGATGATTGAAGCATTACCATGGCCATTGCTTGAGTGATGACTTGGAAGAAGAAAGGGCGATCGGCTTTTCTCCAAAGAGGTCACACACAAGATGTTGAAGGCTTACTCCCTTGCGCTCTTTGTGCTAGCAAAGATCCAAGGAAAAACTTGATCGTGTACAAGGAGATGTTTTTCTCTCTCGGCTGTTCGAACTCTCTTCCTTGGCGTGAAGACTCACTACCACATGAGAAGAAAAACGGGAGAAGAAGAGGGGGCGAGCCACGTTACAATCGTGGAGGCGTTTTCCAAAATGGAAAACCGACTTCCAAATATAGTAAGTGCTTAATACTCATGCATTCACTCAAAGTGAACCATCGAAACTTCCTTCTCCTTTGAACCAAGCGTTCACTAAGTGAACCGGTTCAATTCTATTTGGTTCAAAGACCAAATCAAACCAGCCATGGTTTAGATCTCTTTGAACCAAATGGCTCAAGATCTAACCACACATCTCTTGATCTTCTTGATCTCATCGATCAAGCATCAATTCTCCCGATCGAAGCTTACCGATCTCAAGCCCTAATCAATCAAACATGATCAGACCAGATCTCACTTCAAATCAGAGTTTAAATTCCTTTAAATTGGACTAAAATAATTCAATCCACACGATCTGATATAAGTAAGCCATATCATCAAATTGTGCGACCCTAAGGGTTTCCTTCAACGTCGGTAACGATAACTTACATTATCACGATCAGAGAGGGGTATCTAGCAACACATCACTGTCTCCCGATATGAAGGAAAGAGTCTTCCAAGACTACACCCAAACCACAGCACAAGTGTGAATCCAATTCACTTGGCATACTTGTTTCCTTTGCTACTGGATGTTCTCGTTGGACAAGCGTGTCAAGCGTGTAACTCCAACATGATGAGAATGGTTAGATCAGATGAACATAGTCATCTGGGTATGGCCATACATTTTCTCAACCATCTCATCCAGGGGGCCCCTATAGAACATCACACTCCAACAAGGAGAGGCAATCCTTTATCTATCACTAGTGCCCTAACATGACTCTGAAGAGTCCCCTTCAAGGGGGAGCGCAAGCAGATGAAACCCCTTTCAAGAGGGGGGGGGGCGAAAAACCCTTAAGGGTGGCGCATAAAATTGCAAGCGGAAGCAAGGGTTTTTCATGGATCTTAGCAAGATAATATGATCAACTTGATGAAGTTTAGATCCATACCAAAGCCATGAGGAAGATGGCGACTTGGAAGAGAAAGATCGAAAGGGATCTTCTCCCTAGTTGACGCACACAAGATGATGTGCTTGCTCCTTGGAGATCCTTGTGCTAGCAAGGTCCTTCAAGGGTCCCTCTCGTATGGTAAGGAAATGAGAGATGATGTCTAGGCTTGCCGAACCTCCACCAAGACCTCGTCTTCTCCACGCCAAAGTCTCGTCAAGCAAGAGCAAGGAGACGAGAGTTGAATGGAGCATTCAAGTCATTTGGCGTTCAAGGGAACATGCGCTAAATGACTTTCCAAAATTGGAAAATCCATTAAGCCATGCGTTCATGATCTCTAAATCGATCAAAACGCCAAAACAATGAACCATACGTTCAAGCTCCTAAACCGGTTCAAAGTAAATGTGTTCGGTCCAAAGGCCAAACCAAGCCAGCCCAAGCCAATCGGTCTAGATCAACTAAACCCTAAGGTTTCCAATCTAACCGTTCATCTCATGATGCTCTTGATCTCACCGATCTAGCATCAATCCTCTCGATCGAAGCTTACCGATCGCAAGCCCTAATCAATCAAACATGATTAGACTGGATCTCACTTACAATTAGAGTTTAAACTCCTTTAAACTGAATCCAAACAATTCAGTCCACACGATCTGACTTAAGTAAGCCATATCATCAAATTGTGCGACCCTAAGGGTTTCCTTTAAATGTCGGTAACGATAACTTACATTATCACGATCAGTGAGGGGTATCTAGCAACACATCACTGTCTCCCGATATAAAGGAAAGAGTCTTCCAAGACTACACCCAAACCATAGCACAAGTGTGAATCCACTTCACAAGGCATGCATATTTCCTTTGCCACTGGATGTTCTTATTGGACAAGCGTGTCAAGCCTGTAGCTCCAATATGATGAGCATGATTAGATCAGATGCACATAGTCACCTGGGTATGGCCATACACTTTCTCAATCATCTCATCTAGGGGGCCCCTATAGAACACCACACTCCTTCAACAAGGAGACGGCAATCCTCTATCTATCACTAGTGCCCTAACCTGACTCATGATCATTATCCAAGATAGTCTATAACCATTATGTTTCAAATGATATTGAACTACCTCAAAACAATGACAATCATCATTTAGAAACACAAGTGATCTCAAGTCAGAGGACATGTGCCACTTGTTGCAATCAAGGATCATTCACATTGTGACAAGCAATTGAATGTCCTAGAAGGGTCTGTCCAGTACATCCAATGTACCCATGAGTCTACATCTTATTCCATGCTCGAAGCATCCTATAAGATTAGAATACATATTAGTCTCAATCATATCAAGGCTGTCTCATGTTCACCAAGATATATCGACTAAGGACATTTAGCATGTCAGCCTAGCTGAACAGCATTGAGACATTAATCAGAAGTACACTTATTACAGCAGACAAGGTAACAATCTGAATAACAACCATGCCTTTATAAACACAAGAGTTTATTACATGATACTGATACAATCCCAAGGCCTCAAACATTAGCCTTAAGGGCATACCCCAACAGACTCATGCCCATTATCCAAGATAATCCTTAACCATTAATTTTTCAAATGATATTGAACTACCTCAAGATAATGCCAATCATCATTTAGAAACAGAAGTGATCTCAAGTCAGAGGAAATATGTCATTTGCTTGCATACAAGGATTATTCACATTGTGACAAACAATTGAACATCCTAAGTAGGGTCAGTCCAGTACATCCAATGTACCTATGTGTCTAAATCTTATTCCATGCTCGAAGCATCCTATAAGATCAGAACACATATTAGTCTCAATCATATCAAGGCTGTCTCATGTTCACCAAGATATCTCGACTAAGGACAATACTGCATGTCAGCCAAGCTGAACACCATTGAGACATTATTCAGAAGTATACATAACAGCAGCAGATAATGTAACAACCTAAATAACAACAATTGCCTTTATAAAACATAGTTTATACATGATACTGATAATAACCCAAGGCCTCAAACATTAGCCTTAAGGGCATACCCCAACAATCTCCCACTTGCACTTAAACTAATGGTTGAGAAATCTCAAACCCATATTATTACAGTGCTTCTCATGCTTCTGCTGCGCCAGAGGCTTTGTAAGCGGGTCAGCCAGATTGTCATCTGTATGAACCTTGCAGATCTTGATCTCTCCTCGATCTATGATCTCCCGGATCAAATGAAACCTTCTCTGTATGTGCTTGGACTTCTGGTGTGACCGAGGTTCCTTTGCTTGTGCAATCGCTCCAGTGTTATCACAGAAGATAACCAATGGATCTGCACTCGAAGGAACAACACCAAGTTCCTGAACGAACTTACGAATCCATACTGCCTCCTTTGATGCTTCTGAGGCTGCAACATACTCGGCTTCTGTTGTGGAATCAGCAACAATTGATTGTTTGAAACTCTTCCACACCACTGCTCCTCCATTCAAGCTAAAAACATAGCCTTATTGCGATCGGAAATCGTCTTGGTCAGATTGGAATGAAGCGTCAGTATATCCTTCAATACTGAGTTCTTCCAGACCCCCATAAATCAAGAACATATCTTTGGTTCTCCGAAGATATTTCAAAATGTTCTTGACTGCAATCCAGTGTGTCTTCCCTGGATTACTTTGGAAACGACTGGTCACGCTTAACCCGTAAGCGACGTCTGGGCGAGTACATAACATCGCATACATGATGGACCCAATAGCCGAAGCATAAGGCATATTGTCCATCTCATCTTTCTCAGACTGTGTTTCAGGACACTGGCTCTTTGAAAGATTCAGACCATGTCTGACTGGAAGATATCCTCTTTTAGAATTTTCTAAATGGAATCTCTCCAGGATCTTATCGATGTAAGTACTCTGGCACAGCCCGAGAAGCCTATTAGATCTATCTCTGTAGATCTCCACACCTAATACATAGGCTGCTTCTCCCAAATCTTTCATCTGGAAACATTTTCTTAACCATGCTTTGACTGCATGCAGTTCAGGAATATCGTTTCCAATGATTAAGATATCATCGACGTAGAGGACTAGGAAAGTAATCACGCTCCCACTAAACCTTTTATATACACACGGGTCATCTTCATTTTTGATGAAACCAAATTCACAAACTGATTCATCAAAACGAATTATCCAGCTTCTCGATGCTTGTTTTAGTCCATAAATGGACTTCTTTAATTTGCATATTTTATGACGTTTTGATAGATTGATGAAACCTTCAGGCTGTGTCATATACACATCCTCTTCCAGTTTTCCATTAAGGAAAGCGGTCTTCACATCCATTTGCCAGATCTCATAATCATAATATGCAGCTATCGCGAGAATAATCCGAATGGACTTGAACATGGCTACAGGAGAGAAAGTTTCATCATAATCTATCCCGTAGATTTGTTTGAAACCTTTCGCAACTAGCCTGCCCTTATAGGTAACTACGTTACCATCCATGTCTTTCTTCTTTTTGAAGATCCACTTACAGCCTATAGGGATTACTCCCTGAGGCTGATCAACCAAATCCCAGACTTGGTTATCTGACATGGAGTCCATTTCGGCTCGCATAGCTTCAAGCCATCTTACTGATTCCGGTCCATTGACCGCATCCGCATAAGTGAGGGGTTCATCATTAATGATGTAGACTCCATCATAGCGCTCAGGCTGACGACGGATCCTTCCCGATCTACGCGGTTCCCGTGATATCTGAGCATCAGGTTGCTCAGTAACCTGATCTGTTGGCTCAGGCTCATCCAACTGAACTTGATTACTTTGTCCCGCTTCTGGATTTTCATCCAGCTTTATTTCTCTCCCACTGGCCTCTTGCAGAAGAAATTCCTTCTCAAGAAAAATAGCCGTTCGAGCAACAAATACTTTGTTCTCCTTGGGATCATAGAAATAATAACCCTTAGTTTCTTTAGGGTAACCGACAAAGATACATTTATCTGATCTGCTCTCTAGTTTCCCAGAGGCGAGCTTTTTGACATAAGCCTCGCAACCCCAGATTTTTATAAATGTCAAGCTCGGCTGTTTCCCATACCATAACTCATATGGTGTCCTTAAAACAGCCTTGGATGGCACTCGGTTTAGCACCTTTGCAACTGTTTCCAGTGCAAATCCCCAAAAGGAGTAAGGTAGAGTAGCCTGACTCATCATTGAATGAACCATATCCAATAAGGTTCTATTTCTCCTTTCGGACACACCATTCCATTGCGGTGTTCCTGGCGGAGTGAGCTGTGAGATAATCCCACACTCCTTCAGATAGTCAGTAAACTCACGACTCAAGTATTCCCCACCTCAATCTGAACGAAGTGCCTTGATATTTCGGCCTAACTGATTTTGTACTTCATTTTTGAACTCTTTGAACTTGTCAAAAGATTCACTCTTATGTCTCATTAAATAGACATAACCATACCTACTGAAATCATCAGTAAAAGTAATGAAGTATAAATAGCCACCTCTGGCATGTTTACTAAAAGGCCCACACACATCACTGTGAATAAGGTCAAGTAAACCTGAAGCCCTTTGACCTTTATTAGAAAAAGGAGTCTTCGTCATTTTACCCATTAAACAAGCTTTGCATGTATCAAGCTCCTCATAGGAGAATGATCCCAGCAGTCCACGTTCTTGCAACCGCTTAATGCGCTTCTTGTTAATATGGCCTAAACGACTATGCCAAAGCAAGGTGCTGTCATCAGCATACTTGGCTTTCTTGTTATCAATTTGTTGTACAGAACATTCCATGTCCAACATGAATAACCCATTGTTAATCGACCCGGTAGCATAAACAATATTATCAAACGAAATACAACACTTTAAAGTTTTGCAATCAAAAGAAAAACCTTTCCTGACAAGAGCAGGAATAGAGATAATATTCTTAGTTATGCTCGGTACGAAATAACAATTGTCAAGTTCTAATACAAAACCAGATGGTAAAGAGATGTGATATTCTCCTACAGTAACAGCAGCAACCCGTGCCCCATTTCCAACTCGTAGGTCCACCTCATGCTGTCCCACCTGTCTTCTTCTCTTGAGTTCCTGCACATTTGAATAAATGTGAACTCCACATGCAGTGTCCAACACCCATGAAATAGAAGAAGCTACCATGACTTCAGTCATGTAAATACCTGAGCCAGAAGTGAAAGGCTTGCTTCCCTTATTCTCTCCTTGGAGCGCTTTACAGTCCTTCTTCCAGTGACCCAGCTGGCCACAGTGGAAACATCTGTTGTCCATTGACCGCTTCACCTTTTGTTTCAAAGCCTTGTTGTAGCTCTTGATAGGGATTTTGCCCTTCTTCCCCTTCTTCTTATTCCTTGAAGGAACCATCAAGACAGAGGATGAAGGCTTTCCCTTCTCAAGAGTCTGCTCTGTGGTGCAGAGCATGTTCAGTAACTCTGCCGGAGTACAGTCGATCTTGTTTATATTAAAATTAATAATGAACGGATCGAAAGAGGCCGGGAGAGACTGCAGGATAATGTCTACAACAAGTTCCTGATTGATGGTGTGTCCCAGTTTCTCTAGAGCCTCCTTGTACCCAATCATCTTGAGTACGTGAGCTCCCACTGGACTGCCTTCAGTCAGTTTGCTATGAAAGAAAAGTTTCGTCAAGTTATAGCGTTCTGCCCTTGCCTGTGCAGCATATAGCATCTTGAGATTTGCTATAATATCAATAGCAGACAAATCCTCATGCTGACGCTGGAGCTCTGGCGTCATTGACGCAAGCATAAGGCAAGCGACATCAGTACTATCACTGACGTGCTTCTCATAAGCATCCCGAACCGCCCTTGCGGCGTTCGCAGCAGGTTGAGCCGGTATTGCCGACTCAAGGACATACAGCTTCCTCTCAGCCTTAAGCACAATCTTAAGCTGCCTGTACCAGTCTGAGAAGTTTGGCCCAGCAAACTTCTCCTTTTCTAATATGGATCGCAAATTGAGCCCTGTGGTGTTCGTTGCTGCAGGAATCTACAACATTGCAAGAACAACAAGGTCAGTATCCATGTTAGAATCAATCCAGGACTTAAGAGTGATTCTTTTCTCACTATTTTATCTGACTGAAAAATCCAATAAAACAGCCCGAAAGAGTGAAAGTCTTTTAGTGAGATGGGATCCAGATTTCATACTTGATCTCCGCGTCCCGCTCAGGAGAGATAAGATGCACAGAGAGTTCAAGCACTAATCACTGGTAGGCTATCCATGCCAATCGCCAACCCGTGCGATTCCCCTTCATCTAGGCAATCCAGAAGACTGCGCCAACTGAGTTGGTACAACACAGTTTCTGATTCCTAAGATGGCTGCCTCCATATAGCTATCATATGCTCAATATGTAGCCCATATGGTCAAGCTGACTTGACCTACTCCCTGGACCACCACGTGCTATGCTGAGCAACGAGAAGGGATAAATCCCTACTCTGTAGCATGTAGGTGTAATCACACACCGTCTGAAGATAGCTGGGCGTGCCCACTGAGTGGGTACAACACGGCCCCAACGATAGTCAGAACAATGAGGTTTCGCATCAAAAGGCTTTCGAGCTTGATATTTCATTGGATTTTAACGGTCCATTTTATCTTCTTACTATCATGCAAGATCTATGGTGATAGCAGAAGAATAAATATACTTGTGCTAATATTACTTAAAACAGTAAGTAGAAAGCACAATGATCTTATGTGGTAAATGCCCATAAAAGCCTAAGTAAAACCCTAGTTTTACACAAGTCCTCACTTGAGCTCTTTATGGGTCTCTTTCACTTCATCTGGCCCGGGCCGGGCCCAAGGCGCCCTTTGCAGCCTAAATGCGCCCACCAGACTGGTTGCGCCTTTTCTAGAGTCGAACTCTAGACCCACCACCTGGTGAAGCCACTTGCTGCAAGCGTCTCTGCCATGTGTGCTCTGTGCTCATGTCTGATCAAATTACATTTTTAATCTATCTAGACAAGGTTTGACTCGCAGGTCAATTATACAATTTTCATAAATTAAAGTGTGATTCGCAGATCACAGCAAAATTTATAAATCAATTCCAGGCACGCAGGCCCCAGCACAGCACACAAATAAGGGCAGCCCACATAAGATTAAATAGACATCCATTCACCATGATAAACAAGCATCCATGTGATCCAAACAGAAAATAAAATTTTGAAAACCCATGGCATCAATTTCATTTCCTTATGTGCCCTACTACCTTACAACGGTCCATTAATAGGTATCCACTCATCAGACCAAGTCAGACCCACTGCCCTTGCACGCACCCAGTCATAACTGACTTGCGTCGACCTTGTGGTCAACTATGCATGCCTTAAGGGCTGAACGTCCCACATGATTTCTGGCAAGCGGGTGTGACCCCGGGCCTTAATCATGATCGTTCACCAGGCGCCTCAATCAGACATCGCTACACGCCCTTCTGCAGTCGACCTATAGCCACCTGTATTGCTTGCGCACAGGTGCTATCTGGCCTACCCATCTAGGCTGTCAGATGGTCTGATTAGGCTGTTGGGTCCAGACTTTGACTAATGACTTCAACCCTATTAACCCGTCTAAGAGTTTAAAGCAGGCGCTTAGATAGATCTAAATGAGGGGGCACGCATGAAGTAAATTTTTGTTTGAAAAACATCTATGAAACATGCGCAAACTTTAAACAACATGGATACATGCGCAAACACAATATGTAATCTTGTCATCAAGTAAGCGCATGTGAACATGTAGAAGATCTATCTTATAAATCAAACATGGATCACATCAAGGCAATCATATGCAACAAGTCAAAATAAACCTGAGCTCTGATACCAATTGAAGGGTCGAAACCTAAGTCAGATGCGCTTCTAAATCTTTGCATAGGCGGAAAAACTAGGTTTCATGAAGATCGCATGGCTTGTAAGTATAACCAACCATAAGAGGATGATTGAAGCATTACCATGGCCATTGCTTGAGTGATGACTTGGAAGAAGAAAGGGCAATCGGCTCTTCTCCAAAGAGGTCACACACAAGATGTTGAAGGCTTACTCCCTTGCACTCTTTGTGCTAGCAAAGATCCAAGGAAAAACTTGATCGTGTACAAGGAGATGTTTTTCTCTCTCGGCTGTTCGAACTCTCTTCCTTGGCGTGAAGACTCACTACCACACGAGAAGAAAAACGGGAGAAGAAGAGGGGGCGAGCCACGTTACAATCGTGGAGGCGTTTTCCAAAATGGAAAACCGACTTCCAAATATAGTAAGTGCTTAATACTCATGCATTCACTCAAAGTGAACCATCGAAACTTCCTTCTCCTTTGAACCAAGCGTTCACTAAGTGAACCGGTTCAATTCTATTTGGTTCAAAGACCAAATCGAACCAGCCATGGTTTAGATCTCTTTGAACCAAATGGCTCAAGATCTAACCACACATCTCTTGATCTTCTTGATCTCATCGATCAAGCATCAATTCTCCCGATCGAAGCTTACCGATCTCAAGCCCTAATCAATCAAACATGATCAGACCAGATCTCACTTCAAATCAGAGTTTAAATTCCTTTAAATTGGACTAAAACAATTCAATCCACACGATCTGATATAAGTAAGCCATATCATCAAATTGTGCGACCCTAAGGGTTTCCTTCAACATCGGTAACGATAACTTACATTATCACGATCAGAGAGGGGTATCTAGCAACACATCACTGTCTCCCGATATGAAGGAAAGAGTCTTCCAAGACTACACCCAAACCACAGCACAAGTGTGAATCCAATTCACTTGGCATACATGTTTCCTTTGCTACTGGATGTTCTCGTTGGACAAGCATGTCAAGCGTGTAACTCCAACATGATGAGAATGGTTAGATCAGATGAACATAGTCATCTGGGTATGGCCATACACTTTCTCAACCATCTCATCCAGGGGGCCCCTATAGAACATCACACTCCAACAAGGAGAGGCAATCCTTTATCTATCACTAGTGCCCTAACATGACTCATGCCCATTATCCAAGATAATCCTTAACCATTAATTTTCAAATGATATTGAACTACCTCAAGATAATGCCAATCATCATTTAGAAACAGAAGTGATCTCAAGTCAGAGGAAATATGCCATTTGCTTGCATACAAGGATTATTCACATTGTGACAAACAATTGAACATCCTAAGTAGGGTCAGTCCAGTACATCCAATGCACCTATGTGTCTAAATCTTATTCCATGCTCGAAGCATCCTATAAGATCAGAACACATATTAGTCTCAATCATATCAAGGCTGTCTCATGTTCACCAAGATATCTCGACTAAGGACAATACTGCATGTCAGCCAAGCTGAACACCATTGAGACATTATTCAGAAGTATACATAACAACAGCAGATAATGTAACAACCTGAATAACAACAATTGCCTTTATAAAACATAGTTTATACATGATACTGATAATAACCCAAGGCCTCAAACATTAGCCTTAAGGGCATACCCCAACAGGTATGTGGGCTGGTTAGGCACGTGGTGCTAACGCAGACACATGGGTATATCATTGGGGATATACTGGATAGACCCGCTATGAGGCTATGACTTGGTGTCATGAGTTATCCTCATAAGTGACAGGAGATGCATTGATCCCTTGACTTGAGGTCATTGATCATTCTATATGGTTAGGGACTTGCTTTGATACAACCTAACACCTTGCCGTAGCTGGGAGGTCATAACGGTTGTTATTGAGCATGTCATGACTCATATGAGAAGATCAATGGACAGACATAGGATTTGCCCCTTCCCTAAGGAAGTATGATATCCATGGAGCTCCTTTATGGTTCTATGACTGAGAGTGTATGGCCATACTCAGGTGAGAACCTGTTTTAGTCATAGCCATGAGATTGGATGAAAACAAGTGGTGACACACTTGTCCAATCGGATATCAGTACGGCAAAGAGACTGTAATGCATCTATACCTAGTTGCGATGATGGGGATGTCGATGTCGATATCCATTCCAATGACCTGGGTAGCAGCGATGCACTGCTTGGTGCCACTCACTGCTTGTGATGACCTCTAGTCAGCACTGCCAGCGTCAGAAGAACCTACAGGGTCGCACACCTTGATACTTGAGTTCTCGTATTGATCTGGAAGCCTTATGATCGAGTTATTGGATAACTCGGATCTAATTGGGAGATTTCATCAGCGCCAATGGGTCTATTGAGATGGAAGAATGTTATTGGAGCCAAACTTCATTTTTGGCAAGTTGACCCGTATTTGACCATGGTTGGTCACATTTGGATTAGGGTTGCATTGGATTGGATCCAAGTGCTTAATCAACCTATGCAATGATGTTTGGGCTAGCTCATTATCCAATGAGGCCCAATAACAAGTTCTCATGAAGAGATGAGAGACTAAAAGGGTATAATGGGGAGAAACATGAACCATTAGGCGCCTAGGGGCATAATGGGGTCATGTTGGCGCCTTTGCTTCATTATGGAAGTAAAGGGCACCTCCCCCTCTCTTCCTAGGATGGAATGCATGCCTCTATGGCATTGCTTGAGGTGCAAGGCAAGGCCTTGGCGCACAAGGAAAGGCGTGGGAACAAAAGGTAAGGTTGAATGAGAATTATGGAAATGTCTTGGAGACTTTCCTTATCTCAAACCTCCTCATCCTAGCCCTACACTTGTCATGATCCTAGCCATTACCCTAACCGCCTCTTGCCCTATAAATATGACCCTAGTCGCCCCCCTCTTGTGTACTCGCCCAGACGTCGCTTACGGGTTAAGCGTTACCAGTCGATTCCAAAGTAATCCAGGTCAGGCACACTGGATTGCAGTCAAGAACATTTTAATATATCTGCGGAGGACCAAAGATATGTTCTTGATGTATGGTGGTCAGGAAGAACTCAGTATTGAAGGATATACTGACGCTTCGTTCCAGTCGGACCAGGATGATTTCCGATCGCAATCAGGCTATGTTTTTAGCTTGAATGGTGGAGCAGTGGTGTGGAAGAGTTTCAAACAGTCAACTGTTGCTGATTCCACAACAGAAGCCGAGTATGTTGCAGCCTCGGAAGCATCCAAGGAGGCAGTGTGGATTCGTAAGTTCATTCAGGAACTTGGTGTCGTTCCTTCGAGTGCAGATCCTTTGGTTATCTTTTGTGATAACACTGGAGCTATAGCACAAGCAAAGGAACCACAGTCGCACCAGAAGTCCAAGCACATACAGAGACGGTTTCACTTGATCAGGGAGATCATTGATCGTGGCGAGATCAAAGTCTGCAAGGTTCATACAGATGACAATCTGGCTGACCCGCTTACCAAGCCTCTGGCGCAGCAGAAGCATGAGAAGCACTGTAATAACATGGGTTTGAGATTTCTCAACCATTAGATTAAGTGCAAGTGGGAGATTGTTGGGGTATGCCCTTAAGGCTAATGTTTGAGGCCTTGGGATTGTAACAGTATCATGTATAAACTCTTATGTTTATAAAGGCAATGGTTATTATTCAGGTTGTTACATCATCTGCTGCAATGTGTGTTCTTCTGAATAATGTCTCAAAAGCTGTTCAGCTAGGCTGACATGCTATGTTGTCCTTAGTCGAGATATCTTGGTGAACATGAGACAGCCTTGATATGATTGAGACTAATATGTGCTCTAATCTTATAGGATGCTTCGAGCATGGAATAAGATGTAGACTCATGGGTACATTGGATGTACTGGACAGACCCTACTAGGATATTCAATTGCTTGTCACAATGTGAATAATCCTTGATTGCAACAAGTGGCACATGTCCTCTGACTTGAGATCACTTGTGTTTCTAAATGATGATTGTCATTGTTTTGAGGTAGTTCAATATCATTTGAAATATAATGGTTATAAACTATCTTGGATAATGATCATGAGTCAGGTTAGGGCACTAGTGATAGATGCAGGATTGCCGTCTCCTTGTTTAAGGAGTGTGATGTTCTAAAGGGCCCCCCCTGAATGAGATGATTGAGAAAGTGTATGGCCATACCCAGGTGACTATGTTCATCTGATCTAATCATGCTCATCATATTGGAGCTACAGGCTTGACACGCTTGTCCAATAAGAACATCCAGTGGCAAAGGAAATATGTATGCCTTGTGAATGGATTCACACTTGTGCTGTGGTTTGGGTGTAGTCTTGGAAGACTCTTTCCTTTATATCGGGAGACAGTGATGTGTTGCTAGATACCCCTCACTGATCATGATAACGAAAGTTATCGTTACCGACATTTAAAGGAAACCCTCAGGGTCGCACAATTTGATGATATGGCTTACTTGAGTCAGATCGTGTGGACTGAATTGTTGGGTTCAGTTTGAAGGGATTTAATCTCTGATTATAAGTGAGATCTGGTCTGATCATGTTTGATTGATTAGGGCTTGAGATCGGTAAGCTTTGATCGAGAGAGTTGATGCTAGATCGGTGAGATCAGGAGCATCATGAAATGAACGGTTAGATCTTGAACCTTTAGGGTTTATTGTGATCTAGACCATATGGCTTGGGTTAATTGGTCTTGGACCAAACCGACATTGAATCGGCTCATGAATGAGCGCATGGTTCATGGGAGATGACTTAAGCACTTGGTTCACTTAAGGGTGAACGCTTGAGCCTTGACTACTTTCCATTTTGGGAATTCGGTTTCCAAATGGAATGTATGTAACGCCTCCACATTAGTGTGGGAGGTTAACTCTCTCGCCGATCTCTCTCTTGTGAGGGCTTCTCCATTTTTGGTGGGGTGAAGACTTGACGAAAAGAGGAGAGAAGGAAGTCTCGGCCAAGCTTGATCTCTCATCATCCTCACGCGACAAGGACCCTTTGAAGCACTTTGCTAGCACAAAGGATTCAAAGGAGCAAGCCATCTTCATTTGTTGTGTGCGTCACCTTTGGAGAAGGAGCACTTGCGTCTTTGCTTCCAAGGCACCATCCAATTCGATGGCATTGGTATGATCTCCTTCTTGATCTAATCAATCTATCAAAGTTGATCATATGAGCATATAAGCGATTGTGTTGTTGAAACCCTAGCAAAATTGCATGCGCCCCCTGAATTAGGGTTTCATCTGCTTGCGCTCCCCCTTGAAGGGGACTCTTCAATTGGTATCAGAGCTAGGATCTTATATGGTTCATATGATTGCTATGTATGTTATGTGATCCTTGTATGCTTAGATCTTCCTTACATGCGAGATTTACATGTAAATATTATACATGCCGAAACTTGTATGTTTCCTTGGCGCATGCATGTTGGTTGCACTTCTATCATGTTGTTGTAGTTGTTTTTCTAAAACCCTAAATGACATGCGCGACTTTCATTAGATCTAAGCCGCACCTACAATAAACCCTTAGACGGGTTAGTAGGGTTGAAGTCATCTCTAGTTCAGATCCAACTAGTCTAATCAGACCATCTGACAGCCTAGATGGGTCGACCAGATGGCACCTATGCGCATGCATTAGGTGGCTATAGGTCGACTGCATCAAAGGCGTGTAGCGATGTCTGGTTGAGACAACCTATGAACGCACATGAGTTAGGCCCGGGGTCACACCCGCTTGCCAAAACTCATGAGGGTTGTTCAGCCCTTTGCGCATGCATGGTTGACCATTAGGTCAACTCAAGTCAGTTAGGACTTGGTGCATGCAAGGGCAGTGGATCTAACTAGTTTGATGAGTGGATCCCTATTAATGGACCGTTGTAAGGTTGTAGGGCATATAAGAAAACTAAAATTGATGCCAATGGGTTTTCAAAATTTTATTTTCTTAATGGATCACATGTTGATTGTAAGCATCTGCTTGTTTATTTAATCTTATGTGGGTTGCCCTTTTAATGTGTGCTGTGCTGGGGCCTGCAAGCCTGGTAAATTATTATTTTTGTGATCTGCGAATCACATTTCTAATTAATTTATTGTATAATTGACCTGCGTGTCAAACTTGTCTAGATAGATTAAAATGTACTTTTAATCTGACAAGAGCTCAAAGCACACATAGCAAGGCGCAAGCAGCTGGTGGGCGCACCTGAGCTGCAGAGGGCGCTTGGGCCCTGGTCTGGGCCAGATGAGAGGCAAAAGACCCAAGAAGCAAGTGAAGACTTAAGATAACTTAAGGTCTTACTTAGGGTTAATGGGCTTTTACCACATAAGATCAGCATGCTTTCTATTTATTGCTTTTATAATTAGAATTGCATGAGTTTATCTTCTGCTATCACCATAGGAATTGCATGATAGTCAAGAAGATAAAAGACCGTTAAAATCCAACGCTAACATATCAAGCTCGTAAGCCTTCTGACGCGAAACCTCACTATTCTGACTATCGTTGGAGCCGTGTTGTACCCACTCAGTGGGCACGTCCATCTATCTTCAGACGGTGCGGGATTACACCTGCGTGTTACAGAGAAGGGATTTATCGCTTCTCGTTGCTCAGCATAGCACGTGGTGGTCCAGGGAGTAGGTCGGGTCAGCTTGACCATGTAGGCTACATATGTGGAGCATATGGTAGTACATGGAGGCAGCCATCTATGGGGTCAGAGATTGTGTTGTACCAACTCAGTTGGCACAGTCTGCTGGATTGCCCAGATGAAGGGGAATCGCACGGGTTGGCGATTGGCTGGGACAGCCTACCAGAGATTAGTGCTTGTACTCTCTGTGCATCTTATCTCGCCTGAGCGGGACGCGGAGACCAAGTATGAAATCTGGATCCCATCTCACTAAAAGAGTGTTACTCTTTCGGACTGTTTAATGGATTTTTCAGTCAGATAAAATAGTGAGAAAAGAATCTTTCTTAAGTCCTGAATTGATTCTAAACATTGATACTGACCTTGCTGTTCTTGCATTGTTGTAGATTCCTGCAGCAACGAACACCATGAGCTTCAATGTGTGATCCCTACTGGAAAGGGAGAAGTTTGCTGGGCCGAACTTCTCAGACTCGTTCGGACACCTTAAGATCGTTCTTAAGGCAGAGAGGAAACTTTATGTCCTCGAGACGGCTGTGCCGCCTCAACCCGCTGCGAACGCCGCAAGGGCGGTTCGCGATGCCTATGAAAAGCATGTCAATGATAGCATTGATGTTGCTTGCCTGATGCTAGCGTCTATGTGAAAGTCCCCTTAATCTAGGGGGCCGAAACCCTAAGGGAGGCGCATATGAAAATTCGCATGGGAAGCTAGGGTTTCAAGAGATCTTAATATATCATATGATCAACTTTCGAATGCTAGTATAGAAGAGAAAGATCCATACCATCGCCATTTCTTGGATGGTGTCTTGGAAGCAGAGAGCGAGAGGATCTCCTCCAAAGGATGCGCACACAAGATGAAGAAGCCGCCTACTCCCTTGGTGCTCCTTGTGCTAGCAAGGTTCCAAGAGGTGCTTGTCGTGTGGAAGGAAAGAGATATTTTTTCTTCTTGGCCGAATCCTCTCCTAGAGACTTGAAGTCGTCACCACACATGAGTGTGTCGAGAGAGAAGGGCGAGAGGCGAGAATAGAGCTTCCCTTTTGCGTGAACGTGAAGCGTGGTCACGTTTAGAGAAGTGCTATCTAAAAATAGCAAAGTCTCCAATTCATGCGACCATGAATTTTCCTTAACGCTATTAGCTCTCCCCTTTGAACCATGCGCTCATATGATGAGCCGATTCAAGTTGGTTCAGTTCAAGAAACCAAATAAGCCAAGCAATTAGTCTAGATCTCAATTAAACCCTAAGGCTTCAGATCTAACCGTTGATCTCTCGATGCTTTTGATCTCACCGATCTAGCATCCATTCTCTCAATCGAAGCTTACCGATCTCAAGCCCTAATCAATTAAACATGATCAGACCAGATCTCACTTACAATCAGAGACTAAATTCCTTTAAACTGAACTTAAACAATTCAGTCCACACGATCTGACTTAAGTAAGCCATATCATCAAATTGTGTGACCCTGAGGGTTTCCTTTAAATGTCAGTAACGATAACTTACGTTATCACGAACAGTGAGGGGTATCTAGCAACACATCACTGTCTCCCGATATAAAGAAAAGAGTCTTCCAAGACTACACCCAAACAACAGCACAAGTGTGAATCAACTCACTAGGCATACATGATTCCTTTGCCACTGGATGTTCTTATTGGATAAGCGTGTCAAGCTTGTAACTCCAATATGATGAGCATGATTAGATCAGATGAACACAGTCACCTGGGTATGGCCATACACTCTCTCAATCATCTCATCCAGGGGGCCCCTTTAGAACATCACACTCCTTAAATAAGGAGACGGCAATCCTATGTCTATCACTAGTGCCCTAACCTGACTCAAGCTCACCATCCAAGATAGTCTATAATCATTATGTTTCAAATGATATTGAACTACCTCAAAACAATGACAATCATCATTTAGAAACACAAGTGATCTCAAGTCAGAGGACATGTGCCACTTGTAGCAAACAAGGATTATTCACATTGTGACAAGCAATTGAATATCCAAATAGGGTCTGTCCAGTACATCCAATGTACCCATGAGTCTACATCTTATTCCATGCTCAAAGCATCCTATAAGATTAGAACACATATTAGTCTTAATCATATCAAGGCTGTCTCATGTTCACCAAGATATATCAACTAAGGACTTAACTGCATGTCAGCCTAGCTGAACAGCTTTGAGACATTATTCAGAAGTACACTTATTGCAGCAGACAATGTAACAAACTGAATAACAACCATGCCTTTATAAACATAAGAGTTTATACATGATACTGTTACAATCCCATGGCCTCAAACATTAGCCTTAAGGGCATACCCCAACAATCTCCCACTTGCACTTAATCTAATGGTTGAGAAATCTCAAACCCATATTATTACAGTGCTTCTCATGCTTCTGCTGCGCCAGAGGCTTGGTAAGCGGGTCTGCCAGATTGTCATCTGTATGAACCTTGCAGACTTTGATCTCGCCACGATCTATGATCTCCCTGATCAAATGAAACCGTCTCTGTATGTGCTTGGACTTCTGGTGCGACCGTGGTTCCTTTGCTTGTGCGATTGCTCCAGTGTTATCACAGAAGATAACCAAAGGATCTGCACTCGAAGGAACAACACCAAGTTCTCTCACGAACTTACGAATCCACACTGCCTCCTTGGATGCTTCCGAGGCTGCAACATACTCGGCTTCTGTTGTGGAATCAACAACAGTTGACTGTTTGAAACTCTTCCACACCACCGCTCCTCCATTCAAGCTAAAAACATAGCCTGATTGCGATCGGAAATCATCCTGGTCAGATTGGAACGAAGCGTCAGTATATCCTTCAATACTGAGTTCTTCCTGACCACCATACACCAAGAACATATCTTTGGTCCTCCGCAGATATTTTAAAATGTTCTTGACCGCAATCCAGTGCGCCTGACCTGGATTACTTTGGAACCGACTGGTCACGCTTAACCCGTAAGCGACGTCTGGGCGAGTACACAACATCGCATACATAATGGACCCAATAGCCGAAGCATAAGGCGTATTGTCCATTTCATCTTTCTCAGTCTGTGTTTGTGGACACTGACTCTTTGAAAGATTTAGACCATGTCTGACTGGAAGATATCCTCTTTTAGAATTCTCTAAATGAAATCTCTCCAGGACTTTATCGATGTAAGTACTCTGGCACAGCCCTGAAAGTACCCCTTAAACTAAGGGGGGTCCCCTTCTAGGGGGAGCGAAAACCCTAGGCAGTGGCGCATAAAATTTTTGGGCAGCGGATTAGGGTTTCAAGAATCGGTTCATGTGATATGATCAACCAAATGGAAACGATTGCATGTAAGAGATAAAACTCATACCATAGCCATTTCGAATGGCGCCTAGGAAGCAAAGATCAAAGCAGATCTTCTCCAGAGGTGACGCACACAGTTGATGTCGCCTACTCCTCTTTGCGATCCTTGTGCTAGCAAGATCCAAAGAAGTCTTTGATCGAAAATGAGAAAGGGATGAAGAGATCTTTTCTTTGCCGATTTCTCCTCCAAATCCAAGGCGTCGTCACCCACGGAAAAACCCAAGAGGAATGCGTTCAAGTGGCGAGAATAGAGAGAGCACTCTCTTTCGAACGTGAGTGTCTCCAAGTGGAGATCATGGTTGCTAAAAATAGCACCACTAACCGCCCAACATGTTCACGCCAAGTGAACTTGTCGCCAATGCTTGAACCATTTTGGTTTAATTTAATTTTGGTTCAATTACCAAATAAACCAAACGACATGGCCTAGATCATATTAAAACCCTAAGGTTCCAGATCTAGCCGTTGATCTCTATGATGCTCCTGATCTGACCGATCTAGCATCTCTTCTCTCGATCGAAGCTTACCGATCTCAAGCCCTAATCAATCAAACATGATCAGACCAGATCTCACTCACAATCAGAGATTAAATCCCTTTAAACTGAACCCGAAACAATTCAGTCCACACGATCTGACTTAAGTAAGCCATATCATCAATTGTGCGACCCTGAGGGTTTCCTTAAAACATCGGTAACGATAATTTACATTATCACAACCAGTGAGGGGTATCTAGCAACACATCACTGTCTCCCGATATCAAGGAAAGAGTCTTCCAAGACTTCACCCAAAAACAGCACAAGTGTGAATCAATTCACAAAGCATACATATTTCCTTTGCCACTGGATGTTCTTATTGGACAAGCCTGTCAAGC
Source organism: Costus lasius (assembly GCA_027563935.2). NCBI lineage: Eukaryota > Viridiplantae > Streptophyta > Magnoliopsida > Zingiberales > Costaceae > Costus > Costus lasius. The sequence goes on along the minus strand of CM050454.1, from coordinate 59,797,171 downwards.
TCGTAACTCCAATATGATGAGCATGATTAGAACAGATGAGCACTGTCACCTGGGTATGGCCATACACTCTCTCAATCATCTCATCCAGGGGGCCCCTTTAGAACATCACACTCCTTAAACAAGGAGACGGCAATCCTATGTCTATCACTAGTGCTCTAACCTGATTCAAGCTCACCATCCAAGATAGTCTATAATCATTATGTTTCAAATGATATTGAACTACCTCAAAACAATGACAATCATCATTTAGAAAACACAAGTGATCTCAAGTCAGAGGAAATGTGCCACTTGCCTTAATCAAGGAATATTCACATTGTGACAAACAATTGAACATCCTAGTAGGGTCTGTCCAGTACATCCCATGTACCCATGAGTCTACATCTTATTCCATGCTCGAAGCATCCTATAAGATTAGAACACATATTAGTCTTAACCATATCGAGGCTGTCTCATGTTTACCAAGATATATCGACTAAGGACATAATAGCATGTCAGCCCAGCTGAACAGCTTTGAGACATTATTCAGAAGAACATATATTGCAGCAGACAATGTAGCTAACTGAATAACAACCATGCCTTTATAAACACATAGAGTTTATTACATGATACTTGTTACATTCCCATAGGCCTCAAACATTAGCCTTAAGGGCATACCCCAACAATCTCCCACTTGCACTTAATCTAATGGTTGAGAAATCTCAAACCCATATTATTACAGTGCTTCTCATGCTTCTGCTGCGCCAGAGGCTTGGTAAGCGGGTCTGCCAGATTGTCATCTGTATGAACCTTGCATACTTTGATCTCGCCACGATCTATGATCTCCCTGATCAAATGAAACCGTCTCTGTATGTGCTTGGACTTCTGGTGCGACCGTGGTTCCTTTGCCTGTGCGATTGCTCCAGTGTTATCACAGAAGATAACCAAAGGATCTGCACACGAAGGAACGACACCAAGTTCTCTCACGAACTTACGAATCCACACTGCCTCCTTGGATGCTTCCGAGGCTGCAACATACTCGGCTTCTGTTGTGGAATCAGCAACAGTTGACTGTTTGAAACTTTTCCACACCACTGCACCTCCATTCAAGCTAAAAACATAGCCTGATTGCGATCGGAAATCATCCTGGTCAGACTGGAACGAAGCGTCAGTATATCCTTCAATACTGAGTTCTTCCTGACCACCATATATCAAGAACATATCTTTGGTCCTCCGCAGATATTTTAAAATGTTCTTGACTGCAATCCAGTGCGCCATACCTGGATTACTCTGGTAACGACTGGTTACGCTTAACCCGTAAGCAACGTCTGGGCGAGTACACAACATCGCATACATTATAGAACCAATAGCCGAAGCATAAGGCGTATTGTTCATTTCATCTTTCTCAGTCTGTGTTTGTGGACACTGACTCTTAGAAAGATTCAGACCATGTCTGACTGGAAGATATCCTCGCTTAGAATTCTCTAAGTGAAATCTCTCCAGGACCTTATCGATGTAAGTACTCTGGCACAGCCCGAGAAGCCTCTTAGATCTATCCCTGTAGATCTTCACACCTAACACATAGGCTGCTTCTCCTAGATCTTTCATCTGGAAACATTTCCTCAGCCATGCCTTAACAGCATGCATTTCAGGAATGTCGTTTCCAATGATCAAGATATCATCGACGTAGAGGACTAGGAAAGTAATCACGCTCCCACTAAACCTCTTATATACACACGGGTCATCCTCGTTCTTGATGAAACCAAATTCAGTAACTGATTCATCAAAACGAATATTCCAGCTTCTTGATGCTTGTTTAAGTCCATAAATGGACTTCTTTAACTTGCATATTTTATGACGATCTGCTGGATTAGTGAAACCTTCTGGTTGTGTCATATACACATCCTCATCCAGATTTCCATTAAGGAAAGCTGTTTTCACATCCATCTGCCAAATCTCATAATCATAATATGCAGCTATCGCGAAAAGAATCCGAATAGACTTAAACATGGCTACAGGTGAGAAAGTTTCATCATAATCTATCCCGTAGATTTGTTTGAAACCTTTCGCAACTAGCCTGCCTTTATAGGTAACTACGTTACCATCCATGTCAATCTTCTTCTTGAAGATCCATTTACAGCCTATAGGGATAACTCCCGGAGGCGGATCAACCAAATCCCAGACTTGGTTATCTGACATGGAGTCCATCTCGGCGCGCATAGCCTCAAGCCATCTCGCTGACTCTGGTCCACTGACCGCATCCGCATAAGTAAGGGGTTCATCATTGTCAATGATGTAGACTCCGTCATAGCGCTCAGGCTGTCGACGAATCCTACCCGATCTTCGCGGTTCCCGTGATGTCTGAGCCTCAGGTTGTTCAATAACCTGTTCTACCGGCTCAGGCTCATCCAACTGTGCTTGATCACTTTGTCCTTCTTCTGGATTCTCATCCAGCTTTATTTCTCTCCCACTGGCCTCTTGCAGAAGAAACTCCTTCTCAAGAAATATGGCCGTCCGAGCAACAAAAACCTTGTTCTCATTGGGATCGAAGAAATAATAACCCTTAGTTTCCTTAGGGTAACCGACAAAGATACATTTGTCAGATCTGCTCTCTAGTTTCCCAGAGGCGAGCTTTTTAACATAAGCCTCGCAACCCCAGATCCTGATAAATGTCAAGCTCGGCTGTTTCCCATACCATAACTCATATGGCGTCTTTGAAACTGCCTTGGATGGCACTCGGTTTAGTACCTTTGCAGCTGTTTCCAGCGCAAAACCCCAAAAGGAGTATGGAAGAGTAGCCTGACTCATCATAGAACGAACCATATCAAGTAACGTTCTATTTCTCCTCTCGGACACACCATTCCATTGCGGTGTTCCTGGTGGAGTGAGCTGTGAGATAATCCCACACTCCTTTAGATAGTCAGTAAATGCATGACTTAGGTATTCACCACCTCGATCTGAGCGAAGTGCCTTGATATTACGGCCTAGCTGATTTTGTACTTCATTCTTGAACTCTTTGAACTTGTCAAAAGATTCACTCTTATGTCTCATCAGATAGACATACCCATATCTACTGAAATCATCAGTAAATGTAATGAAGTACTGATAGCCACCTCTGGCATGTTTACTAAATGGCCCACACACATCACTGTGTATGAGGTCAAGTAAACCTGAAGCCCTTTGACCTTTATTAGGAAAAGGTGACTTCGTCATTTTACCCATCAAACAAGCTTTGCATGTATCAATCTCCTTATAGGAGAATGATCCCAGCAGTCCATGATCATGCAACCGCTTAATGCGTTTCTCGTTAATATGGCCTAAACGACTATGCCATAGCAAGGTGCTGTCATCAGCATACTTGGCTTTCTTAATATCAACATTCTGTATAGAACTTTCCATGTCCAACATGAATAACCCATTATTAATTGAACCAGTTGCATAAACAATATTATCATATGACAAAACACACTTTGAAATATTGCATTCAAAGGAAAACCCCTTCCTGACAAGAGCAGGAATGGAGATAATATTTTTAGTTATACTGGGAACAAAATAACAACTGTTTAGTTCCAATACAATTCCAGATGGTAAAGTAATGAAGTAGTCTCCTACAGCAACAGCAGCAACCCGTGCCCCGTTTCCAACGCGTAGGTCCACCTCATGCTGTCCCACCTGCCTTCTTCTCTTGAGTTCCTGCACATTTGAACAAATGTGAACTCCACATGCAGTGTCCAACACCCATGATACAGAAGAAGAATACATGACCTCAGTCACGAATATACCTGAGCCAGAAGCAAAGCTTCCCCTCTTATCTCCTTGGAGCGCTTTACAGTCCTTTTTCCAGTGACCCAGCTGGCCACAGTGGAAACACCTGTATTCCTTAGACCGCTTCACCTTCTGCTTCAGAGCCTTGCTGTAATTCTTGACCGGGGCCTTGCCCTTCTTCCCCTTCTTCTTGTTCCTGGAAGGAACCATCAAGACAGAGGTTGAAGGCTTACCCTTCAGAGTTTCCTCAGTGGTCAAGAGCATATTCAGCAGCTCTGCCGGAGTACAATCGATTTTGTTCATATTAAAATTAATAATGAACGCGTCGAATGATGGCGGGAGAGACTGCAGAATAATGTCCACAGCAAGCTCCTGGTTGATGGTATGCCCCAGTTTCTCTAGAGCCTCCTTGTGCCCAATCATCTTGAGCACGTGAGCTCCCACTGGGCTCCCTTCAGCCAGTTTGCTCTGAAAGAAGAGCTTCGTCAAATTATAGCGTTCAGTCCTCGCCTGTGCAGCATACAACATCTTGAGGTTTGTAATCATGTCTCTAGCCGACATGTCCTCATGCTGACGCTGCAGCGGTGGCGTCATAGACGCTAACATCAGGCAAGCGACATCAATGCTATCATTGACGTGCTTTTCATAGGCTTCCCGAACCGCCCTTGCGGCGTTCGGAGCGGGCTGCGGCGGTATCGCCGTCTCGAGGACATACAGTTTCCTCTCTGCCTTAAGAACGATCTTAAGGTGTCCAAACCAGTCAGAGAAGTTCGGCCCAGCAAACTTCTCTCTTTCCAGTAGGGATCGCACATTGAAGTTCATGGTGTTCGTTGCTGCAGGTATCTACAACAATGCAAGAACAGCAAGGTCAGTATCAATGTATAAGAATCAATCAGGACTTAAGAAAGATTCTTTTTCTCACTATTTTATCAGGCGTGAAAAATCCAGCAAAACAGCCCGAAAGAGTAGAACTCTTTTAGTGAGATGGGATCCAGATTTCATACTTGGTCTCCGCGTCCCGCTCAGGCGAGATAAGATGCACAGAGAGTACAAGCACTAGTTTCTGGTAGGCAGTCCCTGCCGATCGCCAACCCGTGCGATTCCCCTTCATCTGGGCAGTCCAGCAGACTGTGCCAACTGAGTTGGTACAACACAATCTCTGACCCCACAGATGGCTGCCTCCATGTGCTACCATATGCGCCACATATGTAGCCTACACGGTCAAGCTGACCCGACCTACTCCCTGGACCACCATGTGCTATGCTGAGCAACGAGAAGGGATAAATCCCTGCTCTGTAACACACAGGTGTAATCCCGCACCGTCTGAAGATAGATGGACGTGCCCACTGAGTGGGTACAACACGGCTCCAACGATAATCAGAACAGTGAGGTTTCGCGTCAGAAGGCTTACGAGCTTGATATTTAATCGTTGGATTTTAACGGTCTTTTATCTTCTTGCCTATCATGCAATTCCTATGGTGATAGCAGAAGATAAATTTACTCATGCAATTCTAATATATAGCAATAAAAGAAAGCATGTGTCTTTTGTGGTAAAAGCCCATAGCCCTAGTGAGACCTTAACCTAACTTAAGTCTACACTTGCTCTTTATGGGTCTTTAGCTGCTCATCTGGCCCAAACCTGAGCCCAAGCGCCAACTGCAGCTCTGGTGCGCCCACCAGGAATTTGCGCCTGGTCCTAGGGTCGAACCCTAGACCTCCCACCTGGTCCAGCCACTGCTGCATGCGCTTCTGCCAAGTGTGCATTGTGCTCTTGTCTAATTAAATTACAAATTTAACTATCTAGACAAGAGTGACACGCAGGTCACTTTCACATTATAAATTAATTAAAATTGTGATACGCAGATCACATAAAGAAAATTAATTTACAACATATAATCCAGGCACGCAGGCCCCAGCACAGCACACATTAAAAACGGGCAGCCCACATAAGACTAAATAAACAAGCAGATGCAACAACCATCATGTGATCCAGTCAGGAAAAATAAATTTTTTAAAAAACCCCTTGGGATCGATTTTTTTTTTTTAATTTTTCCTTATTTGCCCCACAACCTTACAATGGTCCATTACTAGGGATCCACTCATCCAACCTAGTCAGATCCACTGCCCTAGCATGCACCAAGTCCTAACTGACTTGAGTCGACCAAAAGGTCAACCATGCATGCACCAAGGCTGAACGACCACACTGAGGTCTGGCAAGCGGGCGTGACTCCGGGCCTAACTCAGGTGCGTTCATCAGTTGTCTCAATCAGACATCGCTACACACCTGTCTGCAGTCGACCTATGGCCACCACAGGCATGCGCCAAGGTGCTAACTGGTCGACCCATTCAGGCTGTCAGATAGTCTGATCAGACATGTTTGGATCTAACCTAGGGGGTGACTTCAACCCTAATAACCCATCTAAGGGTTTAATGTAGGAGCATTAGATCTAAGGTGAAACGCGCATGTGATCAAGGTTTTAGAAAAACTTACAAAAACATGCGCCAACAACAACATGCGCAATGGAGAAAATAACATCTATACAAATCATGAATTTTCGCCAACTTAGATAATCGCATGTAACCTATAGATCTATTATAATGCGCATACATGGATCATATGACATATCATGGCAATCATAAACAAGCATGAAACATCAGCCTCTGATACCAATTGAAAGTACCCCTTAAACTAAGGGGGGTCCCCTTCTAGGGGGAGCGAAAACCCTAGGCAGTGGCGCATAAAATTTTTGGGCAGCGGATTAGGGTTTCAAGAATCGGTTCATGTGATATGATCAACCAAATGGAAACGATTGCATGTAAGAGATAAAACTCATACCATAGCCATTTCGAATGGCGCCTAGGAAGCAAAGATCAAAGCAGATCTTCTCCAGAGGTGACGCACACAGTTGATGTCGCCTACTCCTCTTTGCGATCCTTGTGCTAGCAAGATCCAAAGAAGTCTTTGATCGAAAATGAGAAAGGGATGAAGAGATCTTTTCTTTGCCGATTTCTCCTCCAAATCCAAGGCGTCGTCACCCACGGAAAAACCCAAGAGGAATGCGTTCAAGTGGCGAGAATAGAGAGAGCACTCTCTTTCGAACGTGAGTGTCTCCAAGTGGAGATCATGGTTGCTAAAAATAGCACCACTAACCGCCCAACATGTTCACGCCAAGTGAACTTGTCGCCAATGCTTGAACCATTTTGGTTTAATTTAATTTTGGTTCAATTACCAAATAAACCAAACGACATGGCCTAGATCATATTAAAACCCTAAGGTTCCAGATCTAGCCGTTGATCTCTATGATGCTCCTGATCTGACCGATCTAGCATCTCTTCTCTCGATCGAAGCTTACCGATCTCAAGCCCTAATCAATCAAACATGATCAGACCAGATCTCACTCACAATCAGAGATTAAATCCCTTTAAACTGAACCCGAAACAATTCAGTCCACACGATCTGACTTAAGTAAGCCATATCATCAATTGTGCGACCCTGAGGGTTTCCTTAAAACATCGGTAACGATAATTTACATTATCACAACCAGTGAGGGGTATCTAGCAACACATCACTGTCTCCCGATATCAAGGAAAGAGTCTTCCAAGACTTCACCCAAAAACAGCACAAGTGTGAATCAATTCACAAAGCATACATATTTCCTTTGCCACTGGATGTTCTTATTGGACAAGCCTGTCAAGCTCGTAACTCCAATATGATGAGCATGATTAGAACAGATGAGCACTGTCACCTGGGTATGGCCATACACTCTCTCAATCATCTCATCCAGGGGGCCCCTTTAGAACATCACACTCCTTAAACAAGGAGACGGCAATCCTATGTCTATCACTAGTGCTCTAACCTGATTCAAGCTCACCATCCAAGATAGTCTATAATCATTATGTTTCAAATGATATTGAACTACCTCAAAACAATGACAATCATCATTTAGAAAACACAAGTGATCTCAAGTCAGAGGAAATGTGCCACTTGCCTTAATCAAGGAATATTCACATTGTGACAAACAATTGAACATCCTAGTAGGGTCTGTCCAGTACATCCCATGTACCCATGAGTCTACATCTTATTCCATGCTCGAAGCATCCTATAAGATTAGAACACATATTAGTCTTAACCATATCGAGGCTGTCTCATGTTTACCAAGATATATCGACTAAGGACATAATAGCATGTCAGCCCAGCTGAACAGCTTTGAGACATTATTCAGGAGAACATATATTGCAGCAGACAATGTAGCTAACTGAATAACAACCATGCCTTTATAAACACATAGAGTTTATTACATGATACTTGTTACATTCCCATAGGCCTCAAACATTAGCCTTAAGGGCATACCCCAACAAGCCCGAGAAGCCTCTTAGATCTATCCCTGTAGATCTTCACACCTAACACATAGGCTGCTTCTCCAAGATCTTTCATCTGGAAACACTTTCTTAACCATGCCTTAACCGCATGCATTTCAGGAATGTCGTTTCCAATGATCAAGATATCATCGACGTAGAGGACTAGGAAAGTAATCACGCTCCCACTAAACCTCTTATATACACACGGGTCATCCTCGTTCTTGATGAAACCAAACTCACTGATTGATTCATCAAAACGAATATTCCAGCTTCTAGATGCTTGTTTAAGTCCATAAATGGACTTCTTTAACTTGCATATCTTATGACGATCTGATGGATTAGTGAAACCTTCTAGTTGTGTCATATACACATCCTCATCCAGATTTCCATTAAGGAAAGCTGTCTTCACATCCATTTGCCAAATCTCATAATCATAATATGCAGCTATCGCGAAAAGAATCCGAATAGACTTAAACATAGCTACAGGTGAGAAAGTTTCATCATAATCTATCCCGTAGATTTGTTTGAAACCTTTCGCAACTAGCCTGCCTTTATAGGTAACCACGTTACCATCCATGTCAATCTTCTTCTTGAAGATCCATTTACAGCCTATAGGGATTACTCCCGGAGGCGGATCAACCAAATCCCAAACTTGGTTATCTGACATGGAGTCCATCTCGGCGCGCATAGCTTCAAGCCATCTCGCTGATTCCGGTCCACTGACCGCATCCGCATAAGTAAGGGGTTCATCATTATCAATGATGTAGACTCCGTCATAGCGCTCAGGCTGTCGACGGATCCTTCCCGATCTTCGCGGTTCCCGTGATATCTGAGCCTCAGGTTGTTCAATAACCTGATCAACCGGCTCAGGCTCATCCAACTGTGCTTGACTACTTTGTCCTTCTTCTGGATTCTCATCCAACTTTATTTCTCTCCCACTGGCCTCTTGCAGAAGAAACTCCTTCTCAAGAAATATGGCCGTCCGAGCAACAAATACCTTGTTCTCTTTGGGATCGTAGAAATAATAACCCTTAGTTTCCTTAGGGTAACCGACAAAGATACATTTGTCAGATCTGCTCTCTAGTTTCCCAGAGGCGAGCCTTTTAACATAAGCCTCGCAGCCCCAGATCCTGATAAATGTCAAGCTAGGCTGTTTCCCATACCATAATTCATATAGGGTCTTTGAAACTGCCTTGGATGGCACTCGGTTTAGTACCTTTGCAGCTGTTTCCAGTGCAAATCCCCAAAAGGAATATGGAAGAGTAGCCTGACTCATCATAGAACGAACCATATCAAGTAACGTTCTATTTCTCCTTTCGGACACACCATTCCATTGCGGTGTTCCTGGCGGAGTGAGCTGTGAGATAATCCCACACTCCTTCAGATAGTCAGTAAACGCATGACTTAGGTATTCTCCACCTCGATCAGAACGAAGTGCCTTGATATTTCGGCCTAGCTGATTCTGTACTTCATTCTTGAACTCTTTGAACTTGTCAAAAGATTCACTTTTATGTCTCATTAAATAGACATACCCATATCTACTGAAATCATCAGTAAAGGTAATGAAGTACTGATAGCCACCTCTGGCATGTTTACTAAATGGCCCACACACATCACTGTGTATAAGGTCAAGTAAACCTGAAGCCCTTTGACCTTTGTTAGGAAAAGGTGACTTCGTCATTTTACCCATTAAACAAGCCTTGCATGTATCAATCTCCTCATAGGAGAATGATCCCAGCAGTCCATGATCATGCAACCGCTTAATGCGTTTCTTATTAATATGGCCTAAACGACTATGCCATAGCAAGGTGCTGTCATCAGCATACTTGGCTTTCTTGATATCAATATTTTGTATAGAACATTCCATGTCCAACATGAATAACCCATTGTTAATTGAACCAGTAGCATAAACAATATTATCAAAAGATAAAACACACTTTGAAATATTGCATTCAAAGGAAAATCCCTTCCTGACAAGAGCAGGAATAGAGATAATATTCTTAGTAATGCTGGGAACAAAGTAACAACTGTTTAGTTCTAATACAAGTCCAGATGGCAAAGAGATGAAATAGTCTCCTACAGCAACAGCAGCAACCCGTGCCCCGTTTCCAACTCGTAGGTCCACCTCATGCTGTCCCACCTGTCTTCTTCTCTTGAGTTCCTGTACATTTGAACAAATGTGAACTCCACATGCAGTGTCCAACACCCATGAAATAGAAGAAGATGAAACCATGACTTCCGTCACGTATATACCTGAGCCAGAAGCAAAGCTTCCCCTCTTATCTCCTTGGAGCGCTTTACAGTCCTTTTTCCAGTGACCTAGCTGGCCACAGTGGAAACATCTGTGTTCCTTTGACCGCTTGACTTTTTGCTTCAGTGCCTTGCTGTAACTCTTGACAGGGGTCTTGCCCTTCTTCCCCTTCTTCTTGTTCCTTGAAGGAACCATTAAGACAGAGGTTGAAGGCTTTCCCTTCAGAGTTTCCTCAGTAGTCAAGAGCATATTCAGCAGCTCTGCCGGAGTACAATCGATTTTGTTCATATTAAAGTTAATAATGAACGCATCGAAAGAGGGCGGGAGAGACTGCAGAATAATGTCTACAGCAAGCTCCTGATTGATGGTATGCCCCAGTTTCTCTAGAGCCTCCTTGTGCCCAATCATCTTGAGCACGTGAGCTCCCACTGGGCTCCCTTCAGCCAGTTTGCTCTGAAAGAACAGCTTCGTCAGATTATAGCGTTCTGTCCTCGCCTGTGCAGCATACAACATCTTGAGGTTTGCTATCATGTCTATAGCAGACATATCCTCATGCTGACGCTGCAGCGGTGGCGTCATAGACGCTAGCATCAGGCAAGCGACATCAATGCTATCATTGATGTACTTTTCATAAGCTTCCCGAACCGCCCTTGCGGCGTTCGGAGCGGGCTGAGGCGGTATCGCCGTCTCGAGGACATACAGTTTCCTCTCTGCCTTAAGAACAATCTTAAGGTGTCCGAACCAGTCTGAGAAGTTCGGCCCAGCAAACTTCTCTCTTTCCAGTAGGGATCGCACATTGAAGCTCATGGTGTTCGTTGCTGCTGTAACGCCCTCGAGTTTCTGAATTACGATTTAAGGTTAGAAATTCTGTTTCTGTATTTTTATCTGTTAAAGTTTTGGGATTTTTTGCCTAATTGTAGGACTTTTTCCTACAGGGCAAAAATAATTATTTTGGTTGGGGCTTCGAACCCTCAACCTTGACTCTTTGCTCCTGGAATTCTTCCACCATGGTGGCGCATATTTCTGTGTTATTGGAGTGGCGCATGGTGGTTAAGCCCAGGTGAGCCCTTAAAACCGATTTTCACTTAAGTTAACTGGGTTATTGGATCTTGGATCCGTTTGGAGTGGGAGAAAAAGAGAAATATCGTGAGAGCTCCTCTCCCTCACGATTTTTGTTGTTTTCTTGCCCTAGCCGCCTGTGGTTGTCGCCCCTTACTGTGTTTGGCGCCTCCTGCAAATTTCTGACGCTGGTGGTGGCAGACTGGTGGTGGACGAAGTTCCTGGAGATCCCTGACCCTCTGTTGTGGCATTTTTTTTTCTGTGGGCGATTTTCGGTGAGTAATTCGATCCTAAGGAGTCTAATCCTATTTGCAATAATTATCTGTATGAACCAAAAATCTGCAAGTAGATCCTATGTTTTTCTATTCTATAGGTCGGATCTGAATATGCATGATGATTCAGAAATTTTGTCTTGCTGAAAATTGTAGTCGCCAATCTGACCTTACTGTGCTTTAACCTCAATATCTCATGATCTATAGATCCAAATCACACGAAACAAATTTTGTATGAAACTAGATTCGCTCAGCTTTGATTCTTATGTAATATCGACCACATCTGAACTATATTCGTGTTGCAATCGGCATTGTTATATAACTTACGAAATCTGTTTTCTGAAAATCTAGAATCTTGACCCTTTTGTGTTCGAACTCTCGTATCTCCCTAGGTATAGCTCGAAATCCTGTGAAACCAGTTTTATTAGACCGTAGGCTTGAAGAGCTTCATTTTGACTCCCATAACGCCTATTTTCGATTAGTTATTGGATCTGAAATATATGTCGTAATTCTGATATATGAATCTGTTTTCTTGAAATCTGAAATTCTGACCCACCTATGTTCGAACCCTTATATCTTCCTGCCTACAATTCGAAATTTTGCGAAACCAGTTTTGTTGGAAACTAGATTCAGAGAGCTTCATTTTGAATATAATATTGACTAGCTTTGGTTCGAAATTGGACCAAAAATATATGTTGCAATCTGACAATATAAATCTGCTATGTTTTGGTTAGACGAATATTCCATTGTGAGAAAAATTTAGCCTGTATGGTTTAATCTCTTAAATTGTGGTCTGTAGTTCTTCTAAAATTTAATTGCTTGATGAGAAATTTAGAGAAAACAAAATTGGGGATTTAACTAAGAACTTAGGAATTTTCGAAAATCATGGTTCGAGCCAATTTTGGGGCTTTTGTCAATTTTCTTCACGAACGTGTAATTAAAATTATCTGTAGTGGGGGACTGAAATTATTTACATGAAATTTGTACGTTCTGTTAAGGTTCTGAAACTGGCGCCCCTTACAGTAATTTTATAGCTCACGGTTTTAGGAATTTTGAGGAAATTATTTCATGAATAGTTTCTGTTCTATGTTTAATTGTTTGTTATGTGAATATTTTCTGTTCTGTTTATATGTTGTGGATTTTCTGAAAACTTTGAATGTGTTATAACCTTTGTGAGAACATAGACTGGTCTGACATGAATTAAGGATAGTTGCATGAAATCTAAGGAATTCACTCATATATTACTTTTGGTTGATGGTAAAAATTATGAAGTGTGTTTAGCTTTGATTTCTGCAAATTGTAAATTGTTAAGGACTGGATATTGGGGTGTGTCATTTTCTGGTTTGTCAGACTTTGGGCATGATGTAAGAATTAAGTAGTGGTTGGTCCTACTCCTCCGTTTCAGTATAATCTGTTCTGTAAAATTATGCCCTAGTGTAGCACTCTTCTGTGTTCTTACCCTCCTTCTGTGGCGCTGTAATGGTGCTGATAGTCTACTACGACCCTTGAGACACTATTTCTGTTCCGTTATAGGTATTGGAGGCCAGAGTGCCACGTCCTGACAAGACGGGGGCCACCCACTGATACCTCCTCTACCATTCTGTTCTGGGTATTGGAGACCAGAGTGCCACGTCCTGACAAGACGGGGGCCACCCACTGATACCTCCTCTACCATTCTGTTCTGGGTATTGGAGACCAGAGTGCCACGTCCTGACAAGACGGGGGCCACCCACTGATACCTCCTCTACCATTCTGTTCTGGGTTTTGGAGGCCAGAGTGCCACGTCCTGACAAGACGGGGGCCACCCACTGATACCTCCTCTACCATTCTGTTTCTGATATGCATGCATGTCTCGTCCTCGGCAGAGGTGGGGTCAGACCTTCTGTGGTCATCAGGCCTTCTGTGGCCTTTCTGTTTCCGTTGTAGACTATCCGTTTGGATTCTGAAAATTCTGATTTTCTGTCTGTCAGTTCTGATTTCTGTAGTTCTGTTTCGATCTGTATTATAGATGTGTTAGGCAGTGTGTTTAGCAGGGAGGGGTTGGTATACTTATATCCTACTTCATGCTTGATGCCTAATGTTATAAGTATCTGTATTTGATTATGTTTTGTTTCTGATATGAGTGTGCATGTTAAGTTGATTTATCTTATCTATTACAAAAATGTATTTCAACTTATGCATGATATTTTTGATGTGTACTATGGATGGCTTTTAGTGTCTTTTACTCACTGAGCTTTTTAGCTCACCCCCATTGTTTAAATATTTTCAGGTGAGACATTGGGACAGTGATCGCTACAGCTAATTCACGAATTTACTATGATGCTAATGTTTTATTTAATTTCTAAGAGTTGTCTTCTAAAAAATCTGTCAGGCCTGCGTGCCTAACTTAATTATATGATACGTTTTATCTCCTGAGGGCTTATGCCTGTTTTCAGGATATTATATTATAGTTGTCTCGTTTTAATTGTTAGATACGAGTTTTGGATTCGTGAGATTTGAAATTATTCTTATTCTGAAATGTCCGATTTGAGAGTTATTGTTCTTATTCCGCAATATATCTGAATTTGTGTTTTCCACATATGTGTAGTGTGGACATCTGTTTTATTCCAGGATATGCGTGTCTGTGGAGCAGTAAATTATTATACTTGCTGTCGGATTTTCTGGATTTCCGGATTTCTATTTCCTAGTAAATCGATCCTATTCAGTTCTGTGCGGTTTTCAGTTCCGTAGTAATGTCCTTCGATGCCGCTTTCTTCTTGTGTTTTAATGGAAGAGTAAAAATTTTTGAAACCCCGTATTTTACTTGTATGCGTGTGGGGTGTGATTCTGAGGGATGTTACAGATGGTATCAGAGCGATATTACTAGCAATTAGAAACTCCGGGAAGGAAAACTCTGTTTGTGTTTTGCTAGAAACCAAAATAGGATCTGATCCGTGATTGAATATTGGTTGTTATTCTACCGTGTTATGTGATGCAGGTATAAAAAGATGGTGCGACCAAGATCTAGCAGTAGCAACGGTGATCAACAGTCTGATCTGAGGCAGGCCATGGAGGCTATGACTGCTATGATGCAACAACAGAACGCGTTCATCCAGCAGCAAACTCAGATGATGCAGCAGCAGCAGGCGCAGCACATGGAGGTTCAGCAACAGTTATTGCAGCGGCTGTCGCAGACACAGCCTCAGTCACAGTCACAACCGGCTGGACACGGTGTGGGTGGCGCTGGTTCTCCTCTGGGTGATGGCGCACATCAACGATATGCTCGGTTGGTTCGAGAGTTTCAGCACCTGAACCCGACTACATTTTATGGTAGTCCAGGGCCCAGAGCGGCTGAGGATTGGCTTTTGGCACTGGAAAAGATTTTTCAGGTTTTGCGCTGTGATGATGCTGTAAGATCCAAGGATCTTAAGTCCTGGTAAGCATTATTTTTGAATTAAATAAAATTATTGACTGTGATATTTTATTATGATTCAAGTAAAATTTATTGAATGCTAATTAACTGGCTTGTTGATTGTTAATTTGTAATTATTTGATTTGTGATTTATATTGGTTGTTAATTTATGGTAAATTAATTAGAGATTAATGGTTGATTATTGGTTGTTAATTTAGGATAAATTAATTAAATCCTTATTGGATATTAATTAAATCCTTAATGGATTTCGGTTAAGTGATTGGTTATTTGTAAGTTAATTAAATTAATTAGTTAACTAGCTTATTGGATGTTAGTTTAACCCTTATTGGACTTTCACTTAAACTATGGGTTATTGGGTTTAAAAATTCAAATTTAGTTAGTTAAATGGTTAAACCCTATTTGGATTAATGGGTTAATGGGTTAAGAGTTAAAACCGAAAATTTGAATTAGTGATTCGGTTAGGAAGGAAATCATTGGCGATTTTTGAGTCTTGAGAAAACCTTGGAGCGGCTAGGGCAAGGGAGAAGGCGATCTTGGTGTTCTTGAAGAGTTCTTGGCGATTTTTTCTCCATCTTCTTCCCTTGGCCGAAATTCTTGAGTGGGTGGTGGAGTTTCTTTGGCGTCTTCCTAGAAGAATTTCAAAGGCTTTGAACGATTTTGTTGAGGAGATTTTAACCTAAGTTTCAAGGTGAGTGGTGTGTCTTTTTGATTCCTAACAATTGGGTTGTGTTATTTGATGCTTTAGATGGATTAGAAATTTGTAATGTAAAAACCGAACACTCAAGACTTATTTTTGTTATAAACCGAAAGTTACAATGGTATGTTTGTTATGGAAAATCGAATTTAAGGATATGTCTTCATGAGATTCTTGTTAACTAGGGGTTTAATTTAAGTTGGAAAGTTTGATCATGCTAAAAAGCGAATTGGTGCTATTTATTTATGAAAATCGAAACTTGATTTTAATTTTGATATTGTGGTTAACATGTTTACATGTGAATTGAATCTTGATAATTCTCCATGAAAACATAGTTTAGGGGATCTTTCATGAAAACCGAATGTGAGGCATGTTTCCATGAAGACCGAATTTAGGGTACTTATTGTATGAGATTTTGGTAATATTAAATCAGTGATTTATTAGTATGAAATTTATGTTAATTGTTTGTGAAAACTGAATTTTTGATGTTTGTAGTTACATGGAATAATGTGTAAAATTATATGGATATATGGTTTAGTTTTATGTAATTTTATGAATGCTTGAGAACATTGGGTGATGATTTAATTTTATGAATGTAATGTTATGTTATAAAACTCACGTTTATTTAATTAAGACCATGTATTCATGTTTGAGAACATTGGGTGATAATTTAGCAAAATTACACTGAACTGACCAGCCTGAAATTTAAGGACTACGCTATGTTATGTGATTTTCTATGTTTTGTGATTTTTTAAATATTACGTGTTATGTTATATGATTTTTACCAATATGTATGATTATGTGACTTTTGAACAATATGTGTTATGTGATGGGTTTTGTGAATTTGGAAAATTATGGATTATGTGAAATTGGAAAATTAGGTGGTTATGTGATGGTTAGGACTAAGGCTAGGTGTAACTATGAACTCAAGGAGATAGTCCTTATGTGATATGTTCAGGGTTTGAATTTCAGCCCTGTATTGTGATATGTGAGGGGGTTGATGATCAGCCTGCCTATTATGATTATTGTGATGGGGGTTGATGTTCAGCCTGCCCGATGTGATTTTTGTGATGACTATCCTAGAGTCTAGTTTACACTTAGGAGTCCACCTTTGTGAAATATGAAATAAGATATGTCTGTTGTCCAGTAGGAACCTTTTGGGAGAACGGGTTTTGACCCAAAGTGCCATGTCTTGGTCGGACAGGGGCCACCTCTTGATGTCATTACTCTTTTATGTGTTGGGAATGATATAAGACCCAAAGTGCCATGTCTTGATCAGACAGGGGCCACCTCTTGATGTCATCATTCTCGTTTTGTGTTGGGAATGATATAAGACCCAAAGTGCCATGTCTTGATCAGACAGGGGCCACCTCTTGATGTCATCATTCTCGATTTGTGTTATGGCGTGATAGACCAACGTGCCACGTCTTGACCAGGCGGGGGCCACCTCTTGATTCTATTCACTGTCCATGTTTGTGTTGCATGTGATTTGCAGCTCCCAGTGCTTTGGCCAAGCCGGGTTAGACCATATTGGTCACTACTGAATATGCTGGACAACTAGGTTAAAAATGTGTTGGTGTGTTTAGTTGGTTTAGAATATGTGTGTTCGGTTGGTTTAGAGTATAACTCTAGAATCTGAGGTTATTATATGTTAGTGTGTACTTTTGACTGCTTATATGACTTTTGCATTGAATTGTTGTTATATGTTGACATGATATCCTGTTAAAGATTTTTAAAAATAATTTGCCTATATTTTTGAGTGTATGTTCTGGATGGTCAATTAGACTATCCACTCACTGGGCTGTGTAGCTCACCCCTCACTATTTTCAGGTGTAGAGCAGGGGCGCAGTTAGCATTATATGGATGCTGTGAATTATGCTTAATGAGTTTATGATGCCGGTTGTGGCCTTAATGTGTTTATGCTTATGATGCCGGTTGTGGCTAAACCCTATGAGTTATATGAACTTTGTGAGTCATGTGAATTGTGTGAATTTGTGTTGCCAGACTGTG
The DNA here is from genome assembly GCA_027563935.2 of Costus lasius. Lineage (NCBI taxonomy): Eukaryota > Viridiplantae > Streptophyta > Magnoliopsida > Zingiberales > Costaceae > Costus > Costus lasius. The sequence goes on along the minus strand of CM050454.1, from coordinate 59,779,373 downwards.
GCAGTTAAATGATTTTGATTTTTGTGTCACCGCGGGCTTCAGCCTGGTTTCGGTGTTTGGTATGAATTTGTAAAAATCGATTTTGTGATTTTGTTTTGATTTCGGCTTGATGTGTATTCTGTGTAATCGGTTTTGATATACCCTGTAACTTGCATATGTCTAGTGCAAGTATTGCGTGGTGGCAGGTACCCTTACGTGATTTATGAGTTTTGTGTTTTGTGGATAGTTTATGAATTTTGAAAATTTTCAGATCGTGTTTTTCTTGAACTCGGTTTTACCTAGCATATGATCGATCTTATATGAGACATCCTGGTTCTTTTATGAATTGTATAGCTTGATTTGGGGTTAAGAATGTGGGATGTTACAGATGCAGACAAGCTATGTTTGTCTGTCTTCATGTTGCGTGGAGATGCCGAAGACTGGTGGAAGGGAGTCGTCAGACTGGCGGCAACTGAATCCAGAGTTGTTGATTGGCAGTACTTCATGATGAAGTTCAATGCCAAGTTTTTCCCCTCTAGCTTATCTGAGGAGCGCGAGGTGGAGTTTATTCATCTTGAGCAGGGCGACCTGACGGTGGATCAGTATGAGGCCACATTCGCTCGGTTGTCGGGGTATGCTCCTCACTTAGTTAACACCGAGGAAAGAAGAGCCAAGAAGTTTCAGCGGGGTTTGAGGAAAGACATCAGGACAAGGGTAGCTATGCTACACTTGGAGACTTATGCTGAAGTGGTAGACAGGGCTCGCACTGCTGAGAGGTGGATTACTGAGATGGCTGCAGATACTATTCCAGTCACTGCATCCGCCCCTACTTCTGTGACTTACGCACCCACTCTGGGTGGTAAGGATAAGAAGAATTTCAAGAATAAGAAGAAAGACCATAAGGGCAGATACCAACCTTATCAGAAGCCAGTCAGCACAGTTTCTCAGAATGGCAAGAAGTGTCTCCACTGTGGGAGCACTAAACATCAGGATAATGAGTGCTACAGGAAGACTGGCGCTTGCTTCAGATGTGGTAAGGTGGGACATATGATTAAGGACTGTCCTATGCCGGATGCTAAAGGACAGGGTGAGAAGCCTACTGTGCAGACTCGCGTGTATGCCATCGCGGAGAGGGATGCTTCGGCTTCGAAGTCCGTGGTGGAAGGTACACTTTATGTGTTTAGTTATTTGGCACGCATTCTTTTTGATCCTGGTGCCAATTTATCTTTTGTGTCTGCATGTTTTGCACCATGTCTGCCTGTGTTGCCTAGGATACTTGATTTCTGTATTTCTGTTCATACACCTATGGGTGAGGCTGTATCTACAGATATAGCATATCCTGACTGTTTGATTAAGGTTGAAGGATATGATTTACCTATTAATTTGATTAGTCTTCCTATGAAAGACTATGACATCATTATGGGCATGGATTGGCTGTCTGCCTATCATGCTACTTTAGATTGTTTTGAAAAGTTAATTACTCTGCATCTAAGTGATGGACAGCAACTGGTTATCCAAGGCCGGATATCAGAACAGGAGCCTTTGGTGATATCTCATCTGCAGGCCAGGAAGCTTTTAGCCCAGGGCTGCAAGGGGTATCTGGCGCATGTCAAGGTGCAGACTGAGCCTGATTTGGATCTGGCTAAAATTCCTGTGGTAAGAGAGTTTACTGACGTCTTCTCTGATGATTTATCTGGGTTACCACCCAGCGGAGAAGTTGAGTTTGGTATCGAGTTGTTGCCAGGCACGGCACCGATATCTAAAGCTCCTTACAGGATGGCAACTTCAGAACTGACAGAGCTGAAAAAACAACTGGAAGAATTATTAGAGAAGGGGTATATTCGACCCAGTGTTTCTCCATGGGGAGCACCTGTGTTATTTGTGAAGAAGAAGGATGGTACTTTGCGCATGTGCATCGATTACCGTCAACTCAATCAAGTGACTGTTAGGAATAAGTACCCATTACCCCGTATTGATGATCTCTTTGATCAGTTGCAGGGTGCTACTGTATTCTCTAAAATTGACCTGAGGTCTGGCTATCATCCGTTGAGAGTTCAGGAGGAGGATGTACCTAAAACTGCATTCAGGACCAGGTATGGGCACTATGAGTTTCTTGTTATGCCTTTTGGACTGACAAATGCCCCTGCAGTGTTTATGGATCTGATGAACAGAGTATTTCATGAACTTCTGGACAAATGTGTGGTCGTCTTCATAGATGATATTCTGATCTACTCCAAGAATGCGCAAGATCACACTCAGGATTTGCGCAAGGTGCTGGAGATTCTGCGGCTGAAGCAGCTGTATGCTAAGGCCAGCAAATGTGAGTTCTGGTTACATCAGATTGGCTTTCTGGGACACATTATTTCTGACCAGGGTGTGTCTGTGGATCCAGTGAAGGTGGAGGCCATTCTTCACTGGGGAAGACCAACTACAGCGACTGAGGTCAGAAGTTTTCTGGGCTTAGCTGGATACTACCGCCGTTTTGTGGAGGGTTTTTCCAAGCTGGCTGGTCCTCTGACTAAGCTAACTAGAAAGAATTTGAAGTTTGAGTGGTCTGATGATTGTGAGTCTAGTTTTCAGGAACTGAAAAAGAGACTGACCAGTGCTCCTATCCTCATCATTCCCTGTGATGGAGAGAAGTTCACTGTTTACACTGATGCCTCTGGTAAGGGTCTGGGTGCTGTACTGATGCAGCAAGGAAAAGTAGTTGCTTATGCTTCAAGGCAACTCAAAGACTACGAGGTAAACTACCCCACTCATGATCTGGAGTTGGCAGCTGTAGTTTTTGCCTTGAAAATCTGGAGGCACTATCTGTTTGGACAGACATTTGAATTGTTTACAGATCACCAGAGCTTGAAGTATATCTTCACTCAGAAAGAGCTGAATATGAGACAGAGGCGATGGCTTGAATTGATAAAGGATTATGACTTCACCATCCAATATCAGTCTGGTAAAGCCAATGTGGTGGCTGATGCTCTTAGTAGGTATCCTGTGACTCAGATAGCTGCACTGCGAGTCCAGGAGTGGCGACTATTGCAGGAGTTCAGTGACATGCATCTGAGTGTGACTCCGGGTGAGAGAGGCGGTCTTCTAGCTTCTCTCAGGGTTCAGTCAGAGTTACTGCAGAGATTGAGATCAGGGCAGCAATCAGATCCGGATATTTTACGGTGGAAAGAGAGGTCTGAGCAAGGCTGGGTGGACAATTTCAGTATGTCGGATGATGGTCTCCTCAGATTCCGTGGAAGGGTCTGTGTTCCTGAGGACCCTGAGTTGAGAAATGAAATTCTTAAGGAAAGTCATTGCACTAAGTATACCGTTCATCCTGGTAGTACCAAGATGTATCAGGATCTGAAAAAGACTTTCTGGTGGCATGGTATGAAGAAGGATGTGCATTTGTTTGTGTCCAGATGTTTGACTTGCCAAACCGTGAAGGCTGAGCATCAGAGGCCGGGCGGTTTGATGCAGTCTCTCCCTATTCCTCAGTGGAAGTGGGAGCATATCAGTATGGACTTTGTGTGTGGACTGCCCAATACCAGAAGGAATCATAATGCCGTATGGGTGATTGTGGACAGACTCACGAAGTCAGCTCACTTCTTACCGATCAAAATGACTTACAGTTTGGATCGGTTAGCAAAACTGTACATCGATGAGATTGTCAGATTGCATGGAGTTCCCTTGGACATTGTCTCTGACCGTGATCCTCGATTTCTGTCCAGGTTTTGGAAGAAATTACAGGAAGATTTGGGAACTAATCTGAGTTTCAGCACTGCATATCATCCTCAATCTGATGGTCAGACAGAGAGGACTATTCAGACACTTGAGGATCTTCTGAGATCTTATGTGGTTGACTGGTCTGTTGAGTGGGATCTGGACTTATCACTGATAGAGTTCACCTACAACAATAGCTTTCACTCTAGCATACAGATGGCTCCGTATGTGGCCCTATATGGGAGGAAATGCAGAACACCAATATGCTGGGAGGAAACTGGGGACAGAACAGTGCTAAGGTCTGATGCTGTTCAGGAAGCCACTGAGAAGATTAGAGAAATTCAGGGAAAGATGAAGATTGCTCAGGATAGACAGAAGAGTTATGCTGATGTGAGGCGGCGTCCTCTTGAGTTTTTGGTGGGAGAGCATGTTTTCCTAAAGGTCACCTATGAAAGGGGTGATGAGATTTGGGAAGAGGGGAAAATTGAGTCCCAGGTACATTGGTCCCTTTGATATCATTGAGAGGGTTGGACCTGTGGCATACCGACTTGCTCTGCCCCCATCACCATAATGTGTTCCATGTATCTGCACTCAGAAAATATTGTTCTGATCCTTCTCATGTTCTAGAATTGGAACCTCTTCAGCTTGAAGAGAACATGACTTTTGTGGTGAAACCTCTCAGAATTGAAGATAGAAAAGAGAAGGTGCTGAGAAATAAGGTTATTCCACTTGTGAAAGTCATCTGGGGAAATCAGTCTGTTGAAGAAGCCTCTTGGGAGGTTGAAGCAGATATGAGAAAGGAGCATCCTCACCTGTTCAGTGACGGGCTTGGTCAGCTTTAGAGGACTAAAGCTCTATAAGGGGGGGGGGGGGAGGATGTAACGCCCTCGAGTTTCTGAATTACGATTTAAGGTTAGAAATTCTGTTTCTGTATTTTTATCTGTTAAAGTTTTGGGATTTTTTTGCCTAATTGTAGGACTTTTTCCTACAGGGCAAAAATAATTATTTTGGTTGGGGCTTCGAACCCTCAACCTTGACTCTTTGCTCCTGGAATTCTTCCACCATGGTGGCGCATATTTCTGTGTTATTGGAGTGGCGCATGGTGGTTAAGCCCAGGTGAGCCCTTAAAACCGATTTTCACTTAAGTTAACTGGGTTATTGGATCTTGGATCCGTTTGGAGTGGGAGAAAAAGAGAAATATCGTGAGAGCTCCTCTCCCTCATGATTTTTGTGGTTTTCTTGCCCTAGCCGCCTGTGGTTGTCGCCCCTTACTGTGTTTGGCGCCTCCTGCAAATTTCTGACGCTGGTGGTGGCAGACTGGTGGTGGACGAAGTTCCTGGAGATCCCTGACCCTCTATTGTGGCATTTTTTTTTCTGTGGGCGATTTTCGGTGAGTAATTCGATCCTAAGGAGTCTAATCCTATTTGCAATAATTATCTGTATGAACCAAAAATCTGCAAGTAGATCCTGTGTTTTTCTATTCTATAGGTCGGATCTGAATATGCATGATGATTCAGAAATTTTGTCTTGCTGAAAATTGTAGTCGCCAATCTGACCTTACTGTGCTTTAACCTCAATATCTCATGATCTATAGATCCAACACGAAACAAATTTTGTATGAAACTAGATTCGCTCAGCTTTGATTCTTATGTAATATCGACCACATCTGAACTATATTCGTGTTGCAATCGGCATTGTTATATAACTTACGAAATCTATTTTCTGAAAATCTAGAATCTTGACCCTTTTGTGTTCGAACTCTCGTATCTCCATAGGTATAGCTCGAAATCCTGTGAAACCAGTTTTATTAGACCGTAGGCTTGAAGAGCTTCATTTTGACTCCCATAACGCCTATTTTCGATTAGTTATTGGATCTGAAATATATGTCGTAATTCTGATATATGAATCTGTTTTCTTGAAATCTGAAATTCTGACCCACCTATGTTCGAACCCTTATATCTTCCTGCCTACAATTCGAAATTTTGCAAAACCAGTTTTGTTGGAAACTAGATTCAGAGAGCTTCATTTTGAATATAATATTGACTAGCTTTGGTTCGAAATTAGACCAAAAATATATGTTGCAATCTGACAATATAAATCTGCTATGTTTTGGTTAGACGAATATTCCATTGTGAGAAAAATTTAGCCTGTATGGTTTAATCTCTTAAATTGTGGTCTGTAGTTCTTCTAAAATTTAATTGCTTGATGAGAAATTTAGAGAAAACAAAATTGGGGATTTAACTAAGAACTTAGGAATTTTCGAAAATCATGGTTCGAGCCAATTTTGGGGCTTTTGTCAATTTTCTTCACGAACGTGTAATTAAAATTATCTGTAGTGGGGGACTGAAATTATTTACATGTAATTTGTACGTTCTGTTAAGGTTCTGAAACTGGCGCCCGTTACAGTAATTTTATAGCTCACGGTTTTAGGAATTTTGAGGAAATTATTTCATGAATAGTTTCTGTTCTATGTTTAATTGTTTGTTATGTGAATATTTTCTGTTCTGTTTATATGTTGTGGATTTTCTGAAAACTTTGAATGTGTTATAACCTTTGTGAGAACATAGACTGGTCTGACATGAATTAAGGATAGTTGCATGAAATCTAAGGAATTCACTCATATATTACTTCTGGTTGATGGTAAAAATTATGAAGTGTGTTCAGCTTTGATTTTCTGCAAATTGTAAATTGTTAAGGACTGGATATTGGGGTGTGTCATTTTCTGGTTTGTCAGACTTTGGGCATGATGTAAGAATTAAGTAGTGGTTGGTCCTACTCCTCCGTTTCAGTATAATCTGTTCTGTAAAATTATGCCCTAGTGTAGCACTCTTCTGTGTTCTTACCCTCCTTCTGTGGCGCTGTAATGGTGCTGATAGTCTACTACGACCCTTGAGACACTATTTCTGTTCCGTTATAGGTATTGGAGGCCAGAGTGCCACGTCCTGACAAGACGGGGGCCACCCACTGATACCTCCTCTACCATTCTGTTCTGGGTATTGGAGACCAGAGTGCCACGTCCTGACAAGACGGGGGCCACCCACTGATACCTCCTCTACCATTCTGTTCTGGGTATTGGAGACCAGAGTGCCACGTCCTGACAAGACGGGGGCCACCCACTGATACCTCCTCTACCATTCTGTTCTGGGTTTTGGAGGCCAGAGTGCCACGTCCTGACAAGACGGGGGCCACCCACTGATACCTCCTCTACCATTCTGTTTCTGATATGCATGCATGTCTCGTCCTCGGCAGAGGTGGGGTCAGACCTTCTGTGGTCATCAGGCCTTCTGTGGCCTTTCTGTTTCCGATGTAGACTATCCGTTTGGATTCTGAAAATTCTGATTTTCTGTCTGTCAGTTCTGATTTCTGTAGTTCTGTTTCGATCTGTATTATAGATGTGTTAGGCAGTGTGTTTAGCAGGGAGGGGTTGGTATACTTATATCCTACTTCATGCTTGATGCCTAATGTTATAAGTATCTGTATTTAATTATGTTTTGTTTCTGATATGAGTGTGCATGTTAAGTTGATTTATCTTATCTGTTACAAAAATGTATTTCAACTTATGCATGATATTTTTGATGTGTACTATGGATGGCTTTTAGTGTCTTTTACTCACTGAGCTTTTTAGCTCACCCCCATTGTTTAAATATTTTCAGGTGAGACATTGGGACAGTGATCGCTACAGCTAATTCACGAATTTACTATGATGCTAATGTTTTATTTAATTTCTAAGAGTTGTCTTCTAAAAAATCTGTCAGGCCTGCGTGCCTAACTTAATTATATGATACGTTTTATCTCCTGAGGGCTTATGCCTGTTTTCAGGATATTATATTATAGTTGTCTCGTTTTAATTGTTAGATACGAGTTTTGGATTCGTGAGATTTGAAATTATTCTTATTCTGAAATGTCCGATTTGAGAGTTATTGTTCTTATTCCGCAATATATCTGAATTTGTGTTTTCCACATATGTGTAGTGTGGACATCTGTCTTATTCCAGGATATGCGTGTCTGTGCAGCAGTAAATTATTATACTTGCTGTCGGATTTTCTGGATTTCCGGATTTCTATTTCCTAGTAAATCGATCCTATTCAGTTCTGTGCGGTTTTCAGTTCCGTAGTAATGTCCTTCGATGCCGCTTTCTTCTTGTGTTTTAATGGAAGAGTAAAAATTTTTGAAACCCCGTATTTTACTTGTATGCGTGTGGGGTGTGATTCTGAGGGATGTTACAGCTGCAGGTATCTACAATAATGCAAGAACAACAAGGTCAGTATCAATGTTAAGAATTAATCAGGACTTAAGAATGATTCCTTTTTCTCACCATTTTATCTGGCTGAAAAATCCAGCAAAACAGCCTGAAAGAGTAAAACTCTTTTAGTGAGATGGGATCCAGATTTCATACTTGGTCTCCGCGTCCCGCTCAGGCGAGATAAGATGCACAGAGAGTACAAGCACTAATTTCTGGTAGGCAGTCCCTGCCAATCGCCAACCCGTGCGATTCCCCTTCATCTGGGCAATCCAGCAGACTGTGCCAACTGAGTTGGTACAACACAATCTCTGACCCCACAGATGGCTGCCTCCATGCGCTACCATATGCGCCACATATGTAGCCTACATGGTCAAGCTGACCCGACCTACTCCCTGGACCACCACGTGCTATGCTGAGCAACGAGAAGCGATAAATCCCTTCTCTGTAACACGCAGGTGTAATCCCGCACCGTCTGAAGATAGATGGACGTGCCCACTGAGTGGGTACAACACGGCTCCAATGATAATCAGAACAGTGAGGTTTCGCGTCAGAAGACATACGAGCTTGATATTTTAGCGTTGGATTTTAACGGTCTTTTATCTTCTTCACTATCATGCAATTCCTATGATGATAGCAGAAGATAAATAAATCATGCTATTCTACTTATTTAAACAATAAAAGAAAGCATGGATCTTATGTGGTAAAAGCCCATAGCCTAAGTAAGACCTTAAGATACTTAAGTCTTCATTTGCTTTTCTTCATGGGTCTTTAGCTGCTCATCAGGCCCAAACCAGGGCTCAAGCGCCATTTGCAACTGAGGTGCGCCCACCAGGGAAAATGCGCCCGGTCCCAGAGTCGAACCCCGGACCTCCCTCCTGGTCTAGCATCAAGCTGCATGCGCCTCTGCCAAGTGTACTCTGTGCTCTTGTCTGATTAACTTACAAATTAATCTATCTAGACAAGATTGACTCGCAGGTCAATTACATTTTATAAATTAAAACAATGTGATGCGTAGATCACAATAATTAATTTACATTTTAATACAGGCACGCAGGCCCCAGCACAGCACACATTTAACATGGGCAGCCCACATAAGAATAAATAAACAAGCATAGGCATCAATCATTATGTGATCCAATCATGAAAATTAAATTTTGAAAACCCCATAGGCATCAATTTTAATTTTCTTATATGCCCTCACTACCTTACAACGGTCCATTACTAGGGATCCACTCATCCAACCTAGTCAGATCCAGTGCCCTTGCATGCACCAAGTCCTAACCGACTTGAGTCGACCAAAAGGTCAACCATGCATGCGCCAGGGCTGAACAACCCTCATGAGTTCTGGCAAGCGGGTGTGACCCCGGGCCTAACTCATGTGTGTTCACTAGTCGTCTCAATCAGACACCGCTACACGCCTGTCTGCAGTCGACCTATAGCCACCAGATGCTTGCGCACAGGTGCTATCTGGTCAACCCATCAAGGCTGTCAGATGGTCTGATCAGACATTTTGGATCTAACCTAGGGGATGACTTCAACCCTAATAACCCGTCTAAGGGTTTACAGTAAGGCCTTAGATCTATAGTGAGTCGCGCATGTCATGAAAGTTTTGAAAACAAAAACTAAAACATGTAAAGCATGCGCCAACAAAAGTTCATCTCATACATGCGCCACAAACAAAATACATCTATCTGGTATTTTCGCATGATGAGAAATATTAGATCTAAACATTCAACATACATGGATCACCATAAGCAATCATATGAATATATAAAACCTAGCCTCTGATACCAATTGAAAGTCCCCTTAATCTAGGGGGCCGAAACCCTAAGGGAGGCGCATATAAAAATTCGCATGGGAAGCTAGGGTTTCAAGAGATCTTAATATATCATATGATCAACTTTCGAATGCTAGTATAGAAGAGAAAGATCCATACCATCGCCATTTCTTGGATGGTGTCTTGGAAGCAGAGAGCGAGAGGATCTCCTCCAAAGGATGCGCACACAAGATGAAGAAGCCGCCTACTCCCTTGGTGCTCCTTGTGCTAGCAAGGTTCCAAGAGGTGCTTGTCATGTGGAAGGAAAGAGATATTTTTTCTTCTTGGCCGAATCCTCTCCTAGAGACTTGAAGTCGTCACCACACACGAGTGTGTCGAGAGAGAAGGGCGAGAGGCGAGAATAGAGCTTCCCTTTTGCGTGAACGTGAAGCGTGGTCACGTTTAGAGAAGTGCTATCTAAAAATAGCAAAGTCTCCAATTCATGCGACCATGAATTTTCCTTAACGCTATTAGCTCTCCCCTTTGAACCATGCGCTCATATGATGAGCCGGTTCAAGTTGGTTCTGTTCAAGAAACCAAATAAGCCAAGCAATTAGTCTAGATCTCAATTAAACCCTAAGGCTTCAGATCTAACCGTTGATCTCTCGATGCTTTTGATCTCACCGATCTAGCATCCATTCTCTCAATCGAAGCTTACCGATCTCAAGCCCTAATCAATCAAACATGATCAGACCAGATCTCACTTACAATCAGAGACTAAATTCCTTTAAACTAAACTTAAACAATTCAGTCCACACGATCTGACTTAAGTAAGCCATATCATCAAATTGTGCGACCCTGAGGGTTTCCTTTAAATGTCGGTAACGATAACTTACGTTATCACGAACAGTGAGGGGTATCTAGCAACACATCACTGTCTCCCGATATAAAGAAAAGAGTCTTCCAAGACTACACCCAAACAACAGCACAAGTGTGAATCAACTCACTAGGCATACATGATTCCTTTGCCACTGGATGTTCTTATTGGACAAGCGTGTCAAGCTTGTAACTCCAATATGATGAGCATGATTAGATCAGATGAACACAGTCACCTGGGTATGGCCATACACTCTCTCAATCATCTCATCCAGGGGGCCCCTTTAGAACATCACACTCCTTAAACAAGGAGACGGCAATCCTATGTCTATCACTAGTGCCCTAACCTGACTCAAGCTCACCATCCAAGATAGTCTATAATCATTATGTTTCAAATGATATTGAACTACCTCAAAACAATGACAATCATCATTTAGAAACACAAGTGATCTCAAGTCAGAGGACATGTGCCACTTGTAGCAAACAAGGATTATTCACATTGTGACAAGCAATTGAATATCCAAATAGGGTCTGTCCAGTACATCCAATGTACCCATGAGTCTACATCTTATTCCATGCTCGAAGCATTCTATAAGATTAGAACACATATTAGTCTTAATCATATCAAGGCTGTCTCATGTTCACCAAGATATATCAACTAAGGACTTAACTGCATGTCAGCCTAGCTGAACAGCTTTGAGACATTATTCAGAAGTACACTTATTGCAGCAGACAATGTAACAAACTGAATAACAACCATGCCTTTATAAACATAAGAGTTTATACATGATACTGTTACAATCCCAAGGCCTCAAACATTAGCCTTAAGGGCATACCCCAACACTATGACGCCACCGCTGCAGCGTCAGCATGAGGATATGTCGGCTATAGAGATTATAGCGAACCTCAAGATGCTGTATGCTGCACAGGCGAGGACTGAACGCTATAATCTGACCAAGCTTTTCTTTCAGGGCAAACTGGCTGAAGGGAGCCCAGTGGGAGCTCACGTGCTCAAGATGATTGGGCACAAGGAGGCTCTGGAGAAACTGGGGCATACCATCAATCAGGAGCTTGCTGTAGACATTATTCTGCAGTCTCTCCCGCCCTCTTTCGATGCGTTCATTATTAACTTTAATATGAACAAAATCGATTGTACTCCGGCAGAGCTGCTGAATATGCTCTTGACTACTGAGGAAACTCTGAAGGGAAAGCCTTCAACCTCTGTCTTAATGGTTCCTTCAAGGAACAAGAAGAAGGGGAAGAAGGGCAAGGCCCCTGTCAAGAGTTACAGCAAGGCTCTGAAACAGAAGGTTAAGCGGTCAAAGGACAACAGGTGTTTCCACTGTGGCCAGCTGGGTCACTGGAAAAAGGACTGTAAAGCGCTCCAAGGAGATAAAAGGGGAAGCATCGCTTCTGGCTCAGGTATATACGTGACGGAAGTCATGGTTTCATCTTCTTCTATTTCATGGGTGTTGGACACTGCATGTGGAGTTCACATTTGTTCAAATGTACAGGAACTCAAGAGAAGAAGACAGGTGGGACAGCATGAGGTGGACCTACGCGTTGGAAACGGGGCACGGGTTGCTGCTGTTGCTGTAGGGGATTATTACATCTCATTACCATCTGGCATTGTATTAGAATTAAACAATTGTTACTTTGTACCCAGTATTACCAAAAATATTATCTCTATTCCTGCTCTTGTCAGGAAAGGGTTTTCCTTTGAATGCAAGATTTCAAAGTGTTATCTTACTCTTGATAATATTGTTTATGCTACTGGTTCAATTAACAATGGGTTATTCATGTTGGACATGGAATATTCTATACAAAATATTGATAATAAGAAAGCCAAGTATGCTGATGACAACACCTTGTTATGGCATAGTCGTTTAGGCCATATTAACAAGAAGCGCATTAAGCGGTTGCATGATCATGGACTGTTGGGATCATTCTCCTATGAGGAGATTGATACATGCAAAGCTTGTTTGATGGGTAAAATGACGAAGTCTCCTTTTCCTAACAAAGGTCAAAGGGCTTCAGGTTTACTTGACCTTATACACACTGATGTATGTGGGCCATTTAGTAAACATGCCAGAGGTGGCTATCAGTACTTCATTACCTTTACTGATGATTTCAGTAGATATGGGTATGTCTATCTAATGAGACATAAGAGTGAATCTTTTGACAAGTTCAAAGAGTTCAAAAATGAAGTACAGAATCAGCTAGGCCGAAATATCAAGGCACTTCGTTCTGATCGAGGTGGAGAATACTTGAGTCATGCGTTTACTGACTATCTAAAAGAGTGTGGGATTATCTCACAGCTCACTCCGCCAGGAACACCGCAATGGAATGGTGTGTCCGAGAGGAGAAATAGAACGTTACTTGATATGGTTCGTTCTATGATGAGTCAGGCTACTCTACCTTACTCCTTTTGGGGTTTTGCACTGAAAACAGCTGCAAAGGTACTAAACCAAGTGCCATCCAAGGCAGTTTCAAAGGCTCCATATGAGTTATGGTATGGGAAACAGCCTAGCTTGACATTTATCAGGATCTGGGGTTGCGAGGCTTATGTCAAAAAGCTCGCCTCTGGGAAACTAGAGAGCAGATCTGAGAAATGTATCTTTGTCGGATACCCTAAGGAAACTAAGGGTTATTATTTCTTCGATCCCAAAGAGAACAAGGTATTTGTTGCTCGGACGGCCATATTTCTTGAGAAGGAGTTTCTTCTGCAAGAAGCCAGTGGGAGAGAAATAAAGCTGGATGAGAATCCAGAGGAAGGGCAAAGTAATCAAGCACAGTTGGATGAGCCTGAGCCGGTAAATCAGGTTATTGAACAACCTGAGGCTCAGATATCACGGGAACCGCGTAGATCGGGAAGGATCCATCGACAGCCTGAGCGCTATGACGGAGTCTACATCATTGATAAGGATGAACCCCTTACTTATGCGGATGCGGTCAGTGGACCAGAGTCAGCAAGATGGCTTGAAGCTATGCGAAGCAAAATGGACTCCATGTCAGATAACCAAGTCTGGGATTTGGTTGATCCGCCTCCGGGAGTAATCCCTATAGGCTGTAAATGGATCTTCAAGAAGAAGATTGACATGGATGGTAACGTGGTTACCTATAAAGGCAGGCTAGTTGCGAAAGGTTTCAAACAAATCTACGGGATAGATTATGATGAAACTTTCTCTCCTGTAGCCATGTTCAAGTCTATTCGGATTCTTTTCGCGATAGCAGCATATTATGATTATGAGATCTGGCAGATGGATGTGAAGACCGCTTTCCTTAATGGAAAACTGGATGAGGATGTGTATATGACACAACCTGAAGGTTTCACTAATCCATCAGATCATCATAAAATATGCAAGTTAAAGAAGTCCATTTATGGACTTAAACAAGCATCAAGAAGCTGGAATATTCGTTTTGATGAATCTATCTCTGAGTTTGGTTTCATCAAGAACGAAGATGACCCGTGTGTATATAAGAGGTTTAGTGGGAGCGTAATTACATTCCTAGTCCTCTACGTCGATGATATCTTAATCATTGGAAACGATATTCCTGAACTGCATGCTGTTAAGGCATGGTTAGGAAAATGTTTCCAGATGAAAGATCTAGGAGAAGCAGCCTATGTATTAGGTGTGAAGATCTACAGGGATAGATCAAAGAGGCTTCTCGGGCTGTGCCAGAGTACTTACATCGATAAAGTCCTGGAGAGATTCCATTTAGAGAATTCTAAAAGAGGACATCTTCCAGTCAGACATGGTCTGAATCTTTCAAAGAGTCAGTGTCCACAAACACAGACTGAGAAAGAGGAAATGGACAATATGCCTTATGCTTCAGCTATTGGGTCCATTATGTATGCGATGTTGTGTACTCGCCCAGACGTCGCTTACGGGTTAAGCGTTACCAGTCGATTCCAAAGTAATCCAGGTCAGGCACACTGGATTGCAGTCAAGAACATTTTAAAATATCTGCGGAGGACCAAAGATATGTTCTTGATGTATGGTGGTCAGGAAGAACTCAGTATTGAAGGATATACTGACGCTTCGTTCCAGTCGGACCAGGATGATTTCCGATCGCAATCAGGCTATGTTTTTAGCTTGAATGGTGGAGCAGTGGTGTGGAAGAGTTTCAAACAGTCAACTGTTGCTGATTCCACAACAGAAGCTGAGTATGTTGCAGCCTCGGAAGCATCCAAGGAGGCAGTGTGGATTCGTAAGTTCATTCAGGAACTTGGTGTCGTTCCTTCGAGTGCAGATCCTTTGGTTATCTTTTGTGATAACACTGGAGCTATAGCACAAGCAAAGGAACCACGGTCGCACCAGAAGTCCAAGCACATACAGAGACGGTTTCACTTGATCAGGGAGATCATTGATCGTGGCGAGATCAAAGTCTGCAAGGTTCATACATATGACAATCTGGCTGACCCGCTTACCAAGCCTCTGGAGCAGCAAAAGCATGAGAAGCACTGTAATAACATGGGTTTGAGATTTCTCAACCATTAGATTAAGTGCAAGTGGGAGATTGTTGGGGTATGCCCTTAAGGCTAATGTTTGAGGCCTTGGGATTGTAACAGTATCATGTATAAACTCTTATGTTTATAAAGGCAATGGTTATTATTCAGGTTGTTACATCATCTGCTGCAATGTGTGTTCTTCTGAATAATGTCTCAAAAGCTGTTCAGCTAGGCTGACATGCTATGTTGTCCTTAGTCGAGATATCTTGGTGAACATGAGACAGCCTTGATATGATTGAGACTAATATGTGCTCTAATCTTATAGGATGCTTCGAGCATGGAATAAGATGTAGACTCATGGGTACATTGGATATACTGGACAGACCCTACTAGGATATTCAATTGCTTGTCACAATGTGAATAATCCTTGATTGCAACAAGTGGCACATGTCCTCTGACTTGAGATCACTTGTGTTTCTAAATGATGATTGTCATTGTTTTGAGGTAGTTCAATATCATTTGAAATATAATGGTTATAAACTATCTTGGATAATGATCATGAGTCAGGTTTGGGCACTAGTGATAGATACAGGATTGCCGTCTCCTTGTTTAAGGAGTGTGATGTTCTAAAGGGCCCCCCCTGAATGAGATGATTGAGAAAGTGTATGGCCATACCCAGGTGACTATGTTCATCTGATCTAATCATGCTCATCATATTGGAGCTACAGGCTTGACACGCTTGTCCAATAAGAACATCCAGTGGCAAAGGAAATATGTATGCCTTGTGAATGGATTCACACTTGTGCTGTGGTTTGGGTGTAGTCTTGGAAGACTCTTTCCTTTATATCGGGAGACAGTGATGTGTTGCTAGATACCCCTCACTGATCGTGATAACGAAAGTTATCGTTACCGACATTTAAAGGAAACCCTCAGGGTCGCACAATTTGATGATATGGCTTACTTGAGTCAGATCGTGTGGACTGAATTGTTTGGGTTCAGTTTGAAGGGATTTAATCTCTGATTATAAGTGAGATCTGGTCTGATCATGTTTGATTGATTAGGGCTTGAGATCGGTAAGCTTTGATCGAGAGAGTTGATGCTAGATCGGTGAGATCAGGAGCATCATGAAATGAACGGTTAGATCTTGAACCTTTAGGGTTTATTGTGATCTAGACCATATGGCTTGGGTTAATTGGTCTTGGACCAAACCGACATTGAACCGGCTCATGAATGAGCGCATGGTTCATGGGAGATGAGTTAAGCACTTGGTTCACTTAAGGGTGAACGCTTGAGCCTTGACTACTTTCCATTTTGGGAATTCGGTTTCCAAATGGAATGTATGTAACGCCTCCACATTAGTGTGGGAGGTTAACTCTCTCGCCGATCTCTCTCTTGTGAGGGCTTCTCCATTTTTGGTGGGGTGAAGACTTGACGAAAAGAGGAGAGAAGGAAGTCTCGGCCAAGCTTGATCTCTCATCATCCTCACGCGACAAGGACCCTTTGAAGCACTTTGCTAGCACAAAGGATTCAAAGGAGCAAGCCATCTTCATTTGTTGTGTGCGTCACCTTTGGAGAAGGAGCACTTGCGTCTTTGCTTCCAAGGCACCATCCAATTCGATGGCATTGGTATGATCTCCTTCTTGATCTAATCAATCTATCAAAGTTGATCATATGAGCATATAAGCGATTGTGTTGTTGAAACCCTAGCAAAATTGCATGCGCCCCCTGAATTAGGGTTTCATCTGCTTGCGCTCCCCCTTGAAGGGGACTCTTCACGAAGATCTTGTGGAGGGCGGCGCTTGTTCCCTTGTAGCTGGAGAAAAAGGGCGGTAAGGATGCTCAACGGACGACGCTGTCGAGGAGTAATGGTAGAAACGGAAGCTCGCCTTCAGTGCAGACGGCGCATGAATTTTAATCATCGCCGATAGATGCTAATAAATAAGTGGTAGCAGAGTGGCGGCGTGGAACGAACACTAGGAGAAAGAAAGAGGGCGCCGACTTTTACTGCTACGCAGCTATGCTTTGATGAGGGAAGCAGTTGTTTTCTGTGAAGCCGGCGGCAGCAATAATTTGACGTCATCGATTTTAAACAACTGGCCGAGTGATGGCAGGGACGGAAGCCCGCCTTCGTGTTGGAGATTGGAAGGATGAAGACCGAGCGTCATCGATTTTTTTTTTAATGACTAGCAGGTCCGTAATTCTAATTTCAACCTAAAAAATAAATAACACACATCAAAACAATTAATTGAAATTTAAAAAAATAAAGTACTTCTGTTGCCTCCCAGTAAGCACTAGTTTAGGGTCATTAGCTTGACCACAGAGTAATGTAGAGCTTAAAATGAAGAAATTAGCACCAAGGAATGCATACCTTAAATTGCCAGTCAGTGATTTCAGGTATACGTTACTTGCAATAGTTACCTGGGGTGCCTTCACATGTAGGTACTCAGATTTAATGAAAGTTTTGGATAGAAAACAAGGTTTAGAGACATCGGAACTTCGAGTGCATCTTGTTGATGGATCTTAAACTCAAACAAAAAAATCATAACAACGCATTGTTAAAAGTGTTCAAGGAAATATTTAATGGTATAGATTACCCTCTTTCAACGGCGTAATCCGGTATCAATCTAGATCGGCGTCCTACTTTCGTGGCTCACCGTACCTAGATTGATCCACGGGGATCAGAGATATTATAAGCTTCCTCACACAAATCCTACCCAGTTTCTTGACAGTTCAGAGCATGATCGATAAGGCAGATCTAGCATCGCAATTCACCTTTCGGTCCTTCTTGCGACGCCCGAGAAAAGTAATTGCGTAGCCAATGCAATACTACGAGTAAAACAGCACAGATCGAATAAACACAAAATAAAGTTGCATTTCTTACGATAAAATAAGTTCGAACACAAGATACAAACAACGAAATTACACCATTGTTCCGATAAAAAGATTAGCTAGCGTGACGTCAATTCAGTACAATCTCTAAAGGATTAGAAGGAACTAAAGAGAAGATAGAAGAAATAGGAAGCAAACACTTCTGTAGAAGCGTTGCAACTTTCCTTCAAGTCTTCTAGAATGATATCATGACTCCTTCCTCCTCCCTTGTTGTCACCAAATATTTCTCCCTTGCAAAACTCACTAGCCCACCTTGAGCCCCAACTGGGCGCTACATTCCTTAGCGATTTTGGCTCCTTTTATCATTCCATAGGTACCCTTTGATATTCCAGCATCAAGGCTCTTTTAATTAGCTATTTTTTGATACCTTAAACGCCAATAACGGAGCTATAATGACAAAGTTATGGCCCTTTTAAGTTTGGATGCGCAGGGGGTAATTACGCCCGAAATTAGCATTACGGGAATGCCCATAATTCTTATTCTGATGCTCTTTGACTCTTGAAATACTCATGTACTTATAGGCCTTTAAATGCTCGTCGTTTTGACTCCAAGAACGCCCAAAACGGAGTTAAAACGAGTGAGTTATGCATATTTAATGCGGGCCATTAATGTGCATGTGAAAATTACGGGTGTAATGAAGAGTATGGCCACGCCCATAATTTTGGTAGAAAACTCCGTTTCGTTTGAAATTTTGCAGGCGTGCTGGCCTTTGACTCGTCTTTGATTCTGGCCATAGTTTGACGTCAGAAGTTGCCAGTGGGAATATTACGGGCAGGCAGAAATTACGGCCATAGTCGTAATGTTGTCTGTTGAAGATTTCTTCACCCAAATGACTTCCAATGAGAAAATTAAGAGCACGTCTTCAAAGTTTGATTACGCTTGCATAATAATGGGCTTTTTTTGCAATTCAACTGAGAATCATGGCCATAACGCAGATTATGGCCTCGGCCGTAATTTGTGAAATTAGCCCCGTTTGAAGCGAAATTTCTTGTCAAGGTCCTTGATTCACTCAGGAACATAAATATGTTTTCAATTAGCTCAAAAAGTGAGTGAATTGTCCTGTATTCATTGAATGAGACAAGAAGTGAAGCTTCTGAACAAAATCAATAAAATAAGCTGAAAAGATATGTAAAAGCATGATATTATGTCTCGATTCGCATGTAAATACTAGTCTAAAAGACAATAAAAATACGAGACATCACTCCCCATATCAGAGATAGTGGGATTCAAGAGGTGGCCCCTATTATTGCTAATGTGGCACTTTGTTCCATGTAGCACTTTGTTCCACAACTATCAATCTCTTCCCATTTATGGGCTCATAGTCTTTTTCCTTTCGGGCTCATAATGTTATTCCCACTAGCATTCATACTTTAACAAATGGAAACATACCAAAATGGGTTTATTGATATATGTATCAAACCCTCAAAGATGTGAACCTTATATGGAAGATACACATAGGAATGGTCATGTAACCCAAAATTAGATACCATTTGGTTTGATATTTGTGTCAAAACAAGGGTTTTCGAGTCTAGTTTTCAGGAAAACAAATTTGACTTGAAATGGAGCTCAATACTTGAAGTTATGAGCTTTAAAGGTGAAGCACTAGAATAAAAAGAGCATAGTATTTACGACAAAAGCATAATGACTATTTTACCCCTTTTTGTGAGGGTATTATAGACGTAAGATTGCACCAAAACACATCCACAATCAAATCTATACATGAACACTTCAAGTCTAAGGATCAATGCAAACCTCTCGCATGTGAGATTGACCTGTTGACTAGACAAGTCAATCCTCACTGTGGGTCACTCCAGTGCTACTAATGTTGAAGCACCTGTATGTCTGCGTTACGATGCCTCGCACCTAACCAACCCATACACCAGCCTCACATGCACCAAAGCTCTCCCATATCCGCTAGGGCACCTTGACTGGGATTACTTATGAGAATGGAACCAACCAAACTCCTGAGACATTAATTATGCAATTTAATACATCAACACAGGTAAAGCAATCTGCATAATAACGACCCTGCCTCAATTGATTATAGCAATTTTATCAAAGTATATTCAAATAATGCCGGATCACTTTTATATATTGGTCTGCAGGGCATAAACATTAACACTTGAGCCATAGTTTATGATTATCCTGATGAGTATGAGTTTCCTCACAGCTCACTCCTTCTAGAACTCCTTTTTAAATCTAAACGGAGGAATCAAGTCATGCTTGGCATGATTTGATGCAGGTTAAGTCATATAACTCCTTGTTAAAGGTTGTGCAAAAATGAGTAGTGTTTGCTGAACACTAATAGATGTTCCATATCTGATGCATATGTGTATGGGGTATCATTTAGGAATACTACTTCCGTGATCCCATAGGAGATCAACTTGGTTGCTGCTTAGAGTGCTAATTTTCTTGGGAAAGTTATTCTCTTGAAAAAGGTTAGCTAGAGGAAGTCTGACTTGGATGTAGTCCAAGATTATCCATTTGACACACTTGGTCAAAGATGGAATCTGAGCCAGTTATATAGGTTGTGGGTAACTTGAGGCTAAGAACACTTAGGCTGTACAAGTCGAATAGATTCGTCTGGTTTTCTTTTATGGGTAATTCCTCACTCAATGTAGAGAATCTTCATCCTATGATGCCTGAGTACAGTGGGAGCTTGATGACATCTCTAGTCTTATATGTTGGGGACATACAGATCATCAGAGACGACATCCCGATCCTTCACTTGGTGAAGAGATGATTGGTAAATGTCTTATGATGAATGAGTTAGTGGACATCACCTATGGGGTAGGTGTGAGAGTTTTTGGATAGGTCCAAGAAACTCTGAGTGCTAAGTCAGATAACATACATCGATGATGGTATGTTATAGAACAGATGTGGTTTGTGCCGAGAGCATAACCAACAGATACCAGGTCTAGTCCAGGCCCTCAGCACTGGATAAGGAGTGAAACACACTTAAGTTCTATGTAGAACTAAGGGGTGGTTTTTGGTCAGTAATGACTGAAAATGCTCAGTGTATTCACTTGGCAACCTGTTCTAGTCAGACCAGTGACTGTCTAGCTGTTGCTGTAGTTGTGCTAGACGCTTTAGAAGCTTCAAAGCAGACTACATGAAATCATTGTATGCAAATGCTTTTGGGAAGTTGATGGGGGTGGTAGTCATGCAAACATTCAAACAACGTATTTCGAAAACATTTGTTAGTAACTTATAGCTTAGTGAAAACCGGTTTGTTCTAACGCTCTTAGAAATTAGGGTTTGATACTTTATAGGGAAACCGAAGCTAATCAACAAGTAATCCTATCATGCACTTCTAAATAAGATGAAAACTTCAACAAAGCTCAAGCATGCGGTTCTATAACAATAAGCAAGGCTACACTAGGGGAGGAACTCACCTTGCGCCCCTTGAGAATAGAAGGGGCGTCCACCCCATTCTTCACCGGTCCAATGGTTGAATCTCATGAAGTAGGGCCCTATGAGCTTATAACCATGGCATTACAGCATCCCACACATGCGTGGGTGAGCATTTAGAAAGAATATTAATAGGCCAAATTACAAACACAATCAAGGGGGAGGCTACCTCCAAGTTCCCTTGCTAACATGTTAAGGACTAACTAGCTAAGAGGGGAGGGATGAGGGTGCGCTTGGTATACTCTCCCTAGTCTTGCGCCACCTGTGGAAATGCTGTGAGTGCAGATGGGTGCTCAAGAACATCAAGAAAAACAACAAGCAAGGAAGAGGAGGAACTTAGCTAGCTTAGGGTAGTGCTTGGTCTCGGCATGGTGTAGGTGACACCATCTTGAGTAACGGTTGTGTCTAGCTCCTCCTCTTGGACTAAGGACTCTTCAAGACTGATGGGAAGGGGCGGCGTGAGCTCCAAACTTCAGGGCATGCGCAAGTGGTGGAAGAAGATTGAAGGGGGAAGGGAAAAGGAGCTCTCGGCAAGGGTTGGAGGAGGGGGAGAGTTGAGGTGACACATACCACTAGAAGACACACTTCTGAAGTTTTTTCAAAAGTATTCAACTCTACCTCTTGTCCAAGAAGTTACAAGGTTATAATAACAAAGCCTAGCAAGGAAACAGGTCCTTGGGCGCATATGCAAGCCAAACACTCAACAAGCAATCGGTACAAGAAGCTGGCGCATAGAAGGCTGCGCTTTCCCCATTTGTGGACTGGTCTTCTAGAGTTTCTCTTGGAGCGTTTCTTCAAGTGGCAAGGGTGATGTTGGGGTATGCCCTTAAGGCTAATGTTTGAGGCCTTGGGATTGTATCAGTATCATGTATAAACTCTATGTTTATAAAGGCAATTGTTGTTATTCAGGTTGTTGCATTATCTGCTGCAATATGTGTACTTCTGAATAATGTCTCAATGATGTTCAGCTTGGCTGACATGCAGTATAGTCCTTAGTCGAGATATCTTGGTGAACATGAGACAGCCTTGATATGATTGAGACTAATATGTGTTCTAATCTTATAGGATGCTTCGAGCTTGGAATAAGATGTAGACTCATAGGTACATTGGATGTACTGGACAGACCCTACTAGGATATTCAATTGCTTGTCACAATGTGAATAATCCTTGTATGCAACAAGTGGCATATTTCCTCTGACTTGAGATCACTTGTGTTTCTAAATGATGATTGTCATTGTTTTGAGGTAGTTCAATATCATTTGAAACATAATGGTTATAGACTATCTTGGATAATGATCATGAGTCAGGTTAGGACACTAGTGATAGATAAAGGATTGCCGTCTCCTTGTTTGGAGTGTGATGTTCTATAGGGGCCCCCTGGATGAGATGATTGAGAAAGTGTATGGCCATACCCAGATGACTATGTTCATTTGATCTAATCATTCTCATCATATTGGAATTACAGGCTTGACACGCTTGTCCAATAAAGAACATCCAGTGGCAAAGGAAGCATGTATGCCTTGTGAAATGGATTCACACTTGTGCTGTGGTTTGGGTGTAGTCTTGGAAGACTCTTTCCTTTATATCGGGAGATAGTGATGTGTTGCTAGATACCCCTCACTAATCGTGATAACGAAAGTTATCGTTACCGACATTTAAAGGAAACCCTTAGGGTCGCACAATTTGATGATATGGCTTACTTAAGTCAGATTGTGTGGACTGAATTATTTTGGTTCAGTTTAAAGGGATTTAAACTCTGATTGTAAGTGAGATCTAGTCTGATCATGTTTGATTGATTAGGGCTTGAGATCGGTAAGCTTCGATCGAGAGAATTGATGCTAGATCAATGAGATCAAGAGCATCATGAGATGAATGGTTAGATCTTGATCCATTTGGTTTGATAAGATCTTAACCTAGGCTTGGTTTAATTTGGTCCTTGAACCAAATACAAGTAACCGAATAATTAGAACCGGTTCACTAGGTGAACGCTTGGTTCAATGGGAGAAAGAAAGTTTCGATGGTTCACAAGGTGTGAACGCATGAAACATTGAGGACTTACTATATTTGGAAGTCGGTTTTCCAAATGGAAAACGCTCCCATGTTGTAACGTTGCTCGCCCATCTTCTCCTCTCATTCTTCTCGTGTGGCGAAGTGGCTCTTCACGCCAAGGAGATAGAGAGCTTTCCCCTTTAGCCGTAAGAAGATCATCTCATCCCTTCCATACGACAAGCACCCTTGGAGAACCTTGCTAGCACAAGGATCAACAAGGAGTAGGCGACATCTTCTTGTGTGCGCATCCTTTGGAGGAGATCCCATTCGCTCTCTTCTTCCAAGGCGCCATCCAAAGCAATGGCGATGGTATTTCTCTTCACTTATATTTGCAATCGAATATAGTTGATCATATCTCATGCATAGATCCTGTTGAAACCCTTGTTTCTTCTGCAAAAGTTTTATATGCGCCTAGTTAGGGTTTCGCCCCCCCTTGTTTAGGGGACTTTCAATTGGTATCAGAGGAAAGGTTATTGCATGTTAATATGATTGCTATGTTTGCCTTGTGATCCATGTTTGCGCAAAAGACTAGATCTATAAGACATGCGACACTTGTTGTATCGTTTTATGTTGGCAAAAATACATGCTTGTTATAGATGTTTTTTTCTCCTTGGCGCATGTTGCATGTTGTTTCTAAAACAAAAAGGAACTTGCGCGCTTACCATTAGATCTAAGAAGCGCCTACTTTAAATCCTTAGACGGGTTGATAGGGTTGAAGTCATCGTCTAGTATAGATCCAACCAGTCTGATCAGACCATCTGACAGCCTAGATGGGTCGACCAGATGGCACCTGTGCGCAAGCACGAGGTGGCTATAGGTCGACTGCATCAAGAGCGTGTAGCGAGGTCTGGTTGAGACAACCAGTGAACGCGCATGAGTTAGGCCCGGGGTCACACCCGCTTGCCAGAACTCATGAGGGTCGTTCAGCCCAAGGCATGCATGGTTGACCATTAGGTCAACTCAAGTCAGTTAGGACTTGGTGCATGCAAGGGCAGTGGATCTGACTAGACATGATGAGTGGATCCCTATTAATGGACCGTTGTAAGGTAGTAGGGCACATAAGAAAATTAAAATTGATGCCAATGGGTTTTCAAAAATTTTATTTTCTTATTAATGGATCACATGTTGATTGGATGCCATGATGCTTGTTTATTTAATCTTATGTGGGCTGCCAAATTTAATGTGTGCTGTGCTGGGGCCTGCGAGCCTGGAATTAAATTGTAAATTAATTTTATTGTGATCTGCGCATCACATGTTATTTAATTTATAAAGTGTAATTGACCTGCGAGTCAATCTTATCTAGATAGATTAAATTGTAATTTAATCAGACAAGAGCACAGAGCACACATGGCAGAGGCGCATGCAGCTTGAGGCTTAACCAGGTGGGAGGTCCAGGGTTCGACTCTAGGACAGGCGCATTATACCTGGTGGGCGCACCTGAGTTGCAGTGGGCGCTTGGGCCCTGGGTTGGGCCAGATGGGATGCAAGAGACCCATGAAGAGCTCAAGTGAAGACTTAAGTTAAAATTAAGGTCTTACCTAGGCTTAATGGGCTTTTACCACATAAGATCAGCATGCTTTCTATTTATCGTTTATATAATTAGAATTGCATGATTTAATCTTCTGCTATCACCATAGGGTTTGTATGATAGTTAAGAAGATAAAAAGACCGTTAAAATCCAAACGTGAAATATCAAGCACGATAGCCTTCTGACGCGAAACCTCACTGTTCTGACTATCGTTGGGGCCGTGTTGTACCCACTCAGTGGGCACGCCCATCTATCTTCAGACGGTGTGTGATTACACCTGCGTGTTACAGAGAAGGGATTTATCGCTTCTCGTTGCTCAGCATAGCACGTGGTGGTCCAGGGAGTAGGTCGGGTCAGCTTGACCATGTAGGATACATATGTGGCGCATATGGTAGCTATATGGAGGCAGCCATCTGTGGGATCAGAGACTGTGTTGTACCAACTCAGTTGGCACAATCTGCTGGATTGCCCAGATGAAGGGGAATCGCACGGGTTGGCGATTGGCAGGGATTGCCTACCAGAGATTAGTGCTTGTACTCTCTATGCATCTTATCTCGCCTGAGCGGGACGCGGAGACCAAGTATGAAATCTGGATCCCATCTCACTAAAAGAGTTTTACTCTTTCGGACTGTTTTACTGGATTTTTCAGTCAGATAAAATAGTGAGAAAAGAATCTTCCTTAAGTCCTGGATTGATTCTAAACATTGATACTGACCTTGATTCTTGCATTGTTGTAGATTACTGCAGCAATGAACACCACGAATTTCAATGTGCGATCCCTACTGGAAAGGGAGAAGTTTGCTGGACCAAACTTCTCAGACTGGTACGGACACCTTAAGATTGTTCTTAAGGCAGAGAGGAAGCTGTATGTCCTCGAGACGGCTATACCGCATCAACCCGCTGCGAACGCCGCATGGGCGGTTCGCGATGCTTATGAAAAGCATGTCAATGATAGCATTGATGTCGCTTGCCTGATGCTTGCGTCTATGACGCCAGAGCTGCAGCGTCAGCATGAGGATCTATCTGCTATACAAATTATAGCAAACCTCAAGCTGCTGTATGCTGCACAGGCTAGGACTGAACGCTACAATTTGACTAAACTTTTCTTTCAGAGCAAACTGGCTGAAGGGAGTCCAGTGGGAGCTCACGTACTCAAGATGATTGGGTACAAGGAGGCTCTAGAGAAACTGGGACATACCATCAATCAGGAGCTTGCTGTAGACATCATATTGTAGTCTCTCCTGACCTCTTTCGATCCGTTCATCATTAACTTTAATATGAACAAGATCGACTGTATGCCGGCAGAGTTACTGAATATGCTCTTGACTACAGAGCTGACTCTTAAGGGAAAGCCTTCAACCTCTGTCTTGATGGTTCCTTCCAGGAACAAGAAGAAGGGGAAGAAGGGCAAAGCCCCTGTCAAGAGTTACAACAAGGCTCTGAAACAAAAGGTTAAGCGGTCGAAGGAATACAGATGTTTCCACTGTGGCCAGCTGGGTCACTGGAAAAAGGACTGTAAAGCGCTCCAAGGAGACAAGAAGGGAAGCATTGCTTCTGGCTCAGGTATTTTCGTGACTGAAGTCATGATATCTTCTTCTACTATTTCATGGGTGTTGGACACTGCATGTGGAGTTCACATTTGTTCAAATGTACAGGAACTCAAGAGAAGAAGACAGGTGGGACAGCATGAGGTGGACCTACGAGTTGGAAATGGAGCACGGGTTGCTGCTGTTGCTGTAGGAGAATATCACATCTCATTACCATCTGGACTTGTATTAGAATTGAACAATTGTTATTTTGTACCTAGCATAACGAAAAATATTATCTCTATTCCTGCTCTTGTCAGGAAAGGGTTTTCCTTTGAATGCAATATTTCAAAGTGTGTTATTTCTTATGATAATATTGTTTATGCTACTGGATCAATTAACAATGGGTTATTCATGTTGGACATGGAATATTCTATACAAAATATTGATATTAAGAAAGCCAAGTATGCTGATGACAGCACCTTGCTATGGCATAGTCGTTTAGGCCATATTAACAAGAAGCGCATTAAGCGGTTGCATGATCATGGACTGCTGGGATCATTTTCCTATGAGGAGCTTGATACATGCAAAGCTTGTTTAATGGGTAAAATGACGAAGGCTCCTTTTCCTAACAAAGGTCAAAGGGCTTCAGGTTTACTTGACCTCATTCACAGTGATGTGTGTGGGCCATTTAGTAAACATGCCAGAGGTGGCTATTCATACTTCATTACCTTTACTGATGATTTCAGTAGATACGGGTATGTCTATTTAATGAGACATAAGAGTGAATCTTTTGACAAGTTCAAAGAGTTCAAAAATGAAGTGCAAAATCAGCTAGGCCGAAATATCAAGGCACTTCGCTCAGATCGAGGTGGAGAATACCTAAGTCGAGAGTTTACTGACTATCTGAAGGAGTGTGGGATTGTCTCACAGCTTACTCCGCCAGGAACACCGCAATGGAATGGTGTGTCCGAGAGGAGAAATAGAACCTTATTGGATATGGTTCGTTCTATGATGAGTCAGGCTACTCTACCTTACTCCTTTTGGGGATTTGCACTGGAAACAGCTGCAAAGGTACTAAACCGAGTGCCATCCAAGGCAGTTTCAAAGACGCCATATGAGTTATGGTATGGGAAACAGCCAAGCTTGACATTTATTAAGATCTGGGGTTGCGAGGCTTATGTCAAAAAGCTCGCCTCTGGGAAACTAGAGAGCAGATCTGAGAAATGCATCTTTGTCGGTTACCCTAAGGAAACTAAGGGTTATTATTTCTACGATCCCAAAGAGAACAAGGTATTTGTTGCTCGGACGGCCATTTTCTTGAGAAGGAATTTCTTCTGCAAGAGGCCAGTGGGAGAGAAATAAAGCTGGATGAGAATCCAGAGGAAGGACAAAGTAGTCAAGTACAGTTGGATGAGCATGAGCCAGTAGAACAGGTTATTGAACAACCTGAGGCTCAGATATCACGGGAACCGCGAAGATCGGGAAGGATCCGTCGACAGCCTGAGCGCTATGACGGAGTCTACATCATTGATGATGAACCCCTCAATTATGCGGATGCGGTCAGTGGACCGGAATCAGCGAGATGGCTTGAAGCTATGCGAGCCGAGATGGACTCCATGTCAGATAACCAAGTTTGGGATTTGGTTGATCCGCCTCCGGGAATAATCCCTATAGGCTGTAAATGGATCTTCAAGAAGAAGATTGACATGGATGGTAACGTGGTTACCTATAAAGGCAGGCTAGTTGCGAAAGGTTTCAAACAAATCTACGGGATAGATTATGATGAAACTTTCTCTCCTGTAGCCATGTTCAAGTCTATTCGGATCATTCTCGCAATAGCAGCTTATTATGATTATGAGATCTGGCAGATGGATGTGAAGACCGCTTTCCTTAATGGAAATCTGGATCAGGATGTGTATATGACACAACCTGAAGGTTTCACTAATCCATCAGATCGTCATAAAATATGCAAGTTAAAGAAGTCCATTTATGGACTTAAGCAAGTATCAAGAAGCTGGAACATTCGTTTTGATGAATCAATCTGTGAATTTGGTTTCATCAAGAATGAAGATGACCCGTGTGTATATAAGAGGTTTAGTGGGAGCGTAATTACATTCCTAGTCCTCTACGTCGATGATATCTTAATCATTGGAAACGATATTCCTGAAATGCATGTGGTTAAGGCTTGGTTAAGGAAATGTTTCCAGATGAAAGATTTGGGAGAAGCAGCCTATGTCTTAGGTGTGAAGATCTACAGGGATAGATCTAAGAGGCTTCTCGGGCTGTGCTAGAGTACTTACATCGATAAAGTCCTGGAAAGATTTCATTTAGAGAATTCTAAAAGAGGATATCTTCCAGTCAGACATGGTCTGAATCTTTCAAAGAGTCAGTGTCCACAAACACAGACTGAGAAAGATGAAATGGACAAAACGCCTTATGCTTCGGCTATTGGGTCCATTATGTATGCGATGTTGTGTACTCGCCCAGACGTCGCTTACGGGTTAAGCGTGACCTGTCGATTCCAAAGTAATCCAGGTCAGGCGCACTGGATTGCAGTCAAGAACATTTTAAAATATCTGCGGAGGACCAAAGATATGTTCTTGGTGTATGGTGGTCAGGAAGAACTCAGTATTGAAGGATATACTGACGCTTCGTTCCAATCTGACCAGGATGATTTCCAATCGCAATCAGGCTATGTTTTTAGCTTGAATGGAGGAGCAGTGGTGTGGAAAAGTTTCAAACAATCTATTGTTGCTGATTCCACAACAGAAGCCGAGTATGTTGCAGCCTCAGAAGCATCTAAGGAGGCAGTGTGGATTCGTAAGTTCATTCAGGAACTTGGTGTTGTTCCTTCGAGTGCTGATCCTTTGGTTATCTTCTGTGATAACACTGGAGCAATCGCACAAGCAAAGGAACCACGGTCGCACCAGAAGTCCAAGCACATACAGAGACGGTTTCACTTGATCCGGGAGATCATTGATCGTGGCGAGATCAAAGTCTGCAAGGTTCATACAGATGACAATCTAGCTGACCCGCTTACTAAGCCTCTGGCGCAGCAGAAGCATGAGAAGCACTGTAATAATATGGGTTTGAGATTTCTCAACCATTAGATTAAGTGCAAGTGGGAGATTGTTGGGGTATGCCCTTAAGGCTAATGTTTGAGGCCTTGGGATTGTATCAGTATCATGTATAAACTCTATGTTTATAAAGGCAATTGTTGTTATTCAGGTTGTTGCATTATCTGCTGCAATATGTGTACTTCTGAATAATGTCTCAATGATGTTTAGCTTGGCTGACATGCAGTATAGTCCTTAGTCGAGATATCTTGGTGAACATGAGACAGCCTTGATATGATTGAGACTAATATGTGTTCTAATCTTATAGGATGCTTCGAGCATGGAATAAGATGTAGACTCATAGGTACATTGGATGTACTGGACAGACCCTACTAGGATATTCAATTGCTTGTCACAATGTGAATAATCCTTGTATGCAACAAGTGGCATATTTCCTCTGACTTGAGATCACTTGTGTTTCTAAATGATGATTGTCATTGTTTTGAGGTAGTTCAATATCATTTGAAACATAATGGTTATAGACTATCTTGGATAATGATCATGAGTCAGGTTAGGACACTAGTGATAGATAAAGGATTGTCGTCTCCTTGTTTGGAGTGTGATGTTCTATAGGGGCCCCCTGGATGAGATGATTGAGAAAGTGTATGGCCATACCCAGATGACTATGTTCATCTGATCTAATCATTCTCATCATATTGGAATTACAGGCTTGACACGCTTGTCCAATAAAGAACATCCAGTGGCAAAGGAAGCATGTATGCCTTGTGAAATGGATTCACACTTGTGCTGTGGTTTGGGTGTAGTCTTGGAAGACTCTTTCCTTTATATCGGGAGATAGTGATGTGTTGCTAGATACCCCCTCACTGATCGTGATAACGAAAGTTATCGTTACCGACATTTAAAGGAAACCCTTAGGGTCGCACAATTTGATGATATGGCTTACTTAAGTCAGATCGTGTGGACTGAATTGTTTTGGTTCAGTTTAAAGGGATTTAAACTCTGATTGTAAGTGAGATCTGGTCTGATCATGTTTGATTGATTAGGGCTTGAGATCGGTAAGCTTCGATCGAGAGAATTGATGCTAGATCAATGAGATCAAGAGCATCATGAGATGAATGGTTAGATCTTGAGCCATTTGGTTTGATAAGATCTTAACCTAGGCTTGGTTTAATTTGGTCCTTGAACCAAATTCAAGTAACCGAATAATTAGAACCGGTTCACTAGGTGAACGCTTGGTTCAATGGGAGAAAGAAAGTTTCGATGGTTCACAAGGTGTGAACGCATGAAACATTGAGGACTTACTATATTTGGAAGTCGGTTTTCCAAATGGAAAACGCTCCCACGTTGTAACGTTGCTCGCCCATCTTCTCCTCTCATTCTTCTCGTGTGGCGAAGTGGTTCTTCACGCCAAGGAGATAGAGAGCTTTCCCCTTTAGCCGTAAGAAGATCATCTCATCCCTTCCATACGACAAGCACCCTTGGAGAACCTTGCTAGCACAAGGATCAACAAGGAGTAGGCGACATCTTCTTGTGTGCGCATCCTTTGGAGGAGATCCCATTCGCTCTCTTCTTCCAAGGCGCCATCCAAAGCAATGGCGATGGTATTTCTCTTCACTTATATTTGCAATCGAATATAGTTGATCATATCTCATGCATAGATCCTGTTGAAACCCTTGTTTCTTCTACAAAACTTTTATATGCGCCTAGTTAGGGTTTCGCCCCCCCTTGTTTAGGGGACTTTTAGGTGAATCCTGAGCTACTGCAAAGGTTGATCTGCTGGTGGCGTTGGAGGGCAAGAACAGCAAGCAACTCCCTAAATAGGGGGGCAGCAACCTGCACTTGTAAAGGTGGACTGCCGGCTGCTCTTTGCTTTGATGGGCTGACATGCTTTCTCCATTGGGGGCTGTAGGAAAGCTGATATGTGGCTGGCTTGGTTCTCTTTGCTCCCAAGGGAAAGGGCGGTTGGGGATGAAGACAAATAACACCACATGGATGCTTGCTTGGATGGTGGAAACTTGGGTGGATTTGTTGAGGGTGCTCTTCAAGATGGATTGGGTTGAGCTTGGCGCCTCTTTGATGTAGCTAGACCTGATCTTGGCTTGAGTCCCAAAATGGAGTTAACCTAATCTATTACATCAATTGCATGCACTAACCTATCATACATAAGTGGCGGAACCTAGAAATGTAACTACATGGTGTAATTGGAGGGTGGATCTAACCTACCACATGATGCACCCTAATCTAAGACAAAATAAGCAAAATGGGTCCTAAGGAAGCCATGTCTAGGGGCTAGGATAGCCAAACCTTGAGGGCTTCTTTCGAACCTGGGCGGACCTCCGAAGGTCCTGCCTCGGTCCCACATCAGCTCTCCCGGGGTGAGAGAAATTCTCCTCTGGAGAATTATCTTTGTACCCTTGGAGAAGCTC
This sequence comes from Costus lasius, assembly GCA_027563935.2. NCBI lineage: Eukaryota > Viridiplantae > Streptophyta > Magnoliopsida > Zingiberales > Costaceae > Costus > Costus lasius. Next base: position 59,747,449 of record CM050454.1, on the reverse strand, counting down.
AGGTGCAGACCTAGCAAGCTCAGCCTCGGGGAGCCATGCCTCCTCTCCATTAGTAAATTTGACGCGGTAATAAAGTTGTACCTCATCAGGGGTGAGTCGGGTCTGGTCCTCGAGTATGGCCTCAATCTCTAATTCGTGGCAGATGCCGGGTTCTTGTATAGAGAGAGGCGGATGATAAAGTGTCAGATCCTCCACATTGATGGTGGAGGATATCCCCAATTCTGGTGGCAGGTCCAATAGATAGGCATTGTTGTTGACCCTCTTCAGAATAGTGAAGGGCCCGATTCCCTTTGCGTCCAACTTGCGGCCGTGTCCTTGGATACGCTCCTCACGGACCCGCAACATTACCTGATCCCATGTAGAAAATACCTTCTCTCGGCGTCGTTTATTAGTATCATCACGATATTGATTAACAGAATCCTGAATCTTACTAAATAACTCATGATGTAACTGTGAAATATGGAAAGCATAATCTCGGGCCGAAATAGAAGTCTTGCAATGCTTAGGGGCAGTAAATAGATCAATGGGCTTATTAGGTTGATACCCTAAGTTTGCCTGGAAGGGAGACAGACCAGTAGTCCTATTTGGAACACTATTTTAGGAGAATTCAGCTGTGGGCAACAGCTTGTCCCAATCACTGGGGTGTTCTCCTACGAGACTCCTAAGGATGCTCCCAAGTGATCTGTTGACCACTTCGGTCTGCCCATCCGTCTAGGGATGGTAGGCCGTCGAGAACTTCAGTTTTGTGCCTAATAGAGCCAATAGTGTCCTCCAAAAATGGCTAACGAACCTGGTGTCTCTATCCGAAACTATAGTGAGAGGGGTACCATGCAGCCTAACAATGTCTCTGAAGAAGAGCCTGGCCAAATGGGAGGCATCGGTAGTCTTAATGCAAGGTATGAAATGTGCCATTTTGGTGAACCTGTCTACCACAAAATAAATAGAGTCATGCCTAGCAGCAATCCTAGGCAATCCTAGAACAAAGTCCATACTAATATCCTGCCATGGTGCCTGGGGAATAGGCAGAGGGGTGTATAGTCCAAAATTGTGCTTCTAGACCTTGGTGGATTGACAGGTCCCACAATGCCTAACTACCTTGGCCACATCTCAGTAGAGTTTAGGCCAAAAGAACCGCTCCTCTACCAAGGCACGGATCGTTTCTTGACCGTGGTGCCCAGCAGACCCTCCCCCATGGAGTTCCCAAATTAGGAAATCCCGGATTGAGGTCTTAGGCACACAAAGTGTCAGTCCAAGGAAAAGATACCCATCCCTAAGGGTGTACAGAGGGTGACTCATGATATCTCTAGTCATATCAGCATAGATAGTAGAAAAATCAGGGCAATCTAGATAGGCAGCTTTCATATGCTCAAATCCTACAAGCTCAGCATGCATAGTTTGCAAAACGAAGACTACCCTACTCAAAGCATCAGCAACTTTGTTGTTAACTCCAGACTTGTGTTTTAAGACAAAAGTGTACTGTTGTAGATACTCTACCCACTTGGCATGTCTAGCATTAAGTTTTCTTTGGGCACTAAGGTAAGACAGGGCTTGGTGATCACTATTTAAGGTAAATTCATGGTGGAGAAGGTAGTGCCGCCAATGCCTCAAAGATTGAACCACGGCATAAAACTCTTTGTCGTAGGTTGAGTACTTCTGCTTGGCCTCACTCAGCTTTTCACTAAAGAAGGCAATAGGGTGACCTTCCTGACTGAGGGTCCCACCTATGCCAATGCCAGAAGCATCGCAATCAACCTCAAAGACCTTGCCAAAGTCAGGCAACCTTAAAACAAGGGCAGAGGTCATCCTACTCTTAAGTTCAGCGAAAGCCCTACTGGCAGACTTAGTCCAACTAAAGTCCCCTTGTTTCATGCAATTGGTGATAGGAGCTACTATGGTGCTAAAATTCCGTATGAATCTATGGTAGAAGGTAGCAAGGCCGAGGAAACTCCTAACTTCAGTAAGGGTTTTGGGCTCTGGCCAGTCTAGTATGGCTTGGACCTTAGATGGATCAGCTTGAAGCCCTAAATCGGAAACAATGAACCCTAGAAAGACAACTTTGGGAGATAGGAAAGAACATTTCTTCAGGTTGACATAAAGCTTTTCATCCCTAAGAAGGGTTAGGGTTTGCCTTAAGTGCTCTAGGTGCTCCCCTTGTGACATACTATAGATAAGTATGTCAACAAAGTACACAACTAGGAATCTCCCTATGTAGGGTCTAAGCACTTGGGTCATAAGCCTCATAAATGTGGAAGGGGCATTGGTTAGCTCGAAAGGCATGACCAACCACTCATATAGACCGTCTTTGGTTTTGAAAGCGGTCTTCCACTCATCCCCTTCTCTTATCCTGACCTAATGGTATCCACTCCTGAGGTCTAGTTTGGAAAACCATTTGGATCCGACCAACATATCTAGCATGTCATCAAGTCTAGGTATGGGAAACCTATACTTGATAGTAATCTTGTTGATAGGTCTACAATCTCTACACATGCGCCAGCTGCCATCCTTCTTTGGGGTAAGAAGGGCTGGGACGGCGCAGGGGCTCAGGCTTTCCCTTATGTAACCCTTACAGATCAAGTCATCTACTTGTCTCTTAAGCTCCTCATGTTCGGTAGGGTTCATCCTATAGTGGGGTAGGTTGGGAAGAGAGGATCCAGGTACTAGGTCTATGGCATGTTGTATATCCCTAAGGGGTGGCAGTCCTTCAAGGAGGTCCTCGGGAGTGAGCTCACTAAATTCTTGGAGCAAGGCTTCTACTTCTGGGGAAGGCTCCTCTTCTAATTCGGGGTTGATTTCTTTGATGACTAAGGTATAAAGGGGTTGATCGTCCATAATCTCCTTAGTGAAGGTTTGGGGCCTTATAAGTTGAATGGTGGGTGGACTCTGCTTGGGTTCCTCTACCTTACCCTTACTAGTGGTAGCTCTAAGTTCTTTGGGAAGAGAGGGTTTTAGCCTAATCTTTTGGTCCTTATGGTTAAAGGCATAGGTATTGGTTCTACCATAGTGGACAACATCCATGTCATATAGCCAAGGGCGCCCTAAGAGGATTTGGGCTACATCCATAGTAAGGACGTCACACCAAACCTTGTCCTCATATGTGCCAAACTGCATAGGCACAAGGCATCTATGGGTCACTCGAACACTAGTTTGGTTGACCCAGGAAATGTTATAAGGGCTAGGTCGGGGTTCCATTTTGAGATTCAGTTTAGTAGCAGCTATGTGGGAGACAGCATTGAGACTGCTTCCTCCATCAATTACCACCTTACACATGTGACCATGGCATTTGGTGTAAGTGTTGAAGATGCTGGTCCGACGCCAGTCTTCAGTGGGGGTAGGCTTGACAAGGGTACATCTAACTACCCCTAAGGTGTTGAAGATGTCATCACTACTATCATAGTCATTGATTTCAACCTCTTGATCAGGGTCTCCCTCAAGGGTGGGTTCAGGGTCTATGCTTTCTTCAGTTAGGACCATGACCTTCTTAGTGCAGTCCTTCGCAAGGTGTCCCTTCTGCCTATAGTTATAACAAGTGAAGGTGGAGTTGTCTATAGGTTGAGCAGATCTAGGCTTAGGGTTTGAGCTAGAAGGCTGGTGCATAGGAGTGGGCCTATAGATAGGCCGGGGAGGGAGGGTCTCCTTCCTATTCTTAAGTTCTTGTTCCACCTCTAGGGCCCTTTGATAAGCTATTTCTGGGGTAACTAATTGGAAATAGGTCAAGGCCCTCTTAATGTTAGGTCTAAGGCCATTCTTGAATCTACTTAGAATCATACCCAGGTCTTCATTGACCTCACACCTAATGAGAAGCTCTTCCAACTTGGTTTGGTAGGCTTCTACAGTAGAGGATCCTTGGGTGTGGCTACTGAGTTCATCCTTAAGTTTTTGCATGAAGCCGGGAGGGACATACTTTTGTCTAAGTAGGAGTTTCATCTCAACCCACGACTCAACGGGTGGCTTACCATCCCTTTCTATGGTTCTCTCAACACGGGTCCAATAGAGTCTAGCAGGTCCTTCTAGTAAACACTTTGTGAACCTAACCTTACTCTCATTGTGCATAAGGCTATAGTCAAAGTATTGATCTAGCTTTGTAGTCCAATCTAGGAATTCCTTAGGGTTAAGGGACCCACCAAAAGTAGGAGGATTGATCTTGATGGCACGTTGCACATCATGATCTCTAGGTCGGTAATAGGGTGGTTGTTGGGCATAAGGCCCTTCCCATTCGGTTTGAGCATGAGTGACCCTAGGGGTGTGAGAGGGGGGTCCTAGGTCATTTGGTTCCCTTGTGTGGGATCCACTATTAGGCCGGCTAGTATTTGGGGGATCCATCTTAGAGTTAGACTCTAGGGTGTTAAGCCTATTGTCTATGACGCCTATAGAGTGTTGGAGGGATGCTAGGGTTTCTTTAATGGAGGCCATATCAATTGAAAGGGCACTCACCTCATCGTCAATAGCTTGATTAAGACCATAGGGGGCACCGGATCTAGTAGCCATTTTTGAAAACAAGTAGAGTTTGGAAAATAGACCCTAAGGTGGTAAAATATAGTTAATCAAATTCTTTCAAGCACCTAGGTCCAAAATCGTCTTAGTAGTAGGAAAATAAATTTTTGGTCTTATAAAATCCTACTCTAAGAACCTTGCTCTGATACCAAGATGATGGGGGTGGTAGTCATGCAAACGTTCAAACAACGTATTTCGAAAACATTTGTTAGTAACTTATAGCTTAGTGAAAACTGGTTTGTTCTAACGCTCTTAGAAATTAGGGTTTGATACTTTATAGGGAAACCGAAGCTAATCAACAAGTAATCCTATCATGCACTTCTAAATAAGATGAAAACTTCAACAAAGCTCAAGCATGTGGTTCTATAACAATAAGCAAGGCTACACTAGGGGAGGAACTCACCTTGTGCCCCTTGAGAATAGAAGGGGCGTCCACCCCGTTCTTCACCGGTCCAATGGTTGAATCTCACGAAGTAGGGCCCTATGAGCTTACAACCATGGCATTACAGCATCCCACACATGCGTGGGTGAGCATTTAGAAAGAATATTAATAGGCCAAATTACAAACACAATCAAGGGGGAGGCTACCTCCAAGTTCCCTTGCTAAGATGTTAAGGACTAACTAGCTAAGAGGGGAGGGATGAGGGTGCGCTTGGTATACTCTCCCTAGTCTTGCGCCACCTGTGGAAATGCTGTGAGTGCAGATGGGTGCTCAAGAACATCAAGAAAAACAAGAAGCAAGGAAGAGGAGGAACTTAGCTAGCTTAGGGTAGTGCTTGGTCTCGGCATGGTGTAGGTGACACCATCTTGAGTCACGGTTGTGTCTAGGTCCTCCTCTTGGACTGAGGACTCTTCAAGACTGATGGGAAGGGGTGGCGTGAGCTCCCAACTTCAGGGCATGCGCAAGTGGTGGAAGAAGATTGAAGGGGGAAGGGGAAAGGAGCTCTCGGCAAGGGTTGGAGGAGGGGGAGTGTAAGATCCAAGGATCTTAAGTCCTGGTAAGCATTATTTTTGATTTAAATAAAATTATTGATTGTGTTATTATTCCTGTGTATTGATTGTTAATTTATGATAAATTAATTAGAGATTATTTATTCGATTATTGGTTGCTAATTTATGATAAATTAATTAGAGTTTATTGGTTAATTAATTAGACCTTATTGGTTAATTAACTAGCTTATTGGATATTAATTAAACCCTTATTGGATTGTCACTTAAACCATGGGTTATTGGGTTTAAAATTCAAATTTAGTTAGTTAAATGGGTTAAACCCTATTGGAATTAGTTGGTTAACGGGTTAAAGAATTAAAAACCGAAAATTCAAATTGATATTTCGGTTAGGGTAGGAAGAATTGACGATTTTTTTGGCTTGAGGAAATCTTGGGGCGGCTAGGGCAAGGAAGAAGGCGATCTTGGTATTCTTGAAGAGTTCTTGGCGATTTTCTCCATCTTCTTCCCCTTGGCGAATTTCCTTGAGGTGAAACTTCCTTGGTGAGTTCTTGGAGATCCTTTGGGCGACATCAAGGCTTTAGGCGAGTTTTTTGGGAAGATTTTAACCTTAGATTCTCGGTTTAAGAGGTGAGTGGAATGTCTTAATTGATTTAACAATTTGGTTGTGTTTGTGTTAAATGATACACTTGAGTTCTTGGAAAATTTACCATGTTAAAACCGAAATTATGCAAAGTGTATTTAGGGTATGAAAACCGAATTTAGGGTATTGTTCTTCATGAGAACCGAATTGTATTTTTCCATGAAAACCTAAATTTCCATGTAAACCGAAATAATCTTGATGATTGTTTATGAAAACCGAAGATTGGTAATATGAAATTTAAGGTATTAATTTATGGAATTTCGGAAGTTTTAGACCAATGGTTTGAGCATGAAATTCATGTTAATTCAAGGTGTAAAATTTAATAGATAATATGTTATGTTAACCGTGGTTTATATGTAGAGATTTGTAAAATAGTTTGTATGAATACATGTTTTAGTTTTTGTTAATTTTATGGATAGTTTGTATGACTACATGTTTTAGTTTTATGTTAATTTTTATGGATGCTTGTTAACTGCAATGTTGAGAAATTGTTTGAGAAATTTGGGTGACAACCTAGTAAGGTTTGACTGAACTAATCAGCATGAAACCTAAGGACCACACTACTTTATATGATTGTTAATATTATGTAATTATGTGATTTTTAAATATTAGGTGTTTATGTGATTTTTGGAATATTATGTTGTTATGTGATTTGTGAACATTATGTGATTATGTGAAATGTGAACATTATGTGGTTATGAGATTTTTGAAAATTATGTGATTATGGGAATTTTGAATATTATGTGTTATGTGTTGGTTAGGACTATGGCTAAGTGTAACCGGGTACTCATTGGATAGTCCTTATGTGATATGTTAAGGGTTTGAATTTCAGCCCTGTATTTGATATGTGAGGGGGTTGATGTTCAGCCTGCCTATTATGATTATTATGATGGGGGTTGATGTTCAGCCTGCCCGATATGATTTTTGTGATGACTATCCTAGAGTCTAGTTGACACTTAGGAGTCCACCTTTATGAAATATGATATAAGATGTGTCTGTTGTCCAGTAGGAACCTTTTGGGAGAACGGGTTTTGACGCAAAGTGCCATGTCTTGGTCAGACAGGGGCCACCTCTTGATGTCATCACTCTCTTTTTGTGATATGGGGTGTCGTAGAGCAAAGTGCCACGTCGTGACCCGGCGGGGGCCACCTCTTGAATCTACACACAATCCATCGATGTGTTTATGGGGTGTTTTAGAGCAAAGTGCCACGTCGTGACCTGGCGGGGGCCACCTCTTGATTCTACTCACTGTCCATGTTTATGTGTTGCACGAGATTTTGCAGCTCCCAGTGCTTAGGCCAAAGCCGGGTTAGACCATATTGGTCACTACTGAATATGCTGGACAACTAGGTTAACTAAGTATGGATGTGTTTAGTTGGTTTAGAGTATAACTCTAGAACCTGAGTTTGTTTAGAACCTGAGTTTGTTATATGTTGGTGTGTACATCTGGCTGTTTATATGACTTCTGTATTTAATCTTGTTGTATATTGACATAATGTTCTGTTAAAGATTTTTAAAATAATCTGCCTATATTTTGAATGTATGTTATGGATGGTCGATTTAGACTATCCACTCACTGGGCTGTGTAGCTCACCCCTCACTATTTTCAGGCATAGAGCAGGGGCGCATTTCTTGAGTTAGCATTGGCGTGGACATTATGCTAGTTTGCTGTGATTATATTTAAGAACTTTTGTGCTTAATTATGAGGCCGGTTGTGGCCGAACTATATGAGTTATACGAACTATATGAATGATGTGAACTATGTGAATTTGTGTGAACCACGTGAACTATGTGAAATTTGTGTTGCCAGATTGTGGCAGTTAAATGAGTTTGATTTTTGTGTCACCGCGGGCCTCAGCCTGGTTTCGGTGTTTGGTATGAGTTTATAAAATCGACTTTGTGGCTTTGCTTTGAATTTCGAATCGAATTGTATTTATGCCATCGGATTTGATATAACTGTTGCCTTGCATATGTCTAGTGCAAGGATTGCGTGGTGGCAGGTACCCTTATGTGATTTATGAGATTTGTGTTTTGTGGATATTTATGTATGGGTTTGTGGAAATTTTCAGATCGTGTTTTCTGGAACTCGGTTTTACCTAGCATGTGAATCGATCTTATATGAAACATCCTGTATCATTCATGAATTGTGCCATTTGTTTGGGGTTAAGATAACTGGATGTTACAGAGTGGTATCAGAGGAGTTGGCTAGCTAAAACTTAGTTTGGGGGAAAACCTGTTTGTGTATTGCTAGACACCTGTTAGGTTTATGATTGTTTTCCTGACCATGATATGTGTGTGTAGGCATTTAAGATGGTGCGAACCAGAGGAAATGCTAGTGATGAGGGCGAGCAGACCCCGAATCTCACGAGAACTATTGAGGCTCTGACTGGCATGGTACAGCAACAAGGTGCCATGATAGAGAGGCAAGCTCAGATGCTGCAGCAGCAACAGACTCAGCATCAAGAGGCGCAACAGCAGCTCTTGCAGCAGCTGACTCAAGAGAGACCCCAGACTACTACTCGAGCGGTGGGGGATGACTCTCAGGAGGGCGCTCACAGGCGCTATGCTTCACTTGTGAGTGAATTCCAGAAACTGGGTCCTAGTTCTTTTTTTGGGGGCTCAGAATCCAGTACTGCCGAGAATTGGCAGTTATGCTTGGAAAAGATTTTCCAAGTTATGCGTTGCTCGGACGAAGACAAGTTATGTCTGACCACCTATATGATGCGTGGTGACGCAGATGAGTGGTGGAAGGGCGTGGTGAGACTTGCCGAAGAAAGACATGAGACTGTAGATTGGCCTTACTTCTTGTCTCGATTTAACGAGAAGTACTTCCCCGATAGCTTGGTTGAGGACCGAGAGGTGGAATTCATTCACCTGGAGCAGGGTGATATGACTGTGGACCAGTATGAATTACAGTTCACGAAATTGGGAAAGTATGCTCCTCATCTGATAAACACTGAAAAGAGGAGAGCTACTAAGTTTCTCAGAGGTCTCAGATGGGACATTAGAGAGCAGGTTGGTGCTCAGCATTTGGAGACCTATGTTGAGACTGTTGGGCGAGCACGCACCATTGAGAGATACATAGCTGAGAGGAGTTCTCATGTTGCCGTGGCAGTGGTTCCTGCAGCTGAGGCGGCGGTTCCTCAGTATGGCAGTGGCGGCAAGGGTAAGAAGTACCCTAAACATAAGGACTACAAAAAGAGCAGGTATAAGCCTTACTCCTACAAGGCACCGCAGCAGTCCAGGGATACACCGCAGTAGTTCAGGGATGCCAGGGATGTAAGAAACAGTATCACAGAGGACCGGACTTGTAGTTATTGTGGGCTCAAGGGACACCTAGTGAAAGACTGTCATAAGAGGAATGGTGTATGCTTCAGGTGTAAGAAACCAGGGCACATGGTCAGGGACTGCAAAGAGCCTGAGATACAGCCTAGAGGCGCAGATAAGCCTACAGTTCAGACTAGAGTTTATGCTGTGGCTGAGAAGGATACACGAGCTTCCCGATCCGTTGTGGAAGGTACCTTATTTGTATTTGATCAGTTAGCTCGCATTTTATTTGATCCTGGTGCAAATTTGTCTTTTGTATCTGTTAAGTTTGCTGCATGTTTACCTGTGTTACCTAAGGTGATGAATTATGTTGTGTCTGTGAGTACTCCCTTAGGAAAGTCATTGTCTACAGATACTGTTTGTGCTGATTGTGTAGTGCATGTAGAGGGTTATGAGTTTCTGATAGATCTAATCCTTTTAGACATGCAAGATTATGATGTCATCTTAGGAATGGATTGGTTGTCCTCACATCATGCCTCTGTGGATTGCTTTGAGAAAGTAATCACTTTAAATCTGCTAGATGGGAACCGGATTTTTGTGAGAGGTCTAGTGTCAGACCAAGGACCGCATGTAATATCTTTCCTGCAGGCCAGGAAGTTACTTGCTAGTGGGTGCAAGGGTTATCTTGCACATGTTAAGGTGCAGGATGATTCTACTTCTGATTTGACTCAGATGGCGGTGGTGAAAGAGTTTCCTGATGTGTTCTCTGAAGAATTTTCAGGCTTGCCACCAATTAGAGAAGTGGAGTTTGGCATTGAGTTGGCGCCAGGTACGGCACCTATCTCCAGAGCTCCTTATCGTATGGCTACTTCAGAGTTGGCCGAGCTTAAGAAACAACTGGAGGAATTGCTAGAGAAAGGGTATATTCGGCCTAGTGCTTCTCCCTGGGGAGCGCCAGTGCTGTTTGTAAAGAAGAAAGATGGAACCCTGAGGATGTGTATAGACTACAGGCAATTGAACCAAGTGACTATCAAGAATAAGTATCCTCTTCCCAGAATTGATGATCTATTTGATCAATTACAGGGAGCGACAGTGTTCTCTAAGATTGATCTGAGATAAGGGTATTATCAGCTTAGGGTCAAGGATGAGGATATATTTAAGACTGCTTTCAGGACCAGGTATGGGCATTTCGAATTTTTAGTTATGCCTTTTGGACTGACGAATGCACCTGCTGTCTTCATGGATTTGATGAACAGGGTATTCCATGAATTGCTTGACTCTTGTGTGGTAGTCTTTATAGACGATATTTTGGTATACTCACGGACTACTTCAGATCATGTCAGTGACTTGCGCAGAGTGCTGGAGGTTCTGAGGAAGAACCGGTTATATGCCAAGGCCAGTAAGTGTGAGTTCTGGCTAGAGAAGATCAGTTTCCTTGGGCATGTGATTTCTGGTCAGGGGGTGTCTGTGGATCCAGTTAAAGTGCAAGCCATCCTTGATTGGGGAAGACCGACTAGTGCTACTGAGATCAGAAGTTTTCTGGGTCTAGCAGGTTACTACCGGAGGTTTGTTGAGGGATTTTCCAAGCTGGCGGGTCCTTTAACTAAATTAACTAGAAAGGAGGCTAAGTTTATTTGGGATGACAAGTGTGAAGAGAGCTTTCAAGAGCTGAAGAGGAGGTTGACTAGTACACCGATCCTCATTATTCCTAGTGATGGGGAAAGGTTTACTGTTTATACGGATGCTTCAGGCAAAGGGTTGGGTTGTGTCTTGATGCAGAAGGGTTCTGTAGTAGCCTATGCTTCGAGACAACTGAAGGAGTATGAATTGAACTACCCTACTCATGATTTAGAGTTGGCGGCCGTAGTCTTTGCTTTGAAGATATGGCGTCACTATTTGCTGGGTCAGGAGTTTGATCTGTTCACTGACCACTAGAGTCTCAAGTACATCTTCACTCAGAAGGAGTTAAACATGAGACAGAGAAGATGGATGGAGTTGATCAAAGATTATGACTTCTCCATTCAGTATTAGGCCGGAAAGGTCAATGTAGTGGCGGATGCTCTGAGCAGACATCCAGTTACTTCAGTAGCTACTTTACGGGTTAGTGAGTGGCGGTTACTGCAGGAGTTCAGCGATCTCAGGATCAGTGTTACTCCTAGAGTTCAGTCTGGATATGTGGCTTTTCTCAGAGTACAGTCTGCTTTGTTGCAAAAGATCAAAGATCAGCAGTCTGTGGATCCGAAATTAGTTCAGATCAGGGATAGTCTGGTTGACGGCGCAGTTCAGGATTTTAGCTTGTCTGATGATGGTATTCTTCGGTTTCGTGGAAGGGTATGTGTCCCTGAGGAACCGAGCTTGAGGAAAGAAATATTGGAGGACAGCCATAACTCCAAATATTCTCTACATCCTGGTGTGACTAAGATGTATCAGGACCTTAAGAAAAATTTTTGGTGGCCGGGTATGAAGAAAGAGGTATATGATTTTGTCTCTAGGTGTTTAACTTGTCAGACTGTAAAGGCTGAACACCAGAAGCCTGGTGGTTTATTGCAGCCTCTTCCTATTCCTGAGTGGAAGTAGGATTGCATCAGTATGGACTTTGTGTGTGGTTTGCCCAGAACCAAATTGGGTCATGATGCTATTTGGGTGATCGTTGATAGACTCACTAAATCAGCCCATTTTCTCCCGATCAAGATGACTTATCCTTTAGAGAGGCTGGCTAGATTGTACATTGATGAGATAGTCAGACTGCATGGAGTGCCTGTTGATATTGTGTCTGATAGGGACTCTCGATTTTTGTCCAGATTTTGGAAGAGTTTACAGGAGGGTTTGGGTACTAAGTTGAGTTTTAGTACAGCATACCATCCTCAGTCTGATGGCCAGACGGAGCGTACTATACAGACTCTAGAAGACTTGTTGAGAGCTTATGTGGTTGATTGGAGTTCTGAGTGGAATCGGGATCTATCTTTGATAGAGTTCACTTATAATAATAGTTTCCACTCCAGTATTCAGATGGCTCCATATGAGGCTTTGTATGGAAGAAGGTGTAGGACTCCCTTGTGTTGGGAGGAAACTGGTGACAGAATGATTTTGAGATCTGATGCAGTTCAGGAGACTACTGATAAAGTCAGAGAGATTCAGGATAAATTGAAGATTGCTCGGGACAGACAGAAGAGTTATGCTGATGACCGTCGTCGTTCCTTGGAGTTTATGGTAGGGGATCATGTGTTCTTGAAGGTGTCACCTACTAAGGGTGTAATGAGGTTTGGCAAAAAGGGCAAGTTGAGCCCTAGGTTTGTAGGCCCTTTTGACATTATTGAGAGAATTGGTCCAGTGGCTTACCGGTTAGCTTTACCTCCTGCTTTGGATCATGTGCATAATGTATTCCATGTCTCTGCTTTGAGGAAATATCATCCTGATCCATCTCATGTGTTGGAGTTGGAACCTCTTCAGATTCAGAGTGATTTGACTTTTGAGGAAAGACCTCTCCGGATTGTGGATAGAAAGGATAAAGTTCTGAGGAACAAGACTATACCTTTGGTAAAGGTTATCTGGGGAAATCAGTCGGTTGAGGAGGCGACTTGGGAGACTGAAGCTGATATGAGGAAATTTTATGCTTATCTCTTTGATGATATGATTTGAGCTTTAGAGGACTAAAGCTTTATAAGGAGGGAGGGATGTAAGATCCAAGGATCTTAAGTCCTGGTAAGCATTATTTTTGATTTAAATAAAATTATTGATTGTGTTATTATTCCTGTGTATTGATTGTTAATTTATGATAAATTAATTAGAGATTATTTATTCGATTATTGGTTGCTAATTTATGATAAATTAATTAGAGTTTATTGGTTAATTAATTAGACCTTATTGGTTAATTAACTAGCTTATTGGATATTAATTAAACCCTTATTGGATTGTCACTTAAACCATGGGTTATTGGGTTTAAAATTCAAATTTAGTTAGTTAAATGGGTTAAACCCTATTGGAATTAGTTGGTTAACGGGTTAAAGAATTAAAAACCGAAAATTCAAATTGATATTTCGGTTAGGGTAGGAAGAATTGACGATTTTTTTGGCTTGAGGAAATCTTGGGGCGGCTAGGGCAAGGAAGAAGGCGATCTTGGTATTCTTGAAGAGTTCTTGGCGATTTTCTCCATCTTCTTCCCCTTGGCGAATTTCCTTGAGGTGAAACTTCCTTGGTGAGTTCTTGGAGATCCTTTGGGCGACATCAAGGCTTTAGGCGAGTTTTTTGGGAAGATTTTAACCTTAGATTCTCGGTTTAAGAGGTGAGTGGAATGTCTTAATTGATTTAACAATTTGGTTGTGTTTGTGTTAAATGATACACTTGAGTTCTTGGAAAATTTACCATGTTAAAACCGAAATTATGCAAAGTGTATTTAGGGTATGAAAACCGAATTTAGGGTATTGTTCTTCATGAGAACCGAATTGTATTTTTCCATGAAAACCTAAATTTCCATGTAAACCGAAATAATCTTGATGATTGTTTATGAAAACCGAAGATTGGTAATATGAAATTTAAGGTATTAATTTATGGAATTTCGGAAGTTTTAGACCAATGGTTTGAGCATGAAATTCATGTTAATTCAAGGTGTAAAATTTAATAGATAATATGTTATGTTAACCGTGGTTTATATGTAGAGATTTGTAAAATAGTTTGTATGAATACATGTTTTAGTTTTTGTTAATTTTATGGATAGTTTGTATGACTACATGTTTTAGTTTTATGTTAATTTTTATGGATGCTTGTTAACTGCAATGTTGAGAAATTGTTTGAGAAATTTGGGTGACAACCTAGTAAGGTTTGACTGAACTAATCAGCATGAAACCTAAGGACCACACTACTTTATATGATTGTTAATATTATGTAATTATGTGATTTTTAAATATTAGGTGTTTATGTGATTTTTGGAATATTATGTTGTTATGTGATTTGTGAACATTATGTGATTATGTGAAATGTGAACATTATGTGGTTATGAGATTTTTGAAAATTATGTGATTATGGGAATTTTGAATATTATGTGTTATGTGTTGGTTAGGACTATGGCTAAGTGTAACCGGGTACTCATTGGATAGTCCTTATGTGATATGTTAAGGGTTTGAATTTCAGCCCTGTATTTGATATGTGAGGGGGTTGATGTTCAGCCTGCCTATTATGATTATTGTGATGGGGGTTGATGTTCAGCCTGCCCGATATGATTTTTGTGATGACTATCCTAGAGTCTAGTTGACACTTAGGAGTCCACCTTTATGAAATATGATATAAGATGTGTCTGTTGTCCAGTAGGAACCTTTTGGGAGAACGGGTTTTGACGCAAAGTGCCATGTCTTGGTCAGACAGGGGCCACCTCTTGATGTCATCACTCTCTTTTTGTGATATGGGGTGTCGTAGAGCAAAGTGCCACGTCGTGACCCGGCGGGGGCCACCTCTTGAATCTACACACAATCCATCGATGTGTTTATGGGGTGTTTTAGAGCAAAGTGCCACGTCGTGACCTGGCGGGGGCCACCTCTTGATTCTACTCACTGTCCATGTTTATGTGTTGCACGAGATTTTGCAGCTCCCAGTGCTTAGGCCAAAGCCGGGTTAGACCATATTGGTCACTACTGAATATGCTGGACAACTAGGTTAACTAAGTATGGATGTGTTTAGTTGGTTTAGAGTATAACTCTAGAACCTGAGTTTGTTTAGAACCTGAGTTTGTTATATGTTGGTGTGTACATCTGGCTGTTTATATGACTTCTGTATTTAATCTTGTTGTATATTGACATAATGTTCTGTTAAAGATTTTTAAAATAATCTGCCTATATTTTGAATGTATGTTATGGATGGTCGATTTAGACTATCCACTCACTGGGCTGTGTAGCTCACCCCTCACTATTTTCAGGCATAGAGCAGGGGCGCATTTCTTGAGTTAGCATTGGCGTGGACATTATGCTAGTTTGCTGTGATTATATTTAAGAACTTTTGTGCTTAATTATGAGGCCGGTTGTGGCCGAACTATATGAGTTATACGAACTATATGAATGATGTGAACTATGTGAATTTGTGTGAACCACGTGAACTATGTGAAATTTGTGTTGCCAGATTGTGGCAGTTAAATGAGTTTGATTTTTGTGTCACCGCGGGCCTCAGCCTGGTTTTGGTGTTTGGTATGAGTTTATAAAATCGACTTTGTGGCTTTGCTTTGAATTTCGAATCGAATTGTATTTATGCCATCGGATTTGATATAACTGTTGCCTTGCATATGTCTAGTGCAAGGATTGCGTGGTGGCAGGTACCCTTATGTGATTTATGAGATTTGTGTTTTGTGGATATTTATGTATGGGTTTGTGGAAATTTTCAGATCGTGTTTTCTGGAACTCGGTTTTACCTAGCATGTGAATCGATCTTATATGAAACATCCTGTATCATTCATGAATTGTGCCATTTGTTTGGGGTTAAGATAACTGGATGTTACAGGGAGAGTTGAGGTGACACACACCACTAGAAGACACACTTCTAAAGTTTTTTCAAAAGTATTCAACTCTACCTCTTGTCAAAGAAGTTACAAGGTTATAATAACAAAGCCAAGCAAGGAAACAGGTCCTTCGGCGCATATGCAAGCCAAACACTCAACAAGCAATCGGTACAAGAAGCTGGTGCATAGAAGGATGAGCTTTCCCCATTTGTGGACTGGTCTTCTAGAGTTTCTATTGGAGCGTTTCTTCAAGTGGCAAGGGTGAATCCTGAGCTGCTGCAAAGGTTGATCTGCTGGTGGCTTTGGAGGGCGAGAACAGCAAGCAACTCCCTAAATAGGGGGGCAGCAACCTGCACTTGTAAAGGTGGACTGCCGGCTGCTCTTTGCTTTGATGGGCTGACATGCTTTCTCCATTGGGGGCTGTAGGAAAGCTGATATGTGGCTGGCTTGGTTCTCTTTGCTCCCAAGGGAAAGGGCGGTTGGGGATGAAGACAAATAACACCACATGGATGCTTGCTTGGATGGTGGAAACTTGGGTGGATTTGTTGAGGGTGCTCTTCAAGATGGATTGGGTTGAGCTTGGCGCCTCTTTGATGTAGCTAGACCTGATCTTGGCTTGAGTCCCAAAATGGAGTTAACCTAATCTATTACATCAATTGCATGCACTAACCTATCATACATAAGTGGCGGAACCTAGAAATGTAACTACATGGTGTAATTGGAGGGTGGATCTAACCTACCACATGATGCACCCTAATCTAAGACAAAATAAGCAAAATGGGTCCTAAGGAAGCCATGTCTAGGGGCTAGGATAGCCATACCTAGAGGGCTTCTTTCGAACCCTGGCGGACCTCCGAAGGTCCTACCTCGGTCCCACATCAGAAGTAGTGGGAGTTCTTTGTTGAACTTCGCAAGCGTACTCAGATGCTTATACCTTGTCTTGGGGACAGGTGTACTTAAGATATAGCAGATATGAACACTGATACAATCGTGATAGGCCCATATACGGATGCTCTGGTGCCGCAGGAGCGTGGCAGGTCGTGCTTAGGATATGGTGTTGAGGTTGCTCAATGCAGGGTCCTAGTGCAAGTGGGAAATTGTTAGTGTTTATGCCCTAGGACCTTAGGATGGTCCATTGGGATATGTGTATCACATCTAGTTGATAGATGAGTTATCCTGACATTGTCGTTGTTGTGTAGGTTTGTACATCTGCACATATGTACATTTGCATATATAATGTCCATAAGAGATAGATTTTATCTAGTCTCTATGTTTATCCGTGGTCGAGAATCATAGTGGATATGGGACAGCTATGATTATCTTGAGACTGGTATATGCGTTGGTTGAGAACGGGTTGCTAACACAGACATATGGGTATATCAAGGGATATATACTAGATCGACCTGCCGTGAGGATTTATCTCGGTGTCATGAGATGAATATCATAGTGACAGAGTTGCGCTTGTCCTAGACTTGAGGGCATTTGTATCACTATATAGTGAGTGATGCACTTTGATACAACCTAACACTTCGCCGTAAAAGGGAAGTCATAACGGTTGTCATTGGGTGTGTCATAAGCCGTATGAGGGATTCAATGTGCGAATAGAGGATTTGCCCCTTCCTTGCGGGGAAGCTTGATTGTCCAACGCGCCCCTATATGGATGACTGAAAGTGTATGGCCATACCCAGGTGAGAACCTGATTTAGTCATGCCATAATATTGGGATTAACAAGTGTGACACACTTGCCCAATCTAGACATCAGTTGGCAAAAGGACAAAGCTCCACTTGTACTTTATCACAATTTTTGGGGATGTCAATGATGACTCCATTATGATGACTTGGGTAGCAATGATGTACTGCTAGGTGCCACTCAGTGCTTGTGATGATTTAGTCTTCATTGCCAATGTCTGAAGAACCTACAGGGTCGCACACCTAGACGTCAGAGATTCCATACTGATCGTTTAGCCTCTGATCGAATCATTTTGGGAAACTGATGCATTGAGACTTTTACAGAGGAGATGATATTTTATTTTAGTTCATGTTTGACCACTAGTTGATTCTAGTGGACCACGTTTGACCTCTATTGACCTGTGTTGTCAAAATGAGTCAAACAATGGTCTTGGTGCAAGTTTGGACATGGCACTTAGTCACATGAATAAAATAAAATTATTAATTGGCAAGAGAATTTTTTCTCTTGGCTGATTAATAGGCTTGGGCGCAATTTACAATTAATAGCATATGCGGGGATTCGAACCCATGACACTGATCTAGTTAATTGTGAATAGGCGCCTATATACATTATCCCACATAGGAAAAATCTCTAAAGTGTATTTGGTTCTGCTATTATAAATAGAGAGGCCTGCCTGGGAGATTTTTGCACCAGACTCTTCTCTTGTCTCTTATTGTCACCTCCCTTATGCTGCTTGGCGTGGAGGTTTTCGAGGTGACAACAATAAAAAGATTTTGCATCAAGGGTTGGGACAACAATAAAAAGATTTTGTTGGGGTATGCCCTTAAGGCTAATGTTTGAGGCCTTTGGGATTGTAATAAGTATCATGTAATAAACTCTTGTGTTTATAAAGGCATGGTTATTATTCAGGTTGTTACCTTGTCTGCTGTAATAAGTGTACTTCTGAATAATGTCTCAAAGCTGTTCAGCTAGGCTGACAGGCTATATGTCCTTAGTCGAGATATCTTGGTGAACATGAGACAGCCTTGATATGATTGAGACTAATATGTGTGCTAATCTTATAGGATGCTTCGAGCATGGAATAAGATGTAGACTCATGGGTACATTGGATGTACTGGACAGACCCTACTGGGATATTCCATTGCTTGTCACAATGTGAATGATCCTCGTAAGCAGCAAGTGGCACATGTCCTTTGACTTGAGATCACTTGTGTTTCTAAATGATGATTGTCATTGTTATGAGGTAGTTCAATATCATTTGAAACATAATGGTTATAGACTATCTTGGATGGTGAGCTTGAGTCAGGTTAGGGCACTTGTGATAGATAAAGGATTGCCGTCTCCTTGTTTAAGGAGTGTGATGTTCTAAAGGGCCCCCCCCCTATATGAGAAGATTGAGATAGTGTATGGCCATACCCAGATGACTGTGTTCATCTGATCTAATCATGCTCATCGTATTGGAGTTACAGGCTTGACATGCTTGTCCAATAAGAACATCCAGTGGCAAAGGAAACATGCATGCCTCGTGGAGTTTGATTCACACTTGTGCTATGGTTTGGGTGTAGTCTTGGAAGACTCTTTCCTTTATATCGGGAGACAGTGATGTGTTGCTAGATACCCCTCACTGATCGTGATAACGAAAGTTATCGTTACCGACATTTAAAGGAAACCCTTAGGGTCGCACAATTTGGTGATATGGCTTGCTTAAGTCAGATCGTGTGGACTGAATTGTTTCGGTTCAGTTTAAAGGGATTTAATCTCTGATTGTAAGTGAGATCTGGTCTGATCATGTTTGATTGATTAGGGCTTTAGATCGGTAAGCTTCGATCGAGAGAGATGATGCTAGATCGATGCGATCAGAAGCGTCAGATGATGAATGGTCAGATCTTGGACTTTGGGGTCTAATTTGATCTAGACTTAATGCTTGGGCTGATTTGGTTTCGCTATTGAACCAAGAGTATTGAACCGGCTCATGGGTTGAGCGCATGGTTCAAGAGGGAGAAGGAGTTGCGTTTGGTTCATGGAGACATGAACGCATGAACGCATACTCTTAATGGTTGCCATTTTTGGAAAGTTCCAAAATGAAAACGCATATGCGTTCATGGCTTGAAGTCTCCCTAATGTTTTTCGGTTACACCTCTCTCTTGTTGTTTGGTGGAAACGATTTTTTTGCTCTCGAGCAAGTGAGGGTGTGGACGAGAAGAGGAGGAACCGGCCAAGCAAAAGGAAGTCTTCATCTCTTCCCTACACTCGATCATTGACATCTTGGCACTTTTGCTAGCACAAGAGGTGCGCAAGTTGGGAGTCTTCATCGCCTTTGTGTGTGAACTTTTGGAGGAGATCAAAGTTGCTCTCTTCTTCCAAGCCGACCTCCAATCTATGGCTATGGTATAGATCTAAACTCATAGCTTCAAGTTGATCATATGGTTGTCATATACGATCTTTTAGAAACCCTCTTTCCGTCATGCATGCTAGATGCGCATGTTTAGGGTTTCACCCCCTTAATAAGGGTTTCTTGCAGATTTTGCATCAAGGGTTGAGTTAATGAAAGAAACATGATGATACTATAAGAAATTAAGTATCAGATCGCTGAAAAACCTTAAGTAGAACCTGTGAAAAATAAAATATAAAAGTATTTAGTTTTCACTTGAGATTATTGACTTAGAATTTGGATGCACGAAAGTGATCTTTGAGTTCTTTATCAATGATTTACTTATCTTTAGCATTGAATAAATCCCGTGCGAAAGTGAGGATTGGTTCATTGTAAATTGTCTGCGCGAAAGCGAGATGATTTCTTTATAAAGTAAATTATACCATTATCATAATAAAATTAGACTGACGACCACTTATTTAGATCTAGTCATTGAAATTAAGGTAGATGAAACCCTAGTCCTAATTTCTCTCTCTAACTTTTTCATGTAGTTTTTGATACTTTGCTTTCATCCTATTCGATTGCTTAGCTAGTAAGAAATCAATTATTCAGTACTTGACAAATGAGGTCTCTGTGGTTTGATATCTTAATTATTACTTCGAATATCCGTGCACTTGTAGACACAATAAGTTTTTGGCGCCGTTTCCGGGGACATTAGTTACGTCAATATTGAAGATAATGAAAGTATTGCTAGACTAGGTTTTGTTTATTTTCTATTTTTTTGCTTATATTGAAACTATTTGATCTATCTACTTAGACTGCACAGGAAACTCAAGTTTTTAGAGAGATAAGAAGAAGAAGTAGCTATGGCAGAACTAAGATCACTTAGGGTCTATGTAGCCCCTAATCCGTAAGATATACATTTTAGCATTGCTAGACCAGCTATCGAGGCTAATAACTTTGAAATCAAGCGAGCTTTCCAATCTATGATACAGCAAAATCAATTTGGAGGATCACCACTTGAAGACCCTTATCAGCATTTATATCTCTTTCTTGAATATTGTGACACTATTAAAATTATTGGTGTTTCTAATGATGCTTTAAAACTAAGATTGTTTCCTTTTTCTTTCAGGGACTGAGCACGTTCTTAGCTACAATCTTGACCTACAGGTACCTTGACTGCATGGGATCAACTATCAAATGCTTTCTTGATGAAGTACTTCCCATCCAGCAAGATAATCTGATGCAGGAGAAGACAACATGAAAGAAGGGGAAAGCGTGGCCTAGATGGCGCCCCAAAAATTTTCCACAGAAAGTTCCTCAGGGTACCCAGTGATGGAAGCCACGCCCCATGAGTCCTGCGGACAACAACCCGGTTCGAGGGCGGCTTCACACGCACAAGTCAGATTTTCCACAGAAAATTCCTCGGGGTGCCTAGCGATGGAAGCCATGCCCCGTGAGTTATGCGGACAACTACCCGATTCGGGGGCGGCTTCGCACGCACAAGTCAGATTTTCCACAGAAGGTTCCTCGGGGTACCCAGCGACAGAAGCCACGCCCCGTGAGTCCTGCGGAGAACTACCCGATTCAGGGGCGGCTTCACATGCACAAGGAAGATTTTCCACATAAAGTTCCATGGGGTACCCAGTGACAGAAGCCACGCCCCATGAGTCCTGCGGACAACAACCCGATTCGGGGGTAGCTTCACACTCACAAGTCAGATTTTCCACATAAAGTTCATCGGGTACCCAGCGACGGAAGTCATGCCCCCTGAGTCTTGCAGACAACTACCCGATTCGGGGGCGGCTTCACAGGCACAAGTCAGATTGTCCACAGAAAGTTCCTCGAGGTACCCAGCGATGGAAGCCACGCCCTGTGAGTCCTGCGGACATGTACCCGATTCGGGGGCGGCATCACATGCACAAGGATGATTTTCCACATAAAGTTCCTCGGGGTGCCCAGCGACATAAGCCATGCCCCGTGAGTCCTGCGGAAAACTACCCAATTCGGGGGCGGCTTCACACGCACAAGTCAAATTTTCCACAGAAAATTCCTCGGGGTACTCAGCGATGGAAGCCATGCCCCGTGAGTCCTCCAGATAACTACCCAATTCGGGGGTGGCTTCACATGTACAAGTCAGATTGTCCACAGAAAGTTCCTCGGGGTACCCAGCGATGGAAGCCACACCCCGTGAGTCCTGCGGACAACTACCCGATTCGGGGGCCGCTTCACATGCACAAGTCAAATTTTCCACATAAAGTTCCTCGGGGTAGCCAGCGATGAAAACCATGCCCCGTGAGTCCTACAGACAACTACATGAAGAAAGTCACGGGTGTGGAAACTGCCACGGTCAGGCCGCGGAAGTTTATCTGAACTCCGGCACACTTGTTCACGGCCGTGCGCACCAACATGGCATGTTGTGATCACCTGAGAAGCTGTAGAACTGCCCTGACGACCCTGTTTCGATGTCCACAACCCTCCGTACCATGTGGAACCATCCATGGAGGACCCAAAGGAGCCCAACAAGGTGGAGATACGGCGATCTCAATGCACTTCTCGACCGCTGGACCATTTTGTAGGAGTTAAGCCCATTGTCTGTAATACCCTAAAAAAATTATGAACACCTTATGATGGTATGCAAATAATAAATTTGGTAAATAATATCCCTTGGTAAATTAAGCATGCTTGAAGTCTTAAAATTTTGTATGGTGATGATGATGGTATCTTGGTATTTTGGGCTTAAATGTCCTTGTTGGAGTCTTAAAGGGTATTTTTGGAAAATATTGCCAACTAAGCCTTGAAGAGTAATATTTTGGCAAAGCAAAATCGTGGAAGGGGGGCTGGTCACACTTTTGTTTGAAGAAGCCCTAGTGTAGCCACCAACAAGAGGAAGGAGTTTGGAGAAGGATTTTCAACACCTATAGGCAAGTAATCTTATTATTGTCTTTGTTAATCTGGTTCTTCCTTAATGCCTTACATAATTTCGATGTCTCTTGTGTCTTGTATACTTGATTTGGGTTTTGAATCTCATGATATTTGTTTCTATGGGGTCGGATTCGAAAGTTTCTAGGGTTTTAAAATCATGTTCTGCTGAAATCTGCATTCTCTAATCTAACATTTGTGTGCTTTAACCCCAATATCTCATGATCTATAGATCTAAATCGCACAAAACAAATTTTATTCAAAACTAGATTCCCTAAGCTTTCATTTGAATATGATCTTGTCAAAATCTGAGTTATATGCGTATTGCAATTTCTATTGTAATCTAAATCACAAAGTCCGTTTTCTAGAAATCTGGAATCCTGACCTTTCTATGTTCAAACCCTCGTATCTCCCTGATTATAACTCAAAATCTTGTGAAATAAGTTTTATTAGAAACTAGACTCATTTGGACTACCATATTGTCTAGTAGTGGTTAGGTTTTCGATATGAAGCTTATGTCGCAATTATGATATACGAATCTGTTTTTATGAAAATCTGGAATTCTGACCTTTCTGTGTTCGAACCTTTATATCTCCTTGCTTACAACTCGAAATCTTGTGAAACCAGTTTTATTGGAAACTAGACTCAGAGAGCTTAATTTTCAGTACTATATTGACTATTTTGGATTAAGTATTCAACCTAAAATATAAGTCAAAATCTGATATTATAAATCTAGTCAATTTTGGTTATACGCTTACTATCAAATTTGGTATTGTTTTTTGAGCTTGAAATCTTTCTTAAAGTAACAGGATCTTTATGAAATTAATTTCTATGCCTTGACTTGTGATTATAAACTCATGGCATGAACTCTAACACTTTATATGAAACTTATGTCCCAGCCCTAAAAATCTCAGTATCAATGTTATACTTATGTCAAGGGCAAATGGTATATCCAATGACTAAAGTTATATCTTATTATCATTGTTATGCACAAGTTCATTGTCTTAGTTCTCTTCTTATGAAAGCTATATTGTGGGGAGAATTTGTGTGAACCCAAATGAGAGATTTGTGGATGGATGTGGAGAAAAGTGTCACACCCCTAAAAAGGCGGGGGCCACCTCTTGAATCCCTCTATTCAAAGGAGTTGTTGGGAGCAAAGTGCCACACCCCTAAAAAGGTGGGGGCCACCTCTTAAGTCCCACTTCTCATATGGTAGTTGGGAGGAAAGTGCTACATGGAGCAAAGTGCCATACCCCTACAAAGGTGGGGGCCACCTCTTGAATTCATGGGAGCCACCGCTTGAATCTCACTACATTATGATAGTTGTGGAGCAAAGTGCTGCATGGAGCAAAGTGTCACACCCCTAAAAAGGTGGGGGCCACCTCTTGAATTCATGGGAGCCATCGCTTGAATCCCACTATCTATTCGCATGAAGAGCTCTAAGATGCTCTAGCTAGCTTTTCGAAAATTTTTCTTTCATCCATGCGCGTTTCACCTAGAAGGTGTTTTCATCCAAACTTCTCTTATCATTGTTTATGGCCAAAATTTGGATTGTGTTTATGATGGATTTAAGACCAAAGGCGTACGTAATTTTGTCAAGTAGGACGGGCATTGTGTCTTCGGACGGCCGAGTCTATTGATCTAACAAAATTACCAGCCGATAGGGTCTATGAAATCATCATGAAACTTGATCCCAGTTCTAGCGTAAATTTTATTGAGAGGATGCTTTGGATGAAGTTGGCGCATAAGGGACTAAAATTTGATATTGCTCGGTTTTTCAATTTTTATATGCGCCACTTGCCACTTGTTGGGTTGATATGGTCATAATGAGTGCCCTCCTTTGTTGTGATGTGGAAGGATGTTTCCACCTGTGATGAATGCTTGTAAAATCTTTCTGCCACTTGCGTGTGGTTCTCCCCCCTTATCTTGAAGTAAAAATTTTCATCTTGCTTTAGAATAGATGTAGAATTGTTTTCATAAGATGGGTTAAGATTCATCAAGACAACAAGGTGTCTTCTTCAACCGAATTATGAGTGGTGCCAACTTTGGAAGCTTGGTGATGGATTTGCAGTTGAATGAAGGGAACCTGCTTTCGGCCTCTGGCATGGGCTGATCTGCTTAAGGGACTCGCCACCATTGGATGCATGATAACATATCACATGGCTCGTGATAAATTATGTGTATGAAAAGGGCTATGATCATATCGACCATTCTAGCATGCCTGTAATGGTTTATTATTCTGTCCATAGCATGCCTGTGATGTGTTTTTCCTTCTGCTGCTACCATAGGAAAATTTGCCTGATATAAAAGAATAAAACAAATAGATATAAACTCTCCATGTAATATCAAGTCAATAGCCTTCTGATGTGTAGCCCTCGTCAAGCCATCGATCGATAGACTATGAATAGTTTCTCACCCTCGTGAGACACACCCATCTATCCTAGGAAGGCACGTGGTGGTAATATGCATCTTAGTCTGCCACAAGTGTATACGTGCCCTCGCGAGACGCAGGTTGGCCCTGGGCATAACAATCATATTAGACTTGACTAGTTTTCATATGTCACTGACATGATGAAACACTAGAGGTAGCTGTTAAGAGGATAGGGTTTTGTGTTCTTTCCAGCCCTCGCTGGACACAGCTAGTCTGTTTTAACTAAGAGGAATTGTGCACGACATAATTGGCTGGCATGCCTACCTAAGGAAACATGGGATCACTCTATGCACCCCAACTCACCCTCGTGAGTCGCGGAGACCTCATGTGAAATTAGGATCCTTCTCACTTCTTTCCAAGTTGAGTTTGAGAGTTATCAACTTGTTTAGGAAATAGTGGGAGCAAGCGTTTAATTTAAGAGCATGTTAAATGCTTCATCATTGTACTATTTTTGCTCATTTACTTATTGTAGATAATGGAATCTCCTAATCTTAGATTGAAACTTCATAAACATAAACTAGATGGAACAAATTGGACAAGATGGTTCAGAATATTGTCCAAAATACTGAAACAAGAGAATAAGATACAGGGTGGGAGTGGAATGTCTATCTTGAACATTGTGAAGATAATAAATAGTACACTGCTCTTGTCTTAGAGTGCATGACCCCTGAGGTCCGAGTTGAGTGTGATGAGATGGGGATTTATGATATCATCATACATCTTCGAGGTCTCTTCACACCATTCACTTTAAAAGGTGACTAAGAGAGTTCTATTGGATCTTCAGGATGTTTGCCTAAATCTAGAAATGACCATGATTCTGCCTCTTCGAAGCTAAAACTTCGGAAGACTAGGAATGCATGGATATTTCAGGATGGATTAGGGCACCAAGAAGAGCATGGCACAGAAGAAGGGATGTAATCCATCTGCTTCAGGTATTGTGGTCTTTATGTCTACTTCTTATTCATGGGTACTGGGTACCGCATGTGGAGCTTACATATGTTTTTCATATGCAGAGGCTCATAATAACTAGGACAATAGAGGCTTGGTGGGATCGACTTTTGAGTCAGGAACGGAGCATTAGATGCTGCTATTGATATCATCTCACTGCCTTCAAGGCTTCAACTATAACTTTACTATTATGTACCAACTTTTGTATTAGAACATTATGTCCATTGTTTTCAATGGAATTTCAGTTTGAAATAAATGGTTTTTCTTTAAATCTGGGATGTTCTATAGAAGTGGTACAATTGATAATAGTTTGTAGTTCTATGAATAATACTAAATAGATCAAGTACAATGATTCAATCAACACTATCTCATAGCATTGTCACTTGTGGCCATAAAGCAAATATAACATCCAAGAAGTCCATGGACTATTGGGATCATTATTCTCTCAGGATTATGAAACATGTGAGTTTTGTTTGATGGACAAGATGACAGAGGCAGCCTTCACCATAAAATGGTGGAAGGGTAAGTTGCTTGTTGGATATATACATAGCAATGTGTGTGGACCCATGAAACAAGCACAAGGAAGTGTTGTATACTTCATTAGGTGTGGATATAACTTATCCAACATATAACTTTTGAGAAAGCCATGAAGTTAAGAAATTAAGTGTTGGATCAAATTGGAAGATCTATTAAACACTTCGATTGGATCATGGTGGTTAGTGTGGAATTTGATGACTTTCCTAAAGGAGTGTGGGAATATCTCACAGCTTACTTGGAACACCACAACTGTGTGGTGAAATTCAAAGAAGAAAGAGGAACACATTGGATGTGGTCCCATCTTTGAATAGTCATGCGAATTTTGAGGCCATGCAAGCAACTATTCTGACACTCCATAGTGTGTCTTTGTGGGGGCACTAAGAGTGCTATTTCTATCCCGGTGAGAACAAAATATTTGTTGCTCAAACTACTATCTTTCTTGAGGAGATATTTCTTCTGAAAGAAGCTAGTGGGAGTAGATTTGATTAGGACAAGGTCTAAAATTAACCACAATACAATTAGACACAAGTGGAGAGTAGAATCTCACATATAGGTTGAAATCAACCTGAGGTCCAAGTAACATAGGAACCACATAAGTCTGGATGGATTCGAAATGCTAGGCATGATGAATTTTTCATCAAGGATTAATGTAGGACGTAAATCCTAGCCCAAGAATCACCCTAGGTATGTAGCACTACGCGCAAGAGAAGACTAGATTTTAAGAAGTTAGGGGGTTGGTGCACCTGGACCCCTACAGATAAGGGGTCGAACTCCGTAGACTATTCTCGATAGTGATTGTCATCCAAAGATCCTTCAGCCCCTTTGATGAAGTTTAGTTCTTGAACCGAGAGATGATTGTTGGAAAGAAGATACCAGCAATGGAACAGTAACCGCGGCTTGTGTTGATGGAAGAGGATGTTCGACAATGGATTGTATGGAACGTGGAATGATTAGCAACCGATGGAGAGCAAGCTCAATCCAAATAGGAACACGCTCAACTCTTACACACGCAAACACAAAGATTTTCAGTTTTTAGAAATATTTGACTTAGTGTGCAAAGTGAACAAAGCAAGCTTAAAACCTAGGTTCCCAACATTACACCTCTTGTAACCCTTGGCATTCTTAGCTGAGGAGGCGTGATGATTTCTTGGAGCATGCGGTTTGTCTACGTTGGTTGAATTGAGGGGGTGCAAAGTTACTTCATGATGGTGGAGTGAGGTTGGATTTTGGCTATATGCTGGGTTTGTTGGGCTGATTTAATCTGGGATTGGGATGCTACTAACTGGGGTTGATGTTGAGTAGGTTGGAAGTGGGCTGGTTCCAAGGTGCTTGAGCTGATGAAGATTAACTATGCCAAGGTCACATACCGTTGGTAGCCTTGGCGCTTGACTGTGCAATACATGTGTGTATCAGACCTAGGCTCGGTTAAGACAACCTAGTACATTCACAAAAATAAAAATAAAAACTTCAAAGTAAACCTAGGCTAATCCTAGCTACAACATAACAATAATTGCTGACAATACCATATAGTTTGTAGCGTATTACAAAGCAACAAAACACAAAGTAACAAGTCTTAAATGAGTTCTCAAAATGTTAAGAAGAGTCAAGCATTCATCCCATAACGAATTGGGGTCTTCTTGAGTCTTGTTGACCTTCTTGGTGGTGTCCCTACATCAACTTTCTCGGGGCTGGGAGAACTCTCCTCCGGAGAGTTAAATGAGAAGCTCTCAAGTTCGTCAGGTAGTTGTGCGCATGCTTCGTCCTCCGATAACCATTCTTCTCCTCCATCTTCCCATTAAACGAGGTAATAGTGCTGAATTTCCTTATTGATGCAGCGTTGTTGTCCCTCACGTATATGTCCGGTCCTCTTGGCTAGAGTTGGAACCTCAATGTGGAGCGGTGCTTTGTAAGGTGTCAGATCTTCTATGTTGATGGTGTGATGTATCCCAAGGGCCTGTGGTAAGTACAACATATAAGCATTATCATTTATTTTTTTCAATATTCGAAAAGGACCCATGGCTCTTGGTTGGAGCTTGTCTGCCCACAGCGCAACGGTATTGTGATACCACTAATGTAGGATGTAAATCCTAGCCCAAGAATCACCCAAGGTATGTAGCTCTATGCGCAAGAGAAGACTAGATTTTAAGAAGTTAGGGGGTTGGTGCACCTGGACCCCTAAAGATAAGGGGTCGAACGCCTTAGACTATTCTTGACAGTGATTGTCGTCCAAAGATCCTTCAGGCCCTTTGATGAAGTTTAGTTCTTGAATCGAGAGATAATCATTGGAAAGAAGATACCAGCAATGGAACAGTAACCGTGGATTGTGTTGATGGAAGAGGATGTTCGGCAATGGATTGTATGGAATGTGGAATGATTAGCAACCGGTGGAGAGCAAGCTCAATCCAAAGAGGAGCACGCTCAACTCTTACACACGCAAATACAAAGATTTTCAGTTTTCAGAAATATTCGACTTAGTGTGCAAAGTGAACAAAGCAAGCTTAAAACCTAGGTTCCCAACGTTACACCTCTTGTGACCCTTGGCATTCCTAGCTGAGGAGGTGTGATGATTTCTTAGAGCATGCGGGTTGTCTACATTGGCTGAATTGAGGGGGTGCGAAGTTACTTCATGATGGTGGAGTGAGGTTGGATTTGGGCTATATGCTGGGTTTGTTGGGCTGATTTAATCTAGCATTGGGCTGCTACTAACTGGGGTTGATGTTGGGTTGATGTTGAGTGGGTTGGAAGTGGGCTGGTACCAAGGTGCTTGAGTTGATGAAGATTAACTATGCCAAGGTCACAATACCGTTGGTAGCCTTGGCGCTTGACTGTGCAATACATGTGTGTATCAGACCTAGGCTAGGTCAAGACAACCTAGTACATTCACTAAAATAAAAATAAAGACTTCAAAAGAAACCTAGGCTAATCCTAGCTACAACATAACAACAATTGTTGACAATACCATAGAGTTTATAGCGTATTACAAAGCAACAAAACACAAAGTAACAAGTCTTAAATGAGTTCTCAAAATGTTAAGAAGAGGCAAGCATTCATCCCATAACGAATTGGGGTCTTCTTGAGTCTTGTTGACCTTCTTGGTGGTGTCCCTACATCAAGGATGAACTTAAGACTTATGAGGAAGCCGAAGAGGTCGGTGGACCAGATTCCAAGAAATGGCTAAGCGCCTTAAGAGCCATAATGGACTCCATGTCTGCTAATCAAGTGTGGGACTTGATTGAGCCGCCAAAGGGGTAACACCCATAGGCTGTAAATGGGTCTTCAAGGATGATAGACATGGAAAGTAACAGTGTTACCTATAAAGGCAAGCTAGTGAATGAAATTTCAGGCAAGTCCACTAGGTGGAGAGTGATGAAATTTTTAATTAATAGCTATGTTTGAGTCCATTAGGTATCCGCTTGTCATAATTGTATTTTCTGTTATGGTGTGTTACTATGAAAACTACTTTTTCTTAATGACCATATGGAAGAGGATGTCTATATGGAAATAGTCGAAAGGTTTTCATATAGAGGCCATAAAGATATGCATGGTCTTTTGCAAGCATCTTTAAAAGGAGCCAGTGTTTACAAGAAGATCAGTGGGAGCATCATAGTGTTTCTTGTTCTACATGATTGACGATATTATCCTCACATGAAATGACATACCAGCTCTTCATGTAGTGAAGTAAAGGCTAGGGAAGTATTTCGAGAAGAATGATCTAGAGAATGAGGCCTATAACCTAGGCATATGGATCTATGGATCTAAGAAAGTCATTGCCCTTTAGTCAATCTACGTTCATCCAGGAGATTCTAGAGAGGTTCGTATTAGGTGATTCCAAAAGTTGATACCTTCTAGGAAGACATGGTCTGATTCTCACTAAGATGCTATGTCTTTTGACATAACTCGAGTGTAGTAACATGAGTCTATAATCCAAGTACATTTGGTATAAGATAGATCATGTTTTGTGTAATATGCACAAGACCATGTGTGGCGAATTCTTAGAGCATGACCAGTAAGTTTCAATCAGATCCTAGTGTTCAAACACTAAATAGCTGTGAAAGCAATCCTTCATGCTTGGGAAGTATAAAGGATTGAAGTCTAGTCTGTGATAGATAGGAAGAACTTTGTGTACAGGGGTACACTAATATTTCGTTCCAGTCTAATGACTATCGTTCACAGCCAGGATTTGCGTTTTGCCCTGTTGTGGTGTTGAATGCTACAAGGGCATTAGGCAAACCACAGTGGCAAATTCTACAATTTAGGCTGAGTACATTGTAGCTTCTTGTGGCAGCCAAGGAAGCAGCTTCATTCACTTGATTTTGATTTAGTTCTTGATGCTTGATGGTTTAGTATGATTATTACTAGGGCCATAGCATGAGCAAAGGAACTTAGCACTCAAGTATGTACTGCAGCGATATCATCTGATCTTAGAGATCATTGGTAAAGATGATGTTCGAACTTGCGAAATAAACACATATAGCAATCCGGAAGACCCACTAACATAGCCTCTGGCGCAGCGGAAGCTAAATGAGTCATACTACAGACATGGGACTGAATAAACTCAGTTGCACTTGGTCTTAGCGCAAGTGGGAGATTGTTAATGTTTATGCCATGCAGACCAACGTATGGACATGGTCAGACATTATTTGGATGTACTTTGAAAGAATTAATAAAGACATGGTCGTTATTATGCAGATTGCTTTACCTACGTTGATGTATTGAATTGCATAAATAATGTCCCAGGAGTTTAGTTGGATCCATTCTCATAAGTAATACCTAATCAAGATGCCTTAGCCGATATGGGATAGCTTTGGTGCATGTGAGACTGGTGTATGGGCTGGTTAGGTGCAGGGCACAGTAACACAGACATATAAGTGCATTGGATGCACTAGAGTGACCCACTGTGAGGATTGACATATCTAGTCAACAAGTCAATCTCACATGAAAGAGGTTTGCATTGATCCTTAGACTTGAGGTATTCACGTCTAAATATGATGATGGGTATACTTTGATACAGTCTTACGTCGCTCCATAATTCGGTGATCAAAACGACTATCACCGGGCACATCATAAGTCATATAGAAATATGGATGACCAATAGGAGGATTTGCCCCTTCCTTAATTGGAAGCATGATATCCACTTTGGGGCGGCCCACCTCATTGCTGCATGATAGGAATGTATGGCCATACTATTTAAGTCATGACCAATAGATTGAATTAATAAACTTGAGACTAATCCAATGACAGGATATCAGTTTAGGCAAATGGATACATAATGCATGGGAATCCTCGTTGCTTGTTTAGGCATTATTGCCAGATGACTTAAGTCCAATGACATGGGTAGTAGTGAAGTGTTGCTATATACCTCTCACTACTTATGATGTTCTATCGTCATTGTCATCATCATTTGGATCCTACGAGGTCACACACAATAGACTCTTGACGTTGCATTAATCAGAAGCCTTATGATTAAGTTATTGGATAGCTTGGATCCATTTGGAAGATTTCATCAGCGCCAATGGGCTTGATGAGTTGGAAGAGAGTTATTGGAGCCAAACTTCATTTTTGGCAGGTTGACCCAAAATTGACTTAGAATGGTCACATTTGGATTAGGGTTGCATTGGATTGGATCCAATGGCTTAATCAGCCCATGTAATGAAGTTTGGGCTAGCTCATTACCCAATGAGGCCCAATAATAAATTGTCATGAAGAGAGAATTGGTTAAAAGGGTATAATGGGGAGAAATTATCCCCATAGGCACATGAAGTGTATAATGGGGTGAAAGAGGTGCCTAATGCTTCACTAGAAAGCAATTGGCGCCTAGCCCTTGAACCCTTTATGGTATGCTAGCCTCTAAGGCAAGACTTGGGGCTGATATGGCTTGAGGACTTCTATGGAAAGGTCTTAGGCACATATGGAAGAGGGGATGAGGTTTATGGTATAGTCTTGGAGACTTTCCTTATCTCAAACCCTAATTGCACCCAATCCCTTAACCCTAGCCGATTTCTCCTTGGAAGAAGTTGCGCCCACCCCACTTGCTAAACCGCCTCTTGCATCTATATAATAGATGCATGCATGAGCCTCTTAGACCTCTCCTTGTCGTGAATAAGAAGAGCAAGGGTGAGAACAACTTAGTGGTGGCGTAATCTCTCTTCCTCCTTGAAACCGCAAGTATTCTTCTCCTTCTTCTCCTCTTCGTGCAACTTGGAGAAGGGCTTGGTGGCAACAACTCTTCTTCATCTTCCTAAGGGCCAAAACTCAAACTCATCCTCTTCTCTAGGAGTAAGGAGAACAAGGAGTTGGTGGCATCTTCCTTGGCACCTGGCACAACTTCCTTGAAGGTGGCGCAAGTGAAGTGAAGGAACCCTCAAGGCTTGATTCTCTTCCTGAGGCTAGCACCAAGTGTGGAAGGGAGCAACGTTGAGAAGTCTACGTGTGGATACTTGTGGAGGACGAGCACTTGAGCGTCTTCCGCTTGGCATCATCAACTTGACAAGCATTAGAGGTATCATCCCTATCACATCCTTGTGTTCTCTCTCTCGCATGGATCCTTGGGAAAGGAATATGTTTCGGGTATAATGCTTCTTCCGCTGCATCCTGGGACTATAAAATTTTAAATTACACTCGGTATTCCCCAACAAAAGGCACCCCAACTTGACTCAACCCCCTCTGTCAGCCTGAACCACCCCAACTAGGGAGTTGCGACCGGTAGTCGCACCCATGCAGCGCGAACCCATTTTAGATGACTTTGGCTGTCATGGGTCGTACCTGGCCCGCAAGGACCCAGGTTATGAGGATGAGCTATACGATGAAGATGATGTATGGGCTACACAAAGGCCCCCAACCCAGCCTAGGTTCATGAGACCCCCACATACTTCGCAGGTGGTCTTGACCCCACCAAATTCCTAGATTGGATCGCCTCAGAAGATACCTACTTTGACTTGTGTGACACCCCTCAACACATGCGAGTTTGCATAGTCCGCACCTTACTAGATGGCCTCGCATGACTACATTGGTAAAATGTGGGGGGCCAAAACGAACAGAATGCTCTTCATCCCATTACCCGATGGGCAGAGATGAAGTATCATCTTCGCGAGCGATACGTCCCAACCTCATATAGGCAGCGTCTCCTTGACCAGAATAGCAGCCTTCAGCAAGGATCTGGCTCCGTTGCCAAGTACTGTTTGACCTTCGACACGTTGCAACTCCGTTACAATTTGCAAGAGGATCCTGAACTGGTTCTGTCTAAATTTAAGAACGGGCTCCGTTCGTATATTCGATGGGCCTTACCTATGTATGGGTCTGAGTCCCTTCACCAAACATACTAGCACGCATTAGACATCGAGCAGGAGCTCCGCGCAGTGACCCGTCGCAGTGACTTTGTCCCTCCACGGCGGCTGCACAATGGCGGGCCACTGCATTCGCACCATAGGGCTGAACGTGCTGAGCCACATTCAGACCCTCGTCCCGCGCCTATATATCCCCTCGGCGCTCAGCCTAGGAGGTTGCGCATTCTCGGTCCACTTGGGAGGAGAAGGGCAAGGCCCTTGCCGTTGGGCCAGCCGAGCGCGTCCATTGCTACAATTGTTTGCAGTTGGGCCACTACTCTAGGGACTGCCCTAAGAAATCCACCATCGTGGACATGACCCATGTTGCCACTATTACCCATGAGCGTGAGAAGCGTCATGTAGAAGCTGAGTGTTACACGAGTGGTGAGGAGTCGGGTCATCCCACACTTGCGGTTGTGAGGTGCACCCTTGTCCAAACCCCACCCTCCAAGGACTGGAGGCGCACGAGCATCTTCATAACTTACATTAAGTGCAACGGGCACTCTTGTAAGAATGTCATCGACGGGGGAAGTAGTTTGACCGTGGTCTCCCGGACCATGATCACTCGCATAGGCCTTCCCTAAGAGCCCCACCCCAAGCCCTACTTGATCGCGTGGGTTGACACGTCGAACCTCTCGATTACCCATCGTTGCCAAGTTCCCATCGCATTTGGGGACTATCATGAGAAGGTGTGGTGTGACATGGCAGCAATGGATGTTGCCCATATACTTTTAGGACGCCCCTAGCTCTATGATCGAGATGTGGTTCACTATGGCCGGTCAAACACCTATGTGTTTGACCACGGTGACCAGAAGATCCGTTTGATCCCAGCTCCACCCAAGGAACTACGCGCGTCCACCTCCAAGGGTGTAGTTGTCCCTCCCATGGCTGCCCCACCGCCACCCGCTCTTGTGTCCCTTATGCGCACCTCTGCGCTTATGCACGAGGCCACAGAATCTAAGGTTGTTTATGCCTTGATGTTGCGCGAGACCCCGGAGTCCTCCCCTATAGTAGACACGACACCACCCCCGGAAGTCTCAACCCTTCTTGACTGAGTTTGCTGACATTAGCCTAGAGGACTTGCCCCACGCTCTCCCTCCAGCTAGGGAGATTCAGCACGCCATCGATCTTATCCCGGGAGCGCCCATCCCAAATCTGCCCCAACATCATTTGAACCCAACTGAACACGCTAAAATGCAGCGTTAGTTGATTGACCTCCTCACTAAGGCGTACATCCGTGAGAGCCTAAGTCCACGTGCAGTCCCTGCATTGCTCACACCCAAGAAGAACGGGGCGTGGCAGATGTGCATCGACAGTCGCACCATCAACCGGATCACCATCAAGTATAGGTTCCATATACCTCAACTTGATGATATGCTGGACTTAGTCTCTGGCCGTAAAATTTGAAGGGAAGCTACGCCTGGAGGAGAACATACCCTAGAAGTTTTAGAGCAATAGAAGATCGATCGGAGGAGAAAACAACAAAAGAGACATTGCCACCATTGTTCATACTCGAAATTACGGATGTAATGAGAATTACAGCCGTGCTGTTAGTTGAATTTCTCCTTTGTCTTCAATATTTGATCCTTCAAAACTATGGTTTACTATAATTCTTCAACTATGATAGCTTAAACTCTTTTTGGGACATGGGGGTGTAATCCCCTTAACTTCTTAATGACTAGATAAATTTATTTTGTCAGGATAATTTTACTATGATAATTCTGCTTATGTGATGATTACCTTTAAATTCTCTCTAGTTTCATATTGTCAACATGATTTATAGTTTTTGTGATATGGATTGAAAAGTTATTTGCGAAAACTTGGAACCCTAAAATTGAGATTTAGGAACTCATCATAAGAAATTATATTTGTTCTTATTTCTAGATTTTAGAAGCTTATTGCCATGTTGATAATTTGAACTAGGATTGAGTTAATCAAATAAACAATATGATACTATAAGAAATTAAGTATCAGATCATTGGAAAACCTTAGGTAGAACCTGTGAAAACTGAAGTACGAAAGTATTTAATTTTCACTTGGATGATTGACTTAGAATTTGGATGCACGAAAGTGATCTTTGATTTCTTTGTCAATGATTTACTTATCTTTGGCATTGAATAAATCCTGTGTGAAAGTGAGGATTGGTTCTTTGTAAATTGTCTGTGCGAAAGCGAGATAATTTATTTATAAAGTAAATTATATCTTTATCATAATAAAATTAGACTGACGACTACTTATTTAGATCTAGTTATTGAAATTATGGTGGATGAAACCCTAGCCTCAATTTCTCTCTTTAACTTTTTCGTGTAGTTTTTGATACTTTGCTTTTATCCTATTCAATTGCTTAGCTAGTAAGAAATTAATTATTCGGTACTTGACAAACGAGGTCTCTGTGGTTCGATATCTTAATTATTACTTCGAGTATCCATGCACTTGCAGACACAACAAGTTTTTTGCGCCGTTTCCGAGAACCTTATTTTCATCAATATTGAAGATATTGAAAGTATTGCTATACTAGTTTTGTTTATTTTCTATTTTTTTGCTTATATTGAAATTATTTGATCTATCTACTTAGACTGCATAGGAAACTCAGGTTTGAAGACAGACAAGAAGAAGAAGCAGCTATGGCAGAACGGAAATCACTTAGGGACTATGCAGCCCCTAATCCACAAGATATACACTTTAGCATTGCTAGACCAGCTATCGAGGCTAATAACTCTGAAATGAAACCAGCTTTCCTATCTATGATATAGAAAAATAAGTTTGGAGGATCACCACTTGAAGACCCTTATCAACATTTATATCTCTTTCTTGAATATTTTGACACCATTAAAATTAATGGTGTTTCTGATGATGCTTTAAAACTAAGATTATTTCCTTTTTCTGTCAGGAACCAAGCACATTCTTGGCTACAATCTTGACCTACCGGTACCTTCACCACATGGGAACAACTATCAAATGCTTTCTTGATGAAGTACTTCCCACCTAGCAAGCAATCTGATGCAGGAGAAGATAGCATGAATGAAGGGGAAAGTCTGGCTCAGATGGTGCACCAAAAATTTTCCATAGAAAGTTCCTCGGGGTACCCAGCGACGGAAGCCACGCCCCGTGAGTCCTATGGACAACTACCCGATTCGGGGGTGGCTTCACATGCACAAGTTAGATTTTCCATAGAAAGTTCCTCGGGGTACCCAGCGATGGAAGCCATGCCTTGCGAGTCCTGCGGACAACTACTCGATTCGGGGGCGGCTTCACACGCACAAGTCAGATTTTCCACATAATGTTCCTCAGGGTACCCAGCGACAGAAGCCACGCCCTGTGAGTCCTACGGACAACTACCCGATTTTGGGGCGGCTTCACATGCACAAGTCAGATTTTCCACAGAAAGTTGGGGTACCCAGCGACAAAAACCACGCCCCATGAGTCCTACAGACAACTACATGAACAAAGTCACGGGTGTGGAAACTGCCGCAGTCAGGCCGCGGAAGATTCTATGAACTCCGGCACACTTGTTCTCGGCCATGCGCACCAACATGGCCATGCCGTGATCACCCCATAAGCCGCAGAACTACCCAAACGGCCCCATTTCGACGTCCACAACCCTCCGTACCATGTTAAACCATCCATGG
The DNA here is from genome assembly GCA_027563935.2 of Costus lasius. NCBI lineage: Eukaryota > Viridiplantae > Streptophyta > Magnoliopsida > Zingiberales > Costaceae > Costus > Costus lasius. The sequence continues at coordinate 59,709,772 of CM050454.1, read as the reverse complement.
AGAACCCAACAGAGCCCAACAAGGTGGAGGTACGGCGGTCTGAACGCACTTCTCGTCCGTCGGACCATTTTGTAGGAGTTATCAACCCATTGTTGATCCACACTGAAGCACTTCTACCGAAGGGCATGGGCGGCTATCCACCTATGGACCCAACAACTAAGGGGCCGCGCAATCATCTGAGCAACACGGCCCAAGAGCGCACCACATCCGTCGTAACCCAGCCCACGACATCCAAATTCTGCTGCTTTTTCGCGGTATGCTCCGAACGCGTCTGACCGCCCAACCACCTCCGTACGAAAACCAGAAGACCATGCGCCAGCTTCATAGAATATTTGGTAGAAGTTTGTTTTGCTTTGTCTTATAGTAGCAGATTGACCACCTTGTGGCCGGCAGGAGTAGTTAGTTATTAAAGTAGCTTGTCTTTTTTCTGCTTTGTCTTGTTCCCTACCCTCTTGTTCTATAAAAGAGGAGGCTGGGGTGTTGTTTTCCTTAGTTCTCTTGGTGGTAGAGTACTCCTAGTGAGCTGAGTGCCTCCAGTGCATGTAGAAGTCGAAGTCGGCGCTTCGCCTTCAAAGTTTGTAAGAGTCGTGGTCGGTTCCTTGACTTCGAGGTGTTTCCTTCCTGGTTTTTGAAGTAGTAAAGTAAATCCCATTGCCTCCGGTGGGTCAGGTCCACCTGTCTTTTCATTTCATCATGCTCATTTCTGTTACGATTTCTGACCTTCCACGAGTATTCATTCACCGGAGGCGTGGACGTTCCGCTATTCTTTGGTTTGTTTTAGGCGCATATGCGTGTGAGCTGTCCCCTGCGAATCTGATACTCCCCACTACGATGTGCTGAGCTTAAAATCTCCTGTGTGAGCGTGCTAAATTGCTATGAGGTTAGTGTGTTACATTCTATAGTTGAGTGCTGTTGCGTTCATCATGTTTCTGCTGCATTTTCGAAGTGATTTTCACTTCCCATGTCCAAAGACCCTCTCCCGTTTTCACGTGCATTGTGTAAAATCTTAGAGTACGGCTTTAAGGACCATCCCTCCTATAGTAAATAGGTCTCAAGGCATATACACCAACTCCTACATCACTTCTCCATCTATTGCTTTGACATACTATCTCTTACTCCCCATGTTGACCCTCTCGCTTGACTCGATCTTCTGGGTTTTTGGGACTGGCCTGTTTTGGGGATTTGCTTCCGCTATATGTATCAATGAATGTATGTAAAAATTTTAAAATCCCTAAGATTTCCCAACAGTGATATCAGAGCAAATTGTGAGACTCAAATGGTGTTTATTTCTTTCTTGTATACTCACATGCCATATGTATTTTTCTTTTAACATTGCATGCGGCTCATAGTTTTTCAAAGTAGGAAAAAATGTAAGTTTCTTGTTCCTAACTTCTATTTGATTTCTTTTGGTTTTCTGCTTTCTTTGCATGGCTGGGATAGACACATATGTGGAAGAAATAATTTCTCCTCTCATGGTAGGATAGAACAATCTCGAGAGACTTGTTGAGATTATGTGGGACATAGACTGAGTGATTGCCCTAATCTTTGGAAGTTAAGGATTGCAAGAAGGGCAACGGGTATGCCACTTGTAGACTCCTGAGAGAAACAAATAGCGAAAGGATTTGTGATAAGAGGTTGAGGAAAAGAGACATGTTTTGATGAAAAGTTAAAATACAGATTTTATGTTTCTCATGAGCATATAGAAAAGCATGGGATAGATATCTTGTTTGTGCTTGGTGTTGTGGTCATAGTCAAGCCCCTTGTATGCCATTGATGTATTTGTATTAGGCCTGCATGCTGCTCTTTCTTTTTATTGTATAAATTGAAGATTAAGGGTTCATCATCACTTTTGGTGCATCCACCTTGCTTGGAGCAACTTGGTTGATGGCGGCATCAAAGAGCAAGGCATTGGCCTAACCCTTCATGGGACAGTTCTAGGGTTTCTCTAGGGGTGTTTCTAGGGTTTGAGAGCTATACCTTGACTTGGAGTGTCACACCCCTAGAATCATTATTAAAAAAAATATTATTTCGATTCCCCAGGATTCAAAACATCTCAAAGAATATGAATCACATTAATACCAAATATGTGTAGATTCATAGGGTTGCAACAACAACACAATACAAAACAAACTCATTTAATAATCCAAATCAACTAGCATCATCAACGAAAACACACTCATAAAGCACAATATATTTCCATATACATACCAACTCCAAGGAAAGATCAAAGATCAACCTTTATTTATACATTGAACACAAGTTCACATTATATGCTCCCAAAACATTTACAAGAGCCTCTCATTTTAGCTCATCAAAACCAAGCCAAAACACATATACATGAGTGTATCCTTGTAACACATCGAAACCAAACCAAAAACCGATAAGCATATACTTCTTAGCATTTCTTCTATTGCCCCAAGGGAAAGCAACCAAAAGCTAACCTGAAATAGATATCAAATCAAAATAATGAGTTATGGAAAACTCAACAAGATCTACCATGCCCATGGAATAACATATAAGTTTTCATACCACGTTGAAAAATAGATTTTTTCTTGGTAATTACTTTGGGACATAAATTATCATGGTAATCAAAACCACTATCTCAAAACATAACAATCCAAAAGCACGAAGAACTAACCCACGTCTGGGAAAGCCCACAAAGCAAATAGCCAGCAAAGGGCTTGCCATGGCCCAACCAAATGTGAATGGAGGGATTCTAGAGGTGGCTCCCATGTATTCAAGAGGTGGCCCCCATTATTGCTAATGTGGCACTTTGTTCCATGTAGGACTTAGTTCCACATCCATCACCAATATGGAGGGATTCTAGAGGTGGCTCCTATGGATATCAAGAGGTGGCCCCCATTATGTCTAATGTGGCACTTTGCTCCATGTAGCACTTAGTTCCACATCCATAGCCATAATTACCATAATTGGGATCAAATCATTTTCCCACTATAAGATGTAAGGGCCAAAGAACAATGGTATCATAACAAAAGCAAATTAACAAATTGGAATATTTAGCCTTCATACAATTGCCCTTACATCATGATCATGGATACAAGTATCAAAAGTGTTGATCAAATGTCAAAGTACAATGGTGTCACGAAGCAAATAAACACAATTTGATCAATTCTTATCATCATGAGTTGGGAGTGTAGCACAAGCTTAAGTCTACCATAAGAGGTATACGGTAAAACTAAGTGTAGAACATTTCAAAGTGAATTAGCCCTAGTCATTCAAATAAATCATATGACCATACGATTTAGAATCATACAACATAGGATCCCTTGAAACCGTATTCCAGTGTCCTTGCCAATAAACGTTATTTGAAGCCATTTGAACATGTATACAAAAAGATATTTGGGTTAGAGAACCGAAAGGTCAATCTGCCCAGTTTCAGAATTTCAGGGCATTTGACTGAGAAAATGCAATTGGTTTCAGGTTTGGATGCGTATCCAAGATATTCAATATATGATCTGTTGCAAATCCCTTTAAAGCTATTTTCTGGTAAAACAAGAATTTCTCAAAACCGAGTTGTCAATCAGAAGTTATAGGCAGAATGACACAAGTAGGTCAGTTTGGGATTACAGAAAATAGATCCTGAATGTTGTTACATACTTCATATTCTAGAGCTCATTAAGTATATGCAATATTGGAGGCGTTGGAAAGCGTGTCAAGTCTTCTTTCAAACAAATCAAGTTTCGGCTTTATATCAGTTGTTTAGCAAAAGTTATATCCTAAACACTCCAACAAGGTCGGATTTGTATAATCACTTCACTATAAACCATGATTTTACCATTCTCTCTATTCAGTTGCTAGCATAAACATATCAAAAGTCCTTGTGAGTTCAATAATCTATAGATCCACAAATCAGCATCATAAATTATATGAAATTATACTCCTTTTAAAAACATAAGTGTAGGGCAAAAGGAGAAACTTGCCTTAATTGAAGTTTTCTTCCTTTTCTCCTCTTCTTTTCCACTTGAACACTTCCACGCTTCTCTCCCTCAAGCCAACTGATGTGATCTGAAAGGACACACTTTTAAATACGAGCAGGTAGACTAATCTAAGGTGTTGCAGCCAAAACTTGTTTGGCGCACAGGGAACTGTCACCCCCCTGATACGGCTCCAAAAACTTGTTGTCCTTAACTCGTAGTGTCCACAAGTGCACGGATACTCGAAGTAATAAAATAAATATCGATCCCACAGAGAGACTAGTGCTGTCAAGTACTAAATAATTGATTTTCTTACTGTCTAGGGAATCGAATAATAGCAAAGCAAGAATCGAAGACACACGGAAAATCACTATCAGAGAGAAATTGGGACTAGGGTTTCATCCACTTTGATTTTCAAGACTAGATAAGAAATAAAGAATTTATCAATCAAATCCTAAAATGATATAGGCATAATTTACCTAAAAAGGGATTATCTCACTTTTGTGCAGATAACCATGCAAGAATAAATCCTCGCTTTCGCGCAAGATTCATCCCAAGCTAAAGATAGGTAAACCATCAGACGAAGAACTCAAGGATCACTTTCGTGCATCCTAATTCTAGGTTGATTGCCTCGAGTGGAATCTCAAGGATCACTTTCGTGCATCCAAGACTCAACACACGTTTTACCTATGGTTCTCCAATGTTCTAATCCTCACTTTTGTGCAAGATCTCCACGTTTGACACAATAATTCGATCCTAAGATCATTAATCATCATCAAGGCAATTACTCATCTAAAATAACAAAACAAGAACTTAACCTAATTTCTTACGGTGAGTTCCTATTAGTCAATTTTAGGGTTCCAATTCTCAAACATATCACCTTTTGGTCCTTAATGCAAGAATTCTATTCATGATGACAAGAAATAAACTAAGGAGAATCTTAGAGCAGTAATCTCATAGGTAAAAGTATCAAAGTAGAATTATCATGATGAAATAAAAAGAGTTCTAGTTATTAAGAAAATCAAAGGGGATTACTCCCCCATGTCCCAAAATAAGTTTAAGCTACAATGATGAAGAGATTACAAAATTCCATAATTTTATAAAATTGAAAATCAATAAAAGAAGGAGTTTTTTAGAAAATACAGCACGGGTGTGAAGTATTTCATAGCCGTAATTTGCAAGAGCTGTCGTGAACAATGTGGTGCGAGCTTCTTCCTTTGATTTCTCCTCGAATCGATCTCCTTTCGTTCTAAAACTTCAGGCAGGTTGTCTCCTTCACCAGGCGAAGCTTCAGTATGAAAATCACGGCCGGAAGTGCTCTAGATTGATCATGGCGGCGAAACCCTAGGTGGCGGCGTGTTCAGTGATTTCTCCCTCGATGGTTAACGAAATTTGGGGCCTTTGGTGTCTTCAGAATCCTCTCCTTTCAAGCTCCTTTTTCTCTTCTTACGGCATCCAATTTAAAGCTCTGGATTGCCCGCAATAATCTCCGCAAAAATCGGGTGTTGAAATTGACCTGGGAGTCACGTTCAAAAACCGAAATACAATAGTGTAATATCTTACGACAATGTCGTAAAATCCCTCGACTGTTCTGTTCTGAAAGTGCTGGAAAATACGGCACCGTAATATGGTTTACGGCTGTGCCGTAAAATCGGCTGAACTCTCTAGTCGGATACGTCGAAAAAATACGGCCCGTGTAATTATTTATGGCAGTGCCGTAATTTCAGGAAAACTTTCTGTTCTGAAGACGCTCCAAAATACGGCCCGTAAAATGAGTTACGGCAGTACCGTAATTTCGGCAAAGGTTGCTGTTCCGAAAGCGCCCCAAAATACGGCCATGGAAAACCTTACGACGGTGCCGTATTTTTCACACAGTCTTTTGTTTCGAAAATCACCAAAATACGGCTGTGCTCTCGATAATACGGTAGCCGCGAAAAATACGGTACCGTATTATAAATATGGCACTACCGTATTTTGGTCTTCAGCCTCGATTTGCGTAAAATTTCTTTGATGACTTCTTCTTGATGATGAGAACTCTTACATATATTTTATTTTACTAGAAAACGCCTTAAATAGTGCCTTTTTACCTGAAAAACATAAAAAACCAAAATAGAAGTAGACTTTGCAATATTTGATGGATTCAATCATAAAAACAAGTAAAAGATCTTCAATTTAGCATGAAAAGGTATCTAAAATGATGCAAAATATACTACATATTTTGGTGTCATCAAACACATAAGGCTCAAACTTTGCTTGTCCTCAAGCAAAAATCAAAATTTGATTAAAAAAATAACCTTTTCATGCTCAATAAATTTCTAAAATACAACTTGTCAATGGAAAATTCTATCAATTGATTTACAAAACTTTAAATAAACATATCATTCTTAGAACTCTATCCTCTAGATTCACAACTCAATCAAATAAAACTTTGCAACTTGTATAATAAATAGAATTTTCAATCTCATGATTTCACCCAGTATCAATTTGAATCTATCTTGCTTTTGTTTACAGGAATTAAGTCTCCAAGTTCTTTTTCCACACAAAATTTCTTTCTCTCTCTCTTTTTTTTTCATGGAATTTTTTGGCATAGATGGTACATATCCACATAGACACATACTTTTTATTTTTGACTTCAACTCTTTTTTAGGTACCACTGTTAATTTTACATAGTACCAAGTAGAGGAGTCTTATTCTTTTTATCACTCATGATTTTTTTATGCATAGACTTCAACCCATGTCTTAGGTACCACTATCAATTTTACATAGTGCCAAATAGGGGAGTCTCTCACTATTTTTATGGATCTTGGATTCTTTCTTCCCAACAAATAGCAAAAATAGACTATGCCTCAACTACGTTGATCAATTGATCTAAATTCACAAATCATACTAATATGCTCATTTTATTCAAAAGAGAAGTTTCACTTTTAAATTTTATTCTTCAAATAATACATCCACCCAAAATTTTATGCATCAATCAATGTCATATCTCAATAGACAAATATGTGTTGAAGAAATAAATTTAACATGATAGAGTTATATTTTCAATCATGAATTTGAGATCATCAATCATTCAAGTTATCAACAGTATAAATCAAGAGTGTACTCATTATCCTCATCAATCATCACAATATCATATCAACAAAAATATATCATCATGTATACTACAACCATATCAAAAAAATCTCATCAGAATATTAAAATATCATACAACCCCATCGAAATAGTAAAAATCAATATCATCATCATCATACAACCATATCGAATAAGAATAATAGGCATGGTAAATAGAATAGCAGTGGCGGCAGTCATGGAAGCATCATCCTTCCCTTTATCATATGAAACAACGGTAAGATATAAAAAATCATAGCATAGCAAAGAGATAGAGGAAGATAATACTCACAAAGCATCTACTCATCATCATCTGATCGGGTGGCCTCGGAGTCTCTCGCAGTCTCCTCTAGATCATAGTATGGGGTTCCTCCTTGATCACCTTGGTATCCATAGTCTCTGTGATCAGTATACCCAAAGCGGTCATAGAGGAAGTTGCCCATGTCTTCCATATGATTGCACAGCCTCTCCATATCTCTGTGGATGTACCCCAGAGTCTCATCCATCCTATCCAGGCGGCGCTCCTGACTGTACATCTGTGTTGTGAGTGCCTAAAAGCTGGGATCGTGGTGGCTAGCAAATCTACCCCTAGGTGTGTGCGAGGAGGTACCAGCAGGCTATGAAGAGTCATGAGGAGGTGACTCCATCCCATAAGGATCACTCCTTCCACCCCCGGTGGGTGGTGGTGGAACTGTATCAGGTGATGGAATAAAAGCTCCCTCAGTTTCATTAGGACATAGCTTCAAGTTGGCCCTTTCTCTCACTGTGGTCTTCTCAATGTAGGGTAAGAGTAGAGGAGAGATATTTGGTCCAAGGACCAAACAAAAAGTGTCTCCCTCACTAACTATCATCTTCATCGCTATGCAAGACTCAATGTCGAGCCTTGCATTCCCTCGTGCCGTGTTAGATCCATAGGGCTCTATCCAAAAGTATCTAGCTATAGGAGTAATCAAACCTCCTATCACCACTAATCCTCTGCTCACTCTGGCCACCTTGTCCATGTGCTTGATCATAAAATAAGCCACATCAACTGCGAATCATAAAATAAGCTCGTGTTTGATGGACCATGTCGTCACTGTCTCCTCTCCCAAATACTGTGTGTGCTAGAACCCGATGTGCATATCTGATACAAGGGTTCATGATTTTTGAGGCTCTGGCAGACACAGCATAGAAGTGGCTCTCATTAGTGATCTGGTTCCAGAATATGTTCTCTATAAATCCAAGGGGTATCTCAGTGTAACCCCCAGTGCTCAATCCAAAGATGTCTCTCACTTCTTGCAAGGCAAGTTTCCTCTCCTCATTGGCTAATCTGAATGTGATTTCCCCCTCTGCAGGGCCATGAGAGTACTCCTTCAAATCGAATATCAAGCTGCTCAAAAACTCCAAAACAAGGGGTAAGTATGTGTGTGGAGTCATCTGGAAGAATTCCTTAGCCTTGATTCTATCAAACATCCAAAGTAAGTCCTCATAAATCCCTAAGGCTTCCAAGGTTCTTCTATTAGCATATTTGGTGTTGATGACCTTCCTTTCTAAAATTTTGTTGTATCTAGCCTCCTGCATCTCATTCCTGAAGAGAATCCCATGGGGGTTTTGTCGCTGCGATGATTCAGTAGGGGCCTTCCCCTTTCTTCTTGGTGCAATTGATTTTGTTCTTGGTGCCATTTCACAAGCTGCAAGCTTATCAGTCAATGCATACAAATATAACAGTGTAAATTTAGTCGATGGCAACCAATCAACATGTTCTACAAATGTCTTCAGCTAAAAACAGAGTGAAAAATAGAGTAAAAATCATGCATGTAATCCCAATCTCAACACAATATGACAAGCATATATCACACTCCCAAAATTATCAGAAACATCAATCCAGCAATTTAGAGACAAAAATTTGTTTAAATTTCATGCTCTAACAAAAAACAAAACAAGCGTCGATGAACAGTAATTCCGAATCGTGCACGTTGCGTTTCAGATCAGATTAGTGACAAAAATCGGTCTAAATTCTTCTCAAATAGCAAAGGATTGATAACCTATCTTCTAGTAAGCAAATGCAAACAAGAATCACTTAAAATGATAAAGAATCAAGAGAAAACGAGTGAAAGGGGCAAAATTTTCTGAAAACTCATTAAGGCAGTAAAATCAGAGAATCGGTTACCTAATCGACGACGAGAGTTGAATGGGAAAGGTCGCCGGCGTCCTCAGGTGGTCAGAGACGATCAGAAATCTTGGAACGGCTCGAAGATGAGTGAGATCTAGGGTAAAAACCGTAAAAATGGTCCGGTCGTAACCCTAAATACGGCACAGGACTCGCATACAGAAAGCAAAATACGGCAGTGTAATGTCTTACGACACTGCCGTAAAATCTTGAAATCTCTCTGTTTGAAAACGAAGCAAAATACGGTACCGTAAAGCAGTTTACGGTACCGCTGTAAAATATCGGCAACGTTCTATTCAAAACCACTCAAAAATACGATACCGTAAAATGCATTTCGGTACTGCCGTAAAATTCAAGCGGCGGACTTTTTTTTTTTATGGAAAAATAAAAAAAACAAAAATTCAAGAAAATGCGGCACGTAAAATACTTACAGTAGTGCCGTAAAAATCATGAAACACTCAGGTTGATTTTGGATCAGAAATATGGTACCGTGAAACACCTTACGGCCGTACCATAATTTCGTCGCAGCTCTCTGGTCGTGAGCAGTCAGAAATACGGTACCGTAATTTACTTTACGGTACTGCCGTATTTTGCTCCAAATAAAAAAAAACCTACAAAAATAAAAAAAAAATTAGTCCTAAGCAAAAATCAAGGTAAAGTAAAACTAAGGTGAGGGTTAGAAAGCTTGGGTTGCCTCCCAAGAAGCGCTAATTTATTGGTCATTAACTTGACCCTTTAACACTCGGATGTGATCGTGAACTCCTCGAATGCCCCTCTGATCTTTCTTTTGGTTGGGCATCGCATTGAACCACATAAGGCTCAGGCTTGAAACACTCTCGAAATTTGTTCCAAATTTTCTTTCCTTTGTCAAACAATTTAGATCTTCTTCTTCTTTTTCTTCTTCTTTTTGAATTTCTGTCTTTCTTTTCCTGTAACACTTTATCAATTTCCTTAGAAGATTTGTCAGTTTCAATATTTGAGGGTTCATCAAATAGATTGCAAACATCATAAACAATATCATCAATTACCTCAACACTACAACATGATCCTGAGTAATAAAGTTTATTAACCGAGTCATTAAGATTAAACTCAATTATTTTGTCACAGATATCAAAAGTTATTTTTCCTTCCTTCACATCTATATTTGCCTTTGCAGTGGCCAACAATGGTCTACCTAAAATTATAGGATTATTGCTATTTTCCTCCATGTCTAAAACTACAAAGTCAGCGGGTATAAAAAACTCACCTATCTTGATCGGAACATTTTCTAAGATACCTACAGGATACTTTACCGAAGAGTCCGCGAGCTGCAAAGATATGGATGTCGGTTTCAACTCTCCAAGATTTAGTTTCCTGTAGATGGAAAGAGGCATCAGACTAACACTCGCACCTAAGTCACATAAGGCTCGGTCAAAAGCCATAGTGCCGATAGAACAAGGTATAGAAAAACTCCCTGGATCCTTCAATTTTGGTGGTAGTTTATTTTGAATGACCGCACTACAATCTTCAGTCAATGTAACCGTGCAAGTACCATAATCATCTAACTTTCTCTTACTAGACACTCATCTAACTCCTTCACGTTTCTTCTTTCATTCTTATGACCTGCTGGTTTCTCTGGAAGGAACGTAATGACTGCTTTTTTTCTGGTTTTAAACCTTGCTTAAGCGAAGTCACTCGGAAGACTCTTGTTGAATTCAATTGCATGCTGGATCTTACTTTTTCAGAGGGATTGTATGAGCAGCTTCCAGACTGAAGAATCTGCTGTTGGGCAAGACCACCTAAGGACTGCCTCAAGATCAATGTCAACGGATCCTGGTTCGCCAGTTTAACCAAGGGTGGAATTGGCTATCTCATCCGGGATGATAAAGGCGTTTGTGACCTTGCTATTACTGCCCACCTGCAAGCCAAATCTGCTCAAGCTGTGGAGCTGCTCGCCATCAGATCAGCTCTGGGTTACATTCTCCACACCCCCACCCTTTTGGAGGCGAAAATATTCATCGAATCGGACAGCAAAGGCGCAACTATGCTGAATAAAGGTCAGCTGACGTCCAGAGATATTGAAATCTGTAATACTATAGCTGAAATTAGTTTCCTTTTAAGTAGATTGCAGACTTGTTCCATTCACTTTGTGCCGCGTGAGGCAAATTGTGCAGCTAACTGGTTAGCTAGATATGCTTCTCTCAACAAAACTTACAACTCTTGGGTTGGTGACTGGCCACCCGAATTCTCATGTATTTTGACCTCCGACTCAGGAGGTCCTTTTGGTAATTAATTTATTTGCTTTTCAAAAAAAAAAATAAAAAAAAATTGTAAAGCTTTTTTAGGATTTCAAGGAATTTTGCAAATTGTTTGTCTAGTTTGTGTTGAACCAACCTTTGGGGAAAAGGTATTGGTGGTCTATAAGGAGGAGGCAAATCAGACTCAGAATTACCTTCCTCACATGACACATCCCCTTTTGGTTCATCACCCTTTTGAGGTGTTAAACTGGTTAGGGTTTGTTCATGTTTAGACGGTTTTTCTAATTCTGATTCCTCATCATGTTCATCATAAGACTTTTTTTCCTTAAGTTCAACCTTCCCTTTAGGTTCTCCCAGTTGTCTCCCACTCCTAGTCATGATGGCATTGTAATGTTCTCTAGGGTTTATCTCAGGCTTAGCAGGTAACTTCCCAGGGGGTCTGTATGGAGTGCTAGCCTGTTGTGCAATTTGGTTTTCTAAAATCTTGTTATGTCCCTCTACTCTTTCAAACCTAGAGTTAATTTGACTAAGATTTTCCTTAAATTCTTCATTTTGCCTACTTTGATTAGACATGAATTGATTTTGATTTGCCAAAATTTTCTCAAGCATGGTTTCTACACTAGAATTCTGATTTGTGTTTTGGTTTTGGTTTGGATTCGGCCTTTGGAATCCTCTATTCTCAGTTTGTCCTCTTTCATTGTTATTGTTGCTCCAAGAAAGTTTGGGGTGATTCCTCCACCCAGGGTCGTAGGTGTTAGAGTAGGGATCATTGGTTTTACTTTGATTGTAAGTCCCTAAGGCATTGACATGTTCATCCCCTTGATCTACAATAATCCTATAATTTTCAGATGAGTGACCGGTGTTACCACAAATTTCACAGGCAATGGAAGAAACAGCAGCAGCTTGCATTTTAAAAGAATCGAATCTACTGCATAAAGAGTCTACCTTTTCTGCTAAGGATCGCCATCCATCATTCTCACTCTTACCTTGAGATGGTTTGTAAAATACTCCCCTCTCTGCAGTCCATTGATTGTGATTTTGGGCCATCTCCTCCAACAGTTTAAAGGCATCCTCACTCGTTTTGTTCATAAGAACTTCTCCTGCGGCAGCATCTACAATTAGTTTGGTATTATACAATAATCCATGATAGAAAGTATGCAATAAAACCCAATCCTCAGCCATGGTGAGGACACTTCCTTTGTAGTTCGTTAAACTGCTCCCATGTCTCGCTGAATGATTCACCATCTTTTTGCTGGAAATTTGTAATTTGATTCCTCAGCTGGATTGTTTTGCCTAGAGGGAAATATTTTGTCAGGAAGAAATTTGATAGCTGCTCCCATGTTGTGAAGGTTCTGGTTGGTTGCGATTGAAGCTATATCCTCGCTCGGTCCCTGAGTGAAAAAGGAAATAACCTTAGTCTGAGTGCATCATTAGAAACTCCATTCATTTTAATAGTATCAAAAAATTCTAAAAATAAAGAAAGATGCAAGTTTGGATCTTCTAGTGGAGATCCTCCAAACTGGTTCTGTTGGATCATGGAGATAAAACTAGGTTTAATTTTGAAGTTATTTGCTTCGATAGCGGGTCTAGCAATGCTGGAATGAATTTCTCGTGGCTTAAGGGCTGCATAGTCCCTCAATGTTCTCTAATTATTTGCCATCTCTACAACTTCTTCTTGAATCTCCTCTTGAATCTCTTGTGAATCTTCTTATAGTCATAACTTCCTACACGCTCTAAGAGTTTTGTTGATTTCAGGATCCAATGGAATAAGTCATCCTGACCTAAGACTTCTGCGCATGCAAAGTAGATAGATCAAGTGATTTTAAGAAAAAAGAAAATAAATAGAAAAACAAAAAAATAGTAAATAAAACCTAGTCTAGCAATACTTTCAATATCTTCAATATTGACAAAACTAAAGTCTCCCCGGCAATGGCGCCAAAAACTTGATGTGATCCGAAAGAACACACTTTTAAATACGAGCAGGTAGACTAATCTAAGGTGTCGCAGCCAAAACTTGTTTGGAGCACAGGGAACTGTCACCCCCTGATACGGCTCCAAAAACTTGTTGTCCTTAACTCGTAGTGTCCACAAGTGCACGGATACTCGAAGTAATAAAATAAATATCGATCCCATAGAGAGACTAGTTATATCAAGTACTGAATAATTGATTTTCTTACTATCTAGGGAATCGAATAATAGCAAAGCAAGAATCGAAGACACACGAAAAATCACTATCAGAGAGAAATTGGGACTAGGGTTTCATCCACTTTGATTTTCAAAACTAGATAAGAAATAAAGAATTTATCAATCAAATCCTAAAATGATATAGGCATAATTTACCTAAAAAGGGATTATCTCACTTTTGTGCAGATAACCATGCAAGAATAAATCCTCGCTTTCGCGCAAGATTCATCCCAAGCTAAAGATAGGTAAACCATCAGACGAAGAACTCAAGGATCACTTTCGTGCATCCTAATTCTAGGTTGATTGCCTCGAGTGGAATCTCAAGGATCACTTTCGTGCATCCGAGACTCAACACACATTTTACCTATGGTTCTCCAACGTTTTGATCCTCACTTTTGTGCAAGATCTCCACGTTTGACACAATAATTCGATCCTAAGATCATTAATCATCATCAAGGCAATTACTCATCTAAAATAACAAAACAATAACTTAACCTAATTTCTTACGGTGAGTTTCTATTAGTCAATTTTAGGGTTCCAATTCTCAAACATATCACCTTTCGGTCCTTAATGCAAAAATTCTATTCATGATGACAAGAAATAAACTAAGGAGAATCTTAGAGCAGTAATATCATAGGTAAAAGTATTAAAGTAGAATTATCATGATGAAATAAAAAGAGTTCTAGTCATTAAGAAAATCAAAGGGGATTACTCCCCTATGTCCCAAAATAAGTTTAAGCTACCATGATGAAGAGATTACAAAATTCCATAATTTTAGAAAATCAAAAATAAATAAAAGAAGGAGTTTTTTTAGAAAATACAGCACGTCTGTGAAGTATTTCATAGCCGTAATTTGCAAGACAAGTCGTGGACAGTGTGGCGCGAGCTTCTTCCTTTGATTTCTCCTCGAATCGATCTCCTTTTTTTCTTAAACTTCAGGCACATTGTCTCCTTCACCAGGCGAAGCTTCCGTTTGAAAATCACAGCCGGAAGTGCTCTGGATTAATCGCGGCAATGAAACCCTAGGCGGCAGCGTGTTCGGTGATTTCTCCCTTGACAGTTAACGAAATTTGCGGCCTTTTGTGTCTTCACAATCCTCTCCTTCCAAGCTCCTTTTTCTCTTCTTACGGCATCCAATTTAAAGCTCTAGATCGCCCGCAATAATCTCCTCAAAAATCGGGTGTTGAAATTGACCTGGGAGTTGCATTCAAAAACCGAAATACGGTAGTGTAATATCTTATGACACTGCCGTAAAATCCCTCGACTGTTCTGTTCTGAAAGTGCTGAAAAATACGGCACCGTAATATGGTTTACGGCTGTGCCATAAAATCGGCTGAACTCTCTGGTCGGATACGTCGAAAAAATACGGCCCGTGTAATTATTTACGGCAGTGCCGTAATTTCAGGGAAACTTTGTGTTCTGAAGACGCTCCAAAATACGGCCCGTAAAATGGTACCGTAATTTCGGCATAGGTTTCTATTCCGAAAGCGCCCTAAAATACGGCCGTGGAAAACCTTACGGCAGTGCCGTATTTTTCGCACAATCTTTTCTTTAGAAAATCACCAAAATACGGCCGTGCTCTGGATAATACGGTAGCCGCAGAAAATACGGTACCGTATTTTGGTCTTCAGCCTCGATTTGCATGAAATTTCTTGGATGACTTCTTCTTGATGATAAGAACTCTTCCATGTATTTTATTTTGCTTGAAAATGCCTTAAATAGTGCCTTTTTGCCTGAAAAACATCAAAAACCAAAATAGAAGTAGACTTTGCAATATTTGATGGATTCAATTATAAAAACAAGTAAAAGATCCCCAATTTAGCATGAAAAGGTATCTAAAATGATTCAAAATATACTACATATTTTGGTGTCATCACCAACCGAATATGTGCTGGTCAAAATTCATTTTTCTCTCATTTTCCTCATTTTTCCCATACTAGCTTGATGTGTCAACACTTGGTGAAAGCCTTCTCATGCAAGCGTGAAGTGGCAAGCATGAGGTAACACATACCATATTAGTTTCTCATTTATACTTCTATATGCTTAAATGACCTTTTTGCCCATTTCTTTTCACACTATTCCTAATGAGTCCTAGTAATCCCAATGAGTCCTAGTATAACTCTTGAGTTGTCAGTGCAAGACCACTATACAAGGACCCCTTGAATATCACATTATACAATGATTTCAAATGGAATTGTATCAAACAAGGATGTCTTCATAGTAAAATGAAAGCATGGGGTATCACATGGAGGACCTTGGAGCCGAGAATGGACAAGGATCTTAATGGTGGCTAGGTTAGGTCTTATTGGGGCTCGTCACCTAGATCAAGCGTTGAGCATCTTCAGCATGTGTGGGTTCAATATGTTGATTAGGCTATGACCACATCATGTTTTATTGCTTTCCTTATCTGCTAAAGCATGCACATGATCTTTTATCTTATTGTGATCACTATACGATTGAATGCCAATAATGTTAGACAAAACATAAAACTAAGAGTATGAGATCTCAAAAACCCTCAAATAACAATACAATATCAAGTCTGAAATAAGTCTTCTAACTCATAGCCCTCTTCAAGCTTTCGATCAGTGGTGTTGTGCACTATTTCCTATCCTCATGGAACACACCCACTTATCTTTAGAAGGTGCATGGTGATAATGGTTTCCCTAGTCCAATTTTAACTTGGACGTGCCTTCACAAGGAAACTTGTTGGCCCTAGGCATAACGGTTTCGAATAAACTTGACTACTTTTTCACATGTGGTGGCCACATGATGGAACTGAAGAAACCCCTTTCGAGAGGGGGGCGCAAACCCTAAGCATGGCGCAAATAAAACTTTGCAAGCGGTAGCAAGGGTTTGATGATCTTTTGCATGTCATACGATCAACTATCATAGATTGAATAGATCAAGAGTAGATCATACCATAGCCATCTTTCGGATGGTCCCTTGGAAGAAGAGATCGAAGAGGGTCTCCTCCACAAGATGCGCACACAAGATGAGAATTGACTTGCTTCTTGTTGCTCCTTGTGCTAGCAAGGATCTCCAAGATGTCCTTGATCGAATGAAGGAAAAAGGAGATGATCTTGGCGTGGATGAACTCCTCCTTGTTCTCGTCAAAACTCTCCACACCGAGAAAGAGGCGTTGAGTTGAGAGAGAGACCAACGTTCTCATCCAAAGTGAAGCGTTGAGAAACCATTTCCGAAACCTCCACTTCCAAAAATGGTAAGTCATCACTACAAGCGTTCATGTCTCTTATGAACCAAACCAAAACGCCAATTCGATTTAACCATGCGTTCACACATATGTGAACCAGTTGAAATAGAATTCGGTCTAATTGATTTCGGTTCAAAGATCAAATTGAACCAAGCCAAGCCATGGTCTAAATCTCATCTGAACCATGAAGGTTCGAGATCTAACCGTACATCTCTTGATGCCTTTGATCTCACCGATCTAGCATCACTACTCTCGATCGAAGCTTACCGATCTCAAGCCCTAATCAATCAAACATGATCAGGCCAGATCTCACTTGCAATCAGAGTTTAAACTCCTTTAAACTGAACCAAAACAATTCAGTCCACACGATCTGACTCAAGTAAGCCACATCATCAAATTGTGCAACCCTGAGGGTTTCCTTTAAATGTCGGTAACGATAACTTACGTTATCACGATCAGTGAGAGGTATCTAGCAACACATCACTGTCTCCCGATATAAAGAAAAGAGTCTTCCAAGACTACACCCAAAACATAGCACAAGTGTGAATCCACTTCACAAGGCATGCATGTGTCCTTTGCCACTGGATGTTCTTATTGGACAAGCGTGTCAAGCCTGTAACTCCAATATGATGAGCATGATTAGATCAGATGAACATAGTCACCTGGGTATGGCCATACACATTCTCAATCATCTCATTCAGGGGGGGGGGCCCTTCAGAACATCTCACTCCAATTAAGGAGATGGCAATCCTATATCTATCACTAGTGTCCTAACCTGACTCATGATCATTATCCAAGATAGTCTATAACCATTATATTTCAAATGATATTGAACTAGCGCAAAACAATGACAATCATCATTTAGAAACACAAGTGATCTCAAGTCAGAGGACATGTGCCACTTGTAGCATAAGGATTATTCACATTGTGATAAGCAATTGAATATCCTAATAGGGTCTGTCCAGTACATCCAATGTACCTATGAGTCTACATCTTATTCCATGCTCGAAGCATCCTATAAGATTAGAACACACATTAGTCTCAATCATATCAAGGCTGTCTCATGTTTACCAAGATATCTTGACTAAGGACTTAACTGCATGTCAGCCTAGCTGAACAGCTTTGAGACATTATTCAGAAGTACACATATTGCAGCAGACAATGTAACAACCTGAATAACAACCATTGCCTTTATAAACAAAAGAGTTTATATACATGATACTCATGGAATCCCAAGGCCTCAAACATTAGCCTTAAGGGCATACCCCAACAATCTCCCACTTGCACTTAATCTAATGGTTGAGAAATCTCAAACCCATATTATTACAGTGCTTCTCATGCTTCTGCTGCGCCAGAGGCTTGGTAAGCGGGTCAGCCAGATTGTCGTCTGTATGAACCTTGCAGATTTTGATCTCGCCACGATCAATGATCTCCCGGATCAAGTGAAACCGTCTCTGTATGTGCTTGGACTTCTGGTGCGACCGTGGTTCCTTTGCTTGTGCGATTGCTCCAGTGTTATCACAGAAGATAACCAAAGGATCAGCACTCGAAGGAACGACACCAAGTTCTCTCACGAACTTACGAATCCACACTGCCTCCTTGGATGCTTCCAAGGCTGCAACATACTCGTCTTCTGTTGTGGAATCAGCAACAGTTGACTGTTTGAAACTTTTCCACACCACCGCTCCTCCATTCAAGCTAAAGACATAGCCTGATTGCGATCGGAAATCATCCTGGTCCGACTGGAACGAAGCGTCAGTATATCCTTCTATACTGAGTTCTTCCTGACCACCATATATCAAGAACATATCTTTGGTCCTCCGCAGATATTTTAAAATGTTCTTGACCGCAATCCAGTGTGCCTGACCTGGATTACTTTGGAATCGACTGGTCACGCTTAACCCGTAAGCGACGTCTGGGCGAGTGCACAACATCGCATACATAATGGACCCAATAGCCGAAGCATAAGGCGTATTGTCCATTTCATCTTTCTCAGTCTGTGTTTGTGGACACTGACTCTTCGAAAGATTCAGACCATGTCTGACTAGAAGATACCCTCTTTTAGAATTCTCTAAATGGAATCTCTCCAGGACTTTATCGATGTAAGTACTCTGGCACAGCCCGAGAAGCCTCTTAGATCTATCCCTGTAGATCTTCACACCTAATACATAGGCTGCTTCTCCTAAATCTTTCATCTGAAAACATTTTCCTAACCATGCTTTAACAGCATGCAGTTCAGGAATATCGTTTCCAATGATTAAGATATCATCGACGTAGAGGACTAGGAAAGTAATCACGCTCCCACTAAACCTCTTATATACACACGGGTCATCTTCGTTCTTGATGAAACCAAACTCAGAGATTGATTCATCAAAACGAATATTCCAGCTTCTAGATGCTTGTTTAAGTCTATAAATGGACTTCTTTAACTCGCATATTTTATGACGATCTGCTGGATTAGTGAAACCTTCAGGTTGTGTCATGTACACATCCTCATCCAGTTTTCCATTAAGGAAAGCAGTTTTCACATCCATCTGCCAGATCTCATAATCATAATATGCTGCTATCGCGAAAAGAATCCGAATAGACTTGAACATGGCTACAGGAGAGAAAGTTTCATCATAATCTATCCCGTAGATTTGTTTGAAACCTTTCGCTACTAGCCTGCCTTTATAGGTAACCACGTTACCATCCATGTCAATCTTCTTCTTGAAGATCCATTTACAGCCTATAGGGATTACTCCCGGAGGCGGATCAACCAAATCCCAGACTTGGTTATCTGACATGGAGTCCATTTCGGCTCGCATAGCTTCAAGCCATCTAGCTGACTCCGGTCCACTGACCGCATCCGCATAAGTGAGGGGTTCATCATTGTCAATGATGTAGACTCCGTCATAGCGCTCAGGCTGTCGACGGATCCTTCCCGATCTACGCGGTTCCCGTGATATCTGAGCCTCAGGTTATTCAATAACCTGTTCTACTGGCTCAGGCTCATCCAACTGTGCTTGACTACTTTGTCCTTCCTCTGGATTCTCATCCAGCTTTATTTCTCTCCCACTGGCCTCTTGCAGAAGAAACTCCTTCTCAAGAAAAATGGCCGTCCGAGCAACAAATACCTTGTTCTCTTTGGGATCGTAGAAATAATAACCCTTAGTTTCCTTAGGGTAACCGACAAAGATGCATTTCTCAGATCTGCTCTCCAGTTTCCCAGAGGCGAGCTTTTTGACATAAGCCTCGCAACCCCAGATCTTAATAAATGTCAAGCTAGGCTGTTTCCCATACCATAATTCATATGGAGTCTTTGAAACGGCCTTGGATGGCACTCGGTTTAGTACCTTTGCAGCTGTTTCCAGTGCAAATCCCCAAAAGGAGTAAGGAAGAGTAGCCTGACTCATCATAGAACGAACCATATCAAGTAACGTTCTATTTCTCCTCTCGGACACACCATTCCATTGTGGTGTTCCTGGCGGAGTGAGCTGTGAGATAATCCCACACTCCTTTAGATAGTCAGTAAACGCATGACTCAAGTATTCTCCACCTCGATCAGAACGAAGTGCCTTGATATTTCGGCCTAGCTGATTTTGTACTTCATTCTTGAACTCTTTGAACTTGTCAAAAGATTCACTCTTATGTCTCATAAGATAGACATACCCATATCTACTGAAATCATCAGTAAAGGTAATGAAGTACTGATAGCCACCTCTGGCATGTTTACTAAATGGCCCACACACATCACTGTGTATAAGGTCAAGTAAACTTGAAGCCCTTTGACCTTTGTTAAGAAAAGGAGCCTTTGTCATTTTACCCATTAAACAAGCTTTGCATGTATCAATCTCCTCATAGGAGAATGATCCCAGCAGTCCATGATCATGCAACCGCTTAATGCGCTTCTTGTTAATATGGCCTAAACGACTATGCCATAACAAGGTGCTGTCATCAGCATACTTGGCTTTCTTATTATCAATATTTTGTATAGAATATTCCATGTCCAACATGAATAACCCATTGTTAATTGAACCAGTAGCATAAACAATATTATCAAGAGTAAGATAACACTTTGAAATCTTGCATTCAAAGGAAAACCCTTTCCTGACAAGAGCAGGAATAGAGATAATATTTTGGTGATACTCGGTACAAAATAACAATTGTTTAATTCTAATACAATGCCAGATGGTAATGAGATGTAATAATCCCCTACAGCAACAGCAGCAACCCGTGCCCCGTTTCCAACTCGTAGGTCCACCTCATGCTGTCCCACCTGTCTTCTTCTCTTGAGTTCCTGTACATTTGAACAAATGTGAACTCCACATGCAGTGTCCAACACCCATGAAATAGAAGAAGATGAAACCATGACTTCCGTCACGTATATACCTGAGCCAGAAGGGATGCTTCCCCTCTTATCTCCTTGGAGCGCTTTACAATCCTTTTTCCAGTGACCCAGCTGGCCACAGTGGAAACACCTGTTGTCCTTTGACCGCTTAACCTTCTGTTTCAGAGCCTTGCTGTAACTCTTGACAGGGGCTTTGCCCTTCTTCCCCTTCTTCTTGTTCCTGGAAGGAACCATTAAGACAGAGGTTGAAGGCTTTCCCTTCAGAGTTTCCTCAGTAGTCAAGAGCATATTGAGCAGCTCTGCCGGAGTACAATCGATTTTGTTCATATTAAAGTTAATAATGAACGCATCGAAAGAAGGCGGGAGAGACTGCAGAATAATGTCTACAGCAAGCTCCTCGTTGATGGTATGCCCCAGTTTCTCCAGAGCCTCCTTGTGCCCAATCATCTTGAGCACGTGAGCTCCCACTGGGCTCCCTTCAGCCAGTTTGCTCTGAAAGAAAAGCTTGGTCAGATTATAGCGTTCTGTCCTCGCCTGTGCAGCATACAGCATCTTGAGGTTCGCTATAATCTCTATAGCCGACATATCCTCATGCTGACGCTGCAGCGGTGGCGTCATAGACGCTAGCATCAGGCAAGCGACATCAATGCTATCATTGACGTGCTTTTCATAGGCATCACGAACCGCCCTTGCGGCGTTCGCAGCGGGTTGAGGCGGCACAGCCGTCTCGAGGACATACAGTTTCCTCTCTGCCTTAAGAACTATCTTAAGGTGTCCGAACCAGTCTGAGAAGTTTGGCCCAGCAAACTTCTCCCTTTCCAGTAGGGATCGCACATTGAAGCTCATGGTGTCGTTGCTGCAGGAATCTACAACAATGCAAGAACAGCAAGGTCAGTATCAATGTTTAGAATCAATTCAGGACTTAAGAAATGATTCTTTTCTCACTATTTTATCTGACTGAAAAATCCATTAAAACAGTCCGAAAGAGTAACACTCTTTTAGTGAGATAGGATCCAGATTTCATACTTGGTCTCCGCGTCCCGCTCAGGCGAGATAAGATGCACAGAGAATACAAGCACTAATTTCTGGTAGGCAGTCCCTGCCAATCGCCAACCCGTGCGATTCCCCTTCATCTGGGCAATCCAGCCGACTGTGCCAACTGAGTTGGTACAACACAATCTCTGACCCCACAGATGGCTGCCTCCATGTGCTACCATATGCGCCACATATGTAGCCTACATGGTCAAGCTGACCCGACCTACTCCCTGGACCACCATGTGCTATGCTGAGCAACGAGAAGCGATAAATCCCTTCTCTGTAACACGCAGGTGAAATCCCGCACCGTCTGAAGATAGATGGACGTGCCCACTGAATGGGTACAACACGGCTCCAACGATAGTCAGAACAGTGAGGTTTCGCGTCAGAAGGCTTACGAGCTTGATATTTATGCGTTGGATTTTAACGGTCTTTTATCTTCTTACTATCAGGCAAATCCTATGGCTATAGCAGAAGATAAACTCATGCAATTCTAATTATAAAAGCAATAAATAGAAAGCATGCTGATCTTATGTGGTAAAAGCCCATGAACCCTAAGTAAGACCTTAAGTTATCTTAAGTCTTCACTTGCTTCTTGGGTCTTTTGCATCTCATCTGGTCCAACCCAGGGCCCTAGCGCTCAATGCAGCTCAGGTGCGCCCACCAGATGAATGCGCCTCTGCAATGTGTGCTTTTGAGCTCTTGTCTAATCAAAATACATTTTGATCTATCTAGACAAGCTTGACTCGCAGGTCAATTATACAATAAATTAATTAAAAATGTGATTCGCAGATCACAAAACAAATTAATTTACAAGTTCAATTCCAGGCTCGCAGGCCCCAGCACAGCACACATTAAATTGGGCATCCCACATAAGATAAAATAAACAAGCATATGGCATCAATCAATCATCATGTGATCCCTTACAAAGAAAATAAAATTTTGAAAACCCCATAGGCATCAATTTTAATTTCCTTATGTGCCCTACAACCTTACAACGGTCCATTGATAGGGATCCACTCAACAATCTAGTTAGATCCATGCCCTTGCATGCACCAAGTCCTAACTGACTCGAGTTGACCTAATGGTCAACCATGCATGCGCCAAGGGCTGAACAACCAACATGAGTTCTGGCAAGCGGGTGTGACCCCGGGCCTAACTCATGTGTGTTCACTGGTTGTCTCACCAGACCTCGCTACACGCCTGTGATGCAATCGACCTAT
Organism: Costus lasius; assembly: GCA_027563935.2. NCBI lineage: Eukaryota > Viridiplantae > Streptophyta > Magnoliopsida > Zingiberales > Costaceae > Costus > Costus lasius. Next base: position 59,686,360 of record CM050454.1, on the reverse strand, counting down.
AGCCACTTGTGCTTGCGCACAGGTGCCATCTGGTCGATCCATCTAGGCTGTCAGATGGTCTGATCAGACTATTGGATCTAACCTAGAGGGTGACTTCAACCCCATCAACCCGTCTAAGGGTTTATAGTAAGCGCCACTTAGATCTAATGGTGAGCGCGCAAGTCATTTAGTTTGTTTACATCAACAACATTCAACATGATAGATGCGCACATCATCATACATGCGCCAACAAGAAAGACATCATCATCAAGTTTTCGCATGAAGTTAAGATCTAAGCTAGAGCGCAAACAAGGATCACAAAGCAATCATATAACCATACATACAACCGCAGCTCTGATACCAATTGAAGAAACCCCTTTCGAGAGGGGGGCGCAAACCCTAAGCATGGCGCAAATAAAACTTTCCAAGCGGTAGCAAGGGTTTGATGATCTTTTGCATGTCATATGATCAACTATCATAGATTGAATAGATCAAGAGTAGATCATACCATAGCCATCTTTCGGATGGTCCCTTGGAAGAAGAGATCGAAGAGGGTCTCCTCCACAAGATGCGCACACAAGATGAGAATTGACTTGCTTCTTGTTGCTCCTTGTGCTAGCAAGGATCTCCAAGATGTCCTTGATCGAATGAAGGAAAAAGGAGATGATCTTGGCGTGGATGAACTCCTCCTTGTTCTCGTCAAAACTCTCCACACCGAGAAAGAGGCGTTGAGTTGAGAGAGAGACCAACGTTCTCATCCAAAGTGAAGCGTTGAGAAACCATTTCCGAAACCTCCACTTCCAAAAATGGTAAGTCATCACTACAAGCGTTCATGTCTCTTATGAACCAAACCAAAACGCCAATTCGATTTAACCATGCGTTCACACATATGTGAACCAGTTCAAATAGAATTCGGTCTAATTGATTTCGGTTCAAAGATCAAATTGAACCAAGCCAAGCCATGGTCTAAATCTCATCTGAACCATGAAGGTTCGAGATCTAACCGTACATCTCTTGATGCCTTTGATCTCACCGATCTTGCATCACTACTCTCGATCGAAGCTTACCGATCTCAAGCCCTAATCAATCAAACATGATCAGGCCAGATCTCACTTGCAATCAGAGTTTAAACTCCTTTAAACTGAACCAAAACAATTCAGTCCACACGATCTGACTCAAGTAAGCCACATCATCAAATTGTGCAACCCTGAGGGTTTCCTTTAAATGTCGGTAACGATAACTTACGTTATCACGATCAGTGAGAGGTATCTAGCAACACATCACTGTCTCCCGATATAAAGAAAAGAGTCTTCCAAGACTACACCCAAAACATAGCACAAGTGTGAATCCACTTCACAAGGCATGCATGTGTCCTTTGCCACTGGATGTTCTTATTGGACAAGCGTGTCAAGCCTGTAACTCCAATATGATGAGCATGATTAGATCAGATGAACATAGTCACCTGGGTATGGCCATACACATTCTCAATCATCTCATTCAGGGGGGGGGGGCCCTTCAGAACATCTCACTCCAATTAAGGAGATGGCAATCCTATATCTATCACTAGTGTCCTAACCTGACTCATGATCATTATCCAAGATAGTCTATGTTGGGGTATGCCCTTAAGGCTAATGTTTGAGGCCTTTGGGATTGTAATAAGTATCATGTAATAAACTGTTGTGTTTATAAAGGCATGGTTATTATTCAGGTTGTTACCTTGTCTGCTGTAATAAGTGTACTTCTGAATAATGTCTCAAAGCTGTTCAGCTAGGCTGACAGGCTATATGTCCTTAGTCGAGATATCTTGGTGAACATGAGACAGCCTTGATATGATTGAGACTAATATGTGTGCTAATCTTATAGGATGCTTCGAGCATGGAATAAGATGTAGACTCATGGGTACATTGGATGTACTGGACAGATCCTACTGGGATATTCCATTGCTTGTCACAATGTGAATGATCCTTGTAAGCAGCAAGTGGCACATGTCCTTTGACTTGAGATCACTTGTGTTTCTAAATGATGATTGTCATTGTTTTGAGGTAATTCAATATCATTTGAAACATAATGATTATAGACTATCTTGGATGATGAGCTTGAGTCAGGTTAGGGCACTAGTGATAGATAAAGGATTGCCGTCTCCTTGTTTAAGGAGTGTGATGTTCTAGAGGGCCCCCCTTATATGAGATGATTGAGAAAGTGTATGGCCATACCCAGATGACTATGTTCATCTGATCTAATCATGCTCATCGTATTGGAGTTACAGGCTTGACATGCTTGTCCAATAAGAACATCCAGTGGCAAAGGAAACATGTCTGCCTTGTGAAGTGGATTCACACTTGTGCTGTGATTTGGGTGTAGTCTTGGAAGACTCCTTCCTTTATATCGGGAGACAGTGATGTGTTGCTAGATACCCCTCACTGATCGTGATAACGTGAGTTGTCGTTACCGACATTTAAAGGAAACCCTAAGGGTCGCACAATTTGGTGATATGACTTACTTGAGTCAGATCGGGTGGACTGGATTGTTTTGATTCAGTTTAAAGGAGATTAAACTCTGATTGTAAGTGAGATCCAGTCTGATCATGTTTGATTGATTAGGGCTTGAGATCGGTAAGCTTTGATCGAGAGTATGGATGCTAGATCGATGAGATCAAGAGCATCACAGGATGAACGGTCAGATCTTGAACCATAGGGTTTAATTTGGTCTGGACCAATTCTTGGGCTGATTTGGTTTGGTCAATGGACCAATTTAATTGAACCGGCTCACATGTGAGCGCTTGGTTCATTTGAGAGGAAAGCTATGCGTTTGGTTCACTTCATGTGAACGCAAAACGCATGTGTTAAAGACTTACCATTTATGGCATTTCGGTTTTGCCATAGTGATGAATGTCTCCACATTCGATCACAAGTCTTGGCTAACGCTCATCTTCCTCTTGGAAACTCGACGACACATACTCTCTTGGGGGTTGAGGTTGACGAGGAGAAAGGATCGGCCAAGAAGGATTTCATCATCTCCTTCAACTCGACAAGGAACCTTGAGTGCCTTGCTAGCACAAGTGACGCCAAGGAAGTAAGAGATCTTCACCTTGTGTGTGAACTCGTGGAGGAGATCAAAGTTGCTCTCTTCTTCCAAGCCGACATCCAACTTCATGGCGTTGGTATGATCCCTTTAAAGATTTTTCGTTTATACAAAAGTTAATCATATGATCTACATGCGATCATGAGGGTGACACCCCTTAAAATAGCATATGCGCCGCCCCCTTTAGGGTTTCACCTTTGCGCCCCCCTCTTGAAAGGGGTTGTTTTTCCGCTTGCGCTCCCCCTTGAAGGGGACCCAACAATTGGTATCAGAGCAGGGTTCTTGTAGATTCATATGATTGCTTCATGTTGCTTGTTTTGTGATCCTAGTATGCCAACGCATGTCATAGATCTATCATGAAGTTTCATCTTGTTTGCGCTTGTAGCCATGTATCTAGTTGCGCATGTTTTTGGTAGATGAAAGCTTCTTATGTTGAAGTTGCGCATGTTGTAGTTGTTTTTAATCTAAAACTTGTTACATCTTGCGCGCTCCATTTAGATCTAACGGTGCCTACTATAAACCCTTAGATGGGTTGATGGGGTTGAAGTCACCTCTATGTTGGATCCAAAGTCTGATCAGACCATCTGACAGCTCAGATGGGTTGACCTGATAGCACCTATGCGCAAGCACAAGGTGGCTATAGGATGACTGCATCTAGGGCGTGTAGCGAGGTCTGGTTGAGACACCATTGAACACACATGAGTTAGGCTCGGGGTCACACCCGCTTGCCAGAACTCATGAGGGTTGTTCAGCCCTTGGGGCATGCATGGTTGACTATTAGGTCAACTCGAGTCAGTTAGGACTCGGTGCATGCAAGGGCAGAGGATCTGACCAGATGGATGAGTGGATCCCTATCAATGGACCATTGTAAGGTTGTAGGGCTTATAAGAAAATTAAAATTGATGCCAATGGGGTTTTCAAAATTTTAATTTTTGTAATGGATCACATGCAAGTTGATTGATGCCATGATGTTTGTTTATTTATTCTTATGTGGGCTGCCCATGCTAATTGTGTGTTGTGCTGGGGCCTGCGAGCCTGGAATTAAACTTGTAAATTAATTTGTGATCTGCGAATCACATTCTTGATTAATTTATTGTATTATTGACCTGCGAGTCAAACTTGTCTAGATAGATCAAATTGTATTTGATTAGACAAGAGCACAAATGCACACATCCTAAAGGAGCATTCACCTGGTGGCGCACCTGAGGTGCTCTTGGCGCTAGGGCCCTGGGTTGGACCAGATGAGATGCAAAAGGAGCTCAAGTGAAGACTTAAGTAAAATTAAGGTCTTACTTAGGGTTTATGGGCTTTTACCACATAAGATCATGCTTTCTATTTATTGCTTTTATAATTAGAACTGCATGAGTTTATCTTCTGCTATCACCATAGGACTTGTATGATAGTTGAAAAGATAAAAGACCGTTAAAATCCAACGCTAACATATCAAGCTCGTAAGCCTTCTGACGCGAAACCTCACTGTTCTGATTATCGTTGGAGCCGTGTTGTACCCACTCAGTGGGCACGTCCATCTATCTTCAGACGGTGCAGGATTACACCTGCGTGTTACAGAGTAGGGATTTATCCCTTCTCGTTGCTCAGCATAGCACGTGGTGGTCCAGGGAGTAGGTCAGGTCAGCTTGACCATGTAGGCTACATATGTGGCGCATATGGTAGCACATGGAGGCAGCCATCTGTGGGATCAGAGACTGTGTTGTACCAACTCAGTTGGCACAGTCTGCTGGATTGCCCAGATGAAGGGGAATCGCACGGGTTGGCGATTGGCTAGGGCAGCCTACCAGAAATTAGTGCTTGTCATCTCTGTGCATCTTATCTCGCCTGAGCGGGACGCGGAGACCAAGTATGAAATCTGGATCCCATCTCACTAAAAGAGTGTTACTCTTTCGGACTGTTTACTGGATTTTTCAGTCAGACAAAATAGTGAGAAAAGAATCTTTCTTAAGTCCTGGATTGATTCTGAACATTGATACTGACCTTGCTGTTCTTGCTTGTTGTAGATAGCTGCAGCAACGAACATCATGAACTTCAATGTGCGATCCCTACTGGAAAGGGAGAAGTTTGCTGGGCCGAACTTCTCTGACTGGTTCGGACACCTTAAGATCGTTCTTAAGGCAGAGAGGAAACTGTATGTCCTCGAGACGGCGATTCCGCCGCAGCCCGCTCCGAACGCCGCAAGGGCGGTTCGGGATGCCTATGAAAAGCACGTCAATGATAGCATTGATGTCGCTTGCCTGATGCTTGCGTCTATGACGCCACCGCTGCAGCGTCAGCATGAGGATATGTCGGCTATAGAGATTATAGCGAACCTCAAGATGCTGTATGCTGCACAGGCGAGGACAGAACGCTATAATCTGACAAAGCTCTTCTTTCAGAGCAAACTGGCTGAAGGGAGCCCAGTGGGAGCTCACGTGCTCAAGATGATTGGGCACAAGGAGGCTCTGGAGAAACTGGGGCATACCATCAACCAGGAGCTTGCTGTGGATATTATTCTGCAGTCTCTTCCGCCCTCTTTCGATGCGTTCATTATTAACTTTAATATGAACAAAATCGATTGTACTCCGGCAGAGCTGCTGAATATGCTCTTGACAACTGAGGAAACTCTGAAGGGCAAGCCTTCAACCTCTGTCTTAATGGTTCCTTCCAGGAACAAGAAGAAGGGGAAGAAGGGCAAGGCCCCTGTCAAGAACTACAGTAAGGCTCTGAAGCAAAAGGTGAAGCGGTCCAAGGACAACAGGTGCTTCCACTGTGGCCAGCTGGGTCACTGGAAGAAGGACTGCAAAGCGCTCCAAGGAGATAAGAGAGGAAGCATCGCTTCTGGCTCAGGTATATATGTGACTGAGGTCATGTTATCTTCTTCTATTTCATGGGTGTTGGACACTGCATGTGGAGTTCACATTTGTTCAAATGTGCAGGAACTCAAGAGAAGAAGACAGGTGGGACAGCATGAGGTAGACCTACGAGTTGGAAACGGGGCACGGGTTGCTGCTGTTGCTGTAGGAGACTATTTCATTTCTTTACCATCTGGCATTGTATTGGAATTAAACAATTGTTATTTTGTACCCAGTATAACCAAGAATATTATCTCCATTCCTGCTCTTGTCAGGAAAGGATTTGCCTTTGAATGCAATATTTCAAAGTGTGTTTTATCTAATGATAATATTGTGTATGCAACTGGTTCAATTAACAATGGGTTATTCATGTTGGACATGGAAAGTTCTATACATAATATTGATAATAAGAAAGCCAAAATTGCTGATGACAGCACCTGGCTATGGCATAGTCGTTTAGGCCATATAAACGAGAAGCGCATTAAGCGGTTGCATGATCATGGACTGCTGGGATCTTTCTCCTATGAGGAGATTGATACATGCAAAGCTTGTTTGATGGGTAAAATGACGAAGTCACCTTTTTCTCACAAAGGTCAAAGGGCTTCAGGTTTACTTGACCTTATACACAGTGATGTGTGTGGGCCATTTAGTAAACATGCCAGAGGTGGCTATCAGTACTTCATTACCTTTACTGATGATTTCAGTAGGTATGGGTATGTCTATCTGATGAGACATAAAAGTGAATCTTTTGACAAGTTCAAAGAGTTCAAAAATGAAGTACAGAATCAGCTAGGCCGTAATATCAAGGCACTTCGCTCAGATCCAGGTGGGGAATACTTGAGTCATACATTTACTGACTATCTGAAAGAGTGTGGGATTATCTCACAGCTCACTCCGCCAGGAACACCGCAATGGAATGGTGTGTCCGAGAGGAGAAATAGAACGTTACTTGATATGGTTCGTTCTATGATGAGTCAGGCTACTCTTACGTACTCCTTTTGGGGTTTTGCACTGGAAACAGCTGCAAAGGTACTAAACCGAGTGCCATCCAAGGCAGTTTCTAAGACTCCATATGAGTTATGGTATGGGAAACAGCCTAGCTTGACATTTATCAGGATCTGGGGTTGCGAGGCTTATGTCAAAAAGCTCGCCTCTGGGAAACTGGAGAGCAGATCTAAGAAATGCATCTTTGTCGGTTACCCTAAGGAAACTAAGGGTTATTATTTCTACGATCCCAAGGAGAACAAAGTTTTTGTTGCTCGGACGGCCATATTTCTTGAGAAGGAGTTTCTTCTGCAAGAGGCCAATGGGAGAGAAATAAAGCTGGATGAAAATCCAGAGGAAGGACAAAGTAGTCAAGCACAGTTGGATGAGCCTGAGCCGGTAGATCAGGTTATTGAACAACCTGAGGCTCAGATAACACGGGAACCGCGAAGATCGGGAAGGATCCGTCGTCAGCCTGAGCGCTATGACGGAGTCTATATCATTGAAAATGATGAACCCCTAACTTATGCGGATGCGGTCAGTGGACCGGAGTCAGCTAGATGGCTTAATGCTATGCAAGCCGAGATGGACTCCATGTCAGATAACCAAGTCTGGGATTTGGTTGATCCACCTCCGGGAGTAATCCCTATAGGCTGTAAATGGATCTTCAAGAAGAAGATTGACATGGATGGTAACGTGGTTACCTATAAAGGCAGACTAGTTGCGAAAGGTTTCAAACAAATCTACGGGATAGATTATGATGAAACTTTCTCACCTGTAGCCATGTTTAAGTCTATTCGGATTCTTTTCGCGATAGCTGCATATTATGATTATGAGATCTGGCAGATGGATGTGAAGACAGCTTTCCTTAATGGAAATCTGGATGAGGATGTGTATATGACACAACCTGAGGGTTTCACTAATCCAGCAGATCGTCATAAAATATGCAAGTTAAAGAAGTCCATTTATGGACTAAAACAAGCATCTAGAAGCTGGAATATTCGTTTTGATGAATCAATCTCTGAGTTTGGTTTCATCAAGAACGAAGATGACCCGTGTGTGTATAAGAGGTTTAGTGGGAGCGTAATTACATTCCTAATCCTCTACGTCGATGATATCTTAATCATTGGAAATGATATTCCTGAACTGCATGCTGTTAAAGCATGGTTAGGAAAATGTTTCCAGATGAAAGATCTAGGAGAAGCAGCCTATGTGTTAGGTGTAAAGATCTACAGGGATAGATCTAAGAGGCTTCTCAGGCTGTGCCAGAGTACTTACATCGATAAAGTCCTGGAGAGATTCCATTTAGAGAATTCTAAACGTGGATATCTTCCAGTCAGACATGGTCTGAATCTTTCGAAGAGTCAGTGTCCACAAACACAGACTGAGAAAGATGAAATGGACAATACGCCTTATGCTTCGGCTATTGGGTCCATCATGTATGCGATGTTATGTACTCGCCCAGACGTCGCTTACGGGTTAAGCGTGACCAGTCGATTCCAAAGTAATCCAGGTTTGGCGCACTGGATTGCAGTCAAGAACATTATAAAATATCTGCGGAGGACCAAAGATATGTTCTTGATATATGGTGGTCAGGAAGAACTCAGTATAGAGGGATATACTGACGCTTCGTTCCAGTCGGACCAGGATGATTTCCGATCGCAATCAGGCTATGTTTTTAGCTTGAATGGTGGAGCAGTGGTGTGGAAGAGTTTCAAACAGTCAACTGTTGCTGATTCCACAACAGAAGCCGAGTATGTTGCAGCCTCGGAAGCATCCAAGGAGGCAGTGTGGATTCGTAAGTTCGTGAGAGAACTTGGTGTTGTTCCTTCGAGTGCAGATCCTTTGGTTATCTTCTGTGATAACACTGGAGCAATCGCACAAGCAAAGGAACCACGGTCGCACCAGAAGTCCAAGCACATACAGAGACGGTTTCACTTGATTCGGGAGATCATTGATCGAGGCGAGATCAAGATTTGCAAGGTTCATACAGATGACAATCTGGCAGACCCGCTTACCAAGCCTCTGGCGCAGCAGAAGCATGAGAAGCACTGTAACAATATGGGTTTGAGATTTCTCAACCATTAGATTAAGTGCAAGTGGGAGATTGTTGGGGTATGCCCTTAAGGCTAATGTTTGAGGCCTTTGGGATTGTAATAAGTATCATGTAATAAACTGTTGTGTTTATAAAGGCATGGTTATTATTCAGGTTGTTACCTTGTCTGCTGTAATAAGTGTACTTCTGAATAATGTCTCAAAGCTGTTCAGCTAGGCTGACAGGCTATATGTCCTTAGTCGAGATATCTTGGTGAACATGAGACAGCCTTGATATGATTGAGACTAATATGTGTGCTAATCTTATAGGATGCTTCGAGCATGGAATAAGATGTAGACTCATGGGTACATTGGATGTACTGGACAGATCCTACTGGGATATTCCATTGCTTGTCACAATGTGAATGATCCTTGTAAGCAGCAAGTGGCACATGTCCTTTGACTTGAGATCACTTGTGTTTCTAAATGATGATTGTCATTGTTTTGAGGTAATTCAATATCATTTGAAACATAATGATTATAGACTATCTTGGATGATGAGCTTGAGTCAGGTTAGGGCACTAGTGATAGATAAAGGATTGCCGTCTCCTTGTTTAAGGAGTGTGATGTTCTAGAGGGCCCCCCTTATATGAGATGATTGAGAAAGTGTATGGCCATACCCAGATGACTATGTTCATCTGATCTAATCATGCTCATCGTATTGGAGTTACAGGCTTGACATGCTTGTCCAATAAGAACATCCAGTGGCAAAGGAAACATGTCTGCCTTGTGAAGTGGATTCACACTTGTGCTGTGATTTGGGTGTAGTCTTGGAAGACTCCTTCCTTTATATCGAGAGACAGTGATGTGTTGCTAGATACCCCTCACTGATCGTGATAACGTGAGTTGTCGTTACCGACATTTAAAGGAAACCCTAAGGGTCGCACAATTTGGTGATATGACTTACTTGAGTCAGATCGGGTGGACTGGATTGTTTTGATTCAGTTTAAAGGAGATTAAACTCTGATTGTAAGTGAGATCCAGTCTGATCATGTTTGATTGATTAGGGCTTGAGATCGGTAAGCTTTGATCGAGAGTATGGATGCTAGATCGATGAGATCAAGAGCATCACAGGATGAACGGTCAGATCTTGAACCATAGGGTTTAATTTGGTCTGGACCAATTCTTGGGCTGATTTGGTTTGGTCAATGGACCAATTTAATTGAACCGGCTCACATGTGAGCGCTTGGTTCATTTGAGAGGAAAGCTATGCGTTTGGTTCACTTCATGTGAACGCAAAACGCATGTGTTAAAGACTTACCATTTATGGCATTTCGGTTTTGCCATAGTGATGAATGTCTCCACATTCGATCACAAGTCTTGGCTAACGCTCATCTTCCTCTTGGAAACTCGACGACACATACTCTCTTGGGGGTTGAGGTTGACGAGGAGAAAGGATCGGCCAAGAAGGATTTCATCATCTCCTTCAACTCGACAAGGAACCTTGAGTGCCTTGCTAGCACAAGTGACGCCAAGGAAGTAAGAGATCTTCACCTTGTGTGTGAACTCGTGGAGGAGATCAAAGTTGCTCTCTTCTTCCAAGCCGACATCCAACTTCATGGCGTTGGTATGATCCCTTTAAAGATTTTTCGTTTATACAAAAGTTAATCATATGATCTACATGCGATCATGAGGGTGACACCCCTTAAAATAGCATATGCGCCGCCCCCTTTAGGGTTTCACCTTTGCGCCCCCCTCTTGAAAGGGGTTGTTTTTCCGCTTGCGCTCCCCCCTTGAAGGGGACCCAACAGTCTATAACCATTATATTTCAAATGATATTGAACTACCTCAAAACAATGACAATCATCATTTAGAAACACAAGTGATCTCAAGTCAGAGGACATGTGCCACTTGTAGCATAAGGATTATTCACATTGTGACAAGCAATTGAATATCCTAATAGGGTCTGTCCAGTACATCCAATGTACCTATGAGTCTACATCTTATTCCATGCTCGAAGCATCCTATAAGATTAGAACACACATTAGTCTCAATCATATCAAGGCTGTCTCATGTTTACCAAGATATCTCGACTAAGGACTTAACTGCATGTCAGCCTAGCTGAACAGCTTTGAGACATTATTCAGAAGTACACATATTGCAGCAGACAATGTAACAACCTGAATAACAACCATTGCCTTTATAAACAAAAGAGTTTATATACATGATACTCATGGAATCCCAAGGCCTCAAACATTAGCCTTAAGGGCATACCCCAACAGGAACTCTAGAGGCATCATTGAGAGGTTAGGATTTCATTCTGTATCGAGGTGATGACTGTAAATTTCATATCATATTTCTAGCTAAATCCACTGCATTTTTGGGTCATAATCATGCTCTATTGCTTATTTTTAAGCCTTATTTATCAAATACTTCGGACTGTACACCGTTCCTTGTTTTTGATCAATTTCAGGTAAAAAGGCATCATTATCATGCGTTTTCAAACAACTTCAATGCATGGACGAATTCAAATCATCAAGAGGAGTTTACACAGAAAATTTCAAGTAAAATTGGATTTTCCTGCGAAATTATGATAGTGTCGTAATTAATTTTACGGCCATAATTTGAGAATATGGCACTACTGTAATGGATTTCACGGCGGTGACCCGCAAAAGTTTTTTGGAAATTACGGCACTATCATAATGAATTTTACGGTGTCGTGATTTCGGTCCAGATTCAGGCAGAGACTTCAGAGGATTTCAGACGAATTATGGCACTATCGCAATTATTTTTATGGTACCATAATTTTGGGCAAAATTCATATAGAAACTTTTAGAGACAAACGAGAAGATTATGGCACTGCCATAATGAATTTTACGGTGCCATGATTCCGGGCGATTTCCTTATAGAAGCTTCCAAAGCAATTACAGTAGTGCCGTAACACTCATGACGGTACCGTAATTCCGTGCCCAGTTGCCCGATTATTCCGCTGAAAACTTAAAACGATGATTTCTCGAGATTTATGGCACCAATTGAGGATCCAAAAAGAGGAACACTCAAAATTAGCAGTGGAACATTTTCGAAGTAAAAGAAATAATTTTCATTCACAATCCACGGAAAATTTGAGGGAATCGCCGCCACGCTAGGGTTCGTTGCCGTTCATCATACAGATCACCTCCGACCATGATATTTGAAAAGGAAGCTTCGCCCGAGGAAAGAAAACACGCCAGAGAAGTTTCAGAGTGAAAAGAAATCAATCGGAGGAGAAATCAATAAAAATGTGGTCGCCTACACTCTTCATCACGATCCACTTCAAATTATGCACTGTAATTTTCATTACAGCCCTATTTTGTAATTTTTTACTCTCCCCTTTCGATTTCTGATCAATCTAAAACTATGTTTCCTTGTAATCCTTCAATCATGCTAGCTTAAACTTTCTTTTGGGATAATGGGGTGTAGTCCCATTGAGTTTTCAATGACTAGATGATTTTTCTTCCATCAAAATATTTTTGGTATGGTAATTTTACTTAAGTGATTAATGTCTTTAATCGTCTTTAGTTTCAATCATTAACATGTGTTAGAGTTTTGTGCTATGGACTGAGAAGATGATACGCAAAACTTGGAAGCTAGAATTTATAATACGGGCTCATCGTAAGAGATTAGTTGCGTTCTTATCTTTAGATTTTAGAAGTTTAATTCTTGTTAATATTTTGATCTAGAAATTATTATTGTTTTAGACATGAAAATATGCTAGAGATAGATATTGGAATGTGCGAAAACCTTAAGTAAAACCTGTGAAACTAAGGTATGAGAATACTTAGTTTTGCTTTAGATCATGACATTGAGATGGAATGCACGAGAGTGATTCTTAATCTGTCTGTTAAAGTTTACTTATATTAAACATTGAATAGATCTTGCACGAGAGTGAAGATCGTTCTTTGTAAATTGACTGCGCGAGAGCGAGTTAATTTCATTATTGAGTAAGCTATATCTTTACCATAACGAAAATAGATTGATGAACATTTACTTATATCTAGTCATGAATATGAAGGTGGATGAACCCCGAGTCCCAATTATCTCTCACTCATTTTTCGTATACCGTTCGATCATTTATTTTCATCATTCTCGATTTGTTTAGCTAGTGAGAATTCAATTTGTCGGTACTTAACAACGAGGTCTATGTGGTTTGATATCTTAAATAGTACTTCGAGTATCCATGCACTTGCGGACTATAACAAGTTTTTGGCGCCGTTGCTGGGGACCTTGGTTTTATTAATATTGACATAATTGATAGTATTGCTAGACTAAGCTTTTTCTTTTTATTTTTATTATTTTCTATGATAGATTCTGATTTTCTTATATTTTCAACAAATTATGAGCTTACTTGATCTTCTACTTGTTTATGCGCAGGAATCTTAGTTCAGGACCATCAGTTCTTTTTGATCCTAAAATTAACAAAACTCTGAGATTGCGCAGGAAATTGTGGTTTGCAAAGGGGAGAGAAGAAGACTCAATCATGGCTGAGAGATGGACACTTCGAGATTATGCAGCCCCGAATACACAGGGAATTCATTCCATCATTACTAGTGAAAGTCCCCACAAGGGGGCGAAACCCTATGACATGCGCAGATATAAATTTGCATGGGCGGAATCTAGGGTTTCCTAGGATCGCATAGCATGTATTATATGATCAACTTAGAACAACAATGATCATACCATGGCCATTGTTTGTATGATGTCGAGGAAGAAGAGATCGACAGGGGTCTCCTCCAGAGGATGCGCACACAAGATGAAGAAGCCGCCTACTCCCTTGGTGCTCCTTGTGCTAGCAAGGTTCCAAGAGGTTCTTGTCGTATGAAAAAGGAAGATGATCTCCTTGCTTGGCGAAAACTTTCTCCTCTTGTCGTCCACTCCTTTTCACACGAGAATGCAAAAAAACTCTCGAAATCACAAGAGGCGACAAAGGCATGAAGAGGCGAGCAACATGAGGCGTGATCACGTAAGTGATCATGCTTTCTAAAAATAGAAATCCACTCCCTCACACGCGATCATGGGTTTACCCCAATCGCAAACTCCTCTCCATTTGAACCACACGCTCACTTGATGAGCTGGTTCATTTCGGTTTGGTCCAAGACCAATTAACCCAAGCAATCCAGTCTAGATCTCAATTAAACCCTAAGGCTCCAGATCTAACCGTTGATCTCTTGATGCTTCTGATCTCACTGATCTAGCATCCAATCTCTCGATCCAAGCTTACCGATCTCAAGCCCTAATCAATCAAATATGATCAGACCAGATCTCACTCACAATCAGAGATTAATTCCCTTTAAACTGAACCCAAAATAATTCAGTCCATACGATCTGACTTAAGTAAGCCATATCATCAAATTGTGCGACCCTGAGGGTTTCCTTTAAATGTCGGTAACGATAACTTACGTTATCACGATCAGAGAGGGGTATCTAGCAACACATCACTGTCTCCCGATATAAAGGAAAGAGTCTTCCAAGACTACACCCAAACAACAGCACAAGTGTGAATCAACTCACTAGGCATACATGATTCCTTTGCCACTGGATGTTCTTTATTGGACAAGCCTGTCAAGCTTGTAACTCCAATATGATGAGCATGATTAGATCAGATGAACATAGTCATCTGGGTATGGCCATACACTTTCTCAATCATCTCATCCAGGGGGCCTCTTTAGAACATCACACTCCAATGAAGGAGACGGCAATCCTATATCTATCACTAGTGACCTAACATGACTCAAGCTCACCATCCAAGATAGTCTATAACCATTATGTTTCAAATGATATTGAACTACCTCAAAACAATGACAATCATCATTTAGAAACACAAGTGATCTCAAGTCAGAGGACATGTGCCACTTGTTGCAATCAAGGATTATTCACATTGTGACAAGCAATTGAATATCCTAGTAGGGTCTGTCCAGTACATCCAATGTACCCATGAGTCTACATCTTATTCCATGCTCGAAGCATCCTATAAGATTAGAATACATATTAGTCTCAATCATATCAGGGCTGTCTCATGTTCACCAAGATATCTCGACTAAGGACTTTAAGCATGTCAGCCTAGCTGAACAGCATTGAGACATTATTCAGAAGTACGCTCATTGCAGCAGACAATGTAACAACCTGAATAACAACCATTGCCTTTATAAACATAAGAGTTTATACATGATACTGTTACAATCCCAAGGCCTCAAACATTAGCCTTAAGGGCATACCCTAACAATCTCCCACTTGCACTTAATCTAATGGTTGAGAAATCTCAAACCCATATTATTACAGTGCTTCTCATGCTTCTGCTGCGCTAGAGGCTTGGTAAGCGGGTCTGCCAGATTGTCATCTGTATGAACCTTGCAGATTTTGATCTCGCCACGATCAATGATCTCCCGGATCAAATGAAACCGTCTCTGTATGTGCTTGGACTTCTGGTGCGACCGTGGTTCCTTTGCTTGTGCAATTGCTCCAGTGTTATCACAGAAGATAACCAAAGGATCTGCACTCGAAGGAACGACACCAAGTTCTTGAACGAACTTACGAATCCACACTGCCTCCTTAGATGCTTCCGAGGCTGCAACATACTCGGCTTCTGTTGTGGAATCAGCAACTATAGACTGTTTGAAACTCTTCCACACCACTGCTCCTCCATTCAAGCTAAAAACATAGCCTGATTGCGATCGGAAATCATCCTGGTCAGACTGGAACGAAGCGTCAGTATATCCTTCAATACTGAGTTCTTCCTGACCACCATATATCAAGAATATATCTTTGGTCCTCCGAAGATATTTTAAAATGTTCTTGACTGCAATCCAGTGCGCCTGACCTGGATTACTTTGGAACCGACTGGTCACGCTTAACCCGTAAGCGACGTCTGGGCGAGTACACAACATCGCATACATAATGGACCCAATAGCCGAAGCATAAGGCGTATTGTCCATTTCATCTTTCTCAGTCTGTGTTTGTGGACACTGACTCTTTGAAAGATTCAGACCATGTCTGACTGGAAGATATCCTCTTTTAGAATTCTCTAAATGAAATCTCTCCAGGACTTTATCGATGTAAGTACTCTGGCACAGCCCGAGAAGCCTCTTAGATCTATCCCTGTAGATCTTCACACCTAACACATAGGCTGCTTCTCCTAAATCTTTCATCTGGAAACATTTTCTTAACCATGCTTTCACCGCATGCATTTCGGGAATATCGTTTCCAATGATTAAGATATCATCGACGTAGAGGACTAGGAAAGTAATCACGCTCCCACTAAACCTCTTATAAACACACGGGTCATCCTCGTTCTTGATGAAACCAAATTCACTGACTGATTCATCAAAACGAATATTCCAGCTTCTTGATGCTTGTTTAAGTCCATAAATGGACTTCTTTAACTTGCATATCTTATGACGATCTGATGGATTAGTGAAACCTTCCGGTTGTGTCATATACACATCCTCATCCAATTTTCCATTAAGGAAAGCGGTCTTCACTTCCATTTGCCAGATCTCATAATCATAATATGCTGCTATCGCGAAAAGAATCCGAATAGACTTAAACATGGCTACAGGAGAGAAAGTTTCATCATAATCTATCCCGTAGATTTGTTTGAAACCTTTCGCAACTAGCCTGCCTTTATAGGTAACCACGTTACCATCCATGTCAATCTTCTTCTTAAAGATCCACTTACAGCCTATAGGGATAACTCCCGGAGGCGGATCAACCAAATCCCAAACTTGGTTATCTGACATGGAGTCCATCTCGGCTCGCATAGCTTCAAGCCATCTAGCTGAGTCCGGTCCACTGACCGCATCCGCATAAGTGAGGGGTTCATCATGATCAATGATGTAGACTCCGTCATAGCGCTCAGGCTGTCGACGAATCCTTCCCGATCTTCGCGGTTCCCGTGATATCTGAGCCTCAGGTTGTTCAATAACCTGTTCTACCGGCTCAGGCTCATCCAACTGTGCTTGACTACTTTGTCCTTCCTCTGGATTCTCATCCAGCTTTATTTCTCTCCCACTGGCTTCTTGCAGAAGAAACTCCTTCTCAAGAAAAATGCCCGTCCGAGCAACAAATACCTTGTTCTCTTTGGGATCGTAGAAATAATAACCCTTAGTTTCCTTAGGGTAACCGACAAAGATGCATTTCTCAGATCTGCTCTCTAGTTTCCCAGAGGCGAGCTTTTTGACATAAGCCTCGCAACCTCAGATCTTGATAAATGTCAAGCTAGGCTGTTTCCCATACCATAATTCATATGGGGTCTTTGAAACTGCCTTGGATGGCACTCGGTTTAGTATCTTTGCAGCTGTCTCCAGTGCAAATCCCCAAAAGGAGTAAGGTAGAGTAGCCTGACTCATCATCGAACGAACCATATCAAGTAACGTTCTATTTCTCCTCTCGGACACACCATTCCATTGCGGTGTTCCTGGCGGAGTGAGCTGTGAGATAATCCCACACTCCTTCAAATAGTCAGTAAACGCATGACTTAGGTATTCTCCACCTCGATCAGAACGAAGTGTCTTGATATTTTGGCCTAGCTGATTTTGTACTTCATTCTTGAACTCTTTGAACTTGTCAAAAGATTCACTTTTATGTCTCATTAAATAGACATACCCATACCTACTGAAATCATCAGTAAAGGTAATGAAGTACTGATAGCCACCTCTGGCATGTTTACTAAATGGCCCACACACATCACTGTGTATAAGGTCAAGTAAACCTGAAGCCCTTTGACCTTTATTAGGAAAAGGTGACTTCGTCATTTTGCCCATTAAACAAGCTTTGCATGTATCAATTTCCTCATAGGAGAATGATCCCAGCAGTCCATGATCATGCAACCGCTTAATGCGTTTCTTGTTAATATGGCCTAAACGACTATGCCATAGCAAGGTGCTGTCATCAGCATACTTGGCTTTCTTAATATCAATCTACTGTATAGAACATTCCATGTCCAACATGAATAACCCATTGCTAATTGATCCAGTGGCATAAACAATATTATCAAAAGATAAAACACACTTTGAAATATTGCATTCAAAGGAAAACCCTTTCCTGACAAGAGCAGGAATAGAGATAATATTTTTAGTAATGCTAGGAACAAAATAACAATTGTCTAGTTCCAATACAAGCCCAGATGGTAGAGAAATGAAATAAGTGCCTACAGCAACAGCAGCAACCCGTGCCCCGTTTCCAACTCGTAGGTCAACCTCATGCTGTCCCACCTGTCTTCTTCTCTTGAGTTCCTGTACATTTGAACAAATGTGAACTCCACATGCAGTGTCCAACACCCATGATATAGAAGAAGAGAACATGACCTCAGTCACATAAATACCTGAGCCAGAAGCGATGCTTCCCTTCTTGTCTCCTTGGAGCGCTTTACAGTCCTTTTTCCAGTGACCCAGCTGGCCACAGTGGAAACATCTGTATTCCTTCGACCGCTTAACCTTTTGTTTCAGCGCCTTGTTGTAGTTCTTGACTGGGGTTTTTCCCTTCTTCCCCTTCTTCTTGTTCCTAGAAGGAACCATTAAGACAGAGGATGAAGGCTTTCCCTTCAGAGTTTCCTCTGTAGTCAAGAGCATATTCAGCAACTCTGCCGGGGTACAGTCGATTTTGTTCATATTAAAGTTAATAATGAACGCATCGAAAGAAGGCGGTAGAGACTGCAGAATAATGTCTACAGCAAGCTCCTGATTGATGGTGTGTCCCAGTTTCTCTAGAGCCTCCTTGTGCCCAATCATCTTGAGCACATGAGCTCCCACTGGACTCCCTTCAGCCAGTTTGCTCTGAAAGAACAGCTTGGTCAAGTTATAGCGCTCAGTCCTCGCCTGTGCAGCATACAGCATCTTGAGGTTTGCTATAATTTCTATAGCAGACATATCCTCATGCTGACGCTGCAGCGGTGGCGTCATAGACGCTAACATCAGGCAAGCGACATCAATGCTATCATTGACATGCTTTTCATAGGCTTCCCGAACCGCCCTTGCGGCGTTCGGAGCGGGTTGAGGCGGTATTGCCGTCTCGAGGACATACAGTTTCCTCTCTGCCTTAAGAACAATCTTAAGGTGTCCGTACCAGTCTGAGAAGTTTGGCCCAGCAAACTTCTCCCTTTCCAGTAGGGATCGCACATTGAAGTTCATGGTGTTCGTTGCTGCAGGAATCTACAACAATGCAAGAACAGCAAGGTCAGTATCAATGTTAAGAATCAATCAGGACTTAAGAATGATTCTTTTTCTCACTATTTTATCTGACTGAAAAATCCATTAAACAGTCCGAAAGAGAAAACACTCTTTTAGTGAGATGGGATCCAGATTTCATACTTGGTCTCCGCGTCCCGCTCAGGCGAGATAAGATGCACAGAGAGTACAAGCACTAATTTTTGGTAGGCAATTCCTGCCAATCGCCAACCCGTGCGATTCCCCTTCATCTGGGCAATCCAGCAGACTGTGCCAACTGAGTTGGTACAACACAGTTTCTGATCCCTCAGATGGCTGCCTCCATATAGCTCACATATGCTCAGTATGTAGCCTACATGGTCAAGCTGACCTGACCTACTCCCTGGACCACCACGTGCTATGCTGAGCAACGAGAAGCGATAAATCCCTTCTCTGTAACACGCAGGTGTAATCCCGCACCGTCTGAAGATAGATGGACGTGCCCACTGAGTGGGTACAACACGGCTCCAACGATAGTCAGAACAGTGAGGTTTCGCGTCAGAAGGCTTTACGTGCTTGATATTTAGCGTTGGATTTTAACGGTCTTTTATCTTCTTAACTATCATGCAATTCCTATGGTGATAGCAGAAGATAAACTCATGCATTTCTAATTATATAAGCAATAAATAGAAAGCATTCTGATCTTATGTGGTAAAAGCCCATTAAGCCTAAGTAAGACCTTAACCTAACTTAAGTCTTCACTTGCTTTTCCTCATGGGGCTTTTGCTTCTCATCTGGCCCAACCTAGGGCCCAAGCGCCCACTGCAGCTCAGGTGCGCCCACCAGGTGAATGCGCCTGTCCCAGAGTCGAACCCTGGACCTCCCGTCTGGTCAAGCCACTGCTGCATGCGCCTCTGCCAAGTGTGCTCTGTGCTCTTGTCTGATAAATTTACAAATTAATCTATCTAGACAAAATTGACACGCAGGTCAATTACACTTTATAAATTAAATAAAATGTGATGCGCAGATCACAATAAATATTAATTTACAACAATTCACCAGGCTCGCAGGCCCCAGCACAGCACACATTAAGGGCAACCCACATAAGATAAAATAAACAAGCACATGGCATCATCCAAAAATCATGTGATCCAACATAGGAAATTAAAATTTCGAAAACCCCATTGGCATCATTTTAATTTCCCTTATGTGCCCTACTACCTTACAACAGTCCATTGATAGGGATCCACTCATCATGTCTAGTCAGATCCACTGCCCTTGCATGCACCAAGTCCTAACTGACTTGAGTCGACCAAAAGGTCAACCATGCATGCGCCAAGGGCTGAACAGCCACAATGAGGTCTGGCAAGCGGGCGTGACCCCGGGCCTAATTCATGTGCGTTCATTAGTTGTCTCACAATCAGACATCGCTACACGCCTGTGATGCAGTCGACCTATAGCCACCACGTGCTTGCGCATGGGTGCCATCTGGTCGACCCATCTAGGCTGTCAGATGGTCTGATCAGACTATTGGATCTAACCTAGAGGATGACTTCAGCCCCATCAACCCGTCTAAGGGTTTATAGCAGGCGCCTCTTAGATCTAGTGAAGGTCGCGCAAGTGATATAGTTTTGAGAAAAACAAACTATGCGCCACACAAACATGCGCCATCAAAACATATTCAAGTTTCGCATATGCAACAACTAATGATGAAAGTTCGCATGTATAGATCTAAGCATACAAGGATCACAAAAAGGCTAAAGCAATCATAAAATCATGCATCAACTAGCGCTCTGATACCAATTGAAAGTCCCCACAAGGGGGCGAAACCCTATGACATGCGCAGATATAAATTTGCATGGGCGGAATCTAGGGTTTCCTAGGATCGCATAGCATGTATTATATGATCAACTTAGAACAACAATGATCATACCATGGCCATTGTTTGTATGATGTCGAGGAAGAAGAGATCGACAGGGGTCTCCTCCAGAGGATGCGCACACAAGATGAAGAAGCCGCCTACTCCCTTGGTGCTCCTTGTGCTAGCAAGGTTCCAAGAGGTTCTTGTCGTATGAAAAAGGAAGATGATCTCCTTGCTTGGCGAAAACTTTCTCCTCTTGTCGTCCACTCCTTTTCACATGAGAATGCAAAAAACTCTCGAAATCACAAGAGGCGACAAAGGCGTGAAGAGGCGAGCAACATGAGGCGTGGTCACGTAAGTGATCATGCTTTCTAAAAATAGAAATCCACTCCCTCACATGCGATCATGGGTTTACCCCAATCGCAAACTCCTCTCCATTTGAACCACACGCTCACTTGATGAGCTGGTTCATTTCGGTTTGGTCCAAGACCAATTAACCCAAGCAATCCAGTCTAGATCTCAATTAAACCCTAAGGCTCCAGATCTAACCGTTGATCTCTTGATGCTTCTGATCTCACTGATCTAGCATCAAATCTCTCGATCCAAGCTTACCGATCTCAAGCCCTAATCAATCAAACATGATCAGACCAGATCTCACTTACAATCAGAGTTTAAATTCCTTTAAACTGAACCAAAACAATTCAGTCCACACGATCTGACATAAGAAAGCCATATCATCAAATTGTGCGACCCTAAGGGTTTCCTTTAAATGTCGGTAACGATAACTTATGTTATCACAATCAGTGAGGGGTATCTAGCAACACATCACTGTCTCCCGATATAAAGGAAAGAGTCTTCCAAGACTACACCCAAACCACAGCACAAGTGTGAACCTAAGTCACTTGACATATGTGTTTCCTTTGCCACTGGATGTTCTTATTGGACAAGCGTGTCAAGCCTGTAATTTCAATATGATGAGAATGATTAGATCAGATGAAACATAGTCATCTGGGTATGGCCATACACTTTCTCAATCATCTCATCCAGGGGGCCCCTATAGAACATCACACTCCAATCAAGGAGACGGCAATCCTATATCTATCACTAGTGCCCTAACATGACTCATGCTCATTATCCAAGATAGTCTATAACCATTATGTTTCAAATGATATTGAACTACCTCAAAACAATGCCAATCATCATTTAGAAACAGAAGTGATCTCAAGTCAGAGGAAATATGCCACTTGTTTGCATATAAGGATTATTCACATTGTGACAAGCAATTGAATATCCTAAGTAGGGTCTGTCCAGTACATCCAATGTACCCATGAGTCTACATCTTATTCCATGCTCGAAGCATCCTATAAGATTAGAACACATATTAGTCTCAATCATATCAAGGCTGTCTCATGTTCACCAAGATATCTCGACTAAGGACAAAACTGCATGTCAGCCTAGCTGAACAGCATTGAGACATTATTCAGAAGTATACATATTGCAGCAGATACTGTAACAACCTGAATAACAACCATTGCCTTTATAAACATAGAGTTTATACATGATACTGAAACAATCCCAAGGCCTCAAACATTAGCCTTAAGGGCATACCCCAACAACTAGGCCAGCAATTGATGCAAATAATTTTGAGATTAAACCAACTTTCTTGTCAATGATCCAGCAGAACAAATTTGGGGGATCTCATTTGGAAGATCCCAATCAACACTTATCTCTTTTTCTTGAATTTTGTGATGCTATAAAAATTAATAGTGTATCCGATGATGCTCTTAAACTGAGATTGTTTCCTTTTTCCCTCAAGGACCAAGCAAAAGCATGGCTACATTCTCATCCAACTAGAACATTCACCACTTGGGAGCAATTGTCAAAAGATTTCCTGTTGAAGTACTTTCCACCTAGTAAAATGATTCAGTTGAGAAACTAGATCACGGGCTTTGCACAGAGGGATGGCGAATCACTCAGTGAAGCATGGGAGTGCTTCAATGAGTTACAACGGAAGTGCCCTCACCATGGATTAGAAGATTGGGTTTTAATTCAAACTTTCTTTAATGGTTTGCTTTATAACACTCACTTAACTGTTGATGTTGCTGTAGGAGGAGCACTGATGAAGAAGACCATTGAAGATGCCTACACGTTGATTAAAGAGATGGTGCTAAATCACAACCAGTGGACTACTGAGAGAGGAGTGTTGTATCGTCCTCCTCATGGTAAGAACAATGGTGATGGTTGGCTCTCTCTGGGAGAAAAGGTAGATTATTTGTGTAATCGCTTTGATTCTTTTCAGATGCAAACTGCTGCTGTTTCTTCTGTTACATGTGATGTATGTGGAAATCATGGGCACTATGCTGAAGAGTGTAAAGTAATTGTTGATCAGGGTTGTGAGTAAGTCAATATAGTGGGCGGAAACAATCAAGGTAGAAATAATGACCCTTACTCTAATACCTACAACCCTGGTAGGAGAAACCACCCTAACTTGTTCTGGAGGAGTAACAATCATGCTATGTGGATAGATGAAAATAGAGGGTATCAGCAGAGACAATCAATTCAGAGTCAACCCCAAAAATCTTGTTTATAGGACATGTTTGAAAAATTCATGGGTCCTCAGATGAAGCAAAATTAGGTAGTTTCAGAGAGTCTTTAGGAAATTAACTCTAGGTTAGATGGTGTTGTTGCTCACAATAAGATTTTAGAGACTCAGATAGCACAATAGGCTAACACAGCTTATAGACCCCTAGGGAAATTACCTGCCAAACCTTAACCTAACCCTAGGGAACATTGTAAAGTCATCACAACTAGGAGTGGAAAACAGTTAGAAGACCCTAGGGGACTATTAGATGATAATAAGGAAGAGCCTAATGGCGGGTCGGAGGAGGACAGCGTCAGAGGGCGGATCTAGGGCGTAATCATGGCAGAAACAGGGGATGGCATCGGAGTTTCGATTCTGGTGATCGGAGAGGCAGGTGGATGGATGCCGGCGGCTGCAGTTTCTCTAGGGGGAGGAAGACTAGTGGCTGAAGTTGCGTGGCGATCGAACGGTTGGATTGTCGGCGGGGAGGTTCCGATGTTTCGAAATTCTGGATCGCTGAAACTTGCGGATGGATGTAGCTGACAGGAAACTTGGAGGGAGTAGAGATAAGAGAATAAAGGAAGAAGGAGGGGCTCGGCCCTAGAAGGAGGAGAGGGGAAAACTAGGTGACACAAGCACCTTAGAGGAGAAGAAGAAATGAGACATCTGATTCATCGGAATAAACCTATTTCCATGCATTCAAAACAGTATGTTGATTAGAAGGTTCAAGCTTTGATACATATAGGGTGAAGTTGGATAGACTTTGCTTGTGAGAGAGACGTTTGTGTTTCCTTGTTTGAGAGGCTGCAGCGATGGCGTTGGAGCTTTCCTCCTTCGATTACTGAAGAGAAACGTTGAACTTTCCTTGTGAGGTGCGAAGGGGGAACGTTGAAGCTTCCAACTTTGTTTGAAGTTGAACGTTGACTGCGACTGTGCATTGAACCGTTTAGCGTTGAAGATGATCTTGATGCAGATTTGGAGTTGGCGCAAGTCGCATGGCTGGATTAGCTGATTTGTGGAGAGTACAACTTATTCTCTGGAAAGTGTCTTGACCATAACTTGAAGTAGTTGAAGTTATTATTTTCATTATTTTGAGCTAGCAATGGAGTGAGTCTTTCTAGCTTATTCGAGAGCCTCCAAGCCTTTGTCTATGGCAATCGTAAACTCCACTTGTACCGTCATAGTTTGTGGTCTCTGCCCCCATCAGGACTCATCCTTGAAGACTCACGGCCGCAGGGGCGGGGTGATCGGAGGCAACTCTCTAGTCAATGGGGCTGGGTTTGTGGACGGAGTTGGGTTAACCGGGTTGGAGCTTCTATGCTCCGATGGCTCAGGGCGACTTGTGAGGATTGTTGGTGTATATGCCCTGAGACCTATATTTGGTCAAACGTTGTACTACTTCATTATGATATTTATATCATTCTGGCATTGTCATTATCTATGTTTGTTTACATCTGCGATAATGTACTTACATGATAATGTCCCTGGAGACAATTGGATCTGTGCTCAAAAGATTGTCCCTAGTCGATATACCTTAGTGGATAAGGGACAGCTATGGTACTTATAAGACTGGTATATGGGCTGGTTAGGCACGGGGTGCTAACGCAAACATATGGGTATATCAGTGGTGGATATACTGGACTAACCCACTGTGAGGCTATGACTTAGTGTCATGAGTTATCCTCACAAGTGATAGGAGATGCATTGATCCTTAGACTTGAGGTCATTGACTCTTCTATATGGTTAGGGATATACTTTGATGCAACCTAACGCCTCACCATAGCTGGGAGGTTATAAGGGTTGTCATTGAGTATGTCACGACCCATATGAGAAGACCAACTGACAGATAAAGGATTTGCCCCTTCCTCGCGGAAGCATGATATCCATGGAGCTCCTCTATGGTCTATGACTGAAAGTGTATGGCCATACCCAGGTAAGGACCTGATTTAGTCATAGACATGTGATTGGATGAAAACAAGTGATGACACACTTGTCCAATCGGATATCAGTTCGGCAAAGGGACTGTAATGTATCTGCACCTGTTGCGATGATGGGGATGTCAATGTCGATATCCATTCTGATGACTTGGGTAGCAGCGATGCACTGCTAGGTGCCACTCACTGCATGTGAGACCATAGGTCTGCACTGCCAACGTCAAAGGAACCTACAGGGTCACACACCAAGACACTCGAGTTCTCGTATTGATCGGGAAGCCTTATGATCGAGTTATTGGATAACTTGGATCTTTTTTGGAGATTTCATCAGCGCCAATGGGCTTGGTGATATGGAAGAAACTTATTGGAGCTAACTTCTATTTTTGGTATATTGGCCGAATTAACCATGGTTAGCCTCATTTGACCATGGGTTAAGTTGGATCGGATCCAATGGCTTGGTTAACATGGGTAATGGTCTTTGGGCTAGGCCCATTGCTAAGTTGGGCTCACTAATAAGTTGTCATGAAGAGAAGAAAGGCTAGAAGGGTATAATGGGGACAAGTCTTCTCCCCTAGGCGCCTATGGGCATAATGGGGACAAGTGGCACAATTTGCTTCATAAGGAAGCAATTGGTGTTGGGGAATGCCGGGTGTAATTTAAAATTTTGCAGTCCCAGGACGCAGCGGAAGAAGCATTACACTCGAAACACATTCCTTTCCCAAGGATCCATGCGAGAGAGAGAACACAAGGATGTGTTAGGGTTAGTACGTCTATTGCTTGTTAGGATGAAGGTTCCAAGTTGAAGACGCTCACGTGCTCATCCTCTACAAGTATCCACGCGTCGACCTTCTCAACGTTGCTCCCTTCCACGCTCGGTGCTAGCCTCGGGAAGAGAAGATCACCTCTCGGAATCTCCTTCTCCTTCCTCCTTGCTCTTCACACCAACTTGTCTCCTTGCTTGGAGACTCTCGGCCAAAGACAAGAGGAAGAGAAGAGAGGATGGCGCTCCACAAGAAGAAGAGGGCGGCTTGAATTCTAGGGCTTGCGCAACTCCAAGTTGCCTTTTCCTCAAGAAGAATTCTGCACTTGATGTTCATCCAATGATCATCCAAATCGTCATCCCAAGAGGGGGCGCATACCCCTTCTTTTATAACCGACCAAGCCAAACCGCCACCTCTCTTTCCTTCTATGCTCTTGGCGCAATTCCTCCAAGGAATTGCCATAAGAGTTCAGCCACATCCTCTCTTGAATAGGCGCAACATGAAGCATGGAAAGAATCTAGCTTCTTGCCTTATCAAGAGAGGTAATTTGAGTTCCAATTCAATTAGGACTTTCCATATATGATTGGCCAAATCATTGCTTGAATAAATCAAGCCATACCTGCCAACATATCAGCCCCACACGTCCAAGATAGTTTCCACTTGAGGAAACAACTTTCCAAAAGGATTCATACACCCCAATTGGCGCAAATTCCATATATGGAATTATCCCATGCGCCAAGTGTATTTCCAACTCCTATTAGGATTCAAACTTGCCTCAATTAGAATTAATCCACAATCCCTAATTGGATTTGGATCTCAACACTAATTAGGCTCATGGAAATAAATCCTTATTGGATTAGGATTTGCGCCCAACACAATGAGCCTTATCCAAATCCAATTCTCTTTAGGATTTGAATCCTAGTTGGATTAGGATTTGCGCCCAACCACTATGGGCCTTATCCAAATCTAATTCTCATTAGGATTTGAATCCTAATTAGATTAGGATTCTCATTTCTAGTAGAATTAGAATTTCAACTCCTAATTGAATTAGGATTCCAACTCCTAGTTGGAATAGGACTCTATTTCCCAATGGGGTTAGGATTCTAACTCCTAATTAAATTAGGATTCCAACTCCTAGTTGGATTAGGATTCCAATTCCTAATAGGGTTAGGATTCCAACTCCTAATTAGATTAGGATTCCAACTCCTAGTTGGATTAGGATTCCAATTCCTAATAGGATTAGGATTCCAACTCCTAATTAGATTAGGATTCGAATCCAACATGGTATATAATCCTTTGTTCAAGTCCAACTTGACTAGGATACATATACAAACTCATGAATCCCAATTGGACTCAGATTCAACCATGAATCTGTCTTGGACTCAGAATAATGAACTTAAATATATTCCAAGATTTCCAGATCATAAAACAACGTCAAGAGTCTATTGCGTGTGACCCGGTAGGATCCTAATGACGATAGCAATGATGATTGAATATCATCATAAGTAGTGAGAGGTATCTAGCAACACATCACTACTACCCATGTCATAGGACTTAAGTCATCTGGCAACAACTCCCTAACAAGCAACGAGGATTCCATGCATTCTAGATCCCTTTGCCTATGCTGATATCCTGCCATTGGATTAGTCTCAAGTTTATTATCCAATGCATTGGTCATGACTCAACAAGTGTGGCCACACTTTCCTGTCATGCACCAATAAGGTGGGGCGCCCCGAGGTGGATATCATGCTTCCTCGGAAGGAAGGGGCAAATCCTACTATTGGTCATCCATGTCTCTACATGACTTATGCTCAATGACAGTCGTTTTGATCACCCATTTACGGAGAGACGTAAGACTGTATCAAAACATACCCATCATCATATCTAGACATGAATACCTCAAGTCTAAGGATCAATGCAAACCTCTTGCATGTGAGATTGACTTGTTGACTAGACAAGTCAATCCTCACGGTGGATCACTCCAGTGCATCCAATGCACCTGTATGTCTGCGTTACTGTGCCCCGCACCTAACTAGCCCATACACCAATCTCACATGCACCAAAGCTGTCCCATATCGGCTAAGGCACCTTGACCGGGGATTACTTATGAGAATGGATCAAATCCAAACTCCTGGGACATTATCTATGCAATTCAATACATCAACACAGGTAAAGCAATCTGCATAATAACGACCATGCCTTTATTGATTCTATCAAAGTACATTTAAACAATGCCTGACCATGTCCATACATTGGTCTGCAGGGCATATACACCAACAATCTCCCACTTGCACTAAGACCAAGGGCAACTGAATTTATTCAGTCCCATATCTCTAGTATGACATATTTAGCTTCCGTTGCGCCAGAGGCTATGTCCGTGGGTTTTTCCAGATTGCTATCTGTGTTTATTTTAACAAGTTTGAATCATCATCTTTATCCATGATCTCTAAGATCAGATGATATCGCTGCAGTGAAAGTCCCTAACAAGGGGGGGGGGGCGAAACCCTAATAGCATGTGCAAATAAAACTTTTCTAGGGTTTCTTGAGGATCGAATAGTATGAACATATGATCAACTTAAGATTGAAAGCATAGAGATGCGTTACCATTGTCATTTCTTGGATGGCGTCTTGGAATCAAAGAATCGAATGCTTCTTCTCCAAAGGCAACGCACACAAGGTGAAGATGGCTTTCTCCTTGTCGTCCTTTGTGCTAGCAAAGATCTTCAAGTGTCCTTGTCGCGTGAAGGAGATTTTAGAGAATGACCTCTTGCTTGCCGAATGGTTTTTCTCTCTTGGCGTGAAGACAACCCAAGTCGAGAGAGGAAGAGACAATGCGTTGAGGCGTTATGGAGTTGTGGCGTTACATGACTTCCAAAAATAGAAAGTCATGAAGCCATGCGCCCACGCCATGATAACCGACCTAAAACGCCTTCATATTGAACCATGTGTTCACACATGTGAACCGGTTCAAACCAATTTGGTTCAATTGCATTTGGTTCAAAGACCAAATCAAACCAGCATTGGTTTAGATCTTATCAAACCAAATGGTTTAAGATCTAACCGTTCATCTCTTGATGCTCTTGATCTCACTGATCTAGCATCAATATTCTCGATCGAAGCTTGTAACATCCCTCAGAATCACACCCCACACGCATACAAGTAAAAATACGGGGTTTTAAAAATTTTTACTCTTCCATTAAAACATAAGAAGAAAGCGGCATCGAAGGACATTACTACGGAACTGAAAACCGCACAGAACTGAGTAGGATCGATTTACTAGGAAATAGAAATCCGAAAATCCAGAAAAATCCGGCAGCAAGTATACTAAATTACTGCTGCACAGACCCATATATCCTGGAACAAAACAAATGTCCACACTACACATATGTGGAGAACACAATTGTCAGAAATATTGCAGAAACAGATTATTCAGATACCCAATACAACAAAAATTCGGTCACACAGCTCAAAGTATTCCGACTACAATAAATCTCAAATCGGACATTTCAGAATAATAACAATTTCAATTCTCATGAATCCAAAACTCGTATCCAACAATTAAAACGAGACAACTATAACATAATATAATATCCTGAAAACAGGCATAAGCCCTCAGGAGATAAAACGTGTCATATAATTAAGTTAGGCACGCAGGCCTGATAGATCTTTAGAAGACAACTCTTAGAAATTATATAAAACATAGCATCATACAAATTTAGTAGCTGTAGCAATCACTGTCCTGATGTCTCACCTGAAAATATTTAAACAACGGGGGTGAGCTAAAAAGCTTAGTGAGTAAAAGACACTAAAAGCCATCCATAGTACACATCAAAACTATCATGCTTGCAGATAAGACACTTAACATGCACACTCATATCAGAAATAAAACATAATCAAATTCAGACACTTATAACAATAGGCATCAAGCATGAAGTAGGATATAAGTCTACCAACACATTCCAACTAATCACACCGCCCAACACATCTATAATACAGATCGGAACAGAACTACAGAAAATCAGAGTTGACAGACAGAACAGATCGAAACAGAACTACAGAAATCAGAGCTGACAGACAAAAAATCAGAATTTTCAGAATCCAAACGGATAGTCTACATCGGAAACAGAAAGGCCACAGAAGGCCTGAAGACCACAGAAGGTCTGATGACCACAGAAGGTCTGACCCCACCTCTACCGAGGACGAGACATGCATGCATATCAGAAACAGAATAGTAGAGGAGGTATCAGTGGGTGGCCCCCGTCTTGTCAGGACGTGGCACTCTGGCCTCCAATACTGGTAGAGGAGGTATCAGTGGGTGGCCCCCGTCTTGTCAGGACATGGCACTCTGGCCTCCAATACCCAGAACAGAACAGAAATAGTGGAGGGAGAATGGAAGGTGAGACCAGCTCACATCTACCCTTCACTAGTGTCTCATGGGTCGTAGTAGACTATCAGAACCATTACAGCGCCACAGAAGGAGGGTAAGGACACGGAAGAGTGCTACACTAGGGCATAATTTTTACAGAACAGATCATGCTGAAACGGAGGAGTAGGACTAACCACCACTCAATTCTCACATCATGCCCAAAGTGTCTCACAAACCAGAAAATGACACACCCTAATATCCAGTCCTTAACAAAATTACAATTTGCAGAAAATCAAAGCTGAACACACTTCATAATTTTTGCCATCAACCAGAAGTAATATATGAGTGAATTCCTTGAATTCCTTAGATTTCATGCAACTATCCTTAATTCATGTCAAACCATTCTATGTTCTCACAAAGGTTATAACACATTCAAAGTTTCAGAAAATTCACAACATATATATACAGAATAGAAATTTTTCACATAACAAACAATTAAACAGATGTTTCAGAAAAATAGATTAATATATCATACTTGCAACAGATGTTTCAGACCGAGTAAGTAACCTAAAATAGGCAATATGATATTCACAATAAAGCTGTTTGAATCTACTTTCCAATAGAACTGAATCCGTCGGATTTGGAGTTATAACCGGGGAGATATGGGTGTTCGAACATAGAAAGGTCAGGATTTCAGAATTCCAGAAAACAGATTCGTATATCAGAATTGCGACACAAATTTCAGATCCAATAACTAACAGAAAATAAGCGACATGGTAGTAAAATTGAACCCCTTCGAGTCTACTTTCTAATAAAACTGATTTGACAAGATTTCGAGCTATACCTAGGGAGATATGATGGTTCGAACACATAAAGGTCGAAATCCAGATTTCCAGAAAACTGATTTTGTACAGCTAGATTGCAATACGGATTGAAATACGAATACAGTTCGGATATGGTCTATATCATATTCAAATTAAAGCCGAATGTATCTAGTTTCATACAAAATTTATTTCGTGCAATTTGGATCTATAGGCCATGAGATATTGGGGTTATAGTACACAAAGGTCAGATTAGAGAATGCAGATTTCAGCAGAACAGGATTTTAAAACCCTATAAATATTTGAATTCGACCCCATACGGATAATCATTGCAAATAACGAATTTTAATTGAATGATAATCTACAATTTAGCGGATTAGACTCCTTAGGATCGAATTACTCACCGAAAAACGTTCAGAGAAGAAAAACGCCAAGACAGAGGATCACCAGGAAGTTCGTCCACCACCAGTCTGCCACCACCAGCGTCAGAAATCTCAGGAGGCGCCAAGCACAGTAAGGGGCGACAACCAAAGGCGGCTAGGGCAAGAAAACACAAAAGTCGTGAGGGAGAGGAGCCCTCACGCAATTCCTCTTTTTCTCCCACCCCAAACGGATCCAAGATCCAATAACCCAGTTAACTTAAGTGAAAAATCGGTTTTATGGGCTTACCTGGGCTTAACCACCCTGCGCCACTCCAATAATATCAGAAATATGCGCCACCATGGTGGAAGGAATTCCAGGAGCAAAGAATCAAGGTTGAGGGTTCGAATCCCCAACCAAAATAATTATTTTTTTGCCCTGTAGGAAAAATTCATACACTTAGGCAAAAATCCCAAAATTTTAACAGATAAAAATACAGAAACAGAATTTCTAACCTTAAATCATAATTCAGAAAAATCGAGGGCATTACAAAGCTTACCGATCTCAAGCCCTAATCAATCAAACATGATCAGACCAGATCTCACTTACAATCAGAGTTTAAATTCCTTTAAACTGAACCAAAACAATTCAGTCCACACGATCTGACATAAGAAAGCCATATCATCAAATTGTGCGACCCTAAGGGTTTCCTTTAAATGTCGGTAACGATAACTTACGTTATCACAATCAGTGAGGGGTATCTAGCAACACATCACTGTCTCCCGATATAAAGGAAAGAGTCTTCCAAGACTACACCCAAACCACAGCACAAGTGTGAACCTAAGTCACTTGACATATGTGTTTCCTTTACCACTGGATGTTCTTATTGGACAAGCGTGTCAAGCCTGTAATTTCAATATGATGAGAATGATTAGATCAGATGAAACATAGTCATCTGGGTATGGCCATACACTTTCTCAATCATCTCATCCAGGGGGCCCATATAGAACATCACACTCCAATCAAGGAGACGGCAATCCTATATCTATCACTAGTGCCCTAACATGACTCATGCTCATTATCCAAGATAGTCTATAACCATTATGTTTCAAATGATATTGAACTACCTCAAAACAATGCCAATCATCATTTAGAAACAGAAGTGATCTCAAGTCAGAGGAAATATGCCACTTGTTTGCATATAAGGATTATTCACATTGTGACAAGCAATTGAATATCCTAAGTAGGGTCTGTCCAGTACATCCAATGTACCCATGAGTCTACATCTTATTCCATGCTCGAAGCATCCTATATGATTAGAACACATATTAGTCTCAATCATATCAAGGCTGTCTCATGTTCACCAAGATATCTCGACTAAGGACAAAACTGCATGTCAGCCAAGCTGAACAGCATTGAGACATTATTCAGAAGTATACATATTGCAGCAGATACTGTAACAACCTGAATAACAACCATTGCCTTTATAAACACAGAGTTTATACATGATACTGAAACAATCCCAAGGCCTCAAACATTAGCCTTAAGGGCATACCCCAACAATCTCCCACTTGCACTTAATCTAATGGTTGAGAAATCTCAAACCCATATTATTACAGTGCTTCTCATGCTTCTGCTGCGCCAGAGGCTTTGTAAGCGGGTCAGCCAGATTGTCATCTGTATGAACCTTGCAGACTTTGATCTCGCCACGATCAATGATCTCCCGGATCAAGTGAAACCTTCTCTGTGTGTGCTTGGACTTCTGGTGCGACCGTGGTTCCTTTGCTTGTGCTATTGCTCCAGTGTTATCACAGAAGATAACCAAAGGATCTGCACTCGAAGGAACAACACCAAGTTCCTGAACGAACTTACGAATCCACACTGCCTCCTTGGATGCTTCTGAGGCTGCAACATACTCGGCTTCTGTTGTGGAATCAGCAACAATTGACTGTTTGAAACTTTTCCACACCACTGCTCCTCCATTCAAGCTAAAAACATAGCCTGATTGCGATCGGAAATCATCCTGGTCAGATTGGAATGAAGCGTCAGTATATCCTTCAATACTGAGTTCTTCCTGACTTCCATATATCAAGAACATATCTTTGGTCCTCCGAAGATATTTCAAAATGTTCTTGACCGCAATCCAGTGTGCCTGCCCTGGATTACTTTGGAATCAACTAGTCACGCTTAACCCGTAAGCGACGTCTGGGCGAGTACACAACATCGCATACAAAATGGACCCAATAGCCGAAGCATAAGGCGTATTGTCCATTTCATCTTTCTCAGTCTGTGTTTGTGGACACTGACTCTTTGAAAGATTCAGACCATGTCTGACTGGAAGATATCCTCTTTTAGAATTTTCTAAATGGAATCTCTCCAGGACTTGATCGATGTAAGTACTCTGGCACAGCCCGAGAAGCCTCTTAGATCTATCTCTGTAGATCTTCACACCTAATACATAGGCTGCTTCTCCTAAATCTTTCATCTGGAAACATTTTCTTAACCATGCTTTTACGGCATGTAGTTCAGGAACATCGTTTCCAATGATCAAGATATCATCGACGTAGAGGACTAGGAAAGTAATCACGCTCCCACTAAACCTCTTATATACATACGGGTCATCTTCATTCTTGATGAAACCAAATTCACAGATTGATTCATCAAAATGAATATTCCAGCTTCTTGATGCTTGTTTAAGTCCATAAATGGACTTCTTTAATTTGCATATTTTATGACGATCTGATGGATTAGTGAAACCTTCAGGTTGTGTCATATACACATCCTCTTCTAGTTTTCCATTAAGGAAAGTGGTCTTCACATCCATTTGCCATATCTCATAATCATAATATGCCGCTATCGCAAGAATAATCCGAATAGACTTGAACATGGCTACAGGAGAGAAATTTTCATCATAATCTATCCCGTAGATTTGTTTGAAACCTTTCGCAACTAGCCTGCCTTTATAGGTAACCACATTACCATCCATGTCAATTTTCTTCTTGAAGATCCATTTACAGCCTATAGGGATTACTCCCGGAGGCGGATCAACCAAATCCCAAACTTGGTTATCTGACATGGAGTCCATCTCGGCTCGCATAGCTTCAAGCCATCTCGCTGATTCCGGTCCACTGACCGCATCCGCATAAGTGAGGGGTTCATCATCAATGATGTAGACTCCGTCATAGCGCTCAGGCTGTCGACGGATCCTTCCCGATCTTCGCGGTTCCCGTGATATCTGAGCCTCAGGTTGTTCAGTAACCTGATCTACTGGCTCAGGCTCATCCAACTGTGCTTGACTACTTTGTCCTTCTTCTGGATTCTCATCCAGCTTTATTTCTCTCCCACTGGCCTCTTGCAGAAGAAATTCTTTCTCAAGAAAAATAGCCGTACGAGCAACAAATACTTTGTTCTCTTTGGGATCGTAGAAATAATAACCCTTTGTTTCTTTAGGGTAACCGACAAAGATACATTTCTCAGATCTGCTCTCTAGTTTCCCAGAGGCGAGCTTTTTGACATAAGCCTCGCAACCCCAGATCTTAATAAATGTCAAGCTCGGCTATTTCCCATACCATAACTCATATGGAGTCTTTGAAACGGCCTTGGATGGCACTCGGTTTAGTACCTTTGCAGCTGTTTCCAGTGCAAATCCCCAAAAGGAGTAAGGTAGAGTAGCCTGACTCATCATAGAACGAACCAT
This sequence comes from Costus lasius, assembly GCA_027563935.2. Classification (NCBI taxonomy): domain Eukaryota; kingdom Viridiplantae; phylum Streptophyta; class Magnoliopsida; order Zingiberales; family Costaceae; genus Costus; species Costus lasius. The sequence goes on along the minus strand of CM050454.1, from coordinate 59,650,880 downwards.
ATCCAGTAAGGTTCTATTTCTCCTCTCGGACACACCATTCAATTGCGGTGTTCCTGGCGGAGTGAGCTGTGAGATAATCCCACACTCCTTCAGATAGTCAGTAAACTCATGACACAAGTATTCTCCACCTCGATCTGAACGAAGTGCCTTGATATTTCGGCCCAGCTGATTTTGTACTTCATTTTTGAACTCTTTGAACTTGTCAAAAGATTCACTCTTATGTCTCATTAGATAGACATAACCATACCTACTGAAATCATCAGTAAAGGTAATGAAGTATGAATAGCCACCTCTGGCATGTTTACTAAATGGCCCACACACATCACTGTGAATGAGGTCAAGTAAACCTGAAGCCCTTTGACCTTTGTTGGAAAAAGGAGACTTCGTCATTTTACCCATTAAACAAGCTTTGCATGTATCAAGCTCCTCATAGGAGAATGATCCCAGCAGTCCATGTTCATGCAACCGCTTAATGCGCTTCTTGTTAATATGGCCTAAACGACTATGCCATAGCAAGGTGCTGTCTTCAGCATACTTGGCTTTCTTAATATCAATCTGTTGTATTGAACATTCCATGTCCAACATGAATAACCGATTGTTAATTGACCCAGTAGCATAAACAATATTATCAAAAGAAATATAACACTTTGAAATCTTGCATTCAAAGGAAAACCCTTTCCTGACAAGAGCAGGAATAGAGATAATATTCTTAGTTATGCTCGGTACAAAATAACAATTGTCCAGTTCTAATACAAGACCAGATGGTAAAGAGATGTGATAAACTCCTATAGCAACAGCAGCAACCCGTGCCCCGTTTCCTACTCGTAGGTCCACCTCATGCTGTCCCACCTGTCTTCTTCTCTTGAGTTCCTGTACATTTGAACAAATGTGAACTCCACATGCAGTGTCCAACACCCATGAAATAGAAGAAGAAGATACCATGACTTCAGTCACGAAAATACCTGAGCCAGAAGCGAAAGAGTTGCTTCCCTTCTTATCTCCTTGGAGCGCTTTACAGTCCTTTTTCTAGTGACCCAGCTGGCCACAATGGAAACATCTGTATTCCTTTGACCGCTTGAGCTTTTGTTTCAGAGCCTTGTTGTAGCTCTTGATAGGGGCTTTGCCCTTCTTCCCCTTCTTCTTGTTCCTTGAAGGAACCATTAGGACAGAGGATGAAGGCGTTCCCTTCTCACGAGGCTGAGTCTGCTCAGTAGTCAAGAGCATGTTCAGTAACTCTGCCGGGGTACAGTCGATCTTGTTCATATTAAAATTAATGATGAACGGATCGAAAGAGGCCGGGAGAGACTGCAAGATGATGTCTACAACAAGCTCCTGATTGATGGTATGTCCCAGTTTCTCTAGAGCCTCCTTGTACCCAATCATCTTGAGCACGTGAGCTCCCACTGGACTCCCTTCAGTCAGTTTGCTCTGAAAGAAAAGTTTCGTCAAATTATAGCGTTCAGTCCTTGCCTGTGCAGCATACAGTAGCTTGAGGTTTGCTATAATTTCTATAGTAGATAAATCCTCATGCTGACGCTGCAGCTGTGGCGTCATAGACGCTAGCATAAGGCAAGCGACATCAATGCTATCATTGACATGCTTTTCATAAGCTTCCCGAACCGCCCTTGCGGCGTTCGCAGCGGGTTGAGGCGGTATAGCCGTCTCGAGGACATACAGTTTCCTCTCAGCCTTAAGAACAATCTTAAGGTGTCCGTACCAGTCTGAGAAGTTTGGCCCAGCAAACTTCTCCCTTTCCAGTAGGGATCGCACATTGAACGCTGTGGTGTTCGTTGCTGCAGTAATCTACAACAATGCAAGAACAGCAAGGTCAGTATCAATGTTAGAATCAATTCAGGACTTAAGAATGATTCTTTTCTCACTATTTTATCTGGCTGAAAAATCCAGCAAAACAGCCCGAAAGAGTAAAACTCTTTTAGTGAGATGGGATCCAGATTTCATACTTGGTCTCCGCGTCCCGCTCAGGCGAGATAAGATGCACATAGAGTACAAGCACTAATCTCTGGTAGGCAATCCCTGCCAATCGCCAACCCGTGCGATTTCCCTTCATCTGGGCAATCCAGCAGACTGTGCCAACTGAGTTGGTACAACACAGTCTCTGATCCCACAGATGGCTGCCTCCATATGGCTACCATATGCTCAATATGTAGCCAACATGGTCAAGCTGACCCGACCTACTCCCTGGACCACCACGTGCTATGCTGAGCAACGAGAAGCGATAAATCCCTTCTCTGTAACACGCAGGTGTAATCACATACCATCTGAAGATAGATGGGCGTGCCCACTGAGTGGGTACAACACGGCCCCAAAGATAGTCAGAACAGTGAGGTTTCACGTCAGAAGGCTATCGTGCTTGATATTTCACGTTGGATTTTAACGGTCCTTTTATCTTCTTACTATCATTCAAACCCTATGGTGATAGCAGAAGAATAGATCATGTAGTTACTAAATTACTTAAACAGTAAATTAAAAGCATGATGCTCTTATGTGGTAAAAGCCCATTAAGCCTAAGTAAGACCTTAATAAACTTAAGTCTTCACTTGAGCTCTTCATGGGTCTTTTGCATTTCCTCTGGCCCAACCCGGGCCCAAGCGCCCACTACAGCTCAGATGCGCCCACCAGGTAAAATGCGCCTGTCCTAGAGTCGAACCCTAGACCTCCCACTGGTGAAGTCACTTGCTGCATGCGCCTCTGCCATGTGTGCTCTGTGCTCATGTCTGATTAAATTACAATTTAATCTATCTAGACATGATTGACACGCAGGTCAATTACACTTTATAAATTAATTAAAATGTGATGCGCAGATCACAATAATAATTTACAATTTAATCCAGGCACGCAGGCCCCAGCACAGCACACATTAATTGGGCAGCCCACATAAGATGAAATAAACATTCATTCATGTTATACAAACAACATGTGATCCAATCAAGAAAATAAAATTTTCGAAAATCCCATTGGCATCAATTTTATTTCCTTATGTTCCCTACTACCTTACAACGGTCCATTAATAGGGATCCACTCATCAGACCTAGTCAGACCCACTGCCCTTGCATGCACCAAGTCATAACCGACTTAAGTCGACCTCATGGTCAACTATGCATGCGTGAAGGGCTGAACGTCCCTCATGAGTTTTGGCAAGCGGGTGTGACCCCGGGCCTAAATCATGAGCGTTCACTAGTTGTCTCAATCAGACATCGCTACACGCCCAGTATGCAGTCGACCTATAGCCACCTCATGCTTGCGCATAGGTGCCATCTGGTCGACCCATCTAGGCTGTCAGATGGTCTGATCAGACAGTTGGGTCTATACTAGAGGATGATTTCAACCCTAATAACCCGTCTAAGGTATTATAGCAGGTGCTCATAGATCTAGATGGAGCGCGCAAGATGTTAAGTTTTTACAAAACACTTTAACATGCGCCAACAAGTAAAAACATACATCATGTAATTTCGCAAACTAACATGTAGTTGCGCAAGATGATAACTTCTAGATCTACATATCAAACGCAACGCAAACTAGGATCACAAATTAACATCAAGCAATCATATGATTCATACGATACCAGCTCTGATACCAATTGAAAGTCCCTAACAAGGGGGGGGGGGGGGCGAAACCCTACTAGCATGTGCAAATAAAACTTTTCTAGGGTTTCTTGAGGATCGAATAGTATGAACATATGATCAACTTAAGATTGAAAGCATAGAGATGCGTTACCATTGCCATTTCTTGGATGGCATCTTGGAATCAAAGAATCGAATGCTTCTTCTCCAAAGGCAACGCACACAAGGTGAAGATGGCTTTCTCCTTGTCGTCCTTTGTGCTAGCAAAGATCTTCAAGTGTCCTTGTCGCGTGAAGGAGATTTTAGAGAATGACCTCTTGCTTGCCGAATGGTTTTTCTCTCTTGGCGTGAAGATAACCCAAGTTGAGAGAGGAAGAGGCGATGCGTTGAGGCGTTATGGAGTTGTGGCGTTACATGACTTCCAAAAATAGAAAGTCATGAAGCCATGCGCCCACGCCATGATAACCGACCTAAACGCCTTCATATTGAACCACGCGTTCACACATGTGAACCAGTTCAAACCAATTCGGTTCAATTGCATTTGGTTCAAAGACCAAATCAAACCAGCATTGGTTCAGATCTTATCAAACCAAATGGTTTAAGATCTAACCGTTCATCTCTTGATGCTCTTGATCTCACTGATCTAGCATCAATATTCTCGATCGAAGCTTACCGATCTCAAGCCCTAATCAATCAAACATGATCAGACCAGATCTCACTTACAATCAGAGTTTAAATTCCTTTAAACTGAACCAAAACAATTCAGTCCACACGATCTGACATAAGAAAGCCATATCATCAAATTGTGCGACCCTAAGGGTTTCCTTTAAATGTCGGTAACGATAACTTACGTTATCACAATCAGTGAGGGGTATCTAGCAACACATCACTGTCTCCCGATATAAAGGAAAGAGTCTTCCAAGACTACACCCAAACCACAGCACAAGTGTGAACCTAAGTCACTTGACATATGTGTTTCCTTTGCCACTGGATGTTCTTATTGGACAAGCGTGTCAAGCCTGTAATTCCAATATTATGAGAATGATTAGATCAGATGAAACATAGTCATCTGGGTATGGCCTTACACTTTCTCAATCATCTCATCCAGGGGGCCCCTATAGAACATCACACTCCAATCAAGGAGACGGCAATCCTATATCTATCACTAGTGCCCTAACATGACTCATGCTCATTATCCAAGATAGTCTATAACCATTATGTTTTAAATGATATTGAACTACCTCAAAACAATGCCAATCATCATTTAGAAACAGAAGTGATCTCAAGTCAGAGGAAATATGCCACTTGTTTGCATATAAGGATTATTCACATTGTGACAAGCAATTGAATATCCTAAGTAGGGTCTGTCCAGTACATCCAATGTACCCATGAGTCTACATCTTATTCCATGCTCGAAGCATCCTATATGATTAGAACACATATTAGTCTCAATCATATCAAGGCTGTCTCATGTTCACCAAGATATCTCGACTAAGGACAAAACTGCTTGTCAGCCAAGCTGAACAGCATTGAGACATTATTCAGAAGTATACATATTGCAGCAGATACTGTAACAACCTGAATAACAACCATTGCCTTTATAAACATAGTGTTTATACATGATACTGAAATAATCCCAAGGCCTCAAACATTAGCCTTAAGGGCATACCCCAACATGCAGTACATACTTGAGTGCTAAGTTCCTTTACACATGCTTACGGCCCCAGTAAGAACTATACTGGACCATCAAGCACCAGGGACTAAATCAAGTTCAAATGAATGAAGCTGCTTCCTTGGCTGCCACAAGAAGCTGCAATGTACTCAGCCTTATTGTAGAATTTGCCACTGCAGTTTGCATAAAGCTCTTTCAGCCAACAACACCACATTAAGGCAAAAAGCAAATCCTGACTGTGAACGATAGTCATTAGACCGGAACGAAGTGTCACTGTACCCAGTACACAAAGTTCTTCCTGTCTATCACAGACTAAAATTCAATCCTTTATACTTCCCAAGTATGAAGGATTGCTTTCACAGCTATCCAGTGTTTGAACACTAGGATCTGATTGAAACTTACTGGCCATGCTCCAAGCATTCGCCACACATAGTCTTGTGCTAGTTGCACAAAACATGATCTATCCTATACCCAATGTATTAGGACTATAGACTCATGTTATCTCTCTCCTGCTGTGTCAAAAGACATTGCATCATGGAGAGAATCAGACCATGTCTCCCTGGAAGGTATCATCCTTTGGAATGATCCAACATGAACCTCTCCAGAATCTCTTGGATGAACATAGATTGACTAAAGGGCAATGACTTTCTTGGATCCCAGTTGATCCACATGCCTAGGATGTAGGCTGCATTCCCTAGGTCATTCTTCTCGAAATACATTCCAAGCCTATACTTCACCGTGTGAAGAGCTGGGATGTCATTTCAAGTGAGGAGAATATCGTCAATCAATTAGAACAAGAAACATTATGATGCTCCCACTGATCTTCTTGTAAACACAAGATACTTGTATAATACCATACATATCTTTATGGCGACTGTATGAAAATATTTTGGCTATTTCCATCTAGACATCCTCTTCCAGACGTCCATTAAGAAAAGCAATTTTCATAACAACACGCTATAACAGAACATGCAATTAAGACAAGTAGATACCTAATGGACTCAAACAAAGCTATCGGTGAAAAATTTCATCACTATCCACCCAGTGGACTTATCCGAAATTTCATTCACTAGCTTGTCATCATAGGTAACAATGTTACCTTTCATGTCTATCTTCCAAGAAGATCTACATACAGCCTCTGGGTGTTACCCCTTTGGCGGCTCAATCAAGTCCCACACTTGATTAGCAGACATGGAGTCCATTATGGTTCTTATGGCGCTCAGCCATTTCTTGGAATCTGGTCCACTGACCGCTTCCATTTCCTCATAAGTCTTTAGGTTCATCCTAGATGAAAAATTCGTCATGCCCACAACCTGTGAGAGTATTTCGAATCCATTCAGACTCATGTGGTTCCTGTGTTACTTGAACCTCAGGTTGACTTTCAACCTGCATGGGTGAATCTACTCTCCATTTGTGTCTAACTGTATTGTGGTTGATTTTTGGACCTTGTCCTAATCAAATCTACTCCCACTATCTTCTTTCAAAAAGACATCTCCTCAAGAAAGACAGCAGTTTGAGCAACAAATATTTTTGTTCTCATCGGGATAGAAGTAGCACTCTCAGTGCCCCACAAATACACACTATGGAGTGTCAGAACAGTTGCTTGCATGGCCTGTAAAGGAAGTAAATTTGCATGACTATTCAAAGATGGAACCACATCCAATGTGTTCCCTTTTCTTTCTTTGAATTTCACCACACAATTGTGGTGTTCCAAGTAAGCTGTGAGACAACCCCACACTCCTCAAGATAGTCATCACATTTTTCACTTCCCACTTTGATCCAATCAAAGGGTTTTTAATAGATTCTCCAATTCGATTCTATACTTCATTTCTTAACTTCTTGGATTTCTCCAAAGTTACGTGTTGGATATGACATATCCCAACTTAATGAAGTATACCACTTGGTGCTTGTCTCCATGGGTCTACACACATTGCTGTGTACTAGATCCAACAAGCATCTAACCTCTCTCTCCTTCGTAAATGAAGGTAGCATCTGTTATCTTGTCCATTAGACAAGGCTCACATATATCATAACCCTGAAAGGATAATGATCCCAATAGTCCATGGACTTTTGGATGTGACTTTTGTCTTATGGCCCAAGAGACAATGCAAAGTGATGGTATTGAATCAATGGATTTGATCTATTCAGTGTTACACACAGAACTACAAGCTATTATCAATTGTACCACTACTATAGAACATTCCAGATTTAAAGAAATACCAATTTATTTCAAACTGAAAATCCATTCAAAATAATGGACATAATGTTCTAATACAAAAGCTAGTACATAATAGCAAAGTTCTAGTTGAAGTCTTTGAAGGTAGTGAGATGACATCAACAGCAGCATCCAATGCTCCGTCCCTGACTCGAATGTCGACCCCACCAAGCCTCATTGTCCTACTTCTTGTGAGCCCCTGCATATGAAAAACATATGTAAGCTCCACATGCGGTCCCCAGTACCCATGAATAAGAAGTAGACATAAAGACCTCAGTAACACAATACCTGAAGCAGATGGATAACATCCCTTCTCTTGTGCCATGCTCTTCCTGGGCCTTAATCCATCCTGAAATTTCCATGCATTCCCAGTCTTCCGAAGTTTTAGCTTTGAAGATACGGAACCATAGTCATTCCTGGATTCAGGCAAACACCCAGAAGATCCAACAACACTCTCTTGATCACTATTTGAAGTGCCTGGTGTGAAGAGACGTCGAAGATGTATGATCATATCATAAATCCCCATCTCATCACACTCAACCTGGACCTCAGGGGTCAAGCACCTCAAAATAAGAGCAGTGTAATGTTCACTATCCACACAATGTTCAAGATAGACATTCCACTCCCACTCTATACAAAAATATATACAGGGCTGGGTTGGAGGTCTTTCAAGAAGATATACCATATTCTCATGTTCTAGAAGTTTTGACAAAAGTCTGAACCATCTTGTCCAATTTGTTCTATCCAGTTTATTTTTAAGAAGTTTCAATCTAGGTTCAGGAGATGGAATCATCTACAATAAGCAAACAAGCAAAATAAGTACTATGATAAAGCATTTAACAAGGACTTTAAAATTAAATGCTATACTCCCACTATTTCCTTAACAAGTTGATAACTCTCAAAACTCAACTTGGAAATACATGAGTAGGATCCTAATTTCACGCGAGGTCTGCAGGGAACCCCTTTCAAGAGGGGGGCGAAACCCTAATAGGAGGCGCAACAAAATTTCTAGCGGAATCTAGGGTTTCTTATGCGATCTTAAAGCATGTAATATGATCAACTTATAATGAAAAGCGATACTCACCATTGCCATCACTTGGATGGTGTCTTGGAATGAGAGAGCGAAATGGATCTCCTCCTTAGGTGGCGCACACAAGGTGATGTCGCCTACTCTTTGTTGATCCTTGTGCTAGCAAGGTTCTCCAAAGGTTCTTGTCGAGTGGAAAGGATGAGAGATCTCCTTGGCGAAAACTTCCTTGTCGTCTTAGCTTCTCCTCCACGCGAGAATGCCTCAAGACCCTCTAGCCAAGCGCGGCGACAAGGTGTGAATGAAGCGAGAGAGATGTGACCACGCTTAGGAGTCATGGTTTCTAAAAATAGAAAACCACTCCCACGTTCATGCTCTCATGCGACTTCGGTTTTACCCAAGCGCAAACTTCTCTTCACTTTGAACCATGCGCTCATTCATGAGCCGGTTCATCACGGTTTGGTCCAAGACCAATTATCCCAAGCAATATGGTCTAGATCTAAATTAAACCCTAAGGCTTCAGATCTAACCGTCGATCTCTTTGATGCTCTTGATCTGACCGATCTAGCATCCATTCTCTCGATCGAAGCTTACCGATCTCAAGCCCTAATCAATCAAACATGATCAGACCAGATCTCACTTACAATCAGAGATTAAATCCCTTTAAACTGAACCTGAACAATTCAGTCCACACGATCTGACTTAAGTAAGCCATATCATCAAATTGTGCGACCCTGAGGGTTTCCTCTAAATGTCGGTAACGATAATTCTCATTATCACGATCAGTGAGGGGTATCTAGCAACACATCACTGTCTCCCGATATAAAGGAAAGAGTCTTCCAAGACTACACCCAAACCACAGCACAAGTGTGAATCAACTCACAAGGCATGCATATTTCCTTTGCCACTGGATGTTCTTATTGGACAAGCTTGTCAAGCTTGTAACTCCAATATGATAAGCATGATTAGATCAGATGAACACAGTCACCTGGGTATGGCCATACACTCTCTCAATCATCTCATCCAGGGGGCCCCTTTAGAACATCACACTCCTTAAACAAGGAGACGGCAATCCTATGTCTATCACTAGTGCCCTAACCTGATTCAAGCTCACCATCCAAGATAGTCTATAATCATTATGTTTCAAATGATATTGAACTACCTCAAAACAATGACAATCATCATTTAGAAAACACAAGTGATCTCAAGTCAAAGGAAATGTGCCACTTGTCACATTCAAGGAATATTCACATTGTGACAAACAATTGAACATCCTAGTAGGGTCTGTCCAGCACATCCAATGTACCCATGAGTCTACATCTTATTCCATGCTCGAAGCATCCTATAAGATTAGAACACATATTAGTCTCAATCATATCAAGGCTGTCTCATGTTCACCAAGATATATCGACTAAGGACTTAACAGCATGTCAGCCTAGCTGAACAGCTTTGAGACATTATTCAGAAGAACATATATTGCAGCAGACAATGTAACTAACTGAATAACAACCATGCCTTTATAAACATAACAGTTTATTACATGATACTGATACATTCCCATAGGCCTCAAACATTAGCCTTAAGGGCATACCCCAACAAGGTCTCCGCGACTCACGAGGGTGAGTTGAGATGCATAGAGAGTCCCATCCTTCCTTAGGTAGGAATGCCAGCCAATTGTGCCGCGCACAATTCCTCTTAGTTAAGACAGACTAGGCGCCCTGTGTCCAGCGAGGGCTGGATACAACACAGAACCCTATCCTCTCAACAGCTGCCTCTAGTGATTCATCATGTCAGTCACATATGAAAAACTAGTCAAGTCTGGTCCTAACCGTTATGCCCAGGGCCAACGAATTTCCTTGCGAAGGCACGCCCAGGTTAAAACTGGACTGGGGAAATCATTGTCACCACACACCTTCTAAAGATAAGTGGGTGTGTCCCACGAGGGTGGGAAACAGTTCACAACACCACCGATCGATAGTTTGATGAGGGCTACGCGTTAGAAGGCTATTGACTTGATATTGTATTGAGAGTTTTTGCATGTTTTATTCTTTTCTAGCATGCAGTTTTCCTATGGTTATGGCAGCAAAGGAAAAACATCACAGGCATGCTATGGACAGAATAATAAACCATCACAGGCATGCTATTTTGGTCGATATGGTCATAGCCCTTTTTCATACACATAACTTGTCACGAGCCATGTGACATGTTATTGTGCATCCAAGGGTTGCGAGTCCCTGAAGCAAATCAGCCCACGCCAGAAGCCGAAAGCAAGTGTCCTTCCTTCAGCCGCAAGTCCATCACCAAGCTTCCAAAGCTAGCGCCACTCTGATATCGGTTGAAGAAGACACCTTGTTGTCTTTGATGAACCTTAACCTATCTCATGTAAACAATTCTACATCTATTCTAAGGAAAGATGAAATTTTACATCAAGAAGGGGAAGAACCACACGCAGGTGGTAGAAAGATTTTACAAGCATTCATCACAGGTGGAAACATGCTTCCACATCACAACACAGGAGGGCACTCGCTATGACCATATTGTTGGGGTATGCCCTTAAGGCTAATGTTTGAGGCCTTGGGATTGTATAAGTATCATGTAATAAACTCTTATGTTTATAAAGGCATGGTTATTATTCAGGTTGTTACCTTGTCTGCTGTAATAAGTATACTTCTGAATAATGTCTCAAAGCTGTTCAGCTAGGCTGACAGGCTATATGTCCTTAGTCGAGATATCTTGGTGAACATGAGACAGCCTTGATATGATTGAGACTAATATGTGTGCTAATCTTATAGGATGCTTCGAGTATGGAATAAGATGTAGACTCATGGGTACATTGGATGTACTGGACAGACCCTTCTAGGATATTCAATTGTTTGTCACAATGTGAATAATCCTTGATAGCAGCAAGTGGCACATTTTCCTTTTACTTGAGATCACTTGTGTTTCTAAATGATGATTGTCATTGTTTTGAGGTAGTTCAATATCATTTGAAACAAAATGATTATAGACTATCTTGGATGATGAGCTTGAGTCAGGTTAGGGCACTAGTGATAGATAAAGGATTGCCGTCTCCTTGTTCAAGGAGTGTGATGTTCTAAAGGGCCCCCCTGTATGAGATGATTGAGATAGTGTATGGCCATACCCAGATGACTATGTTCATCTGAGCTAATCATGCTCATAGTATTGGAGTTACAGGCTTGACATGCTTGTCCAATAAGAACATCCAGTGGCAAAGGAAATATGTATGCCTGGTGAGATGATTCACACTTGTGCCATGGTTTGGGTGTAGTCTTGGAAGACTCTTTCCTTTATATCGGGAGACAGTGATGTGTTGCTAGATACCCCTCACTGATCGTGATAACGTAAGTTATCGTTACCGACATTTAAAGGAAACCCTCAGGGTCGCACAATTTGATGATATGGCTTACTTGAGTCAGATCGTGTGGACTGAATCGTTTGGGTTCAGTTTAAAGGGTTTTAATCTCTGATTGTAAGTGAGATCTGGTCTGATCATGTTTGATTGATTAGGGCTTGAGATCGGTAAGCTTCGATCGAGAGAGATGATGCTAGATCGGTGAGATCAAGAGCATCATGAGATGAACGGTTAGATTGGAAACCTTAGGGTTTGGTTGATCTAGACCGATTGGCTTGGTTTGGTATTTGAACCAAATTGGTTTGGACCAATTTGGATTGAACCGGTTCACATGGGTGAACGCATGGTTCGATCCATAAGGCGTTTTGGGCGGTTTGATTGGAGTGGAACGCTTGGCTTAATGGTGTTTCCTATTTTGGAAAGGCATTTAGCGCATGTTCCCTAAAAACGCCAAAATGTCTTGAACGCTTGACATTGAACTCTCGGCTCCTTGCTCTTGCTGGACGAGACTTGGGAGAGTTCTTGTTGACGAGGAGAGGAGGATCGGCCAAGGCAAAAGAAGTCTTCATCTCTTCCCTTTACTCGATCAAGGACAACTCTTGGAACCTTGCTAGCACAAGGAGCACCAAGGAAGTGGGCGCATCCTCATCTTGTGTGCGCGTCCTTTGGAGGAGATCTTTCTTGCTCTCTCTTCCAAGATTCCATCTAACCGTGATGGCTATGGTATGGATCTCAACTTCATCAAAGTTGATCATGTGTTCATGCTAAGATCTTGAAAACCCTTGCTTCCGCTTGCGATTTTTCATGCGCCACCCCCTTAGGGTTTTCGCCCCCCTCTTGAAAGGGGTTTTATCTGCTTGCGCTCCCCCTTGAAGGGGACCCTACAATTGGTATCAGAGCGGGTTGAAGCATGTTAATATGATTGCTTGATATATGATGTGATCCATGTTTGCGCATCTATATGTTTGCTTATGCTTAGATCTTGTTCACATGCGAAAATTGACATGTTATTTCTTCATGCGAAAGTAAGATGTTTACTTCTCTTAGCGCATGTAGTTTGTTCATGATGTCGCATGTCTTCTATTGGCGCTTTGTTTATGTTGTTTTTCAAAACAAAACCTAACTTGCGCGCCTATAACTAGATCTAAAGGGGCGCCTACTATAAACCCTTAGATGGGTTGATGGGGCTGAAGTCACCTCTAGGTTAGATCCATTAGTCTGATCAGACCATCTGACAGCCTAGATGGATCGACCAGATGGCACCTGTGCGCAAGCACGAGGTGGCCATAGGTCGATTGCATCTTAGGCGTGTAGCGAGGTCTGGTTGAGACAACCAGTGAACACTCTTGAGTTAGGCCCGGGGTCACACCCGCTTGCCAGAACTCTTGAAAGCTGTTCAGCCCTTAGCGCATGCATGGTTGACCATTAGGTCAACTCGGGTCAGTTAGGACTCGGTGCATGCAAGGGCAGGGGATCTAACTAGATGGATGAGTGGATCCCTATCAATGGACCATTGTAAGGTTGTAGGACACATAAGGAAGTTAAAATTGATGCCTATGGGGTTTTCAAAATTTAATTTCTGGATTGGATCACATGATGATTGAGACCATATGCTTGTTTATTTAATCTTATGTGGGTTGCCCTAATGTGTGCTGTGCTGGGGCCTGCGTGCCTGGTTAATTATAAGTTAATATTATTGTGATCTGCGAATCACTTTTTCCATTAATCTATTGTATAATTGACCTGCGAGTCAAAGCTTGTCTAGATAGATCAAAATGTATTTTGATTAGACAAGAGCACAAAGGCACACATCCAAGAGGGGCATTCAGCTGGTGGCGCACCTGAGGTGCTCTTGGCGCTAGGGCCCTGGGTTGGACCAGATGAGATGCGAAAAGAGCTCAAGTGAAGACTTAAGTAAAATTAAGGTCTTACTTAGGGTTCATGGGCATTTACCACATAAGATCAGCATGCTTTCTCTTTATTGTTTTATAATTAGAAAAGCATGAGTTTATCTTCTGCTATCACCATAGGAACATGTATGATAGTCAAGAAGATAAAAGACCAGTAAAATCCAACGCTAACATATCAAGCTCGGAAAGCCTTCTGACGCGAAACCTCACCGTTCTGACTATCGTTGGAGCCGTGTTGTACCCACTCAGTGGGCACGTCCATCTATCTTCAGACGGTGCTGGATTTCACCTGCGTGTTACAGAGAAGGGATTTATCGCTTCTCGTTGCTCAGCATAGCACGTGGTGGTCCAGGGAGTAGGTCGGGTCAGCTTGACCATGTAGGCTACATATGTGGCGCATATGGTAGCACATGGAGGCAGCCATCTGAGGGATCAGAGACTGTGTTGTACCAACTCAGTTGGCACAGTCTGCTGGATTGCCCAGGTGAAGGGGAATCGCACGGGTTGGCGATTGGCTGGGACAGCCTACCAGAAATTAGTGCTTGTCTTCTCTGTGCATCTTATCTCGCCTGAGCGGGACGCGGAGACCAAGTATGAAATCTGGATCCCATCTCACTAAAAGAGTGTTACTCTTTCGGACTGTTTACTGGATTTTTCAGTCAGACAAAATAGTGAGAAAAGAATCTTTCTTAAGTCCTGGATTGATTCTGAACATTGATACTGACCTTGCTGTTCTTGCTTGTTGTAGATTCCTGCAGCAACGAACACCATGAGCTTCAATGTGCAATCCCTACTGGAAAGGGAGAAGTTTGCTGGGCCGAACTTCTCTGACTGGTTCGGACACCTTAAGATCGTTCTTAAGGCAGAGAGGAAACTGTATGTCCTCGAGACGGCGATACCGCCGCAGCCCGCTCCGAACGCCGCAAGGGCGGTTTGGGATGCCTATGAAAAGCACGTCAATGATAGCATTGATGTCGCTTGCCTGATGCTAGCGTCTATGACGCCACCGCTGCTGCGTCAGCATGAGGATATGTCGGCTATAGAGATTATAGCGAACCTCAAGATGCTGTATGCTGCACAGGCGAGGACAGAACGCTATAATCTGACGAAGCTCTTCTTTCAGAGCAAACTGGCTGAGGGGAGCCCAGTGGGAGCTCACGTGCTCAAGATGATTGGGCACAAGGAGGCTCTGGAGAAACTGGGGCATACCATCAACCAGGAGCTTGCTGTAGATATTATTCTGTAGTCGCTTCCGCCTTCTTTCGATGCGTTCATCATTAACTTTAATATGAACAAAATCGATTGTACGCCGGCAGAGCTGCTGAATATGCTCTTGACTACTGAGGATACTCTGAAGGGCAAGCCTTCAACCTCTGTCTTAATGGTTCCTTCTAGGAACAAGAAGAAGGGGAAGAAGGGCAAGGCCCCTGTCAAGAACTACAGTAAGGCGCTGAAACAGAAGGTGAAGCGGTCGAAGGACAACAGGTGTTTCCACTGTGGCCAGCTGGGTCACTGGAAAAAGGACTGTAAAGCGCTCCAAGGAGATAAGAGGGGAAGCATCGCTTCTGGCTCAGGTATATATGTGACGGAAGTCATGGTTTCATCTTCTTCTATATCATGGGTGTTGGACACTGCATGTGGAGTTCACATTTGTTCAAATGTACAGGAACTCAAGAGAAGAAGGCAGGTGGCACAGCATGAGGTAGACCTACGCGTTGGAAACGGGGCACGGGTTGCTGCTGTTGCTGTAGGAGACTATTTCATTTCTTTACCATCTGGCATTGTATTAGAATTAAACAATTGTTATTTTGTACCGAGTATCACCAAGAATATTATCTCTATTCCTGCTCTTGTCAGGAAAAGATTTGCCTTTGAATGCAAGATTTCAAAGTGTGTTTTATCTCTAGATAATATTGTGTATGCAACTGGTTCAATTAACAATGGGTTATTCATGTTGGACATGGAAAATTCTATACAAAATATTGATAATAAGAAAGCCAAGTATGCTGATGACAGCACCTTGCTATGGCATAGTCGTTTAGGCCATATTAACAAGAAGCGCATTAAGCGGTTGCATGATCATGGACTGCTGGGATCATTCTCCTACAAGGAGATTGATACATGCAAAGCTTGTTTGATGGGTAAAATGACGAAGTCACCTTTTCCTAACAAAGGTCAAAGGGCTTCAGGTTTACTTGACCTCATACACAGTGATGTGTGTGGGCCATTTAGTAAACATGCTAGAGGTGGCTATCAGTACTTCATTACCTTTACTGATGATTTCAGTAGGTATGGTTATGTCTATCTTATGAGACATAAGAGTGAATCTTTTGACAAGTTCAAAGAGTTCAAGAATGAAGTACAAAATCAGCTAGGCCGAAATATCAAGGCACTTCGTTCTGATCGAGGTGGTGAATACCTAAGTCGAGAATTTACTGACTATCTAAAGGAGTGTGGGATTATCTCACAGCTCACTCCGCCAGGAACACCGCAATGGAATGGTGTGTCCGAGAGGAGAAATAGAACGTTACTTGATGTGGTTCGTTCTATGATGAGTCAGGCTACTCTTCCATACTCCTTTTGGGGTTTTGCACTGGAGACAGCTGCAAAGGTACTAAACCGAGTGCCATCCAAGGCAGTTTCAAAGACGCCATATGAGTTATGGTATGGGAAACAGCCTAGCTTGACATTTATCAGGATCTGGGGTTGCGAGGCTTATGTCAAAAAGCTCGCCTCTGGGAAACTGGAGAGCAGATCTGAGAAATGTATCTTTGTCGGTTACCCTAAGGAAACTAAGGGTTATTATTTCTACGATCCCAAAGAGAACAAGGTTTTTGTTGCTCGGACGGCCATATTTCTTGAGAAGGAATTTCTTCTGCAAGAGGCCAGTGGGAGAGAAATAAAGCTGGATGAGATTCCAGAAGAAGGACAAAGTAGTCAAGCACAGTTGGATGAGCCTGAGCCGGTGGATCAGGTTATTGAACAACCTGAGGCTCAGATAACACGGGAACCGCGAAGATCGGGAAGGATCCGTCGACAGCCTGAGCGCTATGACGGAGTCTACATCATTGATAATGATGAACCCCTAACTTATGCGGATGCGGTCAGTGGACCAGAGTCAGCGAGATGGCTTGAAGCTATGCGAGCCGAGATGGACTCCATGTCAGATAACCAGGTCTGGGATTTGGTTGATCCGCCTCCGGGAGTAATCCCAATAGGCTGTAAATGGATCTTCAAGAAGAAGATTGACATGGATGGTAACGTAGTTACCTATAAAGGCAGGCTAGTTGCGAAAGGTTTCAAACAAATCTACGGGATAGATTATGATGAAACTTTCTCTCCTGTAGCCATGTTTAAGTCTATTCGGATTCTTTTCGCGATAGCTGCATATTACGATTATGAGATCTGGCAGATGGATGTGAAAACAGCTTTCCTTAATGGAAATCTGGATGAGGATGTGTATATGACACAACCGGAAGGTTTCACTGATCCATCAGATCGTCATAAAATATGCAAGTTAAAGAAGTCCATTTATGGACTTAAGCAAACATCTAGAAGCTGGAACATTCGTTTTGATGATTCAATCTCTGAGTTTGGTTTCATCAAGAACGAAGATGACCCGTGTGTATATAAGAGGTTTAGTGGGAGCATAATTACATTCCTAATCCTCTACGTCGATGATATCTTAATCATTGGAAATGATATTCCTGAACTGCATGCTGTTAAAGCATGGTTAGGAAAATGTTTCCAGATGAAAGATCTAGGAGAAGCAGCCTATGTGTTAGGTGTGAAGATCTACCGGGATAGATCAAAGAGGCTTCTCGGGCTGTGCCAGAGTACTTACATCGATAAAGTCCTGGAGAGATTCCATTTAGAGAATTCTAAACGTGGATATCTTCCAGTCAGACATGGTCTGAATCTTTCGAAGAGTTAGTGTCCACAAACACAGACTGAGAAAGATGAAATGGACAATACGCCTTATGCTTCGGCTATTGGGTCCATAATGTATGCGATGTTGTGTACCCGCCCAGACGTCGCTTACGGGTTAAGCGTGACCAGTCGGTTCCAAAGTAATCCAGGTTTGGTGCACTGGATTGCAGTCAAGAACATTATAAAATATCTGCGGAGGACCAAAGATATGTTCTTGATATATGGTGGTCAGGAAGAACTCAGTATAGAAGGATATACTGACGCTTCGTTCCAGTCGGACCAGGATGATTTCCGATCGCAATCAGGCTATGTTTTTAGCTTGAATGGTGGAGCAGTGGTGTGGAAGAGTTTCAAACAGTCAACTGTTGCTGATTCCACAACAGAAGCCGAGTATGTTGCAGCCTCGGAAGCATCCAAGGAGGCAGTTTGGATTCGCAAGTTCGTGAGAGAACTTGGTGTCGTTCCTTCGAGTGCAGATCCTTTGGTTACCTTCTGTGATAACACTGGAGCAATCGCACAAGCAAAGGAACCACGGTCGCACCAGAAGTCCAAGCACATACAGAGACGGTTTCACTTGATCCGGGAGATCATTGATCGAGGCGAGATCAAGATTTGCAAGGTTCATACAGATGACAATCTGGCAGACCCGCTTACCAAGCCTCTGGCGCAGCAGAAGCATGAGAAGCACTATAATAATATGGGTTTGAGATTTCTCAACCATTAGATTAAGTGCAAGTGGGAGATTGTTGGGGTATGCCCTTAAGGCTAATGTTTGAGGCCTTGGTATTGTATAAGTATCATGTAATAAACTCTTATGTTTATAAAGGCATGGTTATTATTCAGGTTGTTACCTTGTCTGCTGTAATAAGTATACTTCTGAATAATGTCTCAAAGCTGTTCAGCTAGGCTGACAGGCTATATGTCCTTAGTCGAGATATCTTGGTGAACATGAGACAGCCTTGATATGATTGAGACTAATATGTGTGCTAATCTTATAGGATGCTTCGAGCATGGAATAAGATGTAGACTCATGGGTACATTGGATGTACTGGACAGACCCTTCTAGGATATTCAATTGTTTGTCACAATGTGAATAATCCTTGATAGCAGCAAGTGGCACATTTTCCTTTGACTTGAGATCACTTGTGTTTCTAAATGATGATTGTCATTGTTTTGAGGTAGTTCAATATCATTTGAAACATAATGATTATAGACTATCTTGGATGATGAGCTTGAGTCAGGTTAGGGCACTAGTGATAGATAAAGGATTGCCGTCTCCTTGTTCAAGGAGTGTGATGTTCTAAAGGGCCCCCCTGTATGAGATGATTGAGATAGTGTATGACCATACCCAGATGACTATGTTCATCTGAGCTAATCATGCTCATAGTATTGGAGTTACAGGCTTGACATGCTTGTCCAATAAGAACATCCAGTGGCAAAGGAAATATGTATGCCTGGTGAGATGATTCACACTTGTGCCATGGTTTGGGTGTAGTC
Source organism: Costus lasius (assembly GCA_027563935.2). Taxonomy (NCBI): domain Eukaryota; kingdom Viridiplantae; phylum Streptophyta; class Magnoliopsida; order Zingiberales; family Costaceae; genus Costus; species Costus lasius. The sequence continues at coordinate 59,631,675 of CM050454.1, read as the reverse complement.
TTGGAAGACTCTTTCCTTTATATCGGGAGACAGTGATGTGTTGCTAGATACCCCTCACTGATCGTGATAACGTAAGTTATCGTTACCGACATTTAAAGGAAACCCTCAGGGTCGCACAATTTGATGATATGGCTTACTTGAGTCAGATCGTGTGGACTGAATCGTTTGGGTTCAGTTTAAAGGGTTTTAATCTCTGATTGTAAGTGAGATCTGGTCTGATCATGTTTGATTGATTAGGGCTTGAGATCGGTAAGCTTCGATCGAGAGAGATGATGCTAGATCGGTGAGATCAAGAGCATCATGAGATGAACGGTTTGATTGGAAACCTTAGGGTTTGGTTGATCTAGACCGATTGGCTTGGTTTGGTCTTTGAACCAAATTGGTTTGGACCAATTTGGATTGAACCGGTTCACATGGGTGAACGCATGGTTCGATCCATAAGGCATTTTGGGCGGTTTGATTGGAGTGGAACGCTTGGCTTAATGGTGTTTCCTATTTTGGAAAGGCATTTAGCGCATGTTCCCTAAAAACGCCAAAATGTCTTGAACGCTTGACATTGAACTCTCGGCTCCTTGCTCTTGCTGGACGAGACTCGGGAGAGTTCTTGTTGACGAGGAGAGGAGGATCGGCCAAGGCAAAAGAAGTCTTCATCTCTTCCCTTTACTCGATCAAGGACAACTCTTGGAACCTTGCTAGCACAAGGAGCACCAAGGAAGTGGGCGCATCCTCATCTTGTGTGCGCGTCCTTTGGAGGAGATCTTTCTTGCTCTCTCTTCCAAGATTCCATCTAACCGTGATGGCTATGGTATGGATCTCAACTTCATCAAAGTTGATCATGTGTTCATGCTAAGATCTTGAAAACCCTTGCTTCCGCTTGCGATTTTTCATGCGCCACCCCCTTAGGGTTTTCGCCCCCCTCTTGAAAGGGGTTTTATCTGCTTGCGCTCCCCCTTGAAGGGGACCCTACACATATCAACCCATGGAAGAGACAAGTGGCGCATATATAAAATTTGAAAAACCGTAATAATCAAATTTTATCCCCTTATGCGCCAACTCCATCCAAATCACTCTCTTAATCAAATTTATGCTAAAATTGGGATCAAGTTTCATGATAATTTCATGGACCCTATCGGCTGGCAATTTTGTCAGATCAAGAGACTTGGCCAGTCCGAAGACACAATGCCCGTCCTACTTGACAAAACTACGTGCGCCTTTGGTCTTAAATCCATCATAAACACAATCCAAATTTCGGCCATAAAAATTGATAAAAGAAGTTTGGATGAAAGCGCCTTCTATGTGAAACGCGCATGGATGAACGAAAAATTTTCCAAAAATTTTTCACACAAGCAAACGTAGACCTTGTGTTTCTCGCAAGTAGCTCTGATACCACTTTTGGGGAATGCCGGGTGTAATTTAAAATTTTGCAGTCCCAGGACGCAACGGAAGAAGCATTACACCCGAAACACATTCCTTTCCCAAGGATCCTTGCGAGAGAGAGAACACAAGGATGTGTTAGGGTTAGTACCTCTATTGCTTGTTAGGATGAAGGTGCCAAGTTGAAGACGCTCACGTGCTCGTCCTCTACAAGTATCCACGCGTCGACCTTCTCAACGTTGCTCCCTTCCACGCTCGGTGCTAGCCTCGGGAAGAGAAGATCACCTCTCGGAATCTCCTTCTCCTTCCTCCTTGCTCTTCACGCCAACTTGTCTCCTTGCTTGGAGACTCTCGGCCAAAGACAAGAGGAAGAGAAGAGAGGGTGGCGCCCCACAAGAAGAAGAGGGCGGCTTGAATTCTAGGGCTTGCGCAACTCCAAGTTGCCTTTTCCTCAAGAAGAATTCTGCACTTGATGTTCATCCAATGATCATCCAAATCGTCATCCCAAGAGGGGGCGCATACCCCTTCTTTTATAACCGACCAAGCCAAACCGCCACCTCTCTTTCCTTCTATGCTCTTGGCGCAATTCCTCCAAGGAATTGCCATAAGAGTTCAGCCATATCCTCTCTTGAATAGGCGCAACATGAAGCATGGAAAGAATCTAGCTTCTTGCCTTATCAAGAAGCTCAACTTGCCCTTTTTGCCAAACCTCATAACACCCTTAGTAGGTGACACCTTTAAGAAAACATGATCCCCTACCATAAACTCCAGGGAACGACGACGGTCGTCAGCATAACTCTTCTGTCTGTCCCGAGCAATCTTTAGTTTATTCTGTATCTCTCTGACCTTATCAGTAGTCTCCTGAACTGCATCAGATCTCAAAATCAATCTATCACCAGTCTCTTCCCAACACAAGGGAGTCCTGCACCTTCTTCCATACAAAGCCTCATATGGAGCCATCTGAATACTTGAGTGGAAACTATTATTATAAGTGAACTCTATCAAAGATAGATCCCGGTTCCACTCAGAACTCCAATCAACCACATAGGCTCTCAACAAATCTTCTAGAGTCTTTATAGTACGTTCCGTCTGGCCATCAGACTGAGGATGGTATGCTGTACTAAAACTCAACTTAGTACCCAAACCCTCCTGTAAACTCTTCCAAAATCTAGACAAAAACCGAGAGTCCCTATCAGACACAATATCAACAGGCACTCCATGCAGTCTGACTATCTCATCAATGTATAATCTAGCCAGCCTCTCTAAAGGATAAGTCATCTTGACCGGGAGAAAGTGGGCTGATTTAGTAAGTGTTGGGGTATGCCCTTAAGGCTAATGTTTGAGGCCTTGGGATTGTAAAAGTATCATGTAATAAACTCTTATGTTTATAAAAGGCATGGTTATTATTCAGGTTGTTACCTTGTCTGCTGTAATAAGTGTACTTCTGAATAATGTCTCAAAGCTGTTCAGCTAGGCTGACAGGCTATAAGTCCTTAGTCGAAATATCTTGGTGAACATGAGACAGCCTTAATATGGTTAAGACTAATATGTGTTCTAATCTTATAGGATGCTTCAAGCATGGAATAAGATGTAGACTCATGGGTACATTGGATGTACTGGACAGACCCTTTTAGGATATTCAATTGTTTGTCACAATGTGAATAATCCTTGATAGCAGCAAGTGGCACATTTCCTTTGACTTGAGATCACTTGTGTTTCTAAATGATGATTGTCATTGTTTTGAGGTAGTTCAATATCATTTGAAACATAATGATTATAGACTATCTTGGATGGTGAGCTTGAGTCAGGTTAGGGCACTAGTGATAGATAAAGGATTGCCGTCTCCTTGTTTAAGGAGTGTGATGTTCTAAAGGGGCCCCCCTTGTATGAGATGATTGAGAAAGTGTATGGCCATACCCAGATGACTATGTTCATCTGATCTAATCATGCTCATCGTATTGGAGATACAGGCTTGACATGCTTGTCCAATAAGAACATCCAGTGGCAAAGGAAACATGCATGCCTTGTGAGTTTGATTCACACTTGTGCCATGGTTTGGGTGTAGTCTTGGAAGACTATTTCCTTTATATCGGGAGACAGTGATGTGTTGCTAGATACCCCTCACTGATCGTGATAACGTAAGTTATCGTTACCGACATTTAAAGGAAACCCTCAGGGTCGCACAAATTGATGATATGGCTTTCTTGAGTCAGATCGTGTGGACTGAATTGTTTTGGTTCAGTTTAAAGGAGTTTAAACTCTGATTGTAAGTGAGATCTAGCCTGATCATGTTTGATTGATTAGGGCTTGAGATCGGTAAGCTTCGATCGAGAGTAGTGATGCTAGATCGGTGAGATCAAAGGCATCAAGGGATGTACGGTTAGATCTCGAACCTTCATGGTTCAGATGAGATTTAGACCATTGCTTGGCTTGGTTCAATTTAGTCTTTAAACCGAATTCAATTGGACCGAATTCAATTGAACCGGTTCACATATGTGAATGCATGGTTCAATCGAATTGGCGTTTTGTTTTGGTTCATTAGACATGAACGTTTGAAGTGATGACTTACCATTTTGGGAATGGAGGTTTCGGAAATGGTTCTTCAACGCCTCACTTGGATGAAAAAAAAATGCTTGTCTCTTCTCAACGATTGCTGCTTGCTTTCGGTGTGGTGAGTTTGGACGAGGACAAGGAAGAGTTCATCCACGCCAAGTTCATCCTTCATCTCCTTCACGCGACAAGTGCACTTGAAGTCCTTGCTAGCACAAGGAGCAACAAGAAGAAAGGCCACTTCTCATCTTGTGTGCGCATCTTGTGGAGGAGACCCCTATTCGATCTCTTCTTCCAAGCCGACCTCCAACTCTATGGCTATGGTATAGATCTAAACTCATTCAAGTTGATCATATGCTCATGCTAAGATCGTTGAAAACACATGCTTCCGCTTGCAATTTTATGCGCCACCCCTTAGTGTTTTCGCCCCCCTCTTGAAAGGGATTGCATCAGGTTTGCGCTCCCCCTTGAAGGGGACCCTACAATTGGTATCAGAGCATGTTGAAGCATGTTAATATGATTGCTTGATATTTCTGTGATCCATGTTTGCGCATCTTCATGTATGCTTAGATCTTGTTCACATGCGAAAATTGACATGCTATTTCTCCATGCGAAAGTAAGATGTTTACTTATCTAGGCGCATGTTGTTTGTTCATGATGTCGCATGTCTTGTGTTGGCGCTTAGTTTATGTTGTTTTATCAAACAAAACCCTAACTTGCGCGCCTATGACTAGATCTAAAGTGCCACCTACTATAAACCCTTAGATGGGTTGATGGGGCTGAAGTCACCTCTAGGTTAGATCCAATAGTCTGATCAGACCATCTGACAGCCTAGATGGATCGACCAGATGGCACCTGTGCGCAAGCACGAGGTGGCCATAGGTCGATTGCATCTTAGGCGTGTAGCGAGGTCTGGTTGAGACAACCAGTGAACACTCTTGAGTTAGGCCCGGGGTCACACCCGCTTGCCAGAACTCTTGATGGTTGTTCAGCTCTTAGCGCATGCATGGTTGACCATTAGGTCAACTCGGGTCAGTTAGGACTCGGTGCATGCAAGGGCAGAGGATCTAACTAGATGGATGAGTGGATCCCTATCAATGGACCATTGTAAGGTTGTAGGGCACATAAGGAAGTTAAAATTGATGCCTATGGGGTTTTCAAAATTTTAATTTCTTGATTGGATCACATGATGATTAAGACCATATGCTTGTTTATTTAATCTTATGTGGGTTGCCCAAATGTGTGCTGTGCTGGGGCCTGCGTGCCTGGTTAATTATAAGTTAATATTATTGTGATCTGCGAATCACATTTTTCATTAATCTATTGTATAATTGACCTGCGAGTCAAAGCTTGTCTAGATAGATCAAAATGTATTTTGATTAGACAAGAGCATAAAGGCACACATCCAAGAGGGGCATTCAGCTGGTGGCGCACCTGAGGTGCTCTTGGCGCTAGGGCCCTGGGTTGGACCAGATGAGATGCAAAGGAGCTCAAGTGAAGACTTAAGTAAAATTAAGGTCTTACTTAGGGTTCATGGGCTTTTACCACATAAGATCATGCTTTCTATTTATTGCTTATATAATTAGAATTGCATGTGTTTATCTTCTGCTATAGCCATAGGATTTGCCTGATAGTAAGAAGATAAAAGACCGTTAAAATCCAACGCTAACATATCAAGCTCGGAAAGCCTTCTGACGCGAAACCTCACCGTTCTGACTATCGTTGGAGCCGTGTTGTACCCACTCAGTGGGCACGTCCATCTATCTTCAGACGGTGCTGGATTTCACCTGCGTGTTACAGAGAAGGGATTTATCGCTTCTCGTTGCTCAGCATAGCACGTGGTGGTCCAGGGAGTAGGTCAGGTCAGCTTGACCATGTAGGCTACATATGTGGCGCATATGGTAGCACATGGAGGCAGCCATCTGTGGGATCAGAGACTGTGTTGTACCAACTCAGTTGGCACAGTCTGCTGGATTGCCCAGATGAAGGGGAATCGCACGGGTTGGCGATTGGCTAGGACAGCCTACCAGAAATTAGTGCTTGTCATCTCTGTGCATCTTATCTCGCCTGAGCGGGACGCGGAGACCAAGTATGAAATCTGGATCCCATCTCACTAAAAGAGTGTTACTCTTTCGGACTGTTTACTGGATTTTTCAGTCAGACAAAATAGTGAGAAAAGAATCTTTCTTAAGTCCTGGATTGATTCTGAACATTGATACTGACCTTGCTGTTCTTGCTTGTTGTAGATTCCTGCAGCAACGAACACCATGAGCTTCAATGTGCGATCCCTACTGGAAAGGGAGAAGTTTGCTGGGCCGAACTTCTCTGACTGGTTCGGACACCTTAAGATCGTTCTTAAGGCAGAGAGGAAACTGTATGTCCTCGAGACGGCGATACCGCCGCAGCCCACTCCGAACGCCGCCAGGGCGGTTCGGGAAGCCTATGAAAAGCACGTCAATGATAGCATTGATGTCGCTTGCCTGATGCTAGCGTCTATGACGCCACCGCTGCAGCGTCAGCATGAGGATATGTCGGCTATAGAGATTATAGCGAACCTCAAGATGCTGTTTGCTGCACAGGCGAGGACAGAACGCTATAATCTGACGAAGCTCTTCTTTCAGAGCAAACTGGCTGAAGGGAGCCCAGTGGGAGCTCACGTGCTCAAGATGATTGGGCACAAGGAGGCTCTGGAGAAACTGGGGCATACCATCAACCAGGAGCTTGCTGTAGATATTATTCTGCAGTCTCTCCCGCCCTCTTTCGATGCGTTCATCATTAACTTTAATATGAACAAAATCGATTGTACGCCGGCAGAGCTGCTGAATATGCTCTTGACTACTGAGGAAACTCTGAAGGGCAAGCCTTCAACCTCTGTCTTAATGGTTCCTTCTAGGAACAAGAAGAAGGGGAAGAAGGGCAAGGCCCCTGTCAAGAACTACAGTAAGGCACTGAAACAGAAGGAGAAGCGGTCGAAGGACAACAGGTGTTTCCACTGTGGCCAGCTGGGTCACTGGAAAAAGGACTGTAAAGCGCTCCAAGGAGATAAGAGGGGAAGCATCGCTTCTGGCTCAGGTATTTACGTGACGGAAGTCATGGTTTCATCTTCTTCTATTTCATGGGTGTTGGACACTGCATGTGGAGTTCACATTTGTTCAAATGTACAGGAACTCAAGAGAAGAAGGCAGGTGGGACAGCATGAAGTAGACCTACGCGTTGGAAACGGGGCACGGGTTGCTGCTGTTGCTGTAGGAGACTATTTCATTTCTTTACCATCTGGCATTGTATTGGAATTAAACAATTGTTATTTTGTACCGAGTATCACCAAGAATATTATCTCTATTCCTGCTCTTGTCAGGAAAGGATTTGCCTTTGAATGCAATATTTCAAAGTGTGTTTTATCTCTAGATAATATTGTGTATGCAACTGGTTCAATTAACAATGGGTTATTCATGTTGGACATGGAAAATTCTATACAAAACATTGATAATAAGAAAGCCAAGTATGCTGATGACAGCACCTTGCTATGGCATAGTCGTTTAGGCCATATTAACAAGAAGCGCATTAAGCGGTTGCATGATCATGGACTGCTGGGATCATTCTCCTATGAGGAGATTGATACATGCAAAGCTTGTTTGATGGGTAAAATGACGAAGTCACCTTTTCCTAACAAAGGTCAAAGGGCTTCAGGTTTACTTGACCTTATACACAGTGATGTGTGTGGGCCATTTAGTAAACATGCTAGAGGTGGCTATCAGTACTTCATTACCTTTACTGATGATTTTGTTGGGGTATGCCCTTAAGGCTAATGTTTGAGGCCATGGGAATGTATCTGTATCATGTAATAAACTGTTATGTTTATAAAGGCATGGTTGTTATTCAGTTAGCTACATTATCTGCTGCAATATATGTTCTTCTGAATAATGTCTCAAAGCTGTTCAGCTAGGCTGACATGCTATAAGTCCTTAGTCAAGATATCTTGGTGAACATGAGACAGCCTTGATATGTTTGAGACTAATATGTGTTCTGATCTTATAGGATGCTTCGAGCATGGAATAAGATGTAGACTCATGGGTACATGGGATGTACTGGACAGACCCTACTAGGATGTTCAATTGTTTGTCACAATGTGAATATTCCTTGAATGTGACAAGTGGCACATTTCCTCTGACTTGAGATCACTTGTGTTTTCTAAATGATGATTGTCATTGTTTTGAGATAGTTCAATATCATTTGAAACATAATGATTATAGACTATCTTGGATGGTGAGCTTGAATCAGGTTAGGGCACTAGTGATAGACATAGGATTGCCGTCTCCTTGTTTAAGGAGTGTGATGTTCTAAAGGGGCCCCCTGGATGAGATGATTGAGAGAGTGTATGGCCATACCCAGATGACTGTGTTCATCTGATCTAATCATGCTCATCATATTGGAGTTACAAGCTTGACAGGCTTGTCCAATAAGAACATCCAGTGGCAAAGGAAATTTGCATGCCTTGTGAATTGGATTCACACTTGTGCTGTATTTTGGGTGTAGTCTTGGAAGACTCTTTCCTTTATATCGGGAGACAGTGATGTGTTGCTAGATACCCCTCACTGATCGTGATAATGAGAATTATCGTTACCGACATTTAGAGGAAACCCTCAGGGTCACACAATTTGATGATATGGCTTACTTAAGTCAGATCGTGTGGACTGAATTGTTTGGGTTCAGTTTAAAGGGATTTAATCTCTGATTGTAAGTGAGATCTGGTCTGATCATGTTTGATTGATTAGGGCTTGAGATCGGTAAGCTTCGATCGAGAGAATGGATGCTCGATCGGTGAGATCAGGAGCATCAGGAGATGAACGGTTAGATCTGGAGCCTTAGGGTTTAATTGAGATCTAGACCATAATGCTTGGGTTAATTGGTCTTGGACCAAACCGAAATGAACCAGCTCATTGGTTGAGCGTGTGGTTCAATTTAAGAGAGGTTTGCGATTGGGGTAAACCCATGATCGCAAGTGGAAGTGTGGCTTTCTATTTTTAGAAAGCATGTCACTTACGTGACCACGATTCTTGTGGTCTCTCTTCACGCCTCCCTCTCGCTCTATTGTCGTCGCTTGACTTTGCTCTTGAGGCATTCTCTCGTGAAGAAGAAGTGGACGACATTGGGAGAGTTTTCGCCAAGCAAGAAATTTTTCTCCTTCCCTTTCCATTCGATCAAGGATACTTGGACGATCCTTGCTAGCACAAGGGACGACAAGAAGAAGCGCATCTTCATCTTGTGTGTGACGATTTGGAGAAGATCTTCTTTGGTCTTTGCTTCCAAGGCGCCATCCAATCGATGGCCATGGTATGAATCACATCCTATTTATTTAAGCTTTCAAAGTTGATCATCTTATTCCATGCTTTGCGATTCTTGAAACCCCCTTCCGCTGCTATATTCCCTTATATGCGCCATGCTGGGTTTCGCCCCCCTCTTGAAAGGGGGTCCCTTACAATTGGTATCAGAGCATGGTTAAACGCATGTTTATATGATTGCTTTGGTGTTGTGATCCATGAATGCCGATATGTGCTTAGATCTATAACATGCGTAAATTCACATGTTAAATTATATCATGCCGAAACTTGTTTTTGTTTCATTTGCGCATGTATGTTGTATGTTGGCGCATCTTACTTGGTTTGTACAAAACTTGAACACTTGCGCGATTAACACTAGATCTAAGACCTTGCTGTAAACCCTTAGACGGGTTACTAGGGTTGAAGTCATCCCCTAGGTTAGATCCAACAGTCTGATCAGACCATCTGACAGCCTGAATGGGTCGACCAGATAGCACCTTGGCGCAAGCCTATGGTGGCTATAGGTCGACTGCAGACAGGTGTGTAGCGATGTCTGATTGAGACAACTAATGAACACACATGAGTTAGGCCCGGGGTCACACCCGCTTGCCAGACCTCATTGTGGTTGTTCAGCCCTGGCGCATGCATAGTTGACCTTATGGTCGACTCAAGTCAGTTAGGACTTGGTGCATGCAAGGGCAGTGGATCTGACTAGGTTGGATGAGTGGATCCCTAGTAATGGACCGTTGTAAGGTAGTAAGGGCGAATAAGGAAATTAAAATTGATCCCATGGGGTTTTCAAAAATTTTAATTTTTGTGATGGATCACATGATTGCTGATTGGATGCATATGTTTGTCTATTTAGTCTTATGTGGGCTGCTCATATTAATTGTGTGCTGTGCTGGGGCCTGCGTGCCTGGGATTTAAAATTGTAAATTAATTATTGTGATCTGCGCATCACATTGCTTTAATTTATAAAATGTAATTGACCTGCGTGTCAATCTTGTCTAGATAGTTAAATTTGTAATTTAATTAGACAAGAGCACAGAGCACACTTGGCAGAGGCGCTTGCAGCTTGTGGCTAGACCAGGTGGGAGGTCTAGGGTTCGACCCTAGGACCTGGCGCATTTTCCCTGGTGGGCGCGCCTGTGCTGCAATTGGCGCTTGGGCCCTGGTTTGGGCCAGATGAGCAGCAAAAGACCCATGAAGAGCAAGTGAAGACTTAAGTTAGGTTAAGGTCTCACTAGGGCTATGGGCTTTTACCACATAAGATTCATGCTTTCTTTTATTTATTGTTTAAATATTAGAAATTGCATGATTAAGTTTATCTTCTGCTATCACCATAGGAATTGCATGATAGTGAAGAAGATAAAAGACCGTTAAAATCCAACGCTAAAATATCAAGCTCGTAAGCCTTCTGACGCGAAACCTCACTGTTCTGATTATCGTTGGAGCCGTGTTGTACCCACTCAGTGGGCACGTCCATCTATCTTCAGAGGGTGCGGGATTACACCTGTGTGTTACAGAGTAGGGATTTATCCCTTCTCGTTGCTCAGCATAACACATGGTGGTCCAGGGAGTAGGTCGGGTCAGCTTGACCGTGTAGTCTACATATATGGCGCATATGGTAGCACATGGAGGCAGCCATCTGTGGGGTCAGAGACTGTGTTGTACCAACTCAGTTGGCACAGTCTGCTGGATTGCCCAGATGAAGGGGAATCGCACGGGTTGGCGATCGGCAGGGACTGCCTACTGGAGATTAGTGCTTGTACTCTCTGTGCATCTTATCTCGCCTGAGCGGGACGCGGAGACCAAGTATGAAATCCGGATCCCATCTCACTAAAAGAGTTCTACTCTTTCGGGCTGTTTTGTTGGATTTTTCATGCCTGATAAAATAGTGAGAAAAAGAATCTTTCTTAAGTCCTGATTGATTCTTATACATTGATACTGACCTTGCTGTTCTTGCATTGTTGTAGATACCTGCAGCAACGAACACCATGAACTTCAATGTGCGATCCCTACTGGAAAGGGAGAAGTTTGCTGGGCCGAACTTCTCTGACTGGTTTGGACACCTTAAGATTGTTCTTAAGGCAGAGAGGAAACTGTATGTCCTCGAGACGGCGATACCGCCGCAGCCCGCTCCGAACGCCGCAAGGGCGGTTCGGGAAGCCTACGAAAAGCACGTCAATGATAGCATTGATGTCGCTTGCCTGATGCTAGCGTCTATGACGCCACCGCTGCAGCGTCAGCATGAGGATATGTCGGCTATAGAGATTATAGCGAACCTCAAGATGCTGTATGCTGCACAGGCGAGGACAGAGCGCTACAATTTGACGAAGCTCTTCTTTCAGAGCAAACTGGCTGAAGGGAGCCCAGTGGGAACTCACGTGCTCAAGATGATTGGGCACAAGGAGGCTCTGGAGAAACTGGGGCACACCATCAACCAGGAGCTTGCTGTGGACATTATTCTGCAGTCTCTCCCGCCTTCATTCGACGCGTTCATTATTAATTTTAATATGAACAAAATCGATTGTACTCCGGCAGAGCTGCTGAATATGCTCTTGACCACTGAGGAGACTCTGAAGGGTAAGCCTTCGACCTCTGTCTTAATGGTTCCTTCGAGGAACAAGAAGAAGGGGAAGAAGGGCAAGGCCCCGGTCAAAAGCTACAGCAAGGCTTTGAAGCAAAAGGTCAAGTGGTCCAAGGAATACAGGTGTTTCCACTGTGGCCAGCTGGGTCACTGGAAGAAGGACTGTAAAGCGCTCCAAGGAGATAAGAGGGGAAGCTTCGCTTCTGGCTCAGGTATATTCGTGACTGAGGTCATGTTTTCTTCTTCTATATCATGGGTGTTGGACACTGCATGTGGAGTTCACATTTGTTCAAATGTACAGGAACTCAAGAGAAGAAGGCAGGTGGGACAGCATGAGGTGGACCTACGCGTTGGAAACGGAGCACGGGTTGCTGCTGTTGCTGTAGGAGACTACTTCATTTCTTTACCATCTGGCATTGTATTGGAACTAGACAATTGTTACTTTGTTCCCAGTATTACTAAAAATATTATCTCCATTCCTGCTCTTGTCAGGAAGGGATTTTCCTTTGAATGCAATATTTCAAAGTGTGTTTTATCTTTAGATAATATTGTTTATGCAACTGGTTCAATTAACAATGGATTATTCATGTTGGACATGGAATGTTCAATACAGCAAATTGATATTAAGAAAGCCAAGTATGCTGATGACAGCACCTTGCTATGGCATAGTCGTTTAGGCCATATTAACGAGAAACGCATTAAGCGGTTGCATGATCATGGACTGCTGGGATCATTCTCCTACAAGGAGATTGATACATGCAAAGCTTGTTTGATGGCTAAAATGACGAAGTCACCTTTTCCTCATAAAGGTCAAAGGGCTTCAGGTTTACTTGACCTTATACACAGTGATGTGTGTGGGCCATTTAGTAAACATGCCAGAGGTGGCTATCAGTACTTCATTACCTTTACTGATGATTTCAGTAGGTATGGCTATGTCTATCTGATGAGACATAAGAGTGAATCTTTTGACAAGTTCAAAGAGTTCAAAAATGAAGTACAAAATCAGCTAGGCCGAAATATCAAGGCACTTCGCTCAGATCGAGGTGGAGAATACCTAAGTCATACGTTTACTGACTATCTAAAGGAGTGTGGGATTATCTCACAGCTCACTCCGCCAGGAACACCGCAATGGAATGGTGTGTCCGAAAGGAGAAATAGAATGTTACTTGACATGGTTCGTTCTATGATGAGTCAGGCTAATCTACCTTACTCCTTTTGGGGTTTTGCACTGGAAACAGCTGCAAAGGTACTAAACCGAGTGCCATCCAAGGCAGTTTCTAAGACTCCATATGAGTTATGGTATGGGAAACAGCCGAGCTTGACATTTATCAGGATCTGGGGCTGCGAGGCTTATGTTAAAAAGCTCGCCTCTGGGAAACTAGAGAGCAGATCTGACAAATGTATCTTTGTCGGTTACCCTAAGGAAACTAAGGGTTATTATTTCTTCGATCCCATGGAGAACAAGGTTTTTGTTGCTCGGACGGCCATATTTCTTGAGAAGGAGTTTCTTCTGCAAGAGGCCAGTGGGAGAGAAATAATGCTGGATGAGAATCCAGAGGAAGGACAAAGTAGTCAAGCACAGTTGGATGAGCCTGAGCCGGTAGATCAGGTTATTGAACAACCTGAGGCTCAAATATCACGGGAACCGCGAAGATCGGGAAGGATTCATCGACAGCCTGAGCGCTATGACGGAGTCTACATCATTGATAATGATGAACCCCTTACTTATGCGGATGCGGTCAGTGGACCGGAGTCAGCGAGATGGCTTGAAGCTATGCGCGCCGAGATGGACTCCATGTCAGATAACCAAGTTTGGCATTTGGTTGATCCGCCTCCGGGAGTAATCCCTATAGGCTGTAAATGGATCTTCAAGAAGAAGATTGACATGGATGGTAACGTGGTTACCTATAAAGGCAGGCTAGTTGCGAAAGATTTCAAACAAATCTACGGGATAGATTATGATGAAACTTTCTCACCTGTAGCCATGTTTAAGTCTATTCGGATTCTTTTCGCGATAGCTGCATACTATGATTATGAGATCTGGCAGATGGATGTGAAAACAGCTTTCCTTAATGGAAATCTGGATGAGGATGTGTACATGACACAACCAGAAGGTTTCACTAATCCAGCAGATCGTCATAAGATATGCAAGTTAAAGAAGTCCATTTATGGACTTAAGCAAGCATCTAGAAGCTGGAATATTCGTTTTGATGAATTAGTTACTGAATTTGGTTTCATCAAGAACGAGGATGACCCGTGTGTATATAAGAGGTTTAGTGGGAGCGTGATTACTTTTCTAGTCCTCTACGTCGATGACATCTTGATCATTGGAAATGACATTCCTGAAATGCATGCTGTGAAAGCATGGCTGAGGAAATGTTTCCAGATGAAAGATTTAGGAGAAGCAGCCTATGTGTTAGGTGTGAAGATCTACAGGGATAGATCTAAGAGGCTTCTCGGGCTGTGCCAGAGTACTTACATCGATAAAGTCCTGGAGAGATTTCATTTAGAGAATTCTAAACGAGGATATCTTCCAGTCAGACATGGTCTGAATCTTTCGAAGAGTCAGTGTCCACAAACACAGACTGAGAAAGATGAAATGGACAATACGCCTTATGCTTCGGCTATTGGATCCATTATGTATGCGATGTTGTGTACTCGCCCAGACGTTGCTTACGGGTTAAGCGTGACCAGTCGTTTCCAAGGTAATCCAGGTGTGGCGCACTGGATTGCAGTCAAGAACATTTTAAAATATCTGCGGAGGACCAAAGATATGTTCTTGATATATGGTGGTCAGGAAGAACTCAGTATAGAGGGATATACTGACGCTTCGTTCTAGTCAGACCAGGATGATTTCCGATCGCAATCAGGCTATGTTTTTAGCTTGAATGGAGGTGCAGTGGTGTGGAAGAGTTTCAAACAGTCAACTGTTGCTGATTCCACAACAGAAGCCGAGTATGTTGCAGCCTCGGAAGCATCCTAGGAGGCAGTGTGGATTCGTAAGTTCGTGAGAGAACTTGGTGTCGTTCCTTCGAGTGCAGATCCTTTGGTTATCTTCTGTGATAACACTGGAGCAATCGCACAAGCAAAGGAACCACGGTCGCACCAGAAGTCCAAGCACATACAGAGACGGTTTCATTTGATCAGGGAGATCATAGATCGTGGCGAGATCAAAATCTGCAAGGTTCATACAGATGACAATCTGGCAGACCCGCTTACCAAGCCTCTGGCGCAGCAGAAGCATGAGAAGCACTGTAATAATATGGGTTTGAGATTTCTCAACCATTAGATTAAGTGCAAGTGGGAGATTGTTGGGGTATGCCCTTAAGGCTAATGTTTGAGGCCATGGGAATGTATCTGTATCATGTAATAAACTGTTATGTTTATAAAGGCATGGTTGTTATTCAGTTAGCTACATTATCTGCTGCAATATATGTTCTTCTGAATAATGTCTCAAAGCTGTTCAGCTAGGCTGACATGCTATAAGTCCTTAGTCAAGATATCTTGGTGAACATGAGACAGCCTTGATATGTTTGAGACTAATATGTGTTCTGATCTTATAGGATACTTCGAGCATGGAATAAGATGTAGACTCATGGGTACATGGGATGTACTGGACAGACCCTACTAGGATGTTCAATTGTTTGTCACAATGTGAATATTCCTTGAATGTGACAAGTGGCACATTTCCTCTGACTTGAGATCACTTGTGTTTTCTAAATGATGATTGTCATTGTTTTGAGATAGTTCAATATCATTTGAAACATAATGATTATAGACTATCTTGGATGGTGAGCTTGAATCAGGTTAGGGCACTAGTGATAGACATAGGATTGCCGTCTCCTTGTTTAAGGAGTGTGATGTTCTAAAGGGGCCCCCTGGATGAGATGATTGAGAGAGTGTATGGCCATACCCAGATGACTGTGTTCATCTGATCTAATCATGCTCATCATATTGGAGTTACAAGCTTGACAGGCTTGTCCAATAAGAACATCCAGTGGCAAAGGAAATTTGCATGCCTTGTGAATTGGATTCACACTTGTGCTGTATTTTGGGTGTAGTCTTGGAAGACTCTTTCCTTTATATCGGGAGACAGTGATGTGTTGCTAGATACCCCTCACTGATCGTGATAATGAGAATTATCGTTACCGACATTTAGAGGAAACCCTCAGGGTCACACAATTTGATGATATGGCTTACTTAAGTCAGATCGTGTGGACTGAATTGTTTGGGTTCAGTTTAAAGGGATTTAATCTCTGATTGTAAGTGAGATCTGGTCTGATCATGTTTGATTGATTAGGGCTTGAGATCGGTAACTTCGATCGAGAGAATGGATGCTCGATCGGTGAGATCAGGAGCATCAGGAGATGAACGGTTAGATCTGGAGCCTTAGGGTTTAATTGAGATCTAGACCATAATGCTTGGGTTAATTGGTCTTGGACCAAACCGAAATGAACCAGCTCATTGGTTGAGCGTGTGGTTCAATTTAAGAGAGGTTTGCGATTGGGGTAAACCCATGATCGCAAGTGGAAGTGTGGCTTTCTATTTTTAGAAAGCATGTCACTTACGTGACCACGATTCTTGTGGTCTCTCTTCACGCCTCCCTCTCGCTCTATTGTCGTCGCTTGACTTTGCTCTTGAGGCATTCTCTCGTGAAGAAGAAGTGGACGACATTGGGAGAGTTTTCGCCAAGCAAGAAATTTTTCTCCTTCCCTTTCCATTCGATCAAGGATACTTGGACGATCCTTGCTAGCACAAGGGACGACAAGAAGAAGCGCATCTTCATCTTGTGTGTGACGATTTGGAGAAGATCTTCTTTGGTCTTTGCTTCCAAGGCGCCATCCAATCGATGGCCATGGTATGAATCACATCCTATTTATTTAAGCTTTCAAAGTTGATCATCTTATTCCATGCTTTGCGATTCTTGAAACCCCCTTCCGCTGCTATATTCCCTTATATGCGCCATGCTGGGTTTCGCCCCCCTCTTGAAAGGGGGTCCCTTACAGATTTCAGTAGGTATGGATATGTCTATTTAATGAGACATAAGAGTGAATCTTTTGACAAGTTCAAAGAGTTCAAGAATGAAGTACAGAATCAGCTAGGCCGAAATATCAAGGCACTTCGTTCTGATCGAGGTGGAGAATACCTAAGTCGAGAATTTACTGACTATCTGAAAGAGTGTGGGATTATCTCACAGCTCACTCCGCCAGGAACACCGCAATGGAATGGTGTGTCCGAGAGGAGAAATAGAACGTTACTTGATATGGTTCGTTCTATGATGAGTCAGGCCACTCTTCCATACTCCTTTTGGGGTTTTGCACTGGAAACAGCTGCAAAGGTACTAAACCGAGTGCCATCCAAGGCAGTTTCTAAGACGCCATATGAGTTATGGTATGGGAAACAGCCTGGCTTGACATTTATCAGGATCTGGGGTTGCGAGGCTTATGTCAAAAAGCTCGCCTCTGGGAAACTGGAGAGCAGATCTGAGAAATGTATCTTTGTCGGTTACCCTAAGGAAACTAAGGGTTATTATTTCTACGATCCCAAAGAGAACAAGGTATTTGTTGCTCGGACTGCCATATTTCTTGAGAAGGAATTTCTTCTGCAAGAGGCCAGTGGGAGAGAACTAAAACTGGATGAGAATCCAGATGAAGGACAAAGTAGTCAAGCACAGTTGGATGAGCCTGAGCCGGTAGATCAGGTTATTGAACAACCTGAGGCTCAGATATCACGGGAACCGCGAAGATCGGGAAGGATCCGTCGACAGCCTGAGCGCTATGACGGAGTCTACATCATTGATAATGATGAACCCCTTACTTATGCGGATGCGGTCAGTGGACCGGAGTCAGCTAGATGGCTTGATGCTATGCGAGCCGAGATGGACTCCATGTCAGATAACCAAGTCTGGGATTTGGTTGATCCGCCTCCGGGAGTAATCCCAATAGGCTGTAAATGGATCTTCAAGAAGAAGATTGACATGGATGGTAACGTAGTTACCTATAAAGGCAGGCTAGTTGCGAAAGGTTTCAAACAAATCTACGGGATAGATTATGATGAAACTTTCTCTCCTGTAGCCATGTTTAAGTCTATTCGGATTCTTTTCGCAATAGCTGCATATTACGATTATGAGATCTGGCAGATGGATGTGAAAACAGCTTTCCTTAATGGAAATCTGGATGAGGATGTGTATATGACACAACCGGAAGGTTTCACTGATCCATCAGATCGTCATAAAATATGCAAGTTAAAGAAGTCCATTTATGGACTGAAACAAGCATCTAGAAGCTGGAACATTCGTTTTGATGAATCAATCTCTGAGTTTGGTTTCATCAAGAACGAAGATGACCCGTGTGTTTATAAGAGGTTTAGTGGGAGCGTAATTACATTCCTAATCCTCTACGTCGATGATATCTTAATCATTGGAAATGATATTCTTGAACTGCATGCTGTTAAAGCATGGTTAGGAAAATGTTTCCAGATGAAAGATTTAGGAGAAGCAGCCTATGTGTTAGGTGTGAAGATCTACCGGGATAGATCCAAGAGGCTTCTCGGGCTGTGCCAGAGTACTTACATCGATAAAGTCCTGGAGAGATTCCATTTAGAGAATTCTAAACGTGGATATCTTCCAGTCAGACATGGTCTGAATCTTTCGAAGAGTCAGTGTCCACAAACACGGACTGAGAAGGATGAAATGGACAATACGCCTTATGCTTCGGCTATTGGGTCCATTATGTATGCGATGTTGTGTACTCGCCCAGACGTCGCTTACGGGTTAAGCGTGACCAGTCGATTCCAAAGTAATCCAGGTTTGGCGCACTGGATTGCAGTCAAGAACATTATAAAATATCTGCGGAGGACCAAAGATATGTTCTTGATATATGGTGGTCAGGAAGAACTCAGTATTGAAGGATATACTGACGCTTCATTCCAGTCGGACCAGGATGATTTCCGATCGCAATCAGGCTATGTTTTTAGCTTGAATGGTGGAGCAGTGGTGTGGAAGTGTTTCAAACAGTCAACTGTTGCTGATTCCACAACAGAAGCCGAGTATGTTGCAGCCTCGGAAGCATCCAAGGAGGCAGTGTGGATTCGTAAGTTCGTGAGAGAACTTGGTGTCGTTCCTTCGAGTGCAGATCCTTTGGTTATCTTCTGTGATAACACTGGAGCAATTGCACAAGCAAAGGAACCACGGTCGCACCAGAAGTCCAAGCACATACAGAGACGGTTTCACTTGATCCGGGAGATCATTGATCGAGGCGAGATCAAGATTTGCAAGGTTCATACAGATGACAATCTGGCAGACCCGCTTACCAAGCCTCTGGCGCAGCAGAAGCATGAGAAGCACTGTAATAATATGGGTTTGAGATTTCTCAACCATTAGATTAAGTGCAAGTGGGAGATTGTTGGGGTATGCCCTTAAGGCTAATGTTTGAGGCCTTGGGATTGTAAAAGTATCATGTAATAAACTCTTATGTTTATAAAAGGCATGGTTATTATTCAGGTTGTTACCTTGTCTGCTGTAATAAGTGTACTTCTGAATAATGTCTCAAAGCTGTTCAGCTAGGCTGACAGGCTATAAGTCCTTAGTCGAAATATCTTGGTGAACATGAGACAGCCTTGATATGGTTAAGACTAATATGTGTTCTAATCTTATAGGATGCTTCGAGCATGGAATAAGATGTAGACTCATGGGTACATTGGATGTACTGGACAGACCCTTTTAGGATATTCAATTGTTTGTCACAATGTGAATAATCCTTGATAGCAGCAAGTGGCACATTTCCTTTGACTTGAGATCACTTGTGTTTCTAAATGATGATTGTCATTGTTTTGAGGTAGTTCAATATCATTTGAAACATAATGATTATAGACTATCTTGGATGGTGAGCTTGAGTCAGGTTAGGGCACTAGTGATAGATAAAGGATTGCCGTCTCCTTGTTTAAGGAGTGTGATGTTCTAAAGGGGCCCCCCTTGTATGAGATGATTGAGAAAGTGTATGGCCATACCCAGATGACTATGTTCATCTGATCTAATCATGCTCATCGTATTGGAGATACAGGCTTGACATGCTTGTCCAATAAGAACATCCAGTGGCAAAGGAAACATGCATGCCTTGTGAGTTTGATTCACACTTGTGCCATGGTTTGGGTGTAGTCTTGGAAGACTATTTCCTTTATATCGGGAGACAGTGATGTGTTGCTAGATACCCCTCACTGATCGTGATAACGTAAGTTATCGTTACCGACATTTAAAGGAAACCCTCAGGGTCGCACAAATTGATGATATGGCTTTCTTGAGTCAGATCGTGTGGACTGAATTGTTTTGGTTCAGTTTAAAGGAGTTTAAACTCTGATTGTAAGTGAGATCTAGCCTGATCATGTTTGATTGATTAGGGCTTGAGATCGGTAAGCTTCGATCGAGAGTAGTGATGCTAGATCGGTGAGATCAAAGGCATCAAGGGATGTACGGTTAGATCTCGAACCTTCATGGTTCAGATGAGATTTAGACCATTGCTTGGCTTGGTTCAATTTAGTCTTTAAACCGAATTCAATTGGACCAAATTCAATTGAACCGGTTCACATATGTGAACGCATGGTTCAATCGAATTGGCGTTTTGTTTTGGTTCATTAGACATGAACGTTTGAAGTGATGACTTACCATTTTGGGAATGGAGGTTTCGGAAATGGTTCTTCAACGCCTCACTTGGATGAAAAAAAAAACGCTTGTCTCTTCTCAACGATTGCTGCTTGCTTTCGGTGTGGTGAGTTTGGACGAGGACAAGGAAGAGTTCATCCACGCCAAGTTCATCCTTCATCTCCTTCACGCGACAAGTGCACTTGAAGTCCTTGCTAGCACAAGGAGCAACAAGAAGAAAGGCCACTTCTCATCTTGTGTGCGCATCTTGTGGAGGAGACCCCTATTCGATCTCTTCTTCCAAGCCGACCTCCAACTCTATGGCTATGGTATAGATCTAAACTCATTCAAGTTGATCATATGCTCATGCTAAGATCGTTGAAAACACATGCTTCCGCTTGCAATTTTATGCGCCACCCCTTAGTGTTTTCGCCCCCCTCTTGAAAGGGATTGCATCAGGTTTGCGCTCCCCCTTGAAGGGGACCCTACAGTAAGTCTATCAACAATCACCCAAATAGCATCATGACCCAATCTGGTTCTGGGCAAACCACATACAAAATCCATACTGATGCATTCCCACTTCCACTCAGGAATAGGAAGAGGCTGCAACAAACCACCAGGCTTCTGATGTTCAGCCTTTACAGTCTGACAGGTTAAACACCTAGAGACAAAATCAGATACTTCTTTCTTCATACCCGGCCACCAAAAATTTTTCTTAAGGTCCTGATACATCTTAGTCACACCAGGATGTAGAGAATATTTGGAGTTATGGCTGTCCTCCAATATTTCTTTCCTCAAGCTCGGTTCCTCAGGGACACATACCCTTCCACGAAACCGAAGAATACCATCATCAGACAGGCTAAAATCCTGAACTGCGCCATCAACCAGACTATCCCTGATCTGAACTAATTTCGGATCCACAGACTGCTGATCTCTGATCTTCTGCAACAAAGCAGACTGTACTCTGAGAAAAGCCACATAACCCGACTGAACTCTAGGAGAAACACTGATCTTGAGATCGCTAAACTCCTGCAGTAACCGCCACTCACTGACTCGTAAAGCAGCTACTGAAGTAACTGGATGTCTGCTCAGTGCATCCGCCACTACATTGGCCTTTCCAGCCTGATACTGAATAGAGAAGTCATAGTCTTTGATCAACTCCATCCATCTTCTCTGTCTCATGTTCAACTCCTTCTGAGTGAAGATTGTTGGGGTATGCCCTTAAGCCTAATGTTTGAGGCCTTGGGATTGTAACAGTGTCATGTAATAAACTCTTATGTTTATAAAGGCATGGTTATTATTCAGGTTGTTACCTTGTCTGCTGTAATAAGTGTACTTCTGAATAATGTCTCAAAGCTGTTCAGCTAGGCTGACATGCAGTTAAGTCCTTAGTTGATATATCTTGGTGAACATGAGACAGCCTTGATATGATTGAGACTAATATGTGTTTTAATCTTATAGGATGCTTCGAGCATGGAATAAGATGTAGACTCATGGGTACATTGGATGTACTGGACAGACCCTACTAGGATATTCAGTTGCTTGTCACAATGTGAATATTCCTTGATTGTAACAAGTGGCACATTTCCTCTGACTTGAGATCACTTGTGTTTTCTAAATGATGATTGTCATTGTTTTGAGGTAGTTCAATATCATTTGAAACATAATGATTATAGACTATCTTGGATGGTGAGCTTGAATCAGGTTAGGGCACTAATGATAGACAAAGGATTGCCGTCTCCTTGTTTAAGGAGTGTGATGTTCTAAAGGGGCCCCCTGGATGAGATGATTGAGAAAAGAGTATGGCCATACCCAGGTGACAGTGTTCATCTGTTCTAATCATGCTCATCATATTGGAGTTACAAGCTTGACACGCTTGTCCAATAAGAACATCCAGTGGCAAAGTAAATATGCATGCCTAGTGAGTTGATTCACACTTGTGCTGTTTTTGGGTGTAGTCTTGGAAGACTCTTTTCTTTATATCGGGAGACAGTGATGTGTTGCTAGATACCCCTCACTGATCGTGATGATGTAAGTTGTCGTTACCGGCATTTAAAGGAAACCCTCAGGGTCGCACAATTTGATGATATGGCTTACTTAAGTCAGATCGTGTGGACTGAATTGTTTAAGTTCAGTTTAAAGGGATTTGATCTCTGATTGTAAGTGAGATCTGGTCTGATCATGTTTGATTGATTAGGGCTTGAGATCGGTAAGCTTCGATCGAGAGAATAGATGCTAGATCGGTGAGATCAGAAGCATCAAGAGATCAACGGTTAGATCTGGAGCCTTAGGGTTTATTTGAGATCTAGACTTGATTGGTTCTTAAACCGAACCAAATTGAACCAGCTCATGAAATGAGCGCATGGTTCAAGGCGTGGCGACATGTTCACTTGGCGTGAACATTGGAGCGATGAGTGGTTGCTATTTTTAGTAACCATGATCTCCACTTGGAGATGGCTCACGTTCGAATAGAGGGTTCTCTATTCTCGTCACTAAAAACTCATTTCCTCTTGACACCTTTTGGTGTGCGGCGACAACTTGAAGCATAGAGGAAGATTCGGCCAAGAGAGATCGATATCTCCATCCCTTTCCTTTCGATCAAAGACATCTTGGACGATCCTTGCTAGCACAAGGGACGACAAGAAGCAAGCCGTCGCTCATCTTGTGTGTGACGATTTGGAGGAGACCTTCGTTGTTCTCTTGCTTCCAAGGCGCCATCTTGAAATGGCTATGGTATGAATCGCATCTTCTCTATTCATGTTTTCGAAAGTTGATCATATAATGCATGCTCTTCGACCCTTGAATCCGCTGCCTATCATGTTGCGCCACTTTAGGGTTTCGCACCCCTCATGAAAGGGGTTCCCTGCAAAGATATACTTGAGACTCTGGTGATCAGTGAACAGATCGAACTCCTGACCCAGTAAATAGTGGTGCCATATCTTCAAAGCAAAGACTACGGCCGCCAACTCTAAATCATGAGTAGGGTAGTTCAATTCATACTCCTTCAGTTGTCTCGAAGCATAGGCTACTACAGAACCCTTCTGCATCAAGACACAACCCAACCCTTTGCCTGAAGCATCCGTATAAACAGTAAACCTTTCCCCATCACTAGGAATAATGAGGATCGGTGTACTAGTCAACCTTCTCTTCAGCTCCTGAAAGCTTTCTTCACACTTGTCATCCCAATTAAATTTGGCCTCCTTTCTGGTCAATTTAGTTAAAGGACCCGCCAGCTTGGAGAATCCCTCAACAAATCTCTGGTAGTAACCTGCTAATCCCAGGAAACTTCTGATCTCAGTAGCACTAGTCGGTCTTCCCCAATTGAGGATGGCTTGCACTTTAACTGGATCCACCGACACCCCTTGACCAGAAATCACATGCCCAAGGAAACTGATCTTCTCTAGCCAGAACTCACACTTACTAGCCTTGGCATATAATCGGTTCTTCCTCAGAACCTCCAACACTCTGCGCAAGTCACTGACATGATCTGAAGTAGTCCGAGAGTATACCAAGATATCATCTATAAAGACTACCACACAAGAGTCAAGCAATTCATGGAATACCCTATTCATCAAATCCATGAAGACAGCAGGTGCATTCGTTAGTCCAAAAGGCATAACTAGAAATTCAAAATGCCCATACCTGGTCCTGAAAGCAGTCTTAAATATATCATCATCCTTGACCCTAAGCTGGTAATACCCTGATCTCAGGTCAATCTTAGAGAACACTGTCGCTCCCTGTAATTGATCAAATAGATCATCAATTCTGGGGAGAGGATACTTATTCTTGATAGTCACTTGGTTCAGTTGCCTGTAGTCTATACACATCCTCAGGGTTCCATCTTTCTTCTTTACAAACAGTACTGGCACTCCCCAGGGAGAAGCACTAGGCCGGATATACCCTTTCTCTAGCAATTCCTCCAGTTGTTTCTTAAGCTCGGCCAACTCTGATGTAGCCATGCGGTAAGGAGCTCTGGAGATAGGTGCCGTACCTGGCGCCAACTCAATGCCAAACTCTACTTCTCTAATTGGTGGCAAGCCTGAAAATTCCTCAGAGAACACATCAGGAAATTCTTTCACCACCGCCATCTGAGTCAAATCAGGAGTAGAATCATCCTGCACCTTAACATGCGCAAGATAACCCTTGCATCCACTAGCAAGTAACTTCCTGGCCTGCAGGAAAGATATTACATGCGGTCCTTGGTCCGACACTAGACCTCTCACAAAAATCCTACTCCCATCTAGCAGATTTAAAGTGATTACTTTCTCAATGCAATCCACAGTAGCATGATGTGAAGACAACCAATCCATTCCTAAGATGACATCATAATCTTGCATGTCTAAGAGGATTAGATCTACCAGAAACTCATAACCCTCTACATGCACTACACAATCAGCACAAACAGTATCTGTAGATAATGACTTTCCTAAGGGAGTACTGACAGACACAACATAATCTAGCATCTTAGGTACAACAGATAAACATGCAGCAAATCTAACAGATACAAAAGACAGATTTGCATCAAGGTCAAATAAGATACGAGCTAACTAATCAAATACAAATAAGGTACCTTCCACGACGGATCGGGAAGCTCGTGTATCCTTCTCAGCCACAGCATAAACTCGTGTCTGGACTGTAGGCTTCTATGCACCTCTATTCTGTATCTCAGGCTCTTTGCAGTCCTTGACCATGGGCCCTGGTTTCTTACACCTGAAGCATACACCATTCCTCTTATGACAGTCTTTCACTAGATGTCCCTTGAGCCCACAATAATTACAAGTCCGGTCCTCTGTGATACTGTTTCTTACATCCCTAGCATCCCTGAACTGCTGCGGTGCATCCCTGGACTGCTGCGGTGCCTTGTATGAGTAAGGCTTATACCTGCTCTTTTTGTGGTCCTTATGTTTAGGGTACTTCTTACCCTTGCCGCCACTACCATACTGAGGAACCGCCGCCTCAGCTGCAGGAACCACTGTCACGGTAACATGAGAACTCCTCTCAGCTATGTATCTCTCAATGGTGCGTGCTCGCCCAACAGTCTCAACATAGGTCTCCAAGTGCTGAGCACCAACCTGCTCTCTAATGTCCCATCTGAGACCTCTGAGAAACTTGGTAGCTCTCCTCTTTTCAGTGTTTATCAGGTGAGGAGCATACTTTCCCAACTTAGTGAACTGCAACTCATACTGGTCCACTGTCATATCACCTTGCTCCAGGTGAATAAATGCCACCTCTCGGTCCTCCACCAAACTATTTGGGAAGTACTTCTCGTTAAATCGAGACAAGAAGTAAGGCCAATCTACAGTCTCATGTCTTTCTTCGGCAAGTCTCACCACGCCCTTCCACCACTCATCTGCGTCCCCACGCATCATATAGGTGGTCAGACATAACTTATCCTCATCTGAGCAGCGCATGACTTGGAAAATCTTTTCCAAGCACAACTGCCAGTTCTCAGCAGTACTGGATTCTGAGCCTCCATAAAAAGAACTAGGACCCAGTTTCTGGAATTCACTCACAAGTGAGGCATAGCGCCTGTGAGCGCCCTCCTGAGAGGCATCCCCCACCGCTCGAGTAGTAGTCTGGGGTCTCTCTTGAGTCAACTGCTGCAAGAGCTGCTGTTGCGCCTCTTGATGCTGAGTCTGTTGCTGCTGCAGCATCTGAGCTTGCCTCTCTATCATGGCACCTTGTTGCTGTACCATGCCTGTTAGAGCCTCAATAGCCCTTGAGAGATTCGGGGTCTGCTCATCCTCGCTGCCAGCATTTCCTCTAGTTCGCACCATCTTAAATTCCTACACACACATGCCCTAGTCAGGAAAACAAACATAAACCTATCAGGTGTCTAGCAATACACAAACATGTTTTTCCCCGAACTAAGTTTTAGCTAGCCAACTGCTCTGATACCATTCTGTAACATCCCGTTATCTTAACCCCAAACAAGCAACACAAATCATGAAAGAAACAGGATGTTATCATACAAGATCGATACATATGCTAGGTAAAACCCCGTTCAGGAAACCCGATCTGAAAATTTTCAAAAATCCATACATATAAATCTCCACAAAAACACAATTTCATAAAGGTACCTGCCACCACGCATTCCTTGCACTAGACATATGCAAGGCAACAGTTATATCAAATCCGTATCAAATCCATAAAATCCATAAAGGTACCTGCCACCAGGCAATACTTGCACTAGACATATGCAAGTTACAGGTATATCAAAACCGATTACAAAGAATACACCACAAACCGAATTTCAAAACAAATCACAAAATCGATTTTTATAAACTCATACCAAACACCGAAACCAGGCTGAAGCCCGCGGTGACACAAAAATCAAACTCATTTAACAGTCACAATCTGACATCATAAGTTCACACAGTTCACATGGTTCACATAGCTCATATCATTCATATAGTTCGGCCACAACCGGCCCCAAATAATTAAGCACAAAAGTTCTTAAACAGCAAACTAGCGATATCCACGCCAATGCTAATTCAAGAAATGCTCCCCTGCTCTATGCCTGAAAATAGTGAGGGGTGAGCTACACAACCCAGTGAGTGGATAGTCTAAATCGACCATCCATAACATACACTCAAAAATATAGACAGATTATTTTAAAAATCTTTAACAGGAACATTATGTCAATATATAACAACATAAAGAAAACAGAAGTCATATAAACAGTCAGATGTACACACCAACATATAACAAACTCAGTTTTATACTCTAAACCAACTCAGATGTACACACCAACACTTAATTAACCTAGTTGTCCAGCATATTCAGTAGTGACCATTATGGTCTAACCCGGCTTTGGCCTAAGCACTGGGAGACTGCAAAATTTCATGCAACATATAAACATGGACAGTGAGTAGAATCAAGAGGTGGCCCCCACCAGGTCACGACGTGGCACTTTGCTCTAAAACACCCCATAACACATCGATGGATAGTGTGTAGATTCAAGAGGTGGCCCCCGCCGGGTCACGACGTGGCACTTTGCTCTACGACACCCCATATCACAAAAAGAGTGATGACATCAAGAGGTGGCCCCTGTCCGACCAAGACATGGCACTTTGCGTCAAAACCCGTTCTCCCAAAAGGTTCCTACTGGACAACAGACACATCTTATATCTTATTTCACAACGGTGGACTCCTAAGTGTCAACTAGACTCTAGGATAGTCATCCGAATAATCATATCGGGCAGGCTGAACATCAACCCCCATCACAATAATCATAACAGGCAGGCTGAACAACAACCCCCTCACATATCACAATACAGGGCTGAAATTCAAACCCTTAACATATCACATATAGACTATCCCCTTGAGTACTTCTGTTACACTTAGCCTTAGTCCTAACCATTCCATGATCACAACACATAATATTCATAATTCACATAACCACATAATATTGAAAATCACATAATCACATGATATTCATAAATCACATAATATTCAAACATCACAAAGTAGTGTAGTCCTTAGATTTCATGCTGATTAATTCAGTCTAACCTTGCTAAATTATCACCCAATGTTCTCAAACATGAATACATGGTCTTAGATAAATAAACATGAGTTTTATAACATTATTAGCATTTATCAAGCACCCATAAAATCGACATATAGCATTTATCAAGCATACATAAAAATCAACATAAAATTAAACATAAAATTAAAACATGTATTCATACAATTGCTTTACAAATCACTACATGTAACCCACGGTTAACATAACATATTATCTACTAAATTTTAAACCTTAGTTAACATGAATATCATGCTCAAAATCATTGGTTTAAAACTTCCTAAATTCCATAAATTAATACCTTAAATTTCATATTACAAACTTTCGGTTTTCATAAAACAATCATCAAGATTTCGGTTGAAAGTTTTCATAAAACAATCATCAAGATTTCGGTTTCATAATTAACATCAAAATTTCAGTTTTCATAAATAATTATCAAGATTTCGAGTCTCATAATTATTATCAAGAATTCGGTTTTCATAACAATTATCAAGATTATTTCGGTTTTAAACATAGGAAAGATTTCAAGCAACCAAATTTATCATGTAGCACAACCATAATCATATTGATGTAAATTTCGAATAAGACACCCCACTCACCTCTTAACCGTGATCACCAATATGTAAAAAACCTTTCCAAAAATTCGTCTAAAGCTTTGAGAGACGCCACCAAACACCAAGGAATGCCGGCCAAAGGAAGAAGGAAGAGGAAAATCGCCAAGTTCTTCAAGAACCGCCCACTTCTTTGCCCTAGCCGCCCCAAGATTTTCTCAAGCCAACATCGCCAAATTTTTCTCCTTCCCTAACCGAATTACTAATTTGAATTTTCGGTTTTTAATTCTTTAACCCGCTAACCAACTAATTCAAATAGGGTTTAATCCATTTAACTAATAAATTCGAATTTTAAAACCCAATTAGTGCAAACCCAATAACCCATGGTTTAAGTGAAAATCCAATAAGAATTTAAATTAACATCCATTTAATGAATTCACTTAAACGCAAATCCAATAAGGATTTAATTAATATCCAATAAGCTAGTTAATTAACCAATAAGGTCTAATTAATTAACCAATAAACTCTAATTAATTAACTGAAATTAACATCCAATAAGTTAGTTAATTAATTAACATTAACATCCAAAAATCTCTAGTTAATTAACTATAATTTATCAACCAAAAATCTCTAGTTAATTAACTATTAATTAACAACCAAAATCTCTAGTTAATTAACTATAAATTAACAACCAATACATAGAAAAATATCACAGTCAGTAATTTTATTTAAATCATGAACACAATATCACAGCCAACGAGTTTATTTAAATCAAAAATAATGCTTACCAGGACTTAAGATCCTTGGATCTTACAGAAGAGGCTGCAAAAGGCTGGCGTTGTGCAGGCCGCTTCTTGGCATTGGTGGCTAGCGCATGATGGACTGAAGTGGCTGCAAAAGGCTGGCATTGTGCAGGCTACTTCTTGGCATTGGTGGCTGGCACATGATGGACTGAAGTGGCTGCAAAAGGCTGGCATTGTTCCCCTTTGCTCCAAAGGGAAAGTGGCGGTTGGAGATGAAGACAAATCCCACATGGCTGCCAACTAGGATGGTGGGATTTGGGGTAATTGTGGTGATGCTCCATTAGGTTGGGGTGGGCTGGTTCTCTCATAAGTTGGGCTGATGGGCTCATGGCACCTCTTGGAGTTGTCTTGACTTGATTTTGACTTGCATCCCAAAATGGAGTTGACCTAATCTATTACATCAATTGCATGCACTAACCTACCATACATAAGTGGCGGAACCTGGAAATGTAACTACATGGTGTAATTGGAGGGTGGATCTAACCTACCACATGATGCACCCTAATCTAAGACAAAAATAAGCAAAATGGGGTCCTAAGGAAGCCATGTCTAGTGGCTAGGATAGCCATATCTAGAGGGCTTCTTTCGAACCCGGGCGGACCTCTGAAGGTCCTGCCTCGGTCCCACATCATGATGAGACCTCAAAAACCCTCACTTAAATATCAGGTCTAGTAGCTTTCTAATGCGTAGCCCTCATCAAGCTATCGATCAGTGGTGTTGTGAACTATTTCCCACCCTCGTGGGACACACCCACTTATCTTTAAAAGGTGTGTGGTGGCAATAATTTCCCCAGTCCGTTTTAACTGGGCGCGCCTTTGCAAGGAAACCGTTGGCCCTAGGCATAACAATTAGGAATGGACTTGACTAGAATTTCATATGTGCTAGGCACATGATGAAACTCTAGAGGCATCATTGAGAGGTTGGGATTTCATGCTGTATCCCGCCCTCGCTGGACATGAAATGCCTAGACTGTCTCAATAAGGGGAATTGCTTAGAGCAATCGGCCGGCGTGCCTACCTTAGGAAGCATTGGTTACTTTGTGCATCTCATCCCACCCTCGTGGGATGCGAAGCCTCATGTGGAATAAGGATCCCATCTCACTAGAAAATCTTAAATTTCCCAATTGACTTTGTGGGTTGTCAATTTGATTAAAATAGTGGGAGCCATGGTCATTTAAAACAAGTCCAGTTTAAATGATCTGAATGTGGTACTGATCTGTTATTTCTTGGTTGTTGTAGAACAATGGCTACAAACACTGGCGGATTAACACTGCGATCCCTTCTTGATAAGGATAAGTTGGTTGGATCCAACTTTATGGACTGGCTTCGGAACTTGAGGATAGCCCTCAAGCTCGAGAAGAAGCTGTATGTCCTTGAGCAGCCTCTTCCTACGCCTCCTGCGCCTAATGCCCGAGCGGCAGACAGGGATGCTTTTAGAAAGCATCAAGATGACTCTTTGGAGGTAGCATGTCTCATGCTTGGCACTATGGCACCTGAACTTCAGGTGCAGTATGAGGAGCAAAACGCTTTTCAGATGATAACTCATCTGAAACAGATGTTTGAAGCTCAGGACTGAGAGATATGATACCGCCAAAGCAGTCTTTCGGTGCAAGTTATCTGAAAGTGCACCAGTGAGACCCCATGTTCTCAAATTAATTGGGAATGTGGATCATCTCAGGAGATTGGGGCAGAACATAGATAACGAGCTGGTTGTGGATCTTATTCTGCAGTCCCTGCCCCCTAGCTTCAGTCCATTTATTATAAACTTCAACATGAACCGGATTGAGTGCACGAGGGAGGAACTACTGAATATGCTCCAGACAGCCGAGCGTGAGATGGGTAAGACCAAGCCCAATTCTGTTCTTTTGGTCCCTGCGACCAAGAAGATAAAGAAGAAGGGTAAGGCACGTGCTAAGAGCAGTACCAAGGGTCCTACCAAGGCACTGAAGAAAAAGGTGAGGAAGTCAAAGGATCAGAGGTGCTTCCACTGTGGCGAGCAGGGCCACTGGAGAAGGGGCTGCAAGCAACTTCAGAATGAGGAGAAGAAAGGCTTGGCCTTAACTTCTAGCTCAGGTATTTATGTTACCGAAGTCAACCTTTCTACTTCTATTTCATGTGTATTGAATACCACATGTGGAGCTCATATTTGTACAAATATGTAGGGGCTTAAAAGAAGTAGATCGGTACGGGCTGGAGAGATTGACCTACGAGTTGGAAATGGAGCACAAGTTGCTGCTGTTGCTGTAGGCGTTTTGACTCTCTCTCTCCCATCAGGATTTCAATTAGAACTAGATAATTGCTATTATGTACCTTCGTTAACCAAAAACATTATATCTATTCCTTGCTTAGCAAGGAAAGGTTTTGTATTTGAAATAAAGGAGAACTCCTGTTCTTTTTCATTTGCAAATATGTTTTATGGGAAGGGCACATTGAGCAATGGCTTATATGTCTTGGACATGAATAGTTCTATCTGCAACATAAATAGTAAAAGGACCAAACTGAGTAGTTCAGTTGGTGGCTTCCTATGGCATTGTCGATTGGCTCATATAAACAAGAACCGCATTCAACAACTCCATGCAAATGGACTGTTGGACTCAAGTTCCTTGGAGGAATTTGATACATGTGAGCCTTGTTTATTAGTGAAAATGACAAAGGAACCCTTCACCAAAATTATTGAGAGGGCACAAGGTTTATTGGATCTCATACATACTGATGTGTGTGGGCCATTCAATAAACAAGCTAGAGGAGGGCATAGCTACTTCATTACCTTAGGCATCGTTGAGAGGTTAGGGTTTCATGTTGTATCCTGCCCTCGCTGGACATGAAATGCCCAGACTGTCTCAACAAGGGGAGTTGCTTGGAGCAACCGGCCAGCGCGACCACCTTAGGAAACATGGGTTACTTTGTGCATCTCATCCCACCCTCGTGGGACGCGAAGCCTCATGTGAAATAAGGATCCCATCTCACTAGGGAGTCTTAAACTTTAAGATTTACTTTGTGGGTTGTCAATTCAAATTTAAAATAGTGGGAGCAGTAATCATTTAAAACAAGTCCGATTTAAATGATTCGAAGTAGTACTAATCTGTTTTTCTTGGGTGTTGTAGAACAATGGCTACGAACACTGGCGGATTATCACTACGATCACTCCTTGATAAGGATAAGTTAGTTGGAACTAACTTTATGGACTGGCATCGGAACTTGAGGATAGTCCTCAAGCTCGAGAAGAAGCTGTATGTCCTTGAATAGGCTCTTCCTGCGGCTCCTCCGCCTAATGCCCGAACGGCAGACAGAGATGCTTATAAAAAGCATTAGGATGACTCTTTGGAGGTTGCATGTCTTATGCTAGCCAGCATAGCACCTGAACTGCAGGTGCAATATGAGGAGCAGAACGCTTTTCAGATGATCACTCATCTGAAACAGATGTTCGAGGCTCAGGCTAGAACTGAGAGATTTGACACCGCTAAAGTAGTCTTTCGGTGTAAGTTGTCTGAGGGTGCACCAGTGAGACCCCATGTTCTCAAACTTATTGGGAATGTGTGTAACATCCCAAGGGTACCTGCCACCACGCAATACTTGCACTAGACATATGCAAGTTACAGATATATCAAAACCGATTACAAAGAATACACCATAAACCGAAATTCACAACAAAATCACAAAATCGATTTTATAAACTCATATCAAACACCGAAACCAGGCTGAAGCCCGCGGTGACACAAAAATCAAACTCATAAGACTGCCATAACTGGCAACATACTTCACATAGTTCACATAGTCTCATGATTCACATAGTTCATATAGTTTATGTTAAGGCCACAACCGGCCCCAAGAATTAAGCATAAAAATTCTTAAAACAGCAAACAGCATAATTATCCACGCCAATGCACTCAAGACATGCGCCCCTGCTCTATGCCTGAAAATAGTGAGGGGTGAGCTACACAGCCCAGTGAGTGGATAGTCTAAATCGACTATCCATAACATACATTCAAAAATATAGGCAGATTATTTTTAAAAATATTTAACAGAACATTATGTCAACATATAACAAAATAAAGAAACAGAAGTCATATAGACAGTTAAATGTACACACTAGCATATAACAAATTCAGGTTCTAGAGTTTTACTCTAACCCAATTAAACACATATATTCTAAACCAACTAAACACACCATACTTAATTAACCTAGTTGTCCAGCATATTCAGTAGTGACCAATATGGTCTAACCCGGCTTGGCCAAAGCACTGGGAGCTGCAAAATCTCGTGCAACACATAAACATGGATAGTGAGTAGAATCAAGAGGTGGCCCCCGTCAGGTCACGACGTGGCACTTTGCTCTATCACCCCATAACACATCTGAGTGATGACATCAAGAGGTGGCCCCTGTCTGATCAAGACATGGCACTTTGCGTCTTATATCACCCCGTCACATAAAAGAGTAATGACATCAAGAGGTGGCCCCTGTCTGATCAAGACATGGCACTTTGCGTCTTATATTACCCCATCACATAAAAGAGTAATGACATCAAGAGGTGGCCCCTGTCCGACCAAGACATGGCACTTTGCGTCAAAACCCGTTCTCCCAAAAAGGTTCCTACTAGACAACAGACATATCTTATTTCATATTTCACAAAGGTGGACTCCTAAGTGTCAACTAGACTCTAGGATAGTCATCACAAAAAATCATATCGGGCAGGCTGAACATCAACCCCCATCACAAAAATCATAATAGGCAGGCCGAACATCAGCCCCCTCACATATCAAATACTGGGCTGAAATTCAAACCCTTCACATATCACATAAGGACTATCCTATGAGTACACTGTTACACTTAGCCATAGTCCTAACCAACACATAACACATAATATTCAAAATTCTCATAATCACATAATTTTCAAAAATCTCATAACCACATAATGTTCACAATTTACATAACAACATAATATTCCAAAAATCACATAAACACCTAATATTTAAAAAATCACATAATTACATAATATTAACAATCATATAATGTAGTGTGGTCCTTAGGTTTCATGCTGATTAGTTCAGTCAAACCTTACTAGGTTATCATCCAAATTTCTCAAACAATTTCTCAATAATGCAGTTAACAAGCATCCATAAAAATTAACATAAAACTAAAACATGTAGTCATACAAACTATCCATAAAATTAACAAAAATTAAAACATGTATTCATACCAACTATTTTACAAATCTCTACATATAAACCACGGTTAACATAACATACTATCTATTAAATTTTACACCTTGAATTAACATGAATTTCATGCTCAAACCATTGGTCTAAAACTTCGGAATTTCCATAAGAGAATACCTTAAATTCCTTATTACAATTTTCGGTTTTCATAAACAATCATCAAGATTATTTCGGTTTAACTACCATCAACAAGGTTTCGGTTTTCATTCATGCTACAAACATCATTGACTTAATGTTACCAAAATTGATTTCGGTTTAACTATAATTAACAAGAGTTTCATACTCAAAATTCAATGATTTAATGCTACCAAAATTCCTATAAAAATACCTTAAATTTCATACAAATTTTCGGTTAAATAATCATCATATAATCACCTTTGAAAAATTCGGTTTTCATGATATAATCAACCTTACAAAATTCGGTTTTCATCATATAATCAACTTTACAAAATTCGGTTTTCATCATGGTGAAGTCTTGAATTTCGGTTTTAGCATGGTAAGATTTCCAACAAGCGAATATATCATCTAACTCATCAATTAACATAAACAAATAGATAGAAATCAATTAGACAACCCACTCACCTCTTAACCGAGAACACAAGGTGAAAAACCCTTCCAAAAATTCGTCTAAGGCTTTGAAAGATGCCACCAAACACCAAGGAATAAATCGCCAAAGGGGAAGAGATGGAGAAATCACCAAAAATCGCCTCAAGAGCTCTTCAAGAATCGCCTAAGTTCCTTCAAGCCGTCGCCCAATGTTTTTCTCCAAGCCAAAAATCGCCAACACTCTACCCTAACCGAAATTACCTACTTAAATTTCGGTTTTTAACTCTTAACCCATTAACCCATTAATTCAATTCGGGTTTAATCCACTTAATTAATAATTTGAATTTTAAAACCCAATTAGTTTAAACCCATTAATTCAACCATTAACTTAACGAAAATCCAATAAGGTCTATTTAACATCCAATAAGGGTTTAATTAACCAATAGGGTCTAATTAATTAACTTACAAGCTCTAATTAATTAACTTACAATTTACAACCCATAAATCCTAATTAATTTATCATGAACAACCAATAATAATTTATCATAAATTAACAGCCAATAATCAAATAAATAATCTCTAATTAATTTACAATAAATTAACAACCAAAAATCTCTAGTTAATTAACTATTAACAACCAATACATAGAAAAATATCACAGTCAATAATTTTAGACAAAATCAAAATAATGCTTACCAGGACTTAAGATCCTTGGATCTTACATCCCTCCCTCCTTATAAAGCTTTAGTCCTCTAAAGCTCAGCATCCATATCATCAAAGAGGTAAGCATAAAATTTTCTCATATCAGCTTCAGTCTCCCAAGTCGCCTCCTCAACAGCCTGATTTCCCCAGATAACCTTTACCAAAGGTATAGTCTTGTTTCTCAGGACTTTATCTTTTCTATCCACAATCCGGAGAGGTCTTTCCTCGAAAGTCAAATCACTCTGAATCTGAAGAGGTTCCAACTCTAACACATGAGATGGATCAGGATGATATTTCCTCAATGCAGAGACATGGAATACATTATGCACATGATCCATAGCAGGAGGTAAAGCCAATCGGTAAGCCACTGGACCAACTCTCTCAATAATATCAAAAGGGCCTACAAACCTAGGGCTCAACTTGCCCTTTTTGCCAAACCTCATAACACCCTTAGTAGGTGACACCTTCAAGAACACATGATCCCCTACCATAAACTCCAAGGAACGATGACGGTCGTCAGCATAACTCTTCTGTCTGTCCCAAGCAATTTTCAGTTTATCCCGGATCTTTCTGACCTTATCAGTAGTCTCCTGTACTGCATCAGATCTCAAAATCATTCTGTCACCAGTTTCCTCCCAACACAAGGGAGTCCTACACCTTCTCCCATACAAAGCCTCATAAGGAGCCATCTGAATACTGGAGTGGAAACTATTATTATAAGTGAACTCTATCAAAGATAGATCCCGGTTCCACTCAGAACTCCAATCAACCACATAGGCTCTCAACAGATCTTCTAGAGTTTGTATAGTACGCTCCGTCTGGCCATCAGACTGAGGATGATATGCTGTACTAAAACTCAACTTAGTACCCAAACCTTCCTGTAAGCTCTTCCAAAATCTGGACAGAAACCGAGAGTCCCTATCAGACACGATATCAACGGGCACTCCATGCAGTCTGACTATCTCATCAATGTACAATCTGGCCAGCCTCTCTAAAGAATAAGTCATCTTAATCGGAAGAAAATGGGCTGATTTAGTAAGTCTATCAACAATCACCCAAATAGCATCATGACCCAATCTGGTTCTGGGCAAACCACATACAAAATCCATACTGATGCATTCCCACTTCCACTCAGGAATAGGAAGGGACTGTAACAAACCACCAGGCTTCTGGTGTTCAGCCTTCACAGTCTGACAGGTTAAACACCTAGAGACAAAATCAAACACTTCTTTCTTCATACCCGGCCACCAAAAGCTTTTCTTGAGGTCCTGATACATCTTAGTCACACCAGGATGTAGAGAATATTTGGAGTTATGGCTGTCCTCCAATATTTCTTTCCTCAAGCTCGGTTCCTCAGGGACACATACTCTTCCACGAAACCGAAGAATACCATCATCAGACAGGCTAAAATCCTGAACTGCGCCATCAACCAGACTATTCCTGATCTAACCTAATCTCGGATCCACAGACTGCTGATCTCTGATCTTCTGCAACAAAGCAGACTGCACTCTGAGAAAAGCCACATAACCCGACTGAACTCTAGGAGTAACACTGATCCTGAGATCGCTGAACTCCTACAGTAACCGCCACTCACTGACTCGTAAAGCAGCTACTGAAGTAACTGGATGTCTGCTCAGAGCATCCGCCACCACATTGGCCTTTCCAGCCTGATACTGAATGGAGAAGTCATAGTCTTTGATCAACTCCATCCATCTTCTCTGTCTCATGTTCAACTCCTTCTGAGTGAAGATATACTTGAGACTCTGGTGATCAGTGAACAGATCAAACTCCTGACCCAACAAATAGTGACGCCATATCTTCAAAGCAAAGACTACGGCCGCCAACTCTAAATCATGAGTAGGGTAGTTCAATTCATACTCCTTCAGTTGTCTCGAAGCATAGGCTACTACAGAACCCTTCTGCATCAAGACACAACCCAACCCTTTGCCAGAAGCATCCGTATATACAGTAAACCTTTCCCCATCACTAGGAATAATGAGGATCGGTGTACTAGTCAACCTTCTCTTCAGCTCTTGGAAGCTCTCTTCACACTTATCATCCCAAATAAACTTAGCCTCCTTTCTGGTTAATTTAGTTAAAGGACCCGCCAACTTGGAGAATCCCTCAACAAATCTCCGGTAGTAACCTGCTAAACCCAGGAAACTCCTGATCTCAGTAGCACTAGTCGGTCTTCCCCAATTAAGAATGGCTTGCACTTTAACTGGATCCACAGACACCCCCTGACCAGAAATCACATGCCCAAGGAAACTAATCTTTTCCAGCCAGAATTCACACTTACTAGCCTTGGCATATAATCGGTTCTTCCTCAAGATCTCCAATACTCTGCGCAAATCACTGACATGATCTGAGGTAGTCTGAGAGTACACCAATATATCGTCTATAAAGACCACCACACAAGAGTCAAGCAACTCATGGAATACCCTGTTCATCAAATCCATGAAGACAGCAGGTGCATTCGTCAGTCCAAAAGGCATAACTAAAAATTCGAAATGCCCATACCTGGTCCTGAAAGCAGTCTTAAATATATCCTCATCCTTGACCCTAAGCTAATAATATCCTGATCTCAGATCAATCTTAGAGAACACTGTCGCTCCCTGTAATTGATCAAATAGATCATCAATTCTGGGAAGAGGATACTTATTCTTGATAGTCACTTGGTTAAGCTGCCTGTAGTCTATACACATCCTCAGGGTTCCATCTTTTTTCTTCACAAATAGCACTGGCGCTCCCCAGGGAGAAGCACTAGGCCGAATATATCCTTTCTCTAACAATTCCTCCAGTTGTTTCTTAAGCTCGGCCAACTCTGAAGTAGCCATACGATAAGGAGCTCTGGAGATAGGTGCCGTACCTGGCGCCAACTCAATGCCAAACTCCACTTCTCTAATTGGTGGCAAGCCTGAAAATTCTTCAGAGAACACATCAGGAAATTCTTTCACCACCGCCATCTGAGTCAAATCAGAAGTAGAATCATCCTGCACCTTAACATGCGCAAGATAACCCTTGCATCCACTAGCCAGTAATTTCCTGGCCTGCAGGAAAGATATCACATGCGGTCCTTGGTCTGACACTAGACCTCTCACAAAAAGTCGATTCCCATCTAACAAATTCAAAGTGATTACTTTCTCAAAGCAATCCACAGAGGCATGATGGGAAGACAACCAATCCATTCCTAAGATGATATCATAATCTTGCATGTCTAAGAGGATTAGATCTACCAGAAACTCATAACCCTCTACATGTACTACACAGTCAGCACAAACAGTATCTGTAGATAACGATTTTCCTAAGGGAGTACTCACAGACACAGCATAATTCATCACCTTAGGTAACACAGGTAAACATGCAGCAAACTTAACAGATACAAAAGATAAATTTGCACCAGGGTCAAATAATATGCGGGCTAACTGATCAAATACGAATAAAGTACCTTCCACGACGGATCGGGAAGCTCGTGTATCCTTCTCAGCCACAGCATACACTCTAGTCTGGACTGTAGGCTTATCTGCGCCTCTAGGTTGCATCTCAGGTTCTCTGCAGTCCTTAGCCATGTGCCCTGGTTTCTTACACCTGAAGCATACACCATTCTTCCTATGGCAGTCTTTCACTAGATGTCCCTTGAGCCCACAATGACTACAAGTGATACCGTTTCTTACATCCCTGGCATCCCTGAACTGCTGCGGTGCATCCCTGGTCTGCTGCGGTGCCTTGTAGGAGTAAGGCTTATACCTGCTCTTCTTGTAGTCTTTATGCTTAGGGTACTTCTTACCCTTGCCGCCACTACCATACTGAGGAACCGCCGCCTCAGCTGCAGGAACCACTGCCACGGCAACATGAGAACTCCTCTCAGATATATACCTCTCAATGGTGCGTGCTCGCCCAACAGTCTCAACATAGGTCTCCAAGTGTTGAGCACCAACCTGCTCTCTAATGTCCCATCTGAGACCTCTGAGAAACTTGGTAGCTCTCCTCTTTTCAGTGTTTATCAGATGAGGAGCATACTTTCCCAATTTCGTGAACTGTAATTCATACTGGTCCACTGTCATATCACCCTGCTCCAGATGAATAAATTCCACCTCTCAGTCCTCAACCAAGCTATCTGGGAAGTACTTCTCGTTAAATCGAGACAAGAAGTAAGGCCAATCTACAGTCTCATGTCTTTCTTCGGCAAGTCTCACTACGCCTTTCCACCACTCATCTGCGTCAGCACGCATCATATAGGTGGCCAGACATAACTTATCCTCATCTGAGCAGCGCATGACTTGGAAAATCTTTTCCAAGCACAACTGCCAGTTCTCTGCATTACTGGATTCTGAGCCCCCATAAAAAGAGCTGGGACCCAGTTTCTGGAATTCACTCACAAGTGAAGCATAGCGCCTGTGAGCGCCCTCCTGAGAGTCATCCCCCACCGCTCGAGTAGTAGTCTGGGGTCTCTCTCGAGTCAGCTGCTGCAAAAGCTGCTGTTGTGCTTCTTGGTGCTGAGTCTGCTGCTGCTGCAGCATCTGAGCTTGCCTCTCTATCATAGCACCTTGTTGCTGAACCATGCCAGTCAGAGCCTCAATAGTTCTCGTGAGGTTCGGGGTCTGCTCGCCCTCATCACTAGCATTTCCTCTGGTTCGCACCATCTTAAATGCCTACACACGCATATCCTAGTCACACACATATCATAGTCAGGAAAACAATCATAAACCTATTAGGTGTCTAGCAATACACAAACATGTTTTCCCCCAAACTAAGTTTTAGCTAGCCAACTGCTCTGATACCATTCTTTAACATCCCACATTCTTAACCCCAAACAAATGGCACAATTCACAAATGATACAGGATGTTTCATATAAGATCGATCATATGCTAGGTAAAACCGAGTTCAAGAAAACACGATCTGAAAAATTCCCATAAATTCATACATACAAATTCACAAAACTCAAATCTCATAAATCTCATAAGGGTACCTGCCACCACGCAATACTTGCACTAGACATATGCAAGTTACAGATATATCAAAACCGATTACAAAGAATACACCATAAACCGAAATTCACAACAAAATCACAAAATCGATTTTATAAACTCATATCAAACACCGAAACCAGGCTGAAGCCCGCGGTGACACAAAAATCAAACTCATAAGACTGCCATAACTGGCAACATACTTCACATAGTTCACATAGTCTCATGATTCACATAGTTCATATAGTTTATGTTAAGGCCACAACCGGCCCCAAGAATTAAGCATAAAAATTCTTAAAACAGCAAACAGCATAATTATCCACTCATCTGCTTCAGCACGCATCATATAGGTGGCCAGACATAACTTATCCTCATCTGAGCAGCGCATGACTTGGAAAATCTTTTCCAAGCACAACTGCCAGTTCTCTGCATTACTGGATTCTGAGCCCCCATAAAAAGAGCTGGGACCCAGTTTCTGGAATTCACTCACAAGTGAAGCATAGCTCCTGTGGTACTTCTTACCCTTTGGAAGAACTCCCCAAAGCAAGGTCGCCTTCTTCAACGTCTTCTTCCTCACCACAAGGAAGAAGGTCGCCAAGGTTCTTGTCGCCACTAGCAAGAACTCACCTCAGCTTGAGCGTGGAAGAGATTAGCCGCCAAAGACCAACTCGCCTCTCTATTTGAATTAGTGGATCGGGTTGGGTTTAAGTGAACCAACCCGCCAACCCACTTGATGAACCAAACCGCCAAGCCTCTTGATGGATATGCGCTTAAGTGGGGAATCCAATTAACTTATCTTAATGGATCCTCACTTAACCTCCTTATTGGATGTTCTCATAAGTGAGCACATGCAAGACATGTGCCACTTATTCAAACACTTAGCCAAATTCGCCAAGGCCTTAAGAAGACTAGATCAGCCCCCTTAAGCCTCTAGGATGAACCCTGATCAAGTCCAGATGAGACCTGACCATGGTTAGGCTAACCCTGGTTAAGTTAACCATGGTTAAGCTAACCCTGGTTCACCAAAGAAGTCCAATGTCCTCCAATGAACTCCAAAGCACCCCCAGGCCATGCCCAAGGATATAGTATGTCGATGTACCTGCAAAAACATACTTAACACAATGTCAGTAACCTAACTTCACTAGTAGGCTCCCTGCAACACCAGCCTAGCACCCCTCTAGACTCCTCCATTCCTCCCCAGAACCCCGCTGGATCCATGGAATGGTCTGGGGTATAACCCCAGCATACCCAGGGTCTCACAATACTCCCCCAACTGAATTGGCACTCGCCCTCGATGCCATCAGCTGATCATATGCCCTGGCTAGCTCCTCAAACTGGGTAATGTCTTCTACCTTCTCCCAGGTAGCATCCTCCTCTAGTTCATTCTCCCACTGAACTAGGAACTCCATCTTACGACCTCCAGGTGGTCCTGAGCCATAGACTCTATGGTCTAAAAATTTTACTGGCTTCTTGGCAAACTCAATCCTGCCCCTCGCAGGTTGCCTCCTCACCTGTCCACGGTCTGGATGCCTGTCATCAGTATGATACTTCTTTAAAAGACTGACATGAAAGGTAGGATAAAACTGAAGCCATCGTGGTAAGTCCAATCTATATGCAACTGGGCCTACTCTTTTAATGATCCTGAAAGGACCCTCATACCTCCTCACTAGGCCTCTATGGTATGTCTTAGCATCAGTTTTTCTCCACATCTGTGGTGTAAGTTTCAGAAGGACCAACTCTCCAACTACAAACTCCACATGTCGTCTATCTCTATCAGCATAGAGCTTCATTCTGTTTCTGGCCTCTTCCAGGCTGTCACGAGCTTCATCCCACAGCTCGGACCTATCCTCAATAAAATCAACTGCTGCCTGACATTCTCCCCCTGCGCCCCTATTTAGTGTATCCATGGGTGTCATAGGCTGCAGACCCGAGGAGAGCATCCGGAGTTTCTTATGATGTACCGGTGAGACTTGGATCATGGTCAGGGCGGGTACATGCCATGGTGACTGCTCTTGACGACTTTGATGTTATAGTTGGTATGGATTTACTTCGCAGAGCGAAGGCGGTCCCAATGCCACACTTAAACGGATTGCAGATAGTTGATGAACGATCACCCTGTTTTCTCCCTTGCCACACTGCGGCAAAGGTTGAGAGTAAGAACAAGGGCAAAGAGATAGTGGCAGCATCTATTGTAGCCAGAGGACTTCGTCGTGGTGAGACCACTTATCTGGCGCATGTCAGGGTAGTGGAGGACTTTCCTCAGACTATTTCTACACCTGTGCAGCCGAGTGGACATAGGGGAGGTTCGGCCGACCTTCCTAGTTCTAGTAGGAGCCGTGATGTTGAGATGAGTGTGGGGGCGGCGAAGATGTCTTTGGAGGATCGTGTTCAGCTATTACCTGCACCTATAGGGGAGTTGTTGCAGGAGTACAGTGATGTAGTACCGCCGGAGATGCCGAAGGTGTTACCACCTAGGCGCGATATTGACCATGCGATCGAGTTGATCCCAGGGGCTGTTCCACCAGCCCAAGCACCTTATCGGATGCCACCTGCTGAGTTAGAGGAACTCAGGAAGCAATTAGATGAATTGTTAGAGTCTGGGTATATCCAGCCTTCGAAAGCACCGTATGGAGCACCTGTGCTATTCCAGAGGAAGAAGGATGGGTCAATGAGGATGTGTGTTGATTATAGGGCTCTTAACAAGGTGACTGTTAAGAACTCCTATCCTATACCATTGATCCAGGATTCGATTGATAGATTGGTTCATGCCAAAGTTTTTAGTAAACTTGACCTTCGTTCCGGGTATTGGCAGGTCAGAATTGCAGAAGGGGATGAGCCCAAGACCACATGTGTTACACGTTATGGGTCTTATGAGTTTCTGGTGATGCCATTTGGGCTAACCAACGCTCCAGCGACTTTTTGTAACTTAATGAATAACATCCTACACCCATTTCTTGATAAGTTTGTGGTGGTGTATTTGGATGATATTGTAATATATTCTGAGAGTCTGGAGGAACACACTGAACACTTGAGGCAGGTGTTGGCAGTATTGAGGGAAAGTCAATTATATCTGAAGTTGGAGAAATGTGACTTTGCCCAGAAGGAGGTTGAATTTCTTGGACACATCGTTGGGGGTGGACAAGTGAGAATGGATGAGAAGAAGGTGGCGGCAATAGTGGATTGGCCGGCCCCTATCTCAGTTAGCACCCTTAGATCTTTTCTGGGGTTAGCTAATTTTTATAGGCGGTTTATCAAGGACTACTCTAAGGTTGTAGCTCCTTTGACCGACCTCTTGAGGAAAGATGTTTCCTGGTGTTGGGAGGAGAGACACCAGAGGGCATTTTCAGATCTGAAGGAGAGGGTGACTTCAGAGCCTATTTTGAGACTTCCAGATTTTGCTTTACCCTTTGAGGTACATACAGATGCATCGGATAGGGCTTTAGGAGGAGTCCTAGTCCAGGAGGGTAGACCGATTGCATATGAGAGTAGGAAGCTCAAAAGTGCTGAATTGAACTATTCTGCTCATGAGAAGGAGATGCTAGCTGTAGTGCACTGTTTGAGGATTTGGAGAGTATACTTGCTGGGGAGTAAGTTTACTGTCAAAACTGATAATGTAGCCAACACATTTTTTCAGACCCAAAAGAAGTTATCTGCGAGACAAGCTAGATGGCAGGAGCAACTAGCTGAGTTTGATTTTGGGTGGGAACACAAGCCAGGGCGCATTCATCAGGTGCCTGATGCACTCAGTCGGATTGCAGTGGTGACTTTTTGTAGTGCATTATCCTATGCTCAGAGTAAGATAGTGGGACTCATCAGAGATCAGGCACTGGCAGATCAAACCTATGAGAAGCTGTTA
The DNA here is from genome assembly GCA_027563935.2 of Costus lasius. Classification (NCBI taxonomy): domain Eukaryota; kingdom Viridiplantae; phylum Streptophyta; class Magnoliopsida; order Zingiberales; family Costaceae; genus Costus; species Costus lasius. Next base: position 59,587,041 of record CM050454.1, on the reverse strand, counting down.
TCTCAGATTAGGATGGGGGTCATCCGGAGATACTATATTAATGATGAAGGTTTGATCATGGCCAAGGGAGACCGACCTTATGTTCCATCCTTAGGAAACATTAGGTACGGCTTGATGAGTGAGTATCATGACACCGTGTGGGCGGGTCATCCAGGAGGCAAGAGGATGTATGCCTTAATCAGCAGAGCATGGTATTGGCCGGGGATGAAAGAGGATATCGAGCATTATGCTAAGACTTGTCATGCATGCCAGCAGGACAAGATAGAAAGGAGGAAAGATGCAGGGCTTTTGCAGCCGTTGCCTATACCAGATAGACCTTTTTTATCAGTATCCATGGACTTCATCACCCATTTCCCCAGAGTAGACGGGATGGCGTCTGTGTTTGTTGTGGTGGACAGACGGAGTAAATATGCTGTATTTGCTGCTGCACCAGAGGTTTGCACAGCAGAGGTTACTGCTAACCTGTTTTTGACACACGTAGTAAAACATTTTGGGTTACCCAAGGAAATTATAAGTGATAGGGATCCTAGATTTACTGGAAAGTTTTGGACTTCCCTATTCAAAAGAATGGGTACCGATTTAAAGATGTCAACAGCATACCATCCCCAGACTGATGGTCAAACAGAAAGAATTAATGCATTACTGGAAGAATACTTGAGACATTTTGTTTCTTCTACACAGAAGAATTGGTTGAGATTGCTAGACACAGCCCAGTTTGCATATAATATCCAAACATCATCAGCAACTGAGAAGAGCCCATTTGAGCATGTGTTAGGGTGGCAGCCTATGACACCCATGGATACACTAAATAGGGGCGCAGGGGGAGAATGTCAGGCAGCAGTTGATTTTATTGAGGATAGGTCCGAGCTGTTGGATGAAGCTCGTGACAGCCTGGAAGAGGCCAGAAACAGAATGAAGCTCTATGCTGATAGAGATAGACGACATGTGGAGTTTGCAGTTGGAGAGTTGGTCCTTCTGAAACTTACACCACAGATGTGGAGAAAAACTGATGCTAAGACATACCATAGAGGCCTAGTGAGGAGGTATGAGGGTCCTTTCAGGATCATTAAAAGAGTAGGCCCAGTTGCATATAGATTGGACTTACCACGATGGCTTCAGTTTTATCCTACCTTTCATGTCAGTCTTTTAAAGAAGTATCATACTGATGACAGGCATCCAGACCGTGGACAGGTGAGGAGGCAACCTGCGAGGGGCAGGATTGAGTTTGCCAAGAAGCCAGTAAAATTTTTAGACCATAGAGTCTATGGCTCAGGACCACCTGGAGGTCGTAAGATGGAGTTCTTAGTTCAGTGGGAGAATGAACTAGAGGAGGATGCTACCTGGGAGAAGGTAGAAGACATTACCCAGTTTGAGGAGCTAGCCAGGGCATATGATCAGCTGATGGCATCGAGGGCGAGTGCCAATTCAGTTGGGGGAGTATTGTGAGACCCTGGGTATGCTGGGGTTATACCCCAGACCATTCCATGGATCCAGCGGGGTTCTGGGGAGGAATGGAGGAGTCTAGAGGGGTGCTAGGCTGGTGTTGCAGGGAGCCTACTAGTGAAGTTAGGTTACTGACATTGTGTTAAGTATGTTTTTGCAGGTACATCGACATACTATATCCTTGGGCATGGCCTGGGGGTGCTTTGGAGTTCATTGGAGGACATTGGACTTCTTTGGTGAACCAGGGTTAGCTTAACCATGGTTAACTTTGTTGGGGTATGCCCTTAAGGCTAATGTTTGAGGCCTTTGGGATTGTAATAAGTATCATGTAATAAACTGTTGTGTTTATAAAGGCATGGTTATTATTCAGGTTGTTACCTTGTCTGCTGTAATAAGTGTACTTCTGAATAATGTCTCAAAGCTGTTCAGCTAGGCTGACAGGCTATATGTCCTTAGTCGAGATATCTTGGTGAACATGAGACAGCCTTGATATGATTGAGACTAATATGTGTGCTAATCTTATAGGATGCTTCGAGCATGGAATAAGATGTAGACTCATGGGTACATTGGATGTACTGGACAGATCCTACTGGGATATTCCATTGCTTGTCACAATGTGAATGATCCTTGTAAGCAGCAAGTGGCACATGTCCTTTGACTTGAGATCACTTGTGTTTCTAAATGATGATTGTCATTGTTTTGAGGTAATTCAATATCATTTGAAACATAATGATTATAGACTATCTTGGATGATGAGCTTGAGTCAGGTTAGGGCACTAGTGATAGATAAAGGATTGCCGTCTCCTTGTTTAAGGAGTGTGATGTTCTAGAGGGCCCCCCTTATATGAGATGATTGAGAAAGTGTATGGCCATACCCAGATGACTATGTTCATCTGATCTAATCATGCTCATCGTATTGGAGTTACAGGCTTGACATGCTTGTCCAATAAGAACATCTAGTGGCAAAGGAAACATGTCTGCCTTGTGAAGTGGATTCACACTTGTGCTGTGATTTGGGTGTAGTCTTGGAAGACTCCTTCCTTTATATCGGGAGACAGTGATGTGTTGCTAGATACCCCTCACTGATCGTGATAACGTGAGTTGTCGTTACCGACATTTAAAGGAAACCCTAAGGGTCGCACAATTTGGTGATATGTCTTACTTGAGTCAGATCGTGTGGACTGGATTGTTTTGATTCAGTTTAAAGGAGTTTAAACTCTGATTGTAAGTGAGATCCAGTCTGATCATGTTTGATTGATTAGGGCTTGAGATCGGTAAGCTTCGATCGAGAGTGTGGATGCTAGATCGGTGAGATCAAGAGCATCATGAGATGTACGGTTAGATCTTGAATCTTCATGGTTCATAGAGATTTAGACCATGGCTTGGGTTGGTTCTTTTGGTCTTTGGACCAATTGGAATTGAACCGAATTCAATTGATCCGGTTCACATTTGTGTTCGATTGGTTCAATTGAATTGGCGTTGGGGATAAGTTCACAAGACATGAACGCATGTCTTGATGACTTTCCTTAATGGGAAGTCTTGAAAACGCCTAACGCCAAATAACGCAAAAGCTTAATGTTCCTTGTGTCTTTCGAAAGCTCGCTCTCGTGGGTGGTGTGTGGACGATCTTGGAGAAGAGCTCTCGGCGACAAGGAAGAACATCTCATCTCCTCAACACCAAAGGGCACCTTGGCAATTGTTGCTAGCACATCAAGTTGCGCAAGAAGTAAGCCTTCATCCTTTGTGTGTGTCTTCTTTGGAGGAGAGCCCTCTTCGGCCTCTAGCTTCCAAGCCGCCACCCTTACATGGCTATGGTAAAAGATCTCAAACTTGATCTTTGGTTAATTATAAAGTTGATCATTTACATGAGTTCATGCAAACGATTTTATTGAAACTCTAGAAGAATACATTTCCGCATGTTCTAGGGTTTGCCCCCCTCTTGAAAGGGGTTTTTCATGCTTGCGCTCCCCCTTGAAGGGGACCCTTCAATTGGTATCAGAGCAGGTTATGCATGAATCATGTGGTTGCTTTAGTGATCCTTGTTTGCGCTTGCAATGTTTAGATCTATGTACATGCTGAATAAACTACATGCTAGTTTAAAACTCTTAGATGTAGGTTTATCTTTGAATTGCGCATGTATAATGTTATGGTAAGCGCTTGTTCATGTTTTGAAAAGGAAAAGCCTTATCTTGCGCACCCATTAGATCTAAAGCGTCTACTATAATCCCTTAGATGGGTTGGTAGGGTTGAAAGCATAATCTAAATAGATCCAAGTCTGATCAGACCATCTGACAGCTCAGATGGGTTGACCTGATAGCACCTATGCGCATGCACTGGGTGGCTATAGGTTGACTGCATCAAGGGCGTGTAACGAGGTCTGGTTGAGACAACCAATGAACACTCTTGAGTTAGGCCCGGGGTCACACCCGCTTGCCAAAACTCTTGAAGGTGGTTCAGCCCTTGGCGGATGCATGGTTGACCATTAGGTCAACTCGGGTCAGTTAGGACTCGGTGCATGCAAGGGCAGTGGATCTGACTAGATGTATGAGTGGATCCCTATCAATGGACCATTGTAAGGTTGTAGGACTGATAAGAAAATTAAAATTGATGCCAATGGGGTTTTTCAAAAATTTATTTTCTTTTAATTGGATCACATGTGGAATGTTTGATGCCATGTGCTTGTTTATTTATTCTTATGTGGGCCGCCCATGTTAATTGTGTGCTGTGCTGGGGCCTGCGAGCCTGGGATTATACTTGTAAGATAATATTATTGTGATCTGCGAATCACATTTTTTTTAATCTATTGTATAATTGACCTGCGAGTCAAAGCTTGTCTAGATAGATCAAATTGTATTTGATTAGACAAGAGCACAAATGCACACATCCCAAAGGGGCATTCAGCTGGTGGCGCACCTGAGGTGCTCTTGGCGCTAGGGCCCTGGGTTGGACCAGATGAGATGCAAATGGAGCTCAAGTGAAGACTTAAGTAAAATTAAGGTCTTACTTAGGGTTCATGGGCATTTACCACATAAGATCAGCATGCTTTCTTTTATTGCTTATTGCTTATATAAGTAGAATTGCATGTGTTTATCTTCTGCTATCACCATAGGACTTGCATGATAGTCAAGAAGATAAAAGACCGTTAAAATCCAACGCTAACATATCAAGCTCGTAAGCCTTCTGACGCGAAACCTCACCGTTCTGACTATCGTTGGAGCCGTGTTGTACCCACTCAGTGGGCACGTCCATCTATCTTCAGACGGTGCTGGATTTCACCTGCGTGTTACAGAGTAGGGATTTATCCCTGCTCGTTGCTCAGCATAGCACGTGGTGGTCCAGGGAGTAGGTCGGGTCAGCTTGACCATGTAGGCTACATATGTGGCGCATATGGTAGCACATGGAGGCAGCCATCTGAGGGATCAGAGACTGTGTTGTACCAACTCAGTTGGCACAGTCTGCTGGATTGCCCAGATGAAGGGGAATCGCACGGGTTGGCGATTGGCTGGGACAGCCTACCAGAAATTAGTGCTTGTCATCTTTGTGCATCTTATCTCGCCTGAGCGGGACGCGAAGACCAAGTATGAAATCTGGATCCCATCTCACTAAAAGAGTGTTACTCTTTCGGACTGTTTACTGGATTTTTCAGTCAGACAAAATAGTGAGAAAAGAATCTTTCTTAAGTCCTGGATTGATTCTGAACATTGATACTGACCTTGCTGTTCTTGCTTGTTGTAGATTCCTGCAGCAACGAACACCATGAACTTCAATGTGCGATCCCTACTGGAAAGGGAGAAGTTTGCTGGGCCGAACTTCTCTGACTGGTTCGGACACCTTAAGATCGTTCTTAAGGCAGAGAGGAAACTGTATGTCCTCGAGACGGCGATACCGCCGCAGCCCGCTCCGAACGCCGCAAGGGCGGTTCGGGATGCCTACGAAAAGCACGTCAATGATAGCATTGATGTCGCTTGCCTGATGCTAGCGTCTATGACGCCACCGCTGCAGCGTCAGCATGAGGATATGTCGGCTATAGAAATTATAGCGAACCTCAAGATGCTGTATGCTGCACAGGCGAGGACAGAACGCTATAATCTGACGAAGCTCTTCTTTCAGAGCAAACTGGCTGAGGGGAGCCCAGTGGGAGCTCACGTGCTCAAGATGATTGGGCACAAGGAGGCTCTAGAGAAACTGGGGCATACCGTCAACCAGGAGCTTGCTGTAGATATTATTCTACAGTCTCTTCCGCCTTCTTTCGATGCGTTCATTATTAATTTTAATATGAACAAAATCGATTGTACGCCGGCAGAGCTGCTGAATATGCTCTTGACTACTGAGGAAACTCTGAAGGGAAAGCCTTCAACCTCTGTCTTAATGGTTCCTTCCAGGAACAAGAAGAAGGGGAAGAAGGGCAAGGCCCCTGTCAAGAACTACAGTAAGGCGCTGAAACAGAAGGTGAAGCGGTCGAAGGACAACAGGTGTTTCCACTGTGGCCAGCTAGGTCACTGGAAAAAGGACTGTAAAGCGCTCCAAGGAGATAAGAGGGGAAGCATCGTTTCTGGCTCAGGTATATATGTGACTGAGGTCATGTTATCTTCTTCTACCATTTCATGGGTGTTGGACACCGCATGTGGAGTTTACATTTGTTCAAATGTGCAGGAACTCAAGAGAAGAAGGCAGGTGGGACAGCATGAGGTAGACCTACGCGTTGGAAACGGGGCACGGGTTGCTGCTGTTGCTGTAGGAGACTATTTCATTTCTTTACCATCTGGCATTGTATTAGAATTAAACAATTGTTATTTTGTACCCAGTATTACCAAGAATATTATCTCTATTCCTGCTCTTGTCAGGAAAGGATTTGCCTTTGAATGCAAGATTTCAAAGTGTGTTTTATCTTATGATAATATTGTGTATGCAACTGGTTCAATTAACAATGGGTTATTCATGTTGGACATGGAAAATTCTGTACAAAACATTGATAATAAGAAAGCCAAGTATGCTGATGACAGCACCTTGCTTTGGCATAGTCGTTTAGGCCATATAAACGAGAAGCGCATTAAGCGGTTGCATGATCATGGACTGCTGGGATCATTCTCCTACGAGGAGATTGATACATGCAAAGCTTGTTTGATGGGTAAAATGACGAAGTCACCTTTTCCTCACAAAGGTCAAAGGGCTTCAGGTTTACTGGACCTTATACACAGTGATGTGTGTGGGCCATTTAGTAAACATGCCAGAGGTGGCTATCTGTACTTCATTACCTTTACTGATGATTTCAGTAGGTATGGGTATGTCTATCTAATGAGACATAAAAGTGAATCTTTTGACAAGTTCAAAGAGTTCAAAAATGAAGTACAAAATCAGCTAGGCCGAAATATCAAGGCACTTCGTTCTGATCGAGGTGGTGAATACCTAAGTCGAGAATTTACTGACTATCTAAAGGAGTATGGGATTATCTCACAGCTCACTCCGCCAGGAACACCGCAATGGAATGGTGTGTCCGAGAGGAGAAATAGAACGTTACTTGATATGGTTCGTTCTATGATGAGTCAGGCTACTCTTCCATATTCCTTTTGGGGTTTTGCACTGGAAACAGCTGCAAAGGTACTAAACCGAGTGCCATCCAAGGCAGTTTCAAAGACGCCATATGAGTTATGGTATGGGAAACAGCCTAGCTTGACATTTATCAGGATCTGGGGTTGCGAGGCTTATGTCAAAAAGCTCGCCTCTGGGAAACTGGAGAGCAGATCTGAGAAATGTATCTTTGTCGGTTACCCTAAGGAAACTAAGGGTTATTATTTCTATGATCCCAAAGAGAACAAGGTATTTGTTGCTCGGACGGCCATATTTCTTGAGAAGGAGTTTCTTCTGCAAGAGGCCAGTGGGAGAGAAATAAAGCTGGATGAGAATCCAGAGGAAGGACAAAGTAGTCAAGCGCAGTTGGATGAGCCTGAGCCGGTTATTGAACAACCTGAGGCTCAGATATCACGGGAACCGCGAAGATCGGGAAGGATCCATCGACAGCCTGAGCGCTATGACGGAGTCTACATCATTAACAATGATGAACCCCTTACTTATGCGGATGCGGTCAGTGGACCGGAGTCAGCTAGATGGCTTGAAGCTATGCGAGCCGAAATGGACTCCATGTCAGATAACCAAGTCTGGGATTTGGTTGATCCGCCTCCGGGAGTAATCCCTATAGGCTGTAAATGGATCTTCAAGAAGAAGATTGACATGGATGGTAACGTGGTTACCTATAAAGGCAGGCTAGTTGCGAAAGGTTTCAAACAAATCTACGGGATAGATTATGATGAAACTTTCTCTCCTGTAGCCATGTTTAAGTCTATTCGGATTCTTTTCGCGATAGCTGCATATTACGACTATGAGATCTGGCAGATGGATGTGAAGATAGCTTTCCTTAATGGAAATCTGGATGAGGATGTGTATATGACACAACCTGAGGGTTTCACTAATCCATCAGATCGTCATAAGATATGCAAGTTAAAGAAGTCCATTTATGGACTTAAGCAAGCATCAAGAAGCTGGAATATTTGTTTTGATGAATCAATCTCTGAGTTTGGTTTCATCAAGAACGAGGATGACCCGTGTGTATATAAGAGGTTTAGTGGGAGCGTGATTACATTCCTAATCCTCTACGTCGATGATATCTTGATCATTGGAAATGATATTCCTGAACTGCATGCTGTTAAAGCATGGTTAGGAAAATGTTTCCAGATGAAAGATCTAGGAGAAGCAGCCTATGTGTTAGGTGTAAAGATCTACAGGGATAGATCTAAGAGGCTTCTCGGGCTGTGCCAGAGTACTTACATCGATAAAGTCCTGGAGAGATTCCATTTAGAGAATTCTAAACGTGGATATCTTCCAGTCAGACATGGTCTGAATCTATCGAAGAGTCAGTGTCCACAAACACAGACTGAGAAAGATGAAATGGACAATACGCCTTATGCTTCGGCTATTGGGTCCATCATGTATGCGATGTTATGTACTCGCCCAGACGTCGCTTACGGGTTAAGCGTGACCAGTCGATTCCAAAGTAATCCAGGTTTGGCGCACTGGATTGCAGTCAAGAACATTATAAAATATCTGCGGAGGACCAAAGATATGTTCTTGATATATGGTGGTCAGGAAGAACTCAGTATAGAGGGATATACTGACGCTTCGTTCCAGTCGGACCAGGATGATTTCCGATCGCAATCAGGCTATGTTTTTAGCTTGAATGGTGGAGCAGTGGTGTGGAAGAGTTTCAAACAGTCAACTGTTGCTGATTCCACAACAGAAGCCGAGTATGTTGCAGGCTCGGAAGCATCCAAGGAGGCAGTGTGGATTCGTAAGTTCGTGAGAGAACTTGGTGTTGTTCCTTCGAGTGCAGATCCTTTGGTTATCTTCTGTGATAACACTGGAGCAATCGCACAAGCAAAGGAACCACGGTCGCACCAGAAGTCCAAGCACATACAGAGACGGTTTCACTTGATTCGGGAGATCATTGATCGAGGCGAGATCAAGATTTGCAAGGTTCATACAGATGACAATCTGGCAGACCCGCTTACCAAGCCTCTGGCGCAGCAGAAGCATGAGAAGCACTGTAACAATATGGGTTTGAGATTTCTCAACCATTAGATTAAGTGCAAGTGGGAGATTGTTGGGGTATGCCCTTAAGGCTAATGTTTGAGGCCTTTGGGATTGTAATAAGTATCATGTAATAAACTGTTGTGTTTATAAAGGCATGGTTATTATTCAGGTTGTTACCTTGTCTGCTGTAATAAGTGTACTTCTGAATAATGTCTCAAAGCTGTTCAGCTAGGCTGACAGGCTATATGTCCTTAGTCGAGATATCTTGGTGAACATGAGACAGCCTTGATATGATTGAGACTAATATGTGTGCTAATCTTATAGGATGCTTCGAGCATGGAATAAGATGTAGACTCATGGGTACATTGGATGTACTGGACAGATCCTACTGGGATATTCCATTGCTTGTCACAATGTGAATGATCCTTGTAAGCAGCAAGTGGCACATGTCCTTTGACTTGAGATCACTTGTGTTTCTAAATGATGATTGTCATTGTTTTGAGGTAATTCAATATCATTTGAAACATAATGATTATAGACTATCTTGGATGATGAGCTTGAGTCAGGTTAGGGCACTAGTGATAGATAAAGGATTGCCGTCTCCTTGTTTAAGGAGTGTGATGTTCTAGAGGGCCCCCCTTATATGAGATGATTGAGAAAGTGTATGGCCATACCCAGATGACTATGTTCATCTGATCTAATCATGCTCATCATATTGGAGTTACAGGCTTGACATGCTTGTCCAATAAGAACATCCAGTGGCAAAGGAAACATGTCTGCCTTGTGAAGTGGATTCACACTTGTGCTGTGATTTGGGTGTAGTCTTGGAAGACTCCTTCCTTTATATCGGGAGACAGTGATGTGTTGCTAGATACCCCTCACTGATCGTGATAACGTGAGTTGTCGTTACCGACATTTAAAGGAAACCCTAAGGGTCGCACAATTTGGTGATATGGCTTACTTGAGTCAGATCGTGTGGACTGGATTGTTTTGATTCAGTTTAAAGGAGTTTAAACTCTGATTGTAAGTGAGATCCAGTCTGATCATGTTTGATTGATTAGGGCTTGAGATCGGTAAGCTTCGATCGAGAGTGTGGATGCTAGATCGGTGAGATCAAGAGCATCATGAGATGTACGGTTAGATCTTGAATCTTCATGGTTCATAGAGATTTAGACCATGGCTTGGGTTGGTTCTTTTGGTCTTTGGACCAATTGGAATTGAACCGAATTCAATTGATCCGGTTCACATTTGTGTTCGATTGGTTCAATTGAATTGGCGTTGGGGATAAGTTCACAAGACATGAACGCATGTCTTGATGACTTTCCTTAATGGGAAGTCTTGAAAACGCCTAACGCCAAATAACGCAAAAGCTTAATGTTCCTTGTGTCTTTCGAAAGCTCGCTCTCGTGGGTGGTGTGTGGACGATCTTGGAGAAGAGCTCTCGGCGACAAGGAAGAACATCTCATCTCCTCAACACCAAAGGGCACCTTGGCAATTGTTGCTAGCACATCAAGTTGCGCAAGAAGTAAGCCTTCATCCTTTGTGTGTGTCTTCTTTGGAGGAGAGCCCTCTTCGGCCTCTAGCTTCCAAGCCGCCACCCTTACATGGCTATGGTAAAAGATCTCAAACTTGATCTTTGGTTAATTATAAAGTTGATCATTTACATGAGTTCATGCAAACGATTTTATTGAAACTCTAGAAGAATACATTTCCGCATGTTCTAGGGTTTGCCCCCCTCTTGAAAGGGGTTTTTCATGCTTGCGCTCCCCCTTGAAGGGGACCCTTCAAACTTAACCAGGGTTAGCCTAACCATGGTCAGGTCTCATCTGGACTTGATCAGGGTTCATCCTAGAGGCTTAAGGGGGCTGATCTAGTCTTCTTAAGGCCTTGGCGAATTTGGCTAAGTGTTTGAATAAGTGGCACATGTCTTGCATGTGCTCACTTATGAGAACATCCAATAAGGAGGTTAAGTGAGGATCCATTAAGATAAGTTAATTGGATTCCCCACTTAAGCGCATATCCATCAAGAGGCTTGGCGGTTTGGTTCATCAAGTGGGTTGGCGGGTTGGTTCACTTAAACCCTACCCGATCCACTAATTCAAATAGAGAGGCGAGTTGGTCTTTGGCGGCTAATCTCTTCCACGCTCAAGCTGAGGCGAGTTCTTGCTGGTGGCGACAAGAACCTTGGCGACCTTCTTCCTTGTGGTGAGGAAGAAGACGTTGAAGAAGGCGACCTTGCTTTGGGGAGTTCTTGAGGGAAGAACTCTTGCACCGGCGACCTTCTTCCTTTCATCTCCATCATTGACGAGCACCTTTGGAGGGCAGCGACCTTCTGTCCATAGGGTGTTCTTGGCGTGTTCTTGGGCTTGAGGCGAGTCCAAGGAGGAGACTTCATCAACACAAACCCTAGAGTCTTCCACTCTAGGGTCCAAACCCTAATCACTTGTGATTAGGGGGTTTTCTTTGGTGCGGCTTCTTGAGGAGAGGAGTGGCGCACATCACTTGTGCATAGCTTTGTTTGGGTATACTTTCAACCCTTAAACATTGTATTGCCGGTTAGTGTTGATATATATTATTTGTGTACCTATTCCCGGGATTAGGGAATAGGGTCCTTTTGTATATCGAGTATTGACCTCGGTAGAGGATTGGATTTCTATGGATTTGCGGTTTTAGCTTAGGTGGGGCGCAAGTATTGTACTTGTCTCCATCCTTCGCTCGCTGTGTAGACATATTATTGCTTAGGGTTAAGCAGGCCGGTAGTTACCTGATTGTTAGGTTTTGAGCAGAGGTCTATTGCTCTTTGATCTACGATAGATCACCTTGCTTGTGTGCGATATCTGCCTGTGAAATCTAGTGAGTTTCAGGGCGCACAAGGTGTGCAAAGCGGCTAGTGGCAGAGGAAGAGCCTAGCCCGCCACCTTGCTTATATTGCACTGCTCAGATTCGGCCAGACAGCTCAGTCAGCTCAGAGAGGTTCTGTTGATTGGGTAGTTCTAGTTGGGAGAGTGATCTGTACTGCTGGGAGAGACGATCTTATTGTATTGAGAGCGCGCATATTGTATTCTTTATTAGACTTCCGCATTAGACGCATTGTATTCAGGAGAGTGATTAGCTGACGGGTTTACACAGTGGTTGTGTAGATTCGTGCGATCACGCTCTGATTTTAGGCGCGAAAAAGATGCTAGATTATGTTGTGTCTGTCAGTACTCCCTTAGGAAAATCATTATCTACAGACACTGTTTGTGCTGACTGTGTAGTACATGTAGAGGGTTATGAGTTTCTGGTAGATCTAATCCTCTTAGACATGCAAGATTATGATATCATCTTAGGAATGGATTGGTTGTCTTCCCATCATGCCTCTGTGGATTGCTTTGAGAAAGTAATCACTTTGAATTTGTTAGATGGGAATCGACTTTTTGTGAGAGGTCTAGTGTCAGACCAAGGACCGCATGTGATATCTTTCCTGCAGGCCAGGAAATTACTGGCTAGTGGATGCAAGGGTTATCTTGCGCATGTTAAGGTGCAGGATGATTCTACTTCTGATTTGACTCAGATGGCGGTGGTGAAAGAATTTCCTGATGTGTTCTCTGAAGAATTTTCAGGCTTGCCACCAATTAGAGAAGTGGAGTTTGGCATTGAGTTGGCGCCAGGTACGGCACCTATCTCCAGAGCTCCTTATCGTATGGCTACTTCAGAGTTGGCCGAGCTTAAGAAACAACTGGAGGAATTGTTAGAGAAAGGATATATTCGGCCTAGTGCTTCTCCCTGGGGAGCGCCAGTGCTATTTGTGAAGAAAAAAGATGGAACCCTGAGGATGTGTATAGACTACAGGCAGCTTAACCAAGTGACTATCAAGAATAAGTATCCTCTTCCCAGAATTGATGATCTATTTGATCAATTACAGGGAGCGACAGTGTTCTCTAAGATTGATCTGAGATCAGGATATTATCAGCTTAGGGTCAAGGATGAGGATATATTTAAGACTGCTTTCAGGACCAGGTATGGGCATTTCGAATTTTTAGTTATGCCTTTTGGACTGACGAATGCACCTGCTGTCTTCATGGATTTGATGAACAGGGTATTCCATGAGTTGCTTGACTCTTGTGTGGTGGTCTTTATAGACGATATATTGGTGTACTCTCAGACTACCTCAGATCATGTCAGTGATTTGCGCAGAGTATTGGAGATCTTGAGGAAGAACCGATTATATGCCAAGGCTAGTAAGTGTGAATTCTGGCTGGAAAAGATTAGTTTCCTTGGGCATGTGATTTCTGGTCAAGGGGTGTCTGTGGATCCAGTTAAAGTGCAAGCCATTCTTAATTGGGGAAGACCGACTAGTGCTACTGAGATCAGGAGTTTTCTGGGTTTGGCAGGTTACTACCGGCGATTTGTTGAGGGATTCTCCAAGCTGGCGGGTCCTTTAACTAAATTGACCAGAAAGGAGGCTAAGTTTATTTGGGATGATAAGTGTGAAGAGAGCTTCCAAGAGCTGAAGAGAAGGTTGACTAGTACACCGATCCTCATTATTCCTAGTGATGGGGAAAGGTTTACTGTATATACGGATGCTTCTGGCAAAGGGTTGGGTTGTGTCTTGATGCAGAAGGGTTCTGTAGTAGCCTATGCTTCGAGACAACTGAAGGAGTATGAATTGAACTACCCTACTCATGATTTAGAGTTGGCGGCCGTAGTCTTTGCTTTGAAGATATGGCGTCACTATTTGTTGGGTCAGGAGTTTGATCTGTTCACTGATCACCAGAGTCTCAAGTATATCTTCACTCAGAAGGAGTTGAACATGAGACAGAGAAGATGGATGGAGTTGATCAAAGACTATGACTTCTCCATTCAGTATCAGGCTGGAAAGGCCAATGTGGTGGCGGATGCTCTGAGCAGACATCCAGTTACCTCAGTAGCTGCTTTACGAGTCAGTGAGTGGCGGTTACTGCAGGAGTTCAGCGATCTCAGGATCAGTGTTACTCCTAGAGTTCAGTCGGGTTATGTGGCTTTTCTCAGAGTACAGTCTGCTTTGTTGCAGAAGATCTGAGATCAGCAGTCTGTGGATCCGAGATTAGTTCAGATCAGGGATAGTCTGGTTGATGGCGCAGTTCAGGATTTTAGCCTGTCTGATGATGGTATTCTTCGGTTTCGTGGAAGGGTATGTGTCCCTGAGGAACCGAGCTTGAGGAAAGAAATATTGGAGGACAGCCATAACTCCAAATATTCTCTACATCCTGGTGTGACTAAGATGTATCAGGACCTCAAGAAAAGCTTTTGGTGGCCGGGTATGAAGAAAGAATTGTTTGATTTTGTCTCTAGGTGTTTAACCTGTCAGACTGTGAAGGCTGAACACCAGAAGCCTGGTGGTTTGTTGCAGCCCCTTCCTATTCCTGAGTGGAAGTGGGAATGCATCAGTATGGATTTTGTATGTGGTTTGCCCAGAACCAGATTGGGTCATGATGCTATTTGGGTGATTGTTGATAGACTTACTAAATCAGCCCATTTTCTTCCGATTAAAATGACTTATTCTTTAGAGAGGCTGGCCAGATTGTACATTGATGAGATAGTCAGACTACATGGAGTGCCCGTTGATATCGTGTCTGATAGGGACTCTCGATTTCTGTCCAGATTTTGGAAGAGCTTACAGGAAGGTTTGGGTACTAAGTTGAGTTTTAGTACAGCATATCATCCTCAGTCTGATGGCCAGACGGAGCGTACTATACAAACTCTAGAAGATCTGTTGAGAGCCTATGTGGTTGATTGGAGTTCTGAGTGGAACCGGGATCTATCTTTGATAGAGTTCACTTATAATAATAGTTTCCACTCCAGTATTCAGATGGCTCCTTATGAGGCTTTGTATGGGAGAAGGTGTAGGACTCCCTTGTGTTGGGAGGAAACTGGTGACAGAATGATTTTGAGATCTGATGCAGTACAGGAGACTACTGATAAGGTCAGAAAGATCCGGGATAAACTGAAAATTGCTCGGGACAGACAGAAGAGTTATGCTGACGACCGTCGTCGTTCCTTGGAGTTTATGGTAGGGGATCATGTGTTCTTGAAGGTGTCACCTACTAAGGGTGTTATGAGGTTTGGCAAAAAGGGCAAGTTGAGCCCTAGGTTTGTAGGCCCTTTTGATATTATTGAGAGAGTTGGTCCAGTGGCTTACCGATTGGCTTTACCTCCTGCTATGGATCATGTGCATAATGTATTCCATGTCTCTGCATTGAGGAAATATCATCCTGATCCATCTCATGTGTTAGAGTTGGAACCTCTTCAGATTCAGAGTGATTTGACTTTCGAGGAAAGACCTCTCCGGATTGTGGATAGAAAAGATAAAGTCCTGAGAAACAAGACTATACCTTTGGTAAAGGTTATCTGGGGAAATCAGGCTGTTGAGGAGGCGACTTGGGAGACTGAAGCTGATATGAGAAAATTTTATGCTTACCTCTTTGATGATAAGGATGCTGAGCTTTAGAGGACTAAAGCTTTATAAGGAGGGAGGGATGTAAGATCCAAGGATCTTAAGTCCTGGTAAGCATTATTTTGATTTAGTCTAAAATTATTGACTGTGATATTTTTATGTATTGGTTGTTAATAGTTATTTAATTAGAGATTATTTGTTTGATTATTGGCTGTTAATTTATGATAAATTATTATTAGTTGTTCATGATAAATTAATTAGGAATTATGGGTTGTAAGTTGTTAGTTAATTAATTAGACCTTATTGGATATTAATTAAATCCTTATTGGATTTGCGCTTAAGTGAATTAATTAATTGGATGTTAATTTAAATTCATATTGGATTTTCACTTAAACCATGGGTTATTGGATATTAGATTTAAAATTCGAAATTATTAGTTAAATGGATTAAACCCGAATTGAATTAATGGGTTAATGGGTTAAGAGTTAAAAACCGAAATTTAAGTAGGTAATTTCGGTTAGGGTAGAGTGTTGGCGATTTTTGGCTTGGAGAAAAACATTGGGCGACGGCTTGAAGGAACTTAGGCGATTCTTGAAGAGCTCTTGAGGCGATTTTTGGTGATTTCTCCATCTCTTCCCCTTTGGCGATTTATTCCTTGGTGTTTGGTGGCATCTTTCAAAGCCTTAGACGAATTTTTGGAAGGGTTTTTCACCTTGTGTTCTCGGTTAAGAGGTGAGTGGGTTGTCTAATTGATTTCTATCTATTTGTTTATGTTAATTGATGAGTTAGATGATATATTCGCTTGTTGGAAATCTTACCATGCTAAAACCGAAATTCAAGACTTCACCATGGTGAAAACCGAATTTTGTAAAGTTGATTATATGATGGAAACCGAATTTTGTAAGGTTGATTATATCATGAAAACCGAATTTTTCAAAGGTGATTATATGATGATTATTTAACCGAAAATTTGTATGAAATTTAAGGTATTTTTATAGGAATTTTGGTAGCATTAAATCATTGAATTTTGAGTATGAAACTCTTGTTAATTATAGTTAAACCGAAATCAATTTTGGTAACATTAAGTCAATGATGTTTGTAGCATGAATGAAAACCGAAACCTTGTTGATGGTAGTTAAACCGAAATAATCTTGATGATTGTTTATGAAAACCGAAAATTGTAATAAGGAATTTAAGGTATTCTCTTATGGAAATTCGGAAGTTTTAGACCAATGGTTTGAGCATGAAATTCATGTTAATTCAAGGTGTAAAATTTAATAGATAGTATGTTATGTTAACCGTGGTTTATATGTAGAGATTTGTAAAATAGTTGGTATGAATACATGTTTTAATTTTTGTTAATTTTATGGATAGTTTGTATGACTACATGTTTTAGTTTTATGTTAATTTTTATGGATGCTTGTTAACTGCATTATTGAGAAATTGTTTGAGAAATTTGGATGATAACCTAGTAAGGTTTGACTGAACTAATCAGCATGAAACCTAAGGACCCCACTACATTATATGATTGTTAATATTATGTAATTATGTGATTTTTAAATATTAGGTGTTTATGTGATTTTTGGAATATTATGTTGTTATGTAAATTGTGAACATTATGTGGTTATGAGATTTTTGAAAATTATGTGATTATGAGAATTTTGAATATTATGTGTTATGTGTTGGTTAGGACTATGGCTAAGTGTAACAGTGTACTCATAGGATAGTCCTTATGTGATATGTGAAGGGTTTGAATTTCAGCCCTGTATTTGATATGTGAGGGGGCTGATGTTCGGCCTGCCTATTATGATTTTTGTGATGGGGGTTGATGTTCAGCCTGCCCGATATGATTTTTGTGATGACTATCCTAGAGTCTAGTTGACACTTAGGAGTCCACCTTTGTGAAATATGCTCACCTTTGTGAAATATGAAATAAGATATGTCTGTTGTCCAGTAGGAACCTTTTGGGAGAACGGGTTTTGACGCAAAGTGCCATGTCTTGGTCGGACAGGGGCCACCTCTTGATGTCATTACTCTTTTATGTGATGGGGTAATATAAGACGCAAAGTGCCATGTCTTGATCAGACAGGGGCCACCTCTTGATGTCATTACTCTTTTATGTGACGGGGTGATATAAGACGCAAAGTGCCATGTCTTGATCAGACAGGGGCCACCTCTTGATGTCATCACTCTGATGTGTTATGGGGTGATAGAGCAAAGTGCCACGTCGTGACCTGACGGGGGCCACCTCTTGATTCTACTCACTATCCATGTTTATGTGTTGCACGAGATTTTGCAGCTCCCAGTGCTTTGGCCAAGCCGGGTTAGACCATATTGGTCACTACTGAATATGCTGGACAACTAGGTTAATTAAGTATGGTGTGTTTAGTTGGTTTAGAATATATGTGTTTAATTGGGTTAGAGTAAAACTCTAGAACCTGAAATTGTTATATGCTAGTGTGTACATTTAACTGTCTATATGACTTCTGTTTCTTTATTTTGTTATATGTTGACATAATGTTCTGTTAAATATTTTTAAAAAAATAATCTGCCTATATTTTTGAATGTATGTTATGGATAGTCGATTTAGACTATCCACTCACTGGGCTGTGTAGCTCACCCCTCACTATTTTCAGGCATAGAGCAGGGGCGCATGTCTTGAGTGCATTGGCGTGGATAATCATGCTGTTTGCTGTTTTAAGAATTTTTGTGCTTAATTCTTGGGGCCGGTTGTGGCCTTAACATAAACTATATGAACTATGTGAATCATGAGACTATGTGAACTATGTGAAGTATGTTGCCAGTTATGGCAGTCTTATGAGTTTGATTTTTGTGTCACCGCGGGCTTCAGCCTGGTTTCGGTGTTTGATATGAGTTTATAAAATCGATTTTGTGATTTTGTTGTGAATTTCGGTTTATGGTGTATTCTTTGTAATCGGTTTTGATATATCTGTAACTTGCATATGTCTAGTGCAAGTATTGCGTGGTGGCAGGTACCCTTATGAGATTTATGAGATTTGAGTTTTGTGAATTTGTATTTATGAATTTATGGGAATTTTTCAGATCGTGTTTTCTTGAACTCGGTTTTACCTAGCATATGATCGATCTTATATGAAACATCCTGTATCATTTGTGAATTGTGCCATTTGTTTGGGGTTAAGAATGTGGGATGTTACAGAATGGTATCAGAGGTCGCCAAGGTTACATGATCCATTATATGATGGAAACTGAATTTTGTAAGGTTGATTATATCATGAAAACCGAATTTTTCAAAGGTGATTATATGATGATTATTTAACCGAAAATTTGTATGAAATTTAAGGTATTTTTATAGGAATTTTGGTAGCATTAAATCATTGAATTTTGAGTATGAAACTCTTGTTAATTATAGTTAAACCGAAATCAATTTTGGTAACATTAAGTCAATGATGTTTGTAGCATGAATGAAAACCGAAACCTTGTTGATGGTAGTTAAACCGAAATAATCTTGATGATTGTTTATGAAAACCGAAAATTGTAATAAGGAATTTAAGGTATTCTCTTATGGAAATTCGGAAGTTTTAGACCAATGGTTTGAGCATGAAATTCATGTTAATTCAAGGTGTAAAATTTAATAGATAGTATGTTATGTTAACCGTGGTTTATATGTAGAGATTTGTAAAATAGTTGGTATGAATACATGTTTTAATTTTTGTTAATTTTATGGATAGTTTGTATGACTACATGTTTTAGTTTTATGTTAATTTTTATGGATGCTTGTTAACTGCATTATTGAGAAATTGTTTGAGAAATTTGGATGATAACCTAGTAAGGTTTGACTGAACTAATCAGCATGAAACCTAAGGACCACACTACATTATATGATTGTTAATATTATGTAATTATGTGATTTTTTAATATTAGGTGTTTATGTGATTTTTGGAATATTATGTTGTTATGTAAATTGTGAACATTATGTGGTTATGAGATTTTTGAAAATTATGTGATTATGAGAATTTTGAATATTATGTATTATGTGTTGGTTAGGACTATGGCTAAGTGTAACAGTGTACTCATAGGATAGTCCTTATGTGATATGTGAAGGGTTTGAATTTCAGCCCAGTATTTGATATGTGAGGGGGCTGATGTTCGGCCTGCCTATTATGATTTTTGTGATGGGGGTTGATGTTCAGCCTGCCCGATATGATTTTTGTGATGACTATCCTAGAGTCTAGTTGACACTTAGGAGTCCACCTTTGTGAAATATGAAATAAGATATGTCTGTTGTCCAGTAGGAACCTTTTGGGAGAACGGGTTTTGATGCAAAGTGCCATGTCTTGGTCGGACAGGGGCCACCTCTTGATGTCATTACTCTTTTATGTGATGGGGTGATATAAGACGCAAAGTGCCATGTCTTGATCAGACAGGGGCCACCTCTTGATGTCATTACTCTTTTATGTGACGGGGTGATATAAGACGCAAAGTGCCATGTCTTGATCAGACAGGGGCCACCTCTTGATGTCATCACTCTGATGTGTTATGGGGTGATAGAGCAAAGTGCCACGTCGTGACCTGACGGGGGCCACCTCTTGATTCTACTCACTATCCATGTTTATGTGTTGCACGAGATTTTGCAGCTCCCAGTGCTTTGGCCAAGCCGGGTTAGACCATATTGGTCACTACTGAATATGCTGGACAACTAGGTTAATTAAGTATGGTGTGTTTAGTTAGTTTAGAATATATGTGTTTAATTGGGTTAGAGTAAAACTCTAGAACCTGAAATTGTTATATGCTAGTGTGTACATTTAACTGTCTATATGACTTCTGTTTCTTTATTTTGTTATATGTTGACATAATGTTCTGTTAAATATTTTTAAAAATAATCTGCCTATATTTTTGAATGTATGTTATGGATAGTCGATTTAGACTATCCACTCACTGGGCTGTGTAGCTCACCCCTCACTATTTTCAGGCATAGAGCAGGGGCCCATGTCTTGAGTGCATTGGCGTGGATAATTATGCTGTTTGCTGTTTTAAGAATTTTTATGCTTAATTCTTGGGGCCGGTTGTGGCCTTAACATAAACTATATGAACTATGTGAATCATGAGACTATGTGAACTATGTGAAGTATGTTGCCAGTTATGGCAGTCTTATGAGTTTGATTTTTGTGTCACCGCGGGCTTCAGCCTGGTTTCGGTGTTTGGTATGAGTTTATAAAATCGATTTTGTGATTTTGTTTTGAATTTCGGCTTGTTGTATATTCTGTGCAATCGGTTTTGATATACCCTGTAACTTGCATATGTCTAGTGCAAGTATTGCCTGGTGGCAGGTACCTTTATGGATTTTATGAATTTGAATCGGTTTTGATATAACGGTTGCCTTGCATATGTCTAGTGCAAGGATTGCGTGGTGGCAGGTACCCTTATGAGATTTGAGTTTTGTGAATTTGTGTGTATGGATTTATGGAAATTTTTCAGATCGTGTTTTCTTGAACTCGGTTTTACCTAGCATATGATCGATCTTATATGAAACATCCTGTATCATTTGTGAATTGGCTTCCTACCCAGGGGCAATCCCGCTCAAATCCCGGTTTGGATCCACGTTACCCCAAACCCGGTTTGGATCCACGTTACCCCAAATAATTCACGTCTGCAGCGGGATTCGACCTCTAGACATGACCCTCACGAGTCATGACCCTTTAACCATTGAGCTGCGCTCAATGGTTAAAGGGTCATGACTCGTGAGGGTCATGTTTAGAGGTCGAATCCCGCTGCAGACGTGAATTATTTGGGGTAACGTGGATCCAAACCGGGTTTGGGGTAACGTGGATCCAAACCGGGTTTGGGGTAACGTGGATCCAAACCGGGATTTGAGCGGGATTGCCCCTGGGTAGGAAGCCCAGCCTCTAGGCCTGGACCTGTTACGAGTTGTGACTCTAACAATGTGGATCATCTCAGGAGACTGGGACATGCCATAGACAACGAGCTAGTTGTGGATCTTATTCTGCATTCCCTGCCCCCTAGCTTCAGACCGTTTATTATTAATTTCAACATGAACCGGATTGAGTGCACACGGGAGGAATTAATGAATATGCTCCAAACAGCCGAGCGTGAGATGGGTAAGACCAAACCCAATTCTGTTCTTTTGGTCCCTACGACCAAGAAGATAAAGAAGAAGGGTAAGGCATGTGCTAAGAGCAGTGCCAGAGGTCCTACCAAGGCACTGTAGAAAAAGGCAAAAAAGTCAAAGGACCAGAGGTGTTTTCACTGTGGCGAGCAGGGTCACTGGAGAAGGGACTGCAAGCAGCTTCAGAATGAGGAGAAGAAAGGCTTGGCCTTAACTTCTAGCTCAGGTATCTATGTTACAGAAGTCTATCTTTCTACTTCTATGTCATGGGTATTGGATACCGCATGTGGGGCTCATATTTGTACAAATATGCAGGGGCTTAAGAAAAGTAGATCGGTGCGGCCTGGAGAGATTGACCTACGCGTTGGAAATGGGGCACAGGTTGCTGCTATTGCTGTAGGCATTTTAACTCTCTCCTTGCCTTCTGGATTTCAATTAGAACTAGATAATTGCTTTTGTGTACCTTCACTTACTAAGAACATTGTATCCATTCCTTGCTTAGCAAAGAAGGGATTTAAGTTTGAAATAAATAAGAA
Source organism: Costus lasius (assembly GCA_027563935.2). NCBI lineage: Eukaryota > Viridiplantae > Streptophyta > Magnoliopsida > Zingiberales > Costaceae > Costus > Costus lasius. Next base: position 59,564,957 of record CM050454.1, on the reverse strand, counting down.
CTCTTTTTCTTTTTCATTTGCAAATATGTTCTTTGGGAAGGGTACTTTGTGCAATGGTCTATATATCTTGGATATGGAAAGTTCTATTTGTAACATAAGTAATAAAAGGACCAAACTGAGTGGTTCAGTTGGTGCTTTCCTATGGCACTGTCGATTAACCCATATAAACAAGAATCGCATCCAACAACTCCATGTAAATGGGTTGTTAGATTTAAGTTCCTTGGAGGAATTTGATACTTGTGAACCTTGTTTATTAGGGAAAATGACAAAGGCACCCTTCACCAAGATTGGTGAGAGGGCAGGAGGTTTATTGGATCTCATACATACTGATGTGTGTGGGCCTTTCAATAAACAAGACAGAGGAGGGTACAACTACTTCATTACCTTCACTGATGACTTCAGTAGGTATGGTTGTGTCTACTTAATGAGACATAAATCTGAGTCCTTTGAGAGATTCAAGGAGTTCAAGAATGAAGTAGAGAACCAGCTTGGAAGATCCATTAAAGCTCTTCGATCAGATCGAGGTGGAGAGTACCTGAGTGGTGAGTTCTTTGACTATTTGAGAGAGTCTGGGATCATATCCCAACTCACTCCTCCTGGAACACCTCAATGGAATGGTGTGTCTGAAAGGAGAAATCGAACTTTGTTGGATATGGTTCGATCCATGATGAGTCATGCAACTCTACCTCCATCATTCTGGGGTCATGCACTAGAGACAGCTTCTCTAATACTGAATAACGTCCCATCTAAGAGTGTCTCCAAAATACCATACGAGATGTGGAGTGGGAGACGCCCTAATCTCACTTTTATCAAGATCTGGGGATGTGCGGCTTATGTCAAACGTCAGGATTCTAGCAAGCTAGAACCTAGATCTGATAAATGTGTGTTTGTGGGGTATCCTAAGGAAACTAAAGGATACTACTTCTATGTCCCAACCGAGAACAAAGTTTTTATTGCTCGGGGTGCTGTCTTTCTAGAGAAAGAATTTCTCATGAAAGAAGTTAGTGGGAGGAAGTTTTACTTGGATGAGGTCCAAGTGCAAGCACAAGACAAAGAGATGGAATATGAGCCACCTGCACCGGTTGCTAGCCAACCTGAGGCTCAGACACAGGTCCCGCGTAGGTCTGGGAGAATTTGTCGTGCACCTGAAAGGTACGGGTCGTTACCGACCCAACACGATGGGATCTTCATCATTGAGGATGAACCCAGAACCTATGATGAGGCGGTCAGTGGACCGAACTCTGAGAGATGGCTTGACGCCATGCGATCCGAGATGGATTCCATGTCGGCTAACCAAGTCTGGGATTTGGTTGAGCTTCCTGATGGGGTAAAACCCATAGGGTGTAAATGGGTCTTCAAGAGGAAGACAGACATGAATGGCAATATAGTTACCTATAAGGGTAGACTAGTGGCTAAAGGATTTAAACAAGTCCACGGGGTGGACTATGATGAAACCTTCTCGCCAGTTGCCATGATCAAATCCATTCGGATTCTGCTTGCTATAGCTGCATATCATGACTATGAGATATGGCAGATGGATGTGAAGACAGCATACCTTAACGGGAAGCTGACTGAGGATGTGTATATGTCACAACCTGATGGCTTCATCCATCCTGCAGAGGCTAATAAGGTTTGCAGGCTAAAGAGATCCATTTATGGATTAAAGCAAGCATCTCAAAGTTGGAATCTTCGATTTGATGAAGCCGTGAGAGATTATGGCTTTCTCAAAAGCGAAGATGACGCCTATGTATACAGAAAATTCAGTGGGAGCTTAGTGATTTTTCTTGTCTTGTATGTTGATGACATACTGCTCATCGGAAACGACATCCCTAGTCTTCAAGCTGTGAAGACATGGTTGGGGAAGTGGTTCAAGATGAATGACTTAGGGGAGGCCGCCTATATTCTAGGCGTAAGGATCTACCGGGATAGATCCAAGAGGCTCCTGGCCCTTAGTCAGAGTACCTACATTGATAAGGTCATGGAGAGGTTCAACTTGGAGCAATCCAAGAAAGGTTACCTTCCAGTAAGACATGGCCTTACTCTCTCAAAGAGCCAGTGTCCTACAACACAGGCTGAGAGGGATGACATGAGTCGAATTCCTTATGCTTCGGCAATAGGATCGATCATGTATGCAATGTTGTGTACTAGACCAGATGTGGCATATGCTGTAAGCATAACCAGCCAATACCAATCCAATCCAGGTCTGCAGCACTGGGTGGCTGTAAAGAACATCCTAAAGTATCTGAGAAGAACTAAGGATTTGTTCTTGGTCTATGGGGGACAGGAAGAGCTCAGTATGCAGGGCTATACTGATGCATCGTTCTAGTTTGACCCTGACGACTTTAGATCGCAGGCCGGCTATGTGTTCAAGATAAATGGAGGCACTGTATGCTAGAAGAGCTTCAAGCAATCCACCATTGCAGATTCTACAATCGAGGTAGAGTATGTGGCCGCTTCTGAGGCAGCCAAGGAAGCCGTTTGGATAAGGAAGTTCTTATGTGATCTTTAGGTGGTCCCTAGTGCAATGGATCCCATTGAACTCTACTGTGACAACAATGGAGCAATTGCACAAGCTAAGGAACCACGGTCTCATCAAAGATCCAAACACATACTCAGAAGATTTCACCTGATCAGAGAGATCATTGACAGAGGTGATGTCAAGATTAGCAGAGTTGACACAGAGAACAATCTGGCAGACCCATTGACCAAGGCTTTGGTGCAGCAGAAGCATGATGGTCACGCTAGAGATATGGGGTTGATATTCCTCAACTTCTAGGTCTTAGTGCAAGTGGGAGATTGTTAGTGTATATGCCCTTGGACCTAGTTTTGGTCCACTTATGTACTACTTGACTTTGATATTTATATCATTCTGGCATTGTCGTTATCTATGTTTGTTTACATCTGCGCATATGTACTAACATGATAATGTCCCTGGAGACAGATTGGATCTGTGCTCGAACTATTGTCCCCAGTCGATGTACCTGAGTGGATATGGGACAGCTCTGGTACTTGTGAGACTAGTATATGGGCTGGTTAGGCACAAAGTGCTAACGCAGACATATGGGTATATCAGTGGTGGATATACTGGACCGACCCGCTGTGAGGCTATGACTTGGTGTCATGAGTTATCCTCACAAGTGACAGGAGATGCATTGATCCCTTGACTTGAGGTCATTGACCATTCTATATGGTTAGGGACTTGCTTTGATACAACCTAACACCTCGCCGTAGTTGTGAGGTCATAACGGTTGTCATTGACCATGTCACGACCCATATGAGAAGGTCAATGGACAGACATTGGATTTGCCCCTTCCTTAGGGGAGCATGATATCCATGGAGCTCCTCTATGGTTCTATGACTGAAAGTGTATGGCCATACCCAGGTGAGAACCAGATTTAGTCATAGCCATGTGATTGGGTGAAAACAAGTGGTGACACACTTGTCCAATCGGATATCAGTTCGGCAAAGAGACTGTAATGCATCTTTACCTTGTTGCAATGATGGGGATGTCGATGTCGATATCCATTCCGATGACTTGGGTAGCAGCGATGCACTGCTAGGTGCCACTCACTGCTTGTGGTGACATTTGGTCAGCACTGCCAACGTCAGAGGGACCTACAGGGTCGCACACCTTGATACTCGAGTTCTCGTATTGACCGGGAAGCCTTATGATCGAGTTATTGGATAACTCGGATCTATTTTGGAGATTTCATCAGCACCAATGGGCCCGATGAGATGGAAGGATGTTATTGGAGCCAAACTCCATTTATGGCAGGTTGACTCGAAATTGACCATGGTTGGCCACATTTGGATTAGGGTTGCATTGGATTGGATCCAAGTGCTTAATCATGCCATGTAATGAAGTTTGGGCTAGCTCATTATCCAATGAGGCCCAATAATAAGTTGTCATGAAGAGGCAATAAGCTAAAAGGGTATAATGGGGAGGAAGCCAAGCCCATTGGCGCCTAAGGGGCATAATGGGGTTTGGATGGCAAATTTGGTTCATTAAGGAAGCTTTATGCACCTAGCCCTCTCCCATTGATAGTGTGAATTCATTAAGGCATTGCTTGGGGCGCAAGGCTAGGCCTTGGCACACAAGGCAAGGCTTGGTAGCTTATGGAAAGGTTGAATGAGGTTTATGGTAAAGTCTTGGAGACTTTCCTTACCTCAAACCTTCTCATCCAAGCCATACACTTGTCATGATCTCAACCCTTGCCCTAACCGCCTCTAGCTCTTTATAAGTGAACCTAGCCGCCCCCTCTTAGGGGTGACAATCCTTAGAGGCGTGACAACAAGAGGTGGGGCGAAAGCAAGGGCTTGAAGGGCGACAACACCAAGAAGTGGCGCATCTTCTTCTTCCTTCCAAACCCTAGCCGCAAGCCTCTTCCTTCTCTCTTGACGCAAGGAACTTGATGCTTGGCAAGAAACACAAGGTGTATGTTTGCTTGTATGAAAAATTTTTGGAAAATTTTTCTTTTATCCATGCGCGTTTCACATAGAAAGCGTCTTTCATCCAAACTTCTTTTATCATTTTTATTGCCGAAATTTGGATTGTGTTTATCATGGATTTAAGACCAAAGGCGCACGTAGTTTTGTCAAGTAGGACGGGCATTGTGTCTTCGGACTGGCCGGGTCTCTTGATCGGACAAAATTGCCAGCCGTTAGGGTCCATGAAATCATCATGAAACTTGATCCCAATTTTAGCATAAATTTGATTGAGAGAGTGCTTTGGATGGAGTTGGCGCATAAGGGGATAAAATTTGATTATTCTGGTTTTTCAAATTATGCGCCACTTGTCTCTTCCATGGGTTGATATGGTCATAGCGAGTGCCCTCCTGTGTTGTGATGTGGAAGCATGTTTCCACCTGTGATGAATGCTTGTAAAATCTTTCTTTCCACCTGCGTGTGGTTCTCTCCCTATCTTATTGTAAAGAATTTTTCATCTTGTTTAGAATAGATGTAGAATTATATGATAGGTTAAGGCTTCATCTTGACAACAAGGAGTCTTCTTCAATCGGAGTCAGAAGTGGCGCCAGCTTTGGAAGCGTGGTGATGGACTTGCGGCTGAAGGAAGAACACATGCTTTCGGCTTCTGGAATGGGCTGATCTGCTTTAGGGACTCGCAACCCTTGGATGCACGATAACATGTCACATGGCTCGTGACAAGTTATGTGTATGAAAAGGGCTATGACCATATCGACCAAACTAGCATGCCTGTGATGGTTTATTATTTTGTCCATAGCATGCCTGTGATGTTTTTCCTTTGCTGCCATAACCATAGGAAAACTGCATGCTAGAAAAGAATAAAATAAACATGCAAAAACTCTCAATACAATATCAAGTCGATAGCCTTCTAACGCGTAGCCCTCATCAAACTATCGATCGGTGGTGTTGTGAACTGTTTCCCACCCTCGTGGGACACACCCACCTATCTTTAGGAGATGTGTGGTGACAATGATTTCCCCAGTCCAGTTTTAACCTGAGCGTGCCTTCGCAAGGAAATTTGTTGGCCCTGGGCATAACGGTTAGGACCAGACTTGACTAGTTTTTTATATGTCACTGACATAATTACTAGAGGCAGCTGTTGAGAGGATAGGGTTCTGTGTTGTATCCAGCCCTCGCTGGACACAGGGCGCCTAGTCTGTCTTAACTAAGAGGAGTTGTGCACGGCACAATTGGCTGGCATACCTACCTAAGGAAGCATGAGACTCTCTGTGCATCCCAACTCACCCTCGTGAGTCGCGGAGACCTCATGTGAAATTAGGATCCTACTCACTTATTTCCATGTTGAGTTTGAGAGTTCTCAACTTGTTTTGGAAGTAGTGGGAGCATATCATTTAATTTAAAGTCCTTGTTAAATGCTTTATCATAGTACTTATTTTACTTATTTGCTTATTGTAGATGGCATCTCCTAATCTAAGATTGAAACTTTATAAAAATAAATTAGATGGGACAAATTGGACAAATTGGTTCAAGATTTTGTCCAAGATACTGGAACAAGAGAATAAGGTGCATCTTCTTGAAAGACCTCCATCCCAGCCCAGTGTGTATTTCACTACTGAGTGGGAATGGAATGTCTATCTTGAACATTGTGAAGATAACGAACAGTACACCGCTCTTGTCTTAGAGTGTATGACCCCAGAGGTCAAAGTTGAGTGTGACGAGATGGGGATTTATGATCTTATCATACATCTCAAAGGTCTCTTCACACCATGCTCTATAGACAATGATCAGGAGAGTTCTGTTGGATCTTCAGAGTGTATGCCTAAATCTGAGAATGACCATGGTTCTGTATCTTCGAAGCTAATACTTCGGAAGACTGGGAATGCATGGGTATTTCGAAGAGGATTAATGGCCAAGAAGAGCATGGCAAAGAAGAAGGGATGTAATCCATCCGCTTCAGGTGTTGTGTTACCGAGGTCTTTTGTCTACTTCTTATTCATGGGTACTGGGTACCGTATGTGAGTCTCACATATGTTTTACATGTGTAGGAGCTCAAAAGAAGTAGGACGATGAGGCTTGATGGGATCGACTCTCGGGTCAAGGACGAAGCATTGGATGCTGCTGTTGATATCATCTCATTGCCTTGAAGACTTTATCTAGAACATTGCTATTATGTATCAATTTATGTATTAGAACATCATTCCTTTTGAAAAGGATTTCAGCTTGAAATAATATATGATATTTTTCTTTATAACTGAAATGTTCTATTGAAGTGATACAGTTGATAATAGTTTGTGGCTCTATATGTAACACAATATAAGATCTATTGATTCAATTAACATCCTCTTATGGCATTGTCTCTTGAACCATCGAACAATGGTCACATCCAAAGGTCAATGGACTATTGGGATCATTATCCTTTTAGGATTATGATAAATGTGAGCCTTGTTCAAAGGAACAAAGTGACAGATGCTGCCTTCACCATAAAGGGGTGAAGGGTAAGTGGCTTGTTGGATCTATTACACAGCAATGTATGTGGACCCATGTGAACAAGCACTAAGAGATGTTATATGCTTCATCAGGTGTGGGTATGCCTTATCCAACCTAAGAACTTTGGAGAAATCCAAGAAGTTCACAAATGAAGTATTGAGTCAAATTGGAGGATCTATTAAAGCACTTTCATTGGTTCAAGGTGATTAGTGGAGAATTTGATGACTGTCCTAAGAAGTGTGGAGTTATCTCACAGCTTACTTAGTACACCACTGTGTGGTGAATTTCAAAGTAAGAAAAAGGAGCACATTGGATGTGGTTCCATCTTTGAATAGTCATGCAAATATACTACTATGATGCCATGCAAACAGATGTATTGCCACTCCATAAGAAAGTGTCTAAGTTAGCTTTTGAGTTCCGAACTGCAAATATCCCATTTCTTCAATAGAATTGGGAATGTAATGTGCAGTGATTCAAAAGTATGTGTTTTTGGTGCACTGTAGAGTGCTAATTCTAATCCAAAGAGAACAAAATATTTTTTGCTCAAACTGCTGTCTCTCTTGAGAAAGTATTTCTTTTAAAAGAAGCTAGTGGGAGTAGATTTGATTGGGACAAGGTCCAGAATCAACCACAATATAATTAGACACAGATGGAGAGCAAAATCTCACATACAGGTTGAAAGTCAAGCTGAGGTTCAAGTAACACAGGAACCACATAAGTCTGGATCGATTCGATATGCTGGGCATGACGAATTTTTCATCAAGGATGAACCTAAGACTTATGAGGAAATGGAAGCGGTCGGTGGACCAGATTCCAAGAAATGGCTAAGTGCCATGAGAACCATAATGGACTCCATGTCTGCTAATCAAGTCTGGGACTTGGATGAGCTGCCAAAGGGGTAATTCCCACAGGCTGTAAATAAATCTTCTAGGAAGATAGACATGGAAGGTAACATTGTTACCTTGAAAGGCAAGCTAGTGAACAGAAATTTCAGGCAAATCCACTGGGTAGTAATGATGAAATTTTTCACCAATAGCTGAGTTTTAAGTCCATTAGGAATCTGCATGTTATAATTGCATGATCAGTTATGGCGTGTTGTTATGAAAACTGCCTTTCTTGCATGGACATCTGAAAAGGATATCTATATGGAAATAGCCAGAAGGTTTTCATATCAAGGCCATAAAGATATGCATGGTGTTATGCAAGCATGTTTAAAAGAGCCTATGTTTACAAGAAGATCAGAGGGAGCACCATAATAGTTCTTGTTCTAGAAGATTGATGATATTCTCCTCCCATGGAATGATATCTTAGCTCTTCACATGGTGAAGAAAAGGCTTGAGATGTATTTCGAGAAGAATGACCTAGGGAATGATGCCTACATCCTAGGCATGAGGATCTATAGATAGAGATCCAAGAAAATCATTGCCCTTTAGTCAATGTATGTTCATCCAAGAGTTTCTGGAGAGGTTTATATTGGATGATTCCAAATATTGATACCTTCCAGAGAGATATGGTCTGACTCTCATGAGGATGTTGTGTCCTATGACACAGCTGGAGAGTAATAACATGGGTCTAAAATCCTGATACATGGTGTATAGGATGGATCATGTTTTAAGTAATATACACAAGACCATTTGTGGCAAATGCTTGGAGCATAGCCAGTAATTTTCAATCAGATCCTAGTGTTTGACACTGGATAGCTGTGAGAGCAATCCTTATATATACTTGAGAAGTATAAAGGATTGAAGTCTAGTCTATGATAGACAGGAAGAATTTTGTGTACAAGGGTACACTGATACTTCGTTACAGTCTTATGACCATAGCCAGGATTTGCGCTTTGCCTTGTTGTGGTGTTGGGTGCCGAAAGAGCATTATGCAAACCATAGTGGCAAAATTCTACAAATAAGGCTGAGTACATTGCAGCTTCTTGTGGCAGCCAAGGAAGCAGCTTCATTCATTTGAACTTGATTTAGTTCCTGGTGCTTGATGGTCCAGTATAGTTCTTACTGAGGCCATAGCATAAGTGAAGGAACTTAGTGCTCAAGTATGTACTGCAGCATATCATCTGATCTTAGAGATCATGGATAAGGATGATGATCAAATTTGTTAAAATAAACACATATAGCAATCTGGAAAAACCCACTGACATAGCCTCTGGCGCTAAATAAGTCATACTAGAGACATAGGGACTGATTATACATCAGTTGTCCTTGGTCTTAGTGCAAGTGGGAGATTGTTGGTGTATATGCCCTACAGACCAATATATGGACATGGTCAGGCATTGTTTAAATGTACTTTGATAGAATTATTATTCTCTATAAAGGCATGGTCGTTATTATTCAGACTTCTCTACCTGCGTTGATGTATTGAGTTGCATATATAATGTCCCAGGAGTTTGGATTGGATCCATTATCATAAGCTCTCCCTAGACAAGGTACCTTAGTAGATATGGGACAGCTTTGGTACATGTGAGACTGGTGTATGGGCTGGTTAAGTGCGGGGCACAGTAACGCAGGCATACAGGTGCATTAGATGCACTAGAGTGATCCACCGTAAGGATTGACTTGTCTAGTCAACAAGTCAATCTCACATGCAAGAGGTTTGCATTGATCCTTAGACTTGAGGTATTCATGTCTAGATTTGATGATGTGTATGCTTTGATACAATCTTACGTCTCTCCGTAATTGGGAGACAAAAATGACTGACATTGGGCATGTCATAAGTCATGTAGAGACATGGATGACCAATAGTAGGATTTGCCCCTTCCTTATTGGAAGCATGATATCCACTTGGGGGCGCCCCACCTTATTGGTGCATGACAGGAATGTGTGGCCACACTTGTTGAGTCATGACCAATGCATTGGATTGATAAACATGAGACTAATCCAATGGCAGGATATTAGTTTAGGCAAAGGGATCTATAATGCATGGGAATCCTCGTTGCTTGTTAGGAGTTGTTGCCATAATGACTTAAGTCCTATGACATGGGTAGTAGTGATGTGTTGCTAGATACCCCTCACTACTTATGATGTTTACATCATTACCATCGTCATATGGATCCTACGGGGTCACACGCAATAGACTCTTGACGTTGCTTTAATCAGAAGCCTTATGATCAAGTTATTGGATAACTTGGATCAATTTGGAAGATTTCATCAGCACCAATGGGCCTGATGAGTTGGAAGAAAGTTACTGGAGCCAAACTTCATTTTTGGCAGGTTGACCCGAAATTGACCTAGATTGGTCACATTTGGATTAGGGTTGCATTGGATTGGATCCAATGGCTTAATCAACCCATGCCATGAAGTTTGGGGTAGCTCATTATCCAATGAGGCCCAATAATAAGTTGTCATGAAGAGGGAATTGGCTTAAAAGGGTATAATGGGGAGAAACCCAACCCCATTGGCGCCTTGGGGCATAATGGGGTGTGGGTGGCATAAATTGCTTCCTTTGGAAGGAAGTGGCGCCTCCCCCTTCATCCCTTGATGGAATCTTGTCTCTATGGTAAATGTTGGGGCTGATATGGCTTGAAGACTCTTTTGGAAAGAGCTTGGGCACATATGAGAAGTAGGGAGATGTTTATGGTAAAGTCTTGGAGACTTTCCTTATCTCATAAACCCTACATGCACCCAAACCCTTACCCTAGCCGAATACCTCTTGCATGTTGCGCCTAGCCCTTCTCCTTGGATGGAAAGAATGCGTCTAAGGCATGTCTTGGGCTGATCTGGCTATTGGGCAAATAAGGATAGGTTAAATGAGGTTTATGGCAAAGTCTTGGAGACTTTCCTTACCACAAACCCCTCTCATCCTAGCCGCCCACTTGGCAAGATCTTGGCCCTCCCTAAACCGCCTCTTGGCTTATAAAAGGGACCCTAGCTGCCCCCTCTCAATGGTTCGATTCCTCGGAGGCGTGAACATACATAGAGAGGCGTGAGCAAGGTTAAAGTGTGACAACATCAAGGTGGCGCAACCCTTCTTCCTAGTAGTGGCCGCAAGTCTTCTCCTTCATCTCCTGTTGGCGTGACTTGGAGAAGGACTTGGTGGTGCCACTTCCTCTTATTCTTCCTAAGGGCCGAAACTCTTCTTCTCCCTCTTCTCTTGGAGTGAAGAGGATAAGGAGTTGGCGGCTACTTCCTTGCACTTGGCGCAACTTCCATGAAGGTGGCGCAAGAGAAGTGAAGGAACCCTAAGGCTTGATTCTCTTCCTGAGGCTAGCACCAAGCATGGAAGGGAGCAATGATCAAGGAGTCGACGCGTGGATACTTGTAGAGGGCGAGCACTTGATCGTCTTCAACATGGCTTCGGCAACTAGACAAGCAAAAGAGGTACATCTCTATCATATCCTTATGTCTTATCTCTCGCATGGATCCTTGGGACCGGAATATGTTTCGGGTGTAATGATTCTTCCGCTGCGTCCTGGGACTGCAAAAATTTGATCACAAAAAATTGGTGACAAAAATTGGTGAACACAAGTACTAAGAAAAAAAGAAAGAAAACTATGCTAAAATTTAACTCTAGATGATGTGGACATTAAAAACCCTAACATGCAACTCTAATTTTGTTTTGACTTCTAAACAGAAACTCATATTGTTTAAATGAAATTTTAGGACAGAGGTTTCTAGGAACAAAATTACAAGAAGTGAAAATTTTGATGCAAAGAAAACAAGGAACAGCAAGATGAAAATTGAGCTAGTTGGATAGAAATAAGCAGTAAAAAAAAATGGATTTAATGAAAAGATGCTAGTATGTAGCCCTATTTTTTTGAGATTTTTTTTGTTGAAACCGAAAAACATAGTAGGTAGAATACCTAGTGTTGGATAGAAATAAGCTATAAAAAAAATAACAAGGTAGTAACTTTTAGTGCTAAGGAAAACAAAGGACAAGATGCAGAAATTTGAACTAGTGAAAGAAAACTTGATTGAAAATACTAGCATGCAAGTCTTATTTTGTTTCTAAGTTTCTAACCAAAAACACATAAAGGTAAAGTAATGTTTTTGTTGTTTTTAAGCTCAAAAGATAGTAAAATTTTTTTTGAAAGAACAGTGAACTAAAACTACCAAACATGCGCATGCAATCATCAATTGGAGCACCCTAAGTTTCCTCTAATACCACTTATGGAGGATGATGTCCATATATCTAATTTGAGCGTAAGGTTAACGTTGAGGGAAAAGGGGTTTCAAGGCCTTGTATTTGTCATTCTTTTTCAATAAAGGGTAGATGTAATGGAGCACTCTTTGTTGACTTGGATTTTTACTTGAATTGATATCTTGCTTGTTTTTTGATGGTTGAAGATCTTTGACTTGATGACGGATTTGACTTGAATTGATGACTTGCTGGTTTGTTGACTTGTCTTTGGCACAATGCTGATGTTGACTTGACTTGTTGAAGATGTTGAGGGATCAAAGGTGCCTTGTTTGACATACATATGCTATGCAACCTAGGCTAATCAACAATGCACTACATCATTTAAGAAAGTAAAATTACTTTTAAGAAAATAAAACCCTAGGCTACCCAATTTTAGATCAATTCAAAGTAATGTAAAGACAATACTAAAACTTAAACATGCTTGAGTTCTAAATTTAATGGCAAAATAGGAAAACATTATGGAGATGCTCCTGCATCAACTTTCCCGAGTGTCAAAAGAATTTTTCTTCGAAGAATTAGCATTGAGGTTCTTAACTTGTAGCTTCTGGAGGTAATCCAAAATTGTGGAAGTCATCTCGGGTTGAGCACTTAGAGTGGATCTCCTCTTCTCCTTTATCATGCTCTAGCTCTGGTGGCCATCCCAACGTGTGAAAATTATTGTTAGCCTTCATGCCTTTTTCAACAGTACAAATGAAATAAATACGTTTGGAAGTATTTGGTTTCTCGTATGTACTGTCAATATATGATTTGAAGACATGATATTCGAAAGTAAGTCTAGATGTCACAATTTTGGATGAATACAAAGGCAAATCTATGCTTTCCTTTGGTGGGTCTTCTATTGCAAAATTAAGTTTGTTCCCAATAGTTTTCCATAAGATCTTCCAAGAATGACTCGCAAATTTGTGGTAATTGGGCATGCATATTTGTAGGTAAGGATAAATATCATATTTGGGAATATTTTCACCAATAAGGTTTTGAGGTATCACAAAATTGTCATAATAATTACTTCTGCTAATCAAGGGCAATTCAGATTCCTGGAATGAGCTCTCTAGATGAATACAATAGCTAGTGTGAAGAGACTCACTTAAGAAAGTCAATGGGTGGTCCTTTATTCCAATAGGTAGGTCTCCAACGGAATGTCTTAGAGTTAAAGGAGGCATATCTAGGCTTGTGTGAAAATTGAGTGCTAAGTGCCTAGATGGGTCAAATATGTAACAAGCCATGATCCTTATAAGTGTAGGCTGCTTATCACACATGGGGAAGAGCTTTGGAAATGGGTTTTTTTGTGTAGCATCTAAGACCAATGAAGTTTTAGGTAAAAGATTTGTTTGTATGATCTCTTTTTTGGACTTCTTTCTGTGGTTTCTCAATTTTAATTGATTTAAGTGTAGGAATGGGTGGAGGCAATTCTAAAGGTAGTGTTTTCTCATGCTTGGGTCCATGTCCTAAGAGTGATGGAAATAAAGATGTTCCTAGAAGGTACTGATGAGAAATTATAGGTCCTTGTGGAATTGATTTACTAAGGGCCTTCAGCTAGGGATCTAAGCATGGTCAATCACAAGAACCTCCACTTTAGACTCTACTCTTGGCTTAGAGATAGTGGTAATGGCTTTAGATGATTCTTGAAGATGTGTCCTATAAACTTTCCCTTGGTCAGTCTCTATTTCTTATGGTTCAACTTCATCCTCACTTGTGTAATCTGGAGCATATATTTCAACCTCTTATTTCAGACTTTTCGTGCTCATGGATAAGGTTTGTTTGTGTTTGGCAATTTCTTTAGATTGACCTTTTGCCCTAGAATAATAGATTTCTTTAGTGGGCAAAGGACCAAATGGTTCAGATTAGGATTACCCATAGTTTTCTCGACCTTTAGTCCTAGAATAATAGGGTTCTATAAATTCATTATTCTCATAAGATAATTGAGCCTTTGCCCTATATTTTGATTCTTTCCATTCCTCATACTCTTGATCATACCCACTTGGCATATAGTGATCATGTTGTGATTGTTTGATCATGTCATGGTTTGTTGAAGATGATTTCTTGTAGTTATGTGCTCTCTTTTGATAAGTGTGATCCCAATAAGGTTCAAGGTCTCTCCTAGAGGGCTGCTCATATTGACGATGAGATCCCAACAAGGTTCAAGGTCTCTCCTAGTGGGCTGCTCATATTGATGATGATATATTCTAGCATGAGTTTGCCTATAGTGATGGAAGATGTATTTTTCACTAAGTTTGAGTTTCATGCATTTGTTTCTCTAGATTATTCCAATATAGCTAATCTGACCCTCTAAGTAAGACCGAGCACATTTGACTTTACTTCTATTGGGTATGGCATGGTATTCGAAATATTGTTCCGGTAGAGTTTGCTAATCTAGGTATCCTTGAGTATCGGTGTTACCATCAAATAAGGGAGGGCTTATACTAGTAGGCAAACTATGTTCATATTTGATATATGTTGGGGTTTCTTGATTTTGATTTCGAAGATGATCTTCTATTCTATCCAATCTTGCTAATAGATATTATGCCATTTTGAACATTTCAGAATTTGAATATTGTTCTTTAGAATTATCAACACCTAGATTACCCCTAGTGCACGTCATGTTTGCAAGTGATCAAACAGAAATTTAAGCGTGAAAGCAATAAGACAATGTTGTTTCCTAACTCTAAAGATCCCTCTAACTTCAGAATTTTAAAACCCAATTTTGCAATCATCAAACACATAAAGACAAGACACTCAGATTCACAAAAACAATAGCACAAAAATCTGAACTTCAACTTAGAAAAACAAGCATCAAGAAATATGAAATTTAGGTTGCCGTATGGTAAATAACAGAGGCTGATAATTTAAAATTCTCGATCTTATCAAGTTGTAATGATCCCAACAATCTGGGTCTTGATAAGTTTATGAGGTGCAACTTGGGAGGCTCTTAGGGGACTAGCTATTAGGTGAGTGCACCCCTAAGTTCCTCGGTTGATGAAACAATAAAAACCTGGAAATTCAGCAGAGCAACAGAGATGGGTACTGTAGATGATGACACCAAAATATGTAGTATATTTTGTATCATTTTAGATACCTTTTCATGCTAAATTAAGGGTCTTTTTAATTTTTTTATGCTGAATCCATTAAATATTGCAAAGTCTACTTCTATTTTGGTTTTTCATGTTTTTCAGGCAAAAAAGCACTATTTTAGGTGTTTTCAAGCAAAAATCAAATACATGGAAGAGTTCTCATCATCAAGAAGAAGTCACCCAAGAATTTTCATGCAAATCGAGGCAAAGAACCCAAAATATGGTAGTGCCGTAAAGGATTTTACGGTACCGTATTTTACACAGCTACCGTATTATCGAGATCACGACCGTATTTTGGTGATTTACCGAACATAAGGCTTTTGCGAAATTACGGCACCACCGTAGGAATTTACACGGCCGTATTTTGGGGCGCTTTCGGAACAGAGACCTTCGCTGAAATTACGGCACTGCCGTAAACCAGTTTACGGACCGTATTTTCCAGACGACTTCAGAACAAAAAGTTGCCCTGAAATTACGGCACTGCCGTAAACCAGTTTACGAGCCGTATTTTCCAGACGAATTCGACCAGAGAGTTCAGCCGATTTTACGGCACTGCCGTAAACCAAATTACGCTGCCGTATTGTTCCAGCAATTTCAGAATAGAATAATCGATGGATTTTACGGCATTGTCGTAAGATATTACACTGCCGTATTCCAGTGTTTGAACGCGATTCCCAGGTCAATGTCCATGCCCGATCCTTGCGGAGATGATTGCGGACGATCCAGAAGTATATATTCGATGCCGTAAGAAGCAAAAGGAGAGCTTTTCATGAGAGGATTACAGAGAGACAAAAGGCCCCAATTTTGATTGACGCTGGAGGGAGAAATCACGATCCACGCCACCGTGGAGGGTTTCGCCGTCGCGCTCAATTCAAACAACCTCCGGCAGTGATTTTTCTATGGAAGCATCGCCTGGTGAAAGAGACAACGTACCGGAAGTTTCAGATCGAAAAGAGACAAATTGGAGGAGAAATCAAGGGAAGAAGGATCGCCACCACTGTTCACGCCTTTTTTGTAAAATACGGCTGTGAAATACTTTACAGCCGTGCCGTATTTTCTAAAAACTCTTCCTTTTATTGATTTTTGATTTTCTGAAATTATGGAATATTGTATTTCCTTCGCCATGCTAGCTTAAACAACTCTTGGGACATGGGGGAGTAGTTCACTTGACTTTTAATGATTAGATAACTTCTTTTTCAATATTTCGTTGAGTTTGATTTTAGCATGATGATTTTCCTAATGTGATAATTGTGCTTAGACTCTCTTTAAGTTCATATTATTAATTATGTTCTTTGAATTTTTGCTTGAGACTAAAAGGTAATTGCTTGAGAATTTGGAACCCTAGAATTGCATGTTAGGATCCCTTCCTTAGGTTAGATCCATCTTGATCTTTTATAGTAAAATAATTGCCATGATTATAACATGAATTCATAGATCGAGTCTATTTGTCAAACGTGGAGATCTTGTGCGAAAGCAAAGATCGGAACATTGGAGGTCCTTGAGCAAAACTAGTTGCGAGACTCGGATGCACGAAAGTGATCCTTGAGACTCCACTAGAGATTCTAGAGCTCGGATGCATGAAAGTCATCCTTCAGTTCATCCTTTGATAATATCTTCTTCATGATAAAATTGAATCAACGAAATCCTTATTCATGTCTAGTCATAAAAGTTTAAGTGAACGAAACCCTAGTCCCAGCTTTTCTCTCTGATAATCCTGCTTTTAGTTACCGATTGCTATTCTCATGATCTTGTTTTGCCTAGTTAGTAAGAAATCAACTATTTAGTATTCGACAACGTAGGTCCCTGTGGATTCGATACTTTTTTATTACTTCGTATACCCGTGAACTTGCGATTTAACAATAAGTTTTTGGTGTCGTTACCAAGGATTAGTCCAAGACAAGCGTGCCAGATTTGTTGTGTTCCCTTTTGGGCTATCAGTAACCAAATCTCAGGTTCAAGGAAAACTCAATTCGTTCAAATGGTGCTGACCCACAGACAATGGTAATTTGTTATGGGTCAGATATGTTAGGAGTGAAGAAATTTGGAGAGCTACACTCAAGGAAGCAATCCTATCAGAAGAGATGGCATCCAAGTCTTCAAGGAAGCAAACAGTCAGTACAAAATCTCAGCTGGTATGCTACAGCAAACTCAGCAACACCGAGTATGAGTTTTCAAGCGTTTAGTGAACCTTGCAATGGCATTTGCTAGGTTTGCTGCCTGTTCAAACAAGAGAGTTATGAAGTCCTCCTGCTACTCCAGATAGCCTAAAAAATTTTCTAATCAAACACAAAAGAGAAATCAGAGCTGCGGCTGGTATGCAATAATAAATGCAGAATTTCAGCCCTACCTCAAAATTTTTCCAAACCAACAGCAATTTTCTTCTACTGTGGTTGTCTTGTGAAATGAAAGAGAGGGAGGTTTGAAGGTGTTAGTCTATATGCCCTGAGACTTAGTTTTGGTCCATCTTTATACTACTTGACATTGATTTTTCTTATTTAACATTTTGGCATTGTCGTTATCATTGTTTATTTACATCTGCGATTATGTACTTACATGATAATGTCCGAGGAAACAGATTGGATATGTGCTCAAACTCTTGTCCCTAGTCGATGTACCTTAGTGGATATGAGACAGCTATTGTACTTATGAGATGATGACACTAAAATTCATAGTGTATTTTGTATCATTTCATTAGTCATTTTGTGTCATATTTATACTAGTTTGCTTATTTTTACACCTTTTTTTTATCAAATATTGCAGAATCTACTTCTATTTTGGGTTTTAATGATTTTTTGGTAAAAAGGCATGATTTTAAGGCGTTTTCAAGCAAAATCAGTTACATAGAAGAATTTCCATCATCAAGAAGAGATTACAGGACAAATTTCATGCAAATCGAAGCCACTAACCAAATTACGGTAGTGCTGTAATTATAATTACGGTACCGTATTTTTTGAGTACTACCGTAATTTTAGAGCACTGCCATATTTTTGGTGATTTCCATACAGAAGATTTTCCAGAAATTACAGCACCCCCGTAATTATTTTTACAGTACCGTAATTTGACCCAGTTAGCCTGAGTTTTCTACCGCAAAATTAAAAGACGATATCTTGAGATTTAGGGTACCAAATTGAGATCCGAAAGAAGCTGCGGACTCGTCTCAATGAGGAGACGATAAAGGGAATAAAAGCCCCAATTTTTATCACATATCCAGAGAGAAATTGAGAGAGGTGTCTTTAGGGTTTGGCCTCACACTAAGAGGTGTAGAGGCCACCTCAGGCCATGAATTTTACACAAAAGCTTCGCCTAGAGGAGAAGAGCATACCTTGGAAGTTTCAGAGAGAAAGGAGATCAATCGGAGGAGAAATCAATGAAAAAGTAGGCGCTGACACTGTTCACGCAAGCTAATTACAGCTGTAATTTCCATTACAGCCGTGTTGTAAGGTTTATTTCCCTTTCCCTTTCATTTTTGATTTATTGAAACTATGATTCATTGTATTTCTTCTTCCATGTTAGCTTAGACATATTTATGGGACATGGGGGAGTAATTTCCCTTGATTTTATATGACTAGATGACTTTTATTTCGTCAGAATAATTTTGTTATGATAATTTTACTTATGTGATGATTGCCTATAATTCTCCGAAGTATTCTTATTATCATGCAGGTTTTAGAGTTTTGCAAAATAGACTGAGAGGTTGATTGTAAAGCTTGGAACCCTATAAATCATTGAGTTTGGAACTTATCATAAGAGATTAGGTTTGTTCTTTGAATTCTGATTTTTAGTAGTTTTATTGCCATGATTAATAATTTGAATCTAGGATTGAGTTATTTTGTTAAACGTAAAGATCTTGTGTGAAAGTGAGGATCAGAGCGTTGGAAAACCATAAGTAGAACCTGTGTTGAGACTCGGATGCACGAAAGTGATCCTAGAGATTCCACTTGAGATAATCAACTTAGGATTCGGATGCACGAAAGTGATCCTTGAGTCCTTTGATTGATGATTTACTTATGTACAACATTGGGATAGATCTTGCGTGAAAGCGAGGATCGGTCCCTGCATGATTGTCTACACGAAAGTGAGATAATCATTTTATGAAGTAAATTAAATCTTTATCATGATAAAATTAGACTGACGACCTTTTATTCATATCTAGCCATTGAAATTAAGGTGGAAACCATAGTCCCAGTTTCTCTGATCTTGTGTTCTTTCTATCATTTACTTGCATTATAATCGACTGCTTAGCTAGTAAGAATATAACTATTTGGTACTTAACAATAAGGTCTCTGTGGTTCGATATCTTTCTTTATTACTTCGAGTATCTGTGCACTTCCAGATTACAACAAGTTTTTGGCGCCGTTGCCGAGGACCTTAGTTTTATTAATATCAAAATAGTTGTTAGTATTGCTAGACTAAGTTTTTTATTTGTTTTAGATTTAACTTTGTTTTCTGTTTTTGCAGGTTTTAGATTTTCACAAGTTGTGACAGAACTGTGATTTCTGAAATTTGTGAATTTGCTTGTGTTTTATATTTTCTATTTTTATATATTCTGAAAAAAAATAAAAAAATATTGATTGGTGTTGGATAATCATTTTGTTCTTGATAGATTTGAAGATATGTCTTTTAATTCGTGGGCAACTGAAAGAGGTAAGGTATACATACCACAAGATGATTCATTGTGCACTCTTGCAGATAAATTGAAATTACATTCTTATTCTATTAGATGTAATATTTGTAAGTGTTCTGATCATTATGCTTCTGATTGTCAATTCTTAACTCCTCCAAATCATGTTTCTGAACTATATTTTGAGCACACTGAAGAATCTAGGTTAAAATCCATGTTTGAAAAGGTCATGACAAATCAAGTTCAAATCATGACAAATAGAAGAAAAGAAATTGAAGACCTTAAGGGGATGGTTAGTCAGCTTGCTTCTCAAGTAGAATCTTTGATAGCTAGTAAAAAAATTTTAGAAACCAGAGTAGCACAAGAAAATTATTTATATGAGTTTGATTTGAAAACTGAGAAAATTGATTTAGAAAATTCCCCCTCTGATTATGATTATTTTAAGATTCAGCATTATGTGAATATTAATGAATCTCACTCTGATTTTGACGATTGCAAATTTGATTTACTTGATAATTTATTTGTGGAAAAGGTTGATGAAATTGATTCTGAAAAATCTCCTTTTGATTCTAGTAATAGTGATGAAACTGATTCTTTTGATGAAAACTTATTTATGGTTAAATCTGATGAGCTTGATAAAGGTTTGAAAATTATAGACATTGATGGGCCCCACTTTGATTTTGGTGATATTGTTGAAATTAATGATAAATCTTTTGTGGTTAACTCTAATTCTATTAATTCTTTTGTGAACATTGATAAATCTCATTATGATTTTTCATATGATTCTGATTTTGATTCTTCTGATGATGAATTATTTGTGAAAAGGAATGAAAAAATTGATTTTGAAGAGTCTCATCTTGATTTTTGTTGATAACTTTGAAATTGATAAATTATTTGACGATGTGCATGAGGAACATGAAAAAGATTTGAAAATTGTAAACATTGATGAATCTTACTCTGATGTTTTGCCCATATATACTGTTCAATCTTCTAAATTATTTGAAAAACTATGCTTTATTGAGGAACCTAATTTGAGACAGAGAGTTTATTTTGATGATCCAATACTTGTATCTTTTGATGGAAGTCCTACTCTATTGCAATTGAAAATGTAAACTTGAAGAAAGGACTTATGATTTTGCTTTCTGATAAATATAGGAAGATTGTTGAATACCCTTGGAATGGAATTGAAAGTATTGATTTTGATTTCCACATATTTAAGAAAACCACATCAATTGTGATTTACATGAAATTTTGGATGTTTGGATTAGTGGCTAAACTTTTTGGATAGCAGAAAAGGAGAAAATTATATGCTATCTACTTTGGTACTGATTCACCTGCTTCACCATGATTTTTGGTTTTGGTCAAGCTAATGACCTAAAAATTAGCGCTTCTTGGAAGGCAACCCTAGCACTCTTACTTAGTTTAGTTTCTTTTACTTTAGTTTATTTTAAGAATTAATTTTTCTCTTCATTTTGCAGGAAAAATCAAAATATTGCGCAAAATACGGCACTGCCGTAATCTTCTTTACGGTGTCGTAATATTGATCCGATTCCATCTCGAGAGTTTTTACCATATTACGGCGGTACCGTATTAGTTTTTATGGTACCGTAATTTTGGTGTTTTCTGGCCAGAATGTTTTTGGAGTTTCATAGCAAGATCGTATTCGTTTTCATTGTACCGTATTTTTGGGTGATTTTTGATCCAAAAAATTTGAAATTTTTTTGAAAAATATGGCAGTACCGTAATCATTTTTATGGTACGGTATTTCTGGATATTTATAACCCAAGAATTTTGTGCACATTACGGCACCGCCGTAAGGGATATTACGCCCATAATTCTAAACCTGTAGTCTGCTTATCTGATTAGGTGTTTTTTCCCTGTGATTTTAAGAAACTAGTTTGGGAAAAAATTTTATCTTTTGCACCATCACGAAGTACTCATCTTTGTCTATCATCTGGATATTTTTGTTGAATTTTAAAGTCCATAGATCATTCTAAAACGCATAGCATCTTTTCGATTCTTATTAATTTCTGCAGCAGTTTTCTTTTCACTATTTTGATTAGCATTTTTGCTGCAAGTTTTTAAGATGCTTTAATGAGTTGAAACCCTGATCTTTCATATGGAATTGGCAAAACATGTTTCATTTTATCTTGTGGATTAATTATTTTCATGAAAATATTTTATGAAAATTCTAGGAAGCATGACAACTTTTCAAATATGATTAACTTTCGTGCAGTTTTTGATTTTGTAATCTGATTTGCCTTCTTTATGTTGATATCCTAAATTCCTGATAGATTTCGATCCTTTGATTTTTATACATCTGAAAAGAACGAGTTTTACTCTATTACATGGTTCTGTCCATTTTCCTTTTGGATCATTAAATCTTATTTTTGGGTATGGCTACTTTTCCTAAAAAAATAAGTGGCTACTCTATTTGATTTCTACCTGTTATAGCTTCTTTTGCCTCCAGATCTAGAAATCTTCAAGAGCAACTGTCTTCCACCTCCAGCCACCACTACATCTGCCTCTGACATCACTGTTTCCAGCCGTCGACAATGGATTATACCATCAGCAGACTTTTACTTCTTCTATTGCCTATATTTCCATTGATTTGATTTATTTATACAGCAGACTCTTCATTAGTGACTAATTTTTTTTATCTATGCAGCATTATTTCTGGCACCCACCGGCCGACAATCTCACCTCCAGGACTGTAGTCCCTAGCAGGCCACTAGAGATTACTCACTCTACAGTTGGCACCATCCCCATCATTGTTAGTAACTTTTTAGCTAGCCTCGGTTCACCCTCTGCTTCTTGCCTGCTCGACTCTTTCCCACGGCATCCTCTTCATACCTCCGGCGACATCTCTGATTCTCCCTTGAGAAAATTATTTTTATCATTATTATTTTTAGAGACTATATTTAGACTAAGCCTTATGTATCTTAAATTGTGCAGGAAAAATTTTCAAAAGGCACATCTTTGGACCTAGTAGCATATGCCCCGACACTATTTTTGGTCTGACCCTTATGTATTTTTGGTCAGAGCTTGCTATATAGTTTTGTCAGTATCGTTTGCATTCTCTTGTATTCATGATTATTTCATATGGTTGCATCTTTGATTTGCTTTAGATTTATCACTCACTGATATTTCTTCAATATGGTTGTATGATGATATGATTGTTCATAGTCCACTTTCTACTATCTTGTGGTGTGATTCTATTTTTAAAAGATTTTCATTGATAAATATCTTCCTTGATGATGAATAAACCTGTATTCATGATTAGAAAGAAACCTATTATGTTAGATTTATTTCTTCAATGCATATCTATCTTTTGAAATTTGACATTGGTTGATGCATGAAATTTTGGGTAGATGTGTTATTTGAGGAATAAGATTTAAAGGTGAAACTACTCCTTTAAATAAAATGAGCATATAAGTATGATTACTGAATTGATATCAATTGATCACTCTAGTAGATGTTTAGTCTATTTTGCTATTTGTTGGGAAAGAAGAATCCAAGATCCATAAAAATAGTGAGAGACTCCCCTACTTGGCACTATGTAAAATTGATAGTGGTACCTAAGACATGGGTTGAAGTCTATGTCTAAAAGATAATGAGAGAGAAAAAGAATAAGACTCCTCTACTTGGCACTATGCAAAATTGAAAGTGGTACCGAAGAAAAGAGTTGAAGTAAAAAATAAAAAGTATATATCTATGTGGGTACATGCCATCTATGTAAAAATAACAGAATACATGAAAAAAAAATGTGTGGAAAAAGATCTTGGAAACCTAATTCCTATAAATAAAAGCATGATAGATTTGAACTGAAATTGGGTGAAGTCTTGAGATTGAAAGTTCTATTTATTATACAAGTTGCAAAGTTTTATTTGATTGCATTGTGAATCTAGAGGATTGAATTTTGAGAATGATATGTTTATTTGAAGTTTTGTGAAATAATTGATGGAATTTTTCAATGGTGATTGTATTTTAGATATTTATCGAGCATGAGAAAGTTAATCCCTTGATTAGTTTTTGAGTTTTGCTTGAGGACAAGCAAAGTTTGAGCCTTATGTATTTGATGACACCAAAATTTATAGTATATTTCATGTCATTTTATAGATCTTTTCATGCTAAATTCAAGCTCCTTCGCTTATTTTTGTGCCAAATTTATCAAATATTGCAAAATCTACTTCTATTTTTTTTTATAAAGTTTAGGTAAAAAGTGCCATATTTTGATGGATTTTGAAATATTTGAGTGCACCAATGCATTCCAGATGTCGAAACGAAGCCGCCCATCAATTTTTATGCAAATCGGAGTAAGTTTGAAAAACACACCCCGGGTGTAATCTATATTATGGCTGTAATTTCTGCCCAAATTACGATAGTGCCGTAATATAAATTATGGTATCATATTTTTGACCTAGAATTCACAGAAAACTAGGGTGAAATTACAGCACTGCGATAATATAAAACTCTGCCGTAATTTTATGCCTGGCGCGCGATTTTCACGGTCAAATATGAAGCCAATTCTTGCGCAGACAATATCTTGAGATCCAGAAATCCAAATTGAGATCCGAAAGAAGCTACGAACTCATCTCGTGGAGGAGAAGATAGATAGGCTGAAAGCCCCAATTTTATGATCGATCGAGGGAGCAATCTACAAAGAGGTGCTTAGGATTTGGCTTCGCACCGAGAGGTGTGAAGGCCACCTCAGGCCATGATTTTTACACAGAAGCTTTGCCTGGAGGAGAGGACAACACACCAGATGTTTTAGAGAGAAAGGAGGTCAATTAGAGGAGAAATCGAAGAAAGAGGAGGCGCCGACACTGTTCACAGCGCCCCCTTTTGCAAATTACGGCTGTAATTTATATTACAGTCATGGTGTGTTTTCTTAAACTCTTTTTTCTCTTTGATTTTTGATCTTTTGAAATTATGGTTCATTGTATTTCTTCTTCCATGCTAGCTTAAACATATTTTGGAAAATGGGTGTAATCCCCTTGATTTTTTAATGATTAGATAATTCTTATTTCATTAGAATAATCTTTGTTATGATAATTCTACTTTTGAGATAACTTGTCTATAATTCTCCTTAGTTTTCTTAGTATCATGCATGATTATAGAGTTTTCGGAATATAGACTAAAAAGTGATTTGCTTGAGAACTTGGAACCCTAAAATTAAATAATAGGAACTCACTGTAAGAAATTAGGTTAAGTTATTATTTCTTGATTTTAGTAGTTTAATTGCCAAGTTAGATAATTTGAATCTAGGGTTGAGTTATTGTGGCAAACGTGGAGTTCTTGCACGAAAGTGAGGATCGGAACGTTGGAGAACCATAAGTAGAAATTGTGTTGAGACTCGGATCCACGAAAGTGATCTTTGAGATTCCATTTGGGATAATCAATTAAGAATTCGGATGCACAAAAGTGATCCTTGAGTTCTTTGTTTGATGATTTACTTATCTACAGGGTTGGGATATATCTTGCGCGAAAGCGAGGAATGGTCCCTGCATGATTGTCTGCACGAAAGTGAGATAATCCCTTTATGAAGTAAATTATATCTTTATCATAATAAAATTAGACTGACGACCTTTTATTCATATCTAGTCATTTAAATAAAGGAGGATGAAACCCTAGTCCCAGATTCTCTCTCTATTTATCTTTCATGTTCTTGTTATTATTTACTTGTATGAAAATCAGTTGCTTAGCTAGTAAGAATTCAATTATTTGGTACTTAACACGTAGGTCTATGTGGGTTCGATACATTAAATATTACTTTGAGTATCCGTGCACTTGCGGACGTAACAAGTTTATGACAACAAGTTTCTGGTGGCGTCACTAGAAAATAAAAGAGCTAGAGATAAGTTGCACCTACTTGTTGGGATACAACATGAGACTGGTATATGGGCTAGTTAGGCACGAGCTGCTAACGCATACATATGGGTATATCAGTGGTGGATATGTAACATCCCTCAGAATCACACCCCACACGCATACAAGTAAAATACGGGGTTTCAAAAATTTTTTTACTCTTCCATTAAAACACAAGAAGAAAGCGGCATCGAAGGACATTACTACGGAACTGAAAACCGCACAGAACTGAATAGGATCGATTTACTAGGAAATAGAAATCCGGAAATCCAGAAAATCCGACAGCAAGTATAATAATTTACTGCTGCACAGACACGCATATCCTGGAATAAAACAGATGTCCACACTACACATATGTGGAAAACACAAATTCAGATATATTGCGGAATAAGAACAATAACTCTCAAATCAGACATTTCAGAATAAGAATAATTTCAAATCTCACGAATCCAAAACTCGTATCTAACAATTAAAACGAGACAACTATAATATAATATCCTGAAAACAGGCATAAGCCCTCAGGAGATAAAACGTATCATATAATTAAGTTAGGCACGCAGGCCTGACAGATTTTTTTGAAGACAACTCTTAGAAATTAAATAAAACATTAGCATCATAGTAAATTCGTGAATTAGCTGTAGCGATCACTGTCCCAATGTCTCACCTGAAAATATTTAAACAATGGGGGTGAGCTAAAAAGCTCAGTGAGTAAAAGACACTAAAAGCCATCCATAGTACACATCAAAAATATCATGCATAAGTTGAAATACATTTTTGTAATAGATAAGATAAATCAACTTAACATGCACACTCATATCAGAAACAAAACATAATCAAATACAGATACTTATAACATTAGGCATCAAGCATGAAGTAGGATATAAGTATACCAACCCCTCCCTACTAAACACACTGCCTAACACATCTATAATACAGATCGAAACAGAACTACAGAAATCAGAACTGACAGACAGAAAATCAGAATTTTCAGAATTCCAAACGGATAGTCTACATCGGAAACAGAAAGGCCACAGAAGGCCTGATGACCACAGAAGGTCTGACCCCACCTCTGCCGAGGACGAGACATGCATGCATATCAGAAACAGAATGGTAGAGGAGGTATCAGTGGGTGGCCCCCGTCTTGTCAGGACGTGGCACTCTGGCCTCCAAAACCTAGAACAGAATGGTAGAGGAGGTATCAGTGGGTGGCCCCCGTCTTGTCAGGACGTGGCACTCTGGTCTCCAATACCCAGAACAGAATGGTAGAGGAGGTATCAGTGGGTGGCCCCCGTCTTGTCAGGACGTGGCACTCTGGTCTCCAATACCCAGAACAGAATGGTAGAGGAGGTATCAGTGGGTGGCCCCCGTCTTGTCAGGACGTGGCACTCTGGCCTCCAATACCTATAACGGAACAGAAATAGTGTCTCAAGGGTCGTAGTAGACTATCAGCACCATTACAGCGCCACAGAAGGAGGGTAAGAACACATAAGAGTGCTACACTAGGGCATAATTTTACAGAACAGATTATACTGAAACGGAGGAGTAGGACCAACCACTACTTAATTCTTACATCATGCCCAAAGTCTGACAAACCAGAAAATGACACACCCCAATATCCAGTCCTTAACAATTTACAATTTGCAGAAAATCAAAGCTGAACACACTTCATAATTTTTACCATCAACCAGAAGTAATATATGAGTGAATTCCTTAGATTTCATGCAACTATCCTTAATTAATGTCAGACCAGTCTATGTTCTCACAAAGGTTATAACACATTCAAAGTTTTCAGAAAATTCACAACATATAAACAGAACAGAAAATATTCACATAACAAACAATTAAACATAGAACAGAAACTATTCATGAAATAATTTCCTCAAAATTCCTAAAACCGTGAGCTATAAAATTACTGTAAGGGGCGCCAGTTTCAGAACCTTAACAGGACGTACAAATTTCATGTAAATAATTTCAGTCCCCCACTACAGATAATTTTAATTACACGTTCGTGAAGAAAATTGACAAAAGCCCCAAAATTGGCTCAAACCATGATTTTCGAAAATTCCTAAGTTCTTAGTTAAATCCCCAATTTTGTTTTCTCTAAAATTTCTCATCAAGCAAATAAATTTTAGAAGAACTACAGACCACAATTTAAGAGATTAAACCATACAGGCTAAATTTTTCTCACAATGGAATATTCGTCTAACCAAAACATAGCAGATTTATATTGTCAGATTGCAACATATATTTTTGGTCCAATTCCGAACCAAAGCTAGTCAATATTATATTCAAAATGAAGCTCTCTGAATCTAGTTTCCAACAAAACTGGTTTCGCAAAATTTCGAATTGTAGGCAGGAAGATATAAGGGTTCGAACATTGGTGGGTCAGAATTTCAGATTTCAAGAAAACAGATTCATATATCAGAATTACGACATATATTTCAGATCCAATAACTAATCGAAAATAGGCGTTATGGGAGTCAAAATGAATCTCTTCAAGCCTACGGTCTAATAAAACTGGTTTCACAGGATTTCGAGCTATACCTAGGGAGATACGAGAGTTCGAACACAAAAGGGTCAAGATTCTAGATTTTCAGAAAACAGATTTCGTAAGTTATATAACAATGCCGATTGCAACACGAATATAGTTCAGATGTGGTCGCTATTACATAAGAATCAAAGCTGAGCGAATCTAGTTTCATACAAAATTTGTTTCGTGTGATTTGGATCTATAGATCATGAGATATTGAGGTTAAAGCACAGTAAGGTCAGATTGGCGACTACAATTTTCAGCAAGACAAAATTTCTGAATCATCATGCATATTCAGATCCGACCTATAGAATAGAAAAACACAGGATCTACTTGCAGATTTTTGGTTCATACAGATAATTATTGCAAATAGGATTAGACTCCTTAGGATCGAATTACTCACCGAAAATCACCCACAGAAAAAAAAAATGCCACAACAGAGGGTCAGGGATCTCCAGGAACTTCGTCCACCACCAGTCTGCCACCACCAGCGTCAGAAATTTGCAGGAGGCGCCAAACACAGTAAGGGGCGACAACCACAGGCGGCTAGGGCAAGAAAACAACAAAAATCGTGAGGGAGAGGAGCTCTCACGATATTTCTCTTTTTCTCCCACTCCAAACGGATCCAAGATCCAATAACCCAGTTAACTTAAGTGAAAATCGGTTTTAAGGGCTCACCTGGGCTTAACCACCATGCGCCACTCCAATAACACAGAAATATGCGCCACCATGGTGGAAGAATTCCAGGAGCAAAGAGTCAAGGTTGAGGGTTCGAAGCCCCAACCAAAATAATTATTTTTGCCCTGTAGGAAAAAGTCCTACAATTAGGCAAAAATCCCAAAACTTTAACAGATAAAAATACAGAAACAGAATTTCTAACCTTAAATCGTAATTCAGAAACTCGAGGGCGTTACATCCTCCCCCCCTTATAGAGCTTTAGTCCTCTAAAGCTGACCAAGCCCGTCACTGAACAGGTGAGGATGCTCCTTTCTCATATCTGCTTCAACCTCCCAAGAGGATTCTTCAACAGACTGATTTCCCCATATGACTTTCACAAGTGGGATAACCTTATTTCTCAGCACCTTCTCTTTTCTATCTTCAATTCTGAGAGGTTTCACCACAAAAGTCATGTTCTCTTCAAGCTGAAGAGGTTCCAACTCTAGAACATGAGAAGGATCAGAACAATATTTTCTGAGTGCAGATACATGGAACACATTATGGAGGTGTTCCAGTGATGGGGGCAGAGCAAGTCGGTATGCCACAGGTCCAACCCTCTCAATGATATCAAAGGGACCAATGTACCTGGGACTCAATTTTCCCCTCTTCCCAAATCTCATCACCCCTTTCATAGGTGAGACCTTTAGGAAAACATGCTCTCCCACCAAAAACTCAAGAGGACGCCGCCTCACATCAGCATAACTCTTCTGTCTATCCTGAGCAATCTTCATCTTTCTCTGAATTTCTCTAATCTTCTCAGTGGCTTCCTGAACAGCATCAGACCTTAGCACTGTTCTGTCCCCAGTTTCCTCCCAGCATATTGGTGTTCTGCATTTCCTCCCATATAGGGCCTCATACGGAGCCATCTGTATGCTAGAGTGAAAGCTATTGTTGTAGGTGAACTCTATCAGTGATAAGTCCAGATCCCACTCAACAGACCAGTCAACCACATAAGATCTCAGAAGATCCTCAAGTGTCTGAATAGTCCTCTTTGTCTGACCATCAGATTGAGGATATTATGCAGTGCTGAAACTCAGATTAGTTCCCAAATCTTCCTGTAATTTCTTCCAAAACCTGGACAGAAATCGAGGATCATGGTCAGAGACAATGTCCAAGGGAACTCCATGCAATCTGACAATCTCATCGATGTACAGTTTTGCTAACCGATCCAAACTGTAAGTCATTTTGATCGGTAAGAAGTGAGCTGACTTCGTGAGTCTGTCCACAATCACCCATACGGCATTATGATTCCTTCTGGTATTGGGCAGTCCACACACAAAGTCCATACTGATATGCTCCCACTTCCACTGAGGAATAGGGAGAGACTGCATCAAACCGCCCGGCCTCTGATGCTCAGCCTTCACGGTTTGGCAAGTCAAACATCTGGACACAAACAAATACACATCCTTCTTCATACCATGCCACCAGAAAGTCTTTTTCAGATCCTGATACATCTTGGTACTACCAGGATGAACGGTATACTTAGTGCAATGACTTTCCTTAAGAATTTCATTTCTCAACTCAGGGTCCTCAGGAACACAGACCCTTCCACGGAATCTGAGGAGACCATCATCCGACATACTGAAATTATCCACCCAGCCTTGCTCAGACCTCTCTTTCCACCGTAAAATATCCGGATCTGATTGCTGCCCTGATCTCAATCTCTGCAGTAACTCTGACTGAACCCTGAGAGAAGCTAGAAGACCGCCTCTCTCACCCGGAGTCACACTCAGATGCATGTCACTGAACTCCTGCAATAGTCGCCACTCCTGGACTCGCAGTGCAGCTATCTGAGTCACAGGATACCGACTAAGAGCATCAGCCACCACATTGGCTTTACCAGACTGATATTGGATGGTGAAGTCATAATCCTTTATCAATTCAAGCCATCGCCTCTGTCTCATATTCAGCTCTTTCTGAGTGAAGATATACTTCAAGCTCTGGTGATCTGTAAACAATTCAAATGTCTGTCCAAACAGATAGTGCCTCCAGATTTTCAAGGCAAAAACTACAGCTGCCAACTCCAGATCATGAGTGGGGTAGTTTACCTCGTAGTCTTTGAGTTGCCTTGAAGCATAAGCAACTACTTTTCCTTGCTGCATCAGTACAGCACCCAGACCCTTACCAGAGGCATCAGTGTAAACAGTGAACTTCTCTCCATCACAGGGAATGATGAGGATAGGAGCACTGGTCAGTCTCTTTTTCAGTTCCTGAAAACTAGACTCACAATCATCAGACCACTCAAACTTCAAATTCTTTCTAGTTAGCTTAGTCAGAGGACCAGCCAGCTTGGAAAAACCCTCCACAAAACGGCGGTAGTATCCAGCTAAGCCCAGAAAACTTCTGACCTCAGTCGCTGTAGTTGGTCTTCCCCAGTGAAGAATGGCCTCCACCTTCACTGGATCCATAGACACACCCTGGTCAGAAATAATGTGTCCCAGAAAGCCAATCTGATGTAACCAGAACTCACAATTGCTGGCCTTAGCATACAGCTGCTTCAGCCGCAGAATCTCCAGCACCTTGCGCAAATCCTGAGTGTGATCTTGCGCATTCTTGGAGTAGATCAGAATATCATCTATGAAGACGACCACACATTTGTCCAGAAGTTCATGAAATACTCTGTTCATCAGATCCATAAACACTGCAGGGGCATTTGTCAGTCCAAAAGGCATAACAAGAAACTCATAGTGCCCATACCTGGTCCTGAATGCAGTTTTAGGTACATCCTCCTCCTGAACTCTCAACTGATGATAGCCAGACCTCAGGTCAATTTTAGAGAATACAGTAGCACCCTGCAACTGATCAAAGAGATCATCAATACGGGGTAATGGGTACTTATTCCTAACAGTCACTTGATTGAGTTGACGGTAATCGATGCACATGCGCAAAGTACCATCCTTCTTCTTCACAAATAACACAGGTGCTCCCCATGGAGAAACACTGGGTCGAATATACCCCTTCTCTAATAATTCTTCCAGTTGCTTTTTCAGCTCTGTCAGTTCTGAAGTTGCCATCCTGTAAGGAGCTTTAGATATCGGTGCCGTGCCTGGCAACAACTCGATACCAAACTCAACTTCTCTGCTGGGTGGTAACCCAGATAAATCATCAGAGAAGACGTCAGTAAACTCTCTTACCACAGGAATTTTAGCCAGATCCAAATCAGGCTCAGTCTGCACCTTGACATGCGCCAGATACCCCTTGCAGCCCTGGGCTAAAAGCTTCCTGGCCTGCAGATGAGATATCACCAAAGGCTCCTGTTCTGAAATCCGGCCTTGGATAACCAATTGCTGTCCATCACTTAGATGCAGAGTAATTAACTTTTCAAAACAATCTAAAGTAGCATGATAGGCAGACAGCCAATCCATGCCCAGAATGATGTCATAGTCTTTCATAGGAAGACTAATCAAATCAATAGGTAAATCATATCCTTCAACCTTAATCAAACAGTCAGGATATGCTATATCTGTAGATACAGCCTCACCCATAGGTGTATGAACAGAAATACAGAAATCAAGTATCCTAGGCAACACAGGCAGACATGGTGCAAAACATGCAGACACAAAAGATAAATTGGCACCAGGATCAAAAAGAATGCGTGCCAAATAACTAAACACATAAAGTGTACCTTCCACCACGGACTTCGAAGCCGAAGCATCCCTCTCCGCGATGGCATACACGCGAGTCTGCACAGTAGGCTTCTCACCCTATCCTTTAGCATCCGGCATAGGACAGTCCTTAATCATATGTCCCACCTTGCCACATCTGAAGCAAGCGCCAGTCTTCCTGTAGCACTCATTATCCTGATATTTAGTGCTCCCGCAGTGGAGACACTTCCTGCCATTCTGAGAAACTGTGCTGACTGGCTTCTGATAAGGTTGGTATCTGCCCTTATGGTCTTTCTTCTTATTCTTGAAATTCTTCTTATCCTTACCACCCAGAGTGGGTGCGTAAGTCACAGAAGTAGGGGCGGATGCAGTGACTGGAATAGTATCTGCAGCCATCTCAGTAATGCACCTCTCAGCAGTGCGAGCCCTGTCTACCACTTCAGCATAAGTCTCCAAGTGTAGCATAGCTACCCTTGTCCTGATGTCTTTCCTCAAACCCCGCTGAAACTTCTTGGCTCTTCTTTCCTCGGTGTTAACTAAGTGAGGAGCATACCCCAACAACCGAGCGAATGTAGCCTCATACCGATCCACCGTCAGGTCGCCCTGCTCAAGACGAATAAACTCCACCTCGCGCTCCTCAGATAAGCTAGAGGGGAAAAACTTAGCATTGAACTTCATCATGAAGTACTGCTAATCAACATCTTTGGATTCAGTTGCCGCCAGTCGGACGACTCCCTTCCACCAGTCTTCGGCATCTCCACGCAACATGAAGACACACAAACATAGCTTGTCTGCATCATCACAGCGCAAAACCTGGAAAATCTTTTCCAGTGCCAAAAGCCAATCCTCAGCCGCTCTGGGCCCCGGACTACCATAAAATGTAGTTGGGTTCAGGTGCTGAAACTCTCGAACCAACCGAGCATATCGTTGATGCGCGCCATCACCCAGAGGAGAACCAGCGCCACCCACACCGTGTCCAGTTGCTTGTGACTGTGTCTGAGACTGTGTCTGCGTCAGCCGCTGCAATAACTGTTGCTGAACCTCCATGTGTTGCGCCTGCTGCTGCTGCATCATCTGAGTTTGCTGCTGGATGAAGGCGTTCTGTTGTTGTATCATAGCAGTCATAGCCTCCATGGCCTGCCTCAGATCAGACTGTTGATCACCATTGCTACTGCTAGATCTTGGTCGCACCATTTTGTTTTTTTTTGTACCTGCATCACATAACACAGTAGAATAACAACCAATATTCAATCACGGATCAGATCCTATCTTGGTTTCTAGCAATACACAAACAGAGGTTTCCAATATTCAATCACGTATCAGATCCTATCTTGGTTTCTAGCAATACACAAACAGAGTTTTCCTTTCCCGGAGTTTCTAATTGCTAGTAATATCCTCTGATACCATCTGTAACATCCCTCAGAATCACACCCCACACGCATACAAGTAAAATACGGGGTTTCAAAAATTTTTTTACTCTTCCATTAAAACACAAGAAGAAAGCGGCATCGAAGGACATTACTACGGAACTGAAAACCGCACAGAACTGAATAGGATCGATTTACTAGGAAATAGAAATCCGGAAATCCAGAAAATCCGACAGCAAGTATAATAATTTACTGCTGCACAGACACGCATATCCTGGAATAAAACAGATGTCCACACTACACATATGTGGAAAACACAAATTCAGATATATTGCGGAATAAGAACAATAACTCTCAAATCGGACATTTCAGAATAAGAATAATTTCAAATCTCACGAATCCAAAACTCGTATTTAACAATTAAAACGAGACAACTATAATATAATATCCTGAAAACAGGCATAAGCCCTCAGGAGATAAAACGTATCATATAATTAAGTTAGGCACGCAGGCCTGACAGATTTTTTTGAAGACAACTCTTAGAAATTAAATAAAACATTAGCATCATAGTAAATTCGTGAATTAGCTGTAGCGATCACTGTCCCAATGTCTCACCTGAAAATATTTAAACAATGGGGGTGAGCTAAAAAGCTCAGTGAGTAAAAGACACTAAAAGCCATCCATAGTACACATCAAAAATATCATGCATAAGTTGAAATACATTTTTGTAATAGATAAGATAAATCAACTTAACATGCACACTCATATTAGAAACAAAACATAATCAAATACAAATACTTATAACATTAGGCATCAAGCATGAAGTAGGATATAAGTATACCAACCCCTCCCTACTAAACACACTGCCTAACACATCTATAATACAGATCGAAACAGAACTACAGAAATCAGAACTGACAGACAGAAAATCAGAATTTTCAGAATTCCAAACGGATAGTCTACATCGGAAACAGAAAGGCCACAGAAGGCCTGATGACCACAGAAGGTCTGACCCCACCTCTGCCGAGGACGAGACATGCATGCATATCAGAAACAGAATGGTAGAGGAGGTATCAGTGGGTGGCCCCCGTCTTGTCAGGACGTGGCACTCTGGCCTCCAAAACCCAAAACAGAATGGTAGAGGAGGTATCAGTGGGTGGCCCCCGTCTTGTCAGGACGTGGCACTCTGGTCTCCATTACCCAGAACAGAATGGTAGAGGAGGTATCAGTGGGTGGCCCCCGTCTTGTCAGGACGTGGCACTCTGGTCTCCAATACCCAGAACAGAATGGTAGAGGAGGTATCAGTGGGTGGCCCCCGTCTTGTCAGGACGTGGCACTCTGGCCTCCAATACATATAACGGAACAGAAATAGTGTCTCAAGGGTCGTAGTAGACTATCAGCACCATTACAGCACCACAGAAGGAGGGTAAAAACACAAAAGAGTGCTACACTAGGGCATAATTTTACAGAACAGATTATACTGAAACAGAGGAGTAGGACCAACCACTACTTAATTCTTACATCATGCCCAAAGTCTGACAAACCAGAAAATGACACACCCCAATATCCAGTCCTTAACAATTTACAATTTGCAGAAAATCAAAGCTGAACACACTTCATAATTTTTACCATCAACCAGAAGTAATATATGAGTGAATTCCTTAGATTTCATGCAACTATCCTTAATTCATGTCAGACCAGTCTATGTTCTCACAAAGGTTATAACACATTCAAAGTTTTCAGAAAATTCACAACATATAAACAGAACAGAAAATATTCACATAACAAACAATTAAACATAGAACAGAAACTATTCATGAAATAATTTCCTCAAAATTCCTAAAACCGTGAGCTATAAAATTACTGTAAGGGGCGCCAGTTTCAGAACCTTAACAGGACGTACAAATTTCATGTAAATAATTTCAGTCCCCCACTACAGATAATTTTAATTACACGTTCGTGAAGAAAATTGACAAAAGCCCCAAAATTGGCTCGAACCATGATTTTCGAAAATTCCTAAGTTCTTAGTTAAATCCCCAATTTTGTTTTCTCTAAAATTTCTCATCAAGCAAATAAATTTTAGAAGAACTACAGACCACAATTTAAGAGATTAAACCATACAGGCTAAATTTTTCTCACAATGGAATATTCGTCTAACCAAAACATAGCAGATTTATATTGTCAGATTGCAACATATATTTTTGGTCCAATTCCGAACCAAAGCTAGTCAATATTATATTCAAAATGAAGCTCTCTGAATCTAGTTTCCAACAAAACTGGTTTCGCAAAATTTCGAATTGTAGGCAGGAAGATATAAGGGTTCGAACATAGGTGGGTCAGAATTTCAGATTTCAAGAAAACAGATTCATATATCAGAATTACGACATATATTTCAGATCCAATAACTAATCGAAAATAGGCGTTATGGGAGTCAAAATGAAGCTCTTCAAGCCTACGGTCTAATAAAACTGGTTTCACAGGATTTCGAGCTATACCTAGGGAGATACGAGAGTTCGAACACAAAAGGGTCAAGATTCTAGATTTTCAGAAAACAGATTTCGTAAGTTATATAACAATGCCGATTGCAACACGAATATAGTTCCGATGTGGTCGATATTACATAAGAATTAAAGCTGAGCGAATCTAGTTTCATACAAAATTTGTTTCGTGTGATTTGGATCTATAGATCATGAGATATTGAGGTTAAAGCACAGTAAGGTCAGATTGGCGACTACAATTTTCAGCAAGACAAAATTTCTGAATCATCATGCATATTCAGATCCGACCTATAGAATAGAGAAACACAGGATCTACTTGCAGATTTTTGGTTCATACAGATAATTATTGCAAATAGGATTAGACTCCTTAGGATCGAATTACTCACCAAAAATCACCCACAGAAAAAAAAAAGGCCACAACAGAGGGTCAGGGATCTCCAGGAACTTCGTCCACCACCAGTCTGCCACCACCAGCGTCAGAAATTTGCAGGAGGCGCCAAACACAGTAAGGGGCGACAACCACAGGCGGCTAGGGCAAGAAAACAACAAAAATCGTGAGGGAGAGGAGCTCTCACGATATTTCTCTTTTTCTCCCACTCCAAACGGATCCAAGATCCAATAACCCAGTTAACTTAAGTGAAAATCGGTTTTAAGGGCTCACCTGGGCTTAACCACCATGCGCCACTCCAATAACACAGAAATATGCGCCACCATGGTGGAAGAATTCCAGGAGCAAAGAGTCAAGGTTGAGGGTTCGAAGCCCCAACCAAAATAATTATTTTTGCCCTGTAGGAAAAAGTCCTACAATTAGGCAAAAATCCCAAAACTTTAACAGATAAAAATACAGAAACAGAGTTTCTAACCTTAAATCGTAATTCAGAAACTCGAGGGCGTTACAGGATATACTGGACTGACCCGCTGTGAGGCAATGACTTAGTGTCATAAGTCATCCTCACAAGTGACAGGAGATGCATTGATCCATTGACTTTAGGTAATTGACAATTCTACATGGTTTGGGACATGCTTTGATACAACCTAATACCTCGCCATAGTTGGGAGATAATAACGGTTGTCATTGAGCTTGTCTCGACCCATATGAGAAGGTCAATTTATAGACAGAGAATTTGCCCCTTTCTGAAGGAAGCTTGATATCCATGAAGCTCTACTATGGTTTTATGCCTAAAAGTGTATGGTCATACCCAAGTGAAGACCTGATTTAGTCATGACTATGAGATTGGGTGAAAACAAGTGATGACAAACTTGTCCAATTGGATATCAGCTCGGCAAAGAGACTGTAATGCATCTGTACCTAGTTACGATGATGGGGATGTCGATGTCGATGTCAATATCCATTCCAATGACATGGGTAGCAGCGATGCACTGCTAGGTGCCACTCACTGCTTATGGTGACCATTAGTCAGCACTGCCAACGTCAGAGGTACCTACAGGGTCGCATACCTTGATACTCATGTTCTCGTTTTGATCGGGAAGCCATATGATCAAGTTATTGGATAGCTCGGATCTATTTGGGAGATTTCATCAATGCCAATGGGCCTGATGAGATGGAAGAGAGTTATTAGAGCCAAACTTCTTTTTGGCAGGTTGACCCAAAATTGACCATGGTTGGTCACATTTGACTTAAGGTTGCATTGGATGGGATCCAATGGCTAAATCAACCTTTACAATGAAGCTTGGGCTAGCTCATTACCCAATGAGGCCTAATAACAAGTTGTCTTAAAGAGATAATGAGGGAAAAGGGCAAAATGGAGAAGAAATCATCCCCATTGGTGCCTAAGGGGTATAATGGGGTGAAGTAGGCGCCTAATGCTTCATTAGGAAGCAATTGGCGCCTATCCCTTCAACCTTGGATGGTGTGCTTGCCTCTTAGGCAGGTCTTGGGGCGTGTATGGCATTAGTGCGCATATGGAAAAGGGTTAGAGGTTAATGGAAATTCCTTGGAACCTTTCCTTGCTTCAAACCCTAACAGCACACCCAATTAACCCTAGCCGACTTATCCCTTCTTGTGTTGCACCAATACCTCTTGAGTTGCCGCCCCTCATGCTTCTATATATGTCTATCATATGCGAGAGCATGCCGCACAAAAAATTTGACAATAGTAACTTTCTGAGGGGCGAGAGCAAGGTTTGATTAGCGCAAGGTCTCCTTCCACCACATAGCCGCAAGCTTCCTCTTCTTGCTCTCTTAGTGCAAGTGTGACAAGAGCTTGGCGGCATCTCCTTCTCCCTCCTTCCTCTTGGTGCTTCTTGTTGAAAAACCCCGGGGATATTTTACAATTTTCAGAGATAGAAATTACACAAAACATTGCACAGTGGAAGCAATATCCCTGAAACGAGCCGGTCCCAAAAACCTAGTGAAGATCGCAAGTGAGGGAGTCGACACGATGAGATAGAAAATACCTTGAGCAAGGTGAGGCTGATGTCGAAGTAGGCGCCCAAGCGTGCGCACTCTGCAGTCTCGCACACACGGATCACCTCGAGTCCTCTTCTTCCACGCCTGGTGCTAGCCTGGGGAAGAAGATCCAAGCCTTGTGCTTATTCCTCAAGCCTTGCGCCACCTCCAAGGTACATGCGCCAAGAGGAAGATGAGGAGAAGGAAGTCGCCAAGCAACACCAAGTTCCTCACGCCAAGAGAAAAGGAAGATGAAGTGTTCTCGACTAGGGTTGGATGGAAGAGAAGTGCGCCACGACCTCTTGCTCTCGCCTCTCTTGTGATCACGCCTTCTGTTGGTGTATATGCCCTAGGACCTAGTTTTGGTCAACTTATGTACTACTTGACACTGATATTTATATATCATTCTGGCATTGTCATTATCATTGTTTGACTACACCTGCGATTATGTACTTACATGATAATGTCCCTGGAGACAGATTGGATCTGTGCTCGAATTATAATCACCAGTCAATGTACCTGAGTAGATATGGGACAGCTCTGGTCCTTGAGAGACTGGTATGTGGGCTGGTTAGGCATGTGATGCTAACACAGACACATGGGTATATCATTGGGATATACTGGATAGACCCGCTATGAGGCTATGACTTGGTGTCATGAGTTATCCTCATATGTGACAGGAGATGCATTGATCCCTTGACTTGAGGTCATTTATCATTCTATATGGTTAGGGACTTGCTTTGATACAACCTAACACCTTGCCGTAGCTGGGAGGTCATAACGGTTGTTATTGAGCATGTCACGACCCATATGAGAAGATCAATGGACAGACATAGGATTTGCCCCTTCCCTAAGGAAGTATGATATCCATAGAGCTCCTTTATGGTTCTATGACTGAGAGTGTATGGCCATACCCAGGTGAGAACCTGTTTTAGTCATAGCCATGTGATTGGATGAAAACAAGTGATGACACACTTGTCCAATCGGATATCAGTATGGCAAAGAGACTGTAATGCATCTGTACCTAGTTGCGATGATGGGGATGTCGATGTCGATATCCATTCCAACGACCTGGGTAGCAGCGATGCACTGCTAGGTGCCACTCACTGCTTGTGATGACCTTTGGTCAGCACTGCTAGCGTCAGAGGAACCTACAGGGTCGCACACCTTGATACTTGAGTTCTCGTATTGATCGGGAAGCCTTATGATCGAGTTATTGGATAACTCGGATCTAATTGGGAGATTTCATCAGCGCCAATGGGCCTAATGAGATGGAAGAATGTTATTGGAGCCAAACTTCATTTTTGGTAGGTTGACCCGTATTTGACCATGGTTGGTCACATTTGGATTAGGGTTGCATTGGATTGGATCCAAGTGCTTAATCAACCTATGCAATGATGTTTGGGCTAGCTCATTATCCAATGAGGCCCAATAACAAGTTCTCATGAAGAGATGAGAGGCTAAAAGGGTATAATGGGGAGAAACATGAACCATTAGGCGCCTAGGGGCATAATGGGGTCATGTTGGCGCCTTTGCTTCATTATGGAAGTAAAGGGCGCCTCCCCCTCTCTTCCTAGGATGGAATGCATGCCTCTAATGCATTGCTTGAGGCGCAAGGCAAGGCCTTGGCGCACAAGGAAAGGCGTGGGAACAAAAGGTAAGGTTGAATGAGAATTATGGAAATGTCTTGGAGACTTTCCTTATCTCAAACCTCCTCATCCTAGCCCTACACTTGTCATGATCCTAGCCATTACCCTAACCGCCTCTTGCCCTATAAATATGAACCTAGTCGCCCCCTCTTGTGGGTAATTAATCCTTGAAGGTGTGAACACAAGGAGAGGGGCGAGTGCTTGGAGCAAGGGCGCATCTTCCATAACTGCAACCCTCTTCCTCCTTTCCTCTTGGCGCAAGGAGATCTAGGGCTTGGCGGCTTGGGCGGTTTTCCCTCTTCACTTGGCGCATCTTTTCTCTAAGTGGCACAAGAGATGTAAAACATCTCCCTAAGGCTTGGATCTTCTTCCCGAGGCTAGCACCGGGCGTGGAAGAAGAGAACTCAAGAGATCCGTGTGTGCAAGACTGCAGAGGGCGCACACTTGGATGCCTACATCGGCATCGCTCCATATTGCTCTTAAGGTATTTCCTAACTCATCGTGTCGACTCCCTTGCTTGCGATCTTCACTGGGTTTTTGGGACTGGCCTGTTTCAGGGACATTCTTCCGCTGCGAAAAATGTATGTCCATAACTCTGAAAATTGTAAAATGTCCCCGGGGTTTTCCAACAGTGGTATCAGAGGGACTTGCAAGACTCGAACGATGTTTTATGCTTTTCTTCCATGCTCACATGCCATATCTCTATTTTCGTAAATAGCATGATGCATGGCAATCGATTTTTCTAAAAGTAGAAAAATTATGGTTTCTTGTTTCTATCATCCTCTCAATCTATTTTGGAATTTTTGGACTATTTTTCTTGTTTGATTTAAAGATCAAAGGCGCACGTAATTTTGTCAAGTAGGACGGGCATTGTGTCTTCGGACTGGCCAAGTCTCTTGATCTGACAAAATTGCCAGCCAAAAGGATCTCTAAAATCATCATGAAAAATAAATCGCAATAAACCAAAAAAACTTGTGAGAAGAAGATGAGAAAAAGAAACTGGTTTTATGAAAAAGTAAAATTTCAGATTTTATGTTTTTCATGAGCATGTAGAATTGCATGAGTAAATACCTTGATTGTGCATAATGTTGTGATCATGAGTCAAGCCCCTCTTGCATGCCTGTGATGTATCCTTGTGCGGCCTGCGTGCCATCTTTTTATTATTAAGAGGAAGATTAAGGGCTAGGCGCATCCTTCTTGGACCTTGATGCTCGCATCTTATGGCGCAAGCATGCAAGGTGATGCATGCAAGCTGGTGCTTGGTTGCTTGGTGGTGCAAAAGGCCTTGGCCCCTTGCATGGTGGCGCACCTTCCTTGGAGGAAGACCATGGCATTGGCCGAACCTATGGGGAACTTTTAAAGTGTACCTCTAGGGTTTGAGAGCTAAACCATGAGAGAAGGACCTTGGAGCCAACCTTGAAGTTCAAGCTAGAGGTCGGCTAGGTTAGGTCTAGTTTTTGGGGCTTGAGTTCTAGGACAAGAGTTGAACCTATTTCATGGCATGGATTGGTTCAATGTCTTGTATAGGATATGATCACATCATCCTTTACTGCTTTTATTATTATCTGCAGAAGCATGCCTGAAATGTTTTACCGTTATGTTATCACTATAGGATTGCATGCCTGTAATGATAGACATAAGATAAAACCGAGATGATGAGACCTTAAACAAAAACCCTCAATTAAAATATCAAGTCTGGTA
Organism: Costus lasius; assembly: GCA_027563935.2. Taxonomy (NCBI): domain Eukaryota; kingdom Viridiplantae; phylum Streptophyta; class Magnoliopsida; order Zingiberales; family Costaceae; genus Costus; species Costus lasius. Next base: position 59,522,846 of record CM050454.1, on the reverse strand, counting down.
GCCTTCTAACGCGTAGCCCTCACTAAGCTATCGATCAGTGGAGTTGTGAATTGTTTCCCACCCTCGTGGGATACACCCACTTATCTTTAGAAAGTGCGTGGTGGCAATGGTTTCCCCAGTCCAGTTTTAACCTGGGCGTGCCCTCGCAAGGAAACTCGTTGGCCCTGGGCATAACGGTTAGGAATGGACTTGACTAGAAGTTCACATGTGCTGGGCACATGGTGAAAGCCTAGAGGCATCGTCGAGAGGTAAAGGTTTCATGTTGTATCCAGCCCTCGCTGGACATGAAATGCCCAGACTGTCTCGACAAGGGGAGTTGCTTGGAGCAACCGGCCGGCGCGCCCACCTTAGGAAGCATGGGTTTCTTTGTGCATCTCATCCCACCCTCGTGGGACGCAAAGCCTCATGTGAAATAAGGATCCCATCTCACTAGGAAGTTATAAACTTCCCGATTGACTTTGTGGGTTGTCAATTCAAATATAAAATAGTGGGAGCCATGGTCATTTAAAACAAGTCCAATTTAAATGATTCGAAGTAGTACTAATCTGCTGTCTCTTGGTTGTTGTAGAACAATGGCTGTGAACAATGGCAGATGGTCACTGCGATCTACCTTGGAAAGGGATAAGTTGGTTGGATCCAACTTAAAGGATTGGTATATGAACTTGAGAATTGTGCTCAAGCTCGAGAGGAAGCTATATGTCCTTGAGAAGCCAATTCCTGAGCCACTTCCATGCTTGGCCTCAGCGGCTGAGAAGGATGCTTATGATAAGCATCAAGCTGATACTTTGGAGGTTGCACAATTGATGCTGACCAACATGTCGCCCGAGCTTAAAGGGCAATATGAATCTAAGAGTGCCTCTGAAATTATCTCTAGTCTAAGGCAGCTCTTTGATGCATTGGTTGAGCTCAACCCTCCTAAAGTAGACATTCAGTGTGTTAAGCCCAAGGGCTTAACTAATACATTGAAAACAAAGATGGAAAGAGTCAGGAATAATAAGTGCTACTCATGTGGAGGACCACCTCACATAATAAAGGACGTAGTACGACTTCAGAATGAGAAGAAGAGAGGCAAGGCTTCGTCTTCATGCTCAGGTATCTATGTTACAGAAGTCAACCTTTCTATTTCTATGTCATGGGTATTGGATACCACATGTGGAGCTCATATTTGTACAAATATGCAGGGGCTCAAGAAAAGTAGATCGGTGCGGCTTGGAGAGATTGACCTACGCGTTGGAAACGGGGCACAGGTTGCTGCTGTTGCTGTAGGCGTTTTGACTATCTCCTTGCCTTCTGGACTTCAATTAGAACTAGACAATTGCTTTTATGTACCTTTGCTAACAAAGAACATTGTATCCATTCCTTGCTTGGCGAGGAAAGGATTTAAATTTGAAATAAATAAGAACTCCTGTTCTTTTTCATTTGCAAATATGTTCTATGGGAAGGGTACTTTGTGCAATGGTCTATATATCTTGGATATGGAAAGTTCTATTTGTAACATAAGCAATAAGAGGACCAAACTGAGTGGTTCAGTTGGTGCTTTCCTATGGCACTGTCGATTAGCCCATATAAACAAGAATCGCATCCAACAACTCCATGCAAATGCATTGTTAGATTCAAGTTCCTTGGAGGAATTTGATACTTGTGAACCTTGTTTATTAGGGAAGATGACAAAGGTGCCCTTCACCAAGATTGGTGAGAGGGCAGAAGGTTTATTGGATCTCATACATACTGATGTGTGTGGGCCCTTCAATAAACAAGCCAGAGGAGGGTACAGCTACTTCATTACCTTTACTTATGACTTCAGTAGGTATGGTTATGTCTACTTAATGAGACATAAATCTGAATCCTTTGAGAAATTCAAGGAGTTCAAGAATGAAGTAGAGAACCAGCTTGGAAGATCCATTAAAGCTCTTCGATCAGATCGAGGTTGATTTTTAGCATGATGATTTTGCTCATGTGATAATTGTGCTTAGACTCTCTTTAAGTTCATATTTTTAGCTCTTCGATCGGAACGTTGGAGGTCCTTGAGCAAAACTAGTTGTGAGACTCGGATGCACGAAAGTGATCCTTGAGACTCCACTAGAGATTCTAGAGCTCGGATGCACGAAAGTGATCCTTGAGTTCATCCTTTGATAATATCTTCTTCCTGATGAAATTGAATCATCGAAATCCTTATTCATGTCTAGTCATAAAAGTTTAAGTGAACGAAACCCTAGTCCCACCTTTTCTCTCTGATAATCCTGCTTTTAGTTACCGATTGCTATTCTCACGATCTCGTTTTACCTAGTTAGTAAGAAATCGACTATTTAGTATTCGACAACGTAGGTCCCTGTGGATTCGATACTTTTTTTATTACTTCGTATACCCGTGCACTTGCGGTTTAACAACAAGCTTTTGGTGCCGTTACCAAGGATTAGTCCAAGGTACATGCGTGCCAGATTTGTTGTGTTACCTTTCGGGCTATCAATCCGCAACTTAAGTGATGAATATATCTAATATAAATATTCACTTAAGTTGTGCGTGGCCCCCATGACTTAAGCTATGAATAAAATGAATATTTATATTCATTTTAGCGCTTAAGTCGTGGGCCTACATGTTACGTTTAAATCAATCACAAAAAGCCTCCGAACAAAACCGGAGTTTAAACCCAATATTTGACCACTCGACTGAACCTAGTCCATCGAGGTCAAACGTGGTCACCCGAAGGTCAACCGGGGTCAATTGAAGTCAAAACGCAATATCATCCCAAAAGATCATCTCCAACTCATCAGATGCATCCACGATGCATCGGACTCCCAAACTGACTCGAATCAACCAAATGACTCGATCATAGGCAACTCGATCAATACGAGATCTCGAGCGTCTAGGTGTATGACCATGTAGGTTCCTTAGACGTTGGCAGTGATAACCTCACATCATCACAAGCAATGAGTGGCACCTAGCAGTACATCATTGCTACCCAAGTCCTTGGAATGGAGTCGTCATCAACATCCCCTAAAACTGCGACAAGATACATGTACACTCTAGTCCTTTTGCCAGACTGATCGTCCAAGTCGGACAAGTGTGTCACACTTGTTAATTCCAACATCAATGGTCATGACTCTATTCAGGCTTAACCTGGATGTGGCCACACACTTTCAGTCATGCACCATGTAGGGCCCATGGACATCAAACTTCCCCGCAGGGAAGGGGCAAATCCTCTATTGGCACATTGAATCTCTCATATGGCTCAAGATATACCCAATGACAACCATTATGACTCTCCTGTTACGCGGAGTGTTAGGTTGTATCAAAGTACATCCATCACCATATAGAGATATCAATGCCCTCAAGTCCAGGACGTGTAAATCTCTATCACTGTGATATTTTGACCTATGAAACCAAGTCAAATCCTCACGGTGGGTCGATCCAGTATATCTTCCTTGATATACCCATATGCCTGTGTTAGCAACCTGTGCTCAACCAGTGCATATACCAGTCTCATGTGTATCATAGCTGTCCCTTATCCACTATGACACTTGACCGGGGATTATTCTTTGAGATCAGATAGAATCTATCTCCAGGGACATTATATATGCAAATGTACATATATGACGTAGATGTACAAAAGGCATAATAATGACCATGCCAGGATGTATATCACAAATAAATGTGACTCATATCGGACCAACCACAGGTCCTAGGGCATATACACCAACATCAAGGACATAGAGCTTTCTCTCGATCTTGAGCACAATTCTCAAGTTCATATACCCATCCATCAAGTTGGATCCAACCAACTTGTCCTTCTCAAGGATAGATCGCAGTGACCAACCACTATTGTTCGTTGCCATTGTTCTACAACAGTAAAAAAATAGCAGATTAGTACTACTTCAAATCATTTAAACTGGACTTATTTTAAATGATTAATGCTCCACCATTTTAATTGAATTGACAACCCACAAAGTCAATCGGGAAGTTTAAGACTTCCTAGTGAGATGGGATCCTTATTTCACATGAGGCTTCGCATCCCACGAGGGTGGGATGAGATGCACAAAGTAACCCATGCTTCCTAAGGTGGGCATGCCGGCCGATTGCTCCAAGCAATTCCCCTTATTGAGATAGTCCAGGCATTTCATGTCCAGCGAGGGCTGGATACATCATGAAACCCTAACCTCTCAACGATGCCTCTAGAGTTCCACCATATGCCCAACACATGTGGAAATCTAGTCATGTCCATTCCTAACCGTTATGCCCAGGGCCAATGAGTTTCCTTGCGAAGGCACGCCCGATTAAAACGGACTGGGGAAACCATTGCCACCACACACTTTCTAAAGATAAGTGGGTGTGTCCCATGAGGGTGGGAAACAGTTCACAACACCACTGATCGATAGCTCAGTGAGGGCTACGCATTAGAAGGCTACTAGACTTGATATTTATTTATGAGGGTTTTTGAGGTCTCATCAGTTTTATCTTATGTCTAACATTACAGACATGCAATCCTATAGTGATAACATAATGATAAAACAACTCTGGCATGCTTTAGAAGATATGTATGAAAACAGTAAAAGAATGATGTGATCATAGCCTATTCAAGGCATTGAACCAACTCATGCCAAATGGAGGTTCAACTCTTGACCTAGGATTCAAGCCCCAAAGACAAGACCTAACCTAGCCGACCTCTAACTTGAACTTCAAGGTTGGCTCCAACGTCCTTCTCACCATGGTTTAGCTCTCAAACCCTAGAGGTGTCCCTCATGGGTTCGGCCAATGCCATGGGTCTTTCTCCATACATGATGCGCCACCATGCAAGGAGCCAAGATGGCTAGCTCTCAAACCCTAGTGTCACGGACACACTTTGCTTGGTGCCAAATGTCCGTGCGGCACACTACTTCAAGTAGTGCTAAGCCTTAATCCTGTGTGCACGTATGCACAATATGCAGAAGCGTCAATATAAAAGCCGAGGCAACAATGTGTAATTCGAGGGCAACACTAGCATTCAAGAGGCACAATAGATTTACACAGAACGGTGAGTAAAAATGATCGGTGAAATGAGTCACCCGAACACCCCGCCGGTATATATTGATAAAAAGGCAGCAATACAAGAAAACAATACAGGACACTAAGCAAAAATTGTGTAGACCCTAGACCAATAACTTGGTGGAGAGGGCAGGTGTGTGAAACCTTACAATTTTATACTTGCATGGGATCACAAGACTGCATTTAACCAAGGCACTACCACCCCTCTCAATACTATCCCAAGTACACAATCTAAGGGGTGTGAGTAGAAGGCTTCACAAGGGATGGGTAGGCAAATTTTTCACATTTCAGCCCCCCATCCTGGAGTACTTGTGAAAACACAGTCCCCCACTCACATGTACATGCCCCGGGATAGTCCCCCGAGTGCATCACAAACCCAAAGACCAAAACACATGGCAAACATGTGTCAAACCCTGTTTTCACATTGAACTACATGTCCCCAGAGTTTACACAAAAAGATAGCATCAGGGTCGGGTAACAATGGAATTACACACAAACTCCTCTGATCCCTGACATTCTCCCCCCACTTGAACGGTCGATGCCCTCATCAACACAAAACATCCTTGTAGCTGGCCTTCGAAGTTGAAGCTTCATGATCATTGCGCTACGGTGAAGGAAAACTTCTGCCTTAGTCGGTGTCGCAGTCGGAACTCAGAGAGAATGTGACCTTCTTTTCCTTTGGCTTCATGGATACGGCCTCCTCGGCTACCAAGGCGTGCAAAATCTTCTTCTGGGGGCAAGTCCAGGGTGGGTGTTTTCCGCCACATATAAAGCAATGCCAAGTCTTTTTGGGTCGCCAATGTTGTCGGCTAGGTCGTCTCTTCGAACGTTGCTCCCCCACTTGAGCATTGCTCGGGTTGATCATCCGAAGTGCGCCTATCCTTGGCGTCTTGGAAGAACAAGTGAATGCGCCTATCCTCGGCGTCTTTGAAGAGGAAGGCTTGCCGGAAATAACAATGGTGCCATCTGAGTTCTTGAGCTGGATGATGGCATCATCGGGGCTTTCCCTTACTGCTTTTTGTCGGTTGAAGCCTTCTCAACCAACATTACGTTCAACATCTTCCTCTATTTGCAATCATATATGTGGTGACTGCAACCACAAAGATAACATGTGTATGGCCAGTTGTGCTGTGGCTTTCTTTGGTTACCACCGTTTTGGGGTCGCTGGGGTCTACTCTGTTGTTGAGTCCCGTTATTCCGCGGACTGTGCGGTGGACTCCTCCTATATTGATTCCCATTACGGTACAGAGGATTCCTAGGATTGTCTCTTTGACCATTCCCATTTACTTGATGGGGTCGCTGCGGTGGTGAAGGTTGGTGCCTTTCCACTAGCTTGAAGTCAGTCAATTGCTCCGCTGCAGCTTGTGCGGATGCAAAATCCTAGACATTCCTCCTTTGCAACTCTTGCTATGCCCAAGGTTGCAGAGCATCAATGAAGAAAAACAACTTTTCCTCATCCTCCATCTTGATATCAAGTGAAATGGTAGCAAACTTTCTCACAAATTCATGGATGTCATCTGTGTTACGGAGGTTTCGGAGTTTGTTCCTTACCATCAGTCCGATGTTCTCCGGGCAAAACTGGGCCTTCAACTCTCGTTTACGGTCTTCCCAAGTTGTCAAGTTGTCCGTCCCATCTCGAACTCTTGTGCGCCACCAAAGTTTGGGGTCACCAGTGAGATACCATGTTGCCGTGGCAATCTTGAGACCTTTAGAGTCAGGTAGGGTGACAAGGAAATACTGATCCATGTCAAACAAGAAATTTTTGAGTTCTTTGGCGTCTCGAGTGCCATTGTAACATTGGGGTTCAGGGATCCTCATTTGTGCACGCTGGGGTTGTGCAGAGCCCCCTCCTGCGTGTAATGCCATGGTGAGGACGGCTATCTAAGCATTCAATTCCTCAATTTGAGTCCTCAGAAACCTGATGGACTCACGAGTATTTTCTTCATGTCCCTCCATTTCCGCTGCTAAACCAGCATGTTTGGAATCGATCAAATCTAGTCGGTCTTCGATATTAGTGAAGCACACTGCATGGCGTTCACGGTGCCTTCTCCGTCTTTCCTCCCTATCCAGCTCGGGAGGGTTGCCCACTAGTGTTTCCACATCGGTTCCCTCGTACATAGACATCTTGAGACTTGTCACGGATAGCAACAAACTCTGACCTCTGATACCACTTGTCACGGATGCACTTTGGGGATCTGTACAACCCCATTGTGCACAAATGAGGATCCCTGAACCCCAAAGTTACAATGGCACTCGAGAGGCCAAAGCACAAAAATTTCTTGTTTGACATGGATCAGTATTTCCTTGTCACCCGACCTGACTCTGAAGGTCTCAAGATTGCTACGGCAACATGGTATCTCACTGCTGATGCCAAACTTTGGTGGCGCACAAGAGTCCGAGATGGGACGGACAACTTGGCAACTTGGGAAGACCTTAAACGAGAGTTGAAGGCCCAGTTTTGCCTAGAGAACATCGGACTGATGGTAAGGAAGAAACTCCGAAACCTCCGTCACACAGATGACATCCATGAATTTGTGAGAAAGTTTGCTACCATCTCACTTGATATCAAGATGGAGGATGAGGAAAAGTTGTTTTTCTTCATTGATGCTCTGCAACCTTGGGCACAGCAAGAGTTGCAAAGGAGGAATGTCCAGGATTTTGCTTCCGCACAAGCTGCAGCGGAGCAATTGACTAACTTCAAGCTAGTGGAAAGGCGCCGACCTTCACCGCCGTAGCGACCCCATCAAGTAAATGGGAATGGTCAGAGAGACAATCCTAGGAATCCTCCGTACCGTAAAGGGAATCAATATAGGAGGAGTCCACCACACAGCCCACGGAATAACGGGACTCAACAACAGAGCAGACCCCAGCGACCCCAAAACGGTGGTAACCAAAGAAATCCACCGCACAACCGGCCATATACATGTTATCTTTGTGGCGGCAGTCACGACATATATGATTGCAAACAGAGGAAGATATTAAGTGCAATGTTGGTTGAGAAGGCTTCAACCGACAAAAAGCAGAAAGGGAAAGCCTCGATGATGCCATCATCCAGCTCAAGTGACTCAGATGGCACCATTGTTATTTCCAGCAAGCCTTCCTCTTCAAAGACGCCGAGGATAGGCGTATTCACTTGTTCTTCCAAGACACCGAGGATAGGCGCACTTCAGATGATCAACCCGAGCAATGCTCAAGTGGGGGAGCAACGTTCGAAGAGACGACCTAGCCGACAACATTGGCGACCCAAAAAGACTTGGGATTGCTTTATATGTGGCGGAAAACACCAACCCTGAACTTACCCCCAGAAGAAGATTTTGCACGCCTTGGTAGCCGAGGAGGCCGTATCCATGAAGCCAAAGGAAAAGAAGGTCACATTCTCTCCAAGTTCTAACTACGACACTGACGAAGGCAGAAGTTTTCCTTCACCGCAGCGCAATGATCATGAAGCTTCAACTTCGAAGGCCAGCTACAAGGATGTTTTGTGTCGATGAGTGCATCGACCGTTCAAGTGGGGGAGAATGTCAGGGATCGGAGGAGTTTGTGTTTAATTCCACTATTACCCGACCCTGACGCTATCTTTTTGTGTAAACTCTGGGGACATGTAGTTCCATGTGAAAACAGGGTTTGGCACATGTGTGCCATGTGTTTTGGTCTTTGGGGTTGTGATGCACTCGGGGTGAATGTCCCCTTTCAATAAGGGGGGCCGAAACCCTAAAGTGGCGCATACAAAACATGGGCAGCGGATACTAGGGTTTCATGGGATCGATGCATGTGTTATGATCAACATTAAAACTTTTGAATGCAAGAAAGAATGCGATTCATACCATGGCCATTTCTAGATGGCGCCTTGGAAGCAAGAGAACAAAAGAGGTCTCCTCCAAATCGTCACACACAAGATGATCAACGGCTTGCTCCTTCTTGTCGTCCCTTGTGCTAGCAAGGATCGTCCAAGGTGTCTTTGATCGTTTGAAGGGAAGAGAGAGCTTTTCTTGCTTGGCGATTTTTTCTTCTTTTGTCTACCACCTTTTTCTCACACGAATGTGTGAAGAGCCAAAGGCAAAACGGCGACCAGAGGGCGAGAGAGGGACGACGTGAGAGAGATGTGGTCACGTTGTGACATGCTATCTAAAAATAGCAAAACCATCTCAACGTTCAAGTGACCCCAATCGCAAAAGCCAACTTGAACCATACGCTCATCCAATGAGCTGGTTCAAATCGATTTGGTTCAATAACCAAATAAACCAAGCAATTAGTCCAGATTATAATAAACCCCTAAGGCTTAAGATCTGACCATTGATCTCTTGATGCTCATGATCTCACTGATCTAGCATCTATTCTCTCAATCGAAGCTTACCGATCTCAAGCCCTAATCAATCAAACATGATCAGACTAGATCTCACTTACAATCAGAGACTAAATCCCTTTAAACTGAACCCAAACAATTCAGTCCACACGATCTGACTTAAGTAAGCCATATCATCAAATTGTGCGACCCTAAGGGTTTCCTTTAAATGTCGGTAACGATAACTTACGTTATCACGATCAGTGAGGGGTATCTAGCAACACATCACTGTCTCCCGATATAAAGGAAAGAGTCTTCCAAGACTACACCCAAACCACAGCACAAGTGTGAATCCAATTCACAAGGCATGCAAATTTCCTTTGCCACTGGATGTTCTTATTGGACAAGCGTGTCAAGCTTGTAGCTCCAATATGATGAGCATGATTAGATCAGATGAACACTGTCACCTGGGTATGGCCATACACTTTCTCAATCATCTCATACAGAGGGGGGCCCCTTTAGAACATCACACTCCAATTAAGGAGACGGTAATCCTTTATCTATCACTAGTGCCCTAACCTGACTCAAGCTCACCATCCAAGATAGTCTATAACCATTATGTTTCAAATGATATTGAACTACCTCAAAACAATGACAATCATCATTTAGAAACACAAGTGATCTCAAGTCAGAGGAAATGTGCCACTTGTTGCAATCAAGGATTATTCACATTGTGACAAGCAATTGAATATCCTAGTAGGGTCTGTCCAGTACATCCAATGTACCCATGAGTCTACATCTTATTCCATGCTCGAAGCATCCTATAAGATTAGAACACATATTAGTCTCAATCATATCAAGGCTGTCTCATGTTCGCCAAGATATATCGACTAAGGACTTTACTGCATGTCAGCCCAGCTGAACAGCATTGAGACATTATTCAGAAGTATATGTATTGCAGCAGATAATATAACAAACTGAATAACAACCATTGCCTTTATAAACATAAGAGTTTATACATGACACTGTTACAATCCCAAGGCCTCAAACATTAGCCTTAAGGGCATACCCCAACAATCTCCCACTTGCACTTAATCTAATGGTTGAGAAATCTCAAACCCATATTATTACAGTGCTTCTCATGCTTCTGCTGCGCCAGAGGCTTGGTAAGCGGGTCTGCCAGATTGTCATCTGTATGAACCTTGCAGACTTTGATCTCGCCACGATCTATGATCTCCCTGATCAAGTGAAACCGTCTCTGTATGTGCTTGGACTTCTGGTGCGACCGTGGTTCCTTTGCTTGTGCAATTGCTCCAGTGTTATCACAGAAGATAACCAAAGGATCTGCACTCGAAGGAACAACACCAAGTTCTTGAACGAACTTACGAATCCACACTGCCTCCTTGGATGCTTCCGAGGCTGCAACATACTCGGCTTCTGTTGTGGAATCAGCAACGATTGACTGTTTGAAACTTTTCCACACCACTGCTCCCCCATTCAAGCTAAAAACATAGCCTGATTGCGATCGGAAATCATCCTGGTCAGACTGGAATGAAGCGTCAGTATATCCTTCTATACTGAGTTCTTCCTGACCACCATACACCAAGAACATATCTTTGGTCCTCCGAAGATATTTTAAAATGTTCTTGACTGCAATCCAGTGCGCCATACCTGGATTACTTTGGAACCGACTAGTCACGCTTAACCCGTAAGCGACGTCAGGGCGAGTACACAACATTGCATACATAATGGATCCAATAGCCGAAGCATAAGGCGTATTGTCCATTTCATCTTTCTCAGTCTGTGTTTGTGGACACTGACTCTTCGACAGATTCAGACCATGTCTGACTGGAAGATATCCTCTTTTAGAATTCTCTAAATGAAATCTCTCCAGGACTTTATCGATGTAAGTACTCTGGCACAGCCCGAGAAGCCTCTTAGATCTATCCCTGTAGATCTTCACACCTAATACATAGGCTGCTTCTCCTAAATCTTTCATCTGGAAACATTTTCTTAACCATGCTTTAACCGCATGCATTTCAGGAATATTGTTTCCAATGATCAAGATATCATCGACGTAGAGGACTAGGAAAGTAATCACGCCATCTCCCACTAAACCTCTTATATACACACGGGTCATCCTCGTTCTTGATGAAACCAAATTCAGAGATTGATTCATCAAAACTAATATTCCAGCTTCTCGATCTTGTTTAAGTCCATAAATAGACTTCTTTAACTTGCATATTTTATGACGATCTGATGGATTAGTGAAACCTTCTGGTTGTGTCATATACACATCCTCATCCAGATTTCCATTAAGGAAAGCTGTCTTCACATCCATTTGCCAGATCTCATAATCATAATATGCTGCTATCGCGAAAAGAATCCGAATAGACTTAAACATAGCTACAGGTGAGAAAGTTTCATCATAATCTATCCCGTAGATTTGTTTGAAACCTTTCGCAACTAGCCTGCCTTTATAGGTAACCACGTTACCATCCATGTCAATCTTCTTCTTGAAGATCCATTTACAGCCTATAGGGATAACTCCCGGAGGCGGATCAACCAAATCCCAGACTTGGTTATCTGACATGGAGTCCATCTCGGCGCGCATAGCTTCAAGCCATCTAGCTGACTCCGGTCCACTGACCGCATCCGCATAAGTGAGGGGTTCATCATTATCAATGATGTAGACTCCGTCATAGCGCTCAGGCTGTCGACGGATCCTTCCCGATCTTCGCGGTTCCCGTGATATCTGAGCCTCAGGTTGTTCAGTAACCTGTTCTACCGGCTCAGGCTCATCCAACTGTGCTTGACCACTTTGTCCTTCCTCTGGATTCTCATCCAGCTTTATTTCTTTCCCACTGGCCTCTTGCAGAAGAAACTCCTTCTCAAGAAATATGGCCGTCCGAGCAACAAACACCTTGTTCTCTTTGGGATCGTAGAAATAATAACCCTTAGTTTCCTTAGGGTAACCGACAAAGATACATTTCTCAGATCTGCTCTCTAGTTTTCCAAAGGCGAGCTTTTTGACATAAGCCTCGCAGCCCCAGATCCTGATAAATGTCAAGCTAGGCTGTTTCCCATACCATAATTCATATGGGGTCTTTGAAACTGCCTTGGATGGCACTCGGTTTAGTACCTTTGCAGCTGTCTCCAGTGCAAATCCCCAAAAGGAGTAAGTAGAGTAGCCTGACTCATCATAGAACGAACCATATCAAGTAACGTTCTATTTCTCCTCTCGGACACACCATTCCATTGCGGTGTTCCTGGCGGAGTGAGCTGTGAGATAATCCCACACTCCTTCAGATAGTCAGTAAACTCTCGACTTAGGTATTCTCCACCTCGATCAGAACGAAGTGCCTTGATATTTCGGCCAAGCTGATTCTGTACTTCATTCTTGAACTCTTTGAACTTGTCAAAAGATTCACTTTTATGTCTCATAAGATAGACATACCCATATCTACTGAAATCATCAGTGAAGGTAATGAAGTACTGATAGCCACCTCTGGCATGTTTACTAAAAGGCCCACACACATCACTGTGTATAAGGTCTGTTGGGGTATGCCCTTAAGGCTAATGTTTGAGGCCTTTGGGATTGTAACAGTATCATGTAATAAACTTTTATGTTTATAAAGGCATGGTTGTTATTCAGGTTGTTACCTTGTCTGCTGCAATAAGTGTACTTCTGATTAATGTCTCAAAGCTGTTCAGCTAGGCTGACAGGCTATATGTCCTTAGTCGAGATATCTTGGTGAACATGAGACAGCCTTGATATGGTTAAGACTAATATGTGTTCTAATCTTATAGGATGCTTCGAGCATGGAATAAGATGTAGACTCATGGGTACATTGGATGTACTGGACAGACCCTACTAGGATATTCAATTGCTTGTCACAATGTGAATAATCCTTGTTTGCTGCAAGTGGCACATGTCCTCTGACTTGAGATCACTTGAGTTACTAAATGATGATTGTCATTGTTTTGAGGTAGTTCAATATCATTTGAAACATAATGATCATAGACTATCTTGGATAATGATCATGAGTCAGGTTAGGGCACTAGTGATAGATATAGGATTGCCGTCTCCTTGTTCAAGGAGTGTGATGTTCTAATGGGGCCCCCCCTATATGAGATGATTGAGAAAGTGTATGGCCATACCCAGATGACTATGCTCATCTGATCTAATCATGCTCATCGTATTGGAGTTACAAGCTTGACCCGCTTGTCCAATAAGAACATCCAGTGGCAAAGGACACTTGCATGCCTTGTGAAGTTGATTCACACTTGTGCTGTGGTTTGGGAGTAGTCTTGGAAGACTCTTTCCTTTATATCGGGAGACAGTGATGTGTTGCTAGATACCCCTCACTGATCGTGATAACGAAAGTTATCGTTACCGACATTTAAAGGAAACCCTCAGGGTCGCACAAATTGATGATATGACTTACTTAAGTCAGATCGTGTGGACTGAATTATTTGGGTTCAGTTTAAAGGGATTTAAACTCTGATTGTAAGTGAGATCTAGTCTGATCATGTTTGATTGATTAGGGCTTGAGATCGGTAAGCTTCGATCGAGAGAGGAGATGCTAGATCGGTAAGATCAAGAGCATCAGGAGATGAACGGTTAGATCTTGAGCCATTAGGTTCATAGAAGGTCTAGACCATATATTGGCTTGGCTTGGTTTGATTTTGGTCTATGAGCCAAATCGAATTGAACCAAAGAATGAACCGGTTCACTATGTGAACGCATGGTTCATGAAGGAAGGCGTTTTGGCGTTGGAACATGGCTTCATGACTTTCCATTTTGGGAAGTCATGTAACGCCAATTTTTATGTTATCGCCTAAACGCTTTTGCTCGCTTGTCGATTGACGTTGCTTGCTTGCCATCTCGTGTGGAAGAAGGTGAACGACAAGGGAGAGCTCTCGGCCAAGGAAGCATCTCAACCTATCCCTTCCATTCGGCAAGGACTCTTGAAGATCTTTGCTAGCACAAAGATCAACAAGAAGAAGTCATCCCTCCTTCTTGTGTGCGTCGCTTGTGGAGAAGATCTATCTTGCTCTTTGCTTCCAAGCTGCCTCCTTCCCATGGCTATGGTAACGAATCTTTCATTTGTTGTTTAAGTTGATCATATGAAAGTATAGCATGCGATCAAGTTTAAACCCTAATTCCGCTGCTAAAACAAAGAAGACCACTTGCGCTATTTGTAGGGTTTCGCTCCCCCTTGAAGGGGACCCCTCTAATCCCTTCAATTGGTATCAGAGCAGGATCTATACTTGTTCATATGATTGCTTGCGTATCTAATGTGTAGATCATCATGTTTGATCCATGTATATGCTTATGAGTAGATCTAATGATGGTTGATCACATGCCGAAACCTGCATGCTAGTTTAGAACTTAGATGTATGCTTCTTCATGATTTGCGCATGTTATATGTTTCTTCATGATTTGCGCATGTTGTTGTGTTGGCGCATGTTAAGTATGTTGAATGGTATTTCATCAAAACTTATACCTACTTGCGCGCAAACAATTAGATCTATATGCATCTACTATAAACCCTTAGACGGGTTGATGGGGTTGAAAGCATACTCTAGGTTAGATCCAATAGTCTGATCAGACCATCTGACAGCCTAGATGGGTTGACCAGATAGCACCTGTGCGAAAGCACGAGGTGGCTATAGGTTGACTGCATCACAGGCGTGTAGCGAGGTCTGGTTGAGACAGCAATGAACACACATGAGTTAGGCCCGGGGTCACACCCGCTTGCCAGATCTCATGAAGGTTGTTCAGCCCTTGGCGCATGCATGGTTGACCATCAGGTCAACTCGAGTCAGTTAGGACTTGGTGCATGCAAGGGCAAGGATCTAACTAGATTGATGAGTGGATCCCTATCAATGGACCGTTGTAAGGTTGTAGGGCACATAAGAGAATTAAAATTGATGCCAATGGGGTTTTCAAAATTTTATTTTCTATGTAATGGATCACATGATGATTGGTTGATGCCATGATGCCTGTTTATTTAATCTTATGTGGGTTGCCCTATTGTGTGCTGTGCTGGGGCCTGCGTGCCTGGTTAATTATAAATTAATCTTAATTTTGTGATCTGCGAATCACATTGTTTTTAATTTATTGTATAATTGACCTGCGAGTCAAGCTTGTCTAGATAGATCAAAATGTATTCTGATTAGACAAGAGCACAAAAGCACACATCGCAGAGGCGCATTCAGCTGGTGGCGCACCTGAGGTGCTCTTGGCGCTAGGGCCCTGGGTTGGACCAGATGAGATGCAAAAGTCCCAAGAAGAGCAAGTGAAGACTTAAGTATCTTAAGGTCTTACTTAGGCTTTGGGCTTTTACCACATAAGATCAGCATGCTTTCTTTTTATTCGTTATATAATTAGAACTGCATGAGTTTATCTTCTGCTATAGCCATAGGATTTGCCTGATAGTAAGAAGATAAAAGGCCGTTAAAATCCAAACGCTAAAAATATCAAGCTCGTAAGCCTTCTGACGCGAAACCTCACTGTTCTGACTATCGTTGGAGCCGTGTTGTACCCACTCAGTGGGCACGTCCATCTATCTTCAGACGGTGCGGGATTTCACCTGCGTGTTACAGAGAAGGGATTTATCGCTTCTCGTTGCTCAGCATAGCACGTGGTGGTCCAGGGAGTAGGTCGGGTCAGCTTGACCATGTAGGCTACATATGTGGCGCATATGGTAGCGCATGGAGGCAGCCATCTGTGGGATCAGAGACTGTGTTGTACCAACTCAGTTGGCACAGTTTGCTGGATTGCCCAGATGAAGGGGAATCGCACGGGTTGGCGATTGGCTGGGACAGCCTACTAGAAATTAATGCTTGTCATCTCTGTGCATCTTATCTCACCTGAGCGGGACGCGGAGACCAAGTATGAAATCTGGATCCCATCTCACTAAAAGAGTGTTATTCTTTCGGACTGTTTACTGGATTTTTCAGTCAGACAAAATAGTGAGAAAAGAATCTTTCTTAAGTCCTGGATTGATTCTGAACATTGATACTGACCTTGCTGTTCTTGCATTGTTGTAGATTCCTGCAGCAACGAACACCATGAGCTTCAATGTGCGATCCCTACTGGAAAAGGAGAAGTTTGCTGGGCCGAACTTCTCTGACTGGTTCGGACACCTTAAGATCATTCTTAAGGCAGAGAGGAAACTGTATGTCCTCGAGACGGCAGTGCCGCCTCAACCCGCTGCGAACGCCGCAAGGGCGGTTCGTGATGCCTATGAAAAGCACGTCAATGATAGCATTGATGTCGCTTGCCTGATGCTAGCGTCTATGACGCCACCGCTGCAGCGTCAGCATGAGGATATGTCGGCTATAGAGATTATAGCGAACCTCAAGATGCTGTATGCTGCACAGGCGAGGACAGAACGCTATAATCTGACGAAGCTCTTCTTTCAGAGCAAACTGGCTGAAGGGAGCCCAGTTGGAGCTCATGTGCTCAAGATGATTGGGCACAAGGAGGCTCTAGAGAAACTGGGGCATACCATCAACCAGGAGCTTGCTGTAGACATTATTCTGCAGTCTCTCCCGCCCTCTTTCGATGCGTTCATCATTAACTTTAATATGAACAAAATAGATTGTACTCCGGCAGAGCTGCTGAATATGCTCTTGACTACTGAGGAAACTCTGAAGGGAAAGCCTTCAACCTCTATCTTACTAGTTCCTTCCAGAAACAAGAAGAAGGGGAAGAAGGGCAAGGCCCCAGTCAAGAACTACAGTAAGGCACTGAAACAGAAGGTGAAGCGGTCGAAGGACAACAGGTGTTTCCACTGTGGCCAGCTGGGTCACTGGAAAAAGGACTGTAAAGCGCTCCAAGGAGATAAGAGGGGAAGCATCGCTTCTGGCTCAGGTATTTATGTGACTGAGGTCATGTTATCTTCTTCTTCTATTTCATGGGTGTTGGACACTGCATGTGGAGTTCACATTTGTTCAAATGTACAGGAACTCAAGAGAAGAAGGCAGGTGGGACAGCATGAGGTAGACCTACGCGTTGGAAACGGGGCACGGGTTGCTGCTGTTGCTGTAGGAGACTTTTCATTTCTTTACCATCTGGACTTGTATTGGAACTAAACAGTTGTTATTTTGTTCCCAGTATAACTAAAAATATTATCTCCATTCCTGCTCTTGTCAGGAAAGGATTTGCCTTTGAATGCAATATTTCAAAGTGTGTTTTATCTTATGGTAATATTGTTTATGCTACTGGTTCAATTAACAATGGGTTATACATGTTGGACATGGAAAGTTCTATACATAACATTGATAATAAGAAAGCCAAGAATGCTGATGACAGCACCTTGCTATGGCATAGTCGTTTAGGCCATATAAACGAGAAACGCATTAAGCGGTTGCATGATCATGGACTGCTGGGATCATTCTCCTGTGAGGAGATTGATACATGCAAAGCTTGTTTGATGGGTAAAATGACGAAGTCACCTTTTCCTAATAAAGGTCAAAGGGATTCAGGTTTACTTGACCTCATACACAGTGATGTGTGTGGGCCATTTAGTAAACATGCTAGAGGTGGCTATCAGTACTTCATTACCTTTACTGATGATTTCAGTAGGTATGGGTATGTCTATTTGATGAGACATAAATGTGAATCTTTTGACAAGTTCAAAGAGTTCAAGAATGAAGTACAAAATCAGCTAGGCCGAAATATCAAGGCACTTCGCTCAGATCGAGGTGGAGAATACCTAAGTCATGCGTTTACTGACTATCTAAAGGAGTGTGGGATTATCTCACAGCTCACTCCGCCAGGAACACCGCAATGGAATGGTGTGTCCGAGAGGAGAAATAGAACGTTACTTGATATGGTTCGTTCTATGATGAGTCAGGCTACTCTTCCATACTCCTTTTGGGGTTTTGCACTGGAAACAGCTGCAAAGGTACTAAACCGAGTGCCATCCAAGGCAGTTTCAAAGACTCCATATGAGTTATGGTGTGGGAAACAGCCGAGCTTGACATTTATCAGGATCTGGGGTTGCGAGGCTTATGTCAAAAAGCTCGCCTCTGGGAAACTGGAGAACAGATCTGAGAAATGCATCTTTGTCGGTTACCCTAAGGAAACTAAGGGTTATTATTTCTACGATCCCAAGGAGAACAAAGTATTTGTTGCTCGGACGGCCATATTTCTTGAGAAGGAGTTTCTTCTGCAAGAGGCCAGTGGGAGAGAAATAAAGCTGGATGAGAATCCAGAGGAAGGACAAAGTAGTCAAGCACAGTTGGATGAGGCTGAGCCGGTAGAACAGGTTACTGAACAACCTGAGGCTCAGATATCACGGGAACTGCGAAGATCGGGAAGGATCCGTCAACAGCCTGAGCGCTATGACGGAGTCTACATCATTGATAATGATGAACCCCTTACTTATGCGGATGCGGTCAGTGGACCGGAGTCAGCTAGATGGCTTGATGCTATGCGAGCCGAGATGGACTCCATGTCAGATAACCAAGTCTCGGATTTGGTTGATCCGCCTCCGGGAGTAATCCCTATAGGCTGTAAATGGATCTTCAAGAAGAAGATTGACATGGATGGTAACGTGGTTACCTATAAAGGCAGGCTAGTTGCGAAAGGTTTCAGACAAATCTACGGGATAGATTATGATGAAACTTTCTCACCTGTAGCCATGTTCAAGTCTATTCGGATTCTTTTCGCGATAGCTGCATATTACGAATATGAGATCTGGCAGATGGATGTGAAGACAGCTTTCCTTAATGGAAATCTGGACGAGGATGTGTATATGACACAACCTGAGGGTTTCACTAATCCATCAGATCGTCATAAAATATGCAAGTTAAAGAAGTCTATTTATGGACTTAAACAAGCATCTAGAAGTTGGAATATTCGTTTTGATGAATCAATCTCTGAGTTTGGTTTCATCAAGAACGAGGATGACCCGTGTGTATATAAGAGGTTTAGTGGGAGCGTGATTACATTCCTAGTCCTCTACGTCGATGATATCTTAATCATTGGAAATGATATTCCTGAACTGCATGCGGTTAAAGCATGGTTAGGAAAATGTTTCCAGATGAAAGATTTAGGAGAAGCAGCCTATGTATTAGGTGTGAAGATCTACAGGGATAGATCTAAGAGGCTTCTCGGGCTGTGCCAGAGTACTTACATCGATAAAGTCCTGGAGAGATTCCATTTAGAGAATTCTAAAAGAGGATATCTTCCAGTCAGACATGGTCTGAATCTTTCGAGGAGTCAGTGTCCACAAACACAGACTGAGAAAGATGAAATGGACAATACGCCTTATGCTTCGGCTATTGGGTCCATTATGTATGCGATGTTGTGTACTCGCCCAGACGTCGCTTACGGGTTAAGCGTGACCAGTCGGTTCCAAAGTAATCCAGGTATGGCGCACTGGATTGCGGTCAAGAACATTTTAAAATATCTGCGTAGGACCAAAGATATGTTCTTGATATATGGTGGTCAGGAAGAACTCAGTATAGAAGGATATACTGACGCTTCGTTCCAGTCGGACCAGGATGATTTCCGATCGCAATCAGGCTATGTTTTTAGCTTGAATGGTGGAGCAGTGGTGTGGAAAAGTTTCAAACAGTCAACTGTTGCTGATTCCACAACAGAAGCCGAGTATGTTGCAGCCTCGGAAGCATCCAAGGAGGCAGTGTGGATTCGTAAGTTCGTGAGAGAACTTGGTGTCGTTCCTTCGAGTGCAGATCCTTTGGTTATCTTCTGTGATAACACTGGAGCAATCGCACAAGCAAAGGAACCACGGTCGCACCAGAAGTCCAAGCACATACAGAGACAGTTTCACTTGATCCGGGAGATCATAGATCGTGGCGAGATCAAAATATGCAAGGTTCATACAGACGACAATCTGGCAGACCCGCTTACCAAGCCTCTGGCGCAGCAGAAGCATGAGAAGCACTGTAATAATATGGGTTTGAGATTTCTCAACCATTAGATTAAGTGCAAGTGGGAGATTGTTGGGGTATGCCCTTAAGGCTAATGTTTGAGGCCTTTGGGATTGTAACAGTATCATGTAATAAACTTTTATGTTTATAAAGGCATGGTTGTTATTCAGGTTGTTACCTTGTCTGCTGCAATAAGTGTACTTCTGATTAATGTCTCAAAGCTGTTCAGCTAGGCTGACAGGCTATATGTCCTTAGTCGAGATATCTTGGTGAACATGAGACAGCCTTGATATGGTTAAGACTAATATGTGTTCTAATCTTATAGGATGCTTCGAGCATGGAATAAGATGTAGACTCATGGGTACATTGGATGTACTGGACAGACCCTACTAGGATATTCAATTGCTTGTCACAATGTGAATAATCCTTGTTTGCTGCAAGTGGCACATGTCCTCTGACTTGAGATCACTTGAGTTACTAAATGATGATTGTCATTGTTTTGAGGTAGTTCAATATCATTTGAAACATAATGATCATAGACTATCTTGGATAATGATCATGAGTCAGGTTAGGGCACTAGTGATAGATATAGGATTGCCGTCTCCTTGTTCAAGGAGTGTGATGTTCTAATGGGGCCCCCCCTATATGAGATGATTGAGAAAGTGTATGGCCATACCCAGATGACTATGCTCATCTGATCTAATCATGCTCATCGTATTGGAGTTACAAGCTTGACCCGCTTGTCCAATAAGAACATCCAGTGGCAAAGGACACTTGCATGCCTTGTGAAGTTGATTCACACTTGTGCTGTGGTTTGGGAGTAGTCTTGGAAGACTCTTTCCTTTATATCGGGAGACAGTGATGTGTTGCTAGATACCCCTCACTGATCGTGATAACGAAAGTTATCGTTACCGACATTTAAAGAAAACCCTCAGGGTCGCACAAATTGATGATATGACTTACTTAAGTCAGATCGTGTGGACTGAATTATTTGGGTTCAGTTTAAAGGGATTTAAACTCTGATTGTAAGTGAGATCTAGTCTGATCATGTTTGATTGATTAGGGCTTGAGATCGGTAAGCTTCGATCGAGAGAGGAGATGCTAGATCGGTAAGATCAAGAGCATCAGGAGATGAACGGTTAGATCTTGAGCCATTAGGTTCATAGAAGGTCTAGACCATATATTGGCTTGGCTTGGTTTGATTTTGGTCTATGAGCCAAATCGAATTGAACCAAAGAATGAACCGGTTCACTATGTGAACGCATGGTTCATGAAGGAAGGCGTTTTGGCGTTGGAACATGGCTTCATGACTTTCCATTTTGGGAAGTCATGTAACGCCAATTTTTATGTTATCGCCTAAACGCTTTTGCTCGCTTGTCGATTGACGTTGCTTGCTTGCCATCTCGTGTGGAAGAAGGTGAACGACAAGGGAGAGCTCTCGGCCAAGGAAGCATCTCAACCTATCCCTTCCATTCGGCAAGGACTCTTGAAGATCTTTGCTAGCACAAAGATCAACAAGAAGAAGTCATCCATCCTTCTTGTGTGCGTCGCTTGTGGAGAAGATCTATCTTGCTCTTTGCTTCCAAGCCGCCTCCTTCCCATGGCTATGGTAACGAATCTTTCATTTGTTGTTTAAGTTGATCATATGAAAGTATAGCATGCGATCAAGTTTAAACCCTAATTCCGCTGCTAAAACAAAGAAGACCACTTGCGCTATTTATAGGGTTTCGCTCCCCCTTGAAGGGGACCCCTCTAATCCCTTCAAGGTCAAGTAAACCTGAAGTCCTTTGACCTTTATGAGGAAAAGGCGACTTTGTCATTTTTCCCATCAAACAAGCTTTGCATGTATCAATCTCCTCATAGGAGAATGATCCCAGCAGTCCATAATCATGCAACCGCTTAATGCGTTTCTTGTTAATATGTCCTAAACGACTATGCCATAGCAAGGTGCTGTCATCAGCATATTTGGCTTTCTTATTATCAATATTGTGTATAGAACATTCCATGTCCAACATGAATAACCCATTGTTAATTGAACCAGTAGCATAAACAATATTATCTAAAGAAAGAACACACTTTGAAATATTGCATTCAAAGGAAAACCCCTTCCTGACAAGAGCAGGAATGGAGATAATATTTTTAGTAATGCTGGGAACCAAGTAACAATTGTCTAGTTCCAATACAAGTCCAGATGGTAAAGAGATGAAATAGTCTCCTACAGCAACAGCAGCAACCCGTGCCCCATTTCCAACTCGTAGGTCCACCTCATACTGTCCCACCTGTCTTCTTCTCTTGAGTTCCTGTACATTTGAACAAATGTGAACTCCACATGCAGTGTCCAACACCCATGAAATGGAAGAAGATGAAACCATGACTTCCGTCACGTATATACCTGAGCCAGAAGCGATGCTTCCCCTCTTGTCTCCTTGGAGCGCTTTACAGTCCCTTTTCCAGTGACCCAGCTGGCCACAGTGGAAACTTCTGTATTCCTTCGACCGCTTGACCTTTTGCTTCAGAGCCTTGCTGTAGCTCTTGACAGGGGTCTTGCCCTTCTTCCCCTTCTTCTTGTTCCTAGAAGGAAACATCAAGACAGAGGTTGAAGGCTTTCCCTTCAGAGTCTCCTCAGTAGTCAAGAGCATATTCAGCAGCTCTGCCGGAGTACAATCGATTTTGTTCATATTAAAGTTAATGATGAACGCATCGAAAGAGGGCGGGAGAGACTGCAGAATAATGTCTACAGCAAGCTCCTGATTGATGGTATGCCCCAGTTTTTCTAGAGCCTCCTTGTGCCCAATCATCTTGAGCACGTGAGCTCCCACTGGGCTCCCTTCAGCCAGTTTGCTCTGAAAGAACAGCATTGTCAAATTATAGCGCTCAGTCCTCGCCTGTGCAGCATACAGCATCTTGAGGTTTGCTATAATTTGTATAGCAGACATATCCTCATGCTGACGCTGCAGCGGTGGCGTCATAGACGCTAGCATCAGGCAAGCGACATCAATGCTATCATTGACATGCTTTTCATAGGCATCCCGAACCGCCCTTGCGGCGTTCGGAGCGGGCTGAGGCGGTATAGCCGTCTCGAGGACATACAGTTTCCTCTCTGCCTTAAGAACAATCTTAAGGTGTCCGTACCAGTCTGAGAAGTTCGGCCCAGCAAACTTCTCCCTTTCCAGTAGGGATCGCACATTGAAGCTCATGGTGTTCGTTGCTGCAGGAATCTACAACAATGCAAGAACAGCAAGGTCAGTATCAATGTTCAGAATCAATCCAGGACTTAAGAAAGATTCTTTTCTCACTATTTTATCTGGCTGAAAAATCCAGCAAAAACAGCCCGAAAGAGTAGAACTCTTTTAGTGAGATGGGATCCAGATTTCATACTTGGTCTCCGCATCCCGCTCAGGCGAGATAAGATGCACAGAGAGTACAAGCACTAGTCTCTGGTAGGCTGTCCCAGCCAATCGCCAACCCGTGCGATTCCCCTTCATCTGGCAATCCAGCTGACTGTGCCAACTGAGTTGGTACAACACAGTCTCTGATCCCACAGATGGCTGCCTCCATGTGCTACCATATGCGCCACATATGTAGCCTACATGGTCAAGCTGACCCGACCTACTCCCTGGACCACCACGTGCTATGCTGAGCAACGAGAAGCGATAAATCCCTTCTCTGTAACACGCAGGTGTAATCCCGCACCGTCTCAAGATAGATGGACGTGCCCACTGAGTGGGTACAACACGGCTCCAACGATAATCAGAACAGTGAGGTTTCGCGTCAGAAGGCTTACGAGCTTGATATTTTAGCGTTGGATTTTAACGGTCTTTTATCTTCTTGACTATCATGCAATTCCTATGGTGATAGCAGAAGATAAACTCATGCAATTCTAATTATAAAAGCAATAAATAGAAAGCATGCTGATCTTATGTGGTAAAAGCCCATTAAGCCTAAGTTAGACCTTAAATTAAACTTAAGTCTTCACTTGCTTTTCTTCATGGGTCTTTTGCTGCTCATCTGGCCCAAACCAGGGCCCAAGCGCCATCTGCAGCTCAGGTGCGCCTACCAGGGAAAATGCGCCTGGTCCCAGTGTCGAACCCTGGACCTCCCACCTGGTCAAGCCTCTGCTGCAAGCGCCTCTACCAAGTGTGCTCTGTGCTCTTGTCTGATTAATTTACAAATTAATCTATCTAGACAAGATTGACTCGCAGGTCAATTACACTGTATAATTTAAATGAAAAGTGATGCGCAGATCACAATAAAAATATTTATTTACATTTAAATTCCAGGCACGCAGGCCCCAGCACAGCACACATTAAACATGGGCAGCCCACACAAGATTAAATAAACAAACATATGCTTACAAACATCATGCGATCCAACATAAGAAAATAAAATTTCGAAAACCCCATTGGCATCAATTTTAATTTTCCTTATTGGCCCTACTACCTTACAACGGTCCATTACAAGGGATCCACTTATCTGACCTAGTCAGATCCATTGCCCTTGCATGCACCAAGTCGTAACTGACTTGAGTCGACCTAATGGTCAACCATGCATGCGCCAGGGCTGAACAACCCTCATGAGTTCTGTCAAGCGGGTGTGACCCCGGGCCTAACTCATGTGTGTTCACTAGTCGTCTCAATCAGACATCGCTACATGCCTGTCTGCAGTCGACCTATAGCCATCTCGTGCTTACGCACAGATGCTATCTGGTCGACCCATCAAGGCTGTCAGATGATCTGATCAGACTGTTTGGATCTAACCTAGGGGATGACTTCAACCCTAATAACCCGTCTAAGGGTTTAAAGCAGGCGCCTCTTAGATCTAATGAGAGTCGCGCATGAGAAGAAGTTTTGAAGAAAACATAGATGCGCCAACATACATGCGCCAACAAAAACATATACTAAGATGTATGTTAGTTTCGCATGTCATCTAGATCTAAGCATATGCGCAAGTATGGATCGAACATGAAGACCAAGCATTAAGCAATCATAAAACGATGCATAAAACCTTCTCTGATACCAATTGAATGTCCCCTTTCAATAAGGGGGGCCGAAACCCTAAAGTGGCGCATACAAAACATGGGCAGCGGATACTAGGGTTTCATGGGATCGATGCATGTGTTATGATCAACATTAAAACTTTTGAATGCAAGAAAGAATGCGATTCATACCATGGCCATTTCTAGATGGCGCCTTGGAAGCAAGAGAACAAAAGAGGTCTCCTCCAAATCGTCACACACAAGATGATCAACGGCTTGCTCCTTCTTGTCGTCCCTTGTGCTAGCAAGGATCGTCCAAGGTGTCTTTGATCGTTTGAAGGGAAGAGAGAGCTTTTCTTGCTTGGTGATTTTTTCTTCTTTTGTCTACCACCTTTTTCTCACACGAATGTGTGAAGAGCCAAAGGCAAAACGGTGACCAGAGGGCGAGAGAGGGACGACGTGAGAGAGATGTGGTCACGTTGTGACATGCTATCTAAAAATAGCAAAACCATCTCAACGTTCAAGTGACCCCAATCGCAAAAGCCAACTTGAACCATACGCTCATCCAATGAGCTGGTTCAAATCGATTTGGTTCAATAACCAAATAAACCAAGCAATTAGTCCAGATTATAATAAACCCCTAAGGCTTAAGATCTGACCATTGATCTCTTGATGCTCCTGATCTCACTGATCTAGCATCTATTCTCTCAATCGAAGCTTACCGATCTCAAGCCCTAATCAATCAAACATGATCAGACTAGATCTCACTTACAATCAGAGACTAAATCCCTTTAAACTGAACCCAAACAATTCAGTCCACACGATCTGACTTAAGTAAGCCATATCATCAAATTGTGCGACCCTAAGGGTTTCCTTTAAATGTCGGTAACGATAACTTACGTTATCACGATCAGTGAGGGGTATCTAGCAACACATCACTGTCTCCCGATATAAAGGAAAGAGTCTTCCAAGACTACACCCAAACCACAGCACAAGTGTGAATCCAATTCACAAGGCATGCAAATTTCCTTTGCCACTGGATGTTCTTATTGGACAAGCGTGTCAAGCTTGTAGCTCCAATATGATGAGCATGATTAGATCAGATGAACACTGTCACCTGGGTATGGCCATACACTTTCTCAATCATCTCATACAGAGGGGGGCCCCTTTAGAACATCACACTCCAATTAAGGAGACGGTAATCCTTTATCTATCACTAGTGCCCTAACCTGACTCAAGCTCACCATCCAAGATAGTCTATAACCATTATGTTTCAAATGATATTGAACTACCTCAAAACAATGACAATCATCATTTAGAAACACAAGTGATCTCAAGTCAGAGGAAATGTGCCACTTGTTGCAATCAAGGATTATTCACATTGTGACAAGCAATTGAATATCCTAGTAGGGTCTGTCCAGTACATCCAATGTACCCATGAGTCTACATCTTATTCCATGCTCGAAGCATCCTATAAGATTAGAACACATATTAGTCTCAATCATATCAAGGCTGTCTCATGTTCGCCAAGATATATCGACTAAGGACTTTACTGCATGTCAGCCCAGCTGAACAGCATTGAGACATTATTCAGAAGTATATGTATTGCAGCAGATAATATAACAAACTGAATAACAACCATTGCCTTTATAAACATAAGAGTTTATACATGACACTGTTACAATCCCAAGGCCTCAAACATTAGCCTTAAGGGCATACCCCAACACGGGGGACTGTCCCGGGGCATGTACATGTGAGTGGGGGACTGTGTTTTCACAAGTACTCCAGGATGGTGGGCTCAAATGTGTAAAATTAGCCTACCAATCCCTTGTGAAGCCTTCTACTCACACCCCTTAGATTGTGTACTTGGGATAGTATTGAGAGGGGTGGAAGTGCCTTGGTTAAATGCAGGCTTGTGATCTCATGCAAGTATAAAATTGCAAGGTTCCACACACCTGCCCTCTCCACCATGTTATAGGTCTAGGGTCTACTCAATTTTTGGTTAGTGTCCTGTATTATTTTCTTGTATTGCTGCCTTTTTATCAATATATACTAGCGGGGTGTTCGGGTGACTCATTTCACCGAGCATTTTTACTCACCGTTCTGTGTAAATCTATTGTGCCTCTTGAATGCTAGTGTTGCCCTCGAATTACACATTGTTGCCTCGGCTTTTATATTGATGCTTCCGCATATTGTTCGTACGTGCACACAGGTTTAAGGCTTAGCACTACTCCAAGTAGTGTGCCACATGGACATTTGGCACCAAGCAAAGTGCGTCCGTGACACTAGGGTTCGGCCATGCCATCTTGCGCCACTCCTCCAGGCGCCATCAAGCATGCATGTGCCAGGGTTCCATGTGGTTGCACGCTAATCTTCTTCTTCTTGTTACAAAAATAAAATAAAATAAAAGCGGCACGCAGGCCTCACAAAGATACATCACAGGCATGCAAAGGGGCTTGACTCATGATCACAACATTATGCATAAGCAAGGTATCTACACATGCAGTTATACATGCTCATGAAAAACATAAAATCTGAAATTTTATTTTTTCATAAAAACACAAATCTTTTAGTTATTTGTGATCAATATTTTCATGATGATTTGAAAGATTCTCTCGGCTGGTAATTTTGTCAGATCAAGAGACCCGGCCAGTCCGAACACACAATGCCCGTCCTACTAGACAAAAACACGTGCGCCTTTGATCCTTTAAATCATACAAGAAAAATAATCCAAAATCCAAAAGAGATTGAAAAGATGATAGAAACAAGAAACCCTAATTTTTCCTACTTAGAAAAATTGTTTGCCATGTGATCATGCAATTTGCAAAAATTGAGATATGGCATGTGAGCCTGGAAAAGCATGAAAATACATCGTTCGAGTCTCGCAAGTCCCTCTGATACCACTGTTGGAAAACCTCAGTGATATTTTATAATTTTCAGAGATAGAAATTACACAAAACATTGCACAATGGAAGCAATATCCCAGAAACGAGCTGGTCCCAAAAACCCAGTGAAGATCGTAAGCGAGGGAGTCAACACGATGAGATAGAAAATACCTTGAGCAAGGCGAGGCTGATGTCGAAGTAGGCGCCCAAGCGTGCGCCCTCTATAGTCTCGCACACACGGATCACCTCGAGTCCTCTTCTTCCTTGCCTGGTGCTGAAAGTCCCCTAACCTCAATGGGGGGGGGGGGGGGGCGAAACCCTAAGGGTGGCGCATAACAATATTTTTTGCATGGGAAGCTAGGGTTTCAAGAGATCTTTATATGTCATATAATTAACCTTTAAATGATTGAATGGTGATGGAACCCCTTTCGAGAGGGGGGCGAAAACCCTATTGGGGTGGCGCATAAAATTTTGCAAGCGGAAGAAGGGTTTTCATAGATCTTAATATCGCATATGATTAACTTTCAAATGTCTAGATAGATAAGAGAAGGATCCATACCGTCGCCATCTCTTGGATGGAGTCTTGGAAGAAGAAAGCAAGAGAGATCTCCTCCAAAGGTTGTCGCACACAAGAGGAAGAAGACCTACTTCTTTGGCGCGACTTGTGCTAGCAAGGCTCCAAAGATTTCTTGATCGGTTGAAGGGATGAAGAGATGATCGCTTGGCCGAATCCTCTTGTTGTCGACCTCTACCACGCAAGCCGTGAGTCGTCTCAACCAAGAGCGAATTGAGCGAGGAGAATAGAGAGGAGGCGTTTTTTCCGAACGTGGAAACGTTCCCTCTTTGAAACCGAACATTCCAAAAATAGCAATGCCTTGACTACATGCGTCATGCGTTCACCAAGTGAACCAAGCGCATCTCTCTTCTCCCATATGAACCATGCGCTCAACCCATGAGCCGGTTCAATTTCTTTGGTTCAATGATTAAACCAAATCAGCCCAAACATTAAGTCTAGATCGAATTAGACCCCAAGGTCCTAGATCTGACCATTCATCATCTGACGCTTCTGATCTGATCGATCTAGCATCACCACTCTCCATCGAAGCTTACCGATCTCAAGCCCTAATCAATCAAACATGATCAGACCAGATCTCACTTACAATCAGAGTTTAAATCCCTTTAAACTGAACCAAAACAATTCAGTCCACACGATCTGACTTAAGTAAGCCATATCATCAAATTGTGCGACCCTGAGGGTTTCCTTTAAATGTCGGTAACGATAACTTACGTTATCACGATCAGTGAGGGGTATCTAGCAACACATCACTGTCTCCCGATATAAAGGAAAGAGTCTTCCAAGACTACACCCAAAACATAGCTCAAGTGTGAATCCAACTCACAAGGCAAACATGTTTCCTTTGCCACTAGATGTTCTTATTGGACAAGCGTGTCAAGCTTGTAGCTCCAATATGATGAGAATGATTAGATCAGATGAACACAGTCACCTGGGTATGGCCATACACTCTCTCAGTCATCTCATCCAGGGGGCCCCTTTAGAACATCACTCTCCTTAAACAAGGAGACGGCAATCCTATGTCTATCACTAGTGCCCTAACATGACTCAAGCTCACCATCCAAGATAGTCTATAACCATTATGTTTCAAATGATATTGAACTACCTCAAAACAATGACAATCATCATATAGAAAACACAAGTGATCTCAACAAGTCAGAGGAAATGTGCCACTTGCAGCATTCAAGGATTATTCACATTGTGACAAACAATTGAATATCCTAGTAGGGTCTGTCCAGTACATCCAATGTACCCATGAGTCTACATCTTATTCCATGCTCGAAGCATCCTATAAGATTAGAACACATATTAGTCTTAACCATATCAAGGCTGTCTCATGTTCACCAAGATATATCGACTAAGGACATTATTGCATGTCAGCCTAGCTGAACAGCTTTGAGACATTATTCAGTAGTACACTTATTACAGCAGACAAGGTAACAACCTGAATAACAACTATTGCCTTTATAAACTTAAAAGTTTATACATGATACTCTTACAATCCCAAGGCCTCAAACATTAGCCTTAAGGGCATACCCCAACAATCTCCCACTTGCACTTAATCTAATGGTTGAGAAACCTCAAACCCATATTATTACAGTGCTTCTCATGCTTCTGCTGCGCCAGAGGCTTGGTAAGCGGGTCTGCCAGATTGTCATCTGTATGAACCTTGCAGACTTTGATCTCGCAACGATCTATGATCTCCCGGATCAAGTGAAACCGTCTCTGTATGTGCTTGGACTTCTGGTGCGACCGTGGTTCCTTAGCTTGTGCGATTGCTCCAGTGTTATCACAAAAGATAACCAAAGGATCTGCACTCGAAGGAACAACACCAAGTTCTCTCACGAACTTACGAATCCACACTGCCTCCTTGGATGCTTCCGAGGCTGCAACATACTCGGCTTCTGTTGTGGAATCAGCAACAGTTGACTGTTTGAAACTCTTCCACACCACTGCTCCTCCATTCAAGCTAAAAACATAGCCTGATTGCGATCGGAAATCATCCTGGTCCGACTGGAACGAAGCGTCAGTATATCCTTCAATACTGAGTTCTTCCTGACCACCATATATCAAGAACATATCTTTGGTCCTCCGCAGATATTTTAAAA
This sequence comes from Costus lasius, assembly GCA_027563935.2. Classification (NCBI taxonomy): domain Eukaryota; kingdom Viridiplantae; phylum Streptophyta; class Magnoliopsida; order Zingiberales; family Costaceae; genus Costus; species Costus lasius. The sequence goes on along the minus strand of CM050454.1, from coordinate 59,492,089 downwards.
TGTTCTTGACCGCAATCCAGTGTGCCTGACCTGGATTACTTTGGAACCGACTGGTCACGCTTAACCCGTAAGCGACGTCTGGGCGAGTACACAACATCGCATACATAATGGATCCAATAGCCGAAGCATAAGGCGTATTGTCCATTTCATCTTTCTCAGTCTGTGTTTGTGGACACTGACTCTTCGAAAGATTCAGACCATGTCTGACTGGAAGATATCCCCTTTTAGAATTCTCTAAATGGAATCTTTCCAGGACCTTATCGATGTAAGTACTTTGGCACAGCCCGAGAAGCCTCTTAGATCTATCCCTGTAGATCTTCACACCTAGAACATAGGCTGCTTCTCCTAGATCTTTCATCTGGAAACATTTCCTTAACCATGCCTTAACTGCATGCATTTCAGGAATGTCATTTCCAATGATTAAGATATCATCGACGTAGAGGACTAGGAAAGTAATTACGCTCCCACTAAACCTCTTATATACACACGGGTCATCTTCGTTCTTGATGAAACCAAATTCACTGACTGATTCATCAAAACGAATATTCCAGCTTCTAGATGCTTGTTTCAGTCCATAAATGGACTTCTTTAACTTGCATATTTTATGACGATCTGATGGATTAGTGAAACCTTCAGGTTGTGTCATATACACATCCTCATCCAGATTTCCATTAAGGAAAGCCGTCTTCACATCCATCTGCCAGATCACATAATCGTAATATGCAGCTATCACGAAAAGAATCCGAATAGACTTAAACATGGCTACAGGTGAGAAAGTTTCATCATAATCTATCCCGTAGATTTGTTTGAAACCTTTCGCAACTAGCCTGCCTTTATAGGTAACCACGTTACCATCCATGTCAATCTTCTTCTTGAAGATCCATTTACAGCCTATAGGGATTACTCCCGGAGGCGGATCAACCAAATCCCAGACTTGGTTATCTGACATGGAGTCCATCTCGGCTCGCATAGCATCAAGCCATCTAGCTGACTCCGGTCCACTGACCGCTTCCGCATAAGTGAGGGGTTCATCATTATCAATGATGTAGACTCCGTCATAGCGCTCAGGCTGTCGACGGATCCTTCCCGATCTTCGCGGTTCCCGTGATATCTGAGCCTCAGGTTGTTCAATAACCTGATCTACCGGCTCAGGCTCATCCAACTGTGCTTGACTACTTTGTCCTTCTTCTGGATTCTCATCCAGCTTTATTTCTCTCCCACTGGCCTCTTGCAGAAGAAACTCCTTCTCAAGAAATATGGCCGTCCGAGCAACAAAAACCTTGTTCTCTTTGGGATCGTAGAAATAATAACCCTTAGTTTCCTTAGGGTAACCGACAAAGATACATTTCTCAGATCTACTCTCTAGTTTCCCAGAGGCGAGCTTTTTGACATAAGCCTCGCAACCCCAGATCCTGATAAATGTCAAGCTCGGCTGTTTCCCATACCATAACTCAAATGGAGTCTTAGAAACTGCCTTGGTTGGCACTCGGTTTAGTACCTTTGTAGCTGTTTCCAGTGCAAATCCCCAAAAGGAGTAAGGTAGAGTAGCCTGACTCATCATAGAACGAACCATATCAAGTAACGTTCTATTTCTCCTCTCGGACACACCATTCCATTGCGGTGTTCCTGGCGGAGTGAGCTGCGAGATAATCCCACACTCCTTTAGATAGTCAGTAAAAGTATGACTTAGGTATTCTCCACCTCGATCTGAGCGAAGTGCCTTGATATTTCGGCCTAGCTGATTTTGTACTTCATTCTTGAATTCTTTGAACTTGTCAAAAGATTCACTTTTATGTCTCATCAGATAGACATAACCATACCTATTGAAATCATCAGTAAAGGTAATGAAGTACAGATAGCCACCTCTAGCATGTTTACTAAATGGCCCACACACATCACTGTGTATAAGGTCAAGTAAACCTGAAGCACTTTGACCTTTATTAGGAAAAGGTGACTTCGTCATTTTACCCATCAAACAAGCTTTGCATGTATCAATCTCCTTATAGGAGAATGATCCCAGCAGTCCATGATCATGCAACCGCTTAATGCGTTTCTCGTTAATATGGCCTAAACGATTATGCCATAGCAAGGTGCTGTCATCAGCATACTTGGCTTTCTTATTATCAATATTTTGTATCGAACATTCCATGTCCAACATGAATAACCCGTTGTTAATTGAACCAGTTGCATAAACAATATTATCATAAGATAAAACACACTTTGAAATATTGCATTCAAAGGAAAATCCCTTCCTGACAAGAGCAGGAATGGAGATAATATTTTTAGTAATACTGGGAACAAAATAACAACTGTTTAGTTCCAATACAAGTCCAGATGGTAAAAAGATGAAATAGTCTCCTACAGCAACAGCAGCAACCCGTGCCCTGTTTCCTACTCGTAGGTCCACCTCATGCTGTCCCACCTGTCTTCTTCTCTTGAGTTCCTGTACATTTGAACAAATGTGAACTCCACATGCAGTGTCCAACACCCATGATATAGAAGAAGATGAAAACATGACTTCAGTCATGAATATACCTGAGCCAGAAGTGATGCTTCCCCTCTTATCTCCTTGGAGCGCTTTACAGTCCTTTTTCCAGTGACCCAGCTGGCCACAGTGGAAACACCTGTATTCCTTCGACCGCTTCACCTTCTGTTTCAGAGCCTTGTTGTAGTTCTTGACAGGGGCTTTGCCCTTCTTCCCCTTCTTCTTGTTCCTTGAAGGAACCATTAAGACAGAGGTTGAAGGCTTTCCCTTCAGAGTTTCCTCAGTAGTCAAGAGCATATTCAGTAGCTCTGCCGGAGTACAATCGATTTTGTTCATATTAAAGTTAATGATGAACGCATCGAAAGAAGGCGGAAGAGACTGCAGAATAATGTCTACAGCAAGCTCCTGGTTGATGGTATGCCCCAGTTTCTCTAGAGCCTCCTTGTGCCCAATCATCTTGAGCACGTGAGCTCCCACTGGGCTCCCTTCAGCCAGTTTGCTCTGAAAGAAAAGCTTGGTCAGATTATAGCGTTCCGTCCTAGCCTGTGCAGCATACAGCATCTTGAGGTTCGCTATAATTTCTATAGCCGACATATCCTCATGCTGACGCTGCAGCGGTGGCGTCATAGACGCTAGCATCAGGCAAGCGACATCAATGCTATCATTGACATGCTTTTCATAGGCATCCCAAACCGCCCTTGCGGCGTTCGGAGCGGGCTGAGGCGGTATTGCCGTCTCGAGGACATACAGTTTCCTCTTTGCCTTAAGAACAATCTTAAGGTGTCCGTACCAGTCCGAGAAGTTCGGCCCAGCAAACTTCTCCCTTTCCAGTAGGGATCGCACATTGAAGCTCATGGTGTTCGTTGCTGCAGAAATCTACAACAATGCAAGAACAGCAAGGTCAGTATCAATGTCAAGAATCAATCAGGACTTAAGAAAGATTCTTTTTCTCACTATTTTTATCTGGCTGAAAAATCCAGCAAAACAGCACGAAAGAGTAGAACTCTTTTAGTGAGATGGGATCCAGATTTCATACTTGGTCTCCGCGTCCCGCTCAGGCGAGATAAGATGCACAGAGAGTACAAGCACTAATCTCTGGTAGGCAGTCCCTACCAATCGCCAACCCGTGCGATTCCCCTTCATCTGGGCAATCCAGCAGACTGTGCCAACTGAGTTGGTACATCATAGTCTCTGATCCCACAGATGGCTGCCTCCATGTGCTACCATATGCGCCACATATGTAGCCTACATGGCCAAGCTCACCCGACCTACTCCCTGGACCACCACATGCTATGCTGAGCAACGAGAAGCGATAAATCCCTTCTCTGTAACACGCAGGTGAAATCACACACCGTCTGAAGATAGATGGACGTGCCCACTGAGTGGGTACAACACGGCTCCAACGATAATCAGAACAGTGAGGTTTCGCGTCAGAAGGCTTACGAGCTTGATATTTCGTCGTTGGATTTTAACGGTCTTTTATCTTCTTCACTATCATGCAATTCCTATGGTGATAGCAGAAGATAAACTAATCATGCAATTCTAATATTAAACAATAAAAGAAAGCATGAATCTTATGTGGTAAAAGCCCATAGCCTAAGTAAGACCTTAATATCACTTAAGTCTTCACTTGCTTTTCTTCATGGGACTTTTGCTGCTCATCTGGCCCAAACCAGGGCCAAGCGCCAACTGCAGCTCAGGTGCGCCCACCAGGAAGATGCGCCTGGTCCTAGGGTCGAACCCTAGACCTCCCACCTGGTCAAGCCTCTGCTGAATGCGCCTCTGCCAAATGTGCTCTGTGCTCTTCTCTGATTAATTTACAAATTAATCTATCTAGACAAGATTGACTCGCAGGTCAATAACATTTATAAATTAAAAACAATGTGATACGCAGATCACAATAATTAATTTACTTTTCAATTCAGGCACGCAGGCCCCAGCACAGCAAACATTTAACATGGGCAGCCCACATAAGAATAAATAAACAAGCAATATAGCATCAAACATCATGTGATCCAGGATAAGAAAATAAAATTTCGAAAACCCCATTGGCATCAATTTTAATTCTCTTATATGCTCTACAACCTTACAACGGTACATTAATAGGGATCCACTCATCCAAACTAGTCAGATCCAGTGCCCTTGCATGCACCAAGTCCTAACTGACTTGAGTCGACCCAATGGTCAACTATGCATGCGCCAAAGGCTGAACAACCACAACGAGGTCTGGCAAACGGGTGCGAGCCCGGGCTTCACTCATGTGCGTTCAACAAACGTCTCAACCAGACATCGCTACACACCTATGATGCAGTCGACCTATAGCCACCATTTGCTTGCGCAAGGGTGCTATCTGGTCGACCCATCTAGGCTGTCAGATGGTCTGATCAGACTAGTTGGATCTAACCTAGAGGATGACTTCAACCCTACTAACCCGTCTAAGGGTTTATAGTAGGCGCTTAGTCTAAAGATAGGCGCGCAAGTGATATTCTTTTGATAAAACATCAATAACAAAGATGCGCCTACTAAACATGCGCAAACATAAAAGCATATGCTATCAATTTCGCATGTAACCTATAGATCTAAGCATGTTGCGCAAACAAGGATCACAAAATAGCATCAAGCAATCATATGCATATATATAAACCGGCTCTGATACCAGTTGATGGAACCCCTTTCGAGAGGGGGGCGAAAACCCTATTGGGGTGGCGCATAAAATTTTGCAAGCGGAAGAAGGGTTTTCATAGATCTTAATATCGCATATGATTAACTTTCAAATGTCTAGATAGATAAGAGAAGGATCCATACCGTCGCCATCTCTTGGATGGAGTCTTGGAAGAAGAAAGCAAGAGAGATCTCCTCCAAAGGTTGTCGCACACAAGAGGAAGAAGACCTACTTCTTTGGCGCGACTTGTGCTAGCAAGGCTCCAAAGATTTCTTGATCGGTTGAAGGGATGAAGAGATGATCGCTTGGCCGAATCCTCTTGTTGTCGACCTCTACCACGCAAGCCGTGAGTCGTCTCAACCAAGAGCGAATTGAGCGAGGAGAATAGAGAGGAGGCGTTTTTCCGAACGTGGAAACGTTCCCTCTTTGAAACCGAACATTCCAAAAATAGCAATGCCTTGACTACATGCGTTATGCGTTCACCAAGTGAACCAAGCGCATCTCTCTTCTCCCATATGAACCATGCGCTCAACCCATGAGCCGGTTCAATTTCTTTGGTTCAATGATTAAACCAAATCAGCCCAAACATTAAGTCTAGATCGAATTAGACCCCAAGGTCCTAGATCTGACCATTCATCATCTGACGCTTCTGATCTGATCGATCTAGCATCACCACTCTCGATCGAAGCTTACCGATCTCAAGCCCTAATCAATCAAACATGATCAGACCAGATCTCACTTACAATCAGAGTTTAAATCCCTTTAAACTGAACCAAAACAATTCAGTCCACACGATCTAACTTAAGTAAGCCATATCATCAAATTGTGCGACCCTGAGGGTTTCCTTTAAATGTCGGTAACGATAACTTACGTTATCACGATCAGTGAGGGGTATCTAGCAACACATCATTGTCTCCCGATATAAAGGAAAGAGTCTTCCAAGACTACACCCAAAACATAGCTCAAGTGTGAATCCAACTCACAAGGCAAACATGTTTCCTTTGCCACTGGATGTTCTTATTGGACAAGCGTGTCAAGCTTGTAGCTCCAATATGATGAGCATGATTAGATCAGATGAACACAGTCACCTGGGTATGGCCATACACTCTCTCAATCATCTCATCCAGGGGGCCCCTTTAGAACATCACTCTCCTTAAACAAGGAGACGGCAATCCTATGTCTATCACTAGTGCCCTAACAGGACTCAAGCTCACCATCCAAGATAGTCTATAACCATTATGTTTCAAATGATATTGAACTACCTCAAAACAATGACAATCATCATTTAGAAAACACAAGTGATCTCAAGTCAGAGGAAATGTGCCACTTGCAGCATTCAAGGATTATTCACATTGTGACAAACAATTGAATATCCTAGTAGGGTCTGTCCAGTACATCCAATGTACCCATGAGTCTACATCTTATTCCATGCTCGAAGCATCCTATAAGATTAGAACACATATTAGTCTTAACCATATCAAGGCTGTCTCATGTTCACCAAGATATATCGACTAAGGACATTATTGCATGTCAGCCTAGCTGAACAGCTTTGAGACATTATTCAGTAGTACACTTATTACAGCAGACAAGGTAACAACCTGAATAACAACTATTGCCTTTATAAACTTAAAAGTTTATACATGATACTCTTACAATCCCAAGGCCTCAAACATTAGCCTTAAGGGCATACCCCAACAAATGGATGATGAAGAACTCATACCATAGCCATCGGTTTGATGGTGCCTTGGAAGCAAAGGCGCAAATGAACCTTCTCCAAAGTTGACGCACACAAGAAGATCGATGCGCTCACTCCTTTGAATCCTTTGTGCTAGCAAAGCCTTTCAAAGGGTCTTTGTCGAATGAAAGGGATGGACATGTTGATCACTCTTGGCCGAATCCTCCTCCTCAGTAGCTTCAAGCGCCGCCACACACAAAAGTGTCGAGAGAGAGAAGTCACGATAGGGAGACTAGCGAGAATAGGATTATCCCTATTCGAACATGAGAGATCTCCAAGTGGAGATCATGGTTTCTAAAAATAGAAACCACAATTCGCTCACACGTTCACGCCATCTCCTTTTGAACCATGCGCTCATATAATGAGCCGGTTCAATTTGGTTCGGTTTAAGAACCAATCAAGCCAAGCGATCCAGTCTAGATCTTAATTAAACCCTAAGGCTTCAGATCTAACCGTTCATCTCTTGATGCTCCTGATCTCACCGATCTAGCATCCAATCTCTCAATCGAAGCTTACCGATCTCAAGCCCTAATCAATCAAACATGATCAGACCAGATCTCACTTACAATCAGAGATTAAATCCCTTTAAACTGAACCCAAATAATTCAGTCCACACGATCTGACTTAAGTAAGCCATATCATCAATTTGTGCGACCCTAAGGGTTTCCTTTAAATGTCGGTAACGACAACTCACGTTATCACGATCAGTGAGGGGTATCTAGCAACACATCACTGTCTCCCGATATAAAGGAAAGAGTCTTCCAGGACTACACCCAAACCACAGCACAAGTGTGAATCCAATTCACAAGGCATGCATACTTCCTTTGCCACTGGATGTTCTTATTGGACAAGCGTGTCAAGCTTGTAGCTCCAAACTGATGAGCATGATTAGATCAGATGAACATAGTCATCTGAGTATGGCCATACACTTTCTCAATCATCTCATCCAAGGGGGGCCCCTTTAGAACATCACACTCCACTTAAGGAGACGGCAATCCTATATCTATCACTAGTGCCCTAACCTGATTCAAGCTCACCATCCAAGATAGTCTATAATCATTATGTTTCAAATGATATTGAACTACCTCAAAACAATGACAATCATCATTTAGAAAACACAAGTGATCTCAAGTCAGAGGAAATGTGCCACTTGTCGCATTCAAGGATTATTCACATTGTGACAAGAAATTGAATATCCTAGTAGGGTCTGTCCAGTACATCCAATGTACCCATGAGTCTACATCTTATTCCATGCTCGAAGCATCCTATAAGATTAGAGCACATATTAGTCTCAATCATATCAAGGCTGTCTCATGTTCACCAAGATATCTCGACTAAGGACATAACTGCATGTCAGCCTAGCTGAACAGCTTTGAGACATTATTCAGAAGTACACTTATTGCAGCAGACAATGTAACAAACTGAATAACAACCATGCCGTTATAAACATAAGAGTTTATTACATGATACTGATACAATCCCAAGGCCTCAAACATTAGCCTTAAGGGCATACCCCAACAATCTCCCACTTGCACTTAATCTAATGGTTGAGAAATCTCAAACCCATATTATTACAGTGCTTCTCATGCTTCTGCTGCGCCAGAGGCTTAGTAAGCGGGTCTGCCAGATTGTCATCTGTATGAACCTTGCAGACTTTGATCTCGCCACGATCAATGATCTCCCAGATCAAGTGAAACTGTCTCTGTATGTGCTTGGACTTCTGGTGCGACCGTGGTTCCTTTGCTTGTGTGATTGCTCCAGTGTTATCACAGAAGATAACCAAAGGATCTGCACTCGAAGGAACAACACCAAGTTCCTGAACGAACTTACGAATCCACACTGCCTCCTTGGATGCTTCCGAGGCTGCAACATACTCGGCTTCTGTTGTGGAATCAGCAACTATTGACTATTTGAAACTCTTCCACACCACCGCTCCTCCATTCAAGTTAAAAACATAGCCTGATTGCGATCGGAAATCATCCTGGTCAGACTGGAACGAAGCGTCAGTATATCCTTTAATACTGAGTTCTTCCTGACCACCATATATCAAGAACATATCTTTGGTCCTCCGAAGATATTTTAAAATGTTCTTGACTGCAATCCAGTGCGCCATACCTGGATTACTTTGGAACCGACTGGTCACGCTTAACCCGTAAGCGACGTCTGGGCGAGTACACAACATCGCATACATAATGGACCCAATAGCCGAAGCATAAGGCGTATTGTCCATTTCATCTTTCTCAGTCTGTGTTTGTGGACACTGACTCTTCGAAAGATTCAGACCATGTCTGACTGGAAGATATCCTCTTTTAGAATTCTCTAAATGAAATCTCTCCAGGACTTTATCGATGTAAGTACTCTGGCACAGCCCGAGAAGCCTCTTAGATCTATCCCTGTAGATCTTCACACCTAATACATAGGCTGCTTCTCCTAAATCTTTCATCTGGAAACATTTCCTTAACCATGCCTTAACCGCATGCATTTCAGGAATATCGTTTCCAATGATCAAGATATCATCGACGTAGAGGACTAGGAAAGTAATCACGCTCCCACTAAACCTCTTATATACACACGGGTCATCTTCGTTCTTGATGAAACCAAATTCAGTGACTGATTCATCAAAACGAATATTCCAGCTTCTTGATGCTTGCTTAAGTCCATAAATGGACTTCTTTAATTTGCATATCTTATGACGATCTGATGGATTAGTGAAACCCTCTGGTTGTGTCATATACACATCCTCATCCAGATTTCCATTAAGGAAAGCTGTCTTCACATCCATTTGCCAGATCTCATAATCATAATATGTTGCTATCGCGAAAAGAATCCGAATAGACTTAAACATAGCTACAGGTGAGAAAGTTTCATCATAATCTATCCCGTAGATTTGTTTGAAACCTTTCGCAACTAGCCTGCCTTTATAGGTAACCACGTTACCATCCATGTCAATCTTCTTCTTGAAGATCCATTTGCAGCCTATAGGGATAACTCCCAGAGGCGGATCAACCAAATCCCATACTTGGTTATCTGACATGGAGTCCATCTCGGCTCGCATAGCTTCAAGCCATCTAGCTGACTCCGGTCCACTGACCGCATCCGCATAAGTGAGGGGTTCATCATTATCAATGATGTAGACTCCGTCATAGCGCTCAGGCTGTCGACGGATCCTTCCCGATCTTCGCGGTTCCCGTGATATCTAAGCCTCAGGTTGTTCAATAACCTGTTCTACTGGCTCAGGCTCATCCAAATTTGCTTGACTACTTTGTCCTTCCTCTGGATTCTCATCCAGCTTTATTTCTCTCCCACTTGCCTCTTGCAGAAGAAACTCCTTCTCAAGAAATATGGCCGTCCGAGCAACAAATACCTTGTTCTCTTTGGGATCGTAGAAATAATAACCCTTAGTTTCCTTAGGGTAACCGACAAAGATACATTTCTCAGATCTGCTCTCTAGTTTTCCAAAGGCGAGCTTTTTGACATAAGCCTCGCAGCCCCAGATCCTGATAAATGTCAAGCTCGGCTGTTTCCCATACCATAACTCATATGGCGTCTTTGAAACTGCCTTGGATGGCACTCGGTTTAGTACCTTTGCAGCTGTCTCCAGTGCAAATCCCCAAAAGGAGTAAGGTAGAGTAGCCTGACTCATCATAGAACGAACCATATCAAGTAGGGTTCTGTTCCTCCTCTCGGACACACCATTCCATTGCGGTGTTCCTGGCGGAGTGAGCTGTGAGATAATCCCACACTCCTTCAGATAGTCAGTAAACTCATGACTCAAGTATTCTCCACCTCGATCAGAACGAAGTGCCTTGATATTTCGGCCTAGCTGATTTTGTACTTCATTCTTGAACTCTTTGAACTTGTCAAAAGATTCACTTTTATGTCTCATCAGATAGACATAACCATACCTACTGAAATCATCAGTAAAGGTAAAGAAGTACTGATAGCCACCTCTGGCATGTTTACTAAATGGCCCACACACATCACTGTGTATAAGGTCAAGTAAACCTGAAGCCCTTTGACCTTTGTGAGGAAAAGGTGACTTCGTCATTTTACCCATTAAACAAGCTTTGCATGTATCAATCCCCTCACAGGAGAATGATCCCAGCAGTCCATTATCATGCAACCGCTTAATGCGTTTCTCGTTAATATGGCCTAAACGACTATGCCATAGCAAGGTGCTGTCATCAGCATACTTGACTTTCTTAATATCAATATTGTGTATAGAACATTCCATGTCTAACATGAATAACCCATTGTTAATTGAACCAGTAGCATAAACAATATTATCAAGAGAAAGAACACACTTTGAAATATTGCATTCAAAGGAAAATCCCTTCCTGACAAGAGCAGGAATAGAGATAATATTCTTAGTAATGCTGGGAACAAAGTAACAACTGTTTAGTTCTAATACAAGCCCAGATGGCAAAGAGATGAAATAGTCTCCTACAGCAACAGCAGCAACCCGTGCCCCGTTTCCAACTCGTAGGTCCACCTCATGCTGTCCCACCTGTCTTCTTCTCTTGAATTCCTGTACATTTGAACAAATGTGAACTCCACATGCAGTGTCCAACACCCATGAAATAGAAGAAGATAACATGACCTCAGTCACATAAATACCTGAGCCAGAAGCGATGCTTCCCTTCTTGTCTCCTTGGAGCGCTTTACAGTCCTTTTTCCAGTGACCCAGCTGGCCACAGTGGAAACATCTGTATTCCTTTGACCGCTTAACCTTCTGTTTCAGCGCCTTGTTGTAGTTCTTGACTGGGGCTTTGCTCTTCTTCCCCTTCTTCTTGTTCCTAGAAGGAAACATCAAGATAGAGGTTGAAGGCTTTCCCTTCAGAGTCTCCTCAGTAGTCAAGAGCATATTCAGCAGTTCTGCCGGAGTACAATCGATTTTGTTCATATTAAAGTTAATGATGAACGCATCGAAAGAGGGCGGGAGAGACTGCAGAATAATGTCTACAGCAAGCTCCTGATTGATGGTATGCCCTAGTTTCTCTAGAGCCTCCTTGTGCCCAATCATCTTGAGCACGTGAGCTCCCATTGGGGTCCCTTCAGCCAGTTTGCTCTGAAAGAAAAGCTTGGTCAAATTGTAGCGCTCAGTCCTCGCCTGTGCAGCATACAGCATCTTGAGGTTCGCTATAATCTCTATAGCCGACATATCCTCATGCTGACGCTGCAGCGGTGGCGTCATAGACGCTAGCATCAGGCAAGCGACATCAATGCTATCATTGACGTGCTTTTCATAAGCTTCCCGAACCGCCCTTGCGGGGTTCGGAGCGGGCTGAGGCGGTATAGCCGTCTCGAGGACATACAGTTTCCTCTCTGCCTTAAGAACAATCTTAAGGTGTCCGTACCAGTCTGAGAAGTTCGGCCCAGCAAACTTCTCCCTTTCTAGTAGGGATCGCACATTGAAGCTCATGGTGTTCGTTGCCGCAGGAATCTACAACAATGCAAGAACAGCAAGGTCAGTATCAATGTTCAGAATCAATCCAGGACTTAAGAAAGATTCTTTTCTCACTATTTTATCTGGCTGAAAAATCCAGCAAAAACAGCCCGAAAGAGTAGAACTCTTTTAGTGAGATGGGATCCAGATTTCATACTTGGTCTCCGCGTCCCGCTCAGGCGAGATAAGATGCACAGAGAGTACAAGCACTAATCTCTGGTAGGCTGTCCCAGCCAATCGCCAACCCGTGCGATTCCCCTTCATCTGGGCAATCTAGCAGACTGTGCCAACTGAGTTGGTACAACACAGTCTCTGATTCCACAGATGGCTGCCTCCATGCGCTACCATATGCGCCACATATGTAGCCTACATGGTCAAGCTGACCCGACCTACTCCCTGGACCACCACGTGCTATGCTGAGCAACGAGAAGCGATAAATCCCTTCTCTGTAACACGCCGGTGTAATCCAGCACCGTCTGAAGATAGATGGACGTGCCCACTGAGTGGGTACAACACGGCTCCAACGATAATCAGAACAGTGAGGTTTCGCGTCAGAAGGCTTACAAGCTTGATATTTTAGCGTTGGATTTTAACGGTCTTTTATCTTCTTCACTATCATGCAATTCCTATGGTGATAGTAGAGGATAAATTAATCATGCTGTTCTACTTATATAAACAATAAAAGAAAGCATGGATCTTATGTGGTAAAAGCCCATAGCCTAAGTAAGACCTTAATTAACTTAAGTCTTCACTTGCTTTTCTTCATGGGACTTTTGCTGCTTATCTAGCCCAACCCAGGGCCCAAGCGCCATCTGCAGCTCAGGTGCGCCTACCAGGGAAAATGCGCCTGGTCCCAGAGTCGAACCCTGGACCTCCCACCTGGTCTAGCCTCTGCCAAGTATGCTCTGCGCTCTTGTCTGATTAACTTACAAATTAATCTATCTAGACAAGATTGACACGCAGGTGATACGCAGATCACAATAATTAATTTACAACTTTAATACAGGCACGCAGGCCCCAGCACAGCACACATTTAACATGGGCAGCCCACATAAGAATAAATAAACATACATATGGCATCAATCAACATGCGATCCAACCATGAAAATAAAATTTTTTTGAAAAACCCCATTGGCATCAATTTTATTTTCCTTATATGCCCTTACTACCTTACAACGGTCCATTACTAGGGATCCACTCATCATTTCTAGTTAGATCCACTGCCCTTACATGCACCAAGTCCTAACTGACTTGTGTCGACCAAATGGTCAACTATGCATGCGCAAGGGCTGAACGACCACAATGAGGTCTGGCAAGCGGGTGTGACCCCGGGCCTAACTCATGTGCGTTCATGGTTGTCTCAATCAGACATCGCTACACGCCTGTCTGCAGTCGACCTATAGCAACCTCGTGCTTGCGCACAGGTGCTATCTGGTCAACCCATCTAGGCTGTCAGATGGTCTGATCAGACTGTGTGGATCTAACCTAGATGATGACTTCAACCCTAATAACCCGTCTAAGGGTTTACAGTAAGGCCTTAGATCTAATGAGAGGCGCGCATGTGAAGTAGTTTTGAAGAAAACAACTATGCGCCAATCAACATGCGCCAACATGAAAACAAACAAATACAAGTATTTTCGCATATGAAAACTTATCATGTATTTTTCGCATGTTATGAAGATCTAAGCAAACATGGATCACAAACCAATCATATGAACATATAAAACCTACCCTCTGATACCAATTTGAAGTCCCCTAACCTCAATGGGGGGGCGAAACCCTAAGGGTGGCGCATAACAATATTTTTTGCATGGGAAGCTAGGGTTTCAAGAGATCTTTATATGTCATATAATTAACCTTTAAATGATTGAATGGATGATGAAGAACTCATACCATAGCCATCGGTTTGATGGTGCCTTGGAAGCAAAGGCGCAAATGAACCTTCTCCAAAGTTGACGCACACAAGAAGATCGATGCGCTCACTCCTTTGAATCCTTTGTGCTAGCAAAGCCTTTCAAAGGGTCTTTGTCGAATGAAAGGGATGGAGATGTTGATCACTCTTGGCCGAATCCTCCTCCTCAGTAGCTTCAAGCGCCGCCACACACAAAAGTGTCAAGAGAGAGAAGTCACGATAGGGAGACTAGCGAGAATAGGATTATCCCTATTCGAACATGAGAGATCTCCAAGTGGAGATCATGGTTTCTAAAAATAGAAACCACAATTCGCTCACACGTTCACGCCATCTCCTTTTGAACCATGCGCTCATATAATGAGCCGGTTCAATTTGGTTCGGTTTAAGAACCAATCAAGCCAAGCGATCCAGTCTAGATCTTAATTAAACCCTAAGGCTTCAGATCTAACCGTTCATCTCTTGATGCTCCTGATCTCACCGATCTAGCATCCAATCTCTCAATCGAAGCTTACCGATCTCAAGCCCTAATCAATCAAACATGATCAGACCAGATCTCACTTACAATCAGAGATTAAATCCCTTTAAACTGAACCCAAATAATTCAGTCCACACGATCTGACTTAAGTAAGCCATATCATCAATTTGTGTGACCCTAAGGGTTTCCTTTAAATGTCGGTAACGACAACTCACGTTATCACAATCAGTGAGGGGTATCTAGCAACACATCACTGTCTCCCGATATAAAGGAAAGAGTCTTCCAAGACTACACCCAAACCACAGCACAAGTGTGAATCCAATTCACAAGGCATGCATACTTCCTTTGCCACTGGATGTTCTTATTGGACAAGCGTGTCAAGCTTGTAGCTCCAATCTGATGAGCATGATTAGATCAGATGAACATAGTCATCTGAGTATGGCCATACACTTTCTCAATCATCTCATCCAAGGGGGGCCCCTTTAGAACATCACACTCCACTTAAGGAGACGGCAATCCTATATCTATCACTAGTGCCCTAACCTGATTCAAGCTCACCATCCAAGATAGTCTATAATCATTATGTTTCAAATGATATTGAACTACCTCAAAACAATGACAATCATCATTTAGAAAACACAAGTGATCTCAAGTCAGAGGAAATGTGCCACTTGTCGCATTCAAGGATTATTCACATTGTGACAAGCAATTGAATATCCTAGTAGGGTCTGTCCAGTACATCCAATGTACCCATGAGTCTACATCTTATTCCATGCTCGAAGCATCCTATAAGATTAGAGCACATATTAGTCTCAATCATATCAAGGCTGTCTCATGTTCACCAAGATATCTCGACTAAGGACATAACTACATGTCAGCCTAGCTGAACAGCTTTGAGACATTATTCAGAAGTACACTTATTGCAGCAGACAATGTAACAAACTGAATAACAATCATGCCGTTATAAACATAAGAGTTTATTACATGATACTGATACAATCCCAAGGCCTCAAACATTAGCCTTAAGGGCATACCCCAACAGGTGCTAGCCTCGGGAAGAAGATCCAAGCCTTGTGCTTATTCCTCAAGCCTTGCGCCACAATTCAAATCTTCTTCCCTTGTGATCACGCCTTCAAGATTAATTGTGTGTGAAGAGGGGGCGTCTAGGGCCTCTTATATAGAGCAAGAGGTAGTCTAATGTGTGGCCACAATTCAAATCAAGTGGGCGGCTAGGAGAGGATGTAGGGGAATTACTCAAGTTAATCAAGTCCTAATCCAATTAGGACTCTGGACTCTAATTGATTCAAACAATGAAATCCTAATCCAATTAGGATTCTAATTATTTAAACAATTAAATCCTAATCTAATTAGGATTTTAATTAATTAATTAAATAATTAGTCCTAATCCAATTACGATTCTAATTAATTAATTGATTAATCCATATGATTAATTTCAAACCATAGGCATTAACTCTAGTCTATCCAGAGTTAAGCACACGCCTACTTTCTCCTTCTCCTTAAGCCCAGTAAGGCCAACTTTACAATGGGCTCAGCCCAAGGTCCATCATACATGTTAACCAAGCCCTTGGATCAAATCCAATTTAACCCAAGGTCAAATTAGGCTAACCATGGTTAATATGCCGTAAATGGAAGTTGGCTCCATTGAATTTCTTCCATCTCATCATGCCCATTGGCGCTGATGAAATCTCCAAAATAGATCCGAGTTATCTAATAACTCGATCATATGGCTTCCCGATCAATACGAGAACTCGAGTATCAAGGTGTGCGACCCTGTAGGTTCCTCTGACGCTGGCAGTGCTGACCAAAGGTCACCACAAGCAGTGAGTGGCACCTAGCAGTGCATCGCTGCTACCCAGGTCATCGGAATAGATATCGACATCGACATCCCCATCATCGCAATCAGGTACAGATGCATTATAGTCTATTTGCTGAACTGATATCCGATTAGCCAAGTGTGTCACCACTTGTTTTTATCCAATCTCATGGCTATGACTAAATCAGGTCTCACCTGGGTATGGCCATACACTTTCAGTCATAAAACCATAGAGGAGCTCCATGGATATCATGCTTCCCTTAGGAAGGGCAAATCCTATGTCTGTTCATTAACCTTCTCATATGGGTCGTGATATGCCCAATGACAACCGTTATTACCTCCCAACTACGGCAAGACGTTATGTTGTATCAAGGCATATCCCTAACCATATAGAATGGCCAATGACCTCAAGTCAAGGGATCAATGCATCTCCTATCACTTGTGAGGATGACTTGTGACACCAAGTCATTGCCTCACAGTGGGTCGGTCCAGTACATCCACCACTGATATACCCATATGCCTACGTTAGCACCTTGTGCCTAACCAGCCCATATACCAGTCTCACAAGTATTAGAGTTGTCCCTTATCTACTCAGGTACATTGACTGGGGATAATCATTTGAGCACAGATCCCAGGGACATTATCATATAAGTGCATAATCGCAGATGTAAGCAAATATAGATAATGACAATGCCAGAATGATGTAAAATATCAACCTCAAGTAGTACAGTAATGGACCAAAACTAGGTCCTAGGGTATATACACCAACACTTCTTCCTTTGAAGGTGGCGCATGTGGTGTAGGAGACACACAAAGGCTTGGATCTTCTTCCCGAGGCTAACACCTGGCGTGGAAGAAGAGGACTTGAGGCATCTCTGTGTGTGAGACTGTAGAGGGCGCATGATACATCCGCAAATGTACGGATTTACGAAGTAATAAAATAAGTCATCGTTTCCAACAAGGATCAAGCGGTCAAGTACCGACTATACAGTCGATCTATATCTAGACGAATCAAATTTATGGTTTTTGTTTTGGAAACTTCTAAGTACAAATAAAAAGAAATAGATATAGTGTTTTGGGTAAAAATCAGTTTAGATAAATTTAGGACTCGGGGTTTCACCATATTGACAAATATGAATTTAGTAAAAATAAATCTTTAAATAGAAAATTATAGCATTGAAAGTGATTTTTCCTAAGGTACAGATTACCTCCTTCCAAAGTGTAATCCAGTATCTAACTACACTAACTCCCTACTCTCGTGTCAGTTCACATAACTAGACCTATTAAGTTCTGTGAAAAACCATGTAAATCCTTCAAACGAATCCAAACTACTCCCGTGATCGGATTCGTAGGTTTGAATAGAATAGTTCCAAAGTTGCGATTTACCTCCCGGTCCTTCTCGCAACGTCTTAGACGTAAACTTACTTGATTAGAGTAAATTACGAAATAAACACAATTGTAATCAAATCAACTCTGTAAAATTCATGACAAAGATTTAAAACAATAGATTTAATCCATAATCGTCAATAGGTTACTTTCCAAATCCCGAAAAAGAGTTTACACACTCATGTTGAAAACAAACAGCATGTTCATGGATAAATATTGCATGATAACTCAATAAGATTACAAGAAAATACTAGAAAGGTAATTACAAATCCTTATCCTTGATCTGGGGATGAAGATGGAATGTCCAATTCCTCCTTTGCGTGATCTTCTTGCTAGAATTTTGCTTAGAAAGTTGATTTCTGCCCTAGCTGCTGCCTTTGTTTGTGTTCATACGTAGAAGCCCCCTAACCCTTGAAAAATCCAATCTTTTATAGCTTGACTGGTCCGGAACCCATTACTGTGTCCGCAAGTGCACAGATACTCGAAGTAATAAAATAGATATCGAACCACAGAGACCTACGTGTTAAGTACCAAATAATTATTTTCTCACTAGCTAAGCAAATCGAATATGATGAAAACACAAACGGAAAGTAAACTAAATATCTGAGAGAGAAATTGGGACTAGGGGTTCATCCACCTTAATTCTAATGACTAGAAGAAAATAAAGGTTGTCAGTCAAATTTTATTACGATAAAGATTTAATTTACTTCATAAAAGGATTATCTCGCTCTCGCGCAGACAATCATATAAAGGACCAATCCTCACTCTCGTGCAAGATCTATCCATTGCTGAAAATAAGTAAATCATTGAACAAAGAACTCAAGGATCACTCTCGTGCATTCAAATTCTAAGTCAAACATCTCATGTGGAAACTCAAGGATCACTCTCGTGCATCCTAATACTCATCACAAGTTCTACTTAAGGTTTTCGAATGTTCTGATCCTCACTCTCGTGCAGGATCTTCATGTCTAACACATTAACTCAATCCAAAGAATCAGAAACTCAACATGGCAATAAAATTACTAAAAACTAGTATTCGAAGAACTACCTAATCTCTTACGATAGTTCCAAACTCAACAATTCTTAGGGTGCCAAATGTCACAATCAACCTCTTGGTCTATTTCACAAAATTCTAAAACATGCTGATGTTTATTAAACTAAGGAGAATCAAATAACAATCAATCACAAAAGTAAAATTATCATGACAAAAGTTATTGTTTTATAGTCATTAACAAACCAAGGGGATTACACCCCACGTCCCATAAAAATATCTAAGCTTGCATGGTGAACGGATTACAATAAACCATAATTTCAGAGGATTACAAATTGAAAAAAGGAAGAAAAGTTACAAAATAGGTGGCGTTGTCACCGCTGTTTTGTTGATTTCTCCTCCGATCGGACTCCAAATGCTCTAAAACTTCTGATGTGTTCTCTCCTACTCCAGACAAAGCTTCGGTGTAAATTTCACGGCCTGACGTCGTCTCTACGCCTCTCGGCGTGAGGCCAAACCCTAAGCACCACTCCATCAATTGCTCCCTCAATACTCGATAAAAATTAGGGATTTCACTTCGTGTGTCTTCTCCTCTTAACTACAAGTTCGTAGCAACTTTTGTATCTCAATTTGGAGTTCTGGATCAAAAGTTATGGCCCGCACAAGTTTCAGGCCCGAAAGTGTCGCACGTCCAGGATAAAAATACGGCCGTGTTATATTTTATGGCAGTGCCGTATTTTGGTTCTGTGAACCCTGAGTCAAAATTACGTCCCGTAAAATGCTTCTAGACCGTGCCATTAAATCGGATGAGTTCACTGGTCTAAATCGCTTAGGAAATACGGCACCGTTAAATAGTTTACGGTTGTGCCGTAATTTCTGCAAAAGTCTCTGGTCTGAAGCGCTCCAAAATACGGCCCGTGGAATGGTTTACGGCAGTGCCATATTTTACACAAAATCTTTTGTTCTAAAAATCCACCAAATTATGGCAGTGCTCTTGATTTTACGGTAGCGTACGAAAATACGGTACCGTAAAATAGAATACAGCACTACGGTATTTTGGTGAGTTGCTCCTATTTGCATGAAATTTGCTAGGTGATCTCCTCTTGATGATGGTAACTCTTTCATGTCTTTGATTTTGCTCGAAAAGTCCTCAAAATAGTGCATTTTTACCTAAAAATCATGAAAAACCAAAATAGAAGTAGACTTTGCAATATTTGATGAATTCACCATAAAAAACCAAAATAGTTGCCCACAAGTTGTGATTAAAAGACATATTTTCAAATCTATCAAGAACAGAAAGATTATCCAACACCAATCAATATGAAATATTTTTTTTTCAGAATATAAAAAAACTAGAAAAAGAAAAAACACAAGCAAATTCACAAATTTCAGAAATCACAGTTCCGTCACAACTTGTGAAAATCCAAAACCTGCAAAAATAGAAAACAAAGTTAATTCTAAAACAAATAAAACCTAGTCTAGCAATACTAACAACTATTTTGATATTAACAAAACTAAGGTCCCCGGCAACGACGCCAAAAATTTGTTGTGTCCGCAAGTGCACGGATACTCAAAGTAATAAAATAGATATCGAACAACAGAGACCTATGTGTTAATTACCAAATAATTGTTTCCTCACTAGCTAAGCAAATCGAATATGATGAAAACACAAACGGAAAGTAAACTACATATCTGAGAGAGAAACTGGGACTAGGGATTCATCCACCTTAATTCTAATGACTAGAAGGAAATAAAGGTTGTCAGTCAAATTTTATTACGATAAAGATTTAATTTACTTCATAAAAGGATTATCTGGCTCTCGCGCAGACAATCATACAAAGGACCAATCCTCACTCTCATGCAAGATCTATCCAATGCTGAAAATAAGTAAATCATTGAACAAAGAACTCGAGGATCACTCTCGTGCATCCGAATTCTAAGTCAAACATCTCATGTGGAAACTCAATGATCACTCTCGTGCATCCTGAAACTCATCACAAGTTCTACTTAAGTTTTTCCAACGTTCCGATCCTCACTCTCGTGCAGTATCTTCACGTCTAACACATTAACTCAATCCAAATAATCAGAAACTCAACATGGCAATAAAATCACTAAAAACCAGAATTCGAAGAACTACCTAATCTCTTACGATAGTTCCAAACTCAACAATTCTTAGGGTTCCAAATTTCACAATCAACCTGTCGGTCTATTTCATAAAATTCTAAAACATGCTGATGTTTATAAAACTAAGGAGAATCAAAGAACAATCAATCACAAAAGTAAAATTATCATAATAAAATGATCATGACAAAAGTTAATGTTTTCTAGTCATTAACATACCAAGGGGATTACACCCCACATCCCATAAAAAGATCTAAGCTTGCATGGTGAAAGGATTACAATAAACCATAATTTCAGAGGATTAGAAATTGAGAAAAGGAAGAAAAGTTACAAAATAGGTGTTGTAGTGAAATTACAGCACCGTAATTGCCTTTGAACAGCACTGTCACCGCGGTTTTATTGATTTCTCCTCTGATCGGACTCCAAATGCTCTGAAACTTATGGTGTGTTCTCTCCTCCTCTAGGCAAAGAGTTGGTCTAAATTTCATGGCGTGAGGTGGTCTCTACGCCTCTCAGCGCGAGGCCAAACCCTAAGCGCCTCTCTATCAATTGCTCCCTCAATACTTGATAAAATTAGGGATTTCACTTCGTGTGTCGTATCCTCTTAACGACGGGTTTGCAGCAACTTTCGGATCTCAATTTGGAGTTCTGGATCAAAAGTTATGGCCCGCACAAGTTTCTGGCCCGAAAGTGCCCGCACAAGTTTACGGCCCATAAAATGCTTCTAAACTGTGCCATAAAATCGGATGAGTTCTCTGGTCTGAATCGCCTGGGAAATACGACACCGTGAAATAGTTTACGGCTGTGCTGTAATTTCTGCAAAAGTCTCTAGTCTGAAGCGCTACAAAATACGGCCCGTGGAATGGTTTATGGCAGTGCCGTATTTTACACAAAATCTCCTGTTCCAAAAATCCACCAAATTACAGCAGTGCTCTTGATTTTACAGTAGCGTACGAAAATATGGTACCGTAAAATAGAATACGGCACTACCATATTTTGGTGAGTTGCTTTGATTTGCATGAAATTTGCTAGGTGATCTCCTCTTGATAATGGTAAATCTTTCATGTCTTTGATTTTGCTCGAAAAGTCCTCAAAATAGTGCCTTTTTACCTGAAAATCATGAAAAACCAAAATAGAAGTAGACTTTGCAATATTTTATTAATTCAGCATAAAAACAAGTAAAAGATCCTCAATTTAACATGAAAAAATATCCAAAATGATACAAAATATACTATATACTTTGGTGTCATCACCCATGAAGGAACATTTTTGCTAAGTTTTGTTCAAATCCGGTTCGATTTGGAGACGAATCAAAATCAAAGGGCGGACGTTTTCATGGCCCGTAATGAGTTTACGGCCAAGGCCTTAAATGCTTATGTGTCTACACCCCTTTGTACACAGAAAGTTTCACGGACCGTGATAGATTCACAACTTCACCCATGAATGTTTCTATGGATTTCCACACTTAGCTGCATTTCACTCCTATTTGAATGCCAAAATTACGGCCAACCCCAAAATTACGGCCAATGCCGTGAAAATCTAAATCTTCACCATTTTCGCTCCACATTTGATGTGTAAGTTCATGATCTCCTCGGGAATCATGCTTTGGCTTTAAAACTCATGAAATCCATTATTTTTGTGCCTTTTCACCTGTATTTTAAATAAAACTAAGGAAAGTGAAGGTTCTATGCCAAATGAAATAAAAATATCCAATTTAGCATAAAATTATGCAATTAAGCCTAAAATATAGTATAAAATTCAGGTAAAAATATGGTATAAATACGATGCATAAAAATACCCTAAACTTAGAATTTTGCTTGTCCTCAAGCAATACATCGATAGTTTTGGTCCATCTTTGTACTACTTGACTCTGATATTCATATATATATCTTTCTGGCATTGTCGTTATCATTGTTTGTCTACACCTGTGATTGTGTACTTATATGATAATGTCCCTGGAGACAGATTGGATCTGTGCTCAAATGATTGTCCCCAGTCGATGTACCTGAGTGGATATGGGATAGCTCTGGTACTTGTCAGACTAGTATATGGGCTGGTTAGGCACGAGGTGCTAACGCAGACATATGGGTATATCAGTGGTGGATATACTGGACCGACCTGCTGTGAGGCTATGACTTGGTGTCATTTGTTATCCTCACAAGTGACAGGAGATGCATTGATCCCTTGACTTGAGGTCATTGGCCATTCTATATGGTTAGGGACTTGCTTTGATACAACCTAACACCTCGCCATAGTTAGGAGGTAATAACGGTTGTCATTGAGCATGTCACGACCCATATGAGAAGGTCAATGGACAGACATAGGATTTGCCCCTTCCTAAGGGAAGTATGATATCCATGGAGCTCCTCTATGGTTCTATGACTGAAAGTGTATGGCCATACCCAGGTGAGAACCTGATTTAGTCATAACCATGTGATGGGGTGAAAACAAGTGGTGACACACTTGTCCAATCGGATATCAGTTCGGCAAAGAGACTGTAATGCATCTGTACCTTGTTGCAATGATGGGGATGTCGATGTCGATATCCATTCCAATGACTTGGGTAGCAACGATGCACTGCTAGGTGACACTCACTGCTTGTGGTGACATTTGGTCAGCACTGCCAACGTCAGAGGGACCTACAGGGTCGCACACCTTGATACTCGAGTTCTCGTATTGATCGGGAAGCCTTATGATCGAGTTATTGGATAACTCGGATCTATTTTGGAGATTTCATCAGCGCCAATGGGCCTGATGAGATGGAAGGATGTTATTGGAGCCAAACTCCATTTATGGCAGGTTGACCCGAAATTGACCATGGTTGGCCACATTTGGATTTGGGTTGCATTGGATTAGATCCAAGTGCTTAATCAAGCCATGTAATGAAGTTTGGGCTAGCTCATTATCCAATGAGGCCCAATAATAAGTTGTCATGAAGAGGCAATAGGCTAAAAGGGTATAATGGGGAGGAAGCCAAGCCCATTGGCGCCTAAGGGGCATAATGGGGTTTGGATGGCAAATTTGCTTCATTAAGGAAGCTTTATGCGCCTAGCCCTCTCCCATTGATAGTGTGAATGCATTAAGGCATTGCTTGGGGTGCAAGGCTAGGCCTTGGTGCACGAGGCAAGGCTTGGTAGCTTATGGAAAGGTTGAATGAGGTTTATGGTAAAGTCTTGGAGACTTTCCTTACCTCAAACCTTCTCATCCAAGCCATACACTTGTCATGATCTCAACCCTTGCCCTAACCGCCTCTAGCTCTTTATAAGTGACCCTAGCCGCCCCCTCTTATGGGTTACAATCCTTACAGGCGTGACAACAAGAGGAGGGGCGAAAGCAAGGGCTTGAAGGGCGACAACACCAAGAAGTGGCGCATCTTCTTCTTCCTTCCAAACCCTAGCCGCAAACCTCTTCCTTCTCTCTTGACGCAAGGAACTTGATGCTTGGCGGTTTCCCTCTCCCTCATCCTTCTTCATCTTTGGCGCATCTACCTTGGAGGTGGCGCATACTTTGAAGAAGGAGCACAAGGCTTGGATCTTCTTCCCGAGGCTAGCACCGGGCGTGGAAGAAGAGGACTCGAGGGGTCCGTGTGTGTGAGACTGCAGAGGGCGCATGCTTGGGCGACTATCACGGCATCAACCTCATCTTGCTCTAAGGTATTTCCTAACTCATCGTGTCGACTCTCTTGCTTGCGATCTTCACTGGGTTTTTGCGACCGGCCTATTTCGGGGATATTGCTTCCGCTGTGCAATGTATGTATGTCTATAACTCTGAAAAATTGTAAAATATCCCCAGGGTTTCCCAACATAGATCATACCTCCACAAAACAATATCACCTATATTCTATCAGAGATGATGATCTAGCTCAGCAGCTTAACACAAGCCATGAAAACAAGTCCAACAATTTTAGAAACAGAGTGCAAAAAGTTCAGAAAAAAGATTCAGATTTTATTGCGCAAATTATAGAGCACCATAGGGCTGCTCTGATACCACTGAAGAAGGACCAATTTTTATGGTTTCTAATGTAGGGGGGGTTCTACCATGATGTTCCTAAGGCATGTGGCTACAAACAATCAACTGGTATATGCGCATGTTATAAGTGAAAGACAGAAGTTCAGCTTGCATGTATCTCTAGAACAAAAAATCTCATACAGGGGAGGATTATACCTAAGGCCCCCTTTAGGGAAGGGGACCAAAACCCCTTTCTTTGACTCCCCCGGCTGATCAATATGGGGAGATTAAATGGTCTACAATCAAATCAAACCAAGAGGGGCTGGAAGGAAGAGAGAGGCTTGATCAAGTCTTGATCAAGTCCTTAGGGGGGCTTGATCAAGTCCAAGCTCCCTTAAACTAACAAAGGTCCTTAGAGGGGCTTGATCAAGTCTTCCAACTCCAGCCGTTTGCTTCTAGGTCCTTCAAGTTGTCCACCAAGGCCTCCACACAAGTTCTCAGCTCAGCTCTTCAACACACTTACTTGGTGGAAGGGAGAATGAGAAAGAGGGAGTTCGGCTCAAGGGAAAGAACAGGGAGGAGATGAGCCTTGGCAACACTACTCAACACAAGGGTTTCTCAAGCTTGTTTTTTTTCTTCATAATATGGCTGTTGGTGTATATGCCCTAGGACCTAGCTTTGGTCCACTTATGTACTACTTGACTTTGATATTTATATCATTATGGCATTGTCGTTATCTATGTTTGTTTATATCTGCGCATATGTACTAACATGATAATGTCCCTAGAGACAGATTGGATCTGTGCTCGAACTATAATCCCCAGTCGATGTACCTTAGTGGATGTGGGACAGCCATGGTACTTGTGAGACTAGTATGTGGGCTGGTTAGGACGCAGACACATGGGTATATCATTGGAGGATATACTGGATAGACCCACTGTGAGGCTATGACTTGGTGTCATGAGTTATCCTCACAAGTGACAGGAGATGCATTGATCCCTTGACTTGAGGTCATTGATCATTCTATATGGTTAGGGACTTGCTTTGATACAACATAACACCTCGCCGTAGTTGGGAGGTCATAACGGTTGTCATTGAGCATGTCACGACCCATATGAGAAAGTCAATGGACAGACAAAGGAATTGCCCCTTCCTTAGGGAAGTATGATATCCATGGAGCTCCTCTATGGTTCTATGACTGAGAGTGTATGGCCATACCCAAGTGAGAACCTGTTTTAGTCATAGCCATGTGATTGGGTGAAAACAAGTGGTGACACACTTGTCCAATGAGATATCAGTTCGGCAAAGAGACAGTAATGCATCTGTACCTAGTTGCGATAATGGGGATGTCGATGTCGATATCCATTCCAATGACCTGGGTAGCAGCGATGCACTGCTAGGTGCCACTCACTGCTTGTGGTGACCTATGGTCAGCACTGCCAGTGTCAGAGGAACCTACAGGGTCGCACACCTTGATACTTGAGTTCTCGTATTGATCGGGAAGCCTTATGATCGAGTTATTGGATAACTCGGATCTAATTGGGAGATTTCATCAACGCCAATGGGCCTGATGATATGGAAGAATGTTATTGGAGCCAAACTTCATTTTTGGCAGGTTGACCCGTATTTGACCATGATTGGTCACATGTGGATTAGGGTTGCATTGGATTGGATCCAAGTGCTTAATCAACCCATGTAATGGAGTTTGGGCTAGCTAATTGTTGGGGTATGCCCTTAAGGCTAATGTTTGAGGCCTTGGGATTGTATCAGTATCATGTAATAAACTCTTGTGTTTATAAAGGCATGGTTATTATTCAGGTTGTTACCTTGTCTGCTGTAATAAGTGTACTACTGAATAATGTCTCAAAGCTGTTCAGCTAGGCTGACATGCTAAAAGTCCTTAGTCGATATATCTTGGTGAACATGAGACAGCCTTGATATGATTGAGACTAATATGTGTTCTAATCTTATAGGATGCTTCGAGCATGGAATAAGATGTAGACTCATGGGTACATTGGATGTACTGGATAGACCCTTCTAGGACATTTAATTGCTTGTCACAATGTGAATGATCCTTGATTGCAACAAGTGGCACATGTCCTCTGACTTGAGATCACTTGTGTTTCTAAATGATGATTGTCATTGTTTTGAGGTAGTTCAATATCATTTGAAACATAATGGTTATAGACTATCTTGGATAATGATCATGAGTCAGGTTAGGGCACTAGTGATAGATAGAGGATTGCCGTCTCCTTGTTGAAGGAGTGTGGTGTTCTATAGGGGCCCCCTAGATGAGATGATTGAGAAAGTGTATGGCCATACCCAGGTGACTATGTGCATCTGATCTAATCATGCTCATCATATTGGAGCTACAGGCTTGACACGCTTGTCCAATAAGAACATCCAGTGGCAAAGGAAATATGCATGCCTTGTGAAGTGGATTCACACTTGTGCTATGGTTTGGGTGTAGTCTTGGAAGACTCTTTCCTTTATATCGGGAGACAGTGATGTGTTGCTAGATACCCCTCACTGATCGTGATAATGTAAGTTATCGTTACCGACATTTAAAGGAAACCCTTAGGGTCGCACAATTTGATGATATGGCTTACTTAAGTCAGATCGTGTGGACTGGATTGTTTTGATTCAGTTTAAAGGAGTTTAAACTCTGATTGTAAGTGAGATCCAGTCTAATCATGTTTGATTGATTAGGGCTTGCGATCGGTAAGCTTCGATCGAGAGGATTGATGCTAGATCGGTGAGATCAAGAGCATCATGAGATGAACGGTTAGATTGGAAACCTTAGGGTTTAGTTGATCTAGACCGATTGGCTTGGGCTGGCTTGGTTTGGCCTTTGGACCGAACACATTTACTTTGAACCGGTTCAAGAGCTTGAACGTATGGTTCATTGTTTTGGCGTTTTGATCGATTTAGTGATCATGAACGCATGGCTTAATGGATTTTCCAATTTTGGAAAGTCATTTAGCGCATGTTCCCTTGAACGCCAAATGACTTGAACGCTCCATTCAACTCTCGTCTCCTTGCTCTTGCTTGACGAGACTTTGGCGTGGAGAAGGCGAGGTCTTGGTGGAGGTTCGGCAAGCCTAGACATCATCTCTCATTTCCTTACCATACGAGAGGGACCCTTGAAGGACCTTGCTAGCACAAGGATCTCCAAGGAGCAAGCACATCATCTTGTGTGCGTCAACTAGGGAGAAGATCCCTTTCGATCTTTCTCTTCCAAGTCGCCATCTTCCTCATGGCTTTGGTATGGATCTAAACTTCATCAAGTTGATCATATTATCTTGCTAAGATCCATGAAAAACCCTTGCTTCCGCTTGCAATTTTTTATGCGCCACCCTTAAGGGTTTTTCGCCCCCCTCTTGAAAGGGGGTTTCATCTGCTTGCGCTCCCCCTTGAAGGGGACTCTTCAATTGGTATCAGAGCATGCGGTTCAAGCATGTAATATGATTGCTTGGTATATTTTGTGATCCTTGGTTGCGCATTTACATGTATGCTTAGATCTTGTTGACATGCGAAACTTACATGTTATTTCTTCATGCGAAAGTAAGATGTTTACCTTATGTTGGCGCATGTTGTTTGTTCATCTTGTCGCATGTCTTGTGTTGGCGCTTAGTTCATGTTATTTTATCAAAAACTTAACATGCGCGCCTATGACTAGATCTAAGTGGCGCCTACTATAAACCCTTAGATGGGTTGATGGGGTTGAAGTCACCTCTAGGTTAGATCCAATAGTCTGATCAGACCATCTGACAGCCGAGATGGATCGACCAGATGGCACCTGTGCGCAAGCACGAGGTGGCTATAGGTCGATTGCATCTTAGGCGTGTAGCGAGGTCTGGTTGAGACAACCATTGAACACACATGAGTTAGGCCCGGGGTCACACCCGCTTGCCAGACCTCATGAGGGTTGTTCAGCCCTTGGCGCATGCATGGTTGACCATTAGGTCAACTCGAGTCAGTTAGGACTTGGTGCATGCAAGGGGCAGAGGATCTGACTAGATGAATGAGTGGATCCCTATCAATGGACCATTGTAAGGTTGTACGGCACATAAGAAAATTAAAATTGATGCCAATGGGGTTTTCAAAATTTATTTTCTTTTAATTGGATCACATGTTGTTTGTGTTGGGGTATGCCCTTAAGGCTAATGTTTGAGGCCTATGGGAATGTATTTGTATCATGTAATAAACTGTTATGTTTATAAAGGCATGGTTGTTATTCAGTTAGCTACATTGTCTGCTGCAATATATGTTCTTCTGAATAATGTCTCAAAGCTGTTCAGCTCGGCTGACATGCTATTATGTCCTTAGTCGATATATCTTGGTGAACATGAGACAGCCTTGATATGATTGAGACTAATATGTGTTCTAATCTTATAGGATGCTTCGAGCATGGAATAAGATATAGACTCATGGGTACATTGGATGTACTGGACAGACCCTTCTAGGATGTTCAATTGTTTGTCACAATGTGAATATTCCTTGATTAAGACAAGTGGCACATTTCCTCTGACTTGAGATCACTTGTGTTTTCTGAATGATGATTGTCATTGTTTTGAGATGGTTCAATATCATTTGAAACATAATGATTATAGACTATCTTGGATGGTGAGCTTGAGTCAGGTTAGAGCACTAGTGATAGACATAGGATTGCCGTCTCCTTGTTTAAGGAGTGTGATGTTCTAAAGGGGCCCCCTGGATGAGATGATTGAGAAAGTGTATGGCCATACCCAGGTGACAGTGTTCATCTGTTCTAATCATGCTCATCATATTGGAGTTACAAGCTTGACAGGCTTGTCCAATAAGAACATCCAGTGGCAAAGGAAATATGTATGCTTTGTGATTTGATTCACACTTGTGCTGTTTTTGGGTGTAGTCTTGGAAGACTCATTTCTTTATATCGGGAGATAGTGATGTGTTGCTAGATACCCCTCACTGATCGTGATAATGAGAATTATCGTTACCGACATTTAAAGGAAACCCTTAGGGTCGCACAATTTGATGATATGGCTTACTTAAGTCAGATCGTGTGGACTGAATTGTTTGGGTTCAGTTTAAAGGGAATTAGTCTCTGATTGTAAGTGAGATCTGGTCTGATCATGTTTGATTGATTAGGGCTTAAGATCGGTAAGCTTCGATCGAGAGAATAGATGCCAGATCGGTCAGATCAGGGGCATCGAGGAGATCGACGGTTAGATCGGGAACCTTAGGGTTTATTTAAGATCTAGACTAGATCATTGGCTTGATTGGTTCTTAAACCGAACCAAAGTGAACCGGCTCACTTGATGAGCGCATGGTTCAAGGGGAGAGGAGTTGGCGACAAGTTCACTTGGCGTGAACGTTGGGGTGAGGAGTGGTTACTATTTTTAGTAACCATGATCTCCACTTGGTGGGTGCTCTCGTCCGAATAGAGTATTCTCTATTTTCGCCACTTCAACTGATTTTTCCTCTCGCCCATATTCCTCTCGAGATTATTGTGTGAGTGTGGCGACGCTTGACGCTTGACGCTTGACGCTTGAGGAGGATTCGGCCAAGAAAGATTGACATCTCATTTTCCCTTCACTCGTCAAAGGACCTCTTGGAACCTTGCTAGCACAAGGAGCACCAAGAGAGATAGCGACATCATCTTGTGTGTGACGACAAGGAGAAGATCTCGTTTGATCTTTGCTTCCAAGCCGCCATCAAGAAATGGCAATGGTATGGATCGAATCACCTCTTATGCATTCGGGTTTTCTTTAAGTTGATTATATAAGGTGCATGCGATTCTTAGAGACCCTATCCGCTGCTTGAAATCTGAATATGCGCCATGCTGGGTTTCGCCCCCCTCTAGAAAGGGGTTCCAACAACTGATTTCAGAGCCAAGTTTTCTATGCATCTTTGTATGATTGCTTAAGCTTATGTGATCCATGTTTGCGTGTACAAGCTTAGATCTAGTTAACATGCGTTTTTTCTTTAAGTTTTTGTACATGCGAAACTTGAAGTATGTTATCATTGGCGCATGTTGTTCTTGGCGCATGCTTAGTGTTTTTCTTAAAAACCCTAATTAACATGCGCGACTCACTCTAGATCTAAGGCTCTACTATAAACCCTTAAACGGGTTATTAGGGTTGAAGTCACCCCTAGTTTAGATCCAACAGTCTGATCAGACTATCTGACAGCCTGAATGGGTCGACCAGATAGCACCTTGGCGCAAGCCTATGGTGGCTATAGGTCGACTGCAGACAGGTGTGTAGCGAAGTCTGATTGAGACGATTAATGAACGCACCTGAGTTAGGCCCGGGGTCACGCCCGCTTGCCAGACCTCAGTGTGGTCGTTCAGCCCTGACGCATGCATGGTTGACCTTATGGTCGACTCAAGTCAGTTAGGACTTGGTGCATGCAAGGGCAGTGGATCTGACTAGGTTGGATGAGTGGATCCCTAGTAATGGATCGTTGTAAGGTTGTAGGGCAAATAAGGAAAAATTAAAATTGATCCCAAGGGGTTTTCGAAAATTTTAATTTTTATGATGGATCACTTGATTGCTGATTGGATGCATGTGTTTGTCTATTTAGTCTTATGTGGGCTGCCCATGTTAAATCTGTGCTGTGCTGGGGCCTGCGTGCCTGGATTTAAAAATTATAAATTAATTATTGTGATCTGCGAATCACATTGTTTTAATTTATAAAATGTAAGTGACCTGCGTGTCACTCTTGTCTAGATAGTTAAATTTGTAATTTAATTTGACAAGAGCACAGTGCACACTTGGCAGAGGCGCATGCAGCAAGTGGCTGGACCAGGTGGGAGGTCTAGGGTTCGACCCTAGGACCTGGCGCATATTCCTGGTGGGCGCACCTGTGCTGCAGATGGCGCTTGGGCCCAGGTTTGGGCCAGATGAGCAGCAAAAGACCCATGAAGAGCAAATGAAGACTTAAGTTAGGTTAAGGTCTTCTAGGGCTATGGGCTTTTACCACATAAGATACATGCTTTCTTTTATTGTATAATATTAGAATTGCATGTTTAAGTTTATCTTCTGCTATCACCATAGGAATTGCATGATAGTGAAGAAGATAAAAGACCGTTAAAATCCAACGCTAAAATATCAAGCTCGTAAGCCTTCTGACGCGAAACCTCACTGTTCTGATTATCGTTGGAGCCGTGTTGTACCCACTCAGTGGGCACGTCCATCTATCTTCAGACGGTGCGGGATTACACCTGCGTGTTACAGAGTAGGGATTTATCCCTTCTCGTTGCTCAGCATAGCACGTGGTGGTCCAGGGAGTAGGTCGGGTCAGCTTGACCGTGTAGGCTACATATGTGGCGCATATGGTAGCACATGGAGGCAGCCATCTGTGGGATCAGAGACTGTGTTGTACCAACTCAGTTGGCACAGTCTGCTGGATTGCCCAGATGAAGGGGAATCGCACGGGTTGGCGATTGGCTGGGATGCCTACCAGAAACTAGTGCTTGTACTCTCTGTGCATCTTATCTCGCCTGAGCGGGACGCGGAGACCAAGTATGAAATCTGGATCCCATCTCACTAAAAGAGTGCTACTCTTTCGGGCTGTTTTGCTGGATTTTTCAGCCAGATAAAATAGTGAGAAAAAGAATCTTTCTTAAGTCCTGATCGATTCTTATACATTGATACTGACCTTGCTGTTCTTGCATTGTTGTAGATACCTGTAGCAACGAACACCATGAACTTCATTGTGCGATCCCTACTGGAAAGGGAGAAGTTTGCTGGGCCGAACTTCTCTGACTGGTTTGGACACCTTAAGATCATTCTTAAGGCAGAGAGGAAACTGTATGTCCTCGAGATGGCGATACCGCCGCAGCCCGCTCCGAACGCCGCAAGGGCGGTTCGGGAAGCCTATGAAAAGCACGTCAATGATAGCATTGATGTCGCTTGCCTGATGCTAGCGTCTATGACGCCACCGCTGCAGCGTCAGCATGAGGACATGTCGGCTATAGACATGATTACAAACCTCAAGATGTTGTATGCTGCACAGGCGAGGACAGAACGCTATAATCTGACAAAGCTCTTCTTTCAGAGCAAACTGGCTGAAGGGAGCCCAGTGGGAGCTCACGTGCTCAAGATGATTGGGCACAAGGAGGCTCTAGAGAAACTGGGGCATACCATTAACCAGGAGCTTGCTGTGGACATTATTCTGCAGTCTCTCCCGCCTTCATTCGACGCGTTCATTATTAATTTTAATATGAACAAAATCGATTGTACTCCGGCAGAGCTGCTGAATATGCTCTTGACCACTGAGGAAACTCTGAAGGGTAAGCCTTCAACCTCTGTCTTAATGGTTCCTTCCAGGAACAAGAAGAAGGGGAAGAAGGGCAAGGCCCCAGTCAAGAACTACAGCAAGGCTCTGAAGCAAAAGGTCAAGCGGTCCAAGGAATACAGGTGTTTCCACTGTGGCCAGCTGGGTCACTGGAAAAAGGACTGCAAAGCGCTCCAAGGAGATAAGAGGGGAAGCTTCGCTTCTGGCTCAGGTATATTCGTGACTGAGGTCATGTTTTCTTCTTCTATATCATGGGTGTTGGACACTGCATGTGGAGTTCACATTTGTTCAAATGTACAGGAACTCAAGAGAAGAAGGCAGGTGGGACAGCATGAGGTGGACCTACGAGTTGGAAACGGGGCACGGGTTGCTGCTGTTGCTGTAGGAGACTACTTCATTCCTTTACCATCTGGCATTGTATTGGAACTAGACAATTGTTATTTTGTTCCCAGTATAACTAAAAATATTATCTCCATTCCTGCTCTTGTCAGGAAGGGGTTTTCCTTTGAATGCAATATTTCAAAGTGTATTTTGTCTTATGATAATATTGTTTATGCAACTGGTTCAATTAACAATGGGTTATTCATGTTGGACATGGAAAGTTCTATACAAAATGTTGATATTAAGAAAGCCAAGTATGCTGATGACAGCACCTTGCTGTGGCATAGTCGTTTAGGCCATATAAACGAGAAACGCATTAAGCGGTTGCATGATCATGGACTGCTGGGATCATTCTCCTATAAGGAGATTGATACATGCAAAGCTTGTTTGATGGGTAAAATGACGAAGTCACCTTTTCCTCACAAAGGTCAAAGGGCTTCAGGTTTACTTGACCTTATACACAGTGATGTGTGTGGGCCATTTAGTAAACATGCCAGAGGTGGCTATCAGTACTTCATTACCTTTACTGATGATTTCAGTAGATACGGGTATGTCTATCTGATGAGACATAAAAGTGAATCTTTTGACAAGTTCAAAGAGTTCAAGAATGAAGTACAAAATCAGCTAGGCCGAAATATCAAGGCACTTCGCTCAGATCGAGGTGGTGAATACCTAAGTCATACGTTTACTGACTATCTAAAGGAGTGTGGGATTATCTCACAGCTCACTCCGCCAGGAACACCGCAATGGAATGGTGTGTCCGAGAGGAGAAATAGAACGCTACTTGATATGGTTCGTTCTATGATGAGTCAGGCTACTCTTCCATACTCCTTTTGGGGTTTTGCGCTGGAAACAGCTGCAAAGGTACTAAACCGAGTGCCATCCAAAGCAGTTTCTAAAACTTCATATGAGTTATGGTATGGGAAACAGCCAAGCTTGACATTTATCAGGATCTGGGGCTGCGAGGCTTATGTCAAAAAGCTCGCCTCTGGGAAACTAGAGAGCAGATCTGACAAATGTATCTTTGTCGGTTACCCTAAGGAAACTAAGGGTTATTATTTCTACGATCCCAGAGAGAACAAGGTTTTTGTTGCTCGGACGGCCATATTTCTTGAGAAGGAGTTTCTTCTGCAAGAGGCCAGTGGGAGAGAAATAAAGCTGGATGAGAATCCAGTCGAAGGACAAAGTAGTCAAGCACAGTTGGATGAGCCTGAGCCGGTAGAACAGGTTATTGAACAACCTGAGGCTCAAATATCACGGGAACCGCGAAGATCGGGTAGGATCCGTCGACAGCCTGAGCGCTATGACGGAGTCTACATCATTGACAATGATGAACCCCTCACTTATGCGGATGCGGTCAGTGGACCGGAGTCAGCGAGATGGCTTGAGGCTATGCGCGCCGAGATGGACTCCATGTCAGATAACCAAGTCTGGGATTTGGTTGATCCGCCTTCGGGAGTTATCCCTATAGGCTGTAAATGGATCTTCAAGAAGAAGATTGACATGGATGGTAACGTGGTTACCTATAAAGGCAGGCTAGTTGCGAAAGGTTTCAAACAAATCTACGGGATAGATTATGATGAAACTTTCTCACCTGTAGCCATGTTTAAGTCTATTCGGATTCTTTTCGCGATAGCTGCATATTATGATTATGAGATTTGGCAGATGGATGTGAAAACAGCTTTCCTTAATGGAAATCTGGATGAGGATGTGTATATGACACAACCTGAGGGTTTCACTAATCCATCAGATCGTCATAAGATATGCAAGTTAAAGAAGTCCATTTATGGACTTAAGCAAGCATCTAGAAGCTGGAATATTCGTTTTGATGAATCAGTCACTGAATTTGGTTTCATCAAGAACGAGGATGACCCGTGTGTATATAAGAGGTTTAGTGGGAGCGTGATTACTTTCCTAGTCCTCTACGTCGATGACATCTTGATCATTGGAAATGACATTCCTGAAATGCATGCTGTTAAAGCATGGCTGAGGAAGTGTTTCCAGATGAAAGATCTAGGAGAAGCAGCCTATGTGTTAGGTGTGAAGATCTACAGGGATAGATCTAAGAGGCTTCTCGGGCTGTGCCAGAGTACTTACATCGATAAGGTCCTGGAGAGATTTCATTTAGAGAATTCTAAACGTGGATATCTTCCAGTCAGACATGGTCTGAGTCTTTCGAAGAGTCAGTGTCCACAAACACAGACTGAGAAAGATGAAATGGACAATACGCCTTATGCTTCGGCTATTGGTTCCATTATGTATGCGATGTTGTGTACTCGCCCAGACGTCGCTTACGGGTTAAGCGTAACCAGTCGTTTCCAAAGTAATCCAGGTATGGCGCACTGGATTGCAGTCAAGAACATTTTAAAATATCTGCGGAGGACCAAAGATATGTTCTTGATATATGGTGGTCAGGAAGAACTCAGTATAGAGGGATATACTGACGCTTCGTTCCAGTCGGACCAGGATGATTTCCGATCGCAATCAGGCTATGTTTTTAGCTTGAATGGAGGTGCAGTGGTGTGGAAGAGTTTCAAACAGTCAACTGTTGCTGATTCCACAACAGAAGCCGAGTATGTTGCAGCCTCGGAAGCATCCAAGGAGGCAGTCTGGATTCGTAAGTTCGTGAGAGAACTTGGTGTTGTTCCTTCGAGTGTCGATCCTTTGGTTATCTTCTGTGATAACACTGGAGCAATCGCACAAGCAAAGGAACCACGGTCGCACCAGAAGTCCAAGCACATACTGAGACGGTTTCACTTGATCAGGGAGATCATAGATCGTGGCGAGATCAAAATCTGCAAGGTTCATACAGATGACAATCTGGCAGACCCGCTTACCAAGCCTCTGGCGCAGCAGAAGCATGAGAAGCACTGTAATAATATGGGTTTGAGATTTCTCAACCATTAGATTAAGTGCAAGTGGGAGATTGTTGGGGTATGCCCTTAAGGCTAATGTTTGAGGCCTATGGGAATGTATTTGTATCATGTAATAAACTGTTATGTTTATAAAGGCATGGTTGTTATTCAGTTAGCTACATTGTCTGCTGCAATATATGTTCTTCTGAATAATGTCTCAAAGCTGTTCAGCTCGGCTGACATGCTATTATGTCCTTAGTCGATATATCTTGGTGAACATGAGACAGCCTTGATATGATTGAGACTAATATGTGTTCTAATCTTATAGGATGCTTCGAGCATGGAATAAGATGTAGACTCATGGGTACATTGGATGTACTGGACAGACCCTTCTAGGATGTTCAATTGTTTGTCACAATGTGAATATTCCTTGATTAAGACAAGTGGCACATTTCCTCTGACTTGAGATCACTTGTGTTTTCTGAATGATGATTGTCATTGTTTTGAGATGGTTCAATATCATTTGAAACATAATGATTATAGACTATCTTGGATGGTGAGCTTGAGTCAGGTTAGAGCACTAGTGATAGACATAGGATTGCCGTCACCTTGTTTAAGGAGTGTGATGTTCTAAAGGGGCCCCCTGGATGAGATGATTGAGAAAGTGTATGGCCATACCCAGGTGACAGTGTTCATCTGTTCTAATCATGCTCATCATATTGGAGTTACAAGCTTGACAGGCTTGTCCAATAAGAACATCCAGTGGCAAAGGAAATATGTATGCTTTGTGATTTGATTCACACTTGTGCTGTTTTTGGGTGTAGTCTTGGAAGACTCATTTCTTTATATCGGGAGATAGTGATGTGTTGCTAGATACCCCTCACTGATCGTGATAATGAGAATTATCGTTACCGACATTTAAAGGAAACCCTTAGGGTCGCACAATTTGATGATATGGCTTACTTAAGTCAGATCGTGTGGACTGAATTGTTTGGGTTCAGTTTAAAGGGAATTAGTCTCTGATTGTAAGTGAGATCTGGTCTGATCATGTTTGATTGATTAGGGCTTAAGATCGGTAAGCTTCGATCGAGAGAATAGATGCCAGATCGGTCAGATCAGGGGCATCGAGGAGATCGACGGTTAGATCGGGAACCTTAGGGTTTATTTAAGATCTAGACTAGATCATTGGCTTGATTGGTTCTTAAACCGAACCAAAGTGAACCGGCTCACTTGATGAGAGCATGGTTCAAGGGGAGAGGAGTTGGCGACAAGTTCACTTGGCGTGAACGTTGGGGTGAGGAGTGGTTACTATTTTTAGTAACCATGATCTCCACTTGGTGGGTGCTCTCGTCCGAATAGAGTATTCTCTATTTTCGCCACTTCAACTGATTTTTCCTCTCGCCCATATTCCTCTCGAGATTATTGTGTGAGTGTGGCGACGCTTGACGCTTGACGCTTGACGCTTGAGGAGGATTCGGCCAAGAAAGATTGACATCTCATTTTCCCTTCACTCGTCAAAGGACCTCTTGGAACCTTGCTAGCACAAGGAGCACCAAGAGAGATAGCGACATCATCTTGTGTGTGACGACAAGGAGAAGATCTCGTTTGATCTTTGCTTCCAAGCCGCCATCAAGAAATGGCAATGGTATGGATCGAATCACCTCTTATGCATTCGGGTTTTCTTTAAGTTGATTATATAAGGTGCATGCGATTCTTAGAGACCCTATCCGCTGCTTGAAATCTGAATATGCGCCATGCTGGGTTTCGCCCCCCTCTAGAAAGGGGTTCCAACAGTTTGATGCCTATGCTTGTTTATTTATTCTTATGTGGGCTGCCCATGTTAAATGTGTGCTGTGCTGGGGCCTGCGTGCCTGGAATTAAACCTGTAAATTAATATTATTGTGATCTGCGAATCACTTTTTAATTAATTTATTGTATAATTGACCTGCGAGTCAAACTTATCTAGATAGATCAAAATGTATTTTGATTAGACAAGAGCACAAAGGCACACATCCCAGAGGGGCATTCAGCTGGTGGCGCACCTGAGGTGCTCTTGGCGCAAGGGCCCTGGGTTGGACCAGATGAGATGCTAAAGACCCAAGAAGAGCAAGTGAAGACTTAAGTATCTTAAGGTCTTACTTAGGCTATGGGCTTTTACCACATAAGATGCATGCTTTCTTTTATTGTTTAAATAAGTAGAACAGCATGATTTATTTATCTTCTGCTATAGCCATAGGATTTGCCTGATAGTAAGAAGATAAAAGACCGTTAAAATCCAAACGCTAAAATATCAAGCACGTAATGCCTTCTGACGCGAAACCTCACTGTTCTGACTATCGTTGGAGCCGTGTTGTACCCACTCAGTGGGCACGTCCATCTATCTTCAGACGGTGCGGGATTTCACCTGCGTGTTACAGAGAAGGGATTTATCGCTTCTCGTTGCTCAGCATAGCACGTGGTGGTCCAGGGAGTAGGTCGGGTCAGCTTGACCATGTAGGCTACATATGTGGCGCATATGGTAGCGCATGGAGGCAGCCATCTGAGTGATCAGAGACTGTGTTGTACCAACTCAGTTGGCACAGTCTGCTGGATTGCCCAGGTGAAGGGGAATCGCACGGGTTGGCGATTGGCAAGGACTGCCTACCAGAAATTAGTGCTTGTACTCTCTGTGCATCTTATCTCGCCTGAGCGGGACGCGGAGACCAAGTATGAAATCTGGATCCCATCTCACTAAAAGAGTGTTACTCTTTCGGACTGTTTTATGGATTTTACAGTCAGCTAAAATAGTGAGAAAAAGAATCTTTCTTAAGTCCTGGATTGATTCTATACATTGATACTGACCTTGCTGTTCTTGCATTGTTGTAGATTCCTGCAGCAACGAACACCATGAGCTTCAATGTGCGATCCCTACTGGAAAGGGAGAAGTTTGCTGGGCCAAACTTCTCAGACTGGTTCGGACACCTTAAGATCGTTCTTAAGGCAGAGAGGAAACTGTATGTCCTCGAGACGGCTGTGCCGCCTCAACCCGCTGCGAACGCCACAAGGGCGGTTCGTGATGCTTATGAAAAGCACGTCAATGATAGCATTGATGTCGCTTGCCTGATGCTAGCGTCTATGACGCCACCGCTGCAGCGTCAGCATGAGGATATGTCGGCTATAGAAATTATAGCGAACCTCAAGATGCTGTATGCTGCACAGGCGAGGACTGAGCGCTATAATTTGACCAAGCTTTTCTTTCAGAGCAAACTGGCTGAAGGGAGCCCAGTGGGAGCTCACGTGCTCAAGATGATTGGGCACAAGGAGGCTCTAGAGAAACTGGGGCATACCATCAATCAGGAGCTTGCTGTAGACATTATTCTGCAGTCTCTCCCGCCCTCTTTCGATGCGTTCATTATTAATTTTAATATGAACAAGATCGATTGTACTCCGGCAGAGCTGCTGAATATGCTCTTGACAACTGAGGAGACTCTGAAGGGAAAGCCTTCAACCTCTGTCTTAATGGTTCCTTCTAGGAACAAGAAGAAGGGGAAGAAGGGCAAAGCCCCTGTCAAGAACTATAGTAAGGCTCTGAAACAGAAGGTGAAGCGGTCGAAGGACAACAGGTGTTTCCACTGTGGCCAGCTGGGTCTCTGGAAAAAGGACTGTAAAGCGCTCCAAGGAGATAAGAGGGGAAGCATCGCTTCTGGCTCAGGTATATATGTGACTGAGGTCATGTTATCTTCTTCTTCTATTTCATGGGTGTTGGACACTGCATGTGGAGTTCA
Organism: Costus lasius; assembly: GCA_027563935.2. Classification (NCBI taxonomy): domain Eukaryota; kingdom Viridiplantae; phylum Streptophyta; class Magnoliopsida; order Zingiberales; family Costaceae; genus Costus; species Costus lasius. Next base: position 59,451,808 of record CM050454.1, on the reverse strand, counting down.
CATTTGTTCAAATGTACAGGAACTCAAGAGAAGAAGGCAGGTGGGACAGCATGAGGTAGACCTACGCGTTGGAAACGGGGCACGGGTTGCTGCTGTTGCTGTAGGAGACTATTTCATTTCTTTACCATCTGGCATTGTATTGGAATTAAACAATTGTTATTTTGTACCGAGTATCACCAAAATATTATCTCTATTCCTGCTCTTGTCAGGAAAGGATTTGCCTTTGAATGCAATATTTCAAAGTGTGTTTTATCTTATGATAATATTGTTTATGGAACTGGTTCAATTAACAATGGGTTATTCATGTTGGACATGGAAAATTCTATACAAAACATTGATAATAAGAAAGCCAAGTATGCTGATGACAGCACCTTGTGATGGCATAGTCGTTTAGGCCATATTAACAAGAAGCGCATTAAGCGGTTGCATGATCATGGACTGCTGGGATCATTCTCCTATGAGGAGATTGATACATGCAAAGCTTGTTTGATGGGTAAAATGACAAAGTCACCTTTTCCTAACAAAGGTCAAAGGGCTTCAGGTTTACTTGACCTTATACACAGTGATGTGTGTGGGCCATTTAGTAAACATGCCAAAGGTGGCTATCAGTACTTCATTACCTTTACTGATGATTTCAGTAGGTATGGTTATGTCTATCTTATGAGACATAAGAGTGAATCTTTTGACAAGTTCAAAGAGTTCAAAAATGAAGTACAGAATCAGCTAGGGCGAAATATCAAGGCACTTCGTTCTGATCGAGGTAGAGAATACTTGAGTCGTGCGTTTACTGACTATCTAAAAGAGTGTGGGATTATCTCACAGCTCACTCCGCCAGGAACACCGCAATGGAATGGTGTGTCCGAGAGGAGAAATAGAACGTTACTTGATATGGTTCGTTCTATGATGAGTCAGGCTACTCTTCCATATTCCTTTTGGGGATTTGCACTGGAAACAGCTGCAAAGGTACTAAACCGAGTGCCATCCAAGGCCGTTTCAAAGACGCCATATGAATTATGGTATGGGAAACAGCCGAGCTTGACATTTATCAGGATCTGGGGTTGCGAGGCTTATGTCAAAAAGCTCGCCTCTGGGAAACTGGAGAACAGATCTGAGAAATGCGTCTTTGTCGGTTACCCTAAGGAAACTAAGGGTTATTATTTCTACGATCCCAAAGAGAACAAAGTATTTGTTGCTCGGACGGCCATATTTCTTGAGAAGGAGTTTCTTCTGCAAGAAGCCAGTGGGAGAGAAATAAAGCTGGATGAGAATCCAGAGGAAGGACAAAGTAGTCAAGCACAGTTGGATGAGCCTGAGCCGGTGGATCAGGTTATTGAACAACCTGAGGCTCAGATATCACGGGAACCGCGAAGATCGGGAAGGATCCGTCGACAGCCTGAGCGCTATGACGGAGTCTACATCATTGATAATGATGAACCCCTTACTTATGCGGATGCGGTCAGTGGACCGGAGTCAGCTAGATGGCTTGAAGCTATGCGAGCCGAGATGGACTCCATGTCAGATAACCAAGTCTGGGATTTGGTTGATCCGCCTCCGGGAGTAATCCCTATAGGCTGTAAATGGATCTTCAAGAAGAAGATTGACATGGATGGTAACGTAGTTACCTATAAAGGCAGGCTAGTTGCGAAAGGTTTCAAACAAATCTACGGGATAGATTATGTTGAAACTTTCTCTCCTGTAGCCATGTTCAAGTCTATTCGGATTCTTTTCGCGATAGCAACATATTACGATTATGAGATCTGGCAGATGGATGTGAAAACAGCTTTCCTTAATGGAAATCTGGATGAGGATGTGTATATGACACAACCTGAAGGTTTCACTAATCCATCAGATCGTCATAAAATATGCAAACTAAAGAAGTCCATTTATGGACTTAAACAAGCATCTAGAAGCTGGAATATTCGTTTTGATGAATCAATCTCTGAGTTTGGTTTCATCAAGAACGAGGACGACCCGTGTGTATATAAGAGGTTTAGTGGGAGCGTGATTACATTCCTAGTCCTCTACGTCGATGACATCTTGATCATTGGAAATGATATTCCAGAAATGCATGCGGTTAAGGCATGGCTAAGGAAATGTTTCCAGATGAAAGATTTAGGAGAAGCAGCCTATGTATTAGGTGTGAAGATCTACAGGGATAGATCTAAGAGGCTTCTCAGGCTGTGCCAGAGTACTTACATCGATAAAGTCCTGGAGAGATTCCATTTAGAGAATTCTAAAAGAGGATAACTTCCAGTCAGACATGGTCTGAATCTTTCGAAGAGTCAGTGTCCACAAACACAGACTGAGAAAGATGAAATGGACAATACGCCTTATGCTTCGGCTATTGGATCCATTATGTATGCGATGTTGTGTACTCGCCCAGACGTCGCTTACGGGTTAAGCGTGACCAGTCGGTTCCAAAGTAATCCAGGTATGGCGCACTGGATTGCAGTCAAGAACATTATAAAATATCTGCGGAGGACCAAAGATATGTTCTTGATATATGGTGGTCAGGAAGAACTCAGTATAGAAGGATATACTGACGCTTCGTTCCAGTCGGACCAGGATGATTTCCGATCGCAATCAGGCTATGTTTTTAGCTTGAATGGTAGAGCGGTGGTGTGGAAAAGTTTCAAACAGTCAACTGTTGCTGATTCCACAACAGAAGCCGAGTATGTTGCAGCCTCGGAAGCATCCAAGGAGGCAGTGTGGATTCGTAAATTCGTGAGAGAACTTGGTGTTGTTCCTTCGAGTGTCGATCCTTTGGTTATCTTCTGTGATAACACTGGAGCCATCGCACAAGCAAAGGAACCACGGTCGCACCAGAAGTCCAAGCACATACAGTGACGGTTTCACTTGATCCGGGAGATCATAGATCGTGGCGAGATCAAAATATGCAAGGTTCATACAGACGACAATCTGGCTGACCCGCTTACCAAGCCTCTGGCGCAGCAGAAGCATGAGAAGCACTGTAATAACATGGGTTTGAGATTTCTCAACCATTAGATTAAGTGCAAGTGGGAGATTGTTGGGGTATGCCCTTAAGGCTAATGTTTGAGGCCTTGGGATTGTATCAGTATCATGTAATAAACTCTTGTGTTTATAAAGGCATGGTTATTATTCAGGTTGTTACCTTGTCTGCTGTAATAAGTGTACTACTGAATAATGTCTCAAAGCTGTTCAGCTAGGCTGACATGCTAAAAGTCCTTAGTCGATATATCTTGGTGAACATGAGACAGCCTTGATATGATTGAGACTAATATGTGTTCTAATCTTATAGGATGCTTCGAGCATGGAATAAGATGTAGACTCATGGGTACATTGGATGTACTGGACAGACCCTTCTAGGACATTTAATTGCTTGTCACAATGTGAATGATCCTTGATTGCAACAAGTGGCACATGTCCTCTGACTTGAGATCACTTGTGTTTCTAAATGATGATTGTCATTGTTTTGAGGTAGTTCAATATCATTTGAAACATAATGGTTATAGACTATCTTGGATAATGATCATGAGTCAGGTTAGGGCACTAGTGATAGATAGAGGATTGCCGTCTCCTTGTTGAAGGAGTGTGGTGTTCTATAGGGGCCCCCTAGATGAGATGATTGAGAAAGTGTATGGCCATACCCAGGTGACTATGTGCATCTGATCTAATCATGCTCATCATATTGGAGCTACAGGCTTGACACGCTTGTCCAATAAGAACATCCAGTGGCAAAGGAAATATGCATGCCTTGTGAAGTGGATTCACACTTGTGCTATGGTTTGGGTGTAGTCTTGGAAGACTCTTTCCTTTATATCGGGAGACAGTGATGTGTTGCTAGATACCCCTCACTGATCGTGATAATGTAAGTTATCATTACCGACATTTAAAGGAAACCCTTAGGGTCGCACAATTTGATGATATGGCTTACTTAAGTCAGATCGTGTGGACTGGATTGTTTTGATTCAGTTTAAAGGAGTTTAAACTCTGATTGTAAGTGAGATCCAGTCTAATCATGTTTGATTGATTAGGGCTTGCGATCGGTAAGCTTCGATCGAGAGGATTGATGCTAGATCGGTGAGATAAAGAGCATCATGAGATGAACGGTTAGATTGGAAACCTTAGGGTTTAGTTGATCTAGACCGATTGGCTTGGGCTGGCTTGGTTTGGCCTTTGGACCGAACACATTTACTTTGAACCGGTTCAAGAGCTTGAACGTATGGTTCATTGTTTTGGCGTTTTGATCGATTTAGTGATCATGAACGCATGGCTTAATGGATTTTCCAATTTTGGAAAGTCATTTAGCGCATGTTCCCTTGAACGCCAAATGACTTGAACGCTCCATTCAACTCTCGTCTCCTTGCTCTTGCTTGACGAGACTTTGGCGTGGAGAAGGCGAGGTCTTGGTGGAGGTTCGGCAAGCCTAGACATCATCTCTCATTTCCTTACCATACGAGAGGGACCCTTGAAGGACCTTGCTAGCACAAGGATCTCCAAGGAGCAAGCACATCATCTTGTGTGCGTCAACTAGGGAGAAGATCCCTTTCGATCTTTCTCTTCCAAGTCGCCATCTTCCTCATGGCTTTGGTATGGATCTAAACTTCATCAAGTTGATCATATTATCTTGCTAAGATCCATGAAAAACCCTTGCTTCCGCTTGCAATTTTTTTATGCGCCACCCTTAAGGGTTTTTCGCCCCCCTCTTGAAAGGGGTTTCATCTGCTTGCGCTCCCCCTTGAAGGGGACTCTTCACTAATTATCCAATGAGGCCCAATAACAAGTTCTCATGAAGAGATAAGAGGCTAAAAGGGTATAATGGGGAGAAGCCCAACCTCATTGGCACCTAAGGGGTATAATGGGGTTTGGGTGGCAAAATTGCTTCATTAAGGAAGCAATTGGCACCTAGCCCTTCTCCCTTGATGGTATGAATGCCTCTAAGGCATGTCTTGGGTTGATATGGTACTTGGGCAATTATGGATAGGTTGAATGGAGTTTATGGTAAAGTCTTGGAGACTTTCCTTGTCTCAAACCTCCTCATCCTAGCCCTACACTTGTCATGATCTTGGCCCTTCCCTTAACCGCCTCTTGCCCTATATATGTGACCCTAGCCGCCCCCTCTTATAATGATTGATCCTTGGAGGCGTGAACACAAGAAGAGGGGCGAGAGCTAGGAGCAAGGGCGCAACTCCCTCTTCCTTCTTCCATTGCCGCAAGCTTCTCCCTCCTTTCCTCTTAGCGCAAGGAGCATTGGTGCTTGGCATCTTGGCTTGTTTCCTTCTTCTCTTGGCGCATCCTTTCCTCTTGGTGGCGCAAGTAAAGTGGAGCATCTCCCTAAGGCTTGGATCTTCTTCCCGAGGCTAGCACTGGGAGTGGAAGAAGAGAACTCAAGAGATCCGTGTGTGTGAGACTGCAGAGGGCGCACACTTGGGCGCCTGCATCGGCATCACTCCAAATCGCTCTTAAGATATTTCCTAACTCATCGTGTCGACTCTCTTGCTTGCGATCTTCACTGGGTTTTTGGGACTGTCCTGTTTCGGGGACATTCTTCCGCTGTGCAATGTATGTATGTATGTCTATGACTCTGAAAAATTGTAAAATGTCCTCAGGGTTTCCCAACAATGGCTGACTACTCCTAGCTGAAAGGATCTCTGAAATCATCATGAAAATAAATCACAATTAACCAAAAGATTTGTGAGAAGAAGTTGAGAAAAAGAGACTAGTTTTATGAAAAAATAAAATTTCAGATTTTATGTTTTTCTTGAGCATGTAGAATTGCATGAGTAAATACCTTGATTGTGCATGATGTTGTGATCATTAGTCAAGCCCCCCTTTGCATGCCTGTGATGTATCCTCGTGAGGCCTGCGTGCTGCTTTTCTTTTTGCTTTTAACTAAGAAGAAGATTAGGGTGGCGCATGTACTTGGAACTTGGCGCATGCATACCTTGGATGGTGGTGCAACAAGCATCAAAGGAAGAGGCGCAAGCTTGCTTGGTGGCGCAAGTTAGGCATGGCCGAACCCTTGGGTTTGAGAGCTTGCTAACTTGGCTTCTTGCATTGTGGCGCATTCTCATTGGAGGAAGACCATGGCATTGGCCGAATCCTTTGGGTCTACCCTTAAGGTTTGAGAGCTAAACCATGTGAGAAGGACCTTAGAGCCAACCTTGAAGACCAAGATAGAGGGCGGCTAGAATAGGTCTATTTTAGGGGCTTGAGTCCTATGTCAAGAGTTGAACCTCCTTTTGGCATGGGTTAGTTCAATGTCTTGAAAGGGCTTTGATCACATCATCCTTTACTGCTTTCCTTATCTGCTAAAAGCATGCCTGTGATGTTTTATCGTTATGTTATCACTATAGGATTGCATGCCTGTATTGTTAGACATAAGATAAAACTGATGAGACCTTAAAAACCCTCATAATAAAATATCAAGTCTAGTAGCCTTCTAACGCGTAGCCCTCACTAAGCTATCGATCAGTGGAGTTGTGAACTGGTTCCCACCCTCGTGGGACACACCCACTTATCTTTAGGAAGTGTGTGGTGACAATGGTTTCCCCAGTCCAGTTTTAACCTGGGCGTGCCTTCGCAAGGAAACTCGTTGGCCCTGGGCATAACGGTTAGGAATGGACTTGACTAGAAGTTCACATGTGCTGGGCACATGGTAAAAGTCTAGAGGCATCGTTGAGAGGTAAGGGTTTCATGTTGTATCCAGCCCTCACTGGACATGAAATGCCAAGACTGTCTCAACAAGGGGAGTTGCTTGGAGCAACCGGCCGGCGCGCCCACCTTAGGAAACATGGGTTACTTTGTGCATCTCATCCCACCCTCGTGGGACGCGAAGCCTCATGTGAAATAAGGATCCCATCTCACTAGGAAGTCTTAAACTTCCCGATTGACTTTGTGGGTTGTCAATTCGAATTTAAAATGTGGGAGCAGTAATCATTTAAAACAAGTCCAGTTTAAATGATTCAAAGTAGTACTAATCTGTTTTTCTTGAGTGTTGTAGAACAATGGCTACGAACACTGGCGGATTATCACTGCGATCACTCCTTGATAAGGATAAGTTAGTTGGAACTAACTTTATGGACTGGCATCGGAACTTGAGGATAGTCCTCAAGCTCGAGAAGAAGCTGTATGTCCTTGAACACGCTCTTCCTACGGCTCCTCCGCCTAATGCCCGAACGGAAGACAGAGATGCTTATAGAAAGCATCAGGATGACTCTTTGGAGGTTGCATGTCTTATGCTAGCCAGCATGGCACCTGAACTGCAGGTGCAATATGAGGAGCAGAACGCTTTTCAGATGATCACTCATCTTAAATAGATGTTCGAGGCTCAGGCTAGAACTGAGAGATTTGACAGCGCCAAAGCAGTCTTTCGGTGTAAGTTGTCTGAGGGTGCACCAGTGAAACCCCATGTTCTCAAACTCATTGGGAATGTGGATCATCTCAGGAGACTGGGACATGCCATAGACAACGAGCTGGTTGTGGATCTTATTCTGCATTCCCTGCCCCCTAGCTTCAGTCCGTTTATTATTAATTTCAACATGAACCGGATTGAGTGCACATGGGAGGAATTGATGAATATGCTCCAAACAGCCGAGCGAGAGATGGGTAAGACCAAACCCAATTATGTTCTTTTGGTCCCTGCGACCAAGAAGATAAAGAAGAAGGGTAAGGCACGTGCTAAGAGCAGTGCCAGAGGTCCTACCAAGGCACTGAAGAAAAAGGCGAAGAAGTCAAAGGACTAGAGGTGTTTTCACTGTGGCGAGCAGGGTCACTGGAGAAGGGACTGCAAGCAGCTTCAGAATGAGGAGAAGAAAGGCTTGGCCTTAACTTCTAGCTCAGGTATCTATGTTACGGAAGTCAATCTTTCTACTTCTATGTCATGCGTATTAGATACCGCATGTGGGGCTCATATTTGTACAAATATGCAGGGGCTCAAGAAAAGTAGATCGGTGCGGCCTGGAGAGATTGACCTACGCGTTGGAAACGGGGCACAGGTTGCTGCTGTTGCTGTAGGCATTTTGACTCTCTCCTTGCCTTCTGGACTTCAATTAGAACTAGATAATTGCTTTTGTGTACCTTCACTCACTAAGAACATTGTATCCATTCCTTGCTTAGCAAAGAAGGGATTTAAATTTGAAATAAATAAGAACTCTTGTTCTTTTTCATTTGCAAATATGTTCTATGGGAAGGGTACTTTGTGCAATGGTCTATATATCTTGGATATGGAAAGTTCTATTTGTAACATAAGTAATAAAAGGACCAAACTGAGTGGTTCAGTTGGTGCTTTCCTATGGCACTGTCGATTAGCTCATATAAACAAGAATCGCATCCAACAACTCCATGCAAATGGATTATTTGATTCAAGTTCCTTGGAGGAATTTGATACTTGTGAACCTTGTTTATTAGGGAAAATGCCAAAGGCGCCCTTCACCAAGATTGGTGAGAGGGCAGGAGGTTTATTGGATCTCATACATACTGATGTGTGTGGGCCTTTCAATAAACAAGCCAGAGGAGGGTACAACTACTTCATTACCTTCACTGATGACTTCAGTAGGTATGGCTATGTCTACTTAATGAGACATAAATCTGAGTCCTTTGAGAAATTCAAGGAGTTCAAGAATGAAGTAGAGAACCAACTTGGAAGATCCATTAAAGCTCTTCGATCAGATCGAGGTGGAGATTACCTGAGCGGTGAGTTCTTTGACTATCTGAGAGAGTGTGGGATCATATCCCAACTCACTCCTCCTGGAACACCTCAATGGAATGGTGTGTCTGAAAGGAGAAATCAAACTTTTTGGATATGGTTCGATCCATGATGAGTCATGCAACTCTACCTCCCTCATTCTGGGGGCATGCACTAGAGATAGTTTCTCTAATACTGAACAACGTTCCATCAAAGAGTGTCTCCAAGATACCATACGAGATATGGAGTGGGAGACGCCCTAATCTCACTTTTATCAAGATCTGGGGATGTGAGGCTTATATCAAACGTCAGGATTCTAGCAAGCTAGAACCTAGATCTGATAAATATGTGTTTGTGGGGTATCCTAAGGAAACTACTTCTATGACCCAACCGAGAACAAAGAGATGGAATCTGAGCCACCTGCACAGGTTGCTAGTCAACCTGAGGCTCAGACACAGGTCCCGCGTAGGTCTAGGAGAATTCGTCGTGCACTTGAAAGGTACGGGTCATTGCCGACCTAACACGATGGGATCTTCATCATTGAGGATGAACCCGGAACCTATGATGAGGCAATCAGTGGACCGGACTCCGAGAGATGGCTTGACGCCATGCGATCCGAGATGGATTCCATGTCGACTAACCAAGTCTGGGATTTGGTTGAGCTGCCTGATGGGGTAACACCCATAGGGTGTAAATGGGTCTTCAAGAGGAAGACAGGCATGGATGGCAATATAGTTACCTATAAGGGTAGACTAGTGGCTAAAGGATTTAAACAAGTCCACGGGGTGGACTATGATGAAACCTTCTCGCCAGTTGCCATGATCAAATCCATTCGGATTCTGCTTGTCATAACTATGAGATATGGCAGATGGATGTGAAGATAGCGTTCCTTAACGGGAAGCTGACTGAGGATGTGTATATGTCACAACCTGATGGCTTCATCCATCCTGCAAAGGCTAATAAGGTCTGCAGGCTAAAGAGATCCATTTATGGATTAACGCAAGCATCTCGAAGTTGGAATCTTCGATTTGATGTAGCCATGAGAGATTATGGCTTTATCAAAAGCGAAGATGACGCCTGTGTATACAGAAAATTCAGTGGGAGCTTGGTGATTTTTCTGGTCTTGTATGTTGATGACATACTGCTCATCGGAAACGACATCCCTAGTCTTCAAGCTGTGAAGACATGGTTGGGGAAGTGTTTCGAGATGAAAGACTTAGGGGAGGCCGCCTATATTCTAGGCGTAAGGATCTACAGGGATAGATCCACGAGGCTCCTGGCCCTTAGTCAAAGTACCTACATTGATAAGGTCCTGGAAAGTTTCAACTTGGAGCAATCCAAGAAAGGATACCTTCCAGTAAGACATGGCCTTACTCTCTCAAAGAACCAGTGTCCTACAACACAGGCTGAGAGGGATGACATGAGTCGAATTCCTTATGCTTCGGCAGTAGGATCAATCATGTATGCAATGTTGTGTACTAGACCAGATGTGGCATATGCTGTAAGCATAACCAGCCGATACCAATCTAATCCAGGTCTGCAGCACTGGGTGGCTGTAAAGAACATCCTAAAGTATCTGAGAAGAACTAAGGATTTGTTCTTTGTCTATGGGGGACAGGAAGAGCTCAGTATGCAGGGCTATACTAATGCATCGTTCCAGTCTGACCCTGATGACTTTAGATCGCAGGCCGGCTATGTGTTCAAGATAAATGAAGGCACTGTATGCTGGAAGAGCTTCAAGCAATCCACCATAGCAGATTCTACAACCGAGGCAGAGTATGTGGCCGCTTCTGAGGCAACCAATGAAGCCGTTTGGATAAGGAAGTTCTTATGTGATCTTCAGGTGGTCCCTAGTGCAATGGATCCCATTGAACTCTACTGTGACAACAATGGAGCAATTGCACAACCAAAGGAACCACGGTCTCATCAAAGATCCAAACACATACTTAGAAGATTTCACCTGATCAGAGAGATCATTAACAGAGGTGATGTCAAGATTAACAGAGTTGACACAGAGAACAATCTGGTAGACCCATTGACCAAGGCTTTGGCGCAGCAGAAGCATGATGGTCATGCTAGAGATATGGGGTTGAGATTCCTCAACTTCTAGGTCTTAGTGCAAGTGGGAGATTGTTGGTGTATATGCCCTAGGACCCAGCTTTGGTCCACTTATGTACTACTTGACTTTGATATTTATATCATTCTGGCATTGTCTTTATCTATGTTTGTTTACATCTGCGCTATGTACTAAAATGATAATGTCCCTGGAGACAGATTGGATCTGTGCTCGAACTATAATCCCCAGTCGATGTACCTTAGTGGATGTGGGATAGCCATGGTACTTGTGAGACTGGTATGTGGGCTGGTTAGGACGCAGACACATGGGTATATCAGTGATGGATATACTAGACCTACCCGCTGTGAGGCTATGACTTGGTGTCATGAGTTATCCTCACAAGTGACAGGAGATGCATTGATCCCTTGACTTGAGGTCATTGATCATTCTATATGGTTAGGGACTTGCTTTGATACAACCTAACACCTCACCGTAGTTGGGAGGTCATAACGGTTGTTATTGAGCATGTCACGACCCATATGAGAAGGTCAATGGACAAACAAAGGATTTTCCCCTTCCTGAGGGAAGCTTGATATCCATGGAGCTCCTCTATGGTTCTATGACTGAAAGTGTATGGCCATACCCAGGTGAGAACCTGACTTAGTCATAGCCATGAGATTCGGTGAAAGCAAGTGGTGACACACTTGTCTAATCCGATATCAGTTCGGCAAAGAGACTGTAATGCATCTGTACCTAGTCGCGATGTTGGGGATGTCGATGTCAATATCCATTCCAATGACCTGGGTAGCAGCGATGCACTACTAAGTGCCACTCACTGCTTGTGATGACCTTTGGTCAGTGCTGCCAGTATAAGAGGAACCTACAGGGTCGCACACCAAGATACTCGAGTTCTCGTATTGATCGGGAAGCCTTGTGATCGAGTAATTGGATCGCTCGGATCGATTCAGGAGATTTCATCAGCGCCAATGGGCCTGTTGAGATGGAAGAGAGTTATTGCAGCCAAACTTCATTTTTGGCAGGTTGACCCGTATTTGACCATGGTTGGTCAAATTTGGATTAGGGTTGCATTGGATTGGATTCAATTGCTTAATCAACCCATGTAATGAAGTTTGGGCAAGCGCATTACCCATCGAGGCCCAATAACAAGTTATCATGAACAGATAAGGGGCTAAAAGGGTATAATGGGGTGAAAACTTATCCCATTGGCATCTAGGGGCTTAATGGGGATAAGTTGGCACAATTTGCTTCATTAGGAAGCATTATGCGCCTCCCCCTTCTACCTTAGATGGTATGCTTGCCTCTATGGCAAGTCTTGGGGCTGATATGGTTGCATAGACTTATTTGGAAGGTCTTTGGCACATATGGCTAATAGGAAAAGGTTTATGGAAAGCTCTTGGAGAGTTTCCTTAACCCTAATCCCAATTGCAACCCTTCTCATACCCTAGCCGCATACTCCCATGATAATTATGCCCAATCCTTGTTTTGCTGCCCCCCCCCCTCAAGCCTCTATATATCTAGGATATGCGAGAGGCTCATGTGATGATGATCTTTGCGTGAGCAAGAAGTAAAGGGCAAAGAGCAAGGCTTTGGCGCAAGTCTTCTCTTCTATCTTTCACCTAGCTGCAAGCCTCTTATATCCTTCTTCTCTTGTAGCAAGGAGGGATAGGACTTGGTGTCTTCATCCCCTTGCCTCTTATCTTGGCGCATCTTCCCTAGAAGTTGGCGCAAGTAAAGATGAGGAGTTGAAGACATGGTGGCATCATCTCCTCTTCTTATTCATTGGCGCATATACCTTGGATGTAGCGCAAGGCTTGAAGAAGGTTGCACAAAGGCTTGGATCTTCTTCCCAAGGCTAGCACCGAGCGTGAAAGAAGAGAGCTCGAGGCATCCATGTGTGCGAGACTACAGAGGGCGAACACTTGGGCGCCTACCTCGACATCGATCCTCAAGCTTGCTAAAGGTACTTACTATCTCATCGTGTCGACCCCCTCATAAGAGATCTTCACTGGGTTTTTGGGACCAGCCTGTTTCGGGGATATTTTTCTGCTGTACATGTATTGTATTCTTTGTAAAAATTGTAAAATATCCCTAGGGTTTCCCAACAGTGGTATCAGAGCGACTTGCGAGACTCGAATGATGTAATTTCATGCTTTTCCATGCTCACATGCCATATCTCAATCTTTGGAAAATTGCATGACCACATGGCGCATGTTTTTCTATAAGTAGAAAAATTATGGGTTTCTTGTTCCTATCCTCTAATCAATTTCTTTTGGGATTTTTGGATTATTTTTATGATTGATTTAAGATCAAAAGGTGCACGTAGTTTTGTGAAGTAGAACAGGCATTGTGTCTTTGGACTGGCCGGGTCTCTTCATCTGTCAAAAACTGCCAGTTGATTGGATCTATGAAATCGTCATGAAAATTAATCGCAAATAACCAAAAAGATTTGTGATAAGAAGATGAGGATAAGAAACTTGTTTTATGAAAAAGTAAAATTTCAGATTTCATGTTTTTCATGAGCATGTAGAATTGCATGAGTAAGTGCCTTGATTGTGCAAGATATTTGTGATCATGAGTCAAGCCCCTTAGCATTCCTGTGTTGTATCCTTGTGAGGCCTGCGTGCCGCTTTTCTTTTTGCTTTTAACTAAGAAGAAGATTAGGGTGGTGCATCTACTTGGAGCATGGTGCATGCTTGCTTGGCTACGCATCCTTGCCTGATGGAACAACAAGCATCAATGGTGGCGCTAGGTTGCTTGGTGGCGCAAGAGGGCATGGCCGAACCTCCTTTGGTTTAGGCCCCTTGCATGGTGGTGCACCTTCCTTGGAGGAAGACCATGGCATTGGCCGAACATCTGAGGGTGCTCCTAAAGTGTACCTCTAGGGTTTGAGAGCTAAACGATGGATAGGAGGACCTTGGAGCCAACCTTGAAGACCAAGCTAGAGGTCGGCTAGGCTAGGTCTAGTTTTAGGGGGCTTGAGTTCCAGGTCAACAGTTGAACCTCTCTTTAGGCATGGGTTGGTTAAATGTGTTGAATAGATTTTGATCACATCATCCTTTTACTGTTTTCATAACTGCTAAGCATGCCTGTGATGTTTTATCATTATGTCATCACTATAGGATTGCATGCCTGTAATGTTTGACATAAGATAAAACTAAACTGATGTGACCTTAAACAAAAACCCTCAATTAAAATATCAAGTCTAGTAGCCTTGTAACGCGTAGCCCTCACTAAGCTATCGATCAGTGGAGTTGTGAACTATTTCCCACCCTTGTGGGACACACCCACTTATCTTTATAAAGTGCATGGTGGCAATGGTTCCCCTAGTCCAGTTTTATCCTGGGCGTGCCTTCGCAAGGAAACTCGTTGGCCCTGAGCATAACGATTAGGAATGGGCTTGACTAGATTTTCATATGTGCTGGGCACATAATGAAACTCTAGAGGCATCGTTGAGAATTTAGGGTTTCATGTTGTATCCAGCCTTTGCTAGACATGAAATGTCTAGACTGCCTCAATAAGGGGAATTGCTTGGAGCAATCGGCCGGCGTGCCCACCTAAAGAAGCATGGGTCACTTTGTGCATCTCATCCCACCCTCGTGGGACGCGAAGCCCTATGTGGAATAAGGATCTCATCTCGCTATGAAATCTTAAATTTCCCGATTGACTTTGTGGGTTGTCAATTCGATTAAAATAGTGGGAGCCATGATCATTTAATACAAGTCCAGATTAAATGATCAGAAAGTAGTACTAATCTGTAGTTTCATGGTAGTTGTAGAACAATGGCTGTGAACAATGGCAGATGGTCACTGCGATCTGCCCTGGAAAGGAATAAGTTGGTTGGATCCAACTTACTGGATTGGTATATGAACTTGAGAAATGTGCTCAAGCTCGAGAGGAAGCTCTATGTCCTTGAGTAGCTAATTCCTGAGCCACTTCCACGCTCGGCCTCAACGGCTGAGAAGGAAGCTTATGATAAGCATCAGGCTGATACTTTGGAGGTTGCTAATTTGATGCTAACCAACATGTCGCCTGAATTCAAAGGGCAATATGAATCTAAGAGTGCCTCTGAGATTATTACTAATCTGAGGCAGCTCATTGATGAATTGGTTGAGCTCAACCCTCCTAAAGTAGATATTCAGTGTGGTGAGCCGAAAGGTTTGACCAAGGAACTAAAATTAAAGATGGAAAGAATTAGGAATAACAAGTGCTACTCATCTGGAGGGCCACCTCACGTGATAAAGGACATGGTGCGACTTCATAATGAGAATAAGAGAAGCAAGGCTTCGTCTTCATGCTCAGGTTTTTATGTTACTGAAGTCAACCTTTCTACTTCTATGTCATGGGTATCGGATACCGTATGTGAGCTCATATTTGTACAAATATGGAGGGGCTCAAGAGAAGTAGATCGGTGCAGCTTTGAGAAATTGACCTACGGGTTGGAAATAGGGCACAGGTTGCTACTGTTTCTGTAATAGTTTTGACTCTCTCCCTGCCTTCAGGACTTCAATTAGAACTAGATCATTGCTACTATGTACATTCACTTACTAAAAATAATGTATCCATTCCTTGCTTAGCAAAGAAAGGATTTAAGTTTGAAATAAAGGAGAACTCTTGTCCTTTTTAATTTGCAAACATGTCTTATGGGAAGGGTACTTTATGCAATGCTTTATATGGCTTGGACAGGGATAGCTTTATTTGTAACATAAATAACAAAAGGATCTAACTGATGGTTCAGTTGGTGCTTTCGTATGACATTGTCGATTAGCTCATATAAACGAGAATCACATCCAACAACTCCATATGCATGGGTTAGTAGATTCAAGTTCCTTAGAGGAATTTGATATATGCAAGCCTTGTTTATTAGGGAAGATGACAAAGGCACCCTTCTCCAAGTTTGGTGAGAGGGCAAGAGGTTTACTGGATCTCATACATAGTGATGTGTGTGGGCTATTCAATAAACAAGCTAGAGGAGGGTACAACTACTTCATCACATTTACTAATGACTTCAGTAGATGTGGTTATGTCTACTTGATGAGACATAAGTCTGAATCTTTTGAGAAATTTAAGGAATTCAGACATGAAGTAGAGAACCAGCTTGGTAGATTCATTAAGATTCTTCGATCAGATCGTGGTGGAGAGTACCTGAGTAGTGAGTTCTTTGACTATCTGAGAGAGTGTGGGATCTTATCCCAAATCACTCATCCTGGAACACCTCAATGGAATGGTGTGTCTGAGAGGAGAAATCGAACCTTGTTGGACATGGTTCGATCTATGATGAATCATGCAACTCTACCACCCTCATTCTAGGGTCATGCACTTGAGACAGCTTCTCTGATACTGAATAACATTCCATCTAAGATTGTCTCTAAGATACCATACGAGGTATGGAGTGGGAGACACCCTAACCTCTCTTTTATCAGGATCTAGGGATGTGAGGCTTATGTCAAACGTCTGGATTCTAGCATGCTAGAACCAAGATCCGATAAATGTGTGTTTGTGTGGTACCCTAAGGAAACTAAGGGTTACTACTTCTATGTTCCCACCGAGAACAAAGTTTTTGTTGCTCGGGGTGCTATCTTTCTAGAGAAAGATTTTCTCATGAAAAAAGTTAGTGGGTGGAAGTTTGACTTGGACGAGGTCCAAGTGCAACCACAAGACACCGAGATGGAACCTGGGCCACCTGTACTGGTTGTTGGGCAACCTAAGTCTCTGACACAGGCCCCACGTAGGTCTGGGAGGATTCGTCATGCACTTGAGAGGTATGGGTCACTGCCGACTCAACATGACAGGATCTTCATCATTAAGGATGAACCCAGGACTTATGATGAAGCGGTCAGTGGACCGAACTCCAAGAGATGGCTTGAGGCTATGCGATCCGAGATGGATTCCATGTTAGCTAACCAAGTTTGGGATTTGGTTGATTTGCCTAATGGGGTAAAACCCATAGGGTGTAAATGAGTCTTTAAGAGGAAGATAGACATGGATGGCAACATAGTTACCTATTAAGGTAGACTAGTGGCTAAGGGATTCGAACAAGTCCATGGGGTGGACTATGATGAAACCTTCTCGCCGGTTGCCATGATCAAATCCATTTGGATTCTGCTTGCTATAGCTGCATATCATAATTATAAGATATGGCAAATGGATGTGAAGACAATGTTCCTTAATGGGAAGCTGACTGAGGATGTGTACATGACACAACCTGATGGCTTCATCCATCCTGCAGATGCTAGTAAGGTCTGCAGTCTAAAGAAATTCATTTATGGATTAAAGCAAACATCTCGACGTTGGAATCTTTGGTTTGATGAAGTTGTGAGAGATTATGGCTTTATCAAAAACGAAGATGACGCCTGTGTATACAAAAAATTCAGTGAGAGCTTGGTGACTTTTCTAGTCTTGTATGTCGATGACATACTGCTCATCGGAAATGACATCCCTAGTATTCAAGCTGTGAAGACATGGTTAGGGAAGTGTCTTGTGATGAAGGACTTAGGGGAGGCCGCCTATATCTTAGGTGTGAGGGTCTACCGGGATAGATCCAAGAGGCTCCTGGCTCTTAGTCAGCGTACCTACATTGATAAGGTCCTGGAGAGGTTCAACTTGGAGCAATCCAATAAGGGATACCTTCCAGTGAGATATGGCCTTACTCTCTCAAAGAGCTAGTGTCCTACCACATAGGCTGAGAGGGATGACATGGGTCGAGTTCCCTATGCTTCGGCGGTGGGATCGATCATGTATGCAATGTTGTGCACTATGCTAGATGTGGCTTATGTTGTGAGCATAACCAGCCGATATCATTCCAATCTAGTAAAGAACATCCTAAAGTATCTAAGAAGAACTGAGGATCTGTTCTTAGTCTATGGGGGACAGGAAGAGCTCAGTGTTCAGGGCTATACTGATGCATCATTCCAATCTGACCTTGACGAGTTTAGATCGCAGGCTGGCTATATGTTCAAGATGGTTGGAGGTGATATATGCTGTAAGAGCTTCAAGCAATCCACCATAGCTAATTCTACAACCGAGGCTGAGTATGTGGTCGCTTCTGAGGCAGCCAAAGAAGCCATTTGGATCAGGAAGTTCATTTCAAAACTTCAAGTGGTTCCAAGTGCAGTGGATCCCATTGAGCTCTACTAAGACAACAATGGGGCAATTGCACAAACCAAGGAACTACGGTCTCATCAAAGGTCAAAAAACATACTCAGGAGATATCACCTGATCAGAGAGATCATTGATCGAGGTGATGTCAAGATTAGCATAGTTGATACAGAGAATAATCTAGCAGACCCACTAACCAAGGCTTTGGCACAGCAGAAGCATGATGGTCATGCTAGAGATATGGGGTTGAGGTTCCTCAACCTCTAGGTTTTAGTGCAAGTGGGAGATTGTTGGTGTATATGCCCTGAGACTTAGTATTGGTCAATCTTTGTACAACTTCACACAGATATTTATATATCATTTTGGCATTGTCATTATCATTGTTTGTCTACATCTGCGATTGTGTACATACATGATAATGTCCCTGAAGACAGATTGGATCTATGCTCAAATGGTTGTCCCCAGTCGATGTACCTGAGTGGATATGAGACAGCTCTAGTACATGTGAGACTGGTATATAGGTTGGTTAGGCAAGAGGTGCTAATGCAGACATATGGGTATATAAGTGATGGATATACTAGACCGATCCGCTGTAAGGCAATGACTTAGTGTTATGAGTTGTCCGCACAAGTGATAGGAGATGCATTGATCCTTTCACTTGAGGTAATTGACCATTCTATATGGTTAGGGACATGCTTTGATACAACCTAACACCTCCCCGTAGTTGGGAGGTCATAACAGTTGTCATTGAGCATGTCACGACCCATATGAGAAGGTCAATGGATAGACAGAGGATTTGCCCCTTCCAGAGGGAAGCTTGATATCCATGGAGCTCCTCTATGGTTCTATGACTGAAAGTGTATGGCCATACCCAGGTGAAAACCTGATTTAGTCATAGCCATGAGATTGGGTTAAAACAAGTGGTTACACACTTGTCCAATCGGATATCAGTTCGGCAAAGAGACTATAATGCATCTGTACCTAGTCGGGATGATGGGGATGTCGATGTCGATATCCATTCCAATGACCTGGGTAGCAGTGATGCACTACTTAGTGCCACTCACTGCTTGTGGTGACCTTTGGTCAACACTGCCAGTGTTAGAGGAACCTACAGGGTCGCACACCGAGATACTCAAGTTCTCGTATTGATCGAGAAGCCTTATGATCGAGTTATTGGATAGCTCAGATCGATTCAGGAGATTTCATCGGCGACAATGGACCTGATGAGATGGAAGAGAGTTATTGGAGCCAAACTTTATTTTTGGCAGATTGACTTGTATTTGACTATGCTTGGTCAAATTTGGATTAGGGTTGCATTGGATTGGATCCAATTGCTTAATCAACCCATGTAATGAAGTTTGGGCTAGCTCATTACCCAATGAGGCCCAATAACAAGTTATCATGAAGAGATAGTGGGCTAAAAGGGTATAATGGGGAGAAAACTTATCCCATTGTCCTAGGGGCTTAATGGGAGAAGTTGGCACAATTTGCTTCATTAGGAAGCATTATGCGCCTCCCCCTTATACCTTAGATGGTATGCTTGCCTCCATGGCAAGTCTTGGAGCTGATATGGTTGCATAGATTTCTTTGGAAGGTCTTTGGCACATATGGCTAATAGGAAAAGGTTTATGGAAAGCTCTTGGAGAGTTTCCTTAACCGTAACCCTAATTGCAACCCTTCTCATACCCTAGCTGCATACTCCCATGATAATTATGCCCAATCCTTGTTTTTCCACCCCCCCCCCCCTCAAGCCTCTATATATCTAGGATATGCGAGAGGCTCATGTGATGATGATCTTGGCGTGAGCAAGAAGTAAAGGGCAAAGAGCAAGGCTTTGGCGCAAGTCTTCTCTTGTATCTTCCACCTAGCCGCAAGCCTCTTCTATCCTTCTTCTCTTGAAGCAAGGAGGGATAGGACTTGGTGTCTTCATATCCTTGCCTCTTATCTTGGCACATCTACCCTAGAAGTTGGCGCAAGTAAAGATGAGGAGTTGAAGACATGGCGGCATCATCTCCTCTTCATCTTCATTGGCGCATATACCTTGGAGGTAGCGCAAGGCTTGAAGGAGGTTGCACAAAGGCTTGGATCTTCTTCCCGAGGCTAGCACCTGGCGTGGAAGAAGAGAGCTCGAGGCATCCGTGTGTGCGAGACTGCAGAGGGCGAACACTTGGGCGCCTACCTTGACATCGATCCTCAAGCTTGCTAAAGGTACTTACTGTCTCATCGTGACAAGTTTGGCAGAATCCGGCCCCATATATCACACCTGTGACAAGCTTCACGGCCAGGTCGTGAACGATTCTGTGGATTTCGGGCTATCCGATCATGCCCGTGACACCCTTCACGGCCAGGCCGTGAACGATTCTGTGGATTTCGGGCCATCCGATCATGCCTGTGACACCCTTCATGGCCAGGCCGTGAATGGCTCTGCAGACTCCAAGCCACCCGTTCACGCCCGTGAACACAAGCATGGCCAGGCCGTGAATGCCTGAACAGTGAAGATGGGTCCCATTTTACGTGAAGTCTGATGATCACAACGGTCCTCCCACCCTCCAGACCGTTATGTGGGCTTGGCGAACCCTTCCCCCAGCTCAACGACGTCCATCCAGCCCATTCCCATGACCAGTCTTCCCCGCGGACTACTGCAAGAAGCCACCACTGATCGCTAACACAATTAGGTTCTTAAGACCGACCAGGAGATCGCCAACAACATCCAGAACCAGCCCAGTATCAGCAAGTTTTGCTCCTTTGTGGCGGCCTATTCGGAGATGGTGTAGCGCCCATTTGGGGACATTGGCCCGCGAAGGGATCCCTTGCGCTTGAAGCCATGCGCCAGCCCATGGAATCTCCTGCATAATAGTTGGTAACTGCTTAGTTTTAGTTTGTTATAGGGCATCTTGACCCTCTTTTAGGAAGTTAGGGGGTGGTTGGCTTCTCCAACTCCCCCATGTGTCTCTCATGTGACCCTCTACCCCTCTTGATCTATAAAAGAGGGGCTGAAGGCCAAGTGTTTCTCAGCTTTGTTGTAGTAGTAACCTTCCCCCACGTGTTGGTCTAGATCCAGCAAACTCCGAGGAGCTCGCCTAGTGTTCCCTCACTCTCTTATACTGCTTTTCTGCTTTCAGTCAAAACACCTGAAGAACCCCTAGTGGGCTTCGGGTCTTTTGCATTTCAACCCTCTATGTTAGCGTCTTGGGAGAGCGGTTCCCCTTCCTCGTAGCGTCATGAAGGTTCTGCACACGCGTGCTTGCAAGAAAAATTGGCTCCGTGAGAAAGGTGAGTATTTTCCATTAGTAATCGATCTGTTGTTCTCTTCGCGCTGGGTATTGCTCAAGTACATCTTGCGGTTCTCATCGTCTTTCCGAGGCTTTCACCAAATGCACGTGTTTTCTTCCCTCGTGTCAAGACCCTCTCCCATTTTCAGCATCATGGTCTCCCCCCTCCTTAGAGTACTAAACTAAGGACACCCCTCCTAACGTCCGCTGCGTCAGTGACCTGTTGGTTCTTCAAACGTTTGCAGTGATAATTTAAAAATCATTATAGTGATGAGTGGCACCAAGCAGTACATCATTGCTACTCAAGTCATTAGAATAAATGTCACCATCGACAACCTCTAAAACTATAACAAATTGAAAGTACATAATTGTCCTTTCACCATACTGATGTCCATATTGGGGAAGCATGTCACACTTGTTGATCCCAATATTATGGCATGACTAAATCACGTTTTCACCTAGTATGACCATACACTCTTAGTCATCCACATAGGGGCACCATGGACATCAAGCTTCCTCGGAAGGAATGGGCAAATCCTCTCTTGGCATATTGAATCTCTCATATGGCTCATGATGCACCCAATGACGACCGTTATGACTTCCCTTTTACAGCGAAGTGTTAGTTTGTATCAAAGTGCCTCATTTACCATATACAGATGCCAATGCCCTCAAGTCTAGGACAATCGTAACTCTGTCACTGTGATATTTATCTTGTGACACCAAGATGAATCCTCATGGTGGGTCAGTCTAGTATATTTTCCTTGATATACCTATATGCCTGCATGATGCAGGAGAAGCCAACACTGAGAAGTGGGAAGATCTAGACAAAAAAAATGGCTAGGAGGGCCAACCCGTGATCACCTCGGCGGATTTTGACGAACAGATGCACGGGCAGGCCGTGATCACCTCATCTAAAACTAGAAAAACTGGTGATTTCGGACGCGAACGCGATCACAACCATGAACACCATTACAGCCAAGGTGTGAATGCCATTACGGGTAGGCCGTGAACACCTCAGTAGATTTCGGTGACTCTGGATGCCACACAGGGTACGGACATGACCCATCCCCAAATTTTGGTCACGATTGTGAGGACCATCTTGGCCAGGCCATGATTACTTCGGCGAAATTCTAGAAAACCACGGATCCCAGACACGAACAAATGCACAGGCATGACCACCATCACTGCCTAGCTGTGAATGCCGTGGCAGACTCTATAGCACTTGATCACGGCCATGAATGCCGTCATGACTAGGTCCTGAACATCACTGATGGCTCCATTTTGCCCCGACAACCCCGTTTCGACGTGCATAACCCTCCATATCATATTCATCTGCCCGAGTGTTGGGAATCCCCATACCTCATAAAACTTTAAACACAGCGGAAGCGGAGGTCCGAAATAGAATTCCAGAAACACCAGGATCACTTACGAGAAAACCGAGGGATGTGAAGAGCAGTACCTTATCAAGCAACTTTTTTGAGCGGCCGATGGTGTAGACGTGCAAGGGCCCATACGCTGCAATCACGCACACACGGACTCCTCGAGATCTCTCCAACCTCCACGCGTGGTGCTAGCCTCAGGAGATGAAATCCACGCCTCTGGCCTTCTCAACTTGCACCAATGCCAAGGAGAAGAAGGGGTGTTGGCGACATGGAGTGGGTAGCACTGCCACTTGTCCGAACCTTTGATGCCAAAAGACTTTTATTGTCGTCACCTCCTAGACCCTCACGCCAAGGAGCAGAGGGGAGGCGACAACTAGAGACAAGAGAAGAGTCTGATACAAAACAATCTCCCAGGTGGGCCTCTCTATTTATAATAGCAGAGCCAGACGCACACTGGAGATTTTTCCTATGTGGGATAATGAGCATAGGCGCGCCTACTCACAATTAAGCGTCACGGGTTCGAATCCCCGTAGACGCAATTAATTGTAAATTGCGCCCAAGCATATTAATTAGCCAAGAAAAAATTCTCTTGCCAATTAAAAATTTTATTTTATTCATGTGACTAAAGTGCCAAGATCAAACTTGCACCAAGACCCTTATTTGACTCATTTTGACAACACAGGTCAACAGAGGTCAAACGTGGTCCACTAGAGTCAACTAGTGGTCAAACATGAACTAAAATAAAATATCATCTCCTCTATAAATGTCTCAATGCATCAGTTCCCCAAATAATCTGAATCACACAATGATTCGATCAGAGGCTAAACGATCTGTATGAGAACTCGAGTGTCTAGGTGTGCGACCCTATAGGTTCTTTAGACGTTGGCAGTGATGACTAAATCATCACAAGCAATGAGTGGTACCTAGCAGTATATCATTGCTACGCAAGTCATCAGAATGGTGTCATCACCAACATCCCCTAAAATTGTGACAAAGTACAAGTGCAGCTTTGTCCTTTTGCCAACTGATGCCCAGATTGGGCAAGTGTGTGTTGTATCCCAAGTTGTTTGGCGTGTACCTAGGACTAATCCCCGGCAACTGTGCCAAAAACTTGTTGTACTCCACAAGTGCACGGATACTCGAAGTAATAAAGAAAATATCGATCCCATAGAGACCTACGTGTTAAGTACCAAATAGTTGTATTCTTACTAGCTAAGCAAACCGAGTACGATGCGAATAAACAATAAACATACGGGAAAATAATTAGAGAGATAAACTGGGACTAGGGTTTCATCCACCTTAATTTCAATGATTAGATATAATAAAGGTCGTCAATCAAATCTTGTTATGATAAAGACTTAATTTACTTAATAAAGGGATTATCTCACTTTGGTGCAGACAATCAAGCAGGGACCAATCCTCGCTTTCGCATAAGATTTATCCCAGGCTAATGATAAGTAAATCATCAATCAAAGAATTCAAATATCACTTTTGTGCATCCAAATTTTAAGTTGATTGTCTCGAGCGGAATCTCAATGATCACTTTCGTGCATCCGAGACTCAACACAAGTTCTACCTATGGTTCTCTAACGTTCTGATCCTCACTTTCATGCAAGATCTCCACATTTGACACACTAACTTAATCCTAGGTTCATAATTATCAACATGGCAATCACGTCACAAAAATAAAGAAATAAGAACTTTAACCTAATCTCTTACGGTGAGTTCCTATTTATCAATTTTAGGGTTCCAATTCTCAAGCAAGTCACCTTTTGGTCCTTATTGTGAGAACTCTAAACATGATAACTGTTGGGGTATGCCCTTAAGGCTAATGTTTGAGGCCTATGGGAATGTAACAAGTATCATGTAATAAACTCTATGTGTTTATAAAGGCATGGTTGTTATTCAGTTAGCTACATTGTCTGCTGCAATATATGTTCTTCTGAATAATGTCTCAAAGCTGTTCAGCTGGGCTGACATGCTATTATGTCCTTAGTCGATATATCTTGGTAAACTTGAGACAGCCTCGATATGGTTAAGACTAATATGTGTTCTAATCTTATAGGATGCTTCGAGCATGGAATAAGATGTAGACTCATGGGTACATGGGATGTACTGGACAGACCCTACTAGGATGTTCAATTGTTTGTCACAATGTGAATATTCCTTGATTAAGACAAGTGGCACATTTCCTCTGACTTGAGATCACTTGTGTTTTCTAAATGATGATTGTCATTGTTTTGAGGTAGTTCAATATCATTTGAAACATAATGATTATAGACTATCTTGGATGGTGAGCTTGAATCAGGTTAGAGCACTAGTGATAGACATAGGATTGCCGTCTCCTTGTTTAAGGAGTGTGATGTTCTAAAGGGGCCCCCTGGATGAGATGATTGAGAGAGTGTATGGCCATACCCAGGTGACAGTGCTCATCTGTTCTAATCATGCTCATCATATTGGAGTTACGAGCTTGACAGGCTTGTCCAATAAGAACATCCAGTGGCAAAGGAAACATGTATGCTTTGTGAATTGATTCACACTTGTGCTGTTTTTGGGTGAAGTCTTGGAAGACTCTTTCCTTGATATCGGGAGACAGTGATGTGTTGCTAGATACCCCTCACTGGTTGTGATAATGTAAATTATCGTTACCGATGTTTTAAGGAAACCCTCAGGGTCGCACAATTGATGATATGGCTTACTTAAGTCAGATCGTGTGGACTGAATTGTTTCGGGTTCAGTTTAAAGGGATTTAATCTCTGATTGTGAGTGAGATCTGGTCTGATCATGTTTGATTGATTAGGGCTTGAGATCGGTAAGCTTCGATCGAGAGAAGAGATGCTAGATCGGTCAGATCAGGAGCATCATAGAGATCAACGGCTAGATCTGGAACCTTAGGGTTTTAATATGATCTAGGCCATGTCGTTTGGTTTATTTGGTAATTGAACCAAAATTAAATTAAACCAAAATGGTTCAAGCATTGGCGACAAGTTCACTTGGCGTGAACATGTTGGGCGGTTAGTGGTGCTATTTTTAGCCACCATGATCTCCACTTGGAGACACTCACGTTCGAAAGAGAGTGCTCTCTCTATTCTCGCCACTTGAACGCATTCCTCTAGTTTTTCCCGTGGGTGACGACGCCTTGGATTGAGAGGAGAAATCGGCAAAGAAAAGATCTCTTCATCCCTTTCTCATTTTCGATCAAAGACTTCTTTGGATCTTGCTAGCACAAGGATCGCAAAGAGGAGTAGGCGACATCAACTGTGTGCGTCACCTCTGGAGAAGATCTGCTTTGATCTTTGCTTCCTAGGCGCCATTCGAAATGGCTATGGTATGAGTTTTATCTCTTACATGCAATCGTTTCCATTTGGTTGATCATATCACATGAACCGATTCTTGAAACCCTAATCCGCTGCCCAAAATTTTTATGCGCCACTGCCTAGGGTTTTCGCTCCCCCTAGAAGGGGACCCCCCTTAGTTTAAGGGGTACTTTCAATTGGTATCAGAGCCTGATGTTTCATGCTTGTTTATGATTGCCATGATATGTCATATGATCCATGTATGCGCATTATAATAGATCTATAGGTTACATGCGATTATCTAAGTTGGCGAAAATTCATGATTTGTATAGATGTTATTTTCTCCATTGCGCATGTTGTTGTTGGCGCATGTTTTTGTAAGTTTTTCTAAAACCTTGATCACATGCGCGTTTCACCTTAGATCTAATGCTCCTACATTAAACCCTTAGATGGGTTATTAGGGTTGAAGTCACCCCCTAGGTTAGATCCAAACATGTCTGATCAGACTATCTGACAGCCTGAATGGGTCGACCAGTTAGCACCTTGGCGCATGCCTGTGGTGGCTATAGGTCGACTGCAGACAGGTGTGTAGCGATGTCTGATTGAGACAACTGATGAACGCACCTGAGTTAGGCCCGGGGTCACGCCCGCTTGCCAGACCTCAGTGTGGTCGTTCAGCCTTGGTGCATGCATGGTTGACCTTTTGGTCGACTCAAGTCAGTTAGGACTTGGTGCATGCTAGGGCAGTGGATCTGACTAGGTTGGATGAGTGGATCCCTAGTAATGGACCATTGTAAGGTTGTGGGGCAAATAAGGAAAAATTAAAAAAAAAAAAAATCGATCCCAAGGGGTTTTTTAAAAATTTATTTTTCCTGACTGGATCACATGATGGTTGTTGCATCTGCTTGTTTATTTAGTCTTATGTGGGCTGCCCGTTTTTAATGTGTGCTGTGCTGGGGCCTGCGTGCCTGGATTATATGTTGTAAATTAATTTTCTTTATGTGATCTGCGTATCACAATTTTAATTAATTTATAATGTGAAAGTGACCTGCGTGTCACTCTTGTCTAGATAGTTAAATTTGTAATTTAATTAGACAAGAGCACAATGCACACTTGGCAGAAGCGCATGCAGCAGTGGCTGGACCAGGTGGGAGGTCTAGGGTTCGACCCTAGGACCAGGCGCAAATTCCTGGTGGGCGCACCAGAGCTGCAGTTGGCGCTTGGGCCCAGGTTTGGGCCAGATGAGCAGCTAAAGACCCATAAAGAGCAAGTGTAGACTTAAGTTAGGTTAAGGTCTCACTAGGGCTATGGGCTTTTACCACAAAAGACACATGCTTTCTTTTATTGCTATATATTAGAATTGCATGAGTAAATTTATCTTCTGCTATCACCATAGGAATTGCATGATAGGCAAGAAGATAAAAGACCGTTAAAATCCAACGATTAAATATCAAGCTCGTAAGCCTTCTGACGCGAAACCTCACTGTTCTGATTATCGTTGGAGCCGTGTTGTACCCACTCAGTGGGCACGTCCATCTATCTTCAGACGGTGCGGGATTACACCTGTGTGTTACAGAGCAGGGATTTATCCCTTCTCGTTGCTCAGCATAGCACATGGTGGTCCAGGGAGTAGGTCGGGTCAGCTTGACCGTGTAGGCTACATATGTGGCGCATATGGTAGCACATGGAGGCAGCCATCTGTGGGGTCAGAGATTGTGTTGTACCAACTCAGTTGGCACAGTCTGCTGGACTGCCCAGATGAAGGGGAATCGCACGGGTTGGCGATCGGCAGGGACTGCCTACCAGAAACTAGTGCTTGTACTCTCTGTGCATCTTATCTCGCCTGAGCGGGACGCGGAGACCAAGTATGAAATCTGGATCCCATCTCACTAAAAGAGTTCTACTCTTTCGGGCTGTTTTGCTGGATTTTTCACGCCTGATAAAATAGTGAGAAAAAGAATCTTTCTTAAGTCCTGATTGATTCTTATACATTGATACTGACCTTGCTGTTCTTGCATTGTTGTAGATACCTGCAGCAACGAACACCATGAACTTCAATGTGCGATCCCTACTGGAAAGAGAGAAGTTTACTGGGCCGAACTTCTCTGACTGGTTTGGACACCTTAAGATCGTTCTTAAGGCAGAGAGGAAACTGTATGTCCTCGAGACGGCGATACCGCCGCAGCCCGCTCCGAACGCCGCAAGGGCGGTTCGGGAAGCCTATGAAAAGCACGTCAATGATAGCATTGATGTCGCTTGCCTGATGTTAGCGTCTATGACGCCACCGCTGCAGCGTCAGCATGAGGACATGTCGGCTAGAGACATGATTACAAACCTCAAGATGTTGTATGCTGCACAGGCGAGGACTGAACGCTATAATTTGACGAAGCTCTTCTTTCAGAGCAAACTGGCTGAAGGGAGCCCAGTGGGAGCTCACGTGCTCAAGATGATTGGGCACAAGGAGGCTCTAGAGAAACTGGGGCATACCATCAACCAGGAGCTTGCTGTGGACATTATTCTGCAGTCTCTCCCGCCATCATTCGACGCGTTCATTATTAATTTTAATATGAACAAAATCGATTGTACTCCGGCAGAGCTGCTGAATATGCTCTTGACCACTGAGGAAACTCTGAAGGGTAAGCCTTCAACCTCTGTCTTGATGGTTCCTTCCAGGAACAAGAAGAAGGGGAAGAAGGGCAAGGCCCCGGTCAAGAATTACAGCAAGGCTCTGAAGCAGAAGGTGAAGCGGTCTAAGGAATACAGGTGTTTCCACTGTGGCCAGCTGGGTCACTGGAAAAAGGACTGTAAAGCGCTCCAAGGAGATAAGAGGGGAAGCTTTGCTTCTGGCTCAGGTATATTCGTGACTGAGGTCATGTATTCTTCTTCTGTATCATGGGTGTTGGACACTGCATGTGGAGTTCACATTTGTTCAAATGTGCAGGAACTCAAGAGAAGAAGGCAGGTGGGACAGCATGAGGTGGACCTACGCGTTGGAAACGGGGCACGGGTTGCTGCTGTTGCTGTAGGAGACTACTTCATTACTTTACCATCTGGAATTGTATTGGAACTAAACAGTTGTTATTTTGTTCCCAGTATAACTAAAAATATTATCTCCATTCCTGCTCTTGTCAGGAAGGGGTTTTCCTTTGAATGCAATATTTCAAAGTGTGTTTTGTCATATGATAATATTGTTTATGCAACTGGTTCAATTAATAATGGGTTATTCATGTTGGACATGGAAAGTTCTATACAGAATGTTGATATTAAGAAAGCCAAGTATGCTGATGACAGCACCTTGCTATGGCATAGTCGTTCAGGCCATATTAACGAGAAACGCATTAAGCAGTTGCATGATCATGGACTGCTGGGATCATTCTCCTATAAGGAGATTGATACATGCAAAGCTTGTTTGATGGGTAAAATGACGAAGTCACCTTTTCCTAATAAAGGTCAAAGGGCTTCAGGTTTACTTGACCTCATACACAGTGATGTGTGTGGGCCATTTAGTAAACATGCCAGAGGTGGCTATCAGTACTTCATTACATTTACTGATGATTTCAGTAGATATGGGTATGTCTATCTGATGAGACATAAGAGTGAATCTTTTGACAAGTTCAAAGAGTTCAAGAATGAAGTACAAAATCAGCTAGGCCGTAATATCAAGGCACTTCGCTCAGATCGAGGTGGTGAATACCTAAGTCATGCATTTACTGACTATCTAAAGGAGTGTGGGATTATCTCACAGCTCACTCCACCAGGAACACCGCAATGGAATGGTGTGTCCGAGAGGAGAAATAGAACGTTACTTGATATGGTTCGTTCTATGATGAGTCAGGCTACTCTTCCATACTCCTTTTGGGGTTTTGCGCTGGAAACAGCTGCAAAGGTACTAAACCGAGTGCCATCCAAGGCAGTTTCAAAGGCGCCATATGAGTTATGGTATGGGAAACAGCCGAGCTTGACATTTATCAGGATCTGGGGTTGCGAGGCTTATGTTAAAAAGCTCGCCTCTGGGAAACTAGAGAGCAGATCTGACAAATGTATCTTTGTCGGTTACCCTAAGGAAACTAAGGGTTATTATTTCTTCGATCCCAATGAGAACAAGGTTTTTGTTGCTCGGACGGCCATATTTCTTGAGAAGGAGTTTCTTCTGCAAGAGGCCAGTGGGAGAGAAATAAAGCTGGATGAGAATCCAGAAGAAGGACAAAGTGATCAAGCACAGTTGGATGAGCCTGAGCCGGTAGAACAGGTTATTGAACAACCTGAGGCTCAGACATCACGGGAACCGCGAAGATCGGGTAGGATTCGTCGACAGCCTGAGCGCTATGACGGAGTCTACATCATTGACAATGATGAACCCCTTACTTATGCGGATGCGGTCAGTGGACCAGAGTCAGCGAGATGGCTTGAGGCTATGCGCGCCGAGATGGACTCCATGTCAGATAACCAAGTCTGGGATTTGGTTGATCCGCCTCCGGGACTTATCCCTATAGGCTGTAAATGGATCTTCAAGAAGAAGATTGACATGGATGGTAACGTAGTTACCTATAAAGGCAGGCTAGTTGCGAAAGGTTTCAAACAAATCTACGGGATAGATTATGATGAAACTTTCTCACCTGTAGCCATGTTTAAGTCTATTCGGATTCTTTTCGCGATAGCTGCATATTATGATTATGAGATTTGGCAGATGGATGTGAAAACAGCTTTCCTTAATGGAAATCTGGATGAGGATGTGTATATGACACAACCAGAAGGTTTCACTAATCCAGCAGATCGTCATAAAATATGCAAGTTAAAGAAGTCCATTTATGGACTTAAACAAGCATCAAGAAGCTGGAATATTCGTTTTGATGAATCAGTTACTGAATTTGGTTTCATCAAGAACGAGGATGACCCGTGTGTATATAAGAGGTTTAGTGGGAGCGTGATTACTTTCCTAGTCCTCTACGTCGATGATATCTTGATCATTGGAAACGACATTCCTGAAATGCATGCTGTTAAGGCATGGCTGAGGAAATGTTTCCAGATGAAAGATCTAGGAGAAGCAGCCTATGTGTTAGGTGTGAAGATCTACAGGGATAGATCTAAGAGGCTTCTCGGGCTGTGCCAGAGTACTTACATCGATAAGGTCCTGGAGAGATTTCACTTAGAGAATTCTAAGCGAGGATATCTTCCAGTCAGACATGGTCTGAATCTTTCTAAGAGTCAGTGTCCACAAACACAGACTGAGAAAGATGAAATGAACAATACGCCTTATGCTTCGGCTATTGGTTCTATAATGTATGCGATGTTGTGGACTCGCCCAGACGTTGCTTACGGGTTAAGCGTAACCAGTCGTTACCAGAGTAATCCAGGTATGGCGCACTGGATTGCAGTCAAGAACATTTTAAAATATCTGCGGAGGACCAAAGATATGTTCTTGATATATGGTGGTCAGGAAGAACTCAGTATTGAAGGATATACTGACGCTTCGTTCCAGTCTGACCAGGATGATTTCCGATCGCAATCAGGCTATGTTTTTAGCTTGAATGGAGGTGCAGTGGTGTGGAAAAGTTTCAAACAGTCAACTGTTGCTGATTCCACAACAGAAGCCGAGTATGTTGCAGCCTCGGAAGCATCCAAGGAGGCAGTGTGGATTCGTAAGTTCGTGAGAGAACTTGGTGTCGTTCCTTCGTGTGCAGATCCTTTGGTTATCTTCTGTGATAACACTGGAGCAATCGCACAGGCAAAGGAACCACGGTCGCACCAGAAGTCCAAGCACATACAGAGACGGTTTCATTTGATCAGGGAGATCATAGATCGTGGCGAGATCAAAGTATGCAAGGTTCATACAGATGACAATCTGGCAGACCCGCTTACCAAGCCTCTGGCGCAGCAGAAGCATGAGAAGCACTGTAATAATATGGGTTTGAGATTTCTCAACCATTAGATTAAGTGCAAGTGGGAGATTGTTGGGGTAT
This sequence comes from Costus lasius, assembly GCA_027563935.2. Classification (NCBI taxonomy): domain Eukaryota; kingdom Viridiplantae; phylum Streptophyta; class Magnoliopsida; order Zingiberales; family Costaceae; genus Costus; species Costus lasius. Next base: position 59,420,058 of record CM050454.1, on the reverse strand, counting down.
GCCCTTAAGGCTAATGTTTGAGGCCTATGGGAATGTAACAAGTATCATGTAATAAACTCTATGTGTTTATAAAGGCATGGTTGTTATTCAGTTAGCTACATTGTCTGCTGCAATATATGTTCTTCTGAATAATGTCTCAAAGCTGTTCAGCTGGGCTGACATGCTATTATGTCCTTAGTCGATATATCTTGGTAAACTTGAGACAGCCTCGATATGGTTAAGACTAATATGTGTTCTAATCTTATAGGATGCTTCGAGCATGGAATAAGATGTAGACTCATGGGTACATGGGATGTACTGGACAGACCCTACTAGGATGTTCAATTGTTTGTCACAATGTGAATATTCCTTGATTAAGACAAGTGGCACATTTCCTCTGACTTGAGATCACTTGTGTTTTCTAAATGATGATTGTCATTGTTTTGAGGTAGTTCAATATCATTTGAAACATAATAATTATAGACTATCTTGGATGGTGAGCTTGAATCAGGTTAGAGCACTAGTGATAGACATAGGATTGCCGTCTCCTTGTTTAAGGAGTGTGATGTTCTAAAGGGGCCCCCTGGATGAGATGATTGAGAGAGTGTATGGCCATACCCAGGTGACAGTGCTCATCTGTTCTAATCATGCTCATCATATTGGAGTTACGAGCTTGACAGGCTTGTCCAATAAGAACATCCAGTGGCAAAGGAAACATGTATGCTTTGTGAATTGATTCACACTTGTGATGTTTTTGGGTGAAGTCTTGGAAGACTCTTTCCTTGATATCGGGAGACAGTGATGTGTTGCTAGATACCCCTCACTGGTTGTGATAATGTAAATTATCGTTACCGATGTTTTAAGGAAACCCTCAGGGTCGCACAATTGATGATATGGCTTACTTAAGTCAGATCGTGTGGACTGAATTGTTTCGGGTTCAGTTTAAAGGGATTTAATCTCTGATTGTGAGTGAGATCTGGTCTGATCATGTTTGATTGATTAGGGCTTGAGATCGGTAAGCTTCGATCGAGAGAAGAGATGCTAGATCGGTCAGATCAGGAGCATCATAGAGATCAACGGCTAGATCTGGAACCTTAGGGTTTTAATATGATCTAGGCCATGTCGTTTGGTTTATTTGGTAATTGAACCAAAATTAAATTAAACCAAAATGGTTCAAGCATTGGCGACAAGTTCACTTGGCGTGAACATGTTGGGCGGTTAGTGGTGCTATTTTTAGCCACCATGATCTCCACTTGGAGACACTCACGTTCGAAAGAGAGTGCTCTCTCTATTCTCGCCACTTGAACGCATTCCTCTAGTTTTTCCCGTGGGTGACGACGCCTTGGATTGAGAGGAGAAATCGGCAAAGAAAAGATCTCTTCATCCCTTTCTCATTTTCGATCAAAGACTTCTTTGGATCTTGCTAGCACAAGGATCGCAAAGAGGAGTAGGCGACATCAACTGTGTGCGTCACCTCTGGAGAAGATCTGCTTTGATCTTTGCTTCCTAGGCGCCATTCGAAATGGCTATGGTATGAGTTTTATCTCTTACATGCAATCGTTTCCATTTGGTTGATCATATCACATGAACCGATTCTTGAAACCCTAATCCGCTGCCCAAAATTTTTATGCGCCACTGCCTAGGGTTTTCGCTCCCCCTAGAAGGGGACCCCCCTTAGTTTAAGGGGTACATTACAATAACAAGAAGTAAACTAAGGAGAAATTTAGACCAATAATCACATAGGTAAAATTATCATGGCAAAATTATCTTGACGAAATAAAAAGTATCTAATCATTAAAAATCAAAAGGATTACACCCATGTCCCAAATATGTTTAAGCTTGCATGGAGAAATAAATACAATCTACCATAGTTTCAAAGTATCAGAAATTGAAGAGAAGGAAGAAATAAACTTTACAACGCGGCTGTAATAGAAATTATAGCCGTAATCACGCGTATGAACAGTGTCGGTGGCGTTCTTTCCTTGATTCCTCCTCCAATAGAACTCCTTTTGCTCTAAAACTTCTGGTGCGTCCTCCGCTCCTCTAGGCGAAGCTTCTGAGTGAAAATCACGGCGAGAGTTGCCCTCTACGCCTCTCGGGGTGAGGCCAAACCCTAACCACCTCTCTGTCAATTGGTTCTTCGATACTAGATAAAAATTCTCAACTTTTAGTGAGTGTGTCTTCTCCTCTTAAGGATGAGTCTGCAGCAACTTTCGGATCTCAATTTAGAGCTCTGGATCAAAAGTTATGGTCCGCGCAAGAATCAGACCTGCAAAACTCACGAATTTGACTTGAAAATACGGCCGTGTTATATTTTACAGCAGTGCCGTATTTTCGCTCGCGTGTTATGTTTTCATATTGTCGCAAAAATATGGCCCGTAAAATGGTTTATGGCACTGCCGTAAAATCGGCTGGACTCTCTGGTCGAAAACATCTGGAAAATACGGCCCGTGTAATTCCTTACAGCAGTGCCGTAAAATCAGCAAAGGTCTCTGTTCTGAAAACGCTCAAAAATATGGCCCATAAAATGGTTTACGACAGTGCCGTATTTTTGGCAAAATCTACTGTTCCGGTTCTCTCCAAATTACGGCAGTGTTCTTGATTTTACGGTAGCGTATGAAAATACGATACCGCAAAATAGAATACGGCATTACCGTATTTTTTTGAGTTGCTCCGTTTTACGTGGAATTTTTTGGGTGATCTTCTCTTGATGACGGTAACTCTTTCATGTATTTGATATTGCTTGAAAATGAAAGATCCCCTCAAGGAGAGGGAGAAACCCTAAGCATGCGTAAATTAAAAAATTTGCATGGGCGGAATTAGGGTTTTTCTAGGATCGCATGTAATATGAACATATGATCAACATTATTTCTTTGTATAGATCAAGATAGGATCTTACCAAGGCCATTGATTCGAATGGTGTCATGGAAGCAAGTGTTGGGGTATGCCCTTAAGGCTAATGTTTGAGGCCTATGGGAATGTATCAGTATCATGTAATAAACTGTTATGTTTATAAAGGCATGGTTGTTATTCAGTTAGTTACATTGTCTGCTGCAATATATGTTCTTCTGAATAATGTCTCAAAGCTGTTCAGCTGGGCTGACATGCAATTATGTCCTTAGTCGATATATCTTGGTGAACATGAGACAGCCTTGATATGGTCAAGACTAATATGTGTTCTAATCTTATAGGATGCTTCGAGCATGGAATAAGATGTAGACTCATGGGTACATTGGATGTACTGGACAGACCCTACTAGGATGTTCAATTGTTTGTCACAATGTGAATATTCCTTGAATGTGACAAGTGGCACATTTCCTCTGACTTGAGATCACTTGTGTTATCTAAATGATGATTGCCATTGTTTTGAGGTAGTTCAATATCATTTGAAACATAATGATTATAGACTATCTTGGATTGTGAGCTTGAATCAGGTTAGGGCACTAGTGATAGACATAGGATTGCCGTCTCCTTGTTTAAGGAGTGTGATGTTCTAAAGGGGCCCCCTGGATGAGATGATTGAGAAAGTGTATGGCCATACCCAGGTGACTGTGTTCATCTGATCTAATCATGCACATCATATTGGAGTTACAAGCTTGACAGGCTTGTCCAATAAGAACATCCAGTGGCAAAGGAAATATGCATGCCTTGTGAATTGATTCACACTTGTGCTATGGTTTGGGTGTAGTCTTGGAAGACTCTTTCCTTTATATCGGGAGACAGTGATGTGTTGCTAGATACCCCTCACTGATCGTGATAATGAGAATTATCGTTACCGACATTTAGAGGAAACCCTCAGGGTCGCACAATTTGATGATATGGCTTACTTAAGTCAGATCGTGTGGACTGAATTGTTCGGGTTCAGTTTAAAGGGATTTAATCTCTGATTGTAAGTGAGATCTGGTCTAATCATGTTTGATTGATTAGGGCTTGAGATCGGTAAGCTTTGATCGAGAGATTGGATGCTAGATCGGTCAGATCAGGAGCATCGAGAGATTGACGGTCAGATCAAGAACTTAAGTGTTTATTGTGGTCTGGACTGATTGCTTGGTTTATTTGGTTATTGAACCAAACTTAAGTGAACCGGCTCATGGATGAGCGCTTGGTTCAATTCAAAGAAGAGAGGAAAATGCGATTGGTTAAATGCATGAACACATGATCGCATGAAAGAGTAAGGTTGGCTATTTTTAGCAACCACGTCTCCATGTCTTGTGTGGAGCGCATATCGTGTGGCCTCCTCTCTATTCTCGTCGCCTCCTCTCGTGTTGATCATTATTCTTCACGCCTTGAAGAGTCGAGAAGAAAAACAAGCAAGCTCTCTCTCATTTCCCATACGAAGGACTCCTTGAAGATTTGCTAGCACAAAGTCGCCAAGGAAGTAGTCGCCTTCTCATTGTGTGCGTCATCTAAGGAGAAGAGGCACTTGCGTCTTTGATTCTAAGACACCATCAAACCGATGGCAATGGTATGATTTTATCTCTTGTGCAATCGGTTTTTAAGTTGATAATAATACATGCATCAAAGGTCCTAGAAACCCTCCTTTCCGTTGCTTTAAAAATTACATGCGCCTATCTAGGGTTCGCCCCCCCCCCCCCTTATTTAGGGGTTCTTTCAATTGGTATCAGAGCCATTGTTTGCATGTTTCTATGATTGCTTAAAACTTTGTGATCCATGTATAAGTATGCTTAGATCTATAACATGCGCATATTAGATGTTCCATGCGAAAAATATATCATGTTACATTCAAACCTTGGCGCATGTTCTTGGCGCTTGTTTTTGTATGTTTTTCTCAAAAACTTATATCACATGCGCGTATAACCTTAGATCTAAGGCACCTACTGTAAACCCTTAGATGGGTTATTAGGGTTGAAATCTCAGTCTAGTCAAGATCCAACCAGTCTGATCAGACTATCTGACAGCCTGAATGGGTCGACCAGATAGCACCTTGGCGCAAGCCTGAGGTGGCTATAGGTCGACTGCAGACAGGTGTGTAGCGATGTCTGATTGAGACAACTAATGAACACACATGAGTTAGGCCCGGGGTCACACCCCGCTTGCCAGACCTCATTGTGGTTGTTCAGCCCCTGGCGCATGCATAGTTGACCTTATGGTCAACTCAAGTCAGTTAGGACTTGGTGCATGAAAGGGCAGTGGATCTGACTGGGTCTGATGAGTGGATCCCTAGTAATGGACCATTGTAAGGTAGTAGGGCGAATAAGGAAAATTAAAATTGATCCCAAGGGGTTTTCGAAATTTAATTTTTCATGAGTGGATCACATGTTGGTTGTTGCATATGCTTGTTTATTTCTTCTTATGTGGGCTGCCCGTTATTAATGTGTGCTGTGCTGGGGCCTGCGTGCCTGGGAGTTAATTGTAAATTAATTTTTATTTTTGTGATCTGCGAATCACAGTTTAATTAATTTATAATGTGAAATTGACCTGCGTGTCAATCTTGTCTAGATAGTTAAATTTGTAATTTAATTAGACAAGAGCACAGAGCACACTTGGCAGAGGCGCATGCAGCAGTGGCTGGACCAGGTGGGAGGTCTAGGGATCGACCCTAGGACCAGGCGCATATTCCTGGTGGGCGCACCTATGCTGCAGATGGCGCTTGGGCCCTGGTTTGGGCCAGATGAGCAGCTAAAGACCCATGAAGAGCAAGTGAAGACTTAATTTAAGTTAAGGTCTCACTAGGGCTATGGGCTTTTACCACATAAGATTCATGCTTTCTTTTATTGTTTAAATATTAGAATTGCATGATTAGTTTATCTTCTGCTATCACCATAGGAATTGCATGATAGTGAAGAAGATAAAAGACCGTTAAAATCCAACGATGAAATATCAAGCTCGTAAGCCTTCTGACGCGAAACCTCACTGTTCTGATTATCGTTGGAGCCGTGTTGTACCCACTCAGTGGGCACGTCCATCTATCTTCAGACGGTGCTGGACTACACCTGTGTGTTACAGAGTAGGGATTTATCCCTTCTCGTTGCTCAGCATAGCACATGGTGGTCCAGGGAGTAGGTCGGGTCAGCTTGACCGTGTAGGCTACATATGTGGCGCATATGGTAGCACATGGAGGCAGCCATCTGTGGGGTCAGAGACTGTGTTGTACCAACTCAGTTGGCACAGTCTGCTGGATTGCCCGGATGAAGGGGAGAATCGCACGGGTTGGCGATTGGCTGGGACAGCCTACCAGAGATTAGTGCTTGTACTCTCTGTGCATCTTATCTCGCCTGAGCGGGACGCGGAGACCAAGTATGAAATCTGGATCCCATCTCACTAAAAGAGTTCTACTCTTTCGGGCTGTTTTGCTGGATTTTTCAGCCAGATAAAATAGTGAGAAAAAGAATCTTTCTTAAGTCCTGATTGATTCTTATACATTGATACTGACCTTGCTGTTCTTGCATTGTTGTAGATACCTGCAGCAACGAACACCATGAACTTCAATGTGCGATCCCTACTGGAAAGGGAGAAGTTTGCTGGGCCGAACTTCTCTGACTGGTTTGGACACCTTAAGATCGTTCTTAAGGCAGAGAGGAAACTGTATGTCCTCGAGACGGCGATACCGCCGCAGCCCCGCTCCGAACGCCGCAAGGGCGGTTCGGGAAGCCTATGAAAAGCACGTCAATGATAGCATTGATGTCGCTTGCCTGATGCTAGCGTCTATGACGCCACCCGCTGCAGCGTCAGCATGAGGACATGTCGGCTATAGAGATTATAGCGAACCTCAAGATGCTGTATGCTGCACAGGCAAGGACTGAGCGCTACAATTTGACGAAGCTCTTCTTTCAGAGCAAACTGGCTGAAGGGAGCCCAGTGGGAGCTCACGTGCTCAAGATGATTGGGCACAAGGAGGCTCTAGAGAAACTGGGGCATACCATCAACCAGGAGCTTGCTGTGGACATTATTCTGCAGTCTCTCCCGCCTTCATTCGACGCGTTCATTATTAATTTTAATATGAACAAAATCGATTGTACTCCGGCAGAGCTGCTGAATATGCTCTTGACCACTGAGGAGACTCTGAAGGGTAAGCCTTCGACCTCTGTCTTAATGGTTCCTTCCAGGAACAAGAAGAAGGGGAAGAAGGGCAAGGCCACTGTCAAGAGCTACAGCAAGGCTCTGAAGCAAAAGGTGAAGCGGTCCAAGGAATACAGGTGTTTCCACTGTGGCCAGCTGGGTCACTGGAAAAAGGACTGTAAAGCGCTCCAAGGAGATAAGAGGGGAAGCATCGCTTCTGGCTCAGGTATATTCGTGACTGAGGTCATGTTTTCTTCTTCTATATCATGGGTGTTGGACACTGCATGTGGAGTTCACATTTGTTCAAATGTACAGGAACTCAAGAGAAGAAGGCAGGTGGGACAGCATGAGGTGGACCTACGCGTTGGAAACGGAGCACGGGTTGCTGCTGTTGCTGTAGGAGACTACTTCATTTCTTTACCATCTGGCATTGTATTGGAACTAGACAATTGTTATTTTGTTCCCAGTATTACTAAAAATATTATCTCCATTCCTGCTCTTGTCAGGAAGGGATTTTCCTTTGAATGCAATATTTCAAAGTGTGTTTTATCTTTAGATAATATTGTTTATGCAACTGGTTCAATTAGCAATGGGTTATTCATGTTGGACATGGAATGTTCGATACAGCAAATTGATATTAAGAAAGCCAAGTATGCTGATGACAGCACCTTGTTATGGCATAGTCGTTTAGGCCATATTAACGAGAAACGCATTAAGCGGTTGCATGATAATGGACTGCTGGGATCATTCTCCTATAAGGAGATTGATACATGCAAGGCTTGTTTGATGGGTAAAATGACGAAGTCACCTTTTCCTCATAAAGGTCAAAGGGCTTCAGGTTTACTTGACCTTATACACAGTGATGTGTGTGGGCCATTTAGTAAACATGCCAGAGGTGGCTATCAGTACTTCATTACCTTTACTGATGATTTCAGTAGGTATGGCTATGTCTATCTGATGAGACATAAGAGTGAATCTTTTGACAAGTTCAAAGAGTTCAAGAATGAAGTACAAAATCAGCTAGGCCGAAATATCAAGGCACTTCGCTCAGATCGAGGTGGTGAATACTTGAGTCATACGTTTACTGACTATCTGAAGGAGTGTGGGATTATCTCACAGCTCACTCCGCCAGGAACACCGCAATGGAATGGTGTGTCCGAGAGGAGAAATAGAACGTTACTTGATATGGTTCGTTCTATGATGAGTCAGGCTACTCTTCCATACTCCTTTTGGGGTTTTGCGCTGGAAACAGCTGCAAAGGTACTAAACCGAGTGCCATCCAAGGCAGTTTCTAAGACTCCATATGAGTTATGGTATGGGAAACAGCCGAGCTTGACATTTATCAGGATCTGGGGCTGCGAGGCTTATGTCAAAAAGCTCGCCTCTGGGAAACTAGAGAGCAGATCTGACAAATGTATCTTTGTCGGTTACCCTAAGGAAACTAAGGGTTATTATTTCTACGATCCCAAGGAGAACAAGGTTTTTGTTGCTCGGACGGCCATATTTCTTGAGAAGGAGTTTCTTCTGCAAGAGGCCAGTGGGAGAGAAATAAAGCTGGATGAGAATCCAGAAGAAGGACAAAGTGACCAAGCAGAGTTGGATGAGCCTGAGCCGGTAGAACAGGTTATTGAACAACCTGAGGCTCAGATATCACGGGAACCGCGAAGATCGGGAAGGATCCGTCGACAGCCTGAGCGCTATGACGGAGTCTACATCATTGATCATGATGAACCCCTCACTTATGCGGATGCGGTCAGTGGACCGGAGTCAGCGAGATGGCTTGAAGCTATGCGCGCCGAGATGGACTCCATGTCAGATAACCAAGTTTGGGATTTGGTTGATCCGCCTCCGGGAGTTATCCCTATAGGCTGTAAATGGATCTTCAAGAAGAAGATTGACATGGATGGTAACGTAGTTACCTATAAAGGCAGGCTAGTTGCGAAAGGTTTCAAACAAATCTACGGGATAGATTATGATGAAACTTTCTCACCTGTAGCCATGTTTAAGTCTATTCGGATTCTTTTCGCGATAGCTGCATACTATGATTATGAGATCTGGCAGATGGATGTGAAAACAGCTTTCCTTAATGGAAATCTGGATGAGGATGTGTACATGACACAACCAGAGGGTTTCACTAATCCAGCAGATCGTCATAAGATATGCAAGTTAAAGAAGTCTATTTATGGACTTAAGCAAGCATCTAGAAGCTGGAATATTCGTTTTGATGAATCAGTCACCGAATTTGGTTTCATCAAGAACGAGGATGACCCGTGTGTATATAAGAGGTTTAGTGGGAGCGTAATTACTTTTCTAGTCCTCTATGTCGATGACATCTTGATCATTGGAAATGACATTCCTGAAATGCATGCTGTTAAAGCATGGCTGAGGAAATGTTTCCAGATGAAAGATTTAGGAGAAGCAGCCTATGTATTAGGTGTGAAGATCTACAGGGATAGATCTAAGAGGCTTCTCGGGCTGTGCCAGAGTACTTACATCGATAAGGTCCTGGAGAGATTTCATTTAGAGAATTCTAAACGAGGATATCTTCCAGTCAGACATGGTCTGAATCTTTCGAAGAGTCAGTGTCCACAAACACAGACTGAGAAAGATGAAATGGACAATACGCCTTATGCTTCGGCTATTGGTTCCATTATGTATGCGATGTTGTGTACTCGCCCAGACGTCGCTTACGGGTTAAGCGTGACCAGTCGTTTCCAAGGTAATCCAGGTATGGCGCACTGGATTGCAGTCAAGAATATTTTAAAATATCTGCGGAGGACCAAAGATATGTTCTTGATATATGGTGGTCAGGAAGAACTCAGTATTGAAGGATATACTGACGCTTCGTTCCAGTCTGACCAGGATGATTTCCGATCGCAATCAGGCTATGTTTTTAGCTTTAATGGAGGTGCAGTGGTGTGGAAGAGTTTCAAACAGTCAACTGTTGCTGATTCTACAACAGAAGCCGAGTATGTTGCAGCCTCGGAAGCATCCAAGGAGGCAGTGTGGATGCGTAAGTTCGTGAGAGAACTTGGTGTCGTTCCTTCGAGTGCAGATCCTTTGGTTATCTTCTGTGATAACACTGGAGCAATTGCACAAGCAAAGGAACCACGGTCGCACCAGAAGTCCAAGCACATACAGAGACGGTTTCATTTGATCAGGGAGATCATAGATCGTGGCGAGATCAAAATCTGCAAGGTTCATACAGATGACAATCTGGCTGACCCGCTTACCAAGCCTCTGGCGCAGCAGAAGCATGAGAAGCACTGTAATAATATGGGTTTGAGATTTCTCAACCATTAGATTAAGTGCAAGTGGGAGATTGTTGGGGTATACCCTTAAGGCTAATGTTTGAGGCCTATGGGAATGTATTAGTATCATGTAATAAACTGTTATGTTTATAAAGGCATGGTTGTTATTCAGTTAGTTACATTGTCTGCTGCAATATATGTTCTTCTGAATAATGTCTCAAAGCTGTTCAGCTGGGCTGACATGCAATTATGTCCTTAGTCGATATATCTTGGTGAACATGAGACAGCCTTGATATGGTCAAGACTAATATGTGTTCTAATCTTATAGGATGCTTCGAGCATGGAATAAGATGTAGACTCATGGGTACATTGGATGTACTGGACAGACCCTACTAGGATGTTCAATTGTTTGTCACAATGTGAATATTCCTTGAATGTGACAAGTGGCACATTTCCTCTGACTTGAGATCACTTGTGTTATCTAAATGATGATTGCCATTGTTTTGAGGTAGTTCAATATCATTTGAAACATAATGATTATAGACTATCTTGGATTGTGAGCTTGAATCAGGTTAGGGCACTAGTGATAGACATAGGATTGCCGTCTCCTTGTTTAAGGAGTGTGATGTTCTAAAGGGGCCCCCTGGATGAGATGATTGAGAAAGTGTATGGCCATACCCAGGTGACTGTGTTCATCTGATCTAATCATGCACATCATATTGGAGTTACAAGCTTGACAGGCTTGTCCAATAAGAACATCCAGTGGCAAAGGAAATATGCATGCCTTGTGAATTGATTCACACTTGTGCTATGGTTTGGGTGTAGTCTTGGAAGACTCTTTCCTTTATATCGGGAGACAGTGATGTGTTGCTAGATACCCCTCACTGATCGTGATAATGAGAATTATCGTTACCGACATTTAGAGGAAACCCTCAGGGTCGCACAATTTGATGATATGGCTTACTTAAGTCAGATCGTGTGGACTGAATTGTTCGGGTTCAGTTTAAAGGGATTTAATCTCTGATTGTAAGTGAGATCTGGTCTAATCATGTTTGATTGATTAGGGCTTGAGATCGGTAAGCTTTGATCGAGAGATTGGATGCTAGATCGGTCAGATCAGGAGCATCGAGAGATTGACGGTCAGATCAAGAACTTAAGTGTTTATTGTGGTCTGGACTGATTGCTTGGTTTATTTGGTTATTGAACCAAACTTAAGTGAACCGGCTCATGGATGAGCGCTTGGTTCAATTCAAAGAAGAGAGGAAAATGCGATTGGTTAAATGCATGAACACATGATCGCATGAAAGAGTAAGGTTGGCTATTTTTAGCAACCACGTCTCCATGTCTTGTGTGGAGCGCATATCGTGTGGCCTCCTCTCTATTCTCGTCGCCTCCTCTCGTGTTGATCATTATTCTTCACGCCTTGAAGAGTCGAGAAGAAAAACAAGCAAGCTCTCTCTCATTTCCCATACGAAGGACTCCTTGAAGATTTGCTAGCACAAAGTCGCCAAGGAAGTAGTCGCCTTCTCATTGTGTGCGTCATCTAAGGAGAAGAGGCACTTGCGTCTTTGATTCTAAGACACCATCAAACCGATGGCAATGGTATGATTTTATCTCTTGTGCAATCGGTTTTTAAGTTGATAATAATACATGCATCAAAGGTCCTAGAAACCCTCCTTTCCGTTGCTTTAAAAATTACATGCGCCTATCTAGGGTTTCGCCCCCCCCTTATTTAGGGGTTCTTTCAGCAAGAGGGCGAATTGGCTCTCCTCCAAAGAAGACGCACACAAAGGTGATGATGACTACTCCCTTGGCGTCCTTGTGCTAGCAAAGCTTCAAGGTGTCCTAGTCGTATGGAGGAGATGAGATGATCCTCTTTGTGGCCGAAAGCTCTCTTCTCCAATGCGTGAAGATTGATCACTCCACATGGCCGAGACCCATGAAGAGAAGAGGCGTTTGTTAGCGTTTAGGCGTTACATGATTTCCATAAATGGAAAGTCATGAAGCCATGCGTTCATGTCTTGTGAACGAACCAAAACGCCAACTCAATTGAACCAAGTGTTCATGTCTTGTGAGCGGGTTTAATTTAATTTGGTTCAATTGCATTTGGTCCAAGGACCAAATCGAACCAAGCCAAGCCATGGTCTAAATCTTATATGAACCATGAAGGTTCAAGATCTAACCGTACATCTCTTGATGCTCTTGATCTCACCGATCAAGCATCAATCCTCTCGATCGAAGATTACCGATCTCAAGCCCTAATCAATCAAACATGATCAGACCAGATCTCACTTACAATCAGAGTTTAAACTCCTTTAAACTGAACCAAAACAATTCAGTCCGCACGATCTGACATAAGTAAGCCATATCATCAAATTGTGCGACCCTAAGGGTTTCCTTTAAATGTCGGTAATGATAACTTACGTTATCACGACCAGTGAGGGGTATCCAGCAACACATCACTGTCTCCCGATATAAAGGAAAGAGTCTTCCAAGACTACACCCAAACCACAGCACAAGTGTGAATTCAATTCACTAGACATACATGTTTCCTTTGCCACTGGATGTTCTTATTGGACAAGCGTGTCAAGCCTGTAATCCCAATATGATGAGAATGATTAGATCAGATGAACATAGTCATCTGGGTATGGCCATACACTTTCTCAAGCATCTCATCCAGGGGGCCCCTATAGAACATCACACTCCAAATAAGGAGACGGCAATCCTATATCTATCACTAGTGCCCTAACATGACTCATGCTTATTATCCAAGATAGTTTATAACCATTATATTTCAAATGATATTGAACTACCTCAAAACAATGCCAATCATCATTTAGAAACACAAGTGATCTCAAGTCAGAGGAAATATGCCACTTGCTTACATACAAGGATTATTCACATTGTGACAAGCAATTGAATATCCTTGTAGGGTCTGTCCAGTACATCCAATGTACCTATGAGTCTACATCTTATTCCATGCTCGAAGCATCCTATAAGATTAGAACACATATTAGTCTCAATCATATCAAGGCTGTCTCATGTTCACCAAGATATCTCGACTAAGGACTATACTGCATGTCAGCCTAGCTGAACATCACTGAGACATTATTCAGAAGTATTCATATTGCAGCAGATAATGTAACAACCTGAATAACAACCATTGCCTTTATAAACATTGAGTTTATACATGATACTGATACAATCCCAAGGCCTCAAACATTAGCCTTAAGGGCATACCCCAACAATCTCCCACTTGCACTTAATCTAATGGTTGAGAAATCTCAAACCCATATTATTACAGTGCTTCTCATGCTTCTGCTGCGCCAGAGGCTTAGTAAGCGGGTCAGCCAGATTGTCATCTGTATGAACCTTGCAGATTTTGATCTCACCACGATCAATGATCTCTCGGATCAAATGAAACCTTCTCTGTATGTGCTTGGACTTCTGGTGCGACCGTGGTTCCTTTGCTTGTGCTATTGCTCCAGTGTTATCACATAAGATAACCAATGGATCTGCACTCGAAGGAACATCACCAAGTTCCTGAATGAACTTACGAATCCACACTGCCTCCTTGGATGCTTCCGAGGCTGCAACATACTCGGCTTCTGTTGTGGAATCAGCAACAATAGACTGTTTGAAACTTTTCCACACCACTGCACCTCCATTCAAGCTAAAAACATAGCCTGATTGCGATCGGAAATCATCCTGGTCAGATTGGAACGAAGCGTCAGTATATCCTTCAATACTGAGTTCTTCCTGACCTCCATATACCAAGAACATATCTTTGGTCCTCCGAAGATATTTCAAAATGTTCTTGACCGCAATCCAGTGCGCCTTACCTGGATTACTTTGGAATCGACTGGTCACGCTTAACCCGTAAGCGACGTCTGGGCGAGTACACAACATCGCATACATAATGGACCCAATAGCCGAAGCATAAAGCGTATTGTCCATTTCATCTTTCTCAGTCTGTGTTTGTGGACACTGACTCTTTGAAAGATTCAGACCATGTCTGACTGGAAGATATCCTCTTTTAGAATTTTCTAAATGAAATCTCTACAGGACTTTATCGATGTAAGTACTCTGGCACAGCCCGAGAAGCCTCTTAGATCTATCCCTGTAGATCTTCACACCTAATACATAGGCTGCTTCTCCTAAATCTTTCATCTGGAAACATTTTCTTAACCATGCCTTGACGGCATGTAGTTCAGGAATGTCGTTTCCAATGATCAAGATATCATCGACGTAGAGGACTAGGAAAGTAATCACGCTCCCACTAAACCTCTTATATACACACGGGTCATCTTCATTCTTGATGAAACTAAATTCACAGATTGATTCATCAAAACGAATATTCTAGCTTCTTGATGCTTGTTTAGGTCCATAAATGGACTTCTTTAACTTGCATATTTTATGATGATCTGATGGATTGGTGAAACCTTCAGGTTGTGTCATATACACATCCTCCTGCAGATTTCCATTAACGAAAGCAGTCTTCACATCCATTTGCCAGATCTCATAATCATAATATGCTGCTATCGCGAGAATAATCCGAATAGACTTGAACATGGCTACAGGAGAGAAAGTTTCATCATAATCTATCCTGTAGATTTGTTTGAAACCTTTCGCAACTAGCCTGCCTTTATAGGTAACCACGTTACCATCCATGTCAATCTTCTTCTTGAAGATCCATTTACAGCCTATAGGGATTACTCCCGGAGGCGGATCAACCAAATCCCAGACTTGGTTATCTGACATGGAGTCTATCTCGGCTCGCATAGCTTCAAGCCATCTCGCTGAATCCGGTCCACTGACCGCATCCGCATAAGTGAGGGGTTCATCATGATCAATGATGTAGACTCCGTCATAGCGCTCAGGCTGTCGACGGATCCTTCCCGATCTTCGCGGTTCCCGTGATATCTGAGCCTCAGGTTGTTCAATAACCTCATCTATTGGCTCAGGCTCATCCAACTGTGCTTGACTACTTTGTCCTTCCTCTGGATTCTCATCCAGCTTTTTTTCTCTTCCACTGGCTTCTTGCAGAAGAAATTCCTTCTCAAGAAAAATAGCCGTCCGAGCAACAAATACTTTATTCTCTTTGGGATCGTAGAAATAATAACCCTTAGTTTCCTTAGGGTAACCGACAAAGATACATTTCTCAGATCTGCTCTCCAGTTTCCCAGAGGCGAGCTTTTTGACATAAGCCTCGCAACCCCAAATCTTAATAAATGTCAAGCTCGGCTGTTTCCCATACCATAACTCATATGGAGTCTTTGAAACTGCCTTAGATGGCACTCGGTTTAGTACCTTTGCAGCTGTTTCCAGTGCAAATCCCCAAAAGGAGTAAGGTAGAGTAGCCTGACTCATCATTGAACGAACCATATCCAATAAGGTTCTGTTTCTCCTCTCGGACACACCATTCCATTGCGGTGTTCCTGGCGGAGTGAGCTGTGAGATAATCCCACACTCCTTCAGATAGTCAGTAAACTCTCGACTCAAGTATTCTCCACCTCGATCTGAGCGAAGTGCCTTGATATTTTGGCCTAGCTGATTTTGTACTTCATTTTTGAACTCTTTGAACTTGTCAAAAGATTCACTCTTATGTCTCATAAGATAGACATAACCATACCTACTGAAATCATCAGTAAAGGTAATGAAGTATGAATAGCCACCTCTGGCATGTTTACTAAATGGCCCACACACATCACTGTGAATGAGATCAAGTAAACCTGAAGCCCTTTGACCTTTATTAGAAAAAGGAGCTTTCGTCATTTTACCCATTAAACAAGCTTTGCATGTATCAAGCTCCTCACAAGAGAATGATCCCAGCAGTCCATGGTCATGCAACCGCTTAATGCGCTTCTTGTTAATATGGCCTAAATGACTATGCCATAGCAAGGTGCTGTTATCAGCATACTTGGCTTTCTTATTATCAATTTGTTGTATAGAACATTCCATGTCCAACATGAATAACCCATTGTTAATTGATCCAGTAGCATAAACTATATTATCAAAAGTAATAACACACTTTGAAATATTACATTCAAAGGAAAATCCTTTCCTGACAAGAGCAGGAATAGAGATAATATTTTTCGTTATGCTTGGTACAAAATAACAATTGTCCAATTCCAATACAAGACCAGATGGTAATGAGATGTGATATTCTCCTACAGCAACAGCAGCAACCCGTGCCCCGTTTCCAACTCGTAGGTCCACCTCATGCTGTCCCACCTGTCTTCTTCTCCTGAGTTCCTGTACATTTGAACAAATGTGAACTCCACATGCGGTGTCCAACACCCATGAAATAGAAGAAGAAGATATCATGACTTCAGTCACAAAGATACCTGAGCCAGAAGCAAAAGGCTTGCTTATCTTCTTGTCTCCTTGGAGCGCTTTACAGTCCTTCTTCCAGTGACCCAGCTGGCCACAATGGAAACATCTGTATTCCTTCGACCGCTTAACCTTTTGTTTCAGAGCCTTGCTGTAGCTCTTAACAGGGGCTTTGCCCTTCTTCCCCTTCTTTTTGTTCCTTGAATGAACCATCAAGACAGAGGATGAAGGCTTTCCCTTTAGAGTCAACTCTGTAGTCAATAGCATGTTCAGTAACTCTGCCGGGGTACAGTCGATCTTGTTCATATTAAAATTAATAATGAACGGATCGAAAGAGGCCGGGAGAGACTGCAGTATGATGTCTACAGCAAGCTCCTGATTGATGGTATGTCCCAGTTTCTCTAGAGCCTCCTTATACCCAATCATCTTGAGTACATGAGCTCCCACTGGACTCCCTTCAGTCAGTTTGCTCTGAAAGAAAAGTTTAGTCAAATTGTAGCGTTCAGTCCTCGCCTGTGCAGCATACAGCAACTTGAGGTTCGCTATAATTTCTATAGCCGATAGATCTTCGTGCTGACGCTGCAGCTCTGGCGTCATAGACGCAAGCATCAGGCAAGCGACATCAATGCTGTCATTGACATGCTTCTCATAAGCATCGCGAACCGCCCTTGCGGCGTTCGCAGCGGGTTGAGGCGGTATTGCCGTCTCGAGGACATACAGTTTCCTCTCAGCCTTAAGAACAATCTTAAGGTGTCCGTACCAGTCTGAGAAGTTTGGCCCAGCAAACTTCTCCCTTTCCAGTAGGGATCGCACATTGAAGCTCATGGTGTTCGTTGCTGCAGGAATCTACAACATTGCAAGAACAGCAAGGTCAGTATCAATGTGAGAATCAATCCAGGACTTAAGAATGATTCTTTCTCTCACTATTTTATCTGACTGAAAAATCCAGCAAAACAGTCCGAAAGAGTGACACTCTTTTAGTGAGATGGGATCCAGATTTCATACTTGGTCTCCGCGTCCCGCTCAGGCGAGATAAGATGCACAGAGAGTACAAGCACTAATCTCTGGTAGGCTATCCCTGCCAATCGCCAACCCGTGCGATTCCCCTTCATCTGGGCGATCCAGCCGACTGCGCCAACTGAGTTGGTACAACACAGTCTCTGATCCCACAGATGGCTGCCTCCATATAGCTAACATATGCTCTATATGTAGCCTACATGGTCAAGCTGACCCAACCTACTCCCTGGACCACCAGATGCTATGCTGAGCAACGAGAAGCGATAAATCCCTTCTCTGTAACACGCAGGTGTAATCACACACCGTCTGAAGATAGATGGGCGTGCCCACTGAGTGGGTACAACACGGCCCCAACGATAGTCAGAACAGTGAGGTTTCGCGTCAGAAGGCTTACGCGCTTGATATTTAACGTTGGATTTTAACGGTCCTTTTATCTTCTTAACTATCATGCAAATCCTATGGTGATAGCAGAAGAATAAATCATGCAGTTCTAATTATTTAAACAATAAATGAAAGCATGATGATCTTATGTGGTAAAAGCCCATTAAGCCTAGGTAAGACCTTAATTTAACTTAAGTCTTCACATGAGCTCTTCATGGGTCTTTTGCAACTCCATCTGGCCCCAAGCGCCCACTGCAGCTCAGATGCGCCTACCAGGTAAGATGCGCCTATCCTAGAGTCGAACTCTAGACCTCCCACTGGTTAAGCTACTTGCTGCATGCTCCTCTGCCATGTGTGCTCTGTGCTCATGTCTAATCAAATTACATTTTAATCTATCTAGACATGATTGACACGCAGGTCAATTATACATTATAAATTAATTAAAATGTGATGCGCAGATCACAATTATAATAATTAATAATCCAGGCACGCAGGCCCCAGCACAGCACACATTAAAATTGGGCAGCCCACATAAGATGAAATAGACATTGATTCATGTTTATACAATCAACATGTGATCCAAACAAGAAAATAAAATTTTCAAAAACCCATGGGCATCAATTTTATTTTCCTTATGTGCCCTACTACCTTACAACGGTCCATTAATAGGGATCCACTCATCTGATCTAGTCAGACCCACTGCCCTAGCATGCACCAAGTCCTAACTGACTTGAGTCGACCCAGTGGTCAACAATGCATGCGTTGGGCTGAACGACCCTCATGAGTTCTGGCAAGCGGGTGTGACCCCGGGCCTAACTCAAGAGCGTTCCCTGGTTGTCTCAACCAGACATCGCTACACGCCTATATGCAGTCGACCTATAGCCACCTCGTGCTTGCGCACAGGTGCCATCTGGTCGACCCATCTAGGCTGTCAGATGGTCTGATCAGACTGTTGGGTCCAGATAAGACTGATGATTTCAACCCTATCAACCCGTCTTAGGGTTTAAAGTAGGTGCAAATATAGATCTAGGTTAGGCGCGCAAGTTAACAGGTTTTGACAAAAACTTCTATAACAAGCGCCAACTAATAAACATCATACATGCGCCAAGGAGTAAAAACATACATCATGTATTTTTACAAACTAACATGTAGATGCGCCAAGTGATAAACCTTAGATCTATACATAAGCGCAAACATCTTGTAACAATGATACATGCGCAAACAACTTGTAACAATGATACATGCGCAAACAACTTGTAACAATGAATCAAGTAAGCGCATGTAAACATAGCATCAAGCATGGATCACAATCATATCAAAGCAATCATATGATTCATACTAAAACCTCCTCTGATACCAATTGAAAGATCCCCTCAAGGAGAGGGAGAAACCCTAAGCATGCGTAAATTGAAAATTTTGCATGGGCGGAATTAGGGTTTTTCTAGGATCGCATGTAATATGAACATATGATCAACATTATTTCTTTGTATAGATCAAGATAGGATCTTACCAAGGCCATTGATTCGAATGGTGTCTTGGAAGCAAGAGGGCAAATTGGCTCTCCTCCAAAGAAGACGCACACAAAGGTGATGATGACTACTCCCTTGGCGTCCTTGTGCTAGCAAAGCTTCAAGGTGTCCTAGTCGTATGGAGGAGATGAGATGATCCTCTTTGTGGCCGAAAGCTCTCTTCTCCAATGCGTGAAGATTGATCACTCCACATGGCCGAGACCCATGAAGAGAAGAGGCGTTTGTTAGCGTTTAGGCGTTACATGATTTCCATAAATGGAAAGTCATGAAGCCATGCGTTCATGTCTTGTGAACGAACCAAAACGCCAACTCAATTGAACCAAGCGTTCATGTCTTGTGAGCGGGTTCAATTTAATTTGGTTCAATTGCATTTGGTCCAAGGACCAAATCGAACCAAGCCAAGCCATGGTCTAAATCTTATATGAACCATGAAGGTTCAAGATCTAACCGTACATCTCTTGATGCTCTTGATCTCACCGATCAAGCATCAATCCTCTCGATCGAAGCTTACCGATCTCAAGCCCTAATCAATCAAACATGATCAGACCAGATCTCACTTGCAATCAGAGTTTAAACTCCTTTAAACTGAACCAAAACAATTCAGTCCACACGATCTGACATAAGTAAGCCATATCATCAAATTGTGCGACCCTAAGGGTTTCCTTTAAATGTCGGTAATGATAACTTACGTTATCACGACCAGTGAGGGGTATCTAGCAACACATCACTGTCTCCCGATATAAAGGAAAGAGTCTTCCAAGACTACACCCAAACCACAGCACAAGTGTGAATTCAATTCACTAGACATACATGTTTCCTTTGCCACTGGATGTTCTTATTGGACAAGCGTGTCAAGCCTGTAATCCCAATATGATGAGAATGATTAGATCAGATGAACATAGTCATCTGGGTATGGCCATACACTTTCTCAAGCATCTCATCCAGGGGGCCCCTATAGAACATCACACTCTAAACAAGGAGACGGCAATCCTATATCTATCACTAGTGCCCTAACATGACTCATGCTTATTATCCAAGATAGTTTATAACCATTATATTTCAAATGATATTGAACTACCTCAAAACAATGTGAATCATCATTTAGAAACACAAGTGATCTCAAGTCAGAGGAAATATGCCACTTGCTTACATACAAGGATTATTCACATTGTGACAAGCAATTGAATATCCTTGCAGGGTCTGTCCAGTACATCCAATGTACCTATGAGTCTACATCTTATTCCATGCTCGAAGCATCCTATAAGATTAGAACACATATTAGTCTCAATCATATCAAGGCTGTCTCATGTTCACCAAGATATCTCGACTAAGGACTACACTGCATGTCAGCCTAGCTGAACATCACTGAGACATTATTCAGAAGTATTCATATTGCAGCAGATAATGTAACAACCTGAATAACAACCATTGCCTTTATAAACATTGAGTTTATACATGATACTGATACAATCCCAAGGCCTCAAACATTAGCCTTAAGGGCATACCCCAACAAATCATACAAAAAATCATAATGAGATTTATCAGAATCAATAGAATCAGAGTCAACCACAAAAGACTTATCATTAATCTCAGCAATATCACAAAAATCAGATTAATGTACATGAATATCCCAATTTTCAAATTCATCAGATTTAACCATAAATGATATATCATCAAATGCATCAATTTCATCAAAAGAGGGTTTTTCAGATTCAATTTTCTCAAACTTTTCCATAATTAAATTGTTAGATAAATCAATTTCACAATCATCAAAATTAGAGTGAGATTCATGAATATTCGCATAAGGCTCAATCTCAAAGCAATCATAATCAGTGGGGGAATTTTCTAAATCAAGTTTTTCAGTTTTCAAATCAAACTCAAATAAACAATCTTGTTCTACTCTCTGGGTTACCAAAATTTTAGAATTAGTAGTTTAAGATTCTACTTGAGAAGCAAGTTGACTAATCATCCCCTTAAGATTTTCAATTTCCTTACTTCTATTTGTTATGATCTTCAATTTCTCAAGCATCGACTCTAAGCTAGAATTTCCAGTGTCCTCAAAGCATGGTTTAGAAACATGATCAGAGCAATCATCATAAAGAGATCTAGAATCATGTTGATCATCTTCATACCATGATGAATTGTGATTTGCATGATATCTAAATTGACATTCATAAGTATAATGATCATTGGATTTACAAATATTGCATCTAATAGAAGGAATAGAGTGTAATTTCAATATGTCCGCAAGAGTGTATTGTGAATAATCTTCATGCTTACCTTGTGGCATGTATACCTTACTTCTTTGAGATGCCCATGAATTGTGATGAAAAGACATAATTTCAAATCTATCAAAAACAGAGAGATAAACCAACACTAATCAATCAGGTTGATTTTTTTTATTTTTATTTTTTTCATAATATATAAAAAAATAGAAATCACTAATAAAATCACATATTTTATAAATCAAAGCTCTTTCATAGTTTGTGAAGATCTAAAACCTGCAAAAACAAAAAAACAGAGTTAAATCTAAAACAAATAAAACCTAGTCTAGCAATACTAATAACAATTTTGATATTAACAAAACTAAGGCCCCCAGCAACGGCACCAAAAACTTGTTGTATCCCAAGTTGTTTGGCGTGTACCTAGGACTAATCCCTGGCAACGGCGCAAAAAACTTGTTGTACTCCGCAAGTGCATGGATACTCGAAGTAAAAAAGAAAATATTGATCCCACAGAGACCTACGTGTTAAGTACCAAATAGTTGTATTCTTATTAGCTAAACAAACCTAGTATGATGTGAATAAACAATAAACACACGGGAAAATAATCAGAGAGATAAACTGGGACTAGGGTTTCATCCACTTTAATTTCAATGATTAGATATAATAAAAGGTCGTCAATCAAATCTTGTTATGATAAAGACTTAATTTACTTCATAAAGGGATTATCTCACTTTCGTGCAGACAATCATGCAGGGACCAATCCTCACTTTCGCGTAAGATTTATCCCAGGCTAATGATAAGTAAATCATCAATCAAAGAATTCAAAGATCACTTTCGTGCATCCGAATTCTAAGTTGATTGTCTCGAGCGGAATCTCATGGATCACTTTCGTGCATCCGAGACTCAACACAAGTTCTACTTATGGTTCTCCAACGTTCTGATCCTCACTTTCGTGCAAGATCTCCACGTTTGACACACTAACTTAATCCTAGGTTCATAATTATCAACATGGCAATCACGTCACTAAAATAAAGAAATAAGAACTTTAACCTAATCTCTTACGGTGAGTTCCTATTTATCAATTTTAGGGTTCCAATTCTCAATTAAGTCACCTTTCGGTCCTTATTGCGAGAACTCTAAACATGATGACAAGAAGTAAACTAAGGAGAAATCTAGACCAATAATCACATAGGTAAAATTATCATGGCAAAATTATCTTGACGAAATAAAAAGTATCTAATCATTAAAAATCAAAGGGATTACACCCATGTCCCAAATATGTTTAAGCTTGCATGGAGAAATAAATATAATCAACCATAGTTTCAAAGTATCAGAAATTGAAGAGAAGGAAGAAATAAACTTTACAACATAGCTGTAATAGAAATTATAGTCGTAATCACGCGTATGAACAGTGCCGGCGGCATTCTTTCATTGATTTCTCCTCCAATCGAACTCCTTTTGTTCTAAAACTTCTGGTGCGCCCTCCTCTCCTTCAGGCGAAGGATCTGAATAAAAATCACAGTGAGAGGTGCCCTCTACGCCTCTCAGCATGAGGCCAAACCCTAACCACCTCTCTGTCAATTGCTCCTTCGATACTGGATAAACATTCTCGATTTCAGTGCTTGTGTCTTCCCTTCTTAAAGACGAATCCGTAGCAACTTTCGGATCTCAATTTGGAGCTCTGAATCAAAAGTTATTGTCCGTGCAAGAATTGGACCCGCAAAACTCACGAATTTGACTTGAAAATACAGCCGTGTTATATTTTACGGTAGTGCCGTATTTTCACTCGCATGTTCTGTTCTGATGTTGTCTCAAAAATATGGCCCATAAAATGGTTTACGGCACTGCCGTAAAATCAGCTAAACTCTCTGGTCGAAAATGTCTGGAAAATACGGCCCGTGTAATTCCTTACGGTAGTGCCGTAAAATCAGCAAAGGTCTCTGTTCTGAAAATGCTCAAAAATATGGCCCGTAAATGGGTTTATAGCAGTGCCGTATTTTTGGCAAAATCTACTGTTCGGGCTCTCTCCAAATTACGGCAGTGTTCTTGATTTTACGGTAGCGTATGAAAATACGGTTCCATAAAATAGAATGCGGCACTACCGTATTTTTCTGAGTTGCTCCGTTTTGCGTGGAATTTTTCGGGTGATCTTCTCTTGACGATGGTAACTCTTTCATGTCTTTGATATTTCTTGAAAATGCCTGAAAATAGTGTCTTTTTACTTGAGAAACATGAAAAACCAAAATAGAAATAGACTTTGCAATATTTGACGTATTCAACATAAAAACTAGTAAAAGATCCTCAATTTAGATTGAAAAGATATCTAAAATGATACAAAATATACTATATATTTTGGTGTCATCAGTGTGTCACACATGTTAATCCCAATAATATGGCATGACTAAATCAGGTTCTCACATGGGTATGACCATACACTTTCTGTCATCCATATAGGGGCGCCATGGACAATCAAACTTCCCCGTAATGAAGGGGCAAATCCTCTATTGGCACATTGAATCCCTCATACGGCTTGTGACATATCCAATGACAACCGTTATGATTCCCCTTTTATGGTGAAGCGTTAGGTTACATTAAAGTACTTCAATCACTATATTGAGATACCAATGCCCTCAAGTCTAGGACAAGCGCAACTCTGTCACTGTGATATTCATCTCGTGACACCGAGATGAATCCTCATGGAGAGTTGATCTAGTATTTCTCCCTTGATATACCCATATGCCTGCGTTAGCAACCCATGCTCAACCAGCGCATATACCAGTCTCAAGTGAATCATAGCTGTCCCATATCGACTATGATACTCGACCAGGGATAAACACAGAGACTAGATAAAATCTATCTCTTAGGGACATTGTATGTGCAAATGTACATATGCGCAGATGTACAAACTTGCATAACAACGACAATGCCAGGATAACTCATCTATCAACTAGATGTAATACACATATCCCAATAGACCATCCTGAGGTCCTATGTCATAAACACTAATAATCTCCTACTTGTACTAGGACCTTGCATTGAGCAACCTCAACACCGTGTCCTAAGCATGACCTGCCATGCTCCTGCTGTGCCAGAGCATCGGTCTATAGGCCTATCACGATTGTATCAGTGTTTATATCTGCTATATCTTAAGTACCTCTGTCCCCAAGACAAGGTATAAGCATTTGAGTACGCCTGCGGAGTTGAACAAAGAACTCCCACTGCTTCCCAAAAACATTTGCATACTCTGCTTTCAAGTAGTTTGCTCTAAGGCTCCCAAAGCTTTTAGCACCACTACAAGAATAGCTACACTGTCATTGGTCTGACTAGAACAAGCTGCCAAGTGAATACACTGAGCTTTTCATGTCATTACTAACCAAGAACCACCCCTTAGTTCTTCATAGAACCTAAGTGTGTTCTTCATTCCTTTTTCTAGTGCCATGCACCTAGATTGGTCCTAGTATCGATTGGTTATGCTCTCGGCACAAACCACATCTGGTCTATAACATACCATCATCGATGTATGTTATATGACTTAGCACTCAGAGTTTCTTGGACTTATCCAAAAACTATTACACCTACCGCATAGGTGATATCCACTAAGTCATTCATCACGAGACATTTCCCAATCATCTCTTCACCAAGTGAAGGATCGGGATGTCATCTCTGATGATCTATATGTCCCCAACATACAAGACCAGAGATGTCATCAAGCTCCCACTGCACTCAGGCATCATAGGATGAAGATTCTCTGCATTGAGTTAGGAGTTACCCATAAGTCAAAGCCAGACGAATTTGTTCAACTTATACAGCCTGAGTGTTCTGAGCCTCAAGTTACCTACAACCTATACAACTAGCTCAGATTCCATCTTTGACCAAGTGTATCAAATGGCTGACCTTGGACTACATCCAAGTCAGGCTTCCTTGCACTAGCCTTTTTCAATAGAAAAACTTTCCTAGGAAAACTAGCACTCATAGCAGCAACCAAGTTGCTCTCCTATGGGATCATGGAAGTAGTATTCCCAAAGGATACCCCATACACATATGCATCAGATATGGAACATCTATCAGTGTCCAGGAAAAACTATTCATTTTTGCACAACCTTTAACAAGGAGTTACATGACTCAACCTATATCGAATCATGCCAAGCACGACTTGATTCCTTCATTTAGACACTCACCCTTTAAAAAAATGGAGTTCTAAAAGGACTGAGCTATACTCATCAGGATAATCATAAACTATGGCTCAAGTGCTTTCTAACAAGTCAAAAAGCTCTTTATGGATCTATTAAGCTAGTTTCCTTATTACATATCTATCATATATGTCTGTAAAGGACTAGTACCCAGTATTTGGCTTACTTATTAGACGACCTGTCCACACACACTAAAGTGTATGAGGTCCAACAAGTCTCCTGATCTTCCACTTCTAAAAAGTGAAGAGCATCGCTGTTGTTGTCCTTAGCAAACAAGGCTCATGCGAGTCTAACTCTTGAAAGAGGTAGATCCAACTAATTCTCCTGAAAATACATTGAATCCACAAATCCATTCGCATGGAGATAGTGAATGAGGTTCTTGTTTTACAAGATCCAAACAACAGTGCCAAAGATAGATACAACACCACTTAATTTAATCCATATATTGTGTTACTCATAGAACTTCACATACAGAAAGAACATGAAGATATTGAAGTTCTAACAAAGTCTTGACCCCAGAGAGAGTGAGGTCTCCTACAGCTATGGCAGCAATAGATGCTCCAACTAGTAGGTCAGTCTCTCTATGTCAGCGTTGCCCTATTTCCGTTGAGCACCAAGACACTTTTGCAAGTATTGGTCTCATCATACGGTATGACATACCCATGTGTCAAAAATAGACGCCTAGGCTTTGGTAACATAATTACCTAAGCCAGAAGACGACGGGTTACTTCTCTTCTCCTTGTTTTGAGGTTGCTAGCAATCTTTCTCGAGCACCTTATCTCCTGCACCCTTTTTCATCGTCAATGCGTTGGACAAGCCCTAAGGCTTTCCTTTGCATTATAGGACTACTTTAGAGGTTATAGCTTTCTATTCTAGCTTCTCCCTTAAAGAGCTATTTTAGAATATCTAAAATATGATCAACTCAACGAATTGCTTTCACAACACAGGCGACATGCTAGCTTTAGACAAGCTACCCCATAAGCATTCCCTTCAGCCAACAAGGCTGTAGATGAGATGGGTTCAGGAAAAGGCTACCCAAGGAGACACAACATTTCCTCAAGCTTGAGGACAATCCTCAAGTACGGTACTAGTCTTCGAAGTTGGTTCCAACCAACTTCTCCCTCATCAAGAAGGAATGGAATGACAGTCTGCTATCATTATTGCTTGTAGAAGCCATCTACAACAAAGACAGGAGTAGATCAGTATCACAATTCAATCATTTATTCTGGCCTTTTATAAATGATTGTTTCTCACTATTTTATTCGAATCGATAATCCTCAAAAATTGATCGAGAAGTCGTCCGACTTCCTTATTGAGATGGGATCCTCATTTCGTATACGGTCTTGCATCCCACGAGGGTGGGATGTATTGCACAAGGTGACGCATGCTTCCTGCGGTAGGCTCGCCGGCCAATTGCTACTTGGCAATTTCCCTTTCCAAGACCGTTCTCGTCTTCTAGTTTTGTTTTCTTCACATATGCGATAGACCCTATGTTGAAGAATTTACTCCTCCTTACGCTCATGGGATAGACCCATGGTGCAAGGCCCATAGGAGATTATCAGGGCATGGACTAGGTGATTGTCCTAATCCCTATGGGGTAAGGATTACAAGGGGCGGCTACCCTTTGTAGACTCCTAAGAGGGGCGAGACAATATGGAAGGATGATATAGAGTTGCTGAAAATTAATTGAAAGGGTTTTATGAAAAATAAAAGTGATTACTTGTTGTTTTTTGTAGCATGTAGAATCGCATGAGTAATTCTATTTGTGAATTTATGTTGTGATCAAAGTCAAGCCCTATCGCCATGCCTGTGATATAACAATGTGAGGTCTGCGTGCCGTCTTTCAATTTTGTTTTTCAATTTTGTGTTGTAATTGAAGATTTTGAAGACATTGTGGCATTTCTCTCTCTCTATCCCTAGCGCATCTCTC
The DNA here is from genome assembly GCA_027563935.2 of Costus lasius. Classification (NCBI taxonomy): domain Eukaryota; kingdom Viridiplantae; phylum Streptophyta; class Magnoliopsida; order Zingiberales; family Costaceae; genus Costus; species Costus lasius. Next base: position 59,392,203 of record CM050454.1, on the reverse strand, counting down.
AAGGTGGCACAACCCATGACCTAGCTAAACCCTAGGGTGGCTTCTAGGATTAAACCTAGGGGGCGCATCTAAGGGGGTGGCGGCTAGGGTTAGGGTTGGCACACCTCACCTCCCAAGGTGCCGCATCCCCTTATTTGACCTAACCTTAAGTGGCTTCTAGGGTTACCTAGTTGGTTCACTTAAGGGAGGATGGTGGATAAGCTGATGGCGCAACCTATTCAAGTAAGGGGGCTGACCTTCATCCTCTACCAAACCCTCATAGCTTCTAGGTCTCCTAGTGGCGCATACATGGGTTGAAGGGCTGATGGTGAAGGAAAAGCAACCTAAGGGGGCTGGTCTTATTCCTTAACTGAACCATGGTGCATCCTAGGTTCTCCTAGGTGGCGCATATTGAGGTTCATTGGTTGAGGAAGAGGATTGGCGCTCCAAGCTTGCAAAGGGGCTGATCTTCGATCATTAGCCAGAAACTTGAAGGTCCTTTGGATACTTCTTAAGTTCATGGGCTGATGAAGGAAGATTGAGCACCAAGGATGCTTGATGGCACATCCAGGCAAAGGGGGCGCACCTCTTGGTGGCGCACCTTGCAATGGATGTGGTGTATCAAGCAAAGAGGTGAAATACCTAGAGGAGGTGGCGCATGGATGCTTGGCCGAACCCTAGGAGGAGCCTAGGGTTTGCTCGCTATCTTCCAGTATGAGATATGAGTTGGCCGAATCCTAGGAGGAGTCTAGGATTTGCGAGCGGGCTCACGGAGAAGACTGGGGATGGCCGAACCTAAAGGGTATCTTGCGTTTTCCTGGATGGTGCCTTTAGGGTTTGCGAGCTGACCCATGGAGCTGAAGACCTAGGTGGGACACCTCGGGGCCATGGAGCAGAGCCCTCAGGGCACTCAGGGATGAGCTAAGGACTTGTTGGCATGAGCCCATGGCTCATGGCCCTTGGTAAGGCTTGGTGGCTAGGACTAGGTTTAGGGGCTTGTTACCCAAGTTATGGCTGCTGTATCATGCCTTTACTACTTTGTTTTATTCCACCATAGGATTGCATGCCTGTATTGGTAGAATAAAATAAAAAGCCCATGGTGCCAAGACCACAAAAATCCTCAACAAATCATATCAAGTCTTGTTAGCCTTCTGACGCGTAACCCTCGTCAAACAATTGATCGATGGTGCTATGCACTGTTTCCCACCCTCGTGGGACACACCCATCTATCGTGGTGACAATAATTTTCCGAGTCCAGTTAAAAATCTGGACGCGCCTTTTGCAAGGAAATTGTTGGCCCTAGGTATAATGGTCAGGTCGGACTTGACTAGGATTTTTCATATGTGGTGGTTCACATGATGAAATTTCTAAAGGCAGCCACAAGAGGTTAGGACTTTGTGCTATATCCAGCCCTTGCTGGACACAAAGTGCCAGAATTTACTATGAATTTTTGTGTCAACAGAGCCCTTTGATGAGGATGATGCTTGGGCCACACAAAGGCCTCAAGCCCAACCCCACTGTGTTCGCAAGTGCACGTATACTCGAAGTAATAAAAAGATATAGAACCACAGAGACCTCATCTGTTAAGTACCGAATAATTAATTTTTCACTAGCTAAGCAATCGATTATGATGCAAGTAAATGATCAAAAAGTACACGAAAAGTCAGAGAGAAAAGCTGGGACTAGGGTTTCATCTATCTTAATTTCAATGACTAGATGGAAATAAGTGTTCGTTAGTTCAATCTTATTTTGATAAAGATATAATTTACTTTATAAAGAAATCATTTCACTTTTGCGCAAACAATTTACAAAGTATCAATCCTCACTTTCGCATAGGATTTATCCAATGGTAAAGATAAGTAAATCATTGACAAGGAGATTTAAGAACACTTTCATGCATCCAATCTCTATGTCAATCATCTAAAATGAAAACTAAATACTTTCATACATTAGTTTCACAGGTTCTACTTAAGGGTTTCCAACGATCCAATACCTAATTTCTTACGATATCTTCATATTTATTTCATTAATTCTTCCTAGATCAGATTATCAACAAGTCAATAAACTTCTAAGATCTAGAAGTAAGAACAAACCTAATTTCTTATGATGAGTTCATAAATCTCAATTTTGAGGTTCCAAGTTTTTGTAAGTCACTTTTCAGTCCATATCACAAAAACTCCAATATATGTTGGCAATATGAAACGAGAAAGGATTAAAGATGATCATCACTTAAGTAGAATTAACATAATAAAAGTATCCTCATGAATTAAAGATCATCTAGTCATTATGAAATTAAGGGGATTACACCCCATGTTCCAAAAAGTGTTTAAGCTAACATGGTAGAAGAATTACAAAAAGCCATAGTTTAGAATGATAAAAAATAAAAGAGAAAGAGGAAATTATACTAGATACCGGGCAGTGATGAAAATTACAGGCCGTAATTTGCTCCAGAACTCGTGATGAACAGTGCGGCGTCCCTTTTTTCATTGATTTCTCCTCCGATCGATATCCTATCGCTCTGAAACTTCTGGGGTATGTTCTCCTCTACCAAGCGTAGTTTACCTTCCAATTTCACAGCCGGTTGCGCTCTGTACACTTCGTGGCAGCGAACCCTATGACGGCGGTGATAAACTCGATTTCTCTTTGAATCGTGAACCAAAATTGGGGCTTTTCGTTCGATGATGTTCGCCTCTTTCTCTAGAGTATTAACCTTTTTACGGTTCTTGAATTGGTGTTCTAAATCGTCAGCAATCATTTATGAAAAATTCGGGCTACAGTAATATCTGAAAAATCGGCTGTCTTGATCATAATCACGGCCGTAATTTCCATTACGGCAGTGCCGTAATTTCCATTACGGCAGTGCCGTAATATCTTCTATGAAGAAGTTAAAAATAAGCACAGGCTATAATGTAAACCACGGCAGTGCCGTATAAGTGCAAATCTTTATAGAAAGAACTTTCCAGAAATTAAAACCCATAATATTAATTACGACCGTGCATTATTCGTCTCTAGAAAGAAATCGACCGAAATTACGGCAGGTCAAATAGATTATGGCAATGCCATGGTTTATTATGTAGGTTCAGTAAAACCATGGTACCGTAATATTCATTACGGCCATGTCGTAATTTCGTCTAAAGCTTTGATTTGCATGAAATTTGACATGTAATATTCTCTTGATGATGAGAATTTGTCTATGCATTTGAATTGCTCGAAAATGCCTTAAAATGATGCCTTTTTACCTGAATATGATAAAAAACTAGAAAATGTGTAGATTCCGTAATGTTTGATAAATAAGACATAAAAGTAAGCAAATGGGCATGAATATGACATAAAAAGACCTATCAAATGACACAAAATATACAATGAATTTTTGTGTCATCAAATACATAAGGCTCAACCTTTGCTTGTCCTCAAGCAAAATAAAAAACTGATTGAAGGAATAAACTTTCTTATGAACAATAAACTTCTAAAATATAATCACCAATGAAAAATCTCACCAAGTGCAACATAAAATTTCAAATAAACATATCATCTTCTAAATTCAATCCTCAAGATTTACAACTTAATCAAATAAAATTTCGTAACTCGTATAATAAATAGAATTTCAATCTCAATATTTCACCCAGTTTTAGTTCAAACCCACCATACTTTTGTTTACAGGAATAGGATTTCCAAGATCTTTTTCCACTCAGAATTTTTTGGTTCCTCCCTTTTTTGTATCATTTACATTCTCTAATTCGATTACCACCTCTTTTTTTTCTGGTGATGAATTTAGAGTACACTGATCACATAACCAATGCAATAGAACACATATCTCTTTGGTAGGAAACACGAGATAGCGGAGTTAATGTGAAATGATTTTTTTGGCACCACTGCAAATCAACATGGTGCCAAGATGATGAGTCATTCTCTTGATTTTTTTTCTCATCATTTTTTTTATTTTGACTTCAACCCACATCTTTGGTACCACTGCCAATTTTGCGCAGTGCCAAGTAAGGGATTCGTCACTCTCTATATTGGAACATGGAATTTTTCTTCTCAACAAATAGCAAATAGGTTGAAAATCAACTAAGTTAACCCATCGATATCAACTCAAAAATCATACTCATATGCTTGTTTTATTTAAAGAAGTAGCTTCACTCTTGGATCACATTCATCAAACAATACATCTACCCAAAATCTCATGCATCAATTAATGAAAAATTCCAATAGGCAGATATATATTAAAGAAAGAAATTCATCACAATAGTTCTATCCTTAATCATAGGCATAAACATATTCATCATCAAGAAAGTCATATTGTCAACAAAAATTTCTCAAAAACATACCAAACCACAAGATTAAAGTATATAACCATAACAAGAGGAGAATGCATAATTCAAGTTTAAAGTCACAAAATCATCATGCGCCTACACAAGGTGCTCAATATCAATAGAATATTATACAACCATATAGAATCCAATATCAATATCACCAACAGCAATATAACCAAATCGAATCATGATAGAGTAATTTGAAGTTAGAAAGCAGCGGACACAAGAAGTTTGGAAGAGTCATCCTTCCCTATAAAAACATGAATCATCAATAAGATATAGAAGATGAAATAGAAATAAGTGGGGAAAAAGGAATACTCACAAAGCTCTACTCATCCACATCGGATCCAATCTCCTCTGTGTCCTCAGGGGCTGCATCCATGGGATCATCATGCTGTCCTCCCTGGCCTCCATCATCATCTCCACCACCTGTCTTGCTGTCCTCGAAGCCGAACCGGTCATAGAGGAAATTCCCCATTTCCTCCATGTAGTTACCAAGCTCCTCCACATCCTGATGAATATGCCCCAAGGAGTCCAGCATCCTCTCTATGAGGCATCCCTGTTGATAGGATTCCGCAAGTGCACAGAATTATCGAAGTAATAAAAATATCGAACCACAGAGACTTATTGTTAAGTACCAAATAGTTGTATTCTCGCTAGCTAAGTAAACCGAATATGATGCAAGTAAGCAATAGAAAGAATACGGAAGATAATCAGAGAGATAAATTGGGACTAGGGTTTCATCCACTTTGATTTTTATGACTAAATATATAAGGATGTTCATCAATCAAATTCTAATTTGATAAAGACTTAATTTACTTCATAAGGGGATTATCTCACTTTCGTGTAGACAACCATGCACAGACAAATCCTTGTTGGGGTATGCCCTTAAGGCTAATGTTTGAGGCCTTTGGGATTGCAATAAGTATCATGTAATAAACTCTTGTGTTTATAAAGGCATGGTTATTATTCAGGTTGTTACCTTGTCTGCTGTAATAAGTGTACTTCTGAATAATGTCTCAAAGCTGTTCAGCTAGGCTGACAGGCTATATGTCCTTAGTCGAGATATCTTGGTGAACCTGAGACAGCCTTGATATGATTGAGACTAATATGTGTGCTAATCTTATAGGATGCTTCGAGCATGGAATAAGATGTAGACTCATGGGTACATTGGATGTACTGGACAGACCCTACTGGGATATTCCATTGCTTGTCACAATGTGAATGATCCTTGTAAGCAGCAAGTGGCACATGTCCTTTGACTTGAGATCACTTGTGTTTCTAAATGATGATTGTCATTGTTTTGAGGTAGTTCAATATCGTTTGAAACATAATGATTATAGACTATCTTGGATGGTGAGCTTGAGTCAGGTTAGGGCACTTGTGATAGATAAAGGATTGCCGTCTCCTTGTTTAAGGAGTGTGATGTTCTAAAGGGCCCCCCCTATATGAGATGATTGAGATAGTGTATGGCCATACCCAGATGACTGTGTTCATCTGATCTAATCATGCTCATCGTATTGGAGTTACAGGCTTGACATGCTTGTCCAATAAGAACATCCAGTGGCAAAAGAAACATGCATGCCTCGTGAGTTTGATTCACACTTGTGCCATGGTTTGGGTGTAGTCTTGGAAGACTCTTTCCTTTATATCGGGAGACAGTGATGTGTTGCTAGATACCCCTCACTGATCGTGATAACGAAAGTTATCGTTACCGACATTTAAAGGAAACCCTTAGGGTCGCACAATTTGGTGATATGGCTTGCTTAAGTCAGATCGTGTGGACTGAATTGTTTCGGTTCAGTTTAAAGGGATTTAATCTCTGATTGTAAGTGAGATCTGGTCTGATCATGTTTGATTGATTAGGGCTTTAGATCGGTAAGCTTCGATCGAGAGAGATGATGCTAGATCGATGCGATCAGAAGCGTCAGATGATGAATGGTCAGATCTTGGACTTTGGGGTCTAATTTGATCTAGACTTAATGCTTGGGCTGATTTGGTTTCGCTATTGAACCAAGAGTATTGAACCGGCTCATGGGTTGAGCGCATGGTTCAAGAGGGAGAAGGAGTTGCGTTTGGTTCATGGAGACATGAACGCATGAACGCATACTCTTAATGGTTGCCATTTTTGGAAAGTTCCAAAATGAAAACGCATATGCGTTCATGGCTTGAAGTCTCCCTAATGTTTTTCGGTTACACCTCTCTCTTGTTGCTTGGTGAAAACGATTTTTGCTCTCGAGCAAGTGAGGGTGTTGACGAGAAGAGGAGGAACCGGCCAAGCAAAAAGATAGTCTTCATCTCTTCCCTACACTCGATCATTGACATCTTGGCACTTTTGCTAGCACAAGAGGTGCGCAAGTTGGGAGTCTTCATCGCCTTTGTGTGTGAACTTTTGGAGGAGATCAAAGTTGCTCTCTTCTTCCAAGCCGACCTCCAATCTATGGCTATGGTATAGATCTAAACTCATAGCTTCAAGTTGATCATATGGTTGTCATATACGATCTTTTCGAAACCCTCTTTCCGTCATGCTTGCTAGATGCGCATGTTTAGGGTTTCACCCCCTTAATAAGGGTTTCTTTCAATTGGTATCAGAGCTAGGCTTTCGATATGATCTATATGATTGCTTTGAAGTGTTTGTGATCCATACATGTTGCGCTTACTTGATGCTTTGTTTTCATGATGCATGGTTTACATTGGCTATGTTTGCGCTTGTATCATGGTTACATGAAGTTTGCGCTCCCCCTTGAAGGGGACTCCCCTTAGATCTAAGGGTTATCAATATGCTAGATATGAGATATATCTTATGTTCTCAAGTGAAGCATGTTGTTTTGTTTGTTTGCGCATGTTCTAGATGTTTTATAAAACTTACATCTTGCGCGCCTACTTAGATCTAAGGTGACCCTACTATAAATCCTTAGATGGGTTGATGGGGTTGAAAGCATCTTCTAGGTTAGATCCAACTAGTCTGATCAGACCATCTGACAGCCTAGATGGGTTGACCAGATAGCACCTGTGCGCAAGCACGAGGTGGCTATAGGTCGACTGCATCCAGGGCGTGTAGCGAGGTCTGGTTGAGACAACTACTGAACACACATGAGTTAGGCCCGGGGTCACACCCGCTTGCCAAAACTCATGAGGGTGGTTCAGCCCTTGGCGCATGCATGGTTGACCATTAGGTCAACACGGGTCAGTTAGGACTCGGTGCATGCAAGGGCAGAGGATCTGACTAGATGGATGAGTGGATCCCTATCAATGGACCATTGTAAGGTTGTAGAGCACATAAGGAAATTAAAATTGATACCATGGGGTTTTTCAAAATTTAATTTCATGAATGGATCACATGTTGTTTTGATACCATATGCTTGTTTATTTAATCTTATGTGGGTTGCCCTAATGTGTGCTGTGCTGGGGCCTGCGTGCCTGGTAAATTACAAGTTAATATTATTGTGATCTGCGAATCACATTTTTTATTAATTTATTGTATAATTGACCTGCGAGTCAAAGCTTGTCTAGATAGATCAAAATGTTTTTGATTAGACAAGAGCATAAAGGCACACATCCTAGAGGGGCATTCACCTGGTGGCGCACCTGAGGTGCTCTTGGCGCTAGGGCCCTGGGTTGGACCAGATGAGATGCAAAAGAGCTCAAGTGAAGACTTAAGTAAAATTAAGGTCTTTCTAGGGTTCATGGGCTTTTACCACATAAGATCATGCTTTCTATTTATTGCTTATATAATTAGAATTGCATGTGTTTATCTTCTGCTATAGCCATAGGATATGCCTGATAGTAAGAAGATAAAAGACCGTTAAAATCCAACGCTAATATATCAAGCACGTAATGCCTTCTGACGCGAAACCTCACTGTTCTGACTATCGTTGGAGCCGTGTTGAACCCACTCAGTGGGCACGTCCATCTATCTTCAGACGGTGCGGGATTACACCTGCGTGTTACAGAGTAGGGATTTATCCCTTCTCGTTGCTCAGCATAGCACGTGGTGGTCCAGGGAGTAGGTCAGGTCAGCTTGACCATGTAGGCTACATATGTGGCGCATATGGTAGCACATGGAGGCAGCCATCTGAGGGATCAGAGACTGTGTTGTACCAACTCAGTTGGCACAGTCTGCTGGATTGCCCAGATGAAGGGGAATCGCACGGGTTGGCGATTGGCTGGGACAGCCTACCAGAAATTAGTGCTTGTCATCTCTGTGCATCTTATCTCGCCTGAGCGGGACGTGGAGACCAAGTATGAAATCTGGATCCCATCTCACTAAAAGAGTGTTACTCTTTCGGACTGTTTACTGGATTTTTCAGTCAGACAAAATAGTGAGAAAAGAATCTTTCTTAAGTCCTGGATTGATTCTGAACATTGATACTAACCTTGCTGTTCTTGCATTGTTGTAGATAACTGCAGCAACGAACACCATGAGCTTCAATGTGCGATCCCTACTGGAAAGGGAGAAGTTTGCTGGGCCGAACTTCTCTGACTGGTTCGGACACCTTAAGATCGTTCTTAAGGCAGAGAGGAAACTGTATGTCCTCGAGACGGCGATACCGCCGCAGCCCGCTCCGAACGCCGCAAGGGCGGTTCGGGATGCCTATGAAAAGCACGTCAATGATAGCATTGATGTCGCTTGCCTGATGCTTGCGTCTATGACGCCACCACTGCAGCGTCAGCATGAGGATATGTCGGCTATAGAGATTATAGCGAACCTCAAGATGCTGTATGCTGCACAGGCGAGGACAGAACGCTATAATCTGACAAAGCTCTTCTTTCAGAGCAAACTGGCTGAGGGGAGCCCAGTGGGAGCTCACGTGCTCAAGATGATTGGGCACAAGGAGGCTCTGGAGAAACTGGGGCATACCGTCAACCAGGAGCTTGCTGTTGATATTATTCTGCAGTCTCTCCCGCCCTCTTTCGATGCGTTCATTATTAACTTTAATATGAACAAAATCGATTGTACACCGGCAGAGCTGCTGAATATGCTCTTGACAACTGAGGAAACTCTGAAGGGTAAGCCTTCAACCTCTGTCTTGATGGTTCCTTCTAGGAACAAGAAGAAGGGGAAGAAGGGCAAGGCCCCTGTCAAGAATTACAGCAAGGCTCTGAAACAGAAGGTGAAGCGGTCGAAGGATAACAGGTGTTTCCACTGTGGCCAGCTGGGTCACTGGAAAAAGGACTGTAAAGCGCTCCAAGGAGATAAGAGGGGAAGCATCGCTTCTGGCTCAGGTATATATGTGACTGAGGTCATGTTATCTTCTTCTTCTATTTCATGGGTGTTGGACACTGCATGTGGAGTTCACATTTGTTCAAATGTACAGGAACTCAAGAGAAGAAGGCAGGTGGGACAGCATGAGGTAGACCTACGAGTTGGAAACGGGGCACGGGTTGCTGCTGTTGCTGTAGGAGACTATTTCATTTCTTTACCATCTGGCATTGTATTGGAATTAAACAATTGTTATTTTGTACCAAGTATCACGAAGAATATTATCTCTATTCCTGCTCTTGTCAGGAAAGGATTTGCCTTTGAATGCAAAATTTCAAAGTGTGTTTTATCTTATGATAATATTGTGTATGCAACTGGTTCAATCAACAATGGGTTATTCATGTTGGACATGGAATATTCTATACAAAACATTGATAATAAGAAAGCCAAGTATGCTGATGACAGCACCTTGCTATGGCACAGTCGTTTAGGCCATATAAACGAGAAGCGCATTAAGCGGTTGCATGATAATGGACTGCTGGGATCATTCTCCTATAAGGAGATTGATACATGCAAAGCTTGTTTAATGGGTAAAATGACGAAGTCACCTTTTTCTAAGAAAGGTCAAAGGGCTTCAGGTTTACTTGACCTTATACACAGTGATGTGTGTGGGCCATTTAGTAAACATGCCAGAGGTGGCTATCAGTACTTCATTACCTTTACTGATGATTTCAGTAGGTATGGGTATGTCTATCTGATGAGACATAAAAGTGAATCTTTTGACAAGTTCAAAGAGTTCAAGAATGAAGTACAAAATCAGCTAGGCCGAAATATCAAGGCACTTCGTTCTGATCGAGGTGGAGAATACCTAAGTCATGCATTTACTGACTATCTGAAGGAGTGTGGGATTATCTCACAGCTCACTCCGCCAGGAACACTGCAATGGAATGGTGTGTCCGAGAGGAGAAATAGAACGTTACTTGATATGGTTCGTTCTATGATGAGTCAGGCCACTCTTCCATACTCCTTTTGGGGTTTTGCACTGGAAACAGCTGCAAAGGTACTAAACCGAGTGCCATCTAAGGCAGTTTCAATGACGCCATATGAATTATGGTATGGGAAACAGCCAAGCTTGACATTTATCAGGATCTGGGGTTGCGAGGCTTATGTCAAAAAGCTCGCCTCTGGGAAACTAGAGAGCAGATCTGACAAATGCATCTTTGTCGGTTACCCTAAGGAAACTAAGGGTTATTATTTCTACGATCCCAAGGAGAACAAAGTTTTTGTTGCTCGGACGGCCATATTTCTTGAGAAGGAGTTTCTTCTGCAAGAGGCCAGTGGGAGAGAAATAAAGCTGGATGAAAATCCAGAGGAAGGACAAAGTAGTCAAGCACAGTTGGATGAGCCTGAGCCGGTAGATCAGGTTATTGAACAACCTGAGGCTCAGATAACACGGGAACCGTGAAGATCGGGAAGGATCCGTCGACAGCCTGAGCGCTATGACGGAGTCTACATCATTGATAATGATGAACCCCTAACTTATGCGGATGCGGTCAGTGGACCGGAGTCAGCTAGATGGCTTGATGCTATGCGAGCCGAGATGGACTCCATGTCAGATAACCAAGTCTGGGACTTGGTTGATCCGCCTCCGGGAGTAATCCCTATAGGCTGTAAATGGATCTTCAAGAAGAAGATTGACATGGATGGTAACGTGGTTACCTATAAAGGCAGGCTAGTTGCGAAAGGTTTCAAACAAATCTACGGGATAGATTATGATGAAACTTTCTCACCTGTAGCTATGTTCAAGTCTATTCGGATTCTTTTCGCGATAGCTGCATATTATGATTATGAGATCTGGCAGATGGATGTGAAGACAGCTTTCCTTAATGGAAATCTGGATGAGGATGTGTATATGACACAACCTGAGGGTTTCACTAATCCAGCAGATCGTCATAAAATATGCAAGTTAAAGAAATCCATTTATGGATTGAAACAAGCATCTAGGAGCTGGAATATTCGTTTTGATGAATCAATCTATGAGTTTGGTTTCATCAAGAACGAGGATGACCCGTGTGTTTATAAGAGGTTTAGTGGGAGCGTAATTACATTCCTAATCCTCTACGTCGATGATATATTAATCATTGGAAATGATATTCCTGAACTGCATGCTATTAAAGCATGGTTAGGAAAATGTTTCCAGATGAAAGATCTAGGAGAAGCAGCCTATGTGTTAGGTGTAAAGATCTATAGGGATAGATCTAAGAGGCTTCTCGGGCTGTGCCTGAGTACTTACATCGATAAGGTCCTGGAGAGATTCCATTTAGAGAATTCTAAACGTGGATATCTTCCAGTCAGACATGGTCTGAATCTTTCGAAGAGTCAGTGTCCACAAACACAGACTGAGAAAGATGAAATGGACAATACGCCTTATGCTTCGGCTATTGGGTCCATCATGTATGCGATGTTATGTACTCGCCCAGACGTCGCTTACGGGTTAAGCGTGACCAGTCGATTCCAAAGTAATCCAGGTTTGGCGCACTGGATTGCAGTCAAGAACATTATAAAATATCTGCGGAGGACCAAAGATATGTTCTTGATATATGGTGGTCAGGAAGAACTCAGTATAGAGGGATATACTGACGCTTCATTTCAGTCGGACCAGGATGATTTCCGATCGCAATCAGGCTATGTTTTTAGCTTGAATGGAGGTGCTGTGGTGTGGAAGAGTTTCAAACAGTCAACTGTTGCTGATTCCACAACAGAAGCCGAGTATGTTGCAGCCTCGGAAGCATCCAAGGAGGCAGTGTGGATTCGTAAGTTCGTGAGAGAACTTGGTGTCGTTCCTTCGAGTGCTGATCCTTTGGTTATCTTCTGTGATAACACTGGAGCAATCGCACAAGCAAAGGAACCACGGTCGCACCAGAAGTCCAAGCACATACAGAGACGGTTTCACTTGATCCGGGAGATCATTGATCGAGGCGAGATCAAAATATGCAAGGTTCATACAGATGACAATCTGGCAGACCCGCTTACCAAGCCTCTGGCGCAGCAGAAGCATGAGCAGCACTGTAATAATATGGGTTTGAGATTTCTCAACCATTAGATTAAGTGCAAGTGGGAGATTGTTGGGGTATGCCCTTAAGGCTAATGTTTGAGGCCTTTGGGATTGCAATAAGTATCATGTAATAAACTCTTGTGTTTATAAAGGCATGGTTATTATTCAGGTTGTTACCTTGTCTGCTGTAATAAGTGTACTTCTGAATAATGTCTCAAAGCTGTTCAGCTAGGCTGACAGGCTATATGTCCTTAGTCGAGATATCTTGGTGAACCTGAGACAGCCTTGATATGATTGAGACTAATATGTGTGCTAATCTTATAGGATGCTTCGAGCATGGAATAAGATGTAGACTCATGGGTACATTGGATGTACTGGACAGACCCTACTGGGATATTCCATTGCTTGTCACAATGTGAATGATCCTTGTAAGCAGCAAGTGGCACATGTCCTTTGACTTGAGATCACTTGTGTTTCTAAATGATGATTGTCATTGTTTTGAGGTAGTTCAATATCGTTTGAAACATAATGATTATAGACTATCTTGGATGGTGAGCTTGAGTCAGGTTAGGGCACTTGTGATAGATAAAGGATTGCCGTCTCCTTGTTTAAGGAGTGTGATGTTCTAAAGGGCCCCCCCTATATGAGATGATTGAGATAGTGTATGGCCATACCCAGATGACTGTGTTCATCTGATCTAATCATGCTCATCGTATTGGAGTTACAGGCTTGACATGCTTGTCCAATAAGAACATCCAGTGGCAAAGGAAACATGCATGCCTCGTGAGTTTGATTCACACTTGTGCCATGGTTTGGGTGTAGTCTTGGAAGACTCTTTCCTTTATATCGGGAGACAGTGATGTGTTGCTAGATACCCCTCACTGATCGTGATAACGAAAGTTATCGTTACCGACATTTAAAGGAAACCCTTAGGGTCGCACAATTTGGTGATATGGCTTGCTTAAGTCAGATCGTGTGGACTGAATTGTTTCGGTTCAGTTTAAAGGGATTTAATCTCTGATTGTAAGTGAGATCTGGTCTGATCATGTTTGATTGATTAGGGCTTTAGATCGGTAAGCTTCGATCGAGAGAGATGATGCTAGATCGATGCGATCAGAAGCGTCAGATGATGAATGGTCAGATCTTGGACTTTGGGGTCTAATTTGATCTAGACTTAATGCTTGGGCTGATTTGGTTTCGCTATTGAACCAAGAGTATTGAACCGGCTCATGGGTTGAGCGCATGGTTCAAGAGGGAGAAGGAGTTGCGTTTGGTTCATGGAGACATGAACGCATGAACGCATACTCTTAATGGTTGCCATTTTTGGAAAGTTCCAAAATGAAAACGCATATGCGTTCATGGCTTGAAGTCTCCCTAATGTTTTTCGGTTACACCTCTCTCTTGTTGCTTGGTGAAAACGATTTTTGCTCTCGAGCAAGTGAGGGTGTTGACGAGAAGAGGAGGAACCGGCCAAGCAAAAAGATAGTCTTCATCTCTTCCCTACACTCGATCATTGACATCTTGGCACTTTTGCTAGCACAAGAGGTGCGCAAGTTGGGAGTCTTCATCGCCTTTGTGTGTGAACTTTTGGAGGAGATCAAAGTTGCTCTCTTCTTCCAAGCCGACCTCCAATCTATGGCTATGGTATAGATCTAAACTCATAGCTTCAAGTTGATCATATGGTTGTCATATACGATCTTTTCGAAACCCTCTTTCCGTCATGCTTGCTAGATGCGCATGTTTAGGGTTTCACCCCCTTAATAAGGGTTTCTTTCAATCCTCGCTTTCGCTCAAGATTTATCCTAAGCTGATGATAAGTAAATCGTCAATCAAAGAACTCAAGATCACTTTCGTGCATCCGAATTCTAGTTTGATTGTCTCAAGAGGAATCTCAAGGATCACTTTCATGCATCCGAGACTCAACACAAGTTCTACCTATGGTTCTCCAACGTTTCGATCCTCACTTTCGCGCAAGATCTCCACGTTTGACACACTAACTTAATCCTAGGTTCATAATCATCATCAAGGCAATTAGTCAACTAAAATAAAGAAATAATAACTTAACCTAATTTCTTACGGTGAGTTCCTATTAATCAATTTTAGGGTTCCAGTTCTCAAGCATGTCACCTTTCGGTCCTTAATGCAAGAACTCTATTCATGTTGACAAAAAGTAAACTAAGGAGAAACTTAGAACAATAATGGCATAGGTAAAATTATCAAAGAAGAATTATCATGACGAAAGAAAAGATTATCTAATCATTAAAATTCAAAGGGGATTACACCCCATGTCCCAAATATGTTTAAGCTTGCAAGGAATAAGAAATACAATCATCCATTGTTTAGAACGATCAGAAAATGAAAAGAAGGGAGAAGTAAATGTTACAACACGGCTGTAATATAAATTACAGCCGTAATTTGCGAGTGAACTGTGCGGGCTCCGCTCTTTCGTTGATTTCTCCTCCAATCAAACTCCTCTTGCTCTGAAACTTCTGAGCTGTTGTCTTCTCCTCTAGGCAAAGCTTCTATGTGAAAATCATGGCCGGAGGTGCCCTCTACGCCTCTCAGCACGAGGCCAAACCCTAGCCGCCTCTCTGATGATTGCTCTCTCAGTACATTATAAAAGTTCTTCTTTTTAGTGTTTATGTCTTCTCCTCTTGAAGGCGAGTCTGTAGCAACTTTCGGATCTCAATTTGGAGCTCTGGATCAAAAGTTATGGCCCGAACAAGTTTCAGACGCTGAAAACTCGCGGTTTTAACTGGAAATTACGGCCGTGTAATATTTTACGGCCGTGCCATGCCGTATTTTCATTATGTGCACCGAAAGTGAAAATTACGGTCCGTAAAATATTTCTTGTTGGTGCCATAAAATCGGACAAGTTCTTTGGTCTGGATCGCCTCGGAAATTACGGTACCATAAAATGGATTACGGCATTGCCGTATTTTGCTGAGTTGCTCTGTTTTGCGTGAAATTTCTCGGGTGACCTCCCTTGATGATGGTAACTCTTTTATGTGTTTGATTTTGCTTGAAAATGCCTTGAAATAGTGCCTTTTTACCTGAAAACCATGAAAAACCAAAATAGAAGTAGACTTTGCAATATTCGATAAATTTAGCATAAAAATAAGCAAAAAGATCCTCAATTTAGCAAGAAAAGATACATAAAATCATACGAAATATGCTATATATTTTGGTGTCATCAAAATACATAAGGCTCAAACTTTGCTTGTCCTCAAGCAAAAATCAAAACTTGATTAAAGGAATAACCTTTTCATGCTCAATAAATTTATAAAATACAATCATCAATGAAAAATTCCATCAATTGTTTCACAAAACTTCAAATAAACATATCATTATAAGAATTCAATCCTCTAGATCCACAACTCAATCAAAAAAAACTTTACAACTTGTATAACAAATATAATTTTCAATCTCATGATTTTACCCAGTTTTTAGTTCAAATCTATCATGTCTTTGTTTATAGGAATTAGGTTTCCAAGATCTTTTTCCACACATATTTTTTTTTTTGATTATTTTTGCAAAGATGGCATGCATCCACTTAGACACACACTTTTTATTTTTGACTTCAACTCTTATCTTCGGTACCACTATCAATTTTACATAGTGCCAAGTAGAGGAGTCTTATTCTTTTTATCTCTTTTTATTTTTCATTCATAGACTTCAACCCATGTCTTAGGTACCACTATCAATTTTACATAGTGCCAAGTAGGAGAGTCTCTCACTATTTTTATGGATCTTGGATTCTTATTTCCCAACAAATAGCATAACAGACTAAACATCTACTAGGTTGATCAATTAATATTGATTCACAAATCATACTCATATGCTCATTTTATTCAAAGGAGTAGTTTCACCTTAGATCTTATTCCTCAATTAATACATCTACCCAAAATTTCATGCATCAACCAATGTCAAATTTCAAAAGATGGATATGTATTAGAGAAATAAATTCAACACAATAGGTCTAATCCTAATCACATGCATGAACATATTCATCATCATAGAAAATTCACACACCTCTCATCACATGAATTCAAGTCATAAAAATTTTCAAACATCTAAATATATCAAAATCAATTCAAAAGGTGTGAAGTATTAAACTCAAAAAGTCAAAAGATGTAATGTGATAGATCCGTGTAATCACATAAGGCTCAAATAATGCAAAGGGTGTAAGGTGATAAAATTTTGAGGAGATGAAAAGTGTAGATAATCGAATCAAATAATCACAAGAAAGTGCAACCAATACACACAAAACTATATGGCAAGCTCTGACTAAAAATACATAAGGCTCAGATCAAAAATAGTGTTGGGTAGATGCTACTAGGTCCAAAGATGTACCTTTTCAAAATTTTTCCTGCAAAATTTAAGATACATAAGGCTCAGTCTAAAAATAGTCTCCAAGAATAATAATGATAAAAAATAATTTTCTCAAGAAAGAATTAGAGATATCATCGATGATCCAGGAAAATGCTGGTGGAAAGAGCTGATGTAGCTGAGAGCAAAAGTGGAACAGAGGCTAGCTGAAGAGCTACTAGCAATGACGATGGTGGTGCTGTTGGTGTTTATGCCCTGCAGACTAATGTTTGGACATGGTCGGGCATTGTTTAAATGTACTTTGATACAATTATTATTCTTTATAAAGGCATGGTCGTTATTATGCAGACTTCTCTACCTGCGTTGATGTATTGAGTTGCATAAATAATGTCCCAGGAGTTTGGATTGGATCCATTCTCATAAGCTATCCCTAGTCAAGGTACCTTAGCAGATAAGGGACAGCTTTATGGGTTGGTTAAGTGCGGGGTACAGTAACGCAGGCATATAGGTGCATTGGATGCACTAGAGTGATCCACCGTGAGGATTGACTTGTCTAGTCAACAAGTCAATCTCACATGCAAGAGGTTTGCATTGATCCTTATCATGTCTAGATTTGATGATGGGTATGCTTTGATACAGTCTTACGTCTCTCCGTAATTGGGAGACCAAAACGACTGACATTCGGCCTGTCATAAGTCATGTAGAGACATGGATGACCAATAGTAGGATTTGCCCCTTCCTTATTGGAAGCATGATATCCACTCCGGGGCGCCCCCACCTTATTGGTGCATGACAGGAATGTGTGGCCACACTTGTTGAGTCATGACCAATGCATTGGATTGATAAACTTGAGACTAATCCAATGGCAGGATATCAGTTTAGGCAAAGGGATCTATAATGCAATGGGAATCCTCGTTGCTTGTTAGGAGTTGTTGCCATAATGACTTAAGTCCTATGACATGGGTAGTAGTGATGTGTTGCTAGATACTCCTCACTACTTATGATGTTTACATCATTGCCATCGTCATATGGATCCTACGGGGTCACACGCAATAGACTCTTGACGTTGCTTTAATCAGAAGCCTTATGATCAAGTTATTGGATAACTTGGATCAATTTGGAAGATTTCATCAGCGCCAATGGGCTTGTTGAGTTGGAAGAAAGTTATTGGAGCCAAACTTCATTTTTGGCAGTTTGACCCGAAATTGACCTTAATTGGTCACATTTGGATTAGAGTTGCATTGGATTAGATCCAATGGTTTAATCAACCCATGCCATGAACTTTGGGCTAGCTCATTATCCAATGAGGCCCAATAATTAGTTGTCATGAAGGGGGAATTGGCTTAAAAGGGTATGATGGGGAGAAATCTCACCCCATTGGCGCCTAGGGGCATAATGGGGTGAGGGAGGCGCCTTTGCTTCATTATGGAAGTAAAGGGCGCCTAGCCTCTCTTCCTTGGATGGAATACTTGCCTCTAAGGCAAGTCTTGGGGCTGATATGGCTTGAGAACTTTTATGGGAAGTTCCTAGGCGCATATGGATATAGGGAAGAGGTATATGGTAATGTCTTTGAGACTTACCTTACCTCAAACCCTAGTTTCTCCCAAGACACCACCCTAGCCGAATTCCTCTTGCATGTTGTGCCTAGCCACTTCTCCTTTGATGGTAAGAATGCATTTGAGGCATGTCTTGGGCTGATATAGTGCTTGGACATTTATGGATAGGTTGAATGAGGTTTATGGTAAAGTCTTGGAGACTTTCCTTGCCTCAAGACACCTCATCCTAGCTATACACTTGGCATGATCCTAGCCCTTGCCCAAACCGCCTCTAGTCCTATTTATAGGACCCCTTGTCGCCCCCTCTTGGGTTCCCTTCCTTGAAGACGTGAGGTCTCATACACAAAGAGGCGTGGAGGCTTAAGGTGGCGACAACTTGAGAGCTTGGAGCTCTCCTTCTTCATCAAGGAGCGCAATCTTCTTCCATAGCCACAAGTTCTTCTTCTTCTCCCTCTCTTCTTGGCGCAAGGACTCTTAGTGTTTGGTGGCATCTCCTTGCCACAAGCCCTCTCTGTTCATTGGCCATAGGCGCACCTTGCTTGAAGGTGGCACATACAAAGAAGAAGAAGGAAGCACTTGGCGCATCATCTTCCTCCTCATCTCCTCTTGGCGCTTTCATCTTGGAGGTGGCGCAGGAGAAGTGAAGGAACCCTAAGGCTTGATTCTCTTCCCGAGGCTAGCACCAAGCGTGGAAGGGAGCAACGATCAAGGAGTCGATGCATGGATACTTGTAGAGGGCGAGCACTTGATCGTCTTTGAACATGGCTTCAAGAACCGAGCAAGCAATAGAGGTATTATCCTTGTCACATCCTTGTGTTCTCCCTCGCATGGATCCTTGGGCAAAAGGAATATGTTTTGGGTGTAATGCTTCCGCTGCGTCCTGGGACTGCAAAAATTTTAAATTACACCCGATATTCCCTAACAGTGGTACCAGAGCTACTTGCGAGAAACACAAGGTGTATGTTTGCTTGTATGAAAAATTTTTGGAAAATTTTTCTTCTATCCATGCGCGTTTCACGTAGAAAGCGTTTTTCATCTAAACCTCTCTTTTCAATTTATGGCCGAAATTTGATTTTATTTTATGTTTGATTTAAGACCGAAGGCGCATGTAGTTTTGTCAAGTAGGACGGGCATTGTGTCTTCGGACTGGCCGGGTCTCTTGATCTGACAAAACTGCCAGCCGATAGGGTCCATGAAATCATCATGGAACTTGATCTAAATTTTGACATAAATTTGGTTAAGAGAGTGCTTTGGATGATGTTGGCGCATAAGGTGCTAAAATTTGATTTTTCCGGATTTTCAAATTTTACATGCGCCACTTGATTGGGTTGATATGGTCATAGCGAGTGCCCTCCTGTGTTGTGATGTGGAAGCATGTTTCCACTTATGATGAATGCTTGTAAAATCTCTTTCCACCTGCGTGTGGTTCTCTCCCTATCTTGTTGTAAAGAATTTTTCATCTTGTTTAGAATAGATGTAGAATTATATGATAGGTTAAGGCTTCATCTTGACAACAAGGAGTCTTCTTCAATCGGAGTCAGAAGAGGCGCCAGCTTTGGAAGCGTGGTGATGGACTTGCGGCTGAAGGAAGGACACATGCTTTCGGCTTCTGGCATGGGGTGATCTGCTTTAGGGACTTGCAACCCTTGGATGCACGATAACATGTCACATGGCTCGTGACAAGTTATGTGTATGAAAAGGGCTATGACCATATCGACCAAACTAGCATGCCTGTGATGGTTTATTATTTTGTCCATAGCATGCATGTGATGTTTTTCCTTTGCTGCCATAACCATAGGAAAACTGCATGCTAGAAAAGAATAAAATAAACATGAAAAATCTCTCATTGAAATATCAAGTCAATAGCCTTCTAACGCGTAGCCCTCATCAAACTATCGATCGGTGGTGTTGTGAACTGTTTCACACCCTCGTGGGACACACCCACTTATCTTTAGGAGGTGTGTGGTGCCAATGGTTTCCCCAGTCCATTTTAATCGGGCGCGCCTTCGCAAGGAAACTCGTTGACCCTGGGCATAACGGTTAGGATCTGACTTGACTAGTTTTTCATATGTCACTCACATGATGAATCACTAGAGGCAGCTGTTGAGAGGATAGGGTTCTGTGCTATATCCAGCCCTCGCTGGACACAGGGCACCTAGTCTGTCTTAACTAAGAGGAATTGTGCACGACACAATTGGCTGGCATGCCTACCTGAAGAAGCATGAGATCACTCTGTGCATCCCAACTCACCCACGTGAGTCGCGGAGACCTAATGTGAAATTAGGATCCTACTCACCTCTTTCCATGTTGAGTTTGAGAGTTCTCAACTTGTTTTGGAAGTAGTCGGAGAATAGCATTTAATTTAAAATCCTTGTTAAATGCATTATCATAGTACTTATTTTACTTATTTGCTTATTGTAGAAGGCATCTCCTGATCTAAGATTGAAACTCTATAAAAATAAATTGGATGGGACAAATTGGACAAAGTGGTTCAAGATTTTGTCCAAGATACTCGAACAAGAAAATAAGGTGCATCTTCTTGAAAGACCTCCATCCCAGCCTAGTGTGTATTTCACTACTGAGTGGGAGTGGAATGTCTATCTTGAACATTGTGAAGATAACGAACAGTACACTACTCTTGTCTTAGAGTGCATGACCCCAGAGGTCAAAGTTGAGTGTGATGAGATGGGAATTTATGATCTTATCATACATCTCAAAGGTCTCTTCACACCATGCTCTATAGACAAAGATCAGGAGAGTTCTGTTGGATCTTTAGAGTGTATGCCTAAATCTGAGAATGACCATGGTTCTGTATCTTCGAAGCTAATATTTCGGAAGACTGGGAATGCATGGGTATTTCGAAGAGGATTGATGGCCAAGAAGAGCATGGCAAAGAAGAAGGGAGGTAATCCATCCGCTTCAGGTATTGTGTTACTGAGGTCTTTTGTCTACTTCTTATTCATGGGTACTGAGTACCGCATGTGAAGCTTACATATGTTTTTCATATGCAGGAGCTCAAAAGAAGTAGGACCATGAGGCTTGGTGGGATCGACTCTCGGGTCAGGGACGAAGCATTGGATGCTGCTGTTGATATCATCTCACTGCCTTGAAGACTTTATCTAGAACTTTGCTATTATGTATCAGCTTATGTATTAGAACATCATTCCTTTTTGGAAAGGATTTCAGTTTGAAATAATAAATGATATTTTCTTTAAATCTGAGATGTTCTATTGAAGTGATACAGTTGATAATAGTTTGTGTTTCTATATGTAACACAAGATCAGATCCAATGATTCAATAAACACCCTCTTATAGCATTGTCTCTTGAACCATAGAACAATGGTCACATCCAAAGGTCCATGGACTATTGGGATCATTATCCTTTCAGGATTATGATACATGTGACCTAGTTCAAAGGAACAATGTGACAGATGCTGCCTTCACCATAAAGGGTGGAAGGACTATTGGCTTGTTGGATCTATTACACAGCAATGTATGTGGACCCATGTAAACAAGCACTAAGAGGTGTTATATGATTCATCAGGTGTGGGTATGCCTTATCCAACCTAAGAACTTTGGAGACATCCAAGAAGTTCACAAATGAAGTATTGAGTCAAATTGGAGGATCTATTAAAGCACTTTGATTGGATCAAGGTGATTAGTGGAGAATTTGATGACTGTCCTAAGAAGTGTGGAGTTATCTCACAGCTTACTTAGTGCACCACTGTGTGGTAAGTTTCAAAGAAAGATAAAGGAACACATTGGATGTGGTTCCATCTTTGAATAGTCATGCAAATATACTACTATGATGTCATGCAAACAGATGCACTGCCACTCCATAAGAAAGTGTCTAAGTTAGCTTTTGAGTTGCGAACTGCAAATATCTCATTTCTTCAATGGAATTGGGAATGTAATGTGCAGTGATTCAAAAGTATGTGTTTGTGGTGCACTATAGAGTGCTAATTCTATCCAAAAGAGAACAAAATATTTGTTGCTCAAACTGCTGTCTCTCTTGAGAAAGTATTTCTTTTAAAAGAAGCTAGTGGGAGTAGATTTGATTGGGACAAGGTCCAGAATCAACCACAATATAATTAGACACAGATGGAGAGCAAAATCTCACATACAGGTTGAAAGTCAACCTGAGGTTCAAGTAACACAGGAACCACATAAGTTTGGATCGATTTGATATGCTGGGCATGACGAATTTTTCATCAAGGATGAACCTAAGACTTATGAGAAAATGGAAGCGGTCGGTGGACCAGATTCCAAGAAATGGCTAAGGGCCATGAGAACCATAATGGACTCCATGTCTGCTAATCAAGTCTGGGACTTGGATGAACTGCCAAAGGGGTAATTCCCACAGGCTGTAAATAAATCTTCTAGGAAGATAGACATGGAAGGTAACATTGTTACCTTGAAAGGCAAGCTAGTGAACAGAAATTTCAGGCAAATCCACTGGGTGGATAATGATGAAATTTTTCACCAATAGCTGAGTTTTAAGTCCATTAGGAATCTGCATGTTATAATTGCATGATCAGTTATGGCGTGTTGTTATGAAAACTGCCTTTCTTGCATGGACGTCTGAAAAGATATCTATAAGGAAATAGCCAGAAGGTTTTCATATCAAGGCCATAAAGATATGCATGGTGTTATGCAAGCATGTTTAAAAGAGCCTATGTTTACAAGAAGATCAGTGGGAGCACCTTAATAGTATTTCTTGTTCTAGAAGATTGATGATATTCTCCTCACATGGAATGACATCTCAGCTCTTCACATGGTGAAGAAAAGGCTTGAGATGTATTTCGGGAAGAATGATCTAGGGAATGATGCCTACATCCTAGGCATGAGGATCTATATATAGAGATCCAAGAAAGTCATTGCCCTTTAGTCAATCTATGTTCATCCAAGAGTTTCTGGAAAGGTTTATATTGGATGATTCCAAATATTGATACCTTCCAAAGAGATATGGTCTGACTCTCATGAGGATGTTGTGTCCTATGACACAGCTGGAGAGTAATAACATGGGTCTTAAATCCTGATACATGGTGTATAGGATGGATCATGTTTTGAGTAATATACACAAGACGATTTGTGGCAAATGCATGGAGCATAGCCAGTAAGTTTCAATCAGATCCTAGTGTTTGACACTTGATAGCTGTGAAAGCAATCCTTATATATACTTGGGAAGTATAAAGGATTGAAGTCTAGTCTATGATAGACAGAAAGAATTTTGTGTACAAGGGTACACTGATACTTCGTTCCAGTCTTATGACCACAGCCAGGATTTGCGCTTTGCCTTGTTGTGGTGTTGTGTGCTGAAAGAGCATTATGCAAACCATAGTGGCAAAATTCTACAAATAAGGCTTAGTACATTGCAGCTTCTTGTGGCAGCCAAGGAAGCAGCTTCATTCATTTGAACTTGATTTACTTCATGGTGCTTGATGGACCAGTATAGTTCTTACTGGGGCCATAGCATAAGTGAAGGAACTTAGTGCTCAAGTATGTACTGCAGCATATCATCTGATCTTAGAGATCATGGATAAGGATGATGATAAAATTTGTTAAAATAAACACAGATAGCAATCTGGAAAAAACCCACTGACATAGCCTTTGGCGCAGCGGAAGCTAAATGGGTCATACTAGAGACATTGGAACTGACTGAACTTCAGTTGCCCTTGGTCTTAGTGCAAGTGGGAGATTGTTGGTGTTTATGCCCTGCAGACCAATGTTTGGACATGGTCGGGCATTGTTTAAATGTACTTTGATATAATTATTATTCTCTATAAAGGCATGGTCGTTATTATATAGACTTCTCTACCTGCGTTGATGTATTAAGTTGCATAAATAATGTCCCAGGAGTTTGGATTGGATCCATTCTCATAAGCTATCCCTAGTCAAGGTACCTTAGCAGATAAGGGACAGCTTTGGTACATGTGAGACTGGTGTATGGGTTGGTTAAGTGCGGGGTACAGTAACGCAGGCAAACAGGTGCATTGGATGCACTAGAGTGATCCACCGTGAGGATTGACTTGTCTAGTCAACAAGTCAATCTCACATGCAAGAGGTTTGCATTGATCCTTAGACTTGAGGTATTCATGTCTAGATTTGATGATGGGTATGCTTTGATACAGTCTTACGTCTCTCCGTAATTGGGAGACCAAAACGACTGACATTGGGCACATCATAAGTCATGTAGAGACATGGATGACCAATAGTAGGATTTGCCCCTTCCTTATTGGAAGCATGATATCCACTCGGGGGCGCCCCACCTTATTGGTGCATGACAGGAATGTGTGGCCACACTTGTTGAGTCATGACCAATGCATTGGATTGATAAACTTGAGACTAATCCAAAGGCAGGATATTAGTTTAGGCAAAGGGATCTATAATGCAATGGGAATCCTCGTTGCTTGTTATGAGTTGTTGCCATAATGAGTTAAGACCTATGACATGGGTAGTAGTGATGTGTTGCTAGATATCCCCCACTACTTATGATGTTTACATCATTGCCATCGTCATATGGATCCTATGGGGTCACACGCAATAGACTCATGATGTTGCTTTAATCAGAAGCCTTATGATCAAGTTATTGGATAACTTAGATCAATTTGGAAGATTTCATCAGCGCCAACGGGCCTGATGAGTTGGAAGAAAGTTATTGGAGCCAAACTTCATTTTTGGCAGGTTGACCCGAAATTGACCTTAATTGGTTACATTTGGATTAGAGTTGCATTGGATTAGATCCAATGGCTTAATCAACCCATGCCATGAACTTTGGGCTAGCTCATTATCCAATGAGGCCCAATAATTAGTTGTCATGAAGAGGGAATTGACTTAAAAGGGTATAATGGGGAGAAATCTCACCCCATTGGCGCCTAGGAGCATAATGGGGTGAGGGAGGCACCTTTGCTTCATTATGGAAGTAAAGGGTGCCTAGCCCCTCTTCCTTGGATGGAATACTTGCCTCTAAGGCAAGTCTTGGGGCTGATATGGCTTGAGAACTTTTATGGGAAGTTCCTAGGCGCATATGGATATAGGGAAGAGGTATATGGTAATGTCTTGGAGACTTACCTTACCTCAAACCCTAGTTTCTCCCAAGACACCACCCTAGCCGAATTCCTCTTGCATGTTGCACCTAGCCACTTCTCCTTTGATGGTAAGAATGCATTTGAGGCATGTCTTGGGCTGATATAGTGCTTGGACATTTATGGATAGGTTGAATGAGGTTTATGGTAAAGTCTTGGAGACTTTCCTTGCCTCAAGACACATCATCCTAGCCATACACTTGGCATGATCCTAGCCCTTGCCCAAACCGCCTCTAGTCCTATTTATAGGACCCCTTGTTGCCCCCTCTTGGGTTCCCTTCCTTGAAGACGTGAGGTCTCATACAAAAGGAGGCGTGGAGGCTTAAGGTGGCGACAACTTGAGAGCTTGGAGCTCTCCTTCTTCATCAAGGAGCACAATCTTCTTCCATAGCCGCAAGTTCTTCTTCTTCTCCCTCTCTTCTTGGCGCAAGGACTCTTAGTGTTTGGTGGCATCTCCTTGCCACAAGCCCTCTCCGTTCCTTGGCCATAGGCGCACCTTGCTTGAAGGTGGCGCATACAAAGAAGAAGAAGGAAGCACTTGGCGCATCATCTTCCTCCTCATCTCTTCTTGGCGCTTTCATCTTGGAGGTGGCGCAAGAGAAGTGAAGGAACCCTAAGGCTTGATTCTCTTCCCGAGGCTAGCACCAAGCGTGGAAGGGAGCAATGATAAAGGAGTCGATGCGTGGATACTTGTAGAGGGCGAGCACTTGATCGTCTTCGAACATGGCTTCAAGAACCGAGCAAGCAATAGAGGTATTATCCTTGTCACATCCTTGTGTTCTCCCTCGCATGGATCCTTGGGCAAAAGGAATATGTTACGGGTGTAATGCTTCCGCTGCGTCCTGGGATTGCAAAAATTTTAAATTACACCCGGTATTCCCTAACAGGTGCGGACAGTAGTGTGAGTAATCCCTAGTGCTTGGGTTGCCTCCCAAGAAGTGCTAATTTTTAGGTCATTAGCTTGACCAAAAATCAATATCATGGTGAAGCAGGTGAATCAGTTCCAAAGTAAAGAGCAAACAATTTTCTACATTTTCTTTGTCCAAAAAGCTTAGCCACAAATCTAAATATCCTGAATTTCATATAAATCACAATTGATGTGGCTTTCATAATTATGCAGAAATTAAAATCAAAATTTTCAATGATCTTCCTATGTTCGTCAGTAAGCAAAATCATAAGTCCTTTCTTCAACTTTATCTTTTCAATTGCAATAAAAGTAGGACTTCCATCAAAATAATCAAGCATTGGATCATCATAATAGTAGATTTTCTATTCTACATCAGATTCCTCAATAAAGCACAAATTTTCAAATAGATCAAAATTTTCAACAATAGCTATGGGCAAAACATCAAGGTGAGATTCATCGATATTTGTAATTTTCAAATCATCTTGAGGTTCCTCATGCTCACAATCAAATAGTTTATCAATATCAAAATCATTATCAAAATCAAGATGAGACCCTTCAAAATCAATTTCCCCATGCTTCCTCACAAATAATTCGTCATCAGAAGAATATTCATGATTGATCTTCTAACATCAAAAGAATAATGTATAAATGTAATCCATTAGGATGCATATTGAGCACTTAATTGATAATTTAACTCAGTGATTTCTCATTATTTTGTAAAGTGAAAACAAAGAAGAGAGAAAGGATATAAGTATTTAAATGTATAAAGAGAAAAACACCTCATGCTTTTCTTTATATCCACCTCAAGCTTGTCATGAGGATAAGATGAACTTGGTGATGACACCTCATACTAGGGGTGACTAATGAGGTAAAAATGAAGTAAACATAAGGAAAAAAAATAGGGTTTTTACCAGCAACTTCGTTTGGGCTTGGGGAAGAAGTGGTGAAGGTGGTGAAGTGAAGAAGAAGGCTTAGAAAAGCACAAATTTTCATAAGGCAAGTTTCTACCCTATGACGTACATTCATGGTTTCATAAATATGATAATTTGATCATAAAATGATGTTTAAATCCTAAATATCTAGTTCATACTCTGATTTGTTGAACTCAAAATGAATCTTGAAGTTGATGCTAAACTAATGAGGAGAATTGTAAAAGAATGGTTAAGGTGATGTGAGTATACAATTCTGACCTTGTTAGGGTTCTTATTCTATATCTTTGTACACACAAGTGGTTTATCATTGAGAATTGATTTGTGTGAAAGAAGACTTGAAAACCTTTCCAACGCATCCAATATTGTATATAGTTAATCAGAGCTAGGGTATCAATTATGCAGCAACATCCAGTATATGTTGTCTGTCATACCAGACTGACCTACTTGTATTTTATTGCTCAGAACTTATGATTTACAACTCCGTTTTGAGTAATTCTTATTTTGTACGAAAGTCGATTCATCGATCTTTCTAATGGACCATATATTGAATATCTTTCGTGTGCATTATAATCTGAAATCGACTGGCTTTGCCACATCAATGCCCTGGAATTTCTGGAAATAGGGCAGCTTGACCCTTTGTTATCATAACCCTTATATCATTTTGTGTACTTTACCAAATGGCCTCCAACCAATTCTATTGGTAAGGAGACTCGAAGATAGTTTCAATGACTCCTATGTTGTATGAGTCTATGTATTATTTCTTTACGAGTCATGAGCATGATATTTGGGCTGATCCAATTTGACATATTCTATTCTTTTGTCTATAACTCTTATGGTGGAATGTGTAATTAACCTTATGCAAGATTCCATGCTCATGATTTTGGTACATTGATCAGTTTCCTATATTATTTTGATTCATGGGCATTGATAATTTGTTGGTATTGGACCAAAGGTGCCTATGTCCTTTCTCCATAATCATGTTGTAAGGGCAAGTGTTTGGAATACTACAATATCATGATAACTTTGCTTATGTTATGACGCATTTGTCTTTGGCCCTTACAACTTTAGTGGGAAAATGATTTGGTCCCATTTATGGGCATTAAGTAATGGATGTGGAACTAAGTGCTACATGGAGCAAAGTGCCACATTCGAAGTAATTGAGGCCACCTCTTGAGTACATGGCAGCCACCTCTAGAGTCCCTCCATTCACATTTGATTGGGCCATGGTGAGCCTTTGCCGGCTTTTGTTTTGTGGGCTTTCCCAGACGTGGGTTAGTCTTGCTTCCAGACGTGGAGGACTTTGTTTTGCTTTATTCCCACTACTCTGTCTATGATACTTCGATATTCATGAGTTAATAATGCTATCACTAGTTCCTTTGTGACATTTTGGTACTCATAGGATGCGTACATCTTTTGTGTGAAGAGTCCCCTTCAAGGGGGAGCAAAACCCTAAAGTGATTAGCGCATACTATATTCATCTTGCGGAAGCTAGGGTTATAGGATCAACTCGCATGTTAAATGATCAACTCGAAAAGGGGCTAGTAAAGATTAATGAAAAACATTCATACCATCGCAATAGCCTAGATGTTGCCTTGGAAGCAAAGAGTCGATTGCCTCTTCTCCAAAGGGAATCGCACACAAGAGGATGATGGCAAACTCTTTGTCGCTCCTTGTGCTAGCAAGGGTCCAAAGTGTCTTTGATCGAATTGTGAGGGATGAAGACCTTGATCTCTCTTGGCCGAATCCTCCTCTAAACTCCAAGCGTCGCCGCACACCACAAGAGACTAGAGAGGAAGAGATGGATAGGCGAGAATAGAAAGCCCTATTCGAACGTGAGAGTGGTCTCCAAGTGGAGATCATGGTTACTAAAAATAGTCACCACTCTCGCTTCAATGTTCACGTCAAGTGAACAATTCGCCAAGCCTTGAACCATGCGCTCATTTCATGAGCCGGTTCACATTGGTTCGGTTTAAGAACCAATCAAGCCAATGATCTAGTCTAGATCTTAAATAAACCCTAAGGTTCCCGATCTAACCGTCGATCTCTTGGTGCTTCTGATCTGTCCGATCTAGCAACCATTCTCTCGATCGAAGCTTACCGATCTCAAGCCCTAATCAATCAAACATGATCAGACTAGATCTCACTCACAATCAGAGATTAAATCCCATTAAACTGAACCCAAACAATTCAGTCCACACGATCTGACTTAAGTAAGCCATATCATCAAATTGTGCGACCCTAAGGGTTTCCTTTAAATGTCGGTAACGATAACTGACGTCATCACGACCAGTGAGGGGTATCTAGCAACACATCACTGTCTCCCGATATAAAGGAAAGAGTCTTCCAAGACTACACCCAAACCATAGCACAAGTGTGAATCAAATCACAAAGCATACATATTTCCTTTGCCACTGGATGTTCTTATTGGACAAGCGTGTCAAGCTTGTAGCTCCAATATGATGAGCATGATTAGATCAGATGAACACTGTCACCTGGGTATGGCCATACTCTTTTCTCAATCATCTCATCCAGGGGGGCCCCTTTTAGAACATCACACTCCTTAAACAAGGAGACGGCAATCCTATGTCTATCACTAGTGCCCTAACCTGATTCAAGTTCACCATCCAAGATAATCTATAATCATTATGTTTCAAATGATATTGAACTATCTCAAAACAATGACAATCATCATTTAGAAAACACAAGTGATCTCAAGTCAGAGGAAATGTGCCACTTGTCATATTCAAGGAATATTCACATTGTGACAAACAATTGAACATCCTAGTAGGGTCTGTCCAGTACATCCAATGTACCCATGAGTCTACATCTTATTCCATGCTCGAAGCATCCTATAAGATTAGAACACATATTAGTCTTAACCATATCAAGGCTGTCTCATGTTCACCAAGATATATCGACTAAGGACATATAGCATGTCAGCCCAGCTGAACAGCTTTGAGACATTATTCAGAAGAACATATATTGCAGCAGACAATGTAAACAACTGAATAATAACCATGCCTTTATAAACATAACAGTTTATTACATGATACAGATACATTCCCACAGGCCTCAAACATTAGCCTTAAGGGCATACCCCAACATTGTGTCCATAATGATTTTGATACTCATAAGTTAGAAATAGCATGATTTACTTGGGTTCTTCTTATCATCCTTAAGCTCTATGTTTAGGTTGTCATTCTAGTATGAGTTTTAAAATATTCATTTGATAAATTCCATGTTGATGCTTCTCTTTTGCATATGATATGACTTGTTTTAAATGTAATAAAAAATGTATTTTGTTGCATGGGCAAAGTAGATCTTGTTGACTTTTATAGCTCACTCTTTTGGCTTTATATAATACAAGTTAGCTTTGGTTGCTTTTCCTTGGGGGCAAATGAAGGAGGAGTTGAGAGGAAATTTTGCTAATATGCTCTTGTTTAGTTGATGTAGTATTGTGATGCATAGCATGATATGCTCATGTATATATATCTTTTGTATTAGCAGATGTTTGAGCAATTTGGGATATAATATCACATTGTACTTATGACCTAGTGGTATAAATGAAGTTTGATGTTGACTCTCTCTCTTTGTGGTTGGTTAATGATTAATGATTTGATTACATGAATTGTCATTCACCTAGGACTATGTTCACAAACTTATTCTCAAATTTTATTTGATGTGCTTTTGGATCTTGGGAATTTCGTGTGAAACAGAAAAGATACTAAATATTATTCCTAGGGGAGTGACAAATATGGTAAAGTTCAATGACTCATGTATGATATTCATTTTGATGTTTGTAATATAAGTGTGAGTTATATTGAATAAATACTATGGTTTTGTAATAGGATGTATGGTTTTTATGATGTAAAGGGATTTTGATTAATAGAATGAGAAATTTTGAATGGCTATTTGAATTGTTGTTACCTCCTAGATGATGGAAAGTAAATTTTATAACTTATGTTGATCAGGTTATCATGTTTTGATCCTAGATATATATTGTCAAAGTTTTTTTTTTTATATTATGAAATTACCATCCTCTAGGGGTGTGACAATTATGCTATCAGAGGAAGTTTTTTTTGGATTTTTAGGGATCTATCATTTGATCATGGTGACACCTAGTGATTAACAATGTTTAATTTGATGATTGTCTAGGTAGGTAAGCAAAATGATCATGGTGACACCTAGCGAGTCTCCAAATCGAATGGCAAGTGTGATAAAAGCTTTGGAGACAATGTTTAGTTTGATGCAACAACAAATGGCAAGAAGTGAAAATCAAACTAATTCTGTTGCCTCAAGCCAGCAAAATAGTGATCATATGGGGCTAGAAAAGTTTAAGAAGTTGAATCCTCCTTCATTTTGTGGTGAACCAAATCCAAATATGGCAGAAAAATGGATTATGCAAATGGACAAATTATTTTCAGTTACTAACTACTCAGATAGTCAAAAGGTATTATTAGCAACATTTATGTTTGAAGGAGAAGCAGAGTATTGGTGGAGAATGGTCAAAAGAGTAGCTGAATCAAGGGACGAAACCATCACTTGAAAATATTTTATAGAAAAATTCTATGAAAACTACTTTCCAGAAAACATTAGAGATCAAAATGAAATCGAATTCTTACAGTTAATTCAAGGAAACTATTTTGTGGCACAATATGATGCTAAGTTCATAGAGTTATCCAGATTTGCCCCACACATGGTTAACACTAAGATAAAGATATCAAAAAGATTTGAAAGAGGGTTAAGACCAAGTATAAGAACAAGATTTTCAGCTTTAAAACTTAGAAATTATGGTGACTTAGTGGATCGAGCATCAATTGTTGAAAAAGATGTTGAAGAGATGCAAGATATGAGAAACAAGAAGGGCAAAGCAAGAGAAATGGATAACAAGAGAAAGAGGGTAAATGAAGTTGGTGCTAGTTATAAGAAATTTAGACCAGCTATAAGGAACATGACTGGACCCCCACAAAGGCTTATTTCTTGTGCTAATTGTGGAGGGAAACATGAGACTAAACAATGCTATAGAATTACTGGTGCATGTTTTGCTTGAGGTAAGCATGGACATCTAGCAAGAGACTATTCACTGAATAGAATGAAAGATTTACCATCCACAAAGCTAGTAGCCCATGTTAAAGTGTATGTCATTGCTAAACCAGATGCTAAGGCTTCAAAGTCAGTAGTTGAAGGTATTATTCCTTTTCCAAATAAAGTTGCAAAGGTTTTATTTGATCCTGGCTCAAATCTATCATTTGTTTCCCCTCATTTTGCATCTCACTTGGGAAAAGAACCTAAACAACTTGATTTCTTGTTGAGTGTCTCAACACCAGTTGGTGAGTCTTTGACTGCAGATCTTGTTTATCCTTCTTGTTTAATCCCAATGGGAGAATATGAACTTCCAGCAAATATGATCATTTTAAATATTCAAGATTATGATATTATCCTTGGTATGGATTGGCTTTCTTCATATCATGCTACTGTAGACTATTATGGGAAAATAGTCACTATGAATCTTCCTAATGAGATCCAAATGCAAATCAAGGGTGTTGAACTTGATTCTAGTCTATCTCTCATTTCATTTATGCATGCCTCTAAACTTATCAAAAATGGGTGTGAATGTTATTTAGCTCATGTGAAGGAATGCCAAGAACCTACACTTGATTTAGAGTTGATACCCATTGTTAGAGAATTTCCAGATGTATTTACCAATGAATTACTTGGTTTACCTCCTGATAGAGAAGTTGAGTTTGGTATTGATCTCATTCCTGGTACCATGCCCATATTTAAGAGTCCGTAGAGGATGGAACCAACATAATTAGTAGAATTGAAAAAATAATTACAAGAGTTGTTGGATAAAGGGTTCATCAGACCCAGTGTCTCACCTT
This sequence comes from Costus lasius, assembly GCA_027563935.2. NCBI lineage: Eukaryota > Viridiplantae > Streptophyta > Magnoliopsida > Zingiberales > Costaceae > Costus > Costus lasius. The sequence goes on along the minus strand of CM050454.1, from coordinate 59,358,962 downwards.
GGGGTTCACCAGTTTTGTTTAAAAAAAAAGATGGTACTTTAAGGCTTTATAATTGATTACAGACAATTGAATCAGGCAACAAGCAAGAATAAGTATCCCTTACCTAGAATTGATGATTTGTTTGACCAGTTGTAAGGGGCACAAGTATTTTAAAAAATTTATTTGAGATCTAGTTATTATCAAGTAAAGATCAGGAATGAGGACATATCAAAAACAGCATTCAGAACTAGATATGGCCATTATGAATTCCTAGTTATGCTCTTTGGGTTAACTAATGCTCCTACTGTATTCATGGATCTAATGAATCGGATATTTCACTCACTCTTAGATAAATGTGTGATTGTATTCATTGATGATATCTTGGTATACTCAAAAAGTGATCAAGAGCAAGAAGAGCATTTAAGATTTGTGTTAGAAATATTGAGGGAGGGGAAGTTGTTTGCCAAACTGAGTAAATGTGAATTTTGGTTGAAATTAATTAATTTTCTAGGTCATGTCATTTCAGTAGAAGGGATATCAGTTGATCCTACAAAGGTAGAAGCAGTGGTAAAGTGGGAAAGGCCAACCAATATAGCAGAGATGAGAAGTTTCCTAGGTATGGCAAGGTACTATAGATGGTTTATAGTAGGTTTTTCACAAATTGCAAGCCCTCTCACTAAATTGATTAGAAATAATGTAAACTTCGTTTGGAAGGATGAATGTGAAGAAAGTTTCCAAGAGTTGAAAAGAAGACTAACTAGTGCACCAATCCTCACTATTCCTCAAGGCAATAATGGATTTGTAGTTTACACCGATGCTTCAAAAAAAGGGGTTGGTTGTGTCTTGATGCAGAATGGCCATATCATTGCTTATGCTTCTTGGCAATTGAAAGTGTATGAGCAAAACTATCCAACACATGATATGGAGTTAGCTGCTATTATTTTTGCTTTGTAAATATGGAGACATTATTTATATTGCCAAACATTTGAAATCTACACTGATCATAAAAGCTTAAAATACATCTTCACTCAAAAAGAATTGAATATGAGACAAAGGAGATGGATAGAATTATTGAAAGATTATGATTGTATTATTCATTACCAATCTGGTAAAGCAAATGTCGTAGCTGATGCACTTAGTAGAAAATCTTCAAACTTGATGGCAAGCTTAATGGTAAAGCAGTGGCAATTATTTGAATAATTTTGTGGTTTGTATCTCAAGATAATCACTCAAAAGCCAAAAGTACTAATTGCATCTCTCAAAGTTCAATCAGATTTGCTTCAACAAATAAAAGAAGAACAACTTCAAGATGTACAACTAAAGAGCTATAGAGATAAAGTTGGTAAAGGTTGGGGACAAGATTTTCATATTAGGAACGATAGCCTACTAATGTTTAGGGAGAAAATTTGTATTCCAAGTGGTTCAGAAAGTAAGGAAAAGATTTTGGAAGAGGGACACAAGTCCAAATACTCTATACACCCAGGTAGCACCAAGATGTATACTGATTTAAAGAAATATTTTTGGTGGGATGGTAAGAAGAAAGATAATGCACAATATGTTCCAAGTGTTTAACCTGTCAATTGATCAAAGCTGAACACCAAAAGCCTGAAGGATTACTACAACCTTTAGAGGTGCCTGAATGGAAGTGGGAAAGCATTGCTATGAATTTTGTTTCTGGTTTTCCATTAATATCTTGGAAACATGATGCGATTTGGGTGATTGTGGATAGGTGCACAAAAGTTTCACATTTCTTACCAATTAGAATGACATATTCCCTTGAGAAACTTACAAGTTTCTATATTGATGAAATAGCAAGACTTCATGGTGTTCCAATTGAGATAGTATCTGATAGAGACCCAAGATTTCTTTCTCAATTTTGGCAAAGATTATATGAAGCCTTGGGGACCAAGCTCAAGTTTAGTATAGCTTATCATCCTCAGACTGATGGGCAATCTGAAAGAACCATACAAACACTTGAAGACTTGCTTAGGGCTTATGTTATGGAGTGGAATGGTGAATGGGATAATGATCTTGCTCTCATTGAATTCACCTATAATAACAGTGATCACTCAAGTATTCAAATGGCACCATATGAAGCTTTATATGGAAGGAAGTGTAGAACACCTATATGCTGGGAAGAGGTTGGTGATAGAAAGATCTTAAACCCAGATAAAGTGCAGGAGACAACAGATAAGATACATGTGATAAAAGAGAAATTGAAAGTTGCACGGAGTCGCCAAAAGAGTTATGCTGATCAACGAAGGAAAGACATAAAATTTCAAGTTGGAGACTATGTTTTCTTAAATATTTCTCCTTCGAGAGGTGTAATACGATTTGGAAAGAAAGGCAAATTAAGTCCAAGATTCATTGGTCCTTTTGAGATTCTTGATAAGATTGGTTCTATTGCTTATAGGATTGCTTTACCACCATCCCTAGCCAAGGTTCATAATGTATTTCATGTTTCCATGTTGAGAAAGTGCCATCATCATCCATCTCACATACTTGATTATGAGCCCATTCAGATTGATCAATACTTATCCTACATTGAAAGGCCCATAAAGATTGTGGATAGAATAGAGAAGATCTTAAGGAATCGAGTCATACCATTAGTGAAAGTTCTTTGGCAACATCATGCATTTGAGGAACCAACATGGGAGTTAGAGGAAGAAATGAGAAAGGCTCACCCACATCTTTTTGCTACTCAAGGTATGACAACTTTAGAGGACTAAAGTTTTCTTTAAGGGAGGAGGAATTGTAATAACCTCAAAAGAAAGCAAAAGTATAAATTATGAATTGAAAAATAGTTATGCATGAGGATAAAAGTTGTATATAGTGCTTAGCATGATGGATGACTTTGCATATCTGAGGATGCAAATGTAAGGACATATAAGAACATATGAAAAATGTTGAAAAGTCAACTTACCACCTCACCATACATGCATTACCACCTTCTTACACCTCACACCTTCATTATTACTTGAGACAAATCACCCTCCTTCATGCGTACAAGTGAAGTTTCACTTTTTTTTGCCTGTTTGTAACCAGAGAAGAGAAAAGCTTAGGGAAGGGAAGAGAAAGACCAAGGATGAAAGCTAGCATAGAGAGACTTTAGCTTCTTAGGCAAACTCCCATCTTAGTCTAAGGTTAAAATTCTTGTTGATAAAATACTTATAAGTCTTGTAGAAGGTGGTAAGATGCTTAATCGATGCATGATCGGTATACACAATTACTTTTGAATTTATCAAAGAAGAATGAAATTTATCGAAAGCAAGCACTATAGCAAACAACTCCTTCTCAGTTGTTGCATAGTTGACTTTAATTTCATCAAGTGTCTTGCTTGCATAATAGATCGCATGAAGATTTTTGTACTTTCATTGTCCCAGGACAACTCCTACAGCTAGATCAGTCGCATTGCACATAAGTTCGAAGGGCATTGCACATGTTTGTGTTTCGAGCCAAACATGTATAAATGGTCATGAGTTTGTTTTCCACACTTAGCGGATCCTAGCTAAATAACCGGGACGGCAACCACACCCATGGCTATGTTTCTTGTTAGTAGGCTATAGGAAGATAGGTAAGCTCTAAATGTGTTGTCGGTCAATTAACAGGGGTGGCAATTGATGTCTCGTATTTATATAGTCTTTTTGACCTATATTTACTAGTGAATCGAGACATATTATCAAGCTTTTATGTCACACCCCTAGAATCATCATCGAAATAAAATTTTCCATTCCCAGGATTGAAGACATTTCAAAGTTTGGAATCATATCAACACCATATATAGACTTCTGGGGTTGCAACAACATCACAATAACAACAATACTAATCATAAGCTAACACTATCTCACAACACAGTCATATATGATCAAACTTCATTTATACAATAAATGAATGGTCACATTATGTTATCACTTACAACATTCTTCTTACTCCTCCTACACTCCCAAAATAACATATACAAATCAAAATATCATATACAACTTGATGGAGGCAGTAGCCCTGCTCTGAGGAGATCTGCTCGGACTCGTAGGGCACCTAATCGATATGGGTTCCCTTAGAGTCCCCTCTCTCTTGCATTGCATTTTAGGGTAGTTTGTTTTTCAATAAAACCATGCATCATGTAGTCATTTATGGCAAGTCCACTTGTAGTAGGTAGTGCATTGTAATTCATACAACTTTATGTACTCTTGCATCATAGTAAAGTAGTGCATGTAGGCATTAGGATCATTTTGGCAGGTCAATCAAGAAAGGAGCAACTCAAGTCCAGCTCAAGGTTACTCAAGCTCCACTCATCAAGTTCAGTTCCAGAAAAGGAAAGGAAGACTTCAAAGCCCAAGCTCACTTCAAGCCATGCCATAACTCACTTGCTACATTTATTGGGCGCATCTTCAATGAAGCAATCAACCACCTCATTATCCAATCAAGATATATGCGCCAACCACTAGAGGAATGAATTCAAATCTCATCCTTCAAGATCCACAATCAAAGGGATTCCTCATCAAGATCCACAATTAAAGGAGAGCATTTATGAAGACATTAATGAGAAAATTCCATCTCTTGTTGCCGCCCATGCCCTCATGGAAAGGATTCAAATTTTGAATTCCTTGTCCATGCGCCAACAAGCTTTTCGCCAAAGATAAGAAGATACCTCCCTCAAGCACTTAAAGAATTGCCAAACAAAGGTCACCAAAGAAGGAAGTTCACCAAGAGAATTTGTGCCTACCTCATCTTGATTTTGAAATTCAAATTCCATCCATCTTTGTAATAGGCGCATGGAAGCCAATGACTATCCTGCCCTAAGCCCTATCTCGCCTATAAAAGCATGGTCTCCCCCTTGTATTTGCACCACTTGTTGATGAAATAATATTGTCTATTAGTTGCCTAGGTTATTTACTTGTGTTAGTGCTTGTTTTCTCCTTTAGCCGAGTTCTTCTCATCCTTCTAGCTTCCCCACCGAAACCCTAAGGAGTTCTTCCCCTTATTTGTGTGCGCCATCACAAGAAGAACTTCCCTCACCCTCGGTTTGGAGCAAGGAGAACATCAATCCTCGGCCTCAAGGAGCTTTCATCCCAATCGGCTAAGTTTCTTCCGTAACTTCTTCATTAGATTTTAAGAACTCTTCTATACACTAAATCTTGTTTATTTTAACTTGTAGCTTGCGCTTGGAGTGGGTCTAGGAGGGGCACCCTCCCCTTCCTTCTCTTCCCCTCTCTTTAGCTATCTTAGGGTTAGCAAGGGAACTTGTGAGGCTTAACCTCACCCCTTGAGTTATTTCTGTATTAAAATCCGTGGCTTGTACGGATCTTCTGTGATTGCTTGTAAGCTCCACCCTACACCTTCCATCAGAATAGGACCGGTGAAGAACGGGAAGCACAGCCCTTCAATTCTCAAGGGCTGCACTGTAAGTTTATTTCCTGCAGTTACTGTTTTTCTAGTGTAGAACTTACTTACTGCTCTTAGTCTAAATTCGGATTTTCTTATATATTTAAAATACAAAAAAAATTAGTTTTCTAAACCTCGTTAACTTAATCTCGGTTTTCCTTATTATTAAGCTATTTATCAAAAATCAGTTTTCAAAAGCGTTGTTTGATTGCTTTAGTTCCCCGTCCTACATCAGCTTGGTATCAGAGCTTAGGATCTTAGACTAGATTTTTGTAAGCCTCAAAACTTACTTTCTACTTCTAAGCGATCTTTGGAATTAGGTGTTTGAAAGAAGTTGACTACTTATTTTATCTATCATTTTGGCCCTATTTTCAAAACTTATATCTTTCAAAAATACCATGCAAACCCGGTCTAAAACTCAACAAGATTCCACAATGGATAATGCTGCCTTGAATGATAAGATTGATCTTTTGACTGAGCAAGTAGGAACCATTACTCAGAGTCTTAACCAATTTCACCTTTTGGCCGCTCAAATAGAAACCATCAACCAAAACCTCAACCAGCTTAACAATGCTAGGGGTAGATCTCCAAGTCATGCTAGTGAACCACCCCCTAGTCCAAATCATGTGGACACCCAACAACCTGGGAATGGGCAACAAACCCCAACCCATGCTGGAACCCAACCTATGTGGAATGGATATCCCAATCCACACCATATGGAAACCCATCCTTATCCAACATGGAATGGATACCCCAATCCAAACCATGTAGGAATCCCTCAACCAAACATGTGGAATGGACCTCCTATTCAAACCCCACCTCAACCTAGATTTAGGGAGGATGATGTGCACCGCGCCATCAAACTCAATCCCCCAACCTTCAATGGCTCTTTAGAACCCCGAGACTTCTTGGATGGGACAACCAAGCTCGAACAATATTTCGAGTGGAGCATGATCCCTGAGCACAGCAAAGTCCGACTTGCAAAGTGCCTTCTTGAGGGAAATGCTAGGTTGTATTGGAACAATATAGAGAATAACCAAGAGAGACTCAACCTACCCCCCCATAGGAACTTGGCTAGAAATGCGCCAACAGCTTAAACTGAAATATGTCCCCTCATACTTTCAGAGTAAGTTGTTTGATCAAGCCTCTAGTTTAACCCAAGGATCTATGACCGTTGATCAATACACTGCTAGCTTTGAGGAATTCCTCCTTAGGGGAAACCCAGGAGAAAACCCTCTATTTACCCTTAGCAGGTATAAAAATGGTCTCCGATCTGAGATTAGAAAGGGCCTTACCTACTACCAGATAGACTCCATAGAGGTTGCCCATCTTAGAGCCAAGGAGATTGAGCAAGAACTTAAGGTTGCCTTTAGGAAAGAGTTTAGTGCCTCTAGACCAAGTCCTAGACCAACCCAACCTCCAAACTCTAGTACTCCTAAACCCAAGTCCTCTAGTTATCCAGAACCATCTAGGGTCAAATGCCATGGTTGCCAACAATATGGACACTATATGAAAGACTGTCCTAAACGGGTCTTATACCTAAGTGAGGAAAACCAAACCCCTAGACTTGAAGACATTAATGACCCTAATTCTGGCTGCCAAGTCCTAGAAGATAATGTTGGGGTATGCCCTTAAGGCTAATGTTTGAGGCCTTGGGATTGTAACAGTATCATGTATAAACTCTTATGTTTATAAAGGCAATGGTTGTTATTCAGTTTGTTATATTATCTGCTGCAATACATATACTTCTGAATAATGTCTCAATGCTGTTCAGCTGGGCTGACATGCAGTAAAGTCCTTAGTCGATATATCTTGGCGAACATGAGACAGCCTTGATATGATTGAGACTAATATGTGTTCTAATCTTATAGGATGCTTCGAGCATGGAATAAGATGTAGACTCATGGGTACATTGGATGTACTGGACAGACCCTACTAGGATATTCAATTGCTTGTCACAATGTGAATAATCCTTGATTGCAACAAGTGGCACATTTCCTCTGACTTGAGATCACTTGTGTTTCTAAATGATGATTGTCATTGTTTTGGGGTAGTTCAATATCATTTGAAACATAATGGTTATAGACTATCTTGGATGGTGAGCTTGAGTCAGGTTAGGGCACTAGTGATAGATAAAGGATTGCCGTCTCCTTAATTGGAGTGTGATGTTCTAAAGGGGCCCCCCTCTGTATGAGATGATTGAGAAAGTGTATGGCCATACCCAGGTGACAGTGTTCATCTGATCTAATCATGCTCATCATATTGGAGCTACAAGCTTGACACGCTTGTCCAATAAGAACATCTAGTGGCAAAGGAAATTTGCATGCCTTGTGAATTGGATTCACACTTGTGCTGTGGTTTGGGTGTAGTCTTGGAAGACTCTTTCTTTTATATCGGGAGACAGTGATGTGTTGCTAGATACCCCTCACTGATCGTGATGACGTAAGTTATCGTTACCGACATTTAAAGGAAACCCTTAGGGTCGCACAATTTGATGATATGGCTTACTTAAGTCAGATCGTGTGGACTGAATTGTTTGTGTTCAGTTTAAAGGGATTTAGTCTCTGATTGTAAGTGAGATCTAGTCTGATCATGTTTGATTGATTAGGGCTTGAGATCGGTAAGCTTCGATTGAGAGAATAGATGCTAGATTAGTGAGATCAGGAGCATCAAGAGATCAATGGTCAGATCTTAAGCCTTAGGGGTTTATTATAATCTGGACTAATTGCTTGGTTTATTTGGTTATTGAACCAAATCGATTCGAACCAGCTCATTAGATGAGCGTATGGTTCAAGTTGGCTTTTGCGATTGGGGTCACTTGAACGTTGAGATGGTTTTGCTATTTTTAGATAGCATGTCACAACGTGACCACATCTCTCTCACGTCGCCCCTCTTGTCGCCGTTTTGCCTTTGGCTCTTCACACATTCGTGTGAGAAAAAGGTGGTAGACGAAAAGAAGAAAAAATCGCCAAGCAAGGAAAGCTCTCTCTTCCCTTCAAACGATCAAAGACACCTTGGACGATCCTTGCTAGCACAAGGGACGACAAGAAGGAGCAAGCCGTTGATCATCTTGTGTGTGACGATTTGGAGGAGACCTCTTTTGTTCTCTTGCTTCCAAGGCGCCATCTAGAAATGGCCATGGTATGAATCGCATTCTTTCTTGCATTCAAAAGTTTTAATGTTGATCATAATACATGCATCGATCCCATGAAACCCTAGTATCCGCTGCCCATGTTTTGTATGCGCCACTTTAGGGTTTTGGCCCCCCTTATTGAAAGGGGACTTTTCAATTGGTATCAGAGCAGGTTTTATGCATCGTTTTATGATTGCTTAATACTTGGTCTTCATGTTTGATCCATACTTGCGCATATGCTTAGATCTAGATGACATGCGAAACTAACATACATCTTAGTATATGTTTTTGTTGGCGCATGTATGTTGGCGCATCTATGTTTTCTTCAAAACTTCTTCTCATGCGCGACTCTCATTAGATCTAAGAGGCGCCTGCTTTAAACCCTTAGACGGGTTATTAGGGTTGAAGTCATCCCCTAGGTTAGATCCAAACAGTCTGATCAGATCATCTGACAGCCTTGATGGGTCGACCAGATAGCATATGTGCGTAATTACGAGATGGCTATAGGTCGACTGCAGACAGGCGTGTAGCGATGTCTGATTGAGACGACTAGTGAACACACATGAGTTAGGCCCGGGGTCACACCCGCTTGCCAGAACTCATGTGGGTTGTTCAGCCCTGGCGCATGCATGGTTGACCATTAGGTCGACTCAAGTCAGTTACGACTTGGTGCATGCAAGGGCAATGGATCTGACTAGGTCAGATGAGTGGATCCCTTGTAATGGACCGTTGTAAGGTAGTAGGGCCAATAAGGAAAATTAAAATTGATGCCAATGGGGTTTTCAAAATTTTATTTTCTTATGTTGGATTGCATGATGTTTGTAAGCATATGTTTGTTTATTTAATCTTGTGTGGGCTGCCCATGTTTAATGTGTGCTGTGCTGGGGCCTGCGTGCCTGGAATTTAAATGTAAATAAATATTTTTATTGTGATCTGCGCATCACTTTTCATTTAAATTATACAGTGTAATTGACCTGCGAGTCAATCTTGTCTAGATAGATTAATTTGTAAATTAATCAGACAAGAGGACAGAGCACACTTGGCAGAGGCGCTTGCAGCAGAGGCTTGACCAGGTGGGAGGTCCAGGGTTCAACTCTAGGACCATGCGCATTTTCCCTGGTAGGCGCACCTGAGCTGCAGATGGCGCTTGGGCCCTGGTTTGGGCCAGATGAGCAGCAAAAGACCCATGAAGAAAAGCAAGTGAAGACTTAAGTTTAATTTAAGGTCTAACTTAGGCTTAATGGGCTTTTACCACATAAGATCAGCATGCTTTCTATTTATTGCTTTTATAATTAGAATTGCATGAGTTTATCTTCTGCTAACACCATAGGAATTGCATGATAGTCAAGAAGATAAAAGACTGTTAAAATCCAACGCTAAAATATCAAGCTCGTAAGCCTTCTGACGCGAAACCTCACTGTTCTGATTATCGTTGGAGCCGTGTTGTACCCACTCAGTGGGCACGTCCATCTATCTTCAGATGGTGCAGGATTACACCTGCGTGTTACAGAGAAGGGATTTATCGCTTCTCGTTGGTCAGCATAGCACGTGGTGGTCCAGGGAGTAGGTCGGGTCAGCTTGACCATGTAGGCTACATATGTGGCGCATATGGTAGCACATGGAGGCAGCCATCTGTGGGATCAGAGACTGTGTTGTACCAACTCAGTTGGCACAGTCAGCTGGATTGCCCAGATGAAGGGGAATCGCACGGGTTGGCGATTGGCTGGGACAGCCTACCAGAGATTAGTGCTTGTACTCTCTGTGCATCTTATCTCGCCTGAGCGGGACGCGGAGACCAAGTATGAAATCTGGATCCCATTTCACTAAAAGAGTTCTACTCTTTCGGGCTGTTTTTGCTGGATTTTTCAGCCAGATAAAATAGTGAGAAAAGAATCTTTCTTAAGTCCTGGATTGATTCTGAACATTGATACTGCCCTTGCTGTTCTTGCATTGTTGTAGATTCCTGCAGCAACGAACACCATGAGCTTCAATGTGCGATCCCTACTGGAAAGGGAGAAGTTTGCTGGGCCGAACTTCTCAGACTGGTACGGACACCTTAAGATTGTTCTTAAGGCAGAGAGGAAACTGTATGTCCTCGAGACGGCTATACCGCCTCAGCCCGCTCCGAACGCCGCAAGGGCGGTTCGGGATGCCTATGAAAAGCATGTCAATGATAGCATTGATGTCGCTTGCCTGATGCTAGCGTCTATGACGCCACCAATGCAGCGTCAGCATGAGGATATGTCTGCTATACAAATTATAGAAAACCTCAAGATGCTGTATGCTGCGCAGGCGATGTCACATCCCGTTATCTTAACCCCAAACAAGCAACACAAGTCATAGAAAACCAGGATGTTATCATACAAGATCGATTCACATGCTAGGTAAAACCAAGTTCAAGAAAACACGATCTGAAAATTTTCGAGAATCCATACATAGAATCTAAGCGAAAACACAATTTCAGAAAAGTACCTGCCACCACGCAATACTTGCACTAGACATATGCAAGTTCACATTTATATCAAATCCGTTTGCAAAAATACCAATCGACTCAAATTGGAAACCAAAGTCACAATGTCGATTCTATAAACTCATGAAACTAACATGAATAATACCAAACACCGAAACCAGGCCAAAGCCCGCGGTGACACAAAAATCAAAACTTCAAAACTTAAAACTGCCACAACCGGCAACACAAGTTCACATAATTCGGCCACAACCGGCCCCAGTTAATTAAGCACAAAAGTCTTATACATTAACCAGCATAATATCCATATCAACGCTAACTCAAGAAATGCGCCCCTGCTCTACACCTGAAAATAGTGAGGGAGTGAGCTACACAGCCCAGTGAGTGGATAGTCTCAAACGACCATCCATAACATACACTCAAAAATACATGCAGATTATTTTAAAAACATTTAACAGAATATCTTGTCAACATATAACAAAATTAAAGGACAGAACTCATATAAAACAATCAGGTGTAAACTGCTAAGACATCATTGTCACCAAAGAGTAACCAGGGTTCTAGAGCTATACTCTAAACCAACTAATGACTTAATTGACCTAGTTGTCCAGCATAATCAATAGTGACCATTATGGTCCAACCCGGCTTTGGCCTAAGCACTGGGAGAAGCCTGCAAATCACATGCAACATATATACATGGACAGTGTGTAGACTCAAGAGGTAATCACCACCTGGTCAAGATGTGATACCTTGATCTACACCACCCCATAATCACAAAAATCTAAGCGTCTAAGAGTGATGACATCAAGAGGTGGCCCCTGTCCGACCAAGACATGGCACTTTGCGTCTTATATCACTCGTTCTCCCAAAGGGTTCCTTAACTGGACAACATCAAACACATCTTATATCTTATTTCACAAGAGTGGACTCCTAAGTGTCAACTAAACTCTAGGATAGTCATTTTTATCACAATAATCACATCAGGCAGGCTGAACAACAACCCCCTCACATATCACAATACAGGGCTGAAATCTCCAACCCTTAACATATCACATATACAGGGCTGAAATCTCCAACCCTTAACATATCACATATAGACTATCCCCTTGAGTACACAGTTACACTTAGCCTTAGTCCTAACCATTCCATGACCACGACACATATTATTCGAATATGTCACATAACCACATAATATTCGAAAATCACATAACCACATAATATTCAAAAAAATCACATAATCACATAATATTCAAAAATCACATAATCACATAGTAGTGTAGTCCTTAGGTTTCATGCTGATTAGTTCAGTCTAACCTTGCTATGTTATCACCCAAAGTTATCAATCAATATTTCATGTCATTACTTTCTGCATACACCATTCAATTAAAAATACATAATAATACAGAAAATTCACTAAATTTCGTTCACAATTAACATAAATGCAGAATATCACATATTCATAGTTTTCTACTAGTTCTGATAACAAAAGACAGAAATACCCCTAGTTCAAAGTTTAAGTCATACACGAAAAGTTATCCAAAAATTTCGTAAAAATATTCACTACTTCCCTCATGATCCCTAGATTCGTAATTTCAAGTTTTCCCCAATTTTAACTAGGAAATTTACCGAATTACCCCTAGGTCAATTTCAGTCAACAGAAACTTTTATTTCTAAAAATTCCCAAAAAAATACAGTAGAATCCTCATATACCTAATTTCATGAATATCAAGTTTTCCCCAATTTTTACCCATGCATTTGGACGTAACTTCATGAAGAAGGGTCGAAATTCTCATTCAAGCCCTAATCTTCATGCAATTGAAATTCTAATGCTACATACATGTTTAATCAAGGCCTAACTTATGATTAGGAGTCTTAAAAACGAAAAGCCCTAATTGTCATGCAAGCTAGGGTTTCGAAATTTAGGGAAAAAGCAAGAAACGTATACAATTTTGCAAGCATGTGTTCATGTCATCTTTCTAGACATTAATCCTCTCTAAATCATGCAAAACCTTCCATATGCGTGAACTAGGTGAAGAGAAAATCCACTCACCTTGTTTTCGGTTCTTCCAAGCCAACACCCTCACGCCACTCACGCCACACACGTCGCCGGAACCACCCAAAAGCCGTCGGAAAGTCGCCTCCACCACCTCTTGCCGCCGGCCACAAGAAGAGGAGAAGAGAAGAAGCAAGCCGCCACTTCACTAAGGGAAGAAAATCGTGAGCAAAGAGAAAAACGAGGGTGAACACGATTTCCCCTAAAATTTTCGTTTTTTTCAAGCCTCCAACGAATCCAAACCAATAGCAACCATAAGTGAAAGATCCAATAACCCTTTAGTATAAGTTAATCTCCATTTTACCCTTATCAAGGGCTCTTACCCTTTTCTAACAAGAATACACCCCTAGCCTAGTGGCGTGTAGCACACATTCTATGCCTTAAGTCTCCAGTTCGAATCCTCTCCATGACACATATTTTTACATTGCAGGAAAATACACCAAACAAGACATTTTCTCAATGAAAAACTTCCACAAACATGCTATAAACGAAATTTTAGTTTTTTCTTACCTGTTAATAAATTTCTGGATCTTACATTCCTCCCCCCTTAAAAAGCTTTAGTACTCTAAAGCTCACCAGCCAAATCATCGAACAGCTGAGGGAACTCTCTTCTCATATCTGACTCTGTCTCCCAAGTAGCTTCTTCGACTGACTGGTTTCCCCAGATAACCTTTACTAAAGGTATAGACTTGTTCCTCAGAACTTTATCCTTTCTATCCACAATCCGGAGAGGTTTTTCCTCAAAGGTCAAATCACTCTGAATCTGAAGAGGTTCCAATTCCAATACATGAGATGGATCAGGATGATATTTCCTCAAAGCAGAAACATGGAACACATTATGCACATGATCCATAGCAGGAGGTAAAGCTAACCTGTAAGCCACTGGACCAACTCTCTCAATAATGTCAAAAGGGCCTACAAACCTAGGGCTCAACTTGCCCTTTTTGCCAAACCTCATAACACCCTTAGTAGGTGACACCTTTAAGAAAACATGATCCCCTACCATAAACTCCAAGGGACGACGACGGTCATCAGCATAACTCTTCTGTCTGTCCCGAGAAATCTTCAGTTTATTCTGAATCTCTCTGACCTTATCAGTAGTTTCCTGTACTGCATCAGATCTCAAAATCAATCTATCACCAGTCTCCTCCCAACACAAGGGAGTCCTACACCTTCTTCCATACAAAGCCTCATATGGAGCCATCTGAATACTGGAGTGGAAGCTATTATTATAAGTGAACTCTATCAAAGATAGATCCCGGTTCCACTCGGAACTCCAATCAACCACATAAGCTCTCAACAGGTCTTCTAGAGTCTGGATAGTACGCTCCGTCTGGCCATCAGACTGAGGATGGTATGCTGTACTAAAACTCAACTTAGTACCCAAACCCTCCTGTAAGCTCTTCCAAAACCTGGACAGAAACCGAGAGTCCCTATCAGACACAATATCAACAGGCACTCCATGCAGTCTGACTATCTCATCAATATACAATCTAGCCAGTCTCTCTAAAGGATAAGTCATCTTGATCGGGAGAAAGTGGGCTGATTTAGTGAGTCTATCAACAATCACCCAAATAGCATCGTGACCCAATCTGGTTCTGGGCAAACCACACACAAAATCCATACTGATGCATTCCCACTTCCACTCAGGAATAGGAAGGGGCTGCAACAAACCACCAGGCTTCTGGTGTTCAGCCTTTACCGTCTGACAGGTTAAACACCTAGAGACAAAATCAAATACTTCTTTCTTCATACCCGGCCACCAAAAGCTCTTCTTGAGGTCCTGATACATCTTAGTTACACCAGGATGTAGAGAATATTTGGAGTTATGGCTGTCCTCCAATTTTTCTTTCCTCAAGCTCGGTTCCTCAGGGACACACACCCTTCCACGAAACCGAAGAACACCATCATCAGACAAGCTAAAATTCTGAACTGTACCCGCAACCAAACTATCCCTGATCTGAACTAATTTCGGATCCACTGACTGCTGATCTCTGATTTTCTGCAACAAAGCAGACTGTACTCTAAGGAAAGCCACATAACCCGACTGAACTTTAGGAGAAACACTGATCCTGAGATCTCTGAACTCCTGCAATAACTGCCACTCACTGACCCGCAGTGCCGCTACTGAAGTAACTGGATGCCTGCTCAGTGCATCAGCCACTACATTGGCCTTTCCAGCCTGATACTGAATAGAGAAGTCATAGTCTTTGATCAACTCCATCCATCTTCTTTGTCTCATGTTCAACTCCTTCTGAGTGAAGATGTACTTGAGACTCTGGTGGTCAGTAAACAGATCAAACTCTTGACCTAACAAATAGTGACGCCATATCTTCAGAGCAAAGACTACGGCCGCCAACTCTAAGTCATGAGTAGGGTAGTTCAACTCATACTCCTTCAGTTGTCTCGAAGCATAGGCTACCACAGAACCCTTCTGCATCAAGACACAACCCAACCCTTTGCCCGAAGCATCCGTATAGACAGTAAACCTTTCCCCATCACTAGGAATAATGAGGATCGGTGTACTAGTCAACCTCCTCTTCAGTTCCTGAAAGCTCTCTTCACACTTGTCATCCCAATTAAACTTGGCCTCCTTTCTGGTCAATTTAGTTAAAGGACCCGCCAGCTTGGAGAATCCCTCAACAAACCTCTGGTAGTAACCTGCTAAACCCAGGAAACTTCTGATCTCAGTAGCACTAGTCGGTCTTCCCCAATTGAGGATGGCTTGCACTTTAACCGGATCCACAGACACCCCCTGACCAGAAATCACATGCCCAAGGAAACTAATCTTTTCCAGCCAGAACTCACACTTACTAGCCTTGGCATATAATCGGTTTTTCCTCAGGATCTCCAGCACTCTGCGCAAGTCACTGACATGATCCGAAGTAGTCCGAGAGTACACCAAGATATCATCTATGAAAACTACCACACAAGAATCGAGCAATTCATGAAATACCCTGTTCATCAAATCCATGAAGACAGCAGGTGCATTCGTCAGTCCAAAAGGCATAACTAAAAATTCAAAATGCCCATACCTGGTCCTGAAAGCAGTCTTAAATATATCCTCATCCTTGACCCTAAGCTGGTAATATCCTGATTTCAGATCAATCTTAGAGAACACTGTAGCTCCCTGTAATTGATCAAACAGATTATGAATTCTGGGAAGAGGATACTTATTCTTGATAGTCACTTGGTTCAGTTGCCTGTAGTCTATACACATCCTCAGGGTTCCATCCTTCTTCTTTACGAACAGCACTGGTGCTCCCCAGGGAGAAGCACTAGGCCGGATGTAACCTTTTTCCAGCAATTCCTCCAGTTGTTTCTTAAGTTCGGCCAACTCTGAAGTAGCCATGCGGTAAGGAGCTCTGGAGATAGGTGCAGTACCTGGCACCAACTCAATGCCAAACTCTACCTCTCGTATTGGTGGCAAGCCTGAAAATTCCTCAGAGAACACATCAGGAAACTCTTTCACCACCGCCATCTAAGTCAAATCAGAAGTAGAATCATCCTGCACCTTAACATGTGCGAGGTAACCCTTACACCCACTAGCAAGTAACTTTCTGGCTTGTAGGAAAGATATTACATGCGGTCCTTGGTCTGACACTAGACCTCTCACAAAAATCCGATTCCCATCTAGCAGATTCAAGGTGATTACTTTCTCAAAGCAATCCACAGTGGCATGATGGGAGGATAACCAATCCATACCTAGGATGACATCATAATCTTGCATGTCTAAGAGGATTAGATCTACAAGAAACTCATAACCCTCTACATGCACTACACAATCAGCACAAACAGTGTCTGTAGATAATGATTTTCCTAAGGGAGTACTCACAGACACAACATAATCCATCACCTTGGGCAATACAGGTAAACATGCAGCAAATTTAACAGATACAAAAGACAAATTTGCACCAGGGTCAAATAAAATGCGAGCTAACTGATCGAATACAAATAAGGTACCTTCCACGACGGATCGGGAAGCCCGTGTATCCTTCTCAGCCACGGCATAAACTCGAGTTTGGACTGCAGGCTTATCTGCGCCTCTCTGCTGCAGCTCAGGTTCTTTGCAGTCCTTGACCATGTGCCCAGGTTTCTTACACCTGAAGCATACACCATTCTTCTTATAACAGTCCTTCATTAGATGTCCCTTGAGCCCACAATAATGACAATTCCGGTCCTCTGTGATACTGTTCTTTACATCCCTGGTATCCCTGAACTGCTGCGGTGCATCCCTGGACTGCTGCGGTGCCTTGTAAGAGTAAGGCTTATACCTGCTCTTCTTGTAGTCTTTATGCCTAGGGTACTTCTTACCCTTGCCGCCATTACCATACTGTGGAGCCGCCGCCTCAGCTGCAGGAACCACCGTCACGGCCACACTAGAACTCCTCTCAGATATGTACCTCTCAATGGTGCGTGCTCGTCCAACAGTCTCAACGTAAGTCTCCAAGTGCTGAGCACCAACCTACTCCCGAATGTCCCATCTGAGACCTCTGAGAAACTTGGTAGCCCTCCTCTTTTCAGTGTTTATCAGGTGAGGGGCATACTTTCCCAACTTAGTGAACCGTAACTCATACTGGTCCACAGTCATATCACCCTGCTCCAGGTGAATAAATTCCACCTCTCGGTCCTCCGCCAAGCTATCGGGGAAGTACTTCTCATTAAATTGAGACAAGAAATAGGGCCAATTTATTGTTTCATGTCTTTCTTCAGCAAGCCTCACCACGCCCTTCCACCACTCATCTGCGTCACCACGCATCATATAGGTGGCCAGACACAGCTTGTCCTCATCTGAGCAACGCATGACTTGGAAAATCTTGTCCAAAACCAACTGCCAGTTCTCTGCAGTACTTGATTCTGAGCCCCCATAAAAAGAGCTAGGACCCAGTTTCTGGAATTCACTCACAAGCGAGGCATAGCGCCTGTGAGCGTCCTCCTGAGAGTCAGTCCCCACCCCTCGAGTAGTAGTCTGGGATCTCTCCTGAGTCAACTGCTGCAAGAGCTGCTGTTGCGCTTCTTGATGCTGAGTCTGTTGCTGCTGCAGCATCTGAGCTTGCCTCTCTATCATGGCACCCTGTTGTTGTACCATGCCTGTCAGAGTCGCAATGGCTCTCGTGAGATCCGAGGTCTGCTCATTCTCGCCGCTAGCATTTCCTCTGGATCGCACCATCTTAAATTCCTACACACACATACCAAAGTCAGGAATGCAAACATAAGCCTATCAGATGTCTAGCAATACACAAACATGTTTTCCCCCGAACTAAGTTTTAGCTAGCCAACTCCTCTGATACCATTCTGTCACATCCCGTTATCTTAACCCCAAACAAGCAACACAAGTCATAGAAAAACAGGATGTTATTGTTGGGGTATGCCCTTAAGGCTAATGTTTGAGGCCTTGGGATTGTAACAGTATCATGTAATAAACTCTTATGTTTATATAGGCATGGTTGTTATTCAGGTTGTTACCTTGTCTGCTGTAATAAGTGTACTTCTGAATAATGTCTCAAAGCTGTTCAGCTAGGCTGACAGGCAATAAAGTCCTTAGTCGATATATCTTGGTGAACATGAGACAGCCTTGATATGGTTAAGACTAATATGTGTTCTAATCTTATAGGATGCTTCGAGCATGGAATAAGATGTAGACTCATGGGTACATTGGATGTACTGGACAGACCCTACTAGGATATTCAATTGTTTGTCACAATGTGAATAATCCTTAATTGTAACAAGTGGCACATTTCCTCTGACTTGAGATCACTTGTGTTTTCTAAATGATGATTGTCATTGTTTTGAGGTAGTTCAATATCATTTGAAACATAATGATTATAGACTATCTTGGATGGTGAGCTTGAGTCATGTTAGGGCACTAGTGATAGACATAGGATTGCCGTCTCCTTGTTTAAGGAGTGTGATGTTCTAAAGGGGCCCCCTGGATGAGATGATTGAGAAAGTGTATGGCCATACCCAGGTGACTATGATCATCTGATCTAATCATGCTCATCATATTGGAGTTACAAGCTTGACACGCTTGTCCAATAAGAACATCCAGTGGCAAAGGAAACATGTATGCTTTGTGAGTTGATTCACACTTGTGTTGTTTTTGGGTGTAGTCTTGGAAGACTCTTTCCTTTATATTGGGAGACAGTGATGTGTTGCTAGATACCCCTCACTGATCATGATGACGTGAGTTATCGTTACCGATATTTAAAGGAAACCCTCAGGGTCGCACAATTTGATGATATGGCTTACTTAAGTCAGATCGTGTGGACTGAATTGTTTGAGTTCAGTTTAAAGGGATTTAATCTCTGATTGTGAGTGAGATCTGGTCTGATCATGTTTGATTGATTAGGGCTTCAGATCGGTAAGCTTCGATCGAGAGATTGGATGCTAGATTGGTCAGATCAGGAGCATCAAGAGATTGACGGTCAGATCAAGAACCTAAGTGTTTATTATGGTCTGGACTGAATGCTTGGCTTATTTGGTTATTGAACCGAACCAAAGTGAACCGGCTCATGAATGAGCGCATGGTTCAAGGGTGAAGAGAAGTTTGCGCTTGGGGTAAACCCATGGTCGCATGAGTGCATGAACGTGGGAGTGTTTCTATTTTTAGAAACCATGACTCCTAAACGTGACATCGCCTCACGTTACTCCTCTCTCACGCCTATTGTCGCTCCTTCCTCTCGTCGCTTGCTCATTCGAGAGTGCATGTGGTGTTGACGAAAGGAGAAGGAAGTTTTTCGCCAAGCCAAGAAGATCTCATCCCTTCCATACGAGAAGGATACTTGGACGATCCTTGCTAGTGTTGGGGTATGCCCTTAAGGCTAATGTTTGAGGCCTTGGGATTGTATAAGTATCATGTAATAAACTCTTGAGTTTATAAAGGCATGGTTATTATTCAGGTTGTTACCTTGTCTGCTGTAATAAGTGTACTACTGAATAATGTCTCAAAGCTGTTCAGCTAGGCTGACATGCATATGTCCTTAGTCGAGATATCTTGGTGAACTTGAGACAGCCTTGATATGATTGAGACTAATATGTGTTCTAATCTTATAGGATGCTTCGAGCATGGAATAAGATGTAGACTCATGGGTACATTGGATGTACTGGACAGACCCTACTAGGATATTCAGTTGGTTGTCACAATGTGAATATTCCTTGTAAGCACCAAGTGGCACATGTCCTTTGACTTGAGATCACTTGTGTTTCTAAATGATGAATGTCATTATTTTGAGGTATTTCAATATCATTTGAAATATAATGATTATAGACTATCTTGGATAATGATCATGAGTCAGGTTAGGACACTAGTGATAGATATAGGATTGCCGTCTCCTTGTTTAAGGAGTGTGATGTTCTAAAGGGCCCCCCAAGATGAGATGATTGAGATAGTGTATGGCCATACCCAGGTGACTATGTTCATCTGATCTAATCATGCTCATCATATTGGAGTTACAAGCTTGACAGGCTTGTCCAATAAGAACATCCAGTGGCAAAGGACACATGTATGCCTTGTGAAGAAGATTCACACTTGTGCTGTGATTTGGGAGTAGTCTTGGAAGACTCTTTCCTTTATATCGGGAGACAGTGATGTGTTGCTAGATACCCCTCACTGATCGTGATAACATGAGTTATCGTTACCGACATTTAAAGGAAACCCTCAGGGTCGCACAATTTGATGATATGGCTTACTTGAGTCAGATCGTGTGGACTGAATTGTTTGGGTTCAGTTTAAAGGGATTTAATCTCTGATTGTAAGTGAGATCTGGTCTGATCATGTTTGATTGATTAGGGCTTGAGATCGGTAAGCTTCGATCGAGAGAAATGATGCTAGATCGGTGAGATCAGGAGCATCAAGAAATGAACGGTTGGATCTTGAACCTTTAGGGTTTATTGTGATCTAGACCATATGGCTTGGGTGTTGGGGTATGCCCTTAAGGCTAATGTTTGAGGCCTGTGGGAATGTATCTGTATCATGTAATAAACTGTTATGTTTATAAAGGCATGGTTATTATTCAGTTGTTTACATTGTCTGCTGCAATATATGTTCTTCTGAATAATGTCTCAAAGCTGTTCAGCTGGGCTGACATGCTGTTATGTCTTTGTCGATATATCTTGGTGAACATGAGACAGCCTTGATATGGTTAAGACTAATATGTGTTCTAATCTTATAGGATGCTTCGAGCATGGAATAAGATGTAGACTCATGGGTACATTGGATGTGCTGGACAGACCCTACTAGGTTATTCAATTGTTTGTCACAATGTGAATAATCCTTGAATATGACAAGTGGCACATTTCCTCTGACTTGAGATCACTTGTGTTTTCTAAATGATGATTGTCATTGTTTTGAGATAGTTCAATATCATTTGAAACATAATGATTATAGACTATCTTGGATGGTGAGCTTGAATCAGGTTAGGGCACTAGTGATAGACATAGGATTGCCGTCTCCTTGTTCAAGGAGTGTGATGTTCTAAAGGGGCCCCCTGGATGAGATGATTGAGAAAAGAGTATGGCCATACCCAGGTGACAGTGTTCATCTGATCTAATCATGCTCATCATATTGGAGCTACAAGCTTGACACGCTTGTCCAATAAGAACATCCAGTGGCAAAGGAAATATGCATGCCTTGTGAATTGATTCACACTTGTGCTATGGTTTGGGTGTAGTCTTGGAAGACTCTTTCCTTTATATCGGGAGACAGTGATGTGTTGCTAGATACCCCTCACTGATCGTGATAATGTGAATTATCGTTACCGACATTTAAAGGAAACCCTCAGGGTCGCACAATTTGATGATATGGCTTACTTCAGTCAGATCGTGTGGACTGAATTGTTTGGGTTCAGTTTAAAGGGATTTAATCTCTGATTGTAAGTGAGATCTAGTCTGATCATGTTTGATTGATTAGGGCTTGAGATCGGTAAGCTTCGATCGAGAGAATGATTGCTAGATCGGGCAGATCAGAAGCATCAAGAGATTAACGGTCAGATCTGGAGCCTTAGGGTTTATTTGAGATCTAGACTAGATCATTGGCTTGATTGGTTCTTAAACCGAACCAATGTGAACCGGCTCATGAAATGAGCGCATGGTTCAAGGCTTGGCAACTTGTTCACTTGGCGTGAACATTGGAGCGAGTGGTGTGGCTATTTTTAGTAACCACGATCTCCACTTGGAGATAACGCTCACGTTCGAATAGCTCTTGCTATTCTCGCCTCTCAAGCGACCTCTCTCTCGACACTCGTTGTGTGTGGCGACGCTTGGAAGATAGAGGAGGTTTTTGGCCAAAAGAGATCAACACATCTCCATCCCTTTTCACTCGATCAAGGACTCCAAGGAACCTTGCTAGCACAAGGAGCACCAAGGGTAGGCGCATTGATCATCTTGTGTGTGAAACTTAGGAGAAGGCTCGCTTGCGTCTTTCCTTCCAAAGCTTCATCAAACCGATGGCAATGGTATGAGTTTATCTTCATCTATTCAAATATTCGAAAGCTAGTTATATGACATATATAGATCCTTTGAAATCCTAATATCCCATGCAAAATTTTGTTGCGCCACCATTAGGGTTTCTACCCCTTAGTTAGGGGTTCCCTTCAATTGGTATCAGAGCAAGGGTTATATGTTCATATGATTGCTTTGATTGTGAATCCATATATGCTTAGATCTTATATGTGCGAAACTAGTTTATGCTTTTCTTTTTGCGCATCTATGTTGGCGCATGTTGTAGCTTAAGTTTTCTCAAAAGGAAATATCACATGCGCGCTTAACATTAGATCTAAGGCCCTGCTATAAACCCTTAGACGGGTTATTAGGGTTGAAATCACCCCCTAGGTCAGATCCAATCAGTCTGATCAGACTATCAGACAGCCTTGATGGGTCGACTGGATAGCACCTTGGCGCAAGCTTGAGGTGGCTACAGGTCGACTGCAGACAGGCGTGTAGCGATGTCTGATTGAGACGACCCATGAACGCACCTGAGTTAGGCCCGGGGTCACACCCGCTTGCCAGACCTCAGTGTGGTTGTTCAGCCCTGGCGCATGCATGGTTGACCTTATGGTCGACTCAAGTCAGTTAGGACTTGGTGCATGCAAGGGCAGAGGATCTGACTAGGTTGGTTGAGTGGATCCCTAGTAATGGACCGTTGTAAGGTTGTAGGGCAAATAAGGAAAAATTAAAATTGATCCCATGGGGTTTTTCGAAAAATTTTAATTTTTTATGATGGATCACATGATTGCTGATTGGATGCATATGTTTGTCTATTTAGTCTTATGTGGGCTGCCCATATTAATTGTGTGCTGTGCTGGGGCCTGCGTGCCTGGGATTTAAAATTGTTGTAAATTAATTATTGTGATCTGCGCATCACATTGCTTTAATTTATAAAATGTTATTGACCTGCGTGTCAATCTTGTCTAGATAGTTAAATTTGTAATTTAATTAGACAAGAGCACAGAGCACACTTGGCAGAGGCGCATGCAGCAGTGGCTTGACCAGGTGGGAGGTCTAGGGTTCGACCCTAGGACCTGGCGCATTTTCCTGGTGGGCGCACCAGAGCTGCAATTGGCGCTTGGGCCCTGGTATGGGCCAGATGAGCAGCAAAAGACCCATGAAGAGCAAGTGAAGACTTAAACTAGGTTAAGGTCTTCTAGGGCTATGGGCTTTTACCACATAAGAACCATGCTTTCTTTTATTGCTTATATAAGTAGAACAGCATGTTTTAATTTATCTTCTGCTATCACCATAGGAATTGCATGATAGTGAAGAAGATAAAAGACCGTTAAAATCCAACGCTAAAATATCAAGCTCGTAAGCCTTCTGACGCGAAACCTCACTGTTCTGATTATCGTTGGAGCCGTGTTGTACCCACTCAGTGGGCACGTCCATCTATCTTCAGACGGTGTGGGATTACACCTGTGTGTTACAGAGTAGGGATTTATCCCTTCTCGTTGCTCAGCATAGCACATGGTGGTCCAGGGAGTAGGTCGGGTCAGCTTGACCGTGTAGGCTACATATGTGGCGCATATGGTAGCACATGGAGGCAGCCATCTGTGGGGTCAGAGACTGTGTTGTACCAACTCAGTTGGCACAGTCTGCTGTACTGCCCAGATGAAGGGGAATCGCACGGGTTGGCGATCGGCAGGGACTGCCTACCGGAGATTAGTGCTTGTACTCTCTGTGCATCTTATCTCGCCTGAGCGGGACGCGGAGACCAAGTATGAAATCCGGATCCCATCTCACTAAAAGAGTGTCTACTCTTTCGGACTGTTTAATGGATTTTTCAGTCAGATAAAATAGTGAGAAAAAAAGAATCTTTCTTAAGTCCTGATCGATTCTTATACATTGATACTGACCTTGCTGTTCTTGCATTGTTGTAGATACCTGCAGCAACGAACACCATGAACTTCAATGTGCGATCCCTACTGGAAAGGGAGAAGTTTGCTGGGCCGAACTTCTCTGACTGGTTTGGACACCTTAAGATCGTTCTTAAGGCAGAGAGGAAACTGTATGTCCTCGAGACGGCGATACTGCCGCAGCCCGCTCCGAACGCCGCAAGGGCGGTTCGGGAAGCCTATGAAAAGCACGTCAATGATAGCATTGATGTCGCTTGCCTGATGCTAGCGTCTATGACGCCACCGCTGCAGCGTCAGCATGAGGATATGTCTGCTATAGACATGATAGCAAACCTCAAGATGCTGTATGCTGCACAGGCGAGGACAGAGCGCTACAATTTGACGAAGCTCTTCTTTCAGAGCAAACTGGCTGAAGGGAGCCCAGTGGGAGCTCACGTGCTCAAGATGATTGGGCACAAGGAGGCTCTAGAGAAACTGGGGCATACCATCAACCAGGAGCTTGCTGTGGATATTATTCTACAGTCTCTCCCGCCTTCATTCGACGCGTTCATTATTAACTTTAATATGAACAAAATCGATTGTACTCCGGCAGAGCTGCTGAATATGCTCCTCACTACTGAGGAGACTCTGAAGGGAAAGCCTTCGACCTCTGTCTTAATGGTTCCTTCCAGGAACAAGAAGAAGGGGAAGAAGGGCAAGGCCCCTGTCAAGAATTACAGCAAGGCTTTGAAGCAGAAGGTGAAGCGGTCTAAGGAATACAAGTGTTTCCACTGTGGCCAGCTGGGTCACTGGAAAAAGGACTGTAAAGCGCTCCAAGGAGATAAGAGGGGAAGCTTCGCTTCTGGCTCAGGTATATTCGTGACTGAGGTCATGTTTTCTTCTTCTATATCATGGGTGTTGGACACTGCATGTGGAGTTCACATTTGTTCAAATGTACAGGAACTCAAGAGAAGAAGGCAGGTGGGACAGCATGAGGTGGACCTACGAGTTGGAAACGGGGCACGGGTTGCTGCTGTTGCTGTAGGAGACTACTTCATTTCTTTACCATCTGGACTTGTATTGGAACTAAACAGTTGTTATTTTGTTCCCAGTATTACTAAAAATATTATCTCCATTCCTGCTCTTGTCAGGAAGGGATTTTCCTTTGAATGCAATATTTCAAAGTGTGTTTTATCTTATGATAATATTGTTTATGCAACTGGTTCAATTAGCAATGGGTTATTCATGTTGGACATGGAGCGTTCTATACAAAAAATTGATATTAAGAAAGCCAAGTATGCTGATGACAGCACCTTGCTATGGCATAGTCGTTTAGGCCATATAAACGAGAAACGCATTAAGCGGTTGCATGATTATGGACTGCTGGGATCATTCTCCTACAAGGAGATTGATACATGCAAAGCTTGTTTGATGGGTAAAATGACGAAGTCACCTTTTCCTCACAAAGGTCAAAGGGCTTCAGGTTTACTTGACCTTATACACAGTGATGTGTGTGGGCCATTTAGTAAACATGCCAGAGGTGGCTATCAGTACTTCATTACCTTTACTGATGATTTCAGTAGGTATGGGTATGTCTATCTGATGAGACATAAGAGTGAATCTTTTGACAAGTTCAAAGAGTTCAAATATGAAGTACAGAATCAGCTAGGCCGAAATATCAAGGCACTTCGCTCAGATCGAGGTGGTGAATACCTAAGTCATGCGTTTACTGACTATCTGAAGGAGTGTGGGATTATCTCACAGCTCACTCCGCCAGGAACACCGCAATGGAATGGTGTGTCCGAAAGGAGAAATAGAACGTTACTTGATATGGTTCGTTCTATGATGAGTCAGGCTACTCTTCCATACTCCTTTTGGGGTTTTGCACTGGAAACAGCTGCAAAGATACTAAACCGAGTGCCATCCAAGGCAGTTTCAAAGACGCCATATGAGTTATGGTATGGGAAACAGCCGAGCTTGACATTTATCAGGATCTGGGGCTGCGAGGCTTATGTCAAAAAGCTCGCCTCTGGGAAACTAGAGAGCAGATCTGACAAATGTATCTTTGTCGGTTACCCTAAGGAAACTAAGGGTTATTATTTCTACGACCCCAAAGAGAACAAGGTTTTTGTTGCTCGGACGGCCATATTTCTTGAGAAGGAGTTTCTTCTGCAAGAGGCCAGTGGGAGAGAAATAAAGCTGGATGAGAATCCAGATGAAGGACAAAGTAGTCAAGCACAGTTGGATGATCCTGAGCCGGTAGAACAGGTTATTGAACAACCTGAGGCTCAGATATCACGGGAACCGCGAAGATCGGGAAGGATTCGTCGACAGCCTGAGCGCTATGACGGAGTCTACATCATTGATCATGATGAACCCCTCACTTATGCGGATGCGGTCAGTGGACCGGAGTCAGCGAGATGGCTTGAAGCTATGCGCGCCGAGATGGACTCCATGTCAGATAACCAAGTTTGGGATTTGGTTGATCCGCCCTCCGGGAGTTATCCCTATAGGCTGTAAGTGGATCTTCAAGAAGAAGATTGACATGGATGGTAACGTGGTTACCTATAAAGGCAGGCTAGTTGCGAAAGGTTTCAAACAAATCTACGGGATAGATTATGATGAAACTTTCTCACCTGTAGCTATGTTTAAGTCTATTCGGATTCTTTTCGCGATAGCTGCATACTATGATTATGAGATTTGGCAGATGGATGTGAAAACAGCTTTCCTTAATGGAAATCTGGATGAGGATGTGTATATGACACAACCTGAGGGTTTCACTAATCCATCAGATCGTCATAAGATATGCAAGTTAAAGAAGTCTATTTATGGACTTAAGCAAGCATCTAGAAGCTGGAATATTCGTTTTGATGAATCAATCAGTGAATTTGGTTTCATCAAGAACGAGGATGACCCGTGTGTATATAAGAGGTTTAGTGGGAGCGTGATAACTTTCCTAGTCCTCTACGTCGATGATATCTTGATCATTGGAAATGACATTCCTGAAATGCATGCTGTGAAGGCATGGCTGAGGAAATGTTTCAGAATGAAAGATTTAGGAGAAGCAGCCTATGTGTTAGGTGTGAAGATCTACAGGGATAGATCGAAGAGGCTTCTCGGGTTGTGCCAGAGTACTTACATCGATAAAGTCCTGGAGAGATTTCATTTAGAGAATTCTAAACGAGGATATCTTCCAGTCAGACATGGTCTGAATCTTTCGAAGAGTCAGTGTCCACAAACACAGACTGAGAAAGATGAAATGGACAATACGCCTTATGCTTCGGCTATTGGATCCATTATGTATGCGATGTTGTGTACTCGCCCAGACGTCGCTTACGGGTTAAGCGTGACCAGTCGTTTCCAAAGTAATCCAGGTATGGCGCACTGGATTGCAGTCAAGAACATTTTAAAATATCTGCGGAGAACCAAAGATATGTTCTTGATATATGGTGGTCAGGAAGAACTCAGTATAGAGGGATATACTGACGCTTCGTTCCAGTCAGACCAGGATGATTTCCGATCGCAATCAGGCTATGTTTTTAGCTTGAATGGAGGTGCAGTGGTGTGGAAGAGTTTCAAACAGTCAACTGTTGCTGATTCCACAACAGAAGCCGAGTATGTTGCAGCCTCGGAAGCATCCAAGGAGGCAGTGTGGATTCGTAAGTTCGTGAGAGAACTTGGTGTCGTTCCTTCGAGTGCAGATCCTTTGGTTATCTTCTGTGATAACACTGGAGCAATCGCACAAGCAAAGGAACCACGGTCGCACCAGAAGTCCAAGCACATACAGAGACGGTTTCATTTGATCAGGGAGATCATAGATCGTGGCGAGATCAAAATCTGCAAGGTTCATACAGATGACAATCTGGCAGACCCGCTTACCAAGCCTCTGGCGCAGCAGAAGCATGAGAAGCACTATAATAATATGGGTTTGAGATTTCTCAACCATTAGATTAAGTGCAAGTGGGAGATTGTTGGGGTATGCCCTTAAGGCTAATGTTTGAGGCCTGTGGGAATGTATCTGTATCATGTAATAAACTGTTATGTTTATAAAGGCATGGTTATTATTCAGTTGTTTACATTGTCTGCTGCAATATATGTTCTTCTGAATAATGTCTCAAAGCTGTTCAGCTGGGCTGACATGCTGTTATGTCCTTAGTCGATATATCTTGGTGAACATGAGACAGCCTTGATATGGTTAAGACTAATATGTGTTCTAATCTTATAGGATGCTTCGAGCATGGAATAAGATGTAGACTCATGGGTACATTGGATGTGCTGGACAGACCCTACTAGGTTATTCAATTGTTTGTCACAATGTGAATAATCCTTGAATATGACAAGTGGCACATTTCCTCTGACTTGAGATCACTTGTGTTTTCTAAATGATGATTGTCATTGTTTTGAGATAGTTAAATATCATTTGAAACATAATGATTATAGACTATCTTGGATGGTGAGCTTGAATCAGGTTAGGGCACTAGTGATAGACATAGGATTGCCGTCTCCTTGTTCAAGGAGTGTGATGTTCTAAAGGGGCCCCCTGGATGAGATGATTGAGAAAAGAGTATGGCCATACCCAGGTGATAGTGTTCATCTGATCTAATCATGCTCATCATATTGGAGCTACAAGCTTGACACGCTTGTCCAATAAGAACATCTAGTGGCAAAGGAAATATGCATGCCTTGTGAATTGATTCACACTTGTGCTATGGTTTGGGTGTAGTCTTGGAAGACTCTTTCCTTTATATCGGGAGACAGTGATGTGTTGCTAGATACCCCTCACTGATCGTGATAATGTGAATTATCGTTACCGACATTTAAAGGAAACCCTCAGGGTCGCACAATTTGATGATATGGCTTACTTCAGTCAGATCGTGTGGACTGAATTGTTTGGGTTCAGTTTAAAGGGATTTAATCTCTGATTGTAAGTGAGATCTAGTCTGATCATGTTTGATTGATTAGGGCTTGAGATCGGTAAGCTTCGATCGAGAGAATGATTGCTAGATCGGGCAGATCAGAAGCATCAAGAGATTAACGGTCAGATCTGGAGCCTTAGGGTTTATTTGAGATCTAGACTAGATCATTGGCTTGATTGGGTCTTAAACCGAACCAATGTGAACCGGCTCATGAAATGAGCGCATGGTTCAAGGCTTGGCGACTTGTTCACTTGGCGTGAACATTGGAGCGAGTGGTGTGGCTATTTTTAGTAACCACGATCTCCACTTGGAGATAACGCTCACGTTCGAATAGCTCTTGCTATTCTCGCCTCTCAAGCGACCTCTCTCTCGACACTCGTTGTGTGTGGCGACGCTTGGAAGATAGAGGAGGTTTTTGGCCAAAAGAGATCAACACATCTCCATCCCTTTTCACTCGATCAAGGACTCCAAGGAACCTTGCTAGCACAAGGAGCACCAAGGGTAGGCGCATTGATCATCTTGTGTGTGAAACTTAGGAGAAGGCTCGCTTGCGTCTTTCCTTCCAAAGCTTCATCAAACCGATGGCAATGGTATGAGTTTATCTTCATCTATTCAAATATTCGAAAGCTAGTTATATGACATATATAGATCCTTTGAAATCCTAATATCCCATGCAAAATTTTGTTGCGCCACCATTAGGGTTTCTACCCCTTAGTTAGGGGTTCCCTTCATTGGGTTAATTGGTCTTGGACCAAACCGACATTGAACCGGCTCATGGATGAGCGCATGGTTCATGGGAGGTGAGTTAAGGGCTTGGTTCACTTTGGGTGAACGCTTAAGCCTTCAATACTTTTCATCTTTGGAATTCGGTTTCAAGTGGATTGTGTGTAACGCCTCCACATTAGTGTGGGAGGTTACTCACTTGTCGAATTCTCTTGTGAAGGTTTCTCCAATTCGGTGAAAAAAGGACTTGAAAAAAAACAAGAGAAAGGAGTCTCGCCAAGCAAGATTTTCCCTTCCCTTCCATACGAAAAGGAACCTTGAAGCCTTGCTAGCACAAGGACGACAAGGTGTAGGCCAATTTCTTCTTGTGTGTGGCACACTTTGGAGGAGAACCCTATCGTTCTCTAGCTTCCAAGCCGAGTCCAATCCTCATGGCAATGGTATGAATTCTCTCTTATCCATTCAATCGTTCAAAGTTGATCATGAGAACATGTAACATGCGATTAGTTGAAACCCTAGCATCTTCATGGATTGAATGAAATATGCGCCACCCACTCTTAGGGTTTTCGGCCCCCCCTCTTGAAAGGGGTTTTATCCGCTTGCGCTCCCCCTAGAAGGGGACCCAACAATTGGTATCAGAGCGGTCTTATATGTTCTTTTGATTGCTTTGAGTGATCCATGTATGTTTGTTGCTTAGATCTATTTTTTTTCTCTTCATGCGAGTATACTAGTTGATAGTATGTTTAGATTTGCGCATGTATAAGAGTTATCTTGGCGCTAGATGATTGGCGCATGTATGTTGGTTGCGGTTCATGTTATTGTAATTGTGTTTTTCAAACCCTAAATGACATGCGCGCCCAACTAGATCTAAGTTGCACCTATTGTAAACCCTTAGATGGGTTGATGGGGTTGAAAGCATCATCTTGTATAGATCAAGCTAGTCTGATCAGACCATCTGACAGCCTAGATGGGTCGACCAGATAGCACCTGTGCGCAAGCACGAGGTGGCTATAGGTTGACTGCATCAATGGCGTGTAGCGAGGTCTGGTTGAGACAACCAGTGAACACACATGAGTTA
The DNA here is from genome assembly GCA_027563935.2 of Costus lasius. Classification (NCBI taxonomy): domain Eukaryota; kingdom Viridiplantae; phylum Streptophyta; class Magnoliopsida; order Zingiberales; family Costaceae; genus Costus; species Costus lasius. The sequence continues at coordinate 59,327,907 of CM050454.1, read as the reverse complement.
GGCCCGGGGTCACACCCGCTTGCCAGAACTCATGTTGGTTGTTCAGCCCTAGGGGCATGCATGGTTGACCATTAGGTCAACTCGAGTCAGTTAGGACTTGGTGCATGCAAGGGCTTGGATCTAACTAGATTGATGAGTGGATCCCTATCAATGGACCATTGTAAGGTAGTAGGGCACATAAGACAAGTAAAATTGATTCCAATGGGATTTGAAAATTTTTATTTTGTCTATGGATCACATGATTGATTGAATGATGCCATGATGCTTGTTTATTTAATCTTATGTGGGTTGCCCTATTGTGTGCTGTGCTGGGGCCTGCGTGCCTGGTTAATTATAAGTTAATATTATTGTGATCTGCGAATCACATTTTTGTTAATCTATTGTATAATTGACCTGCGAGTCAAAGCTTGTCTAGATAGATCAAAATGTATTTTGATTAGACAAGAGCATAAAGGCACACATCCAAGAGGGGCATTCAGCTGGTGGCGCACCTGAGGTGCTCTTGGCGCTAGGGCCCTGGGTTGGACCAGATGAGATGCAAAAGAGCTCAAGTGAAGACTTAAGTAAAATTAAGGTCTTACTAGGGTTCATGGGCTTTTACCACATAAGATCATGCTTTCTATTTATTGCTTATATAATTAGAATTGCATGTGTTTATCTTCTGCTATCACCATAGGACTTGAATGATAGTGAAGAAGATAAAAGACCGTTAAAATCCAACGCTAACATATCAAGCTCGTAAGCCTTCTGACGCGAAACCTCACTGTTCTGATTATCGTTGGAGCCGTGTTGTACCCACTCAGTGGGCACGTCCATCTATCTTCAGACGGTGCTGGATTACACTTGCGTGTTACAGAGAAGGGATTTATCGCTTCTCGTTGCTCAGCATAGCACGTGGTGGTCCAGGGAGTAGGTCGGGTCAGCTTGACCATGTAGACTACATATGTGGCGCATATGGTAGCACATGGAGGCAGCCATCTGTGGGATCAGAGACTGTGTTGTACCAACTCAGTTGGCACAGTCTGCTGGATTGCCCAGATGAAGGGGAATCGCACGGGTTGGCGATTGGCTGGGAAAGCCTACTAGAAATTAATGCTTGTCATCTCTGTGCATCTTATCTCGCCTGAGCGGGACGCAGAGACCAAGTATGAAATCTGGATCCCATCTCACTAAAAGAGTGTTACTCTTTCGGACTGTTTACTGGATTTTTCAGTCAGACAAAATAGTGAGAAAAGAATCTTTCTTAAGTCCTGGATAGATTCTAAACATTGATACTAACCTTGCTGTTCTTGCATTGTTGTAGATACCTGCAGCAACGAACACCATGAGCTTCAATGTGCGATCCCTACTGGAAAGGGAGAAGTTTGCAGGGCCAAACTTCTCTGACTGGTTCGGACACCTTAAGATCGTTCTTAAGGCAGAGAGGAAACTGTATGTCCTCGAGACGGCTGTGCCGCCTCAACCCGCTGCGAACGCCGCAAGGGCGGTTCGCGATGCCTATGAAAAGCACGTCAATGATAGCATTGATGTCGCTTGCCTGATGCTAGCGTCTATGACGCCACCGCTGCAGCGTCAGCATGAGGATATGTCGGCTATAGAGATTATAGCGAACCTCAAGATGCTGTATGCTGCACAGGCGAGGACAGAACGCTATAATCTGACGAAGCTCTTCTTTCAGAGCAAACTGGCTGAAGGGAGCCCAGTGGGAGCTCACGTGCTCAAGATGATTGGGCACAAGGAGGCTCTAGAGAAACTGGGGCATACCGTCAACCAGGAGCTTGCTGTAGACATAAGTCTGCAGTCTCTCCCGCCCTCTTTCGATGCGTTCATTATTAACTTTAATATGAACAAGATCGATTGTACTCCGGCAGAGCTGCTGAATATGCTCTTGACTACTGAGGAAACTCTGAAGGGAAAGCCTTCAACCTCTGTGTTGATGGTTCCTTCCAGGAACAAGAAGAAGGGGAAGAAGGGCAAAGCCCCAGTCAAGAACTACAGTAAGGCTCTGAAGCAAAAGGTTAAGCGGTCCAAGGACAACAGGTGTTTCCACTGTGGCCAGCTGGGTGACTGGAAAAAGGACTGCAAAGCGCTCCAAGGAGATAAGAGGGGAAGCATCGCTTCTGGCTCAGGTATATATGTGACTGAGGTCATGTTATCTTCTTCTTCTATTTCATGGGTGTTGGACACTGCATGTGGAGTTCACATTTGTTCAAATGTACAGGAACTCAAGAGAAGAAGACAGGTGGGACAGCATGAGGTAGACCTACGCGTTGGAAACGGGGCACGGGTTGCTGCTGTTGCTGTAGGAGACTATTTCATTTCTTTACCATCTGGCATTGTATTGGAATTAAACAATTGTTATTTTGTACCCAGTATTACCAAGAATATTATCTCCATTCCTGCTCTTGTCAGGAAGGGTTTTTCCTTTGAATGCAAGACTTCAAAGTGTGTTTTAACTTATGATAATATTGTGTATGCAACTGGTTCAATTAACAATGGGTTATTCATGTTGGACATGGAATGTTCTATACAAAACATTGATAATAAGAAAGCCAAGTATGCTGATGAGAGCACCTTGCTATGGCATAGTCGTTTAGGCCATATAAATGAGAAGCGCATTAAGCGGTTGCATGATCATGGACTGCTGGGATCATTCTCCTACAAGGAGTTTGATACATGCAAAGCTTGTTTAATGGGTAAAATGACGAAGTCACCTTTTCTTAATAAAGGTCAAAGGGCTTCAGGTTTACTTGACCTCATACACAGTGATGTGTGTGGGCCATTTAGTAAACATGCTAGAGGTGGCTATCAGTACTTCATTACCTTTACTGATGATTTCAGTAGGTATGGATATGTCTATCTAATGAGACATAAAAGTGAATCTTTTGACAAGTTCAAAGAGTTCAAAAATGAAGTACAAAATCAGTTAGGCCGAAATATCAAGGCACTTCGTTCTGATCGAGGTGGTGAATACCTAAGTCGAGAATTTACTGACTATCTAAAGGAGTGTGGGATTATCTCACAGCTCACTCCGCCAGGAACACCGCAATGGAATGGTGTGTCCGAGAGGAGAAATAGAACGTTACTTGATATGGTTCGTTCTATGATGAGTCAGGCCACTCTTCCATACTCCTTTTGGGGTTTTGCACTGGAAACAGCTGCAAAGGTACTAAACCGAGTGCCATCCAAGGCAGTTTCTAAAACGCCATATGAGTTATGGTATGGGAAACAGCCTGGCTTGACATTTATCAGGATCTGGGGTTGCGAGGCTTATGTCAAAAAGCTCGCCTCTGGGAAACTGGAGAGCAGATCTGACAAATGTATCTTTGTCGGTTACCCTAAGGAAACTAAGGGTTATTATTTCTACGATCCCAAGGAGAACAAGGTATTTGTTGCTCGGACTGCCATATTTCTTGAGAAGGAATTTCTTCTGCAAGAGGCCAGTGGGAGAGAAATAAAACTGGATGAGAATCCAGATGAAGGACAAAGTAGTCAAGCACAGTTGGATGAGCCTGAGCCGGTAGATCAGGTTATTGAACAACCTGAGGCTCAGATATCACGGGAACCGCGAAGATCGGGAAGGATCCGTCGACAGCCTGAGCGCTATGACGGAGTCTACATCATTGATAATGATGAACCCCTCACCTATGCGGATGCGGTCAGTGGACCGGAGTCAGCTAGATGGCTTGAAGCTATGCGAGCCGAGATGGACTCCATGTCAGATAACCAAGTCTGGGATTTGGTTGATCCGCCTTCGGGAGTAATCCCTATAGGCTGTAAATGGATCTTCAAGAAGAAGATTGACATGGATGGTAACGTGGTTACCTATAAAGGCAGGCTAGTAGTGAAAGGTTTCAAACAAATCTACGGGATAGATTATGATGAAACTTTCTCTCCTGTAGCCATGTTTAAGTCTATTCGGATTCTTTTCGCGATAGCTGCATATTACGATTATGAGATCTGGCAGATGGATGTGAAGACAGCTTTCCGTAATGGAAATCTTGATGAGGATGTGTATATGACACAACCTGAAGGTTTCACTAATCCAGCCGATCGTCATAAAATATGCAAGTTAAAGAAGTCTATTTATGGACTTAAACAAGCATCAAGAAGCTGGAATATTCGTTTTGATGAATCAATCTCTGAGTTTGGTTTCATCAAGAACGAGGACGACCCGTGTGTATATAAGAGGTTTAGTGGGAGCGTGATTACATTCCTAATCCTCTACGTCGATGATATCTTGATCATTGGAAATGATATTCCTGAACTGCATGCTGTTAAAGCATGGTTAAGAAAATGTTTCCAGATGAAAGATCTAGGAGAAGCAGCCTATGTGTTAGGTGTGAAGATCTACCGGGATAGATCTAAGAGGCTTCTCGGGCTGTGCCAGAGTACTTACATCGATAAAGTCCTGGAGAGATTCCATTTAGAGAATTCTAAACGTGGATATCTTCCAGTCAGACATGGTCTGAATCTTTCGAAGAGTCAGTGTCCACAAACACAGACTGAGAAAGATGAAATGGACAATACGCCTTATGCTTCGGCTATTGGGTCCATTATGTATGCGATGTTGTGTACTCGCCCAGACGTCGCTTACGGGTTAAGCGTGACCAGTCGGTTCCAAAGTAATCCAGGTTTGGCGCACTGGATTGCAGTCAAGAACATTATAAAATATCTGCGGAGGACCAAAGATATGTTCTTGATATATGGTGGTCAGGAAGAACTCAGTATAGAGGGATATACTGACGCTTCGTTCCAGTCGGACCAGGATGATTTCCGATCGCAATCAGGCTATGTTTTTAGCTTGAATGGTGGAGCAGTGGTGTGGAAGAGTTTCAAACAGTCAACTGTTGCTGATTCCACAACAGAAGCCGAGTATGTTGCAGCCTCGGAAGCATCCAAGGAGGCAGTGTGGATTCGTAAGTTCGTGAGAGAACTTGGTGTTGTTCCTTCGAGTGCAGATCCTTTGGTTATCTTCTGTGATAACACTGGAGCAATCGCACAAGCAAAGGAACCACGGTCGCACCAGAAGTCCAAGCACATACAGAGACGGTTTCACTTGATCCGGGAGATCATTGATCGAGGCGAGATCAAAATCTGCAAAGTTCATACAGATGACAATCTGGCAGACCCGCTTACCAAGCCTCTGGCGCAGCAGAAGCATGAGAAGCACTGTAATAATATGGGTTTGAGATTTCTCAACCATTAGATTAAGTGCAAGTGGGAGATTGTTGGGGTATGCCCTTAAGGCTAATGTTTGAGGCCTTGGGATTGTATAAGTATCATGTAATAAACTCTTGAGTTTATAAAGGCATGGTTATTATTCAGGTTGTTACCTTGTCTGCTGTAATAAGTGTACTACTGAATAATGTCTCAAAGCTGTTCAGCTAGGCTGACATGCATATGTCCTTAGTCGAGATATCTTGGTGAACTTGAGACAGCCCTGATATGATTGAGACTAATATGTGTTCTAATCTTATAGGATGCTTCGAGCATGGAATAAGATGTAGACTCATGGGTACATTGGATGTACTGGACAGACCCTACTAGGATATTCAGTTGGTTGTCACAATGTGAATATTCCTTGTAAGCACCAAGTGGCACATGTCCTTTGACTTGAGATCACTTGTGTTTCTAAATGATGAATGTCATTATTTTGAGGTATTTCAATATCATTTGAAATATAATGATTATAGACTATCTTGGATAATGATCATGAGTCAGGTTAGGACACTAGTGATAGATATAGGATTGCCGTCTCCTTGTTTAAGGAGTGTGATGTTCTAAAGGGCCCCCCAAGATGAGATGATTGAGATAGTGTATGGCCATACCCAGGTGACTATGTTCATCTGATCTAATCATGCTCATCATATTGGAGTTACAAGCTTGACAGGCTTGTCCAATAAGAACATCCAGTGGCAAAGGACACATGTATGCCTTGTGAAGAAGATTCACACTTGTGCTGTGATTTGGGAGTAGTCTTGGAAGACTCTTTCCTTTATATCGGGAGACAGTGATGTGTTGCTAGATACCCCTCACTGATCGTGATAACGTGAGTTATCGTTACCGACATTTAAAGGAAACCCTCAGGGTCGCACAATTTGATGATATGGCTTACTTGAGTCAGATCGTGTGGACTGAATTGTTTGGGTTCAGTTTAAAGGGATTTAATCTCTGATTGTAAGTGAGATCTGGTCTGATCATGTTTGATTGATTAGGGCTTGAGATCGGTAAGCTTCGATCGAGAGAAATGATGCTAGATCGGTGAGATCAGGAGCATCAAGAAATGAACGGTTGGATCTTGAACCTTTAGGGTTTATTGTGATCTAGACCATATGGCTTGGGTTAATTGGTCTTGGACCAAACCGACATTGAACCGGCTCATGGATGAGCGCATGGTTCATGGGAGGTGAGTTAAGGGCTTGGTTCACTTTGGGTGAACGCTTAAGCCTTCAATACTTTCCATCTTTGGAATTCGGTTTCAAGTGGATTGTGTGTAACGCCTCCACATTAGTGTGGGAGGTTACTCACTTGTCGAATTCTCTTGTGAAGGTTTCTCCAATTCGGTGAAAAAAGGACTTGAAAAAAAACAAGAGAAAGGAGTCTCGCCAAGCAAGATTTTCCCTTCCCTTCCATACGAAAAGGAACCTTGAAGCCTTGCTAGCACAAGGACGACAAGGTGTAGGCCAATTTCTTCTTGTGTGTGGCACACTTTGGAGGAGAACCCTATCGTTCTCTAGCTTCCAAGCCGAGTCCAATCCTCATGGCAATGGTATGAATTCTCTCTTATCCATTCAATCGTTCAAAGTTGATCATGAGAACATGTAACATGCGATTAGTTGAAACCCTAGCATCTTCATGGATTGAATGAAATATGCGCCACCCACTCTTAGGGTTTTCGGCCCCCCCTCTTGAAAGGGGTTTTATCCGCTTGCGCTCCCCCTAGAAGGGGACCCAACAGCTAGCACAAGGGACGACAAGAAGAAGCTATACCTCATCTTGTGTGCGACAATTTGGAGGAGACCTCTCTTGTTCTCTAGCTTCCAAGACGCCATCTAGAAATGGCTATGGTATGGTTCTATCACTACTATACAATCGGTTTTGTTAATCATAATACCATGCAAGATCTAGAAACCCCCTTTCCGCTGCTTTCATACTTCATATGCGCCTATAATTTAGGGTTTCGCCCCCTGTGGGAAGTTTCAAATGGTATCAGAGGCATGGTTAACGCATGTTTTATGATTGCTTAAGCCCTTTTGTGATCCTTGTTTGTGAGTAACGCTTAGATCTTGATTACATGCGCAAATACATGTTAAGTTGTCATAATCGAAACTTGTATGTTTGTCTTGGCGCATGTATGTTGGCGCATTTTAATTGTTGTTGTTTTATCAAAACTATTATAACATGCGCGACTCACTAGATCTAAGGCCTTGCATTAAACCCTTAGACGGGTTATTAGGGTTGAAGTCACCCCCTAGGTTAGATCCAAAAGTCTAATCAGACCATCTGACAGCCTTGATGGGTTGACCAGGTAGCACCTGTGCGCAAGCACGTGGTGGCTACAGGTCGGCTGCAGACAGGCGTGTAGCGATGTCTGATTGAGACAAACTATGAACGCACATGAGTTAGGCCCGGGCTCACACCCGCTTGCCAGACCTCATTGTGGTTGTTCAGCCCTGGCGCATGCATGGTTGACCTTATGGTCGACTCAAGTCAGTTAGGACTTGGTGCATGTAAGGGCAGTGGATCTGACTAGGTTGGATGAGTGGATCCCTAGTAATGGACCGTTGTAAGGTTGTAGGGCATATAAGCAAAATAAAATTGATGCCCATGGGGTTTTTCGAAAATTTTATTTTAATGACTGGATCACATGATGATTGATGCCATATGTTTGTCTATTTATTCTTATGTGGGCTGCCCATGTTAATTCTGTGCTGTGCTGGGGCCTGCGTGCCTGTATTTATTTTGTAAATTAATTTTAGATTGTGATCTGCGAATCACATTGCTTTTAATTTATAAAATGTAATTGACCTGCGTGTCAATCTTGTCTAGATAGTTAAATTTGTAATTTAATTAGACAAGAGCACAGAGCACACTTGGCAGAGGCGCATGCAGCAGTGGCTAGACCAGGTGGTAGGTCCAGGGTTCGACTCTGGGACCAGGCGCATTTACCTGGTGGGCGCACCTGAGCTGCAGATGGCGCTTGGGCCCTGGTTTGGGCCAGATGAGCAGCAAAAGCCCCATGAAGGAAAAAGCAAGTGAAGACTTAAGTTAATTAAGGTCTTACTTAGGCTATGGGCTTTTACCACATAAGATCCATGCTTTCTTTTATTGCTTATATAAGTAGAACAGCATGTTTTAATTTATCTTCTGCTATCACCATAGGAATTGCATGATAGTGAGGAAGATAAAAGACCGTTAAAATCCAACGCTAAAATATCAAGCTTGTATGCCTTCTGACGCGAAACCTCACTGTTCTGATTATCGTTGGAGCCGTGTTGTACCCACTCAGTGGGCACGTCCATCTATCTTCAGACGGTGCGGGATTACACCTGCGTGTTACAGAGTAGGGATTTATCCCTTCTCGTTGCTCAGCATAGCACGTGGTGGTCCAGGGAGTAGGTCGGGTCAGCTTGACCATGTAGGCTACATATGTGGCGCATATGGTAGCACATGGGGGCAGCCATCTGTGGGGTCAGAGATTGTGTTGTACCAACTCAGTTGGCACAGTCTGCTGGATTGCCTAGATGAAGGGGAATCGCACGGGTTGGCGATTGGCTGGACAGCCTACCAGAGATTAGTGCTTGTACTCTCTGTGCATCTTATCTCGCCTGAGCGGGACGCGGAGACCAAGTATGAAATCTGGATCCCATCTCACTAAAAGAGTGTTTACTCTTTCAGACTGTTTAATGGATTTTTCAGTCAGATAAAATAGTGAGAAAAAGAATCTTTCTTAAGTCCTGATTGATTCTTAACATTGATACTGACCTTGCTGTTCTTGCATTGTTGTAGATACCTGCAGCAACGAACACCATGAACTTCAATGTGCGATCCCTACTGGAAAGGGAGAAGTTTGCTGGGCCGAACTTCTCTGACTGGTTTGGACACCTTAAGATTGTTCTTAAGGCAGAGAGGAAACTGTATGTCCTCGAGACGGCTATACCGCCTCAGCCCGCTCCGAACGCCGCAAGGGCGGTTCGGGAAGCCTATGAAAAGCACGTCAATGATAGCATTGATGTCGCTTGCCTGATGTTAGCGTCTATGACGCCACCGCTGCAGCGTCAGCATGAGGATATGTCGGCTATAGACATGATAGCGAACCTCAAGATGCTGTATGCTGCACAGGCGAGGACAGAACGCTATAATTTGACAAAGCTGTTCTTTCAGAGCAAACTGGCTGAAGGGAGCCCAGTGGGAGCTCACGTGCTCAAGATGATTGGGCACAAGGAGGCTCTAGAGAAACTGGGGCATACCATCAATCAGGAGCTTGCTGTAGATATTATTCTGCAGTCTCTCCCGCCCTCTTTCGATGCGTTCATTATTAATTTTAATATGAACAAAATCGATTGTACTCCGGCAGAGCTGCTGAATATGCTCCTCACTACTGAGGAGACTCTGAAGGGAAAGCCTTCGACCTCTGTCTTAATGGTTCCTTCCAGGAACAAGAAGAAGGGGAAGAAGGGCAAAGCCCCTGTCAAGAGCTACAGCAAGGCTCTGAAGCAGAAGGTGAAGCGGTCCAAGGAATACAGGTGTTTCGACTGTGGCCAGCTGGGTCACTGGAAAAAGGACTGTAAAGCGCTCCAAGGAGATAAGAGGGGAAGCTTCGCTTCTGGCTCAGGTATTTATGTGACTGAGGTCATGTTTTCTTCTTCTATATCATGGGTGTTGGACACTGCATGTGGAGTTCACATTTGTTCAAATGTACAGGAACTCAAGAGAAGAAGACAGGTGGGACAGCATGAGGTGGACCTACGCGTTGGAAACGGGGCACGGGTTGCTGCTGTTGCTGTAGGAGACTATTTCATTTCTTTACCATCTGGAATTGTATTGGAACTAGACAATTGTTATTTTGTTCCCAGTATTACTAAAAATATTATCTCCATTCCTGCTCTTGTCAGGAAGGGATTTTCCTTTGAATGCAATATTTCAAAGTGTGTTTTATCTTTTGATAATATTGTTGATGCAACTGGTTCAATTAACAATGGGTTATACATGTTGGACATGGAATGTTCTATACAAAATATTGATAATAAGAAAGCCAAGTATGCTGATGACAGCACCTTGCTATGGCATAGTCGTTTAGGCCATATTAACGAGAAACGCATTAAGCGGTTGCATGATCATGGACTGCTGGGATCATTCTCCTATAAGGAGATTGATACATGCAAAGCTTGTTTGATGGGTAAAATGACGAAGTCACCTTTTCTTCACAAAGGTCAAAGGGCTTCAGGTTTACTTGACCTTATACACAGTGATGTGTGTGGGCCATTTGAAAGAAACCCTTATTAAGGTGGTGAAACCCTAAACATACGCATCTAGCAAGCATGACGGAAAGAGGGTTTCGAAAAGATCGTATATGACAACCATATGATCAACTTGAAGCTATGAGTTTAGATCTATACCATAGCCATAGATTGGAGGTCGGCTTGGAAGAAGAGAGCAACTTTGATCTCCTCCAAAAGTTCACACACAAAGGCGATGAAGACTCCCAACTTGCGCACCTCTTGTGCTAGCAAAAGTGCCAAGATGTCAATGATCGAGTGTAGGGAAGAGATGAAGACTATCTTTTTGCTTGGCCGGTTCCTCCTCTTCTCGTCAACACCCTCACTTGCTCGAGAGCAAAAATCGTTTCACCAAGCAACAAGAGAGAGGTGTAACCGAAAAACATTAGGGAGACTTCAAGCCATGAACGCATATGCGTTTTCATTTTGGAACTTTCCAAAAATGGCAACCATTAAGAGTATGCGTTCATGCGTTCATGTCTCCATGAACCAAACGCAACTCCTTCTCCCTCTTGAACCATACGCTCAACCCATGAGCCGGTTCAATACCCTTGGTTCAATAGCGAAACCAAATCAGCCCAAGCATTAAGTCTAGATCAAATTAGACCCCAAAGTCCAAGATCTGACCATTCATCATCTGACGCTTCTGATCGCATCGATCTAGCATCATCTCTCTCGATCGAAGCTTACCGATCTAAAGCCCTAATCAATCAAACATGATCAGACCAGATCTCACTTACAATCAGAGATTAAATCCCTTTAAACTGAACCGAAACAATTCAGTCCACACGATCTGACTTAAGCAAGCCATATCACCAAATTGTGCGACCCTAAGGGTTTCCTTTAAATGTCGGTAACGATAACTTTCGTTATCACGATCAGTGAGGGGTATCTAGCAACACATCACTGTCTCCCGATATAAAGGAAAGAGTCTTCCAAGACTACACCCAAACCATGGCACAAGTGTGAATCAAACTCACGAGGCATGCATGTTTCCTTTGCCACTGGATGTTCTTATTGGACAAGCATGTCAAGCCTGTAACTCCAATACGATGAGCATGATTAGATCAGATGAACACAGTCATCTGGGTATGGCCATACACTATCTCAATCATCTCATATAGGGGGGCCCTTTAGAACATCACACTCCTTAAACAAGGAGACGGCAATCCTTTATCTATCACAAGTGCCCTAACCTGACTCAAGCTCACCATCCAAGATAGTCTATAATCATTATGTTTCAAATGATATTGAACTACCTCAAAACAATGACAATCATCATTTAGAAACACAAGTGATCTCAAGTCAAAGGACATGTGCCACTTGCTGCTTACAAGGATCATTCACATTGTGACAAGCAATGGAATATCCCAGTAGGGTCTGTCCAGTACATCCAATGTACCCATGAGTCTACATCTTATTCCATGCTCGAAGCATCCTATAAGATTAGCACACATATTAGTCTCAATCATATCAAGGCTGTCTCATGTTCACCAAGATATCTCGACTAAGGACATATAGCCTGTCAGCCTAGCTGAACAGCTTTGAGACATTATTCAGAAGTACACTTATTACAGCAGACAAGGTAACAACCTGAATAATAACCATGCCTTTATAAACACAAGAGTTTATTACATGATACTTATTACAATCCCAAAGGCCTCAAACATTAGCCTTAAGGGCATACCCCAACACCATTTAGTAAACATGCCAGAGGTGGCTATCAGTACTTCATTACCTTTACTAATGATTTCAGTAGATATGGGTATGTCTATTTAATGAGACATAAAAGTGAATCTTTTGACAAGTTCAAAGAGTTCAAGAATGAAGTACAAAATCAGCTAGGCCGAAATATCAAGGCACTTCACTCAGATCGAGGTGGAGAATACCTAAGTCATGCGTTTACTGACTATTTAAAGGAGTGTGGGATTATCTCACAGCTCACTCCGCCAGGAACACCGCAATGGAATGGTGTGTCCGAGAGGAGAAATAGAACGTTACTTGATATGGTTCGTTCTATGATGAGTCAGGCTACTCTTCCTTACTCCTTTTGGGGTTTTGCACTGGAAATAGCTGCAAAAGTACTAAACCGAGTGCCATCCAAGGCCTTTTCAAAAACGCCATATGAATTATGGTATGGGAAACAGCCATGCTTGATGTTTATCAGGATCTGGGGCTGCGAGGCTTATGTCAAAAAGCTCGCCTCTGGGAAACTAGAGAGCAGATCTGACAAATGCATCTTTGTCGGTTACCCTAAGGAAACTAAGGGTTATTATTTCTACGATCCAAAAGAGAACAAGGTTTTTGTTGCTCGGACGGCCATATTTCTTGAGAAGGAGTTTCTTCTGCAAGAGGCCAGTGGGAGAGAAATAAAGCTGGATGAGAATCCAGAGGAAGGACAAAGTGATCAAGCAGAGTTGGATGAGCCTGAGCCGGTAGAACAGGTTGTTGAACAACCTGAGGCTCAGATATCACGGGAACCGCGAAGATCAGGAAGGATCCGTCGACAGCCTGAGCGCTATGACGGAGTCTACATCATTGATAATGATGAACCCCTCACTTATGCGGATGCGGTCAGTGGACCGGAGTCAGCGAGATGGCTTGAAGCTATGCGCGCCGAGATGGACTCCATGTCAGATAACCAAGTTTGGGATTTGGTTGATCCGCCTCCGGGAGTGATCCCTATAGGCTGTAAATGGATCTTCAAGAAGAAGATTGACATGGATGGTAACGTAGTTACTTATAAAGGCAGGCTTGTTGCGAAAGGTTTCAGACAAATCTACGGGATAGATTATGATGAAACTTTCTCACCTGTAGCCATGTTTAAGTCTATTCGGATTCTTTTCGCGATAGCTGCATATTATGATTATGAAATCTGGCAAATGGATGTGAAAACAGCTTTCCTTAATGGAAATCTGGATGAGGATGTCTATATGACACAACCAGAAGGTTTCACTGATCCATCAGATCGTCATAAGATATGCAAGTTAAAGAAGTCTATTTATGGACTTAAGCAAGCATCAAGAAGCTGGAACATTCGTTTTGATGAATCAGTCACTGAATTTGGTTTCATCAAGAACGAGGATGACCCGTGTGTATATAAGAGGTTTAGTGGGAGCGTGATTACTTTCCTAGTCCTCTACGTCGATGATATCTTGATCATTGGAAATGACATTCCTGAAATGCATGCAGTTAAGGCATGGTTAAGGAAATGTTTCCAGATGAAAGATTTAGGAGAAGCAGCCTATGTATTGGGTGTGAAGATCTACAGGGATAGATCTAAGAGGCTTCTCGGGCTGTGCCAGAGTACTTACATCGATAAAGTCCTGGAGAGATTTCATTTAGAGAATTCTAAACGAGGATATCTTCCAGTCAGACATGGTCTGAATCTTTCGAAGAGTCAGTGTCCACAAACACAGACTGAGAAAGATGAAATGGACAATACGCCTTATGCTTCGGCTATTGGTTCCATTATGTATGCGATGTTGTGTACTCGCCCAGACGTCGCTTACGGGTTAAGCGTGACCAGTCGGTTCCAAAGTAATCCAGGTCAGGCACACTGGATTGCAGTCAAGAATATCTTAAAATATCTTCGGAGGACCAAAGATATGTTCTTGATATATGGTGGTCAGGAAGAACTCAGTATTGAAGGATATACTGACGCTTCATTCCAGTCTGACCAGGATGATTTCCGATCGCAATCAGGCTATGTTTTTAGCTTGAATGGAGGAGCAGTGGTGTGGAAGAGTTTCAAACAGTCAACTATTGCTGATTCCACAACAGAAGCCGAGTATGTTGCAGCCTCGGAAGCATCCAAGGAGGCAGTGTGGATTCGTAAGTTCGTGAGAGAACTTGGTGTTGTTCCTTCGAGTGCAGATCCTTTGGTTATCTTCTGTGATAACACTGGAGCAATCGCACAAGCAAAGGAACCACGGTCGCACCAGAAGTCCAAGCACATACAGAGACGGTTTCACTTGATCAGGGAGATCATAGATCGTGGCGAGATCAAAATCTGCAAGGTTCATACAGATGACAATCTGGCAGACCCGCTTACCAAGCCTCTGGCGCAGCAGAAGCATGAGAAGCACTGTAATAACATGGGTTTGAGATTTCTCAACCATTAGATTAAGTGCAAGTGGGAGATTGTTGGGGTATGCCCTTAAGGCTAATGTTTGAGGCCTTGGGATTGTAACAGTATCATGCAATAAACTCTTATGTTTATATAGGCATGGTTGTTATTCAGGTTGTTACCTTGTCTGCTGTAATAAGTGTACTTCTGAATAATGTCTCAAAGCTGTTCAGCTAGGCTGACAGGCAATAAAGTCCTTAGTCGATATATCTTGGTGAACATGAGACAGCCTTGATATGGTTAAGACTAATATGTGTTCTAATCTTATAGGATGCTTCGAGCATGGAATAAGATGTAGACTCATGGGTACATTGGATGTACTAGACAGACCCTACTAGGATATTCAATTGTTTGTCACAATGTGAATAATCCTTAATTGTAACAAGTGGCACATTTCCTCTGACTTGAGATCACTTGTGTTTTCTAAATGATGATTGTCATTGTTTTGAGGTAGTTCAATATCATTTGAAACATAATGATTATAGACTATCTTGGATGGTGAGCTTGAGTCATGTTAGGGCACTAGTGATAGACATAGGATTGCCGTCTCCTTGTTTAAGGAGTGTGATGTTCTAAAGGGGCCCCCCGGATGAGATGATTGAGAAAGTGTATGGCCATACCCAGGTGACTATGATCATCTGATCTAATCATGCTCATCATATTGGAGTTACAAGCTTGACACGCTTGTCCAATAAGAACATCCAGTGGCAAAGGAAACATGTATGCTTTGTGAGTTGATTCACACTTGTGTTGTTTTTGGGTGTAGTCTTGGAAGACTCTTTCCTTTATATTGGGAGACAGTGATGTGTTGCTAGATACCCCTCACTGATCGTGATGACGTGAGTTATCGTTACCGATATTTAAAGGAAACCCTCAGGGTCGCACAATTTGATGATATGGCTTACTTAAGTCAGATCGTGTGGACTGAATTGTTTGAGTTCAGTTTAAAGGGATTTACTCTCTGATTGTGAGTGAGATCTGGTCTGATCATGTTTGATTGATTAGGGCTTCAGATCGGTAAGCTTCGATCGAGAGATTGGATGCTAGATTGGTCAGATCAGGAGCATCAAGAGATTGACGGTCAGATCAAGAACCTAAGTGTTTATTATGGTCTGGACTGAATGCTTGGCTTATTTGGTTATTGAACCGAACCAAAGTGAACCGGCTCATGAATGAGCGCATGGTTCAAGGGTGAAGAGAAGTTTGCGCTTGGGGTAAACCCATGGTCGCATGAGTGCATGAACGTGGGAGTGTTTCTATTTTTAGAAACCATGACTCCTAAACGTGACATCGCCTCACGTTACTCCTCTCTCACGCCTATTGTCGCTCCTTCCTCTCGTCGCTTGCTCATTCGAGAGTGCATGTGGTGTTGACGAAAGGAGAAGGAAGTTTTTCGCCAAGCCAAGAAGATCTCATCCCTTCCATACGAGAAGGATACTTGGACGATCCTTGCTAGCACAAGGGACGACAAGAAGAAGCTATACCTCATCTTGTGTGCGACAATTTGGAGGAGACCTCTCTTGTTCTCTAGCTTCCAAGACGCCATCTAGAAATGGCTATGGTATGGTTCTATCACTACTATACAATCGGTTTTGTTAATCATAATACCATGCAAGATCTAGAAACCCCCTTTCCGCTGCTTTCATACTTCATATGCGCCTATAATTTAGGGTTTCGCCCCCTGTGGGAACTTTCAGTTATCATACAAGATCGATTCACATGCTAGGTAAAACCAAGTTCAAGAAAACACGATCTGAAAATTTTCGAGAATCCATACATAGAATCTAAGCGAAAACACAATTTCAGAAATGTACCTGCCACCACGCAATACTTGCACTAGACATATGCAAGTTCACATTTATATCAAATCCGTTTGCAAAAATACCAATCGACTCAAATTGGAAACCAAAGTCACAATGTCGATTCTATAAACTCATGAAACTAACATGAATAATACCAAACACCGAAACCAGGCCAAAGCCCGCGGTGACACAAAAATCAAAACTTCAAAACTTAAAACTGCCACAACCGGCAACACAAGTTCACATAATTCGGCCACAACTGGCCCCAGTTAATTAAGCACAAAAGTCTTATACATTAACCAGCATAATATCCATATCAACGCTAACTCAAGAAATGTGCCCCTGCTCTACACCTGAAAATAGTGAGGGAGTGACCTACACAGCCCAGTGAGTGGATAGTCTCAAACGACCATCCATAACATACACTCAAAAATACATGCAGATTATTTTAAAAACATTTAATAGAATATCTTGTCAACATATAACAAAATTAAAGGACAGAACTCATATAAAACAATCAGGTGTAAACTGCTAAGACATCATTGTCACCAAAGAGTAACCAGGGTTCTAGAGCTATACTCTAAACCAACTAATGACTTAATTGACCTAGTTGTCCAGCATAATCAATAGTGACCATTATGGTCCAACCCGGCTTTGGCCTAAGCACTGGGAGAAGCCTGCAAATCACATGCAACATATATACATGGACAGTGTGTAGACTCAAGAGGTAATCACCACCTGGTCAAGATGTGATACCTTGATCTACACCACCCCATAATCACAAAAATCTAAGCGTCTAAGAGTGATGACATCAAGAGGTGGCCCCTGTCCGACCAAGACATGGCACTTTGCGTCTTATATCACTCGTTCTCCCAAAGGGTTCCTTAACTGGACAACATCAAACACATCTTATATCTTATTTCACAAGAGTGGACTCCTAAGTGTCAACTAAACTCTAGGATAGTCATTTTTATCACAATAATCACATCAGGCAGGCTGAACAACAACCCCCTCACATATCACAATACAGGGCTGAAATCTCCAACCCTTAACATATCACATATACAGGGCTGAAATCTCCAACCCTTAACATATCACATATAGACTATCCCCTTGAGTACACAGTTACACTTATCCTTAGTCCTAACCATTCCATGACCACGACACATATTATTCGAATATGTCACATAACCACATAATATTCAAAAATCACATAACCACATAATATTCAAAAAAATCACATAATCACATAATATTCAAAAATCACATAATCACATAGTAGTGTAGTCCTTAGGTTTCATGCTGATTAGTTCAGTCTAACCTTGCTATGTTATCACCCAAAGTTATCAATCAATATTTCATGTCATTACTTTCTGCATACACCATTCAATTAAAAATACATAATAATACAAAAAATTCACTAAATTTCGTTCACAATTAACATAAATGCAGAATATCACATATTCATAGTTTTCTACTAGTTCTGATAACAAAAGACAGAAATACCCCTAGTTCAAAGTTTAAGTCATACACGAAAAGTTATCCAAAAATTTCGTAAAAATATTCACTACTTCCCTCATGATCCCTAGATTCGTAATTTCAAGTTTTCCCCAATTTTAACTAGGAAATTTACCGAATTACCCCTAGGTCAATTTCAGTCAACAGAAACTTTTATTTCTAAAAATTCCCAAAAAAATACAGTAGAATCCTCATATACCTAATTTCATGAATATCAAGTTTTCCCCAATTTTTACCCATGCATTTGGACGTAACTTCATGAAGAAGGGTCAAAATTCTCATTCAAGCCCTAATCTTCATGCAATTGAAATTCTAATGCTACATACATGTTTAATCAAGGCCTAACTTATGATTAGGAGTCTTAAAAACGAAAAGCCCTAATTGTCATGCAAGCTAGGGTTTCGAAATTTAGGGAAAAAGCAAGAAACGTATACAATTTTGCAAGCATGTGTTCATGTCATCTTTCTAGACATTAATCCTCTCTAAATCATGCAAAACCTTCCATATGCGTGAACTAGGTGAAGAGAAAATCCACTCACCTTGTTTTCGGTTCTTCCAAGCCAACACCCTCACGCCACTCACGCCACACACGTCGCCGGAACCACCCAAAAGCCGTCGGAAAGTCGCCTCCACCACCTCTTGCCGCCGGCCACAAGAAGAGGAGAAGAGAAGAAGCAAGCCGCCACTTCACCAAGGGAAGAAAATCGTGAGCAAAGAGAAAAACGAGGGTGAACATGATTTCCCCTAAAATTTTCATTTTTTTCAAGCCTCCAACGAATCCAAACCAATAGCAACCATAAGTGAAAGATCCAATAACCCTTTAGTATAAGTTAATCTCCATTTTACCCTTATCAAGGGCTCTTACCCTTTTCTAACAAGAATACACCCCTAGCCTAGTGGCGTGTAGCACACATTCTATGCCTTAAGTCTCCGGTTCGAATCCTCTCCGTGACACATATTTTTACATTGCAGGAAAATACACCAAACAAGACATTTTCTCAATGAAAAACTTCCACAAACATGCTATAAACGAAATTTTAGTTTTTTCTTACCTGTTAATAAATTTCCGGATCTTACAGGCGAGGACTGAGCGCTATAATTTGACTAAGCTGTTCTTTCAAAGCAAACTGGCTGAAGGGAGCCCAGTGGGAACTCACGTGCTCAAGATGATTGGGCACAAGGAGGCTCTAGAGAAACTGGGGCATACCATCAATCAGGAGCTTGCTGTAGACATTATTCTGCAGTCTCTCCCGCCCTCTTTCGATGCGTTCATCATTAACTTTAATATGAACAAAATCGATTGTACTCCCGCAGAGCTGCTGAATATGCTTTTGACTACTGAGGAGACTCTGAAGGGAAAGCCTTCAACCTCTGTCTTGATGTTTCCTTCTAGGAACAAGAAGAAGGGGAAGAAGGGCAAGACCCCTGTCAAGAGCTACAGCAAGGCTCTAAAGCAAAAGGTCAAGCGGTCGAAGGAATACAGATGTTTCCACTGTGGCCAGCTGGGTCACTGGAAAAAGGACTGTAAAGCGCTCCAAGGAGACAAGAGGGGAAGCATCACTTCTGGCTCAGGTATATACGTGACGGAAGTCATGGTTTCATCTTCTTCTATTTCATGGGTGTTGGACACTGCATGCGGAGTTCACATTTGTTCAAATGTACAGGAACTCAAGAGAAGAAGACAGGTGGGACAGTATGAGGTGGACCTACGAGTTGGAAACGGGGCACGGGTTGCTGCTGTTGCTATAGGAGACTATTTCATCTCTTTACCATCTGGACTTGTATTGGAACTAGACAATTGTTACTTTGTTCCCAGCATTACTAAAAATATTATCTCCATTCCTGCTCTTGTCAGGAAGGGGTTTTCCTTTGAATGCAATATTTCAAAGTGTGTTCTTTCTTTAGTTAATATTGTTTATGCTACTGGTTCAATTAACAATGGGTTATTCATGTTGGACATGGAATGTTCTATACACAATATTGATAATAAGAAAGCCAAATATGCTGATGACAGCACCTTGCTATGGCATAGTCGTTTAGGTCATATTAACAAGCAACGCATTAAGCGGTTGCATGATTATGGACTGCTGGGATCATTCTCCTATGAGGAGATTGATACATGCAAAGCTTGTTTGATGGGCAAAATGACGAAGTCGCCTTTTCCTCATAAAGGTCAAAGGACTTCAGGTTTACTTGACCTTATACACAGTGATGTGTGTGGGCCTTTTAGTAAACATGCCAGAGGTGACTATCAGTACTTCATTACCTTCACTGATGATTTCAGTAGATATGGGTATGTCTATCTGTTAGGGTCCCCTTCAAGGGGGAGCGAGAAACCCTAAGGTGAGTACCCCTTTCAAGAGGGGGGCGCAAGTGACCTTTCTTTATTTTAGCAGCGGAATTAGGGTTTCACATTTGATCGCATGCTATACATTCATATGATCAACTTAAACATCAAGTGAAAGATGTGTTACCATGGCCATGAGAAGGAGGCAGCTTGGAAGCAAAGACCAAGAGAGATCTTCTCCACAAGTGACGCACACAAGAAGAGAGATGGCTTCTTCTTGTTGATCTTTGTGCTAGCAAAGATCTTCAAGTGTCCTTGCCGAATGGAAGGGATGGGAGACGAGATCTTGCTTGGGCGAGAGCTCCACACGTTCGTCCACCTCTTCTCCACACGCCAATTGCAAGAAGCCAAGCGAAGTGAAGTCAAGTGGTGAACGGCTTGGCGTTAGGCGTTTTGAAGAAGAGGCCATGATGACTTACCATAAATGGAAGCATGCACTCATAAACGACCAAAACGCCATCACCCTTTCGAACCATGCATTCACATAAGTGAACCGGTTCTCTTTTGGTTTAATTGCATTTGGTTCAACAAACCAAATCAAATAAGCCCAAGCCCCCTTTGGTCTAGATCATATCAAACCCTAAGGTTCAAGATCTAACCATTCATCTCCTGATGCTCCTGATCTCACCGATCTAGCATCACCTCTCTCGATCGAAGCTTACCGATCTCAAGCCCTAATCAATCAAACATGATCAGACCAGATCTCACTTACAATCAGAGATTAAATCCCTTTAAACTGAACCCAAACAATTCAGTCCACACGATCTGACTCAAGTAAGCCATATCATCAAATTGTGCAACCCTGAGGGTTTCCTTTGAATGTTGGTAACGATAACTTTCGTTATAACGATCAGTGAGGGGTATCTAGCAACACATCACTGTCTCCCGATATAAAGGAAAGAGTCTTCCAAGACTACTCCCAAAACACAGCACAAGGGTGAATGCACTTCACTAGGCATACATGTTTCCTTAGCCACTGGATGTTCTTATTGGACAAGCGTGTCAAGCCTGTGACTCCAATATGATGAGCATGATTAGATCAGATGAACATAGTCACCTGGGTATGGCCATACACTTTCTCAATCATCTCATTCAGGGGGGCCCCTTTAGAACACCACACTCCTTGAACAAGGAGACGGCAATCCTTTATCTATCACTAGTGTCCTAACCTGACTCATGATCATTATCCAAGATAGTCTATAATCATTATGTTTCAAATGATATTGAACTACCTCAAAACAATGACAATCATCATCTAGAAACACAAGTGATCTCAAGTCAGAGGACATGTGCCACTTGATGCAAACAAGGATTATTCACATTGTGACAAGCAATTGAATATCCTAGTAGAGTCTGTCCAGTACATCCAATGTACCCATGAGTCTACATCTTATTCCATGCTCGAAGCATCCTATAAGATTAGAACACATATTAGTCTCAATCATATCAAGGCTGTCTCATGTTCACCAAGATATCTCGACTAAGGACATATGCATGTCAGCCTAGCTGAACAGCTTTGAGACATTATTCAGAAGCACAGTTATTGCAGCAGACAATGTAACAAACTAAATAATAACCATTGCCTTTATAAACACAAGAGTTTATTACATGATACTTTTACAATCCCAAGGCCTCAAACATTAGCCTTAAGGGCATACCCTAACAATCTCCCACTTGCACTTAATCTAATGGTTGAGAAATCTCAAACCCATATTATTACAATGCTTCTCTTGCTTCTGCTGCGCCAGAGGCTTCGTAAGCGGGTCAGCCAGATTGTCGTCTGTATGAACCTTGCATATTTTGATCTCGCCACGATCAATGATCTCCCGGATCAAGTGAAACCGTCTCTGTATGTGCTTGGACTTCTGGTGCGACCGTGGTTCCTTTGCTTGTGCGATGGCTCCAGTGTTATCACAGAAGATAACCAAAGGATCTGCACTCGAAGGAACAACACCAAGTTCTCTCACGAACTTACGAATCCACACTGCCTCCTTGGATGCTTCCGAGGCTGCAACATACTCGGCTTCTGTTGTGGAATCAGCAACAGTAGACTGTTTGAAACTCTTCCACACCACTGCTCCACCATTCAAGCTAAAAACATAGCCTGATTGCGATCGGAAATCATCCTGGTCCGACTGGAACGAAGCGTCAGTATATCCTTCTATACTGAGTTCTTCCTGACCACCATATATCAAGAACATATCTTTGGTCCTCCGCAGATATTTTAAAATGTTATTGACTGCAATCCAGTGCGCCATACCTGGATTACTTTGGAATCGACTGGTCACGCTTAACCCGTAAGCGACGTCAGGGCGAGTACACAACATCGCATACATAATGGACCCAATAGCCGAAGCATAAGGCGTATTGTCCATTTCATCTTTCTCAGTCTGTGTTTGTGGACACTGACTCTTCGAAAGATTCAGACCATGTCTGACTGGAAGATATCCTCGTCTAGAATTCTCTAAATGAAATCTCTCCAGGACTTTATCGATGTAAGTACTCTGGCACAGCCCGAGAAGCCTCTTAGATCTATCCCTGTAGATCTTCACACCTAATACATAGGCTGCTTCTCCTAGATCTTTCATCTGGAAACATTTCCTTAGCCATGCTTTAACAGCATGCATTTCAGGAATATCGTTTCCAATGATTAAGATATCATCGACGTAGAGGACTAGGAAAGTAATCACGCTCCCACTAAACCTCTTATATACACACGGGTCATCCTCGTTCTTGATGAAACCAAACTCAGAGATTGATTCATCAAAACGAATATTCCAGCTTCTAGATGCTTGTTTAAGTCCATAAATGGACTTCTTTAACTTGCATATTTTATGACGATCTGATGGATTAGTGAAACCTTCAGGTTTTGTCATATACACATCCTCATCCAGATTTCCATTAAGGAAAGCGGTCTTCACATCCATCTGCCAGATCTCATAATCGTAATATGCTGCTATCGCGAAAAGAATGTTGGGGTATGCCCTTAAGCCTAATGTTTGAGGCCTTGGGAATGTATCAGTATCATGTAATAAACTGTTATGTTTATAAAGGCATGGTTATTATTCAGTTAGCTACATTGTCTGCTGCAATATATGTTCTTCTGAATAATGTCTCAAAGCTGTTCAGCTAGGCTGACAGGCTATAATGTCCTTAGTCGATGTATCTTGGTGAACATGAGACAGCCTTGATATGGTTAAGACTAATATGTGTTCTAGTCTTATAGGATGCTTCGAGCATGGAATAAGATGTAGACTCATGGGTACATTGGATGTACTGGACAGACCCTACTAGGATGTTCAATTGTTTGTCGCAATGTGAATAATCTTTGAATATGACAAGTGGCACATTTCCTCTGACTTGAGATCACTTGTGTTTTCTAAATGATGATTGTCATTGTTTTGAGGTAGTTCAATATCATTTGAAACACAATGGTTATAGACTATCTTGGATAATGAGCTTGAGTCATGTTAGGGCACTAGTGATAGACATAGGATTGCCGTCTCCTTGTTTAAGGAGTGTGATGTTCTAAAGGGGCCCCCTGGATGAGATGATTGAGAAAAGTGTATGGCCTTACCCAGGTGACTGTGTTCATCTGATCTAATCATGCTCATCATATTGGAGCTACAAGCTTGACACGCTTGTCCAATAAGAACATCCAGTGGCAAAGGAAACATGTATGCCTAGTGATGTGGATTCACACTTGTGCTGTGTTTTGGGTGTAGTCATGGAAGACTCTTTCCTTTATATCGGGAGACAGTGATGTGTTGCTAGATACCCCTCACTGATCGTGATAACGTGAGTTATCGTTACCGACATTTAAAGGAAACCCTCAGGGTCGCACAATTTGATGATATGGCTTACTTAAGTCAGATCGAGTGGACTGAATTGTTTGGGTTCAGTTTAAAGGGATTTAATCTCTGATTGTGAGTGAGATCTGGTCTGATCATGTTTGATTGATTAGGGCTTGAGATCGGTAAGCTTCGATTGAGAGATTGGATGCTAGATCGATGAGATCAGGAGCATCAGGAGATCAACGGTCAGATCTGAGCCTTAGGGTTTATTTGAGATCTGGACTTGATTGCTTGGCTTAATTGGTCTCTGGACCAAACCAATTTGAACCGGCTCGTTTAATGAGCGCATGGTTCAAGGGGAGAGGAGTTGGCGACATGTTCACTTGGCGTGAACGTTGGAGCGAAGTGTGGTGGCTATTTTTAGTAACCACGATCTCCACTTGGAGATGTGGTTCACGACCGAATAGAGTGCTCTCTATTCTCGCCTCTCGCCCATATTCCTCTTGACGCTTTCATGTGTGGCGACACCTTGAAGGTAGAGGAGGATTCGGCCAAGAGAAGGACATCTCATCTTTCCCTTTCACTCGACAAGGACCTCTTGGAACCTTGCTAGCACAAGGAGCACCAAGGGAGGAAGCAACATCATCTTGTGTGTGACGATTTGGAGGAGAGCTCTCTTGTTCTCTTGCTTCCAAGGCGCCTTCCATTATATGGCTTCGGTATGAGTTCATTTCATGCTTTAAAGTTGATCATAATACATGCTATGCGATTTTGAAAGCCCTAGATTCAGCTAGAATGTTATTGCGCCTCCTATTAGGGTTTTCGCCCCCCTTGTGTAGGGGACCTGCAATTGGTATCAGAGCGGGTTTTCATGCTTGTTTTATGATTGCTTGAAAATGATTGTGATCCATGTTTTGTGCAAATTCATAGATCTATAGTTACATGCTTTATGTTGGCGAAAATGCATGCTAGTAATAGATATGATTTTCTCCTTGGCGCATGTTAAGTTGGCGCATATATTATGTTGTAGTTTTTCTTAAAACTTAAACACTTGCGCGTATACCACTAGATCTAAGGCCTTACATTAAATCCTTAGACGGGTTATTAGGGTTGAAGTCACCCCCTAGGTTAGATCCAAAAGTCTGATCAGACCATCTGACAGCCTTGACGGGTTGACCAGGTAGCACCTGTGCTCAAGCACGTGGTGGCTACAGGTCGACTGCAGACAGGCGTGTAGCGATGTCTGATTGAGACAACTAGTGAACACACATGAGTTAGGCCCGGGGTCACACCCGCTTGCCAGACCTCATTGTGGTTGTTCAGCCCTGGCGCATGCATTGTTGACCTTATGGTCGACTCAAGTCAGTTAGGACTTGGTGCATGCAAGGGCAGTGGATCTGACTAGGATGGATGAGTGGATCCCTAGTAATGGACCGTTGTAAGGTTGTAGGGCAAATAAGGAAATTAAAATTGATGCCTATGGGTTTTCGAAATTTAAATTTTCTTGAGTGGATCACATGTTAATTGATGCCATATGTTTGTCTATTTACTCTTATGTGGGCTGCCCGTTTTTAATGTGTGCTGTGCTGGGGCCTGCGTGCCTGGGAATTAATTGTAAATTAATTTTTTATTTTTGTGATCTGCGAATCACAGTTTAATTAATTTATAATGTGTAATTGACCTGCGTGTCAATCTTGTCTAGATAGTTAAATTTGTAATTTAATTAGACAAGAGCACAGAGCACACTTGGCAGAGGCGCTTGCAGCAGTGGCTGGACCAGGTGGGAGGTCTAGGGTTCGACCCTAGGACTTGGCGCAAATTCCTGGTGGGCGCACCAGAGCTGCAGATGGCGCTTGGGCCCAGGTTTGGGCCAGATGAGCAGCAAAAGCCCTATGAAGAAAAGCAAGTCAAGACTTAAGTTAAATTAAGGTCTTACTAGGGCTATGGGCTTTTAC
The DNA here is from genome assembly GCA_027563935.2 of Costus lasius. Classification (NCBI taxonomy): domain Eukaryota; kingdom Viridiplantae; phylum Streptophyta; class Magnoliopsida; order Zingiberales; family Costaceae; genus Costus; species Costus lasius. The sequence goes on along the minus strand of CM050454.1, from coordinate 59,301,860 downwards.
CACATAAGATTCATGCTCTCTTTTATTATTGTTTAAATATTAGAATTGCATGATTAGTTTATCTTCTGCTATCACCATAGGAATTGCATGATAGTGAAGAAGATAAAAAGACCGTTAAAATCCAACGCTAAAATATCAAGCTCGTAAGCCTTCTGACGCGAAACCTCACTGTTCTGATTATCGTTGGAGCCGTGTTGTACCCACTCAGTGGGCACGTCCATCTATCTTCAGACGGTGTGGGATTACACCTGTGTGTTACAGAGTAGGGATTTATCCCTTCTCGTTGCTCAGCATAGCACATGGTGGTCCAGGGAGTAGGTCGGGTCAGCTTGACCATGTAGGCTACATATGTGGCGCATATGGTAGCACATGGAGGCAGCCATCTGTGGGATCAGAGACTGTGTTGTACCAACTCAGTTGGCACAGTCTGCTGGATTGCCCAGATGAAGGGGAATCGCACGGGTTGGCGATCGGCAGGGACTGCCTACCGGAGATTAGTGCTTGTACTCTCTGTGCATCTTATCTCGCCTGAGCGGGACGCGGAGACCAAGTATGAAATCCGGATCCCATCTCACTAAAAGAGTGTCTACTCTTTCGGACTGTTTAATGGATTTTTCAGTCAGATAAAATAGTGAAAAAAAGAATCTTTCTTAAGTCCTGATTGATTCTTAACATTGATACTGACCTTGCTGTTCTTGCATTGTTGTAGATACCTGCAGCAACGAACACCATGAACTTCAATGTGCGATCCCTACTGGAAAGGGAGAAGTTTGCTGGGCCGAACTTCTCTGACAGGTTCGGACACCTTAAGATCGTTCTTAAGGCAGAGAGGAAACTGTATGTCCTCGAGACGGCGATACCGCCTCAGCCCGCTCCGAACGCCGCAAGGGCGGTTCGGGAAGCCTATGAAAAGCACGTCAATGATAGCATTGATGTCGCTTGCCTGATGCTAGCGTCTATGACGCCACCGCTGCAGCGTCAGCATGAGGATATGTCTGCTATAGACATGATAGCGAACCTCAAGATGTTGTATGCTGCACAGGCGAGGATTGAACGCTATAATTTGACGAAGCTCTTCTTTCAGAGCAAACTGGCTGAAGGGAGCCCAGTGGGAGCTCACGTGCTCAAGATGATTGGGCACAAGGAGGCTCTAGAGAAACTGGGGCATACCATCAACCAGGAGCTTGCTGTGGATATTATTCTGCAGTCTCTCCCGCCTTCATTCGACGCGTTCATTATTAATTTTAATATGAACAAAATCGATTGTACTCCGGCAGAGCTGCTGAATATGCTCCTCACTACTGAGGAGACTCTGAAGGGAAAGCCTTCGACCTCTGTCTTAATGGTTCCTTCCAGGAACAAGAAGAAGGGGAAGAAGGGCAAAGCCCCTGTCAAGAGCTACAGCAAGGCTCTGAAGCAGAAGGTGAAGCGGTCCAAGGAATACAGGTGTTTCCACTGTGGCCAGCTGGGTCACTGGAAAAAGGACTGTAAAGCGCTCCAAGGAGATAAGAGGGGAAGCATCGCTTCTGGCTCAGGTATATTCGTGACTGAGGTCATGTTTTCTTCTTCTATATCATGGGTGTTGGACACTGCATGTGGAGTTCACATTTGTTCAAATGTGCAGGAACTCAAGAGAAGAAGACAGGTGGGACAGCATGAGGTGGACCTACGCGTTGGAAACGGGGCACGGGTTGCTGCTGTTGCTGTAGGAGACTATTTCATTTCTTTACCATCTGGAATTGTATTGGAACTAGACAATTGTTATTTTGTTCCCAGTATTACTAAAAATATTATCTCCATTCCTGCTCTTGTCAGGAAGGGTTTTTCCTTTGCATGCAATATTTCAAAGTGTGTCTTATCTTATGATAATATTGTTTATGCAACTGGTTCAATTAACAATGGGTTATACATGTTGGACATGGAATGTTCTATACAGAAAATTGATATTAAGAAAGCCAAGAATGCTGATGACAGCACCTTGCTATGGCATAGTCGTTTAGGCCATATTAACGAGAAACGCATTAAGCGGTTGCATGATCATGGACTGCTGGGATCATTCTCCTACAAGGAGATTGATACATGCAAAGCTTGTTTAATGGGCAAAATGACGAAGTCACCTTTTCTTAACAAAGGACAAAGGGCTTCAGGTTTACTTGACCTTATACACACTGATGTGTGTGGGCCATTTAGTAAACATGCCAGAGGTGGCTATCAGTACTTCATTACCTTTACTGATGATTTCAGTAGATATGGGTATGTCTATTTAATGAGACATAAAAGTGAATCTTTTGACAAGTTCAAAGAGTTCAAGAATGAAGTACAAAATCAGCTAGGCCGAAATATCAAGGCACTTCGCTCAGATCGAGGTGGAGAATACCTAAGTCATACGTTTACTGACTATCTGAAGGAGTGTGGGATTATCTCACAGCTCACTCCGCCAGGAACACCGCAATGGAATGGTGTGTCCGAGAGGAGAAATAGAATGTTACTTGATATGGTTCGTTCTATGATGAGTCAGGCTACTCTTCCATACTCCTTTTGGGGTTTTGCACTGGAAACAGCTGCAAAGGTACTAAACCGAGTGCCATCCAAGGCCGTTTCAAAAACTCCATATGAGTTATGGTATGGGAAACAGCCAAGCTTGACATTTATCAGGATCTGGGGCTGCGAGGCTTATGTCAAAAAGCTCGCCTCTGGGAAACTAGAGAGCAGATCTGACAAATGCATCTTTGTCGGTTACCCTAAGGAAACTAAGGGTTATTATTTCTACGATCCCAAAGAGAACAAGGTTTTTGTTGCTCGGACGGCCATATTTCTTGAGAAGGAGTTTCTTCTGCAAGAGGCCAGTGGGAGAGAAATAAAGCTGGATGAGAATCCAGAGGAAGGACAAAGTGATCAAGCAAAGTTGGATGAGCCTGAGCCGGTGGAACAGGTTATTAAACAACCTGAGGCTCAGATATCACGGGAACCGCGAAGATCGGGAAGGATTCGTCGACAGCCTGAGCGCTATGACGGAGTCTACATCATTGATAATGATGAACCCCTCACTTATGCGGATGCGGTCAGTGGACCGGAATCAGCGAGATGGCTTGAAGCTATGCGCGCCGAGATGGACTCCATGTCAGATAACCAAGTTTGGGATTTGGTTGATCCGCCTCCGGGGGTTATCCCTATAGGCTGTAAATGGATCTTCAAGAAGAAGATTGACATGGATGGTAACGTAGTTACCTATAAAGGTAGGCTAGTTGCGAAAGGTTTCAAACAAATCTACGGGATAGATTATGATGAAACTTTCTCACCTGTAGCCATGTTTAAGTCTATTCGGATTCTTTTCGCGATAGCTGCATATTATGATTATGAGATTTGGCAGATGGATGTGAAAACAGCTTTCCTTAATGGAAATCTGGATGAGGATGTGTATATGACACAACCTGAGGGTTTCACTAATCCATCAGATCGTCATAAGATATGCAAGTTAAAGAAGTCCATTTATGGACTTAAGCAAGCATCAAGAAGCTGGAATATTCGTTTTGATGAATCAGTCACGGAATTTGGTTTCATCAAGAACGAGGATGACCCGTGTGTATATAAGAGGTTTAGTGGGAGCGTAATTACTTTCCTAGTCCTCTACGTCGATGATATCTTGATCATTGGAAATGACATTCCTGAAATGCATGCTGTGAAGGCATGGTTAAGGAAATGTTTCCAGATGAAAGATTTAGGAGAAGCAGCCTATGTATTAGGTGTGAAGATCTACAGAGATAGATCTAAGAGGCTTCTCGGGCTGTGCCAGAGTACTTACATCGATAAAGTCCTGGAAAGATTTCATTTAGAGAATTCTAAACGAGGATATCTTCCAGTCAGACATGGTCTGAGTCTTTCGAAGAGTCAGTGTCCACAAACACAGACTGAGAAAGATGAAATGGACAATACGCCTTATGCTTCGGCTATTGGATCCATTATGTATGCGATGTTGTGTACTCGCCCAGACGTTGCTTACGGGTTAAGCGTGACCAGTCGTTTCCAAAGTAATCCAGGTCAGGCACACTGGATTGCAGTCAAGAACATTTTAAAATATCTGCGGAGGACCAAAGATATGTTCTTGATATATGGTGGTCAGGAAGAACTCAGTATTGAAGGATATACTGACGCTTCGTTCCAGTCTGACCAGGATGATTTTCGATCGCAATCAGGCTATGTTTTTAGCTTGAATGGAGGAGCAGTGGTGTGGAAGAGTTTCAAACAGTCAACTGTTGCTGATTCCACAACAGAAGCCGAGTATGTTGCAGCCTCGGAAGCATCCAAGGAGGCAGTGTGGATTCGTAAGTTCGTGAGAGAACTTGGTGTTGTTCCTTCGAGTGCAGATCTTTTGGTTATCTTCTGTGATAACACTGGAGCAATCGCACAAGCAAAGGAACCACGGTCGCACCAGAAGTCCAAGCACATACAGAGACGGTTTCATTTGATCAGGGAGATCATAGATCTGGGCGAGATCAAAATCTGCAAGGTTCATACAGATGACAATCTGGCAGACCCGCTTACCAAGCCTCTGGCGCAGCAGAAGCATGAGAAGCACTGTAATAATATGGGTTTGAGATTTCTCAACCATTAGATTAAGTGCAAGTGGGAGATTGTTGGGGTATGCCCTTAAGCCTAATGTTTGAGGCCTTGGGAATGTATCAGTATCATGTAATAAACTGTTATGTTTATAAAGGCATGGTTATTATTCAGTTAGCTACATTGTCTGCTGCAATATATGTTCTTCTGAATAATGTCTCAAAGCTGTTCAGCTAGGCTGACAGGCTATAATGTCCTTAGTCGATGTATCTTGGTGAACATGAGACAGCCTTGATATGGTTAAGACTAATATGTGTTCTAGTCTTATAGGATGCTTCGAGCATGGAATAAGATGTAGACTCATGGGTACATTGGATGTACTGGACAGACCCTACTAGGATGTTCAATTGTTTGTCGCAATGTGAATAATCTTTGAATATGACAAGTGGCACATTTCCTCTGACTTGAGATCACTTGTGTTTTCTAAATGATGATTGTCATTGTTTTGAGGTAGTTCAATATCATTTGAAACACAATGGTTATAGACTATCTTGGATAATGAGCTTGAGCATGTTAGGGCACTAGTGATAGACATAGGATTGCCGTCTCCTTGTTTAAGGAGTGTGATGTTCTAAAGGGGCCCCCTGGATGAGATGATTGAGAAAAGTGTATGGCCATACCTAGGTGACTGTGTTCATCTGATCTAATCATGCTCATCATATTGGAGCTACAAGCTTGACACGCTTGTCCAATAAGAACATCCAGTGGCAAAGGAAACATGTATGCCTAGTGATGTGGATTCACACTTGTGCTGTGTTTTGGGTGTAGTCTTGGAAGACTCTTTCCTTTATATCGGGAGACAGTGATGTGTTGCTAGATACCCCTCACTGATCGTGATAACGTGAGTTATCGTTACCGACATTTAAAGGAAACCCTCATGGTCGCACAATTTGATGATATGGCTTACTTAAGTCAGATCGAGTGGACTGAATTGTTCGGGTTCAGTTTAAAGGGATTTAATCTCTGATTGTGAGTGAGATCTGGTCTGATCATGTTTGATTGATTAGGGCTTGAGATCGGTAAGCTTCGATTGAGAGATTGGATGCTAGATCGATGAGATCAGGAGCATCAGGAGATCAACGGTTAGATCTGAGCCTTAGGGTTTATTTGAGATCTGGACTTGATTGCTTGGCTTAATTGGTCTCTGGACCAAACCAATTTGAACCGGCTCGTTTAATGAGCGCATGGTTCAAGGGGAGAGGAGTTGGCGACATGTTCACTTGGCGTGAACGTTGGAGCGAAGTGTGGTGGCTATTTTTAGTAACCACGATCTCCACTTGGAGATGTGGTTCACGACCGAATAGAGTGCTCTCTATTCTCGCCTCTCGCCCATATTCCTCTTGACGCTTTCGTGTGTGGCGACACCTTGAAGGTAGAGGAGGATTCGGCCAAGAGAAGGACATCTCATCTTTCCCTTTCACTCGACAAGGACCTCTTGGAACCTTGCTAGCACAAGGAGCACCAAGGGAGGAAGCAACATCATCTTGTGTGTGACGATTTGGAGGAGTGCTCTCTTGTTCTCTTGCTTCCAAGGCGCCTTCCATTATATGGCTTCGGTATGAGTTCATTTCATGCTTTAAAGTTGATCATAATACATGCTATGCGATTTTGAAAGCCCTAGATTCCGCTAGAATGTTATTGCGCCTCCTATTAGGGTTTTCGCCCCCCTTGTGTAGGGGACCTGCAAAGAATCCGAATAGACTTAAACATGGCCACAGGTGAGAAAGTTTCATCATAATCTATCCCGTAGATTTGTTTGAAACCTTTCGCAACAAGCCTGCCTTTATAGGTAACCACGTTACCATCCATGTCAATCTTCTTCTTGAAGATCCATTTACAGCCTATAGGGATAACTCCCGGAGGCGGATCAACCAAATCCCAGACTTGGTTATCTGACATGGAGTCCATCTCGGCTCGCATAGCTTCAAGCCATCTAGCTGACTCCGGTCCACTGACCGCATCCGCATAAGTCAAGGGTTCATCATTATCAATGATGTAGACTCCGTCATAGCGCTCAGGCTGTCGACGGATCCTTCCCGATCTTCGCGGTTCCCGTGATATCTGAGCCTCAGGTTGTTCAGTAACTTGTTCTACTGGCTCAGGCTCATCCAACTGTGCTTGACTACTTTGTCCTTCCTCTGGATTCTCATCCAGCTTTATTTCTCTCCCACTAGCTTCTTGCAGAAGAAACTCCTTCTCAAGAAAAATGGCCATCCGAGCAACAAATACCTTGTTCTCTTTGGGATCGTAGAAATAATAACCCTTAGTTTCCTTAGGGTAACCGACAAAGATACATTTCTCAGATCTGCTCTCCAGTTTCCCAGAGGCGAGCTTTTTGACATAAGCCTCGCAACCCCAGATCCTGATAAATGTCAAGCTCGGCTGTTTCCCATACCATAATTCATATGGAGTCTTTGAAACTGCCTTGGATGGCACTCGGTTTAGTACCTTTGCAGCTGTTTCCAGTGCAAATCCCCAAAAGGAGTAAGGAAGAGTAGCCTGACTCATCATAGAACGAACCATATCAAGTAACGTTCTATTTCTCCTCTCGGACACACCATTCCATTGCGGTGTTCCTGGTGGAGTGAGCTGTGAGATAATCCCACACTCCTTCAGATAGTCAGTAAACGCATGACTCAAGTATTCTCCACCTCGATCAGAATGAAGTGCCTTGATATTTCGGCCTAGCTGATTCTGTACTTCATTTTTGAACTCTTTGAACTTGTAAAAAGATTCACTTTTATGTCTCATTAAATAGACATACCCATATCTACTGAAATCATCAGTAAAGGTAATGAAGTACTGATAGCCACCTCTGGCATGTTTACTAAATGGCCCACACACATCACTGTGTATAAGGTCAAGTAAACCTGAAGCCCTTTGACCTTTGTGAGGAAAAGGAGACTTCGTCATTTTACCCATTAAACAAGCTTTGCATGTATCAATCTCCTCATAGGAGAATGATCCCAGCAGTCCATGATCATGCAACCGCTTAATGCGCTTCTTGTTAATATGGCCTAAACGACTATGCCATAGCAAGGTGCTGTCATCAGCATACTTGGCTTTCTTATTATCAATGTTTTGTATAGAATATTCCATGTCCAACATGAATAACCCATTGTTAATTGAACCAGTAGCATAAACAATATTATCAAGAGTAAGATAACACTTTGAAATCTTGCATTCAAAGGAAAACCCTTTCCTGACAAGAGCAGGAATAGAGATAATATTTTTGGTAATACTGGGTACAAAATAACAATTGTTTAATTCTAATATAATGCCAGATGGTAATGAGATGTAATAATCCCCTACAGCAACAGCAGCAACCCGTGCCCCGTTTCCAACGCGTAGGTCCACCTCATGCTGTCCCACCTGCCTTCTTCTCTTGAGTTCCTGCACATTTGAACAAATGTGAACTCCACATGCAGTGTCCAACACCCATGAAATGGAAGAAGAAGATAACATGACCTCAGTCACATATATACCTGAGCCAGAAGCAATGCTTCCCCTCTTATCTCCTTGGAGCGCTTTACAGTCCTTTTTCCAGTGACCCAGCTGGCCACAGTGGAAACTGAAGGGTCCCCTTCAAGGGGGAGCGCAAGCGGATAAAACCCCTTTCAAGAGGGGGGGGGCCGAAAACCCTAAACAAGGGGGCGCATGCATTTTGCTAGGGTTTCAAGAATTCAATCGCTTATGTGCTCATATGATCAACTATAATATTTCATTAGATCAAGAATGTGATCATACCAATGCCATAGATCGGATGTCGGCTTGGAAGCAAAGTTCAAAGAGAACTTCTCCAAAGGAATCGCACACAAGAAGAAGAAGGCCTACACCTTGAACGTCCCTTGTGCTAGCAAGGCTCCAAAGTATCCCTTGTCGCGTGAAGGAGATTTGGAGATCAAGCTTGGCGAGAGCAACCTTCCTCCTCTTCTCGTCCGAATGCACTCACCTCCAAGGATGAACGTTGAGAAGAGAGGAGTGAAGTCGAGCGTTCAAAACGCTTTGGCGTTAAGGTGAAGTCGCCTTCAATACTTTCCATAAATGGAAGAGATGAAGCTATGCGCCCATTACCGAACCAAAACGCCTAACCCCTTGAACCAAGCGTTCACCCTTGTGAACCGGTTCAAGCCACTTCAATCCATTTCAATTTGGTTCAAGAACCAAATTAAACCAGCCCAAGCCATGGTCTAGATCTCATTGAACCAATGGTTCAATATCTAACCGTTGATCTCGTGATACTCTTGATCTCACCGATCTAGCATCAATACTCTCGATCGAAGCTTACCGATCTCAAGTCCCAATCAATCAAACATGATCAGACCAGATCTCACTTACAATCAGAGCCTCTATCCCTTTAAACTGAACCCAAACAATTCAGTCCACACGATCTGGCTTAAGTAAGCCATATCATCAAATTGTGCGACCCTGAGGGTTTCCTTTAAATGTCGGTAACGATAACTTTCGTTATCACGATCAGTGAGGGGTATCTAGCAACACATCACTGTCTCCCGATATAAAGGAAAGAGTCTTCCAAGACTTCACCCAAACCACAGCACAAGTGTGAATCAACTTCACTAGGCATACATGTGTCCTTTGCCACTGGATGTTCTTATTGGACAAGCGGGTCAAGCTTGTAACTCCAATACGATGAGCATGATTAGATAAGATGAACATAGTCATCTGGGTATGGCCATACACTATCTCAATCATCTCATATAGGGGGGCCCCTTTAGAACATCACACTCCTTAAACAAGGAGACGGCAATCCTATGTCTATCACTAGTGCCCTAACCTGATTCAAGCTCACCATCCAAGATAGTCTATAATCATTATGTTTCAAATGATATTGAACTACCTCAAGACAATGACAATCATCATTTAGAAACACAAGTGATCTCAAGTCAGAGGACATGTGCCACTTGGTGCTTACAAGGATCATTCACATTGTGACAAGTAATTGAATATCCTAGTAGGGTCTGTCCAGTACATCCAATGTACCCATGAGTCTACATCTTATTCCATGCTCGAAGCATCCTATAAGATTAGAACACATATTAGTCTCAATCATATCAAGGCTGTCTCATGTTCACCAAGATATCTCGACTAAGGACATATGCATGTCAGCCTAGCTGAACAGCTTTGAGACATTATTCAGAAGTACACTTATTACAGCAGACAAGGTAGCAACCTGAATAATAACCATGCCTTTATAAACATAAGAGTTTATTACATGATACTTATACAATCCCAAGGCCTCAAACATTAGCCTTAAGGGCATACCCCAACAATCTCCCACTTGCACTTAATCTAATGGTTGAGAAATCTCAAACCCATATTATTACAGTGCTTCTCATGCTTCTGCTGCGCCAGAGGCTTGGTAAGCGGGTCTGCCAGATTGTCATCTGTATGAACCTTGCATATTTTGATCTCGCCACGATCAATGATCTCCCGGATCAAGTGAAACCGTCTCTATATGTGCTTGGACTTCTGGTGCGACCGTGGTTCCTTTGCTTGTGCGATTGCTCCAGTGTTATCACAGAAGATAACCAAAGGATCTGCACTCGAAGGAACAACACCAAGTTCTCTCACGAACTTACGAATCCACACTGCCTCCTTGGATGCTTCCGAGGCTGCAACATACTCGGCTTCTGTTGTGGAATCAGCAACAGTTGACTGTTTGAAACTCTTCCACACCACTGCTCCACCATTCAAGCTAAAAACATAGCCTGATTGCGATCGGAAATCATCCTGGTCTGACTGGAATGAAGCGTCAGTATATCCTTCTATACTGAGTTCTTCCTGACCACCATATATCAAGAACATATCTTTGGTCCTCCGCAGATATTTTAAAATGTTCTTGACTGCAATCCAGTGCGCCATACCTGGATTACTTTGGAATCGACTGGTCACGCTTAACCCGTAAGCGACGTCTGGGCGAGTACACAACATCGCATACATAATGGACCCAATAGCCGAAGCATAAGGCGTATTGTCCATTTCATCTTTCTCAGTCTGTGTTTGTGGACACTGACTCTTCGAAAGATTCAGACCATGTCTGACTGGAAGATATCCTCGTTTAGAATTCTCTAAATGAAATCTCTCCAGGACTTTATCGATGTAAGTACTCTGGCACAGCCCGAGAAGCCTCTTAGATCTATCCCTGTAGATCTTCACACCTAATACATCGGCTGCTTCTCCTAGATCTTTCATCTGGAAACATTTCCTTAACCATGCTTTAACAGCATGCATTTCAGGAATATCATTTCCAATGATCAAGATATCATCGACGTAGAGGATTAGGAATGTAATTACGCTCCCACTAAACCTCTTATATACACACGGGTCATCTTCGTTCTTGATGAAGCCAAACTCAGAGATTGATTCATCAAAACGAATATTCCAGCTTCTTGATGCTTGCTTAAGTCCATAAATGGACTTCTTTAACTTGCATATTTTATGACGATCTGATGGATTAGTGAAACCTTCAGGTTGTGTCATATACACATCCTCATCCAGATTTCCATTAAGGAAAGCTGTCTTCACATCCATCTGCCAGATCTCATAATCATAATATGCTGCTATCGCGAAAAGAATCCGAATAGACTTAAACATGGCTACAGGAGAGAAAGTTTCATCATAATCTATCCCGTAGATTTGTTTGAAACCTTTCGCAACTAGCCTGCCTTTATAGGTAACAACGTTACCATCCATGTCAATCTTCTTCTTGAAGATCCATTTACAGCCTATAGGGATTACTCCCGGAGGCGGATCAACCAAATCCCAGACCTGGTTATCTGACATGGAGTCCATCTCGGCTCGCATAGCTTCAAGCCATCTAGCTGACTCCGGTCCACTGACCGCATCCGCATAAGTGAGGGGTTCATCATTATCAATGATGTAAACTCCGTCATAGCGCTCAGGCTGACGACGGATCCTTCCCGATCTTCGCGGTTCCCGTGTTATTTGAGCCTCAGGTTGTTCAATAACCTGATCTACCGGCTCAGGCACATCCAACTGTGCTTGACTACTTTGTCCTTCCTCTGGAATCTCATCCAGCTTTATTTCTCTCCCACTGGCCTCTTGCAGAAGAAATTCCTTCTCAAGAAATATGGCCGTCTGAGCAACAAAAACTTTGTTCTCTTTGGGATCGTAGAAATAATAACCCTTAGTTTCCTTAGGGTAACCGACAAAGATACATTTCTCAGATCTGCTCTCCAGTTTCCCAGAGGCGAGCTTTTTGACATAAGCCTCGCAACCCCAGATCCTGATAAATGTCAAGCTCGGCTGTTTCCCATACCATAACTCATATGGCGTCTTTGAAACTGCCTTGGATGGCACTCGGTTTAGTACCTTTGCAGCTGTTTCCAGTGCAAAACCCCAAAAGGAGTATGGAAGAGTAGCCTGACTCATCATAGAACGAACCATATCAAGTAACGTTCTATTTCTCCTCTCGGACACACCATTCCATTGCGGTGTTCCTTGCGGAGTGAGCTGTGAGATAATCCCACACTCCTTTAGATTGTCAGTAAACGCATGACTCAAGTATTCTCCACCTCGATCTGAGCGAAGTGCCTTGATATTTCGGCCTAGCTGATTCTGTACTTCATTTTTGAACTCTTTGAACTTGTCAAAAGATTCACTCTTATGTCTCATCAAATAGACATACCCATACCTACTGAAATCATCAGTAAAGGTAATGAAGTACTGATAGCCACCTCTAGCATGTTTACTAAATGGCCCACACACATCACTGTGTATAAGGTCAAGTAAACCTGAAGCCCTTTGACCTTTATTAGAAAAAGGTGACTTCGTCATTTTACCCATTAAACAAGCTTTGCATGTATCAATCTCCTCATAGGAGAATGATCCCAGCAGTCCATGATCATGCAACCGCTTAATGCGCTTCTCGTTAATATGGCCTAAACGACTATGCCATAGCAAGGTGCTGTCATCAGCATACTTGGCTTTCTTATTATCAATGTTTTGTATAGAATTTTCCATGTCCAACATGAACAACCCATTGTTAATTGAACCAGTTGCATACACAATATTATCACAAGATAAAACACACTTTGAAATATTGCATTCAAAGGCAAATCCTTTCCTGACAAGAGCAGGAATAGAGATAATATTCTTGGTGATACTCGGTACAAAATAACAATTGTTTAATTCCAATACAATGCCAGATGGTAAAGAAATGAAATAGTCTCCTACAGCAACAGCAGCAACCCGTGCCCCGTTTCCAACGCGTAGGTCTACCTCATGCTGTCCCACCTGCCTTCTTCTCTTGAGTTCCTGTACATTTGAACAAATGTGAACTCCACATGCAGTGTCCAACACCCATGATATGGTAGAAGAAGATAACATGACCTCAGTCACATATATACCTGAGCCAGAAGCGATGCTTCCCCTCTTATCTCCTTGGAGCGCTTTACAGTCCTTTTTCCAGTGACCCAGCTGGCCACAGTGGAAACACCTGTTGTCCTTCGACCGCTTCACCTTCTGTTTCAGTGCCTTACTGTAGTTCTTGACAGGGGCCTTGCCCTTCTTCCCCTTCTTCTTGTTCCTTGAGGGAACCAATAAGACAGAGGTTGAAGGCTTTCCCTTCAGAGTTTCCTCAGTAGTCAAGAGCATATTCAACAGCTCTGCCGGAGTACAATCGATTTTGTTCATATTAAAGTTAATGATGAACGCATCGAAAGAAGGCGGAAGAGACTGTAGAATTATGTCTACAGCAAGCTCCTGGTTGATGGTATGCCCCAATTTCTCCAGAGCCTCCTTGTGCCCAATCATCTTGAGCACGTGAGCTCCCACTGGGCTCCCTTCAGCCAGTTTGCTCTGAAAGAAGAGCTTCGTCAGATTATAGCGTTCTGTCCTCGCCTGTGCAGCATATAGCATCTTGAGGTTCGCTATAATTTCTATAGCCGACATATCCTCATGCTGACGCTGCAGCGGTGGCGTCATAGACGCTAGCATCAGGCAAGCGACATCAATGCTATCATTGACGTGCTTTTCATAGGCATCCCGAACCGCCCTTGCGGCGTTCGGAGCGGGCTGCGGCGGTATCGCCGTCTCGAGGACATACAGTTTCCTCTCTGCCTTAAGAACGATCTTAAGGTGTCTGAACCAGTCAGAGAAGTTCGGCCCAGCAAACTTCTCCCTTTCCAGTAGGGATCGCACATTGAAGCTCATGGTGTTCGTTGCTGCAGGAATCTACAACAATGCAAGAACAGCAAGGTCAGTATCAATGCTAAGAATCAATCAGGACTTAAGAATGATTCCTTTTCTCACTATTTTATCTGACTGAAAAATCCAGTAAACAGTCCGAAAGAGTAACACTCTTTTAGTGAGATGGGATCCAGATTTCATACTTGGTCTCCGCGTCCCGCTCAGGCGAGATAAGATACACAGAGATGACAAGCACTAATTTCTGGTAGGCTGTCCCAGCCAATCGCCAACCCGTGCGATTCCCCTTCACCTGGGCAATCCAGCAGACTGTGCCAACTGAGTTGGTACAACACAGTCTCTGATCCCTCAGATGGCTTCCTCCATGTGCTACCATATGCGCCACATATGTAGTCTACATGGTCAAGCTGACCTGACCTACTCCCTGGACCACCACGTGCTATGCTGAGCAACGAGAAGCGATAAATCCCTTCTCTGTAACACGCAGGTGAAATCCAGCACCGTCTGAAGATAGATGGACGTGCCCACTGAGTGGGTACAACACGGCTCCAACGATAATCAGAACAGTGAGGTTTCGCGTCAGAAGGCTTACGAGCTTGATATGTTAGCGTTTGGATTTTAACGGTCTTTTATCTTCTTCACTATCATGCAAGTCCTATGGTGATAGCAGAAGATAAACTCATGCAGTTCTAATTATATAAGCAATAAAAAGAAAGCATGCATCTTATGTGGTAAAAGCCCAAAGCCTAAGTAAGACCTTAAGAAACTTAAGTCTTCACTTGCTCTTCTTGGGACTTTTGCATCTCATCTGGTCCAACCCAGGGCCCTAGCGCCAAGAGCACCTCAGGTGCGCCACCAGCTGAAAACCCCTCTTGGATGTGTGCCTTTGTGCTCTTGTCTAATCAAATACAATTTGATCTATCTAGACAAGTTTGACTCGCAGGTCAATTATACATTATAAATTAAGTACAAATGTGATTCGCAGATCACAAATTAATTTACAAGTTTAATTCCAGGCACGCAGGCCCCAGCACAGCACACATTAGGGCAACCCACATAAGATTAAATAAACAAACATCATGGCATCAATCAACATGTGATCCAATCATGAAATTAAATTTTGAAAACCCCATGGCATCAATTTTAATTTCCTTATGTGCCCCTACAACCTTACAATGGTACATTGATAGGGATCCACTCATCCATCTAATCAGATCCTCTGCCCTTGCATGCACCGAGTCCTAACTGACCCGTGTTGACCTAATGGTCAACCATGCATGCGCCAAGGGCTGAACAACCCTCATGAGTTCTGGCAAGCGGGTGTGACCCCGGGCCTAGCTCATGTGTGTTCACTGGTTGTCTCAACCAGACCTCGCTACACGCCTAAGGTGCGATCGACCTATGGCCACCTCATGCTTGCGCACAGGTGCCATCTGGTCGATCCATCTAGGCTGTCAGATGGTCTGATCAGACTATTGGATCTAATCTAGAGGTGACTTCAACCCCATCAACCCATCTAAGGGTTTATTGTAGGTGCGGCTTAGATCTAATATGCAAGGCGCGCATGTCATTTAGGGTTTTTAAGAAAAAACAACTACAACAACATGAAAGAAGCGCAATCATCATACATGCGCCATACAACTAGCGCCAACACAACATAACTCTCATACATGCGCAACATGAACATACTATCCACTAGTATAATCGCATGAAGAGAAAACATAGATCTAAGCATCAAACATATATGGATCACAAAACGTACATAGCAATCATATGAATCATATAAGATCCTAGCTCTGATACCAATTGAAGGGTCCCCTTCAAGGGGGAGCGCAAGCGGATAAAACCCCTTTCAAGAGGGGGGGGGCCGAAAACCCTAAACAAGGGGGCGCATGCATTTTGCTAGGGTTTCAAGAATTCAATCGCTTATGTGCTCATATGATCAACTATAATATTTCATTAGATCAAGAATGTGATCATACCAATGCCATAGATCGGATGTCGGCTTGGAAGCAAAGTTCAAAGAGAACTTCTCCAAAGGAATCGCACACAAGAAGAAGAAGGCCTACACCTTGAACGTCCCTTGTGCTAGCAAGGCTCCAAAGTATCCCTTGTCGCGTGAAGGAGATTTGGAGATCAAGCTTGACGAGAGCAACCTTCCTCCTCTTCTCGTCCGAATGCACTCACCTCCAAGGATGAACGTTGAGAAGAGAGGAGTGAAGTCGAGCGTTCAAAACGCTTTGGCGTTAAGGTGAAGTCGCCTTCAATACTTTCCATAAATGGAAGAGATGAAGCTATGCGCCCATTACCGAACCAAAACGCCTAACCCCTTGAACCAAGCGTTCACCCTTGTGAACCGGTTCAAGCCACTTCAATCCATTTCAATTTGGTTCAAGAACCAAATTAAACCAGCCCAAGCCATGGTCTAGATCTCATTGAACCAATGGTTCAATATCCAACCGTTGATCTCGTGATACTCTTGATCTCACCGATCTAGCATCAATACTCTCGATCGAAGCTTACCGATCTCAAGTCCCAATCAATCAAACATGATCAGACCAGATCTCACTTACAATCAGAGCCTCTATCCCTTTAAACTGAACCCAAACAATTCAGTCCACACGATCTGACTTAAGTAAGCCATATCATCAAATTGTGCGACCCTGAGGGTTTCCTTTAAATGTCGGTAACGATAACTTTCGTTATCACGATCAGTGAGGGGTATCTAGCAACACATCACTGTCTCCCGATATAAAGGAAAGAGTCTTCCAAGACTTCACCCAAACCACAGCACAAGTGTGAATCAACTTCACTAGGCATACATGTGTCCTTTGCCACTGGATGTTCTTATTGGACAAGCGGGTCAAGCTTGTAACTCCAATACGATGAGCATGATTAGATCAGATGAACATAGTCATCTGGGTATGGCCATACACTATCTCAATCATCTCATATAGGGGGGCCCCTTTAGAACATCACACTCCTTAAACAAGGAGACGGCAATCCTATGTCTATCACTAGTGCCCTAACCTGATTCAAGCTCACCATCCAAGATAGTCTATAATCATTATGTTTCAAATGATATTGAACTACCTCAAGACAATGACAATCATCATTTAGAAACACAAGTGATCTCAAGTCAGAGGACATGTGCCACTTGGTGCTTACAAGGATCATTCACATTGTGACAAGTAATTGAATATCCTAGTAGGGTCTGTCCAGTACATCCAATGTACCCATGAGTCTACATCTTATTCCATGCTCGAAGCATCCTATAAGATTAGAACACATATTAGTCTCAATCATATCAAGGCTGTCTCATGTTCACCAAGATATCTCGACTAAGGACATATGCATGTCAGCCTAGCTGAACAGCTTTGAGACATTATTCAGAAGTACACTTATTACAGCAGACAAGGTAGCAACCTGAATAATAACCATGCCTTTATAAACATAAGAGTTTATTACATGATACTTATACAATCCCAAGGCCTCAAACATTAGCCTTAAGGGCATACCCCAACAGAAACACCTGTTGTCCTTTGACCGCTTTACCTTCTGTTTCAGAGCCTTGCTGTAACTCTTGACAGGGGCTTTGCCCTTCTTCCCCTTCTTCTTGTTCCTGGAAGGAACCATTAAGACAGAGGTTGAAGGCTTTCCCTTCAGAGTTTCCTCAGTAGTCAAGAGCATATTCAGCAGCTCTGCCGGAGTACAATCGATTTTGTTCATATTAAAGTTAATAATGAACGCATCGAAAGAGGGCGGGAGAGACTGCAGAATAATGTCTACAGCAAGCTCCTGGTTGATGGTATGCCCCAGTTTCTCCAGAGCCTCCTTGTGCCCAATCATCTTGAGCACGTGAGCTCTCACTGGGCTCCCTTCAGCCAGTTTGCTCTGAAAGAAAAGCTTTGTCAGATTATAGCGTTCTGTCCTCGCCTGTGCAGCATACAGCATCTTGAGGTTCGCTATAATCTCTATAGCCGACATATCCTCATGCTGACGCTGCAGCGATGGCGTCATAGACGCTAGCATCAGGCAAGCGACATCAATGCTATCATTGACGTGCTTTTCATAGGCATCACGAACCGCCCTTGCGGCGTTCGCAGCGGGTTGAGGCGGCACAGCCGTCTCGAGGACATACAGTTTCCTCTCTGACTTAAGAACGATCTTAAGGTGTCCGAACCAGTCTGAGAAGTTTGGCCCAGCAAACTTCTCCCTTTCCAGTAGGGATCGCACATTGAAGCTCATGGTGTTCGTTGCTGCAGGAATCTACAACAATGCAAGAACAGCAAGGTCAGTATCAATGTTAAGAATCAATCAGGACTTAAGAATGATTCTTTTTCTCACTATTTTATTTGGCTGAAAAATCCAGCAAAACAGCCCGAAAGAGTAGAACTCTTTTAGTGAGATGGGATCCAGATTTCATACTTGGTCTCCGCGTCCCGCTCAGGCGAGATAAGATGCACAGAGATGACAAGCACTAATTTCTGGTAGGCTGTCCCAGCCAATCGCCAACCCGTGCGATTCCCCTTCACCTGGGCAATCCAGCAGACTGTGCCAACTGAGTTGGTACAACACAGTCTCTAATCCCTCAGATGGCTGCCTCCATGCGCTACCATATGCGCCACATATGTAGCCTACATGGTCAAGCTGACCCGACCTACTCCCTAGACCACCACGTGCTATGCTGAGCAACGGGAAGCGATAAATCCCTTCTCTGTAACACGCAGGTGTAATCCCGCACCGTCTGAAGATAGATGGACGTGCCCACTGAGTGGGTACAACACGGCTCCAACGATAGTCAGAATAGTGAGGTTTCGCGTCAGAAGGCATTACGTGCTTGATATTTTAGCGTTTGGATTTTAACGGTCTTTTATCTTCTTACTATCAGGCAAATCCTATGGCTATAGCAGAAGATAAATAACTCATGCAATTCTAATTATTAAACAATAAAAGAAAGCATGGATCTTATGTGGTAAAAGCCCATAGCCTAAGTAAGACCTTAATTAACTTAAGTCTTCACTTGCTTTTCTTGGGTCTTTTGCATCTCATCTGGTCCAACCCAGGGCCCTAGCGCTCAATGCAGCTCAGGTGCGCCCACCAGCTGAATGCGCCTCTGCGATGTGTGCTTTTGTGCTCTTGTCTAATCAAATACATTTTGATCTATCTAGACAAGCTTGACTCGCAGGTCAATTATACAATAAATTAATTAAAAATGTGATTCGCATATCACAATAAAAATTAATTTACAAGTTTAATTCTAGGCTCGCAGGCCCCAGCACAGCACGCATTAAATTGGGCATCCCACATAAGATTAAATAAACAAACATCATGGCATCATGCAATCAACATGTGATCCATTATAAAGAAAATAAAAGTTTTGAAAACCCATTGGCATCAATTTTAATTTTCTTATGTGCCCTACAACCTTACAACGGTCCATTGATAGGGATCCACTCATCAATCTAGTTAGATCCATGCCCTTTCATGCACCAAGTCCTAACTGACTCGAGTTGACCTAATGGTCAACCATGCATGCGCCAAGGGCTGAACAACCAACATGAGTTCTGGCAAGCGGGTGTGACCCCGGGCCTAACTCATGTGTGTTCACTGGTTGTCTCAACCAGACCTCGCTACACACCTGTGATGCAATCGACCTATAGCCACCTTGTGCTTGCGCACAGGTGCCATCTGGTCGATCCATCTAGGCTGTCAGATGGTCTGATCAGACTATTGGATCTAACCTAGAGGGTGACTTCAACCCCATCAACCCGTCTAAGGGTTTATAGTAAGTGCATATAGATCTAAATGTTTGCGCGCAAGTAGATATAAGTTTTGATGAAATACCATTCAACATACTTAACATGCGCCAACAAGAACATGCATAAACATGAACATCACACATGCGCCAAACACCTAAAACCTAGCATGTGGTTGCGCATGTGAAATAGATCTATACTAACAAGGATCACAAAACAAACAAAGCAATCATATGAACATATATTAACCGCTCTGATACCAATTGTTAGGGTCCCCTTCAAGGGGGAGCGAGAAACCCTAAGGTGAGTACCCCTTTCAAGAGGGGGGCGCAAGTGACCTTTCTTTATTTTAGCAGCGGAATTAGGGTTTCACATTTGATCGCATGCTATACATTCATATGATCAACTTAAACATCAAGTGAAAGATGCGTTACCATGGCCATGAGAAGGAGGCGGCTTGGAAGCAAAGACAAAGAGAGATCTTCTCCACAAGTGACGCACACAAGAAGAGAGATGGCTTCTTCTTGTTGATCTTTGTGCTAGCAAAGATCTTCAAGTGTCCTTGCCGAATGGAAGGGATGGGAGACGAGATCTTGCTTGGGCGAGAGCTCCACACGTTCGTCCACCTCTTCTCCACACGCCAATTGCAAGAAGCCAAGCGAAGTGAAGTCAAGTGGTGAACGGCTTGGCGTTAGGCGTTTTGAAGAAGAGGCCATGATGACTTACCATAAATGGAAGCATGCACTCATTGTAAGTACCCCTTAAACTAAAGGGGGTCCCCTTCTAGGGGGAGCGAAAACCCTAGGCAGTGGCGCATAAAATTTTTGGGCAGCGGATTAGGGTTTCAAGAATCGGTTCATGTGATATGATCAACCAAATGGAAACGATTGCATGTAAGAGATAAAACTCATACCATAGCCATTTCGAATGGCGCCTAGGAAGCAAAGATCAAAGCAGATCTTCTCCAGAGGTGACGCACATAGTTGATGTCGCCTACTCCTCTTTGCGATCCTTGTGCTAGCAAGATCCAAAGAAGTCTTTGATCGAAAATGAGAAAGGGATGAAGAGATCTTTTCTTTGCCGATTTCTCCTCCAAATCCAAGGCGTCGTCACCCTCGGAAAAACAAGAGGAATGCGTTCAAGTGGCGAGAATAGAGAGAGCACTCTCTTTCGAACGTGAGTGTCTCCAAGTGGAGATCATGGTGGCTAAAAATAGCACCACTAACCGCCCAACATGTTCACGCCAAGTGAACTTGTCGCCAATGCTTGAACCATTTTGGTTTAATTTAATTTTGGTTCAATTACCAAATAAACCAAACGACATGGCCTAGATCATATTAAAACCCTAAGGTTCCAGATCTAGCCGTTGATCTCTATGATGCTCCTGATCTGACCGATCTAGCATCTCTTCTCTCGATCGAAGCTTACCGATCTCAAGCCCTAATCAATCAAACATGATCAGACCAGATCTCACTCACAATCAGAGATTAAATCCCTTTAAACTGAACCCGAAACAATTCAGTCCACACGATCTGACTTAAGTAAGCCATATCATCAATTGTGCGACCCTGAGGGTTTCCTTAAAACATCGGTAACGATAATTTACATTATCACAACCAGTGAGGGGTATCTAGCAACACATCACTGTCTCCCGATATCAAGGAAAGAGTCTTCCAAGACTTCACCCAAAAACAGCACAAGTGTGAATCAATTCACAAAGCATACATATTTCCTTTGCCACTGGATGTTCTTATTGGACAAGCCTGTCAAGCTCGTAACTCCAATATGATGAGCATGATTAGAACAGATGATCACTGTCACCTGGGTATGGCCATACACTCTCTCAATCATCTCATCCAGGGGGCCCCTTTAGAACATCACACTCCTTAAACAAGGAGACGGCAATCCTATGTCTATCACTAGTGCTCTAACCTGATTCAAGCTCACCATCCAAGATAGTCTATAATCATTATGTTTCAAATGATATTGAACTACCTCAAAACAATGACAATCATCATTTAGAAAACACAAGTGATCTCAAGTCAGAGGAAATGTGCCACTTGTCTTAATCAAGGAATATTCACATTGTGACAAACAATTGAACATCCTAGTAGGGTCAGTCCAGTACATCCCATGTACCCATGAGTCTACATCTTATTCCATGCTCGAAGCATCCTATAAGATTAGAACACATATTAGTCTTAACCATATCGAGGCTGTCTCATGTTTACCAAGATATATCGACTAAGGACATAATAGCATGTCAGCCCAGCTGAACAGCTTTGAGACATTATTCAGAAGAACATATATTGCAGCAGACAATGTAGCTAACTGAATAACAACCATGCCTTTATAAACACATAGAGTTTATTACATGATACTTGTTACATTCCCATAGGCCTCAAACATTAGCCTTAAGGGCATACCCCAACAATCTCCCACTTGCACTTAATCTAATGGTTGAGAAATCTCAAACCCATATTATTACAGTGCTTCTCATCCTTCTGCTGCGCCAGAGGCTTGGTAAGCGGGTCTGCCAGATTGTCATCTGTATGAACCTTGCATACTTTGATCTCGCCACGATCTATGATCTCCCTGATCAAATGAAACCGTCTCTGTATGTGCTTGGACTTCTGGTGCGACCGTGGTTCCTTTGCCTGTGCGATTGCTCCAGTGTTATCACAGAAGATAACCAAAGGATCTGCACACGAAGGAACGACACCAAGTTCTCTCACGAACTTACGAATCCACACTGCCTCCTTGGATGCTTCCGAGGCTGCAACATACTCGGCTTCTGTTGTGGAATCAGCAACAGTTGACTGTTTGAAACTTTTCCACACCACTGCACCTCCATTCAAGCTAAAAACATAGCCTGATTGCGATCGGAAATCATCCTGGTCAGACTGGAACGAAGCGTCAGTATATCCTTCAATACTGAGTTCTTCCTGACCACCATATATCAAGAACATATCTTTGGTCCTCCGCAGATATTTTAAA
Source organism: Costus lasius (assembly GCA_027563935.2). Lineage (NCBI taxonomy): Eukaryota > Viridiplantae > Streptophyta > Magnoliopsida > Zingiberales > Costaceae > Costus > Costus lasius. Next base: position 59,279,298 of record CM050454.1, on the reverse strand, counting down.
ATGTTCTTGACTGCAATCCAGTGCGCCATACCTGGATTACTCTGGTAACGACTGGTTACGCTTAACCCGTAAGCAACGTCTGGGCGAGTACACAACATCGCATACATTATAGAACCAATAGCCGAAGCATAAGGCGTATTGTTCATTTCATCTTTCTCAGTCTGTGTTTGTGGACACTGACTCTTAGAAAGATTCAGACCATGTCTGACTGGAAGATATCCTCGCTTAGAATTCTCTAAGTGAAATCTCTCCAGGACCTTATCGATGTAAGTACTCTGGCACAGCCCGAGAAGCCTCTTAGATCTATCCCTGTAGATCTTCACACCTAACACATAGGCTGCTTCTCCTAGATCTTTCATCTGGAAACATTTCCTCAGCCATGCCTTAACAGCATGCATTTCAGGAATGTCGTTTCCAATGATCAAGATATCATCGACGTAGAGGACTAGGAAAGTAATCACGCTCCCACTAAACCTCTTATATACACACGGGTCATCCTCGTTCTTGATGAAACCAAATTCAGTAACTGATTCATCAAAACGAATATTCCAGCTTCTTGATGCTTGTTTAAGTCCATAAATGGACTTCTTTAACTTGCATATTTTATGACGATCTGCTGGATTAGTGAAACCTTCTGGTTGTGTCATATACACATCCTCATCCAGATTTCCATTAAGGAAAGCTGTTTTCACATCCATCTGCCAAATCTCATAATCATAATATGCAGCTATCGCGAAAAGAATCCGAATAGACTTAAACATGGCTACAGGTGAGAAAGTTTCATCATAATCTATCCCGTAGATTTGTTTGAAACCTTTCGCAACTAGCCTGCCTTTATAGGTAACTACGTTACCATCCATGTCAATCTTCTTTTTGAAGATCCATTTACAGCCTATAGGGATAACTCCCAGAGGCGGATCAACCAAATCCCAGACTTGGTTATCTGACATGGAGTCCATCTCGGCGCGCATAGCCTCAAGCCATCTCGCTGACTCTGGTCCACTGACCGCATCCGCATAAGTAAGGGGTTCATCATTGTCAATGATGTAGACTCCGTCATAGCGCTCAGGCTGTCGACGAATCCTACCCGATCTTCGCGGTTCCCGTGATGTCTGAGCCTCAGGTTGTTCAATAACCTGTTCTACCGGCTCAGGCTCATCCAACTGTGCTTGATCACTTTGTCCTTCTTCTGGATTCTCATCCAGCTTTATTTCTCTCCCACTGGCCTCTTGCAGAAGAAACTCCTTCTCAAGAAATATGGCCGTCCGAGCAACAAAGACCTTGTTCTCATTGGGATCGAAGAAATAATAACCCTTAGTTTCCTTAGGGTAACCGACAAAGATACATTTGTCAGATCTGCTCTCTAGTTTCCCAGAGGCGAGCTTTTTAACATAAGCCTCGCAACCCCAGATCCTGATAAATGTCAAGCTCGGCTGTTTCCCATACCATAACTCATATGGCGTCTTTGAAACTGCCTTGGATGGCACTCGGTTTAGTACCTTTGCAGCTGCTTCCAGCGCAAAACCCCAAAAGGAGTATGGAAGAGTAGCCTGACTCATCATAGAACGAACCATATCAAGTAACGTTCTATTTCTCCTCTCGGACACACCATTCCATTGCGGTGTTCCTGGTGGAGTGAGCTGTGAGATAATCCCACACTCCTTTAGATAGTCAGTAAATGCATGACTTAGGTATTCACCACCTCGATCTGAGCGAAGTGCCTTGATATTACGGCCTAGCTGATTTTGTACTTCATTCTTGAACTCTTTGAACTTGTCAAAAGATTCACTCTTATGTCTCATCAGATAGACATACCCATATCTACTGAAATCATCAGTAAATGTAATGAAGTACTGATAGCCACCTCTGGCATGTTTACTAAATGGCCCACACACATCACTGTGTATGAGGTCAAGTAAACCTGAAGCCCTTTGACCTTTATTAGGAAAAGGTGACTTCGTCATTTTACCCATCAAACAAGCTTTGCATGTATCAATCTCCTTATAGGAGAATGATCCCAGCAGTCCATGATCATGCAACCGCTTAATGCGTTTCTCGTTAATATGGCCTAAACGACTATGCCATAGCAAGGTGCTGTCATCAGCATACTTGGCTTTCTTAATATCAACATTCTGTATAGAACTTTCCATGTCCAACATGAATAACCCATTATTAATTGAACCAGTTGCATAAACAATATTATCATATGACAAAACACACTTTGAAATATTGCATTCAAAGGAAAACCCCTTCCTGACAAGAGCAGGAATGGAGATAATATTTTTAGTTATACTGGGAACAAAATAACAACTGTTTAGTTCCAATACAATTCCAGATGGTAAAGTAATGAAGTAGTCTCCTACAGCAACAGCAGCAACCCGTGCCCCGTTTCCAACGCGTAGGTCCACCTCATGCTGTCCCACCTGCCTTCTTCTCTTGAGTTCCTGCACATTTGAACAAATGTGAACTCCACATGCAGTGTCCAACACCCATGATACAGAAGAAGAATACATGACCTCAGTCACGAATATACCTGAGCCAGAAGCAAAGCTTCCCCTCTTATCTCCTTGGAGCGCTTTACAGTCCTTTTTCCAGTGACCCAGCTGGCCACAGTGGAAACACCTGTATTCCTTGGACCGCTTCACCTTCTGCTTCAGAGCCTTGCTGTAATTCTTGACCGGGGCCTTGCCCTTCTTCCCCTTCTTCTTGTTCCTGGAAGGAACCATCAAGACAGAGGTTGAAGGCTTACCCTTCAGAGTTTCCTCAGTGGTCAAGAGCATATTCAGCAGCTCTGCCGGAGTACAATCGATTTTGTTCATATTAAAATTAATAATGAACGCGTCGAATGATGGCGGGAGAGACTGCAGAATAATGTCCACAGCAAGCTCCTGGTTGATGGTATGCCCCAGTTTCTCTAGAGCCTCCTTGTGCCCAATCATCTTGAGCACGTGAGCTCCCACTGGGCTCCCTTCAGCCAGTTTGCTCTGAAAGAAGAGCTTCGTCAAATTATAGCGTTCAGTCCTCGCCTGTGCAGCATACAACATCTTGAGGTTTGTAATCATGTCTCTAGCCGACATGTCCTCATGCTGACGCTGCAGCGGTGGCGTCATAGACGCTAACATCAGGCAAGCGACATCAATGCTATCATTGACGTGCTTTTCATAGGCTTCCCGAACCGCCCTTGCGGCGTTCGGAGCGGGCTGCGGCGGTATCGCCGTCTCGAGGACATACAGTTTCCTCTCTGCCTTAAGAACGATCTTAAGGTGTCCAAACCAGTCAGAGAAGTTCGGCCCAGCAAACTTCTCTCTTTCCAGTAGGGATCGCACATTGAAGTTCATGGTGTTCGTTGCTGCAGGTATCTACAACAATGCAAGAACAGCAAGGTCAGTATCAATGTATAAGAATCAATCAGGACTTAAGAAAGATTCTTTTTCTCACTATTTTATCAGGCGTGAAAAATCCAGCAAAACAGCCCGAAAGAGTAGAACTCTTTTAGTGAGATGGGATCCAGATTTCATACTTGGTCTCCGCGTCCCGCTCAGGCGAGATAAGATGCACAGAGAGTACAAGCACTAGTTTCTGGTAGGCAGTCCCTGCCGATCGCCAACCCATGCGATTCCCCTTCATCTGGGCAGTCCAGCAGACTGTGCCAACTGAGTTGGTACAACACAATCTCTGACCCCACAGATGGCTGCCTCCATGTGCTACCATATGCGCCACATATGTAGCCTACACGGTCAAGCTGACCCGACCTACTCCCTGGACCACCATGTGCTATGCTGAGCAACGAGAAGGGATAAATCCCTGCTCTGTAACACACAGGTGTAATCCCGCACCGTCTGAAGATAGATGGACGTGCCCACTGAGTGGGTACAACACGGCTCCAACGATAATCAGAACAGTGAGGTTTCGCGTCAGAAGGCTTACGAGCTTGATATTTAATCGTTGGATTTTAACGGTCTTTTATCTTCTTGCCTATCATGCAATTCCTATGGTGATAGCAGAAGATAAATTTACTCATGCAATTCTAATATATAGCAATAAAAGAAAGCATGTGTCTTTTGTGGTAAAAGCCCATAGCCCTAGTGAGACCTTAACCTAACTTAAGTCTACACTTGCTCTTTATGGGTCTTTAGCTGCTCATCTGGCCCAAACCTGGGCCCAAGCGCCAACTGCAGCTCTGGTGCACCCACCAGGAATTTGCGCCTGGTCCTAGGGTCGAACCCTAGACCTCCCACCTGGTCCAGCCACTGCTGCATGCGCTTCTGCCAAGTGTGCATTGTGCTCTTGTCTAATTAAATTACAAATTTAACTATCTAGACAAGAGTGACACGCAGGTCACTTTCACATTATAAATTAATTAAAATTGTGATACGCAGATCACATAAAGAAAATTAATTTACAACATATAATCCAGGCACGCAGGCCCCAGCACAGCACACATTAAAAACGGGCAGCCCACATAAGACTAAATAAACAAGCAGATGCTACAACCATCATGTGATCCAGTCAGGAAAAATAAATTTTTTAAAAAAAACCCTTGGGATCGATTTTTTTTTTTTTATTAATTTTTCCTTATTTGCCCCACAACCTTACAATGGTCCATTACTAGGGATCCACTCATCCAACCTAGTCAGATCCACTGCCCTAGCATGCACCAAGTCCTAACTGACTTGAGTCGACCAAAAGGTCAACCATGCATGCACCAAGGCTGAACGACCACACTGAGGTCTGGCAAGCGGGCGTGACCCCGGGCCTAACTCAGGTGCGTTCATCAGTTGTCTCAATCAGACATCGCTACACACCTGTCTGCAGTCGACCTATAGCCACCACAGGCATGCGCCAAGGTGCTAACTGGTCGACCCATTCAGGCTGTCAGATAGTCTGATCAGACATGTTTGGATCTAACCTAGGGGGTGACTTCAACCCTAATAACCCATCTAAGGGTTTAATGTAGGAGCATTAGATCTAAGGTGAAACGCGCATGTGATCAAGGTTTTAGAAAAACTTACAAAAACATGCGCCAACAACAATATGCGCAATGGAGAAAATAACATCTATCCAAATCATGAATTTTCGCCAACTTAGATAATCGCATGTAACCTATAGATCTATTATAATGCGCATACATGGATCATATGACATATCATGGCAATCATAAACAAGCATGAAACATCAGGCTCTGATACCAATTGTAAGTACCCCTTAAACTAAAGGGGGTCCCCTTCTAGGGGGAGCGAAAACCCTAGGCAGTGGCGCATAAAATTTTTGGGCAGCGGATTAGGGTTTCAAGAATCGGTTCATGTGATATGATCAACCAAATGGAAACGATTGCATGTAAGAGATAAAACTCATACCATAGCCATTTCGAATGGCGCCTAGGAAGCAAAGATCAAAGCAGATCTTCTCCAGAGGTGACGCACACAGTTGATGTCGCCTACTCCTCTTTGCGATCCTTGTGCTAGCAAGATCCAAAGAAGTCTTTGATCGAAAATGAGAAAGGGATGAAGAGATCTTTTCTTTGCCGATTTCTCCTCCAAATCCAAGGCGTCGTCACCCTCGGAAAAACAAGAGGAATGCGTTCAAGTGGCGAGAATAGAGAGAGCACTCTCTTTCGAACGTGAGTGTCTCCAAGTGGAGATCATGGTGGCTAAAAATAGCACCACTAACCGCCCAACATGTTCACGCCAAGTGAACTTGTCGCCAATGCTTGAACCATTTTGGTTTAATTTAATTTTGGTTCAATTACCAAATAAACCAAACGACATGGCCTAGATCATATTAAAACCCTAAGGTTCCAGATCTAGCCGTTGATCTCTATGATGCTCCTGATCTGACCGATCTAGCATCTCTTCTCTCGATCGAAGCTTACCGATCTCAAGCCCTAATCAATCAAACATGATCAGACCAGATCTCACTCACAATCAGAGATTAAATCCCTTTAAACTGAACCCGAAACAATTCAGTCCACACGATCTGACTTAAGTAAGCCATATCATCAATTGTGCGACCCTGAGGGTTTCCTTAAAACATCGGTAACGATAATTTACATTATCACAACCAGTGAGGGGTATCTAGCAACACATCACTGTCTCCCGATATCAAGGAAAGAGTCTTCCAAGACTTCACCCAAAAACAGCACAAGTGTGAATCAATTCACAAAGCATACATATTTCCTTTGCCACTGGATGTTCTTATTGGACAAGCCTGTCAAGCTCGTAACTCCAATATGATGAGCATGATTAGAACAGATGATCACTGTCACCTGGGTATGGCCATACACTCTCTCAATCATCTCATCCAGGGGGCCCCTTTAGAACATCACACTCCTTAAACAAGGAGACGGCAATCCTATGTCTATCACTAGTGCTCTAACCTGATTCAAGCTCACCATCCAAGATAGTCTATAATCATTATGTTTCAAATGATATTGAACTACCTCAAAACAATGACAATCATCATTTAGAAAACACAAGTGATCTCAAGTCAGAGGAAATGTGCCACTTGTCTTAATCAAGGAATATTCACATTGTGACAAACAATTGAACATCCTAGTAGGGTCAGTCCAGTACATCCCATGTACCCATGAGTCTACATCTTATTCCATGCTCGAAGCATCCTATAAGATTAGAACACATATTAGTCTTAACCATATCGAGGCTGTCTCATGTTTACCAAGATATATCGACTAAGGACATAATAGCATGTCAGCCCAGCTGAACAGCTTTGAGACATTATTCAGAAGAACATATATTGCAGCAGACAATGTAGCTAACTGAATAACAACCATGCCTTTATAAACACATAGAGTTTATTACATGATACTTGTTACATTCCCATAGGCCTCAAACATTAGCCTTAAGGGCATACCCCAACACTCATAAACGACCAAAACGCCATCACCCTTTCGAACCATGCGTTCACATAAGTGAACCGGTTCTCTTTTGGTTTAATTGCATTTGGTTCAACAAACCAAATCAAATAAGCCCAAGCCCCCTTTGGTCTAGATCATATCAAACCCTAAGGTTCAAGATCTAACCGTTCATCTCCTGATGCTCCTGATCTCACCGATCTAGCATCACCTCTCTCGATCGAAGCTTACCGATCTCAAGCCCTAATCAATCAAACATGATCAGACCAGATCTCACTTACAATCAGAGATTAAATCCCTTTAAACTGAACCCAAACAATTCAGTCCACACGATCTGACTCAAGTAAGCCATATCATCAAATTGTGCGACCCTGAGGGTTTCCTTTGAATGTCGGTAACGATAACTTTCGTTATCACGATCAGTGAGGGGTATCTAGCAACACATCACTATCTCCCGATATAAAGGAAAGAGTCTTCCAAGACTACTCCTAAAACACAGCACAAGGGTGAATGCACTTCACTAGGCATACATGTTTCCTTTGCCACTGGATGTTCTTATTGGACAAGCGTGTCAAGCCTGTGACTCCAATATGATGAGCATGATTAGATCAGATGAACATAGTCACCTGGGTATGGCCATACACTTTCTCAATCATCTCATTCAGGGGGGGCCCCTTTAGAACACCACACTCCTTGAACAAGGAGACGGCAATCCTTTATCTATCACTAGTGTCCTAACCTGACTCATGATCATTATCCAAGATAGTCTATAATCATTATGTTTCAAATGATATTGAACTACCTCAAAACAATGACAATCATCATCTAGAAACACAAGTGATCTCAAGTCAGAGGACATGTGCCACTTGATGCAAACAAGGATTATTCACATTGTGACAAGCAATTGAATATCCTAGTAGGGTCTGTCCAGTACATCCAATGTACCCATGAGTCTACATCTTATTCCATGCTCGAAGCATCCTATAAGATTAGAACACATATTAGTCTCAATCATATCAAGGCTGTCTCATGTTCACCAAGATATCTCGACTAAGGACATATGCATGTCAGCCTAGCTGAATAGCTTTGAGACATTATTCAGAAGCACAGTTATTGCAGCAGACAATGTAACAAACTGAATAATAACCATTGCCTTTATAAACACAAGAGTTTATTACATGATACTTTTACAATCCCAAGGCCTCAAACATTAGCCTTAAGGGCATACCCTAACACTATCTTATGAGACATAAAAGTGAATCTTTTGACAAGTTCAAAGAGTTCAAGAATGAAGTACAGAATCAGCTTGGCCGAAATATCAAGGCACTTCATTCTGATCGAGGTGGAGAATACCTAAGTCTAGAGTTTACTGACTATCTGAAGGAGTGTGGGATTATCTCACAGCTCACTCCGCCAGGAACACCGCAATGGAATGGTGTGTCCGAGAGGAGAAATAGAACGTTACTTGATATGGTTCGTTCTATGATGAGTCAGGCTACTCTACCTTACTCCCTTTGGGGATTTGCACTGGAGACAGCTGCAAAGGTACTAAACCGAGTGCCATCCAAGGCAGTTTCAACGACCCCATATGAATTATGGTATGGGAAACAGCCTAGCTTGACATTTATCAGGATCTGGGGCTGCGAGGCTTATGTCAAAAAGCTCGCCTCTGGAAAACCAGAGAGCAGATCTGAGAAATGTATCTTTGTCGGTTACCCTAAGTAAACTAAGGGTTATTATTTCTATGATCCCAAAGAGAACAAGGTGTTTGTTGCTCGGACGGCCATATTTCTTGAGAAGGAGTTTCTTCTGCAAGAGGCCAGTGGGAGAGAAATAAAGCTGGATGAGAATCCAGAGGAAGGACAAAGTGGTCAAGCACAGTTGGATGAGCCTGAGCCGGTAGAACAGGTTACTAAACAACCTGAGCCTCAGATATCACGGGAACCGTGAAGATCGGGAAGGATCCGTCGACAGCCTGAGCGCTATGACGGAGTCTACATCATTGATAATGATGAACCCCTCACTTATGCGGATGCGGTCAGTGGACCGGATTCAGCGAGATGGCTTGAAGCTATGCGCGCCGAGATGGACTCCATGTCAGATAACCAAGTCTGGGATTTGGTTGATCCGCCTCCGGGAGTTATCCCTATAGGCTGTAAATGGATCTTCAAGAAGAAGATTGACATGGATGGTAACGTGGTTACCTATAAAGGCAGGCTAGTTGCGAAAGGTTTCAAACAAATCTACGGGATAGATTATGATGAAACTTTCTCACCTGTAGCTATGTTTAAGTCTATTCGGATTCTTTTCGCGATAGCAGCATATTATGATTATGAGATCTGGCAAATGGATGTGAAGACAGCTTTCCTTAATGGAAATCTGGATGAGGATGTGTATATGACACAACCAGAAGGTTTCACTAATCCATCAGATCGTCATAAAATATGCAAGTTAAAGAAGTCTATTTATGGACTTAAACAAGCATCGAGAAGCTGGAATATTCGTTTTGATGAATCAATCTCTGAATTTGGTTTCATCAAGAACGAGGATGACCCGTGTGTATATAAGAGGTTTAGTGGGAGCGTGATTACTTTCCTAGTCCTCTACGTCGATGATATCTTGATCATTGGAAACGATATTCCTGAAATGCATGCGGTTAAAGCATGGTTAAGAAAATGTTTCCAGATGAAAGATTTAGGAGAAGCAGCCTATGTATTAGGTGTGAAGATCTACAGGGATAGATCTAAGAGGCTTCTCGGGCTGTGCCAGAGTACTTACATCGATAAAGTCCTGGAGAGATTTCATTTAGAGAATTCTAAAAGAGGATATCTTCCAGTCAGACATGGTCTGAATCTTTCGAAGAGTCAGTGTCCACAAACACAGACTGAGAAAGATGAAATGGACAATACGCCTTATGCTTCGGCTATTGGATCCATTATGTATGCGATGTTGTGTACTCGCCCTGACGTCGCTTACGGGTTAAGCGTGACCAGTCGGTTCCAAAGTAATCCAGGTATGGCGCACTGGATTGCAGTTAAGAACATTTTAAAATATCTTCGGAGGACCAAAGATATGTTCTTGGTGTATGGTGGTCAGGAAGAACTCAGTATAGAAGGATATACTGACGCTTCGTTCCAGTCTGACCAGGATGATTTCCGATCGCAATCAGGCTATGTTTTTAGCTTGAATGGAGGAGCAGTGGTGTGGAAAAGTTTCAAACAGTCAATCGTTGCTGATTCCACAACAGAAGCCGAGTATGTTGCAGCCTCGGAAGCATCCAAGGAGGCAGTGTGGATTCGTAAGTTCGTTCAAGAACTTGGTGTTGTTCCTTCGAGTGCAGATCCTTTGGTTATCTTCTGTGATAACACTGGAGCAATTGCACAAGCAAAGGAACCACGGTCGCACCAGAAGTCCAAGCACATACAGAGACGGTTTCACTTGATCAGGGAGATCATAGATCGTGGCGAGATCAAAGTCTGCAAGGTTCATACAGATGACAATCTGGCAGACCCACTTACCTAGCCTCTGGCGCAGCAGAAGCATGAGAAGCACTGTAATAATATGGGTTTGAGATTTCTCAACCATTAGATTAAGTGCAAGTGGGAGATTGTTGGGGTATGCCCTTAAGGCTAATGTTTGAGGCCTTGGGATTGTAACAGTATCATGTATAAACTCTTATGTTTATAAAGGCAATGGTTGTTATTGAGTTTGTTATATTATCTGCTGCAATACATATACTTCTGAATAATGTCTCAATGCTGTTCAGCTGGGCTGACATGCAGTAAAGTCCTTAGTCGATATATCTTGGCGAACATGAGACAGCCTTGATATGATTGAGACTAATATGTGTTCTAATCTTATAGGATGCTTCGAGCATGGAATAAGATGTAGACTCATGGGTACATTGGATGTACTGGACAGACCCTACTAGGATATTCAATTGCTTGTCACAATGTGAATAATCCTTGATTGCAACAAGTGGCACATTTCTTCTGACTTGAGATCACTTGTGTTTCTAAATGATGATTGTCATTGTTTTGGGGTAGTTCAATATCATTTGAAACATAATGGTTATAGACTATCTTGGATGGTGAGCTTGAGTCAGGTTAGGGCACTAGTGATAGATAAAGGATTGCCGTCTCCTTAATTGGAGTGTGATGTTCTAAAGGGGCCCCCCTCTGTATGAGATGATTGAGAAAGTGTATGGCCATACCCAGGTGACAGTGTTCATCTGATCTAATCATGCTCATCATATTGGAGCTACAAGCTTGACACGCTTGTCCAATAAGAACATCCAGTGGCAAAGGAAATTTGCATGCCTTGTGAATTGGATTCACACTTGTGCTGTGGTTTGGGTGTAGTCTTGGAAGACTCTTTCTTTTATATCGGGAGACAGTGATGTGTTGCTAGATACCCCTCACTGATCGTGATGACGTAAGTTATCGTTACCGACATTTAAAGGAAACCCTTAGGGTCGCACAATTTGATGATATGGCTTACTTAAGTCAGATCGTGTGGACTGAATTGTTTGGGTTCAGTTTAAAGGGATTTAGTCTCTGATTGTAAGTGAGATCTAGTCTGATCATGTTTGATTGATTAGGGCTTGAGATCGGTAAGCTTCGATTGAGAGAATAGATGCTAGATCAGTGAGATCAGGAGCATCAAGAGATCAATGGTCAGATCTTAAGCCTTAGGGGTTTATTATAATCTGGACTAATTGCTTGGTTTATTTGGTTATTGAACCAAATCGATTCGAACCCGCTCATTGGATGAGCGTATGGTTCAAGTTGGCTTTTGCGATTGGGGTCACTTGAACGTTGAGATGGTTTTGCTATTTTTAGATAGCATGTCACAACGTGACCACATCTCTCTCACGTCGCCCCTCTCTCGCCCTCTTGTCGCCGTTTTGCCTTTGGCTCTTCACACATTCGTGTGAGAAAAAGGTTGTAGACGAAAAGAAGAAAAAAATCGCCAAGCAAGGAAAGCTCTCTCTTCCCTTCAAACGATCAAAGACACCTTGGACGATCCTTGCTAGCACAAGGGACGACAAGAAGGAGCAAGCCGTTGATCATCTTGTGTGTGACGATTTGGAGGAGACCTCTTTTGTTCTCTTGCTTCCAAGGCGCCATCTAGAAATGGCCATGGTATGAATCGCATTCTTTCTTGCATTCAAAAGTTTTAATGTTGATCATAATACATGCATCGATCCCATGAAACCCTAGTATCCGCTGCCCATGTTTTGTATGTACCACTTTAGGGTTTCGGCCCCCCTTATTGAAAGGGGACTTTTCAGATAATGAATATGACAGTAGTGAGGAGCCAACCCAAAACACCTTAGGAGTTGTTAGGTGTACCTTGATCAAACCCTCACCCACTGATGATTGGCGAAGAACTAGTATCTTCCATACTTACACGAAATGCAATGGAAACATGTGCAAAGTAGTGATAGATGGGGGTAGTAGCCTCAACGCTGTCTCCCACTCTGCTGTTACCAAGTTTAAGCTTAAGATAGAAGCTCACCCAACCCCTTATAACATCTCTTGGGTCAACCAGTCTAGTGTGCCAGTAACCCATAGGAGTCTAGTGCCTTTACAGTTTGGTACCTATGATGGACAAATTTGGTGTGACGTCATCACCATGGACGTCGCTCAAGTCCTTCTTGGCAGACCATGGCTATATGACATGGATGTAGTCCACTACGGTCGGACTAATACCTATGTCTTTAGTCACTCAGGTCAAAAGATCAAACTGAAACCATCTATGCCTAGAGAGCTTAAAGCCTCAACCAATAAGGGAAAAATAGAGGAAACCAAACCCACACAACCAATACTTCAGCTCATGAGACCTAAGGATTATAGGCCTGATCAACCTTTGTTCACCTTAGTCCTCAAGGAAATCAACCAAGAGGAAGAAAGTAAGCCACCCCCTGAAGTAGAAACCCTCTTAGAACAATATAGTGAGCTTACCCCTGAAGAACTACCCACAGGACTTCCACCTCTTAGGGACATCCAGCATGCAATAGATCTTGTCCCAGGTTCAACCCTTCCCAATTTACCCCACTATAGGATGAACCCCACCGAGCATCAGGAACTTAAAAGGCAAATAGATGACCTATTAGAGAAAGGACATATCAGAGAAAGTCTGAGCCCTTGCGCCGTGCCTGCTCTGCTCACCCCTAAAAAGGATGGCAACTGGCGCATGTGTATAGACTGTAGAGCCATAAACAAAATCACAGTCAAGTATAGGTTTCCTATTCCTAGACTTGATGACATGTTAGACATGTTAGTTGGCTCTAAGTGGTTTAGCAAGCTTGACTTAAGAAGTGGATACCACCAGGTCAGGATAAGGCTAGGTGATGAAAGGAAGACAGCTTTCAAGACCAAGGATGGTCTCTATGAATGGTTAGTCATGCCTTTTGGCTTGACTAATGCTCCTTCCACATTCATGAGACTCATGACCCAAGTCTTAAAGCCTTTCATTGGAAAATTCCTGGTAGTCTACTTTGATGATATCCTCATCTATAGTAAGACTAAAGAGGAACACCTAGAGCACCTTAGGAAGACCCTTGACCTTCTTAAGGGAGAGCAACTCTATATCAATCTCAAGAAGTGCTCCTTTTTGTCCCATAGTGTGATCTTCTTAGGGTTCATAGTGTCTGAGCATGGACTTCAAGCCGACCCATCCAAGATCCAAGCCATCATAGACTGGCCTGAACCTAAGACCATCACGGAAGTCAGAAGCTTCCATGGCCTAGCCACCTTTTATAGGAGATTCATAAGGAACTTCAGCTCTATAGTGGCACCTATCACTAGTTGCCTAAAACAAGGTGAATTCTCCTGGACTAAATCTGCTAGTAAAGCCTTCCAAGAACTTAAGGATAAGATGACCACTACCCCGGTCCTTAGACACCCTGACTTCAATAAAGTCTTTGAGGTAGATTGTGACGCCTCTGGAGTTGGCATAGGGGGAACTCTAAGCCAAGAAGGTCATCCCATAGCCTTCTTTAGTGAAAAACTCAACGAGGCAAAGCAAAAATACTCTACCTATGACAAAGAGTTTTATGCTGTAGTTCAGGCTCTAAGGTATTGGAGACACTACCTCATCCATAGGGAGTTCACTCTTAATAGTGACCACCAGGGCCTCTCCTATCTAAGTGCTCAAAAGAAGTTAAACTCAAGGCATGCTAAGTGGGTCGAATACCTACAACAATACACTTTTGTGCTTAGACATAAATCAGGATCTGAGAATAAAGTAGCAGATGCCCTCAGTAGAGTAACCTTATTATTGAACAAAATGCATGTTGAAGTTACTTGCTTTGATTCCATGAAAGATGCTTATTTTGAATGTCCTGATTTTTCTACCTTATATGCTGACCTTAGTCAAGACCCATTAAGTCACCCCCTCTACACCCTTAGGGATGGGTATCTCTTTCTTGGACCAACCCTTTGTGTGCCCAAGACATCCATCCGAGAATTCCTTGTTTGGGAATTACACGGAGGTGGGTCTGCCGGGCACCACGGCCGAGATAAGACCCAAGCCCTCGTAAAGGAACGGTTCTACTGGCCGAACCTTTACCAGGATGTAGCTAAGGTAGTGAGGCATTGTAGGACTTGTCAGCTCACTAAAGTCCACAAACACAGTCCCAGCCTGTACACCCCTCTACCTATTCCCCAAGCCCCTTGGCAAGACCTTAGTATGGATTTCATTTTAGGACTACCCCGAACCTCAGCTAAACATGACTCTATATTTGTGGTAGTTGATAGATTTACTAAGATGGCCCATTTCATAGCTTGCACCAAAACCACTGATGCCTCCCATGTTGCTAAACTCTTCTTCAGGGAAGTTGTAAGGCTACGTGGGACACCCTTAACTATAGTGTCTGATAGAGACCCTAGGTTTGTAAGCCATTTTTGGAGAACCCTATGGACCCTTCTAGGAACAAAGCTCAAGTTCTCCACAGCCTACCATCCCCAGACGGATGGGCAGACTGAAGTGGTCAATCGATCACTTGGGAGTATTCTTAGGAGTTTGGTAAGTGAACATCCTGGCAACTGGGATAAACTCTTACCCACTGCCGAATTTTCCTACAATAGTACAGTCAACAAAACCACAGGTCTCTCCCCATTCCAAGCCAACCTAGGATATCAACCGAACAAACCTATAGATCTCTTCCCTCTACCTAGACACTTTAGAACCTCCTTACCTGCTCGTGACTTTGCCTTACATACTTCGCAAATGCATGCTGAAATATTTTCAAAAATGCTAGAATCTGTTAATCAATATCGCGAAGCTGCTAACAAACATCGCCGAGAAAGGTTATTTTCCACAGGTGATAAAGTGATCCTACGAGCACGTGAAGAGCGCATCCACGGAATTGGACACAAGTTGGAGGCAAAAGGACTAGGCCCCTTCACCATTGTAGACAAAATCAACGACAATGCCTACGTCCTCGACCTACCACCTGAGCTGGGGATCCCCACCACCATCAACATGGAGGATCTCACCCTCTATCATGAGCCCATCTCCATACCAGATCCAGACGACACCAACAAAATGGAGATTGAGGCTATTCTCGAGGACCAAACCAAATTCACCACTAATGAGGTACAAGTGTTTTATCGAGTTAGACTCATTAATGGTGAAGAGGTATGGCTTCCTGAGTCAGAGCTAGCTATAGCCGCCCCTGAGTTACTCCAAGGGTACAAGGATAATTCTCCAGAGGAGAATCCTTTCAACCCGGGGAGAGCTGATGGAGGCAGTAGCCCTGCTCTGAGGAGATCTGCTCGGACTCGTAGGGTACCTAATCGATATGGGTTCCCTTAGAGTCCCCTCTCTCTTGCATTGCATTTTAGGGTAGTTTGTTTTTCAATAAAACCATGTATCATGTAGTCATTTATGGCAAGTCCACTTGTAGTAGGTAGTGCATTGTAACTCATACAACTTTATGTACTCTTGCATCATAGTAAAGTAGTGCATGTAGGCATTAGGATCATTTTGGCAGGTCAATCAAGAAAGGAGCAGCTCAAGTCCAGCTCAAGGTTACTCAAGCTCCACTCATCAAGTTCAGTTCCAGAAAAGGAAAGGAAGACTTCAAAGCCCAAGCTCACTTCAAGCCATGCCATAACTCACTTGCTACATTTATTGAGCGCATCTTCAATGAAGCAATCAACCACCTCATCATCCAATCAAGATATATGCGCCAACCACTAGAGGAATGAATTCAAATCTCATCCTTCAAGATCCACAATCAAAGGGATTCCTCATCAAGATCCACAATTAAAGGAGAGCATTTATGAAGACATTAATGAGAAAATTCCATCTCTTGTTGCCGCCCATGCCCTCATGGAAAGGATTCAAATTTTGAATTCCTTGTCCATGCGCCAACAAGCTTTTCGCCAAAGATAAGAAGATACCTCCCTCAAGCACTTAAAGAATTGCCAAACAAAGGTCACCAAAGAAGGAAGTTCACCAAGAGGATTTGCGCCTACCTCATCTTGATTTTGAAATTCAAATTCCATCCATCTTTGTAATAGGCGCATGGAAGCCAATGACTATCCTGCCCTAAGCCCTATCTCGCCTATAAAAGCATGGTCTCCCCCTTGTATTTGCACCACTTGTTGATGAAATAATATTGTCTATTAGTTGCCTAGGTTATTTACTTGTGTTAGTGCTTGTTTTCTCCTTTAGCCGAGTTCTTCTCATCCTTCTAGCTTCCCCACCGAAACCCTAAGGAGTTCTTCCCCTTATTTGTGTGCGCCATCACAAGAAGAACTTCCCTCACCCTCGGTTTGGAGCAAGGAGAACATCAATCCTCGGCCTCAAGGAGCTTTCATCCCAATCGGCTAAGTTTCTTCCTTAACTTCTTCATTAGATTTTAAGAACTCTTCTATACACTAAATCTTGTTTATTTTAACTTGTAGCTTGCGCTTGGAGTGGGTCTAGGAGGGGCGCCCTCCCCTTCCTTCTCTTCCCCTCTCTTTAGCTATCTTAGGGTTAGCAAGGGAACTTGTGAGGCTTAACCTCACCCCTTGAGTTATTTCTGTATTAAAATCCGTGGCTTGTACGGATCTTCTGTGATTGCTTATAAGCTCCACCCTACACCTTCCATCAGAATAGGACCGGTGAAGAACGGGAAGCACAGCCCTTCAATTCTCAAGGGCTGCACTGTAAGTTTATTTCCTGCAGTTACTATTTTTCTAGTGTAGAACTTACTTACTGCTCTTAGTCTAAATTCAGATTTTCTTATATATTTAAAATACAAAAAAAATTAGTTTTCTAAACCTCGTTAACTTAATCTCGGTTTTCCTTATTATTAAGCTATTTATCAAAAATCAGTTTTCAAAAGCGTTGTTTGATTGCTTTAGTTCCCCGTCCTACATCACAACTCATCAAAGCCAAAAAAATAAACCAACTAGCATTTATTCCTTTAGCACTTCTTCTATTGCCCCAAGGAAAAGCAACCAAAAGTTAACCTGTAATAGATAACAAATCAAAAGAGTGAGTTATCGAAAACTCAGCAAGATCTACCATGCCCATGGAAGAAAATAAATGTTTTGTTACTACTTTGGAACATAGATTTTCACGGAAATCATTGTACAACCAAATCAATATTTAAAAACATGACAATCCGAAGGCATGACAACAAGAGCATATGAATAGCTTAGAGAAACTCAAGCATAGGGCAATGGTAATTTCATGATCTCATGGTATTCCAACAAAATGTTATAGTAGCAAATATGGTATCATGGTATCATATCATGAGTGCCAAATATCAAAGTCTCTATCAAAGCATCATATAAAGAATAGTGGGAACCAAAACAAACAAAGTCCTCCCAAAACAAACAAAGTCCGTCCAAGCAAACAAAACCTTCCACGTCTAGAAGAGAGACTAACCCACATCTGGGAAGTCGACAAAGCAGAAAGCCGGCAATGGGCTCGCCATGGCCCAACCAAATGTAAATGGATGGAAGAGATGGCTTCTGTTGGTGTATATGCCCTAGGACCTAGTTTTGGTCCATTATTTTACTACTTGACGTTGATATTTTATATATATCATTCTGGAATTGTCATTATCTATATTTGCTTACATCTGCGATTATGTACTTATATGATAATGTCCCTGGAGACAGATTGGATCTGTGCTCAAATGATTGTCCCCAGTTGATGTACTTAAGTGGATATGGGACAGCTCTGGTACTTGTGAGATATATGGGCTGGTTAGGCATGAGGTGTTAACGCAGTCATATGGGTATATCAGTGGTGGATATATTGGAACGACCCGCTGTGAGGCAATGACTTGGTGTCACAAGTTATCCTCACAAGTGATAGGAGATGCATTGATCCCTTGACTTGAGGCCATTGGCCATTCTATATGGTTAGGGACATGCTTTGATACAACCTAACACCTCGCCGTAGTTGGGGGTAATAACGGTAGTCATTGAGCATGTCACGACCCACATGAGAAGGTCAATGGACAGACATACGATTTGCCCCTTCCTAATGGAAGTTTGATATCCATGGAGCTCCTCTATGGTTCTATGACTGAAAGTGTATTGCCATACCCAAGTGAGACCTGATTTAGTGATAACCATGAGATTGGATGAAAATAAGTTTTGACACACTTGTCTAATCAGATATCAGTTCGGCAAAGAGACTGGAATGCATCTGTACTTAATTGCGATGATGGGGATGTCGATGTCGATATCCATTCCAATGACCTGGGTAGCAGCGATGTACTGTTAGGTGCCACTCACTACTTGTGGTGACCTTTGGTCAGCACTGCTAGCGTCAGAGGAACCTACAGGGTCACACATCTTGATACTTGAGTTCTCGTATTGATCGGGAAGCCTTGTGATCGAGTTATTGGATAACTCAGATCTATTTGGGAGAATTCATCAGTGCCAATGGGCCTGATGAGATGGAAGAATGTTATTGGAGCTAGACTTCATTTATGGTAGGTTGACCCGAATTTGACAATAGTTAGGTCACAGTTGGATTTCGGTTGCATTGGATTGGATCTAATGGCTTAATCAACCCATTCAATGAAGTATGGGCTTGCTCATCGACCAATGAGGCCCAATAACAATCCCATTAGCACCTAAGGGGTATAATGGGGAGAGAACCAACCCCATTGGCGCCTAAGGGGTATAATGGGGTGAGGTGGGCAAATTTGCTTCATTATGGAAGCAAATTGCGCCTAGCCCTAACCCTGGCCGCCCCTTGCTCTAAATAAGTGGCCCTAGGCGCCCCCTCTCAGGTATTCTATTCCTTGGAGGCGTGAACACTGAAAGAGGCGAGAGAAAAGGGTGAAGGGCGAGAGCAAGGGTTCAATTGGCACAACTCGTCTTCTTCCATCAAGCCGCAAGTGATCTTCTTCCTCTCCTCTTGGCGCAACAGGGACTTCACCTTGGCGGCTTCTCCTTCTCCTCATCTTCTTCTTTGGCGCTTCATCCTTGGAGGTGGTGCAAGTCTTCAAGAAGGTGACAAGGGCTTGGATCTTCTTCCTGAGGCTAGCACCGGGCGTGGAAGAAGAGGACTCGAGGCATCCGTGTGCGTGAAACTGCAGAGGGCGCACGCTTGGGCGCCTATCACGACATCAGCCTCATATTTCTTTAAGGTATATTCTATCTCATCGTGTCGACTCTCTCGCATGCGATCTTCACTGGGTTTTTGGGACCGGCTCGTTTCGGGGATATTGCTTCCGCTGTGCAATGTTTTGTGTAATCTCTATATCTGAAAATTGTAAAATATCCTCGGGGTTTCCCAACAGCTTCCATGGATATCAAGAGGTGGCCTCCATGATTTCTCATGTGACACTTTGCCCAATGTAGCACTTAGTTCCACATCCATAGCCAAATTTCCATAATTGGGATCAAATCATTTTCCCACTATAAGATGTAAGGGCTAAAGAACAATGGTATTATAACAAAGTCAAAGTAACAAAATGGCATTATTGCATTCAAACAAATGCCCTTACAACATGATCATAGATACAAGTGTCAAAGGTAACAATCAAAGGTACATTATCAAGCTCATTTGAAGTGTCATTAATCAAGTAACTACAAAGATGATCAATTTGTAACATTATAAGCCTGGAGTGTAACACAACAAGATAGTCTCCAAGAAGAGTTATAATGCAAGGAAAGAAGAGAACCTTACAATGTGAATCAGCCCAAGTCTTCGTTTACACAAATCAAGTTTCAATTCATGATCATTTGCGTAGACAAAGTTACATCACAAATACCACCATAAGGTCAGATTAGCATAACCAAATCACCATAAACCATGATTTACCATCCTCCTCATTCATTTGCTAACATAAAATCATACAAATTCCTTATAATTTCAGTCATAGGTGGATCAACAAATCAAAATCATAAGTTATACAAAAATATACTCATTTTGAAAATACAAATATAGGGCAAAACATAGAAACTTGCCTTAATAGACTTTTTCTTCCTTTTCTCCTCATCTATTCCACTTGGAAACCACTTGAATGCCTCTACTCTTCTTTCCCCCTCAAGCCAAACAAAAGTTCTAGTCAAAAAGTCAATGTTCACACAATTTCCTTATTTTCCCCCATACTAGCATGAGGTGTCTTCTCATACAAGCTTGAGGTGCCTTCTCATACAAGCTTGAGGTGGCCAACATGCATGCAAGCATGTGTCGACATCTTGCTAACTCAATTTTCTTTAAATCATAAGGTGGTTTCACACTTTTCCCCTCCATTAAGAACAATATTTTAGTTTCTCTACTTCAACAACTAGTATCAAATTCCCTATAAGTTTATCATATGCTCTAAATAGTGAAATTACCTTTTTGCCCATTTCTTTTCACATAATTCCCAATGAGTCCTTGTAATCCCAATGAGTTCTAATATAACTCTTGAGTTGTAAGTGCAAGACCATTACACAAGGAACCCTTAAATATCGCATTATACAATGATTTCAAATGGAATGCTATCACACAAGGATGTCTTCATAGAAAAATGATTGTATGGGGTATCACATTCTCCCCTCCTTAAAAGAAATTTAGTCCTCTAAATTGCATACCTCAATCATTAAAAAGTTGTGGATAGTTCTTTCTCATTTCTTCTTCTAGTTCCCTTGTGGCCTCTTCATTGGAATGATTTTGCCAAATCACTTTGACCATGTAAATAACACAATTCCTTAGAATCTTGTCCTTCTTATCCACATTGTGCTTTGGTCTTTCTGGGTATGTTAAATCGTTGGCAACCTCCAAAGGCTCATGCTCAATAATGTGGGATGGATCCGGATGGTATTTTCTCAGTAAAGATACATGAAAGACATCATGAATATTATCTAGGGCTGGTGGTAGTGCAACTCTATAAGCAACTGGTCCAAGCCTTTCAAGTATCTCAAAAGGGCCAATGAATCTAGAGCTTAACTTCCCTCTTTTACCAAATCATATTATACCCTTATAAGGAGATAGTTTCAGAAATACATGATCCCCAACTTGAAATTCAAGATCCCTTCTTCTGTTATCAGCATAACTCTTTTGTAAGCTTGGATGAAAGCTATTATTGTATGTAAACTCAATAAGAGACAAGTCACCATCCGATTCACCCTTCCAATCCATCACATATGCTCTAAGCAAATCTTCAAGTGTTTGGATTGTTCTTTCAGATTGTCCATCTGTTAGAGGGTGGTAAGCAGTGCTAAACTTCAGTATTGTGCCCAATGATTCATGTAATCTTTTCCATAGTCTAGAAAGAAATCTGGGATCCCTATCATAGATGATGTCCTTTGGGACCCCATGAAGTCTTACAATCTCATCAATATACAACTTTACAAGTTTATCAAGAGAATATGTCATGTTAATTGGCACAAAGTGTTCTGATTTCGTTAGCCTATCAACAATCACCTATATAGCATCATGTTTCTTTGATGTTCTTGGTAAGCCTGAAACAAAATCCATAGTCACACTTTCCCATTTCTATTCTGGCACCTCTAATGGTTGTAACAGACCTCCTGGCTTTTGATGTTCTGCTTTTACTAGTTGACAGGTTAAACATGTAGAAACATAATCTCCAATATCCTTTTTCATGCCATCCCACCAATAGTTCTGATGGGGGTGATAGGCATGCGAAGCATTCAAACAACGTATTTTGAAAACATTTGTAGTTAATTTATAGCTAGTGAAAACCGGTTTATTCTAACGCTCTTAGAAATTAGGCTTTGATACTTTTATAGGGAAAACCGAAGCTAATCAACAAGTTAATCCTATCATGCACTCCTAAACAAGATGAAAACTCAACAAAGCTCAAGCATGCAGTTCTACAACAATAAGTAAGGCTACACTAGGGGAGGAACTCACCTTGCGCCCCTTGAGAATAGAAGGGACGTCCATCCCGTTCTTCACCGGTCCAATGGTTGAATCACACGAAGTAAGGCCCTATGAGCATACATTCATAACATTACAGCACTCCCACACATGCGTGGGTGAGTTAAAATGATTATTAAGAGGCCTTTTCACAATCACAACCAAGGGGGAGACTAGTTCTCCAAGTTCCCTTGCTAACAGTTTATAGACTAGCCATTTTAGAGAGGGAGGGAAGGAATGATGCCTTTCATGTCCTTCTGATCCTTGTGCAACCTTCATGGAATAGAGAGGTGAGTGTAGATGAATGCCTAGTAAACAGCTAGAAAGCATCAGTAAAGGAGGAGTGGGAACTTAGCTAGCGTTATGAGATGTTCCTTGTTATCAACTTGGTGGGGAGGGCGCCATCTTGAGTCACGACTTGGATCAGCATCTTCACTTGGGGTTGAGGGCTCTTCATAGCTTGAAGTGGAAGATGGCGTGAGCTTCAGGCCTCAGGAAATGGGTGAGATGTGGAAGAGAGAGTGAGGAAGGGAAGAGGTGATGAACTCTCGGCAAGATAGAGGTGGACTAGTTCACTCGGCAACATATGCCCCTTGAAGACACACTTCAGATTTTTTGAAAGATATTCAACTCTGATTTCTGCCAAAGAGGTTACAGGTTATAATGCCAAAGCCAAGCAAGGAAACAAGTCCTTTTGGGCACATATACAAGTCAAACAAGCAAGCAAGCAACGGTACAATGAGCTGGCGCCTAGAAGGCTGAAAATTTCCCCATTTGTTGGCTGGTCTTTACGAGCTTCCCTTGGGGCTTTCCTTCAAATAGCAAGGGCGAATCCTGAGTTGCTGAAGGACTGATCTCCTGGTGGCTTTGGTGGGCGAGAGCAGCAAGCAATTCTAGAAATAGAGGGGCAGCAACCTGCGCATGGAAGGGTGGAGTGATGGCTGCCCCTTGCATTGATGGGCTGGCACAACTTCCTTCTTGGGGCTGTAGAAAAGCTGATAGGTGGCTGACTTTGTCCCCATTACTCCCAAAGGGAAAGGGGCGGTTGGGGAGTGAAGACAAATCCCACATGTATGCCAAGTAGGATGGTGGGATTTGGGGTAGTTGTTGTGATGTTCCATAAGGTAGGTGGGCTGATTCTTCCATAAGATGGGCTGATGGGCTCTTGGCGCCTCTTTGAGTTGTCTTGACCTGATTTTGACTTGTATTCCCAAAATGGAGTTGACCTAATCTATTACATTAATTGCATGCACTAACCTACCATACATAAATGGCAGAACCTAGAAATGTAACTATATGGTGTAATTTGAGGGTGGATCTAACCTATCACATGATGCAACCTAATCTAAGACAAAATAAGCAAAATGGGGTTCTAAGGAAGCTTTATCTAGGGGCTAGGGTAGCCAAACCTAGAGGGCTTCTTTCGAAGCCGACCGGACCTCCGAAGGGCCTGTCTTGGTCCCACATCAACTCTCCCGAGGTGAGAAGAATTCTCCTCTGGAGAATTATCTTTGTACCCTTGGAGAAGCTCAGGTGCAGACCTAGAAAGCTCAGCCTCAGGGAGCCATGCCTCCTCACCATCAGCAAATTTGACGCGCTAATAAAGCTGTACCTCATCCGGGGTGAGTCGGGTCTAGTCCTTGAGTATGGCCTCAATCTCTAACTCGCGGCTGACGTCCGGTTCTTGTATTGAGAGAGGCGGATGATAAAGCATCAGATCCTCCACATTGATGGTGGAGGATATTCCCAATTCTGGTGGCAGGTCCAATAGATAGGCGTTGTTGTTGACCTTCTTTAGAATGGTGAAGGGCCCGATTCCCTTCGCGTCCAACTTGTGGCCGGGTCCTTGGTTACACTCCTCACGGACCCGCAACATCACCTGATCCCCTACAGAAAATACCTTCTCTCGGCGTTGTTTATTAGTATCATTACGATATTGGTTAACAGAATCCTGAATCTTACTAAATAACTCATGATGTAACTGCGAAATATGGAAAGCATAATCTCGGGTCGAAATAGAAGAAGTCCTGCAATGCTTAGGGGCAGCAAATAGATCAATGGGCTTATTAGGTTGGTACCCTAAGTTTGCCTGGAAGGGACAGACTAGTAGTCCTATTTGGGACACTATTGTAGGAGAATTCAGCTGTGGGCAACAGCTTGTCCCAATCACTGGGGTGTTATCCTACGAGACTCCTAAGGATGCTCCTAAGTGATCTGTTGACCACCTCAGTCTGCCCATCCGTCTGGGGATGGTAGGCCGTCGAGAACTTCAGTTTTGTGCCTAAGAGAGCCCATAGTGTCCTCTAGAAATGGCTAACGAACCTAGTGTCTCTATCCGAAACTATAGTGAGAGGGGTACCATGTAGCCTAACAATGTCTCTAAAGAAGAGCCTGGTCATATGGGAGGCATCGGTAGTCTTAGTGCAAGGTATAAAATGTGCCATTTTAGTGAACCTGTCTACCACAACATTGATAGAGTCATGCCTAGCAGCAGTCCTAGGCAACCCTAGAACAAAGTCCATACTAATATCCTGCCACGGTGCCTGGGGAATAGGCAGAGGGGTGTACAGTCCAAAATTGTGCTTCTGGACCTTGGTGGATTGACAGGTCCCACAATGCCTAACTACCTTGGCCACATCTCGGTAGAGTTTAGGCCAAAAGAACTGCTCCTCTACCAAGGCACGGGTCTTCTCTCGGCTGTGGTGCCCATCAGACCCTCCTCCATGGAGTTCCCAAATTAGGAAATCCCGGATTGAGGTCTTAGGCACACAAAGCGTCGGCCCAAGGAAAAGATACCCATCCCTAAGGGTGTATAGAGGGTGGCTCATAATATCTCTAGTCATATCAGTATAGATAGTAGAAAAATTAGGGCAATCTAGATAGGCAGCTTTCATATGCTCAAATCCCACAAGCTCAGCATGCATAGTTTGCAAAATGAAGACTGCCCTACTTAAAGCATCAGCAACTTTGTTGTTAACTCCAGACTTGTGCTTTAAGACAAAAGTGTACTGTTGTAGATACTCTACCCACTTGGCATGTCTAGCATTGAGTTTTCTTTGGGCACTAAGGTAAGACAGGGCTTGGTGATCACTATTTAAGGTAAATTCATGGTGGAGAAGGTAGTGCCGCCAATGCCTCAAAGATTGAACCACGGCATAGAACTCTTTGTCGTAGGTTGAGTACTTCTGCTTGGCCTCATTCAGCTTTTCACTGAAGAAGGCAATAGGGTGACCTTCCTGGCTGAGGGTCCCACCTATGCCAATGCCAAAAGCATCGCAATCAACCTCAAAGACCTTGCCAAAGTCAGGCAATCTTAAAACAGGGGCAGAGGTCATCCTATTCTTAAGTTCAGTGAAAGCCCTATTGGCAGACTTAGTCCAACTAAAGTCCCCTTGTTTCATGCAATTGGTGATAGGAGATACTATGGTACTAAAATTCCGTATGAACCTACGGTAGAAGGTAGCAAGGCCATCAAAACTCCTAACTTCAGTAAGGGTCTTGGGCTCTGGCCAGTCTAGTATGGCTTGGACCTTAGATGGATCAGCTTGAAGCCTAAGTCAAAAACAATGAACCCTAGGAAGACAACTTTGGGAGATAGGAAAGAACACTTCTTTAGGTTGACATAAAGCCTTTCATCTCTAAGAAGGGTTAGGGTTTGCCTTAAGTGCTCTAGGTTCTCCTCATGTGACTTACTATAGATAAGTATGTCATCAAAATACACAACTAAGAATTTTCCTATGTAGGGTCTAAACACTTGGGTCATAAGCCTCATAAATGTGGAAGGGGCATTGGTTAGCCCAAAAGGCATGACTAACCACTCATATAGACCATCTTTGGTTTTGAAAGCGGTCTTCCACTCATCCCCTTCTCTTATCCTGACCTGATGGTATCCACTCCTGAGGTCAAGCTTGGAAAACCATTTGGATCCTACTAACATATCTAGCATGTCATCAAGTCTAGGTATGGGAAACCTATACTTGATAGTAATCTTGTTGATAACTCTACAATCTATACACATGCGCCAGCTGCCATCCTTCTTTGGGGTAAGAAGGGCTGGGACAGTGTAGGGGCTCAGGCTTTCCCTTATGTAACCCTTACACATTAAGTCATCTACTTGTCTCTTAAGCTCCTCATGTTCGGTAGGGTTCATCCTATAGTGGGGTAGGTTGGGAAGAGAGGATCCAGGTACTAAGTCTATGACATGTTGTATATCCCTAAGGGGTGGCAGTCCTTCAGGGAGATCCTCGGGAGTGAGCTCACTATATTCCTGGAGCAAGGCTTCTACTTCTAGGGAAGGTTTCTCTTCTACTTCGGGGTTGATTTCTTTGATGACTAAGGTATAAAGGGGTTGATCTTCTATGATCTCCTTAGTGAAGGTTTGTGGCCTTATAAGTTGAACGGTGGGCTGACTCTGCTTGGGTTCCTCTACCTTACCCTTACTAGTTGTAGCTCTAAGTTCTTTGGGAAGGGAAGGTTTTAACCTAATCTTTTGGTCCTTATGGTTAAAGACATAGGTGTTAGTCCTACCATAGTGGGCAACATCCATGTCATAGAGCCAAGGGCGGGCTAAAAGGATTTGGGCTACATCCATAGTAAGGACGTCAAACTAAACCTTGTCCTCATATGTGCCAAACTGGATAGGCAGAAGGCACCTATGGGTCACAGGGACACTAGTTTGGTTGACCCAAGAAATGTTGTAAGGGCTAGGTCGGGGTTCCATTTTGAGATTCAGTTTAGTAGCAGCTATGTGGGAGACAGCATTGAGACTGCTTCCTCCATCAATTACCACCTTGCACATGTGACCATGGCATTTGGTGTAAGTGTGGAAGATGCTGGTCCGACGCCAGTCTTCAGTGGGGGTAGGCTTAACAAGGGTACATCTAACTACCCCTAAGGTGTTGAAGATGTCATCACTACTGTCATAGTCATTGATTTCAATCTCTTGATCAGGGTCTCCCTCAAGGGTGGGTTCAGGGTCTATGTTTTCCTCAGTTAGGACCATGACCTTCTTAGTGCAGTCCTTCACAAGGTGTCCCTTTTGCCTACAGTTATAACAAGTGAGGGTGGAGTTGTCTATAGTTTGAGCAGATCTAGGCTTGGGGTTTGAGCTAGAAGGCTGGTGCATAGGAGTGGGCCTATAGATAAGCCGGGGAGGGAGGGTCTCCTTCCTATTCTTAAGTTCTTGTTCCACCTCTATGGCTCTTTGATAAGCTATCTCTGGGGTATCTAATTGGAAATAGGTCAAAGCCCTCTTAATGTCAGGTCTAAGGCCATTCTTGAATCTACTTAGAATCATACCCGAGTCCTCATTGACCTCACATCTAATGAGAAGCTCTTCTAACTTGGTTTGGTAGGCTTCTACAGTAGAGGATCCTTGAGTGTGACTACCGAGTTCATCCTTAAGTTTTTGCATGAAGCCGGGAGGGACATACTTTTGCCTAAGTAGGAGTTTCATCTCATCCCAAGACTCAATGGGTGGCTTACCATCCCTTTCTATGGTTCTCTCGACATAGGTCCAGTAGAGTCTAGCGGGTCCTTATAGTAAGCACTTTGTGAACCTAACCTTACTCTCATTGTGCATAAGACTATAGTCAAAGTATTGATCTAGCTTTGTAGTCCAATCTAGGAATTCCTTAGGGTTAAAGGATCCACCAAAAGTAGGAGGGTTGATCTTGATGGCACGTTGCACATCATGATCTCTAGGTCTATAATAGGGTGGTTGTTGGGCATAAGGCCCTTCCCATTCGGTTTGAACATGAGTGACTCTAGGGGTTTGAGAGGGAGGCCCTAGGTCGTTTGGTTCCCTTGTGTGGGATCCACTATTAGGCCGACTAGTATTTGGGGGATCCATCTTAGAGTTAGACTCTAGGGTGTTAAGCCTATTGTCTATGACACCTATAGAGTGTTGAAGGGATGCTAGGGTTTCTTTAATGGAGGCCATATCAATTGAAAGTGCACTAACCTCATGGTCAAGAGCTTGATTAAGACCATAGGGAGCACCCGATCTAGTAGCCATTTTTCGAAAACAAGTAGAGCTTTTGAAAGTAGATCATAAGGTGGTAGAATATAGCTAATCAATTCTTTCAAGCACCTAGGTCCAAAATCGTCTTAGTAGTAAGAAAATAAATTTTGGTCTTATAAAATCCTACTCTAAGAACTCGCTCTGATACCAAGATGATGGGGGTGATAGGCATGCGAAGCATTCAAACAACGTATTTTGAAAACATTTGTAGTTAACTTATAGCTAGTGAAAACCGGTTTATTCTAACGCTCTTAGAAATTAGGCTTTGATACTTTTATAGGGAAAACTGAAGCTAATCAACAAGTTAATCCTATCATGCACTCCTAAACAAGATGAAAACTCAACAAAGCTCAAGCATGCGGTTCTACAACAATAAGTAAGGCTACACTAGGGGAGGAACTCACCTTGCGCCCCTTGAGAATAAAAGGGACGTCCATCCCGTTCTTCACCGGTCCAATGGTTGAATCACACGAAGTAGGGCCCTATGAGCTTACATTCATGACATTACAGCACTCCCACACATGCGTGGGTGAGTTAAAATGATTATTAAGAGGCCTTTTCACAATCACAACCAAGGGGGAGACTAGTTCTCCAAGTTCCCTTGCTAACAGTTCATAGACTAGCTATTTTAGAGAGGGAGGGAAGGAGTGACGCCTTGCATGTCCTTCTGATCCTTGTGCAACCTTCATGGAATAGAGACGTGAGTGTAGATGAATGCCCAGTAAACAGCTAGAAAGCATCAGTAAAGGAGGAGTGGGAACTTAGCTAGCATTATGAGATGTTCCTTATTATCAACTTGGTGGGGAGGGCGCCATCTTGAGTCACGACTTGGATCAGCATCTTCACTTGGGGTTGAGGGCTCTTCACAGCTTGAAGTGGAAGATGGCGTGAGCTTCAGGCCTCAGGAAATGGGTGAGAGGTGGAAGAGAGAGTGAGGAAGGGAAGAGGTGATGAACTCTCGGCAAGATAGAGGTGGACTAGTTCACTCGGCAACACATGCCCCTTGAAGACACACTTCAGATTTTTTGAAAGATATTCAACTCTGATTTCTGCCAAAGAGGTTACAGGTTATAATGCCAAAGCCAAGCAAGGAAACAAGTCCTTTTGGGCGCATATACAAGTCAAACAAGCAAGCAAGCAACGGTACAATGAGCTGGCGCCTAGAAGGCTGAAAATTTCCCCATTTGTTGGCTGGTCTTTACGAGCTTCCCTTGGGGCTTTCCTTCAAATAGCAAGGGCGAATCCTGAGTTGCTGAAGGACTGATCTCCTGGTGGCTTTGGTGGGCGAGAGCAGCAAGCAATTCCAGAAATAGAGGGGCAGCAACCTGCGCATGGAAGGGTGGAGTGATGGCTGCCCCTTGCATTGATGGGCTGGCACAACTTCCTTCTTGGGGCTGTAGAAAAGCTGATAGGTGGCTGACTTTGTCCCCATTACTCCCAAAGGGAAAGTGGCGGTTGGGGAGTGAAGACAAATCCCACATGTATGCCAAGTAGGTTGGTGGGATTTGGGGTAGTTGTTGTGATGTTCCATAAGGTAGGTGGGCTGATTCTTCCATAAGATGGGCTGATGGGCTCTTGGCGCCTCTTTGAGTTGTCTTGACCTGATTTTGACTTGTATTCCCAAAATGGAGTTGACCTAATCTATTACATTAATTGCATGCACTAACCTACCATACATAAATGGCGGAACCTAGAAATGTAACTACATGGTGTAATTTGAGGGTGGTGTTGGTGTATATGCCCTAAGACCTAGTTTTGGTCCATTATGTACTACTTGACTTTGATATTTATATATCATTCTGGCATTGTCATTATCTATGTTTGTTTACATCTGCGCATATGTACTAACATGATAATGTCCCTGGAGACAGATTGGATCTGTGCTCGAACTATAGTCCCCAGTCGATGTACCTTACTGGATATGGGACAGCTATGGTACTTGTGAGACTGGTATGTGGGCTGGTTAGGCACGTGGTGCTAACGCAGACACATGGGTATATCATTGGAGGATATACTGGATAGACCCGCTGTGAGGCTATGACTTGGTGTCATGAGTTATCCTCACAAGTGACAGGAGATGCATTGATCCCTTGACTTGAGGTCATTGATCTTTCTATATGGTTAGGGACTTGCTTTGATACAACCTAACACCTTGCCGTAGTTGGGAGGTCATCACGGTTGTCATTGAGCATGTCACGACCCATATAAGAAGGTCAATGGACAGACAAAGGATTTGCCCCTTCTTTAGGGAAGTATGATATCCATGGAGCTCCTCTATGGTTCTATGACTGAGAGTGTATGGCCATACCCAGGTGAGAATCTGTTTTAGTCATAGCCATGTGATTGGGTGAAAACAAGTGGTGACACACTTGTCCAATCGAATATCAGTTCGGCAAAGAGACTGTAATGCATCTGTACCTAGTTGCGATGATGGGGATGTCGATGTCGATATCCATTCCAATGACCTGGGTAGCAGCGATGCACTGCTAGGTGCCACTCACTGCTTGTGGTGACCTTTGGTCAGCACTGCCAACGTCAGAGGAACCTACAGGGTCACACACCTTGATACTTGAGTTCTCGTTTTGATCAGGAAGCCTTATGATCGAGTTATTGGATAACTCGGATCTAATTGGGAGATTTAATCAGCGCCAATGGGCCTGATGATATGGAAGAATGTTATTGGAGCCAAACTTCATTTTTGGCAGGTTGACCCGTATTTGACCATGATTGGTCACATGAGGATTAGGGTTGCATTGGATTTGATCCAAGTGCTTAATCAACTCATGTAATGGAGTTTTGGCTAGCTCATTATCCAATGAGGCCCAATAACAAGTTCTCATGAAGAGATAAGAGGCTAAAAGGGTATAATGAGGAGAAGCCCAACCTCATTGGCGCCTAAGGGGTATAATGGGGTTTGGTTGGCAAAATTGCTTCATTAAGGAAGCAATTGGCGCCTAGCCCTTCTCCCTTGATGGTATGAATGCCTCTAAGGCATGTCTTGGGCTGATATGGTACTTGGGCAATTATGGATAGGTTGAATGGAGTTTATGGTAAAGTCTTAGAGACTTTCCTTGTCTCAAACCTCCTCATCCTAGCCCTACACTTGTCATGATCTTGGCCCTTCCCTTAACTGCCTCTTGCCCTATAAATGTGACTCTAGCCACCCCCTCTTATGATGATCAATCCTTGGAGGTGTGAACACAAGAAGAGGGGCGAGAGCTAGGAGCAAGGGCGCAACTTCCTCTTCCTTCTTCCATAGCTACAAGCTTCTCCCTCCTTTCCTCTTGGCGTAAGGAGCTTTGGTGCTTGGCGGCTTGAACTTGGTTGCTTCTTCTCTTGGCGCATCCTTTCCTCTAGGTGGCGCAAGTGAAGTGGAGCATCTCCTTAAGGCTTGGATCTTCTTCCCGAGGCTAGCACCGGGCGTAGAAGAAGAGAACTCAAGAGATCCGTGTGTGTGAGACTGCAGAGGGCGCACACTTGGGCGCCTACATCGGCATCACTCCAAATTGCTCTTAAGGTATTTGCTAACTCATCTTGTCAACTCTCTTGCTTGCGATCTTCACTGGGTTTTTGGGACTGGCCTGTTTCAGGGACATTCTTCCGCTGTGCAATGTATGTATGTGTGTCTATGACTCTGAAAATTGTAAAATGTCCCCGGGGTTTCCCAACAGTGGTATCAGAGCGACTTGCAAGACTCGAACGATGTTTTATGCTTTTCTTTCATGCTCACATGCCATATCTCTATTTTCGTAAATAGCATGATGCATGGTGAACAATTTTTCTAAGTAGGAAAAATTAGGGTTTCTTGTTTCTATCATCCTCTCAATCTCTTTTGGATTTTGGACTATTTTTCTTGTTTGATTTAAAGATTGAAGGTGCACGTAATTTTGTCAAGTAGGACGGGCATTGTGTCTTCGGAGTGGCCAAGTCTCTTGATCTGACAAAATTGCCAGCCGAAAGGATCTCTGAAATCATCATGAAAAATAAATCGCAATTAACCAAAAGATTTGTGAGAAGAAGATGAGAAAAAGAGACTAGTTTTATGAAAAAGTAAAATTTCATATTTTATATTTTTCATGAGTATGTAGAATTGCATGAGTAAATACCTTGATTGTACATGATGTTGTGATCATTAGTCAAGCCCCCCTTTGCATGCCTGTGATGTATCCTCGTGAGGCCTGCGTACCGCTTTTTTTTTTTTGCTTTTAACTAAGAAGAAGATTAGGGTGGCGCATCTACTTGGAACTTGGCGCATGCATACCTTGGATGGTGGCGCAACAAGCATCAAAGAAAGAGGCGCAAGCCTGCTTAGTGGCGCAAGTTAGGCATGGCCGAACCCTTGGGTTTGAGAGCTAGCTAACTTGGCTTCTTGCATTGTGGCGCATTCTCATTGGAGGAAGACCATGGCATTGGCCGAACCCTTTGGGTCTACCCTTAAGGTTTGAGAGCTAAACCATGTGAGAAGGACCTTAGAGCCAACCTTGAAGACCAAGATAGAGGGCGGCTAGGATAGGTCTATTTTGGGGGCTTGAGTCCTATGTCAAGAATTGAACCTCCTTTTGGCATGGGTTGGTTCAATGTCTTGAAAGGGCTTTGATCACATCATCCTTTACTGCTTTCTTTATCTGCTAAAAGCATGCCTGTGATGTTTTATCGTTATGTTATCACTATAGGATTGCATGCCTGTATTGTTAGTCATAAGATAAAACTGATGAGACCTTAAAAACCCTCATAATAAAATATCAAGTCTAGTAGCCTTCTAACGCGTGGCCCTCACTAAGCTATCGATCAGTGGAGTTGTGAACTAGTTACCACCCTCGTGGGACACACCCACTTATCTTTAGAAAGTGTGTGGAGACAATGGTTTCCCTAGTCCAGTTTTAACCTAGGCGTGCCTTCGCAAGGAAACTCATTGGCCCTGGGCATAACGGTTAGGAATGGACTTGACTAGAAGTTCACATGTACTTAGCACATGGTAAAAGTCTAGAGGCATCGTTGAGAGGTTAGGGTATCATGTTGTATCCAGCCCTCGCTGGACATGAAATGCCCAGACTGTCTCAACAAGGGGAGTTGCTTGGAGCAACCGGCCGGCGCGCCCACCTTGGGAAACATGGGTTACTTTGTGCATCTCATCCCACCCTCGTGGGACGCGAAGCCTCATGTGAAATAAGGATCCCATCTCACTAGGAAGTCTTAAACTTCCCGATTGACTTTGTGGGTTGTCAATTCGAATTTAAAATAGTGGGAGCAGTAATCATTTAAAACAAGTCTAGTTTAAATGATTCGAAGTAGTACTTATCTGCTGTTTCTTGGTTATTGTAGAACAATGGCTGTGAACAATGGCAGATGGTCACTGCGATCTACCCTAGAAAGGGATAAGTTGGTTGGATCCAACTTAAAAGATTGGTATATGAACTTGAGAATTGTGCTCAAGCTCGAGAGGAAGCTATATGTCCTTGAGAAGCCAATTCCTGAGCCACTTCCATACTTGGCATCAACGTCTGAGAAGGATGCTTATGATAAGCATCAAGCTGACACTTTGGAGGTTGCACAATTGATGCTAACCAACATGTCGCCCGAGCTAAGAGGGCAATATGAATCTAAGAGTGCCTCTGAAATTATTTCTAATCTAAGGCAGCTCTTCGATGCATTGGTTGAGCACAACCCTCCTAAAGTAGACATTCAGTGTGTTGAGCCCAAAGACTTAACTAAGACATTGAAGATAAAGATGGAAAGAGTCAGGAATAACAAATGCTACTCATGTGGAGGACCACCTCACATGATAAAGGACATAGTACGACTTCAGAATGAGAAGAAGAGAGGCAAAGCTTCGTCTTCATGCTCAGGTATATATGTTACAAAAGTCAATCTTTCTACTTCTATGTCATGGGTATTGGATACCGCATGTGGAGCTCATATTTGTACAAATATGCAGGGGCTCAAGAAAAGTAGATCGGTGCGGCCTGGAGAGATTGACCTACGCGTTGGAAACGGTGCACAGGTTGCTGCTGTTACTGTAGGCGTTTTGACTCTCTCCTTGCCTTCTGGACTTCAATTAGAACTAGATAATTGCTTTTATGTACCTTCACTTACTAAGAACATTGTATCCATTCCTTGCTTAGCAAAGAAAGGATTTAAATTTGAAATAAATAAGAAATCTTATTCTTTTTTATTTGCAAATATGTTCTATGGGATGGGTACTTTGTGCAATGGTCTATATATCTTGGATATGGAAAGTTCTATTTGTAACATAAGTAATAAAAGGACCAAACTGAGTGGTTCAGTTGGTGCTTTCCTATGGCACTGTCGATTAGCCCATATAAACAAGAATCGCATCCAACAACTCCATGCAAATGGATTGTTAAATTCAAGTTCCTTGGAGGAATTTGATACTTGTGAACCTTGCTTATTAGGGAAAATGACAAAGGCACCCTTCACCAAGATTAGTGAGAGGACGGGAGGTTTATTGGATCTCATACATACTGATGTGTGTGGGCCTTTCAATAAATAAGCCAGAGGAGGGTACAACTACTTCATTACCTTCACTGATGAGTTCAGTAGGTATGGCTATGTCTACTTAATGAGACATAAATCTGAGTCCTTTGAGAAATTCAAGGAGTTCAAGAATGAAGTAGAGAACCAACTTGGAAGATCCATTAAAGCTCTTCGATCAGATCGAGGTGGAGAGTACCTGAGCGTTGAGTTCTTTGACTATCTGAGAGAGTGTGGGATCATATCCCAACTCACTCCTCCTGGAACACCTCAATGGAATGGTGTGTCCAAAAGGAGAAATCGAACTTTATTGGATATGGTTCGATCTATGATGAGTCATGCAACTCTACCTCCATCATTCTGGGGGCATGCACTAGAAACAGCTTCTCTGATACTGAGTAATGTTCCATATAAGAGTGTCTCCAAAATACCATACGAGATGTGGAGTGGGAGATGCTCCAATCTCACTTTTATCAAGATCTGGGGATGTGAGGCTTATGTCAAACGTCAAGATTCTAGCAAGCTAGAACCTAGATCTGATAAATGTGTGTTTGTGGGGTATCCTGAGGAAACTAGAGGATACTACTTCTATGTCCCAACCGAGAACAAAGTTTTTGTTGCTCGGGGTACTGTCTTTCTAGAGAAAGAATTTCACATGAAAGAAGTCAGTGGGAGGAAGTTTGACTTGGATGAGGTCCAAGTGCAAGCACAAGACAAAGAGATGGAATCTGAGCCACCTGCACCGGTTGCTAGCCAACCTGAGGCTCAGACACAGGTCCCGCGTAGGTCTGGGTGTAACATCCCGTTATCTCAACCCCAAACAAGCAACACAGTTCATGAAAGAAACAGGATGTTAACATACAAGATCGATACATATGCTAGGTAAAACCCCGTTCAGGAAACCCGATCTGAAAATTTTCAAAAATCCATACATATAAATCTCCAGGTAAACACAATTTCATAAAGGTACCTGCCACCACGCATTCCTTGCACTAGACATATGCAAGGCAACAGTTATATCAAATCCGTATCAAATCCATAAAATCCATAAAGGTACCTGCCACCAGGCAATACTTGCACTAGACATATGCAAGTTACAGGTATATCAAAACCGATTACAAAGAATACACCACAAACCGAATTTCAAAACAAATCACAAAATCGATTTTTATAAACTCATACCAAACACCGAAACCAGGCTGAAGCCCGCGGTGACACAAAAATCAAACTCATTAAACAGCCACAATCTGACATCACAAGTTCACATGGTTCACATAGCTCATATCATTCATATAGTTCGGCCACAACCGGCCCCAAATAATTAAGCACAAAAGTTCTTAAACAGCAAACTAGCGATATCCACGCCAATGCTAATTCAAGAAATGCGCCCCTGCTCTATGCCTGAAAATAGTGAGGGGTGAGCTACACAGCCCAGTGAGTGGATAGTCTAAATCGACCATCCATAACATACACTCAAAAATATAGACAGATTATTTTAAAAATCTTTAACAGGAACATTATGTCAATATATAACAACATAAAGAAAACAGAAGTCATATAAACAGTCAGATGTACACACCAACATATAACAAACTCAGTTTTATACTCTAAACCAACTCAGATGTACACACCAACACTTAATTAACCTAGTTGTCCAGCATATTCAGTAGTGACCATTATGGTCTAACCCGGCTTTGGCCTAAGCACTGGGAGACTGCAAAATTTCATGCAACATATAAACATGGACAGTGAGTAGAATCAAGAGGTGGCCCCCGCCAGGTCACGACGTGGCACTTTGCTCTAAAACACCCCATAACACATCGATGGATAGTGTGTAGATTCAAGAGGTGGCCCCCGCCGGGTCACGACGTGGCACTTTGCTCTACGACACCCCATATCACAAAAAGAGTGATGACATCAAGAGGTGGCCCCTGTCCGACCAAGACATGGCACTTTGCGTCAAAACCCGTTCTCCCAAAAGGTTCCTACTGGACAACAGACACATCTTATATCTTATTTCACAACGGTGGACTTCTAAGTGTCAACTAGACTCTAGGATAGTCATCACAATAATCATATCGGGCAGGCTGAACATCAACCCCCATCACAATAATCATAACAGGTAGGCTGAACATCAACCCCCTCACATGTCACAATACAGGGCTGAAATCTCAAACCCTTAACATATTACACATACTATCCCCTTGAGTACACAGTCACACTTAGCCTTAGTCCTAACCATTCCATGATCACAACATATAATATTTGAAATCACATAACCACATAATATTCAAAATCACATAACCGCATAATATTCAAAATCACATAATCACATAACATTCAAAAAAATCACATAATGTAGGATAGTCCTTAGGTTTCATGCTGATTAATTCAGTCTAACCTTGCTAATTTATCACCCAATGTTCTCAAACATGAATACATGGTCTTAGATAAATAAACATGAGTTTTATAACATTATTAGCATTTATCAAGCATCCATAAAATCGACATATAGCATTTATCAAGCATACATAAAATCAACATAAAATTAAACATAAAATTAAAACATGTATTCATACAATTGCTTTACAAATCACTACATGTAACCCACGGTTAACATAACATATTATCTACTAAATTTTAAACCTTAGTTAACATGAATATCATGCTCAAAATCATTGATTTAAAACTTCCTAAATTCCATAAATTAATACCGTAAATTTCATATTTCAAACTTTCGGTTTTCATAAAACAATCATCAAGATTTCGGTTTCATAATTAACATCAAAATTTCAGTTTTCATAAATAATTATCAAGATTTCGAGTCTCATAATTATTTTCAAGAATTCGGTTTTCATAACAATTATCAAGATTATTTCGGTTTTAAACATGGAAAGATTTCAAGCAACCAAATTTATCATGTAGCACAACCATAATCATATTGATGTAAATTTCGAATAAGACACCCCACTCACCTCTTAACCGTGAACACCAAGGTGAAAATCCTCTACAAAGAACCGTCTAAAGCCTTTAAACCGCCCAAAGAGTCTCCAAGAACTCGCCAAGGAAGTTTCTTCACCTCAAGGAAAATTCGCCAAGGAAAGAAGATGGAGAAAATCGCCTCAAGAACTCTTCAAGAATGGCCACTTCTTCTCAAGCCGTCGCCCAAAATTTTCTCCTAAGCCAAAAACACTAATTCCCTACCCTAACCGAGATTACCCATCTAAAATTTCGGTTTTCAAATTTTAAACCCGTTAATCATAATTCAAATAGGGTTTAACCCATTTAACTAACTAATTCGAATTTTAAATCTAATATCCATCTAATTTAAGTGTAACCCAATAACCCATAGTTTAAGTGAAAATCCAATAAGGGTTAAACTAACATCCAATAAGCTAGTTAACTAATTAAATTTAACATCCATTAAGCTAATTAACGACCAACAAAATTAACAACCAATAATCTCTAGTTAATTAACTATAAATTAACAACTAAAAATCTCTAGTTAATTAACTATAAATTAACAACCAATACATAGAAAAATATCACAGTCAGTAATTTTATTTAAATCATGAACAAAATATCACAGCCAACGAGTTTATTTAAATTAAAAAAAATAATGCTTACCAGGACTTAAGATCCTTGGATCTTACATCAACAGTTATATCAAATCCGTATCAAATCCATAAAATCCATAAAGGTACCTGCCACCAGGCAATATTTGCACTAGACATATGCAAGTTACAGGTATATCAAAACCGATTACAAAGAATACACCACAAACCGAATTTCAAAACAAATCACAAAATCGATTTTTATAAACTCATACCAAACACCGAAACCAGGCTGAAGCTGAATTAATCAGCATGAAACCTAAGGACTATCCTACATTATGTGATTTTTTTGAATGTTATGTGATTATGTGATTTTGAATATTATGCGGTTATGTGATTTTGAATATTATGTGGTTATGTGATTTCAAATATTATATGTTGTGATCATGGAATGGTTAGGACTAAGGCTAAGTGTGACTGTGTACTCAAGGGGATAGTATGTGTAATATGTTAAGGGTTTGAGATTTCAGCCCTGTATTGTGACATGTGAGGGGGTTGATGTTCAGCCTACCTGTTATGATTATTGTGATGGGGGTTGATGTTCAGCCTGCCCGATATGATTATTGTGATGACTATCCTAGAGTCTAGTTGACACTTAGAAGTCCACCGTTGTGAAATAAGATATAAGATGTGTCTGTTGTCCAGTAGGAACCTTTTGGGAGAACGGGTTTTGACGCAAAGTGCCATGTCTTGGTCGGACAGGGGCCACCTCTTGATGTCATCACTCTTTTTGTGATATGGGGTGTCGTAGAGCAAAGTGCCACGTCGTGACCCGGCGGGGGCCACCTCTTGAATCTACACACTATCCATCAATGTGTTATGGGGTGTTTTAGAGCAAAGTGCCACGTCGTGACCTGGCGGGGGCCACCTCTTGATTCTACTCACTGTCCATGTTTATATGTTGCATGAAATTTTGCAGTCTCCCAGTGCTTAGGCCAAAGCCGGGTTAGACTATAATGGTCACTACTGAATATGCTGGACAACTAGGTTAATTAAGTGTTGGTGTGTACATCTGAGTTGGTTTAGAGTATAAAACTGAGTTTGTTATATGTTGGTGTGTACATCTGACTGTTTATATGACTTCTGTTTTCTTTATGTTGTTATATATTGACATAATGTTCCTGTTAAAGATTTTTAAAATAATCTGTCTATATTTTTGAGTGTATGTTATGGATGGTCGATTTAGACTATCCACTCACTGGGCTGTGTAGCTCACCCCTCACTATTTTCAGGCATAGAGCAGGGGCGCATTTCTTGAATTAGCATTGGCGTGGATATCGCTAGTTTGCTGTTTAAGAACTTTTGTGCTTAATTATTTGGGGCCGGTTGTGGCCGAACTATATGAATGATATGAGCTATGTGAACCATGTGAACTATGTGAACTTGTGATGTCAGATTGTGGCTGTTTAATGAGTTTGATTTTTGTGTCACCGCGGGCTTCAGCCTGGTTTCGGTGTTTGGTATGAGTTTATAAAAATCGATTTTGTGATTTGTTTTGAAATTCGGTTTGTGGTGTATTCTTTGTAATCGGTTTTGATATACCTGTAACTTGCATATGTCTAGTGCAAGTATTGCCTGGTGGCAGGTACCTTTATGGATTTTATGGATTTGATACGGATTTGATATAACTGTTGCCTTGCATATGTCTAGTGCAAGGAATGCGTGGTGGCAGGTACCTTTATGAAATTGTGTTTACCTGGAGATTTATATGTATGGATTTTTGAAAATTTTCAGGTAAGATCCAAGGATCTTAAGTCCTGGTAAGCATTATTTTTTTTAATTTAAATAAACTCGTTGGCTGTGATATTTTGTTCATGATTTAAATAAAATTACTGACTGTGATATTTTTCTATGTATTGGTTGTTAATTTATAGTTAATTAACTAGAGATTTTTAGTTGTTAATTTATAGTTAATTAACTAGAGATTATTGGTTGTTAATTTTGTTGGTCGTTAATTAGCTTAATGGATGTTAAATTTAATTAGTTAACTAGCTTATTGAATGTTAGTTTAACCCTTATTGGATCTTCACTTAAACTATGGGTTATTGGGTTACACTTAAATTAGATGGATATTAGATTTAAAATTCGAATTAGTTAGTTAAATGGGTTAAACCCTATTTGAATTATGATTAACGGGTTTAAAATTTGAAAACCAAAATTTTAGATGGGTAATCTCGGTTAGGGTAAGGAATTAGTGTTTTTGGCTTGGGAGAAAATTTTGGGCGACGGCTTGAGAAGAAGTGGCGATTCTTGAAGAGTTCTTGAGGCGATTTTCTCCATCTTCTTTCCTTGGCGAATTTTCCTTGAGGTGAAGAAACTTCCTTGGCGAGTTCTTGGAGACTCTTTGGGCGGTTTAAAGGCTTTAGACGGTTCTTTGTAGAGGATTTTCACCTTGGTGTTCACGGTTAAGAGGTGAGTGGGGTGTCTTATTCGAAATTTACATCAATATGATTATGGTTGTGCTACATGATAAATTTGGTTGCTTGAAATCTTTCCATGTTTAAAACCGAAATAATCTTGATAATTGTTATGAAAACCGAATTCTTGATAATAATTATGAGACTCGAAATCTTGATAATTATTTATGAAAACTGAAATTTTGATGTTAATTATGAAACCGAAATCTTGATGATTGTTTTATGAAAACCGAAAGTTTGAAATATGAAATTTACGGTATTAATTTATGGAATTTAGGAAGTTTTAAATCAATGATTTTGAGCATGATATTCATGTTAACTAAGGTTTAAAATTTAGTAGATAATATGTTATGTTAACCGTGGGTTACATGTAGTGATTTGTAAAGCAATTGTATGAATACATGTTTTAATTTTATGTTTAATTTTATGTTGATTTTATGTATGCTTGATAAATGCTATATGTCGATTTTATGGATGCTTGATAAATGCTAATAATGTTATAAAACTCATGTTTATTTATCTAAGACCATGTATTCATGTTTGAGAACATTGGGTGATAAATTAGCAAGGTTAGATTGAATTAATCAGCAAAACTTAGTCTTAAGCATGGTGAGAGGCCAATAGGAAAGGGCTACCGAGGATGGTGGAGCCACCTTTGGGCTGACCTCACATGCTGTCGACTAAGGGATGATTCTTGGGCATGTGTTAGGGATGTGGGCTTGACGAGGACGTCAAGTCTTAAGTGGGGGAGATTGTAATACCCCGAGTTTAGTCCCATATTGGAAGTGGGAGAAGAGATTATATGGTATATAAGGCTTAGTGGGCTTGCTATTGTTAACTTGGGCTTAAGCATTTTAATAGATTGGGCCATGTTGCAAATCGGCTCACCAAGTTAATAAATAGTTTGCTTACTAAGTGGGTTGTAATACTGGGAGAATTCGTCGTGCACCTGAAAGGTACGGGTCGCTGCCGACCCAACACGATGGGATCTTCATCATTGAGGATGAGCCGATAACCTATGATGAGGCGGTCAGTGGACCGGACTCCGAGAGATGGCTTGACGCCATGCGATCCGAGTGTTGGGGTATGCCCTTAAGGCTAATGTTTGAGGCCTTGGGATTGTATAACAGCTAGGCTGACATGCTGCTATGTCCTTAGTCGAGATATCTTGGTGAACTTGAGACAGCCCTGATATGATTGAGACTAATATGAGTGCTAATTTTATAGGATGCTTCGAGCATGGAATAAGATGTAGACTCATGGGTACATTGGATGTACTGGACAGACCCTACTAGGATATTCAATTGCTTGTCACAATATGAATGATCCTTGTTTGCACTAAGTGGCACATGTCCTTTGACTTGAGATCACTTGTGTTTCTAAATGATGATTGTCATTGTTTTGAGGTAGTTCAATATCATTTGAAACATAATGATTATAAACTATCTTGGATAATGATCATGAGTCAGGTTAGAACACTAGTGATAGATAAAGGATTGCCGTCTCCTTGTTCAAGGAGTGTGATGTTCTAAAGGGCCCCCCTGTATGAGATGATTGAGATAGTGTATGGCCATACCCAGATGACTATGTTCATCTGATCTGATCATGCTCATCATATTGGAGCTACAGGCTTGACATGCTTGTCCAATAAGAACATCCAGTGGCAAAGGAATCATGTAAGCCTTGTGAAA
The DNA here is from genome assembly GCA_027563935.2 of Costus lasius. NCBI lineage: Eukaryota > Viridiplantae > Streptophyta > Magnoliopsida > Zingiberales > Costaceae > Costus > Costus lasius. Next base: position 59,236,849 of record CM050454.1, on the reverse strand, counting down.
TGGATTCACACTTGTGCTGTGGATTGGGTGTAGTCTTGGAAGACTCTTTCCTCTATATCGGGAGACAGTGATGTGTTGCTAGATACCCCTCACTGGTCGTGATAACGTAAGTTGTCGTTACCGACATTTAAAGGAAACCCTTAGGGTCACACAAGTTGATGATATGGCTTACTTAAGTCAGATCGTGTGGACTGAATTATTTGGGTTCAGTTTAAAGGGATATAATCTCTGATTGTAAGTGAGATCTGGTCTGATCATGTTTGATTGATTAGGGCTTGAGATCGGTAAGCTTCGATCGAGAGAAGTGATGCTGGATCGGTGAGATCAGAAGCATCAGGAGATCAACGGTTAGATCTTGAACCATTTGGTTCAGAGAGATCTAGACCATGGCTTGGGCTGGTTTCATGTGGTCTTTGGACCAGATTGATTGAACCAAAGTGAACCAAATTCGAACCGGTTCACTTATGTGAACGCTTGGTTCGAATGGTGTTAGCGTTTTGGTTGTTGATGAGCGCATACTTCCAATTAAGGAAAGTGATCAAAGCCTCTCTTCATAACGCCTAAACGCCAAGCCGTTGAATGTGTGACTTCACTTCGCTTGGCTTTGATCATATCGAAACGGTGTGAAAAAGGAAAAGAGGTGTGGAGCTCTCGGCAAGAGATTGATCTCTCATCATCCTCACGCGACAAGCACCTTTGAAGCTCTTTGCTAGCACAAGGATCTCAAAGAGTAGTCCTTGATCATCTTGTGTGTGACGACAAGGAGGAGGCCTCTTTTGTTCTCTTGATTCCAAGGCACCATCCAATCCGATGGCTATGGTATGAACTCCCTCTTGTTCCATTCAATCGCTTGAAGTTGATCATGAAAACATATTACATGCGATTTGTGAAACCCTAGCATCTTCATGCAAGAATGAATTATGCGCCACCCTTACATAGGGTTTTCGGCCCCCCCTCTTGAAAGGGGTTTTATCCGCTTGCGCTCCCCCTAGAAGGGGACCCAACAATTGGTATCAGAGGTAGGTCTAATATGTTCTTATGATTGCTTTGTGTGATCCATGTATGTTTGATGCTTAGATCTATGTTTTCTCTTCATGCGATTGTACTAGTGGATAGTATGTTCATGTTGCGCATATGTTGGCGCTTGTGTTGTTTTTCTTACAAAACAAATGAACTTGCGCGCCTATCTAGATCTAAGGCCCTACTCTAAACCCTTAGATGGGTTGATGGGGTTGAAGTCACCTCTAGATTAGATCCAACCGTCTGATCAGACCATCTGACAGCCTAGATGGATCGACCAGATGGCACCTGTGCGCAAGCATGAGGTGGCCATAGGTCGATTGCATCTTAGGCGTGTAGCGAGGTCTGGTTGAGACAACCAGTGAACACACATGAGCTAGGCCCGGGGTCACACCCGCTTGCCAGAACTCATGAGGGTTGTTCAGCCCTTGGCGCATGCATGGTTGACCGTTAGGTCAATACGGGTCAGTTAGGACTCGGTGCATGCAAGGGCAGAGGATCTGATCGGATGGATGAGTGGATCCCTATCAATGGACCATTGTAAGGTTGTAGGGGCACATAAGGAAATTAAAATTGATGCCATGGGGTTTTTCAAAATTTAATTTCATGATTGGATCACATGTTGATTGATGCCATGATGCTTGTCTATTTATTCTTATGTGGGCTGCCCATGTTAAATGTGTGCTGTGCTGGGGCCTGCGTGCCTGGAATTAAACTTGTAAATTAATTTGTGATCTGCGAATCACATTTGTACTTAATTTATAATGTATAATTGACCTGCGAGTCAAGCTTGTCTAGATAGATCAAATTGTATTTGATTAGACAAGAACACAAAGGCACACATCCAAGAGGGGCATTCAGCTGGTGGCGCACCTAAGGTGCTCTTGGCGCTAGGGCCCTGGGTTGGACCAGATGAGATGCAAAAGTCCTAAGAAGAGCAAGTGAAGACTTAAGTTTCTTAAGGTCTTACTTAGGCTTTGGGCTTTTACCACATAAGATCCATGCTTTCTATTTATTGCTTTTATAATTAGAAATGCATGTGTTTATCTTCTGCTATCACCATAGGACTTGCATGATAGTCAAGAAGATAAAAGACCGGTAAAATCCAACGATAAAATATCAAGCTCGTAAGCCTTCTGACGCGAAACCTCACTGTTCTGATTATCGTTGGAGCCGTGTTGTACCCACTCAGTGGGCACGTCCATCTATCTTCAGACGGTGCTGGATTACACCTGCGTGTTACAGAGAAGGGATTTATTGCTTCTCGTTGCTCAGCATAGCACGTGGTGGTCCAGGGAGTAGGTCGGGTCAGCTTGACTATGTAGGCTACATATGTGGCGCATATGGTAGCATATGGAGGCAGCCATCTGTGGGATCAGAGACTGTGTTGTACCAACTCAGTTGGCACAGTCTGCTGGATTGCCCAGATGAAGGGGAATCGCACGGGTTGGCGATTGGCTGGGACAGCCTACCAGAAATTAGTGCTTGTCATCTCTGTGCATCTTATCTCGCCTGAGCGGGACGCGGAGACCAAGTATGAAATCTGGATCCCATCTGACTAAAAGAGTATTACTCTTTCGGACTGTTTTATGGATTTTACAGTCAGCTAGAATAGTGAGAAAAAGGAATCATTCTTAAGTCCTGATTGATTCTTAACATTGATACTGACCTTGCTGTTCTTGCATTGTTGTAGATACCTGCAGCAACGAACACCATGAGCTTCAATGTGCGATCCCTACTGGAAAGGGAGAAGTTTGCTGGGCCGAACTTCTCTAACTGGTTCGGACACCTTAAGATCGTTCTTAAGGCAGAGAGGAAACTGTATGTCCTCGAGACGACAATACCGCCGCAGCCCGCTGCGAACGCCGCAAGGGCGGTTCGTGAAACCTATGAAAAGCACGTCAATGATAGCATTGATGTCGCTTGCCTGATGCTAGCGTCTATGACGCCACCGCTGCAGCGTCAGCATGAGGATATGTCGGCTATAGAGATCATAGCGAACCTCAAGATGCTGTATGCTGCACAGGCGAGGACAGAACGCTATAATCTGACGAAGCTCTTCTTTCAGAGCAAACTGGCTGAAGGGAGCCCAGTGGGAGCTCACGTGCTCAAGATGATTGGGCACAAGGAGGCTCTGGAGAAACTGGGGCATACCATTAACCAGGAGCTTGCTGTAGATATTATTCTGCAGTCTCTCCCGCCTTCTTTCGATGCGTTCATTATTAACTTTAATATGAACAAAATCGATTGTACACCGGCAGAGCTGTTGAATATGCTCTTGACTACTGAGGAAACTCTGAAGGGAAAGCCTTCAACCTCTGTCTTGATGGTTCCTTCAAGGAACAAGAAGAAGGGGAAGAAGGGCAAGGCCCCTGTCAAGAACTACAGTAAGGCTCTGAAACAGAAGGTGAAGCGGTCCAAGGACAACAGGTGTTTCCACTGTGGCCAGCTGGGTCACTGGAAAAAGGACTGTAAAGCGCTCCAAGGAGATAAGAGGGGAAGCATCGCTTCTGGCTCAGGTATATTTGTGACTGAGGTCATGTTATCTTCTTCTTCTATTTCATGGGTGTTGGACACTGCATGTGGAGTTCACATTTGTTCAAATGTACAGGAACTCAAGAGAAGAAGGCAGGTGGGACAGCATGAGGTAGACCTACGCGTTGGAAACGGGGCACGGGTTGCTGCTGTTGCTGTAGGAGACTATTTCATTTCTTTACCATCTGGCATTGTATTAGAATTAAACAGTTGTTATTTTGTACCCAGTATTACCAAGAATATTATCTCCATTCCTGCTCTTGTCAGGAAGGGTTTTTCCTTTGAATGCAAGATTTCAAAGTGTATACTTTCTCTAGATAATATTGTGTATGCTACTGGTTCCATTAACAATGGGTTATTCATGTTGGACATGGAATATTCTATACAAAACATTGATAATAAGAAAGCCAAGTATGCTGATGACAGCACCTTGCTATGGCATAGTCGTTTAGGCCATATAAACGAGAAGCGCATTAAGCGGTTGCATGATCATGGACTGCTGGGATCATTCTCCTATGAGGAGATTGATACATGCAAAGCTTGTTTAATGGGCAAAATGACGAAGTCTCCTTTTCCTAACAAAGGTCAAAGGGCTTCAGGTTTACTTGACCTTATACACAGTGATGTGTGTGGGCCATTTAGTAAACATGCCAGAGGTGGCTATCAGTACTTCATTACCTTTACTGATGATTTCAGTAGGTATGGGTATGTCTATTTAATGAGACATAAAAGTGAATCTTTTGACAAGTTCAAAGAGTTCAAAAATGAAGTACAAAATCAGTTAGGCCGAAATATCAAGGCACTTCGTTCTGATCGAGGTGGTGAATACTTAAGTCATGCGTTTACTGACTATCTAAAGGAGTGTGGGATTATCTCACAGCTCACTCCGCCAGGAACACCGCAATGGAATGGTGTGTCCGAGAGGAGAAATAGAACGTTACTTGATATGGTTCGTTCTATGATGAGTCAGGCTACCCTACCTTACTCCTTTTGGGGTTTTGCACTGGAAGCAGCTGCAAAGGTACTAAACCGAGTGCCATCCAAGGCAGTTTCTAAGACGCCATATGAGTTATGGTGTGGGAAACAGCCGAGCTTGACATTTATCAGGATCTGGGGTTGCGAGGCTTATGTCAAAAAGCTCGCCTCTGGGAAACTGGAGAGCAGATCTGAGAAATGTATATTTGTCGGTTACCCTAAGGAAACTAAGGGTTATTATTTCTACGATCCCAAAGAGAACAAAGTATTTGTTGCTCGGACGGCCATATTTCTTGAGAAGGAGTTTCTTCTGCAAGAGGCCAGTGGGAGAGAAATAAAGCTGGATGAGATTCCAGAAGAGGGACAAAGTAGTCAAGCACAGTTGGATGTGCCTGAGCCGGTGGATCAGGTTATTGAACAACCTGAGGCTCAGATATCACGGGAACCGCGAAGATCGGGAAGGATCCGTCGTCAGCCTGAGCGCTATGACGGAGTCTACATCATTGATAATGATGAACCCCTTACTTATGCGGATGCGGTCAGTGGACCGGAGTCAGCTAGATGGCTTGATGCTATGCGAGCCGAAATGGACTCCATGTCAGATAACCAAGTCTGGGATTTGGTTGATCTGCCTCCGGGAGTAATCCCTATAGGCTGTAAATGGATCTTCAAGAAGAAGATAGACATGGATGGTAACGTGGTTACCTATAAAGGCAGGCTAGTTGCGAAAGGTTTCAAACAAATCTATGGGATAGATTATGATGAAACTTTCTCACCTGTAGCCATGTTTAAGTCTATTCGGATTCTTTTCGCGATAGCTGCATATTACGATTATGAGATCTGGCAGATGGATGTGAAGACAGCTTTCCTTAATGGAAATCTGGACGAGGATGTGTATATGACACAACCTGAGGGTTTCACTAATCCATCAGATCGTCATAAAATATGCAAGTTAAAGAAGTCCATTTATGGACTTAAACAAGCATCTAGAAGCTGGAATATTCGTTTTGATGAATCAATCTCTGAGTTTGGTTTCATCAAGAATGAGGATGACCCGTGTGTGTATAAGAGGTTTAGTGGAAGCGTGATTACATTCCTAGTCCTCTACGTCGATGATATCTTAATCATTGGAAATGATATTCCTGAACTGCATGCTGTTAAAGCATGGTTAGGAAAATGTTTCCAGATGAAAGATTTAGGAGAAGCAGCCTATGTGTTAGGTGTGAAGATCTACAGGGATAGATCTAAGAGGCTTCTCGGGCTGTGCCAGAGTACTTACATCGATAAAGTCCTGGAGAGATTCCATTTAGAGAATTCTAAAAGAGGATATCTTCCAGTCAGACATGGTCTGAATCTTTCAAAGAGTCAGTGTCCACAAACACAGACTGAGAAAGATGAAATGGACAATACGCCTTATGCTTCGGCTATTGGGTCCATTATGTATGCGATGTTGTGTACTCGCCCAGACGTCGCTTACGGGTTAAGCGTGACCAGTCGGTTCCAAAGTAATCCAGGTATGGCGCACTGGATTGCGGTCAAGAACATTTTAAAATATCTGCGGAGGACCAAAGATATGTTCTTGATATATGGTGGTCAGGAAGAACTCAGTATAGAAGGATATACTGACGCTTCGTTCCAGTCGGACCAGGATGATTTCCGATCGCAATCAGGCTATGTTTTTAGCTTGAATGGTGGAGCAGTGGTGTGGAAAAGTTTCAAACAGTCTTCTGATTCCACAACAGAAGCCGAGTATGTTGCAGCCTCGGAAGCATCCAAGGAGGCAGTGTGGATTCGTAAGTTCATGAGAGAACTTGGTGTTGTTCCTTCGAGTGCAGATCCTTTGGTTATCTTCTGTGATAACACTGGAGCCATCGCACAAGCAAAGGAACCACGGTCGCACCAGAAGTCCAAGCACATACAGAGACGGTTTCACTTGATCCGGGAGATCATTGATCGAGGCGAGATCAAAATCTGCAAGGTTCATACAGATGACAATCTGGCAGACCCGCTTACCAAGCCTCTGGCACAGCAGAAGCATGAGAAGCACTGTAATAATATGGGTTTGAGGTTTCTCAACCATTAGATTAAGTGCAAGTGGGAGATTGTTGGGGTATGCCCTTAAGGCTAATGTTTGAGGCCTTGGGATTGTATAAGTATCATGTAATAAACTCTTATGTTTATAAAGGCATGGTTATTATTCAGATTGCTACCTTGTCTGCTGTAATAAGTGTACTTCTGATTAATGTCTCAAAGCTGTTCAGCTAGGCTGACATGCTGCTATGTCCTTAGTCGAGATATCTTGGTGAACTTGAGACAGCCCTGATATGATTGAGACTAATATGAGTTCTAATTTTATAGGATGCTTCGAGCATGGAATAAGATGTAGACTCATGGGTACATTGGATGTACTGGACAGACCCTACTAGGATATTCAATTGCTTGTCACAATATGAATGATCCTTGTTTGCACTAAGTGGCACATGTCCTTTGACTTGAGATCACTTGTGTTTCTAAATGATGATTGTCATTGTTTTGAGGTAGTTCAATATCATTTGAAACATAATGATTATAAACTATCTTGGATAATGATCATGAGTCAGGTTAGAACACTAGTGATAGATAAAGGATTGCCGTCTCCTTGTTCAAGGAGTGTGATGTTCTAAAGGGCCCCCCTGTATGAGATGATTGAGATAGTATATGGCCATACCCAGATGACTATGTTCATCTGATCTGATCATGCTCATCATATTGGAGCTACAGGCTTGACATGCTTGTCCAATAAGAACATCCAGTGGCAAAGGAATCATGTAAGCCTTGTGAAATGGATTCACACTTGTGCTGTGGATTGGGTGTAGTCTTGGAAGACTCTTTCCTCTATATCGGGAGACAGTGATGTGTTGCTAGATACCCCTCACTGGTCGTGATAACGTAAGTTGTCGTTACCGACATTTAAAGGAAACCCTTAGGGTCACACAAGTTGATGATATGGCTTACTTAAGTCAGATCGTGTGGACTGAATTATTTGGGTTCAGTTTAAAGGGATATAATCTCTGATTGTAAGTGAGATCTGGTCTGATCATGTTTGATTGATTAGGGCTTGAGATCGGTAAGCTTCGATCGAGAGAAGTGATGCTGGATCGGTGAGATCAGAAGCATCAGGAGATCAACGGTTAGATCTTGAACCATTTGGTTCAGAGAGATCTAGACCATGGCTTGGGCTGGTTTCATGTGGTCTTTGGACCAGATTGATTGAACCAAAGTGAACCAAATTCGAACCGGTTCACTTATGTGAACGCTTGGTTCGAATGGTGTTATCGTTTTGGTTGTTGATGAGCGCATACTTCCAATTAAGGAAAGTGATCAAAGCCTCTCTTCATAACGCCTAAACGCCAAGCCGTTGATGTAGGGTCCCCTTCAAGGGGGAGCGCAAGCAGATAAAACCCCTTTCAAGAGGGGGGCGAAAACCCTAAGGGGGTGGCGCATGAAAAATCGCAAGCGGAAGCAAGGGTTTTCAAGATCTTAGCATGAACACATGATCAACTTTGATGAAGTTGAGATCCATACCATAGCCATCACGGTTAGATGGAATCTTGGAAGCAAAGGCGCAAGTGCTCCTTCTCCAAAGATAATCGCACACAAGGTGAAGATGGCTTCTCCTTGGATCTCCTTGTGCTAGCAAGGATCTACAAGATGTCCTTGATCGAATGGTAGGATGATGAGATGCTTCCTTGGCCGAGCGCTCTTCCTTGTCGTTCACTTCCTTCCACACGAGATGGCAAGCAAGCAAGATTCAAGACCAAGACGCAAATGCGTTTTGGCGATATTATGAAAATGGCGTTACATGACTTCCCAAAATGGAAAGTCATGAAGCCATGCTTCAATGCCAAAACGCCTCCCTTCATGAACCATGCGTTCACATAGTGAACCGGTTCAATCTATGGTTCAATTCGATTTGGCTCAAAGACCAAAATCAAACCAAGCCAAGCCAATACATGGTCTAGACCTTCTATGAACCTAATGGCTCAAGATCTAACCGTTCATCTCCTGATGCTCTTGATCTCACCGATCTAGCATCTCCTCTCTCGATCGAAGCTTACCGATCTCAAGCCCTAATCAATCAAACATGATCAGACCAGATCTCACTTACAATCAGAGTTTAAATCCCTTTAAACTGAATCAAAACAATTCAGTCCACACGATCTGACTCAAGAAAGCCATATCAACAAATTGTGCGACCCTGAGGGTTTCCTTTAAATGTCGGTAACGATAACTTACGTTATCACGATCAGTGAGGGGTATCTAGCAACACATCACTGTCTCCCGATATAAAGGAAATAGTCTTCCAAGACTTCACCCAAAACATGGCACAAGTGTGAATCAAACTCACGAGGCATGCATGTTTCCTTTGCCACTGGATGTTCTTATTGGACAAGCATGTCAAGCCTGTAACTCCAATACTATGAGCATGATTAGCTCAGATGAACATAGTCATCTGGGTATGGCCATACACTATCTCAATCATCTCATACAGGGGGGCCCTTTAGAACATCACACTCCTTGAACAAGGAGACGGCAATCCTTTATCTATCACTAGTGCCCTAACCTGACTCAAGCTCATCATCCAAGATAGTCTATAATCATTATGTTTCAAATGATATTGAACTACCTCAAAACAATGACAATCATCATTTAGAAACACAAGTGATCTCAAGTCAAAGGAAAATGTGCCACTTGCTGCTATCAAGGATTATTCACATTGTGACAAACAATTGAATATCCTAGAAGGGTCTGTCCAGTACATCCAATGTACCCATGAGTCTACATCTTATTCCATGCTCGAAGCATCCTATAAGATTAGCACACATATTAGTCTCAATCATATCAAGGCTGTCTCATGTTCACCAAGATATCTCGATTAAGGACATATAGCCTGTCAGCCTAGCTGAACAGCTTTGAGACATTATTCAGAAGTATACTTATTACAGCAGACAAGGTAACAACCTGAATAATAACCATGCCTTTATAAACATAAGAGTTTATTACATGATACTTATACAATCCCAAGGCCTCAAACATTAGCCTTAGGGGCATACCCCAACAATCTCCCACTTGCACTTAATCTAATGGTTGAGAAATCTCAAACCCATATTATTACAGTGCTTCTCATGCTTCTGCTGCGCCAGAGGCTTGGTAAGCGGGTCTGCCAGATTGTCATCTGTATGAACCTTGCAAATCTTGATCTCGCCTCGATCAATGATCTCCCGGATCAAGTGAAACCGTCTCTGTATGTGCTTGGACTTCTGGTGCGACCGTGGTTCCTTTGCTTGTGCGATTGCTCTAGTGTTATCACAGAAGATAACCAAAGGATCTGCACTCGAAGGAACGACACCAAGTTCTCTCACGAACTTGCGAATCCAAACTGCCTCCTTGGATGCTTCCGAGGCTGCAACATACTCGGCTTCTGTTGTGGAATCAGCAACAGTTGACTGTTTGAAACTCTTCCACACCACTGCTCCACCATTCAAGCTAAAAACATAGCCTGATTGTGATCGGAAATCATCCTGGTCCGACTGGAACGAAGCGTCAGTATATCCTTCTATACTGAGTTCTTCCTGACCACCATATATCAAAAACATATCTTTGGTCCTCCGCAGATATTTTATAATGTTCTTGACTGCAATCCAGTGCGCCAAACCTGGATTACTTTGGAACCGACTGGTCACGCTTAACCCGTAAGCGACGTCTGGGCGGGTACACAACATCGCATACATTATGGACCCAATAGCCGAAGCATAAGGCGTATTGTCCATTTCATCTTTCTCAGTCTGTGTTTGTGGACACTGACTCTTCGAAAGATTCAGACCATGTCTGACTGGAAGATATCCACGTTTAGAATTCTCTAAATGGAATCTCTCCAGGACTTTATCGATGTAAGTACTCTGGCACAGCCCGAGAAGCCTCTTAGATCTATCCCGGTAGATCTTCACACCTAACACATAGGCTGCTTCTCCTAGATCTTTCATCTGGAAACATTTTCCTAACCATGCTTTAACAGCATGCAGTTCAGGAATATCATTTCCAATGATTAAGATATCATCGACGTAGAGGATTAGGAATGTAATTATGCTCCCACTAAACCTCTTATATACACACAGGTCATCTTCGTTCTTGATGAAACCAAACTCAGAGATTGAATCATCAAAACGAATGTTCCAGCTTCTAGATGCTTGCTTAAGTCCATAAATGGACTTCTTTAACTTGCATATTTTATGACGATCTGATGGATCAGTGAAACCTTCCGGTTGTGTCATATACACATCCTCATCCAGATTTCCATTAAGGAAAGCTGTTTTCACATCCATCTGCCAGATCTCATAATCGTAATATGCAGCTATCGCGAAAAGAATCCGAATAGACTTAAACATGGCTACAGGAGAGAAAGTTTCATCATAATCTATCCCGTAGATTTGTTTGAAACCTTTCGCAACTAGCCTGCCTTTATAGGTAACTACGTTACCATCCATGTCAATCTTCTTCTTGAAGATCCATTTACAGCCTATTGGGATTACTCCCGGAGGCGGATCAACCAAATCCCAGACCTGGTTATCTGACATGGAGTCCATCTCGGCTCGCATAGCTTCAAGCCATCTCGCTGACTCTGGTCCACTGACCGCATCCGCATAAGTTAGGGGTTCATCATTATCAATGATGTAGACTCCGTCATAGCGCTCAGGCTGTCGACGGATCCTTCCCGATCTTCGCGGTTCCCGTGTTATCTGAGCCTCAGGTTGTTCAATAACCTGATCCACCGGCTCAGGCTCATCCAACTGTGCTTGACTACTTTGTCCTTCTTCTGGAATCTCATCCAGCTTTATTTCTCTCCCACTGGCCTCTTGCAGAAGAAATTCCTTCTCAAGAAATATGGCCGTCCGAGCAACAAAAACCTTGTTCTCTTTGGGATCGTAGAAATAATAACCCTTAGTTTCCTTAGGGTAACCGACAAAGATACATTTCTCAGATCTGCTCTCCAGTTTCCCAGAGGCGAGCTTTTTGACATAAGCCTCGCAACCCCAGATCCTGATAAATGTCAAGCTAGGCTGTTTCCCATACCATAACTCATATGGCGTCTTTGAAACTGCCTTGGATGGCACTCGGTTTAGTACCTTTACAGCTGTCTCTAGTGCAAAACCCCAAAAGGAGTATGGAAGAGTAGCCTGACTCATCATAGAACGAACCATATCAAGTAACGTTCTATTTCTCCTCTCGGACACACCATTCCATTGCGGTGTTCCTGGCGGAGTGAGCTGTGAGATAATCCCACACTCCTTTAGATAGTCAGTAAATTCTCGACTTAGGTATTCACCACCTCGATCAGAACGAAGTGCCTTGATATTTAGGCCTAGCTGATTTTGTACTTCATTCTTGAACTCTTTGAACTTGTCAAAAGATTCACTCTTATGTCTCATAAGATAGACATAACCATACCTACTGAAATCATCAGTAAAGGTAATGAAGTACTGATAGCCACCTCTAGCATGTTTACTAAATGGCCCACACACATCACTGTGTATGAGGTCAAGTAAACCTGAAGCCCTTTGACCTTTGTTAGGAAAAGGTGACTTCGTCATTTTACCCATCAAACAAGCTTTGCATGTATCAATCTCCTTGTAGGAGAATGATCCCAGCAGTCCATGATCATGCAACCGCTTAATGCGCTTCTTGTTAATATGACCTAAACGACTATGCCATAGCAAGGTGCTGTCATCAGCATACTTGGCTTTCTTATTATCAATGTTTTGTATAGAATTTTCCATGTCCAACATGAATAACCCATTGTTAATTGAACCAGTTGCATACACAATATTATCTAGAGATAAAACACACTTTGAAATCTTGCATACAAAGGCAAATCCTTTCTTGACAAGAGCAGGAATAGAGATAATATTCTTGGTGATACTCGGTACAAAATAACAATTGTTTAATTCTAATACAATGCCAGATGGTAAAGAAATGAAATAGTCTCCTACAGCAACAGCAGCAACCCGTGCCCCGTTTCCAACGCGTAGGTCTACCTCATGCTGTGCCACCTGCCTTCTTCTCTTGAGTTCCTGTACATTTGAACAAATGTGAACTCCACATGCAGTGTCCAACACCCATGATATAGAAGAAGATGAAACCATGACTTCCGTCACGTATATACCTGAGCCAGAAGCGATGCTTCCCCTCTTATCTCCTTGGAGCGCTTTACAGTCCTTTTTCCAGTGACCCAGCTGGCCACAGTGGAAACACCTGTTGTCCTTCGACCGCTTCACCTTCTGTTTCAGCGCCTTACTGTAGTTCTTGACAGGGGCCTTGCCCTTCTTCCCCTTCTTCTTGTTCCTAGAAGGAACCATTAAGACAGAGGTTGAAGGCTTGCCCTTCAGAGTTTCCTCAGTAGTCAAGAGCATATTCAGCAGCTCTGCCGGCGTACAATCGATTTAGTTCATATTAAAGTTAATGATGAACGCATCGAAAGAAGGCGGAAGAGACTGCAGAATAATATCTACAGCAAGCTCCTGGTTGATGGTATGCCCCAGTTTCTCCAGAGCCTCCTTGTGCCCAATCATCTTGAGCACGTGAGCTCCCACTGGGCTCCCCTCAGCCAGTTTGCTCTGAAAGAAGAGCTTCGTCAGATTATAGCGTTCTGTCCTCGCCTGTGCAGCATACAGCATCTTGAGGTTCGCTATAATCTCTATAGCCGACATATCCTCATGCTGACGCTGCAGCGGTGGCGTCATAGACGCTAGCATCAGGCAAGCGACATCAATGCTATCATTGACGTGCTTTTCATAGGCATCCCGAACCGCCCTTGCGGCGTTCGGAGCGGGCTGCGGCGGTATCGCCGTCTCGAGGACATACAGTTTCCTCTCTGCCTTAAGAACGATCTTAAGGTGTCCGAACCAGTCAGAGAAGTTCGGCCCAGCAAACTTCTCCCTTTCCAGTAGGGATCGCACATTGAAGCTCATGGTGTTCGTTGCTGCAGGAATCTACAACAAGCAAGAACAGCAAGGTCAGTATCAATGTTCAGAATCAATCCAGGACTTAAGAAAGATTCTTTTCTCACTATTTTGTCTGACTGAAAAATCCAGTAAACAGTCCGAAAGAGTAACACTCTTTTAGTGAGATGGGATCCAGATTTCATACTTGGTCTCCGCGTCCCGCTCAGGCGAGATAAGATGCACAGAGAAGACAAGCACTAATTTCTGGTAGGCTGTCCCAGCTAATCGCCAACCTGTACGATTCCCCTTCACCTGGGCAATCCAGCAGACTGTGCCAACTGAGTTGGTACAACACAGTCTCTGATCCCTCAGATGGCTGCCTCCATGTGCTACCATATGCGCCACATATGTAGCCTACATGGTCAAGCTGACCCGACCTACTCCCTGGACCACCACGTGCTATGCTGAGCAACGAGAAGCGATAAATCCCTTCTCTGTAACACGCAGGTGAAATCCAGCACCGTCTGAAGATAGATGGACGTGCCCACTGAGTGGGTACAACACGGCTCCAACGATAGTCAGAACGGTGAGGTTTCGCGTCAGAAGGCTTTCCGAGCTTGATATGTTAGCGTTGGATTTTACCGGTCTTTTATCTTCTTAACTATCATACATGTTCCTATGGTGATAGCAGAAGATAAACTCATGCATTTCTAATTATAAAACAATAAAGAGAAAGCATGCTGATCTTATGTGGTAAATGCCCATAAACCCTAAGTAAGACCTTAATTTTACTTAAGTCTTCACTTGAGCTCTTTTCGCATCTCATCTGGTCCAACCCAGGGCCCTAGCGCCAAGAGCACCTCAGGTGCGCCACTAGCTGAATGCCCCTCTTGGATGTGTGCCTTTGTGCTCTTGTCTAATCAAAATACATTTTGATCTATCTAGACAAGCTTTGACTCGCAGGTCAATTATACAATAGATTAATGGAAAAAGTGATTCGCAGATCACAATAATATTAACTTATAATTAACCAGGCACGCAGGCCCCAGCACAGCACACATTAGGGCAACCCACATAAGATTAAATAAACAAGCATATGGTCTCAATCATCATGTGATCCAATCAAGAAATTAAATTTTGAAAACCCCATAGGCATCAATTTTAACTTCCTTATGTGTCCTACAACCTTACAATGGTCCATTGATAGGGATCCACTCATCCATCTAGTTAGATCCCCTGCCCTTGCATGCACCGAGTCCTAACTGACCCGAGTTGACCTAATGGTCAACCATGCATGCGCTAAGGGCTGAACAGCTTTCAAGAGTTCTGGCAAGCGGGTGTGACCCCGGGCCTTACTCAAGAGTGTTCACTGGTTGTCTCAACCAGACCTCGCTACACGCCTAAGATGCAATCGACCTATGGCCACCTCATGCTTGCGCACAGGTGCCATCTGGTCGATCCATCTAGGCTGTCAGATGGTCTGATCAGACTAATGGATCTAACCTAGAGGTGACTTCAGCCCCATCAACCCATCTAAGGGTTTATAGTAGGCGCCACTTTAGATCTAGTTATAGGCGCGCAAGTTAGGTTTTGTTTTGAAAAACAACATAAACAAAGCGCCAATAGAAGACATGCGACATCATGAACAAACTACATGCGCTAAGAGAAGTAAACATCTTACTTTCGCATGAAGAAATAACATGTCAATTTTCGCATGTGAACAAGATCTAAGCATAAGCAAACATATAGATGCGCAAACATGGATCACATCATATATTAAGCAATCATATTAACATGCTTCAACCCGCTTTGATACCAATTGTAGGGTCCCCTTCAAGGGGGAGTGCAAGCAGATAAAACCCCTTTCAAGAGGGGGGCGAAAACCCTAAGGGGGTGGCGCATGAAAAATCGCAAGCGGAAGCAAGGGTTTTCAAGATCTTAGCATGAACACATGATCAACTTTGATGAAGTTGAGATCCATACCATAGCCATCACGGTTAGATGGAATCTTGGAAGCAAAGGCGCAAGTGCTCCTTCTCCAAAGATAATCGCACACAAGGTGAAGATGGCTTCTCCTTGGATCTCCTTGTGCTAGCAAGGATCTACAAGATGTCCTTGATCGAATGGTAGGATGATGAGATGCTTCCTTGGCCGAGCGCTCTTCCTTGTCGTTCACTTCCTTCCACACGAGATGGCAAGCAAGCAAGATTCAAGACCAAGACGCAAATGCGTTTTGGCGATATTATGAAAATGGCGTTACATGACTTCCCAAAATGGAAAGTCATGAAGCCATGCTTCAATGCCAAAACGCCTCCCTTCATGAACCATGCGTTCACATAGTGAACCGGTTCAATCTATGGTTCAATTCGATTTGGCTCAAAGACCAAAATCAAACCAAGCCAAGCCAATACATGGTCTAGACCTTCTATGAACCTAATGGCTCAAGATCTAACCGTTCATCTCCTGATGCTCTTGATCTCACCGATCTAGCATCTCCTCTCTCGATCGAAGCTTACCGATCTCAAGCCCTAATCAATCAAACATGATCAGACCAGATCTCACTTACAATCAGAGTTTAAATCCCTTTAAACTGAATCAAAACAATTCAGTCCACACGATCTGACTCAAGAAAGCCATATCAACAAATTGTGCGACCCTGAGGGTTTCCTTTAAATGTCGGTAATGATAACTTACGTTATCACGATCAGTGAGGGGTATCTAGCAACACATCACTGTCTCCCGATATAAAGGAAATAGTCTTCCAAGACTTCACCCAAAACATGGCACAAGTGTGAATCAAACTCACGAGGCATGCATGTTTCCTTTGCCACTGGATGTTCTTATTGGACAAGCATGTCAAGCCTGTAACTCCAATACTATGAGCATGATTAGCTCAGATGAACATAGTCATCTGGGTATGGCCATACACTATCTCAATCATCTCATACAGGGGGGCCCTTTAGAACATCACACTCCTTGAACAAGGAGACGGCAATCCTTTATCTATCACTAGTGCCCTAACCTGACTCAAGCTCATCATCCAAGATAGTCTATAATCATTATGTTTCAAATGATATTGAACTACCTCAAAACAATGACAATCATCATTTAGAAACACAAGTGATCTCAAGTCAAAGGAAAATGTGCCACTTGCTGCTATCAAGGATTATTCACATTGTGACAAACAATTGAATATCCTAGAAGGGTCTGTCCAGTACATCCAATGTACCCATGAGTCTACATCTTATTCCATGCTCGAAGCATCCTATAAGATTAGCACACATATTAGTCTCAATCATATCAAGGCTGTCTCATGTTCACCAAGATATCTCGACTAAGGACATATAGCCTGTCAGCCTAGCTGAACAGCTTTGAGACATTATTCAGAAGTATACTTATTACAGCAGACAAGGTAACAACCTGAATAATAACCATGCCTTTATAAACATAAGAGTTTATTACATGATACTTATACAATCCCAAGGCCTCAAACATTAGCCTTAAGGGCATACCCCAACAGTTGAATGTGTGACTTCACTTCGCTTGGCTTTGATCATATCGAAACGGTGTGAAAAAGGAAAAGAGGTGTGGAGCTCTCGGCAAGAGATTGATCTCTCATCATCCTCACGCGACAAGCACCTTTGAAGCTCTTTGCTAGCACAAGGATCTCAAAGAGTAGTCCTTGATCATCTTGTGTGTGACGACAAGGAGGAGGCCTCTTTTGTTCTCTTGATTCCAAGGCACCATCCAATCCGATTGCTATGGTATGAACTCCCTCTTGTTCCATTCAATCGCTTGAAGTTGATCATGAAAACATATTACATGCGATTTGTGAAACCCTAGCATCTTCATGCAAGAATGAATTATGCGCCACCCTTACATAGGGTTTTCGGCCCCCCCTCTTGAAAGGGGTTTTATCCGCTTGCGCTCCCCCTAGAAGGGGACCCAACACCGAGATGGATTCCATGTCGGCTAACCAAGTCTGGGATTTGGTTGAGCTGCCTGATGGGGTAAAACCCATAGGGTGTAAATGGGTCTTCAAGAGGAAGATAGACATGGATGGCAATATAGTTACCTATAAGGGTAGACTAGTGGCTAAAGGATTTAAACAAGTCCACGGGGTGTGAAAAGAAACCCTTATTAAGGGGGTGAAACCCTAAACATGCGCATCTAGCAAGCATGACGGAAAGAGGGTTTCTAAAAGATCGTATATGACAACCATATGATCAACTTGAAGCTATGAGTTTAGATCTATACCATAGCCATAGATTGGAGGTCGGCTTGGAAGAAGAGAGCAACTTTGATCTCCTCCAAAAGTTCACACACAAAGGCGATGAAGACTCCCAACTTGCGCACCTCTTGTGCTAGCAAAAGTGCCAAGATGTCAATGATCGAGTGTAGGGAAGAGATGAAGACTTTCTTTTGCTTGGCCGGTTCCTCCTCTTCTCGTCCACACCCTCACTTGCTCGAGAGCAAAAATCGTTTCCACCAAGCAACAAGAGAGAGGTGTAACCGAAAAACATTAGGGAGACTTCAAGCCATGAACGCATATGCGTTTTCATTTTGGAACTTTCCAAAAATGGCAACCATTAAGAGTATGCGTTCATGCGTTCATGTCTCCATGAACCAAACGCAACTCCTTCTCCCTCTTGAACCATTCGCTCAACCCATGAGCCGGTTCAATACCCTTGGTTCAATAGCGAAACCAAATCAGCCCAAGCATTAAGTCTAGATCAAATTAGACCCCAAAGTCCAAGATCTGACCATTCATCATCTGACGCTTCTGATCGCATCGATCTAGCATCATCTCTCTCGATCGAAGCTTACCGATCTAAAGCCCTAATCAATCAAACATGATCAGACCAGATCTCACTTACAATCAGAGATTAAATCCCTTTAAACTGAACCGAAACAATTCAGTCCACACGATCTGACTTAAGCAAGCCATATCACCAAATTGTGCGACCCTAAGGGTTTCCTTTAAATGTCGGTAACGATAACTTTCGTTATCACGATCAGTGAGGGGTATCTAGCAACACATCACTGTCTCCCGATATAAAGGAAAGAGTCTTCCAAGACTACACCCAAACCATGGCACAAGTGTGAATCAAACTCACGAGGCATGCATGTTTCCTTTGCCACTGGATGTTCTTATTGGACAAGCATGTCAAGCCTGTAACTCCAATACGATGAGCATGATTAGATCAGATGAACACAGTCATCTGGGTATGGCCATACACTATCTCAATCATCTCATATAGGGGGGCCCTTTAGAACATCACACTCCTTGAACAAGGAGACGGCAATCCTTTATCTATCACAAGTGCCCTAACCTGACTCAAGCTCACCATCCAAGATAGTCTATAATCATTATGTTTCAAATGATATTGAACTACCTCAAAACAATGACAATCATCATTTAGAAACACAAGTGATCTCAAGTCAAAGGACATGTGCCACTTGCTGCTTACAAGGATCATTCACATTGTGACAAGCAATGGAATATCCCAGTAGGGTCTGTCCAGTACATCCAATGTACCCATGAGTCTACATCTTATTCCATGCTCGAAGCATCCTATAAGATTAGCACACATATTAGTCTCAATCATATCAAGGCTGTCTCAGGTTCACCAAGATATCTCGACTAAGGACATATAGCCTGTCAGCCTAGCTGAACAGCTTTGAGACATTATTCAGAAGTACACTTATTACAGCAGACAAGGTAACAACCTGAATAATAACCATGCCTTTATAAACACAAGAGTTTATTACATGATACTTATTGCAATCCCAAAGGCCTCAAACATTAGCCTTAAGGGCATACCCCAACAATCTCCCACTTGCACTTAATCTAATGGTTGAGAAATCTCAAACCCATATTATTACAGTGCTGCTCATGCTTCTGCTGCGCCAGAGGCTTGGTAAGCGGGTCTGCCAGATTGTCATCTGTATGAACCTTGCATATTTTGATCTCGCCTCGATCAATGATCTCCCGGATCAAGTGAAACCGTCTCTGTATGTGCTTGGACTTCTGGTGAGACCGTGGTTCCTTTGCTTATGCGATTGCTCCAGTGTTATCACAGAAGATAACCAAAGGATCAGCACTCGAAGGAACGACACCAAGTTCTCTCACGAACTTACGAATCCACACTGCCTCCTTGGATGCTTCCGAGGCTGCAACATACTCGGCTTCTGTTGTGGAATCAGCAACAGTTGACTGTTTGAAACTCTTCCACACCACTGCTCCACCATTCAAGCTAAAAACATAGCCTGATTGCGATCGGAAATCATCCTGGTCCGACTGGAACGAAGCGTCAGTATATCCCTCTATACTGAGTTCTTCCTGACCACCATATATCAAGAACATATCTTTGGTCCTCCGCAGATATTTTATAATGTTCTTGACTGCAATCCAGTGCGCCAAACCTGGATTACTTTGGAATCGACTGGTCACGCTTAACCCGTAAGCGACGTCTGGGCGAGTACATAACATCGCATACATGATGGACCCAATAGCCGAAGCATAAGGCGTATTGTCCATTTCATCTTTCTCAGTCTGTGTTTGTGGACACTGACTCTTCGAAAGATTCAGACCATGTCTGACTGGAAGATATCCACGTTTAGAATTCTCTAAATGGAATCTCTCCAGGACTTTATCGATGTAAGTACTCTGGCACAGCCCGAGAAGCCTCTTAGATCTATCCCGGTAGATCTTTACACCTAACACATAGGCTGCTTCACCTAGATCTTTCATCTGGAAACATTTTCCTAACCATGCTTTAACAGCATGCAGTTCAGGAATATCATTTCCAATGATTAAGATATCATCGACGTAGAGGATTAGGAATGTAATTACGCTCCCACTAAACCTCTTATAAACACACGGGTCATCTTCGTTCTTGATGAAACCAAACTCAGAGATTGATTCATCAAAACGAATATTCCAGCTTCTAGATGCTTGTTTCAATCCATAAATGGATTTCTTTAACTTGCATATTTTATGACGATCTGCTGGATTAGTGAAACCCTCAGGTTGTGTCATATACACATCCTCATCCAGATTTCCATTAAGGAAAGCTATCTTCACATCCATCTGCCAGATCTCATAATCATAATATGCTGCTATCGCGAAAAGAATCCGAATAGACTTAAACATGGCTACAGGTGAGAAAGTTTCATCATAATCTATCCCGTAGATTTGTTTGAAACCTTTCGCAACTAGCTTGCCTTTATAGGTAACCACGTTACCATCCATGTCAATCTTCTTCTTGAAGATCCATTTACAGCCTATAGGGATTACTCCCGGAGGCGGATCAACCAAATCCCAGACTTGGTTATCTGACATGGAGTCCATCTCGGCTCGCATAGCATCAAGCCATCTAGCTGACTCCGGTCCACTGACCGCATCCGCATAGGTGAGGGGTTCATCATTATCAATGATGTAGACTCCGTCATAGCGCTCAGGCTGTCGATGGATCCTTCCCGATCTTCGCGGTTCCCGTGTTATCTGAGCCTCAGGTTGTTCAATAACCTGATCTACCAGCTCAGGCTCATCCAACTGTGCTTGACTACTTTGTCCTTCCTCTGGATTTTCATCCAGCTTTATTTCTCTCCCACTGGCCTCTTGCAGAAGAAACTCCTTCTCAAGGAATATGGCCGTCCGAGCAACAAAAACTTTGTTCTCCTTGGGATCGTAGAAATAATAACCCTTAGTTTCCTTAGGGTAACCGACAAAGATGCATTTGTCAGATCTGCTCTCTAGTTTCCCAGAGGCGAGCTTTTTGACATAAGCCTCGCAACCCCAGATCCTGATAAATGTCAAGCTTGGCTGTTTCCCATACCATAATTCATATGGCGTCATTGAAACTGCCTTAGATGGCACTCGGTTTAGTACCTTTGCAGCTGTTTCCAGTGCAAAACCCCAAAAGGAGTATGGAAGAGTGGCCTGACTCATCATAGAACGAACCATATCAAGTAACGTTCTATTTCTCCTCTCGGACACACCATTCCATTGCGGTGTTCCTGGCGGAGTGAGCTGTGAGATAATCCCACACTCCTTCAGATAGTCAGTAAATGCATGACTTAGGTATTCTCCACCTCGATCTGAGCGAAGTGTCTTGATATTTCGGCCTAGCTGATTTTGTACTTCATTCTTGAACTCTTTGAACTTGTCAAAAGATTCACTTTTATGTCTCATCAGATAGACATACCCATACCTACTGAAATCATCAGTAAAGGTAATGAAGTACTGATAGCCACCTCTGGCATGTTTACTAAATGGCCCACACACATCACTGTGTATAAGGTCAAGTAAACCTGAAGCCCTTTGACCTTTCTTAGAAAAAGGTGACTTCGTCATTTTACCCATTAAACAAGCTTTGCATGTATCAATCTCCTTATAGGAGAATGATCCCAGCAGTCCATTATCATGCAACCGCTTAATGCGCTTCTCGTTTATATGGCCTAAACGACTGTGCCATAGCAAGGTGCTGTCATCAGCATACTTGGCTTTCTTATTATCAATGTTTTGTATAGAATATTCCATGTCCAACATGAATAACCCATTGTTGATTGAACCAGTTGCATACACAATATTATCATAAGATAAAACACACTTTGAAATTTTGCATTCAAAGGCAAATCCTTTCCTGACAAGAGCAGGAATAGAGATAATATTCTTGGTAATACTGGGTACAAAATAACAATTGTTTAATTCCAATACAATGCCAGATGGTAAAGAAATGAAATAGTCTCCTACAGCAACAGCAGCAACCCGTGCCCCGTTTCCAACTCGTAGGTCTACCTCATGCTGTCCCACCTGCCTTCTTCTCTTGAGTTCCTGTACATTTGAACAAATGTGAACTCCACATGCAGTGTCCAACACCCATGAAATAGAAGAAGAAGATAACATGACCTCAGTCACATATATACCTGAGCCAGAAGCAATGCTTCCCCTCTTATCTCCTTGGAGCGCTTTACAGTCCTTTTTCCAGTGACCCAGCTGGCCACAGTGGAAACACCTGTTATCCTTCGACCGCTTCACCTTCTGTTTCAGAGCCTTGCTGTAATTCTTGACAGGGGCCTTGCCCTTCTTCCCCTTCTTCTTGTTCCTAGAAGGAACCATCAAGACAGAGGTTGAAGGCTTACCCTTCAGAGTTTCCTCAGTTGTCAAGAGCATATTCAACAGCTCTGCCGGTGTACAATCGATTTTGTTCATATTAAAGTTAATAATGAACGCATCGAAAGAAGGCGGGAGAGACTGCAGAATAATATCAACAGCAAGCTCCTGGTTGATGGTATGCCCCAGTTTCTCCAGAGCCTCCTTGTGCCCAATCATCTTGAGCACGTGAGCTCCCACTGGGCTCCCCTCAGCCAGTTTGCTCTGAAAGAAGAGCTTTGTCAGATTATAGCGTTCTGTCCTCGCCTGTGCAGCATACAGCATCTTGAGGTTCGCTATAATCTCTATAGCCGACATATCCTCATGCTGACGCTGCAGCGGTGGCGTCATAGACGCAAGCATCAGGCAAGCGACATCAATGCTATCATTGACGTGCTTTTCATAGGCATCCCGAACTGCCCTTGCAGCGTTCGGAGTGGGCTGCGACGGTATCGCCGTCTCGAGGACATACAGTTTCCTCTCTGCCTTAAGAACGATCTTAAGGTGTCCAAACCAGTCAGAGAAGTTCGGCCCAGCAAACTTCTCCCTTTCCAGTAGGGATCGCACATTGAAGCTCATGGTGTTCGTTGCTGCAGTTATCTACAACAATGCAAGAACAGCAAGGTTAGTATCAATGTTCAGAATCAATCCAGGACTTAAGAAAGATTCTTTTCTCACTATTTTGTCTGACTGAAAAATCCAGTAAACAGTCCGAAAGAGTAACACTCTTTTAGTGAGATGGGATCCAGATTTCATACTTGGTCTCCGCGTCCCGCTCAGGCGAGATAAGATGCACAGAGATGACAAGCACTAATTTCTGGTAGGCTGTCCCAGCCAATCGCCAACCCGTGCGATTCCCCTTCATCTGGGCAATCCAGCAGACTGTGCCAACTGAGTTGGTACAACACAGTCTCTGATCCCACAGATGGCTGCCTCCATGTGCTACCATATGCGCCACATATGTAGCCTACATGGTCAAGCTGACCTGACCTACTCCCTGGACCACCACGTGCTATGCTGAGCAACGAGAAGGGATAAATCCCTACTCTGTAACACGCAGGTGTAATCGCGCACCGTCTGAAGATAGATGGACGTGCCCACTGAGTGGGTTCAACACGGCTCCAACGATAGTCAGAACAGTGAGGTTTCGCGTCAGAAGGCATTACGTGCTTGATATATTAGCGTTGGATTTTAACGGTCTTTTATCTTCTTACTATCAGGCATATCCTATGGCTATAGCAGAAGATAAACACATGCAATTCTAATTATATAAGCAATAAATAGAAAGCATGATCTTATGTGGTAAAAGCCCATGAACCCTAGAAAGACCTTAATTTTACTTAAGTCTTCACTTGAGCTCTTTTGCATCTCATCTGGTCCAACCCAGGGCCCTAGCGCCAAGAGCACCTCAGGTGCGCCACCAGGTGAATGCCCCTCAAGGATGTGTGCCTTTATGCTCTTGTCTAATCAAAAACATTTTGATCTATCTAGACAAGCTTTGACTCACAGGTCAATTATACAATAAATTAATAAAAAATGTGATTCGCAGATCACAATAATATTAACTTGTAATTTACCAGGCACGCAGGCCCCAGCACAGCACACATTAGGGCAACCCACATAAGATTAAATAAACAAGCATATGGTATCAAAACAACATGTGATCCATTCATGAAATTAAATTTTGAAAAACCCCATGGTATCAATTTTAATTTCCTTATGTGCTCTACAACCTTACAATGGTCCATTGATAGGGATCCACTCATCCATCTAGTCAGATCCTCTGCCCTTGCATGCACCGAGTCCTAACTGACCCGTGTTGACCTAATGGTCAACCATGCATGCGCCAAGGGCTGAACCACCCTCATGAGTTTTGGCAAGCGGGTGTGACCCCGGGCTTAACTCATGTGTGTTCAGTAGTTGTCTCAACCAGACCTCGCTACACGCCCTGGATGCAGTCGACCTATAGCCACCTCGTGCTTGCGCACAGGTGCTATCTGGTCAACCCATCTAGGCTGTCAGATGGTCTGATCAGACTAGTTGGATCTAACCTAGAAGATGCTTTCAACCCCATCAACCCATCTAAGGATTTATAGTAGGGGCACCTTAGATCTAAGTAGGCACGCAAGATGTAAGTTTTATAAAACATCTAGAACATGCGCAAACAAACAAAACAACATGCTTCACTTGAGAACATAAGATATATCTCATATCTAGCATATTGATAACCCTTAGATCTAAGGGGGGTCCCCTTCAAGGGGGAGCGCAAACTTTAGGGGGTCCCCTTCAAGGGGGAGCGCAAACTTTAGGGGGTCCCCTTCAAGGGGGAGCGCAAACTTCATGTAACCATGATACAAGCGCAAACATAGCCAATGTAAACCATGCATCATGAAAACAAAGCATCAAGTAAGCGCAACATGTATGGATCACAAACACTTCAAAGCAATCATATAGATCATATCGAAAGCCTAGCTCTGATACCAATTGAAAAGAAACCCTTATTAAGGGGGTGAAACCCTAAACATGCGCATCTAGCAAGCATGACGGAAAGAGGGTTTCTAAAAGATCGTATATGACAACCATATGATCAACTTGAAGCTATGAGTTTAGATCTATACCATAGCCATAGATTGGAGGTCGGCTTGGAAGAAGAGAGCAACTTTGATCTCCTCCAAAAGTTCACACACAAAGGCGATGAAGACTCCCAACTTGCGCACCTCTTGTGCTAGCAAAAGTGCCAAGATGTCAATGATCGAGTGTAGGGAAGAGATGAAGACTTTCTTTTGCTTGGCCGGTTCCTCCTCTTCTCGTCCACACCCTCACTTGCTCGAGAGCAAAAATCGTTTCCACCAAGCAACAAGAGAGAGGTGTAACCGAAAAACATTAGGGAGACTTCAAGCCATGAACGCATATGCGTTTTCATTTTGGAACTTTCCAAAAATGGCAACCATTAAGAGTATGCGTTCATGCGTTCATGTCTCCATGAACCAAACGCAACTCCTTCTCCCTCTTGAACCATTCGCTCAACCCATGAGCCGGTTCAATACCCTTGGTTCAATAGCGAAACCAAATCAGCCCAAGCATTAAGTCTAGATCAAATTAGACCCCAAAGTCCAAGATCTGACCATTCATCATCTGACGCTTCTGATCGCATCGATCTAGCATCATCTCTCTCGATCGAAGCTTACCGATCTAAAGCCCTAATCAATCAAACATGATCAGACCAGATCTCACTTACAATCAGAGATTAAATCCCTTTAAACTGAACCGAAACAATTAAGTCCACATGATCTGACTTAAGCAAGCCATATCACCAAATTGTGCGACCCTAAGGGTTTCCTTTAAATGTCGGTAACGATAACTTTCGTTATCACGATCAGTGAGGGGTATCTAGCAACACATCACTGTCTCCCGATATAAAGGAAAGAGTCTTCCAAGACTACACCCAAACCATGGCACAAGTGTGAATCAAACTCACGAGGCATGCATGTTTCCTTTGCCACTGGATGTTCTTATTGGACAAGCATGTCAAGCCTGTAACTCCAATACGATGAGCATGATTAGATCAGATGAACACAGTCATCTGGGTATGGCCATACACTATCTCAATCATCTCATATAGGGGGGCCCTTTAGAACATCACACTCCTTGAACAAGGAGACGGCAATCCTTTATCTATCACAAGTGCCCTAACCTGACTCAAGCTCACCATCCAAGATAGTCTATAATCATTATGTTTCAAATGATATTGAACTATCTCAAAACAATGACAATCATCATTTAGAAACACAAGTGATCTCAAGTCAAAGGACATGTGCCACTTGCTGCTTACAAGGATCATTCACATTGTGACAAGCAATGGAATATCCCAGTAGGGTCTGTCCAGTACATCCAATGTACCCATGAGTCTACATCTTATTCCATGCTCGAAGCATCCTATAAGATTAGCACACATATTAGTCTCAATCATATCAAGGCTGTCTCAGGTTCACCAAGATATCTCGACTAAGGACATATAGCCTGTCAGCCTAGCTGAACAGCTTTGAGACATTATTCAGAAGTACACTTATTACAGCAGACAAGGTAACAACCTGAATAATAACCATGCCTTTATAAACACAAGAGTTTATTACATGATACTTATTGCAATCCCAAAGGCCTCAAACATTAGCCTTAAGGGCATACCCCAACAGGGTGGACTATGATGAAACCTTCTCGCCAGTTGCCATGATCAAATCCATTCGGATTTTGCTTGCTATAGCTGCATATCATGACTATGAGATATGACATATGGATGTGAAGACAGCGTTCCTTAACGGGAAGCTGACTGAGGATGTGTATATGTCACAACCTGATGGCTTCATACATCCTGCAGAGGCTAATAAGGTTTGTAGGCTAAAGAGATCTATTTATGGATTAAAGCAAGCATCTCGAAGTTGGAATCTTCGATTTGATGAAGCTGTGAGAGATTATGGCTTTATCAAAAGTGAAGATGACGCCTGTGTATACAGAAAATTCAGTGGGAGCTTGGTGAGTTTTCTGGTTTTGTATGTTGATGACATACTGGTCATCGGAAACGACATCCCTAGTTTTCAAGCTGTGAAGACATGGTTGGGAAAGTGTCTCGAGATGAAAGACTTAGGGGAGGCTGCCTATATTTTAGGCGTAAGGATCTACCGGGATAGATCCAAAAGGCTCCTGGCCCTTAGTTAGAGTACCTACATTGATAAGGTACTGGAGAGGTTCAACATGGAGCAATCCAAGAAAGGATACCTTCCAGTAAGACATGGCCTTACTCTCTCAAAGAGCTAGTGTCCTACAACACAGGCTGAGAGGGATGACATGAGTCGAATTCCTTATGCTTCGGCAGTAGGATCGATCATGTATGCAATGTTGTGTACTAGACCAGATATAGCATATGTTGTAAGCATAACCAGCCGATACCAATCCAATCCAGGTCTGCAGCCCTAGGTGGCTGTAAAGAACATCCTAAAGTATCTGAGAAGAACCAAGGATATGTTCTTGGTCTATGGGGGACAGGAAGAGCTCAGTATGCAGGGCTATACTGATGCATCGTTCCAGTCTGACCCTGACGACTTTAGATCGTAGGCTGGCTATGTGTTCAAGATAAATGGAGGCGTTGTATGCTGGAAGAGCTTCAAGCAATCCACCATAGCTGATTCTACAACTGAGGCAGAGTATGTGGCCGCTTCTGAGGCAGCCAAGTAAGCTGTTTGGATAAGGAAGTTCTTATGTGATCTTCAGGTGGTCCCTAGTGCAATGGATCCCATTGAACTCTACTGTGACAACAATGGAGCAATTGCACAAGCAAAGGAACCACGGTCTCATCAAAGATCCAAACACATACTCAGAAGATTTCACCTGATCAGAGAGATCATTGACAGAGGTGATGTCAAGATTAGCAGAGTTGACACAGAGAACAATCTGGCAGACCCATTGACCAAGGCTTTGGCGCAGCAGAAGCATGATGGTCACGCTAGAGATATGGGGTTGAGATTCCTCAACTTCTAGGTCTTAGTGCAAGTGGGAGATTGTTGGTGTATATGCCCTAAGACCTAGTTTTGGTCCATTATGTACTACTTGACTTTGATATTTATATATCATTCTGGCATTGTTGTTATCTATGTTTGTTTACATCTGTGCATATGTACTAACATGATAATGTCCCTGGAGACAGATTGGATCTGTGCTCGAACTATAGTCCCCAGTCGATGTACCTTAGTGGATATGGGACAGCTATGGTACTTGTGAGACTGGTATGTGGGCTGGTTAGGCACGTGGTGCTAACGCAGACACATGGGTATATCATTGGAGGATATACTGGATAGACCCGCTGTGAGGCTATGACTTGGTGTCATGAGTTATCCTCACAAGTGACAGGAGATGCATTGATCCCTTGACTTGAGGTCATTGATCATTCTATACGGTTAGGGACTTGCTTTGATACAACCTAACACCTTGCCGTAGTTGGGAGGTCATCACGGTTGTCATTGAGCATGTCACGACCCATATAAGAAGGTCAATGGATAGACAAAGGATTTGCCCCTTCCGTAGGGAAGTATGATATCTATGGAGCTCCTCTATGGTTCTATGACTGAGAGTGTATGGCCATACCCAGGTGAGAACCTATTTTAGTCATAGCCATGTGATTGGGTGAAAACAAGTGGTGACACACTTGTCCAATCGGATATCAGTTCGGCAAAGAGACTGTAATGCATCTGTACCTAGTTGCGATGATGGGGATGTCGATGTCGATATCCATTCCAATGACCTGGGTAGCAGTAATGCACTGCTAGGTGCCACTCACTGCTTGTGGTGACCTTTGGTCAGCATTGCCAACGTCAGAGGAACCTACAGGGTCGCACACCTTGATACTTGAGTTCTCGTATTGATCGGGAAGCCTTATGATCGAGTTATTGGTTAACTCGGATCTAATTGGGAGATTTAATCAGCGCCAATGGGCCTGATGATATGGAAGAATGTTATTGGAGTCAAACTTCATTTTTGGCAGGTTGACCCGTATTTGACCATGATTGGTCACATGAGGATTAGGGTTGCATTGGATTGGATCCAAGTGCTTAATCAACTCATGTAATGGAGTTTGGGCTAGCTCATTATCCAGTGAGGCCCAATAACAAGTTCTCATGAAGAGATAAGAGGCTAAAAGGGTATAATGGGGAGAAGCCCAACCTCATTGGCGCCTAAGGGGTATAATGGGGTTTGGGTGGCAAAATTGCTTCAATAAGGAAGCAATTGGCGCCTAGCCCTTCTCCCTTGATGGTATGAATGCCTCTAAGGCATGTCTTGGGCTGATATGGTACTTGGGCAATTATGGATAGGTTGAATGGAGTTTATGGTAAAGTCTTGGAGACTTTCCTTGTCTCAAACCTCCTCATCCTAGCCCTACACTTGTCATGATCTTGGCCCTTCCCTTAACCGCCTCTTGCCCTATAAATGTGACTCTAGCCGCCCCCTCTTATGATGATCAATCCTTGGAGGCATGAACACAAGAAGAGGGGCGAGAGCTAGGAGCAAGGGCGCAACTTCCTCTTCCTTCTTCCATAGCCGCAAGCTTCTCCCTCCTTTCCTCTTGGCGTAAGGAGCTTTGGTGCTTGGCGGCTTGAACTTGGTTGCTTCTTCTCTTGGCACATCCTTTCTTCTAGGTGGCGCAAGTGAAGTGGAGCATCTCCTTAAGGCTTGGATCTTCTTCCCGAGGCTATCACCGGGCGTGGAAGAAGAGAACTCAAGAGATCCGTGTGTGTGAGACTGCAGAGGGCGCACACTTGGGCGCCTACATCGGCATCACTCCAAACCGCTCTTAAGGTATTTCCTAACTCATCGTGTCGACTCTCTTGCTTGCGATCTTCACTGGGTTTTTGGGACTGGCCTGTTTCGGGGACATTCTTCCGCTGTGCAATGTATGTATGTGTGTCTATGACTCTGAAAATTGTAAAATGTCCCCGGGGTTTCCCAACAGGTGGATCTAACCTATCACATGATGCAACCTAATCTAAGACAAAATAAGCAAAATGGGTATCTAAGGAAGCTTTATCTAGGGGCTAGGGTAGCCAAACCTAGAGGGCTTCTTTCGAACCTGACCGGACCTTCGAAGGGCCTGTCTTGGTCCCTCATCAAGTTATTTTTGAGATCCCGGTACATCTTGGTACTACCGGGGTGTATAGAGTATTTGGATTTGTGTGTCTCTTCCAATATTATCTTCCTCATATTAGGACAATTTGGAATGCATAGTCGATTTTGAAATTTCAAAATCCCATCTTGGGTGATTTGGAACTCAGGCATTCGACCTTCCTTAATTTTCTCCTTTATGGATGAGAACATTGAATCTCCTAATTACTTTTCAAGTATATGTTGATGAAAGTCAGACCGGACTTTGAGTGAAGCAATCAATATCTTGGGTTGTTGGATCTTGATATCAATGGTAAGATTGCAAAATTCCTCAAGCAAGTTCCATTGTTTTACCATGAAAGTTGCTAACATGTTATTTGATTTTCGACTAGGGCATCAGCTAAAACATTAGCTTTACCTGCTTGATATTGAATTGTACAATCATAATCCTTTAGCAATTCTATCCACCTCCTTTGCCTCATGTTCAATTCTTTTTGTGTAAATATATATTTCAAACTTTTGTGATCCGTATATATGTCAAATGTTTGCCCATACAAATAATGTCTCCATATCTTTAATGCAAAAATGATTGTTGCTAGTTCCAAATCATGGGTTGGGTAATTCTGTTCATAAGTCTTTAATTGCCTTGAAGGATATGCAATTACTTTCCCCTTTTGCATTAACGCACAACCAAGACCTCTATTAGAAGCATTAGTATAGATTGTAAAGCCTTCAGTCCCACATGGAATTGTGAGTATTGGAGCACTATTTAACCTTTTCTTTAATTCCTTGAAGCTCTCATCACACTCCTCATTCCATTTAAATTTAATATCCATTATGGTTAATCTTGTAAGAGGACTTGCAATTTTTGAAAACCCTTCAATGAATCTTCTATAATAACCTGTCATACCCAAGAAACTTCTAATCTCTGCCACATTTGTTGGTTGCCTCCAATTGAGAATAGCTGCTATCTTTTTAGGATCCACATAAATGACATCTTTTGAAATCACATGTCCTAAGAAATCAATTTGATTCAGCCAAAATTCACATTTGCTAAATTTGGCATATAGCTTCTTTTCTCTTAGTATTCCAAGTACCTTTTTCAAATGGTCTTCATGTTCATGATTGCTTCGTGAATAAACAAGAATATCATCAATAAACACAATAACATAGCTGTCTAATAATGGTTGGAAAAAATATGGTTCATTAAGCCCATGAACTCAGCTAGAGCATTAGTCAAACCAAAAGGCATTACCAAAAATTTATAATGACCATATCGAGTTCTAAAAGTATTTTTTGAAATGTCATCCTTCTTAATCTTAAGTTCGTAATAGCCAGATCTCAAATCAATTTTAGAAAAGACTTGTGCCCCTTGTAATTGATCAAATAATCATCTATTCTTGGAAGTGGATACTTGTTCTTAATTGTTATATGATTCAACTGTCTATAATCAATAGAAAGTCTCAACGTTCCATCTTTCTTTTTCATGAATAGAACCGGTGCTCCCCATGGTGAGACATTAGGTTGAATGAAACTTTTATCTAATAATTCTTGCAATTGGTTCTTCAATTCTATCAATTCCAATAGTGCCATTCGATAAGGTGCTTTCGATATAAGAGTTACACCAGGAATAAGGTCAATACCGAACTCTACCTCTCTATCTAGTGGCAAACTAGGTTACTCATCAGGAAAAACATCAAGGAACTCATGAACCACAACTATGTCATGTATACCTGTTTCTTTGGTTTGACAATCTTTGACATAGGCTAAGTATGAAAGTCCCCTAACATGGGGGCGAAACCCTAATAGGCGCATGTAGAGGATTTAACGCAGCGGAATAGGTTTCTAGATCGATGCATGCAATATGATCAACTTAAATTTTCATATACATGAGGATCGATTCTTACCAATGCCATTTCTTGGATGGCGTCTAGGAAGAAGAGAGTCGAATGCTTCTCCTCCAAATGGTACGCACACAAGGTGATGTCGCCTACTCCTTTTTTATCCTTGTGCTAGCAAGGTTCTCCAAAGGTCCTTGTCGTATGGAAGGGAAGAGAAGACAACTTTGCTTGGCGAAACCTCTCCCTTGTCGTCTCAACTTCTCCTCTCGAGAATGTGTGTAGAGACCAAGCCAAAGAGGTGACAAGAGGCGTGAAAAAGAGAACGTGAGGCGTGCCCACGTTTAGAGACATATTTTCTAAAAATAGAAAAATCTCAACTTGTGATGCGACCATGGGTTTACCCCAATCGCAAATTCCTCTCCTCTTGAACCATGCGCTCACTTGATGAGCCGGTTCAATTTGGTCTGGTTCAAAGACCAATTAACCCAAGCAATTTGGTCTAGATCACAATAAACCCTAAGGCTCCAGATCTAACCGTTCATCTCTTGATGCTCCTGATCTCACTGATCTAGCATCCATTCTCTCGATCAAAGTTTACCGATCTCAAGCCCTAATCAATCAAACATGATCAGACCAGATCTCACTTACAATCAGAGTTTAAATCCCTTTAAACTGAACCCAAACAATTCAGTCCACACGATCTGACTTAAGTAAGCCATATCATCAAATTGTGTGACCCTAAGGGTTTCCTTTAAATGTCGGTAACGACAACTCACGTTATCACGATCAGTGAGGGGTATCTAGCAACACATCACTGTCTCCCGATATAAAGGAAAGAGTCTTCCAAGACTACACCCAAACCACAGCACAAGTGTGAATCCACTTCACTAGGCATACATGTTTCCTTTGCCACTGGATGTTCTTATTGGACAAGCGTGTCAAGCCTGTAGCTCCAATATGATGTGAATGATTAGATCAGATGAACATAGTCACCTGGGTATGGCCATACACTTTCTCAATCATCTCATCTAGGGGGCCCCTATAGAACATCACACTCCAAGCTAGGAGATGGCAATCCTTTATCTATCACTAGCAGCCTAACATGATTCATGCTCATCATCCAAGATAGTCTATAACCATTATGTTTCAAATGATATTGAACTACCTCAAAACAATGCCAATCATCATTTAGAAACACAAGTGATCTCAAGTCAGAGGAAGTATGCCACTTGTTTGCATACAAGGATTATTCACATTGTGACAAGCAATTGAATATCCTAGTAGGGTCTGTCCAGTAGATCCAATGTACCCATGAGTCTACATCTTATTCCATGCTCGAAGCATCCTATAAGATTAGAACACATATTAGTCTCAATCATATCAAGGCTGTCTCATGTTCACCAAGATATCTCGACTAAGGACAAAAGTGCATGTCAGCCAAGCTGAACAGCATTGAGACATTATTCAGAAGTATATGTATTGCAGCAGATAATATAACAACCTGAATAACAACCATTGCCTTTATAAACATAGAGTTTATACATGATACTGATATAATCCCAAGGCCTCAAACATTAGCCTTAAGGGCATACCCCAACAATCTCCCACTTGCACTTAATCTAATGGTTGAGAAATCTCAAACCCATATTATTACAGTGCTTCTCATGCTTCTGCTGCGCCAGAGGCTTTGTAAGCGGGTCAGCCAGATTGTCGTCTGTATGAACCTTGCAGACTTTGATCTCACCACGATCAATGATCTCCTGGATCAAATGAAACCGTCTCTGTATGTGCTTGGACTTCTGGTGCGACCGTGGTTCCTTTGCTTGTGCGATTGCTCCAGTGTTATCACAGAAGATAACCAATGGATCAGCACTCGAAGGAACAACACCAAGTTCCTGAACGAACTTACGAATCCACACTGCCTCCTTGGATGCTTCTGAGGCTGCAACATACTCGGCTTCTGTTGTGGAATCAGCAACAATAGACTGTTTGAAACTTTTCCACACCACTGCTCCTCCATTCAAGCTAAAAACATAGCCTGATTGCGATCGGAAATCATCCTGGTCAGATTGGAATGAAGCGTCAGTATATCCTTCAATACTGAGTTCTTCCTGACCACCATACACCAAGAACATATCTTTGGTCCTCCGCAGATATTTTAAAATGTTCTTGACTGCAATCCAGTGTGCCTTACCTGGACTACTTTGGAATCGATTGGTCATGCTTAACCCGTAAGCAACGTCTGGGCGAGTACACAACATCGCATACATAATGGACCCAATAGCCGAAGCATAAGGCGTATTGTCCATTTCATCTTTCTCAGTCTGTGTTTGTGGACACTGACTCTTTGAAAGATTCAGACCATGTCTGATTGGAAGATATCCTCTTTTAGAATTCTCTAAATGGAATCTCTCCAGGACTTTATCGATGTAAGTACTCTGGCACAGCCCGAGAAGCCTCTTAGATCTATCCCTGTAGATCTTCACACCTAATACATAGGCTGCTTCTCCTAAATCTTTCATCTGGAAACATTTTCTTAACCATGCCTTGACAGCATGCAGTTCAGGAATGTCATTTCCAATGATCAAGATGTCATCGACGTAGAGGACTAGGAAAGTAATTACGCTCCCACTAAACCTCTTATATGCACACGGGTCATCTTCATTCTTGATGAAACCAAATTCACTGATTGATTCATCAAAACGAATATTCCAGCTTCTTGATGCTTGTTTCAGTCCATAAATGGACTTCTTTAATTTGCATATTTTATGACGATCTGATGGATTTGTGAAACCTTCAGGTTGTGTCATATACACATCCTCATCCATTTTTCCATTAAGGAAAGCGGTCTTCACATCCATCTGCCAGATCTCATAATCATAATATGCTGCTATCGCAAGAATAATCCGAATAGACTTGAACATAGCTACAGGAGAGAAAGTTTCATCATAATCTATCCCATAGATTTGTTTGAAACCTTTCGCAACTAGCCTGCCTTTATAGGTAATCACGTTACCATCCATGTCAATCTTCTTCTTGAAGATCCACTTACACCCTATAGGGATTACTCCTGGAGGCGGATCAACCAAATCCCAAACTTGGTTATCTGACATGGAGTCCATCTCGGCGCGCATAGCTTCAAGCCATCTCGCTGATTCCGGTCCACTGACCACATCCGCATAAGTGAGGGGTTCATCATCAATGATGTAGACTCTGTCATAGCGCTCAGGCTGTCGACGGATCCTTCCCGATCTACGCGGTTCCCATGATATCTGAGCCTCAGGTTGTTCAGTAACCTGATCTACTGGCTCAGGTTCATCCAACTGTGCTTGACTACTTTGTCCTTCTTCTGGATTCTCATCCAGCTTTATTTCTCTCCCACTGGCCTCTTGTAGAAGAAATTCCTTCTCAAGAAAAATAGCCGTCCGAGCAACAAACACTTTGTTCTCTTTGGGATCGTAGAAATAATAACCCTTAGTTTCCTTAGGGTAACCAACAAAGATACATTTCTCAGATCTGCTCTCTAGTTTTCCAGACGCGAGCTTTTTGACATAAGCCTCGCAACCCCAGATCTTAATAAATGTCAAGCTCGGCTATTTCCCATACCATAACTCATATGGAGTCTTTGAAACTGCCTTGGATGGCACTCGGTTTAGTACCTTTGCAGCTGTTTCCAGTGAAAATCCCCAAAAGGAGTAAGGTAAAGTAGCCTGACTCATCATAGAACGTACCATATCCAGTAAGGTTCTATTTCTCCTTTCGGACACACCATTCCATTGCGGTGTTCCTGGCGGAGTGAGCTGTGAGACAATCCCTGTTGGGGTATGCCCTTAAGGCTAATGTTTGAGGCCTTGGGATTGTATCAGTATCATGTAATAAACTTTTATGTTTATAAAGGCATGGTTATTATTCAGTTTCTTACATTGTCTGCTGCAATAAATGTACTTCTGAATAATGTCTCAAAGCTGTTCAGCTAGGCTGACATGCAGTTATGTCCTTAGTCAAGATATCTTGGTGAACATGAGACAGCCTTGATATGGTTAAGACTAATATGTGTTCTAATCTTATAGGATGCTTCGAGCATGGAATAAGATGTAGACTCATGGGTACATTGGATGTACTGGACAGACCCTACTAGGTTATTCAATTGCTTGTCACAATGTGAATAATCCTTGATTGTAACAAGTGGCACATTTCCTCTGACTTGAGATCACTTGTGTTTTCTAAATGATGATTGTCATTGTTTTGAGGTAGTTCAATATCATTTGAAACATAATGGTTATAGACTATCTTGGATGGTGAGCTTGAGTCAGGTTAGGGCACTAGTGATAGACATAGGATTGCCGTCTCCTTGTTTAAGGAGTGTGATGTTCTAAAGGGGCCCCCTGGATGAGATGATTGAGAAAGTGTATGGCCATACCCAGATGACTTTGTTCATCTGATCTAATCATGCTCATCATATTGGAGTTACAGGCTTGACATGCTTGTCCAATAAGAACATCCAGTGGCAAAGGAATTATGCATGCCTGGTGAATTGGATTCACACTTGTGCTGTATTTTGGGTGTAGTCTTGGAAGACTCTTTCCTTTCTATCGGGAGACAGTGATGTGTTGCTAGATACCCCTCACTGATCGTGATGACGTGAGTTATCGTTACCGACATTTAAAGGAAACCCTCAGGGTCGCACAATTTGATGATATGGCTTACTTAAGTCAGATCGTATGGACTGAATTGTTTGGGTTCAGTTTAAAGGGATCTTAATCTCTGATTGTAAGTGAGATCTGGTCTGATCATGTTTGATTGATTAGGGCTTGAGATCGGTAAGCTTCGATTGAGAGAATGGATGCTAGATCGGTGAGATCAGGAGCATCAAGAGATTAACGGTCAGATCTTAAGCCTTAGGGGTTTATTATGATCTGGACTGATTGCTTGGTTTATTTGGTTATTGAACCAAAGTCAAGTGAACCGGCTCAATGGATGAGCGCATGGTTCAAGGGTGAATTGGATTTGCGATTGGGTAAACCCATGATCGCAACTTGAGAAGTGACTTGCTATTTTTAGATAGCACTTCTTCTAATCGTGGCCATGCCTCACGATAGCCTCCATTCACGCCTCTCCTCTTGGTCCGTCGCTAGCTCTAGTTCTTGACGAGAGTTCACATTTTCGTGTGTGGTGGACGACAAGGAGAAAAGACGCCAAGCAAGAAAGAACTCACTCTTCCCTTCAAGCGATCAAGACACCTTGGACGATCCTTGCTAGCACAAGGAGCATCAAGGAAGGAGCGCATCTTCATCTTGTGTGCGAGACTTTGGAGAAGAGGCGCTTGCATCTTTTGCTTCCAAGACGCCATCTAGAAATGGCTATGGTATGAATCGTTTTCATTCAATCAGAGTTTTATAAGTTGATCATAACGCATGCAAAGATCGTAGAAACCCCTTTCCGTTGCATCTTAACCTCCATATGCGCCTATAGGGTTTCGCCCCCCCCCCCCCTTAGATTAGGGGACCCTTCAATCCCACACTCCTTCAGATAGTCAGTAAACTCATGACTCAAGTATTCTCCACCTCGATCAGAGCGAAGTGCCTTGATATTTCGGCCTAACTGATTCTGTACTTCATTCTTGAACTCTTTGAACTTGTCAAAAGATTCACTTTTATGTCTCATTAAATAGACATACCCGTATCTACTGAAATCATCAGTAAAGGTAATGAAGTATAGATAGCCACCTCTGGCATGTTTACTAAATGGCCCACACACATCACTGTGTATAAGGTCAAGTAAATCTGAAGCCCTTTGACCTTTATTAGAAAAAGGAGCTTTTGTCATTTTGCCCATTAAACAAGCTTTGCATGTATCAAGCTCCTCACAAGAGAATGATCCCAGCAGTCCATGATCATGCAACCGCTTAATGCGCTTCTTATTTATATGGCCTAAACGACTATGCCATAACAAGGTGCTGTTATCAGCATACTTGGCTTTCTTATTATCAATTTGCTGTATAGAACATTCCATGTCCAACATGAATAACCCATTGTTAATTGACCCAGTAGCATAAACAATATTATCAAAAGAAATAACACACTTTGAAATATTGCATTCAAAGGAAAATCCTTTCCTGACAAGAGCAGGAATAGAGATAATATTTTTCATAATACTCGGAACAAAATAACAATTGTCCAGTTCTAATACAAGTCCAGATGGTAAAGAGATGTAATAAACTCCTACAGCAACAGCAGCAACCCGTGCCCCGTTTCCAACTCGTAGGTCCACCTCATGCTGTCCCACCTGTCTTCTTCTCTTGAGTTCCTGTACATTTGAACAAATGTGAACTCCACATGCAGTGTCCAACACCCATGATATAGAAGAAGAAAACATGACCTCAGTCACAAAAATACCTGAGCCAGAAGCGGAAGAATTGCTTCCCTTCTTATCTCCTTGGAGCGCTTTACAGTCCTTTTTCCAGTGACCCAGCTGGCCACAGTGGAAACATCTGTATTCCTTCGACCGCTTAACCTTTTGCTTCAGAGCCTTGTTGTAGTTCTTGACAGGGGCTTTGCCCTTCTTCCCCTTCCTTTTGTTCCTTGCAGGAATCATCAAGACAGAGGATGAAGGCTTTCCCTTTAGAGTCTCCTCTGTAGTCAAGAGCATATTCAGCAACTCTGCCGGCGTACAGTCGATCTTGTTCATATTAAAATTAATGATGAACGGATCGAAAGAAGCCGGGAGAGACTGCAAAATAATATCTACAGCAAGCTCCTGATTGATGGGGTGTCCCAGTTTCTCTAGAGCCTCTTTGTGCCCAATCATCTTGAGCACATGAGCTCCCACTGGACTCCCTTCAGCCAGTTTGCTCTGAAAGAAAAGTTTAGTCAAATTGTAGCGTTCAGTCCTCGCCTGTGCAGCATACAGCAACTTGAGGTTTGCTATAATTTCTATAGCAGAGAGATCCTCATGCTGACGCTGCAGCTGTGGCGTCATAGACGCAAGCATCAGGCAAGCAACATCAATGCTATCATTGACATGCTTCTCATAAGCTTCGCGAACCGCCCTTGCGGCGTTCGGAGCGGGTTGAGGTGGTATAGCCGTCTCGAGGACATACAGTTTCCTCTCAGCCTTAAGAACAATCTTAAGGTGCCCGTACCAGTCTGAGAAGTTTGGCCCAGCAAACTTCTCCCTTTCCAGTAGGGATCGCACATTGAAATTCGTGGTGTTCGTTGCTGCAGGTATCTACAACAATGCAAGATTAGCAAGGTCAGTATCAATGTTAGAATCAATCCAGGACTTAAGGAAGATTCTTTTCTCACTATTTTATCTGGCTGAAAAATCCAGCAAAACAGCCCGAAAGAGTAAATCTCTTTTAGTGAGATGGGATCCAGATTTCATACTTGGTCTCCGCGTCCCGCTCAGGCGAGATAAGTTGCATAGAGAGTACAAGCACTAATTTCTGGTAGGCAATCCCAGCCAATCGTCAACCCGTGCGATTCCCCTTCATCTGGGCGATCCAGCCGACTGTGCCAACTGAGTTGGTACAACACAATCTCTGACCCCACAGATGGCTGCCTCCATATAGCTAACATATGTGCCATATGTAGCCTACATGGTCAAGCTGACCCAACCTACTCCCTGGACCACCACGTGCTATGCTGAGCAACGAGAAGCGATAAATCCCTTCCCTGTAACACGCAGGTGTAATCCCGCACTGTCTGAAGATAGATGGGCGTGCCCACTGAGTGGGTACAACACGGCCCCAACGATAGTCAGAACAGTGAGGTTTCGCGTCAGAAGGCTTACGAGCTTGATATTTTAGCATTGGATTTTAACGGTCCTTTTATCTTCTCAACTATCATACAAATCCTATGGTGATAGCAGAAGATTAAATCATGCAGTTCTAATTATTTAAACAATAAGTAGAAAGCATGCTAATCTTATGTGGTAAAAGCCCAACAAGCCTAGGTAAGACCTTAATTTAACTTAAGTCTTCACATGAGCTGTTCATGGGTCTTTTGCATTCTTTCGGCCCAAATCAGGGCCCAAGCGCTCACTGCAGCTCAGGTGCGCCCACCAGGTAAATGCGCCTGTCCTAGAGTCGAACCCTAGACCTCCCACCTGGTCAAGCCTCTGCTGCATGCGCCTCTGCCAAGTGTGCTATGTGCTCATGTCTGATTAAAATTACACTTTAATCTATCTAGACATGATTGACACGCAGGTCAATTACACTTTATAAATAAAATGTGATGCGCAGATCACAGTAAATAATTTACATTTATTAACCAGGCACGCAGGCCCCAGCACAGCACACATTAAAACGGGCAGCCCACATAAGATTAAATAAACATTCATCATGTATACAATCAACATGTGATCCAAACATGAAAATAAAATTTTTGAAAACCCCATTGGCATCAATTTTTTTTTCCTTATGTGCCCTACTACCTTACAACGGTCCATTACTAGGGATCCACTCATCAGTCCTAGTTAGATCCACTGCCCTTACATGCACCAAGTCCTAATTGACTGGAGTCGACCAAATGGTCAACCATGCATGGGCCAAGGGCTGAACGACCTCATGAGTTCTGGCAAGCGGGTGTGACCCCGGGCCTAACTCATGCGCGTTCACAGGTTGTCTCAACCAGACATCGCTACACGCCTGTCTGCAGTCGACCTATAGCCACCTTGTGCTTGCGCACAGGTGCCATCTGGTCGACCCATCTAGGCTGTCAGATAGTCTGATCAGACTGTTTGGATCTTAACTAGATGATGACTTCAACCCTAATAACCCGTCTAAGGTTTTATAGCAGGCGCCGCTTAGATCTAATGGTAAGCGCGCAGATGATTTTGTTTTAACGAAAAACAGTCAACCACAATATGAAACATGCGCCACCTTCATACATGCGCCAACATGAATATACAACATGTAATTTTTCGCATGTAACATATAGATCTAACTATGTTGCGCAAACATGGATCACAAAAGCATCAAGCAATCATAAAAACATGCATAAAACATGCCTCTGATACCAATTGAAAGTCCCCTAACATGGGGGCGAAACCCTAATAGGCGCATGTAGAGGATTTAACGCAGCGGAATAGGTTTCTAGATCGATGCATGCAGTATGATCAACTTAAATTTTCATATACATGAGGATTGATTCTTACCAATGCCATTTCTTGGATGGCGTCTAGTGTTAGGGTCCCCTTCAAGGGGGAGCGAGAAACCCTAAGGTGAGTACCCCTTTCAAGAGGGGGGCGCAAGTGACCTTTCTTTATTTTAGCAGCGGAATTAGGGTTTCACATTTGATCGCATGCTATACATTCATATGATCAACTTAAACATCAAGTGAAAGATGCGTTACCATGGCCATGAGAAGGAGGCGGCTTGGAAGCAAAGACCAAGAGAGATCTTCTCCACAAGTGACGCACACAAGAAGAGAGATGGCTTCTTCTTGTTGATCTTTGTGCTAGCAAAGATCTTCAAGTGTCCTTGCCGAATGGAAGGGATGGGAGACGAGATCTTTCTTGGGCGAGAGCTCCACACGTTCGTCCACCTCTTCTCCACACGCCAATTGCAAGAAGCAAAGCGAAGTGAAGTCAAGTGGTGAACG
Organism: Costus lasius; assembly: GCA_027563935.2. NCBI lineage: Eukaryota > Viridiplantae > Streptophyta > Magnoliopsida > Zingiberales > Costaceae > Costus > Costus lasius. Next base: position 59,195,094 of record CM050454.1, on the reverse strand, counting down.
GCTTGGCGTTAGGCGTTTTGAAGAAGAGGCCATGATGACTTACCATAAATGGAAGCATGCACTCATAAACGACCAAAACGCCATCACCCTTTCGAACCATGCGTTCACATAAGTGAACCGGTTGTCTTTTGGTTTAATTGCATTTGGTTCAACAAACCAAATCAAATAAGCCCAAGCCTGATGCAGGAGCATTTTGACATATTTATGACTTAGTCAATTTTTGCATAATTATCGTATATCTTGATTGATTTTATTAGAATGCAATCCTAATTGTAATGAGGCACTAATTCATATCATATGTCATATGAGGTCACATCGAATCAAGGTCAAAACTTTAGCCCAAGTTCAACTTGAGTTCAACCCAAGTTCAAGTATGAAGAAAACTCTTGGACCAATCCAAAAGAAAAGAACCAGCCCACAAGGAAGAAGACCCAAAGTTTTGGCACCCCAAATCTATTAGAAGACACCAAGAAGGCATAAGTAGCTGCTACTTTTGTTGGAGATAAACAAGACAGCTTCGAAAGCTGCATGTTTCCATTTGCGTGAAGAAAAGGACAGCATGCTTGTGAGAAGAAGAATGCCATTGCTTGAAGGGGAAAGCACCGTTGGAGCTTACAGCCAACGGCTATAATTCCTGCTATGTTTCCAACCATCACCTATAAGATGGTCTCTCCTCTTTTGTAATCAGCAGAGTTTTTAAGACAAGATTTTAACAATGAATGGAAATGGTTTTCGTTTCTATCGGATGTTTCTTCCCTTCTTCCTTTGATAGCTGAAGGTTCCATGGATTTGGAACTCTTTCACTATCTTCTTCTCTAACCTTCCATGGACTTGGAACCTCTACGACATCCATCTTCCACCTCTGCCACGCTTAAACAAGCTTCCGCCGCTGTCGCATTCCACACCCAGTTTCCAGCCGAGTCCAGCTTTGGACTCTCCGTTCGCCTCGCCGCCAGCGACGATCCAACCGACGGATCGTCCTCAAACTCCAGCCACGCATCCTCCCTTTCAGGTCGAACCCACAACCGGAGGGATCGCCCCATCCGACGTCTGGATCGCCGGAATCGGGAGATTTCCGGTGACGCCTCCGCTCACGCCCTGTTTCCGCCCTTCTCCACTGATCGCCGTCGATCTCCTCCGACAAGCCCCCGTTCGACCCCAAACTCCGGCCACGCCTTGTCCAGCATCACAAGGATCCCCAACTGTAGCAGGTCCGGCGATCGTGCACCACCGGACGACCGCCTATCAACTCTGCTCCACGCTCGTTTTCCCCTGTTTCCGCCCAGCTTCCGCCTCAGATCCGCCTTTCATCGTTGATCTTCCCCGTCCGGCCATCTTTCATCTCCAAGCTCCGGCCACGTCCTCTCGTCAGCCACACCATCCTCCAGCAGCAGCAGGTTCCGAGTTCGTGCACCACCGGTTGCCCGGCGACGACCTATGTTCCACCTGCGCACCTCCCCTGTTCCGACCGAACAGGCGCTTTTCCGCTTCTGCCAGTGCTCCGTTGCTCGGCCACCCCTCGTCGGAGCTCCGACGTCACCAAAGCCATCTCGTCCTTCCTTCATCTCCAATGACTCTGACGAGCAATCCCTGCACCGGCGCCGTTGATCGGCGCAAGCCCTGCTTCCAGATTTCCCTCTGTTCCCTGCTTTGTTTTCGGATTATGCTCCCTAAACTAATTTGATTAGTCTTCTCTTTGCAGGAAATTTACGGGGTTGCGAACACAGAACTCTTCATATTTGTCACGAATAGGACGCACTGATCTTGTCCTAACACAGTGAATTCTGGTAAAAATACTCTTTGTTCTGGTTTGCACAACACGTGTCTCCACCCCACATCAGTTTGGTATCAGAGCAAGTTTGTGGGCAACTCTTGTCTGCCCGCACGATCCTTTGTTTTGCTCTTTGTTTTAATTAACAAAAAAAAAAATTGAACTATTACTACATGCTTTCATGTTATTTAGTTGCAATTTTTAAGTTATTTGCTGCTGTAGTTTATTTGAAAAGAAAAATGCTTACCTTGAATTCAATCCTGCACAAAACAGCAAATGTTGTTGCTAAAACTGTTTCCCATTTCTGAAACCACCTCATCTCCTGTTCGCTGAAATATCCCATGTACTGTACTGCTGAATTTTTCTGAGTTTTGCAAAAACTTGGTTTCCATCTTGCTGAACTTGTTCTGCACTGAAGTTGTTTGTGAAAATACCAGAACCCTGCTGAATCTATTGCTGAACCATACATTTGCTGCTATAGCCATGCATAATAATGTATTTTGAAAATCTGGTATCATTTCCTCAACAAAAACTGTGCTGAACATTGATAACTTTGCCACTGTTGAGAATCTTCTGCTGCCATTAAACTTGTGTTGCTGAACATTATTCTTGCTGGTTACCAATCCATGTTAGTTGTTACTTTTCTTGTGTTAAGATAACCGTCACTATATTTCTGTGTAAAACACCAATAAGTGCAGCCTTTGATGCGTTGATTTTGATTTTCATTAAATGCTGAATATGATTCTAAAAAAAACTGCACTTGAGTTCTGAAATTTCCAATCTGGCTTTCAGCATTGTTTTCTCCAATCGAACTATATCAAATTGTAGTCATCTATCTCAGCTTTTAGCACCTACATGCGCCGCATTTTCATTGGTGTTGATGTCCTCTACGTGCTGAAATTCTGCTTTTAAGAACAAAAAAATCTGCACATGTGAATTTGAAAATCTGGTTTCAACCTCTCAACTATGAATTCTTAGCTTACTTGCTGCAATTGATTTCTATAAAACTACAGTTAGCAAAATCCCATCTTATCTCAGTTTTTCTAACTATTACTTCTGCACTTATCTCTTGCACTTAAACAATAGTCATTTCCAGCTTATTGAGTTTATCTTGAAAATAAGTATATCTTAATTCAGTAGATTTGCATGCTTACTCCCTAGTTGTACCATAAACTTTTATCATGCGTCACTTTACTCAAAGGGAAGTTATAGCTAGAACAGAATTAATAACTATTAGGGAACACTATAGGACTCTTATACATAGGCCTAATAGTTCTATAAAACAAAAATGTAGGGTTCTCACACATGGGCCTAATAGTTTTACAACATATGTTTGGTGCAATGGATATAAAGGTAAAACTATTATTGATCATTTTGTCAAGTACAATATCATATCTCCTAGATCCCTTGAAAAATTTGGCCTTACCATAGAGAAAAATCCTAACCCTTATTGCATAACTTGGGATGATTTGACTTCAACTTTAGTTGACTTTCAATGCTTAGTTCCTATTCAATTAGGCAATATTAAAACAAAAATTTGGTGTGATGTCATGAGTTTAGAAGGATTTGACATCTTATTAGGGAATGAATTCATGCATGATTATCAAGGACATTATTTTCACAACCCTTGGAGTTATAGTTTTATTCATAAAGGGATGCCACACATAATCCACCCTTATGATGAGTTCAAAGAGCTAATGAAAAGGAATCAACAACTTATAGAGGGAATAGGAAAACACCACTTACAAGTTAAACATAGGAATTCTAATCCTCTAGAGTTCAAACAAACCTTAGAGCCTACTTTAGAACCTAAACCATGTCTTGATGAAACCACTAAATTTGAAGAAATAAATCATGAAGTACCATTACCTTCAATTTTAGGGCCCATACCCATAGGTTCTTTAGAAAATATGCCTCAACTTGAGTCTAACACATTTATTCCAACTAAGGAACCCATTAATAATTTATGTGAGAATCAATTGCCCACAGAGACTCCATTAGGCATAAAACAACTTAAGTTTGGAACATTTATCATTGATGACTTAGATAGCCAAGTTGAATCCACATCCATAGATCATGATGAACCACACTTTGCACCAATGTTAGATCCTTTTGCCATTGACCTAGACCCCAAGTCTCAATCATTAAGAGAACCACATCTTGAAGGCTTAGAAGACTTGACCCATGATCCCATGATCCTTGAGTCATGCCTCTTAGATCCAACTACCCACGCTCCTAAGCCACCTGTAAGGTCAATCAAACAAAGTGAAAACATGAGTGCTTTACCTCTTTTGCAAGTTGAATATATTGATTTTATCTTTCCTTCTCTTAGATCCTATAATGGACTACTTGAGCTTCCTAATATGTCTTGTTTAAATCTGAATTTTCTTTCACCTAGCTTCTTGATTGTGAGAAGTACATTAGGGGTTAAAACAAGACAACCCACTCAACTTATGCATGATCAACTTCTCTTCCTACCTATCCTCAAAGATGAATACACTTATAGGCCTCCACCTAAGCGTGATAAATTGTTAATTTCCATGCTATTAGTTTAATTGTTGCTAGTCGTTTTAATTAACCTAAGTTTCTCCAGGAGTAGAAACATTTGAACCGGGGGTGTATGATGCAGGAGCATTTTGACATATTTATGACTTAGTCAATTTTTGCATAATTATCGTATATCTTGATTGATTTTATTAGAATGCAATCCTAATTGTAATGAGGCACTAATTCATATCATATGTCATATGAGGTCACATCGAATCAAGGTCAAAACTTTAGCCCAAGTTCAACTTGAGTTCAACCCAAGTTCAAGTATGAAGAAAACTCTTGGACCAATCCAAAAGAAAAGAACCAGCCCACAAGGAAGAAGACCCAAAGTTTTGGCACCCCAAATCTATTAGAAGACACCAAGAAGGCATAAGTAGCTGCTACTTTTGTTGGAGATAAACAAGACAGCTTCGAAAGCTGCATGTTTCCATTTGCGTGAAGAAAAGGACAGCATGCTTGTGAGAAGAAGAATGCCATTGCTTGAAGGGGAAAGCACCGTTGGAGCTTACAGCCAACGGCTATAATTCCTGCTATGTTTCCAACCATCACCTATAAGATGGTCTCTCCTCTTTTGTAATCAGCAGAGTTTTTAAGACAAGATTTTAACAATGAATGGAAATGGTTTTCGTTTCTATCGGATGTTTCTTCCCTTCTTCCTTTGATAGCTGAAGGTTCCATGGATTTGGAACTCTTTCACTATCTTCTTCTCTAACCTTCCATGGACTTGGAACCTCTACGACATCCATCTTCCACCTCTGCCACGCTTAAACAAGCTTCCGCCGCTGTCGCATTCCACACCCAGTTTCCAGCCGAGTCCAGCTTTGGACTCTCCGTTCGCCTCGCCGCCAGCGACGATCCAACCGACGGATCGTCCTCAAACTCCAGCCACGCATCCTCCCTTTCAGGTCGAACCCACAACCGGAGGGATCGCCCCATCCGACGTCTGGATCGCCGGAATCGGGAGATTTCCGGTGACGCCTCCGCTCACGCCCTGTTTCCGCCCTTCTCCACTGATCGCCGTCGATCTCCTCCGACAAGCCCCCGTTCGACCCCAAACTCCGGCCACGCCTTGTCCAGCATCACAAGGATCCCCAACTGTAGCAGGTCCGGCGATCGTGCACCACCGGACGACCGCCTATCAACTCTGCTCCACGCTCGTTTTCCCCTGTTTCCGCCCAGCTTCCGCCTCAGATCCGCCTTTCATCGTTGATCTTCCCCGTCCGGCCATCTTTCATCTCCAAGCTCCGGCCACGTCCTCTCGTCAGCCACACCATCCTCCAGCAGCAGCAGGTTCCGAGTTCGTGCACCACCGGTTGCCCGGCGACGACCTATGTTCCACCTGCGCACCTCCCCTGTTCCGACCGAACAGGCGCTTTTCCGCTTCTGCCAGTGCTCCGTTGCTCGGCCACCCCTCGTCGGAGCTCCGACGTCACCAAAGCCATCTCGTCCTTCCTTCATCTCCAATGACTCTGACGAGCAATCCCTGCACCGGCGCCGTTGATCGGCGCAAGCCCTGCTTCCAGATTTCCCTCTGTTCCCTGCTTTGTTTTCGGATTATGCTCCCTAAACTAATTTGATTAGTCTTCTCTTTGCAGGAAATTTACGGGGTTGCGAACACAGAACTCTTCATATTTGTCACGAATAGGACGCACTGATCTTGTCCTAACACAGTGAATTCTGGTAAAAATACTCTTTGTTCTGGTTTGCACAACACGTGTCTCCACCCCACATCAAAGCCCCCTTTGGTCTAGATCATATCAAACCCTAAGGTTCAAGATCTAACCGTTCATCTCCTGATGCTCCTGATCTCACCGATCTAGCATCACCTCTCTCGATCGAAGCTTACCGATCTCAAGCCCTAATCAATCAAACATGATCAGACCAGATCTCACTTACAATCAGAGATTAAATCCCTTTAAACTGAACCCAAACAATTCAGTCCACACGATCTGACTCAAGTAAGCCATATCATCAAATTGTGCGACCCTGAGGGTTTCCTTTGAATGTCAGTAACGATAACTTTCGTTATCACGATCAGTGAGGGGTATCTAGCAACACATCACTGTCTCCCGATATAAAGGAAAGAGTCTTCCAAGACTACTCCCAAAACACAGCATAAGGGTGAATGCACTTCACTAGGCATACATGTTTCCTTTGCCACTGGATGTTCTTATTGGACAAGCGTGTCAAGCCTGTGACTCCAATATGATGAGCATGATTAGATCAGATGAACATAGTCACCTGGGTATGGCCATACACTTTCTCAATCATCTCATTCAGGGGGGGCCCCTTTAGAACACCACACTCCTTGAACAAGGAGACGGCAATCCTTTATCTATCACTAGTGTCCTAACCTGACTCATGATCATTATCCAAGATAGTCTATAATCATTATGTTTCAAATGATATTGAACTACCTCAAAACAATGACAATCATCATCTAGAAACACAAGTGATCTCAAGTCAGAGGACATGTGCCACTTGATGCAAACAAGGATTATTCACATTGTGACAAGCAATTGAATATCCTAGTAGGGTCTGTCCAGTACATCCAATGTACCCATGAGTCTACATCTTATTCCATGCTCGAAGTGAAGGAACCCCTAGTTCAAAGGGGGGGAGAAACCCTAAACTTGCGATTCTAACAAGCATGGCGAAAAGGGTTTCTAAACAAGATCGAATATGATAACTATATGATCAACTTGAAGTTATGAGAACTCATACCAAAGCCATGAAGAGGGTGGCGGCTTGGAAGCAAGAGATCAAAGTAGGTCTCCTCTTCAAGTTCACACACAAGATGAGGGGTGGCTACCCTTTAGGATCTTCCTTGTGCTAGCAAGAGATCCCAATGTCCTTGTCGTGTGTTGAGATGCGCTTGGCCGAGAGCTACCGTCTCCAAGAATCCTCTTTCGTCCAACGAAGATGACAATTCAGTAAAACCGATTTGCGTTAAGCCTTCTCCAATCAAGTCATGGCGTTACACTTCCATAAATGGAAGGTTTTCAAGCCATGCGCTCACTTGAAGGAAAAACCGCCCAACAAGCCTTTACACCTTGAACCATACGTTCACACATGTGAAACGGTTCAAGTCAATTAGGTTCAACCCAATTCGGTTCATTAAACCAGCCCAAGCCATGGTCTAGATCTCTTTGAACCAAATTGTTCAAGATCTAACCATTCATCTCTTGATGCTCTTGATCTCTATGATCTAGCATCCAAACTCTCGATCGAAGCTTACCGATCTCAAGCCCCAATCAATCAAACATGATCAGACTAGATCTCACTTACAATCAGAGTCTGAACTCGTTTAAACTGAGTCTAAACAGTTCAGTCCACACGATCTGACTTAAGTAAGCCATATCATCAAATTGTGCGACCCTGAGGGTTTCCTCTAAATGTCGGTAACGATAACTTACGTTATCACGATCAGTGAGGGGTATCTAGCAACACATCACTGTCTCCCGATATAAAGGAAAGAGTCTTCCAAGACTCCACCCAAACCATAGCACAAGTGTGAATCAACTCACTTGGCATACATGTGTCCTTTGCCACTGGATGTTCTTATTGGACAAGCGGGTCAAGCTTGTAACTCCAATATGATGAGCATGATTAGATCAGATGAACATAGTCATCTGGGTATGGCCATACACTTCCTCAATCATCTCATATCGGGGGGGCCCCTTAGAACATCACACTCCTTGAACAAGGAGACGGCAATCCTTTATCTATCACAAGAGCCCTAACCTGACTCAAGCTCACCATCCAAGATAGTCTATAATCATTATGTTTCAAATGATATTGAACTACCCCAAAACAATGACAATCATCATTTAGAAACACAAGTGATCTCAAGTCAAAGGACATGTGCCACTTGCTGCTTATAAGGATCATTCACATTGTGACAAGCAATGGAATATCCCAGTAGGGTCTGTCCAGTACATCCAATGTACCCATGAGTCTACATCTTATTCCATGCTCGAAGCATCCTATAAGATTAGCACACATATTAGTCTCAATCATATCAAGGCTGTCTCATGTTCACCAAGATATCTCGACTAAGGACATATAGACTGTCAGCCTAGCTGAACAGCTTTGAGACATTATTCAGAAGTACACTTATTACAGCAGACAAGGTAACAACCTGAATAATAACCATGCCTTTATAAACACAACAGTTTATTACATGATACTATTACAATCCCAAAGGCCTCAAACATTAGCCTTAAGGGCATACCCCAACAATCTCCCACTTGCACTTAATCTAATGGTTGAGAAATCTCAAACCCATATTATTACAGTGCTTCTCATGCTTCTGCTGCGCCAGAGGCTTGGTAAGCGGGTCTGCCAGATTGTCATCTGTATGAACCTTGCAAATCTTGATCTCGCCACGATCAATGATCTCCCGGATCAAGTGAAACCGTCTCTGTATGTGCTTGGACTTCTGGTGCGACCGTGGTTCCTTTGCTTGTGCTATTGCTCCAGTGTTATCACAGAAGATAACCAAAGGATCTGCACTCGAAGGAACGACACCAAGTTCTCTCACGAACTTACGAATCCAGACTGCCTCCTTGGATGCTTCCGAGGCTGCAACATACTCGGCTTCTGTTGTGGAATCACCAACAGTTGACTGTTTGAAACTCTTCCACACCACTGCTCCACCATTCAAGCTAAAAATATAGCCTGACTGCGATCGGAAATCATCCTGGTCCGACTGGAACGAAGCGTCAGTATATCCCTCTATACTGAGTTCTTCCTGACAACCATATATCAAGAACATATCTTTGGTCCTCCGCAGATATTTTAAGATGTTCTTGACTGCAATCCAGTGCGCCAAACCTGGATTACTTTGGAATCGACTGGTCACGCTTAACCCGTAAGCGACGTCTGGGCGAGTACACAACATCGCATACATAATGGACCCAATAGCCGAAGCATAAGGCGTATTGTCCATTTCATCTTTCTCAGTCTGTGTTTGTGGACACTGACTCTTTGAAAGATTCAGACCATGTCTGACTGGAAGATATCCACGTTTAGAATTCTCTAAATGGAATCTCTCCAGGACCTTATCGATGTAAGTACTCTGGCACAGCCCGAGAAGCCTCTTAGATCTATCTCGGTAGATCTTCACACCTAACACATAGGCTGCTTCTCCTAGATCTTTCATCTGGAAACATTTTCCTAACCATGCTTTAACAGCATGCAGTTCAGGAATATCATTTCCAATGATCAAGATGTCATCGACGTAGAGGATTAGGAATGTAATCACGCTCCCACTAAACCTCTTATACACACACGGGTCATCTTCGTTCTTGATGAAACCAAACTCAGAGATTGATTCATCAAAACGAATATTCCAGCTCCTAGATGCTTGTTTCAGTCCATAAATGGACTTCTTTAACTTGCATATTTTATGACGATCTGATGGATTAGTGAAACCTTCAGGTTGTGTCATATACACATCCTCATCCAGATTTCCATTAAGGAAAGCTGTCTTCACATCCATCTGCCAGATCTCATAATCGTAATATGCTGCTATCGCGAAAAGAATCCGAATAGACTTAAACATAGCTACAGGTGAGAAAGTTTCATCATAATCTATCCCGTAGATTTGTTTGAAACCTTTCGCAACTAGCCTGCCTTTATAGGTAACCACGTTACCATCCATGTCAATCTTCTTCTTGAAGATCCATTTACAGCCTATAGGGATTACTCCCGGAGGCGGATCAACCAAATCCCAGACTTGGTTATCTGACATGGAGTCCATCTCGGCTCGCATAGCTTCAAGCCATCTAGCTGACTCCGGTCCACTGACCGCATCCGCATAAGTAAGGGGTTCATCATTATCAATGATGTAGACTCCATCATAGCGCTCAGGCTGTCGACGGATCCTTCCCGATCCTCGCGGTTCCCGTGTTATTTGAGCCTCAGGTTGTTCAATAACCTGATCTACCGGCTCAGGCTCATCCAACTGTGCTTGAGCACTTTGTCCTTCCTCTGGATTCTCATCCAGTTTTATTTCTCTCCCACTGGCCTCTTGCAGAAGAAACTCCTTCTCAAGGAATATGGCCGTACGAGCAACAAATACCTTGTTCTCTTTGGGATCGTAGAAATAATAACCCTTAGTTTCCTTAGGGTAACCGACAAAGATGCATTTATCAGATCTGCTGTCCAGTTTCCCAGAGGCGAGCATTTTGACATAAGCCTCGCAACCCCAGATCCTGATAAATGTCAAGCTAGGCTGTTTCCCATACCATAACTCATATGGCGTCTTTGAAACTGCCTTGGATGGCACTCGGTTTAGTACCTTTGCAGCTGTCTCCAGTGCAAAACCCCAAAAGGAGTATGGAAGAGTGGCCTGACTCATCATAGAACGAACCATATCAAGTAACGTTCTATTTCTCCTCTCGGACACACCATTCCACTGCGGTGTTCCTGGTGGAGTGAGCTGTGAGATAATCCCACACTCCTTCAGATAGTCAGTAAACGCATGACTTAGGTATTCTCCACCTCGATCAGAACGAAGTGCCTTGATATTTCGGCCTAACTGATTTTGTACTTCATTTTTGAACTCTTTGAACTTGTCAAAAGATTCACTCTTATGTCTCATCAGATAGACATAACCATACCTACTGAAATCATCAGTAAAGGTAATGAAGTACTGATAGCCACCTCTGGCATGTTTACTAAACGGCCCACACACATCACTGTGTATAAGGTCAAGTAAACCTGAAGCCCTTTGACCTTTATTAGGAAAAGGTGACTTCGTCATTTTACCCATTAAACAAGCTTTGCATGTATCAATCTCCTCATAGGAGAATGATCCCAGCAGTCCATGATCATGCAACCGCTTAATGCGCTTCTCATTTATATGGCCTAAACGACTATGCCAAAGCAAGGTGCTGTCATCAGCATACTTGGCTTTCTTATTATCAATGTTTTGTATAGAATATTCCATGTCCAACATGAATAACCCATTGTTAATTGAACCAGTTGCATACACAATATTATCATAAGTCAAAATACACTTTGAAATCTTGCATTCAAAGGCAAATCCTTTCCTGACAAGAGCAGGAATAGAGATAATATTCTTGGTAATACTGGGTACAAAATAACAATTGTTTAATTCTAATACAATGCCAGATGGTAAAGTAATGAAATAGTCTCCTACAGCAACAGCAGCAACCCGTGCCCCGTTTCCGACTCGTAGGTCTACCTCATGCTGTCCCACCTGCCTTCTTCTCTTGAGTTCCTGTACATTTGAACAAATGTGAACTCCACATGCAGTGTCCAACACCCATGAAATAGAAGAAGATGAAACCATGACTTCCGTCACGAATATACCTGAGCCAGAAGCAACGCTTCCCCTCTTATCTCCTTGGAGCGCTTTACAGTCCTTTTTCCAGTGACCAAGCTGGCCACAGTGGAAACACCTGTTGTCCTTCGACCGCTTCACCTTCTGTTTCAGAGCCTTGCTGTAATTCTTGATAGGGGCCTTGCCCTTCTTCCCCTTCTTCTTGTTCCTAGAAGGAACCATTAAGACAGAGGTTGAAGGCTTTCCCTTCAGAGTTTCCTCAGTGGTCAAGAGCATATTCAGCAGCTCTGCCGGCGTACAATCGATTTTGTTCATATTAAAATTAATGATGAACGCATCGAAAGAGGGCGGGAGAGACTGCAGAATAATATCCACAGCAAGCTCCTGGTTGATGGTATGCCCCAGTTTCTCTAGAGCCTCCTTGTGCCCAATCATCTTGAGCACGTGAGCTCCCACTGGGCTCCCATCAGCCAGTTTGCTCTGAAAGAAGAGCTTCGTCAGATTATAGCGTTCTGTCCTCGCCTGTGCAGCATACAGCATCTTGAGGTTCGCTATATTCTCTATAGCCGACATATCCTCATGCTGACGCTGCAGCGGTGGCGTCATAGACGCTAGCATCAGGCAAGCGACATCAATGCTATCATTGACGTGCTTTTCATAGGCTTCCCGAACCGCCCTTGCGGCGTTCGGAGCGGGCTGCGGCGGTATCGCCGTCTCGAGGACATACAGTTTCCTCTCTGCCTTAAGAACGATCTTAAGGTGTCCGAACCAGTCAGAGAAGTTCGGCCCAGCAAACTTCTCCCTTTCCAATAGGGATCGCACATTGAAGCTCATGGTGTTCGTTGCTGCAGGAATCTACAACAATGCAAGAACAGCAAGGTCAGTATCAATGTTCAGAATCAATCCAGGACTTAAGAAAGATTCTTTTCTCACTATTTTGTCTGACTGAAAAATCCAGTAAACAGTCCGAAAGAGTAACACTCTTTTAGTGAGATGGGATCCAGATTTCATACTTGGTCTCCGCGTCCCGCTCAGGCGAGATAAGATGCACAGAGATGACAAGCACTAATTTCTGGTAGGCTGTCCCAGCCAATCACCAACCCGTGCGATTCCCCTTCATCTGGGCAATCCAGCAGACTGTGCCAACTGAGTTGGTACAACACAGTCTCTGATCCCACAGATGGCTGCCTCCATGTGCTACCATATGCGCCACATATGCAGCCTACATGGTCAAGCTGACCTGACCTACTCCCTGGACCACCACGTGCTATGCTGAGCAACGAGAGGGGATAAATCCCAACTCTGTAACACGCAGGTGAAATCCAGCACCGTCTGAAGATAGATGGACGTGCCCACTGAGTGGGTTCAACACGGCTCCAACGATAGTCAGAACGGCGAGGTTTCGCGTCAGAAGGCTTACGAGCTTGATATATTAGCGTTGGATTTTAACGGTCTTTTATCTTCTTCACTATCATGCAAGTCCTATGGTGATAGCAGAAGATAAACTTAAACATGCAATTCTAATTATTTAAACAATAAATAGAAAGCATGATCTTATGTGGTAAAAGCCCATGAACCCTAGTAAGACCTTAATTTTCCTTAAGTCTTCACTTGAGCTCTTTTGCATCTCATCTGGTCCAACCCAGGGCCCTAGCGCCAAGAGCACCTCAGGTGCGCCACCAGCTGAATGCTCCTTTGGGATGTGTGCATTTGTGCTCTTGTCTAATCAAATACAATTTGATCTATCTAGACAAGCTTTGACTCGCAGGTCAAATATACAATAAATTAATGAAAAAGTGATTCGCAGACCACAATAAATTTAACTTATAAATTACCAGGCACGCAGGCCCCAGCACAGCACACAATAGGGCAACCCACATAAGACTAAATAAACAAGCATATGGTTCAATCAACATGTGATCCAATCAGGAAATAAAATTTTTTTTTTTTTTTGAAAATACCCCATGGCATCAATTTTAATTTCCTTATGAGCCCTATAACCTTACAATGGTCCATTGATGGGGATCCACTCATCCATCTAGTTAGATCCTTTGCCCTTGCATGCACCGAGTCCTAACTGACCCGTGTTGACCTAATGGTCAACCATGCTTGCGCCAAGGGCTGAACCACCCTCATGAGTTTTGGCAAGCGGGTGTGACCCCGGGCCTAACTCATGTGTGTTCAATAGTGTCTCAACCAGACCTCGCTACACGCCCTAGATGCAGTCAACCCATAGCCACCTTGTGCTTGCGCACAGGTGCTATCAGGTCAACCCATCTAGGCTGTCAGATGGTCTGATCAGACTAGTTGGATCTAACCTAGAAGATGCTTTCAACCCTATCAACCCATCTAAGGATTTAATATAGTGGCACCTTAGATCTAATCATGCGCGCAAGATATAAGTTTTGGAAAACTTCTAGAACATGCGCAAACAAACAAACAAACAACATGCTTGCAAGTTGATAACCCTTAGATCTAAGGGGGTCCCCTTCAAGGGGGAGCGCAAACTTTAAGGGGGTCCCCTTCAAGGGGGAGCGCATACTTCATCTAACCATGATACAAGCGCAAATTGATGTAAGCATGATACAAGCGCAACTTCATGTAAGCATGATACAAGCGCAAATTGATGTAAGCATGATACAAGCGCAAATTGATGTAAGCATGATACAAGCGCAACTTCATGTAAGCATGATACAAGCGCAACTACATGTAAACAAAGCATACATCAAGTAAAAGTAAGCGCAACATGTATGGATCACAAGGACTTGAAGCAATCATATAGATCATATCAAGAACCAGCTCTGATACCAATTGAAGGAACCCCTAGTTCAAAGGGGGGGAGAAACCCTAAACTTGCGATTCTAACAAGCATGGCGAAAAGGGTTTCTAAACAAGATCGAATATGATAACTATATGATCAACTTGAAGTTATGAGAACTCATACCAAAGCCATGAAGAGGGTGGCGGCTTGGAAGCAAGAGATCAAAGTAGGTCTCCTCTTCAAGTTCACACACAAGATGAGGGGTGGCTACCCTTTAGGATCTTCCTTGTGCTAGCAAGAGATCCCAATGTCCTTGTCGTGTGTTGAGATGCGCTTGGCCGAGAGCTACCGTCTCCAAGAATCCTCTTTCGTCCAACGAAGATGACAATTCAGTAAAACCGATTTGCGTTAAGCCTTCTCCAATCAAGTCATGGCGTTACACTTCCATAAATGGAAGGTTTTCAAGCCATGCGCTCACTTGAAGGAAAAACCGCCCAACAAGCCTTTACACCTTGAACCATACGTTCACACATGTGAACCGGTTCAAGTCAATTAGGTTCAACCCAATTCGGTTCATTAAACCAGCCCAAGCCATGGTCTAGATCTCTTTGAACCAAATGGTTCAAGATCTAACCATTCATCTCTTGATGCTCTTGATCTCTATGATCTAGCATCCAAACTCTCGATCGAAGCTTACCGATCTCAAGCCCCAATCAATCAAACATGATCAGACTAGATCTCACTTACAATCAGAGTCTAAACTCGTTTAAACTGAGTCTAAACAGTTCAGTCCACACGATCTGACTTAAGTAAGCCATATCATCAAATTGTGCGACCCTGAGGGTTTCCTCTAAATGTCGGTAACGATAACTTACGTTATCACGATCAGTGAGGGGTATCTAGCAACACATCACTGTCTCCCGATATAAAGGAAAGAGTCTTCCAAGACTCCACCCAAACCATAGCACAAGTGTGAATCAACTCACTTGGCATACATGTGTCCTTTGCCACTGGATGTTCTTATTGGACAAGCGGGTCAAGCTTGTAACTCCAATATGATGAGCATGATTAGATCAGATGAACATAGTCATCTGGGTATGGCCATACACTTCCTCAATCATCTCATATCGGGGGGGCCCCTTAGAACATCACACTCCTTGAACAAGGAGACGGCAATCCTTTATCTATCACAAGAGCCCTAACCTGACTCAAGCTCACCATCCAAGATAGTCTATAATCATTATGTTTCAAATGATATTGAACTACCTCAAAACAATGACAATCATCATTTAGAAACACAAGTGATCTCAAGTCAAAGGACATGTGCCACTTGCTGCTTATAAGGATCATTCACATTGTGACAAGCAATGGAATCCACACTGTATGGAATCCACATTGTGACAATCAATGATCTCCCGGATCAAGTGAAACCGTCTCTGTATGTGCTTGGACTTCGGGTGCGACCGTGGTTCCTTTGCTTGTGCGATGGCTCCAGTGTTATCACAGAAGATAACCAAAGGATCTGCACTCGAAGGAACAACACCAAGTTCTCTCACGAACTTACGAATCCACACTGCCTCCTTGGATGCTTCCGAGGCTGCAACATACTCGGCTTCTGTTGTGGAATCAGCAACAGTAGACTGTTTGAAACTCTTCCACACCACTGCTCCACCATTCAAGCTAAAAACATAGCCTGATTGCGATCGGAAATCATCCTGGTCCGACTGGAACGAAGCGTCAGTATATCCTTCTATACTGAGTTCTTCCTGACCACCATATATCAAGAACATATCTTTGGTCCTCCGCAGATATTTTAAAATGTTCTTGACTGCAATCCAGTGCGCCATACCTGGATTACTTTGGAATCGACTGGTCACGCTTAACCCGTAAGCGACGTCAGGGCGAGTACACAACATCGCATACATAATGGACCCAATAGCCGAAGCATAAGGCGTATTGTCCATTTCATCTTTCTCAGTCTGTGTTTGTGGACACTGACTCTTCGAACGATTCAGACCATGTCTGACTGGAAGATATCCTCGTTTAGAATTCTCTAAATGAAATCTCTCCAGGACTTTATCGATGTAAGTACTCTGGCACAGCCCGAGAAGCCTCTTAGATCTATCCCTGTAGATCTTCACACCTAATACATAGGCTGCTTCTCCTAGATCTTTCATCTGGAAACATTTCCTTAGCCATGCTTTAACAGCATGCATTTCAGGAATATTGTTTCCAATGATTAAGATATCATCGACGTAGAGGACTAGGAAAGTAATCACGCTCCCACTAAACCTCTTATATACACACGGGTCATCCTCGTTCTTGATGAAACCAAACTCAGAGATTGATTCATCAAAACGAATATTCCAGCTTCTAGATGCTTGTTTAAGTCCATAAATGGACTTCTTTAACTTGCATATTTTATGATGATCTGATGGATTAGTGAAACCTTCAGGTTGTGTCATATACACATCCTCATCCAGATTTCCATTAAGGAAAGCGGTCTTCACATCCATCTGCCAGATCTCATAATCGTAATATGCTGCTATCGCGAAAAGAATCCGAATAGACTTAAACATGGCCACAGGTGAGAAAGTTTCATCATAATCTATCCCGTAGATTTGTTTGAAACCTTTCGCAACAAGCCTGCCTTTATAGGTAACCACGTTACCATCCATGTCAATCTTCTTCTTGAAGATCCATTTACAGCCTATAGGGATAACTCCCGGAGGCGGATCAACCAAATCCCAGACTTGGTTATCTGACATGGAGTCCATCTCGGCTCGCATAGCTTCAAGCCATCTAGCTGACTCCGGTCCACTGACCGCATCCGCATAAGTCAGGGGTTCATCATTATCAATGATGTAGACTCCGTCATAGCGCTCAGGCTGTCGACGGATCCTTCCCGATCTTCGCGGTTCCCGTGATATCTGAGCCTCAGGTTGTTCAATAACCTGTTCTACCGGCTCAGGCTCATCCAACTGTGCTTGACTACTTTGTCCTTCCTCTGGATTCTCATCCACCTTTATTTCTCTCCCACTGGCTTCTTGCAGAAGAAACTCCTTCTCAAGAAATATGGCCGTTCGAGCAACAAATACCTTGTTGTCTTTGGGATCGTAGAAATAATAACCCTTAGTTTCCTTAGGGTAACCGACAAAGATGCATTTCTCAGATCTGCTCTCCAGTTTCCCAGAGGCGAGCTTTTTGACATAAGCCTCGCAACCCCAGATCTTAATAAATGTCAAGCTAGGCTGTTTCCCATACCATAATTCATATGGAGTCTTTGAAACTGCCTTGGATGGCACTCGGTTTAGTACCTTTGCAGCTGTTTCCAGTGCAAATCCCCAAAAGGAGTAAGGAAGAGTAGCCTGACTCATCATAGAACGAACCATATCAAGTAACGTTCTATTTCTCCTCTCGGACACACCATTCCTATTGCGGTGTTCCTGGTGGAGTGAGCTGTGAGATAATCCCACACTCCTTCAGATAGTCAGTAAACGCATGACTCAAGTATTCTCCACCTCGATCAGAACGAAGTGCCTTGATATTTCGGCCTAGCTGATTCTGTACTTCATTTTTTTGAACTTGTCAAAAGATTCACTTTTATGTCTTATTAAATAGACATACCCATATCTATTGAAATCATCAGTAAAGGTAATGAAGTACTGATAGCCACCTCTGGCATGTTTACTAAATGGCCCACACACATCACTGTGTATAAGGTCAAGTAAACCTGAAGCCCTTTGACCTTTGTGAGGAAAAGGAGACTTCGTCATTTTACCCATTAAACAAGCTTTGCATGTATCAATCTCCTCATAGGAGAATGATCCCAGCAATCCATGATCATGCAACCGCTTAATGCGCTTCTTGTTAATATGGCCTAAACGACTATGCCATAGCAAGGTGCTGTCATCAGCATACTTGGCTTTCTTATTATCAATGTTTTGTATAGAATATTCCATGTCCAACATGAATAACCCATTGTTAATTGAACCAGTAGCATAAACAATATTATCAAGAGTAAGATAACACTTTGAAATCTTGCATTCAAAGGAAAACCCTTTCCTGACAAGAGCAGGAATAGAGATAATATTTTTGGTAATACTGTGTACAAAATAACAATTGTTTAATTCTAATACAATGCCAGATGGTAATGAGATGTGATAATCCCCTACAGCAACAGCAGCAACCCGTGCCCCGTTTCCAACGCGTAGGTCCACCTCATGCTGTCCCACCTGCCTTCTTCTCTTGAGTTCCTGCACATTTGAACAAATGTGAACTCCACATGCAGTGTCCAACACCCATGAAATGGAAGAAGAAGATAACATGACCTCAGTCACATATATACCTGAGCCAGAAGCAATGCTTCCCCTCTTATCTCCTTGGAGCGCTTTATAGTCCTTTTTCCAGTGACCCAGCTGGCCACAGTGGAAACACCTGTTGTCCTTTGACCACTTTACCTTCTGTTTCAGAGCCTTGCTGTAACTCTTGACAGGGGCTTTGCCCTTCTTCCCCTTCTTCTTGTTCCTGGAAGGAACCATTAAGACAGAGGTTGAAGGCTTTCCCTTCAGAGTTTCCTCAGTAGTCAAGAGCATATTCAGCAGCTCTGCAGGAGTACAATCGATTTTGTTCATATTAAAGTTAATAATGAACGCATCTAAAGAGGGCGGGAGAGACTGCAGAATAATGTCTACAGCAAGCTCCTGGTTGATGGTATGCCCTAGTTTCTCCAGAGCCTCCTTGTGCCCAATCATCTTGAGCACGTGAGCTCCCACTGGGCTCCCTTCAGCCAGTTTGTTCTGAAAGAAAAGCTTTGTCAGATTATAGCGTTCTGTCCTCGCCTGTGCAGCATACAGCATCTTGAGGTTCGCTATAATCTCTATAGCTGACAT
This sequence comes from Costus lasius, assembly GCA_027563935.2. Taxonomy (NCBI): domain Eukaryota; kingdom Viridiplantae; phylum Streptophyta; class Magnoliopsida; order Zingiberales; family Costaceae; genus Costus; species Costus lasius. Next base: position 59,175,808 of record CM050454.1, on the reverse strand, counting down.
ATCCTCATGCTGACGCTGCAGCGGTGGCGTCATAGACGCTAGCATCAGGCAAGCGACATCAATGCTATCATTGACGTGCTTTTCATAGGCATCACGAACCGCCCTTGCGGCGTTCGCAGCGGGTTGAGGCGGCACAGCCGTCTCGAGGACATACAGTTTCCTCTCTGCCTTAAGAACGATCTTAAGGTGTACGAACCAGTCTGAGAAGTTTGGCCCAGCAAACTTCTCCCTTTCCAGTAGGGATCGCACATTGAAGCTCATGGTGTTCGTTGCTGCAGGAATCTACAACAATGCAAGAACAGCAAGGTCAGTATCAATGTTAAGAATCAATCAGGACTTAAGAATGATTCTTTTTCTCACTATTTTATCTGGCTGAAAAATCCAGCAAAACAGCCCGAAAGAGTAGAACTCTTTTAGTGAGATGGGATCCAGATTTCATACATGGTCTCCGCGTCCCGCTCAGGCGAGATAAGATGCACAGAGATGACAAGCACTAATTTCTGGTAGGCTGTTCCAGCCAATCGCCAACCCGTGCGATTCCCCTTCACCTGGGCAATCCAGCAGACTGTGCCAACTGAGTTGGTACAACACAGTCTCTGATCCCTCAGATGGCTGCCTCCATGCGCTACCATATGCGCCACATATGTAGCCTACATGGTCAAGCTGACCCGACCTACTCCCTGGACCACCACGTGCTATGCTGAGCAACGAGAAGCGATAAATCCCTTCTCTGTAACACGCAGGTGTAATCCCGCACCGTCTGAAGATAGATGGACGTGCCCACTGAGTGGGTACAACACGGCTCCAACGATAGTCAGAACAGTGAGGTTTCGCGTCAGAAGGCATTACGTGCTTGATATTTTAGCGTTTGGATTTTAACGGTCTTTTATCTTCTTACTATCAGGCAAATCCTATGGCTATAGCAGAAGATAAATAACTCATGCAATTCTAATTATTAAACAATAAAAGAAAGCATGGATCTTATGTGGTAAAAGCCCATAGCCTAAGTAAGACCTTAATTAACTTAAGTCTTCACTTGCTTTTCTTGGGTCTTTTGCATCTCATCTGGTCCAACCCAGGGCCCTAGCGCTCAATGCAGCTCAGGTGCGCCCACCAGCTGAATGCGCCTCTGCGATGTGTGCTTTTGTGCTCTTGTCTAATCAAATACATTTTGATCTATCTAGACAAGCTTGACTCGCAGGTCAATTATATAATAAATTAATTAAAAATGTGATTCGCAGATCACAATAAAAATTAATTTACAAGTTTAATTCCAGGCTCGCAGGCCCCAGCACAGCACACATTAAATTGGGCATCCCACATAAGATTAAATAAACAAACATCATGGCATCATGCAATCAACATGTGATCCATTATAAAGAAAATAAAAGTTTTGAAAACCCATTGGCATCAATTTTAATTTTCTTATGTGCCCTACAACCTTACAACGGTCCATTGATAGGGATCCACTCATCAATCTAGTTAGATCCATGCCCTTTCATGCACCAAGTCCTAACTGACTCGAGTTGACCTAATGGTCAACCATGCATGCGCCAAGGGCTGAACAACCAACATGAGTTCTGGCAAGCGGGTGTGACCCCGGGCCTAACTCATGTGTGTTCACTGGTTGTCTCAACCAGACCTCGCTACACGCCTGTGATGCAATCGACCTATAGCCACCTTGTGCTTGCGCACAGGTGCCATCTGGTCGATCCATCTAGGCTGTCAGATGGTCTGATCAGACTATTGGATCTAACCTAGAGGGTGACTTCAACCCCATCAACCCGTCTAAGGGTTTATAGTAAGTGCATATAGATCTAAATGTTTGCGCGCAAGTAGATATAAGTTTTGATGAAATACCATTCAACATACTTAACATGCGCCAACAAGAACATGCATAAACATGAACATCACACATGCGCCAAACACCTAAAACCTAGCATGTGGTTGCGCATGTGAAATAGATCTATACTAACAAGGATCACAAAACAAACAAAGCAATCATATGAACATATATTAACCGCTCTGATACCAATTGTTAGGGTCCCCTTCAAGGGGGAGCGAGAAACCCTAAGGTGAGTACCCCTTTCAAGAGGGGGGCGCAAGTGACCTTTCTTTATTTTAGCAGCGGAATTAGGGTTTCACATTTGATCGCATGCTATACATTCATATGATCAACTTAAACATCAAGTGAAAGATGCGTTACCATGGCCATGAGAAGGAGGCGGCTTGGAAGCAAAGACCAAGAGAGATCTTCTCCACAAGTGACGCACACAAGAAGAGAGATGGCTTCTTCTTGTTGATCTTTGTGCTAGCAAAGATCTTCAAGTGTCCTTGCCGAATGGAAGGGATGGGAGACGAGATCTTGCTTGGGCGAGAGCTCCACACGTTCGTCCACCTCTTCTCCACACGCCAATTGCAAGAAGCCAAGCGAAGTGAAGTCAAGTGGTGAACGGCTTGGCGTTAGGCGTTTTGAAGAAGAGGCCATGATGACTTACCATAAATGGAAGGATGCACTCATAAACGACCAAAACGCCATCACCCTTTCGAACCATGCGTTCACATAAGTGAACCGGTTCTCTTTTGGTTTAATTGCATTTGGTTCAACAAACCAAATCAAATAAGCCCAAGCCCCCTTTGGTCTAGATCATATCAAACCCTAAGGTTCAAGATCTAACCGTTCATCTCCTGATGCTCCTGATCTCACCGATCTAGCATCACCTCTCTCGATCGAAGCTTACCGATCTCAAGCCCTAATTAATCAAACATGATCAGACCAGATCTCACTTACAATCAGAGATTAAATCCCTTTAAACTGAACCCAAACAATTCAGTCCACACGATCTGACTCAAGTAAGCCATATCATCAAATTGTGCGACCCTGAGGGTTTCCTTTGAATGTCGGTAATGATAACTTTCGTTATCACGATCAGTGAGGGGTATCTAGCAACACATCACTGTCTCCCGATATAAAGGAAAGAGTCTTCCAAGACTACTCCCAAAACACAGCACAAGGGTGAATGCACTTCACTAAGCATACATGTTTCCTTTGCCACTGGATGTTCTTATTGGACAAGCGTGTCAAGCCTGTGACTCCAATATGATGAGCATGATTAGATCAGATGAACATAGTCACCTGGGTATGGCCATACACTTTCTCAATCATCTCATTCAGGGGGGCCCCTTTAGAACACCACACTCCTTGAACAAGGAGACGGCAATCATTTATCTATCACTAGTGTCCTAACCTGACTCATGATCATTATCCAAGATAGTCTATAATCATTATGTTTCAAATGATATTGAACTACCTCAAAACAATGACAATCATCATCTAGAAACACAAGTGATCTCAAGTCAGAGGACATGTGCCACTTGATGCAAACAAGGATTATTCACATTGTGACAAGCAATTGAATATCCTAGTAGGGTCTGTCCAGTACATCCAATGTACCCATGAGTCTACATCTTATTCCATGCTCGAAGCATCCTATAAGATTAGAACACATATTAGTCTCAATCATATCAAGGCTGTCTCATGTTCACCAAGATATCTCGACTAAGGACATATGCATGTCAGCCTAGCTGAACAGCTTTGAGACATTATTCAGAAGCACAGTTATTGCAGCAGACAATGTAACAAACTGAATAATAACCATTGCCTTTATAAACATAAGAGTTTATTACATGATACTTTTACAATCCCAAGGCCTCAAACATTAGCCTTAAGGGCATACCCTAACATCTAGGAAGAAGAGAGTCGAATGCTTCTCCTCCAAATGGTACGCACACAAGGTGATGTCGCCTACTCCTTTTTGATCCTTGTGCTAGCAAGGTTCTCCAAAGGTCCTTGTCGTATGGAAGGGAAGAGAAGACAACTTTGCTTGGCGAAACCTCTCCCTTGTCGTCTCAACTTCTCCTCTCGAGAATGTGTGTAGAGACCAAGCCAAAGAGGCGACAAGAGGCGTGAAAAAGAGAACGTGAGGCGTGCCCACGTTTAGAGACATGTTTTCTAAAAATAGAAAAATCTCAACTTGTGATGCGACCATGGGTTTACCCCAATTGCAAATTCCTCTCCTCTTGAACCATGCGCTCACATGATGAGCCGGTTCAATTTGGTCTGGTTCAAAGACCAATTAACCCAAGCAATTTGGTCTAGATCACAATAAACCCTAAGGCTCCAGATCTAACCATTCATCTCTTGATGCTCCTGATCTCACTGATCTAGCATCCATTCTCTCGATCAAAGTTTACCGATCTCAAGCCCTAATCAATCAAACATGATCAGACCAGATCTCACTTACAATCAGAGTTTAAATCCCTTTAAACTGAACCCAAACAATTCAGTCCACACGATCTGACTTAAGTAAGCCATATCATCAAATTGTGCGACCCTATGGGTTTCCTTTAAATGTCGGTAACGACAACTCACGTTATCACGATCAGTGAGGGGTATCTAGCAACACATCACTGTCTCCCGATATAAAGGAAAGAGTCTTCCAAGACTACACCCAAACCACAGCACAAGTGTGAATCCACTTCACTAGGCATACATGTTTCCTTTGCCACTGGATGTTCTTATTGGACAAGCGTGTCAAGCCTGTAGCTCCAATATGATGAGAATGATTAGATCAGATGAACATAGTCACCTGGGTATGGCCATACACTTTCTCAATCATCTCATCCAGGGGGGCCCTATAGAACATCACACTCCAAGCTAGGAGACGGCAATCCTTTATCTATCACTAGCACCCTAACATGATTCATGCTCATCATCCAAGATAGTCTATAACCATTATGTTTCAAATGATATTGAACTACCTCAAAACAATGCCAATCATCATTTAGAAACACAAGTGATCTCAAGTCAGAGGAAGTATGCCACTTGTTTGCATACAAGGATTATTCACATTGTGACAAGCAATTGAATATCCTAGTAGGGTCTGTCCAGTACATCCAATGTACCCATGAGTCTACATCTTATTCCATGCTCGAAGCATCCTATAAGATTAGAACACATATTAGTCTCAATCATATCAAGGCTGTCTCATGTTCACCAAGATATCTCGACTAAGGACAAAAGTGCATGTCAGCCAAGCTGAACAGCATTGAGACATTATTCAGAAGTATATGTATTGCAGCAGATAATATAACAACCTGAATAACAACCATTGCCTTTATAAACATAGAGTTTATACATGATACTGATATAATCCCAAGGCCTCAAACATTAGCCTTAAGGGCATACCCCAACAAAGTAACCTTCACAACCATTCTAAAGTAAATAATGAGTATGAATGAAAGATATCAAATAAGGAGGTGAGTCATGAACTACTCCTTTCAAATGAAAAACAAGTTGATCTGGCAAGTTGAAAGTCACAACTTTATGATAACAATCGACATTTGCATGGTAAGAGGAAAGCCAATCCATACCTAGGATGATATCATAGTCTTGAATGTCTAAAATGATCAGATTAGCAGGAAGTTCATGTTCTTCAAGTGAGACCAAACAATAAGGATAAACATGGTGAGCAATCAATGAATTGCTAGCAGGTGTAGACACATATAAGATGGAATGTAACAGTTTAGGTTGTATAGCCAAAGCATGTGCAAAATGTTGTGAAACAAAGGAAAGATTGGAACCAGGATCAAATAACACTTGTGCAAGTTGTCCAGAACATAAACAATACCTTCAACAACTGATTTGGAAGCTTTCGCATATGGTTTTGAGATAACATAGACTTTACCATGAGATGTAGGTTTTGGAGGCATTGGTGCTTTCCTGCTATTATCGGGGCAATCCTTCACTTGATGTCCAAACTTCCCACAAGCAAAACAAGCTCCTGTTGTTCGATAACATCGCCTAGTATCATGTTTTCCTCCACAATTTGCATATGAGACATATCTAATTGGTTGTCTATTCATTTCAAACCCTGGCAACTTTGCTCTTGGGTTAGTTATCTCACCTATAAATTTGAGCAAAAGGCCTAAACTTATCTCTTTTATTCCTCAAGTCTTGGATCTCTTCCATATCTTTCTCCACGATAGCTGCCCGATCAACAACTTCAACATATGTTCTTAGTTTTAAAACAGAAATCTTACCATGTATACTTGGCCTTAATCCTCTTTCAAATTTCTTTGCCCTCTTAGCTTCATCAGTAACCAAATGTGGAGCAAATATGGATAATTCAATAAATTTTGCATCATATTGTGCAACAGAAAGATTTCCTTGTATCAACTGTATAAATTCAATTTCCTTTTGATCCTACTTCTCCTTCCAACATAAAAGAGGCAAAAGAAACTTTTTGTGTATCTGAACAATTTATCACATCAAATACCCCTATGTCATCACAAGTAAACTCCAATTAATCATCAATTTCATATAAATCATAATTTAAACATCAAAATTCCTCAAATCATGATCATCTAAACATCAACATTCCATAGAGGTTTACGATCAAGTGAATTAGAAGATCTTTATAAGCTTCATCAATAAATTGAAAGGACATTTCATTGCAGAAAACGATTAAAGGAATTGAGTGCTAGAGAAATATCAAGGAGAACTAAACCTATTCCTATTATTTTGACGATGGCAAACAACAACAAACTATAAAAGATTTTGCTACTCCAAATGCGCAGGGTCTTTACTCAAGCATTTCTCGACCTCTAGTGGAGGCTAATAATTTTGAGATAAAGCCCTCTCTCTTATCGATGGTTCAGTAGAACCAATTCGAAGGCCTGCCTTCTTAAGATCCAAACATGCACATACCACAAAGATGAATGGAGTTTCTAGTGATGCTCTACAATTACAACTCTTCTCATCCTCTCTTCAGGATAGAGCTTGAAATTTGCTATATTATCTACAACCAGAGTCGCTTACAACTTGGGAAGAACTCTCCCAGTCATTTCTATCGAAATATTTTCCCCCAAGCAAGACTATTCAACTGCAAAATCAGATCACTGGTTTCACCCAAAAAGAAGAGGATTCTTTATATGAAGATGGGAGCGATTCAAGGAGCTTCAACGCTTATGACCACACCATGGCTTGGAAAGATGGGTAATTTTTCATAACTTTTAACGTGGTCTTAACTATAATACACGTCTTACTATAGATTCACCTGCTAGTGGGGTGATCATGAACAAGAACCTCAATGAAGCGATGAATCTATTGGAGGACATGGCATTGGACCATAACCAATGGGCTGGAGAATGAGGTACATCATATAGGGCTGTCGCGCCAGGTAAATATGAATTATATCTATAAAGTTCTTTAGCTGCCAAGTGAGACTGAATATCATGTAAATTGGATTCGATGAATGTTAGTTCTGTTGATTCAAGTTCTAATCCTTATGTATGTGAGATTTAAGGTATTATTGGCCACAACCATGTTAATTGTCAATTATCTGCTTACAAACCTTCTGAACCACACCGAGTATATGTTAATGAAGTAGGGAACCAAAATTCTAGATATCAACTTAATCCCTACTCAAATACATACAACCCTGGTTGGAGAAACCATCTTAACTTTTCTTATAGGAATAATCCTAAGCTTGCTCCACAATGGAACTACAGACCACCACCAGGCGTTCAACCTCGACCATATGCACCACAACCTCATAAGACCACCCCCCCCCCCCCCCCCCGAAGTTATCACGGAAAATTTCATCTCTTCTCAAACAAAAACAATTGAGAGTGTTAATGCTATAATGCATTTTGTGACAACTAGAATGGATTCCATCAAAGCCCATAACAAACAAATGGATACACGATTGGCAAACCTTGCCACCAGCCTAGCAAGACCTTTAGGTAGGTTACCTTCTCAACCTGAACAGCACCCACGAGAAAATTGCAGTGCAATTACTACTCATGGTGTTAGTGGAGGAGAGAGAAGATGAAGATGACCCTAACCTGAGTCCTGACGCATGTACCAGTGATAACCCGAACCCAAGAGACCAAATGAGGAGAGAGAAGATGAAGTGAGTCAACCAGCTTATATCCCACCATCGTATTACAAGCCACCAATTTCATTGCCCCAAAGACTGGCTTGGGCAAAACTGGATAAACAATTCAGAAAATTTTTAGATATTTTGTAGAAACTATATATTAATATCCCCTTTAATGAAGCTTTAACGCAGATGCCACATATGCTAGATTCTTAAAGGACATTCTTTCAAATCGAAGGAAGCTGAAGCAACCGGGCATAGTGGCGCTAATCGAGGAGTGCAGCGCTCTCATTCAAAATAAGCTTCTAAAAAAATTAAAAGATATGGGCAGCTTTTCGATACCATGCAAAATAGGAGATCTGTTTTTTAATCACGCACTATGTGACCTAGGCGCTAGTGTCAGTTTAATGCCTTCTTCTATATGCAGGAGACTGAACATTAGCGATGTGACAGCAACACCAATCTCATTGCAACTTGCTGACCACTCGGTACAAAAGCCGGTAGGAATCCTAGAAGACAACTCGATTAAGGTCGATGATTTCTGATGACTAAAAAATTCATAGTAAATTTTTTGTTATTTGTTTAGTCTTTTTGAGTCATATTTATGTTATTTTGCTTATTTTTAAGCCCTATTCGTCAAATATTTTAGAATCTACACCTTCTCTCATTTTTGGTCATTTTCATATAAAAAGGGTTTAATTTTGATGGATATTGAAAGATCTGAGCACAAAAATGGATTCCAGACGTCGAGACAAAGTCACCCGCCAAATTTCATGCGAAACTGAGATAGTTTGAAAACTACACCCCCACCGTAATTATTTTCACGGCCATAATTATTTTCTGCCCATAACACACCCCTACCCTCATAAAACTTATGACTGTAAATTCTTGGAGATTTTACACAGAAGAAATTACAGCGCTGCTGTGATAATTTTTATGAACCGTAATTTCATTAAAATTTTCCACAAATGAAATTACGGCAATGCCCTGAAAATTTCCATGGTCGTAATTCTTAAAAATTACTGTTGCCCGAGTCTCATGTTGCTACCACCCATTTCTAAAATTTCCGAAGCTAAATTCAGGAGATCCAGAGCACCATTTCAAAATCTAAAAATATGGGATCGTTCTATAAAAGGAGTAGAAGATTTTAGGATAGGAATCATCCAATTTCATAAAGAATCGAGGGAGAAATAGAGAGAGGCATCACTAGCGCTTGGCCTATAGCTGATAGGCATAGAGGCCACCTCTGGACATGAAATTTTCAAGAAAGTTTCGCCCAAGGGAGGAGAAGACACGCAAGAAATTTTAGATCAAAAGGAGTTCGATAAAGGGAGAAATCGGCAAAACAAAATTTAGGCAGAAGAGCAAAATTGCGATTTAATGTTCATGGGTACTGTAGCAACATTGTAGCAGTTACTGTAGTAGCCCAAAAATTTTCCAAAATCATGGGGCTGTGAATTTGTTTCACACCCCTATGATTATAGTCAACCCTTGTCTTTTCTTTTTTCTAAATTATGAGAATTTTTATGAATATTTATTGTGTTCCTATGACTTTGGTAGCGTAAAAACCTTTTTGGGATAGGGGGAATAATCGCCTTAATTTTTGAAATGATTGGATAATCTTTATTTTTATCAGTTGTTCCTTGTTATGATAATTTTACTTAAGTGATTATTGTCTTTAATTGATTCTAGTTTCAATTACCAACATTTTATAGAGTTTTGTGATGTACTAAAACGTGATTTGCAAAACTTGGAACCCTAAAATTATGATTTAGGAACTTATGCTAAGAGTTTAGATTTGTTATTAATTCTTGATTGTTGAAGTATAATTCTTGTTGATAATCTGATCTAGAAAATTTTATTGAGTTAGACATGAAAATATGCATTAAAAGATGATATTGGATTATTGTAAACCTTTAAGTAAAACTAGTGAAGTTAATATATGAGAATATTTAATTTCGTTTGAAATATTGATACTGAAAGTTAAGCCACGAGAGTGATTTAAACTTTCTTAGTCAAGATTTACTTATTTTAAAACACTGAATAGTAAGTCATGAGAGTGAAGGTTGTTCAGTGTCAATTGTCGTTGCGAGAGCAAGGCAATTTCTTTTAAAAAGTAAATTTCATCTTTATCATGTTAAGAATAAATTGACAAACACATATTTGTGTCTAGTCGTTGAAATTAAGGTGGATGAAACCGTAGTCCCAACTTCCTCTCTCTGATAATCCATACACTTTCTGATCGTTCGCTTACGTCGTATTCAATTTGCTTAGCTAGCGAGAAAACAACTATTCGATACTTAACACGTAGGTCCCTATGGTTCGATATCTTTTATTACTTCGACTATCCATGCACTTGCGGACATAACAAGTTTTTTAGTGCCGTTGCCGGGGACCTTAGTTTTGTTTGTTGGGGTATGCCCTTAAGGCTAATGTTTGAGGCCTTGGGATTGTATCAGTATCATGTATAAACTCTTTTGTTTATAAAGGCAATGGTTGTTATTCACGTTGTTACATTATCTGCTGCAATAATTGTACTTCTGAATAATGTCTCAATGGTGTTCAGCTAGGCTGACATGCTGTAATGTCCTTAGTCGAGATATCTTGGTGAACATGAGACAGCCTTGATATGATTGAGACTAATATGTGTTCTAATCTTATATGATGCTTTGAGCATGGAATAAGATGTAGACTCATGGGTACATTGGATGTACTGGACAGACCCTACTAGGATATTCAATTGCTTGTCACAATGTGAATAATCCTTGATTGCAACAAGTGGCACATTTCCTCTGACTTGAGATCACTTGTGTTTCTAAATGATGATTGTCATTGTTTTGAGGTAGTTCAATATCATTTGAAACATAATGGTTATAGACTATCTTGGATGGTGAGCTTGAGTCATGTTAGAGCACTAGTAATAGATACAGGATTGCCGTCTCCTTGTTTAAGGAGTGTGATGTTCTACTGGGGCCCCCTCTGAATGAGATGATTGAGAATGTGTATGGCCATACCCAGGTGACTATGTTCATCTGATCTAATCATGCTCATCATATTGGAGTTACAGGCTTGACACGCTTGTCCAATAAGAACATCCAGTGGCAAAGGAATCATGTATGCCTAGTGAGTTGATTCACACTTGTGCTGTGGTTTGGGTGTAGTCTTGGAAGACTCTTTTCTTTATATCGGGAGACAGTGATGTGTTGCTAGATACCCCTCACTGATCGTGATAACGTGAGTTATCGTTACCGACATTTAAAGGAAACCCTTAGGGTCGCACAATTTGATGATATGGCTTACTTAAGTCAGATCGTATGGACTGAATTATCTGGGTTCAGTTTAAAGGGATCTAATCTCTGATTGTAAGTGAGATCTGGTCTGATCATGTTTGATTGATTAGGGCTTGAGATCGGTAAGCTTCGATCGAGAGAATGGATGCTAGATCAGTGAGATCAGCAGCATCAAGAGATCAACGGTCAGATCAAGAACCTTAGGGTTTAATGTGATCTGGACTAATGGCTTGGGTTAATTGGTCTTTGAACCAAACTAATTGAACCAGCTCATTGAGTGAGCGCATGGTTCAAGAGAAGATGAGTTTGCGCATGGGGGTGAACCCATGGTCGCATGAACGTTTGGGGTTTACTAATTTTAGAAGCCATGACTTCTAAACGTGGGAACGCCTCACGTTCACGCCTAAGACACTCTACTCTCTCGCCTCTCCTCATCTCTCGTCGCCAACAAGCTCTCTCTCGTGTGGTGAAGAGGTTGACGAAAAAGGAGAAGGAAGAAATCGCCAAGCAAAGGATTCTCTCCCCTTCCATTCGACAAGGACTCCTTAGAACCTTGCTAGCACAAGGAGCACTAAGGAAGTAGGCGATCACATCTTGTGTGCGTCTTCTCTGGAGGAGAGCGACTTCACTCTCTGCTTCCAAGTCACCATCCATACAATGGCATCGGTATGATTTCTTCTCTGATATTTGAAATCGATTTATGTTGATCATATTACATGCATAGATCCTAGAAACCCCTACCGCTGCATCAAAACCTTCATATGCGCCTATTAGGGTTTCGCCCTCCCCTTGTTTAGGGGACTTTTCAATTGGTATCAGAGCAGGTTTTGCATGTTTTTATGATTGCTTAAAGGCTTTGTGATCCTTGTTTGTGAATGAATGCTTAGATCTATAACATGCGAATATTACATGTTAAGTTGTTGCATATGCGAAAACTTGATTCTTGTTTACTTGGCGCATGTTTGTGGGCGCATAGTTGTTTTTCTCAAACACTTCATGACTTGCGCGACCTTCATTAGATCTAAGAGCGCCTACTATAAACCCTTAGACAGGTTGATAGGGTTGAAGTCACAGTCAAGTCTAGATCCAACTAGGTCTGATCAGACTATCTGACAGCCTTGATGGGTCAATCTGATGGCACCTATGCGCAAGCATAAGGTGGCTATAGGTCGACTGCATCAAAGGCGTGTAGCGAGGTCTGGTTGAGACAACCAGTGAACACGCATGAGTTAGCCCCGGGGTCACACCCGCTTGCCAAAACTCATGTAGGTTGATCAGCCCTAGCGCATGCATAGTTGACCACTGGGTCGACTCAAGTCAGTTAGGACTTGGTGCATGCAAGGGCAGTGGATCTGACTAGGTCTGATGAGTGGATCCCTATTAATGGACCGTTGTAAGGTAGTAGGGCACATAAGGAAAATAAAATTGATGCCAATGGGTTTTTCGAAAATTTTATTTTCATGAATGGATCACATGTTGATTGTAAGCATATCCTTGTTTATTTAATCTTATGTGGGCTGCCCATGTTTAATGTGTGCTGTGCTGGGGCCTGCGTGCCTGGAATTTAAATATAAATAAATATTTTTATTGTGATCTGCGCATCACTTTTCATTTAAATTATAAAGTGTAATTGACCTGCGAGTCAATCTTGTCTAGATAGATTAATTTGTAAATTAATTAGACAAGAGCACAGAGCACACATGGCAGAGGCGCTTGCAGCAGAGGCTTGACCAGGTGGGAGGTCCAGGGTTTGACTCTGGGACCAGGCGCATTTTCCCTGGTAGGCGCACCTGAGCTGTAGATGGCGCTTGGGCCCTGGTTTGGGCCAGATGAGCAGCAAAAGACCCATGAAGAAAAGCAAGTGAAGACTTAAGTTTAATTTAAGGTCTAACTTAAGCTTAATGGGCTTTTACCACATAAGATCAGCATGCTTTCTATTTATTGCTTTTATAATTAGAATTGCATGAGTTTATCTTCTGCTATCACCATAGGAATTGCATGATAGTCAAGAAGATAAAAGACCGTTAAAATCCAACGCTAAAATATCAAGCTCGTAAGCCTTCTGACGCGAAACCTCACTGTTCTGATTATCGTTGGAGCCGTGTTGTACCCACTCAGTGGGCACGTCCATCTATCTTCAGACGGTGCGGGATTACACCTGCGTGTTACAGAGAAGGGATTTATCGCTTCTCGTTGCTCAGCATAGCACGTGGTGGTCCAGGGAGTAGGTCGGGTCAGCTTGACCATGTAGGCTACATATGTGGCGCATATGGTAGCACATGGAGGCAGCCATCTGAAGGGATCAGAGACTGTGTTGTACCAACTCAGTTGGCACAGTCAGCTGGATTGCCCAGATGAAGGGGAATCGCACGGGTTGGCGATTGGCTGGGACAGCCTACCAGAGACTAGTGCTTGTACTCTCTGTGCATCTTATCTCGCCTGAGCGGGACGCGGAGACCAAGTATGAAATTTGGATCCCATCTCACTAAAAGAGTTCTACTCTTTCGGGCTGTTTTTGCTGGATTTTTCAGCCAGATAAAATAGTGAGAAAAGAATCTTTCTTAAGTCCTGGATTGATTCTGAACATTGATACTGACCTTGCTGTTCTTGCATTGTTGTAGATTCGTGCAGCAACGAACACCATGAGCTTCAATGTGCGATCCCTACTGGAAAGGGAGAAGTTTGCTGGGCCGAACTTCTCAGACTGGTACGGACACCTTAAGATTGTTCTTAAGGCAGAGAGGAAACTGTATGTCCTCGAGACGGCTATACCGCCTCAGCCCGCTCCGAACGCCGCAAGGGCGGTTCGGGAAGCCTATGAAAAGCATGTCAATGATAGCATTGATGTCGCTTGCCTGATGCTAGCGTCTATGACGCCACCGCTGCAGCGTCAGCATGAGGATATGTCTGCTATAGAAATTATAGCAAACCTTAAGATGCTGTATGCTGCGCAGGCGAGGACTGAGCGCTATAACTTGACCAAGCTGTTCTTTCAGAGCAAACTGGCTGAAGGGAGCCCAGTAGGAGCTCACGTGCTCAAGATGATTGGGCACAAGGAGGCTCTAGAGAAACTGGGGCATACCATCAATCAGGAGCTTGCTGTAGACATTATTCTGCAGTCTCTACCGCCCTCTTTCGATGCGTTCATCATTAACTTTAATATGAACAAAATTGATTGTACTCCGGCAGAGCTGCTGAATATGCTCTTGACTACTGAGGAGACTCTGAAGGGAAAGCCTTCAACCTCTGTCTTGATGTTTCCTTCCAGGAACAAGAAGAAGGGGAAGAAGGGCAAGACCCCTGTCAAAAGCTACAGCAAGGCTCTGAAGCAAAAGGTCAAGCGGTCGAAGGAATACAGATGTTTCCACTGTGGCCAGCTGGGTCACTAGAAAAAGGACTGTAAAGTGCTCCAAGGAGACAAGAGGGGAAGCATCGCTTCTGGCTCAGGTATATACGTGACGGAAGTCATGGTTTCATCTTCTTCTATTTCATGGGTGTTGGACACTGCATGTGGAGTTCACATTTGTTCAAATGTACAGGAACTCAAGAGAAGAAGACAGGTGGGACAGCATGAGGTGGACCTACGCGTTGGAAACGGGGCACGGGTTGCTGCTGTTGCTGTAGGAGACTATTTCATCTCTTTACCATCTGGTCTTGTATTGGAACTAGACAATTGTTACTTTGTTCCCAGCATTACTAAAAATATTATCTCCATTCCTGCTCTTGTCAGGAAGGGGTTTTCCTTTGAATGCAATATTTCAAAGTGTGTTCTTTCTTTAGATAATATTGTTTATGCTACTGGTTCAATTAACAATGGGTTATTCATGTTGGACATGGAATGTTCTATACACAATATTGATAATAAGAAAGCCAAATATGCTGATGACAGCACCTTGCTATGGCATAGTCGTTTAGGTCATATTAACAAGAAACGCATTAAGCGGTTGCATGATTATGGACTGCTGGGATCATTCTCCTATGAGGAGATTGATACATGCAAAGCTTGTTTGATGGGCAAAATGACGAAGTCGCCTTTTCCTCATAAAGGTCAAAGGACTTCAAGTTTACTTGACCTTATACACAGTGATGTGTGTGGGCCTTTTAGTAAACATGCCAGAGGTGGCTATCAGTACTTCATTACCTTCACTGATGATTTCAGTAGATATGGGTATGTCTATCTTATGAGACATAAAAGTGAATCTTTTGACAAGTTCAAAGAGTTCAAGAATGAAATACAGAATCAGCTTGGCCGAAATATCAAGGCACTTCGTTCTGATCGAGGTGGAGAATACCTAAGTCGAGAGTTTACTGACTATCTGAAGGAGTGTGGGATTATCTCACAGCTCACTCCGCCAGGAACACCGCAATGGAATGGTGTGTCCGAGAGGAGAAATAGAACGTTACTTGATATGGTTCGTTCTATGATGAGTCAGGCTACTCTACCTTACTCCTTTTGGGGATTTGCACTGGAGACAGCTGCAAAGGTACTAAACCGAGTGCCATCCAAGGCAGTTTCAAAGACCCCATATGAATTATGGTATGGGAAACAGCCTAGCTTGACATTTATCAGGATCTGGGGTTGCGAGGCTTATGTCAAAAAGCTCGCCTCTGGAAAACTAGAGAGCAGATCTGAGAAATGTATCTTTGTCGATTACCCTAAGGAAACTAAGGGTTATTATTTCTACGATCCCAAAGAGAACAAGGTGTTTGTTGCTCGGACGGCCATATTTCTTGAGAAGGAGTTTCTTCTGCAAGAGGCCAGTGGGAGAGAAATAAAGCTGGATGAGAATCCAGAGGAAGGACAAAGTGGTCAAGCACAGTTGGATGAGCCTGAGCCGGTAGAACAGGTTACTGAACAACCTGAGGCTCAGATATCACGGGAACCGCGAAGATCGGGAAGGATCCGTCGACAGCCTGAGCGCTATGACGGAGTCTACATCATTGATAATGATGAACCCCTCACTTATGCAGATGCGGTCAGTGGACCGGATTCAGCGAGATGGCTTGAAGCTATGCGCGCCGAGATGGACTCCATGTCAGATAACCAAGTCTGGTATTTGGTTGATCCGCCTCCGGGAGTTATCCCTATAGGCTGTAAATGGATCTTCAAGAAGAAGATTGACATGGATGGTAACGTGGTTACCTATAAAGGCAGGCTAGTTGCGAAAGGTTTCAAACAAATCTACGGGATAGATTATGATGAAACTTTCTCACCTGTAGCTATGTTTAAGTCTATTCGGATTCTTTTCGCGATAGCAGCATATTATGATTATGAGATCTGGCAAATGGATATGAAGACAGCTTTCCTTAATGGAAATCTGGATGAGGATGTGTATATGACACAACCAGAAGGTTTCACTAATCCATCAGATCGTCATAAAATATGCAAGTTAAAGAAGTCTATTTATGGACTTAAACAAGCATCGAGAAGCTGGAATATTCATTTTGATGAATCAATCTCTGAATTTGGTTTCATCAAGAACGAGGATGACCCGTGTGTATATAAGAGGTTTAGTGGGAGCGTGATTACTTTCCTAGTCCTCTACGTCGATGATATCTTAATCATTGGAAACGATATTCCTGAACTGCATGCTGTTAAAGCATGGTTAAGAAAATGTTTCCAGATGAAAGATCTAGGAGAAGCAGCCTATGTATTAGGTGTGAAGATCTACAGGGATAGATCTAAGAGGCTTCTCGGGCTGTGCCAGAGTACTTACATCGATAAAGTCCTGGAGAGATTTCATTTAGAGAATTCTAAAAGAGGATATCTTCCAGTCAGACATGGTCTGAATCTTTCAAAGAGTCAGTGTCCTCAAACACAGACTGAGAAAGATGAAATGGACAATACGCCTTATGCTTCGGCTATTGGGTCCATTATGTATGCGATGTTGTGTACTCGCCCAGACGTCGCTTACGGGTTAAGCGTGACCAGTCGATTCCAAAGTAATCCAGGTCAGGCACACTGGATTGCAGTCAAGAACATCTTAAAATATCTGCGGAGGACCAAAGATATGTTCTTGATATATGGAGGTCAGGAAGAACTCAGTATTGAAGGATATACTGACGCTTCGTTCCAATCTGACCAGGATGATTTTCGATCGCAATCAGGCTATGTTTTTAGCTTGAATGGAGGAGTAGTGGTGTGGAAAAGTTTCAAACAGTCTATCGTTGCTGATTCCACAACAGAAGCCGAGTATGTTGCAGCCTCGAAGCATCCAAGGAGGCAGTGTGGATTCGTAAGTTCGTTCAAGAACTTGGTGTTGTTTCTTCGAGTGCAGATCCTTTGGTTATCTTCTGTGATAACACTGGAGCAATCGCACAGGCAAAGGAACCACGGTCGCACCAGAAGTCCAAGCACATACAGAGACGGTTTCACTTGATCAGGGAGATCATAGATCGTGGCGAGATCAAAATTTGCAAGGTTCATACAGATGACAATCTGGCTGACCCGCTTACCAAGCCTCTGGCGCAGCAGAAGCATGAGAAGCACTGTAATAACATGGGTTTGAGATTTCTCAACCATTAGATTAAGTGCAAGTGGGAGATTGTTGGGGTATGCCCTTAAGGCTAATGTTTGAGGCCTTGGGATTGTATCAGTATCATGTATAAACTCTTTTGTTTATAAAGGCAATGGTTGTTATTCACGTTGTTACATTATCTGCTGCAATAATTGTACTTCTGAATAATGTCTCAATGGTGTTCAGCTAGGCTGACATGCTGTAATGTCCTTAGTCGAGATATCTTGGTGAACATGAGACAGCCTTGATATGATTGAGACTAATATGTGTTCTAATCTTATATGATGCTTTGAGCATGGAATAAGATGTAGACTCATGGGTACATTGGATGTACTGGACAGACCCTACTAGGATATTCAATTGCTTGTCACAATGTGAATATTCCTTGATTGCAACAAGTGGCACATTTCCTCTGACTTGAGATCACTTGTGTTTCTAAATGATGATTGTCATTGTTTTGAGGTAGTTCAATATCATTTGAAACATAATGGTTATAGACTATCTTGGATGGTGAGCTTGAGTCATGTTAGAGCACTAGTAATAGATACAGGATTGCCGTCTCCTTGTTTAAGGAGTGTGATGTTCTATTGGGGCCCCCTCTGAATGAGATGATTGAGAATGTGTATGGCCATACCCAGGTGACTATGTTCATCTGATCTAATCATGCTCATCATATTGGAGTTACAGGCTTGACACGCTTGTCCAATAAGAACATCCAGTGGCAAAGGAATCATTTATGCCTAGTGAGTTGATTCACACTTGTGCTGTGGTTTGGGTGTAGTCTTGGAAGACTCTTTTCTTTATATCGGGAGACAGTGATGTGTTGCTAGATACCCCTCACTGATCGTGATAACGTGAGTTATCGTTACCGACATTTAAAGGAAACCCTTAGGGTCGCTCAATTTGATGATATGGCTTACTTAAGTCAGATCGTATGGACTGAATTATCTGGGTTCAGTTTAAAGGGATCTAATCTCTGATTGTAAGTGAGATCTGGTCTGATCATGTTTGATTGATTAGGGCTTGAGATCGGTAAGCTTCGATCGAGAGAATGGATGCTAGATCAGTGAGATCAGCAGCATCAAGAGATCAACGGTCAGATCAAGAACCTTAGGGTTTAATGTGATCTGGACTAATGGCTTTGGTTAATTGGTCTTTGAACCAAACTAATTGAACCAGCTCATTGAGTGAGCGCATGGTTCAAGAGAAGATGAGTTTGCGCATGGGGGTGAACCCATGGTCGCATGAACGTTTGGGGTTTACTAATTTTAGAAGCCATGACTTCTAAACGTGGGAACGCCTCACGTTCACGCCTAAGACGCTCTACTCTCTCGCCTCTCCTCATCTCTCGTCGCCAACAAGCTCTCTCTCGTGTGGTGAAGAGGTTGACGAAAAAGGAGAAGGAAGAAATCGCCAAGCAAAGGATTCTCTCCCCTTCCATTCGACAAGGACTCCTTAGAACCTTGCTAGCACAAGGAGCACTAAGGAAGTAGGCGATCACATCTTGTGTGCGTCTTCTCTGGAGGAGAGCGACTTCACTCTCTGCTTCCAAGTCGCCATCCATACAATGGCATCGGTATGATTTCTTCTCTGATATTTGAAATCGATTTATGTTGATCATATTACATGTATAGATCCTAGAAACCCCTTCCGCTGCATCAAAACCTTCATATCCGCCTATTAGGGTTTCGCCCTCCCCTTGTTTAGGGGACTTTTCATTGTTAATATCAAAATAGTACATAAGATAGACCAACAACTGTTCCTAAGGGCATATACACCAATAATCTTCCACTTGCACTTAGACCTAGTTGTTGAGAAATCTCAACCCCATATACTTGGCATGACCATCATGCTTCTGCTGCGCCAAAGCCTAGGTTAGTGGGTCTATTAGATTATCGTCGGTATCAACGCTGCTAATCTTGACATCACCTCGGTCAATGATCTCTCTGATCAGGTAAAATCACCTGAGTATGTGTTTGGACTTTTGATGAGACCAACGTTCATTTGCTAGTGCAATCGCTCTATTGTTGTCACAATAGAGTTCAATCGGATCCACAGCAGTTGGAACCACCTGAAGCTCCTAAATGAACTTCCTAATCCAAATGGCTTCTTTGGCTACCTCAGAAGCAGTGACATACTTAGCCTCAGTTGTAGAATCAACTATGGTGGATTTCTTGAAGCTTTTCCAGCATACGGTGCCTCAATTCATCTTGAACACATAGCCTGCCTGTAATCTGAAGTTATCAAGGTATGACTGGAATGACGCATCAATGTAGCCAAGAACACTAAGCTCTTCCTATCCCCCATAGACCAAAAACAAATCCTTAGTTCTTCTCAGATACTTCATGATGCTCTTTACAGCCACACAGTGCTGCAGACCTAGATTGGATTGATATCAGCTAGTTATGCTCACAGCATAAGTCACATCTGGTCTAGTACACAATATTGTATACATGATCGA
This sequence comes from Costus lasius, assembly GCA_027563935.2. Lineage (NCBI taxonomy): Eukaryota > Viridiplantae > Streptophyta > Magnoliopsida > Zingiberales > Costaceae > Costus > Costus lasius. The sequence goes on along the minus strand of CM050454.1, from coordinate 59,155,596 downwards.
TCCTACTGCCGAAGCATAGGGTACTCGACTCATGTCATCTCTTTCAGCCTGTGTGGTGGGACACTAGCTCTTTGAGAGAATAAGACCATGTCTCACTCTAAGGTATCCCTTATTGAATTGCTCTAAGTTGAACCTCTTAAAGACCTTATCAATGTATATACTTTGACTAAGGGTCAGGAGCCTCGTGGATCTATCCCTGTAGATTCTCATGCTTAGGAAATAAGCAGCCTCTGCTAAGTCTTTTATCTCGAAAAACTTTCCTAACCATGTCTTCATAGACTGAAGACTAGGGATGTCATTTCCGATGAGCAGTATGTCATCGACATACAAGACCAGGAAAGTCACTAAACTCCCACTGAATTTTCTGTACACACAGGTGTCATCTTCGCTTTTGATAAAGCTGTAATTTCTTACGGCCGCATCAAACCATAGATTTCAACTTCGAGATGCTTGCTTTAATCCGTAAATGGATCTCTTTAGCTTGCAGACCTTATTGGCCTCTACAGGATGGATGAAGCCATCAGGTTGTATCATATACACATCCTTTATCAACTTTCCATGAAGAAACACTATCTTAACATCCATCTGTCATATCTCATAATCATGATATGCAGCTATAGTAAGCAAGATTTCAATGGATTAAATCATGGCAACTGGCGAGAAGGTTTCATCATAGTCCACCCCGTGGACCTGTCTAAATCCTTTACCCATAAGTGTACCTTTATAGGTAACTGCGTTGTCAACTATGTCAGTTTTTCTTTAGAAGGCCCATTTACACCCTATGGGTTTTACCCCATCAGGCAGCTCAACCAAATCCCAGACTTGGTCAGCTAACTTGGAATCCATCTCGGATCTCATGGCATCAAGCCACCTCTCAGAGTCCGGTCCAGCGACTGCCTCATCATAGGTCCTAGGTTCATCCTCAATGATGAAGATAATGTCATGTTGGGTTGGCAGCGATCCATACCTCTCAGGTGCACAACGAATCCTCCTAGACCTATGTAGGACCTATGTCTAAGCATTCAGTACATCAACCAGGTAGGTGGCTCAGGTTCCATCTTAGTGTCTTGTGATTGCACTTGGACCTCGTCCAAGTCAAACTTCCTCCCACTGACTTATTTCATGAGAAATTCCTTCTCTAGAAAGACAGCACCCCAAGCAACAAATGCTTTATTTTTGGTGGGAACATAGAAGTAGTATCCTTTTGTTTCCTTAGCATACCCCACAAACACACATTTATTAGATTTGGGTTCTAGCTTACTAGAATCCTTTTGTTTGAAATAAGCCTACATCCCCAGATTTTTATAAAATAGAGATTCGGACGTCTCCCACTCCATACCTCGTACGGAAACTTGGAGACACTCTTAGATGGAATGTTATTCAGTGTGAGAGTAGCAGTTTCAAGTGCATAACCCTAGAATGAGGGTGGTAGAGTTGCATGACTCATCCTAAATTGAACCATGTCCAACAAAGTTTGATTCCTCCTCTCAGACACACCATTTCATTCAGGTGTTCCAGGAGGAGTGAGTTGGGATAGAATCTCACACTCTCTGAGATAATCAAAATACTCACCTCTTAGGTACTCTCCACCATGATTTGATCGAAGAATCTTAATAGATCTACCAAAATGGTTCTCTACTTCATGTCTGAACTCCTAAATTTATCAAAGGATTCAAACTTCTGTCTCATCAAATAGACATAATCATATGTACTGAAGTCATTAGTAAATGTGATGAAGTAATTGTACCCTCCTCTGGCTTGTTTACTGACTGGCCCACACACATCACTACGTATGCGATCCAATAAACCTTTTGCCATCTCACCAGTTTTGGTGAAGGGTGCCTTTATCATTTTCCCAAATAAACAATGCTCACAAGTTTCAAACTCCTCCAAAGAGGTTGAATCCAACAATCCATTTGCATGAAGTTGTTGAATGTGATTCTTGTTTATATGAGTTAATTGACAAAGCGAAGGGCATGCATCAACTGAACCACTTACTTTGTTCCTTTTATGATTTATGTTACACACAGACTTATCCATGTCTAAGATATATAATCCATTGCATAAAGTACCCCTCCCATAAAACACATTTGTAAATAAAAAGAACAAGAGTTCTCCTTTATTTAAAATTTAAAACCTTTCCTTGCTAAGTAGGGAAAAGATACAATGTTTTTGGTAAGAGAAGGTATATAATAACAATTATCTAACTCTAACTAAAGTCCAAAAGGCAAAGAGAACATCAAAATTCCTATAGCAATAGCAGCAACCTATGCCGCGTTTCCAACTCGTAGGTCAATCTCTCTAGGCCGCACTGATCTACTTTTCTTTAGCCCCTACATATTTGTACAAATATGAGCTCTGCATGCAGTATCCAAAACCCATGATATGGAAGTAGAAAGGTTGACTCTGGTAATATAAATACCTGAGCTAGAAGACAAGGGCTTGCCTTTCTTCTCCTCGTTTTGAAGCTATTTGCAGTCCCTTCTCTAGTGGCCCTGCTCACCATAGTGGAAGCATCTATGTTCCTTTGTCTTCTTCACCATCTTTTTCAGTGCTTTAGATAGACCCTTGACAGTGCCTTTAGCATGTGCCCTACCCTTCTTTTTCATCTTATTGGTTGTGGGAACCAAAAGAACAGAGTTGGGTTTGGTCTTGACCATTTCTCACTCGGTCGTCTGGTGCATATACAACAGTGTTAGTGTATATGCCCAGCAGACCAATGTATGGACATGGTCCGACATTATTTGAATATACTTTGATATAATCATTTGAGGCATGGTCGTTATTATGCAGATTGCTTTACCTCCGTTAATGTATTGAATTGCATAATTAATGTCCCAAGAGTTAGGCTGGATCCATTCTCATAAGTTATCCCTAGTCAAGGTGCCTTAGCCGATATGAGACATTTGAATTAGGGTTGCATTGGATTGGATCCAATGGCTTAATCAACCCATGCAATGAAGTTTGGGCTTACTCATTATCCAATGAGGCCCAATAACAAGTTGTCATTAAGAGGTAAGAGGCTAAAGGGGTATAATGGGGAGAAACCAAACCCAATTGGCGCCTAAGGGGCATAATGGGGTTTGGGTGGTAAATTTGCTTCATTGAGGAAGCATTATGCGCCTAGCCCTTCTCCTTTGATGGTATGAATGCCTTTAAGGCATGTCTTGGGCTGATATGGTGCTTGGGCAATCATGGATAGGTTGAATGAGGTTTATGGAAATTCCTTGGAGTCTTTCCTTGCTTCAAACCCTAGCCACTCACATCCCCTTAACCCTAGCCGAATCCTATTGTGGTGTTGCGCCCTTAAGCCCCTCTTGCCACCGCCTCTTGCATCTATTAAATAGATGCATGCGTGAGCCTTCATGATAAATAATTTGCGGAGAGCAAAAGGCAAAAGAAAGAGGCGGTGAACAACATCTAAGTGGTGAAGGCAAGGCCTAACGCAACACATCTTCCTCCTTGAAGCCGCAAGCATCCTTTCTTCTTCCTCTTTCCTTGGCGCAAGAAAGGATTGCTTGGTGTCTTCCTCATCTTCCCAATGGCCGAAACTCATCATCTCCTTCATCTCTTGGAGAGAAGAGGACTTGGAGTTGGCGGCATCATTCAACCTTCCTCCCTCTTGGCGCAACTTCTCTTGATGGTGGCACAAGCATAGAAGAAGTTGTTTGAAGGCTTGATTCTCTTCCCGAGGCTAGCACCAAGCGGGAAAGGGAGCAACGTTGAGAAGGTCGACACATGGATACTTTGTAGAGGGTGAGCGCTTGAGCACCTTCAACATGGCTACATCAACCAAACGAGCAAGAGAGGTATCATCTCTAACACATCTTTGTGTTCTCCCTCTCGCATGGATCCTTGGGAAAGGAATGTGTTTCGGGTGTAATGCTTCTTCCGCTGCGTCCTGGGACTGCAATATTTTAAATTACACCCGGCATTCCCTAACAGTGGTATCAGAGTTACTTGCGAGATACACAAGGTGTACTTTTGCTTGTGTGAAAAGTTTTTGGAAAATTTTTCTTTCATCCATGCGCTTTTCACCTAAATGGCATTTTTCATTCAAACTTCTCTTATTAATTTGATGGCTAATTTTGGATTAAGTTTCTAATTGATTTAAGATCAAAGGCGCATGTAATTTTGTCAAGTAGGGTGGGCATTGTGTCTTCGGACTGGCCAGGTCTCTTGATCTGACAAAATTGCCAGCTGATGGGATCTTGAAATCATCATGAAACTTGATCTTGATTTTGGCATAAAATCGGTCAAGAGAGGGTTTTGGATGAAGTTGGCGTGTAAGGGACTAAAATTTGATAATGCTCGGTTTTTCAAATTTTACATGTGCCACATGTCTCTTGTTTGGGTTGATATGGTCATAGCGAGTGCCCTCCTATGTTGTGTTGGGGATGAATCTATCCACCTGTGATGAATGCTTGTAAAATCTTTTGCCACCTGTGTGTGGATCTCCCCCCCTATCTTGATGTATAGTTTTTCATGTATTCTCTCATCTTGTTTTAGATTAGATGTAGAATTGTTTTCATAAGATAGGTTAAGGTTTCATCAAGACAACAAGGTGTCTTCTTCCACTGAAGTCATGGTGGTGCCAGCTTTGGAAGCGTGGTGATGGGCTTGCAGTTGAAGGAAGGATTCTGCTCTTGGCTTATGGCATGGGCTGATTTGCTTGAGGGACTCGCAACCCTTGGATGCATGGTAACATATCACATGGCTCGTGATAAGTTATGTGTATGAAAAGGGCTATAATCATATAGACCATACTAGCATGCCTGTAATGGTTTATTATTCTATCCATAGCATGCCTGTGATGTGTTTTTCCTTTTGATGCCACCATAGGAAAATTTGCACGTTAGAAAATAATAAAACAAATAGAAACAAACTCCCCATGAAATATCAAGTCGATAGCCTTCTGATGTGTAGCCCACATCAAACCATCGATCGATGGACTGTGAACTGTTTCTCACCCTCGTGAGACACTAATAGCGATTTGCAAGTGCACGGATTTTTATCGAAGTAATAAAAAGATTATCGTTCCCAACGAGGATCTAGCGGTCAAGTACTGATTACATGTTTGATTTATATCTAGACGAATCAATATGTGGTTTTTGTTTTGGCAACTTCTAAGTACAAAAAGAAGCAAAAGCGAGCGTTCGGGTAAAAATCAATTCAGATTAATTCAGAATCTGGGGTTTCACCACGTTGATGATTATGAATAAAATTTGCAAATAAATCTTTTGATCAGAAAATTATAATTTTGAAAGGGATTTTTCCTAAGGTACAGATTACCTCCTCCCGAAGCGTAACCCGGCATCTATGTACATTAATTCCCAACTCCCGTGGCAATTAACATAAATAGACCCATTAAGTTATATGAAAAACCATGGTAATCCTTCAAGCGAATCCAAACTACTCCCGCGATCGGATTCACAGTTTTGAAAAGAATAGATCCGACGTTGCAATTCACCTCCTAGTCCTTCTCGCAAAGTTTAAGACGTAAAATTACTTGATCAGGGTAATTCATGAAATAAGCACAATTCTAATCAAATCAAATCTATAAAAGATCTTGTCAAAGATTTAAAACTATTTATTTAATCCATAAATCGTCAACGGGCTATTCCCCTAATCCCGAAATAAGGGTTTACACGTTTATGTTCATAACAAACAACATGTTTATTGATGAAAATCGCATGGAAACTCAATAAAAATACAAGAAATCGCTAGACAAGATAGTAGAAAGGCTTCCCCTCGACGTGGAGGTGAAGATCAACCCTCTAATTCTTCCTTTGCGCGGCTTTCTTGTTCGTTTTCTGCCCTGGAATCAATTCTCGCCGTCGCCGCCACCTTCTCTCGTTTTCGTGCCTAGAAGCCCCCGAAACCCTTCTAAAACCTTTCCTTTTATAGTCTAACTAGTATAGAACCGGTCTAGGAAGGTTTCTGGATAGTTTGGTTCAATTTTGGTTCAGTTTGGAGTCGAATCGAGTGAGAAACATGAAGGGGCGAAAACTTTTACGGTCGGTGATGAGTTTACGGCTTCGGCTGTAATTATTTCGGTGTATAATGCTTTTGGTCACAGAAACTTTACAGCCCGTGATGGAATTACGGCCTTGCCCGTGAAAGTTTCTGTTTATTCGTCCTCCGTTCGTCGTCGCTTTTATGGCCGAATCAGCAATTACGGCCAAGGCCGTAAATGTCTCGTTCTTCACCGTTTTCGCCCCAAATTGGACGTGTGAGCTCGTGATCTCCTCGGGAATCATGCTTTGGCTTCAAAATCCTCAAAATCCATCATTTTTAGGCCATTTTACCTACATTTTCAAAAAAACCAAGAAAAGTGAAGATTCTGTGCAAAGTAAGATAAAAACACTAAAAGTAGCACAAAATAATGCAAATAAGCCCAAAATATGATCTAAAATATAGGCAATAACATGGTATAAAAATCACTTATCAAATAACCCTAGACTTAGAATTTTGCTTGTCCTCAAGCAATACCTTGATATGTATAAAGAATGTAAAGATAAGGATTTTTCAATTGTTTTTGCCCCTATTAATATCCTCAGTTTACAAATTAAGCAATCAATATTTCAAACTCAAGTAATTCAAGAAAAATCATAATAGAAATAAATTCCCAAGAGGTTACAATCCAAGAAAGATAAGATTCACAATTCATGTCATAACATCCATTCAACACACACTAAGCATCAAATAATTTCATCTTAATAAATCCATTTCACTTAACAGATAAAATTTCTACTTCAAGAATTTCAGTGATGTTAAGGATAAGAGATTTTTAAAGCAATTTGGTCTTTGAACTGTTATATGCTATTTACCGTTAGCATCATAACATGTTTAAAGTATACTATAAAGCAGTATAATTTAACTCATAGTCTCAATCATGAAAGTCAGCGGAGTTGTCCACATGGCCTACAGCTTTCTCTTTTTCTTCATTTTCATCCTCTACTTGGCACTGTTAAATTCGACAGTGGTACCAAGTAGAGGAGTCTTTCCCTTTTTTTTCGTCTCATGAGTGTGTGCACCAAATGTATCTAGTTAAGCAGGTAGAGCCATGTCGCAGTGACCAATACATGCATAGAAAAATAAGAATAAAAATCATGCAAAGAATAATCAATAATTTTCCTATATTTATCCAAGAGTAATATCATGCATTCTTCCTTTAGATTTATATTAGGAATTGGAAGAAGATTAAAATTAAAATCAAAGAATTCATACCTTGGATTGATCAAAAAGTTTTCAAATTTCAAATTTGGTTTTTCATTTACCTCAATGCCAATGAAATCAAGAATCTCATGCGCTATCTTCTCTTGGGTACCTGTAGCTAAATTTGCATCAAATAATATTTCAATCACTTCATCATCATTATCCTTAAAATTATAATCTTCATCATTAATCATGCAAATTTCTAATGGATTTTCCTGGAGAATAAGAATTGATGGTACAATATGCATAAGATCCTCTTCCTCATAATTTTCCTCAATTTCTTTCTCTTCAATGGGGCATTTCATCTTAACACTGTCAATTTCATCCCCATCTATATCATTAGTTCTTTCATGAGGATCTTTAAATTCTTCATCCTTCTTCTCACAAGACTCAAAAAATTCATATATCTCTTCAAACATGTCCCAAGTATTTGTGTTGCAAGACACTTCATTATGTGAGAGGGGACTAGATGGCTGGTGAATTGCAGAGGAAGGTAAATCATAATCATCCAAATCATCAAAATTTGAGGAAGGTAAATCACAATCATCAAAATTTGCAGAATCCTCAAAATTTTCAGAAGTTAAATTACAATCAGGAGTCATGACTAATGATTGATCTAACTCTACAAAATTCTTAGATTAATCATGGATTTCTTCCTTTATGTCATTTTTATCAGTGCCATCAATCATACTATGAATATCTTCACTTTCCAAATCAAACTCAAGTATACAATTTTGTTGTACTATCTGTGTTTCTAGCATTTTAGTATTAGCACATATAGATTTTACTTGAGAAGTAAGCTGAGCAATCATCTCACTAAGATCTTCAAGTTCCTTAATCTAATTTATTATAATTTTTTCAAGCATGGATTCTAGCATAGACTCTTCAGATTCCTCAAAGTGTGGTTCTGAAATATTATTTGAGAAATCCTAATCAGAAGAAGTTTGCTGATTTTTCTATTTGGAATTATACTGATCATCTTGGTACCGTGATAAATTAGAACTGGCAGGATTTCCAAATTCACACTTAGAAGGATAATGATACCACAAATATCACAAGTAACATAAGATTTGATTCTTAAATATTCAGTGTGTTGAGAAAAAGAATTTACCCTTGCTGCAAGTGATTGAAATGCAACTGGCGGCACATATTCTCTAGTCTTTACAGGTGGCACATATCCCTGATTTGACCATTGACATTGGTTAAACATTATTCTTTTCAATTTATGTAATAAATGTTGGGGTATGCCCTTAAGGCTAATGTTTGAGGCCTTGGGATTGTAATAGTATCATTGTATAAACTCTTAAGTTTATAAAGGCAATGGTGAAGGTTCCCCTAACCAAAGGGGGGCGAAAACCCTATGGTGGCGCAAGTAAGATATGCAGCGGATACTAGGGTTTCATAGGATCTCATACATGTAAAATAATCAACTTTATATGCATGAAAATAAATTCATACTGATGCCATTTCAAGATGGCGCCTTGGAAGTAAAGATGCAATCGCCTCTTCTCCAAAGTCTCGCACACAAGATGAAGATGCGCTTATCCCTTGGTGCTCCTTGTGCTAGCAAGGTTCCTTGGAGTCCTTGATCGAGTGAAAGGGATGGAAGAGATGTCCTTCTCTTGGCCGAATCCTCCTCTACCTTCAAGACGTCGCCACACAAAAACGTCGAGAGAGAATATGGGCGAGAGGCGAGAATAGAGAGCACTCTATTCGGTCGTGAACAACATCTCCAAGTGGAGATCGTGGTTACTAAAAATAGCCACCACACTTCACTCCAACGTTCACGCCAAGTGAACATGTCGCCAACTCCTCTCCCCATGAACCATGCGCTCATTTCATGAGCCGGTTCACATTGGTTCGGTTTAAGAACCAATCAAGCCAATGATCTAGTCTAGATCTCAAATAAACCCTAAGGCTCCAGATCTGACCGTTAATCTCTTGATGCTTCTGATCTGATCGATCTAGCATCCAATCTCTCAATCGAAGCTTACCGATCTCAAGCCCTAATCAATCAAACATGATCAGACCAGATCTCACTCACAATCAGAGATTAAATCCCTTTAAACTGAACCCAAACAATACAGTCCACACGATCTGACTTAAGTAAGCCATATCATCAAATTGTGCGACCCTAAGGGTTTCCTTTAAATGTCGGTAATGATAACTCACGTTATCACGATCAGTGAGGGGTATCTAGCAACACATCACTGTCTCCCGATATAAAGGAAAAAGTCTTCCAAGACTACACCCAAAACACAGCACAAGTGTGAATCAATTCACAAGGCATGCATAATTCCTTTGCCACTTGATATTCTTATTGGACAAGCGTGTCAAGCTTGTAGCTCCAATATGATGAGCATGATTAGATCAGATGAACACTGTCACCTGGGTATGGCCATACTCTTTTCTCAATCATCTCATCCAGGGGGCCCTTTAGAACATCACACTCCTTAAACAAGGAGACGGCAATCCTATGTCTATCACTAGTGCCCTAACATGACTCAAGCTCACCATCTAAGATAGCCTATAACCATTGTGTTTCAAATGATATTGAACTACCTCAAAACAATGACAATCATCATTTAGAAAACACAAGTGATCTCAAGTCAGAGGAAATGTGCCACTTGTCATATTCAAAGATTATTCACATTGCGACAAACAATTGAACATCCTAGTAGGGTCTGTCCAGTACATCCAATGTACCCATGAGTCTACATCTTATTCCATGCTCGAAGCATCCTATAAGATTAGAACACATATTAGTCTTAACCATATCAAGGCTGTCTCATGTTCACCAAGATATATCGACTAAGGACACAACAGCATGTCAGCCCAGCTGAACAGCTTTGAGACATTATTCAGAAGAACATATATTGCAGCAGACAATGTAGCTAACTGAATAACAACCATGCCTATATAAACATAACAGTTTATTACATGATACTGATACATTCCCAAGGCCTCAAACATTAGGCTTAAGGGCATACCCCAACAATCTCCCACTTGCACTTAATCTAATGGTTGAGAAATCTCAAACCCATATTATTACAGTGCTTCTCATGCTTCTGCTGCGCCAGAGGCTTGGTAAGCGGGTCTGCCAGATTGTCATCTGTATGAACCTTGCAGATTTTGATCTCGCCACGATCTATGATCTCCCTGATCAAATGAAACCGTCTCTGTATGTGCTTGGACTTCTGGTGCGACCGTGGTTCCTTTGCTTGTGCGATTGCTCCAGTGTTATCACAGAAGATAACCAAAGGATCTGCACTCGAAGGAACGACACCAAGTTCTCTCACGAACTTACGAATCCACACTGCCTCCTTGGATGCTTCCGAGGCTGCAACATACTCGGCTTCTGTTGTGGAATCAGCAACAGTTGACTGTTTGAAACTCTTCCACACCACTGCTCCTCCATTCAAGCTAAAAACATAGCCTGATTGCGATCGGAAATCATCCTGGTCAGACTGGAACGAAGCGTCAGTATATCCTTCAATACTGAGTTCTTCCTGACCACCATATATCAAGAACATATCTTTGGTCCTCCGCAGATATTTTAAAATGTTCTTGACTGCAATCCAGTGTGCCTGACCTGGATTACTTTGGAAACGACTGGTCACGCTTAACCCGTAAGCGACGTCTGGGCGAGTACACAACATCGCATACATAATGGATCCACTAGCCGAAGCATAAGGCGTATTGTCCATTTCATCTTTCTCAGTCTGTGTTTGTGGACACTGACTCTTCGAAAGACTCAGACCATGTCTGACTGGAAGATATCCTCGTTTAGAATTCTCTAAATGAAATCTTTCCAGGACTTTATCGATGTAAGTACTCTGGCACAGCCCGAGAAGCCTCTTAGATCTATCCCTGTAGATCTTCACACCTAATACATAGGCTGCTTCTCCTAAATCTTTCATCTGGAAACATTTCCTTAACCATGCCTTCACAGCATGCATTTCAGGAATGTCATTTCCAATGATCAAGATATCATCGACGTAGAGGACTAGGAAAGTAATTATGCTCCCACTAAACCTCTTATATACACACGGGTCATCCTCGTTCTTGATGAAACCGAATTCCGTGACTGATTCATCAAAACGAATATTCCAGCTTCTTGATGCTTGCTTAAGTCCATAAATGGACTTCTTTAACTTGCATATCTTATGACGATCTGATGGATTAGTGAAACCTTCTGGTTGTGTCATATACACATCCTCATCCAGATTTCCATTAAGGAAAGATGTTTTCACATCCATCTGCCAGATCTCATAATCATAATATGCAGCTATCGCGAAAAGAATCCGAATAGACTTAAACATAGCTACAGGTGAGAAAGTTTCATCATAATCTATCCCGTAGATTTGTTTGAAACCTTTCGCAACTAGCCTGCCTTTATAGGTAACCACGTTACCATCCATGTCAATCTTCTTCTTGAAGATCCATTTACAGCCAATAGGGATAACTCCCGGAGGCGGATCAACCAAATCCCAAACTTGGTTATCTGACATGGAGTCCATCTCGGCGCGCATAGCTTCAAGCCATCTCGCTGACTCCGGTCCACTGACCGCATCCGCATAAGTGAGGGGTTCATCATTATCAATGATGTAGACTCCGTCATAGTGCTCAGGCTGTCGACGGATCCTTCCCGATCTTCGCGGTTCCCGTGATATCTGAGCCTCAGGTTGTTGAATTACCTGATCTACTGGCTCATGCTCATCCAATTCTGCTTGAGCACTTTGTCCTTCCTCTGGATTCTCATCCAGTTTTATTTCTCTCCCACTGGCCTCTTGCAGAAGAAACTCCTTCTCAAGAAATATGGCCGTCCGAGCAACAAAAACCTTGTTCTCTTTGGGATCGTAGAAATAATAACCCTTAGTTTCCTTAGGGTAACCGACAAAGATACATTTGTCAGATCTGCTCTCTAGTTTCCCAGAGGCGAGCTTTTTAACGTAAGCCTCGCAGCCCCAGATCCTGATAAATGTCAAGCTTGGCTGTTTTCCATACCATAACTCATATGGCGTCTTAGAAACTGCCTTGGATGGCACTCGGTTTAGTACCTTTGCAGCTGTTTCCAGTGCAAAACCCCAAAAGGAGTAGGGTAGAGCAGCCTGACTCATCATAGAACGAACCATATCAAGTAACGTTCTATTTCTCCTTTCGGACACACCATTCCATTGCGGTGTTCCTGGCGGAGTGAGCTGTGAGATAATCCCACACTCCTTCAAATAGTCAGTAAACGCATGACTTAGGTATTCACCACCTCGATCAGAACGAAGTGCCTTGATATTTCGGCCTAGCTGATTTTGTACTTCATTCTTGAACTCTTTGAACTTGTCAAAAGATTCACTTTTATGTCTCATTAAAAAGACATACCCATATCTACTGAAATCATCAGTAAAGGTAATGAAGTACTGATAGCCACCTCTGGCATGTTTACTAAATGGCCCACACACATCAGTGTGTATAAGGTCAAGTAAACCTGAAGCCCTTTGTCCTTTATTAGGAAAAGGTGACTTCGTCATTTTACCCATTAAACAAGCTTTGCATGTATCAATCTCCTTGTAGGAGAATGATCCCAGCAGTCCATGATCATGCAACCGCTTAATGCGTTTCTCGTTAATATGGCCTAAACGACTATGCCATAGCAAGGTGCTGTCATCAGTATTCTTGGCTTTCTTAATATCAATTTTCTGTATAGAACATTCCATGTCCAACATGTATAACCCATTGCTAATTGAACCAGTTGCATAAACAATATTATCATAAGATAAAACACACTTTGAAATATTGCATTCAAAGGAAAAACCCTTCCTGACAAGAGCAGGAATGGAGATAATATTTTTAGTAATACTGGGAACAAAATAACAACTGTTTAGTTCCAATACAAGTCCAGATGGTAAAGAAATGAAATAGTCTCCTACAGCAACAGCAGCAACCCGTGCCCCGTTTCCAACGCGTAGGTCCACTTCATGCTGTCCCACCTGCCTTCTTCTCTTGAGTTCCTGTACATTTGAACAAATGTGAACTCCACATGCAGTGTCCAACACCCATGATATAGAAGAAGAAAACATGACCTCAGTCACGAATATACCTGAGCCAGAAGCGATGCTTCCCCTCTTATCTCCTTGGAGCGCTTTACAGTCCTTTTTCCAGTGACCCAGCTGGCCACAGTGGAAACACCTGTATTCCTTGGACCGCTTAACCTTCTGCTTCAGAGCCTTGCTGTAGCTCTTGACAGGGGTCTTGCCCTTCTTCCCCTTCTTCTTGTTCCTAGAAGGAACCATTAAGACAGAGGTCGAAGGTTTTCCCTTCAGAGTCTCCTCAGTAGTGAGGAGCATATTCAGCAGCTCTGCCGGAGTACAATCGATTTTGTTCATATTAAAGTTAATAATGAACGCGTCGAATGAAGGCGGGAGAGACTGTAGAATAATATCCACAGCAAGCTCCTGGTTGATGGTATGCCCCAGTTTCTCTAGAGCCTCCTTGTGCCCAATCATCTTGAGCACGTGAGCTCCCACTGGGCTCCCTTCAGCCAGTTTGCTCTGAAAGAAAAGCTTTGTCAGATTATAGCGCTCTGTCCTCGCCTGTGCAGCATACAGCATCTTGAGGTTCGCTATCATCTCTATAGCCGACATATCCTCATGCTGACGCTGCAGCGGTGGCGTCATAGACGCTAGCATCAGGCAAGCGACATCAATGCTATCATTGACGTGCTTTTCATAGGCTTCCCGAACCGCCCTTGCGGCGTTCGGAGCGGGTTGAGGCGGTATTGCCGTCTCGAGGACATACAGTTTCCTCTCTGCCTTAAGAACGATCTTAAGGTGTCCGAACCAGTCGGAGAAGTTCGGCCCAGCAAACTTCTCCCTTTCCAGTAGGGATCGCACATTGAAGTTCATGGTGTTCGTTGCTGCAGGTATCTACAACAATGCAAGAACAGCAAGGTCAGTATCAATGTTAAGAATCAATCAGGACTTAAGAAAGATTCTTTTTCTCACTATTTTATCTGACTGAAAAATCCATTAAACAGTCCGAAAGAGTAGACACTCTTTTAGTGAGATGGGATCCGGATTTCATACTTGGTCTCCACGTCCCGCTCAGGCGAGATAAGATGCACAGAGAGTACAAGCACTAATCTCCGGTAGGCAGTCCCTGCCGATCGCCAACCCGTGCGATTCCCCTTCATCTGGGCAATCCAGCAGACTGTGCCAACTGAGTTGGTACAACACAGTCTCTGATCCCACAGATGGCTGCCTCCATGTGCTACCATATGCGCCACATATGTAGCCTACATGGTCAAGCTGACCCGACCTACTCCCTGGACCACCATGTGCTATGCTGAGCAACGAGAAGGGATAAATCCCTACTCTGTAACACACAGGTGTAATCCCACACCGTCTGAAGATAAATGGACGTGCCCACTGAGTGGGTACAACACGACTCCAACGATAATCAGAACAGTGAGGTTTCGCGTCAGAAGGCTTACGAGCTTGATATTTTTAGCATTGGATTTTAACGGTCTTTTTATCTTCTTCACTATCATGCAATTCCTATGGTGATAGCAGAAGATAAACTAATCATGCAGTTCTAATATTTAAACAATAATAAAAGAAAGCATGAATCTTATGTGGTAAAAGCCCATAGCCCTAGTAAGACCTTAATTTAACTTAAGTCTTGACTTGCTTTTCTTCATAGGGCCTTTTGCTGCTCATATGGCCCAAACCTGGGCCCAAGCGCCATCTGCAGCTCTGGTGCGCCCACCAGGAATTTGCGCCAGGTCATAGGGTCGAACCCTAGACCTCCCACCTAGTCTAGCCACTGCTGCAAGCGCCTCTGCCAAGTGTGCTTTGTGCTCTTGTCTAATTAAATTACAAATTTAACTATCTAGACAAGAATGACACGCAGGTCAATAACATTTTATAAATTAAAACAATGTGATACACAGATCACAATAATTAATTTACAACCATAATTCCAGGCTCGCAGGCCGCAGCACAGCACACAATTAATATGGGCAGCCCACATAAGAGTAAATAGACAAACATATGGCATCATTCAAAAATCATGTGATCCATAAAAATTAAAATTTTCGAAAAACCCCATAGGCTTCAATTTTAATTTTCTTATATGCCCTACAACCTTACAACGGTCCATTAATAGGGATCCACTCATCCAACCTAGTCAGATCCACTGCCCTTGCATGCACCAAGTCCTAACTGACTTGAGTCGACCAAAAGGCCAACCATGCATGCGCCAAGGGCTGAACGACCACGCTGAGGTCTGGCAAGCGGGTGTGACCCCGGGCCTAACTCAGGTGCGTTCATGGGTCGTCTCAATCAGACATCGCTACACGCCTGTCTGCAGTCGACCTATAGCCACCTCAAGCTTGCGCCAAGGTGCTATCCAGTCGACCCATCAAGGCTGTCAGATAGTCTGATCAGACTGATTGGATCTGACCTAGGGGGTGATTTCAACCCGACTAACCCGTTTAAGGGTTTACAGCAGGCGCTTAGATCTAAGTGAGATCGCGCAAGTGAAATGTTTTTAACAAAAACAAACTAAGCGCCACAAAAGCATGCGCCAACTATACATATTTAATTTTCGCATATAATGCTTCAACTAAAGATGAATTTCGCATGTATAGATCTAAGCAAACAAGGATCACAAAAATGGCTAAAGCAATCATAAAACATGCATAGACCAGGCTCTGATACCAATTGAAGGTTCCCCTAACCAAAGGGGGGCGAAAACCCTATGGTGGCGCAAGTAAGATATGCAGCGGATACTAGGGTTTCATAGGATCTCATACATGTAAAATAATCAACTTTATATGCATGAAAATAAATTCATACTGATGCCATTTCAAGATGGCGCCTTGGAAGTAAAGATGCAATCGCCTCTTCTCCAAAGTCTCGCACACAAGATGAAGATGCGCTTATCCCTTGGTGCTCCTTGTGCTAGCAAGGTTCCTTGGAGTCCTTGATCGAGTGAAAGGGATGGAAGAGATGTCCTTCTCTTGGCCGAATCCTCCTCTACCTTCAAGACGTCGCCACACAAAAACGTCGAGAGAGAATATGGGCGAGAGGCGAGAATAGAGAGCACTCTATTCGGTCATGAACAACATCTCCAAGTGGAGATCGTGGTTACTAAAAATAGCCACCACACATCACTCCAACGTTCACGCCAAGTGAACATGTCGCCAACTCCTCTCCCCATGAACCATGCGCTCATTTCATGAGCCGGTTCACATTGGTTCGGGTTAAGAACCAATCAAGCCAATGATCTAGTCTAGATCTCAAATAAACCCTAAGGCTCCAGATCTGACCGTTAATCTCTTGATGCTTCTGATCTGATCGATCTAGCATCCAATCTCTCAATCGAAGCTTACCGATCTCAAGCCCTAATCAATCAAACATGATCAGACCAGATCTCACTCACAATCAGAGATTAAATCCCTTTAAACTGAACCCAAACAATTCAGTCCACACGATCTGACTTAAGTAAGCCATATCATCAAATTGTGCGACCCTAAGGGTTTCCTTTAAATGTCGGTAACGATAACTCACGTTATCACGATCAGTGAGGGGTATCTAGCAACACATCACTGTCTCCCGATATAAAGGAAAAAGTCTTCCAAGACTACACCCAAAACACAGCACAAGTGTGAATCAATTCACAAGGCATGCATAATTCCTTTGCCACTTGATATTCTTATTGGACAAGCGTGTCAAGCTTGTAGCTCCAATATGATGAGCATGATTAGATCAGATGAACACTGTCACCTGGGTATGGCCATACTCTTTTCTCAATCATCTCATCCAGGGGGCCCTTTAGAACATCACACTCCTTAAACAAGGAGACGGCAATCCTATGTCTATCACTAGTGCCCTAACATGACTCAAGCTCACCATCCAAGATAGCCTATAACCATTGTGTTTCAAATGATATTGAACTACCTCAAAACAATGACAATCATCATTTAGAAAACACAAGTGATCTCAAGTCAGAGGAAATGTGCCACTTGTCATATTCAAAGATTATTCACATTGCGACAAACAATTGAACATCCTAGTAGGGTCTGTCCAGTACATCCAATGTACCCATGAGTCTACATCTTATTCCATGCTCGAAGCATCCTATAAGATTAGAACACATATTAGTCTTAACCATATCAAGGCTGTCTCATGTTCACCAAGATATATCGACTAAGGACACAACAGCATGTCAGCCCAGCTGAACAGCTTTGAGACATTATTCAGAAGAACATATATTGCAGCAGACAATGTAGCTAACTGAATAACAACCATGCCTATATAAACATAACAGTTTATTACATGATACTGATACATTCCCAAGGCCTCAAACATTAGGCTTAAGGGCATACCCCAACAAATGGTTGTTATTCAGGTTGTTACCTTGTCTGCTGTAATAAGTGTACTACTGAATAATGTCTCAAAGCTGTTCAGCTAGGCTGACATGCAGTAATGTCCTTAGTCGATATATCTTGGTGAACATGAGATAGCCTTGATATGGTTAAGACTAATATGTGTTCTAATCTTATAGGATGCTTCGAGCATGGAATAAGATGTAGACTCATGGGTACATTGGATGTACTGGACAGACCCTACTAGGATATTCAATTGCTTGTCACAATGTGAATAATCCTTGTATGCTACAAGTGGCACATGTCCTTTGACTTGAGATCACTTGTGTTTCTAAATGATGAATGTCATTGTTTTGAGGTAGTTCAATATCATTTGAAATATAATGGTTATAGACTATCTTGGATAATGATCATGAGTCAGGTTAGGACACTAGTGATAGATAAAGGATTGCCGTCTCCTTGTTTAAGGAGTGTGATGTTCTAAGGCCCCCCTATATGAGATGATTGAGAAAGTGTATGGCCATACCCAGATGACTATGTTCATCTGATCTAATCATGCTCATCGTATTGGAGTTACAGGCTTGACATGCTTGTCCAATAAGAACATCCAGTGGCAAAGGAAACATGTATGCCTCGTGAAATGGATTCACACTTGTGCTGTGATTTGGGTGTAGTCTTGGAAGACTCTTTCCTTTATATCGGGAGACAGTGATGTGTTGCTAGATACCCCTCACTGATCGTGATAACGTAAGTTGTCGTTACCGACATTTAAAGGAAACCCTTAGGGTCGCACAATTTGATGACATGGCTTACTCAAGTCAGATCGTGTGGACTGAATTGTTTGGATTCAGTTTAAAGGAGTTTAGACTCTGATTGTAAGTGAGATCTGGTCTGATCATGTTTGATTGATTAGGGCTTGAGATCGGTAAGCTTCGATCGAGAGTGTGGATGCTAGATCGGAGAGATCAAGAGCATCCAGAGATGAACGGTTGGATCTTGAACCATTTGGTTCAAAGAGATCTAGACCATGGCTTGGGCTGGTTTGATTTGGTTTTTTGAACCGAATTGAGTTGAACCTAATTGGCTTGAACCGGTTCACATGGGTGAACGTATGGTTCAAGGATTGAAGGCATTTTGGGCGGTTTTTCTTCAAGTGGTCGCATGGCTTCATAACCTTCCATATTTGGAAGTGTAACGCCATCACTTGAATGAAAGCCTTAACGCCATTTGCCCAATTACTCTCTTGTGATCTTCATTCGACAAGAAAAGAGAAAAAGGGGAACTCTTGCACAACGAAGCTCTCGGCCAAGCACCTCTCTTCATCTACACACGACAAGGAAGTTTTGGAGATCCCTTGCTAGCACAAGGAACATCCGAAAGAGTAGCCATCTGTCATCTAGTGTGCGTTATCTTTGGAGGAGTGCTTACTTGCCCTCTTGCTTCCAAGTCGCCACCCTTTATCATGGCTATGGTAAGAGATCTTCTCTTGATCTTTATAAGCAAACAAAGTTAATCTTATAGATATACTACATGCGATCTATGGAAACCCTAATTCCGCCCATGCAATTGAGATTTGTGCATGCTTAGGGTTTGCGCTCCCCCTCGAAGGGGACCTACAATTGGTATCAAAGCATAGGGTTTTTCAGTATCATCTATATGATTGCTTTGCTGAGGTTGTGATCCATTCATGATGCCATATTGCGCTCACTTCATGCTTTGTTTTCTTGCGCTTACATGATGTTGTGTGCACATAAGTTTGTTTGCGCTTGTATCATTGCTTGGAGAAGTTTACGCTTATGCCTAGATCTTTGGTTTATCAACATGCAAAGAATGACATGCTAGATATTTGATGTATCTTGTTTATCAAAGTGGCGCATGTTACTTGTTTGCGCTTGTTGTAGTTGTTTTTCAAAGAAAAACCTTACATCTTGCGCGCCTATCACCATAGATCTAAGTGGCGCCTGCTATAATCCCTTAGACGGGTTAGTAGGGTTGAAGGCATCCTCTAGGGAAGATCCAACTAGTCTGATCAGACCATCTGACAGCCTAGATGGGTTGACCTGATAGCACCTGTGCACAAGCACGAGGTGGCTATAGGTTGACTGCATCAAGGGCGTGTAGCGAGGTCTGGTTGAGACGACAAATGAACACACATGAGTTAGGCCCGGGGTCACACCCGCTTCCCAAAACTCATGAGGGTTGTTCAGCCCTTGTAGCATGCATGGTTGACCATTAGGTCAACTCGAGTCAGTTAGGACTTGGTGCATGCAAGGGCAGTGGATCTGACTAGCTGGATGAGTGGATCCCTATTAATGGACCGTTGTAAGGTAGTAGGGCTCATAAGAAAATTAAAATTGATGCCAATGGGGTTTTCAAAATTTTATTTTCTTTGTAATGGATCACATGTTGATTGAATGATGCCATGATGCTTGTTTATTTATTCTTATGTGGGCTGCCCATGTTAAATGTGTGCTGTGCTGGGGCCTGCGTGCCTGGACTTAAACTTGTAAATTAATTTTTATTGTGATCTGCGAATCACTTTTTAATTAATTTATTGTATATTTGACCTGCGAGTCAACCTTGTCTAGATAGATCAAAATGTATTTGATTAGACAAGAGCACAAAAGCACACATTAAAGAGGCGCATTCAGCTGGTGGGCGCACCTGAGCTGAACTTGGCGCAAGGGCCCTGGGATGGACCTGATGAGATAAAAGACCCATGAAAAGAAAGTGAAGACTTAAGTAAAATTAAGGTCTTACTTAGGCTATGGGCTTTTACCACATAAGATCAGCATGCTTTCTATTTATTGCTTTTATAATTAGAATTGCATGAGTTTATCTTCTGCTATCACCATAGGACTTACATGATAGGTATGAAGATAAAAGACCGTTAAAATCCAAACGCTAACATATCAAGCTCGTAAGCCTTCTGACGCGAAACCTCACTGTTCTGACTATCGTTGGAGCCGTGTTGTACCCACTCAGTGGGCACGTCCATCTATCTTCAGACGGTGCGGGATTACACCTGCGTGTTACAGAGTAGGGATTTATCCCTTCTCGTTGCTCAGCATAGCACGTGGTGGTCCAGGGAGTAGGTCGGGTCAGCTTGACCATGTAGGCTACATATGTGGCGCATATGGTAGCACATGGAGGCAGCCATCTGTGGGGTTAGAGACTGTGTTGTACCAACTCAGTTGGCATAGTCTGCTAGATTGCCCAGATGAAGGGGAATCGCACGGGTTGGCGATTGGCTGGGACAGCCTACCAGAGATTAGTGCTTGTACTCTCTGTGCATCTTATCTCGCCTGAGCGGGACGCGGAGACCAAGTATGAAATCTGGATCCCATCTCACTAAAAGAGTTCTACTCTTACGGGCTGTTTTGCTGGATTTTTCAGCCAGATAAAATAGTGAGAAAAGAATCTTTCTTAAGTCCTGGATTGATTCTAAACATTGATACTAACCTTGCTGTTCTTGCATTGTTGTAGATTCCTGCAGCAATGAACACCATGAGCTTCAATGTGCGATCCCTACTGGAAAGGGAGAAGTTTGCTGGGCCAAACTTCTCAGACTGGTTCGGACACCTTAAGATCATTCTTAAGGCTGAGAGGAAACTGTATGTCCTCGAGACGGCTGTGCCGCCTCAACCCGCTGCGAACGCCGCAAGGGCGGTTCGCGAAGCCTATGAAAAGCATGTCAATGATAGCATTGATGTCGCTTGCCTGATGCTAGCGTCTATGACGCCACCGCTGCAGCGTCAGCATGAGGATATGTCGGCTATAGAGATTATAGCGAACCTCAAGATGCTGTATACTGCACAGGCGAGGACAGAACGCTATAATCTGACCAAGCTTTTCTTTCAGAGCAAACTGGCTGAAGGGAGCCCAGTGGGAGCTCACGTGCTCAAGATGATTGGGCACAAGGAGGCTCTAGAGAAACTAGGGCATACCATCAACCAGGAGCTTGCTGTAGACATAATTCTGCAGTCTCTCCCGCCCTCTTTCGATGCGTTCATTATTAATTTTAATATGAACAAGATCGATTGTACTCCGGCAGAGCTGCTCAATATGCTCTTGACTACTGAGGAAACTCTGAAGGGAAAGCCTTCAACCTCTGTCTTGATGGTTCCTTCGAGGAACAAGAAGAAGGGGAAGAAGGGCAAGGCCCCTGTTAAGAACTACAGTAAGGCTCTGAAACAAAAGGTGAAGCGGGCGAAGGACAACAGGTGTTTCCACTGTGGCCAGCTGGGTCACTGGAAAAAGGACTGTAAAGCGCTCCAAGGAGATAAGAGGGGAAGCATCGCTTCTGGCTCAGGTATATTTGTGACTGAGGTCATGATATCATCTTCTTCTATTTCATGGGTGTTGGACACTGCATGTGGAGTTCACATTTGTTCAAATGTACAGGAACTCAAGAGAAGAAGGCAGGTGGGACAGCATGAGGTGGACCTACGCGTTGGAAACGGGGCACGGGTTGCTGCTGTTGCTGTAGGAGACTATTTCATCTCATTACCATCTGGCATTGTATTAGAACTAAACAGTTGTTACTTTGTTCCCAGTATTACTAAAAATATTATCTCTATTCCTGCTCTTGTCAGGAAAGGATTTGCCTTTGAATGCAATATTTCAAAGTGTATTTTATCTTTAGATAATATTGTTTATGCAACTGGTTCAATTAACAATGGGTTATACATGTTGGACATGGAAAGTTCTATACAAAGTGTTGATATTAAGAAAGCCAAGTATGCTGAAGACAGCACCTTGTTATGGCATAGTCGTTTAGGCCATATTAACAAGAAGCGCATTAAGCGGTTGCATGATCATGGACTGCTGGGATCATTCTCCTATGAGGAGATTGATACATGCAAAGCTTGTTTAATGGGTAAAATGACGAAGTCACCTTTTCTTCACAAAGGTCAAAGGGCTTCAGGTTTACTTGATCTTATACACAGTGATGTGTGTGGGCCATTTAGTAAACATGCCAGAGGTGGCTATTCGTACTTCATTACCTTTACTGATGATTTCAGTAGGTATGGTTATGTCTATCTTATGAGACATAAGAGTGAATCTTTTGACAAGTTCAAAAATGAAGTACAGAATCAGCTAGGCCGAAATATCAAGGCACTTCGTTCTGATCGAGGTGGAGAATACCTAAGTCGAGAGTTTACTGACTATCTAAAAGAGTGTGGGATTATCTCACAGCTCACTCCGCCAGGAACACCACAATGGAATGGTGTGTCCGAGAGAAGAAATAGAACGTTACTTGATATGGTTCGTTCTATGATGAGTCAGGCTACTCTTCCATATTCCTTTTGGGGATTTGCACTGGAAACAGCTGCAAAGGTACTAAACCGAGTGCCATCCAAGGCCGTTTCAAAGACGCCATATGAATTATGGTATGGGAAACAGCCGAGCTTGACATTTATCAGGATCTGGGGTTGCGAGGCTTATGTCAAAAAGCTCGCCTCTGGGAAACTGGAGAGCAGATCTGAGAAATGTATCTTTGTCGGTTACCCTAAGGAAACTAAGGGTTATTATTTCTACGATCCCAAAGAGAACAAAGTATTTGTTGCTCGGACGGCCATATTCCTTGAGAAGGAGTTTCTTCTACAAGAGGCCAGTGGGAGAGAAATAAAGCTGGATGAGAATCCAGAGGAAGGACAAAGTAGTCAAGCACAGTTGGATGTGCATGAGCCAGTGGATCAGGTTATTGAACAACCTGAGGCTCAGATATCACGGGAACCGCGAAGATCGGGTAGGATCCGTAGACAGCCTGAGCGCTATGACGGAGTCTACATCATTGATAATGATGAACCCCTTACTTATGCGGATGCGGTCAGTGGACCGGAGTCTGCTAGATGGCTTGAAGCTATGCGAGCCGAGATAGATTCCATGTCAGATAACCAAGTCTGGGATTTGGTTGATCCGCCTCCGGGAGTAATCCCTATAGGCTGTAAATGGATCTTCAAGAAGAAGATTGACATGGATGGTAACGTGGTTACCTATAAAGGCAGGCTAGTTACGAAAGGTTTCAAACAAATCTACGAGATAGATTATGATGAAACTTTCTCTCCTGTAGCTATGTTCAAGTCTATTCGGATTCTTTTCGCGATAGCTGCATATTACGATTATGAGATCTGGCAGATGGATGTGAAAACAGCTTTCCTTAATGGAAATCTGAATGAGGATGTGTATATGACACAACCTGAAGGTTTCACTAATCCATCAGATCGTCATAAAATATGCAAGTTAAAGAAGTCCATTTATGGACTTAAACAAGCATCAAGAAGCTGGAATATTCGTTTTGATGAATCAATCTCTGAGTTTGGTTTCATCAAGAACGAAGATGACCCGTGTGTGTATAAGAGGTTTAGTGGGAGCGTGATTACATTCCTAATCCTCTACGTCGATGATATCTTAATCATTGGAAACGATATTCCTGAAATGCATGCTGTTAAAGCATGGCTAAGGAAATGTTTCCAGATGAAAGATCTAGGAGAAGCAGCCTATGTATTAGGTGTGAAAATCTACAGGGATAGATCTAAGAGGCTTCTCGGGCTGTGCCAGAGTACTTACATCGATAAAGTTCTGGAGAGATTCCATTTAGAGAATTCTAAATGAGGATATCTTCCAGTCAGACATGGTCTGAATCTTTCGAAGAGTCAGTGTCCACAAACACAGACTGAGAAAGATGAAATGGACAATACGCCTTATGCTTCGGCTATTGGGTCCATTATGTATGCGATGTTATGTACTCGCCCAGACGTTGCTTACGGGTTAAGCGTGACCAGTCATTTCCAAAGTAATCCAGGTCAGGCACACTGGATTGCAGTCAAGAACATTTTAAAATATGTGCGGAGGACCAAAGATATGTTCTTGATATATGGTGGTCAGGAAGAACTCAGTATAGAAGGATATACTGACGCTTCGTTCCAGTCGGACCAGGATGATTTCCGATCGCAATCAGGCTATGTTTTTAGCTTGAATGGTGGAGCAGTGGTGTGGAAGAGTTTCAAACAGTCAACTGTTGCTGATTCCACAACAGAAGCCGAGTATGTTGCAGCCTCGGAAGCATCCAAGGAGGCAGTGTGGATTCGTAAGTTCATGAGAGAACTTGGTGTTGTTCCTTCGAGTGTCGATCCTTTGGTTATCTTCTGTGATAACACTGGAGCCATCGCACAAGCAAAGGAACCACGGTCGCACCAGAAGTCCAAGCACATACAGAGACGGTTTCACTTGATCCGGGAGATCATAGATCGTGGCGAGATCAAAATATGCAAGGTTCATACAGATGACAATCTGGCAGACCCGCTTACCAAGCCTCTGGCGCAGCAGAAGCATGAGAAGCACTGTAATAATATGGGTTTGAGGTTTCTCAACTATTAGATTAAGTGCAAGTGGGAGATTGTTGGGGTATGCCCTTAAGGCTAATGTTTGAGGCCTTGGGATTGTAATAGTATCATTGTATAAACTCTTAAGTTTATAAAGGCAATGGTTGTTATTCAGGTTGTTACCTTGTCTGCTGTAATAAGTGTACTACTGAATAATGTCTCAAAGCTGTTCAGCTAGGCTGACATGCAGTAATGTCCTTAGTCGATATATCTTGGTGAACATGAGACAGCCTTGATATGGTTAAGACTAATATGTGTTCTAATCTTATAGGATGCTTCGAGCATGGAATAAGATGTAGACTCATGGGTACATTGGATGTACTGGACAGACCCTACTAGGATATTCAATTGCTTGTCACAATGTGAATAATCCTTGTATGCTACAAGTGGCACATGTCCTTTGACTTGAGATCACTTGTGTTTCTAAATGATGAATGTCATTGTTTTGAGGTAGTTCAATATCATTTGAAATATAATGGTTATAGACTATCTTGGATAATGATCATGAGTTAGGTTAGGACACTAGTTATAGATAAAGGATTGCCGTCTCCTTGTTTAAGGAGTGTGATGTTCTAAGGCCCCCCTATATGAGATGATTGAGAAAGTGTATGGCCATACCCAGATGACTATGTTCATCTGATCTAATCATGCTCATCGTATTGGAGTTACAGGCTTGACATGCTTGTCCAATAAGAACATCCAGTGGCAAAGGAAATATGTATGCCTCGTGAAATGGATTCACACTTGTGCTGTGATTTGGGTGTAGTCTTGGAAGACTCTTTCCTTTATATCGGGAGACAGTGATGTGTTGCTAGATACCCCTCACTGATCGTGATAACGTAAGTTGTCGTTACCGACATTTAAAGGAAACCCTTAGGGTCGCACAATTTGATGACATGGCTTACTCAAGTCAGATCGTGTGGACTGAATTGTTTGGATTCAGTTTAAAGGAGTTTAGACTCTGATTGTAAGTGAGATCTGGTCTGATCATGTTTGATTGATTAGGGCTTGAGATCGGTAAGCTTCGATCGAGAGTGTGGATGCTAGATCGGAGAGATCAAGAGCATCCAGAGATGAACGGTTGGATCTTGAACCATTTGGTTCAAAGAGATCTAGACCATGGCTTGGGCTGGTTTGATTTGGTTTTTTGAACCGAATTGAGTTGAACCTAATTGGCTTGAACCGGTTCACATGGGTGAACGTATGGTTCAAGGATTGAAGGCATTTTGGGCGGTTTTTCTTCAAGTGGTCGCATGGCTTCATAACCTTCCATATTTGGAAGTGTAACGCCATCACTTGAATGAAAGCCTTAACGCCATTTGCCCAATTACTCTCTTGTGATCTTCATTCGACAAGAAAAGAGAAAAAGGGGAACTCTTGCACAACGAAGCTCTCGGCCAAGCACCTCTCTTCATCTACACACGACAAGGAAGTTTTGGAGATCCCTTGCTAGCACAAGGAACATCCGAAAGAGTAGCCATCTGTCATCTAGTGTGCGTTATCTTTGGAGGAGTGCTTACTTGCCCTCTTGCTTCCAAGTCGCCACCCTTTATCATGGCTATGGTAAGAGATCTTCTCTTGATCTTTATAAGCAAACAAAGTTAATCTTATAGATATACTACATGCGATCTATGGAAACCCTAATTCCGCCCATGCAATTGAGATTTGTGCATGCTTAGGGTTTGCGCTCCCCCTCGAAGGGGACCTACAATAAATTCAAAAATATATAATGTAGAACAAGAAATGCAAAATATGTAGACAAGTGATTTTTCAGTTCTCCTGCACATACAACGTGTTAATCCAAAAAGAGAAAAATAAAAAAAAAATAAAAAACTACCTATATAAAAAAAAGTGAAAAATAAATAAAAATAAAAAAAATGAAAACAAAAACAAATAAAACAAATAAAATAAAAACAAAAACAAAATTAAAAATAAAAACAAACAAATAATAAAAAAATATATAGTCTATAAATCTCACGATTAAATCAATATTGACTGGCCTGATCCTCGGCAATAGAGCCAAAAACTTGATAGCGATCCGCAAGTGCACGGATTTTTATCGAAGTAATAAAAAGATTATCGTTCCCAACGAGGATCTGGCGGTCAAGTACCGATTACACATTTGATTTATATCAAGACGAATCAATTTGTGGTTTTTGTTTTGGCAACTTCTAAGTACAAAAAGAAGCAAAAGCGAGCGTTCGGGTAAAAATCTGAGAGTCCTCATAAGGTGGCGAAACCCTAGATAGGCGCATGAAAAATTTCTTCTAAAGCAGCGGAGTGGGTTTCTTAGTATCATCGCATGCAATATGATCAACTTAACAACATGAAAAGAATTCATACCGAAGCCATGTGTTGGATGGCGTCTTGGAAAGAGAGAGCAAGAGAGATCTCCTCCAAATGATGCGCACACAAGAATGAGGATGCGCTCACTTCCTTGGTGCTCCTTGTGCTAGCAAGGTTCCAAGAGGTGTCTTTGATCGAATGGAAGGGATGGATGAAGCTTTGCTCGCTTTGCCAAATGACTCTCCAAGGCGTCCAAGACTCGTCACACACGAATGCCCCTTCGAGAGTAAATGGGGAAAGGCGAGAGAGAAGTTCTCTTGGCGTGAACGTGAGATGTGGTCACGTTAGAGAACATGCTATCTAAAAATAGCAATGTCTCAACGTTCATGCGACCATGCATTACCCCAATCGCCAATGCCTCTTTACTTGAACCATGCGCTCACCCAATGAGCTGGTTCAAATCAATTTGGTTCAATAACCAAATAAACCAAGCAACTAGTCCAGATCATAACAAAAACCCCTAAGGCTTAAGATCTGACCGTTCATCTCTTGATGCTCCTGATCTCACCGATCTAGCATCCATTCTCTCAATCGAAGCTTACCGATCTCAAGCCCTTATCAATCAAACATGATCAGACTGGATCTCACTTACAATCAGAGATTAAATCCCTTTAAACTGAACCCAAACAATTCAGTCCACATGATCTGACTTAAGTAAGCCATATCATCAAATTGTGCGACCCTAAGGGTTTCCTTTAAATGTCGGTAACGATAACTTACGTTATCACGATCAGTGAGGGGTATCTAGCAACACATCACTGTCTCCCGATATAAAGGAAAGAGTCTTCCAAGACTACACCCAAACCACAGCACAAGTGTGAATCCAATTCACAAGGCATGCAAATTTCCTTTGCCACTAGATGTTCTTATTGGACAAGCGTGTCAAGCCTGTAGCTCCAATATGATGAGCATGATTAGATCAGATGAACACTGTCATCTAGGTATGGCCATACACTTTCTCAATCATCTCATACAGAGGGGGGCCCCTTTAGAACATCATACTCCAATTAAGGAGATGGCAATCCTTTATCTATCACTAGTGCCCTAACCTGACTCAAGCTCACCATCCAAGATAGTCTATAATCATTATGTTTCAAATGATATTGAACTACCTCAAAACAATGACAATCATCATTTAGAAACACAAGTGATCTCAAGTCAGAGGAAATGTGCCACTTGTTGCAATCAAGGATTATTCACATTGTGACAAGCAATTGAATATCCTAGTAGGGTCTGTCCAGTACATCCAATGTACTCATGAGTCTACATCTTATTCCATGCTCGAAGCATCCTATAAGATTAGAACACATATTAGTCTCAATCATATCAAGGCTGTCTCATGTTCACCAAGATATCTTGACTAAGGACATAACTGCATGTCAGCCTAGCTGAACAGCTTTGAGACATTATTCAGAAGTACACTTATTGCAGCAGACAATGTAACAAACTGAATAACAACCATGCCTTTATAAACATAAGAGTTTATACATGATACTGTTACAATCCCAAGGCCTCAAACATTAGCCTTAAGGGCATACCCCAACAATCTCCCACTTGCACTTAATCTAATGGTTGAGAAATCTCAAACCCATATTATTACAGTGCTTCTCATGCTTCTGCTGCGCCAGAGGCTTGGTAAGCGGGTCTGCCAGATTGTCATCTGTATGAACCTTGCAGACTTTGATCTCGCCACGATCTATGATCTCTCTGATCAAGTGAAACCGTCACTGTATGTGCTTGGACTTCTGGTGCGACCGTGGTTCCTTTGCTTGTGCGATTGCTCCAGTGTTATCACAAAAGATAACCAAAGGATCTGCACTCGAAGGAACAACACCAAGTTCTTGAACGAACTTACGAATCCACACTGCCTCCTTGGATGCTTCCGAGGCTGCAACATACTCGGCTTCTATTGTGGAATCAGCAACAGTAGACTGTTTGAAACTCTTCCACACCACCGCTCCTCCATTCAAGCTAAAAACATAGCCTGATTGCGATCGAAAATCATCCTGGTCAGACTGGAATGAAGCGTCAGTATATCCTTCAATACTGAGTTCTTCCTGACCACCATATATCAAGAACATATCTTTGGTCCTCCGCAGATATTTTAAGATGTTCTTGACTGCAATCCAGTGTGCCTGACCTGGATTACTTTGGAATCAACTGGTCACGCTTAACCCGTAAGCGACGTCTGGGCAAGTACACAACATCGCATACATAATGGACCCAATAGCCGAAGCATAAGGCGTATTGTCCATTTCATCTTTCTCAGTCTGTGTTTGTGGACACTGACTCTTCGAAAGATTCAGACCATGTCTGACTAGAAGATATCCTCTTTTAGAATTTTCTAAATGAAATCTCTCCAGGACTTTATCGATGTAAGTACTCTGGCACAGCCCGAGAAGCCTCTTAGATCTATCCCTGTAGATCTTCACACCTAATACATAGGCTGCTTCTCCTAAATCTTTCATCTGGAAACATTTTCTTAACCATGCTTTAACCGCATGCATTTCAGGAATATCGTTTCCAATGATCAAGATATCATCGACGTAGAGGACTAGGAAAGTAATCACGCTCCCACTAAACCTCTTATATACACACGGGTCATCCTCGTTCTTAATGAAACCAAATTCAGAGATTGATTCATCAAAACGAATATTCCAGCTTCTCGATGCTTGTTTAAGTCCATAAATAGACTTCTTTAACTTGCATATTTTATGACGATCTGATGGATTAGTGAATCCTTCAGGTTGTGTCATATACACATCCTCATCCAGTTTTCCATTAAGGAAAGCTGTCTTCACATCCATTTGCCAGATCTCATAATCATAATATGCTGCTATCGCGAAAAGAATCCGAATAGACTTAAACATAGCTACAGGTGAGAAAGTTTCATCATAATCTATCCCGTAGATTTGTTTGAAACCTTTCGCAACTAGCCTGCCTTTATAGGTAACCACGTTACCATCCATGTCAATCTTCTTCTTGAAGATCCATTTACAGCCTATAGGGATAACTCCCGGAGGCGGATCAACCAATTCCCAGACTTGGTTATCTGACATGGAGTCCATCTCGGCGCGCATAGCTTCAAGCCATCTCGCTGACTCCGGTCCACTGACCGCATCCGCATAAGTTAGGGGTTCATCATTATCAATGATGTAGACTCCGTCATAGCGCTCAGGCTGTCGACGGATCCTTCCCGATCTTCGCGGTTCCCGTGATATCTGAGCCTCAGGTTGTTCAATAACCTGTTCTACCGGCTCAGGCTCATCCAACTGAGCTTGACCACTTTGTCCTTCCTCTGGATTCTCATCCAGCTTTATTTCTCTCCCACTGGCCTCTTGCAGAAGAAACTCCTTCTCAAGAAATATGGCCGTCCGAGCAACAAACACCTTGTTCTCTTTGGGATCGTAGAAATAATAACCCTTAGTTTCCTCAGGGTAACCGACAAAGATACATTTCTCAGATCTGCTCTCTAGTTTCCCAGAGGCGAGCTTTTTGACATAAGCCTCGCAGCCCCAGATCCTGATAAATGTCAAGCTCGGCTGTTTCCCATACCATAACTCATATGGAGTCTTTGAAACTGCCTTGGATGGCACTCGGTTTAGTACCTTTGCAGCTGTTTCCAGTGCAAATCCCCAAAAGGAGTAAGGTAAAGTAACCTGACACATCATAGAACGAACCATATCAAGTAACGTTCTATTTCTCCTCTCGGACACACCATTCCATTGCGGTGTTCTTGGCGGAGTGAGCTGTGAGATAATCCCACACTCCTTCATATAGTCAGTAAACTCTCGACTTAGGTATTCACCACCTCGATCAGAACGAAGTGCCTTGATATTTCGGCCTAACTGATTCTGTACTTCATTCTTGAACTCTTTGAACTTGTCAAAAGATTCACTTTTATGTCTCATAAGATAGACATACCCATATCTACTGAAATCATCAGTGAAGGTAATGAAGTACTGATAGCCACCTCTGGCATGTTTACTAAACGGCCCACACACATCACTATGTATAAGGTCAAGTAAACCTGAAGTCCTTTGACCTTTATGAGGAAAAGGCGACTTCGTCATTTTGCCCATCAAAGAAGCTTTGCATGTATCAATCTCCTCATAGGAGAATGATCCCAGCAGTCCATGATCATGCAACCGCTTAATGCGTTTCTTGTTAATATGGCCTAAACGACTATGCCATAGCAAGGTGCTGTCATCAGCATATTTGGCTTTCTTATTATCAATATTGTCTATAGAACATTCCATGTCCAACATGAATAACCCATTGTTAATTGAACCAGTAGCATAAACAATATTATCTAAAGAAAGAACACACTTTGAAATATTGCATTCAAAGGAAAACCCCTTCCTGACAAGAGCAGGAATGGAGATAATATTTTTAGTAATGCTGGGAACAAAGTAACAATTGTCTAGTTCCAATACAAGTCCAGATGGTAAAGAGATGAAATAGTCTCCTACAGCAACAGCAGCAACCCGTGCCCCGTTTCCAACTCGTAGGTCCACCTCATGCTGTCCCACCTGTCTTCTTCTCTTGAGTTCCTGTACATTTGAACAAATGTGAACTCCACATGCAGTGTCCAACACCCATGAAATAGAAGAAGAAGAAACCATGACTTCCGTCACATATATACCTGAGCCAGAAGCAATGCTTCCCCTCTTGTCTCCTTGGAGCGCTTTACAGTCCTTTTTCCAGTGACCCAACTGGCCACAGTGGAAACATCTGTATTCCTGCGA
Source organism: Costus lasius (assembly GCA_027563935.2). Taxonomy (NCBI): domain Eukaryota; kingdom Viridiplantae; phylum Streptophyta; class Magnoliopsida; order Zingiberales; family Costaceae; genus Costus; species Costus lasius. The sequence goes on along the minus strand of CM050454.1, from coordinate 59,123,512 downwards.
CCGCTTGACCTTTTGCTTCAGAGCCTTGCTGTAGCTCTTGACAGGGGTCTTGCCCTTCTTCCCCTTCTTCTTATTCCTTGAAGGAAACATCAAGACAGAGGTTGAAGGCTTTCCCTTCAGAGTCTCCTCAGTAGTCAAGAGCATATTCAGCAGCTCTGCCGGAGTACAATCGATTTTGTTCATATTAAAGTTAATGATGAACGCATCGAAAGAGGGCGGGAGAGACTGCAGAATAATGTCTACAGCAAGCTCCTGATTGATGGTATGCCCCAGTTTCTCTAAAGCCTCCTTGTGCCCAATCATCTTGAGCACGTGAGCTCCCTCTGGGCTCCCTTCAGCCAGTTTGCTCTGAAAGAATAGCTTAGTCAAATTATAGCGCTCAGTCCTCGCCTGCACAGCATACAGCATCTTGAGGTTTGCTATAATCTGTATAGCAGACATATCCTCATGCTGACGCTGCAGCGGTGGCGTCATAGACGCTAGCATCAGGCAAGCGACATCAATGCTATCATTGACATGCTTTTCATAGGCATCCCGAACCGCCCTTGCGGCGTTCGGAGCGGGCTGAGGCGGTATAGCCGTCTCGAGGACATACAGTTTCCTCTCTGCCTTAAGAACAATCTTAAGGTGTCCGTACCAGTCTGAGAAGTTCGGCCCAGCAAACTTCTCCCTTTCCAGTAGGGATCGCACATTGAAGCTCATGGTGTTCGTTGCTGCAGGTATCTACAACAATGCAAGAACAGCAAGGTCAGTATCAATGTTAAGAATCGATCAGGACTTAAGAAAGATTCCTTTTCTCACTATTTTATCTGGCTGAAAAATCCAGCAAAAACAGCCCGAAAGAGTAGAACTCTTTTAGTGAGATGGGATCCAGATTTCATACTTGGTCTCCGCGTCCCGCTCAGGCGAGATAAGATGCACAGAGGGTACAAGTACTAATCTCTGGTAGGCTGTCCCAGCCAATCGCCAATCCGTGCGATTCCCCTTCATCTAGGCAATCCAGCAGACTGTGCCAACTGAGTTGGTACAACACAGTCTCTGACCCCACAGATGGCTGCCTCCATGTGCTACCATATGCGCCACATATGTAGCCTACATGGTCAAGCTGACCCGACCTACTCCCTGGACCACCACGTGCTATGCTGAGCAACGAGAAGCGATAAATCCCTTCCCTGTAACACGCAGGTGTAATCCCACACCATCTGAAGATAGATGGACGTGCCCACTGAGTGGGTACAACACGGCTCCAACGATAATCAGAACAGTGAGGTTTTGCGTCAGAAGGCTTACGAGCTTGATATTTTAGCGTTGGATTTTAACGGTCTTTATCTTCTTATCTATCATGCAATTCCTATGGTGATAGCAGAAGATTTAAATCATGCTATTCTAATTGTAATTAAACAATAAAAGAAAGCAAGCTGATCTTATGTGGTAAAAGCCCATAAGCCTAAGTAAGACCTTAATTTCACTTAAGTCTTCACTTGCTTTTCTTCATGGGTCTTTTGCTGCTCATCTGGCCTAAACCAGGGCCCAAGCGCCTACTGCAGCTCAGGTGCGCCTACCAGGGAAAGTGCGCCTGGTCCCAGAGTTGAACCCTGGACCTCCCACCTGGTCAAGCCACTGCTGCATGCGCCTCTGCCAAGTGTGCTCTGTGCTCTTGTCTAATTAAATTACAATTTAACTATCTAGACAAGATTGACACGCAGGTCAATAACACTTTATAAATTAATGGAAATGTGATGCGCATATCACAATAAAATAATTTACATTTAAACGGGCAGCCCACATAAGATAAAATAAACACACATATGGCATCCAAACAGCATATGATCCAATTAAGAAATTAAAGTTTTGAAAACCCCTTTGGCATCAATTTTAATATTCTTATATGCCCTACAACCTTACAACGGTCCATTAATAGGGATCCACTCATCCAATCTAATCAGATCCAGTGCCCTTGCATGCACCAAGTCCTAACTGACTTGAGTCGACCCAGTGGTCAACTATGCATGCGCCAAGGGCTGAACCACCCCATGAGTTCTGGCAAGCGGGTGTGACCCCGGGCCTAACTCATGTGCGTTCATGGGTTGTCTCAACCAGACATCGCTACACGCCTGTGATGCAGTCGACCTACAGCCACCTCTTGCTTGCGCAAAGGTGCTATCTGGTCGACCCATCTAGGCTGTCAGATGATCTGATCAGACTGGTTGGATCTAACCTAGAGGATGACATCAACCCTACTAACCCGTCTAAGGATTTATAGTAAGACCTTAGATCTAGTGAGGTCGCGCAAGTAATATCCGTTTGATAAAACATCAACAATAAAGATGCGCCGACTTTCATACATGCTCAAACATGAAAAACATATGTAATCATTTTCGCATGTAACCTAACCTATAGATCTAAGCATGTTGCGCAAACATGGATCACAAAACATGGTATAGCAATCATAAAACATGCATCAACCAAGGCTCTGATACAAATTGAAAGTCCTAATAAGGTGGCGAAACCCTAGATAGGCGCATGAAAAATTTCTTCTAAAGCAGCGGAGTGGGTTTCTTAGTATCATCGCATGCAATATGATCAACTTAACAACATGAAAAGAATTCATACCGAAGCCATGTGTTGGATGGCGTCTTGGAAAGAGAGAGCAAGAGAGATCTCCTCCAAATGATGCGCACACAAGAATGAGGATGCGCTCACTTCCTTGGTGCTCCTTGTGCTAGCAAGGTTCCAAGAGGTGTCTTTGATCGAATGGAAGGGATGGATGAAGCTTTGCTCGCTTTGCCAAATGACTCTCCAAGGCGTCCAAGACTCGTCACACACGAATGCCCCTTCGAGAGTAAATGGGGAAAGGCGAGAGAGAAGTTCTCTTGGCGTGAACGTGAGATGTGGTCACGTTAGAGAACATGCTATCTAAAAATAGCAATGTCTCAACGTTCATGTGACCATGCATTACCCCAATCGCCAATGCCTCTTTACTTGAACCATGCGCTCACCCAATGAGCTGGTTCAAATCAATTTGGTTCAATAACCAAATAAACCAAGCAACTAGTCCAGATCATAACAAAAACCCCTAAGGCTTAAGATCTGACCGTTCATCTCTTGATGCTCCTGATCTCACCGATCTAGCATCCATTCTCTCAATCGAAGCTTACCGATCTCAAGCCCTTATCAATCAAACATGATCAGACTGGATCTCACTTACAATCAGAGATTAAATCCCTTTAAACTGAACCCAAACAATTCAGTCCACATGATCTGACTTAAGTAAGCCATATCATCAAATTGTGCGACCCTAAGGGTTTCCTTTAAATGTCGGTAACGATAACTTACGTTATCATGATCAGTGAGGGGTATCTAGCAACACATCACTGTCTCCCGATATAAAGGAAAGAGTCTTCCAAGACTACACCCAAACCACAGCACAAGTGTGAATCCAATTCACAAGGCATGCAAATTTCCTTTGCCACTGGATGTTCTTATTGGACAAGCGTGTCAAGCCTGTAGCTCCAATATGATGAGCATGATTAGATCAGATGAACACTGTCATCTGGGTATGGCCATACACTTTCTCAATCATCTCATACAGAGGGGGGCCCCTTTAGAACATCATACTCCAATTAAGGAGACGGCAATCCTTTATCTATCACTAGTGCCCTAACCTGACTCAAGCTCACCATCCAAGATAGTCTATAATCATTATGTTTCAAATGATATTGAACTACCTCAAAACAATGACAATCATCATTTAGAAACACAAGTGATCTCAAGTCAGAGGAAATGTGCCACTTGTTGCAATCAAGGATTATTCACATTGTGACAAGCAATTGAATATCCTAGTAGGGTCTGTCCAGTACATCCAATGTACCCATGAGTCTACATCTTATTCCATGCTCGAAGCATCCTATAAGATTAGAACACATATTAGTCTCAATCATATCAAGGCTGTCTCATGTTCACCAAGATATCTTGACTAAGGACATAACTGCATGTCAGCCTAGCTGAACAGCTTTGAGACATTATTCAGAAGTACACTTATTGCAGCAGACAATGTAACAAACTGAATAACAACCATGCCTTTATAAACATAAGAGTTTATACATGATACTGTTACAATCCCAAGGCCTCAAACATTAGCCTTAAGGGCATACCCCAACAAAATCAATTCGGATAAATTCAGGATTTAGGGTTTCTCCATGTTGATGATTATGAATAAAATTTGCAAATAAATCTTTTGATCAGAAAATTATAATTTTGAAAGGGATTTTTCCTAAGGTACATATTACCTCCTCCCGAAGCGTAACCCAGTATTTATTTACATTAATTCCCTACCACCGTGGCAATTAACATAAATGGACCCATTAAGTTCTGTGAAAAACCATGGTAATCCTTCAAGCGAATCTGAACTACTCCAGTGATCAGATTCACAGGTTTGAAAAGAATAGATCCGATGTTGCGATTCACCTCCCGGTCCTTCTCACAACGTCTAAGACGTAAAATTAATTGATCTAGGTAATTCACGAAATAAGCACAATTCTAATCAAATCAAATCTATAAAAGATTATGTCAAAGATTTAAAAGTATGTATTTAATCCATAAATTGTCAACGGGCTATTCCCCAAATCCCGAAATAAGGGTTTACACGTTCATGTTCATAACAAACAGCATGTTCATTGATGAGAATCGCATGGAAACTCAATAAAAATACAAGAAATCGCTAGACAAGATAGTAGAAAGGCTTCCCCTCGACATGGAGATGAAGATAAACCCTCTAATACTTCCTTTGCGCGGCTTTCTTGTTCGTTTTCTGCCCTGGAATCAATTCTCTCCATCGCCGCCGCCTCCTCTCATTTTCGTGCCTAGAAGCCCCTGAAACCCTTTCAAAACCTTTCCTTTTATAGTCTAATCAGTATAGAACCGGTCTAGGAAGGTTTCTAGAGAGTTTGGTTCAATTTTGTTCAGTTTGGAGTCGAATCGAGTGAGAAACACAAAGGGGCGAAAACTTTTACGGTCGGTGATGAGTTTACGGCTTCGGCCGTAATTATTTCGGTGTATAATGCTTTTGGTCACAGAAACTTTTACGACCCGTGATGGAATTATAGCCTTGCCCCTGAAAGTTTCTGTTTATTCGTCCTCCGTTCGTCGTCGCTTTTACGGCCGAATCAGTAATTACGACCAAGGCCGTAAATGCCTCGTTCTTCACCGTTTTCGCCCCAAATTGGACGTGTGAGCTCGTGATCTCCTCGGGAATCATGCTTTGGCTTCAAAACCCTCAAAATCCATTATTTTTAGGCCATTTTACTTACATTTTCACAAAAACTAAGAAAAGTGATGATTCTGTGCAAAGTAATATAAAAACACTAAAAGTAGCACAAAATCATGCAAATAAGCCCAAAATATGATATAAAACATAGACAAAAATATAGTGTAAAAATCACTTATCAGACATACCCATCTATCTTTGGAAGACGTGTGGTGGCAATATGCATCTTAGTCTGCCACAAGTGTAGATGTGCCCTCGCGAGGTGCAGGTTGGCCCTGAGCATAACAGTCGGGTCAGACTTGACTAGTTTTTCATTTGTCATTGACATGATGAATCACTAGAGGTAGCTGTTGAGAGGATAGGGTTCTATGTTGTATCCAGCCCTTGCTGGACACAGGGCGCCTAATCTGTCTTAACTAAGAGGAGTTGTGCATGGCACAATTGGCTGGCATGCCTACCTAAAGAAACATGGGACCACTCTGTGCACCCCAACTCACCCTCGTGGGTCGCGGAGACCTCATATGAAATTTGGATCCTACTCACTTATTTCTAAGTTGAGTTTGAGAGTTATCAACTTACAATAGGAAACAGTGGGAGCATAACATTTAATTTAAAGTCCTTGTTAAATACTTTATCATAGTACTCATTTTGCCTGTTTGCTTATTGTAGATAAAGGCATCTCCTAACTTTAGATTGAAACTTTACAAACATAAACTGGATGGAACAAATTGGACAAGATGGTTTAGAATATTGTCCAAAATACTGAAACAAGAAAATAAGATGCATCTTCTTGACTGACTGACATCTGTTACCCTTGGTCTTAGTGCAAGTAGGAGATTGTTAGTGTATATGCCCTATAGACCAATGTATGGACATGGTCCAGCATTATTTGAATGTATTTTGATATAATCATTTGAGGCATGATCGTTATTATGCAGATTGCTTTACATGCGTTGATGTATTGAATTGCATAATTAATGTCCCAAGAGTTTGGTTTGATCCATTCTCATAAGTTATCCCCAGTCAAGGTGCCTTAGCCAATATGGGACAGCTTTGGTGCATGTGAGACTGGTGTATAGGCTTGTTAGGTGCGGGGCACAGTAACACAGACATATAGGTGCATTGGATGCACCGGAGTGACCCATCGTGAGGATTGACTTGTCTAGTCAACAAGTCAATATCACATGCGTGAGGTTTGCATTGATCCTTAGACTTGAGGTATTCATATCTAGATTTGATGATGGGTATGTTTTGATGTAGTCTTACGTCTCTCCATAAATGGGAGACCAAAACAATTGTCATTGGGCATATCATAACTCACATAGAGACATGGATGACCAATAGTAGGATTTGCCCCTTCCTTGATTGGAAGCATGATATTCACTTTGGGACGCCCCACCTCATTGGTGCATGACAGTTATGTATGGCCATACTGCTTGAGTCATGACCAATAGATTGGATTAATAAACATGAGACTAATCCAATGGCAGGATATCAGTATAGGCAAAGGGATACATAATGCATGGGAATCCTCATTGCTTGTTTAGGAGTTGTTGCCATATGACTTAAGTCCAATGACATGGGTAGTAGTGATGTGTTGCTAGATACCTCTCACTACTTATGATGATCTATCATCATTGCCATCGTCATTTGGATCCTATGGGGTCACACGCAATAGACTCTTGACGTTGCATTAATCAGAAGCCTTATGATCATGTTATTGGATAGCTTGGATCTATTTGGAAAATTTCATCAGTGCCAATGGGCCTGATGAGTTGGAAGAGAGTTATTGGAGCCAAACTCCATTTATGGCAGGTTGACCCAAAATTGACCATAGTTGGTCACATTTGAATTAGGGTTGCATTGGATTGGATCCAATGGCTTAATCAACCCATGCAAAGAAGTTTGGGCTTACTCATTATCCAATGAGGCCCAATAACAAGTTGTCATGAAGAGGTAAGAGGCTAAAGGGGTATAATGGGGAGAAACCAAACCCCATTGGCGCGTAAGGGGCATCATGTGGTTTGGGTGGCAAATTTGCTTCATTAAGGATGCATTATGTGCCTAGCCCTTCTCCTTTGATGGTATGAATGCCTTTAAGGCATGTCTTGGGCTGATATGGTACTTGGGCAATTATGGATAGGTTGAATGAGGTTTATGGAAATTCCTTGGAGTCTTTCCTTGCTTCGAACCCTAGTCGCTCACATCCCCTTAACCATAGCCAAATCCTCTTGTGGTGTTGCGCCCTTAAGCCCCTCTTGCCACCGCCTCTTGCATCTATTAAATAGATGGATGCGTGAGCCTTCATGATAAATAATTTGCCGAGAGCAAAAGGCATAAGAAAGAGGTGTGAACAACATCTAAGTGGTGAAGGCAAGGCGTGGCGCAACACATCTTCCTCGAAGATGCAAGCATCCTTTCTTCTTCCTCTTTCCTTGGCGCAAGAAAGGATTGCTTGGCGTCTTCCTCATCTTCCCAAAGGCCGAAACTCATCATCTCCTTCATCTCTTGGAGAGAAAAGGACTTGGAGTTGGCGGCATCATTCAACCTTCCTCCCTCTTGGAGTAACTTCTCTTGAAGGTGGCGCAAGCATAGAAGAACGTGTTTGAAGGCTTGATTCTCTTCCCGAGGCTAGCACCAAGTGTGAAATGGAGCAACGTTGAGAAGGTCGACACGTGGAAACTTGTAGAGGGTGAGCGCTTGAGCACCTTCAACATGACTACATCAACCAAACGAGCAAGAGAGGTGTCATCTCTAACTATCCTTGTGTTCTCCCTCTCGCATGGATCCTTGGGAAAGGAATGTGTTTCGGGTGTAATGCTTCTTCCGCTGCATCCTGGTATTGCAAAATTTTAAATTACACCCGGCATTCCCCAACAAATAGCTCCCCCCTTGTGCACTCAGTCTGGTTCATGTTGAAATTTATAATAAACAGACTAAAGCCAGAGAGCAGGCATTGCAGAATAAGATCTGTGACTACCTCGTTATCAATCGTGTGTCCTAGTCTCTTGAGATGATCCACATACCCAATGATCTTGAGTACATGGGGTCCCATTGGAGTACCTTCAGATAACTTGCACCGAAAGACTACTTTGGCAGTGTCATTTCTCTTAGTTCTAGTATGGGCCTCGAACATCTATTTCAAATGTGTTATCATCTAAAAAGCGTTCTGCTCCTCATATTGCACCTGAAGTTCAGGTGTCATAGCAGCTAGCATGAGATATGCAACTTCCAAAGTGTCATCTTAATGCTTTCTAAAAGCATACCTGACTGCCATTCGGGCATTAGGTGCAGGAGGCGTAGGAAGAGCTTGCTCAAGGACATACATTTTCTTCTCGAGCTTGAGGGCTATCCTTAAGTTCTAATGCTAGTCCATAAAGTTGGTACCAACCAACTTATCCTTCTCAAGAAGGGATCGCAGTGTTAAACCGCTATTGTTCATTGTCATTTGATATACAACAATGAAGAAAAAGCATATTAGTACTACTTTGAATCATTTAATCTAAACTTGTATTAAATGATCATGGCTCCCTCTATTTTATTCGAATTGATAACCCACAAAGTAAAATGGGAAATTTGAGATTTCCTAGTGAGATGAGATCCTTATTTTTTATGAGGCTTTGTGTCCCACAAGGGTGGGATGAGATGCACGAAGTGACCCATGCTTCTTAAGATGGGCACGCTGGCCGATTGCACTTGGTAATTCCCCTCATTGAGATAATCTAGGCCTTTCATGTCCAGCGAGGGCTGGAAACAACATGAAACCCTAATCTCTCAATGATGCCTCTAGAGTTCCATCATGTGGTCTCCACATGTGAAAAACTAGTCAAGTATATTTCTAACCATTGTGACCAGGGGCCCAGGGCAAAGGAGTTCCCTTGCGAAGGCACATCCTAGTTAAAACTGCACTAGGGAAACTATTGTCACCACACACTCTCTAAAGATAAGTGGTTGTATCCCACGAGGGTTGAAAACGGTGCACAACGCTACTGATCAATAGCTTAATAACGGCTACAAGTTAGAAGTCTTATTTCATACTTGATATTTTATTTGAGGGTTTTGAAGTCTCGTCCTCTTAGTTTTATCTTTTGTCTAACATTATAGGCATGCAATCCAATAGTGATAACAATAAGATAAAACACATCTAGGCATGCTTTAGTAGATAAGGAAAGTAGTAAACAAGTGATGTGGTCATAGCCTAATCAATACATTGAACCAACACATGCCAAAGATGTTCAATGCTTGACCTAGGTGACAAACACCAACAAGACATAACCTAGCCGCCACTAAGATCCTTGTCCATGCTCGGCTCCAAGGTCCTCCAAGTCAAGGTATAGCTCTCAAACCCTAGAAGTGTCCCATGAAGGGTTCAGCCCATGCCTTGCTCTTTGATATTTTATTTTGAGGGTTTTTGAAGTCTTATCCTCTTAGTTTTATCTTTTGTCTAACATTACAGACATACAATCCTGTAGTGATAACAAGAAGATAAAACATCACAGACATGCTTTAGTAGATAAAGAAAATAGTAAAAGATGATGTGTGCATAGCCTAATCAACACATTAAACCAAAACGTGCCAATGGTGTTCATTGCTTGACCTAGGTGACAAGCCCCAACAAGACCTAACCTAACTTCCCTCTAGCTTGAACTTCAAGTGCGGCTCCAAGGTCCTGCTCACCATGGTTTAGCTCTTATACCCTAGAAGCGCCCCAAGGGTTCGACCAATGCCAGGGTGGCTCCTCCAATGGTGATGCACCACCATGCAAGCGCCAAGAGGGATAGCTCTCAAGCCCAAAGGCTTAGCCAAACCCATCCTTGCGCCACCAAGGGTTGAAGCTGCTACAAACATGCTGCGCCACCTTGCAAGGTGCGCAAGCATGCAAGCTTCAAGCACACGCCAAGATGCTTGCTTCATGAGGGGGTGTCCCTAATCATCTTTATGTGTTTACAAAACAAAAGGAAAAAAGGCGACATGCAGGCCTCACAAGAATACATCACAGACATACAAGGGGCTTGGCTTATGACCACAACATCATGCACAAGTAAGGTACCTATCTCATGCAATTCAATATGCTCATGAAAAACCCAAAATCTAAAATTTTTATTTTTTCATCAAAACATATGTCTTTCCTTCATCTCTTATCACAAATCCTTAGTTCTTTGATTCTCTTAGAAGTCTACAAATGGCATACTGGTTGCCCTTATTGCAATCCTTAACTTGTTAAGATTAGGGCAATCACTCAATCCATGCCCTACATAATCTCGACATGTCTCTCATGATAGGTCTATCCCACTATGATAGTAGAAATTATTTCTTCCACATATGGGTCTATCCCAGTCATGTGAAGAAAATGAAGATCCAAAAGAAATCGAATAGAAGTAAGAAACAAGAAACCTATAATTTTTTTACTTTAGAAAAACCATGCGCATGTCATAATTTTGGAAAATTTTGAATGGCATATAAGCAAAAAACAAGCATTAAGAATATTGTTCGAGTCTTGTAAGTCGCTCTGATACCACTGTTGGGAAATCTCGGGGATTTTAAAATTTTAATTACAATTACAGCGGAAGCAAATCCCCGAAATTGGCCAGTCCTAAAAACCCAAGGATCGATACAAGCGCGGGGGGGGGGGGGGGGGGGGCCTGATACAATGTTAGGAGAAAGTACCTCAGAGCAATGAAGGGCAATGCCGATGTAGGCACCCAAGCATATGCCCTCTACAGTCTTACACAAAACCGATGCTCAAGTCTGTTGGTGTATATGCCCTAAAGACCAATGTATGGACATGGTCAGGCATTGTTTGAATGTACTTTGATAGAACTATTACTCTTTATATAGGCATGGTCGTTATTATGCAGACTTCTCTACCTGCGTTGATGTATTGAGTTGCATAAATAATGTCCCAGGAGTTTGGATTGTATCCATTCTCATAAGCTATCCCCAGACAAGGTACCTTAGCAGATATGGGACAGCTTCGGTACATGTGAGACTGGTGTATGGGCTGGTTATGTGTGGGGCACAGTAACGCAGACATACAGGTGCATTGGATGCACTGGAGTGATCCACCGTGAGGATTGACTTGTCTAGTCAACAAGTCAATCTCACATGCAAGAGGTTTGCATTGATCCTTAGACTTGATGATGGGTATGCTATAATACAGTCTTACGTCTCTCCGTAATTGGGAGACCAAAACGACTGTCATTGGGCATGTCATAAGTCACGTAGAGACATGGATGACCAATAGTAGGATTTGCCCCTTCCTTCAGAGGAAGCATGATATCCACCTCGGGGCGCCCCACCTTATTGGTGCATGACAGGAAAGTGTGGCCACACTTGTTGAGTCATGACCAATGCATTGGATAATAAACTTGAGACTAATCCAATGGCAGGATATCAGCTTAGGCAAAGGGATCTGTAATGCAATAGGAATCCTCGTTGCTTGTTAGGAGTTGTTGCCATAATGACTTAAGTCCTATGACATGGGTAGTAGTGATGTGTTGCTAGATACCCCTCACTATTTATGATGTTTACATCATTGCCATCGTCATATGGATCCTACGGGGTCACACGCAATAGACTTTTGACGTTGCTTTATTCAGAAGCCTTAGGATCAAGTTATTGGATAACTTGGATCCATTTGGAAGATTTCATCAGCGCCAATGAGCCTGATGAGTTGGAAGATAGTTATTGGAGCCAAACTTCATTTTTGGCAGGTTGACCCGAAATTGACCTAGATTAGTCACATTTGGATTAGGGTTGCATTGGATTAGATCCAATGGCTTAATCAACCCATGCCATGAAGTTTGGGCTAGCTCATTATCCAATGAGGCCCAATAATTAGTTCTCATGAAGAAGAATTGGCTTAAAAGGGCATAATGGGGTGAGGGAGGCGCCTTTGCTTCATTATGGAAGTAAAGGGCACCTAGCCCTTCTTCCTTGGATGGAATACTTGCCTCTAAGGTAAGTCTTGGGGCTGATATGGCTTGAGAACTTTTATGGGAAGTTCCTAAGTGCATATGGACATAGGGAAGAGGTATATGGTAATGTCTTGGAGACTTACCTTACCTCAAACCCTAGTTTCTCCCAAAACCCTTACCCTAGCCGAAACTCCTCATGCATGTTGCGCCTAGCCACTTAGCCTTTGATGGTAAGAATGCATTTGAGGCATGTCTTGGGCTGATATAGTGTTTAGACTTTTATGGATAGGTTGAATGAGGTTTATGGTAAAGTCTTGGAGACTTTCCTTACTTCAAGACACCTCATCCTAGCCATACACTTGGCATGATCCTAGCCCTTGCTCAAACCGCCTCTAGTCCTATTTATAGGACCCATTGTCGCCCTCTCTAGATGATGAATTCTTGGAGACGTGAACACACATAGAGGGGCGAAAGCAAGGGCAAAGGGCGACAACATCAAAGCTTGGCGCAAACTTCTTCCTTGGAGCTGCAATTTCTTCCTCTCCCTCTCTTCTTGGCGCAAGGACTCTTAGTGCTTGGTGGCATCTCCTTGCCACAAGCTCTCTCCCTTCCTTGGCCATAGGCGCACCTTGCTTGAAGGTGGCGCAAGCAAAGAAGAAGAAAGGAAGCAACTTGGCGGCATCATCTTCCTCCTCATCTCCTCTTGGCGCTTTCATCTTGGAGGTGGCGCAAGAGAAGTAAAGATACCCTAAGGCTCGATTCTCTTCCCGAGGCTAGCACCAAGCGTGGAAGGGAGCAACGATCAAGGAGTCGACGCGTGGATACTTGTAGAGGGCGAACACTTGGGCGCCTTCAACATGGCTTCGACGTCTAGACAAGCAAAAGAGGTACATCTCTAACACATCCTTGTGTCTTCTCTCTCGCATGGATCCTTGGGAAAGGAATGTGTTTCGGGTGTAATGCTTCTTCCGTTGCGTCCTGGGACTGCAAAATTTTAAATTACACCCGGCATTCCCTAACAGTGGTATCAGAGCTACTTGCGAGAAACACAAGGTGTATCTTTGCTTGTGTGAAAAATTTTTGGAAAATTTTTCATCTATCCATGCGCGTTTAACCTAGAAGGCGCTTTCATCCAAACTTCTTTCATCAATTTTATGGCCAAAATTTGGATTGTGTTTATAATGGATTTAAGACCAAAGGCGCACGTAGTTTTATCAAGTAGGACGGGCATTGTGTCTTCGGACTGGCCAGGTCTCTTGATCTGACAAAGTTGCCAGCCGATAGGGTCCATGAAATCATCATGAAACTTGATCCCAATTTTAGCATAAATTTGATAAAGAGAGTGCTTTGGATGGAGTTGGCGCATAAGGGGATAAAATTTGATTATTACGGTTTTTCAAATTTTATATATGCGCCACTTGTCTCTTCCATGGGTTGATATGGTCATAGCGAGTGCCCTCCTGTGTTGTGATGTGGAAGCATGTTTTCACCTGTGATGAATGCTTGTAAAATCTTTATACCACCTGCGTGTGGTTCTCCCCCTTCTTGATGTAAAATTTTCATCTTTCCTTAGAATAGATGTAGAATTGTTTACATGAGATAGGTTAAGGTTCATCAAAGACAACAAGGTGTCTTCTTCAACCGATTTCAGAGTGGCGCCAGCTTTGGAAGCTTGGTGATGGACTTGCGGCTGAAGGAAGGACACTTGCTTTCGGCTTCTGGCATGGGCTGATTTGCTTCAGGGACTCGCAACCCTTGGATACACAATAACATGTCACATGGCTCGTGACAAGTTATGTGTATGAAAAGGGCTATGACCATATCGACCAAAATAGCATGCCTGTGATGGTTTATTATTTTGTCCATAGCATGCCTGTGATGTTTTTCCTTTGCTGCCATAACCATAGGAAAACTGCATGCTAGAAAAAAATAAAACAAACATGCAAAAACTCTCAAGACAATATCAAGTCGATAGCCTTCTAACGCATAGCCCTCATCAAACTATCGATCGGTGGTGTTGTGAACTGTTTCCCACCCTCGTGGGACACACCCACTTATCTTTAGAATGTGTGTGGTGACAATGATTTCCCAGTCCAGTTTTAACCTGGGCGTGCCTTCGCAAGGAAATTTGTTGGCCCTGGGCATAACGGTTTGGACCAGACTTGACTGGTTTTTCATATGTCATTGACATGATGAATTACTAGAGGCAGCTGTTGAGAGGATAGGGTTTTGTGTTGTATCCAGCTCTCGCTGGACACAGGGCGCCTAGTCTGTCTTAACTAAGAGGAATTGTGCATGGCACAATTGGCTGGCATGCCTACCTAAGGAAGCATGAGACTCTCTGTGCATCTCAACTCACCCTCGTGAGTCGCAGAGACCTTATGTGAAATTAGGATCCTACTCACTTATCTCCATGTTGAGTTAGAGAGTTCTCAACTTGTTTTGGAAGTAGTGGGAGCTTAGCATTTAATTAAAAGTCCTTGTTAAGTGCTTTATCATTGTACTTACTTTACTTATTTGCTTATTGTAGAAAGCATCTCCTGATCTAAGATTGAAACTTTATAAACATAAACTGGATGGGACAAATTGGACAAAACGGATCAAGATTTTGTCCAAGATACTGGAACAAGAAAATAAGGTGCATCTTCTTGAAAGACCTCCATCCCAGCCCAGTGTGTATTTCACTAATGACTGGGAGTGGAATGTCTATCTTGAACATTGTGAAGATAACGAACAGTACACTGCTCTTGTCTTAGAGTGCATGACCCCAGAGGTCAAGGTTGAATGTGATGAGATGGGGATCTATGATCTAATCATACATCTCAAAGGTCTCTTCACACCATGCTCTACAGACAATGATCAGGAGAGTTCTGTTGGATCTTCATAATGTGTGCCTAAATATGAGAAAGACCATGGTTCTGTATCTTCGAAGCTAATACTTCGGAAGACTGGGAATGCATGGGTATTTCGAAGAGGATTGATGGCCAAGAAGAGCATGGCAAAGAGGAAGGGATGTAATCCATCCGCTTCAGGTATTGTGTTACCAAGGTCTTTTGTCTACTTCTTATTCATGGGTACTGGGTACCGTGTGTGAGGCTCACATATGTTTTACATGTGCAGGAGCTCAAAAGAAGTAGGACGAAGAGGCTTGATGGGATCGACTCTCGGGTTAGGGACGGAGCATTGGATGCTGCTGTTGATATCATCTCACTGCCTTGAAGACTTTATATAGAACTTTGCTATTATGTATCAGCTTATGTATTAGAATATCATTCCTTTTGGAAAGGACTTCAGTTTGAAATAATAAATAATATTTTTTAATCTGAGATGTTCTATTGAAGTGATACAACTGACAATAGTTTGTGGTTCTATATGTAACACAAGATCAGATATAATGATTCAATAAAACGTCCTCTTATAGCATTGTCTCTTGAACCATAGAACAATGGTCACATCCAAAAGTCCATAGACTATTGGGATCATTATCCTTTCAGGATTATGATACATGTGAGCCTAGTTCAAAGGAACAATATGACAGATGCTGCCTTCATCATAAAGGATGGAAGGACTATTGGCTTGTTGGATCTAATACACAAAATGTAAGTAGACCCATGTAAACAAGCTCTAAGAGGAGTTATATACTTCATTAGGTGTGGGTATGCCTTACGCAACCCAAGAACTTTGGAAAAATCCAAGAAGTTCACAAATGAAGTATTGAGTCGAATTGAAGGATCTATTAAAGCACCTTGATTGGATCAAGATGATTAGTGGAGAATTTGATGACTGTCCTAAGAAGTGTGGAGTGATCTCACAGCTTTCTTAGTACACCACTGTGTGGTGAATTTCAAAGAAAGAAAAAGGAACACATTGGATGTGGTTCCAACTTTGAATAGTCATGCAAATATACTACTATGATGCCATGCAAACAGATGTACTGCTACTCCATAAGAAAATGTCTAAGTTAGCTTTTGAGTTGAGAACTGCAAATATCCCATTTCTTCAATAGAATTGGGAATGTAATGTGTAGTGATTCAAAAGTATGTATTTGTGGTGCACTATAGAGTGCTAATTCTATCCCATGGAGAACAAAATATTTGTTGCTCAAAATGCTGTCTCTCTTGAGAAAGTATTTCTTTTGAAAGAGGCTAGTGGGAGTAGATTTGATTTGGACCAGATCCAGAATCAACCACAATATAATTAGACACACATGGAGAGCAAAATCTCACATACAGGTTGAAAGTCAACCTGAGGTTCAAGTAACACTGGAATAACATAAGTCTGGATCGATTCGATATGCTGGGCATGACGAATTTTTCATCAAGCATGAACCTAAGACTTATGAGGAAATGGAAGCGGTCGGTGGACCAGATTCCAAGAAATGGCTAAGGGCCATGAGAACCATAATGGACTCCATGTCTGCTAATCAAGTCTGGGACTTGGATAAGCTGCCAAAGGGGTAATTCCCATAGGCTATAAAATAAATCTTCTGGGAAGATAGACATGGAAGGTAACTTTGTTACCTTGAAAGGCAAGCTAGTGAACAGAAATTTCAGGCAAATCCAGTGGGTGGATAATGATGAAATTTTCACCAATAGCTAAGTTTTAAGTCCATTAGGAATCTGCTTGTTATAATTGCATGATCAATTATGGCATGTTGTTATGATAACTGCTTTTCTTGAATGGACATCTGAAAAGATATCTATAAGGAAATAGCCAAAAAGTTTTCATATCAAGGCCATATACATATGCATGATGTTATGCAAGCATGTTTGAAATAGCCTGTGTTTACAAGAAGATCAGTGGGAGCACCTTAATAGTATTTCTTGTCTAGATGATTGATGATATTCTCCTCACGTGGAATGACATCTCAGCTCTTCACATGGTGAAGAAAAGGTTTGATATGTATTTCGAGAAGAATGATCTAGGGAATGATGCCAACATCCTAGGCATGAGGATCTATAAATAGAGATCCGAGAAAGTCATTGCCCTTTAATCAATCTATGTTCATCCAAGAGTTTCTGGAGAGGTTTATATTAGATGATTCCAAATATTAATACCTTCCAGGAAGATATGGTCTGATTCTCTCAAAGATCTTGTGTCCTTTGACACAGATGGAGAGTAATAACATGGATATAAAATCCTGATACATGGTGTGTGGGATGGACCATGATTTGAATAATATATTCAAGATCATTTGTGGCAAATGCTTGGAGCATAGCCAGCAAGTTTCAATCAGATTTTAGTGTTTAACATTAGATAGCTGTGAAAGCGATCCTTATATATATACTTGGGAAGTATAAAGGATTGGAGTCTAGTCTATGATAGATAGGAAAGAATTTTGTGTACAGGGGTACACTGACACTTCGTTCCAGTCTAGTGACTATTGATCACAGCCAGGAGTTGCGCTTTGCCTTGTTATGGTGTTGTGTGCTGAAAGAGCATTATGCAAACCAAAGTGGCAAGATTCTACAAATAAGGCTGAGTACATTGCAGCTCCTTGTGGCAGCCAAGGAGGCAGCTTCATTCATTTGAACTTGATCTAGTTCATAGTGTTTAATGGTCCAGTATAGTCCTTACTGGGACCATAGCATGAGAGAAGGAACTTAATGCTCAAGTATGTACTGCAGCATATCATCTGATCTTAGAGATCATGGATAAGGATGATGATCAAATTTGTTAAAATAAACACAGATAGCGATCTGGAAAAACCCACTGACCTAGCCTCTGGCGCAGCGGAAGCTAAATGGGTCATACTAGAGACATTGGAACTGACTAAACATCAGTTGTCCTTGGTCTTAGTGCAAGTGGGAGATTGTTGGTGTATATGCCCTAAAGACCAATGTATGGACATGGTCAGGCATTGTTTGAATGTACTTTGATAGAACTATTACTCTTTATATAGGCATGGTCGTTATTATGCAGACTTCTCTACCTGCGTTGATGTATTGAGTTGCATAAATAATGTCCTAGGAGTTTGGATTGGATCCATTCTCATAAGCTATCCCCAGACAAGGTACCTTAGCAGATATGGGACAGCTTCGGTACATGTGAGACTGGTGTATGGACTGGTTATGTGCGGGGCACAGTAACGCAGACATACAGGTGCATTGGATGCACTGGAGTGATCCACCGTGAGGATTGACTTGTCTAGTCAACAAGTCAATCTCACATGCAAGAGGTTTGCATTGATCCTTAGACTTGAGGTATTCATGTCTAGACTTGATGATGGGTATGCTTTAATACAGTCTTACGTCTCTCCGTAATTGGGAGACCAAAACGACTGTCATTGGGCATGTCATAAGTCACGTAGAGACATGGATGACCAATAGTAGGATTTGCCCCTTCCTTCAGAGGAAGCATGATATCCACCTCGGGGCGCCCCACCTTATTGGTGCATGACAGGAAAGTGTGGCCACACTTGTTGAGTCATGACCAATGCATTGGATAATAAACTTGAGACTAATCCAATGGCAGGATATCAGCTTAGGCAAAGGGATCTGTAATGCAATAGGAATCCTCGTTGCTTGTTAGGAGTTGTTGCCATAATGACTTAAGTCCTATGACATGGGTAGTAGTGATGTGTTGCTAGATACCCCTCACTATTTATGATGTTTACATCATTGCCATCGTCATATGGATCCTACGGGGTCACACGCAATAGACTCTTGACGTTGCTTTATTCAGAAGCCTTAGGATCAAGTTATTGGATAACTTGGATCCATTTGGAAGATTTCATCAGCGCCAATGGGCCTGATAAGTTGGAAGAAAGTTATTGGAGCCAAACATCATTTTTGGCAGGTTGACCCGAAATTGACCTAGATTAGTCACATTTGCATTAGGGTTGCATTAGATTAGATCCAATGGCTTAATCAACCCATGCTATGAAGTTTGGGCTAGCTCATTATCCAATGAGGCCCAATAATTAGTTCTCATGAAGAAGAATTAGCTTAAAAGGGCATAATGGGGTGAGGGAGGCGCCTTTGCTTCATTATGGAAGTAAAGGGCGCCTAGCCCTTCTTCCTTGGATGGAATACTTGCCTCTAAGGTAAGTCTTGGGGCTGATATGGCTTGAGAACTTTTATGGGATGTTCCTAGGCACATATGGACATAGGGAAGAGGTATATGGTAATGTCTTGGAGACTTACCTTACCTCAAACCCTAGTTTCTCCCAAAACCCTTACCCTAGCCGAAACTCCTCATGCATGTTGCGCCTAGCCACTTAGCCTTTGATGGTAAGAATGCATTTGAGGCATGTCTTGGGCTGATATAGTGTTTATACTTTTATGGATAGGTTGAATGAGGTTTATGGTAAAGTCTTGGAGACTTTCCTTACTTCAAGACACCTCATCCTAGCCATACACTTGGCATGATCCTAGCCCTTGCTCAAACCGCCTCTAGTCCTATTTATAGGACCCATTGTCGCCCTCTCTAGATGATGAATTCTTGGAGACGTGAACACACATAGAGGGGCGAAAGCAAGGGCAAAGGGCGACAACATCAAAGCTTGGCGCAAACTTCTTCCTTGGAGCTGCAATTTCTTCCTCTCCCTCTCTTCTTGGTGCAAGGACTCTTAGTGCTTGGTGGCATCTCCTTGCCACAAGCTCTCTCCCTTCCTTGGCCATAGGCGCACCTTGCTTGAAGGTGGCGCAAGCAAAGAAGAAGAAAGGAAGCAACTTGGCGGCATCATCTTCCTCCTCATCTCCTCTTGGTGCTTTCATCTTGGAGGTGGCGCAAGAGAAGAAAAGATACCCCAAGGCTCGATTCTCTTCCCGAGGCTAGCACCAAGCGTGGAAGGGAGCAACGATCAAGGAGTCGACGCGTGGATACTTGTAGAGGGCGAACACTTGGGCGCCTTCAACATGGCTTCGACGTCTAGAAAAGCAAAAGAGGTACATCTCTAACACATCCTTGTGTCTTCTCTCTCGCATGGATTCTTGGGAAAGGAATGTGTTTCGGGTGTAATGCTTCTTCCGCTGCGTCCTGGGACTGCAAAATTTTAAATTACACCCGGCATTCCCTAACAAAGTCCTCTTCTTCCATGCTCGGTACTAGCCTCGGGGAGAAGATCCACACTTTAGGATGCCTCCTACACTACTTGCACCACCTTGAGGAAAGAATGCGCCATGAAGAAGGAGGAGATGATGTCGCCAAGCCCTCCAACAAGTTGTGCCAAGGGGACGAAAGGGAAGAGGAGGCTTGCAGCTATGGAAGAACTTGCGTCAGTAGAACCCTTGCTCTCGCCCCATTGGATGATGCTCTCGGCTATGAAGATGTTGTATCAAGCAAGGGGCGACAAAGAGACCAGCATATATGAGCAATACATTATGAGATATTTGGCTAGGGTAAAGGGAGAGAGCATTTAGGGTTAGAGGTAAGGAAAGACTCAAAGCCTTTTTCATAGGTGTCTAACTATTTGCCATATGCGCTTAGCACATGCCAAAAAAGTCTATCAAGCCATATGCGCCCCGAGACTTGCCATAGAGGCAAGCATTCCATCCAAGGCATAGGCATAGGTGGTTAAGACTTTGCCTAATGAAGCAATAGGCGCCAACTTAACCCCATTATGCCCATATGCGCCCATGAGAAGATTTTCTCCCCATTGTACCCTTATGCCCTCTTATCTCTTCATTACAAGTTATTATAAGGCCCCATTGGGCAATGGGCTAGCCCAAACTTCATTCCAGAAGTTGATTAAGTCATTGGATCCAATCCAATGCAACCCAAAGTCAAATGTGGCTAACCATGGTCAATTTTGGATCAACCTACCAAAAATAAAGTTTGGCTCTAATATGTCTCTCCCATCTCATCAGGCCCATTGGCACTGATGAAAACTCCCAAATAGATCCTAGCTATCAAATAACTCAATCATAAGACTACCCGATCAATACAAGAACTCAAGTATCAAAGTGTGCAACCCTGTAGGTTCCTCCGACATTCGTAGTAATGAACTAAGGTCATTATAAGTAGTCAGTGGCACGTAGTAGTGCATCGCTGCTACCCAAGTCATCGAAATGGATATCGACATCGATATCCCCATTATTGCAATAAGGTACCGATGCATTATAGTCTCTTTACCAAATTGATATCTGATTGGACAAGTGTGTCACCACTTGTTTTTACCCAATCTTATGGTTGAATATTTCTAATGTTTTGGCAATAGTTCATTTATACACTTCTTAATATTTTGAATCATAAATGTTTGAAACTATTTTGTTGCATATGAAAATGTTATACTCAAAATGATGTGGTATTATGTGATACATATGAAAATGTAGTCTTTATTATGCTATGGTATTATGTTATGAATATGAAAACATAATGGAAATGTTAGGTATTTTTTTTAATTTTTTTGGTAATTTAATAATATTTATTAATATTTAATACTTTTCATAAAGTTTATATAATTATAGTATTTAAAAGTATTAAATAATATTTAGTAATTTTATTATATTTAATTATATTTTCGTAATAAGTGTAAAAATATAAATATTGGGAGTGTACATATCAAATAAATTCTTTCTTTCAATTTTTTTTCCTCTAAATAAATAGAAGGAAGGATCATCTATTTTTTTTTCTTTTAATTTTTTTTCTTTCCATTTTGTTCCTATCATAGTAAACAAAGTGTAAAAGAAAAGAAGAACAAAAAGGTTTAGGGTGGTGACGTCTATGATTCCAATTCTCCTGTTTTATTTCACTCCTAAATTCAAGAGGTGCTACCTATTTTATGAGCTCAAGTGTTTGCTGTCATCTACATCAATAATAGGAATTAGCTAATGAGACCTTCTATGTTGAAACTTTCTGTGGTCCCTAGGGTAAATTTTCATTAGTCGTTCCTTGTGAAATTCTTGAAAGGAAATTTCTCATGTATGACGACAAAGAGTAGCCTATTGGACACTATGGTAGTCCTTAAAGTACCCTTCGTGGTGATTTACATGATTATATAAAGTTAGCGTTGATCTAGTAATCATGACCAAATATTGTGCAGTTTTCCTATATGCAAAGCATGTAATAGTCATAACTTTTAACAAGTTTTAGAAGAAAAATAAGATTGCTCCATGTAGCAAATTATCACATAAAAGGATATACATACCTATTTGCAAAGGCAATAATCATAGCAAGTAAAAATATAATCATATATTTGTGACGTGCACGCGCTTTATGTGTGGATTTTGTAAGAGCAATCTACTTATGTTATGCTTTATTTTTGTTATTTAAAATTTAAATTTAATTTTTTTATTTATTTGGAAAACCCTAAATCTAATTCCCTAAAATTTTCTCTAATCTACCCCTAAGAATTAAACCCTACTCCCTAATCATGAGTCTAACTCCCTAATTAACTTTCCCTACGCCGCTCGAGCTTCTGTTCCTTTCCCCCTGCCAGTGAAGTGAAACCATCGCCCGCGTTCTCGTTTCCGGCAGCATCCTCCGAGGCCAACGCCGGCAACTCCTTCCCCTCCGTCCGGCGACCCTTCCTTACTTTCTTCTTCCACCCGGCGAGCTTCCCAGAAGAGCAGCGATCTCGTTTTCTTCCTCGGCGACTTCTCTGTTTCGACCTCGGCGGCGGCGTCTCTTCCTTTCCAGCGACTCCAGGCGGCGGCAGAGAGCTTCCGAGTCGAACGTCGACTCCTCCTCTTCCGGGCGACTCCTCTTTCCCTCTCTAGGCGTCGTCGACTTGTTTCTTCCGGCGGATCTTCTTCTCCAAACGGCGACAAGTTCTGGTCGGAGCTCGGGCTTGGGCATCGACTCCAGCATCCCTCACCGGCGGTGACCTCCCCTCTTCCCTTTCCCGGTGCCGGTGACCTATCTTTCCCGTCCAACGCTACTCCTTCCCATCGAGCGTCGGCGGCGTGTCCTGTGACGTGAACGAACGCGAACGAGCGGAGGTTCGCGTGCGGCGTTCGTTCCGCGTCGAAAGCGATAAAAGGTGAGTTTCATTTTTGTATTTTATTTTAGTTTAAATCTGATTTTAGTGAATAGGTGAATAATAGAAGTATCTAAATTGTTATGGGGGAAAATTATGTAGATGGGAAAATTATTTAGATGATAATTATTTAGGGATAAATTCTGGTGTAATAGAAAATTAGGGGTTAATGGTAATATTATGGATTGATGCATGATAGTTAATAACAAGGGTTTATTTAAATGATTCAGTTGAGAAAAGGAGGTAATCGAGCTTTCAGAGAGTATTCAGGAAATCAGCACTTCAGGTAGGAATCTGAAAGTCCCCTTTCAATAAGGGGGGCCGAAACCCTAAAGTGGCGCATACAAAACATGGGCAGCGGATACTAGGGTTTCATGGGATCGATGCATGTATTATGATCAACATTAAAACTTTTGAATGCAAGAAAGAATGCGATTCATACCATGGCCATTTCTAGATGGCGCCTTGGAAGCAAGAGAACAAAAGAGGTCTCCTCCAAATCGTCACACACAAGATGATCAACGGCTTGCTCCTTCTTGTCGTCCCTTGTGCTAGCAAGGATCGTCCAAGGTGTCTTTGATCGTTTGAAGGGAAGAGAGAGCTTTCCTTGCTTGGCGATTTTTTTTTCTTCTTTCGTCTACCACCTTTTTTTTTTCTCACATGAATGTGTGTAGAACCAAAGGCAAAACGGCAACAAGAGGGCGAGAGAGGGGCGACGTGAGAGAGATGTGGTCACGTTGTGACATGCTATCTAAAAATAGCAAAACCATCTCAACGTTCAAGTGACCCCAATCGCAAAAGCCAACTTGAACCATACGCTCATCCAATGAGCTGGTTCAAATCGATTTGGTTCAATAACCAAATAAACCAAGCAATTAGTCCAGATTATAATAAACCCCTAAGGCTTAAGATCTGACCATTGATCTCTTGATGCTCCTGATCTCACTGATCTAGCATCTATTCTCTCAATCGAAGCTTACCGATCTCAAGCCCTAATCAATCAAACATGATCAGACTAGATCTCACTTACAATTAGAGACTAAATCCCTTTAAACTGAACCCAAACAATTTAGTCCACACGATCTGAGTTAAGTAAGCCATATCATCAAATTGTGCGACCCTAAGGGTTTCCTTTAAATGTCGGTAACGATAACTTACGTTATCACGATCAGTGAGGGGTATCTAGCAACACATCACTGTCTCCCGATATAAAGGAAAGAGTCTTCCAAGACTACACCCAAACCACAGCACAAGTGTGAATCCAATTCACAAGGCATGCAAATTTCCTTTGCCACTGGATGTTCTTATTGGACAAGCGTGTCAAGCTTGTAGCTCCAATATGATGAGCATGATTAGATCAGATGAACACTGTCACCTGGGTATGGCCATACACTTTCTCAATCATCTCATACAGAGGGGGGCCCCTTTAGAACATCACACTCCAATTAAGGAGACGGCAATCCTTTATCTATCACTAGTGCCCTAACCTGACTCAAGCTCACCATCCAAGATAGTCTATAACCATTATGTTTCAAATGATATTGAACTACCTCAAAACAATGACAATCATCATTTAGAAACACAAGTGATCTCAAGTCAGAGGAAATGTGCCACTTGTTGCAATCAAGGATTATTCACATTGTGACAAGCAATTGAATATCCTAGTAGGGTCTGTCCAGTACATCCAATGTACCCATGAGTCTACATCTTATTCCATGCTCGAAGCATCCTATAAGATTAGAACACATATTAGTCTCAATCATATCAAGGCTGTCTCATGTTCGCCAAGATATATCGACTAAGGACTTTACTGCATGTCAGCCCAGCTGAACAGCATTGAGACATTATTCAGAAGTATATGTATTGCAGCAGATAATATAGCAAACTGAATAACAACCATTGCCTTTATAAACATAAGAGTTTATACATGATACTGTTACAATCCCAAGGCCTCAAACATTAGCCTTAAGGGCATACCCCAACAGAATCTTTCCCCTACCTTTGTTACGGTGTCAGATTCATGTGTAGATAGATATTGACACCTTACCTTTGAAACTATTCTGATTGATTTGATTCTAAATTCAGTTGACCTCATTATCCTATTATTTGTGCTTAATTGGTTCCAGTATCATATGATTATTATGATTGCATTGAGAATGTATATTCTGATATTCTGTTGGAAAGTTATGAATATATATGAACCGTGAAAAATGATTGAGATGTTATACTGTTATCATGTCGTGCATGCATATGATCTCTGACCTAGGGATTTATCACCAGTGGCCTGTTTATCTGAGTTGTAGTTCTGATTATATCAGACTATGTGTTTGCCGGTTAGGGCACCGCCAGTTGTCCTCGGGACAATACTACGGATGTCAGATGTTGGACGCAACATTCACCGGACTGTCTAGATACAGTCGTTCTATCGTGTGAGCTGGCGATAGAAACACTCTGAAAATGAGTGCGGCTCATGAGTGAGAATTGTGGCCAAGCTTGATGATTTACACGACAACCTTCTGTTCACTTATTTTGTTGTATTATCAGTTCCTGACATGTAGTGTAGTTTTATTATTGCAAATTTCATATAAGTTGAACATGCATCATATCTCTTGGTTCCTACTTAGCATTTTCGCTAACTCCCTTTGTTTCTCCTCCAGGTACCGAGTTTGCGTATGGGAGGGATAGAGTAGATAGTTAGTTACCCACCGGAGACAGAGTACCATCAAATGTTCTTTGATAAAGACTTCTCTAATTTATTCTAGTCTTATAGTTAAATTAGTTGCATCGTTGTTAGAGTTTCTTTATAAACTTTAGTTAATGAATTTTGTAATGGAGTTAGTTGATTATGTTACACAGTGCTGATGTTGAATTATTTGATTATTTGATTTTATAGTAATCATGTTCCTTTGTTCCTATCAATATTGTCATCTCCCTGGGGAACCCTGAGCTAGGAATAGCCCGCTTCCGCCGGGGCGTGACAATTTAATTGGTATCAGAGCGAGTTTAGTAAGAAAGCCTAAGGATATAGGAACATTAGGACTAGGATTGGGTTAAGGTTAGAATGATTGAATAAGTAAACATTCATTATATGATATGTTATTTTGTTGGCAGGATGGCACCTAGAACTAGAGCCAGAGCAGTCCCAAGTCAAGGAAGTAGGGGAGCCAGAAATCTTCCTGATGCTGAGGTACAGTTACCTCAAAACCTGCCAAGAGCCCCTACAAGTAGAAGAAGTGGGTATGAAGCCTCAGTACCCCTAGAGGCAGCACCACCTGCTGAAACAGTAAGGGACGAGGGTGAATCTTCCTCTCCTTCATTGGTACCACAACCCGTAGTAACCCAGCCAGTGAGGGCAGCCAGTATGCTTATGCAATTTTCTCAGTTGGGAAAAGATAGATTTGGTGACTTTGCCGGTACTACTGACCCTTGGGCTGCCAGAAATTGGTTACTAAAGGTGGAGCAAACTTTTAGGGCACTAGGATGCCCTGAGGATCAAAAGGTAGAACTGGCCACATACTTTTTATCTGATAGAGCCGGAACGTGGTGGTCTGGTATGAGAGTTACCTTTGGAGATGGTCCTATCCCTTGGGCTGATTTTAAAAGAGTATTCCTTGAGAAATATTTCCCTGAAACTTTTCAAGACAGCCAGATGCAGGAGTTTCTGAATCTAAAACAAGGAAAAAGGACTGTAAATGTTTATGTGACTGACTTCGAGAGGTTATCTGATCTATTTCCAGAATTAGTGACCACCGAAAGGAGAAAGTGTCAACTGTTCATCAAGGGACTATATCACACCATAAAGGGGCAGATGAACACTATCCGTTTAGATAGCCTTCAGGAAGTGGTAAATATGGCATTCAGAATAGAAGCTTCTCTACTTGATGTAGAAAAAGATAAACAAATAGAGAAGGTTCAAGAATTTGCAGAACAGAGAAAGGTCAATCAGTCAGTTAGACCAATGGAAACAAGAACCCATGATAACAAGAGGTCTAGAGTAGTATTCAATAACCATCAGAGACCTGTACACTCTTCCTATGCACTAAGCTTTAATTCAGCAGGGTCAGCAAGAAAATGCTTTAAATGCAACAAAGAGGGGCACACGGCTAATACCTGTCATCTTAACAAAATACGATGCCACTATTGCAAGGATTGGGGCCATTATAAGATTAACTGCCCATGGAAAGGATTTCAACCCCCACAGCAAAGTTACCAGCAGAGTCAACAACAAAGCTACCAACAGAGCTCCAGACCTAATACTTACCATGGGAGACCAGGTCACGCTAGTCAGGCGGGGTCACAGCAGAGGCAGCCTCAGCAACGACCTTCAGGCCCAGCCAGAGTATATGCAGTAACCCAACAAGAGGCTCAGGAAGCTCCAGACACAGTAATGAGAGGTATTATTTTCGTATATGATTATCCTGCATGCCTGCTTATTGATACTGGTAGCACTCATTCTTTTATCTCTTATGAGTTTGTGATGAAAATAAAGAAAAAGCCCACTGTAGCTAGTACTGAACTATCTGTCTGCACACCTTCTGGAGGTGTGATGCAATCTCACTTAGAACTGAAACAGTGTCCTCTCATCTTTGGTGATTTAGTTGTTGAAACTGACCTGAGAGTTTTAGACTTCTCAGACTTTGACATTATCCTGGGCATGGATTGGCTTTTTATCCATTATGCTAATGTTGATTGTCATAATTATGTTGTGACCTTTAGCCCTCCCAGTTTACCTTCCTGGAGATTTATAGGAGTCTCTGGACAAGTTGCTCCCATAATTTCTGCTATGAAAGCCAAGAAGTTAATGAGAGATGGGTGTCATGGATTTTTATTATCCATTTCAAAAGTAGAAGAGAAAACAAGGGAGCCTATGGAGCAAGTTGCGGTGATAAGGGAATTCACAGATGTGTTCTCTGAGGAGTTACCTGGACTCCCTCCAAAGAGACAAGTTGAATTTGCAATTGAACTTCAACCTGGGTCTGCTCCAATTTCTAAAGCACCTTTCAGAATGGCTCCTAAAGAATTAGAAGAACTTAAGAGCCAGTTGCAAGAACTTCTAGACAGGGGATTTATACGACCTAGTGTATCCCCTTGGGGTGCTCCAGTCCTCTTTGTAAAGAAGAAGGATGGATCTATGAGATTATGCATTGACTACAGACAGCTGAATGCCATTACAATCAAAAATAAATATCCACTTCCCCGCATTGATGATTTATTTGATCAGTTGAAAGGCACATGTATTTATTCTAAAATTGACTTGAGATCAGGGTATCATCAAATAAAAGTCAGAGAAGAAGATGTGTCAAAGACTGCATTCAGAACAAGATATGGACACTATGAATTTTTAGTGATGCCCTTTGGACTTACTAATGCACCTGCAGTTTTTATGGACATGATGAATAGAATTTTTATCGATTATCTGGATAAATTTGTGGTTGTCTTCATAGATGATATTTTGATATATTCCTGCAGTATGACTGAACATGAGAAACACCTCAGATTAGTTTTGGAAAGGTTGAGGCAGGAAAAGCTATATGCTAAGTTCAGTAAGTGTGACTTTTGGCTTAAAGAAGTGGCATTTTTAGGTCATGTTATTTCTGGTGATGGAATAGCCGTGGATCCCCAAAAGATTTCTGCTATCTCTGAGTGGGGGAGGCCAAAATCAGTGCAAGAAATTCGCAGCTTTCTTGGTTTAGCAGGGTATTATAGACGATTTGTGAAAGGATTTTCTAAGTTGGCTGCTCCTTTAACCTATCTGACTAGAAAGGGTGTGAAATTTGATTGGAAAGATACATGTGAAAATAGCTTCTTAGAACTGAAAAAGAGATTAATTACTGCTCCAGTGTTGGTGATCCCTTCCGGAGAAGATGGTTATATCGTGTACACTGATGCTTCTGGTCAAGGTCTGGGTGGAGTTTTGATGCAAAATGAGAGAGTAGTTGCCTATGCATCTCGGCAACTCAAGACTCACGAGAAGAATTATCCAGTGCATGACTTGGAACTGGTAGCCATCATCTTTGTTTTGAAGTTATTGAGACATTATTTATATGGCACCACTTTTGAAATATTCACTGACCATAAAAGTTTAAAATATCTGTTTAGTCAGAAGGAGCTGAATATGAGGCAACGCAGATGGATGGAATATCTGAAAGATTATGATTGCCAAATTAAGTATCATCCTGACAAGGCAAATGTGGTAGCCGATGCTCTGAGTCAGAAATCAGAAGGAACCCTTGCTCGTCTGAGGACTACACCAACCGATTTAATTAAACAGTTTGTGGAATTGGGTGTTGAAGTAATAAATGAATCAGAAGGAAGTTACTTGGCTGTGATGAGAGCTCAGTCTCAGCTTGTGCAGAAAATTAAGGAGACTCAATTGGGTGACGAAAATCTATTATCTTTGAGTAAGAAAGTAGAACAAGGGCTATTACCCGATTTCACAAAAGATTCAGAAGGAGTGCTGAGATTCAGAGGAAGACTGTGTGTACCAGAAAATCATCCTGTGAAAGAAGAGTTACTAAATGAAGCACACCGATCTAAGCTTACCATTCATCCAGGGAGTACAAAGATGTACAAGGACCTTAAGGAATATTATTGGTGGAACAATATGAAAAGGGACATAGCAAAATTTGTATCATGTTGCCTAACATGTCAGCAGGTGAAGGCTGAGCACATGAGACCCGCAGGGAAGTTGCAAAATATTCCTATACCCGAATGGAAGTGGGAGCATATTACAATGGACTTTGTCTCAGGGCTTCCTAGATCTCAAAGGGGATATGACTCAATCTGGGTAATTGTTGATAGATTGACTAAGTCGGCACATTTTCTACCTGTTAAGAAAACTGACACCTTGGATAAGTTAGCCACTCTATATTGCAATGAGATTGTCAGACTGCATGGTGTACCTACTAGTATTATTTCAGATAGAGATCCGAGGTTTACTTCTAGATTCTGGGGTAGTTTGCAAAAAGCCTTGGGTACACAGTTGCATTTTAGTACAGCATTTCATCCCCAGACAGATGGTCAATCAGAAAGAACTATACAAACTTTGGAAGATTTGTTGAGAGCATGTGTACTTGATTTTGGTGGAAACTGGGAAAGTTATTTACATTAGGCAGAATTCTCATATAATAACAGTTATCATTCATCAATAAAGATGGCACCGTTTGAAGCCCTATATGGACGGAGATGAAAGTCCCCTGTACTTTGGAATGAGGTGGGTGAAAGGTTATTGTCAGCACCTCATATGCTACAACAGGATGTAGAGATAGTGCAAGGAATCAAGCAAAGGTTGTTAACAGCTCAGAGCAGACAAAAGAGTTATGCTGATAGGAGAAGAAGAGATTTGGAATTCATAGTCGGCGACCATGTGTTTTTGAAGGTATCTCCGTTGAAAGGTGTGATGAGATTTGGAAAGAAAGGAAAACTAGCTCCGAGATACATTGGACCTTTTGAAATTCTGGAACGGATAGGTGCAGTAGCCTACCGGTTGGCTTTACCACCCTCTCTCTCTGGGTGCACAATGTTTTTCATGTCTCTATGCTACGAAAATATATATCTGATCCATCTCATGTGTTGGAGAAATTATCAGTGCCAATTCAGTCCGATACTTCCTTTGTTGAACATCCTGTGCGAATATTGGAAAGAAAAGAACACCGGTTAAGAAACAAGATCATCAAGATGGTTAAAGTCGGTTGGCAAAATCATTCAGATAGCGAGGCTACGTGGGAGCGTGAAGAGGACGTAAAGGCTCAGTACCCCCAATTATTCTAGCTTGGTACGTGAATTTGAGGGACCAAATTCTTTTAAGGGGTAGATAATGTTATGCTTTATTTTTGTTATTTAAAATTTAAATTTAATTTTTTTATTTATTTGGAAAACCCTAAATCTAATTCCCTAAAATTTTCTCTAATCTACCCCTAAGAATTAAACCCTACTCCCTAATCACGAGTCTAACTCCCTAATTAACTTTCCCTACGCCGCTCGAGCTTCTGTTCCTTTCCCCCTGCCAGCGAAGTGAAACCATCGCCCGCGTTCTCGTTTCCGGCAGCATCCTCCGAGGCCAACGCCGGCAACTCCTTCCCCTCCGTCCGGCGACCCTTCCTTACTTTCTTCTTCCACCCGGCGAGCTTCCCAGAAGAGCAGCGATCTCGTTTTCTTCCTCGGCGACTGCTCTGTTTCGACCTCGGCGGTGGCGTCTCTTCCTTTCCAGTGACTCCAGGCGGCGGCAGAGAGCTTCCGAGTCGGACGTCGACTCCTCCTCTTCCGGGCGACTCCTCTTTCCCTCTCCAGGCGTCGTCGACTTGTTTCTTCCGGCGGATCTTCTTCTCCAAACGGCGACAAGTTCTGGTCGGAGCTCGGGCTTGGGCATCGACTCCAGCATCCCTCACCGGCGGCGACCTCCCCTCTTCCCTTTCCCGGTGCCGGTGACCTATCTTTCCCGTCCAATGCTACTCCTTCCCATCGAGCGTCGGCGGCGTGTCCTGTGACGCGAACGAACGCGAACGAGCGGAGGTTCGCGTGCGGCGTTCGTTCCGCGTCGAAAGCGATAAAAGGTGAGTTTCGTTTTTGTATTTTATTTTAGTTTAAATCTGATTTTAGTGAATAGGTGAATAATAGAAGTATCTAAATTATTATGGGGGAAAATTATGTAGATGGGAAAATTATTTAGATGATAATTATTTAGGGATAAATTCTGATGTAATAGAAAATTAGGGGTTAATGGTAATATTATGGATTGATGCATGATAGTTAATAACAAGGGTTTATTTAAATGATTCAGTTGAGAAAAGGAGGTAATCGAGCTTTCAGAGAGTATTCAGGAAATTAGCACTTCAGGTAGGAATCTTTCCCCTACCTTTGTTACGGTGTCAGATTCATGTGTAGATAGATATTGACACCTTACCTTTGAAACTATTCTGATTGATTTGATTCTAAATTCAGTTGACCTCATTATCCTATTATTTGTGCATAATTGGTTCCAGTATCATATGATTATTATGATTGCATTGAGAATGTGTATTCTGATATTCTGTTGGAAAGTTATGAATATATATGAACCGTGAAAAATGATTGAGATGTTATACTGTTATCATGTCGTGCATGCATATGATCTCTGACCTGGTGATTTATCACCAGTGGCCTGTTTATCTGAGTTGTAGTTCTGATTATATCAGACTATGTGTTTGCCGGTTAGGGCACCGCCAGTTGTCCTCGGGACAATACTACGGATGTCAGATGTTGGACGCAACATTCACCGGACTGTCTAGATACAGTCGTTCTATCGTGTGAGCTGGCGATAGAAACACTCTGAAAATGAATGCGGCTCATGAGTGAGAATTGTGGCCAAGCTTGATGATTTACACGACAACCTTCTGTTCACTTATTTTGTTGTATTATCAGTTCCTGACATATAGTGTAGTTCTATTATTGCAAATTTCATATAAGTTGAACATGCATCATATCTCTTGGTTCCTACTTAGTATTTTCGCTAACTCCCTTTGTTTCTCCTCTAAGTACCGAGTTTGCATATGGGAGGGATAGAGTAGATAGTTAGTTACCCACCGGAGATAGAGTACCATCAAATGTTCTTTGATAAAGACTTCTCTGATTTATTCTAGTCTTACAGTTAAATTAGTTGCATCGTTGTTAGAGTTTCTTTATAAACTTTAGTTAATGAATTTTGTAATGGAGTTAGTTGATTATGTTACACAGTGCTGATGTTGAATTATTTGATTATTTGATTTTATAGTAATCATGTTCTTTTGTTCCTATCAATATTGTCTATCTCCCTGGGGAACCCTGAGCTAGGAATAGCCGGCTTCCGCCGGGGCGTGACAACTTAAGCCTAATAAATTATTTAGCTCAGCGAAGATATTTCCTAGCTTTGGTATAGTAATCAAGTGGTGGTGGTGCATTAGTACCATAGCTATTGGAGACCTAGGTACATATTTGCTTATTATTTATACATGTAAATACCTCTTTTTATAATGAATAACTTTACGTTCGTCGCGTAGCTTATAGGGATATGCTTGGCTTATCACACTCCATATAGCGAGATTAGATATCTCTAAAAATTCAAAACATTGGGCATAGCAAGGCTAGGTAATGTACATGATTTCGAGTATGGTTAAAGTTAAATATGTTAAAGGAGTGAGTCGTGTAAATACTTATAGCCAATAGAAATAACTAATCATTTTGGATCATTGTCAAAATGAAAGGTTAAATTTTTCAGTTCGCTCTCAAAATAAGCTAATCAGAATTTGGTTACTCTAGGATGAAAAAGGTTAATTCATTTACCGGTCAGTGCAAGATTTCCATTTCGTTTACTAATGTGATCTTTTTGTCCTTTTTTTGCAATTTTACTTTAAATAAAATACAATACAACGCTTGCACACAAAAGCAAGGCAAGATATTCAACAATAACAATTAGGTATTGGAACCATAATCCATATATTGCGGTGCCGTAGAATAGCACATAATACTAGTACGCCAACAACAACATATTTATTTACTAGTAATAATATCTTTTGCAACGTTGTGTTCACGGGCGTTCACGGCTGTAGTCGATGTATTTATATGGCACAGCTTGAGCTTGGTGCCAATCACCATCAATAACATAATTCTTGCTTTCCCCATAACTATCATCATCCTTGGTACTAATAACGCTACCATCATCTTTGGAATCATGACCATCCTTGCAGCCGCCTTTCTTCTTGCCACCGTCGTCGACATTGGAGCCATGCCCATCATTGCTGCCTTTTTTCCCATCGTCTTTGGAGCCATGGCCATTATTGTCAAAGTAATTGTTCTTGCCACTGTCATTATCGTTGTTACTATCATCTTTCTTGCCATGGCCACAGTCTTTTACTTCACCGGCGAGACCATGGCTGTCTAATTTGCTTCTGTAGCCATAGTACTTTTCGCTATCATAACCGTCTTTAGATTCAACCTCATACCTTGAATTGTAAGTATAAAAAACAGGGTGATATATCTCTTCGCCCTCGGAAGCAGCTGGAACGACAGAGTGCCGGCTGCCGGCGAGGCTGTGGCCTGCTCCCGCTGAATCAAGGAGTGCTCTCGAGGCACAGCAGAAGTTCACACCGAACAAGAGCACCAGCAATGCAACACTCATAACTCCAGTAGAAGACATGTGCGCAAAGTGCTGGTCTTTGCGAGTTGAGAGCCTTGGATGAGGATGACGGCCTACTTATAGAAGAAGAAGAAAGCCGTAAAATTGTTCACCTGATAATAAATTAATACAAGCCGATCCATCCCCAGTTTGTTCACAACAGCAAGATGACTGCACCCACCTTAATTATAGCTCTAGAATTTTCTTGCTAAGAAGAGACTCAGAGATTAACCAGCATACGCAAAACAATTCAGCAGGTGCACTAGAAGACAAGTACATTCAAGTATAATGCTAAGTTAGAACAAAACAAATGAAGTTAAAGAAACACAATCCTGCCTAATGCCATTAATTCAGGCCTTGTTTTGATAAGTCCTTAAATTCGACATTCATACGAAAGATATTAATAATAATGCCCTCCACAGCGTGACAACGCCAACCATATTCCTCTGTTGCCAGCATTAACATCAATGATATAGATATGCTAACACTAGCACAAGTGCCATCATGAAGTTATGTTGAACTTGCCAATCTTCTCGTGGTAGTGTTATCTTTAAGATGTTTATGATGACTTTTTCCTGGAGTGCTCTTTAGATAATAAAGAACTCCCAATGACTTTACTTTGGAGTTGGCATACACTAACTGACTACTCAAACAATTTAGGTAACATTAGGTTGAGTGACAATTAAATAGATAAACTTTCCTATCAATCTGTGATATTTGATAGCATCAACATCTCGAGAGCATCATCACCATAAAATTTATGACCAGATAGCATACAAGTTTCTACTACTTTTTGCGTTTAAGGAGCCTAATTTCTTAAAGCAAATCAAAAGTATACCTCAATTTGGACGAGGATTATTCTTAAGAACTATAGGCAGTCTCAGCGTCAATAAAATGCCTTAGCTTTCAAAGATGTTTAAGAATTAACCTTTCTTCTAAATACTTCTAACCTTGAGGATGCGCTTTATGTCACTCCCTAAGACAGTCATTCACATAAATACTTAAAATAACAATGTGATTGTTACTCTAGCATATACAAACTAGAGGGATTAGCTATTCAATACTGAAGATCAATATTCACAGCATATTTAAAAGAGAAATTTTGAAACTAACTCCTCTCCTACTTTTCAGTCCATACATAGAAACTAGAGTGATTAACTATTCAACAATGAAGATCAATATTAGCAGAATACTTAAAGAGAATTTTTTTGAAACAAGTTTTCTTGAAACATGCTTCCTCTCATGTGTCTTGAAAAGATTGCTTAGCATGAAAAAAATTAACAAGTCAAATTTTAACACATGGAAGCGTTAACCATTCCAAGTCATTCTAGAAAATGTAACAAATATAATTCAATACTTGACATGATATGCTATAATTTTGACAAGTCAAAATAGAGCTTAAATAAAAAAGCCCCTTTCTCATTTGTTTCAGCTCCATTAAAAATTTTGTGTCCCTTGGGGTAGGATATATCATCAAATAAAAAAGCCCCCTCTCTTATTAGTTTCTGCTTGTCAATTCTTACATTTCGTCCTTGTCAAATGCAACTTTATCCTTTGGAGGTTGGCTTCCTTGTATTGGAAACACTCTAGAGCAACTGGAATAATGGACATATTAATTGGTTGCCCCATTAATGGATTACTATTCACTTGTTGTTCTGGTTGTAAATGAGTTCTTGAATCTTTGTTAAAGCGTTGGTCATTCCCTCATGTTTTGAAAATAGAGTGTTAACATCTCTTTCTCTCTTCCAGTTATATTTGAAGATATTTGAAGATAATAATATCTCTTGAGATAATAAGATTAAATAAAGATGACTTGATCATCACAGGTTTTTTCTTCACTTTGTCCTCTTGATATATATTGTTTCTTGTCATAAGGTGGAAAATTCATCCCCATATTGATTCTTCGAACTATGTGTGGGTTCATCATAGCAAAGGTAGCTTTGTACTTTGATCCTCTTCCCTGTATTTTGGAATATTTCTTAATTAATATTTAAGTTTTTGACTTTTCTAGACTTCTCAGATCTGGTAAAGGCTTCTTCTCCTTTAGCATTATCTCAACTTTATTGTGGCATCTTTTCATGAAACAAAAATTATCCTCATCTTTTGAAGTGTCCTACTTTGGTTATAGACAATTATGACGCTTGTGGTTGCTGAGTTGTAAGTAGTGATATGGTTGTTTGTCAATTTCCTGGAAGCTTTATTTGTAGTGAGATCAGAGACTTCGTGTGATGTATATATGAAATATACAACCTCCATGAACTTTGTTGCCAATTAGTGTATTGGAGGCTTTCTTTGAATTAGACAAGGGTCCCATGTGCTATATACACATGAAGTATTTAACCTCCACGATGAAGGCAAAATGTAGTTAACAATTCAAGGATGAAAAGCCCAGTGTTCCTCCAACAAAATGAAGATTTTTCGTTGCCTCTACAAAGAACTACTGTGATAGACTCAAAATGAAGACAAGAAAAGTTACATATATGGATCCTAAAATTGAAAGTAGAAGCTAGGTCTCACTAGGTATTCTGGAATTTGTAACGTCAAAAGTTGATGTTTTGGCGTTATGATGTTACAAATTTCAAATAATATAAAAATGTCGGTCGCATATAGAACTAAGTCAAGTACCAACAATTTTGATATCAAGTACCAACAATTATGATAGTTAGAAACTAAGCAATCCAAATTTGATGTTTTGGAAATAGGTTATCAAATTTAACTATGAACATAGTAGGAAAAACAATGATAAAAACACGAAAGGTGTCTATTTGAAAGAGATCGGGACTACGGAATTCACAATGTTGACTGATCTAACTGAACTGAAGTAGACTGATGCATCAGTTATTCTTGTCGCACAAGGAGTTTATCGTAAGGTACAGGTTGCCTCTTTTCAGCAGCACAACCCGGTACCTACTTAAATTAAACTCCTACTTTCGCAGCATATTGATTTAAGTAGATCCATTAAGTTCTATGAAAAACTATATTTTCCTCGATTGAACCTTAACTACTTTCATGATAGAGATTCAAAAGTTCTATCTAGCAGATCTGACGACATGATTCTCCTTTCGGTACTTCTTGTGGCGTCTAAGACACAAAATTACTTGATCAGGGTAAAGTTATACAAATAAGACAACTGGATAAAATATGCTCAGAATAACTCATAAACATCAGAATAAATTAGTTCATATAGCATATCAAGTCAATGGGCTCCATCTGACTCCCGCATAAGGGTTTAAGCTAGCACAGCCATGTGATTTGGTACAAATCTCTCAAATGAGCAACAAAAACTAGAAACTAAGAATAAGAGAGAGAGAGAGAGAGAGAGAGAGAGAGAGAGAGAGAGAGAGATAGGAGAAGATAATGCAGATGCTTCATCTCAGTTTGGTGAAGATTCATCTCAAGATTGCCCCAAAATTGCCTCTGGAAAGTCCAGTTGTCGATTCTTTCACCCTAACCTGTTCATCGTCTGATTCCTCCTCGCAATTACCTTGAAAAAGAGGGCTTTTAATCCTTGACGCCTCGCCTCCCTCTTGGGCTTCAGAGAGTGATTTTTCTTGAAATTTTCTGCATTTTTAGAGCCTTAGATTGAAATAAAATAGTGAGGAAGGTGAAGGGGGGGAAGCGAGATCAAGGCTTATGATCGCAATCATGGCCTGACTGTGATGTGTATTGTACATTCTGGAAAACCTTCGTCACGGTCTGGGAAACCTTCATCACGGTCTGGGAAAAGACTATGGTTGGCAGTGAAGAACACTATTTATTTTTGATGAAGCTGCAAGGAAAGCACGACCTGTGAAGGCTATGAATCACAGCCCGTCATTGTGATCAGGGCTTAGCCATGATTCTTAGGGCAAGTTCTATTTCACTCTAAATTTTCTATGTAGCCTTGTCTCATCACCAATAATCACTTTATGGGTCAAGAATGTTCAAAAACCTCTGAAAATAGAGTGATTTCATCTATATTTCCAAAGATTCGAAAAGAGGTGAAGATTCCAAAACAAATAAGTAAATAAGCCTAAATGGGGTATAAAAGATCAGAAATGGCTTTGTTTTAAAGATAAAATCATACTGAAAAGTACTACAAAAATACAAGGTATCAAAATCTCCCAAACTTATATCTTTGTTTGTCCTCAAGTAATAGAATAGGATGAGACACATATACGGTATGAAAGAAGTTACTTCAAGCTGAAAACATACACCTCGGGTTAGATATTTCCATGAGCATACCATGTTCGAGTTTTAGAATGAGGAGAAGAAAGGCAAGACTTTGTCTTCTTGCTCAGGTATTTATGTTACTGAAGTCAACCTTTCTACTTCTATGTCATGGGTATTGGATACTGCTTGTGGAGCTCATAATTGTACTAATATGCAGGGGCCAAGAAAAGTAGATCGGTGCGGCCTGAAAAGATTGACCTATAAGTTGGAAATGAGGCACAAGTTGTTGCTGTTGTTGTAGGAATTTTGACTCTCTCCCTGCCTTCTGGACTTCAATCGGAGTTAGATAATTGCTATTAAGTACCTTCTCTTACCAAAAACGTTGTATCCATTCCTTTTTTAGCAAGGAAAGGTTTTAAATTTGAAATAAAGGAGAACTCTTATTCTTTTTCAATTGCAAATGTGTTTTATGGGAAGGGTACTTTATGCAATGGATTATATGTCTTAGACATGGATAACTCTATATGTAAATCATAAAAGGACCAAACTGAGTGGTTAAGTTAGTGCATACCTTTGGCATTGTCAATTAGCCCATATCAATAAGAATCGCATTCAACAACACCATGCAAATGGATTGTTAGATTCAAGCTCCTTAGAGGAGTGTGATACTTGTGAGCCTTGTTTGTTACAGAAAATAACATAAGCACCCTTAACCAAGATTGGTGAGAGGGCAGGAGGTTCATTGAAGCTCATACATAGTGATGTGTGTGGGTCATTCAGTAAACAGGCTAGAGGAGGGTACAATTACTTCATCATATTTATTGATGACTTCAGTAGATATGGTTATGTCGATTTGGTAAGACATAAATTAAATCCTTTGAGAAATTTAAGAAATTCATACATGAAGTAGAGAACCAGCTTGGTAGATCTATGAAAACTCTTCGATCAGATCATGGTGGAGAGTACCTGAGCGGTGAGTTATTTGACTATCTTAGAGAGTGTGGGATTATATCCCAACTCACTCCTCCTGGAACACCTCAATGGAATGATGTATCTAAGAGGAGAAATCAAAGCTTGTTGCACATGGTTTGATCTATGATGAGTCATACAACTCTACCATCGTCATTCTAAGGACATGAACTTGAAATAGCTTCTCTTATACTGAATAATGTTCCATCTAAGAGTATCTCCAAGATTCTATACAAGGAATGGAGTGGGAGACGCCCGAATCTCTCTTTTATCAAAATCTGGTGATGTAAGGCTTATGTCAAACATCAGGATTATAGTAAGCTAGAACTCAGATTTGATAAATGTGTGTTTGTAGGGGTATCTTAAGAAAACTAAAGGATACTACTTCTATATCCCTACCGAGAACAACGTCTTTGTTGCTCGGGGTGCTATTTTTCTAGAGAAATAATTTCTCATCAAAGAAGTTAGTGTGAGGGAGTTTGACTTGGACGAGGTCCAAGTGCAACCACAAGACATAGAGATGGAACTTGAGCCACCTGCACCTTTTGTTGTACTGGAGGCTCAAACACAGGTCTTGCATAGGTCTGGGAGAATTCGTCATGCACCTGAGAGGTATGGGTCACTGCCGACTAAACACGACGGGATCTTCATCATTGAGGATGAGCCTAGGAACAATGACGAGGTGGTCGCTAGACCGGACTCCGAGAAATGGCTTGAGGCCATGAGATCCGAGATGGATTCTATGTCGGCTAACCAAGTATGGGATTTGGTTGAGCTGCCTGATGCGGTAAAACTCATAGGGTGTAAATGGGTCTTTAAAAGGAAGATTGACATAGATGGTAACATAGTAGAGATCATGACTTTATAAAAAGATAAGATGACACCTGTGTACAGAAAGTTCAATGGGAGCTTGGTGACTTTTCTGGTCGTGTATGTCAATGATATACCACTCATCGGAAATGACATCCTCAGTTTTCAATCTATGAAGACATGGTTAGGAAAGTCTTTCAAGATGAAGGACTTAGGGGAGGCCGCCTATATCCTAGGCGTAAGGGTCTACAAGGATGGATCCGAGAGGCCATGAGTCAGAGTACCTACATTAATAAGGTTCTAGAGAGGTTCAACTTGGAACAATCCATGAAGGGATACCTTATAGTGAGACATGGCCTTATTCTCTCAAAGAGCTAGTGTCCCACCACACAGGCTGAGAGGGATCACATGATTCGAGTGCCTACGCTTCGGCAGTAGGTTCAATCATGTATGCGATGTTGTGTACTAGACTAGATGTGGCTTATGCTGTGAGCATAACTAGTCGATACCAATCCAATCCAGGTCTGCAGCATTGGGTGGATGTAAAGAACATCCATAAGTATCTAAGATGAACTAAGGATTTATTCTTCGTCTATGGGGGATAAGAAGAGCTCAGTGTTCAGGGGTACACTGATGCGTCGTTCTAGTCTAACCCTGACGACTTCAGATCATAGACAGGCTATGTCTTCAAGATGAATGGAGGCATTGTATGTTGGATGAGCTTCAACCAATCCACCATAGCTGATTCTACAACCACGTCTGAGTATGTCGCTGCTTCTGAGGCAGCCAAAGAAGTCGTTTGGATAAGAAAGTTCGTATTTTATCTTCAGGTGGTTCCAACTGCCGTGGATCTCATTGAGCTTAGTTGTGACAACAATAGAGCAATTGTACAGGCAAAGGAACCACGGTCTCATCAAAGGTCCAAACACATACTAAAGAGATTTCACCTTATCGGACATATCATAAACCGAGGTGATGTCAAGATTAGTAGAGTTAACATAGAGAACTATCTAACTGACCTACTAACCAAGGCTATGGCACAGCAGAAGCATGATGGTCATGCGAGGGATATGGGGTTTGTGCCCTAACACCTAGTTTTGGTCTATACTTTGTACTTCTTGACTCTTATATAGATATATATATATATATATATATATATATATATATATATATATATATATATATATATATATATATATATATATATATATATATATATTCTGTCATTGTCATTATTATGCTTTGTTTACATCAGCAATTATGTACTTGCATGATAATGTCCTAGTCGAGTACCTAAGTGGATATGGGACAGCTCTGGTACATGTGAGACTGGTATATGGGCTGGTTAGGCACGAGGTGCTAACGCAGATATATGGGTATATCAATGGTGGATATACTGGATCGACCCACTGTGAGGCTCTAACTTGGTGTCATGATTTAACCTCACAAGTGACAGGAGATGAATTGATCCCTTAACTTGAGGTCATTGATTCTTCCATATGGTTAGAGACATGCTTTGATGCAACCTAACACCTCACTGAAGTTGGGAGATCATAACGGTTGTCATTGAGCATGTAACGACCCATATGAGAATGTCATTGTACAGATAGAGGATTTGCACCTTCCTCAGGGAAGCTTGATATCCACAGGCCCCTCTATGGTTATGTGATTGAAAGTGTATGGCCGTACCCTGGTGAGAACCTAATTTAGTCATAACCATGAGATTGGGTGAAAACAAGTGGTG
Organism: Costus lasius; assembly: GCA_027563935.2. Classification (NCBI taxonomy): domain Eukaryota; kingdom Viridiplantae; phylum Streptophyta; class Magnoliopsida; order Zingiberales; family Costaceae; genus Costus; species Costus lasius. The sequence continues at coordinate 59,081,605 of CM050454.1, read as the reverse complement.
ACACACTTGCCCAATCGGATATCAGTCTGGCAAAGGGACTGTAATGCATTGGTACCTTGTTGCGATGATGGGGATGTCCAATGACTTGGGTAGTAACGATGCACTGCTAGGTGCCACTCACTGCTTGTGATGACCTTAGTTTATCACTACCAATATTAAAATAACCTATAGGGTTGCACACCTTGATACTTGAGTTTTTGTATTGATCGGATAGCCTTCATATCGAGTTATTTAATAACTCAGGTTTATTTGGGAGATTTCATCAGTGTCAATGGGCCTGATGAGATGGAAGAAGCTTATTGGAACCAAACTTCATTTTTGGCACATTGACCAAAAATTGACCATGGTTAGCCTTATTTGACCTTGGCTTAAATTGGATTGGATCCAATGACTTGGTTAACATACATAATGAAGTTTGGGCTAGGGACATTACATAATGGAGCTTTCTAATAAGTTGTAATCAAAATATTTGAGGCTAAAAGGACATAATGGGCAGAATATTATAGCATAGGTGCATGAACAATCCTAATTGGACTAGGATTGGCGCATATGAATTAATTGGTATCTTATGAGAGATTGATTGAGATTGAATTCTTATTTAATCACTTGGGATACTAATTAGATTCTGATAGGCGCATAGGGGCTGATTATTGACATAACAAGAGTCCTAATTGGATTAGGACTTGCGCCCATACCTCATTAGAAAAACTTTTATCATGCCTTAACTTGGTCTTACCGCATGGATGGGAAGTTTACCTCATTGAGAAGTTGTTGGGCATATATGGCATATGATTACTTATGGAATTGATGAATCAATCAAGATAATTGATTGATTAAACTCCTTGAATCATGCCCTAATCACCTAGACCTTCCAATTAACCCTAACCGCCCTTTGCTTCTATTAAACAAGCCATAGCCAAACCCTTTGTTGCACACAATCTCTTGGAGGCATGGACATCAAGTGGGCGCATGCTTTGTAGCTTCTTCTTCCATCAAGGCCGAAAGCTTCTTCATCCTTTCCTTCCTTGGCGCAAGGTGCAAGAAGGCTTGGTGGCATCCTCTCTTCCTCTTCCTTCTTGGTGCATCCTTTCTTGGTGGTGGTGCAAGTAGATTGGAGGACTCTCCCTTGGCGTGGATCTTCTTCCTGAGGCTAGCACCGGGCGTGGAAGAAGAGAACTCAAGCATTGGTTGTGTGCGAGACTGCAGAGGGCAAACACTTGGGCTTCAGAACGAGGTATACCTTCCAAGAAGACAGGTAAACTCGAACTTGATACTTTAACTGCTATTAATGCAAAGGTGGATACTTTAACTACAAAAATTGATTCTTGGTCTGTAAATTCATTGGATGCTAATTCTATATCTTGTGATGTATGTGGAGTTGCAGGCCATGTAGGTACTGAGTGCCAGTTGGGCAATGGGCAGATGACTCAAAGTCATCCTGAACAAATCAATGTAGTTGGAAATTCAAATCCCATGAATAATCCATACTCCAACACTTACAATCCAGGATGGCAAAACCACCCAAACTTCTCATATAGAACTACACAACCAGTGCAACGAGGGCTAGCACCTCCACAAGGAAACTTCAGACAGCCTCCGCAGGGAAACTATAGAAAGCCTCCCAGATTTCAAGGTAGAAATTATAATCCACCACCGAAGCCAAACATGGATCCTCAATTGAGTAAGTAGATCGAAGGATTAAGTCATATGATGAAACTCATGATGTCAAGAATGGATTCCTTGGAAACTCACAATAAGATGTTAGAGAATCAACTAGCCCAGCAAGCTAGCTCATCTTCTTGGGCACCCGGGAAACTTCCATCACAACCCAAAATCAACCTAAGAGAGAATTACAATGCAATCTCCACTAGAAGTGGCAAACAACTGGAAGACCCCAAAATGCCATCTGATGATGGGGGAGAAGATGCAGCACTTGATACAAGAGATTTGAACCATGATACAACATTTGCGACACAAGAACAGACTGAGGAAGAATGGCCCTCTATGGGGCCACCGGCTTATAAACCTCCAATTATTTTCCCACAAAGATTTGTCAACGCCAAACTAGAAAAGCAATTTGGTAAGTTCTTAGAAGTTCTTAAGAAACTCTATATTAACATACCTTTTGTTGATGCTCTTTCGCAGATAACCACCTATGCTAAATTTCTAAAAGACATCTTGTCTAACCAGAGGAAACTGGAAGAACACGGAACGGTTGCACTTACTGAAGAGTGCAGCACAATCATACAAAATAAGCTACCCCAGAAACTCAAAGGTCTAGACAGCTTTTCTATACCCTGCCAGATAGGGGAGATGACTTTCCAGAGAGCTTTATGTGATTTTGGAGCGAGTGTCAGCCTTATGCCTCTTTCTTTATGTAAAAAATTAGACTTGGGTGATTTGAAGAGTACTAATATTTATTTACATCTGGTAGATATATTAGTTCGTTGTCTTATTGATATCTTATAGGACGTTCCTATCAAAGTCGGAGATTATTTTGTTCCTGCATATTTTGTTATCTTACAAATTAATGAGGATGACAAACTCTCTATCATTCTTGGGAGACCTTTTCTCGCAACTGCTAGTGCTATCATCAATGTCAAAAATGGAAAACTGGATTTGATCATTGGTGATAGTGTTATACAAATTGATTTATCTGACTCTTTGAAAAATCCTTCTCTTGCAGGTACATGCTGCAGTGTAGTGTTGTATCCCAAAAAGTAGGTACAGCTTATCTCTGGCTCTTTTATTTTCTAGTGGCGGCGGCAGAAACTTGTTGTCCAAAACTTATTGTGTCCGCAAGTGCACGGATACTCAAAGTAATATTTAATGTATCGAACCCACAGAGACCTACGTGTTAAGTACCAAATAGTTGAATTCTTACTAGCTAAGCAACTGATTTTTATACAAGTAAATAATAGGAAGAAAACGAAAGATAAACAGAGAGATAAACTGGGACTAGGGTTTCATCCTCCTTAATTTCAATGGCTAGATATGAATAAAAGGTCGTAAGTCTAATTTTATTATGATAAAGATATAATTTACTTCATAAAGGGATTATCTCACTTTTGTGCAGACAATCATGTAGGGACCAATCCTCGTTTTTGCGCAAGATCTATCCCAACGTTGTAGATAAGTAAATCATCAAACAAAGAACTCAATGATCACTTTTGTGCTTCTGAATTCTTAGTTGATTATATCAAGTGGAATCTCATGGATCACTTTCGTGTATCCGAGTCTCAACACAAGTTCTACTTATGGTTCTCCAACGTTCCGATCTTCACTTTCACGCAAGATCTCCACGTTTGACACAATAACTAAATCCTAGATTCAAATTATCAAAAATGACAATAAAATTAATAAAAATTAGAATTCAAAGAACTAACCTAATTTCTTACGATAAATTCTATACTCAAAGATTTTTAGGGTTCCAAATTTCACAATAAACCTTTCAGTCTATTTTGCAAAATTCTAAAACATGCATGACAATAAGAAAACTATGGAGAATCATAGACAATCATTGCATAAGTAGAATTATTAATATAAAATTATCATGACGATGGTAAAAGTAATCTAGTCATTAAGAAAATCAAAGGGGATTACTCCCCCATGTCCCATAAAAGTTTAAGCTAGCATAGTGAAGGAGTTACAATAATCCATGGTTTCAAAAGATCGAAAATCAAAGAGAAAAGAGAGTTTAATAAAACACACCATGGCTGTAATTTGAATAAGGGGGCACTGTGAACAGTGTCGGCGCCTCCTCTTTCGTTGATTTCTCCTCCAATTGATCTTCTTTCGTTCTGAAACTTCTAGGCTGAGTTCTCCTCCTCCAGGCATAGCTTTCCCTCAAATTTCACAGCCGGAGATGCACTGTGTGCTTCACGACGGTGAAACCCTTGGCAGCAATGTGGAACTTGATTTCTCTCCGTATGGTGGATGAAAATTAGGGCTTTCGCCCTTGGCGTGTTCTCCTCCTCCCAGGCTCCTTGTACTTTTCACGACTTCGAATTTAAAGGTCTGGATCATCTCCAATCATCTTTGAAAAAATCGTTCTTCAAATTTGACAGTGGAAGTCGTGTTCAAAGATAGAATTACGACCGTGTTTTATATTACGACACTACTGTAATTTCAGTCGCATTCTCTAATCTAAAATCTCTGGCCATTACGGCACGATAATATAAGTTACGGTAGTGCCGTAAAATTGTCTAAATTCTCTGGACGGAATTGTCTAGAAATTACGGCCCGTCTCAATTCCTACGGCAGTGCCTTAAAATCAGCAAATATCTCTGGTCTCAAGGCGCTCTAAATTACGGTGCCGTGTAAATTCTTACGGTAGTGCCGTAATTTGCATAAAACTTTCTGGTCAGAAATTTCCCAAATTACGGCAGTGTTCTGATATTATGGTAGCGTGTGAAATTACAATACCGTAATATAGATTACGGCCCTACCGTAATTTGGTTTGTTGCTCCGATTTGCGTAAAATTTGTCATGTAATCTCCTCTTGATGATGGTAACTCTTCTATGTATTTGATTTTGCTCAAAAAGGCCTAAAAATAGTGCCTTTTTACCTGAAAATCATCAAAAACCAAAATAGAAGTAGATTTTGCAATATTTGATAAGTTTGGCACAAAAATAAGCAAAAGAGCTTTAATTTAGCATAAAAAGATGTATAAAATGATAAAAATATACTATATAAATTAGTGTCATCAAAATACATAAGGCTCAAACTTTGCTTGTCCTCAAGCAAAAATAAAAAACTGATTAAGGGATAAACTTTTTCATGATCAATAAATTTCTAAAATACAATCACTAATGAAAAATTCCATTAATTGTTTCACAAAACTTCAAATAAACATATCATTCTTAGAATTCTATCCTCTAGATCTACAACTCAATCAAATAAAACTTTGTAACTTGTATAATAAATAGAACTTTCAATCTCAAGACTTCAACCAATTTCAGTTCAAATCTATCATGCTTTTGTTTATAAGAATTAGGTTTCTAAGATCTTTTTCCACACAATTTTTTTTTCATGTATTTTGTTATTTTTGCATAGATGGCATGTACCCACATAGATACATACTTTTTATTTTTGACTTCAACTCTTTTCTTCGGTACCACTATTAATTTTGCATAGTGCCAAGTAGAGGAATCTTATTCTTTTTCTCTCTCATTATCTTTTAGACATAGACTTCAACCCATGTCTTAGGTACCACTATCAATTTTACATAGTGCCAAGTAGGGGAGTCCCTCACTATTTTTATGGATGTTGGATTCTTATTTCCCAACAATTAGCAAAAATAGACTAAACATCTACTAGGTTGATCAATTGACATCAATTCACAAATCATACTTATATCCTCATTTTATTTAAAGGAGTAGTTTCACCTTTAGATCTTATTCTTCAAATAACACATCTACCCAAAATTTCATGCATCAACCAATGTCAAATTTCAAAAGATAGATATGCATTGAAGAAATAAATCTAACATGATAGGTTTATTTCTTATCATGAATACAGGTTTATTCATCATCAAGGAAGATATTTATCAATGAAAATCTTTTAAAAATAGAATCACACCACAAGATAGTAGAAAGTGGACTATGAACCATCATATCATCATATAACCATATTGAAGAAATATTAGTGAGTGATACATATAAAGCAAATCAAAGATGCAACTATATGAAATAATCATGAATACAAGACCGTGCAAATGATACTCACATAACTATATAGCAAGCTCTGACGAAAAATATATAAGCCTCAGACAAAAAATATTGTCGGGGCAGATGCTGCCAGGTCCAAAGATGTGCCTTTTGAAAATTTTTCCTGCACAATTTAAGATACATAAGGCTCAGTCTAAAAATAGTCTCTAAAAATAATAATGATAAAATTAATTTTCTCAAGGGAGAATCAGAGATGTCGCCGGAGGTCTGAACAGGATGCCGGTGGAAAGAGTCGAGCAGTCAAGAAGCAGAGGGTGAATAGAGGCTAGTTGAAAAGCTGCTAGCAATGATGGTGATGGTGCTGACAGTAGAGTGAGTAATCTTTAGTGGCCTACTAGAGACTACAGTTCTGGAGGTGAGATCGTCGGCCGGTGGGTGCCCGAAATAATGCTGGATAGATAAAAAAAATCGGTCACTAATGAAGAGTCACTAATGAAGAGTCTGCAGCAAAAATAAATCAAATCAATGGAAATATAGGCAGTAGAAAAAGTAAAAGTCTGCTGATGGTATAATCCAGTATCGACAGTTGGAAATAGTGATGTCAGAGGCAGAAGTAGTGGTGGCTAGAGGTGAAAGACAGTTGCTCTTAAATATTTTTTGATTTGGAGGCAAAAGAAGCACTAATAGGTAGAAAGCTAACAGAGCATTAAGTGAATTTTTTATGAAAAGTAACCATACCCAAGAATAAGATTTATTGATCCAAAAAGAAAAAAGACAAAACCATGTAGAAGAACAAAACTTGTTCTTTCCAGACGTATGAAAATCAAAGGATCAATGTCTGTCACGAATTCAGGGCATCAACAGAAAGAAGGCTAATCAGATTACAAAATCAAAAACTGCACAAAAGTTAATCAGATTCAAAAAGTTGTCATGCTTCCTAGAATGATTATAAAATATTTTCATGAAAACAAGTAATCAATGAGATAGAATGAAACATGTACTTCCAATTTCAAGTGAAAGATCAGGATTACAACTCATTAAAGCACCTTAAATACTTGCAGCAAAAGTGCTAATCAGAATAGTCAAAAGAAAACTACTGCAGAAATTTATCAGAATCGAAAAGATGCTATGTGTTTTAAGATGATCCATGAACTTTAAAATTCAACAGAAGTATCCAAATAATAGACAAAGATGAGTAGTTCATGTTTCTCCCAAAGATCAAAAATTTTCCCAACCTAGTTTCTTAAAATCATAGTGAGAAAACACCTAATCAGATAAGCAGAATGCAGTTTTAAAATTACGGGTGTGTAATTTCTCACGGTAGTGCCATATTTTTCAAAGAACTCTCGGGTAAGAAATATGCAGGAATTACGGTATCGTAAAAAATATTACAGTACTACCGTAAAAAATGGAAAACCCTCAGATAAGAAATCGATCAAAATTACGACCCGTGAAAAATATTACGGCAGTGCCGTATTTTGTGTAAAATTTGATTTTCCCTACAAAAAGAGAAGAAAAAATAAGTCTAAAAATAAACTAAAATAAAAGCAACTAAGCTAAGGTAAGATTGTTTGGGTTGCCTCCCAAGAAGCGCTAATTTTAGGTCCATAGCTTGACCAAAAATCAAATATTATGGTGAAGTAGGTGAATCGGTACCAAAGTAAATAGCATATAATTTTTTACATTTTCTTTGTCCAAAAAGTTTTGCCACTAATCCAAATTTCCAAAATTTCATGTAAATCATAATCACCGTGGCTTTCTCAAACATGTAGAAATCAAAATCAAAATTTTCAATTTTACTCATAGGATATTCAATGATCTTCCTATATTTATCAGAAAGCAAAATCATAAGTCCTTTCTTCAAAGTTTTATCTTCAATTGCAATAGGACCTTGATCAAATGAATCAGGTATTGGATCATCAAAATATTTTTTATGTCTTTCATTGAATTCCTCAATAAAACATAATTTTTCAAATAAATTAGAAGAGTGAACAGTAGATATGGGCAAAACATCAGAGTGAGGTTCGTCAATATTCACCATATTCATATCATTTTCAAGTTTCTCATGCCCTTTATCAAATAATTTATCAATTTAAAAGTCATCAACAATATTAGAGTAAGATTTTTCTAAATCAGTCCCCTCATATATTTTATCAGATTTTACCACAAATAATACATCATCAAAAAAATCAATTTCATAATTATCATTAGAATCAAAAGAAGATTTTTCAAAATCAATTTTTTCAAACTTTTCCACAAATGCATCAATTTTACAATCATCCAAATCAGAGTGTAATTCATTAATGTTCACATAAGGCTCAATCTCAAACCAATCATAATCAGAGGGAGAATTTTCTGAATCAAGTTCTTTAGTTTTCAAATCAAACTCGAATAAACATGCTTGCTGTGCTTTCTGAGTTTCTAAAATTTTCCTACGAGCTGTTAAATATTCTACTTGAGAAGCAAGCGGACCAATCATTCCCTTAAGGTCTTCAATTTCTTTACTTTGATTTGTCATGAATTGATTTTGATTTGTCATGAATTTTTCAAGCATGGATGCAATTCTAGAATTTTTTGTGTCCTCAAAGTATGGTTCAGAAACATGATTTGAGCAATCCTCATGAAAAGAAGTTTGATTTTCCCATCTAGAATCATGATGATCATCTTGATACCATGATAAATTAGAATTTTGAGGCATTAAAAATTGGCAATTAGAAGTATAATGATCAAAACAACCACAAATATCACATATACTGGCGAGCATACAAGAATTTAATTTATCTGCAAAAGTGCACAATGAATCATCTTCATACCTTTCTTGTGGCCTGTATACCTCACCTCTTTCGGTTGCCCAGGGGTTGTAATTAAAAGACATCTCTTCAAATCTTGCAAGAACAGAAAGATTATCCAACACCAATCAATCAAAAAGATTTTTTTTTAGAATATATAAAAAAAATAGAAAATACAAAACACAAGCAAATTGACAAATTTCAGAAATCACAGTTGAAAGTGGGGGGCGAAAACCCTGAATGCATGCGCTTCTAAAATTTGCATGGGCGGAAATAGGGATTTCATGAAGATCGCATGTGGCATGAACATATGATTAACCTTATGTTTGCAAAGATCAAGTTGTGATCTTACCAAAGCCATTGTTTGGATGGCGACTTGGAAGCAAGAGGGCAAGCGGCTCTCCTCCAAAGTGGACGCACACAAGGTGATGATGGCTTTCTCCCTTGGCGTAAACCTTGTGTAGCAAAGCTCATCAAGGAGTCCTCGATGCGTGAAGGAGATGAGATGCTTTTCTTAGCTGACCGAAACTACTCCCTTGGCGTGAAGACAACCCAAGACGAGAGGAGAAGAGGCGAGAGCACGATGACGTTCGAACGTGGGAGCGTTTTTTTTCTCAAAGAAAAATGCCTTCCAAATATAGTATGTTCACAACTCTACTTGAAGCCACCACTTAAAGCCATCGATAACTCCTCTCCTCTTTGAACCATGCGTTCACATAAGTGAACCGGTTCAATTTAATTCGGTTCAATTGCATTTGGTTCAAAGACCAAATCAAACCAGCATTGGTTCAGATCTTGTCAAACCAAATGGCTCAAGATCTAACCATTCATCTCTTGATGCTCCTGATCTCATCGATCAAGCATCAATTCTCTCGATCGAAGCTTACCGATCTCAAGCCCTAATCAATCAAACATGATCAGACCAGATCTCACTTACAATCAGAGTTTAAACTCCTTTAAACTGAACCAAAACAATTCAGTCCACACGATCTGACATAAGTAAGCCATATCATCAAATTGTGCGACCCTAAGGGTTTCCTTTAATGTCGGTAACGATAACTTACGTTATCACGAACAGAGAGGGGTATCTAGCAACACATCACTGTCTCCCGATATAAAGGAAAGAGTCTTCCAAGACTACACCCAAACACAGCACAAGTGTGAATTCAATTCACTAGGCATACATGTTTCCTTTGCCACTAGATGTTCTCGTTGGACAAGCGTGTCAAGCCTGTAACTCCAACATGATGAGAGTGGTTAGATCAGATGAACATAGTCATCTGGGTATGGCCATACACTTTCACAACCATCTCATACAGGGGTGTTGGGGTATGCCCTTAAGGCTAATGTTTGAGGCCTTGGGATTGTAAGAGTATCATGTATAAACTTTTAAGTTTATAAAGGCAATAGTTGTTATTCAGGTTGTTACCTTGTCTGCTATAATAAGTGTACTACTGAATAATGTCTCAAAGCTGTTCAGCTAGGCTGACATGCAATAATGTCCTTAGTCGATATATCTTGGTGAACATGAGACAGCCTTGATATGGTTAAGACTAATATGTGTTCTAATCTTATAGGATGCTTCGAGCATGGAATAAGATGTAGACTCATGGGTACATTGGATGTACTGGACAGACCCTACTAGGATATTCAATTGTTTGTCACAATGTGAATAATCCTTAAATGCTGCAAGTGGCACATTTCCTCTGACTTGAGATCACTTGTGTTTTCTAAATGATGATTGTCATTGTTTTGAGGTAGTTCAATATCATTTGAAACATAATGGTTATAGACTATCTTGGATGGTGAGCTTGAGTCATGTTAGGGCACTAGTGATAGACATAGGATTGCCGTCTCCTTGTTTAAGGAGAGTGATGTTCTAAAGGGGCTCCCTGGATGAGATGATTGAGAGAGTGTATGGCCATACCCAGGTGACTGTGTTCATCTGATCTAATCATGCTCATCATATTGGAGCTACAAGCTTGACACGCTTGTCCAATAAGAACATCCAGTGGCAAAGGAAACATGTTTGCCTTGTGAGTTGGATTCACACTTGAGCTATGTTTTTGGTGTAGTCTTGGAAGACTCTTTCCTTTATATCGGGAGACAGTGATGTGTTGCTAGATACCCCTCACTGATCGTGATAACGTAAGTTATCGTTACCGACATTTAAAGGAAACCCTCAGGGTCGCACAATTTGATGATATGGCTTACTTAAGTCAGATCGTGTGGACTGAATTGTTTTGGTTCAGTTTAAAGGGATTTAAACTCTGATTGTAAGTGAGATCTAGTCTGATCATGTTTGATTGATTAGGGCTTGAGATCGGTAAGCTTCGATCGAGAGTGGTGATGCTAGATCGATCAGATCAGAAGTGTCAGATGATGAATGGTCAGATCTAGGACCTTGGGGTCTAATTCGATCTAGACTTAATGTTTGGGCTGATTTGGTTTAATCATTGAACCGGCTCATGGGTTGAGCGCATGGTTCATATGGGAGAAGAGAGATGCGCTTGGTTCACTTGGTGAACGCATAACGCATGTAGTCAAGGCATTGCTATTTTTGGAATGTTCGGTTTCAAAGAGGGAACGTTTCCACGTTCGGAAAAATGCCTCCTCTCTATTCTCCTTGCTCAATTCGCTCTTGGTTGAGACGACTCACGGCTTGCGTGGTAGAGGTCGACAACAAGAGGATTCGGCCAAGCGATCATCTCTTCATCCCTTCAACCGATCAAGAAATCTTTGGAGCCTTGCTAGCACAAGTCGCGCCAAAGAAGTAGGTCTTCTTCCTCTTGTGTGCGACAACCTTTGGAGGAGATCTCTCTTGCTTTCTTCTTCCAAGACTCCATCCAAGAGATGGCGACGGTATGGATCCTTCTCTTATCTATCTAAACATTTGAAAGTTAATCATATGCGATATTAAGATCTATGAAAACCCTTCTTCCGCTTGCAAAATTTTATGCGCCACCCCAATAGGGTTTTCGCCCCCCTCTCGAAAGGGGTTCCATCAACTGGTATCAGAGCCGGTTTATATATATGCATATGATTGCTTGATGCTATTTTGTGATCCTTGTTTGCGCAACATGCTTAGATCTATAGGTTACATGCGAAATTGATAGCATATGCTTTTATGTTTGCGCATGTTTAGTAGGCGCATCTTTGTTATTGATGTTTTATCAAAAGAATATCACTTGCGCGCCTATCATTAGACTAAGCGCCTACTATAAACCCTTAGACGGGTTAGTAGGGTTGAAGTCATCCTCTAGGTTAGATCCAACTAGTCTGATCAGACCATCTGACAGCCTAGATGGGTCGACCAGATAGCACCCTTGCGCAAGCAAATGGTGGCTATAGGTCGACTGCATCATAGGTGTGTAGCGATGTCTGGTTGAGACATTTGTTGAACGCACATGAGTTAAGCCCGGGCTCACACCCGTTTGCCAGACCTCATTGTGGTTGTTCAGCCCTTGGCGCATGCATAGTTGACCATTGGGTCGACTCAAGTCAGTTAGGACTTGGTGCATGCAAGGGCACTGGATCTGACTAGTTTGGATGAGTGGATCCCTATTAATGTACCGTTGTAAGGTTGTAGAGCATATAAGAGAATTAAAATTGATGCCAATGGGGTTTTCGAAATTTTATTTTCTTATCCTGGATCACATGATGTTTGATGCCATATTGCTTGTTTATTTATTCTTATGTGGGCTGCCCATGTTAAATGTTTGCTGTGCTGGGGCCTGCGTGCCTGAATTGAAAAGTAAATTAATTATTGTGATCTACGTATCACATTGTTTTTAATTTATAAATGTTATTGACCTGCGAGTCAATCTTGTCTAGATAGATTAATTTGTAAATTAATCAGAGAAGAGCACAGAGCACATTTGGCAGAGGCGCATGCAGCAGAGGCTTGACCAGGTGGGAGGTCTAGGGTTCGACCCTAGGACCAGGCGCATCTTCCTGGTGGGCGCACCTGAGCTGCAGTTGGCGCTTGGCCCTGGTTTGGGCCAGATGAGCAGCAAAAGTCCCATGAAGAAAAGCAAGTGAAGACTTAAGTGATATTAAGGTCTTACTTAGGCTATGGGCTTTTACCACATAAGATCCATGCTTTCTTTTATTGTTTAATATTAGAATTGCATGATTAGTTTATCTTCTGCTATCACCATAGGAATTGCATGATAGTGAAGAAGATAAAAGACCGTTAAAATCCAACGACGAAATATCAAGCTCGTAAGCCTTCTGACGCGAAACCTCACTGTTCTGATTATCGTTGGAGCCGTGTTGTACCCACTCAGTGGGCACGTCCATCTATCTTCAGACGGTGTGTGATTTCACCTGCGTGTTACAGAGAAGGGATTTATCGCTTCTCGTTGCTCAGCATAGCATGTGGTGGTCCAGGGAGTAGGTCGGGTGAGCTTGGCCATGTAGGCTACATATGTGGCGCATATGGTAGCACATGGAGGCAGCCATCTGTGGGATCAGAGACTATGATGTACCAACTCAGTTGGCACAGTCTGCTGGATTGCCCAGATGAAGGGGAATCGCACGGGTTGGCGATTGGCAGGGATTGCCTACCAGAGATTAGTGCTTGTACTCTCTGTGCATCTTATCTCGCCTGAGCGGGACGCGGAGACCAAGTATGAAATCTGGATCCCATCTCACTAAAAGAGTTCTACTCTTTCGGGCTGTTTTGCTGGATTTTTCAGCCAGATAAAAATAGTGAGAAAAAGAATCTTTCTTAAGTCCTGATTGATTCTTGACATTGATACTGACCTTGCTGTTCTTGCATTGTTGTAGATTTCTGCAGCAACGAACACCATGAGCTTCAATGTGCGATCCCTACTGGAAAGGGAGAAGTTTGCTGGGCCGAACTTCTCGGACTGGTACGGACACCTTAAGATTGTTCTTAAGGCAGAGAGGAAATTGTATGTCCTCGAGATGGCAATACCGCCTCAGCCCGCTCCGAACGCCGCAAGGGCGGTTTGGGATGCCTATGAAAAGCATGTCAATGATAGCATTGATGTCGCTTGCCTGATGCTAGCGTCTATGACGCCACCGCTGCAGCGTCAGCATGAGGATATGTCGGCTATAGAAATTATAGCGAACCTCAAGATGCTGTATGCTGCACAGGCTAGGACGGAACGCTATAATCTGACCAAGCTTTTCTTTCAGAGCAAACTGGCTGAAGGGAGCCCAGTGGGAGCTCACGTGCTCAAGATGATTGGGCACAAGGAGGCTCTAGAGAAACTGGGGCATACCATCAATCAGGAGCTTGCTGTAGACATTATTCTGCAGTCTCTTCCGCCTTCTTTCGATGCGTTCATCATTAACTTTAATATGAACAAAATCGATTGTACTCCGGCAGAGCTACTGAATATGCTCTTGACTACTGAGGAAACTCTGAAGGGAAAGCCTTCAACCTCTGTCTTAATGGTTCCTTCAAGGAACAAGAAGAAGGGGAAGAAGGGCAAAGCCCCTGTCAAGAACTACAACAAGGCTCTGAAACAGAAGGTGAAGCGGTCGAAGGAATACAGGTGTTTCCACTATGGCCAGCTGGGTCACTGGAAAAAGGACTGTAAAGCGCTCCAAGGAGATAAGAGGGGAAGCATCGCTTCTGGCTCAGGTATATTCGTGACTGAAGTCATGTTTTCATCTTCTTCTATATCATGGGTGTTGGACACTGCATGTGGAGTTCACATTTGTTCAAATGTACAGGAACTCAAGAGAAGAAGACAGGTGGGACAGCATGAGGTGGACCTACGAGTATGAAACGGGGCACGGGTTGCTGCTGTTGCTGTAGGAGACTATTTCATCTTTTTACCATCTGGATTTGTATTGGAACTAAACAGTTGTTATTTTGTTCCCAGTATTACTAAAAATATTATCTCCATTCCTGCTCTTGTCAGGAAGGGATTTTCCTTTGAATGCAATAATATTTCAAAGTGTGTTTTATCTTATGATAATATTGTTTATGCAACTGGTTCAATTAACAACGGGTTATTCATGTTGGACATGGAATGTTCGATACAAAATATTGATAATAAGAAAGCCAAGTATGCTGATGACAGCACCTTGCTATGGCATAATCGTTTAGGCCATATTAACGAGAAACGCATTAAGCGGTTGCATGATCATGGACTGCTGGGATCATTCTCCTATAAGGAGATTGATACATGCAAAGCTTGTTTGATGGGTAAAATGACGAAGTCACCTTTTCCTAATAAAGGTCAAAGAGCTTTAGGTTTACTTGACCTTATACACAGTGATGTGTGTGGGCCATTTAGTAAACATGCCAGAGGTGGCTATCTGTACTTCATTACCTTTACTGATGATTTCAGTAGGTATGGTTATGTCTATCTGATGAGACATAAAAGTGAATCTTTTGACAAGTTCAAAGAATTCAAGAATGAAGTACAAAATCAGCTAGGCCGAAATATCAAGGCACTTCGCTCAGATCGAGGTGGAGAATACCTAAGTCATACTTTTACTGACTATCTAAAGGAGTGTGGGATTATCTCGCAGCTCACTCCGCCAGGAACACCGCAATGGAATGGTGTGTCCGAGAGGAGAAATAGAACGTTACTTGATATGGTTCAATCTATGATGAGTCAGGCTACTCTACCTTACTCCTTTTGGGGATTTGCACTAGAAACAGCTGCAAAGGTACTAAACCGAGTGCCAACCAAGGCAGTTTCTAAGACTCCATATGAGTTATGGTATGGGAAACAGCCGAGCTTGACATTTATCAGGATCTGGGGTTGCGAGGCTTATGTCAAAAAGCTCGCCTCTGGGAAACTAGAGAGCAGATCTGAGAAATGTATCTTTGTCGGTTACCCTAAGGAAACTAAGGGTTATTATTTCTACGATCCCAAAGAGAACAAGGTTTTTGTTGCTCGGACGGCCATATTTCTTGAGAAGGAGTTTCTTCTGCAAGAGGCCAGTGGGAGAGAAATAAAGCTGGATGAGAATCGAGAAGAAGGACAAAGTAGTCAAGCACAGTTGGATGAGCCTGAGCCGGTAGATCAGGTTATTGAACAACCTGAGGCTCAGATATCACGGGAACCGCGAAGATCGGGAAGGATCCGTCGACAGCCTGAGCGCTATGACGGAGTCTACATCATTGATAATGATGAACCCCTCACTTATGCGGAAGCGGTCAGTGGACCGGAGTCAGCTAGATGGCTTGATGCTATGCGAGCCGAGATGGACTCCATGTCAGATAACCAAGTCTGGGATTTGGTTGATCCGCCTCCGGGAGTAATCCCTATAGGCTGTAAATGGATCTTCAAGAAGAAGATTGACATGGATGGTAACGTGGTTACCTATAAAGGCAGGCTAGTTGCGAAAGGTTTCAAACAAATCTACGGGATAGATTATGATGAAACTTTCTCACCTGTAGCCATGTTTAAGTCTATTCGGATTCTTTTCGCGATAGCTGCATATTACGATTATGAGATCTGGCAGATGGATGTGAAGACGGCTTTCCTTAATGGAAATCTGGATGAGGATGTGTATATGACACAACCTGAAGGTTTCACTAATCCATCAGATCGTCATAAAATATGCAAGTTAAAGAAGTCCATTTATGGACTTAAACAAGCATCAAGAAGCTGGAATATTCGTTTTGATGAATCAATCTCTGAGTTTGGTTTCATCAAGAACGAAGATGACCCATGTGTGTATAAGAGGTTTAGTGGGAGCGTGATTACATTCCTAATCCTCTACGTCGATGATATCTTAATCATTGGAAACGATATTCCTGAAATGCATGCTGTTAAAGCATGGCTAAGGAAATGTTTCCAGATGAAAGATCTAGGAGAAGCAGCCTATGTATTAGGTGTGAAGATCTACAGGGATAGATCTAAGAGGCTTCTCGGGCTGTGCCAGAGTACTTACATCGATAAAGTTCTGGAGAGATTCCATTTAGAGAATTCTAAAAGAGGATATCTTCCAGTCAGACATGGTCTGAATCTTTCGAAGAGTCAGTGTCCACAAACACAGACTGAGAAAGATGAAATGGACAATACGCCTTATGCTTCGGCTATTGGATCCATTATGTATGCGATGTTGTGTACTCGCCCAGACGTCGCTTACGGGTTAAGCGTGACCAGTCGGTTACAAAGTAATCCAGGTCAGGCACACTGGATTGCGGTCAAGAACATTTTAAAATATCTGCGGAGGACCAAAGATATGTTCTTGATATATGGTGGTCAGGAAGAACTCAGTATTGAAGGATATACTGACGCTTCGTTCCAGTCGGACCAGGATGATTTCCGATCGCAATCAGGCTATGTTTTTAGCTTGAATGGAGGAGCAGTGGTGTGGAAGAGTTTCAAACAGTCAACTGTTGCTGATTCCACAACAGAAGCCGAGTATGTTGCAGCCTCGGAAGCATCCAAGGAGGCAGTGTGGATTCGTAAGTTTGTGAGAGAACTTGGTGTTGTTCCTTCAAGTGCAGATCCTTTGGTTATCTTTTGTTATAACACTGGAGCAATCGCACAAGCAAAGGAACCACGGTCGCACCAGAAGTCCAAGCACATACAGAGACGGTTTCACTTGATCCGGGAGATCATAGATCGTGGCGAGATCAAAGTCTGCAAGGTTCATACAGATGACAATCTGGCAGACCCGCTTACCAAGCCTCTGGCGCAGCAGAAGCATGAGAAGCACTGTAATAATATGGGTTTGAGGTTTCTCAACCCTTAGATTAAGTGCAAGTGGGAGATTGTTGGGGTATGCCCTTAAGGCTAATGTTTGAGGCCTTGGGATTGTAAGAGTATCATGTATAAACTTTTAAGTTTATAAAGGCAATAGTTGTTATTCAGGTTGTTACCTTGTCTGCTGTAATAAGTGTACTACTGAATAATGTCTCAAAGCTGTTCAGCTAGGCTGACATGCAATAATGTCCTTAGTCGATATATCTTGGTGAACATGAGACAGCCTTGATATGGTTAAGACTAATATGTGTTCTAATCTTATAGGATGCTTCGAGCATGGAATAAGATGTAGACTCATGGGTACATTGGATGTACTGGACAGACCCTACTAGGATATTCAATTGTTTGTCACAATGTGAATAATCCTTGAATGCTGCAAGTGGCACATTTCCTCTGACTTGAGATCACTTGTGTTTTCTAAATGATGATTGTCATTTTTTTGAGGTAGTTCAATATCATTTGAAACATAATGGTTATAGACTATCTTGGATGGTGAGCTTGAGTCATGTTAGGGCACTAGTGATAGACATAGGATTGCCGTCTCCTTGTTTAAGGAGAGTGATGTTCTAAAGGGGCCCCTGGATGAGATGATTGAGAGAGTGTATGGCCATACCCAGGTGACTGTGTTCATCTGATATAATCATGCTCATCATATTGGAGCTACAAGCTTGACACGCTTGTCCAATAAGAACATCCAGTGGCAAAGGAAACATGTTTGCCTTGTGAGTTGGATTCACACTTGAGCTATGTTTTGGGTGTAGTCTTGGAAGACTCTTTCCTTTATATCGGGAGACAGTGATGTGTTGCTAGATACCCCTCACTGATCGTGATAACGTAAGTTATCGTTACCGACATTTAAAGGAAACCCTCAGGGTCGCACAATTTGATGATATGGCTTACTTAAGTCAGATCGTGTGGACTGAATTGTTTTGGTTCAGTTTAAAGGGATTTAAACTCTGATTGTAAGTGAGATCTGGTTTGATCATGTTTGATTGATTAGGGCTTGAGATCGGTAAGCTTCGATCGAGAGTGGTGATGCTAGATCGATCAGATCAGAAGCGTCAGATGATGAATGGTCAGATCTAGGACCTTGGGGTCTAATTCGATCTAGACTTAATGTTTGGGCTGATTTGGTTTAATCATTGAACCAAAGAAATTGAACCGGCTCATGGGTTGAGCGCATGGTTCATATGGGAGAAGAGAGATGCGCTTGGTTCACTTGGTGAACGCATAACGCATGTAGTCAAGGCATTGCTATTTTTGGAATGTTCGGTTTCAAAGAGGGAACGTTTCCACGTTCGGAAAAACGCCTCCTCTCTATTCTCCTCGCTCAATTCGCTCTTGGTTGAGACGACTCACGGCTTGCGTGGTAGAGGTCGACAACAAGAGGATTCGGCCAAGCGATCATCTCTTCATCCCTTCAACCGATCAAGAAATCTTTGGAGCCTTGCTAGCACAAGTCGCGCCAAAGAAGTAGGTCTTCTTCCTCTTGTGTGCGACAACCTTTGGAGGAGATCTCTCTTGCTTTCTTCTTCCAAGACTCCATCCAAGAGATGGCGACGGTATGGATCCTTCTCTTATCTATCTAGACATTTGAAAGTTAATCATATGCGATATTAAGATCTATGAAAACCCTTCTTCCGCTTGCAAAATTTTATGCGCCACCCCAATAGGGTTTTCGCCCCCCTCTCGAAAGGGGTTCCATCAAGGGGGCCCCTTTAGAACATCACACTCCAAACAAGGAGAGGCAATCCTATATCTATCACTAATGCCCTAACATGACTCATGCCCATTATCCAAGATAATCTATAACCATTATATTTCAAATGATATTGAACTACCTCAAGACAATGCCAATCCTCATTTAGAAACACAAGTGATCTCAAGTCAGAGGAAATATGCCACTTGTTTGCACATAAGGATTATTCACATTGTGACAAGCAATTGAATATCCTAAGTAGGGTCAGTCCAGTACATCCAATGTACCTATGAGTCTACATCTTATTCCATGTTCGAAGCATCCTATAAGATTAGAACACATATTAGTCTCAATCATATCAAGGTTGTCTCATGTTCACCAAGATATTTCGACTAAGGACAATACTGCATGTCAGCCAAGCTGAACACCATTGAGACATTATTCAGAAGTATACATATAGCAGCAGATAATGCAACAACCTGAATAACAACCATTGCCTTTATAAACATAGAGTTTATACATGATACTGATAACACCCCAAGGCCTCAAACATTAGCCTTAAGGGCATACCCCAACAACAGTTATGTCACAACTTGTGATAAACCAAAACCTGCAAAAACAGAAAACAAAGTTAAATCTAAAACAAATAAAACTTAGTCTAGCAATACTAACAACTATTTTGATATTTACAAAACTAAGGTCCTCGGCAACCACACCAAAAACTTGTTGTATCCCAACAAGTAGGTGCAACTTATCTCTGGCTCTTTTATTTTTAGTGGCGCCGCCAGAAAGTTGTTGTCCTAAACTTGTTGTGTCTGCAAGTGCACGGATACTCGAAGTAATATTTAATGTATCAAACCCGCAGAGACCTATGTATTATGTACCAAATAGTTGAATTCTTACTAGCTAAGCAACTGATTTTAATACAAGTAAATAATAGGAAGAACACGAAATATAAACAAGGAGATAAACTGGAACTAGGGTTTCATCCTCCTTAATTTCAATGACTAGATATGAATAAAAGGTCGTTAGTCTAATTTTATTATGATAAAGATATAATTTACTTCATAAAGGGATTATCTCACTTTCGTGCAGACAATCATGTAGGGACCAATCCTCGCTTTCGCGCAAGATCTATCCCAACGCTATAGATAAGTAAATCATCAAACAAAGAACTCAAGGATCACTTTCGTGCTTCTGAATTCTTAGTTGATTACCTCAAGTGGAATCTCAAGTATCACTTTCGTGCATCCGAGTCTCAACACAAGTTCTACTTATGGTTCTCCAACGTTCCGATCTTCGCTTTCATGCAAGATCTCCACGTTTGACACAATAACTCAATCCTAGATTCAAATTATCAAACATGGCAATAAAAAGACTAAAAATCAGAATTCAAAGAACTAACCTAATTTCTTATAAGTTCCAAACACAATGATTTTTAGGGTTATAAATTTCACAATCAACCTTTTAGTCTATTTCACAAAATTCTAAAACATACATGATAATAAGAATACTATGGAGAGTCATAGACAATCATCGCATAAGTAGAATTATCAATACAAAATTATCATGGCGAAGGTAAAAGTAATCTAGTCATTAAGAAAATCAAAGGGGATTACTCCCCCATGTCCCATAAAAGTATAAGCTAGCATAGTGATGGAGTTACAATAATCCATGGTTTCAAAAGATCAAAAATCAAATAGAAAAGAGAGTTTAAGAAAATACACCACGGCTGTAATATAAATTACAGCCGTAATTTGCATAAGGGGGCGTTGTGAACAATGTCGGTGCCTCATCTTTCGTTGATTTCTCCTCCAATTGATCTTCTTTCACTCTGAAACTTCCGGGGTGAGTTCTCCTCCTCCAAGCATAGCTTTCCCTCAAATTTCATAGCCGGAGATGCACTGTGTGCTTCACGGCGGTGAAACCCTTGGCGGCGGCGTGGAACTCGATTTCTCTCCATATGGTGGATGAAAATTAGGGATTTCGCCCTTGGCATGTTCTCCTCCTCCTAGGCTCCTTCTTTTCACGGCTTTGGATTTAATGGTCTAGATCATCCACAATCATCTTCGCAAAAATCGGGCTTGAAATTTGA
This sequence comes from Costus lasius, assembly GCA_027563935.2. Lineage (NCBI taxonomy): Eukaryota > Viridiplantae > Streptophyta > Magnoliopsida > Zingiberales > Costaceae > Costus > Costus lasius. The sequence continues at coordinate 59,060,641 of CM050454.1, read as the reverse complement.
CTATGGAAGTCATGTTCAAAAATAGAATTATGTCTGTTTTTTATATTACGGCACTGTCGTAATTTCAGCCGCATTCTCTGATCCAAAATCTCTGGCAATTATGGCACGGTAATATAAGTTATGACAGTGCCATAAAATCATCTAAATTCTCTATTTTGAATTGTCTGGAAATTACGGCCTGTGTAAATTCTCATGGTAGTGCCGTAAAATTAGCAAATATCTCTGGTCTGAAGGCGCTCTAAATTACCGTACTGTGTAAATTCTTACGGCAGTGCCGTAATTTGCATAAAACTTTCTGGCCGAAAATTTCCTAAATTACGGCAGTGCTCTGATATTACGGTAGTGTGTGAAATTACAGTACCGTAATATAGATTATGGCCCTGCCGTAATTTGTTTTGTTGCTCCGATTTGTGTGAAATTTGTCATGTAATCTCCTCTTGATGATGATAACTCTTCTATGTATATGATTTTGCTCGAAAACGCCTAAAAATAGTGCCTTTTTACTTGAAAATCATCAAAAACCATAATAGAAGTAGATTTTGCAATATTTGATAAATTTGGCATAGAAATAAGCAAAAGAGCTTTAATTTAGCATAAAAAGATGTATAAAATGACACAATATATACTATATAAATTAGTGTTATCAAAATACATAAGGCTCAAACTTTGCTTGTCCTCTAGCAAAAATCAAAAACTGATTAAGGGATAAACTTTTTCATGCTCAATAAATTTCTAAAATACAATCACCAATGAAAAATTCCATCAATTGTTTCACAAAACTTCAAATAAATATATCATTCTTAGAATTCTATCCTCTAGATCTACAATTCAATCAAATAAAACTTTGCAACTTGTATAATAAATAGAACTTTCAATCTCAAGACTTCACCAAATTTCAGTTCAAATCTATCATGCTTTTGTTTACAGGAACTAGGTGAAAGTTCCCCAAAAAGGATGAAAGAAACCCTAATAGGCGCGTAACAGGGATCATATATGCGGAAGCTAGGGTTTCAAAGAAAATCGATATGCATGTCATATAATCAACTCTTAAGGCTTGTATAGAGCGAAAGGGATTCATACCATTGCCATTGCAAGGATGGCGACTTGGAAGCAAAGATGCGAGTGCTTCTTCTCCAAAGGCACCGCACACAAGATGAGAGAAGCTTTCTTCTTGTCGCTCCTTGTGCTAGCAAGGATCTCTAAGTGTCCTAATCGCTTGAAGGGATGAGATCTCCTTTTTCTTGGCTTGTCCGAATTCTCTCCAAGGTGTGAAGAAGTCACACACGAGAGAGAGGGGCGTCGAGAGAAGAGGCAAGCGTTTAGGCGTTTAGAGGAAGTGGTGTTAATGACTTTCCAAAAATAGAAAATCATGAAGCCGCCCATGATCTCAAAACCGACCAAAACGCCTTCAAGCTTTGAACCATGCGTTCACTCATGTGAACCGGTTCAAGCCAATTCGATGCATTTCAATTTGGTTCAAAAACCAAATCAAATCAGCCCAAGCCATGGTCTAGATCTTACTGAACCAAATGGTTCAAGATCTAACCGTTCATCTCTTGATGCTCTTGATCTCACCGATCTACCATCAATTATCTAGATCAAAGCTTACCGATCTCAAGCCCTAATCAATCAAACATGATCAGACCAGATCTCACTTACAATCAGAGATTAAATCCCTTTAAACTGAACCAAAATAATTCAGTCCACACGATCTGACTCAAGGAAGCCATATCATCAAATTGTGCGACCCTAAGGGTTTCCTTTAAATGTCGGTAACGATAACTTACGTTATCACGATCAGTGAGGGGTATCTAGCAACACATCACTGTCTCCCGATATAGAGGAAAGAGTCTTCCAAGACTACACCCAAACCACAGCACAAGTGTGAATCCACTTCACTAGGCATACATGTTTCCTTTGCCACTGGATGTTCTTATTGGACAAACGTGTCAAGCCTGTGATTCCAATATGATGATAATGATTAGATCAGATGAACATAGTCATCTGGGTATGGCCATACACTTTCTCAATCATCTCATACAGGGGGCCCCTATAGAACATCACACTACAATCAAGGAGACGGCAATCCTATATCTATCACTAGCGCCCTGACATGACTCATGCTCATTATCCAAGATAGTCTATAACCATTATATTTCAAATGATATTGACCTACCTCAAAACAATGCCAATCACCATTTAGAAACACAAGTGATCTCAAGTCAGAGGAAGTATGCCACTTGTTTGCATACTAGGATTATTCACATTGTGACAAGCAATTGAATATCCTTCGTAGGGTCTGTCCAGTACATCCAATGTACCCATGAGTCTACATCTTATTCCATGCTCGAAGCATCCTATAAGATTAGAACACATATTAGTCTCAATCATATCAAGGCTGTCTCATGTTCACCAAGATATCTCGACTAAGGACAAAACTGCATGTCAGCCAAGCTGAACAGCATTGAGACATTATTCAGAAGTATACATATTGCAGCAGATAATGCAACAACCTGAATAACAACCATTGCCTTTATAAACATTGAGTTTATACATGATACTGATATAATCCCAAGGCCTCACACATTAGCCTTAAGGGCATACCCCAACACTAGGTTTCCAAGATCTTTTTCCACACATTTTATTTTCATGTATTTTGTTATTTTTGCATAGATGGCATGTACCCACATAGATACATACTTTTTATTTTTTACTTCAACTCTTTTCTTCGGTAGCACTATCAATTTTGCATAGTGCCAAGTAGAGGAGTCTTATTCTTTTTCTCTCTCATTATCTTTTAGACATAGACTTCAACCCATGTCTTAGGTACCACTATCAATTTTACATAGTGCCAAGTAGGGGAGTCTCTCACTATTTTTATGGATCTTGGATTCTTCTTTCCCAACAAATAGCAAAACAGACTAAACATCTACTTGGTTGATCAATTGATATCAATTCAGTAATCATACTTATATGCTCATTTTATTTAAAGGAGTAGTTTCACCTTTAGATCTTATTCCTCAAATAACACATCTACCCAAAATTTCATGCATCAACCAATGTCAAATTTCAAAAGATAGATATGCATTGAAGAAATAAATTTAACATGATAGGTTTCTTTCTAATCATGAATACAGGTTTATTCATCATCAAGGAAGATATTTATCAATGAAAATCTTTTAAAAATATAATCACAGCACAAGATAGTCGAAAGTGGACTATGAACAATTATATCATCATACAACCATATCGAAGAAATATCAGTGACTGATACATCTAAAGCAAATCAAAGATGCAACCATATTAAATTATCATGAATACAAGAAAGTGCAAACGATACTCACAAAACTATATAGCAAGCTCTGACCAAAAATACATAAGGCTCAGACAAAAAATAGTGTCAGGGCAGATGCTGCTAGGTCCAAAGATGTGCCTTTTGAAAATTTTTCCTACACAATTTAAGACACATAAGGCTCAGTCTAAAAATAGTCTCTAAAAATAATAATGATAAAAATAATTTTCTCAAAGGAGAATCAGAGATGTCGCCGGAGGTCTGAAGAGGATGCCGGTGGAAAGAGTCGAGCAAGCAAGAAACAGAGGTGAACAGAGGCTAGTTGAAAAGCTGCTAGCAATGATGGTGATGGTGCCGACAGTAGAGTGAGTAATCTCTAGTGGCCTGCAAGAGATTACAGTCCAGGAGGTGAGATCGTCGTCCGGTGGGATTAACCCTTCCATTTGCATGCACAATAATTTATTAGAGGAAAATAGCAAGCCTTTTGTGGAATTCCAACGTTGGCTTAATCCACATATGAAAGATGTTGTCAAGAAAGAGGTGCTTCATATATCCGATATCAGATAGTTCTTGAGTGAGCCCAGTACATGTTGTACCACAAAAGAGAGGTGTTACAATGATTAAGAATGATGTAGATGAATTGATACCCACACGCACAGTTACAGGGTGGAGGATGTGTATGGATTACAGGAAGTTGAACACAGCTACAAGAAAAGATCACTTTCCTCTATCATTCATTGGTCAGATGTTAGATAGACTAGCTCATAATTCTTGTTTCTATTTTCTGGATGGATTTTCAGGTTTCTTTCCAATTCCCATCCACCTAGAAGACCAAGAGAAAACTATTACCTGCCTCTATGGCACATACGCTTATAGGAGAATGCCCTTTGGGCTTTGCAATGCGCCTCCAACATTTCAAAGGGCAATGATGGCAATATTTGCATATTACAATGAAGACTTTTTGGATATATTCATGGGTGACTGCTCTGTGTACAGCTGCTCTTCTTTCAACCATTGTTTATCTAACCTTTTTAAAGTTTTGCAGAGATGTGAAGAGGTGAATGTTGTGTCCGCAAGTGCACGGATACTCGAAGTAATAATTAAGATATCAAAATTGATTTCTTACTAGCTAGGCAATCGATTATGATGAAAGCAAAGCATCAAAAACTATATGAAAAAGTCAGAGAGAGAAACTGGGACTAGGGTTTCATCCACCTTAATTTCAATGAGTAGATCAAAATAAGTGGTTGTCAGTCTAGTTTTATTATGATGAAGAAATAATTTACTTTATAAAGAAATCATCTCACTTTCGCGTAGACAATTTACAAAGAACCAATCCTCACTTTCGCATAGGATTTATTCAATGGTAAAGATAAGTAAATCATTGGCAATGTTTGAGGCCAATTTACAAAGAACCAATGCTCGATGTTGGGGTATGCCCTTAAGGCTAATGTTTGAGGCCTTGGGTTTTTGTCAGTATCATGTATAAACTCTAGGTTTATAAAGGCAATGGTTGTTATTCAGGTTGTTGCATTATCTGCCGCTATATGTATACTTCTGAATAATGTCTCAATGGTGTTCAGCTTGGCTGACATGCAGTATTGTCCTTAGTCGAGATATCTTGGTGAACATGAGACAGCCTTGATATGATTGAGACTAATATGTGTTCTAATCTTACAGGATGCTTCGAGCATGGAATAAGATGTAGACTCATAGGTACATTGGATGTACTGGACTGACCCTACTTAGGATATTCAATTGTTTGTCACAATGTGAATAATCCTTGTATGCAAACAAGTGGCATATTTCCTCTGACTTGAGATCACTTGTGTTTCTAAATGATGATTGGCATTGTCTTGAGGTAGTGCAATATCATATGAAACATAATGGTTATAGACTATCTTGGATAATGAACATGAGTCATGTTAGGGCGCTAGTGAAAGATATAGGATTGCCTTCTCCTTGATTGGAGTGTGATGTTCTAAAGGGGCCCCCTGGATGAGATGGTTGAGAAAGTGTATGGCCATACCCAGATGACTATGTTCATCTGATCTAACCACTCTCATCATATTGGAGTTACAGGCTTGACACGCTTGTCCAATAAGAACATCCAGTGGCAAAGGAAACATGTACGCCTAGTGAATTGGATTCACACTTGTGCTGTGGTTTGGGTGTAGTCTTGGAAGACTCTTTCCTTTATATCGGGAGACAGTGATGTGTTGCTAGATACCCCTCTCTGTTCGTGATAACGTAAGTTATCGTTACCGACATTTAAAGGAAACCCTTAGGGTCGCACAATTTGATGATATGGCTTACTTATGTTAGATCGTGTGGACTGAATTGTTTTGGTTCAGTTTAAAGGAGTTTAAACTCTGATTGTAAGTGAGATCTGGTCTGATCATGTTTGATTGATTAGGGCTTGAGATCGGTAAGCTTCGATCAAGAGAAATGATGCTAGATCGATGAGATCAAGAGCATCAAGAGATGAATGGTTAGATCTTGAACCTTTTGGTTTTATATGATCTAGACCAAGGCTTGGCTTAATTTGGTCTTTGAACCAAATGTAATTGAACCGGCTCATCATAGTGAGCGCATGGTTCAATGGGAGAGGAAAATGCGATGGTTCACTTGGAGTGAACGCATCACACGTTGAGGGCTTACTATTTTTGGAAGTCATGCTTTCCAAAATAGTTCACGCCTCTACGTTCGTGTTTTTTTTTTTGGCGCTATTCTCGTCTCTGGCCTCTTCCTCTCGACGCCTCCTCTCTCGTGTGGTGAGTTTTGACGCCAAGGAGAAGTCATCAATCACCTTGTGTGCGGTTCCTTTGGAGAAGAAGCACACGCTTCTTTGCTTCCAAGTCGCCATCCAAGAAATGGCATTGGTATGATCTCTCTTTTGATCTATACAAGAGTTACAAGTTGATCATATATTCATGCTAATCGATCCTTAGAAACCCTAGCTTCCGCTATGCAAAATTTTAATCTGCGCATATTAGGGTTTCGCCGCCCCACTTTCACTCAAAAATTACGGTAGTGCCGTGGTTTGTTTTATAGGTTCAGTAAAACCACGGTACCGTAATTTATATTACGGCCCTACCGTAATTTGGTCTGAAGCTTTGATTTGCGTAAAATTTGACGTGCGATATTCTCTTGATGATGCGAATTCATCTATGCATCTGAATTTGCTTGAAAATTCCTTTAAATAGTGTCTTTTTACCTAAAAATGATCAAAAACCAGAAAAGGTGTAGATTTTGCAATATTTGATAAATAAGGTATAAAAGTAAGCGAAAGAGCATGAATATAACACAAAAAGACCTATCGAATGGTACAAAATATTCTATAAATTTTCATGTCATCAAATACATAAGGCTCAAATTTTGTCATCCTTTGAATTCAATTTTCAAGATCTACAACTTAATGAAATAAAATTTCACAACTTGTACATTAAGTAGAATTTCAATATCAAGATTTCACCTAGTTTCAATTCAAACCTATCATACTTTTGTTTACAGGAATAGGATTTCCAAAATCTTTTTCCGCTTAGAATTTTTTGGTTCCTCCCTTTTATGTAAGGTTCACATTCTCTAATTCGATTACCACCTTTTTTTCTAGTGACGAAGTTAGAGTACATTGATCACATAATCAATGTAATATAACTCATATCCAAAGATAGCAGAGTTAATGTGAAACGATTTCTCTCATGGTATGTACCCACATAGATACATGCTTTTTTCTTTGGACTTGAACTCTTAACTTAGGTACTACCGCAAATCAACACGGTACCAAGACGAGGAGTCATTCTTTTGATTTTTCTGTTTCTCTCATTTTGACTTCAACCCATCTCTTTGGTACCACTGCCAATTTTGCACAGTGCCAAGTAAGGGAGTCATCACTCTCTTTATTTGGATCATGGAATCTTTCTCCCCAACAAATAGTAGATAGGATGAACATCAACTAAATTAATCAATCAATATCAATTCAAAAATCATACTCGTATGCTAATTTTATTTAAAGAAGTAGCTTCACTTTTTAAACCAAATTCATCAAATAACATGTTCACCCAAAATCTCATGCATCAACCAATGAAACATTCCAATAGACAGATATATATTAAAGAAATAAATTTAACACAATAGGTCTAGTCCTAATCACAGGCATAAACACATTCATCATCAAGAAAATCATACTATCAACAGAATTTTCAGAAATAGACCACACTATAATATTACAGCATAAAATCATATCTAGAGAAAAAATTTAATATATCCATTGAGAAATAAATTCATACAATCCATCATGCATCAGTATGCACCCACAAGGTGCTCAATATCAAAATAATATTAATCATTATACAACCTAATCGAATCATGAGAGAGTCAAACAAAAATAAGGTAGGATAGCATCGGCGGACACAAGAAGTTTGATGGAGTCATCCTTCCCTATAAGCATATGAAACATCAATTAGATATGGAAGATGAAATGCAAATAAGCAGGAAAATGATACTCACAGAGCTCTACTCCTCTGTGTCAGATCCAACCTCCTCTGTGTCCCCGGTTCCAAACCATTTTTTTTTTGTAATTTTTTTAACAAAAAACTACGGTACCGTATAAATGGTTACAGTACTGCTGTAATTTTTATAAAAATTCGAAACACTCGGACCAAATTCACTAAAAAATATGGCACGTAAAAAGACTTACGGTACTACCATAATATGAGCCAAATCTCGAAAACTATATGTATGAAATATTCACAAAATTATAGCCCGTAAAACTCATTACGGCAGTGCTGTAAAAGAGATAAAACTTTCTAGTCAAAAATGGACCAAAATAACGACCCGTAATTTGCATTACGGCAGTGCCGTATTTTTTTAACCAACTCATTTTTACCTGCAAAAAGAAAAGAAAAATTAACCCTAAAAATTAACTAAAATAAGAGAAACTAAGCTAAGTAAGAGTGCTTAGGTTGCCTCCCAAGAAGCGCTAATTTAATGATTTTTAGCTTCACCATTCTGCCCTCGGATTTGATCGTGGTTCATCAAGACGAAATTTTTCCCTTTCTTCAATCAGTTCTTCTTGATAATAAAGCTTCAATCTCTGACCGTTAACTTTAAACTCTCCTGTTTCATTACTCCAAATATCCACAGCTCCATAGGGATAAGTTTTCATCACCTGAAAAGGTCCAGCCCATCGAGACTTAAGTTTACCAAGAAAAAGTCTCAATCTAGAATTGAATAAAAGAACAAAGTCACCTGGTTGAAATTCCATTCTGAAAATATGTCGATCTTGACATCTTTTAGTCCTCTCCTTATGAATTATTGCATTTTCGTAAGCAGAGAGTCTAATCTCATCTAGCTCGTTCAATTGTAACCTTTGTTTTTCACCCGCGTTCTTTAAGTCAAAGTTTAATGCTTTGATTGCCTAGAACACCCTATGCTCGAGCTCTACAGGTAGATGACAAGATTTACCATAAACCAATTGAAAATGAGGCATACCTATTGGTGTTTTGAAAGCAGTCCGTTAGGCCCACAGTGCATCATCAAGTTTGGAGGCCTAATCTTTTCTCGTGCGTGACACTATCTTTTCCAAAATTCCCTTGATTTCTCTGTTTGATATTTCAACTTGTCCACTTATTTGGGGTTGATAAGGTGTTGTAACTCTATGATTTTTCCCATACTTTCTAAGCAAGGCTGAGAACTTATGCGCTATGAAGTGTGAGCCTCCATCATCAATCACTACTCATGCTGTCCCAAATCATGGAAAGAGCCTCGACCCACTTTGAAACATAATCAACTGCCACAAGTATGTATTTGTTACCTCCAGAAGATGGGAAAAGTCCCATGAAATCTATACCCCAAACATTAAACATCTCAACCTCAAGAATAGTGGACAGTGGCATCTCATGTCTTCTATTAGTGTTCTCTGTCTTTTGACATCTATCACAAGATAAAATAAAATTTATAGCATCTTTAAAAATTGAAGACAAATAAAATCCTAATTGCAAAACTTTGAAAGCAGTTTTCTTAGTACTATCGTGCCCTCCATAAGAGGATCCATGACACTGAAATGATTTATCTATGATTCCCTCTTTAGGTATACATCTTCTAAAAATTCCATCTGTACACCTCCTGAAAACATAAGGCTCATCCCAAAAATAATTCTTTACCTCTGCCAAGAATCTCTTCTTTCTTTAGTAATTTAAATCAGGAGGAAAAACATTAGCTACTAGGTAATTTACTATGTCAGCATACCATGGGGCTCTGATTTGTTCAATGGCCAAGAGTTATTCTTTAGGAAAAGAATCATCGATTACATCATTCTTTTCAGTATCTAGCATTATCATTGAAAGATGATCTGCAACAAAGTTTTCTGATCCTTTTTTATCTTTGATTTCCGAATTATATTCTTGCAAGAGTAAAATCCATCTGAGCAAGCATGGTTTACTATCTTTTTTCTACATTAAATACCTCACCGCTGCATGATCAGTGTATACCACAACTTTAGAGTTAATCAAGTATGATATAAATTTATCAAAGGCAAACACTATAGCTAAAAGTTCTTTCTCAGTGGTGGTGTAATTTCTCTGTGTCTCATCCAAAGTCCTACTAGCATAGTGAATAACATACGACTTTTTCTCTTTTCTCTGTCCTAGAACTGCTCCTATCGCATAATCACTGGCATCACACATGAGCTCAAAGGGCAAATCCCAATCTGGAGGTTGAATGATAGGTGCTGAAACCAAAGCTTTCTTTAATTCCTGAAAAGCAGATAAACAATCTTCATGAAAAGAAAATTTGACATCTTTACAAAGTAAATTTGTAAGAGGTCTAGCAAGTTTAGAGAAATCCTTAATGAATCGCCGGTAGAATCCTGCATGTCCTATAAAGCTTCGGACCTCCTTTACTGTAGTGGGTGGTTCTAATTTTTCTATCACCTCGACTTTGGCTTTGTCAACTTCAATCCCTCTCTCTGAAATCAAGTGCCCCAAAACTATCTCTTGCCTAACCATGAAATGATATTTTTCCCAATTAAGCACAAGGTTAGTTTCTTCACACCACTGCAAAACTTGAGATAAATTAGCCAAACAATCATCAAAAGAAGAACCATATATAGAAAAATCATCCATAAATACATCCATAAAGTCCTCAATGAAGTCAGAAAAAATAGCCATCATATACCTCTAAAAAGTAGCAGGTGCATTACATAAAACAAAAGACATTCTCCTATATGCAAAAGTACCGTACGAGCATGTAAAAGTGGTCTTATCTTGGGCATTAGGATGTATATGAATTTGGAAAACCCAGAATATCCATCTAAGAAACAAAAGTGGGAATGGTTTGCAAGCCTTTCAACCATCTGATCAATAAAAGGTAAGGAAAAATAGTCTTTCCTAGTAGCAGCATTCAATTTTCTATAATCTATGCACATGCGCCAATTAGTTACTGTTCCAACATGAATCAATTCATTGTCTTTGTTTTTCATGACAGTTACACCTCCTTTCTTAGGAACACAATGTACTGGACTTACCCATTTACTGTCAGAGATAGGATATATGATTCCTGCATCAAGTAATTTCAGAACCTCCTTCTTCACAACTTCTTTCATAGTGGGGTTAAGTCTCCTTTGAAAATCTGCATGTGGCTTGTGTTCCTCTTCCATCAAGATCATGTGCATACAAAAAGAGGGATTAATTCCCTTTAAGTCATCAATTGTCTACCCAATTACATTCTTATGAATCCTTAATTCTTTGAGAAGCAAATATGTCTCCCTTTTTCTAAGCTGTGCATCAACAATGATAGGGTAAGTAGAATCAGAACCAAGAAATTCATAACGAAGGTTATCAGGTAAAGCCTTAAGTTCTACTTTTGAAGCCTTCTCTTCTTCACTCTTTTTGTCATCACAAACAATGCAGTCTAATAATTCATTAATTTTAGAACTGGTGTCTAGATTAGAATCAAGAACATAATCTAAATAAAAATTATATTCAAAGGTATCAACAAATAAATCTCTCAGAGCACAGACAGTGTCATCTACATCATGTATACTACAAGAAGATTCAAAATTTGATGGGTTTTTCATGGCCTCATTTAAGTCATATGCAATTCTTTCATCTCCAATGTTAAGTGTAAGTTAACCATTCTTTACATCAATAATTGCCTCTACTGTGGCTAAGAACGGTATACCAAGTATAATAGGGATCCTTGCATCTTCCTCCATCTCAAGAACTACAAAATCTGCTGTAATGAAATACTTACCTACTTAGATAGGCACATATTCCAGAATCCCCACAAGATACTTAACTGAATGATCGACGAGCTGCAAAGATATTGAAGTTGGTTTAAGCTCTCCCATGTCCAATTTCCTACAAATAGATAATGGCATTAGACTACACTAGCACCTAAATCACATAAGGCTCGGTCAAAGGTCATACTTGTAACGCCCTCGAGTTTCTGAATTACGATTTAAGGTTAGAAATTATGTTTCTGTATTTTTATCTGTTAAAGTTTTGGGATTTTTGCCTAATTGTAGGACTTTTTCCTACAGGGCAAAAATAATTATTTTGGTTGGGGCTTCGAACCCTCAACCTTGACTCTTTGCTCCTGGAATTCTTCCACCATGGTGGCGCATATTTCTGTGTTATTGGAGTGGCGCATGGTGGTTAAGCCCAGGTGAGCCCTTAAAACCGATTTTCACTTAAGTTAACTGGGTTATTGGATCTTGGATCCGTTTGGAGTGGGAGAAAAAGAGAAATATCGTGAGAGCTCCTCTCCCTCACGATTTTTGTTGTTTTCTTGCCCTAGCCGCCTGTGGTTGTCGCCCCTTACTGTGTTTGGCGCCTCCTGTAAATTTCTGACGCTGGTGGTGGCAGACTGGTGGTGGACGAAGTTCTTGGAGATCCCTGACCCTCTATTGTGGCGTTTTTTTTTCTCTGTGGGCGATTTTCGGTGAGTAATTCGATCATAAGGAGTCTAATCCTATTTGCAATAATTATCTGTATGAACAAAAAATCTGCAAGTAAATCCTGTGTTTTTCTATTCTATAGGTCGGATCTGAATATGCATGATGATTCAGAAATTTTGTCTTGCTGAAAATTGTAGTCGCCAATCTGACCTTACTGTGCTTTAACCTCAATATCTCATGATCTATAGATCCAAATCACACGAAACAAATTTTGTATGAAACTAGATTCGCTCAGCTTTGATTCTTATGTAATATCGACCACATCTGAACTATATTCGTGTTGCAATCGGCATTGTTATATAACTTACGAAATCTGTTTTCTGAAAATCTAGAATCTTGACTCTTTTGTGTTCGAACTCTCGTATCTCCCTAGGTATAGCTCGAAATCCTGTGAAACCAGTTTTATTAGACCGTAGGCTTGAAGAGCTTCATTTTGACTCCCATAACGCCTATTTTTGATTATTATTGGATCTGAAATATATGTCGTAATTCTGATATATGAATCTGTTTTCTTGAAATCTGAAATTCTGACCCCCCTATGTTCGAACCCTTATATCTTCCTGCCTACAATTCGAAATTTTGCGAAACTAGTTTTGTTGGAAACTAGATTCAGAGAGCTTCATTTTGAGTATAATATTGACTAGCTTTGGTTCGAAATTGGACTAAAAATATATGTTTCAATCTGACAATATAAATCTGCTATGTTTTGGTTAGACGAATATTCCATTGTGAGAAAAATTTAGCCTGTATGGTTTAATCTCTTAAATTGTGGTCTGTAGTTCTTCTACAATTTATTTGCTTGATGAGAAATTTTAGAGAAAACAAAATTGGGGATTTAACTAAGAACTTAGGAATTTTCGAAAATCATGGTTCGAGCCAATTTTGGGGCTTTTGTCAATTTTCTTCACGAACCTGTAATTAAAATTATCTGTAGTGGGGGACTGAAATTATTTACATGAAATTTGTACGTTCTGTTAAGGTTCTGAAACTGGCGCCCCTTACAGTAATTTTATAGCTCACGGTTTTAGGAATTTTGAGGAAATTATTTCATGAATAGTTTCTGTTCTATGTTTAATTGTTTGTTATGTGAATATTTTCTGTTCTGTTTATATGTTGTGAATTTTCTGAAAACTTTGAATGTGTTATAACCTTTGTGAGAACATAGACTGGTCTGACATGAATTAAGGATAGTTGCATGAAATCTAAGGAATTCACTCATATATTACTTCTGGTTGATGGTAAAAATTATGAAGTGTGTTCAGCTTTGATTTTCTGCAAATTGTAAATTGTTAAGGACTGGATATTGGGGTGTGTCATTTTCTGGTTTGTCAGACTTTGGGCATGATGTAAGAATTAAGTAGTGGTTGGTCCTACTCCTCCGTTTCAGTATAATCTGTTCTGTAAAATTATGCCCTAGTGTAGCACTCTTCTGTGTTCTTACCCTCCTTCTGTGGCGCTGTAATGGTGCTGATAGTCTACTACGACCCTTGAGACACTATTTCTGTTCCGTTATAGGTATTGGAGGCCAGAGTGCCACGTCCTGACAAGACGGGGGCCACCCACTGATACCTCCTCTACCATTCTGTTTGTTGGGGTATGCCCTTAAGGCTAATGTTTGAGGCCATGGGAATGTATCTGTATCATGTAATAAACTGTTATGTTTATAAAGGCATGGTTGTTATTCAGTTAGCTACATTATCTGCTGCAATATATGTTCTTCTGAATAATGTCTCAAAGCTGTTCAGCTAGGCTGACATGCTATAAGTCCTTAGTCGAGATATCTTGGTGAACATGAGACAGCCTTGATATGTTTGAGACTAATATGTGTTCTGATCTTATAGGATGCTTCGAGCATGGAATAAGATGTAGACTCATGGGTACATGGGATGTACTGGACAGACCCTACTAGGATGTTCAATTGTTTGTCACAATGTGAATATTCCTTGAATGTGACAAGTGGCACATTTCCTCTGACTTGAGATCACTTGTGTTTTCTAAATGATGATTGTCATTGTTTTGAGATAGTTCAATATCATTTGAAACATAATGATTATAGACTATCTTGGATGGTGAGCTTGAATCAGGTTAGGGCACTAGTGATAGACATAGGATTGCCGTCTCCTTGTTTAAGGAGTGTGATGTTCTAAAGGGGCCCCCTGGATGGGATGATTGAGAGAGTGTATGGCCATACCCAGATGACTGTGTTCATCTGATCTAATCATGCTCATCATATTGGAGTTACAAGCTTGACAGGCTTGTCCAATAAGAACATCCAGTGGCAAAGGAAATTTGCATGCCTTGTGAATTGGATTCACACTTGTGCTGTATTTTGGGTGTAGTCTTGGAAGACTCTTTCCTTTATATCGGGAGACAGTGATGTGTTGCTAGATACCCCTCACTGATCGTGATAATGAGAATTATCGTTACCGACATTTAGAGGAAACCCTCAGGGTCACACAATTTGATGATATGGCTTACTTAAGTCAGATCGTGTGGACTGAATTGTTTGGGTTCAGTTTAAAGGGATTTAATCTCTGATTGTAAGTGAGATCTGGTCTGATCATGTTTGATTGATTAGGGCTTGAGATCGGTAAGCTTCGATCGAGAGAATGGATGCTCGATCGGTGAGATCAGGAGCATCAGGAGATGAACGGTTAGATCTGGAGCCTTAGGGTCTAATTGAGATCTAGACCATATTGCTTGGGTTAATTGGTCTTGGACCAAACCGAAATGAACCAGCTCATTGGTTGAGCGTGTGGTTCAATTTAAGAGAGGTTTGCGATTGGGGTTAACCCATGATCGCATATGGAAGAGTGGCTTTCTATTTTTAGAAAGCATGTCACTTACGTGACCACGATTCTTGTGGTCTCTCTTCACGCCTCCCTCTCGCTCTATTGTCGTCGCTTGACTTTGCTCTTGAGGCATTCTCTCGTGAAGAAGAAGTGGACGACATTGGGAGGTTTTTCGCCAAGCAAGAAATTTTTCTCCTTCCCTTTCCATTCGATCAAGGATACTTGGACGATCCTTGCTAGCACAAGGGACGACAAGAAGAAGCGCATCTTCATCTTGTGTGTGACGATTTGGAGAAGATCTTCTTTGGTCTTTGCTTCCAAGGCGCCATCCAATCGATGGCCATGGTATGAATCACATCCTATTTATTTAAGCTTTCAAAGTTGATCATCTTATACATGCTTTGCGATTCTTGAAACCCCCTTCCGCTGCTATATTCCCTTATATGCGCCATGCTGGGTTTCGCCCCCCTCTTGAAAGGGGGTCTCCTTACAATTGGTATCAGAGGATGGTTAAACGCATGTTTATATGATTGCTTTGGTGTTGTGATCCATGAATGCCGATATGTGCTTAGATCTATAACATGCGTAAATTCACATGTTAAATTATATCATGCCGAAACTTGTTTTTGTTTCATTTGCGCATGTATGTTGTATGTTGGCGCATCTTACTTGGTTTGTACAAAACTTGAACACTTGCGCGATTAACACTAGATCTAAGACCTTGCTGTAAACCCTTAGACGGGTTACTAGGGTTGAAGTCATCCCCTAGGTTAGATCCAACAGTCTGATCAGACCATCTGACAGCCTGAATGGGTCGACCAGATAGCACCTTGGCGCAAGCCTATGGTGGCTATAGGTCGACTGCAGACAGGTGTGTAGCGATGTCTGATTGAGACAACTAATGAACACACATGAGTTAGGCCCGGGGTCACACCCGCTTGCCAGACCTCATTGTGGTTGTTCAGCCCTGGCGCATGCATAGTTGACCTTATGGTTGACTCAAGTCAGTTAGGACTTGGTGCATGCAAGGGCAGTGGATCTGACTAGGTTGGATGAGTGGATCCCTAGTAATGGACCGTTGTAAGGTAGTAAGGGCGAATAAGGAAATTAAAATTGATCCCATGGGGTTTTCGAAAATTTTAATTTTTGTGATGGATCACATGATTGCTGATTGGATGCATATGTTTGTCTATTTAGTCTTATGTGGGCTGCTCATATTAATTGTGTGCTGTGCTGGGGCCTGCGTGCCTGGGATTTAAAATTGTAAATTAATTATTGTGATCTGCGCATCACATTGCTTTAATTTATAAAATGTAATTGACATGCGTGTCAATCTTGTCTAGATAGTTAAATTTGTAATTTAATTAGACAAGAGCACAGAGCACACTTGGCAGAGGCGCTTGCAGCTTGTGGCTAGACCAGGTGGGAGGTCTAGGGTTCGACCCTAGGACCTGGCGCATTTTCCCTGGTGGGCGCGCCTGTGCTGCAATTGGCGCTTGGGCCCTGGTTTGGGCCAGATGAGCAGCAAAAGACCCATGAAGAGCAAGTGAAGACTTAAGTTAGGTTAAGGTCTCACTAGGGCTATGGGCTTTTACCACATAAGATTCATGCTTTCTTTTATTTATTGTTTAAATATTAGAATTGCATGATTAAGTTTATCTTCTGCTATCACCATAGGAATTGCATGATAGTGAAGAAGATAAAAGACCGTTAAAATCCAACGCTAAAATATCAAGCTCGTAAGCCTTCTGACGCGAAACCTCACTGTTCTGATTATCGTTGGAGCCGTGTTGTACCCACTCAGTGGGCACGTCCATCTATCTTCAGAGGGTGCGGGATTACACCTGTGTGTTACAGAGTAGGGATTTATCCCTTCTCGTTGCTCAGCATAACACATGGTGGTCCAGGGAGTAGGTCGGGTCAGCTTGACCGTGTAGCCTACATATGTGGCGCATATGGTAGCACATGGAGGCAGCCATCTGTGGGGTCAGAGACTGTGTTGTACCAACTCAGTTGGCACAGTCTGCTGGATTGCCCAGATGAAGGGGAATCGCACGGGTTGGCGATCGGCAGGGACTGCCTACCGGAGATTAGTGCTTGTACTCTCTGTGCATCTTATCTCGCCTGAGCGGGACGCGGAGACCAAGTATGAAATCCGGATCCCATCTCACTAAAAGAGTTCTACTCTTTCGGGCTGTTTTGTTGGATTTTTCAAGCCTGATAAAATAGTGAGAAAAAGAATCTTTCTTAAGTCCTGATTGATTCTTATACATTGATACTGACCTTGCTGTTCTTGCATTGTTGTAGATACCTGCAGCAACGAACACCATGAACTTCAATGTGCGATCCCTACTGGAAAGGGAGAAGTTTGCTGGGCCGAACTTCTCTGACTGGTTTGGACACCTTAAGATTGTTCTTAAGGCAGAGAGGAAACTGTATGTCCTCGAGACGGCGATACCGCCGCAGCCCGCTCCGAACGCCGCAAGGGCGGTTCGGTAAGCCTACGAAAAGCACGTCAATGATAGCATTGACGTCGCTTGCCTGATGCTAGCGTCTATGACGCCACCGCTGCAGCGTCAGCATGAGGATATGTCGGCTATAGAGATTATAGCGAACCTCAAGATGCTGTATGCTGCACAGGCGAGGACAGAGCGCTACAATTTGACGAAGCTCTTCTTTCAGAGCAAACTGGCTGAAGGGAGCCCAGTGGGAGCTCACGTGCTCAAGATGATTGGGCACAAGGAAGCTCTGGAGAAACTGGGGCACACCATCAACCAGGAGCTTGCTGTGGACATTATTCTGCAGTCTCTCCCGCCTTCATTCGACGCGTTCATTATTAATTTTAATATGAACAAAATCGATTGTACTCCGGCTGAGCTGCTGAATATGCTCTTGACCACTGAGGAGACTCTGAAGGGTAAGCCTTCGACCTCTGTCTTAATGGTTCCTTCGAGGAACAAGAAGAAGGGGAAGAAGGGCAAGGCCCCGGTCAAAAGCTACAGCAAGGCTTTGAAGCAAAAGGTCAAGCGGTCCAAGGAATACAGGTGTTTCCACTGTGGCCAGCTGGGTCACTGGAAGAAGGACTGTAAAGCGCTCCAAGGAGATAAGAGGGGAAGCTTCGCTTCTGGCTCAGGTATATTCGTGACTGAGGTCATGTTTTCTTCTTCTATATCATGGGTGTTGGACACTGCATGTGGAGTTCACATTTGTTCAAATGTACAGGAACTCAAGAGAAGAAGGCAGGTGGGACAGCATGAGGTGGACCTACGCGTTGGAAACGGAGCACGGGTTGCTGCTGTTGCTGTAGGAGACTACTTCATTTCTTTACCATCTGGCATTGTATTGGAACTAGACAATTGTTACTTTGTTCCCAGTATTACTAAAAATATTATCTCCATTCCTGCTCTTGTCAGGAAGGGATTTTCCTTTGAATGCAATATTTCAAAGTGTGTTTTATCTTTAGATAATATTGTTTATGCAACTGGTTCAATTAACAATGGATTATTCATGTTGGACATGGAATGTTCAATACAGCAAATTGATATTAAGAAAGCCAAGTATGCTGATGACAGCACCTTGCTATGGCATAGTCGTTTAGGCCATATTAACGAGAAACGCATTAAGCGGTTGCATGATCATGGACTGCTGGGATCATTCTCCTACAAGGAGATTGATACATGCAAAGCTTGTTTGATGGGTAAAATGACGAAGTCACCTTTTCCTCATAAAGGTCAAAGGGCTTCAGGTTTACTTGACCTTATACACAGTGATGTGTGTGGGCCATTTAGTAAACATGCCAGAGGTGGCTATCAGTACTTCATTACCTTTACTGATGATTTCAGTAGGTATGGCTATGTCTATCTGATGAGACATAAGAGTGAATCTTTTGACAAGTTCAAAGAGTTCAAAAATGAAGTACAAAATCAGCTAGGCCGAAATATCAAGGCACTTCGCTCAGATCGAGGTGGAGAATACCTAAGTCATACGTTTACTGACTATCTAAAGGAGTGTGGGATTATCTCACAGCTCACTCCGCCAGGAACACCGCAATGGAATGGTGTGTCCGAAAGGAGAAATAGAACGTTACTTGACATGGTTCGTTCTATGATGAGTCAGGCTAATCTACCTTACTCCTTTTGGGGTTTTGCACTGGAAACAGCTGCAAAGGTACTAAACCGAGTGCCATCCAAGGCAGTTTCTAAGACTCCATATGAGTTATGGTATGGGAAACAGCCGAGCTTGACATTTATCAGGATCTGGGGCTGCGAGGCTTATGTTAAAAAGCTCGCCTCTGGGAAACTAGAGAGCAGATCTGACAAATGTATCTTAGTCGGTTACCCTAAGGAAACTAAGGGTTATTATTTCTTCGATCCCAAGGAGAACAAGGTTTTTGTTGCTCGGACGGCCATATTTCTTGAGAAGGAGTTTCTTCTGCAAGAGGCCAGTGGGAGAGAAATAATGCTGGATGAGAATCCAGAGGAAGGACAAAGTAGTCAAGCACAGTTGGATGAGCCTGAGCCGGTAGAACAGGTTATTGAACAACCTGAGGCTCAAATATCATGGGAACCGCGAAGATCGGGAAGGATTCGTCGACAGCCTGAGCGCTATGACGGAGTCTACATCATTGATAATGATGAACCCCTCACTTATGCGGATGCGGTCAGTGGACCGGAGTCAGCGAGATGGCTTGAAGCTATGCGCGCCGAGATGGACTCCATGTCAGATAACCAAGTTTGGGATTTGGTTGATCCGCCTCCGGGAGTAATCCCTATAGGCTGTAAATGGATCTTCAAGAAGAAGATTGACATGGATGGTAACGTGGTTACCTATAAAGGCAGGCTAGTTGCGAAAGGTTTCAAACAAATCTACGGGATAGATTATGATGAAACTTTCTCACCTGTAGCCATGTTTAAGTCTATTCGGATTCTTTTCGCGATAGCTGCATACTATGATTATGAGATCTGGTAGATGGATGTGAAAACAGCTTTCCTTAATGGAAATCTGGATGAGGATGTGTACATGACACAACCAGAAGGTTTCACTAATCCAGCAGATCGTCATAAGATATGCAAGTTAAAGAAGTCCATTTATGGACTTAAGCAAGCATCTAGAAGCTGGAATATTCGTTTTGATGAATCAGTTACTGAATTTGGTTTCATCAAGAACGAGGATGACCCGTGTGTATATAAGAGGTTTAGTGGGAGCGTGATTACTTTTCTAGTCCTCTACGTCGATGACATCTTGATCATTGGAAATGACATTCCTGAAATGCATGCTGTGAAAGCATGGCTGAGGAAATGTTTCCAGATGAAAGATTTAGGAGAAGCAGCCTATGTGTTAGGTGTGAAGATCTACAGGGATAGATCTAAGAGGCTTCTCGGGCTGTGCCAGAGTACTTACATCGATAAAGTCCTGGAGAGATTTCATTTAGAGAATTCTAAACGAGGATATCTTCCAGTCAGACATGGTCTGAATCTTTCGAAGAGTCAGTGTCCACAAACACAGACTGAGAAAGATGAAATGGACAATACGCCTTATGCTTCGGCTATTGGATCCATTATGTATGCGATGTTGTGTACTCGCCCAGACGTTGCTTACGGGTTAAGCGTGACCAGTCGTTTCCAAGGTAATCCAGGTATGGCGCACTGGATTGCAGTCAAGAACATTTTAAAATATCTGCGGAGGACCAAAGATATGTTCTTGATATATGGTGGTCAGGAAGAACTCAGTATAGAGGGATATACTGACGCTTCATTCCAGTCAGACCAGGATGATTTCCGATCGCAATCAGGCTATGTTTTTAGCTTGAATGGAGGTGCAGTGGTGTGGAAGAGTTTCAAACAGTCAACTGTTGCTGATTCCACAACAGAAGCCGAGTATGTTGCAGCCTCGGAAGCATCCAAGGAGGCAGTGTGGATTCGTAAGTTCGTGAGAGAACTTGGTGTCGTTCCTTCGAGTGCAGATCCTTTGGTTATCTTCTGTGATAACACTGGAGCAATCGCACAAGCAAAGGAACCACGGTCGCACCAGAAGTCCAAGCACATACAGAGACGGTTTCATTTGATCAGGGAGATCATAGATCGTGGCGAGATCAAAATCTGCAAGGTTCATACAGATGACAATCTGGCAGACCCGCTTACGAAGCCTCTGGCGCAGCAGAAGCATGAGAAGCACTGTAATAATATGGGTTTGAGATTTCTCAACCATTAGATTAAGTGCAAGTGGGAGATTGTTGGGGTATGCCCTTAAGGCTAATGTTTGAGGCCATGGGAATGTATCTGTATCATGTAATAAACTGTTATGTTTATAAAGGCATGGTTGTTATTCAGTTAGCTACATTATCTGCTGCAATATATGTTCTTCTGAATAATGTCTCAAAGCTGTTCAGCTAGGCTGACATGCTATAAGTCCTTAGTCGAGATATCTTGGTGAACATGAGACAGCCTTGATATGTTTGAGACTAATATGTGTTCTGATCTTATAGGATGCTTCGAGCATGGAATAAGATGTAGACTCATGGGTACATGGGATGTACTGGACAGACCCTACTAGGATGTTCAATTGTTTGTCACAATGTGAATATTCCTTGAATGTGACAAGTGGCACATTTCCTCTGACTTGAGATCACTTGTGTTTTCTAAATGATGATTGTCATTGTTTTGAGATAGTTCAATATCATTTGAAACATAATGATTATAGACTATCTTGGATGGTGAGCTTGAATCAGGTTAGGGCACTAGTGATAGACATAGGATTGCCGTCTCCTTGTTTAAGGAGTGTGATGTTCTAAAGGGGCCCCCTGGATGGGATGATTGAGAGAGTGTATGGCCATACCCAGATGACTGTGTTCATCTGATCTAATCATGCTCATCATATTGGAGTTACAAGCTTGACAGGCTTGTCCAATAAGAACATCCAGTGGCAAAGGAAATTTGCATGCCTTGTGAATTGGATTCACACTTGTGCTGTATTTTGGGTGTAGTCTTGGAAGACTCTTTCCTTTATATCGGGAGACAGTGATGTGTTGCTAGATACCCCTCACTGATCGTGATAATGAGAATTATCGTTACCGACATTTAGAGGAAACCCTCAGGGTCACACAATTTGATGATATGGCTTACTTAAGTCAGATCGTGTGGACTGAATTGTTTGGGTTCAGTTTAAAGGGATTTAATCTCTGATTGTAAGTGAGATCTGGTCTGATCATGTTTGATTGATTAGGGCTTGAGATCGGTAAGCTTCGATCGAGAGAATGGATGCTCGATCGGTGAGATCAGGAGCATCAGGAGATGAACGGTTAGATCTGGAGCCTTAGGGTTTAATTGAGATCTAGACCATATTGCTTGGGTTAATTGGTCTTGGACCAAACCGAAATGAACCAGCTCATTGGTTGAGCGTGTGGTTCAATTTAAGAGAGGTTTGCGATTGGGGTAAACCCATGATCGCATATGGAAGAGTGGCTTTCTATTTTTAGAAAGCATGTCACTTACGTGACCACGATTCTTGTGGTCTCTCTTCACGCCTCCCTCTCGCTCTATTGTCGTCGCTTGACTTTGCTCTTGAGGCATTCTCTCGTGAAGAAGAAGTGGACGACATTGGGAGATTTTTCGCCAAGCAAGAAATTTTTCTCCTTCCCTTTCCATTCGATCAAGGATACTTGGACGATCCTTGCTAGCACAAGGGACGACAAGAAGAAGCGCATCTTCATCTTGTGTGTGACGATTTGGAGAAGATCTTCTTTGGTCTTTGCTTCCAAGGCGCCATCCAATCGATGGCCATGGTATGAATCACATCCTATTTATTTAAGCTTTCAAAGTTGATCATCTTATACATGCTTTGCGATTCTTGAAACCCCCTTCCGCTGCTATATTCCCTTATATGCGCCATGCTGGGTTTCGCCCCCCTCTTGAAAGGGGGTCTCCTTACACTGTTCTGGGTATTGGAGACCAGAGTGCCACGTCCTGACAAGACGGGGGCCACCCACTGATACCTCCTCTACCATTCTGTTCTGGGTATTGGAGACCAGAGTGCCACGTCCTGACAAGACGGGGGCCACCCACTGATACCTCCTCTACCATTCTGTTCTGGGTTTTGGAGGCCAGAGTGCCACGTCCTGACAAGACGGGGGCCACCCACTGATACCTCCTCTACCATTCTGTTTCTGCTATGCATGCATGTCTCGTCCTCGGCAGAGGTGGGGTCAGACCTTCTGTGGTCATCAGACCTTCTGTGGTCATCAGGCCTTCTGTGGCCTTTCTGTTTCCGATGTAGACTATCCGTTTGGATTCTGAAAATTCTGATTTTCTGTCTGTCAGTTCTGATTTCTGTAGTTCTGTTTCGATCTGTATTATAGATGTGTTAGGCAGTGTGTTTAGTAGGGAGGGGATGGTATACTTATATCCTACTTCATGCTTGATGCCTAATGTTATAAGTATCTGTATTTGATTATGTTTTGTTTCTGATATGAGTGTGCATGTTAAGTTGATTTATCTTATCTGTTACAAAAATGTATTTCAACTTATGCATGATATTTTTGATGTGTACTATGGATGGCTTTTAGTGTCTTTTACTCACTGAGCTTTTTAGCTCACCCCCATTGTTTAAATATTTTCAGGTGAGACATTGGGACAGTGATCGCTACAGCTAATTCACGAATTTACTATGATGCTAATGTTTTATTTAATTTCTAAGAGTTGTCTTCTAAAAAATCTGTCAGGCCTGCGTGCCTAACTTAATTATATGATACGTTTTATCTCCTGAGGGCTTATGCCTGTTTTCAGGATATTATATTATAGTTGTCTCGTTTTAATTGTTAGATACGAGTTTTGGATTCGTGAGATTTGAAATTATTCTTATTCTGAAATGTCCGATTTGAGAGTTATTGTTCTTATTCCGCAATATATCTGAATTTGTGTTTTCCACATATGTGTAGTGTGGACATCTGTTTTATTCCAGGATATGCGTGTCTGTGCAGCAGTAAATTATTATACTTGCTGTCGGATTTTCTGGATTTCCGGATTTCTATTTCCTAGTAAATCAATCCTATTCAGTTCTGTGCGGTTTTCAGTTCCGTAGTAATGTCCTTCGATGCCGCTTTCTTCTTGTGTTTTAATGGAAGAGTAAAAATTTTTGAAACCCCGTATTTTACTTGTATGCGTGTGGGGTGTGATTCTGAGGGATGTTACAGATGGTATCAGAGGATATTACTAGCAATTAGAAACTCCGGGAAAGGAAAACTCTGTTTGTGTATTGCTAGAAACCAAGATAGGATTTGATCCGTGATTGAATATTGGAAAACTCTGTTTGTGTATTGCTAGAAACCAAGATAGGATCTGATCTGTGATTGAATATTGGTTGTTATTCTACCGTGTTATGTGATGCAGGTAAAAAAAAAAAATGGTGCGACCAAGATCTAGCAGTAGCAACGGTGATCAACAGTCTGATCTGAGGCAGGCCATGGAGGCTATGACTGCTATGATGCAACAACAGAACGCGTTCATCCAGCAGCAAACTCAGATGATGCAGCAGCAGCAGGCGCAGCACATGGAGGTTCAGCAACAGTTATTGCAGCGGCTGTCGCAGACACAGCCTCAGTCACAGTCACAACCGGCTGGACACTGTATGGGTGGCGCTGGTTCTCCTCTGGGTGATGGCGCACATCAACGATATGCTCGGTTGGTTCGAGAGTTTCAGCACCTGAACCCAACTACATTTTATGGTAGTCCGGGGCCGAGAGCGGCTGAGGATTGGCTGTTGGCACTGGAAAAGATTTTCCAGGTTTTGCGCTGTGATGATGCAGACAAGCTATGTTTGTCTGTCTTCATGTTGCGTGGAGATGCCGAAGACTGGTGGAAGGGAGTTGTCAGACTGGCGGCAACTGAATCCAGAGTTGTTGATTGGCAGTATTTCATGATGAAGTTCAATGCCAAGTTTTTCCCCTCTAGCTTATCTGAGGAGCGCGAGGTGGAGTTTATTCATCTTGAGCAGGGCGACCTGACGGTGGATCAGTATGAGGCCACATTCGCTCGGTTGTCGGGGTATGCTCCTCACTTAGTCAACACCGAGGAAAGAAGAGCCAAGAAGTTTCAGCGGGGTTTGAGGAAAGACATCAGGACAAGGGTAGCTATGCTACACTTGGAGTTTTATGCTGAAGTGGTAGACAGGGCTCGCACTGCTGAGAGGTGCATTGCTGAGATGGCTGTTGATACTACAGTCACTGCATCCGCCCCTACTTCTGTGACTTACGCACCCATTCTAGGTGGTAAGGATAAGAAGAATTTCAAGAATAAGAAGAAAGATGATAAGGGCAGATACAAACCTTATCAGAAGCCAGCCAGCACAGTTTCTCAGAATGGCAAGAAGTGTCTCCACTGTGGGAGCACTAAACATCAGGATAATGAGTGCTACAGGAAGACTGGCGCTTGCTTCAGATGTGGATCCAGTGAAGGTGGAGGCCATTCTTCACTGGGGAAGACCAACTACAGCGACTGAGGTCAGAAGTTTTCTGGGCTTAGCTGGATACTACCACCGCTTTGTGGAGGGTTTTTCCAAGCTAGCTGGTCCTCTGACTAAGCTAACTAGAAAGAATTGGAAGTTTGAGTGGTCTGATGATTGTGAGTTTAGTTTTCAAGAACTGAAAAGGAGGCTGACCAGTGCTCCTATCCTCATCATTCCCTGTGATGGAGAGAAGTTCACTGTGTACACTGATGCCTCTGGTAAGGGTCTGGGTGCTGTACTGATGCAGCAAGGAAAAGTAGTTGCTTATGCTTCAAGGCAACTCAAAGACTATGAGGTAAACTACCCCACTCATGATCTGGAGTTGGCAGCTGTAGTTTTTGCCTTGAAGATCTGGAGGCACTATCTGTTTGGACAGACATTTGAATTGTTTACAGATCACCAGAGCTTGAAGTATATCTTCACTCAGAAAGAGCTGAATATGAGACAGAGGCGATGGCTTGAATTGATAAAGGATTATGACTTCACCATCCAATATCAGTCTGGTAAAGCCAATGTGGTGGCTGATGCTCTTAGTCGGTATCCTGTGACTCAGATAGCTGCACTACGAGTCCAGGAGTGGCGACTATTGCAGGAGTTCAGTGACATGCATCTGAGTGTGACTCTGGGTGAGAGAGGCGGTCTTCTAGCTTCTCTCAGGGTTCAGTCAGAGTTACTACAGAGATTGAGATCAGGGCAGCAATCAGATCCGGATATTTTACGGTGGAAAGAGAGGTCTGAGCAAGGCTGGGTGGATAATCTCAGTATGTCGGATGATGGTCTCCTCAGATTCCGTGGAAGGGTCTGTGTCCCTGAGGACCCTGAGTTGAGAAATGAAATTCTTAAGGAAAGCCATTGCACTAAGTATACCGTTCATCCTGGTAGTACCAAGATGTATCAGGATCTGAAAAAGTCTTTCTGGTGGCATGGTATGAATAAGGATGTGCATTTGTTTGTGTCCAGATGTTTGACTTGCCAAACCGTGAAGGCTGAGCATCAGAGGCCGGGCGGTTTGATGCAGTCTCTCCCTATTCCTCAGTGGAAGTGGGAGCATATCAGTATGGACTTTGTGTGTGGACTGCCCAATACCAGAAGGAATCATGATGCTGTATGGGTGATTGTGGACAGACTCACGAAGTCAGCTCACTTCTTACCGATCAAAATGACTTACAGTTTGGATCGGTTAGCAAAACTGTACATCGATGAGATTGTCAGATTGCATGGAGTTCCCTTGGACATTGTCTCTGACCGTGATCCTCGATTTCTGTCCAGGTTTTGGAAGAAATTACAGGAAGATTTGGGAACTAATCTGAGTTTCAGCACTGCATATCATCCTCAATCTGATGGTCAGACAGAGAGGACTATTCAGACACTTGAGGATCTTCTGAGATCTTATGTGGTTGACTGGTCTGTTGAGTGGGATCTGGACTTATCACTGATAGAGTTCACCTACAACAATAGCTTTCACTCTAGCATACAAATGGCTCCGTATGAGGCCCTATATGGGAGGAAATGCAGAACACCAATATGCTGGGAGGAAACTGGGGACAGAACAGTGCTAAGGTCTGATGCTGTTCAGGAAGCCACTGAGAAGATTAGAGAAATTCAGAGAAAGATGAAGATTGCTCAGGATAGACAGAAGAGTTATGCTGATGTCAGGCGGCGTCCTCTTGAGTTTTTGGTGGGAGAGCATATTTTCCTAAAGGTCTCACCTATGAAAGGGGTGATGAGATTTGGGAAGAGGGGAAAATTGAGTCCCAGGTACATTGGTCCCTTTGATATCATTGAGAGGGTTGGACCTGTGGCATACCGACTTGCTCTGCCCCCATCACTGGAACACCTCCATAATGTGTTCCATGTATCTGCACTCAGAAAATATTGTTCTGATCCTTCTCATGTTCTAGAGTTGGAACCTCTTCAGCTTGAAGAGAACATGACTTTTGTGGTGAAACCTCTCAGAATTGAAGATAGAAAAGAGAAAGTGCTGAGAAATAAGGTTATTCCACTTGTGAAAATCATCTGCGGAAATCAGTCTGTTGAAGAAGCCTCTTGGGAGGTTGAAGCAGATATGAGAAAGGAGCATCCTCACCTGTTCAGTGACGGGCTTGGTCAGCTTTAGAGGACTAAAGCTCTATAAGGGGGGGAGGATGTAACGCCCTCGAGTTTCTGAATTACGATTTAAGGTTAGAAATTCTGTTTCTGTATTTTTATCTGTTAAAGTTTTGGGATTTTTGCCTAATTGTAGGACTTTTTCCTACAGGGCAAAAATAATTATTTTGGTTGGGGCTTCGAACCCTCAACCTTGACTCTTTGCTCCTGGAATTCTTCCACCATGGTGGCGCATATTTCTGTGTTATTGGAGTGGCGCATGGTGGTTAAGCCCAGGTGAGCCCTTAAAACCGATTTTCACTTAAGTTAACTGGGTTATTGGATCTTGGATCCGTTTGGAGTGGGAGAAAAAGAGAAATATCGTGAGAGCTCCTCTCCCTCACGATTTTTGTTGTTTTCTTGCCCTAGCCGCCTGTGGTTGTCGCCCCTTACTGTGTTTGGCGCCTCCTGCAAATTTCTGACGCTGGTGGTGGCAGACTGGTGGTGGACGAAGTTCCTGGAGATCCCTGACCCTCTGTTGTGGCGTTTTTTTTTTCTCTGTGGGTGATTTTCGGTGAGTAATTCGATCCTAAGGAGTCTAATCCTATTTGCAATAATTATCTGTATGAACAAAAAATCTGCAAGTAAATCCTGTGTTTTTCTATTCCAAAGGTCGGATCTGAATATGCATGATGATTCAGAAATTTTGTCTTGCTGAAAATTGTAGTCGCCAATCTGACCTTACTGTGCTTTAACCTCAATATCTCATGATCTATAGATCCAAATCACACGAAACAAATTTTGTATGAAACTAGATTCGCTCAGCTTTGATTCTTATGTAATATCGACCACATCTGAACTATATTCGTGTTGCAATCGGCATTGTTATATAACTTACGAAATCTGTTTTCTGAAAATCTAGAATCTTGACCCTTTTGTGTTCGAACTCTCGTATCTCCCTAGGTATAGCTCGAAATCCTGTGAAACCAGTTTTATTAGACCGTAGGCTTGAAGAGCTTCATTTTGACTCCCATAACGCCTATTTTCGATTAGTTATTGGATCTAAAATATATGTCGTAATTCTGATATATGAATCTGTTTTCTTGAAATCTGAAATTCTGACCCACCTATGTTCGAACCCTTATATCTTCCTGCCTACAATTCGAAATTTTGCGAAACCAGTTTTGTTGGAAACTAGATTCAGAGAGCTTCATTTTGAATATAATATTGACTAGCTTTGGTTCGAAATTGCACCAAAAATATATGTTGCAATCTGACAATATAAATCTGCTATGTTTTGGTTAGACGAATATTCCATTGTGAGAAAAATTTAGCCTGTATGGTTTAATCTCTTAAATTGTAGTCTGTAGTTCTTCTACAATTTATTTGCTTGATGAGAAATTTTAGAGAAAACAAAATTGGGGATTTAACTAAGAACTTAGGAATTTTCGAAAATCATGGTTCGAGCCAATTTTGGGGCTTTTGTCAATTTTCTTCACGAACCTGTAATTAAAATTATCTGTAGTGGGGGACTGAAATTATTTACATGAAATTTGTACGTTCTGTTAAGGTTCTAAAACTGGCGCCCCTTACAGTAATTTTATAGCTCACGGTTTTAGGAATTTTGAGGAAATTATTTCATGAATAGTTTCTGTTCTATGTTTAATTGTTTGTTATGTGAATATTTTCTGTTCTGTTTATATGTTGTGAATTTTCTGAAAACTTTGAATGTGTTATAACCTTTGTGAGAACATAGACTGGTCTGACATGAATTAAGGATAGTTGCATGAAATCTAAGGAATTCACTCATATATTACTTCTGGTTGATGGTAAAAATTATGAAGTGTGTTCAGCTTTGATTTTCTGCAAATTGTAAATTGTTAAGGACTGGATATTGGGGTGTGTCATTTTCTGGTTTGTCAGACTTTGGGCATGATGTAAGAATTAAGTAGTGGTTGGTCCTACTCCTCCGTTTCAGTATAATCTGTTCTGTAAAATTATGCTCTAGTGTAGCACTCTTCTGTGTTCTTACCCTCCTTCTGTGGCGCTGTAATGGTGCTGATAGTCTACTATGACCCTTGAGACACTATTTCTATTCCGTTATAGGTATTGGAGGCCAGAGTGCCACGTCCTGACAAGACGGGGGCCACCCACTGATACCTCCTCTACCATTCTGTTCTGGGTATTGGAGACCAGAGTGCCACGTCCTGACAAGACGGGGGCCACCCACTGATACCTCCTCTACCATTCTGTTCTGGGTATTGGAGACCAGAGTGCCACGTCCTGACAAGACGGGGGCCACCCACTGATACCTCCTCTACCATTCTGTTCTGGGTTTTGGAGGCCAGAGTGCCACGTCCTGACAAGACGGGGGCCACCCACTGATACCTCCTCTACCATTCTGTTTCTGATATGCATGCATGTCTCGTCCTCGGCAGAGGTGGGGTCAGACCTTCTGTGGTCATCAGACCTTCTGTGGTCATCAGGCCTTCAGTGGCCTTTCTGTTTCCGATGTAGACTATCCGTTTGGATTCTGAAAATTCTGATTTTCTGTCTGTCAGTTCTGATTTCTGTAGTTCTGTTTCGATCTGTATTATAGATGTGTTAGGCAGTGTGTTTAGTAGGGAGGGGATGGTATACTTATATCCTACTTCATGCTTGATGCCTAATGTTATAAGTATCTGTATTTGATTATGTTTTGTTTCTGATATGAGTGTGCATGTTAAGTTGATTTATCTTATCTGTTACAAAAATGTATTTCAACTTATGCATGATATTTTTGATGTGTACTATGGATGGCTCTTAGTGTCTTTTACTCACTGAGCTTTTTAGCTCACCCCCATTGTTTAAATATTTTCAGGTGAGACATTGGGACAGTGATCGCTACAGCTAATTCACGAATTTACTATGATGCTAATGTTTTATTTAATTTCTAAGAGTTGTCTTCTAAAAAATCTGTCAGGCCTGCGTACCTAACTTAATTATATGATACGTTTTATCTCCTGAGGGCTTATGCCTGTTTTCAGGATATTATATTATAGTTGTCTCGTTTTAATTGTTAGATACGAGTTTTGGATTCGTGAGATTTGAAATTATTCTTATTCTGAAATGTCCGATTTGAGAGTTATTGTTCTTATTCCGCAATATATCTGAATTTGTGTTTTCGACATATGTGTAGTGTGGACATCTGTTTTATTCCAGGATATGCGTGTCTGTGCAGCAGTAAATTATTATACTTGCTGTCGGATTTTCTGGATTTCCGGATTTCTATTTCCTAGTAAATCGATCCTATTCAGTTCTGTGCGGTTTTCAGTTCCGTAGTAATGTCCTTCGATGCCGCTTTCTTCTTGTGTTTTAATGGAAGAGTAAAAATTTTTGAAACCCCGTATTTTACTTGTATGCGTGTGGGGTGTGATTCTGAGGGATGTTACTGTAACGCCCTTGATTTTCTGAATTATGATTTAAGGTTAGAAATTCAGTTTCTGTATTTTTATCGGTTAAAATTTTGGGATTTTTGCCTAATTGTAGGACTTTTCCCTACAGGGCAAAAATAATTATTTTTGTTGGGGCTTCGAACCCTCAACCTTGACTATTTGCTCCTGGAATTCTTCCACCATGGTGGCGCATATTTCTGTGTTATTGGAGTGGCGCATGGTGGTTAAGCCCAGGTAAGCCCATTAAAGCCGATTTCCACTTAAGTTAATTGGGTTATTGGATCTTGGATCCGTTTGGGGTGGAAAAAAAAAAAAAAAAAAAAAAAAAAGGGGAAAATTCGTGAGAGCTCCTCTCCCTCACGATTTTTGGTTTGTTTCTTGCCCTAGCCGCCTGTGTTGTCGCCCCTCACTGTGCTTGGCGCTCCTGCAAAAATTTCTGACGCTGGTGATGGCAGACTGGTGGTGGACGAACTTTCTGGAGACCCCTGATCCCCTGTTTTGGCGTTTTCTCTGTGGGCGATTTTTCTGGTGAGTAATTCGATCCTAAGGAGTCTAATCCGAATTAAAATTCGTTATTTGCCATGATTATTCGTATGGGGTTGAATTCAAATAATTATAGGGTTTTAAAATCCTGTTCTGCTGAAATCTGCATTCGTTAATCTGACCTTACTGTGCTTTAACCTCAATATCTCATGATCTATAGATCCAAATCACACGAAACAAATTTTGTATGAAACTAGATTCGCTCAGCTTTGATTCTTATGTGATATCGACCATATCCGAGCTGTATTCGTATTTCAATCTATATTGCAATCTAGCTGTACAAAATCAGTTTTCTGGAAATCTGGATTTCGACCTTTATGTGTTCGAACAATCATATCTCCCTAGGTATAGCTCGAAATCTTGTCAAATCAGTTTTATTAGACCGTAGGCTTGAAGAGCTTTATTTTGACTCCCATAACGCCTATTTTCGATTAGTTATTGGATCTGAAATAAATGTCGCAAGTCTGATATATGAATCTGTTTTCTTGAAATCTGAAATTCTGACCTTCCTATGTTCGAACCCTTATATCTTCCTGCCTACAATTCGAAATCTTGTGAAACCAGTTTTATTGGAAACTAGATTCAGAGAGCTTCATTTTGAATACAATATTGACTAGCTTTGGTTCGAAATTGGACTAAAAATATATTTTGCAAACTGACAATATAAATCTGCTATGTTTTGGTTAGACGAATATTCCTTTGTGAGAAAAATTTACATTGTATGGTTTAACCTCTTAAATTGTGGTCTGTAGTTCTTCTAAAATTTATTTGTTTGATGAGAAATTTTAGAGAAAACAAAATTGGGGATTTAACTAAGAACTTAGGAATTTTCGAAAATATAGTTGAGCCAATTTTTGGGGCTTTTGTCAGTTTTCTTCACGAGCGTGTAATTAAAATTATCTGTAGTGGGGGACTGAAATTATTTACATGAAATTTGTGCGTTCTGTTAAGGTTCTGAAAGTGGCGCCCCTTACAGTAATTTTATAGCTCACGGTTTTAGAAATTTTGAGGAGATTATTTCATGAATAATTTCTGTTCTGTGTTTAAATGTTTGTTATATGAATAATTTCTGTTCTGTATTTAATTGTTTGTTATGTGGATATTTCCTGTTCTGTTTATATGTTGTGAAGTTTCTGAAAACCTTGAATGTGTTAAAACATTTGTGAGAACATAGAATGGTTTGACATGAATTAAGGTTAGTTGTAAGGAATTCACTCATATAAATTCTGTTCTGTGTTTAAGGACTGGATATTAGGGTGTGTCATTTTCTGGTTTGTTAGACTTTGGGCATAATGTAAGAATTAAGTAGTGGTTGATCCTACTTCTCCGTTTCAGTATAATCTGTTCTGTAAAATTATGCCCTAGTGTAGCACTCTTCCGTGTCCTTACCCTCCTTCTGTGGCGCTGTAATGGTGCTGATAGTCTACTACGACCCTTGAGACACTATTTCTGTTCTGGGTATTGGAGGCCAGAGTGCCACGTCCTAACAAGACGGGGGCCACCCACTGATACCTCCTCTACCATTCAGTTCTGGGTTTTGGAGGCCAGAGTGCCACGTCCTAACAAGACGGGGGCCACCCACTGATACCTCCTCTACCATTCAGTTCTGGGTTTTGGAGGCCAGAGTGCCACGTCCTAACAAGACGGGGGCCACCCACTGATACCTCCTCTACCATTCAGTTCTGGGTTTTGGAGGCCAGAGTGCCACGTCCTAACAAGACGGGGGCCACCCACTGATACCTCCTCTACCATTCAGTTCTGGGTTTTGGAGGCCAGAGTGCCACGTCCTAACAAGACAGGGGCCACCCACTGATACCTCCTCTACCATTCTGTTCTGGGTATTGGAGACCAGAGTGCCACGTCCTGACAAGACGGGGGCCACCCACTGATATCTCCTCTACCATTCTGTTTCTGATATGCATGCATTGTCTCGTCCTCGGCAGAGGTGGGGTCAGACCTTCTGTGGTCATCAGGCCTTCTGTGGCCTTTCTGTTTCCGATGTAGACTATCCGTTTGGACTCTGAAAATTCTGATTTTCTGTCTGTCAGTTCTGATTTCTGTAGTTCTGTTTCGATCTGTATTTAGATGTATTAGGCGGTGTGGTTAGTTGGTATGGGTTGGTATATTCATATCCTACCTGTTTGATGCCTATTGTTACAAGTATCTGTATTTGATTGTGTTTGTTTCTGATATGAGCATGCATGTTAAGTTGATTTATCTTATCTGTTAAATAAAAAGAATTTCAACTTAAGTATGATATTTTTGATGTGTACTATGGATGACTTTTAGTGTCTTTTACTCACTGAGCTTTTTAGCTCACC
Organism: Costus lasius; assembly: GCA_027563935.2. Classification (NCBI taxonomy): domain Eukaryota; kingdom Viridiplantae; phylum Streptophyta; class Magnoliopsida; order Zingiberales; family Costaceae; genus Costus; species Costus lasius. The sequence goes on along the minus strand of CM050454.1, from coordinate 59,026,718 downwards.
TCCGTTGTTTAAATGTTTTCAGGTGAGACATCAAGACAGTAATTGCTACAGCTAATATGACGCTAATGTTTGATGTCATTTCTAAGAATAGTCTTCTAAAGATTTATCAGGCCTGCGTGCCTAATTTATTATGACCTATATGACATGTTTTATCTCCTGAGGGCTTATGCCTGTTTTCAGGATATTATATTATAGTTGTTTCGTTTAAATTATTGGATACAAGTCTTGGATTCTTTTATTGAATTGGTTCTTATTTTGAAATGTCCGATTTGAGATGTGTAACCGAATTTGTGTTGTTTATTTTAGTATCTGAATAATCAGTTCTGTATATTTCTGAAATTCCACATATGTGTAGTGTGGACGTTTGTTGTTGTTACAAGATATGTGTGTCTGTGCAGCAGTAGTTTAGAATACTTGCTGCCGGATTTTTTTCTGGATTTCCGGATTTCTATTTCCTAGTAATCGATCCTATTCAGTTCTGTGCGGTTTTCTGTTCCGTAGTAATGTCCTTCGATGCCGCTTTCTTCTTGTGTTTTAATGGAAGAGTAAAAAATTTTTTGAAACCCCGTATTTTACTTGTATGCGTGTGGGGTGTGATTCTGAGGGATGTTACAGTTACAATACTCCCAAAAAAACAAGGAATAGAGAAATAACCTGGATCCTTTAATTTCAGTGGCAATTTGTTCTGGATAATAGCACTGTTGGGGTATGCCCTTAAGGCTAATGTTTGAGGCCTTGGGATTATATCAGTATCATGTATAAACTCTTTGTTTATAAAGGCAATGGTTGTTATTCAGGTTGTTACATCATCTGCTGCAATATGTATACTTCTGAATAATGTCTCAATGATGTTCAGCCTGGCTTGAAGAGTCCCCTTCAAGGGGGAGCGCAAGGGGGTGAAACCCTAAAGGGGGCGCATATCATATCTCATAGCGGAAGCTAGGGTTTCCTTGGGATCATTTGAATAAACATATGATCAACTTGCCAAAAGATTGCAAAGATGAATGAAAGATCATACCATAGCCATTGTGTGGGTGGCGACTTGGAATCAAGAGAACAAAATTGATCTCCTCCAAACGGCGCGCACACAAGATGAAGTCGGCTACTCTTTGAGATCCTTGTGCTAGCAAGGTTCTTCAAAGGTGCTTGTCGTATGGAAGGGATGAGATGTCTCTCTCTTGGCCGAGAGCTCCTTGTCAAGTCCTCTCCTTCTCGTCAACCTCTCTCTCACGAGAGTGCAAGGCGTCCAAGTGAAGAGAGCAACGCATATGCGTTATAGCGTTTTAGAAGAGGCCTTCATGACTTACCATAAATGGAAGCCATGCGCCTTGATGATCTCATAACCGATCAAAACGCCTTGATGCTTTGAACCATGCGTTCACACATGTGAACCGGCTCAAGGTGGTTTGGTTCAAAGACCAAATTAGGCCAAGCTTTGGTCTAGATCTCCTATGAACCAAATGGCTCAAGATCTAACCGCACATCTCAAGATGCTCTTGATCTCACCGATCTAGCATCCAATCTCTCGATCGAAGCTTACCGATCTCAAGCCCTAACCAATCAAACATGATCAGACCAGATCTCACTTACAATCAGAGTTTAAACCCCTTTAAACTGAACCCAAACAATTCAGTCCACACGATCTGACTTAAGTAAGCCATATCATCAAATTGTGCGACCCTGAGGGTTTCCTTTAAATGTCGGTAATGATAACTTACGTTATCACGATCAGTGAGGGGTATCTAGCAACACATCACTGTCTCCCAATATAAAGGAAAGAGTCTTCCAAGACTACACCCAAACCACAGCACAAGTGTGAATCAACTTCACTAGGCATACATCTTTCCTTTGCCACTAGATGTTCTTATTGGACAAGCGTGTCAAGCTTGTAACTCCAATATGATGAGCATGATTAGATCAGATGAACATAGTCACCTGGGTTTGGCCATACACTTTCTCAATCATCTCATATAGGCGGGCCCCTTTAGAACATCACACTCCTTAAACAAGGAGACGGCAATCCTATATCTATCACTAGTGTCCTAACGTGACTTATGATCATTATCCAAGATAGTCTATAACCATTATGTTTCAAATGATATTGAACTACCTCAAAACAATGACAATCATCATTTAGAAACACAAGTGATCTCAAGTCAGAGGACATGTGCCACTTGTGGCAAACAAGGATTATTCACATTGTGACAAGCAATTGAATATCCTAGTAGGGTCTGTCCAGTACATCCAATGTACCCATGAGTCTACATCTTATTCCATGCTCGAAGCATCCTATAAGATTAGAATACATATTAGTCTCAATCATATCAAGGCTGTCTCATGTTCACCAAGATATGTCGACTAAGGACATATAGCATGTCAGCCTAGCTGAACAGCATTGAGACATTATTCAGAAGTACAATTATTGCAGCAGACAATGTAACAAACTGAATAACAACCATTGCCTTTATAAACATAAGAGTTTATACATGATACTGAAAGAATCCCAAGGCCTCAAACATTAGCCTTAAGGGCATACCCCAACAATCTCCCACTTGCACTTAATCTAATGGTTGAGAAATCTCAAACCCATATTATTACAGTGCTTCTCATGCTTCTGCTGCGCCAGAGGCTTGGTAAGCGGGTCAGCCAGATTGTCATCTATATGAACCTTGCAGATTTTGATCTCACCACGATCAATGATCTCCCGGATCAAATGAAACATTCTCTGTATGTGCTTGGACTTCTGGTGCGACCGTGTTTCCTTTGCCTGTGCGATTGCTCCAGTGTTATCACAGAAGATAACCAAAGGATCTGCACTCGAAGGAACAACACCAAGTTCCTGAACGAACTTACGAATCCACACTGCCTCCTTTGATGCTTCCGAGGCTGCAACATACTCGGCTTCTGTTGTGGAATCAGCAACGATAGACTGTTTGAAACTTTTCCACACCACTGCTCCACCATTCAAGCTAAAAACATAGCCTGATTGCGATCGGAAATCATCCTGGTCCGACTGGAACGAAGCGTCAGTATATCCTTCTATACTGAGTTCTTCCTGACCACCATATATCAAGAACATATCTTTGGTCCTCCACAGATATTTTAAAATGTTCTTGACTGCAATCCAGTGCGCCTGACCTGGATTACTTTGGAACCGACTGGTCACGCTTAACCCGTAAGCGACGTCTGGGCGAGTACACAACATCGCATACATAATGGACCCAATAGCCGAAGCATAAGGCGTATTGTCCATTTCATCTTTCTCAGTCTGTGTTTGTGGACACTGACTCTTCGAAAGATTTAGACCATGTCTGACTGGAAGATATCCTCGTTTAGAATTTTCTAAATGGAATCTCTCCAGGACTTTATCGATGTAAGTACTCTGGCACAGCCCGAGAAGCCTCTTAGATCTATCCCTGTAGATCTTCACACCTAATACATAGGCTGCTTCTCCTAGATCTGTCATCTGGAAACATTTTCTTAACCATGCTTTAACAGCATGCAGTTCAGGAATATCGTTTCCAAGGATTAAGATATCATCGACGTAGAGGACTAGGAAAGTAATCACGCTCCCACTAAACCTCTTATATACACACGGGTCATCTTCATTCTTGATGAAACCAAATTCACATATTGCTTCATCAAAACGAATATTCCAGCTTCTAGATGCTTGCTTAAGTCCATAAATGGACTTCTTTAACTTGCATATTTTATGACGATCTGATGGATTAGTGAAACCTTCAGGTTGTGTCATATACACATCCTCATCCAGTTTTCCATTAAGGAAAGCCGTCTTCACATCCATCTGCCAGATCTCATAATCGTAATATGCTGCTATCGCGAAAAGAATCCGAATAGACTTGAACATGGCTACAGGAGAGAAAGTTTCATCATAATCTATCCCGTAGATTTGTTTGAAACCTTTCGCAACTAGCCTGCCTTTATAGGTAACCACGTTACCATCCATGTCAATCTTCTTCTTGAAGATCCATTTACAGCATATAGGAATTACTCCCGGAGGCGGATCAACCAAATCCCAGACTTGGTTATCTGACATGGAGTCCATCTCGGCTCGCATAGCTTCAAGCCATCTAGCTGAATCCGGTCCACTGACCGCATCCGCATAAGTGAGGGGTTCATCATTATCAATGATGTAGACTCCGTCATAGCGCTCAGGCTGTCAACGGATCCTTCCCGATCTACGCGGTTCCCGTGATATCTGAGCCTCAGGTTGTTCAATAACCTGTTCTACCGGCTCAGGCTCATCCAACTGTGCTTGACTACTTTGTCCTTCCTTTGGATTCTCATCCAGCTTTATTTCTCTCCCACTGGCTTCATGCAGAAGAAACTCCTTCTCAAGAAAAATAGCCGTCCGAGCAACAAATACCTTGTTCTCTTTGGGATCGTAGAAATAATAACCCTTAGTTTCCTTAGGGTAACCGACAAAGATACATTTCTCAGATCTGCTCTCCAGTTTCCCAGAGGCGAGCTTTTTGACATAAGCCTCGCAACCCCAGATCTTAATAAATGTCAAGCTCGGCTGTTTCCCATACCATAACTCATATGGCGTCTTTGAAACTGCCTTGGATGGCACTCGGTTTAGTACCTTTGCAGCTGTTTCCAGTGCAAATCCCCAAAAGGAGTAAGGTAGAGTAGCCTGACTCATCATAGAACGAACCATATCCAGTAAGGTTCTATTCCTCCTCTCGGACACACCATTCCATTGCGGTGTTCCTGGTGGAGTGAGCTGTGAGATAATCCCACACTCCTTCAGATAGTCAGTAAACTCTCGACTTAGGTATTCTCCACCTCGATCAGAACGAAGTGCCTTGATATTTCGGCCTAGCTGATTCTGTACTTCATTTTTGAACTCTTTGAACTTGTCAAAAGATTCACTTTTATGTCTCATTAGATAGACATACCCATATCTACTGAAATCATCAGTAAAGGTAATGAAGTATGAATAGCTATCTCTGGCATGTTTACTAAATGGCCCACACACATCACTGTGTATAAGGTCAAGTAAACCTGAAGCCCTTTGACCTTTGTTAGGAAAAGGAGCTTTCGTCATTTTACCCATTAAACAAGCTTTGCATGTATCAATCTCCTCATAGGAGAATGATCCCAGCAGTCCATGGTCATGCAACCGCTTAATGCGTTTCTTGTTAATATGGCCTAAACGACTATGCCATAGCAAGGTGCTGTCATCAGCATACTTGGCTTTCTTATTATCAATATTTTGTATAGAACATTCCATGTCCAACATGAATAAGCCATTGTTAATTGATCCAGAAGCATAAACAATATTATCATAAGACAAAATACACTTTGAAATTTTGCATTCAAAGGAGAATCCTTTCCTGACAAGAGCAGGAATAGAGATAATATTTTTAGTAATACTCGGAACAAAATAACAATTGTCCAGTTCTAATACAAGTCCAGATGGTAATGAGATGTAATAAACCCCTACAGTAACAGCAGCAACCCGTGCCCCGTTTCCAACTCGTAGGTCCACCTCATGCTGTCCCACCTGTCTTCTTCTCTTGAGTTCCTGTACATTTGAACAAATGTGAACTCCACATGCAGTGTCCAACACCCATGAAATAGAAGAAGATGATATCATGACCTCAGTCACAAATATACCTGAGCCAGAAGCGATGCTTCCCTTCTTGTCTCCTTGGAGCGCTTTACAGTCCTTTTTCCAGTGACCCAGCTGGCCACAGTGGAAACACATGTTGTCCTTCGATCGCTTCACCTTTTGTTTCAGAGCCTTGTTGTAATTCTTGACAGGGGCTTTGCCCTTCTTCCCCTTCTTCTTGTTCCTGGAAGGGAACATCAAGACAGAGGTTGAAGGCTTGCCCTTTAGAGTTTCCTCTGTAGTCAAGAGCATATTCAGCAATTCTGCCGGAGTACAGTCGATCTTGTTCATATTAAAATTAATAATGAACGGATCGAAAGAGGCCGGGAGAGACTGCAGAATAATGTCTACAGCAAGCTCCTGATTGATGGTATGCCCCAGTTTCTCTAGAGCCTCTTTGTGCCCAATCATCTTGAGCACATGAGCTCCCACTAGACTCCCTTCAGCCAGTTTGCTCTGAAAGAAAAGCTTGGTCAAATTATAGCGCTCAGTCCTCGCCTGTGCAGCATATAGCATCTTGAGGTTTGCTATGATTTCCATAGCAGACATATCCTCATGCTGACGCTGCAGCGGTGGCGTCATAGACGCTAGCATCAGGCAAGCGACATCAATGCTATCATTGACATGCTTTTCATAGGCATCCCGAACCGCCCTTGCGGCGTTCGGAGCGGGTTGAGGCGGTATAGCCGTCTCGAGGACATACAGTTTTCTCTCAGCCTTAAGAACAATCTTAAGGTGTCCGTACCAGTCTGAGAAGTTTGGCCCAGCAAACTTCTCCCTTTCCAGTAGGGATCGCACATTGAAGCTCATGGTGTTCGTTGCTGCAGGAATCTACAACAATGCAAGAACAGCAAGGTCAGTATCAATGTTAAGAATCAATTCAGGACTTAAGAATGATTCTTTTCTCACTATTTTATCTGACTGAAAAATCCAGTAAAACAGTCCGAAAGAGTAACACTCTTTTAGTGAGATGGGATCCAGATTTCATACTTGGTCTCCGCGTCCCGCTCAGGCGAGATAAGATGCATAGAGAGTACAAGCACTAATTTTTGGTAGGCAGTCCCTGCCAATCGCCAACCCGTGCGATTCCCCTTCATCTGGGCAATCCAGCAGACTGTGCCAACTGAGTTGGTACAACACAGTCTCTGATCCCACAGATGGCTACCTCCATATAGCTACCATATGCGCCACATATGTAGCCTACATGGTCAAGCTGACCCGACCTACTCCCTGGACCACCACGTGCTATGCTAAGCAACAAGAAGCGATAAATCCCTTCTCTGTAACACGCAGGTGAAATCACACACCGTCTGAAGATAGATGGACGTGCCCACTGAGTGGGTACAACACGGCTCCAACGATAGTCAGAACAGTGAGGTTTCGCGTCAGAAGGCTTTCGAGCTTGATATTTTAGCGTTGGATTTTAACGGTCTTTTATCTTCTTAACTATCATGCAAACCCTATGGTGATAGCAGAAGATAGATAAATCATGCAAGTCTAATTATTTAAACAATAAAAGAAAGCATGATGATCTTATGTGGTAAACGCCCATAAAGCCTAGGTAAGACCTTAAGTAACTTAAGTCTTCACATGAGCTCTTCTTGGGTCTTTTGCATCTGTCTGGCCCAGTCCAGGGCCATAGCGCCCAGTGCAGCTCAGGTGCGCCCACCAGGTAAATGTGCCTGTCCTAGGGTCGAACCCTAGACCTCCCACCTGGTCAAGCCTCTGCTGCATGCGCCTCTGCCAAGTGTGCTATGTGTACTTGTCTGATTAAATTACAATTTAATCTATCTAGACAAGATTGACACGCAGGTCAATTACATTTTATAAATTAATTGAAAGTGATGCACAGATCACAATAAATATTAATTTACAATGTTAATCCAGGCTCGCAGGCCCCAACACAGCACACATTAAAAGGGCAACCCACATAAGATGAAATAGACACTCATCATGGTATGCAATCATTATGTGATCCAATAAAAAGAAAATAAAAATTTTCGAAAACCCATTGGCATCAATTTTAATTTTCTTATGGGCCCTGCAACCTTACAACGGTCCATTGATAGGGATCCACTCATCATGTCTAGTCAGATCCACTGCCTTTGCATGCACCAAGTCCTAACTGACTTGAGTTGACCTAATGGTCAACCATGCATGCGACAAGGGCTGAACAACCATCATGAGTTCTGGCATGCGGGTGTGACCCCGGGCCTAACTCAAGAGTGTTCACTGGTTGTCTCAACCAGACCTCGCTACACGCCTGTCTGCAGTCGACCTATAGCCACCTCGTGCTTGCGCACAGGTGCCATCTGGTCGACCCATCTAGGCTGTCAGATGGTCTGATCAGACTATTTGGATCTTATTTAGAGGATGATATCAACCCCATCAACCCGTCTAAGGGTTTATAGTAGGTGCACCTTAGATCTAATAAGGATGCGCGCAAGATATGATAAGTTTTTAAGAAAAACAACATCCAAGCACCACCATACAATATACATGCGCAAACATAAACATACTAGCATGTAGTTTCGCATGATAATTCAGATCTACACTAACATGGATCACAAAGACATGAAGCAATCATATGAATCATTCAGAAATCAAGCTTTGATACCAATTGAAGAGTCCCCTTCAAGGGGGAGCGCAAGGGGGTGAAACCCTAAAGGGGGCGCATATCATATCTCATAGCGGAAGCTAGGGTTTCCTTGGGATCATTTGAATAAATATATGATCAACTTGCCAAAAGATTGCAAAGATGAATGAAAGATCATACCATAGCCATTGTGTGGGTGGCCACTTGGAATCAAGAGAACAAAATTGATCTCCTCCAAATGGCGCGCACACAAGATGAAGTCGGCTACTCTTTGAGATCCATGTGCTAGCAAGGTTCTTCAAAAGTGCTTGTCGTATGGAAGGGATGAGATGTCTCTCTCTTGGCCGAGAGCTCCTTGTCAAGTCCTCTCCTTCTCGTCAACCTCTCTCTCACGAGAGTGCAAGGCGTCCAAGTGAAGAGAGCAACGCATATGCGTTATAGCGTTTTAGAAGAGGCCTTCATGACTTACCATAAATGGAAGCCATGCGCCTTGATGATCTCATAACCGATCAAAACGCCTTGATGCTTTGAACCATGCGTTCACACATGTGAACCGGCTCAAGGTGGTTTGGTTCAAAGACCAAATTAGGCCAAGCTTTGGTCTAGATCTCCTATGAACCAAATGGCTCAAGATCTAACCGCACATCTCAAGATGCTCTTGATCTCACCGATCTAGCATCCAATCTCTCGATCGAAGCTTACCGATCTCAAGCCCTAACCAATCAAACATGATCAGACCAGATCTCACTTACAATAAGAGTTTAAACCCCTTTAAACTGAACCCAAACAATTCAGTCCACACGATCTGACTTAAGTAAGCCATATCATCAAATTGTGCGACCCTGAGGGTTTCCTTTAAATGTCGGTAACGATAACTTACGTTATCACGATCAGTGAGGGGTATCTAGCAACACATCACTGTCTCCCGATATAAAGGAAAGAGTCTTCCAAGACTACACCCAAACCACAGCATAAGTGTGAATCAACTTCACTAGGCATACATGTTTCCTTTGCCACTGGATTTTCTTATTGGACAAGCGTGTCAAGCTTGTAACTCCAATATGATGAGCATGATTAGATCAGATGAACATAGTCACCTAGGTATGGCCATACACTTTCTCAATCATCTCATATAGGCGGGCCCCTTCAGAACATCACACTCCTTAAACAAGGAGACGGCAATCCTATATCTATCACTAGTGTCCTAACCTGACTTATGATCATTATCCAAGATAGTATATAACCATTATGTTTCAAATGATATTGAACTACCTCAAAACAATGACAATCATCATTTAGAAACACAAGTGATCTCAAGTCAGAGGACATGTGCCACTTGTGGCAAACAAGGATTATTCACATTGTGACAAGCAATTGAATATCCTAGTAGGGTCTGTCCAGTACATCCAATGTACCCATGAGTCTACATCTTATTCCATGCTCGAAGCATCCTATAAGATTAGAATACATATTAGTCTCAATCATATCAAGGCTGTCTCATGTTCACCAAGATATGTTGACTAAGGACATATAGCATGTCAGCCTAGCTGAACAGCATTGAGACATTATTCAGAAGTACAATTATTGCAGCAGACAATGTAACAAACTGAATAACAACCATTGCCTTTATAAACATAAGAGTTTATACATGATACTGAAAGAATCCCAAGGCCTCAAACATTAGCCTTAAGGGCATACCCCAACATGGCTGACATGTAGTATAGTCCTTAGTCGAGATATCTTGGTGAACTTGAGACAGCCTTGATATGATTGAGACTAATATGTGTTATAATCTTATAGGATGCTTCGAGCATGGAATAAGATGTAGACTCATGGGTACATTGGATGTACTGGACAGACCCTACTAGGATATTCAATTGCTTGTCACAATGTGAATAATCCTTGTATGCAACAAGTGGCATATGTCCTCTGACTTGAGATCACTTGTGTTTCTAAATGATGATTGTCATTGTTTTGAGGTAGTTCGATATCATTTGAAACATAATGGTTATAGACTATCTTGGATAATGATCATGAGTCAGGTTAGGACACTAGTGATAGATATAGGATTGCCGTCTCCTTGATAGGAGTGTGATGTTCTAATGGGGCCCCCCTGGATGAGATGATTGAGAAAGTGTATGGCCATACCCAGATGACTATGTTCATCTGATCTAATCATTCTCATCATATTGGAGTTACAGGCTTGACACGCTTGTCCAATAAGAACATCCAGTGGCAAAGGAATCAAGTATGCCTAGTGAAGTGGATTCACACTTGTGCTGTGGTTTGGGTGTAGTCTTGGAAGACTCTTTCCTTTATATTGGGAGATAGTGATGTGTTGCTAGATACCCCTCGCTGATCGTGATAACGTAAGTTATCGTTCCCGACATTTAAAGGAAACCCTTAGGGTCGCACAATTTGATGATATGGCTTACTTAAGTCAGATCGTGTGGACTGAATTGTTTTGGTTCAGTTTAAAGGAGTTTAAACTCTGAATGTAAGTGAGATCTGGTCTGATCATGTTTGATTGATTAGGGCTTGAGATCGGTAAGCTTCGATCGAGAGTATTGATGCTAGATCGGTGAGATCAAGAGCATCAAGAGATGAACGGTTAGAACTTGAACCATTTGGTTCAAAGAGATCTAGACCGTGGTTTAGGGTGATTTGGTTCGATCTTTGAACCAAATGCATTGGACCGAATTGGATTGAACCGGTTCACACATGTGTGATCGCATGGTTCAATATGAAAGCGTTTTGGGCGGTTTGCATTGAGTGGGCGCATGGCTTCATGACTTTCCATATTTGGAAGTCATGTAACGCCACATCTCTACACAACGCCTCAACGCATCTTCGGTTCTGGTCTTGTCGCCTTTCCACTCTTGCGTTGTCTTGTCTTCACGAAAAGGAGGAAGAAGAGCTTCATCGCCCTAGCCGCAAGAGATCTCATCTCCTCCACACAAAGGACTCCTTGAAGCTTTGCTAGCACAAAGACGCCAAGGGAGTAGCCATCTCTCATCTTGTGTGCGCGACTTTGGAGGAGAGCCAATTCGCCCTCTTGCTTCCAAGGCACCATCCAAGCGATGGCTATGGTATGATCCATTGTTGTTCTACACAAGTCCATGAAAGTTAATCATATGACATGCATTCGATCTTAGAAACCCTAATATCCGCTTGCAAAATCATGATATGCGCCCCTTTAGGGTTTCGCCCCCCCCCTTGCTTAGGGGACTTTCAAGCACTACATTATTCAGTTAAAGCCACAGTACCATAATCCTCTATCTTTCTCTTGTTAGACAAATTTTTTTTCAAAAATTTATCATATGCGGGCATGTGAGATAAAGCTATTGTGAATGGAATATTGATATAAAGCTTTTTAAAAACATCAAGAAATTTTCTAAATTGTTTATCAAATTTTTCTTGAACTAATCTCTGGGGAAAGGGTAAAGGTGGCTTGTCACGCCCCAATTTTTCGCCCCTAAAATCAGGGAGTGATAGCACAATTTACACACCTCTGTATAAACTGTCAGCCAACAAACCACTATGCGTCTATGCGGAAGCTATTCAAAGTGCGCGCTCTCTACAGATCGTCTCTCAGCAAACCGAGCTCACGCCCTAACTCTGCCTAGTCAAACTGCGCCCCTGAGCATGTCCCCCAACCTAGCCGAACCTCTCTGAAGCACTAACCGAAACCTTGAGTGGCGGATTGGGACTTCAACTCCCCCAATCACATATGCACACTCAAGAGCGCCCTATCACACACACAAGTCCCTGGCAGATAACACACGCTGGCAAGATGATCTATCGAAGATCAAAGAGCACTAATCATATGCTCAAACCCTAAGATAGATGCTACTGACCTGCTGAACCTAAAACATATATCAACTACACAGTGAGCGAGATCCTTGCTCAAGCACAGTGCTTGCGCAAGTCTCAAGCTAAACCCGTAAAGCCGAATCAAAGATGAATCACACCAAGTACAAGTCTCGGTTATGAGAGGTATCTCTCCCAATGTGGGTAGAGGTACTCTATACTCAAATATATCAACAATAACAATCGTTCATACAAAGGAAACCCTAAACTAGAAGAGTTATACCAATAGGCGTGTATGAACAAGATGAACAACCCCTCTCCTCCTAAGAGCCGAACACCAAACGTCTTTCCTTGTGGAAGAAGATATGAAACTCCTCAAGAGCAAGCCCTTCAGGACCGGACCCTAGAACCGCCTGCTCTAGGGTGAATTGTTGATGATGTGTGTGACCCCAAGCCTCCAAGAGATCGCCAAACTCCAAGCGGACAGCAAGGTGTCGCCCCTTGAAGAACTCGTGAAGGTGCTTGCCTCCAAGCACCACTCTCCTCCTTGCCTCCAAGGAGATCACGCCAAGGTTCCTCTACTCGTCCAAGCCTCCAAGGTCGAGTGGAAGGAGGAAGATGGAAGGAAGAGCTCGCCTCCAAGTAATGTCCCTCTCCCTCTCCAAAGTGGCGTGTATTCTCTAGGGTTGCATGAGTCGCCAACTCAATCCACTCGCCAATTTGAATTGTGAGTTGGATTGGGTTTGCTTCAAGAGATCCAACCCTCTAAGCATCATGTGGATATGCGCCCATGTGGATCCAAGGCACTTAAGTGAGTGTGGATCCAATTAGTTGCCTTATTGGATCTTCACTTAATGTCTTATTGGATCTTGCCTTTAAGTTGTCACATGCCAAGCATGTGCCAACTCAAATAACAATTCAAATAATGCCATCCATGTCCTAGCCGTATATATCAGCCCCTAGGACTCCAAACTGAACCCTGATCGAGTCCAAATCAAGCTCCACTAACCATGGTTAAGGTGACCATGGTTAGGTTAACCATGGTTAAGTTAACCATGCTCCAAAACTCCAAAGCACACCCAGGCCATGCCCAAGGATAGAGTGTGATGTAATGTACCTGCAAAACATCATAACACAGTCGTTAGCATCCTAGCTCCTCTACTAGGCTTCCCTTCCCCTTCAAGACTAACTCTAGTCAAGCCCAAATCCCTACTCATGCCTCCATGAGTCCATGGGAAGGGTCGGGGTAATACCCTAGCGAACCTAGGGCATCACAATCCTCCCCCAACTGAATTGACACTCGCCCTCGAGGCCAATAGTTCCTCATACCTCTTACCCAACTCCTCAAACTGGGTAATGTCCTCAACTCTCTCCCAAGTGGCATCCTGCTCTAGCTCATCCATCCACTGAACTAGAAACTCAGTTCTCTGACCTCTAGGTGAAGCCCGTCCATAGGTTCTATGATCTAGAACACTCATAGGCATTTTTCCAAATTCAACCTTGCCCTTGGCAGGTTGTCTTCTCACCTCTCCACAGTCTGGATGCCTATCATCTGGATGATACTTCTTTAGGAGACTGACATGAAATGTAGGGTAGAACTGTAACCAACATGGCAACTCCAATCTATAAGCTACTAGACCTACTCTCTTGATGATCCTGAAAGGACCCTCGTACCTCCTCACAAGGCCACGGTGATAGGTACGAGCCTCAATGTTCCTCCACATATGGGGAGTGAGTTTGAGTAGGACAAGATCCCCTACATCAAACTCCACATGTCTGCGATCCCTGTCAGCATAGAGCTTTATCCTATCTCTAGCTTCCCTCAGGCTATCCTGAGCCTCATCCCAGAGCTCAGATCAATCCTCAACAAAATCAATGGCTGCTTGGCACTTTCCCCCTTTCGCCCCTGTTCAGTGTATCCATGGGTGTCATAGGCTGCCACCCTGACACCATCTCGAACGGGCTCTTTCCTGTAGCATATGATCTCTGGATATTATAGGCAAACTGGGCAGTATCCAAAAGCCTAATCCAGCTCTTCTGGGTAGAAGAAACAAAATGCCTAACATACCCCTCTCAAGTAAGGCATTAACTCTCTTTGTCTGACCATCTGTCTGAGGATGATAAGCAGTAGACATCTTCAGATCTATACCTGATATCTTAAATAGAGAAGACCAAAATTAACTAGTAAATCTAGGGTCTCTATCACAGATAATCTCCTCGGGTAGTCCAAAATATTTAACCACATGAGTCATCAAGAGATGTGTAGTCACCTCTGCAATGCAAATCTCAGGAGCAGGTGCAAATACAACATATTTTGTAAACCTGTCCAATACCTCAAAAACAGATGCCATACCCTCAACTCTAGGGAAATGGGTGATGAAATCCATGGATATAGACACCCAACATCTCTTAGGAGTAGGCAAAGGTTGCAGAAGTCCTCCCTCCTTCCTCCTCTCGACCTTGTCCTACTGACAGACTAGACAAGTCTTGGTGTAATGCTCAACATCCTCCTTCATCCCCGACCAATACCAAGCCCTACTGATCAATGCATACATGCGCTGACTACCTGGGTGCCCAACCCAGACAGTATCATGATACTCTCTCATGAGGCCGAACCTAATGTTCCCTGAGGATGGAACATAGGGTCTGCCACCTCGAGCCCTGATCAATCCCTCCTCATACAAATAGAAACGGTGTGTCACACCCATCCTGATTTTCACCACAAGCTTCTCATAGGATTGATCTGAAAATGCTGAATCCCTGTTCAAGCCAACTATCTTACTCTCTGCAAAAGACATTGTGCAGAGATAAGATATTGTGGCGATCTTGCTTATTGCATCTGGAACCTGATTGCACTTCCCTAGCTTATGCTCCCAACTGAAGTCAAACTCTGCCGAGGACTCCTGCCATCTTGCCTGCCGTGCTGACAGCTTGTTTTGGGTCTGGAAGAAGGTGTTAGCAACGTTGTCAGTCTTGACTATGAATTTGCCCCCCAGCAAATATACTCTCCATAGTCTTAGGCAATGCACTACAGCTAGCATTTCCTTCTCATGAGCGGAATAGTTAAGCTCTGCCGGCTTCAACTTCCTGCTCTCATATGCCACGGGTCTGCCCTCCTAAACCAGAACTCCTCCCAAAGCTCTGTCAGATGCATCTGTGTGTACCTCAAAAGGTATCCCAAAATCTGGGAGTCTGAGAATAGGCTCTGAAGTCACCTGTAACTTCAGCCTCTCAAAAGCCTCTTGGTGCTTTGCCTCCCAACACCAGGCTACATCCTTCCTCAGAAGGTCTGTCAAAAGTGCTACAATCCTGGAGTATCCCTCTATGAAATGCCTATAGAAGTTAGCAAGTCGTAAGAAGGACCTCAGAGTGCTAACTAAAATAGGTGCAGGCCACGCCTCAATAGCTTTCACTTTCCCTCCATCCATCTAGACCTGTCCTGATCCAACAATATGCCCTAAGAACTGATGGGGGTGGTAGTCATGCAAACATTCAAACAATGTATTTCGAAAACATTTGTTAGTAACTTATAGCTTAGTGAAAACCGGTTTGTTCTAACGCTCTTAGAAATTAGGGTTTGATACTTTATAGGGAAACCGAAGCTAATCAACAAGTAATCCTATCATGCACTTCTAAATAAGATGAAAACTTCAACAAAGCTCAAGCATGCGGTTCTACAACAATAAGCAAGGCTACACTAGGGGAGGTGAAGGGACCCCTAGACAAGGGGGTCGAAACCCTAATAGGTGGCGCAACAATGTCTCTAGCGGAATCTAGGGCTTCTAATAGATCTTTATATGTCATATAATCAACTTTAGTATGATTGAATAGAAGAAACGAATTCATACCATAGCCATTTCAAGATGGCGCCTTGGAAGCAAAAGTTGCAAGCGCCTCTTCTCCAAAGTCTCGCACACAAGATGAACAATGTGCTTCTTCCTTGGTGCTCCTTGTGCTAGCAAGGTTCCAAGGTTGTCTTGCCGAATGGAAAGGAAAGGAGATGATGATTTCTTCTCTTGGCCGAATCCTCCTCAACGTCAAAGCGTCGTCACACATGAAAAACGTTAAGAGGACTAATACCGAGTGGCGAGAATAGAGAGCACTCTATTCGGTCGTGAACCATCTCTTAGTGGAGATCATGGTTACTAAAAATAGCAACCACGCATCGCCCCAACGTTCACGCCAAGTGAACATGTCGCCACACCTTGAACCATGCGCTCATTTCATGAGCCGGTTCAATTTGGTTTGGTTTAAAACCAATCAAGCCAAGTAATCAAGTCTAGATCTCAAATAAACCCTAAGGCTCCAGATCTAACCGTTCATCTCTTGATGCTTCTGATCTGACCAATCTAGCATCCATTCTCTCGATCGAAGCTTACCGATCTCAAGCCCTAATCAATCAAACATGATCAGACTAGATCTCACTTACAATCAGAGACTAAATCCCTTTAAACTGAACCTAAACAATTCAGTCCACTCGATCTGACTTAAGTAAGCCATATCATCAAATTGTGCGACCCTGAGGGTTTCCTTTAAATGTCGGTAACGATAACTCACGTTATCACGATCAGTGAGGGGTATCTAGCAACACATCACCGTCTCCCGATATAAAAGAAATAAGTCTTCCAAGACTACACCCAAAAACAACACAAGTGTGATTCAACTCACAAGGCATGCATACTTCCTTTGCCACTGGATTGTTCTTATTGGACAAGCGTGTCAAGCTTGTAATTCCAATATGATGAGCATGATTAGATCAGATGAACACTGTCATCTGGGTATGGCCATACACTCTTTTCTCAATCATCTCATCCAGGGGGCCCCTTTAGAACATCACACTCCTTAAACAAGGAGACGGCAATCCTATGTCTATCACTAGTGCCCTAACCTGACTCAAGCTCATTATCCAAGATAATCTATAATCATTATATTTCAAATCATATTGAACTACCTCAAAACAATGACAATCATCATTTAGAAAACACAAGTGATCTCAAGTCAGAGGAAATGTGCCACTTGTTATATACAAGGAATATTCACATTGTGACAAGCAATTGAATATCCTAGTAGGGTCTGTCCAGCACATCCAATGTACCCATGAGTCTACATCTTATTCCATGCTCGAAGCATCCTATAAGATTAGAACACATATTAGTCTTAACCATATCAAGGCTGTCTCATGTTCACCAAGATACATCGACTAAGGACTTAACTGCATGTCAGCCCAGCTGAACAGCTTTGAGACATTATTCAGAAGTACACTTATTACATCAGACAAGGTAACAAGCTGAATAACAACCATGCCTATATAAACATAAGAGTTTATTACATGATACTGTTACAATCCCAAGGCCTCAAACATTAGGCTTAAGGGCATACCCCAACAATCTCCCACTTGCACTTAATCTAATGGTTGAGAAATCTCAAACCCATATTATTACAGTGCTTCTCATGCTTCTGCTGCGCCAGAGGCTTGGTAAGCGGGTCTGCCAGATTGTCATCTGTATGAACCTTGCAGACTTTGATCTCGCCACGATCTATGATCTCCCTGATCAAATGAAACCGTCTCTGTATGTGCTTGGACTTCTGGTGCGACCGTGGTTCCTTTGCTTGTGCGATTGCTCCAGTGTTATCACAGAAGATAACCAAAGGATCTGCACTCGAAGGAACAACACCAAGTTCTCTCACGAACTTACGAATCCACACTGCCTCCTTGGATGCTTCCGAGGCTGCAACATACTCGGCTTCTGTTGTGGAATCAGCAACAGTTGACTGTTTGAAACTCTTCCACACCACTGCTCCTCCATTCAAGCTAAAAACATAGCCTGATTGCGATCGGAAATCATCCTGGTCAGACTGGAACGAAGCGTCAGTATATCCTTCTATACTGAGTTCTTCCTGACCACCATATATCAAGAACATATCTTTGGTCCTCCGCAGATATTTTAAGATGTTCTTGACTGCAATCCAGTGTGCCTGACCTGGATTACTTTGGAAACGACTGGTCACGCTTAACCCGTAAGCGACGTTTGGGCGAGTACACAACATCGCATACATAATGGAACCAATAGCCGAAGCATAAGGCGTATTGTCCATTTCATCTTTCTCAGTCTGTGTTTGTGGACACTGACTCTTCGAAAGATTCAGACCATGTCTGACTGGAAGATATCCTCATTTAGAATTCTCTAAATGAAATCTCTCCAGGACTTTATCGATGTAAGTACTCTGGCACAGCCCGAGAAGCCTCTTAGATCTATCCCTGTAGATCTTCACACCTAATACATAGGCTGCTTCTCCTAGATCTTTCATTTGGAAACATTTCCTTAACCATGCTTTAACAGCATGCATTTCAGGAATGTCATTTCCAATGATCAAGATGTCATCGACGTAGAGGACTAGGAAAGTAATTACGCTCCCACTAAACCTCTTATATACACACGGGTCATCCTCGTTCTTGATGAAACCAAATTCAGTGACTGATTCATCAAAACGAATATTCCAGCTTCTTGATGCTTGCTTAAGTCCATAAATAGACTTCTTTAACTTGCATATCTTATGACGATCTGATGGATCAGTGAAACCTTCTGGTTGTGTCATGTAGACATCCTCATCCAGATTTCCATTAAGGAAAGCTGTTTTCACATCCATTTGCCAGATCTCATAATCATAATATGCAGCTATCGCGAAAAGAATCCGAATAGACTTAAACATGGCTACAGGTGAGAAAGTTTCATCATAATCTATCCCGTAGATTTGTCTGAAACCTTTCGCAACAAGCCTGCCTTTATAAGTAACTACGTTACCATCCATGTCAATCTTCTTCTTGAAGATCCATTTACAGCCTATAGGGATCACTCCCGGAGGCGGATCAACCAAATCCCAAACTTGGTTATCTGACATGGAGTCCATCTCGGCGCGCATAGCTTCAAGCCATCTCGCTGACTCCGGTCCACTGACCGCATCTGCATAAGTGAGGGGTTCATCATTATCAATGATGTAGACTCCGTCATAGCGCTCAGGTTGTCGACGAATCCTTCCCGATCTTCGCGGTTCCCGTGATATCTGAGCCTCAGGTTGTCCAATAACCTGATCTACTGGCTCAGGCTCATCCAACTCTGCTTGAGCACTTTGTCCTTCCTCTGGATTCTCATCCAGTTTTATTTCTCTCCCACTGGCCTCTTGCAGAAGAAACTCCTTCTCAAGAAATATGGCCGTCCGAGCAACAAATACCTTGTTCTCTTTGGGATCGTAGAAATAATAACCCTTAGTCTCCTTAGGGTAACCGACAAAGATACATTTGTCAGATCTGCTCTCTAGTTTCCCAGAGGCGAGCTTTTTGACATAAGCCTCGCAGCCCCAGATCCTGATAAATGTCAAGCTTGGCTGTTTTCCATACCATAATTCATATGGCGTCTTTGAAACTGCCTTGGATGGCACTCGGTTTAGTACCTTTGCAGCTGTTTCCAGTGCAAAACCCCAAAAGGAGTATGGAAGAGTAGCCTGACTCATCATAGAACGAACCATATCAAGTAACGTTCTGTTTCTCCTCTCGGACACACCATTCCATTGTGGTGTTCCTGGCGGAGTGAGCTGTGAGATAATCCCACACTCCTTAAGATAGTCAGTAAACGTATGACTCAAGTATTCTCCACCTCGATCTGAGCGAAGTGCCTTGATATTTCGGCCTAGCTGATTCTGTACTTCATTCTTGAACTCTTTGAACTTGTCAAAAGATTCACTCTTATGTCTCATCAGATAGACATAGCCATACCTACTGAAATCATCAGTAAAGGTAATGAAGTACTGATAGCCACCTCTGGCATGTTTACTAAATGGCCCACACACATCACTGTGTATAAGGTCAAGTAAACCTGAAGCCCTTTGACCTTTGTGAGGAAAGGTGACTTCGTCATTTTGCCCATCAAACAAGCTTTGCATGTATCAATCTCCTTGTAAGAGAATGATCCCAGCAGTCCATGATCATGCAACCGCTTAATGCGTTTCTCGTTAATATGGCCTAAACGACTATGCCATAGCAAGGTGCTGTCATCAGCATTCTTGGCTTTCTTAATATCAATTTTCTGTATAGAACATTCCATGTCCAACATGTATAACCCATTGTTAATTGAACCAGTTGCATAAACAATATTATCATAAGATAAGACACACTTTGAAATATTGCATTCAAAGGAAAATCCCTTCCTGACAAGAGCAGGAATGGAGATAATATTTTTAGTAATACTGGGAACAAAATAACAATTGTCTAGTTCCAATACAATTCCAGATGGTAAAGAAATGAAATAGTCTCCTACAGCAATAGCAGCAACCCGTGCCCCGTTTCCAACTCGTAGGTCCACCTCATGCTGTCCCACCTGCCTTCTTCTCTTGAGTTCCTGTACATTTGAACAAATGTGAACTCCACATGCAGTGTCCAACACCCATGATATAGAAGAAGAAAACATGACCTCAGTCACGAATATACCTGAGCCAGAAGCGATGCTTCCCCTCTTATCTCCTTGGAGCGCTTTACAGTCCTTTTTCCAGTGACCGAGCTGGCCACAGTGGAAACACCTGTATTCCTTGGACCGCTTCACCTTCTGCTTCAGAGCCTTGCTGTAGCTCTTGACAGGGGTCTTGCCCTTCTTCCCCTTCTTCTTGTTCCTCGAAGGAACCATTAAGACAGAGGTCGAAGGCTTTCCCTTCAGAGTCTCCTCAGTAGTGAGGAGCATATTCAGCAGCTCTGCCGGAGTACAATCGATTTTGTTCATATTAAAATTAATAATGAACGCGTCGAATGAAGGCGGGAGAGACTGCAGAATAATATCCACAGCAAGCTCCTGGTTGATGGTATGCCCCAGTTTCTCTAGAGCCTCCTTGTGCCCAATCATCTTGAGCACGTGAGCTCCCACTGGGCTCCCTTCAGCCAGTTTACTCTGAAAGAAAAGCTTTGTCAAATTGTAGCGCTCAGTCCTTGCCTGTGCAGCATACAACATCTTGAGGTTCGCTATCATGTCTATAGCAGACATATCCTCATGCTGACGCTGCAGCGGTGGCGTCATAGACGCTAGCATCAGGCAAGCGACATCAATGCTATCATTGACGTGCTTTTCATAGGCTTCCCGAACCGCCCTTGCGGCGTTCGGAGCGGGCTGAGGCGGTATCGCCGTCTCGAGGATATACAGTTTCCTCTCTGCCTTAAGAACAATCTTAAGGTGTCCGAACCAGTCAGAGAAGTTCGGCCCAGCAAACTTCTCCCTTTCCAGTAGGGATCGCACATTGAAGTTCATGGTGTTCGTTGCTGCAGGTATCTATAACAATGCAAGAACAGCAAGGTCAGTATCAATGTTAAGAATCAATCAGGACTTAAGAAAGATTCTTTTTCTCACTATTTTATCTGACTGAAAAATCCATTAAACAGTCCGAAAGAGTAGATACTCTTTTAGTGAGATGGGATCCGGATTTCATACTTGGTCTCCGCGTCCCGCTCAGGCGAGATAAGATGCACAGAGAGTACAAGCACTAATCTCCGGTAGGCAGTCCCTGCCGATTACCAACCCGTGCGATTCCCCTTCATCTGGGCAATCCAGCAGACTGTGCCAACTGAGTTGGTACAACACAGTCTCTGATCCCACAGATGGCTGCCTCCATGTGCTACCATATGTGCCACATATGTAGCCTACATGGTCAAGCTGACCCGACCTACTCCTTGGACCACCATGTGCTATGCTGAGCAACGAGAAGGGATAAATCCCTACTCTGTAACACACAGGTGTAATCCCACACCGTCTGAAGATAGATGGACGTGCCCACTGAGTGGGTACAACACGGCTCCAACGATAATCAGAACAGTGAGGTTTCGCGTCAGAAGGCTTACGAGCTTGATATTTTAGCGTTGGATTTTAACGGTCTTTTATCTTCCTTACTATCAAGCAATTCCTATGGTGATAGCAGAAGATAAACTAATCATGCAATTCTAATATTTAAACAATAAATAAAAGAAAGCATGAATCTTATGTGGTAAAAGCCCATAGCCCTAGTAAGACCTTAATTTAACTTAAGTCTTGACTTGCTTTTGCTTCATGGGGCTTTTGCTGCTCATCTGGCCCAAACCAGGGCCCAAGCGCCAACTGCAGTACAGGTGCGCCCACCAGGTAAACGCGCCTGGTCCCAGAGTCGAACCCTGGACCTCCCACCTGGTCTAGCCACTGCTGCATGCGCCTCTGCCAAGTGTGCTCTGTGCTCTTGTCTAATTAAATTACAAATTTAACTATCTAGACAAGATTGACACGCAGGTCAATTACACATTATAAATTAATTAAACTGTGATTCGCAGATCACAAAAATAAAAAATTAATTTACAATTAATTCCCAGGCACGCAGGCCCCAGCACAGCACACATTAAGAACGGGCAGCCCACATAAGAATAAATAGACAAACACATGGCATCAATCAACATGTGATCCAGTCATTAAAATAAAATTTTCGAAAAACCCCATGGGCATAAATTTTATTTTGCTTATATGCCCTACAACCTTACAACGGTCCATTACTAGGGATCCACTCATCCAACCTAGTCAGATCCATTGCCCTTACATGCACCAAGTCCTAACTGACTTGAGTCGACCATAAGGTCAACCATGCATGCGCCAGGGCTGAACAACCACAATGAGGTCTGGCAAGCGGGTGTGACCCCGGGCCTAACTCATGTGCGTTCATGGGTTGTCTCAATCAGACATCGCTACACGCCTGTCTGCAGCCGACCTGTAGCCACCACGTGCTTGCGCACAGGTGCTACCTGGTCAACCCATCAAGGCTGTCAGATGGTCTGATCAGACTTTTGGATCCAACCTAGGGGGTGACTTCAACCCTAATAACCCGTCTAAGGGTTTACTGCAAGGCCTTAGATCTAATAAGGTCGCGCAAGTGAAATGGTTTTTAAAACATAACATCATGCGCCAACAACATGCACCAAGGAAACATACATATAGTTTTGGATATGCAAACTTAACATGTAAGTTTTCGCATGGTGAAGATCTAAGCATACAAATGAATACATGGATCACACAGCAATCATATGATCATATAAAACTCAGCTCTGATACCAATTGAAGGGACCCCTAGACAAGGGGGTCGAAACCCTAATAGGTGGCGCAACAATGTCTCTAGCGGAATCTAGGGCTTCTAATAGATCTTTATATGTCATATAATCAACTTTAGTATGATTGAATAGAAGAAACGAATTCATACCATAGCCATTTCAAGATGGCGCCTTGGAAGCAAAAGTTGCAAGCGCCTCTTCTCCAAAGTCTCGCACACAAGATGAACAATGTGCTTCTTCCTTGGTGCTCCTTGTGCTAGCAAGGTTCCAAGGTTGTCTTGCCGAATGGAAAGGAAAGGAGATGATGATTTCTTCTCTTGGCCGAATCCTCCTCAACGTCAAAGCGTCGTCACACACGAAAAACGTTAAGAGGACTAATAACGAGTGGCGAGAATAGAGAGCACTCTATTCGGTCGTGAACCATCTCTTAGTGGAGATCATGGTTACTAAAAAT
The DNA here is from genome assembly GCA_027563935.2 of Costus lasius. NCBI lineage: Eukaryota > Viridiplantae > Streptophyta > Magnoliopsida > Zingiberales > Costaceae > Costus > Costus lasius. Next base: position 59,003,122 of record CM050454.1, on the reverse strand, counting down.
AGCAACCACGCATCGCCCCAACGTTCACGCCAAGTGAACATGTCGCCACACCTTGAACCATGCGCTCATTTCATGAGCCGGTTCAATTTGGTTTGGTTTAAAACCAATCAAGCCAAGTAATCAAGTCTAGATCTCAAATAAACCCTAAGGCTCCAGATCTAACCGTTCATCTCTTGATGCTTCTGATCTGACCAATCTAGCATCCATTCTCTCGATCGAAGCTTACCGATCTCAAGCCCTAATCAATCAAACATGATCAGACTAGATCTCACTTACAATCAGAGACTAAATCCCTTTAAACTGAACCTAAACAATTCAGTCCACTCGATCTGACTTAAGTAAGCCATATCATCAAATTGTGCGACCCTGAGGGTTTCCTTTAAATGTCGGTAACGATAACTCACGTTATCACGATCAGTGAGGGGTATCTAGCAACACATCACCGTCTCCCGATATAAAAGAAATAAGTCTTCCAAGACTACACCCAAAAACAACACAAGTGTGAATCAACTCACAAGGCATGCATACTTCCTTTGCCACTGGATTGTTCTTATTGGACAAGCGTGTCAAGCTTGTAATTCCAATATGATGAGCATGATTAGATCAGATGAACACTGTCATCTGGGTATGGCCATACACTCTTTTCTCAATCATCTCATCCAGGGGGCCCCTTTAGAACATCACACTCCTTAAACAAGGAGACGGCAATCCTATGTCTATCACTAGTGCCCTAACCTGACTCAAGCTCATTATCCAAGATAGTCTATAATCATTATATTTCAAATGATATTGAACTACCTCAAAACAATGACAATCATCATTTAGAAAACACAGGTGATCTCAAGTCAGAGGAAATGTGCCACTTGTTATATACAAGGAATATTCACATTGTGACAAGCAATTGAATATCCTAGTAGGGTCTGTCCAGCACATCCAATGTACCCATGAGTCTACATCTTATTCCATGCTCGAAGCATCCTATAAGATTAGAACACATATTAGTCTTAACCATATCAAGGCTGTCTCATGTTCACCAAGATACATCGACTAAGGACTTAACTGCATGTCAGCCCAGCTGAACAGCTTTGAGACATTATTCAGAAGTACACTTATTACAGCAGACAAGGTAACAAGCTGAATAACAACCATGCCTATATAAACATAAGAGTTTATTACATGATACTGTTACAATCCCAAGGCCTCAAACATTAGGCTTAAGGGCATACCCCAACAGGAGAAACTCACCTTGCGCCCCTTGAGAATAGAAGGGGCGTCCACCCCGTTCTTCACCGGTCTAATGGTTGAATCTCACGAAGTAGGGCCCTATGAGCTTACAACCATGGCATTATAGCATCCCACACATGCATGGGTGAGCATTTAGAAAGAATATTAATAGGCCAAATTACAAACACAATCAAGGGGAGGCTACCTCCAAGTTCCCTTGCTAACATGTTAAGGACTAACTAGCTAAGAGGGGGGGGGGATGAGGGTGCGCTTGGTATACTCTCCCTGGTCTTGCGCCACCTGTGGAAATGCTGCGAGTGCAGATGGGTGTTCAAGAACATCAAGAAATACAACAAGCAAGGAAGAGGAGGAACTTAGCTAGCTTAGGGTAGTTGCTTGGTCTCGGCATGGTGTAGGTGACACCATCTTGAGTCACGGTTGTGTCTAGCTCCTCCTCTTGGGCTGAGGACTCTTCAAGACTGATGGGAAGGGGTGGCGTGAGCTCCCAACTTCAGGGCATGTGCAAGTGGTGGAAGAAGATTGAAGGGGGGGAAGAGGAAAGGAGCTCTCGGCAAGGGTTGGAGGAGGGGGAGAGTTGAGGTGACACACACCACTAGAAGACACACTTCTGAAGTTTTTTTCAAAAGTATTCAACTCTACCTCTTGTCCAAGAAGTTACAAGGTTATAATAACAAAGCCAAGCAAGGAAATAGGTCCTTGGGCGCATATGCAAGCCAAACACTCAACAAGCAATCGGTACAAGAAGCTGGCGCATAGAAGGCTGAGCTTTCCCCATTTGTGGACTGGTCTTCTAGAGTTTTTCTTGGAGCGTTTCTTCAAGTGGCAAGGGTGAATCCTGAGCTACTGCAAAGGTTGATCTGCTGGTGGCTTTGGAGGGTGAGAACAGCAAGCAACTCCCTAAATAGGGGGGCAGCAACCTGCACTTGTAAAGGTGGACTGCCGGCTGCTCTTTGCTTTGATGGACTGACATGCTTTCTCCATTGGGGGCTGTAGGAAAGCTGATATGTGGCTGCTTGGTTCTCTTTGCTCCCAAGGGAAAGGGGCAGTTGGGGATGAAGACAAATAACTCCACATGGATGCTTGCTTGGATGGTGGAAACTTGGGTGGATTTGTTGAGGGTGCTCTTCAAGATGGATTGGGTTGAGCTTGGCGCCTCTTTGATGTAGCTAGACCTGATCTTGGCTTGAGTCCCAAAATGGAGTTAACCTAATCTATTACATCAATTGCATGCACTAACCTATCATACATAAGTGGCAGAACCTAGAAATGTAACTACATGGTGTAATTGGAGGGTGGATCTAACCTACCACATGATGCACCCTAATCTAAGACAAAATAAGCAAAATGGGTCCTAAGGAAGCCATGTCTAGGGGCTAATTTAGCCATACCTAGAGGGCTTCTTTCGAACCCGGGCGGACCTCCGAAGGTCCTGCCTCGGTCCCACATCAAGAACTCCACCTCTGGCAGAGCAAAATCGCACTTCTCTAGCTTAAGATACAGCTGGCTCTCCCTCAGCATTGTCAAAACCTACCTCAAATGCTCCACATGCTCATCCAAGCTACCAGAATATATCACAATATCATCAAGATAAACCATAACAAGCTTATCCAATAATGGATGAAGAATATTGTTCATCAGGTTATAGAACGTAGCTGGAGCATCGGTCAGCCCAAATGGCATGACCAGGAACTCATAAGATCCGTATCTCATCACACATGTGGTCTTGGGCTCATCCCCCTCTGCAATCCTCACCTGCAAATATCCAGATCGAAGGTCCAGCTTACTGAAGACCATGGCATGCACAAGGCGATCAATCAAGTCCTGGATCAAGGGAATAGGATATGAGTTTTTCACTGTCACTTTATTGAGTGCCCTGTAATTTACACACATCCTCATGCTTCTATCCTTCTTCTTCTATAATAGGACTGGTGCTCTGTATGGTGCTTTGGATGGCTGAATATACCTAGACTCAAGCAAATCATCTAGTTGTCTCCTCAGCTCAGCTAGCTCAGAAGGAGGCATCCTGTGTGGTGGCTATGCTGGTGGAACTGCTCCTCGAACCAGCTCAATAGCGTGGTCGATGTCCTTCCTAGGTGGTAAGACCTTGGGCATCTCAGGTGGCACTACATCTGAAAACTCCTATAACAGGCCCTGAATAGGTGCTGGCAACTGCTGAATCCTCTCACACAAAGTGAGCTTCACCGCCCCCAATCTCACCTCATGCACCTCACAGGTAGAACTAGGAAGGGTGATCAAGCCTCCCCTATGTCCTCTATGCTGCTATGGTCTAGAAGCAATCTGGGGAAGATCCTCTACAACTCTGACATGTGCCAAATATGTAGTCTCTCCACGCCGAAGTCCCTTTCCAATGACAGAAGCTGCAATCACTTCCTTGCCTTTGTTGTTTTTCTCAACCTTAGCCCTAGTATGGCAAGGGAGAAAACAAGGTGACTTTTCATCAACAATCTGCAACCCATTCAAATGGGGGCATGGGAATTGCTTTGGCACGCCGAAGCAAATCCATCCCTATAATGACATCAAAATCATTCAGGGCTATCACCGTTGCATGTACCCGCCCTAACCATGGTCCCAACCTCACAGGCACGTCATAGGAAACTCCTGATGCCTTCCTAGGATCTGCATTTACTGTCTTGACACTTGTTGTACACTGCATTGTCTTCAATTTCAGTTGCTCCATCACCCTATCTGAAACAAATAGGTGAGTAGCTCCAGTGTCAACCATAGCTGCGATCTAAACATCATTCAGTACCAAATCCACATACATCAATGGACTAGACCTAGCACTAATGTTAGCAATCACAAGTGGATTAATAGAAGCACATCCCTGGTCTTCCTGTCCCTTTTCCTCATCAGTCGCCGCCAAGGAAGCAATCTTTTTCCTGGTAGGACAATCCCTCATCATATGCGGCCCACTACAGATAAAACACTGCAATCCTCATTTGGCGCTAGGATGAACCTTCTTCTGCTGCTGAAAAGTCTTCTTCTGAGGTGCCTGGTGCGTCGTCGCCTTGCCCTTATTCTTCCAACTAGGTACAAACTTCTTCTGTTGGCTTGGCCCAAATGGTCGCCGTTGTGGTGAAGAAGTAGAGGGTTGTTGGGGTATGCCCTTAAGGCTAATGTTGGAGGCCTTGGGATTATATCAGTATCATGTATAAACTCTTTGTTTATAAAGGCAATGGTTGTTATTCAGTTTGTTACATCATCTACTGCAATATGTATACTTCTGAATAATGTCTCAATGCTGTTCAGCTTGGCTGACATGCAGTATTGTCCTTAGTCGAGATATCTTGGTGAACATGAGACAGCCTTGATATGATTGAGACTAATATGTGTTCTAATCTTATAGGATGCTTCGAGCATGGAATAAGATGTAGACTCATGGGTACATTGGATGTACTGGACAGACCCTACTAGGATATTCAATTGCTTGTCACAATGTGAATAATCCTTGTATGCGAACAAGTGGCATATTTCCTCTGACTTGAGATCACTTGTGTTTCTAAATGATGATTGTCATTGTTTTGAGGTAGTTCAATATCATTTGAAACATAATGGTTATAGACTATCTTGGATAATGATCATGAGTCAGGTTAGGACACCAGTGATAGATAAAGGATTGCCGTCTCCTTGTTTAGGAGAGTGATGTTCTAAAGGGGCCCCCTGGATGAGATGATTGAGAAAGTGTATGGCCATACCCAGATGACTATGTTCATCTGATCTAATCATGCTCATCATATTGGAGTCATAGGCTTGACACGCTTGTCCAATAAGAACATCTAGTGGCAAAGGAAACATGTATGCCTAGTGAAGTGGATTCACACTTGTGCTATGGTTTGGGTGTAGTCTTGGAAGACTCTTTTCTTTATATTGGGAGACAGTGATGTGTTGCTAGATACCCCTCGCTGATCGTGATAACGTAAGTTATCGTTACCAACATTTAAAGGAAACCCTAAGGGTCGCACAATTTGATGATATGGCTTACTTAAGTCAGATCGTGTGGACTGAATTGTTTTGGTTCAGTTTAAAGGAGTTTAAACTCTGATTGTAAGTGAGATCTGGTCTGATCATGTTTGATTGATTAGGGCTTGAGATCGGTAAGCTTCAATCGAGAGTATTGATGCTAGATCTGTGAGATCAAGAGCATCAAGAGATGAACGGTTAGATCTGGAGCCTTAGGGTTTAATTATGATCTAGACCAAAGGCTTGGCTTAATTGGTCTTTGAACCAAACCAAAAGGAACCCGTTCACATGAGTGAACGCATGGTTCAAAGTCAGGATGCGTTTTGGTTGGTTCGTGAACGCATGAGTGGATGCGTTAAGCGTTTGCTAATTTTGGAAGTTCCAAAAATGAATGCACGCCTCCACGTTCCAAAACGCTCGCCCCTCTTTTGGTCTTGCACTTGTGTGGCTCGTCTACACGTGGAATAGAGAAGCATTCGGCCAAAGGAGAGAACTAGTCTCGCATCTCATCTTCCTTCACACGACAAGGATACTTGGAGCCTTGCTAGCACAAGAAGCAACAAGGAGTAGGCGATCACATCTTGTGTGCGGTGCCTTTGGAGAAGAAGCGCTTGCATCTTTCTCTTCCAAATCGCCATCCAAGCGAAATGGCTATGGTATGAATCCAAACTATATGAAGTTGATCATATATTCTTGCAAAAGATGTTTAGAAACCCTTGCTTCCGCTATGAAAGTTTTATATGCTCCTCCTACTAGGGTTTCGCCCCCCCCCCCTTGAAGGGGACTTTCAATTGGTATCAGAGCCAGGTTGTTGTATGTTAATATGATTGCTTCATGTTAATGTGTGATCCTTGTTTGCGTAGATCTAATTGTTATCACATGCGAAACTACATGCTAGGTTTTAGATGTTGGCGCATGTGTGATATTCATGTTTATGCATGATTATGTTGGCGCTTGTTAAAGCTTTTGTTTTGTCAAAACTTGTATCTTGCGCGCCCCACATTAGAACTAAGCAGCGCCTACTATAAACCCTTAGACGGGTTGATAGGGTTGAAGTCATCATCTAGTTAAGATCCAACCAGTCTGATCAGACCATCTGACAGCCTAGATGGGTCGACCAGATGGCACCTGTGCGCAAGCACGAGGTGGCTATAGGTCGACTGCATCAAGAGCGTGTAGCGAGGCCTGGTTGAGACAACCAGTGAACGCGCATGAGTTAGGCCCGGGGTCACACCCGCTTGCCAGAACTCATGAGTGTCGTTCAGTCCATCTGCATGCATTGTTGACCATTAGGTCAATTCAAGTCAGTTAGGACTTGGTGCATGCAAGGGCAGTGGATCTGACTAGACATGATGAGTGGATCCCTATTAATGGACCGTTGTAAGGTAGTAGGGCACATAAGAAAAATAAAATTGATTCCAATGGGATTTTCAAAATTTTATTTTGTTATTGGATCACATGTTGGTTGAATACCATGATGAGTGTCTATTTCATCTTATGTGGGTTGCCCTTTTAATGTGTGCTGTGCTGGGGCCTGCGAGCCTGGATTTAATTGTAAATTATTATAATTGTGATCTGCGCATCACATTTTAATTAATTTATTGTGTAATTGACCTGCGTGTCAATCTTGTCTAGATAGATTAAATTGTAATTTAATCAGACAAGAGCACAGAGCACACATGGCAGAAGCGCTTGCAGCTTGAGGCTTAACCAGGTGGGAGGTCCAGGGTTCGACTCTGAGACAGGCACATTAACCTGGTGGGCGCACCTGAGCAGCTGTGGGCGCTTGGGCCCTGGTTTGGGGCCAGATGAGATATAAAAGACCCATGAAGAGCTCAAGTGAAGACTTAAGTTAAATTAAGGTCTTACTTAGGTTATGGGATTTTACCACATAAGATCAGCATGCTTTCTACTTATTGTTTATATAATTAGAACTGCATGATTTAATCTTCTGCTATCGCCATAGGTTATGTATGATAGTTAAGAAGATAAAAGACCGTTAAAATCCAACGTTAAAATATCAAGCACGTAAGCCTTCTGACGCGAAACCTCACTGTTCTGACTATCGTTGGGGCCGTGTTGTACCCACTCAGTGGGCACACCCATCTATCTTCAGACGGTGTGTGATTACACCTGCGTGCTACAGAGAAGGGATTTATCGCTTCTCGTTGCTCAGCATAGCACGTGGTGGTCCAGGGAGTAGGTCAGGTCAGCTTGACCATGTAGGCTACATACTGAGCATATGTGAGCTATATGGAGGCAGCCATCTGTGGGATCAGAGACTGTGTTGTACCAACTCAGTTGGCACAGTCTGCTGGATTGCCCAGATGAAGGGGAATCGCACGGGTTGGCGATTGGCAGGCATTGCCTACCAGAAATTAGTGCTTGTACTCTATGTGCATCTTATCTCGCCTGAGCGGGATGCGGAGACCAAGTATGAAATCTGGATCCTATCTCACTAAAAGAGTGTTACTCTTTCGGACTGTTTAATGGATTTTTCAGTCAGATAAAATAGTGAGAAAAGAATCTTTCTTAAGTCCTGGATTGATTCTAAACCTTGATACTGACCTTGCTGTTCTTGCATTGTTGTAGATTACTGCAGCAACGAACACCACGAATTTCAATGTGCGATCCCTACTGGAAAGGGAGAAGTTTGCTGGGCCAAACTTCTCAGACTGGTACGGACACCTTAAGATTGTTCTTAAGGCAGAGAGGAAACTGTATGTCCTCGAGACGGCTATACCGCCTCAACCCGCTGCGAACGCCGCAAGGGCGGTTCGTGATGCCTATGAAAAGCATGTCAATGATAGCATTGATGTCGCTTGCCTGATGCTTGCGTCTATGATGCGAGAGCTACAACGTCAGCATGAGGATCTATCTGCTATACAGATTATAGCAAACCTCAAGCTGCTGTATGCTGCACAGGCTAGGACTGAACGCTACAATTTGACTAAGCTTTTCTTTCAGAGCAAACTGACTGAAGGGAGTCCAGTGGGAGCTCACGTACTCAAGATGATTGGGTACCAGGAGGCTCAAGAGAAACTGGGACACACCGTCAATCAGGAGCTTGCTGTAGACATCATTCTTCAGTCTCTCCCGGCCTCTTTCGATCCGTTCATTATTAATTTCAATATGAACAAGATCGACTGTACCCCGGCAGAGTTACTGAACATGCTCTTGACTACAGAGTTGACTCTAAAGGGAAAGCCTTAAACCTCTGTCTTGATGTTTCCTTCCAGGAACAAGAAGAAGGGGAAGAAGGGCAAAGCCCCTGTCAAGAGCTACAACAAGGCTCTGAAACAAAAGGTTAAGCGGTCGAAGGAATACAGATGTTTCCATTGTGGCCAGCTGGGTCACTGGAAAAAGGACTGTAAAGCGCTCCAAGGAGACAAGAAGGGAAGCATCGCTTCTGGCTCAGGTATTTTTGTGACTGAGGTCATGATATCTTCTTCTTCTATTTCATGGGTGTTGGACACTGCATGTGGAGTTCACATTTGTTCAAATGTGCAGGAACTCAAGAGAAGAAGACAGGTGGGACAGCATGAGGTGGACCTACGAGTAGGAAACGGGGCACGGGTTGCTGCTGTTGCTATAGGAGAATATCACATCTCATTACCATCTGGACTTGTATTAGAACTGAACAATTGTTACTTTGTACCAAGCATTACGAAAAATATTATCTCTATTCCTGCTCTTGTCAGGAAAGGGTTTTCCTTTGAATGCAATATTTCAAAGTGTGTTATTTCTTTAGATAATATTGTTTATGCTACTGGATCAATTAACAATGGATTATTCATGTTGGACATGGAATGTTCTATACAAAATATTGATAATAAGAAAGCCAAGTATGCTGATGACAGCACCTTGCTATGGCTTAGTCGTTTAGGCCATATTAACAAGAAACACATTAAGCGGTTGCATGATCATGGACTGCTGGGATCATTCTCCTATGAGGAGATTGATACATGCAAAGCTTGTTTAATGGGTAAAATGACGAAGGCTCCTTTTCTTCACAAAGGTCAAAGGGCTTCAGGTTTACTTGACCTTATACACAGTGATGTGTGTGGGCCATTTAGTAAACATGCCAGAGGTGGCTATCTATACTTCATTACCTTTACTGATGATTTCAGTAGATACGGGTATGTCTATCTAATGTGACATAAGAGTGAATCTTTTGACAAGTTCAAAGAGTTCAAAAATGAAGTGCAAAATCAGCTAGGCCGAAATATCAAGGCACTTCGCTCAGATCGAGGTGGAGAATATCTAAGTCGAGAGTTTACTGACTATCTGAAGGAGTGTGGTATTATCTCACAGCTCACTCCGCCAGGAACACCACAATGGAATGGTGTGTCCGAGAGGAGAAACAGAACCTTATTGGATATGGTTCGTTCAATGATGAATCAGGCTACTCTACCTTACTCCTTTTGGGGATTTGCACTGGAAACAGCTGCAAAGGTACTAAACCGAGTGCCATCCAAGGCAGTTTCAAAGACTCCATATGAGTTATGGTATGGGAAACAGCCGAGCTTGACATTTATTAAGATCTGGGGTTGCGAGGCTTATGTCAAAAAGCTCGCCTCTGGGAAACTAGAGAGCAGATCTGAGAAATGTATCTTTGTCGGTTACCCTAAGGAAACTAAGGGTTATTATTTCTACGAACCCAAAGAGAACAAGGTATTTGTTGCTCGGACGGCCATTTTTCTTGAGAAGGAATTTCTTATGCAAGAGGCCAGTGGGAGAGAAATAAAGCTGGATGAGAATCCAGAGGAAGGACAAAGTAGTCAAGCACAGTTGGATGAGCATGAGCCAGTAGAACAGGTTATTGAACAACCTGAGGCTCAGATATCACGGGAACCGCGAAGATCGGAAAGGATCCGTCGACAGTCTGAGCGCTATGACGGAGTCTACATCATTGATCATGATGAACCCCTCACTTATGCGGATGCGGTCAGTGGACCGGAATCAGCGAGATGGCTTGAAGCTATGCGAGCCGAGATGGACTCCATGTCAGATAACCAAGTCTGGGATTTGGTTGATCCGCCTCCGGGAGTAATCCCTATAGGCTGTAAATGGATCTTCAAGAAGAAGATTGACATGGATGGTAACGTGGTTACCTATAAAGGTAGGCTAGTTGCGAAAGGTTTCAAACAAATCTACGGGATAGATTATGATGAAACTTTCTCTCCTGTAGCCATGTTCAAGTCTATTCGGATTATTCTTGCGATAGCAGCATATTACGATTATGAGATCTGGCAGATGGATGTGAAGACCGCTTTCCTTAATGGAAATCTGGATGAGGATGTGTATATGACACAACCTGAAGGTTTCACTAATCCATCAGATCGTCATAAAATATGCAAGTTAAAGAAGTCCATTTATGGACTTAAGCAAGCATCTAGAAGCTGGAATATTCATTTTGATGAATCAATCTGTGAATTTGGTTTCATCAAGAATGAAGATGACCCGTGTGTGTATAAGAGGTTTAGTGGGAGCGTGATTACATTCCTAGTCCTCTACGTCGATGATATCTTAATCATTGGAAACGATATTCCTGAACTACATGCGGTTAAAGCATGGTTAAGAAAATGTTTCCAGATGAAAGATCTAGGAGAAGCAGCCTATGTATTAGGTGTGAAGATCTACAGAGATAGATCTAAGAGGCTTCTCGGGCTGTGCCAGAGTACTTACATCGATAAAGTCCTGGAGAGAATTCATTTAGAGAATTCTAAAAGAGGATATCTTCCAGTCAGACATGGTCTAAATCTTTCAAAGAGTCAGTGTCCACAAACACAGACTGAGAAAGATGAAATGGACAAAACGCCTTATGCTTCGGCTATTGGGTCCATTATGTATGCGATGTTGTGTACTCGCCCAGACGTCGCTTACGGGTTAAGCGTGACCAGTCGATTCCAAAGTAATCCAGGTCAGGCACACTGGATTGCAGTCAAGAACCATTTAAAATAACTACGGAGGACCAAAGATATGTTCTTGGTGTATGGTGGTCAGGAAGAACTCAGTATTGAAGGATATACTGACGCTTCGTTCCAATCTGACCAGGATGATTTCCGATCGCAATCAGGCTATGTTTTTAGCTTGAATGGAGGTGCAGTGGTGTGGAAAAGTTTCAAACAATCTATCGTTGCTGATTCCACAACAGAAGCCGAGTATGTTGCAGCCTCGGAAGCATCCAAGGAGGCAGTGTGGATTCGTAAGTTCGTTCAGGAACTTGGTGTTGTTCCTTCGAGTGCAGATCCTTTGGTTATCTTTTGTGATAACACTGGAGCAATAGCACAAGCAAAGGAACCACGGTCGCACCAGAAGTCCAAGCACATACAGAGACGGTTTCACTTGATCCGGGAGATCATTGATCGAGGCGAGATCAAAGACTGCAAGGTTCATACAGATGACAATCTGGCTGACCCGCTTACAAAGCCTCTGGCGCAGCAGAAGCATGAGAAGCACTGTAATAATATGGGTTTGAGATTTCTCAACCATTAGATTAAGTGCAAGTGGGAGATTGTTGGGGTATGCCCTTAAGGCTAATGTTTGAGGCCTTGGGATTATATCAGTATCATGTATAAACTCTTTGTTTATAAAGGAAATGGTTGTTATTCAGTTTGTTACATCATCTGCTGCAATATGTATACTTCTGAATAATGTCTCAATGCTGTTCAGCTTGGCTGACATGCAGTATTGTCCTTAGTCGAGATATCTTGGTGAACATGAGACAGCCTTGATATGATTGAGACTAATATGTGTTCTAATCTTATAGGATGCTTCGAGCATGGAATAAGATGTAGACTCATGGGTACATTGGATGTACTGGACAGACCCTACTAGGATATTCAATTGCTTGTCACAATGTGAATAATCCTTGTATGCGAACAAGTGGCATATTTCCTCTGACTTGAGATCACTTGTGTTTCTAAATGATGATTGTCATTGTTTTGAGGTAGTTCAATATCATTTGAAACATAATGGTTATAGACTATCTTGGATAATGATCATGAGTCAGGTTAGGACACTAGTGATAGATAAAGGATTGCCGTCTCCTTGTTTAGGAGAGTGATGTTCTAAAGGGGCCCCCTGGATGAGATGATTGAGAAAGTGTATGGCCATACCCAGATGACTATGTTCATCTGATCTACTCATGCTCATCATATTGGAGTCACAGGTTTGACACGCTTGTCCAATAAGAACATCCAGTGGCAAAGGAAACATGTATACCTAGTGAAGTGGATTCACACTTGTGCTATGGTTTGGGTGTAGTCTTGGAAGACTCTTTTCTTTATATTGGGAGACATGATGTGTTGCTAGATACCCCTCGCTGATCGTGATAACGTAAGTTATCGTTACCAACATTTAAAGGAAACCCTTAGGGTCGCACAATTTGATGATATGGCTTACTTAAGTCAGATCGTGTGGACTGAATTGTTTTGGTTCAGTTTAAAGGAGTTTAAACTCTGATTGTAAGTGAGATCTGGTCTGATCTTGTTTGATTGATTAGGGCTTGAGATCGGTAAGCTTCGATCGAGAGTATTGATGCTAGATCTGTGAGATCAAGAGCATCAAGAGATGAACGGTTAGATCTGGAGCCTTAGGGTTTAATTATGATCTAGACCAAAGGCTTGGCTTAATTGGTCTTTGAACCAAACCAAAAGGAACCCGTTCACATGAGTGAACGCATGGTTCAAAGTCAGGATGCGTTTTGGTTGGTTCGTGAACGCATGAGTGGATGCGTTAAGCGTTTGCTAATTTTGGAAGTTCCAAAAATGAATGCACGCCTCCACGTTCCAAAACGCTCGCCCCTCTTTTGGTCTTGCACTTGTGTGGCTCGTCTACACTAGGAATAGAGAAGCATTCGGCCAAAGGAGAGAACTAGTCTCGCATCTCATCTTCCTTCACACGACAAGGATACTTGGAGCCTTGCTAGCACAAGAAGCAACAAGGAGTAGGCGATCACATCTTGTGTGCGGTGCCTTTGGAGAAGAAGCGCTTGCATCTTTCTCTTCCAAATCGCCATCCAAGCGAAATGGCTATGGTATGAATCCAAACTATATGAAGTTGATCATATATTCTTGCAAAATATGTTTAGAAACCCTTGCTTCCGCTATGAAAGTTTTATATGCTCCTCCTACTAGGGTTTCGCCCCCCCCCCTTGAAGGGGACTTTCAAGGGTTTTGCCGCTGTGGACCTTAAACCTCTCAAGTCGACAAGATAATCTACTGCACACACTGCCGCTCTATAAGTAGTCACACCCTTTCTCTACAACTCCAAGAGTGCCCACTCTTGTAAATCGCCAATGAAGGTGTGAAACTCCTCCTCCTTCTGCATGTTGGGAACCTCCAACAATAGTGAAGCAAACTGCTTCACAATCTCTCTCACAGGTCTAGTGTGTCTCAAATTCCTGATGGTCATGCGAGCATTGAACAATGTGTTCGTGGGTCTGAACTGAGCCCTCATCTCAGTCTTTAGGGCCTCCCAATCTGGGATCTCTGGTGTGTCCCCCTCTATCCTGGGAGCAACATGTGTTCTACATCATAGTTTGGCATCCCCTCTGAGATAGGATGCACAAACCTCAATCCTGTCAACCTCTACAACTGCTGCTGCCCTGAAATAGTGCTCCATGTCAAATATGAAATTCTCCAGTTCCTTTACCTCTCTCGAACCCGTGAAGGTGGATGGCTTGGGAACATGGCGTCTGATTGGGTGAACTGTTGGTGGCGCCATAGGTGTGGGTGGCTAGGAAGCCACCTGCGCTACCGCCAACCTCAAAGTAGTGACCTCCGCCATGGCTGTCTCCAAAGAATGTGCCATGCTAGCCAACTGACCCTGCATCTCCTCCTTATAGAGATGAAATACCCCCATCAAGGCCTCAATGGGCTCAGGGAGTGGATCTCCCTACCACTCTGTGTCCTCCTCAAGACCCAGAGCGGTCTCCAGTCTTAAGAACCTATCCTCGAACTACGCCATACTCCTAGTATTCGGTGCAATCTCTGAAAAACTACTAGAACTGCTGGAAAATACTTAGTCTCGCCAGAACTGACCGATTAGTAAGAATACCGAGGAACTACACCTCGATGCTAGGCACCGACATACGCAATCCCCAAACGGTAATCAAGCTAACATCTATATCTCGTACAACCAAACGTCCCAACTCTAAAATCCAGCAAATCCCGGTGAACTCTGCTGAAAGATGGGCTCATCACCTTTTGGTTTATCATCCTTGTAAGGTGACGAACTAGGTTGGGACTACTCATGTACAGGAGATTTTTCTAAGTCTAGTTCATTATCATGTTCAATATTTTGCTCTTTATCATTATCCTCAACTCTCATTTTTGGTTCATCTAATTGCCTTCCACTCCTAGTAATTATAGCATTACAGTGCTCCCTAGGGTTAAATTCAGCCTTGGCAGGTATTTGGTTATCTAGAGTTTTGTTGTGAGCTGCTAAAGATCCTACCTGAGAAGTAAGATGATTAACCATTTCCTTAAGATCTTCAATTTCCTTAATTTTAATTTGTCATGAATTGATTTTGACTAGCCATAAACTTTTCAAGCATGGACTCTACACTAAAAGAGTTTACCTTTTCAGTCAAGCTTCGCCATCCATCATTCTCATTTTACCATGTTGATCACAATATAGAATTCCTTCTTCAGTAGCCAATTGGTTATGGTTCAGGGCCATCTCCTCAGACAAGGTGAAAGCATCTTCAATTGTTTTGCTCATGAGGGCTCCTCCTGTAGCAACATCAACAGTCAGTCGGGTATTATAAAGTAAGCCATTATAAAATGTATGAATTAGAACCCAATTTTCAAGGCCATGGTGAGGGCACTTCCGTTGTAATTCGATGAAACACTCCCATGCCTTGCTAAAAAACTCGCCATCCTGCTGTACAAAGCTAGTAATCTAGTTTCTTAACTGGATTGTGATGTAGCTACTATAGGAGGGATGGTCCTTAAAGCCATACACTAAGATTTTACACAATGCAAGCGAAAACGGGAGAGGGTCTTTGGAACGCTTCGGAAATGTAGCAGAAACACGATGAACACAACAGCACTCAACTACATAATGTAACCTCGTAGCAATTTAGAACACTCACGTAGCAGATTTTAAGCTCAGCACGTCGCAGTGGGGAGTAGCGGATTTGCAGGGCACAGCTCACTCGCCTATGCGCCTGAAACAAACCAAAGAACAACGGAACGTCCATGCCTCCGACGAACGAATACTCGTGGAAGGTCAAAAATTGTAACGGAAATGAACACGATGAAATGAAAAGACAGGCGGACCTAATGTTGGGGTATGCCCTTAAGGCTAATGTTTGAGGCCTTGGGATTGTAACAGTATCATGTATAAACTCTTAAGTTTATAAAGGCAATGGTTATTATTCAGGTTGTTACATCATCTGCTGCAATGTGTGTTCTTCTGAATAATATCTCAAAAGCTGTTCAGCTAGGCTGACATGCTATGTTGTCCTTAGTCGAGATATCTTGGTGAACATGAGACAGCCTTGATATGATTGAGACTAATATGTGCTCTAATCTTATAGGATGCTTCGAGCATGGAATAAGATGTAGACTCATGGGTACATTGGATGTACTGGACAGACCCTACTAGGATATTCAATTGCTTGTCACAATGTGAATAATCCTTGATTGCAACAAGTGGCACATGTCCTCTGACTTGAGATCACTTGTGTTTCTAAATGATGATTGTCATTGTTTTGAGGTAGTTCAATATCATTTGAAACATAATGGTTATAAACTATCTTGGATAATGATCATGAGTCAGGTTAGGGCACTAGTGATAGATACAGGATTGCCGTCTCCTTGTTTAAGGAGTGTGATGTTCTAAAGGGCCCCCCCTGAATGAGGTGATTGAGAAAGTGTATGGCCATACCCAGGTGACTATGATCATCTGATCTAATCATGCTCATCATATTGGAGCTACAGGCTTGACACGCTTGTCCAATAAGAACATCCAGTGGCAAAGGAAATATGTATGCCTTGTGAATGGATTCACACTTGTGCTATGGTTTGGGTGTAGTCTTGGAAGACTCTTTCCTTTATATCGGGAGACAGTGATGTGTTGCTAGATACCCCTCACTGATCGTGATAACGAAAGTTATCGTTACCGACATTTAAAGGAAACCCTCAGGGTCGCACAATTTGATGATATGGCTTACTTGAGTCAGATCGTGTGGACTGAATTGTTTGGGTTCAGTTTGAAGGGATTTAATCTCTGATTATAAGTGAGATCTGGTCTGATCATGTTTGATTGATTAGGGCTTTAGATCGGTAAGCTTTGATCGAGAGAGTTGATGCTACATCGGTGAGATCAGGAGCATCATGAAATGAACGGTTAGATCTTGAACCTTTAGGGTTTATTGTGATCTAGACCATATGGCTTGGGTTAATTGGTCTTGGACCAAACCGACATTGAACCGGCTCATGAATGAGCGCATGGTTCATGGGAGATGAGTTAAGCACTTGGTTCACTTAAGGGTGAACGCTTGAGCCTTGACTACTTTCCATTTTGGGAATTCGGTTTCCAAATGGAATGTATGTAACGCCTCCACATTAGTGTGGGAGGTTAACTCTCTCGCCGATCTCTCTCTTGTGAGGGCTTCTCCATTTTTTCGGTGGTGTGAAGACTTGACGAAAAGAGGAGAGAAGGAAGTCTCGGCCAAGCTTGATCTCTCATCATCCTCACGCGACAAGGACCCTTTGAAGCACTTTGCTAGCACAAAGGATTCAAAGGAGCAAGCCATCTTCATTTGTTGTGTGCGTCACCTTTGGAGAAGGAGCACTTGCGTCTTTGCTTCCAAGGCACCATCCAATTCGATGGCATTGGTATGATCTCCTTCTTGATCTAATCAATCTATCAAAGTTGATCATATGAGCATATAAGCGATTGTGTTGTTGAAACCCTAGCAAAATTGCATGCGCCCCCTGAATTAGGGTTTCATCTGCTTGCGCTCCCCCTTGAAGGGGACTCTTCAATTGGTATCAGAGCTAGGATCTTATATGGTTCATATGATTGCTATGTATGTTATGTGATCCTTGTATGCTTAGATCTTCCTTACATGCGAGATTTACATGTAAATATTATACATGCCGAAACTTGTATGTTTCCTTGGCGCATGTATGTTGGTTGCGCTTCTATCATGTTGTTGTAATTGTTTTTCTAAAACCCTAAATGACATGCGCGACTTTCATTAGATCTAAGCCGCACCTACAATAAACCCTTAGACGGGTTAGTAGGGTTGAAGTCATCTCTAGTTCAGATCCAACTAGTCTGATCAGACCATCTGACAGCCTAGATGGGTCGACCAGATGGCACCTATGCGCATGCATTAGGTGGCTATAGGTCGACTGCATCAAAGGCGTGTAGCGATGTCTGGTTGAGACAACCTATGAACGCACATGAGTTAGGCCCGGGGTCACACCCGCTTGCCAAAACTCATGAGGGTTGTTCAGCCCTTTGCGCATGCATGGTTGACCATTAGGTCAACTCAAGTCAGTTAGGACTTGGTGCATGCAAGGGCAGTGGATCTAACTAGTTTGATGAGTGGATCCCTATTAATGGACCGTTGTAAGGTTGTAGGGCATATAAGAAAACTAAAATTAATGCCAATGGGTTTTCAAAATTTTATTTTCTTAATGGATCACATGTTGATTGTAAGCATCTGCTTGTTTATTTAATCTTATGTGGGTTGCCCTTTTAATGTGTGCTGCGCTGGGGCCTGCGAGCCTGGTAAATTATTATTTTTGTGATCTGCGAATCACATTTCTAATTAATTTATTGTATAATTGACCTGCGTGTCAAACTTGTCTAGATAGATTAAAATGTACTTTTAATCTGACAAGAGCTCAAAGCACACATAGCAAGGCGCAAGCAGTTGGTGGGCGCACCTGAGCTGCAGAGGGCGCTTGGGCCCTGGTCTGGGCCAGATGAGAGGCAAAAGACCCAAGAAGCAAGTGAAGACTTAAGATAACTTAAGGTCTTACTTAGGGTTAATGGGCTTTTACCACATAAGATCAGCATGCTTTCTATTTATTGCTTTTATAATTAGAATTGCATGAGTTTATCTTCTGCTATCACCATAGGAATTGCATGATAGTCAAGAAGATAAAAGACCGTTAAAATCCAACGCTAACATCTCAAGCTCGTAAGCCTTCTGACGCGAAACCTCACTGTTCTGACTATCATTGGAGCCGTGTTGTACCCACTCAGTGGGCACGTCCATCTATCTTCAGACGGTGCGAGATTACACCTGCGTGTTGCAGAGAAGGGATTTATCGCTTCTCGTTGCTCAGCATAGCACGTGGTGGTCCAGGGAGTAGGTCGGGTCAGCTTGACCATGTAGGCTACATATGTGGAGCATATGGTAGTACATGGAGGCAGCCATCTATGGGGTCAGAGATTGTGTTGTACCAACTCAGTTGGCACAGTCTGCTGGATTGCCCAGATGAAGGGGAATCGCACGGGTTGGCGATTGGCTGGGACAGCCTACCAGAGATTAGTGCTTGTACTCTCTGTGCATCTTATCTCGCCTGAGCGGGACGCGGAGACCAAGTATGAAATCTGGATCCCATCTCACTAAAAGAGTGTTACTCTTTCGGACTGTTTAATGGATTTTTCAGTCAGATAAAATAGTGAGAAAAGAATCTTTCTTAAGTCCTGAATTGATTCTAAACATTGATACTGACCTTGCTGTTCTTGCATTGTTGTAGATTCCTGCAGCAACAAACACCATGAGCTTCAATGTGCGATCCCTACTGGAAAGGGAGAAGTTTGCTGGGCCAAACTTCTCAGACTGGTTCGGACACCTTAAGATCGTTCTTAAGGCAGAGAGGAAACTGTATGTCCTCGAGACGGCTGTGCCGCCTCAACCCGCTGCGAACGCCGCAAGGGCGGTTCGCGATGCCTATGAAAAGCATGTCAATGATAGCATTGATGTTGCTTGCCTGATGCTAGCGTCTATGACGCCACCGCTGCAGCGTCAGCATGAGGATATGTCGGCTATAGAGATTATAGCGAACCTCAAGATGCTGTATGCTGCATAGGCGAGGACTGAGCGCTATAATCTGACCAAGCTTTTCTTTCAGAGCAAACTGGCTGAAGGGAGCCCAGTGGGAGCTCACGTGCTCAAGATGATTGGGCACAAGGAGGCTCTGGAGAAACTGGGGCATACCATCAATCAGGAGCTTGCTGTAGACATTATTCTGCAGTCTCTCCCGCCCTCTTTCGATGCGTTCATTATTAACTTTAATATGAACAAAATCGATTGTACTCCGGCAGAGCTGCTGAATATGCTCTTGACTACTGAGGAAACTCTGAAGGGAAAGCCTTCAACCTCTGTCTTAATGGTTCCTTCAAGGAACAAGAAGAAGGGGAAGAAGGGCAAGGCCCCTGTCAAGAGTTACAGCAAGGCTCTGAAACAGAAGGTTAAGCGGTCAAAGGACAACAGGTGTTTCCACTGTGGCCAGTTGGGTCACTGGAAAAAGGACTGTAAAGCGCTCCAAGGAGATAAGAGGGGAAGCATCGCTTCTGGCTTAGGTATATACGTGACGGAAGTCATGGTTTCATCTTCTTCTATTTCATGGGTGTTGGACACTGCATGTGGAGTTCACATTTGTTCAAATGTACAGGAACTCAAGAGAAGAAGACAGGTGGGACAGCATGAGGTGGACCTACGCGTTGGAAACGGGGCACGGGTTGCTGCTGTTGCTGTAGGGATTATTACATCTCATTACCATCTGGCATTGTATTAGAATTAAACAATTGTTACTTTGTACCCAGTATTACCAAAAATATTATCTCTATTCCTGCTCTTGTCAGGAAAGGGTTTTCCTTTGAATGCAAGATTTCAAAGTGTTATCTTACTCTTGATAATATTGTTTATGCTACTGGTTCAATTAACAATGGGTTATTCATGTTGGACATGGAATATTCTATACAAAATATTGATAATAAGAAAGCCAAGTATGCTGATGATAGCACCTTGTTATGGCATAGTCGTTTAGGCCATATTAACAAGAAGCGCATTAAGCAGTTGCATGATCATGGACTGCTGGGATCATTCTCCTATGAGGAGATTGATACATGCAAAGCTTGTTTGATGGGTAAAATGACGAAGTCTCCTTTTCCTAACAAAGGTCAAAGGGCTTCAGGTTTACTTGACCTTATACACACTGATGTATGTGGGCCATTTAGTAAACATGCCAGAGGTGGCTATCAGTACTTCATTACCTTTACTGATGATTTCAGTAGATATGGGTATGTCTATCTAATGAGACATAAGAGTGAATCTTTTGACAAGTTCAAAGAGTTCAAAAATGAAGTACAGAATCAGCTAGGCCGAAATATCAAGGCACTTCGTTCTGATCGAGGTGGAGAATACTTGAGTCATGCGTTTACTGACTATCTAAAAGAGTGTGGGATTATCTCACAGCTCACTCCGCCAGGAACACCGCAATGGAATGGTGTGTCCGAGAGGAGAAATAGAACGTTACTTGATATGGTTCGTTCTATGATGAGTCAGGCTACTCTACCTTACTCCTTTTGGGGTTTTGCACTGGAAACAGCTGCAAAGGTACTAAACCGAGTGCCATCCAAGGCAGTTTCAAAGGCTCCATATGAGTTATGGTATGGGAAACAGCCTAGCTTGACATTTATCAGGATCTGGGGTTGCGAGGCTTATGTCAAAAAGCTCGCCTCTGGGAAACTAGAGAGCAGATCTGAGAAATGTATCTTTGTCGGATACCCTAAGGAAACTAAGGGTTATTATTTCTTCGATCCCAAAGAGAACAAGGTATTTGTTGCTCGGACGGCCATATTTCTTGAGAAGGAGTTTCTTCTGCAAGAAGCCAGTGGGAGAGAAATAAAGCTTGATGAGAATCCAGAGGAAGGGCAAAGTAATCAAGCACAGTTGGATGAGCCTGAGCCGGTAAATCAGGTTATTGAACAACTTGAGGCTCAGATATCACGGGAACCGCGTAGATCGGGAAGGATCCGTCGACAGCCTGAGCACTATGACGGAGTCTACATCATTGATAATGATGAACCCCTTACTTATGCGGATGCGGTCAGTGGACCGGAGTCAGCAAGATGGCTTGAAGCTATGCGAAGCGAAATGGACTCCATGTCAGATAACCAAGTCTGGGATTTGGTTGATCCACCTCCGGGAGTAATCCCTATAGGCTGTAAATGGATCTTCAAGAAGAAGATTGACATGGATGGTAACGTGGTTACCTATAAAGGCAGGCTAGTTGCGAAAGGTTTCAAACAAATCTACGGGATAGATTATGATGAAACTTTCTCTCCTGTAGCCATGTTCAAGTCTATTCGGATTCTTTTCGCGATAGCAGCATATTATGATTATGAGATCTGGCAGATGGATGTGAAGACTGCTTTCCTTAATGGAAAACTGGATGAGGATGTGTATATGACACAACCTGAAGGTTTCACTAATCCATCAGATCGTCATAAAATATGCAAGTTAAAGAAGTCCATTTATGGACTTAAACAAGCATCAAGAAGCTGGAATATTCGTTTTGATGAATCTATCTCTGAGTTTGGTTTCATCAAGAACGAAGATGACCCGTGTGTATATAAGAGGTTTAGTGGGAGCGTAATTACATTCCTAGTCCTCTACGTCGATGATATCTTAATCATTGGAAACGATATTCCTGAACTGCATGCTGTTAAGGCATGGTTAGGAAAATGTTTCCAGATGAAAGATCTAGGAGAAGCAGCCTATGTATTAGGTGTGAAGATCTACAGGGATAGATCAAAGAGGCTTCTCGGGCTGTGCCAGAGTACTTACATCGATAAAGTCCTGGAGAGATTCCATTTAGAGAATTCTAAAAGAGGACATCTTCCAGTCAGACATGGTCTGAATCTTTCAAAGAGTCAGTGTCCACAAACACAGACTGAGAAAGAGGAAATGGACAATATGTCTTATGCTTCGGCTATTGGGTCCATTATGTATGCGATGTTGTGTACTCGCCCAGACGTCGCTTACGGGTTAAGTGTTACCAGTCGATTCCAAAGTAATCCAGGTCAGGCACACTGGATTGCAGTCAAGAACATTTTAAAATATCTGCGGAGGACCAAAGATATGTTCTTGATGTATGGTGGTCAGGAAGAACTCAGTATTGAAGGATATACTGACGCTTCGTTCCAGTCGGACCAGGATGATTTCCGATCGCAATCAGGCTATGTTTTTAGCTTGAATGGTGGAGCAGTGGTGTGGAAGAGTTTCAAACAGTCAACTGTTGCTGATTCCACAACAGAAGCCGAGTATGTTGCAGCCTCGGAAGCATCCAAGGAGGCAGTGTGGATTCGTAAGTTCATTCAGGAACTTGGTGTCGTTCCTTCGAGTGCAGATCCTTTGGTTATCTTTTGTGAAAACACTGGAGCTATAGCACAAGCAAAGGAACCACGGTCGCACCAGAAGTCCAAGCACATACAGAGACGGTTTCACTTGATCAGGGAGATCATTGATCGTGGCGAGATCAAAGTCTGCAAGGTTCATACAGATGACAATCTGGCTGACCCGCTTACCAAGCCTCTGGCGCAGCAGAAGCATGAGAAGCACTGTAATAACATGGGTTTGAGATTTCTCAACCATTAGATTAAGTGCAAGTGGGAGATTGTTGGGGTATGCCCTTAAGGCTAATGTTTGAGGCCTTGGGATTGTAACAGTATCATGTATAAACTCTTAAGTTTATAAAGGCAATGGTTATTATTCAGGTTGTTACATCATCTGCTGCAATGTGTGTTCTTCTGAATAATGTCTCAAAAGCTGTTCAGCTAGGCTGACATGCTATGTTGTCCTTAGTCAAGATATCTTGGTGAACATGAGACAGCCTTGATATGATTGAGACTAATATGTGCTCTAATCTTATAGGATGCTTCGAGCATGGAATAAGATGTAGACTCATGGGTACATTGGATGTACTGGACAGACCCTACTAGGATATTCAATTGCTTGTCACAATGTGAATAATCCTTGATTGCAACAAGTGGCACATGTCTTCTGACTTGAGATCACTTGTGTTTCTAAATGATGATTGTCATTGTTTTGAGGTAGTTCAATATCATTTGAAACATAATGGTTATAAACTATCTTGGATAATGATCATGAGTCAGGTTAGGGCACTAGTGATAGATACAGGATTGCCGTCTCCTTGTTTAAGGAGTGTGATGTTCTAAAGGGCCCCCCCTGAATGAGATGATTGAGAAAGTGTATGGCCATACCCAGGTGACTATGATCATCTGATCTAATCATGCTCATCATATTGGAGCTACAGGCTTGACACGCTTGTCCAATAAGAACATCCAGTGGCAAAGGAAATATGTATGCCTTGTGAATGGATTCACACTTGTGCTGTGGTTTGGGTGTAGTCTTGGAAGACTCTTTCCTTTATATCGGGAGATAGTGATGTGTTGCTAGATACCCCTCACTGATCGTGATAACGAAAGTTATCGTTACCGACATTTAAAGGAAACCCTCAGGGTCGCACAATTTGATGATATGGCTTACTTGAGTCAGATCGTGTGGACTGAATTGTTTGGGTTCAGTTTGAAGGGATTTAATCTCTGATTATAAGTGAGATCTGGTCTGATCATGTTTGATTCATTAGGGCTTTAGATCGGTAAGCTTTGATCGAGAGAGTTGATGCTAGATCGGTGAGATCAGGAGCATCATGAAATGAACGGTTAGATCTTGAACCTTTAGGGTTTATTGTGATCTAGACCATATGGCTTGGGTTAATTGGTCTTGGACCAAACCGACATTGAACCGGCTCATGAATGAGCGCATGGTTCATGGGAGATGAGTTAAGCACTTGGTTCACTTAAGGGTGAATGCTTGAGCCTTGACTACTTTCCATTTTGGGAATTCGGTTTCCAAATGGAATGTATGTAACGCCTCCACATTAGTGTGGGAGGTTAACTCTCTCGCCGATCTCTCTCTTGTGAGGGCTTCTCCATTTTTTCGGTGGTGTGAAGACTTGACGAAAAGAGGAGAGAAGGAAGTCTCGGCCAAGCTTGATCTCTCATCATCCTCACGCGACAAGGACCCTTTGAAGCACTTTGCTAGCACAAAGGATTCAAAGGAGCAAGCCATCTTCATTTGTTGTGTGCGTCACCTTTGGAGAAGGAGCACTTGCGTCTTTGCTTCCAAGGCACCATCCAATTCGATGGCATTGGTATGATCTCCTTCTTGATCTAATCAATCTATCAAAGTTGATCATGCATATAAGCGATTGTGTTGTTGAAACCCTAGCAAAATTGCATGCGCCCCCTGAATTAGGGTTTCATCTGCTTGCGCTCCCCCTTGAAGGGGACTCTTCACCTAACCCATCGGAGGCGATGGGATTTACTTTACTGCTTCAAAAACCAGGAGGAAAACACTTCAGAGTCGAGGAATCGACCACGACTCTTACAAACTTTGAAGGCGAAGTGTCAACTTTGACTTCTACATGCGCTGGAGGCACTCAGCTCACCAGGAGTACTCTACCACCAAGAGAACTAAGGAACACAACACCCCAGCCTCCTCTTTTATTGAATAAGAGGGCAGGGAACAAGACAAAGCAGAAAAAAGACAAGCTACTTTAACAACTAACTACTCATGCAGGCCACAAGGTGGTCAAGCTGCTACTACAAGACAAAGCAAAACAAACTTCTTCCTAATATTAGATGAAGCTAGTGCATGGTCTTTTGGTCTTCGTATGGAGGCGGTTGGGTGGTCATACGCGTTTGGAGCATACTGTGACAAAACAGCAGAATTTGGACGTCGTGGGTTGGGTTACGACGGATGTGGCACGCTCTTGGGCCATGTTGCTAAGATGATTGCGTAGCCCCTCAGGTGTTGGGCCCACAATGGTCTGATAACTCCTACAAAACGGTCCGGCAGTTGAGAAGTGCATTGAGATCGCTGTACCTCCACCTTGTTAGGCTCTGTCGGGTCCTCCATGGATGGTTTAACATGGTACGGAGGGTTGTGGACGTCGAAACAGGGTCGTCGGGGCAGTTCTGCGGCTTCTGGGGTGATCACGGCATGGCCATGTTGGTGCACACGGCCGTGAACAAGTGTGCCAGAGTTCACAAAAACTTCCACGGCCTGACCGCTGTAATTTCCACACCCGTGACTTTCTTCATGTAGTTGTCTGCAGGACTCACGAGGCTTGATTTTCATCGCTGCGTACCCCAGGGAACTTTTTGTAGAAAATCTGACTTGTGCATGTGAAGCCACCCCCGAATCGGGTAGTTGTCCGTAGGACTCACGGCGCGTGGCTTCCGTCGTTGGGTACCTCGAGGAACTTTCTGTTGAAAATCTGACTTGTGCGTGTGAAGCCACCCCCGAATTGGGTAGTTGTCCGCAGGACTCACGGGGCATGGCTTCCGTCGCTGGGTACCCCAAGGAACTTTCTGTGGAAAATCTAACTTGTGCATTTGAAGCCACCCCTGAATCGGGTAGTTGTCCACAGGACTCACGGGGCATAGCTTCCATCGCTGGGTACGCTGAGGAACTTTCTATGGAAAATTTTTGGTGTGCCATCTGGGCCAGACTTTCGCCTTCTTTCATGCTGTCTTCTCTTGCATTAGATTGTGTTGTTGGGTGGGAAGTACTTAATCAAGAAAGCATTTGATAGTTATTCCCTTGTGGTGAAGGTACCGGTAGGTCGAGATTGTTGCCAAGAACATGCTCGGTCCCTAAGAGAAAAAGGAAACAATCTTAGTTTTAAAGCATCATCAGAAACACAATTAATTTTAATGATGTCAAAATATTCAAGAAAGAGATATAAATACTGATAAGGGTCTTCAGGTGGTGAACCTCCAAACTGATTTTGCTATATTATATATATGAAAGCTGGCTTGATTTCAAAGTTATTAGCCTCAATAGCTGGTCTAGCCTTGCTAAAGTGTATATCTTGTGGATTAGGGGCTGCATAGTCCCTAAGTGATCTCCTTTCTGCCATAGCTGCTTCTTCTTCTTGTCTGTCTTCAAACCTGAGTTTCTTGCGCAGTCTAAGTAGATAGATCAAATAATTTCAATATAAGCAAAAAAAATAGAAAATAAACAAAACCTAGTATAGCAATACTTTCAATATCTTCAATATTCACAAAACTAAGGTCCCCGGCAACGGCGCCAAAAACTTGTTGTGTCCGCAAGTGCATGGATACTCGAAGTAATAATTAAGATATCGAACCACTGAGACCTTGTATATCAAGTACCGAATTATAGATTTCTTACTAGCTAGGCAATTGAATAGGATGAAAGCAAAGTATCAAAAACTACGCGAAAAAGTTAGAGAGAGCAACCAGGACTAGGGTTTCATCCACCTTAATTTCAATGACTAGATCTAAATAAGTGGTCGTTAGTCTAATTTTATTATGATAACGATATAATTTACTTTATAAAGAAATCATCTCGCTTTCACGTAGACAATTTACAAAGAACCAATCCTCACTTTCGCACATAATTTATTCAATGCTAAAGAGAAGTAAATCATTGACAAAGAACTCAAAGATCACTTTCATGCATCCAAATTCTAAGTCAATCATCCAAGTGAAAACTAAATACTTTCATACTTTAGTTTTCACAGGTTCTACTTAAGGTTTTCCAACGATTTGATACTTAATTTCTTACAGTATCATCATGTTTATTTCATTAACTCAATCCTAGTTCAAATAATCAACATGGCAATAAGCTTCCAAAATGTAGAAATTAGAACAAACGTAATTTCTTATGATGAGTTCCTAAATCTCAATTTTAGGGTTCCAAGTTTTCGCAAATCACTTTTCAATCCATATCACAAAAACTCTACATCATGTTGACAATATGAAACAACAAAGAATTTAAAGGCAATCATCAGATAAATAGAATTATCATAGTAAAATTATCCTAACGAAATAAATTTATCTAGTCATTAAGAAGTTAAGGGGATTACACCCCCCCCCCCCTTTCCCAAAAAGTGTTTAAGCTATCATAGTTGAAGAATTATAGTAAACCATAGTTTCGAATGATCAGAAATCGAAGAGAAAGGAAAAATTCAACTAACAGCACGGCTGTAATGAGAATTACAGCCGTAATTTCTAGTATGAACTGTGGTGGGGATGTCTCTTTTGTTGATTTCTCCTGCGATCGATCTCCTATCGCTCTGAAACTTCTAGGGTATGTTCTCCTCCTCCAGGCGCAGCTTCCCTTCAAATTTTACGGCCGGAGACTAAGTCCAGCATATCATCAAGTCTAGGTATAGGGAACCTATAATTGATGGTGATCCGGTTGATGCCGCGACTGTCGATGCACATCTGCCACGACCCGTCCTTCTTGGGTGTGAGCAATGCAGGGACTATGCATGGACTTAGGCTCTCACAGATGTACCCCTTAGTGAGCAGGTCATCCACCTAACGCTGTAGTTCAGCGTGTTCAGTTTGGGTCAAATGATGATGGGGCAGATTTGGGAGGGGCACTCCCGGGATAAGATCGATGACGTGCAGAATCTCCCTAGCTAGAGGGAGACTGTGGGGCAAGTCCTCCAGGCTAATGTCAGCAAACTTAGTCAAAAGGGTTGAGAGTTCCGGGGGTGGTGTCGTGTCTACTATAGTGGAGGACTCTGGGGACTCACGCAACATCAAGGCATAAACAACCTTAGATTCTGTGGCCTCGCTCGTAAGCGCAGAGGTGCGCATAAGGGACACAAGAGTGGGTGCTGGCAGGGTAGCCACGGGAGGGACAACTACACCCTTGGAGGTGGTCGCGCGTAGTTCCTTGGGTGGAGCTGGGATCAAATGGATCTTCTGGTCACCATGGTCAAACACATAGGTGTTCGATCGGCCATAGTGAACCACATCTCGATCATAGAGCAAGGGGCGTCCTAAAAGGACGTGGGCAACATCCATTCCCACCACGTCACACCACACCTTCTCACGATAGTCCTTAAATGCGATGGAAACTTGGCAACGATGGGTAACCGGGAGGTTCGATGCGTCAACCCACGCGATCGAGTAGGGCTTGGGGTGGGGCTCTAAGGGAAGGCCTATGTTAGTGATCACGGTCAGGGAGACCACGTTCAAACTACTTCCCCCATCGATGACAATCTTACATGAGTGCCCGTTGCACTTAATGTAAGTTATGAAGATGCTTGTGCGCCTCCAGTCCTCGGAGGGCGGGGTTTGGACAAGGGTGCACCTCACAACCGCAAGTGTGGGATGACCCGACTCAACACTCGTGTAACACTCAGCTTCTACATCACACTCCTCGTGCTCACGGGTAATAGTGGCTACATCATGCTTCCTTTCCCAAGGATCCATGCGAGAGAGAGAACACAAGGATGTGATAGGGATGATACCTCTAATGCTTGTCAAGTTGATGATGCTAAGTGGAAGATGCTCAAGTGCTCATCCTCTACAAGTATCCACGTGTCAACCTTCTCAACGTTGCTCGCTTCCACGCTTGGTGCTAGCCTCGGGAAGAGAATCAAGCCTTGAGGGTTCCTTCACTTCACTTACGCCACCTTCAAGGAAGTTGTTCCAAGTGCCAGGGAAGAAGAGTTGTTGCCATCAAGCACTTCCCCAAGCTCCACCAAGAGGAGAAGAAGGAGAAGAATGCTTGCGGTTTCAAGGAGGAAGAGAGATTGCACCACCACTAAGTTGCTCTCGCCCTTGCTCTTCTTATTCACGTGAAGGAGAGGTCTAAGTGGCTCACACATGCATCTATTATATAGATGCAAGAGGCGGTTTAGCAAGAGGGGTGGGCGCAAATTCTTCCAAGGAGAAATCAGCTAGGGTTATGGGATTGGGTGCAATTAGGGTTTGAGGTAAGGAAAGTGCCCAAGACTTTACCATAAACCTCATCCCCTCTTCCTTATGCGCCCAAGACATTTCCATAGAAGTTCTCAAGCCATATCAGCCCCAACTCTTGCCTTAGAGTCAAGCATACCATCAAGGGTTCAAGGGCTAGGGGCCAATTGCTTCCTAGTGAAGCATTAGGTGCCTCTTTCACCCCATTATACCCTTCATGCGCCTATGGGGATAATTTCTCCACATTATACCCTTTTAGCCAATTCTCTCTTCATGACAACTGCATATTATGCCTCATTGGGTAATGAGCTAGCCCGAACTTCATTACATGGGCTGATTAAGCCATTGGATCCAATCCAATGCAACCCAAATCCAAATGTAACCATTCTAGGTCAATTTCGGGTCAACCTACCTAAAAAGAAGTTTGGCTCAAATAACTCTCTTCCAACTGATGGAGGCAGATCTGTTCGGACTCGAAGGAAACCCCTTCGATATGGGTTCCCTTAGAGTCCCCTTTCTTTCATTGCATTTAGGTTAGTTTACCTTTCAATAAAGCCGTGCATCATATAGTCAATTATGGCAAGTCCAAATGTAGTAGGTTTGTGCATTGTAATGCATGTGTCTTTATGTACTTTGCATCATGGTAGGATAGTGTATCCTTGCATTGGTTATATTTTGGCAGGTCATTCTTAGCTACAGGATCAGCTCAAGCCTCAATCAAAGGTCAGCACAAGTCCCACTCAAAGGTCAGCTCAAGTCCCACTCAACAAACTCAGTTCAAGAAAGGAAAGAAGACTTCAACCCCTTCAACTCAAAGTTCAACTCAAGCCTTGGATCAACTCACTTGCTAGCACAACTTCCATCTTTGTTGGGCGCCTCTTTAATGAAGCTATCAGCCATCCATCCATGGATATGGGCCAACACACTAGCCCAAGCAAGGGAAGAATTCGAAATTATCATCCAACAAGATCCAAAATCAAAGGAAGACATTTACGAGGACTTAACATCTTACCTTGCCACCAAGCACTTATGGAAGGGATTCAAATTTTGAACTCTTCATTCATGCGCCCACAACCATCATGGAAAGAAACCATCTCGTCAAAACAAAGGACTATTGAAGACCCTATTCGAAATTCAAAGATTTCCCATAAGAGCATCACCAAAGAAAGGAAGAATCTCCACAATTAATTGCTTTCACACCACTCATTAAATGCTGAAATTTTCTCTCCTCTTTTGTAATTGGAGCCTAGGGGCAAATGACCACCTTGCCCACCCTCTATCTTGCCTATAAATGTAACCTCCCTCATGTACTCTCGTTAACTTTTGATGAAATAACATTGTCTATTAGTTTCCTAGGTTAATTGTTTGTGTTAGTGGTAGAATTCTCCTTTAACCGAGCCCCTCTCCCTTCTTCCAACTCTTCTACCGAAACCCTAAGAAGCTCTCCCCTTTGTTCATGTGCGCAACCACAAGGAGAACTTCTCTCACCCTCGGTTTGGAACAAGAAGGAGATCACCCTCGGCCTCATGGAGTCTTCATCCTCTTCGGCTAAGTCTCTTCTCTTAATCTCTTCATTTGGTTTTGAGAACTCTTCTCTACACTAATTCTTGATTAGATAACTTGTAGCTTGCGCTTGGAGTGGGTCTAGGTGGGGCGCCCCCCTTCCTTCTGTTCATCTATATTAAAATCTGTGACTTGTACGGATCTTCTGTGATTGCTTGTAAACTCCACCCTACACCTTCCATCAGAGTTGGACTGGTGAAGATCGGGAAGTACAGTCCTTCTATTCTCAAGGACTGCTCTGTAAGTTTATTTCTAGCAATTTACTTTTAGCATTTACAGCTTTCCTTAGTTTAATTCTCGGATTTCCCGTTACTATATAAAATACAAAAAATTAGTTTTCAAATCTCGTTAGTCAAAATCGGGTTTCTCTTATTATCTACATATTATCAAAACCGATTTCGAAATTCGTTGTTTGAATGCTTTAGACCCCTCTATCCTACATCAGCTTGGTATCAGAGCTTAGGCTCTTAGACTAGATTTTTAAGCCTTAAAACCTATTTTTCTACTTCTAAGCGGTCTTTGGAACTAGGTGTTTGAAAGAACTTGACTACATATCTACCTATCATTTGCTCTATTTTCAAAACTTGTATTTTTTTTTTTAAAACACCCATGCAAACCCGGTCTAAAACTCAACAACAGGAACAAAACCCCACAATGGATAATGCCACCGTGAATGAGAAATTTTACTTCTTGACTGAGCAAATAGGAACCCTTACCCAAAGCCTTGACCAACTTTCCACTGAGTTCCATGACTTTAAGGAAAGGTCTTCTAACCATGCTAGTGAACCACCACCTAGCCCTCATCATATGGAAACCCAACAACCTTGGAATGGGCATCAAAACCCAACCTCTATAGGACCCCAACAACCACCTACGTGGAATGGGCATCAAACCCCAACCCATGTAGGAACCCAACCTATGTGGAATGGATACCCCAATCCAAACCATGTAGGAACCCATCCTTATCCAACATGGAATGGATATCCCAATCCAAACCATGTAGGAATCCCTCAACCAAACATGTGGAATGGACCTCCTACTCAAACCCCACCTCAACCCAGATTTAGGGAGGATGATGTGCACTGCGCCATCAAACTCAATCCCCCAACCTTCAATGGCTCCTTAGAACCCCGATACTTCTTGGATTGGACAACCAAGCTCAAACAATACTTCGAGTGGAGCATGATCATTGAGCACAGCAAAGTCTGACTTGCAAAGTGCCTTCTTGAGGGAAATGCTAGGTTGTATTGGACCAATGTAGAGTACAACCAAGAGAGACTCAACCTACCTCCCATAGACACTTGGCTAGGAATGCGCCAACAACTTAAACTAAAATATGTCCCCTCATATTTTCAGAGTAAGTTGTTTGACTAAGCCTCTAGCTTAACCCAAGGATCTATGACTGTTGATCAATACACTGCTAGCTTTGAGGAATTCCTCCTTAGGGGAAACCCAGGAGAAAATCCCCTATTCACTCTTAGCAGGTATAAAAGCGGTCTCCGATCTGAGATTAGAAAGGGCCATACCTACTACCAAATAGACTCCATAGAGGTTGCCCATCTTAGAGCAAAGGAGATAGAGCAAGAACTTAAGTCTGCCTTTAGGAAAGAGTTTAGTGCCTCTAGACAAAGTTCTAGACCAACCCAACCCCAAAGCTCTAGCACTCCTAAACCCAAGCCCTCTAGTTACCCAAAACCATCTAGGGTCAAATGCCATGGTTGCCAACAATATGAGCACTATATGAAAGACTGTCCTAAAAGGGTCTTGTACTTAGGTGAGGAAACACAAACCCCTAGACTGAAAGACATTAATGACCCTGACTCTGGCTGCCAAATCCTAGAAGATCATGAATATGATAGTAGTGAGGAACCTACCCAAAACACCTTAGGAGTTGTTAGGTGTACCTTAATCAAACCCTCACCCACTGATGATTGGCGAATGACTAGTATCTTCCATACTTACACAAAATGCAATGGAAACATGTGCAAAGTAGTGATAGATGGGAGTAGTAGTCTCAACGCTGTTTCCCACTCTGCTGCTACGAAGTTCAAGCTTAAGATAGAAGCTCACCCAACCCCTTATAGCATCTCATGGGTCAACTAATCCAGTGTGCCTGTAACCCATAGGAGTCTAGTTCCCTTACAGTTTGGTACCTATGAGGGACAAATTTGGTGTGACGTTATCACTATGGACGTCGCTCAAGTCCTTCTAGGCAGACCATGGCTATATGACATGGATGTAGTCCACTACGGTCGGACTAACTCCTATGTCTTTAGTCATGCAGGTCAAAAGATCAAGCTGAAACCCTCTATGCCTAGAGAGCTTAAGGCCTCAACCAATAAGGGAAATATAGAAGAGACCAAACCCATACAACCAACCCTTCAGCTCATGAGGCCTAAGGATTATAAGCCTGATCAACCTTTGTTTAACTTAGTCCTCAAGGAAGTCAACCAAGAAGAAGAAAGTAAGCCACCCCCTGAAGTAGAAGCCCTCTTAGAACAATATAGTGAGCTTACCCTGAAGAATTACCCAAAGGACTTCAACCCCTTAGGGACATCCAACATGCAATAGATCTTGTCCCAGGTTCAACCCTGCCCAATCTGCCCCACTATACAATGAATCCCACTGAGCATCAAGAACTTAAGAGACTAGTAGATGACCTATTAGAGAAAGGACACATCAGAGAAAGCCTTAGCCCATGCGCCGTGCCTGCTCTGCTCACCCCTAAAAAGGATGGCAGTTGGCGCATATGCATAGACTATAGAGCCTTAAATAAAATCACAGTCAAGTATAGGTTTCCTATCCCTAGGCTTGATGATATGCTAGACATGCTAGTTGGCTCTAAATGGTTTAGCAATCTTGACTTAAGAAGTGGATACCACCAGGTCAGGATAGGTGATGAATGGAAGACAGCTTTCAAGACCAAGGATGGTCTCTATGAATGGTTAGTCATGCCTTTTGGCTTGACTAATGCTCCTTCCACATTCATGAGACTCATGACTCAAGTCTTAAAGCCTTTCATTGGAAGATTCCTTGTAGTCTACTTTGATGATATCCTCATCAATAGTAAGACTAAAGAGGAACACCTAGAGCACCTTAGGAAGACCCTTGACCTTCTTAAGGAAGAGCAACTCTATATCAATCTCAAGAAGTGTTCCTTTTTGTCCCATAGTGTGATCTTCTTAGGGTTCACAGTGTCTGAGCATGGCCTTCAAGCCGACCCATCCAAGATCCAAGCCATCATAGACTGGCCTGAACCTAAGACCATCACTGAAGTCAGAAGCTTCCATAGCCTAGCTACCTTCTATAGGAGATTCATACGGAACTTTAGCTCTATAGTGGCACCTATCACTAGTTGCCTAAAACAAGGTGAGTTCTCCTGGACTAAATCTGCTAGCAAGGCTTTCCAATAACTTAAGGATAAGATGATCACTGCCCCAGTCCTTAGACTTTCTGACTTCAATAAAGTCTTTGAGGTAGATTGTGATGCCTCTGGAGTTGGCATACGGGAACCCTAAGCCAAGAAGGCCATCCCATAGCCTTCTTTAGTGAAAAACTCAATGAGGCAAAGCGAAAATACTCTACCTATGACAAAGAGTTTTATGCTGTAGTCCAGGCTCTAAGGCATTGGAGACATTACCTCATCCATAGGGAGTTTAGTCTTAATAGTGACCACCAGGTCCTCTCCTATCTAAGTGCTCAGAAGAAGTTAAACTCAAGGCATGCTAAGTGGGTTGAATACTTACAACGATACACTTTTGTGCTTAGACATAAATCAGGATCTGAAAATAAAGTAGCAGATGCCCTTAGTAGAGTAACTTTACTTTTGAACAAATTGCATGTTGAAGTTACTTGCTTTGATTCCATGAAAGATGCTTATTTTGAATGTCCTAATTTTTCTGACTTATATGCTGACCTTAGTCAAGATCCATTAAATCACCCTCTCTACACCCTTTGGGATGGGTATTGATGTGGGGAGGCGACATGACCCACGGAAATACAAATGGAGTTTAAGGTTACCCTAGCTAGGGCACCTAAATTTCCATCTCTTGCATTGCATGCATCTTTAAGTTAGATTTTCATTCCTTGCATTGCATGCATCTTTAAGTTAGATTTTCATTCCTTGCATTGCATGCATCCTTTAAGTTAGATCACCTAGCATAACTTGCATCATATGGTAGGTTAGATCCACCCACCAATTACACCATGTAGTTACATCCCTAGGATCCGCCACTTATGTATGGTAGGTTAGTGCATGAAATTGATGTAATAGTATAGGTCAACTCCATTTTTGGGATGCAAGTCAAAATCA
This sequence comes from Costus lasius, assembly GCA_027563935.2. Classification (NCBI taxonomy): domain Eukaryota; kingdom Viridiplantae; phylum Streptophyta; class Magnoliopsida; order Zingiberales; family Costaceae; genus Costus; species Costus lasius. The sequence continues at coordinate 58,968,204 of CM050454.1, read as the reverse complement.
GGTCAAGACAACTCCAAGAGATGCCATGGGCCATCAGCCCAACTCATGAGGAAATCAGCCCACCCCAACCTAATGGAGCAACACCACAAGTATCTCAACTTCCACCATCCTAGTTGGCAGCCATGTGGAGTTTGCCTTCATCTCCAACCAAGACAAGAAGCAGCCTGCACAAAGTCCTACTTCAGCCCATCATGCGCCAGCCACCAAAGTCAAGAGGCAGCTGCACAATGTCCCATTTCAGTCCACCATGCGCCAGCCACCAAGGTCAAGGAGCAGCTGAACTATGTCAGCCTTTGCAGCAACTTCAGTCCCTTCAAGTGCCAGCCGCCCATACCAATCTGCAGCCTGCACAATGCCAGCCTTTTGCAGCCTCTTCAGTCCATCATCACCTCAGCGTTTGAACCTGCCATCCTGAAGAAAACTTCAAGCTAAACCTCAAAGCAATCTGCCCATTTGAGGAAAGAAATCAGCCCATTGAGTTGTCTACATCCTGCTGACTTTTGTGACTTGTCTTTGCGCTTAGAGAAGGGAGACAACCGTTGGAAGTCTCCTATATGTTGTAACCTCTTGTAAACTTCAAGTTAGAGTTGAATACAATTTCAAATTTCAGAAGTTAGTCTTCTCAAGGTGTGTGTCACCTTTCCCTCCCCTCATTGCCGAGAGTTCCCTTCCATCCCTCATGCTCTTCAACCTTCCTCCACCATTTGCGCTTGTCATGAAGTTGGGAGCTCACGCCACTTCCTCCCTTTAGCCTTGGAGAGTTCTCAGCCAAGAAGAGGTGCAGGACACAACCGAGACTCAAGAAGGTGTCAACCACCATGTCAAGAGCAAACATCCACCCGAATTAGCTAAGTTCCTCCCTTCTTCTTTGGTTGTTGTTTGTCTTGATGTTCTTGAGCATCCATCTACACTTATATACATCTATTCCATGAAGGTTGCGCAAGGCTCAGAAGATATGCAAGGCGTCATTTCCCCCCCCCCCCTCTCCCCCTATAATAGCTAGTCTCTAGATTGTTAGCAAGGGAACTTGGAGAACTAGTCTCCCCCTTGGTTGTGATTGTAAAAGGCCTCTTAATATTTGTCACTACTCACCCACGCATGTGTGGGAATGCTGCAATGCCATGTGTGTAAGCTCATAGGGCCCTACTTCGTGAGATTCCACCATTGGACCGGTGAAGAACGGGAAGGTCACCCTTTCTATTCTCAAAGGGTGCAAGGTGAGTTCGTCCCTTAGAGTAGCTCTATTATTTATGGTAGAATCGCATGCTTAGGTCTATTTGATGTTGTAGAACCGCATGCTAATCTTTGTCAATTTCATCTTATCTAGAAGTGCATGCTAGGATTCACTTGATAAATAGTTTCGGTTTTCTCTACTATATACCATAATCAAACTAATTTCAAACTACGTTAGCTTAAGGGGTTTATGAAGCTATACTTAATTATCAAAATGTTTTCGAAGCGCGTTGTTTGAATGTTGCATGCTTGGTGTCCCCATCATCTTGGTATCAGAGCTTAGGCTCTTAGAGTAGGATTTTATAAGACCAAAACTTTATTTTCCTACTACTAAGGCGATTTTTGGACCTAGGTGCTTGAAAGAATTTGACTAGCTATAATTTATCACCTTTAGGGTTTATTTTCAAAACCTTACTCATTTCGAAAATGACTACTAGATTCAATCCCCTAAGAGGCAATAGACAACCCATCAAGAGATGGGATGACATGATAAAAGAAATATATGACCCTACATCCCTCAATGAAAAATTGCTTACCCAAGAGAACATGAATGTAGCTGAATATATACTAAAGTTCAAAACCCTCTACCATAGTACTAGAGAAGCTCCTAGGGTTATGCTTAACCGGTTTAGAGATGGTCTTAGCTTTGAGATTAAGAGAGGTCTCACCTACTACCCCATATACACAATAGAAGATGCTTTTCAAATAGCTAGTGAGGTGGAGCAAAATCTTAAGAGATTTTATAAAAGGAAAATTGACCATCCAAGACCCAAAGCCCCTAAGGTAGTCAATCAAACCATGGAGCTCAATCAAGCCTTAGAACCAAAGCTACCCTCCCAAAGCCAATCTCAAATTAAGTCTAGGGAACCCATTGAAGACTTACCCCCATGTCAAATCATGCTGTCCATAAAACCCAAACAAGAACTCAACCAACTTAAGGAAAACTCTCTTGACATCCACATAGGTCATACTAAGTCCACACCTTTAAGAACAATCTCACCTAAGCCTATGGAAGAACTTGAACCCAATCATATTAGGCTGGACTTAGTGGAAGCTATCCTACCCTTAGTGACCTATGAGACTAGTTTGCCTCACCCTTTAGGGCTCCCATGTTTAGATCAAGTGTTTGAACCATGTGAACCTACTCTTCATGACATAGGGAAAACTTTAGAGAACTCTTCAATAGGTTGTGAACACTTAGGTTCCAAGCCACTTGACCTTAGTGAAAGTTTAGATGAGCCTCTAGACACTTTAGAAATCCAACACCTTCAATTAGAGGACCATCACACTTTAGGCTTGACTCAACCTAAGTTTGAACCTTTCTCTATGGATGATCTGCCTAAGTATCTTACTCAACCATATTTAGAGATTAAGGTAGACATACCATCTTGTCTAGGCCCTTCTTTGACCACTTCTGAGCCATCTAGCACTAAACTTTACAACTTAGGTCTAAACCCACCCCTAGAGCCAAAACTTTTAGAAATAGAGGATCCTTCACCTTTAGATATCAACCAACATGAGTTAAGATCCCTTACTTTGCCTAAGATGGAACCCATGCTAGATCCTTTTCTCATTGACCAAGATCCTAAGTCCCAAACATTAGGAGAACCTCAACTTCAAGGCCTAGAAGACTTGACCTTTGATCCAATGACCCATGAAACATATCTCTTAGGTCTTGCCACCCACGCTCCTAAGCCACATTTAGGACCAATTGAACATGGGCTTATAACCCAAGACTCTAGGGATGACCCTACTCAAGTTGACCCCATAGGGACTGACCTATATCAACCTTCTCCTTATGACATGATAGAGCTTCCCCAGTTTAGCTTTGAGGATCTTACTCCAGATATGGGAGAGCCATTTCTTTTTTCCTTAGGAAGTCCAATCCTACAGGCGCCCCTCACCCTTCTTGAGTTAGACATTAGCTCACCTGAATATGATGTAGGATTCACTTTAGATCCTCTTGAGATTCCCATGCTAGGATATGATTTAGAACCTAACTTATCTGAGTTGGCAACATCATCCATCTCTCCTTTAGACCTTGAGTCTTGCTTCGAGGAGCCTAGCCTTAGTACTCCAGGGTTAAAGAAAATAGAATTGAATAATGATTTTCTTTCCCTACCAGAACTTGAACACTTTGATTTTGTTATACCTAAATCTTTTAGTAGGCCTGTATACTACAAACATACTAATGAATATGGCCGAGAAAGGACATTCTGTGTAGGAGACCCTGAATTTAAGGAGCATGAAGATTGGGATGAAGAGATTGATTGCTGTGATGCTGTTGACACTGATTTTTGGACCCCCATCACTTTTGATGTGGATGACTTCATATTGCATAAGCATCATTCCACCCCATACTATGACCCCACTTGTGAGCATATGATTGAGTCCATCCTTGAGGACCAAACCCATTTCACCCGTAATGAGGTAGAGTTACTCTACTTAGTTGGATATGACCATGGTGAAGAGGGTTGGCTCCCCGAGGAAGAACTCACCCTTACTACCTCAAAGCTCCTCATGGATAAGGACAATTCTTCGGAGAAGAATTTTTCTCACCCGGGGAGAGCTGATGTGGGGAGGCGACATGACCCACGGAAATACAAATGGAGTTTAAGGTTACCCTAGCTAGGGCACCTAAATTTCCATCTCTTGCATTGCATGCATCTTTAAGTTAGATTTTCATTCCTTGCATTGCATGCATCTTTAAGTTAGATTTTCATTCCTTGCATTGCATGCATCCTTTAAGTTAGATCTCCTAGCATAACTTGCATCATATGGTAGGTTAGATCCACCCACCAATTACACCATGTAGTTACATCCCTAGGATCCGCCACTTATGTATGGTAGGTTAGTGCATGAAATTGATGTAATAGTATAGGTCAACTCCATTTTTGGGATGCAAGTCAAAATCAGGTCAAGACAACTCCAAGAGATGCCATGGGCCATCAGCCCAACTCATGAGGAAATCAGCCCACCCCAACCTAATGGAGCAACACCACAAGTACCTCAACTTCCACCATCCTAGTTGGCAGCCATGTGGAGTTTGCCTTCATCTCCAACCAAGACAAGAAGCAGCCTGCACAAAGTCCTACTTCAGCCCATCATGCGCCAGCCACCAAAGTCAAGAGGCAGCTGCACAATGTCCCATTTCAGTCCACCATGCGCCAGCCACCAAGGTCAAGGAGCAGCTGAACTATGTCAGCCTTTGCAGCAACTTCAGTCCCTTCAAGTGCCAGCCGCCCATACCAATCTGCAGCCTGCACAATGCCAGCCTTTTGCAGCCTCTTCAGTCCATCATCACCTCAGCGTTTGAACCTGCCATCCTGAAGAAAACTTCAAGCTAAACCTCAAAGCAATCTGCCCATTTGAGGAAAGAAATCAGCCCATTGAGTTGTCTACATCCTGCTGACTTTTGTGACTTGTCTTTGCGCTTAGAGAAGGGAGACAACCGTTGGAAGTCTCCTATATGTTGTAACCTCTTGTAAACTTCAAGTTAGAGTTGAATACAATTTCAAATTTCAGAAGTTAGTCTTCTCAAGGTGTGTGTCACCTTTCCCTCCCCTCATTGCCGAGAGTTCCCTTCCATCCCTCATGCTCTTCAACCTTCCTCCACCATTTGCGCTTGTCATGAAGTTGGGAGCTCACGCCACTTCCTCCCTTTAGCCTTGGAGAGTTCTCAGCCAAGAAGAGGTGCAGGACACAACCGAGACTCAAGAAGGTGTCAACCACCATGTCAAGAGCAAACATCCACCCGAGTTAGCTAAGTTCCTCCCTTCTTCTTTGGTTGTTGTTTGTCTTGATGTTCTTGAGCATCCATCTACACTTATATACATCTATTCCATGAAGGTTGTGCAAGGCTCAGAAGATATGCAAGGCGTCATTTCCCCCCCCCCCCTCTCCCCCTATAATAGCTAGTCTCTAGATTGTTAGCAAGGGAACTTGGAGAACTAGTCTCCCCCTTGGTTGTGATTGTAAAAGGCCTCTTAATATTTGTCACTACTCACCCACGCATGTGTGGTAATGCTGCAATGCCATGTGTGTAAGCTCATAGGGCCCTACTTCGTGAGATTCCACCATTGGACCGGTGAAGAACGGGAAGGTCACCCTTTCTATTCTCAAAGGGTGCAAGGTGAGTTCCTCCCTTAGAGTAGCTCTATTATTTATGGTAGAATCGCATGCTTAGGTCTATTTGATGTTGTAGAACCGCATGCTAATCTTTGTCAATTTCATCTTATCTAGAAGTGCATGCTAGGATTCACTTGATAAAGAGTTTCGGTTTTCTCTACTATATACCATAATCAAACTAATTTCAAACTACGTTAGCTTAAGGGGTTTATGAAGCTATACTTAATTATCAAAATGTTTTCGAAGCGCGTTGTTTTAATGTTGCATGCTTGGTGTCCCCATCAGGTATCTCTTTCTTGGACCAACCCTTTGTGTGCCCAAGACATCCATCCGAGAGTTCCTTGTTTGGGGATTACACGGAGGCGGGTCTGCCGGGCACCACGGTCGAGATAAGACCTAAGCCCTTGTAGAGGAATGGTTCTACTGGCCGAACTTTTACCAGGATGTAGCTAAGGTTGTGAGGCATTGTAGGACTTGTCAGCTCACCAAAGTCCATAAGCATAGCCCTGGCCTATACACTCCCTTACCCATTCCCCAAGCCCCTTGGCAGGATCTTAGTATGGATTTCATTCTAGGACTACCCCGAACCTCAGCTAAACATGATTCTATATTTGTGGTAGTTGATAGATTTACTAAGATGGCCCATTTCATAGCCTGCACCAAGACCACTGATGCCTCCCACATTGCTAAACTCTTCTTCAGGGAAGTTGTCAGGCTTCGTGGGACACCCTTAACTATAGTGTCTGATAGAGACCCTAGGTTTGTAAGCCATTTTTTGAGAACCCTATGGACCCTTATAGGAACAAAACTCAAGTTCTCCACAGCCTACCATCCCCAGACGGATATGCAGATTCAAGTGGTCAACCGATCACTTGGGAGTATCCTTAGGAGTTTGGTAAGTGAACATCCTGGCAACTGGGATAAACTCCTACCCACTGCCAAGTTCTCCTACAATAGCACAGTCAACAAGACCATACGTCTCTTCCATTTCCAAGCCAACCTAGGGTATCAACCCAACAAACCTATAGATCTCTTCCCTCTACCTAGACACTTTAGGACTTCTTTACCTGCTCGTGACTTTGCTTTACATATTTCGCAAATGCATGCTGAAATATTTTCTAAAATGCTAGAATCTATTAATCATTATCGTGAAGCTGCTAACAAACATCGCCGAGAAAGGTTATTTTCCACAGGTGATCAAGTGATTCTGCAAGCACGTGAGGAGCGCATCCATGGGACAGGGCACAAGTTGGATTCAAAAGGACTTGGCCCCTTCACCATCATAGGTAAAATCAATGACAATGCCTATATCCTTCACCTACTGCCTGAACTGGGGATCCCCACCACCGTCAACGTGGAGGATCCCACCCTCTATCATGAGCCCCTCTCCATATCAGATCCAGATGACACCCACAAGCTAGAGATTGAGGCTATCCTCGAAGACCAAACTAGACTCACCACTGAAGAGGTACAAATGTTTTACTGAGTTAGACTCATTAATGGTGAGGAGGTGTGGCTTCCTGAGTCAGAGCTAGCTATAGCCGCCCCTGAGTTACTCCAAGGGTACAAGGATAATTCTCCATAGGAGAATTCTTTCAACCCGGAGAGAACTGATGGAGGTAGTAGCCCTGTTCTGAGGAGATCTGTTCGAACTCGAAGGAAACCCCTTCGATATGGGTTCCCTTAGAGTCCCCATTCTTTCATTGCATTTAGGTTAGTTTACCTTTCAATAAATCCATGCATCATATAGTCAATTATGGCAAGTCCAAATGTAGTAGGTTTGTGCATTGTAATGCATGGGTCTTTATGTACTTTGCATCATGGTAGGATAGTGCATCCTTGCATTGGTTATATTTTGGCAGGTCATTCTTAGCTACAGGATCAGCTCAAGCCTCACTCAAAGGTCAGCTCAAGTCCCACTCAACAAACTCAGTTCAAGAAAGGAAAGAAGACTTCAACCCCTTCAACTCAAAGTTCAACTCAAGCCTTGGATCAACTCACTTGCTAGCACAACTTCCATCTTTGTTGGGCTCCTCTTTAATGAAGCTATCAGCCACCTCAGCCATCGATCCATGGATATGCGCCAACACACCAGCCCAAGCAAGGGAAGAATTCCAAATTATCATCCATCAACATCCAAAATCAAAGGAAGACATTTATGAGGACTTACCATCTTACCTTGCCGCCCAAGCACTTATGGAAGGGATTCAAATTATGAACTCTTCATTCATGCGCCCACAAACCATCATGGAAAGAAACCATTTGGTCAACACAAAGGAGTATTGAAGACCCTATTCGAAATTCAAATAATTCCCATAAGAGCATCACCAAAGAAAGGAAGAATCTCCACAATTAATTGCTTTCACACCTCTCATTAAATGCTGAAATTTTCTCCCCTCTTTTGTAATTGGTTCCTAGGGGCAAATGACCACCTTCCCACCCTCTATCTTGCCTATAACTGTAACTTCCCTCATGTACTCTCGTTAACTTTTAATGAAATAACATTGTCTATTAGTTTCCTAGGTTAATTGCTTGTGTTAGTGGTAAAATTCTCCTTTAATCGAGCCCCTCTCCCTTCTTCCAACTCTTCCACCGAAACCCTAAGAAGCTCTCCCCTTTGTTCATGTGTGCAACCACAAGGAGAACTTCTCTCACCCTCGGTTTGGAACAAGAAGGAAATCACCCTCGGCCTCATGGAGTCTTCATCCTCTTCAGCTAAGTCTCTTCTCTTAATCTCTTCATTTGGTTCTGAGAACTCTTCTCTACACTAATTCATTTGGTATTCCAGATTGCTATCTGTGTTTATTTCACAAATTTGAAAATCATCTTTACCAATTCATCTTTACCAATGATCTCTAAGATCAGATGATATCGCTGCAATACATACTTGAGTGTTAAGTTCCTTTGCTCATGCTATGGCCCCAGTAATAATCATACTGAACCATCAAGCATTAGGAACAAAATCAAGTTCAAATGAATGAAGCTACTTCCTTGGCTGCCACAAGAAGCTGCAATGTACTCAACCTAAATTGTAGAATTTGCCACTATGGTTTGCCTAATGTTCTTCCAGCACACAACACCACAATAGGACAAAATGCAAATCTTGGCTGTGAATGATAGTCATTAGATTGGAACAAAATATCAGTGTACCCCTGTACACAAAGTTCTTCCTATCTATCACAGACTAGACTTCAATCCTTTATACTTCTCAAGCATGAAGGATTGCTTTCATAGCTATCTAGTGTTTGAACACTAGGATCTGATTGAAATTTACTGGTCATGCTCCAAGCATTCGCCACACATGGTCTTGTGCATATTACACAAAACATGATCTATCCTATACCCAATGTACTTGGATTATAGACTCATGTTACTACTCTCCAGCTATGTCAAAGGACATAGCATCTTGGAGAGAATGAGACCATGTCTTCCTGAAGGGTATCAACTTTTGGAATCACCGAATATGAACCTCTCTAGCTGGATGAACGTAGATTGACTAAAGGGCAATGACTTTCTTGGATCCATAGATCCACATGCCAAGGTTATAGGCCTCATTCTTCTCGAAATACTTCCCTAGCCTTTACTTCACCGCATGGAGAGCTGGGATGTCATTTCATGTGAGGAGAATATCTTCAATCATGTAGAAAAAGAAACACTATGATGCTCCCATTGATCTTTTTGTAAACACAGGCTCCTTTTAAAGATGCTTGCATAAGACCATGCATATCTTTATGGCCTTCATATGAAAAACTTTTAGCTATTTCCATATAGACGTCCTGTTCCAGACGTTGATTAAGAAAAAGCATTTTTCATAGCAACATGCCATAACAGAAAATGCAATTATGAGAAGCGGATACCTAATGGACTCAAACATAGATATTAATGAAACATTTCATCACTCTCTACCGAGTGGACTTGCTTGAAATTTCATTCACTAGCTTGCCTTTATAGGTAACACTGTTACCTTCCATGTCTATCTTCCTTGACGGCCCATTTACAGCCTATGGGTGTTACCCCTTTGGCGGCTCAATCAAGTCCCACACTTGATTAGTAGACATGGAGTCCATTATGGCTCTTATGGCACTTAGCCATGTAAAATCTGGGCCACCGACCTCTTCCGCTTCCTCATAAGTCTTAGGTTCATCCTTAATAAAAAATTCGTCACGCGCAGCATTTCGAATCCGTCCAGACTTATGTGGTTCCTGTGTTACTTGGACCTCAGGTTGACTTTTAACCTATATGTGAGATTCTACTCTCCACTTGTGTCTAATTGTATTGTGGTTGATTTTGGACCTTGTCCTAATCAAATCTACTCCCACTTTCTTCTTTCAGAAGAAATATCTCCTCAAGAAAGACAGTAGTTTGAGCAACAAATATTTTGTTCTCACCGGGATAGAAATAGCACTCTCAGTGCCTCTACAAACACCCACTATCGAGTGTTAGAACAGTTGCTTGCATGGCCTCACAATTTGCATGACTATTCAAAGATGGAACTACATCCAATGTGTTCCTCTTTCTTCTTTGAATTTCACCACATAATTGTGGTGTTCCATGTAAGCTGTGAGATATTCCCACACTCCTTTAGGAAAGTCATCAAATTCCACACTAACCACCTTGATCCAATCGAAGTGTTTAATAGATCTTCCAATTTGATCTAGCACTTCATTTCTTAACTTCTTAGATTTCTCCAAAGTTATATGTTGGATAAGTTATATTCACACCTAATGAAGTATACAACACTTCCTTGAGCTTGTTTCATGGGTCCACAAACATTGCTATGTATAGATCCAATAAGCCACTTACCCTTCCACCATTTATGGTGAAGGCTGCATCTGTCATACTGTCCATCAAACAAAACTCACATGTTTCATAATCCTGAGAGGATAATGATCCCAATAGTCTATGGACTTCATGGATGTGATATTTGCTTTATGGCCCACTGTTACAACCCACTTAGTAAGCAAACTATTTATTATCTTGGTGAGCCGATTTGCAACGTGGCCCAATCTATTAAAATGCTTAAGCCCAAGTTAACAATAGCAAGCACACTAAGCCTTATAAACCACATAATAGTTTCTCCCACTTGCAATGTGGGACTATACTCGGGGTATTACAATCTCCCCCACTTAAGACTTGACGTCCTCGTCAAGCCCAAACCTTAACACATGCCCAAGAATCATCCCTTAGTCGGCAGCATGTGAGGTCAGCCCAAAGGTGGCTCCACCATCCTCGATAGCCCTTTCCTATTAGAATCTCACCATGCTTAGGACTAAGTTTTGCTCTGATACCATTTGTTACAACCCACTTAGTAAGCAAACTATTTATTAACTTGGTGAGCCGATTTGCAACGTGGCCCAATCTATTAAAATGCTTAAGCCCAAGTTAACAATAGCAAGCACACTAAGCCTTATAAACCACATAATAGTTTCTCCCACTTGCAATGTGGGACTATACTCGGGGTATTACACCCACAAGTGACAGTGCTATGAGATAGTGTTGATTGAATCACTGTACTTAATCTATTTAGTGTTATTCATAGAACTACAAACTATTATTAATTGTACCACTTCTATAGAACAAACTAGATTTAAAGAAATACCATTTATTTCAAACTGAGATTCCATTCAAAACAATGGACATAATGTTCTAATACAAAAAATAGTACATAATAGTAAAGTTCTAGTTGAAGTCTTGAAGGTAGTGAGATGATATCAATAGCAGCATCCAATGCTCCATTCCTAACTTGATTGTCGATCCCACCAAGCCTCTATTGTCCTACTTCTTCTGAGCCCCTGCATATGAAAAACATATGTAAGCTCCACATGCGGTACCTAGTACCCATGAATAAGAAGTTGACATAAAGACCATAATACCTAAAGGAGATGGATTACATCCCTTCTTCTGTGCCATGCTCTTTTTGGTGCCCTAATCCATCCTGAAATTTCCATGCTTTTCCCAGTCTTCCGAAGTTTTACTTTGAAGAGGCAGAATCATGGTCATTTCTAGATTTAGGCAAATATCCTGAAGATCCAACAGAGCTCTCTTGATCACCTTTTAAAGTGCATGGTGTGAAGAGACCTCGAAGATGTATGATGATATCATAAATCCCCATCTCATCACACTCAACTCGAACCTCGGGGGTCTTGCACTCTAAGACAAGAGCAGTGTACTGTTTATTTGTTGGGAAAGCCTGGGTATATTTTACAATTTTCAGATATAGGCATTACACAAATACATTGCACAGTGGAATAATATGCACGAAACATGCCAGTCCCAAAAACCCAGTGAAGATCATCAAGCGAGGGAGTCGACTTGATGAGATAGAAAATACCTTATAGCAAGATGAGGTCGATGTCGAGGTAGGCGCCCAAGCGTGCGCCCTCTACAGTCTCACACACATGGATGCCTCGAGTCCTCTTCTTCCACGCCCAGTGCTAGCCTCGGGAAGAAGATCCAAGCCATGATGCCTTTCTTCAAAACTTGCGCCACCTTCAAGGGAAGAGGTGCCAAGGAGAAGAAGGAGGGAGGTGAAGCCGCCAAGCACTCCTACAACTTGCGCCAAGAGAGGAGAGGGAAAGAAGACTTGCTTGCGGCTAGGAAGATGGAAGAAGGAGAGCTTCCAAAGATCTCCAAGTAGTTGCCCCTCTAGTGCTCCATGCCTCCAAGGAATATTAGTGCAAGAGAGGGGGCGGCTAGGGTCCTATAAATAGGATGAAGAGGCGGTTTGGCAATGGCTAGGATCATGACAAGTGTATGACTGGGATAAGGGGTTTTGAGGAAAGGAAAGTCTCCAAGACTTTACCATAAACCTCATTCAACCTATCCATAATTGCCCAAGCACCATATCAGCCCAAGAGATGCCTTAAAGGCAATCATACCATCAAACGGTGAAGGGGGAGGCGCATATTGGTTCCTTAATGAAGCAAATTTGCCAACTTCTCCCCATTATGCCTATAGGCGCCTATGGGAGAAGTTTTCTCCCCATTATACCCTTTTAGCCCATTGCCTCTTCATGACAACTTGTTATTGGGCCTCATTGGATAATGAGCTAGCCCAAACTTCAATACAAGAGTTGATTAAGCACTTGGATCCAATCCAATGCAACCCTAATCCAAATGCGACCAACCATGGTCAAATACGGGTCAACTTGCCAAAAATGATGTTTGGCTCAAATAACTATCTTCCATCTCATCAGGCCCATTGGCGTTGATGAAATCTCCCAAATCGATTCGACTTATCCAATAACTCGATCATAAGGCTTCCCAATCAATACGAGAACTCGAGTATCAAGGTGTGTGACCCTGTAGGTTCCTCTGACGCTGGCAGTGTAGACAAAAGGTCAATATAAGTAATTAGTGGCACCTAGCAGTGCATCGCTGCTACCCAGGTCATTAGAATGGATATCGACATCAACATCCCCATCATCGCGACTAGGTACAGATGCATTACAGTCTCTTTGCCGAACTGATATCCGATTGGACAAGTGTGTCACCACTTGTTTTTGCCCAATCATATGGTTATGACTAAATCAGGTTCTCACCTGGGTATGGTCATACACTTTCAGTCATAGAACCATAGATGAGCTCCATAGATATCAAGCTTCCCTCAAGAAGGGGCAAATCCTTTGTCTGTACATTGACCTTCTCATATGGGTCGTGACATACTCAATGACAACCGTTATTACCTCCCAACTATGGCGATGTGTTAGGTTGTATCAAAGCATGTCCCTAACTATATAGAATGGCCAATAACCTCAAGTCAAGGGATCAATGCATCTCCTATCACTTGTGAGGATAACTCATGACACCAAGTCATTGCCTCACAGCGGGTCTATCTAGTATATCCACCACTAATATACCCATATGTCTGCGTTAGCACATTGTGCCTGTTGGGGTATGCCCTTAAGGCTAATGTTTTGATGTGGGACCAAAGCAGGACCTTCGGAGGTCCACCCGGGTCCGAAAGAAGCCCTCTCGGTATGGCTATCCTAGCCATTAGATATGGTTTCCTTAGGACCCCCTTTTTGTTGCTTATTTGGTCTTAGACTAGGGTGCATCATATGGTAGGTTAGATCCACCCACCAATTACACCATGTAGTTACATCCCTAGGATCCGCCACTTATGTATGGTAGGTTAGTGCATGAAATTGATGTAATAGTATAGGTCAACTCCATTTTTGGGATGCAAGTCAAAATCAAGTCAAGACAACTCCAAGAGATGCCATGGGCCATCAGCCCAACTCATGAGGGAATCAGCCCACCCCAATGGAGCAACACCACAAGCACCTCAAATTCCACCATCCTAGTTGGCAGCCATGTGGAGTTGCCTTCATCTCCAACCAAGTCAAGGAGCAGCCTGCACAATGACCTACTTCAGCCCATCATGCGCCAGCCATCAAAGTCAAGAAGCAGCTTGCACAATGTCCACTTCAGTCCATCATGCGCCAGCCACCAAAGTCAAGGAGCAGCCTGCACAATGTCAGCCTTTGCAACAACTTCAGTCCATTCAAGCGCCCGCCACCCATGCCAATCTGCAGCCTGCACAATGCCAGCCTTTGCAGCCTCTTCAGTCCATCATCATCTCAGCTTTCGAACCTGCCATCCTGATGAAAACTCCAAAGCTAAACCTCCAAGCAACCTGCCCATTTGGGGGAAGAAATCAGCCCATTGAGTTGCCCACATCATGCTGTCTTTTCTTGCTTGTGTGACTTGTCTTTGTGCTTAGGGAAGGGAGACAACCGTTGGGAAGTCTCTCCTATATGTTGTAAACTCTTGCAAGACTGAAATCAGAGTTGATAATTTGAAATCCAAATTGAAGTGTGTCTTCTAGTGTGTGTCACTACAACTCTCCCCCACTCTTCCCATCTTGCCGAGAGCTTACTCCTCCACTTGTTTTAGCCAGCCGCCACCACTGAAGCTTGGACCTCTCGCATCCTCCTCCACCAGTAGAAGATGACCTCTATCTTAAGAGGAGGAGCTGATTCTCGCCTTCATCCAAGATAAGGGACACTTCACCAAACCGAGGGCAAGACTACCCCACTATAGCTAAGTCTTCTCCTCTCTTGGTCGTTGCTCTTTGTTACTTGTTGGACAGATCCCTTGCACTCACGTTTGCTTTCTGCAGGTGGCGCAAGGCCATGGAATGATACTCTAGCCGCCCCTTCTTCTTTCCCCTCTAGTCTAGATAGTCTAAGCTATGTTAACAAGGGAATTTGGAGTCTAGACTCCCCCTTGGGTGTTCTTGTATTATTGGCCTCTTAATATTCTTTCAAACTCACCCACGCATGTGTGGGATGCTGTAATGCTCTGGTTAAAGCTCATAGGGCCCTACTTCGTGAGTTTCCACCATTGGACCGGTGAAGAACGGGAAGGTCACCCTTTCTATTCTCAAAGGGTGCAAGGTGAGTTCCTCCCTTAGAGTAGCCCTATTTCTTATGGTAGAACCGCATGCCTAGATTTATTTGATGTTGTAAACCGCATGTCAAGCTCTTGTTAGGCGTTCCTCTTTATTAGAAGTGCATGATAAGTTTAGTTTGCTGAATGTAGATTCGGATTTCATTATAAGACTATCAAACCTAATTTCTCAAATCGTTAGAGTTAATCGGGTTTTTGTTACTTAAAGTTAACTACAAACGATTTCCAAAAAAAAAAAAAAACGTTGTTTGAATGCTTGTATGACCTGCCCCCATCATCTTGGTATCAGAGCTTAGGCTCTTAGAGTAGGATTTTATAGGACCAAAACTTTATTTTCCTACTACTAAGGCGATTTTTGGACCTAGGTGCTTGAAAGAATTTGATTAGCTATTTTTATCACCTTAGGGTCTATTTTCAAAACCTTACTCATTTCGAAAATGGCTACTAGATCCGGTGCCCCCTATGGTCTTAATCAAGCTATTGACCATGAGGTGAGTGCCCTTTCAATCAATATGGCCTCCATTAAAGAAACCCTAGCATCCCTTCAACACTCCATAGGTGTCATAGACAATAGGCTTAACACCCTAGAGTCTAACTCTAAGATGGATCCCCAAAACACTAGCCGACCTAATAGTGGATCCCACACAAGGGAACCAAATGATCTAGGACCTCCTTCTCAAACCCCTAGAGTCAATCATGCTCAAAACGAATGGGAAGGGCCTTATGCCCAACAAACCCCCTATCATGGACCTAGAGAATATGATGTGCAACGTGCCATCAAAATCAACCCTCCTACTTTTGGTGGATCCCTTAACCCCAAGGAATTCCTAGATTGGACCACAAAGCTAGATCAATACTTTGATTATAGCTTTATGCACAATGAAAGTAAAGTTAGGTTCACCAAGTGCTTATTAGAAGGACCCGCTAGACTCTATTGGACCCATGTCGAGAGAACTATAGAAAGGGATGGTAAGCCACCCGTTGAGTCTTGGGATGAAATGAAATTCCTACTTAGGCAAAAGTATGTCCCACCTGGTTTCATGCAAAAGCTTAAGGATGAACTTGGTAGTCACACTCAAGGCTCCTCCACTGTAGAAGCCTATCAAACCAAGCTAGAAGAACTCCTCATTAGGTGTGAAGTCAATGAAGACCAAGGTATGGTTCTAAGTCGGTTCAAGAATGGACTTAGACCTGACATTAAGAGGGCCTTAACCTATTTCCAATTAGATACCCCAGAGATAGCCTATCAAAGGGCCATAGAGGTTGAACAAGAACTTAAGAATAGAAAGGAGACTCTCCCTCCCCGACCCATCTATAGGCCAGCCCCTATACACCCACCTTCTAGCTCCAACCCAAAACCTAGAACTGCTCCACCTACAGACAACTCCACCTGTTATCACTGTAGGCAGAAGGGACACCTTGCGAGAGATTGCCCTAAGAAGGTCATGGTCTTAACTGAGGAAAACATAGACCCTGAGCCCACCCTTGAGGGAGACCCTGATCAAGAAATTGAAATCAACGACTATGACAGTAGTGATGATATCTTCAACACCTTAGGGGTAGTTAGATGTACCCTTGTCAAACCTACCCCCACTGAAGACTAGCGACGGACTAGTATCTTCCACACCTATACTAAGTGCCATGGTCACATGTGCAAGGTGGTCATTGATGGTGGAAGCAGTCTCAATGCTGTCTCCCACATAGCTGCTACAAAACTGAATCTCAAAATGGAACCCCGACCTACCCCTTACAACATTTCCTGGGTCAACGAAACTAGTGTCCCTGTGACCCATAGGTGCCTCGTGCCTATCCAGTTTGGTACATATGAGGACAAGGTCTGGTGTGACGTCCTTACTATGGATGTAGCCCAAATCCTTTTAGGACGCCCTTGGTTATATGACATGGATGTTGTGCACTACGGTAGGACCAATACCTATGTCTTTAACCACAAGGATCAAAAGATTAGGCTCAAACCCTCTCTTCCCAAAGAACTTAGAGCCACAACTAGTAAGGGTAAGGTAGAGGAACCCAAGAAAGGCCAGCCTACCATTCAACTCATAAGGCCTCAAACCTTCACTAAGGAAATTATAGAAGATCAACCCCTTTATACCTTAGTCATCAAAGAAACCATCCCTGAAGTGGAAGAGAAGCCTTCCCCAGAAGTAGAATCCCTGCTCCAAGAATTTAGTGAGCTCACCCCAGAGGACCTCCCTGAAGGACTGCCACCCCTTAGGGATATACAACATGCCATAGACCTAGTACCTGGATCCTCTCTTCCCTGTTGGGGTATGCCCTTAAGGCTAATGTTTGAGGCCTTGGGATTGTATAAGTATCATGTAATAAACTCTTAAGTTTATAATAAGGCATGGTTGTTATTCAGGTTGTTACCTTGTCTGCTGTAATAAGTGTACTTCTGAATAATGTCTCAAAGCTGTTCAGCTAGGCTGATAGGCTATAAGTCCTTAGTCGAGATATCTTGGTGAACATGAGACAGCCTTGATATGATGGAGACTAATATGAGTGCTAATCTTATAGGATGCTTCGAGCATGGAATAAGATGTAGACTCATGGGTACATTGGATGTACTGGACAGACCCTACTGGGATATTGCATTGCTTGTCACAATGTGAATGATCCCTGTAAGCAGCAAGTGGCACATGTCCTTTGACTTGAGATCACTTGTGTTTCTAAATGATGATTGTCATTGTTTTGAGGTAGTTCAATATCATTTGAAATATAATGATTATAGACTATCTTGGATGGTGAGCTTGAATCAGGTTAGGGCACTAGTGATAGATAAAGGATTGCCGTCTCCTTGTTTAAGGAGTGTGATGTTCTAAAGGCCCCCCTATATGAGATGATTGAGGTAGTGTATGGCCATACCCAGATGACTATGTGCATCTGATCTAATCATGCTCATCGTATTGGAGTTACAAGCTTGACATGCTTGTCCAATAAGAACATCCAGTGGCAAAGGACATATGTGTGCCTTGTGAGTTTTGATTCACACTTGTGTCATGGTTTGGGTGTAGTCTTGGAAGACTATTTCCTTTATATCGGGAGACAGTGATGTGTTGCTAGATACCCCTCACTGATCGTGATAACGTAAGTTGTCGTTACCGACATTTAAAGGAAACCCTTAGGGTCGCACAATTTGATGATATGGCTTTCTTGAGTCAGATCGTGTGGACTGAATTGTATGGGTTCAGTTTAAAGGGGTTTAATCTCTGATTGCAAGTGAGATCTAGCCTGATCATGTTTGATTGATTAGGGCTTTAGATCGGTAAGCTTCGATCGAGAGAGATGATGCTAGATCGGTGAGATCAGGAGCATCAGGAGATGAACGGCTAGATCATGAGCCATTTGGTTCATAGAGGGTCTAGACCATGCCTTGGCTTGGCTTGGTTTGAGTTTGGTCTTTGGGCCAAATCGAATTGAACCAAAGCATGAACCGGTTCACTAGGTGAACGCATGGTTCATCAAGAGGGGCGTTTTGGCGTTGGAGAGTGGCTTCATGACTTTCCATTTTGGGAAGTCATGTAACGTCATTTGTCTTGAGGTCGCCGAAGTGCATTTGCTCTCTTGTCTTTGCGTTTTGTTTTTGGGGAAAAAGAGAGCTTGCTTGCCATCTCGTGTGGAAGGAAGTGGACGATAAGAACAAGCGCTCGGCCAAGGAAACTTCTCCATCATCCTAACATTCGATCAAGGACACCTTGCGCATCCTTGCTAGCACAAGGAGATCCAAGGAGAAGCCATCTTCTCTTGTGTGTGATTATCTTCGGAGAAGGGGCACTTGCGCCTTTGCTTCCAAAGCTCCATCTAAACCGAGATGGCTATGGTATGAGTCTCAACTTCACCAAGTTGAACATATGTTTATGCTAAGATTCTTGAAAACCTTTTGCTTCCGCTTGCAATGGTGATGCGCCACCCCTTTAAGGTTTTCGCCCCCCTCTTGAAAGGGATTTTGTTTACTTGCGCTCCCCCATGAAGGGGACACTTCAATTGGTATCAGAGCGCCGGTTGAAGCATAATCATATGATTGCTTGATATACTATGTGATCCATGTTTGCGCATCTACATGTATGTTGATCTTGTTTGACATATGTTATCTCTTCATGCGAGTATGCTAGATAATAGTATGTTTATATTTGCGCATGTATGAGAGTTATGTTGATTGGCGCATATATGTTGGTTGCGGTTATACCATGTTGTTGTTGTTTTTCTAAAACCTAAATGACATGCGCGCCCAACTAGATCTAAGAAGTACCTATTGTAAACCCTTAGATGGGTTGATGGGGTTGAAAGCTTCATCTAGAATGGATCAAACTAGTCTGATCAGACCATCTGACAGCCTAGATGGGTTGACCAGATAGCACCTGTGCGCAAGCACGAGGTGGCTATAGGTCGACTGCATCCAAGGCGTGTAGCGAGGTCTGATTGAGACAACTTCTGAACACACTTGAGTTAGGCCCGGGGTCACACCCGCTTGCCAAAACTCATGAGGGTGGTTCAGCCCTTGGCGCATGCATGGTTGACCATCAGGTCAACTCGGGTCAGTTAGGACTCGGTGCATGCAAGGGAAAAGGATCTATCTAGATGGATGAGTGGATCCCTATCAATGGACCATTGTAAGGTTGTAGGGCACATAAGGAAATTAAAAGTGATGCCTATGGGGTTTTCAAAATTTTAATTTCTTGATTGGATCACATGATGATTGAAACCATATGCTTGTTTATTTACTCTTATGTGGGTTGCCCTATTGTGTGCTGTGCTGGGGCCTGTGAGCCTGGATTTAAAATTGTAAATTAATTTGTGATCTGCGAATCACATTGTACTTAATTTATAATGTATTGTTGACCTGCGAGTCAACCTTGTCTAGATAGATCAAAAATGTATTTTGATTAGACAAGAGCACAAAGGCACACATCCAAGAGGAGCATTCACCTGGTGGCGCACCTGAGGTGCTCTTGGCGCTAGAGCCCTAGGTTGGACCAGATGTGAGGCCAAGGAGCTCAAGTGAAGACTTAAGTAAAATTAAGGTCTTACTAGGGTTCATGGGCTTTTACCACATAAGATCATGCTTTCTACTTATTGCTAATAATTAGAATTGCATGTTTAAGTTTATCTTCTGCTATAGCCATAGGACATGCCTGATAGTAAGAAGATAAAAGACCGTTAAAATCCAACGCTAATATATCAAGCTCGTAAGCCTTCTGACGCGAAACCTCACCGTTCTGACTATCGTTGGAGCCGTGTTGAACCCACTCAGTGGGCACGTCCATCTATCTTCAGACGGTGCTGGATTACACCTGCGTGTTACAGAGCAGGGATTTATCCCTTCTCGTTGCTCAGCATAGCACGTGGTGGTC
Source organism: Costus lasius (assembly GCA_027563935.2). Taxonomy (NCBI): domain Eukaryota; kingdom Viridiplantae; phylum Streptophyta; class Magnoliopsida; order Zingiberales; family Costaceae; genus Costus; species Costus lasius. The sequence continues at coordinate 58,948,061 of CM050454.1, read as the reverse complement.
CAGGGAGTAGGTCAGGTCAGCTTGACCATGTAGACTACATATGTGGCGCATATGGTAGCACATGGAGGCAGCCATCTCTGGGATCAGAGACTGTGTTGTACCAACTCAGTTGGCACAGTCTGCTGGATTGCCAAGATGAAGGGGAATCGCACGGGTTGGGCGATTGGCTGGGACAGCCTACCAGAAAGTAGTGCTTGTCATCTCTGTGCATCTTATCTCGCTTGAGCGGGACGCGGAGACCAAGTATGAAATCTGGATCCCATCTCACTAAAAGAGTGTTACTCTTTCGGACTGTTTACTGGATTTTTCAGTCAGACAAAATAGTGAGAAAAGAATCTTTCTTAAGTCCTGGATTGATTCTGAAACATTGATACTGACCTTGCTGTTCTTGCCTGTTGTAGATTCCTGCAGCAACGAACACCATGAGCTTCAATGTGCGATCCCTACTGGAAAGGGAGAAGTTTGCTGGGCCGAACTTCTCTGACTGGTTCGGACACCTTAAGATTGTTCTTAAGGCAGAGAGGAAACTGTATGTCCTCGAGACGGCGATACCGCCGCAGCCCGCTCCGAACGCCGCAAGGGCGGTTCGGGATGCCTACGAAAAGCACGTCAATGATAGCATTGATGTCGCTTGCCTGATGCTAGCGTCTATGACGCCACCGCTGCAGCGTCAGCATGAGGATATGTCGGCTATAGAAATTATAGCGAACCTCAAGATGCTGTATGCTGCACAGGCGAGGACTGAGCGCTATAATCTGACGAAGCTCTTCTTTCAGAGCAAACTGGCTGAGGGGAGCCCAGTGGGAGCTCATGTGCTCAAGATGATTGGGCACAAGGAGGCTCTAGAGAAACTGGGGCATACCGTCAACCAGGAGCTTGCTGTGGACATTATTCTACAGTCTCTTCCGCCTTCTTTCGATGCGTTCATCATTAATTTTAATATGAACAAAATCGATTGTACGCCGGCAGAGCTGCTGAATATGCTCTTGACAACTGAGGAAACTCTGAAGGGTAAGCCTTCAACCTCTGTCTTAATGGTTCCTTCAAGGAACAAGAAGAAGGGGAAGAAGGGCAAGACCCCTGTCAAGAATTACAGCAAGGCCCTGAAACAGAAGGTGAAGCGGTCGAAGGACAACAGGTGTTTCCACTGTGGCCAGCTGGGTCACTGGAAAAAGGACTGTAAAGCGCTCCAAGGAGATAAGAGGGGAAGCATCGCTTCTGGCTCAGGTATATATGTGACTGAGGTCATGTTATCTTCTTCTACCATTTCATGGGTGTTGGACACCGCATGTGGAGTTCACATTTGTTCAAATGTGCAGGAACTCAAGAGAAGAAGGCAGGTGGGACAGCATGAGGTAGACCTACGAGTTGGAAACGGGGCACGGGTTGCTGCTGTTGCTGTAGGAGACTATTTCATTACTTTACCATCTGGCATTGTATTAGAATTGAACAATTGTTATTTTGTACCAAGTATCACCAAGAATATTATCTCCATTCCTGCTCTAGTCAGGAAAGGATTTGCCTTTGAATGCAAGATTTCAAAGTGTGTTTTAACTTTTGATAATATTGTGTATGCGACTGGTTCAATTAACAATGGGTTATACATGTTGGACATGGAAAATTCTATACAAAACATTGATAATAAGAAAGCCAAGTATGCTGATGACAGCACCTTGCTATGGCATAGTCGTTTAGGCCATATAAACGAGAAGCGCATTAAGCGGTTGCATGATCATGGACTGCTGGGATCATTCTCCTATGAGGAGATTGATACATGCAAAGCTTGTTTGATGGGTAAAATGATGAAGTCTCCTTTTCTTCACAAAGGGCAAAGGACTTCAGGTTTACTGGACCTTATACACAGTGATGTGTGTGGGCCATTTAGTAAACATGCCGGAGGTGGCTATCAGTACTTCATTACCTTTACTGATGATTTCAGTAGGTATGGGTATGTCTATTTAATGAGACATAAATGTGAATCTTTTGACAAGTTCAAAGAGTTCAAAAATGAAGTACAAAATCAGCTAGGCCGAAATATCAAGGCACTTCGTTCTGATCGAGGTGGTGAATACCTGAGTCATGCGTTTACTGACTATCTGAAGGAGTGTGGGATTATCTCACAGCTCACTCCGCCAGGAACACCGCAGTGGAATGGTGTGTCCGAGAGGAGAAATAGAACGTTACTTGATATGGTTCGTTCTATGATGAGTCAGGCTACTCTTCCATATTCCTTTTGGGGTTTTGCACTGGAAACAGCTGCAAAGGTACTAAACCGAGTGCCATCCAAGGCAGTTTCAAAGACGCCATATGAGTTATGGTATGGGAAACAGCCTAGCTTGACATTTATCAGGATCTGGGGTTGCGAGGCTTATGTCAAAAAGCTCACCTCTGGGAAACTGGAAAGCAGATCTGAGAAATGTATCTTTGTCGGTTACCCTAAGGAAACTAAGGGTTATTATTTCTACGATCCCAAAGAGAACAAGGTTTTTGTTGCTCGGACGGCCATATTTCTTGAGAAGGAGTTTCTTCTGCAAGAGGCCAGTGGGAGAGAAATAAAGCTGGATGAGATTCCAGAGGAAGGACAAAGTAGTCAAGCAGAGTTGGATGAGCCTGAGCCGGTAGATCAGGTTATTGAACAACCTGAGGCTCAGATATCACGGGAACCGCGAAGATCGGGTAGGATCCGTCGACAGCCTGAGCGCTATGACGGAGTCTACATCATTGATAATGATGAACCCCTAACTTATGCGGATGCGGTCAGTGGACCGGAGTCAGCTAGATGGCTTGATGCTATGCGAGCCGAGATGGACTCCATGTCAGATAACCAAGTCTGGGATTTGGTTGATCCGCCTCCGGGAGTAATCCCTATAGGCTGTAAATGGATCTTCAAGAAGAAGATTGACATGGATGGTAACGTGGTTACCTATAAAGGCAGACTAGTTGCGAAAGGTTTCAAACAAATCTACGGGATAGATTATGATGAAACTTTCTCTCCTGTAGCCATGTTTAAGTCTATTCGGATTCTTTTCGCGATAGCAGCATATTACGACTATGAGATCTGGCAGATGGATGTGAAAACAGCTTTCCTTAATGGAAATCTGGATGAGGATGTGTATATGACACAACCTGAGGGTTTCACTAATCCAGCAGATCGTCATAAAATATGCAAGTTAAAGAAGTCCATTTATGGACTTAAACAAGCATCAAGAAGCTGGAACATTCGTTTTGATGAATCAATCTCTGAGTTTGGTTTCATCAAGAACGAGGATGACCCGTGTGTATATAAGAGGTTTAGTGGGAGCGTGATTACATTCCTAATCCTCTACGTCGATGATATCTTGATCATTGGAAATGATATTCCTGAACTGCATGCTGTTAAAGCATGGTTAGGAAAATGTTTCCAGATGAAAGATTTAGGAGAAGCAGCCTATGTACTAGGTGTGAAGATCTACAGGGATAGATCTAAGAGGCTTCTCGGGCTGTGCCAGAGTACTTACATCGATAAGGTCCTGGAGAGATTCCATTTAGAGAATTCTAAACGTGGATATCTTCCAGTCAGACATGGTCTGAATCTTTCGAAGAGTCAGTGTCCACAAACACAGACTGAGAAAGATGAAATGGACAATACGCCTTATGCTTCGGCTATTGGGTCCATTATGTATGCGATGTTGTGTACTCGCCCAGACGTCGCTTACGGGTTAAGCGTGACCAGTCGATTCCAAAGTAATCCAGGTTTGGCGCACTGGATTGCGGTCAAGAACATCTTAAAATATCTGCGGAGGACCAAAGATATGTTCTTGATATATGGTGGTCAGGAAGAACTCAGTATAGAAGGATATACTGACGCTTCGTTCCAGTCGGACCAGGATGATTTCCGATCGCAATCAGGCTATGTTTTTAGCTTGAATGGTGGAGCAGTGGTGTGGAAGAGTTTCAAACAGTCTACTGTTGCTGATTCCACAACTGAAGCCGAGTATGTTGCAGCCTCGGAAGCATCCAAGGAGGCAGTGTGGATTCGTAAGTTCGTGAGAGAACTTGGTGTCGTTCCTTCGAGTGCTGATCCTTTGGTTATCTTCTGTGATAACACTGGAGCAATCGCACAAGCAAAGGAACCACGGTCGCACCAGAAGTCCAAGCACATACAGAGACGGTTTCACTTGATCCGGGAGATCATTGATCGAGGCGAGATCAAGATTTGCAAGGTTCATACAGATGACAATCTGGCAGACCCGCTTACCAAGCCTCTGGCGCAGCAGAAGCATGAGAAGCACTGTAATAATATGGGTTTGAGATTTCTCAACCATTAGATTAAGTGCAAGTGGGAGATTGTTGGGGTATGCCCTTAAGGCTAATGTTTGAGGCCTTGGGATTGTATAAGTATCATGTAATAAACTCTTAAGTTTATAATAAGGCATGGTTGTTATTCAGGTTGTTACCTTGTCTGCTGTAATAAGTGTACTTCTGAATAATGTCTCAAAGCTGTTCAGCTAGGCTGACAGGCTATAAGTCCTTAGTCGAGATATCTTGGTGAACATGAGACAGCCTTGATATGATGGAGACTAATATGAGTGCTAATCTTATAGGATGCTTCGAGCATGGAATAAGATGTAGACTCATGGGTACATTGGATGTACTGGACAGACCCTACTGGGATATTGCATTGCTTGTCACAATGTGAATGATCCCTGTAAGCAGCAAGTGGCACATGTCCTTTGACTTGAGATCACTTGTGTTTCTAAATGATGATTGTCATTGTTTTGAGGTAGTTCAATATCATTTGAAATATAATGATTATAGACTATCTTGGATGGTGAGCTTGAATCAGGTTAGGGCACTAGTGATAGATAAAGGATTGCCGTCTCCTTGTTTAAGGAGTGTGATGTTCTAAAGGCCCCCCTATATGAGATGATTGAGGTAGTGTATGGCCATACCCAGATGACTATGTGCATCTGATCTAATCATGCTCATCGTATTGGAGTTACAAGCTTGACATGCTTGTCCAATAAGAACATCCAGTGGCAAAGGACATATGTGTGCCTTGTGAGTTTTGATTCACACTTGTGTCATGGTTTGGGTGTAGTCTTGGAAGACTATTTCCTTTATATCGGGAGACAGTGATGTGTTGCTAGATACCCCTCACTGATCGTGATAACGTAAGTTGTCGTTACCGACATTTAAAGGAAACCCTTAGGGTCGCACAATTTGATGATATGGCTTTCTTGAGTCAGATCGTGTGGACTGAATTGTATGGGTTCAGTTTAAAGGGGTTTAATCTCTGATTGCAAGTGAGATCTAGCCTGATCATGTTTGATTGATTAGGGCTTTAGATCGGTAAGCTTCGATCGAGAGAGATGATGCTAGATCGGTGAGATCACGAGCATCAGGAGATGAACGGCTAGATCATGAGCCATTTGGTTCATAGAGGGTCTAGACCATGCCTTGGCTTGGCTTGGTTTGAGTTTGGTCTTTGGGCCAAATCGAATTGAACCAAAGCATGAACCGGTTCACTAGGTGAACGCATGGTTCATCAAGAGGGGCGTTTTGGCGTTGGAGAGTGGCTTCATGACTTTCCATTTTGGGAAGTCATGTAACGTCATTTGTCTTGAGGTCGCCGAAGTGCATTTGCTCTCTTGTCTTTGCGTTTTGTTTTTGGGGAAAAAGAGAGCTTGCTTGCCATCTCGTGTGGAAGGAAGTGGACGACAAGAACAAGCGCTCGGCCAAGGAAACTTCTCCATCATCCTAACATTCGATCAAGGACACCTTGCGCATCCTTGCTAGCACAAGGAGATCCAAGGAGAAGCCATCTTCTCTTGTGTGTGATTATCTTCGGAGAAGGGGCACTTGCGCCTTTGCTTCCAAAGCTCCATCTAAACCGAGATGGCTATGGTATGAGTCTCAACTTCACCAAGTTGAACATATGTTTATGCTAAGATTCTTGAAAACCTTTTGCTTCCGCTTGCAATGGTGATGCGCCACCCCTTTAAGGTTTTCGCCCCCCTCTTGAAAGGGATTTTGTTTACTTGCGCTCCCCCATGAAGGGGACACTTCATTCCCAACCTACCCCACTATAGGATGAACCCTACCGAGCATGAGGAGCTCAAGAGACAAGTAGATGACTTAATGTGTAAGGGTTACATAAGGGAAAGCCTAAGTCCCTGCGCCGTCCCAGCCCTTCTTACCCCAAAGAAGGATGGCAGCTGGCGCATGTGTATAGATTGCAGAGCTATCAACAAGATTACTATCAAGTATAGGTTTCCCATACCTCAACTTGATGACATGCTAGATATGTTAGTAGGATCCAAATGGTTTTCCAAGCTTGACCTCAGGAGTGGATACCATCAGGTCAGGATAAGAGAAGGGGATGAGTGGAAAACCGCTTTCAAAACCAAAGACGGTCTATATGAGTGGTTAGTCATGCCTTTCGGGCTAACCAATGCCCCTTCCACATTTATGAGGCTTATGACCCAAGTGCTTAGACCCTACATAGGGAAATTCTTAGTTGTGTACTTTGATGACATACTTATCTATAGTAAGTCACAAGAAGAGCACCTAGGGCACTTAAGGCAAACCCTAACCCTTCTTAGAGATGAAAAGCTTTATGTCAACCTGAAGAAATGTTCTTTCCTATCCCCCAAAGTTGTCTTTCTAGGGTTCATTATTTCTGACTTAGGGCTTCAAGCTGATCCATCTAAAATCCAAGCCATACTAAACTGGCCAGAGCCCAAAACCCTTACTGAAGTTAGGAGCTTTCATGGCCTTGCTACCTTCTACCGTAGGTTCATACAGAATTTTAGCACCATAGTAGCTCCTATTACCAATTGCATGAAACAAGGGGACTTTAGTTGGACTAAGTCAGCCAATAGGGCTTTCACTGAACTTAAAAGTAGGATGACCTCTGCCCCTGTTTTAAGATTGCCTGACTTTAGCAAGGTCTTTGAGGTTGATTGCGATGCTTCGGGCATTGGCATAGGCGGAACCCTCAGTCAGGAAGGTCGCCCTATTGCCTTCTTCAGTGAAAAACTGAATGAGGCCAAGCAGAAGTACTCAACCTATGACAAAGAGTTCTATGCCGTGGTTCAATCTTTGAGGCATTGGCGGCACTACCTCCTCCACCATGAGTTTACCTTAAATAGCGATCACCAAGCCCTGTCTTACCTTAGTGCCCAAAGAAAACTCAATGCTAGACATGCCAAGTGGGTAGAGTATTTACAACAGTACACTTTTGTCTTAAAACACAAGTCTGGAGTTAACAACAAAGTTGCTGATGCTCTAAGTAGGGTAGTCTTCATTTTACAAACAATGCATGCTGAGCTTGTAGGATTTGAACATATGAAAGCTGCTTACCTAGATTGCCCTGACTTTTCTGCTGTTTATGCTGATATGACTAGAGATGTTATGAGTCATCCCCTATACACCCTTAGGGATGGGTATCTTTTCCTTGGGCCAATACTCTGTGTGCCTAAGTCCTCAATCCGGGATTTCCTAATTTGGGAACTCCATGGAGGAGGGTCTGCTGGGCATCACGGTCGAGAGAAGACCCGTGCCTTGGTCGAGGAAAGATTCTTTTGGCCTAAACTCTACCGAGATGTGGCCAAGGTAGTTAGGCACTGTGGGACCTGTCAATCCACTAAAGTCCAGAAGCATAATTTTGGACTGTACACCCCTCTGCCTATTCCCCAGGCACCGTGGCAGGATATTAGTATGGACTTCGTCCTAGGATTGCCTAGGACTGCTGCTAGACACGACTCAATATATGTTGTGGTAGACAGGTTCACAAAAATGGCTCATTTTATACCTTGCACTAAGACTACCGATGCCTCCCATATGGCCAGGCTCTTCTTTAAAGACATTGTTAGGTTGCATGGTACCCCCCTTACTATAGTTTCGGATAGGGACACTAGGTTTGTCAGCCATTTCTGGAGGACGCTATGGGCTCTATTAGGCACGAAACTGAAGTTCTCGACGGCCTACCATCCCCAGACGGATGGGCAGACCGAGGTGGTCAACAGATCACTTGGGAGCATCCTTAGGAGTCTTGTAGGAGAACACCCCAGTGATTGGGACAAGCTGTTGCCTACAGCTGAATTTTCCTACAATAGTGTTCCAAATAGGACTACTGGCCTATCCCCTTTCCAGGCCAACTTAGGATACCAACCTAACAAGCCCATTGATCTATTTTCTGCCCCTAAGCATTGCAAGACCTCTATTTCGGCCCGAGATTATGCTTTCCATATTTCGTAATTACATCATGAGCTATTCAGTAAGATTCAGGACTCTGTTAATCAATATCGTGACGATACTAATGAGCATCGCCGAGAGAAGGTATTTTATGTAGGGGATCAGGTAATGTTGCGGGTCCGTGAGGAGCGTATTCAAGGACACGGCCGCAAGTTGGACGCAAAGGGCATCGGGCCCTTCACTATTCTGAAGAGGGTCAACAACAACGCCTATCTCTTGGACCTGCCACCATAATTGGGGATATCCTCCACCATCAATGTGGAGGATCTGACGCTGTATCATCCACCTCTCTCTATAGAAGAACCAAGCATCTGTCACGAGTCAGAGATTGAGGCCATACTTGAGGACCAGACCCGACTCACCCCTGATGAGGTACAGCTTTACTACCGTGTCAAATTTACTGATGGTGAGGAGGCCTGGCTCCCCGAGGCTGAGCTTGCTAGGTCCGCACCCGAGCTTCTCCAAGGGTACAAAGATAATTCTCCAGAGGAGAATTTCTCTCACCCCAGGAGAGCTGATGTGGGACCAAAGCAGGACCTTCGGAGGTCCACCCGGGTCCGAAAGAAGCCCTCTCGGTATGGCTATCCTAGCCATTAGATATGGTTTCCTTAGGACCCCCTTTTTGTTGCTTATTTGGTCTTAGACTAGGGTGCATCATATGGTAGGTTAGATCCACCCACCAATTACACCATGTAGTTACATCCCTAGGATCCGCCACTTATGTATGGTAGGTTAGTGCATGAAATTGATGTAATAGTATAGGTCAACTCCATTTTTAGGATGCAAGTCAAAATCAAGTCAAGACAACTCCAAGAGATGCCATGGGCCATCAGCCCAACTCATGAGGGAATCAGCCCACCCCAATGGAGCAACACCACAAGCACCTCAAATTCCACCATCCTAGTTGGCAGCCATGTGGAGTTGCCTTCATCTCCAACCAAGTCAAGGAGCAGCCTGCACAATGACCTACTTCAGCCCATCATGCGCCAGCCATCAAAGTCAAGAAGCAGCTTGCACAATGTCCACTTCAGTCCATCATGCGCCAGCCACCAAAGTCAAGGAGCAGCCTGCACAATGTCAGCCTTTGCAACAACTTCAGTCCATTCAAGCGCCCGCCACCCATGCCAATCTGCAGCCTGCACAATGCCAGCCTTTGCAGCCTCTTCAGTCCATCATCATCTCAGCTTTCGAACCTGCCATCCTGATGAAAACTCCAAAGCTAAACCTCCAAGCAACCTGCCCATTTGGGGGAAGAAATCAGCCCATTGAGTTGCCCACATCATGCTGTCTTTTCTTGCTTGTGTGACTTGTCTTTGTGCTTAGGGAAGGGAGACAACCGTTGGGAAGTCTCTCCTATATGTTGTAAACTCTTGCAAGACTGAAATCAGAGTTGATAATTTGAAATCCAAATTGAAGTGTGTCTTCTAGTGTGTGTCACTACAACTCTCCCCCACTCTTCCCATCTTGCCGAGAGCTTACTCCTCCACTTGTTTTAGCCAGCCGCCACCACTGAAGCTTGGACCTCTCGCATCCTCCTCCACCAGTAGAAGATGACCTCTATCTTAAGAGGAGGAGCTGATTCTCGCCTTCATCCAAGATAAGGGACACTTCACCAAACCGAGGGCAAGACTACCCCACTATAGCTAAGTCTTCTCCTCTCTTGGTCGTTGCTCTTTGTTACTTGTTGGACAGATCCCTTGCACTCACGTTTGCTTTCTGCAGGTGGCGCAAGGCCATGGAATGATACTCTAGCCGCCCCTTCTTCTTTCCCCTCTAGTCTAGATAGTCTAAGCTATGTTAACAAGGGAATTTGGAGTCTAGACTCCCCCTTGGGTGTTCTTGTATTATTGGCCTCTTAATATTCTTTCAAACTCACCCACGCATGTGTGGGATGCTGTAATGCTCTGGTTGTAAGCTCATAGGGCCCTACTTCGTGAGTTTCCACCATTGGACCGGTGAAGAACGGGAAGGTCACCCTTTCTATTCTCAAAGGGTGCAAGGTGAGTTCCTCCCTTAGAGTAGCCCTATTTCTTATGGTAGAACCGCATGCCTAGATTTATTTGATGTTGTAAACCGCATGTCAAGCTCTTGTTAGGCGTTCCTCTTTATTAGAAGTGCATGATAAGTTTAGTTTGCTGAATGTAGATTCAGATTTCATTATAAGACTATCAAACCTAATTTCTCAAATCGTTAGAGTTAATCGGGTTTTTGTTACTTAAAGTTAACTACAAACGATTTCCAAAAAAAAAAAAAAACGTTGTTTGAATGCTTGTATGACCTGCCCCCATCATGTTTGAGGCCTTGGGATTATATCAGTATCATGTATATAAACTCTATGTTTATAAAGGCAATGGTTGCTATTCAGGTTGTTAGATCATCTGCTGTAATGTGTATACTTCTGAATAATGTCTCAATGCTGTTCAGCTTGGCTGACATGCAGTATTGTCCTTAGTCGATATATCTTGGTGAACATGAGACAGCCTTGATATGATTGAGACTAATATGTGTTCTAATCTTATAGGATGCTTCGAGCATGGAATAAGATGTAGACTCATGGGTACATTGGATGTACTGGACAGACCCTACTTAAGATATTCAATTGCTTGTCACAATGTGAATAATCCTTATATGCAAACAAGTGGCATATTTCCTCTGACTTGAGATCACTTCTGTTTCTAAATGATGATTGGCATTGTTTTGAGGTAGTTCAATATCATTTGAAACATAATGGTTATAGACTATCTTGGATAATGAGCATGAGTCATGTTAGGGCACTAGTGATAGATATAGGATTGCCGTCTCCTTGTTTGGAGTGTGATGTTCTATAGGGGCCCCCTGGATGAGATGATTGAGAAAGTGTATGGCCATACCCAGATGACTGTTGGGGTATGCCCTTTAGGCTAATGTTTGAGGCCTATGGGAATGTAACAAGTATCATGTAATAAACTCTATGTGTTTATAAAGGCATGGTTGTTATTCAGTTAGCTACATTGTCTGCTGCAATATATGTTCTTCTGAATAATGTCTCAAAGCTGTTCAGCTGGGCTGACATGCTATTATGTCCTTAGTCGATATATCTTGGTAAACATGAGACAGCCTCGATATGGTTAAGACTAATATGTGTTCTAATCTTATAGGATGCTTCGAGCATGGAATAAGATGTAGACTCATGGGTACATGGGATGTACTGGACAGACCCTACTAGGATGTTCAATTGTTTGTCACAATGTGAATATTCCTTGATTAAGACAAGTGGCACATTTCCTCTGACTTGAGATCACTTGTGTTTTCTAAATGATGATTGTCATTGTTTTGAGGTAGTTCAATATCATTTGAAACATAATGATTATAGACTATCTTGGATGGTGAGCTTGAATCAGGTTAGAGCACTAGTGATAGACATAGGATTGCCGTCTCCTTGTTTAAGGAGTGTGATGTTCTAAAGGGGCCCCCTGGATGAGATGATTGAGAGAGTGTATGGCCATACCCAGGTGACAGTGCTCATCTGTTCTAATCATGCTCATCATATTGGAGTTACGAGCTTGACAGGCTTGTCCAATAAGAACATCCAGTGGCAAAGGAAATATGTATGCTTTGTGAATTGATTCACACTTGTGCTGTTTTTGGGTGAAGTCTTGGAAGACTCTTTCCTTGATATCGGGAGACAGTGATGTGTTGCTAGATACCCCTCACTGGTTGTGATAATGTAAATTATCGTTACCGATGTTTTAAGGAAACCCTCAGGGTCGCACAATTGATGATATGGCTTACTTAAGTCAGATCGTGTGGACTGAATTGTTTCGGGTTCAGTTTAAAGGGATTTAATCTCTGATTGTGAGTGAGATCTGGTCTGATCATGTTTGATTGATTAGGGCTTGAGATCGGTAAGCTTCGATCGAGAGAAGAGATGCTAGATCGGTCAGATCAGGAGCATCATAGAGATCAACGGCTAGATCTGGAACCTTAGGGTTTTAATATGATCTAGGCCATGTCGTTTGGTTTATTTGGTAATTGAACCAAAATTAAATTAAACCAAAATGGTTCAAGCATTGGCGACAAGTTCACTTGGCGTGAACATGTTGGGCGGTTAGTGGTGCTATTTTTAGCAACCATGATCTCCACTTGGAGACACTCACGTTCGAAAGAGAGTGCTCTCTCTATTCTCGCCACTTGAACGCATTCCTCTAGTTTTTTCCGTGGGTGACGACGCCTTGGATTTGGAGGAGAAATCGGCAAAGAAAAGATCTCTTCATCCCTTTCTCATTTTCGATCAAAGACTTCTTTGGATCTTGCTAGCACAAGGATCGCAAAGAGGAGTAGGCGACATCAACTGTGTGCGTCACCTCTGGAGAAGATCTGCTTTGATCTTTGCTTCCTAGGCGCCATTCGAAATGGCTATGGTATGAGTTTTATCTCTTACATGCAATCGTTTCCATTTGGTTGATCATATCACATGAACCGATTCTTGAAACCCTAATCCGCTGCCCAAAAATTTTATGCGCCACTGCCTAGGGTTTTCGCTCCCCCTAGAAGGGGACCCCCCCTTAGTTTAAGGGGTTCTTTCAATTGGTATCAGAGCCTGATGTTTCATGCTTGTTTATGATTGCCATGATATGTCATATGATCCATGTATGCGCATTATAATAGATCTATAGGTTACATGCGATTATCTAAGTTGGCGAAAATTCATGATTTGTATAGATGTTATTTTCTCCATTGCGCATGTTGTTGTTGGCGCATGTTTTTGTAAGTTTTTCTAAAACCTTGATCACATGCGCGTTTCACCTTAGATCTAATGCTCCTACATTAAACCCTTAGATGGGTTATTAGGGTTGAAGTCACCCCCTAGGTTAGATCCAAACATGTCTGATCAGACTATCTGACAGCCTGAATGGGTCGACCAGTTAGCACCTTGGCGCATGCCTGTGGTGGCTATAGGTCGACTGCAGACAGGTGTGTAGCGATGTCTGATTGAGACAACTGATGAACGCACCTGAGTTAGGCCCGGGGTCACGCCCGCTTGCCAGACCTCAGTGTGGTCGTTCAGCCTTGGTGCATGCATGGTTGACCTTTTGGTCGACTCAAGTCAGTTAGGACTTGGTGCATGCTAGGGCAGTGGATCTGACTAGGTTGGATGAGTGGATCCCTAGTAATGGACCATTGTAAGGTTGTGGGGCAAATAAGGAAAAAAAAAAATCGATCCCAAGGGGTTTTTTTTAAAAATTTATTTTTCCTGACTGGATCACATGATGGTTGTTGCATCTGCTTGTTTATTTAGTCTTATGTGGGCTGCCCGTTTTTAATGTGTGCTGTGCTGGGGCCTGCGTGCCTGGATTATATGTTGTAAATTAATTTTCTTTATGTGATCTGCGTATCACAATTTTAATTAATTTATAATGTGAAAGTGACCTGCGTGTCACTCTTGTCTAGATAGTTAAATTTGTAATTTAATTAGACAAGAGCACAATGCACACTTGGCAGAAGCGCATGCAGCAGTGGCTGGACCAGGTGGGAGGTCTAGGGTTCGACCCTAGGACCAGGCGCAAATTCCTGGTGGGCGCACCAGAGCTGCAGTTGGCGCTTGGGCTCAGGTTTGGGCCAGATGAGCAGCTAAAGACCCATAAAGAGCAAGTGTAGACTTAAGTTAGGTTAAGGTCTCACTAGGGCTATGGGCTTTTACCACAAAAGACACATGCTTTCTTTTATTGCTTTATATTAGAATTGCATGAGTAAATTTATCTTCTGCTATCACCATAGGAATTGCATGATAGGCAAGAAGATAAAAGACCGTTAAAATCCAACGATTAAATATCAAGCTCGTAAGCCTTCTGACGCGAAACCTCACTGTTCTGATTATCGTTGGAGCCGTGTTGTACCCACTCAGTGGGCACGTCCATCTATCTTCAGACGGTGCGGGATTACACCTGTGTGTTACAGAGCAGGGATTTATCCCTTCTCGTTGCTCAGCATAGCACATGGTGGTCCAGGGAGTAGGTCGGGTCAGCTTGACCGTGTAGGCTACATATGTGGCGCATATGGTAGCACATGGAGGCAGCCATCTGTGGGGTCAGAGATTGTGTTGTACCAACTCAGTTGGCACAGTCTGCTGGACTGCCCAGATGAAGGGGAATCGCACGGGTTGGCGATCGGCAGGGACTGCCTACCAGAAACTAGTGCTTGTACTCTCTGTGCATCTTATCTCGCCTGAGCGGGACGCGGAGACCAAGTATGAAATCTGGATCCCATCTCACTAAAAGAGTTCTACTCTTTCGGGCTGTTTTGCTGGATTTTTCACGCCTGATAAAATAGTGAGAAAAAGAATCTTTCTTAAGTCCTGATTGATTCTTATACATTGATACTGACCTTGCTGTTCTTGCATTGTTGTAGATACCTGCAGCAACGAACACCATGAACTTCAATGTGCGATCCCTACTGGAAAGAGAGAAGTTTGCTGGGCCGAACTTCTCTGACTGGTTTGGACACCTTAAGATCGTTCTTAAGGCAGAGAGGAAACTGTATGTCCTCGAGACGGCGATACCGCCGCAGCCCGCTCCGAACGCCGCAAGGGCGGTTCGGGAAGCCTATGAAAAGCACGTCAATGATAGCATTGATGTCGCTTGCCTGATGTTAGCGTCTATGACGCCACCGCTGCAGCGTCAGCATGAGGACATGTCGGCTAGAGACATGATTACAAACCTCAAGATGTTGTATGCTGCACAGGCGAGGACTGAACGCTATAATTTGACGAAGCTCTTCTTTCAGAGCAAACTGGCTGAAGGGAGCCCAGTGGGAGCTCACGTGCTCAAGATGATTGGGCACAAGGAGGCTCTAGAGAAACTGGGGCATACCATCAACCAGGAGCTTGCTGTGGACATTATTCTGCAGTCTCTCCCGCCATCATTCGACGCGTTCATTATTAATTTTAATATGAACAAAATCGATTGTACTCCGGCAGAGCTGCTGAATATGCTCTTGACCACTGAGGAAACTCTGAAGGGTAAGCCTTCAACCTCTGTCTTGATGGTTCCTTCCAGGAACAAGAAGAAGGGGAAGAAGGGCAAGGCCCCGGTCAAGAATTACAGCAAGGCTCTGAAGCAGAAGGTGAAGCGGTCTAAGGAATACAGGTGTTTCCACTGTGGCCAGCTGGGTCACTGGAAAAAGGACTGTAAAGCGCTCCAAGGAGATAAGAGGGGAAGCTTTGCTTCTGGCTCAGGTATATTCGTGACCGAGGTCATGTATTCTTCTTCTGTATCATGGGTGTTGGACACTGCATGTGGAGTTCACATTTGTTCAAATGTGCAGGAACTCAAGAGAAGAAGGCAGGTGGGACAGCATGAGGTGGACCTACGCGTTGGAAACGGGGCACGGGTTGCTGCTGTTGCTGTAGGAGACTACTTCATTACTTTACCATCTGGAATTGTATTGGAACTAAACAGTTGTTATTTTGTTCCCAGTATAACTAAAAATATTATCTCCATTCCTGCTCTTGTCAGGAAGGGGTTTTCCTTTGAATGCAATATTTCAAAGTGTGTTTTGTCATATGATAATATTGTTTATGCAACTGGTTCAATTAATAATGGGTTATTCATGTTGGACATGGAAAGTTCTATACAGAATGTTGATATTAAGAAAGCCAAGTATGCTGATGACAGCACCTTGCTATGGCATAGTCGTTTAGGCCATATTAACGAGAAACGCATTAAGCGGTTGCATGATCATGGACTGCTGGGATCATTCTCCTATAAGGAGATTGATACATGCAAAGCTTGTTTGATGGGTAAAATGACGAAGTCACCTTTTCCTAATAAAGGTCAAAGGGCTTCAGGTTTACTTGACCTCATACACAGTGATGTGTGTGGGCCATTTAGTAAACATGCCAGAGGTGGCTATCAGTACTTCATTACATTTACTGATGATTTCAGTAGATATGGGTATGTCTATCTGATAAGACATAAGAGTGAATCTTTTGACAAGTTCAAAGAGTTAAAGAATGAAGTACAAAATCAGCTAGGCCGTAATATCAAGGCACTTCGCTCAGATCGAGGTGGTGAATACCTAAGTCATGCATTTACTGACTATCTAAAGGAGTGTGGGATTATCTCACAGCTCACTCCACCAGGAACACCGCAATGGAATGGTGTGTCCGAGAGGAGAAATAGAACGTTACTTGATATGGTTCGTTCTATGATGAGTCAGGCTACTCTTCCATACTCCTTTTGGGGTTTTGCGCTGGAAACAGCTGCAAAGGTACTAAACCGAGTGCCATCCAAGGCAGTTTCAAAGACGCCATATGAGTTATGGTATGGGAAACAGCCGAGCTTGACATTTATCAGGATCTGGGGTTGCGAGGCTTATGTTAAAAAGCTCGCCTCTGGGAAACTAGAGAGCAGATCTGACAAATGTATCTTTGTCGGTTACCCTAAGGAAACTAAGGGTTATTATTTCTTCGATCCCAATGAGAACAAGGTTTTTGTTGCTCGGACGGCCATATTTCTTGAGAAGGAGTTTCTTCTGCAAGAGGCCAGTGGGAGAGAAATAAAGCTGGATGAGAATCCAGAAGAAGGACAAAGTGATCAAGCACAGTTGGATGAGCCTGAGCCGGTAGAACAGGTTATTGAACAACCTGAGGCTCAGACATCACGGGAACCGCGAAGATCGGGTAGGATTCGTCGACAGCCTGAGCGCTATGACGGAGTCTACATCATTGACAATGATGAACCCCTTACTTATGCGGATGCGGTCAGTGGACCAGAGTCAGCGAGATGGCTTGAGGCTATGCGCGCCGAGATGGACTCCATGTCAGATAACCAAGTCTGGGATTTGGTTGATCCGCCTCCGGGAGTTATCCCTATAGGCTGTAAATGGATCTTCAAGAAGAAGATTGACATGGATGGTAACGTAGTTACCTATAAAGGCAGGCTAGTTGCGAAAGGTTTCAAACAAATCTACGGGATAGATTATGATGAAACTTTCTCACCTGTAGCCATGTTTAAGTCTATTCGGATTCTTTTCGCGATAGCTGCATATTATGATTATGAGATTTGGCAGATGGATGTGAAAACAGCTTTCCTTAATGGAAATCTGGATGAGGATGTGTATATGACACAACCAGAAGGTTTCACTAATCCAGCAGATCGTCATAAAATATGCAAGTTAAAGAAGTCCATTTATGGACTTAAACAAGCATCAAGAAGCTGGAATATTCGTTTTGATGAATCAGTTACTGAATTTGGTTTCATCAAGAACGAGGATGACCCGTGTGTATATAAGAGGTTTAGTGGGAGCGTGATTACTTTCCTAGTCCTCTACGTCGATGATATATTGATCATTGGAAACGACATTCCTGAAATGCATGCTGTTAAGGCATGGCTGAGGAAATGTTTCCAGATGAAAGATCTAGGAGAAGCAGCCTATGTGTTAGGTGTGAAGATCTACAGGGATAGATCTAAGAGGCTTCTCGGGCTGTGCCAGAGTACTTACATCGATAAGGTCCTGGAGAGATTTCACTTAGAGAATTCTAAGCGAGGATATCTTCCAGTCAGACATGGTCTGAATCTTTCTAAGAGTCAGTGTCCACAAACACAGACTGAGAAAGATGAAATGAACAATACGCCTTATGCTTCGGCTATTGGTTCTATAATGTATGCGATGTTGTGTACTCGCCCAGACGTTGCTTACGGGTTAAGCGTAACCAGTCGTTACCAGAGTAATCCAGGTATGGCGCACTGGATTGCAGTCAAGAACATTTTAAAATATCTGCGGAGGACCAAAGATATGTTCTTGATATATGGTGGTCAGGAAGAACTCAGTATTGAAGGATATACTGACGCTTCGTTCCAGTCTGACCAGGATGATTTCCGATCGCAATCAGGCTATGTTTTTAGCTTGAATGGAGGTGCAGTGGTGTGGAAAAGTTTCAAACAGTCAACTGTTGCTGATTCCACAACAGAAGCCGAGTATGTTGCAGCCTCGGAAGCATCCAAGGAGGCAGTGTGGATTCGTAAGTTCGTGAGAGAACTTGGTGTCGTTCCTTCGTGTGCAGATCCTTTGGTTATCTTCTGTGATAACACTGGAGCAATCGCACAGGCAAAGGAACCACGGTCGCACCAGAAGTCCAAGCACATACAGAGACGGTTTCATTTGATCAGGGAGATCATAGATCGTGGCGAGATCAAAGTATGCAAGGTTCATACAGATGACAATCTGGCAGACCCGCTTACCAAGCCTCTGGCGCAGCAGAAGCATGAGAAGCACTGTAATAATATGGGTTTGAGATTTCTCAACCATTAGATTAAGTGCAAGTGGGAGATTGTTGGGGTATGCCCTTTAGGCTAATGTTTGAGGCCTATGGGAATGTAACAAGTATCATGTAATAAACTCTATGTGTTTATAAAGGCATGGTTGTTATTCAGTTAGCTACATTGTCTGCTGCAATATATGTTCTTCTGAATAATGTCTCAAAGCTGTTCAGCTGGGCTGACATGCTATTATGTCCTTAGTCGATATATCTTGGTAAACATGAGACAGCCTCGATATGGTTAAGACTAATATGTGTTCTAATCTTATAGGATGCTTCGAGCATGGAATAAGATGTAGACTCATGGGTACATGGGATGTACTGGACAGACCCTACTAGGATGTTCAATTGTTTGTCACAATGTGAATATTCCTTGATTAAGACAAGTGGCACATTTCCTCTGACTTGAGATCACTTGTGTTTTCTAAATGATGATTGTCATTGTTTTGAGGTAGTTCAATATCATTTGAAACATAATGATTATAGACTATCTTGGATGGTGAGCTTGAATCAGGTTAGAGCACTAGTGATAGACATAGGATTGCCGTCTCCTTGTTTAAGGAGTGTGATGTTCTAAAGGGGCCCCCTGGATGAGATGATTGAGAGAGTGTATGGCCATACCCAGGTGACAGTGCTCATCTGTTCTAATCATGCTCATCATATTGGAGTTACGAGCTTGACAGGCTTGTCCAATAAGAACATCCAGTGGCAAAGGAAATATGTATGCTTTGTGAATTGATTCACACTTGTGCTGTTTTTGGGTGAAGTCTTGGAAGACTCTTTCCTTGATATCGGGAGACAGTGATGTGTTGCTAGATACCCCTCACTGGTTGTGATAATGTAAATTATCGTTACCGATGTTTTAAGGAAACCCTCAGGGTCGCACAATTGATGATATGGCTTACTTAAGTCAGATCGTGTGGACTGAATTGTTTCGGGTTCAGTTTAAAGGGATTTAATCTCTGATTGTGAGTGAGATCTGGTCTGATCATGTTTGATTGATTAGGGCTTGAGATCGGTAAGCTTCGATCGAGAGAAGAGATGCTAGATCGGTCAGATCAGGAGCATCATAGAGATCAACGGCTAGATCTGGAACCTTAGGGTTTTAATATGATCTAGGCCATGTCGTTTGGTTTATTTGGTAATTGAAACAAAATTAAATTAAACCAAAATGGTTCAAGCATTGGCGACAAGTTCACTTGGCGTGAACATGTTGGGCGGTTAGTGGTGCTATTTTTAGCAACCATGATCTCCACTTGGAGACACTCACGTTCGAAAGAGAGTGCTCTCTCTATTCTCGCCACTTGAACGCATTCCTCTAGTTTTTTCCGTGGGTGACGACGCCTTGGATTTGGAGGAGAAATCGGCAAAGAAAAGATCTCTTCATCCCTTTCTCATTTTCGATCAAAGACTTCTTTGGATCTTGCTAGCACAAGGATCGCAAAGAGGAGTAGGCGACATCAACTGTGTGCGTCACCTCTGGAGAAGATCTGCTTTGATCTTTGCTTCCTAGGCGCCATTCGAAATGGCTATGGTATGAGTTTTATCTCTTACATGCAATCGTTTCCATTTGGTTGATCATATCACATGAACCGATTCTTGAAACCCTAATCCGCTGCCCAAAAATTTTATGCGCCACTGCCTAGGGTTTTCGCTCCCCCTAGAAGGGGACCCCCCCTTAGTTTAAGGGGTTCTTTCAATGACTATGTTCATCTGATCTAATCATTCTCATCATATTGGAATTACAGGCTTGACACGCTTGTCCAATAAGAACATCCAGTGGCAAAGGAAACACATATGTCAAGTGACTTGGGTTCACACTTGTGCTGTGGTTTGGGTGTAGTCTTGGAAGACTCTTTCCTTTATATCGGGAGACAGTGATGTGTTGCTAGATACCCCTCACTGATCGTGATAACGTAAGTTATCGTTACCGACATTTAAAGGAAACCCTCAGGGTCGCACAATTTGATGATATGGCTTACTTATGTCAGATCATGTGGACTGAATTATTTTGGTTCAGTTTAAAGGAGTTTAAACTCTGATTGTAAGTGAGATCTGGTCTGATCATGTTTGATTGATTAGGGCTTGAGATCGGTAAGCTTCGATCGAGAGAATTGATGCTAGATCGGTGAGATCAAGAGCATCTAGAGATGAATGGTTAGATCTTGAGCCTTATGGTTTAATTTGATCTAGACTAAGGCTTGGTTTGATTTGGTCCTTGAACCGGCTCATCAAGTGAGCGCATGGTTCAATGGGAGAGAAAAATGCGATGGTTCACTTGGAGTGAACGCATGAACGCATGATGTTAGTGGCTTGCTATTTTTGGAAGTCATGTTTCCAAAATAGAGAGCACGCCTCTACATTCGTGGGTGCATCTCTTTTCGCCTCTTCCTCTCGATGCCTCTCTCGTGTGAGTAGAGTCTTGACGCCAAGGAGAGGACTTGACAAAGCCAAGAGATCTCATCTCAATCTCCTTCACGCGATCAGGAGACCTTGGAGCTTTGCTAGCACAAGGAACGCCAAGGGAGTGGTCATCTTCACCTTGTGTGCGCCACCTTTGGAGGAGAGCCGCTCGCCCTGTTCTTCCAAGACGCCATCCAAGAAATGGCAATGGTATGATCCCCTTCTTGATCTATACAAATCTCTTAAGTTGATCTATGTTCATACATGCGATCCTAGGAAACCCTAGATTCCGCCCAATCAAGTTTTTATATCTGCATGATTAGGGTTTCGCCCCCTTAGTGGAACTTTCAGTGCCTAACCAGCCCATATACCAGTCTCACAAGTACCAGAGCTATCCCATATCCACTCAGGTACATCGACTGAGGACAATCATTTGAGCATAGATCCAATAGGACTCTAGGGACATTATCATGTAAGTACATATTCGCAGATGTTGACAAACATAAATAATGACAATGCCAGAATGATATATAAATATCCATGTCAAGTAGTACAAAGATGGACTAAAACTAGGTCGTAGGGCATATACATCAATATTATTATCTTCACAATGTTCAAGAGAGACTTTCCACTCCCACCTTGTACTAAAATAAATACTGGGCTGGGATGGAGGTCTTTCAAGAAGATGCATCTTATTCTCTTGTTTCAGTATTTTGGACAATATTCTGAACCATCTTGTCCAATTTGTTCCATCCAGTTTATGTTTATGAAGTTTCAATCTAAGATTAAGAGATTCCATTATCTACAATAAGCAAATGAGCAAAAAAAGTACAATGATAAAGCATTTAACAAGGTCTTAAATTAAACGCTTGCTCTTGGTTGTAGTTCGCAAGTGCACGGATACTCGAAGTAATATTTAAGATATCAAACCATAGAGACCTTGTTGTTAAGTACCAAATAGATTTTTTCTCACTAGCTAAGCAAGCCGAATATGATGGAAGTAAACTATGCAGAAAAATATGCTAAAAGATGATCAGAGAGAGATAAACTGGGACTAGGGTTTC
This sequence comes from Costus lasius, assembly GCA_027563935.2. Classification (NCBI taxonomy): domain Eukaryota; kingdom Viridiplantae; phylum Streptophyta; class Magnoliopsida; order Zingiberales; family Costaceae; genus Costus; species Costus lasius. The sequence goes on along the minus strand of CM050454.1, from coordinate 58,926,059 downwards.
ATCGACCTTAATTCCAATGACTAGAAGGAAATAAAGGCTGCCAGTCTAATTTTGATATGACAAAGATATAATTTACTTGAAAAAAGGATCATCTCGCTCTCGCGCAGACAATCATACAAAGGACCAGTCCTCACTCTCGTGCAAGATCTATCCAATGTTGAAAATAAGTAAATCATTGAACAAAGAATTCAAGGATCACTCTCGTGCATCCGAATTCTAAGTCAAACATCTCAACTGGAATCTCAAGGATCACTCTCGTGCATCCTGAAACTCAACACAGGTTCTACTTAAGGTTCTCCGACGACTCGATACTCAATCTCTTGCAGCATCAAATCAAGTCTAACACAATAACTCATCCTAGATTCAAATTATCAACATGGCAATAAAATCACTAAAAATCAGAATTCAAAGAACAAACCTAATCTCTTACGATAAGTTCCAAACTCAATGATTTCTATAGTTCCGAATTTCACAATCAACCTCTCAGTCTATTTCACAAAATTCTAAAACAAGCATGAAAATATAAACCTATGGAGAGTTAAAGACAAACATCATAGAAGTAGAATTATCATAACAAAACTATTCTGACAAAATAAAAGTTATCTAGTCAAATCAAGAAAAATTACTCCCCATGTCCCAAAATATGTCTAAGCTAGCATGGAGGAAAGATTACAATACACCATAGTTCAGATGATCAGAAATCAAAGAAAAAGGGAAGAAATTACAGAACACGGTGCTGTAATCGAAATTACAGCACCGTAATTGCTTTGAAACTCAATGAATAGTGGTGGCGCCCACTGTTTTGTTGATTTCTCCCTCGATCAGACTCCAAATGCTGTGAAACTTCTGGTGTATGCTTTCCAACTCTAGACGAAGCTTCAGTATAAAAATCAAGGCCTGAGGTGGTCTCTATGCCTCTCAGGGTGAGGTCAAACCCTAATCGCCTCTCTGTTGATTGCTCCCTTGATTAGTGATAAAGATTAGTCCTTTTAGTTCTTGTGTCTTCTCCTCTTAAGGATGAGTCTGCAGCAACTTTCAGATCTCAATTTGGAGCTATGGATCAAAAGTTATGGTCTGCGCAAGAATCAGACCCGCAAAAAATCGCGTTTTTGAGTGTAATTACGGTACCATAAAATATATTACGGTAGTGCCGTATTTTCAACTGAACTTTCTGGTCAGAAATTGCTCTAAATTATAGCCCATGTTATTTCTTATGGTAGTACCGTATTTTGTGCAGAAAATTACACCCGTAATATCCATTACACCCGGGGTGTATTTTTCAAACTTGCTCCGATTTGCATGAAAATTGGCAGGCGGCTTCGTTTCGACGACTGGAATCCATTAGTGCGCTCAGATCTTCCAAGATCCATTAAATATGGCACTTTTAACCTAAAATTCATGAAAAATAAGAAATTGTGTAGATTCCATAATATTTAACAAATAATGCTTAAAAACAAACAAAAGTTCATAAATATGACACGAAAAGATATATAAAATGGCATGAAATTTACTATAAATTTCGGTGTCATCAAATACATAAGGCTCAAACTTTGCTTGTCCTCAAGCAAAAATCAAAAATTGATCAAATACATAAGCACAGACTTTCTCATAAAGAATAAATTTAAAAAATACAATCACTAATGAAAAATTACACCAATTGATTCATAAAATTTCAAATAAACACATCACCCTTTGAATTCAATCATCAAGATCCACAACTTAATCAAATAAAATTTCGTAACTTGTACAATAAATAGAATATCAATCTCAAGATTTCATCCAGTTTCAATTCATAACCATCAACTTTTGTTTACAGAAATAGAGTCTCCTAGATCCTTTTCCTCACAGAATCTCTGTTTTCTTGCCTCTCTCTTTTTCTTCTTTTATTTTTGAATAGATAGCATATACCCACATAGATATATACTTTTTATTTTAGACTTCAACTCTTGTCTTCGGTACCACTGTCAATTTTGCACAGTGCCAAGTAGAGGAGTCTTAGTCTTTTTCTCTCTCATTATCTTTTAGACATAGACTTCAACCCATGTCTTAGGTACCACTATCAATTTTACATGGTGCCAAGTAAGAGAGTCTCTCACTATTTTTATGGATCAAGGAATCTTTCTTCCCAACAAATAGGAAATAGCATGAATATCAACTAAATTAATCTATCAACATCAATTCAAAAATCATACTCATATGCTAATTTTATTGAAAGAAGTAGTTTCACTTTTAAACCAAATTCATCAAATAATATATCTACCAAAAATTTCATTCATTAATCAATGAAAAATTTCAAAAACAGATATGTATTAGAGAAATAAATTCAACATAATAGGTCTAGTCCTAATCACATGCATGAATTCATTTATCATCAAGAAAGTTCTACACTTCTCTTCACATGGATTCAAGTCATACAAAAAATCTTTAAGCATCAAAATATGTCAAAATCACGGTGAAAGGTGTCAAACATCAAACTCAAACAATCATGGTCAAGAGTGTAAAACGATAGATTCAAGAGACCACATCGAATAAATATCTCAGTGAGTGATACAATCAGAGATGCAACCATATGAGATAATCATGAATACAAGAGAGTGCAAAAGATACTCACAAAACTTTATAGCAATCTCTGACCGAAAATACATAAGGCTCAGACCAAAAATAGTGTCGGGGCAGATGCTACTAGGTTCAAAGATGTGCCTTTTGAAAATTTTACCTGCACAATTTAAGGTACATAAGGCTCAGTCTAAAAATAGTCTCTTACTGAAAATAATAATGATAGAAATAATTTTCTCAAAGAAGAATAAGAGATATCGTGGATGATCCAGAAGAGTGCTGATGGAAACAGCTGAGCAAAGGTGGAACAGAGGCTAGCTGAAAAGCTCCTAGCAATGATGGTGATGCCGACAGTAGAGCGAGTAATCTCTAGTGGCCTGCTAGAGAATGCAATCCTGGAGGTGAGATCGTCGGCCGGTGAACAAGATAGCACTGCATAAAAAATCCGAGTCAATAATAAAGATCCTGCTGCATAAATAAATCAAATCAATGGAAATAGAGGCAGTAGAAGAAGTAAGAATCTGCAGATGGTATAATCCAGTGTCAACGGCTGGAAACTGTGATGTCAGAGGCAGATGCAGTGGTGGCTAGAGGTGGAAGACAGTTGCTCTTGAGGATTTCTGAGTCTGGTTGCAAAATAAGCAATAACTAGGAGAAGGCAAACTGTGCAGTTTTTGAATTTTTTATGAAAAGTAGCCATACCCTAGAATAAAATTTAATGATCCAAATAGAAAATGGACAGAACCATGTAATAGAATGAGATATGTTCTTTTCAAATGTATGAAAATCTAAGGATCAAAATCTATCAGAAATTTAGGGCATTAGCAGAAAGAAGGCTACTCAGATTAAAAACTGCACAAACTGCACAAAAGTTAATAAAATTCAAAAAGTTGCTATGTGTCCTAGAATGATCAGAAAGCATTCTCATGAAAATAATTAATCCACAAGGTAGAATGACACACGAACTTTCAATTCCAAGTGAAAAATCTGGGTTTCATGTTATTTAAGCATCTTAAAAAGCTGTAGCAAAAGCGCTAGTCAGAACAGTAAAAAAAAAACTGCTGTAGAAATTAATCAAAATTGAAAAGTTGCTATGGGTTTTAGAATGATCCATGAATTCTAAAATTCAGAAAATATATCTAGATGATAGAAAAAGATAAGTAGTTCAATGCTGTGCCAAAGATAAAAAATTTTCTCAACCCAGTTTCTTAAAATCGCAGCTAGAAAACACCTACTCAATAAGCAAACTGCAGAGAAGAATGCATATTTTTTTTTTTTTGCATACAAAAAGAAAAATTAGAAAAATTAATTCTAAAAATAAAATAAACTAGAATAAAAGAAACCAAACTACATAAGAGTGCTTGGGTTGCCTCCCAAGAAGCGCTAATTTTAGGTCCATAGCTTGACCAAAAATCAAATCTCATGGTGAAGTAGGTGAATTAGTTCCAAAGTATAAAGCATGTAATTTTTTGCATTTTCTTTTTCCAAAAATTTTAGTCACTAATCCAAATATCCAGAATTCAAGACAAATCATGATCAATGTGGCTTTCTCACATATGCAGAAATTAAAATTTTCAAATCCAGTCAAAGTAATCTTTATTATCTTCCTTTGTTTGTCAAAAAGTAAAATCATAAGTCCCTTCTTTAAATTTATGTTTTCAATGGCAATGAGAAAAGGACTTTGATCAAAATAATCTAGCATTGGATGATCATAATAATAATAGTCTTTCCATTCTACATTAGATTCCTCAATAAAGCACAAATTTTCAAATAAATCACAGGAGTCAATAATAGATATGGGCAAAGTATCATCATGGTGAGATTCATCAATTTTTGCAACATTTAAATCCTTATCAAGTTCCTCATGTTTGTCATCAAATAATCTATCAGTATCAAAATTATCAACAAAAACAAGATGAGACTCTTTAGAATCAAATTCCTCATGTCTTCCCACACATAATTCATCATCAGAAGAGTCAAAATCAGAATCAAATACAAAATCATAATGAGATTTATCAATGTTTACAACAGAATCAGAGTTAACCTCAAAAGTTTTATCATTAATTTCAAAAATATCACCAAAATCACAGTGGAGTTCATCAATGTCTATAATTTTTGAACCTTCATCATGCTCATCAGTTTTAACCATAAATAAGTTTTCATCAAAATCAGAATTATCATCAAAAAAAGGTTTTTCAATTTCAATTTTCTCAATCTTTTCCTCAAATAGACTATCAGATAAATTAATGTCAAAATTATCAGAGTGAGATTCATTAAAGTTCACATAAGGCTCAATCTCAAAACAATCATGATCATAGGGGGATTTTTCTAGTTCAAGTTCCTCAGTATAAAATTCAAATTGTGGTTCAGAAGCATGATCAGAGCAATCATCATATAAAAAAGTTTGGTTTTTCCATCTAGAATATAATTGATCTCTTTCTTGTACTAATGCGAATGAAAAGCGATGACACCCAACTAGTAACGCAATACACTAACCTCACAGCAATTTTTTCACAATCCTCGCAGCACTCTTGGCACTTTTAAGCTGAGCCACACGGGGACGCAGCGATGGCGCAGGACGGGCTTGCCGGTCTTGAAGCTGAAACAAAACCAAAGGAATACAAGGACTCTGACCACGCCTCTGATGGAGAATGGGAGGGGTGAATGGAAGGAGAAAAGCACAGCGAGAACTCGTAAAGAAATAGGCGAACCTGACCCACTAGAGGGGTGGGATTTACTCCAATCAGAAAGCTGAAACAACTTGGAATCGAGGCGTCCTCGACCCGAACAACGACGAAGGCAAGGCTCCGGCTCGACTTCTACAAATGCTGGCGACTCTATCTCACCAGGAGGTCTCTCCACTCCAAGAGAACTAAGGAATACACTAGCCCAACCTCCTCTTTTATAGAATAGAGGGTGGGAACAGGACAAAATACATACAAGACACTCAACTTTAACAAACTACCTACTCCCGCAGGCCTCTAAGTGGTCAAGCTGCGGCTAAAGATGAAAGGTAACAAACTCCTAACTAATATTCTTTGGGGGCAGGTGGCGTGATTCTGCGTCTTCGTACGATCATGGTCTAGACACGCTCCGAACACATGGCGATGAGGCAGCAGAATTTTGATGTTGTGGGCTGCGTAACTACTGTCGCAGCCCGCTCTTGGGCCGTGTTGTTGCTGAGGTTGAGCTGTCCACTTGGGTTGGGGGGCCCAAGGGGTTGGCTGGGGGTGCCCTTGGGCTGGACTGTCATGGCGTGAGAGGAAGGAGTATCGATGAAGCCCGTGAAGTGATTCGGTGGTTTACCTTGATGTTAGGATTGTCGAATTGTTACCTTGTGGAGCTCCTTGGGGTCATCCTGGGATGGAGCAACATGGTAGGGAGGGTGACTGACATCAAAGTGCGGTCGTCGAGGCTTCACGGCATCTTTAGGGTTGAACACGGCCTAGCCGTGTTCGTGCGCACGGCCGTGTTCAGCTATAGGTCGGCTGGCCGGGGTTGACACAGCTTGGAACACAGGTGTGTTGGCGCCCGTGATGAATTCATTGCTGGTGGCCGAGGGGAACACGGGCTGGCCGTGCCGGGGCGCACGGCCGTGTTCAGCTACAGGAAATTTGGCCGAGGGAAGCACAGGCGGGACCACGGGCATGTCACTGGCCGTGGCGGCGTTCGCGTCTCTGGACGCTCGTGTCACGGCCGTGTTTGGATGCACGGCCTGGCCGTGTCTAGCTCTGGGAAGCTCCGTTTGCACCGCAGATTCCTGAAAAAAATCCTGAGGCCCTGGGGAGCTTCCCCAAGTGTCTTCCAAGGAACTTGGGCCGGCTTCATGAGGTTCGTGTGCCCGATTGCTCCAGCATCAGTTGATGATGCCAAGTGGAAGACGGTCAAGTGCTCGTCCTCTACAAGTATCCACGCATCTACCTTTTCAACGTTGCTCCCTTCCATGCTTGGTGCTAAGCCTTGGGAAGAGAATCAAGCCTTGAGGGTTCCTTCACTTTACTTGCGCCACCTTCAACGAAGTTGCGCCAAGTGCCAGGGAAGATGCCGCCAACTCCTTATCCTCCTTACTCCAAGAGAGAAGGAAGAGGATGAGTTTCGGCCCTTAGGAAGATGAAGAGGAGTTGTCGCCACCAAGCCCTTCTCCAAGTTGCGCCAAGAGGAGAAGAAGGAGAAGAATGCTTGTGGTTCCAACCTGCCAAAAATGAAGTTTGGCTCCAATAACTCTCTTCCAACTCATTAGGCCCATTGGCACTGATGGAATCTTCCAAATGGATCCAATCTATTCAATAACTTGATCATAAGGCGTCTAATTAATGCAACGTCAAGAGTCTATTGCGTGTGATCCCGTAGGATCTAAATGACGATGGCAATGATGATAGAACATCATAAGTAGTGAGAGGTATCTAGCAACACATCACTACTACCCATGTCATTGGACTTAAGTCATATGACAACAAATCCTAAACAAGCAACGAGGATTCCCATGCATTATGTATCCCTTTGCCTAAACTGATATCCTGCCATTGGATTAGTCTCAAGTTTATTAATCCAATCTATTGGTCATGACTTAAACAGTATGACCATACATTCCTGTCATGCACCAATGAGGTGGGGCACCCCAAAGTGGATATCAAGCTTCCAATTAAGGAAGGGGCAAATCCTCCTATTGGTCATCCATATCTCTATATGACTTATGATGTGCCCGATGACAGTCGTTTTAATCACCCAATTACGGAGAGACGCAAGATTGTATCAAAACATACCCATCATCATATTTAGACATGAATACCTCATGTCTAAGGATCAATGCAAACCTCTTGCATGTGAGATTGACTTGTTGACTATAGAAGTCAATCCTCACGGTGGGTCACTCCAGTGCATCCAATGCACCTGTATGTTTGCGTTACTGTGCCCCGCACCTAACTAGCCCATACACCTGTCTCACATGCACCAAAGCTGTCCCATATTGGCTAAGGCACCTTTACTGGGGATTACTTATGAGAATGGATCCAACCAAACTTCTGGGACATTATTTATGCAATTCAATACATCAACGCAGGTAAAGCAATCTGCATTAATAACGACCATGTCTGAGTGCATTCATATAATGCCGGACCATGTCCATACATTGGTCTGCAGGGCATAAACACTGACACCTTTGACCCGACGCATTAAAGGAATCAGTAAGGTCTTGGAAACCAACCAAAAGTTGTTGGGCCATGGTCTCCGATGACAGCCTGAGTTGTTGTATGGCGGCATCCGTGGATTGCTTATACGCAGCGAGCTGTGTTGCCAGCGTGTCCACTCGCACATTAAGTGTGGGTACAATAGAGTCTAAAGGGGTACTAGTCCCTTCCGAAGGTTGGACCGACTCTTGGGTGTCTGGGATAGCGTCGGGGAATTGGGAAGACATGAGTTATGACCTTGTGGTCACCATGCACAATCAAGGCTGAAAATGGCTAAGTGTAGCATGCTAAAAACATGAAATCAATGCGGAAATATGCGATGCAATGGAGTTGGACCGTGCGAAGAATAAGAATCGAATGCGCAACTCCTCTGATACTAGAAGTGATGTAACTACTATAGGAGGGAAGATCCTTAAAGTCGTACTCTAAGATTTTACACAAAGCACATGAAAACAGGAGAGGGTCTTTAGAAGATGGAAGTGAAAATTGCTTCGGAAATGTTGCAGAAACACGATGAAACCAGCATCGAGTTCGATCGGGGCAACACAAATGCAAAGAAACGCAATGGCACTTAACTACAGAATGTAACTCACTAACCACATAGCAATTTAGCGTGCTCATGTAGTAGATTTTAAGCTCAGCACGTCACAGTGGGGAGTAGCGGATTCGTAGGGCATAGCTCGTGCTAGGCAAAGCAAAGAACAGCGGAACATCCACACCTCTGGCGAACGGATACCCGTGGAAGGTCAGAAATCGTAACGGAAATCAACACAATGAAATGAAAAGACAGGCAGATCTGACCCACCCGAGGCGGTGGGATTTACTTTACTGTTTCAAAAACCATGAGGGAAACACTTCGGAGTTGAGGAACCGACCACGACTCTTATAAACTTTGTAGGCAAAGCGCCGACTTCAACTTCTACACACGCTGGAGGCTCTCAGCTCACCAGGAGTACTCTACCACCAAGAGAACTATGGAACACAACACCCCAACCTCCTCCTTTATAGAACAAGAGGAGAGGGAACAAGACAAAGTAGGAAAAGACAACCTACTTTAACAGCTAACTACTCCTACAGGCCACAAGGTGGTCAAGCTGCTACTACAAGACAAAGCAAAACAAACTTCTACCTAATATTCTATGAAGCTGACTCATGGTCTTCTGGTCTTCGTACGGAGGCGGTTGGGCAGTCAGATGCATTCGGAGCATACCGCGATAAAGCAACAAAATTTGGACATCATGGGCTGGGCTACGACAGATGTGGTGTGCTCTTGGGCCATGTTGCTAAGATGATTGCGCGGCCCCTCATTGGTTGGTCCCTTAGGTGGACAGCCGCCCATGCCCTTGGGCGGAAAGGCTTCGGTGTGGATCGACAATCGGCTGATAACTCCTACAAAATGGTCCGGCGGTCGAGATGTGCGTTGAGATCGCCGTACCTCCACCTTGTTGGGCTCCTTTGGGTCCTCCATGGATGGATCAACATTGATGGGGGTGGGAATCATGCAAGCATTCAAACATCGTATTTTGAAAACATTTGCTATTTAGGATATAACTATGAAAACCCATTTAAACTAACGCTTTTGCACCATAGTTTTTTTTTGTAATTTTATAACAAGAAAATCAAAATTAAACATGGTGTTCTAGGAAAGCGGTAAATCTATACATGCAATTCTAGGAATGCGATAAATGACAAAATTGTAAAGAATGCTCACCTTGCGGCCCTTGAGAATGGAAGGGCCAACCTCCCCGTTCTTCACCGGTCCAATGGTGGAACAACACGAAGTAGGGCCCTATGAGCTTACATCCATGGCATTACAGCATCCCACACATGTGTAGGTGAGTGAGTGATAAAAGGTTAAATGTCTTTACAAGCAAAACTTCAAGAGGGAGGTTAGGCCTCCTAGTTCTCTTGCCTAACAAAGAATAGACTAAACTATTTAGAGAGAGGGGGAACTTGCACCAAGATGAACCTCCATTCCATACGCCATAATCCTACAATAATCAAGCAAGATTGTAGAGATGTGTTCTCCATTATGCATAGGAACAAAATAGGGAAGGAAGGACTTAGCTGAGTTGGCAAGCAAGTAGGCTGAGAGTTGGCGTGAAGCCTCGGCTCCCGTCGGCTGGGAGGGGGATCACCGGAATAGTAATTCTGGCTGCAACTCTCGTGTCATTGATGGTTGCAGAGGCGAGGGGAAGGACGGCCAGCAGAACTCGAGGCTGCAGGGAAGAGACAGGCGCTGGTGACGAGCAAGATCAGGAGCAAGGGCGAACTGGTTTGGGCGGTGAGCCTCCTCCGGTGGCGCCGTCGACTGGCGGTGATTGTAGGGTGCGAGGAGGCAGGTCGGTGATGCTATTTGTTAGGGTTCGGCAGACGGCGGCCATGGCTCGGCCTCGGGAAGCAGGTGGCGTCAGTGCTGCCCTATTTCTGACTGAAACAGGGGATAACGCGGGACGGAGCAGGGGTTGCCGGCGATCATCGGACACGGCTCAAAACTTTGACGTGCTACACTTGGAGGCTCCTCAGGTCAGGGCGAACTCGTGGCCGAAGTTTGGGAGCCAGCGGTGGCCGATCGGAGGCGATCGACGTCGAACAGTGGGAGGAGGCGGAAACAGGGGCACAAAGCTGGGGCATCACTAGAAATCCCTCGATCCTGTTGGGGTATGCCCTTAAGGCTAATGTTTGAGGCCTTTGGGATTGTATAAGTATCATGTAATAAACTTTTGTGTTTATAAAGGCATGGTTATTATTCAGGTTGTTAGCTTGTCTGCTGTAATAAGTGTACTACTGAATAATGTCTCAAAGCTGTTCAGCTTGGCTGACATGCTCTATGTCCTTAGTCGAGATATCTTGGTGAACATGAGACAGCCTTGATATGATTGAGACTAATATGAGTGCTAATCTTATAGGATGCTTCGAGCATGGAATAAGATGTAGACTCATGGGTACATTGGATGTACTGGACAGACCCTACTAGGATATTCCATTGCTTGTCACAATGTGAATATTCCTTGTAAGCACTAAGTGGCACATGTCCTCTGACTTGAGATCATTTGTGTTTCTAAATGATGATTGTCATTGTCTTGAGGTAGTTCAATATCATTTGAAACATAATGATTATAGACTATCTTGGATGGTGAGCTTGAATCATGTTAGGGCACTAGTGATAGACATAGGATTGCCGTCTCCTTGTTTAAGGAGTGTGATGTTCTAAAGGGCCCCCCTTATATGAGATGATTGAGAAAGTGTATGGCCATACCCAGATGACTATGTTGATCTGATCTAATCATGCTCATTGTATTGGAGTAACAAGCTTGACTCGCTTGTCCAATAAGAACATCCAGTGGCAAAGGATGCTTGTATGCCTTGTGATGTTGATTCACCTTGTGCTGTGATTTGGGTGTAGTCTTGGAAGACTCTTTCCTTTATATCGGGAGACAGTGATGTGTTGCTAGATACCCCTCACTGATTGTGATAACGAGAGTTATCGTTACCGACATTTAAAGGAAACCCTTAGGGTCGCACAATTTGGTGATATGGCTTACTTGAGTCAGATCGTGTGGACTGGATTGTTTTGATTCAGTTTAAAGGAGTTTAAACTCTGATTGTAAGTGAGATCCAGTCTGATCATGTTTGATTGATTAGGGCTTGAGATCGGTAAGCTTCGATCGAGAGTGTGGATGCTAGATCGGTGAGATCAAGAGCATCATGAGATGTACGGTTAGATCTTGAATCTTCATGGTTCATAGAGATTTAGACCATGGCTTGGGTTGGTTCTTTTGGTCTTTGGACCAATTGGAATTGAACCGAATTCAATTGATCCGGTTCACATTTGTGTTCGATTGGTTCAATTGAATTGGCGTTGGGGATAAGTTCACAAGACATGAACGCATGTCTTGATGACTTTCCTTAATGGGAAGTCTTGAAAACGCCTAACGCCAAATAATGCAAAAGCTTAATGTTCCTTGTGTCTTTCGAAGCTCGCTCTCGTGGGTGGTGTGTGGACGATCTTGGAGAAGAGCTCTCGGCGACAAGGAAGAACATCTCATCTCCTCAACACCAAAGGGCACCTTGGCAATTGTTGCTAGCACATCAAGTTGCGCAAGAAGTAAGCCTTCATCCTTTGTGTGTGTCTTCTTTGGAGGAGAGCCCTCTTCGGCCTCTAGCTTCCAAGCCGCCACCCTTACATGGCTATGGTAAAAGATCTCAAACTTGATCTTTGGTTAATTATAAAGTTGATCATTTACATGAGTTCATGCAAACGATTTTATTGAAACTCTAGAAGAATACATTTCCGCATGTTCTAGGGTTTGCCCCCCTCTTGAAAGGGGTTTTTCATGCTTGCGCTCCCCCTTGAAGGGGACCCTTCAATTGGTATCAGAGGAGGTTATGCATGAATCATGTGGTTGCTTTAAGTGATCCTTGTTTGCGCTTGCAATGTTTAGATCTATGTACATGCCGAATAAACTACATGCTAGTTTAAAACTCTTAGATGTAAGTTTATCTTTGAATTGCGCATGTATAATGTTATGGTAAGCGCTTGTTCATGTTTTGAAAAGGAAAAGCCTTATCTTGCGCACCCATTAGATCTAAAGCGTCTACTATAATCCCTTAGATGGGTTGGTAGGGCTGAAAGCATAATCTAAATAGATCCAAGTCTAATCAGACCATCTGACAGCTCAGATGGGTTGACCTGATAGCACCTATGCGCATGCACTGGGTGGCTATAGGTTGACTGCATCAAGGGCGTGTAACGAGGTCTGGTTGAGACAACCAATGAACACTCTTGAGTTAGGCCCGGGGTCACACCCGCTTGCCAAAACTCTTGAAGGTGGTTCAGCCCTTGGCGGATGCATGGTTGACCATTAGGTCAACTCGGGTCAGTTAGGACTCGGTGCATGCAAGGGCAGTGGATCTGACTAGATGTATGAGTGGATCCCTATCAATGGACCATTGTAAGGTTGTAGGACTGATAAGAAAATTAAAATTGATGCCAATGGGGTTTTTCAAAAATTTATTTTCTTTTAATTGGATCACATGTGGAATGTTTGATGCCATGTGCTTGTTTATTTATTCTTATGTGGGCCGCCCATGTTAATTGTGTGCTGTGCTGGGGCCTGCGAGCCTGGGATTATACTTGTAAGATAATATTATTGTGATCTGCGAATCACATTTTTTTTAATCTATTGTATAATTGACCTGCGAGTCAAAGCTTGTCTAGATAGATCAAATTGTATTTGATTAGACAAGAGCACAAATGCACACATCCCAAAGGGGCATTCAGCTGGTGGCACACCTGAGGTGCTCTTGGCGCTAGGGCCCTGGGTTGGACCAGATGAGATGCAAATGGAGCTCAAGTGAAGACTTAAGTAAAATTAAGGTCTTACTTAGGGTTCATGGGCATTTACCACATAAGATCAGCATGCTTTCTTTTATTGCTTATTGCTTATATAAGTAGAATTGCATGTGTTTATCTTCTGCTATCACCATAGGACTTGCATGATAGTCAAGAAGATAAAAGACCGTTAAAATCCAACGCTAACATATCAAGCTCGTAAGCCTTCTGACGCGAAACCTCACCATTCTGACTATCGTTGGAGCCGTGTTGTACCCACTCAGTGGGCACGTCCATCTATCTTCAGACGGTGCTGGATTTCACCTGCGTGTTACAGAGTAGGGATTTATCCCTGCTCGTTGCTCAGCATAGCACGTGGTGGTCCAGGGAGTAGGTCGGGTCAGCTTGACCATGTAGGCTACATATGTGGCGCATATGGTAGCACATGGAGGCAGCCATCTGAGGGATCAGAGACTGTGTTGTACCAACTCAGTTGGCACAGTCTGCTGGATTGCCCAGATGAAGGGGAATCGCACGGGTTGGCGATTGGCTGGGACAGCCTACCAGAAATTAGTGCTTGTCATCTTTGTGCATCTTATCTCGCCTGAGCGGGACGCGAAGACCAAGTATGAAATCTGGATCCCATCTCACTAAAAAGAGTGTTACTCTTTCGGACTGTTTACTGGATTTTTCAGTCAGACAAAATAGTGAGAAAAGAATCTTTCTTAAGTCCTGGATTGATTCTGAACATTGATACTGACCTTGCTGTTCTTGCTTGTTGTAGATTCCTGCAGCAACGAACACCATGAACTTCAATGTGCGATCCCTACTGGAAAGGGAGAAGTTTGCTGGGCCGAACTTCTCTGACTGGTTCGGACACCTTAAGATCGTTCTTAAGGCAGAGAGGAAACTGTATGTCCTCGAGACGGCGATACCGCCGCAGCCCGCTCCGAACGCCGCAAGGGCGGTTCGGGATGCCTACTAAAAGCACGTCAATGATAGCATTGATGTCGCTTGCCTGATGCTAGCGTCTATGACGCCACCGCTGCAGCGTCAGCATGAGGATATGTCGGCTATAGAAATTATAGCGAACCTCAAGATGCTGTATGCTGCACAGGCGAGGACAGAACGCTATAATCTGACGAAGCTCTTCTTTCAGAGCAAACTGGCTGAGGGGAGCCCAGTGGGAGCTCACGTGCTCAAGATGATTGGGCACAAGGAGGCTCTAGAGAAACTGGGGCATACCGTCAACCAGGAGCTTGCTGTAGATATTATTCTACAGTCTCTTCCGCCTTCTTTCGATGCGTTCATTATTAATTTTAATATGAACAAAATCGATTGTACGCCGGCAGAGCTGCTGAATATGCCCTTGACTACTGAGGAAACTCTGAAGGGAAAGCCTTCAACCTCTGTCTTAATGGTTCCTTCCAGGAACAAGAAGAAGGGGAAGAAGGGCAAGGCCCCTGTCAAGAACTACAGTAAGGCGCTGAAACAGAAGGTGAAGCGGTCGAAGGACAACAGGTGTTTCCACTGTGGCCAGCTAGGTCACTGGAAAAAGGACTGTAAAGCGCTCCAAGGAGATAAGAGGGGAAGCATCGCTTCTGGCTCAGGTATATATGTGACTGAGGTCATGTTATCTTCTTCTACCATTTCATGGGTGTTGGACACCGCATGTGGAGTTCACATTTGTTCAAATGTGCAGGAACTCAAGAGAAGAAGGCAGGTGGGACAGCATGAGGTAGACCTACGCGTTGGAAACGGGGCACGGGTTGCTGCTGTTGCTGTAGGAGACTATTTCATTTCTTTACCATCTGGCATTGTATTAGAATTAAACAATTGTTATTTTGTACCCAGTATTACCAAGAATATTATCTCTATTCCTGCTCTTGTCAGGAAAGGATTTGCCTTTGAATGCAAGATTTCAAAGTGTGTTTTATCTTATGATAATATTGTGTATGAAACTGGTTCAATTAACAATGGGTTATTCATGTTGGACATGGAAAATTCTGTACAAAACATTGATAATAAGAAAGCCAAGTATGCTAATGACAGCACCTTGCTTTGGCATAGTCGTTTAGGCCATATAAACGAGAAGCGCATTAAGCGGTTGCATGATCATGGACTGCTGGGATCATTCTCCTACGAGGAGATTGATACATGCAAAGCTTGTTTGATGGGTAAAATGACGAAGTCACCTTTTCCTCACAAAGGTCAAAGGGCTTCAGGTTTACTGGACCTTATACACAGTGATGTGTGTGGGCCATTTAGTAAACATGCCAGAGGTGGCTATCTGTACTTCATTACCTTTACTGATGATTTCAGTAGGTATGGGTATGTCTATCTAATGAGACATAAAAGTGAATCTTTTGACAAGTTCAAAGAGTTCAAAAATGAAGTACAAAATCAGCTAGGCCGAAATATCAAGGCACTTCGTTCTGATCGAGGTGGTGAATACCTAAGTCGAGAATTTACTGACTATCTAAAGGAGTATGGGATTATCTCACAGCTCACTCCGCCAGGAACACCGCAATGGAATGGTGTGTCCGAGAGGAGAAATAGAACGTTACTTGATATGGTTCGTTCTATGATGAGTCAGGCTACTCTTCCATATTCCTTTTGGGGTTTTGCACTGGAAACAGCTGCAAAGGTACTAAACCGAGTGCCATCCAAGGCAGTTTCAAAGACGCCATATGAGTTATGGTATGGGAAACAGCCTAGCTTGACATTTATCAGGATCTGGGGTTGCGAGGCTTATGTCAAAAAGCTCGCCTCTGGGAAACTGGAGAGCAGATCTGAGAAATGTATCTTTGTCGGTTACCCTAAGGAAACTAAGGGTTATTATTTCTACGATCCCAAAGAGAACAAGGTATTTGTTGCTCGGACGGCCATATTTCTTGAGAAGGAGTTTCTTCTGCAAGAGGCCAGTGGGAGAGAAATAAAGCTGGATGAGAATCCAGAGGAAGGACAAAGTAGTCAAGCGCAGTTGGATGAGCCTGAGCCGGTTATTGAACAACCTGAGGCTCAGATATCACGGGAACCGCGAAGATCGGGAAGGATCCGTCGACAGCCTGAGCGCTATGACGGAGTCTACATCATTAACAATGATGAACCCCTTACTTATGCGGATGCGGTCAGTGGACCGGAGTCAGCTAGATGGCTTGAAGCTATGCGAGCCGAAATGGACTCCATGTCAGATAACCAAGTCTGGGATTTGGTTGATCCGCCTCCGGGAGTAATCCCTATAGGCTGTAAATGGATCTTCAAGAAGAAGATTGACATGGATGGTAACGTGGTTACCTATAAAGGCAGGCTAGTTGCGAAAGGTTTCAAACAAATCTACGGGATAGATTATGATGAAACTTTCTCTCCTGTAGCCATGTTTAAGTCTATTCGGATTCTTTTCGCGATAGCTGCATATTACGACTATGAGATCTGGCAGATGGATGTGAAGACAGCTTTCCTTAATGGAAATCTGGATGAGGATGTGTATATGACACAACCTGAGGGTTTCACTAATCCATCAGATCGTCATAAGATATGCAAGTTAAAGAAGTCCATTTATGGACTTAAGCAAGCATCAAGAAGCTGGAATATTCGTTTTGATGAATCAATCTCTGAGTTTGGTTTCATCAAGAACGAGGATGACCCGTGTGTATATAAGAGGTTTAGTGGGAGCGTGATTACATTCCTAATCCTCTACGTCGATGATATCTTGATCATTGGAAATGATATTCCTGAACTGCATGCGGTTAAAGCATGGTTAGGAAAATGTTTCCAGATGAAAGATCTAGGAGAAGCAGCCTATGTATTAGGTGTGAAGATCTACTGGGATAGATCTAAGAGGCTTCTCGGGCTATGCCAGAGTACTTACATCGATAAAGTCCTGGAGAGATTCCATTTAGAAAATTCTAAACGTGGATATCTTCCAGTCAGACATGGTCTGAGTCTTTCAAAGAGTCAGTGTCCACAAACATAGACTGAGAAAGATGAAATGGACAATAGGCCTTATGCTTCGGCTATTGGGTCCATTATGTATGCGATGTTGTGTACTCGCCCAGACGTCGCTTACGGGTTAAGCGTGACCAGTCGGTTCCAAAGTAATCCAGGTATGGCGCACTGGATTGCGGTCAAGAACATCTTAAAATATCTGCGGAGGACCAAAGATATGTTCTTGTTATATGGTGGTCAGGAAGAACTCAGTATAGAGGGATATACTGACGCTTCGTTCCAGTCGGACCAGGATGATTTCCGATCGCAATCAGGCTATATTTTTAGCTTGAATGGTGGAGCAGTGGTGTGGAAGAGTTTCAAACAGTCAACTGTTGCTGATTCCACAACAGAAGCCGAGTATGTTGCAGCCTCGGAAGCATCCAAGGAGGCAGTGTGGATTCGTAAGTTCGTGAGAGAACTTGGTGTCGTTCCTTCGAGTGCTGATCCTTTGGTTATCTTCTGTGATAACACTGGAGCCATCGCACAAGCAAAGGAACCACGGTCGCACCAGAAGTCCAAGCACATACAGAGACGGTTTCACTTGATCCGGGAGATCATTGATCGAGGCGAGATCAAAATTTGCAAGGTTCATACAGATGACAATCTGGCAGACCCGCTTACCAAGCCTCTGGCGCAGCAGAAGCATGAGAAGCACTGTAATAATATGGGTTTGAGATTTCTCAACCATTAGATTAAGTGCAAGTGGGAGATTGTTGGGGTATGCCCTTAAGGCTAATGTTTGAGGCCTTTGGGATTGTATAAGTATCATGTAATAAACTTTTGTGTTTATAAAGGCATGGTTATTATTCAGGTTGTTAGCTTGTCTGCTGTAATAAGTGTACTACTGAATAATGTCTCAAAGCTGTTCAGCTTGGCTGACATGCTCTATGTCCTTAGTCGAGATATCTTGGTGAACATGAGACAGCCTTGATATGATTGAGACTAATATGAGTGCTAATCTTATAGGATGCTTCGAGCATAGAATAAGATGTAGACTCATGGGTACATTGGATGTACTGGACAGACCCTACTAGGATATTCCATTGCTTGTCACAATGTGAATATTCCTTGTAAGCACTAAGTGGCACATGTCCTCTGACTTGAGATCATTTGTGTTTCTAAATGATGATTGTCATTGTCTTGAGGTAGTTCAATATCATTTGAAACATAATGATTATAGACTATCTTGGATGGTGAGCTTGAATCATGTTAGGGCACTAGTGATAGACATAGGATTGCCGTCTCCTTGTTTAAGGAGTGTGATGTTCTAAAGGGCCCCCCTTATATGAGATGATTGAGAAAGTGTATGGCCATACCCAGATGACTATGTTGATCTGATCTAATCATGCTCATTGTATTGGAGTAACAAGCTTGACTCGCTTGTCCAATAAGAACATCCAGTGGCAAAGGATGCTTGTATGCCTTGTGATGTTGATTCACCTTGTGCTGTGATTTGGGTGTAGTCTTGGAAGACTCTTTCCTTTATATCGGGAGACAGTGATGTGTTGCTAGATACCCCTCACTGATTGTGATAACGAGAGTTATCGTTACCGACATTTAAAGGAAACCCTTAGGGTCGCATAATTTGGTGATATGGCTTACTTGAGTCAGATCGTGTGGACTGGATTGTTTTGATTCAGTTTAAAGGAGTTTAAACTCTGATTGTAAGTGAGATCCAGTCTGATCATGTTTGATTGATTAGGGCTTGAGATCGGTAAGCTTCGATCGAGAGTGTGGATGCTAGATCGGTGAGATCAAGAGCATCATGAGATGTACGGTTAGATCTTGAATCTTCATGGTTCATAGAGATTTAGACCATGGCTTGGGTTGGTTCTTTTGGTCTTTGGACCAATTGGAATTGAACCGAATTCAATTGATCCGGTTCACATTTGTGTTCGATTGGTTCAATTGAATTGGCGTTGGGGATAAGTTCACAAGACATGAACGCATGTCTTGATGACTTTCCTTAATGGGAAGTCTTGAAAACGCCTAACGCCAAATAACGCAAAAGCTTAATGTTCCTTGTGTCTTTCGAAGCTCGCTCTCGTGGGTGGTGTGTGGACGATCTTGGAGAAGAGCTCTCGGCGACAAGGAAGAACATCTCATCTCCTCAACACCAAAGGGCACCTTGGCAATTGTTGCTAGCACATCAAGTTGCGCAAGAAGTAAGCCTTCATCCTTTGTGTGTGTCTTCTTTGGAGGAGAGCCCTCTTCGGCCTCTAGCTTCCAAGCCGCCACCCTTACATGGCTATGGTAAAAGATCTCAAACTTGATCTTTGGTTAATTATAAAGTTGATCATTTACATGAGTTCATGCAAACGATTTTATTGAAACTCTAGAAGAATACATTTCCGCATGTTCTAGGGTTTGCCCCCCTCTTGAAAGGGGTTTTTCATGCTTGCGCTCCCCCTTGAAGGGGACCCTTCAGATCCCGGCGATCCAGCCGTCGGATGGGGAGATCGTCCTGGCTGTGTGTTCGACCGGAAGAGGAGGAGACGAGGCTGGAGTTTCAGCTCGATCCGCCTCCCGGATTGGGAGCACGAAGTTGATTAAATGGCAGCGACGAGAAGGGCGTGAGGATTTAATTCATCAAGACAGAACTTCCAAATCCATGGAAGGGTAGAGGAGGAGAGTTGAGGTGACACACACCATTAGAAGACACACTTCATGATTTTTTTCAAAATACCCAACTCTGATTTCACCCAAGCAGTTACAAGGTTATAAAGCCAAAGCAAAGCAAGGAAACAAGTTTAGGCGCTTATACTAGTCTTACATAGAGAAAACTAGATGATGCAGGCGCATTGATGAGGAGTGATTCCCTTTCCCCAAATGGCTGATTTGCTTTGAGTCTTGATTTGAAGTCTTTCCCAAATGGAAGGGTAGCCAGCAATGGACAATTGAGTGCTGAAGGGGGCTGACATCTTCCATTAAGTGCTAATGTCTTCTTGGGAACCGAATGAAGGAAACTTACCAAGTTTGGAGCTGCAGGGTCTTGTACATGGAGAAGGTGCTTGAAGACTATCCTTTTTTAATGTTGGCTGAAATTCTTCCCCCATATAGTTGCTGGAATGGCTGGCGAATTGCTGGTCTTGTCTCCATCTCCTCAAGGGGGAAAGTGGCGGTGGGAACAAAGGGAGAGGCTGCACTTGGTAGCCAACTAGGTTGGTGGATATTTGAGTAACTTTGTAGAGGGTGCTTCACCAAAGGGGCTGAATGGTCACAGGCGCTTCCATATTTGTCTTGGGCTTGACTTGAGCTCAAAATTGGATCAACCTAATCTATTACATCATTAGCATGAACTAACCTACCATACATAAGTGGCAGATCCTAGCGAATGTAACTACTTGGTGTAATTTGAGGGTAGATCTAACCTACAACATGATGCAAGTTATGCTAGGAGATCTAACTTAAAGGATGCATGCAATGCAAGGAATGAAAATCTAACTTAAAGATGCATGCAATGCAAGAGATGGAAATTTAGGTGCCCTAGCTAGGGTAACCTTAAACTCGATTTGTATTTCCGTGGGTCATGTCGCCTCCCCACATCAGCTCTCCCTGGGTGAGAAAAATTCTTCTCCGAAGAATTGTCCTTATCCATGAGGAGCTTTGAGGTAGTAAGGGTGAGTTCTTCCTTGGGGAGCCAACCCTCTTCACCATGGTCATATCCAACTAAGTAGAGTAACTCTACCTCATCACGGGTGAAATGGGTTTGGTCCTCAAGGATGGACTCAATCATATGCTTGTTGGTGTATATGCCCTAGGACCTAGTTTTGGTCAACTTATGTACTACTTGACATTGATATTTATATATCATTCTGGCATTGTCGTTATCATTGTTTGACTACACCTGTGATTGTGTACTTACATGATAATGTCCCTGGAGACAGATTGGATCTATGCTCAAATAATTGTCCCCAGTCGATGTACCTCAGTGGATATGGGACAGCTATGGTACTTGAGAGACTGGTATGTGGGCTGGTTAGGCACGTGGTGCTAACGCAGACACATGGGTATATCATTGGAGGATATACTGGATAGACCCGCTATGAGGCTATGACTTGGTGTCATGAGTTATCCTCATAAGTGACAGGAGATGCATTGATCCCTTGACTTGAGGTCATTAATCATTCTATATGGTTAGGGACTTGCTTTGATACAACCTAACACCTTGCCGTAACTGGGAGGTCATAACGGTTGTTATTGAGCATGTCACGACCCATATAAGAAGATCAATGGACAGACATAGGATTTGCCCCTTCCCTAGGGAAGTATGATATCCATGGAGCTCCTTTATGGTTCTATGACTGAGAGTGTATGGCCATACCGAGGTGAGAACCTGTTTTAGTCATAGCCATGTGATTGGATGAAAACAAGTGGTGACACACTTGTCCAATCGGATATCAGTACGGCAAAGAGACTGTAATGCATCTGTACCTAGTTGCGATGATGGGGATGTCGATGTCGATATCCATTCCAATGACCTGGGTAGCAGCGATGCACTGCTAGGTGCCACTCACTGCTTGTGATGACCTCTGGTCAGCACTGCCAGCGTCAGAGGAACCTATAGGGTCGCACACCTTGATACTTAAGTTCTCGTATTGATCGGGAAGCCTTATGATCGAGTTATTGGATAACTCGGATCTAATTGGGAGATTTCAGCAGCGCCAATGGGCCTGATGAGATGGAAGAATGTTATTGGAGCCAAACTTCATTTTTGGCAGGTTGACCCGTATTTTACCATGGTTGGTCACATTTGGATTAGGGTTACATTGGATTGGATCCAATTGCTTAATCAACCCATGTAATGGAGTTTGGGCTAGCTCATTATCCAATGAGGCTCAATAACAAGTTCTCATGAAGAGATGAGAGGCTAAAAGGGTATAATGGGGAGAAACATGAACCATTAAGCGCCTAGGGGCATAATGGGGTCATGTTGGCGCCTTTGCTTCATTATGGAAGTAAAGGGCGCCTCCCCTCTCTTCCTAGGATGGAATGCATGCCTCTATGGCATTGCTTGGGGCGCAAGGCAAGGCCTTGGCGCACAAGGAAAGGCGTGGGGCACAACAAGGAATGGTTGAAAGAGAATTATGGAAATGTCTTAGAGACTTTCCTTGTCTCAAACCTCCTCATCCTAGCCCTACACTTGTCATGATCCTAGCCATTACCCTAACCACCTCTTGCCCTATAAATGTGGCCCTAGTCGCCCCCTCTTGTGGATGATCAATCCTTGAAGGTGTGAACACAAGAAGAGGGGCGAGTGCTTGGAGCAAGGGCGCATCTTTTTCCATAACCGCAAGCCTCTTCCTCCTTTTCTCTTGGCGCAAGGAGATCTAGGGCTTGGCGGCTTGGATAGTTTCCCTCTTCACTTGGCACATCTTTTCTCTAGGTGGCGCAAGTGAATTAGAGTGTCTCCCTAAGGCTTGGATCTTCTTCCCGAGGGTAGCACCGGGTGTGGAAGAAGTGAACTCAAGAGATCCGTGTGTGCGAGACTGTAGAGGGCGCACACTTGGACGCCTACATCGGCATCGCCCCACATTGCTCCTAAGGTATTTACTAACTCATTGTGTCGACTCCCTTGCTTGCGAACTTCACTGGGTTTTTGGGACCGACCTATTTCGGGGACATTCTTCCGCTGCGAAAAATGTATGTCTATAACTCTGAAAATTGTAAAATGTCCCCGGGGTTTCCCAACAGTGGTATCAGAGCTACTTGCAAGACTCGAACAATGTTTTATGCTTTTCTTCCATGCTCACATGCCATATCTCTATTTTCGTGAATAGCATGATGCATGGGAATCGATTTTTCTAAATGTAGAAAAATTAGGGTTTCTTGTTTCTATCATCCTCTCAATCTCTTTTGGATTTTTGGACTATTTTTTTTGTTTGATTTAAAGATCAAAGGCGCACGTAATTTTGTCAAGTAGGACGGGCATTGTGTCTTCGGACTGGCGAAGTCTCTTGATCTGACAAAATTGCCAGCCGAAAGGATCTCTGAAATCATCATGAAAAATAAATCGCAATAAACCAAAAGACTTGTGAGAAGAAGATGAGGAAAAGAAACTGATTTTATGAAAAAGTAAAATTTCAGATTTTATGTTTTTCATGAGCATGTAAAATTGCATGAGTAAATACCTTGATTGTGCATGATGTTGTGATCATTAATCAAGCCCCCCTTTGCATGCCTGTGATGTATCCTCGTGAGGCCTGCGTGCCGCTTTTTCTTTTTTCTTTTGACTAAGAAGAAGATTAGGGTGGCGCATGTGCTTGGAGCTTAGCGCATGCATACCTTGGATGGTGATGCAACAAGCAAGAGGCGCAAACCTGCTTAGTGGCGCAAGACCATGGCATTGGCCGAACCTATGGGGAACTTTTAAAATGTACCTCTAGGGTTTGAGAGCTAAACCATAAGAGAAGGACCTTGGAGCCAGCCTTGAAGTTCAAGATAGAGGTCGGCCAGGCTAGGTCTAGTTTTTGGGGCTTGAGTTATAGGACAAGAGTTGAACCTATTTCATGGCATGGATTGGTTCAATGTCTTGTATAGGATATGATCACATCATCCTTTACTGCTTTTATTATTATCTGCAGAAGCATGCCTAAAATGTTTTACCGTTATATTATCACTATAGGATTGCATGCCTGTACTGATAGACATAAGATAAAACTGAGATGATGAGACCTTAAACAAAAACCCTCAATTAAAATATCAAGTCTGGTAGCCTTCTAACGCGTAGCCCTCACTAAGCTATCGATCAGTGGAGTTGTGAATTGTTTCCCACCCTCGTGGGACACACCCACTTATCTTTAGAAAGTGCGTGGTGGCAATGGTTTCCCCAGTCCAGTTTTAACCTGGGCGTGCCTTCGCAAGGAAACTCGTTGGCCCTGGGCATAACGGTTAGGAATGGACTTGACTAGAAGTTCACATGTGCTGGGCACATGGTGAAAGTCTAGAGGCATCGTTGAGAGGTAAAGGTTTCATGTTGTATCCAGCCCTCGCTGGACATGAAATGCCCAGACTGTCTCAACAAGGGGAGTTGCTTGGAGCAACCGGCCGGCACGCCCACCTTAGGAAACATGGGTTACTTTGTGCATCTCATCCCACCCTCGTGGGATGCGAAGCCTCATGTGAAATAAGGATCCCATCTCACTAGGAAGCCTTAAACTTCCCGATTGACTTTGTGGGTTGTCAATGCGAATTTAAAATAGTGAGAGCAGAAATCATTTAAAACAAGTCCAGTTTAAATGATTCGAAGTAGTACTAATCTGTTCTTCTTGGGTGTTGTAGAACAATGGCTACGAACACTGGCGGATTATCACTGCGATCACTCCTTGATAAGGATAAGTTAGTTAGAACTAACTTTATGGACTGGCATCGGAACTTGAGGATAGACCTCAAGCTCGAGAAGAAGCTGTATGTCCTTGAACAGCCTCTTCCTGCGGCTCCTCCGCCTAATGCCCGAACGGCAGACAGAGATGCTTATAGAAAGCATCAGGATGACTCTTTGGAGGTTGCATGTCTTATGCTAGCCAGTATGGCACCTGAACTGCAGGTGCAATATGAGGAGCAGAACACTTTTCAGATGATTACTCGTCTAAAACAGATGTTCGAGGCTCAGGCTAGAACTGAGAGATTTGACACAGCGAAAGCAGTCTTTCGGTGCAAGTTGTCTGAAGGTGCACCAGTGAGACCCCATGTTCTCAAACTCATTGGGAATGTGGATCATCTCAGGAGACTGGGACACACCATAGACAACGAGCTAGTTGTGGATCTTATTCTTCATTCCCTTCCCCCTAGCTTCAGTCCGTTTATCATTAACTTCAACATGAACCGGATTGAGTTCACACGGGAGGAATTGATGAATATGCTCCAAACAGCCGAGCGAGAGATGGGTAAGACCAAACCCAATTCTGTTCTTTTGGTCCCTGCGACTAAGAAGATAAAGAAGAAGGGTAAGGCACGTGCTAAGAGCAGTGCCAGAGGTCCTACCAAAGCATTGAAGAAAAAGGCGAAGAAGTCAAAGGAACAGAGGTGTTTTCACTGTGGCGAGCAGGGCCACTGGAGAAGGGACTGCAAGCAGCTTCAGAATGAGGAGAAGAAAGGCTTGGCCTTAACTTCTAGCTCAGGTATCTATGTTACAGAAGTCAATCTTTCTACTTCTATGTCATGGGTATTGGATACCGCATGTGGAGCTCATATTTGTACAAATATGCAGGGGCTCAAGAAAAGTAGATTGGTGCGGCTTGGAGAGATTGACCTACACGTTGGAAACGGGGCACAGGTTGCTGCTGTTGCTGTAGGCGTTTTGACTCTCTCCTTGCTTTCTGGACTTCAATTAGAACTAGATAATTGCTTTTTGTGTACCTTCGTTAACAAAGAACATTGTATCCATTCCTTGCTTAGCAAGGAAAGGATTTAAATTTGAAATAAATAAGAACTCCTTTTCTTTTTCATTTGCAAATATGTTCTATGGGAAGGGTACTTTATGCAATGGTCTGTATATCTTGGATATGGAAAGTTCTGTTTGTAACATAAGCAATAAAAGGACCAAACTGAGTGGTTCAGTTGGTGCTTTCCTATGGCACTGTCGATTAGCCCATATAAACAAGAATCGCATCCAACAAGTCCATGCAAATGGATTGTTAGATTCAAGTTCCTTGGAGGAATTTGATACTTGTGAACCTTGTTTATTAGGGAAGATGACAAAGGCGCCCTTCACCAAGATTGGTGAGAGGGCAGAAGGTTTATTGGATCTCATACATACTGATGTGTGTGGGCCCTTCAATAAACAAGCCAGAGGAGGGTACAACTACTTCATTGCCTTCACTGATGACTTCAGTAGGTATGGTTATGTATACTTATTGAGACATAAATCTGAATCCTTTGACAAATTCAAGAATGAAGTAGAGAACCAGCTTGGAAGATCCATTAAAGCTCTTCGATCAGATCGAGGTGGAGAATACCTGAGTGGTGAGTTCTTTGACTATCTGAGAGAGTGTGGGATCATATCCCAACTCACTCCTCCTAGAACACCTCAATGGAATGGTGTGTCTGAAAGGAGAAATCAAACTTTATTGGATATGGTTCGATCCATGATGAGTCATGCAACTCTACCTTCATCATTCTGGGGGCATGCACTAGAAACAGCTTCTCTGATACTGAATAATGTTCCATCTAAGAGTGTCTCCAAAATACCATACGAGATATGGAGTGGGAGACACCCTAATCTCACGTTTATCAGGATCTGGGGATGTGAGGCTTATGTCAAACGTCAGGATTCTAGCAAGCTAGAACTTAGATCTGATAAGTGTGTGTTTGTGGGGTATCCTAAGGAAACTAAAGGATACTACTTCTATGTCCCAACCGAGAACAAAGTTTTTGTTGCTCGGGGTGCTGTCTTTCTAGAGAAAGAATTTCTTATGAAAGAAGTTAGTGGGAGGAAGTTTGACTTGGATGAGGTCCAAGTGCAAGCACAAGACAAAGAGATGGAATCTGAGCCACCTGCACCGGTTGCTAGGTAACCTGAGGCTCAGACACAGGTTCCGCGTAGGTCTGGGAGAATTCGTCGTGCACCTGAAAGGTATGGGTCGCTACCGACCCAACACGATGGGATCTTCATCATTGAGGATGAACCTAAAACCTATGATGAGGAGGTCAGTGGACCGGACTTCGAGAAATGGCTTGACGCCATGCGATCCGAGATGGATTCCATGTCGGCTAACCAAGTCTGGGATTTGGTTGAGCTGCCTGATGGGGTAAAACCCATAGGGTGTAAATGGGTCTTCAAAAGGAAGACAGACATGGATGGCAAAATAGTTACCTATAAGGGTAGACTAGTGGCTAAAGGATTTAAACAAGTCCACGGGGTGGACTATGATGAAACCTTCTCGCCAGTTGCCATGATTAAATCCATTCGGATTCTGCTTGCTATAGCTGCATATCATGATTATGAGATATGGCAGATGGATGTGAAGACAGCGTTCCTTAACGGGAAGCTGACTGAGGATGTGTATATGACACAACCTGATGGCTTCATCCATCCTGCAGAGGCTGATAAGGTCTGCAGGCTAAAGAGGTCCATTTATGGATTAAAGCAAGCATCTCGAAGTTGGAATCTTCGATTTGATGAAGCCGTGAGAGATTATGGGTTCAACAAAAGCGAAGATGACGCCTGTGTATATAGAAAATTCAGTGGGAGCTTGGTGATTTTTCTGGTCTTGTATGTTGATGACATACTGCTCATCGGAAACGACATCCCTAGTCTTCAAGCTGTAAAGACATGGTTAGGGAAGTGTTTTGAGATAGGGGAGGCCGCCTATATTCTAGGCGTGAGGATCTACCGGGATAGATCGAAGAGGCTTCTGGCCCTTAGTCAGAGTACTTACATTGATAAGGTACTGGAGAGGTTCTACATGGAGCAATCCAAGAAAGGATACCTTCCAGTGAGACATGGCCTTACTCTCTCAAAAAGCCAGTGTCCTACAACACAGGCTGAGAGGGATGACATGAATCTAATTCCTTATGCTTCGGCAGTAGGATCGATCATGTATGCAATGTTATGTACTAGACCAAATGTGGCATATGCTGTGAGCATAACCAGCCGATACCAATCCAATCCAGGTCTGCAGCACTGGGTGGCTGTAAAGAACATCCTAAAGTATCTGAGAAGAACTAAGGATCTGTTCTTGGTCTATGGGGGACAGGAAGAGCTCAGTATGCAGGGCTGTACTGACGCATCGTTCCAGTCTGACCCTAATGACTTTAGATCGCAGGCCGGCTATGTGTTCAAGATAAATGGAGGCGCTGTATGTTGGAAGAGCTTAAAGCAATCCACCATAGCAGATTCTACAACCGAAGCTGAGTATGTGGCTGCTTCTGAGGCAGCCAAGGAAGCTGTTTGGATAAGGAAGTTCTTATGTGATCTTCAAGTGGTACCTAGTGCAATGGATCCCATTGAACTCTACTGTGACAACAATGGAGCAATTGCACAAGCCAAGGAACCACGGTCTCATCAAAGATCCAAACACATACTCAGAAGATTTCACCTGATCAGAGAGATCATTGATAGAGGTGATGTCAAGATTAGCAGAGTAGACACAGAGAATAATTTGGCAGACCCATTGACCAAGGCTTTGGCGCAGCAGAAGCATGATGGTCACGCTAGAGATATGGGGTTGAGATTCCTCAACTTCTAGGTCTTAGTGCAAGTGGGAGATTGTTGGTGTATATGCCCTAGGACCTAGTTTTGGTCAACTTATGTACTACTTGACATTGATATTTATATATCATTCTGGCATTGTCGTTATCATTGTTTGACTACACCTGCGATTGTGTACTTACATGATAATGTCCCTGGAGACAGATTGGATCTGTGCTCAAATAATTGTCCCCAGTCGATGTACCTCAGTGGATATGGGACAACTCTGGTACTTGAGAGACTGGTATGTGAGCTAGTTAGGCACGTGGTGCTAACGCAGACACATGGGTATATCATTGGAGGATATACTGGATAGACCCGCTATGAGGCTATGACTT
Source organism: Costus lasius (assembly GCA_027563935.2). Taxonomy (NCBI): domain Eukaryota; kingdom Viridiplantae; phylum Streptophyta; class Magnoliopsida; order Zingiberales; family Costaceae; genus Costus; species Costus lasius. Next base: position 58,897,463 of record CM050454.1, on the reverse strand, counting down.
GGTGTCATGAGTTATCCTCATAAGTGACAGGAGATGCATTGATCCCTTGACTTGAGGTCATTAATCATTCTATATGGTTAGGGACTTGCTTTGATACAACCTAACACCTTGCCGTAACTGGGAGGTCATAACGGTTGTTATTGAGCATGTCACGACCCATATAAGAAGATCAATGGACAGACATAGGATTTGCCCCTTCCCTAGGGAAGTATGATATCCATGGAGCTCCTTTATGGTTCTATGACTGAGAGTGTATGGCCATACCCAGGTGAGAACCTGTTTTAGTCATAGCCATGTGATTGGATGAAAACAAGTGGTGACACACTTGTCCAATCGGATATCAGTACGGCAAAGAGACTGTAATGCATCTGTACCTAGTTGCGATGATGGGGATGTTGATGTCGATATCCATTCCAATGACCTGGGTAGCAGCGATGCACTGTTAGGTGCCACTCACTGCTTGTGATGACCTCTGGTCAGCACTGCCAGCGTCAGAGGAACCTACAGAGTCGCACACCTTGATACTTGAGTTCTCGTATTGATCGGGAAGCCTTATGATCGAGTTATTGGATAACTCGGATCTAACTGGGAGATTTCATCAGCGCCAATGGGCCTGATGAGATGGAAGAATGTTATTGGAGCCAAACTTCATTTTTGGCAGGTTGACCCGTATTTGACCATGGTTGGTCACATTTGGATTAGGGTTACATTAGATTGGATCCAATTGCTTAATCAACCCATGTAATGGAGTTTGGGCTAGCTCATTATCCAATGAGGCCCAATAACAAGTTCTCATGAAGAGATGAGAGGCTAAAAGGGTATAATGGGGAGAAACATGAACCATTAAGCGCCTAGGGGCATAATGGGGTCATGTTGGCGCCTTTGCTTCATTATGGAAGTAAAGGGTGCCTCCCCTCTCTTCCTAGGATGGAATGCATGCATCTATGGCATTTCTTGGGGCGCAAGGCAAGGCCTTGGCGCACAAGGAAAGGCGTGGGGCACAATAAGGAATGGTTGAAAGAGAATTATGGAAATGTCTTGGAGACTTTCCTTGTCTCAAACCTCCTCATCCTAGCCCTACACTTGTCATGATCCTAGCCATTACCCTAACCGCCTCTTGCCCTATAAATATGACCCTAGTCGCCCCCTCTTGTGGATGATCAATCCTTGAAGGCGTGAACACAAGAAGATGTTGGGGTATGCCCTTAAGGCTAATGTTTGAGGCCTTGGGATTGTAAGAGTATCATGTATAAACTCTTAAGTTTATAAAGGCAATGGTTATTATTCAGGTTGTTACATCATCTGCTGCAATGTGTGTTCTTCTGAATAATGTCTCAAAAGCTGTTCAGCTAGGCTGACATGCTATGTTGTCCTTAGTCGAGATATCTTGGTGAACATGAGACAGCCTTGATATGATTGAGACTAATATGTGCTCTAATCTTATAGGATGCTTCGAGCATGGAATAAGATGTAGACACATGGGTACATTGGATGTACTGGACAGACCCTACTAGGATATTCAATTGCTTGTCACAATGTGAATAATCCTTGATTGCAACAAGTGGCACATGTCCTCTGACTTGAGATCACTTGTGTTTCTAAATGATGATTGTCATTGTTTTGAGGTAGTTCAATATCATTTGAAACATAATGGTTATAAACTATCTTGGATAATGATCATGAGTCAGGTTAGGGCACTAGTGATAGATACAGGATTGCCGTCTCCTTGTTTAAGGAGTGTGATGTTCTAAAGGGCCCCCCCCTGAATGAGATGATTGAGAAAGTGTATGGCCATACCCAGGTGACTATGATCATCTGATCTAATCATGCTCATCATATTGGAGCTACAGGCTTGACACGCTTGTCCAATAAGAACATCCAGTGGCAAAGGAAATATGTATGCCTTGTGAATGGATTCACACTTGTGCTGTGGTTTGGGTGTAGTCTTGGAAGACTCTTTCCTTTATATCGGGAGACAGTGATGTGTTGCTAGATACCCCTCACTGATCGTGATAACGAAAGTTATCGTTACCGACATTTAAAGGAAACCCTCAGGGTCGCACAATTTGATGATATGGCTTACTTGAGTCAGATCGTGTGGACTGAATTGTTTGGGTTCAGTTTGAAGGGATTTAATCTCTGATTATAAGTGAGATCTGGTCTGATCATGTTTGATTGATTAGGGCTTGAGATCGGTAAGCTTTGATCGAGAGAGTTGATGCTAGATCGGTGAGATCAGGAGCATCATGAAATGAACGGTTAGATCTTGAACCTTTAGGGTTTATTGTGATCTAGACCATATGGCTTGGGTTAATTGGTCTTGGACCAAACCGACATTGAACCAGCTCATGAATGAGCGCATGGTTCATGGGAGATGAGTTAAGCACTTGGTTCACTTAAGGGTGAACGCTTGAGCCTTGACTACTTTCCATTTTGGGAATTCGGTTTCCAAATGGAATGTATGTAATGCCTCCACATTAGTGTGGGAGGTTAACTCTCTCGCCGATCTCTCTCTTGTAAGGGGCTTCTCCATTTTTCGGTGGTGTGAAGACTTGACGAAAAGAGGAGAGAAGGAAGTCTCGGCCAAGCTTGATCTCTCATCATCCTCACGCGACAAGGACCCTTTGAAGCACTTTGCTAGCACAAAGGATTCAAAGGAGCAAGCCATCTTCATTTGTTGTGTGCGTCACCTTTGGAGAAGGAGCACTTGTGTCTTTGCTTCCAAGGCACCATCCAATTCGATGGCATTGGTATGATCTCCTTCTTGATCTAATCAATCTATCAAAGTTGATCATATGAGCATATAAGCGATTGTGTTGTTGAAACCCTAGCAAAATTGCATGCGCCCCCTGAATTAGGGTTTCATCTGCTTGCGCTCCCCCTTGAAGGGGACTCTTCAATTGGTATCAGAGGGAGGATCTTATATGGTTCATATGATTGCTATGTATGTTATGTGATCCTTGTATGCTTAGATCTTCCTTACATGCGAGATTTACATGTAAATATTATACATGCCGAAACTTGTATGTTTCCTTGGCGCATGTATGTTGGTTGCGCTTCTATCATGTTGTTGTAGTTGTTTTTCTAAAACCCTAAATGACATGCGCGACTTTCATTAGATCTAAGCCGCACCTACAATAAACCCTTAGACGGGTTAGTAGGTTTGAAGTCATCTCTAGTTCAGATCCAACTAGTCTGATCAGACCATCTGACAGCCTAGATGGGTCGACCAGATGGCACCTATGCGCATGCATTAGGTGGCTATAGGTCGACTGCATCAAAGGCGTGTAGCGATGTCTGGTTGAGACAACCTATGAACGCACATGAGTTAGGCCCGGGGTCACACCCGCTTGCCAAAACTCATGAGGGTTGTTCAGCCCTTTGCGCATGCATGGTTGACCATTAGGTCAACTCAAGTCAGTTAGGACTTGGTGCATGCAAGGGCAGTGGATCTAACTAGTTTGATGAGTGGATCCCTATTAATGGACCGTTGTAAGGTTGTAGGGCATATAAGAAAACTAAAATTGATGCCAATGGGTTTTCAAAATTTTATTTTCTTAATGGATCACATGTTGATTGTAAGCATCTGCTTGTTTATTTAATCTTATGTGGGTTGCCCTTTTAATGTGTGCTGTGCTAGGGCCTGCGAGCCTGGTAAATTATTATTTTTGTGATCTGCGAATCACATTTCTAATTAATTTATTGTATAATTGACCTGCATGTCAAACTTGTCTAGATAGATTAAAATGTACTTTTAATCTGACAAGAGCTCAAAGCACACATAGCAAGGCGCAAGCAGCTGGTGGGCGCACCTGAGCTGCAGAGGGCGCTTGGGCCCTGGTCTGGGCCAGATGAGAGGCAAAAGACCCAAGAAGCAAGTGAAGACTTAAGATAACTTAAGGTCTTACTTAGGGTTAATGGGCTTTTACCACATAAGATCAGCATGCTTTCTATTTATTGCTTTTATAATTAGAATTGCATGAGTTTATCTTCTGCTATCACCATAGGAATTGCATGATAGTCAAGAAGATAAAAGACCGTTAAAATCCAACGCTAACATATCAAGCTCGTAAGCCTTCTGACGCGAAACCTCACTGTTCTGACTATCGTTGGAGCCGTGTTGTACCCACTCAGTGGGCACGTCCATCTATCTTCAGACGGTGCGGGATTACACCTGCGTGTTACAGAGAAGGGATTTATCGCTTCTCGTTGCTCAGCATAGCACGTGGTGGTCCAGGGAGTAGGTCGGGTCAGCTTGACCATGTAGGCTACATATGTGGAGCATATGGTAGTACATGGAGGCAGCCATCTGTGGGGTCAGAGATTGTGTTGTACCAACTCAGTTGGCACAAGTCTGCTTGATTGCCCAGATGAAGGGGAATCGCACGGGTTGGCGATTGGCTGGGACAGCCTACCAGAGATTAGTGCTTGTACTCTCTGTGCATCTTATCTCGCCTGAGCGGGACGCGGAGACCAAGTATGAAATCTGGATCCCATCTCACTAAAAGTAAAGGTTCCCCTAACCAAAGGGGGGCGAAAACCCTATGGTGGCGCAAGTAAGATATGCAGCGGATACTAGGGTTTCATAGGATCTCATACATGTAAAATAATCAACTTTATATGCATGAAAATAAATTCATACCGATGCCATTTCAAGATGGCGCCTTGGAAGTAAAGATGCAATCGCCTCTTCTCCAAAGTCTCGCACACAAGATGAAGATGCGCTTATCCCTTGGTGCTCCTTGTGCTAGCAAGGTTCCTTGGAGTCCTTGATCGAGTGAAAGGGATGGAAGAGATGTCCTTCTCTTGGCCGAATCCTCCTCTACCTTCAAGACGTCGCCACACACGAAAACGTCGAGAGAGAATATGGGCGAGAGGCGAGAATAGAGAGCACTCTATTCGGTCGTGAACAACATCTCCAAGTGGAGATCGTGGTTACTAAAAATAGCCACCACACTTCACTCCAACGTTCACGCCAAGTGAACATGTCGCCAACTCCTCTCCCCATGAACCATGCGCTCATTTCATGAGCCGGTTCACATTGGTTCGGTTTAAGAACCAATCAAGCCAATGATCTAGTCTAGATCTCAAATAAACCCTAAGGCTCCAGATCTGACCGTTAATCTCTTGATGCTTCTGATCTGATCGATCTAGCATCCAATCTCTCAATCGAAGCTTACCGATCTCAAGCCCTAATCAATCAAACATGATCAGACCAGATCTCACTCACAATCAGAGATTAAATCCCTTTAAACTGAACCCAAACAATTCAGTCCACACAATCTGACTTAAGTAAGCCATATCATCAAATTGTGCGACCCTAAGGGTTTCCTTTAAATGTCGGTAACGATAACTCACATTATCACGATCAGTGAGGGGTATCTAGCAACACATCACTGTCTCCCGATATAAAGGAAAAAGTCTTCCAAGACTACACCCAAAACACAGCACAAGTGTGAATCAATTCACAAGGCATGCATAATTCCTTTGCCACTTGATATTCTTATTGGACAAGCGTGTCAAGCTTGTAGCTCCAATATGATGAGCATGATTAGATCAGATGAACACTGTCACCTGGGTATGGCCATACTCTTTTCTCAATCATCTCATCCAGGGGGCCCTTTAGAACATCACACTCCTTAAACAAGGAGACGGCAATCCTATGTCTATCACTAGTGCCCTAACATGACTCAAGCTCACCATCCAAGATAGCCTATAACCATTGTGTTTCAAATGATATTGAACTACCTCAAAACAATGACAATCATCATTTAGAAAACACAAGTGATCTCAAGTCAGAGGAAATGTGCCACTTGTCATATTCAAAGATTATTCACATTGCGACAAACAATTGAACATCCTAGTAGGGTCTGTCCAGTACATCCAATGTACCCATGAGTCTACATCTTATTCCATGCTCGAAGCATCCTATAAGATTAGAACACATATTAGTCTTAACCATATCAAGGCTGTCTCATGTTCACCAAGATATATCGACTAAGGACACAACAGCATGTCAGCCCAGCTGAACAGCTTTGAGACATTATTCAGAAGAACATATATTGCAGCAGACAATGTAGCTAACTGAATAACAACCATGCCTATATAAACATAACAGTTTATTACATGATACTGATACATTCCCAAGGCCTCAAACATTAGGCTTAAGGGCATACCCCAACAAAAAGAGTGTTACTCTTTCGGACTGTTTAATGGATTTTTCAGTCAGATAAAATAGTGAGAAAAGAATCTTTCATAAGTCCTGAATTGATTCTAAACATTGATACTGACCTTGCTGTTCTTGCATTGTTGTAGATTCCTGCAGCAACGAACACCATGAGCTTCAATGTGCGATCCCTACTGGAAAGGGAGAAGTTTGCTGGGCCGAACTTCTCAGACTAGTTCGGACACCTTAAGATCGTTCTTAAGGCAGAGAGGAAACTGTATGTCCTCGAGACGGCTGTGCCGCCTCAACCCGCTGCGAACGCCGCAAGGGCGGTTCGCGATGCCTATGAAAAGCATGTCAATGATAGCATTGATGTTGCTTGCCTGATGCTAGCGTCTATGACGCCACCGCTGCAGCGTCAGCATGAGGATATGTCGGCTATAGAGATTATAGCGAACCTCAAGATGCTGTATGCTGCACAGGCGAGGACTGAACGCTATAATCTGACCAAGCTTTTCTTTCAGAGCAAACTGGCTGAAGGGAGCCCAGTGGGAGCTCACGTGCTCAAGATGATTGGGCACAAGGAGGCTCTGGAGAAACTGGGGCATACCATCAATCAGGAGCTTGCTGTAGACATTATTCTGCAGTCTCTCCCGCCCTCTTTCGATGTGTTCATTATTAACTTTATTATGAACAAAATCGATTGTACTCCGGCAGAGCTGCTGAATATGCTCTTGACTACTGAGGAAACTCTGAAGGGAAAGCCTTCAACCTCTGTCTTAATGGTTCCTTCAAGGAACAAGAAGAAGGGGAAGAAGGGCAAGGCCCCTGTCAAGAGTTACAGCAAGGCTCTGAAACAGAAGGTTAAGCGGTCAAAGTTACAGCAAGGCTCTTGACCATGTGCCCAGGTTTCTTACACCTGAAGCATACACCATTCTTCTTATAACAGTCCTTCATTAGATGTCCCTTGAGCCCACAATAATTAAAACTCCGGTCCTCTGTGATACTGTTCTTTACATCCCTGGCATCCCTGGACTGCTGCGGTGCATCCCTGGACTGCTGCGGTGCCTTGTAAGAGTAAGGCTTATACCTGCTCTTCTTGTAGTCCTTATGTCTAGGGTATTTCTTACCCTTGCCGCCATTACCATACTGAGGAGCCGCCGCCTTAGCTGCAGGAATCACAGTCACGGCCACACTAGAACTCCTCTCAGATATGTACCTCTCAATGGTGCGTGCTCGTCCAACAGTCTCAACGTAAGTCTCCAAGTGCTGAGCACCAACCTGCTCCCGAATATCCCATCTGAGACCTCTGAGAAACTTGGTAGCCCTCCTCTTTTCAGTGTTTATCAGGTGAGGGGCATACTTTCCCAACTTAGTGAACTGCAACTCATACTGGTCCACTGTCACATCACCCTGCTCCAGGTGAATAAATGCCACCTCTCGGTCCTCCACCAAGCTATCAGGGAAGTACTTCTCGTTAAATCGAGACAAGAAGTAAGGCCAATCTACAGTCTCATGTCTTTCTTCGGCAAGTCTCACCACGCCCTTCCACCACTCATCTGCGTCCCCACGCATCATATAGGTGGTCAGACATAACTTATCCTCGTCTGAGCAGCGCATGACTTGGAAAATCTTTTCCAAGCACAACTGCCAGTTCTCTGCAGTACTTGATTCTGAGCCCCCATAAAAAGAGCTAGGACCCAGTTTCTGGAATTCACTCACAAGTGAGGCATAGCGCCATCTTAAATTCCTACACACACATTCCATAGTCATGAATGCAAACATAAACCTATCAGATGTCTAGCAATACACAAACATGTTTTCCCCCGAACTAAGTTTTAGCTAGCCAACTGCTCTGATACCATTCTGTAACATCCCGTTATCTTAACCCCAAACAAATGGCACAATTCACAAATGATACAGGATGTTTCATATAAGATCGATTCATATGCTAGGTAAAACCGAGTTCAAGAAAAACACGATCAGAAAATTTCCATAAATCCATACATACAAATTCACAAAACACAAATCTCATAAATCACATAAGGGTACCTGCCACCACGCAATCCTTGCACTAGACATATGCAAGGCAACAGTTATATCAAATCCGATGGCATAAATACAATTCGATTCGAAATTCAAAACAAAGCCACAAAGTCAATTTTATAAACTCATACCAAACACCGAAACCAGGCTGAAGCCCGCGGTGACACAAAAATCAAACTCATAAGACTGCCATAGCCGGCAACACAATTCACATAATTCACATGGTTCACATAGTTCATATAATTCATGTTAAGGCCACAACCGGCCCCAAGAATTAAGCACAAAAGTTCTTAAAACAGCAAATAGCATAATTATCCACGCCAATGCACTCAAGAAATGCGCCCCTGCTCTATGCCTGAAAATAATGAGGGGTGAGCTACACAGCCCAGTGAGTGGATAGTCTAAATCGACCATCCAGAACATACATTCAAAAATATAGGCAGATTATTTTAAAAATCTTTAACAGGAACATTATGTCAACATATAACAAAATAAAGAAACAGAAGTCATATAGACAGTCAGATGTACACACTAGCATATAACAAACTCAGGTTCTAGAGTTTTACTCTAAACCAATTAAACACATATATTCTAAACCAACTAAACACACCATACTTAATTAACCTAGTTGTCCAGCATAATCAGTAGTGACCAATATGGTCTAACCCGGCTTGGCCAAAGCACTGGGAGCTGCAAAATCTCGTGCAACACATAAACATGGATAGTGAGTAGAATCAAGAGGTGGCCCCCGCCAGGTCACGACGTGGCACTTTGCTCTATCACCCCATAACACATCGATGGATTGTGTGTAGATTCAAGAGGTGGCCCCCGCCAGGTCATGACGTGGCACTTTGCTCTACGACACCCCATATCACAAAATGAGAGTGATGACATCAAGAGGTGGCCCCTGTCTGATCAAGACATGGCACTTTGCGTCTTATATCACCCCATAACATAAAAGAGTAATGACATCAAGAGGTGGCCCCTGTCCGACCAAGACATGGCACTTTGCGTCAAAACCCGTTCTCCCAAAAGGTTCCTACTGGACAACAGACATATCTTATTTCATATTTCACAAAGGTGGACTCCTAAGTGTCAACTAGACTCTAGGATAGTCATCACAAAAATCATATCGGGCAGGCTGAACATCAACCCCCATCACAATAATCATAATAGGCAGGCTGAACATCAACCTCCTCACATATCAAATACAGGGCTGGAATTCAAACCCTTAACATATCACATAAAGACTATCCAATGAGTACCCGGTTACACTTAGCCATAGTCCTAACCAACACATAACACATAATATTCAAAAATTCCCATAACCACATAATTTTCAAAAGTCACATAACCACATAATGTTCACAAATCACATAACAACATATTATTCCAAAAAATCACATAAACACCTAATATTAAAATCACATAATTACATAATATTAACAATCATATAAAGTAGTGTGGTCCTTAGGTTTCATGCTAATTAGTTGAGTCAAACCTCACTAGGTTATCACCCAAATTTCTCAAACAATTTCTCAACATTGCAGTTAACAAGTATCCATAAAATCAACATAAAATGTAAAACATGTATTCTTACTAACGGGATAAAATCACTGATTTAATACTCAAAATTCATACTAAAAATATCTAGATAACAAGGACTTCATACTCAAAATTCAATGATTTAATGCTACCAAAATTCCCTATAAAAACACCTTAAATTTCATACAAATTCTCGGTTAAATAATCATCAAGATTTCGATTTTCATAATTAAATCAAAATTTCAGTTTTTATAACAATTATCAAGATTATTTCGGTTTTCATAATTAACATCAAAATTCGGTTTTCATACCAATTATCAAGATCAATTCGGTTTTCATAATTAACATCTAAATTCGGTTTTCATACCAATTATCAAGATCAATTCGGTTTTCATAATTAACATCTAAATTCGGTTTTCATAACAATTATCAAGATCAATTCGGTTTACATGGAAAATTAGGTTTTCATGGAGAAATACAATTCGGTTCTCATGAATAACAATGCCCTAAATTCGGTTAAATACTCATCATATAATCACCTTTGTAAAATTCGGTTTTCATGATATAATCAACTTTACAAAATTCGGTTTTCATGATGGTGAAGTCTTGAATTTCGGTTTTAGCATGGTAAGATTTCCAACAAGCAAATATATCATCTAACACATCAATTAGCACAAACAAATAGATAGAAATCGATTAGACACCCCACTCACCTCTTAACCGAGAACACAAGGTGAAAATTCTCCAAAAACAATTCGTCTAAGGCTTGAAGTTCTACCAAGAATCGCCACCAAACACCAAGGAAAATTCGCCAAAGGGAGATGGAGAAATCGCCAAAATCGCTTCAAGAACTCTTCAATTGTTGGGGTATGCCCTTAAGGCTAATGTTTGAGGCCTATGGGAATGTAACAAGTATCATGTAATAAACTCTATGTGTTTATAAAGGCATGGTTGTTATTCAGTTAGCTACATTGTCTGCTGCAATATATGTTCTTCTGAATAATGTCTCAAAGCTGTTCAGCTGGGCTGACATGCAATTATGTCCTTAGTCGATATATCTTGGTAAACTTGAGACAGCCTCGATATGGTTAAGACTAATATGTGTTCTAATCTTATAGGATGCTTCGAGCATGGAATAAGATGTAGACTCATGGGTACATGGGATGTACTGGACAGACCCTACTAGGATGTTCAATTGTTTGTCACAATGTGAATATTCCTTGATTAAGACAAGTGGCACATTTCCTCTGACTTGAGATCACTTGTGTTTTCTAAATGATGATTGTCATTGTTTTGAGGTAGTTCAATATCATTTGAAACATAATGATTATAGACTATCTTGGATGGTGAGCTTGAATCAGGTTAGAGCACTAGTGATAGACATAGGATTGCCGTCTCCTTCTTTAAGGAGTGTGATGTTCTAAAGGGGCCCCCTGGATGAGATGATTGAGAGAGTGTATGGCCATACCCAGGTGACAGTGCTCATCTGTTCTAATCATGCTCATCATATTGGAGTTACGAGCTTGACAGGCTTGTCCAATAAGAACATCCAGTGGCAAAGGAAACATGTATGCTTTGTGAATTGATTCACACTTGTGCTGTTTTTGGGTGAAGTCTTGGAAGACTCTTTCCTTGATATCGGGAGACAGTGATGTGTTGCTAGATACCCCTCACTGGTTGTGATAATGTAAATTATCGTTACCGATGTTTTAAGGAAACCCTCAGGGTCGCACAATTGATGATATGGCTTACTTAAGTCAGATCGTGTGGACTGAATTGTTTCGGGTTCAGTTTAAAGGGATTTAATCTCTGATTGTGAGTGAGATCTGGTCTGATCATGTTTGATTGATTAGGGCTTGAGATCGGTAAGCTTCGATCGAGAGAAGAGATGCTAGATCGGTCAGATTAGGAGCATCATAGAGATCAACGGCTAGATCTGGAACCTTAGGGTTTTAATATGATCTAGGCCATGTCGTTTGGTTTATTTGGTAATTGAACCAAAATTAAATTAAACCAAAATGGTTCAAGCATTGGCGACAAGTTCACTTGGCGTGAACATGTTGGGCGGTTAGTGGTGCTATTTTTAGCAACCATGATCTCCACTTGGAGATACTCACGTTCGAAAGAGAGTGCTCTCTCTATTCTCGCCACTTGAACGCATTCCTCTTGTTGTTTTTCCCGTGGGTGACGACGCCTTGGATCTTGAGAGGAGAAATCGGCAAAGAAAAGATCTCTTCATCCCTTTCTCATTTTCGATCAAAGACTTCTTTGGATCTTGCTAGCACAAGGATCGCAAAGAGGAGTAGGCGACATCAACTGTGTGCGTCACCTCTGGAGAAGATCTGCTTTGATCTTTGCTTCCTAGGCGCCATTCGAAATGGCTATGGTATGAGTTTTATCTCTTACATGCAATCGTTTCCATTTGGTTGATCATATCACATGAACCGATTCTTGAAACCCTAATCCGCTGCCCAAAAATTTTATGCGCCACTGCCTAGGGTTTTCGCTCCCCCTAGAAGGGGACCCCCCCTTAGTTTAAGGGGTACTTTCAATTGGTATCAGAGCCTGATGTTTCATGCTTGTTTATGATTGCCATGATATGTCATATGATCCATGTATGCGCATTATAATAGATCTATAGGTTACATGCGATTATCTAAGTTGGCGAAAATTCATGATTTGTATAGATGTTATTTTCTCCATTGCGCATGTTGTTGTTGGCGCATGTTTTTGTAAGTTTTTCTAAAACCTTGATCACATGCGCGTTTCACCTTAGATCTAATGCTCCTACATTAAACCCTTAGATGGGTTATTAGGGTTGAAGTCACCCCCTAGGTTAGATCCAAACATGTCTGATCAGACTATCTGACAGCCTGAATGGGTCGACCAGTTAGCACCTTGGCGCATGCCTGTGGTGGCTATAGGTCGACTGCAGACAGGTGTGTAGCGATGTCTGATTGAGACAACTGATGAACGCACCTGAGTTAGGCCCGGGGTCACGCCCGCTTGCCAGACCTCAGTGTGGTCGTTCAGCCTTGGTGCATGCATGGTTGACCTTTTGGTCGACTCAAGTCAGTTAGGACTTGGTGCATGCTAGGGCAGTGGATCTGACTAGGTTGGATGAGTGGATCCCTAGTAATGGACCATTGTAAGGTTGTGGGGCAAATAAGGAAAAATTAAAAAAAAAAAAAAAATCGATCCCAAGGGGTTTTTTAAAAATTTATTTTTCCTGACTGGATCACATGATGGTTGTTGCATCTGCTTGTTTATTTAGTCTTATGTGGGCTGCCCGTTTTTAATGTGTGCTGTGCTGGGGCCTGCGTGCCTGGATTATATGTTGTAAATTAATTTTCTTTATGTGATCTGCGTATCACAATTTTAATTAATTTATAATGTGAAAGTGACCTGCGTGTCACTCTTGTCTAGATAGTTAAATTTGTAATTTAATTAGACAAGAGCACAATGCACACTTGGCAGAAGCGCATGCAGCAGTGGCTGGACCAGGTGGGAGGTCTAGGGTTCGACCCTAGGACCAGGCGCAAATTCCTGGTGGGCGCACCAGAGCTGCAGTTGGCGCTTGGGCCCAGGTTTGGGCCAGATGAGCAGCTAAAGACCCATAAAGAGCAAGTGTAGACTTAAGTTAGGTTAAGGTCTCACTAGGGCTATGGGCTTTTACCACAAAAGACACATGCTTTCTTTTATTGCTATATATTAGAATTGCATGAGTAAATTTATCTTCTGCTATCACCATAGGAATTGCATGATAGGCAAGAAGATAAAAGACCGTTAAAATCCAACGATTAAATATCAAGCTCGTAAGCCTTCTGACGCGAAACCTCACTGTTCTGATTATCGTTGGAGCCGTGTTGTACCCACTCAGTGGGCACGTCCATCTATCTTCAGACGGTGCGGGATTACACCTGTGTGTTACAGAGCAGGGATTTATCCCTTCTCGTTGCTCAGCATAGCACATGGTGGTCCAGGGAGTAGGTCGGGTCAGCTTGACCGTGTAGGCTACATATGTGGCGCATATGGTAGCACATGGAGGCAGCCATCTGTGGGGTCAGAGATTGTGTTGTACCAACTCAGTTGGCACAGTCTGCTGGACTGCCCAGATGAAGGGGAATCGCACGGGTTGGCGATCGGCAGGGACTGCCTACCAGAAACTAGTGCTTGTACTCTCTGTGCATCTTATCTCGCCTGAGCGGGACGCGGAGACCAAGTATGAAATCTGGATCCCATCTCACTAAAAGAGTTCTACTCTTTCGGGCTGTTTTGCTGGATTTTTCACGCCTGATAAAATAGTGAGAAAAAGAATCTTTCTTAAGTCCTGATTGATTCTTATACATTGATACTGACCTTGCTGTTCTTGCATTGTTGTAGATACCTGCAGCAACGAACACCATGAACTTCAATGTGCGATCCCTACTGGAAAGAGAGAAGTTTGCTGGGCCGAACTTCTCTGACTGGTTTGGACACCTTAAGATCGTTCTTAAGGCAGAGAGGAAACTGTATGTCCTCGAGACGGCGATACCGCCGCAGCCCGCTCCGAACGCCGCAAGGGCGGTTCGGGAAGCCTATGAAAAGCACGTCAATGATAGCATTGATGTCGCTTGCCTGATGTTAGCGTCTATGACGCCACCGCTGCAGCGTCAGCATGAGGACATGTCGGCTAGAGACATGATTACAAACCTCAAGATGTTGTATGCTGCACAGGCGAGGACTGAACGCTATAATTTGACGAAGCTCTTCTTTCAGAGCAAACTGGCTGAAGGGAGCCCAGTGGGAGCTCACGTGCTCAAGATGATTGGGCACAAGGAGGCTCTAGAGAAACTGGGGCATACCATCAACCAGGAGCTTGCTGTGGACATTATTCTGCAGTCTCTCCCGCCATCATTCGACGCGTTCATTATTAATTTTAATATGAACAAAATCGATTGTACTCCGGCAGAGCTGCTGAATATGCTCTTGACCACTGAGGAAACTCTGAAGGGTAAGCCTTCAACCTCTGTCTTGATGGTTCCTTCCAGGAACAAGAAGAAGGGGAAGAAGGGCAAGGCCCCGGTCAAGAATTACAGCAAGGCTCTGAAGCAGAAGGTGAAGCGGTCTAAGGAATACAGGTGTTTCCACTGTGGCCAGCTGGGTCACTGGAAAAAGGACTGTAAAGCGCTCCAAGGAGATAAGAGGGGAAGCTTTGCTTCTGGCTCAGGTATATTCGTGACTGAGGTCATGTATTCTTCTTCTGTATCATGGGTGTTGGACACTGCATGTGGAGTTCACATTTGTTCAAATGTGCAGGAACTCAAGAGAAGAAGGCAGGTGGGACAGCATGAGGTGGACCTACGCGTTGGAAACGGGGCACGGGTTGCTGCTGTTGCTGTAGGAGACTACTTCATTACTTTACCATCTGGAATTGTATTGGAACTAAACAGTTGTTATTTTGTTCCCAGTATAACTAAAAATATTATCTCCATTCCTGCTCTTGTCAGGAAGGGGTTTTCCTTTGAATGCAATATTTCAAAGTGTGTTTTGTCATATGATAATATTGTTTATGCAACTGGTTCAATTAATAATGGGTTATTCATGTTGGACATGGAAAGTTCTATACAGAATGTTGATATTAAGAAAGCCAAGTATGCTGATGACAGCACCTTGCTATGGCATAGTCGTTTAGGCCATATTAACAAGAAACGCATTAAGCGGTTGCATGATCATGGACTGCTGGGATCATTCTCCTATAAGGAGATTGATACATGCAAAGCTTGTTTGATGGGTAAAATGACGAAGTCACCTTTTCCTAATAAAGGTCAAAGGGCTTCAGGTTTACTTGACCTCATACACAGTGATGTGTGTGGGCCATTTAGTAAACATGCCAGAGGTGGCTATCAGTACTTCATTACATTTACTGATGATTTCAGTAGATATGGGTATGTCTATCTGATAAGACATAAGAGTGAATCTTTTGACAAGTTCAAAGAGTTCAAGAATGAAGTACAAAATCAGCTAGGCCGTAATATCAAGGCACTTCGCTCAGATCGAGGTGGTGAATACCTAAGTCATGCATTTACTGACTATCTAAAGGAGTGTGGGATTATCTCACAGCTCACTCCACCAGGAACACCGCAATGGAATGGTGTGTCCGAGAGGAGAAATAGAACGTTACTTGATATGGTTCGTTCTATGATGAGTCAGGCTACTCTTCCATACTCCTTTTGGGGTTTTGCGCTGGAAACAGCTGCAAAGGTACTAAACCGAGTGCCATCCAAGGCAGTTTCAAAGGCGCCATATGAGTTATGGTATGGGAAACAGCCGAGCTTGACATTTATCAGGATCTGGGGTTGCGAGGCTTATGTTAAAAAGCTCGCCTCTGGGAAACTAGAGAGCAGATCTGACAAATGTATATTTGTCGGTTACCCTAAGGAAACTAAGGGTTATTATTTCTTCGATCCCAATGAGAACAAGGTTTTTGTTGCTCGGACGGCCATATTTCTTGAGAAGGAGTTTCTTCTGCAAGAGGCCAGTGGGAGAGAAATAAAGCTGGATGAGAATCCAGAAGAAGGACAAAGTGATCAAGCACAGTTGGATGAGCCTGAGCCGGTAGAACAGGTTATTGAACAACCTGAGGCTCAGACATCACGGGAACCGCGAAGATCGGGTAGGATTCGTCGACAGCCTGAGCGCTATGACGGAGTCTACATCATTGACAATGATGAACCCCTTACTTATGCGGATGCGGTCAGTGCACCAGAGTCAGCGAGATGGCTTGAGGCTATGCGCGCCGAGATGGACTCCATGTCAGATAACCAAGTCTGGGATTTGGTTGATCCGCCTCCGGGAGTTATCCCTATAGGCTGTAAATGGATCTTCAAGAAGAAGATTGACATGGATGGTAACGTAGTTACCTATAAAGGCAGGCTAGTTGCGAAAGGTTTCAAACAAATCTACGGGATAGATTATGATGAAACTTTCTCACCTGTAGCCATGTTTAAGTCTATTCGGATTCTTTTCGCGATAGCTGCATATTATGATTATGAGATTTGGCAGATGGATGTGAAAACAGCTTTCCTTAATGGAAATCTGGATGAGGATGTGTATATGACACAACCAGAAGGTTTCACTAATCCAGCAGATCGTCATAAAATATGCAAGTTAAAGAAGTCCATTTATGGACTTAAACAAGCATCAAGAAGCTGGAATATTCGTTTTGATGAATCAGTTACTGAATTTGGTTTCATCAAGAACGAGGATGACCCGTGTGTATATAAGAGGTTTAGTGGGAGCGTGATTACTTTCCTAGTCCTCTACGTCGATGATATCTTGATCATTGGAAACGACATTCCTGAAATGCATGCTGTTAAGGCATGGCTGAGGAAATGTTTCCAGATGAAAGATCTAGGAGAAGCAGCCTATGTGTTAGGTGTGAAGATCTACAGGGATAGATCTAAGAGGCTTCTCGGGCTGTGCCAGAGTACTTACATCGATAAGGTCCTGGAGAGATTTCACTTAGAGAATTCTAAGCGAGGATATCTTCCAGTCAGACATGGTCTGAATCTTTCTAAGAGTCAGTGTCCACAAACACAGACTGAGAAAGATGAAATGAACAATACGCCTTATGCTTCGGCTATTGGTTCTATAATGTATGCGATGTTGTGTACTCGCCCAGACGTCGCTTACGGGTTAAGCGTGACCAGTCGTTACCAAAGTAATCCAGGTATGGCGCACTGGATTGCAGTCAAGAACATTTTAAAATATCTGCGGAGGACCAAAGATATGTTCTTGATATATGGTGGTCAGGAAGAACTCAGTATTGAAGGATATACTGACGCTTCGTTCCAGTCTGACCAGGATGATTTCCGATCGCAATCAGGCTATGTTTTTAGCTTGAATGGAGGTGCAGTGGTGTGGAAAAGTTTCAAACAGTCAACTGTTGCTGATTCCACAACAGAAGCCGAGTATGTTGCAGCCTCGGAAGCATCCAAGGAGGCAGTGTGGATTCGTAAGTTCGTGAGAGAACTTGGTGTCGTTCCTTCGTGTGCAGATCCTTTGGTTATCTTCTGTGATAACACTGGAGCAATCGCACAGGCAAAGGAACCACGGTCGCACCAGAAGTCCAAGCACATACAGAGACGGTTTCATTTGATCAGGGAGATCATAGATCGTGGCGAGATCAAAGTATGCAAGGTTCATACAGATGACAATCTGGCAGACCCGCTTACTAAGCCTCTGGCGCAGCAGAAGCATGAGAAGCACTGTAATAATATGGGTTTGAGATTTCTCAACCATTAGATTAAGTGCAAGTGGGAGATTGTTGGGGTATGCCCTTAAGGCTAATGTTTGAGGCCTATGGGAATGTAACAAGTATCATGTAATAAACTCTATGTGTTTATAAAGGCATGGTTGTTATTCAGTTAGCTACATTGTCTGCTGCAATATATGTTCTTCTGAATAATGTCTCAAAGCTGTTCAGCTGGGCTGACATGCAATTATGTCCTTAGTCGATATATCTTGGTAAACTTGAGACAGCCTCGATATGGTTAAGACTAATATGTGTTCTAATCTTATAGGATGCTTCGAGCATGGAATAAGATGTAGACTCATGGGTACATGGGATGTACTGGACAGACCCTACTAGGATGTTCAATTGTTTGTCACAATGTGAATATTCCTTGATTAAGACAAGTGGCACATTTCCTCTGACTTGAGATCACTTGTGTTTTCTAAATGATGATTGTCATTGTTTTGAGGTAGTTCAATATCATTTGAAACATAATGATTATAGACTATCTTGGATGGTGAGCTTGAATCAGGTTAGAGCACTAGTGATAGACATAGGATTGCCGTCTCCTTCTTTAAGGAGTGTGATGTTCTAAAGGGGCCCCCTGGATGAGATGATTGAGAGAGTGTATGGCCATACCCAGGTGACAGTGCTCATCTGTTCTAATCATGCTCATCATATTGGAGTTACGAGCTTGACAGGCTTGTCCAATAAGAACATCCAGTGGCAAAGGAAACATGTATGCTTTGTGAATTGATTCACACTTGTGCTGTTTTTGGGTGAAGTCTTGGAAGACTCTTTCCTTGATATCGGGAGACAGTGATGTGTTGCTAGATACCCCTCACTGGTTGTGATAATGTAAATTATCGTTACCGATGTTTTAAGGAAACCCTCAGGGTCGCACAATTGATGATATGGCTTACTTAAGTCAGATCGTGTGGACTGAATTGTTTCGGGTTCAGTTTAAAGGGATTTAATCTCTGATTGTGAGTGAGATCTGGTCTGATCATGTTTGATTGATTAGGGCTTGAGATCGGTAAGCTTCGATCGAGAGAAGAGATGCTAGATCGGTCAGATCAGGAGCATCATAGAGATCAACGGCTAGATCTGGAACCTTAGGGTTTTAATATGATCTAGGCCATGTCGTTTGGTTTATTTGGTAATTGAACCAAAATTAAATTAAACCAAAATGGTTCAAGCATTGGCGACAAGTTCACTTGGCGTGAACATGTTGGGCGGTTAGTGGTGCTATTTTTAGCAACCATGATCTCCACTTGGAGATACTCACGTTCGAAAGAGAGTGCTCTCTCTATTCTCGCCACTTGAACGCATTCCTCTTGTTGTTTTTCCCGTGGGTGACGACGCCTTGGATCTTGAGAGGAGAAATCGGCAAAGAAAAGATCTCTTCATCCCTTTCTCATTTTCGATCAAAGACTTCTTTGGATCTTGCTAGCACAAGGATCGCAAAGAGGAGTAGGCGACATCAACTGTGTGCGTCACCTCTGGAGAAGATCTGCTTTGATCTTTGCTTCCTAGGCGCCATTCGAAATGGCTATGGTATGAGTTTTATCTCTTACATGCAATCGTTTCCATTTGGTTGATCATATCACATGAACCGATTCTTGAAACCCTAATCCGCTGCCCAAAAATTTTATGCGCCACTGCCTAGGGTTTTCGCTCCCCCTAGAAGGGGACCCCCCCTTAGTTTAAGGGGTACTTTCATCAATAACACCAAAATCGCCTTCTTCCTCCTAGCCGTCGCCCAAGGTTTTTCTTCAAGCCAAAAATCGCCAAAACCTCTACCCTAGCCTAAATTACTACTTAAACTTTGGGTTTTTAAATTTTAAACCCATTAACCAATTAATTCCAAAAGGGTTTAACCCATTTAACTAATAATTTCGAATTTTAAATCTAATATCCAATAACCCAATAACCCATGGTTTAAGTGAAAATCCAATATGAATTTAAATTAACATCCAATTAATTAATTCACTTAAGCGCAAATCCAATAAGGATTTAATTAATATCCAATAAGGTCTAATTAATTAACTAACAACTTACAACCCATAATTCCTAATTAATTTATCATGAACAACTAATAATAATTTATCATAAATTAACAGCCAATAATCAAACAAATAATCTCTAATTAAATAACTATTAACAACCAATACATAAAAATATCACAGTCAATAATTTTAGACTAAATCAAAATAATGCTTACCAGGACTCAAGATCCTTGGATCTTACATCCCTCCCTCCTTATAAAGCTTTAGTCCTCTAAAGCTCAGCATCCATATCATCAAAGAGGTAAGCATAAAATTTCCTCATATCAGCTTCAGTCTCCCATGTCGCCTCCTCAACTGACTGATTTCCCCAGATAACCTTTACCAAAGGTATAGTCTTGTTCCTCAAAACTTTATCCTTTCTATCCACAATCCGAAGAGGTCTTTCCTCAAATGTCAAGTCACTCTGAATCTGAAGAGGTTCTAACTCCAACACATGAGATGGATCAGGATGATATTTCCTCAAAGCAGAGACATGGAATACATTATGCACATGATCCATAGCAGGAGGTAAAGCTAACCGGTAAGCCACTGGACCAATTCTCTCAATAATGTCAAAAGGGCTTACAAACCTAGGGCTCAACTTGCCCTTTTTGCCAAACCTCATTACACCCTTAGTAGGTGACACCTTCAAGAACACATGATCCCCTACCATAAACTCCAAGGAACGACGACGGTCGTCAGCATAACTCTTCTGTCTGTCCCGAGCAATTTTCAGTTTATCCCGGATCTCTCTGACCTTATCAGTAGTCTCCTGTACTGCATCAGATCTCAAAATCATTCTGTCACCAGTTTCCTCCCAACACAAGGGAGTCCTACACCTTCTCCCATACAAAGCCTCATAAGGAGCCATCTGAATACTGGAGTGGAAGCTATTATTATAAGTAAACTCTATCAAAGATAGATCCCGGTTCCACTCAGAACTCCAATCGACCACATAGGCTCTCAACAAATCTTCTAGAGTCTGTATAGTACGCTCCGTCTGGCCATCAGACTGAGGATGGTATGCTGTACTAAAACTCAACTTAGTACCCAAACCCTCCTGTAAACTCTTCCAAAATCTGGACAAAAACCGAGAGTCCCTATCAGACACAATATCAACAGGAACTCCATGCAGTCTGACTATCTCATCAATGTACAATCTAGCCAGCCTCTCTGAAGGATAAGTCATCTTGATCGGAAGAAAATGGGCTGATTTAGTGAGTCTATCAACAATCACCCAAATAGCATCATGACCCAATCTGGTTCTGGGCAAACCACATACAAAATCCATACTGATGCATTCCCACTTCCACTCAGGAATAGGAAGGGGCTGCAACAAACCACCAGGCTTCTGGTGTTCAGCCTTTACAGTCTGACAGGTTAAACACCTAGAGACAAAATCATATACCTCTTTCTTCATGCCCGGCCACCAAAAACTCTTCTTGAGGTCCTGATACATCTTAGTCACGCCAGGATGTAGAGAATATTTGGAGTTATGGCTGTCCTCCAATATTTCTTTCCTCAAGCTCGGTTCCTCAGGGACACATACCCTTCCACGAAACCGAAGAATACCATCATCAGACAGGCTAAAATCCTGAACTGCTCCATCAACCAAACTATCCCTGATCTGAACTAATCTCGGATCCACAGACTGCTGATCTCTGATCTTCTGCAACAAAGCAGACTGTACTCTGAGAAAAGCCACATATCCAGACTGAACTCTAGGAGTAACACTGATCCTGAGATCGCTGAACTCCTGCAGTAACCGCCACTCACTGACTCGTAAAGCAGCTACTGAAGTAACTGGATATCTGCTCAGTGCATCCGCCACTACATTGGCCTTTCCAGCCTGATACTGAATAGAGAAGTCATAGTCTTTGATCAACTCCATCCATCTTCTCTGTCTCATGTTCAACTCCTTCTGAGTGAAGATATACTTGAGACTCTGGTGATCAGTGAACAGATCGAACTCCTGACCCAGTAAATAGTGACGCCATATCTTCAAAGCAAAGACTACGGCCGCCAATTCTAAGTCATGAGTAGGGTAGTTCAACTCATACTCCTTCAGTTGTCTCGAAGCATAGGCTACTACAGAACCCTTCTGCATCAAAACACAACCCAACCCTTTGCCAGAAGCATCCGTATAAACAGTAAACCTTTCCCCATCACTAGGAATAATGAGGATCGGTGTACTAGTCAACCTCCTCTTCAGCTCTAGAAAGCTCTCTTCACACTTATCATCCCAAATAAACTTGGCCTCCTTTCTGGTCAATTTAGTTAAAGGACCCGCCAATTTGGAGAATCCCTCAACAAATCTCCGGTAGTAACCTGCTAAACCCAGGAAACTTCTGATCTCAGTAGCACTAGTCGGTCTTCCCCAATTGAGGATGGCTTGCACTTTAACTGGATCCACAGACACCCCCTGACCAGAAATCACATGCCCCAGGAAACTGATCTTCTCTAGCTAGAACTCACACTTACTAGCCTTGGCATATAATCGATTCTTCCTCATAATCTCCAGCACTCTGCGCAAGTCACTGACATGATCTGAAGTAGTCTGAGAATACACCAAGATATCATCTATGAAGACTACCACACAAGAATCAAGCAATTCATGGAATACCCTATTCATCAAATCCATGAAGACAGCAGGTGCATTCGTCAGTCCAAAAGGCATAACTAGAAATTCAAAATGCCCATACCTGGTCCTGAAAGCAGTCTTAAATATATCCTCATCCTTGACCCTAAGCTGGTAATACCCTGATCTCAGGTCAATCTTAGAGAACACTGTCGCTCCCTATAATTGATCAAATAGATCATCAATTCTGGGGAGAGGATACTTATTCTTGATAGTCACTTGGTTCAGTTGCCTGTAGTCTATACACATCCTCAGGGTTCCATCTTTCTTCTTTACAAACAGTACTGGCGCTCCCCAGGGAGAAGCACTAGGCCGGATATACCCTTTCTCTAGCAATTCCTCCAGTTGTTTCTTAAGCTCGGCCAACTCTGATGTAGCCATGCGGTAAGGAGCTCTGGAGATAGGTGCCGTACCTGGCGCCAACTCAATGCCAAACTCTACTTCTCTAATTGGTGGCAAGCCTGAAAATTCCTCAGAGAACACATCAGGAAACTCTTTCACCACTGCCATCTGAGTTAAATCAGGAGTAGAATCATCCTGCACCTTAACATGTGCAAGATAACCCTTGCACCCACTAGCAAGTAACTTCCTGGCCTGCAGGAAAGATATCACATGCGGTCCTTGGTCTGACACTAGACCTCTCACAAAAATCCTATTCCCATCTTGCAGATTCAAGGTGATTACTTTCTCAAAGCAATCCACAGTGGCATGATGTGAGGATAACCAATCCATACCTAGGATGACATCATAGTCTTGCATGTCTAAGAGGATTAGATCTACAAGAAACTCATAACCCTCTACATGCACTACACAATCAGCACAAACAGTGTCTGTAGATAATGATTTTCCTAAGGGAGTACTCACGGACACAACATAATCCATCACCTTAGGCAATACAGATAAACATGCAGCAAATCTAACAGATACAAAAGATAAATTTGCACCAGGGTCAAATAAGATGCGAGCTAACTGATCGAATACAAATAAGGTACCTTCCACGACGGATCGGGAAGCTCGTGTTGGGGTATGCCCTTAAGGCTAATGTTTGAGGCCTTGGGATTGTATAAGTATCATGTAATAAACTCTTGAGTTTATAAAGGCATGGTTATTATTCAGGTTGTTACCTTGTCTGCTGTAATAAGTGTACTACTGAATAATGTCTCAAAGCTGTTCAGCTAGGCTGACATGCATATGTCCTTAGTCGAGATATCTTGGTGAACTTGAGACAGCCTTGATATGATTGAGACTAATATGTGTTCTAATCTTATAGGATGCTTCGAGCATGGAATAAGATGTAGACTCATGGGTACATTGGATGTACTGGACAGACCCTACTAGGATATTTAGTTGGTTGTCACAATGTGAATATTCCTTGTAAGCACCAAGTGGCACATGTCCTTTGACTTGAGATCACTTGTGTTTCTAAATGATGAATGTCATTATTTTGAGGTATTTCAATATCATTTGAAATATAATGATTATAGACTATTTTGGATAATGATCATGAGTCAGGTTAGGACACTAGTGATAGATATAGGATTGCCGTCTCCTTGTTTAAGGAGTGTGATGTTCTAAAGGGCCCCCCAAGATGAGATGATTGAGATAGTGTATGGCCATACCCAGGTGACTATGTTCATCTGATCTAATCATGCTCATCATATTGGAGTTACAAGCTTGACAGGCTTGTCCAATAAGAACATCCAGTGGCAAAGGACACATGTATGCCTTGTGAAGAAGATTCACACTTGTGCTGTGATTTGGGAGTAGTCTTGGAAGACTCTTTCCTTTATATCGGGAGACAGTGATGTGTTGCTAGATACCCCTCACTGATCGTGATAACGTGAGTTATCGTTACCGACATTTAAAGGAAACCCTCAGGGTCGCACAATTTGATGATATGGCTTACTTGAGTCAGATCGTGTGGACTGAATTGTTTGGGTTCAGTTTAAAGGGATTTAATCTCTGATTGTAAGTGAGATCTGGTCTGATCATGTTTGATTGATTAGGGCTTGAGATCGGTAAGCTTCGATCGAGAGAAATGATGCTAGATCGGTGAGATCAGGAGCATCAAGAAATGAACGGTTGGATCTTGAACCTTTAGGGTTTATTGTGATCTAGACCATATGGCTTGGGTTAATTGGTCTTGGACCAAACCGACATTGAACCGGCTCATGGATGAGCGCATGGTTCATGGGAGGTGAGTTAAGGGCTTGGTTCACTTTGGGTGAACGCTTAAGCCTTCAATACTTTCCATCTTTGGAATTCGGTTTCAAGTGGATTGTGTGTAACGCCTCCACATTAGTGTGGGAGGTTACTCACTTGTCGAATTCTCTTGTGAAGGTTTCTCCAATTCGGTGAAGAAAGGACTTGACGAAAAACAAGAGAAAGGAGTCTCGCCAAGCAAGATTTTCCCTTCCCTTCCATACGAAAAGGAACCTTGAAGCCTTGCTAGCACAAGGACGACAAGGTGTAGGCCAATTTCTTCTTGTGTGTGGCACACTTTGGAGGAGAACCCTATCGTTCTCTAGCTTCCAAGCCGAGTCCAATCCCCATGGCAATGGTATGAATTCTCTCTTATCCATTCAATCGTTCAAAGTTGATCATGAGAACATGTAACATGCGATTAGTTGAAACCCTAGCATCTTCATGGATTGAATGAAATATGCGCCACCCACTCTTAGGGTTTTCGGCCCCCCCTCTTGAAAGGGGTTTTATCCGCTTGCGCTCCCCCTAGAAGGGGACCCAACAATTGGTATCAGAGGCGGTCTTATATGTTCTTTTGATTGCTTTGAGTGATCCATGTATGTTTGTTGCTTAGATCTATTTTTTTTCTCTTCATGCGAGTATACTAGTTGATAGTATGTTTAGATTTGCGCATGTATAAGAGTTATCTTGGCGCTAGATGATTGGCGCATGTATGTTGGTTGCGGTTCATGTTATTGTAATTGTGTTTTTCAAACCCTAAATGACATGCGCGCCCAACTAGATCTAAGTTGCACCTATTGTAAACCCTTAGATGGGTTGATGGGGTTGAAAGCATCATCTTGTATAGATCAAGCTAGTCTAATCAGACCATCGGACAGCCTAGATGGGTCGACCAGATAGCACCTGTGCGCAAGCACGAGGTGGCTATAGGTTGACTGCATCAATGGCGTGTAGCGAGGTCTGGTTGAGACAACCAGTGAACACACATGAGTTAGGCCCGGGGTCACACCTGCTTGCCAGAACTCATGTTGGTTGTTCAGCCCTAGGGGCATGCATGGTTGACCATTAGGTCAACTCGAGTCAGTTAGGACTTCGTGCATGCAAGGGCTTGGATCTAACTAGATTGATGAGTGGATCCCTATCAATGGACCATTGTAAGGTAGTAGGGCACATAAGACAAGTAAAATTGATTCCAATGGGATTTGAAAATTTTTATTTTGTCTATGGATCACATGATTGATTGAATGATGCCATGATGCTTGTTTATTTAATCTTATGTGGGTTGCCCTATTGTGTGCTGTGCTGGGGCCTGCGTGCCTGGTTAATTATAAGTTAATATTATTGTGATCTACGAATCACATTTTTGTTAATCTATTTTATAATTGACCTGCGAGTCAAAGCTTGTCTAGATAGATCAAAATGTATTTTGATTAGACAAGAGCATAAAGGCACACATCCAAGAGGGGCATTCAGCTGGTGGCGCACCTGAGGTGCTCTTGGCGCTAGGGCCCTGGGTTGGACCAGATGAGATGCAAAAGAGCTCAAGTGAAGACTTAAGTAAAATTAAGGTCTTACTAGGGTTCATGGGCTTTTACCACATAAGATCATGCTTTCTATTTATTGCTTATATAATTAGAATTGCATGTGTTTATCTTCTGCTATCACCATAGGACTTGAATGATAGTGAAGAAGATAAAAGACCGTTAAAATCCAACGCTAACATATCAAGCTCGTAAGCCTTCTGACGCGAAACCTCACTGTTCTGATTATCGTTGGAGCCGTGTTGTACCCACTCAGTGGGCACGTCCATCTATCTTCAGACGGTGCTGGATTACACCTGCGTGTTACAGAGAAGGGATTTATCGCTTCTCGTTGCTCAGCATAGCACGTGGTGGTCCAGGGAGTAGGTCGGGTCAGCTTGACCATGTAGACTACATATGTGGCGCATATGGTAGCACATGGAGGCAGCCATCTGTGGGATCAGAGACTGTGTTGTACCAACTCAGTTGGCACAGTCTGCTGGATTGCCCTGATGAAGGGGAATCGCACGGGTTGGCGATTGGCTGGGAAAGCCTACTAGAAATTAATGCTTGTCATCTCTGTGCATCTTATCTCGCCTGAGCGGGACGCAGAGACCAAGTATGAAATCTGGATCCCATCTCACTAAAAGAGTGTTACTCTTTCGGACTGTTTACTGGATTTTTCAGTCAGACAAAATAGTGAGAAAAGAATCTTTCTTAAGTCCTGGATAGATTCTAAACATTGATACTAACCTTGCTGTTCTTGCATTGTTGTAGATACCTGCAGCAACGAACACCATGAGCTTCAATGTGCGATCCCTACTGGAAAGGGAGAAGTTTGCAGGGCCAAACTTCTCTGACTGGTTCGGACACCTTAAGATCGTTCTTAAGGCAGAGAGGAAACTGTATGTCCTCGAGACGGCTGTGCCGCCTCAACCCGCTGCGAACGCCGCAAGGGCGGTTCGCGATGCCTATGAAAAGCACGTCAATGATAGCATTGATGTCGCTTGCCTGATGCTAGCGTCTATGACGCCACCGCTGCAGCGTCAGCATGAGGATATGTCGGCTATAGAGATTATAGCGAACCTCAAGATGCTGTATGCTGCACAGGCGAGGACAGAACGCTATAGTCTGACGAAGCTCTTCTTTCAGAGCAAACTGGCTGAAGGGAGCCCAGTGGGAGCTCACGTGCTCAAGATGATTGGGCACAAGGAGGCTCTAGAGAAACTGGGGCATACCGTCAACCAGGAGCTTGCTGTAGACATAATTCTGCAGTCTCTCCCGCCCTCTTTCGATGCGTTCATTATTAACTTTAATATGAACAAGATCGATTGTACTCCGGCAGAGCTGCTGAATATGCTCTTGACTACTGAGGAAACTCTGAAGGGAAAGCCTTCAACCTCTGTCTTGATGGTTCCTTCCAGGAACAAGAAGAAGGGGAAGAAGGGCAAAGCCCCAGTCAAGAACTACAGTAAGGCTCTGAAGCAAAAGGTTAAGCGGTCCAAGGACAACAGGTGTTTCCACTGTGGCCAGCTGGGTCACTGGAAAAAGGACTGCAAAGCGCTCCAAGGAGATAAGAGGGGAAGCATCGCTTCTGGCTCAGGTATATATGTGACTGAGGTCATGTTATCTTCTTCTTCTATTTCATGGGTGTTGGACACTGCATGTGGAGTTCACATTTGTTCAAATGTACAGGAACTCAAGAGAAGAAGACAGGTGGGACAGCATGAGGTAGACCTACGCGTTGGAAACGGGGCACGGGTTGCTGCTGTTGCTGTAGGAGACTATTTCATTTCTTTACCATCTGGCATTGTATTGGAATTAAACAATTGTTATTTTGTACCCAGTATTACCAAGAATATTATCTCCATTCCTGCTCTTGTCAGGAAGGGTTTTTCCTTTGAATGCAAGACTTCAAAGTGTGTTTTAACTTATGATAATATTGTGTATGCAACTGGTTCAATTAACAATGGGTTATTCATGTTGGACATGGAATGTTCTATACAAAACATTGATAATAAGAAAGCCAAGTATGCTGATGAGAGCACCTTGCTATGGCATAGTCGTTTAGGCCATATAAACGAGAAGCGCATTAAGCGGTTGCATGATCATGGACTGCTGGGATCATTCTCCTATAAGGAGTTTGATACATGCAAAGCTTGTTTAATGGGTAAAATGACGAAGTCACCTTTTCTTAATAAAGGTCAAAGGGCTTCAGGTTTACTTGACCTCATACACAGTGATGTGTGTGGGCCATTTAGTAAACATGCTAGAGGTGGCTATCAGTACTTCATTACCTTTACTGATGATTTCAGTAGGTATGGATATGTCTATCTAATGAGACATAAAAGTGAATCTTTTGACAAGTTCAAAGAGTTCAAAAATGAAGTACAAAATCAGTTAGGCCGAAATATCAAGGCACTTCGTTCTGATCGAGGTGGTGAATACCTAAGTCGAGAATTTACTGACTATCTAAAGGAGTGTGGGATTATCTCACAGCTCACTCCGCCAGGAACACCGCAATGGAATGGTGTGTCCGAGAGGAGAAATAGAACGTTACTTGATATGGTTCGTTCTATGATGAGTCAGGCCACTCTTCCATACTCCTTTTGGGGTTTTGCACTGGAAACAGCTGCAAAGGTACTAAACCGAGTGCCATCCAAGGCAGTTTCTAAAACGCCATATGAGTTATGGTATGGGAAACAGCCTGGCTTGACATTTATCAGGATCTGGGGTTGCGAGGCTTATGTCAAAAAGCTCGCCTCTGGGAAACTGGAGAGCAGATCTGACAAATGTATCTTTGTCGGTTACCCTAAGGAAACTAAGGGTTATTATTTCTACGATCCCAAGGAGAACAAGGTATTTGTTGCTCGGACTGCCATATTTCTTGAGAAGGAATTTCTTCTGCAAGAGGCCAGTGGGAGAGAAATAAAACTGGATGAGAATCCACATGAACGACAAAGTAGTCAAGCACAGTTGGATGAGCCTGAGCCGGTAGATCAGTTTATTGAACAACCTGAGGCTCAGATATCACGGGAACCGCGAAGATCGGGAAGGATCCGTCGACAGCCTGAGCGCTATGACGGAGTCTACATCATTGATAATGATGAACCCCTCACCTATGCGGATGCGGTCAGTGGACCGGAGTCAGCTAGATGGCTTGAAGCTATGCGAGCCGAGATGGACTCCATGTCAGATAACCAAGTCTGGGATTTGGTTGATCCGCCTTCGGGAGTAATCCCTATAGGCTGTAAATGGATCTTCAAGAAGAAGATTGACATGGATGGTAACGTGGTTACCTATAAAGGCAGGCTAGTAGCGAAAGGTTTCAAACAAATCTACGGGATAGATTATGATGAAACTTTCTCTCCTGTAGCCATGTTTAAGTCTATTCGGATTCTTTTCGCGATAGCTGCATATTACGATTATGAGATCTGGCAGATGGATGTGAAGACAGCTTTCCTTAATGGAAATCTTGATGAGGATGTGTATATGACACAACCTGAAGGTTTCACTAATCCAGCCGATCGTCATAAAATATGCAAGTTAAAGAAGTCTATTTATGGACTTAAACAAGCATCAAGAAGCTGGAATATTCGTTTTGATGAATCAATCTCTGAGTTTGGTTTCATCAAGAACGAGGACGACCCGTGTGTATATAAGAGGTTTAGTGGGAGCGTGATTACATTCCTAATCCTCTACGTCGATGATATCTTGATCATTGGAAATGATATTCCTGAACTGCATGCTGTTAAAGCATGGTTAAGAAAATGTTTCCAGATGAAAGATCTAGGAGAAGCAGCCTATGTGTTAGGTGTGAAGATCTACCGGGATAGATCTAAGAGGCTTCTCGGGCTGTGCCAGAGTACTTACATCGATAAAGTCCTGGAGAGATTCCATTTAGAGAATTCTAAACGTGGATATCTTCCAGTCAGACATGGTCTGAATCTTTCGAAGAGTCAGTGTCCACAAACACAGACTGAGAAAGATGAAATGGACAATACGCCTTATGCTTCGGCTATTGGGTCCATTATGTATGCGATGTTGTGTACTCGCCCAGACGTCGCTTACGGGTTAAGCGTGACCAGTCGGTTCCAAAGTAATCCAGGTTTGGCGCACTGGATTGCAGTCAAGAACATTATAAAATATCTGCGGAGGACCAAAGATATGTTCTTGATATATGGTGGTCAGGAAGAACTCAGTATAGAGGGATATACTGACGCTTCGTTCCAGTCGGACCAGGATGATTTCCGATCGCAATCAGGCTATGTTTTTAGCTTGAATGGTGGAACAGTGGTGTGGAAGAGTTTCAAACAGTCAACTGTTGCTGATTCCACAACAGAAGCCGAGTATGTTGCAGCCTCGGAAGCATCCAAGGAGGCAGTGTGGATTCGTAAGTTCGTGAGAGAACTTGGTGTTGTTCCTTCGAGTGCAGATCCTTTGGTTATCTTCTGTGATAACACTGGAGCAATCGCACAAGCAAAGGAACCACGGTCGCACCAGAAGTCCAAGCACATACAGAGACGGTTTCACTTGATCCGGGAGATCAATGATCGAGGCGAGATCAAAATCTGCAAAGTTCATACAGATGACAATCTGGCAGACCCGCTTACCAAGCCTCTGGCGCAGCAGAAGCATGAGAAGCACTGTAATAATATGGGTTTGAGATTTCTCAACCATTAGATTAAGTGCAAGTGGGAGATTGTTGGGGTATGCCCTTAAGGCTAATGTTTGAGGCCTTGGGATTGTATAAGTATCATGTAATAAACTCTTGAGTTTATAAAGGCATGGTTATTATTCAGGTTGTTACCTTGTCTGCTGTAATAAGTGTACTACTGAATAATGTCTCAAAGCTGTTCAGCTAGGCTGACATGCATATGTCCTTAGTCGAGATATCTTGGTGAACTTGAGACAGCCTTGATATGATTGAGACTAATATGTGTTCTAATCTTATAGGATGCTTCGAGCATGGAATAAGATGTAGACTCATGGGTACATTGGATGTACTGGACAGACCCTACTAGGATATTCAGTTGGTTGTCACAATGTGAATATTCCTTGTAAGCACCAAGTGGCACATGTCCTTTGACTTGAGATCACTTGTGTTTCTAAATGATGAATGTCATTATTTTGAGGTATTTCAATATCATTTGAAATATAATGATTATAGACTATCTTGGATAATGATCATGAGTCAGGTTAGGACACTAGTGATAGATATAGGATTGCCGTCTCCTTGTTTAAGGAGTGTGATGTTCTAAAGGGCCCCCCAAGATGAGATGATTGAGATAGTGTATGGCCATACCCAGGTGACTATGTTCATCTGATCTAATCATGCTCATCATATTGGAGTTACAAGCTTGACAGGCTTGTCCAATAAGAACATCCAGTGGCAAAGGACACATGTATGCCTTGTGAAGAAGATTCACACTTGTGCTGTGATTTGGGAGTAGTCTTGGAAGACTCTTTCCTTTATATCGGGAGACAGTGATGTGTTGCTAGATACCCCTCACTGATCGTGATAACGTGAGTTATCGTTACCGACATTTAAAGGAAACCCTCAGGGTCGCACAATTTGATGATATGGCTTACTTGAGTCAGATCGTGTGGACTGAATTGTTTGGGTTCAGTTTAAAGGGATTTAATCTCTGATTGTAAGTGAGATCTGGTCTGATCATGTTTGATTGATTAGGGCTTGAGATCGGTAAGCTTCGATCGAGAGAAATGATGCTAGATCGGTGAGATCAGGAGCATCAAGAAATGAACGGTTGGATCTTGAACCTTTAGGGTTTATTGTGATCTAGACCATATGGCTTGGGTTAATTGGTCTTGGACCAAACCGACATTGAACCGGCTCATGGATGAGCGCATGGTTCAAGGGAGGTGAGTTAAGGGCTTGGTTCACTTTGGGTGAACGCTTAAGCCTTCAATACTTTCCATCTTTGGAATTCGGTTTCAAGTGGATTGTGTGTAACGCCTCCACATTAGTGTGGGAGGTTACTCACTTGTCGAATTCTCAGGTGAAGGTTTCTCCAATTCGGTGAAGAAAGGACTTGACGAAAAACAAGAGAAAGGAGTCTCGCCAAGCAAGATTTTCCCTTCCCTTCCATACGAAAAGGAACCTTGAAGCCTTGCTAGCACAAGGACGACAAGGTGTAGGCCAATTTCTTCTTGTGTGTGGCACACTTTGGAGGAGAACCCTATCGTTCTCTAGCTTCCAAGCCGAGTCCAATCCTCATGGCAATGGTATGAATTCTCTCTTATCCATTCAATCGTTCAAAGTTGATCATGAGAACATGTAACATGCGATTAGTTGAAACCCTAGCATCTTCATGGATTGAATGAAATATGCGCCACCCACTCTTAGGGTTTTCGGCCCCCCCTCTTGAAAGGGGTTTTATCCGCTTGCGCTCCCCCTAGAAGGGGACCCAACAGCTC
The DNA here is from genome assembly GCA_027563935.2 of Costus lasius. Classification (NCBI taxonomy): domain Eukaryota; kingdom Viridiplantae; phylum Streptophyta; class Magnoliopsida; order Zingiberales; family Costaceae; genus Costus; species Costus lasius. Next base: position 58,864,582 of record CM050454.1, on the reverse strand, counting down.
GTGTATCCTTCTCAGCCACAGCATAAACTCGGGTCTGGACTATAGGCTTATCTGTGTTTCTCTGTTGCATCTCAGGTTCTTTGCAGTCCTTGACCATGTGCCCAGGTTTTTTACACCTGAAGCATACACCATTCTTCTTATAACAGTCCTTCATTAGATGTCCCTTGAGCCCACAATAATTAAAACTCCGGTCCTCTGTGATACTGTTCTTTACATCCCTGGCATCCCTGGACTGCTGCGGTGCATCCCTGGACTGCTGCGGTGCCTTGTAAGAGTAAGGCTTATACCTGCTCTTCTTGTAGTCCTTATGTCTAGGGTATTTCTTACCCTTGCCGCCATTACCATACTGAGGAGCCGCCGCCTTAGCTGCAGGAATCACAGTCACGGCCACACTAGAACTCCTCTCAGATATGTACCTCTCAATGGTGCGTGCTCGTCCAACAGTCTCAACGTAAGTCTCCAAGTGCTGAGCACCAACCTGCTCCCGAATATCCCATCTGAGACCTCTGAGAAACTTGGTAGCCCTCCTCTTTTCAGTGTTTATCAGGTGAGGGGCATACTTTCCCAACTTAGTGAACTGCAACTCATACTGGTCCACTGTCATATCACCCTGCTCCAGGTGAATAAATGCCACCTCTCGGTCCTCCACCAAGCTATCAGGGAAGTACTTCTCGTTAAATCGAGACAAGAAGTAAGGCCAATCTACAGTCTCATGTCTTTCTTCGGCAAGTCTCACCACGCCCTTCCACCACTCATCTGCGTCCCCACGCATCATATAGGTGGTCAGACATAACTTATCCTCGTCTGAGCAGCGCATGACTTGGAAAATCTTTTCCAAGCACAACTGCCAGTTCTCTGCAGTACTTGATTCTGAGCCCCCATAAAAAGAGCTAGGACCTAGTTTCTGGAATTCACTCACAAGTGAGGCATAGCGCCATCTTAAATTCCTACACACACATTCCATAGTCATGAATGCAAACATAAACCTATCAGATGTCTAGCAATACACAAACATGTTTTCCCCCGAACTAAGTTTTAGCTAGCCAACTGCTCTGATACCATTCTGTAACATCCCGTTATCTTAACCCCAAACAAATGGCACAATTCACAAATGATACAGGATGTTTCATATAAGATCGATTCATATGCTAGGTAAAACCGAGTTCAAGAAAAACACGATCAGAAAATTTCCATAAATCCATACATACAAATTCACAAAACACAAATCTCATAAATCACATAAGGGTACCTGCCACCACGCAATCCTTGCACTAGACATATGCAAGGCAACAGTTATATCAAATCCGATGGCATAAATACAATTCGATTCGAAATTCAAAACAAAGCCACAAAGTCGATTTTATAAACTCATACCAAACACCGAAACCAGGCTGAAGCCCGCGGTGACACAAAAATCAAACTCATAAGACTGCCATAGCCGGCAACACAATTCACATAATTCACATGGTTCACATAGTTCATATAATTCATGTTAAGGCCACAACCGGCCCCAAGAATTAAGCACAAAAGTTCTTAAAACAGCAAATAGCATAATTATCCACGCCAATGCACTCAAGAAATGCGCCCCTGCTCTATGCCTGAAAATAATGAGGGGTGAGCTACACAGCCCAGTGAGTGGATAGTCTAAATCGACCATCCAGAACATACATTCAAAAATATAGGCAGATTATTTTAAAAATCTTTAACAGGAACATTATGTCAACATATAACAAAATAAAGAAACAGAAGTCATATAGACAGTCAGATGTACACACTAGCATATAACAAACTCAGGTTCTAGAGTTTTACTCTAAACCAATTAAACACATATATTCTAAACCAACTAAACACACCATACTTAATTAACCTAGTTGTCCAGCATAATCAGTAGTGACCAATATGGTCTAACCCGGCTTGGCCAAAGCACTGGGAGCTGCAAAATCTCGTGCAACACATAAACATGGATAGTGAGTAGAATCAAGAGGTGGCCCCCGCTAGGTCACGACGTGGCACTTTGCTCTATCACCCCATAACACATCGATGGATTGTGTGTAGATTCAAGAGGTGGCCCCCGCCAGGTCATGACGTGGCACTTTGCTCTACGACACCCCATATCACAAAATGAGAGTGATGACATCAAGAGGTGGCCCCTGTCTGATCAAGACATGGTACTTTGCATCTTATATCACCCCATAACATAAAAGAGTAATGACATCAAGAGGTGGCCCCTGTCCGACCAAGACATGGCACTTTGCGTCAAAACCCGTTCTCCCAAAAGGTTCCTACTGGACAACAGACATATCTTATTTCATATTTCACAAAGGTGGACTCCTAAGTGTCAACTAGACTCTAGGATAATCATCACAAAAATCATATCGGGCAGGCTGAACATCAACCCCCATCACAATAATCATAATAGGCAGGCTGAACATCAACCTCCTCACATATCAAATACAGGGCTGGAATTCAAACCCTTAACATATCACATAAAGACTATCCAATGAGTACCCGGTTACACTTAGCCATAGTCCTAACCAACACATAACACATAATATTCAAAAATTCCCATAACCACATAATTTTCAAAAGTCACATAACCACATAATGTTCACAAATCACATAACAACATATTATTCCAAAAAATCACATAAACACCTAATATTAAAATCACATAATTACATAATATTAACAATCATATAAAGTAGTGTGGTCCTTAGGTTTCATGCTAATTAGTTCAGTCAAACCTCACTAGGTTATCACCCAAATTTCTCAAACAATTTCTCAACATTGCAGTTAACAAGTATCCATAAAATCAACATAAAATGTAAAACATGTATTCTTACTAACGGGATAAAATCACTGATTTAATACTCAAAATTCATACTAAAAATATCTAGATAACAAGGACTTCATACTCAAAATTCAATGATTTAATGCTACCAAAATTCCCTATAAAAACACCTTAAATTTCATACAAATTCTCGGTTAAATAATCATCAAGATTTCGGTTTTCATAATTAAATCAAAATTTCAGTTTTTATAACAATTATCAAGATTATTTCGGTTTTCATAATTAACATCAAAATTCGGTTTTCATACCAATTATCAAGATCAATTCGGTTTTCATAATTAACATCTAAATTCGGTTTTCATACCAATTATCAAGATCAATTCGGTTTTCATAATTAACATCTAAATTCGGTTTTCATAACAATTATCAAGATCAATTCGGTTTACATGGTAAATTAGGTTTTCATGGAGAAATACAATTCGGTTCTCATGAATAACAATGCCCTAAATTCGGTTAAATACTCATCATATAATCACCTTTGTAAAATTCGGTTTTCATGAAATAATCAACTTTACAAAATTCGGTTTTCATGATGGTGAAGTCTTGAATTTCGGTTTTAGCATGGTAAGATTTCCAACAAGCAAATATATCATCTAACACATCAATTAGCACAAACAAATAGATAGAAATCGATTAGACACCCCACTCACCTCTTAACCGAGAACACAAGGTGAAAATTCTCCAAAAACAATTCGTCTAAGGCTTGAAGTTCTACCAAGAATCGCCACCAAACACCAAGGAAAATTCGCCAAAGGGGAAGAGATGGAGAAATCGCCAAAATCGCTTCAAGAACTCTTCAATAACACCAAAATCGCCTTCTTCCTCCTAGCCGTCGCCCAAGGTTTTTCTTCAAGCCAAAAATCGCCAAAACCTCTACCCTAGCCTAAATTACTACTTAAACTTTGGGTTTTTAAATTTTAAACCCATTAACCAATTAATTCCAAAAGGGTTTAACCCATTTAACTAATAATTTTGAATTTTAAATCTAATATCCAATAACCCAATAACCCATGGTTTAAGTGAAAATCCAATATGAATTTAAATTAATATCCAATTAATTAATTCACTTAAGCGCAAATCCAATAAGGATTTAATTAATATCCAATAAGGTCTAATTAATTAACTAACAACTTACAACCCATAATTCCTAATTAATTTATCATGAACAACTAATAATAATTTATCATAAATTAACAGCCAATAATCAAACAAATAATCTCTAATTAAATAACTATTAACAACCAATACATAAAAATATCACAGTCAATAATTTTAGACTAAATCAAAATAATGCTTACCAGGACTCAAGATCCTTGGATCTTACAGCATGAGGTGGACCTACGCGTTGGAAACGGGGCACGGGTTGCTGCTGTTGCTGTAGGGGATTATTACATGTCATTACCATCTGGCATTGTATTAGAATTAAACAATTGTTACTTTGTACCCAGTATTACCAAAAATATTATCTCTATTCCTGCTCTTGTCAGGAAAGGGTTTTCCTTTGAATGCAAGATTTCAAAAGTGTTATCTTACTCTTGATAATATTGTTTACGCTACTGGTTCAATTAACAATGGGTTATTCATGTTGGACATGGAATATTCTATACAAAATATTGATAATAAGAAAGCCAAGTATGCTGATGACAGCACCTTGTTATGGCATAGTCGTTTAGGCCATATTAACAAGAAGCGCATTAAGCGGTTGCATGATCATGGACTGCTGGGATCATTCTCCTATGAGGAGATTGATACATGCAAAGCTTGTTTGATGGGTAAAATGACGAAGTCTCCTTTTCCTAACAAAGGTCAAAGGGCTTCAGGTTTACTTGACCTTATACACACTGATGTATGTGGGCCATTTAGTAAACATGCCAGAGGTGGCTATCAGTACTTCATTACCTTTAATGATGATTTCAGTAGATATGGGTATGTCTATCTAATGAGACATAAGAGTGAATCTTTTGACAAGTTCAAAGAGTTCAAAAATGAAGTACAGAATCAGCTAGGCCGAAATATCAAGGCACTTCGTTCTGATCGAGGTGGAGAATACTTGAGTCATGCGTTTACTGACTATCTAAAAGAGTGTGGGATTATCTCACAGCTCACTCCGCCAGGAACACCGCAATGGAATGGTGTGTCCGAGAGGAGAAATAGAACGTTACTTGATATGGTTCGTTCTATGATGAGTCAGGCTACTCTACCTTACTCCTTTTGGGGTTTTGCACTGGAAACAGCTGCAAAGGTACTAAACCGAGTGCCATCCAAGGCAGTTTCAAAGGCTCCATATGAGTTATGGTATGGGAAACAGCCTAGCTTAACATTTATCAGGATCTGGGGTTGCGAGGCTTATGTCAAAAAAACTCGCCTCTGGGAAACTAGAGAGCAGATCTGAGAAATGTATCTTTGTCGGTTACCCTAAGGAAACTAAGGGTTATTATTTCTACGATCCCAAAGAGAACAAAGTATTTGTTGCTCGGACGGCAGTATTTCTTGAGAAGGAATTTCTTCTGCAAGAAGCCAGAGGGAGAGAAATAAAGTTGGATGAGAATCCAGAGGAAGGACAAAGTAGTCAAGCACAGTTGGATGAGCCTGAGCCAGTTGAACAGGTTACTGAACAACCTGAGGCTCAGATATCACGGGAACCGCGTAGATCGGGAAGGATCCGTCGACAGCCTGAGCGCTATGACGGAGTTTACATCATTGAAAATGATGAACCCCTCACTTATGCGGATGCGGTCAGTGGACCGGAGTCAGCGAGATGGCTTGAAGCTATGCGAGCTGAGATGGACTCCATGTCAGATAATCAAGTCTGGGATTTGGTTGATCCGCCTCCGGGAGTAATCCCTATAGGCTGTAAATGGATCTTCAAAAAGAAGATTGACATGGATGGTAACGTGGTTACCTATAAAGGCAGGCTAGTTGCGAAAGGTTTCAAACAAATCTACGGGATAGATTATGATGAAACTTTCTCTCCTGTAGCCATGTTTAAGTCTATTCGGATTCTTTTCGCGATAGCTGCATATTACGATTATGAGATCTGGCAGATGGATGTGAAGACGGCTTTCCTTAATGGAAAACTGGATGAGGATGTGTATATGACACAACCTGAAGGTTTCACTAATCCATCAGATCGTCATAAAACATGCAAACTAAAGAAGTCCATTTATGGACTTAAACAAGCATCTAGAAGCTGGAATATTCGTTTTGATGAATCAATCTCTGAGTTTGGTTTCATCAAGAACGAAGATGACCCGTGTGTATATAAGAGGTTTAGTGGGAGCGTGATTACTTTCCTAGCCCTCTACGTCGATGATATCTTAATCATTGGAAATGATATTCCTGAACTGCATGCTGTTAAGGCATGGTTAGGAAAATGTTTCCAGATGAAAGATCTAGGAGAAGCAGCCTATGTATTAGGTGTGAAGATCTACAGGGATAGATCTAAGAGGCTTCTCGGGCTGTGCCAGAGTACTTACATCGATAAAGTCCTGGAGAGATTTCATTTAGAGAATTCTAAAAGAGGATATCTTCCAGTCAGACATGGTCTGAATCTTTCGAAGAGTCAGTGTCCACAAACACAGACTGAGAAAGATGAAATGGACAATACGCCTTATGCTTCGGCTATTGGGTCCATAATGTATGCGATGTTGTGTACTCGCCCAGACGTCGCTTACGGGTTAAGCGTCACCAGTCGATTCCAAAGTAATCCAGATCAGGCACACTGGATTGCAGTCAAGAACATTTTAAAATATCTGCGGAGGACCAAAGATATGTTCTTGATATATGGTGGTCAGGAAGAACTCAGTATAGAAGGATATACTGATGCTTCGTTCCAATCGGACCAGGATGATTTCCGATCGCAATCAGGCTATGTTTTTAGCTTGAATGGAGGAGCAGTGGTGTGGAAAAGTTTCAAACAGTCAACTGTTGCTGATTCCACAACAGAAGCCGAGTATGTTGCAGCCTCGGAAGCATCCAAGGAGGCAGTGTGGATTCGTAAGTTCATTCAGGAACTTGGTGTTGTTCCTTCAAGTGCAGATCCTTTGGTTATCTTTTGTGATAACACTAGAGCAATCGCACAAGCAAAGGAACCACGGTCGCACCAGAAGTCCAAGCACATACAGAGACGGTTTCACTTGATCCGGGAGATCATTGATCGAGGCGAGATCAAAATCTGCAAGGTTCATACAGATGACAATCTGGCTGACCCGCTTACCAAGCCTCTGGCGCAGCAGAAGCATGAGAAGCACTGTAATAACATGGGTTTGAGATTTCTCAACCATTAGATTAAGTGCAAGTGGGAGATTGTTGGGGTATGCCCTTAAGGCTAATGTTTGAGGCCTTGGGATTGTATCAGTATCATGTATATAAACTTTTATGTTTATAAAGGCAATGGTTGTTATTTAGTTTGTTACATTGTCTGCTGCAATAAGTGTACTTCTGAATAATGTCTCAAAGCTGTTCAGCTAGGCTGACATGCTGTATTGTCCTTAGTCGAGATATCTTGGTGAACATGAGACAGCCTTGATATGATTGAGACTAATATGTGTTCTAATCTTATAGGATGCTTCGAGCATGGAATAAGATGTAGACTCATGGGTACATTGGATGTACTGGACAGACCCTACTAGGATATTCAATTGCTTGTCACAATGTGAATAATCCTTGTTTGCATCAAGTGGCACATGTCCTCTGACTTGAGATCACTTGTGTTTCTAAATGAAGATTGTCATTGTTTTGAGGTAGTTCGATATCATTTGAAACATAATGGTTATAGACTATCTTGGATAATGATCATGAGTCAGGTTGGGACACTAGTGATAGATATAGGATTGCCGTCTCCGTGTTGAAGGAGTGTGATGTTCTATAGGGGCCCCCTAGATGAGATGATTGAGAAAGTGTATGGCCATACCCAGGTGACTATGTTCATCTGATCTAATCATGCTCATCATATTGGAGTTACAAGCTTGACCTGCTTGTCCAATAAGAACATCCAGTGGTAAAGGATACATGCATGCCTTGTGAAGTTGATTCACACTTGTGCTATGGTTTGGGTGTAGTCTTGGAAGACTCTTTCCTTTATATTGGAAGACAGCGATGTGTTGCTAGATACCCCTCACTGATCGTGATAACGTAAGTTATCGTTACCGACATTTAAAGGAAACCCTCAGGGTCGCACAATTTGATGATATGGCTTTCTTATGTCAGATCGTGTGGACTGAATTGTTTTGGTTCAGTTAAAAGGAGTTTAGACTCTGATTGTAAGTGAGATCTGGTCTGATCATGTTTGTTTGATTAGAGCTTTAGATCGGTAAGCTTCGATCGAGAGTAATGATGCTAGATCGGTGAGATCAAGTGCATCTGGATATGAATGGTTAGATCTGGAACCTTCTTGGTTCATATTAGATTTAGACCATGGCATGTCTTGGTTTGGTCTTGGTTTGATTTGGTCGTTGAACCAAAGTCAATTGAACCGGTTCAAGAGTGTGAACGCATGGTTCAAGTAATTAGGCGTTTTGATTAGTTCACTAAGCGTGAACGCGCGAGAGTGAAGGCTTACCATATTTGGAAGCCTCAACGCCTCAACGCCATAAGCCAAGAAAACGCCTTTGCTTCAATGCTTCTCTCTTGGGCGAAGGAGAGCTCTTGAGTGTGTATCATCGCCGAGAGTGAAGAGGAGGTATTCGGCAAGCCAAGAAGATATCCAAGGATTCTCCTTCAAGCGATTAGGACTCTTGAAGCCCTTTGCTAGCACAAAGGACGACAAGGAGAAAGCCAACTTCTTCTTGTGTGCGCGCCTTTTGGAGGAGATCAATTTTGTTCTCTACTTCCAAGTCGCCATCTTCCTCATGGCTATGGTATGATTCGATTTAAGATATATGCAATTTCAAGTTGATCATATATGATGCATGCGATTCTTGAAGCCCTATTTCCGCCCATGCAAAAGGCTTCCATAAGCACATGTTTAGGGTTTCGCCCCCCTCTTGAAAGGGGTCCTTCATATCACTGTGAATAAGGTCAAGTAAACCTGAAGCCCTTTTACCTTTATTAGTAAAAGGAGTCTTCGTCATTTTACCCATTAAACAAGCTTTGCATGTATCAAGCTCCTCATAGGAGAATGATCCCAGCAGTCCATGATCATGCAACCGCTTAATGCGCTTCTTGTTAATATGGCCTAAACGACTATGCCATAACAAGGTGCTGTCATCAGCATACTTGGCTTCCTTGTTATCAATTTGTTGTACAGAACATTCTATGTCCAACATGTATAACCCATTGTTAATCGACCCAGTTGCATAAACAATATTATCATATGAAATACAACACTGTGAAGTTTTGCATTCAAAAGAAAAACCTTTCCTGACAAGAGTAGGAATAGAGATAATATTCTTAGTTATGCTTGGCACAAAATAACAATTGTCAAGTTCTAATACAAAACCAGATGGTAAAGAGATGTTATATTCTCCTACAGCAACAGCAGCAACCCGTGCCCCGTTTCCAACTCGTAGGTCCACCTCATGCTATCCCACCTGTCTTCTTCTCTTGAGTTCCTGCACATTTGAACAAATGTGAACTCCACATGCAATGTCCAACACCCATGAAATCGAAGAAGCTACCATGACTTCAGTCACGTAAATACCTGAGCCAGAAGTGAAAGGCTTGCTTCCCTTCTTCTCTCCTTGGAGCACTTTACAGTCCTTCTTCCAGTGACCCAGCTGGCCACAATGGAAGCATCTGTTGTCCTTTGACCGCTTCAACTTTTGTTTCAAAGCCTTGTTGTAGCTCTTGATAGGGGTTTTTCCCTTCTTCCCCTTCCTCTTGTTCCGTAAAGGAACAATCAAGACAGAGGATGAAGGCTTTCCCTTCTCAAGAGTCTGCTATGTGGTGCAGAGCATGTTCAGTAACTCTGCCGGAGTACAGTCGATTTTGTTCATATTAAAATTAATAATGAACGAATCGAAAGAAGCCGGGAGAGACTGCAAGATAATGTCAACAACAAGTTCTGAATTGATGGTATGTCCCAGTTTCTCTAGAGCCTCCTTGTACCCAATCATCTTGAGTACGTGAGCTCCCACTGGACTCCCTTCAGTCAGTTTGCTATGAAAGAAAAGTTTTGTCAAGTTATAGCGTTCAGTCCTTGCTTGTGCAGCATACAGCATCTTGAGATTTGCTATAATATCAATAGCAGACAAATCCTCATGCTGACGCTGTAGCTCGGGCATCATTGACGCAAGCATAAGGCAAGCGACATCAGTACTATCACTGACGTGCTTCTCATAAGCATCCCGAACCGCCCTTGCGGCGTTCGCAGCGGGTTGAGCTGGTATTGCCGACTCAAGGACATACAGCTTCCTCTCAGCTTTAAGCACAATCTTAAGCTGTCTGTACCAGTATGAGAAGTTTGGCCCAGCAAACTTCTCCATTTCCAATATGGATCGCAAATTGAGCCCTGTGGTGTTCGTTGCTACAGGAATCTACAACATGGCAAGAACAACAAGGTCAGTATCCATGTTAGAATCATTCCAGGACTTAAGAGTGATTCTTTTCTCACTATTTTGTCTGACTGAAAAATCCAATAAAACAGCCCGAAAGAGTGAAACTCTTTTAGTGAGATGGGATCCAGATTTCATACTTGATCTCCGCGTCCCGCTCAGGCGAGATAAGATGCACAGAGAGTTCAAGCACTAGTCACTGGTAGGCTATCCATGCCAATCGCCAACCCGTGCGATTCCCCTTCATCTAGGCAATCCAGAAGACCGTGCCAACTGAGTTGGTACAACACAGTCTCTGATTCCTCAGATGGCTGCCTTCATACAGCTATCATATGCTCAATATGTAGCCTATATGGTCAAGCTGACCTGACCTACTCCCTGGACCATCACATGCTATGCTGAGCAACGAGAAGAGATAAATCCCTTCTCTGTAGCATGTAGATGTAATCGCACACCGTCTGAAGATAGTTGGGCGTGCCCACTTAGTGGGTACAACAAGGCCCCAACGATAGTCAGAACAGTGAGGTTTCGCATCAGAAGGCAATCAAGCTTGATATGGTCGTTGGATTTTAACGGTCCTTTTATCTTCTTACTATCATGCAAATTCTATAGTGATAGCAGAAGAATATAAACATTCATGTGCTAATATTACTTAAAATAATAAGTAGAAAGCACAATCATCTTATGTGGTAAATGCCCATAAAAGCCTAAGTAAAACCCTAGTTTTACAAAAGTCTTCACGTGAGCTCTTTATGGGTCTTTTACATTTCATCTGGCCCAGCTCGTGCCAAAGCGCCCTGCAGGCAGTATGCGCCTGTTCTAGAGTTGAACTCTAGACCTCCACCTGGTGAAGCCACTGACTGCAAGCGCCTCTGCCATGTGTGCTCATGTGCTCATGTCTGATCAAATTACATTTTAATCTACCTAGACATGGTTTGACTCGCAGGTCAAATATACATTTTCATAAATTAAAGTGTGATTCGCAGATCACAGTAAAATTTATAAATTAATTCCAGGCACGCAGGCCCCAGCACAGCACACCAAAAAATAAGGGCAGCCCACATAAGATTAAATAAACACCCAATGAACATGTCAAACATGCATACATGTGATCCAAACAGAAAATAAAATTTTTAAAATACCCATGGCATCAATTTTATTTCCTTATGTGCCCTACTACCTTACAACGGTCCATTAACAGGCATCCACTCATCAGACCAAGTCAGACCCACTGCCCTTGCATGCACCCAGTCATAACTGACTTGCGTCGACCTGATGGTCAACTATGCATGCCTTAAGGGCTGAACGTCCCACATGATTTCTGGCAAGCGGGTGTGACCCCGGGCCTAAATCATGATCGTTCACTAGGCGCCTCAATCAGACATCGCTACACGCCCTTCTGCAGTCGACCTATAGCCACCTGTTATGCTTGCGCACAGGTGCTATCTGGTCGACCCATCTAGGCTGTCAGATGGTCTGATTAGGCTGTTGGGTCCAGACTTGACTAACGACTTCAACCCTGTTAACCCGTCTAAGAGTTTAAAGCAGGCGCTTAGATAGATCTCAATGAGGGGGGCGCGCATGATAATATTTTGGTTAAAAACTATCATGAAGAGCGCAAACAAACATTACATGCGCAAGCTTAAATGTAAACAAAATACATCTAACATATAGCATGTATTTGTTGGGGTATGCCCTTAAGGCTAATGTTTGAGGCCTAAGGATTGTATCAGTATCATGTAATAAACTCTTATGTTTATAAAGGCATGGTTATTATTCAGTTTGTTATATTATCTGCTGCAATAAATATACTTCTGAATAATGTCTCAATGCTGTTCAGCTAGGCTGACATGCTATATGTCCTTAGTCGATGTATCTTGGTGAACATGAGACAGCCTTGATATGGTTAAGACTAGTTTGTGTTCTAATCTTATAGGATGCTTCGAGCATGGAATAAGATGTAGACTCATGGGTACATTGGATGTACTGGACAGACCCTACTAGGATATTCAATTGCTTGTCACAATGTGAATATTCCTTGATTGTATCAAGTGGCACATTTCCTCTGACTTGAGATCACTTGTGTTTCTAAATGATGATTGTCATTGTTTTGAGGTAGTTCAATATCATTTGAAACATAATGATTATAGACTATCTTGGATGGTGAGCTTGAGTCAGGTTAGGGCACTAGTGATAGATAAAGGATTGCCGTCTCCTTGTTTAAGGAGTGTGATGTTCTAAAGGGCCCCCCTTGATGAGATGATTGAGAAAGTGTATGGCCATACCCAGATGACTGTGTTCATCTGATCTAATCATGCTCATCGTATTGGAGTTACAGGCTTGACATGCTTATCCAATAAGAACATCCAGTGGCAAAGGAAACATGTATGCCTTGTGAAGTGGATTCACACTTGTGCTGTGGTTTGGGTGTAGTCTTGGAAGACTCTTTCCTTTATATCGGGAGATAGTGATGTGTTGCTAGATACCCCTCACTGATCGTGATAACGTGAGTTATCGTTACCGACATTTAAAGGAAACCCTTAGGGTCACACAATTTGATGATATGGCTTACTTAAGTCAGATCGTGTGGACTGAATTGTTTGAGTTCAGTTTAAAGGGATTTAAACTCTGATTGTAAGTGAGATCTGGTCTAATCATGTTTGATTGATTAGGGCTTGAGATCGGTAAGCTTCGATCGAGAGTATTGATGCTAGATCGGTGAGATCGGGAGCATCCAGAGATGAACGGTTAGATTTTGAACCATTTGGTTCAGAGAAATCTAGACCATGGCTTGGGCTGTTTTGATTTGGTCTTTGAACCAAATAGAGTTGGGTCAATTAGATTGAACCGGTTCAAGACAATGAACACATGGTTCAATCTTGAAGCGTTATTGTCGGTTATGAAGATGTGGGCGCATGCTCTTCATGGCTTGCTATTTTTGGTAAGTCTTCATGCGCCACCTCTTGAGAACGCCAATACGTTTTTGACGCTTACTCTCGACGCTCTTGCTTGGTGAAAAACTTCCTTCACGTCTTGGAGAGGTCTCGGCCAAGTGGGAGAAGACATCTCATCCCTTTGATTCGATCAAAGACCCTTGAAGCACCTTGCTAGCACAAGGATCTCAAGGAGTAGGCGGCATCACCTTGTGTGCGCACCTTTTGGAGGAGTTTCATTCGAATCTCTTCTTCCTTGACGCCATCCAACACATGGCTTCGGTATGATCTTCTTTCGATCTTCATGCTTCTTAAAAGTTGATCATATGAATGTATAGCATCCGATCCTCATGAAACCCTACTTCCGCTGCTAAAACATAAGAATAAGGTTGCTTGCGCCACCTTAGGGTTTCGCTCCCCCTTGAAGGGGACCCAACAATTGGTATCAGAGCCAGGTTCTATGCATTGTTATTATGATTGCTTTAGCCTTGTGTGATCCATTGCTTACGCATATCTCTAGATCTAGGGTTACATGCGAAATCTCTAGTATGTGTTAGTTGGCGAAAATGCATATTTTCTTTTTGCGCATGTATGTTGGCGCATGATGTAGTTTTGCTCAAAATATATCACTTGCGCGACCTCACTAGATCTAAGAGGCGCCTGCTGTAAACCCTTAGACGGGTTATTAGGGTTGAAGTCATCCCCTAGGTTAGATCCAGACAGTCTGATCAGACCATCTGACAGCCTTGATGGGTTGACCAGATAGCACCTGTGCGCAAGCACTTGGTGGCTATAGGTCGACTGCAGACAGGCGTGTAGCGATGTCTGGTTGAGACGACTAGTGAACACACATGAGTTAGGCCCGGGGTCACACCCGCTTGCCAGAACTCATGAGGGTTGTTCAGCCCTGGCGCATGCATGGTTGACCATTTGGTCGACTCAAGTCAGTTAGGACTTGGTGCATGTAAGGGCAGTGGATCTGACTAGGTCTGATGAGTGGATCCCTAGTAATGGACCATTGTAAGGTAGTAGGGCACATAAGGAAAATTAAAATTGATGCCAATGGGGTTTTCGAAATTTTATTTTCCTATGTTGGATCACATGTTTGATTGTTGCATATGCCTGTTTATTTATTCTTATGTGGGCTGCCCATGTTAAATGTGTGCTGTGCTGGGGCCTGCGTGCCTGTATTAAAGTTGTAAATTAATTATTGTGATCTGCGTATCACATTGTATTTAATTTATAAAGTGTAATTGACCTGCGTGTCAATCTTGTCTAGATAGATTAATTTGTAAGTTAATCAGACAAGAGCACAGAGCACACTTGGCAGAGGCGCATGCAGCAGTGGCTTGACCAGGTGGGAGGTCCAGGGTTCGACTCTGGGACCAGGCGCATTTTCCCTGGTGGGCGCACCTCAGCTGCAAATGGCGCTTGGGCCCTGGTTTGGGCCAGATGAGCAGCTAAAGTCCCATGAAGAAAAGCAAGTGAAGACTTAAGTATCTTAAGGTCTTACTTAGGCTATGGGCTTTTACCACATAAGATCCATGCTTTCTTTTATTGTTTAAATAAGTAGAACAGCATGATTTACTTATCTACTGCTATCACCATAGGAATTGCATGATAGTGAAGAAGATAAAAGACCGTTAAAATCCAACGTTAAAATATCAAGCTCGTTAGCCTTCTGACGCGAAACCTCACTGTTCTGATTATCGTTGGAGCCGTGTTGTACCCACTCAGTGGGCACGTCCATCTATCTTCAGACGGTGCGGGATTACACCTGCGTGTTACAGAGAAGGGATTTATCGCTTCTCGTTGCTCAGCATAGCACATGGTGGTCCAGGGAGTAGGTCGGGTCAGCTTGACCATGTAGCCTACATATGTGGATCATATGGTAGCACATGGAGGCAGCCATCTGTGGGGTCAGAGATTTTGTTGTACCAACTCAGTTGGCACAGTCTGCTGGATTGCCCAGATGAAGGGGAATCGCACGGGTTGGCGATTGGCTAGAGCAGCCTACCAGAGATTAGTGCTTGTACTCTCTGTGCATCTTATCTCGCCTGAGCGGGACGCGGAGACCAAGTATGAAATCTGGATCCCATCTCACTAAAAGAGTTCTACTCTTTCGGGCTGTTTTGCTGGATTTTTCAGCCAGATAAAATAGTGAGAAAAAGAATCTTTCTTAAGTCCTGATTGATTCTTAACATTGATACTGACCTTGTTGTTCTTGCATTGTTGTAGATACCTGCAGCAACGAACACCATGAGCTTCAATGTGCGATCCCTACTGGAAAGGGAGAAGTTTGCTGGGCCGAACTTCTCAGACTGGTACGGACACCTTAAGATCGTTCTTAAGGCAGAGAGGAAACTGTATGTCCTCGAGACGGCGATACCGCCTCAGCCCGCCCCGAACGCCGCAAGGGAGGTTCGGGAAGCCTATGAAAAGCACGTCAATGATAGCATTGATGTCGCTTGCCTGATGCTAGCGTCTATGACGCCACCGCTGCAGCGTCAGCATGAGGATATGTCTGCTATAGACATGATAGCGAACCTCAAGATGCTGTATGCTGCACAGGCGAGGACAGAACGCTATAATCTGACAAAGCTGTTCTTTCAGAGCAAACTGGCTGAAGGGAGCCCAGTGGGAGCTCATGTGCTCAAGATGATTGGGCACAAGGAAGCTCTAGAGAAACTGGGGCATACCATCAATCAGGAGCTTGCTGTAGACATTATTCTGCAGTCTCTCCCGCCTTCATTCGACGCATTCATCATTAACTTTAATATGAACAAAAACGATTGTACTCCGGCAGAGCTGCTGAATATGCTCTTGACTACTGAGGAAACTCTGAAGGGAAAGCCTTCGACCTCTGTCTTAATGGTTCCTTCTAGGAACAAGAAGAAGGGGAAGAAGGGCAAGACCCCTGTCAAGAATTACAGCAAGGCTCTGAAGCAAAAGGTGAAGCGGTCCAAGGAATACAGATGTTTCCACTGTGGCCAGCTGGGTCACTGGAAAAAGGACTGTAAAGCGCTGCAAGGAGATAAGAGGGGAAGCTTTGCTTCTGGCTCAGGTATTTACGTGACGGAAGTCATGGTTTCATCTTCTTCTATTTCATGGGTGTTGGACACTACATGTGGAGTTCACATTTGTTCAAATGTACAGGAACTCAAGAGAAGAAGGCAGGTGGGACAGCATGAGGTGGACCTACGCGTTGGAAACGGGGCACGGGTTGCTGCTCTTGCTGTAGGAGACTATTTCATTTCTTTACCATCTGGACTTGTATTGGAACTAGACAATTGTTACTTTGTTCCCAGTATTACTAAAAATATTATCTCTATTCCTGCTCTTGTCAGGAAGGGATTTTCCTTTGAAAGCAATATTTCAAAGTGTGTTTTATCTTTAGATAATATTGTTTATGCAACTAGTTCAATTAACAATGGGTTATTCATGTTGGACATGGAATGTTCTATACAAAATATTGATATTAAGAAAGCCAAGTATGCTGATGACAGCACCTTGCTATGGCATAGTCGTTTAGGCCATATTAACAAGAAACGCATTAAGCGGTTGCATGATCATGGACTGCTGGGATCATTCTCCTATGAGGAGATTGATACATGCAAGGCTTGTTTAATGGGTAAAATGACGAAGTCACCTTTTCCTCACAAAGGTCAAAGGGCTTCAGGTTTACTTGACCTTATACACAGTGATGTGTGTGGGCCATTTAGTAAACATGCCAGAGGTGGCTATTCGTACTTCATTACCTTTACTGATGATTTCAGTAGGTATGGTTATGTCTATCTTATGAGACATAAGAGTGAATCTTTTGACAAGTTCAAAGAGTTCAAGAATGAAGTACAGAATCAGCTAGGCCGAAATATCAAGGCACTTCGCTCTGATCGAGGTGGAGAATACCTAAGTCATGCGTTTACTGACTATCTGAAGGAGTGTGGGATTATCTCACAGCTCACTCCGCCAGGAACACCCCAATGGAATGGTGTGTCCGAGAGGAGAAATAGAACGTTACTTGATATGGTTCGTTCTATGATGAGTCAGGCTACTCTTCCATACTCCTTTTGGGGATTTGCACTGGAAACAGCTGCAAAGGTACTAAACCGAGTGCCATCCAAGGCCGTTTCAAAGACGCCATATGAGTTATGGTATGGGAAACAGCCAAGCTTGACATTTATCAGGATCTGGGGCTGCGAGGCTTATGTCAAAAAGCTCGCCTCTGGGAAACTAGAGAGCAGATCTGACAAATGTATCTTTGTCTGTTACCCTAAGGAAACTAAGGGTTATTATTTCTTCGATCCCAAAGAGAACAAGGTGTTTGTTGCTCGGACGGCCATATTTCTTGAGAAGGAGTTTCTTCTACAAGAGGCCAGTGGGAGAGAAATAAAGTTGGATGAGAATCCAGAAGAAGGACAAAGTGCTCAAGCACAGTTGGATGAGCCTGAGCCGGTAGAACAGGTTATTGAACAACCTGAGGCTCAGATATCACGGGAACCGTGAAGATCGGGAAGGATCCGTCGACAGCCTGAGCGCTATGACGGAGTCTACATCATTGATCATGATGAACCCCTCACTTATGCGGATGCGGTCAGTGGACCGGAGTCATCGAGATGGCTTGAAGCTATGCGAGCCGAGATGGACTCCATGTCAGATAACCAAGTCTGGGATTTGGTTGATCCGCCTCCGGGAGTTATCCCTATAGGCTGTAAATGGATCTTCAAGAAGAAGATTGACATGGATGGTAACGTGGTTACCTATAAAGGCAGGCTAGTTGCGAAAGGTTTCAAACAAATCTACGGGATAGATTATGATAAAACTTTCTCACCAGTAGCTATGTTTAAGTCTATTCGGATTCTTTTCACGATAGCTGCATATTACGATTATGAGATCTGGCAGATGGATGTGAAGACAGCTTTCCTTAATGGAAATCTGGATGAGGATGTGTATATGACACAACCTGAAGGTTTCACTAATCCATCAGATCGTCATAAAATATGCAAGTTAAAGAAGTCTATTTATGGACTTAAACAAGCATCAAGAAGCTGGAATATTCATTTTGATGAATCAATCTCTGAGTTTGGTTTCATCAAGAACGAGGATGACCCGTGTGTATATAAGAGGTTTAGTGGGAGCGTAATTACTTTCCTAGTCCTCTACGTCGATGATATCTTGATCATTGGAAATGACATTCCTGAAATGCATGCGGTTAAGGCATGGTTAAGGAAATGTTTCCAGATGAAAGATCTAGGAGAAGCAGCCTATGTGTTAGGTGTGAAGATCTACAGGGATAGATCTAAGAGGCTTCTCGGGCTGTGCCAGAGTACTTACATCGATAAAGTCCTGGAGAGATTTCATTTAGAGAATTCTAAAAGAGGATATCTTCCAGTCAGACATGGTCTGAATCTTTCTAAGAGTCAGTGTCCACAAACACAGACTGAGAAAGATGAAATGGACAATACGCCTTATGCTTCGGCTATTGGGTCCATAATGTATGCGATGTTGTGTACTCGCCCAGACGTCGCTTACGGGTTAAGCGTGACCAGTCGGTTCCAAAGTAATCCAGGTCAGGCACACTGGATTGCGGTCAAGAACATCTTAAAATATCTGCGGAGAACCAAAGATATGTTCTTGATATATGGTGGTCAGGAAGAACTCAGTATTGAAGGATATACTGACGCTTCGTTCCAGTCTGACCAGGATGATTTCCGATCGCAATCAGGCTATGTTTTTAGCTTGAATGGTGGAGCAGTGGTGTGGAAGAGTTTCAAACAGTCAACTGTTGCTGATTCCACAACAGAAGCCGAGTATGTTGCAGCCTCGGAAGCATCCAAGGAGGCAGTGTGGATTCGTAAGTTCGTGAGAGAACTTGGTGTTGTTCCTTCGAGTGCAGATCCTTTGGTTATCTTCTGTGATAACACTGGAGCAATCGCACAGGCAAAGGAACCACGGTCACACCAGAAGTCCAAGCACATACAGAGACGGTTTCACTTGATCAGGGAGATCATAGATCGTGGCGAGATCAAAATCTGCAAGGTTCATACAGATGACAATCTGGCAGACCCGCTTACCAAGCCTCTAGCGCAGCAGAAGCATGAGAAGCACTGTAATAATATGGGTTTGAGATTTCTCAACCATTAGATTAAGTGCAAGTGGGAGATTGTTGGGGTATGCTCTTAAGGCTAATGTTTGAGGCCTAAGGATTGTATCAGTATCATGTAATAAACTCTTATGTTTATAAAGGCATGGTTATTATTCAGTTTGTTATATTATCTGCTGCAATAAATATACTTCTGAATAATGTCTCAATGCTGTTCAGCTAGGCTGACATGCTATATGTCCTTAGTCGATGTATCTTGGTGAACATGAGACAGCCTTGATATGGTTAAGACGAGTATGTGTTCTAATCTTATAGGATGCTTCGAGCATGGAATAAGATGTAGACTCATGGGTACATTGGATGTACTGGACAGACCCTACTAGGATATTCAATTGCTTGTCACAATGTGAATATTCCTTGATTGTATCAAGTGGCACATTTCCTCTGACTTGAGATCACTTGTGTTTCTAAATGATGATTGTCATTGTTTTGAGGTAGTTCAATATCATTTGAAACATAATGATTATAGACTATCTTGGATGGTGAGCTTGAGTCAGGTTAGGGCACTAGTGATAGATAAAGGATTGCCGTCTCCTTGTTTAAGGAGTGTGATGTTCTAAAGGGCCCCCCTTGATGAGATGATTGAGAAAGTGTATGGCCATACCCAGATGACTGTGTTCATCTGATCTAATCATGCTCATCGTATTGGAGTTACAGGCTTGACATGCTTATCCAATAAGAACATCCAGTGGCAAAGGAAACATGTATGCCTTGTGAAGTGGATTCACACTTGTGCTGTGGTTTGGGTGTAGTCTTGGAAGACTCTTTCCTTTATATCGGGAGACAGTGATGTGTTGCTAGATACCCCTCACTGATCGTGATAACGTGAGTTATCGTTACCGACATTTAAAGGAAACCCTTAGGGTCACACAATTTGATGATATGGCTTACTTAAGTCAGATCGTGTGGACTGAATTGTTTGAGTTCAGTTTAAAGGGATTTAAACTCTGATTGTAAGTGAGATCTGGTCTGATCATGTTTGATTGATTAGGGCTTGAGATCGGTAAGCTTCGATCGAGAGTATTGATGCTAGATCGGTGAGATCGGGAGCATCCAGAGATGAACGGTTAGATTTTGAACCATTTGGTTCAGAGAAATCTAGACCATGGCTTGGGCTGTTTTGATTTGGTCTTTGAACCAAATTGAGTTGGGTCAATTAGATTGAACCGGTTCAAGACAATGAACGCATGGTTCAATCTTGAAGCGTTATTGTCGGTTATGAAGATGTGGGCGCATGCTCTTCATGGCTTGCTATTTTTGGTAAGTCTTCATGCGCCACCTCTTGAGAACGCCAATACGTTTTTGACGCTTACTCTCGACGCTCTTGCTTGGTGAAAAACTTCCTTCACGTCTTGGAGAGGTCTCGGCCAAGTGGGAGAAGACATCTCATCCCTTTGATTCGATCAAAGACCCTTGAAGCACCTTGCTAGCACAAGGATCTCAAGGAGTAGGCGGCATCACCTTGTGTGCGCACCTTTTGGAGGAGTTTCATTCGAATCTCTTCTTCCTTGACGCCATCCAACACATGGCTTCGGTATGATCTTCTTTCGATCTTCATGCTTCTTAAAAGTTGATCATATGAATGTATAGCATCCGATCCTCATGAAACCCTACTTCCGCTGCTAAAACATAAGAATAAGGTTGCTTGCGCCACCTTAGGGTTTCGCTCCCCCTTGAAGGGGACCCAACAGTATTTTCGCATGACATCATGAAGATCTATCCAACGCATAAAACAAACATGGATCACAACAAGATGGCGATCATATATATCAAGCCAAAAAACCTGGCTCTGATACCAATTGAAGGTCAAACCCTAGTTCACATGCGCATCTAGGAGATCTTGCATAGGCGAAAAACTAGGTTTGATAGGATCGAGAGGCAAGATAATATGAGCAACCATAAAAATGCGTTACCATTGCCATTGATCGAGTGGCGACTTGGAAGAAGAAAGGGCGAGCGGCTCTTCTCCAAAGGAAATCGCACACAAGAAGATGATGACTTCTTCCTTGTATTCCTTGTGCTAGCAAAGATCCAAGGAGTCCTAGATCGTGTTTGAGGAGATGTCTTTCTCCCTTTTTCTGGCCGAACTTCCTCTTGTCGTGAAGATCATCCACACGAGAGGAGAGGGGGCGAGAGAGAGATAGGCGTTCGAACGTGGGGGCATTTTCTCAAAGAAAACGGCTTCCAAAAATAGTAAGTCCATAACCCCATGTTTAACTCCACTTGAAGCCATCGATAACTCCTCTCTGAAATTGAACCATGCGTTCACGAATTGAACTAGTTCAATTCTATTTGGTTCAAAGACCAAATCGAACCCACCATGGTCTTGATCTGTTTAAACCAAATGGTTCAAGATCTAACCACACATCTCTCGACCCTCTTGATCTCTATGATCAAGCATCAATTCTCTCGATCGAAGCTTACCGATCTCAAGCCCTAATCAATCAAACATGATCAGACCAGATCTCACTTCCAATCAGAGTTTAAATTCCTTTAAACTGAACCAGAACAATTCAGTCCACACGATCTGACACAAGTAAGCCATATCATCAAATTGTGCGACCCTAAGGGTTTCCTTCAATGTCGGTAACGATAACTTACGTTATCACGATCAGAGAGGGGTATCTAGCAACACATCACTGTCTCCCGATATGAAGGAAAGAGTCTTCCAAGACTACACCCAAACCATAGCACAAGTGTGAATCCAATTCACTCGGCATACATGTTCCCTTTGCCACTGGACGTTCTTATTGGACAAGCCTGTCAAGCCTGTAATTCCAACATGATGAGAATGGTTAGATCAGATGATCATAGTCATCTGGGTATGGCCATACACTTTCTCAACCATCTCATCCAGGGGGCCCTTTAGAACATCACACTCCAACTAGGAGAGGCAATCCTATATCTATCACCAGTGTCCTAACATGAGTCATGCCCACCATCCAAGATAATCCTTAACCATTATCTTTCAAATGATATTGAACTACCTCAAAACAATGCCAATCATCATTTAGAAACACAAGTGATCTCAAGTCAGAGGGAGTATACCACTTGCTTGCTTATAAGGATTTATTCACATTGTGACAAACAATTGAATATCCTAAGTAGGGTCAGTCCAGTACATCCAATGCACCTATGCGTCTAAATCTTATTCCATGCTCGAAGCATCCTATAAGATTAGAACACATATTAGTCTCAATCATATCAAGGCTGTCTCATGTTCACCAAGATATCTCGACTAAGGACAATACTGCATGTCAGCCAAGCTGAAACACCAATGAGACATTATTCAGAAGTATACATACATCAGCAGATAATGTAACAATCTGAATAACAACAATTGCCTTTATAAACATATACATAGTTTATACATGATACTGATAACAGCCCAAGGCCTCAAACATTAGCCTTAAGGGCATACCTCAACATTCTCTGCAACACCATCTGTGATCTTTGGCGAGTTATATTACTCTTCCATGGCTCCAAAGCGTAAGACTCTAGTTTCTCAGTGCCACAATCAACGGCCAGTGTCCGATTCGTCCACTGATGATGGCGAGTACACACCCTCGCCACCTTCTCATTGTCCTTGCTACGCCCTCAAGGTGATCAGCCAACATCTCCTCCTCCACACAAGCCTGCCTCATCTTCCCACCAGCTGCCAGCCTCTGGTCCACCACTAAATGAGTTCGGTATCATATTCCACAATGCAGAGCAGGAGGAGAGGTACAACCTGCTACTCCATCGCAAAGGGATAAACACTCGCTACCTCGACAGAGGAACATTGAACATGCTAGGATTTCTTGAGGATGTGTAGTTCATGTACTCCAACATCGATTGGGAGCAGTTCATGCATACAACGCCTCCCACATACGTCGGGATCACACTCGAGTTTTTCATTTCTATCTACGTGAAGGCAGATAGCATCTTCAGCCAAGACCTTAGGCAACTCACTTTCTAGGTGTGAAACATGGAGCACTCCCTCTCCCTCTCATAGTTGTGTGGTATTTATGGCTTCCCAGAGCCTTGCACACGTATGTCCCCGATGGAGTACAACGAGTAGGGTTTATGGGGCGCTATTACAAATGAACACATTTATTTAGCACGTGTCACCCGGGCTTCCAGCATCTGCAACCTGGCTATTCGATATGTTCACCACGTCCTTGCCCACACTATCTCCGGCTGCTGGGATAGTGATGGTATGGTGCGCCAATCTGAATTGTTTTACTTTTGGTGTATGCTACATTCTTTCAGGGTCAACTCAGGGTTTTTTTTGGCAAAGCAATTTAGTCATGTCGCCCACTCTCACAAGGGGGCGATTGTTATGGGTGGTCTGATAACCCCTCTGACCGTTTCTCTAGGGGTTATCACCTATAGTACTATGGAAGCGAATGGAAACAACCGGCTCGAGATCGAGTCATGGGTTTCCATGAAGCTTATTATATGCCGTGTGATTCCTACTACCTCACATTCAAAGGTAGTAAGTTCTTCCTCATACTGTCGAACCCTAAGCGCACCACCGTGCGCGTAAGAGCCAACTGGAGCATATAGCCTGTCGTCGACCCCCAGCTGGACCCCATTGACACTGCACCTCCAGCCCCTGACGCCTTCCATTTCGGCGGCTCCTGCTCTACTAGGTTGATGATGGCCATCCTGCAGGAGATACGAGAGGAGCAACTTCATCAGCGGGAGGTGCAGGACTAGATGGATGCCACTATCACATATATCTGCTAGGAGCAGTCAACGCGCTGGGAGACCATAGAGGCAGGCCTGCAAAGACAGCATAAGATGATGGGTTCTGTCTGGGAGAAGCTATCCGCTATGGATGAGTGGCTAGCCTTTCTCTTCGAAGAGAACATGGCATGAACGACCATCTCTTCGGACAAGGAGGACGAGCCTGATTATGCCTTTCGTAGTAAGGGCAAAAGCTCGAGGACTTTTGGCTCTAAATCATGAAGGAAGAAGTAGCCTCCCCAGTGCCCTGCATCCCACCGACTCCTCTCACATACATGGCTTCGCATAGAGGACTATGCGATATTTAGAGTGGGTGAGTTGTCTCCCTTTTGATTTTCTATCATTAGCAGCTTTGTTTTCTATCTTACTTACTTCTTGTTGGTGTGGTTGACACGTTACTTTGACTGACTAACTATTCATTTGGCATTGTTCCTGTATGCCATGATGTGTTGGTAGGCCTGGTCTCATCTATAGGCCCTGACTTGGATGTACTCATATTGTGACACTTCTATTTTCTTGTGTTGGTATTGTACTATGCACCTGTTTTTATCTTATGATGGTTAGGTATGTCTTTTTGTGATGACGATGCCTATAGTGTGAGTGTGATAGATTGCATATATTGTGATTTTATTCTTGGTCTTATGATAGCCTGGAGTAATGTTAGTAATTGAGTGCATGCTTGGTATGGAGTAATTGTAAATTGTTGAATGCACCTTCCAGTCAGAACGTACTCTCTGATCATGTCCATTTATTATGTGATTTTAGAACCTTTTTGATTAGAATGTTTTAAGTTGTTAATTAGTAAAGGTCACATATTACTTAGAATATTCATTGACTACATGCTAACGGTACACACACACTTTCATATTAGTGTACATATATGCTTATTCACTTATTGAATCATTGCCTCTTGTTGGGATAGGATTACTCATGCTCTCTTGTTTTCACGTTTTAAAAAAAAAAACTTTGAGTCTCCTCTACTTGGCACTACGAAAAATTGGCAGTGGTACCTAAGACAAAAGTTGAAGTCTAGGAGAGACTCCTCTACTTGGCACTGCGAAAAATTGGCAGTGGTACCTAGGACAAGGGTTGAAATATAGTATCAAGATGCAATAGACACCTTGTTATAATGTGAAGTTATTAAATTAGAGATATTTTCTCGATAGTGCATCAGTTTCTATACCAACAAGTTGATTTTGGATGATTTGGAGCTGTATAAATGATATGTGCGCTTAATTGGGTCTTTGTATACTTTTAGCTAAATGTCTTAATCTCTAGGAATTGTGCGACCTAACTTATGGAAGATTTGGACATCTTCTAATCACTTGAATTCTTTATTCTGAATCACGGATTATTCATAAATATTTTCTGATTTTGACCAGAATTATTACTTTCATGCCTATCATGTATTTCACCTTATTTTATTGCTTGAACACAAGCAAAAATTTAGGTCTGGGAGTATTTGATGCCTTGCATTTGAATAGTAATTTATAGTGTTATTCATCTCAAAATTAGGCCTTTTTTAGTGTTTTTATACTCTTTAAACTTATTTACTTGATTGCTTCAGAATCTTCACTTTTTCTCATTTTTGTGGAATTTCAAGTAAAATCACCCAATTATGAAGTCTTTTGAAGATTCTAAAGTCATGGGGTGATTCCATACGTAAGGATGAAGTTGTGCGTTAAATTTGGGTCCAATCGGAGCTAGATTGAAAAATATGGCCAGGTGAACCTGGCGAGGATTACTAGTGCTTTTGCCAAACGACTGAAAGTCCATAGAACACTTCACTGGTAGGTAAACCCGGCGGGGACCGCCCGTGATTCTCTCACAGGAAGTTTATGCAGAAATCTACAGTATACTTCACCGCAGGTGAACCCGGTGGGTTTCATCGGTGATTCTAACCTAGAAGAACTGCATAGTATACTTCTCCACCTGGGGAACCCGACGGGGTTCACCCATGATCGTAACTCTGTAGTCTAACCCACGCTCAAATTTTCTTCAATTTAGAAACATAGAGTAGTCCAAAAAAGGCAATGAGACACTTTTTATAAAGCCAACAGAGAGGCAAATCCAAAGAATATAAAAGCCCTTTCTATTACTTCCAACCCATTGAGAAATCGGCAGACGAAGCAGCTAGGGTGAACGGGAGAGGCGACAAGGCGATTTTGGGATGATTTCGAGATATTGGAGCGTCGGATCTTCACAATTTTTGGGGATCTTGCTGGGTTCATCCACTCCTTCCTCTCTAAAATGCTTTGTAACAATTTATCTTGTTGCACTTATTTCATGATGTTACTTTTGCCATGTAATATCGTGTTTTAGCCTGTGCGATCACTGTCGAGAGGAGGATAGTGGCGGTAGAATTCCTAGGTAAAACTTGTGAATCCATGATGCGAGAGTGCTTAGTTTTCACTCGAGGGTAATATAATCTTTCATTGAACCCATTGGGTTTATCTGGAACGATCCACCACGAGAGTAGGAGACTTTTCTGCATAAGCACTAGGGTGTACCACTAAGAGGGGTCAACCTGTAACTTAGGGAAGGTTCCTTATGCAAAATTGTGAACTCTTATAATAGATCACTTATATCACATTTAGATTCATCAGTGTGGTGGATACCGAAGTCCCGACTATTGGTGTATATGCCCTAAGACCAATTTACTACTTGACTTTGATACTTTTCTATCATTTTGGCATTGTCATTGTCTATGTTTGTTTACATTTGTGATTATGTACTTACATGATAATGTCCCTAGAGATAGATTGGATCTGTGCTTAATTGATTGTCCCCATTTGATGTACCTGAGTGGATATGGGATAACTCTGGTACTTGTGAGACTGGTATATGGGCTGGTTAGGCACAAGGTGCTAACACAGACATATGGGTATATCAGTGGTGGATATACTGGACCGACCCGCTGTGAAGCAATGACTTAGTGTCATAGGTTATCCTCACAAGTGATAGGAGATGCATTGATCCTTAGACTTGAGGTCATTGACCCTTCTGTATGGTTAGGGACATGCTTTGATGCATCATAACACCTCGCCGTAGTTGGGAGGTTATAAAGGCTATCATTGAGTATGTCACAACCCAAATATGAAGATCAATGTACAAACAAAGGATTTGCCCCTTCCTATGGGAAGCTTGATATCCATGGAGCTCCTCTATGGTTATATGACTGAAAGTGCATGGCCATACCTAGGTGTAGACCTGATTTAGTCATGACCATGTGATTGGGTGAAAACAAGTGATGACACACTTGTCCAATCGGATATCAGTTTGGCAAATTGACTATAATGTATCAGTACTTAGTCGCGATGATGGGGATGTCGATGTTGATATCCATTCCAATGAATTGGGTAACAGCGATGCACTGCTAGGTGCCACTCACTACTTGTGGTGACCTTAGGTCAGCACTGCCAACATCAAAGGAACCTACAGGGTCACAAACCAAGATACTCGAGTTCTCGTATTTATTTGGAAGCGTTGATCGAGTTATTAGATAACTCGGATCTATTTTGGAGATTTCATCAGCGCCAATGGGCCTGATGAGATGGAAGAATGTTATTGGAGCCAAACTTCATTTTTGGCAGGTTGACTCGTATTTGACCATAGTTGGTCACATTTGGGTTAGGGTTGCATTGGATTGGATCCAATAGCTTAATCAACCTATACAATGAAGTTTGGGCTTGCTCATTAACCAATGAGGCCCAATAACTAGTTGTCATGAAGAGGTAATGAACTAAAAGAGTATAATGGGGAGAAATCTCACCCCATTTGCGCCTAAAGGCATAATGGGGTGAGAGAGGCGCCTTTTGCTTCTATGGAAGGTTTAGGCGCCTTGCCCCTTCATCCTTGGATGGTATGCTTGCCTCTAAGGCATGTCTTGGGCTGATATGGCACTTGGGCTAATATGGATAGGTTGAATGAGGTTTATGGTAAAGTCTTGGAGACTTTTGTTACCTCATACCCTAATTGTCAACCCCTCATCCTAGCCGCCCACTTGTCATGATCTAAGCCCATGCCAAACCGCCTCTTGCTCTTATAAAAGAGACCCCTTGTCACCCCCCTCCTTTTGATATATTCTTGAAGGCATGAGCAAGGGTAAGGGGGCAAGAACAACAAGGGTGGCACATCCTCTTCTTCCATCAAGGCCAAACTCTTCTCATTTCTTTCCCTTCATTGGTGCAAGGGTGTAAGAAGAATTGCGGCACCTGCTCCTCCTCTCTTGGCGCCACTTCTCTTTGGTGTTTGGAGCAAGTGATCAAGAGAGACTCCTAAGGCATGGATCTTCTTCCCGAGGCTAGCACTGAGTGAGGAAGAAGAGAACTTGAGGCATCCGTGTGTGTGAGACTGCAGAGGGAGAACACTTGGGCGCCTACCACGACATTAACCTGCTCGCTTGCTCTAGGTACTTACTATCACATCGTGTCGACCACCTAGCTTGACGATTTTCACTGGGTTTTTGGTACCGGCCTGTTTCGGGGATATTATTCCGCTGTGCAATGTAATATGTAATGTCTATCTCTAATAAATTATAAAATATCCCCGGAGTTTCCCAACAATGGTATCAGAGCGAGGTTGCGAGCCTCGAACAATCTTTTTCATACTTTTCTATGCTCACATGCCATGTTTCAATTTTCGCAAATTGCATATAACATGGCACATGGTTTTTCTAAATTAGAAAAATTGAAGTTTCTTGTTCATATCCTCTTTGTCAATCTCTTTTAGATTTTTGGATTATTTTTCTTGATTGATGTAAGATCAAAGGCGCACGTAGTTTTGTCAAGTAGGACGGGCATTGTGTCTTCGAACTGGCCGAGTCTCTTCATCTGACAAAATTGCCAGCCGATAGGATCTATGAAATCATCATGAAAAATTAATCACAAATAACCAAAAGATTTGTGATAAGAAGATGAGGAAAAGAGACTTGTTTTATGAAAAAAATAAAATTTTAGATTTTATGTTTTTCATGAGCATGTAGAATTACATGAGTAGGTACCTTGATTGTGCATGATGTTGTGATCATGAGTCAAGCCCCTTTGCATGCCTGTGATGTATCTTTTTGCGGCCTGCGTGCCATCTTTTTCTTTTATTTTTTAAAATTAAAGATGAAGATTAGGGAGCACATTCTACATGATACTTGGCGCATGCATTCTTGTTTGTGCATCCTTGCTTGATGGTGCAACAAACATCAAAGGTGATGGCACAAGCTTGGTTGGTGGCACAAGAAGGCATGGCCGAGCCTTAGGGCTTGTGAGCTAGCTCTCTTAACCCTTGCAAGGTGGCAGTTCACTCTTGTAAGACCTTGGAGCCAACCTTCAAGATCAAGCTAGAGGTCGGCTAGGCTAGGTCTAGTCTTTGGGGCTTGAATCCAAAGTCAAGAGTTGAACCTCCTTTTGGCATGGGTTGGTTCAATGTCTTGAATGGACTATGATCACATCATCTCTTTACTACTTTAATTATCTGCTAAAGCATGCCTGTGATGTTTTATCATTATGTTATCACTATAGGATTGCATGCCTGTAATGTTAGACATAAGATAAAACAGAGTTGATGAGACCTCAAAAACCCTCAAATAAAAATATCAAGTCTAGTAGCCTTCTAATGCATAGCCCTCATCAAACTATCGATTAGTGGTCTTTTGAACTATTTCCCACCCTCGTGGGACACACCCACTTATTTTTAGTAGGTGTGTGGTGGCAATGGTTTCCCCAGTCCGTTTTAACCAGGTGTGCCTTCGCAAGGAAACTCGTTGGCCCTGGGCATAACGATTAGGAATGGACTTGACTAGATTTTCATATGTGTTGGGCACATGATGAAGCTCTAGAGGGATCGTTGAGAGGTTAGGGTTTCATTCCAGCCCTCGTTGGATATGAAATGCCTGGCAATAAGGGGAATTGCTTGGAGCAATCGGCCAGCGTGCCCACCTTTGGAAGCATGGGTCTCTTTGTGCATCTCATCCCACCCTCTTGGGACGCGAAGGCCTATGTCAAATAAGGATCCCATCTCATTAGGAAATCTTAAATTTCCCGATTGACTTTGTGGGTTGTCAATTCGATTAAAATAGTGGGAGCCATGGTCATTTAATACAAGTCCAGATTAAATGATCTGAAAGTACTACTAATCTGTTGTTTCTTGGTTGTTGTAGAACAATGGCTATGAACACTGGCGGATTGACACTGCGATCCCTTTTAGATAAGAATAAGTTGGTTGGATCCAACTTTATGGACTGGCATCGGAACTTGAGGATAGCGCTCAAGCTCGAGAATAAGCTGTATGTCCTTGAGTAGCCTCTTCCTGCGACTCCTGCGCCTAATGCCTGAGCGGCCGATAGGGATGCTTTTTGAAAGCATCCGGATGACTCTTTGGAGGTAGCATGTCTCATGCTAGCGACTATGGCACCTGACATGTCTCATGCTAGCGACTATGGCACCTGAACTTCAGGTGCAATATGAAGAGCAGAACGCCTTTCAAATGATCGCTCATTTGAAATAGATGTTCGAGGCTCAGGCTAGAACTGAGAGATATGACACTGCCAAAGCAGTCTTTCGGTGCAAGTTATCTGAGGGTACACTAGTGAGACCCCATGTTCTCAAACTAATTGGGAATGTGGATCATCTCAGGAGACTGGGACACACCACAGATAATGAGCTGGTTGTAGATCTTATTTTGTAGTCCCTGCCCCCAAGCTTCAGTCCGTTCATTATAAATTTCAACATGTACTTGATTTAATGCACAAGGGTGGAACTACTGAATATGCTCCAAACAACCGAGTGAGAAATGGGTAAGACCAAACCTAATTCTATTCTTCTGGTCCCTACGACCAAGATGGTAAAGAAGAAGGTAAAGGCACGTGCTAAGGGCAGTGCCAAAGGTCCTACTAAGGCACTGAAGAAAAAGACAAAGAAGTCAAAGGACTATAGGTGCTTCCACTATAGCGAGCAGGGTCACTGGAAAAGGGACTGTAAGCAACTTCAGAATGAGAAGAAGAAAGGCTTGGCCTTAACTTCAATCTCAGGTATCTATGTTACTGAAGTCAACCTTTCTACTTCTATATCATGGGTATTGGATACCGCATGCGGAGCTCATATTTGTATAAATATGCAGGGGCTTAAGAAGAGTAGATAGGTACGGGCTAGAGAGATTGACCTATGAGTAGGAAATGGAGCACAAGTTGTTGTTTTTGCTGTAGGAATTTTGACACTCTCCCTGCCTTCTAGACTTCAATTAGAACTAGACAATTTCTATTATATACCTTCGTTAACTAAAAACATTATATCTATTCCTTGCTTAGCAAGGAAAGGTTTTGTATTTGAAATAAAGGAGAACTCTTGTTCTTTTTCATTTGCAAATATGTTTTATGGGAAGGGTACTTTATGCAATGGCTTGTATGTCTTGGACATGAATAATTTTATTTGTAACATAAACAGTAAGAGGACCAAACTGAGTGGTTCAGTTGGTGCCTTCCTATGGCATTGTCGATTAGCCCATATAAACAAGAATCGCATCCAACAACACTATGCAAATGGATTTTTAGATTCATGTTTCTTGGAGGAATTTGACACATGTGAGCCCTGCTTATTAGGGAAAATGACAAAGGCGCCCTTCACCAAGACAGGTGAGAGGGCAGGAGGTTTATTGGATCTCATACATACTGATGTGTGTGGGCCACTCAATAAACATGCTAGAGGAGGACACAACTACTTCATTACCTTTACTAATGATTTCAGTAGGTTTGGTTATGTCTATTTAATGAGACATAAATCTGAATCCTTTGAGAAATTCAAGGAGTTCAAGAATGAAGTAGAGAACCAGCTTGGCAGATCCATTAAAGCTCTTCGATCTGATCGAGGTGGAGTGTACCTGAGCGGCAAGTTCTTTGACTATCTTAGGGAGTGTGGGATCATATCCCAACTGTTGGGGTATGCCCTTAAGGCTAATGTTTGAGGCCTTGGGATTATTTCAGTATCATGTATAAACTCTATGTTTATAAAGGCAATGGTTGTTATTCAGGTTGTTACATTATCTGCTACAATATGTATACTTCTGAATAATGTCTCAATGCTGTTCAGCTTGGCTAACATGCAGTTTTGTCCTTAGTCGAGATATCTTGGTGAACATGAGACAGCCTTGATATGATTGAGACTAATATGTGTTCTAATCTTATAGGATACTTCGAGCATGGAATAAGATGTAGACTCATGGGTACATTGGATGTACTGGACAGACCCTACTTAGGATATTCAATTGCTTGTCACAATGTGAATAATCCTTATATGCAAACAAGTGGCATATTTCCTCTGACTTGAGATCACTTATGTTTCTAAATGATGATTGGCATTGTTTGAGGTAGTTCAATATCATTTGAAATATAATGGTTATAGACTATCTTGGATAATGAGCATGAGTCATGTCAGGGCGCTAGTGATAGATATAGGATTGCCGTCTCCTTGATTGGAGTGTGATGTTCTATAGGGGCCCCCTGTATGAGATGATTGAGAAAGTGTATGGCCATACCCAGATGACTATGTTCATCTGATCTAATCATTCTCATCATATTGGAATCACAGGCTTGACACGCTTGTCCAATAAGAACATCCAGTGGCAAAGGAAACATGTATGCCTAGTGAAGTGGATTCACACTTGTGCTGTGGTTTGGGTGTAGTCTTGGAAGACTCTTTCCTCTATATCGGGAGACAGTGATGTGTTGCTAGATACCCCTCACTGATCATGATAACGTAAGTTATCGTTACCGACATTTAAAGGAACCCTTAGGGTCGCACAATTTGATGATATGGCTTCCTTGAGTCAGATCGTGTGGACTGAATTATTTTGGTTCAGTTTAAAGGGATTTAATCTCTGATTGTAAGTGAGATCTGGTCTGATCATGTTTGATTGATTAGGGCTTGAGATCGGTAAGCTTCGATCTAGAGAATTGATGGTAGATCGGTGAGATCAAGAGCATCAAGAGATGAACGGTTAGATCTTGAACCATTTGGTTCAGTAAGATCTAGACCATGGCTTGGGCTGATTTGATTTGGTCTTTGAACCAAATTGAAATGCATCGAATTGGCTTGAACCGGTTCACATGAGTGAACGCATGGTTCAAAGCTTGAAGGCGTTTTGGTCGGTTTTGAGATCATGGGCGGCTTCATGATTTTCTATTTTTGGAAAGTCATTAACGCCACTTCCTCTAAACGCCTAAACGCTTGCCTCTTCTCTCGACGCCCCTCTCTCTCGTGTGTGACTTCTTCACGCCTTGGAGAGAATTCGGACAAGCCAAGAAAAAGGAGATCT
Organism: Costus lasius; assembly: GCA_027563935.2. NCBI lineage: Eukaryota > Viridiplantae > Streptophyta > Magnoliopsida > Zingiberales > Costaceae > Costus > Costus lasius. The sequence continues at coordinate 58,831,111 of CM050454.1, read as the reverse complement.
CATCCCTTCAAGCGATTAGGACACTTAGAGATCCTTGCTAGCACAAGGAGCGACAAGAAGAAAGCTTCTCTCATCTTGTGTGTGGTGCCTTTGGAGAAGAAGCACTCGCATCTTTGCTTCCAAGTCGCCATCCTTGCAATGGCAATGGTATGAATCCCTTTCGCTCTATACAAGCCTTAAGAGTTGATTATATGACATGCATATCGATTTTCTTTGAAACCCTAGCTTCCGCATATATGATCCCTGTTACGCGCCTATTAGGGTTTCTTTCATCCTTTTTGGGGAACTTTCAATTGGTATCAAAGCAGGTTTCCTGTATGTTCATATGATTGCTTTTTGTGATCCTTGTTTGCGCTTATGATAAGATCTAAGGCTATCATCATGCGCAAATACTAGATGTATGTTCATTACTTGTGGCGCATGTATGATGTTTATTGTTGGCGCAAGTAGATGTTTTTGTCAAAACTTAACTTCTTGCGTGCTCCATCTAGATCTATAAGCGCCTGCTTTAAAAACTTAGACGGGTTATTAGGGTTGAAGTCATCAATCGAGTCTAGACCCAACAGTCTGATCAGACTATCTGACAGCCTAGATGGGTCGACCAGATGGCACCTATGCGCAAGCATGAGGTGGCTATAGGTCGACTGCAGACAAGCGTGTAGCGATGTCTGATTGAGACAACTAGTGAACGCTCATGAGTTAGGCCCGGGGTCACACCCGCTTGCCAGAACTCATGAGGGTCGTTCAGCCCAGCGCATGCATGGTTGACCATTAGGTCGACTCAAGTCAGTTAGGACTTGGTGCATGCAAGGGCAGTGGGTCTGACTAGGTCTGATGAGTGGATCCCTATTAATGGACCGTTGTAAGGTAGTAGGGCACATAAGGAAATAAAATGATGCCATGGGGTTTTTCGAAATTTTATTTTCTTGTTTATGGATCACATGTTGAGTGTATACCATGTTTGGTGTTTATTTAATCTTATGTGGGCTGCCCGATTAATGTGTGCTGTGCTGGGGCCTGCGTGCCTGGATGTATATTGTAAATTATTTATTGTGATCTGTGCATCACATTTTAATTAATTTATAAAGTGTAATTGACCTGCGAGTCAATCATGTCTAGATAGATTAAAATGTATTTTGATCAAACATGAGCACAGAGCACACATGGCAGAGGCGCATGCAGCAGCTGGCTCCACCAGTGGGATGTCTAGGGTTCGACTCTAGGATAGGCGCATTTTACCTGGTGGGTGCCTCTGAGCCTCAGTGGGCGCTTGGGCCCTGGGTTGGGCCAGAAGAAATGTTAAAGACCCATGAAGAGCTCAAGTGAAGACTTAAGTTGAATTAAGGTTTTACCTAGGCTTAATGGGCTTTTACCACATAAGATCATCATGCTTTCATGTATTGTTTAAATAATTAGAACTGCATGATTTATTCTTCTGGTATCACCATAGGATTTGCATGATAGTTAAGAAGATAAAAGGACCGTTAAAATCCAACGTGAAATATCAAGCACGATAGCCTTCTGACGCGAAACCTCACTGTTCTGACTATCGTTGGGGCCGTGTTGTACCCACTCAGTGGGCACGCCCATCTATCTTCAGACGCTGTGTGATTACACCTGCATGTTACAGAGAAGGGATTTATAACTTCTCGTTGCTCAGCATAGCACGTGGTGGTCCAGGGAGTAGGTTGGGTCAGCTTGACCATGTAGGCTGCATATGGCGCATATGTTAGCTATATGGAGGCAGCCATCTGTGGGATCAGAGAGTGTGTTGTACCAACTCAGTTGGCATAGTCTGCTGGATTGCCCAGATGAAGGGGAATCGCAGGGGTTGGCGATTGGCAGGGAATGCCTACCAGAGATTAGTGCTTGTACTCTCTGTGCATCTTATCTCGCCTGAGCGGGATGCGGAGACCAAGTATGAAATCTGGATCCCATCTCACTAAAAAAATTTTACTCTTTCGGGCTGTTTTGCTGGATTTTTCAGCCAGATAAAATAATGAGAAAAGAATCTTTCTTAAGTCATGGATTGATTCTAACATTGATACTGACCTTGCTGTTCTTGCATTGTTGTAGATTACTACAGCAACGAACACCACTGCGTTCAATGTGCGATCCTTACTGGAAAGGGAGAAGTTTGCTGGGCCAAACTTCTCGGACTGGTATGGACACCTTAAGATTGTTCTTAAGGCTGAGAGGAAACTGTATGTCCTCGAGACGGCTATACCGCCTCAACCCGCTCCGAACGCCGCAAGGGCGGTTCGCGATGCTTATGAGAAGCATGTCAATGATAGCATTGATGTTGCTTGCCTGATGCTTGCGTCTATGACGCCAGAGCTGCAGCGTCAGCATGAGGATCTATCTGCTATAGAAATTATAGCAAACCTCAAGATGCTGTATGCTGCACAGGCAAGGACTGAACGCTATAATCTGACGAAACTTTTCTTTCACAGCAAACTGACTGAAGGGAGTCCAGTTGGAGCTCACGTACTCAAGATGATTGGGTACAAGGAGGCTCTAGAGAAACTGGGACACACCATCAATCAGGAGCTTGTTGTAGACATTATCCTGCAGTCTCTCCCGGCCTCTTTCGATCCGTTCATCATTAATTTTAATATGAACAAGATCGACTGTACGCCGGCAGAGTTACTGAATATGCTCTTGACAACTGAGCAGACTCAGTCTCGTGAGAAGGGAACGCCTTCATCCTCTGTCCTCATGGTTCCTTCTAGGAACAAGAAGAAGGGGAAGAAGGGCAAAGCCCCTGTCAAGAGCTACAACAAGGCTCTGAAGCAAAAAGTAAAGCGGTCGAAGGAATACAGATGTTTCCACTGTGGCCAGTTGGGTCACTGGAAAAAGGACTGTAAAGCGCTCCAAGGAGATAAGAAGGGAAGCAAGCCTTTCGCTTCTGGCTCAGGTATTTTTGTGACTGAGGTCATGTTTTCTTCTTCTATATCATGGGTGTTGGACACTACATGTGGAGTTCACATTTGTTCAAATGTACAGGAACTCAAGAGAAGAAGACAGGTGGGACAGCATGAGGTGGACCTACGAGTAGGAAACGGGGCACGGGTTGCTGCTGTTGCTGTAGGAGAATATCACATCTCTTTACCATCTGGTCTTGTATTAGAACTGGACAATTGTTATTCTGTACCGAGCATAACTAAGAATATTATCTCTATTCCTGCTCTTGTCAGGAAAGGGTTTTCCTTTGAATGCAAGATTTCAAAGTGTTACATTTCATTTGATAATATTGTTTATTCTACTGGGTCAATTAACAATGGGTTATTCATGTTGGACATGGAATATTCTATACAACAGATTGATAATAAGAAAGCCAAGTATGATGATCACAGCACCTTGCTATGGCATAGTCGTTTAGGCCATATTAACAAGAAGCGCATTAAGCGGTTGCATGACCATGGACTGCTGGGATCATTCTCCAATCAGGAGCTTGATACATGCAAAGCTTGTTTAATGGGTAAAATGACGAAGTCTCCTTTTTCCAATAAAGGTCAAAGGGCTTCAGGTTTACTTGACCTCATTCACAGTGATGTGTGTGGGCCATTTAGTAAACATGCCAGAGGTGGCTATTCGTACTTCATTACCTTTACTGATGATTTCAGTAGGTATGGTTATGTCTATCTTATGAGACATAAAAGTGAATCTTTTGACAAGTTCAAAGAGTTCAAAAATGAAGTACAAAATCAGCTAGGCCGAAATATCAAGGCACTTCGTTCAGATCGAGGTGGAGAATACTTGAGTCATGAGTTTACTGACTATCTGAAGGAGTGTGGGATTATCTCACAGCTCACTCCGCCAGGAACACCAGAATGGAATGGTGTGTCCGAGAGGAGAAATAGAACCTTACTGGATATGGTTCGTTCTATGATGAGTCAGGCTACTCTACCTTACTCCTTTTGGGGATTTGCAGTGGAAACAGCTGCAAAGGCACTAAACCAAGGGCCATCTAAGGCAGTTTCAAAGACTCCATATGAGTTATGGTATGGGAAACAGCCGAGCTTGACATTTATCAAGATCTGGGGTTGCGAGGCTTATGTCAAAAAGCTCGCCTCTGGGAAACTGGAGAGCAGATCTGAGAAATGTATCTTTGTCGGTTACCCTAAGGAAACTAAGGGTTATTATTTCTACGATCCCAAGGAGAACAAAGTATTTGTTGCTCGGATGGCTATTTTTCTTGAGAAAGAATTTCTTTTGCAAGAAGCCAGTGGGAGAGAAATAAAGCTGGATGAGAATCCAGAGGAAGGACAAAGTAGACAAGCACAGTTGGATGAGCCTGAGCTAGTAGATCAGGTTACTGAACAACCTGAGGCTCAGATATCACGGGAACCGCGAAGATCGGGAAGGATCCATCGACAGCCTGAGCGCTATGACGGAGTCTACATCATTGATGATGAACCCCTCACTTATGCGGATGCGGTCAGTGGACCGGAATCAGCGAGATGGCTTGAAGCTATGCGAGCCGAGATGGACTCCATGTCAGATAACCAAGTATGGGATTTGATTGATCCGCCTCCGGGAGTAATCCCTATAGGCTGTAAATGGATCTTCAAGAAGAAGATTGACATGGATGGTAACGTGGTTACCTATAAAGGCAGGCTAGTTGCGAAAGGTTTCAAACAAATCTACGGGATAGATTATGATGAAACTTTCTCTCCTGTAGCTATGTTCAAGTCTATTCGGATTATTCTCGCGATAGCAGCATATTATGATTATGAGATCTGGCAGATGGATGTGAAGACCGCTTTCCTTAATGGAAAACTGGAAGAGGATGTGTATATGACACAACCTGAAGGTTTCACCAATCCATCAGATCGTCATAAAATATGCAAATTAAAGAAGTCCATTTATGGACTTAAACAAGCATCAAGAAGCTGGAATATTCGTTTTGATGAATCAATCTGTGAATTTGGTTTCATCAAGAATGAAGATGACCCGTGTGTATATAAGAGGTTTAGTGGGAGCGTGATTACTTTCCTAGTCCTCTACGTCGATGATATCTTGATCATTGGAAACGATATTCCTGAACTGCATGCTGTCAAAGCATGGTTAAGAAAATGTTTCCAGATGAAAGATTTAGGAGAAGCAGCCTATGTATTAGGTGTGAAGATCTACAGAGATAGATCTAAGAGGCTTCTCGGGCTGTGCCAAAGTACTTACATCGATAAAGTCCTGGAGAGATTCCATTTAGAAAATTATAAAAGAGGATATCTTCTAGTCAGACATGGTCTGAATCTTTCAAAGAGTGAGTGTCCACAAACACAGACTGAGAAAGATGAAATGGACAATACGCCTTATGCTTCGGCTATTGGGTCCATTATGTATGCGATGTTGTGTACTCGCCCAGACGTCGCTTACGGGTTAAGCGTGACCAGTCGATTCCAAAGTAATCCAGGGCAGGCACACTGGATTGCGGTCAAGAACATTTTGAAATATCTTCGGAGGACCAAAAATATGTTCTTGATATATGGAGGTCAGGAAGAACTCAGTATTGAAGGATATACTGACGCTTCATTCCAATCTGACCAGGATGATTTCCGATCGCAATCAGGCTATGTTTTTAGCTTGAATGGAGGAGCAGTGGTGTGGAAAAGTTTCAAACAGTCAATTGTTGCTGATTCCACAACAGAAGCCGAGTATCTTGCATCCAAGGAGGCAGTCTGGATTCGTAAGTTCGTTCAGGAACTTGGTGTTGTTCCTACGAGTGCAGATCCATTGGTTATCTTCTGTGATAACACTGGAGCTATAGCTCAAGCAAAGGAACCACGGTCGCACCAGAAGTCCAAGCACATACAGAGAAGGTTTCACTTGATCCGGGAGATCATTGATCGTGGTGAGATCAAAGTCTGCAAGGTTCATACAGATGACAATCTAGCTGACCCGCTTACTAAGCCTCTGGCGCAGCAGAAGCATGAGAAGCACTGTAATAATATGGGTTTGAGATTTCTCAACCATTAGATTAAGTGCAAGTGGGAGATTGTTGGGGTATGCCCTTAAGGCTAATGTTTGAGGCCTTGGGATTATTTCAGTATCATGTATAAACTCTATGTTTATAAAGGCAATGGTTGTTATTCAGGTTGTTACATTATCTGCTACAATATGTATACTTCATGGGGGTTCCGTGGTTGAGATGATTCAGCAGGGGCTTTCCCCTTTCTTCTTGGACAAATTGACTTTGTTCTCAGTGCCATGAGTATGGACTCAAGCTGCAAACTTATAATTCAATGCATAACAATATAACAGTTTAAATCTAGTCATTGGCATCCTATCAACATGTTCTACAAGTATTATCACCTAAAAACAATGTCGATGAACAGTGATTTCGAATTCGTTCAACATGTTTCGGCTCAAATTGGTGACGGAAATCGGTCTGAATCCAGCGAAGGATCGATAGTGTGTCCTCTAACAAGTAAATGAAAATAAGAATCACTCAAAATGGTTGAGAAACAAGTGTAAACGAGTGAAAGGGGTGAAACTTGATAAAAACTTTGTCAACTCAGTAAAATCGGTGAAATGAGTACCTAATCGATGACTAAAGCTGAACGGGAAAGGTCGCTGGCTTCCCTAGGTGGTCGGAGATGATCAAAAATCCAAGAACAGCTCAAAAATGAGTGAGAACGAGGGTAAAAACCCTAAAAATGGTCGGTCAAAACCCTAAATACAGCATAGAGCTCGCGAGTCAGAAAACAAAATACGGCAGTGTAATGTAGTACGGCACTAGCGTAAAATTTTGACTACTCTCGGGTCAAAACTGGATCAGAAATACGGTACCGTAATATAAATTATGGTACTGCCGTAAAATCTCGGAACCCCTCAGTATGAAAATGACTCAAAAATACGGTACCGTGAAGCAGTTTACGGTACCACCATAAAAATCAAGCAGTATTTTTTTTTTGATGAAAAAATTGAAATGTTTTCACAGATATCAAAAGTGATCTTTCCTTCTTTCACATCTATGTTTGCTTTAGCAATGGCTAACAGTGGTCTACCTAGAATTATAGGGTTTTTGCAATTTTCTTCCATGTCCAAAACTACAAAATCTGCAGGTATGAAAAACTCACCTATCTTGATTGGAACATTCTCTAAGATACCTACAAGATACTTTACCGATCAATCCGCGAGCTATAAAGATATGGATGTAGGTTTCAGCTCTCCAATATTCAGTTTCCTGTAAATAGAAAGAGGCATTAGACTTACACTTGCACCTAAATCACATAAGGCTCGGTCAAAAGCCATAGTGCCAATTGAACAAGGTATAGAAAAACTACCTGGATCCTTCAGTTTTGGTGGCAGTTTATTTTGAATGACCACACTACAATCTTCAGTCAATGTTACAGTGCAAGTACCATAATCATCTAACTTTCTCTTACTAGACAATATTTCTTTCAAGAACTTTGCATATGAAGGCATTTGAGAAATAGCTTCAGTAAAAGGAATATTAATGTAAAACTTTTTCAAGATTTTAAGGAATTTGGCAAATTATTTGTCTAGTTTTTTTTGAACTAGCTTTTGAGGAAAAGGTATTGGTGGTCTGTAGGGAGGAGGCAAATCAGACTTAGAATTATCTTCTTTACATGGCACATCCCCTTTTGGTTTATCACCCTTTTGAGGTGTTAAACTAGGTAGGGTTTGTTCATGTTTAGAGGATTTTTCTAATTCTAATTCCTCATCATGATTATAATAAGACTCTTTTTCCTTAAATTCAACCTTCCCTTTAGGCTCTCCTAGTTGTTTCCCACTTATAGTCATGATGGCATTACAATGCTCCATAGGGTTTATCTCAGGTTTAGCAGGCAATTTCCTAGGGGGTCTATAGGAAGTACTGGCTTGTTGTGCAATTTGGTTTTCTAAAATCTTATTGTGTGCCTCTACTCTTTCCAATCTGGAGTTGATTTGATTAAGACTTTCCTTAACTTCTTCAATTTGTCTACTTTGATTTGTCATGATTTGGCTTTGATTAGACATAAACTGATTTTGATTTGCCATAATTTTTTCAAACATGGATTCTACACTAGAATTCTGATTTATGTTTTGGTTTGGGTTTGGATTTGGCCTTTGGAATCCTCTATTCTCAGTTTGTCCTTTTTCATTGTTATTGTTTCTCCATGAAAGGTTGGAGTGATTTCTCCATCCAGGGTTATAAGTACTAGAGTAGGGATCATTGGTTTTACTTTGATTATAAGTCCCTAAAGCATTGACATGTTCATCCCCTTGATCTACAACAACTCTACAGTTTTCAGATGAGTGACCGATGTTACCACAAATTTCACAAGTGATAGAGGAAACAACAGCAGCTTGCATTTTGAAAGAATCGAATCTACTACATAAAGAATCTACCTTTTCTGCTAAGGATCGTCATCCATCATTCTCACTCTTTCCTTGAGATGGTTTGTAGAATACTCCTCTCTCAGAACTCCATTGATTGTGATTGAGAGCCATCTCCTCCTCCAGTAGTTTAAAGGCAGCATCCACAGTTTTGCTCATAAGAGCTCCTCTGTAGTAGCATCCACAGTTAGTCTGGTGTTATAGAGTAATCCATTATAAAAAGTATGTAGTAAAACCCAATCTTCAATGCCATAGCGAGGGCACTTCCGTTGTAATTCATTAAATCTCTCTCATGCCTCACTGAAAGATTCTCCATCTTTTTGTTGGAAACTTGTTATTTGGTTTCTCAGCTGAATTGTTTTGCTTGGAGGGAAGTATTTCATCAAGAAGGAATTTGACAGTAGATCCCAAGTTGTGAAGGTTCCGGTTGGTTGTGCTTGAAGCCATATTCTTGCCCGGTCTCTAAGAGAAAAAGGAAATAATCTCAATCTCAGTGCTTCGTTAGAAACTATATTAATTTTTATGGTATCACATAGTTCCAAAAATAAAGCCAAGTGTTGGTTTGGATCTTCCCGTTGGGATCCTCCAAACTGATTTTGTTGAATCATGGAAATAAAAGCAGGCTTAATTTCAAAGTTGTTAGCCTCTATTGTTGGTGTAGCAATGCTTGAGTGAATTTCTTGGGGATTAGGGGCTGCATAGTCCCTCAATGTTCTTTGATTGTTTGCCATCTCTACAATTTCTTCTTGTATGTCTTGTGCTGTTTCTTGTAAATCTTCTTCCAGTCTTAACTTCCTGCGCACTCTAAGTGTTTTCTTGATTTCAAGATCAAATGGAACAAGTGGTCCTGACCTAAGACTCCTACGCATGCAAAATAGATAGATCAAGTGATTTCAACAAAAAATAGAAAATAAAGCCTAGTCTAGTAATACTCTCAATATCTTCAATATTGACAAAACTAAGGTCTCCCCGGCAACGAAGCCAATAACTTGATGTGATCCGAAAGGAAACACTCTTAAATACAAGCAAGTAGACTCGTTTCAGGTGTCGCGGCCAAAGGTATTGGCGTACAGGGCTATTGTCACTCCCTGGCACGGCTCCAAAAACTTGTTGTCCCTAACTTGTAGTGTCCGCAAGTGCACAGATACTTGAAGTAATAAAGTAAATACCGATCCCTAGAGAGACCTATGCTGTCAAGTACCGAATAATTGATTTCTTCCTATATAGGCAATCGAAAAAGAGAAAGGCAAGCAGAGAGCGAAAACACACGGGAGAATAATGTCAGAGAGAAATTCGGACTAGGGTTTCATTCTCTTGGATTTCCAGGACAAGATATATAAAGATGTTCATCAATCGAATTCTAACATGATAAAGACTCAATTTACTTCAAAAAGGGATTATCTCACTTTCGTGCAGATAACCATGCTGAGATAAATCTTCACTTTCATGCAAGATTCATCCCAAACTGAAGATAAGTAAATCATCAATCAAAGAACTCAAAGATCACTTTCGTGCATCTGAGTTCTAAGTTGATTGCCTCGAGTGGAATCTCGAGGATCACTTTCGTGCATCCGAGACTCAACACACGTTTTACCTATGGTTCTCCAACGTTCCGATCCTCACTTTCGTGCAAGATCTCCAAGTTTGACACAATAACTCAATCCTAAGTTTATTAATATCATCATGGCAATTTAACTTACTAAAATAAAGAAATAAGAACTTAACCTAGTTTCCTATGGTGAGTTCCTATTAATCAATTTTAGGGTTCCAAGTTCTTAAGCAAATCACCTTTCGGTTCTTATTGCGAAAACTCTAAATCATGATGACAAAAAGCAAACTAAGGAGAATCTTAGAGCAATAATCGCATAGGTAAAATTATCAAAGTAAAATAATCATGATGAAAGTAAAAGATTATCTAGCCATTAAGAAAATCAAAAGGAATTACTCCCCCATGTCCCAAAATAAGTCTAAGCTAGCATGGTGAAGGAATTACAAAATACCATAATTTCAGAAGATGAAAAATCAACAAGAAAGGAGTTTTAGGAAAATACAGCACGGCTGTGAAATATTTCACAGCCGTAATTTGTAATGAAAGTAGTGAATAGTGGCGGTGCTTCTTCATCCTTTGATTTCTCCTCAAATTGATCTTCTTTCGTTCTGAAACTTCTGCCACGTTGTCTCCTTCTCCAGGCAAAACTTCAGTATAAAAATCACGGCCGGAGGTAATCTGGATTGGTCGTGGCGGCGGAACCTTAAGCGGTGGCGTGTACCATGATTTCTCCCTCGATGGTGGATGCAATTTGGGGCTTTTGGTGTCTACCTGATCCTCTCGTCGTAAGCTCCCTTTTTTCTTCTTACGGCATTCAATTTAGAGTTCTGGATCGCCCGCAATAATCTCCGCAAAAATCAGGCGTCGAAATAGACCTGGGAGTCGCGTTCAAAAATAGAAATACGGCAGTGTAATAGTTCACGGCACTGCCATAAAATCGCTCAAGTGTTCTGTTCTGAAAGTGCTGGAAAATACGACACCATAATATGGTTCATGACACTGCCGTAAAATCGGCTGAACTCTCTGGTCGAAAATATCTGGAAAATACGGCCCGTGAAATAGTTTACGGCAGTGCCGTAATTTCAGCCATGGTCTCTGTTCCGAAAGTGCTTGAAAATACGGCCGTGTAAAATCTTACGGCAGTGCCGTATTTTTCGCACAATCTTCTAATCTGAAGTTTTCCCAAATTATGGCAGGTGACCGATATTACGGTATCGTATGGAAATACGGTACCGTAATGTAGATTACGGCACTACCATATTTTGGTGAGTTGCTCCGTTTTGCATGAAATTTGTCATGTATCTTCTTCTTAATGATGAGAATTCTTCTTTGTGTTTGATTTTGCTCGAAAACACCCTAAAATGATGCCTTTTTGCCTGAAAATCATGAAAAACTAAAATAGAAGTAGACTTTGCAATATTTGATGGATTCAGCATAAAAACAAGTAAATGATCCTCAATTTAGCAAGAAAAGGTATCTAAAATGATACAAAATATACTATATATTTTAGTGTCATCACTCTACAAGAGTCATATGCGCCTACGGTAGTAATTCTTCCCCATTATACCTTTTAGCCCACTTATCTCTTCATGACAACTTATTAATAAGCCCCATTGGATAATGGGGTAGCCCAAATTTCATTGCACTGGTTAATCAAGTCATTGGATCCGATCCAATTCAACACAAGTCAAATGTGGCTAAGCATGGTCAAATTTGGGTCAACCTACCAAAAATAAAGTTTGGCTATAATAAGCTTCTTCCATCTCATTAGGCCCATTGGCACTGATGAAATCTCCCAAATATATCTGAGTTATCCAATAACTCGATTATAAGGCTACCCGATCATTACAAGAACTTGATGTTGGTGTTTATGCCCTAGGATCTTTGGGATGGTCTAATAGAATATGTGTATCACATCTAGTTGATAGATGAGATATCCTGGCATGTTCGTTGCTATGCAAACATGTACATTTGTGCACATGTACAATTGCATGTACAATGTCCCTAAAGAAATTAGATGTTTATCTTGTTTCAGTTTTATCCCCGGTGAAGAATCATAGTGGAAATGTGATGGGGGTAGAGACCACCGGCTACGAAGATAAAAGTGGAGCCTAAGGTTGCCATAGGCAAAGGCTCAGAGGCTCGTGAATAAGCTAGCAAGCTTAATGACAAAAGCTAGCTCAATAATTGGAAAATAACCACTCAATAAACTCAAGATGCTCAAGCTTACAATGTTCAAAGAAAGGTTGCCGCATTCCACTAACAAAAAATTGCATCCATATGCGGTAACTCAAGATCAAACTTCAGCCCAAGATCTCATCCAACGGTCAAGGTTCATCAAGGGATATCTTCTCCAGCAAAGCATTAAAACCCCAACAACGTGCAAGCTTACAATGGAAACAAGAACGTACATTTATAGCCAACAAAGGAAACTCTTCAATGTCTCCTTGCAGCCAATGATCATCTTCAACCAAGGAATCGTCAACGCCTACATCAGCTCCTCAAAAGGAATCCTCAACGTCTTGCTGCTGCTCAAGAATGGAAGTTACAACGTTCAGCAACAACGTCTTCAAGCTTCTCTATATGTATCCGCATGTATCTTGTAATCGACAGAGATTTGATAATTGAATGGAAATGGTTTTTCGTCCTCAATCGGATGTCTCCTTTCTTCTTCTCTTATGAGGTGCTTGTGTCACCTACCTTTCCCCTCTCCTCCTTCTATGGCTGAGCCCCTCCCTCTTCCCTTCTTCTCAACAAGCTTCTTCCTCCCGAAACCAAGTCAAACAACCACGTGTTCCCAGTTTCCAGAATTTCCATAAACTCGTCACCTTGCCACCGACCATCCACCGGCTGGATCTCCACGAGACTTTGGCCATCGCTTATCCTTCCCCCGACGAACCTCCACCCGGCGTCATCCATCCATCCACCTCCCCCGATCATCGGAATTGAAACTTCCGACTGCCATCCCCTGTTTCTGCCCTGTTACGCCCTAGTCCCACCTTTCTCCATCTTTCTCCTTCGGCCAGCCATCATTCGACCTCAAACTCCGGCCACGACCTCTCTTCCATCACACGAGCCTCTAGTAGAAACAGGTTTTGAGTTCATCCACCATCGGACGAACGGCGAACACCTCTGCTCCAATCCCGCCACTTCCCCTGTTCCAACAGAATATCCACTTCTTGCCTCCGCCAGTGTTTCCACCGCCGTCCTCGCTTCGCTCCACCATCATCTGCCCACCCTCCGATGACAACGATGCCTCCTCGTCCTTCCTTTGTCTCCAACGCCGCCCTCGAACGATCCAAGCTCTGCCGTCGTTGATTGGCGCATGCTAGCCTGCTTCCAGATCTTTGCTTCCCGCTGGTTTTCTGTTTTCAATAATAATCTGGTTAAGCTTATCTTTGTAGTTGAGCATTTGGTGCAACAAAAACCTCAAAATTTTGTAGGAATAGGAAGAGCACATCTTGATGAACTAGATGGATGAGTTGATCCAACTAAAGCGGCAATGGATCAAGCTAAAAGACATAGCATCTTTTGCTATCTGAATAACTTCTACAGTTGTTTCAATCTAGTAATCTGACTTGTCTTCTTTATGCAGGTGTTACCATTGCTCGAAAAAACCTACAGCTCTGATCCTTGGGGTCAATAGCAAGACCTGATCTTTTTCTATCACTCGGATCAGTTGGGACGAATTCAAATTAAACAGATCAACCTGCAAGACGCTGCAACTTTTGATGAATTATACATTTCTGCACTACTCATTTATTGTCTGATCTGATTAGCCGTTTAATAGCAGATGTTCCAATTGCCTGATAGTTCTTAAACCTCCAATTTTTATATGATTCAAAAGAATTAGTCTTGTTCTACATGCTTGTTTAATTAGTTCAAATTTTTGATGCATGGATTTTCCTACAAGACATAGCTACTTTTCTTAAATAATATCTTTCGGTAGCACTGAATTATGGCTGATTTCTGAATTTTGACTTTTGTGAAAAATCCCAAAAATAAATAATTTAATTTTAAATCAGTAGTTTTACTCCACGCTTCCCCCCTACATCAGTTTGGTATCAAAGCAAGTTTGTTGGCAACTCTTGTCTACCCACACGATCCTTTGCTTTGCTCTTTGCATAAAAAAAATTTATTTATATTTGTTTTATGTTCATTGCTTTTGCATGTTAGTTAAATATTTGCTATTTACTTGAAATTGAAAAAAAAAATTACATGCATTCATGTTTAGTTGTTCTTATTATTTAGTTTGCATTATTTATTAAGAAAAAAAAACTTGCTTACACCCTAGTTGCACCCAAACTTCTCATAACACATCATGGTGCGTCACTTTTATCGAAGGGAAATCACACCCAAAGAAGAACTTATATCTAAACGGGACAACTATAAGGTTATGACACATAGTCCTAATAGTTTCAAAACTCATGTTTGGTGTAATGGTTATAAGGGTAGAACTATTATTGATCATTTTGTCAAGTTTAATGTTATATCCATTCATGCACTTGAACAATTTGGCCTTACCATGCAGAAACATGTTAACCCTTATGTCATAACTTGGGAAGATTGGACTGTAACTTTAATTGACTTTCATTATTTAGTTCCCATCCAGTTAGACAATATCAAAACTGCAATTTGGTGTGATGTGAAGAGTCTAGAAGGTTTTGACATCTTATTAGGGAAATAATTTATGCATGATTTTCAAGGATATTATTTTAGCAAACCTTGGTGTTATAGTTTCATTCATAAAGGTTTGGAACACATAGTCTACCCTAAAGATGAAAAGCCAACACATATCCTTTGTAAGGAGATACACGAACAAATTGAAGAGATTAAGCAAGAGATGAAGAGACTTATGGAGAAACCTTGCAAAGAGAAGATGAGAGTTCAACCCCTTTAGAGCTGAAGCAAACCTTGGAGCCTACTTTAGAGCCTAAACCATGTCTTGATGAAACCACTGAATATGAAGAAGCAAGTCCTGAAGAGCCAAACCTTGAGGTAGAACCAATTGCTTTACCTTCAATTTTAGGGCCAAAACCTTTGTCATCAATTTTAGGGCCCATACCACATGTTCTCGACTTGAGCTTACCACTACTATGAGAGATCCTAAAGTTGAACCCACACCCACAGGTCCTCTTGAACCCGAGTTTGAACCTATGTTGGAGGCTTTTGAGCTTGACCTGGATCCAAAGCCTCAACCCTTAGAAAAACCCCTAGACATAGAAAATTTCACCCAAGACCCAATGATGCTTGAATCATGTCTTTTACGTCCTTCTACTCACACTATTAAGCCACCTTCAGGGTTAACTCAACTTGAAATAACTGAAAAAAAATTTGCTTTGTCTACTTTTGGGGTTATTGAATATATTGAGTTCATCATTCCTTATTATTTGCTAAGTCCTATGATTTTCTATAACAACTATACTAATGGACATGGCCGAGAAAGGGAATTCATTGCAGGTATCCTTGACGTGCAGCTTGGACTATGGATACTGACTCTTGTCCCAACAGAACCTCACCACCCACGCAAGAATAATTCTTCAGGGAAGAATTATTTTCACCTGGGGAGAAATGATGGGGGTAGAGACCACCGGCTACGAAGATACAAGTAGAGCCTAAGGTTGTCGTAGGCAAATGCTCGAAGGCTCGCGAATAAGCTAGAAAGCTCAATGACAAAAGCTAGCTCAATAATTGGAAAATAACCACTCAATAAACTCAAGATGCTCAAGCTTACAATGTTCAAAGAAAGGTTGCCGCATTCCACTAACCAAGAATTGCATCCATATACGGTAACTCAAGATCAAACTTCAGCCCAAGATCTCATCCAACGGTCAAGGTTCATCAAGGGATATCTTCTGCAGCAAAGCATTAGAACCCCAACAATGTGCAAGCTTACAAAGGAAACAACAATGTATATTTACAGCCAACAAAGGAAACTCTTCAACGTCTCCTTGCAGCCAACGATCATCTTCAACCAAGGAAATGTCAACGCCTACATCAGCTCCTCACAAGGAAGCCTTAACGTCTCACTGCTGCTAAAGAATGGAAGTTACAACGTTCAACAACAATGTCTCCAAGCTTCTCTATATGTATCTGCATGCATCTTGTAATCGACAGAGATTAGATAATTGAATGGAAATGGTTTTTCGTCCTCAATCGGATGTCTCCTTTCTTCTTCTCTTATGAGGTGCTTGTGTCACCTACCTTTCCCCTCTCCTCCTTCTAGGGCTGAGCCCCTCCCTCTTCCCTTCTTCTCTACAAGCTTCTTCCTCCCGAAACCAAGTCAAACAACCACGTGTTCCCAGTTTCCAGAATTTCCAGAAACTCGTCACCTCGCCGCCTACCATCCACCGGCCAGATCTCCACGAGACTTTGGCCATCGCTTATCCTTCCCCCGATGAACCTTCACCCTGCAGCATCCATCCATCCACCTACCCGATCACCGGAATCGAAACTTCCGACCGCCATCCCCTGTTTTCTCCCTGTTACGCCCTAGTCCTGCCTTTCTCCATCTTTCTCCCCCGACCGGCCATCATTCGACCTCAAACTCCGGCCACGACCTCTCTTCCATCACACGAGCCTCTAGTAGAAACAGGTTTTGAGTTCGTCCACCATCAGACGAACAATGAACACCTCTGCTCCAATCCCGCCACTTCCCCTATTCCAACAAAACATCCACTTCTCGCCTCTGCCAGTGTTTCTACCGCCGTCCTCGCTTCGCTCCACCATCATCTGCCCGCCCTCCGATGACAACGACACCTCCTCGTCCTTCCTTTGTCTCCAAAGTCGCCCTCAAGCGATCCAAGCGCTGCCGTCGTTGATCGGCGCATGCTAGCCTACTTCCAGATCTCTGCTTCCCGTTGGTTTTTTGTTTTCAATAATAATCTGGTTAAGCTTATCTTTGCAGGTACCTTGAGCATTTGGTGCAACAAAAACCTCAAAATTTCGTAGGAATAGGAAGAACACATCTTGATGAACTAGATGGATGAGTTGATCCAACTGAAGCGGCAATGGATCAAGCTGAAAGACATAGCATCTTTTGCTATCTGAATAACTTCTGCAATTGTTTCAATCTAGTTGTTGGGGTATGCCCTTAAGGCTAATGTTTGAGGCCTTGGGTTATTATCAGTATCATGTATAAACTATGTTTTATAAAGGCAATTGTTGTTATTCAGGTTGTTACATTATCTGCTGTTGTTATGTATACTTCTGAATAATGTCTCAATGGTGTTCAGCTTGGCTGACATGCAGTATTGTCCTTAGTCGAGATATCTTGGTGAACATGAGACAGCCTTGATATGATTGAGACTAATATGTGTTCTGATCTTATAGGATGCTTCGAGCATGGAATAAGATTTAGACACATAGGTGCATTGGATCTACTGGACTGACCCTACTTAGGATGTTCAATTGTTTGTCACAATGTGAATAATCCTTGTATGCAAGCAAATGGCATATTTCCTCTGACTTGAGATCACTTCTATTTCTAAATGATGATTGGCATTATCTTGAGGTAGTTCAATATCATTTGAAAAATTAATGGTTAAGGATTATCTTGGATAATGGGCATGAGTCATGTTAGGGCACTAGTTATAGATAAAGGATTGCCTCTCCTTATTGGAGTGTGATGTTCTATAGGGGCCCCCTGGATGAGATGGTTGAGAAAGTGTATGGCCATACCCAGATGACTATGTTTATCTGATCTAACCATTCTCATCATGTTGGAGTTACACGCTTGACACGCTTGTCCAACGAGAACATCCAGTAACAAAGGAAACATGTATGCCAAGTGAATTGGATTCACACTTGTGCTGTGGTTTGGGTGTAGTCTTGGAAGACTCTTTCCTTCATATCGGGAGACAGTGATGTGTTGCTAGATACCCCTCTCTGATCGTGATAATGTAAGTTATCGTTACCAACGTTGTGTTGGTGTATGCCCTTAAGGCTAATGTTTGAGGCCTTGGGATTGTATCAGTATCATGTAATAAACTTTTATGTTTATAAAGGCAATGGTTGTTATTCAGTTTGTTGCCTTGTCTGCTGTAATAAGTGTACTTCTGAATAATGTCTCAAAGCTATTCAGCTAGGCTGACATGCTATATGTCCTTAGTCAAAATATCTTGGTGAACATGAGACAGCCTTGATATGGTTAAGACTAATATGTGTTCTAATCTTATAGGATGCTTCGAGCATGGAATAAGATGTAGACTCATGGGTACATTGGATGTACTGGACAGACCCTACTAGGATATTCAATTGCTTGTCACAATGTGAATAATCCTTGTTTGCATCAAGTGGCACATGTCCTTTGACTTGAGATCACTTGTGTTTCTAAATGATGATTGTCATTGTTTTGAGGTGGTTTAATATCATTTGAAACATAATGATTATAGACTATCTTGGATGGTGAGCTTGAGTCAGGTTAGGGCACTAGTGATAGATAAAGGATTGCCGTCTCCTTGTTTAAGGAGTGTGATGTTCTAATGGGGCCCCCCCTAGATGAGATGATTGAGAAAGTGTATGGCCATACCCAGGTGACTGTGTTCATCTGATCTAATCATGCTCATCATATTGGAGTTACAGGCTTGACACGCTTGTCCAATAAGAACATCCAGTGGCAAAGGACACATGCATGCCTAGTGAAATGGATTCACTCTTGAGCTGTGGTTTGGGTGTAGTCTTGGAAGACTCTTTCCTTTATATCGGGAGACAGTGATGTGTTGCTAGATACCCCTCACTGATCGTGATAACGTAAGTTATCGTTACCGACATTTAAAGGAAACCCTCAGGGTCGCACAATTTGATGATATGGCTTACTTAAGTCAGATCGTGTGGACTGAATTGTTTCGGTTCAGTTTAAAGGGATTTAAACTCTGATTGTAAGTGAGATCTAGTCTGATCATGTTTGATTGATTAGGGCTTGAGATCGGTAAGCTTCGATCGAGAGTGTTGATGCTAGATCGATCAGATCAGGAGCATCAGAAGATGAATGGTCAGATCTAGGACCTTAGGGTTTAATTCGATCTTGACTTAATGCTTGGGCTAATTCGGTTTGGTCATTGAACCAAAGACCTTGAACCGGCTCATGATTGAGCGCTTGGTTCAATGTGAATTGTGAATAAGTGAGTTTCGAATAGTTCAACGCAAAACGTTTTGGAATTAAAGACTTTCTATAATTGGAAAGTCAGTTTTTCAAGGGAAAAACGTCTCCACGTTTTGGCTGAACGTCTCGACTTCGTGTGGATCGTTGTCTCACTTCTTCCTCTCGCGGACTCTCGGGTGTAGAGAAGAGAACTCACGCCGAAGTCTAGTGGAGAAAGCCGAGCAAGTCTTTCATCACCCCGACAAGCGATCAAAGACACTTTGGTGCCTTGCTAGCACAAGGAGCGATCGAAGTGTAGGCCTTCTTCCTCTTGTGTGCGATTCCTTTGGAGAAGAAGCAATCGAGTCTTTGCTTCCAAGGCATCATCTAAACTATGGCATCGGTATGACCCTTTGTTGATTTTAGCAACCTTTCATCTAGTTGATTATATATCATACATGCGATTCTTGAATCCCTAATTTCCGCCATGCAAAGGTTTCGGTTATGCATGTTTAGGGTTCTCGCCCCCCCTCTCGAAAGGGGTTTCTTCACGTTGAAGGAAACCCTTAGGGTCGCACAATTTGATGATATGGCTTACTTATATCAGATCGTGTGGATTGAATTGTTTTAGTCCAATTTAAAGGAATTTAAACTCTGATTTGAAGTGAGATCTGGTCTGATCATGTTTGATTGATTAGGGCTTGAGATCGGTAAGCTTCGATCGGGATAATTGATGCTTGATCGATGAGATCATGAAGATCAAGAGATGTGTGGTTAGATCTTGAGCCATTTGGTTCAAAGAGATCTAAACCATGGCTGGTTCGATTTGGTCTTTGAACCAAATAGAATTGAACCGGTTCACTTAGTGAACGCTTGGTTCAAAGGAGAAGGAAGTTTCGATGGTTCACTTTGAGTGAATGCATGAGTATTAAGCACTTACTATATTTGGAAGTCGGTTTTCCATTTTGGAAAACGCCTCCACGATTATAACGTGGCTCACCCCCTCTTCTCCTCCCGTTTCCTCTCGTGTGGTAGTGAGTCTTCACGCCAAGGAAGAGAGTTCGAACAGCCGAGAGAGAAAAACATCTCCTTGTACACGATCAAGTTTTCCTTGGATCTTTGCTAGCACAAAGAGCACAAGGGAGTAAGCCTTCAACATCTTGTGTGTGACCTCTTTGGAGAAGAGCCGATCGCCCTTTCTTCTTCCAAGTCATCACTCGAGCAATGGCCGTGGTAATGCTTCAATCATCCTTTTATGGTTGGTTATACTTACAAGCCATGCGATCTTCATGAAACCTAGTTTTTCCGCCTATGCAAAAATTTAGAAGCGCATCTGACTTAGGTTTCGACCCTTCAAATTGGTATCAGAGCATCAGGTTTATTTTGACTTGTTGCATATGATTGCCTTGATGTGATCCATGTTTGATTTATAGGATAGATCTTCTACATGTTCACATGCGCTTACTTGATGACAAGATTACATATTGTGTTTGCGCATGTATCCATGTTGTTTAAAGTTTGCGCATGTTTCATAG
Source organism: Costus lasius (assembly GCA_027563935.2). Lineage (NCBI taxonomy): Eukaryota > Viridiplantae > Streptophyta > Magnoliopsida > Zingiberales > Costaceae > Costus > Costus lasius. The sequence continues at coordinate 58,810,599 of CM050454.1, read as the reverse complement.
ATGTTTTTCAAACAAAAATTTACTTCATGCGCGCCCCCTCATTTAGATCTATCTAAGCGCCTGCTTTAAACTCTTAGACGGGTTAATAGGGTTGAAGTCATTAGTCAAAGTCTGGACCCAACAGCCTAATAAGACCATCTGACAGCCTAGATGGGTCGGCCAGATAGCACCTGTACGCAAGCAATACAGGTGGCTATAGGTCGACTGCAGAAGGGCGTGTAGCGATGTCTGATTGAGGCGCCTGGTGAACGATCATGATTAAGGCCCGGGGTCACACCCGCTTGCCAGAAATCATGTGGGACGTTCAGCCCTTAAGGCATGCATAGTTGACCACAAGGTCGACGCAAGTCAGTTATGACTGGGTGCGTGCAAGGGCAGTGGGTCTGACTTGGTCTGATGAGTGGATACCTATTAATGGACCGTTGTAAGGTAGTAGGGCACATAAGGAAATAAAATTGATGCCATGGGTTTTCAAAATTTTATTTTCTGTTTGGATCACATGGATGCTTGTTTATCATGGTGAATGGATGTCTATTTAATCTTATGTGGGCTGCCCTTATTTGTGTGCTGTGCTGGGGCCTGCGTGCCTGGAATTGATTTATAAATTTTGCTGTGATCTGCGAATCATACTTTAATTTATGAAAATTGTATAATTGACCTGCGAGTCAAACCTTGTCTAGATAGATTAAAAATGTAATTTGATCAGACATGAGCACAGAGCACACATGGCAGAGACGCTTGCAGCAAGTGGCTTCACCAGGTGGTGGGTCTAGAGTTCGACTCTAGAAAAGGCGCAACCAGTCTGGTGGGCGCATTTAGGCTGCAAAGGGCGCCTTGGGCCCGGGCCGGGCCAGATGAAGTGAAAGAGACCCATAAAGAGCTCAAGTGAGGACTTGTGTAAAACTAGGGTTTTACTTAGGCTTTTATGGGCGTTTACCACATAAGATCATTGTGCTTTCTACTTACTATTTTAAGTAATATTAGCACAAGTATATTTATTCTTCTGCTATCACCATAGAACTTGCATGATAGTAAGAAGATAAAATGGACCGTTAAAATCCAACGAAATATCAAGCTCGAAAGCCTTCTGATGCGAAACCTCACTGTTCTGACTATCGTTGGGGCCGTGTTGTACCCACTCAGTGGGCACGCCCAGCTATCTTCAGACGGTGTGTGATTACACCTACATGCTACAGAGTAGGGATTTATCCCTTCTCGTTGCTCAGCATAGCACGTGGTGGTCCAGGGAGTAGGTCAGGTCAGCTTGACCATATGGGCTACATATTGAGCATATGATAGCTATATGGAGGCAGCCATCTTAGGAATCAGAAACTGTGTTGTACCAACTCAATTGGCGCAGTCTTCTGGATTGCCTAGATGAAGGGGAATCGAACGGGTTGGCGATTGGCATGGATAGCCTACCAGTGATTAGTGCTTGAACTCTCTGTGCATCTTATCTCGCCTGAGCGGGACGCGGAGATCAAGTATGAAATCTGGATCCCATCTCACTAAAAGAGTTTCACTCTTTCGGGCTGTTTTATTGGATTTTTCAGTCAGATAAAATAGTGAGAAAAGAATCACTCTTAAGTCCTGGATTGATTCTAACATGGATACTGACCTTGTTGTTCTTGCAATGTTGTAGATTCCTGCAGCAACGAACACCACAGGGCTCAATTTGCGATCCATATTGGAAAAGGAGAAGTTTGCTGGGCCAAACTTCTCAGACTGGTACAGACAGCTTAAGATTGTGCTTAAGGCTGAGAGGAAGCTGTATGTCCTTGAGTCGGCAATACCGGCTCAACCTGCTGCGAACGCCGCAAGGGCAGTTCGGGATGCTTATGAGAAGCACGTCAGTGATAGTACTGATGTCGCTTGCCTTATGCTTGCGTCAATGACGCCAGAGCTCCAGCGTCAGCATGAGGATTTGTCTGCTATTGATATTATAGCAAATCTCAAGATGCTATATACTGCACAGGCAAGGACAGAACGCTATAACTTGACGAAACTTTTCTTTCATAGCAAACTGACTGAAGGCAGTCCAGTGGGAGCTCACGTACTCAAGATGATTGGGTACAAGGAGGCTCTAGAGAAACTGGGACACACCATCAATCAGGAACTTGTTGTAGACATTATCCTGCAGTCTCTCCCGGCCTCTTTCGATCCGTTCATCATTAATTTTAATATGAACAAGATCGACTGTACTCCGGCAGAGTTACTGAACATGCTCTGCACCACAGAGCAGACTCTTGAGAAGGGAAAGCCTTCATCCTCTGTCTTGATGGTTCCTTCAAGGAAAAAGAAGAAGGGGAAGAAGGGCAAAACCCCTATCAAGAGCTACAACAAGGCTTTGAAACAAAAGGTGAAGCGGTCAAAGGACAACAGATGTTTCCACTGTGGCCAGCTGGGTCACTGGAAGAAGGACTGTAAAGCGCTCCAAGGAGAGAAGAAGTGAAGCAAGCCTTTCACTTCTGGCTCAGGTATTTACGTGACTGAAGTCATGGTAGCTTCTTCTATTTCATGGGTGTTGGACACTGCATGTGGAGTTCACATTTGTTCAAATGTGCAGGAACTCAAGAGAAGAAGACAGGTGGGACAGCATGAGGTGGACCTACGAGTTGGAAACAGGGCATGGGTTGCTGCTGTTGCTGTAGGAGAATATCACATCTCTTTACCATCTGGTTTTGTATTAGAACTTGACAATTGTTATTTCGTACCGAGCATAACTAAGAATATTATCTCTATTCCTGCTCTTGTCAGGAAAGGTTTTTCTTTTGAATGCAAAACTTTAAAGTGTTGTATTTCATTTGATAATAATATTTATGCTACCGGGTCGATTAACAATGGGTTATTCATGTTGGACATGGAATGTTCTGTACAACAAATTGATAACAAGAAAGCCAAGTATGCTGATGACAGCACCTTGCTTTGGCATAGTCGTTTAGGCCATATTAACAAGAAGCGCATTAAGCGGTTGCATGAACGTGGACTGCTGGGATCATTCTCCTATGAGGAGCTTGATACATGCAAAGCTTGTTTAATGGGTAAAATGACGAAGACTCCTTTTTCTAATAAAGGTCAAAGGGCTTCAGGTTTACTTGACCTTATTCACAGTGATGTGTGTGGGCCTTTTAGTAAACATGCCAGAGGTGGCTATTTATACTTCATTACTTTTACTGATGATTTCAGTAGGTATTGTTATGTCTATTTAATGAGACATAAGAGTGAATCTTTTGACAAGTTCAAAGAGTTCAAAAATGAAGTATAAAATCAGTTAGGCCGAAATATCAAGGCACTTCGTTCAGATCGAGGTGGGGAATACTTGAGTCATGAGTTTACTGACTATCTGAAGGAGTGTGGGATTGTCTCACAGCTCACTCCGCCAGGAACACCGCAATGGAATGGTGTGTCCGAAAGGAGAAATAGAACCTTATTGGATATGGTTCGTTCAATGATGAGTCAGGCTACTCTACCTTACTCCTTTTGGGGATTTGCACTGGAAATAGCTGCAAAGGTGCTAAACCGAGTGCCATCCAAGGCTGTTTTAAGGACACCATATGAGTTATGGTATGGGAAACAGCCGAGCTTGACATTTATAAAAATCTGGGGTTGCGAGGCTTATGTCAAAAAGCTCGCCTCTGGGAAACTAGAGAGCAGATCAGATAAATGTATCTTTGTCGGTTACCCTAAAGAAACTAAGGGTTATTATTTCTATGATCCTAAGGAGAACAAAGTATTTGTTGCTCGAACGGCTATTTTTCTTGAGAAGGAATTTCTTCTGCAAGAGGCCAGTGGGAGAGAAATAAAGCTGGATGAAAATCCAGAAGCGGGACAAAGTAATCAAGTTCAGTTGGATGAGCCTGAGCCAACAGATCAGGTTACTGAGCAACCTGATGCTCAGATATCACGGGAACCGCGTAGATCGGGAAGGATCCGTCGTCAGCCTGAGCGCTATGACGGAGTCTACATCATTAATGATGAACCCCTCACTTATGCGGATGCGGTCAATGGACCAGAATCAGTAAGATGTCTTGAAGCTATGCGAGCCGAAATGGACTCCATGTCAGATAACCAAGTCTGGGATTTGGTTGATCAGCCTCAGGGAGTAATCCCTATAGGCTGTAAGTGGATCTTCAAAAAGAAGAAAGACATGGATGGTAACGTAGTTACCTATAAGGGCAGGCTAGTTGTGAAAGGTTTCAAACAAATCTACGGGATAGATTATGATGAAACTTTCTCTCCTGTAGCCATGTTCAAGTCCATTCGGATTATTCTCGCGATAGCTGCATATTATGATTATGAGATCTGGCAAATGGATGTGAAGACCGCTTTCCTTAATGGAAAACTGGAAGAGGATGTGTATATGACACAGCCTGAAGGTTTCATCAATCCATCAGAATGTCATAAAATATGCAAATTAAAGAAGTCCATTTATGGACTAAAACAAGCATCGAGAAGCTGGAATATTCGTTTTGATGAATCAGTTTGTGAATTTGGTTTCATCAAAAATGAAGATGACCCGTGTGTATATAAAAGGTTTAGTGGGAGCGTGATTACTTTCCTAGTCCTCTACGTCGATGATATCTTAATCATTGGAAACGATATTCTTGAACTGCATGCAGTCAAAGCATGGTTAAGAAAATGTTTCCAGATGAAAGATTTGGGAGAAGCAGCCTATGTATTAGGTGTGGAGATCTACAGAGATAGATCTAATAGGCTTCTCGGGCTGTGCCAGAGTACTTACATCGATAAGGTCCTGGAGAGATTCCATTTAGAAAATTCTAAAAGAGGATATCTTCCAGTCAGACATGGTCTGAATCTTTCAAAGAGCCAGTGTCCTGAAACACAGTCTGAGAAAGATGAGATGGACAATACGCCTTATGCTTCGGCTATTGGGTCCACCATGTATGCGATGTTATGTACTCGCCCAGACGTCGCTTACGGGTTAAGCGTGACCAGTCGTTTCCAAAGTAATCCAGGGAAGACACACTGGATTGCAGTCAAGAACATTTTGAAATATCTTCGGAGAACCAAAGATATGTTCTTGATTTATGGGGGTCAGGAAGAACTCAGTATTGAAGGATATACTGACGCTTCATTCCAATCTGACCAAGACGATTTCCGATCGCAATCAGGCTATGTTTTTAGCTTGAATGGAGGAGCAGTGGTGTGGAAGAGTTTCAAACAATCAATTGTTGCTGATTCCACAACAGAAGCCGAGTATGTTGCAGCCTCAGAAGCATCAAAGGAGGCAGTATGGATTCGTAAGTTCGTTCAGGAACTTGGTGTTGTTCCTTTGAGTGCAGATCCATTAGTTATCTTCTGTGATAACACTAGAGCGATTGCACAAGCAAAGGAACCTCGGTCACACCAGAGGTCCAAGCACATACAGAGAAGGTTTCATTTGATCCGGGAGATCATAGATCGAGGAGAGATCAAGATCTGCAAGGTTCATACAGATGACAATCTGGCTGACCCGCTTACAAAGCCTCTGGCGCAGCAGAAGCATGAGAAGCACTGTAATAATATGGGTTTGAGATTTCTCAACCATTAGTTTAAGTGCAAGTGGGAGATTGTTGGGGTATGCCCTTAAGGCTAATGTTTGAGGCCTTGGGTTATTATCAGTATCATGTATAAACTATGTTTTATAAAGGCAATTGTTGTTATTCAGGTTGTTACATTATCTGCTGCTGTTATGTATACTTCTGAATAATGTCTCAATGGTGTTCAGCTTGGCTGACATGCAGTATTGTCCTTAGTCGAGATATCTTGGTGAACATGAGACAGCCTTGATATGATTGAGACTAATATGTGTTCTGATCTTATAGGATGCTTCGAGCATGGAATAAGATTTAGACACATAGGTGCATTGGATGTACTGGACTGACCCTACTTAGGATGTTCAATTGTTTGTCACAATGTGAATAATCCTTGTATGCAAGCAAATGGCATATTTCCTCTGACTTGAGATCACTTCTGTTTCTAAATGATGATTGGCATTATCTTGAGGTACTTCAATATCATTTGAAAAATTAATGGTTAAGGATTATCTTGGATAATGGGCATGAGTCTTGTTAGGGCACTAGTGATAGATAAAGGATTGCCTCTCCTTATTGGAGTGTGATGTTCTATAGGGGCCCCCTGGATGTGATGGTTGAGAAAGTGTATGGCCATACCCAGATGACTATGTTCATCTGATCTAACCATTCTCATCATGTTGGAGTTACACGCTTGACACGCTTGTCCAACGAGAACATCCAGTAGCAAAGGAAACATGTATGCCAAGTGAATTGGATTCACACTTGTGCTGTGGTTTGGGTGTAGTCTTGGAAGACTCTTTCCTTCATATCGGGAGACAGTGATGTGTTGCTAGATACCCCTCTCTGATCGTGATAATGTAAGTTATCGTTACCGACGTTGAAGGAAACCCTTAGGGTCGCACAATTTGATGATATGGCTTACTTATATCAGATCGTGTGGATTGAATTGTTTTAGTCCAATTTAAAGGAATTTAAACTCTGATTTGAAGTGAGATCTGGTCTGATCATGTTTGATTGATTAGGGCTTGAGATCGGTAAGCTTCGATCGGGATAATTGATGCTTGATCGATGAGATCAAGAAGATCAAGAGATGTGTGGTTAGATCTTGAGCCATTTGGTTCAAAGAGATCTAAACCATGGCTGGTTCGATTTGGTCTTTGAACCAAATAGAATTGAACCGGTTCACTTAGTGAACGCTTGGTTCAAAGGAGAAGGAAGTTTCGATGGTTCACTTTGAGTGAATGCATGAGTATTAAGCACTTACTATATTTGGAAGTCGGTTTTCCATTTTGGAAAACGCCTCCACGATTGTAACGTGGCTCGCCCCCTCTTCTCCTCCCGTTTCCTCTCGTGTGGTAGTGAGTCTTCACGCCAAGGAAGAGAGTTCAAACAGCCGAGAGAGAAAAACATCTCCTTGTACACGATCAAGTTTTCTTTGGATCTTTGCTAGCACAAAGAGCACAAGGGAGTAAGCCTTCAACATCTTGTGTGTGACCTCTTTGGAGAAGAGCCGATCGCCCTTTCTTCTTCCAAGTCATCACTCGAGCAATGGCCATGGTAATGCTTCAATCATCCTTTTATGGTTGGTTATACTTACAAGCCATGCGATCTTCATGAAACCTAGTTTTTCCGCCTATGCAAAAATTTTGAAGCGCATCTGACTTAGGTTTCGACCCTTCACTAGTAATCTGACTTGTCTTCTTTATACAGGGGTTACCAATGCTCAGAAAAACCTACAGCTCTAATCCTTGGGGTCAATAGCAAGACCTGATCTTTTTCCATCACTCGGATCAGTTGGGATGAATTCAAATTGAATAGATCAACCTGCAAGAAGCTGTAACTTTTGATAATGATACATTTCTACGCTACTCATTTATTGTCTGATCTGATTAGCCGTTTAATTGCAGATGTTCCAATTGCCTGACAGTTCTTAAACCTCCAATTTTTATATGATTCAAAAGAATTAGTCTTGTTCTACATGCTTGTTTAATTAGTTCGAATTTTTGATGCATGGATTTTCCTACAAGACATAGCTACTTTTTCTTAAATAATATATTTACGCAGCACTGAATTATGGCTGATTTCTGAATTTTGACTTTTGTGAAAAATCCCAAAAATAAATAATTGAATTTTAAATCAGTAGTTTTACTCCACACTTCCCCCTACATAAATTTGGGACAGCTATGATTCACTTGAGACTAGTATATGGGTTCATTGAGCACGGGTTGTTTACGCAAGCATATAGGTATATATCAAGGGAGATATGCTAGACCGACCCACCGTGAGGATATATCTTAGTGTCACAAGATGAAGATCATAGTGACAGAGTTACGATTGTTCGAGACTTGAGGGCATTGGCATCTCTAAGTGGTGAATGAGACACTTTGATACAACCTAATGCTTCGCCATAAAAGGGAAGTCATAACGGTTGTCATTGAGTGCATCATGAGCCATATGAGAGATTGAACGTGCCAAGAGAGGATTTGCCCCTTCCCTGTGGGCCATACCCAGGTGAGAACCTAATTTAGTGATGCCATAATATTGGGATCAACTAGTGTGACACGCTTGCCCATTCTGGACATCAGTCTGGCAAAAGGACAATTATGTACTCACACTTTATCGCAGTTTTAGAGGTTATCGATGGTGATATTTATTCTGATGACTTGGGTAGCAATAATGTACTGCTAGGGCCACTCATGCTTGTGATGATTTAGTCATCACTGCCAATGTCTAATGAACCTACAGGGTTGCATACTTATACACTGTAGTTCTCATATTGATCATTTAGCCTATGATCAAATAATTGTGTGGTTCAGATCGGTTTGGGAGACTGATGCTTTGAGATTTGTTATGAGGGGATGATATTTTATTTAGTTTATGTTTGACCACTAGTTGACCTCTAGTGGACAACGTTTTACCTCTGTTGACCTCTGTAGTCAAAATGAGTGAAACATGGGTCTTAGTGCAAGTTTGGGACATAGCACTTAAGTCACTTGAATAAATAAAATTTATTAATTGGCAAGAGAATTTTTTCTTAGCCAATTAATTGGGCTAGGTGCTCCTTCAAAAGCAAATCTGTCTCCATTTCATCTAATTGAGCATCAATAATAACAGGATAAGTAGAGTTAGGGCCAAGAAATTCATAGCGAATATTATCAGGTAAAGCTTTAAGTTATACTTTTGGAATTTTCTCTTCTTTATTATCAAGTATAGTGCAGTCCAACATATCATGTGTTTCAGCACTAGAATCATAATTAAAATTGGAATCGTGATCTTCATTACAAGAATCATCAAACAAAAGACCAAGATCATAAACTACATCATCTATAGCATGAATACTACAACAAGACCCAGCATATGATGGTTTTTTCATGGCCTCATTCAAATCATACTCAATTATTTCATCTCCAATGTTAAGTGCAAGTTTACCGTTCTTCACATCAATAATTGCCCCTGCAGTGGCTAAGAATGGTCTACCAAGAATAATAGGGATCCTAGCATCTTCTTCCATCTCAAGAACTACAAAATCTGCTAGAATGAAGTACTTACCTACCTGAATAGGCACATCTTTGAGAATCCCTACTGGATACTTAACTTAAGGATCGGCGAGCTGCAAAGATATCAAAGTTGGTTTAGGCTCTCCCATGTCCAATTTACTGCAAATAGAATATGGCATTAGGCTTACACTAGCACCGAGATCACATAAGGCTCAGTCAAAAAACATACTCCCAATAAAAACAAGGTATAGAGAAACTACCTGGATCCTTTAATTTTGGTGGCAATTTGTTCTGGATAATAGCACTACAATCCTCAGTTAATGCCACAGTACCATAGTCTTCTATTTTCCTCTTATTAGACAAGATCTCTTTAAAAAATTTTGCATATGAAGGCAATTGAGATAAAGCTTTAGTAAAACGAATGTTAATGTAAAGCTTTTTCAAGACTTCAAGAAATTTGCCAAATTATTTGTCTAATTTTGATTGCACTAACCTTTGGGGAAAGGGTATCGGTGGCCTATAAGGTGAAGGAGAATTAGGTTTAGAATTATCTGTCTGACATGGCACTTCACCTTTAGATTCATCACCTTGGTGAGGTGGCAAACTAGTTTGGGACTACTCATGCTCAGAAGATTTTTTCAAATCTAACTCTTGATCATGTTCATTACTGGGCTCTTTTTCATTATTTTCATATTTCTTTTTAGGTTCCTCTAATCGCCTCCCACTTCTAGTGATAATAGCATTACAGTGCTACTTAGTGTCACGGACGCACTTTGCTTGGTGCCTGATGTCCGTGCGGCAGACTACTTGGAGTAATCTCAGCCTTAATCCCGTGTGCACGTACGCACTAAATCCAGAAGGGTCACTATAATCTGAGGCAACAATAAAATTCGAGGGCAACACCAACATTCGAGAGGCACAAGAGATTTGCACAAAACGATGAGTAAAATGCTCACCCCCGCCGTTATATATTGATAAAAGGCAACAATACAGTACACTAAGTAAACATTAAGTAGACCCTAGACCTATGACTTGGTGGAGAGGGCAGGTGTGTGGAACCTTGCAATTTTATACTTGCATGGGATCACAAGACTGCATTTAACCAAGGCACTACCACCCCTCTCAATACTATCCTAAGCACACAAACTAAGAGGTGTGAGTAGAAGGCTTCACAAGGGTTGGGTTGGCTAATTTTACATATTTGAGCCCCCCATCCTGGAATACTTGTGAAAACATAGTCCCCCACTAACGCATAGATGCCCCGGGACAGTCCCCCGAGTGCATCACTACCCCAATGACCAAAACACATGGCATACATGTGCCAAAGCCTATTTTTACATAGGTCTGCCTATCCCCAGAGTATCGGGCAAAATGACAATGTCAGGGTCGGGTAACATAGTTTTTACACCCAAACTCCTCCGATCCCTCACATACTCCCCCACTTGAACGGTCGATGCCCTCATCGACACAAAACATCCTTGTAGCTAGTCTTCGAGGTTGAAGCTTCATGATCATTGGGCTGCGCTAAAGGAAAACTTCTACCTTCGTTAGTGTCGCAATCGGAACTCAGAGAGAAAGTGACCTTCTTCTCTTTCGTTGGCTTCATGGATGCGGCCTCCTCGGCTACCAAGGAGTGCAATATCTTCTTCTGGGGGCAAGACCAGGGTTGGTGTTTTCCTCCACATATAAAGCAATCCCAAGTCTGTTTGGGATGCCAATGTTGTCGGCTTGGTCGTCTCTTAGGTTGTCCCTTTGATTGATGCTCCCCCACCTGAGCATTCCTCGAGTCGATCACCCTGTGTGCGCCTATCCTCGTCGTGTTGGAAGAATAAGTGATTGCGCCTATCATCAGCGTCTTTGAACAGTAAGGTTTGCCCAAAATAACGATGGTGCCATCAGAGTCACTTGAGCTAGATGATGGTGCCATTGGGGCTTTCCCTTTTCGCTTGTTGTTGGTCGAAGCCTTCTCAACCAACATTGCATTCAACATCTTCCTCTATTGGCAATCATGTATGTGGTGTTTGCCGCCACATAAATAACATACGTATGGCCGGTTGTGAAATGGGTTTCTTTGGTTGCCATGGTTGTGGGTTCATTGAGGTCTGTTCTGATGCTGGGTCCCGTTATTCCGCGGATTGTGCGGTGGACTCCTCCTATAATGATTCCCATTATGGTGTGGAGGACTCCTAGGATTGTCTCTCTGACTATCCCTGTTCACTTGATGGGGTCGCTGCGGTGGTGAAGAATGGCGCCTTTCCACGAGCTTAAAGTCAGTCAATTGCTCTGCTGTAGCTTGTCCGGATGCAAAATCATGGACATTCCTCCTTTGCAACTCTTACTGTGCCCAAGGTTGCAGAGCATCAATGAAGAAAAACAACTTTTGCTCATCCTCCATCTTGATATCAAGTGAGATAGTAGCAAACTTTCTCACAAATTCATGGACGTCATCTGTGTGACGGAGGTTCCTTAATTTCTTCCTGACCATCATACCAATGTTTTTTGGGCAAAACTGTGCCTTCAATTCTCATTTAAAGTCTTCCCAAGTTGCCAAGTTGTCCATCCCATCTCGAACTCTTATGCGCCACCAAAGTTTGGCATCACTAGTAAGATACCATGTTGCCATGGCATTCTTGAGACCTTTCGAGTTAGGTCGAGTGACAAGGAAACACTAATCCTTGTCAAACAAGAAATTATTGAGTTCTTTGGCGTCTCGAGTACCATTGTAACTTTGGGGTTCAGGGAACCTCATTTCTGCATGTTGGGGTTGCACATTTGCGTCTCGAGTACCATTATAACTTTGGGGTTCAGGGAACCTCATTTCTGCATGTTGAGGTTGCACATTTCCCACCCCCCCCCCCCCCCTGCATGCATTGCCATAGTGAGGATGGCTATCTGAGCCTTCAATTCCTCAATCCGAGCTCTTAGAAACTTGACAGAATTACGAGTATTGTCTTCGTGTCCCTCTATTTCTGAAGTCATTGAAGCGCCTCAGATAGGTCTAATCGGTCTTCGATCTCAGTGAATCATGCTTCTTCGCGTTCACGGTGCCTTCTTCGCGTTTCCTCCCTATTTAGTTCGGGGGGATTACCCACTAACGTTTCCACATCCGTTCCCTCGTAAGCAGACATTCTTGAGGCTTGATCAATAGATCGTGCTCTGATACCACTTGTCACGGACGCACTTTTCTTGGTGCCTGATGTCCGTGTGGCAGACTACATGGAGTAGTCTCAGCCTTAATCCCGTGTGCACGTACGCACTAAATCTGGAAGCGTCACTATAAACTGAGGCAACAATATAATTCGAGGGCAACACTAGCAATCGAGAGGCACAAGAGATTTGCACAGAACGGGGAGTAAAATGCTCACCCCACCGTTATATATTGATAAAAAGGCAACAATACAAGAAAACAATACAGGACACTAAGTAAACATTAAGTAGACCCTAGACCTATGACTTGGTCAGAGGGCAGGTGTGTGGAACCTTGCAATTTTATACTTGCATGGGATCACAAGACTGCATTTAACCAAGGCACTACCACCCCTCTCAATACTATCCCAAGCAAACAAACTAAGGGGTGTGAGTAGAAGGCTTCACAAGGGTTGGGTAGGCTAATTTTACACATTTGAGTCCCCCATCCTGGAGTACTTGTGAAAACATAGTCCCCCAGTCATGCGTACATGCCTCGGGACAGTCCCCCGAGTGCATCACTACCCCAATGAACAAAACACATGGCATACATGTGCCAAAGCCTATTTTTACATAGGTCTACCTATCCCTAGAGTTTCGGGGCAAAATGACATTGTCATGGTCGGGTAACATAGTTTTTACACCCAAACTCCTCCGATCCCTGACATTGGGGTCCAATTCAGGTATTTGACCTTCTAGTGTTTTATTGTAAGTGGTTAAAGATCTTACTTTAGAGGTAAGATTGTTGGTGTATATGCCCTAAAGACCAATGTATGGATATGGTCAGGCATTGGTTGAATGTACTTTGATAGAACTATTACTCTTTATATAGGCATGGTCGTTATTATACAGACTTCTCTACCTGCGTTGATGTATTGAGTTGCATAAATAATGTCCCAAGAGTTTGGATTGGATCCATTCTCATAAGCTATCCCCAGACAAGGTACCTTAGCAGATATGGGACAGCTTTGGTATATGTGAGACTGGTGTATGGGCTGGTTAGGTACGGGGTGTTGAGCCATTTATTTTGCAAAAAAAATAAATTGACATGGTTCAGCAAGAGAATGAGCAAAAGATTCGTGATATGGAGAAGCACGTCAGCTGCCCACTTCACAAACAAGTACCGGATCAGGTCATGATGAACCAGCTCCAGCAAGAACCGGCCACCCATGGAACTCATATAGAGATTCCAACCAGCAAATTAGAGAAGAGTGCTGCTGATCTTCAATCAGAATATGATTATGAGATCAGGGAACTAAACTCTTGGCTTCGTAATGAACAGGAAGAAAATAGAAAATCGCATATAAAGTTGCAGAATGCTGAAAATGAATAAGAACTTGAAAACCATGCGGGAGTCTTATTGCTATAAAAACAAGGTTTGCTTAAAAGGCAAGAAAAATTAGTAAAGGAAGCGAACATTCAACAAAAGAAAGATCTGACACAAAGAATTTTACTACCAGATGAATCACGCTACTTCTTCTTGAGGGGACCTTTATCCATATTGTAAATTGGAGATATCATAGTAAGGCCTCGCAAAAGAACTCAATATGCCATTTGATGTTAAATGAGGATGGATAATTGAAGCATCTGTGTTATCCTACATGTTCGTTTCCATACAATTGTTACTATGCAAGTCCTTTGCCAATGTCTACCGAAAACTACCCTCTAATGTAGAATAAAGCTTACTGTTGAAAGAAACGGTTTAAATGTCATAAAGAGATTCCATGAAAGCTAGCCAGAAGGATAGAACCAGCGATTTACACCTACCGAGATCCACCTAGAGAGGAAGATAGCACCAAGGAGGGAAGACTTGGTAACCCTGCAAAAAGGGTGAATGGGGGTGTAAGTGCTCTGTGTCCATGAGTTCTAAATTGAGAAGACATGAGAGGTTACAAAAGAAAAAAAAAAACTATCAAACACTCATCGGGTACCTCAGACTTGCTAAGATGATCAAGCCAAAATCGGTTTTGACTTTGGACTAGACCAGGAGCACCAGACTCGATACGCACCAGCAAATCAAAGGGAAGAGATGGGGTTAAAAATTGATTCTGATCCTATATAAAACCAGGAATTATGACCACTATATAAAACCAGAAACCAAAAGATACGACAAAAGGGCTGGTGAACGCCGATCACAGCAGCTAAAGTAAGAGGGAATAAAGATTAAAAAAAGTTGATAAATGAAGCAGCTGGGGTTGGACCGGTGGGCACTGATCGCAGCAGTCAAAAAAAACCAACAAAATAAAAGGGAATCGCCGACAAAACGGAGATGGTCGAGGTTGGTAAAAAAGACAAGAAAAAAAAGAGGCCGACACGGTTGACACAAAAAAAAGAGGCGCGGAGAAGAGCAAGGAAGGAAAAAGGCGCCTGTCAAGTAAATTTTGTCTCATTAGGCTGGGATAATATAAAGAGGTGTCGATGGCAAAAAAAAAGGAGGGGAGAAGACAATAGGGAGGAAGGGGAAGAAGGAAAGCCTGCAGCCTATAAAAGAGGGAGAGAAGCTTAAAAAAAAAGGGGGGATCACAAGGAACAAAAACGCAGGAACGTGAGAAGGTAAAAGAGGGGAGGAGAAACTTCTTTTGATCGGTATCTGAGTTTTCTTTTTTAGGCTTCATGGGCACACTAAGTGCCATGGCATCACATAAGACACACACACACCACTTTTTTTCTTTTCTCTCTCGGTTGCTCGATTGTTCGGATTTTCTTTAGGCTTCATGGGCACACTAAGTGCCCTGGCATCACAGAAGACACACACACCACTTTTTTCTTTTCTCTCTCGGTTGCCCGATTGTTCGGATTTTCTTTAGGCTTCATGGGCACACTAAGTGCCCGGGCATCACAGAAGACACACACACACCACCCTTTTTTTTCTCTCTCGATTGCTCGGATTTTTTTTTAGGCGTCATGAGCATACTAAGTACCCTGGCATCACACGCTCGCGCCATCTCTCGTTGAGGCCCAAGATGCATTGAGCATCGCACGGCATTAGGGGAAGGGGAGAAGACGGTTGAAAACTAAAAGAACTGAGATTTCCTAGGGGTAAGAGAAGCCAGTTAAAAGGGGTGGAGTAAAGAAAAAAAAAACAACGAAAAGGGGGAATAGAGCAAGAATAGACTGAGAAGATACCAAGAAGATTCGTTAAAATATACGTGACAAAAAGACAAGAAAAAAAAGAAAAAAGGGAGGAACAAAAAAAAAGAAAAAAAGCAAAGATAGAATAAAATGCGGAAATGGAAGATGAGTACCTGTTCCTCCTAACTCCTTGAGCTCACAAGAGGAGAATAAACGTCCTCGTCAGCGAGAGCTTGCCGCCGTTTGGAATTCTTCCATGGGGCTTTCGCTAAAAAAAAAAAATATAATATATAATAGATGAGCTGTATATCTGGAATCCACCAATGTAAAGGTAGAAACGATTATACGACAGGAAATGCTCACCAGCCGAACTTCCTAAAAGATCTGTTCGGCAAAAAACACCAAACCCTGGAGCTGATTTTGCTTCGAAGCACTGCTGGAAATCAGGAGAATGGCTGGCCCTAATAATCGATGGGGATTTCTTTCAATCTGCTGGGAGGAATCCTGAGACCAACGAGTTCGAATCATACGAAAAGAATAACAGAGGATGCAGACCAATAAACGAACGAAGGGATAATAGCTTATACGTCAATCTAAGTGTGCGGGGGAACGCCGATCCTTTGCCCTCTGCCCCCCATGAAGCTCAGATTTGGCGTGGGATTACCACCATCGTAGTGCGATTCGCCAGCGCTCGCCCGTCTTCTCACTCGGCCGCTAGCACCATGTCCTCTGAGATCATCGCCCGGAACCCTAATCTCATTACCAGTGTTGCCGGAGATCAGTGGGTCCTCTCCTTCTCTGCTGTCCTTCAGAGAATCAGTGCTCCCCCTTCGTTCGAAAGCAGCCGTCGCCTAGATGGGCTGTTCATGACCCGCTCGCCGCCTAAGTGACAAAAGGGACGCATCTCCCTTCCGAACGGTCGACTTTACTCTTCAGGAGTAAATCGCGAGACCAAGGATTCACATGACGTAATCATGTCCTGTCGGGTTTCGGCTTAACGAGAGACGCTAGATCGGTGATAACATTAAGTAACAGGTTTAAAGGAACCGTAACATGCTACGTTAAATTCCAGACATCTCACCTGTACCCTCTCGGTTCGTAACTTCGCATCAGTCCAAACATCACTCAAATCTACCGATTAAACGGAGTTGCCAGATTTCGTCAAATGGTCAAAATGAGCCCCACTCCACCCAAATTCCACTCGCTGACTGACTATCCCTACAGCAAGAGAGGGAAAGGAGATTCCGCTTTTCGATTGAGGCCATGAGATCAAGCTGCTCCTCAACCAAGGTCGCGAAGCCCGTAGAGGGCTACGTGGTATGACTAGGTTCTCCCTTCAAATTCTAACCCAGACAATGCGACTGGGAGTTAATGGCGTTACGTGTCATGGCAATTTAAATAGTACATTTAGGTAGGATTCGAATGCCTTAGGTCAACGCGATGGAATATCGTTTGGGAGGTGCGTACGTCGACGTTCAGCGTCGGGGCGCAGTTCCCCGGTATAACGTTTCGTTCGGCAAGGCCGGATAAATTCTCAAATCAAATTATCCAACATGCCGCAAGGCCGGATAAAATTCTGAATCAAATTATCCAACACGCCGCAAGGCCGGATAAAATTCTGAATCAAATTATCCAACACGCCGCAAGGCCGGATAAAATTCTGAATCAAATTATCCAACACGCCGCAAGGCCGGATAAAATCCTGAATCAAATTATCCAACACGCCGCAAGGCCGGATAAAATTCTGAACCAAATTATCCAACACGCCGCAAGGCCGGATAAAATTCTGAATCAAATTATCCAACACGCCGCAAGGCCGGATAAAATTCTGAATCAAATTATCCAACACGCCGCAAGGCCGGATAAAATTCTGAATCAAATTATCCAACACGCCGCAAGGCCGGATAAAATTCTGAATCAAATTATCCAACACGCCGCAAGGCCGGATAAAATTCTGAATCAAATTATCCAACACGCCGCAAGGCCGGATAAAATTCTGAATCAAATTATCCAGCACGCCGCAAGGCCGGATAAAATTCTGAATCAAATTATCCATCACGCCGCAAGGCTAGATAAATTCCCAAATCAAGTTACCCAACACGCCGTAAGGCCAGATAATTACCAAATCCAAGTTATTCAATGTGCCGTGAGGCCGAGTAATTTCCTTCAAGTCCAATATCCAATACGTCTTAATGCATTACGATGGGATATCGTTTGGGAGGTGCGTACGTCGATGTCTATCATCGGGGCGTAGCTCCTCGATATAATGTTGTACTGCCTGGGCCGGATATTGCCCAACACGCCGTTACAAGGCTAAAGTTCGACAAACACAAATTACCCACGTTGATGGAACTTTTTTTCTTTTCTCACGTCGAAATATGTATCATGTCAAATTAAATTCATGAATGAAATTTTGTAAATGACATCATCTGATCATCGCTCTTATCTTGTTGCGTATTATAAATCTCTTAATCAAAGGTGTAAGATCCCTTTCAAGAGGGGGGCGAAACCCTATTGGTGGCGCAAATAATTTTGCAAGCGGAAACTAGGGTTTCAAGAGACCTTACGTAATGACATATGATTAACTTCATAAGGTTTAGATTCATACCATAGCCATTTGGTTTGGATGGCGTCTAGGAAGCAGAGATCGACAGGGGTCTCCTCCAGAGAATGCGCACACAAGATGAGAGTGTGCCTACTTTCTTGGTGCTCCTTGTGCTAGCAAGGTTCCAAGAAGTCTTGAACGTATGGAAGGGATGGAGACGATTTTCCTTTCTTGGCCGAATCCTCCTCAAAGCTCCAAGCGTCGCCACACACGAAAGTGCCGAGAGGAATAATGGGTGGAGAGACGAGAATAGAATCAATTCTATTCGAACGTGAGAGATCTCCAAGTGGAGATCATGGTTTCTAAAAATAGAAACCACCACTCGCTCAAACGTTCACGCCAAGTGAACAAGTCGCCACCTCTTCTCCCTTTGAACCATGCGCTCATATATGAGCCGGTTCAATTTGGTTCGGTTCAAGAACCAACCAAGCCAAGCGATCCAGTCTAGATCTTAATTAAACCCTAAGGCTCCAGATCTAACCGTTCATCTCTTGATGCTCCTGATCTCACCGATCTAGCATCTATTCTCTCAATCGAAGCTTACCGATCTTAAGCCCTAATCAATCAAACATGATCAGACCAGATCTCACTTACAATCAGAGATTAAATCCCTTTAAACTGAACCAAAACAATTCAGTCCACACGATCTGACTTAAGTAAGCCATATCATCAAATTGTGCGACCCTAAGGGTTTCCTTTAAACGTCGGTAACGATAACTAACGTTATCACGATCAGTGAGGGGTATCTAGCAACACATCACTGTCTCCCGATATAAAGAAAAGAGTCTTCCAAGACTACACCCAAACCATAGCACAAGTGTGAATCAACTCACAAGGCATGCATCTTTCCTTTGCCACTGGATGTTCTTATTGGACAAGCGTGTCAAGCTTGTAGCTCCAATATGATGAGCATGATTAGATCAGATGAACATAGTCACCTGGGTATGGCCATACACTTTCTCAATCATCTCATCCAGGGGGCCCCTTTAGAACATCACACTCCTTAAACAAGGAGACGGCAATCCTATGTCTATCACTAGTGCCCTAACCTGATTCAAGCTCACCATCCAAGATAGTCTATAATCATTATGTTTCAAATGATATTGAACTACCTCAAAACAATGACAATCATCATTTAGAAAACACAAGTGATCTCAAGTCAGAGGAAATGTGCCACTTGTCGCATTCAAGGATTATTCACATTGTGACAACCAATTGAATATCCTAGTAGGGTCTGTCCAGTACATCCAATGTACCCATGAGTCTACATCTTATTCCATGCTCGAAGCATCCTATAAGATTAGAACACATATTAGTCTCAATCATATCAAGGCTGTCTCATGTTCACCAAGATATATCGACTAAGGACATTACAGCATGTCAGCCCAGCTGAACAGCTTTGAGACATTATTCAGAAGTACACTTATTACAGCAGACAAGGTAACAAACTGAATAATAACCATGCCTTTATAAACACAAGAGTTTATTACATGATACTGATACAATCCCAAGGCCTCAAACATTAGCCTTAAGGGCATACCCCAACAAAAGGTTCCCTAAATTTTGGGGGTAATTAACAGTGAGCGCTTGCGCTCACTGGAAGTCAGAACCCGCTAAACAAAAACCTTATTAATTTAAGGTGAATTTGAAACGGTCATAATACATTCTCAATGTAACAAAAATGACCCCACAAATTCTGGCACGCCCGGTGGGACCGACTTCTCCTTTCATCTTCGAGATCTATATTACGCAACACCAAATTCCATGCCCTTGTTCTTACACTTCTCTTGTTCTACGCAGCAATGGCAAAGAAGTTGAACATCTTTGTTGAGGATGCATCGATCATCATGCATGGTGTCCAATTTGGCTCCATTTCGGAGGAAGACGTTGAGTTCATATACCTAACCTTCATAGACTCCGAGAACATTAAGGGAAAGAATACTCCGGTTATCAAGAGTAAGACCTCCTCACAGAAGAAGGAGACTACCACAAAAAAGAAAGAGCCATCATTCACTGATAATGGGGGCATGACCGACGAAAAGGAGGAGGAACCGTCTTTTACTGTTAACGGGGGCAGGATCCACCATGTAACATCCCACATTCTTAACCCCAAAAAAATGGCACAATTCACAAATGATACAGGATGTTTCATATAAGATCGATTCATATGCTAGGTAAAACCGAGTTCAAGAAAAACACGATCTGAAAATTTCCATAAATCCATACATACAAATTCACAAAACACAAATCTCATAAATCACATAAGGGTACCTGCCACCACGCAATCCTTGCACTAGACATATGCAAGGCAACAATTATATCAAATCCGATGGCATAAATACAATTCGATTCGAAATTCAAAACAAAGCCACAAAGTCGATTTTATAAACTCATACCAAACACCGAAACCAGACTGAAGCCCGCGGTGACACAAAAATCAAACTCATAAGACTGCCATAACCGGCAACATAATTCACATAGTTCACATAGTCTCATGATTCACATAGTTCATATAATTTATGTTAAGGCCACAACCGGCCCCAAGAATTAAGCATAAAAATTCTTAAAACAGCAAACAGCATAATTATCCACGCCAAAGCACTCAAGAAATGCGCCCCTGCTCTATGCCTGAAAATAGTGAGGGGTGAGCTACACAGCCCAGTGAGTGGATAGTCTAAACCGACCATCCAGAACATACATTCAAAAATATAGGCAGATTATTTTAAAAATCTTTAACAGGAACATTATGTCAACATATAACAAAATAAAGAAACAGAAGTCATATAGACAGTCAGATGTTCACACTAGCATATAACAAACTCAGGTTCTAGAGTTTTACTCTAAACCAATTAAACACATATATTCTAGACCAACTAAACACACCATACTTAATTAACCTAGTTGTCCAGCATAATCAGTAGTGACCAATATGGTCTAACCCGGCTTGGCCAAAGCACTGGGAGCTGCAAAATCTCGTGCAACACATAAACATGGATAGTGAGTAGAATCAAGAGGTGGCCCCCGCCAGGTCACGACGTGGCATTTTGCTCTAAAACACCCCATAAACACATCGATGGATTGTGTGTAGATTCAAGAGGTGGCCCCCGCCGAGTCACGGCGTGGCACTTTGCTCCACACACCCAACATCATAAACCGAGTGATGACATCAAGAGGTGGCCCCTGTCTGATCAAGACATGGCACTTTGCGTCTTATATCACCCCAACACATAAAAGAGTAATGACATCAAGAGGTGGCCCCTGTCCGACCAAGACATGGCACTTTGCGTCAAAACCCGTTCTCCCAAAAGGTTCCTACTGGACAACAGACACATCTTATTTCATATTTCACATAGGTGAACATATTTCACAAAGGTGGACTCCTAAGTGTCAACTAGACTCTAGGATAGTCATCACAAAAATCATATCGGGCAGGCATCAACCCCCATCACAATAATCATAATAGGCAGGCTGAACATCAACCTCCTCACATATCACAATACAGGGCTGAAATTCAAACCCTTAACATAACACATAAGGACTATCCCCTTGAGTTCATAGTTACACCTAGCCTTAGTCCTAACCATCACATAATCACATAATTTTCCAAATTTACATAACCCATAATTTTCCAAATTCACATAATCACACATATTGTTCAAAATTCACATAACATAACACATAATATTTTATATTCGAATATCACCGAATATAGTGTAGTCCTTAAATTTCATGCTGATTAGTTTAATCAAATTTTGCTATGTTATCACCCAAATTTTCTCAAACAAAATACATGACCATAAACATATAATATGTTACACACATAAAGAAATAACCAAGGTAGCGTTAACAGCATTTATAAAGCATCCATAAAATCAACATAAATTGTAAAACATGTGTTCTTATAAATCACTTTACAAATTACCACAAATTACCACATGTAAACATGTTAACTACAACTATAAAAATTTCGGTTTAACTACAATTATAAAGGTATCGGTTTTCATACATGCTATAAAAATCATTGATCTAATGTTACCAAAATTCCCTATAAAATACCTAGTTAACAAGAATTTTATGCTCAAAATTCAATGATCTAAAGCTACCAAAAATCCCTATAAAAATACCTTAAATTTCATGCCACAATTTTCGGTTTTCATGAGATACATACCTTTTACAAAATTTCGGTTTTCATGAAAATACAAGAAGATCTTAAATTCGGTTTCACGAATAATAAGGATATATAAATATTCGGTTTCCATGACAATTATACCATTATAACTTTCGGTTATCACAAGAAGAAGTCTTGAATTTTCGGTTTTTAACATTGCAAATCTCTAATCAATCTCATGCATCAATAACACAACCCAATTGTTACGAATCAATTAAGACAACCCACTCACCTTGAAACTTAGGTTAAAAATCTCCCCAACAAAAATCGTCCAAAGCCTTTGAAGTCACCCAAAGGATCTCCAAGAAATCGCCAAGAAAGTTTCACCTCAAGGGAAATTCGCCAAGGGAAGAAGATGGAGAAAAATCGCCTCAAAACTCTTCAATAATCGCCACTTCTTCAAGCCGCCACCCTAATTTTTCTCAAGACTCCAAAAATCGCCAATAATCTCACCCTAGTCGATATTACCACTTAAACTTTGGGTTTTTAAATTTTAAACCCATTAATCAATTAATTCCAATAGGGTTTAACCCATATAATTCATAATTTCGAATTTTCAAACCCAATAACCCATAGTTAACCAATTAATTTAATTAACTTACAAATAACCAATCACTTAACCGAAATCCAATAAGGATTTAATTAACCAATAAGGTCTAATTAATTAACCAATAAGGTCTAATTAATTAACCAACAAACTGTAATTAATTAACTTACAATTTACAACCCATAAATCCTAATTAATTTATTATGAACAACCAATAATAATTCATCATAAATTAACAGCCAATAATCAAATAAATAATCTCTAATTAATTAACTATTAACAACCAATACATAGAAAAATATCACAGCTAATGATTTTATTTAAATCCAAATAATGCTTACCAGGACTTAAGATCCTTGGATCTTACATCCCTCCCTCCTTATAAAGCTTTAGTCCTCTAAAGCTCAGCATCCATATCATCAAAGAGATAAGCATAAAATTTCCTCATATCAGCTTCAGTCTCCCATGTCGCCTCCTCAACTGACTGATTTCCCCAGATAACCTTTACCAAAGGTATAGTCTTGTTCCTCAGAACTTTATCCTTTCTATCCACAATCCGAAGAGGTCTTTCCTCAAATGTCAAGTCACTCTGAATCTGAAGAGGTTCCAACTCCAACACATGAGATGGATCAGGATGATATTTCCTCAAAACAGAGACATGGAATACATTATGCACATGATCCAAAGCAGGAGGTAAAGCTAACCGGTAAGCCACTGGACCAATTCTCTCAATAATGTCAAAAGGGCCTACAAACCTAGGGCTCAGCTTACCCTTTTTGCCAAACCTCATTACACCCTTAGTAGGTGACACCTTCAAGAACACATGATCCCCTACCATAAACTCCAAGGAACGACGACGGTCATCAGCATAACTCTTCTGTCTGTCCCGAGCAATTTTCAGTTTATCCCGGATCTCTCTGACCTTATCAGTAGTCTCCTGTACTGCATCCGATCTCAAAATCATTCTGTCACCAGTTTCCTCCCAACACAAGGGAGTCCTACACCTTCTCCCATACAAAGCCTCATATGGAGCCATCTGAATACTTGAGTGGAAACTATTATTATAAGTGAACTCTATCAAAGATAGATCCCGGTTCCACTCAGAACTCCAATCAACCACATAGGCTCTCAACAAATCTTCTAGAGTCTGTATAGTACGCTCCGTCTGGCCATCAGACTGAGGATGGTATGCTGTACTAAAACTCAACTTAGTACCCAAACCCTCCTGTAAGCTCTTCCAAAATCTGGACAAAAATCGAGAGTCCCTATCAGACACAATATCAACAGGCACTCCATGTAGTCTGACTATCTCATCAATATACAATCTGGCCAGTCTCTCTAAAGGATAGGTCATCTTGATCGGAAGAAAATGGGCTGATTTAGTGAGTCTATCAACAATCACCCAAATAGCATCATGACCCAATCTGGTTCTGGGCAAACCACATACAAAATCCATACTGATGCATTCCCACTTCCACTCAGGAATAGGAAGGGGCTGCAACAAACCTCCGATAGTAACCTGCTAAACCCAGGAAACTTCTGATCTCAGTAGCACTAGTCGGTCTTCCCCAGTCAAGAATGGCTTGCACTTTAACTGGATCCACAGACACCCCCTGACCAGAAATCACATGCCCCAGGAAACTGATCTTCTCTAGCTAGAACTCACACTTACTAGCCTTGGCATATAATCGATTCTTCCTCAGAATCTCCAGCACTCTGCGCAAGTCACTGACATGATCTGAAGTAGTCTGAGAATACACCAAGATATCATCTATGAAGACTACCACACAAGAATCAAGCAATTCATGGAATACCCTATTCATCAAATCCATGAAGACAGCAGGTGCATTCGTCAGTCCAAAAGGCATAACTAGAAATTCAAAATGCCCATACCTGGTCCTGAAAGCAGTCTTAAATATATCCTCATCCTTGACCCTAAGCTGGTAATACCCTGATCTCAGGTCAATCTTAGAGAACACTGTCGCTCCCTGCAATTGATCAAATAGATCATCAATTCTGGGGAGAGGATACTTATTCTTGATAGTCACTTGGTTCAGTTGCCTGTAGTCTATACACATCCTCAGAGTTCCATCCTTCTTCTTAACGAACAGCACTGGTGCTCCCCAGGGAGAAGCACTAGGCCGGATGTAACCTTTTTCCAGCAATTCCTCCAGTTGCTTCTTAAGCTCGGCCAACTCTGAAGTAGCCATGCGGTAAGGAGCTCTGGAGATAGGTGCAGTACCTGGCACCAACTCAATGCCAAACTCTACCTCTCGTATTGGTGGCAAGCCTGAAAATTCCTCAGAGAACACATCAAGAAACTCTTGCACCACCGCCATCTGAGTCAAATCAGAAGTAGAATCATCCTGCACCTTAACATGCGCAAGATAACCCTTGCATCCACTAGCAAGTAACTTCCTGGCCTGCAGGAAAGATATTACATGCGGTCCTTGGTCCGACACTAGACCTCTCACAAAAATCCGGTTCCCATCTAGCAGATTTAAAGTGATTACTTTCTCAAAGCAATCCACAGAGCCATGATGTGAGGATAACCAATCCATACCTAGGATGACATCATAATCTTGCATGTCTAAAAGGATTAAATCCACTAGAAACTCATAACCCTCTACATGCACCACACAATCAGCACACACAGTGTCTGTAAATAATGACTTTCCTAAGGGAGTACTGACAGACACAACATAATTCATCACCTTAGGTAACACAGGTAAACATGCAGCAAACTTAACAGATACAAAAGACAAATTTGCACCAGGATCAAATAAAATGCGAGCTAACTGATCAAATACAAATAAGGTACCTTCCACAACGGATCGGGAAGCTCGTGTATCCTTCTCTGCCACAGCATAAACTCTAGTCTGGACTGTAGGCTTATCTGCGCCTCTAGGCTGTATCTCAGGCTCTTTGCAGTCCCTGACCATGTGCCCCGGTTTCTTACACCTGAAGCACACGCCATTCTTCTTATAACAGTCTTTCACTAGATGTCCCTTGAGCCCACAATAACTACAAGTGAGACCGTTTCTTACATCCCTGGCATCCCTGAACTGCTGCGGTGCATCCCTGGACTGCTGCGGTGCCTTGTAAGAGTAAGGCTTATACCTGCTCTTCTTGTAGTCCTTATGTTTAGGGTACTTCTTACCCTTGCCACCACTGCCATACTGAGGAACCGCCGCCTCAGCTGCAGGAACCACTGCCACGGCAACATGAGAACTCCTCTCAGATATATACCTCTCAATGGTGCGTGCTCGCCCAACAGTCTCAACATAGGTCTCCAAATGTTGAGCACCAACCTGCTCTCTAATGTCCCATCTGAGACCTCTGAGAAACTTGGTAGCTCTCCTCTTTTCAGTGTTTATCAGATGAGGAGCATACTTTCCCAATTTCGTGAACTGTAATTCATACTGGTCCACAGTCATATCACCCTGCTCCAGGTGAATAAATTCCACTTCTCGGTCCTCCACCAAACTATCTGGGAAGTACTTCTCGTTAAATCGAGACAAGAAGTAAGGCCAATCTACAGTCTCATGTCTTTCTTCGGCAAGTCTCACCACGCCCTTCCACCACTCATCTGCGTCAGCACGCATCATATAGGTGGTCAGACATAACTTGTCTTCGTCTGAGCAACGCATAACTTGGAAAATCTTTTCCAAGCACAACTGCCAGTTCTCGGCAGTACTGGATTCTGAGCCTCCATAAAATGAGCTAGGACCCAGTTTCTGGAATTCACTCACAAGTGAAGCATAGCGCCTGTGAGCGCCCTCCTGAGAGTCATCCCCCACTGCTCGAGTAGTAGTCTGGGGTCTCTCTTGAGTCAGCTGCTGCAAAAGCTGATGTTGTGCTTCTTGGTGCTGAGTCTGCTGCTGCTGCAGCATCTGAGCTTGCCTCTCTATCATAGCACCTTGTTGCTGAACCATGCCAGTCAGAGCCTCAATAGTTCTCGTGAGGTTCGGGGTCTGCTCGCCCTCATCACTAGCATTTCCTCTGGTCCGCACCATCTTAAATGCCTACACACACATATCATAGTCAGGAAACAATCATAAACCTAACAGGTGTCTAGCAATACACAAACATGTTTTCCCCCAAACTAAGTTTTAGCTAGCCAACTCCTCTGATACCATTCTGTAACATCCCACATTCTTAACCCCAAACAAATGGCACAATTCACAAATGATACAGGATGTTTCATATAAGATCGATTCATATGCTAGGTAAAACCGAGTTCAAGAAAAACACGATCTGAAAATTTCCATAAATCCATACATACAAATTCACAAAACACAAATCTCATAAATCACATAAGGGTACCTGCCACCACGCAATCCTTGCACTAGACATATGCAAGGCAACAATTATATCAAATCCGATGGCATAAATACAATTCGATTCGAAATTCAAAACAAAGCCACAAAGTCGATTTTATAAACTCATACCAAACACCGAAACCAGGCTGAAGCCCGCGGTGACACAAAAATCAAACTCATAAGACTGCCATAACCGGCAACATAATTCACATAGTTCACATAGTCTCATGATTCACATAGTTCATATAATTTATGTTAAGGCCACAACCGGCCCCAAGAATTAAGCATAAAAATTCTTAAAACAGCAAACAGCATAATTATCCACGCCAAAGCACTCAAGAAATGCGCCCCTGCTCTATGCCTGAAAATAGTGAGGGGTGAGCTACACAGCCCAGTGAGTGGATAGTCTAAACCGACCATCCAGAACATACATTCAAAAATATAGGCAGATTATTTTAAAAATCTTTAACAGGAACATTATGTCAACATATAACAAAATAAAGAAACATAAGTCATATAGACAGTCAGATGTTCACACTAGCATATAACAAACTCAGGTTCTAGAGTTTTACTCTAAACCAATTAAACACATATATTCTAGACCAACTAAACACACCATACTTAATTAACCTAGTTGTCCAGCATAATCAGTAGTGACCAATATGGTCTAACCCGGCTTGGCCAAAGCACTGGGAGCTGCAAAATCTCGTGCAACACATAAACATGGATAGTGAGTAGAATCAAGAGGTGGCCCCCGCCAGGTCACGACGTGGCACTTTGCTCTAAAACACCCCATAAACACATCGATGGATTGTGTGTAGATTCAAGAGGTGGCCCCCGCCGAGTCACGGCGTGGCACTTTGCTCCACACACCCAACATCATAAACCGAGTGATGACATCAAGAGGTGGCCCCTGTCTGATCAAGACATGGCACTTTGCGTCTTATATCACCCCAACACATAAAAGAGTAATGACATCAAGAGGTGGCCCCTGTCCGACCAAGACATGGCACTTTGCGTCAAAACCCGTTCTCCCAAAAGGTTCCTACTGGACAACAGACACATCTTATTTCATATTTCACATAGGTGAACATATTTCACAAAGGTGGACTCCTAAGTGTCAACTAGACTCTAGGATAGTCATCACAAAAATCATATCGGGCAGGCATCAACCCCCATCACAATAATCATAATAGGCAGGCTGAACATCAACCTCCTCACATATCACAATACAGGGCTGAAATTCAAACCCTTAACATAACACATAAGGACTATCCCCTTGAGTTCATAGTTACACCTAGCCTTAGTCCTAACCATCACATAATCACATAATTTTCCAAATTTACATAACCCATAATTTTCCAAATTCACATAATCACACATATTGTTCAAAATTCACATAACATAACACATAATATTTTATATTCGAATATCACCGAATATAGTGTAGTCCTTAAATTTCATGCTGATTAGTTTAATCAAATTTTGCTATGTTATCACCCAAATTTTCTCAAACAAAATACATGACCATAAACATATAATATGTTACACACATAAAGAAATAACCAAGGTAGCGTTAACAGCATTTATAAAGCATCCATAAAATCAACATAAATTGTAAAACATGTATTCTTATAAATCACTTTACAAATTACCACAAATTACCACATGTAAACATGTTAACTACAACTATAAAAATTTCGGTTTAACTACAATTATAAAGGTATCGGTTTTCATACATGCTATAAAAATCATTGATCTAATGTTACCAAAATTCCCTATAAAATACCTAGTTAACAAGAATTTTATGCTCAAAATTCAATGATCTAAAGCTACCAAAAATCCCTATAAAAATACCTTAAATTTCATGCCACAATTTTCGGTTTTCATGAGATACATACCTTTTACAAAATTTCGGTTTTCATGAAAATACAAGAAGATCTTAAATTCGGTTTCACGAATAATAAGGATATATAAATATTCGGTTTCCATGACAATTATACCATTATAACTTTCGGTTATCACAAGAAGAAGTCTTGAATTTTCGGTTTTTAACATTGCAAATCTCTAATCAATCTCATGCATCAATAACACAACCCAATTGTTAGGAATCAATTAAGACAACCCACTCACCTTGAAACTTAGGTTAAAAATCTCCCCAACAAAAATCGTCCAAAGCCTTTGAAGTCACCCAAAGGATCTCCAAGAAATCGCCAAGAAAGTTTCACCTCAAGGGAAATTCGCCAAGGGAAGAAGATGGAGAAAAATCGCCTCAAAACTCTTCAATAATCGCCACTTCTTCAAGCCGCCACCCTAATTTTTCTCAAGACTCCAAAAATCGCCAATAATCTCACCCTAGTCGATATTACCACTTAAACTTTGGGTTTTTAAATTTTAAACCCATTAATCAATTAATTCCAATAGGGTTTAACCCATATAATTCATAATTTCGAATTTTCAAACCCAATAACCCATAGTTAACCAATTAATTTAATTAACTTACAAATAACCAATCACTTAACCGAAATCCAATAAGGATTTAATTAATATCCAATAAGGATTTAATTAACCAATAAGGTCTAATTAATTAACCAATAAGGTCTAATTAATTAACCAATAAGGTCTAATTAATTAACCAACAAACTGTAATTAATTAACTTACAATTTACAACCCATAAATCCTAATTAATTTATTATGAACAACCAATAATAATTCATCATAAATTAACAGCCAATAATCAAATAAATAATCTCTAATTAATTAACTATTAACAACCAATACATAGAAAAATATCACAGCTAATGATTTTATTTAAATCCAAATAATGCTTACCAGGACTTAAGATCCTTGGATCTTACACACCAGGCTATGTTCTCAAACCCCGAGAAGACAAGGAAGAAGGAACGCCAAGCCTTAAGGAAGAAGGAAGCTAGGCTCTGCAAACAAGGCCGCTTAATCCCTGTGAGGCGTAACCATCCTGCTGCCAAGACAGAAACCGTCGTAACAAACAGATTTGCCCCACTCCTATCAGTTATGAGAAATTCTAACCTGATAGAGGGACTACGGCTGCAAACCCACGTACAAGATAAGCCACGCCCAAGGCCCAGAAATATCGCTATTCAAAAGACAACATCTCAGAGGGTTTATGAGGCATATAAAAGGGCTCAGAAGAACATGAAAAGAAAGGAAAGACGTTCCAAGATCAGCCATAAAGAGACAGAGGGTTATACAATTCATACGGTACGGATGGTGGAACACGCACGAGAGACCGGCTCTAATTCTGAGGAGGATACCCTTCGGACCATGACAAGGAAAGCCAAGGGTAAAAAGTTGGCCTCTATCGTAATCCAGGAGCCTGTTCAACGATACGAACTAGGAGCGACCCCTCTACACCAAGAAACTTTCGAAGAGGAAGAAGAAGAGGAAGAAGAACCCGTCATGACCACTAATCATGACCATAGAGATGAAGCTATCGCCGACCTCAAGAGGCAACTCAAAAAGAGGGATAACGACATGAGCATCCTCATGGCGAAGTTTGAGGAGGTGACTAGCGCTCTTGCAAAGACGCAAGAGATGATGCTGCGCCAAGAACAATCATCGCGAGAACAAAATAACACTCTGGCGACATCTTCTTTACCAGCACAATCAAATGACGAGGCCATCACCTTGACCAGGAAGGAAGTACAAGAGATGGTGATGGACTAGCTGAAGCAAATGGAGGGAACTAAAATCGCTCCGCGAAGGAGGCGCGGGAGTCCTTACCCAGCTGTATACGATAATATTCCTTACCCCAAAGGGTACATTGTACCGCACTTTAAGATGTTTAGTGGAGTAGGAAACCCTGACCAACACTTGGCCCATTTCGTCGCGACTTGTGGGAACACTGGCGGCAATGACGCCTTATTGCTTCGGCAGTTTCCACAAAGCCTCTCAGGGGTTGCCTTTGAGTGGTATTACTCTCTGGAGAATGAAGCTATCAGAACTTGGGCCGACATGGAGGAAACCTTCAGGATGAAGTTTGCTTCGATAAGCGATAAGATTACAATCGCAGATCTGGCCGATACAAAGAGGAAGAAGGATGAGACCGTCCTCAATTATATTACAAGGTGGAGAAATTTAAGTATCAAGTGCGAAAAGCCACTAGAGCAAACCGAGGCCGTGGATTTGTTGGTCCGCAACATCGATAGCTGGATGGCCCCCTTTCTCTGCGATAATAACATCTCTATGTTTCAAGATTTGATCACCCAAGTGGCAAAACTAGAATGAACAAACCCAAAATTCAGAAGGGAAGAATCAAGAAGGAATGAACCCAAGATCGCCTATACAAACATTGTTAACAGGGGCAAAAGGGTGGAAGTTCACAACGCAAACGTACCGCGAATAGAAAGAGCGCCAACACTCGGCGAAAATAGCTGGGGCAAGCCGTTGACCCTTGAAGAAAGAAAGAATAAAATCTATTCGTTCAAAAGAGAAAAGACGATGAAAATTTTTAGGGACGCCCTGAAGAAAGCAATAAGACCGACGATCCCAACTTTTGCCCTTACCATCGCGTACTGGGGCACACAATAGAAGACTGTTATATTTTCAAAGATTGGGTAGAGAAACAATATAAGACAGGGAAGATAACCCTATCGAAGCAGGTATTGAACGAAGCCCAAACCGAGGAGGTTGATGTCGTTCAAATCAGAATAAATCCGACGCATGTAGAAGACCAAGAGTGGAATACCGTGGTGCCGAAAAAGACACTGCGACTCCTCCAAAAATTACAACAAATACCAGGCATAGTGTGGAAAGACTCCCTGTCCCCACGGTACGTATCACCAAGACTTCGTCCACCAACAAGGGAAAGTCAAAAGAAAAAGGAAAAGAGCCCTCGATCGAAGAACAAAAATAAGAAAGCAGCTTCTTTGACTAAAGCGCAAGAAAAGAGCGATCTCAAAAAATACATCGACTCGCTTGAGGAATATGTGCCAGAAATGCCTAAACCCGTAAAACTTCATCACTACATCGCTGAAAAGGTGTGGGAAGAACTCCTGGAAGACGATTCAGAGGGTGAAGAATACGAGGTGGAGTCCTGCAGAATGATATCGGTGATCCCGGAGCCCTTACAAGAAGATAAAACTAACAATGTTAAAGACGTCACTACCGCAAGGATGGGCGTCTGTAATGCGATTAACCTGGGAAGTGACTCCGAAGATGAAATCTTACCTGCCTATCTATATGAGGAAGTACCTGCCGCTAAAAGCAGCAAGCAAATAAACGAATCCTGCGAAATGAATCTTAGGAGCGGCAAGGTCGTAATGGGACGTACGATAGACAAAGAAAAGGAAAAGCTCAAAGGAAAACAAATCGAAACGCAGGAAGTAGGTGACGATGTGGCACTCCCGCTAAAGCTATCCTCTTCTGAATATAATATACTATCACATTTGAGAAAGGTTCCCGCACTCCTCAGCGTATATGACGCTTTGATGATGTCACAATAACTGAGGGACGTTCTTATTTACGCCCTGCAAAACCCTCAAAAATTTCAAACATTCTTCGTCGAGGCTGATACAAAAGAAACGTTGAGTACGTATATTGCATCGTCCATTACGTTCAACGAGGATGACATGCTATTGGGAACGTCGCAGCATAATCGACCACTGTACGTGACTGGGGAAGCGGAAGGAATGAAGATAAGCAGAATCTTAGTTGATCCAGGGTCGTCAGTTAACCTCATAACCTTACGGACTTTAAAAAGCCTTTCTTTAGGCGTCCATAATTTAACAGCCGAAAAAGTTGTTATTCAAGGGTTCAACAAAAACAGCCAGAAGGCTTTAGGTTCTATATGCTTACCATTGCAGCTCGACGATTTAAAGACCAAAGTTAAATTCCATGTCATCGACACTGATACCTCGTACAAGGCGCTACTCGGGAGACCTTGGCTGCACGAAAACCACATAGTCCCCTCTACCTTGCACCAATGCCTGAAATACCTAAAAGAAGGTAGGGAAGAGCGTATCGATGGGGATGTTCAACCCTTCTCAGTGCACGAAGTTAAGTACGAAGACGCGCACTATTTCATTGGGTCGGCAACGCAGCCTGCGAAATCAACACTACAGACTCGATCATCTCCAAACTAAGGAAAACAACTCTGTCAGCATGTCCCCATTTCGGAAGTGACTCCGAGTCAGAAGCGAGTGACTGCTCGGCCTCTACATGCGACGTGGTCGAAACTCATGAAAAGGAAAGCTGGTCACAAAGACTGACGGCACGACAAAACATGGCGGAACACGAAATAGGAGTATTAAGAGTGCCTCAAGGCTATCTTAAGGGTTTCACTCCCCTGAATGCATCGCAAGTCGTAGAGATGAAGACATTTATTGTCCCTAGCAAGAGGGAATGCACAAGAGGAAGGTTCTTTGTCCATAAGCCAATACACTTCTATCAGTCAGATGAAATTCATCACATCATGACAGACAAAGAGAATGACCAAGAGTCAACGCAACTCATCAAAATCTCCCCGTTTGCTTACTACCCTCCGAGCTTAAGGAACCTCATAGAAAAATACGGTTGTTTGAGGCCCCGTTTAAAGAGTGAGTTGCGCCAATTTGAGAAAAAGGAAAACCCAGGCTCACGAAATATCACATTACCAAATGGAAAGATCTCCAATACCCGTGGTCTAGGGTATACAGAGCCAAACGAAGAAGCTTTTATGTTCCGTTCATATGCTTGCAACATGGTGACAATAGGCGAAGCATACACGACAGAACAAGGAAATGAGGAATTCAAAAGGGCACCGAAAGAACTGGAAGATGGGGGGCAGACCACCTGCGATGAGTTGATTGAGGTCAATCTTGGGTCAGAAGAGGACGTCAGGCCCACTTACATAAGTGCACAACTCTCCCAACCTGAAAAGGACCAGCTAGAGGCACTCCTACATGAGTTTAGTGACTGCTTCGCGTGGACATATAAAGAGATGCCGGGCCTCAGCCCGGAGATCGCCGCCCATAATTTATCAATCGGTCCTGATGCTACTCCGGTAAAGCAGGCGCCAAGAAGAATAAGGATAGAACTTGAAGAGTAGATCACCCTTGAAATAAAGAAATTAATCGAGGCGGGATTTATAAGAGAGGAGAAATACGCAGACTGGATACCCAGTATTGTCCCTGTAAAGAAGAAAAATGGGCAAATCCGGATCTGCGTAGACTTCAGATACTTGAATAACGCATGTCCCAAAGACGATTTTCCACTCCCTGTGACAGAAGTAATGATCGACTCGGTATCAAACTTTGAAGTGTTTTCATTTATGGACGGGTCATCTGGTTACAATCAAATTAAGATGGCGCCTGAAGACGAGAAGCACACTGCGTTTCGCACGCCTATCGGCATCTTTTGCTATACTGTTATGCCATTTGGATTAAAGAACGCTGGGGCAACATACCAACGCGCGATGACTAAGATCTTCGACGATTTAATCCACAAACTCGTCGAGTGTTATGTGGACGATTTGGTGGTTAAGTCACGATCTAAAGCAGAGCACTGCCAGGACTTGAGGACCGTGTTCACTCGGATCCGCAAGTACAACCTCAAAATGAACCCATTCAAATGCGCGTTCGGAGTATCATCTGGAAAATTCCTGGGTTTCGTGGTTAGACACAAAAAGGTTGAAATTGATCCTGCGAAAATAAGCTCAATCAAAGACATGCCGCCCCCAAAGAATCTTAGGGAGCTTAGATCCTTTCAAGGGCGACTGGCTTATATCAGGAGGTTCATTTCCAATTTATCCGGGCGAATCCATCCCTTTTCCAAACTGACAAAGAAAAATGCTCCGTTCATTTGGTATAGTACGTGTCAAAACGCTTTCAAAAATATCAAAGAATACCTTTCATGCCCTCCAGTCCTTGGGGCACCTATCACTGGAAAGCCACTCATCTTATATACCACGGCATTGGAAGCATCCTTGGGAGCACTGTTGGCTCAGAACAATGACGAGGGAAAGGAGACCGCGTTGTATTACCTTAGCCGAATGTTTGTAGGAGCAGAACATTCCTATTCCCCAATCGAAAAACAATGTCTGGCATTGATATTCGCCATTAAAAAATTAAGGCATTATCTCCTTGAGCATGAAGTCCGTCTCATATCAAAAGTCGACCCTTTAAGATACCTGATGACGAGGCCTACTTTAACAGGACGATTGGCTAAATGGGCCGTCCTGCTCCAGGAATTCGACATCACATATGTGTCGCAGAAAGCAGTAAAAGGGCAAGTTCTCGCCGATTTCCTAGCAGCTCATCCTGTCCCCGACGACTCTCCTCTGAGTTACGACTTACCAGACGAGGAAATATTAAATACCGAAGCCGACGATGGATATTGGGAACTCTAATTCGATGGGGCGTCTTCAATTCAACCAGCTACCCCCCAAATATCCCGAAAGTAAAGTCAGGAATCGGCCTGGTATTCGTCACCCCAGAAAAAGGAATATTGCATTACTCCTTAGCCCTCACTGGTCCTTGCACCAACAACGAGGCTGAGTACGAGGCTTTGATCGCCGGACTCGAGCTCGCGCTGGAGATGAAAATCGAAAGAATGCATGTGTACGGCGACTCCCAGCTCATCGTCAAACAAGTGACGGGTGAATACCAGGTCAAGAAAACGGAACTACACAAATATCATGCGAAAGCTGTGGAACTCATGATAAAAATACCGTATGTCACTCTGACCTGCATCGCCAGGGCTGCTAATGGTAGAGCGGACGCACTGGCGAAATTTGCCAAAGAGCTAGCTGGGCCATCCGTTGACCAAGTCAACATCGTGATCAGAGATAGGAAACTGATCGCACCGGCCGAAGACGATCACGCCAACAAGAAAGAAGTAACAGATACTATGACAATCTCCCTCACACAAGAACATGACTGGAGAGAGCCGTTCGTCAACTATTTCAAAAGTGGCATCCTACCCGAGGATAAGACTCAAAGAGTACAATTGAAAAAACGGGCCCTTCGGTATACATTTGTGAATGACACGCTGTATCGTCGATCGTACGAACAGCTTTGGCTCAGGTGCATTGCAATGGATGAGGTCACTCACGTATTACAGGAAGTCCATTCCGGTCTTTGCGGTGCCCACCAATCAGGACCCAAGATGTATCTTAAGATTAAGAGGTTGGGGTACTACTGGCCAAGCATGGTACGAGATTGCATAAACTGCGCAAAGACTTACCATTTGTGCCAAGTGCATGGAGATTTAATTCATAAGCACCCTAACCCTCTTCATCCGACGGTTTCGTCGTGGCCATTCGAAATATGGGGGACAGATATAGTGGGGCCCATAGAACCTCCTTCTTCTCTGGGGCATCGATTTATACTCGCAGCAACAGACTACTTCTCCAAATGGGCGGAGGCCATCCCATTAAAAGAAGTCAAGGCCGCCAATGTCGTCAATTTCTTTCGCGGGAATATATTGAGTCGTTTTGGAACCCCTAGGCGGATCATATCCGATAACGGCTTGGCCTTCAAAAACGTCTTGGTTTACAAATTTGCAGAGCGTCACAAAATTGATTGGCGGTATTCCTCGATATACAATCCAAGAGCGAATGGACTGGCTGAAGCGTTCAATAAAACTCTATGCAAGCTGCTCAAGATGAGCGTTTCAAAGAACAAGAAAGAGTGGCATCAGAAGCTAGTAGAAGCATTATGGGCTTATCGAACCACGTATCGCACGCCCACATAATCGACGCCTTATTCCCTAGTCTTCGGTGTCGAAGCCGTGCTTCCACTCGAGGTCGAAATACCTTCGCTAAGAATGGCGATGCAATGTGACATGACCATGGATGAAAATGCCCAATTACGTCTTGATGAGCTGGACACTCTTGATGAGCAAAGGTTGATTGCACAACAAAACCTAGAGCTATACCAAGCACAAATGGCAAGGGCGTATGACAAGTTGGCCAGAGAACGCACTTTCAAGAAAGGAGATCTTGTCCTAGCAGTAAGACGACCCATCATATCCAACAAGATAGCAAAAGGGAAGTTCAACCCTAATTGGGAAGGGCCCTACATGATAGAAAAAGTCTACGAAGGTGGAGCCTATCAACTGACAGATCAAGAGGGAATGCACCCGATGCCACCCATCAACGGCCGTTTCTTAAAGAAATACCATGCTTAAAACGCGAATCTGATCCTGACCAAGCGACACTAGGCTCAAGAATATCAAAGCCGTTGCCTGCTGACTGTTCGCTAGACCTGCGTAAATTCCTCATATGAACATTCACCAGGTTGGATGATGGAAGCATAAATTCGTCCCTAATTCCCTTAAAAATGACCAAAAAAAAAAAACAACAACAACGGGCAAGCCGTGCTGTTGCCGCGCTTCGGCGGCCCCGAAGTCCTCGAGGTGCGCCCGGACGTCAGAGTCCCCAATCTGAAGCCTCGCGGCGTGCTTGTCCGTGCCCGTGCCGTCTCAATCAATCCCCTGGACATACGGGTCCGATTTGGTTACGGTCGCTCTATTTTCGAACCACTCCTGCCACACAGCCACATAAGCATCTTCAAAGAGAGCTCCACACAATGAAAGAGATTTTAGTGACATTGATTTGATTCTGTCCTACTGTTTTCCTTTTCTTTTTTGGGGATTACAATTCTTCTATACAAGCATTGATGGGAGAATAGAGTTAAGCACTCACTCCCAAGATAAACTTAAGCCCTTGCTGCTCGAGCAAGATGAAAGAATAGATATGCAAGATTAAAATTAAGAAGTGCAGAAATAATCAAATTTGAGGCTGGGTCTTGAGTACTCTGTTGTCAGTATTTTGAAGGCCACTGCAGCGTTGGCTGCCTCTGTGTAGTGAATTCAATCCCAGCTATTATACTTGGAACCAATAGGGCAGACTTGGCAGCCATCAGCACCACACGGGATGTTTTGATTGTAGTTGTATGGAGGTCCGCCATAGCCACAGCATGTCGTTAGTGCAGTCCCAAAGCCTGCAAAAGAGGACAATGTCATAGCCATAGTTACACAGAAACACTAGTCAGAGTCGACGTGTTTATACCCACTTGGCATTCATTCATCTACCTCAAGGTGATCATGACCTTTTAGAGCATGTGTATTACTAGGTGCATCAAGAGCTACACAGATTTCTAGCTTCCATAAAAGGAGCAAGATGAATTTCAGAGTTCAAAGAAAGAAAAATGTTTTGTGATTCTTACACCATCTATTACTGAACTATATTCTTCCAAGTCTCAATTTTGCAATCTAACCGAAATAGGAAATGGTAAAATACTCACTGAGGAAATGTGGTGGTATTCTTTAACTTACCATATTTAGTATAGTTGGCAATGAGATCATACGAGCATGACACTATATCACTTATAAGTGAGCAACAGTTTTAACAATACAAGCATGACATTACACCAGTTACAAGTGGGCAACAACCACCATACCAGTTTTAACAATCTGCTGAAAAGAAGCCATCATTACATCAATCACAGCCAATCAAGAACAAAACGATCCTGAATAGGTAAATGATACACCAATGAGTACAAGACATCCCAAATGTCAAAGTCCAAACACATGATACAGGAAGAGATACATCAAAATACAGAGACACCCCAAAATACAAAAAATCCAAGCGCATAGCACAAAAGAAACACATCAAAATTCTTTGATTATGTTCTGAAGGACGTGCCTTCGTTCTTTAATGACAGAAGTAAGTCTGCTGCGCTCAACTCCCTTCTTCTCGCGCTGAGTCTCTAACGAAGCCTGGTGGACTTCAGTTGCATCAATTAGCTCTGAGTTTTGTGCTTTGGCGGTTTCAATATTCTCCAAATTGTCGTCACAATCTTGCATGTCAGAAATTGCCGCACGTCTTTCCGATAGGAGCCTCTCCCTTTCTTCGTCAATTTGTTCCATGCGCGCGTCGATCCGCCTCACTTTGGCCCTGGCTAAATTACAAGACATCATTATAGCGTTCTTCTCAATAATCAAACTACTTTGAAGGGACCATAAATCCTCCAGAACGATTGCCTCTTTGCTGATCTGGGAATCGAGAGCGGCAGTATCCAAACTGATCAATGAGTCCTGCTCGACCTCAAGTTGCCTCAAGACTTCTAATATCTCCCGACTCAGTCCTTCCCAAGTAGCCTCCAGAGCTTTGAAACTGGCCAAGGTTTGCGAGATGCTATGTGAGGAAGCCAGGAACTCTTCCACTGTGGGAAGTGAGTCCTCGTCGCGAAACGCGCCAAGGTAGTCAGAAATAAGGAAACGGGCTGCTCTCTCCTGCGATCGCCGGACTATATCTGAAACCCGAGAAGTAGACGGCCCGGGAGGCAGCGGCATAATAATCTCTCGAACTCCACTCACAACCCCTGAAATGACAACGTGAAGCGGATTATTAAAGAAAATAGTGGTACATAGCTGGCGTATGATAAACCATGCAGGCACGGCGAGGTTACCTTGATCGGAGGACCCGTCACGTTGAGATCCTCCATCGCCGAAAGAATGACCATCCCCAGCACTTGCCTCCCCCATACCTGCCACCAACAAAACAAGGATGCCAGAGTTTTGCCCGTGATACTAAGATTAGTCATCCAGCGCACAGTATAAATTTAAATTACTATTGCGAAAGAAGCGACCCACAATCAAGTACATTAGGATACGTGCCGACAGAAAGATTATGGAGGGCATACCTTCTTTGTGCACGTTCACCATCCCTGCGACAGCTCGTTCAGCGCAAGATATCAGACCGGTCGGAGACCCTCCTGCCGCCATAACAGATCACGTACAGTCAAGAAGAGACAAGGGTTATGCGCAATTAAAGAAATAACATTGGCGATGAAAACTGATTAGAAAGCAAAGCGATGATAAGTCACGAGCATGAGAAAGATGAAATTCTTCTCCCACTATCATGGCAATGCAATGCAGCTAAGAAATAAAAAAAACGGGTGACGAAAATTACCGTCCTCCACGGCCCCCTCGTTCCCTGCGATGGTGTCCATACCTTCCGATACAGGCACTGAAAATGTCACAAAATGATAACAATAATAAGAACAAAATCCTGCTAAGTGACACAGTCATTAGGATATATGGAAAGGGACTCGTGTCCCCGCTTTTTCTTGAAACATCCTGCCAGCATAAGGAGGAACAAGAAGTTACCATTATGCAAAGAAGATACCCCTTCCGCCTCGATCCCCAACGTACTTGGCGCGTGCTTTAGACCTACAAGCAAACCTGACATTGATCAAACATGAAATCGTCATTAGAAGCGCTATTCAAAAGATTTACCATGTGTAGCCCAAACTACAGCATCACGATGGTAAAGATGATAAATAGAAGGATACAATTCGAGAACTTTAGGCCTTACTCGTCTCTGAGTTGATCAAGGAATTCCTCTCACTTGCGCCGGTATCAGCTTCCCTCGTCGATTCTACCGGCACGTGAACAACTACACCGAGATCAGATTGTAAGTCAAACGTAAGGAATTTTGCAGTCTACAAAACCTGGACAAGTCATACTTCCTTTCAAGGCCCCAATCACATCGTCAGACGAGTCACTCGGATAATGTCTTAACAGTTCGGCGGTATCAATATCATCCATGTCCGCAGCATCATCAGGGGGGGTGAGCGTGTACCTGCTCAGCAATTTTGGTTGCAGACCGAACCTCTAAAGAACACAGAACACGTCAGAAATAATCACAAGTCAGAGATAAAGAAAATATCGGAGATAATTGCTGTATCAAACAAACAAGTGCATAAAAGGGGAATACACAGAATGTCCAATAAAGAAAATAGCACCTGTGATGGTCAACTCGTCCTTGCTCGCTCGCTGCGGAGTTGTATCCTCGCCCGAATACCCTTCAACGCTAAGAACAGAATTGGATCCTCGTACATGTCCTACGTCCTGCACCCCAGGTAAAAGTGTCAAATCGATGATACCGCATACTATAAGAACAAAGGAAAAGGTAGATGTTACCTCAGATAAGCTAAGCGATGCCGCCCCTAGGCCCAAGATCTTTGGCCGCTTGAGGGATGAAGACCGAGAGAGGTCAAACTCAAAGCCGTATGACGACCGACTAGTTGTCCTCTTCAAGAATTTCCGCGGATGGGACTTCTCGGTGAAACCAAACGTGTCCTTGATGTCATAACTGAAAAGCGCCTTCAAATGCATGGAGTGCCATCTCAGGTATCCGTAACTGCATCTAGGAACCCGGCCACGAGCCGGGATGGCAAAAGACGAATGGGTCCCACGCCGGAGCAGCAAACACCAACAAGAGGCCATCGTCGCAAGGTCGCCTGATAATTTCCCATAATCCAGGACACTTTGAGGAATAACCTGATCAAAACCAAACTGGCGGGCGCATCTATGAGGATTGTACATTTCTAAAGATGCAAGATCTCCACTCCTAAAGGGTAGCCAGCCTACCCGAATGCTCACGAGGAATTCGGTGGCAAGCCACCCATCCTCAGTCAATACGTCAACGGGGTTATCCTGAACATCAGCCTGCCCGCCTAGACATCCTGCTTTGTTTGGGAATATGACCCGATGATGCCCAAAGACCATGTCCTTGCGAAAGAGTAAACGTGCCTCAAGATCTCTAAAGCGAACCGGATGAGCCCCAGCAATGCATATCATGAGGGGTAACTTACGCTTCATAGCCTCAGAGGCGGCAGTGGTGTATAGCCCTTGAAACTGTAGATTGAACCATCCAAACAGATAATGAAGGGGAATCAGCGTGTCTTGTGAGCCCGGGAAGTCAGCAGTGCACGCCTCTCTCAAAGACCGAAATAAATTCGACAACGCCGCCGGGGCCAAGGAAAGACGAACTCCTCGCGCCAGTCTATCAGCCATAATAAAAACCTCCGGCCTAATGCGATTCGGGTACTTGTAGGGGACGGCAAAGTGGCATAGCCAGCAAGCTAAAAAGGCCGTAAGGAATGTAACTCGGTCCATTTCCTTTGCCGCGATAGGAGGCCGAAGGGGTGTATCATAGTCCTGCACCAGAGTGTTTTCTGAACCGACACCAAAGGGATCACGCGGCGAGGGGAAGCCGGTCTCGTATGCGGTGCCTAAGTCGATGAAATGTAGGATCCACTGAGTAATGGAAATAGTCCCAGAATACCTATGAAGTAACTCATAAAAATGGTGGAACACAGCCTTGAGGGAGGAAGAACATCGGAACTCGCCATGAGCAGTCTCACCAAAGAGTGCCTTTTCATCCGGCACATGCTCATCATATCGGGCGCCTAATATAGGGAGCCCGCAAATATATCGCATGTCCCAGAGACTCGGGACAATCTCCTCTTCACAAAGATAACACGTATTGGTGACCGGACTCCAATGTTCTAAGATGCTTTTTAGTAAAGTAATATCATACTCATAATTAAATAGTGACAACATGATGGCCTCATGAATCCCGGCCTTCTTAAGAATCTTCCTCTCGCTGCGCAAGATGTACCGTGCCCACTCTGTGTAGCCGGGATGGTGCGTGACGCTACCGCAAATGTTAAATCGTGAGGCCCACCTCGGTACGCGTTTAGCAGCCATCTCTAAGCCCAAAAAGAAGTTTGACTCTTGATGGGATATTCTGGTGTGGGGTTCAAGGCATAAATGTAAGTCAGGGCCTTGATCGAAGATGCGAGACTTGTTCATCATTCCTGTCACATTACGCTCTAGAGGCGTCCAATTTCCACTCTCAAAATGGGGGTGAGGTTTGTACTCCGTCGGCACCAAAGGCATGGACAAGTGACGGGGTATCTTGTTGTGGAAAATGTCCCTGCCCTCCAACATTACATCACGCCACTCATGCCATATTCCCCGAAAGTGACCGAGGGGATCACATTTCTTGATATACTCCATAATTGCTTCATCATTAGGTTCGTCCAATGGCATGGAGGCACGGCGGGACCACAAGAAGCCCATGAACAATACAAGAAGATAAAGACAGAAGAGCCGGAATACCAAGTCAACACCTGGAGCAATAACGAGAATAGTAAGAAAATACATGGATATTCCGTCTTCCCAACAGTCTTGTATACGCGTCTTGCTTATACAAACCCGTTGGGGGGGCAATTTGTTGAGCCATTTATTTTGCAAAAAAAATAAATTGACATGGTTCAGCAAGAGAATGAGCAAAAGATTCGTGATATGGAGAAGCACGTCAGCTGCCCACTTCACAAACAAGTACCGGATCAGGTCATGATGAACCAGCTCCAGCAAGAACCGGCCACCCATGGAACTCATATAGAGATTCCAACCAGCAAATTAGAGAGGAGTGCTGCTGATCTTCAATCAGAATATGATTATGAGATCAGGGAACTAAACTCTTGGCTTCGTAATGAACAGGAAGAAAATAGAAAATCGCATATAAAGTTGCAGAATGCTGAAAATGAATAAGAACTTGAAAACCATGCGGGAGTCTTATTGCTATAAAAACAAGGTTTGCTTAAAAGGCAAGAAAAATTAGTAAAGGAAGCGAACAATCAACAAAAGAAAGATCTGACACAAAGAATTTTACTACCAGATGAATCACGCTACTTCTTCTTGAGGGGACCTTTATCCATATTGTAAATTGGAGATATCATAGTAAGGCCTCGCAAAAGAACTCAATATGCCATTTGATGTTAAATGAGGATGGATAATTGAAGCATCTGTGTTATCCTACATGTTCGTTTCCATACAATTGTTACTATGCAAGTCCTTTGCCAATGTCTACCGAAAACTACCCTCTAATGTAGAATAAAGCTTACTGTTGAAAGAAACGGTTTAAATGTCATAAAGAGATTCCATGAAAGCTAGCCAGAAGGATAGAACCAGCGATTTACACCTACCGAGATCCACCTAGAGAGGAAGATAGCACCAAGGAGGGAAGACTTGGTAACCCTGCAAAAAGGGTGAATGGGGGTGTATGTGCTCTGTGTCCATGAGTTCTAAATTGAGAAGACATGAGAGGTTACAAAAGAAAAAAAAAACTATCAAACACTCATCGGGTACCTCAGACTTGCTAAGATGATCAAGCCAAAATCGGTTTTGACTTTGGACTAGACCAGGAGCACCAGACTCGATACGCACCAGCAAATCAAAGGGAAGAGATGGGGTTAAAAATTGATTCTGATCCTATATAAAACCAGGAATTATGACCCTATATAAAACCAGAAACCAAAAGATACGACAAAAGGGCTGGTGAACGCCGATCACAGCAGCTAAAGTAAGAGGGAATAAAGATTATAAAAAGTTGATAAATGA
Source organism: Costus lasius (assembly GCA_027563935.2). Lineage (NCBI taxonomy): Eukaryota > Viridiplantae > Streptophyta > Magnoliopsida > Zingiberales > Costaceae > Costus > Costus lasius. The sequence continues at coordinate 58,766,447 of CM050454.1, read as the reverse complement.
AGCAGCTGGGGTTGGACCGGTGGGCACTGATCGCAGCAGTCAAAAAAAACCAACAAAATAAAAGGGAATCGCCGACAAAACGGAGACGGTCGAGGTTGGTAAAAAAGACAAGAAAAAAAAGAGGCCGACACGGTTGACACAAAAAAAAGTGTTACGACCCACTTAGTAAGCAAACTATTCATTAACTTGGTGAGCCGATTTGCAACGTGGCCCAATTTATTAAAATGCTTAAGCCCAAGTTAACAATAGCAAGCCCACTAAGCCTTATAAACCACATAATAGTTTCTCCCACTTGCAATGTGGGACTATACTCGGGGTATTACAATCTCCCCCATTTAAGACTTGACGTCCTCGTCAAGCCCAAACCTTAACACATGCCCAAGAATCATCCCTTAGTCGGCAGCATGTGAGGTCAGCCCAAAGGTGGCTCCACCATCCTCGGTAGCCCTTTCCTATTGGCTTCTCACCATGCTTAGGACTAAGTTTTGCTCTGATACCATTTGTTACGACCCGCTTAGTAAGCAAACTATTTATTAACTTGGTGAGCCGATTTGCAACGTGGCCCAATCTATTAAAATGCTTAAGCCCAAGTTAACAATAGCAAGCCCACTAAGCCTTATATACCATATAATCTCTTCTCCCACTTCCAATATGGGACTAAACTCGGGGTATTACAATAAAATGCTTAAGCCCAAGTTAACAATAGCAAGCCCACTAAGCCTTATAAACCACATGATAGTTTCTCCCACTTGCAATGTGGGACTATACTCGGGGTATTACAAAAAGAGGCGCGGAGAAGAGCAAGGAAGGAAAAAGGTGCCTGTCAAGTAAATTTTGTCTCATTAGGCTGGGATGATATAAAGAGGTGTCGATGGCAAAAAAAAAGGAGGGGAGAAGACAATAGGGAGGAAGGGGAAGAAGGAAAGCCTGCAGCCTGTAAAAGAGGGAGAGAAGCTTAAAAAAAAAGGGGGGATCACAAGGAACAAAAATGCAGGAACGTGAGAAGGTAAAAGAGGGGAGGAGAAACTTCTTTTGATCAGTATCTGAGTTTTCTTTTTTAGGCTTCATGGGCACACTAAGTGCCCTGGCATCACAGAAGACACACACACACCACTTTTTTTCTTTTCTCTCTCGGTTGCTCGATTGTTCGGATTTTCTTTAGGCTTCATGGGCACACTAAGTGCCCTGGCATCACAGAAGACACACACACCACTTTTTTCTTTTCTCTCTCGGTTGCCCGATTGTTCGGATTTTCTTTAGGCTTCATGGGCACACTAAGTGCCCTGGCATCACAGAAGACACACACACACCACCCTTTTTTTTTCTCTCTCGATTGCTCGGATTTTTTTTTTAGGCGTCATGAGCATACTAAGTACCCTGGCATCACACGCTCGCGCCATCTCTCGTTGAGGCCCAAGATGCATTGAGCATCGCACGACATTAGGGGAAGGGGAGAAGACGGTTGAGAACTAAAAGAACTGAGATATGCTAGGGGTAAGAGAAGCCAGTTAAAAAGGGGTGGAGTAAAGAAAAAAAAACAACGAAAAGGGGGAATAGAGCAAGAATAGACTGAGAAGATACCAAGAAGATTCGTTAAAATATACGTGACAAAAAGACAAGAAAAAAAAGAAAAAAGGGAGGAACAAAAAAAAAGAAAAAAAGCAAAGATAGAATAAAATGCGGAAATGGAAGATGAGTACCTGTTCCTCCTAACTCCTTGAGCTCACAAGAGGAGAATAAACGTCCTCGTCAGCGAGAGCTTGCCGCCGTTTGGAATTCTTCCATGGGGCTTTCGCTAAAAAAAAAAAAATAATAATATATAATAGATGAGCTGTATATCTGGAATCCACCAATGTAAAGGGAGAAACGATTATACGACAGGAAATGCTCACCAGCCGAACTTCCTAAAAGATCTGTTCGGCAAAAAACACCAAACCCTGGTGCTGATTTTGCTTCGAAGCACTGCTGGAAATCAGGAGAATGGCTGGCCCTAATAATCGATGGGGATTTCTTTCAATCCGCTGGGAGGAATCCTGAGACCAACGAGTTCGAATCATACGAAAAGAATAACAGAGGATGCAGACCAATAAACGAACGAAGGGATAATAGCTTATACGTCAATCTAAGTGTGCGGGGAACGCCAATCCTTTGCCCTCTGCCCCCCATGAAGCTCAGATTTGGCGTGGGATTACCACCGTCGTAGTGCGATTCGCCAGCGCTCGCCCGTCTTCTCACTCGGCCGGTAGCACCATGTCCTTTGAGATCATCGCCCGGAACCCTAATCTCATTACCAGTGTTGCTGGAGATCAGTGGGTCCTCTCCTTCTCTGCTGTCCTTCAGAGAATCAGTGCTCCCCCTTCGTTCGAAAGCAGCCGTCGCCTAGATGGGCTGTTCATGACCCGCACGCCGCCTAAGTGACAAAAGGGACGCATCTCCCTTCCGAACGGTCGACTTTACTCTTCAGGAGTAAATCGCGAGACCAAGGATTCACATGACGTAATCATGTCCTGTCGGGTTTCGGCTTAACGAGAGACGCTAGATCGGCGATAACATTAAGTAACAGGTTTAAAGGAACCGTAACATGCTACGTTAAATTCCAGACATCTGACCTGTACCCTCTCGGTTCGTAACTTCGCATCAGTCCAAACATCACTCAAATCTACCGATTAAACGGAGTTGCCAAATTTCGTCAAATGGTCAAAATGAGCCCCACTCCACCCAAATTCCACTCGCTGACTGACTATCCCTACAGCAAGAGAGGGAAAGGAGATTCCGCTTTTCGATTGAGGCCATGAGATCAAGCTACTCCTCAACCAAGGTCGCGAAGCCCGTAGAGGGCTACGTGGTATGACTAGGTTCTCCCTTCAAATTCTAACCCAGACAATGCGACTGGGAGTTAATGGCGTTACGCGTCATGGCAATTTAAATAGTACATTTAGGTAGGATTCGAATGCCTTAGGTCAACGCGACGGAATATCGTTTGGGATGTGCGTACGTCGACGTTCAGCGTCGGGGCGCAGTTCCCCGGTATAACGTTTCGTTCGGCAAGGCCGGATAAATTCTCAAATCAAATTATCCAACATGCCGCAAGGCCGGATAAAATTCTGAATCAAATTATCCAACACGCCGCAAGGCCGGATAAAATTCTGAATCAAATTATCCAACACACCGCAAGGCCGAATAAAATTCTGAATCAAATTATCCAACACGCCGCAAGGCCGGATAAAATTCTGAACCAAATTATCCAACACGCCGCAAGGCCGGATAAAATTCTGAATCAAATTATCCAACACGCCGCAAGGCCGGATAAAATTCTGAATAAAATTATCCAACACGCCGCAAGGCCGGATAAAATTGTTGGGATATGCCCTTAAGGCTAATGTTTGAGGCCTTTGGGATTGTAACAGTATCATGTAATAAACTGTTATGTTTATAAAGGCATGGTTGTTATTTAGTTAAGCTACATTGTCTGCTGCAATATATGTTCTTCTGAATAATGTCTCAAAGTTGTTCAGCTAGGCTGACATGCAGTTAAGTCCTTAGTCGAGATATCTTGGTGAACTTGAGACAGCCTTGATATGCTTGAGACTAATATGTGTTCTAATCTTATAGGATGCTTCGAGCATGAAATAAGATGTAGACTCATGGGTACATTGGATGTACTGGACAGACCCTACTAGGATATTCAATTGCTTGTCACAATGTGAATAATCCTTGTTTACTACAAGTGGCACATCTCCTCTGACTTGAGATCACTTGTGTTTCTAAATGATGATTGTCATTGTTTTGAGGTAGTTCAATATCATTTGAAAGATAATGGTCATAGACTATCTTGGATAATGATCATGAGTCAGGTTAGGGCACTAGTGATAGACATAGGATTGCCGTCTCCTTGTTTAAGGAGTGTGGTGTTCTAAAGGGGCCCCCCAGGCTGAGATGATTGAGAAAGTGTATGGCCATACCCAGGTGACTATGCTCATCTGATCTAATCATGCTCATCATATTGGAGCTACAAGCTTGACACGCTTGTCCAATAAGAACACCCAGTGGCAAAGGAAATATGTATGCCTAGTGAAAAGGATTCACACTTGAGCTGTGTTTTGGGTGTAGTCTTGGAAGACTCTTTCCTTTATATCGGGAGACAGTGATGTGTTGCTAGATACCCCTCACTGATCGTGATAACGTAAGTTATCGTTACCGACATTTAAAGGAAACCCTCAGGGTCGCACAATTTGATGATATGGCTTACTTAAGTCAGATCGTGTGGACTGAATTGTTTCGGTTCAGTTTAAAGGGATTTAAACTCTGATTGTAAGTGAGATCTGGTCTGATCATGTTTGATTGATTAGGGCTTGAGATCGGTAAGCTTCGATCGAGAGTGTTGATGCTAGATCGATCAGATCAGAAGCATCTGGAGATGAATGGTCAGATCTAGGACCTTAGGGTCTAATTCGATCTAGACTTAATGTTTGGGCTGATTTGGTTTGGTCATTGAACCAAACATCTTGAACCGGCTCATGAGTTGAGCGCAAGGTTCAGGTGGGAGAAGAGAGTTGCGCATGGTTCACTTGGTGAACGCATAACGCATGTAATCAAGGCTTGCTATTTTGGGAACTTTCGGTTTTCAAAGTGGGAACGTTTCCACGTTCACTTGCAACGCCTCCTCTCTATTCCTCTCGCTAATTCGCTCTTGGCATTGGACGACTCACGGCTGGCGGCGTGAAGGTTGACGACAAGAGGATTCGGCCAAATTTTCATCTCATCATCCCTCAAACGATCAAGGAAGCTTTGGAGCATTGCTAGCACAAATCGCCCCAAAGAAGTAGGCCTTCTTCCTCTTGTGTGCAACAACCTTTGGAGGAGATCTCTTTTGCTTTCTTCTTCCAAGACACCATCCAAGAGATGGCGACGGTATGGATCCTTCTCATATCTATCTAAGTTGATCATATGCGATATAAAGATCTATGAAAGCCCTTCTTCCGCTTGCAAAATTTTATGCGCCACCCTAATAGGGTTTTCACCCCCCCTCTTGGAAGGGGTTCCTTCAAAAATTCTGAATCAAATTATCCAACACGCCGCAAGGCCGGATAAAATTCTGAATCAAATTATCCAACACGCCGCAAGGCCGGATAAAATTCTGAATCAAATTATCCAATACGCCGCAAGGCCGGATAAAATTCTGAATCAAATTATCCAGCAAGCCGCAAGGCCGGATAAAATTCTGAATCAAATTATCCATCACGCCGCAAGGTTGGATAAATTCCCAAATCAAGTTACCCAACACGCCGTAAGGCCAGATAATTACCAAATCCAAGTTATTCAACGTGCCGTGAGGCCGAGTAATTTCCTTCAAGTCCAATATCCAATACGTCTTAATGCATTACGATGGGATATCGTTTGGGAGGTGCGTACGTCGATGTCTATCATCGGGGCGTAGCTCCTCGATATAATGTTGTACTGCCTGGGCCGGATATTGCCCAACACGCCATTACAAGGCTAAAGTTCGACAAACACAAATTACCCACGTTGATGGAACTTTTTTTCTTTTCTCACGTCGAAATATGTATCATGTCAAATTAAATTCATGAATGAAATTTTGTAAATGACATCATCTGATCATCGCTCTTATCTTGTTGCGTATTATAAATCTCTTAATCAAAGGTTCCCTAAATTTTGGGGGTAATTAACAGTGAGCGCTTGCGCTCACTGGAAGTCAGAACCCGCTAAACAAAAACCTTATTAATTTAAGGTGGATTTGAAACGGTCATAATACATTCTCAATGTAACAAAAATGACCCCACACGGGGCACAGTAACGCAGACATACAGGTGCATTGGATGCACTGGAGTGATCCACTGTGAGGATTGACTTGTCTAGTCAACAAGTCAATCTCACATGCAAGAGGTTTGCATTGATCCTTAGACTTGAGGTATTCATGTCTACATTTGATGATGGGTATGCTTTAATACAGTCTTACGTCTCTCTATAACTGGGAGATCAAAACGACTATCATTGGGCAGGTCATAAGTCATGTAGAGACATGAATGACCAATAGTAGGATTTGCCCCTTCCTTATTGGAAGCATGATATCCACTCGGGGCGCCCCACCTTATTGGTGCATGACAGGAAAGTGTGGCCACACTTGTTGAGTCATGACCAATGCATTGGATAATAAACTTGAGACTAATCCAATGGCAGGATATCAGCTTAGGCAAAGGGATCTGTAATGCAATAGGAATCCTTGTTGCTTGTTAGGAGTTGTCGCCATAATGACTTAAGTCCTATGACATGGGTAGTAGTGATGTGTTGCTAGATACCCCTCACTATTTATGATGTTTACATCATTACTATCGTCATATGGATCCTACGGGGTCACACGCAATAGACTCTTGACGTTGCTTTATTCAGAAGCCTTAGGATCAAGTTATTGGATAACTTGGATCCATTTGGAAGATTTCATCAGCGCCAATGGGCCTGATGAGTTGGAAGAAAGTTATTGGAGCCAAACTTCATTTTTGGCAGGTTGACCCGAAATTGACCTAGATTGGTCACATTTGGATTAGGGTTGCATTAGATTAGATCCAATGGCTTAATCAGCCCATGCCATGAAGTTTGGGCTTGCTCATTATCCAATGAGGCCCAATAATTAGTTCTCATGAAGAAGAATTGGCTTAAAAGGGTATAATGGGGAGAAATCTCACCCCATTGGCGCCTAGGGGCATAATGGGGTGAGGGAGGCACCTTTGCTTCGTTATGGAAGTAAAGGGCGCCTAGCCCTTCTTCCTTGGATGGAATGCTTGCCTCTAAGGCAAGTCTTGGGGCTGATATGGCTTGAGAACTTTTATGGGAAGTTCCTAGGCGCATATGGACATAGGGAAGTGGTATATGGTAATGTCTTGGAGACTTACCTTACCTCAAACCCTAGTTTCTCCCAAAACCCTTACCCTAGCCGAAACTCCTCATGCATGTTGCGCCTAGCCACTTGGCCTTTGATGGTAAGAATGCATTTGAGGCATGTCTTGGGCTGATATAGTGTTTAGACTTTTAAGGATAGGTTGAATGAGGTTTATGGTAAAGTCTTGGAGACTTTCCTTACTTCAAAACACCTCATCCTAGCCATACACTTGTTGGGGTATGCCCTTAAGGCTAATGTTTGAGGCCTTGGGATTGTATAAGTATCATGTAATAAACTCTTATGTTTATAAAGGCATGGTTATTATTCAGGTTGTTACCTTGTCTGCTGTAATAAGTATACTTCTGAATAATGTCTCAAAGCTGTTCAGCTAGGCTGACAGGCTATATGTCCTTAGTCGAGATATCTTGGTGAACATGAGACAGCCTTGATATGATTGAGACTAATATGTGTGCTAATCTTATAGGATGCTTCGAGCATGGAATAAGATGTAGACTCATGGGTACATTGGATGTACTGGACAGACCCTTCTAGGATATTCAATTGTTTGTCACAATGTGAATAATCCTTGATAGCAGCAAGTGGCACATTTTCCTTTGACTTGAGATCACTTGTGTTTCTAAATGATGATTGTCATTGTTTTGAGGTAGTTCAATATCATTTGAAACATAATGATTATAGACTATCTTGGATGATGAGCTTGAGTCAGGTTAGGGCACTAGTGATAGATAAAGGATTGCCGTCTCCTTGTTCAAGGAGTGTGATGTTCTAAAGGGCCCCCCTGTATGAGATGATTGAGATAGTGTATGGCCATACCCAGATGACTATGTTCATCTGAGCTAATCATGCTCATAGTATTGGAGTTACAGGCTTGACATGCTTGTCCAATAAGAACATCCAGTGGCAAAGGAAATATGTATGCCTGGTGAGATGATTCACACTTGTGCCATGGTTTGGGTGTAGTCTTGGAAGACTCTTTCCTTTATATCGGGAGACAGTGATGTGTTGCTAGATACCCCTCACTGATCGTGATAACGTAAGTTATCGTTACCGACATTTAAAGGAAACCCTCAGGGTCGCACAATTTGATGATATGGCTTACTTGAGTCAGATTGTGTGGACTGAATCGTTTGGGTTCAGTTTAAAGGGTTTTAATCTCTGATTGTAAGTGAGATCTGGTCTGATCATGTTTGATTGATTAGGGCTTGAGATCGGTAAGCTTCGATCGAGAGAGATGATGCTAGATCGGTGAGATCAAGAGCATCATGAGATGAACGGTTAGATTGGAAACCTTAGGGTTTGGTTGATCTAGACCGATTGGCTTGGTTTAGTCTTTGAACCAAATTGGTTTGGACCAATTTGGATTGAACCGGTTCACATGGGTGAACGCATGGTTCGATCCATAAGGCGTTTTGGGCGGTTTGATTGGAGTGGAACGCTTGGCTTAATGGTGTTTCCTATTTTGGAAAGGCATTTAGCGCATGTTCCCTAAAAAACGCCAAAATGTCTTGAACGCTTGACATTGAACTCTCGGCTCCTTGCTCTTGCTGGACGAGACTTGGGAGAGTTCTTGTTGACGAGGAGAGGAGGATCGGCCAAGGCTAAAGAAGTCTTCATCTCTTCCCTTTACTCGATCAAGGACAACTCTTGGAACCTTGCTAGCACAAGGAGCACCAAGGAAGTGGGCGCATCCTCATCTTGTGTGCGCGTCCTTTGGAGGAGATCTTTCTTGCTCTCTCTTCCAAGATTCCATCTAACCGTGATGGCTATGGTATGGATCTCAACTTCATCAAAGTTGATCATGTGTTCATGCTAAGATCTTGAAAACCCTTGCTTCCGCTTGCGATTTTTCATGCGCCACCCCCTTAGGGTTTTCGCCCCCCTCTTGAAAGGGGTTTTATCTGCTTGCGCTCCCCCTTGAAGGGGACCCTACAATTGGTATCAGAGCGGGTTGAAGCATGTTAATATGATTGCTTGATATATGATGTGATCCATGTTTGCGCATCTATATGTTTGCTTATGCTTAGATCTTGTTCACATGCGAAAATTGACATGTTATTTCTTCATGCGAAAGTAAGATGTTTACTTCTCTTAGCGCATGTAGTTTGTTCATGATGTCGCATGTCTTCTATTGGCGCTTTGTTTATGTTGTTTTTCAAAACAAAACCTAACTTGCGCGCCTATAACTAGATCTAAAGTGGCGCCTACTATAAACCCTTAGATGGGTTGATGGGGCTGAAGTCACCTCTAGGTTAGATCCATTAGTCTGATCAGACCATCTGACAGCCTAGATGGATCGACCAGATGGCACCTGTGCGCAAGCACGAGGTGGACATAGGTCGATTGCATCTTAGGCGTGTAGCGAGGTCTGGTTGAGACAACCAGTGAACACTCTTGAGTTAGGCCCGGGGTCACACCCGCTTGCCAGAACTCTTGAAAGCTGTTCAGCCCTTAGCGCATGCATGGTTGACCATTAGGTCAACTCGGGTCAGTTAGGACTCGGTGCATGCAAGGGCAGGGGATCTAACTAGATGGATGAGTGGATCCCTATCAATGGACCATTGTAAGGTTGTAGGACACATAAGGAAGTTAAAATTGATGCCTATGGGGTTTTCAAAATTTAATTTCTTGATTGGATCACATGATGATTGAGACCATATGCTTGTTTATTTAATCTTATGTGGGTTGCCCTAATGTGTGCTGTGCTGGGGCCTGCGTGCCTGGTTAATTATAAGTTAATATTATTGTGATCTGCGAATCACTTTTTCCATTAATCTATTGTATAATTGACCTGCGAGTCAAAGCTTGTCTAGATAGATCAAAATGTATTTTGATTAGACAAGAGCACAAAGGCACACATCCAAGAGGGGCATTCAGCTGGTGGCGCACCTGAGGTGCTCTTGGCGCTAGGGCCCTGGGTTGGACCAGATGAGATGCGAAAAGAGCTCAAGTGAAGACTTAAGTAAAATTAAGGTCTTACTTAGGGTTCATGGGCATTTACCACATAAGATCAGCATGCTTTCTCTTTATTGTTTTATAATTAGAAATGCATGAGTTTATCTTCTGCTATCACCATAGGAACATGTATGATAGTCAAGAAGATAAAAGACCGGTAAAATCCAACGCTAACATATCAAGCTCGGAAAGCCTTCTGACGCGAAACCTCACCGTTCTGACTATCGTTGGAGCCGTGTTGTACCCACTCAGTGGGCACGTCCATCTATCTTCAGACGGTGCTGGATTTCACCTGCGTGTTACAGAGAAGGGATTTATCGCTTCTCGTTGCTCAGCATAGCAGGTGGTGGTCCAGGGAGTAGGTCGGGTCAGCTTGACCATGTAGGCTACATATGTGGCGCATATGGTAGCACATGGAGGCAGCCATCTGAGGGATCAGAGACTGTGTTGTACCAACTCAGTTGGCACAGTCTGCTCGATTGCCCAGGTGAAGGGGAATCGCACGGGTTGGCGATTGGCTGGGACAGCCTACCAGAAATTAGTGCTTGTCTTCTCTGTGCATCTTATCTCGCCTGAGCGGGACGCGGAGACCAAGTATGAAATCTGGATCCCATCTCACTAAAAGAGTGTTACTCTTTCGGACTGTTTACTGGATTTTTCAGTCAGACAAAATAGTGAGAAAAGAATCTTTCTTAAGTCCTGGATTGATTCTGAACATTGATACTGACCTTGCTGTTCTTGCTTGTTGTAGATTCCTGCAGCAACGAACACCATGAGCTTCAATGTGCGATCCCTACTGGAAAGGGAGAAGTTTGCTAGGCCGAACTTCTCTGACTGGTTCGGACACCTTAAGATCGTTCTTAAGGCAGAGAGGAAACTGTATGTCCTCGAGACGGCGATACCGCCGCAGCCCGCTCCGAACGCCGCAAGGGCGGTTCGGGATGCCTATGAAAAGCACGTCAATGATAGCATTGATGTCGCTTGCCTGATGCTAGCGTCTATGACGCTACCGCTGCAGCGTCAGCATGAGGATATGTCGGCTATAGAGATTATAGCGAACCTCAAGATGTTGTATGCTGCACAGGCGAGGACAGAACGCTATAATCTGACGAAGCTCTTCTTTCAGAGCAAACTGGCTGAGGGGAGCCCAGTGGGAGCTCACGTGCTCAAGATGATTGGGCACAAGGAGGCTCTGGAGAAACTGGGGCATACCATCAACCAGGAGCTTGCTGTAGATATTATTCTGCAGTCTCTTCCGCCTTCTTTCGATGCGTTCATCATTAACTTTAATATGAACAAAATCGATTGTACGCCGGCAGAGCTGCTGAATATGCTCTTGACTACTGAGGAAACTCTGAAGGGCAAGCCTTCAACCTCTGTCTTAATGGTTCCTTCTAGGAACAAGAAGAAGGGGAAGAAGGGCAAGGCCCTTGTCAAGAACTACAGTAAGGCGCTGAAACAGAAGGTGAAGCGGTCGAAGGACAACAGGTGTTTCCACTGTGGCCAGCTGGGTCACTGGAAAAAGGACTGTAAAGCGCTCCAAGGAGATAAGAGGGGAAGCATCGCTTCTGGCTCAGGTATATACGTGACGGAAGTCATGGTTTCATCTTCTTCTATATCATGGGTGTTGGACACTGCATGTAGAGTTCACATTTGTTCAAATGTACAGGAACTCAAGAGAAGAAGGCAGGTGGCACAGCATGAGGTAGACCTACGCGTTGGAAACGGGGCACGGGTTGCTGCTGTTGCTGTAGGAGACTATTTCATTTCTTTACCATCTGGCATTGTATTAGAATTAAACAATTGTTATTTTGTACCGAGTATCACCAAGAATATTATCTCTATTCCTGCTCTTGTCAGGAAAGGATTTGCCTTTGAATGCAAGATTTCAAAGTGTGTTTTATCTCTAGATAATATTGTGTATGCAACTGGTTCAATTAACAATGGGTTATTCATGTTGGACATGGAAAATTCTATACAAAATATTGATAATAAGAAAGCCAAGTATGCTGATGACAGCACCTTGCTATGGCATAGTCGTTTAGGCCATATTAACAAGAAGCGCATTAAGCGGTTGCATGATCATGGACTGCTGGGATCATTCTCCTACAAGGAGATTGATACATGCAAAGCTTGTTTGATGGGTAAAATGACGAAGTCACCTTTTCCTAACAAAGGTCAAAGGGCTTCAGGTTTACTTGACCTCATACACAGTGATGTGTGTGGGCCATTTAGTAAACATGCTAGAGGTGGCTATCAGTACTTCATTACCTTTACTGATGATTTCAGTAGGTATGGTTATGTCTATCTTATGAGACATAAGAGTGAATCTTTTGACAAGTTCAAAGAGTTCAAGAATGAAGTACAAAATCAGCTAGGCCGAAATATCAAGGCACTTCGTTCTGATCGAGGTGGAGAATACCTAAGTCGAGAATTTACTGACTATCTAAAGGAGTGTGGGATTATCTCACAGCTCACTCCGCCAGGAACACCGCAATGGAATGGTGTGTCCGAGAGGAGAAATAGAACGTTACTTAATATGGTTCGTTCTATGATGAGTCAGGCTACTCTTCCATACTCCTTTTGGGGTTTTGCACTGGAGACAGCTGCAAAGGTACTAAACCGAGTGCCATCCAAGGCAGTTTCAAAGACGCCATATGAGTTATGGTATGGGAAACAGCCTAGCTTGACATTTATCAGGATCTGGGGTTGCGAGGCTTATGTCAAAAAGCTCACCTCTGGGAAACTGGAGAGCAGATCTGAGAAATGTATCTTTGTCGGTTACCCTAAGGAAACTAAGGGTTATTATTTCTACGATCCCAAAGAGAACAAGGTTTTTGTTGCTCGGACGGCCATATTTCTTGAGAAGGAATTTCTTCTGCAAGAGGCCAGTGGGAGAGAAATAAAGCTGGATGAGATTCCAGAAGAAGGACAAAGTAGTCAAGCACAGTTGGATGAGCCTGAGCCGGTGGATCAGGTTATTGAACAACCTGAGGCTCAGATAACACGGGAACCGCGAAGATCGGGAAGGATCCGTCGACAGCCTGAGCGCTATGACGGAGTCTACATCATTGATAATGATGAACCCCTAACTTATGCGGATGCGGTCAGTGGACCAGAGTCAGCGAGATGGCTTGAAGCTATGCGAGCCGAGATGGACTCCATGTCAGATAACCAGGTCTGGGATTTGGTTGATCCGCCTCCGGGAGTAATCCCAATAGGCTGTAAATGGATCTTCAAGAAGAAGATTGACATGGATGGTAACGTAGTTACCTATAAAGGCAGGCTAGTTGCGAAAGGTTTCAAACAAATCTACGGGATTGATTATGATGAAACTTTCTCTCCTGTAGCCATGTTTAAGTCTATTCGGATTCTTTTCGCGATAGCTGCATATTACGATTATGAGATCTGGCAGATGGATGTGAAAACAGCTTTCCTTAATGGAAATCTGGATGAGGATGTGTATATGACACAACCGGAAGGTTTCACTGATCCATCAGATCGTCATAAAATATGCAAGTTAAAGAAGTCCATTTATGGACTTAAGCAAGCATCTAGAAGCTGGAACATTCGTTTTGATGATTCAATCTCTGAGTTTGGTTTCATCAAGAACGAAGATGACCCGTGTGTATATAAGAGGTTTAGTGGGAGCATAATTACATTCCTAATCCTCTACGTCGATGATATCTTAATCATTGGAAATGATATTCCTGAACTGCATGCTGTTAAAGCATGGTTAGGAAAATGTTTCCAGATGAAAGATCTAGGAGAAGCAGCCTATGTGTTAGGTGTGAAGATCTACCGGGATAGATCTAAGAGGCTTCTCGGGCTGTGCCAGAGTACTTACATCGATAAAGTCCTGGAGAGATTCCATTTAGAGAATTCTAAACGTGGATATCTTCCAGTCAGACATGGTCTGAATCTTTCGAAGAGTCAGTGTCCACAAACACAGACTGAGAAAGATGAAATGGACAATACGCCTTATGCTTCGGCTATTGGGTCCATAATGAATGCGATGTTGTGTACCCGCCCAGACGTCGCTTACGGGTTAAGCGGTGACCAGTCGGTTCCAAAGTAATCTAGGTTTGGCGCACTGGATTGCAGTCAAGAACATTATAAAATATCTGCGGAGGACCAAAGATATGTTCTTGATATATGGTGGTCAGGAAGAACTCAGTATAGAAGGATATACTGACGCTTCGTTCCAATCGGACCAGGATGATTTCCGATCGCAATCAGGCTATGTTTTTAGCTTGAATGGTGGAGCAGTGGTGTGGAAGAGTTTCAAACAGTCAACTATTGCTGATTCCACAACAGAAGCCGAGTATGTTGCAGCCTCGGAAGCATCCAAGGAGGCAGTTTGGATTCGCAAGTTCGTGAGAGAACTTGGTGTCGTTCCTTTGAGTGCAGATCCTTTGGTTATCTTCTGTGATAACACTGGAGCAATCGCACAAGCAAAGGAACCACGGTCGCACCAGAAGTCTAAGCACATACAGAGACGGTTTCACTTGATCCGGGAGATCATTGATCGAGGCGAGATCAAGATTTGCAAGGTTCATACAGATGACAATCTGGCAGACCCGCTTACCAAGCCTCTGGCGCAGCAGAAGCATGAGAAGCACTGTAATAATATGGGTTTGAGATTTCTCAACCATTAGATTAAGTGCAAGTGGGAGATTGTTGGGGTATGCCCTTAAGGCTAATGTTTGAGGCCTTGGGATTGTATAAGTATCATGTAATAAACTCTTATGTTTATAAAGGCATGGTTATTATTCAGGTTGTTACCTTGTCTGCTGTAATAAGTATACTTCTGAATAATGTCTCAAAGCTGTTCAGCTAGGCTGACAGGCTATATGTCCTTAGTCGAGATATCTTGGTGAACATGAGACGGCCTTGATATGATTGAGACTAATATGTGTGCTAATCTTATAGGATGCTTCGAGCATGGAATAAGATGTAGACTCATGGGTACATTGGATGTACTGGACAGACCCTTCTAGGATATTCAATTGTTTGTCACAATGTGAATAATCCTTGATAGCAGCAAGTGGCACATTTTCCTTTGACTTGAGATCACTTGTGTTTCTAAATGATGATTGTCATTGTTTTGAGGTAGTTCAATATCATTTGAAACATAATGATTATAGACTATCTTGGATGATGAGCTTGAGTCAGGTTAGGGCACTAGTGATAGATAAAGGATTGCCGTCTCCTTGTTCAAGGAGTGTGATGTTCTAAAGGGCCCCCCTGTATGAGATGATTGAGATAGTGTATGGCCATACCCAGATGACTATGTTCATCTGAGCTAATCATGCTCATAGTATTGGAGTTACAGGCTTGACATGCTTGTCCAATAAGAACATCCAGTGGCAAAGGAAATATGTATGCCTGGTGAGATGATTCACACTTGTGCCATGGTTTGGGTGTAGTCTTGGAAGACTCTTTCCTTTATATCGGGAGACAGTGATGTGTTGCTAGATACCCCTCACTGATCGTGATAACGTAAGTTATCATTACCGACATTTAAAGGAAACCCTCAGGGTCGCACAATTTGATGATATGGCTTACTTGAGTCAGATCGTGTGGACTGAATCGTTTGGGTTCAGTTTAAAGGGTTTTAATCTCTGATTGTAAGTGAGATCTGGTCTGATCATGTTTGATTGATTAGGGCTTGAGATCGGTAAGCTTCGATCGAGAGAGATGATGCTAGATCGGTGAGATCAAGAGCATCATGAGATGAACGGTTAGATTGGAAACCTTAGGGTTTGGTTGATCTAGACCGATTGGCTTGGTTTGGTCTTTGAACCAAATTGGTTTGGACCAATTTGGATTGAACCGGTTCACATGGGTGAACGCATGGTTCGATCCATAAGGCGTTTTGGGCGGTTTGATTGGAGTGGAACGCTTGGCTTAATGGTGTTTCCTATTTTGGAAAGGCATTTAGCGCATGTTCCCTAAAAAACGCCAAAATGTCTTGAATGCTTGACATTGAACTCTCGGCTCCTTGCTCTTGCTGGACGAGACTTGGGAGAGTTCTTGTTGACGAGGAGAGGAGGATCGGCCAAGGCAAAAGAAGTCTTCATCTCTTCCCTTTACTCGATCAAGGACAACTCTTGGAACCTTGCTAGCACAAGGAGCACCAAGGAAGTGGGCGCATCCTCATCTTGAGTGCGCGTCCTTTGGAGGAGATCTTTCTTGCTCTCTCTTCCAAGATTCCATCTAACCGTGATGGCTATGGTATGGATCTCAACTTCATCAAAGTTGATCATGTGTTCATGCTAAGATCTTGAAAACCCTTGCTTCCGCTTGCGATTTTTCATGCGCCACCCCCTTAGGGTTTTCGCCCCCCTCTTGAAAGGGATTTTATCTGCTTGCGCTCCCCCTTGAAGGGGACCCTACAACACTTGGCATGATCCTAGCCCTTGCTCAAACCGCCTCTAGTCCTATTTATAGGACCCATTGTCGCCCTCTCTAGATGATGAATTCTTGGAGGACGTGAACACACATAGAGGGGCGAAAGCAAGGGCAAAGGGCGACCACATCAAAGCTTGGCGCAAACTTCTTCCTTGGAGCCGCAATTTCTTCCTCTCCCTCTCTTCTTGGCGCAAGGACTCTTAGTGCTTGTGGCATCTCCTTGCCACAAGCTCTCTCCCTTCCTTGGCCATAGGCGCACCTTGCTTGAAGGTGGCGCAAGCAAAGAAGAAGAAAGGAAGCAACTTGGCGGCATCATCTTCCTCCTCATCTCCTCTTGGCGCTTTCATCTTAGAGGTGGCGCAAGAGAAGTTAAAAGACCCTAAGGCTCGATTCTCTTCCCGAGGCTAGCACCAAGCGTGGAAGGGAGCAACGATCAAGGAGTCGACGCGTGGATACTTGTAGAGGGCGAACACTTGGGCGCCTTCAACATGGCTTCGACGTCTAGACAAGCAAAAGAGGTACATCTCTAGCACATCCTTGTGTCTTCTCTCTCGCATGGATCCTTGGGGACCGGAATGTGTTTCGGGTGTAATGCTTCTTCCGCTGCGTCCTGGGACTGCAAAATTTTAAATTACACCCCGGCATTCCCTAACAGTGGTATCAGAGCTACTTGCGAGAAACACAAGGTGTACATTTGCTTGTGTGAAAAATTTTTGGAAAATTTTTCATTCATCCATGCGTGTTTAACCTAGAAGGCGCTTTCATCCAAACTTCTTTCATCAATTTTTATGGCCAAAATTTGAATTGTGTTTATGATGGATTTAAGACCAAAGACGCACGTAGTTTTGTCAAGTAGGACGGGCATTGTGTCTTCGGACTGGCTAGGTCTCTTGATCTGACAAAATTGCCAGCCAATAGGGTCCATGAAATCATCATGAAACTTGATCCCAATTTTAGCATAAATTTGGTTAAGAGAGTGCTTTGGATGATATTGGCGCATAAGGTGCTAAAATTTGACTTTTCTGGATTTTCAAATTTTACATGCGCCACTTGATTGGGTTGATATGGTCATAGCGAGTGCCCTCCTGTGTTGTGATGTGGATGAAGAAACCCCTTTCTAGAGGGGGGGCGCAAACCCTAATACCATGCACTTTAAAACTTTTGCATGAGCGGAAGTAGGGTTAAGGATCGCATGTATGATTGAATGATCAACTTAAAACTATGATTGAATGAAATCGATTCATACCATAGCCATGAAGAAGACGTTGCCTTGGAAGCAAAGAGTCAATTGCTTCTTCTCCAAAGGGAATCGCACACAAGAGGATGATGGCAAACTCTTTGTCGCTCCTTGTGCTAGCAAGGCTCCAAAGAATCCTTGATCGAATTGTGAGGGATGAAGATCTTGATCTTTCTTTGGCCGAATCCTCCTCTAAACTCCAAGCGTCGTCACACACACCACAAGAGTCGAGAGAGGAAGTGATGGATAGGCGAGAATAGCATGCTCTATTCGAACGTGAGAGAGTTCTCTCTTTGGAGATCGTGGTTACTAAAAATAGCCACCACTCTCGCTTCAATGTTCACGTTAAGTGAACAAGTCGCCAAGTCATGAACCAAGCGCTCATTCCATGAGCCGGTTCACATTGGTTTCGGTTTAAGAACCAATCAAGCCAATGATCTAGTCTAGATCTTAAATAAACCCTAAGGTTCCCGATCTAACCGTCGATCTCCTCGATGCTCCTGATCTGACCGATCTGGCATCTATTCTCTCGATCGAAGCTTACCGATCTCAAGCCCTAATCAATCAAACATGATCAGACCAGATCTCACTCACAATCAGAGATTAAATCCCTTTAAAACTGAACCTGAACAATTCAGTCCACACGATCTGACTTAAGTAAGCCATATCATCAAATTGTGCGACCCTGAGGGTTTCCTTTAAATGTCGGTAACGATAATTCTCATTATCACGATCAGTGAGGGGTATCTAGCAACACATCACTGTCTCCCGATATAAAGGAAAGAGTCTTCCAAGACTACACCCAAACCACAGCACAAGTGTGAATCATTTCACAAAGCATACATATTTCCTTTGCCACTGGATGTTCTTATTGGACAAGCCTGTCAAGCTCGTAACTCCAATATGATGAGCATGATTAGATCAGATGAACATAGTCACCTGGGTATGGCCATACACTTTTCTCAATCATCTCATCCAGGGGGCCCCTTTAGAACATCACACTCCTTCAACAAGGAGACGGCAATCCTATGTCTATCACTAGTGCTCTAACCTGACTCAAGCTCACCATCCAAGATAGTCTATAATCATTATGTTTCAAATGATATTGAACCATCTCAAAACAATGACAATCATCATTTAGAAAACACAAGTGATCTCAAGTCAGAGGAAATGTGCCACTTGTCTTAATCAAGGAACATTCACATTGTGACAAACAATTGAACATCCTAGTAGGGTCTGTCCAGTACATCCAATGTACCCATGAGTCTACATCTTATTCCATGCTCGAAGCATCCTATAAGATTAGAACACATATTAGTCTTATCCATATCAAGGCTGTCTCATGTTCACCAAGATATATCGACTAAGGACATAATAGCATGTCAGCTCAGCTGAACAGCTTTGAGACATTATTCAGAAGAACATATATTGCAGCAGACAATGTAAACAACTGAATAATAACCATGCCTTTATAAACATAACAGTTTATTACATGATACAGATACATTCCCACAGGCCTCAAACATTAGCCTTAAGGGCATACCCCAACAATCTCCCACTTGCACTTAATCTAATGGTTGAGAAATCTCAAACCCATATTATTACAGTGCTTCTCATGCTTCTGCTGCGCCAGAGGCTTGGTAAGCGGGTCTGCCAGATTGTCATATGTATGAACCTTGCATACTTTGATCTCGCCACGATCTATGATCTCCCTGATCAAATGAAACCGTCTCTGTATGTGCTTGGACTTCTGGTGCGACCGTGGTTCCTTTGCTTGTGCGATTGCTCCAGTGTTATCACAAAAGATAACCAAAGGATCTGCACTCGAAGGAACAACACCAAGTTCTCTCATGAACTTACGAATCCACACTGCCTCCTTGGATGCTTCCGAGGCTGCAACATACTCGGCTTCTGTTGTGGAATCAGCAACAGTTGACTGTTTGAAACTTTTCCACACCACTGCTCCTCCATTCAAGCTAAAAACATAGCCTGATTGCGATCGGAAATCATCCTGGTCCGACTGGAATGAAGCATCAGTATATCCTTCAATACTGAGTTCTTCCTGACCACCATATATCAAGAACATATCTTTGGTTCTCCGCAGATATTTTAAGATGTTCTTGACTGCAATCCAGTGCGCCATACCTGGATTACTCTGGTAACGACTGGTCACGCTTAACCCGTAAGCGACGTCTGGGCGAGTACACAACATCGCATACATAATGGAACCAATAGCCGAAGCATAAGGCGTATTGTCCATTTCATCTTTCTCAGTCTGTGTTTGTGGACACTGACTCTTCGAAAGATTCAGACCATGTCTGACTGGAAGATATCCTTTCTTAGAATTCTCTAAGTGAAATCTCTCCAGGACCTTATCGATGTAAGTACTCTGGCACAGCCCGAGAAGCCTCTTAGATCTATCCCTGTAGATCTTCACACCTAACACATAGGCTGCTTCTCCTAAATCTTTCATCTGGAAACATTTCCTCAGCCATGCCTTAACAGCATGCATTTCAGGAATGTCGTTTCCAATGATCAAGATATCATCGACGTAGAGGACTAGGAAAGTAATCACGCTCCCACTAAACCTCTTATATACACACGGGTCATCCTCGTTCTTGATGAAACCAAATTCAGTAACTGATTCATCAAAACGAATATTCCAGCTTCTCGATGCTTGTTTAAGTCCATAAATGGACTTGTTTAACTTGCATATCTTATGACGATCTGATGGATTAGTGAAACCTTCTGGTTGTGTCACATACACATCCTCATCCAGATTTCCATTCAGGAAAGCTGTTTTCACATCCATCTGCCAGATCTCATAATCATAGTATGCAGCTATCGCGAAAAGAATCCGAATAGACTTAAACATGGCTACAGGTGAGAAAGTTTCATCATAATCTATCCCGTAGATTTGTTTGAAACCTTTCGCAACTAGCCCTGCCTTTATAGGTAACCACGTTACCATCCATGTCAATCTTCTTCTTGAAGATCCATTTACAGCCTATAGGGATAACTCCCGAAGGCGGATCAACCAAATCCCAGACTTGGTTATCTGACATGGAGTCCATCTCGGCGCGCATAGCTTCAAGCCATCTCGCTGACTCCGGTCCACTGACCGCATCCGCATAAGTGAGGGGTTCATCATTATCAATGATGTAGACTCCGTCATAGCGCTCAGGCTGTCGACGTATCCTACCCGATCTTCGCGGTTCCCGTGATATCTGAGCCTCAGGTTGTTCAATAACCTGTTCTACCGGCTCAGGCTCATCCAACTGTGCTTGGTCACTTTGTCCTTCTTCTGGATTCTCATCCAGCTTTATTTCTCTCCCACTGGCCTCTTGCAGAAGAAACTCCTTCTCAAGAAATATGGCCGTCCGAGCAACAAAAACCTTGTTCTCCTTGGGATCGTAGAAATAATAACCCTTAGTTTCCTTAGGGTAACCAACAAAGATACATTTGTCAGATCTGCTCTCTAGTTTCCCAGAGGCGAGCTTTTTGACATAAGCCTCGCAGCCCCAGATCCTGATAAATGTCAAGCTTGGCTGTTTCCCATACCATAACTCATATGGCGTCTTAGAAACTGCCTTGGATGGCACTCGGTTTAGTACCTTTGCAGCTGTTTCCAGTGCAAAACCCCAAAAGGAGTAGGGTAGAGTAGCCTGACTCATCATAGAACGAACCATATCTAGTAATGTTCTATTTCTCCTCTCGGACACACCATTCCATTGCGGTGTTCCTGGTGGAGTGAGCTGTGAGATAATCCCACACTCCTTTAGATAGTCAGTAAATGCATGACTTAGGTATTCACCACCTCGATCTGAGCGAAGTGCCTTGATATTTCGGCCTAGCTGATTCTGTACTTCATTCTTGAACTCTTTGAACTTGTCAAAAGATTCACTCTTATGTCTCATCAGATAGACATACCCATATCTACTGAAATCATCAGTAAAGGTAATGAAGTACTGATAGCCACCTCTGGCATGTTTACTAAAAGGCCCACACACATCACTGTGTATAAGG
This sequence comes from Costus lasius, assembly GCA_027563935.2. NCBI lineage: Eukaryota > Viridiplantae > Streptophyta > Magnoliopsida > Zingiberales > Costaceae > Costus > Costus lasius. The sequence continues at coordinate 58,744,902 of CM050454.1, read as the reverse complement.
TCAAGTAAACCTGAAGCCCTTTGACCTTTGTGAGGAAAAGGTGACTTCATCATTTTACCCATTAAACAAGCTTTGCATGTATCAATCTCCTTGTAGGAGAATGATCCCAGCAGTCCATTATCATGCAACCGCTTAATGCGTTTCTCGTTAATATGGCCCAAACGACTATGCCATAGCAAGGTGCTGTCATCAGCAAACTTGGCTTTCTTAATATCAACATTTTGTATAGAACTTTCCATGTCCAACATGAATAACCCATTATTAATTGAACCAGTTGCATAAACAATATTATCATATGACAAAACACACTTTGAAATATTGCATTCAAAGGAAAATCCCTTCCTGACAAGAGCAGGAATGGAGATAATATTTTTAGTTATACTGGGAACAAAGTAACAACTGTTTAGTTCCAATACAAGTCCAGATGGTAAAGAAATAAAGTAGTCTCCTACAGCAACAGCAGCAACCCGTGCCCCGTTTCCAACTCGTAGGTCCACCTCATGCTGTCCCACCTGCCTTCTTCTCTTGAGTTCCTGTACATTTGAACAAATGTGAACTCCACATGCAGTGTCCAACACCCATGATATAGAAGAAGAAAACATGACCTCAGTCACGAAATATACCTGAGCCAGAAGCAAAGCTTCCCCTCTTATCTCCTTGGAGCGCTTTACAGTCCTGTTTCCAGTGACCCAGCTGGCACAGTGGAAACACCTGTATTCCTTGGACCGCTTTACCTTCTGCTTCAGAGCCTTGCTGTAACTCTTGACAGTGGCCTTGCCCTTCTTCCCCTTCTTCTTGTTCCTAGAAGGAACCATCAAGACAGAGGTTGAAGGCTTACCCTTCAGAGTTTCCTCAGTGGTCAAGAGCATATTCAACAGCTCTGCCGGAGTACAATCGATTTTGTTCATATTAAAATTAATAATGAACGCGTCGAATGAAGGCGGGAGAGACTGCAGAATAATGTCTACAGCAAGCTCCTGGTTAATGGTATGCCCCAGTTTCTCTAGAGCCTCCTTGTGCCCAATCATCTTGAGCACGTGAGCTCCCACTGGGCTCCCTTCAGCCAGTTTGCTCTGAAAGAAGAGCTTTGTCAAATTGTAGCGTTCTGTCGTCGCCTGTGCAGCATACAGCATCTTGAGGTTTGTAATCATGTCTATAGCCGACATGTCCTCATGCTGACGCTGCAGCGGTGGCGTCATAGACGCTAGCATCAGGCAAGCGACATCAATGCTATCATTGACGTGCTTTTCATAGGCTTCCCGAACCGCCCTTGCGGCGTTCGGAGCGGGCTGCGGCGGTATCGCCGTCTCGAGGACATACAGTTTCCTCTCTGCCTTAAGAACGATCTTAAGGTGTCCAAACCAGTCAGAGAAGTTCGGCCCAGCAAACTTCTCCCTTTCCAGTAGGGATCGCACATTGAAGTTCATGGTGTTCGTTGCTGCAGGTATCTACAACAATGCAAGAACAGCAAGGTCAGTATCAATGTATAAGAATCAATCAGGACTTAAGAAAGATTCTTTTTCTCACTATTTTATCAGGCGTGAAAAATCCAGCAAAACAGCCCGAAAGAGTAGAACTCTTTTAGTGAGATGGGATCCAGATTTCATACTTGGTCTCCGCGTCCCGCTCAGGCGAGATAAGATGCACAGAGAGTACAAGCACTAGTTTCTGGTAGGCAGTCCCTGCCGATCGCCAACCCGTGCGATTCCCCTTCATCTGGGCAGTCCAGCAGACTGTGCCAACTGAGTTGGTACAACACAATCTCTGACCCCACAGATGGCTGCCTCCATGTGCTACCATATGCGCCACATATGTAGCCTACACGGTCAAGCTGACCCGACCTACTCCCTGGACCACCACGTGCTATGCTGAGCAACGAGAAGGGATAAATCCCTACTCTGTAACACGCAGGTGTAATCCCGCACCGTCTGAAGATAGATGGACGTGCCCACTGAGTGGGTACAACACGGCTCCAACGATAATCAGAACAGTGAGGTTTCGCGTCAGAAGGCTTACGAGCTTGATATTTCAGCGTTGGATTTTAACGGTCTTTTATCTTCTTGCCTATCATGCAATTCCTATGGTGATAGCAGAAGATAATTTAATCATGCAATTCTAATATTAAGCAATAAAAGAAAGCATGAATCTTATGTGGTAAAAGCCCATAGCCCTAGAAGACCTTAACCTAACTTAAGTCTTCATTTGCTCTTCATGGGTCTTTAGCTGCTCATCTGGCCCAAACCAGGGCCCAAGCGCCATCTGCAGCACAGGTGCGCCCACCAAGAATTTGCGCCTGGTCCCAGAGTCGAACCCTGGACCTCCCACCTGGTCAAGCTACTGCTGCATGCGCCTCTGCCAAGTGTGCTCAGTGCTCTTGTCTAATTAAATTACAAATTTAACTATCTAGACAAGAGTGACACGCAGGTCACTAACATTTTATAAATTAAAACAATGTGATGCGCAGATCACAATAATTAATTTACAATTTTTAATACAGGCACGCAGGCCCCAGCACAGCACACAATTAATATGGGCAGCCCACATAAGACTAAATAAACAAACATATGCATCAATCAATAACCATGTGATCCATAAAAATTAAAATTTTCGAAAACCCCATAGGATCAATTTTAATTTTTCCTTATTTCCCCTACAACCTTACAACGGTCCATTACTAGGGATCCACTCATCCAACCTAGTCAGATCCACTGCCCTTGCATGCACCAAGTCCTAACTGACTTGAGTCGACCATAGGGTCAACAATGCATGCGCCAGGGCTGAACGACCACACAGAGTTTTGGCAAGCGGGCGTGACCCCGGGCCTAACTCAGGTACGTTCATTAGTCATCAAAATCAGACATCGCTACACACCTGTTTGCAGTCGACCTATAGCCACCATAGGCTTGCGCCAAGGTGCTATCTGATCGACCCATTCAGGTTGTCAGATGATCTGATCAGACATTCTGGATCTAACCTAGGGGGTGACTTCAACCCTAATAACCCGTCTAAGGGTTTACAGTAGGCGGCTTAGATCTAAGGTGATACGCGCAAGAGATATAAGTTTTTGATAAAAACTCTATAGCAAGCGCCAAGGCATCTTACATGCGTAACACATAAACATACATCAAAGACCTTAAGCTAGCATGTAGTTTATCGCATGTTATTAGATCTATTCATAGGATGCGCAAACATGGATCACAAAGAAGCAATCAAACAAACATACATTATAACGCATGGCTCTGATACCAATTGAAGAAACCCCTTTCTAGAGGGGGGCGCAAACCCTAATACCATGCACTTTAAAACTTTTGCATGAGCGGAAGTAGGGTTAAGGATCGCATGTATGATTGAATGATCAACTTAAAACTATGATTGAATGAAATCGATTCATACCATAGCCATGAAGAAGACGTTGCCTTGGAAGCAAAGAGTCAATTGCTTCTTCTCCAAAGGGAATCGCACACAAGAGGATGATGGCAAACTCTTTGTCGCTCCTTGTGCTAGCAAGGCTCCAAAGAATCCTTGATCGAATTGTGAGGGATGAAGATCTTGATCTTTCTTTGGCTGAATCCTCCTCTAAACTCCAAGCGTCGTCACACACCACAAGAGTCGAGAGAGGAAGTGATGGATAGGCGAGAATAGCATGCTCTATTCGAACGTGAGAGAGTTCTCTCTTTGGAGATCGTGGTTACTAAAAATAGCCACCACTCTCGCTTCAATGTTCACGTTAAGTGAACAAGTCGCCAAGTCATGAACCAAGCGCTCATTCCATGAGCCGGTTCACATTGGTTCGGTTTAAGAACCAATCAAGCCAATGATCTAGTCTAGATCTTAAATAAACCCTAAGGTTCCCGATCTAACCGTCGATCTCCTCGATGCTCCTGATCTGACCGATCTGGCATCTATTCTCTCGATCGAAGCTTACCGATCTCAAGCCCTAATCAATCAAACATGATCAGACCAGATCTCACTCACAATCAGAGATTAAATCCCTTTAAAACTGAACCTAAACAATTCAGTCCACACGATCTGACTTAAGTAAGCCATATCATCAAATTGTGCGACCCTGAGGGTTTCCTTTAAATGTCGGTAACGATAATTCTCATTATCACGATCAGTGAGGGGTATCTAGCAACACATCACTGTCTCCCGATATAAAGGAAAGAGTCTTCCAAGACTACACCCAAACCACAGCACAAGTGTGAATCATTTCACAAAGCATACATATTTCCTTTGCCACTGGATGTTCTTATTGGACAAGCCTGTCAAGCTCGTAACTCCAATATGATGAGCATGATTAGATCAGATGAACATAGTCACCTGGGTATGGCCATACACTTTTCTCAATCATCTCATCCAGGGGGCCCCTTTAGAACATCACACTCCTTCAACAAGGAGACGGCAATCCTATGTCTATCACTAGTGCTCTAACCTGACTCAAGCTCACCATCCAAGATAGTCTATAATCATTATGTTTCAAATGATATTGAACCATCTCAAAACAATGACAATCATCATTTAGAAAACACAAGTGATCTCAAGTCAGAGGAAATGTGCCACTTGTCTTAATCAAGGAACATTCACATTGTGACAAACAATTGAACATCCTAGTAGGGTCTGTCCAGTACATCCAATGTACCCATGAGTCTACATCTTATTCCATGCTCGAAGCATCCTATAAGATTAGAACACATATTAGTCTTATCCATATCAAGGCTGTCTCATGTTCACCAAGATATATCGACTAAGGACATAATAGCATGTCAGCTCAGCTGAACAGCTTTGAGACATTATTCAGAAGAACATATATTGCAGCAGACAATGTAAACAACTGAATAATAACCATGCCTTTATAAACATAACAGTTTATTACATGATGCAGATACATTCCCACAGGCCTCAAACATTAGCCTTAAGGGCATACCCCAACAGTGGAAGCATGTTTCCACTTGTGATGAATGCTTGTAAAATCTTTTTCCACCTGCGTGTGGTTTTCTCCCTATCTTGTTGTAAAGAATTTTTTATCTTGTTTAGAATAGATGTAGAATTATATGATAGGTTAGGGCTTCATCTTGACAACAAGGAGCCTTCTTCAATTGGAGTCAGAAGTGGCGCCAGCTTTGGAAGCATGGTGATGGACTTGCGGCTGAAGGAAGGACACATGCTTTCAGCTTCTGGCATGGGCTGATTTGCTTTAGGGACTCGCAACCCTTGGATGCATGATAACATGTCACATGGCTCGTGACAAGTTATGTGTATGAAAAGGGCTATGACCATATCGACCAAAATAGCATGCCTGTGATGGTTTATTATTTTGTCCATAGCATTCCTGTGATGTTTTTCCTTTGCTGCCATAACCATAGGAAAACTGCATGCTAGAAAAGAATAAAACAAACATGCAAAAACTCTCAATACAATATCAAGTCGATAGCCTTCTAACGCGTAGCCCTCATCAAACTATCGATCGGTGGTGTTCTGAACTGTTTCCCACCCTTGTGGGACACACCCACTTATCTTTAGAAGGTGTGTGGTGACAATGATTTCCCCAGTCCAGTTTTAACCTGGGCGTGCCTTCGCAAGGAAATTTGTTGGCCCTGGGCATAACGGTTAGGACCAGACTTGACTGGTTTTTCATATGTCATTGACATGATGAATTACTAGAGGCAGCTGTTGAGAGGATAGGGTTTTGTGTTGTATCCAACCCTCGCTGGACACAGGGCGCCTATTATGTCTTAACTAAGAGGAATTGTGCATGGCACAATTGGCTGGCATGCCTACCTAAGGAAGCATGAGACTCTCTGTGCATCTCAACTCACCCTCGTGAGTCGCGGAGACCTTATGTGAAATTAGGATCCTACCCACTTATTTCCATGTTGAGTTAGAGAGTTCTCAACTTGTTTTGGAAGTAGTGGGAGCATAGCATTTAATTTAAAGTCCTTGTTAAATGCTTTATCATTGTACTTATTTTACTTATTTGCTTATTGTAGAAGGCATCTCCTGATCTAAGATTGAAACTTTATAAACATAAACTGGATGGGACAAATTGGACAAAATGGTTCAAGATTTTGTCCAAGATACTGGAACAAGAAAATAAGGTGCATCTTCTTGAAAGACCTCCATCCCAGCCCAGTGTATATTTCACTAATGACTGGGAGTGGAATGTCTATCTTGAACATTGTGAACATAATGAACAGTACACTGCTCTTGTCTTAGAGTGCATGACCCCATAGGTCAAGGTTGAATGTGATGAGATGGGGATCTATGATCTAATCATACATCTCAAAGGTCTCTTCACACCATGCTCTATAGACAATGATCAGGAGAGTTCTGTTGGATCTTCAGAATGTGTGCCTGAATCTGAGAAAGACCATGGTTCTGTATCTTTGAAGCTAATACTTCGGAAGACTGGGAATGCATGGGTATTTCGAAGAGGATTAATGGCCAAGAAGAGCATGGCAAAGAAGAAGGGATGTAATCCATCCGCTTCAGGTATTGTGTTACCGAGGTCTTTTGTCTACTTCTTATTCATGGGTACTGGGTACCGTATGAGAGGCTCACATATGTTTTACATGTGCAAGAGCTCAAAAGAAGTAGGATGAAGAGGCTTGATGGGATCGACTCTCGGGTCAGGGACGGAGCATTGGATGCTGCTGTTGATATCATCTCACTGCCTTGAAGACTTTATATAGAACTTTGCTATTATTGTATCAGCTTATGTATTAGAACATCATTCCTTTTGGAAAGGACTTCAGTTTGAAATAATAAATAATATTTTTCTTTAATCTGAGATGTTCTATTGAAGTGATACAATTGACAATAGTTCTATATGTAATACAAGATCAGATCTAATGATTCAATAAAATTCCTCTTATAGCATTGTCTCTTGAACCATAGAACAATGGTCTCATCCAAAAGTCCATGGACTATTGGGATCATTATCCTTTCAGGATTATGATACATGTGAGCCTAGTTCAAAGGAACAATATGACAGATGCTGCCTTCATCGTAAAGGATGGAAGGACTATTGGCTTGTTGGATCTAATACACAAAATGTAAGTAGACCCATGTAAACAAGCTCTAAGAGGAGTTATATATACTTCATTTAGGTGTGGGTATGCCTTATGCAACCCAATAACTTTGGAAAAATCCAAGAAGTTCACAAATGAAGTATTGAGTCAAATTGAAGGATCTATTAAAGCACCTTGATTGGATCAAGATAATTAGTGCAGAATTTGATGACTGTCCTAAGAAGTGTGGAGTGACCTCACAGCTTTCTTAGTACACCACTATGTGGTGAATTTCAAAGAAAGAAAAAGGAACACATTGGATGTGGTTCCATCTTTGAATAGTCATGCAAATATACTACTATGATGCCATGCAAACAGATGTACTGCTGCTCCGTAAGAAAATGTCTAAGTTAGCTTTTGAGTTACAAACTGCAAATATCCCATTTCTTCAATGGAATTGGCAATGTAATGTGCAGTGATTCAAAAGTATGTATTTGTGGTGCACTATAGAGTGCTAATTCTATCCCATGGAGAACAAAATATTTGTTGCTCAAAATGCTGTCTCTCTTGAGAAAGTATTTCTTTTAAAAGAAGCTAGTGGGAGTAGATTTGATTTGAACAAGGTCCAGAATCAACCACAATATAATTAGGCACACATGGAGAGCAAAATCTCACATACAGGTTGAAAGTCAACCTGAGGTTCAAGTAACACAGGAATAACATAAGTCTGGATCGATTCGATATGCTGGGCATGACGAATTTTTCATCAAGCATGAACCTAAGACTTATGAGGAAATGGAAGCGATCGGTGGACCAGATTCGAAGAAATGGCTAAGGGCCATGAGAACCATAATGGACTCCATGTATGCTAATCAAGTTTGGGACTTGATGAGCTGCCAAAAGGGGTAATTCCCACAGGTTATAATAAATCTTCTAGGAAGATATACATGGAAGGTAACATTGTTACCTTAAAAGACAAGCTAGTGAACAATAATTTCAGTCAAATCCACAGGGTGGATAATGATGAAATTTTCACCAATAGCTGAGCTTTAAGTCCATTAGGGATCTGCTTGTTATAATTGCATGATCAATTATGGCATCTTGTTATGATAACTGCTTTTCTTGCATGGACATCTGAAAAGATATCTATAAGGAAATAGCCAGAAGGTTTTCATATCAAGGCCATATAGATATGCATGATGTTATGCAAGCATGTTTGAAATAGCCTGTGTTTACAAGAAGATCAGTGGGAGCACCTTAATAGTATTTCTTGTCTAGATGATTGATGATATTCTCCTCACATGGAATGACATCTCAGCTCTTCACATGGTGAAGAAAAGGTTTGATATGTATTTCGAGAAGAATGATCTAGGGAATGATGCCTGCATCCTAGGCATGAGGATCTATAGATAAAGATCCAAGAAAGTCATTGCCCTTTAGTCAATCTATGTTCATCCAAGAGTTTCTGGAGAGGTTTATATTGGATGATTCCAAATATTGATACCTTCCAGGAAGATATGGTCTGAGTCTCTCAAAGATGTTGTGTCCTATGGCACAGCTGGAGAGTAATAACATGGGTCTAAAATCCTGATATGTGGTGTGTAGGATGGATCATGTTTTGAATAATATACTCAAGACCATTTGTGGCAAATGCTTGGAGCATAGCCAGCAAGTTTCAATCAGATTTCAGTGTTTAACATTAGACAGCTGTGAAAGCGATCCTTATATATATACTTGGGAAGTATAAAGGATTGGAGTCTAGTCTATGCTAGACAGGAAAGAATTTTGTGTACAAGGGTACACTGACACTTCGTTCCAGTCTAGTGACTATTGATCACAGCCAGGATTGCGCTTTGCCTTGTTATGGTGTTGTGTGCTGAAAGAGAATTATGCAAACCAAAGTGGCAAGATTCTACAAATAAGGCTGAGTACATTGCAGCTCCTTGTGGCAGCCAAGGAGGCAGCTTCATTCATTTGAACTTGATCTAGTTCATAGTGCTTAATGGTCCAGTATAGTCCTTACTGGGACCATAGCATAGGAGAAGGAACTTAATACTCAAGTATGTACTGCAGCATATCATCTGATCTTAGAGATCATGGATAAGGATGATGATCAAATTTGATAAAATAAACACAGATAGCAATCTGGAAAAACCCACTGACCTAGCCTCTGGCGCAGCGGAAGCTAAATGGGTCATACTAGAGACATTGGAACTGACCAAACATCAGTTGCCCTTGGTCTTAGTGCAAGTGGGAGATTGTTGGTGTATATGCCCTAAAGACCAATGTATGGACATGGTTAGGCATTGGTTGAATGTACTTTGATAGAACTATTACTCTTTATATAGGCATGGTCATTATTATGCAGACTTCTCTACCTGCGTTGATGTATTGAGTTGCATAAATAATGTCCCAGGAGTTTGGATTGGATCCATTCTCATAAGCTATCCCCAGACAAGGTACCTTAGCAGATATGGGACAGCTTTGGTACATGTGAGACTGGTGTATGGGCTGGTTAGGTGCGGGGCACAGTAACGCAGACATACAGGTGCATTGGATGCACTGGAGTGATCCACTTTGAGGATTGACTTGTCTAGTCAACAAGTCAATCTCACATGCAAGAGGTTTGCATTGATCCTTAGACTTGAGGTATTCATGTCTAGATTTGATGATGGGTATGCTTTAATACAGTCTTACGTCTCTCCGTAACTGGGAGATCAAAACGACTGTCATTGGGCATGTCATAAGTCATGTAGAGACATGAATGACCAATAGTAGGATTTGCCCCTTCCTTATTGGAAGCATGATATCCACTCGGGGTGCCCCACCTTATTGGTGCATGATAGGAAAGTGTGGCCACACTTGTTGAGTCATGACCAATGCATTGGATAATAAACTTGAGACTAATCCAATGGCAGGATATCAGCTTAGGCAAAGGGATCTGTAATGCGATAGGAATCCTCGTTGCTTGTTAGGAGTTGTTGCCATAATGACTTAAGTCCAATGACATGGGTAGTAGTGATGTGTTGCTAGATACCCCTCACTATTTATGATGTTTACATCATTACCATCGTCATATGGATCCTACGGGGTCACACGCAATAGACTCTTGACGTTGCTTTATTCAGAAGCCTTAGGATCAAGTTATTGGATAACTTGGATCCATTTGGAAGATTTCATCAGCGCGAATGGGCCTGATGAGTTGGAAGAAAGTTATTGGAGCCAAACTTCATTTTTGGCAGGTTGACTCAAAATTGACCTAGATTGGTCACATTTGGATTAGGGTTGCATTGGATTAGATCCAATGGCTTAATCAACCCATGCCATGAAGTTTGGGCTAGCTCATTATCCAATGAGGCCCAATAATTAGTTCTCATGAAGAAGAATTGGCTTAAAAGGGTATAATGGGGAGAAATCTCACCTCATTGGCGCCTAGGGGCATAATGGGGTGAGGGAGGCGCCTTTGCTTCGTTATGGAAGTAAAGGGCGCCTAGCCCTTCTTCCTTGGATGGAATGCTTGCCTCTAAGGCAAGTCTTGGGACTGATATGGCTTGAGAACTTTATGGGAAGTTCCTAGGCGCATATGGACATAGGGAAGAGGTATATGGTAATGTCTTGGAGACTTACCTTACCTCAAACCCTAGTTTCTCCCAAAACCCTTACCCTAGCCGAAACTCCTCATGCATGTTGCGCCTAGCCACTTGGCCTTTGATGGTAAGAATGCATTTGAGGCATGTCTTGAGCTAATATAGTGTTTAGACTTTTATGGATAGGTTGAATGAGGTTTATGGTAAAGTCTTGGAGACTTTCCTTACTTCAAGACACCTCATCCTAGCCATACACTTGGCATGATCATAGCCCTTGCTCAAACCGCCTCTAGTCCTATTTATAGGATCCATTGTCGCCCTCTCTAGATGATGAATTCTTGGAGACGTGAACACACATAGAGGGGCGAAAGCAAGGGCAAAGGCCGACAACATCAAAGCTAGGCGCAAACTTCTTCCTTGGAGCAGCAATTTCTTCCTCTCCCTCTCTTCTTGGCGCAAGGACTCTTAGTGCTTGGTGGCATCTCCTTGCCACAAGCTCTCTCCCTTCCTTGGCCATAGGCGCACCTTGCTTGAAGGTGGCGCAAGCAAAGAAGAAGAAAGGAAGCAACTTGGCGGCATCATCTTCCTCCTCATCTCCTCTTGGCGCTTTCATCTTGGAGGTGGCGCAAGAGAAGTTAAAAGACCCTAAGGCTCGATTCTCTTCCAGAGGCTAGCACCAAGCGTGGAAGGGAGCAACGATCAAGGAGTCGACGCGTGGATACATGTAGAGGGCGAACACTTGGGCGCCTTCAACATGGCTTCGACGTCTAGACAAGCAAAAGAGGTACATCTCTAACACATCCTTGTGTCTTCTCTCTCGCATGGATCCTTGGGACCGGAATGTGTTTCGGGTGTAATGCTTCTTCCGCTGCGTCCTGGGACTGCAAAATTTTAAATTACACCCGGCATTCCCTAACAAAGATGACTAACTAATTCTTTAATATCTTTAATCTCTTTATTTTGATTTGTCATTAATTGATTTTGACTAACCATAAACTTCTCAAGCATGGACTCTACATTAAAAGAATTTACCTCCTCAGTTAAGGTTTGCCATCCTTCATTCTCAAGCAGCTTGACAGCATCTTCAATGGTCTTGCTCATGAGAGCTCCTCCTGCAGTAGCATCAATAGTTAGTCTGGTATTATATTGCAAACCATTGTAAAAAGTATGAATTAAACCCCAATTTTCAAGGCGATGGTAAGGACACTTCTACCCCAAATCGTTGAAACGCTCCCATGGCTCGCTAAATGATTCACCATCTCTCTATGGCAAACTTATGATCTGGTTCCTCAATTTGATGGTCTTGCTTGGTGGGAAGTATTTCATCAAGAAAGCATTGGACAATTGTTCCCATGTGGTGAAGGTACCGGTAGGTCGAGAATGTAGCCAAGAATGCGCTCTATCCCTAAGAGAAAAAAGAAACAATCTTAGTTTTAATGCATCATCAGAAATTTCATTAATTTTAATGGTTTCACAATATTCAAGGAAAAAAATAAATGTTGATAAGGATATTCAATTGGTGATCCTCCAAACTGATTAAGCTGGATCGTAGACAAGAAGGCGGGATTGATCTCAAAATTATTGGCTTCAATAGCAAATCTGGCGATGCTAAAGTGTATCTCTTATGGGTTAGGGGCTGCATAGTCCCTAAGTGATTTCCAGTTTGCCATCAGATCTAAATTTCCTTTGTAGTCTAATGCAGATAGGTCAAATAACTCAAGTAAAGAGAAAAGAACAAAAAGATAGAACATAAATAGGAAATAAACAAAACCTAGTCTAGCAATACTATCAATTATTTCAATATTGACAAAAACCAAGTTCCTCAGCAATGGCGTAAAAAACTTGTTGCTGTCCGCAAGTGCACAGATACTCAAAGTAAAAAAAAAAGATATCAAACCACAGAGGCCTAGTTTACCAAGTACCGAATAATCAATTTCTGACTAGCTAGGCAATTCGAATACGACGAAGTAAACAATCGAAATGTGCACGAAAAAATATCAGAGAAGAAAACTAGGACTAGGGGTTCATCCACTTTAATCTCAATGACTAGATATAAATAGATGTTCGTCAGTTTAATTTTATTATGATAAAGTTGTAATTTACTTCATAAAGGAATTATCTTGCTCTCGCGCAGATAATTATACAAAGAACCAATGCTCACTCTCGTGCAGGATCTATTCAATGCTGAAGATAAGTAAATTATTGACAAAGAACTCAAGGATTACTCTCGTGCATCCGAATTCTAAGTCAAATATCTCAAGTGAAAACTCAAGGATCACTTTTGTGCATTCAAATCTCAACACAGGTTCTACTTAGGGTTCTCCGACGACCAGATATTTAATCTCTTACAATATCAAATCAAATCTAATAGAATAACTCAATCCAAAGATCAGAAATTCAACATGGCAAGAAAACTACTAAAAATCATAATCAAGAACAATAACTAAATCTCTTACGATAAGTTCTAAACTCAATAATTATAGGGTTCCAAATTTTGCAATCAACTTCTTACTCTATTTCACGAAATTCTAAGACATGCTGAAAATATGAGACTAAGGAGAATGATGGCAAACATCACATAAGTAGAATTATCATAACAAAATCATCCTAACAAAATTAACAATGTCTAGTCATCTAGAAGTTAAGGGGATAACACCCCCATGTCCCATAAGAAAATTAAGCTAGCATGATGGAAGAATTATAGCAAAACATAGTTTAGAATGATTATAAATCAAAAGGAAGGAGTAAAAGTTACAAAATAGGGCTATAATCAAAATTACAGCCCGTAATTTGTGTAGAATCACGATGAATAGTGCAGGCGACCACATTTTTGTTGATTTCTCCCTCGATCGGTCTCCTTTCACTCTGAAACTTCTGTGGTGTGTTCTCCTTCCTCAAGCGAAGCTTGCTTTCAAATATCGTGGCTGGAGATGGTCTGTGCTATGAATGGCGATGAACCCTAGCACGGCAGCGATTCTCCCAAATTCTCCATGAATCCTTGATCAAAATTGTTGCTTTCACTTCGAAAACCTCCTCCTACTTATTCTGAGTCTTCCCCCTTTTACGGATCTTCAATTGTTGCCCTAAACCTCGAGAAATCCTCTTTTTAAGCTTTCGACAGAAAAATCAAAAAACTGGGCACATAATTACGTTACCGTGAAGACAATTACGGTACTGTCATAATGGCTCCAGAAGTTTCTGTAAGGAAATAGCCTGGAATTATGGCACCGTAAAATTTGTCACGGTAGTGCCATAATTCTTCCGAAATATCTGAAAGTTTCTGTGTAAAATTGGACCTAAATTACGACACCGTGAACAATATACGGTAGGGACGTAATTTTCCAAAAACTTTTCTGCGAGCTGCTACAGTGAAATCCATTAAGGTAGTGCCATAATCTCATATTACGATCGTAGAAATCATTACAGCACTGACGTAATTTCTCTAGAAAGCTCGGTTTGACTTGAAATTTGATGTGCAAACTCCTCTTCATGATTAGAACTCACCCATGCATCGAAATTGCTTGAAAAATAGTGATAATGATGTTTTTTTTAACTAAAATTGATCAACTGTTGGGGTATGCCCTTAAGGCTAATGTTTGAGGCCTTAGGCAATTATCAGTATCATGTATAAACTATGTATATGTTTATAAAGGCAATTGTTGTTATTCAGATTATTACATTATCTGCTACTGTATGTATACTTCTGAATAATGTCTCATTGGTGTTTCAGCTTGGCTGACATGCAGTATTGTCCTTAGTCGAGATATCTTGGTGAACATGAGACAGCCTTGATATGATTGAGACTAATATGTGTTCTAATCTTATAGGATGCTTCGAGCATGGAATAAGATTTAGACGCATAGGTGCATTGGATGTACTGGACTGACCCTACTTAGGATATTCAGTTTTTGTCACAATGTGAATAATCCTTATAAACTAGCAAGTGGTATACTCCCTCTGACTTGAGATCACTTGTGTTTCTAAATGATGATTGGCATTGTTTTGAGGTAGTTCAATATCATTTGAAAGATAATGGTTAAGGATTATCTTGGATGGTGGGCATGACTCATGTTAGGACACTGGTGATAGATATAGGATTGCCTCTCCTAGTTGGAGTGTGATGTTCTAAAGGGCCCCCTGGATGAGATGGTTGAGAAAGTGTATGGCCATACCCAGATGACTATGTTCATCTGATCTAACCATTCTCATCATGTTGGAATTACAGGCTTGACAGGCTTGTCCAATAAGAACGTCCAGTGGCAAAGGGAACATGTATGCCGAGTGAATTGGATTCACACTTGTGCTATGGTTTGGGTGTAGTCTTGGAAGACTCTTTCCTTCATATCGGGAGACAGTGATGTGTTGCTAGATACCCCTCTCTGATCGTGATAGCGTAAGTTATCGTTACCGACATTGAAGGAAACCCTTAGGGTCGCACAATTTGATGATATGGCTTACTTGTGTCAGATCGTGTGGACTGAATTATTCTGGTTCAGTTTAAAGGAATTTAAACTCTGATTGGAAGTGAGATCTGGTCTGATCATGTTTGATTGATTAGGGCTTGAGATCGGTAAGCTTCGATCGAGAGAATTGATGCTTGATCATAGAGATCAAGATGGTCGAGAGATGTGCGGTTAGATCTTGAACCATTTGGTTTAAAGAGATCAAGACCATGGTGGGTTCGATTTGGTCTTTGAACCAAATAGAATTGAACCGGTTCACTTGGTGAACGCATGGTTCAATTGAGAGAGGAGTTATCGATGGCTTCAAGTGGAGTTAAACATGGAGTTATGCACTTACTATTTTTGGAAGCCGTTTTCTTTGAGAAAACGCCCCCATGTTCGAACGCCTATCTCTCTCTCGCCCCCTCTCCTCTCGTGTGGATAATCTTCACGACAAGAGGAAGTTCGGCCAGCAAAAGGGAGAAAGACATCTCCTCATACACGATCTAGGACTCCTTGGATATTTGCTAGCACAAGGAATACAAGGAAGAAGTCATCATCTTCTTGTGTGCGATTTCCTTTGGAGAAGAGCCGCTCGCCCTTTCTTCTTCCAAGTCGCCACTCAATCAATGGCAATGGTAACGCATCATTTTATCCTTTTATGGTTGCTCATATTATCTTGCCTCTCGATCTTATGAAACCTAGTTTTTCGCCTATGCAAGATCCTCTAGATGCGCATGTGTACTAGGGTTTGACTTTCATCAACAACCAAGGAAGGTGTAGATTCTGAAGTATTTGGCAAATAAGGCATAAAAATAAAGCAAAAGAGCAAAATTATGACTCAAAATATTAGTTAATCAGTACAGAAAACACTATGAAATTTAGAGTCATCAGTCCTTATGGAACATTTGCATAAAGAAGAATGCCATTTGGACTATGCAATGCTCTAGCTACATTCCTGCAATGCATGATGGCGATCTTCTCCGACATAACAAAGATTTTATGGACATCTTTATGGACGATTTCTTGGTATATGGTCGATGTTTTGAATCTTGTTTAGCTAATTTGTCGAAGGTTTTATAGTGAAGCGAGGAAGTGAACCTCGTATTAAACTAGGAGAAGTGCCATTTTATGGTACAAGAAAGGATTGTGTTAAGACATATGATTTCTGAATGTGGGATAGAAGTGCATCAAGCTAAATTGCAAGTAATGGAGAGAATGAATCCGCCGACCTCAGTCAAAGGAATCCATAATTTCCTCGGATATGCCAGATTCTATTGAAGATTCATTAAAGATTTCTCAAAGATAGCCTGACCATTGACTAATTTGCTCTATAAGGATTCTGAATTATGTTTTGAAGATGACTATCTGCAGGCTTATGAGAAGCTCAAGAAGGCTTTGATTTCCACACCCATTATTCAGCCCTCTGATTGGACTTTACCTTTTGAGCTAATGTACGACATGAGTGACTTTGCCATCGGCGCTATTATGGGGGAAAGAAGAGACAAAAAGCTTCACGCAATATACTATGCTAGCTGCAATTTAGACGAGCCTCAAATCAATTACGCGACAGCATAAAAGGAGCTCTTATCCATCATCTTCGCATTTGATAGATTTTGTTCTTACTTGATTGGCTCAAAAGTTATTGTTTATACAGACCACGCAGCAATCAAGCACTTGATGAGTAAGAAGGACGCAAAGCCATGACTTATACGATGGATACTACTCCTTCAAGAGTTAGATTTGGAAATTGATGATACATTCCCAGAGGAGAAGTTGTTCAGAATTGCTGTGCAAGATGCACCCTAGTGCGCTGATTTCGTTAACTATTTGGCATCTGATATTTTTTTCCACTTGACCCGCCGTTACAACGAAAAAAGGAGTTCTTATCCAACGTACGACATTTTTACTGGGATGATCCATAACTTTTTTGGCGATGCGCCAATGGACTTTTTCACAATGTGTACCTGAGGATGATGTTCTTGATATTCTTAAGCACTGTCATTCTTCCCCTTATGGAGGTTATGCCAGCGCACTGCATTCAAGGTACTACAATCTGGATTATACTGGCCTAGTATTTTTAGAGATGCACGAAATTTATTCTGACTTCTGATAGTTGCCAAAGAAGTGACAACATTTCAAAACGAGATGAACTTCGCTTAAATAATATTTTAGAAGTTGAATTATTCAATGTGTGGGGGATAGATTTTATGGGACCATTCCCATCCTTCTGCGGAAAGAAGTATATCTTGGTGGCCGTTGACTACGTATCAAAGTGGGTAGAAGCTTCAGCCGCACCGACTAATGACTCTAGAGTTGTTATACGGATGCTTAGGAAAACTATCTTTCCAAGATTCACCGTGTCGTGAGTGCTTATAAGCGATGAAGGATTGCATTTTATTGAACAACGATTTGCCGCTTTGCTAAAAAAGGATGGGGTACATCACACAATTGCAACACCATATCACCCACAGACTAGCGGATAAGTTGTGGTATCAAATCGTGAACTGACAAGGATTTTAGAATGCACTGTTTCAATTGCAAGAACAGATTGGGCCCTTAAATTGGATGATGCTCTCTGGGTCTATCGAACTACTTTCAAGACTCCTATAGGAATGTTTCCATTTCAAATGATATATGGGAAGTCTTGTCACCTTCTAGTCTAGCTTGAACATAAGGCATTCTGGGTGATAAGAGCTTTAAACTATGATTTCAAAACAGCGGGTGAGAAGAGGAAATTGGATCTGAATGAAGTGGACGAAATACGACTTGAGGCGTACGAGAATGCACAAATTTATAAGGAATGGACCAAGAGGTTTCACGACAAACATATAGTGCACAAGGAATTTGAAGTTGGAGATTTGGTCCTGCTATTTAATTTGAGTCTAAGATTATTTCCTGAAAAGTTGCAATCTAGATGGACTGGTTCGTATATTGGAAAGAAGGACTACCCATACGGTGCGATTGACATCTATAGTAATCAGTCCGGAACTTTCAAAGTCAACGGGCAACGTCTGAAGCCTTATCTTTCCCCTATGCCGATTGAAAAGGGAGTTTCTTTACTCCTCCATGAGTCTTTCACATAATCATGGATTTTTCTGTCGAGCTACTGACGTTAAACTAGCGCTTATTGGGAGGCAACCAAAGTACTTTATTTCTTTAATTTTAATTAGTTTTTCTAATATGTGTTTTTTTTATTTTAGGTTGATTGCAAGTGAGTTGATGAAGGTCGAGATTACGACTCTGGCTGTAACAATCTGGTCCCTAGCCAGCTCTTGCAAAAAATAAAAATAAATAAATAAATTAAGCTTATCGGTGTGGCCATAATGACCCAACCATAATCTAGCAATTTAAGCATGTCAGCCGTGAAGTCGACACTGAAGCAAAAGTGGAAATTACAAGTCAAGGGTTTTTGGATTACAGTACCTCCTTTTTTTCGCCGTTACCAAATCACGCCGATTCTAGTGTCTCCCTTCCCTGTCATTACTCCTCCAGCCACTGGGTACCTTCAACTGGAATACGCTGCAGATTTTATTACATCCGTTGAAGCAGTTTGAAATTGCTGACTTCAGCCGCCACCTTCAGTACATCCTTTAAGATCGGCAGCTTATCTATGCTTAAGAAATGGGCAACATTAATTTCTTACACCGGCTTCTTTTCTCGTGATGTCGACCCACGCCGTTGCCGTTCTTCTTTATCTACAACTGGTGATATTTCCACTCCCGTCCATTGAGCGGCCTGAGGAAGACAACATTTATTCTCCACTTAGCACACCGACTTTCTCTCTCGCTACGAGATAGCATAATTTATTTGTGCTGCTGCCGCTTAATCATTTGCAACTTCTGAATTCATCTGTTCACCGCTTGCATTGAAGGCGTCAGCTTCTGTTCAAAATTCCATTACACTAGCTATCATTGCTCGATGCTGCGTTGATCCCTTCTTAAGCTGATCTCCTTCTCCAGGCGACTTCAGCAGTAGAAATACGGACGATCACCTCTGTTACATACCTCTACTTCTTCCTTCCATCGAATCTACAGAACATTGGTCGATTTCCTCTTCCGATTTTGCCAATGGGACACAGCTATTCACCTCTTCCCTTCATCCGATGAATCAGGTGCCAGAGTACGCTCATCATTCAATCCTAACCTTAGCCACCACGCTAACTCTCCCAGTTTCTTCGTGAGGCACGGTGGTGCAACTTTCTTTGATCCTAGAGTGACGTTGCTACCTTATAGACTCTGCCCTACCTGCTCTTTTCGACGCTGCTTCTTCTTGCGATTTTTGATGGTTGCTGCTATCATTAATTCTGTTCCCAACTACTGCTGACGACCCTCTTAGTTCCACATGTCTCTTTCGCTATCACCATTCTTCATAGCGACATGTCTCACCGACTTCCATTTTCACATCCGACAACTATAGGATCTTGACACCTCCACAATTGTTTAGGCACCGCCGCTCTTGATTGTTCAATTTTTGCCGAAACGTGGATCTGCTTTGCATCGACGGGCTTCCAGAATCGCGACTCCTTTTGTTCTTCTGTTGGGGTATGCCCTTAAGGCTAATGTTTGAGGCCTTGGGATTGTAACAGTATCATGTATAAACTCTTATGTTTATAAAGGCAATGGTTGTTATTCAATTTGCTATATTATCTGCTGCAATACATATACTTCTGAATAATGTCTCAATGCTGTTCAGCTGGGCTGACATGCAGTAAAGTCCTTAGTCGATATATCTTGGCGAACATGAGACAGCCTTGATATGATTGAGACTAATATGTGTTCTAATCTTATAGGATGCTTCGAGCATGGAATAAGATGTAGACTCATGGGTACATTGGATGTACTGGACAGACCCTACTAGGATATTCAATTGCTTGTCACAATGTGAATAATCCTTGATTGCAACAAGTGGCACATTTCCTCTGACTTGAGATCACTTGTGTTTCTAAATGATGATTGTCATTGTTTTGAGGTAGTTCAATATCATTTGAAACATAATGGTTATAGACTATCTTGGATGGTGAGCTTGAGTCAGGTTAGGGCACTAGTGATAGATAAAGGATTGCCGTCTCCTTAATTGGAGTGTGATGTTCTAAAGGGGCCCCCCTCTGTATGAGATGATTGAGAAAGTGTATGGCCATACCCAGGTGACAGTGTTCATCTGATCTAATCATGCTCATCATATTGGAGCTACAAGCTTGACACGCTTGTCCAATAAGAACATCCAGTGGCAAAGGAAATTTGCATGCCTTGTGAATTGGATTCACACTTGTGCTGTGGTTTGGGTGTAGTCTTGGAAGACTCTTTCCTTTATATCGGGAGACAGTGATGTGTTGCTAGATACCCCTCACTGATCGTGATAACGTAAGTTATCGTTACCGACATTTAAAGGAAACCCTTAGGGTCGCACAATTTGATGATATGGCTTACTTAAGTTAGATCGTGTTGACTGAATTGTTTGGGTTCAGTTTAAAGGGATTTAGTCTCTGATTGTAAGTGAGATCTAGTCTGATCATGTTTGATTGATTAGGGCTTGAGATCGGTAAGCTTCGATTGAGAGAATAGATGCTAGATCAGTGAGATCAGGAGCATCAAGAGATCAATGGTCAGATCTTAAGCCTTAGGGGTTTATTATAATCTGGACTAATTGCTTGGTTTATTTGGTTATTGAACCAAATCGATTTGAACCAGCTCATTGGATGAGCGTATGGTTCAAGTTGGCTTTTGCGATTGGGGTCACTTGAACGTTGAGACGGTTTTGCTATTTTTAGATAGCATGTCACAACGTGACCACATCTCTCTCACGTCGCCCCTCTCTCGCCCTCTTGTCGCCGTTTTGCCTTTGGCTCTTCACACATTCGTGTGAGAAAAGGTGGTAGACGAAAAGAAGAAAAAATCGCCAAGCAAGGAAAGCTCTCTCTTCCCTTCAAACGATCAAAGACACCTTGGACGATCCTTGCTAGCACAAGGGACGACAAGAAGGAGTAAGCCGTTGATCATCTTGTGTGTGACGATTTGGAGGAGACCTCTTTTGTTCTCTTGCTTCCAAGGCGCCATCTAGAAATGGCCATGGTATGAATCGCATTCTTTCTTGCATTCAAAAAGTTTTAATGTTGATCATAATACATGCATCGATCCCATGAAACCCTAGTATCCGCTGCCCATGTTTTGTATGCGCCACCTTAGGGTTTCGGCCCCCCTTATTGAAAGGGGACCTTCATCTTCCACATCCTGATCTCTTGGGTATTCCAAGTTTCCAAAATCTGCTAAGACTCCTACTATTCTACTTTTCGATTTCAATTTGCTGCATCTGCATTGGCCCCCAAATTTAAGATTGGAGGCCGGAAGTCTACCATGCACATACCTGCTACTCCATTCTGCCAGCTTGCTGCTTCCGCCATTCCGTCCTCTTCATCGGATTCTATACTGAGGCCGCATGCTATATTTAGATTTCCCATGTGCAATGCTTTCCAAGTTCACAACTGCAGCCAAATTCTCTAGCGTGAGATTATACATACACATTATCTGGATAGGTTTGCTATGGACACTCTAGGCTTCTCATATGACATTCAGTGGATGTTTGACCAGATAGGATGGCACTAGTTCATCCACATGACTCATCCCACATATATTTCACTTTGCCTAGATTTCTTTAGCTCTTTGGATGTTCATTTGAACTCCAATGATGATGATGATATTGGGTAGATCACATTTCGATTGGGCGGAGCGGAGCATAGCCTTGATCTTATGTAGCTTAACCGTATCTTTGGCTTTCCACTACATGCACCACGTCAGGCACCAGCTGAGTACAGGGAGCACGAGTTTTGGGCTTCCATTAGTAGTGGTGTCTCATATTCTGCTAGCACTGCTCGTGCCAGCAGTATCAGTAACCCAGTTCTATGTTATGTCCATTGTTTCCTGGCTCACACTATCTTTGGACGTGGCGAGAGCGACGACATGGTGCGCCAAGGCGAGGTACTTTACTTATGGGCCATGCTCCATTCCTTTCAATTAAATACTGGCTACTTTTTGGTTAAACAATTGTTGAAAGTATTTCGAGCCAGTAAGGGACAGATAGTCATGGGTGGATTTGTCACTTCTATTGCTCTCGCTGTTGGCATTGACCAAAGTGGCATGGAGATCGCCACTGGTAGCACGCGACTGGACCAGATTCTTGTCTCTCTATCAACATGATCATCGAGAGAGGAGATGCCTACTTCCTCTTCTTCAGAGATGGGACACAGCCGATGCCTCTTCCATGCCAGGACCGCACTACTATCAGAAACAGGTGCAATTGGAAGTTACGCCCCATTACTGCTTCCACCACTGCAACTGCTGCGAGTGTACCACCTTTGAGTTTCATACCACCTTCCTCCTTTGCCAGATTCTTTGCTTTTATGGGTTAGTATTCCTCCTCCTCTTCCAATGTTGAATCGCTCATCAAACAATTGTTAAAAGAACAACCAAGGCAAGGGGAGTATATGCAACAAATGTTTTCACACTTGGAGGAAGGACAACATGAGATTCGCCAAGAACTATCCCTCCAGAACTCTAGGCTTGAGAGGATGGCTACTGAGCAGAACCGCCTGGGGAAGTTCCTGGCTTCTATGTTGACCTCCTTTAGTGAGATGAGGGCCACACTGTTACTAGATGAGGACAACGACGCTGATATATGTGGAGATGGAGACGATGACGACGAGGACCTGGACGAGATTGAGATCAGTTCTGACACAGATGAGGAGGACTGATTCAATGAGTTTATGCACCCATATCTCCAAATTTTGAGATCGTTTATTGCTATGCATAGGAACTATGCATAATTGAAGTCTAGAAGATAGAGGGTTTCATCTTTAGAAGTTTACTTTGTTTTTATGCACTCTGGACGTGTAGCAAAGCTTAACTTATTGTGATGGATGATTACAGCACTCTTTGCTTTATTACATAGTACTTGTCTTGTATTTTTTCTATTATAGAGGGTTTCACCGTTAGATCATTTTTTCTTGTTGGATACACCCTTGATTTCTGATAGTTGAATTATACTATGCGATTTTCACATACTTATATTTAGTGGTGAATGATATTATTTTGGTTTTTAACGGAAATCACAATAGTCATAATCTTATTGACTCCATGGGATAACATTATCTTAGTTCTAGGTAAGGAATTTCATTTGATTATTCTATTTAATGGATAAGGGTAGTGAAGTGATAGATCCAATATTTGATTAAGTTCTTTCTCTTAAGGCATGCTTATGATCTTTTTGTAGAAGTATACAACTCTATCAATTTGATTCTCCTAGCTAGATGTTGGAAATAATCAATGCACTAATCTATGATCATAATCTCTTCTCAAAATTTTACTTTGTGTTAAAAAAACAAAAAACAAAAAATAAATAATGAAAATACGAAAAAGAAAATAAACAGTCTCCTCTACTTTGCACTGCGTAAAATTGGCAATGGTACCCAAGAAAAGAGTTGAAGTCAAAATAAACATTGAGAGTACAAAAATACAAATAAGAGTGCATTGATGTTTTTCCAAATCGTGACTTTGGTTTCTAGATCTTCACACCTTTACTCCTGACGATAGATGATTATTTTTGAATACCTGGACTTGCTGAGCCTTATTCATAATAATATCCCCCTTGGATATTTTACAAGCTTGACTTGATTACCACTCTTATCTTTATATGCTTGAGGACAAGTAATGAACTAAGTCTCGGAGATTTTAATGTCTCGTATTTTTATAGTCATTGAGACTAATATCTACCTATGAATCGAGACATATTTTCATGTTTTTACATCTCTTTACAGCTTATTTCACTGATTTTCTTCAGAAGCTTCACTTCTTGTCATGTTTGATGAATACAGGGTAATTCACTCATTTCTGGAGCTATTTGGAAGTATATTTACGCCCCCGAGTGAATCAAGAACCTTGACAAGAAGTTTCGCTTCAAACGGGACCAATTTCCAGAATTACGGCCGTGGCCATAATTTGCATTATGGCCATAATTTCTAGTTTGAATTCCCAAGAATCCCGTTTTTATTCAAGTGTAACCATATTCCGAAGGCATGCCCTTAATTTTCTCAAAAGAAGTCTTTCGGAAGAGAAAATCTTAGACAGAATACACTACGGGTATAGCCATAATTTCACCTTGCCTGTAATCTTCAGATCGGTTACCTTTGATACCATACTATGGCCAGAATTCAAGTCAAGTCAAAGGTCAACTCACGCGCAAAATTTCAGATGAAACGGAGCTCTCCATCGAAATTACCGCCATGCCCACAATCCCATTATACCCGTAATGGCATTAAGTGCATTAAAGGAGAGAATTAAATTAGTCATAACTTTTCCATTACAACTCTGATTTAAGCATTTTTTTGTCATTACGGCGAGCATTTAATGGCCCTTAAGTCTATGAACATTTTTGGAGCTGAAGAGTATCGATGTCAACATTACAGCCATGCCCATAATCTTCATTACACCCATAAACATCCTTGTGCAGCGTAAACTTAAAAGAGCCACAACTCTCTCATTATGGCTTCATTTTGAACCTTTTTGGTATCAGAACGTAGCTAATTAAGAGAGTTATAAATTAATATATTCAGAAGTTGGATTCAGTTCTATAAAATGGGTGAAAAGCCTCTTGCATTGGTGACGAGTCTTGGTTTCGTGTGAAAGTCATAGTGAAAAATGTTGGGGTATGCCCTTAAGGCTAATGTTTGAGGCCTTGGGATTATATCAGTATCATGTATAAACTCTATGTTTATAAAGGCAATGGTTGTTATTCAGGTTGTTACATCATCTGCTGCAATATGTATACTTCTGAATAATGTCTCAATGCTGTTCATCTTGGCTGACATGCAGTTTTGTCCTTAGTCGAGATATCTTGGTAAACATGAGACAGCCTTGATATGATTGAGACTAATATGTGTTCTAATCTTATAGGATGCTTCGAGCATGGAATAAGATGTAGACTCATGGGTACATTGGATGTACTGGACAGACCCTACTTAGGATATTCAATTGCTTGTCACAATGTGAATAATCCTTGTATGCAAACAAGTGTCATATTTCCTCTGACTTGAGATCACTTGTGTTTCTAAATGATGATTGGCATTGTTTTGAGGTAGTTCAATATCATTTGAAACATAATGGTTATAGACTATCTTGGATAGTGAGCATGAGTCATGTTAGGGCACTAGTGATAGATATAGGATTGCCGTCTCCCTGATTGGAGTGTGATGTTCTATAGGGGCCCCCTGGATGAGATGATTGAGAAAGTGTATGGCCTGTTAGGGTCCCCTTCAAGGGGGAGCGAGAAACCCTAAGGTGAGTACCCCTTTCAAGAGGGGGGCGCAAGTGACCTTTCTTTATTTTAGCAGCGGAATTAGGGTTTCACATTTGATCGCATGCTATACATTCATATGATCAACTTAAACATCAAGTGAAAGATGCGTTACCATGGCCATGAGAAGGAGGCGGCTTGGAAGCAAAGACCAAGAGAGATCTTCTCCACAAGTGACGCACACAAGAAGAGAGATGGCTTCTTCTTGTTGATCTTTGTGCTAGCAAAGATCTTCAAGTGTCCTTGCCGAATGGAAGGGATGGGAGACGAGATCTTGCTTGGGCGAGAGCTCCACACGTTCGTCCACCTCTTCTCCACACGCAAATTGCAAGAAGCCAAGCGAAGTGAAGTCAAGTGGTGAACGGCTTGGCGTTAGGCGTTTTGAAGAAGAGGCCATGATGACTTACCATAAATGGAAGCATGCACTCATAAACGACCAAAACGCCATCACCCTTTCGAACCATGCGTTCACATAAGTGAACCGGTTCTCTTTTGGTTTAATTGCATTTGGTTCAACAAACCAAATCAAATAAGCCCAAGCCCCCTTTGGTCTAGATCATATCAAACCCTAAGGTTCAAGATCTAACCGTTCATCTCCTGATGCTCCTGATCTCACCGATCTAGCATCACCTCTCTCGATCGAAGCTTACCGATCTCAAGCCCTAATCAATCAAACATGATCAGACCAGATCTCACTTACAATCAGAGATTAAATCCCTTTAAACTGAACCCAAACAATTCAGTCCACACGATCTGACTCAAGTAAGCCATATCATCAAATTGTGCGACCCTGAGGGTTTCCTTTGAATGTCGGTAACGATAACTTTCGTTATCACGATCAGTGAGGGGTATCTAGCAAGACATCACTGTCTCCCGATATAAAGGAAAGAGTCTTCCAAGACTACTCCCAAAACACAGCACAAGGGTGAATGCACTTCACTAGGCATACATGTTTCCTTTGCCACTAGATGTTCTTATTGGACAAGCGTGTCAAGCCTGTGACTCCAATATGATGAGCATGATTAGATCAGATGAACATAGTCACCTGGGTATGGCCATACACTTTCTCAATCATCTCATTCAGGGGGGCCCCTTTAGAACACCATGTTGGGGTATGCCCTTAAGGCTAATGTTTGAGGCCTATGGGAATGTATCTGTATCATGTAATAAACTGTTATGTTTATAAAGGCATGGTTGTTATTCAGTTAGCTACATTGTCTGCTGCAATATATGTTCTTCTGAATAATGTCTCAAAGCTGTTCAGCTGGGCTGACAAGCTATTATGTCCTTAGTCGATGTATCTTGGTGAACATGAGACAGCCTCGATATGGTTAAGACTAATATGTGTTCTAATCTTATAGGATGCTTCGAGCATGGAACAAGATGTAGACTCATGGGTGCATGGGATGTACTGGACAGACCCTACTAGGATGTTCAGTTGTTTGTCACAACGTGAATATTCCTTGTATAAGACAAGTGGCACATTTCCTCTGACTTGAGATCACTTGTGTTTCCTAAATGATGATTGTCATTATTTTGAGTTAGTTCAATATCATTTGAAACATAATGATTATAGACTATCTTGGATGGTGAGCTTGAGTCAGGTTAGGGCACTAGTGATAGACACAGGATTGCCGTCTCCTTGTTTAAGGAGTGTGATGTTCTAAAGGGGCCCCCTGGATGAGATGATTGAGAGAGTGTATGGCCATACCCAGGTGACAGTGTTCATCTGATCTAATCATGCTCATCATATTGGAGTTACGAGCTTGACAGGCTTGTCCAATAAGAACATCCAGTGGCAAAGGAAATATGTATGCTTTGTGAAGTCGATTCACACTTGTGCTGTTTTTGGGTGTAGTCTTGGAAGACTCTTTCCTTTATATCGGGAGACAGTGATGTGTTGCTAGATACCCCTCACTGATCGTGATAATGAGAGTTATCGTTACCGACATTTAAAGGAAACCCTCAGGGTCGCACAATTTGATGATATGGCTTACTTAAGTCAGATCGTGTGGACTGAATTGTTCGGGTTCAGTTTAAAGGGATTTAAGCTCTGATTGTGAGTGAGATCTGGTCTGATCATGTTTGATTGATTAGGGCTAGGGATCGGTAAGCTTCGATCGGGAGATTGGATGCTAGATCATTGAGATCAGGAGCATCAAAAGATCAACGGTCAGATCAAGCACCTTAGGGTTTAATGTGATCTGGACTAATTGCTTGGGTTATTTGGTCTTGAACCAAACCAAAATGAACCAGCTCATTGGTTGAGCGTATGGTTCACTTTAAGAGAGATTTGCGATTGGGTAAACCCATGATCGCAAGTGGAAGTATGGTTTTCTATTATTAGAAAACATGTCACTTACGTGACCACGTTCCGTGTGGACTCTCTTCACGCTTCCCTCTCGCCCTATTGTCGCCTCTCGGGGTTGTCCTTGAGACATTCGCTTGTGGAGAAGTGGTGGTCGACATTGGGGAGAGGTTTTCGCCAAGCAAGGAGATCTTCATCCCTTCATACGACAAGCACTTCTTGGAGCCTTGCTAGCACAAGTTGCACCAAGAGAGTAGGCGGCTTCCTCATCTTGTGTGCGAAACTTAGGAGAAGTTCTCGATTGATCTTTCCTTCCAAGGCGCCATCCTCTAATGGCTATGGTATGAATTGCATCTTCTTCTATTATGTTTTAAGGTTGATCACATAATGCATGCGCAATGATTCTTTGAAGCCCTTCCGTCCGCTGCATGTTATAATTTGCGCCACTTTAGGGTTTTCGCTCCCCCTAGAAGGGGACCCCCCTTACAGGTTAAGGGGTACTTTCAATTGGTATCAGAGCGAGTTAATCGCATGCTTATTTGATTGCTTTGTTTCGGTGATCCTTGAATGAAGATGCATGCTTAGATCTATCATGCGTAATTTTTCATATTAACTTGTTTCATGCCGAAACCAAAGTTATGTTTTAATTGCGCATATGTGTTGAAATGTTGGCGCTTAATGTATGTTTTTCTTCAAAAATATTACTTGCGCGTTTTCACCTTAGATCTAAGCCGCCTACAGTAAACCCTTAGACGGGTTACTAGGGTTGAAGTCAACCCCTAGGTTAGATCCGACCAGTCTGATCAGTTCATCTGACAGCCTGAATGGGTCGACCAGATAGCACCTTGGCGCAAGCCTATGGTGGCTATAGGTCGACTGCAGACAGGTGTGTAGCGATGTCTGATTGAGACGACCAATGAACGCACCTGAGTTAGGCCCGGGGTCACGCCCGCTTGCCAGATCTCAGTGTGGTCGTTCAGCCCTGTCGCATGCATAGTTGACCTTTTGGTCGACTCGAGTCAGTTACGACTCGGTGCATGTAAGGGCAGAGGATCTGACTAGGGTGGATGAGTGGATCCCTAGTAATGGACCGTTGTAAGGTTGTAAGGCAAATAAGGAAAATTAAAATTGATCCCATGGGGTTTTTTTTTAAAATTTATTTTTCCTGACTGGATCACATGATGGTTGTTGAATCTGCTTGTTTATTTAGTCTTATGTGGGCTGCCTGTTTTTAATGTGTGCTGTGCTGGGGCCTGCGTGCCTGGATTAATTGTTGTAAATTAATTTTATTTATGTGATCTGCGAATCACAATTTAATTAATTTATAATGTGAAAGTGACCTGCGTGTCACTCTTGTCTAGATAGTTAAATTTGTAATTTAATTAGACAAGAGCACAGAGCACACTTGGCAGAGGCGCTTGCAGCAGTGGCTGGACCAGGTGGGAGGTCTAGGGTTCGACCCTAGGACCTGGCGCATTTCCTGGTGGGCGCACCAGAGCTGCTAATTGGCGCTTGGGCCCTGGGTTGGGCCAGATAAGCAGTTAAAGACCCATGAAAAGCAAGTGCAGACTTAAGTTAGGTTAAGGTCTCACTAGGGCTATGGGCTTTTACCACATAAGACACATGCTTTCTTTTATAGCTTTATATTAGAATTGCATGAGTAAATTTATCTTCTGCTATCACCATAGGAATTGCATGATAGGCAAGAAGATAAAAGACCGTTAAAATCCAACGCTTAAATATCAAGCTCGTAAGCCTTCTGACGCGAAACCTCACTGTTCTGATTATCGTTGGAGCCGTGTTGTACCCACTCAGTGGGCACGTCCATCTATCTTCAGACGGTGCGGGATTACACCTGTGTGTTACAGATTGGGGATTTATCCCCTCTCGTTGCTCAGCATAGCACATGGTGGTCCAGGGAGTAGGTCGGGTCAGCTTGACCGTGTAGGCTACATATGTGGCGCATATGGTAGCACATGGAGGCAGCCATCTGTGGGGTCAGAGATTGTGTTGTACCAACTCAGTTGGCACAGTCTGCTGGACTGCCCAGATGAAGGGGAATCGCACGGGTTGGCGATCGGCAGGGACTGCCTACCAGAAACTAATGCTTGTACTCTCTGTGCATCTTATCTCGCCTGAGCGGGACGCGGAGACCAAGTATGAAATCTGGATCCCATCTCACTAAAAGAGTTCTACTCTTTCGGGCTGTTTTGCTGGATTTTTCACGCCTGATAAAATAGTGAGAAAAAGAATCTTTCTTAAGTCCTGATTGATTCTTATACATTGATACTGACCTTGCTGTTCTTGCATTGTTGTAGATACCTGCAGCAACGAACACCATGAACTTCAATGTGCGATCCCTACTGGAAAGGGAGAAGTTTGCTGGGCCAAACTTCTCTGACTGGTTTGGACACCTTAAGATTGTTCTTAAGGCAGAGAGGAAACTGTATGTCCTCGAGACGGCGATACCGCCGCAGCCCGCTCCGAACGCCGCAAGGGCGGTTCGGGAAGCCTATGAAAAGCACGTCAATGATAGCATTGATGTCGCTTGCCTGATGCTAGCGTCTATGACGCCACCGCTGCAGCGTCAGCATGAGGATATGTCTGCTAGAGACATGATTACAAACCTCAAGATGCTGTATGCTGCACAGGCGAGGACAGAACGCTACAATTTGACAAAGCTCTTCTTTCAGAGCAAACTGGCTGAAGGGAGCCCAGTAGGAGCTCACGTGCTCAAGATGATTGGGCACAAGGAGGCTCTAGAGAAACTGGGGCATACCATTAACCAGGAGCTTGCTGTAGACATTATTCTGCAGTCTCTCCCGCCATCATTCGACGCGTTCATTATTAATTTTAATATGAACAAAATCGATTGTACTCCGGCAGAGCTGCTGAATATGCTCTTGACCACTGAGGAGACTCTGAAGGGTAAGCCTTCGACCTCTGTCTTAATGGTTCCTTCCAGGAACAAGAAGAAGGGGAAGAAGGGCAAGGCCCCGGTCAAAAGCTACAGCAAGGCTCTGAAGCAGAAGGTGAAGCGGTCTAAGGAATACAGGTGTTTCCACTGTGGCCAGCTGGGTCACTGGAAAAAGGACTGTAAAGCGCTCCAAGGAGATAAGAGGGGAAGCTTTGCTTCTGGCTCAGGTATATTCGTGACTGAGGTCATGTTTTCTTCTTCTGTATCATGGGTGTTGGACACTGCATGTGGAGTTCACATTTGTTCAAATGTGCAGGAACTCAAGAGAAGAAGGCAGGTGGGACAGCATGAGGTGGACCTACGAGTTGGAAACGGGGCACGGGTTGCTGCTGTTGCTGTAGGAGACTACTTTATTTCTTTACCATCTGGACTTGTATTGGAACTAAACAGTTGTTACTTTGTTCCCAGTATAACTAAAAATATTATCTCCATTCCTGCTCTTGTCAGGAAGGGATTTTCCTTTGAATGCAATATTTCAAAGTGTATTTTATCTTTTGATAATATTGTTTATGCAACTGGTTCAATAAGCAATGGGTTATTCATGTTAGACATGGAAAGTTCTATACATAATGTTGATATTAAGAAAGCCAAGTATGCTGATGACAGCACCTTGCTATGGCATAGTCGTTTAGGCCATATAAACGAGAAACGCATTAAGCGGTTGCATGATCATGGACTGCTGGGATCATTCTCCTACAAGGAGCTTGATACATGCAAAGCTTGTTTAATGGGTAAAATGACGAAGTCACCTTTTCCTCACAAAGGTCAAAGGGCTTCAGGTTTACTTGACCTTATACACAGTGATGTGTGTGGGCCTTTTAGTAAACATGCCAGAGGTGGCTATCAGTACTTCATTACCTTTACTGATGATTTCAGTAGATATGGGTATGTCTATCTGATGAGACATAAGAGTGAATCTTTTGACAAGTTCAAAGAGTTCAAGAATGAAGTTCAAAATCAGCTAGGCCGCAATATCAAGGCACTTCGCTCAGATCGAGGTGGTGAATACCTAAGTCATGCATTTACTGACTATCTAAAAGAGTGTGGGATTATCTCACAGCTCACTCCGCCAGGAACACCGCAATGGAATGGTGTGTCCGAGAGGAGAAATAGAACGTTACTTGATATGGTTCGTTCTATGATGAGTCAGGCTACTCTTCCCTACTCCTTTTGGGGTTTTGGGCTGGAAACAGCTGCAAAAGTACTAAACCGAGTGCCATCCAAGGCAGTTTCAAAGACGCCATATGAGTTATGGTATGGGAAACAGCCAAGCTTGACATTTATCAGGATCTGGGGCTGCGAGGCTTATGTCAAGAAGCTCGCCTCTGGGAAACTAGAGAGCAGATCTGACAAATGTATCTTTGTCGGTTACCCTAAGGAAACTAAGGGTTATTATTTCTACGATCCCAAAGAGAACAAGGTTTTTGTTGCTCGGACGGCCATATTTCTTGAGAAGGAGTTTCTTCTGCAAGAGGCCAGTGGGAGAGAAATAAAGCTGGATGAGATTCCAGAGGAAGGACAAAGTGCTCAAGCAGAGTTGGATGAGCCTGAGCCGGTAGAACAGGTTATTGAACAACCTGAGGCTCAGATATCACGGGAACCGCGAAGATCGGGAAGGATTCGTCGACAGCCTGAGCGCTATGACGGAGTCTATATCATTGGCAATGATGAACCCCTTACTTATGCGGATGCGGTCAGTGGACCGGAGTCAGCGAGATGGCTTGAAGCTATGCGCGCCGAGATGGACTCCATGTCAGATAACCAGGTCTGGGATTTGGTTGATCCGCCTCCGGGAGTTATCCCTATAGGCTGTAAATGGATCTTCAAGAAGAAGATTGACATGGATGGTAACGTCGTTACCTATAAAGGCAGGCTAGTTGCGAAAGGTTTCAAACAAATCTACGGGATAGATTATGATGAAACTTTCTCTCCTGTAGCCATGTTTAAGTCTATTCGGATTCTTTTCGCGATAGCTGCATATTATGATTATGAGATTTGGCAGATGGATGTGAAAA
Source organism: Costus lasius (assembly GCA_027563935.2). Taxonomy (NCBI): domain Eukaryota; kingdom Viridiplantae; phylum Streptophyta; class Magnoliopsida; order Zingiberales; family Costaceae; genus Costus; species Costus lasius. Next base: position 58,712,222 of record CM050454.1, on the reverse strand, counting down.
CAGCTTTCCTTAATGGAAATCTGGATGAGGATGTGTATATGACACAACCAGAAGGTTTCACTAATCCAGCAGATCGTCATAAGATATGCAAGTTAAAGAAGTCTATTTATGGACTTAAACAAGCATCCAGAAGCTGGAATATTCGTTTTGATGAATCAGTTACGGAATTTGGTTTCATCAAGAACGAGGATGACCCGTGTGTATATAAGAGGTTTAGTGGGAGCGTGATTACTTTTCTAGTCCTCTACGTCGATGACATCTTGATCATTGGAAATGATATTCCTGAAATGCATGCTGTTAAGGCATGGCTGAGGAAATGTTTCCAGATGAAAGATCTAGGAGAAGCAGCCTATGTGTTAGGTGTGAAGATCTACAGGGATAGATCTAAGAGGCTTCTCGGGCTGTGCCAGAGTACTTACATCGATAAGGTCCTGGAGAGATTTCATTTAGAGAATTCTAAACGAGGATATCTTCCAGTCAGACATGGTCTGAATCTTTCGAAGAGTCAGTGTCCACAAACACAGACTGAGAAAGATGAAATGAACAATACGCCTTATGCTTCGGCTATTGGTTCTATAATGTATGCGATGTTGTGTACTCGCCCAGACGTCGCTTACGGGTTAAGCGTGACCAGTCGTTACCAGAGTAATCCAGGTATGGCGCACTGGATTGCAGTCAAGAACATTTTAAAATATCTGCGGAGGACCAAAGATATGTTCTTGATATATGGTGGTCAGGAAGAACTCAGTATAGAGGGATATACTGATGCTTCGTTCCAGAGTGACCAGGATGATTTCCGATCGCAATCAGGCTATGTTTTTAGCTTGAATGGAGGTGCAGTGGTGTGGAAAAGTTTCAAACAGTCAACTGTTGCTGATTCCACAACAGAAGCCGAGTATGTTGCAGCCTCGGAAGCATCCAAGGAGGCAGTGTGGATTCGTAAGTTCGTGAGAGAACTTGGTGTCGTTCCTTCGAGTGCAGATCCTTTGGTTATCTTCTGTGATAACACTGGAGCAATCGCACAAGCAAAGGAACCACGGTCGCACCAGAAGTCCAAGCACATACAGAGACGGTTTCATTTGATCAGGGAGATCATAGATCGTGGCGAGATCAAAGTATGCAAGGTTCATACAGATGACAATCTGGCTGACCCGCTTACCAAGCCTCTGGCGCAGCAGAAGCATGAGAAGCACTGTAATAATATGGGTTTGAGATTTCTCAACCATTAGATTAAGTGCAAGTGGGAGATTGTTGGGGTATGCCCTTAAGGCTAATGTTTGAGGCCTATGGGAATGTATCTGTATCATGTAATAAACTGTTATGTTTATAAAGGCATGGTTGTTATTCAGTTAGCTACATTGTCTGCTGCAATATATGTTCTTCTGAATAATGTCTCAAAGCTGTTCAGCTGGGCTGACAAGCTATTATGTCCTTAGTCGATGTATCTTGGTGAACATGAGACAGCCTCGATATGGTTAAGACTAATATGTGTTCTAATCTTATAGGATGCTTCGAGCATGGAACAAGATGTAGACTCATGGGTGCATGGGATGTACTGGACAGACCCTACTAGGATGTTCAGTTGTTTGTCACAACGTGAATATTCCTTGTATAAGACAAGTGGCACATTTCCTCTGACTTGAGATCACTTGTGTTTCCTAAATGATGATTGTCATTATTTTGAGTTAGTTCAATATCATTTGAAACATAATGATTATAGACTATCTTGGATGGTGAGCTTGAGTCAGGTTAGGGCACTAGTGATAGACACAGGATTGCCGTCTCCTTGTTTAAGGAGTGTGATGTTCTAAAGGGGCCCCCTGGATGAGATGATTGAGAGAGTGTATGGCCATACCCAGGTGACAGTGTTCATCTGATCTAATCATGCTCATCATATTGGAGTTACGAGCTTGACAGGCTTGTCCAATAAGAACATCCAGTGGCAAAGGAAATATGTATGCTTTGTGAAGTCGATTCACACTTGTGCTGTTTTTGGGTGTAGTCTTGGAAGACTCTTTCCTTTATATCGGGAGACAGTGATGTGTTGCTAGATACCCCTCACTGATCGTGATAATGAGAGTTATCGTTACCGACATTTAAAGGAAACCCTCAGGGTCGCACAATTTGATGATATGGCTTACTTAAGTCAGATCGTGTGGACTGAATTGTTCGGGTTCAGTTTAAAGGGATTTAAGCTCTGATTGTGAGTGAGATCTGGTCTGATCATGTTTGATTGATTAGGGCTAGGGATCGGTAAGCTTCGATCGGGAGATTGGATGCTAGATCATTGAGATCAGGAGCATCAAAAGATCAACGGTCAGATCAAGCACCTTAGGGTTTAATGTGATCTGGACTAATTGCTTGGGTTATTTGGTCTTGAACCAAACCAAAATGAACCAGCTCATTGGTTGAGCGTATGGTTCACTTTAAGAGAGATTTGCGATTGGGTAAACCCATGATCGCAAGTGGAAGTATGGTTTTCTATTATTAGAAAACATGTCACTTACGTGACCACGTTCCGTGTGGACTCTCTTCACGCTTCCCTCTCGCCCTATTGTCGCCTCTCGGGGTTGTCCTTGAGACATTCGCTTGTGGAGAAGTGGTGGTCGACATTGGGGAGAGGTTTTCGCCAAGCAAGGAGATCTTCATCCCTTCATACGACAAGCACTTCTTGGAGCCTTGCTAGCACAAGTTGCACCAAGAGAGTAGGCGGCTTCCTCATCTTGTGTGCGAAACTTAGGAGAAGTTCTCGATTGATCTTTCCTTCCAAGGCGCCATCCTCTAATGGCTATGGTATGAATTGCATCTTCTTCTATTATGTTTTAAGGTTGATCACATAATGCATGCGCAATGATTCTTTGAAGCCCTTCCGTCCGCTGCATGTTATAATTTGCGCCACTTTAGGGTTTTCGCTCCCCCTAGAAGGGGACCCCCCTTACAGGTTAAGGGGTACTTTCACACCACACTCCTTGAACAAGGAGACGGCAATCCTTTATCTATCACTAGTGTCCTAACCTGACTCATGATCATTATCCAAGATAGTCTATAATCATTATGTTTCAAATGATATTGAACTACCTCAAAACAATGACAATCATCATCTAGAAACACAAGTGATCTCAAGTCAGAGGACATGTGCCACTTGATGCAAACAAGAATTATTCACATTGTGGCAAGCAATTATCCTAGTAGGGTCTGTCTAGTACATCCAATGTACCCATGAGTCTACATCTTATTCCATGCTCGAAGCATCCTATAAGATTAGAACACATATCAGTCAGACAAAATAGTGAGAAAAGAATCACTCTTAAGTCCTGGAATGATTCTAACATGGATACTGACCTTGTTGTTCTTGCCATGTTGTAGATTCCTGCAGCAACGAACACCACAGGGCTCAATTTGCGATCCATATTGGAAAAGGAGAAGTTTGTTGGGCCAAACTTCTCAGACTGGTACAGACAGCTTAAGATTGTGCTTAAAGCTGAGAGGAAGCTGTATGTCCTTGAGTTGGCAATACCGGCTCAACCCGCTGCGAACGCCGCAAGGGCGGTTCGGGATGCTTATGAGAAGCACGTCAGTGATAGTACTGATGTCGCTTGCCTTATGCTTGCTTCAATGACGCCCGAGCTCCAGCGTCAGCATGAGGATTTGTCTGCTATTGATATTATAGCAAATCTCAAAATGCTGTATGCTGCACAGGCAAGGACAGAACGCTATAACTTGACAAAACTTTTCTTTCATAGTAAACTGACTGAAGGGCGTCCAGTGGGAGCTCATGTGCTCAAGATGATTGGGTACAAAGAGGCCCTAGAGAAACTGGGACATACCATCAATTCAGAACTTGTTGTTGATATTATCTTGTAGTCTCTCCCGGCTTCTTTCGATTCGTTCATTATTAATTTTAATATGAACAAAATCGACTCTACTCCGGCAGAGTTACTGAACATGCTCTGCACCACAGAGCAGACTCTTGAGAAGGGAAAGCCTTCATCCTCTGTCTTGATGGTTCCTTCAAGGAATAAGAAGAAGGGGAAGAAGGGCAAAGCCCCTATCAAGAGCTACAACAGGACTCTGAAACAAAAGATCAAGCGGTCAAAGGACAACAGGTGCTTCCATTGTGGCCAGCTGGGTCACTGGAAGAAGGACTGTAAAGCGCTCCAAGGAGACAAGAAGGGAAGCAAGCCTTTCACGTCTGGCTCAGGTATTTTTGTGACTGAAGTCATGGTAGCTTCTTCTATTTCATGGGTGTTGGACACTGCATGTGGAGTTCACATTTGTTCAAATGTACAAGAACTCAAGAGAAGAAGACAGGTGGGACAGCATGAGGTGGACCTACGAGTTGGAAACGGGGCACGGGTTGCTGCTGTTGCTGTAGGACAATATAACATCTCTTTACCATCTGGTTTTGTATTAGAACTTGACAATTGTTATTTTGTACCGAGCATAACTAAGAATATTATCTCTATTCCTGCTCTTGTCAGGAAAGGATTTTCTTTTGAATGCAAAACTTTAAAGTGTTGTATTTCATTTGATAATATTGTTTATGCTACTGGGTCGATTAACAATGGGTTATACATGTTGGACATGGAATGTTCTGTACAACAAATTGATAATAAGAAAGCCAAGTATGCTGATGATAGCACCTTGCTATGGCATAGTCGTTTAGGCCATATTAACAAGAAGCGCATTAAGCGATTGCATGACCATGGACTGCTGGGATCATTCTCCTATGAGGAGCTTGATACATGCAAAGCTTGTCTAATGGGTAAAATGACGAAGACTCCTTTTTCTAATAAAGGTCAAAGGGCTTCAGGTTTACTTGACCTTATTCACAGTGATGTGTGTGGGCCATTTAGTAAACATGCTAGAGGTGGCTATACATACTTCATAACTTTTACTGATGATTTCAGTAGATATGGTTATGTCTATCTTATGAGACATAAGAGTGAATCTTTTGACAAGTTCAAAGAATTCAAAAATGAAGTACAAAATCAGCTAGGCCGGAATATCAAGGCACTTCGATCCGATCGAGGTGGAGAATACTTGAGTCGAGAGTTTACTGACTATCTGAAGGAGTGTGGGATTATCTCACAGCTCACTCCGCCAGGAACACCGCAATGGAATGGTGTGTCCGAGAGGAGAAATAGAACCTTATTGGATATGGTTCGTTTGATGATGAGTCAGGCTACTCTACCTTACTCCTTTTGGGGATTTGCACTGGAAACAGCTGCAAAGGTGCTAAACCGAGTGCCATCCAAGGCCGTTTCAAAGACTCCATATGAGTTATGGTATGGGAAACAGCCAAGCTTGACATTTATCAAAATCTGGGGTTACGAGGCTTATGTCAAAAAGCTCGCCTCTGGGAAACTGGAGAGCAGATCAGATAAATGTATCTTTGTCCGTTACCCTAAAGAAACTAAGGGTTATTATTTCTACGATCCCAAAGAGAACAAAATATTTGTTGCTTGAACGGCTATTTTTCTTGAGAAGGAATTTCTTCTGCAAGAAGCCAGTGGGAGAGAAATAAAACTGGATGAAAGTCCAGAAGAGGGACAAAGTAGTCAAGCTCAGTTGGATGAGCCTGAGCGAATAGAACAGGTTGATGTTCAACCTGAGGCTCAGATATCACGGGAACCATGTAGATCGGGAAGGATCCGTCGTCAGCCTGAACGCTATGACGGAGTCTACATCATTAATGATGAACCCCTCACCTATGCGGATGCGGTCAGTGGACCAGAATCAGCAAGATGGCTTGAAGCTATGCGAGCAGAGATGGACTCCATGTCGGATAACCAAGTCTGGGATTTGGTTGATCCGCCTCCGGGAGTAATCCCTATAGGCTGTAAGTGGATCTTCAAGAAGAAGATTGACATGGATGGTAACATAGTTACCTATAAGGGCAGGCTAGTTGCGAAAGATTTCAAACAAATCTATGGGATAGATTATGATGAAACTTTCTCTCCTGTAGCCATGTTTAAGTCCATTCGAATTATTCTCGCGATAGCAGCATATTATGATTATGAGATCTGGCAAATGGATGTGAAGACCGCTTTCCTTAATGGAAAACTAGAAGAGGATGTGTATATGACACAGCCTGAAGGTTTCATCAATCCATCAGATCGTCATAAGATATGCAAGTTAAAGAAGTCCATTTATGGACTAAAACAAGCATCTAGAAGCTGGAATATTCGCTTTGATGAATCAGTTTGTGAATTTGGTTTCATCAAAAATGAAGATGACCTGTGTGTATACAAGAGGTTTAGTGGGAGCGTGATTACTTTCCTGGTCCTCTACGTCGATGATATCTTGATCATTGGAAACGATATTCCTGAACTGCATGCGGTCAAAGCATGGTTAAGAAAATGTTTCCAGATGAAAGATTTAGGAGAAGCAGCCTATGTATTAGGTGTGCAGATCTATAGAGATAGATCTAATAGGCTTCTCGTGTTATGCCAGAGTACTTACATCGATAAAGTCCTGGTGAGATTCCATTTAGAAAATTCTAAAAGAGGATATATTCCAGTCAGACATGGTCTGAATCTTTCTAAGAGCCAGTGTCCTCAAACACAGTCTGAGAAAGATGAAATGGACAATACGCCTTATTCTTCGGCTATTGGATCCATTATGTATGCGATGTTGTGTACTCGCCCAGACGTCGCTTACGGGTTAAGCGTGACCAGTCGATTCCAAAGTAATCCAGGGAAGGCACACTGGATTGCAGTCAAGAACATTTTGAAATATCTTCGGAGGACCAAAGATATATTCTTGATTTATGGAGGTCAGGAAGAACTCAGTATTGAAGGATATAGTGACGCTTCGTTCCAATCTGACCAGGATGATTTCCGATCGCAATCAGGCTATGTTTTTAGCTTGAATGGAGGAGCAGTGGTGTGGAAGAGTTTCAAACAATCAATTGTTGCTGATTCCGCAACAGAAGCCGAGTATGTTGCAGCCTCAGAAGCATCAAAGGAGGCAGTGTGGATTCGTAAGTTCGTTCAGGAACTTGGTGTTGTTCCTTCGAGTGCTGATCCATTGGTTATCTTCTGTGATAACACTGGAGCAATAGCACAAGCAAAGGAACCACGGTCACACCAGAAGTCCAAGCACATACAGAGAAGGTTTCATTTGATCCGTGAGATCATAGATCGTGGAGAGATCAAGATCTCCAAGGTTCATACAGATGACAATCTAGCTAACCCGCTTACTAAGCCTCTGGCGCAGCAGAAGCATGAGAAGCACTGTAATAATATGGGTTTGAGATTTCTCAACCATTAGATTAAGTGCAAGTGGGAGATTGTTGGGGTATGCCCTTAAGGATAATGTTTGAGGCCTTTGGGATTGTTTCAGTATCATGTATAAACTATGTTTATAAAGGCAATGGTTGTTATTCAGTTTGTTACATTATCTGCTGCTGTTATGTATACTTCTGAATAATGTCTCAATGGTGTTCAGCTTGGCTGACATTAACATTGTCCTTAGTCGAGATATCTTGGTGAACATGAGACAACCTTGATATGATTGAGACTAATATGTTTCTAATCTTATAGGGTGCTTCGAGCATGGAATAAGATGTAGACTCATAGGTGCATTGAATGTACTGGACAGACCCTACTTAGGATGTTCAATTGTTTGTCACAATGTGAATAATCCTTATATGCAAGCAAGTGGCATATTTCCTCTTACTTGAGATCACTTGTGGTTCTAAATGATGATTGGCATTGTCTTGAGGTAGTTCAATATCATTTGAAAGATAATGGTTATAGATTATCTTGGATAATGGGCATGAGTCATGTTAGGGCATTAGTGATAGATATAGGATTGCCTCTCCTTGTTGGAGTGTGATGTTCTATTGGGGCCCCCTGGATGAGATGGTTGAGAAAGTGTATGGCCATACCCAGATGACTATGTTCATCTGATCTAACCACTCTCATCATGTTGGAGTTACAGGCTTGACACGCTTGTCCAACGAGAACATCCAGTGGCAAAGGAAACATGTATGTCAAGTGAATTGGATTCACACTTGTGCTATGGTTTGGGTGTAGTCTTGGAAGACTCTTTCCTTCATATCGGGAGACAGTGAAGTGTTGCTAGATACCCCTCTCTGATCGTGATAACGTAAGTTATCGTTACCGACGTTGAAGGAAACCCTTAGGGTCGCACAATTTGATGATATGGCTTACTTATGTCAGATCGTGTGGACTGAATTGTTCTAGTTCAGTTTAAAAGAGTTTAAACTCTGATTGGAAGTGAGATCTGGTTTGATCATGTTTGATTGATTAGGGCTTGAGATCGGTAAGCTTCGATCGGGAGAATTGATGCTTGATCGATGAGATCAAGAGCATCAAGAGATGTGTGGTTATATCTTGAGCCATTTGGTTCATATGAGATCTAGACCATGGCTTGGTTTGATTTGGTCTTTGAACCAAATACAATTGAACCGAATGAAATAGAACCGGTTCACTATGTGAACGCTTGGTTCAAAGGGAGAAGGAAGGTTTCGATGGTTCACTTGGAGTGAACGCATGAGACATTGAGCACTTACTATATTTGGAAGTCGGTTTTCCAAATTGGAAAAATGCCTCCACGTTGTAACGTCGCTCACCCCATCTTCTCCTCTTGCTCCTCTCGTGGTGATTCTTCTTCATGCCAAGGAGAAAATTCAGCCAGCGAGTAGAGAAACACATCTTCTCTTGCACGATCAGGGGACTCCTTGGATCTTTGCTAGCACAAAGAGTACAAGGGAGTAAGCCTTCAACGTCTTGTGTGCAACTTCTTTGGAGGAGAGCCGCTCGCCCTCTATCTTCTTCCAAGTCGCCATTCAAGCAATGGCCATGGTAACATCCCCTCTTGTTTCATAGTTGATTATATTATAAGCCATGCGATCTTCATGAAACCAAGTTTCCGCCCATGCGAAAAAAATTTTAGAAGAGCATGTGACTTAGGTTTCGACACTTTCAATTGGTATCAGAGGAGGTTTTGGCTTGATGCATATAATCACTATCTTGATGTGATCCATGGTTGTTTTAAGTTTTTGATAGATCTATAAGAATCGCATGCTTTAGTTCTCATGCGAAAAATGACTACATGCTATGTGTTAGATTTGCATGTATCTTAGGTAGCTTGCGCATGTTATGTGTTTGTTTGCGCTTATCATAGTTTTTTCAATCAAAACATAACATCATGCGCGCCCCTCACATAGATCTATCGGCGCCTACTTTAAATCCTTAGACGGGTTAATAGGTTTGAAGTCGTCAGTCAAGTCTGGACCCAACAGCCTGATCAGACCATCTGACAGCCTAGATGGGTCGGCCAGATAGCACCTATGCGCAAGCATATAGGTGGCTATAGGTCGAGTGCAGAAGGGCGTGTAGCGATGTCTGATTGAGGCGCCAAGTGAACGATCATGATTAAGGCCCGGGGTCACACCCGTTTGCCAGAAATCATGTGGGACGTTCAGCCCTTAAGGCATGCATAGTTGACCACATGGTTGACGCAAGTCAGTTATGACTGGGTGCATGCAAGGGCAATGGGTCTGACTTGGCCTGATGAGTGGATACCTATTAATGGACCATTGTAAGGTAGTAGGGCACATAAGGAAATAAAATTGATCCCATGGGGTTTTTTCAAAAATTTTATTTTCTGTTTGGATCACATGTTTGTATGTTATAACATGCATGGATGTTTATTTAATCTTATGTGGGTTGCCCCTTTTTGTGTGCTGTGCTGGGGCCTGCGTGCCTGGAATTAATTAAAAGTAAATTTTATTGTGATCTGCGAATCACATTTTAATTTATGATAATGTATATTTGACCTGCGTATCAAATCATGTCTAGATAGATTAAAATGTATTTTAATCAGACATGAGCACAGAGCACACATGACAGAAGGGCTTGCAGCAAGTGCCTTGACCAGGTGGGAGATCTAGAGTTCGACTCTAGCACAGGCGCATGCTACCTGATGGGCGCATTTGAGCTGCAGAGAGGGCTTGGGCCCGGGCTGGGCCAGATAAAGTGCAAGAGACCCATAAAGAGATCAAGTGAAGACTTATGTAAAACTAGGGTTTTTGTTAGGCTTTTATGGGCGTTTACCACATAAGATCATTGTGCTTTCTATTTACTGTTTAAGTAATATTAGCACCTGCATGATTTATCCTTCTGCTATCACCATAAGAATTACATGATAGTAAGAAGATAAAAGGACCGTTAAAATCCAACGTTAAATATCAAGCACGAAAGCCTTCTGACGCGAAACCTCACTGTTCTGACTATCGTTGGGGCCGTGTTGTACCCACTCAGTGGGCACGCCCATCTATCTTCAGACGGTGTGAGATTACACCTCCGTGTTACAGAGAAGGGATTTATCGCTTCTCGTTGCTCAGCATAGCACATGGTGGTCCAGGGAGTAGGTCGGGTCAGCTTGACCATGTAGGCTACATATTGAGCATATGTTAGCTATATGGAGGCAGCCATCTATGGAATCAGAGACTGTGTTGTACCAACTCAGTTGGCACAGTCTACTGGATTACCCAGATGAAGGGGAATCGCACGGGTTGGCGATTGGCATGGATAGCCTACCAGTGATTAGTGCTTGGACTCTCTGTGCATCTTATCTCGCCTGAGCGGGACGCGGAGACCAAGTATGAAATCTGGATCCCATCTCACTAAAAGAGTTTCACTCTTTCGGACTGTTTTATTGGATTTTTTCAGTCAGATAAAATAGTGAGAAAAGAATCACTCTTAAGTCCTGGATTGATTCTAACATGGATACTGTGTTAGGGTATGCCCTTAAAGCTAATGTTTGAGGCCTTGGGATTGTAAAAGTATCATGTAATAAACTCTTGTGTTTATAAAGGCAATGGTTATTATTCAGTTTGTTACATTGTCTGCTGCAATAACTGTGCTTCTGAATAATGTCTCAAAGCTGTTCAGCTAGGCTGACATGCATATGTCCTTAGTCGAGATATCTTGGTGAACTTGAGACAGCCTTGATATGATTGAGACTAATATGTGTTCTAATCTTATAGGATGCTTCGAGCATGGAATAAGATGTAGACTCATGGGTACATTGGATGTACTGGACAGACCCTACTAGGATATTCAATTGCTTGTCACAATGTGAATAATCCTTGTTTGCATCAAGTGGCACATGTCCTCTGACTTGAGATCACTTGTGTTTCTAGATGATGATTGTCATTGTTTTGAGGTAGTTCAATATCATTTGAAACATAATGATTATAGACTATCTTGGATAATGATCATGAGTCAGGTTAGGACACTAGTGATAGATAAAGGATTGCCGTCTCCTTGTTCAAGGAGTGTGGTGTTCTAAAGGGGCCCCCCTGAATGAGATGATTGAGAAAGTGTATGGCCATACCCAGGTGACTATGTTCATCTGATCTAATCATGCTCATCATATTGGAGTCACAGGCTTGACACGCTTGTCCAATAAGAACATCCAGTGGCAAAGGAAACATGTATGCCTAGTGAAGTGCATTCACCCTTGTGCTGTGTTTTGGGAGTAGTCTTGGAAGACTCTTTCCTTTATATCGGGAGACAGTGATGTGTTGCTAGATACCCCTCACTGATCGTGATAACGAAAGTTATCGTTACCGACATTCAAAGGAAACCCTCAGGGTCGCACAATTTGATGATATGGCTTACTTGAGTCAGATCGTGTGGACTGAATTGTTTGGGTTCAGTTTAAAGGGATTTAATCTCTGATTGTAAGTGAGATCTGGTCTGATCATGTTTGATTGATTAGGGCTTGAGATCGGTAAGCTTCGATCGAGAGAGGTGATGCTAGATCGGTGAGATCAGGAGCATCAGGAGATGAACAGTTAGATCTTGAACCTTAGGGTTTGATATGATCTAGACCAAAGGGGGCTTGGGCTTATTTGATTTGGTTTGTTGAACCAAATGCAATTAAACCAAAAGAGAACCGGTTCACTTATGTGAACGCATGGTTCGAAAGGGTGATGGCGTTTTGGTCGTTTATGAGTGCATGCTTCCATTTATGGTAAGTCATCATGGCCTCTTCTTCAAAACGCCTAACGCCAAGCCGTTCACCACTTGACTTCACTTCGCTTGGCTTCTTGTAATTGGCGTGTGGAGAAGAGGTGGACGAATGTGTGGAGCTCTCGCCCAAGCAAGATCTCGTCTCCCATCCCTTCCATTCGGCAAGGACACTTGAAGATCTTTGCTAGCACAAAGATCAACAAGAAGAAGCCATCTCTCTTCTTGTGTGCGTCACTTGTGGAGAAGATCTCTCTTGGTCTTTGCTTCCAAGCCGCCTCCTTCTCATGGCCATGGTAACGCATCTTTCACTTGATGTTTAAGTTGATCATATGAATGTATAGCATGCGATCAAATGTGAAACCCTAATTCCGCTGCTAAAATAAAGAAAGGTCACTTGCGCCCCCCTCCTGAAAGGGGTACTCACCTTAGGGTTTCTCGCTCCCCCTTGAAGGGGACCCTAACAATTGGTATCAGAGGGGTTAATATATGTTCATATGATTGCTTTGTTTGTTTTGTGATCCTTGTTAGTATAGATCTATTTCACATGCGCAACCACATGCTAGGTTTTAGGTGTTTGGCGCATGTGTGATGTTCATGTTTATGCATGTTCTTGTTGGCGCATGTTAAGTATGTTGAATGGTATTTCATCAAAACTTATATCTACTTGCGCGCAAACATTTAGATCTATATGCACTTACTATAAACCCTTAGACGGGTTGATGGGGTTGAAGTCACCCTCTAGGTTAGATCCAATAGTCTGATCAGACCATCTGACAGCCTAGATGGATCGACCAGATGGCACCTGTGCGCAAGCACAAGGTGGCTATAGGTCGATTGCATCACAGGCGTGTAGCGAGGTCTGGTTGAGACAACCAGTGAACACACATGAGTTAGGCCCGGGGTCACACCCGCTTGCCAGAACTCATGTTGGTTGTTCAGCCCTTGGCGCATGCATGGTTGACCATTAGGTCAACTCGAGTCAGTTAGGACTTGGTGCATGAAAGGGCATGGATCTAACTAGATTGATGAGTGGATCCCTATCAATGGACCGTTGTAAGGTTGTAGGGCACATAAGAAAATTAAAATTGATGCCAATGGGTTTTCAAAACTTTTATTTTCTTTATAATGGATCACATGTTGATTGCATGATGCCATGATGTTTGTTTATTTAATCTTATGTGGGATGCCCAATTTAATGTGTGCTGTGCTGGGGCCTGCGAGCCTGGAATTAAACTTGTAAATTAATTTTTATTGTGATCTGCGAATCACATTTTTAATTAATTTATTGTATAATTGACCTGCGAGTCAAGCTTGTCTAGATAGATCAAAATACATTTGATTAGACAAGAGCACAAAAGCACACATCGCAGAGGCGCATTCAGCTGGTGGGCGCACCTGACCTGCATTGAGCGCTAGGGCCCTGGGTTGGACCAGATGAGATGCAAAAGACCCAAGAAAAGCAAGTGAAGACTTAAGTTAATTAAGGTCTTACTTAGGCTATGGGCTTTTACCACATAAGATCCATGCTTTCTTTTATTGTTTAATAATTAGAATTGCATGAGTTATTTATCTTCTGCTATAGCCATAGGATTTGCCTGATAGTAAGAAGATAAAAGACCGTTAAAATCCAAACGCTAAAATATCAAGCACGTAATGCCTTCTGACGCGAAACCTCACTGTTCTGACTATCGTTGGAGCCGTGTTGTACCCACTCAGTGGGCACGTCCATCTATCTTCAGACAGTGCGGGATTACACCTGCGTGTTACAGAGAAGGGATTTATCGCTTCTCGTTGCTCAGCATAGCACGTGGTGGTCCAGGGAGTAGGTCGGGTCAGCTTGACCATGTAGGCTACATATGTGGCGCATATGGTAGCGCATGGAGGCAGCCATCTGAGGGATCAGAGACTGTGTTGTACCAACTCAGTTGGCACAGTCTGCTGGATTGCCCAGGTGAAGGGGAATCGCACGGGTTGGCGATTGGCTGGAACAGCCTACCAGAAATTAGTGCTTGTCATCTCTGTGCATCTTATCTCGCCTGAGCGGGACGCGGAGACCAAGTATGAAATCTGGATCCCATCTCACTAAAAGAGTTCTACTCTTTCGGGCTGTTTTGCGGGATTTTTCAGCCAGATAAAATAGTGAGAAAAAGAATCATTCTTAAGTCCTGATTGATTCTTAACATTGATACTGACCTTGCTGTTCTTGCATTGTTGTAGATTCCTGCAGCAACGAACACCATGAGCTTCAATGTGCGATCCCTACTGGAAAGGGAGAAGTTTGCTGGGCCAAACTTCTCAGACTGGTTCGGACACCTTAAGATCGTTCTTATGGCAGAGAGGAAACTGTATGTCCTCGAGACGGCTGTGCCGCCTCAACCCGCTGCGAACGCCGCAAGGGCGGTTCGTGATGCCTATGAAAAGCACGTCAATGATAGCATTGATGTCGCTTGCCTGATGCTAGCGTCTATGACGCCACCGCTGCAGCGTCAGCATGAGGATATGTCGGCTATAGAGATTATAGCGAACCTCAAGATGCTGTATGCTGCACAGGCGAGGACAGAACGCTATAATCTGACAAAGCTTTTCTTTCAGAGCAAACTGGCTGAAGGGAGCCCAGTGGGAGCTCACGTGCTCAAGATGATTGGGCACAAGGAGGCTCTGGAGAAACTGGGGCATACCATCAACCAGGAGCTTGCTGTAGACATTATTCTGCAGTCTCTCCCGCCCTCTTTCGATGCGTTCATTATTAACTTTAATATGAACAAAATCGATTGTACTCCGGCAGAGCTGCTGAATATGCTCTTGACTACTGAGGAAACTCTGAAGGGAAAGCCTTCAACTGTCTTAATGGTTCCTTCCAGGAACAAGAAGAAGGGGAAGAAGGGCAAAGCCCCTGTCAAGAGTTACAGCAAGGCTCTGAAACAGAAGGTAAAGCGGTCAAAGGACAACAGGTGTTTCCACTGTGGCCAGCTGGGTCACTGGAAAAAGGACTGTAAAGCGCTCCAAGGAGATAAGAGGGGAAGCATTGCTTCTGGCTAAGGTATATATGTGACTGAGGTCATGTTATCTTCTTCTTCCATTTCATGGGTGTTGGACACTGCATGTGGAGTTCACATTTGTTCAAATGTGCAGGAACTCAAGAGAAGAAGGCAGGTGGGACAGCATGAGGTGGACCTACGCGTTGGAAACGGGGCACGGGTTACTGCTGTTGCTGTAGGGGATTATCACATCTCATTACCATCTGGCATTGTATTAGAATTAAACAATTGTTATTTTGTACCCAGTATTACCAAAAATATTATCTCTATTCCTGCTCTTGTCAGCAAAGGGTTTTCCTTTGAATGCAAGATTTCAAAGTGTTATCTTACTCTTGATAATATTGTTTATGCTACTGGTTCAATTAACAATGGGTTATTCATGTTGGAAACATGTATGCCTAGTGAAGTGCATTCACCCTTGTGCTGTGTTTTGGGAGTAGTCTTGGAAGACTCTTTCCTTTATATCGGGAGACAGTGATGTATTGCTAGATACCCCTCACTGATCGTGATAACGAAAGTTATCGTTACCGACATTCAAAGGAAACCCTCAGGGTCGCACAATTTGATGATATGGCTTACTTGAGTCAGATCGTGTGGACTGAATTGTTTGGGTTCAGTTTAAAGGGATTTAATCTCTGATTGTAAGTGAGATCTGGTCTGATCATGTTTAATTGATTAGGGCTTGAGATCGGTAAGCTTCGATCGAGAGAGGTGATGCTAGATCGGTGAGATCAGGAGCATCAGGAGATGAACGGTTAGATCTTGAACCTTAGGGTTTGATATGATCTAGACCAAAGGGGGCTTGGGCTTATTTGATTTGGTTTGTTGAACCAAATGCAATTAAACCAAAAGAGAACCGGTTCACTTATGTGAACGCATGGTTCGAAAGGGTGATGGCGTTTTGGTCGTTTATGAGTGCATGCTTCCATTTATGGTAAGTCATCATGGCCTCTTCTTCAAAACGCCTAACGCCAAGCCGTTCACCACTTGACTTCACTTCGCTTGGCTTCTTGCAATTGGCGTGTGGAGAAGAGGTGGACGAACGTGTGGAGCTCTCGCCCAAGCAAGATCTCGTCTCCCATCCGTTCCATTCGGCAAGGACACTTGAAGATCTTTGCTAGCACAAAGATCAACAAGAAGAAGCCATCTCTCTTCTTGTGTGCGTCACTTGTGGAGAAGATCTCTCTTGGTCTTTGCTTCCAAGCCGCCTCCTTCTCATGGCCATGGTAACGCATCTTTCACTTGATGTTTAAGTTGATCATATGAATGTATAGCATGCGATCAAATGTGAAACCCTAATTCCGCTGCTAAAATAAAGAAAGGTCACTTGCGCCCCCCTCTTGAAAGGGGTACTCACCTTAGGGTTTCTCGCTCCCCCTTGAAGGGGACCCTAACATACTGACCTTGTTGTTCTTGCAATGTTGTAGATTCCTGCAGCAACGAACACCACAGGGCTCAATTTGCGATCCATACTGGAAAAGGAGAAGTTTGCTGGGCCAAACTTCTCAGACTGGTACAGACAGCTTAAGATTGTTCTTAAGGCTGAGAGGAAACTGTATGTCCTTGAGACGGCAATACCGGCTCAACCCGCTGCGAACGCCGCAAGGGCGGTTCGGGATGCTTATGAAAAGCATGTCAGTGATAGCACTGATGTTGCTTGCCTTATGCTTGCGTCTATGACGCCAGAGTTACAGCGTCAGCATGAAGATTTATCTGCTATTGAAATTATAGCAAATCTCAAGATGCTGTATGCTATTGGGGTATGCCCTTAAGGCTAATGTTTGAGGCCTTGGGATTGTATAAGTATCATGTAATAAACTCTTATGTTTATAAAGGCATGGTTATTATTCAGGTTGCTACCTTGTCTGCTGTAATAAGTGTACTTCTGAATAATGTCTCAAAGCTGTTCAGCTAGGCTGACATGCATATGTCCTTAGTCGAGATATCTTGGTGAACATGAGACAGCCTTGATATGATTGAGACTAATATGTGTTCTAATCTTATAGGATGCTTCGAGCATGGAATAAGATGTAGACTCATGGGTACATTGGATGTACTGGACAGACCCTACTAGGATATTCAATTACTTGTCACAATGTGAATGATCCTTGTAAGCACCAAGTGGCACATGTCCTCTGACTTGAGATCACTTGTGTTTCTAAATGATGATTGTCATTGTCTTGAGGTAGTTCAATATCATTTGAAACATAATGATTATAGACTATCTTGGATGGTGAGCTTGAATTGTTGGGGTATGCCCTTAAGGCTAATGTTTGAGGCCTTTGGGATTGTAATAAGTATCATGTAATAAACTCTTGTGTTTATAAAGGCATGGTTATTATTCAGGTTGTTACCTTGTCTGCTGTAATAAGTGTACTTCTGAATAATGTCTCAAAGCTGTTCAGCTAGGCTGACAGGCTATATGTCCTTAGTCGAGATATCTTGGTGAACCTGAGACAGCCTTGATATGATTGAGACTAATATGTGTGCTAATCTTATAGGATGCTTCGAGCATGGAATAAGATGTAGACTCATGGGTCCATTGGATGTACTGGACAGACCCTACTGGGATATTCCATTGCTTGTCACAATGTGAATGATCCTCGTAAGCAGCAAGTGGCACATGTCCTTTGACTTGAGATCACTTGTGTTTCTAAATGATGATTGTCATTGTTTTGAGGTAGTTCAATATCATTTGAAACATAATGGTTATAGACTATCTTGGATGGTGAGCTTGAGTCAGGTTAGGGCACTTGTGATAGATAAAGGATTGCCGTCTCCTTGTTTAAGGAGTGTGATGTTCTAAAGGGCCCCCCCTGTATGAGAAGATTGAGATAGTGTATGGCCATACCCAGATGACTGTGTTCATCTGATCTAATCATGCTCATCGTATTGGAGTTACAGGCTTGACATGCTTGTCCAATAAGAACATCCAGTGGCAAAGGAAACATGCATGCCTCGTGAGTTTGATTCACACTTGTGCTATAGTTTGGGTGTAGTCTTGGAAGACTCTTTCCTTTATATCGGGAGACAGTGATGTGTTGCTAGATACCCCTCACTGATCGTGATAACGAAAGTTATCGTTACCGACATTTAAAGGAAACCCTTAGGGTCGGACAATTTGGTGATATTGCTTGCTTAAGTCAGATCGTGTGGACTGAATTGTTTCGGTTCAGTTTAAAGGGATTTAATCTCTGATTGTAAGTGAGATCTGGTCTGATCATGTTTGATTGATTAGGGCTTTAGATCGGTAAGCTTCGATCGAGAGAGATGATGCTAGATCGATGCGATCAGAAGCGTCAGATGATGAATGGTCAGATCTTGGACTTTGGGGTCTAATTTGATCTAGACTTAATGCTTGGGCTGATTTGGTTTCGCTATTGAACCAAGGGTATTGAACCGGCTCATGGGTTGAGCGCATGGTTCAAGAGGGAGAAGGAGTTGCGTTTGGTTCATGGAGACATGAACGCATGAACGCATACTCTTAATGGTTGCCATTTTTGGAAAGTTCCAAAATGAAAACGCATATGCGTTCATGGCTTGAAGTCTCCCTAATGTTTTTCGGTTACACCTCTCTCTTGTTGCTTGGTGGAAACGTTTTTTTGCTCTCGAGCAAGTGAGGGTGTTGACGAGAAGAGGAGGAACCGGCCAAGCAAAAGGAAGTCTTCATCTCTTCCCTACACTCGATCATTGACATCTTGGCACTTTTGCTAGCACAAGAGGTGCGAAAGTTGGGAGTCTTCATCGCCTTTGTGTGTGAACTTTTGGAGGAGATCAAAGTTGCTCTCTTCTTCCAAGCCGACCTCCAATCTATGGCTATGGTATAGATCTAAACTCATAGCTTCAAGTTGATCATATGGTTGTCATATACGATCTTTTAGAAACCCTCTTTCCGTCATGCATGCTAGATGCGCATGTTTAGGGTTTCACCCCCTTAATAAGGGTTTCTTTCAATTGGTATCAGAGCTAGGCTTTCGATATGATCTATATGATTGCTTTGAAGTGTTTATGATCCATACATGTTGCGCTTACTTGATGCTTTGTTTTCATGATGCATGGTTTACATTGGCTATGTTTGCCCTTGTATCATGGTTACATGAAGTTTGCGCTCCCCCTTGAAGGGGACCCCCTAAAGTTTGCGCTCCCCCTTGAAGGGGACCCCCCTTAGATCTAAGGGTTTTCAATATGCTAGATATGAGATATATCTTAGGTTCTCAAGTGAAGCATGTTGTTTTGTTTGTTTGCGCATGTTCTAGATGTTTTATAAAACTTACATCTTGCGCGCCTACTTAGATCTAAGGTGCCCCTACTATAAATCCTTAGATGGGTTGATGGGGTTGAAAGCATCTTCTAGGTTAGATCCAACTAGTCTGATCAGACCATCTGACAGCCTAGATGGGTTGACCAGATAGCACCTGTGCGCAAGCACGAGGTGGCTATAGGTCGACTGCATCCAGGGCGTGTAGCGAGGTCTGGTTGAGACAACTACTGAACACACATGAGTTAGGCCCGGGGTCACACCCGCTTGCCAAAACTCATGAGGGTGGTTCAGCCCTTGGCGCATGCATGGTTGACCATTAGGTCAACACGGGTCAGTTAGGACTCGGTGCATGCAAGGGCAGAGGATCTGACTAGATGGATGAGTGGATCCCTATCAATGGACCATTGTAAGGTTGTAGAGCACATAAGGAAATTAAAATTGATACCATGGGGTTTTTCAAAATTTAATTTCATGAATGGATCACATGTTGTTTTGATACCATATGCTTGTTTATTTAATCTTATGTGGGTTGCCCTAATGTGTGCTGTGCTGGGGCCTGCGTGCCTGGTAAATTACAAGTTAATATTATTGTGATCTGTGAATCACATTTTTTTTATTAATTTATTGTATAATTGACCTGCGAGTCAAAGCTTGTCTAGATAGATCAAAATGTTTTTGATTAGACAAGAGCATAAAGGCACACATCCTAGAGGGGCATTCACCTGGTGGCGCACCTGAGGTGCTCTTGGCGCTAGGGCCCTGGGTTGGACCAGATGAGATGCAAAAGAGCTCAAGTGAAGACTTAGGTAAAATTAAGTTCTTTCTAGGGTTCATGGGCTTTTACCACATAAGATCATGCTTTCTATTTATTGCTTATATAATTAGAATTGCATGTGTTTATCTTCTGCTATAGCCATAGGATATGCCTGATAGTAAGAAGATAAAAGACCGTTAAAATCCAACGCTAACATATCAAGCTCGTAAGCCTTCTGACGCGAAACCTCACTGTTCTGACTATCGTTGGAGCCGTGTTGAACCCACTCAGTGGGCACGTCCATCTATCTTCAGACGGTGCGGGATTACACCTGCGTGTTACAGAGTAGGGATTTATCCCTTCTCGTTGCTCAGCATAGCACGTGGTGGTCCAGGGAGTAGGTCAGGTCAGCTTGACCATGTAGGCTACATATGTGGCGCATATGGTAGCACATGGAGGCAGCCATCTGTGGGATCAGAGACTGTGTTGTACCAACTCAGTTGGCACAGTCTGCTGGATTGCCCAGATGAAGGGGAATCGCACGGGTTGGCGATTGGCTGGGACAGCCTACCAGAAATTAGTGCTTGTCATCTCTGTGCATCTTATCTCGCCTGAGCGGGACGTGGAGACCAAGTATGAAATCTGGATCCCATCTCACTAAAAGAGTGTTACTCTTTCGGACTGTTTACTGGATTTTTCAGTCAGATAAAATAGTGAGAAAAGAATCTTTCTTAAGTCCTGGATTGATTCTGAACATTGATACTAACCTTGCTGTTCTTGCATTGTTGTAGATAACTGCAGCAACGAACACCATGAGCTTCAATGTGCGATCCCTACTGGAAAGGGAGAAGTTTGCTGGGCCGAACTTCTCTGACTGGTTTGGACACCTTAAGATCGTTCTTAAGGCAGAGAGGAAACTGTATGTCCTCGAGACGGCGATACCGCCGCAGCCCGCTCCGAACGCCGCAAGGGCGGTTCGGGATGCCTATGAAAAGCACGTCAATGATAGCATTGATGTCGCTTGCCTGATGCTTGCGTCTATGA
Source organism: Costus lasius (assembly GCA_027563935.2). NCBI lineage: Eukaryota > Viridiplantae > Streptophyta > Magnoliopsida > Zingiberales > Costaceae > Costus > Costus lasius. The sequence continues at coordinate 58,691,111 of CM050454.1, read as the reverse complement.
CGCCACCACTGCAGCGTCAGCATGAGGATATGTTGGCTATAGAGATTATAGCGAACCTCAAGATGCTGTATGCTGCACAGGCGAGGACAGAACGCTATAATCTGACAAAGCTCTTCTTTCAGAGCAAACTGGCTGAGGGGAGCCCAGTGGGAGCTCACGTGCTCAAAATGATTGGGCACAAGGAGGCTCTGGAGAAACTGGGGCATACCGTCAACCAGGAGCTTGCTGTTGATATTATTCTGCAGTCTCTCCCGCCCTCTTTCGATGCGTTCATCATTAATTTTAATATGAACAAAATCGATTGCACGCCGGCAGAGCTGCTGAATATGCTCTTGACAACTGAGGAAACTCTGAAGGGTAAGCCTTCAACCTCTGTCTTGATGGTTCCTTCTAGGAACAAGAAGAAGGGGAAGAAGGGCAAGGCCCCTGTCAAGAATTACAGCAAGGCTCTGAAACAGAAGGTGAAGCGGTCGAAGGATAACAGGTGTTTCCACTGTGGCCAGCTGGGTCACTGGAAAAAGGACTGTAAAGCGCTCCAAGGAGATAAGAGGGGAAGCATCGCTTCTGGCTCAGGTATATATGTGACTGAGGTCATGTTATCTTCTTCTTCTATTTCATGGGTGTTGGACACTGCATGTGGAGTTCACATTTGTTCAAATGTACAGGAACTCAAGAGAAGAAGACAGGTGGGACAGCATGAGGTAGACCTACGAGTTGGAAACGGGGCACGGGTTGCTGCTGTTGCTGTAGGAGACTATTTCATTTCTTTACCATCTGGCATTGTATTAGAATTAAACAATTGTTATTTTGTACCCAGTATTACCAAGAATATTATCTCTATTCCTGCTCTTGTCAGGAAAGGATTTGCCTTTGAATGCAAAATTTCAAAGTGTGTTTTATCTTATGATAATATTGTGTATGCAACTGGTTCAATCAACAATGGGTTATTCATGTTGGACATGGAATATTCTATACAAAACATTGATAATAAGAAAGCCAAGTATGCTGATGACAGCACCTTGCTATGGCATAGTCGTTTAGGCCATATAAACGAGAAGCGCATTAAGCGGTTGCATGATCATGGACTGCTGGGATCATTCTCCTATAAGGAGATTGATACATGCAAAGCTTGTTTAATGGGTAAAATGACGAAGTCACCTTTTTCTAAGAAAGGTCAAAGGGCTTCAGGTTTACTTGACCTTATACACAGTGATGTGTGTGGGCCATTTAGTAAACATGCCAGAGGTGGCTATCGGTACTTCATTACCTTTACTGATGATTTCAGTAGGTATGGGTATGTCTATCTGATGAGACATAAAAGTGAATCTTTTGACAAGTTCAAAGAGTTCAAGAATGAAGTACAAAATCAGCTAGGCCGAAATATCAAGGCACTTCGCTCAGATCGAGGTGGAGAATACCTAAGTCATGCATTTACTGACTATCTGAAGGAGTGTGGGATTATCTCACAGCTCACTCCGCCAGGAACACCGCAATGGAATGGTGTGTCCGAGAGGAGAAATAGAACGTTACTTGATATGGTTCGTTCTATGATGAGTCAGGCCACTCTTCCATACTCCTTTTGGGGTTTTGCACTGGAAACAGCTGCAAAGGTACTAAACCGAGTGCCATCTAAGGCAGTTTCAATGACGCCATATGAATTATGGTATGGGAAACAGCCAAGCTTGACATTTATCAGGATCTGGGGTTGCGAGGCTTATGTCAAAAAGCTCGCCTCTGGGAAACTAGAGAGCAGATCTGACAAATGCATCTTTGTCGGTTACCCTAAGGAAACTAAGGGTTATTATTTCTACGATCCCAAGGAGAACAAAGTTTTTGTTGCTCGGACGGCCATATTCCTTGAGAAGGAGTTTCTTCTGCAAGAGGCCAGTGGGAGAGAAATAAAGCTGGATGAAAATCCAGAGGAAGGACAAAGTAGTCAAGCACAATTGGATGAGCCTGAGCCGGTAGATCAGGTTATTGAACAACCTGAGGCTCAGATAACACGGGAACCGCGAAGATCGGGAAGGATCCGTCGACAGCCTGAGCGCTATGACGGAGTCTACATCATTGATAATGATGAACCCCTAACTTATGCGGATGCGGTCAGTGGACCGGAGTCAGCTAGATGGCTTGATGCTATGCGAGCCGAGATGGACTCCATGTCAGATAACCAAGTCTGGGATTTGGTTGATCCGCCTCCGGGAGTAATCCCTATAGGCTGTAAATGGATCTTCAAGAAGAAGATTGACATGGATGGTAACGTGGTTACCTATAAAGGCAGGCTAGTTGCGAAAGGTTTCAAACAAATCTACGGGATAGATTATGATGAAACTTTCTCACCTGTAGCTATGTTCAAGTCTATTCGGATTCTTTTCGCGATAGCAGCATATTATGATTATGAGATCTGGCAGATGGATGTGAAAACAGCTTTCCTTAATGGAAATCTGGATGAGGATGTGTATATGACACAACCTGAGGGTTTCACTAATCCAGCAGATCGTCATAAAATATGCAAGTTAAAGAAATCCATTTATGGATTGAAACAAGCATCTAGGAGCTGGAATATTCGTTTTGATGAATCAATCTCTGAGTTTGGTTTCATCAAGAACGAGGATGACCCGTGTGTTTATAAGAGGTTTAGTGGGAGCGTAATTACATTCCTAATCCTCTACGTCGATGATATCTTGATCATTGGAAATGATATTCCTGAACTGCATGCTGTTAAAGCATGGTTAGGAAAATGTTTCCAGATGAAAGATCTAGGAGAAGCAGCCTATGTGTTAGGTGTGAAGATCTACCGGGATAGATCTAAGAGGCTTCTCGGGCTGTGCCAGAGTACTTACATCGATAAGGTCCTGGAGAGATTCCATTTAGAGAATTCTAAACGTGGATATCTTCCAGTCAGACATGGTCTGAATCTTTCGAAGAGTCAGTGTCCACAAACACAGACTGAGAAAGATGAAATGGACAATACGCCTTATCCTTCGGCTATTGGGTCCATTATGTATGCGATGTTGTGTACTCGCCCAGACGTCGCTTACGGGTTAAGCGTGACCAGTCGATTCCAAAGTAATCCAGGTTTGGCGCACTGGATTGCAGTCAAGAACATTATAAAATATCTGCGGAGGACCAAAGATATGTTCTTGATATATGGTGGTCAGGAAGAACTCAGTATAGAGGGATATACTGACGCTTCGTTCCAGTCGGACCAGGATGATTTCCGATCGCAATCAGGCTATGTTTTTAGCTTGAATGGTGGAGCAGTGGTGTGGAAGAGTTTCAAACAGTCAACTGTTGCTGATTCCACAACAGAAGCCGAGTATGTTGCAGCCTCGGAAGCATCCAAGGAGGCAGTGTGGATTCGTAAGTTCGTGAGAGAACTTGGTGTCGTTCCTTCGAGTGCTGATCCTTTGGTTATCTTCTGTGATAACACTGGAGCAATCGCACAAGCAAAGGAACCACGGTCGCACTAGAAGTCCAAGCACATACAGAGACGGTTTCACTTGATCCGGGAGATCATTGATCGAGGCGAGATCAAAATATGCAAGGTTCATACAGATGACAATCTGGCAGACCCGCTTACCAAGCCTCTGGCGCAGCAGAAGCATGAGCAGCACTGTAATAATATGGGTTTGAGATTTCTCAACCATTAGATTAAGTGCAAGTGGGAGATTGTTGGGGTATGCCCTTAAGGCTAATGTTTGAGGCCTTTGGGATTGTAATAAGTATCATGTAATAAACTCTTGTGTTTATAAAGGCATGGTTATTATTCAGGTTGTTACCTTGTCTGCTGTAATAAGTGTACTTCTGAATAATGTCTCAAAGCTGTTCAGCTAGGCTGACAGGCTATATGTCCTTAGTCGAGATATCTTGGTGAACCTGAGACAGCCTTGATATGATTGAGACTAATATGTGTGCTAATCTTATAGGATGCTTCGAGCATGGAATAAGATGTAGACTCATGGGTACATTGGATGTACTGGACAGACCCTACTGGGATATTCCATTGCTTGTCACAATGTGAATGATCCTCGTAAGCAGCAAGTGGCACATGTCCTTTGACTTGAGATCACTTGTGTTTCTAAATGATGATTGTCATTGTTTTGAGGTAGTTCAATATCATTTGAAACATAATGGTTATAGACTATCTTGGATGGTGAGCTTGAGTCAGGTTAGGGCACTTGTGATAGATAAAGGATTGCCGTCTCCTTGTTTAAGGAGTGTGATGTTCTAAAGGGCCCCCCCTGTATGAGAAGATTGAGATAGTGTATGGCCATACCCAGATGACTGTGTTCATCTGATCTAAACATGCTCATCGTATTGGAGTTACAGGCTTGACATGCTTGTCCAATAAGAACATCCAGTGGCAAAGGAAACATGCATGCCTCGTGAGTTTGATTCACACTTGTGCTATAGTTTGGGTGTAGTCTTGGAAGACTCTTTCCTTTATATCGGGAGACAGTGATGTGTTGCTAGATACCCCTCACTGATCGTGATAACGAAAGTTATCGTTACCGACATTTAAAGGAAACCCTTAGGGTCGCACAATTTGGTGATATGGCTTGCTTAAGTCAGATCGTGTGGACTGAATTGTTTCGGTTCAGTTTAAAGGGATTTAATCTCTGATTGTAAGTGAGATCTGGTCTGATCATGTTTGATTGATTAGGGCTTTAGATCGGTAAGCTTCGATCGAGAGAGATGATGCTAGATCGATGCGATCAGAAGCGTCAGATGATGAATGGTCAGATCTTGGACTTTGGGGTCTAATTTGATCTAGACTTAATGCTTGGGCTGATTTGGTTTCGCTATTGAACCATGGGTATTGAACCGGCTCATGGGTTGAGCGCATGGTTCAAGAGGGAGAAGGAGTTGCGTTTGGTTCATGGAGACATGAACGCATGAACGCATACTCTTAATGGTTGCCATTTTTGGAAAGTTCCAAAATGAAAACGCATATGCGTTCATGGCTTGAAGTCTCCCTAATGTTTTTCGGTTACACCTCTCTCTTGTTGCTTGGTGGAAACGTTTTTTTGCTCTCGAGCAAGTGAGGGTGTTGACGAGAAGAGGAGGAACCGGCCAAGCAAAAGGAAGTCTTCATCTCTTCCCTACACTCGATCATTGACATCTTGGCACTTTTGCTAGCACAAGAGGTGCGAAAGTTGGGAGTCTTCATCGCCTTTGTGTGTGAACTTTTGGAGGAGATCAAAGTTGCTCTCTTCTTCCAAGCCGACCTCCAATCTATGGCTATGGTATAGATCTAAACTCATAGCTTCAACTTGATCATATGGTTGTCATATACGATCTTTTAGAAACCCTCTTTCCGTCATGCATGCTAGATGCGCATGTTTAGGGTTTCACCCCCATAATAAGGGTTTCTTACATGAATCAGGTTAGGGCACTAGTGATAGACATAGGATTGCCGTCTCCTTGTTTAAGGAGTGTGATGTTCTAAAGGGGCCCCCCTATATGAGATGATTGAGATAGTGTATGGCCATACCCAGATGACTATGTTCATCTGATCTAATCATGCTCATCGTATTGGAGTTACAAGCTTGACCCGCTTGTCCAATAAGAACATCCAGTGGCAAAGGACACATGTATGCCTAGTGAAGTTGATTCACACTTGTGCTGTGGTTTGGGTGAAGTCTTGGAAGACTCTTTCCTTTATATCGGGAGACAGTGATGTGTTGCTAGATACCCCTCACTGATCGTGATAACGAAAGTTATCGTTACCGACATTTAAAGGAAACCCTCAGGGTCGCACAATTTGATGATATGGCTTACTTAAGTCAGATCGTGTGGACTGAATTGTTTGGGTTCAGTTTAAAGGGATAGAGGCTCTGATTGTAAGTGAGATCTGGTCTGATCATGTTTGATTGATTGGGACTTGAGATCGGTAAGCTTCGATCGAGAGTATTGATGCTAGATCGGTGAGATCAAGAGTATCACGAGATCAACGGTTAGATATTGAACCATTGGTTCAATGAGATCTAGACCATGGCTTGGGCTGGTTTAATTTGGTTCTTGAACCAAATTGAAATGGATTGAAGTGGCTTGAACCGGTTCACAAGGGTGAACGCTTGGTTCAAGGGGTTAGGCGTTTTGGTTCGGTAATGGGCGCATAGCTTCATCTCTTCCATTTATGGAAAGTATTGAAGGCGACTTCACCTTAACGCCAAAGCGTTTTGAACGCTCGACTTCACTCCTCTCTTCTCAACGTTCATCCTTGGAGGTGAGTGCATTCGGACGAGAAGAGGAGGAAGGTTGCTCTCGCCAAGCTTGATCTCCAAATCTCCTTCACGCGACAAGGGATACTTTGGAGCCTTGCTAGCACAAGGGACGTTCAAGGTGTAGGCCTTCTTCTTCTTGTGTGCGATTCCTTTGGAGAAGTTCTCTTTGAACTTTGCTTCCAAGCCGACATCCGATCTATGGCATTGGTATGATCACATTCTTGATCTAATGAAATATTATAGTTGATCATATGAGCACATAAGCGATTGAATTCTTGAAACCCTAGCAAAATGCATGCGCCCCCTTGTTTAGGGTTTTCGGCCCCCCCCTCTTGAAAGGGGTTTTTAACCGCTTGCGCTCCCCCTTGAAGGGGACCCTTCAATTGGTATCAGAGCTAGGATCTTATATGATTCATATGATTGCTATGTATGTTTTGTGATCCATATATGTTTGATGCTTAGATCTATGTTTTCTCTTCATGCGATTATACTAGTGGATAGTATGTTCATGTTGCGCATGTATGAGAGTTATGTTGTGTTGGCGCTAGTTGAATGGCGCATGTATGATGATTGCGCTTCTTTCATGTTGTTGTAGTTGTTTTTTCTTAAAAACCCTAAATGACATGCGCGCCTTGCATATTAGATCTAAGCCGCACCTACAATAAACCCTTAGATGGGTTGATGGGGTTGAAGTCACCTCTAGATTAGATCCAATAGTCTGATCAGACCATCTGACAGCCTAGATGGATCGACCAGATGGCACCTGTGCGCAAGCATGAGGTGGCCATAGGTCGATCGCACCTTAGGCGTGTAGCGAGGTCTGGTTGAGACAACCAGTGAACACACATGAGCTAGGCCCGGGGTCACACCCGCTTGCCAGAACTCATGAGGGTTGTTCAGCCCTTGGCGCATGCATGGTTGACCATTAGGTCAACACGGGTCAGTTAGGACTCGGTGCATGCAAGGGCAGAGGATCTGATTAGATGGATGAGTGGATCCCTATCAATGTACCATTGTAAGGTTGTAGGGGCACATAAGGAAATTAAAATTGATGCCATGGGGTTTTCAAAATTTAATTTCATGATTGGATCACATGTTGATTGATGCCATGATGTTTGTTTATTTAATCTTATGTGGGTTGCCCTAATGTGTGCTGTGCTGGGGCCTGCGTCCCTGGAATTAAACTTGTAAATTAATTTGTGATCTGCGAATCACATTTGTACTTAATTTATAATGTATAATTGACCTGCGAGTCAAACTTGTCTAGATAGATCAAATTGTATTTGATTAGACAAGAGCACAAAGGCACACATCCAAGAGGGGCTTTCAGCTGGTGGCGCACCTGAGGTGCTCTTGGCGCTAGGGCCCTGGGTTGGACCAGATGTGATGCAAAAGTCCCAAGAAGAGCAAGTGAAGACTTAAGTTTCTTAAGGTCTTACTTAGGCTTTGGGCTTTTACCACATAAGATGCATGCTTTCTTTTTATTGCTTATATAATTAGAACTGCATGAGTTTATCTTCTGCTATCACCATAGGACTTGCATGATAGTGAAGAAGATAAAAGACCGTTAAAATCCAAACGCTAACATATCAAGCTCGTAAGCCTTCTGACGCGAAACCTCACTGTTCTGATTATCGTTGGAGCCGTGTTGTACCCACTCAGTGGGCACGTCCATCTATCTTCAGACGGTGCTGGATTTCACCTGCGTGTTACAGAGAAGGGATTTATCGCTTCTCGTTGCTCAGCATAGCACGTGGTGGTCCAGGGAGTAGGTCGGGTCAGCTTGACCATGTAGACTACATATGTGGCGCATATGGTAGCACATGGAGGCAGCCATCTGAGGGATCAGAGACTGTGTTGTACCAACTCAGTTGGCACAGTCTGCTGGATTGCCCAGGTGAAGGGGAATCGCACGGGTTGGCGATTGGCTGGGACAGCCTACCAGAAATTAGTGCTTGTCATCTCTGTGCATCTTATCTCGCCTGAGCGGGACGCGGAGACCAAGTATGAAATCTGGATCCCATCTCACTAAAAGAGTGTTACTCTTTCGGACTGTTTTACTGGATTTTACAGTCAGCTAAAATAGTGAGAAAAAGGAATCATTCTTAAGTCCTGATTGATTCTTAACATTGATACTGACCTTGCTGTTCTTGCATTGTTGTAGATTCCTGCAGCAACGAACACCATGAGCTTCAATGTGCGATCCCTACTGGAAAGGGAGAAGTTTGCTGGGCCGAACTTCTCTGACTGGTTCGGACACCTTAAGATCGTTCTTAAGGCAGAGAGGAAACTGTATGTCCTCGAGACGGCGATACCGCCGCAGCCCGCTCCGAACGCCGCAAGGGCGGTTCGGGATGCCTATGAAAAGCACGTCAATGATAGCATTGATGTCGCTTGCCTGATGCTAGCGTCTATGACGCCACCGCTGCAGCGTCAGCATGAGGATATGTCGGCTATAGAAATTATAGCGAACCTCAAGATGCTATATGCTGCACAGGCGAGGACAGAAAGCTATAATCTGACGAAGCTCTTCTTTCAGAGCAAACTGGCTGAAGGTAGCCCAGTGGGAGCTCACGTGCTCAAGATGATTGGGCACAAGGAGGCTCTGGAGAAACTGGGGCATACCATCAACCAGGAGCTTGCTGTAGATATTATTCTGCAGTCTCTCCCGCCCTCTTTCGATGCGTTCATCATTAACTTTAATATGAACAAAATCGATTGTACGCCGGTAGAGCTGCTGAATATGCTCTTGACTACTGAGGAAACTCTGAAGGGAAAGCCTTCAACCTCTGTCTTATTGGTTCCCTCAAGGAACAAGAAGAAGGGGAAGAAGGGCAAGGCCCTTGTCAAGAACTACAGTAAGGCTCTGAAACAGAAGGTAAAGCGGTCGAAGGACAACAGGTGTTTCCACTGTGGCCAGCTAGGTCACTGGAAAAAGGACTGTAAAGCGCTCCAAGGAGATAAGAGGGGAAGCATCGCTTCTGGCTCAGGTATATATGTGACTGAGATCATGTTATCTTCTTCTACCATATCATGGGTGTTGGACACTGCATGTGGAGTTCACATTTGTTCAAATGTACAGGAACTCAAGAGAAGAAGGCAGGTGGGACAGCATGAGGTAGACCTACGCGTTGGAAACGGGGCACGGGTTGCTGCTGTTGCTGTAGGAGACTATTTCATTTCTTTACCATCTGGCATTGTATTGGAATTAAACAATTGTTATTTTGTACCCAGTATTACCAAGAATATTATCTCTATTCCTGCTCTTGTCAGGAAAGGATTTGCCTTTGAATGCAATATTTCAAAGTGTGTTTTATCTTGTGATAATATTGTGTATGCAACTGGTTCAATTAACAATGGGTTGTTCATGTTGGACATGGAAAATTCTATACAAAACATTGATAATAAGAAAGCCAAGTATGCTGATGACAGCACCTTGCTATGGCATAGTCGTTTAGGCCATATTAACGAGAAGCGCATTAAGCGGTTGCATGATCATGGACTGCTGGGATCATTCTCCTATGAGGAGATTGATACATGCAAAGCTTGTTTAATGGGTAAAATGACGAAGTCACCTTTTTCTAATAAAGGTCAAAGGGCTTCAGGTTTACTTGACCTTATACACAGTGATGTGTGTGGGCCATTTAGTAAACATGCCAGAGGTGGCTATCAGTACTTCATTACCTTTACTGATGATTTCAGTAGGTATGGGTATGTCTATTTGATGAGACAAAAGAGTGAATCTTTTGACAAGTTCAAAGAGTTCAAAAATGAAGTACAGAATCAGCTAGGCCGAAATATCAAGGCACTTCGCTCAGATCGAGGTGGAGAATACTTGAGTCATGCGTTTACTGACTATCTAAAGGAGTGTGGGATTATCTCACAGCTCACTCCGCCAGGAACACCGCAATGGAATGGTGTGTTCGAGAGGAGAAATAGAACGTTACTTGATATGGTTCGTTCTATGATGAGTCAGGCTACTCTTCCATACTCCTTTTGGGGTTTTGCACTGGAAACAGCTGCAAAGGTACTAAACCGAGTGCCATCCAAGGCAGTTTCAAAGACGCCATATGAGTTATGGTATGGGAAACAGCCTGGCTTGACATTTATCAGGATCTGGGGTTGCGAGGCTTATGTCAAAAAGCTCGCCTCTGGGAAACTGGAGAGCAGATCTGAGAAATGTATCTTTGTCGGTTACCCTAAGGAAACTAAGGGTTATTATTTCTACGATCCCAAAGAGAACAAAGTTTTTGTTGCTCGGACGGCCATATTTCTTGAGAAGGAGTTTCTTCTGCAAGAGGCCAGTGGGAGAGAAATAAAGCTGGATGAGATTCCAGAGGAAGGACAAAGTAGTCAAGCACAGTTGGATGTGCCTGAGCCGGTAGATCAGGTTATTGAACAACCTGAGGTTCAAATAACACGGGAACCGCGAAGATCGGGAAGGATCCGTCGTCAGCCTGAGCCCTATGACGGAGTCTACATCATTGATAATGATGAACCCCTCACTTATGCGGATGCGGTCAGTGGACCGGAGTCAGCTAGATGGCTTGAAGCTATGCGAGCCGAGATGGACTCCATGTCAGATAACCAGGTCTGGGATTTGGTTGATCCGCCTCCGGGACTAATCCCTATAGGCTGTAAATGGATCTTCAAGAAGAAGATTGACATGGTTGGTAACGTTGTTACCTATAAAGGCAGGCTAGTTGCGAAAGGTTTCAAACAAATCTACGGGATAGATTATGATGAAACTTTCTCACCTGTAGTCATGTTTAAGTCTATTCGGATTCTTTTCGCGAGAGCTGCATATTATGATTATGAGATTTGGCAGATGGATGTGAAGACAGCTTTCCTTAATGGAAATCTGGATGAGGATGTGTATATGACACAACCTGAAGGTTTCACTAATCCATCAGATCGTCATAAAATATGCAAGTTAAAGAAGTCCATTTATGGACTTAAGCAAGCATCAAGAAGCTGGAATATTCGTTTTGATGAATCAATCTCTGAGTTTGGCTTCATCAAGAACGAAGATGACCCGTGTGTATATAAGAGGTTTAGTGGGAGCGTAATTACATTCCTAATCCTCTACGTCGATGATATCTTAATCATTGGAAATGATATTCCTGAACTGCATGCTATTAAAGCATGGTTAGGAAAATGTTTCCAGATGAAAGATTTAGGAGAAGCAGCCTATGTGTTAGGTGTGAAGATCTACAGGGATAGATCTAAGAGGCTTCTCGGGCTGTGCCAGAGTACTTACATCGATAAAGTCCTGGAGAGATTCCATTTAGAGAATTCTAAACGTGGATATCTTCCAGTCAGACATGGTCTGAATCTTTCGAAGAGTCAGTGTCCACAAACACAGACTGAGAAAGATGAAATGGACAATACGCCTTATGCTTCGGCTATTGGGTCCATTATGTATGCGATGTTGTGTACTCGCCCAGACGTCGCTTACAGGTTAAGCGTGACCAGTCGATTCCAAAGTAATCCAGGTTTAGCGCACTGGATTGCAGTCAAGAACATTATAAAATATCTGCGGAGGACCAAAGATATGTTCTTGATATATGGTGGTCAGGAAGAACTCAGTATTGAAGGATATACTGACGCTTCGTTCCAGTCGGACCAGGATGATTTCCGATCGCAATCAGGCTATGTTTTTAGCTTGAATGGTGGAGCAGTGGTGTGGAAGAGTTTCAAACAGTCAACTGTTGCTGATTCCACAACAGAAGCCGAGTATGTTGCAGCCTCGGAAGCATCCAAGGAGGCAGTGTGGATTCGTAAGTTCGTGAGAGAACTTGGTGTTGTTCCTTCGAGTGCAGATCCTTTGGTTATCTTCTGTGATAACACTGGAGCAATTGCACAAGCAAAGGAACCACGGTCGCACCAGAAGTCCAAGCACATACAGAGACGGTTTCACTAGATCCGGGAGATCATTGATCGTGGCGAGATCAAAATATGCAAGGTTCATACAGATGACAATCTGGCAGACCCGCTTACCATGCCTCTGGCGCAGCAGAAGCATGAGAAGCACTGTAATAATATGGGTTTGAGATTTCTCAACCATTAGATTAAGTGCAAGTGGGAGATTGTTGGGGTATGCCCTTAAGGCTAATGTTTGAGGCCTTGGGATTGTATAAGTATCATGTAATAAACTCTTATGTTTATAAAGGCATGGTTATTATTCAGGTTGCTACCTTGTCTGCTGTAATAAGTGTACTTCTGAATAATGTCTCAAAGCTGTTCAGCTAGGCTGACATGCATATGTCCTTAGTCGAGATATCTTGGTGAACATGAGACAGCCTTGATATGATTGAGACTAATATGTGTTCTAATCTTATAGGATGCTTCGAGCATGGAATAAGATGTAGACTCATGGGTACATTGGATGTACTGGACAGACCCTACTAGGATATTCAATTACTTGTCACAATGTGAATGATCCTTGTAAGCACCAAGTGGCACATGTCCTCTGACTTGAGATCACTTGTGTTTCTAAATGATGATTGTCATTGTCTTGAGGTAGTTCAATATCATTTGAAACATAATGATTATAGACTATCTTGGATGGTGAGCTTGAATCAGGTTAGGGCACTAGTGATAGACATAGGATTGCCGTCTCCTTGTTTAAGGAGTGTGATGTTCTAAAGGGGCCCCCCTATATGAGATGATTGAGATAGTGTATGGCCATACCCAGATGACTATGTTCATCTGATCTAATCATGCTCATCGTATTGGAGTTACAAGCTTGACCCGCTTGTCCAATAAGAACATCCAGTGGCAAAGGACACATGTATGCCTAGTGAAGTTGATTCACACTTGTGCTGTAGTTTGGGTGAAGTCTTGGAAGACTCTTTCCTTTATATCGGGAGACAGTGATGTGTTGCTAGATACCCCTCACTGATCGTGATAACGAAAGTTATCGTTACCGACATTTAAAGGAAACCCTCAGGGTCGCACAATTTGATGATATGGCTTACTTAAGTCAGATCGTGTGGACTGAATTGTTTGGGTTCAGTTTAAAGGGATAGAGGCTCTGATTGTAAGTGAGATCTGGTCTGATCATGTTTGATTGATTGGGACTTGAGATCGGTAAGCTTCGATCGAGAGTATTGATGCTAGATCGGTGAGATCAAGAGTATCACGAGATCAACGGTTAGATATTGAACCATTGGTTCAATGAGATCTAGACCATGGCTTGGGCTGGTTTAATTTGGTTCTTGAACCAAATTGAAATGGATTGAAGTGGCTTGAACCGGTTCACAAGGGTGAACGCTTGGTTCAAGGGGTTAGGCGTTTTGGTTCGGTAATGGGCGCATAGCTTCATCTCTTCCATTTATGGAAAGTATTGAAGGCGACTTCACCTTAACGCCAAAGCGTTTTGAACGCTCGACTTCACTCCTCTCTTCTCAACGTTCATCCTTGGAGGTGAGTGCATTCGGACGAGAAGAGGAGGAAGGTTGCTCTCGCCAAGCTTGATCTCCAAATCTCCTTCACGCGACAAGGGATACTTTGGAGCCTTGCTAGCACAAGGGACGTTCAAGGTGTAGGCCTTCTTCTTCTTGTGTGCGATTCCTTTGGAGAAGTTCTCTTTGAACTTTGCTTCCAAGCCGACATCCGATCTATGGCATTGGTATGATCACATTCTTGATCTAATGAAATATTATAGTTGATCATATGAGCACATAAGCGATTGAATTCTTGAAACCCTAGCAAAATGCATGCGCCCCCTTGTTTAGGGTTTTCGGCCCCCCCCCCCCCTCTTGAAAGGGGTTTTTAACCGCTTGCGCTCCCCCTTGAAGGGGACCCTTCATATGCTGCACAGGCAAGGACTGAACGCTATAACTTGACGAAACTTTTCTTTCAGAGCAAACTGACTGAAGGGAGTCCAGTGGGAGCTCATGTGCTCAAGATGATTGGGTACAAGGAGGCTCTAGAGAAACTGGGACACACCATCAATCAAGAACTTGTTGTAGACATTATCCTGCAGTCTCTCTCGGCTTCTTTCGATCTGTTCATTATTAACTTTAATATGAACAAGATCGACTGTACTCCGGCAGAGTTACTGAACATGCTCTGCACCACAGAGCAGACTCTTGAGAAGGGAAAGCCTTCATCCTCTGTCTTGATGGTTCCTTCAAGGAACAAGAAGAAGGGGAAGAAGGGCAAAGCCCCTATCAAGAGCTACAACAGGGCTCTGAAACAAAAGATCAAGCGGTCAAAGGACAACAGGTGCTTCCATTGTGGCCAGCTGGGTCACTGGAAGAAGGACTGTAAAGCGCTCCAAGGAGACAAGAAGGGAAGCAAGCCTTTCACTTCTGGCTCAGGTATTTTTGTGACTGAAGTCATGGTAGCTTCTTCTATTTCATGGGTGTTGGACACTGCATGTGGAGTTCACATTTGTTCAAATGTACAGGAACTCAAGAGAAGAAGACAGGTGGGACAGCATGAGGTGGACCTACGAGTTGGAAACGGAGCACGGGTTGCTGCTGTTGCTGTAGGACAATATAACATCTCTTTACCATCTGGTTTTGTATTAGAACTTGACAATTGTTATTTTGTACCGAGCATAACTAAGAATATTATCTCTATTCCTGCTCTTGTCAGGAAAGGATTTTCTTTTGAATGCAAAACTTTAAAGTGTTGTATTTCATTTGATAATATTGTTTATGCTACTGGGTCGATTAACATGAAGAGTCCCCTTCAAGGGGGAGCGCAAGCAGATGAAACCCCTTTCAAGAGGGGGGCGAAAAACCCTTAAGGGTGTCGCATAAAAATTGCAAGCGGAAGCAAGGGTTTTTCATGGATCTTAGCAAGATAATATGATCAACTTGATGAAGTTTAGATCCATACCAAAGCCATGAGGAAGATGGCGACTTGGAAGAGAAAGATCGAAAGGGATCTTCTCCCTAGTTGACGCACACAAGATGATGTGCTTGCTCCTTGGAGATCCTTGTGCTAGCAAGGTCCTTCAAGGGTCCCTCTCGTATGGTAAGGAAATGAGAGATGATGTCTAGGCTTGCCGAACCTCCACCAAGACCTCGCCTTCTCCACACCAAAGTCTCGTCAAGCAAGAGCAAGGGACGAGAGTTGAATGGAGCGTTCAAGTCATTTGGCGTTCAAGGGAACATGCGCTAAATGACTTTCCAAAATTGGAAAATCCATTAAGCCATGCGTTCATGATCACTAAATCGATCAAAACGCCAAAACAATGAACCATACATTCAAGCTCTTGAACCGGTTCAAAGTAAATGTGTTCGGTCCAAAGGCCAAACCAAGCCAGCCCAAGCCAATCGGTCTAGATCAACTAAACCCTAAGGTTTCCAATCTAACCGTTCATCTCATGATGCTCTTGATCTCACCGATCTAGCATCAATCCTCTCGATCGAAGCTTACCGATCTCAAGCCCTAATCAATCAAACATGATCAGACTGGATCTCACTTACAATCAGAGTTTAAACTCCTTTAAACTGAATCAAAACAATCCAGTCCACACAATCTGACTTAAGTAAGCCATATCATCAAATTGTGCGACCCTAAGGGTTTCCTTTAAATGTCGGTAACAATAACTTACATTATCACGATCAGTGAGGGGTATCTAGCAACACATCACTGTCTCCCGATATAAAGGAAAGAGTCTTCCAAGACTACACCCAAACCATAGCACAAGTGTGAATCCACTTCACAAGGCATGCATGTATCCTTTGCCACTGGATGTTCTTATTGGACAAGCGTGTCAAGCCTGTAGCTCCAATATGATGAGCATGATTAGATCAGATGCACATAGTCACCTGGGTATGGCCATACACTTTCTCAATCATCTCATCTAGGGGGCCCCTATAGAACACCACACTCCTTCAACAAGGAGACGGCAATCCTCTATCTATCACTAGTGCCCTAACATGACTCATGATCATTATCCAAGATAGTCTATAACCATTATGTTTCAAATGATATTGAACTACCTCAAAACAATGACAATCATCATTTAGAAACACAAGTGATCTCAAGTTAGAGGACATGTGCCACTTGTTGCAATCAAGGATCATTCACATTGTGACAAGCAATTGAATGTCCTAGAAGGGTCTGTCCAGTACATCCAATGTACCCATGAGTCTACATCTTATTCCATGCTCGAAGCATCCTATAAGATTAGAACACATATTAGTCTCAATCATATCAAGGCTGTCTCATGTTCACCAAGATATATCGACTAAGGACTTTTAGCATGTCAGCCTAGCTGAACAGCATTGAGACATTAATCAGAAGTACACTTATTACAGCAGACAAGGTAACAATCTGAATAACAACCATGCCTTTATAAACTTAAAAGTTTATTACGTGATACTGTTACAATCCCAAGGCCTCAAACATTAGCCTTAAGGGCATACCCCAACAATCTCCCACTTGCACTTAATCTAATGGTTGAGAAATCTCAAACCCATATTCTTACAGTGCTTCTCATGCTTCTACTGCACCAGAGGCTTGGTAAGCGGGTCTGCCAGATTGTCATCTGTATGAACCTTGCATATTTTGATCTCGCCACGATCTATGATCTCCCGGATCAAGTGAAACCGTCTCTGTATGTGCTTGGACTTCTGGTGCGACCGTGGTTCCTTTGCTTGTGCGATGGCTCCAGTGTTATCACAGAAGATAACCAAAGGATCGACACTCGAAGGAACAACACCAAGTTCTCTCACGAACTTACGAATCCACACTGCCTCCTTGGATGCTTCCGAGGCTGCAACATACTCGGCTTCTGTTGTGGAATCAGCAACAGTTGACTGTTTGAAACTTTTCCACACCACCGCTCCACCATTCAAGCTAAAAACATAGCCTGATTGCGATCGGAAATCATCCTGGTCCGACTGGAACGAAGCGTCAGTATATCCTTCTATACTGAGTTCTTCCTGACCACCATATATCAAGAACATATCTTTGGTCCTCCGCAGATATTTTATAATGTTCTTGACTGCAATCCAGTGCGCCATACCTGGATTACTTTGGAACCGACTGGTCACGCTTAACCCGTAAGCGACGTCTGGGCGAGTACACAACATTGCATACATTATGGATCCAATAGCCGAAGCATAAGGCGTATTGTCCATTTCATCTTTCTCAGTCTGTGTTTGTGGACACTGACTCTTCGAAAGATTCAGACCATGTCTGACTGGAAGATATCCTCTTTTAGAATTCTCTAAATGGAATCTCTCCAGGACTTTATCGATGTAAGTACTCTGGCACAGCCCGAGAAGCCTCTTAGATCTATCCCTGTAGATCTTCACACCTAATACATAGGCTGCTTCTCCTAAATCTTTCATCTGGAAACATTTCCTTAGCCATGCCTTAACCGCATGCATTTCTGGAATATCATTTCCAATGATCAAGATGTCATCGACGTAGAGGACTAGGAATGTAATCACGCTCCCACTAAACCTCTTATACACACACGGGTCGTCCTCGTTCTTGATGAAACCAAACTCAGAGATTGATTCATCAAAACGAATATTCCAGCTTCTAGATGCTTGTTTAAGTCCATAAATGGACTTCTTTAACTTGCATATTTTATGACGATCTGATGGATTAGTGAAACCTTCAGGTTGTGTCATATACACATCCTCATCCAGATTTCCATTAAGGAAAGCTGTTTTCACATCCATCTGCCAGATCTCATAATCGTAATATGCTGCTATCGCGAAAAGAATCCGAATAGACTTGAACATGGCTACAGGAGAGAAAGTTTCATCATAATCTATCCCGTAGATTTGTTTGAAACCTTTCGCAACTAGCCTGCCTTTATAGGTAACCACGTTACCATCCATGTCAATCTTCTTCTTGAAGATCCATTTACAGCCTATAGGGATTACTCCCGGAGGCGGATCAACCAAATCCCAGACTTGGTTATCTGACATGGAGTCCATCTCGGCTCGCATAGCTTCAAGCCATCTAGCTGACTCCGGTCCACTGACCGCATCCGCATAAGTAAGGGGTTCATCATTATCAATGATGTAGACTCCGTCATAGCGCTCAGGCTGACGACGGATCCTTCCCGATCTTCGCGGTTCCCGTGATATCTGAGCCTCAGGTTGTTCAATAACCTGATCCACCGGCTCAGGCTCATCCAACTGTGCTTGACTACTTTGTCCTTCCTCTGGATTCTCATCCAGCTTTATTTCTCTCCCACTGGCTTCTTGCAGAAGAAACTCCTTCTCAAGAAATATGGCCGTCCGAGCAACAAATACTTTGTTCTCTTTGGGATCGTAGAAATAATAACCCTTAGTTTCCTTAGGGTAACCGACAAAGACGCATTTCTCAGATCTGTTCTCCAGTTTCCCAGAGGTGAGCTTTTTGACATAAGCCTCGCAACCCCAGATCCTGATAAATGTCAAGCTCGGCTGTTTCCCATACCATAATTCATATGGCGTCTTTGAAACGGCCTTGGATGGCACTCGGTTTAGTACCTTTGCAGCTGTTTCCAGTGCAAATCCCCAAAAGGAATATGGAAGAGTAGCCTGACTCATCATAGAACGAACCATATCAAGTAACGTTCTATTTCTCCTCTCGGACACACCATTCCATTGCGGTGTTCCTGGCGGAGTGAGCTGTGAGATAATCCCACACTCTTTTAGATAGTCAGTAAACGCATGACTCAAGTATTCTCCACCTCGATCAGAACGAAGTGCCTTGATATTTCGCCCTAGCTGATTCTGTACTTCATTTTTGAACTCTTTGAACTTGTCAAAAGATTCACTCTTATGTCTCATAAGATAGACATAACCATACCTACTGAAATCATCAGTAAAGGTAATGAAGTACTGATAGCCACCTCTGGCATGTTTACTAA
Organism: Costus lasius; assembly: GCA_027563935.2. NCBI lineage: Eukaryota > Viridiplantae > Streptophyta > Magnoliopsida > Zingiberales > Costaceae > Costus > Costus lasius. Next base: position 58,672,037 of record CM050454.1, on the reverse strand, counting down.
ATGGCCCACACACATCACTGTGTATAAGGTCAAGTAAACCTGAAGCCCTTTGACCTTTGTTAGGAAAAGGTGACTTCGTCATTTTACCCATCAAACAAGCTTTGCATGTATCAATCTCCTCAAAGGAGAATGATCCCAGCAGTCCATGATCATGCAACCGCTTAATGCGCTTCTTGTTAATATGGCCTAAACGACTATGCCATAACAAGGTGCTGTCATTAGCGTACTTGGCTTTCTTATTATCAATGTTTTGTATAGAATTTTCCATGTCCAACATGAATAACCCATTGTTAATTGAACCAGTTCCATAAACAATATTATCATAAGATAAAACACACTTTGAAATATTGCATTCAAAGGCAAATCCTTTCCTGACAAGAGCAGGAATAGAGATAATATTTTTGGTGATACTCGGTACAAAATAACAATTGTTTAATTCCAATACAATGCCAGATGGTAAAGAAATGAAATAGTCTCCTACAGCAACAGCAGCAACCCATGCCCCGTTTCCAACGCGTAGGTCTACCTCATGCTGTCCCACCTGCCTTCTTCTCTTGAGTTCCTGTACATTTGAACAAATGTGAACTCCACATGCAGTGTCCAACACCCATGATATAGAAGAAGATGAAAACATGACCTCAGTCACGAATATACCTGAGCCAGAAGTGATGCTTCCCCTCTTATCTCCTTGGAGCGCTTTACAGTCCTTTTTCCAGTGACCCAGCTGGCCACAGTGGAAACACCTGTTGTCCTTCGACCGCTTAACCTTTTGTTTCAGAGCCTTACTGTAGTTCTTGACAGGGGCTTTGCCCTTCTTCCCCTTCTTCTTGTTCCTAGAAGGAACCATTAAGACAGAGGTTGAAGGCTTTCCCTTCAGAGTCTCCTCAGTTGTCAAGAGCATATTCAGCAGCTCTGCCGGAGTACAATCGATCTTGTTCATATTAAAATTAATAATGAACGCATCGAAAGAGGGCGGGAGAGACTGCAGAATAATGTCTACAGCAAGCTCCTGGTTTATGGTATGCCCCAGTTTCTCCAGAGCCTCCTTGTGCCCAATCATCTTGAGCACGTGAGCTCCCACTGGGCTCCCTTCAGCCAGTTTGCTCTGAAAGAAAAGCTTTGTCAGATTATAGCGTTCTGTCCTCGCCTGTGCAGCATACAGCATCTTGAGGTTCGCTATAATTTCTATAGCCGACATATCCTCATGCTGACGCTGCAGCGGTGGCGTCATAGACGCTAGCATCAGGCAAGCGACATCAATGCTATCATTGACATGCTTTTCATAAGCATCACGAACCGCCCTTGCGGCGTTCGCAGCGGGTTGAGGCGGCACAGCCGTCTCGAGGACATACAGTTTCCTCTCTGCCTTAAGAACGATCTTAAGGTGTCCGAACCAGTCTGAGAAGTTTGGCCCAGCAAACTTCTCCCTTTCTAGTAGGGATCGCACATTGAAGCTCATGGTGTTCGTTGCTGCAGGAATCTACAACAATGCAAGAACAGCAAGGTCAGTATCAATGTATAGAATCAATCCAGGACTTAAGAAAGATTCTTTTTCTCACTATTTTATCTGGCTGAAAAATCCAGCAAAACAGCCCGAAAGAGTGGAACTCTTTTAGTGAGATGGGATCCATATTTCATACTTGGTTTCCGCGTCCCGCTCAGGCGAGATAAGATGCACAGAGATGACAAGCACTAATTTCTGGTAGGCTGTCCCTGCCAATCGCCAACCCGTGCGATTCCCCTTCACCTGGGCAATCCAGCAGACTGTGCCAACTGAGTTGGTACAACACAGTCTCTGATCCCTCAGATGGCTGCCTCCATGCGCTACCATATGCGCCACATATGTAGCCTACATGGTCAAGCTGACCCGACCTACTCCCTGGACCACCACGTGCTATGCTGAGCAACGAGAAGCGATAAATCCCTTCTCTGTAACACGTAGGTGAAATCCCGCACCGTCTGAAGATAGATGGACGTGCCCACTGAGTGGGTACAACACGGCTCCAACGATAGTCAGAATAGTGAGGTTTCGCGTCAGAAGGCATTACGTGCTTGATATTTTAGCGTTTGGATTTTAACGGTCTTTTATCTTCTTACTATCAGGCAAATCCTATGGCTATAGCAGAAGATAAATAAATCATGCTGTTCTACTTATTTAAACAATAAAAGAAAGCATGCATCTTATGTGGTAAAAGCCCATAGCCTAAGTAAGACCTTAAGATACTTAAGTCTTCACTTGCTCTTCTTGGGTCTTTAGCATCTCATCTGGTCCAACCCAGGGCCCTTGCGCCAAGAGCACCTCAGGTGCGCCACCAGCTGAATGCCCCTCTGGGATGTGTGCCTTTGTGCTCTTGTCTAATCAAAATACATTTTGATCTATCTAGACAAGTTTGACTCGCAGGTCAATTATACAATAAATTAATTAAAAATTGATTCGCAGATCACAATAATATTAATTTACAGGTTTAATTACAGGCACGCAGGCCCCAGCACAGCACACATTTAACATGGGCAGCCCACATAAGAATAAATAAACAAGCATAGACATCAAACAACATGTGATCCAATTAAAAGAAAATAAATTTTGAAAACCCCATTGGCATCAATTTTAATTTTCTTATGTGCCCTACAACCTTACAATGGTCCATTGATAGGGATCCACTCATTCATCTAGTCAGATCCTCTGCCCCTTGCATGCACCAAGTCCTAACTGACTCGAGTTGACCTAATGGTCAACCATGCATGCGCCAAGGGCTGAACAACCCTCATGAGGTCTGGCAAGCGGGTGTGACCCCGGGCCTAACTCATGTGTGTTCAATGGTTATCTCAACCAGACCTCGCTACACGCCTAAGATGCAATCGACCTATAGCCACCTCGTGCTTGCGAACAGGTGCCATCTGGTCGATCCATCTCGGCTGTCAGATGGTCTGATCAGACTATTGGATCTAACCTAGAGGTGACTTCAACCCCATCAACCCATCTAAGGGTTTATAGTAGGCGCCACTTAGATCTAGTCATAGGCGCGCATGTTAGGTTTTTGATAAAATAACATGAACTAAGCGCCAACACAAGACATGCGACAAGATGAACAAACAACATGCGCCAACATAAGGTAAACATCTTACTTTCGCATGAAGAAATAACATGTAAGTTTCGCATGTCAACAAGATCTAAGCATACATGTAAATGCGCAACCAAGGATCACAAAATATACCAAGCAATCATATACATGCTTGAACCGCATGCTTTGATACCAATTGAAGAGTCCCCTTCAAGGGGGAGCGCAAGCAGATGAAACCCCTTTCAAGAGGGGGGCGAAAAACCCTTAAGGGTGGCGCATAAAAATTGCAAGCGGAAGCAAGGGTTTTTCATGGATCTTAGCAAGATAATATGATCAACTTGATCAAGTTTAGATCCATACCAAAGCCATGAGGAAGATGGCGACTTGGAAGAGAAAGATCGAAAGGGATCTTCTCCCTAGTTGATGCACACAAGATGATGTGCTTGCTCCTTGGAGATCCTTGTGCTAGCAAGGTCCTTCAAGGGTCCCTCTCGTATGGTAAGGAAATGAGAGATGATGTCTAGGCTTGCCGAACCTCCACCAAGACCTCGCCTTCTCCACGCCAAAGTCTCGTCAAGCAAGAGCAAGGAGACGAGAGTTGAATGGAGCGTTCAAGTCATTTGGCGTTCAAGGGAACATGCGCTAAATGACTTTCCAAAATTGGAAAATCCATTAAGCCATGCGTTCATGATCACTAAATCGATCAAAACGCCAAAACAATGAACCATACGTTCAAGCTCTTGAACCGGTTCAAAGTAAATGTGTTCGGTCCAAAGGCCAAACCAAGCCAGCCCAAGCCAATCGGTCTAGATCAACTAAACCCTAAGGTTTCCAATCTAACCGTTCATCTCATGATGCTCTTGATCTCACCGATCTAGCATCAATCCTCTCGATCGAAGCTTACCGATCTCAAGCCCTAATCAATCAAACATGATCAGACTGGATCTCACTTATAATCAGAGTTTAAACTCCTTTAAATTGAATCAAAACAATCCAGTCCACACAATCTGACTTAAGTAAGCCATATCATCAAATTGTGCGACCCTAAGGGTTTCCTTTAAATGTCGGTAACAATAACTTACATTATCACGATCAGTGAGGGGTATCTAGCAACACATCACTGTCTCCCGATATAAAGGAAAGAGTCTTCCAAGACTACACCCAAACCATAGCACAAGTGTGAATCCACTTCACAAGGCATGCATGTATCCTTTGCCACTGGATGTTCTTATTGGACAAGCGTGTCAAGCCTGTAGCTCCAATATGATGAGCATGATTAGATCAGATGCACATAGTCACCTGGGTATGGCCATACACTTTCTCAATCATCTCATCTAGGGGGCCCCTATAGAACACCACACTCCTTCAACAAGGAGACGGCAATCCTCTATCTATCACTAGTGCCCTAACCTGACTCATGATCATTATCCAAGATAGTCTATAACCATTATGTTTCAAATGATATTGAACTACCTCAAAACAATGACAATCATCATTTAGAAACACAAGTGATCTCAAGTTAGAGGACATGTGCCACTTGTTGCAATCAAGGATCATTCACATTGTGACAAGCAATTGAATGTCCTAGAAGGGTCTGTCCAGTACATCCAATGTACCCATGAGTCTACATCTTATTCCATGCTCGAAGCATCCTATAAGATTAGAACACATATTAGTCTCAATCATATGAAGGCTGTCTCATGTTCACCAAGATATATCGACTAAGGACTTTTAGCATGTCAGCCTAGCTGAACAGCATTGAGACATTAATCAGAAGTACACTTATTACAGCAGACAAGGTAACAATCTGAATAACAACCATGCCTTTATAAACTTAAGAGTTTATTACATGATACTGTTACAATCCCAAGGCCTCAAACATTAGCCTTAAGGGCATACCCCAACATAAGAGTGAATCGAGCATGGAATATCAAGGCACTTCGATCCGATCGAGGTGGAGAATACTTGAGTCGAGAGTTTACTGACTATCTGAAGGAGTGTGGGATTATCTCACAGCTCACTCCGCCAGGAACACCGCAATGGAATGGTGTGTCCGAGAGGAGAAATAGAACCTTATTGGATATGGTTCGTTCGATGATGAGTCAGGCTACTCTACCTTACTCCTTTTGGGGATTTGCACTGGAAACAGCTGCAAAGGTGCAAAACCGAGTGCCTTCCAAGGCCGTTTCAAAGACTCCATATGAGTTATGGTATGGGAAACAGCCAAGCTTGACATTTATCAAAATCTGGGGTTGTGGGGCTTATGTCAAAAAGCTCGCCTCTGGGAAACTGGAGAGCAGATCAGATAAATGTATCTTTGTCGGTTACCCTAAAGAAACTAAGGGTTATTATTTCTACGATCCCAAAGAGAACAAAATATTTGTTGCTCGAACGGCTATTTTTCTTGAGAAGGAATTTCTTCTGCAAGAAGGCAGTGGGAGAGAAATAAAACTGGATGAAAGTCCAGAAGAGGGACAAAGTAGTCAAGCTCAGTTGGATGAGCCTGAGCGAATAGAACAGGTTGATGTTCAACCTGAGGCTCAGATATCACGGGAACCGCGTAGATCGGGAAGGATCCGTCGTCAGCCTGAACGCTATGACGGAGTCTACATCATTAATGATGAACCCCTCACCTATGCGGATGCGGTCAGTGGACCGGAATCAGCAAGATGGCTTGAAGCTATGCGAGCCGAGATGGACTCCATGTCGGATAACCAAGTCTGGGATTTGGTTGATCCGCCTCCGGGAGTAATCCCTATAGGCTGTAAGTGGATCTTCAAGAAGAAGATTGACATGGATGGTAACGTAGTTACCTATAAGGGCAGGCTAGTTGCGATAGGTTTCAAACAAATCTATGGGATAGATTATGATGAAACTTTCTCTCCTGTAGCCATGTTTAAGTCCATTCGAATTATTCTCGCGATAGCAGCATATTATGATTATGAGATCTGGCAAATGGATGTGAAGACCGCTTTCCTTAATGGAAAACTAGAAGAGGATGTGTATATGACACAACCTGAAGGTTTCATCAATCCATCAGATCGTCATAAGATATGCAAGTTAAAGATGTCCATTTATGGACTAAAACAAGCATCTAGAAGCTGGAATATTCGCTTTGATGAATCAGTTTGTGAATTTGGTTTCATCAAAAATGAAGATGACCCGTGTGTATACAAGAGGTTTAGTGGGAGCGTGATTACTTTCCTGGTCCTCTACGTCGATGATATCTTGATCATTGGAAACGATATTCCTGAACTGCATGCGGTCAAAGCATGGTTAAGAAAATGTTTCCAGATGAAAGATTTAGGAGAAGCAGCCTATGTATTAGGTGTGCAGATCTATAGAGATAGATCTAATAGGCTTCTCGTGTTATGCCAGAGTACTTACATCGATAAAGTCCTAGAGAGGTTCCATTTAGAAAATTCTAAAAGAGGATATCTTCCAGTCAGACATGGTCTGAATCTTTCTAAGAGCCAGTGTCCTCAAACACAGTCTGAGAAAGATGAAATGGACAATACGCCTTATGCTTCGGCTATTGGATCCATTATGTATGCGATGTTGTGTACTCGCCCAGACGTCGCTTACGGGTTAAGCGTGACCAGTCGATTCCAAAGTAATCCAGGGAAGGCACACTGGATTGCAGTCAAGAACATTTTGAAATATCTTCGGAGGACCAAAGATATATTCTTGATTTATGGAGGTCAGGATGAACTCAGTATTGAAGGATATACTGACGCTTCGTTCCAATCTGACCAGGATGATTTCCGATCGCAATCAGGCTATGTTTTTAGCTTGAATGGAGGAGCAGTGGTGTGGAAGAGTTTCAAACAATCAATTGTTGCTGATTCCACAACAGAAGCCGAGTATGTTGCAGCCTCAGAAGCATCAAAGGAGGCAGTGTGGATTCGTAAGTTCGTTCAGGAACTTGGTGTTGTTCCTTCGAGTGCTGATCCATTGGTTATCTTCTGTGATAACACTGGAGCAATAGCACAAGCAAAGGAACCACGGTCACACCAGAAGTCTAAGCACATATAGAGAAGGTTTCATTTGATCCGTGAGATCATAGATCGTGGAGAGATCAAGATCTCCAAGGTTCATACAGATGACAATCTAGCTGACCCGCTTACTAAGCCTCTGGCGCAGCAGAAGCATGAGAAGCACTGTAATAATATGGGTTTGAGATTTCTCAACCATTAGATTAAGTGCAAGTGGGAGATTGTTGGGGTATGCCCTTAAGGCTAATGTTTGAGGCCTTTGGGATTGTTTCAGTATCATGTATAAACTATGTTTATAAAGGCAATGGTTGTTATTCAGGTTGTTACATTATCTGCTGCTGTTATGTATACTTCTGAATAATGTCTCAATGGTGTTCAGCTTGGCTGACATTAACATTGTCCTTAGTCGAGATATCTTGGTGAACATGAGACAGCCTTGTTATGATTGAGACTAATATGTTTCTAATCTTATAGGGTGCTTCGAGCATGGAATAAGATGTAGACTCATAGGTGCTTTGAATGTACTGGACAGACCCTACTTAGGATGTTCAATTGTTTGTCACAATGTGAATAATCCTTATATGCAAGCAAGTGGCATATTTCCTCTGACTTGAGATCACTTGTGGTTCTAAATGATGATTGGCATTGTCTTGAGGTAGTTCAATATCATTTGAAAGATAATGGTTATAGATTATCTTGGATAATGGGCATGAGTCATGTTAGGGCATTAGTGATAGATATAGGATTGCCTCTCCTTGTTGGAGTGTGATGTTCTATTGGGGCCCCCTGGATTAGATGGTTGAGAAAGTGTATGGCCATACCCAGATGACTATGTTCATCTGATCTAACCACTCTCATCATGTTGGAGTTACAGGCTTGACACACTTGTCCAACGAGAACATCCAGTGGCAAAGGAAACATGTATGTCAAGTGAATTGGATTCACACTTGTGCTATGGTTTGGGTGTAGTCTTGGAAGACTCTTTCCTTCATATCGGGAGACAGTGAAGTGTTGCTAGATACGCCTCTCTGATCGTGATAACGTAAGTTATCGTTACCGACGTTGAAGGAAACCCTTAGGGTCGCACAATTTGATGATATGGCTTACTTATGTCAGATCGTGTGGACTGAATTGTTCTAGTTCAGTTTAAAAGAGTTTAAACTCTGATTGGAAGTGAGATCTGGTCTGATCATGTTTGATTGATTAGGGCTTGAGATCGGTAAGCTTCGATCGGGAGAATTGATGCTTGATCGATGAGATCAAGAGCATCAAGAGATGTGTGGTTAGATCTTGAGCCATTTGGTTCATATGAGATCTAGACCATGGCTTGGTTTGATTTGGTCTTTGAACCAAATACAATTGAACCAAATGAAATAGAACCGGTTCACTATGTGAACGCTTGGTTCAAAGGGAGAAGGAAGGTTTCGATGGTTCACTTGGAGTGAACGCATGAGACATTGAGCACTTACTATATTTGGAAGTCGGTTTTCCAAATTGGAAAAACGCCTCCACGTTGTAACGTCGCTCACCCCATCTTCTCCTCTTGCTCCTCTCGTGGTGATTCTTCTTCACGCCAAGGAGAAAATTCAGCCAGCGAGTAGAGAAACACATCTTCTCTTGCACGATCAGGGGACTCCTTGGATCTTTGCTAGCACAAAGAGCACAAGGGAGTAAGCCTTCAACGTCTTGTGTGCAACTTCTTTGGAGGAGAGCCGCTCGCCCTCTATCTTCTTCCAAGTCGCCATTCAAGCAATGGCCATGGTAACATCCCCTCTTGTTTCATAGTTGATTATATTATAAGCCATGTGATCTTCAAGAAACCAAGTTTCCGCCCATGCAAAAAAATTTTAGAAGAGCATATGACTTAGGTTTCGACACTTTCATCTTTACCATCTGGTTTTGTATTAGAACTTGACAATTGTTATTTCGTACCAAGCATAACTAAGAATATTATCTCTATTCCTGCTCTTGTCAGGAAAGGTTTTTCTTTTGAATGCAAAACTTCACAGTGTTGTATTTCATATGATAATATTGTTTATGCAACTGGGTCGATTAACAATGGGTTATACATGTTGGACATGGAATGTTCTGTACAACAAATTGATAACAAGAAAGCCAAGTATGCTGATGACAGCACCTTGTTATGGCATAGTCGTTTAGGCCAAATTAACAAGAAGCGCATTAAGCGGTTGCATGATCATGGACTGCTGGGATCATTCTGCTATGAGGAGCTTGATACATGCAAAGCTTGTTTAATGGGTAAAATGACGAAGAATCCTTTTTCTAATAAAGGTGAAAGGGCTTCAGGTTTACTTGACCTTATTCACAGTGATGTGTGTGGGCCTTTTAGTAAACATGCCAGAGGTGGCTATTCATACTTCATTACTTTTACTGATGATTTCAGTAAGTATGGTTATGTCTATCTAATGAGACATAAGAGTGAATCTTTTGACAAGTTCAAAGAATTCAAAAATGAAGTACAAAATCAGTTAGGCTGAAATATCAAGGCACTTCGTTCAGATCGAGGTGGCGAATACTTGAGTCATGAGTTTACTGACTATCTGAAGGAGTGTGGGATCATCTCACAGCTCACTCCGCCAGGAACACCACAATGGAATGGTGTGTCCGAGAGGAGAAATAGAACCTTATTGGATATGGTTCGTTCTATGATGAGTCAGGCTACTCTACCTTACTCCTTTTGGGGATTTGCACTGGAAACAGCTGCAAAGGTGCTAAACCGAGTGCCATCCAAGGCAGTTTCAAAGACTCCATATGAGTTATGGTATGGGAAACAGCCGAGCTTGACATTTATCAAAATCTGGGGTTGCGAGGCTTATGTCAAAAAGCTCGCCTCTGGGAAACTGGAGAGCAGATCAGATAAATGTATCTTTGTCGGTTACCCTAAAGAAACTAAGGGTTATTATTTCTACTATCCCAAAGAGAACAAAGTATTTATTGCTCGAACGGCTATTTTTCTTGAGAAGGAATTTCTTCTGCAAGAGGCCAGTGGGAGAGAAATAATGCTGGATGAAATTCCAGAAGAAGGACAAAGTAGTCAAGCACAGTTGGATGAGCCTGAGCCAATAGATCAGGTTAATGTTCAACCTGAGGCTCAGATATCACGGGAACCGCATAGATCGGGAAGGATTCGTCGTCAGCCTGAGCGCTATGACGGAATCTACATCATTAATGATGAACCAAGCACTTATGCGGATGCTGAAAGTACCCCTTAAACTAAGGGGGGTCCCCTTCTAGGGGCAGCGAAAACCCTAGGCAGTGGCGCATGAAATTTTTGGGCAGCGGATTAGGGTTTCAAGAATCGGTTCATGTGATATGATCAACCAAATGGAAACGATTGCATGTAAGAGATAAAACTCATACCATAGCCATTTCGAATGGCGCCTAGGAAGCAAAGATCAAAGCAGATCTTCTCCAGAGGTGACGCACACAGTTGATGTCGCCTACTCCTCTTTGCGATCCTTGTGCTAGCAAGATCCAAAGAAGTCTTTGATCGAAAATGAGAAAGGGATGAAGAGATCTTTTCTTTGCCGATTTCTCCTCCAAATCCAAGGCGTCGTCACCCACGGAAAAACCAGAGGAATGCGTTCAAGTGGCGAGAATAGAGAGAGCACTCTCTTTCGAACGTGAGTGTCTCCAAGTGGAGATCATGGTGGCTAAAAATAGCACCACTAACCGCCCAACATGTTCACGCCAAGTGAACTTATCGCCAATGCTTGAACCATTTTGGTTTAATTTAATTTTGGTTCAATTACCAAATAAACCAAACGACATGGCCTAGATCATATTAAAACCCTAAGGTTCCAGATCTAGCCGTTGATCTCTATGATGCTCCTGATCTGACCGATCTAGCATCTCTTCTCTCGATCGAAGCTTACCGATCTCAAGCCCTAATCAATCAAACATGATCAGACCAGATCTCACTCACAATCAGAGATTAAATCCCTTTAAACTGAACCCGAAACAATTCAGTCCACACGATCTGACTTAAGTAAGCCATATCATCAATTGTGCGACCCTGAGGGTTTCCTTAAAACATCGGTAACGATAATTTACATTATCACAACCAGTGAGGGGTATCTAGCAACACATCACTGTCTCCCGATATCAAGGAAAGAGTCTTCCAAGACTTCACCCAAAAACAGCACAAGTGTGAATCAATTCACAAAGCATACATATTTCCTTTGCCACTGGATGTTCTTATTGGACAAGCCTGTCAAGCTCGTAACTCCAATATGATGAGCATGATTAGAACAGATGAGCACTGTCACCTGGGTATGGCCATACACTCTCTCAATCATCTCATCCAGGGGGCCCCTTTAGAACATCACACTCCTTAAACAAGGAGACGGCAATCCTATGTCTATCACTAGTGCTCTAACCTGATTCAAGCTCACCATCCAAGATAGTCTATAATCATTATGTTTCAAATGATATTGAACTACCTCAAAACAATGACAATCATCATTTAGAAAACACAAGTGATCTCAAGTCAGAGGAAATGTGCCACTTGTCTTAATCAAGGAATATTCACATTGTGACAAACAATTGAACATCCTAGTAGGGTCTGTCCAGTACATCCCATGTACCCATGAGTCTACATCTTATTCCATGCTCGAAGCATCCTATAAGATTAGAACACATATTAGTCTTAACCATATCGAGGCTGTCTCATGTTTACCAAGATATATCGACTAAGGACATAATAGCATGTCAGCCCAGCTGAACAGCTTTGAGACATTATTCAGAAGAACATATATTGCAGCAGACAATGTAGCTAACTGAATAACAACCATGCCTTTATAAACACATAGAGTTTATTACATGATACTTGTTACATTCCCATAGGCCTCAAACATTAGCCTTAAGGGCATACCCCAACAATCTCCCACTTGCACTTAATCTAATGGTTGAGAAATCTCAAACCCATATTATTACAGTGCTTCTCATGCTTCTGCTGCGCCAGAGGCTTGGTAAGCGGGTCTGCCAGATTGTCATCTGTATGAACCTTGCATACTTTGATCTCGCCACGATCTATGATCTCCCTGATCAAATGAAACCGTCTCTGTATGTGCTTGGACTTCTGGTGCGACCGTGGTTCCTTTGCCTGTGCGATTGCTCCAGTGTTATCACAGAAGATAACCAAAGGATCTGCACACGAAGGAACGACACCAAGTTCTCTCACGAACTTACGAATCCACACTGCCTCCTTGGATGCTTCCGAGGCTGCAACATACTCGGCTTCTGTTGTGGAATCAGCAACAGTTGACTGTTTGAAACTTTTCCACACCACTGCACCTCCATTCAAGCTAAAAACATAGCCTGATTGCGATCGGAAATCATCCTGGTCAGACTGGAACGAAGCGTCAGTATATCCTTCAATACTGAGTTCTTCCTGACCACCATATATCAAGAACATATCTTTGGTCCTCCGCAGATATTTTAAAATGTTCTTGACTGCAATCCAGTGCGCCATACCTGGATTACTCTGGTAACGACTGGTTACGCTTAACCCGTAAGCAACGTCTGGGCGAGTACACAACATCGCATACATTATAGAACCAATAGCCGAAGCATAAGGCGTATTGTTCATTTCATCTTTCTCAGTCTGTGTTTGTGGACACTGACTCTTAGAAAGATTCAGACCATGTCTGACTGGAAGATATCCTCGCTTAGAATTCTCTAAGTGAAATCTCTCCAGGACCTTATCGATGTAAGTACTCTGGCACAGCCCGAGAAGCCTCTTAGATCTATCCCTGTAGATCTTCACACCTAACACATAGGCTGCTTCTCCTAGATCTTTCATCTGGAAACATTTCCTCAGCCATGCCTTAACAGCATGCATTTCAGGAATGTCGTTTCCAATGATCAAGATATCATCGACGTAGAGGACTAGGAAAGTAATCACGCTCCCACTAAACCTCTTATATACACACGGGTCATCCTCGTTCTTGATGAAACCAAATTCAGTAACTGATTCATCAAAACGAATATTCCAGCTTCTTGATGCTTGTTTAAGTCCATAAATGGACTTCTTTAACTTGCATATTTTATGACGATCTGCTGGATTAGTGAAACCTTCTGCTTGTGTCATATACACATCCTCATCCAGATTTCCATTAAGGAAAGCTGTTTTCACATCCATCTGCCAAATCTCATAATCATAATATGCAGCTATCGCGAAAAGAATCCGAATAGACTTAAACATGGCTACAGGTGAGAAAGTTTCATCATAATCTATCCCGTAGATTTGTTTGAAACCTTTCGCAACTAGCCTGCCTTTATAGGTAACCACGTTACCATCCATGTCAATCTTCTTCTTGAAGATCCATTTACAGCCTATAGGGATAACTCCCGGAGGCGGATCAACCAAATCCCAGACTTGGTTATCTGACATGGAGTCCATCTCGGCGCGCATAGCCTCAAGCCATCTCGCTGAGACATGGAATACATTATGCACATGATCCATAGCAGGAGGTAAAGCCAATCGGTAAGCCACTGGACCAACTCTCTCAATAATATCAAAAGGGCCTACAAACCTAGGGCTCAACTTGCCCTTTTTGCCAAACCTCATAACACCCTTAGTAGGTGACACCTTCAAGAACACATGATCCCCTACCATAAACTCCAAGGAACGACGACGGTCATCAGCATAACTCTTCTGTCTGTCCCGAGCAATTTTCAGTTTATCCCGGATCTCTCTGACCTTATCAGTAGTCTCCTGTACTGCATCAGATCTCAAAATCATTCTGTCACCAGTTTCCTCCCAACACAAGGGAGTCCTACGCCTTCTCCCATACAAAGCCTCATAAGGAGCCATCTGAATACTGGAGTGGAAGCTATTATTATAAGTAAACTCTATCAAAGATAGATCCCGGTTCCACTCAGAACTCCAATCAACCACATAGGCTCTCAACAGATCTTCTAGAGTCTGGATAGTACGCTCCGTCTGGCCATCAGACTGAGGATGGTATGCTGTACTAAAGCTCAACTTAGTACCCAAACCCTCCTGTAAACTCTTCCAAAATCTGGACAAAAATCGAGAGTCCCTATCAGACACAATATCGACAGGCACTCCATGCAGTCTGACTATCTCATCAATGTACAATCTAGCCAGTCTCTCTAAAGAATAAGTCATCTTAATCGGAAGAAAGTGGGCTGATTTAGTGAGTCTATCAACAATCACCCAAATAGCATCATGACCCAATCTGGTTCTGGGCAAACCACATACAAAATCCATACTGATGCATTCCCACTTCCACTCAGGAATAGGAAGAGGCTGCAACAAACCACCAGGCTTCTGGTGTTCAGCCTTCACAGTCTGACAGGTTAAACACCTAGAGACAAAATCAAACACTTCTTTCTTCATACCCGGCCACCAAAAACTTTTCTTGAGGTCCTGATACATCTTAGTCACACCAGGATGTAGAGAATATTTGGAGTTATGGCTGTCCTCCAATATTTCTTTCCTCAAGCTTGGTTCCTCAGGGACACATACCCTTCCACGAAACCGAAGAATACCATCATCAGACAGGCTAAAATCCTGAACTGCGCCGTCAACCAGACTAACCCTGATCTGAACTAATCTCGGATCCACAGACTGCTGATCTCTGATCTTCTGCAACAAAGCAGACTGTACTCTGAGAAAAGCCACATAACCCGACCGAACTCTAGGAGTAACACTGATCCTGAGATCGCTGAACTCCTGCAGTAACCGCCACTCACTGACTCGTAAAGCAGCTACTGAAGTAACTGGATGTCTGCTCAGAGCATCCGCCACCACATTGGCCTTTCCAGCCTGATACTGAATGGAGAAGTCATAGTCTTTGATCAACTCCATCCATCTTCTCTGTCTCATGTTCAAGTCCTTCTGAGTGAAGATATACTTGAGACTCTGGTGATCAGTGAACAGATCAAACTCCTGACCCAACAAATAGTGACGCCATATCTTCAAAGCAAAGACTACGGCCGCCAATTCTAAATCATGAGTAGGGTAGTTCAATTCATACTCCTTCAGTTGTCTCGAAGCATAGGCTACTACAGAACCCTTCTGCATCAAGACACAACCCAACCCTTTGCCAGAAGCATCTGTATAAACAGTAAACCTTTCCCCATCACTAGGTATAATGAGGATCGGTGTACTAGTCAATCTCCTTTTCAGCTCTTGAAAACTCTCTTCACACTTATCATCCCAAATAAACTTGGCCTCCTTTCTGGTCAATTTAGTTAAAGGACCCGCCAGCTTGGAGAATCCCTCAACAAATCGCCGGTAGTAACCTGCCAAACCCAGAAAACTCCTGATCTCAGTAGCACTAGTCGGTCTTCCCCAATTAAGAATGGCTTGCACTTTAACTGGATCCACAGACACCCCCTGACCAGAAATCACATGCCCAAGGAAACTAATCTTTTCCAGCCAGAATTCATACTTACTAGCCTTGGCATATAATCGGTTCTTCCTCAAGATCTCCAATACTCTGCGCAAATCACTGACATGATCTGAGGTAGTCTGAGAGTACACCAATATATCGTCTATAAAGACCACCACACAAGAGTCAAGCAACTCATGGAATACCCTGTTCATCAAATCCATGAAGACAGCTGGTGCATTCGTCAGTCCAAAAGGCATAACTAAAAATTTGAAATGCCCATACCTGGTCCTGAAAGCAGTCTTAAATATATCCTCATCCTTGACCCTAAGCTGATAATACCCTGATCTCAGATCAATCTTAGAGAACACTGTCGCTCCCTGTAATTGATCAAATAGATCATCAATTCTGGGAAGAGGATACTTATTCTTGATAGTCACTTGGTTAAGCTGCCTGTAGTCTATACACATCCTCAGGGTTCCATCTTTTTTCTTCACAAATAACACTGGCGCTCCCCAAGGAGAAGCACTAGGCCGAATATATCCTTTCTCTAACAATTCCTCCAGTTGTTTCTTAAGCTCGGCCAACTCTGAAGTAGCCATACGATAAGGAGCTCTGGAGATAGGTGCCGTACCTGGCGCCAACTCAATGCCAAACTCCACTTCTCTAATTGGTGGCAAGCCTGAAAATTCTTCAGAGAACACATCAGGAAATTCTTTCACCACCGCCATCTGAGTCAAATCAGAAGTAGAATCATCCTGCACCTTAACATGCGCAAGATAACCCTTGCATCCACTAGCCAGTAATTTCCTGGCCTGCAGGAAAGATATCACATGCGGTCCTTGGTCTGACACTAGACCTCTCACAAAAAGTCGATTCCCATCTAACAAATTCAAAGTGATTACTTTCTCAAAGCAATCCACAGAGGCATGATGGGAAGACAACCAATCCATTCCTAAGATGATATCATAATCTTGCATGTCTAAGAGGATTAGATCTACCAGAAACTCATAACCCTCTACATGTACTACACAGTCAGCACAAACAGTATCTGTAGATAACGATTTTCCTAAGGGAGTACTCACAGACACAGCATAATTCATCACCTTAGGTAACACAGGTAAACATGCAGCAAACTTAACAGATACAAAAGATAAATTTGCACCAGGGTCAAATAATATGCGGGCTAACTGATCAAATACGAATAAAGTACCTTCCACGACGGATCGGGAAGCTCGTGTATCCTTCTCAGCCACAGCATACACTCTAGTCTGGACTGTAGGCTTATCTGCGCCTCTAGGTTGCATCTCAGGTTCTCTGCAGTCCTTAGCCATGTGCCCTGGTTTCTTACACCTGAAGCATACACCATTCTTCCTATGGCAGTCTTTCACTAGATGTCCCTTGAGCCCACAATGACTACAAGTGATACCGTTTCTTGCATCCCTGGCATCCCTGAACTGCTGCGGTGCATCCCTGGACTGCTGCGGTGCCTTGTAGGAGTAAGGCTTATACCTGCTCTTCTTATAATCTTTATGCCTAGGGTACTTCTTACCCTTGCCGCCACTGCCATGCTGAGGAACCGCCGCCTCAGCTGCAGGAACTACTGTCACGGCAACATGAGAACTCCTCTCAGATATATACCTCTCAATGGTGCGCGCTCGCCCAACAGTTTCAACATAGGTCTCCAAGTGTTGAGCACCAACCTGCTCTCTAATGTCCCATCTGAGACCTCTGAGAAACTTGGTAGCTCTCCTCTTTTCAGTGTTTATCAGGTGAGGAGCATACTTTCCCAATTTCGTGAACTGTAATTCATACTGGTCCACTGTCATATCACCCTGCTCCAGATGAATAAATTCCACCTCTCGGTCCTCAACCAAGCTATCTGGGAAGTACTTCTCGTTAAATCGAGACAAGAAGTAAGGCCAATCTACAGTCTCATGTCTTTCTTCGGCAAGTCTCACTACGCCCTTCCACCACTCATCTGCGTCAGCACGCATCATATAGGTGGCCAGACCTAACTTATCCTCATCTGAGCAGTGCATGACTTGGAAAATCTTTTCCAAGCACAACTGCCAGTTCTCTGCATTACTGGATTCTGAGCCCCCATAAAAAGAGCTGGGACCCAGTTTCTGGAATTCACTCATAAGTGAAGCATAGCGCCTATGAGCGCCCTCCTGAGAGTCATCCCCCACCGCTCGAGTAGTAGTCTGGGGTCTCTCTCGAGTCAGCTGCTGCAAAAGCTGCTGTTGTGCTTCTTGGTGCTGAGTCTGCTGCTGCTGCAGCATCTGAGCTTGCCTCTCTATCATAGCACCTTGTTGCTGAACCATGATAGTCAGAGCCTCAATAGTTCTCGTGAGGTTCGGGGTCTGCTCGCCCTCATCACTAGCAT
Organism: Costus lasius; assembly: GCA_027563935.2. Classification (NCBI taxonomy): domain Eukaryota; kingdom Viridiplantae; phylum Streptophyta; class Magnoliopsida; order Zingiberales; family Costaceae; genus Costus; species Costus lasius. Next base: position 58,654,207 of record CM050454.1, on the reverse strand, counting down.
TTCCTCTGGTTCGCACCATCTTAAATGCCTACACACGCATATCATAGTCACACACATATCATAGTCAGGAAAACAATCATAAACCTATTAGGTGTCTAGCAATACACAAACATGTTTTCCCCCAAACTAAGTTTTAGCTAGCCAACTGCCTCTGATACCATTCTGTAACATCCCACATTCTTAACCCCAAACAAATGGCACAATTCACAAATGATACAGGATGTTTCATATAAGATCGATCATATGCTAGGTAAAACCGAGTTCAAGAAAACACGATCTGAAAAAAATTCCATAAATCCATACACACAAATTCACAAAACTCAAATCTCATAAGGGTACCTGCCACCACGCAATCCTTGCACTAGACATATGCAAGGCAATAGTTATATCAAAACCGATTCAAATTCATAAAATCCATAAAGGTACCTGCCACCAGGCAATACTTGCACTAGACATATGCAAGTTACAGGGTATATCAAAACCGATTGCATAGAATATACAACAAGCCGAAATTCAAAACAAAATCACAAAATCGATTTTATAAACTCATACCAAACACCGAAACCAGGCTGAAGCCCGCGGTGACACAAAAATCAAACTCATAAGACTGCCATAACTGGCAACATACTTCACATAGTTCACATAGTCTCATGATTCACATAGTTCATATAGTTTATGTTAAGGCCACAACCGGCCCCAAGAATTAAGCATAAAAATTCTTAAAACAGCAAACAGCATAATTATCCACGCCAATGCACTCAAGACATGCGCCCCTGCTCTATGCCTGAAAATAGTGAGGGGTGAGCTACACAGCCCAGTGAGTGGATAGTCTAAATCGACCATCCATAACATACATTCAAAAATATAGGCAGATTATTTTTAAAAATATTTAACAGAACATTATGTCAACATATAACAAAATAAAGAAACAGAAGTCATATAGACAGTTAAATGTACACACTAGCATATAACAAATTCAGGTTCTAGAGTTTTACTCTAACCCAATTAAACACATATATTCTAAACCAACTAAACACACCATACTTAATTAACCTAGTTGTCCAGCATATTCAGTAGTGACCAATATGGTCTAACCCGGCTTGGCCAAAGCACTGGGAGCTCACATAAACATGGATAGTGAGTAGAATCAAGAGGTGGCCCCCGCCAGGTCACGACGTGGCACTTTGCTCTCTCACCCCATAACACATCGATGGATTGTGTGTAGATTCAAGAGGTGGCCCCCGTCAGGTCATGACGTGGCACTTTGCTCTACGACACCCAACATCACAAAATGAGAGTGATGACATCAAGATGTGGCCCCTGTCTGATCAAGACATGGCACTTTGCGTCTTATATCACCCCATCACATAAAAGAGTAATGACATCAAGAGGTGGCCCCTGTCTGATCAAGACATGGCACTTTGCGTCTTATATCACCCCATCACATAAAAGAGTAATGACATCAAGAGGTGGCCCCTGTCCGACCAAGACATGGCACTTTGCGTCAAAACCCGTTCTCCCAAAAGGTTCCTACTGGACAACAGACATATCTTATTTCATATTTCACAAAGGTGGACTCCTAAGTGTCAACTAGACTCTAGGATAGTCATCACAAAAAAATCATATCGGGCAGGCTGAACATCAACCCCCATCACAAAAATCATAATAGGCAGGCCGAACATCAGCCCCCTCACATATCAAATACAGGGCTGAAATTCAAACCCTTCACATATCACATAAGGACTATCCTATGAGTACACTGTTACACTTAGCCATAGTCCTAACCAACACATAACACATAATATTCAAAATTCTCATAATCACATAATTTTCAAAAATCTCATAACCACATAATGTTCGCAATTTACATAACAACATAATATTCCAAAAATCACATAAACACCTAATATTTAAAAATCACATAATTACATAATATTAACAATCATATAATGTAGTGTGGTCCTTAGGTTTCATGCTGATTAGTTCAGTCAAATCTTACTAGGTTATCATCCAAATTTCTCAAACAATTTCTCAATAATGCAGTTAACAAGCATCCATAAAAATTAACATAAAACTAAAACATGTAGTCATACAAACTATCCATAAAATTAACAAAAATTAAAACATGTATTCATACCAACTATTTTACAAATCTCTACATATAAACCACGGTTAACATAACATACTATCTATTAAATTTTACACCTTGAATTAACATGAATTTCATGCTCAAACCATTGGTCTAAAACTTCCGAATTTCCATAATTTAATACCTTAAATTTCATATTACCAACTTTCGGATTTCATAAAGAAAATCATCAAAATTTCGGTTTTCATGCATATTATCAAGAATTTGGTCTTCATAAATAATATCAAGATTTCGGATTATCATGAATAATTATCAAAGATTCGGTTCACATGAAGAAACATCTTGAATTTGGTTTACATGAAAAATACATCTTGAGTTTCGGTTTTAACATGATAAAAATTCCAATAATTCAATTGTATCAAGTCACAAACACAACCAAACTAATAGATCAAATAAGACATTCCACTCACCTCTTAACCGAGAACACAAGGTGAAAAACTCTCCAAAATAATTCGTCTAAGGCTTGAAGTTCTACCAAGAATCGCCACCAAAGGAAGGAAACACCTCCAACACCAAAGACTCCAAGAGAGAAGGAAGATATTTCACCTCTAAGCCTCCAAGAATCGCCTAAGTTCTTCAAGAAGTCGCCAAGTTCTTCAAGCCGTCGCCCAAGGTTTCTTTCAAGCCAAAAAATCGCCAACACTCTACCCTAACCGAAATTACCTACTTAAATTTCGGTTTTTAACTCTTAACCCATTAACCCATTAATTCAATTCGGGTTTAATCCATTTAATTAATAATTTGAATTTTAAAACCCAATTAGTTTAAACCCAATAATTCAACCATTAACTTAACGAAAATCCAATAAGGTCTAATTAACATCCAATAAGGGTTTAATTAACCAATAGGGTCTAATTAATTAACTTACAAGCTCTAATTAATTAACTTACAATTACAACCCATAAATCCTAATTAATTTATCATGAACAGCCAATAATAATTTATCATAAATTAACAGCCAATAATCAAACAAATAATCCCTAATTAATTTACAATAAATTAACAACCAAAAATCTCTAGTTAAATAACTATTAACAACCAATACATAGAAAAATATCACAGTCAATAATTTTATTTAATTCAAAAATAATGCTTACCAGGACTTAAGATCCTTGGATCTTACAAGTTGTCTCACAATCAGACATCGCTACACGCCTGTGATGCAGTCGACCTATAGCCACCACGTGCTTGCGCATGGGTGCCATCTGGTCGACCCATCTAGGCTGTCAGATGGTCTGATCAGACTATTGGATCTAACCTAGAGGATGACTTCAGCCCCATCAACCCGTCTAAGGGTTTATAGCAGGCGCCTCTTAGATCTAGTGAAGGTCGCGCAAGTGATATAGTTTTGAGAAAAACAAACTATGCGCCACACAAACATGCGCCATCAAAACATATTCAAGTTTCGCATATGCAACAACTAAAGATGAAAGTTCGCATGTATAGATCTAAGCATACAAGGATCACAAAAAGGCTAAAGCAATCATAAAATCATGCATCAACTAGCGCTCTGATACCAATTGAAAGTTCCCACAAGGGGGCGAAACCCTATGACATGCGCAGATATAAATTTGCATGGGCGGAATCTAGGGTTTCCTAGGATCGCATAGCATGTATTATATGATCAACTTAGTACAACAATGATCATACCATGGCCATTGTTTGTATGATGTCGAGGAAGAAGAGATCGACAGGGGTCTCCTCCAGAGGATGCGCACACAAGATGAAGAAGCCGCCTACTCCCTTGGTGCTCCTTGTGCTAGCAAGGTTCCAAGAGGTTCTTGTCGTATGAAAAAAGGAAGATGATCTCCTTGCTTGGCGAAAAACTTTCTCCTCTTGTCGTCCACTCCTTTTCACACGAGAATGCAAAAAACTCTCGAAATCACAAGAGGCGACAAAGGCGTGAAGAGGCGAGCAACATGAGGCGTGGTCACGTAAGTGATCATGCTTTCTAAAAATAGAAATCCACTCCCTCACATGCGATCATGGGTTTACCCCAATCGCAAACTCCTCTCCATTTGAACCACACGCTCACTTGATGAGCTGGTTCATTTCGGTTTGGTCCAAGACCAATTAACCCAAGCAATCCAGTCTAGATCTCAATTAAACCCTAAGGCTCCAGATCTAACCGTTGATCTCTTGATGCTTCTGATCTCACTGATCTAGCATCCAATCTCTCGATCGAAGCTTACCGATCTCAAGCCCTAATTAATCAAACATGATCAGACCAGATCTCACTCACAATCAGAGATTAATTCCCTTTAAACTGAACCCAAAACAATTCAGTCCATACGATCTGACTTAAGTAAGCCATATCATCAAATTGTGCGACCCTGAGGGTTTCCTTTAAATGTCGGTAACGATAACTTACGTTATCACGATCAGAGAGGGGTATCTAGCAACACATCACTGTCTCCCGATATAAAGGAAAGAATCTTCCAAGACTACACCCAAACAACAGCACAAGTGTGAATCAACTCACTAGGCATACATGATTCCTTTGCCACTGGATGTTCTTTATTGGACAAGCCTGTCAAGCTTGTAACTCCAATATGATGAGCATGATTAGATCAGATGAACATAGTCATCTGGGTATGGCCATACACTTTCTCAATCATCTCATCCAGGGGGCCTCTTTAGAACATCACACTCCAATGAAGGAGACGGCAATCCTATATCTATCACTAGTGACCTAACATGACTCAAGCTCACCATCCAAGATAGTCTATAACCATTATGTTTCAAATGATATTGAACTACCTCAAAACAATGACAATCATCATTTAGAAACACAAGTGATCTCAAGTCAAAGGACATGTGCCACTTGTTGCAATCAAGGATTATTCACATTGTGACAAGCAACTGAATATCCTAGTAGGGTCTGTCCAGTACATCCAATGTACCCATGAGTCTACATCTTATTCCATGCTCGAAGCATCCTATAAGATTAGAATACATATTAGTCTCAATCATATCAGGGCTGTCTCATGTTCACCAAGATATCTCGACTAAGGACATTAAGCATGTCAGCCTAGCTGAACAGCATTGAGACATTATTCAGAAGTACGCTCATTGCAGCAGACATTGTAACAACCTGAATAACAACCATTGCCTTTATAAACATAAGAGTTTATACATGATACTGTTACAATCCCAATGCCTCAAACATTAGCCTTAAGGGCATACCCTAACATTTTTCACCTGAAAGGGTCCAGACCATCGAGATTTAAGTTTTATAGGGAAAAGCCTCAATCTAGAATTAAATAAAAGAACAAGGTCACCTGGTTGAAAATTCCTCCTAAAAATATGTCGATCGTGCCGCCTTTTAGTCCTTTCCTTGTAAATTTTTGCATTTTCATATGCAGAGAGTCTAATTTCATCTAGCTCATTCAATTGTAATCTCCGTTTTTCTCCCGCGTTCTTCAAATCGAAATTCAGCATCTTGATTGCCTAATACGCTTTATGTTCGAGCTCTATAGGTAGGTGACATGACTTTCCATAAATTAATTGAAATGGGGACATACCTATTGGTGTTTTGAAAGCAGTTCGGTAAGCCCACAAAGCATCATCGAGTTTGGACGCCCAATCTTTTCTAGTGCGCGACACTGTCTTTTCTAAAATTCCCTTGATCTCTCTGTTTGATATTTCAACTTCTCCACGTGTTTGGGGGTGATATGGCATTGCAACTCTATGATTTACCCCATATTTTCTGAGTAGGGCTGAAAACTTATGTTCTATGAAATGCGAGTCTCCATCACTGATCACTACTCGGGGTGTCCCATATCGTGGAAAAATAATCTTCTTAAACAGTTTAATAACAACTCTCGAATCATTGGTTGGTGAAGCAATAGCTTCAACCCATTTTGAGACATAATCAACTGCTACAAGAATGTACTTGTTACCTCCAGAAGATGGGAAAGGTCCCATGAAGTCAATCCCCCAAACATCAAATATCTCGACTTCAAAAATATTGGACAGTGGCATCTCATGTCTTTTGTTAATGTTCCCAGTCCTTTGACATTTATCACAAGAAGATACAAAGTTTCTAGCATCTTTGAAAATTATGGGCCAATAAAAACCTGATTGAAATACCATAAAAGCAGTCTTCTCAGTACCGGAGTGACCACCATAGGAGGATCCATGGCATTGAAGCAATATATCTGCAACTTCTTCTTTAGGTACACATCTTCTAAAAATGCCATCTGCATATCTTCTAAACACATAAGGCTCGTCCCAAAAATAGTGTTTCATCTCAGCCAAAAATTGTTTTCTTTTTTGATAGCTCAAATCAGGAGGAAAAATATTGGCTACAAGGTAATTCACTATGTCAGCATACCATGGGGCTCTGAGTTGTTCAATGGTTAAAAGTTGTTCTTCTGGGAAAGAATCATTAATTTCATCATTGTTTTCAGCATCCGTTATTATCCTTGAGAGATGATCTGCAACGAAATTCTCTGGTCCCTTTTTATCTTTTATTTCCAGATCAAACTCCTATAAGAGCAAAATCCATCTGAGCAATCATGGTTTGCTATCTTTTTTCTGCATTAAGTATTTCACAGCTGCATGGTTAGTGTACACTACTACTTTGGAGTTAATCAAGTATGACCTAAATTTATCAAAAGCAAATACTATGGCCAATAATTCCTTCTCAGTGGTAGTGTAATTTTTCTGTGTCTCATCCAAAGTCTTGCTGGCATAGTGAATAACATGAGGTTTCTTATCTTTTCTCTATCCCAAGACTGCTCCTACTGCATAATCGCTGGCATCACACATGAGCTCAAAGGGTAAGTCCCAATCTGGGGGTTGCATGATCGATGCTGATGTCAAATCCTTCATTAGTTCCTGAAAAGCACACAGACATTTCTCATCAAAGCAGAATTTGGCAACTTTACAAAGTAAATTAGTTAAAGGTTTAGCAAGTTTAGAGAAGTCCCTAATGAATCTCCTATAAAACCCTGAATGTCCTAGGAAGCTTCTGATCTCTTTGACAGTGGTGGGTGGTGCCAACTTCTCAATCACTTCTATTTTGGCCTTGTCCACTTCAATCCCTCTCTCTAAAACTAGATGACCCAAAACTATCCCCTGTCTAACCATAAAGTGACATTTTTCCCAATTCAAAACAAGGTTAGTCTCTTCGCATCTCTGCAAAACTCTAGAGAGATTAGCCAAGTAGTCATCAAAAGAAGGACCATAAACCGAAAAATCATCCATAAAGATATCCATGAAGTCTTTAATAAATTCAGAAAAAATTGCCATCATACACCTCTGAAAATTAGCAGGTGCATTGCATAAACCAAAGGGCATTCTTCTAGAAGCAAAGGTACCATATGGGCATGTAAAAGTGGTCTTATCTTGATCATCAGGATGAATAGGAATCTGAAAAAAATCTGGAATACCCATCGAGGAAACAAAAGTATGAGTGTTTAGCTAGTCTCTCAACCATTTGATCAATGAAGGGCAGGGGAAAATGATCCTTCCTTGTGGCAGTATTTAATTTTCTATAATCGATACACATCCGCCAACTAGTGACAGTTCTAACAGGTATTAATTCATTATCCTTATTTTTCATTACAGTAACACCTCCCTTTTTTGGAACACAGTGTACAAGGCTTACCCACTTACTATCTGAGATTGGGTAGATAATACCTGCATCTAGCAATTTTAGTACTTCCTTCTTCACCACTTCCTTCATAGATGGATTGAGTCTTCTCTGAAAGTCTACATGTGGCTTGTGTTCATCTTCCATGTGAATCCTGTGCATACAAAAGGAAGGGTTAATCCCTTTCAAATCATCAATGGAATACCCAATTACCTTTCTATGGATTCTTAGCACCTTTAATAGTAGATCAGTTTCCCTGGCATCTAATTTAGCATCCACAATCACAGGGTAAGTGGAGTTAGGACCAAGAAATTCATATCAAAGGTTATCAAGTAAAACTTTCAACTCAACTTTAGGGATCTTTTCACTTTCATTATCAAAAGTAGCACAATCTAAAATCTCATGTTTTTCAATATCAAAATCATTCTCAAAACTAGAACTGTCATTTTTTTCACAAGAATTTATCAAGGAATCAGAAAAAGAACCAGAAAAAGAAACATCAGCAGAAGAATCATCAAACAAACAACTAACATCACAAATTGTGTCATTAATGACATGAATAGTGCAACAGGAACTAGCATATGCAGGATTTTTCAATGAATTATTCAAATCAAACTCAATCTTATCATTGCCAATTCTTAAAGCAAGTTTACCGTTCCTTACATAAATAAGGGCTCCAGCAGTGGCTAAAAACGGTCTACCCAAAATAATAGGAATCTTAGCATCCTCTTCCATTTGAAGTACCACAAAATCAGCGGGTATGAAGTACTTACCAACTTGTATAGGAACATCTTCTAGGATACCTACTGGATATTTCACTGATCGATCAGTGAGCTGCAAAGAAATTGTAGTCGGCTTAGGAGCTCCCATGTCCAATTTCCTGCACATAGGCATAAGACTTACACTAGCCCCTATATCACATAAGGCTCGGTTAAAAGCCATAGTGCCAACTGAACAGGGTATCGAGAGGCTACCTGGATCCTTTAACTTTGGTGGCAACTTGTTTTGAATAAGAGCACTGCATTCTTTAGTTAGTGCCACAGTGCCGTAGTCCTCAATTTTTCTCTTATTAGATAAAATTTCTTTTCAAAACTTTGCATAAGTAGGCATTTGAGACAATGCATCAGTAAAAGGAATATCAATGTAAAGTTTTTTTAAGACTTCAAGGAATTTTGCAAATTGTTAGTCTAGTTTGTTTTGAACTAGCCTTTGAGGAAAAGGTATTGGTGGACTATAAGGAGGAGGTAAATCAGACTTAGAATTATCTTCTTTACATGAAACATCCCCTTTTGGTTCATCACCCTTTTGAGGTGTTGAACTAGGTAGGGTTTGTCCATGCTTAGAGGGTCTTTGTAATTCTGCTTCCTCATCATGATTATTATAAGACTCTTTTTCCTTAAATTCAACCTTTCTTTTAGGCTCTTCTAATTGTCTTCCACTCCTAGTAGTAATGGCATTGCAATGTTCCCCAAAGTTTAATCTAGATATCTGTTCTTCTAGAATTTTAATGCAAGTAACTAATGATTCTACTTGAGAAGCAATTGTTGGGTAACCCCAGGGACATTTTACAATTTTTCAGAGTCATAGACATACATACATACATTGCACAGCAGAAGAATATCCCCGAAACAGGCCAGTCCCAAAAACCCAGTGAAGATCGCAAGCAAGAGAGTCGACACGATGAGTTAGGACATACCTTAAGAGTGGTTTGGAGTGATGCCGATGTAGGCGCCCAAGTGTGCGCCCTCTGCAGTCTCACACACACGGATCTCTTGAGTTCTCTTCTTCCACGCCCGGTGCTAGCCTCGGGAAGAAGATCCAAGCCTTAAGGAGATGCTCCACTTCAGTTGCGCCACCAAGAGAAAATGATGCGCCAAGAGAAGAAGCAACCAAGTTCAAGCCGCCAAGCACCAAAGCTCCTTGCGCCAAGAGGAAAGGAGGGAGAAGCTTGCGGCTATGGAAGAAGGAAGGTGAAGTTGCGCCCTTGCTCCTAGCTCTCGCCCCTCTTCTTGTGTTCACGCTTCCAAGAGTCGATCATCATAAGAGGGGGCGGCTAGGGTCACATATATAGGGCAAGAGGCGGTTAAGGGAAGGGCCAAGATCATGACAAGTGTAGGGCTAGGATGAGGAGGTTTGAGACAAGGAAAGTCTCCAAGACTTTACCATAAACTCCATTCAACCTATCCATAATTGCCCAAGTACCATATCAGCCCAAGACATGCCTTAGAGGCATTCATACCATCAAGGGAGAAGGGCTAGGCGCCAATTGCTTCCTTAATGAAGCAATTTTGCCACCCAAACCCCATTATACCCCTTAGGCGCCAATGAGGTTGGTCTTCTCCCCATTATACCCTTTTAGCCTCTTATCTCTTCATGAGAATTTGTTATTGGGCCTCATTGGATAATGAGCTAGCCCAAACCTCACCACATGCTTCATGCGCCCCATCCCTTGCTATAGAGGAAAGGTTTCCATCAAGGACAAAGGGGCAAGGCGCCAAAGGCTTCTATACGAAGCAAATTGTGCCACTTCTCCCCATTATAACCATAGGCGCCTAGGGGAGAAGTTTTTCCCCCATTATACCCTTTTAGCCTCTTATCTCTTCATGTGAACTTGTTATTGGGCCTCATTGGATAATGAGCTAGCCCAAACTCCATTACATGGGTTGATTAAGCACTTGGATCCAATCCAATGCAACCCTAATCCACATGTGACCAATCATGGTCAAATACGGGTCAACCTGCCAAAAATGAAGTTTGGCTCCAATAACATTCTTCTATATCATCAGGCCCATTGGCGCTGATGAAATCTCCCAATTAGATCCGAGTTATCCAATAACTCGATCATAAGGCTTCCCGATCAATACGAGAACTCAAGTATCAAGGTGTGTGACCCTGTACGTTCCTCTGACACTGGCAGTGCTGACCAAAGGTCACCACAAGCAGTGAGTGGCACCTAGCAGTGCATCGCTGCTACCCAGGTCATTGGAATGGATATCGACATCGACATCCCCATCATCGCAACTAGGTACAGATGCATTACAGTCTCTTTGCCGAACTGATATCCGATTGGACAAGTGTGTCACCACTTGTTTTCATCCAATCACATGGCTATGACTAAAACAGGTTCTCACCTGGGTATGGCCATACACTCTCAGTCATAGAACCGTAGAGGAGCTCCATGGATATCATACTTTCCTAAGGAAGGGGCAAATCCTTTGTCTGTCCATTGACCTTCTCATATGGATCATGACATGCTCAATGACAACCGTTATGACCTCCCAACTACGGCAAGGTGTTAGGTTATATCAAAGCAAGTCCCTAACCATATAGAATGATCAATGACCTCAAGTCAAGGGATCAATGCATCTCCTGTCACTTGTGAGGATAACTCATGACACCAAGTCATAGCCTCACAGCGGGTCTATCCAGTATATCCTCCAATGATATACCCATGTGTCTGCGTCCTAACCAGCCCACATACCAGTCTCACAAGTACCATAGCTGTCCCATATCCACTAAGGTACATCGACTGGGGAGTATAGTTCGAGCACAGATCTAATCTGTCTCTAGGGACATTATCATGTTAGTACATATGCGCAGATGTAAACAAACATAGATAACGACAATGCCAGAATGATATATAAATATCAAAGTCAAGTAGTACATAAGTGGACCAAAGCTAGGTCCTAGGGCATATACACCAACAGCAATATGACTAACAATTTCTTCAAGATCTTCAAATCTTTTCGTGTTTTGAATTTGCAATAATTGGATTTGGCTAGCTAAAAATTTTCTTAACATGGGCTCACTAACCTCTTTAGTCAGGGTTTGCAGATCCTCGTTCTCACTCTTATCATGTCGATGACAATATAGCATTCCTTCATCTGGAGTCCATTGGCTATGATTCAGGGACATCTCCTCAAGCAACTTTAAAGCATCATCAATTGTTCTACTCATCAAGGCTCCCCCTACAGCAGCATCTATAATTAGTTTGGTGTTATACAATAAACCATGATAGAAATGTTGCAATAAAATCCCATCCTCCAAGCCATGGTGAGGACACTTCCTTTGTAGTTCGTTAAACCGCTCCCATGCCTCGCTGAGTGATTCCCCATCTTTTTGCTGAAAGTTTGTAATTTGGTTTCTCAGCTGAATTGTTTTGCCTGGAGGAAAATATTTCATTAGAAAAGCGTTTGATAATTGATCCCATGTTGTGAAGGTATTGGGCTGACGAGAATGCAACCAAGTTCACGCTTGATCCCTGAGAGAAAAAGGGAATAATTTCAGTTTTAATGCGTCATCAGAAACTCTGTGAATTTTTAAGGTATCACAATATTCAAGAAAAGTATATAAATGTGAATAAGGATCTTCGATTGATGATCCTCTAAACTGGTTCTGCTGGATCATGGAGATAAAGGCGGGGTTAATTTCAAAGTTGGGGGCCTCAATTGCATGTCTAGCAATGCTAAAGTGTATCCCTTGAAGATTAGGGGCTGCATAGTCCCTCAATGATCTTTGATCAGCCATCAGAATTGAATTTCCTGTGCACACTAGAGCAAATTGATTAAATGATGCAAGTAAACAGAAAAGAATAAAAAGATAAGACATAAATAAAACCTAGTCTAGCAATACTCTCAACGTCTCTAATATCGACAAAACTTAGGTCCCCGGCAACGGCGCCAAAAACTTGATAGACCGAAAGGGAACACAACAAATCTGGCACGCGTGTACCTTGGACTAATCCTTGGTAATGGCACCAAAAACTTGTTGTTAAACCGCAAGTGCACGGGTATACGAAGTAATAAAAAAGTATTGAATCCACAGGTACCTACGTTGTCGAAGACTAAATAGTTGATTTCTTACTATCTAGGCAAGTCGAGATCGTGAGAATAGAAATCGGTAACAAAAAGCGGGATTATCAGAGAGAAAAGATGGGGCCATGGTTTCGTTCACTTAAACTTTTATGACTAGACATGAATAAGGATTTCGTTGATTCAATTTCATCATGAAGAAGATAATATCAAAGGATGAACTCAAGGATCACTTTCGTGCATCCGAGTTCTAGAATCTCTAGTGGAGTCTCAAGGATCACTTTCGTGCATTCGAGTCTCGCAACTAGTTTTGCTCAAGGACCTCCAACGTTCCGATCTTTGCTTTCGCACAAGATCTCCACATTTGACAAATAGACACGATCTATAGATTCATGTTATAATCATGGCAATTATTTTACTAGAAAATATCAAGATGGATCTAACCTAAGGAAGGGATCCTAACATGCAATTCTAGGATTCCAAATTGTCAAGCAATTACCTTTCAGTCTCAAGCGAAAATTCTAAGAACATAATTAATAATATGAACTTAAAGAGAGTCTAAGCACAGTTATCACATGAGCAAAATCATCATGCTAAAATCAAACTCAACGAAATATTGAAAAAGAAGTTAAATAATCATTAAAAGTCAAGTGAACTACTCCCCCATGTCCCAAGAGTAGTTTAAGCTAGCATGGCAAAGGAAATACAATATTCCATAATTTCAGAAAATCAAAAATCAACAAAAGAAAGAGTTTTTAGAAAATACGGCACGACTGTGAAGTATTTCACAGCCGTATTTTACAAAAGAAGGCGTGAACAGTGGTGGCGATCCTTCTTCCCCTGATTTCTCCTCCAATTTATCTCCTTTCGATCTGAAACTTCCGGCACGTTGTCTCATTCACTAGGTGATGCTTCGGTAGAAAATCGCAGCCGGAGGTTGTCTGGATCGAGCGCGGCAGCGAAACCCTCGACGGGGGCGTGGATCGCGATTTCTCCCTTGACGGTCGATCAAAATTGGGGCCTTTTGTCTCTCTGTAATCCCATCGTCAAAAGCTTCCTTCTTGCTTCTTACGGCATTCGATTTAGAGCTCTGGATCGCCCGCAATCATCTCCACAAAAATTGGGCGTCGAAGTTGACTTGGGCGTCGCGTTCAAAATAGGTTCTACGGCAGTGTAGTTGTTTACGGCTGGTGCTATAAAATCTCTTGAGTCTTCAGTGTCAATGTCGTCTCAAAAAATACGGCCCGTATAAATGTTTACAACAGTGTCGTAATTTCAGGACAACTTTCTGTTCTGAAGACGGTCGAAAATACGGTCCGTAATATGGGTTACGGCGGTACCGTAATTTCGGCAAAGGTCTCTGTTCTGAAAGCACCCCAAAATACGGCCGTGATCTCGATAATACGGTAACCTTGAAAAATACGGTACCGTAATATACCTTACGGCACTGCCGTATTTTGGGTTCTTTGCCTCGATTTGCATGAAAATTCTTGGGTGACTTCTTCTTGACGATTATAAATCTTCCTTGTATTTGATTTTGCTTAAAAACTCCTAAAATAGCGCCTTTTTGCCAGAAAAATATGAAAAACCAAAATAGAAGTAGACTTTGCAATATTTGATGAATTTAGCATAAAAACAAGTAAAAGATCCTCAATTTAGCATGAAAAGGTATCTAAAATGATTCAAAATATACTACATATTTTTGTGTCATCATTACTGTTCAGCGACATGCTCTGTTTTTACTCTGTTTTTATAATGATAGAACATGTTGATGAGATGCTTGTGGGCTTGATTTGAACTGTTGTATTGTTATGTTGTCATTAAATTGTAAGTTTGTAGTTTGTGTATACACTCATGGCACCAAGGACAAAGACAATTTTTCCAAGGAGGAAAGGGAAAGCCCCTGTAGAGCCATCTCAGCCACAAAATCCCCATGGAATCATATTCAGGAACGAAATGCAAGAATCTAGATACAATAAACTATTGGAAAGAAGAATCGTCAATACCAAGTATGCTGATCAGAGGACTCCTGAAGCTTTGGGGATTTATGATGATGTGCTTTGGATGTTTGAGAGAATCCAAGCCAGGAAGTTCTTCCAGATGACTCCACACACCTATCTTCCACTTGTTTTGGAATTCTTGAGCAGTTTGACCATAGACTTAAAAGACTATTCCAATGGCCCTGCTGATGGGGAAATCACATTCAAATTAGCAAATGAGGAAAGGAAACTTACACTGCAAGAAATCAAGGACATATTTGGACTGAGCACAGGAGGGTACACTGAGATACCCCTACGATTCATGGAGAACATATTTTGGAACCAGATCACCAACGAGAACCACTTTTATGCTGTCTCTGCCAGAGCCTCAAAAATCATGAACCCTTGTATCAAGTATGCTCATCGGGTTCTAGCACACATAGTATTTGGGAGAGGAGACAGTGACGGCATGGTCCGTCAGCATGAACTCTATTTTCTTTTGGGGATGCTTAGTGGATTCGCAGTTGATGTTGCTTATTTCATGATCAAGCACATGGATAAAGTGGCCAGAGCGACTAGTGGATCTGTGGTGATAGGAGGTTTGATTACTCCTATAGCTAGATATTATGGGATTGAGCCCTATGGAGTTGAGTTTGCAAGAGGAAATGCAAGACTTGACATTGAGTCTTGCATAGCAATGAAAATGATTGTTAGAGAGCGAGACACTTTTTGTTTGGTCCATGGACCAAATATTCCTCCTCTACCTCTACCTCACATTGAGAAGACTACGGTTAGAGAAAGAGCCAACTGGAAATTATCTCCTAGTGCAGCAGAAGCAGCCTTTACTCCACCACTAGACACAGTTCCGTCGCCACCCCACCTGGGGTGGAAGGAGTGAGCCTTATGGGATGGAGTCACCTCCTCTTAATGCTTCGCAAGCTGCTGGGACTTCTTCACAGAGACTCAGGGCTGGATTTGCTAGCCATCACGATCCAGGTTTTCAGGCACTTATAGCACAGATGTACAACAAAGAACGCCGCCAGGAGAGGATGGAAGAGACTCTAGGGCACATCCAAAGGGATATGGAGAGATTGTGCAATCATATGGAAGACATGGGCAACTTCCTTTATGACCGTTTCGATTATGCAGATCATAGAGATTATGGATATCAAGGTGATCAAGGAGGGACGCCCAACTATTATCCTATGGAGGCTGCTGCTAGAGATTATGAGGCTACACGATCAGATGGCGACGAGTAGATGCTTTGTGAGTGTCATCTTCCCTTACTTCTTACTATTTTGCTCATCTTATCTTATTGATGTCTTATGATTTAAAGGGAAGGATGATGCTTCACAACCACCACCACTACTACTCTGCCCGACAACGTTTATTTTTTTTCGATGTGGTTGTATGATAAATATTGATATTCTGATTTACTTTTCGATATGGTTGTACTACATGATGATTTTATTTCTTTTTGATATGATGGGATGTTGAAAATATTTTGATATATGGTCATGTTTTGAGATGTGTTGATGATTTTTGATGATGAAAGAAATCAAATTCATGATTAGAGATATAGCCCTATCATGTTAAATTTATTTCTTCAATACATATTTGTCTATTGAAATATAACATTAGTTGATGCATGAAATTTTGGATAGATGTATTGTTTGAAGAATAAAATCTAAAAGTGAAACTTTTCTTTTGAATAAAATGAGTATATAAGTATTTTTTGTGAATTGAGATCAATTGATCAACCTCGTAGATGTTTAGTCTATTTTTCTATTTGTTGGGAAGGAAGAATCAAGGTCCACAAAAATAGTGAGAGACTCCCCTACTTGGCACTATGTAAAATTGATAGTGGTACCTAAGACATGGGTTGAAGTCTATAAAAAAATTGATAACAGTGGAAAAGAATAAGACTCCTCTACTTGGCACTGTGTAAAATTGATAGTGGTACCTAAGAGAAGAGTTGAAGTCAAAATAAAAAGCATGTATCTATGTGGGTACATGCCATCCATGCAAAAACAACAAAATACATGGCAAAACAAAATGCATGAAAAAGAAATATATATATATATATATATATATATATATATGTGTGGAAAAAGATGTTGGAAACCTAATTTATGTAAACAAAAGCATGATAGATTGAACTGAAATTGGGTGAAGTATTGAGATTGAAAATTCTATTTATTATACAAGTTGCAAAGTTTTATTTGATTGAATTGTGGATCTAGAGAGTTGAGTTCTAAGGATGATATGTTTATTTGAAGTTTTATAAATCAATTCATAGAATTTTTCATTGATGAATTGTATTTTAGGAATTTATTGAGCATGAAAAGGTTATTCTCTTGATCAAATTTTGATTTCAAATTTGATTTTTGCTTGAGGACAAGCAAAGTTTGAGCCTTATGTATTTTGATGACACCAAAATATATAGTATATTTTGTATCATTTTAGATATCTTTTCCTGCTAAATTAAGGATCTTATTACTTGTTTTCATGCTAAATTCATTGAATATTGCAAAGTCTACTTCTATTTTGGTTTTTCACGATTTTCAGATAAAAAGGCATTATATCAAGGAGTTTTCAAGCAAAATCAAACACATAGAAGAGTTACCATCATCAAGAGGAGATCACCCAAGAAACTTCATGCAAAACAGAGCAACTCAGAAAATTACGGCAGTGCCGTAACCTATTTTACGGTACCGTATTTTCATACGCTACCGTAAAATCCGAGCCACTGCCGTATTTTGAGGAGTTTCTAAATAGAAAGTTTTTTGGATTTTACGGTAGTACCATAAACCAAATTACAGTACCGTATTTCAGTGCGCTTTATAACAGAAACTTTGCTTGATTTTACGGCACCGCCATAATGGATTACACGGGCCGTATTTTCCATTCACTTCCGAACAGAGAGTTCAGCCGATTTTACGGTAGTACCATAAAACAGATTATGGTGCCGTATTACCTAGACAACATCAGATTAGAAAACTCGATCAATTTATGGCAGTGCCGTAAACTATTACACTGTCATATTTCTGTTGTTAAACGCGATTTCCAGGTCAATTCTGAAGTCTGATTCTTGCGGAAACGATTGTCGGTGAACTAGAGGTTTATATTCAAAGCCGTAAGAAGCAATCGGGGAGCCTTGGACGAGAGGATTACACACACACTGAAAGCCCCAATTTTCTTCGACTGTCGAGAGAGAAATCACGATTCACGCCGCCGCCTAGGGTTCCGCCGCCGTGACCAATCCAGACCACCTCCGGCCGCGATTTTCATACTTAAGCTTCGTCTAGAGGAGGAGACAACGTGCCAGAAGTTTCAGAAGAGAAGGAGATCAATTCGAAGAGGAATCGAGGAAAGAAGAAGGACATCCACTGTTCACCGAGAGCTTTTGAAATTACGGCTGTGAAATACTTCACAGTCGTCCTGTATTTTCCCAAAACTCTTCTTTTACTGATTTTTGAACTTCTAAAATTATGGAATATTGTATTTTCTCCACCATGCTAGCTTAAACTACTTTTGGGACATGGGGGAGTAATTCACTTGATTTTTAATGACTAGATGACTATTTTTGTTTCACTATTTCGTTGCGTTTAATCTTAGCATGATGATTTTGCTCATGTGATATTTGTGCTTAGACTCTCTATAGATCCATGTTACTAATCATGTTTTTAGATTTTTCGCTATTGACTGAAAGGTAATTGCTTGAGAATTCAGAACCCTAGAATTGCATGTTAGATACCCTTCCTTAGGTTAGATCCAATATCTTCAGTTCTAGTAGATTAATTGTCATGATAATAACATGAATCTATAGATCAAGTCTAATTGTCAAACGTGGAGATCTTGCACGAAAGTAAGGATCGGAACGTTGGAGATCCATGAGTAAAACTAGTGTTGAGGCTCGGATGCACGAAAATGATCCTTGAGATTCCACTAGAGATTATCAACCTATAATGCGGATTCACGAAAGTGATCTTTGAGTTCATTGATTAATGATTTACTTATCTTCAGCGTTGGGACAAATCTTGCACGAAAGCGAAGATTAATCCCTGCATGGTTGTTAGCACGAGAGTGAAACAATCCTTTTATTAAGTAATTTGCATATTCATCATGATAAAATTAAACTGACAAATTCTTTATTCATGTCTAGTCATAGAAATTATAGTGAATGAAACCCTAGTCCCAGTTTTCTCTCCGACAGTATCCTTCCATGTGTTTGCGATATTTGCTTGACTTTTATTCGACTACCTAGATAGTAAGAAATCAATTGATCAGTACTTAACAACATAGGTCTCTGTGGGTTCGATATCTTCTTTATTACTTCGAGTATCTGTGCACTTGCGGACACTACAAGTTAGGGACAACAAGTTTTTGGAGCCGTGCCAGGGAGTGACAATAGCCCTGTACGCCAATACCTTTAGCCGTGACCCCTGAAACGAGTCTACCTGCTTGTATTTAAAAGTGTGTCCTTTCGGATCACAACACAGTTGCATCCATAGGATCGTAGTGTGGTTGCTCTCCTTGACCACCGTAATAGCCATAGTTCTTGTGGTCTTCATATCCAAAGTGATCATAGTGGAAGTTTCCCATGTCCTCCATATGATTGCTCAATCTTTCTACATCCTGGTGGATATGCCCAAGAGACTCAGTCAACCTCCCTATGAAGTCAATCATCCTATCTATGCGGCGCTCTTGATTATACATATGTGCAGATAGAGTCTGGAATCCTAGATCGTGGGCACTAGGAAATCCTCCTCTAGGTCTGTATGAAGAGTCACCAGCAGGGTGAGAAGAATTTGTAGCGTGCTGGGGTGACTCCATACCAAAAGGATCGCTTCTTCCACCCCATGTGGGTCGCGGTGGAACAGTGTCAAGTTGTGGTGTAAAAGCTGCCTCGGCGGTGCTCGGAGATAATTTCCAATTGGCTCTGTCTCTGACTGTGGTCTTCTCAGTGTGGGGTAAAGGTAGAGTAGGGACATTTGGTCCAAGGACTAAACAAAATGCTTCCCCCTCTCTCACAATCATCTTCATAGCCATGCAAGACTCAAGATCAAGCCTTGCATTCCCCTTTGCATGTTCTATCCCATAGGGCTCAACTCCTAAATACTGGGCTATAGGAGAAATCAGTCCTCCTATCACTACTGTGCCCCTCTTCGCCCTAGCAACTTTGTCCATATATTTCATCATGAAGAAAGCCACATCAATAGCAAATCCATTCAGCATATCCCAGAGAAAATATAACTCAGCTTGACGGACCATGTCGTCACTATCGCCTATCCCAAACACAGTATGTGCAAGCACTCTATGTGTATACTTAATGCATGGATTCATAATCTTTGAAGCTATGACAGAAACAACATAGAAATGACTCTCATCAGTAATCTGACTCCAAAATATGCCCTCAATGAATCCCAGGGGCATCTGAGTGTATCCCTCTGTACTCAAAACAAAGATAGTCCCGATCTCCTGCAATGTAAGTTTTCTTTCTTCATTAGCAAGTTTCAATGTAATCTCTCCTTTTGCAGGGCCATTTGAATACTCCTTCAAGACTATGATCAAGCTACTCAAAAATTCCAAGACTAGTGGTAAATATGTGGGTGGCGTGATCTGGAAAAATCTCTTGGCTTTGATTCAATGAAACATCCATAACACATCTCAATACAATCCCAAAGCCTCGAAAGTCCTCCTATCAGCGTACTTTGTATTGATAACCTTCTTTTCTAGAATCTGATTATACCATGTTTCTTGCATCTCATTCCTAAATATAATACTATGTGGATTTTGAGGTTGAGAAGATTCAGCTGGGGCCTTCCATTTCCTTCTTGGAAATATAGCTTTGGTTCTCGGTGCCATCTCAAAGTAACAAGCTGCAAACTACATGTTTAAAGCACCATATAGCAATATAATGATTCAATCTCAGCAATGTTTACAGATAATATCCGTTAAAGCATAGCTCAAACTTTAGAAATTTTCATCAAAAACGGAACAGTGGAAAACTGGGCAGAAAACAGGGTGGAAAATATGCATGTGGGCTCAATCTTGTTTAATACATTCCACAAATCATTCCAAAAATTGTAGAATCGAACTAGGAATCGTCGCCTATCCTCTAAGAATCAAATGCAAACAAAAATATCTCAAAACGAAAAAGAAACGAAGAAGAACGAGTGAAAGGGGCGAAAATCGTGTAAACTCGCCGACGTCAAAAAACGGTGAAGAGAGTACCCAATCATCAACAATAACAAGATTAGAAGAGTCGCCAGCATGCTTTGGTGGTCGAAGAAGGTTGGAGGTGCGAAGGCGGCGCAAAAACGAGTGAGAACAAGCGTGAAACCCTAAAATACGGCCCAGAAAATCCTAAAAATGACACAGGAATCTCGTGCCAAAATTATAATTACGGCCGTGTAATATCTTACAGTCGTGCCGT
This sequence comes from Costus lasius, assembly GCA_027563935.2. Taxonomy (NCBI): domain Eukaryota; kingdom Viridiplantae; phylum Streptophyta; class Magnoliopsida; order Zingiberales; family Costaceae; genus Costus; species Costus lasius. The sequence goes on along the minus strand of CM050454.1, from coordinate 58,633,230 downwards.
AAAAATCAGGTATCTCTCGGGTGAAAGCATGCTCGAAAATACGGCACCATGAAATAGATTATGGTACCGCCGTAAAATTCAATCAGCAATATTTTTTACAAAAAATGAAAACTCAAAAATTACGCTCGTAAAATATATTACGGTACTATCGTAATTTCAGGGTAAATTTTGGAAACTCTCGTTAGGAAATCTTGTGAAAATACGACCCGTGTAAAACCTTACGATAGTGCCATAAAATCAGTAATGCTATCGGGAAGATTTTGGACATAAAATACGGTATCGTGTTATAACTTATGGCAATACCGTAATTTTCACCAAATCTTGTTTCACCTACAAAAATAAAAGAAAAATTATTTCTAAGCAAAAATTAAAATAAAAGAAAATAAAAAAAGGTTAGAAAGCTTGGGTTCCCTCCCAAGAAGCGCTAATTCAAAGGTCATTAGCATGACCCTTTTGCACTAGGATTTGATCGTTAATTCCCCAATTGCCTCTTTGATCTTTCTTTAGGTTGGGCATCACTTTGAAATACATAAGGCTCAGCCTTGAAATAGTCTCCAAATTTGCTCAAGATCCTCTTTCCCTTATTAATCAACTTAGATCTTCCTCTTCTTCTTCTTCTCTTCTTCTTCTTCTAAAAAATTTCATCTCTCCTTTCCTGTAATCCTTTCTCAACATCCTCAGAAAAATTATTAGTTTCAAAATTTGAGGTCTCATCAAATAGACAAGGAATATTATAAATTTCATCATTAACTATGTCAACACTACAACATGATCCATAATAAGAAATTTTGTTCATAGAATCAGTAAGATCAAATTCAATAATGTTCTCACAAATATCAAAAGTAATTTTTCCTTTTTTTACATCTATAAGTGCTCCAGTACTGGCTAACAATGGTCTACCAAGAATTATGGGATTTTTATGATTTTCCTCCAGGTCGAAAATAACAAAATCCACAGGAATAAAAAATTCTACTACCTTGATTGGAACATTCTCTAATATACCTATTGGATACTTTACTGATGAATCAGCAAGCTGTAAAGATATAGATGTAGGTTTAAGCTCTCCAAAGTCCAGTTTCCTGCAAATAGACACAGGCATCAGACTCATGCTGACACCTAAATCACATAAGGCTCATTTTGGGAATCCCTGGGTTAAAAGAAAACGAAAACAGTGGAAGCGAGCCCGAAACAAGATTCCTAATTCAACAATAAGGACCGTCTTATGAAGAATACAAAGGATGTGAAGAGGGCAGTACCTTATCAAGCAACTTTTGGGAGCGGCCGATGATGAAGACGCGCAAGGGGCCGTCCTCTGCAATCGCGCACACACGGACTCTTTGAGTCCTCTCCAATCTCCGCGCTGGGTGCTAGCCCCGGAAGATGAGATCCACGCCTCTAGCCTTCTGAACTTGCGCCAACGCCAAGGAGAATAAGGGGTGTTGGTGACAAGGAGTGGGTAGCACTACCACTGGTCCCAACCTTTGATGCCGAAAAACTTTTATTTGTTGTCACCTCCTAGACCCTCACGCCAAGGAGCAGAGGGGAGGCGACAACTAGAGACAAGAGAAGAGTCTGGTACAAAACATCTCCCAGGTGGGCCTCTCTATTTATAATAGCAGAGCCAGACGCACACTGGAGATCTTTCCCATGTGGGATAATGAGCATAGGCGCTTATTAACAATTAAGTGTCATGGGTTCGAATCCCCGCAGACGCAATTAATTGTAAATTGCGCCCAAGCTTATTAATTAGCCAAGAGAAAAATTCTCTTGGCAATTAATAATTTTATTTTATTCATGTGACTAAAGTGCCAAGCCCAAACTTGCACCTAGACCCTTGTTTGACTCATTTTGAGATCACATGTCAACAGAGGTCAAACGTGGTCCACTATAGTCAACTAGAAGTCAATAATGAACTAAAATAAAATATCATCTCCTCTATAACAGTCTCAAAGCATCAGTTCTCCAAAAAGATCTAAATCACACAATGATTCGATTAGAGGCTAAACGATCAGTATGAGAACTCGAGTGTCAAGGTGTGCGACCCTGTAGGTTCTTTAAACGTTGGTAGTGATGATTGAATCATCACAAGCAATGAGTGGCACCTAGCAGTACATCATTGCTACCCAAGTCATCAGAATGGTGTCATCATCGACATCTCCTAAAACTGCGACAAAGTACAAGTGCAGCTTTGTCCTTTTGCCAACTGATGTCCAGATTGGGCAAGTGTGTCACACTTGTTAATCCCAATAATATGGCATGACTAAATCAGGTTCTCACCTGGGTATGACTATACACTTTTAGTCATCCATATAGGGACGCCATGGTCAATCAGTCTTCCTCGTAAGGAAGGGGCAAATCCTCTATTGGAACATTGAATCTCTCATACGGCTTATGACATACCCAATGACAACCGTTATGACTTCCCTTTTATGGCGAAGTGTTAGGTTGCATCAAAGTACATCAATCACTATATAGAGATACCAATGCCCTCAAGTCTAGGAGAAGCGCAACTCTGTCACTGTGATATTCATCTCGTGGCACTGAGATGAATCCTCACAGCGGGTCGATCTAGTATATCTCCCTTGATATACTCATATGCCTGCGTTAGCAAGCCGTGCTCAACCAGCGCATATACTAGTCTCAAGTGAATCATAGCTGTCCCATATCCACGATGATTCTCGACTAGGGATAAACACAGAGACTAGATAAAATCTATCTCTTAGGGACATTGTATATGCAAATGTACATATGTGCAGATGTACAACTCTGCATAACAACGACCATGCTAGGATAACTCATATATCAATTATATGTGATGCACATATCCCAATGGACCATCCTGAGGTCCTAGGGCATAAACACTAACAGCTCGATCAAAAGCCATAGTGCCAATAGAAAAAGGTATAGAGAAGCTACCTGGATCCTTCTGTTTTGGTGGCAATTTGTTTTGTATAATGACACTACAATCCTTGGTTAAAGTTATAGTGCAAATGTCATAGTCATCTAATTTTCTCTTACTAGACAATATTTCCTTCAAAAATTTCACATAAGATGGCATTTGAGAAATAGCTTTAATAAATGGAATGTTAATATAAAGCTTTTTAAAAACTTCAAGAAACTTGCCAAATTGTTTTTCTAATTTATTTTGAACTAACCTTTGGGGAAAGGGAATAGGTGGCATATAGGGTGGTGGTGAACTAGGTTTAGAATTATCAACCTTACATGGAAAATCACTTTTAGGTTCATCACCCTTGTGAGGTGACATACTAGTTTGGGACTGCTCATGTGCAGGTTATGATTCCAGCACTGGTTCACTGCTAGTGTTAATGCTGGGCTCTACCTTAACATTATCTAGAGATCCCCTTGGATCATCCAATTGTTTCCCACTTCTAGTTATGACAGCATTACATTGCTCCCTAGGGTTTGGTTTAGGTTTGGCAGGTAACTTTCCTGGGGGTCTGTATGAAGTGCTAGCTTGCTGTGCAATTTGTGATTCTAGCATTTTAATGTGAGCGACAATACCATCTATCCTAGAATTGATCTGTTTTAGACTCTCATTCACATCATCATTCCGTTTTTTCCTGGAACCCCATAAATTGAGTAAACATCTCTTCTAAGCTGGGTTTCTAAGGTTGACTTAGATTTTGTGTTCTTTGTTGAAACCCCCTATGTTCATTCTGCTCACTTGCATGATTATCTCTTTTCCAGGACAGATTAGGGTGGTTCCTCCATCCAGGGTTCTAGGTATTATAGTAGGGGTGTCATAACACCTACTTTCACTGTAACCCCCTAAAGAATTAACTTGTTCCTCACCCTTATGAACAATTATTTTGCACTCTTCAGCATTATGCCCATTATTCCCACAAATCTCACAAGTAATAGAAGAAGAAACAGCATGAGTTTGCATTTTAAATGGATCAAAATGATTGCACAAAGATTCAACTTTTTCAGCTAGAGTGCGAAGATCATTACCATCATTCTTACCTTGAGGAGGTCGATATATCACTCCTCTTTCTCTGGAATTTTGATCATTGTTCAAAGCCATCTCTTCAATCAGTTGATAGGCTTCCTTAAATGTCTTGCTCATGAAAGCTCCTCCTGCAGCAGCATGAACTGTGAGGCGTGTATTATTGAGCAAAGCATAATAAAATGTTTCAATCAAAACCCATCTCTCCAAGCCATGGTGAGGACACTTCCTTTGCAATTCATTGTACCACTCCCATGATTCACTAAGAGATTCTCCTTCTTTCTGAGCAAATCCCGTGATCTGGTTTCGTAAATAAATCATCTTACTGGGAGGGAAGTATTTTATCAAAAAAGCATTAGACAGCTGCTCCCAAGTTGTGAACATTCCAAAAGGTTGAGTGTGTAGCCAATCACGTGCTCGATTCCTGAGAGAAAAAGGAAATAGTCGCAATTTTAGTGCATCATCAGAAACTCCATTAATTTTAATTGTATCACACAATTCATGAAAAAGAGAAAGATGAATATTAGGATCCTCAAGTGGAGATCCTCCAAACTGATTTTGTTGAAGCATAGATAGGAACGCTAGTTTGATCTCATAATTATTCGCATCAGTGGCCAATCTAGTGACACTAGAATGAACTCCTTGGGGATTAGGGGCAGCATATTCGTGCAAATATCTTCTCTCGGCCATGATCACTTCTTCTTCTTGTACTTCTGCAAATCTAAGCTTCCTGCGCAATCCGAGAGTTTTGTTAATTTCAGGGTCTAGAGGAACTAGAGGTCCTGATCTTAAATTTCTGCGCATACACAAGTAAACAGGTCAAATATTTCAAACTACGCAAAATAATAATAATAATAATAATAATAATAGAATTAATCTAAACTTCAAAAACAAGAAAACAAAAAATACACAAAATAGTAAACAAAAAGAAAAACAAACGACCTAGTATAGAAATACTCTCAACTAGGGTTTCATTCATTTTGATTTTCATGACTAGATGTGTATAGATATTCATCAATCAAATTCTATCATGATAAAGACATAATTTATTTTTTAAACGGGTTTTCTCACTTTCGAGCAGATAACCATGCAGGGACCAATCCTCGCTTTCGCGCAAGATATATCCCATGCTAATGATAGGTAAATCATCAAGCGAAGAACTCAAGGATCACTTTCTTGCATCCGAATTCTAAGTTGATCATCTCGAGTGGAATCTCAAAGATCACTTTCGTGCATCCGAGTCTCAACACAAGTTCTATCTATGTTCTCCAACGTTCTGATCTTCACTTTCGTGCAAGATCTCCACGTTTGACACAATAACTCAATCCTAGGTTCATAATTATCAACATGGCAATTAAACTACTAAAATCAAGAAATAAGATATTAACCTAATTTCTTACGGTGAGTTCTTATTATTCAATTTAGGGGTTCCAAGTTCTCAAGCAAATCACTTTTCAGTCCATATTGCGAAAACTCTAAATCATGATGACAATAAGTAAACTAAAGAGAATTTTAGAGCAATAACCGCATAAGTAGAATTATCAGAATAGAACTATCATGATGAAGGTAAAAGGTCTCTAGTCATTAAGAAAATCGAAGGGAATTCCTCCCCCATGTCCCATAAAGGTTTAAGCTAGCATAGTGAAAGAGTTACAATAATCCATGGTTTTGAAAGATCGAAAATCGAAGGGAAATGAGGGTTTAAGAAAATACACCACAGCTTTTGCATGAGGGGCCGCTGTGAACAGTGTCGGTGCCTCTCTTTTCTTTGATTTCTCCTCCAATTGATTTCCCTTCGCTTTGAAACTTCTCGGGCATGTTCTCCTCCTCCAGGCGTAGCTTCACCTCCAATTTCATGACCAGAGATGCACGGTGTTCTTCCCGGTGGTGAAACCCTAGGCGACGGCTATAAACTCGATTTCTCTCTATATGGTGGATGAAAATCTGGGTTTTCGGTGTCTTCCTCTTCCTCCCATCCAGAGCTCCTTTTCTTCTTCTTACGGCTTCGAATTTAAAGGTCTGGATCGTCCACAATCTTCTCCACAAAAATTGGGCTTCAAATTTGACCGTGGTGTAATATGTTACGGCACTACTGTTGTATCCCAACAAGTAGGTAAACAAAACTTATTTATGAAGTCGCAACCAAAAGTGATCATATGGTGCAAAGGGACTTGTCACCCCCTGATACGGCTCCAAAAACTTGTTGAGTTACCACACTTGTTGTTATCTCCGCAAGTGCACGGATACTCGAAGTAATAAAGAAAGATATCAAACCCATAGACCTATGTTGTCAAGTACCAAAGAATTGATTTCTTCCTATCTAGGCAATCGAATAAAAGCAGAGTAAAGATCGAAAACACATGGGAAAATACTATAAGGGAGAAGCTGGGACTAGGGTTTCATTCACTTTAATTTTCATGACTAGATATATAAGGATATTCATCAAACAAATTCTATCATGATAAAGGCATAATTTACTTTGTAAAGAGATTGTTGTAATCCGAAAGGACACACTTTTAAAAACAAGCAGGTAGACTCATTTCAGGGGTCGCGCCCAAAGGTATTGGCGTACAGGGCTATTTGTTGGGGTATGCCCTTAAGGCTAATGTTTGAGGCCTTTGGGATTGTAATAAGTATCATGTAATAAACTCTTGTGTTTATAAAGGCATGGTTATTATTCAGGTTGTTACCTTGTCTGCTGTAATAAGTGTACTTCTGAATAATGTCTCAAAGCTGTTCAGCTAGGCTGACAGGCTATATGTCCTTAGTCGAGATATCTTGGTGAACCTGAGACAGCCTTGATATGATTGAGACTAATATGTGTGCTAATCTTATAGGATGCTTCGAGCATGGAATAAGATGTAGACTCATGGGTACATTGGATGTACTGGACAGACCCTACTGGGATATTCCATTGCTTGTCACAATGTGAATGATCCTCGTAAGCAGCAAGTGGCACATGTCCTTTGACTTGAGATCACTTGTGTTTCTAAATGATGATTGTCATTGTTTTGAGGTAGTTCAATATCATTTGAAACATAATGATTATAGACTATCTTGGATGGTGAGCTTGAGTCAGGTTAGGGCACTTGTGATAGATAAAGGATTGCCGTCTCCTTGTTCAAGGAGTGTGATGTTCTAAAGGGCCCCCTATATGAGATGATTGAGATAGTGTATGGCCATACCCAGATGACTGTGTTCATCTGATCTAATCATGCTCATCGTATTGGAGTTACAGGCTTGACATGCTTGTCCAATAAGAACATCCAGTGGCAAAGGAAACATGCATGCCTCGTGAGTTTGATTCACACTTGTGCCATGGTTTGGGTGTAGTCTTGGAAGACTCTTTCCTTTATATCGGGAGACAGTGATGTGTTGCTAGATACCCCTCACTGATCGTGATAACGAAAGTTATCGTTACCGACATTTAAAGGAAACCCTTGGGGTCGCACAATTTGGTGATATGGCTTGCTTAAGTCAGATCGTGTGGACTGAATTGTTTCGGTTCAGTTTAAAGGGATTTAATCTCTGATTGTAAGTGAGATCAGGTCTGATCATGTTTGATTGATTAGGGCTTTAGATCGGTAAGCTTCGATCGAGAGAGATGATGCTAGATCGATGCGATCAGAAGCGTCAGATGATGAATGGTCAGATCTTGGACTTTGGGGTCTAATTTGATCTAGACTTAATGCTTGGGCTGATTTGGTTTCGCTATTGAACCAAGAGTATTGAACCGGCTCATGGGTTGAGCGCATGGTTCAAGAGGGAGAAGGAGTTGTGTTTGGTTCATGGAGACATGAACGCATGAACGCATACTCTTAATGGTTGCCATTTTTGGAAAGTTCCAAAATGAAAACGCATATGCGTTCATGGCTTGAAGTCTCCCTAATGTTTTTCGGTTACACCTCTCTCTTGTTGCTTGGGGGAAACGATTTTTGCTCTCGAGCAAGTGAGGGTGTTGACGAGAAGAGGAGGAACCGGCCAAGCAAAAGGAAGTCTTCATCTCTTCCCTACACTCGATCATTGACATCTTGGCACTTTTGCTAGCACAAGAGGTGCGCAAGTTGGGAGTCTTCATCGCCTTTGTGTGTGAACTTTTGGAGGAGATCAAAGTTGCTCTCTTCTTCCAAGCCGATCTCCAATCTATGGCTATGGTATAGATCTAAACTCATAGCTTCAAGTTGATCATATGGTTGTCATATACGATCTTTTAGAAACCCTCTTTCCGTCATGCATGCTAGATGCGCATGTTTAGGGTTTCACCCCCTTAATAAGGGTTTCTTTCAATTGGTATCAGAGGTAGGCTTTCGATATGATCTATATGATTGCTTTGAAGTGTTTGTGATCCATACATGTTGCGCTTACTTGATGCTTTGTTTTCATGATGCATGGTTTACATTGGCTATGTTTGCGCTTGTATCATGGTTACATGAAGTTTGCGCTCCCCCTTGAAGGGGACCCCCTAAAGTTTACGCTCCCCCTTGAAGGGGACTCCCCTTAGATCTAAGGGTTATCAATATGCTAGATATGAGATATATCTTATGTTCTCAAGTGAAGCATGTTGTTTTGTTTGTTTGCGCATGTTCTAGATGTTTTATAAAACTTACATCTTGCGCGCCTACTTAGATCTAAGGTGCCCCTACTATAAATCCTTAGATGGGTTGATGGGGTTGAAAGCATCTTCTAGGTTAGATCCAACTAGTCTGATCAGACCATCTGACAGCCTAGATGGGTTGACCAGATAGCACCTGTGCGCAAGCACGAGGTGGCTATAGGTCGACTGCATCCAGGGTGTGTAGCGAGGTCTGGTTGAGACAACTACTGAACACACATGAGTTAAGCCCGGGGTCACACCCGCTTGCCAAAACTCATGAGGGTGGTTCAGCCCTTGGCGCATGCATGGTTGACCATTAGGTCAACACGGGTCAGTTAGGACTCGGTGCATGCAAGGGCAGAGGATCTGACTAGATGGATGAGTGGATCCCTATCAATGGACCATTGTAAGGTTGTAGAGCACATAAGGAAATTAAAATTGATACCATGGGGTTTTTTCAAAATTTAATTTCATGAATGGATCACATGTTGTTTTGATACCATATGCTTGTTTATTTAATCTTATGTGGGTTGCCCTAATGTGTGCTGTGCTGGGGCCTGCGTGCCTGGTAAATTACAAGTTAATATTATTGTGATCTGCGAATCACATTTTTTATTAATTTATTGTATAATTGACCTGTGAGTCAAAGCTTGTCTAGATAGATCAAAATGTTTTTGATTAGACAAGAGCATAAAGGCACACATCCTTGAGGGGCATTCACCTGGTGGCGCACCTGAGGTGCTCTTGGCGCTAGGGCCCTGGGTTGGACTAGATGAGATGCAAAAGAGCTCAAGTGAAGACTTAAGTAAAATTAAGGTCTTTCTAGGGTTCATGGGCTTTTACCACATAAGATCATGCTTTCTATTTATTGCTTATATAATTAGAATTGCATGTGTTTATCTTCTGCTATAGCCATAGGATATGCCTGATAGTAAGAAGATAAAAGACCGTTAAAATCCAACGCTAATATATCAAGCACGTAATGCCTTCTGACGCGAAACCTCACTGTTCTGACTATCGTTGGAGCCGTGTTGAACCCACTCAGTGGGCACGTCCATCTATCTTCAGACGGTGCGGGATTACACCTGCGTGTTACAGAGTAGGGATTTATCCCTTCTCGTTGCTCAGCATAGCACGTGGTGGTCCAGGGAGTAGGTCAGGTCAGCTTGACCATGTAGGCTACATATGTGGCGCATATGGTAGCACATGGAGGCAGCCATCTGAGGGATCAGAGACTGTGTTGTACCAACTCAGTTGGCACAGTCTGCTGGATTGCCCAGATGAAGGGGAATCGCACGGGTTGGCGATTGGCTGGGACAGCCTACCAGAAATTAGTGCTTGTCATCTCTGTGCATCTTATCTCGCCTGAGCGGGACGCGGAGACCAAGTATGAAATCTGGATCCCATCTCACTAAAAGAGTGTTACTCTTTCGGACTGTTTACTGGATTTTTTAGTCAGATAAAATAGTGAGAAAAGAATCTTTCTTAAGTCCTGGATTGATTCTGAACATTGATACTAACCTTGCTGTTCTTGCATTGTTGTAGATAACTGCAGCAACGAACACCATGAGCTTCAATGTGCGATCCCTACTGGAAAGGGAGAAGTTTGCTGGGCTGAACTTCTCTGACTGGTTTGGACACCTTAAGATCGTTCTTAAGGCAGAGAGGAAACTGTATGTCCTCGAGACGGCGATACCGCCGCAGCCCGCTCCGAACGCCGCAAGGGCGGTTCGGGATGCCTATGAAAAGCACGTCAATGATAGCATTGATGTCGCTTGCCTGATGCTTGCGTCTATGACGCCACCGCTGCAGCGTCAGCATGAGGATATGTCGGCTATAGAGATTATAGCGAACCTCAAGATGCTGTATGCTGCACAGGCGAGGACAGAACGCTATAATCTGACAAAGCTCTTCTTTCAGAGCAAACTGGCTGAGGGGAGCCCAGTGGGAGCTCACGTGCTCAAAATGATTGGGCACAAGGAGGCTCTGGAGAAACTGGGGCATACCGTCAACCAGGAGCTTGCTGTTGATATTATTCTGCCGTCTCTCCCGCCCTCTTTCGATGCGTTCATCATTAATTTTAATATGAACAAAATCGATTGCACGCCGGCAGAGCTGCTGAATATGCTCTTGACAACTGAGGAAACTCTGAAGGGAAAGCCTTCAACCTCTGTCTTAATGGTTCCTTCTAGGAACAAGAAGAAGGGGAAGAAGGGCAAGGCCCCTGTCAAGAATTACAGCAAGGCTCTGAAACAGAAGGTGAAGCGGTCGAAGGATAACAGGTGTTTCCACTGTGGCCAGCTGGGTCACTGGAAAAAGGACTGTAAAGCGCTCCAAGGAGATAAGAGGGGAAGCATCGCTTCTGGCTCAGGTATATATGTGACTGAGGTCATGTTATCTTCTTCTTCTATTTCATGGGTGTTGGACACTGCATGTGGAGTTCACATTTGTTCAAATGTACAGGAACTCAAGAGAAGAAGGCAGGTGGGACAGCATGAGGTAGACCTACGAGTTGGAAACGGGGCACGGGTTGCTGCTGTTGCTGTAGGAGACTATTTCATTTCTTTACCATCTGGCATTGTATTAGAATTAAACAATTGTTATTTTGTACCAAGTATCACGAAGAATATTATCTCTATTCCTGCTCTTGTCAGGAAAGGATTTGCCTTTGAATGCAAAATTTCAAAGTGTGTTTTATCTTATGATAATATTGTGTATGCAACTGGTTCAATCAACAATGGGTTATTCATGTTGGACATGGAATATTCTATACAAAACATTGATAATAAGAAAGCCAAGTATGCTGATGACAGCACCTTGCTATGGCATAGTCGTTTAGGCCATATAAACGAGAAGCGCATTAAGCGGTTGCATGATCATGGACTGCTGGGATCATTCTCCTATAAGGAGATTGATACATGCAAAGCTTTTTTAATTGGTAAAATGACGAAGTCACCTTTTTCTAAGAAAGGTCAAAGGGCTTCAGGTTTACTTGACCTTATACACAGTGATGTGTGTGGGCCATTTAGTAAACATGCCAGAGGTGGCTATCAGTACTTCATTACCTTTACTGATGATTTCAGTAGGTATGGGTATGTCTATCTGATGAGACATAAAAGTGAATCTTTTGACAAGTTCAAAGAGTTCAAGAATGAAGTACAAAATCAGCTAGGCCGAAATATCAAGGCACTTCGTTCTGATCGAGGTGGAGAATACCTAAGTCATGCATTTACTGACTATCTGAAGGAGTGTGGGATTATCTCACAGCTCACTCCGCCAGGAACACCGCAATGGAATGGTGTGTCCGAGAGGAGAAATAGAACGTTACTTGATATGGTTCGTTCTATGATGAGTCAGGCCACTCTTCCATACTCCTTTTGGGGTTTTGCACTGGAAACAGCTGCAAAGGTACTAAACCGAGTGCCATCTAAGGCAGTTTCAATGACGCCATATGAATTATGGTATGGGAAACAGCCAAGCTTGACATTTATCAGGATCTGGGGTTGCGAGGCTTATGTCAAAAAGCTCGCCTCTGGGAAACTAGAGAGCAGATCTGACAAATGCATCTTTGTCGGTTACCCTAAGGAAACTAAGGGTTATTATTTCTACGATCCCAAGGAGAACAAAGTTTTTGTTGCTCGGACGGCCATATTTCTTGAGAAGGAGTTTCTTCTGCAAGAGGCCAGTGGGAGAGAAATAAAGCTGGATGAAAATCCAGAGGAAGGACAAAGTAGTCAAGCACAGTTGGATGAGCCTGAGCCGGTAGATCAGGTTATTGAACAACCTGAGGCTCAGATAACACGGGAACCGCGAAGATCGGGAAGGATCCGTCGACAGCCTGAGCGCTATGACGGAGTCTACATCATTGATAATGATGAACCCCTAACTTATGCGGATGCGGTCAGTGGACCGGAGTCAGCTAGATGGCTTGATGCTATGCGAGCCGAGATGGACTCCATGTCAGATAACCAAGTCTGGGATTTGGTTGATCTGCCTCCGGGAGTAATCCCTATAGGCTGTAAATGGATCTTCAAGAAGAAGATTGACATGGATGGTAACGTGGTTACCTATAAAGGCAGGCTAGTTGCGAAAGGTTTCAAACAAATCTACGGGATAGATTATGATGAAACTTTCTCACCTGTAGCCATGTTTAAGTCTATTCGGATTCTTTTCGCGATAGCTGCATATTATGATTATGAGATCTGGCAGATGGATGTGAAGACAGCTTTCCTTAATGGAAATCTGGATGAGGATGTGTATATGACACAACCTGAGGGTTTCACTAATCCAGCAGATCGTCATAAAATATGCAAGTTAAAGAAATCCATTTATGGATTGAAACAAGCATCTAGGAGCTGGAATATTCGTTTTGATGAATCAATCTCTGAGTTTGGTTTCATCAAGAACGAAGATGACCCGTGTGTTTATAAGAGGTTTAGTGGGAGCGTAATTACATTCCTAATCCTCTACGTCGATGATATCTTAATCATTGGAAATGATATTCCTGAACTGCATGCTGTTAAAGCATGGTTAGGAAAATGTTTCCAGATGAAAGATCTAGGAGAAGCAGCCTATGTGTTAGGTGTGAAGATCTACCGGGATAGATCTAAGAGGCTTCTCGGGCTGTGCCAGAGTACTTACATCGATAAGGTCCTGGAGAGATTCCATTTAGAGAATTCTAAACGTGGATATCTTCCAGTCAGACATGGTCTGAATCTTTCGAAGAGTCAGTGTCCACAAACACAGACTGAGAAAGATGAAATGGACAATACGCCTTATGCTTCGGCTATTGGGTCCATCATGTATGCGATGTTGTGTACTCGCCCAGACGTCGCTTACGGGTTAAGCGTGACCAGTCGATTCCAAAGTAATCCAGGTTTGGCGCACTGGATTGCAGTCAAGAACATTATAAAATATCTGCGGAGGACCAAAGATATGTTCTTGATATATGGTGGTCAGGAAGAACTCAGTATAGAGGGATATACTGACGCTTCGTTCCAGTCGGACCAGGATGATTTCCGATCGCAATCAGGCTATGTTTTTAGCTTGAATGGTGGAGCAGTGGTGTGGAAGAGTTTCAAACAGTCAACTGTTGCTGATTCCACAACAGAAGCCGAGTATGTTGCAGCCTCGGAAGCATCCAAGGAGGCAGTGTGGATTCGTAAGTTCGTGAGAGAACTTGGTGTCGTTCCTTCGAGTGCTGATCCTTTGTTTATCTTCTGTGATAACACTGGAGCAATCGCACAAGCAAAGGAACCACGGTCGCACCAGAAGTCCAAGCACATACAGAGACGGTTTCACTTGATCCGGGAGATCATTGATCGAGGCGAGATCAAAATATGCAAGGTTCATACAGATGACAATCTGGCGGACCCGCTTACCAAGCCTCTGGCGCAGCAGAAGCATGAGCAGCACTGTAATAATATGGGTTTGAGATTTCTCAACCATTAGATTAAGTGCAAGTGGGAGATTGTTGGGGTATGCCCTTAAGGCTAATGTTTGAGGCCTTTGGGATTGTAATAAGTATCATGTAATAAACTCTTGTGTTTATAAAGGCATGGTTATTATTCAGGTTGTTACCTTGTCTGCTGTAATAAGTGTACTTCTGAATAATGTCTCAAAGCTGTTCAGCTAGGCTGACAGGCTATATGTCCTTAGTCGAGATATCTTGGTGAACCTGAGACAGCCTTGATATGATTGAGACTAATATGTGTGCTAATCTTATAGGATGCTTCGAGCATGGAATAAGATGTAGACTCATGGGTACATTGGATGTACTGGACAGACCCTACTGGGATATTCCATTGCTTGTCACAATGTGAATGATCCTCGTAAGCAGCAAGTGGCACATGTCCTTTGACTTGAGATCACTTGTGTTTCTAAATGATGATTGTCATTGTTTTGAGGTAGTTCAATATCATTTGAAACATAATGATTATAGACTATCTTGGATGGTGAGCTTGAGTCAGGTTAGGGCACTTGTGATAGATAAAGGATTGCCGTCTCCTTGTTCAAGGAGTGTGATGTTCTAAAGGGCCCCCCTATATGAGATGATTGAGATAGTGTATGGCCATACCCAGATGACTGTGTTCATCTGATCTAATCATGCTCATCGTATTGGAGTTACAGGCTTGACATGCTTGTCCAATAAGAACATCCAGTGGCAAAGGAAACATGCATGCCTCGTGAGTTTGATTCACACTTGTGCCATGGTTTGGGTGTAGTCTTGGAAGACTCTTTCCTTTATATCGGGAGACAGTGATGTGTTGCTAGATACCCCTCACTGATCGTGATAACGAAAGTTATCGTTACCGACATTTAAAGGAAACCCTTGGGGTCGCACAATTTGGTGATATGGCTTGCTTAAGTCAGATCGTGTGGACTGAATTGTTTCGGTTCAGTTTAAAGGGATTTAATCTCTGATTGTAAGTGAGATCTGGTCTGATCATGTTTGATTGATTAGGGCTTTAGATCGGTAAGCTTCGATCGAGAGAGATGATGCTAGATCGATGCGATCAGAAGCGTCAGATGATGAATGGTCAGATCTTGGACTTTGGGGTCTAATTTGATCTAGACTTAATGCTTGGGCTGATTTGGTTTCGCTATTGAACCAAGAGTATTGAACCGGCTCATGGGTTGAGCGCATGGTTCAAGAGGGAGAAGGAGTTGCGTTTGGTTCATGGAGACATGAACGCATGAACGCATACTCTTAATGGTTGCCATTTTTGGAAAGTTCCAAAATGAAAACGCATATGCGTTCATGGCTTGAAGTCTCCCTAATGTTTTTCGGTTACACCTCTCTCTTGTTGCTTGGGGGAAACGATTTTTGCTCTCGAGCAAGTGAGGGTGTTGACGAGAAGAGGAGGAACCGGCCAAGCAAAAGGAAGTCTTCATCTCTTCCCTACACTCGATCATTGACATCTTGGCACTTTTGCTAGCACAAGAGGTGCGCAAGTTGGGAGTCTTCATCGCCTTTGTGTGTGAACTTTTGGAGGAGATCAAAGTTGCTCTCTTCTTCCAAGCCGACCTCCAATCTATGGCTATGGTATAGATCTAAACTCATAGCTTCAAGTTGATCATATGGTTGTCATATACGATCTTTTAGAAACCCTCTTTCCGTCATGCATGCTAGATGCGCATGTTTAGGGTTTCACCCCCTTAATAAGGGTTTCTTTCACTATTGTCACTCCCTGGCACAGCTCCAAAAACTTGTTGTCCCTAACTTGTAGTGTCCGCAAGTGCACAGATTCTCGAAGTAATAAAGAAAGATATCGAACCCACAGAGACCTATATTATCAAGTACTGATTAATTGATTTCTTACTATCTAGGTAGTCAAATGAAAGTCAAGCAAATATCACAAACACACGGAAGAATACTGTCGGAGAGAAAACTGGGACTAGGGTTTCATTCACTATAATTTCTATGACTAGACATGAATAAAGAATTCGTTAGTTTAATTTTATCATAATGAAGATGCATTTACTTAATAAAAGGATTGTTTCACTCTCGTGCAAACAACCCTGCAGGGATAAATCTTCGCTTTCGAGCAAGATTCGTCCCAACGCTGAAGATAAGTAAATCATCAATCAATGAACTCAAGGATCACTTTCGTGCATCCGAATTCTCGATTGATAATCTCTAGTGGAATCTCAAGGATCACTTTTGTGCATCCGAGCCTCAACACTAGTTTTACTCATGGATCTCCAACGTTCCGATCCTTACTTACGTGCAAGATCTCCACGTTTGACAATTAGACTCGATCTATAGATTCATGTTATTATCATGGCAATTAATCTACTAGAATTGAACAAATTGGATCTAACCTAAGGAAGGGTTCCTAACATGCAATTCTAGGGTTCTGAATTCTCAAGCAATTACCTTTCAGTCAATAGAGAAAATTCTAAAAACATGATTAGTAACAAGGATCTATAGAGAGTCTAAGCACAAATGTCACATGAGCAAAATCATCATGTTAAGATTAAACGCAATGAAATAGTGAAAAAAATAGTCATCTAGTCATTAGAAATCAAGTGAATTACTCCCCCATATCCCAAGAGTAGTTTAAGCTAGCATGGTCGAGAAAATACAATATTCCTTAATTTCATAAGTTCAAAAATCAGTAAAAGAAGAGTTTTGGGAAAATACAGGACGGCTGTGAAGTATTTCACAGCCATAATTTCAAAAGCTCTTGGTGAACAGTGGCTGTCCTTCTTCTTTCCTCGATTCCTCTTCCAATTGATCTCCTTCTCTTTTGAAACTTCTGGCACGTTGTCTCCTCCTCCAGCCGAAGCTTCAGTATGAAAATCACGGCCGGAGGTGGTCTGGATTGGTCACGGCGGTGGAACCCTAGGCGGCGGCGTGAATTGTGATTTCTCCCTCGACAGTCGATGAAAATTGGGGCTTTCGGTGTGTGTATAATTCTCTCGTCCAAGGCTCTATTATTGCTTCTTACGACTTCGAATATAAACCTCTGGTTCACCCGCAATCATCACCGCAAAATCGGACTTCAGAATTGACCTGGAAATCACGTTTAACAACAGAAATACGACAGTGTAATAGTTTACGGCACTGCCATAAAATCGGCCGAATTTTCTGGTCTGATGTGGTCTGGGTAATACGGGACCGTAATCTGGTTTACGGTACTGCCGTAAAATCGGATGAACTCTCTGTTCGGAAGTGACTGGAAAATATGGCCCGTGTAATCCTTTACTGCGGTGCCGTAAAATCAAGCAAAGTTTCTGTTCTGAAGCGCTCTGAAATACGGTACCGTAATCTGGTTTACGGTACTGCCGTAAAATCCGAAAAACCTTCTGTTCGGAAACTTCTCAAAATACGGTAGTGGCTCAGATTTTACGATAGTGTATGAAAATACGGTACCGTAAAATAGGTTACGGCACTGCTGTAATTTGCTGAGTTGCTCCATTTTACCTGAAAATAGTGAAAACCAAAATAGAAGTAGACTTTGTAATATTCGATGAATTTAGCATGAAAACAAGTAATAAGATCCTCAATTTAGCATGAAAAGATATCTAAAATGATACAAAATATTCTATATATTTTGGTATCATCAAAATACATAAGGCTCAAACTTTGCTTGTCCTCAAGCAAAAATCAAATTTGAAATCAAAATTTGATCAAAAGAAAACCCTTTTCATGCTCAATAAATTTCTAAAATACAACTCATCAATGAAAAATTCTATCAATTGATTTATAAAACTTCAAATAAACATTTCATCCTTAGAACTCAACTCTCTAGATCCACAATCCAATCAAATAAAACTTTGCAACTTGTATAATAAATAGAATTTTCAATATCAAGACTTGACCCAATTTCAGTTCAATCTATCACACTTTTGTTTGCAGGAATTAGGTTTCCAAGATCTTTTTCCACATATATTTTTTTTTTCTTTTTCATGCATTTTGTTTTGTCGTGTATTTTGTTGTTTTTGCATGGATGGCATGTACCCACATAGATATATGCTTTTTATTTTGACTTCAACTCTTTTCTTAGGTACCACTGTCAATTTTACACAGTGCCAAATAGAGGAGTCTTATTCTTTTCCACTCATCAAATTTTTATGGACTTCAACCCATTTTTAGGTACCACTATCAATTTTACATAGTGCCAAGTAGGGGAGTCTCTCACTGTTTTTGTGGACCTTGGATTCTTCCTTCCCAACAAATAGCAAAATAGACTAAACATATACTAGGTTGATCAATTGATCTCAATTCACAAATCATACTCATATACTCATTTTATCCAAAAGAAAAGTTTCACTTTTAGATTTTATTCTTCAAACAATACATCTATCCAAAATTTCAAGCATCAACTAATGTCATATTTCAATAGACAAATATGTATTGAAGAAATAAATTTAACATGATAGGGCTATATTTCTAATCATGAATTTGATTTCTTTCATCATCAAAATTCATCAACACATCTCAAAACATGACCATATATCAAAATATTTTCAACATCACATTATATCAAAAAGAAATAATATCATCATCATGTAGTACAACCATATCGAAAAGTAAATCAGAATATCAATATTTATCATACAACCACATCGAAAAAAAAAAAAATAAGCGTGTCAAGCAGAGTAGCAGTGGTGGTGGTTGTGAGGCATCATCCTTCCCTTTAAATCATAAGACATCAATAAGATAAGATAAACAAAATAGTAAGAAGTAAGGGAAGATGATACTCACAAAGCATCTACTCGTCGCCATTTGACCGTGTAGCCTCAGAATCTCTAGCAGCAGCCTCCATAGGATCACTGTAGAGTCCCCTTCAAGGGGGGAGCGCAAGGGGTTGAAACCCTAAAGGGGGCGCATGTAATTTCCAAGGGGTTTCAACATGAGATCGCATGTAATATATGTTCATATGATCAACCTTAAGGAATGTGGAGATCGAAAGAAGATCATACCAAAGCCATCTATTTGGATGGTGTCTTGGAAGCAAAGATCGAAAGGGATCTTCTCCAAAGATGAAGCACACAAGATGAGGAACGGCTTCTCCTTGTCGTCTTTGTGCTAGCAAAGCTTCAAGGGGTCCTTTGCGTGGAGGAAGTTTGAGATGCGAGAACAAGCTTCTCCTTGGACGAAAAAACCTTCAATTCTTCTCGTCAATCCTTCACTTACGAGAGTGCAAGCAAGCCACCAGAGAAGAGGGGAACGTATTTGCGTTTTGGCGTTGAGAGGAATCGGCATTGATGACTTTCCAAAAATGGAACATCATTAAGCCATGCGCTCATGCCAACCCAAAAACGCTTACTAGCATTGAACCAAGCGTTCACCTTTGTGAACCGGTTCAAGCCAAAACGTCCCAATCGAATTTGGTTCATAAACCAAATCAAAATAGCTCAAGCCATTTGGTCTAGACCATAGTAAACCCTAAGGTTACAGATCTAACCGTTCATCTCTTTGATGCTCTTGATCTCACTGATCCAGCATCAATCCTCTCGATCGAAGCTTACCGATCTCAAGCCCTAATCAATCAAACATGATCAGACCAGATCTCACTTACAATCAGAGTTTAAAATCCTTTAAACTGAACCCAAACAATTCAGTCCACACGATCTGACTTAAGCAAGCCATATCATCGAATTGTGCGACCCTAAGGGTTTCCTTTAAATGTCGGTAACGATAACTTACGTTATCACGATCAGTGAGGGGTATCTAGCAACACATCACTGTCTCCCGATATAAAGGAAAGAGTCTTCCAAGACTACACCCAAACCACAGCACAAGTGTGAATCCACTTCACTAGGCATACATGTTTCCTTTGCCACTGGATGTTCTTATTGGACAAGCGTGTCAAGCCTGTAGCTCCAATATGATGAGCATGATTAGATCAGATGAACATAGTCACCTGGGTATGGCCATACACTTTCTCAATCATCTCATTTAAGGGGGGCCCTTTAGAACATCACACTCCAATCAAGGAGACGGCAATCCTATATCTATCACTAGTGTCCTAACCTGACTCATGATCATTATCCAAGATAGTCTATAACCATTATGTTTCAAATGACATTGAACTACCTCAAAACAATGACAATCATCATTTAGAAACACAAGTGATCTGAAGTCAAAGGACATGTGCCACTTGTTGCATACAAGGATTATTCACATTGTGACAAGCAATTGAATATCCTAATAGGGTCTGTCCAGTACATCCAATGCACCCATGAGTCTACATCTTATTCCATGCTCGAAGCATCCTATAAGATTAGAACACATATTAGTCTCAGTCATATCAAGGCTGTCTCATGTTCACCAAGATATCTCGACTAAGGACATTACAGCATGTCAGCCTAGCTGAACAGCATTGAGACATTATTCAGAAGCACACTTATTGCAGCAGACAATGTAACATACTGAATAACAACCATTGCCTTTATAAACATAAGAGTTTATACATGATACTGATACAATCCCAAGGCCTCAAACATTAGCCTTTAAGGGCATACCCCAACAATCTCCCACTTGCACTTAATCTAATGGTTGAGAAATCTCAAACCCATATTATTACAGTGCTGCTCATGCTTCTACTGCGCCAGAGGCTTGGTAAGCGGGTCAGCCAGATTGTCATCTGTATGAACCTTGCAAATTTTGATCTCGCCACGATCAATGATCTCCCGGATCAAGTGAAACCGTCTCTGTATGTGTTTGGACTTCTGGTGCGACCGTGGTTCCTTTGCTTGTGCTATTGCTCTAGTGTTATCACAGAAGATAACCAAAGGATCTGCACTTGAAGGAACGACACCAAGTTCCTGAATGAACTTACGAATCCACACTGCCTCCTTGGATGCTTCCGAGGCTGCAACATACTCGGCTTCTGTTGTGGAATCAGCAACAATAGACTGTTTGAAACTTTTCCACACCACTGCTCCACCATTCAAGCTAAAAACATAGCCTGATTGCGATCGGAAATCATCCTGGTCCGACTGGAATGAAGCGTCAGTATATCCTTCAATACTGAGTTCTTCCTAACCACCATATATCAAGAACATATCTTTGGTCCTCCGCAGATATTTCAAAATGTTCTTGACTGCAATCCAGTGTGCCTGACCTAGATTAGTTTGGAATCGACTGGTCACGCTTAACCCGTAAGCGACGTCAGGGCGAGTACACAACATCGCATACATAATGGACCCAATAGCCGAAGCATAAGGCGTATTGTCCATTTCATCTTTCTCAGTCTGTGTTTGTGGACACTGACTCTTCGAAAGATTCAGACCATGTCTGACTGGAAGATATCCTCTTTTAGAATTCTCTAAATGGAATCTCTCCAGGACTTTATCGATGTAAGTACTCTGGCACAGCCCGAGAAGCCTCTTAGATCTATCCCTGTAGATCTTCACACCTAATACATAGGCTGCTTCTCCTAGATCCTTCATCTGGAAACATTTTCCTAACCATGCTTTTATAGCATGCAGTTCAGGAATATCGTTTCCAATGATTAAGATATCATCGATGTAGAGGACTAGGAAAGTAATCACGCTCCCACTAAACCTCTTTTATACACACGGGTCATCCTCATTCTTGATGAAACCAAATTCACTGATTGATTCATCAAAACTAATATTCCAGCTTCTAGATGCTTGCTTAAGTCCATAAATGGACTTCTTTAATTTGCATATTTTATGACGATCTGATGGATTAGTGAAACCTTCAGGTTGTGTCATATACACATCCTCATCTAGTTTTCCATTAAGGAAAGCGGTCTTCACATCCATTTGCCAGATCTCATAATCGTAATATGCTGCTATCGCGAAAAGAATCCGAATAGACTTGAACATGGCTACAGGAGAGAAAGTTTCATCATAATCTATCCCATAGATTTGTTTGAAACCTTTCGCAACTAGCCTGCCTTTATAGGTAACCACGTTACCATCCATGTCAATCTTCTTCTTGAAGATCCATTTACTGCCTATAGGGATTACTCCCGGAGGCGGATCAACCAAATCCCAGACTTGGTTATCTGACATGGAGTCCATCTCGGCTCGCATAGCTTCAAGCCACCTAGCTGACTCCGGTCCACTGACCGCATCCGCATAAGTGAGGGGTTCATCATTATTAATGATGTAGACTCCGTCATAGCGCTCAGGCTGTCGACGGATCCTTCCCGATCTACGCGGTTCCCGTGATATCTGAGCCTCAGGTTGTTCAGTAACCTGTTCTACCGGCTCAGGCTCATCCAACTCTGCTTGACTACTTTGTCCTTCCTCTGGATTCTCATCCAGCTTTATTTCTCTCCCACTGGCTTCTTGCAGAAGAAACTCCTTCTCAAGAAAAATTGCCGTCCGAGCAACAAATACCTTGTTCTCCTTGGGATCGTAGAAATAATAACCCTTAGTTTCCTTAGGGTATCCGACAAAGATACATTTCTCAGATCTGCTCTCCAGTTTCCCAGAGGCGAGCTTTTTGACATAAGCCTCGCAACCCCAGATCTTAATAAATGTCAAGCTCGGCTGTTTCCCATACCATAATTCATATGGAGTCTTTGAAACTGCCTTGGATGGCACTCGGTTTAGTACCTTTGCAGCTGTTTCCAGTGCAAATCCCCAAAAGGAGTAAGGTAGAGTAGCCTGACTCATCATAGAACGAACCATGTCTAGTAACATTCTATTTCTCCTCTCGGACACACCATTCCATTGCGGTGTTCCTGGCGGAGTGAGCTGTGAGATAATCCCACACTCTTTTAGATAGTCAGTAAACGCATGACTCAAGTATTCTCCGCCTCGATCAGAACGAAGTGCCTTGATATTTCGGCCTAGCTGATTCTGTACTTCATTCTTGAACTCTTTGAACTTGTCAAAAGATTCACTCTTATGTCTCATCAGATAGACATACCCATATCTACTGAAATCATCAGTAAAGGTAATGAAGTACGAATAGCCACCTCTGGCATGTTTACTAAATGGCCCACACACATCACTGTGTATAAGGTCAAGTAAACCTGAAGCCCTTTGACCTTTATAAGGAAAAGGGGACTTCGTCATTTTACCCATTAAACAAGCTTTGCATGTATCAATCTCCTCATAGGAGAAAGATCCCAGCAGTCCATGATCATGCAACCGCTTAATGCGCTTCTTGTTAATATGGCCTAAACGACTATGCCATAGCAAGGTGCTGTCATCAGTATACTTGGCTTTCTTATTATCAATGTTTTGTATAGAATATTCCATGTCCAACATGAATAACCCATTGTTAATTGAACCAGTAGCATAAACAATATTATCAAGAGTAAGATAACACTTTGAAATCTTGCATTCAAAGGAAAACCCTTTCCTGACAAGAACAGGAATAGAGATAATATTTTTGGTAATACTGGGTACAAAGTAACAATTGTTTAATTCTAATACAATGCCAGATGGTAATGAGTTGTAATAATCCCCTACAGCAACAGTAGCAACCCGTGCCCCATTTCCAACTCGTAGGTCCACCTCATGTTGTCCCACCTGTCTTCTTCTCTTGAGTTCCTGTACATTTGAACAAATGTGAACTCCACATGCAGTGTCCAACACCCATGAAATAGAAGAAGAGGATATCATGACTTCAGTCACAAATATACCTGAGCCAGAAGCGATGCTTCCCTTCTTGTCTCCTTGGAGCGCTTTACAGTCCTTTTTCTAGTGACCCAGCTGGCCACAGTGGAAACATCTGTTGTCCTTCGACCGCTTCACCTTTTGTTTCAGAGCCTTACTGTAGTTCTTGACAGGGGCCTTGCCCTTCTTCCCCTTCTTCTTGTTCCTAGAAGGAAACATCAAGACAGAGGTTGAAGGCTTTACCTTCAGAGTCTCCTCCGTGGTCAAGAGCATATTCAGCAACTCTGCCGGAGTACAATCGATTTTGTTCATATTAAAGTTAATAATGTACGCATCGAAAGAAGGCGGGAGAGACTGCAGAATAATGTCTACAGCAAGCTCCTGATTGATGGTATGCCCCAGTTTCTCCAGAGCCTCCTTGTGCCCAATCATCTTGAGCACGTGAGCTCCCACTGGGCTCCCTTCAGCCAGTTTGCTCTGAAAGAAAAGCTTGGTCAGATTATAGCGTTCAGTCCTCGCCTGTGTAGCATACAGCATCTTGAGGTTTGCTATAATTTCTATAGCAGACATATCCTCATGCTGACGCTGCAGCGGTGGCGTCATAGACGCTAGCATCAGGCAAGCGACATCAATGCTATCATTGACATGCTTTTCATAGGCTTCACGAACCGCCCTTGCGGCGTTCGCAGCGGGTTGAGGCGGCACAGCCGTCTCGAGGACATACAGTTTCCTCTCTGCCTTAAGAACAATCTTAAGGTGTCCGTACCAGTCCGAGAAGTTTGTCCCAGCAAACTTCTCCCTTTCCAGTAGGGATCGCACATTGAAGCTCATGGTGTTCGTTGCTGCAGGAATCTACAACAATGCAAGAACAGCAAGGTCGGTATCAATGTTTTGAATCAATCCAGGACTTAAGAAAGATTCTTTTCTCACTATTTTATCTGACTGAAAAATCCATTAAAACAGTCCGAAAGAGTAACACTCTTTTAGTGAGATGGGATCCAGATTTCATACTTGGTCTCCGCGTCCCGCTCAGGCGAGATAAGATGCACAGAGAGTACAAGCACTAATTTCTGGTAGGCAGTCCCTGCCAATCGCCAACCCGTGCGATTCCCCTTCATCTGGGCAATCCAGCCGACTGTGCCAACTGAGTTGGTACAACACAGTTTCTGATCCCACAGATGGCTGCCTCCATATAGCTACCATATGCCCCATATGTAGCCTACATGGTCAAGCTGACCCGACCTACTCCCTGGACCACCACGTGCTATGCTGAGCAACGAGAAGCGATAAATCCCTTCTCTGTAACACGCAGGTGAAATCACACACCGTCTGAAGATAGATGGACGTGCCCACTGAGTGGGTACAACACGGCTCCAACGATAGTCAGAACAGTGAGGTTTCGCGTCAGAAGGCTATCGAGCTTGATATTTTAGCGTTGGATTTTAACGGTCCTTTTATCTTCTTAACTATCATGCAAACCCTATGGTGATAGCAGAAGATAAATAAATCTTGCAAGTCTAATTATTTAAACAATAAAAGAAAGCATGATGATCTTATGTGGTAAACGCCCAATAACCCTAAGTAAGACCTTAAGTTATCTTAAGTCTTCACTTGCTTCTTGGGTCTTTTGCCTCTCATCTGGCCTAGACCAGGGCCCAAGCGCCCTTTGCAGCTCAGGTGCACCCACCAGGTATATGCGCCTATCCTAGGGTCAAACCCTAGACTTCCCACCTGGTCAAGCCTCAAGCCGCTAGCGCCTCATCCATGTGTGCTTTGAGCTCTTGTCTGATTAAAAGTACATTTTAATCTATCTAGACAAGATTGACTCGCAGGTCAATTACATTGTATAAATTAATTTAAAAGTGATGCACAGATCACAATAATATTAATTTACAATTTTATTCCAGGCACGCAGGCCCCAGCACAGCACACATTAAAAGGGCAACCCACATAAGATGAAATAAACAAGCACATGGCATCCACTCAACATGTGATCCATCAAACAAGAAAATAAAATTTTGAAAACCCATTGGCATCATTTTAATTTTTCTTATGTGCCCATACAACCTTACAATGGTCCATTGATAGGGATCCACTCATTCATCTAGTCAGATCCATTGCCCTTGCATGCACCAAGTCCTAACTGACTTGAGTTGACCTAATGGTCAACCATGCATGCGCAAAGGGCTGAACAACCCTCATGAGTTTCGGCAAGCGGGTGTGACCCCGGGAATAACTCATGTGTGTTCAGTAGCCGTCTCAACCAGACCTCGCTACACGCCCTTGATGCAGTCGACCTATAGCCACCTCGTGCTTGCGCACAGGTGCTATCTGGTCAACCCATCTAGGCTGTCAGATGGTCTGATCAGACTATTTGGATCCTTCCTAGAAGGTGACTTCAACCCCATCAACCCATCTAAGGGTTTAAAGTAGGGCCTTAGATCTAGATGAGGCGCGCATGATCTTTTGTTTTGTCAAAAACAACATGTAAGAAGCGCCAACAAACATGCGCCATCCATAACTAAACATACATTTAAGTTCTTAAACTAGCATGTAGTTATTCGGCATGTTATTAGATCTAAGCTTAGCAAACGCAAACAAGGATCACATGTAGGCAATCAAATGAACATACATAGAACCTGGCTCTGATACCAATTGTAGAGTCCCCTTCAAGGGGGAGCGCAAGGGGTTGAAACCCTAAAGGGGGCGCATGTAATTTCCAAGGGGTTTCAACATGAGATCGCATGTAATATATGTTCATATGATCAACCTTAAGGAATGTGGAGATCGAAAGAAGATCATACCAAAGCCATCTATTTGGATGGTGTCTTGGAAGCAAAGATCGAAAGGGATCTTCTCCAAAGATGAAGCACACAAGATGAGGAATGGCTTCTCCTTGTCGTCTTTGTGCTAGCAAAGCTTCAAGGGGTCCTTTGCGTGGAGGAAGTTTGAGATGCGAGAACAAGCTTCTCCTTGGACGAAAAAACCTTCCCTTCTTCTCGTCAATCCTTCACTTACGAGAGTGCAAGCAAGCCACCAGAGAAGAGGGGAACGTATTTGCGTTTTGGCGTTGAGAGGAATCGGCATTGATGACTTTCCAAAAATGGAACATCATTAAGCCATGCGCTCATGCCAACCCAAAAACGCTTACTAGCATTGAACCAAGCGTTCACCTTTGTGAACCGGTTCAAGCCAAAACGTCCCAATCGAATTTGGTTCATAAACCAAATCAAAATAGCTCAAGCCATTTGGTCTAGACCATAGTAAACCCTAAGGTTACAGATCTAACCGTTCATCTCTTTGATGCTCTTGATCTCACTGATCCAGCATCAATCCTCTCGATCGAAGCTTACCGATCTCAAGCCCTAATCAATCAAACATGATCAGACCAGATCTCACTTACAATCAGAGTTTAAACTCCTTTAAACTAAACCCAAACAATTCAGTCCACACGATCTGACTTAAGCAAGCCATATCATCGAATTGTGCGACCCTAAGGGTTTCCTTTAAATGTCGGTAATGATAACTTACGTTATCACGATCAGTGAGGGGTATCTAGCAACACATCACTGTCTCCCGATATAAGGGAAAGAGTCTTCCAAGACTACACCCAAACCACAGCACAAGTGTGAATCCACTTCACTAGGCATACATGTTTCCTTTGCCACTGGATGTTCTTATTGGACAAGCGTGTCAAGCCTGTAGCTCCAATATGATGAGCATGATTAGATCAGATGAACATAGTCACCTGGGTATGGCCATACACTTTCTCAATCATCTCATTTAAGGGGGCCCCTTTAGAACATCACACTCCAATCAAGGAGACGGCAATCCTATATCTATCACTAGTGTCCTAACCTGACTCATGATCATTATCCAAGATAGTCTATAACCATTATGTTTCAAATGACATTGAACTACCTCAAAACAATGACAATCATCATTTAGAAACACAAGTGATCTGAAGTCAGAGGACATGTGCCACTTGTTGCATACAAGGATTATTCACATTGTGACAAGCAATTGAATATCCTAATAGGGTCTGTCCAGTACATCCAATGCACCCATGAGTCTACATCTTATTCCATGCTCGAAGCATCCTATAAGATTAGAACACATATTAGTCTCAGTCATATCAAGGCTGTCTCATGTTCACCAAGATATCTCGACTAAGGACATTACAGCATGTCAGCCTAGCTGAACAGCATTGAGACATTATTCAGAAGCACACTTATTGCAGCAGACAATGTAACATACTGAATAACAACCATTGCCTTTATAAACATAAGAGTTTATACATGATACTGATACAATCCCAAGGCCTCAAACATTAGCCTTTATGGGCATACCCCAACAATCACAGTAGGGTGTCCCTCCTTGATCACCTTGATATCCATAATCTCTATGATCTGCATAACCAAAACGGTCATAAAGGAAGTTGCCCATGTCTTCCATATGATTGAACAATCTCTCCATATCCCTTTGGAAGTGCCCTAGAGTCTCTTCCATCCTCTCCTTGCGATGTTCTTGGTTGTACATCTGTGCTCTAAGCGCCTGAAAGCCTGGATCATGATGGCTAGCAAATCCAGCCCTGAATCTCTGTGAAGAAGTCCTATCAGCCTGCGAAGAATAAGGAGGAGGTGACTCCATCCCATAAGGCTCACTCCTTCCACCCCAGGTGGGTGGCGGTGGAACTGTGTCTAGTGGTGGAGTAAAGGCTGCTTCTGCTGCACTAGCAGATAATTTCCAGTTGGCTCTTTCTCTGACCGTAGTCTTCTCAACGTGAGGTAGAGGTAGAGGAGGGATATTTGGTCCAAGGACCAAACAAAAAGTGTCTCCCTCTCTAACAATCATTTTCATTGCTATGCAAGACTCAATGTCAAGTCTTGCATTTCCTCTTGCCAACTCAACTCCATAGGGCTCAATCCCAAAATATCTAGCTATAGGAGTAATCAAACCTCCTATCACTACAAATCCTCTAGTCGCTCTGGCCACCTTATCCATGTGCTTGATCATGAAGTAAGCAACATCGACTGCGAATCCACTGAGCATCCCCCAAAGAAAATAGAGTTCATGCTGACAGACCATGCCGTCACTATCTCTTCTACCGAATACTGTGTGTGCCATAACCCTGTGAGCATACTTGATACAAGGCTTCATGATTTTTGAGGCTCTGGTAGAGACAGCATAAAAGTGGTTCTCATTTGTGATCTAGTTCCAAAATATGTTCTCCATGAATCCTAGGGGTATCTCAGTGTACCCTCCTGTGCTCAGTCCAAATATGTCCCTGATTTCTTGCAGTGTAAGTTTCCTTTCCTCATTTGCTAATCTGAATGTGATTTACTCATCAGTAGGGCCATTGGAATACTCTTTTAAGTCTATGGTCAAACTTCTCAAGAATTCCAAAACAAGTGGAAGATAGGTGTGCGGAGTCATTTGGAAGAACTTCCTGGCATGGATTCTCTCAAACATCCAAAGCACATCATCATAAAGCCCCAAAGCTTCAAGAGTCCTCTAATCAGCATACTTGGTATTGACGATTCTTCTTTCCAATAGTTTATTGTATCTAGATTCTTGCATTTCGTTCCTGAATATGATTCCATGGGGGTTTTGTGGCTGAGATGGCTCTGCATGGGCTTTCCCTTTCCTCCTTGGAAAAATTGTCGTTGTCCTTGGTGCCATGAGTGTATACACAAATTGCAAACTCACAATTTAATGACAACATAACAATATAATAGTTCAAATCAAGCCCACGAGCATCCTATCAACAAGTTCTATCATCATAAAAATAGAGTAAAAACAGTGCATGTCGCTGAACAGTAATTTTTGAAAACGTTCAACACTTTTTAGCTCAAATTGGTGGCAGAAACAGTTCAAACTCTTTTCAAACAACAAAGGGTCGAAAGTTCATCGTCTAACGAGTAAATGGAAACAAAAATCACTCTAAAAGGTTTAGAATCGAGCGAGAACGAGCGAAAGGGGCGAAAACTGAGTAAAAACTTGTTAAAATGGTAAAACCAGTGAATCGAGTACCTAATCGACAGCGAGAGTTGAACGGGAAAGGTCGCCGATGTCCACAGATGGTCGGAGACGATCGAAAATTCAAGAGTGGCACGAGAGCGAGTGAGAACGAGGGCAAAACCCTAAAAATGGCTCAGTAGAAACCCTAAATACGGCACAGGACTCGCATGCCAGAAAACAGATTACGGCAGTGTAATGTCTTACGGCACTGCCGTAAAATCTCGACTTCACTCGGGTTGAAACTGGTTTGGAAATACGGTATCGTAAAACAGTTTATGGTACCGCCGTAAAATCTCGGCAGTCTTCTAATAAAAAATGACACAAAAATACGGTACCGTAAAGATGTTTACGGTACCGCCGTAAAAATCAAACAGCTATATATATATATATATATATATATATTTTTTTTTTTTTTTGAAAATGTGAAAACTCAAATTACGGCTCGTAAAATAACCTATGGCACTGCCGTAAAAATGACAGAACTCTCGGGCGATTTTTGATGACAAAATACGGTACTGTGTAAACGTATACGGTAGTGCCGTAATTTCAAAGCAACTCTCTGATCAAAAGCTGACCGAAAATACGGTACCGTAATCCACTTTACGGCAGTGCCGTATTTTGCATCAAATCTCAATTCCAACAAAAATAAAAGAAAAAAATTAGTATTAAGCTAAAATTATGCTAAAGAAAACAAAATAGAGGTTAGAAAGCTTGGGTTACCTCCCAAAAAGCTCTAATTTAAAGGTCATTAGCTTGACCCTTTAACACTCGGATTTGATCGTGAACTCCTGAATTGCCCTCCTGATTTTTCAACATAAGGCTCAATCTTGAAACAGTATCCAAATTTGCTCAGAATCCTTTCTATTTTTTCAATCAATCTAGAGCTTCCTCTTCTTCTCTTCCTCCTTGTCTTTTTCTTCTGTAATTTCTTATCAATACCCTCAGAAAGATTGTTAGATTCATTATTTGAGGTTTCATCAAACAAACTTGAAACATCATAAATATCATCATTAAATATCTCAACACTACAACAAGACCCTGAGTATGAAAGCTTGTTCAATGAATCATTAAGATTAAATTCAATCTTGTTGTCACATATATCAAAAATAATCTTTCCTTCTTTCACATCTATGTTTGCCTTAGTCGTGGCCAATAGTGGTCTACTAAGAATTATAGGATTTCTAGAATTTTCCTCCATGTCTAACAGTACAAAATCTGCAGGAATGAAAAACTTACCAATTTGTACAGGAACATTCTCTAATATACCTACATGATACTTTACCGATGAATCCGCGAGCTGCAAGAATATGGATGTATGCTTTAGCTCTCCAAGATTTAGTTTCCTGTAAGTAGAAAGAGGCATTAGACTCACACTGGCACTTAGGTCACATAACGCTCGGTCAAAAGTCATACTGCCTATTGAACAAGGTATAGAAAAACTACCTGGATCCTTTAGTTTAGGTGGCAGTTTGTTCTGTATGATAGCACTACAATCTTCAGTTAAAGTAACAGTGCATGTGCCATAATCATCTAATTTCCTTTTATTAGACAAAATCTCTTTTAAAAACTTGGCATAAGATGACATTTCAGAAATAGCTTCAGTAAATGGAATGTTAACATAAAGCTTTTTCAGGATTTCAAGGAATTTGCCAAACTTTTTGTCTAATTTATTCTGAACTAACCTTTGAGGAAAAGGTATAGGTGGCTGGTAAGGAGCAGACAAATTAGGTTTAGGATTGTCTTTTTCACATGATTCATCTCCTTTAGGTTTATCACCCTTTTGAGGTGGTAAACAAGTTTGGAGTTCCTCATGTGAAGAGGATTCTCTTAACTCTAATTCCTCTTCATTATCATCAAGCCTTTTTTTAGTGTTTTCAAACGTCTCTCTAGGTTCTCCAAGTTGTTTCCCACTTCTAGTCATGATGGCATTACAGTGCTCCCTAGGGTTTATCTCAGGTTTTGCAGGCAATTTCCCAGGGGGTCTGTAAGGTGCACTAGCTTGCTGGGCAATCTGATTTTCAAGAATTTTGTTGTGGGCTTCTACTCTTTCCAATCTGGAGTTAATTTGATGAAAACTTTCCTTAAACTCTTCATTTTGTCTATATTGATTTGACATGAGTTGGTCTTGCTTAGACATAAACTCTACAATGAGTTGGTCTTGCATAGACATAAACTGATTTTGACTGGCCATAATTTTTTCAAGGTTGGATTATATATTTGAATTCTGATTTTGATTTTGATTAAAATTCTGATTTAGTTTTTCATATCCTTTATTCTCAGTGTTTCCCCCTACATTGTTATTGTTTTTCCATGAAAGGTTGGGGTGATTTCTCCATCCAGGGTAATATGTACTAGAATAGTGATCGTTAGATCTACTTTGATTATAGTTCCCTATAACATTCACATGTTCATTACCCTGATCAGCAGCTATTCTATAATTTCCATAAGTATGACCATCATTGCTACAAATTTCACAAATGATAGACTTGTTGTAATCCGAAATGACACACTTTTAAATACAAGCAGGTAGACTCGTATCAAGGGTCGCAGCCAAAGGTATTGGCATACAGGGCTATTGTCACTCCCTGGCACAGCTCCAAAAACTTGTTGTCCCTAACTTGTAGTGTCCGCAAGTGCACGGATACTCCAAGTAATAAAGAAAGATATCGAACCCACAGAGACCTATATTGTCAAGTACTGATCAATTGATTTCTTACTATCTAGGTAGTCGAATCAAAGTCAAGCAAATATTGCAAACACACAGAAGAATACTGTCGGAGAGAAAACTGGGACTAGGGTTTCATTCACTATAATTTCTGAGAATATACATGAATAAAGAATTCATTAGTTTAATTTTATCATGATGAAGATGCAAATTACTTAATAAAAGGATTGTTTCACTCTCGTGCAAACAACCCTGCAGGGATAAATCTTCTCTTTCGCGCAAGATTCGTCCCAACGCTGAAGATAAGTAAATCATTAATCAATGAACTCAAGGATCAATTTCGTGCATCCGAATTCTAGGTTGACAATCTCTAGTGGAATCTCAAGGATCACTTTCGTGCATCCGAGCCTCAACACTAGTTTTACTCATGGGTCTCCAACGTTCTGATCCTCACTTTCATGCAAGATATCCACGTTTGACAATTATACTCGATCTATAGATTCATGTTATTATCATGGCAATTAATCTACTAGAATTGAACAAATCGGATCTAACCTAAGGAAGGGTTCCTAACATGCAATTCTAGGGTTCTGAATTCTCAAGCAATTACCTTTCAGTCAATAGAGAAAATTCTAAAAACATGATTAGTAACAAGGATCTATAGAGAGTCTAAGCACAAATATCACATGAGCAAAATCATCATGCTAAGATTAAACGCAACGAAATAGTGAAAAAAATAGTCATCTAGTCATTAGAAATCAAGTCAATTACTCCCCCATATCCCAAAATTAGTTTAAGCTAGCATGGTCGAGAAATTATCATATTCCATAATTTCAGAAGTTAAAAAATCGGTAAAAGAAGAGTTTTGGGAAAATACAGGACGGCTGTGAAGTATTTCACAGCTGTAATTTCAAAAGCTCTCGGTGAATAGTGGCTGTCCTTCTTCTTTCCTCGATTCCTCTTCCAATTGATCTCCTTCTCTTCTGAAACTTCTAGCACGTTGTCTCCTCCTCCAGACAAAGCTTCAGTATGAAAATCAAGGACGGAGGTGGTTTGAATTGGTCGCGGCGGCGGAACCCTAGGCGGCGGCGTGAATCATGATTTCTCCCTCGACAGTCAATGAAAATTGGGGCTTTCGGAGTGTGTGTAATCCTCTCATCCAAGGCTCTATTATTGCTTCTTACAGCTTCGAATATAAACCTCTGGTTCGCCCGCAATGATCTCCGCAAGAATCAGACTTCATAATTGACCTGGAAATCGCGTTTAACAATAGAAATACGGTAGTGTAATAGTTTACGGCATTGCCGTAAAATTAGCCGAATTTTCTGGTCTGATGTGGTCTGGGCAATACAGCACCGTAATCTGGTTTACAGTACTGCCGTAAAAACGGCTGAACTGTCTGTTCGGAAGTGACTGAAAAATACGGCCAGAGTAATCCTTTACGGCGGTGCCGTAAAATCAAGCAAAGTTTTTGTTCTGAAGCGCTCTGAAATACGGTATCGTAATCTGGTTTATGGTACTGCTGTAAAATTCGAAAAAAGCTTATGTTCAGAAACTCCTCAAAAAAGGGTACTGGCTCGGATTTTACGATAGCGTATGAAAATACGATACCGTAAAATAGGTTACGGCACTACCGTAATTAGCTGAGTTACTCCGTTTTCCGTAAAATTTCTTGGGTGATCTCCTCTTGATGATGGTAACTCTTCTATGTGTTTGATTTTGCTTGAAAACGCCTTGAAATAATGCCTTTTTACCTAAAAATCATGAAAAACTAAAATAGAAGTAGACTTTGCAATATTCGATGAATTTAGCATGAAAACAAGTAATAAGATCCTCAATTTAGCATGAAAAGATATCTTAAATGATACAAAATATACTATATATTTTGGTGTCATCAGAGATTAACTCACTTTCATGTAGATAACCATGCAGAGACCAATCTTCGCTTTCGCACAAGATTTATCCCAAGCTAATGATAAGTAAATCATCAAACAAAGAACTCGAGGATCACTTTTGTCACGCCCTGGCCGGAAGCCGGCTATTCCTAGCTCCGGTTTCCCGAGGGTGTAACATCCCTCAGAATCACACCCCACACGCATACAAGTAAAATACGGGGTTTCAAAAATTTTTACTCTTCCATTAAAACACAAGAAGAAAGCGGCATCGAAGGACATTACTACGGAATTGAAAACCGCACAGAACTGAATAGGATCGATTTACTAGGAAATAGAAATCCGGAAATCCAGAAAATCCGACAGCAAGTATAATAATTTACTGCTGCACAGACACGCATATCCTGGAATAAAACAGATGTCCACACTACACATATGTGGAAAACACAAATTCAGATATATTGCGGAATAAGAACAATAACTCTCAAATCGGACATTTCAGAATAACAAATCTCACGAATCCAAAACTCGTATCTAACAATTAAAACGAGACAACTATAATATAATATCCTGAAAACAGGCATAAGCCCTCAGGAGATAAAACGTATCATATAATTAAGTTAGGCACGCAGGCCTGACAGATTTTTTTAGAAGACAACTCTTAGAAATTAAATAAAACATTAGCATCATAGTAAATTCGTGAATTAGCTGTAGCGATCACTGTCCCAATGTCTCACCTGAAAATATTTAAACAATGGGGGTGAGCTAAAAAGCTCAGTGAGTAAAAGACACTAAAAGCCATCCATAGTACACATCAAAAATATCATGCATAAGTTGAAATACATTTTTGTAACAGATAAGATAAATCAACTTAACATGCACACTCATATCAGAAACAAAACATAATCAAATACAGATACTTATAACATTAGGCATCAAGCATGAAGTAGGATATAAGTATACCAACCCCTCCCTACTAAACACACTGCCTAACACATCTATAATACAGATCAAAACAGAACTACAGAAATCAGAACTGACAGACAGAAAATCAGAATTTTCAGAATCCAAACGGATAGTCTACATTGGAAACAGAAAGGCCACAGAAGGCCTGATGACCATAGAAGGTCTGACCCCACCTCTGCCGAGGACGAGACATGCATGCATATCAGAAACAGAATGGTAGAGGAGGTATCAGTGGGTGGCCCCCGTCTTGTCAGGACGTGGCACTCTGGCCTCCAAAACCCAGAACAGAATGGTAGAGGAGGTATCAGTGGGTGGCCCCCGTCTTGTCAGGACGTGGCACTCTGGTCTCCAATACCCAGAACAGAATGGTAGAGGAGGTATCAGTGGGTGGCCCCCGTCTTGTCAGGACGTGGCACTCTGGTCTCCAATACCCAGAACAGAATGGTAGAGGAGGTATCAGTGGGTGGCCCCCGTCTTGTCAGGACGTGGCACTCTGGTCTCCAATACCCAGAACAGAATGGTAGAGGAGGTATCAGTGGGTGGCCCCCGTCTTGTCAGGACGTGGCACTCTGGTCTCCAATACCCAGAACAGAATGGTAGAGGAGGTATCAGTGGGTGGCCCCCGTCTTGTCAGGACGTGGCACTCTGGCCTCCAATACCTATAACGGAACAGAAATAGTGTCTCAAGGGTCATAGTAGACTATCAGCACCATTACAGCGCCACAGAAGGAGGGTAAGAACACAGAAGAGTGCTACACTAGGGCATAATTTTACAGAACAGATTATACTGAAACGGAGGAGTAGGACCAACCACTACTTAATTCTTACATCATGCCCAAAGTCTGACAAACCAAAAAATGACACACCCCAATATCCAGTCCTTAACAAATTACAATTTGCAGAAAATCAAAGCTGAACACACTTCATAATTTTTACCATCAACCAGAAGTAATATATGAGTGAATTCCTTAGATTTCATGCAACTATCCTTAATTCATGTCAGACCAGTCTATGTTCTCACAAAGGTTATAACACATTCAAAGTTTTCAGAAAATTCACAACATATAAACAGAACAGAAAATATTCACATAACAAACAATTAAACATAGAACAGAAACTATTCATGAAATAATTTCCTCAAAATTCCTAAAACCGTGAGCTATAAAATTACTGTAAGGGGCGCCAGTTTCAGAACCTTAACAGAACGTACAAATTTCATGTAAATAATTTCAGTCCCCCACTACAGATAATTTTAATTACACGTTCGTGAAGAAAATTGACAAAAGCCCCAAAATTGGCTCGAACCATGATTTTCGAAAATTCCTAAGTTCTTAGTTAAATCCCCAATTTTGTTTTCTCTAAAATTTCTCATCAAGCAATTAAATTTTAGAAGAACTACAGACCACAATTTAAGAGATTAAACCATACAGGCTAAATTTTTCTCACAATGGAATATTCGTCTAACCAAAACATAGCAGATTTATATTGTAAGATTGCAACATATATTTTTGGTCCAATTTCGAACCAAAGCTAGTCAATATTATATTCAAAATGAAGCTCTCTGAATCTAGTTTCCAACAAAACTGGTTTCGAAAAATTTCGAATTGTAGGCAGGAAGATATAAGGGTTCGAACATAGGTGGGTCAGAATTTCAGATTTCAAGAAAACAGATTCATATATCAGAATTACGACATATATTTCAGATCCAATAACTAATCGAAAATAGGCGTTATGGGAGTCAAAATGAAGCTCTTCAAGCCTACGGTCTAATAAAACTGGTTTCACAGGATTTCGAGCTATACCTAGGGAGATACGAGAGTTCGAACACAAAAGGGTCAAGATTCTAGATTTTCAGAAAACAGATTTCGTAAGTTATATAACAATGCCGATTGCAACACGAATATAGTTCAGATGTGGTCGATATTACAGAAGAATCAAAGCTGAGCGAATCTAGTTTCATACAAAATTTGTTTCGTGTGATTTGGATCTATAGATCATGAGATATTGAGGTTAAAGCACAGTAAGGTCAGATTGGCGACTACAATTTTCAGCAAGACAAAATTTCTGAATCATTATGCATATTCAGATCCGACCTATAGAATAGAAAAACACAGGATCTACTTGCAGATTTTTGGTTCATACAGATAATTATTGCAAATAGGATTAGACTCCTTAGGATTGAATTACTCACTGAAAATCGCCCACAGAAAAAAAAAAACGCCACAACAGAGGGTCAGGGATCTCCAGGAACTTCGTCCACCACCAGTCTGCCACCACCAGCGTCAGAAATTTGCAGGAGGCGCCAAACACAGTAAGGGGCGACAACCACAGGCGGCTAGGGCAAGAAAACAACAAAAATCGTGAGGGAGCTCTCACGATATTTCTCTTTTTCTCCCACTCCAAACGGATCCAAGATCCAATAACCCAGTTAACTTAAGTGAAAATCGGTTTTAAGGGCTCACCTGGGCTTAACCACCATGCGCCACTCCAATAACACAGAAATATGCGCCACCATGGTGGAAGAATTCCAGGAGCAAAGAGTCAAGGTTGAGGGTTCGAAGCCCCAACCAAAATAATTATTTTTGCCCTGTAGGAAAAAGTCCTACAATTAGGCAAAAATCCCAAAACTTTAACAGATAAAAATACAGAAACAGAATTTCTAACCTTAAATCGTAATTCAGAAACTCGAGGGCGTTACACAGGGAGACCACAATATTAATAGGAACCAAAGAACTTACAATAGTCACATATCCTTTATTAATTGAATCATTCAATTTTAACATCTAATGTTTTATAACATAATATCTAAAACATACTATCGAAGATGTACATAAATCAACTGAAATAAAACTAAAAAGATTATCTCAACTCGGGCTGGTATATGCTATCTACTCTATCCCTCCAGATGCTACCTCTGTAGGGAGTTAGCAGAATTGCTAAGTAGGAATCAACAAATATGGAGGGGGAACCAAATAACATGATAATGCAATGACTGGAACAACGATATACAAATAATATAAGAATGTCCTGCAAATCATCAGGGTGGCCAAAAGATCTCACTTAAGAGCCGCACTCATTTTCAGAGTGTTTCCACTGTTGCTTATGCAATGGAACGACTGTCTTAAACAGCCCGGTAGGTTGCGTCCAACCCTGACATCCGTAGTATTGTCCCGAGGACAACTGCGGTGCCCTAACCGGCAAACAAATAGTCTGATATGCGTCGGAACTATAACACACACATAGTGGCCACTAGAGAATAAATCATCCAGTCCAGAGGTCAATATATATATATCACGACTTTAACATCACAGATATTCCACGGTTTCCACAAACTCACAGGTCAATATCACAGATACAAAATTGTTCAACCATGCTCATATGCCAATATATCAGATATCTCAATACAGTTTTATGAATCATGCATACAAAAACAAAAAATGACCAATGAATAAGATAATTGAAGACAACTGAATTTCAGAAACAAATCAAGCAGACGAAGCAATTAGGTATTAGTGTCAATCAATTCTAACATGTGCAACATATATCAAACCAAAGGATTAAGTAGCAAATCCTATAATTCTTGATACTATAACAAAGGAGTAGAGTGAGATTCCTACCTCAAATGTTGTTATCCTAAATTCTTTTGAAAAGCCAGTAAGTTGTATATCAAACAATGCAAGCCGTTTATTGGATCAACCACTCTGTAACTTGAATTTGTATATGAACTCTATCAATAAACATTATAATTTGAAAACCAAAACTACCAACACGTAGAACATAACCCTAAACATAGAGAACCGATCTTAGATCATGTGAATCGGACCTAAAACCCACTGAACCGAACAGAATTGCAGTGAACCGACCAGATTTACCCTGAACCAAGTCAGACTGACACTTAAAACTTAAATTACACAAATTATACAACTCATCTAAAGACACACAGACTACCATTGGATAGGGAATTTCATAAGCTTTCCAATGGCTACCTGAACCGGCCAAGATTCGACCGAATCAGGGTCGAACCGGTCAGAATTCATGAACAGAACCGAAATTGAAATTGAACCGCCCAATACTATTGAACCGGTTCAATTCAATTCCAACTCAGCTGGTCCGGGTTTATTTCCAAATAAATTGGATGAAACCCTAAAATCAAAACGAACAGACCGCTTGCCCGCGCCGCCCGTTCGCTGCCACACAAGGCTGCCAGACTTGCGTCCGCTGCTTGCTTCGGTGAGCTCGCGAGGACGCGTCGAACATCGGATCGACTCCAAATTTCTCTAGAAGACTTCTAACAACGAAACGAAGCTCCTCGATGAACTACAGCGAAATTTTGATGTCAGGTCAAACTCTTGAAACAGACGAAATTATCGACGGTGGCGCCACCGCCGTCGATACCCAAAACTTAACCAAAGCCCACCAAAACTTCACGGAAACTTCAGGAAAGTAAGTATACCTTGGTACGAAGCTATATCGTTGCCCAAAACAGAGAGATCACTGTCGATGGAGGCGCTGGAAGACTGGAACTTGTGGCAGCGCCACTCGAGCTCCGGCGACTGGTTTTGAGAGAGATTTCTCCTTCCTGGCGGCGCGTCGAAGCTTGAAGAGAGGCTAGGGTTCAATGTCTCGACCATATGGACAGAAGCCATCTAATATAGTGGCAAAACGTGTCCGTGAACGGTGAGAACGCGGCGGCGACTCGATCGTCGAAAAATTCGGAGAGGACGACGAGTTGACTCGATCCCAATTCAAACTTAAACTTAAATCAAATAAAATAGGTGCGTTTTAAGAAATAAAACTCAACTCTGCCCAATGGCTGGGCTGAGGCGTAGCTAAAACGGTGTCGCGGGTTCGAGCCACCGCGAATGCATTATATATATTAATATAAAATTAATTCTTTTAACCTTTTAAAAATTTCAAAAAAATTCTGAAAAATCATAGTAAAATCCAAAATAAAAAATCTGAATTTTCAAAAATTAAAATTTTAAATTTATAAAATCCAGGTTATAACATTATTCACCCCTTTAAAAGAATTTGGTCCTCCAAATTCAGAGTATACAAAAATATTATCATAACTAAATAACTATGAAAGACAAAATAAAATAAATATTACACCAAGTCCGGAGTTTACTGAGTCTCCTGCTGAGTTTCCTATTGAGTATGCTGAGTCACTGCATAAACTCTTGCTGGAGCTGCAGATCGTTGCTGAGATCCTCTCTGTGGTATCTGATTAACCTGGCTAGCTCTCTCCTGATAAGTCCTCGGTCTAGAGTTATGCTGATAGCTTTGCTGTTGTGATATGGTTCTCTTGTTAGGACACTTATTCTTATAATGACCCCATTCATTGCAATAGTAACGTTGGATTCCATTGATTTTGCACTCTTTAGCTATGTGTCCCATCTTATTACAATTGAAACATCTTCTAGGTGTCTCTTCTGAATGAGGGTTTGACACATGGGAAGACGATACTGGACTCTGGTGGCTATTGAATACTACTCTAGATATTTTTCCTCTATTATCATAGGTTCTTTCCTCTTCTGATCTAGTTGTCTGGCTTACTTTTCTCCGTTTTGCTAATTCTTGTACCTCCTCAATTTGTT
Organism: Costus lasius; assembly: GCA_027563935.2. Classification (NCBI taxonomy): domain Eukaryota; kingdom Viridiplantae; phylum Streptophyta; class Magnoliopsida; order Zingiberales; family Costaceae; genus Costus; species Costus lasius. The sequence continues at coordinate 58,592,471 of CM050454.1, read as the reverse complement.
TTTCTTTAGCCACATCTATTAGAGATGCCTCTATCCTGAATGCTGTATTAACCACGGATTGAAAACTATCTAAGGGAATAATGTTCATCTGTTCCTTTGTTGTATGGTGTAATGCTTTAATAAAAAGTTGACACTTTCTCCTTTCAGTGGTCACTAATTCTGGAAATAAATCTGATAATCTCTCAAAGTCAGTTACATAAACATTTACTGTCCTTTTTCCTTGTTTTAAATTTAAAAATTCCTGCATCTGACTATTTTGAAAAGACTCTGGAAAAATATTTCTCAAAGAATGCTCCTCTAAAATCAGTCCAAGATATAGGATCATTTCCAAAAGTAACTCTCATCCCAGACCACCATGTCCCAGCTTTATCAGATAAGAAATATGTGGCCAATTCCACCTTTTGTTCATCTAGACATCCTAATGCCATAAACATCTACTCTACTTTTAATAACCAATCTCTAGCAGCCCAAGGGTCAGTAGTTTTTGCAAAATCACCAAATCGATCTTTCCCTTACTGTGAGAACCGCATCAACACGTTAGCTGACCTAACTGGCTAGTTTACTACTAGTTGTGGTACCAATGATGGAGAGGAAGATTCACCCTCATCCCTTAGGAAAATACACCACGGCTGTGAAATTAAACACAGCCGTAATTTGCAAAGGGGGCGCTGTGAATAGTGTCGGCGCATCCTTTTTCCTCGATTTCTCCTCCAATTCATCTCCTTTCATTCTCAAACTTCTGGTACGTTGTCTCCTCCTCCAGGCGAAGCTTCAGTATGAATTTCACGGCCAGAGATGCTCTGGATTTGTCGCGGTGGTGAAACCCTAGGCGGCGGTGTGTAACTCGATTTCTACCTATACAGTTGATGAAAATTGGGGCTTTTGGTGTCTTCGTGATCCTCTCGTCGAAAGCTCTCCTTCTTCCTCTTACAACATCAAGTTTAAAGGTCTGGATCGTCTGCAATCTTCTCCACAAAAATTAGGCTTCAAAATTGACTGTGGAGTTGCGTTTAAAAGCAGAAATACGGCAGTGTAATATTTCATGGTAGTGCTGTAAAATCGGTCACGTTTTCTAGACAATACGACAATGTAAAATGGTTGATGGCACTACCGTAAAATTGGTTGAACTCTCTGGTCAAATTCGTTTGGACAGTACGGCCCATGTCAAAGTTTATGGCAGTGCCGTATTTTTCATTAAACCATCTAGTCGGAAATTCCACCAATTTACGGCTGTGCTGTGATATTACAGTAGCGTACAGAAATACGGTAACATAATATAAAATACGGCGCTATCGTATTTTGGTGTTTTGCTCTGATTTGAGTGAAATTTGTCAGGTGATCTCCTCTTGATAATGGTAACTCCTCCATGTATTTGATTTTGCTCGAAAATGCCTCAAAATAGTGCCTTTTTACCTGAAAATCATGAAAAACCAAAATAGAAGTAGTTTTTGTAATATTTGATAAATATAGCATAAAAATAAGTAAAAGATATTCAATTTATCATGAAAAGATATATAAAATGATACAAAATATACAATATATTTTGGTGTCATCAAAATACATAAGGCTCAAACTTTGCTGGTCCTCAAGCAAAAATCAAAAATTAATTAAAAGAAAAACCTTTTCATGCTCAATAAATTTCTAAAATACAATCATGAATGAAAAATTCCATCAATTGTTTTATAAAACTTCAAATAAATATATTATTCTTAGAACTCAGCCCTCTAGATCCACAATTTAATCAAATAAAACTTTGCAACTCGTATAATAATTAGAATTTTCAATCTAAAGACTTCACCTAATTTTAGTTCAAATCTATCATGCTTTTGTTTACAGGAATTAGGCTTCCAAGATCTTTTTCCACACGTAAAATTTTTTTATTCTTTTTACTCACATAGATACATACTTTTTATTTTTTTATTTTATTGACTTCAATTCTTTTCTTCGGTGCCACTATCAATTTTGCATAGTGCCAAGTAGAAGAGTCTTATTCTTTTTCTCTCTCATTATTTTTTGGACATAGACTTCAACCCATGTCTTAGGTACCACTATCAATTTTACATAGTGCCAACTAGGGGAGTCTCTCACTATTTTTATGGATCTTTGATTCTTATTTCCCAACAACTAAGCAAAAATAGACTAAACATCTACTAGGTTGATCAATTGATCTCAATTCTCAAATCATACTCATATACTTATTTTATTCAAAAGAATAGTTTCACTTTTAGATTTTATCCCTCAAATAATATATCTACCCAAAATTTCATGCATCAACCAATGTCAAATTTCAAAAATCAATATGCATTGAAGAAATAAATCTAACATGATAGGGTTTGTCTCTAATCATGAACTTGAATGTATTCATCATCAAGCAAGTCATCAACAATATAAATCAAGAGTATACTCATCATCATCAAACATAACAATATCATATCATCAAAAAAATATAAACATATATCATCATGTATACTACAACCATATCGAAGATAAATCACTAGAATATCGAAATATCATAATACAACCCCATCGAAATAGTTGAAATCAGTATCATCATAATCATCATACAACCACATCGAAAAGAAAAATAAGCATGTGAAATAGAATAGCAGTGGCGGCGGTCATAAAGGTGTAGAAGCATCATCCTTCCCTTCATCATATGAAACATCAATAAGATATAGAAAATAAAATATAGCAATGAAGTAAGGGAAGATGATACTCACAAAACATCTACTCCTCATCATTAGGTCATCTCGCCTCTGTGTCCCTCGCAGCTTGATCACTATAGCAATCATAATACCTCTGGTCTTCATATCGGAATCGATTGTAGAGGAAGTTTCCCATGTCTTCCATGTGGTCGCACAGTCTCTCCACATCATGGTGGAGGTGTCCAATAGACTCGGTCACCCTTCCCAAGGAGTCAATCACTCTGTCTATGTGGCGCTCTTGATTGTACATTTGCGCTGATAGTGCTTGAAATCCTGGATTATGGTGGCTAGCAAACCCTCCTCTCGGTGTGTGTGAAGAATCACTAGTAGGGTGTGAAGAATCATGCTGGGGGTGACTCCATGCCAAAGGGGTCGCCTCTTCCACCCCATGTGGGTGGTGGTGGAACAGTGCTAAGTGGCGGTGTGAAAGCGGCTTCAGCGGCACTTGGAGATAACTTCCAATTTGCTCTATCCTTGATAGTTTTCTTTTCAGGATGGGGTAAAGGTCGAGTAGGGACATTTGGTCCAAGGACCAAACAAAAGATATCCCCCTCTCTCACAATCATTTTCATAGCTATGCAAGACTCAATATCAACCCTTGCATTCCCTTTTGCCAATTCTACTCCATAGGGCTCAACTCCTAAATACTGGGCTATAGGAGTTATCAATCCTCCTATCACAATAGCTCCCCTTTTTGCCTTAGCAACTTTGTCCATATGTTTCACCATAAGGAAAGCAACATCCACAGCAAAACCATTAAGCATCGCCCAAAGACAGTAAAGCTCATGTTGACGGACCATACCATCACTATCTCCTCTACCAAACACGGTGTGTGCTAGCACTCTATGTGCATACTTGATACATGGTTTCATGATCTTTGAAGCTCTAGTAGAAATAGAATAAAAGTGACTTTCATTAATGATTTGGTTCCAGAAAATTCCCTCCATAAATCCTAGGGGCATCTGAGTGTATCCCCCTGTGCTCAACTAAAAAATATCTCTAATCTCCTGCAGTGTCAGTTTCCTTTCTTCATTGGCTATTCTAAATGTGATCTCCCCTTCAGTAGGGCCATTTGAGTATTCTCTCAAGTCAATGATCAGACTACTCAGAAATTCTAAAACCAATGGTAAATACGTGGGTGGATGCATCTGAAAAAATTTCTTGGCTTTTATCCTATCAAACATCCACAGCACATCCTCATATAGTCCTAAGGATTCCAAAGTCCTTTGGTCAACATATTTTGTGTTGATCACCTTTCTTTCCAAAATCTGATTATATCTATTCTCCTGCATCTCATTTCTAAAAATTATCCCATGTGGATTTTCAGGTTGAGATGGTTCAGCTGGAGTCTTCCCCTTCCTCCTTGGAAAAATGTCCTTCGTTCTTAGTGCCATTTCAAGCTATCAAGCTGCAAACTTCATGTTTAACGCAAATATAGCAATATAGTGACATAATTTTTCATTCTAAGTTAGGTTCACAGATAATATCAGTTTAATCATAGCTGTCACTCTTGAAAATTCATTTTCAAATCAAAACAGAGGAAAGCTGGGTGGAAAACAGAGTGGAAAACATGCGTATAAGCTCAATCTCGCTGAATACACTCTCCAAATCGGTTTAAAAACTCCAGAGTTGAACTAGAAATTGTTACCTATCCTTTAAGAAGTATTTACGAACAATAATCTCTAGAAATGGTTAAGAAACAAGGAAGGACAAGTGAAAGGGATGAAACTTGCATATAACCTCGCTAAAATGGTAAAATCGGACAAAAGAGTACACAATAAACGGTCGGAACTGGATGGGAAGAGTCGTCGGCGTCCACTAATGGTCGGAGAAGGTCAGAGATGTGAGAACGGCGCGAGAACGAAAGAGAACGAGTGGAAAAACCCTAAAAATGGCCCGTGAAAACCCTAAAATGGCACAGGACTTGCGTGCTAAAATTCAAAATACGGCTGTGTAATGTTTTACGACCATGCCGTAAAATCACGGAAACTCTCGGGTCAAAACTGGTTAAAAATTACGGTACCCGTGAAACAGTTTACGGTACCGCCGTAAAAATCATTCAGCAATTTTTTTTTGAAATTTTAAAAAAGTATGCCTGTAAAACAAATTACGGTAGTACCGTAAAATCAGGATAAGTTCATAAATCTCATCAGAAAAATCTCGCAAAAATACGGCTCGTAAAATAATTGATGGTGGTGCCGTAAAAACGAGGAGGCTCTCGGGTTGGTTTTGGCCACAAAATACGGTACCATGTAAATTTTTACAGTGGTGCCGTAATTTCGTCACAACTCTCTAGTCGAAAGTGGATTGGAAATACGGTACCGTAATATACTTTACGGCAGTGCCGTATTTTGCACCAAATCTCATTTTACCTACAAAAATAAAAGAAAAAATTAGTCCTAAGCAGAAATTAAAATAAAAGAAAAAAAATAGAGGTTAGAAAACTTGGGTTGCCTCCCAAGAAGCGCTAATTTAAAGGTCATTTGCTTGACCCTTTTGCTCTCGGATTTGATTGTGAATTCTTCAGCCCTTCTGATTTTTCTTTAGGTTGGGCATCACATTGAGCCACATAAGGCTCAGCCTTGAAACAATCCCCAATTTTGCTCCATATCTTCTGTCCTTTGTCAATCCACTTAGATCTCCTTCTTCTTCTTCTCCTTCCAGAAATTTTGTTTTTCTTTCCCTGTAATACTTTATCAACATCCTCAGAAGAATTGTTAGTTTCAACATTTGAGGATCCATCAAATAAATTTTGAACATCATAAATAACATCATCAATTATACCGATACTACAATATAATCCAGAGTATGAAAGTTTATTCATATAATCATTAAGATCAAACTCAACAATGTTTTCACAAATTTTAAAAGTAATTTTCCCTCTTTAACATCAATATGTGCTCCTGCAGTGGCTAAAGTGGTCTATTAAGAATTATAGGATTTCTATGATTTTCTTCCATGTCTAAAACTACAAAATCTGTAGGTAAGAAAAATTCACCTATTTTTATTGGAACATTCTCTTATATACCTACAGGATACTTTACCGATGAATTCGTGAGCTGTAAAGATATAGATAGGCTTAAGTTCTCCAATGTGTAGTTTCCTGTAAATAGATAGAGGCATTAGGCTCACACTTGCCAATTGAACAAGGTATAGAAAAACTACTTGGATCCTTCAGTTTTGGTAGTAATTTGTTTTGTATGATGGCACTACAATCTTCAGTCAAAGTTACAGTGCAAGTACCATAATCATCTAATTTCCTCTTACTAGACAATATTTCTTTCAAAAACTTTGCATAAGAAGGCATTTGAGAAATAGCTTCAATAAATGGAATATTAATATAATGCTTCTTCAAAACTTCAAGAAATTTGTCAAATTGTTTGTCTAGTTTATTTTGAACTAACCTTTGTGAAAAAGGTATTGGTGGTCTATAGGGTGGAGGTAAATTAGAGTTAGAATCATTTTCTTTACATGGCACATCCCCTTTTGGTTCATCACCCTTTTGAGGTGTTAAACTAGGTAAGGTTTGTTCATGTTTAGAAGACTCCTCTAATTCTAACTTATCATCATGATCATCATAAGACTCTTTCTCATTAAGTTCAACTTTCCCTTTAGGTTCTTCTAGTTGTTTCCCACTTCCAGTTATAATAGCATTATAGTGCTCCCTAGGGTTTAGTTCAGGTTTAGCAGGCAATTTCCTAGGGGGCCTGTAAGAACTACTAGCTTGTTGTGCAATTTGATTTTCAAGAATTTTGTTGTGGGCAGTCAAGGATCCTACTTGGAAGCTAATTGACTAACCATTTCCTTAAGATCTTCAATCTCCTTATTTTGTTTTGCATTAATTGATTTTGATTAGCCATCATCTTCTCAAGCATAGACTCAATGTTAGAATTCTTATTTTGATTTTGATTAAAATTCTGACTTGGTTTTGGGTATCCTTTATTCTCAGTGTTTCCCCCCACATTGTTATTGTTTTTCCATGAAATGTTGGGGAGATTTCTCCATCTCGGGTTATATGTACTGGAATAGGAATCATTTTTTCTACCTTGATTATAGTTCCCTATAGCATTAACATGTTCACTACCCTAATCTGCAATAACTCTATAATTTTCAGCATCATGACCATTGTTACCACATACATCACAAGTAATAGAAGAAATAGAAGTAGTTTGCATTTTGAAAGAATCAAACCTACTGCATAAAGTATCTACCTTCTCTGCCAAGGTACGCCATCCATCATTTTCGTTCTTACCATGAGAAGGTTTGTAGAATACTCCTCTCTCAGAAGTATATTGATTATGATTTAGAGCCATCTCCTCCAGCAATTTGAAAGCAACTTCAATCGTTTTGCTCATAAGAGCTCCACCTGCAGCAGCATCAACAGTTTGTCTGGAATTGTATAGCAATCCATTATAAAAAGTATGCAATAAAACCCAATCTTCTAGGCCATGGTGAGGACACTTCCGTTGTAAATCATTAAAGCGGTCCCATGCCTCACTGAAGGACTCTCCATCCTTTTGTTGAAAACTTGTAATTTGATTTATTTGTTGAATCGTCTTGCTTGGTGGGAAGTATTTCATCTGAAAAGAATTTGATAGTTGATCCCAAGTTGTGAAGGTCCCGGTTGGTTGCGATTGTAGCCATGATCTTGCTCGGTCCCTAAGAGAAAAGGAAATAATCTCAATTTCAGTGCATCATTAGAAACTCCATTAATTTTTATAGTATCACAATGTTCTAAAAATAATGCAAGATGTTGGTTCAGATCTTCCAGAGGAGATCCTCCAAACTGATTCTGTTGCATCATAGAAAGAAAAGCAGGCTTAATTTTAAAGTTGTTAGCCTCTATTGCTGATCTAGCAATGCTCGAGTGAATTTCTTGCGGATTAGGGGCTGCATAGTCTCTAAGTGTTCTCTGATTATTTTCCATGACTACAACTTCCTTCTATTGTGTCTCTTGTAAATCCTCTTCAAGTCTCAACTTCCTGCGCACTCTAAGTGTTTTGTTAATTTCAGGATCCAACGGAACATGAGGTCCTGACCTAAGACTCCTATGCATACATAGTAAATAGATCAAGTGATTTCAAGAAAAACAAAAAAAAACAGAAAATAAAAACCTAATAACAGTAAACAAAAATAAAACCTAGTCTAGAAATACTATCAATATCTTTAATATTGACAAAACTAAGGTCCCCGGCAACGGTGCCAAAAACTTGTTGTATCCCAAAAAGTAGGTAAACAAAACTTATTTATGAAGTCGCAACCAAAACTGATCGTATGGCGCACGGGGACTTGTCATCCCCTGATATGGCTCCAAATACTTGTTGAGTTACCACACTTGTTGTTATCTCCGCAAGTGCACAGATACTCGAAGTAATAAAGAAAGATATCGAACCCACAGAGACATATGTTGTCAAGTACCAAATAATTGATTTCTTCCTATCTAGGCAATCGAATAAAAGCAAAGTAAAGATCAAAAACACACGGGAAAATACTATCAGGGAGAAGCTGGGACTAGGGTTTCATTCACTTTAATTTTCATGACTAGAGATATAAGGATATTCATCAATCAAATTCTATTATGATAAAGGCATAATTTACTTTGTAAAGAGATTAACTCACTTTCATGCAGATAACCATGCAGAGACCAATCTTCTCTTTCGCGCAAGATTTATCCCAAGCTAATGATAAGTAAATCATCAAACAAAGAACTTGAGGATCACTTTCGTGCATCCGAGTTCTAAGTTTATCACCTCGAGTGGAAACTCAAGGATCACTTTCGTGCATCCGAGTCTCAACACAAGTTCTACCTATGGTTATCCAACATTCTGATCCTCACTTTTGTGCAAGATCTCCATGTTTAACACAATAACTCAATCCTAAGTTCATAATTATCATCATGGCAATTTAAACTACTAAAATAAAGAAATAAGAACTTAACATAATTTCTTACGGTGAGTTCCTATTAATCAATTTTAGGGTTCCAAGTTCTCAAGCAAATTACCTTTCGGTCCTTATTGCGAAAACTCTAAATCATGATGACAAAAAGTAAACTAAGGAGAATCTTAGAGCAATAATCGCATAGGTAAAATTATCAAAATAGAATAATCATGAAGAAAGTAAAAAGTATCTAGTCATTAAGAAAATCAAAGGGAATTACTTCCCCATGTCCCAAATAGTATTTAAGCTAGCATGGTGAAGAAAATACAATATTCCATTGTTTAAGAAGATCAAAAATCAAAGGAAAAGAGGTTTTAGGAAAATACACCACGGCTATGAACTTAAACACAACCGTAATTTGCAAAGGGGGCGCTGTGAATAGTGTTGGCACCCGCGTTTTTCCTCGATTTCTCCTCCAATTGATCTCCTTTCATTCTCAAACTTCTGGTACGTTGTCTCCTCCTCCAGGCAAAGCTTCAGTATGAATTTCACGGCCGGAGATGCTCTGGATTTGTCGCGGCGACGAAACACTAGGCGGCGGTGTGTAACTCAATTTATCCCTATATAGTTGATGAAAATTGGGGCTTTTGGTGTCTTCGTGATCCTCTAGTCGAAAGCTCTCCTTCTTCTTCTTACGGCATCAAGTTTAAAGGTCTGGATCATCTGCAATCTTCACCACAAAAATTGGGCTTCAAAATTGACTATGGAGTCACGTTCAATACTAGAAATACGGTAGTGTAATATTTCACGGTAGTGCCAAAAAATCGGTCGTGTTTTCTGATCTGATGTTTTCTAGACAACACGGCACTGTAAAATGGTTCACGGCACTGCCATAAAATTGGCTGAACTCTCTGGTCGAATTCGTTTGGAAAATGCAGCCTGTGTCAAAGTTTCCGGTAGTACCGTATATTTCATTAAACCTTCTGGTCGGAAATTCCACCAATTTACGCTAGTGCTCTGATATTACGGTAGCGTACGGAAATACGGTACCGTAATATAAAATATGGCACTACAGTATTTTAGTGTTTTGCTCTGATTTGCATGAAATTTGTCAGGTGATCTCCTCTTGATGATAGTAACTCTTCCATGTCTTTGATTTTGCTCGAAAACACCTCAAAATAGTGCCTTTTTACCTGAAAATCATGAAAAACCAAAATAGAAGTAGATTTTACAATATTTGTTAAATTTAGCATAAAAATAAGCAAAAGATCTTCAATTTAGCATGAAAAGATATATAAAATGATACAAAATATACTATATATTTTGGTGTCATCAACTACCGTAAAATCGGTCGAGTTCTCTGGTCAAAAATCTCTAGCAAATATGGCACCGTAAAATAGTTTACGGTAGTGCTGTAATATTGGCTGAACTATCTGGTCGAAAAGGTCTGGAAATTACGGCATATAAAATAGTTTACAGCAATGCCGTAATTTCAGTGAATGTCTCTGGTTTGAAGGCGTTTCAAATTACGGCCTGTGTAAATTATTACGGTACAGCCATAATTTTCATGAAATCTTCTGATGAAAAACTCCCCAAATTACGGCAGTGCTCTGATATTACGGCAGCGTACGAAAATACAGTACCGTAATATATATTACGGCCCTGCCGTATTTTGGTTCGTGGCTCCAATTCTCATGAAATTTGATGTGTGATCTCCTCTTGATGTTGTGAATTCATCCATGCATCTGGATTGCTTGAAATCGACTGAAAATCATGCCTTTTTCCTTAAAAATCATTAAAAACCAAAAAGAGTGTAGATTCTGCAAATATCGATAAAAAAGGCATAAATATAAGCAATGTTTATGAATATGACAGAAAAACACCAATGAAATGGCACTAAATTTACTATAAATTTTGGCGTCATCATGTACATATGATGCAGATGAACCAAATGCACAACAACGACAATGCGAGTATATGTGAAATTTCATACATGAATGTAATATACATATTGGACCATGCACAGTTCCTAGGGCATATTCACCAACGCATACACCATTTCATTATAGCATTGTGCTATGCCTCCCTATTTATAATAGGTAGGGACACAAACCTTAGGCTACAAACTTGCTACATGTCACCACCATAGAGTGCTCCCTCTTTCCTCCTTATTTAGCTAAAGACAAAATCATGGTGGTCTTAGCTTGTAGGTGCCTATGCAAGCAGGAAGAGGGCAAAGGGTTGAGCCTCTGCATCTCCAATTTAGGTACTTTACTTATAAGAAGGCGAATGCACAAGTAGTCAGTCTGGGGTCAAATATGCACAATGATAATTACTTGTTAATGCACGATAGGTGACTGGGCTTATCTCCATGTAGCTCCATATAGACTTAAATTATTAATATAACTTGGTCTGAGACTATTTGATCAATCTGCAGGACCAAAATGTCTATGTGCGTGACCTCATAGGTGATGGAGGGGCCGACCCTACCCCTAGAAGGTCTGGTAGGGCTAGGAGGAATCCCATTAGATATGGCCTTCCCTCCTAGGTCACCCTTTTTTCCGTATTTGCACCTTCCTTATTTGCAATTTGCTTTCAATAAGCTCTAGTGCACCTTGAAGTTTCCTTATTAGGTCATGCATTACCTTCTAGAATAGTCTACTAGTTTTTGTGTCAATAATTGGGTAGGATAAAGCCCAGCTCAAGGGAAGCTAAAGAAGCTCAAGCTAAGCCACTCAAGTGGAGCTCCAATTATGGAAAGAAGCACTTCAACACCTTAACTAGAGACTTCAAGTTGAAGGAGCTTACCTTGAATGAAGCTCCACCTTCCAAATCAGTCCAAGGCGCCACCTTTGGAGGAGAATTCGAATGCAAGGAAGGACCAGCCCTCCTCTTACCATTTGTGCCAAGCCTTCAATGCGCCTCTATCAAGATCCACAAATCAGGGAGAGAATTAATGAGAACAAATGTGTTCACACCTTGTTTGGAAAGAGACCACCGAATACTCATCCACAAAATAATCCTCTCAACGTTTGAATCAAGCCAACAAAAGGAAAGAGACCAAGAGGATTCGGCCACAAGAAAGCTCCATCAAAGAAAGAATTCAAAATTCAAATTGCTAAAGGAAATGTTTTAATTGAGCATTAACTTCTTCCATATCTTTGTAATTGCGCCTAGGGTGAATTGTCACCCTTGCCCATGGCTTGTTGAGCCTATAAGTTGTAGCCCTCTTCTCATTGTCGAATTAGTTGCCTAGATTGAAAATTCAAAGTGTTAGCAATGGTGCTTGTGTCGCCAAGACCCTTCTACCTCCCTCTTCTCTAAAGGGCCGAGCCCTTTCCCTTCACCTCTTCTTCTCTAGTCGAAAGTTCTAATCCCCCATCACCTTCAAGATCTTTCCAAGCGCAAGCAAACTCCTTCAAACCATTGGCATGGATGCAAACTTGGGGCCGAGAGCAAAATTGAATAAACCATCAAAGCTAAGTGCTCTAACTCTTTGTGATGTTTCTTCCTTTTTCCCAAGAGCATTTTCCTACACTAAGTTGAACTATTGATTGTAGGTTGGCGCAAGTTTTGGGAGAGCTCCTTGGCGCAAGTGTTCCCTCTTCTTTTCCCTCTCCTCTCCTTAGTTAAAGTGTTAAGGGAATTTCTGAGTCTTAACCTCCCCCTTAATTCTTGATCTATAATATGAATCCGTGGGATGTGCGGATCTTGCTTGTCTGTGTTTGCTTGTAATGATGCAACTCCTTCCATCAGAGTAGGACCGTTGAAGACCGGGGAGTCACGATCCTTCTATTCTCAACGATCGCACTGTGAGTATTCCTTCTAGTAATTTCAATTCATAGATTAAGAGTCATTTCAGTTTGTAGTTTCAAAGTAATCTAGTTTTCAGGTTTTCCCTACTTATAAAATACAAAAAAATAGTTTTCAATTTTGTTAGAAGTAATCCGGTTTTCTTATTTTACAATATACAAAAAAAAACTACTTTCTCAAAGCGTTGTTTGCATGCATCGTGTTTGTGGATGACCCCCACCTCCATCAGTTTGGTATCAGATCCAATCTTAGAATAGATTTTTAGCCAAAAAAAAAACTAATTTTCAACTTCTAAGACTTTCTTTGGACCTAGGTGTTTTAAAGAAGTGGTTTTTCATAATCTGCTACTATACTTATCATATTACTCTTAGTAGCCTTATTTTCAAAACTACTCTCTTTCAAAACTACTACCACAATGACCACTAGATTTGGTGAAAACTACAATAATCACCCTGAAACTGAACCTAATGAGACTACTAGGATGTATCAAATGATAATGGAAAGGTTTGACCAAATGGACACTAGGATTCAAAATCTAGAAACCCGTAGAGGCTCTAGATCTTCTATTCGCCCCTCAAGTGAACCCATCATAGAGCAACCCACTAGAAACCATAGGGATTTTCCTAGGTAAGACCAAGAACCTGAATGGGATGAGCCACGTGCTCAACCCAACCACAGACCTAGGGAGGTTGATGTGCAACGCAACATCAAACTCACACCCCCAACCTTTAGTGGTTCCCTTGACCCTAGAGAGTTCTTAGATTGGGTTGACAAGCTTGAACGATATTTTGATTGGAGCATGATGCCTAATCGATCTAAGGTTAGGTTCACCCGTTGTCTCTTAGAAGGTAGTGCTAGGTTATACTGGACAAGTGTAGAGAGGAACCAAGAAGTGTTTAGGCACCCTCCTATTGAGAGATGGGAAGAGATGCGAGACAAGCTTAGGGAAAAGTATGTCCCTCCCTACTTCCAACTCAAAATAATTGATGAAACCATGAGCCTAGTCCAAGGTAGCCAATCTGTCACCGATTACACCACTAGGTTTGATGAGCTCCTTTTAAGGAGTGGCATCCATGAAGAGTCCCATGTTTCCCTTAGCAGATATAAGAATGGACTTAGACCCGAGATCAAAAGAGGAATGACCTATTTCCAAATAGAGTATAGAGAAATCGCCTACCAAAGAGCTTTATAGGTAGAGGAAAACCTTAAAAGAGCTTTTAGGAGAGAGTTTAGTTCCCCTAGAACTTATCCTAAGACACCTACATCAAACCCCTCAAGCTCCCAATCCAAAGCCCCAACATCAACACCCTCTAGACCTAGAACTGTCCAAGAAGCTAGAATCACTTGCCATGCTTGTCACCAAGTAGAACATTACATGAAAGACTGCCCCAAGAGAGTCCTATACTTAGGTGAACAGAAACATGAGGAAACCTATGAGGAAAACCATGAAGAAACCCATAACCCAGATACTGGATGCATGATATGTGAAGAGTTAGTCTATGATAGTGGTGAAGAGCAAACCCAAGACACCTTAGGAGTAGTTAGGTGCACTCTAATCAAACCTATCCCAACTGAAGACTGGCGTAGGACTAGTATCTTCCACACCTACACGAAATGCAATGGCAACATGTGCAAAGTAGTGATAGATGGGGGAAGTAGTCTGAACGCAGTCTCCCACACAGCCTTAGTGAAGTTCAACCTTAAGGCGGAACCGCACCCTAGTCCCTATAGCATATCCTGGGTCAACCAGTCTAGTGTCCCAGTTACCCATAGGTGCTTAGTGCCTATTCAGTTTGCCATCTACCAAGGCAAGATTTGGTGTGACTTCATAACCATGGATGTCGCCCAAGTCTTACTCGGTCGCCCTTGGTTATTTGACATGGATCTTATCCACTACGGTCGGACTAACACTTATGTCTTTAGCCATGATGAGCAAAAGTTCAAACTGAAGCCTTCCATGCCTAATGAACTTAAGGCTTCCACTAATAAGGGTAGGATAGAAGAACCTAAGGAACCCAAACCCACCATCCAACTCATAAGGTCCCATGCCTTCACCCAAAATTGCTTAGAGTCCAAACAAGTGTACTCCCTAGTCATTAAGGAAACCAACCCAGATGAGAAGTTGAGACCCTACTCTCAGGGTACTCTGAGCTCACTAGAGATGAACTTCCCAATGGCCTACTTCCCCTTAGAGAAATCCAACATGCCATAGACCTTGTCCCGGGTTCCACTCTCCCACACTTGCCTCATTATAGGATGAACCCAACTGAGCATCAAGAGCTCAAGAGGCAAGTAGATGAACTTCTAGATAAAGGTTTCATTAGGGAAAGCCTTAGCCCATGTGCAGTGCCAGCCCTTCTTACCCCAAAGAAGGATGGAAGCTGGCGCATGTGTATAGACTGTAGGGCAATGAACAAGATAACCATCAAATATAGATTTCCAATCCCAAGATTAGATGACATACTTGACATGCTGGTAGGTTCTAAGTGGTTTAGCAAGCTAGACCTTAGAAGTGGATACCATCAAGTTAGGATAAGACTTGGGGTTGAGTGGAAGACAGCTTTTAAGACTAAGGATGGTTTATATGAGTGGCTAGTCATGTCCTTTGGTCTCTCTAATGCCCCCTCAACCTTTATGAGATTAATGAACCAAGTCTTGAAGCCTTATATAGGAAGATTCTTAGTAGTTTACTTTGATGACATCCTAATTTATAGCAGGATCCAAGAAGAACACATGGAACACCTTAGGAAAACCCTAGACCTACTTTAGGAAGAAAAGCTATACCTTAACCTGAAAAAATGTTCTTTCCTCTCCCCTACGGTTGTCTTCTTAGGCTTCATAGTATCTGACCAAGGACTTCAAGCTGACTCTAGCAAGATCTAAGCCATCTTAGACTGGCCTGAACCCAAAACCTTGACTGAGATTAGGAGCTTCCATGGTCTAGTTGCCTTCTATAGGAGATTCATTAGAAACCTTAGCACCATAGTAGCCCCTATAACCAATTGTATGAAACTAGGTGAGTTTAGTTGGCCTAAGCCTGCTAGTAGAGCCTTTGAGGAGCTTAAGGCTAGAATGACCACTGCCCTAGTCCTGAGATTACCTGACTTTTCTAAAGTTTTCATAGTGGACTGTGATGCCTCAGGAGTAGGAATAGGAGGTACCCTTAGTCAGGAAGGTCACCCCGTAGCCCACTTTAGCAAAAAATTAAATGAGGCTAAACAAAGATATACTACTTATGATAAGGAGTTCTATGCTGTGGTTCAATCTTTAAGGCACTGGAGACACTACCTAATACATAATGAATTTATTTTGAATAGTGACCACCAGGCTTTATCTTTTTTAAGTGCTCAGAAGAAATTAAATGTTAGGCATGCTAAATGGGTAGAATATCTTCAACAGTATACTTTTGTTTTAAAACATAAGTCTGGAACTGCAAATAAAGTTGTTGATGCTTTGAGTAGAGTAACTTTACTTGTGCAAAAATTATCTGTTGAAGTAGTTGGATTTGATCGCATGAAGCATGAATACTTAGAATGCCCTGATTTTTCAAGCATATATTCTGAGCTTAGCATAGACCCTTTGAGTCATCCCCTCTATACCCTAAGGGATGAGTTTTTGTTTCTTGGGCCAAAGTTGTGCATTCCCAAGACCTCAATCTGAGACTTCCTTATTTGGGAGATCCATGGAGGAGGGTCTGCCGAGCACCATGGCCGGGACAAGACTCAAGCCTTAGTGGAGGAATGGTTCTTCTAGGCAAACCTCTATAGGGATGTGGCTAAGGTTGTCAAACATTGTACGACCTGTCAGACAAGTAAAACTCAGAAACATAACTTTGGTCTGTAAACGCCCCTACCCATTCCTCAGGCACCCTGGCAAGACCTTAGCATGGATTTCATCTTAGGTTTACCAAGGACTCCCTCTAGACATGACTCTATTTTCGTCGTTGTGGATAGGTTTACCAAGATGGCACACTTTATACCTTGCTATAAAACCACAGATGCATCACATGTAGCTAGGTTATTCTTTAAAGAAGTTGTTAGACTTAGAGGTACCCCTCTGACTATAGTATTTGATAGGGATTCTAGGTTTGTTGGACATTTCTGGAAAACCCTGTGGGCTATGTTGGGAAGAAAACTCAAATTCTCCATGGCCTATCATCCTCAGACGGATGGGCAGACCGAAGTGGTCAACCGATCACTTGGGAGCATTTTGAGGAGTTTGGTGGGAGAGCATCCAGGCACGTGGGATAAGCTATTACCCATTGCCGAGTTCTCCTACAACAGTGTTGTCAATAAGACCACAGGATTATCCCCCTTTCAAGCCAACTTAGGGTACCAACCTAGAAAACCTGTTGACCTATTTCCTTTACCAAGACACTCTCATGCTTCTATGTCTGGTAGAGATTTTGCTACTCACATGTCACATTTGCATCATGAAATACATTGTCAAATACTTGATGTTGTTAATTCTTATCGCAAGAGTGCTAACAAGAAACGCCGAGAAAGGAAATTTTCTGTAGGTGAATAGGTTATACTGCGGGTCAAGGAGGAGCGCATACATGGATCTGGCCGCAAGTTGGACGCAAAGGGAATCGGACCCTTTAACATCATGGAGAAGATCAACGATAATGCCTATGTTTTGGATCTACCACCAGACTTGGGGATCCCCACCACTATCAACGTGGAGAATCTCACACGCTATGTGGAGCCGGTACTCATTGAGGAGTTGGCTGACAGGCTCGAGCCACAGAGCATACTTGAGGATCAGACCCAACTCATCCCGAACGAGGTACAAGTATTTTATCGTGTTAAGTTTACTTCGGGTGTGGAGGCTTGGCTTCCTGAGAGTGAGTTGGCACTGGCCACCCCATAGTTGCTCCAAGGGTACAAGGATAATTCTCTAGAGGAGAATTTTTCCCACCCAGGGAGAAATGATGGAGGGGCCAACCCTACCCCTAGAAGGTCTGGTAGGGCTAGGAGTAATCCCATCAGATATGGCCTTCCCTCCTAGGTCACCCTTCTTTCCTTATTTGCACCTTCCTTATTTGCAATTTGCTTTGAATAAGCTCTAGTGCACCTTGAAGTTTCCTTATTAGGTCATGCATTACCTTCTAGAATAGTCTACTGGTTTTTGTGTCAATAATTGGGCAAGATAAAGCCCAGCTCAAGGGAAGCTAAAGAAGCTCAAGCTAAGCCACTCAAGTGGAGCTCCAATTATGGAAAGAAGCACTTCAACACCTTAACTAGAGACTTCAAGTTGAAGGAGCTTACATTGAATGAAGCTCCACCTTCCAAATCAGCCCAAGGCGCCACCTTTGGAGGAGAATTCGAATGCAAGGAAGGACCAGCCCTCCTCTTACCATTTGTGCCAAGCCTTCAATGTGCCTCATTAAGATCCACAAATCAGGGAGAGAATTAATGAGAACAAATGTGTTCACACCTTGTTTGGAAAGAGACCAGCGAATACTTATCCACAAAAGAATCCTCTCTGTTGGGGTATGCCCTTAAGGCTAATGTTTGAGGCCTTGGGATTCCATGAGTATCATGTATATAAACTCTTTTGTTTATAAAGGAAATGGTTGTTATTCAGGTTGTTACATTGTCTGCTGCAATATGTGTACTTCTGAATAATGTCTCAAAGCTGTTCAGCTAGGCTGACATGCAGTTAAGTCCTTAGTCAAGATATCTTGGTAAACATAAGACAGCCTTGATATGATTGAGACTAATGTGTGTTCTAATCTTATAGGATGCTTCGAGCATGGAATAAGATGTAGACTCATAGGTACATTGGATGTACTGGACAGACCCTATTAGGATATTCAATTGCTTGTCACAATGTGAATAATCCTTATGCTACAAGTGGCACATGTCCTCTGACTTGAGATCACTTGTGTTTCTAAATGATGATTGTCATTGTTTTGAGGTAGTTCAATATCATTTGAAATATAATGGTTATAGACTATCTTGGATAATGATCATGAGTCAGGTTAGGACACTAGTGATAGATATAGGATTGCCATCTCCTTAATTGGAGTGAGATGTTCTGAAGGGCCCCCCCCCCCTGAATGAGATGATTGAGAATGTGTATGGCCATACCCAAGTGACTATGTTCATCTGATCTAATCATGCTCATCATATTGGAGTTACAGGCTTGACACGCTTGTCCAATAAGAACATCCAGTGGCAAAGGACACATGCATGCCTTGTGAAGTGGATTCACACTTGTGCTATGTTTTGGGTGTAGTCTTGGAAGACTCTTTTCTTTATATCGGGAGACAGTGATGTGTTGCTAGATACCTCTCACTGATCGTGATAACGTAAGTTATCGTTACCGACATTTAAAGGAAACCCTCAGGGTCGCACAATTTGATGATGTGGCTTACTTGAGTCAGATCGTGTGGACTGAATTGTTTTGGTTCAGTTTAAAGGAGTTTAAACTCTGATTGCAAGTGAGATCTGGCCTGATCATGTTTGATTGATTAGGGCTTGAGATCGGTAAGCTTCGATCGAGAGTAGTGATGCTAGATCGGTGAGATCAAAGGCATCAAGAGATGTACGGTTAGATCTCGAACCTTCATGGTTCAGATGAGATTTAGACCATGGCTTGGCTTGGTTCAATTTGATCTTTGAACCAAAATCAATTAGACCGAATTCTATTTGAACCGGTTCACATATGTGTGAACGCATGGTTAAATCGAATTGGCGTTTTGGTTTGGTTCATAAGAGACATGAACGCTTGTAGTGATGACTTACCATTTTTGGAAGTGGAGGTTTCGGAAATGGTTTCTCAACGCTTCACTTTGGATGAGAACGTTGGTCTCTCTCTCAACTCAACGCCTCTTTCTCGGTGTGGAGAGTTTTGACGAGAACAAGGAGGAGTTCATCCACGCCAAGATCATCTCCTTTTTCCTTCATTCGATCAAGGACATCTTGGAGATCCTTGCTAGCACAAGGAGCAACAAGAAGCAAGTCAATTCTCATCTTGTGTGCGCATCTTGTAGAGGAGACCCTCTTCGATCTCTTCTTCCAAGGGACCATCCGAAAGATGGCTATGGTATGATCTACTCTTGATCTATTCAATCTATGATAGTTGATCATATGACATGCAAAAGATCATCAAACCCTTGCTACCGCTTGCAAAGTTTTATTTGCGCCATGCTTAGGGTTTGCGCCCCCCTCTCGGAAGGGGTTCTTCACTCTCAACGTTTGAATCAAGCCAACAAAAGGAAAGAGACCAAGAGGATTCGGCCACAAGAAAGCTCCATCAAAGAAAGAATTTGAAATTTAAATTGCTAAAGGAAATGTTTTAATTGAGCATTAACTTCTCCCATATCTTTGTAATTGCCCCTAGGGTGAATTGTCACCCTTGCCCATGGCTTGTTGAGCCTATAAGTTGTAGCCCTCTTCTCATTGTCGAATTAGTTGCCTAGATTGAAAATTCAAAGTGTTAGCAATGGTGCATGTGTCACCAAGACCCTTCTACCTCCCTCTTCTCTAAAGGGCCGAGCCCTTTCCCTTCACCTCTTCTTCTCTAGTCGAAAGTTCTAATCCCCCTATCACCTTCAAGATCTTTCCAAGCACAAGCAAACTCCTTCAAACCATTGGCGTGGATGCAAACTTGGGGCCGAGAGCAAAATTGAAGAAACCATCAAAGTTAAGTGCTCTAACTCTTTGTGATGTTTCTTCATTTTTCCCAAGAGCATTTTCCTACACTAAGTTGAACTATTGATTGTAGGTTGGCGCAAGTTTTGGGAGAATTCCTTGGCACAAGTGTTCCCTCTTCTTTCCCCCCCCCCCCCCCTCCTCTCCTTAGTTAAAGTGTTAAGGGAATTTGTGAGGCTTAACCTCCCCCTTAATTCTTGATCTGTAATATGAATCCGTGGGATGTGCGGATCTTGCTTGTCTGTGTTTGCTTGTAATGATGCAACTCCTTCCATCAGAGTAGGACCGTTGAAGACCTGGGAGTCACGATCCTTCTATTCTCAACGATCGCACTGTGAGTATTCCTTCTAGTAATTTCAATTCATTGATTAAGAGTCATTTCAGTTTGTAGTTTCAAAGTAATCTAGTTTTCGGGTTTTCCCTACTTATAAAATACAAAAAAATAGTTTTCAATTTCGTTAGAAGTAATCCGGTTTTCTTATCTTACAAAATACAAAAAACTACTTTCTCAAAGCGTTGTTTGCATGCATCGTGTTTGTGGATGACCCCCACCTCCATCAATAGGTTCCATGTGACACTAGTAGTGATGATCGGCCAAGATCAACACAAGTAGTGAGGGGTATCTAGCAACACATTGCTACTACCCAAGCCATAGGAATTAAGTTGTCTATAAGTTATGACATATATAGGTTGTTCACCTAGGTATGGTAATACACTTTCAATCATAAACCAAACGGTGGGGCCCTATGGATGTCATACTTCTCAAAGCAAAGAAGGAACAAATCCTACTATTGAAGTATCATACTTCTCACACTGCCTATGATGTACCCACTAACAATAGTTATGAACACCTTGTTATAGTGAGGTGGTAGGTTGTATCAAAGTTCATCACTCACCATATAGAAGTGTTGAGAACCTCAAGTCGAAGGACCAATGCATAACTTCACTTAGGGAAAATGACTTTGTGACACCAAAGCCCATTATCATGATGGGTCGATCTAGTACATCCTGTTTGATGCACCTGTGTGACCGCGTTGATGCTCAATGATGCCGCACGTGATGACGGTGATACCAGCGGCACCACTGTTGGTGTTTATGCCCTAAGACCGATTATTGGTCTATCTTTTGTACTACTTGACATTGACATTTCTTATATATCATTCTGGCATTGTCGTTATCATGCTTAGTTTACATCTGTGATTGTATTCTTACATAATAATGTCCCTGGGATAGCTCTGGTGCATGTGAGACTGGTATATAGGCTGGCCAAGCATAAGGTGCTAACGCAGACATATGGGTATATCAGTAGTCGATATACTGGACCGACTCGTTGTAAGGCATTGACTTGGTGTCATGAGTTATCCTCACAAATGATAGGAGATCTATTGATCCCTTGACTTGTGGTCGTTGACTCTTCTATATGATTAGAGACATGCTTTGATACAACCTAACACCTCACCATAGTTGGCAAGTTATAACGGTTGTCACTGAGTATGTCACAACCCATACAACAAGGTCAATTGACAGATAGAGGATTTGTCCCTTCTAGAGAGAAGCTTCATATCCATGGGGCACCCCCGATAGTTCTATGACTGAAAGTGTATGGCCACACCTAGGTGAAAACGTAATTTAGTCATGACTATGAGATTGGGTAAAAACAAGTGGTGACACACTTGTCCAATCAGATATCAAATTGGTAAAGAGACTCTGATGCATTAGTACCTAGTTGCGATGATAGGGATGTCGATGTCGATATCTATTCCGATGACTTGGGTAGCAGCGATGCACTACTAAGTGCCAATCACTGCTTGTGATGGCCTTAGGTCATAACTGCCAGTGTTAGAGGAACCTACAGGGTCGCATACCTTGATACTCGAGTTCTCATTTTGATCGGGAAGCCTTATGATCGAGTTATTGGATAACTCGGATCTATTTGGGAAATTTCATCGGTGCCAATGAGCCTGATGACATAGAAGATACTTATTAGAGCCAAACTTCATTTTTGGCAGGTCAACACAAAATTTGTTGGGGAATACCGAGTGTAATTAAAATTTTGCAGTTCCAGGACATAGCAGTAAAACATTACACCAGAAAACATATTCCTTTCCCAAGGATCCATGCGAGAAGGAGAACACAAGGATGTGTTAGAGATTATACCTCTCTTGCTCGTTTGGTTGATGATGCCGTGTTGACGACGCTCAAGTGCTCGTCCTCTACAAGTATCCATGCGTCGACCTTCTCAACGTTGCTCCCTTCCACACTTGGTGCTAGCCTCGGGAAGAGAATCAAGCCTCGAGGGTTCCTTTACTTCACTTGCGCCACCTTCGAGGAAGTTGTTCCAAGTGCCAGGGAAAATGCCGTCAACTCCTTGTCCTCCTTACTCCAAGGGAGGAGGAAGAGGATGAGTTTCGGCCCTTAGGAAGATGAAGAAGAGTTGTCGCCACCAAGCCCTTCTCCAAGTTGCGCCAAGAGGATAAGAAGGAGAAGAATGCTTGCGGCTTCAAGGAGGAAGAGAGATTGCACCACCACTAAGTTGCTCTCGCCCTTGCTCTTCTTATTCACGCCAAGGAGATGCATCAAAGAGGCTCACGCATGCATCTGTTATATAGATGCAACCAGCGGATTAGCAAGAGGGGTGGGCGCAACTTCTTCCAAGGAGAAATCGGCTAGGGTTAAGGGATTGGGTGCAATTAGGGTTTGAGGTAAGGAAAGTCTCCAAGACTTCACCATAAACCTCATCCCCTCTTCCATATGTGCCTAAGACCTTTCCATAGAAGTCCTCAAGCCATATCAGCCCCCAAGTCTTGCCATAGAGGCATGCATACCATCAAGGGTTCAAGGGCTAGGTGCCAATTGCTTCCTAACGAAGCATTAGGCGCCTCTTTCAGCCCATTACACCCTTCATGCGGCCATGGGATAATTTATCCCCATTATACCCTTTTATCCAATTCTCTCTTCATGATAACTTGTTATTGGGTCTCATTGGGTAATGAGCTAGCCCAAACTTTATTACATGGGCTGATTAAGACATTGGATCTAATCCAATGCAACCCTAATCCAAATGTGACCATTCTAGGTCAATTTCTTGTTAACCTGCCAAAATGAAGTTTGGCTCCAATAACTCTCTTGCAACTCATTAGGCCCATTGGCGCTGATGAAATCTTCCAAATAGATCCAAGCTATCCAATAACTTGATTAAGGCTTCTGATTAATGCAATGTCAATAGTCTATTGCATGTGACCCCATAGGATCCAAATGACTATGGCAATGATGATAGAATATCATAAGTAGTGAGAGGTATCTAGCAACACATCACTACTACACATGTCATTGGACTTAAGTCATCTGGCAACAACTCCTAAACAAGCAACGAGGATTCCCATGCATTATGTATCCCTTTGCCTAAACTAATATCCTACCATTGGAATAGTCTCAAGTTTATTAATCCCATCTATTGGTCATAACTCAAATAGTATGGCCATACATTCCTGTCATGCACCAATGAGGTGGGGCGCCCCAAAGTGGATATCATGCGTCCAATAAGGAAGGGGCAAATCCTACTAATGGTCATCCGTGTCTCTACATGACTTATGATATGACCAATGACAATCGTTTTGGTCACCCATTTACGGAGAGACGTAAGACTGCATCAAAACATATCCATCATCAAATCTAGACATGAACACCTCAAGACTAAAGATCAATGCAAACCTCTCGTATGTGAGATTGACCTGTTGACTAGACATGTCAATCCTCTCGGTGCGTCACTCCAGTGCATCCAATGCACTTGTATGTCTACGTTACTATGCCCCACACCTAATCAGCCCATACATCAGTCTCACCTGGACCAAAGTTGTCCCATATCTGCTAAGGCACCTTGACTGGGGATTACTTATGAGAATGAATCCATCCAATCTCCTGAGACATTATTTATGCAATTCAATACATCATCGCAGGTAAAGCAATCTGCATAATAACGACCATGCCTTTATCAATTCTATCAATGTACATTCAAATAATGCCGGACCATGTCCATACATTGGTCTGTAGGGCATAAACACTAACAATCTCCCACTTGCACTAAGACCAAGGGCAACTAAGTTCATTCAGTTTCATTTCTCTAGTATGACTTATCTAGCTCCGCTGCACTAGAGGCTATGTCAGTGGGTTTTTCCAGATTGTTATCTGTGTTTATTTTAAAATTTTGACCATCATCTTTATCCATGATCTCTAAGATCAGATGATATCGTTGCAGTACATACTTGAGTGCTAAGTTCCTTCATTTATTCTATGGCCCCAGTAAGAATCATACTGGACCATCAAGCCCTAGGGACTAGATCAAGTTCAAGTAAATGAAGCTGCTTCATTGGCTGCCACAAGAAGCTGCAATGTACTCAGCCTTAATTGTAGAATTTGCTACTATGGTTTGAATAAAACTCTTATAGCATTTATTACCACACCAAGGCAAAATGCAAATCCTGGCCGTGAGCTATAGTCATTAGACTAGAACAAAATATCAGTGTACCCCTGTTCAGAAAGTTCTTCCTATCTATCACAGACTAGACCTCAATCCTTTATACTCCCCAAGCATGAAGGATTGCTTTCACAGCTATCTAGTGTTTGAACACGAGGATCTGATTGAAACTTACTGGCCATGCTCCAAGCATTCACCACATATGGTCTTGTTCATATTGCACAAAACATGATCTATCCTATATCCAATGTACTAGGATTATAGACTCATGTTACTACTCTCTAGCTGTGTCATAGGTCATAGCATTTTTGAGAGAGTCAGACCATGTCTTCCTGGAAGGTATCAACGTTTGGGATTACACAATATGAACCTCTCCAGAATTTCCTGGATGAACGTAGATTGACTAAGGGCAATGACTTTCTTGGATCCCTATAGATCCTTATGCCAGGATATAGACCCGCATTCCCTAGGTTATTCTTCTCGAAATACTTCCAAAGCCATGACTCCACCGCATCAAGAGCTTGGATGTCATTTCATATGAGGAGAATATCGTCAATCAGGTAGACCAAGAAACACTATGATGCTCCCACTAATCTCCTTGTAAATACAGGCTCCTTTTAAAGATGCTTGCATAAGACCATGCATATCTTCATGGCCTCTATATGAAAACCTTTCGACTATTTCCATATAGACGTCCTCTTCTAGACGTCTATCAAGAAAAGCAGTTTTCATAACAACTCGCCATAACAGAAAATGCAATTATAACAGGCAGAGACCTAATGGACTCAAACCAAGCTATTCGAGAAAATTTCATCATTATCCACCTAGTGGATTTCTTAGGAATTTTCTATCCACTAGCTTGCCATTGTAGGTAACTATGTTACCATTCCATGTCTATCTCCCTTTTGAAGACCTATTTACAGCCTATGGGTGTTACCCCTTTGGCAGCTCAATCAAGTCCCACACTTGATTAGCAGATATGGAGTCCATTACGGCTCTTATGGTGCTTTAGCCATTACTTGGAATCTGGTCCATCGTCCTCTTCCACTTCCTCATAAGTCTTAGGCTCATCCTTGATGAAAAATTCATCATTCCCAGCATTTCGAATCCATCCAGACTTATGTTGTTCCTATGTTACTTGGACCTTAGGTTGACGTTCAACTTGTATGTGAGATTCTACTCTCCATTTGTGTCTAATTATATTGTGGTTGATCTTGGACCATGTCCTAATCAAATATACTCCCACTAGCTTCTTTCAAAAGAAATATCTCCTCAAGAAAGATAGCAGTTTGAGCAAGAAATGTTTTGTTCTCACTGGGATAGATAAAGTACCCTTTGGTACTCCACAAGCACACATCATGGAGTGTCAGAACAGTTGCTAGCATGGCCTCAAGAGGAAGTAAATTTGCATGACTATTCAAAGATGGAACCATATCCAATATGTTCCCTTTCTTTCTTTGAATACACCACAATATTATGGTGTTCCAAGTAAGCTATGGGATAAACCCACACTCCTTTAGAATAGTGATGAAATTCTCCATTAATTACCTTGATCCAATCAAAGTGCTTTAATTGATCCTTCAATTTTGATTCAGTACCTCATTAGTGGACTTCTTGGATTTCCCCAAAGTTATATGTTGGATAAGACATATCCACACCTAATGAAGTATACAACACTTCCTTGTGCTTGTTTCCATGGGTCCACATAATTTGCTATGTATAAATCCAACAAGCCACTTGCCCTTCCACCGTTTATGGTGAAGGTAGCATTTGTCACCTTGTCCATCAAACAAAATTCACATGTATCATAATCTTGAAAGGATAATGATTCCAATAGTCCATGGACTTCTTGGTTGTGACATTTGTTTTATGGCCCACAAGTCACAATGCCTATGAGAGAGTGTTGATTGAATCATTGTATTTGACCTTTTAGTGTCAATGTTACATCTAGAACAATAAGCCATTATTTATAGAACCACTACTATAGAACATCCCAGATTTAAAGAAATACCATGTATTTCAAACTGAAATCTTTTCCAAAAGAACAGATAAGATGTTCTAATACAAAAGCTAGTAAATAATAGCAAAGTTCTAGTTTAAGTCATGAAGTCAGTGAGATGATATCAACAGCAGCATCCAATGCTCCATCCCTGACTCAAAAGTCGATCCAACCAAGCCTCATTGTCCTACATCATCTGAGCCCCTACATGTGAAAAACATATGTAAGCTCCTCATGCGGCACCCAATACCCATGAATAAGAAGTAGACATAAAGACCTCAGTAACACAATACCTGAAGCAGATGGATTACATCCCTTCTTCTGTGTCATGCTCTTCTTGGTGCCCTAATCCATCCTGAAATTTCCATGCATTCCCAGTCTTCCACAGTTTTAGCTCCAAAGAGGCAGAATCATGGTCATTTATGGATTTAGGCAAACACTCTGAAGATCCAACAAAACTCTCTTGGTCAGTATTTAGGGTGCATGGTGTGAAGAGACCTCGAAGATGTATGATGATATCATAAATCCTCCTCTCATCACATTCAACCTGGACCTCAGGAGTCATGCACTCTAAGACAAAAGCAGTGTACTGTTTATTATCTTCACAATGTTCAAGATAGACATTCCACTCCCACTCTGTAGTAAAATAAATACTAGGCTGGGATGGAGGTCTTTCAAGAAGATGCATCTTATTCTCTTGTTTCAGTATGTTGGACAAAATTCTGAACCATCTTGTCCAAATTGTTCCATCCAGTTTATGTTTATAAAGTTTCAATCTAAGATTAGGAGTGTTGGGGTATGCCCTTAAGGCTAATGTTTGAGGCCTTGGGATTATATCAGTATCATGTACAAACTCTTTGTTTATAAAGGCAATGGTTGTTATTCAGGTTGTTACATCATCTGCTGCAATATGTATACTTCTGAATAATGTCTCAATGATGTTCAGCCTGGCTGACATGCAGTATAGTCCTTAGTCGAGATATCTTGGTGAACTTGAGACAGCCTTGATATGATTGAGACTAATATGTGTTCTAATCTTATAGGATGCTTCGAGCATGGAATAAGATGTAGACTCATGGGTACATTGGATGTACTGGACAGACCCTACTAGGATATTCAATTGCTTGTCACAATGTGAATAATCCTTGTATGCAACAAGTGGCATATGCACTCTGACTTGAGATCACTTGTGTTTCTAAATGATGATTGTCATTGTTTTGAGGTAGTTCGATATCATTTGAAACATAATGGTTATAGACTATCTTGGATAATGATCATGAGTCAGGTTAGGACACTAGTGATAGATATAGGATTGCCGTCTCCTTGATAGGAGTGTGATGTTCTAATGGGGCCCCCCTGGATGAGATGATTGAGAAAGTGTATGGCCATACCCAGATGACTATGTTCATCTGATCTAATCATTCTCATCATATTGGAGTTATAGGCTTGACACGCTTGTCCAATAAGAACATCCAGTGGCAAAGGAATCAAGTATGCCTAGTGAAGTGGATTCACACTTGTGCTGTGGTTTGGGTGTAGTCTTGGAAGACTCTTTCCTTTATATTGGGAGACAGTGATGTGTTGCTAGATACCCCTCGCTGATCGTGATAACGTAAGTTATCGTTACCGACATTTAAAGGAAACCCTTAGGGTCGAACAATTTGATGATATGGCTTACTTAAGTCAGATCGTGTGGACTGAATTGTTTTGGTTCAGTTTAAAGGAGTTTAAACTCTGATTGTAAGTGAGATCTGGTCTGATCATGTTTGATTGATTAGGGCTTGAGATCGGTAAGCTTCGATCGAGAGTATTGATGCTAGATCGGTGAGATCAAGAGCATCAAGAGATGAACGGTTAGAACTTGAACCATTTGGTTCAAAGAGATCTAGACCGTGGTTTTGGCTGATTTGGTTCGATCTTTGAACCAAATGCATTGGACCGAATTGGATTGAACCGGTTCACACATGTGTGATCGCATGGTTCAATATGAAAGCGTTTTGGGCGGTTTGCATTGAGTGGGCGCATGGCTTCATGACTTTCCATATTTGGAAGTCATGTAACGCCACATCTCTACACAACGCCTCAACGCATCTTCGGTTCTTGTCTTGTCGCCTTTCCACTCTTGCGTTGTCTTGTCTTCACAAAAAGGAGGAAGAAGAGCTTCATCGCCCTAGCCGCAAGAGATCTCATCTCCTCCACACAAAGGACTCCTTGAAGCTTTGCTAGCACAAAGACGCCAAGGGAGTAGCCATCTCTCATCTTGTGTGCGCGACTTTGGAGGAGAGCCAATTCGCCCTCTTGCTTCCAAGGCACCATCCAAGCGATGGCTATGGTATGATCCATTGTTGTTCTACACAAGTCCATGAAAGTTAATCATATAACATGCATTCGATCTTAGAAACCCTAATATCCGCTGGCGCATGTATGTTGGCGCATGCATGTTAAAGCATGTTGAATGTTTTGATCAAAACTTACATTTTGCGCGCTCCATTAGATCTAAGCAGCGCCTGCTATAAGTCCTTAGACGGGTTGATAGGGTTGAAATCATCGTCTAGTCTAGATCCAACCAGTCTGATCAGACCATCTGACAGCCTAGATGGGTCGACCAGATGGCACCTGTGCGCAAGCACGAGGTGGCTATAGGTCGACTGCAGACAGGCGTGTAGCGATGTCTGGTTGAGACAACCAGTGAACGCGCATGAGTTAGGCCCGGGGTCACACCCGCTTGCTAGAACTCATGAGGGTCGTTCAGCCCAAGGCATGCATGGTTGACCATTAGGTCAACTCAAGTGAGTTAGGACTTGGTGCATGCAAGGGCAGTGGATATGACTAGACATGATGAGTGGATCCCTATTAATGGACCGTTGTAAGGTAGTAGGGCACATAAGAAAAGTAAAATTGATGCCAATGGGTTTTCAAAAATTTTATTTTCTTATTAATGGATCACATGTTGATTGGATGCCATGATGCTTGTTTATTTAATCTTATGTGGGCTGCCTAATTTAATGTGTGCTGTGCTGGGGCCTGCGAGCCTGGAATTAAATTGTAAATTAATTTTAATTGTGATCTGCGCATCACATGTTATTTAATTTATAAAGTGTAATTGACCTGCGAGTCAATCTTGTCTAGATATATTAAATTGTAATTTAATTAGACAAGAGCACAGAGCACACTTGGCAAAGGCGCATGCAGCAGTGGCTTGACCAGGTGGGAGGTCCAGGGTTCGACTCTGGGACAGGCGAATTTACCTGGTGGGCGCACCTGAGCTGCAGTGGGCGCTTGGGCCCTAGGTTGGGCCAGATGAGATGCAAAAGACCCATGAAGAGCTCAAGTGAAGACTTAAGTTAAATTAAGGTCTTACTTAGGTTTAATGGGCTTTTACCACATAAGATCAGCATGCTTTCTACTTATTGTTTATATAATTAGAACTGCATGATTTAATCTTCTGCTATCGCCATAGGTTATGCATGATAGTTAAGAAGATAAAAGACCGTTAAAATCCAACGTTAAAATATCAAGCACGATAGCCTTCTAACGCGAAACCTCACTGTTCCAACTATCGTTGGGGCCGTGTTGTACCCACTCAGTGGGCACGCCCAACTATCTTCAGACGGTGTGTGATTACACCTGCGTGTTACAGAGAAGGGATTTATCGCTTCTCGTTGCTCAGCATAGCACGTGGTGGTCCAGGGAGTAGGTCGGGTCAGCTTGACCATGTAGGCTACATATGTGGCGCATATGGTAGCTATATGGAGGCAGCCATCTGCAGGATCAGAGACTGTGTTGTACCAACTCAGTTGGCACAGTCTGCTGGATTGCCCAGATGAAGGGGAATCGCACGGGTTGGCGATTGGCAGGCATTGCCTACCAGAGATTAGTGCTTGTACTCTCTGTGCATCTTATCTCGCCTGAGCGGGACGCGGAGACCAAGTATGAAATCTGGATCCCATCTCACTAAAAGAGTTTTACTCTTTCGGACTGTTTTACTGGATTTTTCAGTCAGATAAAATAGTGAGAAAAGAATCTTTCTTAAGTCCTGGATTGATTCTAAACATTGATACTGACCTTGCTGTTCTTGCATTGTTGTAGATTACTGCAGCAACGAACACCACGAATTTCAATGTGCGATCCCTACTGGAAAGGGAGAAGTTTGCTGGGCCAAACTTCTCAGACTGGTACGGACACCTTAAGATTGTTCTTAAGGCAGAGAGGAAACTGTATGTCCTCGAGACGGCTATACCGCCTCAACCCGCTGCGAACGCCGCAAGGGCGGTTCGGGATGCCTATGAAAAGCATGTCAATGATAGCATTGATGTCGCTTGCCTGATGCTTGCGTCTATGACGCCAGAGCTGCAGCGTCAGCATGAGGATCTGTCTGCTATACAGATTATAGCAAACCTCAAGATGCTGTATGCTGCACAGGCTAGGACTGAACGCTACAATTTGACTAAGCTTTTCTTTCAGAGCAAACTGGCTGAAGGGAGTCCAGTGGGAGCTCACGTACTCAAGATGATTGGGTACAAGGAGGCTCTAGAGAAACTGGGACATACCATCAATCAGGAGCTTGCTGTAGACATCATTCTTCAGTCTCTCCCGGCCTCTTTCGATCCGTTCATTATTAATTTTAATATGAACAAGATCGACTGTACGCCGGCAGAGTTACTGAATATGCTCTTGACTACAGAGCTGACTCTTAAGGGAAAGCCTTCATCCTCTGTCTTGATGGTTCCTTCCAGGAACAAGAAGAAGGGGAAGAAGGGCAAAGCCCCTGTCAAGAGTTACAACAAGGCTCTGAAACAAAAGGTTAAGCGGTCGAAGGAATACAGATGTTTCCACTGTGGCCAGCTGGGTCACTGGAAAAAGGACTGTAAAGCGCTCCAAGGAGACAAGAAGGGAAGCATCGCTTCTGGCTCAGGTATTTTTGTGACTGAGGTCATGATATCTTCTTCTTCTATTTCATGGGTGTTGGACACTGCATGTGGAGTTCACATTTGTTCAAATGTACAGGAACTCAAGAGAAGAAGACAGGTGGGACAGCATGAGGTGGACCTACGAGTTGGAAACGGGGCACGGGTTGCTGCTGTTGCTGTAGGAGAATATCACATCTCATTACCATCTGGACTTGTATTAGAATTGGACAGTTGTTATTTTGTACCTAGCATAACGAAAAATATTATCTCTATTCCTGCTCTTGTCAGGAAAGGGTTTTCCTTTGAATGCAATATTTCAAAGTGTGTTATTTCTTATGATAATATTGTTTATGCTACTGGATCAATTAACAATGGGTTATTCATGTTGGACATGGAATATTCTATACAAAATATTGATAATAAGAAAGCCAAGTATGCTGATGACAGCACCTTGCTATGGCATAGTCGTTTAGGCCATATTAACGAGAAACGCATTAAGCGGTTGCATGATCATGGACTGCTGGGATCATTCTCCTATGAGGAGCTTGATACATGCAAAGCTTGTTTAATGGGTAAAATGACGAAGGCTCCTTTTCCTAACAAAGATCAAAGGGCTTCAGGTTTACTTGACCTTATTCACAGTGATGTGTGTGGGCCATTTAGTAAACATGCCAGAGGTGGCTATTCATACTTCATTACCTTTACTGATGATTTCAGTAGACACGGGTATGTCTATCTAATGAGACATAAGAGTGAATCTTTTGACAAGTTCAAAGAGTTCAAAAATGAAGTGCAAAATCAGCTAGGCCGAAATATCAAGGCACTTCGCTCAGATCGAGGTGGAGAATACCTAAGTCGAGAGTTTACTGACTATCTGAAGCAGTGTGGGATTGTCTCACAGCTTACTCCGCCAGGAACACCGCAATGGAATGGTGTGTCCGAGAGGAGGAACAGAACCTTATTGGATATGGTTCGTTCAATGATGAGTCAGGCTACTCTACCTTACTCCTTTTGGGGATTTGCAGTGGAAACAGCTGCAAAGGTACTAAACCGAGTGCCATCCAAGGCAGTTTCAAAGACTCCATATGAGTTATGGTATGGGAAACAGCCGAGCTTGACATTTCTTAAGATCTGGGGTTGCGAGGCTTATGTCAAAAAGCTCGCCTCTGGGAAACTAGAGAGCAGATCTGAGAAATGTATCTTTGTCGGTTACCCTAAGGAAACTAAGGGTTATTATTTCTACGATCCCAAAGAGAACAAGGTATTTGTTGCTCGGACGGCCATTTTTCTTGAGAAGGAATTTCTTCTGCAAGAGGCCAGTGGGAGAGAAATAAAGCTGGATGAGAATCCAGAGGAAGGACAAAGTAGTCAAGTACAGTTGGATGAGCATGAGCCAGTTGAACAGGTTATTGAACAACCTGAGGCTCAGATATCACGGGAACCGCGAAGATCGGGAAGGATCCATCGACAGCCTGAGCGCTATGACGGAGTCTACATCATTGATCATGATGAACCCCTCACTTATGCGGATGCGGTCAGTGGACCGGAATCAGCGAGATGGCTTGAAGCTATGCGAGCCGAGATGGACTCCATGTCAGATAACCAAGTTTGGGATTTGGTTGATCCGCCTCCGGGAATAATCCCTATAGGCTGTAAATGGATCTTCAAGAAGAAGATTGACATGGATGGTAACGTGGTTACCTATAAAGGCAAGCTAGTTGCGAAAGGTTTCAAACAAATCTACGGGATAGATTATGATGAAACTTTCTCTCCTGTAGCCATGTTCAAGTCTATTAGGATCATTCTCGCAATAGCAGCATATTATGATTATGAGATCTGGCAGATGGATGTGAAGACCGCTTTCCTTAATGGAAATCTGGATCAGGATGTGTATATGACACAACCTGAAGGTTTCACTAATCCATCAGATCGTCATAAAATATGCAAGTTAAAGAAGTCCATTTATGGACTTAAGCAAGCATCAAGAAGCTGGAATATTCGTTTTGATGAATCAATCTGTGAATTTGGTTTCATCAAGAATGAAGATGACCCGTGTGTATATAAGAGGTTTAATGGGAGCGTAATTACATTCCTAGTCCTCCACGTCGATGATATCTTGATCATTGGAAACGATATTCCTGAAATGCATGCGGTTAAGGCATGGTTAAGGAAATGTTTCCAGATGAAAGATTTGGGAGAAGCAGCCTATGTCTTAGGTGTGAAGATCTACAGGGATAGATCTAAGAGGCTTCTCGGGCTGTGCTAGAGTACTTACATCGATAAAGTCCTGGAAAGATTTCATTTAGAGAATTCTAAAAGAGGATATCTTCCAGTCAGACATGGTCTGAATCTTTCAAAGAGTCAGTGTCCGCAAACACAGACTGTGAAAGATGAAATGGACAATACGCCTTATGCTTCGGCTATTGGGTCCATTATGTATGCGATGTTGTGTACTCGCCCAGACGTCGCTTACGGGTTAAGCGTGACCAGTCGGTTCCAAAGTAATCCAGGTCAGGCACACTGGATTGCAGTCAAGAACATTTTAAAATATCTGCGGAGGACCAAAGATATGTTCTTGGTGTATGGTGGTCAGGAAGAACTCAGTATTGAAGGATATACTGACGCTTCGTTCCAGTCTGACCAGGATGATTTCCGATCGCAATCAGGCTATGTTTTTAGCTTGAATGGAGGAGCAGTGGTGTGGAAAAGTTTCAAACAATCTATTGTTGCTGATTCCACAACAGAAGCCGAGTATGTTGCAGCCTCAGAAGCATCTAAGGAGGCAGTGTGGATTCGTAAGTTCATTCAGGAACTTGGTGTTGTTCCTTCGAGTGCTGATCCTTTGGTTATCTTCTGTGATAACACTGGAGCAATCGCACAAGCAAAGGAACCACGGTCGCACCAGAAGTCCAAGCACATACAGAGACGGTTTCACTTGATCCGGGAGATCATTGATCGTGGCGAGATCAAAGTCTGCAAGGTTCATACAGATGACAATCTGGCAGACCCGCTTACTAAGCCTCTGGCGCAACAGAAGCATGAGAAGCACTGTAATAATATGGGTTTGAGATTTCTCAACCATTAGATTAAGTGCAAGTGGGAGATTGTTGGGGTATGCCCTTAAGGCTAATGTTTGAGGCCTTGGGATTATATCAGTATCATGTATAAACTCTTTGTTTATAAAGGCAATGGTTGTTATTCAGGTTGTTACATCATCTGCTGCAATATGTATACTTCTGAATAATGTCTCAATGATGTTCAGCCTGGCTGACATGCAGTATAGTCCTTAGTCGAGATATCTTGGTGAACTTGAGACAGCCTTGATATGATTGAGACTAATATGTGTTCTAATCTTATAGGATGCTTCGAGCATGGAATAAGATGTAGACTCATGGGTACATTGGATGTACTGGACAGACCCTACTAGGATATTCAATTGCTTGTCACAATGTGAATAATCCTTGTATGCAACAAGTGGCATATGTCCTCTGACTTGAGATCACTTGTGTTTCTAAATGATGATTGTCATTGTTTTGAGGTAGTTCGATATCATTTGAAACATAATGGTTATAGACT
The DNA here is from genome assembly GCA_027563935.2 of Costus lasius. NCBI lineage: Eukaryota > Viridiplantae > Streptophyta > Magnoliopsida > Zingiberales > Costaceae > Costus > Costus lasius. Next base: position 58,557,456 of record CM050454.1, on the reverse strand, counting down.
ATCTTGGATAATGATCATGAGTCAGGTTAGGACACTAGTGATAGATATAGGATTGCCGTCTCCTTGATAGGAGTGTGATGTTCTAATGGGGCCCCCCTGGATGAGATGATTGAGAAAGTGTATGGCCATACCCAGATGACTATGTTCATCTGATCTAATCATTCTCATCATATTGGAGTTACAGGCTTGACACGCTTGTCCAATAAGAACATCCAGTGGCAAAGGAATCAAGTATGCCTAGTGAAGTGGATTCACACTTGTGCTGTGGTTTGGGTGTAGTCTTGGAAGACTCTTTCCTTTATATTGGGAGACAGTGATGTGTTGCTAGATACCCCTCGCTGATCGTGATAACGTAAGTTATCGTTACCGACATTTAAAGGAAACCCTTAGGGTCGCACAATTTGATGATATGGCTTACTTAAGTCAGATCGTGTGGACTGAATTGTTTTGGTTCAGTTTAAAGGAGTTTAAACTCTGATTGTAAGTGAGATCTGGTCTGATCATGTTTGATTGATTAGGGCTTGAGATCGGTAAGCTTCGATCGAGAGTATTGATGCTAGATCGGTGAGATCAAGAGCATCAAGAGATGAACGGTTAGAACTTGAACCATTTGGTTCAAAGAGATCTAGACCGTGGTTTAGGCTGATTTGGTTCGATCTTTGAACCAAAGGCATTGGACCGAATTGGATTGAACCGGTTCACACATGTGTGATCGCATGGTTCAATATGAAAGCGTTTTGGGCGGTTTGCATTGAGTGGGCGCATGGCTTCATGACTTTCCATATTTGGAAGTCATGTAACGCCACATCTCTACACAACGCCTCAACGCATCTTCGGTTCTTGTCTTGTCGCCTTTCCACTCTTGCGTTGTCTTGTCTTCACAAAAAGGAGGAAGAAGAGCTTCATCGCCCTAGCCGCAAGAGATCTCATCTCCTCCACACAAAGGACTCCTTGAAGCTTTGCTAGCACAAAGACGCCAAGGGAGTAGCCATCTCTCATCTTGTGTGCGCGACTTTGGAGGAGAGCCAATTCGCCCTCTTGCTTCCAAGGCACCATCCAAGCGATGGCTATGGTATGATCCATTGTTGTTCTACACAAGTCCATGAAAGTTAATCATATGACATGCATTCGATCTTAGAAACCCTAATATCCGCTTGCAAAATCATGATATGCGCCCCCTTAGGGTTTCGCCCCCCCTTGCTTAGGGGACTTTCAAGGAGATGCCATGATCTACAATAAGCAAGCAAGCAAAATAAGTACTATGATAAAGCATTTAATAAGGTCTTTAAGTTAAACGCTATGCTCCCACTATTTCCTTTATAAGTTGATAACTCTCAAACTCAACTTGGAAATCAGTGAGTAGGATCCTAATTTCACATGAGGTCTCCATGACTCACAAGGGTGAGTTGGGGTGCACAGAGTGATCTCATTCTTCCTTAGGTAGGCATGCCAGCCAATTGTGCCGTGCACAACTCCTCATAGTTAAGACATACTTGGCGCCCTGTGCCCAGTGAGGGCTGGATATAGCACAGAACCCTATCCTTTCAATAGCTTACCTCTAGTGATTCGTCATGTTAGTGACATATGAAAAACTTGTCAAGTCTGACCTGATTGTTATGCCCAAGTCCAACCTGCACCTCGCGAGGGCACGTCTACAGTTGTGGCTAACTATGATGCATATTGCCACCACACGCCTTCCCAGGATAGATGGGTGTGTCTCACGAGGGTGAGAAACAGTTCACACTCCATCGATCGATGGACGAGGGCTACACATCAGAAGGCTATCGACTTGATATTATATGGAGAGTTTGTTTCTATTTGTTTTATTCTTTTCTAGCATGCAAATTTTCCTATGGTGGCAGAAAAAGGAAAAAACACATCAAAGGCATGCTATGGGTAGAATAATAAACCATCACAGGCATGCTATTATGGTCGATATGGTCATAGCCCTTTTCATACATATAACATTTCATGAGCCATGTGATATGTTATCATGCATCCAAGGGTTGTGAGTCCCTAAAGCAAATCAGCCATGCCTTCAAGCCGAAAGCAAGATCCCTTCATCCAACCCCAAGTCCATCACCAAGCTTCCAAAGTTGGCGCCACCAAGGCTGAAGAAAACACCTTGTTGTCTTGATGAAACCTTAACCTATCTTATGCAAATAATTCTACATCTATTCTAAAAATAAGATATGAAAATTTTACATCATGATAGGGGGAGAGCCACATATAGGCGGCATAAAGATTCTACAAGCATTCATCACAAGTGGAAACATCCTTCCACATCACAACAAAGGAGGGCACTCACTATGACCATATCAACCCAAACAAGAGGCAAGAGGCGCATATATAAATTTCAAAAACCGTGACTCATCAAATTTTAATCCCTTATTCACCAACTTCATCCAAACACTCTCTTGACTGATTTCATGCCAAATTCAAGATCAAGTTTCATGATGGTTTCAAGATCCTATCAGCTGGCAATTTTGTCAGATCAGGAGACCTGGCCAGTCCGAAGACACAATGCCCGTCCTACTTGACAAAATTACGTGTGCCTTTGATCTTAAATCAATTAGAAACTTAATCCAAAATCAGCCATAAAATTGATAAGAGAAGTTTGAATGAAAACACCATCTGGGTGAAACACACATGGATGAAAGAAAAATTCTTGAAAAATTTTTCATACAAGCATATGTACAACTTGTGTTTCTCGCAACCTCGCTCTAATACCACTGTTGGGGAATACCAGGTGTAATTAAAATTTTGCAGTCCCAGGACACAGCGGAAAAGCATTACACCCGAAATATATTCCTTTCCCAAGGATCCATGCGAGTGGGAGAACACAAAGATGTGTTAGAGATTATACCTCTCTTGCTCATTTGGTTGATGATGCCATGTTGAAGACGCACAAGTGCTCGTCCTCTACAAGTATCCATGCATCGACCTTCTCAACGTTGCTACCTTCGACGCTTGGTGCTAACCTCAGGAAGATAATCAAGCCTTGAGGGTTCCTTTACTTCACTTGCGCCACCTTCAAGGAAGTTGTGCCAAGTGCCAGGGAAGATGATGCCAACTCCTTGTCCTCCTTACTCCAAGAGAGGAGGAAGAGGATGAGTTTCAGCCCTTAGGAAGATGAAGAAGAGTTGTCGCCACCAAGCCCTTCTCCAAGTTGCGCCAAGAGGAGAAGAAGGAGAATAATGCTTGCGGCTTCAAGGAGGAAGAGAGATTGCGCTACTACTAAGTTGCTCTCACCCTTGCTCTTCTTATTTACGCCAAGGAGATGCATCAAAGAGGCTCATGCATGCATCTATTATATAGATGCAAGAGGCGTTTAGCAAGAGGGGTAGGCGCAACATCTTATGAGGAAAAATCGGCTAGGGTTAAGGGATTGGGTGCAATTAGGGTTTGAGGTAAGGAAAGTCTCTGAGACTTTATTATAAACCTCATCCCCTCTTCCATATGCACCTAAGACCTTTCCATAGAAGTCCTCAAGCCATATCAGCGCCAAGTCTTGCCTTAGAGGCATGCATACCATCAAGGGTTCAAGGGCTCGCCGCCAATTGCTTCCTAATGAAGCATTAAGTGCCTCTTTCACCCCATTATACCCTTCATGCGCCTATGGGGATAATTTCTCCCAATTATACCCTTTTAGCCAATTCTCTCTTCCTGACAACTTGTTATTGGGACTCATTGGGTAATGAGCTAGCCTAAACTTCATTACATAGGCTGATTAAGTGGTGACACCAAAATTCATAGTATATTTTGTATCATTTCATTGGTCTTTTCGTGTCATATTTATGATCTTTTGCTTGTTTTTAAGCCTTATTTGTCAAATATTGCGGGATCTACACCATTTCTTATTTTTGATTATTTTTAGATAAAAAGTGCCTTATTTTGAAGAATTTTGGAAGATTTGAACACACCAATGGATTCCAGACATCGAAACAAAGCTACCCATCAAATTTCAAGTGAAAATGAGCTTTCTAGCAAAAATACGGCACTACCGTATTTTCCACACAAACTACCATGGTACCATAATTTCAAATGACTTTAATTAGAGATTTTGGGCAAAATAAGACACTATCGTATTTTTGGGAACAACTATCATGGTACCGTATTTTTGAAGGATTTCAACCAAAAAGTTTATGAATTTTTGTGATTTTTGTGAAAAATACGGCACTGCCCTTTTTTTGGGTAAAACTCTCATGGTACCATATTTTTGGCCCAATTTCGCGAGTTTTTCGGGTCCGAATTTTGCGCGGACCATATCTTTTGATCCAGAAGTCCAAATTGAAATCTGAAAGATGCTGCGGACTCGTCTTTAAGAGGAAAACACATACAAAGTGAAATCCCTAATGTTTATTCTGTATTAAGGGAGCAATTGATAGAGAGGCACTTAGGGTTTGGCCTCGTGCCGAGAGGCGTAGAGACCACCTCATGCCGTGAAATCTATACTGAAGCTTTGCCTGGTGAAAGAGAAGATACTCCAGAAGTTTTAGATTGAAAGGAGTCCGATCGGGGGAGATATCAATAAAATAGTGGGTGACGCCACTGTTCATCGCGTTTCCAGCCTATTACGGTGTTGTAATTTCGATTACAGCACTGTACTTTGTAACTTTTCCTCTTCTCTTTCATATTCTGATCATCTAAAATTATGGTGTATTGTAATTCTTTCACTATGCAAGCTTAAACTTTCTTTTGGGACAAAGGGAGTAATCTCCATGATATTTTAATGACTAGATAATCTTTATTCAATCATGATATTTTTAGTATGGTAATTTTACTTAAGATATTATTGTCTTTAATCGTTTCTAGTGTCATGTATTAACATGTTTTAGAGTTTTTGTGTATGGACTGAGAAGATGATACACATAAACTTGGAACCCTAAAATTTATGGTAGGAGCTCATCGCAAGAGATTGGTTGTGTTCTTATTTTTAGATTTTAGATGATTATTTCTTGTTGATGTTTTGACCTAGAAATTATTACTGTTTTAGACATGAAAATATGCTAGAGATAGATATTGAATTGTTCGAAAACCTTAAGTAAAACCTGTGAAACTATGGTGCGAGAGTGCTTAGTTTTGCTTGAGATCTTGATACTGAGATGAAATGCACAAGAGTGATTCTTAATCTCTTTGATCAATGTTTACTTATATTTAACATTGAATAGATCTTGCACGAGAGTGAGGATCGTTCTTTGTAAATTGACTGCGCGAGAGCGAGTTAATTTCTTTATTAAGTAAGCTATATCTTTACCATAATGAAAATAGATTGATGAACCTTTAATTATATCTAGTCATAAATATTAAGGTGGATGAAACCCTAGTCGCAATGCTTCCTCTCTGATATTTCACACAATCTTCATATTGCTTACTTTCATCATTCGATCGCTTAACTAGTGAGAATACAACTATTTGGTACTTAACACGTAGGTCTCTGTGGTTCGATATCTTAAATATTACTTCGAGTATCCGTGCACTTGTGGATTACAACAAGTTTTTGGCGCCGTTGCCGGGGACCTTAGTATTGTTAATATCAAAACAGTCGTTAGTATTGCTAGACTAAGTTTTATTTATTTTAGATTTAACTTTGTTTTTTGTTTTTGCAGGTTTTGAATTTTCACAAGTTGTTACAGAACTGTGATTTCTGAAATTTGTGAATTTGCTTGTGTTTTATCTTTTTCTATTTTTTTATATTCTGGAAAAAAAATTTGATTGATTGGTGGTGGATAATCTTTCTATTTCTATTCTAATTGTCTATACACAGGACTCTTAGACCTTGATATATTTTATTTCCTGTGAATTTTGAGATAACAATTTTTAGTTGTGTAGAAAGCTTTAAATTGAAGATATGTCTTTTAATCACAACTCATGGGCAACTAAAAGAGGTGAGGTATACATGTCACAAGGTAAGTATGAAAATAATTCATTGAGCACACTCCAAGATACGTTTAACTCTTATATGCACTCTCTTTCTTCTAGTAGATGTGAAATTTGTGGATGTATTGATCATTATACTTCTAATTGCCAATTTTTAAATTCCAATTCACCATGGTATCAAGATGATCAATATGATTCTAGACCTTTTTATGATAATTGCTCAGATCATGTTTCTAAACCATACTTTGAGAATACTGAAAAATCTAGCTTAGAGATAATGTTTGAAAAGTTCATGAGTACCCAAGCAAAACAAAGTGAAGAAATGCATGAGACCCTAAAACAAATGAATTCTAGGATAGATGATATATTGCTCATACCAAAATGCTAGAAACCCAGATAGCACAACAAGATTGTTTATTTGAGTTTGATTTGGATGCTGAAAAGATTGCTTTAGAAAATTCCCCCTCTGATTTTGATTGTTTTGAGATTGAGCCTTATGTGAACATTAATGAATCTCATTCTGATTTTGATGATTGTGAAATTGATTCCTTTGATAATTTATTTGTGGAAAAATTTGAGGAAATTGAAATTGAAAAACCCTCTTTTGATGAAATTGATTCTTTTGATAATATATTGTTTGTGGTTAGTTCTGATGAAGGATATGAGGGGACTAATTTAGAAAAATCTTACTCTGATTTTGATGATGATTCTGAAATTGATAAATTATTTGATGAAGTGCATGAGGAACTTGAAAAAGATTTGAAAAATACAAACATTATTGAATCTCACCTTAATGCTTTGCCCAAATCTTCTGATTTTCTTGAAAAATTATGTTTCATTGAGGAATCTAATGCGAGAAAGAAAGATTATTTTCATGATCCAATACTTGAATCTCTTGATGAAAGTCCTATTGTAATTGAAGATATAAATTTGAAGAAAGGACTTATGATTTTGCTTTTTGGTAAATATAGGAAGATCATTGAATATTCTTTGATTGGAGTTGAAAATTTTGACTTTGATTCCTGCATATTTGAGAAAGCCATGTCGATCTTGATTTACATGAAATTATGGATATTTGGATTAGTGGCTAAACTTTTTGGACAGCGGAAAAGGAAAAAATTGTTTGCTATATATTTTGGTACTGATTCACCTACTTCACCATGATTTTTTGGTTTTGGTCAAGCTAATGACCAAAAAATTAGCGCTTATTGGGAGGCAACCCAAGCACTTTTGCTTAGCTTAGTTTCTTTTATCTTGGTTCATTTTTAGAATTAATTTTTCTGCTCTTTTTGTAAAAAAAAAAAGAAAAAAAATTGTGCAAAATACAGCACTGCCGTAATCATCTTCACGGTACCGTATTTTTGCCAATTTCTGACCCGAGAGTTTTATGCATATTACGGCACTATCGTAAGGAAATGCACGGTACCGTATTTGAAATCTGCAAATTGCTTATTTGATTAGGTGTTTTCTCGCTGTGATTTTAAGAAACTGGTTTGGAAGAATTTTTTATCTTTAACACCATAAAAAGTACTCATCTTTGTCTATCATCTGGATATTTTTGTGAAATTTTAAAGTCCATGGATCATTGTAAAACACCTAGCAACTTTTTGATTCTGATTTATTTCTGCAGCAGTTTTCTTCTGACTAATATGATTAGCACTTTTGCTGCAAGTATTTAATATGCTTTAGTGACTTGAAACGCTAATTTTTTGCATGGAATATGAAGATCATGTGTCGTTCTATCTTATGGATTAGTTGTTTTCATGAAAATATTTTCTAACAATTCTATAAAGCATGGCAACTTTTCGAATCTGATTAACTTCTGTGCAGTGTTTGATTGAATAATCTGAGTAGCCTTGTTTCTGCTAATGCCCTAAATTCATGACATATTTTGATCATTTGATTTTCATACGTCTAAAAAGAACAAATCTTTTTCTACAGCTTGGTTTTGTCTATTTTCTTTATGGATCATTAGCTGCTTTACTTTGCCTTCATCTCCTGCTATAACCACTCTGTTTCAGCCTGCAGCATCTTCTTCCCAAAGCAGGTAGCTTTTGCGTTTTCGACAGCACTGACGGCAACAACCATCGGTTTCATCTAAGCCTCTTCTCCAGATCCGGGCCAGCAATATCTTTGTCTGCCTCTATGTTCTTTGCCAGGAGCTCTCCTCTATTTCCACAGCCGCTGACACGGCTTCTCCCGCTAACCTGCTGCCCTGACATCAGCACCGACATCTATCGCCATTCGCCTATTGATATTTTCTACTACCTCTGTTTTGAACGAGCTTCTTAGCCTACAACTTTCATCCGCCAGACACTGCCAGCTGATCTGATCTCAGCCGCCAAAGCTTCTTCAGCCACAGGCGACTTATTTCCAATCGAAAGGATCTTCAGCAGCAACCAAGGAGACAGATCTTTCCCTGTTGTCGGCTTCCTCTACCAGGAACCTTTTCCAGAAACCTCTACTGTTGCCTATGTTTTTTTTGTCCGGAGCTTCTGTCGTTGCACCCACATCTGCTCCACTAGTAGACCTGCTCTTCATATCCCAGGCAAGCAACAACTTCAGCTTCACCTATGGCATCTTCTGGGGATCACCATTAGCAACCAAAGGCAACACTCTACTCTGATTTCAGGTAGCACAGCTAGCTACTCTGATTGTTTCTAGCCGCTCTTTAGCTTCTCAGGCGACAACGAGTTTGCAACCAGCTTCTTTGCCACTAGCGGCAGTCGCCATCAACATCTATTTTAGCCGGCAACGATTCTGCTTCCGCTGCCATCAGCGTCCGTGTCCAGACCAGTCGCCGACCTTCTCTTCAGATGATCAAGCTGACGATTTTCCACCATCTCACGCTATAGCATCTCTAAACCACAGCAAGGTGTTCCGCCAGCCTATTTTTCTCCAAGTTGGCCACCATCTCTGTTCCAGGCAGCCACCAGAAGCCGTAGCCTCTTCTTTCTGCCATCCTCTACCAGATCGTGAAGCTTCTTCCTAGTCAGTGCTACTTGTTTCTTCCACTTTCTGATCAACCGACGTCAGCAGCGACTGGAGTTTTCAGCAACCTCTGCATCAGCCAAACAAGTAGATGTCACCACCCCTATTTCCAGCCAGTTGCGTAGCTATGCAGCCATCTTCAGCAGGAAACCTTTCACGGCAACGTTTACTTCCTTCTGCACCGAAACCTCTGATTTGAACAGAGACCACTCACCTTCCTTCACACGTCAGGCGATATTATCGACTGCTGCCCAGCAGTTTCTATTCCAGCTACTATCTTCATGCAGCCAGCGGTGGCATCTCCCATGAACATCAACTCTCTCGTTGCCCTATTTCCGCCACCATCAGCAAGCCAGTCAGTCATTACCACCGCGTGAGCTCTTAGACAGAGAGGCCGATCTCCCAGACCTCATAGCCACTGGTCCTAGCTGCATCTAGCTTTGTCCCCAGTAGTTTACTTCTTCGATTCTGTTTCCACCGAGTTAGCAACATCTCCGATTCATCACCAGCTTCATATGGAAGCCAGATTCTACGTCATTATGCAGCATCAGCCACCTCCAATGCTAGCCGTCGTTTAGCACCAGCAACTGATTTAGCAGGAACAACTCTATCTTCAGCTACAGTCGTGTCGCAGCTTCTCTTACAGCCAGCAATGTCACCGCTATTTCCAGCCTAGCTAATACCTTATTTCATCACCTCTCCAATCTCTACTAGAAACTGCACTTAATTTTCTTTTATTTTATTATTTCAGTAGCATAACCTTTATTATTGACTCTGATTTTTTATGTGTAGTATCATCTCTCGCACTCACTAGCCGACGATCTCACCTCCAGGACTGTAGTCTCTAGCAGGCCACTAGAGATTACTCACTCTACTGTTGGCACCACCACCATCATTGCTAGCAGCTCTTCAGCTAGCATCTGTTCCACCTCTGCTCCTCGCCTGCATCAGCTCTTTCCACCGGCACCCTTTTGGACCATCGACGATATCTCTGATTACTATTTTCTTTTGTTTTAGTAAGGGACTATTTTTAGAATTGAGCCTTATGTACTTAAAATTTGTGCAGGAAAATTTTCAAAAAAAACACATCTTTGGACCTTGCAGCATCTGCCACGACACTATTTTTGGTCTGAGCCTTATGTGTTTTTGGTTAGAGTTTGCTATATAGTTTTGTGAGTATCATTTGCACTCCCTTGTATTCATGATTATTTTACATGGTTTGCATATTTGATTTGCTTTAGATGTATCACTCACTGAGATTTCTATTATATAAGTATGCTTGAGTCTATCATTTTATACTTTTGACTATGATTCTATGAGTTTGATGCTTCACATCGTTTGCATTGATTTTGACATATTTTGAGGTTTAAAAATTTTTTATGACTTGAATCCATGTGATAAGAGATGTGTAGATTAAATATTGATTATGAATGTTCATGCAAGCCTGTGAATGGAGATATACATATTATACTGAATTTATTTCTTCAATGTATATCTACTTGTTGAAATCCTACATTGATTGATGCATAAGGTTTTGGGTAGGTATGTTGTTTGATGAATGCAATCTAAGAGTGAAGCATCTTTCTTGGATAAAATGAGCATATGAGTGTAATTTTTGAATTGATGTCAATTGATTAGCCCTAGTTAATGTTTGGTTTATCTTACTATTTGTTTGGGGAAGAAAGAATCCAAGATCCACAAAAGAGTGAGAAACTCCTCTACTTGGCACTGTGTAAAAATTGACAGTGGTACCTAAGATCATTGGGTTGAAGTCTATATAAAAAAAAAGGAGAGAGAAAAAGAAAATGACTCCTCTACTTGGCACTGTGTAAAAATTGTCAGTGGTACCTAAGACATGGGTTGAAGTCTAAAAAAAAAAGAAAAAAAAAAAAAAAAAAGAGAAGAAAAAAAAAAATGAAAAAAAAGGGGGAAAAATTTTGTGTGGAAAAAGATTATGGATATCCTATTCCTGTAAACAAAAGTATGATGGATTTTAAACTAAAACTTGGGTGAATTCATGAGACTGAGATTCTATTTATTATGCGAGTTGCGAAGTTTTATTTCAGCAAAGTTGTAGATCTTAAAGATTAATTTCAGAGGACGATGTATTTATCTGAAATTTTGTGCAAAAAGTTGGTGGAATATTCATTGAGTGATTATATTTTAGAAATTTATTTTTCATAAGAAGGTATATTTTTCCATAGTAGTGTTATTTATTCTACTAATTTGCTTGAGGACAAGCAAAGTTTGAGCCCTTATGTGCTTGATGACACCAAAATTCATAGTATATTTTGTATCATTTCATTGGTCTTTTCGTGTCATATTTATGGATCTTTTCCCTGTTTTTAAGCCTTTGTTTGTCAAATATTGCGGGATCTACACCATTTCTTGTTTTTGCTTATTTTAAGATAAAAAGTGCCTTATTTTGATGAATTTTGGAATATTTGAACACAGTAATGGATTCCAGACATCGAAGCAAAGCTACCTGTTAATTTCAAGTCAAAATGAGCTTTCTAGCAAAAAATACGGCACTACCGTATTTTCCACACAAACTACCATGGTACCGTAATTTCACATGACTTGAATCAGAGATTTTGGGCAAAATATGGCACTACCGTATTTTTGGGAACAACTATCATGGTACCATATTTTTTGGAGGATTTCAACCAGAAAGTTATGAATTTTTGTGGAAAAATTGGCACTGCCATTTTTTTGGGTAAAACTCCCCACGGGTACCGTATTTTGGGCCCAATTTCGCGAGTTTTTCGGGTCCGAATCTTAGCACGGACCATATCTTTTGATCCAGAAGTCCAAATTGAAATCTGAAAGATGCTGCAGACTCGCCTTTATGAGTAGAAGGCACACGAAGTGAAATCCCAAATCTTTATCCTGTATTGAGGGATCAATCTGATAGAGAGGTGCTTAGGGTTTGCCCTCATACCGAGAGGCATACAGACAACCTCAGGCCATGAAATTTATACTGAAGCTTCGCCTGGTGAAGGAGAAGATACTTGAGAAGTTTGAGATTGACAGGAGTCCAATCGGGGGAGAAATCGACAAAACAGTGGGTGGACGCCACTGTTCATCACGTTTCCAGCCTATTACGGTGCTGTAATTTCGATTACAGCACTGTACTTTGTAACTTTTCCTCTTCCCTTTTGTATTCTGATCATCTAAAATTATGGTGTATTATAATTTTTTCACTATGCAAGTTTAAACTTTCTTTGGGACAAAGGGAGTAATCCCCTTGATATGTCAATGACTAGATAATCTTTATTCAATCATGATATTTTTAGTATGTAATTTTACTTAAGAGATTATTGTCTTTAATCATTTCTAGTGTCATGTATTAACATGTTTTAGAGTTTTTGTGTATGGACTGAGAAAATGATATGCATAAACTTGGAACCCTAGAATTTATGGTAGGAGCTCATCACAAGAGATTGGTTGTGTTCTTATTTTTTGATTTAGATGTTTATTTCTTGTTGATGTTTTGACCTATAAATTATTACTATTTTAGACATGAAAATATGCTAGAGATAGATTTTGAATTATTTGAAAACCTTAAGTAAAACTGTGAAACTATGGTGCGAGAGTGCTTAGTTTTGCTTGAGATCTTAATACTGAGATGGAATGGCATGAGAGTGATTTTAATCTCTTTGATCAAAGTTTACTTATATTTAACATTGAATAGATCTTGCATGAGAATGAGGATCGTTCTTTGTAAATTGACTGTGCGAGAACGAGTTAATTTCTTTATTAAGTAAGCTATATCTTTACCATAACGAAAATAGATTGATGAACCTTTAATTATATCTAGTCAGAAATATTAAGGTGGATGAAACCCTAGTCCTAATGCTTCCTCTCTGATCTTTCACATAATCTTTCATATTGCTTACTTTCATCATTCGATCGCTTAGCTAGTGAGAATACAACTATTTGGTACTTAACACGTAGGTCTCCGTGGTTTGATATCTTAAATATTACTTCGAGTATCCTGTGCACTTGCGAATTACAACATTAAGTCATTGGATCCAATCCAATGCAGCCCTAATTCAAATGTGACCATGCGCTAGGTCCAATTTTGGGTGAACCTGCTAAAAATGGAAGTTTGGCTCCAATAACTCTCTTCCAACTCATCAGGCCCCATTGGCACTCATGAAATCTTATCTTCCAAATAGATCCAAGCTATCAAATAACTTGATCATAAGGCTCCTGATTAATGCAACGTTAAGAGTTTATTGCGTGTGACTCTGTAGGATCTAAATGAAGATGGATGATAGAAAATCATAAGTAGTGAGAGGTATCTAGCAACACATCACTACTACCCATGTCATTGGACTTAAGTCATCTGGCAACAACTCTTAAACAAGCAACGAGGATTCCCATGCATTATGTATCCCTTTGCCTAAACAGATATCCTGCCATTGGATTAGTCTCAAGTTTATTAATCCAATATATTGGTCATAACTCAAATAGTATGGTCATACTTTCCTGTCATGCACCAATGAGGTGGGGCACCCCAAAGTGGATATCATGCTTCCAATTAAGGAAAGGGCAAATCCTACTATTGGTCATCCGTGTCTCTACATGACTTATGATATGCCCAATGACAATCGTTTTGGTCACCCATTTACAGAGAGACGTAAGACTGCATCAAAACATATCCATCATCAAATCTAGACATGAACACCTCAGGTCTAAGGATCAATGCAAACCTCTCGTATGTGAGATTGACCTGTTGACTAGACATGTCAATCCTCACGGTAGGTCACTCCAGTGCATCCAATGCACTTGTATGCCTGCGTTACTGTGCCCCGCACCAAACAAGCTCATACACCAGTATCACATGCACCAAAGTTGTCCCATATCAGCTAAGGCACCTTGACTGGGGATCACTTATGAGAATGGATCCAACCATTCTCCTAGGACATTATTTATGCAATTCAATACATCATCGCATGTAAAGCAATCTGCATAATAACGACCATGCCTTTATCAATTCTATCAAAGTACATTCAACTAATGCCGGACCATGTCCATACATTGGTCTGCAGGGCATAAACACTAACAAAATTGACCATGGTTTATCACATTTGAGTTAGGGTTGCATTGGATTGGATCCAATGGCTTAGTCAACTTTTGTAATGAAGTTTGGGCTTGCTCATTACCCAATGAGGCCCAATAATAAGTTGACATGAAGAGATAAGAGGGCATAAGGGTATAATGGAGAGAAACCTTCTGCCATTGGCGCCTAAGGGCATAATGGGCTGAAGGCGGCACCTAATGCTTCATTAGGAAGTAATTGGTGCCTTGCCCTTCTTCCTTGGATGGAAAGCTCACCTTAAAGGCAAGGCTTGGGCACATATGGCTGAATAGACTTGTATGGCAAGTCCTAGGTGCATATGGAAGTGGGAAAGAGGTTTATGGAAAAGTCTTGGAGACTTTCCTTACCTCTAGCCCAAATTATTCCCTATTTCAAACCCTAGCCGCATAACCCTTCATGAGTGTGAGACTACAGAGGGTGCACACTTGGGCACCTACATCGATATCGCTCCGCTCTTGCTCTAAGTACTTTCTCCTCTGATCGTGTCGAACCCTCACAAGAAATAATCCATTGGGTTTTTGGGACCGGCCTGTTTCGGGGATATGCTTCCGTTGTATCTATGTAATGCCTTGTAAAATTTTAAAATATCCTCGGGATTTCCCAATAGTGGTATCAGAGCTACTTGCAAGCCTCGAACAATGTTTTATATGCTTTTCTATTCTCACATGTCATGAAGATTTTTGAAAATTTAATATACATGGCCCACGGTTTTTCTAATTAGGAAAAATTGTAAGTCTTTTGTTCCTTAACTCTATTGAACTTCCTTTGGTTCTTCGCTCTCTTCACATGACTGGGATAGACCCATATGTGCAAGAGATAATTTCTCTTCTCATGGTGGGATAGACCAACCAAGAGTGACTTATTGAGATTATGTTGGGCATGGACAGGGTGATTGCCCTAATCTCAGCAAGTTAAGGGTAGCAAGGAGAGCAATAGGTATGCCTCTTGTAGACTACTGAGATAAATAAATAACCAAGGATTTGTGATAAGAGGCGAAGGAAGAGAGACATGTTTTGATGAAAAACAAAAATTTCATATTTTGTGTTTTTCATGAGCGTATAGAATTGCATGTGTTAGTGTTTCTACCCTGAGACCTAGTTTTAGTCTATACTTTGTACTACTTGATATGGATATTTCTTATATATCATTCTAGCATTGTCATTATTATGCTTTGTTTACATCTGCGATTATGTACATGCATGATAATGTCTTTGGAGATAGATTGTATCTGTGCTCAAACTCTTGTCCCCAGTCGAGTACTTGAGTGGATATGGGACAGCTCTGGTATATGTGAGATTAGTATATAGGCTGGTTAGGCACGAGTTGCTGATGCAGATATATGGGAATATCAGTGATAGATATACTAGGCGAACTCGCTGTGATAGGAGATGCATTGATTCTTTGACTTGAGGTCATTGATTCCTCTGTATGGTTAGGGGCATGCTTTGATACAACCTAACACCTCACCATAGTTGGGAGGTTAAAACAGTTGTCATTGAGCATGTCATGACCCATATGAGAAGGTCAATGTATAAACAGAGGATTTGCCCCTTCTTAAGGGAAGCTTGATATCCACGGGCCCCCCTTGTTGGGAAACCCCGGGAACATTTTACAATTTTTCACAGAGATTACATTTGCACAGCGGAAGAATATCCCCAAAATAGGCTGGTCCCAAAAACTCAGTGAAGATCATCTTGCGAGGGGGTCGACACGATGAGATAGAAAATACCTTCGGAGCAAGATGAGGCCGATGTCGGGGTAGGCGCCCAAGCGTGCGCCCTCTGTAGTCTCACACACACGATTGCCTCGAGCCCTCTTCTCCCACGCCCAGAAGATCCATGCCTTTGTTCACCTTCTTCTATCCTTGTGCTTCCTTTAAGAGAAGTAGCGCTAATGGAAGAGAAGGAAGTGGGGGAAGCCGCCAAGT
This sequence comes from Costus lasius, assembly GCA_027563935.2. Classification (NCBI taxonomy): domain Eukaryota; kingdom Viridiplantae; phylum Streptophyta; class Magnoliopsida; order Zingiberales; family Costaceae; genus Costus; species Costus lasius. The sequence continues at coordinate 58,541,551 of CM050454.1, read as the reverse complement.
CCAAGGGTTCCTTGAGCCAAGAGGGAAGGAAAAAGGTTGCTTGCAACTATGGAGGAAGAGATGCGCCAATGAGAAGTCTCTTACTCTCGCCCTTATGCTTGCTCACGCCAATGTGATTAGTATATCTCCCTTCCTATCGCATATATTCTTATATATAGAGATAAGGGGTGGCAATAGAAGGGCTAGGCGCAACATGCACGAGGGATAAGTCGTCTAGGGTTTATGGGGTGGCAATTAGGGTTAGGGTTGGCAAGACTCCAAGCCATTACCATAAACATCTTCTAATGACCCACGACTTTCCAAACAAGTCCATTATGCCTTTGGCGCCCCAAGCACTACCATAGAGGCAGGCATTCCATCCAAGGAACAAGGGGGAGGCGCCAATTGCCTAATGAAGCATTAGGCGCCTACTTCTCCCCATTATACCCCTTTGGCGCCAATGGGGATGATTTCTCCCCATTAGACACTTTTTGCCTATTATCACTTCATGACAACTTGTTATTGGGCGTCATTGGCTAATGAGCTAGCCCAAACTTCATTACATAGGTTGATTAAGCTATTGGATCTAATCCAATGCAACCCTAATCCAAATGTGACCAACCATGGTCAATTTCGGGTCAACCTGCTAAAAATGAAGTTGGCTCCAATAACATTCATCCATCTCATCAGGTCCATTGGTGCTGATGAAATCTCTTAAATAGATCCGAGTTATCCAATAACTCAATCATAAGGCTTATCGATCAACATGAGAACTCGAGTATCAAGGCGTGCGACCCTGTAGTTTCCTCTAACGTTGGCAGTGCTGACCCATGGTCACCACAAGCAGTGAGTGGCACCTAGCAGTGCATCACTGTTGCCCAAGTCATCTGAATGGATATCGACATCGACATCCCCATCATCACAACTAGGTACAGATACACTATAGTCCCTTTGCCAAACTGATATCCAATTGGATAAGTATGTCATCACTTATTTTCACCCAATCACATGGTCATGACTAAATCAGGTTATCACATGGGTATGGCCATACACTTTTCAGTCATAGAACCATAGAGGAGCTCCATGGATATCAAGCTTCTCTTAGGAAGGGGAAAATCTTCTGTCTATCCTTTGACCTTCTCATATGGGTCATGACATGCTCAATGACAACCGTTATTACCTCCCAACAACAGTGAGGTGTTAGGTTATATCAAAGCATGTCCCTAACCATATAGAACGGCCAATGACCTCAAGTCAAGGGATCAATGCATCTCCTGTCACTTGTGAGGATAACTCATGACGCCATGTCATAGCCTCACAGCGGGTCGGTCCAGTATATCCACCACTGATATACCCATATGTCTGCGTTAACACCTCATTCCTAACCAGCCCATATACTAGTTTCACAAGTACCAAAAAATATCCACTCAGGTACATCGATTGGGGATAACTATTTGAGCACAGATCCAATCTGTCTCTAGGGATATTATCATGTAAGTACATAATCGCAAATGTAGACAAACAATGATAACGACAATGCCAGTATGATATAAATATCAGAGTCAAGTAGTATAAATATGGACCAATACTAGGTCTCAGGGCATACACACCAACAATCGCCCACTAGCACAAAGACCTAGAGGTGGAGGAATCTCAACCCCATATCCCTAGCGTTACCATCATGCCTCTGCTACACTAAAGCCTTGGTTAGTGGTTCTGCCATATTGTTCTTTGTGTCAACTCCGCTAATCTTGACATCACCTCGGTCAATGATCTCTTTAATTAGATGAAATATTTTGAGTATGTGTTTGGACATTTGATGAGATTGTGGTTCCATAGCTTGTGCAATGGGATCCACTGCACTTGGAACCATAGAAACTCTCAACTATAATAGGTTTAGCGTCCGTGCATCGTCGGCCGAACGGCGGCCGCCCTTGCTCCACGCGCGCACATCCCCTGTTCCTATAGAACAGTCGCGTCTTCGCCTCCGCCAACACCCCGACGCCACCCTCGCTCCTTTACCATCTCTTGGTGCTCTGACATCTTCAACGCCATATCTTCTTGACTCCACGCTGCCAACAAACGATCCAAGTCCCACTGTCGTTGATTGGCACCTGCTTCCATCCCTCTGTTTTCCAGACTCCCATGTCTCCTGTTTTACTGCTCTTCTTTAAAACTTAATCTGATTAAGCTTGTTCATGCAGGTATTTTAAGCAATCGGCATAGCAAAAGTATAGATCTTAGGCAGGACTAGGAAGAACACCACTTCTTCTATCATTTTCACCAGTCGAGCCAGTTCCAAACTCAATAGATCAACTAAAGAGACCTAGAAACTTTGATATCTGGTTAACTCTGCAATTGTTCTTATATTCTTATCTGATTAGGGTTTTTGTTGCAAATATTTTAAGAAATTAGGCTAACGAAAATCTTCAACTTATGCAAGACTAGGAAGATCAAACATTATTCTACCTCTCGGTTCAGGCAAATCCACTAAAGCATTAGCAGATCGAATTATGACATATGGTAACATTTGCAATATGATAAACTTCTATGTTGTTTAATTTATCGATCTGACTAGCTATTTTGTTGCAGACGTTCTACTTGCCTGGAAGATCTTTACTCTCTATTTCTTATATGATTCAGAAGAACTAATCTAGTTATACATCTTGGTTTAGTCGATTAAAATTTTTGATACATGGATTTTTCTCCAAGGCATAGCAACTTTTCTTAACTGAATCTCTTTAATTGCCCTGGAATTCTGCCTGCTTTTATGTACTTTACGTTTTTCAGAAAAATATAAAAATAAATAATTGAATTTTAAATCAGTATTTCATCACGTGCTTCCGTCCTACATCAGTTTGGTATTAGAGGCAAGTTTGTGGACAACTCTTGTCTACTCACATGATCCCTGCTTCACTCTTTGTATAAAAAAATAAAATAAATTATTTGTTTTTGTTTTATTGCTTTCATTGCTCTTTGCATGTTAGTTAAGTATTTTCTATTTACTTGCAATTGGAAAAAAAATTACATGCTTTCATGTTTGGTTGTTTCTTGAGGTAATTTGCTAGTTGTTATTTATTTGGTTTTAAAAAAAAAGTTTGCTTGCACTGAAAACAATTATGCATAGAACCGCATAAGATTTCCTGATTTTTTTTGTAATGCCTCTCAAAATTCTGCATACTCAACTCAATTTTATAATTTCTGCAGCATCTGGACCATTAAAATTCTAAGATTCCTAATTTGTTTTCAACCTATTGCTGCACATTATCTATATGAAATTGCAGGCTATTTAAATATTCCCCATATGCTGAATTCTGCACTTGAATTCTGAGTTTTAAAATCTGGTTTTCACCCCTATTTTTGCATCAAAACTGGCAATATATTTTTTTTAACATACATATGCTGCAATTTTGAATTAGCCCTGCTTCATACATGCTGAAATATTATTTCTGCACTGCATTTAAATAGTAGTCATTTCCATCTTATTAATTTTCTTGTTAACATCATGTGTGAGTTTCATCAATGGGAATTAATACCCAACAGAGAACTTATAATTGATAGGGGTTATAAGGTAATCACCCATAGACCTAGTTGCTTCACAACTTACACCTTGTGCAATGGCTATAATAGTACAACTATTATTGATCATTGATAACACCAAAATATATAGTATATTTTGTATCATTTTGTGTATCTTTTCATGCTGAATTGAGTATCTTTTACTTGTTTTCATGCTAAAATTATCAAGAATTGCAAAATCTACTTCTATTTTGGTTTTTCATGATTTTCAGGCAAAAAGACACTATCTTTAGGACTTTTCGAGCAAAATCAAAGACATGAACGAGTTACCATCATCAAGGTGTTGGGGTATGCCCTTAAGGCTAATGTTTGAGGCCTTGGGATTATATCAGTATCATGTATAAACTCTATGTTTATAAAGGCAATGGTTGTTATTCAGGTTGTTACATTATCTGCTGCAATGTGTATACTTCTGAATGATGTCTCAATGATGTTCAGCTAGGCTGACATGCAGTATAGTCCTTAGTCGAGATATCTTGGTGAACATGAGACAACCTTGATATGATTGAGACTAATATGTGTTCTAATCTTATAGGATGCTTCGAGCATGGAATAAGATGTAGACTCATGGGTACATTGGATGTACTGGACAGACCCTACTTGGTTATTCAATTGTTTGTCACAATGTGAATAATCCTTATATGCGAACAAGTGGCATACTTCCTCTGACTTGAGATCACTTGTGTTTCTAAATGATGATTGGCATTGTTTTGAGGTAGTTCGATATCATTTGAAACATAATGGTTATAGACTATCTTGGATGGTGAGCATGAGTCATGTTAGGGCGCTAGTGATAGACATAGGATTGTCGTCTCCTTCATTGGAGTGTGATGTTCTAAAGGGGCCCCCTGGATGAGATGATTGAGAAAGTGTATGGCCATACCCAGATGACTATGTTCATCTGATCTAATCATTCTCATCATATTGGATTTACAGGCTTGACACGCTTGTCCAATAAGAACATCCAGTGGCAAAGGAAATATGTATGTCTTGTGAAATGGATTCACACTTGTGCTGTGGTTTTGGTGTAGTCTTGGAAGACTTTTTCCTTTATATCGGGAGACAGTGATGTGTTGCTAGATACCCCTCACTGATCGTGATAACGTAAGTTATCGTTACCGAAGTTTAAAGGAAACCCTTAGGGTCGCACAATTTGATGATATGGCTTACTTAAGTCAGATCGTGTGGACTGAATTGTTTTGGTTCAGTTTAAAGGAATTTAATCTCTGATTGTAAGTGAGATCTGGTCTGATCATGTTTGATTGATTAGGGCTTGAGATCGGTAAGCTTCGATCGAGAGAATTGATGCTAGATCGGTGAGATCAAGAGCATCAAGAGATGAACGGTTAGATCTTGAACCTTTAAGTTTAATGAGATCTAGACCAAAGGCTTGGGTTTATTTGGTCTTTGAACCAAACCAAAATGAACCGGCTCATCATGTGAGCGCATGGTTCAATGGGAAGAGGAAAATGCGATTGGGGTAAACCCATGGTCGCATGAAGAGGTGGCTTGCTATTTTTAGAAGCCATGATCTCAACTTGAGACCACGCCTCATGTTTGAGGGTTTTTGCCTCTATTCTCGCCTCTCCTCTTCTCTCGTCGCCACTTGCTCTCTCGTGTGGTGAAGAAGGCTCACGCCAAGGAGGAGAAAAGATATACGCCAAGCAAGAATTGATCTCATCCCCTTCCATTCGATCAGGACTCTTGGAGATCTTTGCTAGCACAAGGAACGCCAAGGAGGAAGCGATCTCATTTGTGTGCGTCTACTTTGGAGGAGAGCGGCATCACTCTCTGCTTCCAAGTCGCCATCCAAGAAATGGCTTTGGTAAGAATCTTTGCATTCTATACAAGTTGATCATATGTCATATTAGCGATCCTAGGAAACCCTAGATTCCGCCTTGCATAGATTTATATCTGCATGATTAGGGTTTCGCCTCTTTAGAGGGACTTTCACAAGGAGAGATCACACGACAAATTTCACGTAAATTAGAACAACACACCAAAATACAGTAGGGTCGTATTTATATTATGGTACCGTATTTCCGTACGCTACCATAATATCGGAGCACTACCATAATTTGGTGATTTTTAGAACAGAAGACTTGGTGGAAAATACGACACCGCCGTAAACCATTTTATGGGCCGTATTTTTGAGCGTGTTCAGAACAGAAACAATTCCTGAAATTACAGTACTGCCGTATACTGTTTCACGGGCCGTATTTGCCAGAGGTTTTTGACCAGAGAGTCCAGCCGATTTTATGGTAGTGCCGTGAACCATATTACGGTGCCGTATTTTCCAGACGATAACAGAATGCAGAACGCGACTGATTTTACGGCACTGCCGTGAACTATTACACTACCATATTTCCGTTTTTGAACGCGACTCTGAAGCGAATTTCGACACCCGATTTTTGTGGAGACGATTGCGGGCGATCCAGACCTTTGTATTCGATGCTGTAAGAAGCAATCAGGGAGTTTTCGATGAGGGAGAAAGGACGATACTAAAAGCCCTAAATTTCATCCACTCTACGGAGAGAAAACACGATTCACGCTGTCGCTTAGGGTTTCGCTGCCGCGACCAATCCAGAGCACCTCCAGCTGTGAAATTCACACTGAAGCTTCACTTGGAAGAGGACACAATGTGCCAGAAGTTTCAGAGCGAAAGAAGATCAATTGGAGAAGAAATCGAAGAAAAGGGGAGCGCTGGCACTGTTCATTGACGCCTTCTTGCAAAACACGGCTACGAAATATTTCACAGCCGTGCTATATTCTCTTAACTCTTCTTTCCCTTTGATTTTTGATCTTCTCAAACCATGGAATATTGTAACTTCTTCACTATGCTAGATTAAACACTATTTGGGACATGGGGGAGTAAACCCCTTTGATTTTTGCAATGACTAGATAACTTCTACTTTCATCATGATTATTCTATTTTGATAATTTTACCTATGTGATTACTGCTCTAAGAATCTCTTTAGTTTATTTCTTGTCATCATGAATAGAGTTCCTGCATTAAGGACCGAAAGGTGATATGCTTAAGAATTGGAACCCTAAAGTTGACTAATAGGAACTCACCGTGAGAATTTAGGTTAAGTTCTTATTTTTTTCATTTTACAGGACTAATTGCCTTGATGATAATTATGAACCTAGGATTGAGTCACTGTGTCAAACGTGGAGATCTTGCACGAAAGTGAGGATCAGAACGTTGGAGAACCATAGGTAAAATTGGCGTCGAGTCTTGGATGCACGAAAGTGATCCATGAGATTCCACTCGAGGCAATCAACATAGAATTCAGATGCACAAAAGTGATCTTTGAATTCTTTGATTGATAGTTTGCTTATCTTCAGTAGTGGGATAGATCTTGCACGAAAGCGAAGATTGGTCCCTGCATGATTATCTGCACAAAAGTGAGATAATTCCTTTATGTAGTAAATTAAGCCTTTATCATATTAGAATTTGAGTGATGAATATCTTTATTTATCTAGTCATAAAAATTAAAGTGGATGAAACCCCAGTCCCAGTTTCTCTCCGATAGTATTTTCTCGTGTATTTTCGATCTTTGCTTAACTTCAATTCGATTGCCAAGATAGGAAGAAATCAATTATTTGGTATTTGACAACATAGGTCTCTGTGGGATCGATATTTTCTTTATTACTTCGAGTATCCGTGCACTTGCGGAGATAACAACAAGTGTGGTGACTCAACAAGTGTTTAGAGCCGTATCAGGAGGTGACAAGTCCCTGTGCGCCTGTTGGGGTATGCACTTAAGGCTAATGTTTGAGGCCTTGGGATTATTTCAGTATCATGTATAAACTCTATGTTTATAAAGGCAATGGTTGTTATTCAGGTTGTTACATTATCTGCTACAATATGTATACTTCTGAATAATGTCTCAATGCTGTTCAGCTTGGCTAACATGTAGTTTTGTCCTTAGTCGAGATATCTTGGTGAACATGAGACAGCCTTGATATGATTGAGACTAATATGTGTTCTAATCTTATAGGATGCTTCGAGCATGGAATAAGATGTAGACTCATGGGTACATTGGATGTACTGGACAGACCCTACTTAGGATATTCAATTGCTTGTCACAATGTGAATAATCCTTATATGCAAACAAGTGGCATATTTCCTCTGACTTGAGATCACTTGTGTTTCTAAATGATGATTGGCATTGTTTTGAGGTAGTTCAATATCATTTGAAATATAATGGTTATAGACTATCTTGGATAATGAGCATGAGTCATGTCAGGGCGCTAGTGATAGATATAGGATTGCCGTCTCCTTGATTGGAGTGTGATGTTCTATAGGGGCCCCCTGTATGAGATGATTGAGAAAGTGTATGGCCATACCCAGATGACTATGTTCATCTGATCTAATCATTCTCATCATATTGGAATCACAGGCTTGACACGCTTGTCCAATAAGAACATCCAGTGGCAAAGGAAACATGTATGCCTAGTGAAGTGGATTCACACTTGTGCTGTGGTTTGGGTGTAGTCTTGGAAGACTCTTTCCTCTATATCGGGAGACAGTGATGTGTTGCTAGATACCCCTCACTGATCGTGATAACGTAAGTTATCGTTACCGACATTTAAAGGAAACCCTTAGGGTCGCACAATTTGATGATATGGCTTCCTTGAGTCAGATCGTGTGGACTGAATTGTTTTGGTTCAGTTTAAAAGGATTTAATCTCTGATTGTAAGTGAGATCTGGTCTGATCATGTTTGATTGATTAGGGCTTGAGATCGGTAAGCTTCGATCTAGAGAATTGATGGTAGATCGGTGAGATCAAGAGCATCAAGAGATGAACGGTTAGATCTTGAACCATTTGGTTCAGTAAGATCTAGACCATGGCTTGGGCTGATTTGATTTGGTCTTTGAACCAAATTGAAATGCATCGAATTGGCTTGAACCGGTTCACATGAGTGAACGCATGGTTCAAAGCTTGAAGGCGTTTTAGTCGGTTTTGAGATCATGGGCGGCTTCATGATTTTCTATTTTTGGAAAGTCATTAACGCCACTTCCTCTAAACGCCCAAACGCTTGCCTCTTCTCTCGACGCCCCTCTCTCTCGTGTGTGACTTCTTCACGCCTTGGAGAGAATTCGGACAAGCCAAGAAAAAGGAGATCTCATCCCTTCAAGCGATTAGGACACTTAGAGATCCTTGCTAGCACAAGGAGCGACAAGAAGAAAGCTTCTCTCATCTTGTGTGCGGTGCCTTTGGAGAAGAAGCACTCGCATCTTTGCTTCCAAGTCGCCATCCTTGCAATGGCAATGGTATGAATCCCTTTCGCTCTATACAAGCCTTAAGAGTTGATTATATGACATGCATATCGATTTTCTTTGAAACCCTAGCTTCCGCATATATGATCCCTGTTACGCGCCTATTAGGGTTTCTTTCATCCTTTTTGTGGAACTTTCAATTGGTATCAGAGCAGGTTTCCTGTATGTTCATATGATTGCTTTTTGTGATCCTTGTTTGCGCTTATGATAAGATCTAAGGCTATCATCATGCGCAAATACTAGATGTATGTTCATTACTTGTGGCGCATGTATGATGTTTATTGTTGGCGCAAGTAGATGTTTTTGTCAAAACTTAACTTCTTGCGCGCTCCATCTAGATCTATAAGCGCCTGCTTTAACAACTTAGATGGGTTATTAGGGTTGAAGTCATCAATCGAGTCTAGACCCAACAGTCTGATCAGACTATCTAACAGCCTAGATGGGTCGACCAGATGGCACCTATGCGCAAGCATGTGGTGGCTATAGGTCGACTGCAGACAGGCGTGTAGCGATGTCTGATTGAGACAACCAGTGAACGCTCATGAGTTAGGCCCGGGGTCACACCCGCTTGCCAGAACTCATGAGGGTCGTTCAGCCCAGCGCATGCATGGTTGACCATTGGGTCGACTCAAGTCAGTTAGGACTTGGTGCATGCAAGGGCAGTGGGTCTGACTAGGTCTGATGAGTGGATCCCTATTAATGGACCGTTGTAAGGTAGTAGGGCACATAAGGAAATAAAATGATGCCATGGGGTTTTTTGAAATTTTATTTTCTTGTTTATGGATCACATGTTGAGTGTATACCATGTTTGGTGTTTATTTAATCTTATGTGGGCTGCCCGATTAATGTGTGCTGTGCTGGGGCCTGCGTGCCTGGATGTATATTGTAAATTATTTTTTGTGATCTGCGCATCACATTTTAATTAATTTATAAAGTGTAATTGACCTGCGAGTCAATCATGTCTAGATAGATTAAAATGTATTTTGATCAGACATGAGCACAGAGCACACATGGCAGAGGCGCATGCAGCAGCTGGCTCCACCAGTGGGAGGTCTAGGGTTCGACTCTAGGACAGGCGCATTTTACCTGGTGGGCGCCTCTGAGCTGCAGTGGGCGCTTGGGCCCTGGGTTGGGCCAGAAGAAATGTTAAAGACCCATGAAGAGCTCAAGTGAAGACTTAAGTTGAATTAAGGTCTTACCTAGGCTTAATGGGCTTTTACCACATAAGATCATCATGCTTTCATTTATTGTTTAAATAATTAGAACTGCATGATTTATTCTTCTGCTATCACCATAGGATTTGCATGATAGTTAAGAAGATAAAAGGACCGTTAAAATCCAACGTGAAATATCAAGCACGATAGCCTTCTGACGCGAAACCTCACTGTTCTGACTATCGTTGGGGCCGTGTTGTACCCACTCAGTGGGCATGCCCATCTATCTTCAGACGCTGTGTGATTACATCCTGCGTGTTACAGAGAAGGGATTTATCGCTTCTCGTTGCTCAGCATAGCACGTGGTGGTCCAGGGAGTAGGTTGGGTCAGCTTGACCATGTAGGCTGCATATGGCGTATATGTTAGCTATATGGAGGCAGCCATCTGTGGGATCAGAGACTGTGTTGTACCAACTCAGTTGGCACAGTCTGCTGGATTGCCCAGATGAAGGGGAATCGCACGGGTTGGCGATTGGCAGGGAATGCCTACCAGAGATTAGTGCTTGTACTCTCTGTGCATCTTATCTCGCCTGAGCGGGATGCGGAGACCAAGTATGAAATCTGGATCCCATCTCACTAAAAGAGTTTTACTCTTTCGGGCTGTTTTGCTGGATTTTTCAGCCAGATAAAATAGTGAGAAAAGAATCTTTCTTAAGTCCTGAATTGTTTCTAACATTGATACTGACCTTGCTGTTCTTGCATTGTTGTAGATTACTGCAGCAACGAACACCACTGCGTTCAATGTGCGATCCTTACTGGAAAGGGAGAAGTTTGCTGGGCCAAACTTCTCGGACTGGTATGGACACCTTAAGATTGTTCTTAAGGCTGAGAGGAAACTGTATGTCCTCGAGACGGCTATACCGCCTCAACCCGCTCCGAACGCCGCAAGGGCGGTTCGCGATGCTTATGAGAAGCATGTCAATGATAGCATTGATGTTGCTTGCCTGATGCTTGCGTCTATGATGCCAGAGCTGCAGTGTCAGCATGAGGATCTATCTGCTATAGAAATTATAGCAAACCTCAAGATGTTGTATGCTGCACAGGCAAGGACTGAACGCTATAATCTGACGAAACTTTTCTTTCAGAGCAAACTGACTGAAGGGAGTCCAGTTGGAGCTCACGTACTCAAGATGATTGGGGTACAAGGAGGCTCTAGAGAAACTGGGACACACCATCAATCGGGAGCTTGTTGTAGACATTATCCTGCAGTCTCTCCCGGCCTCTTTCGATCCGTTCATCATTAATTTTAATATGAACAAGATCGACTGTACGCCGGCAGAGTTACTGAATATGCTCTTGACAACTGAGCAGACTCAGTCTCGTGAGAAGGGAACGCCTTCATCCTCTGTCCTCATGGTTCCTTCTAGGAACAAGAAGAAGGGGAAGAAGGGCAAAGCCCCTGTCAAGAGCTACAACAAGGCTCTGAAGCAAAAAGTAAAGCGGTCGAAGGAATACAGATGTTTCCATTGTGGCCAGTTGGGTCACTGGAAAAAGGACTGTAAAGCGCTCCAAGGAGATAAGAAGGGAAGCAAGCCTTTCGCTTCTGGCTCAGGTATTTTTGTGACTGAGGTCATGTTTTCTTCTTCTATATCATGGGTGTTGGACACTGCATGTGGAGTTCACATTTGTTCAAATGTACAGGAACTCAAGAGAAGAAGACAGGTGGGACAGCATGAGGTGGACCTACGAGTAGGAAATGGGGCACGGGTTGCTGCTGTTGCTATAGGAGAATATCACATCTCTTTACCATCTGGTCTTGTATTAGAACTGGACAATTGTTATTTTGTACCGAGCATAACTAAGAATATTATCTCTATTCCTGCTCTTGTCAGGAAAGGGTTTTCCTTTGAATGCAAGATTTCAAAGTGTTACATTTCATTTGATAATATTGTTTATGCTACTGGGTCAATTAACAATGGGTTATTCATGTTAGACATGGAATGTTCTATACAACAGATTGATAATAAGAAAGCCAAGTATGCTGTGAAGGGAACCCCTAACTAAGGGGTAGAAACCCTAATGGTGGCGCAACAAAATTTTGCATGGGATATTAGGATTTCAAAGGATCTATATATGTCATATAACTAGCTTTCGAATATTTGAATAGATGAAGATAAACTCATACCATTGCCATCGGTTTGATGAAGCTTTGGAAGGAAAGACGCAAGCGAGCCTTCTCGTAAGTTTCACACACAAGATGATCAATGCGCCTACCCTTGGTGCTCCTTGTGCTAGCAAGGTTCCTTGGAGTCCTTGATCGAGTGAAAAGGGATGGAGATGTGTTGATCTCTTTTGGCCAAAAACCTCCTCTATCTTCCAAGCGTCGCCACACACAATGAGTGTCGAGAGTGTTGGGGTATGCCCTTTAGGCTAATGTTTGAGGCCTATGGGAATGTAACAAGTATCATGTAATAAACTCTATGTGTTTATAAAGGCATGGTTGTTATTCAGTTAGCTACATTGTCTGCTGCAATATATGTTCTTCTGAATAATGTCTCAAAGCTGTTCAGCTGGGCTGACATGCTATTATGTCCTTAGTCGATATATCTTGGTAAACATGAGACAGCCTCGATATGGTTAAGACTAATATGTGTTCTAATCTTATAGGATGCTTCGAGCATGGAATAAGATGTAGACTCATGGGTACATGGGATGTACTGGACAGACCCTACTAGGATGTTCAATTGTTTGTCACAATGTGAATATTCCTTGATTAAGACAAGTGGCACATTTCCTCTGACTTGAGATCACTTGTGTTTTCTAAATGATGATTGTCATTGTTTTGAGGTAGTTCAATATCATTTGAAACATAATGATTATAGACTATCTTGGATGGTGAGCTTGAATCAGGTTAGAGCACTAGTGATAGACATAGGATTGCCGTCTCCTTGTTTAAGGAGTGTGATGTTCTAAAGGGGCCCCCTGGATGAGATGATTGAGAGAGTGTATGGCCATACCCAGGTGACAGTGCTCATCTGTTCTAATCATGCTCATCATATTGGAGTTACGAGCTTGACAGGCTTGTCCAATAAGAACATCCAGTGGCAAAGGAAATATGTATGCTTTGTGAATTGATTCACACTTGTGCTGTTTTTGGGTGAAGTCTTGGAAGACTCTTTCCTTGATATCGGGAGACAGTGATGTGTTGCTAGATACCCCTCACTGGTTGTGATAATGTAAATTATCGTTACCGATGTTTTAAGGAAACCCTCAGGGTCGCACAATTGATGATATGGCTTACTTAAGTCAGATCGTGTGGACTGAATTGTTTCGGGTTCAGTTTAAAGGGATTTAATCTCTGATTGTGAGTGAGATCTGGTCTGATCATGTTTGATTGATTAGGGCTTGAGATCGGTAAGCTTCGATCGAGAGAAGAGATGCTAGATCGGTCAGATCAGGAGCATCATAGAGATCAACGGCTAGATCTGGAACCTTAGGGTTTTAATATGATCTAGGCCATGTCGTTTGGTTTATTTGGTAATTGAACCAAAATTAAATTAAACCAAAATGGTTCAAGCATTGGCGACAAGTTCACTTGGCGTGAACATGTTGGGCGGTTAGTGGTGCTATTTTTAGCAACCATGATCTCCACTTGGAGAGACTCACGTTCGAAAGAGAGTGCTCTCTCTATTCTCGCCACTTGAACGCATTCCTCTAGTTTTTCCGTGGGTGACGACGCCTTGGATTTGGAGGAGAAATCGGCAAAGAAAAGATCTCTTCATCCCTTTCTCATTTTCAATCAAAGACTTCTTTGGATCTTGCTAGCACAAGGATCGCAAAGAGGAGTAGGCGACATCAACTGTGTGCGTCACCTCTGGAGAAGATCTGCTTTGATCTTTGCTTCCTAGGCGCCATTCGAAATGGCTATGGTATGAGTTTTATCTCTTATATGCAATCGTTTCCATTTGGTTGATCATATCACATGAACCGATTCTTGAAACCCTAATCCGCTGCACAAAAATTTTATGCGCCACTGCCTAGGGTTTTCGCTCCCCCTAGAAGGGGACCCCCCTTAGTTTAAGGGGTACTTTCAATTGGTATCAGAGCCTGATGTTTCATGCTTGTTTATGATTGCCATGATATGTCATATGATCCATGTATGCGCATTATAATAGATCTATAGGTTACATGCGATTATCTAAGTTGGCGAAAATTCATGATTTGTATAGATGTTATTTTCTCCATTGCGCATGTTGTTGTTGGCGCATGTTTTTGTAAGTTTTTCTAAAACCTTGATCACATGCGCGTTTCACCTTAGATCTAATGCTCCTACATTAAACCCTTAGATGGGTTATTAGGGTTGAAGTCACCCCCTAGGTTAGATCCAAACATGTCTGATCAGACTATCTGACAGCCTGAATGGGTCGACCAGTTAGCACCTTGGCGCATGCCTGTGGTGGCTATAGGTCGACTGCAGACAGGTGTGTAGCGATGTCTGATTGAGACAACTGATGAACGCACCTGAGTTAGGCCCGGGGTCACGCCCGCTTGCCAGACCTCAGTGTGGTCGTTCAGCCTTGGTGCATGCATGGTTGACCTTTTGGTCGACTCAAGTCAGTTAGGACTTGGTGCATGCTAGGGCAGTGGATCTGACTAGGTTGGATGAGTGGATCCCTAGTAATGGACCATTGTAAGGTTGTGGGGCAAATAAGGAAAAATTAAAAAAAAAAAAAATCGATCCCAAGGGGTTTTTTGAAAAATTTATTTTTCCTGACTGGATCACATGATGGTTGTTGCATCTGCTTGTTTATTTAGTCTTATGTGGGCTGCCCGTTTTTAATGTGTGCTGTGCTGGGGCCTGCGTGCCTGGATTATATGTTGTAAATTAATTTTCTTTATGTGATCTGCGTATCACAATTTTAATTAATTTATAATGTGAAAGTGACCTGCGTGTCACTCTTGTCTAGATAGTTAAATTTGTAATTTAATTAGACAAGAGCACTATGCACACTTGGCAGAAGCGCATGCAGCAGTGGCTGGACCAGGTGGGAGGTCTAGGGTTCGACCCTAGGACCAGGCGCAAATTCCTGGTGGGCGCACCAGAGCTGCAGTTGGCGCTTGGGCCCAGGTTTGGGCCAGATGAGCAGCTAAAGACCCATAAAGAGCAAGTGTAGACTTAAGTTAGGTTAAAGTCTCACTAGGGCTATGGGCTTTTACCACAAAAGACACATGCTTTCTTTTATTGCTATATATTAGAATTGCATGAGTAAATTTATCTTCTGCTATCACCATAGGAATTGCATGATAGGCAAGAAGATAAAAGACCGTTAAAATCCAACGATTAAATATCAAGCTCGTAAGCCTTCTGACGCGAAACCTCACTGTTCTGATTATCGTTGGAGCCGTGTTGTACCCACTCAGTGGGCACGTCCATCTATCTTCAGACGGTGCGGGATTACACCTGTGTGTTACAGAGCAGGGATTTATCCCTTCTCGTTGCTCAGCATAGCACATGGTGGTCCAGGGAGTAGGTCGGGTCAGCTTGACCGTGTAGGCTACATATGTGGCGCATATGGTAGCATATGGAGGCAGCCATCTGTGGGGTCAGAGATTGTGTTGTACCAACTCAGTTGGCACAGTCTGCTGGACTGCCCAGATGAAGGGGAATCGCACGGGTTGGCGATCGGCAGGGACTGCCTACCAGAAACTAGTGCTTGTACTCTCTGTGCATCTTATCTCGCCTGAGCGGGACGCGGAGACCAAGTATGAAATCTGGATCCCATCTCACTAAAAGAGTTCTACTCTTTCGGGCTGTTTTGCTGGATTTTTCACGCCTGATAAAATAGTGAGAAAAAGAATCTTTCTTAAGTCCTGATTGATTCTTATACATTGATACTGACCTTGCTGTTCTTGCATTGTTGTAGATACCTGCAGCAACGAACACCATGAACTTCAATGTGCGATCCCTACTGGAAAGAGAGAAGTTTGCTGGGCCGAACTTCTCTGACTGGTTTGGACACCTTAAGATCGTTCTTAAGGCAGAGAGGAAACTGTATGTCCTCGAGACGGCGATACCGCCGCAGCCCGCTCCGAACGCCGCAAGGGCGGTTCGGGAAGCCTATGAAAAGCACGTCAATGATAGCATTGATGTCGCTTGCCTGATGTTAGCGTCTATGACGCCACCGCTGCAGCGTCAGCATGAGGACATGTCGGCTAGAGACATGATTACAAACCTCAAGATGTTGTATGCTGCACAGGCGAGGACTGAACGCTATAATTTGACGAAGCTCTTCTTTCAGAGCAAACTGGCTGAAGGGAGCCCAGTGGGAGCTCACGTGCTCAAGATGATTGGGCACAAGGAGGCTCTAGAGAAACTGGGGCATACCATCAACCAGGAGCTTGCTGTGGACATTATTCTGCAGTCTCTCCCGCCATCATTCGACGCGTTCATTATTAATTTTAATATGAACAAAATCGATTGTACTCCGGCAGAGCTGCTGAATATGCTCTTGACCACTGAGGAAACTCTGAAGGGTAAGCCTTCAACCTCTGTCTTGATGGTTCCTTCCAGGAACAAGAAGAAGGGGAAGAAGGGCAAGGCCCCGGTCAAGAATTACAGCAAGGCTCTGAAGCAGAAGGTGAAGCGGTCTAAGGAATACAGGTGTTTCCACTGTGGCCAGCTGGGTCACTGGAAAAAGGACTGTAAAGCGCTCCAAGGAGATAAGAGGGGAAGCTTTGCTTCTGGCTCAGGTATATTCGTGACTGAGGTCATGTATTCTTCTTCTGTATCATGGGTGTTGGACACTGCATGTGGAGTTCACATTTGTTCAAATGTGCAGGAACTCAAGAGAAGAAGGCAGGTGGGACAGCATGAGGTGGACCTACGCGTTGGAAACGGGGCACGGGTTGCTGCTGTTGCTGTAGGAGACTACTTCATTACTTTACCATCTGGAATTGTATTGGAACTAAACAGTTGTTATTTTGTTCCCAGTATAACTAAAAATATTATCTCCATTCCTGCTCTTGTCAGGAAGGGGTTTTCCTTTGAATGCAATATTTCAAAGTGTGTTTTGTCATATGATAATATTGTTTATGCAACTGGTTCAATTAATAATGGGTTATTCATGTTGGACATGGAAAGTTCTATACAGAATGTTGATATTAAGAAAGCCAAGTATGCTGATGACAGCACCTTGCTATGGCATAGTCGTTTAGGCCATATTAACGAGAAACGCATTAAGCGGTTGCATGATCATGGACTGCTGGGATCATTCTCCTATAAGGAGATTGATACATGCAAAGCTTGTTTGATGGGTAAAATGACGAAGTCACCTTTTCCTAATAAAGGTCAAAGGGCTTCAGGTTTACTTGACCTCATACACAGTGATGTGTGTGGGCCATTTGGTAAACATGCCAGAGGTGGCTATCAGTACTTCATTACCTTTACTGATGATTTCAGTAGATATGGGTATGTCTATCTGATGAGACATAAGAGTGAATCTTTTGACAAGTTCAAAGAGTTCAAGAATGAAGTACAGAATCAGCTAGGCCGAAATATCAAGGCACTTCGCTCAGATCGAGGTGGTGAATACCTAAGTCATACGTTTACTGACTATCTAAAGGAGTGTGGGATTATCTCACAGCTCACTCCACCAGGAACACCGCAATGGAATGGTGTGTCCGAGAGGAGAAATAGAACGTTACTTGATATGGTTCGTTCTATGATGAGTCAGGCTACTCTTCCATACTCCTTTTGGGGTTTTGCGCTGGAAACAGCTGCAAAGGTACTAAACCGAGTGCCATCCAAGGTAGTTTCAAAGACGCCATATGAGTTATGGTATGGGAAACAGCCGAGCTTGACATTTATCAGGATCTGGGGTTGCGAGGCTTATGTTAAAAAGCTCGCCTCTGGGAAACTAGAGAGCAGATCTGACAAATGTATCTTTGTCGGTTACCCTAAGGAAACTAAGGGTTATTATTTCTTCGATCCCAATGAGAACAAGGTTTTTGTTGCTCGGACGGCCATATTTCTTGAGAAGGAGTTTCTTCTGCAAGAGGCCAGTGGGAGAGAAATAAAGCTGGATGAGAATCCAGAAGAAGGACAAAGTGATCAAGCACAGTTGGATGAGCCTGAGCCGGTAGAACAGGTTATTGAACAACCTGAGGCTCAGACATCACGGGAACCGCGAAGATCGGGTAGGATTCGTCGACAGCCTGAGCGCTATGACGGAGTCTACATCATTGACAATGATGAACCCCTTACTTATGCGGATGCGGTCAGTGGACCAGAGTCAGCGAGATGGCTTGAGGCTATGCGCGCCGAGATGGACTCCATGTCAGATAACCAAGTCTGGGATTTGGTTGATCCGCCTCCGGGAGTTATCCCTATAGGCTGTAAATGGATCTTCAAGAAGAAGATTGACATGGATGGTAACGTAGTTACCTATAAAGGCAGGCTAGTTGCGAAAGGTTTCAAACAAATCTACGGGATAGATTATGATGAAACTTTCTCACCTGTAGCCATGTTTAAGTCTATTCGGATTCTTTTCGCGATAGCTGCATATTATGATTATGAGATTTGGCAGATGGATGTGAAAACAGCTTTCCTTAATGGAAATCTGGATGAGGATGTGTATATGACACAACCAGAAGGTTTCACTAATCCAGCAGATCGTCATAAAATATGCAAGTTAAAGAAGTCCATTTATGGACTTAAACAAGCATCAAGAAGCTGGAATATTCGTTTTGATGAATCAGTTACTGAATTTGGTTTCATCAAGAACGAGGATGACCCGTGTGTATATAAGAGGTTTAGTGGGAGCGTGATTACTTTCCTAGTCCTCTACGTCGATGATATCTTGATCATTGGAAACGACATTCCTGAAATGCATGCTGTTAAGGCATGGCTGAGGAAATGTTTCCAGATGAAAGATCTAGGAGAAGCAGCCTATGTGTTAGGTGTGAAGATCTACAGGGATAGATCTAAGAGGCTTCTCGGGCTGTGCCAGAGTACTTACATCGATAAGGTCCTGGAGAGATTTCACTTAGAGAATTCTAAGCGAGGATATCTTCCAGTCAGACATGGTCTGAATCTTTCTAAGAGTCAGTGTCCACAAACACAGACTGAGAAAGATGAAATGAACAATACGCCTTATGCTTCGGCTATTGGTTCTATAATGTATGCGATGTTGTGTACTCGCCCAGACGTTGCTTACGGGTTAAGCGTAACCAGTCGTTACCAGAGTAATCCAGGTATGGCGCACTGGATTGCAGTCAAGAACATTTTAAAATATCTGCGGAGGACCAAAGATATGTTCTTGATATATGGTGGTCAGGAAGAACTCAGTATTGAAGGATATACTGACGCTTCGTTCCAGTCTGACCAGGATGATTTCCGATCGCAATCAGGCTATGTTTTTAGCTTGAATGGAGGTGCAGTGGTGTGGAAAAGTTTCAAACAGTCAACTGTTGCTGATTCCACAACAGAAGCCGAGTATGTTGCAGCCTCGGAAGCATCCAAGGAGGCAGTGTGGATTCGTAAGTTCGTGAGAGAACTTGGTGTCGTTCCTTCGTGTGCAGATCCTTTGGTTATCTTCTGTGATAACACTGGAGCAATCGCACAGGCAAAGGAACCACGGTCGCACCAGAAGTCCAAGCACATACAGAGACAGTTTCATTTGATCAGGGAGATCATAGATCGTGGCGAGATCAAAGTATGCAAGGTTCATACAGATGACAATCTGGCAGACCCGCTTACCAAGCCTCTGGCGCAGCAGAAGCATGAGAAGCACTGTAATAATATGGGTTTGAGATTTCTCAACCATTAGATTAAGTGCAAGTGGGAGATTGTTGGGGTATGCCCTTAAGGCTAATGTTTGAGGCCTATGGGAATGTAACAAGTATCATGTAATAAACTCTATGTGTTTATAAAGGCATGGTTGTTATTCAGTTAGCTACATTGTCTGCTGCAATATATGTTCTTCTGAATAATGTCTCAAAGCTGTTCAGCTGGGCTGACATGCTATTATGTCCTTAGTCGATATATCTTGGTAAACATGAGACAGCCTCGATATGGTTAAGACTAATATGTGTTCTAATCTTATAGGATGCTTCGAGCATGGAATAAGATGTAGACTCATGGGTACATGGGATGTACTGGACAGACCCTACTAGGATGTTCAATTGTTTGTCACAATGTGAATATTCCTTGATTAAGACAAGTGGCACATTTCCTCTGACTTGAGATCACTTGTGTTTTCTAAATGATGATTGTCATTGTTTTGAGGTAGTTCAATATCATTTGAAACATAATGATTATAGACTATCTTGGATGGTGAGCTTGAATCAGGTTAGAGCACTAGTGATAGACATAGGATTGCCGTCTCCTTGTTTAAGGAGTGTGATGTTCTAAAGGGGCCCCCTGGATGAGATGATTGAGAGAGTGTATGGCCATACCCAGGTGACAGTGCTCATCTGTTCTAATCATGCTCATCATATTGGAGTTACGAGCTTGACAGGCTTGTCCAATAAGAACATCCAGTGGCAAAGGAAATATGTATGCTTTGTGAATTGATTCACACTTGTGCTGTTTTTGGGTGAAGTCTTGGAAGACTCTTTCCTTGATATCGGGAGACAGTGATGTGTTGCTAGATACCCCTCACTGGTTGTGATAATGTAAATTATCGTTACCGATGTTTTAAGGAAACCCTCAGGGTCGCACAATTGATGATATGGCTTACTTAAGTCAGATCGTGTGGACTGAATTGTTTCGGGTTCAGTTTAAAGGGATTTAATCTCTGATTGTGAGTGAGATCTGGTCTGATCATGTTTGATTGATTAGGGCTTGAGATCGGTAAGCTTCGATCGAGAGAAGAGATGCTAGATCGGTCAGATCAGGAGCATCATAGAGATCAACGGCTAGATCTGGAACCTTAGGGTTTTAATATGATCTAGGCCATGTCGTTTGGTTTATTTGGTAATTGAACCAAAATTAAATTAAACCAAAATGGTTCAAGCATTGGCGACAAGTTCACTTGGCGTGAACATGTTGGGCGGTTAGTGGTGCTATTTTTAGCAACCATGATCTCCACTTGGAGAGACTCACGTTCGAAAGAGAGTGCTCTCTCTATTCTCGCCACTTGAACGCATTCCTCTAGTTTTTCCGTGGGTGACGACGCCTTGGATTTGGAGGAGAAATCGGCAAAGAAAAGATCTCTTCATCCCTTTCTCATTTTCGATCAAAGACTTCTTTGGATCTTGCTAGCACAAGGATCGCAAAGAGGAGTAGGCGACATCAACTGTGTGCGTCACCTCTGGAGAAGATCTGCTTTGATCTTTGCTTCCTAGGCGCCATTCGAAATGGCTATGGTATGAGTTTTATCTCTTACATGCAATCGTTTCCATTTGGTTGATCATATCACATGAACCGATTCTTGAAACCCTAATCCGCTGCACAAAAATTTTATGCGCCACTGCCTAGGGTTTTCGCTCCCCCTAGAAGGGGACCCCCCTTAGTTTAAGGGGTACTTTCAGAGAGAGAGGTCGCTTGAGAGGCGAGAATAGCAAGAGCTATTCGAACGTGAGCGTTATCTCCAAGTGGAGATCGTGGTTACTAAAAATAGCCACACCACTCGCTCCAATGTTCACGCCAAGTGAACAAGTCGCCAAGCCTTGAACCATGCGCTCATTTCATGAGCCGGTTCACATTGGTTCGGTTTAAGAACCAATCAAGCCAATGATCTAGTCTAGATCTCAAATAAACCCTAAGGCTCCAGATCTGACCGTTAATCTCTTGATGCTTCTGATCTGCCCGATCTAGCAATCATTCTCTCGATCGAAGCTTACTGATCTCAAGTCCTAATCAATCAAACATGATCAGACTAGATCTCACTTACAATCAGAGATTAAATCCCTTTAAACTGAACCCAAACAATTCAGTCCACACGATCTGACTGAAGTAAGCCATATCATCAAATTGTGCGACCCTGAGGGTTTCCTTTAAATGTCGGTAACGATAATTCACATTATCACGATCAGTGAGGGGTATCTAGCAACACATCACTGTCTCCCGATATAAAGGAAAGAGTCTTCCAAGACTACACCCAAACCATAGCACAAGTGTGAATCAATTCACAAGGCATGCATATTTCCTTTGCCACTGGATGTTCTTATTGGACAAGCGTGTCAAGCTTGTAGCTCCAATATGATGAGCATGATTAGATCAGATGAACACTGTCACCTGGGTATGGCCATACTCTTTTCTCAATCATCTCATCCAGGGGGCCCCTTTAGAACATCACACTCCTTGAACAAGGAGACGGCAATCCTATGTCTTGTTGGGGTATGCCCTTAAGGCTAATGTTTGAGGCCTATGGGAATGTAACAAGTATCATGTAATAAACTCTATGTGTTTATAAAGGCATGGTTGTTATTCAGTTAGCTACATTGTCTGCTGCAATATATGTTCTTCTGAATAATGTCTCAAAGCTGTTCAGCTGGGCTGACATGCTATTATGTCCTTAGTCGATATATCTTGGTAAACATGAGACAGCCTCGATATGGTTAAGACTAATATGTGTTCTAATCTTATAGGATGCTTCGAGCATGGAATAAGATGTAGACTCATGGGTACATGGGATGTACTGGACAGACCCTACTAGGATGTTCAATTGTTTGTCACAATGTGAATATTCCTTGATTAAGACAAGTGGCACATTTCCTCTGACTTGAGATCACTTGTGTTTTCTAAATGATGATTGTCATTGTTTTGAGGTAGTTCAATATCATTTGAAACATAATGATTATAGACTATCTTGGATGGTGAGCTTGAATCAGGTTAGAGCACTAGTGATAGACATAGGATTGCCGTCTCCTTGTTTAAGGAGTGTGATGTTCTAAAGGGGCCCCCTGGATGAGATGATTGAGAGAGTGTATGGCCATACCCAGGTGACAGTGCTCATCTGTTCTAATCATGCTCATCATATTGGAGTTACGAGCTTGACAGGCTTGTCCAATAAGAACATCCAGTGGCAAAGGAAATATGTATGCTTTGTGAATTGATTCACACTTGTGCTGTTTTTGGGTGAAGTCTTGGAAGACTCTTTCCTTGATATCGGGAGACAGTGATGTGTTGCTAGATACCCCTCACTGGTTGTGATAATGTAAATTATCGTTACCGATGTTTTAAGGAAACCCTCAGGGTCGCACAATTGATGATATGGCTTACTTAAGTCAGATCGTGTGGACTGAATTGTTTCGGGTTCAGTTTAAAGGGATTTAATCTCTGATTGTGAGTGAGATCTGGTCTGATCATGTTTGATTGATTAGGGCTTGAGATCGGTAAGCTTCGATCGAGAGAAGAGATGCTAGATCGGTCAGATCAGGAGCATCATAGAGATCAACGGCTAGATCTGGAACCTTAGGGTTTTAATATGATCTAGGCCATGTCGTTTGGTTTATTTGGTAATTGAACCAAAATTAAATTAAACCAAAATGGTTCAAGCATTGGCGACAAGTTCACTTGGCGTGAACATGTTGGGCGGTTTGTGGTGCTATTTTTAGCCACCATGATCTCCACTTGGAGACACTCACGTTCGATAGAGAGTGCTCTCTCTATTCTCGCCACTTGAACGCATTCCTCTAGTTTTTCCGTGGGTGACGACGCCTTGGATTTGGAGGAGAAATCGGCAAAGAAAAGATCTCTTCATCCCTTTCTCATTTTCGATCAAAGACTTCTTTGGATCTTGCTAGCACAAGGATCGCAAAGAGGAGTAGGCGACATCAACTGTGTGCGTCACCTCTGGAGAAGATCTGCTTTGATCTTTGCTTCCTAGGCGCCATTCGAAATGGCTATGGTATGAGTTTTATCTCTTACATGCAATCGTTTCCATTTGGTTGATCATATCACATGAACCGATTCTTGAAACCCTAATCCGCTGCCCAAAAGTTTTATGCGCCATATGTCTAGGGTTTTCGCTCCCCCTAGAAGGGGACCCCCCTTAGTTTAAGGGGTACTTTCAATTGGTATCAGAGCCTGATGTTTCATGCTTGTTTATGATTGCCATGATATGTCATATGATCCATGTATGCGCATTATAATAGATCTATAGGTTACATGCGATTATCTAAGTTGGCGAAAATTCATGATTTGTATAGATGTTATTTTCTCCATTGCGCATGTTGTTGTTGGCGCATGTTTTTGTAAGTTTTTCTAAAACCTTGATCACATGCGCGTTTCACCTTAGATCTAATGCTCCTACATTAAACCCTTAGATGGGTTATTAGGGTTGAAGTCACCCCTAGGTTAGATCCAAACATGTCTGATCAGACTATCTGACAGCCTGAATGGGTCGACCAGTTAGCACCTTGGCGCATGCCAGAGGTGGCTATAGGTCGACTGCAGACAGGTGTGTAGCGATGTCTGATTGAGACAACTGATGAACGCACCTGAGTTAGGCCTGGGGTCACGCCCGCTTGCCAGACCTCAGTGTGGTCGTTCAGCCTTGGTGCATGCATGGTTGACCTTTTGGTCGACTCAAGTCAGTTAGGACTTGGTGCATGCTAGGGCAGTGGATCTGACTAGGTTGGATGAGTGGATCCCTAGTAATGGACCATTGTAAGGTTGTGGGGCAAATAAGGAAAAATTAAAAAAAAAAAAATCGATCCCAAGGGGTTTTTTTAAAAATTTATTTTTCCTGACTGGATCACATGATGGTTGTTGCATCTGCTTGTTTATTTAGTCTTATGTGGGCTGCCCGTTTTTAATGTGTGCTGTGCTGGGGCCTGCGTGCCTGGATTATATGTTGTAAATTAATTTTCTTTATGTGATCTGCGTATCACAATTTTAATTAATTTATAATGTGAAAGTGACCTGCGTGTCACTCTTGTCTAGATAGTTAAATTTGTAATTTAATTAGACAAGAGCACTATGCACACTTGGCAGAAGCGCATGCAGCAGTGGCTGGACCAGGTGGGAGGTCTAGGGTTCGACCCTAGGACCAGGCGCAAATTCCTGGTGGGCGCACCAGAGCTGCAGTTGGCGCTTGGGCTCAGGTTTGGGCCAGATGAGCAGCTAAAGACCCATAAAGAGCAAGTGTAGACTTAAGTTAGGTTAAGGTCTCACTAGGGCTATGGGCTTTTACCACAAAAGACACATGCTTTCTTTTATTGCTTTATATTAGAATTGCATGAGTAAATTTATCTTCTGCTATCACCATAGGAATTGCATGATAGGCAAGAAGATAAAAGACCGTTAAAATCCAACGATTAAATATCAAGCTCGTAAGCCTTCTGACGCGAAACCTCACTGTTCTGATTATCGTTGGAGCCGTGTTGTACCCACTCAGTGGGCACGTCCATCTATCTTCAGACGGTGCGGGATTACACCTGTGTGTTACAGAGCAGGGATTTATCCCTTCTCGTTGCTCAGCATAGCACATGGTGGTCCAGGGAGTAGGTCGGGTCAGCTTGACCGTGTAGGCTACATATGTGGCGCATATGGTAGCACATGGAGGCAGCCATCTGTGGGGTCAGAGATTGTGTTGTACCAACTCAGTTGGCACAGTCTGCTGGACTGCCCAGATGAAGGGGAATCGCACGGGTTGGCGATCGGCAGGGACTGCCTACCAGAAACTAGTGCTTGTACTCTCTGTGCATCTTATCTCGCCTGAGCGGGACGCGGAGACCAAGTATGAAATCTGGATCCCATCTCACTAAAAGAGTTCTACTCTTTCGGGCTGTTTTGCTGGATTTTTCACGCCTGATAAAATAGTGAGAAAAAGAATCTTTCTTAAGTCCTGATTGATTCTTATACATTGATACTGACCTTGCTGTTCTTGCATTGTTGTAGATACCTGCAGCAACGAACACCATGAACTTCAATGTGCGATCCCTACTGGAAAGAGAGAAGTTTGCTGGGCCGAACTTCTCTGACTGGTTTGGACACCTTAAGATCGTTCTTAAGGCAGAGAGGAAACTGTATGTCCTCGAGACGGCGATACCGCCGCAGCCCGCTCCGAACGCCGCAAGGGCGGTTCGGGAAGCCTAAGAAAAGCACGTCAATGATAGCATTGATGTCGCTTGCCTGATGTTAGCGTCTATGACGCCACCGCTGCAGCGTCAGCATGAGGACATGTCGGCTAGAGACATGATTACAAACCTCAAGATGTTGTATGCTGCACAGGCGAGGACTGAACGCTATAATTTGACGAAGCTCTTCTTTCAGAGCAAACTGGCTGAAGGGAGCCCAGTGGGAGCTCACGTGCTCAAGATGATTGGGCACAAGGAGGCTCTAGAGAAACTGGGGCATACCATCAACCAGGAGCTTGCTGTGGACATTATTCTGCAGTCTCTCCCGCCATCATTCGACGCGTTCATTATTAATTTTAATATGAACAAAATCGATTGTACTCCGGCAGAGCTGCTGAATATGCTCTTGACCACTGAGGAAACTCTGAAGGGTAAGCCTTCAACCTCTGTCTTGATGGTTCCTTCCAGGAACAAGAAGAAGGGGAAGAAGGGCAAGGCCCCGGTCAAGAATTACAGCAAGGCTCTGAAGCAGAAGGTGAAGCGGTCCAAGGAATACAGGTGTTTCCACTGTGGCCAGCTGGGTCACTGGAAAAAGGACTGTAAAGCGCTCCAAGGAGATAAGAGGGGAAGCTTCGCTTCTGGCTCAGGTATATTCGTGACTGAGGTCATGTATTCTTCTTCTGTATCATGGGTGTTGGACACTGCATGTGGAGTTCACATTTGTTCAAATGTGCAGGAACTCAAGAGAAGAAGGCAGGTGGGACAGCATGAGGTGGACCTACGCGTTGGAAACGGGGCACGGGTTGCTGCTGTTGCTGTAGGAGACTACTTCATTACTTTACCATCTGGAATTGTATTGGAACTAAACAGTTGTTATTTTGTTCCCAGTATAACTAAAAATATTATCTCCATTCCTGCTCTTGTCAGGAAGGGGTTTTCCTTTGAATGCAATATTTCAAAGTGTGTTTTGTCATATGATAATATTGTTTATGCAACTGGTTCAATTAATAATGGGTTATTCATGTTGGACATGGAAAGTTCTATACAGAATGTTGATATTAAGAAAGCCAAGTATGCTGATGACAGCACCTTGCTATGGCATAGTCGTTTAGGCCATATTAACGAGAAACGCATTAAGCGGTTGCATGATCATGGACTGCTGGGATCATTCTCCTATAAGGAGATTGATACATGCAAAGCTTGTTTGATGGGTAAAATGACGAAGTCACCTTTTCCTAATAAAGGTCAAAGGGCTTCAGGTTTACTTGACCTCATACACAGTGATGTGTGTGGGCCATTTAGTAAACATGCCAGAGGTGGCTATCAGTACTTCATTACATTTACTGATGATTTCAGTAGATATGGGTATGTCTATCTGATGAGACATAAGAGTGAATCTTTTGACAAGTTCAAAGAGTTCAAGAATGAAGTACAAAATCAGCTAGGCCGTAATATCAAGGCACTTCGCTCAGATCGAGGTGGTGAATACCTAAGTCATGCATTTACTGACTATCTAAAGGAGTGTGGGATTATCTCACAGCTCACTCCACCAGGAACACCGCAATGGAATGGTGTGTCCGAGAGGAGAAATAGAACGTTACTTGATATGGTTCGTTCTATGATGAGTCAGGCTACTCTTCCATACTCCTTTTGGGGTTTTGCGCTGGAAACAGCTGCAAAGGTACTAAACCGAGTGCCATCCAAGGCAGTTTCAAAGACGCCATATGAGTTATGGTATGGGAAACAGCCGAGCTTGACATTTATCAGGATCTGGGGTTGCGAGGCTTATGTTAAAAAGCTCGCCTCTGGGAAACTAGAGAGCAGATCTGACAAATGTATCTTTGTCGGTTACCCTAAGGAAACTAAGGGTTATTATTTCTTCGATCCCAATGAGAACAAGGTTTTTGTTGCTCGGACGGCCATATTTCTTGAGAAGGAGTTTCTTCTGCAAGAGGCCAGTGGGAGAGAAATAAAGCTGGATGAGAATCCAGAAGAAGGACAAAGTGATCAAGCACAGTTGGATGAGCCTGAGCCGGTAGAACAGGTTATTGAACAACCTGAGGCTCAGACATCACGGGAACCGCGAAGATCGGGTAGGATTCGTCGACAGCCTGAGCGCTATGACGGAGTCTACATCATTGACAATGATGAACCCCTTACTTATGCGGATGCGGTCAGTGGACCAGAGTCAGCGAGATGGCTTGAGGCTATGCGCGCCGAGATGGACTCCATGTCAGATAACCAAGTCTGGGATTTGGTTGATCCGCCTCCGGGAGTTATCCCTATAGGCTGTAAATGGATCTTCAAGAAGAAGATTGACATGGATGGTAACGTAGTTACCTATAAAGGCAGGCTAGTTGCGAAAGGTTTCAAACAAATCTACGGGATAGATTATGATGAAACTTTCTCACCTGTAGCCATGTTTAAGTCTATTCGGATTCTTTTCGCGATAGCTGCATATTATGATTATGAGATTTGGCAGATGGATGTGAAAACAGCTTTCCTTAATGGAAATCTGGATGAGGATGTGTATATGACACAACCAGAAGGTTTCACTAATCCAGCAGATCGTCATAAAATATGCAAGTTAAAGAAGTCCATTTATGGACTTAAACAAGCATCAAGAAGCTGGAATATTCGTTTTGATGAATCAGTTACTGAATTTGGTTTCATCAAGAACGAGGATGACCCGTGTGTATATAAGAGGTTTAGTGGGAGCGTGATTACTTTCCTAGTCCTCTACGTCGATGATATCTTGATCATTGGAAACGACATTCCTGAAATGCATGCTGTTAAGGCATGGCTGAGGAAATGTTTCCAGATGAAAGATCTAGGAGAAGCAGCCTATGTGTTAGGTGTGAAGATCTACAGGGATAGATCTAAGAGGCTTCTCGGGCTGTGCCAGAGTACTTACATCGATAAGGTCCTGGAGAGATTTCACTTAGAGAATTCTAAGCGAGGATATCTTCCAGTCAGACATGGTCTGAATCTTTCTAAGAGTCAGTGTCCACAAACACAGACTGAGAAAGATGAAATGAACAATACACCTTATGCTTCGGCTATTGGTTCTATAATGTATGCGATGTTGTGTACTCGCCCAGACGTTGCTTACGGGTTAAGCGTAACCAGTCGTTACCAGAGTAATCCAGGTATGGCGCACTGGATTGCAGTCAAGAACATTTTAAAATATCTGCGGAGGACCAAAGATATGTTCTTGATATATGGTGGTCAGGAAGAACTCAGTATTGAAGGATATACTGACGCTTCGTTCCAGTCTGACCAGGATGATTTCCGATCGCAATCAGGCTATGTTTTTAGCTTGAATGGAGGTGCAGTGGTGTGGAAAAGTTTCAAACAGTCAACTGTTGCTGATTCCACAACAGAAGCCGAGTATGTTGCAGCCTCGGAAGCATCCAAGGAGGCAGTGTGGATTCGTAAGTTCGTGAGAGAACTTGGTGTCGTTCCTTCGTGTGCAGATCCTTTGGTTATCTTCTGTGATAACACTGGAGCAATCGCACAGGCAAAGGAACCACGGTCGCACCAGAAGTCCAAGCACATACAGAGACGGTTTCATTTGATCAGGGAGATCATAGATCGTGGCGAGATCAAAGTATGCAAGGTTCATACAGATGACAATCTGGCAGACCCGCTTACCAAGCCTCTGGCGCAGCAGAAGCATGAGAAGCACTGTAATAATATGGGTTTGAGATTTCTCAACCATTAGATTAAGTGCAAGTGGGAGATTGTTGGGGTATGCCCTTAAGGCTAATGTTTGAGGCCTATGGGAATGTAACAAGTATCATGTAATAAACTCTATGTGTTTATAAAGGCATGGTTGTTATTCAGTTAGCTACATTGTCTGCTGCAATATATGTTCTTCTGAATAATGTCTCAAAGCTGTTCAGCTGGGCTGACATGCTATTATGTCCTTAGTCGATATATCTTGGTAAACATGAGACAGCCTCGATATGGTTAAGACTAATATGTGTTCTAATCTTATAGGATGCTTCGAGCATGGAATAAGATGTAGACTCATGGGTACATGGGATGTACTGGACAGACCCTACTAGGATGTTCAATTGTTTGTCACAATGTGAATATTCCTTGATTAAGACAAGTGGCACATTTCCTCTGACTTGAGATCACTTGTGTTTTCTAAATGATGATTGTCATTGTTTTGAGGTAGTTCAATATCATTTGAAACATAATGATTATAGACTATCTTGGATGGTGAGCTTGAATCAGGTTAGAGCACTAGTGATAGACATAGGATTGCCGTCTCCTTGTTTAAGGAGTGTGATGTTCTAAAGGGGCCCCCTGGATGAGATGATTGAGAGAGTGTATGGCCATACCCAGGTGACAGTGCTCATCTGTTCTAATCATGCTCATCATATTGGAGTTACGAGCTTGACAGGCTTGTCCAATAAGAACATCCAGTGGCAAAGGAAATATGTATGCTTTGTGAATTGATTCACACTTGTGCTGTTTTTGGGTGAAGTCTTGGAAGACTCTTTCCTTGATATCGGGAGACAGTGATGTGTTGCTAGATACCCCTCACTGGTTGTGATAATGTAAATTATCGTTACCGATGTTTTAAGGAAACCCTCAGGGTCGCACAATTGATGATATGGCTTACTTAAGTCAGATCGTGTGGACTGAATTGTTTCGGGTTCAGTTTAAAGGGATTTAATCTCTGATTGTGAGTGAGATCTGGTCTGATCATGTTTGATTGATTAGGGCTTGAGATCGGTAAGCTTCGATCGAGAGAAGAGATGCTAGATCGGTCAGATCAGGAGCATCATAGAGATCAACGGCTAGATCTGGAACCTTAGGGTTTTAATATGATCTAGGCCATGTCGTTTGGTTTATTTGGTAATTGAACCAAAATTAAATTAAACCAAAATGGTTCAAGCATTGGCGACAAGTTCACTTGGCGTGAACATGTTGGGCGGTTTGTGGTGCTATTTTTAGCCACCATGATCTCCACTTGGAGACACTCACGTTCGATAGAGAGTGCTCTCTCTATTCTCGCCACTTGAACGCATTCCTCTAGTTTTTCCGTGGGTGACGACGCCTTGGATTTGGAGGAGAAATCGGCAAAGAAAAGATCTCTTCATCCCTTTCTCATTTTCGATCAAAGACTTCTTTGGATCTTGCTAGCACAAGGATCGCAAAGAGGAGTAGGCGACATCAACTGTGTGCGTCACCTCTGGAGAAGATCTGCTTTGATCTTTGCTTCCTAGGCGCCATTCGAAATGGCTATGGTATGAGTTTTATCTCTTACATGCAATCGTTTCCATTTGGTTGATCATATCACATGAACCGATTCTTGAAACCCTAATCCGCTGCCCAAAAGTTTTATGCGCCATATGTCTAGGGTTTTCGCTCCCCCTAGAAGGAGACCCCCCTTAGTTTAAGGGGTACTTTCATGTCTATCACTAGTGCCCTAACCTGATTCAAGCTCACCATCCAAGATAGTCTATAATCATTATGTTTCAAATGATATTGAACTATCTCAAAACAATGACAATCATCATTTAGAAAACACAAGTGATCTCAAGTCAGAGGAAATGTGCCACTTGTCATATTCAAGGATTATTCACATTGTGACAAACAATTGAATAACCTAGTAGGGTCTGTCCAGCACATCCAATGTACCCATGAGTCTACATCTTATTCCATGCTCGAAGCATCCTATAAGATTAGAACACATATTAGTCTTAACCATATCAAGGCTGTCTCATGTTCACCAAGATATATCGACTAAGGACATAACAGCATGTCAGCCCAGCTGAACAGCTTTGAGACATTATTCAGAAGAACATATATTGCAGCAGACAATGTAAACAACTGAATAATAACCATGCCTTTATAAACATAACAGTTTATTACATGATACAGATACATTCCCACAGGCCTCAAACATTAGCCTTAAGGGCATACCCCAACAATCTCCCACTTGCACTTAATCTAATGGTTGAGAAATCTCAAACCCATATTATTACAGTGCTTCTCATGCTTCTGCTGCGCCAGAGGCTTGGTAAGCGGGTCTGCCAGATTGTCATCTGTATGAACCTTGCAGATTTTGATCTCGCCACGATCTATGATCTCCCTGATCAAATGAAACCGTCTCTGTATGTGCTTGGACTTCTGGTGCGACCGTGGTTCCTTTGCTTGTGCGATTGCTCCAGTGTTATCACAGAAGATAACCAAAGGATCTGCACTCGAAGGAACGACACCAAGTTCTCTCACGAACTTACGAATCCACACTGCCTCCTTGGATGCTTCCGAGGCTGCAACATACTCGGCTTCTGTTGTGGAATCAGCAACAGTTGACTGTTTGAAACTCTTCCACACCACTGCACCTCCATTCAAGCTAAAAACATAGCCTGATTGCGATCGGAAATCATCCTGGTCTGACTGGAACGAAGCGTCAGTATATCCCTCTATACTGAGTTCTTCCTGACCACCATATATCAAGAACATATCTTTGGTTCTCCGCAGATATTTTAAAATGTTCTTGACTGCAATCCAGTGCGCCATACCTGGATTACTTTGGAAACGACTGGTCATGCTTAACCCGTAAGCAACGTCTGGGCGAGTACACAACATCGCATACATAATGGATCCAATAGCCGAAGCATAAGGCGTATTGTCCATTTCATCTTTCTCAGTCTGTGTTTGTGGACACTGACTCTTCGAAAGATTCAGACCATGTCTGACTGGAAGATATCCTCGTTTAGAATTCTCTAAATGAAATCTCTCCAGGACTTTATCGATGTAAGTACTCTGGCACAGCCCGAGAAGCCTCTTCGATCTATCCCTGTAGATCTTCACACCTAACACATAGGCTGCTTCTCCTAGATCTTTCATTTGGAAACATTTCCTCAGCCATGCCTTCACAGCATGCATTTCAGGAATGTCATTTCCAATGATCAAGATATCATCGACGTAGAGGACTAGGAAAGTTATCACGCTCCCACTAAACCTCTTATATACACACGGGTCATCCTCGTTCTTGATGAAACCAAATTCACTGATTGATTCATCAAAACGAATATTCCAGCTTCTAGATGCTTGCTTAAGTCCATAAATAGACTTCTTTAACTTGCATATCTTATGACGATCTGATGGATTAGTGAAACCTTCTGGTTGTGTCATATACACATCCTCATCCAGATTTTCATTAAGGAAAGCTGTTTTCACATCCATCTGCCAGATCTCATAATCATAATATGCAGCTATCGCGAAAAGAATCCGAATAGACTTAAACATAGCTACAGGTGAGAAAGTTTCATCATAATCTATCCCGTAGATTTGTTTGAAACCTTTCGCAACTAGCCTGCCTTTATAGGTAACCACGTTACCATCCATGTCAATCTTCTTCTTGAAGATCCACTTACAGCCTATAGGGATAACTCCCGGAGGCGGATCAACCAAATCCCAAACTTGGTTATCTGACATGGAGTCCATCTCGGCGCGCATAGCTTCAAGCCATCTCGCTGACTCCGGTCCACTGACCGCATCCGCATAAGTGAGGGGTTCATCATGATCAATGATGTAGACTCCGTCATAGCGCTCAGGCTGTCGATGAATCCTTCCCGATCTTCGCGGTTCCCGTGATATCTGAGCCTCAGGTTGTTCAATAACCTGTTCTACCGGCTCAGGCTCATCCAGCTGTGCTTGACTACTTTGTCCTTCCTCTGGATTCTCATCCAGCTTTATTTCTCTCCCACTGGCCTCTTGCAGAAGAAACTCCTTCTCAAGAAATATGGCCGTCCGAGCAACAAAAACCTTGTTCTCTTTGGGGTCGTAGAAATAATAACCCTTAGTTTCCTTAGGGTAACCGACAAAGATACATTTGTCAGATCTGCTCTCTAGTTTCCCAGAGGCGAGCTTTTTGACATAAGCCTCGCAGCCCCAGATCCTGATAAATGTCAAGCTTGGCTGTTTCCCATACCATAACTCATATGGCGTCTTTGAAACTGCCTTGGATGGCACTCGGTTTAGTATCTTTGCAGCTGTTTCCAGTGCAAAACCCCAAAAGGAGTATGGAAGAGTAGCCTAACTCATCATA
The DNA here is from genome assembly GCA_027563935.2 of Costus lasius. Classification (NCBI taxonomy): domain Eukaryota; kingdom Viridiplantae; phylum Streptophyta; class Magnoliopsida; order Zingiberales; family Costaceae; genus Costus; species Costus lasius. The sequence continues at coordinate 58,507,449 of CM050454.1, read as the reverse complement.
GAACGAACCATATCAAGTAACGTTCTATTTCTCCTTTCGGACACACCATTCCATTGCGGTGTTCCTGGCGGAGTGAGCTGTGAGATAATCCCACACTCCTTTAGATAGTCAGTAAACGCATGACTTAGGTATTCACCACCTCGATCTGAGCGAAGTGCCTTGATATTTCGGCCTAGCTGATTCTGTACTTCATTTTTGAACTCTTTGAACTTGTCAAAAGATTCACTCTTATGTCTCATCAGATAGACATACCCATACCTACTGAAATCATCAGTAAAGGTAATGAAGTACTGATAGCCACCTCTGGCATGTTTACTAAATGGCCCACACACATCACTGTGTATAAGGTCAAGTAAACCTGAAGCCCTTTGACCTTTGTGAGGAAAAGGTGACTTCGTCATTTTACCCATCAAACAAGCTTTGCATGTATCAATCTCCTTGTAGGAGAATGATCCCAGCAGTCCATAATCATGCAACCGCTTAATGCGTTTCTCGTTTATATGGCCTAAACGACTATGCCATAGCAAGGTGCTGTCATCAGCATACTTGGCTTTCTTAATATCAATATTTTGTATAGAACGCTCCATGTCCAACATGAATAACCCATTGCTAATTGAACCAGTTGCATAAACAATATTATCATAAGATAAAACACACTTTGAAATATTGCATTCAAAGGAAAATCCCTTCCTGACAAGAGCAGGAATGGAGATAATATTTTTAGTAATACTGGGAACAAAATAACAACTGTTTAGTTCCAATACAAGTCCAGATGGTAAAGAAATGAAGTAGTCTCCTACAGCAACAGCAGCAACCCGTGCCCCGTTTCCAACTCGTAGGTCCACCTCATGCTGTCCCACCTGCCTTCTTCTCTTGAGTTCCTGTACATTTGAACAAATGTGAACTCCACATGCAGTGTCCAACACCCATGATATAGAAGAAGAAAACATGACCTCAGTCACGAATATACCTGAGCCAGAAGCGAAGCTTCCCCTCTTATCTCCTTGGAGCGCTTTACAGTCCTTTTTCCAGTGACCCAGCTGGCCACAGTGGAAACACCTGTATTCCTTAGACCGCTTCACCTTCTGCTTCAGAGCCTTGCTGTAATTCTTGACAGGGGCCTTGCCCTTCTTCCCCTTCTTCTTGTTCCTGGAAGGAACCATTAAGACAGAGGTCGAAGGCTTTCCCTTCAGAGTCTCCTCAGTAGTGAGGAGCATATTCAGCAGCTCTGCCGGAGTACAATCGATTTTGTTCATATTAAAGTTAATAATGAACGCGTCGAATGAAGGCGGGAGAGACTGTAGAATAATATCCACAGCAAGCTCCTGGTTGATGGTATGCCCCAGTTTCTCTAGAGCCTCCTTGTGCCCAATCATCTTGAGCACGTGAGCTCCCACTGGGCTCCCTTCAGCCAGTTTGCTCTGAAAGAAGAGCTTCGTCAAATTGTAGCGCTCTGTCCTCGCCTGTGCAGCATACAGCATCTTGAGGTTTGCTATCATGTCTATAGCAGACATATCCTCATGCTGACGCTGCAGCGGTGGCGTCATAGACGCTAGCATCAGGCAAGCGACATCAATGCTATCATTGACGTGCTTTTCATAGGCTTCCCGAACCGCCCTTGCGGCGTTCGGAGCGGGCTGCGGCGGTATCGCCGTCTCGAGGACATACAGTTTCCTCTCTGCCTTAAGAACGATCTTAAGGTGTCCAAACCAGTCAGAGAAGTTCGGCCCAGCAAACTTCTCCCTTTCCAGTAGGGATCGCACATTGAAGTTCATGGTGTTCGTTGCTGCAGGTATCTACAACAATGCAAGAACAGCAAGGTCAGTATCAATGTATAAGAATCGATCAGGACTTAAGAAAGATTCCTTTTTCTCACTATTTTATCTGGCTTGAAAAATCCAACAAAATAGCCCGAAAGAGTAGACACTCTTTTAGTGAGATGGGATCCGGAGATCATACTTGGTCTCCGCGTCCCGCTCAGGCGAGATAAGATGCACAGAGAGTACAAGCACTAATCTCCGGTAGGCAGTCCCTGCCGATCGCCAACCCGTGCGATTCCCCTTCATCTGGGCAGTACAGCAGACTGTGCCAACTGAGTTGGTACAACACAGTCTCTGACCCCACAGATGGCTGCCTCCATGTGCTACCATATGCGCCACATATGTAGCCTACACGGTCAAGCTGACCCGACCTACTCCCTGGACCACCATGTGCTATGCTGAGCAACGAGAAGGGATAAATCCCTACTCTGTAACACACAGGTGTAATCCCACACCGTCTGAAGATAGATGGACGTGCCCACTGAGTGGGTACAACACGGCTCCAACGATAATCAGAACAGTGAGGTTTCGCGTCAGAAGGCTTACGAGCTTGATATTTTAGCGTTGGATTTTAACGGTCTTTTATCTTCTTCACTATCATGCAATTCCTATGGTGATAGCAGAAGATAAATTAAAACATGCTGTTCTACTTATATAAGCAATAAAAGAAAGCATGGTTCTTATGTGGTAAAAGCCCATAGCCCTAGAAGACCTTAACCTAGTTTAAGTCTTCACTTGCTCTTCATGGGTCTTTTGCTGCTCATCTGGCCCATACCAGGGCCCAAGCGCCAATTGCAGCTCTGGTGCGCCCACCAGGAAAATGCGCCAGGTCCTAGGGTCGAACCCTAGACCTCCCACCTGGTCAAGCCACTGCTGCATGCGCCTCTGCCAAGTGTGCTCTGTGCTCTTGTCTAATTAAATTACAAATTTAACTATCTAGACAAGATTGACACGCAGGTCAATAACATTTTATAAATTAAAGCAATGTGATGCGCAGATCACAATAATTAATTTACAACAATTTTAAATCCCAGGCACGCAGGCCCCAGCACAGCACACAATTAATATGGGCAGCCCACATAAGACTAAATAGACAAACATATGCATCCAATCAGCAATCATGTGATCCATCATAAAAAATTAAAATTTTTCGAAAAACCCCATGGGATCAATTTTAATTTTTCCTTATTTGCCCTACAACCTTACAACGGTCCATTACTAGGGATCCACTCAACCAACCTAGTCAGATCCTCTGCCCTTGCATGCACCAAGTCCTAACTGACTTGAGTCGACCATAAGGTCAACCATGCATGCGCCAGGGCTGAACAACCACATTGAGGTCTGGCAAGCGGGTGTGACCCCGGGCCTAACTCAGGTGCGTTCATGGGTCGTCTCAATCAGACATCGCTACACGCCTGTCTGCAGTCGACCTGTAGCCACCTCAAGCTTGCGCCAAGGTGCTATCCAGTCGACCCATCAAGGCTGTCAGATAGTCTGATCAGACTGATTGGATCTGACCTAGGGGGTGATTTCAACCCTAATAACCCGTCTAAGGGTTTATAGCAGGGCCTTAGATCTAATGTTAAGCGCGCATGTGATATTTCCTTTTGAGAAAACTTAAGCTACAACATGCGCCAACATAGATGCGCAAAAAGAAAAGCATAAACTAGTTTCGCACATATAAGATCTAAGCATATATGGATTCACAATCAAAGCAATCATATGAACATATAACCCTCGCTCTGATACCAATTGAAGGGAACCCCTAACTAAGGGGTAGAAACCCTAATGGTGGCGCAACAAAATTTTGCATGGGATATTAGGATTTCAAAGGATCTATATATGTCATATAACTAGCTTTCGAATATTTGAATAGATGAAGATAAACTCATACCATTGCCATCGGTTTGATGAAGCTTTGGAAGGAAAGACGCAAGCGAGCCTTCTCCTAAGTTTCACACACAAGATGATCAATGCGCCTACCCTTGGTGCTCCTTGTGCTAGCAAGGTTCCTTGGAGTCCTTGATCGAGTGAAAAGGGATGGAGATGTGTTGATCTCTTTTGGCCAAAAACCTCCTCTATCTTCCAAGCGTCGCCACACACAACGAGTGTCAAGAGAGAGGTCGCTTGAGAGGCGAGAATAGCAAGAGCTATTCGAACGTGAGCGTTATCTCCAAGTGGAGATCGTGGTTACTAAAAATAGCCACACCACTCGCTCCAATGTTCACGCCAAGTGAACAAGTCGCCAAGCCTTGAACCATGCGCTCATTTCATGAGCCGGTTCACATTGGTTCGGTTTAAGAACCAATCAAGCCAATGATCTAGTCTAGATCTCAAATAAACCCTAAGGCTCCAGATCTGACCGTTAATCTCTTGATGCTTCTGATCTGCCCGATCTAGCAATCATTATCTCGATCGAAGCTTACCGATCTCAAGTCCTAATCAATCAAACATGATCAGACTAGATCTCACTTACAATCAGAGATTAAATCCCTTTAAACTGAACCCAAACAATTCAGTCCACACGATCTGACTGAAGTAAGCCATATCATCAAATTGTGCGACCCTGAGGGTTTCCTTTAAATGTCGGTAACGATAATTCACATTATCACGATCAGTGAGGGGTATCTAGCAACACATCACTGTCTCCCGATATAAAGGAAAGAGTCTTCCAAGACTACACCCAAACCATAGCACAAGTGTGAATCAATTCACAAGGCATGCATATTTCCTTTGCCACTGGATGTTCTTATTGGACAAGCGTGTCAAGCTTGTAGCTCCAATATGATGAGCATGATTAGATCAGATGAACACTGTCACCTGGGTATGGCCATACTCTTTTCTCAATCATCTCATCCAGGGGGCCCCTTTAGAACATCACACTCCTTGAACAAGGAGACGGCAATCCTATGTCTATCACTAGTGCCCTAACCTGATTCAAGTTCACCATCCAAGATAGTCTATAATCATTATGTTTCAAATGATATTGAACTATCTCAAAACAATGACAATCATCATTTAGAAAACACAAGTGATCTCAAGTCAGAGGAAATGTGCCACTTGTCATATTCAAGGATTATTCACATTGTGACAAACAATTGAATAACCTAGTAGGGTCTGTCCAGCACATCCAATGTACCCATGAGTCTACATCTTATTCCATGCTCGAAGCATCCTATAAGATTAGAACACATATTAGTCTTAACCATATCAAGGCTGTCTCATGTTCACCAAGATATATCGACTAAGGACATAACAGCATGGCAGCCCAGCTGAACAGCTTTGAGACATTATTCAGAAGAACATATATTGCAGCAGACAATGTAAACAACTGAATAATAACCATGCCTTTATAAACATAACAGTTTATTACATGATACAGATACATTCCCACAGGCCTCAAACATTAGCCTTAAGGGCATACCCCAACATGCTGATCACAGCACCTTGCTATGGCATAGTCGTTTAGGCCATATTAACAAGAAGCGCATTAAGCGGTTGCATGACCATGGACTGCTAGGATCATTCTCCTATCAGGAGCTTGATACATGCAAAGCTTGTTTAATGGGTAAAATGATGAAGTCTCCTTTTTCCAATAAAGGTCAAAGGGCTTCAGGTTTACTTGACCTCATTCACAGTGATGTGTGTGGGCCATTTAGTAAACATGCCAGAGGTGGCTATTCGTACTTCATTACCTTTACTGATGATTTCAGTAGGTATGGTTATGTCTATCTTATGAGACATAAAAGTGAATCTTTTGACAAGTTCAAAGAGTTCAAAAATGAAGTACAAAATCAGCTAGGCCGAAATATCAAGGCACTTCGTTCAGATCGAGGTGGAGAATACTTGAGTCATGAGTTTACTGACTATCTGAAGGAGTGTGGGATTATCTCACAGCTCACTCCGCCAGGAACACCGCAATGGAATGGTGTGTCCGAGAGGAGAAATAGAACCTTACTGGATATGGTTCGTTCTATGATGAGTCAGGCTACTCTACCTTACTCCTTTTGGGGATTTGCACTGGAAACAGCTGCAAAGGTACTAAACCGAGTGCCATCTAAGGCAGTTTCAAAGACTCCATATGAGTTATGGTATGGGAAACAGCCGAGCTTGACATTTATCAAGATCTGGGGTTGCGAGGCTTATGTCAAAAAGCTCGCCTCTGGGAAACTGGAGAGCAGATCTGAGAAATGTATCTTTGTCGGTTACCCTAAGGAAACTAAGGGTTATTATTTCTACGATCCCAAGGAGAACAAAGTATTTGTTGCTCGGACGGCTATTTTTCTTGAGAAAGAATTTCTTCTGCAAGAAGCCAGTGGGAGATAAATAAAGCTAGATGAGAATCCAGAGGAAGGACAAAGTAGACAAGCACATTTAGATGAGCCTGAGCTAGTAGATCAGGTTACTGAACAACCTGAGGCTCAGATATCACGGGAACCGCGAAGATTGGGAAGGATCCGTCGACAGCCTGAGCGCTATGACGGAGTCTACATCATTGATGATGAACCCCTCACTTATGCGGATGCGGTCAGTGGACCGGAATCAGCGAGATGGCTTGAAGCTATGCGAGCCGAGATGGACTCCATGTCAGATAACCAAGTCTGGGATTTGGTTGATCCGCCTCCGGGAGTAATCCCTATAGGCTGTAAATGGATCTTCAAGAAGAAGATTGACATGGATGGTAACGTGGTTACCTATAAAGGCAGGCTAGTTGCGAAAGGTTTCAAACAAATCTACGGGATAGATTATGATGAAACTTTCTCTCTTGTAGCTATGTTTAAGTCTATTCGGATTATTCTCGCGATAGCAGCATATTATGATTATGAGATCTGGCAGATGGATGTGAAGACCGCTTTCCTTAATGGAAAACTGGAAGAGGATGTGTATATGACACAACCTGAAGGTTTCACCAATCCATCAGATCGTCATAAAATATGCAAATTAAAGAAGTCCATTTATGGACTTAAACAAGCATCAAGAAGCTGGAATATTCGTTTTGATGAATCAATCTGTAAATTTGGTTTCATCAAGAATGAAGATGACCCGTGTGTATATAAGAGGTTTAGTGGGAGCGTGATTACTTTCCTAGTCCTCTACGTCGATGATATCTTGATCATTGGAAACGATATTCCTGAACTACATGCGGTTAAGGCATGGTTAAGAAAATGTTTCCAGATGAAAGATTTAGGAGAAGCAGCCTATGTATTAGGTGTGAAGATCTACAGAGATAGATCTAAGAGGCTTCTCGGGCTGTGCCAGAGTACTTACATCGATAAAGTCCTGGAGAGATTTCATTTAGAAAATTCTAAAAGAGGATATCTTCCAGTCAGACATGGTCTGAATCTTTCAAAGAGTCAGTGTCCACAAACACAGACTGAGAAAGATGAAATGGACAATACGCCTTATCCTTCGGCTATTGGATCCATTATGTATGCGATGTTGTGTACTCGCCCAGATGTTGCTTACGGGTTAAGCGTGACCAGTCGATTCCAAAGTAATCCAGGGAAGGCACACTGGATTGCGGTCAAGAACATTTTGAAATATCTTCGGAGGACCAAAGATATGTTCTTGATATATGGAGGTCAGGAAGAACTCAGTATTGAAGGATATACTGACGCTTCGTTCCAATCTGACCAGGATGATTTCCGATCGCAATCAGGCTATTTTTTTAGCTTGAATGCAGGAGCAGTGGTGTGGAAAAGTTTCAAACAATCAATTGTTGCTGATTCCACAACAGAAGCCGAGTATGTTGCAGCCTCAGAAGCATCCAAGGTGGCAGTGTGGATTCGTAAGTTCGTTCAGGAACTTGGTGTTGTTCCTTCGAGTGCAGATCATTTGGTTATCTTCTGTGATAACACTGGAGCAATAGCACAAGCAAAGGAACCACGGTCGCACCAGAAGTCCAAGCACATACAGAGAAGGTTTCACTTGATCCGGGAGATCATTGATCGTGGCGAGATCAAAATCTGCAAGGTTCATACAGATGACAATCTTGCTGACCCGCTTACTAAGCCTCTGGCGCAGCAGAAGCATGAGAAGCACTGTAATAATATGGGTTTGAGATTTCTCAACCATTAGATTAAGTGCAAGTGGGAGATTGTTGGGGTATGCCCTTAAGGCTAATGTTTGAGGCCTTGGGATTATATCAGTATCATGTATAAACTCTTTGTTTATAAAGGCAATGGTTGTTATTCAGGTTGTTACATCATCTGCTGCAATATGTATACTTCTGAATAATGTCTCAATGATGTTCAGCCTGGCTGACATGCAGTATAGTCCTTAGTCGAGATATCTTGGTGAACTTGAGACAGCCTTGATATGATTGAGACTAATATGTGTTCTAATCTTATAGGATGCTTCGAGCATGGAATAAGATGTAGACTCATGGGTACATTGGATGTACTGGACAGACCCTACTAGGATATTCAATTGCTTGTCACAATGTGAATAATCCTTGTATGCAACAAGTGGCATATGTCCTCTGACTTGAGATCACTTGTGTTTCTAAATGATGATTGGCATTGTTTTGAGGTAGTTCAATATCATTTGAAATATAATGGTTATAGACTATCTTGGATAATGAGCATGAGTCATGTCAGGGCGCTAGTGATAGATATAGGATTGCCGTCTCCTTGATTGGAGTGTGATGTTCTATAGGGGCCCCCTGTATGAGATGATTGAGAAAGTGTATGGCCATACCCAGATGACTATGTTCATCTGATCTAATCATTCTCATCATATTGGAATCACAGGCTTGACACGCTTGTCCAATAAGAACATCCAGTGGCAAAGGAAACATGTATGCCTAGTGAAGTGGATTCACACTTGTGCTGTGGTTTGGGTGTAGTCTTGGAAGACTCTTTCCTCTATATCGGGAGACAGTGATGTGTTGCTAGATACCCCTCACTAATCGTGATAACGTAAGTTATCATTACCGACATTTAAAGGAAACCCTTAGGGTCGCACAATTTGATGATATGGCTTCTTTGAGTCAGATCGTGTGGACTGAATTGTTTTGGTTCAGTTTAAAGAGATTTAATCTCTGATTGTAAGTGAGATCTGGTCTGATCATGTTTGATTGATTAGGGCTTGAGATCGGTAAGCTTCGATCTAGAGAATTGATGGTAGATCGGTGAGATCAAGAGCATCAAGAGATGAACGGTTAGATCTTGAACCATTTGGTTCAGTAAGATCTAGACCATGGCTTGGGCTGATTTGATTTGGTCTTTGAACCAAATTGAAATGCATCGAATTGGCTTGAACCGGTTCACATGAGTGAACGCATGGTTCAAAGCTTGAAGGTGTTTTGGTCGATTTTGAGATCATGGGCAGCTTCATGATTTTCTATTTTTGGAAAGTCATTAATGTTGGGGTATGCCCTTAAGGCTAATGTTTGAGGCCTTGGGATTCCATGAGTATCATGTATATAAACTCTTTTGTTTATAAAGGCAATGGTTGTTATTCAGGTTGTTACATTGTCTGCTGCAATATGTGTACTTCTGAATAATGTCTCAAAGCTGTTCAGCTAGGCTGACATGCAGTTAAGTCCTTAGTCGAGATATCTTGGTAAACATGAGACAGCCTTGATATGATTGAGACTAATGTGTGTTCTAATCTTATAGGATGCTTCGAGCATGGAATAAGATGTAGACTCATAGGTAGATTGGATGTACTGGACAGACCCTATTAGGATATTCAATTGCTTGTCACAATGTGAATAATCCTTATGCTACAAGTGGCACATGTCCTCTGACTTGAGATCACTTGTGTTTCTAAATGATGATTGTCATTGTTTTGAGGTAGTTCAATATCATTTGAAATATAATGGTTATAGACTATCTTGGATAATGATCATGAGTCAGGTTAGGACACTAGTGATAGATATAGGATTGCCATCTCCTTAATTGGAGTGAGATGTTTTGAAAGCCCCCCCCCCTGAATGAGATGATTGAGAATGTGTATGGCCATACCCAGGTGACTATGTTCATCTGATCTAATCATGCTCATCATATTGGAGTTACAGGCTTGACACGCTTGTCCAATAAGAACATCCAGTGGCAAAGGACACATGCATGCCTTGTGAAGTGGATTCACACTTGTGCTATGTTTTGGGTGTAGTCTTGGAAGACTCTTTTCTTTATATCGGGAGACAGTGATGTGTTGCTAGATACCTCTCACTGATCGTGATAACGTAAGTTATCGTTACCGACATTTAAAGGAAACCCTCAGGGTCGCACAATTTGATGATGTGGCTTACTTGAGTCAGATCGTGTGGACTGAATTGTTTTGGTTCAGTTTAAAGGAGTTTAAACTTTGATTGCAAGTGAGATCTGGCCTGATCATGTTTGATTGATTAGGGCTTGAGATCGGTAAGCTTCGATCGAGAGTAGTGATGCTAGATCGGTGAGATCAAAGGCATCAAGAGATGTACGGTTAGATCTCGAACCTTCATGGTTCAGATGAGATTTAGACCATGGCTTGGCTTGTAACATCCCTCAGAATCACACCCCACACGCATACAAGTAAAATACGGGGTTTCAAAAATTTTTTACTCTTCCATTAAAACACAAGAAGAAAGCGGCATCGAAGGACATTACTACAGAACAGAAAACCGCACAGAACTGAATAGGATCGATTACTAGGAAATAGAAATCCGAAAATCCAGAAAAAAATCCGGCAGCAAGTATTCTAAACTACTGCTGCACAGACACACATATCTTGTAACAACAACAAACGTCCACACTACACCTATGTGGAATTTCAGAAATATACAGAACTGATTATTCAGATACTAAAATAAACAACACAAATTCGGTTACACATCTCAAATCGGACATTTCAAAATAAGAACCAATTCAATAAAAGAATCCAAGACTTGTATCCAATAATTTAAACGAAACAACTATAATATAATATCCTGAAAACAGGCATAAGCCCTCAGGAGATAAAACATGTCATATAGGTCATAATAAATTAGGCACGCAGGCCTGATAAATCTTTAGAAGACTATTCTTAGAAATGACATCAAACATTAGCGTCATATTAGCTGTAGCAATTACTGTCTTGATGTCTCACCTGAAAACATTTAAACAACGGAGGTGAGCTAAAAAGCTCAGTGAGTAAAAGACACTAAAAGTCATCCATAGTACACATCAAAAATATCATACTTAAGTTGAAATTCTTTTTATTTAACAGATAAGATAAATCAACTTAACATGCATGCTCATATCAGAAACAAACACAATCAAATACAGATACTTGTAACAATAGGCATCAAACAGGTAGGATATGAATATACCAACCCATACCAACTAACCACACCGCCTAATACATCTAAATACAGATCGAAACAGAACTACAGAAATCAGAACTGACAGACAGAAAATCAGAATTTTCAGAGTCCAAACGGATAGTCTACATCGGAAACAGAAAGGCCACAGAAGGCCTGATGACCACAGAAGGTCTGACCCCACCTCTGCCGAGGACGAGACAATGCATGCATATCAGAAACAGAATGGTAAAGGAGATATCAGTGGGTGGCCCCCGTCTTGTCAGGACGTGGCACTCTGGTCTCCAATACCCAGAACAGAATGGTAGAGGAGGTATCAGTGGGTGGCCCCCGTCTTGTTAGGACGTGGCACTCTGGCCTCCAAAACCCAGAACTGAATGGTAGAGGAGGTATCAGTGGGTGGCCCCCGTCTTGTTAGGACGTGGCACTCTGGCCTCCAAAACCCAGAACTGAATGGTAGAGGAGGTATCAGTGGGTGGCCCCCGTCTTGTTAGGACGTGGCACTCTGGCCTCCAAAACCCAGAACTGAATGGTAGAGGAGGTATCAGTGGGTGGCCCCCGTCTTGTTAGGACGTGGCACTCTGGCCTCCAAAACCCAGAACTGAATGGTAGAGGAGGTATCAGTGGGTGGCCCCCGTCTTGTTAGGACGTGGCACTCTGGCCTCCAATACCCAGAACAGAAATAGTGTCTCAAGGGTCGTAGTAGACTATCAGCACCATTACAGCGCCACAGAAGGAGGGTAAGGACACGGAAGAGTGCTACACTAGGGCATAATTTTACAGAACAGATTATACTGAAACGGAGAAGTAGGATCAACCACTACTTAATTCTTACATTATGCCCAAAGTCTAACAAACCAGAAAATGACACACCCCAATATCCAGTCCTTAAACACAGAACAGAAATTATATGAGTGAATTCCTTACAACTAACCTTAATTCATGTCAAACCATTCTATGTTCTCACAAATGTTTTAATACATTCAAGGTTTTCAGAAACTTCACAACATATAAACAGAACAGGAAATATCCACATAACAAACAATTAAATACAGAACAGAAATTATTCATATAACAAACATTTAAATACAGAACAGAAATTATTCATGAAATAATCTCCTCAAAATTCCTAAAACCGTGAGCTATAAAATTACTGTAAGGGGCGCCACTTTCAGAACCTTAACAGAACGTACAAATTTCATGTAATTAATTTCAGTCCCCCACTACAGATAATTTTAATTACACGTTTGTGAAGAAAATTGACAAAAGCCCCAAAATTGGCTCGAACCATGATTTTCAAAAATTCCTAAGTTCTTAGTTAAATCCCCAATTTTGTTTTCTCTAAAATTTCTCATCAAGCAAATAAATTTTAGAAGAACTACAGACCACAATTTAAGAGATTAAACCATACAGGATAAATTTTTCTCACAAGGGAATTTTCGTCTAACCAAAACATAGCAGATTTATATTGTCAGATTGCAACATATATTTTTGGTCCAATTTCGAACCAAAGCTAGTCAATATTGTATTCAAAATGAAGCTCTCTGAATCTAGTTTCCAATAAAACTGGTTTCACAAGATTTCGAATTGTAGGCAGGAAGATATAAGGGTTCGAACATAGGAAGGTCAGAATTTCAGATTTCAAGAAAACAGATTCATATATCAGACTTGCGACATTTATTTCAGATCCAATAACTAATCGAAAATAGGCGTTATGGGAGTCAAAATAAAGCTCTTCGAGCCTACGGTCTAATAAAACTGATTTGACAAGATTTCGAGCTATACCTAGGGAGATATGATGGTTCGAACACATAAAGGTCGAAATCCAGAATTTCAGAAAACTGATTTTGTACCGCTGGATTGCAATACAGATTGAAATACGAATACCGCTCGGATATGGTCGATATCATATTCAAATTAAAGCCAAACATATCTAGTTTCATACAAAATTTATCTCGTGCGATTTGGATCTATAGGCCATGAGATATTGGGGTTATAGTACACAAAGGTCAGATTAACGAATGCAGATTTCAGCAGAACAGGATTTTAAAACCCTATAATTATTTGAATTCAACCCCATACGAATAATCATGGCAAATAACGAATTTTAATTCGGATTAGACTCCTTAGGATCGAATTACTCACCAGAAAAATCGCCCACAGAGAAAACGCCAAAACAGGGGATCAGGGGTCTCCAGAAAGTTCGTCCACCACCAGTCTGCCACCACCAGCGTCAGAAATTTTGCAGGAGCGCCAAGCACAGTGAGGGGCGACAACACAGGCGGCTAGGGCAAGAAACAAACCAAAAATCGTGAGGGAGAGGAGCTCTCACGAATTTTCCCCCTTTTTTTTTATTTTTTTCCACCCCAAACGGATCCAAGATCCAATAACCCAATTAACTTAAGTGGAAATCGGCTTTAATGGGCTTACCTGGGCTTAACCACCATGCGCCACTCCAATAACACAGAAATATGCGCCACCATGGTGGAAGAATTCCAGGAGCAAATAGTCAAGGTTGAGGGTTCGAAGCCCCAACAAAAATAATTATTTTTGCCCTGTAGGGAAAAAGTCCTACAATTAGGCAAAAATCCCAAAATTTTAACCGATAAAAATACATAAACTGAATTTCTAACCTTAAATCATAATTCAGAAATTCAAGGGCGTTACATCCTCCCCCCCTTATAGAGCTTTAGTCCTCTAAAGCTGACCAAGCCCGTCACTGAACAGGTGAGGATGCTCCTTTCTCATCTCTGCTTCAACCTCCCAAGAGGCTTCTTCAACAGACTGATTTCCCCAGACGACTTTCACAAGTGGAATAACCTTATTTCTCAGCACTTTCTCTTTTCTATCTTCAATTCTGAGAGGTTTCACCACAAAAGTCATGTTCTCTTCAAGCTGGAGAGGTTCCAACTCCAGAACATGAGAAGGATCAGAACAATATTTTCTGAGTGCAGAAACATGGCCAGTGATGGGGGCAGAGCAAGTCGATATGCCACAGGTCCAATCCTCTCAATGATATCAAAGGGACCAATGTACCTGGGACTCAATTTTCCTCTCTTCCCAAATCTCATCACCCCTTTCATAGGCGAGACCTTTAGGAAAACATGCTCTCCCACCAAAAACTCAAGAGGACGCCGCCTCACATCAGCATAACTCTTCTGTCTATCCTGAGCAATCTTCATCTTTTTCTGAATTTCTCTGATCTTCTCAGTGGCTTCCTGAACAGCATCAGACTTTAGCACTGTTCTGTCCCCAGTTTCCTCCCAGCATATAGGTGTTCTGCATTTCCTCCCATATAGGGCCTCATACGGAGCCATCTGTATGCTAGAGTGGAAGCTATTGTTGTAGGTGAACTCTATCAGTGATAAGTCCAGATCCCACTCAACAGACCAGTCAATCACATAAGACCTCAGAAGATCCTCAAGTGTCTGAATAGTTCTCTCTGTCTGACCATCAGATTGAGGATGATATGCAGTGCTGAAACTCAGATTAGTTCCCAAATCTTCCTGTAATTTCTTCCAAAACCTGGATAGAAATCGAGGATCACGATCAGAGACAATGTCCAAGGGAACTCCATGTAATCTGACAATCTCATCGATGTACAGTTTTGCTAACCGATCCAAACTGTAAGTCATTTTGATCAGTAAGAAGTGAGCTGACTTCGTGAGTCTGTCCACAATCACCCATACGGCATCATGATTCCTTCTGGTATTGGGCAGTCCACACACAAAGTCCATACTGATATGCTCCCACTTCCACTGAGGAATAGGGAGAGACTGCATCAAACCGCCCGGCCTCTGATGCTCAGCCTTCACGGTTTGGCAAGTCAAACATCTGGACACAAACAAATGCACATCCTCCTTCATACCATGCCACCAGAAAGTCTTTTTCAGATCCTGATACATCTTGGTACTACCAGGATGAACGGTATACTTAGTGCAATGACTTTCCTTAAGAATGTCATTTCTCAACTCAGGGTCCTCAGGGACACAGACCCTTCCACGGAATCTGAGGAGACCATCATCCGACATACTGAAATTCTCATCCCAGCCTTGCTCAGACCTCTCTTTCCACCGTAGAATATCCTGATCTGACTGCTGCCCTGATCTCAGTCTCTGCAGTAAGTCTGACTGAACCCTGAGAGAAGCCAGAAGACCGCCTCTCTCACCCGGAGTCACACTCAGATGCATGTCATTGAACTCCTGCAATAGTCGCCACTCCTGGACTCGCAGTGCAGCTATCTGAGTCACAGGATACCGACTAAGCGCATCAGCCACCACATTGGCTTTACCAGACTGATATTGGATGGTGAAGTCATAATCCTTTATCAATTCAAGCCATCGCCTCTGTCTCATATTCAGCTCTTTCTGAGTGAAGATATACTTCAAGCTCTGGTGATCTGTAAACAATTCAAATGTCTGTCCAAACAGATAGTGCCTCCAGATTTTCAAGGCAAAAACTACAGCTGCCAACTCCAGATCATGAGTGGGGTAGTTTACTTCGTAATCTTTGAGTTGCCTTGAAGCATAAGCGACTACTTTTCCTTGCTGCATCAGTACAGCACCCAGACCCTTACCAGAGGCATCATTGTAAACAATGAACTTCTCTCCATCACAGGGAATGATGAGGATAGGAGCACTGGTCAGTCTCTTTTTCAGTTCCTGAAAACTAGACTCACAATCATCAGACCACAAAAACTTCAAATTCTTTTTAGTTAACTTAGTCAGAGGACCAGCCAACTTGGAAAAACCTTCCACAAAACGGCGGTAGTATCCAGCTAAGCCCAGAAAACTTCTGACCTCAGTCGCTGTAGTTGGTCTTCCCCAGTGAAGAATGGCCTCCACCTTCACTGGATCCACAGACACACCCTGATCAGAAATAATGTGCCCCAGAAAGCCAATCTGATTTAGCCAGAACTCGCATTTGCTGGCCTTAGCATACAGCTGCTTCAGCCTCAGAATCTCCAGCACCTTGCGCAAATCCTGAGAGTGATCTTGCGCATTCATGGAGTAGATCAGAATATCATCTATGAAGACGACCACACATTTGTCCAGGAGCTCATGAAATACCCTGTTCATCAGATCCATAAACACCGCAGGAGCATTTGTCAGTCCAAAGGGCATAACAAGAAATTCATAGTGCCCATACCTGGTCCTGAATGCAGTTTTAGGTACATCCTCCTCCCGAACACTCATCTGATAATAGCCAGACCTCAGGTCAATTTTAGAGAATACAGTAGCACCCTGCAACTGATCAAAGAGATCATCAATACGGGGTAATGGGTACTTATTCTTAACAGTCACTTGATTGAGTTGACGGTAATCGATGCACATGCGCAAAGTACCATCCTTCTTCTTCACAAATAACACAGGTGCTCCCCATGGAGAAACACTGGGCCGAATATACCCCTTCTCTAATAGTTCTTCCAGTTGCTTCTTCAGCTCTGTCAGTTCTGAAGTTGCCATCCTGTAAGGAGCTTTGGATATCGGTGCTGTGCCTGGCAACAACTCGATACCAAACTCAACTTCTCTGCTGGGTGGTATCCCAGATAAATCAGAGAAGACGTCAGCAAACTCTCTTACCACAGGAATTTTAGCCAGATCCAAATCAGGCTCAGTCTGCACCTTGACATGCGCCAGATACCCCTTGCAGCCCTGGGCTAAAAGCTTCCTGGCCTGCAGATGAGATATCACCAAAGGCTCTTTTTCTGAAATCCGGCCTTGGATAACCAGTTGCTGTCCATCACTTAGATGCAGAGTAATTAGCTTTTCAAAACAATCTAAAGTAGCATGATAGGCAGACAGCCAATCCATGCCCAGAATGATGTCATAGTCTTTCATAGAAAGACTAATCAAATCAATAGGTAAATCATATCCTTCAACCTTAATCAAACAGTCAGGATATGCTATATCTGTAGATACGGCCTCACCCATAGGCGTATGAACAGAAATACAGAAATCAAGTATCCTAGGCAACACAGGCAAACATAGCTTGTCTGCATCATCACAGCGCAAAACCTGGAAAATCTTTTCCAGTGTCAAAAGCCAATCCTCAGCAGCTCTGGGCCCCGGACTACCATAAAATGCAGTCGGGTTCAGGTGCTGAAACTCTCGAACCAACCGAGCATATCGTTGATGTGCGCCATCACCCAGAGAAGAACTAGCCGGTTGTGCCTGTGACTGAGACTGTGTCTGCGACAGCCGCTGCAATAACTGTTGCTGAACCTCCATGTGCTGCGCCTGCTGCTGCTGCATCATCTGAGTTTGCTGCTGAATGAATGCGTTCTGTTGTTGCATCATAGCAGTCATAGCCTCCATGGTCTGCCTCAGATCAGGCTGTTGATCACCGTTGCTACTGCTAGCTCTTGGTCGCACCATTATGTTTACCTGCATCACATAACACAGTAGAATAACAACCAATATTCAATCACAAATCAGATCCTAACTTGGTTTCTAGCAATACACAAACAAAGTTTTCCTTCCCCGGAGTTTCTAATTGCTAGTAATATTGCTCTGATACCATCTGTAACATCCCTCAGAATCACACCCCACACGCATACAAGTAAAATACGGGGTTTCAAAAATTTTTTACTCTTCCATTAAAACACAAGAAGAAAGCGGCATCGAAGGACATTACTACGGAACAGAAAACCGCACAGAACTGAATAGGATCGATTACTAGGAAATAGAAATCCGAAAATCCAGAAAAAAATCCGGCAGCAAGTATTCTAAACTACTGCTGCACAGACACACATATCTTGTAACAACAACAAACGTCCACACTACACCTATGTGGAATTTCAGAAATATACAGAACTGATTATTCAGATACTAAAATAAACAACACAAATTCGGTTACACATCTCAAATCGGACATTTCAAAATAAGAACCAATTCAATAAAAGAATCCAAGACTTGTATCCAATAATTTAAACGAAACAACTATAATATAATATCCTGAAAACAGGCATAAGCCCTCAGGAGATAAAACATGTCATATAGGTCATAATAAATTAGGCACGCAGGCCTGATAAATCTTTAGAAGACTATTCTTAGAAATGACATCAAACATTAGCGTCATATTAGCTGTAGCAATTACTGTCTTGATGTCTCACCTGAAAACATTTAAACAACGGAGGTGAGCTAAAAAGCTCAGTGAGTAAAAGACACTAAAAGTCATCCATAGTACACATCAAAAATATCATACTTAAGTTGAAATTCTTTTTATTTAACAGATAAGATAAATCAACTTAACATGCATGCTCATATCAGAAACAAACACAATCAAATACAGATACTTGTAACAATAGGCATCAAACAGGTAGGATATGAATATACCAACCCATACCAACTAACCACACCGCCTAATACATCTAAATACAGATCGAAACAGAACTACAGAAATCAGAACTGACAGACAGAAAATCAGAATTTTCAGAGTCCAAACGGATAGTCTACATCGGAAACAGAAAGGCCACAGAAGGCCTGATGACCACAGAAGGTCTGACCCCACCTCTGCCGAGGACGAGACAATGCATGCATATCAGAAACAGAATGGTAAAGGAGATATCAGTGGGTGGCCCCCGTCTTGTCAGGACGTGGCACTCTGGTCTCCAATACCCAGAACAGAATGGTAGAGGAGGTATCAGTGGGTGGCCCCCGTCTTGTTAGGACGTGGCACTCTGGCCTCCAAAACCCAGAACTGAATGGTAGAGGAGGTATCAGTGGGTGGCCCCCGTCTTGTTAGGACGTGGCACTCTGGCCTCCAAAACCCAGAACTGAATGGTAGAGGAGGTATCAGTGGGTGGCCCCCGTCTTGTTAGGACGTGGCACTCTGGCCTCCAAAACTCAGAACTGAATGGTAGAGGAGGTATCAGTGGGTGGCCCCCGTCTTGTTAGGACGTGGCACTCTGGCCTCCAAAACCCAGAACTGAATGGTAGAGGAGGTATCAGTGGGTGGCCCCCGTCTTGTTAGGACGTGGCACTCTGGCCTCCAATACCCAGAACAGAAATAGTGTCTCAAGGGTCGTAGTAGACTATCAGCACCATTACAGCGCCACAGAAGGAGGGTAAGGACACGGAAGAGTGCTACACTAGGGCATAATTTTACAGAATAGATTATACTGAAACGGAGAAGTAGGATCAACCACTACTTAATTCTTACATTATGCCCAAAGTCTAACAAACCAGAAAATGACACACCCCAATATCCAGTCCTTAAACACAGAACAGAAATTATATGAGTGAATTCCTTACAACTAACCTTAATTCATGTCAAACCATTCTATGTTCTCACAAATGTTTTAATACATTCAAGGTTTTCAGAAACTTCACAACATATAAACAGAACAGGAAATATCCACATAACAAACAATTAAATACAGAACAGAAATTATTCATATAACAAACATTTAAATACAGAACAGAAATTATTCATGAAATAATCTCCTCAAAATTCCTAAAACCGTGAGCTATAAAATTACTGTAAGGGGCGCCACTTTCAGAACCTTAACAGAACGTACAAATTTCATGTAATTAATTTCAGTCCCCCACTACAGATAATTTTAATTACACGTTTGTGAAGAAAATTGACAAAAGCCCCAAAATTGGCTCGAACCATGATTTTCAAAAATTCCTAAGTTCTTAGTTAAATCCCCAATTTTGTTTTCTCTAAAATTTCTCATCAAGCAAATAAATTTTAGAAGAACTACAGACCACAATTTAAGAGATTAAACCATACAGGATAAATTTTTCTCACAAGGGAATTTTCGTCTAACCAAAACATAGCAGATTTATATTGTCAGATTGCAACATATATTTTTGGTCCAATTTCGAACCAAAGCTAGTCAATATTGTATTCAAAATGAAGCTCTCTGAATCTAGTTTCCAATAAAACTGGTTTCACAAGATTTCGAATTGTAGGCAGGAAGATATAAGGGTTCGAACATAGGAAGGTCAGAATTTCAGATTTCAAGAAAACAGATTCATATATCAGACTTGCGACATTTATTTCAGATCCAATAACTAATCGAAAATAGGCGTTATGGGAGTCAAAATAAAGCTCTTCGAGCCTACGGTCTAATAAAACTGATTTGACAAGATTTCGAGCTATACCTAGGGAGATATGATGGTTCGAACACATAAAGGTCGAAATCCAGAATTTCAGAAAACTGATTTTGTACCGCTGGATTGCAATACAGATTGAAATACGAATACCGCTCGGATATGGTCGATATCATATTCAAATTAAAGCCAAACATATCTAGTTTCATACAAAATTTATCTCGTGCGATTTGGATCTATAGGCCATGAGATATTGGGGTTATAGTACACAAAGGTCAGATTAACGAATGCAGATTTCAGCAGAACAGGATTTTAAAACCCTATAATTATTTGAATTCAACCCCATACGAATAATCATGGCAAATAACGAATTTTAATTCGGATTAGACTCCTTAGGATCGAATTACTCACCAGAAAAATCGCCCACAGAGAAAACGCCAAAACAGGGGATCAGGGGTCTCCAGAAAGTTCGTCCACCACCAGTCTGCCACCACCAGCGTCAGAAATTTTGCAGGAGCGCCAAGCACAGTGAGGGGCGACAACACAGGCGGCTAGGGCAAGAAACAAACCAAAAATCGTGAGGGAGAGGAGCTCTCACGAATTTTCCCCCTTTTTTTTTATTTTTTTCCACCCCAAACGGATCCAAGATCCAATAACCCAATTAACTTAAGTGGAAA
The DNA here is from genome assembly GCA_027563935.2 of Costus lasius. Lineage (NCBI taxonomy): Eukaryota > Viridiplantae > Streptophyta > Magnoliopsida > Zingiberales > Costaceae > Costus > Costus lasius. The sequence continues at coordinate 58,486,601 of CM050454.1, read as the reverse complement.
TCGGCTTTAATGGGCTTACCTGGGCTTAACCACCATGCGCCACTCCAATAACACAGAAATATGCGCCACCATGGTGGAAGAATTCCAGGAGCAAATAGTCAAGGTTGAGGGTTCGAAGCCCCAACAAAAATAATTATTTTTGCCCTGTAGGGAAAAAGTCCTACAATTAGGCAAAAATCCCAAAATTTTAACCGATAAAAATACATAAACTGAATTTCTAACCTTAAATCATAATTCAGAAATTCAAGGGCGTTACATGGCTTGGTTCAATTTGATCTTTGAACCGAAATCAATTAGACCGAATTCTATTTGAACCGGCTCACATATGTGTGAACGCATGGTTAAATCGAATTGGCGTTTTGGTTTGGTTCATAAGAGACATGAACGCTTGTAGTGATGACTTACCATTTTTGGAAGTGGAGGTTTCGGAAATGGTTTTCTCAACGCTTCACTTTGGATGCGAACGTTGGTCTCTCTCTCAACTCAACGCCTCTTTCTCAGTGTGGAGAGTTTTGATGAGAACAAGGAGGAGTTCATCCACGCCAAGATCATCTCCTTTTTCCTTCATTCGATCAAGGACATCTTGAAGATCCTTGCTAGCACAAGGAGCAACAAGAAGCGAGTCAATTCTCATCTTGTGTGCGCATCTTGTGGAGGAGACCCTCTTCGATCTCTTCTTCCAAGGGACCATCCGAAAGATGGCTATGGTATGATCTACTCTTGATCTATTCAATCTATGATAGTTGATCATATGACATGCAAAAGATCATCAAACCCTTGCTACCGCTTGCAAAGTTTTATTTGCGCCATGCTTAGGGTTTGCGCCCCCCCTCTCGAAAGGGGTTTCTTCAATTAACGCCACTTCCTCTAAACGCCTAAACGCTTGCCTCTTCTCTCGACGCCCCTCTCTCTCGTGTGTGACTTCTTCACGCCTTGGAGAGAATTCGGACAAGCCAAGAAAAAGGAGATCTCATCCCTTCAAGCGATTAGGACACTTAGAGATCCTTGCTAGCACAAGGAGCGACAAGAAGAAAGCTTCTCTCATCTTGTGTGCGGTGCCTTTGGAGAAGAAGCACTCGCATCTTTGCTTCCAAGTCGCCATCCTTGCAATGGCAATGGTATGAATCCCTTTCGCTCTATACAAGCCTTAAGAGTTGATTATATGACATGCATATCGATTTTCTTTGAAACCCTAGCTTCCGCATATATGATCCCTGTTACGCGCCTATTAGGGTTTCTTTCATCCTTTTTGGGGAACTTTCAGCGCCAACACTCAGGCTTCGGCTGCGGCTTCAGGAACAAGTTTTGCTTAACTACTTATTGGGATACAACATATTTTTGGCGCCGTTGCCGGGGACCTTAGTTTTGTCAATACTGAAGATATTGAGAGTATAGCTAGACTAGGTTTTATTTATCTTTTATCTTTCCATTCTTTTCTGCTTACTTGAGTTATTTGATCCATCTACTTTTGTGTGTACAGGAAATTTAAGTCCAATGGTAGAACAGAGATCACTTAGGGACTATGCTGCACCTAAGCTCCAAGAAATACACTTTAGCATTGTCAAACCCAGCATTGAAGCAGATCATTTCGAGATTAATCCTGCCTTTTTAACCATGATCAAGGAAAATCAATTTGGAGGAGATCCAAATGAAGATCCCTATCAACACTTATACCTTTTTCTTGAATATTGTGATACCACTAAAATTAATAGAGTCTCTAATGATGCACTGAAGTTGAGATTATTTTCTTTTTCTCTCAAGGACCGAGCGCGATTCTGGCTATATTCTCGACAAGCTAGTGCCTTTACTACGTGGGAAAATCTATCAAATGTCTTCTTGACGAAGCACTTTCCACCTAGCAAAACCATTCGACTAAGGAAACAAATTGCAAGCTTCATACAAAAAGATGGCGAATCCCTTAGCAAATCATGGGAGCGTTTCAATGCTTTACAATGGAAGTGCCCTCACCATGGCCTAGAAAATTGGGTTTTGATTCATACCTTTTATTATGGCCTGTTCCCTAATACTCGTCTAATTGTTGATACTACTACAGGAGGAGCTATCATGAGCAAGACCTTTGAAGATGCTTTTACCCTGCTTGAAGAAATATCTTTGAACCAGAACCAATGGAATCTTGAAGAAGAAATGCAACATTGCCATCAACATGGTGAAAATAAGAGTAAGGGATTCCAAACTCCAACTGAAGAGGTAAATTCTTTTAGTATAGAATCTTCGCTTAACAAGTTTATGCAAAATCAAAACAAAGAAATTGAAGATCTTAAGAGAATGATTAGTCAACTTGCCTCTCAAGTAGAATCTTTAACTGCTCACAAGAAATTCCCAGAAAATCAAATACCTAATGAACATTGCAATGCTATTATCACTAAAAGTGGGAAACGACTAGAAGAAACAAAAAGGAAAGTTGAACATAATGAAAAAGAGTCTAATGATGATTCTGATGATAAGTTAGAATTAGAATAATTTTCTAAACATGAACAAGCCCCACCGAGGTTAACACCTCAAAAGGGTGAAGAACAAAAAGAGGATATGCCATGTAAAGAAAATGATTCCAAGTCTAATTTACCTCCGCCCTATGGAACACCAATATCTTTTCCCCAAAGGTTAGTTCAAGACAAACTGGATAAACAATTTGGAAAATTTTTACATGTTTTGAAAAAGCTTTACATTAACATTCCAATTACTGAAGCTTTATTTCAAATGCCCACATATGCTAAATTTTTGAAAGAAATTCTGTCTAATAAGAGGAAAATAGAGGACTATGGTATTATGGCTTTGACTGAGGAATGTAGTGCCATTATTCAAAACAAGTTGCCACCCAAGTTGAAGGATCCAGGTAGTTTCTCTATCCCTTGCTTTATCAGAGGTATGGCTTTTAACCTAGCCTTATGTGATTTGGGAGCTAGTGTGAGTCTAATACCATTATCTGTTTGTAGGAGATTGGACATGGGAGAGCTCAAACCAACTTCAATGTCTTTGCAGCTCGCTGATCGTTCAATTAAATATCCTATAGGAATTCTTGAAGATGTGCCTGTTCAAGTAGGTAAATATTTCATTCCAGCAGATTTTGTAGTTCTTGAGATGGAAGAGGATGCAAAAATCCCCATCATACTTGGTAGACCGTTTTTAGCTACAGCAGGAGCACTCATTGATGTAAAAAATGGTAAGCTTTCACTTAACACTGGGGATGAAAAGATTGAGTATGACTTGCATGCAGCCATGAAAAATCCTTCAAATTCTGAGTATTGCTATAGTATACATGATGGAGATGATATTATCTATGATCTTAATGATTTGTTTGTTGAAATCTCTGATTATGATTCTGATTCTATTCTTAAGGAAGAAACCAATTCTGAAATTAATGAATTTTTAGATTGCAACACATGTGATGAAAAAGAAAAGACTCCAAAAATAGAACTTAAGGATTTACCTAATAACCTTTGTTATGAGTTTCTTGGTCTTGATTCTACTTATCCTGTTATAGTTGATGCACAGCTTGGGAAAAGGGAAACGGAGTTGCTTCTCAAAGAATTAACAATTCATAGAAAGGTAATTGGGTACTCAATTGATGACTTGAAAGGAATTAACCCTTCTTTTTGTATGAACATGATATTGACGGAAGAAGAGCACAAGCCACATGCAGATTTCCAAAGAAGACTGAACCCCTCCATGAAAGAAGTTGTAAAAAAGGAAGTTTTGAAATTACTTGATGCAGGTATTATCTACCCTATCTCTGATAGCAAATGGGTAAGTCCTGTACATTGTGTTCCTTGAAAGTCCCCTAACAAGGGGGAGCGAAACCCTAATAGGCGCATATGGAGGTTTACATGCAGAGGAAGGGGTTTCTAGGGATCGAATGCATGATATATGATCAACTTTATAATCAACCGCAATAGAATGGTAGCGACTCATACCATGGCCATCGCTTAGATGGTGTCTAGGAAGAAGAGAGAACGATGGGGTTCTCCTCCAAAGCGCCACACACAAGATGATCGATGGCTTGCTCCTTGGACGCTCCTTGTGCTAGCAAGGTTCTCCAAGTGACCTTGTCGTGTGAGAAGGGATGAAGAAGATGAGATCCACTGCTTGGCGATTCTTCCTTGTCGTCAAAGCCTCTTCCATGAGAATGCCCCCAAGCAAACACACGAGAAGAGAGGGGCGACAACAATAGGCGTGAAGAGGTGAGGCGTGGTCACGTATGTGATCATGCTTTCTAAAAATAGAAAGCCACTCCTCAACATGCGATCAAGGGTTTTTCCCAATCGCATATTTCTCTTAACTTGAACCGTGCGCTCACATGATGAGCTGGTTCAATTTTGGTTTGGTTCAAAGACCAATTAACCCAAGCCATTAGTCCAGATCACATTAAACCCTAAGGTTCTTGATCTGACCGTTGATCTCTTGATGCTCCTGATCTCACCGATCTAGCATCCATTCTCTCAATCGAAGCTTACCGATCTCAAGCCCTAATCAATAAAACATGATCAGACCAGATCTCACTCACAATCAGAGATTAAATCCCTTTAAACTGAACCTAAACAATTCAGTCCACACGATCTGACTTAAGTAAGCCATATCATCAAATTGTGCGACCCTGAGGGTTTCCTTTAAATGTCGGTAACGATAACTTACGTCATCACGATCAGTGAGGGGTATCTAGCAACACATCACTGTCTCCCGATATAAAAGAAAGAGTCTTCCAAGACTGCACCCAAACCACAGCACAAGTGTGAATCCACTTCACCAGGCATACATGATTCCTTTGCCACTGGATGTTCTTATTGGACAAGCGTGTCAAGCCTGTAGCTCCAATATGATGAGCATGATTAGATCGGATGAACATAGTCACCTGGGTATGGCCATACACTTTCTCAATCATCTCATCCAGGGGGGCCCCTTTAGAACATCACACTCCTTAAACAAGGAGACGGCAATCCTGTATCTATCACTAGTGCCCTAACCTGACTCATGATCATCATCCAAGATAGTCTATAATCATTATGTTTCAAATGATATTGAACTACCTCAAAACAATGACAATCATCATTTAGAAACACAAGTGATCTCAAGTCAGAGGAAATGTGCCACTTGTTGCAATCAAGGATTATTCACATTGTGACAAGCAATTGAATATCCTAGTAGGGTCTGTCCAGTACATCCAATGTACCCATGAGTCTACATCTTATTTCATGCTCGAAGCATCCTATAAGATTAGAACACATATTAGTCTCAAGCATATCAAGGCTGTCTCATGTTCACCAAGATATCTCGACTAAGGACACATAGCATGTCAGCCAAGCTGAATAGCTTTGAGACATTATTCAGAAGCACATGTATTGCAGCAGACAATGTAACAAACTGAATAACAACTATTGCCTTTATAAACATAAGAGTTTATACATGATACTGTTACAATCCCAAGGCCTCAAACATTAGCCTTAAGGGCATACCCCAACAATCTCCCACTTGCACTTAATCTAATGGTTGAGAAATCTCAAACCCATATTATTACAGTGCTTCTCATGCTTCTGCTGCGCCAGAGGCTTTGTAAGCGGGTCAGCCAGATTGTCATCTGTATGAACCTTGCAGACTTTGATCTCGCCACGATCAATGATCTCCCGGATCAAGTGAAACCGTCTCTGTATGTGCTTGGACTTCTGGTGCGACCGCGGTTCCTTTGCTTGTGCGATTGCTCCAGTGTTATCACAGAAGATAACCAAAGGATCTGCACTCGAAGGAACAACACCAAGTTCCTGAACGAACTTACGAATCCATACTGCCTCCTTAGATGCTTCTGAGGCTGCAACATACTCGGCTTCTGTTGTGGAATCAGCAACGATAGACTGTTTGAAACTTTTCCACACCACTGCTCCTCCATTCAAGCTAAAAACATAGCCTGATTGCGATCGGAAATCATCCTGGTCAGATTGGAACGAAGCGTCAGTATATCCTTCAATACTGAGTTCTTCCTGACCACCATATATCAAGAACATATATTTGGTCCTCCGCAGATATTTCAAGATGTTCTTGACTACAATCCAGTGCGCCTGACCTGGATTACTTTGGAATCGACTGGTCACGCTTAACCCGTAAGCGACGTCTGGGCGAGTACACAACATCGCATACATAATGGACCCAATAGCCGAAGCATAAGGCGTATTGTCCATTTCATCTTTCTCAGTCTGTGTTTGAGGACACTGACTCTTTGAAAGATTCAGACCATGTCTGACTGGAAGATATCCTCTTTTAGAATTCTCTAAATGAAATCTCTCTAGGACTTTATCGATGTAAGTACTCTGGCACAGCCCGAGAAGCCTCTTAGATCTATCCCTGTAGATCTTCACACCTAATACATAGGCTGCTTCTCCTAAATCTTTCATCTGGAAACATTTTCTTAACCATGCTTTAACAGCATGCAGTTCAGGAATATCATTTCCAATGATTAAGATATCATCGACGTAGAGGACTAGGAAAGTAATCACGCTCCCACTAAACCTCTTATATACACACGGGTCATCCTCATTCTTGATGAAACCAAATTCACTGATTGATTCATCAAAACGAATATTCCAGCTTCTTGATGCTTGTTTAAGTCCATAAATGGACTTCTTTAACTTGCATATTTTATGACGATCTGATGGATTTGTGAAACCTTCAGGTTGTGTCATATACACATCCTCCTGCAAATTTCCATTAAGGAAAGCAGTCTTCACATCCATCTGCCAGATCTCATAATCATAATATGCAGCTATCGCGAGAAGAATCCGAATAGACTTAAACATAGCTACAGGTGAGAAAGTTTCATCATAATCTATCCCGTAGATTTGTTTGAAACCTTTCGCAACTAGCCTGCCTTTATAGGTAACCACGTTACCATCCATGTCAATCTTCTTCTTGAAGATCCATTTACAGCCTATAGGGATAACTCCCGGAGGCGGATCAACCAAATCCCAAACTTGGCTATCTGACATGGAGTCCATCTCGGCTCGCATAGCTTCAAGCCATCTAGCTGACTCCGGTCCACTGACCGCATCCGCATAAGTAAGGGGTTCATCATTATCAATGATGTAGACTCCGTCATAGCGCTCAGGCTGTCGACGGATCCTTCCTGATCTTCGCGGTTCCCGTGATATCTGAGCCTCAGGTTGTTCAATAACCTATTCTACCTGCTCAGGCTCATCCAACTGTGCTTGACTACTTTGTCCTTTCTCTGGATTCTCATCCAGTTTTATTTCTCTCCCACTGGCTTCTTGCAGAAGAAACTCCTTCTCAAGAAAAATGGCCGTCCGAGCAACAAATACCTTGTTCTCTTTGGGATCGTAGAAATAATAACCCTTAGTTTCCTTAGGGTAACCGACAAAGATACATTTCTCAGATCTGCTCTCTAGTTTCCCAGAGGCGAGCTTTTTGACATAAGCCTCGCAACCCCAGATCCTGATAAATGTCAAGCTCGGCTGTTTCCCATACCATAACTCATATGGGGTCTTTGAAACTGCCTTGGATGGCACTCGGTTTAGTACCTTTGCAGCTGTTTCCAGTGCAAATCCCCAAAAGGAGTAAGGTAGAGTAGCTTGACTCATCATAGAACGAACCATATCAAGTAACGTTCTATTTCTCCTCTCGGACACACCATTCCATTGCGGTGTTCCTGGCGGAGTGAGCTGTGAGATAATCCCACACTCCTTTAGATAGTCAGTAAACTCATGAGTTAGGTATTCTCTGTTGGGATATGCCCTTAAGGCTAATGTTTGAGGCCTTTGGGATTGTAACAGTATCATGTAATAAACTGTTATGTTTATAAAGGCATGGTTGTTATTCAGTTAAGCTACATTGTCTGCTGCAATATATGTTCTTCTGAATAATGTCTCAAAGTTGTTCAGCTAGGCTGACATGCAGTTAAGTCCTTAGTCGAGATATCTTGGTGAACTTGAGACAGCCTTGATATGCTTGAGACTAATATGTGTTCTAATCTTATAGGATGCTTCGAGCATGGAATAAGATGTAGACTCATGGGTACATTGGATGTACTGGACAGACCCTACTAGGATATTCAATTGCTTGTCACAATGTGAATAATCCTTGTTTGCTACAAGCGGCACATCTCCTCTGACTTGAGATCACTTGTGTTTCTAAATGATGATTGTCATTGTTTTGAGGTAGTTCAATATCATTTGAAAGATAATGGTCATAGACTATCTTGGATAATGATCATGAGTCAGGTTAGGGCACTAGTGATAGACATAGGATTGCCGTCTCCTTGTTTAAGGAGTGTGGTGTTCTAAAGGGGCCCCCCCGGCTGAGATGATTGAGAAAGTGTATGGCCATACCCAGGTGACTATGCTCATCTGATCTAATCATGCTCATCATATTGGAGCTACAAGCTTGACACGCTTGTCCAATAAGAACACCCAGTGGCAAAGGAAATATGTATGCCTAGTGAAAAGGATTCACACTTGAGCTGTGTTTTGGGTGTAGTCTTGGAAGACTCTTTCCTTTATATCGGGAGACAGTGATGTGTTGCTAGATACCCCTCACTGATCGTGATAACGTAAGTTATCGTTACCGACATTTAAAGGAAACCCTCAGGGTCGCACAATTTGATGATATGGCTTACTTAAGTCAGATCGTGTGGACTGAATTGTTTCGGTTCAGTTTAAAGGGATTTAAACTCTGATTGTAAGTGAGATCTGGTCTGATCATGTTTGATTGATTAGGGCTTGAGATCGGTAAGCTTCGATTGAGAGTGTTGATGCTAGATCGATCAGATCAGAAGCATCTGGAGATGAATGGTCAGATCTAGGACCTTAGGGTCTAATTCGATCTAGACTTAATGTTTGGGCTGATTTGGTTTGGTCATTGAACCAAACATCTTGAACCGGCTCATGAGTTGAGCGCAAGGTTCAGGTGGGAGAAGAGAGTTGCGCATGGTTCACTTGGTGAACGCATAACGCATGTAATCAAGGCTTGATATTTTGGGAACTTTCGGTTTTCAAAGTGGGAACGTTTCCACGTTCACTTGCAACGCCTCCTCTCTATTCCTCTCGCTAATTCGCTCTTGGCATTGGACGACTCACGGCTGGCGGCGTGAAGGTTGACGACAAGAGGATTCGGCCAAATTTTCATCTCATCATCCCTCAAACGATCAAGGAAGCTTTGGAGCATTGCTAGCACAAATCGCCCCAAAGAAGTAGGCCTTCTTCCTCTTGTGTGCGACAACCTTTGGAGGAGATCACTTTTGCTTTCTTCTTCCAAGACACCATCCAAGAGATGGCGACGGTATGGATCCTTCTCATATCTATCTAAGTTGATCATATGCGATATAAAGATCTATGAAAGCCCTTCTTCCGCTTGCAAAATTTTATGCGCCACCCTAATAGGGTTTTCGCCCCCCCTCTTGAAAGGGGTTCCTTCAATTGGTATCAGAGCAGGTTTATATCTATGCATATGATTGCTTAATGCTATATTGTGATCCTTGTTTGCAACACATGCTTAGATCTATAGCTTACATGCGAATATGATCACATGTTTTATGTTTGCGCATGTTTCACACTAGGCGCATCTTTGTGATCTTTGTTGTTGATGTTTTATCAAAAGAATATCACTTGCGCGCCTATCATTAGACTAAGCGCCTACTATAAACCCTTAGACGGGTTAGTAGGGTTGAAGTCATCCTCTAGGTTAGATCCAACTAGTCTGATCAGACCATCTGACAGCCTAGATGGGTCGACCAGATAGCACCCTTGCGCAAGCAAGAGGTGGCTATAGGTCGGCTGCATCATAGGTGTGTAGCGATGTCTGGTTGAGACGTCTGTTGAACGCACATGAGTTAAGGCCCGGGCTCACACCCGTTTGCCAGACCTCATCGTGGTTGTTCAGCCCTTGGTGCATGCATAGTTGACCACTGGGTTGACTCAAGTCAGTTAGGACTTGGTGCATGCAAGGGCACAGGATCTGACTAGATTGGATGAGTGGATCCCTATTATTGTACCGTTGTAAGGTTGTGGGGGCATATAAGAAAATTAAAATTGATGCCAATGCGGTTTTCGAAATTTTGTTTTCTTATTGGATCACATGCTGATGTTTGATGCCATATTGCCTGTTTATTTAATCTTATGTGGGCTGCCCATGTTAAATGTGTGCTGTGCTGGGGCCTGCGTGCCTGGTAAATTTTGTAAATTAATTTTTATATTGTGATCTGCGAATCACATTGCATTTAATTTATAAAATGTAATTGACCTGCGAGTCAATCTTGTCTAGATAGATTAATATGTAAATTAATCAGACAAGAGCACTGAGCACACTTGGCAGAGGCGCATGCAGTAGTGGCTAGACCAGGTGGGAGGTCTAGGGTTCGTCCCTAGGACCTGGCGCATATTCCTGGTAGGCGCACCAGAGCTGCAGATGGCGCTTGGGCCCTGGTTTGGGCCAGATGAGCAGCAAAAGCAAGTGAAGACTTAAGTTTATTTAAGGTCTTACTTAGGCTATGGGCTTTTACCACATAAGATCCATGCTTTCTTTTATTGTTTAATATTAGAATTGCATGATTAGTTTATCTTCTGCTATCACCATAGGAAGTGCATGATAGTGAAGAAGATAAAAGACCGTTAAAATCCAACGATTAAATATCAAGCTCGTAAGCCTTCTGACGCGAAACCTCACTGTTCTGATTATCGTTGGAGCCGTGTTGTACCCACTCAGTGGGCACGTCCATCTATCTTCAGACGGTGTGTGATTTCACCTGCGTGTTACAGAGAAGGGATTTATCGCTTCTCGTTGCTCAGCATAGCACGTGGTGGTCCAGGGTGTAGGTCGGGTCAGCTTGGCCATGTAGGCTACATATGTGGCGCATATGGTAGCACATGGAGGCAGCCATCTGTGGGATCAGAGATTGTGTTGTACCAACTCAGTTGGCACAGTCTGCTGGATCGCCCAGATGAAGGGGAATCGCACGGGTTGGCGATTGGCAGGGACTGCCTACCAGAGATTAGTGCTTGTCATCTCTATGCATCTTATCTCACCTGAGCGGGACGCGGAGACCAAGTATGAAATCTGGATCCCATCTCACTAAAAGAGTTCTACTCTTTCGGGCTGTTTTGCTGGATTTTTCAGCCAGATAAAATAGTGAGAGAAAGAATCATTCTTAAGTCCTGATTGATTCTTAACATTGATACTGACCTTGATGTTCTTGCATTGTTGTAGATTCCTGCAGCAACGAACACCATGAGCTTCAATGTGCGATCCCTACTGGAAAGGGAGAAGTTTGCTGGGCCAAACTTCTCGGACTGGTACGGACACCTTAAGATTGTTCTTAAGGCAGAGAGGAAACTGTATGTCCTCGAGTCGGCGATACCGCCGCAGCCCGCTCCGAACGCCGCAAGGGCGGTTCGGGAAACCTATGAAAAGCACGTCAATGATAGCATTGATGTCGCTTGCCTGATGCTAGCGTCTATGACGCCACCGCTGCAGCGTCAGCATGAGGATATGTCAGCTATAGAAATTATAGCGAACCTCAAGATGCTGTATGCTGCACAGGCGAGGACAGAACGCTATAATCTGACGAAGCTCTTCTTTCAGAACAAACTGGGTGAAGGGAGCCCAGTGGGAGCTCACGTGCTCAAGATGATTGGGCACAAAGAGGCTCTAGTAAAACTGGGGCATACCATCAACCAGGAGCTTGCTGTAGATATTATTCTGCAGTCTCTCCCGCCTTCATTCGACGCGTTCATTATTAACTTTAATATGAACAAAATCGACTGTATTCCGGCAGAGCTGCTCAATATGCTCTTGACTACTGAGGAAACTCTGAAGGGAAAGCCTTCAACCTCTGTCTTACTGGTTCCTTCTAGGAACAAGAAGAAGGGGAAGAAGGGCAAGGCCCCGGTCAAGAACTACAGCAAGGCTCTGAAACAGAAGGTAAAGCGGTCCAAGGAATATAGGTGTTTCCACTGTGGCCAGCTAGGTCACTGGAAAAAGGACTGTAAAGCGCTCCAAGGAGATAAGAGGGGAAGCATCGCTTCTGGCTCAGGTATATTCGTGACTGAAGTCATGTTTGCATCTTCTTCTATTTCATGGGTGTTGGACACTGCATGTGGAGTTCACATTTGTTCAAATGTACAGGAACTCAAGAGAAGAAGACAGGTGGGACAGCATGAGATAGACCTACGAGTAGGAAACGGGGCACGGGTTGCTGCTGTTGCTGTAGGAGACTATTTCATTTCTTTGCCATCTGGACTTGTATTGGAACTAAACAGTTGTTATTTTGTTCCCAGTATTACTAAAAATATTATCTCTATTCCTGCACTTGTCAGGAAAGGATTTTCCTTTGAATGCAATATTTCAAAGTGTGTTTTATCTTATGATAATATTGTTTATGCAACTGGTTCAATTAACAATGGGTTATTCATGTTGGACATGGAATGTTCGATACAAAATATTGATAATAAGAAAGCCAAGTATGCTGATGACAGCACCTTGCTATGGCATAGTCGTTTAGTGTTGGGGTATGCCCTTAAGGCTAATGTTTGAGGCCTTGGGATTGTATAAGTATCATGTAATAAACTCTTATGTTTATAAAGGCATGGTTATTATTCAGGTTGTTACCTTGTCTGCTGTAATAAGTATACTTCTGAATAATGTCTCAAAGCTGTTCAGCTAGGCTGACAGGCTATATGTCCTTAGTCGAGATATCTTGGTGAACATGAGACAGCCTTGATATGATTGAGACTAATATGTGTGCTAATCTTATAGGATGCTTCGAGCATGGAATAAGATGTAGACTCATGGGTACATTGGATGTACTGGACAGACCCTTCTAGGATATTCAATTGTTTGTCACAATGTGAATAATCCTTGATAGCAGCAAGTGGCACATTTTCCTTTGACTTGAGATCACTTGTGTTTCTAAATGATGATTGTCATTGTTTTGAGGTAGTTCAATATCATTTGAAACATAATGATTATAGACTATCTTGGATGATGAGCTTGAGTCAGGTTAGGGCACTAGTGATAGATAAAGGATTGCCGTCTCCTTGTTCAAGAAGTGTGATGTTCTAAAGGGCCCCCCTGTATGAGATGATTGAGATAGTGTATGGCCATACCCAGATGACTATGTTCATCTGAGCTAATCATGCTCATAGTATTGGAGTTACAGGCTTGACATGCTTGTCCAATAAGAACATCCAGTGGCAAAGGAAACATGCATGCCTCGTGAGTTTGATTCACACTTGTGCCATGTTTTGGGTGAAGTCTTGGAAGACTATTTCCTTTATATCGGGAGACAGTGATGTGTTGCTAGATACCCCTCACTGATCGTGATAACGTAAGTTATCGTTACCGACATTTAAAGGAAACCCTCAGGGTCGCACAATTTGTTGATATGGCTTTCTTGAGTCAGATCGTGTGGACTAAATTGTTTTGATTCAGTTAAAAGGGATTTAAACTCTGATTGTAAGTGAGATCTGGTCTGATCATGTTTGATTGATTTGGGCTTGAGATCGGTAAGCTTCGATCGAGAGAGGAGATGCTAGATCGGTGAGATCAAGAGCATCAGGAGATGAACGGTTAGATCTTGAGCCATTAGGTTCATAGAAGGTCTAGACCTTGTATTGGCTTGGCTTGGTTTGATTTTGGTCTTTGAGCCAAATCGAATTGAACCATAGATTGAACCGGTTCACTATGTGAACGCATGGTTCATGAAGGGAGGCGTTTTGGCATTGAAGCATGGCTTCATGACTTTCCATTTTGGGAAGTCATGTAACGCCATTTTCATAATATCGCCTAAACGCATTTGCGTCTTGGTCTTGAATCTTGCTTGCCATCTCGTGTGGAAGGAAGTGAACGACAAGGAAGAGCGCTCGGCCAAGGAAGCATCTCATCATCCTACCATTCGATCAAGGACATCTTGTAGATCCTTGCTAGCACAAGGAGATCCAAGGAGAAGCCATCTTCACCTTGTGTGCGATTATCTTTGGAGAAGGAGCACTTGCGCCTTTGCTTCCAAGATTCCATCTAACCGTGATGGCTATGGTATGGATCTCAACTTCATCAAAGTTGATCATGTGTTCATGCTAAGATCTTGAAAACCCTTGCTTCCGCTTGCGATTTTTCATGCGCCACCCCCTTAGGGTTTTCGCCCCCCTCTTGAAAGGGGTTTTATCTGCCTGCGCTCCCCCTTGAAGGGGACCCTACAATTGGTATCAAAGCGGGTTGAAGCATGTTAATATGATTGCTTAATATATGATGTGATCCATGTTTGCGCATCTATATGTTTGCTTATGCTTAGATCTTGTTCACATGCGAAAATTGACATGTTATTTCTTCATGCGAAAGTAAGATGTTTACTTCTCTTAGCGCATGTAGTTTGTTCATGATGTCGCATGTCTTCTATTGGCGCTTTGTTTATGTTGTTTTTCAAAACAAAACCTAACTTGCGCGCCTATAACTAGATCTAAAGTGGCGCCTACTATAAACCCTTAGATGGGTTGATGGGGCTGAAGTCACCTCTAGGTTAGATCCATTAGTCTGATCAGACCATCTGACAGCCTAGATGGATCGACCAGATGGCACCTGTGCGCAAGCACGAGGTGGCCATAGGTCGATTGCATCTTAGGCGTGTAGCGAGGTCTGGTTGAGACAACCAGTGAACACTCTTGAGTTAGGCCCGGGGTCACACCCGCTTGCCAGAACTCTTGAAAGCTGTTCAGCCCTTAGCGCATGCATGGTTGACCATTAGGTCAACTCGGGTCAGTTAGGACTCGGTGCATGCAAGGGCAGGGGATCTAACTAGATGGATGAGTGGATCCCTATCAATGGACCATTGTAAGGTTGTAGGACACATAAGGAAGTTAAAATTGATGCCTATGGGGTTTTCAAAATTTAATTTCTTGATTGGATCACATGATGATTGAGACCATATGCTTGTTTATTTAATCTTATGTGGGTTGCCCTAATGTGTGCTGTGCTGGGGCCTGCGTGCCTGGTTAATTATAAGTTAATATTATTGTGATCTGCGAATCACTTTTTCCATTAATCTATTGTATAATTGACCTGCAAGTCAAAGCTTGTCTAGATAGATCAAAATTTATTTTGATTAGACAAGAGCACAAAGGCACACATCCAAGAGGGGCATTCAGCTGGTGGCGCACCTGAGGTGCTCTTGGCGCTAGGGCCCTGGGTTGGACCAGATGAGATGCGAAAAGAGCTCAAGTGAAGACTTAAGTAAAATTAAGGTCTTACTTAGGGTTCATGGGCATTTACCACATAAGATCAGCATGCTTTCTCTTTATTGTTTTATAATTAGAAATGCATGAGTTTATCTTCTGCTATCACCATAGGAACATGTATGATAGTTAAGAAGATAAAAGACCGGTAAAATCCAACGCTAACATATCAAGCTCGGAAAGCCTTCTGACGCGAAACCTCACCGTTCTGACTATCGTTGGAGCCGTGTTGTACCCACTCAGTGGGCACGTCCATCTATCTTCAGACGGTGCTGGATTTCACCTGCGTGTTACAGAGAAGGGATTTATCGCTTCTCGTTGCTCAGCATAGCACGTGGTGGTCCAGGGAGTAGGTCGGGTCAGCTTGACCATGTAGGCTACATATGTGGCGCATATGGTAGCACATGGAGGCAGCCATCTGAGGGATCAGAGACTGTGTTGTACCAACTCAGTTGGCACAGTCTGCTGGATTGCCCAGGTGAAGGGGAATCGCACGGGTTGGCGATTGGCTGGGACAGCCTACCAGAAATTAGTGCTTGTCTTCTCTGTGCATCTTATCTCGCCTGAGCGGGACGCGGAGACCAAGTATGAAATCTGGATCCCATCTCACTAAAAGAGTGTTACTCTTTCGGACTGTTTACTGGATTTTTCAGTCAGACAAAATAGTGAGAAAAGAATCTTTCTTAAGTCCTGGATTGATTCTGAACATTGATACTGACCTTGCTGTTCTTGCTTGTTGTAGATGTAGGGTCCCCTTCAAGGGGGAGCGCAAACCTGATGCAATCCCTTTCAAGAGGGGGGCGAAAACACTAAGGGGTGGCGCATAAAATTGCAAGCGGAAGCATGTGTTTTCAACGATCTTAGCATGAGCATATGATCAACTTGAATGAGTTTAGATCTATACCATAGCCATAGAGTTGGAGGTCGGCTTGGAAGAAGAGATCGAATAGGGGTCTCCTCGACAAGATGCGCACACAAGATGAGAAGTGGCCTTTCTTCTTGTTGCTCCTTGTGCTAGCAAGGACTTCAAGTGCACTTGTCGCGTGAAGGAGATGAAGGATGAACTTGGCGTGGATGAACTCTTCCTTGTCCTCGTCCAAACTCACCACACCGAAAGCAAGCAGCAATCGTTGAGAAGAGACAAGCGTTTTTTTTTTTCATCCAAGTGAGGCGTTGAAGAACCATTTCCGAAACCTCCATTCCCAAAATGGTAAGTCATCACTTCAAACGTTCATGTCTAATGAACCAAAACAAAATGCCAATTCGATTGAACCATGCGTTCACATATGTGAACCGGTTCAATTGAATTCGGTCCAATTGAATTCGGTTTAAAGACTAAATTGAACCAAGCCAAGCAATGGTCTAAATCTCATCTGAACCATGAAGGTTCGAGATCTAACCGTACATCCCTTGATGCCTTTGATCTCACCGATCTAGCATCACTACTCTCGATCGAAGCTTACCGATCTCAAGCCCTAATCAATCAAACATGATCAGGCTAGATCTCACTTACAATCAGAGTTTAAACTCCTTTAAACTGAACCAAAACAATTCAGTCCACACGATCTGACTCAAGAAAGCCATATCATCAATTTGTGCGACCCTGAGGGTTTCCTTTAAATGTCGGTAACGATAACTTATGTTATCACGATCAGTGAGGGGTATCTAGCAACACATCACTGTCTCCCGATATAAAGGAAATAGTCTTCCAAGACTACACCCAAACCATGGCACAAGTGTGAATCAAACTCACAAGGCATGCATGTTTCCTTTGCCACTGGATGTTCTTATTGGACAAGCATGTCAAGCCTGTAACTCCAATACGATGAGCATGATTAGATCAGATGAACATAGTCATCTGGGTATGGCCATACACTTTCTCAATCATCTCATATAAGGGGGGCCCCTTTAGAACATCACACTCCTTAAACAAGGAGATGGCAATCCTTTATCTATCACTAGTGCCCTAACCTGACTCAAGCTCACCATCCAAGATAGTCTATAATCATTATGTTTCAAATGATATTGAACTACCTCAAAACAATGACAATCATCATTTAGAAACACAAGTGATCTCAAGTCAAAGGAAATGTGCCACTTGCTGCTATCAAGGATTATTCACATTGTGACAAACAATTGAATATCCTAAAAGGGTCTGTCCAGTACATCCAATGTACCCATGAGTCTACATCTTATTCCATGCTCGAAGCATCCTATAAGATTAGAACACATATTAGTCTTAACCATATCAAGGCTGTCTCATGTTCACCAAGATATTTCGACTAAGGACTTATAGCCTGTCAGCCTAGCTGAACAGCTTTGAGACATTATTCAGAAGTACACTTATTACAGCAGACAAGGTAACAACCTGAATAATAACCATGCCTTTTATAAACATAAGAGTTTATTACATGATACTTTTACAATCCCAAGGCCTCAAACATTAGCCTTAAGGGCATACCCCAACAATCTCCCACTTGCACTTAATCTAATGGTTGAGAAATCTCAAACCCATATTATTACAGTGCTTCTCATGCTTCTGCTGCGCCAGAGGCTTGGTAAGTGGGTCTGCCAGATTGTCATCTGTATGAACCTTGCAAATCTTGATCTCGCCTCGATCAATGATCTCCCGGATCAAGTGAAACCGTCTCTGTATGTGCTTGGACTTCTGGTGCGACCGTGGTTCCTTTGCTTGTGCAATTGCTCCAGTGTTATCACAGAAGATAACCAAAGGATCTGCACTCGAAGGAACGACACCAAGTTCTCTCACGAACTTACGAATCCACACTGCCTCCTTGGATGCTTCCGAGGCTGCAACATACTCGGCTTCTGTTGTGGAATCAGCAACAGTTGACTGTTTGAAACTCTTCCACACCACTGCTCCACCATTCAAGCTAAAAACATAGCCTGATTGCGATCGGAAATCATCCTGGTCCGACTGGAACGAAGCGTCAGTATATCCTTCAATACTGAGTTCTTCCTGACCACCATATATCAAGAACATATCTTTGGTCCTCCGCAGATATTTTATAATGTTCTTGACTGCAATCCAGTGCGCCAAACCTGGATTACTTTGGAATCGACTGGTCACGCTTAACCCGTAAGCGACGTCTGGGCGAGTACACAACATCGCATACATAATGGACCCAATAGCCGAAGCATAAGGCGTATTGTCCATTTCATCTTTCTCAGTCCGTGTTTGTGGACACTGACTCTTCGAAAGATTCAGACCATGTCTGACTGGAAGATATCCACGTTTAGAATTCTCTAAATGGAATCTCTCCAGGACTTTATCGATGTAAGTACTCTGGCACAGCCCGAGAAGCCTCTTGGATCTATCCCGGTAGATCTTCACACCTAACACATAGGCTGCTTCTCCTAAATCTTTCATCTGGAAACATTTTCCTAACCATGCTTTAACAGCATGCAGTTCAGGAATATCATTTCCAATGATTAAGATATCATCGACGTAGAGGATTAGGAATGTAATTACGCTCCCACTAAACCTCTTATAAACACACGGGTCATCTTCGTTCTTGATGAAACCAAACTCAGAGATTGATTCATCAAAACGAATGTTCCAGCTTCTAGATGCTTGTTTCAGTCCATAAATGGACTTCTTTAACTTGCATATTTTATGACGATCTGATGGATCAGTGAAACCTTCCGGTTGTGTCATATACACATCCTCATCCAGATTTCCATTAAGGAAAGCTGTTTTCACATCCATCTGCCAGATCTCATAATCGTAATATGCAGCTATTGCGAAAAGAATCCGAATAGACTTAAACATGGCTACAGGAGAGAAAGTTTCATCATAATCTATCCCGTAGATTTGTTTGAAACCTTTCGCAACTAGCCTGCCTTTATAGGTAACTACGTTACCATCCATGTCAATCTTCTTCTTGAAGATCCATTTACAGCCTATTGGGATTACTCCCGGAGGCGGATCAACCAAATCCCAGACTTGGTTATCTGACATGGAGTCCATCTCGGCTCGCATAGCATCAAGCCATCTAGCTGACTCCGGTCCACTGACCGCATCCGCATAAGTAAGGGGTTCATCATTATCAATGATGTAGACTCCGTCATAGCGCTCAGGCTATCGACGGATCCTTCCCGATCTTCGCGGTTCCCGTGATATCTGAGCCTCAGGTTGTTCAATAACCTGATCTACCGGCTCAGGCTCATCCAACTGTGCTTGACTACTTTGTCCTTCATCTGGATTCTCATCCAGTTTTATTTCTCTCCCACTGGCCTCTTGCAGAAGAAATTCCTTCTCAAGAAATATGGCAGTCCGAGCAACAAATACCTTGTTCTCTTTGGGATCGTAGAAATAATAACCCTTAGTTTCCTTAGGGTAACCGACAAAGATACATTTCTCAGATCTGCTCTCCAGTTTCCCAGAGGCGAGTTTTTTGACATAAGCCTTGCAACCCCAGATCCTGATAAATGTCAAGCCAGGCTGTTTCCCATACCATAACTCATATGGCGTCTTAGAAACTGCCTTGGATGGCACTCGGTTTAGTACCTTTGCAGCTGTTTCCAGTGCAAAACCCCAAAAGGAGTATGGAAGAGTGGCCTGACTCATCATAGAACGAACCATATCAAGTAACGTTCTATTTCTCCTCTCGGACACACCATTCCATTGCGGTGTTCCTGGCGGAGTGAGCTGTGAGATAATCCCACACTCTTTCAGATAGTCAGTAAATTCTCGACTTAGGTATTCTCCACCTCGATCAGAACGAAGTGCCTTGATATTTCGGCCTAGCTGATTCTGTACTTCATTCTTGAACTCTTTGAACTTGTCAAAAGATTCACTCTTATGTCTCATTAAATAGACATATCCATACCTACTGAAATCATCAGTAAAGGTAATGAAGTACTGATAGCCACCTCTGGCATGTTTACTAAATGGCCCACACACATCACTGTGTATAAGGTCAAGTAAACCTGAAGCCCTTTGACCTTTGTTAGGAAAAGGTGACTTCGTCATTTTACCCATCAAACAAGCTTTGCATGTATCAATCTCCTCATAGGAGAATGATCCCAGCAGTCCATGATCATGCAACCGCTTAATGCGCTTCTTGTTAATATGGCCTAAACGACTATGCCATAGCAAGGTGCTGTCATCAGCATACTTGGCTTTCTTATTATCAATGTTTTGTATAGAATTTTCCATGTCCAACATGAATAACCCATTGTTAATTGAACCAGTTGCATACACAATATTATCTAGAGATAAAACACACTTTGAAATATTGCATTCAAAGGCAAATCCTTTCCTGACAAGAGCAGGAATAGAGATAATATTCTTGGTGATACTCGGTACAAAATAACAATTGTTTAATTCCAATACAATGCCAGATGGTAAAGAAATGAAATAGTCTCCTACAGCAACAGCAGCAACCCGTGCCCCGTTTCCAACGCGTAGGTCTACTTCATGCTGTCCCACCTGCCTTCTTCTCTTATCTCCTTGGAGCGCTTTACAGTCCTTTTTCCAGTGACCCAGCTGGCCACAGTGGAAACACCTGTTGTCCTTCGACCACTTCTCCTTCTGTTTCAGTGCCTTACTGTAGTTCTTGACAGGGGCCTTGCCCTTCTTCCCCTTCTTCTTGTTCCTAGAAGGAACCATTAAGACAGAGGTTGAAGGCTTGCCCTTCAGAGTTTCCTCAGTAGTCAAGAGCATATTCAGCAGCTCTGCCGGCGTACAATCGATTTTGTTCATATTAAAGTTAATGATGAACGCATCGAAAGAGGGCGGGAGAGACTGCAGAATAATATCTACAGCAAGCTCCTGGTTGATGGTATGCCCCAGTTTCTCCAGAGCCTCCTTGTGCCCAATCATCTTGAGCACGTGAGCTCCCACTGGGCTCCCTTCAGCCAGTTTGCTCTGAAAGAAGAGCTTCGTCAGATTACAGCGTTCTGTCCTCGCCTGTGCAGCATACAGCATCTTGAGGTTCGCTATAATCTCTATAGCCGACATATCCTCATGCTGACGCTGCAGCGGTGGCGTCATAGACGCTAGCATCAGGCAAGCGACATCAATGCTATCATTGACGTGCTTTTCATAGGCTTCCCGAACCGCCCTGGCGGCGTTCGGAGCGGGCTGCGGCGGTATCGCCGTCTCGAGGACATACAGTTTCCTCTCTGCCTTAAGAACGATCTTAAGGTGTCCGAACCAGTCAGAGAAGTTCGGCCCAGCAAACTTCTCCCTTTCCAGTAGGGATCGCACATTGAAGCTCATGGTGTTCGTTGCTGCAGGAATCTACAACAAGCAAGAACAGCAAGGTCAGTATCAATGTTCAGAATCAATCCAGGACTTAAGAAAGATTCTTTTCTCACTATTTTGTCTGACTGAAAAATCCAGTAAACAGTCCGAAAGAGTAACACTCTTTTAGTGAGATGGGATCCAGATTTCATACTTGGTCTCCGCGTCCCGCTCAGGCGAGATAAGATGCACAGAGATGACAAGCACTAATTTCTGGTAGGCTGTCCTAGCCAATCGCCAACCCGTGCGATTCCCCTTCATCTGGGCAATCCAGCAGACTGTGCCAACTGAGTTGGTACAACACAGTCTCTGATCCCACAGATGGCTGCCTCCATGTGCTACCATATGCGCCACATATGTAGCCTACATGGTCAAGCTGACCTGACCTACTCCCTGGACCACCACGTGCTATGCTGAGCAACGAGAAGCGATAAATCCCTTCTCTGTAACACGCAGGTGAAATCCAGCACCGTCTGAAGATAGATGGACGTGCCCACTGAGTGGGTACAACACGGCTCCAACGATAGTCAGAACGGTGAGGTTTCGCGTCAGAAGGCTTTCCGAGCTTGATATGTTAGCGTTGGATTTTAACGGTCTTTTATCTTCTTACTATCAGGCAAATCCTATGGCTATAGCAGAAGATAAACACATGCAATTCTAATTATATAAGCAATAAATAGAAAGCATGATCTTATGTGGTAAAAGCCCATGAACCCTAAGTAAGACCTTAATTTTACTTAAGTCTTCACTTGAGCTCCTTTGCATCTCATCTGGTCCAACCCAGGGCCCTAGCGCCAAGAGCACCTCAGGTGCGCCACCAGCTGAATGCCCCTCTTGGATGTGTGCCTTTATGCTCTTGTCTAATCAAAATACATTTTGATCTATCTAGACAAGCTTTGACTCGCAGGTCAATTATACAATAGATTAATGAAAAATGTGATTCGCAGATCACAATAATATTAACTTATAATTAACCAGGCACGCAGGCCCCAGCACAGCACACATTTGGGCAACCCACATAAGATTAAATAAACAAGCATATGGTCTTAATCATCATGTGATCAAGAAATTAAAATTTTGAAAACCCCATAGGCATCAATTTTAACTTCCTTATGTGCCCTACAACCTTACAATGGTCCATTGATAGGGATCCACTCATCCATCTAGTTAGATCCTCTGCCCTTGCATGCACCGAGTCCTAACTGACCCGAGTTGACCTAATGGTCAACCATGCATGCGCTAAGAGCTGAACAACCATCAAGAGTTCTGGCAAGCGGGTGTGACCCCGGGCCTAACTCAAGAGTGTTCACTGGTTGTCTCAACCAGACCTCGCTACACGCCTAAGATGCAATCGACCTATGGCCACCTCGTGCTTGCGCACAGGTGCCATCTGGTCGATCCATCTAGGCTGTCAGATGGTCTGATCAGACTATTGGATCTAACCTAGAGGTGACTTCAGCCCCATCAACCCATCTAAGGGTTTATAGTAGGTGGCACTTTAGATCTAGTCATAGGCGCGCAAGTTAGGGTTTTGTTTGATAAAACAACATAAACTAAGCGCCAACACAAGACATGCGACATCATGAACAAACAACATGCGCCTAGATAAGTAAACATCTTACTTTCGCATGGAGAAATAGCATGTCAATTTTCGCATGTGAACAAGATCTAAGCATACATGAAGATGCGCAAACATGGATCACAGAAATATCAAGCAATCATATTAACATGCTTCAACATCCTCTAATACCAATTGTAGGGTCCCCTTCAAGGGGGAGCGCAAACCTGATGCAATCCCTTTCAAGAGGGGGGCGAAAACACTAAGGGGTGGCGCATAAAATTGCAAGCGGAAGCATGTGTTTTCAACGATCTTAGCATGAGCATATGATCAACTTGAATGAGTTTAGATCTATACCATAGCCATAGAGTTGGAGGTCAGCTTGGAAGAAGAGATCGAATAGGGGTCTCCTCGACAAGATGCGCACACAAGATGAGAAGTGGCCTTTCTTCTTGTTGCTCCTTGTGCTAGCAAGGACTTCAAGTGCACTTGTCGCGTGAAGGAGATGAAGGATGAACTTGGCGTGGATGAACTCTTCCTTGTCCTCGTCCAAACTCACCACACCAAAAGCAAGCAGCAATCGTTGAGAAGAGACAAGCGTTTTTTTTTTTTTCATCCAAGTGAGGCGTTGAAGAACCATTTCCGAAACCTCCATTCCCAAAATGGTAAGTCATCACTTCAAACGTTCATGTCTAATGAACCAAAACAAAACGCCAATTCGATTGAACCATGCGTTCACATATGTGAACCGGTTCAATTGAATTCGGTCCAATTGAATTCGGTTTAAAGACTAAATCGAACCAAGCCAAGCAATGGTCTAAATCTCATCTGAACCATGAAGGTTCGAGATCTAACCGTACATCCCTTGATGCCTTTGATCTCACCGATCTAGCATCACTACTCTCGATCGAAGCTTACCGATCTCAAGCCCTAATCAATCAAACATGATCAGGCTAGATCTCACTTACAATCAGAGTTTAAACTCCTTTAAACTGAACCAAAACAATTCAGTCCACACGATCTGACTCAAGAAAGCCATATCATCAATTTGTGCGACCCTGAGGGTTTCCTTTAAATGTCGGTAACGATAACTTACGTTATCACGATCAGTGAGGGGTATCTAGCAACACATCACTGTCTCCCGATATAAAGGAAATAGTCTTCCAAGACTACACCCAAACCATGGCACAAGTGTGAATCAAACTCACAAGGCATGCATGTTTCCTTGGCCACTGGATGTTCTTAATGGACAAGCATGTCAAGCCTGTAACTCCAATACGATGAGCATGATTAGATCAGATGAACATAGTCATCTGGGTATGGCCATACACTTTCTCAATCATCTCATATAAGGGGGGCCCCTTTAGAACATCACACTCCTTAAACAAGGAGACGGCAATCCTTTATCTATCACTAGTGCCCTAACCTGACTCAAGCTCACCATCCAAGATAGTCTATAATCATTATGTTTCAAATGATATTGAACTACCTCAAAACAATGACAATCATCATTTAGAAACACAAGTGATCTCAAGTCAAAGGAAATGTGCCACTTGCTGCTATCAAGGATTATTCACATTGTGACAAACAATTGAATATCCTAAAAGGGTCTGTCCAGTACATCCAATGTACCCATGAGTCTACATCTTATTCCATGCTCGAAGCATCCTATAAGATTAGAACACATATTAGTCTTAACCATATCAAGGCTGTCTCATGTTCACCAAGATATTTCGACTAAGGACTTATAGCCTGTCAGCCTAGCTGAACAGCTTTGAGACATTATTCAGAAGTACACTTATTACAGCAGACAAGGTAACAACCTGAATAATAACCATGCCTTTTATAAACATAAGAGTTTATTACATGATACTTTTACAATCCCAAGGCCTCAAACATTAGCCTTAAGGGCATACCCCAACAGTAGATTCCTGCAGCAACGAACACCATGAGCTTCAATGTGCGATCCCTACTGGAAAGGGAGAAGTTTGCTGGGCTGAACTTCTCTGACTGGTTCGGACACCTTAAGATCGTTCTTAAGGCAGAGAGGAAACTGTATGTCCTCGAGACGGCGATACCGCCGCAGCCCGCTCCGAACGCCGCAAGGGTGGTTCGGGATGCCTATGAAAAGCACGTCAATGATAGCATTGATGTCGCTTGCCTGATGCTAGCGTCTATGACGCCACCGCTGCAGCGTCAGCATGAGGATATGTCGGCTATAGAGATTATAGCGAACCTCAAGATGCTGTATGCTGCACAGGCGAGGACAGAACGCTATAATCTGACGAAGCTCTTCTTTCAGAGCAAACTGGCTGAGGGGAGCCCAGTGGGAGCTCACGTGCTCAAGATGATTGGGCACAAGGAGGCTCTGGAGAAACTGGGGCATACCATCAACTAGGAGCTTGCTGTAGATATTATTCTGCAGTCTCTTCCGCCTTCTTTCGATGCGTTCATCATTAACTTTAATATGAACAAAATCGATTGTACGCCGGCAGAGCTGCTGAATATGCTCTTGACTACTGAGGAAACTCTGAAGGGCAAGCCTTCAACCTCTGTCTTAATGGTTCCTTCTAGGAACAAGAAGAAGGGGAAGAAGGGCAAGGCCCCTGTTAAGAACTACAGTAAGGCGCTGAAACAGAAGGTGAAGCGGTCGAAGGACAACAGGTGTTTCCACTGTGGCCAGCTGGGTCACTGGAAAAAGGACTGTAAAGCGCTCCAAGGAGATAAGAGGGGAAGCATCGCTTCTGGCTCAGGTATATACGTGACGGAAGTCATGGTTTCATCTTCTTCTATATCATGGGTGTTGGACACTGCATGTGGAGTTCACATTTGTTCAAATGTACAGGAACTCAAGAGAAGAAGGCAGGTGGCACAGCATGAGGTTGACCTACGCGTTGGAAACGGGGCACGGGTTGCTGCTGTTGCTGTAGGAGACTATTTCATTTCTTTACCATCTGGCATTGTATTAGAATTAAAAAATTGTTATTTTGTACCGAGTATCACCAAGAATATTATCTCTATTCCTGCTCTTGTCAGGAAAGGATTTGCCTTTGAATGCAAGATTTCAAAGTGTGTTTTATCTCTAGATAATATTGTGTATGCAACTGGTTCAATTAACAATGGGTTATTCATGTTGGACATGGAAAATTCTATACAAAACATTGATAATAAGAAAGCCAAGTATGCTGATGACAGCACCTTGCTATGGCATAGTCGTTTAGGCCATATTAACAAGAAGCGCATTAAGCGGTTGCATGATCATGGACTGCTGGGATCATTCTCCTACAAGGAGATTGATACATGCAAAGCTTGTTTGATGGGTAAAATGACGAAGTCACCTTTTCCTAACAAAGGTCAAAGGGCTTCAGGTTTACTTGACCTCATACACAGTGATGTGTGTGGGCCATTTAGTAAACATGCTAGAGGTGGCTATCAGTACTTCAATACCTTTACTGATGATTTCAGTAGGTATGGTTATGTCTATCTTATGAGACATAAGAGTGAATCTTTTGACAAGTTCAAAGAGTTCAAGAATGAAGTACAAAATCAGCTAGGCCGAAATATCAAGGCACTTCGTTCTGATCGAGGTGGTGAATACCTAAGTCGAGAATTTACTGACTATCTAAAGGAGTGTGGGATTATCTCACAGCTCACTCCGCCAGGAACACCGCAATGGAATGGTGTGTCCGAGAGGAGAAATAGAACGTTACTTGATATGGTTCGTTCTATGATGAGTCAGGCTACTCTTCCATACTCCTTTTGGGGTTTTGCACTGGAGACAGCTGCAAAGGTACTAAACCGAGTGCCATCCAAGGCAGTTTCAAAGACGCCATATGAGTTATGGTATGGGAAACAGCCTAGCTTGACATTTATCAGGATCTGGGGTTGCGAGGCTTATGTCAAAAAGCTCGCCTCTGGGAAACTGGAGAGCAGATCTGAGAAATGTATCTTTGTCGGTTACCCTAAGGAAACTAAGGGTTATTATTTCTACGATCCCAAAGAGAACAAGGTTTTTGTTGCTCGGACGGCCATATTTCTTGAGAAGGAATTTCTTCTGCAAGAGGCCAGTGGGAGAGAAATAAAGCTGGATGAGATTCCAGAAGAAGGACAAAGTAGTCAAGCACAGTTGGATGAGCCTGAGCCGGTGGATCAGGTTATTGAACAACCTGAGGCTCAGATAACACGGGAACCGCGAAGATCGGGAAGGATCCGTCGACAGCCTGAGAGCTATGACGGAGTCTACATCATTGATAATGATGAACCCCTAACTTATGCGGATGCGGTCAGTGGACCAGAGTCAGCGAGATGGCTTGAAGCTATGCGAGCCGAGATGGACTCCATGTCAGATAACCAGGTCTGGGATTTGGTTGATCCGCCTCCGGGAGTAATCCCAATAGGCTGTAAATGGATCTTCAAGAAGAAGATTGACATGGATGGTAACGTAGTTACCTATAAAGGCAGGCTAGTTGCGAAAGGTTTCAAACAAATCTACGGGATAGATTATGATGAAACTTTCTCTCCTGTAGCCATGTTTAAGTCTATTCGGATTCTTTTCGCGATAGCTGCATATTACGATTATGAGATCTGGCAGATGGATGTGAAAACAGCTTTCCTTAATGGAAATCTGGATGAGGATGTGTATATGACACAACCGGAAGGTTTCACTGATCCATCAGATCGTCATAAAATATGCAAGTTAAAGAAGTCCATTTATGGACTTAAGCAAGCATCTAGAAGCTGGAACATTCATTTTGATGATTCAATCTCTGAGTTTGGTTTCATCAAGAACGAAGATGACCCGTGTGTATATAAGAGGTTTAGTGGGAGCATAATTACATTCCTAATCCTCTACGTCGATGATATCTTAATCATTGGAAATGATATTCCTGAACTGCATGCTGTTAAAGCATGGTTAGGAAAATGTTTCCAGATGAAAGATCTAGGAGAAGCAGCCTATGTGTTAGGTGTGAAGATCTACCGGGATAGATCTAAGAGGCTTCTCGGGCTGTGCCAGAGTACTTACATCGATAAAGTCCTGGAGAGATTCCATTTAGAGAATTCTAAACGTGGATATCTTCCAGTCAGACATGGTCTGAATCTTTCGAAGAGTCAGTGTCCACAAACACAGACTGAGAAAGATGAAATGGACAATACGCCTTATGCTTCGGCTATTGGGTCCATAATGTATGCGATGTTGTGTACCCGCCCAGACGTCGCTTACGGGTTAAGCGTGACCAGTCGGTTCCAAAGTAATCCAGGTTTGGCGCACTGGATTGCAGTCAAGAACATTATAAAATATCTGTGGAGGACCAAAGATATGTTCTTGATATATGGTGGTCAGGAAGAACTCAGTATAGAAGGATATACTGACGCTTCGTTCCAGTCGGACCAGGATGATTTCCGATCGCAATCAGGCTATGTTTTTAGCTTGAATGGTGGAGCAGTGGTGTGGAAGAGTTTCAAACAGTCAACTGTTGCTGATTCCACAACAGAAGCCGAGTATGTTGCAGCCTCGGAAGCATCCAAGGAGGCAGTTTGGATTCGCAAGTTCGTGAGAGAACTTGGTGTCGTTCCTTCGAGTGCAGATCCTTTGGTTATCTTCTGTGATAACACTGGAGCAATCGCACAAGCAAAGGAACCACGGTCGCACCAGAAGTCCAAGCACATACAGAGACGGTTTCACTTGATCTGGGAGATCATTGATCGAGGCGAGATCAAGATTTGCAAGGTTCATACAGATGACAATCTGGCAGACCCGCTTACCAAGCCTCTGGCGCAGCAGAAGCATGAGAAGCACTGTAATAATATGTGTTTGAGATTTCTCAACCATTAGATTAAGTGCAAGTGGGAGATTGTTGGGGTATGCCCTTAAGGCTAATGTTTGAGGCCTTGGGATTGTATAAGTATCATGTAATAAACTCTTATGTTTATAAAGGCATGGTTATTATTCAGGTTGTTACCTTGTCTGCTGTAATAAGTATACTTCTGAATAATGTCTCAAAGCTGTTCAGCTAGGCTGACAGGCTATATGTCCTTAGTCGAGATATCTTGGTGAACATGAGACAGCCTTGATATGATTGAGACTAATATGTGTGCTAATCTTATAGGATGCTTCGAGCATGGAATAAGATGTAGACTCATGGGTACATTGGATGTACTGGACAGACCCTTCTAGGATATTCAATTGTTTGTCACAATGTGAATAATCCTTGATAGCAGCAAGTGGCACATTTTCCTTTGACTTGAGATCACTTGTGTTTCTAAATGATGATTGTCATTGTTTTGAGGTAGTTCAATATCATTTGAAACATAATGATTATAGACTATCTTGGATGATGAGCTTGAGTCAGGTTAGGGCACTAGTGATAGATAAAGGATTGCCGTCTCCTTGTTCAAGGAGTGTGATGTTCTAAAGGGCCCCCCTGTATGAGATGATTGAGATAGTGTATGGCCATACCCAGATGACTATGTTCATCTGAGCTAATCATGCTCATAGTATTGGAGTTACAGGCTTGACATGCTTGTCCAATAAGAACATCCAGTGGCAAAGGAAACATGCATGCCTCGTGAGTTTGATTCACACTTGTGCCATGTTTTGGGTGAAGTCTTGGAAGACTATTTCCTTTATATCGGGAGACAGTGATGTGTTGCTAGATACCCCTCACTGATCGTGATAACGTAAGTTATCGTTACCGACATTTAAAGGAAACCCTCAGGGTCGCACAATTTGTTGATATGGCTTTCTTGAGTCAGATCGTGTGGACTGAATTGTTTTGATTCAGTTTAAAGGGATTTAAACTCTGATTGTAAGTGAGATCTGGTCTGATCATGTTTGATTGATTAGGGCTTGAGATCGGTAAGCTTCGATCGAGAGAGGAGATGCTAGATCGGTGAGATCAAGAGCATCAGGAGATGAACGGTTAGATCTTGAGCCATTAGGTTCATAGAAGGTCTAGACCATGTATTGGCTTGGCTTGGTTTGATTTTGGTCTTTGAGCCAAATCGAATTGAACCATAGATTGAACCGGTTCACTATGTGAACGCATGGTTCATGAAGGGAGGCGTTTTGGCATTGAAGCATGGCTTCATGACTTTCCATTTTGGGAAGTCATGTAACGCCATTTTCATAATATCGCCTAAACGCATTTGCGTCTTGGTCTTGAATCTTGCTTGCCATCTCGTGTGGAAGGAAGTGAACGACAAGGAAGAGCGCTCGGCCAAGGAAGCATCTCATCATCCTACCATTCGATCAAGGACATCTTGTAGATCCTTGCTAGCACAAGGAGATCCAAGGAGAAGCCATCTTCACCTTGTGTGCGATTATCTTTGGAGAAGGAGCACTTGCGCCTTTGCTTCCAAGATTCCATCTAACCGTGATGGCTATGGTATGGATCTCAACTTCATCAAAGTTGATCATGTGTTCATGCTAAGATCTTGAAAACCCTTGCTTCCGCTTGCGATTTTTCATGCGCCACCCCCTTAGGGTTTTCGCCCCCCTCTTGAAAGGGGTTTTATCTGCTTGCGCTCCCCCTTGAAGGGGACCCTACATTTAGGCCATATCAACGAGAAACGCATTAAGCGGTTGCATGAACATGGACTGCTGGGATCATTCTCCTATGAGGAGATTCATACATGCAAAGCTTGTTTGATGGGTAAAATGACGAAGTCGCCTTTTTCTCACAAAGGTCAAAGGGCTTCAGGTTTACTTGACCTTATACACAGTGATGTGTGTGGGCCATTTAGTAAACATGCCAGAGGTGGCTATCAATACTTCATTACCTTCACTGATGATTTCAGTAGGTACGGTTATGTCTATCTGATGAGACATAAGAGTGAATCTTTTGACAAGTTCAAAGAGTTCAAGAATGAAGTACAAAATCAACTAGGCCGAAATATCAAGGCACTTCGCTCAGATCGAGGTGGAGAATACCTAAGTCATGCGTTTACTGACTATCTAAAGGAGTGTGGGATTATCTCACAGCTCACTCCACCAGGAACACCGCAATGGAATGGTGTGTCCGAGAGGAGAAATAGAACGTTACTTGATATGGTTCGTTCTATAATGAGTCAGGCTACTCTTCCATATTCCTTTTGGGGATTTGCACTGGAAATAGCTGCAAAGGTACTAAACCGAGTGCCATCCAAGGCAGTTTCTAAGACTCCATATCAGTTATGGTATGGGAAACAGCCAAGCTTGACATTTATCAGGATCTGGGGCTGCGAGGCTTATGTCAAAAAGCTCGCCTCTGGGAAACTGGAGAGCAGATCTGAGAAATGCATCTTTGTCGGTTACCCTAAGGAAACTAAGGGTTATTATTTCTACGATCCCAAAGAGAACAAGGTTTTTGTTGCTCGGACGGCCATATTTCTTGAGAAGGAGTTTCTTCTGCAAGAGGCCAGTGGGAGAGAAATAAAGCTGGAAGAGAATCTAGAGGAAGGACAAAGTAGTCAAGCGCAGTTGGATGAGCCTGAGCCGGTAGAACAGGTTATTGAACAACCTGAGGCTCAGACATCACGGGAACCGCGAAGATCGGGAAGGATCCGTCGTCAGCCTGAGCACTATGACGGAGTCTACATCATTGATAATGATGAACCCCTCACTTATGCGGATGCGGTCAGTGGACCGGAGTCAGCGAGATGGCTTGAAGCTATGCGCGCCGAGATGGACTCCATGTCAGATAACCAAGTCTGGGATTTGGTTGATCCGCCTCCGGGAGTAATCCCTATAGGCTGCAAATGGATCTTCAAGAAGAAGATTGACATGGATGGTAACGTGGTTACCTATAAAGGCAGGCTTGTTGCAAAAGGTTTCAAACAAATCTACGGGATAGATTATGATGAAACTTTCTCACCTGTAGCCATGTTTAAGTCTATTCGGATTCTTTTCGCGATAGCAGCATATTATGATTATGAGATCTGGCAAATGGATGTGAAAACAGCTTTCCTGAATGGAAATCTGGATGAGGATGTGTACATGACACAACCTGAGGGTTTCACTGATCCATCAGATCGTCATAAGATATGCAAATTAAAGAAGTCCATTTATGGACTTAAGCAAGCATCAAGAAGCTGGAATATTCATTTTGATGAATCAGTCACTGAATTTGGTTTCATCAAGAACGAGGATGACCCGTGTGTATATAAGAGGTTTAGTGGGAGCGTGATTACTATCCTAGTCCTCTACGTCGATGATATCTTGATCATTGGAAACGACATTCCTGAAATGCATGCGGTTAAGGCATGGTTAAGGAAATGTTTCCAGATGAAAGATTTAGCAGAAGCGGCCTATGTATTAGGTGTGAAGATCTACAGGGATAGATCTAAGAGGCTTCTCGGGCTGTGCCAGAGTACTTACATCGATAAAGTCCTAGAGAGATTTCATTTAGAGAATTCTAAAAGAGGATATCTTCCAGTCAGACATGGTCTGAATCTTTCGAAGAGTCAGTGTCCACAAACACGGACTGAGAAAGATGAAATGGACAATACGCCTTATGCTTCGGCTATTAGATCCATTATGTATGCGATGTTGTGTACTCGCCCAGACGTCGCTTACGGGTTAAGCGTGACCAGTCGGTTCCAAAGTAATCCAGGTATGGCGCACTGGATTGCAGTCAAGAACATTTTGAAATATCTTCGGAGGACCAAAGATATGTTCTTGATATATGGTGGTCAGGAAGAACTCAGTATTGAAGGATATACTGACGCTTCGTTCCAGTCTGACCAGGATGATTTCCGATCGCAATCAGGCTATGTTTTTAGCTTGAATGGTGGAGCAGTGATGTGGAAGAGTTTCAAACAGTCAACTGTTGCTGATTCCACAACAGAAGCCGAGTATGTTGCAGCCTCGGAAGCATCCAAGGAGGCAGTGTGGATTCGTAAGTTCATGAGAGAACTTGGTGTCGTTCCTTCGAGTGCAGATCCTTTGGTTATCTTTTGTGATAACACTAGAGCAATTGCACAAGCAAAGGAACCACGGTCACACCAGAAGTCCAAGCACATACAGAGACGGTTTCACTTGATCCGGGAGATCATAGATCGTGGCGAGATCAAAATCTGCAAGGTTCATACAGATGACAATCTGGCAGACCCGCTTACCAAGCCTCTGGCGCAGCAGAAGCATGTGAAGCACTGTAATAATATGGGTTTGAGATTTCTCAACCATTAGATTAAGTGCAAGTGGGAGATTGTTGGGATATGCCCTTAAGGCTAATGTTTGAGGCCTTTGGGATTGTAACAGTATCATGTAATAAACTGTTATGTTTATAAAGGCATGGTTGTTATTCAGTTAAGCTACATTGTCTGCTGCAATATATGTTCTTCTGAATAATGTCTCAAAGTTGTTCAGCTAGGCTGACATGCAGTTAAGTCCTTAGTCGAGATATCTTGGTGAACTTGAGACAGCCTTGATATGCTTGAGACTAATATGTGTTCTAATCTTATAGGATGCTTCGAGCATGGAATAAGATGTAGACTCATGGGTACATTGGATGTACTGGACAGACCCTACTAGGATATTCAATTGCTTGTCACAATGTGAATAATCCTTGTTTGCTACAAGTGGCACATCTCCTCTGACTTGAGATCACTTGTGTTTCTAAATGATGATTGTCATTGTTTTGAGGTAGTTCAATATCATTTGAAAGATAATGGTCATAGACTATCTTGGATAATGATCATGAGTCAGGTTAGGGCACTAGTGATAGACATAGGATTGCCGTCTCCTTGTTTAAGGAGTGTGGTGTTCTAAAGGGGCCCCCCGGCTAAGATGATTGAGAAAGTGTATGGCCATACCCAGGTGACTATGCTCATCTGATCTAATCATGCTCATCATATTGGAGCTACAAGCTTGACACGCTTGTCCAATAAGAACACCCAGTGGCAAAGGAAATATGTATGCCTAGTGAAAAGGATTCACACTTGAGCTGTGTTTTGGGTGTAGTCTTGGAAGACTCTTTCCTTTATATCGGGAGACAGTGATGTGTTGCTAGATACCCCTCACTGATCGTGATAACGTAAGTTATCGTTACCGACATTTAAAGGAAACCCTCAGGGTCGCACAATTTGATGATATGGCTTACTTAAGTCAGATCGTGTGGACTGAATTGTTTCGGTTCAGTTTAAAGGGATTTAAACTCTGATTGTAAGTGAGATCTGGTCTGATCATGTTTGATTGATTAGGGCTTGAGATCGGTAAGCTTCGATCGAGAGTGTTGATGCTAGATCGATCATGTTTGCTTTCTTCTTCCAAGACACCATCCAAGAGATGGCGACGGTATGGATCCTTCTCATATCTATCTAAGTTGATCATATGCGATATAAAGATCTATGAAAGCCCTTCTTCCGCTTGCAAAATTTTATGCGCCACCCTAATAGGGTTTTCGCCCCCCCTCTTGAAAGGGGTTCCTTCATTCTCCACCTCGATCAGAACGAAGTGCCTTGATATTTCGGCCTAGCTGATTCTGTACTTCATTCTTGAACTCTTTGAACTTGTCAAAAGATTCACTTTTATGTCTCATTAAATAGACATACCCGTATCTCCTGAAATCATCAGTAAAGGTAATGAAGTATTGATAGCCACCCCTGGCATGTTTACTAAATGGCCCACACACATCACTGTGTATAAGGTCAAGTAAACCTGAAGCCCTTTGACCTTTATTAGGAAAAGGAGACTTCGTCATTTTGCCTATTAAACAAGCTTTGCATGTATCAATCTCCTTATAGGAGAATGATCCCAGCAGTCCATGATCATGCAACCGCTTAATGCGTTTCTTGTTAATATGGCCTAAACGACTATGCCATAGCAAGGTGCTATCATCAGCATACTTGGCTTTCTTATTATCAATGTTTTGTATAGAACATTCCATGTCCAACATGAATAACCCATTGTTAATTGACCCAGTAGCATAAACATTATTATCTAAAGATAAAACACACTTTGAAATATTGCATTCAAAGGAAAACCCTTTCCTGACAAGAGCAGGAATAGAGATAATATTTTTAGTTATACTCGGAACAAAATAACAATTGTTCAGTTCTAATACAAGTCCAGATGGCAATGAGATGTAATATTCTCCTACAGCAACAGCAGCAACCCGTGCCCCGTTTCCAACTTATAGGTCCACCTCATGCTGTCCCACCTGTCTTCTTCTCTTGAGTTCCTGTACATTTGAACAAATGTGAACTCCACATGCAGTGTCTAACACCCATGTTATTACAGAAGAAGAAAACATGACCTCAGTCACATAAATACCTGAGCCAGAAGCGTTGCTTCCCTTCTTGTCTCCTTGGAGCGCTTTACAGTCCTTTTTCCAGTGACCCAGCTGGCCATAGTGGAAACATCTGTATTCCTTCGACCGCTTAACCTTCTGTTTCAGAGCCTTATTGTAGTTCTTGACTGGGGCTTTGCCCTTCTTGCCCTTCTTTTTGTTCCTAGAAGGAACCATTAAGACAGAGGTTGAAGGCTTTCCCTTTAGAGTCTCCTCTGTAGTCAAGAGCATATTCAGCAACTCTGCCGGAGTATAGTCGATCTTGTTCATATTAAAGTTAATAATGAACGGATCGAAAGAGGGCGGGAGAGACTGCAGAATAATGTCTACAGCAAGCTCCTGATTGATGGTGTGTCCCAGTTTCTCTAGAGCCTCCTTGTGCCCAATCATCTTGAGCACGTGAGCTCCCACTGGACTCCCTTCAGCCAGTTTGCGTTGAAAGAACAGCTTAGTCAAATTGTAGCGCTCAGTCCTCGCCTGTGCAGCATACAGCATCTTGAGGTTTGCTATAATTTCTATAGCCGACATATCCTCATGCTGACGCTGCAGGCGGTGGCGTCATAGACGCTAGCATCAGGCAAGCG
Organism: Costus lasius; assembly: GCA_027563935.2. Classification (NCBI taxonomy): domain Eukaryota; kingdom Viridiplantae; phylum Streptophyta; class Magnoliopsida; order Zingiberales; family Costaceae; genus Costus; species Costus lasius. The sequence goes on along the minus strand of CM050454.1, from coordinate 58,450,686 downwards.
ACATCAATGCTATCATTGACATGCTTTTCATAGGCTTCCCGAACCGCCCTTGCGGCGTTCGGAGCGGGTTGAGGCGGTATCGCCGTCTCGAGGACATACAGTTTCCTCTCTGCCTTAAGAACAATCTTGAAGGAACCCCCTACAAAGGGGGGCGAAACCCTAATAGGCGCATTTTGGAGGATTTGAAGCAGCGGAGAGGGTTTCTAGATCTATTGCATGCTATATGATCAACATAAAAACATTCTATAGAAAGAATGAGATTCATATCGATGCCATTTCTAGATGGCGACTTGGAAGCAGAAAGCGATGTGGCTTTCCTCCAGGGGTGACGCACACAAGATGAGTCTTGGCTCCTCCTTGTCGCCCCTTGTGCTAGCAAGGATCGTCCAAGTATCCTGATCGAATGAAAGGGATGAGATCTTCTTGGCGATTTCTTCCTTCTCCTTTTCGTTCACCTTCTTCACCACACGAGAGAGAACTTGTGTCGACTCGTGGAGAGGCGAGACGAGAAGAGGCGTGAAGAGGTGAAACGTGAGGCAGGGTCACGTTTAGAGAAGTGCTATCTAAAAATAGCATGCCACTTCTCAATATGCGATCATGGGTTTACCCAATCGCAAACCTCTTATCTCATGAACCATCCGCTCACTTAATGAGCTGGTTCAATTCGGTTCGGTTCAAGAACCAATCAAGCCAAGCGATCCAGTCTAGATCATGATTAAACCCTAAGGCTCCAGATCTAACCGTTGATCTCTTGATGCTTCTGATCTCACCGATCTAGCATCCATTCTCTCGATCGAAGCTTACCGATCTCAAGCCCTAATCAATCAAACATGATCAGACCAGATCTCACTTACAATCAGAGATTAAATCCCTTTAAACTGAACCCAAATAATTCAGTCCACACGATCTGACTTAAGTAAGCCATATCATCAAATTGTGCGACCCTGAGGGTTTCCTTTAAATGTCCGGTAACGATAACTTACGTTATCACGATCAGTGAGGGGTATCTAGCAACACATCACTGTCTCCCGATATAAAGGAAAGAGTCTTCCAAGACTACACCCAAACCACAGCACAAGTGTGAATCCAACTCACCAGGCATGCAAATATCCTTTGCCACTGGACGTTCTTATTGGACAAGCGTGTCAAGCTTGTAGCTCCAATATGATGAGCATGATTAGATCAGATGAACATAGTCACCTGGGTATGGCCATACACTTTCTCAATCATCTCATCCAGTGGGGCCCTTTAGAACATCACACTCCTTAAACAAGGAGACGGCAATCCTTTGTCTATCACTAGTGCCCTAACCTGACTCAAGCTCACCATCCAAGATAGTCTATAATCATTATGTTTCAAATGATATTGAACTACCTCAAAACAATGACAATCATCATTTAGAAACACAAGTGATCTCAAGTCAGAGGACATGTGCCACTTGTTGCAATCAAGGATTATTCACATTGTGACAAGCAATTGAATATCCTAGAAGGGTCTGTCCAGTACATCCAATGTACCCATGAGTCTACATCTTATTCCATGCTCGAAGCATCCTATAAGATTAGAACACATATTAGTCTTAACCATATCAAGGCTGTCTCATGTTCACCAAGATATCTCGACTAAGGACTTAACTGCATGTCAGCCTAGCTGAACACCATTGAGACATTATTCAGAAGTACAATTATTGCAGCAGACAATGTAACAACCTGAATAATAACCATGCCTTTATAAACATAAGAGTTTATTACATGATACTGATATAATCCTAAGGCCTCAAACATTAGCCTTAAGGGCATACCCCAACAATCTCCCACTTGCACTTAATCTAATGGTTGAGGAATCTCAAACCCATATTATTACAGTGCTTCACATGCTTCTGCTGCGCCAGAGGCTTAGTAAGCGGGTCAGCCAGATTGTCATCTGTATGAACCTTGCAGACTTTGATCTCGCCACGATCAATGATCTCCCGGATCAAATGAAACCGTCTCTGTATGTGCTTGGACTTCTGGTGCGACCGTGGTTCCTTTGCTTGTGCGATTGCTCCAGTGTTATCACAGAAGATAACCAAAGGATCTGCACTCGAAGGAACAACACCAAGTTCTCTCACGAACTTACGAATCCAAACTGCCTCCTTAGATGCTTCCGAGGCTGCAACATACTCGGCTTCTGTTGTGGAATCAGCAACAGTTGACTGTTTGAAACTCTTCCACACCACCGCTCCTCCATTCAAGCTAAAAACATAGCCTGATTGCGATCGGAAATCATCCTGGTCTGACTGGAACGAAGCGTCAGTATATCCTTCAATACTGAGTTCTTCCTGACCACCATATATCAAGAACATATCTTTGGTCCTCCGCAGATATTTTAAGATGTTCTTGACTGCAATCCAGTGCGCCATACCTGGATTACCTTGGAATCGACTGGTCACGCTTAACCCGTAAGCGACGTCTGGGCGAGTACACAACATCGCATACATAATGGACCCAATAGCCGAAGCATAAGGCGTATTGTCCATTTCATCTTTCTCAGTCTGTGTTTGTGGACACTGACTCTTTGAAAGATTCAGACCATGTCTGACTGGAAGATACCCTCTTTTAGAATTCTCTAAATGGAATCTCTCCAGGACTTTATCGATGTAAGTACTCTGGCACAGCCCGAGAAGGCTCTTAGATCTATCTCTGTAGATCTTCACACCTAGTACATAGGCTGCTTCTCCTAGATCTTTCATCTGGAAACATTTCCTTAACCATGCCTTAACCGCATGCATTTCAGGAATGTCATTTCCAATGATCAAGATATCATCGACGTAGAGGACTAAGAAAGTAATCACGCTCCCACTAAACCTCTTATATACACACGGGTCATCCTCGTTCTTGATGAAACCAAATTCAGAGATTGATTCATCAAAACGAATATTCCAGCTTCTCGATGCTTGTTTCAGTCCATAAATGGACTTCTTTAACTTGCATATTTTATGACGATCTGATGGATTAGTGAAACCTTCAGGTTGTGTCATATACACATCCTCTTCCAGATTTCCATTAAGGAAAGCTGTTTTCACATCCATTTGCCAGATCTCATAATCGTAATATGCTGCTATCGCGAAAAGAATCCGAATAGACTTAAACATAGCTACAGGTGAGAAAGTTTCATCATAATCTATCCCGTAGATTTGTTTGAAACCTTTCGCAACTAGCCTACCTTTATAGGTAACCACGTTACTGAAGGGACCCCCTTTCAAGAGGGGGGCGAAACCCAGCATGGCGCATATAAGGGAATATAGCAGCGGAAGGGGGTTTCAAGAATCGCAAAGCATGTATAAGATGATCAACTTTGAAAGCTTAAATAAATAGGATGTGATTCATACCATGGCCATCGATTGGATGGCGCCTTGGAAGCAAAGACCAAAGAAGATCTTCTCCAAATCGTCACACACAAGATGAAGATGCGCTTCTTCTTGTCGTCCCTTGTGCTAGCAAGGATCGTCCAAGTATCCTTGATCGAATGGAAAGGGAAGGAGAAAAATTTCTTGCTTGGCGAAAACTCTCCCAATGTCGTCCACTTCTTCTTCACGAGAGAATGCCTCAAGAGCAAAGTCAAGCGACGACAATAGAGCGAGAGGGAGGCGTGAAGAGAGACCACAAGAATCGTGGTCACGTAAGTGACATGCTTTCTAAAAATAGAAAGCCACTCTTCCACTTGCGATCATGGGTTTACCCCAATCGCAAACCTCTCTTAAATTGAACCACACGCTCAACCAATGAGCTGGTTCATTTCGGTTTGGTCCAAGACCAATTAACCCAAGCATTATGGTCTAGATCTCAATTAAACCCTAAGGCTCAAGATCTAACCGTTCATCTCCTGATGCTCCTGATCTCACCGATCGAGCATCCATTCTCTCGATCGAAGCTTACCGATCTCAAGCCCTAATCAATCAAACATGATCAGACCAGATCTCACTTACAATCAGAGATTAAATCCCTTTAAACTGAACCCAAACAATTCAGTCCACACGATCTGACTTAAGTAAGCCATATCATCAAATTGTGTGACCCTGAGGGTTTCCTCTAAATGTCGGTAACGATAATTCTCATTATCACGATCAGTGAGGGGTATCTAGCAACACATCACTGTCTCCCGATATAAAGGTAAGAGTCTTCCAAGACTACACCCAAAATACAGCACAAGTGTGAATCCAATTCACAAGGCATGCAAATTTCCTTTGCCACTGGATGTTCTTATTGGACAAGCCTGTCAAGCTTGTAACTCCAATATGATGAGCATGATTAGATCAGATGAACACAGTCATCTGGGTATGGCCATACACTCTCTCAATCATCTCATCCAGGGGGCCCCTTTAGAACATCACACTCCTTAAACAAGGAGACGGCAATCCTATGTCTATCACTAGTGCCCTAACCTGATTCAAGCTCACCATCCAAGATAGTCTATAATCATTATGTTTCAAATGATATTGAACTATCTCAAAACAATGACAATCATCATTTAGAAAACACAAGTGATCTCAAGTCAGAGGAAATGTGCCACTTGTCACATTCAAGGAATATTCACATTGTGACAAACAATTGAACATCCTAGTAGGGTCTGTCCAGTACATCCCATGTACCCATGAGTCTACATCTTATTCCATGCTCGAAGCATCCTATAAGATCAGAACACATATTAGTCTCAAACATATCAAGGCTGTCTCATGTTCACCAAGATATCTTGACTAAGGACTTATAGCATGTCAGCCTAGCTGAACAGCTTTGAGACATTATTCAGAAGAACATATATTGCAGCAGATAATGTAGCTAACTGAATAACAACCATGCCTTTATAAACATAACAGTTTATTACATGATACAGATACATTCCCATGGCCTCAAACATTAGCCTTAAGGGCATACCCCAACAATCTCCCACTTGCACTTAATCTAATGGTTGAGAAATCTCAAACCCATATTATTACAGTGCTTCTCATGCTTCTGCTGCGCCAGAGGCTTGGTAAGCGGGTCTGCCAGATTGTCATCTGTATGAACCTTGCAGATTTTGATCTCGCCACGATCTATGATCTCCCTGATCAAATGAAACCGTCTCTGTATGTGCTTGGACTTCTGGTGCGACCGTGGTTCCTTTGCTTGTGCGATTGCTCCAGTGTTATCACAGAAGATAACCAAAGGATCTGCACTCGAAGGAACGACACCAAGTTCTCTCACGAACTTACGAATCCACACTGCCTCCTTGGATGCTTCCGAGGCTGCAACATACTCGGCTTCTGTTGTGGAATCAGCAACAGTTGACTGTTTGAAACTCTTCCACACCACTGCACCTCCATTCAAGCTAAAAACATAGCCTGATTGCGATCGGAAATCATCCTGGTCTGACTGGAATGAAGCGTCAGTATATCCCTCTATACTGAGTTCTTCCTGACCACCATATATCAAGAACATATCTTTGGTCCTCCGCAGATATTTTAAAATGTTCTTGACTGCAATCCAGTGCGCCACACCTGGATTACCTTGGAAACGACTGGTCACGCTTAACCCGTAAGCAACGTCTGGGCGAGTACACAACATCGCATACATAATGGATCCAATAGCCGAAGCATAAGGCGTATTGTCCATTTCATCTTTCTCAGTCTGTGTTTGTGGACACTGACTCTTCGAAAGATTCAGACCATGTCTGACTGGAAGATATCCTCGTTTAGAATTCTCTAAATGAAATATCTCCAGGACTTTATCGATGTAAGTACTCTGGCACAGCCCGAGAAGCCTCTTAGATCTATCCCTGTAGATCTTCACACCTAACACATAGGCTGCTTCTCCTAAATCTTTCATCTGGAAACATTTCCTCAGCCATGCTTTCACAGCATGCATTTCAGGAATGTCATTTCCAATGATCAAGATGTCATCGACGTAGAGGACTAGAAAAGTAATCACGCTCCCACTAAACCTCTTATATACACACGGGTCATCCTCGTTCTTGATGAAACCAAATTCAGTAACTGATTCATCAAAACGAATATTCCAGCTTCTAGATGCTTGCTTAAGTCCATAAATGGACTTCTTTAACTTGCATATCTTATGACGATCTGCTGGATTAGTGAAACCTTCTGGTTGTGTCATGTACACATCCTCATCCAGATTTCCATTAAGGAAAGCTGTTTTCACATCCATCTACCAGATCTCATAATCATAGTATGCAGCTATCGCGAAAAGAATCCGAATAGACTTAAACATGGCTACAGGTGAGAAAGTTTCATCATAATCTATCCCGTAGATTTGTTTGAAATCTTTCGCAACTAGCCTGCCTTTATAGGTAACCACGTTACCATCCATGCCAATCTTCTTCTTGAAGATCCATTTACAGCCTATAGGGATTACTCCCGGAGGCGGATCAACCAAATGCCAAACTTGGTTATCTGACATGGAGTCCATCTCGGCGCGCATAGCTTCAAGCCATCTCGCTGACTCCGGTCCACTGACCGCATCCGCATAAGTAAGGGGTTCATCATTATCAATGATGTAGACTCCGTCATAGCGCTCAGGCTGTCGACGAATCCTTCCCGATCTTCGCGGTTCCCGTGATATTTGAGCCTCAGGTTGTTCAATAACCTGATCTACCGGCTCAGGCTCATCCAACTGTGCTTGACTACTTTGTCCTTCCTCTGGATTCTCATCCAGCATTATTTCTCTCCCACTGGCCTCTTGCAGAAGAAACTCCTTCTCAAGAAATATGGCCGTCCGAGCAACAAAAACCTTGTTCTCCATGGGATCGAAGAAATAATAACCCTTAGTTTCCTTAGGGTAACCGACAAAGATACATTTGTCAGATCTGCTCTCTAGTTTCCCAGAGGCGAGCTTTTTAACATAAGCCTCGCAGCCCCAGATCCTGATAAATGTCAAGCTCGGCTGTTTCCCATACCATAACTCATATGGAGTCTTAGAAACTGCCTTGGATGGCACTCGGTTTAGTACCTTTGCAGCTGTTTCCAGTGCAAAACCCCAAAAGGAGTAAGGTAGATTAGCCTGACTCATCATAGAACGAACCATGTCAAGTAACATTCTATTTCTCCTTTCGGACACACCATTCCATTGCGGTGTTCCTGGCGGAGTGAGCTGTGAGATAATCCCACACTCCTTTAGATAGTCAGTAAACGTATGACTTAGGTATTCTCCACCTCGATCTGAGCGAAGTGCCTTGATATTTCGGCCTAGCTGATTTTGTACTTCATTTTTGAACTCTTTGAACTTGTCAAAAGATTCACTCTTATGTCTCATCAGATAGACATAGCCATACCTACTGAAATCATCAGTAAAGGTAATGAAGTACTGATAGCCACCTCTGGCATGTTTACTAAATGGCCCACACACATCACTGTGTATAAGGTCAAGTAAACCTGAAGCCCTTTGACCTTTATGAGGAAAAGGTGACTTCGTCATTTTACCCATCAAACAAGCTTTGCATGTATCAATCTCCTTGTAGGAGAATGATCCCAGCAGTCCATGATCATGCAACCGCTTAATGCGTTTCTCGTTAATATGGCCTAAACGACTATGCCATAGCAAGGTGCTGTCATCAGCATACTTGGCTTTCTTAATATCAATTTGCTGTATTGAACATTCCATGTCCAACATGAATAATCCATTGTTAATTGAACCAGTTGCATAAACAATATTATCTAAAGATAAAACACACTTTGAAATATTGCATTCAAAGGAAAATCCCTTCCTGACAAGAGCAGGAATGGAGATAATATTTTTAGTAATACTGGGAACAAAGTAACAATTGTCTAGTTCCAATACAATGCCAGATGGTAAAGAAATGAAGTAGTCTCCTACAGCAACAGCAGCAACCCGTGCTCCGTTTCCAACGCGTAGGTCCACCTCATGCTGTCCCACCTGCCTTCTTCTCTTGAGTTCCTGTACATTTGAACAAATGTGAACTCCACATGCAGTGTCCAACACCCATGATATAGAAGAAGAAAACATGACCTCAGTCACGAATATACCTGAGCCAGAAGCGAAGCTTCCCCTCTTATCTCCTTGGAGCGCTTTACAGTCCTTCTTCCAGTGACCCAGCTGGCCACAGTGGAAACACCTGTATTCCTTGGACCGCTTGACCTTTTGCTTCAAAGCCTTGCTGTAGCTTTTGACCGGGGCCTTGCCCTTCTTCCCCTTCTTCTTGTTCCTCGAAGGAACCATTAAGACAGAGGTCGAAGGCTTACCCTTCAGAGTCTCCTCAGTGGTCAAGAGCATATTCAGCAGCTCAGCCGGAGTACAATCGATTTTGTTCATATTAAAATTAATAATGAACGCGTCGAATGAAGGCGGGAGAGACTGCAGAATAATGTCCACAGCAAGCTCCTGGTTGATGGTGTGCCCCAGTTTCTCCAGAGCCTCCTTGTGCCCAATCATCTTGAGCACGTGAGCTCCCACTGGGCTCCCTTCAGCCAGTTTGCTCTGAAAGAAGAGCTTCGTCAAATTGTAGCGCTCTGTCCTCGCCTGTGCAGCATACAGCATCTTGAGGTTCGCTATAATCTCTATAGCCGACATATCCTCATGCTGACGCTGCAGCGGTGGCGTCATAGACGCTAGCATCAGGCAAGCGACATCAATGCTATCATTGACGTGCTTTTCGTAGGCTTCCTGAACCGCCCTTGCGGCGTTCGGAGCGGGCTGCGGCGGTATCGCCGTCTCGAGGACATACAGTTTCCTCTCTGCCTTAAGAACAATCTTAAGGTGTCCAAACCAGTCAGAGAAGTTCGGCCCAGCAAACTTCTCCCTTTCCAGTAGGGATCGCACATTGAAGTTCATGGTGTTCGTTGCTGCAGGTATCTACAACAATGCAAGAACAGCAAGGTCAGTATCAATGTATAAGAATCAATCAGGACTTAAGAAAGATTCTTTTTCTCACTATTTTATCAGGCATGAAAAATCCAACAAAACAGCCCGAAAGAGTAGAACTCTTTTAGTGAGATGGGATCCGGATTTCATACTTGGTCTCCGCGTCCCGCTCAGGCGAGATAAGATGCACAGAGAGTACAAGCACTAATCTCCGGTAGGCAGTCCCTGCCGATCGCCAACCCGTGCGATTCCCCTTCATCTGGGCAATCCAGCAGACTGTGCCAACTGAGTTGGTACAACACAGTCTCTGACCCCACAGATGGCTGCCTCCATGTGCTACCATATGCGCCACATATGTAGACTACACGGTCAAGCTGACCCGACCTACTCCCTGGACCACCATGTGTTATGCTGAGCAACGAGAAGGGATAAATCCCTACTCTGTAACACACAGGTGTAATCCCGCACCCTCTGAAGATAGATGGACGTGCCCACTGAGTGGGTACAACACGGCTCCAACGATAATCAGAACAGTGAGGTTTCACGTCAGAAGGCTTACGAGCTTGATATTTTAGCGTTGGATTTTAACGGTCTTTTATCTTCTTCACTATCATGCAATTCCTATGGTGATAGCAGAAGATAAACTTAATCATGCAATTCTAATATTTAAACAATAAATAAAAGAAAGCATGAATCTTATGTGGTAAAAGCTAGTGAGACCTTAACCTAACTTAAGTCTTCACTTGCTCTTCATGGGTCTTTTGCTGCTCATCTGGCCCAAACCAGGGCCCAAGCGCCAATTGCAGCACAGGCGCGCCCACCAGGGAAAATGCGCCAGGTCCTAGGGTCGAACCCTAGACCTCCCACCTGGTCTAGCCACAAGCTGCAAGCGCCTCTGCCAAGTGTGCTCTGTGCTCTTGTCTAATTAAATTACAAATTTAACTATCTAGACAAGATTGACACGCAGGTCAATTACATTTTATAAATTAAAGCAATGTGATGCGCAGATCACAATAATTAATTTACAATTTTAAATCCCAGGCACGCAGGCCCCAGCACAGCACACAATTAATATGAGCAGCCCACATAAGACTAAATAGACAAACATATGCATCCAATCAGCAATCATGTGATCCATCACAAAAATTAAAATTTTCGAAAACCCCATGGGATCAATTTTAATTTCCTTATTCGCCCTTACTACCTTACAACGGTCCATTACTAGGGATCCACTCATCCAACCTAGTCAGATCCACTGCCCTTGCATGCACCAAGTCCTAACTGACTTGAGTCGACCATAAGGTCAACTATGCATGCGCCAGGGCTGAACAACCACAATGAGGTCTGGCAAGCGGGTGTGACCCCGGGCCTAACTCATGTGTGTTCATTAGTTGTCTCAATCAGACATCGCTACACACCTGTCTGCAGTCGACCTATAGCCACCATAGGCTTGCGCCAAGGTGCTATCTGGTCGACCCATTCAGGTTGTCAGATGGTCTGATCAGACTGTTGGATCTAACCTAGGGGATGACTTCAACCCTAGTAACCCGTCTAAGGGTTTACAGCAAGGTCTTAGATCTAGTGTTAATCGCGCAAGTGTTCAAGTTTTGTACAAACCAAGTAAGATGCGCCAACATACAACATACATGCGTAAATGAAACAAAAACAAGTTTCGGCATGATATAATTTAACATGTGAATTTACGCATGTTATAGATCTAAGCACATATCGGCATTCATGGATCACAACACCAAAGCAATCATATAAACATGCGTTTAACCATGCTCTGATACCAATTGAAGGGACCCCCTTTCAAGAGGGGGGCGAAACCCAGCATGGCGCATATAAGGGAATATAGCAGCGGAAGGGGGTTTCAAGAATCGCAAAGCATGTATAAGATGATCAACTTTGAAAGCTTAAATAAATAGGATGTGATTCATACCATGGCCATCGATTAGATGGCGCCTTGGAAGCAAAGACCAAAGAAGATCTTCTCCAAATTGTCACACACAAGATGAAGATGCGCTTCTTCTTGTCGTCCCTTGTGCTAGCAAGGATCGTCCAAGTATCCTTGATCGAATGGAAAGGGAAGGAGAAAAATTTCTTGCTTGGCGAAAACTCTCCCAATGTCGTCCACTTCTTCTTCACGAGAGAATGCCTCAAGAGCAAAGTCAAGCGACGACAATAGAGCGAGAGGGAGGCGTGAAGAGAGACCACAAGAATCGTGGTCACGTAAGTGACATGCTTTCTAAAAATAGAAAGCCACTCTTCCACTTGCGATCATGGGTTTACCCCAATCGCAAACCTCTCTTAAATTGAACCACACGCTCAACCAATGAGCTGGTTCATTTCGGTTTGGTCCAAGACCAATTAACCCAAGCATTATGGTCTAGATCTCAATTAAACCCTAAGGCTCCAGATCTAACCGTTCATCTCCTGATGCTCCTGATCTCACCGATCGAGCATCCATTCTCTCGATCGAAGCTTACCGATCTCAAGCCCTAATCAATCAAACATGATCAGACCAGATCTCACTTACAATCAGAGATTAAATCCCTTTAAACTGAACCCAAACAATTCAGTCCACACGATCTGACTTAAGTAAGCCATATCATCAAATTGTGTGACCCTGAGGGTTTCCTCTAAATGTCGGTAACGATAATTCTCATTATCACGATCAGTGAGGGGTATCTAGCAACACATCACTGTCTCCCGATATAAAGGAAAGAGTCTTCCAAGACTACACCCAAAATACAGCACAAGTGTGAATCCAATTCACAAGGCATGCAAATTTCCTTTGCCACTGGATGTTCTTATTGGACAAGCCTGTCAAGCTTGTAACTCCAATATGATGAGCATGATTAGATCAGATGAACACAGTCATCTGGGTATGGCCATACACTCTCTCAATCATCTCATCCAGGGGGCCCCTTTAGAACATCACACTCCTTAAACAAGGAGACGGCAATCCTATGTCTATCACGAGTGCCCTAACCTGATTCAAGCTCACCATCCAAGATAGTCTATAATCATTATGTTTCAAATGATATTGAACTATCTCAAAACAATGACAATCATCATTTAGAAAACACAAGTGATCTCAAGTCAGAGGAAATGTGCCACTTGTCACATTCAAGGAATATTCACATTGTGACAAACAATTGAACATCCTAGTAGGGTCTGTCCAGTACATCCCATGTACCCATGAGTCTACATCTTATTCCATGCTCGAAGCATCCTATAAGATCAGAACACATATTAGTCTCAAACATATCAAGGCTGTCTCATGTTCACCAAGATATCTTGACTAAGGACTTATAGCATGTCAGCCTAGCTGAACAGCTTGGAGACATTATTCAGAAGAACATATATTGCAGCAGATAATGTAGCTAACTGAATAACAACCATGCCTTTATAAACATAACAGTTTATTACATGATACAAATACATTCCCATGGCCTCAAACATTAGCCTTAAGGGCATACCCCAACAATCTCCCACTTGCACTTAATCTAATGGTTGAGAAATCTCAAACCCATATTATTACAGTGCTTCTCATGCTTCTGCTGCGCCAGAGGCTTGGTAAGCGGGTCTGCCAGATTGTCATCTGTATGAACCTTGCAGATTTTGATCTCGCCATGATCTATGATCTCCCTGATCAAATGAAACCGTCTCTGTATGTGCTTGGACTTCTGGTGCGACCGTGGTTCCTTTGCTTGTGCGATTGCTCCAGTGTTATCACAGAAGATAACCAAAGGATATGCACTCGAAGGAACGACACCAAGTTCTCTCACGAACTTACGAATCCACACTGCCTCCTTGGATGCTTCCGAGGCTGCAACATACTCGGCTTCTGTTGTGGAATCAGCAACAGTTGACTGTTTGAAACTCTTCCACACCACTGCACCTCCATTCAAGCTAAAAACATAGCCTGATTGCGATCGGAAATCATCCTGGTCTGACTGGAACGAAGCGTCAGTATATCCCTCTATACTGAGTTCTTCCTGACCACCATATATCAAGAACATATCTTTGGTCCTCCGCAGATATTTTAAAATGTTCTTGACTGCAATCCAGTGCGCCACACCTGGATTACCTTGGAAACGACTGGTCACGCTTAACCCGTAAGCAACGTCTGGGCGAGTACACAACATCGCATACATAATGGATCCAATAGCCGAAGCATAAGGCGTATTGTCCATTTCATCTTTCTCAGTCTGTGTTTGTGGACACTGACTCTTCGAAAGATTCAGACCATGTCTGACTGGAAGATATCCTCGTTTAGAATTCTCTAAATGAAATCTCTCCAGGACTTTATCGATGTAAGTACTCTGGCACAGCCCGAGAAGCCTCTTAGATCTATCCCTGTAGATCTTCACACCTAACACATAGGCTGCTTCTCCTAAATCTTTCATCTGGAAACATTTCCTCAGCCATGCTTTCACAGCATGCATTTCAGGAATGTCATTTCCAATGATCAAGATGTCATCGACGTAGAGGACTAGAAAAGTAATCACGCTCCCACTAAACCTCTTATATACACACGGGTCATCCTCGTTCTTGATGAAACCAAATTCAGTAACTGATTCATCAAAACGAATATTCCAGCTTCTAGATGCTTGCTTAAGTCCATAAATGGACTTCTTTAACTTGCATATCTTATGACGATCTGCTGGATTAGTGAAACCTTCTGGTTGTGTCATGTACACATCCTCATCCAGATTTCCATTAAGGAAAGCTGTTTTCACATCCATCTGCCAGATCTCATAATCATAGTATGCAGCTATCGCGAAAAGAATCCGAATAGACTTAAACATGGCTACAGGTGAGAAAGTTTCATCATAATCTATCCCGTAGATTTGTTTGAAATCTTTCGCAACTAGCCTGCCTTTATAGGTAACCACGTTACCATCCATGTCAATCTTCTTCTTGAAGATCCATTTACAGCCTATAGGGATTACTCCCGGAGGCGGATCAACCAAATGCCAAACTTGGTTATCTGACATGGAGTCCATCTCGGCGCGCATAGCTTCAAGCCATCTCGCTGACTCCGGTCCACTGACCGCATCCGCATAAGTAAGGGGTTCATCATTATCAATGATGTAGACTCCGTCATAGCGCTCAGGCTGTCGACGAATCCTTCCCGATCTTCGCGGTTCCCGTGATATTTGAGCCTCAGGTTGTTCAATAACCTGATCTACCGGCTCAGGCTCATCCAACTGTGCTTGACTACTTTGTCCTTCCTCTGGATTCTCATCCAGCATTATTTCTCTCCCACTGGCCTCTTGCAGAAGAAACTCCTTCTCAAGAAATATGGCCGTCCGAGCAACAAATACCTTGTTCTCTTTGGGATCGTAGAAATAATAACCCTTAGTTTCCTTAGGGTAACCGACAAAGATACATTTGTCAAATCTGCTCTCTAGTTTCCCAGAGGCAAGCTTTTTGACATAAGCCTCGCAGCCCCAGATCCTGATAAATGTCAAGCTCGGCTGTTTCCCATACCATAATTCATATGGGGTCTTTGAAACTGCCTTGGATGGCACTCGGTTTAGTACCTTTGCAGCTGTTTCCAGTGCAAAACCCCAAAAGGAGTAAGGTAGAGTAGCCTGACTCATCATAGAACGAACCATATCAAGTAACGTTCTATTTCTCCTCTCGGACACACCATTCCATTGCGGTGTTCCTGGCGGAGTGAGCGGTGAGATAATTCCACACTCCTTCAGATAGTCAGTAAACGCATGACTCAAGTATTCTCCACCTCGATTTGAACGAAGTGTCTTGATATTTCGGCCTAGCTGATTCTGTACTTCATTCTTGAACTCTTTGAACTTATCAAAAGATTCACTTTTATGTCTCATAAGATAGACATACCCATATCTACTGAAATCATCAGTAAAGGTAATGAAGTACTGATAGCCACCTCTGGCATGTTTACTAAATGGCCCACACACATCACTGTGTATAAGGTCAAGTAAACCTGAAGCCCTTTGACCTTTATTAGGAAAAGGTGACTTCGTCATTTTACCCATTAAACAAGCCTTGCATGTATCAATCTCCTCATAGGAGAATGATCCCAGCAGTCCATGATCATGCAACCGCTTAATGCGTTTCTTGTTAATATGGCCTAAACGACTATGCCATAATAAGGTGCTGTCATCAGCATGCTTGGCTTTCTTAATATCAATATTTTGTATAGAACATTCCATGTCTAACATGAATAACCCATTGTTAATTGAACCAGTTGCATAAACAATATTATCATGAGAAAGAACACACTTTGAAATATTGCATTCAAAGGAAAACCCCTTCCTGACAAGAGCAGGAATGGAGATAATATTTTTAGTAATGCTGGGAACAAAGTAACAATTGTTTAGTTCCAATACAAGTCCAAATGGCAAAGAGATGAAATAGTCTCCTACAGCAACAGCAGCAACCCGTGCCCCGTTTCCAACGCGTAGGTCCACCTCATACTGTCCCACCTGTCTTCTTCTCTTGAGTTCCTATACATTTGAACAAATGTGAACTCCACATGCAGTGTCCAACACCCATGATATAGAAGAAGATGAAACCATGACTTCCGTCACGTATATACCTGAGCCAGAAGTGATGCTTCCCCTCTTGTCTCCTTGGAGCGCTTTACAGTCCTTTTTCCAGTGACCCAGCTGGCCACAGTGGAAACATCTGTATTCCTTTGACCGCTTAACTTTTTGCTTCAGAGCCTTGCTGTAACTCTTGACAGGGGCCTTGCCCTTCTTCCCCTTCTTCTTGTTCCTCGAAGGAACCAATAAGACAGAGGTCGAAGGCTTTCCCTTCAGAGTCTCCTCAGTAGTCAAGAGCATATTCAGCAGCTCTACCGGAGTACAGTCGATTTTGTTCATATTAAAGTGAATGATGAACGCATCGAAAGAAGGCGGGAGAGACTGCAGAATAATGTCTACAGCAAGATCCTGATTGATGGTATGCCCCAGTTTCTCTAGAGCCTCCTTGTGCCCAATCATCTTGAGCATGTGAGCTCCCACTGGGCTCCCTTCAGCCAGTTTGCTCTGAAAGAACAGCTTTGTCAGATTATAGCGTTCTGTCCTCGCCTGTGCAGCATACAGCATCTTGAGGTTTGTTATCATGTCTATAGCAGACATATCCTCATGCTGACGCTGCAGCGGTGGCGTCATAGACGCTAGCATCAGGCAAGCGACATCAATGCTATCATTGACGTGCTTTTCATAAGCTTCCCGAACCGCCCTTGCGGCGTTCGGAGCGGGCTGAGGCGGTATCGCCGTCTCGAGGACATACAGTTTCCTCTCTGCCTTAAGAACAATCTTAAGGTGTCCGAACCAGTCTGAGAAGTTTGGCCCAGCAAACTTCTCTCTTTCCAGTAGGGATCGCACATTGAAGCTCATGGTGTTCGTTGCTGCAGGTATCTACAACAATGCAAGAACAGCAAGGTCAGTATCAATGTAAAGAATCAATTCAGGACTTAAGAATGATTCTTTTTCTCACTATTTTATCTGACTGAAAAATCCAGCAAAACAGCCCGAAAGAGTAGAACTCTTTTAGTGAGATGGGATCCAGATTTCATACTTGGTCTCCGCGTCCCGCTCAGGCGAGATAAGATGCACAGAGAGTACAAGCACTAATTTCTGGTAGGCAGTCCCTGCCAATCGCCAACCTGTGCGATTCCCCTTCATCTGGGCAATCCAGCAGACTGTGCCAACTGAGTTGGTACAACACAGTCTCTGACCCCACAGATGGCTGCCTCCATGCGCTACCATATGCGCCACATATGTAGCCTACACGGTCAAGCTAACCCGACCTACTCCCTGTACCATCACGTGCTATGCTGAGCAACGAGAAGCGATAAATCCCTTCTCTATAACACGCAGGTGTAATCCCGCACCGTCTGAAGATAGATGGACGTGCCCACTGAGTGGGTACAACACGGCTCCAACGATAGTCAGAACAGTGAGGTTTCGCGTCAGAAGGCTTACGAGCTTGATATTTTAGCGTTGGACTTTAACGGTCTTTTATCTTCTTCACTATCATGCAATTCCTGTGGTGATAGCAGAAGACAAATTAATCATGCTGTTCTACTTATATAAACAATAAAAGAAAGCATGGATCTTATGTGGTAAAAGCCCATAGCCTAAGTAAGACCTTAATTAACTTAAGTCTCCACTTGCTTTTCTTCATGGGACTTTTGCTGCTCATCTGGCCCAACCCAGGGCCCAAGCGCCATCTGCAGCTCAGGTGCATCTACCAGGGAAAATGCGCCTGGTCCCAGAGTCGAACCCTGGACCTCCCACCTGGTCTAGCCACTGCTGCATGCGCCTCTGCCATGTGTGCTCTGTGCTCTTGTCTGATTAATTTACAAATTAATCTATCTAGACAAGATTGACTCGCAGGTCAATTACATTTTATAAATTAAATACAAGGTGATGCGCAGATCACAATTAAAATTAATTTACAAAATAATTCCCAGGCACGCAGGCCCCAGCACAACACACATTTAACATGGGCAGCCCACATAAGAATAAATAAACAAGCACATGGCATCAATCAACATGCGATCCAACCATGAAAATAAAATTTTGAAAACCCCATTGGCATCAATTTTATTTTCCTTATATGCCCTTACTACCTTACAATGGTCCATTGATAGGGATCCACTCATCATGTCTAGTCAGATCTACTGCCCTTGCATGCACCAAGTCCTAACTGACTTGAGTCGACCCAGTGGTCAACTATGCATGCGCCAAGGGCTGAACAACCATCATGAGTTCTGGCAAGCGGGTGTGAACCCGGGCCTAACTCATATGTGTTCATCAGTTGTCTCAACCAGACCTCGCTACACGCCTGTGATGCAGTCGACCTATAGCCACTACATGCTTACGCATGGGTGCCATCTGGTCGACCCATCTAGGCTGTCAGATGGTCTGATCAGACTATTGGATCTAACCTAGAGGATGACTTCAACCCCATCAACCCGTCTAAGGGTTTATAGTAGGCGCAACTTAGATCTAATGAGGCGCGCAAGTGATATTTGTTTTTGACAAAAACATTAACAAGCGCCATAATAACATGATACATGCGCAACTTAAGTATAATCATACATCATGTATATTTCGCATGTTAACAAGAAGAAGATCTAAGCATACTTGCGCAAATATGGATCACAAATGGCTCAAGCAATCATAAAACATGCATGAAACCAGGCTTTGATACCAATTGAAGGAACCCCCTACAAAGGGGGGCAAAACCCTAATAGGCGCATTTTGGAGGATTTTAAGCAGCGGAGAGGGTTTCTAGATCTATTGCATGCTATATGATCAACATAAAAACATTCTATAGAAAGAATGAGATCCATACCGATGCCATTTCTAGATGGCGACTTGGAAGCAGAAAGCGATGTGGCTTTCCTCCAGAGGTGACGCACACAAGATGAGTCTTGGCTCCTCCTTGTCGCCCCTTGTGCTAGCAAGGATCGTCCAAGTATCCTGATCGAATGAAAGGGATGAGATCTTCTTGGCGATTTCTTCCTTCTCCTTTTCGTTCACCTTCTTCACCACACGAGAGAGAACTTGTGTCGACTCGTGGAGAGGCGAGACGAGAAGAGGCGTGAAGAGGTGAAACGTGAGGCGTGGTCACGTTTAGAGAAGTGCTATCTAAAAATAGCATGCCACTTCTCAATATGCGATCATGGGTTTACCCAATCGCAAACCTCTTATCTCATGAACCATCCGCTCACTTAATGAGCTGGTTCAATTCGGTTCGGTTCAAGAACCAATCAAGCCAAGCGATCCAGTCTAGTACATGATTAAACCCTAAGGCTCCAGATCTAACCGTTGATCTCTTGATGCTTCTGATCTCACCGATCTAGCATCCATTCTCTCGATCGAAGCTTACCGATCTCAAGCCCTAATCAATCAAACATGATCAGACCAGATCTCACTTACAATCAGAGATTAAATCCCTTTAAACTGAACCCAAATAATTCAGTCCACACGATCTGACTTAAGTAAGCCATATCATCAAATTGTGCGACCCTGAGGGTTTCCTTTAAATGTCGGTAACGATAACTTACGTTATCACGATCAGTGAGGGGTATCTAGCAACACATCACTGTCTCCCGATATAAAGGAAAGAGTCTTCCAAGACTACACCCAAACCACAGCACAAGTGTGAATCCAACTCACCAGGCATGCAAATATCCTTTGCCACTGGACGTTCTTATTGGACAAGTGTGTCAAGCTTGTAGCTCCAATATGATGAGCATGATTAGATCAGATGAACATAGTCACCTGGGTATGGCCATACACTTTTTCAATCATCTCATCCAGGGGGGCCCTTTAGAACATCACACTCCTTAAACAAGGAGACGGCAATCCTTTGTCTATCACTAGTGCCCTAACCTGACTCAAGCTCACCATCCAAGATAGTCTATAATCATTATGTTTCAAATGATATTGAACTACCTCAAAACAATGACAATCATCATTTATAAACACAAGTGATCTCAAGTCAGAGGACATGTGCCACTTGTTGCAATCAAGGATTATTCACATTGTGACAAGCAATTGAATATCCTAGAAGGGTCTGTCCAGTACATCCAATGTACCCATGAGTCTACATCTTATTCCATGCTCGAAGCATCCTATAAGATTAGAACACATATTAGTCTTAACCATATCAAGGCTGTCTCATGTTCACCAAGATATCTCGACTAAGGACTTAACTGCATGTCAGCCTAGCTGAACACCATTGAGACATTATTCAGAAGTACAATTATTGCAGCAGACAATGTAACAACCTGAATAATAACCATGCCTTTATAAACATAAGAGTTTATTACATGATAATGATATAATCCCAAGGCCTCAAACATTAGCCTTAAGGGCATACCCCAACAAATCTTAAGGCGTCCGTACCAGTCTGAGAAGTTTGGCCCAGCAAACTTCTCCCTTTCCAGTAGGGATCGCACATTGAAGTTCATGGTGTTCGTTGCTGCAGGAATCTACAACAATGCAAGAACATCAAGGTCAGTATCAATGTATTGAATCAATCCAGGACTTAAGAAAGATTCTTTTTCTCACTATTTTATCTGACTGAAAAATCCATTAAACAGTCCGAAAGAGTAACACTCTTTTAGTGAGATGGGATCCAGATTTCATACTTGGTCTCCGCGTCCTGCTCAGGCGAGATAAGATGCACAGAGAGTACAAGCACTAATTTCTGGTAGGCAGTCCCTGCCAATCGCCGACCCGTGCGATTCCCCTTCATCTGGGCAATCCAGCAGACTGTGCCAACTGAGTTGGTACAACACAGTCTCTGATCCCACAGATGGCTGCCTCTATATAGCTAACATATGCCCCATATGTAGCCTACATGGTCAAGCGGACCTGACCTACTCCCTGGACCACCACGTGCTATGCTGAGCAACGAGAAGCGATAAATCCCTTCTCTGTAACACGCAGGTGTAATCCCGCACCGTCTGAAGATAGATGGACGTGCCCACTGAGTGGGTACAACACGGCTCCAACGATAGTCAGAACAGTGAGGTTTCGCGTCAGAAGGCTTTACGTGCTTGATATTTAACGTTGGATTTTAACGGTCTTTTATCTTCTCAACTATCATGCAATTCCTATGGTGATAGCAGAAGATAAATAAATCATGCAATTCTAATTATATAAACAATAAATAGAAAGCATGCTGATCTTATGTGGTAAAAGCCCATTAAGCCTAAGTAAGACCTTAACCTAACTTAAGTCTTCACTTGCTTTTCTTCATGGGGCTTTTGCTTCTCATCTGGCCCAACCTAGGGCCCAAGCGCCAACTGCAGCTCAGGTGCGCCCACCAGGGAAAATGCGCCTGTCCCAGAGTCGAACCCTGGACCTCCCACCTGGTCAAGCCACTGCTGCATGCGCCTTTGCCAAGTGTGCTCTGTGCTCTTGTCTGATTAAATTACAAATTAATCTATCTAGACAAGATTGACTCGCAGGTCAATTACACTTTATAAATTAAATAAAATGTGATGCGCAGATCACAATAAATATTAATTTACAAATTTTAACCAGGCTCGCAGGCCCCAGCACAGCACACATTAATTAGGCGTCCCACATAAGATTAAATAAACAAGCATATGCTTACAATCAACATGTGATCCATTCATGAAAATAAAATTTTCGAAAAACCCATTGGCTTCAATTTTATTTTCCTTATGTGCCCTACTACCTTACAATGGTCCATTAATAGGGATCCACTCATCAGACCTAGTCAGATCCACTGCCCTTGCATGCACCAAGTCCTAACTGACTTGAGTCGACCCAGTGGTCAACTATGCATGCGCTACGGCAGAACAAGCTACATGAGTTTTGGCAAGCGGGTGTGACCCCGAGCCTAACTCCTGCGTGTTCACTGGTTGTCTCAACCAGACCTCGCTACACGCCTTTGATGCAGTCGACCTATAGCCACCTTATGCTTGCGCATAGGTGCCATCTGGTCGACCCATCTAGGCTGTCAGATGATCTGATCAGACTAGTTGGATCTTAACTAGAGATGACTTCAACCCTACTAACCCGTCTAAGGACTTATAGCAGGCGCCACTTAGATCTAAGGTGAGTCGCGCAAGTAAAGAAGTTTTTGAGAAAAACTAAATGGATGCGCCAACTAGATACATGCGCTAATGATAAAAATCATACATCATGTAGTTTTCGCATGAAGTTTAGATGTAAGGTGTTGCGCAAACATGGATCACTAAAGTTAAGCAATCATACAAACATGCATATAAACTTCGCTGCTCTGATACCAATTGATAGTCCCCTAACAAGGGGGAGCGAAACCCTAATAGGCGCATATGGAGGTTTACATGCAGAGGAAGGGGTTTCTAGGGATCGAATGCATGATATATGATCAACTTTATAATCAACCGCAATAGAATGGTAGCGACTCATACCATGGCCATCGCTTAGATGGTGTCTAGGAAGAAGAGAGAACGATGGGGTTCTCCTCTAAAGCGCCACACACAAGATGATCGATGGCTTGCTCCTTGGACGCTCCTTGTGCTAGCAAGGTTCTCCAAGTGACCTTGTCGTGTGAGAAGGGATGAAAAAGATGAGATCCACTGCTTGGCGATTCTTCCTTGTCGTCAAAGCCTCTTCCACGAGAATGCCCCCAAGCAAACACACGAGAAGAGAGGGGCGACAACAATAGGCGTGAAGAGGTGAGGCGTGGTCACGTATGTGATCAAGCTTTCTAAAAATAGAAAGCCACTCCTCAACATGCGATCAAGGGTTTTTTCCAATCGCATATTTCTCTTAACTTGAACCGTGCGCTCACATGATGAGCTGGTTCAATTTTGGTTTGGTTCAAAGACCAATTAACCCAAGCCATTAGTCCAGATCACATTAAACCCTAAGGTTCTTGATCTGACCGTTGATCTCTTGATGCTCCTGATCTCACCGATCTAGCATCCATTCTCTCAATCGAAGCTTACCGATCTCAAGCCCTAATCAATCAAACATGATCAGACCAGATCTCACTCACAATCAGAGATTAAATCCCTTTAAACTGAACCTAAACAATTCAGTCCACACGATCTGACTTAAGTAAGCCATATCATCAAATTGTGCGACCTTGAGGGTTTCCTTTAAATGTCGGTAACGATAACTTACGTCATCACGATCAGTGAGGGGTATCTAGCAACACATCACTGTCTCCCGATATAAAAGAAAGAGTCTTCCAAGACTACACCCAAACCACAGCACAAGTGTGAATCCACTTCACCAGGCATACATGATTCCTTTGCCACTGGATGTTCTTATTGGACAAGCGTGTCAAGCCTATAGCTCCAATATGATGAGCATGATTAGATCAGATGAACATAGTCACCTGGGTATGGCCATACACTTTCTCAATCATCTCATCTAGGGGGCCCCTTTAGAACATCACACTCCTTAAACAAGGAGACGGCAATCCTGTATCTATCACTAGTGCCCTAACCTGACTCATGATCATCATCCAAGATAGTCTATAATCATTATGTTTCAAATGATATTGAACTACCTCAAAACAATGACAATCATCATTTAGAAACACAAGTGATCTCAAGTCAGAGGAAATGTGCCACTTGTTGCAATCAAGGATTATTCACATTGTGACAAGCAATTGAATATCCTAGTAGGGTCTGTCCAGTACATCCAATGTACCCATGAGTCTACATCTTATTTCATGCTCGAAGCATCCTATAAGATTAGAACACATATTAGTCTCAAGCATATCAAGGCTGTCTCATGTTCACCAAGATATCTCGACTAAGGACACATAGCATGTCAGCCAAGCTGAACAGCTTTGAGACATTATTCAGAAGCACATGTATTGCAGCAGACAATGTAACAAACTGAATAACAACTATTGCCTTTATAAACATAAGAGTTTATACATGATACTGTTACAATCCCAAGGCCTCAAACATTAGCCTTAAGGGCATACCCCAACAATCCTAAGAAGGGAGGGGTAACTATCATGAAAAACAAAGATAATGAACTGATTCCTGTTAGAACTGTTACTAGTTGGCGCATGTGCATAGATTATAGAAAATTAAATGCTGCTACTAGGAAAGACCATTTTCCTCTGCCTTTTATTGATAAAATGGTTGAAAGACTAGCAACCCATTCTCACTTTTGCTTTTTAGATGGATATTCTGGTTTTTTCAAAATTCCTATACATCTTGATGATCAGGAAAATACCACCTTCACTTGCCCCTATGGAACTTTTGCATATAGGAGAATGCCTTTTGGTTTATGTAATGCGCCTACTACTTTTCAGAGATGCATGATGGCTATTTTTTCTGATTTTATTGAAGAGTTTATGGATGTATTTATGAATGATTTCACAGTATATGGTTCCTCTTTTAATAGTTGTTTGGCTAACTTATCTCGGGTTTAACAAAGGTTTGAAGAAACTAACCTTGTGCTTAATTGGGAAAAATGTCATTTCATGGTTAAGCAGGGGATAGTTTTGGGACACTTAATTTCAGAAAGAGGAATTGAAGTGGACAAAGCCAAAGTTGAGGTGATAGAAAAATTAAATCTGCCCACTACAGTGAAAGAGGTCCGAAGCTTTTTAGGACATGTAGGGTTCTACCGGCGATTCATCAAGGATTTCTCTAAACTTGCTAGACCTCTCACACATTTGCTTCGTGAAGATGTTAAATTTTCTTTTGATGAGGATTGTTTATCTGCTTTTCAGGAATTGAAGAAAGCTTTGGTTTCAGCACCCATCATTCAACCCCCAGACTGGGGCTTACCCTTTGAACTGATGTGTGATGCCAGTGATTATACAATTAGAGCAGTCTTGGGACAAAGAAAAGATAAGAAACCTTATGTTATTCATTATGCCAGCAGAACCTTGGATGAGACACAGAAGAATTACACTACTACTGAAAAGGAACTTTTGGTTATAGTATTTGCTTTTGATAAATTCAGATCATATTTGATTAACTCAAAGGTGGTAGTGTATACTGATCATGCAGCTGTAAGATACTTAATGCAGAGAAAGGACACTAAACCACGTTTTCTCAGATGGATTATGCTTTTACAAGAATTTGATTTGGAAATTAAAGACAAAAAAGGATCAGAGAATTTTGTTGTAGATCATCTCTCGAGCATTATGGTAAACACTGAAGAAAATGATGTAATTAATGACTCCATTCCCGAAGAACAACTAATGACTATTGAACAAATCAGGGCCCCTTGGTATGCCGACTTTGTGAATTATCTTGTAGCCAATGTTTTCCATCCTGATTTAGATTTCCAAAGAATGAAGAGATTCTTAGCTGAGGTGAAGCACTATTTTTGAGATGAGCCTTATGTATTTAGAAGATGTGCAAACGGTATTTTTAGGAGATGTGTGCCTGAGGAGGAAGTTACAAACATATTATTTCAATACCATGGATCTTGTTATGGTGGGCATGCTAGTTCTGAGAAAACTGCCTTCAAAGTGTTGAAATCAGGATTTTATTGGCCCACAATTTTTAAAGATGTTAGAAACTTTATTTTATCTTGTGATAAATGCTAGAGAACAGACAACATTAACAGAAGACACGAGATGCCATTATCCAATATTCTTGAGGTTCAAATTTTTGATGTTTGGGGAATTGACTTCATGGGACCCTTTCCATCTTCTGGAGGTAACAAATATATTCTTGTAGCAGTAGGTTATGTTTCAAAATGGGTTGAAGCTATTGCATCCCCAACCAATGATTCCAGAGTTATTGTCAAATTATTTAAAAAAATTATCTTTCCAAGATTTGGGACACCACGGGTTGTAATTAGTGATGGAGGCTCACATTTCATAGAACACAAATTCTCAGCATTACTTAGAAAGTACGGGGTAAATCATAGAGTAGCTACACCTTATCATCCTCAAACAAGTGGACAGGTTGAGATATCCAATAGAGAAATAAAAGGGATTTTGGAAAAGACAGTTTCACGCACAAGGAAAGATTGGGCATTCAAACTTGACGACGCGCTATGGGCATACCGGACAGGTTTCAAAACACCAATTGGTATGTCTCCTTTTCAATTAGTTTTTGGAAAGTCTTGTCATCTACCTATGGAACTCGAGCATAAAGCATTCTAGGCAATCAAAGCATTAAACTTTGACTTAAAAAGCGCGGTGAAAAACGGAGGTTACAGTTGAACGAGTTGGATGAGATTAGACTTTTAGCCTATGAAAATACAAGAATTTACAAGGAGAGAACTAAGAAATGGCATGATCAACATATTCATAGAAAAGATTTTCAACCAGGTGACTTTGTTCTTTTATTTAATTCTAGGTTAAGGCTTTTTCCTGGTAAACTCAAGTCTCGTTGGTCTGGACCTCTTCAGGTGAGGAAAATTTATCACTACGGAGTTGTGGACATATGGAGTGAAGATATAGGGGAATTTAAAGTTAATGGTCAAAGATTGAAACACTACTATCAAATAGAACTGATTGAAGAAAAAGAGTGCTTTTATCTGGATGAACCAAGATCAAATCTGAGTGCAAAAGGGTCAAGCTAATGACCTTTAAATTAGCGCTTCTTAGGAGGCAACCCAAGCTTTCTAACCTTATTTGTTTTCTTTTGCTTTAATTTCCACTTAGAACTAATTTTTCTATTATTTTTTAAGGTAAACTGGATTTGGTGCAAAATACGGCACTACCGTAAAGCATATTACGGTACCATATTTTCTGTCCACATTCGACCAGAGAGTTGTGACGAAACTATGGTATGGCCCTAAAGACTTACACGGTACCATATTTTCAAAAACAAATAGTAATAATAATAATAATATATGATTGATATTCTGATGATTCATTTTCGATGTGGTTGTATTACATAATGATGATATTTTTCTTTATGATGATGAGTATACTCTTGATGATTTGATTTGTAAATGGTGAATGAATTCAAATTCATGATTAGAGATAAACCCTATCATGTTAGATTTATTTCTTCAATACATATTTATTTTTTAAATTTGAAATTGATTGATGCATGAGACTTTAGATATATATGTTATTTCAGGAATAAAATACAAAGGTGAAACTATTCTTTTGAATAAAATGAGTATATGAGTATGATTTGTGAATTAAGATCAATTGATCAACCTAGTAGATGTTTAGTCTATTCTTGTTATTTGTTGGGAAATAAGTATCCAAGATCCACAAATAAAGTGAGGACTCCCCTACTTGGCACTGTGGGAAAGAGCAGTGGTACCGAAGGACGTGGGTTGAAGTAAAAGAGAAAAAGAAAAACATGTGTCTATGTGGGTGCATGTCATGTGAGGGATCGATCCACAATAACTCCGCTTTCCTTGGTAAAAAAAAACAAATCTTCATACTTAAAGGATATGAGTTCTATTACATTGATTATGTGATTTGTGTACTCTAATCTCGTCACCATAAAAAAAAGGTGGAAATCGAGTTAGAAAATATGGACGATACAAAAAAAATGACTGGAAAAAGATCTTGGAAACCTAATTCCTATAAACAAAAGCATGATAGATTGAACTGAAATTAGGTGAAGTCTTGAGATTGAAAATTCTAAGTATTGTACAAGTTGCGAAGTTTTATTTGATTGAATTGTGGATCTAGAGAGTTGAATTATAAGGATGACATGTTTATTTTAAGTTTTGTAAATCAATTGATGAAATTTTTCATTGATAGGTTGTATTTTAGAAGTTATTGAGCATGAAAAGGTTATTCTTTTAATCAAATTTTGATTTCAAATTTTGATTTTTGCTTGAGGACAAGCAAAGTTTGAGCCTTATGTATTTTGATAACACTAAAATATATAGTATATTTTGTATCATTTTGTGTATCTTTTCATGCTGAATTGAGAATATTTTACTTGTTTTCATGCTAAAGTTATCAAGAATTGCAAAATCTACTTCTATTTTTGTTTTTCATATTTTTAGGCAAAAAGGCACTATTTTGAGGACTTTTCGAGCAAAATCAAAGACATGAACGAGTTACCATCATCAAGGAGACATCACCCAACAAATTTCATGCAAATCAGAACAACACAACAAAATATGGTAGTGCCGTATTTATATTATGGTACCGTATTTCCGTACTCTACCGTAATATCATAGCACTACCGTAATTTGGTGATTTTCAGAACAGAAGACTTGGTGGAAAATATGGCACCGCCATAAACCATTTTATGGGCCGTATTTTTCAGCGTTTTCAGAATATAAATAATTCCTGAAATTACGGTACTACCGTATACAATTTCACGGGCTGTATTTGCCAGACCTTTTCGACCAGAGAGTCCAGCCAATTTTATGGTAGTACCGTGAACCATATTACGGTGCCGTATTTTCCAGACGATAACAGAACGGAGAATGCGACTGATTTTACGGCACTGCCGTGAACTATTACACTACCGTATTTCCGTTTTTGAATGCGACTCCTAAGCCAATTTCGACACCCGATTTTTGCGGAGATGATTGCGGGCGATCTAGACCTTTGTATTCAATGCTGTAAGAAGCAATCAGGGAGTTTTCGACGAGGGAGAGAGGACGACACTAAAAGCCCTAAATTTCATCCACTCTACGGAGATAAAACATGATTCACGCCGCCGCCTAGGGTTTCACTGCCGCGACCAATCCAGAGCACCTCCGGCCGTGAAATTCACACTGAAGCTTCGCTTGGGAGAGGAGTCAATGTGGCAGAAATTTCAGAGCGAAAGAAGAACAATTGGAGAAGAAATCGAAGAAAAGGGGAGCGCCACCACTATTCATCGATGCCTTCTTGCAAAATACGGCTGTGAAGTATTTCACATGTTATAACCTTAATTTAGAAATAGAAATTAAGAAATTTATTTTTGAAATTTTTATGATTTTCTGGAATTTTTTGGAATTTTTAAAAGGTTAAAAAATTAAGTTTATTATAAAAAGTATACATTTGCGCTCGCGGGGGCTCGAACCACGGTCGCGCGGATGGCAACGACGGCGTCTAACCATCGTGGCAAATCGTGTTTTTAATATATAATTGGATTTGATATTTTTGTATTAGATTTAATTTGAATTTCGGAACGAGTCAACCCGTCGTCTTCCCCGCGGATCTCGGCGATTTTCTCGCCGTCGGGAACGAGTTTTGCCTCTATATTAGAGGGCTTTTGTTCGACTCGAGGAGTTTCGAACCCTAGACTGTCATCACCCCTCGACGCGCCGCCATGAGGGGAGGAATCGGGCTCAAACTCGTCGCCGGAGTTCGAGCGGCGCCGCCTCATCTTCCAGCCATCCAGCGCCTTCATCGACGGCGATTTTTGTGTTCTGGGCTACGATACATCGTCGTAGCAAGGTATGTAAGCTTTTGTGAAGTTTTAGTGAAGTTTCGTTTCGGTTTGGGTATGTTTTGTGTATCGACGGCGGCGGCGCCACCGTCGATACCCGCTGTCGCTTCGGAAGCTTCGACCGTGGGTCGAAACCTCACCGAAGCTGGTCGTAGAGCCCCGCCTCGTCGTCGGGAGTCTACTGGAGAAGTTTTGCGGTGATCCGAGCTTCGACGCGCCCTCGGGAGCTCGCCGGCGCAAGCAGCGGACGCAAGTCCGGCGGCCTTGCGCGGCGGCGGTCGGGCGGCGCGGGCGACGACCGGTTTGTTTTGATTTTAGGGTTTGGGTTCGGTTTATTTTGAAATAAACCATCGGCTGTTTTGAAATCGAATTGAACCGGACCGAACGGTTCAATTCCAGTTTCGGGTCAGTAATGGAATTTTGACCGGTTCGACCCTGATTCGGTCGAATCCAGGCCGGTTCAGGTAGCCGTTGGAAAGATAATTAAATTTCCCATCTAATGGTAATATTTATAGCTTTATATGAGTTTTCTATTTTGTCCAATTTAAGTTAGAAGTTTCGGTTTAACTTGGTTCAGGGTGAATTTGAGCGGTTCAGTGCAATTCTGTTCGGTTCAGTGGGTTTTAGGTTCGGTTCATATGATCTGAGACTGGTTCTCTAGGTTTAGGGTTATGTTATACATGTTGGTAGTTTTAGTTTCCAAGTTAGAATGATTATTAATAGAGTTCATGTACAAATTCATGTTTCAGAGTGATTAATCCAATAATCGGCTTGCATCGTGTGGTAAACAATTATTGACTTTTCAAAAGGATTCAGAATAACAGCGTTCGAGGTAGGAATCTTACCCTACTCCTTTGTTACAGTGTCATGAATTATAGGAATTGTTGTTTAATCCTTTGATTTAATATATGATGCATTTGATAGAATGACACTGGTATCTGATTGCTTCGTCTGCTTGATTTGTTTCTGAATTCCTGTTGACCTCAATTATCTTGTTTATTTGGTCATATTCTGTTTCTGTATGATTGGTTAACAAACCTGTTTCGAGATATCTGATTTATTGACTTATGAGCCTGGTTGAACAACTGTGTATCTGAGATATTGAAATGTATGGAACCGTTGTAAATCTGTGATGACAAAGTCGTGATTTATATTGACCTCTGACCTGGATGATTTATTCTCCAGTGGCCTATTTATCTGAGTTATAGTTCTGATTATATCAGACTATCTGAGTTATAGTTCCGACGCGCATCGGACTATCTGAGATGCCGGTACGGCACCGCCAGTTGTCTTAGGACAATACTACGGATGTCAGTGTTGGACGCAACACTCCGGACTGTTTAGGACAGTCGTTCCATTGCATGAGCAACAGTGGAAACACTCCGAAAATGAGTGCGGCTCTTAAGTGAGATCTGGGTGGCCAGCTTGATGATTTGCACGACATTCCTATATTATTTGTATACCGTTGTTTCAGTTATTGTATTATCCTGTTGTTTGATTCTCTCACCATGTTTGTTGATTCCTACTTAGCATTTCTGCTAACTCCCTTTGTTTCTCCTCCAAGTACAGAGTTAGCTTCTGGGAGGGATAGAGTAGATAGCAGATACCAGCCCGAGTTGAGATAGTTGTCTTTTGTATTTTATTCAGTTGATAACTTGGTTAGTTGTATTCAGATATTGTGTTGATATTAAATCTGGATTGTTTATTAAATAAAGAAATATGTGATTTTTGTAGTTCTCTGGTTCCTATCAATATTGTTACTCCCTGGGGAACCCTGAGCTAGAAATAGCCGGCTTCCGCCAGGGCGTGACATCACAGCCGTGCTGTATTCTCTTAACTCTTCTTTCCTTTGATTTTTGATCTTCTGAAACCATGGAATATTGTAACTTCTTCACTATGCTAGCTTAAACACTCTTTGGGACATGGGGGAGTAATCCCCTTTGATTTTTGCAATGACTAGATAACTTCTACTTTCATCACGATTATTCTATTTTGATAATTTTACCTATGTGATTATTGCTCTAAGATTCTCTTTAGTTTATTTCTTGTTATCATGAATAGAGTTCTTGCATTAAGGACCGAAAGGTGATATGCTTGATAATTGGAATCCTAAAATTGACTAATAGGAACTCACCGTGAGAATTTAGGTTAAGTTCTTATTTCTTTATTTTAGATGACTAATTGCCTTGATGATAATTATGAACCTAGGATTTGTTGGGGTATGCCCTTAAGGCTAATGTTTGAGGCCTTGGGATTATATCAGTATCATGTATAAACTCTATGTTTATAAAGGCAATGGTTGTTATTCAGGTTGTTACATTATCTGCTGCAATATGTATACTTATGAATAATGTCTCAATGATGTTCAGCTAGGCTGACATGTAGTATAGTCCTTAGTCGAGATATCTTGGTGAACATGAGACAGCCTTGATATGATTGAGACTAATATGTGTTCTAATCTTATAGGATGCTTCGAGCATGGACTAAGATGTAGACTCATGGGTACATTGGATGTACTGGACAGACCCTACTAGGATATTCAATTGCTTGTCACAATGTGAATAATCCTTGTATGCGGACAAGTGGCATACTTCCTCTGACTTGAGATCACTTGTGTTTCTAAATGATGATTGGCATTGTTTTGAGATAGTTCGATATCATTTGAAACATAATGGTTATAGACTATCTTGGATGGTGAGCATGAGTCATGTTAGGGCGCTGGTGATAGACATAGGATTGCCATCTCCTAGTTTGGAGTGTGATGTTCTAAAGGGGCCCCCTGGATGAGATGATTGAGAAAGTGTATGGCCATACCCAGATGACTATGTTCATCTGATCTAATCATACTCATCATATTGGAGTTACAGGCTTGACACGCTTGTCCAATAAAGAACATCCAGTGGCAAAGGAAGCATGTATGCCTTGTGAACTGGATTCACACTTGTGCTGTGGTTTGGGTGTAGTCTTGGAAGACTCTTTCCTTTATATCAGGAGATAGTGATGTGTTGCTAGATACCCCTCACTGATCGTGATAACATAAGTTATCGTTACCGACATTTAAAGGAAACCCTTAGGGTCGCACAATTTGATGATATGGCTTACTTAAGTCAGATCGTGTGGACTGAATTGTTTGGGTTCAGTTTAAAGGGATTTAATCTCGGATTGTGAGTGAGATCTGGTCTGATCATGTTAGATTGATTAGGGCTTGAGATCGGTAAGCTTCGATCGAGAGAATTGATGCTAGATCGGTAAGATCAAGAGCATCAGGAGATGAACGGTTAGATCTGGAACCTTAGGGTTTAATATGATCTAGACCAAATTGCTTGGGTTAATTGGTCTTTGAACCAAACCAAATTGAACCGGCTCATCAAGTGAGCGCAAGGTTCAAGGGAGAAGAGGTTTGCGACTTGTTCATGAGCACGTGAACGTTGAGAAGTGGTTTTGCTATTTTTGGATGACATGTTCTCTAATCGTGGATATGCCTCACGTTGCCTCTCTTCACGCTTCTTCTCTTGCCCTATGGTCGTCTCTTTATTTTTGGGTTCTCGACACATTCGGGTGGAGAAGCATTGACGATAAGGGAGAGGTCTCGCCAAGCAAAAGAATTCTTCTCTTCCCTTCCATTCGATCAGGTTCACTTGGAGAACCTTGCTAGCACAAGGATCAACAAGGAGTAGGCGACATCTTCTTGTGTGCGCATCTTTTGGAGGAGATCCCATTTGCTCTCTTCTTCCAAGGCGCCATCCAAAGCAATGGCGATGGTATGACTCCTTACTTATCTTTGCAATCGATTATAGTTGATCATATCTCATGCATAGATCCTCGTGAAACCCTTGTTTCCGCTGCAAAAGTTTTATATGCGCCTATCTAGGGTTTCGCCCCCCAATATAGGGGACTTACAGGATTGAGTCATTGTGTCAAACGTGGAGATCTTGCACGAGAGTGATCCATGAGATTCCACTCGAGGCAATCAACTTAGAATTCAGATGCACGAAAGTGGTCTTTGAATTCTTTGATTGATAGTTTGCTTATCTTCAGCAATGGGATAGATCTTGCGCGAAAGCGAAGATTGGTCCCTGCATGATTATCTGCACGAAAGTGAGATAATTCCATTACGTAGTAAATTAAGCCTTTATCATATTAGAATTTGAGTGATGAATATCTTTATTTATCTAGTCATGAAAATTAAAGTGGATGAAACCCCAATCCCAGTTTCTCTCCGATAGTATTTTCCCGTGTATTTTTTATCTTTGCTTAACTTCTATTCGATTGCCTAGATAGGAAGAAATCAATTATTTGGTATTTGACAACATAGGTCTCTGTGGGATCGATATTTTCTTTATTACTTCGAGTATCCGTGCACTTGCGGAGATAACAACAAGTGTGGTGACTCAACAAGTTTTTGGAGTCGTATCAGGGGGTGACAAGTCCTTGCGCGTCAACACTTAGGCTTCGGCTGCGGCTTTAGGAACAAGTTTTGCTTACCTACTTGTTGGGATACAACAATCATCAAGTCAAGTTTAATGCTATATCTTTCAATGTCGTTGAACAATTTGGCCTCACCATGCAAAAACATGTTAACCCTTATGTCATAACTTGGGAAGATTGGACTATATCTTTAGTTGAATTTCAATGTTATGTTCCCATCCAGTTAAACAATATGAAAATTGCAATTTGGTGTGATGTGATGACTCTAGAAGGTTTTGACATTTTATTAGGGGAAGAACTTATGTATTATCTTCAAGGATCTTACTCTAGCATACCTTGGTGTTATGGTTTTTTTCAAAATGGTTTGCAACACATAATATACCCTAAGGACAAAGAACCGATATATTACAAACCCATTATTCCTGTTGACATGTTGCTTAAACAAACTGGTGAAATCCAACATAGGCTAAAGCTTAAAGATCAAACCTTAGAGCCTACCTTAGAAACTAAAACAAGTCTAGACATGACATGTTAAACTAAAGAGGAAAACCACAACCGATACCTAGAGAGATTCCCAACATATAGGGTCACCCTTAGAAATGATTTTTTCCACACCTACATCAAAATGAAAGATAAGATGTGTAAGGTAGCCATAAATGAGTCCATAGGCTTCAACTTCATAACTCCTAGTGCCATTGATAGATTTGGCCTTACCACTGAGCCTAACCCATACCCTTACACCATTAGTAGGGACGATGGAACCAAAACCTTAGTGAACCATATGTGCCTAGTTCCTATTTTGTTAGGTACCCTTCTACTAGAAGTTTGGTGTTATGTCTTACCCTTAGAAGGTACATACCATGTCCACCTAGGAGAACCTTGGTTATATGATGTCAATGGGTATTACCAAAGGCAAGATGATTTACATGTCTTAAGGTGCCAAAACCCAAAGATAAAGATCAAGAGGTCCAAACCTAAAACCCCTAAGGTACCTAAATCTAGCTAAATAATAAAAAATAACTACTTCACCTCCCATGAAGAATCTCAAGACGTTCAAGCTCAAGATGTTCACAAAATCTAAAGCCGCATTCCACAAATTGTGGCTCGCAATCCAACCACATCCACGCCAAGCCTGGAAGGAAATGAACCATAACAATATGCCAGCTGCAAATCTGCCGATCAAGGATCTTAACAATGCACATTGCAAACAAGGAAGGTGCAGCGTCAACCTATGCTCAACCCAAAATCCCTCCGACGTCACTCTGCTGCCAAATAAGAACCTGGTGATACGCCAGCCCACGTTCATCTTCATCCGAAGGATGCTTCAATGTCTAAGCTGCACCTCATAAAGAATATTCAACGTTCTTCTTGCTGATCAAAATTGGAAGTAACAACATCTCTCTCGCCAACAATGTCTCGCCTTCAAACTTCTCCTATATGTATCACTGATACACCCTTCTAATCGACAACGTTTTTGATGAATTTGAATCGATGAAGCAGTTTTCTTAGTATTGTTCCTCTTCTATCGGATGCTCTCCTCCCTCCTTTGCTTCTAGGGCCAGTCACGGTTCCCTGTTTCCAGAATTCCAAAATTTCGAGAGCTTGCCACCGACGATCCACTAGTCGGATTCTCATGAAACTTTGGTCATCCCTCCTCATCCCCAATATGAAGCCATAGCCACCGGCATCGGGCCATCCAACCATCCGATCACTGAAATCGGATTCCCGTTTCAATACCCTGTTCTCGCCCAGCCTTCCGCCCAGTTCCGCCCTTCATCGTGTCCTCCTCCAACCGGCCACAGCTCGAACCGAAACTCCGGCCACCTCCTCGTCATCATCATAGCAACTCTCAACTGTAACAGGTTCGGCGTTCGTGCATCGCCGGCCGAACGACGGCCATCCCTGCTCCATGCGTGCACATCCCCTATTCCTACATAACAGTCGCCCCCTGCTCCACGCGTGCACATCCACTATTCCTACATAACACTGATACTTATATATCATTCTGGCATTGTCATTATCTATGTTTGTTTACATCTGCGATTATGTACTTAGATGATAATGTCCCTGAAGACAAATTGGATTTGTGCCCAAATGATTGTCCCCAGTCGATGTACCTGACTGGATATGGGATAGCTTTGGTACTTGTGAGACTGGTATATGGGCTAGTTCGGCGCGAGGTGCTAACGCAGACATATAGGTATATCAGTGGTGGATATACTGGATAGACCCACTGTGAAGCAATAACTTGGTGTCATGAGTTATCCTCACAAGTGATAGGAGATGCATTGATCCCTTGACTTGAGGTCATTGGCCATTCTATATGGTTAGGGACATGCTTTGATACAACCTAACACGTCGCCGTAGTAGGGAGGTAATAACAGTTGTCATTGAGCATGTCACGACCCATATGAGAAGGTCAATATACAAACAAAAGATTTGCACCTTCCTAAGGGAAGCATGATATCCATGGAGCTCCTCTATGGTTCTATGACTGAAAGTGTATGACCATACCTAGGTGAGAACTTGATTTAATCATAACCATGTCATTGGATGAAAAAAAGTGGTGACACACTTGTCCAATCAGATATCAGTTCGACAAATAGACTGTAATGCATCTGTACCTACTTGTAATGATAGGGATGTCGATGTCGATATCCATTCTAATGACATGGGTACCAGCGAAGCACTACTAGGTGCCACTCACTGCTTGTGGTGACCTTTGGTGATGCAGGAGCATTTTCACAAAATATTTGACTTAATTTTGACTTTGTCAAATTTTTGCATAATTATCGTATATCTTGATTGAACTTAAGACTTTGTCAATGTTTATATCTAAAATTTGACTTCATAGAATCACTAATCCTAATTAGTTGTCATGTCATGAATGCCAGGTTATGCCCTTTGAATGAATTATCAAGGTCAAACAATCAAGCCCAAGTTTAGCTCAAGCTAATCAAGTTTAAAAGATAATTCAGCCAAGAGATGAAGCCCATGTTGCTGCCAAAAAAAAACTCCTCCAAGGCCCCACAAATATGAGCCGCCCTTGCACCCGTTGCACCTAACTTGAACAAGAAAGGAATGCAGGTTTTTAGCCAGTATATGGAAGAAGAAAGTTCCCAGCTCAAACGAGAAGCTTTGCCAAATGCAGTAAACTGACCTTGAGAGCAAAGGAGACAAACTGCAGCTTACCCAAAGAAGAAGTGAGCGTTGGAACTTGCAGCCAACGGTCACAAAAAAAAGCTTCGAGCTCACTATCTTCCCGAGTTATCGTTCACAACGAGCTTCAACGCACGCCTATCTTCTCTTTGTTGTTCTATAAATGTAATCTCCCCCAATGTATTTGTTAGTAGACAAGATTTTGACATTGAAATGGAAATGGTTTTCGTTTGGTTTTATCGGATTCTTCCCTTCCTCCTCTGGTAGCTGAAGGTTTCATTGATTTGGAACTTCTTCACTATCGTCTCCTCTAATCTTACATGGACTTGGAATCTCTACCGTGCTACATCCTTCTGATCGCTACGCTATCCATCTTCCACCTCTGCCACGCTTAAACAACCTTCCGCCGCTGTCGCATTCCACACCCAGCTTCCAGCCAAGTCTAGCCTTGGACTCTCCGTTTGCCTCGCCGCCAGCGACGATCCAACCGACGGATCGTCCTCAAATTTCAACCACGCCTTCTACAGCTCTAGTCGAACCCACAACCGGAGGGATTGCCCCATCCGACGTCTGGATCGCCGGAATAGGAAGATTTCCGGTGACGCCTCAGCTCACGCCCCTGCTTCCGCCCTTCACCACTGATCGCCTTCGATCTCCTCCGATCAGTCACCGATCGATCCCAAACTCCGGCCACCAGGTCGCCTTGGTCAGGAGAACTTCCAGTTGTAGCAGGTTGAGAGATTTTGCCATCTCCGATGATCTCCGGCTGCCCCTGCTCCGTTCACGTCATCCCCTATTTCTGCCTCAGCGCTAGCGCCACCCGTCTCCTAGCACGCAGACGCCACCGCCGGCCGGTTGTCATGCCGGAAATGCCCCCACCATCCGGAAAATGACAATGGTGTTAGTGTATATGCCCTAGGACCTAGTTTTGGTCAACTTATATACTACTTGACATTGATATTTATATATCATTCTAGCATTGTCATTATCATTGTTTGACTACACCTGCGATTGTGTACTTACATGATAATGTCCCTGGAGACAGATTGGATCTATGCTCAAATAATTGTCCCCAGTCGATGTACCTGAGTGGATATGGGACAGCTCTGGTACTTGAGAGACTGGTATGTGGGCTCGTTAGGCACGTGGTGCTAACGCAGACACATGGGTATATCATTGGAGGATATACTGGATAGACCCGCTATGAGGCTATGACTTGGTGTCATGAGTTATCCTCATAAGTGACAGGAGATGCATTGATCCCTTGACTTGAGGTCATTGATCATTCTATATGGTTAGGGATTTGCTTTGATACAACCTAACACCTTGCCGTAGCTGGGAGGTCATAACGGTTGTTATTGAGCATGTCATGACCCATATGAGAAGATCAATGGACAGACATAGGATTTGCCCCTTCCCTAAGGAAGTATGATATCCATGGAGCTCCTATATGGTTCTATGACTGAGAGTGTATGGCCATACCCAGGTGAGAACCTGTTTTAGTCATAGTCATGTGATTGGATGAAAACAAGTGGTGACACACTTGTCCAATCGGATATCAGTACGGCAAAGAGACTGTAATGCATCTGTACCTAGTTGCGATGATGGGGATGTCGATGTCGATATCCATTCCAATGACCTGGGTAGCAGCGATGCACTGCTAGGTGCCACTCACAGCTTGTGATGACCTCTGGTCAGCACTGCCAGCGTCAGAGGAACCTACAGGGTCGCACACCTTGATACTTGAGTTCTCGTATTGATCGGGAAGCCTTATGATCGAGTTATTGGATAACTCGGATCTAATTGGGAGATTTCATCAGCGCCAATGGGCCTGATGAGATGGAAGAATGTTATTGGAGCCAAACTTCATTTTTGCCAGGTTGACCCGTATTTGACCATGGTTGGTCACATTTGGATTAGGGTTGCATTGGATTGGATCCAAGTGCTTAATCAACCCATGTAATGAAGTTTGGGCTAGCTCATTATCCAATGAGGCCCAATGACAAGTTCTCATGAAGAGATGAGAGGCTAAAAGGGTATAATGGGGAGAAACATGAACCATTAGGCGCCTAGGGGCATAATGGGGTCATGTTGGCGCCTTTGCTCCATTATGGAAGTAAATGGCGCCTCCCCTCTCTTGCTAGGATGGAATGAATGCCTCTATGGCATTGCTTGAGGCGCAAGGCAAGGCCTTGGCGCACAAGGAAAGGCGTGGGAACAAAAGGAAATGTTGAATGAGAATTATGGAAATGTCTTAGAGACTTTCCTTATCTCAAACCTCCTCATCCTAGCCCTACACTTGTCATGATCCTAGCCATTACCCTAACCGCCTCTTGCCCTATAAATGTGACCCTAGTGGCCCCCTCTTGTATGTGATCAATCCTTGAAGGTGCGAACACAAGGAGAGGGGCGAGTGCTTGGAGCAAGGGCGCATCTTCCATAACTACAAGCCTCTTCCTCCTTTCCTCTTGGCGCAAAGAGATCTAGGGCTTGGCGGCTTGGGTAGTTTTCCCTCTTCACTTGGCGCATCTTTTCTCTAGGTGGCGCAAGAGAAGTAAAACATCTTCCTAAGGCTTGGATCTTCTTCCCGAGGCTAGCACTGGGCGTGGAAGAAGAGAACTCAAGAGATCCGTGTGTGCGAGACTGCAGAGGGCGCACACTTGGACGCCTACATCGGCATCGCTCCATATTGCTCCTGAGGTACTTACTAACTCATCGTGTCGACTCCCTTGCTTGTGATCTTCACTGGGTTTTTGGGACCGGCCTGTTTCGGGGACATTCTTCCGCTGCGAAAAATGTATGTCTATAACTCTGAAAATTGTAAAATGTCCCCGGGGTTTCCCAACAAATGGTTGGTCACATTTGGATTAGGGTTGCATTGGATTGGATCCAAGTGCTTAATCAACCCATATAATGAAGTTTGGCTAGCTCATTATCCAATGAGGCCCAATAACAAGTTTTCATGAAGAGGCAATGGCTAAAAGGGTATAATGGGGAGAAAACTTCTCCCTTAGGCGCCTATGGGCATAATGGGGAGAAGTTGGCAAAGTTGCTTCATTAAGGAAGCCATTTGCGCCTCCCCCTTGCTCCCTTGATGGTATGAATGCCTTTAAGGCATGTCTTGGGCTGATATGATGCTTGGCAATTATGGATAGGTTGAATGAGGTTTATGGTATAGTCTTGGAGACTTTCCTTACCTCAAACCCCCTCATCCCAGCCACACACTTCTCATGAACCTAGCCCTTGCCCAAACTGCCTCTTGCTCTATTTATTGGACCCTAGCCGCCCCTCTCTTATTGTTCAATTCCTTGGTGGCGTGAGAACACTAAGAAGGGCGAGAGCAAGGGAGACATAGGCGCACCTCTTCCTTCTTCCATCAAGCCGCAAGTAGTCTTCTTCCTCTCCTCTTGGCGCAAGAGGGACTTCACCTTGGCAGCTTTTCCTTCTCCTCATCCTCTTCTTTGGCGCTTCATCCTTGGAGGTGGCGCAAGGCTTGAAGAAGGTGACAATGGCTTGGATCTTCTTCCCGAGGCTAGCACCGGCCGTGGAAGAGAGGACTTTAGGCATCCGTGTGTGTGAGACTGCAGAGGGCACACACTTGGGCGCCTACCTCGACATCGGCCTCGTCTTGCTTTAAGGTATTTTCTATATCATCGTGTCGACTCCCTTGCATGTGATCTTCACTAGGTTTTTGGGACTGGCCTGTTTCAGGGATATTCTTCGGATGTGCAATGTGTATGTATTGTAATGACTTTGATAATTTGTAAAAATATCCCCGGGGTTTCCCAACAGTGGTATCAGAGCGACTTGCGAGACTCGAACGATGTAATTTCATGCTTTTCCTTGCTCACATGACATATCTCAATTTTCAAAAATTGCATGATTACATGGCAAATGATTTTTCTGAGTAGGAAAAATTAGGGTTTCATGTTCCTATCATCTTGTCAATATCTTTTGGATTTTGGGTTATTTTTCTTGCTTGATTTAAAGATGAAAGGCGCACGTAACTTTGTCAAGTAGGACAGGCATTATGTCTTTGGACTGGCCGAGTCTCTTGATCTGACAAAATTTCCTGCTGAAAGGATCTATGAAATCATCATGAAAAACTAGTCGCAAATAACCAAAAGATTTGTGATAAGAATATGAGAAAAAGAGACTTGTTTTATGAAAATGTAAAATTTTAGATTTTGCTATTTTTCATGAGCATGTAGAATTGCATAAGTAAATACCTTGGTTTTGCATAATGTTGTGGTCATGAGTCAAGCCCCTTTGCATGCTTGCGATGTATCCTTGTGAGGCCTGCGTGCTGCTTTACTTTTTGCTTTTAATCAAGAAGAAGATTAGGGTAGCGCATGTACTTGGGGATTGTCGCATGCTTGAAGCTTGTGCACCTTGCTTGGTGGCGCAAGAAGACTCTTCAAAGATGGCGCATGGTGTAGTGGCACAAGATGACTTGGCTAAGCCTTAGGGCTTGTGTGCTAGGTGTCTTGGCCCATACATGGTGGCACATCACTCTTGACGGAAGCCCATGACATTGGCCGAACCTATGGGGGTGCTTTTAGGGTTTCCCTAGAACTACCTCTAGGGTTTGAGAGCTAAACCATGATAAGAAGGACCTTGGAGCCAACCTTGAAGACCAAGCTAGAGGTCGGCTAGGCTAGGCCTAGTTTTAGGGGGCTTGAGTCCTAGGTCAACAGTTGAACTTCCTGTCGGCGTGGGTTAGTTCAATGTCTTGAATAGGCTATGATCACATCATTCTTTTACTGCTTTTAGTATCTGCTAAAGCTTGTTTGTGATGTTTTATCGTTATGTTATCACTATAGGATTGCATGCTTGTATTGTTAGATATAAGATAAAACTAATGAGACCTTAAACAAAACCCTCATCAAAAATATCAAGTCTAGTAGCCTTCTAACGCATAGCCCTCACTAAGCTATCGATCAGTGGTGTTGTGAACTGTTTCCCACCCTCGTGGGACACACCCACTTATCTTTAGAAAGTGTTGAAAGGCCCCAAGAAGAAGGGGGAAACCCTAATGGTGGCGCATAACAAAATCATCGCATGGGAAACTAGGGTTTCATGAGATCTTTATATGTCATATAATTAACTTTGAATGGAAGAAGAAGAACTCATACCATAGCCATCGGTTTGATGGTGCCTTGGAAGCAAAGGCGCAAATGAACCTTCTCCAAAGTAGACGCACACAAGAAGATCGATGCGCTCACTCCTTTGAAGCCTTTGTGCTAGCAAAGCCCTTCAAAGGGTCCTTGTCGAATGAAAGGGATGGAGATGTTGATCCTTCTTGGCCGAGTCCTCCTCCTCAATAGCTTCAAGCGTCGCCACACACAAAAGTGTCGAGAGCGAGAGAGGTCACGATAGGGAGCCGAGCGAGAATAGGATATCCCCTATTCGAACATGAGAGATCTCCAAGTGGAGATCATGGTTTCTAAAAATAGAAACCACAACTCGCTCACACGTTCACGCCAAGTGAACAAATCACCACGCCATCTCCCTTTGAACCATGCGCTCATATAATGAGCCGGTTCAATTTGGTTCGGTTCAAGAACCAACCAAGCCAAGCGATCCAGTCTAGATGTTAATTAAACCCTAAGGCTCCAGATCTAACCGTTCATCTCTTGATGCTCCTGATCTCACCGATCTAGCATCCAATCTCTCGATCAAAGCTTACCGATCTCAAGCCCTAATCAATCAAACATGATGAGACCAGATCTCACTTACAATCAGAGATTAAATCCCTTTAAACTGAACCCAAATAATTCAGTCCACACGATCTGACTTAAGTAAGCCATATCATCAATTTGTGCGACCCTGAGGGTTTCCTTTAAATGTCGGTAACGATAACTCACGTTATCACGATCAGTGAGGGGTATCTAGCAACACATCACTGTCTCCCGATATAAAGGAAAGAGTCTTCCAAGACTACACCCAAACCACAGCACAAGTGTGAATCCAACTCACAAGGCATGCATAGTTTCCTTTGCCACTGGATGTTCTTATTGGACAAGCGTGTCAAGCTTGTAGCTCCAATATGATGAGCATGATTAGATCAGATGAACATAGTCATCT
Source organism: Costus lasius (assembly GCA_027563935.2). Classification (NCBI taxonomy): domain Eukaryota; kingdom Viridiplantae; phylum Streptophyta; class Magnoliopsida; order Zingiberales; family Costaceae; genus Costus; species Costus lasius. The sequence continues at coordinate 58,408,326 of CM050454.1, read as the reverse complement.
GGGTATGGCCATACACTTTCTCAATCATCTCACCCAGGGGGCCCCTTTAGAACATCACACTCCTTAAACAAGGAGACGGCAATCCTATATCTATCACTAGTGCCCTAACCTGATTCAAGCTCACCATCCAAGATAGTCTATAATCATTATGTTTCAAATGATATTGAACTACCTCAAAACAATGACAATCATCATTTAGAAAACACAAGTGATCTCAAGTCAGAGGAAATGTGCCACTTGTCGCATTCAAGGATTATTCACATTGTGACAACCAATTGAATATCCTAGTAGGGTCTGTCCAGTACATCCAATGTACCCATGAGTCTATATCTTATTCTATGCTCGAAGCATCCTATAAGATTAGAACACATATTAGTCTCAATCATATCAAGGCTGTCACATGTTCACCAAGATATCTTGACTAAGGACATTACAGCATGTCAGCCTAGCTGAACAGCTTTGAGACATTATTCAGAAGTACAATTATTGCAGCAGACAATATAACAACCTGAATAACAACCATGCCTTTATAAACATAAGAGTTTATTACATGATACTGATACAATCCCAAGGCCTCAAACATTAGCCTTAAGGGCATACCCCAACAATCTCCCACTTGCACTTAATCTAATGGTTGAGAAATCTCAAACCCATATTATTACAGTGCTTCTCATGCTTCTGCTGCGCCAGAGGCTTAGTAAGCGGGTCTGCCAGATTGTCATCTGTATGTACCTTGCAGACTTTGATCTTGCCTTGATCTATGATCTCCCTGATCAAGTGAAACCGTCTCTGTATGTGCTTGGACTTATGGTGCGACCGTGGTTCCTTTGCTTGTGCGATTGCTCCAGTGTTATCACAAAAGATAACCAAAGGATCTGCACTCGAAGGAACGACACCAAGTTCTCTCACGAACTTACGAATCCACACTGCCTCCTTGGATGCTTCCGAGGCTGCAACATACTCGGCTTCTGTTGTGGAATCAGCAACAGTTGACTGTTTGAAACTCTTCCACACCACTGCTCCTCCATTCAAGCTAAAAACATAGCCTGATTGCGATCGGAAATCATCCTGGTCAGACTGGAACGAAGCGTCAGTATATCCTTCAATACTGAGTTCTTCCTGACCACCATATATCAAGAACATATCTTTGGTCCTCCGCAGATATTTTAAGATGTTCTTGACTGCAATCTAGTGCGCCTGACCTGGATTACTTTGGAACCGACTGGTCACGCTTAACCCGTAAGCGACGTCTGGGCGAGTACACAACATCGCATACATAATGGACCCAATAGCCGAAGCATAAGGCGTATTGTCCATTTCATCTTTCTCAGTCTGTGTTTGTGGACACTGACTCTTCGAAAGATTCAGACCATGTCTGACTGGAAGATACCCTCTTTTAGAATTCTCTAAATGAAATCTCTCCAGGACTTTATCGATGTAAGTACTCTGGCACAGCCCGAGAAGCCTCTTAGATCTATCCCTGTAGATCTTCACACCTAGTACATAGGCTGCTTCTCCTAGATCTTTCATCTGGAAACATTTCCTTAGCCATGCCTTAACCGCATGCATTTCAGGAATGTCATTTCCAATGATCAAGATATCATCGACGTAGAGGACTAGGAAAGTAATCACGCTCCCACTAAACCTCTTATATACACACGGGTCATCCTCGTTCTTGATGAAACCAAACTCAGAGATTGATTCATCAAAACGAATATTCCAGCTTCTTGATGCTTGTTTAAGTCCATAAATGGACTTCTTTAACTTGCATATCTTATGACGATCTGATGGATTAGTGAAACCTTCAGGTTGTGTCATATACACATCCTCATCCAGATTTCCATTAAGGAAAGCTGTCTTCACATCCATTTGCCAGATCTCATAATCGTAATATGCAGCTATCGCAAATAGAATCCGAATAGACTTAAACATAGCTACAGGTGAGAAAGTTTCATCATAATCTATCCCGTAGATTTGTTTGAAACCTTTCGCAACTAGCCTGCCTTTATAGGTAACCACGTTACCATCCATGTCAATCTTCTTCTTGAAGATCCATTTACAGCCTATAGGGATTACTCCCGGAGGCGGATCAACCAAATCCCAAACTTTGTTATCTGACATGGAGTCCATCTCGGCGCGCATAGCTTCAAGCCATCTCGCTGACTCCGGTCCACTGACCGCATCCGCATAAGTGAGGGGTTCATCATTATCAATGATGTAGACTCCGTCATAGCGCTCAGGCTGTCGACGAATCCTTCCCGATCTTCGCGGTTCCCGTGATATCTGAGCCTCAGATTATTCAATAACCTGATCCACCGGCTCAGGCTCATCCAACTGTGCTTGACTACATTGTCCTTCCTCTGGATTCTCATCCAGCATTATTTCTCTCCCACTGGCCTCTTGCAGAAGAAACTCCTTCTCAAGAAATATGGCCGTCCGAGCAATAAATACCTTGTTCTCCTTGGGATCAAAGAAATAATAACCCTTAGTTTCCTTAGGGTAACCGACAAAGATACATTTTTCAGATCTGCTCTCTAGTTTCCCAGAGGCGAGCTTTTTGACATAAGCCTCGCAGCCCCAGATCCTGATAAATGTCAAGCTTGGCTGTTTCCCATACCATAACTCATATGGAGTCTTAGAAACTGCCTTGGATGGCACTCGGTTTAGTACCTTTGCAGCTGTCTCCAGTGCAAATCCCCAAAAGGAATATGGAAGAGTAGCCTGACTCATCATAGAACGAACCATATCAAGTAACGTTCTATTTCTCCTCTCGGACACACCATTCCATTGCGGTGTTCCTGGCGGAGTGAGCTGTGAGATAATCCCACGCTCCTTCAGATAGTCAGTAAACGCATGACTCAAGTATTCTCCACCTCGATCAGAACGAAGTGCCTTGATATTTTGGCCTAGCTGATTCTGTACTTCATTCTTGAACTCTTTGAACTTGTCAAAAGATTCGCTTTTATGTCTCATTAAATAGACATACCCATATGTACTGAAATCATCAGTAAAGGTAATGAAGTACTGATAGCCACCTCTGGCATGTTTACTAAAGGGCCCACACACATCACTGTGTATAAGGTCAAGTAAACCTGAAGCCCTTTGACCTTTGTTAGGAAAAGGTGACTTCGTCATTTTACCCATTAAACAAGCCTTGCATGTATCAATCTCCTCATAGGAGAATGATCCCAGCAGTCCATGATCATGCAACCGCTTAATGCGTTTCTCGTTAATATGGCCTAAACGACTATGCCATAGCAAGGTGCTTTCATCAGCATACTTGGCTTTCTTAATATCAATCTGCTGTATAGAACTTTCCATGTCCAACATGAATAACCCATTGTTAATTGAACCAGTGGCATAAACAATATTATCAAAAGATAAAACACACTTTGAAATATTGCATTCAAAGGAAAATCCCTTCCTGACAAGAGCAGGAATAGAGATAATATTCTTAGTAATGCTGGGAACAAAGTAACAACTGTTTAGTTCTAATACAAGCCTAGATGGCAAAGAGATGAAATAATCTCCTACAGCAACAGCAGCAACCCGTGCCCCGTTTCCAACGCGTAGGTCCACCTCATGCTGTGCCACCTGTCTTCTTCTCTTGAGTTCCTGCACATTTGAACAAATGTGAACTCCACATGCAGTGTCCAACACCCATGAAATAGAAGAAGATGAAACCATGACTTCCGTCACGTATATACCTGAGCCAGAAGCGATGCTTCCCCTCTTATCTCCTTGGAGCGCTTTACAGTCCTTTTTCCAGTGACCCAGCTGGCCACAATGGAAACATATGTATTCCTTCGACCGCTTAACCTTTTGCTTCAGAGCCTTGCTGTAACTCTTGACAGGGGCCTTGCCCTTCTTCCCCTTCTTCTTGTTCCTAGAGGGAACCATTAAGACAGAGGTCGAAGGCTTTCCCTTCAGAGTCTCCTCAGTAGTCAAGAGCATATTCAGCAGCTCTGCCGGAGTACAATCGATTTTGTTCATATTAAAATTAATGATGAACGCATCGAAAGAGGGCGGGAGAGACTGCAGAATTATGTCTACAGCAAGCTCCTGGTTGATGGTATGCCCCAGTTTCTCTAGAGCCTCCTTGTGCCCAATCATCTTGAGCACGTGAGCTCCCACTGGGCTCCCTTCAGCCAGTTTGCTCTAAAAGAAAAGCTTTGTCAGATTATAGCGTTCTGTCCTCGCCTGTGCAGCATACAGCATCTTGAGGTTTGCTATCATGTCTATAGCAGACATATCCTCATGCTGACGCTGCAGCGGTGGCGTCATAGACGCTAGCATCAGGCAAGCGACATCAATGCTATCATTGACGTGCTTTTCATAAGCATCCCGAACCGCCCTTGCGGCGTTCGGAGCGGGCTGAGGCGGTATCGCCGTCTCGAGGACATACAGTTTCCTCTCTGCCTTAAGAACGATCTTAAGGTGTCCGAACCAGTCTGAGAAGTTCGGCCCAGCAAACTTCTCCCTTTCCAGTAGGGATCGCACATTGAAGCTCATGGTGTTCGTTGCTGCAGGAATCTACAACAATGCAAGAACAGCAAGGTCAGTATCAATGTAAAGAATCAATTCAGGACTTAAGAATGATTCTTTTTCTCACTATTTTATCTGGCTGAAAAATCCAGCAAAACAGCCCGAAAGAGTAGAACTCTTTTAGTGAGATGGGATCCAGATTTCATACTTGGTCTCCGCGTCCCGCTCAGGCGAGATAAGATGCACAGAGAGTACAAGCACTAATCTCTGGTAGGCTGTCCCAGCCAATCGCCAACCCGTGCGATTCCCCTTCATCTGGGCAATCCAGCAGACTGTGCCAACTGAGTTGGTACAACACAATCTCTGACCCCACAGATGGCTACCTCCATGCGCTACCATATGCGCCACATATGTAGGCTACATGGTCAAGCTGACCCGACCTACTCCCTGGACCACCACGTGCTATGCTGAGCAACGAGAAGCGATAAATCCCTTCTCTGTAACACGCAGGTGTAATCCCGCACCGTCTGAAGATAGATGGACGTGCCCACTGAGTGGGTACAACACGGCTCCAACGATAATCAGAACAGTGAGGTTTCGCGTCAGAAGGCATACGAGCTTGATATTTTAGCGTTGGATTTTAACGGTCTTTTATCTTCTTCACTATCATGCAATTCCTATGGTGATAGCAGAAGATAAATAAATCATGCTGTTCTACTTATTTAAACAATAAAAGAAAGCATGGATCTTATGTGGTAAAAGCCCATAGCCTAAGTAAGACCTTAAGATACTTAAGTCTTCACTTGCTTTTCCTTCATGGGTCTTTTGCTGCTCATCTGGCCCAACCCAGGGCCCAAGCGCCATCTGCAGCTCAGGTGCGCCTACCAGGGAAAATGCGCCTGGTCCCAGAGTCGAACCCTGGACCTCCCACCTGGTCTAGCCACTGCTGCATGCGCCTCTGCCATGTATGCTCTGTGCTCTTGTCTGATTAATTTACAAATTAATCTATCTAGACAAGTTTGACTCGCAGGTCAATTACATTTTATAAATTAAATACGAGGTGATGCGCAGATCACAATTAAAATTAATTTATAAAATAATTTCCAGGCACGCAAGCCCCAGCACAGCACACAATTAACATGGGCAGCCCACATAAGAATAAATAAACATACATAGGCATCAATCAACATGTGATCCAATCATGAAATTAAATTTCGAAAACCCCATAGGCATCAATTTTAATTTCCTTATTTGCCCTTACTACCTTACAACGGTCCATTACTAGGGATCCACTCATCATTTCTAGTTAGATCCACTGCCCTTACATGCACCAAGTCCTAACTGACTTGAGTCGACCAAATGGTCAACTATGCATGCGCTAGGGCTGAACGACCACAATGAGGTCTGGCAAGCGGGTGTGACCCCGGGCCCAACTCATGTGCGTTCAAGGTTGTCTCAATCAGACATCGCTACACGCCTGTCTGCAGTCGACCTATAGCCACCTCATGCTTGCGCACAGGTGCTATCTGGTCAACCCATCTAGGCTGTCAGATGGTCTGATCAGACTGTTTGGATCTAACCTAGATGATGACTTCAACCCTAATAACCCGTCTAAGGGTTTACAGTAAGGCCTTAGATCTATTGAGAGGCGCGCATATGAAGTAGTTTTGAAGAAAACAACTATGCGCCAATCAACATGCGCCAACATAAAACAAACAAATACAAGTATTTTTCGCATATGTATTTTACGCATGTTATGAAGATCTAAGCAAACATGGGACATGGATCACAAAGCAATCATATGAACATATAAAACCAGGCTCTGATACCAATTGAAAGTCCCCAAGAAGAAGGGGGAAACCCTAATGGTGGCGCATAACAAAATCATCGCATGGGAAACTAGGGTTTCATGAGATCTTTATATGTCATATAATTAACTTTGAATGGAAGAAGAAGAACTCATACCATAGCCATCGGTTTGATGGTGCCTTGGAAGCAAAGGCGCAAATGAACCTTCTCCAAAGTAGACGCACACAAGAAGATCGATGCGCTCACTCCTTTGAAGCCTTTGTGCTAGCAAAGCCCTTCAAAGGGTCCTTGTCGAATGAAAGGGATGGAGATGTTGATCCTTCTTGGCCGAGTCCTCCTCCTCAATAGCTTCAAGCGTCGCCACACACAAAAGTGTCGAGAGCGAGAGAGGTCACGATAGGGAGCCGAGCGAGAATAGGATATCCCCTATTCGAACATGAGAGATCTCCAAGTGGAGATCATGGTTTCTAAAAATAGAAACCACAACTCGCTCACACGTTCACGCCAAGTGAACGAATCACCACGCCATCTCCCTTTGAACCATGCGCTCATATAATGAGCCGGTTCAATTTGGTTCGGTTCAAGAACCAACCAAGCCAAGCGATCCAGTCTAGATCTTAATTAAACCCTAAGGCTCCAGATCTAACCGTTCATCTCTTGATGCTCCTGATCTCACCGATCTAGCATCCAATCTCTCGATCAAAGCTTACCGATCTCAAGCCCTAATCAATCAAACATGATGAGACCAGATCTCACTTACAATCAGAGATTAAATCCCTTTAAACTGAACCCAAATAATTCAGTCCACACGATCTGACTTAAGTAAGCCATATCATCAATTTGTGCGACCCTGAGGGTTTCCTTTAAATGTCGGTAACGATAACTCACGTTATCACGATCAGTGAGGGGTATCTAGCAACACATCACTGTCTCCCGATATAAAGGAAAGAGTCTTCCAAGACTACACCCAAACCACAGCACAAGTGTGAATCCAACTCACAAGGCATGCATAGTTTCCTTTGCCACTGGATGTTCTTATTGGACAAGCGTGTCAAGCTTGTAGCTCCAATATGATGAGCATGATTAGATCAGATGAACATAGTCATCTGGGTATGGCCATACACTTTCTCAATCATCTCACCCAGGGGGCCCCTTTAGAACATCACACTCCTTAAACAAGGAGACGGCAATCCTATATCTATCACTAGTGCCCTAACCTGATTCAAGCTCACCATCCAAGATAGTCTATAATCATTATGTTTCAAATGATATTGAACTACCTCAAAACAATGACAATCATCATTTAGAAAACACAAGTGATCTCAAGTCAGAGGAAATGTGCCACTTGTCGCATTCAAGGATTATTCACATTGTGACAACCAATTGAATATCCTAGTAGGGTCTGTCCAGTACATCCAATGTACCCATGAGTCTATATCTTATTCCATGCTCGAAGCATCCTATAAGATTAGAACACATATTAGTCTCAATCATATCAAGGCTGTCTCATGTTCACCAAGATATCTCGACTAAGGACATTACAGCATGTCAGCCTAGCTGAACAGCTTTGAGACATTATTCAGAAGTACAATTATTGCAGCAGACAATATAACAACCTGAATAACAACCATGCCTTTATAAACATAAGAGTTTATTACATGATACTGATACAATCCCAAGGCCTCAAACATTAGCCTTAAGGGCATACCCCAACAAGTGTGTGGTGGCAATGGTTTCCCCAGTCCAGTTTTAACCTGGGCGTGCCTTCGCAAGGAAACCCGTTGGCCCTGGGCATAACAGTTAGGAATGGACTTGACTAGATTTTCATATGTGCTCGGCACATGATGAAACTCTAGAAGCACCATTGAGAGGTTAGGGTTCATGTTGTATCCAGCCCTCGCTGGACATGAAATGCCTAGACTGTCTCAACAAGGGGAGTTGCTTAGAGCAACCGGCCGGCGTGCCCACCTTAAAAAACACGGGTCACTTTGTGCATCTCTTCCCACCCTCATGAGACGCGAAGCCTCACGTGGAATAAGGATCCCATCTCACTTGGAAAACTTAAATTTCCAGATTGACTTTGTGGGTTGTCAATTCGATTAAAATAGTGGGAGCCATGGTGATTTAAAATAAGTCCAGTTTAAATGACTCGAAGTAGTACTAATCTGCTGTTTCTTGGTTGTTGTTGAATAATGGCTGTGAACAATGGTAGATGGTCATTGCGATCTACCCTGGAAAGGGATAAGTTGGTTAGATCCAACTTACTGGATTGGTATATGAAATTGAGAATGTGCTCAAGCTCGAGAGGAAGCAATATGTCCTTGAGCAGCTAATTCCTGAGCCACTTCCATGCTCGGCCTCAGCGGCTGAGAAGCATGCTTATAATAAGCATCAGGCTGATACTTTGGAGGTTGCTAATTTAATGCTAACCAACATGTCGCCTGAATTAAAAGGGCAATATGAATCTAAGAGTGCCTATGAGATTATTTCTAATGTAAGACAACTCATTGATGAATTGGTTGAGCTCAACCCTCCTAAAGTAGACATTCAATGTGTTGAGCTAAGAGGCTTAACTAAGACATTGAAGATAAAGATGGAAAGAGTAAGGAATAACAAGTGCTACTCATGAGGAGGACCACCTCACATGATAAAGGACATGGTGCGACTTCAGAATGAGAAGAAGAGAGGTAAGCCTTTGTCTTCATGCTCAGGTATTTATGTTACTGAAGTCAACCTTTCTACTTCTATGTCATGGTATTGGATACTGCATGTGGAGCTCATATTTATACAAATATGTAGGGGCTCAAGAAAAGTAGATCAGTGCGGCCTGGGGAGATTGAGCTACTAGTTGGAAACGGGGCACAGGTTGCTGCTGTTGCTGTAGTAGTTTTGACTCTCTCCCTGCCTTATGGACTTCAGTTAGAGCTAGATAATTGCTATTATGTACCTTCACTTACTAAGAACATTGTATCCATTCCTTGCTTGGCAAAGAAGAGATTTAAGTTTGAAATAAATAAGAACTCTTGTTCTTTTTTATTTGCAAACATGTTCTATGGAAAGGGAACTTTATGCAATGGTTTGTATAGGGTTTAGGGTTTAGGGATTTAAGTTTGAAATAAATAAGAACTCTTGTTCTTTTTCATTTAAGTTTGGACATGGATAACTCTATTTGTAACATAAATAATATAAGGACCAAACTGATTGGTTCAGTTGGTGCTTTCCTATGGCATTGTCCATTAGCCCATATAAACAAGGATCACATCCAACAACTCCATGCAAATGGGTTGATAGATTCAAGTTCCTTAGAGGAATTTGATACTTGTGAACCTTGTTTATTAGGAAAAATTACAAAGGCGCCCTTCACCAAGGTTGGTGAGAGGGCATAAGGTTTATTGGATCTCATACATAGTGATGTGTGTGGGCCATTCAATAAACAAGCCAGATGAGGGTACAACTGCTTCATCGCATTTACTAATGACTTCAGTAGATATGGTTATGTCTACTTGATGAGACATATGTCTGAATGCTTTGAGAAATTTAAGGAGTTCAGACATGAAGTAGAGAACTAGCTTGGTAGATCCATTAAGGCTCTTCGATCAGATCGTGGTGGAGAGTACCTGAGCGGTGAGTTATTTGACTATCTGAGAGAGTGTGGGATCTTATCCCAACTCAGTCCTCCTAGAACACCTCAATGGAATGGTGTATCTGAAAGGAGAAATAGAACCTTGTTGGACTTGGTTTGGTCTATGATGAGTCATGCAACTTGATGGAGGGCCTAACACAGCTCTTAGAAGATCCACTAGGGCTCGGAGGAAGCCCATCAGGTATGGCTTCACTTAGAGTCCACTTTCCTTTTTAGTACTTTCCTTATTTGCATTGCATGGCATGATAGGTTAGTTCCACCCCAAAGTCTATCATGTAGTTTATTTTTATAAATGTTGTTGGTAGGTTGTGCATTGTAATATCATGGTAGGTTAGTGCATGTAGTTTGGATACATTAATATTCAGCTCAAGGGAAACAAATCAGCTAGCTCACCACACTCCAAGAAGTTAGCTCCCATTTTGGAAAGTTCACTTCAAAGTAGTTCAAAGAGAGACTTCCAACTCAACTCAACATCAAGCTCCACTTCAATCATTCCCTTCCAATTGAAGAGAGGCCACCTCATGGAATCAATTACGCCACCAAGAAGGTTTATCTAGATCCACAATTTGAGGAGGCGCCCATCTAGATTCACCAATCAAGGAGGCACCCATCTAGATCCACAATTAGAGGAGTTGCACCATCAAGATCCACAATTAGGGGAAGGCTTCTTTCCTTCTCCTCATTGCCGCCCAAGACAACAAGGAAGGTTTTCAAATTTTGAACTCCCTCTCATATGCGCCAACACCTCCAAGGAAGATAGCTATTTTCGAATTCAAAGACTTACCAATTCAGCCATCCAAAGAAGGCAACAAGAATCAGCCCACTTAATGCCTTTCTCCATTTTCGAATTGTCTCCAATTATGTAAGGGGCGTAAGGGGCCAATGACCACCTTGCCCTCACCTTATCCTCATCCCTAAGCTGCCTATAAATGTATCCCCATCGCATCATGTGCATAGCATTGTTGAAATATATTGTCGATTAGTTTCCTAGCCAAAGAAAGGGTGCTTGTGTCGCCCACCTCTTCTCCTTTGGGTGCTTGTGTCGCCCAAACCCCCTCATCTTCCCCCTTATTCCTTCAAGAGCCGAGCCTCCCCTCTCCTTCTCCTCGCCCTCCATTCATCAAAGCAAGGCCGAGAGTCTCCATCTTCAAGTCCATAGCATCAAAGAGAACAAGGACTTAAGTTGGCGCTAAGAACATGGATGCATCCCTTGGTCTCCTTCAAGGCGATTCCCTGAGTTAAGTATTCCATCTTCTTGTGTCTTCTTTCTATGCATCTTAAGATCATCTTACTACACATCCCTTGGATTTGTAGGGCTTGGCGCAAGGAAGCTTGGCGCATCCTCTCTCTTGATCTCCCTTCTTTAGATAGTCCTTTGTTTGTTAGCAAGAGAACTTGGAGGATTAGCCTCCCTCTTGATTTTAAATCATTGTTAAATTTAATTTGCTTATAACTCACCCACGCCTGTGTGGGGTTGCTGAATGCCCTGTGTGTAACCTGCACCTTCCATCAGAGTAGGACCGGTGAAGAATGGGAAGGACGGTCCTTCTATTCTCAAGGGCCGCACTGTGAGTCTCCTTTAAATTATTGTCATTTCTTTCCTGCAAGTAGTTAACTTTCGGTTTTCCCTATTTAAAAATACAAAAACACTATTTTCCAACCTCGTTAGTTAAATCGGTTTTTCTCTAGTTTATGATAATACCAAAAAAATTACTTTCAAAAATCGTTGTTTGCATGTTTGTGACTTACCCCTACATCATCTTGGTATCAGAGCTTAGGCTCCTAGATTAGAATTTTAAGCCTTCAAAACTTAATTTTCTAACTTCTAGGCGATTTTGGAACTAGGTTGTTTGAGACAAAAGGATTTTCATAATTGGCTATTATATTCTATCTAGTGGCCCTATATATTTTTCTATAAATCCTTTTTTCAAAAATCAACCATGTAGACCCGATCTAAGGCTCAAAGCACTCAACCCATGACCTTGGAAACTTTAGCTGAGATGATTGCATCTTTAACTCAAAGGATGGACAATGTAGACACCAACATAAATCAACTCCACGATAAGGTGCAAGAAATAGAAGAGTCTCATAGGAGTAGATCTCCTAGCCGCCCTCCTAGTGAACATCACTCTAGTGATCCTTTAGAACCTATGCAAAGGCAACAAACCCCATGGAACAATCCTAGGAACAATCCTCAAAACTTTGATTGGGAAGGACACCCTGTCCAAAACAATCACAACCCTCGACCTAGGGATGACTACACACATGCTATGAAACTTAACCCGCCCACTTTTAATGGATCCCTTGATCCTAGAAATTACTTAGACTGGGCAACCAAACTCAAGCAATACTTTGAAAGGAGTATGATGCCCGAGCACTCTAAGGTTAGGTTTACCAAATGCCTTCTTGAAGGTTCTGCTAGACTCTATTGGAGCAATGTAGAAAGAAGCCTGCAGAGGTCTAGACAACCCCCCATTACAAGATGGGAAGAGATGAACACTAGACTGAGAGAAAAGTATGTTCCTCTAAATTTTCACCATAAACTTCTCGACCAAACTAGTGGCCTTACCCAAGGAAACTCAACCGTAGAAGAGTACATGGTAGAGTTTGATGAGCTTTTGCTGAGAAGTGAAATGGATGAATACCCAATGTTTACCCTGAGTAGGTTCAAGAACGGTCTAAAACCAGAAATTAAGAGAGGACTTGCCTTTTACCAAATAGACACTATAGAAGAAGCTTACCAAAGAGCCCTTGAGGTTCAACATCAACTTAAGATTAGGAAGGAAGCTATAACCTCAAAGTCAACCTATAGGCCCTCTCCTAGTAGTTCACACCCCAACTCTTCAACCCCTAAACCCAAACCAATCCAAACTTCAGTTGTCTACCATAACTGTAAACAACCAGGTCACCTTATAAGGAACTGTCCTAAAAAGGTAATGGTTATGACTGAGGAACATGTCAACCCAGAAGCTGAACCTGAAGGAACCTTAGAACAAGATCCTAACTGCTGTAATGTTGAGGTAAATGACTGTGATAGTGAAGAGGATTTTTTCCTCAACACTCTGGGAATAGTCAGGTGCACCCTGATCAACCCCACCCCTACTGAAGACTGGCGTAGAACCAGCATCTTCCACACTTACTCAAAGTGCCATTGTCACATGTGCAAAGTAGTAATTGATGGAGGAAGCAGTTTGAATGCCGTCTCTCAAGTAGCAGTCACTAAACTCAATCTAAAGGCAGAACCTCACCCCAAGCCTTATAGCATTTCCTGGGTTAACTAGACTAGCGTTCCAGTGTCCCATAGGTGCCTTGTCCCACTCCAATTTGGTGCCTATCAAGGAGCAATATGGTGTGACATCATCACAATGGATGTTGCCCAAATTCTCCTAGGACGCCCTTGGATTTTTGACATGGATGTTGTCCACTAGGGTAGGACCAACACTTATGTCTTCAATCACAATGGGCAGAAAATCAGGCTTAAGCCCTCCTTACCTAAGGAACTTAGAGCCTCTACTAGCAAAGGTAAGATAGAAGAACCCAAACAGCCAAAGCCAACCATCCAACTTATCCAACCCCAAACCTTTGCTAAGGAATGCTTAGAAGACCAACCTCTCTATACCCTTATCATTAAAGAGGCCACACCTGAGACTGACACCAAAACCCCTCCTGAGGTAGAAAGCATCCTGGAAGACTATAGTGAGCTTATCCCAGAAGACTTACCCAATGGCCTACCCCCACTTAGGGATATCCAACATGTTATAGACCTTGTCCCTGGATCCACTTCACCCAACCTTCCTCATTATAGAATGAACCCTATTGAGCACACCGAACTTAAAAGACAAGTAGATGATCTTTTAGCCAAGGGTTACATTAGGGAAAGCCTTAGCCCATGTGCCGTTCCAGCCCTCTTGACCCCCAAGAAGGATGGCAGTTGGCGCATGTGCATAGACTGCCGTGCCATAAACAAGATAACTGTGAAATATAGGTTCCCTATTCCTAGGTTGGATGATATGTTAGACATGCTAGTTGGGTCTAGATGGTTCACCAAACTTGATCTTAGGAGTGGATACCATCAAGTTAGAGTTAGAGAAGGAGATGAATGGAAAACCGCTTTCAAAACGAAAGATGGTTTATATGAGTGGTTAGTGATGCCCTTTGGCTTAACTAACGCCCCTTCCACTTTTATGAGACTTATGACACAGGTCCTAAAACCTTATATAGGTTGATTCCTAGTTGTTTATTTTGATGACATCTTAATTTTTAGCAAAACTAAGGAAGCTCACCTAGATCATCTCAGAAGAACCCTTGACTTACTTAGGAAAGAGAAGCTTTACATTAACTAAAAGAAATGTTCTTTCCTCTCTAGCAGTGTTGTCTTTCTAGGGTTCATAGTGTCTGAACTTGGCCTTCAAGCTGACCCCTCTAAGGTCCAAGCTATCCTAGATTGGCCAGAACCCAAAACTCTAACTGAAGTTAGGAGCTTCCATGGCTTAGCTACCTTCTACCGAAGGTTTATTAGAAACTTCAGTACTATTGTTGCCCCTTTTACTAGTTGCTTAAAACTAGGAGATTTTACTTGGACTAAACCTGCTAGCCGAGCCTTTAGTGAACTCAAAGTTAGAATGACCACAGCCCCAGTCCTCAGACTCCCTGACTTCAGCAAAGTCTTTGAGGTTGACTGTGATGCCTCTGGGATTGGCATAGGAGGGACCCTCAGTCAAGAAGGTCACCCTGTTGCCTTTTTTAGTGAAAAACTCAATGAGGCAAAATAGAAGTATTCAACTTATGACAAGGAGTTTTATATTGTAGTTCAATCTCTTAGATATTGGAGGCATTACCTGATCCATAACGAGTTTATCCTTAATAGTGACCATCAGGCTTTGTCCTACCTTAGTGCTCAAAAGAAATTGAACTTTAGACATGCCAAGTGGGTAGAATATATCCAGCAATACACCTTTGTCTTAAAACACAAGTCAGGAAAGGAAAACAAGGTAGCTGATGCTTTGAGTAGGGTTACTTTACTTATGCAACAATTACATGTTCAAGTTGCTGGCTTTGACAACATGAAAACTGCTTATATTGATTGTCCTGACTTTGCTTCTATACATGCTGAGCTTAGTGTTGACCCCCTAAGTCATCCTTTGTACACCCTTAGGGATGGGTTCTTATTTCTTGGACCTATACTTTGTGTCCCTAAGACCTCAATCCGAGAATTCCTCATTTGGGAATTACACGGAGGAGGGTCTGCAGGTCACCATGGTCGGGATAAAACCCAAACCTTGGTTGAGGAGAGGTTTTATTGGCCGAATCTCAACAGGGATGTTGCTAAGGTGGTTAGCCACTGTAGGACATGCCAGATAACTAAGACCCATAAGCATAGTGCTGGCCTCTACACCCCGCTACCCATTCCCCAAGCTCCATGGCAAGACCTAAGCATGGATTTCATCCTAGGGCTGCCCAGAACATCTAGCAAGCATGACTCCATCTTTGTAGTAGTAGATAGATTCACTAAGATGGCCCATTTCATTCCCTGTTATAAAACCTTTGATGCCTCTCACATAGCCAAATTATTCTTTAAGGAGTTGTTAGGCTACATGGTACCCCCCTTACCATAGTTTCTGATAGGGACACCCGATTTGTTAGTTATTTTTGGAAAACCTTGTGGACCTAACTAGGAACCAAACTAAAGTTCTCCACAGCCTATCATCCCCAAACGGATGGTCAGACTGAGGTGGTCAACCGGTCACTGGGGAACATCCTTAGAAGCCTTGTAGGTGAACATCCCGGCACTTGGGACAAACTTTTGCCCACCGCTGAATTCTCCTACAATAGTGTTGTTAATAGGACTACAGGTCTATCCCCCTTTCAGGCCAACTTAGGGTATCAGCCTAAGAAACCCATTGATCTGATTGCCTTACCCAAGAGTTTAAAACCTTCTTTATCAGCTCGTGATTATGCTTTCAATATTTCACAAATGCACCATGAGATTCTTAGAAAAATTCTAGACTCTACTGTTTCATATTGCGAAGCTGCTAACAAGAAACGCCGAGAAAGGTTATTCAATGTAGGTGATCAGGTGATTCTACGAGTCCGCGAGGAGCGTATCCAAGGACACGGACGCAAGCTGGATGCAAAGGGTTTGGGACCCTTCACCATAGTGGGCAAGATCAACAACAACGCATACGTGCTTGATCTGCCTCCAGACTTGGGGATCCCCACCACAGTTAACGTGGAGGATCTCACAGCTTACATGGAGCCTCTCTCACTCAAAGAACCAGAGGCCCCCTTCGATCCAGAGATAGTGGATATCCTTGAGGACTAGACTCGACTCACCCCTGACGAGGTACAACTGTTTTACCGCGTTAAGTTTTCTAATGGTGAGGAGGCCTGGCTCCCCGAGGCAGAGCTAGCCCTGGCTGCTCCAGATTTGCTCCAAGGATTCAAGGATAATTCTCCTGAGGAGAATTTTTCCAACCCGGGGAGAAATGATGGAGGGCCTAACACAGCTCTTAGAAGATCCACTAGGGCTCGGAGGAAGCCCATCAGGTATGGCTTCACTTAGAGTCCACTTTCCTTTTTAGTACTTTCCTTATTTGCATTGCATGGCATGATAGGTTAGTTCCACCCCAAAGTCTATCATGTAGTTTATTTTTATAAATGTTGTTGGTAGGTTGTGCATTGTAATATCATGGTAGGTTAGTGCATGTAGTTTGGATACATTAATATTCAGCTCAAGGGATACAAATCAGCTAGCTCACCACACTCCAAGAAGTTAGCTCCCATTTTGGAAGGTTCACTTCAAAGTAGTTCAAAGAGAGACTTCCAACTCAACTCAACATCAAGCTCCACTTCAATCATTCCCTTCCAATTGAAGAGAGGCCACCTCATGGAATCAATTGCGCCACCAAGAAGGTTTATCTAGATCCACAATTTGAGGAGGCGCCCATCTAGATCCACCAATCAAGGAGGCGCCCATCTAGATCCACAATTAGAGGACTTGCGCCATCAAGATCCACAATTAGGGGAAGGCTTCTTTCCTTCTCCTCATTGCCGCCCAAGACAACAAGGAAGGTTTTCAAATTTTGAACTCCCTCTCATATGCGCCAACACCTCCAAGGAAGATAGCTATTTTCGAATTCAAAGACTTACCAATTTAGCCATCCAAAGAAGGCAACAAGAATCAGCCCACTTAATGCCTTTCTCCATTTTTGAATTGTCTCCAATTATGTAAGGGGCGCAAGGGGCCAATGACCACCTTGCCCTCACCTTATCCTCATCCCAAAGCTGCCTATATGTGTATCCCCATCGCATCATGTGCATAGCATTGTTGAAATATATTGTCGACTAGTTTCCTAGCCAAAGAAAGGGTGCTTGTGTCGCCTTGGGTGCTTGTGTCGCCCACCTCTTCTCCTTTGGGTGCTTGTGTTGCCCAAACCCCCTCATCTTCCCCCTTATTCCTTCAAGAGCCGAGCCTCCCCTCTCCTTCTCCTCGCCCTCCATTCATCAAAGCAAGGCCGAGAGTCTCCATCTTCAAGTCCATAGCATCAAAGAGAACAAGGACTTAAGTTGGCGCTAAGAACATGGATGCATCCCTTGGTCTCCTTCAAGGTGATTCCCTGAGTTAAGTATTCCATCTTCTTGTGTCTTCTTTCTATGCATCTTAAGATCATCTTACTACACATCCCTTGGATTTGTAGGGCTTGGCGCAAGGAAGCTTGGCGCATCCTCTCTCTTGATCTCCCTTCTTTAGATAGTCCTTTGTTTGTTAGCAAGAGAACTTGGAGGATTAGCCTCCCTCTTGATTTTAAAGCATTGTTAAATTTAATCTACTTATAACTCACCCATGCCTGTGTGGGGTTGCTGAATGCCCTGTGTGTAACCTGCACCTTCCATCTGTTGGGGTATGCCCTTAAGGATAAATGTTTGAGGCCTTGGGTTATTATCAGTATCATGTACAAACTATGTATATGTTTTATAAAGGCAATTGTTGTTATTCAGATTGTTGCATTACCTGCTGCTGTATGTATACTTCTGAGTAATGTCTCAATGATGTTCAGCTTAGCTGATTTTCAGAGTTGTCCTTAGTCGAGATATCTTGGTGAACATGAGACAGCCTTGATATGATTGAGACTAATATGTGTTCTAATCTTATAGGATGCTTCGAGCATGGAATAAGATTTAGACACATAGGTGCATTGGATGTACTGGACTGACCCTACTTAGGATATTCAATTGTTTGTCACAATATGAATAAATCCTTATAAGCGAGCAAGTGGCATATTCCCTCTGACTTGAGATCACTTGTATTTCTAAGTGATGATTGACATTGTCTTGAGGTAGTTCAATATCATTTGAAAGATAATGGTTAAGGATTATCTTGGATAGTGGCATAAGTCATGTTAGGACACTAGCGATAGATAAAGGATTGCCTCTCCTAGTTGGAGTGTGGTGTTCTACTGGGGCCCCCTGGATGAGATGGTTGAGAATGTGTATGGCCATACCCAGATGACTATGTTCATCTGATCTAACCATTCTCATCGTGTTGGAATTACAGGCTAGACACGCTTGTCCAACGTGATCATCCAGTGGCAAAGGGAACATGTATGCTGGGTGAATTAGATTCACACTTGTGCTATGTTTTGGGAGTAGTCTTGGAAGACTCTTTCCTTCATATCGGGAGACAGTGATGTGTTGCTAGATACCCCTCTCTGATCATGATAACGTAAGTTATCGTTACCGACGTTGAAGGAAACCCTTAGGGTCGCACAATTTTATGATATGGCTTACTTATGTCAGATCGTGTGGATTGGAATTATTCTAGTTCAGTTTAAAGCAATTTAAACTCTGATTGGAAGTGAGATCTTGTCTAATCATGTTTGATTGATTAGGGCATATGATCGGTAAGCTTCGATCGGGAGAATTGATGCTTGATCGTAAAGATCAAGAGATTCAATGAGATGTGTGGTTGGATCTTGAACCATTTGGTTCAATCAGATCAAGACCAGGGCTTGTTCGATTTGGTCCTTGAACCAAATGAAATTGAACCGGTTCACTTAGTGAACGCATGGTTCAAATGAGAGGTTTCGGTTGGTTCACTTAGGGTGAACGCATAGGAGTTAAAGAGGGAGTTAAGAAAGGGGGTTACATGTTTGGTTCTTACCAAATATGGTAACCGAATTTTTCCTTCTTGGACTCTCCCTCTCGGTTTTCAAAACCGCTCTTCTTCCTCCTCTCGCATTCTTCTTGCTCTTCACGAAAAGAAGGAGTTTAACCAAGCCAAGGGTGAACATCTCATCTCCTCACTCGATCAAAGACCCCTAGTGTCTTTGCAAGCACAAGGAGCACAAGGGAGAAGCAAAACATCATCTTGTGTGTGATACTTTTGGAGAAGAGGCACTCGCCCCTTTCTTCTTCCAAGCCGCCACTCAAAGAATGGCAATGGTAATGCTCTAACCTATCCTTTCAAGGTTGATCATATGTTTAAGTCATGCGATCTTTGAAATCTAGTATTTCCGCCGTCGCTACAAAATTTTGAATGCGCATGTGACCTAGGTTTCCTTTCAGTGGTATCAGAGGGCTGGTTTTTGGCTTGATATATATGATTGCCATCTTGTGATCCATGTTTGGTTTGATGCTTTGGATAGATCTTCATGATGCGCATGTTTTTGTTGTCTTGCGAAAATACATGCCATATGTTAGATGTATTTTGTTTACTTTTAAGCTTGCGCATATGATGTTTTTGTTTGCGCTTTTCATAGAAGTTTTCAATTAAATCTTATCATCATGCGCGACCCTCACTAGATCTATCTAAGCGCCTGCTTCAAACACTTAGACGGGTTTACAATGTTGAAGTCGTTAGTCAAGTCTGGACCCAACAGCCTAATCAGACCATCTGACAGCCTGGATGGGGCGGCCGGATAGCACCTGTGCGCAAGCTATACAGGTGGCTATAGGCCGACTGCAGAAGGGCGTGTAGCGATGTCTGATTGAGGCGCCTGGTGAACGATCATGATTATGGCCCGGGGTCACACCCGCTTGCCAGAAATCATGTGGGACGTTCAGCCCTTAAGGCATGCATAGTTGACCGTGAGGTCGACGCAAGTCAGTTATGACTGGGTGCATGCAAGGGCAGTGGGTCTGATTTAGTCTAATGAGTGGATACCTGTAAATGGACCGTTGTAAGGTAGTAGGGGACATAAGGAAATAAAATTGATGCCATGGGGTTTTATTAAATTTTATTTCTGTTTTGGATCACATGTATGCATGTTTAACATGTTGAATGGGTGTTTATTTAATCTTATGTGGGCTGCCCTTATTTTGTATGCTGTGCTGGGGCCTGCGTGCCTGGAATTAAATATAAATTTTGCTGTGATCTGCGAATCACACTTTGATTTATGAAAATATATAATTGACC
The DNA here is from genome assembly GCA_027563935.2 of Costus lasius. Taxonomy (NCBI): domain Eukaryota; kingdom Viridiplantae; phylum Streptophyta; class Magnoliopsida; order Zingiberales; family Costaceae; genus Costus; species Costus lasius. The sequence continues at coordinate 58,387,975 of CM050454.1, read as the reverse complement.
TGCGTGTCAAACCATGTCTATATAGTTTCAAATATGTAATTTGAGTAGACATGAGCACACAGCACAAATGGCAGATACGCATGCAGCAATTGGCTTCACTAGATGGGTGGTCTAAAGGTCGACTCTAGAACAGCCGCATACTGCCTGGTGGGCACATTTGAGCTGCAGAGGGCGATTGGGCCCGGGCTGGGCCAGATGAAGTACAAGAGTCCCATAAAGAGCTCAAGTGAAGACTTTTGTAAAACTAAGGTTTTACTTAGGCTTTTATGGGCGTGCGTACTGCCTGGTGGGCACATTTGAGCTGCAGAGGGCGATTGGGCCCGGGCTGGGCCAGATGAAGTACAAGAGTCCCATAAAGAGCTCAAGTGAAGACTTTTGTAAAACTAAGGTTTTACTTAGGCTTTTATGGGCGTTTACCACATAAGATGTTTGGTGCTTTCATTTACTGTTTTAAGTAATATTAGCACATGCATGCTTTAAACTTCTGCTATCACTATAGAATTTGCATGATAGTAAGAAGATATAAAGGACCGTTAAAATCCAACGTGAATATCAAGCTCGATTGCCTTCTGACGCGAAACCTCACTGTTCTGACTATCGTTGGGGCCGTGTTGTACCCACTCAGTGGGCACGCCCAGCTATCTTCAGATAGTGCGCGATTACACCTACATGCTACAGAGAAGGGATTTATCGCTTCTCGTTGCTCAGCATAGCATGTGGTGGTCCAGGGAGTAGGTCAGGTCAGCTTGACCATATATATGCTACATATTGAGCATATGATAGCAAGATGGAGGCAGCCATCTGAGGAATTGATGTAGGGGGGGAGCATGCAATTTGGGCTAGCATGAAAACATGAATCTAAGGAAAATAAGCTAGCATGCAAGGTTATCTAACGGGGCTTTCAAAAATATGTTTTTGGTATTTTAAATAAAAACTGAAGATTAATATGCTACTAAATTATATGCTAGATAATTTTAGACCTAAACATGCAATTATAAACTACAAAATAAATTGCAACTAGCATGCCCTTATAAACAAAACTATAACTAAACATGTGGTTAACTACTCTATGGCTAAACATGCATTTCTAAAACATTAAAAGACAATATTGTAAAGAAGCGCTCACCGTGCGATCCTTGAGAATAGAAGGATCGTCCTTCCCGATCTTCAACGGTCCTACTCTGATGGAAGGAGTTGCTTCATTACAAACACACCAACACAACAAACTCACACATGTGTGAGTATAAAATTAGGGTTTAATGTGCAAAGTCCTTTTACAACAAAGAGATCAAGAGGGGAAGCTAATCTTCCAAATTCCTCTTGCTAACATGAGTAACTAAGTTATTCTACTAAACCTAATGATTAACAACTAAAGGGTCTATTGCTTGAAGGGGCGCCAAGTCTTGGATGGAAGAAGACTCTTCAAGTTTCGGACATGGTTGAGTCATTGAAGATGTCTCATCTTGTGGATCCCCCTTTGATGTCGAGAGCTTCTAGGAACAAATGAAGTCTATTAGTGATGAGATAAATCAAATAAGCATTAAATGCAAACTAGGATTGAAGGGAAGAGTTTCGGTTGAAGATTATCCAAGCAAGAGTGGTTGAGATCTTTAGGGTTGAAGATGCGCCACTTGAGGTTGATTATCCCTTGAGGTGAGAAGATGATCTCCCTTGCGCCACCTACAAGATTTAACAAGTTAAGCAAAGGTAAACCAAGCAAATAAACAATAGAGTCAAGTTAGAGAGGCTTGGCCGATTATATGTCTTGAAGGAGTTGATCCATGGAGGTTCCCTTGGAGTTGTGGATCCTTGGAGAGGGGTTGAAGGTCTTTGTGCTAAGTGTTGATGAAGGAGATGGACTAGATGCGCCAAGGGTTGGTGAAGAGGATGTGGATGCGCCAAGAAGGTGAAAAGATCCTTTGAAGAGAAGATGCGTCACTTGTTGAGATGTTGATGGAGATGCGCCACAAGAGGTTGAAGAAGATGGAGGTGCGCCCCTTGTTGGTTAAAGAAGATGATCCAAGCGCCAAGTTGATGGAGATGTCTTTGAAGAAACGGTTAGCGAAGGGAACCTTGGCCCTTGGGGAAGAAGGGGAGATAGGTGACACAAGCACCTCAGATGAGAAGGGGAAAGGGGAGGGCGACACAAGCACCCAAGGTTGCTAGGCAACTAATCGACAATTCCATTATCAAATCTTGCTAATCAACTTACATGCGATTACAAGTTTTGTAGAGCTTCTCCTTAACGTTACAAAAGATCAAAATAAGAAAGAAATTATTGTCTTCAATGCTTTGTCGAGGCAATGGCTCCATTGATTGTGATTTGACTTGAAAACTTCCCTTATTTGTTTGTAGAGATGGTGTGTTCGAATTTGCTTGTAGACTTGCTTGCATGTTCGGCTAGGTGATAGCTTTCCTTCCTTCTTTGGTTTGGGCGAATTCCTTTGGGGCTGAAGCTTTCAAATTCGAAATCCTTTCCTTGAGTGTCTTCCCTTGTTTGTAATGGGCGATGCATGGCTTTGAAACTTGCCATTTTTGTTGTGGCTGAATTCCTTCTTTGTTTGGTGAATTCTCCTTGCTTGGGCGACAAGAGAAGGTGGCAATCCTTCCTTCCTTGGCCATGGACGAATTTCTTTGGTGATCTTCCCTTAATTGGAGGTGGTATTGCTTCTTGAATTGGCGTGGCTCTTTCCTTCCAAGGTGTGAACACATCTTGATTCCTTGATTTAAGGGATTTGATGGAAAGCTTTTGAATGAGCGCATATCCTTTGATGAGTTGAGATTGGAACCGAATTCTTGGATGCCAAGGTGGCTTTATACTTCAATGGAAAGGTGAGTTGAAGTGCTTCAACTCAAGACTTCACTTTGAACTTTGGCTTTGAAGTGGCTTGCCATATTTGGAGCTAGCTTGTTGTAGTGAGCTTTGAGCTAACTTTGAGCTTATCCACATGACTTGTAAATGCTTATTACACTACTCCTACTTGGATGCAACATTATGACATGCACTAATTCTAGTATGATGCAACATAATTTCCATAAAAGAAAATACAAAACAAAGTATAAAACTTACCAAATGTAGCTACATGATGCATGCAATGCAATGGTGCCTTAGGGTACCCATAAACTAGGGTAGCCTTAAGCTCCATTTATATTTTCTTGGGTCATGGCCTCTACCCCCATCAGGAATCAGAGACTGTGTTGTACCAACTCAGTTGGCACAGTCTTCTGGATTGCCTAGATGAAGGGGAATCGCACGGGTTGGCGATTGGCATGGATAGCCTACCGGTGATTAGTGCTTGAACTCTCTGTGTATCTTATCTCGCCTGAGCGGGACGCGGAGATCAAGTATGAAAACTGGATCCCATCTCACTAAAAGAGTTTCACTCTTTCGGGCTGTTTTATTGGATTTCCAGTCAGATAAAATAGTGAGAAAAGAATCATTCTTAAGTCCTGGATTGATTCTAACATGCATACTGACCTTGTTGTTCTTGCTATGTTGTAGATTCCTGCAGCAACGAACACCACAGGGCTCAATTTGCGATCCATATTGGAAAGAGAGAAGTTTGCTGGGCCAAACTTCTCAGACTGGTACAGACAGCTTAAGATTGTTCTCAAAGCTGAGAGGAAGCTGTATGTCCTTGAGTCGGCAATACCGGCTCAACCCGCTGCGAACGCTGCAAGAGCGGTTCGAGATGCTTATGAGAAGCACGTCAGTGATAGTACTGATGTCGCTTGCCTTATGCTTGCGTCAATGATGCCCGAGCTCCAGCGTCAGCATGAGGATTTGTCAGCTATTGATATTATAGCAAATCTCAAAATGCTGTATGCTGCACAGGCAAGGACAGAACGCTATAACTTGACAAAACTTTTCTTTCATAGCAAACTGATTGAAGGGAGTCCAGTGGGAGCTCACGTACTCAAGATGATTGGGTACAAAGAGGCTCTAGAGAAACTGGGACATACCATCAATCAAGAACTTGTTGTAGACATTATTTTGCAGTCTCTCCCGGCTTCTTTCGATCCGTTCATCATTAATTTTAATATGAACAAAATCGACTGTACTCCGGCAGAGTTGCTGAACATGCTCTGCACCACAGAGCAGACTCTTGAGAAAGGAAAGTGATGTGGGACCAAAGCAGGACCTTCGGAGGTCCACCCGGGTCCGAAAGAAGCCCTCTCGGTATGGCTATCCTAGCCATTAGATATGGCTTCCTTAGGACCCCTTTTGTTGCTTATTTTGTCTTAGATTAGGGTGCATCATATGGTAGGTTAGATCCACCCTCCAATTACACCATGTAGTTACATGCCTAGGATCCGCCACTTATGTATAGTAGGTTAGTGCATGAAATTGATGTAATAGTATAGGTCAACTCCATTCTTGGGATGCAAGTCAAAATCAGGTCAAGACAACTCCAAGAGATGCCATGGGCCATCAGCCCAACTCAAGAGAGAATCAGCCCACCCCAACCTAATGAAGCAACACCACAAGTACCTCAAATTCCACCATCCTAGTTGGCAGCCATGTGGAGTTTGCCTTCATCTCCAACCAAGACAAGAAGCAGCCTACACAAAGTCCTACTTCAGCCCATCATGCGCCAGCCATTAAAGTCAAGGAGCAGCTTGAGCAATGTCCACTTCAGTCCATCATGCGCCAGCCATTGAAGTCAAGGAGCAGCTTGCCAATGTCAGCCTATGCAACAACTTCAGTCCCTTCAAGCGTCAGCAACCCATGCCAATCTGCAGCCTGCACAATGTCAGCCATCAGCAGCCTCTTCAGTCCATCCTCAACTCAGTTTCCGAACTTACCAACCTGCTGAAGACTCCAAAGCTCAACCTCCAAGCAACCGCCCATTTGACAAGAAATCAGCCATTGAGTTGTCTACATCATGTTTGCTTGTATGACTTGTTTTTGTGCTTAGGAAGGGAGATAACCGTTGGAGACTCTCCTATATGATGTATCTTCTTGTAAAGCCACCAGGTAGAGTTGAATGAATTTTCAAATTTCAGAAGTGTGTCTTCTAATGGTGTGTGTCACCTAACCCCTCCCTTTCTTCCAACCATTGCCGAGAGTTCCATTCCACCCCCCCCCCCTCTTGCTCTTCAACCTTCCACCTCCACTTGCGCTTGTCATGAAGATGGGAGCTCACGCCACTTCCTCCCTTTAGCCTTGAAGAGTCCTCAGCCATGATGAGAAGCTGGACACATCCGAGACTCAAGAAGGTGTTAACCACCCCATGCCAAGATCAAGCCACCACCCTAAGTTAGCTAAGTCTCTCTTCTCCCTTGGCTGATGTTTTCTTGACGTTTCTGAACATTCATCTGCACTCACTAAGGTTTCTTCTCAGGTTGCGCAAGGCCAAGGAGGGCATACAAGTTCATCCCCCCCTTTCCCCCTTAACTAGTTAGTCTCAAAAGTGTTAGCAAGGGAATTTGGAGGCTATCCTCCCCCTTGAATGTTCTTATGTGAATGGCCTCTTAATATTTTTGTCAAACTCACCCACGCATGTGTGGGATGCTGCAATGCTATGTGTGTAAGCTCATAGGGCCCTACTTCGTGAGATTCAACCATTGGACCGGTGAAGAACGGGAAGGTCACCCTTTCTATTCTCAAAGGGTGCAAGGTGAGTTCCTCCCTTAGAGTAGCTCTAATGCTTATGATAGAATCGCATGCCTAGATCTATTTGAAGTTGTAGAACCGCATGCTCAAGCTTTATTCCAAGTTTCATCTTATCTAGAAGCGCATGTTAGGATTCTCTTGATAAGTAGTTTCGGTTTTCACTACTATATACCAAAGAAACAAACTACTTTCAAACTACGTTAGTTCAAGGGGTTTTAACCTATACTTAATTAGCCAAAATGTTTTCGAAGCGCGTTGTTTGAATGTTGCATGCTTGGTGTCCCCCCCATCATCTTGGTATCAGAGCTTAGGCTCTTAGAGTAGGATTTTATAAGACCAAAACTTTATTTTCCTACTACTAAGACGATTTTTGGACCTAGGTGCTTGAAAGAATTTGATTAACTATATTGTATCACCTTAGGGTCTATTTTCAAAACCTTACTCATTTCGAAAATGGCTACTAGATCCGGTGCCCCCTATGGTCTTAATCAAGCTATTGACCATGAGGTGAGTGCCCTTTCAATAGAGATGGCTTCCCTTAAAGAAACCCTAGCAACCCTTCAACACTCCATAGGTGTTATAGACAATAGGCTTAACACCCTAGAGTCTAACTCTAAGATGGATCCCCAAACTACTAGCCGACCTAATAGTGGATCCCACACAAGGGAACCAAATGTTCAAGGATCTCCTTCACACACCCCTAGAGTCAATCATGCTCAAACCGAATGGGAAGGGCCTCATGCCCCTCAACCCCCCTATCATAGACCTAGAGAGTATGATGTGCAACGTGCCATCAAGATCAATCCCCCTACTTTTGGTGGGTCTCTTAACCCCAAGGAATTCCTAGATTGGGCCACAAAGCTAGATCAATACTTTGACTATAGCCTTATGCACCATGAAAGTAAAGTTAGGTTCACCAAGTGCTTACTAGAAGGACCCGCTAGACTCTATTGGACCCATATCGAGAGAACCATAGAAAGGGATGGTAAGCCACCCGTTGAGTCTTGGGATGAAATGAAATTCCTACTTAGGCAAAAGTATGTCCCACCTGGTTTCATGCAAAAGCTTAAGGATGAACTTGGTAGTCTCACTCAAGGCTCCTCTACTGTAGAAGCCTATCAAACCAAGCTAGAAGAACTCCTCATTAGGTGTGAAGTCAAGGAAGACCAAGGTATGATCCTAAGTCGGTTCAAGAATGGACTTAGACCTGACATTAAGAGGGCCTTGACCTACTTCCAATTAGATACCCCGGAGATAGCCTATCAAAGAGCCATGGAAGTTGAACAAGAACTTAAGAATAGGAAGGAGACTCTCCCTCCCCGACCCATCTATAGGCCAGCTCCTATGCACTTGCCTTCTAGCTCAAACCCAAAACCAAAAACTGCTCAAACTACTGACAACTCCATCCCCATTTGTTATAACTGTAGGCAGAAGGGACACTTTGCAAAAGAATGCCCTAAGAAGGTCATGGTTTTATCTGAGGAAAACATAGACCCTGAGCCCACCTTTGAGGAAGACCCTGATCAAGAGATTGAGGTCAACGACTATGACAGTAGTGATGATATCTTCAACACCTTAGGGGTAGTTAGGTGTACCCTTGTCAAACCTACCCCCACTGAGGACTGGCGCCGGACCAGTATCTTCCACACCTACACCAAATGCCATGGTCACATGTGCAAGGTGGTCATTGATGGTGGAAGCAGCCTCAATGCTGTCTCCCACATAGCTGCTACAAAACTGAACCTCAAGATGGAACCCCGACCTAGCCCTTACAATATTCCTTGGGTTAACCAAACCAGTGTCCCTGTGACCCATAGGTGCCTCGTACCTATCCAGTTTGGTACATATGAGGACAAGATTTGGTGTGACGTCCTTACTATGGATGTAGCCCAAATCCTCTTAGGACGCCCTTGGTTATATGACATGGATGTTGTCCACTACAGTCGGACCAATACCTATGTTTTTACCCATAAGGATCAAAAGATTAGGTTGAAACGCTCTCTTCCCAAAGAACTTAGAGCCACAACCAGTAAGGGTAAGATAGAGGAACCCAAGAAAGGCCAACCTACCATTCAACTTATAAGGCCTCAAACTTTCACTAAGGAAATTATAGCAGATCAAACCCTTTATACCTTAGTCATCAAAGAAGTCAACCCTGAAGTAGAAGAGAAGCCTTCCCCAGAAGTAGAATCCATACTCCAAGAATTTAGTGAGCTCACTCCAGAGGACCTCCCTGAAGGACTGCCACCTCTTAGGGATATACAACATGCCATAGACCTTGTCCCTGGATCCTCTCTTCCCAACCTACCCCACTATAGGATGAACCCTACCGAGCATGAGGAGCTCAAAAGACAAGTAGATGATTTATTGTGTAAGGGTTACATCAGGGAAAGCCTAAGTCCCTGCGCCGTCCCAGCCCTTCTTACCCCAAAGAAGGATGGCAGTTGGCGCATGTGTATAGATTGCAGAGCTATCAACAAGATTACTATCAAATATAGGTTTCCCATACCTAGACTTGATGACTTGCTAGATATGTTAGTAGGATCCAAATGGTTTTCCAAGCTTGACCTCAGGAGTGGATATCATCAGGTTAGGATTAGAGAAGGGGATGAATGGAAGACCGCCTTCAAAACCAAAGACGGCTTATATGAATGGTTAGTCATGCCTTTCGGGCTAACCAATGCCCCTTCCACATTTACGAGGCTTATGACCCAAGTGCTTAGACCCTACATAGGGAAGTTCCTAGTTGTATACTTTGATGACATACTTATCTATAGTAAGTCACAAAAGGAGCACCTAGGGCACTTAAGGCAGACTCTAACCCTTCTTAGAGATGAAAAGCTGTATGTCAACCTGAAGAAATGTTCTTTTCTATCTCCCAAAGTTGTCTTTCTAGGGTTTATTGTTTCTGACCTAGGGCTTCAAGCTGATCCATCTAAAGTCCAAGCCATCTTAGACTGGCCAGAGCCCAAGACCCTTACTGAAGTTAGGAGTTTTCATGGCCTTGCTACCTTCTACCGTAGGTTCATACGGAATTTTAGCACCATAGTAGCTCCTATCACCAACTGCATGAAACAAGGGGACTTTACTTGGACTAAGTCTGCCAATAGGGCTTTCACTGAGCTAAAGAGTAGGATGACCTCCGCCCCTGTTTTAAGGTTGCCTAACTTTGGCAAGGTCTTTGAGGTTGATTGTGATGCTTCGGGCATTGGCATAGGTGGGACCCTCAGTCAAGAAGGTCACCCTATTGCCTTCTTCAGTGAAAAGCTGAATGAGGCCAAGCAGAAATACTCAACCTACGACAAAGAGTTCTATGCCGTGGTTCAATCTTTGAGGCATTGGCGGCACTACCTTCTCCACCATGAGTTTACCTTAAATAGTGATCACCAAGCCCTGTCTTACCTTAGTGCCCAAAGAAAACTCAATGCTAGACATGCCAAGTGGGTAGAGTATTTACAACAGTACACTTTTGTCTTAAAGCACAAGTCTGGAGTAAACAACAAAGTTGCTGATGCTCTAAGTAGGGTAGTCTTCATTTTGCAAACTATGCATGCTGAACTTGTAGGATTTGAACATATGAAAACTGCTTACCTAGATTGCCCTGACTTTTCTGCTACTTATGCTGATATGACTAGAGATGTTATGAGTCACCCCTTGTACACCCTTCGGGATGGGTATCTCTTCCTTGGGCCAACACTCTGTGTGCCTAAGTCCTCAATCCGGGATTTCCTAGTTTGGGAACTCCATGGAGGAGGGTCTGCTGGGCACCATGGTCGAGAGAAGACCCGTGCCTTGGTCGAGGAACGATTCTTTTGGCCTCAACTCTACCGAGATGTGGCCAAGGTAGTTAGGCATTGTGGAACCTGTCAAGCCACTAAAGTCCAGAAGCATAATTTTGGACTGTACACCCCTCTGCCTATTCCCCAGGCACCGTGGCAGGACATTAGTATGGACTTTGTTCTAGGATTGCCTAGGACTGCTGCTAGGCATGACTCTATTTATGTTGTGGTAGACCGGTTCACAAAAATGGCTCATTTCATACCTTGCACTAAAACCACCGATGCCTCCCACATGGCTAGGATCTTCTTTAGATACATTGTTAGGTTGCATGGTACCCCTCTCACTATAGTTTCGGATAGAGACACTAGATTTGTTAGTCATTTCTGGAGGACGCTATGGGCTCTATTGGGCACAAAACTGAAGTTCTCGACGGCCTACCATCCCCAAACGGATGGGCAGACCGAAGTGGTCAACAGATCACTTGGGAGCATCCTTAGGAGTCTTGTAGGAGAGCACCCCAGTGATTGGGACAAGCTGTTACCTACAGCTGAGTTTTCCTACAATAGTGTTCCTAACAGGACTACTGGTCTGTCTCCTTTCCAGGCAAACTTAGGATACCAACCTAACAAGCCCATTGATCTATTTTCAGCCCCTAAACATTGCAAGACTTCTATTTCGGCCCGAGATTATGCTTTCCACATTTCGCAATTACATCATGAGCTATTCAGTAAGATTCAAGACTCTGTTAATCAATATCGTGATGATACTAATAAACATCGCCGAGAGAAGGTATTTTCTGTAGGGGATCAGGTTATGTTGCGGGTCCGCGAGGAACGCATCCAAGGACCAGGCCGCAAGTTGGACGCCAAGGGCATCGGGCCCTTCACTATTCTGAAGAAGGTCAACAATAACGCCTATCTCCTGGACCTACCGCCAGAACTGGGGATATCCTCCACCATCAATGTGGAGGATCTGACACTGTATCATCCGCCTCTCCCTATACAAGAACCAGACACTTGCCACGACTCAGAGATTGAGGCCATACTCGAGGACCAGACCCGACTCACCCCTGATGAGGTACAGCTTTATTACCGCATCAAATTTACTGATGGTGAGGAAGCCTGGCTCCCCGAGGCTGAGCTTGCTAGGTCCGCACCCGAGCTTCTCCAAGGGTACAAAGATAATTCTCCAGAGGAGAATTTCTCCCACCCTGGGAGAGCTAATGTGGGACCAAAGCAGGACCTTCGGAGGTCCACCCGGGTCCGAAAGAAGCCCTCTCGGTATGGCTATCCTAGCCATTAGATATGGCTTCCTTAGGACCCCTTTTGTTGCTTATTTTGTCTTAGATTAGGGTGCATCATATGGCAGGTTAGATCCACCCTCCAATTACACCATGTAGTTACATGCCTAGGATCCGCCACTTATGTATAGTAGGTTAGTGCATGAAATTGATGTAATAGTATAGGTCAACTCCATTCTTGGGATGCAAGTCAAAATCAGGTCAAGACAACTCCAAGAGATGCCATGGGCCATCAGCCCAACTCAAGAGAGAATCAGCCCACCCCAACCTAATGAAGCAACACCACAAGTACCTCAAATTCCACCATCCTAGTTGGCAGCCATGTGGAGTTTGCCTTCATCTCCAACCAAGACAAGAAGCAGCCTGCACAAAGTCCTACTTCAGCCCATCATGCGCCAGCCATTAAAGTCAAGGAGCAGCTTGAGCAATGTCCACTTCAGTCCATCATGCGCCAGCCATTGAAGTCAAGGAGCAGCTTGCCAATGTCAGCCTTTGCAACAACTTCAGTCCCTTCAAGCGTCAGCCACCCATGCCAATCTGCAGCCTGCACAATGTCAGCCATCAGCAGCCTCTTCAGTCCATCCTCAACTCAGTTTCCGAACTTACCAACCTGCTGAAGACTCCAAAGCTCAACCTCCAAGCAACCGCCCATTTGACAAGAAATCAGCCATTGAGTTGTCTACATCATGTTTGCTTGTATGACTTGTTTTTGTGCTTAGGAAGGGAGATAACCGTTGGAGACTCTCCTATATGATGTATCTTCTTGTAAAGCCACCAGGTAGAGTTGAATGAATTTTCAAATTTCAGAAGTGTGTCTTCTAATGGTGTGTGTCACCTAACCCCTCCCTTTCTTCCAACCATTGCCGAGAGTTCCATTCCACCCCCCCTCTTGCTCTTCAACCTTCCACCTCCACTTGCGCTTGTCATGAAGATGGGAGCTCACGCCACTTCCTCCCTTTAGCCTTGAAGAGTCCTCAGCCATGATGAGAAGCTGGACACATCCGAGACTCAAGAAGGTGTTAACCACCCCATGCCAAGATCAAGCCACCACCCTAAGTTAGCTAAGTCTCTCTTCTCCCTTGGCTGATGTTTTCTTGACGTTTCTGAACATTCATCTGCACTCACTAAGGTTTCTTCTCAGGTTGCGCAAGGCCAAGGAGGGCATACAAGTTCATCCCCCCTTTCCCCCTTAACTAGTTAGTCTCAAAAGTGTTAGCAAGGGAATTTGGAGGCTATCCTCCCCCTTGAATGTTCTTATGTGAATGGCCTCTTAATATTTTTGTCAAACTCACCCACGCATGTGTGGGATGCTGCAATGCTATGTGTGTAAGCTCATAGGGCCCTACTTCGTGAGATTCAACCATTGGACCGGTGAAGAACGGGAAGGTCACCCTTTCTATTCTCAAAGGGTGCAAGGTGAGTTCCTCCCTTAGAGTAGCTCTAATGCTTATGATAGAATTGATGGAACCCTTTCAGGAGGGGAGCGCAAAACCTATTGTGAGAAGAACCCCTTTCATGAGGGGGGCGCAAGTCATATGTTTCTTTCTCATAGCAGCGGAATTAGGGTTTCCACATAAGATCGCATTCTATACTTTCATATAATCAACTTGAATAACAAGTGAGAGATTCATTACCATGGCCATGGGAAGGTGCGGCTTGGAAGAAGAAAGATCGAAGGGATCTTCTCCAAAGAAATCACACACAAGGGATGAAAGCTTCCTCCTTGCGCAACTCTTGTGCTAGCAAGATTGCCAAGCTTTTCCAACCGTGTGTAGGAGATTAGATGAAAAGGGCTTCCTTCTTTTCGAGAGCTCTTCTTCCTTGGCGCAAGAACGATGCCTTCCACACGAGCAAGCCGTTCCCAAAACCACGTCGAAGAACCAAAAACCGAAAAACATTAGAGAGACATCAAGCCATGAACGCATATGCGTTATGCTTTTGGAACTTTCCAAAATTGGCAACGATTAAGAGTTGGCGTTCACGTTCCCATGAACCAAACGCAACCTCTTCTCCCTCTTGAACCAAGCGCTCAACCCATGAGCCGGTTCAATATCCTTGGTTCAATAGCGAAACCAAATCAGCCCATAAATTAAGTCTAGATCAAATTAGACCCCAAGGTCCTAGATCTGACCATTCATCATCTGACGCTTCTGATCGCATCGATCTAGCATCATCTCTCTCGATCGAAGCTTACCGATCTAAAGCTCTAATCAATCAAACATGATCAGACCAGATCTCACTTACAATCAGAGATTAAATCTCTTTAAACTGAACCAAAACAATTCAGTCCACACGATCTGACTTAAGGAAGCCATATCACCAAATTGTGCGACCCTGAGGGTTTCCTTTAAATGTCGGTAACGATAACTTACGTTATCACGATCAGTGAGGGGTATCTAGCAACACATCACTGTCTCCCGATATAAAGGAAAGAGTCTTCCAAGACTACTCCCAAACCATAGCACAAGTGTGACTCAATTCACAAGGCATACATGTGTCCTTTGCCACTGGATGTTCTTATTGGACAAGCGGGTCAAGCTTGTAACTCCAATACGATGAGCATGATTAGATCAGATGCACATAGTCATCTGGGTATGGCCATACACTATCTCAATCATCTCATATAGGGGGGCCCTTAGAACACTACACTCCTTAAACAAGGAGACGGCAATCCTATGTCTATCACTAGTGCCCTAACCTGATTCAAGCTCACCATCCAAGATAGTCTATAATCATTATGTTTCAAATGATATTGAACTACCTCAAGACAATGACAATCATCATTCAGAAACACAAGTGATCTCAAGTCAGAGGACATGTGCCACTTGCTGCTTACAAGGATCATTCACATTGTGACAAGCAATGGAATATCCCAGTAGGGTCTGTCCAGTACATCCAATGTACCCATGAGTCTACGTCTTATTCCATGCTCGAAGCATCCTATAAGATTAGCACTCATATTAGTCTCAATCATATCAAGGCTGTCTCATGTTCACCAAGATATCTCGACTAAGGACATATAGCCTGTCAGCCTAGCTGAACAGCTTTGAGACAGTATTCAGAAGTACACTTATTACAGCAGACAAGGTAACAACCTGAATAATAACCATGCCTTTATAAACTTAAGAGTTTATTACATGATACTAATACAATCCCAAGGCCTCAAACATTAGCCTTAAGGGCATACCCCAACAATCTCCCACTTGCACTTAATCTAATGGTTGAGAAATCTCAAACCCATATTATTACAGTGCTTCACATGCTTCTGCTGCGCCAGAGGCTTGGTAAGTGGGTCTGCCAGATTGTCATCTGTATGAACCTTGCATATTTTGATCTCGCCTCGATCAATGATCTCCCGGATCAAGTGAAACCGTCTCTGTATGTGCTTGGACTTCTGGTGCGACCGCGGTTCCTTTGCTTGTGCGATGGCTCCAGTGTTATCACAGAAGATAACCAAAGGATCTGCACTCGAAGGAACGACACCAAGTTCTCTCACGAACTTACGAATCCACACTGCCTCCTTAGATGCTTCCGAGGCTGCAACATACTCGGCTTCTGTTGTGGAATCAGCAACAGTTGACTGTTTGAAACTCTTCCACACCACTGCTCCACCATTCAAGCTAAAAACATAGCCTGATTGCGATCGGAAATTATCCTGGTCCGACTGGAACGAAGCGTCAGTATATCCCTCTATACTGAGTTCTTCCTGACCACCATATATCAAGAACATATCTTTGGTCCTCCGCAGATATTTTAAAATGTTCTTGACCGCAATCCAGTGCGCCAAACCTGGATTACTTTGGAATCGACTGGTCACGCTTAACCCGTAAGCGACGTCTGGGCGAGTACACAACATCGCATACATAATGGACCCAATAGCCGAAGCATAAGGCGTATTGTCCATTTCATCTTTCTCAGTCTGTGTTTGTGGACACTGACTCTTCGAAAGATTCAGACCATGTCTGACTGGAAGATATCCACGTTTAGAATTCTCTAAATGGAATCTCTCCAGGACCTTATCGATGTAAGTACTCTGGCACAGCCCGAGAAGCCTTTTAGATCTATCCCTGTAGATCTTCACACCTAGTACATAGGCTGCTTCTCCTAAATCTTTCATCTGGAAACATTTTCCTAACCATGCCTTAACAGCATGCAATTCAGGAATATCATTTCCAATGATTAAGATATCATCGACGTAGAGGATTAGGAATGTAATTACGCTCCCACTAAACCTCTTATATACACACGGGTCATCTTCGTTCTTGATGAAACCAAACTCAGAGATTGATTCATCAAAACGAATATTCCAGCTTCTTGATGCTTGTTTAAGTCCATATATGGACTTCTTTAACTTGCATATTTTATGACGATCTGCTGGATTGTTGAAACCTTCCGGTTGTGTCATATACACATCCTCATCCAGATTTCCATTAAGGAAAGCTGTTTTCACATCCATCTGCCAGATCTCATAATCGTAATATGCAGCTATCGCGAAAAGAATCCGAATAGACTTAAACATGGCTACAGGAGAGAAAGTTTCATCATAATCTATCCCGTAGATTTGTTTGAAACCTTTCGCAACTAGCCTGCCTTTATAGGTAACCACGTTACCATCCATGTCAATCTTCTTCTTGAAGATCCATTTACAGCCTATAGGGATTACTCCCGGAGGCGGATCAACCAAATCCCAGACTTGGTTATCTGACATGGAGTCCATCTCGGCTCGCATAGCATCAAGCCATCTAGCTGACTCCGGTCCACTGACCGCATCCGCATAAGTTAGGGGTTCATCATTATCAATGATGTAGACTCCGTCATAGCGCTCAGGCTGTCGACGGATCCTACCCGATCTTCGCGGTTCCCGTGATATCTGAGCCTCAGGTTGTTCAGTAACCTGATCTACTGGCTCAGGCACATCCAACTCTGCCTGACTACTTTGTCCTTCCTCTGGAATCTCATCCAGCTTTATTTCTCTCCCACTGGCCTCTTGCAGAAGAAACTCCTTCTCAAGAAATATGGCCGTCCGAGCAACAAATATCTTGTTCTCTTTGGGATCGTAGAAATAATAACCCTTAGTTTCCTTAGGGTAACCGACAAAGATACATTTATCAGATCTGCTCTCTAGTTTCCCAGAGGCGAGCTTTTTGACATAAGCTTCGCAACCCCAGATCCTGATAAACGTCAAGCTAGGCTGTTTCCCGTACCATAACTCATATGGCGTCTTTGAAACTGCCTTGGATGGCACTCGGTTTAGTACCTTTGCAGCTGTTTCCAGTGCAAAACCCCAAAAGGAGTATGGAAGAGTAGCCTGACTCATCATAGAACGAACCATATCAAGTAACGTTCTATTTCTCCTCTCGGACACACCATTCCATTGCGGTGTTCCTGGCGGAGTGAGCTGTGAGATAATCCCACACTCTATCAGATAGTCAGTAAATGCATGACTTAGGTATTCACCACCTCGATCAGAACGAAGTGCCTTGATATTTCTGCCTAACTGATTTTGTACTTCATTTTTGAACTCTTTGAACTTGTCAAAAGATTCACTTTTATGTCTCATCAAATAGACATACCCATACCTACTGAAATCATCAGTAAAGGTAATGAAGTACTGATAGCCACCTCTGGCATGTTTACTAAATGGCCCACACACATCACTGTGTATAAGGTCAAGTAAACCTGAAGTCCTCTGACCTTTGTGAGGAAAAGGAGACTTCGTCATTTTACCCATCAAACAAGCTTTGCATGTATCAATCTCCTCATAGGAGAATGATCCCAGCAGTCCATGTTCATGCAACCGCTTAATGCGCTTCTCGTTTATATGGCCTAAACGACTATGCCATAGCAAGGTGCTGTCATCAGCATACTTGGCTTTCTTATTATCAATGTTTTGTATAGAATATTCCATGTCCAACATGAATAACCCATTGTTAATTGAACCAGTGGCATACACAATATTATCATAAGTCAAAATACACTTTGAAATCTTGCATTCAAAGGCAAATCCTTTCCTGACAAGAGCAGGAATAGAGATAATATTCTTGGTAATACTGGGTACAAAATAACAATTGTTTAATTCTAATACAATGCCAGATGGTAAAGTAATGAAATAGTCTCCTACAGCAACCGCAGCAACCCGTGCCCCGTTTCCAACGCGTAGGTCTACCTCATGCTGTCCCACCTGCCTTCTTCTCTTGAGTTCCTGCACATTTGAACAAATGTGAACTCCACATGCAGTGTCCAACACCCATGATATAGAAGAAGATGAAACCATGACTTCCGTCACGTATATACCTGAGCCAGAAGCGATGCTTCCCCTCTTATCTCCTTGGAGCGCTTTACAGTCCTTTTTCCAGTGACCCAGCTGGCCACAGTGGAAACACCTGTTGTCCTTCGACCGCTTCACCTTCTGTTTCAGGGCCTTGCTGTAATTCTTGACAGGGGCCTTGCCCTTCTTCCCCTTCTTCTTGTTCCTAAAAGGAACCATTAAGACAGAGGTTGAAGGCTTGCCCTTCAGAGTTTCCTCAGTAGTCAAGAGCATATTCAGCAGCTCTGCCGGCGTACAATCGATTTTGTTCATATTAAAGTTAATGATGAACGCATCGAAAGAAGGCGGAAGAGACTGCAGAATAATATCTACAGCAAGCTCCTGGTTGACGGTATGCCCCAGTTTCTCCAGAGCCTCCTTGTGCCCAATCATCTTGAGCACGTGAGCTCCCACTGGGCTCCCCTCAGCCAGTTTGCTCTGAAAGAAGAGCTTTGTCAGATTATAGCGTTCTGTCCTCGCCTGTGCAGCATACAGCATCTTGAGGTTCGCTATAATTTCTATAGCCGACATATCCTCATGCTGACGCTGCAGCGGTGGCGTCATAGACGCTAGCATCAGGCAAGCGACATCAATGCTATCATTGACGTGCTTTTCATAGGCATCCCGAACCGCCCTTGCGGCGTTCGGAGCGGGCTGCGGCGGTATCGCCATCTCGAGGACATACAGTTTCCTCTCTGCCTTAAGAACGATCTTAAGGTGTCCGAACCAGTCAGAGAAGTTCGGCCCAGCAAACTTCTCCCTTTCCAGTAGGGATCGCACATTGAAGCTCATGGTGTTCGTTGCTGCAGGAATCTACAACAAGCAAGAACAGCAAGGTTAGTATCAATGTTTCAGAATCAATCCAGGACTTAAGAAAGATTCTTTTCTCACTATTTTGTCTGACTGAAAAATCCAGTAAACAGTCCGAAAGAGTAACACTCTTTTAGTGAGATGGGATCCAGATTTCATACTTGGTCTCCGCGTCCCGCTCAGGCGAGATAAGATGCACAGAGATGACAAGCACTAGTTTCTGGTAGGCTCTCCCAGCCAATCGCCAACCCGTGCGATTCCCCTTCATCTTGGCAATCCAGCAGACTGTGCCAACTGAGTTGGTACAACACAGTCTCTGATCCCAGAGATGGCTGCCTCCATGTGCTACCATATGCGCCACATATGTAGTCTACATGGTCAAGCTGACCTGACCTACTCCCTGGACCACCACGTGCTATGCTGAGCAACGAGAGGGGATAAATCCCAACTCTGTAACACGCAGGTGAAATCCAGCACCGTCTGAAGATAGATGGACGTGCCCACTGAGTGGGTTCAACACGGCTCCAACGATAGTCAGAAAGGTGAGGTTTCGCGTCAGAAGGCTTACGAGCTTGATATGTTAGCGTTGGATTTTAACGGTCTTTTATCTTCTTACTATCAGGCATGTCCTATGGCTATAGCAGAAGATAAACATAAATATGCAATTCTAATTATTAGCAATAAGTAGAAAGCATGATCTTATGTGGTAAAAGCCCATGAACCCTAGTAAGACCTTAATATTACTTAAGTCTTCACTTGAGCTTCATTGCATCTCATCTGGTCCAACCCAGTGCCCTAGCGCCAAGAGCACCACAGGTGCACCACCAGGTGAATGCCCCTCTTGGATGTGTGCCTTTGTTCTTGTCTAATCAAAGTACATTTGATCTATCTAGACAAGATTGACTCGCAGGTCAACAACATATTATAAATTAAGTACAATGTGATTCGCAGATCACAAATTAATTTACAATTTTTTTTTAAGTCCAGGCACGCAGGCCCCAGCACAGCACACAATTGGGCAACCCACATAAGA
Source organism: Costus lasius (assembly GCA_027563935.2). Classification (NCBI taxonomy): domain Eukaryota; kingdom Viridiplantae; phylum Streptophyta; class Magnoliopsida; order Zingiberales; family Costaceae; genus Costus; species Costus lasius. The sequence goes on along the minus strand of CM050454.1, from coordinate 58,369,128 downwards.
CTAAATAGACAAGCATATGGTTCAATCAACATGTGATCCAATCATCTTGAAATTAAAAGTTTTGAAAACCCCATGGCATCAATTTTAATTTCCTTATGAGCCCTACAACCTTACAATGGTGCATTGATGGGGATCCACTCATCCATCTAGTTAGATCCTTTGCCCTTGCATGCACCGAGTCCTAACTGACCCGAGTTGACCTAATGGTCAACCATGCATGCGCCAAGGGCTGAACTACCCCCATGAGTTTTGGCAAGCGGGTGTGACCCCGGGCCTAACTCAAGTGTGTTCAGTAGTGTCTCAACCAGACCTCGCTACACGCCCTAGATGCAGTCAACCTATAGCCACCTTGTGCTTGCGCATAGGTGCTATCAGGTTAACCCATCTGAGCTGTCAGATGGTCTGATCAGACTAATGGATCTAACCTAGAGGTGACTTCAGCCCCATCAACCCATCTAAGGGTTTATAGTAGATGCATATAGATCTAAATGTTTGCGCGCAAGTAGGTATAAGATTTGATGAAATATCATTCAACCATTCAACATACTTATCATGCGCCAACACAACAACATGCGCAACTCATGAAGAAACATACATCTTGGTTCTAAACTAGCATGTAGGTTTCGGCATGTGAGCAATCACCTTTAGATCTATTCACCAACATATTCATGGATCAAACATGATGATCTACTCATTAGAACCGCAAGCAATCATATGAAAAAGTATAGATTGGCTCTGATACCAATTGATGGAACCCTTTCAGGAGGGGAGCGCAAAACCTATTGTGAGAAGAACCCCTTTCATGAGGGGGGCGCAAGTCATATGTTTCTTTCTCATAGCAGCGGAATTAGGGTTTCCACATAAGATCGCATTCTATACTTTCATATAATCAACTTGAATAACAAGTGAGAGATTCATTACCATGGCCATGGGAAGGTGCGGCTTGGAAGAAGAAAGATCGAAGGGATCTTCTCCAAAGAAATCACACACAAGGGATGAAAGCTTCCTCCTTGCGCAACTCTTGTGCTAGCAAGATTGCCAAGCTTTTCCAACCGTGTGTAGGAGATTAGATGAAAAGGGCTTCCTTCTTTTCGAGAGCTCTTCTTCCTTGGCGCAAGAACGATGCCTTCCACACGAGCAAGCCGTTCCCAAAACCACGTCGAAGAACCAAAAACCGAAAAACATTAGAGAGACATCAAGCCATGAACGCATATGCGTTATGCTTTTGGAACTTTCCAAAATTGGCAACGATTAAGAGTTGGCGTTCACGTTCCCATGAACCAAACGCAACCTCTTCTCCCTCTTGAACCAAGCGCTCAACCCATGAGCCGGTTCAATATCCTTGGTTCAATAGCGAAACCAAATCAGCCCATAAATTAAGTCTAGATCAAATTAGACCCCAAGGTCCTAGATCTGACCATTCATCATCTGACGCTTCTGATCGCATCGATCTAGCATCATCTCTCTCGATCGAAGCTTACCGATCTAAAGCTCTAATCAATCAAACATGATCAGACCAGATCTCACTTACAATCAGAGATTAAATCTCTTTAAACTGAACCAAAACAATTCAGTCCACACGATCTGACTTAAGGAAGCCATATCACCAAATTGTGCGACCCTGAGGGTTTCCTTTAAATGTCGGTAACGATAACTTACGTTATCACGATCAGTGAGGGGTATCTAGCAACACATCACTGTCTCCCGATATAAAGGAAAGAGTCTTCCAAGACTACTCCCAAACCATAGCACAAGTGTGACTCAATTCACAAGGCATACATGTGTCCTTTGCCACTGGATGTTCTTATTGGACAAGCGGGTCAAGCTTGTAACTCCAATACGATGAGCATGATTAGATCAGATGCACATAGTCATCTGGGTATGGCCATACACTATCTCAATCATCTCATATAGGGGGGCCCTTAGAACACTACACTCCTTAAACAAGGAGACGGCAATCCTATGTCTATCACTAGTGCCCTAACCTGATTCAAGCTCACCATCCAAGATAGTCTATAATCATTATGTTTCAAATGATATTGAACTACCTCAAGACAATGACAATCATCATTCAGAAACACAAGTGATCTCAAGTCAGAGGACATGTGCCACTTGCTGCTTACAAGGATCATTCACATTGTGACAAGCAATGGAATATCCCAGTAGGGTCTGTCCAGTACATCCAATGTACCCATGAGTCTACGTCTTATTCCATGCTCGAAGCATCCTATAAGATTAGCACTCATATTAGTCTCAATCATATCAAGGCTGTCTCATGTTCACCAAGATATCTCGACTAAGGACATATAGCCTGTCAGCCTAGCTGAACAGCTTTGAGACAGTATTCAGAAGTACACTTATTACAGCAGACAAGGTAACAACCTGAATAATAACCATGCCTTTATAAACTTAAGAGTTTATTACATGATACTAATACAATCCCAAGGCCTCAAACATTAGCCTTAAGGGCATACCCCAACAAGAATCGCATGCCTAGATCTATTTGAAGTTGTAGAACCGCATGCTCAAGCTTTATTCCAAGTTTCATCTTATCTAGAAGCGCATGTTAGGATTCTCTTGATAAGTAGTTTCGGTTTTCACTACTATATACCAAAGAAACAAACTACTTTCAAACTACGTTAGTTCAAGGGGTTTTAACCTATACTTAATTAGCCAAAATGTTTTCGAAGCGCGTTGTTTGAATGTTGCATGCTTGGTGTCCCCCCCCATCAGAAAGCTTTCATCCTCTGTCTTAATGGTTCCTTCAAGGAATAAGAAGAAGGGGAAGAAGGGCAAAACCCCTATCAAGAGCTATAACAAGGCTTTGAAACAAAAGGTGAAGCGGTCAAAGGACAACAGATGTTTCCATTGTGGCCAGCTGGGTCACTGGAAGAAGGACTGTAGAGCGCTCCAAGGAAAGAAGAAGGGAAGCAAGCCTTTCACTTCTGGCTCAGGTATTTACGTGACTGAAGTCATGGTTGCTTCTTCTATTTCATGGGTGTTGGACACTGCATGTGGAGTTCACATTTGTTCAAATGTGCAGGAACTCAAGAGAAGAAGACAGGTGGGACAGCATGAGGTGGACCTACGAGTTAGAAACGGGGCACGGGTTGCTGCTGTTGCTGTAGGAGAATATAACATCTCTTTACCATCTGGACTTGTATTAGAACTTGACAATTGTTATTTTATACCAAGCATAACTAAGAATATTATCTCTATTCCTGCTCTTGTCAGGAAAGGCTTTTCTTTTGAATGCAAAACTTCGTAGTGTTGTATTTCATATGATAATATTGTTTATGCAACTGGGTCGATTAACAATGGGTTATACATGTTGGACATGGAATGTTCTGTACAACAAATTGATAACAAAAGGGCCAAGTATGCTGATGATAGCACCTTGCTATGGCATAGTCGTTTAGGCCATATTAACAAGAAGCGCATTAAGCGGTTGCATGATCATGGACTGCTGGGATCATTCTCCTATGAGGAGCTTGATACATGCAAAGCTTGTTTAATGGGTAAAATGGTGAAGAATCCTTTTACTAATAAAGGTGAAAGGGCTTCAGGTTTACTTGACCTTATTCACAGTGATGTGTGTGGGCCGTTTAGTAAACATGCCAGAGGTGGCTATTCATACTTCATTACTTTTACTGATGATTTCAGTAGGTGTGGTTATGTCTATCTAATGAGACATAAGAGTGAATCTTTTGACAAGTTCAAAGAATTCAAAAATGAAGTACAGAATCAGTTAAGCCGAAATATCAAGGCACTTCGTTCAGATCGAGGTGGAGAATACTTGAGTCGTGAGTTTACTGACTATCTGAAGGAGTGTGGGATTATCTCACAGCTCACTCCGCCAGGAACACCGCAATGGAATGGTGTGTCCGAGAGGAGAAATAGAACCTTATTGGATATGGTTCGTTCTATGATGAGTCAGGCTACTCTACCTTACTCCTTTTGGGGATTTGCACTGGAAATAGTTGCAAAGGTGCTAAACCGAGTGCCATCCAAGGCCGTTTCAAAGACACCATATGAGTTATGGTATGGGAAACAGCCGAGCTTGACATTTATCAAAATCTGGGGTTGCGAGGCTTATGTCAAAAAGCTCGCCTCTGGGAAACTGGAAAGCAGATCTGATAAATGTATATTTGTCGGTTACCCTAAAGAAACTAAGGGTTATTATTTCTATGATCCCAAAGAGAACAAAGTATTTGTTGCTCGAACGGCTATTTTTCTTGAGAAGGAATTTCTTCTGCAAGAGGCCAGTGGGAGAGAAATAAAGCTGGATGAAATTCCAGAAGAGGGACAAAGTATTCAAGCTCAGTTGGATGAGCCTGAGCCAATAGATCAGGTTAATATTCAACCTGAGGCTCAGATATCACGGGAACCGCGTAGATCGGGAAGGATTTGTCGTCAGCCTGAGCGCTATGACGGAGTCTACATCATTAATGATGAACCCCTCACTTATGCGGATGTGGTCAGTGGACCGGAATCAGCAAGATGGCTTGAAGCTATGCGAGCCGAGATGGACTCCATGTCAGAAAACCAAGTCTGGGATTTGGTTGATCCGCCTCCGGGAGTAATCCCTATAGGCTGTAAATGGATCTTCAAAAAGAAGAAAGACATGGACGGTAACGTGGTTTCCTATAAGGGCAGGCTAGTTGCGAAAGGTTTCAAACAAATCTACGGGATAGATTATGATGAAACTTTCTCTCCTGTAGCCATGTTCAAGTCAATTCGAATCATTCTCGCGATAGCAGCATATTATGATTATGAGACCTGGCAAATGGATGTGAAGACCGCTTTCCTTAATGGAAAACTGGAAGAGGATGTGTATATGACACAGCCTGAAGGTTTCATCAATCCATCAGAACGTCATAAAATATCCAAATTAAAGAAGTCCATTTATGGACTAAAACAAGCATCGAGAAGCTGGAATATTCGTTTTGATGAACCAGTTACTGAATTTGGTTTCATCAAAAATGAAGATGACCCGTGTGTATACAAAAGGTTTGGTAGGAGCGTGATTACTTTCCTAGTCCTCTACGTCGATGATATTTTGATCATTGGAAACAATATTCCTGATCTACATGCGGTCAAGGCATGGTTAAGAAAATGTTTCCAGATGAAAGATTTGGGAGAAGCAGCCTATGTATTAGGTGTGGAGATCTACAGAGATAGATCTAATAGGCTTCTCGGGCTGTGCCAGAGTACTTACATCGATAAGGTCCTGGAGAGATTCCATTTAGAAAATTCTAAAAGAGGATATCTTCCAGTCAGACATGGTCAGAATCTTTCAAATAGCCAGTGTCCTCAAACACAGTCTGAGAAAGATGAGATGGACAATACGCCTTATGCTTCGGCTATTGGGTCCATCATGTATGCGATGTTATGTACTCGCCCAGACGTCGCTTACGGGTTAAGCGTGACCAGTCGGTTCCAAAGTAATCCAGGGAAGGCACACTGGATTGCAGTCTAGAATATTTTGAAATATCTTCGGAGAACCAAAGATATGTTCTTGATTTATGGAGGTCAGGAAGAACTCAGTATTGAAGGATACACTGACGCTTCGTTCCAATCTGACCAAGACGATTTCCGATCGCAATCAGGCTATCTTTTTAGCTTGAATGGAGGAGCAGTGGTGTGGAAGAGTTTCAAACAGTCAATTGTTGCTGATTCCACAACAGAAGCTGAGTATGTTGTGTTGGGGTATGCCCTTAAGGCTAATGTTTGAGGCCTTGGGATTGTATAAGTATCATGTAATAAACTCTTATGTTTATAAAGGCATGGTTATTATTCAGGTTGCTACCTTGTCTGCTGTAATAAGTGTACTTCTGAATAATGTCTCAAAGCTGTTCAGCTAGGCTGACATGCATATGTCCTTAGTCGAGATATCTTGGTGAACATGAGACAGCCTTGATATGATTGAGACTAATATGTGTTCTAATCTTATAGGATGCTTCGAGCATGGAATAAGATGTAGACTCATGGGTACATTGGATGTACTGGACAGACCCTACTAGGATATTCAATTACTTGTCACAATGTGAATGATCCTTGTAAGCACCAAGTGGCACATGTCCTCTGACTTGAGATCACTTGTGTTTCTAAATGATGATTGTCATTGTCTTGAGGTAGTTCAATATCATTTGAAACATAATGATTATAGACTATCTTGGATGGTGAGCTTGAATCAGGTTAGGGCACTAGTGATAGACATAGGATTGCCGTCTCCTTGTTTAAGGAGTGTGATGTTCTAAAGGGGCCCCCCTATATGAGATGATTGAGATAGTGTATGGCCATACCCAGATGACTATGTTCATCTGATCTAATCATGCTCATCGTATTGGAGTTACAAGCTTGACCCGCTTGTCCAATAAGAACATCCAGTGGCAAAGGACACATGTATGCCTAGTGAAGTTGATTCACACTTGTGCTGTGGTTTGGGTGAAGTCTTGGAAGACTCTTTCCTTTATATCGGGAGACAGTGATGTGTTGCTAGATACCCCTCACTGATCGTGATAACGAAAGTTATCGTTACCGACATTTAAAGGAAACCCTCAGGGTCGCACAATTTGATGATATGGCTTACTTAAGTCAGATCGTGTGGACTGAATTGTTTGGGTTCAGTTTAAAGGGATAGAGGCTCTGATTGTAAGTGAGATCTGGTCTGATCATGTTTGATTGATTGGGACTTGAGATCGGTAAGCTTCGATCGAGAGTATTGATGCTAGATCGGTGAGATCAAGAGTATCACGAGATCAACGGTTAGATATTGAACCATTGGTTCAATGAGATCTAGACCATGGCTTGGGCTGGTTTAATTTGGTTCTTGAACCAAATTGAAATGGATTGAAGTGGCTTGAACCGGTTCACAAGGGTGAACGCTTGGTTCAAGGGGTTAGGCGTTTTGGTTCGGTAATGGGCGCATAGCTTCATCTCTTCCATTTATGGAAAGTATTGAAGGCGACTTCACCTTAACGCCAAAGCGTTTTGAACGCTCGACTTCACTCCTCTCTTCTCAAGGTTCATCCTTGGAGGTGAGTGCATTCGGACGAGAAGAGGAGGAAGGTTGCTCTCGCCAAGCTTGATCTCCAAATCTCCTTCACGCGACAAGGGATACTTTGGAGCCTTGCTAGCACAAGGGACGTTCAAGGTGTAGGCCTTCTTCTTCTTGTGTGCGATTCCTTTGGAGAAGTTCTCTTTGAACTTTGCTTCCAAGCCGACATCCGATCTATGGCATTGGTATGATCACATTCTTGATCTAATGAAATATTATAGTTGATCATATGAGCACATAAGCGATTGAATTCTTGAAACCCTAGCAAAATGCATGCGCCCCCTTGTTTAGGGTTTTCGGCCCCCCCCCCCCTCTTGAAAGGGGTTTTATCCGCTTGCGCTCCCCCTTGAAGGGGACCCTTCATGTTGCAGCCTCAGAAGCATCAAAGGAGGCAGTATGGATTCGTAAGTTCGTTCAGGAACTTGGTGTTGTTTCTTCGAGTGCAGATCCATTGGTTATCTTCTGTGATAACACTGGAGCAATTGCACAAGCAAAGGAACCACGATCACACCAGAAGTCCAAGCACATACAGAGAAGCTTTCATTTGATCCGTGAGATCATAGATCGAGAGATCAAGATCTGCAAGGTTCATACAGATGACAATCTAGCTGACCCGCTTACAAAGCCTCTGGCGCAGCAGAAGCATGAGAAGCACTGTAATAATATGGGTTTGAGATTTCTCAACCATTAGTTTAAGTGCAAGTGGGAGATTATTGGGGTATGCCCCTAAGGCTAAATGTTTGATGCCTTGGGTTATTATCAGTATCATGTACAAACTATGTATATGTTTTATAAAGGCAATTATTGTTATTCAGATTGTTGCATTACCTGCTGCTGTATGTATACTTCTGAGTAATGTCTCAATGATGTTCAGCTTAGCTGATTTTCAGAGTTGTCCTTAGTCGAGATATCTTGGTGAACATGAGACAGCCTTGATATGATTGAGACTAATATGTGTTCTAATCTTATAGGATGCTTCGAGCATGGAATAAGATTTAGACACATAGGTGCATTGGATGTACTGGACTGACCCTACTTAGGATATTCAATTGTTTGTCACAGTATGAATAAATCCTTATAAGCGAGCAAGTGGCATATTCCCTCTGACTTGAGATCACTTGTGTTTCTAAGTGATGATTGACATTGTCTTGAGGTAGTTCAATATCATTTGAAAGATAATGGTTAAGGATTATCTTGGATAGTGGGCATAAGTCATGTTAGGACACTAGCGATAGATAAAGGATTGCCTCTCCAAGTTGGAGTGTGGTGTTCTACTGGGGCCCCCTGGATGAGATGGTTGATAATGTGTATGGCCATACCCAGATGACTATGTTCATCTGATCTAACCATTCTCATCGTGTTGGAATTACAGGCTAGACACGCTTGTCCAACGTGAACATCTAGTGGCAAAGGGAACATGTATGCTGGGTGAATTGGATTCACACTTGTGCTATGTTTTGGGAGTAGTCTTGGAAGACTCTTTCCTTCATATCGGAAGACAGTGATGTGTTGCTAGATACCCCTCTCTGATCGTGATAACGTAAGTTATCATTACCGACGTTGAAGGAAACCCTTAGGGTCGCACAATTTGATGATATGGCTTACTTATGTCAGATCGTGTGGATTGGAATTATTCTAGTTCAGTTTAAAGCAATTTAAACTCTGATTGGAAGTGAGATCTTGTCTAATCATGTTTGATTGATTAGGGCATATGATCGGTAAGCTTCGATTGGGAGAACTGATGCTTGATCGTAAAGATCAAGAGATTCATTGAGATGTGTGGTTGGATCTTGAACCATTTGGTTCAATCAGATCAAGACCAGGGCTTGTTCGATTTGGTCCTTGAACCAAATGAAATTGAACCGGTTCACTTAGTGAACGCATGGTTCAACTGAGAGGTTTCGGTTGGTTCACTTAGGGTGAACGCATAGGAGTTAAAGAGGGAGTTAAGAAAGGGGGTTACATGTTTGGTTCTTACCAAATATGGTAACCGAATTTTTCCTTCTTGGACTCTCCCGCTCGGTTTTCAAAACCGCTCTTCTTCCTCCTCTCGCATTCTTCTTGCTCTTCATGAAAAGAAGGAGTTTAACCAAGCCAAGGGTGAACATCTCATCTCCTCACTCTATCAAAGACCCCTAGTGTCTTTGCTAGCACAAGGAGCACAAGGGAGAAGCAAAACATCATCTTGTGTGTGATACTTTTGGAGAAGAGGCACTCGCCCCTTTCTTCTTCCAAGCAGCCACTCAAAGCATGGCAATGGTAATGCTCTAACCTATCCTTTCAAGGTTGATCATATGTTTAAGTCATGTGATCTTTGAAACCTAGTATTTTCGCCGTCGCTACAAAATTTTGAATGCGCATGTGACCTAGGTTTCCTTTCACCATCAGAGTAGGACCGGTGAAGAACGGGAAGGACGGTCCTTCTATTCTCAAGGGCCGCACTGTGAGTCTCCTTTAAATTATTGTCATTTCTTTCCTGCAAGTAGTTAACTTTCGGTTTTCCCTATTTAAAAATACAAAAACACTATTTTCCAACCTCGTTAGTTAAATCGGTTTTTCTCTAGTTTATGATAATACCAAAAAAATTACTTTCGAAAATCGTTGTTTGCATGTTTGTGACTTACCCCTACATCACAACTCTACCACCCTCATTCTGGGGTCATTCACTTGAAACAGCTTCTCTGATACTGAATAACGTTCCTTCTAAGAGTGTCTCCAAGATACCATACGAGGTATGGAGTGGGAGATGCCCTAATCTCTCTTTTATCAGGATCTGGGGATGTGAGGCTTATGTCAAATATTAGGATTCTAGCAAGCTAGAACCTAGATCTGATAAATGCGTGTTTGTGGGGTACCCTAAGGAAACTAAGGGTTACTACTTCTATGTTCCCACCGAGAACAAAGTTTTTGTTCCTCGGGGTGCTGTCTTTGTAAAGAAAGAATTTCTCATGAAAGAAGTCAGTGGGATGACGTTTGACTTGGACGAGGTCCAAGTGCAACCACAAGACAAAGAGATTGAACCTGAGCCGCCTACACCAGTTGCTAGGCAACCTGAGGCTTAGACACAGGCCCGACGTAGGTCTGGGAGGATTCGTCATGTACCTGAGAGGTATGGTTCGCTACAGACCCAACACGACGAGATCTTCATCATTGAGGATGAACCCAGGACTTATGATGAGGCAGTCAGTGGACTGGACTCCGAGTGATGCCTTGAGGCCATGCGATCCGAAAAGGATTCTATGTCAGCTAACCAAGTATGGGATTTGGTTGAGCTTCCTGGTGGGATAAAATCCATAGGGTGTAAATGGGTCTTCAAGAGGAAGACAGACATGGATGGCAACATAGTTACATATAAAGGTAGACTAGAGGCTAAGGGATTCAAGCAAGTCCATGGGGTGGACTATGATGAAACCTTCTCACCAGTTGCCATGCTCAAATCCATTCGGATTTTGCTTGCTATAGTTGCATATCATGACTATGAGATATGGCAGATGGATGTGAAGACAACGTTCCTTAATGGGAAGCTGACTGAGGATGTGTACATGACACAACCTGATGGCTTCATCCATCCTGCAGATGCCAGTAAGGTCTGCAGGCTAAAGAAATTAATTTATAGATTAAAGCAATCATCTCAAATTTGGAATCTTCGGTTTGACTAAGCTGTGAGAGATTATGACTTTATCAAAAGCGAAGATGACGCCTATGTATACAGAAAATTCAGTGGGAGCTTCGTGACTTTTCTGGTCTTGTATGTCGATGACATACTGCTCATCGGAAACTACATCCCTAGTCTTCAAGCTATGAAGACATGGTTAGGGAAGTGTTTCGAGATGAAGGACTTAGGGGAGGCCACCTATATCTTAGGCGTGAGGATCTACCGGGATAGATCCAAGAGGCTCCTGGCCCTTAGTCAAAGTACTTACATTGACAAGGTCCTGGAGAGGTTCAACTTGGAGCAATCCAAGAAGGGATACCTTCCAGTGAGACATGGCCTTACTCTCTCAAAGAGGCAGTGTCCTACCACACATGCTGAGAGGGATGACATGAGTCGAGTGCCCTATGCTTGGCAGTGGGATCGATCATGTATGCAATGTTGTGTACTAGACCAGATGTGCCATATGTTGTGAGCATAACTAGCCGATACCAATCCAATCCAGGATTGCAGCACTGGGTGGCTATAAAGAACATCCTTAAGTATCCGGGATCGATAATGTATGTAATGTTCTTGGTCTATGGCGGACAGGAAAACCTCAGTATACAGGGCTACACTGATGCGTCGTTCTAGTCTGACCCTGACGACTTTAGATCGCAAGCCGGCTATGTGTTCAAGTTAAATGGAGGCGTTGTATGCTGGAAGAACTTCAAGCAGTCCACCATAGCTGATTCTACAACCGAGGCTGAGTATGTGGCCGCTTCTGAGGTAGCCAAAGAAACTGTTTGGATCAGGAAGTTCATTTCTGAACTTCAGGTGGTTCCAAGTGCAGTGGATCCCATTGAGCTCTATTGTGACAACAATGGCGCAATTGCACAAGCAAATAAACCACGGTCTCATCAAAGGTCCAAACATATACTCAGGAGATTTCACCTGATCAGAGAGATCATTGACAGAGGTGATGTCAAGATTAGCAGAGTTGACACAAACAACAATCTGGTAGACCCATTGACTAAGGCTTTGGCGCAACAGAAGCATGATGGTCACGCTAGAGATATGGGGATGAGATTTCTCTACCTCTAGGTCTTAGTGCTAGTGGGAGATTGTTGGTGTTTATGCCCTAGGACCTAGTGTTGGTCCATCTTTGTACTACTTAACTCTTATATCTATATATCTTTTTAGCATTGTCATTATCTATGTTTGTTTGCATCTGCGTTTATGTACTTACATGATAATGTCCCTGGAGACAGATTGGATCTGTGCTCAAATGATTGTCCCCAATCAATGTACCTGAGTGGATATGGGACAGCTCTGGTACTTGTGAGACTGGTATATGTTGGGAAACCCCGGGGATATTTTACAATTTTCAGAGATAGAGATTACACAAAACATTGCACAGTGGAAGAAATATCCCCGTAACGAGCCGGTCCCAAAAACCCAGTGAAGATCGCATGCGAGAGAGTCGACACGATGAGATAAAATATACCTTAAAGCAAGATGAGGCTGATGTCGTGATAGGCACCCAAGCGTGTGCCTTCTGTAGTTTCACACACACGGATGCCTCGAGTCCTCTTCTTCCATGCCCGGTGCTAGCCTCGGGAAGAAGAACGAAGCCCTTGTCACCTTCTTCAAGACTTGCGCCACCTTTAAGGATGAAGCGCCAAAGAAGAAGATGAGGAGAAGGAGAAGCCGCCAAGGTGAAGTCCCTCTTGCGCCAAGAGGAGAGGAAGAAGATCACTTGCGGCTTGATGGAAGAAGAAGGGTTGCACCTACTGAACCCCTGCTCTCGCCCTTCACCCTTTGCTCTCACCTCTTTCAGGGTTCACACCCCCAAGGAATTGAATACCTAAGAGGGGGGGCACCTAGGGCCACTTATATAGAGCAAGGGGCGGCCAGGGTTAGGGCTAAGCGCAATTTGCTTCTATAATGAAGCAAATTTGCCCACTTCACCCCATTATACCCCTTAGGTGCCAATGGGCTTGTTATTGGGCCTCATTGGTCAATGAGCAAGCCCATACTTCATTGAATGGGTTGATTAAGCCATTGGATCCAATCCAATGCAACCCAAATCCAAATGTGACCTAACCATGGTCAAATTCGGGTCAACCTACCATAAATGAAGTCTGGCTCCAATAACATTCTTCCATCTCATCAGGCCCATCGGTGCTGATGAATTCTCCTAAATAGATTTGAGTTATCCAATAATTCAATCATAAGGTTTCCCGATCAATACGAGAACTCAAGTATCAAGATGTGTGACCCTGTAGGTTCCTCTGACGCTAGCAGTGCTGACCAAAGGTCACCACAAGTAGTGACTGGCACCTAGTAGTGCATCGCTGCTACCCAGGTCATTGGAATGGATATCGACATCGACATCCCCATCATCGCAATTAGGTACAGATACATTCCAGTCTCCTTGCCGAACTGATATCCGATTGGACAAGTGTGTCACCACTTGTTCTCATCCAATCTCATGGTTATGACTAAATCAGGTCTCACCTGGGTATGGCTATACACTTTCAGTCATAGAACCATAGAGGAGCTCTATGGATATCAAACTTGCCATAGGGAAGGGGTGAAAGTCCCTAACAAGGGGGGGGGAGGCGAAACCCTAATAGCATGTGCAAATAAAACTTTTCTAGGGTTTCTTGAGGACCGAATAGTATGAACATATGATCAACTTAAGATTGAAAGCATAGAGATGCGTTACCATTGCCATTTCTTGGATGGCGTCTTGGAATCAAAGAATCGAATGCTTCTTCTCCAAAGGCAACGCACACAAGGTGAAGATGGCTTTCTCCTTGTCGTCCTTTGTGCTAGCAAAGATCTTCAAGTGTCCTTGTCGCGTGAAGGAGATTTTAGAGAAATGACCTCTTGCTTGCCGAATGGTTTTTCTCTCTTGGCGTGAAGACAACCCAAGTCGAGAGAGGAAGAGGCGATGCGTTGAGGCGTTATGGAGTTGTGGCGTTACATGACTTCCAAAAATAGAAAGTCATGAAGCCATGCGCCCACGCCATGATAACCGACCTAAACGCCTTCATATTGAACCACGCGTTCACACATGTGAACCGGTTCAAACCAATTCGGTTCAATTGCATTTGGTTCAAAGACCAAATCAAACCAGCATTGGTTCAGATCTTATCAAACCAAATGGTTTAAGATCTAACCGTTCATCTCTTGATGCTCTTGATCTCACTGATCTAGCATCAATATTCTCGATCGAAGCTTACCGATCTCAAGCCCTAATCAATCAAACATGATCAAACCAGATCTCACTTACAATCAGAGTTTAAATTCTTTTAAACTGAACCAAAACAATTCAGTCCACACGATCTGACATAAGAAAGCCATATCATCAAATTGTGCGACCCTAAGGGTTTCCTTTAAATGTCGGTAACGATAACTTACGTTATCACAATCAGTGAGGGGTATCTAGCAACACATCACTGTCTCCCGATATAAAGGAAAGAGTCGTCCAAGACTACACCCAAACCACAGCACAAGTGTGAACCTAAGTCACTTGACATATGTGTTTCCTTTGCCACTGGATGTTCATATTGGACAAGCGTGTCAAGCCTGTAATTCCAATATGATGAGAATGATTAGATCAGATGAAACATAGTCATCTGGGTATGGCCATACACTTTCTCAATCATCTCATCCAGGGGGCCCCTATAGAACATCACACTCCAATCAAGGAGACGGCAATTCTATATCTATCACTAGTGCCCTAACATGACTCATGCTCATTATCCAAGATAGTCTATAACCATTATGTTTCAAATGATATTGAACTACCTCAAAACAATGCCAATCATCATTTAGAAACAGAAGTGATCTCAAGTCAGAGGAAATATGCCACTTGTTTGCATATAAGGATTATTCACATTGTGACAAGCAATTGAATATCCTAAGTAGGGTCTGTCCAGTACATCCAATGTACCCATGAGTCTACATCTTATTCCATGCTCGAAGCATCCTATAAGATTAGAACACATATTAGTCTCAATCATATCAAGGCTATCTCATGTTCACCAAGATATCTCGACTAAGGACAAAACTGCATGTCAGCCAAGCTGAATAGCATTGAGACATTATTCAGAAGTATACATATTGCAGCAGATACTGTAACAACCTGAATAACAACCATTGCCTTTATAAACATAGAGTTTATACATGATACTGAAATAATCCCAAGTCCTCAAACATTAGCCTTAAGGGCATACCCCAACAATCTCCCACTTGCACTTAATCTAATGGTTGAGAAATCTCAAACCCATATTATTACAGTGCTTCTCATGCTTCTGCTGCGACAGAGGCTTTGTAAGCGGGTCAGCCAGATTGTCATCTGTATGAACCTTGCAGACTTTGATCTCGCCACGATCAATGATCTCCCGGATCAAGTGAAACCTTCTCTGTATGTGCTTGGACTTCTGGTGCGACCGTGGTTCCTTTGCTTGTTCTATTGCTCCAGTGTTATCACAGAAGATAACCAAAGGATCTGCACTCGAAGGAACAACACCAAGTTCCTGAAAGAACTTACGAATCCACACTGCCTCCTTGGATGCTTCTGAGGCTGCAACATACTCGGCTTCTGTTGTGGAATCAGCAACAATTGACTATTTGAAACTTTTCCACACCACTGCTCCTCCATTCAAGCTAAAAACATAGCCTGATTGCGATCGGAAATCATCCTGGTCAGATTGGAACGAAGCGTCAGTATATCCTTCAATACTGAGTTCTTCCTGACCTCCATATATCAAGAACATATCTTTGGTCCTCCGAAGATATTTCAAAATGTTCTTGACCGCAATCCAGTGTGCCTGCCCTGGATTACTTTGGAATCGACTGGTCACGCTTAACCCGTAAGCGACGTCTGGGCGAGTACACAACATCGCATACATAATGGACCCAATAGCCGAAGCATAAGGCGTATTGTCCATTTCATCTTTCTCAGTCTGTGTTTGTGGACACTGACTCTTTGAAAGATTCAGACCATGTCTGACTGGAAGATATCCTCTTTTAGAATTTTCTAAATGGAATCTCTCCAGGACTTGATCGATGTAAGTACTCTAGCACAGCCCGAGAAGCCTCTTAGATCTATCTCTGTAGATCTTCACACCTAATACATAGGCTGCTTCTCCTAAATCTTTCATCTGGAAACATTTTCTTAACCATGCTTTTACGGCATGTAGTTCAGGAACATCGTTTCCAATGATCAAGATATCATCGACGTAGAGGACTAGGAAAGTAATCACGCTCCCACTAAACCTCTTATATACACACGGGTCATCTTCATTCTTGATGAAACCAAATTCACAGATTGATTCATCAAAATGAATATTCCAGCTTCTTGATGCTTGTTTAAGTCCATAAATGGACTTCTTTAATATGCATATTTTATGACGATCTGATGGATTAGTGAAACCTTCAGGTTGTGTCATATACACATCCTCTTCTAGTTTTCCATTAAGGAAAGCGGTCTTCACATCCATTTGCCATATCTCATAATCATAATATGCCGCTATCGCAAGAATAATCCGAATAGACTTGAACATGGCTACAGGAGAGAAAGTTTCATCATAATCTATCCCGTAGATTTGTTTGAAACCTTTCGCAACTAGCCTGCCTTTATAGGTAACCACATTACCATCCATGTCAATCTTCTTCTTGAAGATCCATTTACAGCCTATAGGGATTACTCCCGGAGGCGGATCAACCAAATCCCAAACTTGGTTATCTGACATGGAGTCCATCTCGGCTCGCATAGCTTCAAGCCATCTCGCTGATTCCGGTCCACTGACCGCATCCGCATAAGTGAGGGGTTCATCATCAATGATGTAGACTCCATCATAGCGCTCAGGCTGTCGACGGATCCTTCCCGATCTTCGCGGTTCCCGTGATATCTGAGCCTCAGGTTGTTCAGTAACCTGATCTACTGGCTCAGGCTCATCCAACTGTGCTTGACTACTTTGTCCTTCTTCTGGATTCTCATCCAGCTTTATTTCTCTCCCACTGGCCTCTTGCAGAAGAAATTCTTTCTCAAGAAAAATAGCCGTACGAGCAACAAATACTTTGTTCTCATTGGGATCGTAAAAATAATAACCCTTGTTTCTTTAGGGTAACCGACAAAGATACATTTCTCAGATCTGCTCTCTAGTTTCCCAGAGGCGAGCTTTTTGACATAAGCCTCGCAACCCCAGATCTTAATAAATGTCAAGCTCGGCTGTTTCCCATACCATAACTCATATGGAGTCTTTGAAACGGCCTTGGATGGCACTCGGTTTAGTACCTTTGCAGCTGTTTCCAGTGCAAATCCCCAAAAGGAGTAAGGTAGAGTAGCCTGACTCATCATAGAACGAACCATATCCAGTAAGGTTCTATTTCTCCTCTCGGACACACCATTCCATTGCGGTGTTCCTGGCGGAGTGAGCTGTGAGATAATCCCACACTCCTTTAGATAGTCAGTAAACTCATGACTCAAGTATTCTCCACCTCGATCTGAACGAAGTGCCTTGATATTTCGGCCTAGCTGATTTTGTACTTCATTTTTGAACTCTTTGAACTTGTCAAAAGATTCACTCTTATGTCTCATTAGATAGACATAACCATACCTACTGAAATCATCAGTAAAGGTAATGAAGTATGAATAGCCACCTCTGGCATGTTTACTAAATGGCCCACACACATCACTGTGAATGAGGTCAAGTAAACCTGAAGCCCTTTGACCTTTGTTGGAAAAAGGAGACTTCGTCATTTTACCCATTAAACAAGCTTTGCATGTATCAAGCTCCTCATAGGAGAATGATCCCAGCAGTCCATGTTCATGCAACCGCTTAATGCGCTTCTTGTTAATATGGCCTAAACGACTATGCCATAGCAAGGTGCTGTCTTTTGCATACTTGGCTTTCTTAATATCAATCTGTTGTATTGAACATTCCATGTCCAACATGAATAACCCATTAGCATAAACAATATTATCAAAAGAAATATAACACTTTGAAATCTTGCATTCAAAGGAAAACCCTTTCCTGACAAGAGCAGGAATAGAGATAATATTCTTAGTTATGCTCGGTACAAAATAACAATTGTCCAGTTCTAATACAAGACCAGATGGTAAAGAGATGTGATAAACTCCTACAGCAACAGCAGCAACCCGTGCCCCGTTTCCTACTCGTAGGTCCACCTCATGCTGTCCCACCTGTCTTCTTCTCTTGAGTTCCTGTACATTTGAACAAATGTGAACTCCACATGCAGTGTCCAACACCCATGAAATAGAAGAAGAAGATACCATGACTTCAGTCACGAAAATACCTGAGCCAGAAGCGAAAGAGTTGCTTCCCTTCTTATCTCCTTGGAGCGCTTTACAGTCCTTTTTCCAGTGACCCAGCTGGCCACAATGGAAACATCTATATTCCTTTGATCGCTTGAGCTTTTGTTTCAGAGCCTTGTTGTAGCTCTTGACAGGGACTTTGCCCTTCTTCCCCTTCTTCTTGTTCCTTGAAGGAACCATTAGGACAGAGGATGAAGGCGTTCCCTTCTCACGAGACTGAGTCTGCTCAGTAGTCAAGAGCATGTTCAGTAACTCTGCCGGGGTACAGTCGATCTTGTTCATATTAAAATTAATGATGAACGGATCGAAAGAGGCCGGGAGAGACTGCAAGATGATGTCTATAACAAGCTCCTGATTGATGGTATGTCCCAGTTTCTCTAGAGCCTCCTTGTACCCAATCATCTTGAGCACGTGAGCTCCCACTGGACTCCCTTCAGTCAGTTTGCTCTGAAAGAAAAGTTTCATCAAATTATAGCGTTCAGTCCTTGCCTGTGCAGCATATAGCAGCTTGAGGTTTGCTATAATTTCTATAGCAGATAAATCCTCATGCTGACGCTGCAGCTGTGGCGTCATAGACGCTAGCATAAGGCAAGCGACATCAATGCTATCATTGACATGCTTTTCATAAGCTTCCCGAACCGCCCTTGCGGCGTTCACAGCGGGTTGAGGCGGTATAGCCGTGTCGAGGACATACAGTTTCCTCTCAGCCTTAAGAACAATCTTAAGGTGTCCGTACCAGTCTGAGAAGTTTGGCCTAGCAAACTTCTCCCTTTCTAGTAGGGATCGAACATAGAACACTGTGGTGTTCGTTGCTGCAGTAATCTACAACAATGCAAGAACAGCAAGGTCAGTATCAATGTTAGAATCAATTCAGGACTTAAGAATGATTCTTTTCTCACTATTTTATCTGGCTGAAAAATCCAGCAAAACAGCCCGAAAGAGTAAAACTCTTTTAGTGAGATGGGATCCAGATTTCATACTTGGTCTCCGCGTCCCGCTCAGGCGAGATAAGATGCACAGAGAGTACAAGCACTAATCTCTGGTAGGCAATCCCTGCCAATCGCCAACCCATGCGATTCCCCTTCATCTGGGCAATCCAGCAGACTGTGCCAACTGAGTTGGTACAACACAGTCTCTGATCCCACAGATGGCTACCTCCATATGGCTACCATATGCTCAATATGTAGCCAACATGGTCAAGCTGACCCGACCTACTCCCTGGACCACCACGTGCTATGCTGAGCAACGAGAAGCGATAAATCCCTTCTCTGTAACACGCAGGTGTAATCACACACCGTCTGAAGATAGATGGGCGTGCCCACTGAGTGGGTACAACACGGCCCCAACGATAGTCAGAACAGTGAGGTTTTGCGTCAGAAGGCTATCGTGCTTGATATTTCACGTTGGATTTTAATGGTCCTTTTATCTTCTTACTATCATTCAAACCCTATGGTGATAGCAGAAGAATAGATCATGCAGTTACTAAATTACTTAAACAGTAAATTAAAAGCATGATGATCTTATGTGGTAAAAGCCCATTAAGCCTAAGTAAGACCTTAATAAACTTAAGTCTTCACTTGAGCTCTTCATGGGTCTTTTGCATTTCCTCTGGCCCAACCCGGGCCCAAGCGCCCACTACAGCTCAGATGCGCCCACCAGGTAAAATGCGCCTGTCCTAGAGTCGAACCCTAGACCTCCCACTGGTGAAGCCACTTGCTGCATGCGCCTCTGCCATGTGTGCTCTGTGCTCATGTCTGATTAAATTACAATTTAATCTATCTAGACATGATTGACATGCAGGTCAATTAAACTTTATAAATTAATTAAAATGTGATGCGCAGATCACAATAATAATTTACAATTTAATCCAGGCACGCAGGCCCCAGCACAGCACACATTAATTGGGCAGCCCACATAAGATGAAATAAACATTCATTCATGTTATACAAACAACATGTGATCCAATAAAGAAAATAAAATTTTTGAAAATCCCATTGGCATCAATTTTATTTCCTTATGTTCCCTACTACCTTACAACGGTCCATTAATAGGGATCCACTCATCAGACCTAGTCAGACCCACTGCCCTTGCATGCACCAAGTCATAACCGACTTGAGTCGACCTCATGGTCAACTATGCATGCGTGAAGGGCTGAACGTCCCTCATGAGTTTTGGCAAGCGGGTGTGACCCCGGGCCTAAATCATGAGCGTTCACTGGTTGTCTCAATCAGACATCGCTATACGCCCAGTATGCAGTCGACCTATAGCCACCTCATGCTTGCGCATAGGTGCCATCTGGTCGACCCATCTAGGTTGTCAGATGGTCTGATCAGACAGTTGGGTCTATACTAGAGGATGATTTCAACCCTAATAACCCGTCTAAGGTATTATAGCAGGTGCTCATAGATCTAGATGGAGCGCGCAAGATGTTAAGTTTTTACAAAACACTTTAACATGCGCCAACAAGTAAAAACATACATCATGTAATTTCGCAAACTAACATGTAGTTGCGCAAGATGATAACTTCTAGATCTACATATCAAACGCAACGCAAACTAGGATCACAAATTAACATCAAGCAATCATATGATTCATACGATACCACCTCTGATACCAATTGAAAGTCCCTAACAAGGGGGGGGGGGGGGGGGGCGAAACCCTAATAGCATGTGCAAATAAAACTTTTCTAGGGTTTCTTGAGGATCGAATAGTATGAACATATGATCAACTTAAGATTGAAAGCATAGAGATGCGTTACCATTGCCATTTCTTGGATGGCGTCTTGGAATCAAAGAATCGAATGCTTCTTCTCCAAAGGCAACGCACACAAGGTGAAGATGGCTTTCTCCTTGTCGTCCTTTGTGCTAGCAAAGATCTTCAAGTGTCCTTGTCGCGTGAAGGAGATTTTAGAGAAATGACCTCTTGCTTGCCGAATGGTTTTTCTCTCTTGGCGTGAAGACAACCCAAGTCGAGAGAGGAAGAGGCGATGCGTTGAGGCGTTATGGAGTTGTGGCGTTACATGACTTCCAAAAATAGAAAGTCATGAAGCCATGCGCCCACGCCATGATAACCGACCTAAACGCCTTCATATTGAACCACGCGTTCACACATGTGAACCGGTTCAAACCAATTCGGTTCAATTGCATTTGGTTCAAAGACCAAATCAAACCAGCATTGGTTCAGATCTTATCAAACCAAATGGTTTAAGATCTAACCGTTCATCTCTTGATGCTCTTGATCTCACTGATCTAGCATCAATATTCTCGATCGAAGCTTACCGATCTCAAGCCCTAATCAATCAAACATGATCAAACCAGATCTCACTTACAATCAGAGTTTAAATTCCTTTAAACTGAACCAAAACAATTCAGTCCGCACGATCTGACATAAGAAAGCCATATCATCAAATTGTGCGACCCTAAGGGTTTCCTTTAAATGTCGGTAACGATAACTTACGTTATCACAATCAGTGAGGGATATCTAGCAACACATCACTGTCTCCCGATATAAAGGAAAGAGTCATCCAAGACTACACCCAAACCACAGCACAAGCGTGAACCTAAGTCACTTGACATATGTGTTTCCTTTGCCACTGGATGTTCTTATTGGACAAGCGTGTCAAGCCTGTAATTCCAATATGATGAGAATGATTAGATCAGATGAAACATAGTCATCTGGGTATGGCCATACACTTTCTCAATCATCTCATCCAGGGGGCCCCTATAGAACATCACACTCCAATCAAGGAGACGGCAATTCTATATCTATCACTAGTGCCCTAACATGACTCATGCTCATTATCCAAGATAGTCTATAACCATTATGTTTCAAATGATATTGAACTACCTCAAAACAATGTCAATCATCATTTAGAAACAGAAGTGATCTCAAGTCAGAGGAAATATGCCACTTGTTTGCATATAAGGATTATTCACATTGTGACAAGCAATTGAATATCCTAAGTAGGGTCTGTCCAGTACATCCAATGTACCCATGAGTCTACATCTTATTCCATGCTCGAAGTATCCTATAAGATTAGAACACATATTAGTCTCAATCATATCAAGGCTGTCTCATGTTCACCAAGATATCTCGACTAAGGACAAAACTGCATGTCAGCCAAGCTGAACAGCATTGAGACATTATTCAGAAGTATACATATTGCAGCAGATACTGTAACAACCTGAATAACAACCATTGCCTTTATAAACATAGAGTTTATACATGATACTGAAATAATCCCAAGGCCTCAAACATTAGCCTTAAGGGCATACCCCAACAAGGGGCAAATCCTCTATCTATCCATTGACCTTCTCATGTGGGTTGTGACATGCTCAATGACAACCGTTATCAACCCCCAACTACGGCGAAGTGTTTGGTTGTATCAAAACATATCCCTAACCATATAGAATGGCCAATGACCTCAAGTCAAGGGATCAATGCATCCCCAATCACTTGTGAGGATAACTCGTGACACCAAGTCATTGCCTCACAACGGGTCGTTCCAATATATCCACCACTGATATACCCATATGTCTGCGTTAGCACCTCGTGCCTAACCAGCCCATATAATAGTCTCACAAGTACCAGAGGTGTCCCATATCCACTCAGGTACATCGACTGGGGACATACATTTGAGCACAGATCCAATCTGTCTCCAGGGACATTATCATATAAGTACATAATCGCATATGTAAGCAAATATTGATAATGACAATGCCAGAGTGATATATATATATAATATAAATGTCAAGTAGTATAATAATGGACCAAAACTAGGTCCTAGGGCATATACACCAACAATCTCCCACTTGCACTAAGACCTAGAGGTTGAGGAATCTCAACCCCATATCTCTAGCGTGACAGTCATGCTTCTGCTACGCCAAAGCCTTGGTCAATGGGTTTGCTAGATTGTTCTCTGTGTCAACTCTGCTAATCTTGACATCACCTCTGTCTATGATCTCTCTAATCAGGTGAAATCTTCAGAGTATGTGTTTGGATCTTTGATGAGAACGTGGTTCCTTGGCTTGTGCAATTGCTCCATTGTTATCACAGTAGACATCAATGGGATCCACTGCACTGGGAACCACCTGAAGTTCGGAAATGAACTTCCTTATCCAAACAGCCTCTTTGGCTGCCTCAGAAGCGGCCACATACTCAGCCTCGGTTCTAGAATCGGCAATTGTGGATTGCTTGAAGCTCTTCCAGCAAATAGCACCTCCATTCATCTTAAACACATAGCCAGCCTGCGATCTAAAGTCATCAGGGTCAGACTGGAAAGATGCATCAGTGTAGCCCTGCATACTGAGCTCCTCCTGTCCCCCATAGACTAGGAACAAATCCTTAGTTCTTCTCAGATACTTTAGGATGTTCTTTACAGCCACCCAGTGTTGTAAACCAGGATTGGATTGGTATCGGCTGGTTATGCTCACAGCATAAGCTACATCTAGTATAGTACACAACATTGCATACATGATCAATCCCACTGCCGAAGCATAAGGCACTCGACTCATGTCATCCCTCTCAACTTGTGTGGTTGGACACTGGCTCTTTGAGAGAGTAAGGCCATGTCTCACTGGAAGGTACCCTTTCTTGGATTACTCCAAGCTAAACATCTCTAGGACCTTATCAATGTAAGTACTTTGACTAAGGGCTAGGAGCCTCTTGGATCTATTCCTATAGATCCTCATGCCTAGAATATAGGCGGCCTCCCCTAAGTCCTTCATCTCAAAACACTTCCCTAACCATGTCTTCACAGCTTGAAGACTAGGGATGTCGTTCCCGATGAGTAGTATGTCATCGACATACAAGACCAGAAAAGTCACCAAGCTCCCACTGAATTTTCTGTATACATAGGCGTCATCTTCACTTTTGATAAAGCCATAATCTCTCACAGCTTCATCAAATCGAAGATTCCAACTTCAAGATGCTTGCTTTAATCCATAAATGGATCTCTTTAGCCTGCAGAGCTTATCTGCCTCTGCAGGATGGATGAAGCCATTAGGTTGTGTAATATATACATCCTCAGTTGGCTTCCCATTAAGGAACGCTGTTTTTACATCCATCTGTCATATCTCATAGTCATGATATGCAATTATAGCAAGCAGAATCCTAATGGATTTAAACATAGCAACTGGCGAAAAGGTTTCATCATAGTCCACCCCGTGGACTTGTTTGAATCCCCTAGCCACTAGTCTACCTTTATAGGTAACTACGTTGCCATCCATGTCTGTCTTCCTCTTGAAGACCCATTTACACCCTATGGTTTTTACCCCATCAGGTAACTCAACCAAATCCTAGACTTGGTTAGTTGACATGGAATCCATCTCGGATCGCATGGCCTCAAGCCATCTCTCGGAGTCTGGTCCACTGACCGCCTCATCATAGGTCCTGGGTTCATCTTCAATGATGAAGATACCGTCGTGTTGGGTCAGCAGCGACCCATACCTCTCAAGTACATGGCGAATCCTCCCAGACCTATGCGGGGCCTGTGTCTGAGCCTCAGGTTGCCCATCAACCGGTGTAGGTGGCTCAGGTTCCATCTCTGTGTCTTGTGGTTGTACTTGGACCTCGTCCAAGTCAAACTTCCTCCCACTAACTGAAAGTCCCCTTAATCTAGGGGGGCCGAAACCCTAAGGGAGGCGCATATAAAATTCGCATGGGAAGCTAGGGTTTCAAGAGATCTTAATATATCATATGATCAACTTTCGAATGCTAGTATAGAAGAGAAAGATCCATACCATCGCCATCTCTTGGATGGTGTCTTGGAAGCAGAGAGCGAGAGGATCTCCTCCAAAGGATGCGCACACAAGATGAAGAAGCCGCCTACTCCCTTGGTGCTCCTTGTGCTAGCAAGGTTCCAAGAGGTGCTTGTCATGTGGAAGGAAAGAGATATTTTTTCTTCTTGGCCGAATCCTCTCCTAGAGACTTGAAGTCGTCACCACACACGAGTGTGTCGAGAGAGAAGGGCGAGGGGCGAGAATAGAGCTTCCCTTTTGCGTGAACATGAGGCGTGGTCACGTTTAGAGAAGTGCTATCTAAAAATAGCAAAGTCTCCAATTCATGCGAACATGAATTTTCCTTAACGCTATTAGCTCTCCCCTTTGAACCATGCGCTCATATGATGAGCCGGTTCAAGTTGGTTCAGTTCAAGAAACCAAATAAGCCAAGCAATTAGTCTAGATCTCAATTAAACCCTAAGGCTTCAGATCTAACCGTTGATCTCTCGATGCTTCTGATCTCACCGATCTAGCATCCATTCTCTCAATCGAAGCTTACCGATCTCAAGCCCTAATCAATCAAACATGATCAGACCAGATCTCACTTACAATCAGAGACTAAATTCCTTTAAACTGAACTTAAACAATTCAATCCACACGATCTGACTTAAGTAAGCCATATCATCAAATTGTGCGACCCTGAGGGTTTCCTTTAAATGTCGGTAACGATAACTTACGTTATCACGAACAGTGAGGGGTATCTAGCAACACATCACTGTCTCCCGATATAAAGAAAAGAGTCTTCCAAGACTACACCCAAACAACAGCACAAGTGTGAATCAACTCACTAGGCATACATGATTCCTTTGCCACTGGATGTTCTTATTGGACAAGCGTGTCAAGCTTGTAACTCCAATATGATGAGCATGATTAGATCAGATGAACACAGTCACCTGGGTATGGCCATACACTCTCTCAATCATCTCATCCAGGGGGCCCCTTTAGAACATCACACTCCTTAAACAAGGAGACGACAATCCTATGTCTATCACTAGTGCCCTAACCTGACTCAAGCTCACCATCCAAGATAGTCTATAATCATTATGTTTCAAATGATATTGAACTACCTCAAAACAATGACAATCATCATTTAGAAACACAAGTGATCTCAAGTCAGAGGACATGTGCCACTTGTAGCAAACAAGGATTATTCACATTGTGACAAGCAATTGAATATCCAAATAGGGTCTGTCCAGTACATCCAATGTACCCATGAGTCTACATCTTATTCCATGCTCGAAGCATCCTATAAGATTAGAACACATATTAGTCTTAATCATATCAAGGCTGTCTCATGTTCACCAAGATATATCAACTAAGGACTTAACTGCATGTCAGCCTAGCTGAACAGCTTTGAGACATTATTCAGAAGTACACTTATTGCAGCAGACAATGTAACAAACTGAATAACAACCATGCCTTTATAAACATAAGAGTTTATACATGATACTGTTACAATCCCAAGGCCTCAAACATTAGCCTTAAGGGCATACCCCAACAATCTCACACTTGCACTTAATCTAATGGTTGAGAAATCTCAAACCCATATTATTACAGTGCTTCTCATGCTTCTGCTGCGCCAGAGGCTTGGTAAGCGGGTCTGCCAGATTGTCATTTGTATGAACCTTGCAGACTTTGATCTCGCCACGATCTATGATCTCCCTGATCAAATGAAACCGTCTCTGTATGTGCTTGGACTTCTGGTGCGACCGTGGTTCCTTTACTTGTGCGATTGCTCCAGTGTTATCACAGAAGATAACCAAAGGATCTGCACTCGAAGGAACAACACCAAGTTCTCTCACGAACTTACGAATCCACACTGCCTCCTTGGATGCTTCCGAGGCTGCAACATACTCGGCTTCTGTTGTGGAATCAACAACAGTTGACTGTTTGAAACTCTTCCACACCACCGCTCCTCCATTCAAGCTAAAAACATAGCCTGATTGCGATCGGAAATCATCCTGGTCAGATTGGAACGAAGCGTCAGTATATCCTTCAATACTGAGTTCTTCCTGACCACCATACACCAAGAACATATCTTTGGTCCTCCGCAGATATTTTAAAATGTTCTTGACCGCAATCCAGTGCGCCTGACCTGGATTACTTTGGAACCGACTGGTCACGCTTAACCCGTAAGCGACGTCTGGGCGAGTACACAACATCGCATACATAATGGACCCAATAGCCGAAGCATAAGGCGTATTGTCCATTTCATCTTTCTCAGTCTGTGTTTGTGGACACTGACTCTTTGAAAGATTCAGACCATGTCTGACTGGAAGATATCCTCTTTTAGAATTCTCTAAATGAAATTTCTCCAGGACTTTATCGATGTAAGTACTCTGGCACAGCCCGAGAAACCTCTTAGATCTATCCCTGTAGATCTTCACACCTAACACATAGGCTGCTTCTCCAAGATCTTTCATCTGGAAACACTTTCTTAACCATGCCTTAACCGCATGCATTTCAGGAATGTCGTTTCCAATGATCAAGATATCATCGACGTAGAGGACTAGGAAAGTAATCACGCTCCCACTAAACCTCTTATATACACACGGGTCATCCTCGTTCTTGATGAAACCAAACTCACTGATTGATTCATCAAAACGAATATTCCAGCTTCTAGATGCTTGTTTAAGTCCATAAATGGACTTCTTTAACTTGCATATTTTATGACGATCTGATGGATTAGTGAAACCTTCTGGTTGTGTCATATACACATCCTCATCCAGATTTCCATTCAGGAAAGTTGTCTTCACATCCATTTGCCAAATCTCATAATCATAATATGCAGCTATCGCGAAAAGAATCCGAATAGACTTAAACATAGCTACAGGTGAGAAATTTTCATCATAATCTATCCCGTAGATTTGTTTGAAACCTTTCGCAACTAGCCTGCCTTTATAGGTAACCACGTTACCATCCATGTCAATCTTCTTCTTGAAGATCCATTTACAGCCTATAGGGATTACTCCCGGAGGCGGATCAACCAAATCCCAAACTTGGTTATCTGACATGGAGTCCATCTCGGCGCGCATAGCTTCAAGCCATCTCGCTGATTCCGGTCCACTGACCGCATCCGCATAAGTAAGGGGTTCATCATTATCAATGATGTAGACTCCGTCATAGCGCTCAGGCTGTCGACGGATCCTTCCCGATCTTCGCGGTTCCCATGATATCTGAGCCTCAGGTTGTTCAATAACCTGATCAACCGGCTCAGGCTCATCCAACTGTGCTTGACTACTTTGTCCTTCTTCTGGATTCTCATCCAACTTTATTTCTCTCCCACTGGCCTCTTGCAGAAGAAACTCCTTCTCAAGAAATATGGCCGTCCGAGCAACAAATACCTTGTTCTCTTTGGGATCGTAGAAATAATAACCCTTAGTTTCCTTAGGGTAACCGACAAAGATACATTTGTCAGATCTGCTCTCTAGTTTCCCAGAGGCGAGCCTTTTAACATAAGCCTCGCAGCCCCAGATCCTGATAAATGTCAAGCTAGGCTGTTTCCCATACCATAATTCATATGGGGTCTTTGAAACTGCCTTGGATGGCACTCGGTTTAGTACCTTTGCAGCTATTTCCAGTGCAAATCCCCAAAAGGAATATGGAAGAGTAGCCTGACTCATCATAGAACGAACCATATCAAGTAACGTTCTATTTCTCCTTTCGGACACACCATTCCATTGCGGTGTTCCTGGCGGAGTGAGCTGTGAGATAATCCCACACTCCTTCAGATAGTCAGTAAACGCATGACTTAGGTATTCTCCACCTCGATCAGAACGAAGTGCCTTGATACTTCGGCCTAGCTGATTCTGTACTTCATTCTTGAACTCTTTGAACTTGTCAAAAGATTCACTTTTATGTCTCATTAAATAGACATACCCATATCTACTGAAATCATCAGTAAAGGTAATGAAGTACTGATAGCCACCTCTGGCATGTTTACTAAATGGCCCACACACATCACTGTGTATAAGGTCAAGTAAACCTGAAGCCCTTTGACCTTTGTTAGGAAAAGGTGACTTTGTCATTTTACCCATTAAACAAGCCTTGCATGTATCAGTCTCCTCATAGGAGAATGATCCCAGCAGTCCATGATCATGCAACCGCTTAATGCGTTTCTTGTTAATATGGCCTAAACGACTATGCCATAGCAAGGTGCTGTCATCAGCATACTTGGCTTTCTTAATATCAATATTTTGTATAGAACATTCCATGTCCAACATGAATAACCCATTGTTAATTGAACCAGTAGCATAAACAATATTATCAAAAGATAAAACACACTTTGAAATATTGCATTCAAAGGAAAATCCCTTCCTGACAAGAGCAGGAATAGAGATAATATTCTTAGTAATGCTGGGAACAAAGTAACAACTGTTTAGTTCTAATACAAGTCCAGATGGCAAAGAGATGAAATAGTCTCCTACAGCAACAGCAGCAACCCGTGCCCCGTTTCCAACTCGTAGGTCCACCTCATGCTGTCCCACCTGTCTTCTTCTCTCGAGTTCCTGTACATTTGAACAAATGTGAACTCCACATGCAGTGTCCAACACCCATGAAATAGAAGAAGATGAAACCATGACTTCCGTCACGTATATACCTGAGCCAGAAGCAAAGCTTCCCCTCTTATCTCCTTGGAGCGCTTTACAGTCCTTTTTCCAGTGACCTAGCTGGCCACAGTGGAAACATCTGTATTCCTTTGACCGCTTGACTTTTTGCTTCAGTGCCTTGCTGTAACTCTTGACAGGGGTCTTGCCCTTCTTCCCCTTCTTCTTGTTCCTTGAAGGAACCATTAAGACAGAGGTTGAAGGCTTTCCCTTTAGAGTTTCCTCAGTAGTCAAGAGCATATTCAGCAGCTCTGCCGGAGTACAATCGATTTTGTTCACATTAAAGTTAATAATGAACGCAACGAAAGAGGGCGGGAGAGACTGCAGAATAATGTCTACAGCAAGCTCCTGATTGATGGTATGCCCCAGTTTCTCTAGAGCCTCCTTGTGCCCATTAATCTTGAGCACGTGAGCTCCCACTAGGCTCCCTTCAGCCAGTTTGCTCTGAAAGAACAGCTTTGTCAGATTATAGCGTTCTGTCCTCGCCTGTGCCGCATACAGCATCTTGAGGTTTGCTATCATGTCTATAGCAGACATATCCTCATGCTGACGCTGCAGCGGTGGCGTCATAGACGCTAGCATCAGGCAAGCGACATCAATGCTATCATTGACGTGCTTTTCATAAGCTTCCCGAACCGCCCTTGCGGCGTTCGGAGCGGGCTGAGGCGGTATCGCCGTCTCGAGGACATACAGTTTCCTCTCTGTCTTAAGAACAATCTTAAGGTGTCCGAACCAGTCTGAGAAGTTCGGCCCAGCAAACTTCTCTCTTTCCAGTAGGGATCGCACATTGAAGCTCATGGTGTTCGTTGCTGCAGGTATCTACAACAATGCAAGAACAGCAAGGTCAGTATCAATGTTAAGAATCAATCAGGACTTAAGAATGATTCCTTTTTCTCACTATTTTATCTGGTTGAAAAATCCAGCAAAACAGCCCGAAAGAGTAAAACTCTTTTAGTGAGATGGGATCCAGATTTCATACTTGGTCTCCGCGTCCCGCTCAGGCGAGATAAGATGCACAGAGAGTACAAGCACTAATTTCTGGTAGGCAGTCCCTGCCAATCGCCAACCCGTGCGATTCCCCTTCATCTGGGCAATCCAGCAGACTGTGCCAACTGAGTTGGTACAACACAATCTCTGACCCCACAGATGGCTGCCTCCATGCGCTACCATATGCGCCACATATGTAGCCTACATGGTCAAGCTGACCCGACCTACTCCCTGGACCACCACGTGCTATGCTGAGCAACGAGAAGCGATAAATCCCTTCTCTGTAACACGCAGGTGTAATCCCGCAGCGTCTGAAGATAGATGGACGTGCCCACTGAGTGGGTACAACACGGCTCCAACGATAATCAGAACAGTGAGGTTTCGCGTCAGAAGACATACGAGCTTGATATTTTAGCGTTGGATTTTAACGGTCTTTTATCTTCTTCACTATCATGCAATTCCTATGGTGATAGCAGAAGATAAATAAATCATGCTATTCTACTTATTTAAACAATAAAAGAAAGCATGGATCTTATGTGGTAAAAGCCCATAGCCTAAGTAAGACCTTAAGATACTTAAGTCTTCACTTGCTTTTCTTCATGGGTCTTTAGCTGCTCATCAGGCCCAAACCAGGGCTCAAGCGCCATTTGCAACTGAGGTGCGCCCACCAGGGAAAATGCGCCAGCTCAGATGGATAAAGGCTCATGACTCGTGAGGGTCATGGACAGGGGTCGAATCCTGCTGCAGACGTGAATTGTTTGGGGTAACGGGGATCCAAACCAGGATTCGTGAGGTCGGAGGGACCTAGCCCGCTGGGCCTGGACCTGTTACGGGTGGGGTGGCCCTAACAAAAAAGGCGCCTTTTTTGTTAGGGCCACCACCCGTAACAGGTCCAGGTTTTTTGTTAGGGCCACCCCACCCGTAACAGGTCCAGGCCCAGCGGGCTAGGTCCCTCCGACCTCACGAATCCTGGTTTGGATCCCCGTTACCCCAAACAATTCACGTCTGCAGCGGGATTCGACCCCTGTCCATGACCCTCACGAGTCATGACCCTGAAGATAGATGGACGTGCCCACTGAGTGGGTACAACACGGCTCCAACGATAATCAGAACAGTGAGGTTTCGCGTCAGAAGACATACGAGCTTGATATTTTAGCGTTGGATTTTAACGGTCTTTTATCTTCTTCACTATCATGCAATTCCTATGGTGATAGCAGAAGATAAATAAATCATGCTATTCTACTTATTTAAACAATAAAAGAAAGCGTGGATCTTATGTGGTAAAAGCCCATAGCCTAAGTAAGACCTTAAGATACTTAAGTCTTCACTTGCTTTTCTTCATGGGTCTTTAGCTGCTCATCAGGCCCAAACCAGGGCTCAAGCGCCATTTGCAACTGAGGTGCGCCCACCAGGGAAAATGCGCCCGGTCCCAGAGTCGAACCCTGGACCTCCCTCCTGGTCTAGCATCAAGCTGCATGCGCCTCTGCCAAGTGTACTCTGTGCTCTTGTCTGATTAACTTACAAATTAATCTATCTAGACAAGATTGACTCACAGGTCAATTACATTTTATAAATTAAAACAATGTGATGCGCAGATCACAATAATTAATTTACATTTTAATACAGGCACGCAGGCCCCAGCACAGCACACATTTAACATGGGCAGCCCACATAAGAATAAATAAACAAGCATAGGCATCAATCATTATGTGATCCAATCATGAAAATTAAATTTCGAAAACCCCATAGGCATCAATTTTAATTTTCTTATATGCCCTCACTACCTTACAACGGTCCATTACTAGGGATCCACTCATCCAACCTAGTCAGATCCAGTGCCCTTGCATGCACTAAGTCCTAACCGACTTGAGTCGACCAAAAGGTCAACCATGCATGCGCCAGGGCTGAACAACCCTCATGAGTTCTAGCAAGCGGGTGTGACCCCGGGCCTAACTCATGTGTGTTCACTAGTCGTCTCAATCAGACACCGCTACACGCCTGTCTGCAGTCGACCTATAGCCACCAGATGCTTGCGCACAGGTGCTATCTGGTCAACCCATCAAGGCTGTCAGATGGTCTGATCAGACATTTTGGATCTAACCTAGGGGATGACTTCAACCCTAATAACCCGTCTAAGGGTTTACAGTAAGGCCTTAGATCTATAGTGAGTCACGCATGTCATGAAAGTTTTGAAAACAAAAACTAAAACATGTAAAGCATGCGCCAACAAAAGTTCATCTCATACATGCGCCACAAACAAAATACATCTATCTGGTATTTTCGCATGATGAGAAATATTAGATCTAAACATTCAACATACATGGATCACCATAAGCAATCATATGAATATATAAAACCTAGGCTCTGATACCAATTGAAAGTCCCCTTAATCTAGGGGGGCCGAAACCCTAAGGGAGGCGCATATAAAATTCGCATGGGAAGCTAGGGTTTCAAGAGATCTTAATATATCATATGATCAACTTTCGAATGCTAGTATAGAAGAGAAAGATCCATACCATCGCCATCTCTTGGATGGTGTCTTGGAAGCAGAGAGCGAGAGGATCTCCTCCAAAGGATGCGCACACAAGATGAAGAAGCCGCCTACTCCCTTGGTGCTCCTTGTGCTAGCAAGGTTCCAAGAGGTGCTTGTCGTGTGGAAGGAAAGAGATATTTTTTCTTCTTGGCCGAATCCTCTCCTAGAGACTTGAAGTCGTCACCACACACGAGTGTGTCGAGAGAGAAGGGCGAGGGGCGAGAATAGAGCTTCCCTTTTGCGTGAACGTGAGGCGTGGTCACGTTTAGAGAAGTGCTATCTAAAAATAGCAAAGTCTCCAATTCTCTATAGAGGCATGGTCATAGAAGTAGTAACCCTTTGTTTCCTTAGGGTACCCCACAAATACGCATTTATTGTTGGTGTATATGCCCTGCAGACCAATGTATGTACATGGTTAGGCATTGTTTGAATGTACTTTGATAGAACTATTATTCTCTATAGAGGCATGGTCATTATTGTGCAGACTTTTCTACCTGCGTTGATGTATAGAGTTGCATAAATAATGTCCCTGGAGTTTGGTTGGATCCATTCTCATAAGCTATCCCCAGTCAAGGTACCTTAGCAGATATGGGACAGCTTTGGTACATGTGAGACTAGTGTATGGGCTGGTTAGGTGCGGGGCACAGTAACGCAGACATACAGGTGCATTGGATGCACTGGAGTGATCCACCGTGAGGATTGACTTGTCTAGTCAACAAGTTAATCTCACTTGCAAGAGGTTTGCATTGATCACTTGCAAGAGGTAGACATAACCATATCTACTGAAATCATCAGTAAATGTGATAAAGTAGTTGTGGCCTCCTCTAGCTTGCTTATTGAATGGCCCACACACATCGCTATGTATGAGATCCAACAAACCTCCTACCCTCTCACCAATTTTGGTGAAGGGCGCATTTATCATTTTCCCTAACAAACAAGGCTCACATGTATCAAATGTTGGGGTATGCCCTTAAGGCTAATGTTTGAGGCCTTGGGCTATTATCAGTATCATGTATAAACAGAGTACATGTTTATAAAGGCAATTGTTGTTAATCAGATTGTTGCATTATCTGCTGCTGTATGTATACCTCTGAGTAATGTCTCAATGATGTTCAGCTTTGCTGACATTCAGAGTTGTCCTTAGTCGAGATATCTTGGTGAACATGAGACAGCCTTGATATGATTGAGACTAATATGTGTTCTGATCTTATAGGGTGCTTCGAGCATGGAATAGGATTTAGACACATAGGTGCATTGGATGTACTGGACTGACCCTACTTAGGATATTCAATTGTTTGTCACAATGTGAATAAATCCTTATAAGCAAGCAAGTGGTATATTCCCTTTGACTTGAGATCACTTGTGTTTCTAAGTGATGATTGACATTGTCTTGAGGTAGTTCAATATCATTTGAAAGATAATGGTTAAGGATTATCTTGGATAGTGGGCATGAATCATGTTAGGACACTAGTGATAGATATAGGATTGCCTCTCCTAGTTGGAGTGTGATGTTCTAAAGGGGCCCCCTGGATGAGATGGTTGAGA
Organism: Costus lasius; assembly: GCA_027563935.2. Taxonomy (NCBI): domain Eukaryota; kingdom Viridiplantae; phylum Streptophyta; class Magnoliopsida; order Zingiberales; family Costaceae; genus Costus; species Costus lasius. Next base: position 58,334,632 of record CM050454.1, on the reverse strand, counting down.
AAGTGTATGGCCATACCTAGATGACTATGTTCATCTGATCTAACCATTCTCATCGTGTTGGAATTACAGGCTTGACATGCTTGTCCAACGAGAACATCCAGTGGCAAAGGGAACATGTATATTGAGTGAATTGGATTCACACTTGTGCTGTGGTTTGGGAGTAGTCTTGGAAGACTCTTTCCTTCATATCGGGAGACAGTGATGTGTTGCTAGATACCCCTCTCTGATCGTGATAACGTAAGTTGTCATTACCGACATTGAAGGAAACCCTCAGGGTCGCACAATTTGATGATATTGCTTACTTATGTCAGATCGTGTGGACTGGAATTATTCTAGTTTAGTTTAAAGCAATTTAAACTCTGATCGGAAGTAAGATCTAGTCTGATCATGTTTGATTAATTAGGACATATGATCAGTAAGCTTCGATCGGGAAAATTGATGCTTGATCGTAGAGATCAAGAGGTTCATTGAGATGTGTGGTTAGATCTTGAACCATGAGGTTCAAAGAGATCAAGACCATGGCTGGTTCGATTTGGTCCTTGAACCAAATGGAATTGAACCGGTTCACTTAAGTGAACGCATGGTTCAAAGGGGAGAGGAGTTTCGATGGCTTCATGGGGAGTTAAACACTTACTATATTTGGAAGCCGGTTTTTCTCTTGAGGAACGTCCCACGTTTTCGAACGTATGAACGCCCCTCTCGCCCCTTGCTCCTCTCGGGTTTTTGGTTCGTCTTCACGCCAAGAGAGGGAGTAGTGCAGCCAGCAAGAAGAGGACATCTCCTCACATGATCATAGACTCTTTGGATCTTTGCTAGCACAAGGATTACAAGGAAGAAGTGAAAATCCATCTTGTGTGTGATTCCTTTGGAGAAGAGCCGCTCGCCCTTTTTCTTCCAAGCCGCCTCTCATGGCCATGGTAACATCCTCACTTGTTCTATACAAGTCTTCATATGTTGATCATATGTTTAAGTCATTCGATTTTGGACCTAGTCATAATAAAAGTTTTATATGCGTATGTGACCTAGGGTTACTTTCAATTGGTATCAGAGCGTGGTTTTGGCTTGATACATATGATTGCTTTCTTGTGATCCATGTTTGTTTTATGATTTGGTAGATCTACTAGATGCGCATGCTTTAGTTATCATGCGCAAATTCATTTCATGTGTTAGATCTACATGTGTTTTGTTTTCAACTAAGCTTGCGCATGTGTGATGTTTGTTTGCGCTTATAATAAATGTTTTCAATCAAAACTTATTATCATGCGCGACCCTCACTAGATCTATCTAAGCGCCTGTTTCAAATACTTAGACGGGTTAATAGGGTTGAAGTCGTTAGTCAAGTCTGGACCCAATAGCCTAATCAGACCATCTGACAGCCGAGATGGGTCGGCCGGATAGCACCTGTGCGCAAGCTATACAGGTGGCTATAGGTCGACTGCAGAAGGGCGTGTAGCGATGTCTGATTGAGGCGCCTTGTGAACGATCATGATTTAGGCCCGGGGTCACACCCGCTTGCCAGAAATCATGTGGGACGTTCAGCCCTTAAGGCATGCATAGTTGACCATCAGGTCGACGCAAGTCAGTTATGACTGGGTGCATGCAAGGGCAGTGGGTCTGACTTGGTCTGATGAGTGGATGCCTGTTAATGGACCGTTGTAAGGTAGCAGGGCATATAAGGAAATAAAATTGATGCCATGGGTATTTCAAAAATTTTATTTTCTGTTTGGATCACATGTATACATGTTTGACATGTTCATTGGGTGTTTATTTAATCTTATGTGGGCTGCCCTTATTTTTGGTGTGCTGTGCTGGGGCCTGCGTGCCTGGAATTTAATATAAATTTTGCTGTGATCTGCGAATCACACTTTAATTTATGAAAATGTATATTTGACCTGCGAGTCAAACCATGTCTAGATAGATTAAAATATAATTTGATCAGACATGAGCACATGAGCACACATGGCAGAGGCGCTTGCAGTCAGTGGCTTCACCAGGTGGGAGGTCTAGAGTTCGACTCTAGAGCAAGCGCATACTGCTTGGAGGGCATTTGGGCCCGAGTTGGGCCAGATGAAATACAAGAGTCCCATAAAGAACTCAAGTGAAGACTTTTGTAAAACTAGGGTTTTACTTAGGCTTTTATGGGCGTTTACCACATAAGATAATTGTGCTTTCTACTTATTGTTTTAAGTAATATTAGCACAAGCATATTTATTCTTCTGCTATCACCATAGATTTTGCATGATAGTAAGAAGATAAAAGGACCGTTAAAATCCAACGACCATATCAAGCTTGATTGCCTTCTGACGCGAAACCTCACTGTTCTGACTATCGTTGGGGCCGTGTTGTACCCTTCTCAGACTGGTACAGACAGCTTAAGATTGTGCTTAAAGCTGAGAGGAAGCTGTATGTCCTTGATGAAGAAACCCCTTTCTAGAGGGGGGCGCAAACCCTAATACCATGCACTTTAAAACTTTTGCATGAGCGGAAGTAGGGTTAAGGATCGCATGTATGATTGAATGATCAACTTAAAACTATGATTGAATGAAATCGATTCATACCATAGCCATGAAGAAGACGTTGCCTTGGAAGCAAAGAGTCAATTGCTTCTTCTCCAAAGGGAATCGCACACAAGAGGATGATGGCAAACTCTTTGTCGCTCCTTGTGCTAGCAAGGCTCCAAAGAATCCTTGATCGAATTGTGAGGGATGAAGATCTTGATCTTTCTTTGGCCGAATCCTCCTCTAAACTCCAAGCGTCGTCACACACCACAAGAGTCGAGAGAGGAAGTGATGGATAGGCGAGAATAGCATGCTCTATTCGAACGTGAGAGAGTTCTCTCTTTGGAGATCGTGGTTACTAAAAATAGCCACCACTCTCGCTTCAATGTTCACGTTAAGTGAACAAGTCGCCAAGTCATGAACCAAGCGCTCATTCCATGAGCCGGTTCACATTGGTTCGGTTTAAGAACCAATCAAGCCAATGATCTAGTCTAGATCTTAAATAAACCCTAAGGTTCCCGATCTAACCGTCGATCTCCTCGATGCCCCTGATCTGACCGATCTGGCATCTATTCTCTCGATCGAAGCTTACCGATCTCAAGCCCTAATCAATCAAACATGATCAGACCAGATCTCACTCACAATCAGAGATTAAATCCCTTTAAAACTGAACCTGAACAATTCAGTCCACACGATCTGACTTAAGTAAGCCATATCATCAAATTGTGCGACCCTGAGGGTTTCCTTTAAATGTCGGTAACGATAATTCTCATTATCACGATCAGTGAGGGGTATCTAGCAACACATCACTGTCTCCCGATATAAAGGAAAGAGTCTTCCAAGACTACACCCAAACCACAGCACAAGTGTGAATCATTTCACAAAGCATACATATTTCCTTTGCCACTGGATGTTCTTATTGGACAAGCCTGTCAAGCTCGTAACTCCAATATGATGAGCATGATTAGATCAGATGAACATAGTCACCTGGGTATGGCCATACACTTTTCTCAATCATCTCATCCAGGGGGCCCCTTTAGAACATCACACTCCTTCAACAAGGAGACGGCAATCCTATGTCTATCACTAGTGCTCTAACCTGACTCAAGCTCACCATCCAAGATAGTCTATAATCATTATGTTTCAAATGATATTGAACCATCTCAAAACAATGACAATCATCATTTAGAAAACACAAGTGATCTCAAGTCAGAGGAAATGTGCCACTTGTCTTAATCAAGGAACATTCACATTGTGACAAACAATTGAACATCCTAGTAGGGTCTGTCCAGTACATCCAATGTACCCATGAGTCTACATCTTATTCCATGCTCGAAGCATCCTATAAGATTAGAACACATATTAGTCTTATCCATATCAAGGCTGTCTCATGTTCACCAAGATATATCGACTAAGGACATAATAGCATGTCAGCTCAGCTGAACAGCTTTGAGACATTATTCAGAAGAACATATATTGCAGCAGACAATGTAAACAACTGAATAATAACCATGCCTTTATAAACATAACAGTTTATTACATGATACAGATACATTCCCACAGGCCTCAAACATTAGCCTTAAGGGCATACCCCAACAATCTCCCACTTGCACTTAATCTAATGGTTGAGAAATCTCAAACCCATATTATTACAGTGCTTCTCATGCTTCTGCTGCGCCAGAGGCTTGGTAAGCGGGTCTGCCAGATTGCCATCTGTATGAACCTTGCATACTTTGATCTCGCCACGATCTATGATCTCCCTGATCAAATGAAACCGTCTCTGTATGTGCTTGGACTTCTGGTGCGACCGTGGTTCCTTTGCTTGTGCGATTGCTCCAGTGTTATCACAAAAGATAACCAAAGGATCTGCACTCGAAGGAACAACACCAAGTTCTCTCACGAACTTACGAATCCACACTGCCTCCTTGGATGCTTCCGAGGCTGCAACATACTCGGCTTCTGTTGTGGAATCAGCAACAGTTGACTGTTTGAAACTTTTCCACACCACTGCTCCTCCATTCAAGCTAAAAACATAGCCTGATTGCGATCGGAAATCATCCTGGTCCGACTGGAATGAAGCATCAGTATATCCTTCAATACTGAGTTCTTCCTGACCACCATATATCAAGAACATATCTTTGGTTCTCCGCAGATATTTTAAGATGTTCTTGACTGCAATCCAGTGCGCCATACCTGGATTACTCTGGTAACGACTGGTCACGCTTAACCCGTAAGCGACGTCTGGGCGAGTACACAACATCGCATACATAATGGAACCAATAGCCGAAGCATAAGGCGTATTGTCCATTTCATCTTTCTCAGTCTGTGTTTGTGGACACTGACTCTTCGAAAGATTCAGACCATGTCTGACTGGAAGATATCCTTTCTTAGAATTCTCTAAGTGAAATCTCTCCAGGACCTTATCGATGTAAGTACTCTGGCACAGCCCGAGAAGCCTCTTAGATCTATCCCTGTAGATCTTCACACCTAACACATAGGCTGCTTCTCCTAAATCTTTCATCTGGAAACATTTCCTCAGCCATGCCTTAACAGCATGCATTTCAGGAATGTCGTTTCCAATGATCAAGATATCATCGACGTAGAGGACAAGGAAAGTAATCACGCTCCCACTAAACCTCTTATATACACACGGGTCATCCTCGTTCTTGATGAAACCAAATTCAGTAACTGATTCATCAAAACGAATATTCCAGCTTCTCGATGCTTGTTTAAGTCCATAAATGGACTTGTTTAACTTGCATATCTTATGACGATCTGATGGATTAGTGAAACCTTCTGGTTGTGTCATATACACATCCTCATCCAGATTTCCATTCAGGAAAGCTGTTTTCACATCCATCTGCCAGATCTCATAATCATAGTATGCAGCTATCGCGAAAAGAATCCGAATAGACTTAAACATGGCTACAGGTGAGAAAGTTTCATCATAATCTATCCCGTAGATTTGTTTGAAACCTTTCGCAACTAGCCTGCCTTTATAGGTAACCACGTTACCATCCATGTCAATCTTCTTCTTGAAGATCCATTTACAGCCTATAGGGATAACTCCCGAAGGCGGATCAACCAAATCCCAGACTTGGTTATCTGACATGGAGTCCATCTCGGCGCGCATAGCTTCAAGCCATCTTGCTGACTCCGGTCCACTGACCGCATCCGCATAAGTGAGGGGTTCATCATTATCAATGATGTAGACTCCGTCATAGCGCTCAGGCTGTCGACGTATCCTACCCGATCTTCGCGGTTCCCGTGATATCTGAGCCTCAGGTTGTTCAATAACCTGTTCTACCGGCTCAGGCTCATCCAACTGTGCTTGGTCACTTTGTCCTTCTTCTGGATTCTCATCCAGCTTTATTTCTCTCCCACTGGCCTCTTGCAGAAGAAACTCCTTCTCAAGAAATATGGCCGTCCGAGCAACAAAAACCTTGTTCTCCTTGGGATCGTAGAAATAATAACCCTTAGTTTCCTTAGGGTAACCAACAAAGATACATTTGTCAGATCTGCTCTCTAGTTTCCCAGAGGCGAGCTTTTTGACATAAGCCTCGCAGCCCCAGATCCTGATAAATGTCAAGCTTGGCTGTTTCCCATACCATAACTCATATGGCGTCTTAGAAACTGCCTTGGATGGCACTCGGTTTAGTACCTTTGCAGCTGTTTCCAGTGCAAAACCCCAAAAGGAGTAGGGTAGAGTAGCCTGACTCATCATAGAACGAACCATATCTAGTAATGTTCTATTTCTCCTCTCGGACACACCATTCCATTGCGGTGTTCCTGGTGGAGTGAGCTGTGAGATAATCCCACACTCCTTTAGATAGTCAGTAAATGCATGACTTAGGTATTCACCACCTCGATCTGAGCGAAGTGCCTTGATATTTCGGCCTAGCTGATTCTGTACTTCATTCTTGAACTCTTTGAACTTGTCAAAAGATTCAATCTTATGTCTCATCAGATAGACATACCCATATCTACTGAAATCATCAGTAAAGATAATGAAGTACTGATAGCCACCTCTGGCATGTTTACTAAAAGGCCCACACACATCACTGTGTATAAGGTCAAGTAAACCTGAAGCCCTTTGACCTTTGTGAGGAAAAGGTGACTTCGTCATTTTACCCATTAAACAAGCTTTGCATGTATCAATCTCCTTGTAGGAGAATGATCCCAGCAGTCCATTATCATGCAACCGCATAATGCGTTTCTCGTTAATATGGCCCAAACGACTATGCCATAGCAAGGTGCTGTCATCAGCAAACTTGGCTTTCTTAATATCAACATTTTGTATAGAACTTTCCATGTCCAACATGAATAACCCATTATTAATTGAACCAGTTGCATAAACAATATTATCATATGACAAAACACACTTTGAAATATTGCATTCAAAGGAAAATCCCTTCCTGACAAGAGCAGGAATGGAGATAATATTTTAGTTATACTGGGAACAAAGTAACAACTGTTTAGTTCCAATACAAGTCCAGATGGTAAAGAAATAAAGTAGTCTCCTACAGCAACAGCAGCAACCCGTGCCCCGTTTCCAACTCGTAGGTCCACCTCATGCTGTCCCACCTGCCTTCTTCTCTTGAGTTCCTGTACATTTGAACAAATGTGAACTCCACATGCAGTGTCCAACACCCATGATATAGAAGAAGAAAACATGACCTCAGTCACGAATATACCTGAGCCAGAAGCAAAGCTTCCCCTCTTATCTCCTTGGAGCGCTTTACAGTCCTTTTTCCAGTGACCCAGCTGGCCACAGTGGAAACACCTGTATTCCTTGGACCGCTTTACCTTCTGCTTCAGAGCCTTGCTGTAACTCTTGACAGTGGCCTTGCCCTTCTTCCCCTTCTTCTTGTTCCTAGAAGGAACCATCAAGACAGAGGTTGAAGGCTTACCCTTCAGAGTTTCCTCAGTGGTCAAGAGCATATTCAACAGCTCTGCCGGAGTACAATCGATTTTGTTCATATTAAAATTAATAATGAACGCGTCGAATGAAGGCGGGAGAGACTGCAGAATAATGTCTACAGCAAGCTCCTGGTTAATGGTATGCCCCAGTTTCTCTAGAGCCTCCTTGTGCCCAATCATCTTGAGCACGTGAGCTCCCACTGGGCTCCCTTCAGCCAGTTTGCTCTGAAAGAAGAGCTTTGTCAAATTGTAGCGTTCTGTCCTCGCCTGTGCAGCATACAGCATCTTGAGGTTTGTAATCATGTCTATAGCCGACATGTCCTCATGCTGACGCTGCAGCGGTGGCGTCATAGACGCTAGCATCAGGCAAGCGACATCAATGCTATCATTGACGTGCTTTTCATAGGCTTCGCGAACCGCCCTTGCGGCGTTCGGAGCGGGCTGCGGCGGTATCGCCGTCTCGAGGACATACAGTTTCCTCTCTGCCTTAAGAACGATCTTAAGGTGTCCAAACCAGTCAGAGAAGTTCGGCCCAGCAAACTTCTCCCTTTCCAGTAGGGATCGCACATTGAAGTTCATGGTGTTCGTTGCTGCAGGTATCTACAACAATGCAAGAACAGCAAGGTCAGTATCAATGTATAAGAATCAATCAGGACTTAAGAAAGATTCTTTTTCTCACTATTTTATCAGGCGTGAAAAATCCAGCAAAACAGCCCGAAAGAGTAGAACTCTTTTAGTGAGATGGGATCCAGATTTCATACTTGGTCTCCGCGTCCCGCTCAGGCGAGATAAGATGCACAGAGAGTACAAGCACTAGTTTCTGGTAGGCAGTCCCTGCCGATCGCCAACCCGTGCGATTCCCCTTCATCTGGGCAGTCCAGCAGACTGTGCCAACTGAGTTGGTACAACACAATCTCTGACCCCACAGATGGCTGCCTCCATGTGCTACCATATGCGCCACATATGTAGCCTACACGGTCAAGCTGACCCGACCTACTCCCTGGACCACCACGTGCTATGCTGAGCAACGAGAAGGGATAAATCCCTACTCTGTAACACGCAGGTGTAATCCCGCACCGTCTGAAGATAGATGGACGTGCCCACTGAGTGGGTACAACACGGCTCCAACGATAATCAGAACAGTGAGGTTTCGCGTCAGAAGGCTTACGAGCTTGATATTTCAGCGTTGGATTTTAACGGTCTTTTATCTTCTTGCCTATCATGCAATTCCTATGGTGATAGCAGAAGATAATTTAATCATGCAATTCTAATATTAAGCAATAAAAGAAAGCATGAATCTTATGTGGTAAAAGCCCATAGCCCTAGAAGACCTTAACCTAACTTAAGTCTTCATTTGCTCTTCATGGGTCTTTAGCTGCTCATCTGGCCCAAACCAGGGCCCAAGCGCCATCTGCAGCACAGGTGCGCCCACCAGGAATTTGCGCCTGGTCCCAGAGTCGAACCCTGGACCTCCCACCTGGTCAAGCTACTGCTGCATGCGCCTCTGCCAAGTGTGCTCGGTGCTCTTGTCTAATTAAATTACAAATTTAACTATCTAGACAAGAGTGACACGCAGGTCACTCACATTTTATAAATTAAAACAATGTGATGCGCAGATCACAATAATTAATTTACAATTTTTAATACAGGCACGCAGGCCCCAGCACAGCACACAATTAATATGGGCAGCCCACATAAGACTAAATAAACAAACATATGCATCAATCAATAACCATGTGATCCATAAAAATTAAAATTTTCGAAAACCCCATAGGATCAATTTTAATTTTTCCTTATTTCCCCTACAACCTTACAACGGTCCATTACTAGGGATCCACTCATCCAACCTAGTCAGATCCACTGCCCTTGCATGCACCAAGTCCTAACTGACTTGAGTCGACCATAGGGTCAACAATGCATGCGCCAGGGCTGAACGACCACACAGAGTTCTGGCAAGCGGGCGTGACCCCGGGCCTAACTCAGGTACGTTCATTAGTCGTCACAATCAGACATCGCTACACACCTGTTTGCAGTCGACCTATAGCCACCATAGGCTTGCGCCAAGGTGCTATCTGATCGACCCATTCAGGTTGTCAGATGATCTGATCAGACATTCTGGATCTAACCTAGGGGGTGACTTCAACCCTAATAACCCGTCTAAGGGTTTACAGTAGGCGGCTTAGATCTAAGGTGATACGCGCAAGAGATATAAGTTTTTGATAAAAACTCTATAGCAAGCGCCAAGGCATCTTACATGCGTAACACATAAACATACATCAAAGACCTTAAGCTAGCATGTAGTTTATCGCATGTTATTAGATCTATTCATAGGATGCGCAAACATGGATCACAAAGAAGCAATCAAATAAACATACATTATAACCTGGCTCTGATACCAATTGAAGAAACCCCTTTCTAGAGGGGGGCGCAAACCCTAATACCATGCACTTTAAAACTTTTGCATGAGCGGAAGTAGGGTTAAGGATCGCATGTATGATTGAATGATCAACTTAAAACTATGATTGAATGAAATCGATTCATACCATAGCCATGAAGAAGACGTTGCCTTGGAAGCAAAGAGTCAATTGCTTCTTCTCCAAAGGGAATCGCACACAAGAGGATGATGGCAAACTCTTTGTCGCTCCTTGTGCTAGCAAGGCTCCAAAGAATCCTTGATCGAATTGTGAGGGATGAAGATCTTGATCTTTCTTTGGCCGAATCCTCCTCTAAACTCCAAGCGTCGTCACACACCACAAGAGTCGAGAGAGGAAGTGATGGATAGGCGAGAATAGCATGCTCTATTCGAACGTGAGAGAGTTCTCTCTTTGGAATTCGTGGTTACTAAAAATAGCCACCACTCTCGCTTCAATGTTCACGTTAAGTGAACAAGTCGCCAAGTCATGAACCAAGCGCTCATTCCATGAGCCGGTTCACATTGGTTCGGTTTAAGAACCAATCAAGCCAATGATCTAGTCTAGATCTTAAATAAACCCTAAGGTTCCCGATCTAACCGTCGATCTCCTCGATGCCCCTGATCTGACCGATCTGGCATCTATTCTCTCGATCGAAGCTTACCGATCTCAAGCCCTAATCAATCAAACATGATCAGACCAGATCTCACTCACAATCAGAGATTAAATCCCTTTAAAACTGAACCTGAACAATTCAGTCCACACGATCTGACTTAAGTAAGCCATATCATCAAATTGTGCGACCCTGAGGGTTTCCTTTAAATGTCGGTAACGATAATTCTCATTATCACGATCAGTGAGGGGTATCTAGCAACACATCACTGTCTCCCGATATAAAGGAAAGAGTCTTCCAAGACTACACCCAAACCACAGCACAAGTGTGAATCATTTCACAAAGCATACATATTTCCTTTGCCACTGGATGTTCTTATTGGACAAGCCTGTCAAGCTCGTAACTCCAATATGATGAGCATGATTAGATCAGATGAACATAGTCACCTGGGGATGGCCATACACTTTTCTCAATCATCTCATCCAGGGGGCCCCTTTAGAACATCACACTCCTTCAACAAGGAGATGGCAATCCTATGTCTATCACTAGTGCTCTAACCTGACTCAAGCTCACCATCCAAGATAGTCTATAATCATTATGTTTCAAATGATATTGAACCATCTCAAAACAATGACAATCATCATTTAGAAAACACAAGTGATCTCAAGTCAGAGGAAATGTGCCACTTGTCTTAATCAAGGAACATTCACATTGTGACAAACAATTGAACATCCTAGTAGGGTCTGTCCAGTACATCCAATGTACCCATGAGTCTACATCTTATTCCATGCTCGAAGCATCCTATAAGATTAGAACACATATTAGTCTTATCCATATCAAGGCTGTCTCATGTTCACCAAGATATATCGACTAAGGACATAATAGCATGTGATGTAGGGGGGAAGCGTGGAGTAAAACTACTGATGCAAAATTCAGTTATTTATTATTATTATTTTTTTTTGAATTTTCAGAAAATAGCATATTCATGAAAGCAACTAGAATTCCAAGAGTTCAGAAAATTATTATTTAGCTAATAATGCTATGTATCATTGGCCGATCTATTGAGTCTGGGTTCACGTGGACTACTCCAAATGATGGAACAAAATGTATACTTCGTAGTAACGTCAAGGTTCTGGACTTTTGCTCCACCGATTGCTTAAAGCACCTGCACGAAAAACACTAATCAGATTAATTTCAAAACAGATGCAGGAATGTATCAAATATCAAAAGTTCCAAGGTGTCTTAGGAAGATCTGATGAATCTGGATTCATCGAACTACTCCATCGGGTAGAACAAGATTCGGGCTTGCTGTTAGCACCAAAGATTGGAGGTGGAGGCTTGTCAGAGTGCTTCAAAATCCTGCGTCAAGAAGGCTAGACAGATTAATACGGACAGCACACAGGAGACTCAAGTAGGCTGCAGGGGAGAAATCTGAAACAGGGGATGGCGTGAGTGGCAGGGGCGGTCGCCGTTCGCCGGATGGTGGACGAAATCTAAAACTGCTACAACTGGAAGCTCGTATGACGGAGGCGAGGACGTGGCCGGAGTTTGGGGTCGATTGGCCGCCTGTCGGAGGAGCACGATGCGGAAGGGCGGAACTAGGTCGCGAGCAGGGCGGAAACAGGGGATGGCGTCGGAGTTTCGATTCCGGCCATCGGTGAGGTGGATGGGCAGATCCCGGCGGCTGATGCTTCGTAAAGGAAAGGAGGAGTGGTGGCCGAAGTCTCGTGGAGATCCGGCCGGTGGATCGTCGGCGGCGAGCTTTCGAAGTTTCGGAACTGGGTGTGGTTGATGTATGCGGGTGTTTGCAGCGAAGTAGAGAGTTTGATGGAGAAGAGGAGATTAGAGGGAAACGAGAAGAAGACTTGGTGACACAAGCACCTAGAGAAGGGGGGAGGAAGACATCCGATAGAGGAAGAAAACTATTTCCATCAATTCATTCAAAAACTCTCTCCGTTACATTGTGTTCGCGTGATACATATAGGTGAGGCTTCAGCACACGAACGTTGTATCTTCCTTCTATGGCAGCAGAGAATCCGTTGAAGGAGATGCTTCCTTGTTTGCAGCTTCCAATCGTGAGCAGCAGGGAGACGTTGATGGGGAGATGTTGAAGAGACGTTGTTGCTTTCCTTCTTTGATAAAGACGAACGTTGCTGTTTCCATCATCGGCTCGCACGTTGTTGGAGAGTTGATGCTCGGCTGGAGAAGTTATTCCATGATGAGTGTTGCCGTTGGATGAGCTTCTTGATTGGCTGATTTAAAGCGCATTTGGATATTGCTGGATTGGCTTGAAAATATGCGGCAGCTTCTGGGCTTGAACGTCTTCACCATTATTTGTCGAAAGTAGTTCTTCTATTATTGAGCTAGCTTTATTAATTGAGCTTGCTAGCTTTATTCGCGAGACTCCAAGCTTTCGTAGGTCGCCTACGGTAACCTTAGGCTCCACTTGTATCTTCTTGGCTGGTGGTCCCTGCCCCCATCATTTCTCCCCGGGTGAAAATAATTCTTCCCCGAAGAATTGTTCTTGTGTAGGTTGAGAATTTCTTGAGAGGCAAGAGCTAGTTGTTCCTCCAGGATCTGAATCTTCAAAATGTTGTTAGCATCACAACATCCTGTCTTGTTGTTCCTTGTCCACGATCTAAGCTGCATATCAAGGGTACCTGCATTGAATTTCCTTTCTCGGCCGTACTCATTAGTAAGTTTGTCATAGAAAATCATAGGACTTATGAAAGAACAAGGAATGATGAAATCAACGTGCTCAACATCATTAAGTGTAAAGAGCAAATCATGTTTGGGTTTATTATGTTCTTTTGATCCTAATGGTGGCTTAATAGTGTGAGTAGAAGGACCTAAAAGACAGGATTCAAGCATCATAGGGTCCTGGTAGAGATTTTCTAAGTCTAGGGTTTGACCTAAAGGTTGAGGATTAGGATATAGGTCAAGCTCAAAAGGTTCTAACTTAGGTTCAAGACATGGTTCAAGAAGACCTATGGGTTTGGGTTCAGCTTTAGGCTCTCTAATAGTAGTGCTAAGATCAAGTTGAGAACCTATGGGTATGGGCCCTAAGATTGAAGGTAGAAGTTTTGGCCCTAAAATTGAAGGTGAAGGTACTGGTTCTACTGGAAGGTTTGGTTCTTTATGTCTTACTTCTTCAAGTTCACTAGTTTCATCAAGACATGAGTTAGGTTCTAAAGTAGGCTCCAAAGTTTGTTCAAGTTCTAAAGGGGTCTCTAAAGGTGACTTAGGGTTAGGTTGACTATCAGATAAGTCAACTAAAGGTTCCCTAGTATTGGATTTACACTCATCTAGGGGTATGTTCAGAATGGTTGTAGGTAGGTCAAGTTTCCTCCTATGTGTTGCTTTAAGATTCTGCTCTACCTCAGTAGCTATTTTGAAAGCTTCTTCTAAAGTGTGTATGGGGTAGTAGGTTAGACCTTTCCAAATATCAAATCTAAGACCATTCTTAAACCTATTAAGCATAACCCTAGGAGTTTCTCTAATTCTACTCCTATAGCGGAGATCATTAAACTCGAATATATATTCAGGCACTGTCATATTTTTCTGTGTAAGGCTAATAAATTGTTCACAAAAAGTTTTATGGAGAAATGGAGAATCATATTTTTCTTCTAGTTTATAAAGCATCTCATCCCATTTTTCAATAGGGGGGCGTCTAAACATTTCTAGGTTTCTTTCTACACTGGTCCAGTATAATTTAGCTGTGCCTTCTAGGAGACATCGGGTGAACCTAACTTTGCAATGTTCGGGCATGGCAGTTGAATAAAAATAATGCTCAAGTTTTGTTATCCAATCACTAAAATCCATAGGGTTAAGAGAACCACTAAAGGTAGGGGGTTGGAGTCTAGTAGCCATGGGATGTTTTGAAAACATAATATAATCCTTTGAAAATAGAGCTCCCTAAGATGTCAAAAATGATTTCAGCTAGTATGAAAAATTTATCTCAGAATAACAAACTAGCATGCAAACAATAAGCACATAATAATTTTTTTTTTTCTTTATCAAATAGCAAAAGTATGCAAACTAAATGATATGAACAATGAAACATGAAACTAGAATGCAAAACTAAATATAAAGAAACATGAAGGATTTTTTTTTTTTTTTTTTTTTTTTTCAAATGCAAGTAATTAGCAAAACATGCAAAGCAATAGGCAATAAAATATGAAACCAAGAACTAACAACAATTTTTTTTTTTTTTTTTTTTTTAATGCAAAGAACAAAGCAAGGATCGTGTAGGCAGACAAGAGTTGCCAACGAACCCCCTCTGATACCAAACTGATGTAGGGGGGAAGCGTGGAGTAAAACTACTGATGCAAAATTCAGTTATTTATTATTATTATTTTTTTTTGAATTTTCAGAAAATAGCATATTCATGAAAGCAACTAGAATTCCAAGAGTTCAGAAAATTATTATTTAGCTAATAATGCTATGTATCATTGGCCGATCTATTGAGTCTGGGTTCACGTGGACTACTCCAAATGATGGAACAAAATGTATACTTCGTAGTAACGTCAAGGTTCTGGACTTTTGCTCCACCGATTGCTTAAAGCACCTGCACGAAAAACACTAATCAGATTAATTTCAAAACAGATGCAGGAATGTATCAAATATCAAAAGTTCCAAGGTGTCTTAGGAAGATCTGATGAATCTGGATTCATCGAACTACTCCATCGGGTAGAACAAGATTCGGGCTTGCTGTTAGCACCAAAGATTGGAGGTGGAGGCTTGTCAGAGTGCTTCAAAATCCTGCGTCAAGAAGGCTAGACAGATTAATACGGACAGCACACAGGAGACTCAAGTAGGCTGCAGGGGAGAAATCTGGAACAGGGGATGTTGCGCGGGAGCGGAGGAGGACTCGCCGGCGTTCGTCCGGTGGTGCATGATCGCCGGACCTGTTACGAAGGGGAGTCACTCTGATGATGGCGAAGATGTGGCCGGAGTTAGAGGGTGGATGGTGGCTGATCGGAGGAGAATCGTGCGGAAGAGTCGTGCTGGGCGGGAGCTCGGCGGAAACAGGGGATGGCGTGAGTGGCAGGGGCGGTCGCCGTTCGCCGGATGGTGGACGAAATCTAAAACTGCTACAACTGGAAGCTCGTATGAAGGAGGCGAGGACGTGGCCGGAGTTTGGGGTCGATTGGCCGCCTGTCGGAGGAGCACGATGCGGAAGGGCGGAACTAGGTCGCGAGCAGGGCGGAAACAGGGGATGGCGTCGGAGTTTCGATTCCGGCCATCGGTGAGGTGGATGGGCAGATCCCGGCGGCTGATGCTTCGTAAAGGAAAGGAGGAGTGGTGGCCGAAGTCTCGTGGAGATCCGGCCGGTGGATCGTCGGCGGCGAGCTTTCGAAGTTTCGGAACTGGGTGTGGTTGACGTATGCGGGTGTTTGCAGCGAAGTAGAGAGTTTGATGGAGAAGAGGAGATTAGAGGGAAACGAGAAGAAGACTTGGTGACACAAGCACCTAGAGAAGGGGGGAGGAAGACATCCGATAGAGGAAGAAAACTATTTCCATCAATTCATTCAAAAACTCTCTCCGTTACATTGTGTTTGCGTGATACATATAGGTGAGGCTTCAGCACACGAACGTTGTATCTTCCTTCTATGGCAGCAGAGAATCCGTTGAAGGAGATGCTTCCTTGTTTGCAGCTTCCAATCGTGAGCAGCAGGGAGACGTTGATGGGGAGATGTTGAAGAGACGTTGTTGCTTTCCTTCTTTGATAAAGACGAACGTTGCTGTTTCCATCATCGGCTCGCACGTTGTTGGAGAGTTGATGCTCGGCTGGAGAAGTTATTCCATGATGAGTGTTGCCGTTGGATGAGCTTCTTGATTGGCTGATTTAAAGCGCATTTGGATATTGCTGGATTGGCTTGAAAATATGCGGCAGCTTCTGGGCTTGAACGTCTTCACCATTATTTGTCGAAAGTAGTTCTTCTATTATTGAGCTAGCTTTATTAATTGAGCTTGCTAGCTTTATTCGCGAGACTCCGAGCTTTCGTAGGTCGCCTACGGTAACCTTAGGCTCCACTTGTATCTTCTTGGCCGGTGGTCCCTGCCCCCATCAGCATGTCAGCTCAGCTGAACAGCTTTGAGACATTATTCAGAAGAACATATATTGCAGCAGACAATGTAAACAACTGAATAATAACCATGCCTTTATAAACATAACAGTTTATTACATGATACAGATACATTCCCACAGGCCTCAAACATTAGCCTTAAGGGCATACCCCAACACTTGAGTCGGCAATACCGGCTCAACCCGCTGCGAACGCCGCAAGGGCGGTTCGGGATGCTTATGAGAAGCACGTCAGTGATAGTACTGATGTCGCTTGCCTTATGCTTGCGTCAATGACGCCCGAGCTCCAGCGTCAGCATGAGGATTTGTCTGCTATTGATATTATAGCAAATCTCAAAATGTTGTATGCTGCACAGGCAAGGACAGAACGCTATAACTTGACAAAACTTTTCTTTCATAGTAAACTGACTGAAGGGAGTCCAGTGGGAGCTCATGTGCTCAAGATGATTGGGTACAAAGAGGCCATAGAGAAACTGGGACATACCATCAATTCAGAACTTGTTGTTGATATTATCTTGCAGTCTCTCCCGGCTTCTTTCGATTCGTTCATTATTAATTTTAATATGAACAAAATCGACTGTACCCCGGCAGAGTTACTGAACATGCTCTGCACCACAGAGCAGACTCTTGAGAAGGGAAAGCCTTCATCCTCTGTCCTAATGGTTCCTTCTAGGAATAAGAAGAAGGGGAAGAAGGGCAAAACCCCTATCAAGAGCTACAACAAGGCTTTGAAACAAAAGATGAGGCGGTCAAAGGACAACAGATGCTTCCATTGTGGCCAGCTGGGTCATTGGAAGAAGGACTGTAGAGCGCTCCAAGGAGAGAAGAAGGGAAGCAAGCCTTTCACTTCTAGCTCAGGTATTTACGTGACTGAAGTCATGCTAGCTTCTTCTATTTCATGGGTGTTGGACACTGCATGTGGAGTTCACATTTGTTTAAATGTGCAGGAACTCAAGAGAAGAAGACAGGTGGGACAGCATGAGGTGGACCTACGAGTTGGAAACGGGGCACGGGTTGCTGCTGTTGCTGTAGGAGAATATAACATCTCTTTACCATCTGGTTTTGTATTATAACTTGACAATTGTTATTTCGTACCAAGCATAACTAAGAATATTATCTCTATTCTTGCTCTTGTCAGGAAAGGTTTTTGTTTTGAATGCAAAACTTCATAGTGTTGTATTTCATATGATAATATTGTTTATGCAACTGGGTCGATTAACAATGGGTTATACATGTTGGACATGGAATGTTCTGTACAACAAATTGATAACAAGAAAGCCAAGTATGCTGATGACAGCACCTTGTTATGGCATAGTCGTTTAGGCCATATTAACAAGAAGCTCATTAAGCGGTTGCATGATCATGGACTGCTGGGATCATTCTCCTATGAGGAGCTTGAGACATGCAAAGCTTGTTTAATGGGTAAAATGACGAAGACTCCTTTTTCTAATAAAGGTGAAAGGGCTTCAGGTTTACTTGACCTTATTCACAGTGATGTGTGTGGGCCTTTTAGTAAACATGCCAGAGGTGGCTATTCCTACTTCATTACTTTTACTGATGATTTCAGTAGATATGGTTATGTCTATCTAATGAGACATAAGAGTGAATCTTTTGACAAGTTCAAAGAATTCAAAAATGAAGTACAAAATCAGTTAGGCCGAAATATCAAGGCACTTCGTTCAGATCGAGGTGGCGAATACTTGAGTCATGAGTTTACTGACTATCTGAAGGAGTGTGGGATCATCTCACTGTTGGGAAACCCCAGGGACATTTTACAATTTTTAGAGTTATGGACATACATTTTTCGCAGCGGAAGAATGTCCCCGAAACAGGCCGGTCCCAAAAACCCAGTGAAGATCGCATGCAAGGGAGTCGACACGATGAGTTAGGAAATACCTTAAGAGCAATGTAGAGCAATGTCGATGAAGGCGCCCAAGTGTTCGTCCTCTGTAGTCTCGCACACACGGATCTCTTGAGTTCTCTTCTTCCACGCCCGGTGCTAGCCTCGAGAAGAAGATCCAAGCCTTAGGGAGATACTCTACTTCACTTGCGCCACCAAGAGAGATGAAGCGCCAAGAGAAGAAGGAAGACTATCCAAATGAAAGTGGGGGGGCAAAACTCTAATATGCGCAGATTAAAATTTTGCATAGCGGAAGCTAGGGTTTCTAAGGATCGATTAGCATGAATATATGATCAACTTGTAAAACTTGTATAGATCAAAAAAGAAATCATACCAATGCCATTTCTTGGATGGCGACTTGGAAGAAAAGAAGCGTGTGCTTCTTCTCCAAAGGAACCGCACGCAAGGTGATTGATGGCTTCTCCTTGGCGTTCCTTGTGCTAGCAAAGATCCAAGGTCTCCTGATCGCGTGAAGGTGATTAGAGATGATGTCTTTTTCTTGTCCGAACTCTCCTTGGCATGAAAACTCACCACACGAGAGAGGAGGCGTCGAGAGGAAGAGGCCAGAGATGAGAATAGCGCCAAAACCACGAACGTAGAGGCGTGAACTATTTTGGAAAGCATGAGTTCCAAAAATAGTAAGCCCTCAACGTGTGATGCGTTAACTCCAAGTGAACCATCGCATTTTCCTCTCCCATTGAACCATGCTCTCACTATGATGAGCCGGTTCAATTACATTTGGTTCAAAGACCAAATTAAGCCAAGCCTTGGTCTAGATCATATAAAACCAAAAGGTTCAAGATCTAACCATTCATCTCTTGATGCTCTTGATCTCATCGATCTAGCATGATTTCTCTTGATCGAAGCTTACCGATCTCAAGCCCTAATCAATCAAACATGATCAGACCAGATCTCACTTACAATCAGAGTTTAAACTCCTTTAAACTGAACCAAAACAATTCAGTCCACACGATCTGACATAAGTAAGCCATATCATCAAATTGTGCGACCCTAAGGGTTTCCTTTAAATGTCGGTAACGATAACTTACGTTATCACGAACAGAGAGGGGTATCTAGCAACACATCACTGTCTCCCGATATAAAGGAAAGAGTCTTCCAAGACTACACCCAAACCACAGCACAAGTGTGAATCCAATTCACTAGGCGTACATGTTTCCTTTGCCACTGGATGTTCTTATTGGACAAGCGTGTCAAGCCTGTAACTCCAATATGATGAGAGTGGTTAGATCAGATGAACATAGTCATCTGGGTATGGCCATACACTTTCTCAACCATCTCATCCAGGGGGCCCCTTTAGAACATCACACACCAATCAAGGAGAAGGCAATCCTATATCTATCACTAGCGCCCTAACATGACTCATGTTCATTATCCAAGATAGTCTATAACCATTATGTTTCAAATGATATTGAACTACCTCAAGACAATGCCAATCATCATTTAGAAACACAAGTGATCTCAAGTCAGAGGAAGTATGCCACTTGTTTGCATACAAGGATTATTCACATTGTGACAAACAATTGAATATCCTAAGTAGGGTCAGTCCAGTACATCCAATGTACCTATGAGTCTACATCTTATTCCATGCTCGAAGCATCCTGTAAGATTAGAACACATATTAGTCTCAATCATATCAAGGCTGTCTCATGTTCACCAAGATATCTCGACTAAGGACAATACTGCATGTCAGCCAAGCTGAACACCATTGAGACATTATTCAGAAGTATACATATAGCGGCAGATAATGCAACAACCTAAATAACAACCATTGCCTTTATAAACCTAGAGTTTATACATGATACTGACAAAAACCCAAGGCCTCAAACATTAGCCTTAAGGGCATACCCCAACAATCTCCCACTTGCACTTAATCTAATGGTTGAGAAATCTCAAACCCATATTATTACAGTGCTTCTCATGCTTCTGCTGCGCCAGAGGCTTTGTAAGCGGGTCAGCTAGATTGTCATCTGTATGAACCTTGCAGATCTTGATCTCTCCTCGATTAATGATCTCCCGGATCAAGTGAAACCTTCTCTGTATGTGCTTGGACTTCTGGTGCGACCGTGGTTCCTTTGCTTGTGCTATTGCTCCAGTGTTATCACAGAAGATAACCAAAGGATCTGCACTCGAAGGAATAACACCAAGTTCCTGAACGAACTTACGAATCCATACTGCCTCCTTGGATGCTTCCGAGGCTGCAACATACTCGGCTTCTGTTGTGGAATCAGCAACAATTGATTGTTTGAAACTTTTCCACACCACTGTTCCTCCATTCAAGCTAAAAACATAGCCTGATTGCGATCGGAAATCATCCTGGTCAGATTGGAATGAAGCGTCAGTATATCCTTCAATACTGAGTTCTTCCTGACCTCCATAAATCAAGAACATATCTTTGGTCCTCCGAAGATATTTTAAAATGTTCTTGACCGCAATCCAGTGTGCCTTACCTGGATTACTTTGGAATCGACTGGTCACGCTTAACCCGTAAGCGACGTCTGGGCGAGTACACAACATCGCATACATAATGGACCCAATAGCCGAAGCATAAGGCGTATTGTCCATTTCATCTTTCTCAGACTGTGTTTGTGGACACTGACTCTTTGAAAGATTCAGACCATGTCTGACTGGAAGATATCCTCTTTTAGAATTTTTTAAATGGAATCTCTCCAGGACTTTATCGATGTAAGTACTCTGGCACAACCCGAGAAGCCTCTTAGATCTATCTCTATAGATCTTCACACCTAATACATAGGCTGCTTCTCCTAAATCTTTCATCTGGAAACATTTTCTTAACCATGCTTTGACGGCATGAAGTTCAGGAATATCGTTTCCAATGATCAAGATATCATCGACGTAGAGGACTAGGAAAGTAATCATGCTCCCACTAAACCTCTTATATACACACGGGTCATCTTCATTTTTGATGAAACCAAACTCACAGATTGATTCATCAAAATGAATATTCCAGCTTCTCGATGCTTGTTTAAGTCCATAAATGGACTTCTTTAATTTGCATATTTTATGACGATCTGATGGATTGATGAAACCTTCAGGTTGTGTCATATACACATCCTCTTCTAGTTTTCCATTAAGGAAAGCGGTTTTCACATCCATTTGCCAGATCTCATAATCATAATATGCAGCTATCGCGAGAATAATCCGAATAGACTTGAACATGGCTACAGGAGAGAAAGTTTCATCATAATCTATCCCGTAGATTTGTTTGAAACCTTTCGCAACTAGCCTGCCTTTATAGGTAACCACGTTACCATCCATGTCAATCTTCTTTTTGAAGATCCATTTACAGCCTATAGGGATTACTCCCGGAGGCCGATCAACCAAATCCCAGACTTGGTTATCTGACATGGAGTCCATCTCGGCTCGCAGAGCTTCAAGCCATCTCGCTGATTCCGGTCCACTGACCGCATCCGCATAAGTGAGGGGTTCATCATCAATGATGTAGACTCCGTCATAGCGCTCAGGCTGTCGACGGATCCTTCCCGATCTTCGCGGTTCCCGTGATATCTGAGCCTCAGGTTGTTCAGTAACCTGTTCTATTGGCTCAGGATCATCCAACTATGCTTGACTACTTTGTCCTTCCTCTGGATTCTCATCCAGCTTTATTTCTCTCCCACTGGCCTCTTGCAGAAGAAATTTCTTCTCAAGAAAAACAGCCGTACGAGCAACAAACACTTTGTTCTCATTGGGATCGTAGAAATAATAACCCTTAGTTTCTTTAGGGTAACCGACAAAGATACATTTATCTGATCTGCTCTCCAGTTTCCCAGAGGTGAGCTTTTTGACATAAGCCTCGCAACCCCAGATCTTAATAAATGTCAAGCTCGGCTGTTTCCCATACCATAACTCATATGGAGTCTTAGAAACGGCTTTGGATGGCACTCGGTTTAGTACCTTTGCAGCTGTTTCCAGTGCAAATCCCCAAAAGGAGTAAGGTAGAGTAGCCTGACTCATCATAGAACGAACCATATCCAATAAGGTTCTATTTCTCCTCTCGGACACACCATTCCATTGCGGTGTTCCTGGCGGAGTGAGCTGTGAGATAATCCCACACTCCTTCAGATAGTCAGTAAACTCATGACTCAAGTATTCTCCACCTCGATCTGATCGAAGTGCCTTGATATTTCGGCCTAACTGATTCTGTACTTCATTTTTGAACTCTTTGAACTTGTCAAAAGATTCACTCTTATGTCTCATTAGATAGACATAACCATACCTACTGAAATCATCAGTAAAGGTAATGAAGTATGAATAGCCACCTCTGGCATGTTTACTAAATGGCCCACACACATCACTGTGAATGAGGTCAAGTAAACCTGAAGCCCTTTGTCCTTTATTAGAAAAAGGAGACGTCGTCATTTTACCCATTAAACAAGCTTTGCATGTATCAAGTTCCTCATAGGAGAATGATCCCAGCAGTCCATGGTCATGCAACCGCTTAATGCGCTTCTTGTTAATATGGCCTAAACGACTATGCCATAACAAGGTGCTATCATCAGCATACTTGGCTTTCTTATTATCAATCTGTTGTATAGAACATTCCATGTCCAACATGAATAACCCATTGTTAATCGACCCAGTAGCATAAACAATATTACCAAATGAAATACAACACTTTAAAGTTTTGCATTCAAAGGAAAACCCTTTCCTGACAAGAGCAGGAATAGAGATAATATTCTTAGTTATGCTCGGCACAAAATAACAATCGTCAAGTTCTAATACAAGACCAGATGGTAAAGAGATGTTATATTGTCCTACAGCAACAGCAGCAACCCGTGCCCCGTTTCCAACTCGTAGGTCCACCTCATGCTGTCCCACCTGTCTTCTTCTCTTCAGTTCATGCACATTTGAACAAATGTGAACTCCACATGCAGTGTCCAACACCCATGAAATAGAAGAAGATACCATGACTTCGGTCACGAAAATACCTGAGCCAGAAGTGAAAGGCTTGCTTCCCTTCTTGTCTCCTTGGAGCGCTTTACAGTCCTTCTTCCAGTGACCCAGCTGGCCACAATGGAAACATCTGTATTCCTTCGACCGCTTCATCTTTTGCTTTAGAGCCTTGTTGTAGCTCTTGACAGGGGCTTTGCCCTTCTTCCCCTTCTTCTTGTTCCTTGAAGGAATCATCAAGACAGAGGATGAAGGCTTTCCCTTTTCAAGAGTCTGCTCTGTAGTATAGAGCATGTTCAGTAACTCTGCCGGGGTACAGTCGATCTTGTTCATATTAAAATTAATAATGAACGGATCGAAAGATGCCGGGAGAGACTGCAGGATAATGTCTACAACAAGTTCCTGATTGATGGTGTGTCCCAGTTGCTCTAGAGCCTCCTTGTACCCAATCATCTTGAGTACGTGAGCTCCCACTGGACTCCCTTCACTCAGTTTGCTCTGAAAGAAAAGTTTAGTCAAGTTATAGCGTTCAGTCCTTGCCTGTGCAGCATACAGCATCTTGAGATTTGCTATAATTTCAATAGCAGATAAATCTTCATGCTGACGCTGCAGCTCAGGCGTCATAGATGCAAGCATCAGGCAAGCGACATCAATGCTATCATTGACATGCTTCTCATAAGCATCCCGAACCGCCCTTGCGGCGTTCACAGCGGGTTGAGGTGGTATTGCCGTCTCAAGGACATACAGTTTCCTCTCAGCCTTAAGAACAATCTTAAGGTGTCCGTACCAGTCTGAGAAGTTTGGCCCAGCAAACTTCTCCCTTTCCAGTAAGGATCGCACATTGAACGCTGTGGTGTTCGTTGCTGCAGTAATCTATAACATTGCAAGAACAACAAGGTCAGTATCAATGTTAGAATCAATCCAGGACTTAAGAATGATTCTTTTCTCACTATTTTATCTGACTGAAAAATCCATGAAAATAGTCCGAAAGAGTAACACTCTTTTAGTGAGATGGGATCCAGATTTCATACTTGGTCTCCGCGTCCCGCTCAGGCGAGATAAGATGCACAGAGAGTACAAGCACTAATCACCGGTAGGCAATCCAAGCCAATCGCCAACCCGTACGATTCCCCTTCATCTAGGCAATCCAGAAGACTGTGCCAACTGAGTTGGTACAACACAGTCTCTGATTCCACAGATGGCTGCCTCCATATAGCTAACATATGCTCAATATGTAGCCCACATGGTCAAGCTGACCTGACCTACTCCCTGGACCACCACGTGCTATGCTGAGCAACGAGAAGCGATAAATCCCTTCTCTGTAACACGCAGGTGTAATCACACACCGTCTGAAGATAGCTGGGCGTGCCCACTGAGTGGGTACAACACGGCCCCAACGATAGTCAGAACAGTGAGGTTTCGCGTCAGAAGGCTTTCGTGCTTGATATTTCACGTTGGATTTTAACAGTCCTTTTATCTTCTTACTATCATGCATATCCTATGGTGATAGCAGAAAGATAAGTCATGCATGTACTAATATTACTTAAACAGTAAATAGAAAGCATGATGATCTTATGTGGTAAACGCCCATTAAGCCTAAGTAAAGCCCTAGTTTTACACAAGTCTTCACTTGAGCTCTTCATGGGTCTTTTGCAACTCATCTGGCCCAGGCCAGGGCCCAAGCGCCCTCTGCAGCCCAAATGCACCCACCAGGTAGCATGAGCCTGTCCTAGAGTCGAACTCTAGACCTCCCACTGGTGAAGCCACTTGCTGCATGCGCCTCTGCCAAGTGTGCTCTGTGCTCATGTCTGATCAAAATACATTTTAATCTATCTAGACATGATTGACACGTAGGTCAATTACACTTTATCATAATTTTAAAATGTGATGCGCAGATCACAATAATAATTTACAATTATTAATCCAGGCACGCAGGCCCCAGCACAGCACACAAAAATTGGGCAACCCACATAAGATGAAATAAACACCCATCATGGTTAGACAAGCAACATGTGATCCAAACAAGAAAATAAAATTTTGAAAAACCCATTGGCAACAATTTTATTTCCTTATGTGCCCTACTACCTTACAACGGTCCATTAATAGGGATCCACTCATCAGACCTAGTCAGACCCACTGCCCTTGCATGCACCAAGTCATAACCGACTTAAGTCGACCTTATGGTCAACAATGCATGCTTTAAGGGCTGAACGTCCCTCATGATTTCTGGCAAGCGGGTGTGACCCCGGGCCTTAATCATGAGCGTTCATTGGTTGTCTCAATTAGACATCGCTACACGCCTTTCTGCGGTCGACCTATAGCCACCTCATGCTTGCGCATAGGTGCCATCTGGTCGACCCGTCTAGGCTGTCAGATGGTCTGATTAGACTGTAGGGTCTAGACTAGACGACGACTTCAACCCTAATAACCCGTCTAAGTTTTTAAAGTAGGCGCTTATAGATCTAAGTGGATGCGCGCAAGTTGTTATAAGTTTTGATAAAATAACATTTAACATGCGCCAACAATAAACATCATACATGCGCCAACATCAGAAAACAAACATCTAATGTTAAACATGTAGTTTCGCCATGATGATGAATTTAGATCAATGTATACGCTAACAAGGATCACATTACAAGCAATCATATGAACATACAAAACCTGGCTCTAGTACCAATTGAAAGTGGGGGGGCGAAACCCTAATATGCGCAGATTAAAATTTTGCATAGCGGAAGCTAGGGTTTCTAAGGATCGATTAGCATGAATATATGATCAACTTGTAAAACTTGTATAGATCAAAAGAGAGATCATACCAATGCCATTTCTTGGATGGCGACTTGGAAGCAAAGAAGCGTGTGCTTCTTCTCCAAAGGAACCGCACACAAGGTGATTGATGGCTTCTCCTTGGCGTTCCTTGTGCTAGCAAAGATCCAAGGTCTCCTGATCGCGTGAAGGTGATTAGAGATGATGTCTTTTTCTTGTCCGAACTCTCCTTGGTGTGAAAACTCACCACACGAGAGAGGAGGCATCGAGAGGAAGAGGCCAGAGACGAGAATAGCGCCAAAACCACGAACGTAGAGGCGTGAACTATTTTGGAAAGCATGACTTCCAAAAATAGTTAGCCCTCAACGTGTGATGCGTTCACTCCAAGTGAACCATCGCATTTTCCTCTCCCATTGAACCATGCGCTCACTATGATGAGCCGGTTCAATTACATTTGGTTCAAAGACCAAATTAAGCCAAGCCTTGGTCTAGATCATATAAAACCAAAAGGTTCAAGATCTAACCATTCATCTCTTGATGCTCTTGATCTCATCGATCTAGCATCATTTCTCTTGATCGAAGCTTACCGATCTCAAGCGCTAATCAATCAAACATGATCAGACCAGATCTCACTTACAATCAGAGTTTAAACTCCTTTAAACTGAACCAAAACAATTCAGTCCACACGATCTGACATAAGTAAGCCATATCATCAAATTGTGCGACCCTAAGGGTTTCCTTTAAATGTCGGTAACGATAACTTACGTTATCACGAACAGAGAGGGGTATCTAGCAACACATCACTGTCTCCCGATATAAAGGAAAGAGTCTTCCAAGACTACACCCAAACCACAGCACAAGTGTGATTCCAATTCACTAGGCGTACATGTTTCCTTTGCCACTGGATGTTCTTATTTGACAAGCGTGTCAAGCTTGTAACTCCAATATGATGAGAGTGGTTAGATCAGATGAACATAGTCATCTGGGTATGGCCATACACTTTCTCAACCATCTCATCCAGGGGGCCCCTTTAGAACATCACACTCCAATCAAGGAGAAGGCAATCCTATATCTATCACTAGCGCCCTAACATGACTCATGTTCATTATCCAAGATAGTCTATAACCATTATGTTTCAAATGATATTGAACTACCTCAAGACAATGCCAATCATCATTTAGAAACACAAGTGATCTCAAGTCAGAGGAAGTATGCCACTTGTTTGCATACAAGGATTATTCACATTGTGACAAACAATTGAATATCCTAAGTAGAGTCAGTCCAGTACATCCAATGTGTTGGGGTATGCCCTTAAGGCTAATGTTTGAGGCCTTTGGGATTGTATAAGTATCATGTAATAAACTTTTTGAGTTTATAAAGGCATGGTTGTTATTCAGGTTGTTACCTTGTCTGCTGTAATAAGTGTACTTCTGAATAATGTCTCAAAGCTGTTCAGCTAGGCTGACAGGCTCTATGTCCTTAGTCGAGATATCTTGGTGATCATGAGACAGCCTTGATATGATTGAGACTAATAGGAGTGCTAATCTTATAGGATGCTTCGAGCATGGAATAAGATGTAGACTCATGGGTACATTGGATGTACTGGACAGACCCTACTCGGATATTCCATTGCTTGTCACAATGTGAATGATCCTTGTAAGCACTAAGTGGCACATGTCCTTTGACTTGAGATCACTTGTGTTTCTAAATGATGATTGTCATTGTTTTGAGGTAGTTCAATATCATTTGAAACATAATGATTATAGACTATCTTGGATGGTGAGCTTGAGTCAGGTTAGGGCACTTGTGATAGATAAAGGATTGCCGTCTCCTTGTTTAAGGAGTGTGATGTTCTAAAGGCCCCCCCCTATATGAGATGATTGAGGTAGTGTATGGCCATACCCAGATGACTATGTTCATCTGATCTAATCATGCTCATCGTATTGGAGTTGCAGGCTTGACATGCTTGTCCAATAAGAACATCCAGTGGCAAAGGAATCATGTATGCCAAGTGAGTTGATTCACACTTATGCTATGGTTTGGGTGTAGTCTTGGAAGACTCTTTCCTTTATATCGGGAGACAGTGATGTGTTGCTAGATACCCCTCACTGATCGTGATAACGTAAGTTATCGTTACCGACATTTGAAGGAAACCCTTAGGGTCGCACAATATGATGATATGGCTTACTTGAGTCAGATCGTGTGGACTGAATTCTTTGGGTTCAGTTTAAAGGGGTTTTAATCTCTGATTGTAAGTGAGATCTGGTCTGATCATGTTTGATTGATTAGGGCTTGAGATCGGTAAGCTTCGATCGAGAGAGATGATGCCAGATCGGAGAGATCAGGGGCATCAGGAGATGAATGGTTAGATCATGAGCCTTGGGGTTCAATTTGGTCTAGACCTATTGGCTTGAGCTTTTTCGGTTTGGTTTATTGAACCGAATTGATTGGAACGTTTTAGATTGAACCGGTTCACAATTGTGAACGCATGGTTCAATGCTAAAATGCGTTTGGGTTGAGTTGAGCGCATGGACTTGATGAGCTTCCATTTATGGAATGTCATCAAGGGCCGGTTTCATTTTTCAATGCCAAAACGCATATGCGTTTGCTCCTTTCTCCTCAACGCATTCTTGGACTTTCGTGGGAGTGTGGTGTGGACGACGAGAAGGAGTGTGGTGCAAGAGGAGCTCTCGGCCAAGCTTGATCTCTCATCATCCCTTTCCATTCGAATAGATTCCTTGGGTGACTTGCTAGCACAAGCGACACCAAGGAGTGAGCCAACTTCTTCTTGTGTGTGGCACACTTTGGAGGAGACCTAACTTGATCTCTTCTTCCAAGCCGAATTCCAAGTCCATGGCATTGGTATGATTTCTAGCTTCAAGTTGATCATATGTTTTCATATCCGATCTTGATTTGAAACCCTTTTTCCGCAAAGCTTGTTAGAATTGCAAGTTTAGGGTTTCTCCCCCCTAAAGTTAGGGGTCTTTCAATTGGTATCAGAGCTAGGCTCTTGATAT
This sequence comes from Costus lasius, assembly GCA_027563935.2. NCBI lineage: Eukaryota > Viridiplantae > Streptophyta > Magnoliopsida > Zingiberales > Costaceae > Costus > Costus lasius. The sequence goes on along the minus strand of CM050454.1, from coordinate 58,305,493 downwards.
GATCGATATGATTGCTTTAAGTATTGGTGATCCATACATGTTGCGCTTACTTTTTCTTGAGGCATGCTTTGTTTTCATGAAGTTGCGCTTGTATCATAGTTTCATGAAGTTGCGCTTGTATCATAGTTTCATGAAGTTGCGCTTGTATCATATGTTCATGAAGTTGCGCTTGTATCATATGTTCATGAAGTTGCGCTTGTATCATATGTTCATGAAGTTGCGCTTGTATCATGATTAGATGAAGTATGCGCTCCCCCTTGAAGGGGACCCCCTAAAGTTTGCGCTCCCCCTTGAAGGGGACCCCCTTAGATCTAAGGGTTATCAACTTTGTTTGTATGTTTGCGCATGCTCTAAGTGTTTTACAAAACTTATATCTTGCGCGGTTGATTAGATCTAAGGTGCCACTACATTAAATCCTTAGATGGGTTGATGGGGTTGATGGCATCATCTAGTATAGATCAAGCTAGTCTGATCAGACCATCTGACAGCCCAGATGGGTCGACCAGATAGCACCTGTGCGCAAGCACGAGGTGGCTATAGGTTGACTGCATCAAAGGCGTGTAGCGAGGTCTGGTTGAGACAATTACTGAACACACTTGAGTTAGGCCCGGGGTCACACCCGCTTGCCAAAACTCATGAGGGTGGTTCAGCCCTTGGCGCATGCATGGTTGACCATTAGGTCAACTCGGGTCAGTTAGGACTCGGTGCATGCAAGGGGAAAAGATCTAACTAGATGGATGAGTGGATCCCTATCAATGGACCATTGTAAGGTTGTAGGGCTCATAAGGAAATTAAAATGGATGCCATGGGGTTTTTCAAAAACTTTTAATTTCAAGATGATTGGATCACATGTTGATTGAACCATATGCTTGTCTATTTAGTCTTATGTGGGTTGCCCTATTGTGTGCTGTGCTGGGGCCTGCGTGCCTGGGTTTAAATTGTAAATTAATTTGTGATCTGCGAATCACATTGTTTTAATTTATAAAATGTAGTTGACCTGCGTGTCAACCTTGTCTAGATAGATCAAATGTATTTGATTAGACAAGAGCAAAGGCACACATCCTAGAGGGGCAGTCTCCTGGTGGCGCACCTGAGGTGCTCTTGGCGCTAGGGCCCTAGGTTGGACCAGATGAGATGCCAAAGAGCTCAAGTGAAGACTTAAGTAAAATTAAGGTCTTACTAGGGTTCATGGGCTTTTACCACATAAGATCATGCTTTCTACTTATTGCTAATAATTAGAATTGCATGTTTAAGTTTATCTTCTGCTATAGCCATAGAAAATGCCTGATAGTAAGAAGATAAAAGACCGTTAAAATCCAAACGCTAACATATCAAGCTCGATAAGCCTTCTGACGCGAAACCTCACCTTTCTGATTATCGTTGGAGCCGTGTTGAACCCACTCAGTGGGCACGTCCATCTATCTTCAGACGGTGCTGGATTTCACCTGCGTGTTACAGAGTTGGGATTTATCCCCTCTCGTTGCTCAGCATAGCACGTGGTGGTCCAGGGAGTAGGTCGGGTCAGCTTGACCATGTAGACTACATATGTGGCGCATATGGTAGCACATGGAGGCAGCCATCTCTGGGATCAGAGACTGTGTTGTACCAACTCAGTTGGCACAGTCTGCTGGATTGCCAAGATGAAGGGGAATTGCACGGGTTGGCGATTGGCTGGGACAGCCTACCAGAAATTAGTGCTTGTCATCTCTGTGCATCTTATCTCGCCTGAGCGGGACGCGGAGACCAAGTATGAAATCTGGATCCCATCTCACTAAAAGAGTGTTACTCTTTCGGACTGTTTACTGGATTTTTCAGTCAGACAAAATAGTGAGAAAAGAATCTTTCTTAAGTCCTGGATTGATTCTGAAACATTGATACTAACCTTGCTGTTCTTGCTTGTTGTAGATTCCTGCAGCAACGAACACCATGAGCTTCAATGTGCGATCCCTACTGGAAAGGGAGAAGTTTGCTGGGCCGAACTTCTCTGACTGGTTTGGACACCTTAAGATCGTTCTTAAGGCAGAGAGGAAACTGTATGTCCTCGAGACGGCGATACCGCCGCAGCCCGCTGCGAACGCCGCAAGGGCGGTTCGTGAAGCCTTTGATAAGCATGTCAATGATAGCATTGATGTCGCTTGCCTGATGCTAGCGTCTATGACGCCACCCGCTGCAGCGTCAGCATGAGGATATGTCCGCTATAGAAATTATAGCGAACCTCAAGATGCTGTATGCTGCACAGGCGAGGACTGAACGCTATAATCTGACGAAGCTCTTCTTTCAGAGCAAACTGGCTGAGGGGAGCCCAGTGGGAGCTCACGTGCTCAAGATGATTGGGCACAAGGAGGCTCTGGAGAAACTGGGGCATACCATCAACCAGGAGCTTGCTGTGGACATTATTCTGCAGTCTCTTCCGCCTTCTTTCGATGCGTTCATTATTAACTTTAATATGAACAAGATCGATTGTACGCCGGCAGAGCTGCTGAATATGCTCTTGACTACTGAGGAAACTCTGAAGGGTAAGCCTTCAACCTCTGTCTTGATGTTTCCTTCTAGGAACAAGAAGAAGGGGAAGAAGGGCAAGGCCCCTGTCAAGAATTACAGCAAGGCCCTGAAACAGAAGGTGAAGCGGTCGAAGGATAACAGGTGTTTCCACTGTGGCCAGCTGGGTCACTGGAAAAAGGACTGTAAAGCGCTCCAAGGAGACAAGAGGGGAAGCATCGCTTCTGGCTCAGGTATATATGTGACTGAGGTCATGTTATCTTCTTCTTCTATATCATGGGTGTTGGACACTGCATGTGGAGTTCACATTTGTTCAAATGTGCAGGAACTCAAGAGAAGAAGGCAGGTGGGACAGCATGAAGTAGACCTACGCGTTGGAAACGGGGCACGGGTTGCTGCTGTTGCTGTAGGGGACTATTTCATTAATTTACCATCTGGCATTGTATTAGAATTAAACAATTGTTATTTTGTACCAAGTATTACCAAGAATATTATCTCTATTCCTGCTCTTGTCAGGAAAGGATTTGCCTTTGAATGCAAGATTTCAAAGTGTGTTTTATCTTATGATAATATTGTGTATGCAACTGGTTCGATTAACAATGGATTATTCATGTTGGACATGGAATATTCTATACAAAACATTGATAATAAGAAAGCCAAGTATGCTGATGACAGCACCTTGCTATGGCATAGTCGTTTAGGCCATATAAACGAGAAGCGCATTAAGCGGTTGCATGATCATGGACTGCTGGGATCATTCTCCTATGGGGAGGTTGATACATGCAAAGCTTGTCTGATGGGTAAAATGACGAAGTCACCTTTTTCAAACAAAGGTCAAAGGACTTCAGGTTTACTGGACCTTATACACAGTGATGTGTGTGGGCCTTTTAGTAAACATGCCAGAGGTGGCTATCAGTACTTCATTACCTTTACTGATGATTTCAGTAGGTATGGGTATGTCTATCTGATGAGACATAAAAGTGAATCTTTTGACAAGTTCAAAGAGTTCAAAAATGAAGTACAAAATCAGCTAGGCCGAAATATCAAAGCACTTCGTTCTGATCGAGGTGGTGAATACCTGAGTCATGCATTTACTGACTATCTGAAAGAGTGTGGGATTATCTCACAGCTCACTCCGCCAGGAACACCGCAATGGAATGGTGTGTCCGAGAGGAGAAATAGAACGTTACTTGATATGGTTCGTTCTATGATGAGTCAAGCTACTCTTCCATATTCCTTTTGGGGTTTTGCACTAGAAACAGCTGCAAAGGTACTAAACCGAGTGCCATCCAAGGCAGTTTCAAAGACGCCATATGAACTATGGTATGGGAAACAGCCTAGCTTGACATTTATCAGGATCTGGGGTTGCGAGGCTTATGTCAAAAAGCTCGCCTCTGGGAAACTAGAGAGCAGATCTGATAAATGCATCTTTGTCGGTTACCCTAAGGAGACTAAGGGTTATTATTTCTATGATCCCAAGGAGAACAAGGTATTTGTTGCTCGGACGGCCATATTTCTTGAGAAGGAATTTCTTCTGCAAGAGGCCAGTGGGAGAGAAATAAAGCTGGATGAGAATCCAGAGGAAGGACAAAGTAGTCAAGCACAGTTGGATGAGCCTGAGCCGGTAGATCAGGTTATTGAACAACCTGAGGCTCAGATATCACGGGAACCGCGAAGATCGGGAAGGATCCGTCAACAGCCTGAGCGCTATGACGGAGTCTACATCATTGATAATGATGAACCCCTCACTTATGCGGATGCGGTCAGTGGACCAGAGTCAGCTAGATGGCTTGAAGCTATGCGAGCCGAGATGGACTCCATGTCAGATAATCAAGTCTGGGATTTGATTGATCCGCCTCCGGGAGTAATCCCTATAGGCTGTAAATGGATCTTCAAGAAGAAGATTGACATGGATGGTAACGTGGTTACCTATAAAGGCAGGCTAGTTGCGAAAGGTTTCAAACAAATCTACGGGATAGATTATGATGAAACTTTCTCACCTGTAGCCATGTTTAAGTCTATTCGGATTCTTTTCGCGATAGCAGCATATTACGATTATGAGATCTGGCAGATGGATGTGAAAACAGCTTTCCTCAATGGAAATCTGGATGAGGATGTGTATATGACACAACCGGAAGGTTTCACTAATCCAGCAGATCGTCATAAGATATGCAAGTTAAAGAAGTCCATTTAAGGACTTAAACAAGCATCTAGGAGCTGGAATATTCGTTTTGATGAATCAATCTCTGAGTTTGGTTTCATCAAGAACGAGGATGACCCGTGTGTATATAAGAGGTTTAGTGGGAGCGTGATTACATTCCTAATCCTCTACGTCGATGATATCTTGATCATTGGAAACGATATTCCTGAACTGCATGCTGTTAAGGCATGGTTAGGAAAATGTTTCCAGATGAAAGATTTAGGAGAAGCAGCCTATGTATTAGGTGTGAAGATCTACAGGGATAGATCTAAGAGGCTTCTCGGGCTGTGCCAGAGTACTTACATCGATAAGGTCCTGGAGAGATTCCATTTAGAGAATTCTAAACGTGGATATCTTCCAGTCAGACATGGTCTGAATCTTTCAAAGAGTCAGTGTCCACAAACACAGACTGAGAAAGATGAAATGGACAATACGCCTTATGCTTCGGCTATTGGGTCCATTATGTATGCGATGTTGTGTACTCGCCCAGACGTCGCTTACGGGTTAAGCGTGACCAGTCGATTCCAAAGTAATCCAGGTTTGGCGCACTGGATTGCGGTCAAGAACATTTTAAAATATCTGCGGAGGACCAAAGATATGTTCTTGATATATGGTGGTCAGGAAGAACTCAGTATAGAGGGATATACTGACGCTTCGTTCCAGTCGGACCAGGATGATTTCCGATCGCAATCAGGCTATGTTTTTAGCTTGAATGGTGGAGCAGTGGTGTGGAAGAGTTTCAAACAGTCAACTGTTGCTGATTCCACAACAGAAGCCGAGTATGTTGCAGCCTCGGAAGCATCCAAGGAGGCAGTGTGGATTCGTAAGTTCGTGAGAGAACTTGGTGTCGTTCCTTCGAGTGCAGATCCTTTGGTTATCTTCTGTGATAACACTGGAGCCATCGCACAAGCAAAGGAACCGCGGTCGCACCAGAAGTCCAAGCACATACAGAGACGGTTTCACTTGATCCGGGAGATCATTGATCGTGGCGAGATCAAAATATGCAAGGTTCATACAGATGACAATCTGGCAGACCCGCTTACCAAGCCTCTGGCGCAGCAGAAGCATGAGAAGCACTGTAATAATATGGGTTTGAGATTTCTCAACCATTAGATTAAGTGCAAGTGGGAGATTGTTGGGGTATGCCCTTAAGGCTAATGTTTGAGGCCTTTGGGATTGTATAAGTATCATGTAATAAACTTTTTGAGTTTATAAAGGCATGGTTGTTATTCAGGTTGTTACCTTGTCTGCTGTAATAAGTGTACTTCTGAATAATGTCTCAAAGCTGTTCAGCTAGGCTGACAGGCTCTATGTCCTTAGTCGAGATATCTTGGTGATCATGAGACAGCCTTGATATGATTGAGACTAATAGGAGTGCTAATCTTATAGGATGCTTCGAGCATGGAATAAGATGTAGACTCATGGGTACATTGGATGTACTGGACAGACCCTACTCGGATATTCCATTGCTTGTCACAATGTGAATGATCCTTGTAAGCACTAAGTGGCACATGTCCTTTGACTTGAGATCACTTGTGTTTCTAAATGATGATTGTCATTGTTTTGAGGTAGTTCAATATCATTTGAAACATAATGATTATAGACTATCTTGGATGGTGAGCTTGAGTCAGGTTAGGGCACTTGTGATAGATAAAGGATTGCCGTCTCCTTGTTTAAGGAGTGTGATGTTCTAAAGGCCCCCCCCTATATGAGATGATTGAGGTAGTGTATGGCCATACCCAGATGACTATGTTCATCTGATCTAATCATGCTCATCGTATTGGAGTTGCAGGCTTGACATGCTTGTCCAATAAGAACATCCAGTGGCAAAGGAATCATGTATGCCAAGTGAGTTGATTCACACTTATGCTATGGTTTGGGTGTAGTCTTGGAAGACTCTTTCCTTTATATCGGGAGACAGTGATGTGTTGCTAGATACCCCTCACTGATCGTGAGAACGTAAGTTATCGTTACCGACATTTGAAGGAAACCCTTAGGGTCGCACAATATGATGATATGGCTTACTTGAGTCAGATCGTGTGGACTGAATTCTTTGGGTTCAGTTTAAAGGGGTTTTAATCTCTGATTGTAAGTGAGATCTGGTCTGATCATGTTTGATTGATTAGGGCTTGAGATCGGTAAGCTTCGATCGAGAGAGATGATGCCAGATCGGAGAGATCAGGGGCATCAGGAGATGAATGGTTAGATCATGAGCCTTGGGGTTCAATTTGGTCTAGACCTATTGGCTTGAGCTTTTTCGGTTTGGTTTATTGAACCGAATTGATTGGAACGTTTTAGATTGAACCGGTTCACAATTGTGAACGCATGGTTCAATGCTAAAATGCGTTTGGGTTGAGTTGAGCGCATGGACTTGATGAGCTTCCATTTATGGAATGTCATCAAGGGCCGGTTTCATTTTTCAATGCCAAAACGCATATGCGTTTGCTCCTTTCTCCTCAACGCATTCTTGGACTTTCGTGGGAGTGTGGTGTGGACGACGAGAAGGAGTGTGGTGCAAGAGGAGCTCTCGGCCAAGCTTGATCTCTCATCATCCCTTTCCATTCGAATAGATTCCTTGGGTGACTTGCTAGCACAAGCGACACCAAGGAGTGAGCCAACTTCTTCTTGTGTGTGGCACACTTTGGAGGAGACCTAACTTGATCTCTTCTTCCAAGCCGAATTCCAAGTCCATGGCATTGGTATGATTTCTAGCTTCAAGTTGATCATATGTTTTCATATCCGATCTTGATTTGAAACCCTTTTTCCGCAAAGCTTGTTAGAATTGCAAGTTTAGGGTTTCTCCCCCCTAAAGTTAGGGGTCTTTCACAATGTACCTATGAGTCTACATCTTATTCCATGCTCGAAGCATCCTGTAAGATTAGAACACATATTAGTCTCAATCATATCAAGGCTGTCTCATGTTCACCAAGATATCTCGACTAAGGACAATACTGCATGTCAGCCAAGCTGAACACCATTGAGACATTATTCAGAAGTATACATATAGCGGCAGATAATACAACAACCTGAATAACAACCATTGCCTTTATAAACCTAGAGTTTATACATGATACTGACAAAACCCAAGGCCTCAAACATTAGCCTTAAGGGCATACCCCAACAATCTCCCACTTGCACTTAATCTAATGGTTGAGAAATCTCAAACCCATATTATTACAGTGCTTCTCATGCTTCTGCTGCGCCAGAGGCTTTGTAAGTGGGTCAGCTAGATTGTCATCTGTATGAACCTTGCAGATCTTGATCTCTCCTCGATCAATGATCTCCCGGATCAAGTGAAACCTTCTCTGTATGTGCTTGGACTTCTGGTGCGACCGTGGTTCCTTTGCTTGTGCTATTGCTCCAGTGTTATCACAGAAGATAACCAAAGGATCTGCACTCGAAGGAATAACACCAAGTTCCTGAACGAACTTACGAATCCATACTGCCTCCTTGGATGCTTCCGAGGCTGCAACATACTCGGCTTCTGTTGTGGAATCAGCAACAATTGATTGTTTGAAACTTTTCCACACCACTGCTCCTCCATTCAAGCTAAAAACATAGCCTGATTGCGATCGGAAATCATCCTGGTCAGATTGGAACGAAGCGGTTGCATGACCATGGACTGCTGGGATCATTCTCCTATGAGGAGCTTGATACATGCAAAGCTTGTTTAATGGGCAAAATGACGAAAGCTCCTTTTTCTAATAAAGGTCAAAGGGCTTCAGGTTTACTTGACCTCATTCACAGTGATGTGTGTGGGCCATTTAGTAAACATGCCAGAGGTGGCTATTCGTACTTCATTACCTTTACTGATGATTTCAGTAGGTATGGGTATGTCTATCTAATGAGACATAAAAGTGAATCTTTTGACAAGTTCAAAGAGTTCAAAAATGAAGTACAAAATCAGCTAGGCCGAAATATCAAGGCACTTCATTCAGATCGAGGTGGAGAATACTTGAGTCGAGAGTTTACTGACTATCTGAAGGAGTGTGGGATTATCTCACAGCTCACTCCGCCAGGAACACCGCAGTGGAATGGTGTGTCCGAGAGGAGAAATAGAACCTTACTTGATATGGTTCGTTCTATGATGAGTCAGGCAACTCTACCTTACTCCTTTTGGGGATTTGCACTGGAAACAGCTGCAAAGGTACTAAACCGAGTGCCATCCAAGGCAGTTTCAAAGACGCAATATGAGTTATGGTATGGGAAACAGCCGAGCTTGACATTTATTAAGATCTAGAGTTGCGAGGCTTATGTCAAAAAGCTCGCCTCTGGGAAACTGGAGAGCAGATCTGACAAATGTATCTTTGTCGGTTACCCTAAGGAAACTAAGGGTTATTATTTCTACGATCCCAAAGAGAACAAAGTTTTTGTTGCTCGGACGGCCATTTTTCTTGAGAAGGAATATCTTCTGCAAGAGGCCAGTGGGAGAGAAATAAAGCTGGATGAGAATCCAGAAGAAGGACAAAGTAGTCAAGCACAGTTGGATGACCCTGAGCCAGTAGATCAGGTTATTGAACAACCTGAGGCTCAGATATCACGGGAACCGCGAAGATCGGGAAGGATCCGTCGACAGCCTGAGCGCTATGACGGAGTCTACATCATTGATCATGATGAACCCCTCACTTATGCGGATGCGGTCAGTGGACCGGAATCAGCGAAATGGCTTGAAGCTATGCGAGCCGAGATGGACTCCATGTCAGATAACCAAGTCTGGGATTTGGTTGATCCGCCTCCGGGAGTAATCCCTATAGGCTGTAAATGGATCTTCAAGAAGAAGATTGACATGGATGGTAACGTAGTTACCTATAAATGTAGGCTAGTTGCGAAAGGTTTCAAACAAATCTACGGGATAGATTATGATGAAACTTTTTCTCCTGTAGCCATGTTCAAGTCTATTCGCATTATTCTTGCGATAGCAGCATATTATGATTATGAGATCTGGCAGATGGATGTGAAGACCGCTTTCCTTAATGGAAAACTGGATGAGGATGTGTATATGACACAACCTGAAGGTTTCACCAATCCATCAGATCGTCATAAAATATGCAAGTTAAAGAAGTCCATTTATGGACTTAAGCAAGCATCAAAAAGCTGGAATATTCGTTTTGATGAATCAATCTGTGAATTTGGTTTCATCAAGAATAAAGATGACCCGTGTGTATATAAGAGGTTTAGTGGGAGCGTGATTACTTTCCTAGTCCTCTACGTCGATGATATCTTAATCATTGGAAACGATATTCCTGAACTACATGCGGTTAAGGCATGGTTAGGAAAATGTTTCCAAATGAAAGATCTAGGAGAAGCAGCCTATGTATTAGGTGTGAAGATCTACAGAGATATATCTAAGAAGCTTCTCGGGCTGTGCCAGAGTACTTACATCGATAAAGTCCTGGAGAGATTTCATTTAGAAAATTCTAAAAGAGGATATCTTCTAGTCAGACATGGTCTGAATCTTTCAAAGAGTCAGTGTCCACATACACAGACTGAGAAAGATGAAATGGACAATACGCCTTATGCTTCGGCTATTGGGTCCATTATGTATGCGATGTTGTGTACTCGCCCAGACGTCGCTTACGGGTTAAGCGTGACCAGTCGATTCCAAAGTAATCCAGGTCAGGCACACTGGATTGCAGTCAAGAACATTTTGAAATATCTTCGGAGGACCAAAGATATGTTCTTGGTATATGATGGTCAGGAAGAACTCAGTATTGAAGGATATACTGACGCTTCGTTCCAATCCGACCAGGATGATTTCCGATCGCAATCAGGCTATGTTTTTAGCTTGAATGGAGGTGCAGTGGTGTGGAAAAGTTTCAAACAATCAATTGTTGCTGATTCCACAACAGAAGCCGAGTATGTTGCAGCCTCAGAAGCATCCAAGGAGGCAGTGTGGATTCGTAAGTTCATTCAGGAACTTGGTGTTGTTCCTTCGAGTGCAGATCCATTGGTTATCTTCTGTGATAACACTGGAGCAATAGCACAAGCAAAGGAACCACGGTCGCACCAGAAGTCCAAGCACATACAGAGACGGTTTCACTTGATCCAGGAGATCATTGATCGTGGCGAGATCAAAGTCTGCAAGGTTCATACAGATGACAATCTGGCTGACCCGCTTACTAAGCCTCTGGCGCAGCAGAAGCATGAGAAGCACTGTAATAATATGGGTTTGAGATTTCTCAACCATTAGATTAAGTGCAAGTGGGAGATTGTTGGGGTATGCCCTTAAGGCTAATGTTTGAGGCCTTGGGATTGTATCATTATCATGTATAAACTCAATGTTTATAAAGGCAATGGTTGTTATTCAGGTTGTTACATTATCTGCTGCAATATGTATACTTCTGAATAATGTCTCAATGCTGTTCAGCTTGGCTGACATGCAGTATCGTCCTTAGTCGAGATATCTTGGTGAACATGAGACAGCCTTGATATGATTAAGACTAATATGTGTTCTAATCTTATTGGATGCTTCGAGCATGGAATAAGATGTAGACTCATGGGTACATTGGATGTACTGGACAGACCCTACTAGGATGTTCAATTGCTTGTCACAATGTGAATAATCCTTGTATGCAAACAAGTGACATATTTCCTCTGACTTGAGATCACTTGTGTTTCTAAATGATGATTGGCATTGTTTTGAGATAGTTCAATATCATTTGAAAGATAATGGTTATAGACTATCTTGGATAATGAGCATGAGTCATGTTAGGGCACTAGTGATAGATATAGGATTGCCGTCTACTCGTTTGGAGTGTGATGTTCTAATGGGGCCCCCCCCTTGGTTGAGATGATTGAGAAAGTGTATGGCCATACCCAGATGACTATGTTCATCTGATCTAATCATTCTCATCATATTGGAGTTACAGGCTTGACACGCTTGTCCAATAAGAACATCCAGTGGCAAAGGAAACATGTATGTCTAGTGAATTGAATTCACACTTGTGCTGTGGTTTGGGTGTAGTCTTGGAAGACTCTTTCCTTTATATCGGGAGACAGTGATGTGTTGCTAGATACCCCTCACTGATCGTGATAACGTGAGTTATCGTTACCGACATTTAGAGGAAACCCTTAGGGTCGCACAATTTGATGATATGGCTTACTTATGTCAGATCGTGTGGACTGAATTGTTTTGGTTCAGTTTAAAGGAGTTTAGACTCTGATTGGAAGTGAGATCTGGTCTGATCATGTTTGATTGATTAGGGCTTGAGATCGGTAAGCTTCGATCGAGAGATCTGATGCTTGATCGATGAGATCAAGAGCATCAAGTGATGTGTGGTTAGATCTTGAACCCTTTTTGGTTTAATGAGATCTAGACCATGTCTTGGTTTGGTCTTGGTTTGATTTGGTTGTTGAACCAAAGTCAATTGAACCGGTTCACTTATGTGAACGCATGGTTCAAATGATGGGGCGTTTTGATTAGTTCACTAAGCGTGAACGTGTGAAGACTTAAGACTTACCATATTTGGAAGCCTCAATGCCTAAACGCCTCAAGCCAAGAAAACGCCTAAATGCTTCAATGCTTTGCTCTTGCGTTGATCTCTCTTGAGTGTGTCTTGTCTCGAAGAGGAAAAGAGGAGAAGGCATTCGGCAATCCAAGAATACATCAAATCTCCTTCACACGGTTAGGAGACTTGGAGTTCCTTGCTAGCACAAGGAGAAACAAGAAGGAGCTATCTCTCATCTTGTGTGCATCATCTTTGGAGGAGAGCCAATTCGCCCTCTTGCTTCCAAGACACCATTCTAAACGATGGCTATGGTATGATCTGTTGTTGATTCTTTGCAATCCTTGAACAAGTTGATCATGTGTTCATGCTAACCGATCTTGAAGCCCTAGCTTCCGCTATGAAAATATATATATATGCGCCTATTTAGGGTTTCGCCCCCCCCCCCCTTGAAGGGGACTTTCAATTGGTATCAGAGCGAGGTTTTGTATGAATCTTCATGATTGCTTGATATGATTGTGATCCATGCTTGCGCATTGTTTACAAGTTGCTTGCGCTTATGTATAGATCTAAGGTTTATCACTTTGCGCATCTACATGTTAGTTTGTAAATACATGATGTATGTTTTTACTCATTGGCGCATGTATGATGTTTATTAGTTGGCGCTTGTTAACTTGCGCGCCTAACCTAGATCTATATCTGCGCCTACTTTAAACCCTTAGACGGGTTGATAGGGTTGAAATCATAAGTCTTGTCTGGACCCAACAGTCTGATCAGATCATCTGACAGCCTAGATGGGTCGACCAGATGGCACCTGTGCGCAAGCACGAGGTGGATATAGGTCGACTGCATACAGGCGTGTAGCGATGTCTGGTTGAGACAACCAGTGAACGCTCTTGAGTTAGGCCCGGGGTCACACCCGCTTGCCAGAACTCATGAGGGTCGTTCAGCCCAACGCATGCATTGTTGACCACTGGGTCGACACAAGTCAGTTAGGACTTGGTGCATGCTAGGGCAGTGGGTCTGACTAGATCAGCTGAGTGGATCCCTATTAATGGACAGTTGTAAGGTAGTAGGGCACATAAGGAAAATAAAATTGATGCCCATGGGTTTTCGAAAATTTTATTTTCTTGTTTGGATCACATGATGATTGTATAACATGATGCTTGTTTATTTAATCTTATGTGGGCTGCCCAAATTTAATGTGTGCTGTGCTGGGGCCTGCGTGCCTGGATTAAAATGTAAATTATTATAATTGTGATCTGCGCATCACATTTTAATTAATTTATTGTGTAATTGACCTGCGTGTCAATCTTGTCTAGATAGATTAAATTGTATTTTAATCAGACAAGAGCACAGAGCACACTTGGCAGAGGCGCATGCAGCTTGATGCTTGACCAGGTGGGAGGTCCAGGGTTTAACTCTGGGACAGGCGCATTTACCTGGTGGGCGGACCTGAGCTGCAGTGGGCGCTTGGGCCCTGGTTTGGGGCCAGATGAGATGCAAAAGACCCATGAAGAGCTCAAGTGAAGACTTAAGTTAAATTAAGGTCTTACCTAGGCTTATGGGCTTTTACCACATAAGATCAGCATGCTTTCTACTTATTGTTTATATAATTAGAACTGCATGATTTAATCTTCTGCTATCACCATAGGGTTTGTATGATAGTTAAGAAGATAAAAGACCGTTAAAATCGAACGTTAAAATATCAAGCACGTAAGCCTTCTGGCGCGAAACCTCACTGTTCTGACTATCGTTGGGGACGTGTTGTACCCACTCAGTGGGCACGCCCATCTATCTTCAGACGGTGTGTGATTACACCTGCGTGTTACAGAGAAGGGATTTATCGCTTCTCGTTGCTCAGCATAGCACGTGGTGGTCCAGGGAGTAGGTCGGGTCAGCTTGACCATGTAGGCTACATATGTGGCGCATATGGTAGCTATATGGAGGCAGCCATCTGTGGGATCAGAGACTGTGTTGTACCAACTCAGTTGGCACAGTCTGCTGGATTGCCCAGATGAAGGGGAATCGCATGGGTTGGCGATTGGCAAGGATTGCCTACCAGAGATTAGTGCTTGTACTCTCTGTGCATCTTATCTCGCCTGAGCGGGACGCAGAGACCAAGTATGAAATCTGGATCCCATCTCACTAAAAGAGTTTTACTCTTTCGGACTGTTTTACTGGATTTTTCAGTCAGATAAAATAGTGAGAAAAGAATCTTTCTTAAAGTCCTGGATTGATTCTAAACATTGATACTGACCTTGCTGTTCTTGCATTGTTGTAGATTACTGCAGCAACAAATACCACGAATTTCAATGTGCGATCCCTACTGGAAAGGGAGAAGTTTGCTGGGCCAAACTTCTCAGACTGGTACGGACACCTTAAGATTGTTCTTAAGGCTGAGAGGAAACTGTATGTCCTCGAGACGGCTATACCGCCTCAACCCGCTCCGAACGCCGCAAGGGCGGTTCGGGATGCTTATGAGAAGCATGTCAATGATAGCATTGATGTCGCTTGCCTGATTCTTGCGTCTATGACGCCAGAGCTGCAGCGTCAGCATGAGGATCTATCTGCTATAGAAATTATAGCAAACCTCAAGATGCTGTATGCTGCACAGGCGAGGACTGAACGCTATAATTTGACTAAGCTTTTCTTTCAGAACAAACTGGCTGAAGGGAGTCCAGTGGGAGCTCACGTACTCAAGATGATTGGGTACAAGGAGGCTCTAGAGAAACTGGGACATACCATCAATCAGGAGCTTGCTGTAGACATCATATTGCAGTTTCTCCCGACCTCGTTCGATCCGTTCATCATTAACTTTAATATGAACAAGATCGACTGTACGCCGGCAGAGTTACTGAATATGCTCTTGACTACAGAGTTGACTCTAAAGGGAAAGCCTTCATCCTCTGTCTTAATGGTTCCTTCAAGGAACAAGAAGAAGGGGAAGAAAGGCAAAGCCCCTGTTAAGAGCTACAGCAAGGCTCTGAAACAAAAGGTTAAGCGGTCGAAGGAATACAGATGTTTCCACTGTTGCCAGCTGGGTCACTGGAAAAAGGACTGTAAAGCGCTCCAAGGAGACAAGAAGGGAAGCAATCCTTTTGCTTCTGGCTCAGGTATTTTTGTGACTGAAGTCATGATATCTTCTTCTTCTATTTCATGGGTGTTGGACACTGCATGTGGAGTTCACATTTGTTCAAATGTACAGGAACTCAAGAGAAGAAGGCAGGTGGGACAGCATGAGGTGGACCTACGAGTTGGAAACGGGGCACGGGTTGCTGCTATTGCTGTAGGCATGTATTACATCTCATTACCATCTGGACTTGTATTGGAACTGGACAATTGTTATTTTGTACCAAGCATAACCAAAAATATTATCTCTATTCCTGCTCTTGTCAGGAAAGGGTTTTCCTTTGAATGCAATATTTCAAAGTGTATTATTTCTTTTGATAATATTGTTTATGCTACTGGGTCAATTAACAATGGGTTATTCATGTTGGACATGGAATGTTCTAAACAACAAATTGATAACAAGAAAGCCAAGTATGCTGATAGTAGCACCTTGCTATGGCATAGTCGTTTAGGCCATATTAACAAGAAACGCATTAAGCGGTTGCATGACCATGGACTGCTGGGATCATTCTCCTATGAGGAGCTTGATACATGCAAAGCTTGTTTAATGGGCAAAATGACGAAAGCTCCTTTTTCTAATAAAGGTCAAAGGGCTTCAGGTTTACTTGACCTCATTCACAGTGATGTGTGTGGGCCATTTAGTAAACATGCCAGAGGTGGCTATTCGTACTTCATTACCTTTACTGATGATTTCAGTAGGTATGGGTATGTCTATCTAATGAGACATAAAAGTGAATCTTTTGACAAGTTCAAAGAGTTCAAAAATGAAGTACAAAATCAGCTAGGCCGAAATATCAAGGCATTTCGTTCAGATCGAGGTGGAGAATACTTGAGTCGAGAGTTTACTGACTATCTGAAGGAGTGTGGGATTATCTCACAGCTCACTCCGCCAGGAACACCGTAGTGGAATGGTGTGTCCGAGAGGAGAAATAGAACCTTACTTGATATGGTTCGTTCTATGATGAGTCAGGCTACTCTACCTTACTCCTTTTGGGGATTTGCACTGGAAACAGCTGCAAAGGTACTAAACCGAGTGCCATCCAAGGCAGTTTCAAAGACGCCATATGAGTTATGGTATGGGAAACAGCCGAGCTTGACATTTATTAAGATCTGGGGTTGCGCGGCTTATGTCAAAAAGCTCGCCTCTGGGAAACTGGAGAGCAGATCTGACAAATGTATCTTTGTCGGTTACCCTAAGGAAACTAAGGGTTATTATTTCTACGATCCCAAAGAGAACAAAGTTTTTGTTGCTCGGACGGCCATTTTTCTTGAGAAGGAATATCTTCTGCAAGAGGCCAGTGGGAGAGAAATAAAGCTGGATGAGAATCCAGAAGAAGGACAAAGTAGTCAAGCACAGTTGGATGACCCTGAGCCAGTAGATCAGGTTATTGAACAACCTGAGGCTCAGATATCATGGGAACCGCGAAGATCGGGAAGGATCCGTCGACAGCCTGAGCGCTATGACGGAGTCTACATCATTGATCATGATGAACCCCTCACTTATGCGGATGCGGTCAGTGGACCGGAATCAGCGAGATGGTTTGAAGCTATGCGAGCCGAGATGGACTCCATGTCAGATAACCAAGTCTGGGATTTGGTTGATCCGCCTCCGGGAGTAATCCCTATAGGCTGTAAATGGATCTTCAAGAAGAAGATTGACATGGATGGTAACGTAGTTACCTATAAAGGCATGCTAGTTGCGAAAGGTTTCAAACAAATCTACGGGATAGATTATGATGAAACTTTTTCTCCTGTAGCCATGTTCAAGTCTATTCGGATTATTCTTGCGATAGCAGCATATTATGATTATGAGATCTGGCAGATGGATGTGAAGACCGCTTTCCTTAATGGAAAACTGGATGAGGATGTGTATATGACACAACCTGAATGTTTCACCAATCCATCAGATCGTCATAAAATATGCAAGTTAAAGAAGTCCATTTATGGACTTAAGCAAGCATCAAGAAGCTGGAATATTCGTTTTGATGAATCAATCTGTGAATTTGGTTTCATCAAGAATGAAGATGACCCGTGTATATATAAGAGGTTTAGTGGGAGCGTGATTACTTTCCTAGTCCTCTACGTCGATGATATCTTAATCATTGGAAACGATATTCCTGAACTACATGCGGTTAAGGCATGGTTAGGAAAATGTTTCCAGATGAAAGATCTAGGAGAAGCAGCCTATGTATTAGGTGTGAAGATCTACAGAGATAGATCTAAGAAGCTTCTCGGGCTGTGCCAGAGTACTTACATCGATAAAGTCCTGGAGAGATTTCATTTAGAAAATTCTAAAAGAGGATATCTTCTAGTCAGACATGGTCTGAATCTTTCAAAGAGTCAGTGTCCACATACACAGACTGAGAAAGATGAAATGGACAATACGCCTTATGCTTCGGCTATTGGGTCCATTATGTATGCGATGTTGTGTACTCGCCTAGACGTCGCTTACGGGTTAAGCGTGACCAGTCGATTCCAAAGTAATCCAGGTCAGGCACACTGGATTGCAGTCAAGAACATTTTGAAATATCTTCGGAGGACCAAAGATATGTTCTTGGTATTTGGTGGTCAGGAAGAACTCAGTATTGAAGGATATACTGACGCTTCATTCCAATCCGACCAGGATGATTTCCGATCACAATCAGGCTATGTTTTTAGCTTGAATGGAGGTGCAGTGGTGTGGAAAAGTTTCAAACAATCAATTGTTGCTGATTCCACAACAGAAGCCGAGTATGTTGCAGCCTCGGAAGCATCCAAGGAGGCAGTGTGGATTCGTAAGTTCATTCAGGAACTTGGTGTTGTTCCTTCGAGTGCAGATCCATTGGTTATCTTCTGTGATAACACTGGAGCAATAGCACAAGCAAAGGAACCACAGTCGCACCAGAAGTCCAAGCACATACAGAGACGGTTTCACTTGATCCGGGAGATCATTGATCGTGGTGAGATCAAAGTCTGCAAGGTTCATACAGATGACAATCTGGCTGACCCGCTTACTAAGCCTCTGGCGCAGCAGAAGCATGAGAAGCACTGTAATAATATGGGTTTGAGATTTCTCAACCATTAGATTAAGTGCAAGTGGGAGATTGTTGGGGTATGCCCTTAAGGCTAATGTTTGAGGCCTTGGGATTGTATCAGTATCATGTATAAACTCAATGTTTATAAAGGCAATAGTTGTTATTCAGGTTGTTACATTATCTGCTGCAATATGTATACTTCTGAATAATGTCTCAATGCTGTTCAGCTTGGCTGACATGCAGTATCGTCCTTAGTCGAGATATCTTGGTGAACAAGAGACAGCCTTGATATGATTAAGACTAATATGTGTTCTAATCTTATTGGATGCTTCGAGCATGGAATAAGATGTAGACTCATGGGTACATTGGATGTACTGGACAGACCCTACTAGGATGTTCAATTGCTTGTCACAATGTGAATAATCCTTGTATGCAAACAAGTGACATATTTCCTCTCACTTGAGATCACTTGTGTTTCTAAATGATGATTGGCATTGTTTTGAGGTAGTTCAATATCATTTGAAAGATAATGGTTATAGACTATCTTGGATAATGAGCATGAGTCATGTTAGGGCACTAGTGATAGATATAGGATTGCCGTCTCCTCGTTTGGAGTGTGATGTTCTAATGGGGGCCCCCCTCTTGGTTGAGATGATTGAGAAAGTGTATGGCCATACCCAGATGACTATGTTCATCTGATCTAATCATTCTCATCATATTGGAGTTACAGGCTTGACACGCTTGTCCAATAAGAACATCCAGTGGCAAAGGAAACATGTATGTCTAGTGAATTGAATTCACACTTGTGCTGTGGTTTGGATGTAGTCTTGGAAGACTCTTTCCTTTATATCGGGAGACAGTGATGTGTTGCTAGATACCCCTCACTGATCGTGATAACGTGAGTTATCGTTACCGACATTTAGAGGAAACCCTTAGGGTCGCACAATTTGATGATATGGCTTACTTATGTCAGATCGTGTGGACTGAATTGTTTTGGTTTAGATTAAAGGAGTTTAGACTCTGATTGGAAGTGAGATCTGGTCTGATCATGTTTGATTGATTAGGGCTTGAGATCGGTAAGCTTCGATCGAGAGATCTGATGCTTGATCGATGAGATCAAGAGCATCAAGTGATGTGTGGTTAGATCTTGAACCCTTTTTGGTTTAATGAGATCTAGACCATGTCTCGGTTTGGTCTTAGTTTGATTTGGTTGTTGAACCAAAGTCAATTGAACCGGTTCACTTATGTGAACGCATGGTTCAAATGATGGGGCATTTTGATTAGTTCACTAAGCGTGAACGTGTGAAGACTTAAGACTTACCATATTTGGAAGCCTCAACGCCTAAACGCCTCAAGCCAAGAAAACGCCTAAATGCTTCAATGCTTTGCTCTTGCGTTGATCTCTCTTGAGTGTGTCTTGTCTCGAAGAGGAAAAGAGGAGAAGGCATTCGGCAATCCAAGAATACATCAAATCTCCTTCACACGGTTAGGAGACTTGGAGTTCCTTGCTAGCACAAGGAGAAACAAGAAGGAGCTATCTCTCATCTTGTGTGCGTCATCTTTGGAGGAGAGCCAATTCGCCCTCTTGCTTCCAAGACACCATTCTAAACGATGGCTATGGTATGATCTCTTGTTGATTCTTTGCAATCCTTGAACAAGTTGATCATGTGTTAATGCTAACCGATCTTGAAGCCCTAGCTTCCGCTATGAAAATATATATATATATGCGCCTATTTAGGGTTTCGCCCCCCCCCCCCTTGAAGGGGACTTTCAGTTGGGTCGGTAGTGACCCATACCTCTCAGGTGCACGACGAATTCTCCCAGACCTACGCGGGACCTGTGTCTGAGCCTCAGGTTGCCTAGCAACCGGTGCAAGTGGCTCAGATTCCATCTCTTTGTATTGTGCTTGCACTTGGACCTCATCCAAGTCAAACTTCCTCCCACTAACTTCTTTCATAAGAAATTCTTTCTCTAGAAAGACAGCACCCCGAGCAACAAAAACTTTGTTCTCGGTTGGGACATAGAAGTAGTATCCTTTAGTTTCCTTAGGATACCCCACAAACACACACTTATCAGATCTAGGTTCTAGCTTGCTAGAATTCTGACGTTTGACGTAAGCCTCACATCCACAGATCCTGATAAACGTGAGATTAGGGCGTCTTCCACTCCATACCTCGTATGGTATTTTGGAGACACTCTTAGATGGAACATTATTCAGTATTAGAGAAGCTGTTTCTAGTGCATGCCCCTAGAATGATGAAGGTAGAGTTGCATGACTCATCATGGATCGAACCATATCCAATAAAGTTCGATTTCTCCTTTCAGACACACCATTCCATTGAGGTGTTCTAGGAGGAGTGAGTTGGGATATGATCCCACACTCTCTCAGATAGTCAAAGAACTCACCACTCAGGTATTCTCCACCTCGATCTGATCGAAGAGCTTTAATGGATCTTCCAAGCTGGTTCTCTACTTCATTCTTGAACTCCTTGAATTTCTCAAAAGACTCAGATTTATGTCTCATTAGGTAGACATAACCATACCTACTGAAGTCATCAGTAAAGGTAATGAAGTAGCTGTACCCTCCTCTGGCTTGTTTATTGAAGGGCCCACACACATCAGTATGTATGAGATCAAATAAACCTTCTGCCCTCTCACCAATCTTGGTGAAGGGTGCCTTTGTCATCTTCCCTAACAAACAAGGTTCACAAGTATCAAATTCCTCCAAGGAACTTGAATCTAACAATCCATTTGCATGGAGTTGTTGGATGCGATTCTTGTTTATATGGGCTAATCGACAATGCCATAGGAAAGCACCAACTGAACCACTCAGTTTGGTCCTCTTATTGCTTATTTTACAAATAGAACTTTCCATATCCAAGATATATAGACCATTGCACAAAGTGCCCTTCCCATATAACATATTTGCAAATGAAAAAGAACAGGAGTTCTTATTTATTTCAAATTTAAATCCTTTCCTCGCCAAGCAAGGAATGGATACAATATTCTTTGTTAGTGAAGGTACACAAAAGCAATTGTCTAGTTCTAATTGAAGTCCAAAAGGCAAGGAAAGAGTCATAATGACAACAGCAACAGCAGCAACCTGTGCCCCGTTTCCAACGCGTAGGTCAATCTCTCCAAGCCGCACCGATCTACTTTTCTTGAGCCCCTGCATATTTGTACAAATATGAGCTCCACATGCGGTATCCAATACCCATGACATAGAAGTAGAAAGGTTGACTTCTGTAACATAAATACCTGAGCCAGAAGTTAAGGCCAAGCCTTTCTTCTCCTCATTCTGAAGCTGCCTGCAGTCCCTTCTCCAGTGGCCATGCTCGCCACAATGGAAACACCTTTGTTCCTTTGACTTCCTCGCCCTTTTCTTCAGTGCTTTGGTAGGACCTCTGGCACTGCTCTTAGCACGCGCCTTACCCTTCTTCTTTATCTTCTTGGTCGCAGGGACCAAAAGAACAGAATTGGGTTTGGTCTTACCCATCTCTCGCTCGGCTGTTTGGAGCATATTCATCAATTCCTCCCGTGTGCACTCAATCTGGTTCATGTTGAAGTTAATGATAAACGGACTGAAGCTAGGGGGCATGGAATGAAGAATAAGATCCACAACCAGCTCGTTGTCTATGGTGTGTCCTAGTCTCCTGAGATGATCCACATTCCCAATGAGTTTGAGAACATGGGGTCTAACTGGTGCACCTTTAGACAACTTGCACCGAAAGACTGCTTTGGCAGTGTCAAATCTCTCAGTTCTAGCCTGAGCCTCGAACATCTGTTTCATACGAGTAATCATCTGAAAAGCGTTCTGCTCCTCATATTGCACCTGCAGTTCAGGTGCCATACTGGCTAGCATAAGACATGCAACCTCCAAATAGTCATCCTGATGCTTTCTAAAAGCATCTCTGTCTGCCGTTCGGGCATTAGGCGGAGGAGCCGCAGGAAGAGGCTGTTCAAGGACATACAGCTTCTTCTCGAGCTTGAGGACTATCCTCAAATTCCGAAGCCAGTCCATAAAGTTAGTTCCAACTAACTTATCCTTATCAAGGAGTGATCGCAGTGATAATCCGCCAGTGTTCGTAGCCATTGTTCAACAACACCCAAGAAGAACAGATTAGTACTACTTCGAATCATTTAAACTGGACTTGTTTTAAATGACCATGGCTCCCACTATTTTATATTCGAATTGACAACCCACAAAGTCAATCGGGAAGTTTAAAACTTCCTAGTGAGATGGGATCCTTATTTCACATGAGGCTTTGCGTCCCACGAGGGTGGGATGAGATGCACAAAGTAACCCATGCTTCCTAAGGTGGGCGCGCCGGCCGGTTGCTCCAAGCAACTCCCCTTGTTGAGACAGTCTGGGCATTTCATGTCCAGCGAGGGCTGGATACAACATGAAACCTTTACCTCTCAACGATGCCTCTAGACTTTCACCATGTGCCCAGCACATGTGAACTTCTAGTCAAGTCCATTCCTAACCGTTATGCCCAGGGCCAACGAGTTTCCTTGTGAAGGCACGCCTAGGTTAAAACTGGACTGGGGAAATCATTGCCACCACGCACTTTCTAAAGATAAGTGGGTGTGTCCCACGAGGGTGGGAAACAATTCGCAATACCACTGATCGATAGCTTAGTGAGGGCTACGCGTTAGAAGGCTACCAGACTTGATATTTTAATTGAGGGTTTTTGTTTAAGGTCTCATCATCTCAGTTTTATCTTATGTCTATCATTATAGGCATGCAATCCTATAGTGATAACATAACGGTAAAACATTTCAGGCATGCTTCTGCAGATAATAATAAAAGCAGTAAAGGATGATGTGATCATATCTTATACAAGACATTGAACCAATCCATGCCATGAAATAGGTTCAACTCTTGTCCTAGAACTCAAGCCCCAAAACTAGACCTAGCCTAGCCGACCTCTAGATTGAACTTCAAGGTTGGCTCCAAGGTCCTTCTCTCATGGTTTAGCTCTCAAACCGTAGAGGAATACTTTCGAAGTTCCCCATAGGTTCGGCCAATGCCATGGTCTTCCTCCAAGGAAGGTGCGCCACCATGCAAGGGGACAAGATCTTTTTCGCCACCAAGCAACAAAGCACCAGCTTGCATGCGCCACCTTGCATGCTTGCACCATCAAGCAAGATGCGAGCATCAAGGTCCAAGAAGGATGCGCCTAGCCCTTAATCTTCCTCTTCATTTTTACAAAAATAATGAAAAAGATGGCACGCTGGCCGCACAAGGATACATCGCAGGCATGCAAGAAGGGGGCTTGACTAATGATCACAACACCATGCACAATCAAGGTATTTACTCATGCAATTCTACATGCTCATGAAAAACATAAAATATGAAATTTTACTTTTTCATAAAACTAGTTTCTTTTTCTCTTCTTCTTCTCACAAGTCTTTTGGTTTATTGCGATTTATTTTTCATGATGATTTCAGAGATCCTTTCGGTTGGAAATTTTGTCAGATCAAGAGACTTGGCCAGTCCGAAGACACAATGCCCGTCCTACTTGACAAAATTACGTGCGCCTTTGATCTTTAAATCAAACAAGAAAAATAGTCCAAAAATTCCAAAAGAGATTGAGAGGATGATAGAAACAAGAAACCCTAATTTTTCTACTTTCAGAAAAATGATTGCCATGCATCATGCTATTTACTAAAATAGAGATATGGCATGTGAGCATGGAAGAAAAGCATAAAACATCGTTCGAGTCTTGCAAGTCGCTCTGATACCACTGTTGGGAAACCCCGGGGACATTTTACAATTTTTAGAGTTATGGACATACATTTTTCGCAGCGGAAGAATGTCCCCGAAACAGGCCGGTCCCAAAAACCCAGTGAAGATCGCATGCAAGGGAGTCGACACGATGAGTTAGGAAATACCTTAAGAGCAATGTAGAGTGATGTCAATGAAGGCGCCCAAGTGTTCGCCCTCTGCAGTCTCGCACACACGGATCTCTTGAGTTCTCTTCTTCCACGCCCGGTGCTAGCCTCGGGAAGAAGATCCAAGCCTTAGGGAGATACTCTACTTCACTTGCGCCACCAAGAGAGATGAAGCGCCAAGAGAAGAAGGAAGACTATCCAAAAACGCCAAGCACTAATGTTCCTTGCGCCAAGAGGAAAGGAGGAAGTGGCTTGCGGTTATGGAAGAAGGAAGATGCGCCCTTTGCCCCAAGCACTCGCCCCTCTCCTTGTGTTCACGCCTTCAAGGAATTAATTGCACACAAGAGGGCTCGGCTAGGTGCTCTTTTATAGGGCAAGAGGCGATTTATGAAAGGCTAGGATTAAGACAAGTGGGCAGCTATGATGAGAAGGTTTGAGATAAGGAAAGTCTCCAAGACATTTCCATAATACTCATTCAACCATTCCTTTTAGAGCCCATGTCTTTCTTTGTGCGCCACGGCCTTGCCTTGCACCCCAAGTAATGCCATATTGGCATTCATACCATAAGAGATTAAGGGGGAGGCGCCAATTGCTTCCTTATGAAGCAAATTGCGCCACTTCTCCCCATTATGCCCATAGGCGCCTAGGGGAGAAGATTTGTCCCCATTATACCCTTTTAGCCTCTCATCTCTTCATGAGAACTTGTTATTGGGCCTCATTGGATAATGAGCTGGCCCAAACATCATTGCATAGGTTGATTAAGCACTTGGATCCAATCCAATGCAACCCTAATCCAAATGTGACCAACCATGGTCAAATACGGGTCAACCTGCCAAAAATGAAGTTTGGCTCCAATAACATTCTTCCATCTCATCAGGCCCATTGGCGCTGATGAAATCTCCCAATTAGATCCGAGTTATCCAATAACTCGATCATAAGGCTTCCCGATCAATACGAGAACTCAAGTATCAAGGTGTGCGACCCTGTAGGTTCCTCTGACGCTGGCAGTGCTGACCAAAGGTCATCACAAGCAGTGAGTGGCACCTAGCAGCGCATCGCTGCTACCCAGGTCGTTGGAATGGATATCGACATCGACATCCCCATCATCGCAACTAGGTACAGATGCATTACAGTCTCTTTGCCGTACTGATATCCGATTGGACAAGTGTGTCACCACTTGTTTTCATCCAATCACATGGCTATGACTAAAACAGGTTCTCACCTGGGTATGGCCATACACTCTCAGTCATAGAACCATAAAGGAGCTCCATGGATATCATACTTCCTTAGGGAAGGGGCAAATCCTATGTCTGTCCATTGATCTTCTCATATGGGTCGTGACATGCTCAATAACAACCGTTATGACCTCCCAGCTACGGCAAGATGTTAGGTTGTATCAAAGCAAGTCCCAAACCATATAGAATGATCAATGACCTCAAGTCAAGGGATCAATGCATCTCCTGTCACTTATGAGGATAACTCATGACACCAAGTCATAGCCTCATAGCGGGTCTATCCAGTATATCCCCAATGATATACTCATGTGTCTGCGTTAGCACCACGTGCCTAACCAGCCCACATACCAGTCTCTCAAGTAGTCCCATATCCACTAAGGTACATCAACTGGGGATTATAATTCGAGCACAGATCCAATCTGTCTCCAGGGACATTATCATGTAAGTACACAATCACAGGTGTAGTCAAACAATGATAACGACAATGCCAGAATGATATATAAATATCAGTGTCAAGTAGTACATAAGTTGACCAAAACTAGGTCCTAGGGCATATACACCAACACTCACAGCTCACTCCGCCAGGAACACCACAATGGAATGGTGTGTCCGAGAGGAGAAATAGAACCTTATTGGATATGGTTCGTTCTATGATGAGTCAGGCTACTCTACCTTACTCCTTTTGGGGATTTGCACTGGAAACAGCTGCAAAGGTGCTAAACCGAGTACCATCCAAGGCAGTTTCAAAGACTCCATATGAGTTATGGTATGGGAAACAGCCGAGCTTGACATTTATCAAAATCTGGGGTTGCGAGGCTTATGTCAAAAAGCTCGCCTCTAGGAAACTGGAGAGCAGATCAGATAAATGTATCTTTGTGGTTTACCCTAAAGAAACTAAGGGTTATTATTTCTACTATCCCAAAGAGAACAAAGTATTTGTTGCTCGAACGGCTATTTTTCTTGAGAAGGAATTTCTTCTGCAAGAGGCCAGTGGGAGAGAAATAATGCTGGATGAAATTCCAGAAGAAGGACAAAGCAGTCAAGCACAGTTGGATGAGCCTGAGCCAATAGATCAGGTTAATGTTCAACCTGAGGCTCAGATATCACGGGAAGCACGTAGATCGGGAAGGATTCGTCGTCAGCCTGAGCGCTATGACGGAATCTACATCATTAATGATGAACCCCTCACTTATGCGGATGCGGTCAGTGGACCGGAATCAACAAGATGGCTTGAAGCTATGCGAGCCAAGATGGACTCCATGTCCGACAACCAAGTCTGGGATTTGGTTGATCCGCCTCCGGGAGTAATCCCTATAGGCTGTAAGTGGATCTTCAAGAAGAAGAAAGACATGGATGGTAACGTGGTTACCTATAAGGGAAGGCTAGTTGCGAAAGGTTTTAAACAAATCTACGGGATAGATTATGATGAAACTTTCTCTCCTGTAGCCATGTTCAAGTCCATTCGGATTATTCTCGCGATAGCAGCATATTATGATTATGAGATCTGGTAAATGGATGTGAAGACCGCTTTCCTTAATGGAAAACTAGAAGAGGATGTGTATATGACACAGCCTGAAGGTTTCATCAATCCATCAGAACGTCATAAAATATGCAAATTAAAGAAGTCCATTTATGGACTAAAACAAGCATCGAGGAGCTGGAATATTCGTTTTGATGAATCAGTTTGTGAATTTGGTTTCATCAAAAATGAAGATGACCCGTGTGTATATAAGAGGTTGAGTGGGAGCGTGATTACTTTCCTAGTCCTCTACGTCGATGATATCTTAATCATTGGAAACGATATTCCTGAACTGCATGCAGTCAAAGCATGGTTAAGAAAATGTTTCCGGATGAAAGATTTCGGAGAAGCAGCCTATGTATTAGGTGTGAAGATCTATAGAGATAGATCTAATAGGCTTCTAGGTCTATGCCAGAGTACTTACATCGATAAGGTCCTGGAGAGATTCCATTTAGAAAATTCTAAAAGAGGATATCTTCTAGTCAGACATGGTCTGAATCTTTCAAAGAGCCAGTGTCCTCAAACACAGTCTGAGAAAGATGAGATGGACAATACGCCTTATGCTTCGGCTATTGGGTCTCTCATGTATGCAATGTTATGTACTCGCCCAGACGTCGCTTACGGGTTAAGCGTGACCAGTCGGTTCCAAAGTAATCCAGGGAAGGCACACTGGATTGCAGTCAAGAACATTTTGAAATATCTTCGGAGAACCAAAGATATGTTCTTGATTTATGGAGGTCAGGAAGAACTCAGTATTGAAGGATATACTGACGTTTCGTTCCAATCTGACCAAGACGATTTCCGATCACAGTCAGGCTATGTTTTTAGCTTGAATGGAGGAGCAGTGGTGTGGAAGAGTTTCAAACAATCAATTGTTGCTAATTCCACAACAGAAGCCGAGTATGTTGCAGCTTCAGAAGCATCAAAGGAGGCAGTGTGGATTCATAAGTTCATTCAAGAACTTGGTGTTGTTCCTTCGAGTGCAGATCCATTGGTTATCTTCTGTGATAACACTGGAGCGATTGCACAAGCAAAGGAACCACGGTCACACCAGAAGTCCAAGCACATACAGAGAAGGTTTCATTTGATCCGTGAGATCATAGATCGAGGAGAGATCAAGATCTGCAAGGTTCATACAGATGACAATCTAGCTGACCCGCTTACAAAGCCTCTGGCGCAGCAGAAGCATGAGAAGCACTGTAATAATATGGGTTTGAGATTTCTCAACCATTAGTTTAAGTGCAAGTGGGAGATTGTTGGGGTATGCCCTTAAGGCTAATGTTTGAGGCCTTGGGCTATTATCAGTATCATGTATAAACAGAGTACATGTTTATAAAGGCAATTGTTGTTATTCAGATTGTTGCATTATCTGCTGCTGTATGTATACCTCTGAGTAATGTCTCAATGATGTTCAGCTTTGCTGACATTCAGAGTTGTCCTTAGTCGAGATATCTTGGTGAACATGAGACAGCCTTGATATGATTGAGACTAATATGTGTTCTGATCTTATAGGGTGCTTCGAGCATGGAATAGGATTTAGACACATAGGTGCATTGGATGTACTGGACTGACCCTACTTAGGATATTCAATTGTTTGTCACAATGTGAATAAATCCTTATAAGCAAGCAAGTGGTGTATTCCCTTTGACTTGAGATCACTTGTGTTTCTAAGTGATGATTGACATTGTCTTGAGGTAGTTCAATATCATTTGAAAGATAATGGTTAAGGATTATCTTGGTTAGTGGGCATGAATCATGTTATGACACTAGTGATAGATATAGGATTGCCTCTCCTAGTTGGAGTGTGATGTTCTAAAGGGGCCCCCTGGATGAGATGGTTGAGAAAGTGTATGGCCATACCTAGATGACTATGTTCATCTGATCTAACCATTCTCATCGTGTTGGAATTACAGGCTTGACATGCTTGTCCAGCGAGAACATCCAGTGGAAAAGGGAACATGTATACTGAGTGAATTGGATTCACACTTGTGCTGTGGTTTGGGAGTAGTCTTGGAAGACTCTTTCCTTCATATCGGGAGACAGTGATGTGTTGCTAGATACCCCTCTCTGATCGTGATAACGTAAGTTGTCGTTACCGACATTGAAGGAAACCCTCAGGGTCGCACAATTTGATGATATTGCTTACTTATGTCAGATCGTGTGGACTGGAATTATTCTAGTTCAGTTTAAAGCAATTTAAACTCTGATCGGAAGTAAGATCTAGTCTGATCATGTTTGATTGATTAGGACATATGATCAGTAAGCTTCGATCGGGAAAATTGATGCTTGATCGTAGAGATCAAGAGGTTCATTGAGATGTGTGGTTAGATCTTGAACCATGAGGTTCAAAGAGATCAAGACCATGGCTGGTTCGATTTGGTCCTTGAACCAAATGGAATTGAACCGGTTCACTTAAGTGAACGCATGGTTCAAAGGGGAGAGGAGTTTCGATGGCTTCATGGGGAGTTAAACTCTTACTATATTTGGAAGCTGATTTTTCTCTTGAGAAACGTCCCACGTTTTCGAACGTATGAACGCCCCTCTCGCCCCTTGCTCCTCTCGGGTTTTTGGTTCGTCTTCACGCCAAGAGAGGGAGTAGTGCGGCCAGCAAGAAGAGGACATCTCCTCACACGATCATAGACTCTTTGGATCTTTGCTAGCACAAGGATTACAAGGAAGAAGCGAAAATCCATCTTGTGTGTGATTCCTTTGGAGAAGAGCCGCTCGCCCTTTTTCTTCCAAGCCGCCTGTCATGGCCATGGTAACATCCTCACTTGTTCTATACAAGTCTTCGTATGTTGATCATATGTTTAAGCCATTCGATTTTGGACCTAGTCATAATAAAAGTTTTATATGCGTATGTGACCTAGGGTTACTTTCATCAAATTCCTCCAAGGAACTTGAATCTAACAACCCATTTGCATGGAGTTGTTAAATGCGATTCTTGTTTATATGGGCTAATCGACAATGCCATAGGAAAGCACCAACTGAACCACTCAGTTTGGTCCTTTTATTATTTATGTTACAAATAGAGTTATCTATGTCTAACACATATAGACCATTGCACAAAGTACCCTTCCCATAAAACATATTTGCAAATGAAAAAGAACAAGAGTTCTTATTTATTTCAAACTTAAATCCCTTCTTTGCCAAGCAAGGAATGGATACAATGTTCTTAGTATGCAAAGGTACATAATAGAAATTATCTAACTCTAACTGAAGTCCAGATGGTAGGGAGAGAGTCAAAACTCCTATTGCAACAGCAGCAACTTGTGCCCCGTTTTCAACTCGTAGGTCAAACTCTCCAGCCCGTACCGATCTACTTTTCTTGAGCCCCTGCATATTTGTACAAATATGAGCTCCACATGTGGTATCCAATACCCTTGACATAGAAGTAGAAAGGTTGACTTCTGTAACATAAATACCTGAGCTAGAAGCTAAGGCCAAGTCTTTCTTCTCCTCATTATGAAGTTGCTTGCAGTCCCTCCTCCAGTGACCCTGCTCGCCACAGTGGAAGCACCTCTGGTCCTTTGACTTCTTTGCCTATTTCTTCAGTGCCTTGGTAGGACCCTTGGCACCGTCCTTGGCATGTGCCTTACCCTTTTTCTTCATCTTCTTGGCCGTAGGGACCAAAAGAAGAGAATTAGGTTTGGTCTTTACCATCGCACGCTCGGCTGTCTGGAGCATATTCATCAGTTCCTCCCATGTGCACTCAATCCGGTTCATGTTGAAATTTATGATAAACGGACTGAAGCTAGGGGGCAGGGAATGCAGAATAAGATCCACAACCAGCTCGTTATCTATGGCATGTCCCAGCCTCCTGAGAAGATCCATGTTCCCAATCAGCTTGAGAACATGGGGTCTCACTGGTGCACCCTCAGATAACTTACACCGAAAGACTGCTTTGGCGGTGTCAAATCTCCCAGTTCTAGCCTGAGCCTCGAACATCTGTTTCAAATGAGTGATCATCTGAAAAGTGTTCTGAAGTTCAGGTGCCATAGTGGCCAGCATGAGACATGATACCTCTATAGAGTCATCCTGATGCTTTCTAAAAGCATCCCTATCTTCCGCTCGGGCATTAGGCGGAGGAGGCGCCGGAAGAGCCTGCTCTAGGTCGTACATCTTCTTCTCGAGCTTGAGGGCGATCCTCAAGTTCTGATGCCAGTCCATAAAGTTGGTTCCAACCAACTTATCCTTATGAAGGAGTGATCGCAGTGCCAATCCTCTATTGTTTGTTGCCATTGATCTACAACAATCCAGAAACAGCAGACTTAGTACTACTTCGAATGATTTAAACTGGACTTATTTTAAATGATTATGGCTCTTACTATTTTAATCGAATTGACAACCCACAAAGTCAATCGGGAAGTTTAAGACTTCCTAGTGAGATGGGATCCTTATTCTACATGAGGCTTTGCATCCCACGAGGGTGGGATGAGATGCACAAAGTAACCCATGCTTCCTGAGGTGGGCACGCCGGCCGATTGCTCCAAGCAATTCCCCTTATTGAGACAGTCTAGGCATTTCATGTCCAGTGAGGGCTGGATATAGCATGAAACGCTAAACTCTCAACGACGCCTCTAGAGTTTCATCATGTGCCCAGCACATATGGAATTCTAGTCAAGTCCATTCCTAACCATTATGCCTAGGGCCAACGAGTTTCCTTGCGAAGGTGCACCCGATTAAAACGGATTGGCGAAACCATTGCCACCACGCTCTTTCTAAAGATAAGTGGGTGTGTCCCACGAGGGTGGGAAATAGTTCACAACACCACTGATCGATAGCTTAGCGAGGGCTACGCGTTAGAAGGCTACTAGACTTGATATTTATTTATGAGGGTTTTTGAGGTATCATCAATTTTATCTTATGTCTAACATTACAAGCATGCAATCCTATAATGATAACATAATGATAAAAACAACTCAGGCATGCTTTAGCAGATATGTATGAAAATAGTAAAAGAATGATGTGATCATAGCCTGTAAGATCCAAGGATCTTAAGTCCTGGTAAGCATTATTGTTGAATTAAATAAAATTATTGACTGTGATATTTTATTAGGATTCAAGTAAAATTTATTGATTGTTAGTTATTTGATTTGTGATTGGTTGTCAATTTATTGTAAATTAATTAGAGGTTATTTGTTTGATTATTGGCTGTTAATTTATGATAAATTATTATTAGTTGTTCATGATAAATTAATTAGGATTTATGGGTTGTAAGTTGTAAGTTAATTAATTTGAAATTATTGGTTAAATAATTAGATCTTATTGGTTAATTAAATCCTTATTGGATGTTAATTAAATCCTTAATGGATTTCGTTAAGTGAAGGGTTAGGGGATGTTAAATTAATTAGTTAACTAACTTATTGGATATTGGTTTAACTCTTATTGGACTTTCACTTAAACTAAGGGATTATTGGGTTAATGGGTTAGACCCTTTTGAATTAATTGGTTAGAGGGTTAAACATTAAAAAAAAAAAAACCGAAACTTAAGTGGGTAATTTCGGTTAGGGTGGAGACTTTGGCGATTTTTTTTTGGCTTGAAGAAAACTTGGGCGACGGCTAAGGAGGAGTGGGCGATTCTTGGAGGCGAAAATTTCTTCTTCCTCTTCCTTTTCTTCCTTTGGCCGGCATCTTGGTGTTGGAGGTGTTCCTTGTCAATTGTTGGCGTCTTCCTAGGAGCATTCCAAGGTCTTAGACGAATTCTTGTGGAAGTTTTCACCTTGGTATTTTCGGTTTAGGATGTGAGTGGAATGTCTTATTTGATCTATTAGTTTGGTTGCGTTTGTGAATTGATACAATTGAATTATTGGAATTTTTATCATGTTAAAACCGAAACTCAAGATGTATTTTTCATGTAAACCAAATTCAAGATGTTCTTCATGGGAACCGAATCTTTGATAATTACTCATGATAATCCGAAATTTTGATGATTTTCCTTATGAAATCCGAAAGTTGATAACATGAAATTTAAGGTATTTTATAGGAATTTTGGTAGCCTTAAATCATTGAATTTTGGGTATGAAGTTCTTGTTAATTATGGTTAAACCGAAATTGATGTTTGTAGTTAACATGAAAACCGAAATCTTGATGTTCTTGATAATTGTTTATGAAAACCGAAATTGATGTTTGTAATTAACATGAAAACCGAAACCTTGATGACCTTGATAATGGTCTATGAAAACCGAATCTTGGTATTTGTAGTTAATATGTTACATGTGGTAATTTGTAAAGTGATTTATGTGAATACATGTTTTAGTTTTGTTAATTTTATGGATAGTTTGTATGATCTCATGTTTTGGTTTTATGTTAATTTTTATGGATGCTTGTTAACTGAATTATTGAGAAATTGTTTGAGAAAACTTGAGTGATAATATAGCAAAATTTGATTAAACTTATCAGCATGAAATCTAAGGACTACACTATATCATGTGATATTCGAATATGAAATATTATGTATTTATTATGTGATTTGTGGGTCATGTGAATTTTTAACAATATATGTGATCTTGTGAATTTTGAACAATATGTGTGATTATGTGAATTTGGAAAAATTATAGGTTATGTGAATTTGGAAAATTATGTGATTATGTGATGGTTAGGACTAAGGCTAGGTGTAACTATGAACTCAAGGGGATAGTCCTTATGGGTTATGTTAAGGGTTTGAATTTCAGCCCTGTATTGTGATATGTGAGGAGGTTGATGTTCAGCCTGCCTATTATGATTATTGTGATGGGGGTTGATGTTCAGCCTGCCCGATGTGATTTTTGTGATGACTATCCTAGAGTCTAGTTGACACTTAGGAGTCCACCTTTGTGAAATATGTTCACCTATGTGAAATATGAAATAAGATGTGTCTGTTGTCCAGTAGGAACCTTTTGGGAGAACGGGATTTGACCCAAAGTGCCATGTCTTGGTCAGACAGGGGCCACCTCTTGATGTCATTTCTCTTTTATGTGATGGAGTAATATAAGACCCAAAGTGCCATGTCTTGATCAGACAGGGGCCACCTCTTGATGTCATTACTCTTTATGTGATGGGGTGATATAAGACCCAAAGTGCCATGTCTTGATCAGACAGGGGCCACCTCTTGATGTCGTCACTCTGATGTGTTATGGGGTGAGGGACCAAAGTGCCACGTCGTGACCTGGCGGGGGCCACCTCTTGATTCCACTCACTGTCCATGTTTATGTGTTGCATGCGGCTCCCAGTGCTTTGGCCAAGCCGGGTTAGACCATATTGGTCACTACTGAATATGCTGGACAACTAGGTTGATTATGTGTTGGTGTGTTTAGTGGTTTAGAGTATAACTCTAGAACCTGAGTTTGTGAACCTAAGTTATATGTGTTTTGTTGGTTTAGAATATATGTGTTTAATTGGGTTAGAGTACAACTCTAAAACCTGAGTTTGTGAACATGAGTTTGTTATATGCTAGTGTGTACATCTGACTGTCTATATGATTTCTGTTTCTTTATTTTGTTATATGTTGACATATGTTCATGTTAAAGATTTTCAAAATAATCTGCCTATATTTTTGAATGTATGTTATGGATGGTCGATTTAGACTATCCACTCACTGGGCTGTGTAGCTCACCCCTCATAATTTTCAGGCATAGATCAGGGGCGCATTTCATGAGTAACATTGGCGTGGATATTATGTTTGCTGCTTAAGAACTTTTATGCTAAAATTTTCTGGAGCCGGTTGTGGCTAAACCATATGATTTACATGAACTATGTGAACTATGTGATGTGAACCATGTGAACTATGTGAATTTGTGTTGCCAGATTGTGGCAGTTAACTGAATTTGATTTTTGTGTCACCGCGGGCTTCAGCCTGGTTTCGGTGTTTGGTGTCAGTTTATAAAATCGATTTTGTGGATTTGTTTTGAGATTGAAGTTGATGTGTATTTTTGGCAATCGGTTTTGATATAACTGTAACTTGCATATGTCTAGTGCAAGTATTGCGTGGTGGCAGGTACCTTTATGAGATTTATGAGATTCGAGTTTTATGAATTGTGTTTCAAGGATTTTATATGATATGAATTACGAAAATTTTTCAGATCGTGTTTTTCTTGAACTCGGTTTTACCTAGCATATGATCGATCTTATATGAAACATCCTGTTTCTTTTATGAAATGAGCCATTTGTTTGGGGTTAAGAATGTGGGATGTTACAGAATGGTATCAGAGCAGTTGGCTAGCTAAAACTTAGTTTGGGGGAAAACATGTTTGTGTATTGCTAGACACCTGTTAGGTTTATGATTGTTTTCCTGACTATGATATGTGTGTGACTATGATATGCGTGTGTAGGCATTTAAGATGGTGCGAACCAGAGGAAATGCTAGTGATGAGGGCGAGCAGACCCCGAACCTCACGAGAACTATTGAGGCTCTGACTGGCATGGTTCAGCAACAAGGTGCTATGATAGAAAGGCAAGCTCAGATGCTGCAGCAGCAGCAGACTCAGCACCAAGAAGCACAACAGCAGCTTTTGCAGCAGCTGACTCGAGAGAGACCCCAGACTACTACTCGGGCAGTGGGGGATGACTCTCAGGAGGGCGCTCACAGGCGCTATGCTTCACTTGTGAGTGAATTCCAGAAACTGGGTCCCAGCTCTTTTTATGGGGGCTCAGAACCCAGTAATGCCGAAAATTGGCAGCTGTGCTTGGAAAAGATTTTCCAAGTTATGCGTTGCTCGGACGAAGACAAGTTATGTCTGACCACCTACATGATGCGTGCTGACGCAGATGAGTGGTGGAAAGGCGTGGTGAGACTTGCCGAAGAAAGACATGAGACTGTAGATTGGCCTTACTTCTTGTCTCGATTTAACGAGAAGTACTTCCCCGATATCTTGGTTGAGGACCGAGAGGTGGAATTTATTCATCTGGAGCAGGGTGATATGACAGTGGACCAGTATGAATTACAGTTCACGAAATTGGGAAAGTATGCTCCTCATCTGATAAATACTGAAAAGAGGAGAGCTACCAAGTTTCTCAGAGGTCTCAGATGGGACATTAGAGAGCAGGTTGGTGCTCAACACTTGGAGACCTATGTTGAAACTGTTGGGCGAGCGCGCACCATTGAGAGGTATATATCTGAGAGGAGTTCTCATGTTGCCGTGGCAGTAGTTCCTGCAGCTGAGGCGGCGGTTCCTCAGTATGGCAGTGGCGGCAAGGGTAAGAAATACCCTAGGCATAAAGATTATAAGAAGAGCAGGTATAAGCCTTACTCCTACAAGGCACCGCAGCAGTCCAGGGATGCACCGCAGCAGTTCAGCGATGCCAGGGATGCAAGAAACGGTATCACTTGTAGTTATTGTGGGCTCAGGGGACATCTAGTGAAAGACTGCCATAGGAAGAATGGTATATGCTTCAGGTGTAAGAAACCAGGGCACATGGCTAAGGATTGCAAAGAACCTGAGATGCAACCTAGAGGCGCAGATAAGCCTACGGTCCAGACTAGAGTGTATGCTGTGGCTGAGAAGGATACACGAGCTTCCCGATCCGTTGTGGAAGGTACATTATTTGTATTTGATCAGTTAGCTCGTATTTTATTTGACCCTGGTGCAAATTTATCTTTTGTATCTGTTAAGTTTGCTGCATGTTTACCTGTGTTCCCTAAGATGCTAGAGTATGTTGTGTCTGTGAGTACTCCCTTAGGAAAATCGTTATCTACAGATACTGTTTGTGCTGACTGTGTAGTACATGTAGAGGGTTATGAGTTTCTGGTAGATCTAATCCTCTTAGACATGCAAGATTATGATATCATCTTAGGAATGGATTGGTTGTCTTCCCATCATGCCTCTGTGGATTGCTTTGAGAAAGTAATCACTTTGAATTTGTTAGATGGGAATCGACTTTTTGTGAGAGGTCTAGTGTCAGACCAAGGACCGCATGTGATATCTTTCCTGCAGGCCAGGAAATTACTTGCTAATGGGTGCAAGGGTTATCTTGCGCATGTTAAGGTGCAGGATGAGTCTACTTCTGATCTGACTCAGATGGAGGTGGTGAAAGAATTTCCTGATGTGTTCTCCGAGGAATTTTCAGGCTTGCCACCAATAAGAGAAGTAGAATTTGGCATTGAGTTGGCGCCAGGTACGGCACCTATCTCCAGAGCTCCTTATCGTATGGCTACTTCAGAGTTGGCCGAGCTTAAGAAACAACTGGAGGAATTGTTAGAGAAAGGGTATATTCGGCCTAGTGCTTCACCTTGGGGAGCGCCAGTGCTATTTGTGAAGAAGAAAGATGGAAGCCTGAGGATGTGTATAGACTACAGGCAGCTTAACCAAGTGACTATCAAGAATAAGTATCCTCTTCCCAGAATTGATGATCTGTTTGATCAATTACAGGGAGCTACAGTGTTCTCTAAGATTGATCTGAGATCAGGGTATTATCAGCTTAGAGTCAAGGATGAGGATATATTTAAGACTGCTTTCAGGACCAGGTATGGGCATTTCGAATTTTTAGTTATGCCTTTTGGACTGACGAATGCACCTGCTGTCTTCATGGATTTGATGAACAGGGTATTCCATGAGTTGCTTGACTCTTGTGTGGTGGTCTTTATAGACGATATTTTGGTATACTCACGGACTACTTCAGATCATGTCAGTGACTTGCGTAGAGTGCTGGAGGTCTTGAGGAAGAACCGGTTATGTGCCAAAGCTAGTAAGTGTGAATTTTGGCTAGAGAAGATCAGTTTTCTGGGACATGTGATTTCTGGTCAGGGGATGTCTGTGGATCCAGTGAAAGTGCAAGCTATCCTTGATTGGGGAAGACCGACTAGTGCTACTGAGATCAGGAGTTTTCTGGGTTTAGCAGGTTATTACCGGAGATTTGTTGAGGGATTCTCCAAGCTGGCGGGTCCTTTAACTAAATTAACCCGAAAGGAAGCTAAGTTTATTTGGGATGATAAGTGTGAAGAGAGTTTTCAAGAGCTGAAAAGGAGATTGACTAGTACACCGATCCTCATTATTCATAGTGATGGGGAAAGGTTTACTGTTTATACAGATGCTTCTGGCAAAGGGTTGGGTTGTGTCTTGATGCAGAAGGGTTCTGTAGTAGCCTATGCTTCGAGACAACTGAAGGAGTATGAATTGAACTACCCTACTCATGATTTAGAGTTGGCGGCCGTAGTCTTTGCTTTGAAGATATGGCGTCACTATTTGTTGGGTCAGGAGTTTGATCTGTTCACTGATCACCAGAGTCTCAAGTATATCTTCACTCAGAAGGACTTGAACATGAGACAGAGAAGATGGATGGAGTTGATCAAAGACTATGACTTCTCTATTCAGTATCAGGCTGGAAAGGCCAATGTGGTGGCGGATGCTCTGAGCAGACATCCAGTTACTTCAGTAGCTGCTTTACGAGTCAGTGAGTGGCGGTTACTGCAGGAGTTCAGCGATCTCAGGATCAGTGTTACTCCTAGAGTTCAGTCGGGTTATGTGGCTTTTCTCAGAGTACAGTCTGCTTTGTTGCAGAAGATCAGAGATCAGCAGTCTGTGGATCCGAGATTAGTTCAGATCAGGGATAGTCTGGTTGATGGCGCAGTTCAGGATTTTAGCCTGTCTGATGATGGTATTCTTCGGTTTCGTGGAAGGGTATGTGTCCCTGAGGAACCGAGCTTGAGGAAAGAAATATTGGAGGACAGGCATAACTCCAAATATTCTCTACATCCTGGCGTGACTAAGATGTATCAGGACCTCAAGAAAAGTTTTTGGTGGCCGGGTATGAAGAAAGAAGTGCTTGATTTTGTCTCTAGGTGTTTGACCTGTCAGACTATAAAGGCCGAACACCAGAAGCCTGGGGGTTTGTTGCAGTCTCTTCCTATTCCTGAGTGGAAGTGGGAATGCATCAGTATGGATTTTGTGTGTGGTTTGCCCAGAACCAGATTGGGTCATGATGCTATTTGGGTGATTGTTGATAGACTCACCAAATCAGCCCATTTTCTTCCGGTTAAGATGACTTATTCTTTAGAGAGGCTGGCCAGATTGTACATTGATGAGATAGTCAGACTGAATGGAGTTCCGGTTGATATTGTGTCTGATAGGGACTCTCGATTTTTGTCCAGATTTTGGAAGAGTTTACAGGAGGGTTTGGGTACTAAGCTGAGTTTTAGTACAGCATACCATCCTCAGTCTGATGGCCAGACGGAGCGTACTATACAGACTCTAGAAGATTTGTTGAGAGCCTATGTGGTTGATTGGAGTTCTGAGTGGAACCGGGATCTATCTTTGATAGAGTTCACTTATAATAACAGTTTCCACTCTAGTATTCAGATGGCTCCTTATGAGGCTTTGTATGGGAGAAGGTGTAGGACTCCCTTGTGTTGGGAAGAAACTGGTGACAGGATGATTTTGAGATCCGATGCAGTTCAAGAGACTACTGATAAAGTCAGAGAGATCCAGGATAAGCTGAAAATTGCTCGGGACAGACAGAAGAGTTATGCTGATGACCGTCGTCGTTCCTTGGAGTTTATGGTAGGGGATCATGTGTTCTTGAAGGTGTCACCTACAAAGGGTGTTATGAGGTTTGTCAAAAAGGGCAAGTTGAGCCCTAGGTTTGTAGGCCCTTTTGATATTATTGAGAGAGTTGGTCCAGTGGCTTACCGATTGGCTTTACCTTCTGCTATGGATCATGTGCATAATGTGTTCCATGTCTCTGTTTTGAGGAAATATCATCCTGATCCATCTCATGTGTTGGAGTTGGAACCTCTTCAGATTCAGAGTGACTTGACATTCGAGGAAAGACCTCTCCGGATTGTTGATAGAAAAGATAAAGTTCTGAGGAACAAGACTATACCTTTGGTAAAGGTTATCTGGGGGAATCAGTCGGTTGAGGAGGCGACTTGGGAGACTGAAGCTGATATGAGGAAAAATTATGCTTACCTCTTTGATGATATGGATGCTGAGCTTTAGAGGACTAAAGCTTTATAAGGAGGGAGGAATGTAAGATCCAAGGATCTTAAGTCCTGGTAAGCATTATTGTTGAATTAAATAAAATTATTGACTGTGATATTTTATTAGGATTCAAGTAAAATTTATTGATTGTTAGTTATTTGATTTGTGATTGGTTGTCAATTTATTGTAAATTAATTAGAGGTTATTTGTTTGATTATTGGCTGTTAATTTATGATAAATTATTATTAGTTGTTCATGATAAATTAATTAGGATTTATGGGTTGTAAGTTGTAAGTTAATTAATTTGAAATTATTGGTTAAATAATTAGATCTTATTGGTTAATTAAATCCTTATTGGATGTTAATTAAATCCTTAATGGATTTCGTTAAGTGAAGGGTTAGGGGATGTTAAATTAATTAGTTAACTAACTTATTGGATATTGGTTTAACTCTTATTGGACTTTCACTTAAACTAAGGGATTATTGGGTTAATGGGTTAGACCCTTTTGAATTAATTGGTTAGAGGGTTAAACATTAAAAAAAAAAAAAACCGAAACTTAAGTGGGTAATTTCGGTTAGGGTGGAGACTTTGGCGATTTTTTTTTGGCTTGAAGAAAACTTGGGCGACGGCTAAGGAGGAGTGGGCGATTCTTGGAGGCGAAAATTTCTTCTTCCTCTTCCTTTTCTTCCTTTGGCCGGCATCTTGGTGTTGGAGTGTTGGGGTATGCCCTTAAGGCTAATGTTTGAGGCCTGTGGGAATGTATCAGTATCATGTAATAAACTCTTATGTTTATAAAGGCATGGTTGTTATTCAGTTAGCTACATTGTCTGCTGCAATATATGTTCTTCTGAATAATGTCTCAAAGCTGTTCAGCTAGGCTGACATGCTATTAAGTCCTTAGTCGATGTATCTTGGTGAACATGAGACAGCCTTGATATGGTTAAGACTAATATGTGTTCTAATCTTATAGGATGCTTCGAGCATGGAATAAGATGTAGACTCATGGGTACATGGGATGTACTGGACAGACCCTACTAGGATGTTCAATTGTTTGTCACAATGTGAATATTCCTTGATTATGACAAGTGGCACATTTCCTCTGACTTGAGATCACTTGTGTTTTCTAAATGATGATTGTCATTGTTTTGAGATAGTTCAATATCATTTGAAACATAATGATTATAGACTATCTTGGATGGTGAGCTTGAG
Source organism: Costus lasius (assembly GCA_027563935.2). Lineage (NCBI taxonomy): Eukaryota > Viridiplantae > Streptophyta > Magnoliopsida > Zingiberales > Costaceae > Costus > Costus lasius. Next base: position 58,264,448 of record CM050454.1, on the reverse strand, counting down.
TCAGGTTAGAGCATTAGTGATAGACAAAGGATTGCCGTCTCCTTGTTTAAGGAGTGTGATGTTCTAAAGGGGCCCCCTGGATGAGATGATTGAGAAAAGTGTATGGCCATACCCAGGTGACAGTGTTCATCTGATCTAATCATGCTCATCATATTGGAGTTACGAGCTTGACAGGCTTGTCCAATAAGAACATCCAGTGGCAAAGGAAATATGCATGCCTTGTGAATTGATTCACACTTGTGCTGTTTTTGGGTGTAGTCTTGGAAGACTCTTTCCTTTATATCGGGAGACAGTGATGTGTTGCTAGATACCTCTCACTGGTCGTGATAACGTGAGTTATCGTTACCGACGCTTAAAGGAAACCCTCAGGGTCGCACAATTTGATGATATGGCTTACTTAAGTCAGATCGTGTGGACTGAATTGTTCGGGTTCAGTTTAAAGGGATTTAATCTCTGATTGTAAGTGAGATCTGGTCTGATCATGTTTGATTGATTAGGGCTTGGGATCGGTAAGCTTCGATCGAGAGAACAGATGCTAGATCGGTCAGATCAGAAGCATCAAGAGATCGACGGTCAGATCAAGCACCTTAGGGTTTTAATGTGATCTGGACTAATTGCTTGGGTTATTTGGTTTATAGACCAGACCGAATTGAACCGGCTCTAGATGTGAGCGCTTGGTTCAAAGTAATGAGGAAAATGCGATTGGTTCATGAGGGCATGAACCCATGATCGCATGTAAGAGAGGTTGGCTATTTTTAGCAACCACGCCCCCCATGTTTACATGGAGCGCATCTCTTGTTGCCTCAACCTCTAATTCTCATCGCTCTCTCTCGTAAGAGACTTCTCTTTCACGTCTTGGAGACTCGAGAATCAAGCAAGGAAAGGCGATCTTCTTCCCTTCTCACGCGATCAAAGACACCTAGGAATCTTGCTAGCACAAGATATTCCGTAGGGAGTAAGCGCATCCTCATCTTGTGTGCGCGTCCTAAGGAGGAAATCTTCGTTGCTTTCTATCTTCCAAGGCGCCATCTTTAAATGGCATTGGTATGAATCGCATCTCCTTCTTTCATGTTTTAAAGGTTGATCATATATTGCATGTTTTTGATTCTTGAATCCGCTGCCTATCGAGTTTGCGCCAACTAGGGTTTCGCCCCCCCTCTAGAAAGGGGTTCCCTTCAATTGGTATCAGAGCGCAAGGTTTACATGCAAATTTATATGATTGCTTTGATTATGTGTTCCAAGTATTCTAGATCTTCACCATGCGAAATTCATCATGATAACATGTTTCATGCTGAAACTTATTTCATGTTTTACTTGCGCATGTATGTTGGCGCATGTAGTAGTTTTTTCTCAAAAATTATATCATTTGCGCGACTCATTGTAGATCTAAGATGCGCCTGCATTAAAACCCTTAGACGGGTTATTAGGGTTGAAGTCAACCCCTAAGTTAGATCCAAACATGTCTGATCAGATCATCTGACAGCCTGAATGGGTCGACCAGATAGCACCTTGGCGCAAGCCTATGGTGGCTATAGGTCGACTGCAGACAGGTGTGTAGCGATGTCTGATTGAGACGACTACTGAACGCACCTGAGTTAGGCCCGGGGTCACGCCCGCTTGCCACACCTCAGTGTGGTCGTTCAGCCCTGGCGCATGCATAGTTGACCTTATGGTCGACGCAAGTCAGTTAGGACTTGGTGCATGCAAGGGCAGTGGATCTGACTAGGTTGGATGAGTGGATCCCTAGTAATGGACCGTTGTAAGGTTGTAGGGCAAATAAGGAAAATTAAAATTGATCCTATGGGGTTTTCGAAAATTTTAATTTTTATGGATCACATGGTTATTGATTGATGCATATGCTTGTTTATTTAGTCTTATGTGGGCTGCTCATATTATTTGTGTGCTGTGCTGGGGCCTGCGTGCCTGAATTAAAAAAATTGTAAATTAATTATTGTGATCTGCGCATCACTGTGTTTTAATTTATAAATGTAAGTGACCTGCGTGTCACTCTTGTCTAGATAGTTAAATTTGTAATTTAATTAGACAAGAGCACAAAGCACACTTGGCAGAGGCGCTTGCAGCAGTGGCTGGACCAGGTGGGAGGTCTAGGGTTCGACCCTAGGACCTGGCGCAATTACCTGGTGGGCGCATCAGAGCTGCTGATGGCGCTTGGGCCCAGGTTTGGGCCAGATGAGCAGCTAAAGACCCATGAAGAGCAAGTGAAGACTTAAGTTAGGTTAAGGTCTCACTAGGGCTATGGGCTTTTACCACATAAGATTCATGCTTTCTTTTATTGCTTAATATTAGAATTGCATGATTAAATTATCTTCTGCTATCACCATAGGAATTGCATGATAGGCAAGAAGATAAAAGACCGTTAAAATCCAACGCTTAAATATCAAGCTCGTAAGCCTTCTGACGCGAAACCTCACTGTTCTGATTATCGTTGGAGCCGTGTTGTACCCACTCAGTGGGCACGTCCATCTATCTTCAGACGGTGCGGGATTACACTGAAGGAACCCCTAACTAAGGGGGAAGAAACCCTAAGCATGCTCATCTATCATGCATAGCGGAAAGAGGGCTTCAAGTCAAGATCGGATATGAAACAATATGATCAACTTGAAACTAGAAATCATACCAATGCCATGGACTTGGATCTCGGCTTGGAAGAAGAGATCAAGATAGGTCTCCTCCAAAGTGTGCCACACACAAGATGAAGTTGGCTCACTCCTTGGGGTCGCTTGTGCTAGCAAGTCACTCAAGGAATCTTCACTTGTCGAATGGAAGGGATGATGAACTTCCTTGTTGCCGAGAGTTCCACTTTGCCCAAGCTCTCCTTCTCGTCGTCAACCACACCTCAACCAATGTCCAAGGCGTTGATGAGAAGAGTTCCAACGCATAAGCGTTTTTGGCGTTAAGTGAAACCGGCCCCCTTTGATGACTTTCCATAAATGGAAGCTCATCAAAGCATGCGCTCAAGCCATAACCCAAACGCATTTGAGCATTGAACCATGCGTTCACAATTGTGAACCGGTTCAAGCTAAACCGTTCGATTCAACTTTGGTTCATGAACCAAACCGAAATGGCTCAAGCCATGTGGTCTAGACCATATTGAACCCCAAGGCTCATGATCTAACCATTCATCACCTGATGCCCCTAATCTTTCCGATCTAGCATCATCTCTCTTGATCGAAGCTTACCGATCTCAAGCCTTAATCAATCAAACATGATCAGACCAGATCTCACTTACAATCAGAGATAAAATCCCTTTAATCTGAACTCAAAGAATCCAGTCCATTCGATCTGACTCAAGTAAGCCATATCATCAAATTGTGCGACCCTGAGGGTTTCCTCTAAATGTCGGTAACGATAACTTACGTTATCACGATCAGTGAGGGGTATCTAGCAACACATCACTGTCTCCCGATATAAAGGAAAGAGTCTTCCAAGACTACTCCCAAACCATTGCACAAGTGTGACTCCATTCACAAGGCATACATGTGTCCTTTGCCACTGGATGTTCTTATTGGACAAGCGGGTCAAGCTTGTAACTCCAATACGATGAGCATGATTAGATCAGATGCACATTGTCATCTGGGCATGGCCATACACTATCTCAATCATCTCATATAGGGGGCCCATTAGAACATCACACTCCTTAAACAAGGAGACGGCAATCCTATGTCTATCACTAGTGCTCTAACCTGATTCAAGCTCACCATCCAAGATAGTCTATAATCATTATGTTTCAAATGATATTGAACTACCTCAAAACAATGACAATCATCATTTAGAAACACAAGTGATCTCAAGTCAAAGGACATGTGCCACTTAGTGCTCACAAGGATCATTCACATTGTGACAAGCAATGGAATATCCGAGTAGGGTCTGTCCAGTACATCCAATGTACCCATGAGTCTACATCTTATTCCATGCTCGAAGCATCCTATAAGATTAGCACTCATATTAGTCTCAATCATATCAAGGCTGTCTCATGTTCACCAAGATATCTCGACTAAGGACATATAGCCTGTCAGCCTAGCTGAACAGCTTTGAGACATTATTCAGAAGTACACTTATTACAGCAGACAAGGTAACAACCTGAATAATAACCATGCCTTTTATAAACACAAGAGTTTATTACATGATACTTATACAATCCCAAAGGCCTCAAACATTAGCCTTAAGGGCATACCCCAACAATCTCCCACTTGCACTTAATCTAATGGTTGAGAAATCTCAAACCCATATTATTACAGTGCTTCTCATGCTTCTGCTGCGCCAGAGGCTTGGTAAGCGGGTCTGCCAGATTGTCATCTGTATGAACCTTGCAAATCTTGATCTCGCCACGATCAATGATCTCCCGGATCAAGTGAAAACGTCTTTGTATGTGCTTGGACTTCTGGTGTGACCGCGGTTCCTTTGCTTGTGCTATAGCTCCAGTGTTATCACAGAAGATAACCAAAGGATCTGCACTCGAAGGAACGACACCAAGTTCTCTCACGAACTTACGAATCCACACTGCCTCCTTGGATGCTTCCGAGGCTGCAACATACTCGGCTTCTGTTGTGGAATCAGCAACAGTTGACTGTTTGAAACTTTTCCACACCACAGCACCTCCATTCAAGCTAAAAACATAGCCTGATTGCGATCGGAAATCATCCTGGTCCGACTGGAACGAAGCGTCAGTATATCCCTCTATACTGAGTTCTTCCTGACCACCATATATCAAGAACATATCTTTGGTCCTCCGCAGATATTTTAAGATGTTCTTGACCGCAATCCAGTGCGCCAAACCTGGATTACTTTGGAATCGACTGGTCACGCTTAACCCGTAAGCGACGTCTGGGCGAGTACACAACATCGCATACATAATGGACCCAATAGCCGAAGCATAAGGCGTATTGTCCATTTCATCTTTCTTAGTCTGTGTTTGTGGACACTGACTCTTCGAAAGATTCAGACCATGTCTGACTGGAAGATATCCACGTTTAGAATTCTCTAAATGGAATCTCTCCAGGACCTTATCGATGTAGGTACTCTGGCACAACCCGAGAAGCCTCTTAGATCTATCCCGGTAGATCTTCACACCTAATACATAGGCTGCTTCTCCTAGATCTTTCATCTGAAAACATTTTCCTAACCATGCCTTAACAGCATGCAGTTCAGGAACATCGTTTCCAATGATCAAGATATCATCGACGTAGAGGATTAGGAATGTAATCACGCTCCCACTAAACCTCTTATATACACACGGGTCATCTTCGTTCTTGATGAAACCAAACTCAGAGATTGATTCATCAAAACGAATATTCCAGCTTCTTGATGCTTGCTTCAATCCATAAATGGATTTCTTTAACTTGCATATTTTATGACGATCTGATGGATTAGTGAAACCCTCAGGTTGTGTCATATACACATCCTCATCCAGATTTCCATTGAGGAAAGCTGTCTTCACATCCATCTGCCAGATCTCATAATCGTAATATGCAGCTATCGCGAAAAGAATCCGAATAGACTTAAACATGGCTACAGGAGAGAAAGTTTCATCATAATCTATCCCGTAGATTTGTTTGAAACCTTTCGCAACTAGCCTGCCTTTATAGGTAACCACGTTACCATCCATGTCAATCTTCTTCTTGAAGATCCATTTACAGCCTATAGGGATTACTCCCGGAGGCGGATCAACCAAATCCCAGACTTGGTTATCTGACATGGAGTCCATCTCGGCTCGCATAGCTTCAAGCCATCTAGCTGACTCTGGTCCACTGACCGCATCCGCATAAGTTAGGGGTTCATCATTATCAATGATGTAGACTCCGTCATAGCGCTCAGGCTGTCGACGGATCCTACCCGATCTTCGCGGTTCCCGTGATATCTGAGCCTCAGGTTGTTCAATAACCTGATCTACTGGCTCAGGCACATCCAACTGTGCTTGACTACTTTGTCCTTCCTCTGGATTTTCATCCAGCTTTATTTCTCTCCCACTGGCCTCTTGCAGAATAAATTCCTTCTCAAGAAATACGGCCGTCCGAGCAACAAATACCTTGTTCTCCTTGGGATCGTAGAAATAATAACCCTTAGTTTCCTTAGGGTAACCGACAAAGATGCATTTGTCAGATCTGCTCTCTAGTTTCCCAGAGGCGAGCTTTTTGACATAAGCCTCGCAACCCCAGATCCTGATAAATGTCAAGCTAGGCTGTTTCCCATACCATAACTCATATGGCGTCTTTGAAACTGCCTTGGATGGCACTCGGTTTAGTACCTTTGCAGCTGTTTCCAGTGCAAAACCCCAAAAGGAATATGGAAGAGTAGCCTGACTCATCATAGAACGAACCATATCAAGTAGCGTTCTATTTCTCCTCTCGGACACACCATTCCATTGCGGTGTTCCTGGCGGAGTGAGCTGTGAGATAATCCCACACTCCTTCAGATAGTCAGTAAACGCATGACTCAGGTATTCACCACCTCGATCAGAACGAAGTGCCTTGATATTTCGGCCTAACTGATTCTGTACTTCATTCTTGAACTCTTTGAACTTGTCAAAAGATTCATTTTTATGTCTCATTAAATAGACATACCCATACCTACTGAAATCATCAGTGAAGGTAATGAAGTACTGATAGCCACCTCTGGCATGTTTACTGAAAGGCCCACACACATCACTGTGTATAAGGTCCAGTAAACCTGAAGTCCTTTGACCTTTGTGAGGAAAAGGAGACTTCGTCATTTTACCCATTAAACAAGCTTTGCATGTCTCAATCTCCTCATAGGAGAATGATCCCAGCAGTCCATGTTCATGCAACCGCTTAATGCGCTTCTCGTTTATATGGCCTAAACGACTATGCCATAGCAAGGTGCTGTCATCAGCATACTTGGCTTTCTTATTATCAATGTTTTGTATAGAATTTTCCATGTCCAACATGTATAACCCATTGTTAATTGAACCAGTTGCATACACAATATTATCATAAGTTAAAACACACTTTGAAATCTTGCATTCAAAGGCAAATCCTTTCCTGACAAGAGCAGGAATGGAGATAATATTCTTGGTAATACTGGGTACAAAATAACAATTGTTTAATTCTAATACAATGCCAGATGGTAAAGTAATGAAATAGTCTCCTACAGCAACAGCAGCAACCCGTGCCCCGTTTCCAACTCGTAGGTCTACCTCATGCTGTCCCACCTGCCTTCTTCTCTTGAGTTCCTGCACATTTGAACAAATGTGAACTCCACATGCAGTGTCTAACACCCATGATATAGAAGAAGATGAAACCATGACTTCCGTCACGTATATACCTGAGCCAGAAGCAATGCTTCCCCTCTTATCTCCTTGGAGCGCTTTACAGTCCTTTTTCCAGTGACCCAGCTGGCCACAGTGGAAACACCTGTTGTCCTTCGACCGCTTCACCTTCTGTTTCAGGGCCTTACTGTAATTCTTGACAGGGGCCTTGCCCTTCTTCCCCTTCTTCTTGTTCCTAGAAGGAACCATCAAGACAGAGGTTGAAGGCTTACCCTTCAGAGTTTCCTCAGTTGTCAAGAGCATATTCAGCAGCTCTGCCGGCGTACAATCGATCTTGTTCATATTAAAGTTAATAATGAACGCATCGAAAGAAGGCGGGAGAGACTGCAGAATAATATCTACAGCAAGCTCCTGGTTGATGGTATGCCCCAGTTTATCTAGAGCCTCCTTGTGCCCAATCATCTTGAGCACGTGAGCTCCCACTGGGCTCCCCTCAGCCAGTTTGCTCTGAAAGAAGAGCTTCGTCAGATTATAGCGTTCAGTCCTCGCCTGTGCAGCATACAGCATTTTGAGGTTTGCTATAATCTCTATAGCTGACATATCCTCATGCTGACGCTGCAGCGGTGGCGTCATAGACGCTAGCATCAGGCAAGCGACATCAATGCTATCATTGACGTGCTTTTCGTAGGCTTCCCGAACCGCCCTTGCGGCGTTCGGAGCGGGCTGCGGCGGTATCGCCGTCTCGAGGACATACAGTTTCCTCTCTGCCTTAAGAACAATCTTAAGGTGTCCGAACCAGTCAGAGAAGTTCGGCCCAGCAAACTTCTCCCTTTCCAGTAGGGATCGCACATTGAAGCTCATGGTGTTCGTTGCTGCAGGAATCTACAACAAGCAAGAACAGCAAGGTTAGTATCAATGTTTCAGAATCAATCCAGGACTTAAGAAAGATTCTTTTCTCACTATTTTGTCTGACTGAAAAATCCAGTAAACAGTCCGAAAGAGTAACACTCTTTTAGTGAGATGGGATCCAGATTTCATACTTGGTCTCCGCGTCCCGCTCAGGCGAGATAAGATGCACAGAGATGACAAGTACTAATTTCTGGTAGGCTGTGCCAGCCAATCGCCAACCCGTGCGATTCCCCTTCATCTTGGCAATCCAGCAGACTGTGCCAACTGAGTTGGTACAACACAGTCTCTGATCCCAGAGATGGCTGCCTCCATGTGCTACCATATGCGCCACATATGTAGCCAACATGGTCAAGCTGACCTGACCTACTCCCTGGACCACCACGTGCTATGCTGAGCAACGAGAGGGGATAAATCCCAACTCTGTAACACGCAGGTGAAATCCAGCACCGTCTGAAGATAGGTGGACGTGCCCACTGAGTGGGTTCAACACGGCTCCAACGATAATCAGAAAGGTGAGGTTTCGCGTCAGAAGGCTTACGAGCTTGATATGTTAGCGTTGGATTTTATCGGTCTTTTATCTTCTTAACTATCATACAAGTCCTATGGTGATAGCAGAAGATAAACTTAAACATGCAATTCTAATTATAAGCAATAAGAAGAAAGCATGATCTTATGTGGTAAAAGCCCATGAACCCTAGTAAGACCTTAATTTACTTAAGTCTTCACTTGAGCTCCTTGCATCTCATCTGGTCCAACCCAGTGCCCTAGCGCCAAGAGCACCTCAGGTGCACCACCAGATGAATGCCCCTCTTGGATGTGTGCACTTGTCTAATCAAAGTACATTTGATCTATCTAGACAAGGTTGACTCGCAGGTCAACTACATATTATAAATTAAGTACAATGTGATTCGCAGATCACAAATTAATTTACAACTTATCCAGGCTCGCAGGCCCCAGCACAGCACACAATAGGGCAACCCACATAAGACTAAATAAACAAGCATATGATTCAATCAACATGTGATCCATTCAAGAAATTAAATTTTGGAAAAACCCATGGCATCAATTTAATTTCCTTATGAGCCCTACAACCTTACAATGGTCCATTGATGGGGATCCACTCATCCATCTAGCTAGATCCTTTGCCCTTGCATGCACCGAGTCCTAACTGACCCGAGTTGACCTAATGGTCAACCATGCATGCCCCAAGGGCTGAACCACCCCATGAGTTTTGGCAAGCGGGTGTGACCCCGGGCCTAACTCAAGTGTGTTCAGTAGTTGTCTCAACCAGACCTCGCTACACGCCCTAGATGCAGTCAACCTATAGCCACCTTGTGCTTGCGCATAGGTGCTATTGGGTCAACCCATCTGAGCTGTCAGATGGTCTGATCAGACTTGGATCCAACCTAGTGGTGACTTCAACCTCATCAACCCATCTAAGGGTTTAATGTAGTGGCACCTTAGATCTAATGAAGCGCGCAAGAGGTAAGTTTTAGAAAACTTTTATAACATGCGCAATGTTACAAACAAACAACATGCTTGATAACCCTTAGATCTAAGGGGGTCCCCTTCAAGGGGGAGCGCATACTTTAGGAGGTCCCCTTCAAGGGGGAGCGCATACTTCAGGAACATATGATACAAGCGCAACATCATGAACATATAAGCGCAACATCATGAACATATGATACAAGCGCAACATCATGAACATATAAGCGCAACATCATGAAAACAAAGCATGCCTCAAGGAAACAGTAAGCGCAACATCATGTATGGATCACCAATACTTAAAGCAATCATATCGATCATATCATGAGCCTAGCTCTGATACCAATTGAAGGAACCCCTAACTAAGGGGGAAGAAACCCTAAGCATGCTCATCTATCATGCATAGCGGAAAGAGGGCTTCAAGTCAAGATCGGATATGAAACAATATGATCAACTTGAAACTAGAAATCATACCAATGCCATGGACTTGGATCTCGGCTTGGAAGAAGAGATCAAGATAGGTCTCCTCCAAAGTGTGCCACACACAAGATGAAGTTGGCTCACTCCTTGGGGTCGCTTGTGCTAGCAAGTCACTCAAGGAATCTTCACTTGTCGAATGGAAGGGATGATGAACTTCCTTGTTGCCGAGAGTTCCACTTTGCCCAAGCTCTCCTTCTCGTCGTCAACCACACCTCAACCAATGTCCAAGGCGTTGATGAGAAGAGTTCCAACGCATAAGCGTTTTTGGCGTTAAGTGAAACCGGCCCCCTTTGATGACTTTCCATAAATGGAAGCTCATCAAAGCATGCGCTCAAGCCATAACCCAAACGCATTTGAGCATTGAACCATGCGTTCACAATTGTGAACCGGTTCAAGCTAAACCGTTCGATTCAACTTTGGTTCATGAACCAAACCGAAATGGCTCAAGCCATGTGGTCTAGACCATATTGAACCCCAAGGCTCATGATCTAACCATTCATCACCTGATGCCCCTGATCTTTCCGATCTAGCATCATCTCTCTTGATCGAAGCTTACCGATCTCAAGCCTTAATCAATCAAACATGATCAGACCAGATCTCACTTACAATCAGAGATAAAATCCCTTTAATCTGAACTCAAAGAATCCAGTCCATTCGATCTGACTCAAGTAAGCCATATCATCAAATTGTGCGACCCTGAGGGTTTCCTCTAAATGTCGGTAACGATAACTTACGTTATCACGATCAGTGAGGGGTATCTAGCAACACATCACTGTCTCCCGATATAAAGGAAAGAGTCTTCCAAGACTACTCCCAAACCATTGCACAAGTGTGACTCCATTCACAAGGCATACATGTGTCCTTTGCCACTGGATGTTCTTATTGGACAAGCGGGTCAAGCTTGTAACTCCAATACGATGAGCATGATTAGATCAGATGCACATTGTCATCTGGGCATGGCCATACACTATCTCAATCATCTCATATAGGGGGCCCATTAGAACATCACACTCCTTAAACAAGGAGACGGCAATCCTATGTCTATCACTAGTGCTCTAACCTGATTCAAGCTCACCATCCAAGATAGTCTATAATCATTATGTTTCAAATGATATTGAACTACCTCAAAACAATGACAATCATCATTTAGAAACACAAGTGATCTCAAGTCAAAGGACATGTGCCACTTAGTGCTCACAAGGATCATTCACATTGTGACAAGCAATGGAATATCCGAGTAGGGTCTGTCCAGTACATCCAATGTACCCATGAGTCTACATCTTATTCCATGCTCGAAGCATCCTATAAGATTAGCACTCATATTAGTCTCAATCATATCAAGGCTGTCTCATGTTCACCAAGATATCTCGACTAAGGACATATAGCCTGTCAGCCTAGCTGAACAGCTTTGAGACATTATTCAGAAGTACACTTATTACAGCAGACAAGGTAACAACCTGAATAATAACCATGCCTTTTATAAACACAAGAGTTTATTACATGATACTTATACAATCCCAAAGGCCTCAAACATTAGCCTTAAGGGCATACCCCAACATACACCTGTGTGTTACAGAGTAGGGATTTATCCCTTCTCGTTGCTCAGCATAGCACATGGTGGTCCAGGGAGTAGGTCGGGTCAGCTTGACCGTGTAGACTACATATGTGGCGCATATGGTAGCACATGGAGGCAGCCATCTGTGGAGTCAGAGATTGTGTTGTACCAACTCAGTTGGCACAGTCTGCTGGACTGCCCAGATGAAGGGGAATCGCACGGGTTGGCGATCGGCAGTGACTGCCTACCAGAAACTAGTGCTTGTACTCTCTGTGCATCTTATCTCGCCTGAGCGGGACGCGGAGACCAAGTATGAAATCTGGATCCCATCTCACTAAAAGAGTTCTACTCTTTCGGGCTGTTTTGCTGGATTTTTCACGCCTGATAAAATAGTGAGAAAAAGAATCTTTCTTAAGTCCTGATTGATTCTTATACATTGATACTGACCTTGCTGTTCTTGTATTGTTGTAGATACCTGCAGCAACGAACACCATGAACTTCAATGTGCGATCCCTACTGGAAAGGGAGAAGTTTGGTGGGCCGAACTTCTCTGACTGGTTTGGACACCTTAAGATCGTTCTTAAGGCAGAGAGGAAACTGTATGTCCTCGAGACGGCGATACCGCCGCAGCCCGCTCCGAACGCCGCAAGGGCGGTTCGGGAAGCCTATGAAAAGCACGTCAATGATAGCATTGATGTCGCTTGCCTGATGCTAGCGTCTATGACGCCACCGCTGCAGCGTCAGCATGAGGATATGTCTGCTATAGACATGATAGCGAACCTCAAGATGCTGTATGCTGCACAGGCGAGGACTGAACGCTATAATTTGACAAAGCTCTTCTTTCAGAGCAAACTGGCTGAAGGGAGCCCAGTGGGAGCTCACGTGCTCAAGATGATTGGGCACAAGGAGGCTCTAGAGAAACTGGGGCATACCATCAACCAGGAGCTTGCTGTGGACATTATTCTGCAGTCTCTCCCGCCTTCATTCGACGCGTTCATTATTAATTTTAATATGAACAAAATCGATTGTACTCCGGCAGAGCTGCTGAATATGCTCTTGACCACTGAGGAGACTCTGAAGGGTAAGCCTTCAACCTCTGTCTTGATGGTTCCTTCAAGGAACAAGAAGAAGGGGAAGAAGGGCAAGGCCCCTGTCAAGAGTTACAGCAAGGCTCTGAAGCAGAAGGTCAAGCGGTCTAAGGAATACAGGTGTTTCCACTGTGGCCAGCTGGGTCACTGGAAAAAGGACTGTAAAGCGCTCCAAGGAGATAAGAGGGGAAGCTTTGCTTCTGGCTCAGGTATATTCGTGACTGAGGTCATGTTTTCTTCTTCTGTATCATGGGTGTTGGACACTGCATGTGGAGTTCACATTTGTTCAAATGTACAGGAACTCAAGAGAAGAAGGCAGGTGGGACAGCATGAGGTGGACCTACGCGTTGGAAACGGGGCACGGGTTGCTGCTGTTGCTGTAGGAGACTACTTTATTTCTTTACCATCTGGACTTGTATTGGAACTAAACAGTTGTTACTTTGTTCCCAGTATAACTAAAAATATTATCTCCATTCCTGCTCTAGTCAGGAAGGGGTTTTCCTTTGAATGCAATATTTCAAAGTGTATTTTGTCTTATGATAATATTGTTTATGCAACTGGTTCAATTAACAATGGGTTATTCATGTTGGACATGGAATGTTCAATACAGCAAATTGATATTAAGAAAGCCAAGTATGCTGATGACAGCACCTTGCTATGGCATAGTCGTTTAGGCCATATTAACGAGAAACGCATTAAGCGGTTGCATGAAAATGGACTGCTGGGATCATTCTCCTATAAGGAGATTGATACATGCAAAGCTTGTTTGATGGGTAAAATGACGAAGTCACCTTTTCCTCACAAAGGTCAAAGGGCTTCAGGTTTACTTGACCTTATACACAGTGATGTGTGTGGGCCATTTAGTAAACATGCCAGAGGTGGCTATCAGTACTTCATTACCTTTACTGATGATTTCAGTAGATATGGTTATGTCTATCTGATGAGACATAAAAGTGAATCTTTTGACAAGTTCAAAGAGTTCAAAAATGAAGTACAGAATCAGCTAGGCCGTAATATCAAGGCACTTCGCTCAGATCGAGGTGGTGAATACCTAAGTCATGCATTTACTGACTATCTAAAGGAGTGTGGGATTATCTCACAGCTCACTCCACCAGGAACACCGCAATGGAATGGTGTGTCCGAGAGGAGAAATAGAACGCTACTTGATATGGTTCGTTCTATGATGAGTCAGGCTACTCTACCCTACTCCTTTTGGGGTTTTGCACTGGAAACAGCTGCAAAGGTACTAAACCGAGTGCCATCCAAGGCAGTTTCCAAGACGCCATATGAGTTATGGTATGGGAAACAGCCAAGCTTGACATTTATCAGGATCTGGGGTTGCGAAGCTTATGTAAAGAAGCTCGCCTCTGGGAAACTAGAGAGCAGATCTGACAAATGTATCTTTGTCGGTTACCCTAAGGAAACTAAGGGTTATTATTTCTTCGATCCCAAGGAGAACAAGGTTTTTGTTGCTCGGACGGCCATATTTCTTGAGAAGGAGTTTCTTCTGCAAGAGGCCAGTGGGAGAGAAATAAAACTGGATGAGAATCCAGAGGAAGGACAAAGTGCTCAAGCAGAGTTGGATGAGCCTGAGCCGGTAGAACAGGTTATTGAACAACCTGAGGCTCAGATATCACGGGAACCGCGAAGATCGGGTAGGATCCGTCGACAGCCTGAGCGCTATGACGGAGTCTACATCATTAACAATGATGAACCCCTCACTTATGCGGATGCGGTCGGTGGACCGGAGTCAGCGAGATGGCTTGAAGCTATGCGCGCCGAGATGGACTCCATGTCAGATAACCAAGTCTGGGATTTGGTTGATCCGCCTCCGGGAGTTATCCCTATAGGCTGTAAATGGATCTTCAAGAAGAAGATTGACATGGATGGTAACGTGGTTACCTATAAAGGCAGGCTAGTTGCGAAAGGTTTCAAACAAATCTACGGGATAGATTATGATGAAACTTTCTCACCTGTAGCCATGTTTAAGTCTATTCGGATTCTTTTCGCGATAGCTGCATATTATGATTATGAGATTTGGCAGATGGATGTGAAAACAGCTTTCCTTAATGGAAATCTGGATGAGGATGTGTATATGACACAACCAGAAGGTTTCACTAATCCAGCAGATCGTCATAAGATATGCAAGTTAAAGAAGTCTATTTATGGACTTAAACAAGCATCAAGAAGCTGGAATATTCGTTTTGATGAATCAGTCACTGAATTTGGTTTCATCAAGAACGAAGATGACCCGTGTGTATATAAGAGGTTTAGTGGGAGCGTGATTACTTTCCTAGTCCTCTACGTCGATGACATCTTGATCATTGGAAATGATATTCCTGAAATGCATGCTGTTAAAGCATGGCTAAGGAAATGTTTCCAGATGAAAGATCTAGGAGAAGCAGCCTATGTGTTAGGTGTGAAGATCTACAGGGATAGATCTAAGAGGCTTCTCGGGCTGTGCCAGAGTACTTACATCGAAAAGGTCCTGGAGAGATTTCATTTAGAGAATTCTAAACGAGGATATCTTCCAGTCAGACATGGTCTGAATCTTTCGAAGAGTCAGTGTCCACAAACACAGACTGAGAAAGATGAAATGGACAATACGCCTTATGCTTCGGCTATTGGTTCCATTATGTATGCGATGTTGTGTACTCGCCCAGACGTTGCTTACGGGTTAAGCGTAACCAGTCGTTTCCAAAGTAATCCAGGTGTGGCGCACTGGATTGCAGTCAAGAACATCTTAAAATATCTGCGGAGGACCAAAGATATGTTCTTGATATATGGTGGTCAGGAAGAACTCAGTATTGAAGGATATACTGACGCTTCATTCCAGTCTGACCAGGATGATTTCCGATCGCAATCAGGCTATGTTTTTAGCTTGAATGGAGGTGCAGTGGTGTGGAAAAGTTTCAAACAGTCAACTGTTGCTGATTCTACAACAGAAGCCGAGTATGTTGCAGCCTCGGAAGCATCCAAGGAGGCAGTGTGGATTCGTAAGTTCGTGAGAGAACTTGGTGTCATTCCTTCGAGTGCAGATCCTTTGGTTATCTTTTGTGATAACACTGGAGCAATCGCACAAGCAAAGGAACCACGGTCGCACCAGAAGTCCAAGCACATACAGAGACGGTTTCACTTGATCCGGGAGATCATTGATCGTGGCGAGATCAAAATCTGCAAGGTACATACAGATGACAATCTGGCAGACCCGCTTACCAAGCCTCTGGCGCAGCAGAAGCATGAGAAGCACTGTAATAATATGGGTTTGAGATTTCTCAACCATTAGATTAAGTGCAAGTGGGAGATTGTTGGGGTATGCCCTTAAGGCTAATGTTTGAGGCCTGTGGGAATGTATCAGTATCATGTAATAAACTCTTATGTTTATAAAGGCATGGTTGTTATTCAGTTAGCTACATTGTCTGCTGCAATATATGTTCTTCTGAATAATGTCTCAAAGCTGTTCAGCTAGGCTGACATGCTATTAAGTCCTTAGTCGATGTATCTTGGTGAACATGAGACAGCCTTGATATGGTTAAGACTAATATGTGTTCTAATCTTATAGGATGCTTCGAGCATGGAATAAGATGTAGACTCATGGGTACATGGGATGTACTGGACAGACCCTACTAGGATGTTCAATTGTTTGTCACAATGTGAATATTCCTTGATTATGACAAGTGGCACATTTCCTCTGACTTGAGATCACTTGTGTTTTCTAAATGATGATTGTCATTGTTTTGAGATAGTTCAATATCATTTGAAACATAATGATTATAGACTATCTTGGATGGTGAGCTTGAGTCAGGTTAGAGCATTAGTGATAGACAAAGGATTGCCGTCTCCTTGTTTAAGGAGTGTGATGTTCTAAAGGGGCCCCCTGGATGAGATGATTGAGAAAAGTGTATGGCCATACCCAGGTGACAGTGTTCATCTGATCTAATCATGCTCATCATATTGGAGTTACGAGCTTGACAGGCTTGTCCAATAAGAACATCCAGTGGCAAAGGAAATATGCATGCCTTGTGAATTGATTCACACTTGTGCTGTTTTTGGGTGTAGTCTTGGAAGACTCTTTCCTTTATATCGGGAGACAGTGATGTGTTGCTAGATACCTCTCACTGGTCGTGATAACGTGAGTTATCGTTACCGACGCTTAAAGGAAACCCTCAGGGTCGCACAATTTGATGATATGGCTTACTTAAGTCAGATCGTGTGGACTGAATTGTTCGGGTTCAGTTTAAAGGGATTTAATCTCTGATTGTAAGTGAGATCTGGTCTGATCATGTTTGATTGATTAGGGCTTGGGATCGGTAAGCTTCGATCGAGAGAACAGATGCTAGATCGGTCAGATCAGAAGCATCAAGAGATCGACGGTCAGATCAAGCACCTTAGGGTTTTAATGTGATCTGGACTAATTGCTTGGGTTATTTGGTTTATAGACCAGACCGAATTGAACCGGCTCTAGATGTGAGCGCTTGGTTCAAAGTAATGAGGAAAATGCGATTGGTTCATGAGGGCATGAACCCATGATCGCATGTAAGAGAGGTTGGCTATTTTTAGCAACCACGCCCCCCATGTTTACATGGAGCGCATCTCTTGTTGCCTCAACCTCTAATTCTCATCGCTCTCTCTCGTAAGAGACTTCTCTTTCACGTCTTGGAGACTCGAGAATCAAGCAAGGAAAGGCGATCTTCTTCCCTTCTCACGCGATCAAAGACACCTAGGAATCTTGCTAGCACAAGATATTCCGTAGGGAGTAAGCGCATCCTCATCTTGTGTGCGCGTCCTAAGGAGGAAATCTTCGTTGCTTTCTATCTTCCAAGGCGCCATCTTTAAATGGCATTGGTATGAATCGCATCTCCTTCTTTCATGTTTTAAAGGTTGATCATATATTGCATGTTTTCGATTCTTGAATCCGCTGCCTATCGAGTTTGCGCCAACTAGGGTTTCGCCCCCCCTCTAGAAAGGGGTTCCCTTCAATTGGTATCAGAGCGCAAGGTTTACATGCAAATTTATATGATTGCTTTGATTATGTGTTCCAAGTATTCTAGATCTTCACCATGCGAAATTCATCATGATAACATGTTTCATGCTGAAACTTATTTCATGTTTTACTTGCGCATGTATGTTGGCGCATGTAGTAGTTTTTTCTCAAAAATTATATCATTTGCGCGACTCATTGTAGATCTAAGATGCGCCTGCATTAAAACCCTTAGACGGGTTATTAGGGTTGAAGTCAACCCCTAAGTTAGATCCAAACATGTCTGATCAGATCATCTGACAGCCTGAATGGGTCGACCAGATAGCACCTTGGCGCAAGCCTATGGTGGCTATAGGTCGACTGCAGACAGGTGTGTAGCGATGTCTGATTGAGACGACTACTGAACGCACCTGAGTTAGGCCCGGGGTCACGCCCGCTTGCCACACCTCAGTGTGGTCGTTCAGCCCTGGCGCATGCATAGTTGACCTTATGGTCGACGCAAGTTAGTTAGGACTTGGTGCATGCAAGGGCAGTGGATCTGACTAGGTTGGATGAGTGGATCCCTAGTAATGGACCGTTGTAAGGTTGTAGGGCAAATAAGGAAAATTAATGATGAACCCCTCACTTATGCGGATGCGGTCAGTGGACCGGAATCAACAAGATGGCTTGAAGCTATGCGAGCCAAGATGGACTCCATGTCCGACAACCAAGTCTGGGATTTGGTTGATCCGCCTCCGGGAGTAATCCCTATAGGCTGTAAGTGGATCTTCAAGAAGAAGAAAGACATGGATGGTAACGTGGTTACCTATAAGGGAAGGCTAGTTGCGAAAGGTTTTAAACAAATCTACGGGATAGATTATGATGAAACTTTCTCTCCTGTAGCCATGTTCAAGTCCATTCGGATTATTCTCGCGATAGCAGCATATTATGATTATGAGATCTGGTAAATGGATGTGAAGACCGCTTTCCTTAATGGAAAACTAGAAGAGGATGTGTATATGACACAGCCTGAAGGTTTCATCAATCCATCAGAACGTCATAAAATATGCAAATTAAAGAAGTCCATTTATGGACTAAAACAAGCATCGAGGAGCTGGAATATTCGTTTTGATGAATCAGTTTGTGAATTTGGTTTCATCAAAAATGAAGATGACCCGTGTGTATATAAGAGGTTGAGTGGGAGCGTGATTACTTTCCTAGTCCTCTACGTCGATGATATCTTAATCATTGGAAACGATATTCCTGAACTGCATGCAGTCAAAGCATGGTTAAGAAAATGTTTCCGGATGAAAGATTTCGGAGAAGCAGCCTATGTATTAGGTGTGAAGATCTATAGAGATAGATCTAATAGGCTTCTAGGTCTATGCCAGAGTACTTACATCGATAAGGTCCTGGAGAGATTCCATTTAGAAAATTCTAAAAGAGGATATCTTCTAGTCAGACATGGTCTGAATCTTTCAAAGAGCCAGTGTCCTCAAACACAGTCTGAGAAAGATGAGATGGACAATACGCCTTATGCTTCGGCTATTGGGTCTATCATGTATGCAATGTTATGTACTCGCCCAGACGTCGCTTACGGGTTAAGCGTGACCAGTCGGTTCCAAAGTAATCCAGGGAAGGCACACTGGATTGCAGTCAAGAACATTTTGAAATATCTTCGGAGAACCAAAGATATGTTCTTGATTTATGGAGGTCAGGAAGAACTCAGTATTGAAGGATATACTGACGTTTCGTTCCAATCTGACCAAGACGATTTCCGATCGCAGTCAGGCTATGTTTTTAGCTTGAATGGAGGAGCAGTGGTGTGGAAGAGTTTCAAACAATCAATTGTTGCTAATTCCACAACAGAAGCCGAGTATGTTGCAGCTTCAGAAGCATCAAAGGAGGCAGTGTGGATTCATAAGTTCATTCAAGAACTTGGTGTTGTTCCTTCGAGTGCAGATCCATTGGTTATCTTCTGTGATAACACTGGAGCGATTGCACAAGCAAAGGAACCACGGTCACACCAGAAGTCCAAGCACATACAGAGAAGGTTTCATTTGATCCGTGAGATCATAGATCGAGGAGAGATCAAGATCTGCAAGGTTCATACAGATGACAATCTAGCTGACCCGCTTACAAAGCCTCTGGCGCAGCAGAAGCATGAGAAGCACTGTAATAATATGGGTTTGAGATTTCTCAACCATTAGTTTAAGTGCAAGTGGGAGATTGTTGGGGTATGCCCTTAAGGCTAATGTTTGAGGCCTTGGGCTATTATCAGTATCATGTATAAACAGAGTACATGTTTATAAAGGCAATTGTTGTTATTCAGATTGTTGCATTATCTGCTGCTGTATGTATACCTCTGAGTAATGTCTCAATGATGTTCAGCTTTGCTGACATTCAGAGTTGTCCTTAGTCGAGATATCTTGGTGAACATGAGACAGCCTTGATATGATTGAGACTAATATGTGTTCTGATCTTATAGGGTGCTTCGAGCATGGAATAGGATTTAGACACATAGGTGCATTGGATGTACTGGACTGACCCTACTTAGGATATTCAATTGTTTGTCACAATGTGAATAAATCCTTATAAGCAAGCAAGTGGTGTATTCCCTTTGACTTGAGATCACTTGTGTTTCTAAGTGATGATTGACATTGTCTTGAGGTAGTTCAATATCATTTGAAAGATAATGGTTAAGGATTATCTTGGTTAGTGGGCATGAATCATGTTATGACACTAGTGATAGATATAGGATTGCCTCTCCTAGTTGGAGTGTGATGTTCTAAAGGGGCCCCCTGGATGAGATGGTTGAGAAAGTGTATGGCCATACCTAGATGACTATGTTCATCTGATCTAACCATTCTCATCGTGTTGGAATTACAGGCTTGACATGCTTGTCCAGCGAGAACATCCAGTGGAAAAGGGAACATGTATACTGAGTGAATTGGATTCACACTTGTGCTGTGGTTTGGGAGTAGTCTTGGAAGACTCTTTCCTTCATATCGGGAGACAGTGATGTGTTGCTAGATACCCCTCTCTGATCGTGATAACGTAAGTTGTCGTTACCGACATTGAAGGAAACCCTCAGGGTCGCACAATTTGATGATATTGCTTACTTATGTCAGATCGTGTGGACTGGAATTATTCTAGTTCAGTTTAAAGCAATTTAAACTCTGATCGGAAGTAAGATCTAGTCTGATCATGTTTGATTGATTAGGACATATGATCAGTAAGCTTCGATCGGGAAAATTGATGCTTGATCGTAGAGATCAAGAGGTTCATTGAGATGTGTGGTTAGATCTTGAACCATGAGGTTCAAAGAGATCAAGACCATGGCTGGTTCGATTTGGTCCTTGAACCAAATGGAATTGAACCGGTTCACTTAAGTGAACGCATGGTTCAAAGGGGAGAGGAGTTTCGATGGCTTCATGGGGAGTTAAACTCTTACTATATTTGGAAGCTGATTTTTCTCTTGAGAAACGTCCCACGTTTTCGAACGTATGAACGCCCCTCTCGCCCCTTGCTCCTCTCGGGTTTTTGGTTCGTCTTCACGCCAAGAGAGGGAGTAGTGCGGCCAGCAAGAAGAGGACATCTCCTCACACGATCATAGACTCTTTGGATCTTTGCTAGCACAAGGATTACAAGGAAGAAGCGAAAATCCATCTTGTGTGTGATTCCTTTGGAGAAGAGCCGCTCGCCCTTTTTCTTCCAAGCCGCCTGTCATGGCCATGGTAACATCCTCACTTGTTCTATACAAGTCTTCGTATGTTGATCATATGTTTAAGCCATTCGATTTTGGACCTAGTCATAATAAAAGTTTTATATGCGTATGTGACCTAGGGTTACTTTCATCAAATTCCTCCAAGGAACTTGAATCTAACAACCCATTTGCATGGAGTTGTTAAATGCGATTCTTGTTTATATGGGCTAATCGACAATGCCATAGGAAAGCACCAACTGAACCACTCAGTTTGGTCCTTTTATTATTTATGTTACAAATAGAGTTATCTATGTCTAACACATATAGACCATTGCACAAAGTACCCTTCCCATAAAACATATTTGCAAATGAAAAAGAACAAGAGTTCTTATTTATTTCAAACTTAAATCCCTTCTTTGCCAAGCAAGGAATGGATACAATGTTCTTAGTATGCAAAGGTACATAATAGAAATTATCTAACTCTAACTGAAGTCCAGATGGTAGGGAGAGAGTCAAAACTCCTATTGCAACAGCAGCAACTTGTGCCCCGTTTTCAACTCGTAGGTCAAACTCTCCAGCCCGTACCGATCTACTTTTCTTGAGCCCCTGCATATTTGTACAAATATGAGCTCCACATGTGGTATCCAATACCCTTGACATAGAAGTAGAAAGGTTGACTTCTGTAACATAAATACCTGAGCTAGAAGCTAAGGCCAAGTCTTTCTTCTCCTCATTATGAAGTTGCTTGCAGTCCCTCCTCCAGTGACCCTGCTCGCCACAGTGGAAGCACCTCTAGTCCTTTGACTTCTTTGCCTATTTCTTCAGTGCCTTGGTAGGACCCTTGGCACCGTCCTTGGCATGTGCCTTACCCTTTTTCTTCATCTTCTTGGCCGTAGGGACCAAAAGAAGAGAATTAGGTTTGGTCTTTACCATCGCACGCTCGGCTGTCTGGAGCATATTCATCAGTTCCTCCCATGTGCACTCAATCCGGTTCATGTTGAAATTTATGATAAACGGACTGAAGCTAGGGGGCAGGGAATGCAGAATAAGATCCACAACCAGCTCGTTATCTATGGCATGTCCCAGCCTCCTGAGAAGATCCATGTTCCCAATCAGCTTGAGAACATGGGGTCTCACTGGTGCACCCTCAGATAACTTACACCGAAAGACTGCTTTGGCGGTGTCAAATCTCCCAGTTCTAGCCTGAGCCTCGAACATCTGTTTCAAATGAGTGATCATCTGAAAAGTGTTCTGAAGTTCAGGTGCCATAGTGGCCAGCATGAGACATGATACCTCTATAGAGTCATCCTGATGCTTTCTAAAAGCATCCCTATCTTCCGCTCGGGCATTAGGCGGAGGAGGCGCCGGAAGAGCCTGCTCTAGGTCGTACATCTTCTTCTCGAGCTTGAGGGCGATCCTCAAGTTCTGATGCCAGTCCATAAAGTTGGTTCCAACCAACTTATCCTTATGAAGGAGTGATCGCAGTGCCAATCCTCTATTGTTTGTTGCCATTGATCTACAACAATCCAGAAACAGCAGACTTAGTACTACTTCGAATGATTTAAACTGGACTTATTTTAAATGATTATGGCTCTTACTATTTTAATCGAATTGACAACCCACAAAGTCAATCGGGAAGTTTAAGACTTCCTAGTGAGATGGGATCCTTATTCTACATGAGGCTTTGCATCCCACGAGGGTGGGATGAGATGCACAAAGTAACCCATGCTTCCTGAGGTGGGCACGCCGGCCGATTGCTCCAAGCAATTCCCCTTATTGAGACAGTCTAGGCATTTCATGTCCAGTGAGGGCTGGATATAGCATGAAACGCTAAACTCTCAACGACGCCTCTAGAGTTTCATCATGTGCCCAGCACATATGGAATTCTAGTCAAGTCCATTCCTAACCATTATGCCTAGGGCCAACGAGTTTCCTTGCGAAGGTGCACCCGATTAAAACGGATTGGCGAAACCATTGCCACCACGCTCTTTCTAAAGATAAGTGGGTGTGTCCCACGAGGGTGGGAAATAGTTCACAACACCACTGATCGATAGCTTAGCGAGGGCTACGCGTTAGAAGGCTACTAGACTTGATATTTATTTATGAGGGTTTTTGAGGTATCATCAATTTTATCTTATGTCTAACATTACAAGCATGCAATCCTATAATGATAACATAATGATAAAAACAACTCAGGCATGCTTTAGCAGATATGTATGAAAATAGTAAAAGAATGATGTGATCATAGCCTGTAAGATCCAAGGATCTTAAGTCCTGGTAAGCATTATTGTTGAATTAAATAAAATTATTGACTGTGATATTTTATTAGGATTCAAGTAAAATTTATTGATTGTTAGTTATTTGATTTGTGATTGGTTGTCAATTTATTGTAAATTAATTAGAGGTTATTTGTTTGATTATTGGCTGTTAATTTATGATAAATTATTATTAGTTGTTCATGATAAATTAATTAGGATTTATGGGTTGTAAGTTGTAAGTTAATTAATTTGAAATTATTGGTTAAATAATTAGATCTTATTGGTTAATTAAATCCTTATTGGATGTTAATTAAATCCTTAATGGATTTCGTTAAGTGAAGGGTTAGGGGATGTTAAATTAATTAGTTAACTAACTTATTGGATATTGGTTTAACTCTTATTGGACTTTCACTTAAACTAAGGGATTATTGGGTTAATGGGTTAGACCCTTTTGAATTAATTGGTTAGAGGGTTAAACATTAAAAAAAAAAAAACCGAAACTTAAGTGGGTAATTTCGGTTAGGGTGGAGACTTTGGCGATTTTTTTTTGGCTTGAAGAAAACTTGGGCGACGGCTAAGGAGGAGTGGGCGATTCTTGGAGGCGAAAATTTCTTCTTCCTCTTCCTTTTCTTCCTTTGGCCGGCATCTTGGTGTTGGAGGTGTTCCTTGTCAATTGTTGGCGTCTTCCTAGGAGCATTCCAAGGTCTTAGACGAATTCTTGTGGAAGTTTTCACCTTGGTATTTTCGGTTTAGGATGTGAGTGGAATGTCTTATTTGATCTATTAGTTTGGTTGCGTTTGTGAATTGATACAATTGAATTATTGGAATTTTTATCATGTTAAAACCGAAACTCAAGATGTATTTTTCATGTAAACCAAATTCAAGATGTTCTTCATGGGAACCGAATCTTTGATAATTACTCATGATAATCCGAAATTTTGATGATTTTCCTTATGAAATCCGAAAGTTGATAACATGAAATTTAAGGTATTTTATAGGAATTTTGGTAGCCTTAAATCATTGAATTTTGGGTATGAAGTTCTTGTTAATTATGGTTAAACCGAAATTGATGTTTGTAGTTAACATGAAAACCGAAATCTTGATGTTCTTGATAATTGTTTATGAAAACCGAAATTGATGTTTGTAATTAACATGAAAACCGAAACCTTGATGACCTTGATAATGGTCTATGAAAACCGAATCTTGGTATTTGTAGTTAATATGTTACATGTGGTAATTTGTAAAGTGATTTATGTGAATACATGTTTTAGTTTTGTTAATTTTATGGATAGTTTGTATGATCTCATGTTTTGGTTTTATGTTAATTTTTATGGATGCTTGTTAACTGAATTATTGAGAAATTGTTTGAGAAAACTTGAGTGATAATATAGCAAAATTTGATTAAACTTATCAGCATGAAATCTAAGGACTACACTATATCATGTGATATTCGAATATGAAATATTATGTATTTATTATGTGATTTGTGGGTCATGTGAATTTTTAACAATATATGTGATCTTGTGAATTTTGAACAATATGTGTGATTATGTGAATTTGGAAAAATTATAGGTTATGTGAATTTGGAAAATTATGTGATTATGTGATGGTTAGGACTAAGGCTAGGTGTAACTATGAACTCAAGGGGATAGTCCTTATGGGTTATGTTAAGGGTTTGAATTTCAGCCCTGTATTGTGATATGTGAGGAGGTTGATGTTCAGCCTGCCTATTATGATTATTGTGATGGGGGTTGATGTTCAGCCTGCCCGATGTGATTTTTGTGATGACTATCCTAGAGTCTAGTTGACACTTAGGAGTCCACCTTTGTGAAATATGTTCACCTATGTGAAATATGAAATAAGATGTGTCTGTTGTCCAGTAGGAACCTTTAGGGAGAACGGGATTTGACCCAAAGTGCCATGTCTTGGTCAGACAGGGGCCACCTCTTGATGTCATTTCTCTTTTATGTGATGGAGTAATATAAGACCCAAAGTGCCATGTCTTGATCAGACAGGGGCCACCTCTTGATGTCATTACTCTTTATGTGATGGGGTGATATAAGACCCAAAGTGCCATGTCTTGATCAGACAGGGGCCACCTCTTGATGTCGTCACTCTGATGTGTTATGGGGTGAGGGACCAAAGTGCCACGTCGTGACCTGGCGGGGGCCACCTCTTGATTCCACTCACTGTCCATGTTTATGTGTTGCATGCGGCTCCCAGTGCTTTGGCCAAGCCGGGTTAGACCATATTGGTCACTACTGAATATGCTGGACAACTAGGTTGATTATGTGTTGGTGTGTTTAGTGGTTTAGAGTATAACTCTAGAACCTGAGTTTGTGAACCTAAGTTATATGTGTTTTGTTGGTTTAGAATATATGTGTTTAATTGGGTTAGAGTACAACTCTAAAACCTGAGTTTGTGAACATGAGTTTGTTATATGCTAGTGTGTACATCTGACTGTCTATATGATTTCTGTTTCTTTATTTTGTTATATGTTGACATATGTTCATGTTAAAGATTTTCAAAATAATCTGCCTATATTTTTGAATGTATGTTATGGATGGTCGATTTAGACTATCCACTCACTGGGCTGTGTAGCTCACCCCTCATAATTTTTAGGCATAGATCAGGGGCGCATTTCATGAGTAACATTGGCGTGGATATTATGTTTGCTGCTTAAGAACTTTTATGCTAAAATTTTCTGGAGCCGGTTGTGGCTAAACCATATGATTTACATGAACTATGTGAACTATGTGATGTGAACCATGTGAACTATGTGAATTTGTGTTGCCAGATTGTGGCAGTTAACTGAATTTGATTTTTGTGTCACCGCGGGCTTCAGCCTGGTTTCGGTGTTTGGTGTCAGTTTATAAAATCGATTTTGTGGATTTGTTTTGAGATTGAAGTTGATGTGTATTTTTGGCAATCGGTTTTGATATAACTGTAACTTGCATATGTCTAGTGCAAGTATTGCGTGGTGGCAGGTACCTTTATGAGATTTATGAGATTCGAGTTTTATGAATTGTGTTTCAAGGATTTTATATGATATGAATTACGAAAATTTTTCAGATCGTGTTTTTCTTGAACTCGGTTTTACCTAGCATATGATCGATCTTATATGAAACATCCTGTTTCTTTTATGAAATGAGCCATTTGTTTGGGGTTAAGAATGTGGGATGTCCTTATGACCCACTTAGTAAGCAAACTATTTATTAACTTGGTGAACCGATTTACCACGTGGCCCAATCTATTAAAATGCTTAAGCCCAAGTTAACAATAGCAAGCCCACTAAGCCTTATATACCATATAATCTCTTCTCCCACTTCCAATATGGGACTAAACTCGGGGTATTACAATCTCCCCCACTTAAGACTTGACGTCCTCGTCAAGCCCACATCCCTAACACATGCCCAAGAATCATCCCTTAGTCGGCAGCATGTGAGGTCAGCCCAAAGGTGGCTCCACCATCCTCGGTAGCCCTTTCCTATTGGCCTCTCACCATGCTTAGGACTAAGTTTTGCTCTGATACCATTCCTTATGACCCACTTAGTAAGCAAACTATTTATTAACTTGGTGAACCGATTTACCACGTGGCCCAATCTATTAAAATGCTTAAGCCCAAGTTAACAATAGCAAGCCCACTAAGCCTTATATACCATATAATCTCTTCTCCCACTTCCAATATGGGACTAAACTCGGGGTATTACATAGCCTATTCAAGACATTGAACCAACCCATGCTAAAAGGAGGTTCAACTCTTGACCTAGGATTCAAGCACCAAAGACAAGACCTAACCTAGCCGACCTCTAGCTCTATCTTCAAGGTTGGCTCCAAGGTCCTTCTCTCATGGTTTAGCACCCAAACCCTAGGGGTATGTTGTGTCCGCAAGTTTACAGATACTCAAAGTAATAAATAAAGTATCGAATCCACAGGGACCTATGTTGTAGAGTACCGAATAATTGATTATTTTCACTATCTAGGCAATCGAAAGAGTGCAAACTAGCAAACGAAGACCAAAGCGCTGAAACGGAATTATCAGAGAGAGAAGCTGGGACTAGGGTTTCGTTCACTTTAATTTTTATGACTATACATGAATAGAGATTTCATTAGTTAAATCTTATCATGACAAAGATGTAATTTACTTGAATAAAAGGATTATCTCACTTTCGTGCAGACAACCATGCAGGGATAAATCTTCGCTCTCGCGCAAGAGTTGTCCCAACGCTAATGATAAGTAAATCATCAAACTGAGAACTCAAGGATCACTTTCGTGCATCTGAGTTCTAAGTCGATAATCTCTAGTGGAATTTCAAGGATCACTTTCGTGCATCCGAATCTCGACACTAGTTTTACTCAAGGTTCTCTAATGTTCTGATCTTTGCTTTCGCACAAGATCTCCACGTTTGAAGGCTTAGACTCAATCCTAGATTTATATTATTATCATGGAAGTTAGCTTACTAGAATCAAACAAACAAGAACTAACCGACAAAGGGTTCCTATCATGCAATTCTAGGGTTCCAAATTCTCAAGCAATTACTTTTCAGTCAATAGCGAAAATTCTAAAACATAAATAATAATATAGATCTAAGGAGAGTCTAAGGACAAAACATCACATGAGTAAAATCATCATGCTAAGATTAAACAAGATGAAATAATATAAAAGATAGTGATCTAGTCCTTAAAACACAAGTTAATTACTCCCCCATGTCCCAAAAGAGGGTTAAGCTATCATAGAGGGAAGATTACAATGATTCATGATGAAGAAAATCGAAACAGAGGAGGAGTAAAAATTACGGTACGGCCGTAAAGAAGTTTACGGCCGTAATCTGGGCGAACAGCGGCGGCGCTCGATTTTCTGGCGATTTCTCCTCCGTCTGATCTCCGATCATGTTGAAACTTTAGGTGCTCCTTCTACTCCTCTATGCGTAGCTTCCACTCAAATTTCACGGCCAGAGATGCACTGTACGCTTCCCTGCGGTGAAATCTAGGACGGTGGCGTGTGAGACGATTTCTCTCTCTATGGTGAACGCAAATTAGGGCTTTTGGTGTGCTTGGCATCGTCTCGTCGATGGCTCCTTTCCTTCTTATTACCGCTTCGAATATAGGGGCCTGGATCATCCGCAATCAACTACGCAAAAATCAGGCTTCAGAGTTGACCGGGAAAGTCGCGAGCAGCGATGTAATTACGTCCGTAATGGTTTTTACGGCAGTGCCGTAATCTGGACAGTGAGGTCTTGGCTTGAAATCTTGTGGAATTATGGTACCGTAACATTCTTTACGGTAGTGCCGTAATGTCAAAGTCTTTCGGATTGAGAATCGACCAGAAATACGGTACCGTAACGTTTCTTACGGTACTACCATAATCTCCATCGATCCTCTGATAAAAAATGCTCCAAAATACGGCACCATAAAGATGTTTATGGTAGTGTCGTAATCATATCAGATTGTCTGCCTGGAAAACCTCCAAATTACGGTACCGTAAAGCATATATTGGAGGTACCGTAATTTGCTCTGAAGCTCCAAATCTTCTGAAATTTAAGGTGTGATCACCTTTTGATGTTGTGAATTGAATTATGCACTTGGATTGCTTGAAATCGACTAAAAATCATACCTTTTTACCTGAAAATCATTAAAAATAGAAAAGAGTGTAGATTCCACAAATATTGATAAAAAGGGCATAAAAATAAGCAAAGTCTATGAATATGACACAAAACCATCAACAAAATGGCATAGAGATTACGATAAATTTCGGTGTCATCAAACACATAAGGCTCAAACTTTGCTTGTCCTCAAGCAAAAACCAAGAAAATTCAAAAATTGATCATAGGCATAGACTTTCTCATGGAAAATAAATTTCTAACATACAATTACCAATGAAAAATCTTCATTAATTGCATTATAAAATTTTAAAACAGATATATCATCTTCTAAATCTAATTCTCAAGATCCACAACTTAGTCAAATAAAACTTCGCAACTTGCATAAAAGAAAGAATTTCAATCTCAAGACTTTATCCAATTTTCAGTTTAGGTTTATCATACTTTTGCTTACAGGAATAGGATATCCAAAATCTTTTTCCACTCATATTTTTCTTTTTCTTTTTGTTTTTGGATGGCATGTACCCACATAGATACATACTTTTTTTTTGTTTCATTTTGCATCAATCACATTCTCTAATTTGATTACCACCTTTTTTCTGGTGACGAAATCGGAGTACACTGACCACATAGTCAGTGTAGTAGAACTCATGTCTTTTTAGTATTGGGAATTTTCACCAAAGACAGTGGAGTTAATGTGAATAGATTCCTCTCATTTGTTTTTTTTTCTTTTCTTTTCAGACTTCAACCCATGTCGTTCGGTACCACTGTCAATTTTACACAGTGCCAAGTAGGGGAGTCTCTCACTATTTCTTGTGGATTTTGGATTCTTCTTCCCAACAAATAGTAAAATAAACAAAACCTCAGTTAGACTAATCAATCAATATCAATTCAAATATTCATACTCATATGCTGATTTTATTCAAGAAGTAGTTTCACTTTTAAATCAAAATTTTCAAACAACATATCTCCCTAAAATCCTACTCCTCACCCAATGAAGAATTTCAAAAGTAGATATGTATAAGAGAAATAAATTTGACATGATAGGCCTTATTCTAGCCTCAATTTTGGATTCATTCAACAACATCAATCATCAATAATTTCAAAAGTGATTCAAAACCACAAATCATCTCATCATCATCAAACATTAACATGTCATGTCATCAAAATATTATCAAGTGAATACAACCATATTGAAAAGAATATCATCATCAAAATATCATTGAGTATTATACAACCATATTGAAGATGAATCATCAATATCATTATACAACCCCATCGAAGATCAAAAAGATAAGTATGAAAAATAGAGTAGTAGTGACGGCGGACATAGATATGCAGAGGAAGCATCCTTCCCTTCAACACATGAAATATCAATAAGATGTAGAAAATGAAAGACAAAAGATAAAAGGGGAAGAGATACTTTCAAGACTCTACCAATTTTCACCGTCATCAGATCCTATCTCTTTAGTGCTTTGCGATGCGACATCCATAGGATCAATAGGTGGCGTTCCCTGGGGTCCTCCATACTCTCCACTCCTCCTAGGATCCTGAAAATTGAAACGTTCATACAAGAAATTTCCCATCTCCTCCATATAGGTACTCAGATTTTCGATGTCTTTATGCATGTGATGCATGGAATCAATCATCTATCTCACGGAACCTCTCATGTCACTCATTGTGTTCATCACTCTCTCCATCCTCTGCTCCTGTCGGTACAGCTGAGTGGAGAGATATCTAAATCTGGGATCGAAGGCACTGGAGAATCTGCTGCCTGAGTCTGGTTGTGTGGAAGAATCTGCAGCTCCAGATGGCTGCTCCATGCCCATCCCAATAGGGTCATCACTACTACCCTAGGGTGGCGGTGGTATGGTACTAAGTGGGGGTGGCATAGCAATGTCAGCATCTTCTGGAACCAACCTCCAGTTCTCCTGGTTTCTAACTGTGGTTTTCTCAGTGCATGGAAGTGGTAACTTATGTCCTCTAGGTCCAAGAATCAGTGAAAAACCATCTCCTTCTCTTATCACCATTTTCATTGCAATACAAGACTGTAAGTCAAGTCTTGGACTCCCTCTTGCAATCTCTGTCCAATAGGGCTCAACTCTCAAGTATAGGGCTATAGGTGTAATGAAACCACCTATCACAATAGCTCCTTTCTTTGCCCTAGAAACTTTTTCCAAGTGTTTCATGAAGAAGAAGGCAACATCCAAGGGATATCTGAATAGCATACTCCATAAAAAGAACAACTCAGCATGCCTCACCATCCCATCACTGTCACCTCTACCGAAGATAGTGTGGGCCAAAACTCTGTGAACATACTTCATGCAAGGATTGGAAATCTTTGAAGCTCTAGCAGTAAGTGCTGAAAAGTGGGTCTCTTCAGTGATTTGGTTCCAAAACACATCCTCAACATACCCCACTGAAACTGATGTGCGGCCTCCTGTACCAAACTGGAAGATGGTTCTCAAGTCTTGCATGGACAGCTTCCTTTCTACATTAGCTATGCGGAAGGTGATATACCATCTGCATGTCTTTTACTATACTCATACAGCTGCACATCAAAACTACTCAGAAATTCAAGCACTAATGGTAGATATGTTTGTGGTGTCATTTGGAAGAATCTCTGGGCTTTGATTTGCTCAAACATCCACATGACATCTTCATGCAAACCCAATGTCACTAAAGTTCTCTTATCAGCATACTTGGTGGCAATTACTCTTCTCTCAACTAGTTGATTATATCTTGCAACTTGAATCTCATTTCTGAACAAAATTCCATGTGGGTTGGGTGGAAAGGAAGGCTGAGCTAGTGCCTTTCCTTTTCTCTTGGTGACAATCCCCTTGGTTCTTGGTGGCATTGTTACAATAACAAGCTGCAACTAAGATTCAACATAGATATAGCAAAATAAATAGGGATAACACTTCCAATCATCATCAACAACATTAATCAAGTAAGATGTCAACTTAAAATCAAGCTTGGACTCAGAAATCAATGAAAAATCGAAAAGGGCGACGGTGAACAGTAAAACCTAAACTCGTTCATCACGTTTCAGCACAGATCTCCCTATAAATTGGTCCGAATTTCTTGAAACAAGAGAGAATCGAAAGCCTATCCTATCACGAGCAGATAGAGACAAAAAAGCCCCAAAATTGGTTGAGAAACGAAAGCATACGAGCAAAGGGGGTGGAAATTAGGTCAAAACTCGATAACCTAGGTGTGCCTTCGCAAGGAAACTCGTTGGCCCTGGGCATAACGGTTAGGAATGGACTTGACTAGATTTTCATGTGTGCTAGGCACATGATGAAACTCTAGAGGTATCGTTGAGAGGTTAGGGTTTCATGTTGTATCCAGCCGTTGCTCGACATGAAATGCCAGGACTGTCTCAATAAGGGGAATTGCTTGGAGCAATCGGCCGGCGCACCCACCTTATGAAACATGGGTCACTTTGTGCATCTCATCCCACCCTCGTGGGATGCGAAGCCCTATGTGGAATGAGGATCCCATCTCACTAGGAAATCTTGGATTTCTCGATTGACTTTGTGGGTTGTCAATTCGATTAAAAATAGTGGGAGCCATGGTCATTTAAAACAAGTCCAGTTTAAATGACCCGAAGCAGTACTAATCTGTTGTTTCTTGGTTGTTGTAGAACAATGGCTATGAACAATAGCAGTTGGTCACTGCGATCTACCCTAAAAAGGGATAAGTTGGTTGGATCCAACTTATTGGATTGGTATATGAACTTGAGAATCGTGCTCAAGCTTGAAAGGAAGCTTTATGTCCTTGAGCGTCTTTTTCCTGAGCCACTTCCATGCTCGGCCTTAGCGGCTGAGAGGGATGCTTATGATAAGCATCAGGTTGATACTTTGGAGGTTGCTAACCAACATGTCACTTGAATTTAGAGGGTGATATGAATCGAAGAGTGCCTTTGAGATTATTTCTAATCTAAGGCAGCTCTTTGATGAATTGGTTGAGCTCAATCTTCCTAAAGTTGATATTCAGTGTGTTGAGCCGAAAGGTTTGACCAAGGAACTGAAATTAAAGATGGATATGACAGGAATAACAGGTGCTATTCATGTGGAAGGCCACCTCACATGTTGAAGGACATGTTGCAACTTCAGAATGAGGAGAAGAAAGGCAAGGCCTTGTCTTCATGCTCAGGTATTTATGTTACCGAAGTCAACCTTTTGTTGGGGTATGCCCTTAAGGCTAATGTTTGAGGCCTTGGGATTGTATAAGTATCATGTAATAAACTCTTATGTTTATAAAGGCATGGTTATTATTCAGGTTGCTACCTTGTCTGCTGTAATAAGTGTACTTCTGAATAATGTCTCAAAGCTGTTCAGCTAGGCTGACATGCATATGTCCTTAGTCGAGATATCTTGGTGAACATGAGACAGCCTTGATATGATTGAGACTAATATGTGTGCTAATCTTATAGGATGCTTCGAGCATGAAATAAGATGTAGACTCATGGGTACATTGGATGTACTGGACAGACCCTACTAGGATATTCAATTGTTTGTCACAATGTGAATAATCCTTGAATGCAACAAGTGGCACATGTCCTCTGACTTGAGATCACTTGTGTTTCTAAATGATGAATGTCATTATTTTGAGGTAGTTCAATATCATTTGAAACATAATGATTATAGACTATCTTGGATAATGATCATGAGTCAGGTTAGGACACTAGTGATAGATAAAGGATTGCCGTCTCCTTGTTCAAGGAGTGTGATGTTCTAAAGGGGCCCCCCCTGTATGAGATGATTGAGATAGTGTATGGCCATACCCAGATGACTATGTTCATCTGATCTAATCATGCTCATTGTATTGGAGTTACAGGCTTGACATGCTTGTCCAATAAGAACATCCAGTGGCAAAGGAAACATGTATGCCTTGTGAAGTGGATTCACACTTGTGCTGTGGTTTGGGTGTAGTCTTGGAAGACTCTTTCCTTTATATCGGGAGACAGTGATGTGTTGCTAGATACCCCTCACTGATTGTGATGACGTGAGTTATCGTTACCGACATTTAAAGGAAACCCTTAGGGTCGCACAATTTGGTGATATGACTTACTTGAGTCAGATCGGGTGGACTGGATTGTTTTGATTCAGTTTAAAGGAGATTAAACTCTGATTGTAAGTGAGATCCAGTCTGATCATGTTTGATTGATTAGGGCTTGAGATCGGTAAGCTTTGATCGAGAGTGTGGATGCTAGATCTGGGAGATCAAGAGCATCAAAGGATGAACGGTCAGATCTTGAACCTTAGGGTTTATTTTGGTCTGGACCAATACTTGGGCTGATTTGGTTTGGTCATTGGACCAACTACATTGAACCAGCTCATATGTGAGCGCTTGGTTCATTTGTGAGATGAGATATGCGTTTGGTTCACTACATGTGAACGCATAACGCATGTGTTGAAGACTTACCATTTATGGCATTTCGGTTTTGCCATGGTGATGAATGTCTCCACATTCGATCACAAGCTTGGAAAAATGCTCATCTCCCCTTTGGCTCTCGACGACACTCGAACTCTCGGGTGGTAGAGGTTGACGAGAAGAAGGATCGGCCAAGAAAGCTTTCATCATCTCCTTCCATTCGACAAGGAACCTTGGGTGCCTTGCTAGCACAAGTGACGCCAAGGAAGTAAGAGATCTTCACCTTGTGTGTGAACTTTTGGAGGAGATCAAAGTTGCTCTCTTCTTCCAAGCCGACATCCAACTTCATGGCATTGGTATGATCCCTTTAAAGATCCTTTCGCTTATACATAAGTTAACCATATGATCTACATGCGATCATGAGGGTGACACCCCTAAAAATTGCATTTGCGCCCCCCTCTAGAAAGGGGCTTTATCCGCTTGCGCTCCCCCTTGAAGGGGACCTAACAATTGGTATCAGAGCTTGGGATTCATGTAGATTCATATGATTGCTTCATGTTGCTTGTTTGTGATCCGAGTATGTCAACGCATGTTATAGATCTATCTTGAAGTTTCATCATGTTTGCGCTTGTTACCATATATCTAGTTGCGCATGCTAATGTAGATGAAAGCTTCTTACTTTGTTGTTGCGCATGTTGTAGTTGGTTTTTACCTAAAACTTGTAACATCTTGCGCGCTCCATTTAGATCTAATGGCGTCTACTATAAACCCTTAGATGGGTTGATGGGGTTGAAGTCACCTCTAGGGTAGATCCAATAGTCTGATCAGACCATCTGACAGCCTAGATGGATCGACCAGATGGCACCTGTGCGCAAGCATGAGGTGGCCATAGGTCGATTGCATCTTAGGTGTGTAGCGAGGTCTGGTTGAGACAACCAGTGAACACACATGAGTTAGGCCCGGGGTCACACCCGCTTGCCAGAACTCATGAGGGTTGTTCAGCCCTTGGCGCATGCATGGTTGACCATTAGGTCAACTCGGGTCAGTTAGGACTCGGTGCATGCAAGGGCAGAGGATCTGACCAGATGGATGAGTGGATCCCTATCAATGGACCATTGTAAGGTTGTAGGACACATAAGAAAATTAAAATTGATGCCAATGGGGTTTTCAAAATTTTATTTTCTTGTTTTAGGATCACATGTTGATTGATGCCATGATGCTTGTCTATTTATTCTTATGTGGGCTGCCCATGTTAAATGTGTGCTGTGCTGGGGCCTGCGTGCTTGGAATTAAACTTGTAAATTAATTTGTGATCTGCGAATCACATTTTTAATTAATCTATTGTATAATTGACCTGCGAGTCAAACTTGTCTAGATAGATCAAATTGTATTTGATTAGACAAGAGCACAAAGGCACACATCCCAGAGGGGCATTCAGCTGGTGGCGCACCTGAGGTGCTCTTAGAGCTAGGGCCCTGGGTTGGACCAGATGAGATGCAAATGTCCCAAGAAGCTCAAGTGAAGACTTAAGATAATTTAAGGTCTTACTTAGGCTATGGGCTTTTACCACATAAGATCTGCATGCTTTCTACTTATTGCTTATAATTAGAATTGCATGTTTAGTTATCTTCTGCTATAGCCATAGGATTTGCCTGATAGTAAGAAGATAAAAGACCGTTAAAATCCAAACGCTAACATATCAAGCTCGTAAGCCTTCTGACGCGAAACCTCACTATTCTGATTATCGTTGGAGCCGTGTTGTACCCACTCAGTGGGCACGTCCATCTATCTTCAGATGGTGCTGGATTACACCTGCGTGTTACAGAGAAGGGATTTATCGCTTCTCGTTGCTCAGCATAGCACGTGGTGGTCCAGGGAGTAGGTCGGGTCAGCTTGACCATGTAGGCTACATATGTGGCGCATATGGTAGCACATGGAGGCAGCCATCTGTGGGATCAGAGACTGTGTTGTACCAACTCAGTTGGCACAGTCTGCTGGATTGCCCAGATGAAGGGGAATCGCACGGGTTGGCGATTGGCTGGGACAGCCTACCAGAAATTAGTGCTTGTCATCTCTGTGCATCTTATCTCGCCTGAGCGGGACGCGGAGACCAAGTATGAAATCTGGATCCCATCTCACTAAAAGAGTATTAGTCTTTCGGACTGTTTTATGGATTTTACAGTCAGCTAAAATAGTGAGAAAAAGGAATCATTCTTAAGTCCTGATTGATTCTTAACATTGATACTGACCTTGCTGTTCTTGCATTGTTGTAGATACCTGCAGCAACGAACACCATGAGCTTCAATGTGCGATCCCTACTGGAAAGGGAGAAGTTTGCTGGGCCAAACTTCTCAGACTGGTTTGGACACCTTAAGATCGTTCTTAAGGCAGAGAGGAAACTGTATGTCCTCGAGACGGCTGTGCCGCCTCAACCCGCTGCGAACGCCGCAAGGGCGGTTCGGGATGCCTATGAAAAGCACGTCAATGATAGCATTGATGTCGCTTGCCTGATGCTAGCGTCTATGACGCCACCGCTGCAGCGTCAGCATGAGGATATGTCGGCTATAGAGATCATAGCGAACCTCAAGATGCTGTATGCTGCACAGGCGAGGACAGAACGCTATAATCTGACGAAGCTCTTCTTTCAGAGCAAACTGGCTGAAGGGAGCCCAGTGGGAGCTCACGTGCTCAAGATGATTGGGCACAAGGAGGCTCTGGAGAAACTGGGGCATACCATTAACCAGGAGCTTGCTGTAGACATCATTCTACAGTCTCTTCCGCCTTCTTTCGATGCGTTCATCATTAATTTTAATATGAACAAAATCGATTGTACTCCGGCAGAGCTGTTGAATATGCTCTTGACTACTGAGGAAACTCTGAAGGGAAAGCCTTCAACCTCTGTCTTAATGGTTCCTTCAAGGAACAAGAAGAAGGGGAAGAAGGGCAAGGCCCCTGTCAAGAACTACAGTAAGGCGCTGAAACAGAAGGTGAAGCGGTCGAAAGACAACAGGTGTTTCCACTGTGGCCAGCTGGGTCACTAGAAAAAGGACTGTAAAGCGCTCCAAGGAGATAAGAGGGGAAGCATCGCTTCTGGCTCAGGTATATAATGTTTGAGGCTAATGTTTGAGGCCTATAGGAATGTATCAGTATCATGTAATAAACTCTTATGTTTATAAAGGCATGGTTGTTATTCAGTTAGTTACATTGTCTGCTGCAATATATGTTCTTCTGAATGATGTCTCAAAGCTGATCAGCTAGGCTGACATGCTGTTAAGTCCTTAGTCGATATATCTTGGTGAACATGAGACAGCCTTGATATGATTGAGACTAATATGTGTTCTAATCTTATAGGATGCTTCGAGCATGGAATAAGATGTAGACTCATGGGTACATTGGATGTGCTGGACAGACCCTACTAGGATGTTCAATTGTTTGTCACAATGTGAATATTCCTTGAATGTGACAAGTGGCACATTTCCTTTGACTTGAGATCACTTGTGTTTTCTAAATGATGATTGTCATTGTTTTGAGGTAGTTCAATATCATTTGAAACATAATGATTATAGACTATCTTGGATGGTGAGCTTGAATCAGGTTAGGGCACTAGTGATAGACATAGGATTGCCGTCTCCTTGTTTAAGGAGTGTGATGTTCTAAAGGGGCCCCCTGGATGAGATGATTGAGAAAGTGTATGGCCATACCCAGGTGACTGTGTTCATCTGATCTAATCATGCTTATCATATTGGAGTTACAAGCTTGACAAGCTTGTCCAATAAGAACATCCAGTGGCAAAGGAAATATGCATGCCTTGTGAGTTGATTCACACTTGTGCTGTGGTTTGGGTGTAGTCTTGGAAGACTCTTTCCTTTATATCGGGAGACAGTGATGTGTTGCTAGATACCCCTCACTGATCGTGATAATGAGAATTATCGTTACCGACATTTAGAGGAAACCCTCAGGGTCGCACAATTTGATGATATGGCTTACTTAAGTCAGATCGTGTGGACTGAATTGTTCAGGTTCAGTTTAAAGGGATTTAATCTCTGATTGTAAGTGAGATCTGGTCTGATCATGTTTGATTGATTAGGGCTTGAGATCGGTAAGCTTCGATCGAGAGAATGGATGCTAGATCGGTCAGATCAAGAGCATCAAAGAGATCGACGGTTAGATCTGAAGCCTTAGGGTTTAATTAAGATCTAGACCATATTGCTTGGGATAATTGGTCTTGGACCAAACCGTGATGAACCGGCTCATGAATGAGCGCATGGTTCAAAGTGAAGAGAAGTTTGCGCTTGGGTAAAACCGAAGTCGCATGAGAGCATGAACGTGGGAGTGGTTTTCTATTTTTAGAAACCACGACTCCTAAGCGTGGTCACATCTCTCTCGCTTCATTCACACCTTGTCGCCGCGCTTGGCTAGAGGGTCTTGAGGCATTCTCGCGTGGAGGAGAGGCTAAGACGACAAGGAAGTTTTCGCCAAGGAGATCTCTCATCCTTTCCACTCGACAAGAACCTTTGGAGAACCTTGCTAGCACAAGGATCAACAAAGAGTAGGCGACATCACCTTGTGTGCGCCACCTAAGGAGGAGATCCATTTCGCTCTCTCATTCCAAGACACCATCCAAGTGATGGCAATGGTGAGTATCGCTTTTCATTATAAGTTGATCATATTACATGCTTTAAGATCGCATAAGAAACCCTAGATTCCGCTAGAAATTTTGTTGCGCCTCCTATTACGGTTTCGCCCCCCTCTTGAAAGGGGTTCCCTGCAATTGGTATCAGAGCGAAGGTTCATGCATGATAATATGATTGCTTTGATTTTGTGTTCCATGAATGCTTAGATCTATATCATGCGAAATTTTAACATGTTGATTTGTTTCATGCCGAAACCAATTTCATGTTTCATTTGCGCATGTATGATGATATATTGGCGCATCTTGGTTTTCTCAAAACTATTTTACATGCGCGACTCACTATAGATCTAAGGCCCTCCTATAAACCCTTAGATGGGTTATTAGGGTTGAAGTCACCCCCTGAGTTAGATCCAAACGGTCTGATCAGACTATCTGACAGCCTGAATGGGTCGACCAGATAGCACCTTGGCGCAAGCCTGTGGTGGCTATAGGTCGACTGCAGACAGGTGTGTAGCGATGTCTGATTGAGACAACCTACGAACACACATGAGTTAGGCCCGGGGTCACACCCGCTTGCCAGACCTCAATGTGGTTGTTCAGCCCTGACGCAAGCATGGTTGACCTTATGGTCGACTCAAGTCAATTAGGACTTGGTGCATGCTAGGGCAGTGGATCTGACTAGGTTGGATGAGTGGATCCCTGGTAATGGACCGTTGTAAGGTTGAAGGGCGAATAAGGAAATTAAATTGATACCTATGGGGTTTTTTTTCAAAATTTTAATTTTCTTGGTTGGATCACATGTTTGAATGATGCATATGTTTGTCTATTTAGTCTTATGTGGGCTGCCCATATTAATTGTGTGCTGTGCTGGGGCCTGCGTGCCTGGGATTTACAATTGTAAATTAATTGTTATTTTTGTGATCTGCGAATCACAGTTTAATTAATTTATAATGTCATATTGACCTGCGTGTCAATCTTGTCTAGATAGTTAAATTTGTAATTTAATTAGACAAGAGCACTGAGCACACTTGGCAGAGGCGCATGCAGCAGTGGCTGGACCAGGTGGGAGGTCTAGGGTTCGACCCTAGGACCTGGCGCAATTTTCCTGGTGGGTGCACCAGAGCTGCAATTGGCGCTTGGGCCCTGTTTTGGGCCAGATGAGCAGCAAAAGACCCATGAAGAGCAAGTGAAGACTTGATTTAGGTTAAGGTCTCACTAGGGCTATGGGCTTTTACCACATAAGATTCATGCTTTCTTTTATTTACTGTTTAAATATTAGAATTGCATGATTAAGTTTATCTTCTGCTATCACCATAGGAATTGCATGATAGTGAAAGAAGATAAAAGACCGTTAAAATCCAACGCTAAATATCAAGCTCGTAAGCCTTCTGACGCGAAACCTCACTGTTCTGATTATCGTTGGAGCCGTGTTGTACCCACTCAGTGGGCACGTCCATCTATCTTCAGACGGTGCGGGATTTCACCTGTGTGTTACAGAGTGGGGATTTATCCCTTCTCGTTGCTCAGCATAGCACATGGTGGTCCAGGGAGTAGGTCGGGTCAGCTTGACCGTGTGGGCTACATATGTGGCGCATATGGTAGCACATGGAGGCAGCCATCTGTGGGGTCAGAGACTGTGTTGTACCAACTCAGTTGGCACAGTCTGCTGGATTGCCCAGATGAAGGGGAATCGCACGGGTTGGCGATCGGCAGGGAATGCCTACCGGAGATTAGTGCTTGTACTCTCTGTGCATCTTATCTCGCCTGAGCGGGACGCGGAGACCAAGTATGAAATCCGGATCCCATCTCACTAAAAGAGTACTACTCTTTCGGGCTGTTTTGCTGGATTTTTCAGCCAGATAAAAATAGTGAGAAAAAGAATCTTTCTTAAGTCCTGATTGATTCTTATACATTGATACTGACCTTGCTGTTCTTGCATTGTTGTAGATACCTGCAGCAACGAACACCATGAACTTCAATGTGCGATCCCTACTGGAAAGGGAGAAGTTTGCTGGGCCGAACTTCTCTGACTGGTTTGGACACCTTAAGATCGTTCTTAAGGCAGAGAGGAAACTGTATGTCCTCGAGACGGCGATACCGCCGCAGCCCGCTCCGAACGCCGCAAGGGCGGTTCGGGAAGCCTATGAAAAGCACGTCAATGATAGCATTGATGTCGCTTGCCTGATGCTAGCGTCTATGACGCCACCGCTGCAGCGTCAGCATGAGGATATGTCGGCTATACAAATTATAGCGAACCTCAAGATGCTGTATGCTGCACAGGCGAGGACAGAGCGCTACAATTTGACGAAGCTCTTCTTTCAGAGCAAACTGGCTGAAGGGAGCCCAGTGGGAGCTCACGTGCTCAAGATGATTGGGCACAAGGAGGCTCTAGAGAAACTGGGGCATACCATCAACCAGGAGCTTGCTGTGGACATTATTCTGCAGTCTCTCCCGCCTTCATTCGACGCGTTCATTATTAATTTTAATATGAACAAAATCGATTGTACTCCGGCAGAGCTGCTGAATATGCTCTTGACCACTGAGGAGACTCTGAAGGGTAAGCCTTCGACCTCTGTCTTAATGGTTCCTTCCAGGAACAAGAAGAAGGGGAAGAAGGGCAAGGCCACTGTCAAGAGCTACAGCAAGGCTCTGAAGCAAAAGGTCAAGCGGTCTAAGGAATACAGGTGTTTCCACTGTGGCCAGCTGGGTCACTGGAAAAAGGACTGTAAAGCGCTCCAAGGAGATAAGAGGGGAAGCATTGCTTCTGGCTCAGGTATATTCGTGACTGAGGTCATGTTTTCTTCTTCTATATCATGGGTGTTGGACACTGCATGTGGAGTTCACATTTGTTCAAATGTACAGGAACTCAAGAGAAGAAGGCAGGTGGGACAGCATGAGGTGGACCTACGCGTTGGAAACGGAGCACGGGTTGCTGCTGTTGCTGTAGGAGACTACTTCATTTCTTTACCATCTGGCATTGTATTGGAACTAGACAATTGTTACTTTGTTCCCAGTATTACTAAAAATATTATCTCCATTCCTGCTCTTGTCAGGAAGGGATTTTCCTTTGAATGCAATATTTCAAAGTGTGTTTTATCTTTAGATAAAATTGTTTATGCAACTGGTTCAATTAACAATGGGTTATTCATGTTGGACATGGAATGTTCAATACAGCAAATTGATATTAAGAAAGCCAAGTATGCTGATGATAGCACCTTGTTATGGCATAGTCGTTTAGGCCATATTAACGAGAAACGCATTAAGCGGTTGCATGATCATGGACTGCTGGGATCATTCTCCTATAAGGAGATTGATACATGCAAAGCTTGTTTGATGGGTAAAATGACGAAGCCACCTTTTCTTCATAAAGGTCAAAGGGCTTCAGGTTTACTTGACCTTATACACAGTGATGTGTGTGGGCCATTTAGTAAACATGCCAGAGGTGGCTATCAGTACTTCATTACCTTTACTGATGATTTCAGTAGGTATGGTTATGTCTATCTGATGAGACATAAAAGTGAATCTTTTGACAAGTTCAAAGAATTCAAAAATGAAGTACAGAATCAGTTAGGCCGAAATATCAAGGCACTTCGCTCAGATCGAGGTGGTGAATACCTAAGTCATGCATTTACTGACTATCTAAAGGAGTGTGGGATTATCTCACAGCTCACTCCGCCAGGAACACCGCAATGGAATGGTGTGTCCGAGAGGAGAAATAGAACGTTACTTGATATGGTTCGTTCTATGATGAGTCAGGCTTCTTTACCCAACTCCTTTTGGGGTTTTCCGCTGGAAACAGCTGCAAAGGTACTAAACCGAGTGCCATCCAAGGCAGTTTCTAAGACTCCATATGAGTTATGGTATGGGAAACAGCCAAGCTTGACATTTATCAGGATCTGGGGCTGCGAGGCTTATGTTAAAAAGCTCGCCTCTGGGAAACTAGAGAGCAGATCTGACAAATGTATCTTTGTCGGTTACCCTAAGGAAACTAAGGGTTATTATTTCTTCGATCCCAAAGAGAACAAGGTTTTTGTTGCTCGGACGGCCATATTTCTTGAGAAGGAGTTTCTTCTGCAAGAGGCCAGTGGGAGAGAAATAAAGTTGGATGAGAATCCAGAAGAAGGACAAAGTGATCAAGCAGAGTTGGATGAGCCTGAGCCGGTAGTACAGGTTATTGAACGACCTGAGGCTCAGATATCACGGGAACCGCGAAGATCGGGAAGGATCCGTCGACAGCCTGAGCGCTATGACAGAGTCTACATCATTGATAATGATGAACCCCTCACTTATGCGGATGCGGTCAGTGGACCGGATTCAACGAGATGGCTTGAAGCTATGCGCGCCGAGATGGACTCCATGTCAGATAACCAAGTCTGGGATTTGGTTGATCCGCCTCCGGGAGTTATCCCTATAGGCTGTAAATGGATCTTCAAGAAGAAGATTGACATGGATGGTAACGTGGTTACCTATAAAGGCAGGCTAGTTGCGAAAGGTTTCAAACAAATCTACGGGATAGATTATGATGAAACTTTCTCACCTGTAGCCATGTTTAAGTCTATTCGGATTCTTTTCGCGATAGCTGCATATTATGATTATGAGATTTGGCAGATGGATGTGAAAACAGCTTTCCTTAATGGAAATCTGGATGAGGATGTGTACATGACACAACCAGAAGGTTTCACTAATCCAGCAGATCGTCATAAGATATGCAAGTTAAAGAAGTCTATTTATGGACTTAAGCAAGCATCAAGAAGCTGGAATATTCGTTTTGATGAATCAGTCACTGA
This sequence comes from Costus lasius, assembly GCA_027563935.2. Classification (NCBI taxonomy): domain Eukaryota; kingdom Viridiplantae; phylum Streptophyta; class Magnoliopsida; order Zingiberales; family Costaceae; genus Costus; species Costus lasius. Next base: position 58,220,362 of record CM050454.1, on the reverse strand, counting down.
TTTTGGTTTCATCAAGAACGAGGATGACCCGTGTGTATATTAGAGGTTTAGTGGGAGCGTGATTACTTTCTTAGTCCTCTACGTCGATGACATCTTGATCATTGGAAATGACATTCCTGAGATGCATGCTGTTAAGGCATGGCTAAGGAAATGTTTCCAGATGAAAGATCTAGGAGAAGCAGCCTATGTATTAGGTGTGAAGATCTACAGGGATAGATCTAAGAGGCTTCTCGGGCTGTGCCAAAGTACTTACATCGATAAAGTCCTGGAGAGATTTCATTTAGAGAATTCTAAACGAGGATATCTTCCAGTCAGACATGGTCTGAATCTTTCGAAGAGTCAGTGTCCACAAACACAGACTGAGAAAGATGAAATGGACAATACGCCTTATGCTTCGGCTATTGGATCCATTATGTATGCGATGTTGTGTACTCGCCCAGACGTTGCTTACGGGTTAAGCGTGACCAGTCGTTTCCAAAGTAATCCAGGTATGGCGCACTGGATTGCAGTCAAGAACATTTTAAAATATCTGCGGAGGACCAAAGATATGTTCTTGATATATGGTGGTCAGGAAGAACTCAGTATTGAAGGATATACTGACGCTTCGTTCCAGTCGGACCAGGATGATTTTCGATCGCAATCAGGCTATGTTTTTAGCTTGAATGGAGGTGCAGTGGTGTGGAAGAGTTTCAAACAGTCAACTGTTGCTGATTCCACAACAGAAGCCGAGTATGTTGCAGCCTCGGAAGCATCCAAGGAGGCAGTGTGGATTCGTAAGTTCGTGAGAGAACTTGGTGTTGTTCCTTCGAGTGCAGATCCTTTGGTTATCTTCTGTGATAACACTGGAGCAATCGCACAAGCAAAGGAACCACGGTCGCACCAGAAGTCCAAGCACATACAGAGACGGTTTCATTTGATCAGGGAGATCATAGATCGTGGCGAGATCAAAATCTGCAAGGTTCATACAGATGACAATCTGGCAGACCCGCTTACCAAGCCTCTGGCGCAGCAGAAGCATGAGAAGCACTGTAATAATATGGGTTTGAGATTTCTCAACCATTAGATTAAGTGCAAGTGGGAGATTGTTGGGGTATGCCCTTAAGGCTAATGTTTGAGGCCTATAGGAATGTATTAGTATCATGTAATAAACTCTTATGTTTATAAAGGCATGGTTGTTATTCAGTTAGTTACATTGTCTGCTGCAATATATGTTCTTCTGAATGATGTCTCAAAGCTGATCAGCTAGGCTGACATGCTGTTAAGTCCTTAGTCGATATATCTTGGTGAACATGAGACAGCCTTGATATGATTGAGACTAATATGTGTTCTAATCTTATAGGATGCTTCCAGCATGGAATAAGATGTAGACTCATGGGTACATTGGATGTGCTGGACAGACCCTACTAGGATGTTCAATTGTTTGTCACAATGTGAATATTCCTTGAATGTGACAAGTGGCACATTTCCTTTGACTTGAGATCACTTGTGTTTTCTAAATGATGATTGTCATTGTTTTGAGGTAGTTCAATATCATTTGAAACATAATGATTATAGACTATCTTGGATGGTGAGCTTGAATCAGGTTAGGGCACTAGTGATAGACATAGGATTGCCGTCTCCTTGTTTAAGGAGTGTGATGTTCTAAAGGGGCCCCCTGGATGAGATGATTGAGAAAGTGTATGGCCATACCCAGGTGACTGTGTTCATCTGATCTAATCATGCTTATCATATTGGAGTTACAAGCTTGACAAGCTTGTCCAATAAGAACATCCAGTGGCAAAGGAAATATGCATGCCTTGTGAGTTGATTCACACTTGTGCTGTGGTTTGGGTGTAGTCTTGGAAGACTCTTTCCTTTATATCGGGAGACAGTGATGTGTTGCTAGATACCCCTCACTGATCGTGATAATGAGAATTATCGTTACCGACATTTAGAGGAAACCCTCAGGGTCGCACAATTTGATGATATGGCTTACTTAAGTCAGATCGTGTGGACTGAATTGTTCAGGTTCAGTTTAAAGGGATTTAATCTCTGATTGTAAGTGAGATCTGGTCTGATCATGTTTGATTGATTAGGGCTTGAGATCGGTAAGCTTCGATCGAGAGAATGGATGCTAGATCGGTCAGATCAAGAGCATCAAAGAGATCGACGGTTAGATCTGAAGCCTTAGGGTTTAATTAAGATCTAGACCATATTGCTTGGGATAATTGGTCTTGGACCAAACCGTGATGAACCGGCTCATGAATGAGCGCATGGTTCAAAGTGAAGAGAAGTTTGCGCTTGGGTAAAACCGAAGTCGCATGAGAGCATGAACGTGGGAGTGGTTTTCTATTTTTAGAAACCACGACTCCTAAGCGTGGTCACATCTCTCTCGCTTCATTCACACCTTGTCGCCGCGCTTGGCTAGAGGGTCTTGAGGCATTCTCGCGTGGAGGAGAGGCTAAGACGACAAGGAAGTTTTCGCCAAGGAGATCTCTCATCCTTTCCACTCGACAAGAACCTTTGGAGAACCTTGCTAGCACAAGGATCAACAAAGAGTAGGCGACATCACCTTGTGTGCGCCACCTAAGGAGGAGATCCATTTCGCTCTCTCATTCCAAGACACCATCCAAGTGATGGCAATGGTGAGTATCGCTTTTCATTATAAGTTGATCATATTACATGCTTTAAGATCGCATAAGAAACCCTAGATTCCGCTAGAAATTTTGTTGCGCCTCCTATTAGGGTTTCGCCCCCCTCTTGAAAGGGGTTCCCTGCATTATTCATGTTGGACATGGAATATTCTATACAAAACATTGATAATAAGAAAGCCAAGTATGCTGATGACAGCACCTTGCTATGGCATAGTCGTTTAGGCCATATTAACGAGAAGCGCATAAAGCGGTTGCATGATCATGGACTGCTGGGATCATTCTCCTATGAGGAGATTGATACATGCAAAGCTTGTTTAATGGGTAAAATGACGAAGTCACCTTTTCCTAACAAAGGTCAAAGGGCTTCAGGTTTACTTGACCTTATACACAGTGATGTGTGTGGGCCTTTTAGTAAACATGCCAGAGGTGGCTATCATTACTTCATTACCTTTACTGATGATTTCAGTAGGTATGGATATGTCTATTTGATGAGACATAAGAGTGAATCTTTTGACAGGTTCAAAGAGTTCAAAAATGAAGTACAGAATCAGCTAGGCCGAAATATCAAGGCACTTCGTTCTGATCGAGGTGGTGAATACCTAAGTCATGCGTTTACTGACTATCTGAAGGAGTGTGGGATTATCTCACAGCTCACTCCGCCAGGAACACCGCAATGGAATGGTGTGTCCGAGAGGAGAAATAGAACGTTACTTGATATGGTTCGTTCTATGATGAGTCAGGCTACTCTACCGTATTCCTTTTGGGGTTTTGCACTGGAAACAGCTGCAAAGGTACTAAACCGAGTGCCATCCAAGGCAGTTTCTAAGACACCATATGAGTTATGGTATAGGAAACAGCCAAGCTTGACATTTATCAGGATCTGGGGTTGCGAGGCTTATGTCAAAAAGCTCGCCTCTGGGAAGCTGGAGAGCAGATCTGAGAAATGTATATTTGTCGGTTACCCTAAGGAAACTAAGGGTTATTATTTCTACGATCCCAAAGAGAACAAAGTATTTGTTGCTCGGACGGCCATATTTCTTGAGAAGGAGTTTCTTCTGCAAGAGGCCAGTGGGAGAGAAATAAAGCTGGATGAGATTCCAGAAGAAGGACAAAGTAGTCAAGCACAGTTGGATGTGCCTGAGCCGGTAGAACAGGTTGTCGAACAACCTGAGGCTCAAATATCACGGGAACCGCGAAGATCAGGAAGGATCCGTCGACAGCCTGAGCGCTATGACGGAGTCTACATCATTGATAATGATGAACCCCTCACATATGCGGATGCGGTCAGTGGACCGGAGTCAGCTAGATGGCTTGAAGCTATGCGAGCCGAGATGGACTCCATGTCAGATAACCAAGTCTGGGATTTGGTTGATCCGCCTCCGGGAGTAATCCCTATAGGCTGTAAATGGATCTTCAAGAAGAAGGTTGACATGGATGGTAACGTGGTTACCTATAAAGGCAGGCTGGTTGCGAAAGGTTTCAAACAAATCTACGGGATAGATTATGATGAAACTTTCTCACCTATAGCCATGTTTAAGTCTATTCGGATTCTTTTCGCGATAGCTGCATATTATGATTATGAGATCTGGCAGATGGATGTGAAGACAGCTTTCCTTAATGGAAATCTGGATGAGGATGTGTATATGACACAACCTGAGGGTTTCACTAATCCATCAGATCGTCATAAAATATGCAAGTTAAAGAAGTCCATTTATGGACTTAAACAAGCATCTAGAAGCTGGAATATTCGTTTTGATGAATCAATCTCTGAGTTTGGTTTCATCAAGAACGAAGATGACCCGTGTGTATATAAGAGGTTTAGTGGGAGCATAATTACATTCCTAATCCTCTACGTCGATGACATCTTGATCATTGGAAATGATATTCCTGAACTGCATGCTGTTAAAGCATGGTTAAGGAAATGTTTCCAGATGAAAGATCTAGGAGAAGCAGCCTATGTATTAGGTGTGAAGATCTACAGGGATAGATCTAAGAGGCTTCTCAGGCTGTGCCAGAGTACTTACATCGATAAAGTCCTGGAGAGATTTCATTTAGAGAATTCTAAACAAGGATATCTTCCAGTCAGACATGGTCTGAATCTTTCGAAGAGTCAGTGTCCACAAACACAGACTGAGAAAGATGAAATGGACAATACGCCTTATGCTTCGGCTATTGGGTCCATTATGTATGCGATGTTGTGTACTCGCCCAGACGTCGCTTACGGGTTAAGCGTGACCAGTCGGTTCCAAAGTAATCCAGGTATGGCGCACTGGATTGCGGTCAAGAACATTTTAAAATATCTGCGGAGGACCAAAGATATGTTCTTGATATATGGTGGTCAGGAAGAACTCAGTATAGAAGGATATACTGACGCTTCGTTCCAGTCGGACCAGGATGATTTCCGATCGCAATCAGGCTATGTTTTTAGCTTGAATGGTGGAGCAGTGGTGTGGAAGAGTTTCAAACAGTCAACTGTTGCTGATTCCACAACAGAAGCCGAGTATGTTGCAGCCTCGGAAGCATCCAAGGAGGCAGTGTGGATTCGTAAGTTCGTGAAAGAACTTGGTGTCGTTCCTTCGAGTGCAGATCCTTTGGTTATCTTCTGTGATAACACTGGAGCAATCGCACAAGCAAAGGAACCACGGTCGCACCAGAAGTCCAAGCACATACAGAGACGGTTTCACTTGATCCGGGAGATCATTGATCGAGGCGAGATCAAAATCTGCAAAGTTCATACAGATGACAATCTGGATGACCCGCTTACCAAGCCTCTGGCGCAGCAGAAGCATGAGAAGCACTGTAATAATATGGGTTTGAGGTTTCTCAACCATTAGATTAAGTGCAAGTGGGAGATTGTTGGGGTATGCCCTTAAGGCTAATGTTTGAGGCCTTGGGATTGTATAAGTATCATGTAATAAACTCTTATGTTTATAAAGGCATGGTTATTATTCAGGTTGCTACCTTGTCTGCTGTAATAAGTGTACTTCTGAATAATGTCTCAAAGCTGTTCAGCTAGGCTGACATGCATATGTCCTTAGTCGAGATATCTTGGTGAACATGAGACAGCCTTGATATGATTGAGACTAATATGTGTGCTAATCTTATAGGATGCTTCGAGCATGAAATAAGATGTAGACTCATGGGTACATTGGATGTACTGGACAGACCCTACTAGGATATTCAATTGTTTGTCACAATGTGAATAATCCTTGAATGCAACAAGTGGCACATGTCCTCTGACTTGAGATCACTTGTGTTTCTAAATGATGAATGTCATTATTTTGAGGTAGTTCAATATCATTTGAAACATAATGATTATAGACTATCTTGGATAATGATCATGAGTCAGGTTAGGACACTAGTGATAGATAAAGGATTGCCGTCTCCTTGTTCAAGGAGTGTGATGTTCTAAAGGGGCCCCCCTGTATGAGATGATTGAGATAGTGTATGGCCATACCCAGATGACTATGTTCATCTGATCTAATCATGCTCATTGTATTGGAGTTACAGGCTTGACATGCTTGTCCAATAAGAACATCCAGTGGCAAAGGAAACATGTATGCCTTGTGAAGTGGATTCACACTTGTGCTGTGGTTTGGGTGTAGTCTTGGAAGACTCTTTCCTTTATATCGGGAGACAGTGATGTGTTGCTATATACCCCTCACTGATTGTGATGACGTGAGTTATCGTTACCGACATTTAAAGGAAACCCTTAGGGTCGCACAATTTGGTGATATGACTTACTTGAGTCAGATCGGGTGGACTGGATTGTTTTGATTCAGTTTAAAGGAGATTAAACTCTGATTGTAAGTGAGATCCAATCTGATCATGTTTGATTGATTAGGGCTTGAGATCGGTAAGCTTTGATCGAGAGTGTGGATGCTACATCTGGGAGATCAAGAGCATCAAAGGATGAACGGTCAGATCTTGAACCTTAGGGTTTATTTTGGTCTGGACCAATACTTGGGCTGATTTGGTTTGGTCATTGGACCAACTACATTGAACCGGCTCATATGTGAGCGCTTGGTTCATTTGTGAGATGAGATATGCGTTTGGTTCACTACATGTGAACGCATAACGCATGTGTTGAAGACTTACCATTTATGGCATTTCGGTTTTGCCATAGTGATGAATGTCTCCACATTCGATCACAAGCTTGGAAAAACGCTCATCTCCCCTTTGGCTCTCGACGACACTCGAACTCTCGGGTGGTAGAGGTTGACGAGAAGAAGGATCGGCCAAGAAAGCTTTCATCATCTCCTTCCATTCGACAAGGAACCTTGGGTGCCTTGCTAGCACAAGTGACGCCAAGGAAGTAAGAGATCTTCACCTTGTGTGTGAACTTTTGGAGGAGATCAAAGTTGCTCTCTTCTTCCAAGCCGACATCCAACTTCATGGCATTGGTATGATCCCTTTAAAGATCCTTTTGCTTATACATAAGTTAACCATATGATCTACATGCGATCATGAGGGTGACACCCCTAAAAATTGCATTTGCGCCCCCCTCTAGAAAGGGGCTTTATCCGCTTGCGCTCCCCCTTGAAGGGGACCTAACACCTTTCTACTCCTATGACATGGGTATTGGATACCGCATGTGGAGCTCATATTTGTACAAATATGCAAGGGCTCAAAAAGAGTAGATCTGTAAGGCCTAGAGAGATTGACCTACGGATAGGTAATAGGGCACAAGTTGCTGCTGTTGCTGTAGGAGTTTCTCTCCCTGCCTTCTGGACTTCAGTTAAAGCTAGACAATTGCTATTATGTACCTTCCCTTACCAAAACATTGTATCCACTCTTTGCTTGGCAAAGAAAGGATTTAAGTTTGAAATAAAAGAGAACTTATGTTCTTTTTCTTTTGCAAACATGTTTTATGGGAAGGGTAGTTTATGCAATGGTCCGCATGTCTTGGACATGAATAGCTCTATTGTAACATAAATAATAAAAGGACCAAACTGAGTGGTTCAGTTGGTGCTTTCCTATGGCATTGTCGATTAGCCCATGTAAACAAGAATCGCATTCGACAACTCCATGCAAATGGGTTGTTAGATTTGAGTTCCTTGGAGGAACTTGATACATGTGAGCCTTGTTTATTAGGGAAAATGACAAAGGCGCCCTTCACCAAGACTAGTGAGAGGGCAGGAGGTTTGTTGGATCTCATACATAGTGATGTGTGTGGGCTATTCAATAAACAAGCCAAAGGAGGGTCTAACTGAAGAGTCCCCTTCAAGGGGGAGCATAACCCTAGTAATGGCGCATATAAAACTTTGTCTTGCGGAAATTAGGGTTATAGGATCAACTTGCATGTTAAATGATCAACTCGATAAAAGGCTAATAAAGATTAATGAAAACGATCATACCATCGCCATAGCCTAGATGTTGCCTTGGAAGCAAAGAGTCAATTGCTTCTTCTCCAAAGGGATTCGCACACAAGAGGATGATGGCAAACTCTTTGTCGCTCCTTGTGCTAGCAAGGCTCCAAAGTGTCCTTGATCGAATGGAAAGGGATGAAAACTTCTTGGCAAATTTTTCTTTACCTTCTTCGTCCACCTTCTTCATGACACAAGAGAAAACTTGTTTCGACTAGTGGAGAGGCGAGGCGAGAAGAGGCGTCAAGAAGAGAAGCATGGAGCGTGGTCACGTTTAGAGAGTTGCTATCTAAAAATAGCATACCACCTCTCAACGTTCACATGCTCACACCAAGTCGCAAATCTCTCTTCACCCTTTTGAACCATGCGCTCATTCGAGCTGGTTCACTTTGGTTCGGTTCACAAACCAAATAAGCCAAGCAACTAGTCCAAATCATAATTAAACCACAAGGTTCTTGATCTGACCGTTGATCTCTTAATGCTTCTGATCTGACCGATCTAGCATCCAATCTCTCAATCGAAGCTTACCGATCTGAAGCCCTAATCAATCAAACATGATCAGACCAGATCTCACTTACAATTAGAGATTAAATCCCTTCAAACTGAACTCAAACAATTCAGTCCACACGATCTGACTTAAGTAAGCCATATCATCAAATTGTGCGACCCTGAGGGTTTCCTTTAAATGTCGGTAACGATAACTCACATTATCACGATCAGTGAGGGGTATCTAGCAACACATCACTGTCTCCCGATATAAAGAAAAGAGTCTTCCAAGACTACACCCATACAACAGCACAAGTGTGAATCAAATCACAAGGCATGCATATTTCCTTTACCACTGGACGTTCTTATTGGACAAGCATGTCAAGCTTGTAACTCCAATATGATGAGCATGATTAGATCAGATGAACATAGTCACCTGGGTATGGCCATACTCTTTTCTCAATCATCTCATCCAGGGGGCCCCTTTAGAACATCACACTCCTTAAACAAGGAGACGGCAATCCTATGTCTATCACTAGTGCCCTAACCTGACTCAAGCTCATCATCCAAGATAGTCTATAATCATTATGTTTCAAATGATATTGAACTACCTCAAAACAATGACGATCATCATTTAGAAAACACAAGTGATCTCAAGTCAGAGGAAATGTGCCACTTGTCTCATTCAAGGAATATTCACATTGTGACAAACAATTGAACATCCTAGTAGGGTCTGTCCAGTACATCCAATGTACCCATGAGTCTACATCTTATTCCATGCTCGAAGCATCCTATAAGATTAGAACACATATTAGTCTCAATCATATCAAGGCTGTCTCATGTTCACCAAGATATATCGACTAAGGACTTTATAGCCTGTTAGCCTAGCTGAACAGCTTTGAGACATTATTCAAAAGAACATATATTGCAGCAGACAATGTAGCTAACTGAATAACAACCATGCCTTTATAAACATAATAGTTTATTACATGATACTGATACAATCCCAAAGGCCTCAAACATTAGGCTTAAGGGCATACCCCAACAATCTCCCACTTGCACTTAATCTAATGGTTGAGAAATCTCAAACCCATATTATTACAGTGCTTCTCATGCTTCTGCTGCGCCAGAGGCTTGGTAAGCGGGTCTGCCAGATTGTCATCTGTATGTACCTTGCAAACTTTGATCTCGCCACGATCAATGATCTCCCTGATCAAATGAAACCGTCTCTGTATGTGCTTGGACTTCTGGTGCGACCGTGGTTCCTTTGCTTGTGCGATTGCTCCAGTGTTATCACAAAAGATAACCAAAGGATCTGCACTCGAAGGAACGACACCAAGTTCGCTCACGAACTTACGAATCCAAACTGCCTCCTTGGATGCTTCCGAGGCTGCAACATACTCGGCTTCTGTTGTGGAATCAGCAACAGTTGACTGTTTGAAACTCTTCCACACCACTGCTCCTCCATTCAAGCTAAAAACATAGCCTGATTGCGATCGGAAATCATCCTGGTCTGACTGGAACGAAGCGTCAGTATATCCTTCAATACTGAGTTCTTCCTGACCACCATATATCAAGAACATATCTTTGGTCCTCCGCAGATATTTTAAGATGTTCTTGACTGCAATCCAGTGCGCCACACCTGGATTACTTTGGAAACGACTGGTCACGCTTAACCCGTAAGCGACGTCTGGGCGAGTACACAACATCGCATACATAATGGATCCAATAGCCGAAGCATAAGGCGTATTGTCCATTTCATCTTTCTCAGTCTGTGTTTGTGGACACTGACTCTTCGAAAGATTCAGACCATGTCTGACTGGAAGATATCCTCGTTTAGAATTTTCTAAATGAAATTTCTCCAGGACCTTTTCGATGTAAGTACTCTGGCACAGCCCGAGAAGCCTCTTAGATCTATCCCTGTAGATCTTCACGCCTAATACATAGGCTGCTTCTCCTAAATCTTTCATCTGGAAACATTTCCTTAGCCATGCCTTCACAGCATGCATTTCAGGAATGTCATTTCCAATGATCAAGATATCATCGACGTAGAGGACTAGGAAAGTAATCACGCTCCCACTAAACCTCTTATATACACACGGGTCATCTTCGTTCTTGATGAAACCAAATTCAGTGACTGATTCATCAAAACGAATATTCCAGCTTCTTGATGCTTGCTTAAGTCCATAAATGGACTTCTTTAACTTGCATATCTTATGACGATCTGATGGATTAGTGAAACCCTCAGGTTGTGTCATATACACATCCTCATCCAGATTTCCATTAAGGAAAGCTGTTTTCACATCCATCTGCCAGATCTCATAATCATAATATGCTGCTATCGGGAAAAGAATCCGAATAGACTTAAACATAGCTACAGGTGAGAAAGTTTCATCATAATCTATCCCGTAGATTTGTTTGAAACCTTTCGCAACTAGCCTGCCTTTATAGGTAACCACGTTACCATCCATGTCAATCTTCTTCTTGAAGATCCATTTACAGCCTATAGGGATAACTCCCAGAGGCGGATCAACCAAATCCCAGACTTGGTTATCTGACATGGAGTCCATCTCGGCGCGCATAGCTTCAAGCCATCTCGCTGATTCCGGTCCACTGACCGCTTCCGCATAAGTGAGGGGTTCATCATTATCAATGATGTAGACTCCGTCATAGCGCTCAGGCTGTCGACGAATCCTTCCCGATCTTCGCAGTTCCCGTGATATCTGAGCCTCAGGTTGTTCAATAACCTGATCTACTGGCTCAGGCTCATCCAACTGTGCTTGAGCACTTTGTCCTTGCTCTGGATTCTCATCCAGCTTTATTTCTCTCCCACTGGCCTCTTGCAGAAGAAACTCCTTCTCAAGAAATATGGCCGTCCGAGCAACAAATACCTTGTTCTCTTTGGGATCGTAGAAATAATAACCCTTAGTTTCCTTAGGGTAACCGACAAAGATACATTTGTCAGATCTGCTCTCTAGTTTCCCAGAGGCGAGCTTTTTGACATAAGCCTCGCAGCCCCAGATCCTGATAAATGTCAAGCTCGGCTGTTTCCCATACCATAACTCATATGGCGTCTTTGAAACGGCCTTGGATGGCACTCGGTTTAGTACCTTTGCAGCTGTTTCCAGTGCAAAACCCCAAAAGGAGTTGGGTAAAGAAGCCTGACTCATCATAGAACGAACCATATCAAGTAACGTTCTATTTCTCCTCTCGGACACACCATTCCATTGCGGTGTTCCTGGTGGAGTGAGCTGTGAGATGATCCCACACTCCTTTAGATAGTCAGTAAACGCATGACTTAGGTATTCACCACCTCGATCTGAGCGAAGTGCCTTGATATTTCGGCCTAGCTGATTCTGTACTTCATTTTTGAACTCTTTGAACTTGTCAAAAGATTCACTCTTATGTCTCATCAGATAGACATACCCATACCTACTGAAATCATCAGTAAAGGTAATGAAGTACTGATAGCCACCTCTGGCATGTTTACTAAATGGCCCACACACATCACTGTGTATAAGGTCAAGTAAACCTGAAGCCCTTTAAATAACAATTGTTTAGTTCCAATACAATTCCAGATGGTAAAGAAATGAAGTAGTCTCCTACAGCAACAGTAGCAACCCGTGCCCCGTTTCCAACGCGTAGGTCCACCTCATGCTGTCCCACCTGCCTTCTTCTCTTGAGTTCCTGTACATTTGAACAAATGTGAACTCCACATGCAGTGTCCAACACCCATGATATAGAAGAAGAAAACATGACCTCAGTCACGAATATACCTGAGCCAGAATCGAAGCTTCCCCTCTTATCTCCTTGGAGCGCTTTACAGTCCTTTTTCCAGTGACCCAGCTGGCCACAGTGGAAACACCTGTATTCCTTGGACCACTTCACCTTCTGCTTCAGAGCCTTGCTGTAGCTCTTGACAGGGGTCTTGCCCTTCTTCCCCTTCTTCTTGTTCCTGGAAGGAACCATTAAGACAGAGGTCGAAGGCTTTCCCTTCAGAGTCTCCTCAGTAGTGAGGAGCATATTCAGCAGCTCTGCCGGAGTACAATCGATTTTGTTCATATTAAAGTTAATAATGAACGCGTCGAATGAAGGCGGGAGAGACTGCAGAATAATATCCACAGCAAGCTCCTGGTTGATGGTATGCCCCAGTTTCTCTAGAGCCTCCTTGTGCCCAATCATCTTGAGCACATGAGCTCCCACTGGGCTCCCTTCAGCCAGTTTGCTCTGAAAGAAGAGCTTCGTCAAATTATAGCGTTCAGTCCTCGCCTGTGCAGCATACAGCATCTTGAGGTTCGCTATCATGTCTATAGCAGACATATCCTCATGCTGACGCTGCAGCGGTGGCGTCATAGACGCTAACATCAGGCAAGCGACATCAATGCTATCATTGACGTGCTTTTCATAGGCTTCCCGAACCGCCCTTGCGGCGTTCGGAGCGGGCTGCGGCGGTATCGCCGTCTCGAGGACATACAGTTTCCTCTCTGCCTTAAGAACGATCTTAAGGTGTCCAAACCAGTCAGAGAAGTTCGGCCCAGCAAACTTCTCCCTTTCCAGTAGGGATCGCACATTGAAGTTCATGGTGTTCGTTGCTGCAGGTATCTACAACAATGCAAGAACAGCAAGGTCAGTATCAATGTATAAGAATCGATCAGGACTTAAGAAAGATTCCTTTTTCTCACTATTTTATCTGGCTTGAAAAATCCAACAAAACAGCCCGAAAGAGTAGACACTCTTTTAGTGAGATGGGATCCGGATTTCATACTTGGTCTCCGCGTCCCGCTCAGGCGAGATAAGATGCACAGAGAGTACAAGCACTAATCTCCGGTAGGCAGTCCCTGCCGATCGCCAACCCGTGCGATTCCCCTTCATCTGGGCAATCCAGCAGACTGTGCCAACTGAGTTGGTACAACACAGTCTCTGATCCCACAGATGGCTGCCTCCATGTGCTACCATATGCGCCACATATGTAGCCTACATGGTCAAGCTAACCCGACCTACTCCCTGGACCACCATGTGCTATGCTGAGCAACGAGAAGGGATAAATCCCTACTCTGTAACACACAGGTGTAATCCCGCACCGTCTGAAGATAGATGGACGTGTCCACTGAGTGGGTACAACACGGCTCCAACGATAATCAGAACAGTGAGGTTTCGCGTCAGAAGGCTTACGAGCTTGATATTTTAGCGTTGGATTTTAACGGTCTTTTATCTTCTTCACTATCATACAATTCCTATGGTGATAGCAGAAGATAAACTTAATCATGCAATTCTAATATTCAAACATTAAAAGAAAGCATGGATCTTATGTGGTAAAAGCCCATAGCCCTAGTAAGACCTTAACCTAAATTAAGTCTTTACTTGCTCTTCATGGGTCTTTTGCTGCTCATCTGGCCCAAACCTGGGCCCAAGCGCCATCTGCAGCTCTGGTGCGCCCACCAGGAATTTGCGCCAGGTCCTAGGGTCGAACCCTAGACCTCCCACCTGGTCCAGCCACTGCTGCAAGCGCCTCTGCCAAGTGTGCTCTGTGCTCTTGTCTAATTAAATTACAAATTTAACTATCTAGACAAGATTGACACGCAGGTCAATAACATTTTATAAATTAAAAACAATGTGATGCGCAGATCACAGTAATTAATTTACAACAATAAATCCAGGCTCGCAGGCCCCAGCACAGCACACAATTAATATGGGCAGCCCACATAAGATTAAATAAACATACATATGCATCAATCAACAATCATGTGATCCAAAATTAAAATTTTCGAAAACCCCATGGGATCAATTTTAATTTTCCTTATTTGCCCTACAACCTTACAACGGTCCATTACTAGGGATCCACTCATCCATCCTAGTCAGATCCACTGCCCTTGCATGCACCAAGTCCTAACTGACTTGAGTCGACCATAAGGTCAACCATGCATGCACTAGGGCTGAACAACCACAATGAGGTCTGGCAAGCGGGTGTGACCCCGGGCCTAACTCATGTGCGTTCACTAGTTGTCTCAATCAGACATCGCTACACGCCTGTCTGCAGTCGACCTGTAGCCACCAGGTGCTAGCACACAGGTGCTACCTGGTCAACCCATCAAGGCTGTCAGATGATCTGATCAGACTTTTGGATCCAACCTAGGGGGTGACTTCAACCCTAATAACCCGTCTAAGGGTTTACTGTAAGGCCTTGATCTAATGATATACGCGCAAGTGTTTAAGTTTTAAAGAAACAAAACTATTACAAGCGCATACTATGTACATGCGTCAAAATACAACAAATGTTCTACAACAAGTATGTAGTCACGCATGTCATGAAAACATTAGATCTATTGACTAGCACATTTATGGATCACGTAAAGCATCAAGCAATCAACATAACATACATTAAGAACCTCCTCTGATACCAATTGAAGAGTCCCCTTCAAGGGGGAGCATAACCCTAGTAATGGCGCATATAAAACTTTGTCTTGCGGAAATTAGGGTTATAGGATCAACTTGCATGTTAAATGATCAACTCGATAAAAGGCTAATAAAGATTAATGAAAACGATCATACCATCGCCATAGCCTAGATGTTGCCTTGGAAGCAAAGAGTCAATTGCTTCTTCTCCAAAGGGATTCGCACACAAGAGGATGATGGCAAACTCTTTGTCGCTCCTTGTGCTAGCAAGGCTCCAAAGTGTCCTTGATCGAATGGAAAGGGATGAAAACTTCTTGGCAAATTTTTCTTTACCTTCTTCGTCCACCTTCTTCACGACACAAGAGAAAACTTGTTTCGACTAGTGGAGAGGCGAGGCGAGAAGAGGCGTCAAGAAGAGAAGCGTGGAGCGTGGTCACGTTTAGAGAGTTGCTATCTAAAAATAGCATACCACCTCTCAACGTTCACATGCGCACACCAAGTCGCAAATCTCTCTTCACCCTTTTGAACCATGCGCTCATTCGAGCTGGTTCACTTTGGTTTGGTTCACAAACCAAATAAGCCAAGCAACTAGTCCAAATCATAATTAAACCACAAGGTTCTTGATCTGACCGTTGATCTCTTAATGCTTCTGATCTGACCGATCTAGCATCCAATCTCTCAATCGAAGCTTACCGATCTGAAGCCCTAATCAATCAAACATGATCAGACCAGATCTCACTTACAATTAGAGATTAAATCCCTTCAAACTGAACTCAAACAATTCAGTCCACACGATCTGACTTAAGTAAGCCATATCATCAAATTGTGCGACCCTGAGGGTTTCCTTTAAATGTCGGTAACGATAACTCACATTATCACGATCAGTGAGGGGTATCTAGCAACACATCACTGTCTCCCGATATAAAGAAAAGAGTCTTCCAAGACTACACCCATACAACAGCACAAGTGTGAATCAAATCACAAGGCATGCATATTTCCTTTACCACTGGACGTTCTTATTGGACAAGCGTGTCAAGCTTGTAACTCCAATATGATGAGCATGATTAGATCAGATGAACATAGTCACCTGGGTATGGCCATACTCTTTTCTCAATCATCTCATCCAGGGGGCCCCTTTAGAACATCACACTCCTTAAACAAGGAGACGGCAATCCTATGTCTATCACTAGTGCCCTAACCTGACTCAAGCTCATCATCCAAGATAGTCTATAATCATTATGTTTCAAATGATATTGAACTACCTCAAAACAATGACGATCATCATTTAGAAAACACAAGTGATCTCAAGTCAGAGGAAATGTGCCACTTGTCTCATTCAAGGAATATTCACATTGTGACAAACAATTGAACATCCTAGTAGGGTCTGTCCAGTACATCCAATGTACCCATGAGTCTACATCTTATTCCATGCTCGAAGCATCCTATAAGATTAGAACACATATTAGTCTCAATCATATCAAGGCTGTCTCATGTTCACCAAGATATATCGACTAAGGACTTTATAGCCTGTTAGCCTAGCTGAACAGCTTTGAGACATTATTCAAAAGAACATATATTGCAGCAGACAATGTAGCTAACTGAATAACAACCATGCCTTTATAAACATAATAGTTTATTACATGATACTGATACAATCCCAAAGGCCTCAAACATTAGGCTTAAGGGCATACCCCAACACTAACTACTTCGTCACATTTACTGATGACTTCAGTAGATATGGTTATGTCTACATGATGAGACATGAAGTAGAGAAACAGCTTGGTAGATCCTTTAAGGATATTCGATCAGATCGTGATGGAGAGCACCTGAGCAGTGAGTTCTTTGACTATCTGAGTAAGTGTGGGATCCTATCCCAACTCACTCCTCCTGGAGCACCTCAGTAGAATGGTGTATCTGAAAGGAGAAATCAAACCTTGTTGGACATAGTTCGGTCTATGATGAGTCATGCAACTCTACCTCCCTCATTCTGGGGACATGCACTTGAGACAGCTTCTCTAATACTGAATAATGTTCCATCTAAGAGTGTCTCAAAGATTCTATACGAGGTATGGAGTGGGAGACGCCCTAATCTCACTTTTATCAGGATCTGGGGATGTGAGGCTTATGTCAAACGTCAGGATTCTAGCAAGCTAGAATCTAGATCTGATAAGTGTGTGTTTGTGGGGTACCCTAAGGAGACTAAGGGTTACTACTTCTATGTTCCCACCGAGAACAAAGTTTTTGTTGCTCGGGGTGCTGTCTTTCTAGAGAAAGAATTTCTCATGAAAGAAGTTAGTGGGAGGAAGTTTGACTTGGACGAGGTCCAAGTGCAACCACAAGACATAGAGATGGAACCTGAGCCACCTGCACCGATTGCTAGGCAACCTGAGGCTCAGACACAGGCCCCATGTAGGTCTAGGAGGATTCGTCGTACACCTGAGAGGTATGGGTCGCTGCCGACCCAACACGATGAGATCCTCATCATTGAAGATGAACCCAGGACTTATGATGAGGCGGTCAGTGGACCAGACTCCGAGAGATGGCTTGAGGCCATGAGATCCGAGATGGATTCCATGTCGGCTAACCAAGTCTGGGATTTGGTTGAGCTGCCTAATGGGGTAAAACCCATAGGGGGCAAATGTGTCTTCAATAGGAAGATAGACATGGATGGCAACATAGTTACCTATAAAGGTAGAATAGTGGCTAAAGGATTCGAACAAGTCCATGGGGTGGACTATGATGAAACCTTCTCGCCAGTTGCCATGATCAAATCCATTCGGATTCTACTTGCTACAGCTGCATATCATGATTATGAGATATGGCAGATAGACGTGGAGACAGCTTCCTTAATGGGAAGCTGACTAAGGATGTGTATATGACACAACCTGATGGCTTCATCCATCCTGCAGATGCCAGTAAGGTCTGCAGGCTAAAGAAATCCATTTATGGTTAAAGCAAGCATCTCAAAGTTGTAATCTTCGGTTTGATGAAGTTGTGAGAGATTATGGCTTTATCAAAAGTGAAGATGACGCCTGTGTATACAGAAAATTCAGTGGGAGCTTGATGACTTTTCTGGTCTTGTATGTCGATGACATACTGCTCATCAGAAACGACATCCCTAGTCTTCAAGCTGTGAAGACATGGTTAGGGAAATGCTTCAGATGAAGGACTTAGGGTAGGCCGCCTATATCCTAGGCGTGAGGATCTACTAGGATAGATCCAAGAGGCTTCTGGCCCTTAGTCAGAGTACCTACATTGACAAGGTCCTAGAGAGGTTCAACTTGGAGCAATCCAAGAAGGGATACCTTCCAGTGAGACATGACCTTACTCTCTCAAAGAGCCAGTGTACCAACACAGAGGCAGACAGAGATGACATGAGTCGAGTGCCCTATGCTTCGATGGTGGGATCGATCATGTATGCAATGTTGTGTACTAGACCAGTTATGGCTTATGCTGTGAGCATAACCAGCCGATACCAATCCAATCCAAGTTTACAGCACTTGGTGGCTGTAAAGAATATCCTTGAGTATCCTGAAAAGGACTAAGGATTTATTCTATATGGTCTACGAGGGATAGGAAGAGCTCAGTGTGCAGGGCTTCACTGATGAGTTATTCCAGTTTGATCCTGACGACTTCAGATCGCAGACCGGCTATTTGTTTAAGATGGTTGGAGGTGCTGTATGCTGGAAGAGCTTCAAGCAATCCACCATAGCTAATTCTACAACCGAGGCTGAGTATGTGGTTGCTTCTGAGGCAGCCAATGAAGCCGTTTGGATCAGGAAGTTCTTTTATGAACTTCAGGTGGTTCCAAGTGCAATGGATCCCATTGAGCTCTACTATGACAACAATGGGAACTACACATGCTAAGGAACCATGGTCTCATCAAAGGTCCAAACACATACTCAGGAGATTTCACCTGATCATAGAGATTATTGATCGAGGTGATGTCAAGATTAGCAGAGTTGATACAGAGAGCAATCTAGCAGACCCACAGACCAAGGCCTTGGCGCAGCAGAAGCATGATAGTCGTACTAGAGATATGGGGTTGAGGTTGCTCAACCTCTAGGTCTTAGTGCAAGTGGGAGATTATTGGTGTATATGCCATAGGACCTAGTTTTGGTTCATCTTTGTACTACTTGACTCTGATATTCATATACATCATTCTGGCATTGTCATTATCATTGTCTGTCTACACCTGCGATTGTGTACTTACATGATAATGTCCCTGGTGACAGATTGGATCTGTGCTCAAATGATTGTCCCCAGTCGATGTACCTAAGTGGATATGGAACAGCTCTGGTACTTGTGAGACTGGTATATGGGCTGGTTAGGCACGAGGTGCTAACGTAGACATATGGGTATATCAGTGGTGGATATACTGGACCGACCCGCTGTGAGGCTATGACTTGATGTCATGAGTTATCCTCACAAGTGACAGGAGATGCATTGATCCGTTGACTTGAGGTCATTGGCCAGTCTTTATGGTTATGGATATGCTTTGATACAATGTAACACCTCGCCGTAGTTGGGGGGTAATAACGGTTGTCATTGAGCATGTCACGACCTATATGAGAAGGTCAATGGACAGACAAAGGATTTGCCCCTTCCAAAAGGAAGCTTGATATCCATGGAGCTCCTCTATGGTTCTATGACTGAAAGTGTATGGCCATACCCAGGTGAGAACCTGATTTAGTCATAGCCATGTTATTGGGTGAAAACAAGTGGTGACACACTTGTCCAATCGGATATCAGTTCGGCAAAGAGACTGTAATGCATCTGTACCTAGTTGCGATGATGGGGATGTCGATGTCGATATCCATTCCAATGACCTGGGTAGCAGCGATGCACTGCTAGGTGCCACTCACTACTTGTGATGACCTTTGGTCAGCACTGCAAGCGTCAGAGGAGCCTACAGGGTCGCACACCTTAATGCTCGAGTTTTCATATTGATCGGGTAGCCTTTAGATCGAGTTATTGGATAACTCGGATCTATTTGGGAGATTTCATCAGCGCCAATGGGCCTGATGAGATGGAAGAAACTTATTGGGGCCAACTTCCATTTTTGGCATATTGACCAAATTAACCATGGTTAGCCTCATTTGACCATGGGTTAAATTGGATTGGATCCAATAGCTTGGTTAACATGCATAATGGACTTTGGGCTTGGCCCATTGCTTAGTTGGGCTTGCTAATAAGTTGTATTGAAGGGCTAAGAGTCTTGAAGGGTATAATGGGGATGAATTAATAGGATAGGCGCATATGGAATCCTAGTTGGACTAGGATTTGTGCCTATGCCTTGTTTGGTATCTCTTAGGTGATTAAATCAAATTGGATTTGATTAAATCACACAAGATAATTGATTGGATTGTGTTTGACAATCGTGGGCTGATTATTAACATAATTAGAGTCCTAATTGGATTAGGACTTGCGCCCAAACCACATTAGGCAATCCATCATATTGCCTTGACTAGGTCCAGGCGCATGGATGGGATTAATGCCTCATATGGCATGATATGGGCGCATATGGCTGATGCTTGCTTTGGCAAGTCTTAGGCGCATATGGGAGTAGAGATTTGATCAATATATTTGATTGGATAATCTCCTAGAATCATGCCCTAACTGTCAACACTTGCCTTTCTCCCCTAACTGCCTCTTGCTCCTATAAATAAGCCCTTGCCGCCCCCTCTCTTGATGATGCTTATTCCTTGGAGGCGTGAAGCATTAGAGGGCGACGGCTTGTAGAGCTTAGAGCTCTTCTTCTTCCATCAAGGGCACAAGCATGCTTCATCTTCCTCCTCTTCCTTTCCCTGGCGCAAAGGAACAAGAAGGCTTGCGGCGTTCCCTTCTCCTTCCATCTCCTTGGCGCATCACATCTTGGTGGTGGCGCAAGTTGCTTGTAGGACTCTCCTAAGGCATGGATCTTCTTCCCGAGGCTAGCACCGGGCGAGGAAGAAGAAAGCTCGAGGAATCCGTGTGTGCAAGACTGCAGAGGGTGAACACTTGAGCGCCTTCCTCGACATCGGCTTCTAATTGCTTAAAGGTACTTACTATCACATCGTGTCGACCCCCTCGCAAGAGATCTTCACTGGGTTTTTGGGACTGGCCGGTTTCGGGGATATTCTTCCGCTGCGCATGTATTGTATTCTCTGTGAAAATTGTAAAATATCCCTGGGGTTTCCCAACAGTTAAAACAATGAAATCGGACGAGAGAGTACCAGATCGGCGGCGATAACCGGACAGGAAGGGTCGCCTGAGTCTTCCGAAGGTTGGAGAGGGGCGGAGCTTCAAGATCGGTGCACGAGCGAGCGAGAAAACCTCAAAATGGTAGCGGAAGAAATTCAGTTACGACACCTTTATCGTGTTTTTCAGATAGATTTACGGCTGTAAAGAAGTTTAAGGTGGGGCCGTAATATCGATCAGAAATTTTTTTTTTGAAAAAAATCAAATTTTGAAAAAATTCAAAATTCAAAAATTATGGTACCGTAAACAAGTTTACGGTACTGCCGTAAAACAAAAAACTCTCGGGAAGATTTTGTCACAAAATACGGTACCGTAAAGGAATTTACGGCGGGTACCGTAATGGGTTAAAACTCTCTAGTTAAAAATAACTGAGATTACGGTATCGTAAAGAATGTTACGGTAGTGCCGTAATTTCGTGCCAAATCTCGATTCCTACAGAAAAAAAATTGTAAAAATTAGTCCTAAAATAAAATTAAAATAAACAAATAAAAGAAAGTAAAACTAAAGTTAGGAAGCTTGGGTTGCCTCCCAAGAAGCGCTAATTTAAAGGTCATTAGCTTGACCCTTTTACACTCAGATTTGATTGTGAACTCCTAGATTGCCCTTCTGATTTTCTTTTGATTTGGGCCTCTCTTTGAATAACATAAGGCTCGGTCTTGAAATAATCTCTAAATTTGCTCCAAATTTTCTTTCCTCTCTCCATCAATTTTGATCTTCTTCTCTTCCTTCTTGTCTTTTTCTTCTGCAATTTCTTATCAATACCCTCAGAAAGATTGTTAGATTCATAATTCGGGGTTTC
The DNA here is from genome assembly GCA_027563935.2 of Costus lasius. Lineage (NCBI taxonomy): Eukaryota > Viridiplantae > Streptophyta > Magnoliopsida > Zingiberales > Costaceae > Costus > Costus lasius. Next base: position 58,198,445 of record CM050454.1, on the reverse strand, counting down.
ATCGAATAAGCTTGAAACATCATAAATATCATCATTAAATATTTCAACACTACAACAAGATTCTGAGTATGAAAGTTTGTTCAATGAATCATTAAGATTAAATTCAATCTTGTTGTCACATATATCAAAAGTAATCTTTCCCTCTTTCACATCTATGTTTGCCTTAGCAGTGGCTAATAGTGGTCTACCAAGAATTATTGGATTTCTAAAATTTTCCTCCATGTCTAACACTACAAAATCTGCAAGAATCACCTATTTTTATTGGGATATTTTCTAATATACCTACAGGATACTTTACCGATGAATCCGCGAGCTGTAAGGATATGAATGTATGCTTTAGCTCTCCAATATTCAGTTTCCTGTAAACAGAAAGACGCATTAGACTCACGCTAGCACCTAGGTCACATAAGGCTCGATCAAAAGCCATAGTGCCTATAGAACATGGTATAGAAAAACTACTTGGATCCTTTAGTTTTGGTGGCAGTTTGTTCTATATGATAGCACTACCAATCAAGCCAGAAATAATGATCCTTACTCTAATACCTACAATCCTGGTTGGAGGAACCATCCTAACCTATCTTGGAAGAGTAACAGTCAAACTACTGGGCAAAATGAAAATAGAGGGTATAATCAGAGACAATCAAACCAAAGTCAACCCCAAAAATTTAGTTTAGAAGAGATGTTTGAGAAGTTCATGGGTAAGCAGATGAGCAAAAATGATGAGATTTCAGAAACCCTTAAACAGATAAACTCTAGGTTAGATGGTGTTGTTGCTCACAATAAGATGTTAGAAACTCAGATAGCACAACAGGCTGGTGCACCTTATAGACCCCTAGGGAATTTACCTGCAAAACCTGAACCTAACCCTAGAGAACATTGTAATGCCATCATAACTAGGAGTGGAAAACAGCTGGAAGATCCAATGGGACCATTAGATGATGAAGAGGTTGAGCCTAATGTCATACCTAGTGATGAACCAGTTTTGGAACCACAACCCACACATATGCAGTCCCTTCATAATTCTTCTCCTTCTAAGGAGGATGAGTCTTCACAGAAAGGTGACTTACCTTGTGAAGTTGAGGTACCTAGACCTAGTTCACCACCACCATATAGGACACCTATCCCTTTTCCCCAAAGGATTGTGCAAGCTAAGTTAGAGAGGCAGTTTGGGAAATTTTTGGAAGTGCTGAAAAAGTTATACATTAATATTCCTTTTACTGATGCATTATCTCAAATGCCTACAAATGCAAAGTTTTTAAAAGAGATTTTGTCTAATAAAAGAAAAATAGAGGACTATGGTATCGTGGCACTAACTGAAAAATGCAATGCTCTTATTCAAAACAAGTTGCCACCCAAATTAAAGGATCCAGGTAGTTTCTCTATTCCTTGTTCAATTGGTAATGTTGCTTTTGATCGAGCCTTATGTGACTTGGGAGCTAGTGTGAGTTTGATGCTTTTATCTATGTGCAGGAAACTGGATATGGGAGCTCCTAAGCCAACTTCAATTTCTTTGCAGCTCGCTGGTCGATCAGTAAAATATCCAGTAGGTATTCTAGAGGATGTTCCTATCCAAGTTGGTAAGTATTTCATACCTGCCGATTTTGTGGTGCTTGAAATGGAAGAGGATGCCAAAAATCCTATTATTCTGGGTAGACCATTCTTAGCCATTGCTGGGGCCCTTATCGATGTAAGGAATGGTAAATTTACTTTAAGAATTGGGAATGATAAGATTGAGTTTGATTTAAATGATTCATTGAAAAAACCTGCATATTCTAGTTCTTGTTGCACTATCCATGCTATTGATGACACAGTTTATGACATTAGTTGTTTATTTGACGATTCTTCTATTGATGTTTCTATCTCTGATTCTTGTTTTGATTCCCTGGAAAATTCTTGTGAAAAATTTGATAATTCTGATTTTAAGGAAAATTTTGATGATGAAAAACATGTTATTTTAGATTGTGCTACTTTGATGATGAAAGTGAAAAGATTCCTAAATTTGAATTGAAAAGTTTACCCAATAACCTTAGATATGAATTTCTTGGTCCTAACTCTACTTACCCTGTAATTGTGGATGCTCAATTAGATGCCAGGGAAACTAATCTGCTTTTGAAGGAGTTAAGAATTCATAGAAAGGTAATTGGGTATACCATTGAGGACTTGAGAGGAATTAATCCTTCTTTTTGTATGCACAGGATTCACATGGAGGATGAGCACAAGCCAAATGTAGATTTTCAGAGGAGACTCAATCCATCTATGAAGGAAGTGGTGAAGAAGGAAGTACTAAAATTGCTTGATGCAGGTATTATCTACCCTATCTCAGATAGTAAGTGGGTAAGTCCTATACACTGTGTTCCTAAAAAGGGAGGTGTCACTATAATGAAAAATAAGGATAATGAGTTGATACCTATTAGAACAGTCACTAGTTGGCGTATGTGTATTGATTATAAAAAATTAAATACTGCCACTAGGAAAGATCATTTTCTCTTGCCTTTTATTGATCAAATGGTTGAGAGACTTGCTAAACACTCTTACTTTTGTTTTCTTGATGGATATTCCAGATTTTTTCAGATTCCCATTCATCTTGATGATCAGGATAAAACCACCTTTACATGTCCATATGGTACTTTTGCTTATAGAAGAATGCCCTTTGGTTTGTGCAATGCACCTGCTACTTTTTAAAGGTGTACGATGGCGATTTTTTCTAAGTTTATTGAAGATTTCATGGATGTTTTTATGGATGATTTTTCTGTCTATGGTTTCTCTTTTGATCATTGCTTGGCTAATCTATCTCGAGTTTTACAGAGATGCGAAGAGACTAACCTAGTATTGAATTGGGAAAAATGTCACTTTATGATTAGACAGGGAATAGTTTTGGGTCATCTGATTTCGTAGAGAGGAATTAAAGTGGACAAAGCCAAGATATAAGTGATTGAGAAGTTGGGGCCACCCACCATAGTCAAGGAGATCAGGAGTTTTTTGGGGCATGAAGGGTTTTTCAGGAGATTCATCAGGGACTTCTCTAAACTTGTTAAACCCCGAACTGATTTACTTTGTAAAGATGCCAAATTCTGCTTTGATGAGAAATGTCTATTTGCTTTTTAGGAACTGAAAAAGGCTTTGACATTAGCACCCATCATGCAACCACCTGACTGGGAGTTACCTTTTGAGCTTATGTGTGATGTCAGTGACTTTGCAGTGGGAGCAGTTATAGGGCAAAGGAAGGAAAAGAAGACTTATGTGATCTCTTATGCCAGTAAAACTTTAAAAGAAACACAAAGGAATTACACTACTACTGAGAAAGAGTTGTTGGCTATAGTTTTTGCATTTGACAAATTCAGATCTTACTTGATAAATTCGAAAGTTGTAGTGTATACTTATCATGCTGCAGTTAAATATTTGATGAAGAAGAAGGATAGTAAGCCACGGTTGTTGAGATGGATTTTGCTTCTGCAAGAATTTTATCTGGAAATCAAAGATAAGAAAGGAACTGAGAATTTAGTTGCAGACCACCTTTCAAGGATGATTGTAGAAGATGAAAAAGGTGATATTAATGATTCCTTTCCTAAGGAACAACTGATGAGAGTTGAACAAATTAAGACTCCTTGGTATGCAGATATTGTGAATTATCTTGTTGCTAATATATTTCCTATTGATTTAAGTTACCAAGGCAAGAAAAGATTTTTAGCACATGTTAAACACTATTTTTGGGATGAGCCTTATGTGTTCAAAAGATGTGCAGATGGAATATTTAGGAGATGTATCCCCGAAGAAGAAATGAAAAACATATTATCGCAGTGTCATGGATCATCATATGGAGGGCATGTTAGTACTGAGAAGATAGTTTTCAAAGTATTACAATCTGGATTTTATTGGCCCACATTATTTAAGGATGCAAGGAATTTTATAATGTCTTGTGATAATTGTCAAAGGATGGGGAACATCAACAGAAGGAATGAGATGCCATTGTCCACAATACTTGAAGTTCAAATATTTGATGTTTGGGGTATTGATTTCATGGGACCTTGCCCATCTTCTGGAGGTAATAAGTATATACTTATGGTGGTAGATTATGTTTCCAAGTGGGTAGAAGCCATTGCTTCTCCTACTAATGATTCTAGGGTTGTGGTGAAATTGTTTAAAAGAGTTATCCTTCCACGCTTTGGAGTACCACGAGTTATAATTAGTGATTGAGGATCCCACTTTATTGAATACAAATTCTCAGCTTTACTTAGAAAATATGGGGTGAACCATAGAGTTGCAACGCCTTACCATTGTTGTGATCCGAAAGGACACACTTTTAAATACAAGTAGGTAGACTCGTTTCAGGGGTCGCGGCCAAGGTATTGGCGTACAGGGCTATTGTCACTCCCTGGCACGGCTCCAAAAACTTGTTGTCCCTAACTTGTAGTGTCTGCAAGTGCACGGATACTCGAAATAATAAAAAAAGATATCAAACCCACAGAGACCTATGTTGTCAAGTACTGATCAATTGATTTCTTACAATCTAGGTAGTCGAATGAAAGTCAAGCAAATATCGCAAACACACGGAAGAATACTGTCGGAGAAAAAACTGGGACTAGGGTTTCATTCACTATAATTTCTATGACTAGACAAGAATAAAGAATTCATCAATTTAATTTTATCATGATGAAGATGCAAATTACTTAATAAAAGGATTGTTTCACTCTCGTGCAAACGACCCTGCAGGGATTAATCTTCGCTTTCACGCAAGATTCGTCCCTATGCTGAAGATAAGTAAATCATCAATCAATGAACTCAAGGACCACTTTCGTGCATCCGAATTCTAGGTTGATAATCTCTAGTGGAATCTCAAGGATCACTTTCGTGCATCCGAGCCTCAACACTACTTTTACTCATGGATCTCCAACGTTCCGATCCTCACTTTCGTGCAAGATCTCCTCGTTTGACAATTAGACTCGATCTATAGATTCATGTTATTATCATGGCAATTAATCTACTAGAATTGAACAAATTGGATCTAACCTAAGGAAGGGTTCCTAACATGCAGTTCTAGGGTTCTGAATTCTCAAACAATTACCTTTCAGTCAATAGCAAAAATTCTTAAAACATGATTAGTAACAAGGATCTATAGAGAGTCTAAGCACAAATATCACATGAGCTAAATCATCATGCTACGATTAAACCCAACGAAATAGTGAAAAAAATAGTCATCTAGTCATTAGAAATCAAGTGAATTACTCCCCCATATCCCAAAAGTAGTTTAAGCTAGCATGGTGGAGAAAATATAATATTCCATAATTTTAGAAGTTCAAAAATCAGTAAAAGAAGAGTTTTGGGAAAATACAGGACGGCTGTTCACAGCCGTAATTTCAAAAGCTCTCGGTGAACAGTGGCTATCCTTCTTCTTTCCTCGATTCCTCTTCCAATTGATCTCCTTCTCTTCTGAAACTTCTGGCACGTTGTCTCCTCCTCCAGACGAAGCTTCATTATGAAAATCGCAGCCGGAGGTGGTCTGGATTGGTCGCGGCGGCGGCGTGAATCGTGATTTCTCCCCGATTGTCGATGAAAATTGGGGCTTTTGGTGTGTCTGTAATCCTCCTGTCAAAAGCTCCCCCATAGCTTCTTACAGCTTCGAATATAAACCTCTAGTTCGCCCGCAATCGTCTCCACTAGAATCGAACTTCAGAATTGACCTGGAAATCGCATTTAACAACAGAAATACGACAGTGTAATAGTTTACGGCACTGCCATAAAATCGGTCGAATTTTCTGGTCTGATGTTGTCTGGGCAATACGGCACCGTAATCTAGTTTATGGTACTGCCGTAAAATCGGCTGAACTCCCTGTTCGGAAGTTACTGGAAAATACAGCCCGTGTAATCCTTTACGGCGGTGCCGTAAAATCAAACAAAGTTTCTATTCTGAAGCGCTCTGAAAAACGGAACCGTAATCTGGTTTACGGTACTGCCGTAAAATCCGAAAAACCTTCTGTTCAGAAACTCCTCAAAATACGGCAGTGGCTCGGATTTTACGGTAGCATATGAAAATACGGTACCGTAAAATAGGTTGCGGTACTGCCGTAATTTGCTGAGTTGCTCCGTTTTACGTGAAATTTTTTAGGTGATCTCCTCTTGATGATGGTAACTCTTCTTTGTGTTTGATTTTGCTTGAGAACTCGATTTTGCTTGAAAACTCCTTGAGATAATGCCTTTTTATCTGAAAATCGTGAAAAACCAAATTAGAAGTAGACTTTGCAATATTCAATGAATTTAGCATGAAAACAAGTAATAAGATCCTCAATTTAGCATGAAAGATATCTAAAAGGATACAAAATATACTATATATTTTGGTGTCATCAAAATACGTAAGGCTCAAACTTTGCTTGTCCTCAAGCAACAATCAAATTTGAAATCAAAATTTGATCAAAAGAATAATCTTTTCATGCTCAATAAATTTCTAAAATACAACTCATCAATGAAAAATTCTATCAATTGAGTTATAAAACTTCAAATAAACATATCATCCTTAGAACTCAACTCTCTAGATCCACAATTCAATCAAATAAAACTTTGCAACTTGTATAATAAATAGAATTTTCAATCTCAGGACATCACCCAATTTCAGTTCAATCTATCATGCTTTTGTTTGCAGAAATTAGGTTTCCAATATCTTTTTCCACACACACACACACACACACACACACACACACACACACACACATACACACACACACACATATATATATATATATATTCTTTTTCATGCATTTTGTTTTGCCATGTATTTTGTTGTTTTTGCATGGATGGCATGTACCCACATAGATACATGCTTTTTATTTTGACTTCAACTCTTTTCTTGGGTACCACTGCCAATTTTACACAGTGTCAAGTAGAGGAGTCTTATTCTTTTCTACTCTCATCAATTTTTTTATAGACTTCATCCCATGTCTTAGGTACCACTATCAATTTTTCATAGTGCCAAGTAGGGGAGTTTCTCACTATTTTTGTGGACATTGGATTCTTCCTTCTCAACAAATAGCAAAATATACTAAACATCTACTAGGTTGATCAATTGATCTCAATTCACAAATCATACTCATATACTCATTTTATTCGAAAGAAAAGTTTCACTTTTAGATTTTATTCTTCAAACAATACATCTATCCAAAATTTCATACATCAACTAATGTCATATTTCAATAGACAAATATGTATTGAAGAAATAAATTTAACATGATAGGGCTATATTTCTAATCATGAATTTGATTTCTTTCATCATCAAAATTCATCAACACATCTCAAAACACGACCATATATCAAAATATTTTCAACATCACATCATATCAAAAAGAAATAATATCATCATCATGTAGTACATCCATATCGAAAAGTAAATTAGAATATCAATATTTATGATACAACCACATCGAAAAAATAAAAATAAGCATGTCAAGCAGAGTAGCAGTGGTGGTGGTTGTGAAGCATCATCCTTCCCTTTAAATCATAAGACATCAATAAGATAAGATAAACAAAATAGTAAGAAGTAAGGGAAGATGATACTCACAAAGCATCTACTCGTCACGATCTGACTGTGTAGCCTCAGAATCTCCAGCAGTAGCCTCCATAGGATCATAGTAGGGCATCCCTCCTTGATTACCTTGATATCCATAATCTCTGTGATCGGCATAACCGAAACGGTCATAAAGGAAGTTGCCCATGTCTACCATATGATTGCACAATCTCTCCATATCCCTTTGGATGTGCCCAAGAGTCTCTTCCATCCTCTCCTGGCGACGTTGTTGGTTGTACATTTGTGCTATAAGCGCCGAAAGCCTGGATCGTGATGGCTAGCAAATCTAGCCCTGAATCTCTGTGAAGAAGTCCCAGTAGCCTGCGAAGAATCAGGAGGAGGTGACTCCATCCCATAAGGCTCACTCCTTCCACCCCAGGTGGGTGGCGGTGGAACTGTGTCTAGTGGTGGAGTAAAGGCTGCTTCTGCTGCACTAGGAGATAATTTCCAGTTGGCTCTTTCTCTGACCGTAGTCTTCTCAACGTGAGGTAGAGGTAGAGGAGGAATATTTGGTCCAAGGACCAAACAAAAAGTGTCTCCCGCTCTAACAATCATTTTCATTGCTATGCAAGACTCAATGTCAAGTCTTGCATTTCCTCTTGCCAACTCAACTCCATAGGGCTCAATCCCAAAATATCTAGCTATAGGAGTAATCAAACCTCCTATCACTATAGATCCTCTAGTCGCTCTAGCCACCTTATCCATGTGCTTGATCATGAAGTAAGCAACATCGACTGCGAATCCACTGAGCATCCCCCAAAGAAAATAGAGTTCATGCTGACGGACCATGCCGTCACTGTCTCCTCTCCCAAATACTGTGTGTGCTAGAACCCGATGAGCATACTTGATACAAGGGTTCATGATTTTTGAGGCTCTGGCAGAGACAGCATAAAAGTGGTTCTCATTTGTGATATGGTTCCAAAATATATTCTCCATGAATCCTAGGGGTATCTCAGTGTACCCTCTTGTGCTCAGTCCAAATATGTCCCTGATTTCTTGCAGTGTAAGTTTCCTTTCCTCATTTGCTAATCTTAAAGTAATTTCCCCATCAGCAGGGCCATTGGAATACTGTTTTAAGTCTATGGTCAAACTGCTCAAGAATTCCAAAACAAGTGGAAGATAGGTGTGTAGAGTCATCTGGAAGAACTTCCTGGCTTGGATTCTCTCAAACATCCAGAGCACGTCTTCATAAAGCCCCAAAGCTTCAAGAGTCCTCTAATCAGCATACTAGGTATTGACGATTCTTCTTTCCAACAGTTTATTGTATCTAGATTCTTGCATTTCGTTCCTGAATATGATTCCATGGGGGTTTTGTGGTTGAGATGGCTCTGCATGGGCTTTCCCTTTCCCCCTTGGAAAAATTGTCTTTGTCCTTGGTGCCATGAGTGTATACACAAACTGTAAACTCACAATTTAATGACAACATAACAATATAATAGTTCAAATCAAACCCACGAGCATCCTATCAATAGAGTAAAAATAGAGCGTGTCGCTGAACAGTAATTTTTGAAAACATTCAACACATTTTAGCTCAAATCGGTGGCAGAAATAGTTCAAACTCTTTTCAAACAGCAAAGGGTCAAAAGTTCATCGTGTAACGAGTAAATGGAAACAAAAATCACTCTAAATGGTTTAGAATCGAGTGAGAACGAGCGAAAGGGGTGAAAACTAAGTAAAAACTCATTAAAGCAGTAAAACCAATGAATCGAGTACCTAATCGATGGCGAGAGTTGAACGGGAAAGGACGCCGGTGTCCACAGGCGGTCGGAGACGATCGGAGAGGTGAGAACGGCGCAAGAACGAGTGAAAACAAGGGTAAAAACCCTAAAAATGGCTCGGTCAAAACCCTAAATACGGCACAGGATTCGTGTGCCAAAAAACAGATTACGGCAGTATAATGTTTTACGGCACTGCTGTAAAATCTCGACTGCTCTCGGGTTGAAATTGGTTTGAAAATACAGTACCGCCGTAAAATCTCGGCAGTCTTCTAATCAAAAATTTCCCAACAATACGGTACCGTAAAGAGGTTTACGGTACCGCTGTAGAAATCAAACAGCTATATATATATATATATTTGAAAATCTGAACACTCAAATTACGGCTCATAAAATAACTTACAGCACTGCCGTAAAAATGACAGAACTCTCGGGCGATTTTTGACAACAAAATACAGTACCGTGTAAACGTATACGGTAGTGCCGTAATTTCGCCGTAGCTCTTTGATCAAAAGCCGATCGAAAATACGGTACCGTAATCCACTTTACGGCAGTGCCGTATTTTGCATCAAATATCGATTTTCCTACAAAAATAAAAGAAAAAAAATAGTATTAAGCTAAAATTAAGCTAAAGAAAATAAAATAGAGGTTAGGAAGCTTGGGTTGCCTCCCAAGAAGCGCTAATTTAAAGGTCATTAGCTTGACCCTTTAACACTCAGATTTGATCGTGAACTCCTGAATTGCCCTTCTGATTTTTTAACATAAGGCTCAATCTTGAAACAATATCCAAATTTGCTCAGAATCCTATCTATTTTGTCAATCAATCTAGAGCTTCCTCTTCTTCTCTTCCTCCTTGTCTTTTTCTTCTGCAATTTCTTATCAATGCCCTCAGAAAGATTGTTAGATTCATTATTTGAGGTTTCATCAAACAAACTTGAAACATCATAAATATCATCATTAAATATCTCAACACTACAACAAGATCCTGAGTATGAAAGCTTGTTCAATGAATCATTAAGATTAAATTCACTCTTGTTGTCACATATATCAAAAGTAATCTTTCCTTCTTTCACATCTATGTTTGCCTTAGTAGTGGCCAATAGTGGTCAACAAAGAATTATAGGATTTCAAGAAATCCTATAATTAATTCCTGCAGATTTTGTAGTGTTAGACATGGAGGAAAATTCTTAAAATCCTATAATTCTTTGTAGACCACTATTGGCCACTACTAAGGCAAACATATATGTGAAAGAAGGAAAGATTACTTTTGATATATGTGACAACAAGAATGAATTTAATCTTAATGATTCATTGAACAAGCTTTATTACTCAGGATCTTGTTGTAGTGTTGAGATATTTAATGATGATATTTATGATGTTTCAAGTTTGTTTGATGAAACCTCAAATAATGAATCTAACAATCTTTCTGAGGGTATTGATAAGAAATTGCAGAAGAGAAAGATAAGGAGGAAGAGAAGAAGAGGAAGCTCTAGATTGACTGACAAAATAGAAAGGATTCTGAGCAAATTTGGATATTGTTTCAAGATTGAGCCTTATGTTGAAAAATCAGAAGGGCAATTCAGGAGTTCACGATAAAATCTGAGTGTGAAAGGGTTAAGCTAATGACCATTAAATTAGCGCTTCTTGGGAGGCAACCCAAGCAATTTTTTTTCTTTTCTTTCTTCTTTTTCTTCTCTTTTCATTTTTATTCCCTTTGATTTTGGTTTGTTTTTGCTTCAATTTGCTTTATTTAGGGTTAATTATTCTTTTTCTCATTTTTATAAATTTTTAGAAAATTTTTTGCAAATTTTTTCATCTTCATTTACAAAATATGGCAGTACGGTATTTCTGATACAAATTCTCACGGTACCGTATTTTCAGCCATTTTTGAACAGAAAATTTTTGGGATTTCATAGCAGTACCATGGATGTTTGCACGGTACCGTATATTTAGTAGTTTCTTTACATAATTTTTTGCCAAAATACGGTACCATCGTACTTTTGAGTGATATTAGCACGGTACCGTATTTTTCACCATTTTGGGACAGAAAGTTTTTGTGATTTCACGGCAGTACCATGGACGTTTGCATGGTACCGTGTTTTTGGGAAGATTTAAACAGAGAGTTTTTTGCATTATACGGCACCACTATGAGAGAATACACAGTGCCGTATTTGTCGCGTTTTCCTGCACAAAACCTGTAGCTATTCTACGGCACTACCATATTCGCCATACAGTACCATATTTTCATCTGACCCCACTTGTTCACGTGTCGTATTTAGGGTTTGACGCACTGTTCTTAGGGCTTCTTTGCCCGATTTCGCGTCGACCTTACGTTTTTCTTCGAGCTTTCGCTTCTCTAGCCTTCGTATGACCTCTCTTTACAACTTTCATCCATTTCCAAGCGAAGATCTAGACGATGTCAAGCTTGATCGAGCTCATTTTCAAGCGCGGTGAAGGTTTTCCATCGCGATTTCGCCCCTCTCGATTCCTCCTGTCAGAGCGACGATTGGCTCGATACTAGGCTCGGAGATCTTCAAGGAAGAAAGGAGATCATACCCCAAGAGAATTCGAAGCTAAATCTTCCACCAGAAATCCAGATTCGAAGTGTGGAAGCCAGCCCTGTTTCTAGGCGCGCGCAACCTTCAGTAACATTTTCAGTTCCCAGTTTTTCTTCAGTTGGTACTTGTTTCTTTTGCATTATACCATGTCACCTACCAAGAGGATGTCAAAGAAGAAAGGGAAAGCCCTCGCTGGACCTCCAGTGCCACCACCGAATCTGTTCGATATCATGTTTCGAGATGAGGAGCAAGAGCAAAGATACAACATGCTACTTGCTTGACATATTGTAAAAACAAAATACACTGATGTTAGAGCTTTAGAGACCCTTGGATTGAAAGATGATGTGTTTTGGATGTATGCCAAAATGGGTTTGGGAGAATTTTTTGAAATGACGCCTAAAACATACTTCCCTGTTGTTCTAGAATTTCTTAGTAGCCTGGAGGTAAGTTGGGAGGAATACATAGATCACACAGCTGAAGGAGAGATCAGATTTAGGATGATGAATGAAGAGAGGAGACTCTCTTTCAAGGAAATTTGGCGTATATTTCACTTCCCACAGAAGGGATGCACAGAACCACCCATTGGATTCATTGAGCATATCTTTTGGAACCAGATCTCATCAGACAACAGATTTTCAACATCAACAGCAAGAGCCTCAAGAATATAAAACCCCTGCATCAGATATGCCCATCGCGTTCTCGCGCACACGGGCAAGGGGACAGCGATGGTATTGTCACTCATGCTGAGTTATTCCTACTTTGTAGTATGCTTCATGGTTACACAGTGGATATAGCTTTCTTTTTCATGAGACATCTGAGTAAAGTGTCAAGGGCCAATAAGGGAGCTATAGTGATAGGAGGTTTTCTTACTCCTATAACACTACATATAGGGATTGCGCCCTATGGGATCGAGGTTGCTAGAGGAAATTCAAGGATAGATATTGAGTCATGCATTGCAATGAAGATGATTCAGTGTGATGGAGATACATATTGTTTAATCCTACAGCCTAGGCTTCCCACATTGCCATTGCCTAACCCCGAACAGACCTCAGTGCAGAACCTTGAGAATTGGAAGCTGTCGCCAAGCTGTATATCTTATGCTACACCTGCACCGGAGACATCATTGCCACCACCACCTCCTATTTAGGGTGATAACCCACTTGGTATAGGCACTGACTCCTCTCCACCTAGAGTCACCGAGCCACCGCCTCAGGGAGCCGCCGGATCGTCCTCACATCACGCAGCCCCAGATCAGAGAGATTGGCAGAGTTACCGATACCCAGGGTTTCATACTATCACTGCACAGTTGTATAGGCAAGAGCAGCGTATAGAGAGGGTGATGGGAGGCATAGGAGGAATACATGAGCAGATAACTCACATTCACATGGATATCGAGGCGTTGGGAAACTATATAGAGGACATGGGGAATTTCCTCTATGATCGTTTTAACTACGAAGATCCCAGGAGAGGTGGTATCTACGGTGATGCAGGTGAGGGAGCTTCTCACGATCCCATGGCTGCTACCCCGGCTGAAGAAGACGAGGAGGAGACGCATTTAAACGAGTATGATTTTGTGAGTATCTCATTCCTATTTTCATACTTTATTTGAGTTCACTAATTCATGTTGATCTTAAACTCGTGTAGAAGCATGATATCCACTCAGGGGCGCCCCACCTTATTGGTGCATGACAAGAATGTGTGGCCACACTAGTTGAGTCATGACTAATGCATTGGATTGATAAACTTGAGACTAATCCAATGGTAGGATATCAGTTTAGGCAAAGGGATCCATAATGCAATGGGAATCCTCGTTGCTTGTTAGGAGTTGTTGCCATAATGACTTAAGTCCTATGACATGGGTAGTAGTGATGTGTTGCTAGATACCCCTCACTACTTATGATGTTTACATCATTGCCATCATCATATGGATCCTACGGGGTCACACGCAATAGACTCTTGACGTTGCTTTAATCAGAAGCCTTATGATCAAGTTATTGGATAACTTGGATCAATTTGGAAGATTTCATCAGCGCCAATGGGCCTGATGAGTTGGAAAAAAGTTATTGGAGCCAAACTTCATTTTTGGCAGGTTGACCCGAAATTGACCTTAATTGGTCACATTTGGATTAGAGTTGCATTGGATTAGATCCAATGGCTTAATCAACCCATGCCATGAAGTTTGGGCTAGCTCATTATCCAATGAGGCCCAATAATTAGTTTTCATGAAGAGGGAATTGGCTTAAAAGGGTATAATGGGGAGAAATCTCACCCCATTGGCGCCTAGGGGCATAATGGGGTGAGGGAGGCGCCTTTGCTTCATTATGGAAGTAAAGGGCGCCTAGCCCCTCTTCCTTGGATGGAATACTTGCCTCTAAGGCAAGTCTTAGGGCTGATATGGCTTGAGAACTTTTATGGGAAGTTCCTAGGCGCATATGGATATAGGGAAGAGGTATATGGTAATGTCTTGGAGACTTACCTTACCTCAAACCCTAGTTTCTCCCAAGACACCACCCTAGCCGAATTCCTCTTGCATGTTGCGCCTAGCCACTTCTCCTTTGATGGAAAGAATGCATTTGAGGCATGTCTTGGGCTGATATAGTGCTTGGACATTTATGGATAGGTTGAATGAGGATTATGGTAAAGTCTTGGAGACTTTCCTTGCCTCAAGACACCTCATTCTAGCCATACACTTGGCATGATCCTAGCCCTTGCCCAAACCGGCTCTAGTCCTATTTATAGGACCCCTTTTCGCCCCCTCTTGGATTCCCTTCCTTGAAGACGTGAGGTCTCATACACAAGGAGGCGTGGAGGCTTTAGGTGGCGACAACTTGAGAGCTTGGAGCTCTCCTTCTTCATCAAGGAGCGCAATCTTCTTCCATAGCCGCAAGTTCTTCTTCTTCTCCCTCTCTTCTTGGCGCAAGGACTCTTAGTGTTTGGTGGCATCTCCTTGCCACAAGCCCTCTCTGTTCCTTGGCCATAGGCGCACCTTGCTTGAAGGTGGCGCATACAAAGAAGAAGAAGGAAGCACTTGGCGCATCATCTTCCTCCTCATCTCTTCTTGGCGCTTTCATCTTGGAGGTGGCGCAAGAGAAGTGAAGGAACCCTAAGGCTTGATTCTCTTCCTGAGGCTAGCACCAAGCGTGGAAGGGAGCAACGATCAAGGAGTCGACGCGTGGATACTTGTAGAGGGCGAGCACTTAATCGTCTTCGAACATGGCTTCAAGAACCGAGCAAGCAATAGAGGTATTATCCTTATCACATCCTTGTGTTCTCCCTCGCATGGATCCTTGGGCAAAAGGAATATGTTTCGGGTGTAATGCTTCCGCTGCGTCCTGGGACTACAAAAATTTTAAATTACACCCGGTATTCCCTAACAGTGGTATTAGAGCTACTTGCGAGAAACACAAGGTGTATGTTTGCTTGTATGAAAATTTTTTGGAAAATTTTTCTTCTATCCATGCGCGTTTCACGTAGAAAGCCTTTTTCATCTAAACCTCTCTTTTCAATTTATGGCCAAAATTTGATTTTATTTTATGTTTGATTTATGACCGAAGGCGCACGTAGTTTTGTCAAGTAGGACGGGCATTGTGTCTTCGGACTGGCCAGGTCTCTTGATCTGACAAAACTGCCAGCCGATAGGGTCTATGAAATCATCATGGAACTTGATCTAAATTTTGGCATAAATTTGGTTAAGAGAGTTCTTTGGATGATGTTGGCGCATAAGGTGCTAAAATTTGATTTTTCCAAATTTTCAAATTTTACATGCGCCACTTGATTGGGTTGATATGGTCATAGCGAGTGCCCTCCTGTGTTGTGATGTGGAAGCATGTTTCCACTTGTGATGAATGCTTGTAAAATCTCTTTCCACCTTCGTGTGGCTCTCTCCCTATCTTGTTGTAAAGAATTTTTCATCTTGTTTAGAATAGATGTAGAATTATAAGATAGGTTAAGGCTTCATCTTGACAACAAGGAGTCTTGTTCAATCAGAGTTAGAAGTGGCACCAGCTTTGGAAGCGTGGTGATGGACTTGCAGCAGAAGGAAGGACACATGCTTTCGGCTTCTGGCATGGGCTGATCTGCTTTAGGGACTCGCAACCCTTGGATGCACAATAACATGTCACATGGCTCGTGACAAGTTATGTGTATGAAAAGGGCTATGACCATATCGACCAAACTAGCATGCCTGTGATGGTTTATTATTTTGTTCATAGCATGTCTGTGATGTTTTTCCTTTGCTGCCATAACCATAGGAAAATTGTATGCTAGAAAAGAATAAAATAAACATGCAAAAACTCTCATTGAAATATCAAGTCAATAGCCTTCTAACGCGTAGCCCTCATCAAACTATCGATCGGTGGTTTTGTGAACTGTTTCCCACCCTCGTGGGACACACCCACTTATCTTTAGGAGGTGTGTGGTGACAATGATTTCCCCAATCTAGTTTTAACCTGGGCGTGCCTTCGCAAGGAAATTTATTGGCCCTGGGCATAACGGTTAGGACCAGACTTGACTAGTTTTTCATATGTCACTGACATGATGAATTACTAGAGGCAGCTATTGAGAGGATAGGGTTCTGTGTTGTATCCAACCCTCGCTGGACACAGGGCGCCTAGTCTGTCTTAACTGAGAGGAATTGTGCACGGCACAATTGGCTGGCATGCCTACCTAAGGAAGCATGAGACTCTCTGTGCATCCCAACTCACCCTCGTGAGTCGTGGAGACCTCATGTGAAATTAGGATCCTACTCACTTATTTCCATGTTGAGTTTGAGAGTTCTCAACTTGTTTAGGAAGTAGTGGGAGCATAGCATTTAATTTAAAGTCTTTATTAAATGCTTTATCATAGTACTTATTTTACTTATTTTCTTATTGTAGATGGCATCTCCTGATCTAAGATTGAAACTCTATAAAAACAAATTGGATGGGACAAATTGGACAAAGTGGTTCAAGATTTTGTCCAAGATACTAGAACAAGAGAATAAGGTGCATCTTCTTGAAAGACCTCCATCCCAACCCAGTGTGTATTTCACTACTGAGTGGGAGTGGAATGTTTATCTTGAACATTGTGAAGATAACGAACAGTACACTGCTCTTATCTTAGAGTGCATGACCCCAGAGGTCAAAGTTGAGTGTGATGAGATGGGGATTTATGATCTTATCATACATCTCAAAGGTCTCTTCACACCATGCTCTATAGACAAAGATCAGGAGAGTTCTGTTGGATCTTCAGAGTGTATGCCTAAACCTGAGAATGACCATGGTTCTGTATCTTCGAACCTAACACTTCGGAAGACTGGGAATGCATGGGTATTTCGAAGAGGATTAATGGCCAAGAAGAGCATGGCAAAGAAGAAGGGATGTAATCCATCCGCTTCAGGTATTGTGTTACCGAGGTCTTTATGTCTACTTCTTATTCATGGGTACTGGGTACCGCATGTGAGGCTCACATATGTTTTACATGTGCAGGAGCTCAGAAGAAGTAGGACGATTAGGCTTGGGGGGATCGACTCTCGGGTCAGGGACGAAGCATTGGATGCAGCTGTTGATATCATCTCACTGCCTTGAAGACTTTATCTAGAACTTTGCTATTATATATCATCTTATGTATTAGAACATCATTCCTTTTTGGAAAGGATTTCAGTTTCAAATAATAAATGATATTTTCTTTAAATCTGAGATGTTCTATTGAAGTGATACAGTTGATAATAGTTTGTGGTTCTATATGTAACACAAGATCAGATCCAATGATTCAATAAACACCTTCTTATAGCATTGTCTCTTGAACCATAGAACAATGGTCACATCCAAAGGTCCATGGACTATTGGGATCATTATCCTTTCAGGATTATGATATATGTGAGCCTAGTTCAAAGGAACAATGTGACAGATGCTGCCTTCACCATAAAGGATGGAAGGACTATTGGCTTGTTGGGTCTATTACACATCAATGTATGTGGACCCATGTAAACAAGCACTAAGAGGTGTTATATGCTTCATCAGGTGTGGGTATGCCTTATCCAACCTAAGAACTTTGGAGAAATCCAAGAAGTTCACAAATGAAGTATTGAGTCAAATTGGACGATCTATTAAAGCACTTTGATTGGATCAAGGTGATTAGTGGAGAATTTGATGACTGTCCTAAGAAGTGTGGAGTTATCTCACAGCTTACTTAGTACACCACTGTGTGGTGAATTTCAAAGAAAGAAAAAGAAACACATTGGATGTGGTTCCATCTTTGAATAGTCATGCAAATATACTACTATGATGCCATGCAAACAGATGCACTGCCACTCCATAAGAAAGTGTCTAAGTTAACTTTTGAGTTGCGAACTGCAAATATCCCATTTCTTCTATGGAATTGGGAATGTAATGTGCAGTGATTCAAAAGTATGTGTTTGTGGTGCACTGTAGAGTGCTAATTCTATCCCAAAGAGAACAAAATATTTGTTGCTCAATCTGCTGTCTCTCTTGAGAAAGTATTTCTCTTAAAAGAAGCTAGTGGGAGTAGATTTGATTGGGACAAGGTCCAGAATCAACCACAATATAATTAGACACAGATGGAGAGAAAAATCTCACATACAGGTTGAAAGTCAACCTGAGGTTCAAGTAACACAGGAACCACATAAGTCTGGATCGATTCGATATGCTGGGCATGATGAATTTTTCATCAAGGATGAACCTAAGACTTATGAGGAAATGGAAGCGGTCGGTGGACCAGATTCCAAGAAATGGCTAAGGGCCATGAGAACCATAATGGACTCCATGTCTCCTAATCAAGTCTGGGACTTGGATGAGCTGCCAAAGGGGTAATTCCCACAGGCTGTAAATAAATCTTCTAGGAAGATAGACATGGAAGGTAGCATTGTTACCTTGAAAGGCAAGCTAGTGAACAGAAATTTCAGGCAAATCCACTGGGTGGATAATGATGAAATTTTTCACCAATAGCTAAGTTTTAAGTCCATTAGGAATCTGCATGTTATAATTGCATGATTAGTTATGGAGTGTTGTTATGAAAACTGCCTTTCTTGCATGGACGTCTGAAAAGATATCTATAAGAAAATAGCTAGAAGGTTTTCATATCAAGGCCATAAAGATATGCATGGTGTTATGCAAGTATGTTTAAAAGAGCATGTGTTTACAAGAAGATCAGTGGGAGCACCTTAATACTGTTGGGAAACCCCGGGGACATTTTACAATTTTCAGAGATAGAGATTCATACAGACATACATTGCACAGTGGAAGAATGTCCCCGAAACAGGCTGGTCCAAAAAACCCAGTGAAGATCGCAAGCAAGAGAGTCGACATGACGAGTTCGGAAATACCTTAGAGTAGGATGAGGTCGATGTCGTGATAGGCGCCCAAGCATGCGCCCTCTGTAGTCTCACACACACGGATGCCTCGAGTCCTCTTCTTCCATGCCCGGTGCTAGCCTCGGGAAGAAGATCCAAGCCTTGTACTCGCCAAGGTGTATGCGCCACCAAGAAGAAGGAGAGGAGAAGTAGTCGCCAAGTCCAAGTCCTTCTTGAGCCAAGAGGAGGAGAAGAAGACTCGTGCTTGCGGCTAGATGTTGGAGGAAGAGAAGTTGCGCCAAGAGCCTCCAAGCTTTCACCCCTCTCTATTGATTACGCCGCCAAGGAATTGTCACTTATGAGAGGGGGCGGCTAGGTGCTCTTTTATAGGGCAAGAGGCGGTTTGTGAAAGGCTAGGATCAAGACAAGTGGGCGGCTAGGATGAGAACGTTTGAGGCAAGGAAAGTCTCCAAGACATTTCCATAATTCTCATTCAACCATTCCTTTTGTGCCCACGCCTTTCCTTGTGCGCCAAGGCCTTGCCTTGCGCCCCAAGCAATGCCATAGAGGCATTCATACCATAAGGGATAAAGGGGGGAGGCGCCAATTGCCTCCTTGTGAAGCAAATTGTGCCACTTCTCCCCATTATGCCCATAGGCACCTAGGGGAGAAGACTTGTCCCCATTATACCCTTCTAGCCCTTCTTCTCTTCATGTCAACTTATTAGTGAGCCCAACTTAGCAATGGGCCTAGCCCAAAGACCATTACCCACGTTAACCAAGTCATTGGATCCGATCCAACTTAACCCAAGGTCAAATGAGTCTAACTATGGTTAATTCGGCCAATATGCAAAAAAAATAGAAGTTAGCTCCAATAAGTTTCTTCCATCTCATCAGGCCCATTGGTGCTGATGAAATCTCCAAAATAGATCCGAGTTATCCAATAACTCGATCATAAGGCTTCCCGATCAATACGAGAACTCAAGTATCAAGGTGTGCGACCCTGTAGGTTCCTCTAACGTTGGCAGTGCTGACCAAATGTCACCACAAGCAGTGAGTGGCACCTAGCAGTGCATCGCTACTACCCAAGTCATCGGAATGGATATCGACATCGACATCCCCATCATTGCAACAACGTACAGATGCATTACAGTCTCTTTGCCGAACTAATATCCAATTGGACAAGTGTGTCACCACTTGTTTTTACCCAATCACATGGCTATGACTAAATCAGGTTCTCACCTGGGAATGGCCATACACTCTCAGTCATAGAACCATAGAGGAGCTCCATGGATATCATACTTCCCTAAGGAAGGGGCAAATCCTTTGTCTGTCCATTGACCTTCTTATATGGATCGTGACATGCTCAATGACAACCGTTATGACCTCCCAACTACGGCGAGGTGTTAGGTTGTATCATAGCAAGTCCCTAACCATATAGAATGATCAATGACCTCAAGTCAAGGAATCAATGCATCTCCTGTCACTTGTGAGGATAACTTATGACACCAAGTCATAGCCTCACAGCGCGTCTATCCAGTATATCCTCCAATGATATACCCATGTGTCTGCGTTAGCACCACGTGCCTAACCAGCCCATATACCAGTCTCACAAGTACCATAGCTGTCCCATATCCACTAAGGTACATCGACTGGGGACAATAGTTCGAGCACAAATCCAATCTGTCTCCAGGGACATTATCATGTTAGTACATATGCGCAGATATAAACAAACATAGATAACGACAATGCCAAAAAGATATATGAATATCAGAGTCAAGTAGTACAAACATGGACCAAAACTAGGTCCTAGGGCATATACACCAACAATCTCCCACTTGCACTAAGACCTAGAGGTTGAGCAACCTCAACCCCATATCTCTAGTACGACCATCATGCTTCTGCTGCGCCAAAGCCTTGGTCAGTGGGTCTGCTAGATTGCTCTCTGTGTCAATTCTGCTAATCTTGACATCACATCTGTCAATGATCTCTCTGATCAGGTGAAATCTCCTGAGTATGTGTTTGGATCTTTGATGAGACCGTGGTTCCTTTGCATGTGCAGTTCCCATTGTTGTCATAGTAGAGCTCAATGAGATCCATTGCACTTGGAACCACCTGAAGTTCAGAAAAGAACTTCCTGATCCAAACGGGTTCATTGGCTGCCTCAGAAGCAACCACATACTCAGCTTCGGTTGTAGAATTAGCTATGGTGGATTGCTTGAAGCTCTTTGATGGGGTCACCAAGCATGCAACATTCAAACAACGCGCTTCGAAAACATTTTGATAATTAAGTATAGCTTCATAAACCCCTTAAGCTAACGTAGTTTGAAATTAGTTTGATTATGGTATATAGTAGAGAAAACCGAAACTATTATCAAGTGAATCCTAGCATGCACTTCTAGATAAGATGAAATTGACAAAGCTTAGCATGCGGTTCTACAACATCCAATAGACCTAAGCATGCGATTCTACCATAAATAATAGAGCTACTCTAAGGGAGGAACTCACCTTGCACCCTTTGAGAATAGAAAGGGTGACCTTCCCGTTCTTCACCG
The DNA here is from genome assembly GCA_027563935.2 of Costus lasius. NCBI lineage: Eukaryota > Viridiplantae > Streptophyta > Magnoliopsida > Zingiberales > Costaceae > Costus > Costus lasius. The sequence goes on along the minus strand of CM050454.1, from coordinate 58,176,778 downwards.
GTCCAATGGTGGAATCTCACGAAGTAGGGCCCTATGAGCTTACAACCAAGACATCACAGCATCCCACACATGCGTGGGTGAGTTTAAAAGAATATTAAGAGGCCAATAACACAAGTACACCCAAGGGGGAGGGTAGCCTCCAAATTCCCTTGCTAACACATTTTGGGACTAACTAGTAAGAGGGGAAAGGGAGGGGATGAAGGTTGTATGCCCTTCTTGGCCTTGCGCCACCTGAGAAAATCAGTTGTGAGTGTAGATGGTTGCTCAGGAACTTCAAGAAAACATCAACCAAGGTAGTAGAGAGACTTAGCTAACTTAAGGTGGTGACTTGATCTTGGCATGGGAGTAATGACACCATCTTGAGTCTCGGCTGTGTCCAGCTCCTCCTCTTGGGCTGGGGACTTGTCAAGGCTGAGGGGAGGAAGTGGCGTGAGCTCCCATCTTCAGGACAAGCGCAATGGTGGAAGAAGATTGAAGAGCAAGAGGGGGGGTGGAAAGGAACTCTCGGCAATGGATGGAAGTGGGGAAGGGGCAGGTGACACACACCTTTCGAAGACTAACTTCAGAAATTTTGAAATTTCATTCAACTCCAACTTGAGGTTTACAAGAGGTTACAACATATAGGAGACTTCCAACGGTTGTCTCCCTTCTCTAAGCGCAAAGACAAGTCACAAAAGTCAGCAGGATGTAGACAACTCAATGGGCTGATTCCTTTCCTCAAATGGGCAGATTGCTTTGAGGTTTAGCTTGAAGTTTTCTTCAGGATGGCAGGTTCAAACGCTGAGGTGATGATGGACTGAAGAGGCTGCAAAAGGCTGGCATTGTGCAGGCTGCAGATTGGTATGGGCGGCTGGCACTTGAAGGGACTGAAGTTGCTGCAAAGGCTGACATAGTTCAGCTGCTCCTTGACCTTGGTGGCTGGCGCATGGTGGACTGAGATGGGACATTGTGCAGCTGCCTCTTGACTTTGGTGGCTGGCGCATGATGGGCTGAAGTAGGACTTTGTGCAGGCTGCTTCTTGTCTTGGTTGGAGATGAAGGCAAACTCCACATGGCTGCCAACTAGGATGGTGGAAGTTGAGGTACTTGTGGTGTTGCTCCATTAGGTTGGGGTGGGCTGATTTCCTCATGAGTTGGGCTGATGGCCCATGGCATCTCTTGGAGTTGTCTTAACCTGATTTTGACTTGCATCCCAAAAATGGAGTTGACCTATACTATTACATCAATTTCATGCACTAACCTACTATACATAAGTGGCGGATCCTAGGCATGTAACTACATGGTGTAATTGGAGGGTGGATCTAACCTACCATATGATGCACCCTAATCTAAGACAAAATAAGCAACAAAAGGGGGTCCTAAGGAAGCCATATCTAATGGCTAGGATAGCCATACCGAGAGGGCTTCTTTCGGACCCGGGTGGACCTCCGAAGGTCCTGCTTTGGTCCCACATCAGCTCTCCCGGGGTGGGAGAAATTCTCCTCTGGAGAATTATCTTTGTACCCTTGGAGAAGCTCGGGTGCGGACCTAGCAAGCTCAGCCTCGGGGAGCCAGGCTTCCTCACCATCAGTAAATTTGATGCGGTAATAAAGCTGTACCTCATCAGGGGTGAGTCGGGTCTGGTCCTCGAGTATGGCCTCAATCTCTGAGTCGTGGCAAGTGTCTGGTTCTTGTATAGAGAGAGGCGGATGATACAGTGTCAGATCCTCCACATTGATGGTGGAGGATATCCCCAGTTCTGGCGGTAGGTCCAGGAGATAGGCGTTATTGTTGACCCTCTTCAGAATAGTGAAGGGCCCGATGCCCTTGGCGTCCAACTTGCGGCCGTGTCCTTGGATGCGCTCCTCGCGGACCCGCAACATTACCTGATCCCCTACAGAAAATACCTTCTCTCGGCGATGTTTATTAGTATCGTCACGATATTGATTAACAGAGTCTTGAATCTTACTGAATAGCTCATGATGTAATTGCGAAATATGAAAAGCATAATCTCGGGCCGAAATAGAGGTCTTGCAATGTTTAGGGGCAGAGAACAGGTCAATAGGCTTGTTAGGTTGGTATCCTAAGTTTGCTTGGAAAGGAGACAGACCAGTAGTCCTGTTTGGCACACTGTTGTAGGAAAACTCAGCTGTAGGCAACAGCTTGTCCCAATCACTGGGGTGTTCTCCTACAAGACTCCTAAGGATGCTCCCAAGTGATCTGTTGACCACTTCGGTCTGCCCATCCGTTTGGGGATGGTAGGCCGTAGAAAACTTCAGTTTTGTGCCTAATAGAGCCCATAGAGTCCTCCAGAAATGACTAACAAACCTGGTGTCTCTATCCGAGACTATAGTGAGAGGGGTACCATGCAACCTAACAATGTCTCTAAAGAAGATCCTAGCCATATGGGAGGCATCGGTAGTTTTAGTGCAAGGTATGAAATGAGCCATTTTTGTGAACCGGTCTACCACAACATAAATAGAGTCATGCCTAGCAGCAGTCCTGGGCAGTCCTAGAACAAAGTCCATACTAATGTCCTGCCACGGTGCCTGGGGAATAGGCAGAGGGGTGTACAGTGCAAAATTATGCTTCTGGACTTTAGTGGATTGACAGGTCCCACAATGCCTAACTACCTTGGCCACATCTCGGTAGAGTTGAGGCCAAAAAAATTGTTCCTTGACCAAGGCACGGGTCTTCTCTCGACCATGGTGCCCAGCAGATCCTCCTCCATGGAGTTCCCAAACTAGGAAATCCCGGATTGAGGACTTAGGCACACAGAGTGTTGGTCCAAGGAAGAGATACCCATCCCGAAGGGTGTATAGGGGGTGACTCATAACATCTCTAGTCATATCAGCATAAATAGCAGAAAAGTCAGGGCAATCTAGGTAAGCAGTTTTCATATGTTCAAATCCTACAAGTTCAGCATGCATAGTTTGCAAAATGAAGACTACCCTACTTAGAGCATCAGCAACTTTGTTGTTAACTCCAGACTTGTGCTTTAAGACAAAAGTGTACTGTTGTAAATACTCTACCCACTTGGCATGTCTAGCATTGAGTTTTCTTTGGGCACTAAGGTAAGACAGGGCTTGGTGATCACTATTTAAGGTAAACTCATGGTGGAGAAGGTAGTGCCGCCAATGCCTCAAAGATTGAACCACGGCATAGAACTCTTTGTCGTAGGTTGAGTATTTCTGCTTGGCCTCATTCAGCTTTTCACTGAAGAAGGCAATAGGGTGACCTTCTTGGCTGAGGGTCCCACCTATGCCAACGCCAGAAGCATCACAATCAACCTCAAAGACCTTGCCAAAGTTAGGCAATCTTAAAACAGGGGCAGAGGTCATCCTACTCTTAAGTTCAGTGAAAGCCCTATTGGCAGACTTGGTCCAACTAAAGTCCCCTTGTTTCATGCAATTAGTGATAGGAGCTACTATGGTGCTAAAATTCCGTATGAACCTACGGTAGAAGGTAGCAAGGCCATGAAAACTCCTAACTTCAGTAAGGGTCTTGGGCTCTGGCCAGTCTAAGATGGCTTGGACTTTAGATGGATCAGCTTGAAGCCCTAGGTCAGAAACAATAAACCCTAGAAAGACAACTTTGGGAGATATAAAAGAACATTTCTTCAGGTTGACATAAAGCTTTTCATCTCTAAGAAGGGTTAGAGTCTGCCTTAAGTGCCCTAGGTGCTCCTTTTGTGACTTACTATAGATAAGTATGTCATCAAAGTATACAACTAGGAACTTCCCTATGTAGGGTCTAAGCACTTGGGTCATAAGCCTCATAAATGTGGAAGGGGCATTGGTTAGCCCGAAAGGCATGACTAACCACTCATATAAGCTGTCTTTGGTTTTGAAGGCGGTCTTCCATTCATCCCCTTCTCTAATCCTAACCTGATGGTATCCACTCCTGAGGTCAAGCTTGGAAAACCATTTGGATCCTACTAGCATATCTAACATGTCATCAAGTCTAGGTATGGGAAACCTATACTTGATAGTAATTTTGTTGATAGCTCTGCAATCTATACACATGCGCCAACTGCCATCCTTCTTTGGGGTAAGAAGGGCTGGAACGGCGCAGGGACTTAGGCTTTCCCTGATGTAACCCTTACACAATAAATCATCTACTTGTCTTTTGAGCTCCTCATGCTCGGTAGGGTTCATCCTATAGTGGGGTAGGTTGGGAAGAGAGGATCCAGGGACTAAGTCTATGGCATGTTGTATATCCCTAAGAGGTGGCAGTCCTTCAGGGAGATCCTCTGGAGTGAGCTCACTAAATTCTTGGAGTATGGATTCTACTTCTGGGGAAGGCTTCTCTTCTACTTCAGGGTTGACTTCTTTGATGACTAAGGTATAAAGGGGTTGATCTGCTATAATTTCCTTAGTGAAAGTTTGAGGCCTTATAAGTTGAATGGTAGGTTGGCCTTTTTTGGGTTCCTCTATCTTACCCTTACTAGTTGTGGCTCTAAGTTCTTTGGGAAGAGAGGGTTTCAACCTAATCTTTTGATCCTTATGGGTAAAAACATAGGTATTGGTCCTACCGTAGTGGACAACATCCATGTCATATAACCAAGGGCGTCCTAAGAGGATTTGGGCTACATCCATAGTAAGGACGTCACACCAGATCTTGTCCTCATAAGTACCAAACTGGATAGGTACGAGGCACCTATGGGTCACAGGGACACTAGTTTGGTTAACCCAGGAAATATTGTAAGGGCTAGGTCGGGGTTCCATTTTGAGGTTCAGTTTTGTAGCAGCTATGTGGGAGACAGCATTGAGGCTGCTTCCACCATCAATGACCACCTTGCACATGTGACCATGGCATTTGGTGTATGTGTGGAAGATACTGGTCCGGCGCCAGTCCTCAGTGGGGGTAGGTTTGACAAGGGTACACCTAACTACCCCTAAGGTGTTGAAGATATCATCACTACTGTCATAGTCGTTGACTTCAATCTCTTGATCCGGGTCTTCCTCAAAGGTGGGCTCAGGGTCTATGTTTTCCTCAGATAAAACCATGACCTTCTTAGGGCATTCTTTTGCAAAATGCCCCTTCTGCCTACAGTTATAACAAATGGGGATGGAGTTGTCAGTAGTTTGAGCAGTTCTTGGTTTTGGGTTTGAGCTAGAAGGCGGGTGCATAGGAGCTGGCCTATAGATGGGCCGGGGAGGGAGAGTTTCCTTCCTATTCTTAAGTTCTTGTTCAACTTCTATGGCCCTTTGATAGGCTATCTCTGGGGTATCTAATTGAAAATAGGTCAAGGCCCTCTTAATGTCAGGTCTAAGGCCATTCTTGAATCGACTTAGGATCATACCTTGGTCTTCATTGACTTCACACCTAATGAGGAGCTCTTCTAGCTTGTTTTGATAGGCTTCTACAGTAGAGGAGCCTTGAGTGTGACTACCAAGTTCATCCTTAAGTTTTTGCATGAAACCAGGTGGGACATACTTTTGCCTAAGTAGGTATTTCATTTCATCCCAAGACTCAACGGGTGGCTTACCATCCCTTTCTATATTTCTTTCGACATGGGTCCAATAGAGTCTAGCGGGTCCTTCTAATAAGCACTTGGTGAACCTAACTTTACTTTCATTGTGCATAAAGCTATAATCAAAGTATTGATCTAGCTTTGTGGCCCAATCTAGGAATTCCTTAGGGTTAAGAGACCCACCAAAAGTAGGGGGATTGATCTTGATGGCACGTTGCACATCATACTCTCTAGGTCTATGATAAGGGGTTTGTGGGGCATGAGGCCCTTCCCATTCGGTTTGAGCATGATTGACTCTAGGGGTGTGTGAAGGAGATCCTTGAACATTTGGTTCCCTTGTGTGGGATCCACTATTAGGTCGGCTAGTAGTTTGGGGATCCATCTTAGAGTTAGACTCTAGGGTGTTAAGCCTATTGTCTATAACACCTATGGAGTGTTGAAGGGATGCTAGGGTTTCTTTAAGGGAAGCCATCTCCATTGAAAGGGCACTCACCTCATGGTCAATAGCTTGATTAAGACCATAGGGGGCACCGGATCTAGTAGCCATTTTCGAAATGAGTAAAGTTTTTGAAAATAGACCCTAAGGTGATAAGATATAGCTAATCAAATTCTTTCAAGCACCTAGGTCCAAAAATCGCCTTAGTAGTAGGAAAATAAAGTTTTGGTCTTATAAAATCCTACTCTAAGAGCCTAAGCTCTGATACCAAGATGATGGGGTCACCAAGCATGCAACATTCAAACAACGCGCTTCGAAAACATTTTGATAATTAAGTATAGCTTCATAAACCCCTTAAGCTAACGTAGTTTGAAATTAGTTTGATTATGGTATATAGTAGAGAAAACCGAAACTATTATCAAGTGAATCCTAGCATGCACTTCTAGATAAGATGAAATTGACAAAGCTTAGCATGCGGTTCTACAACATCCAAAAGACCTAAGCATGCGATTCTACCATAAATAATAGAGCTACTCTAAGGGAGGAACTCACCTTGCACCCTTTGAGAATAGAAAGGGTGACCTTCCCGTTCTTCACCGGTCCAATGGTGGAATCTCACGAAGTAGGGCCCTATGAGCTTACAACCAAGACATCATAGCATCCCACACATGCGTGGGTGAGTTTAAAAGAATATTAAGAGGCCAATAACAGAAGTACACCCAAGGGGGAGGGTAGCCTCCAAATTCCCTTGCTAACACATTTTGGGACTAACTAGTAAGAGGGGAAAGGGAGGGGATGAAGGTTGTATGCCCTTCTTGGCCTTGCGCCACCTGAGAAAATCAGTTGTGAGTGTAGATGGTTGCTCAGGAACTTCAAGAAAACATCAACCAAGGTAGTAGAGAGACTTAGCTAACTTAAGGTGGTGACTTGATCTCGGCATGGGAGTAATGACACCATCTTGAGTCTCGGCTGTGTCCAGCTCCTCCTCTTGGGCTGGGGACTTGTCAAGGCTGAGGGGAGGAAGTGGCGTGAGCTCCCATCTTCAGGACAAGCGCAATGGTGGAAGAAGATTGAAGAGCAAGAGGGGGGGTGGAAAGGAACTCTCGGCAATGGATGGAAGTGGGGAAGGGGCAGGTGACACACACCTTTCGAAGACTAACTTCAGAAATTTTGAAATTTCATTCAACTCCAACTTGAGGTTTACAAGAGGTTACAACATATAGGAGACTTCCAACGGTTGTCTCCCTTCTCTAAGCGCAAAGACAAGTCACAAAAGTCAGCAGGATGTAGACAACTCAATGGGCTGATTCCTTTCCTCAAATGGGCAGATTGCTTTGAGGTTTAGCTTGAAGTTTTCTTCAGGATGGCAGGTTCAAACGCTGAGGTGATGATGGACTGAAGAGGCTGCAAAAGGCTGGCATTGTGCAGGCTGCAGATTGGTATGGGCGGCTGGCACTTGAAGGGACTGAAGTTGCTGCAAAGGCTGACATAGTTCAGCTGCTCCTTGACCTTGGTGGCTGGCGCATGGTGGACTGAGATGGGACATTGTGCAGCTGCCTCTTGACTTTGGTGGCTGGCGCATGATGGGCTGAAGTAGGACTTTGTGCAGGCTGCTTCTTGTCTTGGTTGGAGATGAAGGCAAACTCCACATGGCTGCCAACTAGGATGGTGGAAGTTGAGGTACTTGTGGTGTTGCTCCATTAGGTTGGGGTGGGCTGATTTCCTCATGAGTTGGGCTGATGGCCCATGGCATCTCTTGGAGTTGTCTTGACCTGATTTTGACTTGCATCCCAAAAATGGAGTTGACCTATACTATTACATCAATTTCATGCACTAACCTACTATACATAAGTGGCGGATCCTAGGCATGTAACTACATGGTGTAATTGGAGGGTGGATCTAACCTACCATATGATGCACCCTAATCTAAGACAAAATAAGCAACAAAAGGGGGTCCTAAGGAAGCCATATCTAATGGCTAGGATAGCCATACCGAGAGGGCTTCTTTCGGACCCGGGTGGACCTCCGAAGGTCCTGCTTTGGTCCCACATCACTCTTCCAGCATACAACACCTCAAACCATCTTAAACTAATAGCTGGTCTGCGATCTGAAGTCGTCAGGATCAGACTGGAACGACTCATCAGTGAAGCCCTGCACACTGAGCTCTTCCTGTTCCCCGTAGACCATATAGAATAAATTCTTAGTCCTTTTCAGGACACTCAAGGATATTCTTTACAGCCACCCAGTGCTACAAACCTGGATTGGATTGGTATCGGCTGGTTATGCTTAAAGCATAAGCCACATCTGGTCTAGTACACAGCATTGCATACATGATTGATCCCACTGCCGAAGCATAGGGAATTCGACTCATGTTATCCCTCTCAGCCTGTGTTGTAGGACACTGGCTCTTTGAGAGAGTAAGGCCATCTCTCACTCGAAGGTATCCTTTCTTAGATTGCTCCAAGTTGAACCTCTCCAGGACCTTATCAATGTGGGTACTCTGACTAAGGGCCAAGAGCCTCTTGGATCTATCCCGGCAGATCCTCACGCCTAGAATGTAGGCACCCTCCCCTAAGTCCTTCATCTCGAAACACTTCCCTAACCATGTTTTCACAGCTTGAAGACTAGGTATGTCGTTTCCGATGAGCAGTATGTCATTGACATACAAGACCAGAAAAGTCACCAACCTCCCACTGAATTTTCTATATACACAGGCGTCATCTTCACTTTTGATAAAGCCATAATCTCTCACGGCTTCATCAAATCGAAGATTCCAACTTCGAGATGCTTGCTTTAATCCATAAATGGATTTCGTTAGCCTGCAGACCTTATTAGCCTCTGCAGGATGGATGAAGCCATCAGGCTGTGACATATACACATCCTCAGTCAGCTTCCCGTTAAGGAACGCTGTCTTCACATCCATCTGCCATATCTCATAGTAATGATAAGCAGAATCCGAATGGATTTGATCATGGCAACTGGCGAGAAGGTTTCATCATAGTCCACCCCGTGGACTTGTTTAAATCCTTTAGCCACTAGTCTACCCTTATAGGTAACTATATTGCCATCCATGTCTGTCTTCCTCTTGAAGACCCATTTACACCCTATGGGTTTTACCCCATCAGACAGCTCAACCAAATCCCAGACTTGGTTAGCCGACATGGAATCCATCTCGGATCGCATGGCATCAAGCCATCTCTCGGAGTCCGGTCCACTGACCGCCTCATCATAGGTTCTGGGTTCATCCTCAATGATGAAGATCCCATCGTGTTGGGTCGGCAGTGACCCGTACCTTTCAGGTGCATGACGAATTCTCCCAGATCTACGCGGGACCTGTGTCTGAGCCTCAGGTTGTACAGCAACCGCTGCAGGTGGCTCAGATTCCATCTCTTTGTCTTGTGGTTGCACTTGGTCCTCATCCAAGTCAAACTTCCTCCCACTAACTTCTTTCATGAGAAATTCTTTCTCTAGAAAGACAGCATCCCGAGCAACAAAAACTTTGTTCTCAGTGGGAATATAGAAGTAGTAACCCTTAGTCACCTTAGGGTACCCCACAAACATACACTTATCAGATCTAGGTTCTAGCTTGCTAGAATCTTGACGTTTGACATAAGTCTTACATCCCTAGATCCTAATAAAAGTGAGATTAGGGCGTTTCCCACTCCATACCTCATATGGAATCTTTGAGACACTCTTAGATGGAACATTATTCAGTATTAGAGAAGCTATCTTAAGTGCATGTCCACAGAATGAGGGAGGTGGAGTTGCATGACTCATCATAGATCGAACCATGTCCAACAAAGTTCGATTTCTCCTTTCAGACACACCTTTCCATTGAGGTGTTCCAGGAGGAGTGAGTTGGGATATGATCCCACACTCTCTCAGATAGTCAAATAACTCACCGCTCAGGTACTCTCCACCTCGATCTGATCGAAGAGCTTTAATGGATCTTCCAAGTTGGTTCTCTACTTCTTGTCTAAACTCCTTAAATTTCTCAAAGGATTCAGACTTATGTCTCATCAGATAGACATAACCATATCTACTGAAGTCATCAGTAAACATGATGAAGTAGTTGTACCCTCCTCTGGCTTGTTTATTGAAAGGTCTACACACATCAGTATGTATGAGATCTAATAAACCTCCTGCCCTCTCACCAATCTTGGTGAAGGGTGCCTTTGTCATTTTCCCTAATAAACAAGTCTCATGTATCAAGTTCCTCCAAGGAACTCGAATCTAACAACCCATTTGCAAGTAGTTATCGAACGCGATTCTTGTTTACATGGGCTAATCGACAATGCCGTAGGAAAGCACCAACTGAACCACTCAGTTGGTCCTTTTATTATTTATATTACAAACAGAGCTATCCATGTCCAAGACATGCGGACCATTGCACAAAGTACCCTTCCCATAAAACATGTTTGCAAAAGAAAAAGAACATAAGTTCTCTTTTATTTCAAATTTAAATCCTTTCTTTGCCAAGCAAGGAGTGGATACAATGTTTTGGTAAGGGAAGGTACATAATAGCAATTTTCTAGCTTTAACTGAAGTCCTGAAGGCAGGGAGAGAAACTCCTACAGCAACAGCGGCAACTTGTGCCCTGTTACCTATCCGTAGGTCAATCTCTCTAGGCCTTACCAATCTATCCTTTCTGAGCCTTTGCATATTTGTATAAATATGAGCTCCACATGCGGTATCCAATACCCATGTCATAGGAGTAGAAAGGTTGACTTCGGTAACATAAATACCTGAGCATGAAGACAAGGCCTTGCCTTTCTTCTCCTCATTCTGAAGTTGCAACATGTCCTTCAACATGTGAGGTGGCCCTCTGAAGGGTCCCCTAATCTAAGGGGGGGGGGGGGGGGGCGAAACCCTATAGGCGCATATGGAGGTTAAGATGCAACGGAAAGGGGTTTCTACGATCTTTGCATGCGTTATGATCAACTTATAAAACTCTGATTGAATGAAAACGATTCATACCATAGCCATTTCTAGATGGCGTCTTGGAAGCAAAAGATGCAAGCGCCTCTTCTCCAAAGTCTCGCACACAAGATGAAGATGCGCTCCTTCCTTGATGCTCCTTGTGCTAGCAAGGATCGTCCAAGGTGTCTTGATCGCTTGAAGGGAAGAGAGAGTTCTTTCTTGCTTGGCGTCTTTTCTCCTTGTCGTCCACCACACACGAAAATGTGAACTCTCGTCAAGAACTAGAGCTAGCGACGAACCAAGAGGAGAGGCGTGAATGGAGGCTATCGTGAGGCATGGCCACGATTAGAAGAAGTGCTATCTAAAAATAGCAAGTCACTTCTCAAGTTGCGATCATGGGTTTACCCAATCGCAAATCCAATTCACCCTTGAACCATGCGCTCATCCATTGAGCCGGTTCACTTGACTTTGGTTCAATAACCAAATAAACCAAGCAATCAGTCCAGATCATAATAAACCCCTAAGGCTTAAGATCTGACCGTTAATCTCTTGATGCTCCTGATCTCACCGATCTAGCATCCATTCTCTCAATCGAAGCTTACCGATCTCAAGCCCTAATCAATCAAACATGATCAAACCAGATCTCACTTACAATCAGAGATTAAGATCCCTTTAAACTGAACCCAAACAATTCAGTCCACACGATATGACTTAAGTAAGCCATATCATCAAATTGTGCGACCCTGAGGGTTTCCTTTAAATGTCGGTAACGATAACTCACGTCATCACGATCAGTGAGGGGTATCTAGCAACACATCACTATCTCCCAATAGACAGGAAAGAGTCTTCCAAGACTACACCCAAAATACAGCACAAGTGTGAATCCAATTCACCAGGCATGCATAATTCCTTTGCCACTGGATGTAATTATTGGACAAGCATGTCAAGCCTGTAACTCCAATATGATGAGCATGATTAGATCAGATGAACATAGTCATCTGGGTATGGCCATACACTTTCTCAATCATCTCATCTAGGGGGCCCCTTTAGAACATCACACTCCTTAAACAAGGAGACGGCAATCCTATGTCTATCACTAGTGCCCTAACCTGACTCAAGCTCACCATCCAAGATAGTCTATAACCATTATGTTTCAAATGATATTGAACTACCTCAAAACAATGACAATCATCATTTAGAAAACACAAGTGATCTCAAGTCAGAAGAAATGTGCCACTTGTTACAATCAAGGATTATTCACATTGTGACAAGCAATTGAATAACCTAGTAGGGTCTGTCCAGTACATCCAATGTACCCATGAGTCTACATCTTATTCCATGCTCGAAGCATCCTATAAGATTAGAACACATATTAGTCTTAACCATATCAAGGCTGTCTCATGTTCACCAAGATATCTTGACTAAGGACATAACTGCATGTCAGCCTAGCTGAACAGCTTTGAGACATTATTCAGAAGTACATTTATTGCAGCAGACAATGTAAGAAACTGAATAATAACCATGCCTTTATAAACATAAAAGTTTATTACATGATACTGATACAATCCCAAGGCCTCAAACATTAGCCTTAAGGGCATACGCCAACAATCTCCCACTTGCACTTAATCTAATGGTTGAGAAATCTCAAACCCATATTATTACAGTGCTTCTCATGCTTCTGCTGCGCCAGAGGCTTGGTAAGCGGGTCTGCCAGATTGTCATCTGTATGAACCTTGCAGACTTTGATCTCGCCAAGATCAATGATCTCCCGGATCAAATGAAACCGTCTCTATATGTGCTTGGACTTCTGGTGCGACCGTGGTTCCTTTGCTTGTGCGATTGCTCCAGTGTTATCACAGAAGATAACCAAAGGATCTGCACTCGAAGGAACAACACCAAGTTCTCTCACGAACTTACGAATCCACACTGCCTCCTTGGATGCTTCCGAGGCTGCAACATACTCGGCTTCTGTTGTGGAATCAGCAACAGTTGACTGTTTGAAACTCTTCCACACCACTGCTCCTCCATTCAAGCTAAAAACATAGCTTGATTGCGATCGGAAATCATCCTGGTCAGACTGGAACGAAGCGTCAGTATATCCTTCAATACTGAGTTCTTCCTGACCACCATATATCAAGAACATATCTTTGGTCCTCCGCAGATATTTTAAAATGTTCTTGACTGCAATCCAGTGCGCCATACCTGGATTACTTTGGAACCGACTGGTCACGCTTAACCCGTAAGCAACGTCTGGGCGAGTACACAACATCACATACATAATGGACCCAATAGCCGAAGCATAAGGCGTATTGTCCATTTCATCTTTCTCAGTCTGTGTTTGTGGACACTGACAGTTCGAAAGATTCAGACCATGTCTGACTGGAAGATATCCTCTTTTAGAATTCTCTAAATGAAATCTCTCCAGGACTTTATCGATGTAAGTACTCTGGCACAGCCTGAGAAGCCTCTTAGATCTATCCCTGTAGATCTTCACACCTAATACATAGGCTGCTTCTCCTAGATCTTTCATATGGAAACATTTCCTTAACCATGCCTTAACCGCATGCATTTCAGGAATGTCATTTCCAATGATCAAGATATCATCGACGTAGAGGACTAGGAATGTAATCACGCTTCCACTAAACCTCTTATATACACACGGGTCATCCTCGTTCTTGATGAAACCAAATTCACTGATTGATTCATCAAAACGAATATTCCAGCTTCTCGATGCTTGTTTAAGTCCATAAATAGACTTCTTTAATTTGCATATCTTATGACGATCTGATGAATTAGTGAAACCTTCTGGTTGTGTCATATACACATCCTCATCCAGATTTCCATTCAGGAAAGCTGTTTTCACATCCATTCGCCAAATCTCATAATCGTAATATGCTGCTATCGCGAAAAGAATCCGAATAGACTTAAACATGGCTACAGGTGAGAAAGTTTCATCATAATCTATCCCGTAGATTTGTTTGAAACCTTTCGCAACTAGCCTGCCTTTATAGGTAACCACGTTACCATCCATGTCAATCTTCTTCTTGAAGATCCATTTACAGCCTATAGGGATAACTCCCGGAGGCGGATCAACCAAATCCCAGACTTGGTTATCTGACATGGAGTCCATCTCGGCGCGCATAGCTTCAAGCCATCTCGCTGACTCCGGTCCACTGACCGCATCCGCATAAGTGAGGGGTTCATCATTATCAATGATGTAGACTCCGTCATAGCGCTCAGGCTGTCGACGGATCCTTCCCGATCTTCGCGGTTCCCGTGATATCTGAGCCTCAGGTTGTTCATTAACCTGTCCTACCGGCTCAGGCTCATCCAACTGTGCTTGAGCACTTTGTCCTTCCTCTGGATTCTCATCCAACTTTATTTCTCTCCCACTGGCCTCTTGCAGAAGAAACTCCTTCTCAAGAAATATGGCCGTCCGAGCAACAAATACCTTGTTCTCTTTGGGATCGAAGAAATAATAACCCTTAGTTTCCTTAGGGTAACCGACAAAGATACATTTCTCAGATCTGCTCTCTAGTTTCCCAGAGGCGAGCTTTTTAACATAAGCCTCGCAGCCCCAGATCCTGATAAATGTCAAGCTCGGCTGTTTCCCATACCATAACTCATATGGAGTCTTAGAAACTGCCTTGGATGGCACTCGGTTTAGTACCTTTGCAGCTGTTTCCAGTGCAAAACCCCAAAAGGAATATGGAAGAGTAGCCTGACTCATCATAGAACGAACCATATCAAGTAACGTTCTATTTCTCCTTTCGGACACACCATTCCATTGCGGTGTTCCTGGCGGAGTGAGTTGTGAGATAATCCCACACTCCTTTAGATAGTCAGTAAACTCTCGACTTAGGTATTCTCCACCTCGATCAGAACGAAGTGCCTTGATATTTCGGCCAAGCTGATTCTGTACTTCATTCTTGAACTCTTTGAACTTGTCAAAAGATTCACTCTTATGTCTTATAAGATAGACATACCCATATCTACTGAAATCATCAGTAAAGGTAATGAAGTACTGATAGCCACCTCTGGCATGTTTACTAAATGGCCCACACACATCACTGTGTACAAGGTCAAGTAAACCTGAAGCCCTTTGACCTTTGTTAGGAAAAGGTGACTTCGTCATTTTACCCATTAAACAAGCTTTGCATGTATCAATCTCCTCATAGGAGAATGATCCCAGCAGTCCATGATCATGCAACCGCTTAATGCGTTTCTTGTTAATATGGCCTAAACGACTATGCCATAGCAAGGTGCTGTCATCAGCATACTTGGCTTTCTTAATATCAATATTGTGTATAGAACATTCCATGTCTAACATGAATAACCCATTGTTAATTGAACCAGTAGCATAAACTATATTATCAAGAGAAAGAACACACTTTGAAATATTGCATTCAAAGGAAAATCCCTTCCTAACAAGAGCAGGAATGGAGATAATATTTTTAGTAATGCTGGGAACAAAATAACAATTGTTCAGTTCTAATACAATTCCAGATGGCAAAGAGATGAAATAGTCTCCTACAGCAACAGCAGCAACCCGTGCCCCGTTTCCAACGCGTAGGTCCACCTCATGCTGTCCCACCTGCCTTCTTCTCTTGAGTTCCTGCACATTTGAACAAATGTGAACTCCACATGCAGTGTCCAACACCCATGAAATAGAAGAAGATGAAACCATGACTTCCGTCACGTAAATACCTGAGCCAGAAGCAAAGCTTCCCCTCTTATCTCCTTGGAGCACTTTACAGTCCTTTTTCCAGTGACCTAGTTGGCCACAGTGGAAACATCTGTATTCCTTTGACCGCTTAACTTTTTGCTTCAGAGCCTTCCTGTAACTCTTGACAGGGGCCTTGCCCTTCTTCCCCTTCTTCTTGTTCCTAGAAGGAACCATTAAGATAGAGGTTGAAGGCTTTCCCTTCAGAGTTTCCTCAGTAGTCAAGAGCATATTCAGCAGCTCTGCCGGAGTACAGTCGATTTTGTTCATATTAAAGTTAATAATGAACGCATCGAAAGAGGGCGGGAGAGACTGCAGAATGATGTCTACAGCAAGCTCCTGATTGATGGTATGCCCTAGTTTCTCTAGAGCCTCCTTGTGCCCAATCATCTTGAGCACGTGAGCTCCCACTGGGCTCCCTTCAGCCAGTTTGCTCTGAAAGAACAGCTTTGTCAGATTATAGCGTTCTGTCCTCGCCTGTGCAGCATACAACATCTTGAGGTTCGCTATCATGTCTATAGCAGACATATCCTCATGCTGACGCTGCAGCGGTGGCGTCATAGACGCTAGCATCAGGCAAGCGACATCAATGCTATCATTGACGTGCTTTTCATAAGCTTCCCGAACCGCCCTTGCGGCGTTCGGAGCGGGTTGAGGCGGTATCGCCGTCTCAAGGACATACAGTTTCCTCTCTGCCTTAAGAACAATCTTAAGGTGTTCGAACCAGTCTGAGAAGTTCGGCCCAGCAAACTTCTCCCTTTCCAGTAGGGATCGCACATTGAAGCTCATGGTGTTCGTTGCTGCAGGTATCTACAACAATGCAAGAACAGCAAGGTCAGTATCAATGTTAAGAATCAATCAGGACTTAAGAAAGATTCTTTTTCTCACTATTTTATCTGGCTGAAAAATCCAGCAAAACAGCCCGAAAGAGTAGTACTCTTTTAGTGAGATGGGATCCAGATTTCATACTTGGTCTCCGCGTCCCGCTCAGGCGAGATAAGATGCACATAGAGTACAAGCACTAATCTTTGGTAGGCAGTCCCTGCCAATCGCCAACCCGTGCGATTCCCCTTCATCTGGGCAATCCAGCAGACTGTGCCAACTGAGTTGGTACAACACAATCTCTGACCCCACAGATGGCTGCCTCCATGTGCTACCATATGCGCCACATATGTAGCCTACATGGTCAAGCTGACCCGACCTACTCCCTGGACCACCACGTGCTATGCTGAGCAACGAGAAGCGATAAATCCCTTCTCTGTAACACGCAGGTGTAATCCCGCACCGTCTGAAGATAGAAGGACGTGCCCACTGAGTGGGTACAACACGGCTCCAACGATAGTCAGAACAGTGAGGTTTCGCGTCAGAAGGCTTACGAGCTTGATATTTTAGCGTTGGATTTTAACGGTCTTTTATCTTCTTCACTATCATGCAATTCCTATGGTGATAGCAGAAGATAAATAAATCATGCTGTTCTACTTATTTAAACAATAAAAGAAAGCATGGATCTTATGTGGTAAAAGCCCATAGCCTAAGTAAGACCTTAATTAACTTAAGTCTTCACTTGCTTTTCTTCATGGGTCTTTTGCTGCTCATCTGGCCCAACCCAGGGCCCAAGCGCCATCTGCAGCTCAGGTGCACCTACCAGGGAAAATGCGCCTGGTCCCAGAGTCGAACCCTGGACCTCCCACCTGGTCAAGCCTCTGCTGCAAGCGCCTCTGCCAAGTGTGCTCTGTGCTCTTGTCTGACTAATTTACAAATTAATCTATCTAGACAAGATTGACTCGCAGGTCAATAACATTTTATAAATTAATTAAACTGTGATTCGCAGATCACAAAAATAAGAATTAATTTACAATAAAATTCCAGGCACGCAGGCCCCAGCACAGCACACATTAAACGGGCAGCCCACATAAGATTAAATAAACATACATATGGTATCCAATCAGCATGTGATCCAAACATGAAAAATAAAATTTTTAAAAAAAAACCCATTGAGATTAATTTTATTTTTCCCTATTTGCCCTGCTGCCTTACGACGGTCCATTACTAGGGATCCACTCATCCAGCCTAGTCAGATCCACTGCCCTTACATGCACCAAGTCCTAACTGACTTGAGTCGACCTAATGGTCAACCATGCATGCGCAAGGGCTGAACGACCACAATGAGGTCTGGCAAGCGGGTGTGACCCCGGGCCTAACTCATGTGCGTTCATAGGTTGTCTCAATCAGGTATCGCTACACGCCTTTGATGCAGTCGACCTATAGCCACCTCGTGCTTGCGCACAGGTGCTATCTGGTCGACCCATCTAGGCTGTCAGATAGTCTGATCAGACCAGTTGGATCGAACCTAGAGGATGACTTCAACCCTAATAACCCGTCTAAGGGTTTAAAGCAGGCGCCTCTTAGATCTAATGAGAGTCGCGCATGATATAAGTTTTTGAAAAAAACCTAAGATGCGCCAACAAACATGCGCAAAGGAAATACATATTTAAGGTTCGCAAGAAGCAACATAACATGTACATTTTCGCATGTTCTAGATCTAAGCATACAATGGCACCCATGGATCACAAAACATTTAAGCAATCATAAAAACATGCATTAACTCGCTCTGATACCAATTGAAGGGTCCCCTAATCTAAGGGGGGGGCGAAACCCTATAGGCGCATATGGAGGTTAAGATGCAACGGAAAGGGGTTTCTACGATCTTTGCATGCGTTATGATCAACTTATAAAACTCTGATTGAATGAAAACGATTCATACCATAGCCATTTCTAGATGGCGTCTTGGAAGCAAAAGATGCAAGCGCCTCTTCTCCAAAGTCTCGCACACAAGATGAAGATGCGCTCCTTCCTTGATGCTCCTTGTGCTAGCAAGGATCGTCCAAGGTGTCTTGATCGCTTGAAGGGAAGAGAGAGTTCTTTCTTGCTTGGCGTCTTTTCTCCTTGTCGTCCACCACACACGAAAATGTGAACTCTCGTCAAGAACTAGAGCTAGCGACGAACCAAGAGGAGAGGCGTGAATGGAGGCTATCGTGAGGCATGGCCACGATTAGAAGAAGTGCTATCTAAAAATAGCAAGTCACTTCTCAAGTTGCGATCATGGGTTTACCCAATCGCAAATCCAATTCACCCTTGAACCATGCGCTCATCCATTGAGCCGGTTCACTTGACTTTGGTTCAATAACCAAATAAACCAAGCAATCAGTCCAGATAATAATAAACCCCTAAGGCTTAAGATCTGACCGTTAATCTCTTGATGCTCCTGATCTCACCGATCTAGCATCCATTCTCTCAATCGAAGCTTACCGATCTCAAGCCCTAATCAATCAAACATGATCAGACCAGATCTCACTTACAATTAGAGATTAAGATCCCTTTAAACTGAACCCAAACAATTCAGTCCACACGATCTGACTTAAGTAAGCCATATCATCAAATTGTGCGACCCTGAGGGTTTCCTTTAAATGTCGGTAATGATAACTCACGTCATCACGATCAGTGAGGGGTATCTAGCAACACATCACTGTCTCCCGATAGAAAGGAAAGAGTCTTCCAAGACTACACCCAAAATACAGCACAAGTGTGAATCCAATTCACCAGGCATGCATAATTCCTTTGCCACTGGATGTTCTTATTGGACAAGCTTGTCAAGCCTGTAACTCCAATATGATGAGCATGATTAGATCAGATGAACATAGTCATCTGGGTATGGCCATACACTTTCTCAATCATCTCATCCAGGGGGCCCCTTTAGAACATCACACTCCTTAAACAAGGAGACGGCAATCCTATGTCTATCACTAGTGCCCTAACCTGACTCAAGCTCACCATCCAAGATAGTCTATAACCATTATGTTTCAAATGATATTGAACTACCTCAAAACAATGACAATCATCATTTAGAAAACACAAGTGATCTCAAGTCAGAGGAAATGTGCCACTTGTTACAATCAAGGATTATTCACATTGTGACAAGCAATTGAATAACCTAGTAGGGTCTGTCCAGTACATCCAATGTACCCATGAGTCTACATCTTATTCCATGCTCGAAGCATCCTATAAGATTAGAACACATATTAGTCTTAACCATATCAAGGCTGTCTCATGTTCACCAAGATATCTTGACTAAGGACATAACTGCATGTCAGCCTAGCTGAACAGCTTTGAGACATTATTCAGAAGTACATTTATTGCAGCAGACAATGTAAGAAACTGAATAATAACCATGCCTTTATAAACATAAAAGTTTATTACATGATACTGATACAATCCCAAGGCCTCAAACATTAGCCTTAAGGGCATACCCCAACACCCTCCACATGAATAGCACCTATTATTCCTGATCATATCCATTAATTTCAGTTCCTTGGTCAAGCCTTTCGGCTCAACACACTGAATATCAACTTTATGAGGATTGTGCTCAACCAATTTATCAAAGAGCTGCCTTAGATTAAAAATAATCTTAGAGGCACTCTTCGATTCATATCACCCTCTAAATTCAGGTGACATGTTGGTTAGCAACCTCCAAAGTATCAACCTGATGCTTATCATAAGCATCCCTCTCAGCCGCTGAGGCCAAGCATGGAAGTGGCTTAGGAAAAGGATGCTCACGGACATAAAGCTTCCTTTCGAGCTTGAGCACGATTCTCAAGTTCATATACCAATCCAGTAAGTTGGATCCAACCAACTTATCCCTTTCCAGGGTAGATCGCAGTGACCAACTGCTATTGTTCATAGCCATTATTCTACAACAACCAAGAAACAGTAGATCAGTACTACTTCGAGTCATTTAAACTGGACTTGTTTTAAATGACCATGGCTCCCACTATTTTTAATCGAATTGACAACCCACAAAGTCAATCGAGAAATCAAAGATTTCCTAGTGAGATGAGATCCTCATTCCACACAGGGCTTCGCATCCCATGAGGGTGGGATGAGATGCACAAAGTGACCCATGTTTCCTAAGGTGGGCGCACCGGCCGATTGCTCCAAGCAATTCCCCTTATTGAGACAGTCCAGGCATTTCATGTCCAGCGAGGGCTGGATACAGCATGAAACCCCAACCTCTCAATGATACCTCTAGAGTTTCATCATGTGCCTAGCACACATGAAAATCTAGTCAAGTCCATTCCTAACCGTTATGCCTAGAGCCAACGAGTTTCCTTGCGAAGGCACGCCCAGGTTAAAACTGGACTGGGGAAACCATTGTCACCATGCACTTTATAAAGATAAGTGGGTGTGTCCCACGAGGGTGGGAAACAATTCACAATTCCACTGATCGATAGCTTAGTGAGGGCTACGCGTTAGAAGGCTACTAGACTTGATATTTTAATTGAGGGTTTTTGTTTAAGGTCTCATCATCTCAGTTTTATCTTATGTCTATCATTACAGGCATGCAATCCTATGGTGATAACATAACGATAAAATATTATAGCCATGCTTCTGCAGATAATAATAAAAGCAGTAAAGAATGATGTGATCATATCCTATTCAAGACATTGGACCAACCCATGCCATGAAAGAGGTTCAACTCTTGTCTTAGAACTCAAGCCCCAAAAACTAGACCTAGCCTAGCCGACCTCTAGCTTGAACTTCAAGGTTGGCTCCAAGGTCCTTCTCTCATGGTTTAGCTCTCAAACCCTAGAGGTACACTTTAAAAGTTCCCCATAGGTTCGGCCAATGCCATGGTCTTCCTCCAAGGAAGGTGCGCCACCATGCAAGGGGCCAAGATAGCTAGCTCTCAAAACAAAAGAGGTTTGGCCAAGCTTTCTTGCGCCACCAAGCAACCAAGCACCAACTTGCATGCGCCACCTTGTATGCTTGCGTCATCAAGCAAGATGCGAGCATCAAGGTCCAAGAAGGATGCGCCTAGCCCTTAATCTTCATCTTAACTTTTACAAAGATAATGAAAAAGATGGCACGCAGGCCGCACAAGGATACATCACAGGCATGCAAAAGGGGCTTGACTCATGATCACAACATTATGCACAATCAAGGTATTTACTCATGCAATTCTACATGCTCATGAAAAACATAAAATCTGAAATTTTACTTTTTCATAAAACTAGTCTCTTTTTCTCATCTTCTTCTCACAAATCTTTTGGTTAATTGCGATTTATTTTTCATGATGATTTCAGAGATCCTTTCGGCTGGCAATTTTGTTAGATCAAGAGACTTGGCCAGTCCAAAGACACAATGCCCGTCCTACTTGACAAAATTACGTGCGCCTTTGATCTTTAAATCAAACAAGAAAAATAGTCCAAAAATCCAAAAGAGATTGAGAGGATGATAGAAACAAGAAACCCTAATTTTTCTACTTTTAGAAAAATCATTTGCCATGCATCATGCTATTTGCGAAAATAGAGATATAGCATGTGAGCATGAAAGAAAAGCATAAAACATCGTTCGAGTCTTGCAAGTCGCTCTGACACCACTGTTGGGAAACCCCGGGGACATTTTACAATTTTCAGAGATAGAGATTCATACAGACATACATTGCACAGCGGAAGAATGTCCCCGAAACAGGCCGGTCCCAAAAACCCAGTGAAGATCGCAAGCAAGAGAGTCGACACGATGAGTTAGGAAATACCTTAGAGCAGGATGAGGTCGATGTCGTGATAGGCGCCCAAGCGTGCGCCCTCTGCAGTCTCACACACACGGATGCCTCGAGTCCTCTTCTTCCACGCCCGGTGCTAGCCTCGGGAAGAAGATCCAAGCCTTGTGCTCGCCCTCTTCAACTCTGCACTACCTCCAAGGTGTATGCGCCAAGAAGAAGGAGAGGAGAAGTAGTCGCCAAGTCCAAGTCCTTCTTGAGCCAAGAGGAGGAGAAGAAGACTTGTGCTTGCGGCTAGATGTTGGAGGAAGAGAAGTTGCGCCAAGAGCCTCCAAGCTTTCGCCCCTCTCTATTGATTACGCCTCCAAGGAATTGTCACTTATGAGAGGGGGGTGGCTAGGTGCTCTTTTATAGGGCAAGAGGCGGTTTGTGAAAGGCTAGGATCAAGACAAGTGGGCGGGTAGGATGAGAACGTTTGAGGCAAGGAAAGTCTCCAAGACATTTCCATAATTCTCATTCAACCATTCCTTTTGTGCCCACGCCTTTCCTTGTGCGCCAAGGCCTTGCCTTGCGCCCCAAGCAATGCCATAGAGGCATTCATACCATAAGGGATAAAGGGGGGAGGCGCCAATTGCTTCCTTGTGAAGCAAATTGTGCCACTTCTCCCCATTATGCCCATAGGCGCTTAGGGGAGAAGACTTGTCCCCATTATACCCTTCTAGCCCTTCTTCTCTTCATGACAACTTATTAGTGAGCCCAACTTAGCAATGGGCCTAGCCCAAAGACCATTACCCACGTTAACCAAGTCATTGGATCCGATCCAACTTAACCCAAGGTCAAATGAGGCTAAGTATGGTTAATTCGGCCAATATGCCAAAAAAACATAAGTTGGCTCCAATAAGTTTCTTCCATCTCATTAGGCCCATTGGCGCTGATGAAATCTCCAAAATAGATCCGAGTTATCCAATAACTTGATCATAAGGCTTCCCGATCAATACGAGAACTCAAGTATCAAGGTGTGCGACCCTGTAGGTTCCTCTGACGTTGGCAGTGCTGACCAAATGTCACCACAAGAAGTGAGTGGCACCTAGCAGTGTATCGCTACTACCCAAGTCATCGGAATGGATATCGACATTGACATCCCCTTCATTGCACCAAGGTACAGATGCATTACAGTCTCTTTGCCGAACTGATATCTGATTGGACAATTGTGTCACCACTTGTTTTTACCCAATCACATGGCTATGACTAAATCAGGTTCTCACCTGGGTATGGCCATACACTCTCAGTCATAGAACCATAGAGGAGCTCCACGGATATCATACTTCCCTAAGGAAGGGGCAAATCCTTTGTCTGTTTATTGACCTTCTTATATGGATCGTGACATGCTCAATGACAACCGTTATGACCTCCCAACTACGGCGAGGTGTTAGGTTGTATCAAAGCAAGTCCCTAACCATATAGAATGATCAATGACCTCAAGTTAAGGGATCAATGCATCTCCTGTCACTTGTGAGGATAACTTATGACACCAAGTCATAGCCTCACAGCGGGTCTATCTAGTATATCCTCCAATGATATACCCATGTGTCTGCGTTAGCACCACGTGCCTAACTAGCCCACATACCAGTCTCACAAGTACCATAGCTGTCCCATATCCACTAAGGTACATCGGCTGGGGACAATAGTTCGAGCACAGATCCAATCTATCTCCTAGGACATTATCATGTTTGTACATATGCGCAGATGTAAACAAACATAGATAACGACAATGCCATAAAGATATATGAATATCAAAGTCAAGTAGTACAAAGATGGACCAAAACTAGGTCCTAGGGCATATACACCAACAAATAGTATTTCTTGTTCTAGAAGATTGATGATATTCTCCTCACATGGAATGACATCTCAGCTCTTCACATGGTGAAGAAAAGGCTTGAGGTGTATTTCGAGAAGAATGATCTAGGGAATGATGCCTACATCCTAGGCATGAGGATCTATACATAGAGATCCAAGAAAGTCATTGCCCTTTAGTCAATCTATGTTCATCCAAGAGTTTCTGGAAAGGTTTATATTGGATGATTCCAAATATTGATACCTTCCAGAGAGATATGGTCTGACTCTCATGAGGATGTTGTGTCCTATGACACAGCTGGAGAGTAATAACATGGGTCTAAAATCCTGATACATGGTGTATAGGATGGATCATGTTTTGAGTAATATACACAAGGCCATTTGTGGCAAATGCTTGGAGCATAGCCAGTAAGTTTCAATCAGATCCTAGTGTTTGACACTTGATAGCTGTGAAAGCAATCCTTATATATACTTGGGAAGTATAAAGAATTGAAGTCTAGTCTATGATAGACAGGAAGAATTTTGTGTACAAGGGTACACGGATACTTCGTTCCAGTCTTATGACCGCAGCCAGGATTTGCGCTTTGCCTTGTTGTGGTGTTGTGTGCTGAAAGAGCATTATGCAAACTATAGTGGCAAAATTCTACAAATAAGGCTGAGTACATTGCATCTTCTTGTGGAAGCCAAGGAAGCAGCTTCATTCATTTGAACTTGATTTAGTTCATGGTGCTTGATGGTCCAGTATAGTTCTTACTGGGGCCATAGCATAAGTGAAGGAACTTAGTGCTCAAGTATGTACTGCAGCATATCATCTGATCTTAGAGATCATGGATAAGGATGATGATCAAATTTGTTAAAATAAACACAGATAGCAATCTGGAAAAACCCACTGATGTAGCCTCTGGCATAGTGGAAGCTAAATAAGTTATACTAGAGACATAGGGACTGATTAAACATCAGTTGTCCTTGGTATTAGTGCAAGTGGGAGATTGTTGGTGTATATGCCCTGCAGACCAATGTATGGACATGGTCAGACATTGTTTGAATGTACTTTAATAGAACTATTATTCTTTATAGAGGCATGGTCGTTACTATGCAGACTTCTCTACCTGCGTTGATGTATTGAGTTGCATATATAATATCCCAGGAGTTTGGATTGGATCTATTCTCATAAGCTATCCCCAAACAAAGTACCATAGCAGATATGGGACAGCTTTGGTACATGTGAGACTGGTGTATGGGCTGGTTAGGTGCGGGGCACAGTAACGCAGACATATAGGTGCATAGGATGCACTGGAGTGATCCACCGTGAGGATTGACTTGTCTAGTGAACAAGTCAATCTCACATGCAAGAGGTTTGCATTGATCCTTAGACTTGAGATATTCATGTCTAGATTTGATGATGGGTATGCTTTGTTACAATCTTACATCTCTCCATAATTGGGGGACCAAAACGACTGTCATTGGGCATGTCATAAGTCACGTAGAGACATGGATGACCAATAGTAGGATTTGCCGCTTCCTTATTGGAAGCATGATATCCACTCGGGGGCGCCCCACCTTATTGGTGCATGACAGGAATGTGTGGCCACACTAGTTGAGTCATGACCAATGCATTGGACTGATAAACTTGAGACTAATCCAATGGTAGGATATCAGTTTAGGCAAAGGGATCTATAATGCAATGGGAATCCTCGTTGCTTGTTAGGAGTTGTTGCCATAATGACTTAAGTCCTATGACATGGGTAGTAGTGATGTGTTGCTAGATACCCCTCACTACTTATGATGTTTACATCATTGCCATCGTCATATGGATCCTACAGGGTCACACGCAATAGACTCTTGACGTTGCTTTAATCGGAAGCCTTATGATCAAGTTATTAGATAACTTGGATCAATTTGGAAGATTTCATCAGCGCCAATGGGCCTGATAAGTTGGAAGAAAGTTATTGGTGCCAAACTTCATTTTTGGCAGGTTGACCCGAAATTGACCTTAATTGGTCACATTTGGATTAGAGTTGCATTGGATTAGATCCAATGGCTTAATCAACCCATGCCATGAAGTTTGGGCTAGCTCATTATCCAATGAGGCCCAATAATTTGAAGAAACCCCTTTCGAGAGGGGGGGGGCGAGAACCCTAAACATGCATAACCGAAACCTTTGCATGGCGGAAATTAGGGATTCAAGAATCGCATGTATGATATATAATCAACTAGATGAAAGGTTGCTAAAATCAACAAAGGGTCATACCGATGCCATAGTTTAGATGATGCCTTGGAAGCAAAGACTCAATTGCTTCTTCTCCAAAGGAATCGCACACAAGAGGAAGAAGGCCTACACTTCGATCGCTCCTTGTGCTAGCAAGGCACCAAAGTGTCTTTGATCGCTTGTCGGGGTGATGAAAGACTTGCTCGGCTTTCTCCACTAGACTTCGGCGTGAGTTCTCTTCTCTACACCCGAGAGTCCACGAGAGGAAGAAGTGAGACAACCATCCACACGAAGTGGAGACGTTCAGCCAAAACGTGGAGACGTTTTTACACTTGAAAAACCGACTTTCCAATTATAGAAAGTCTTTAATTCCAAAACGTTTTGCGTTGAACTATTCGAAACTCACTTATTCACATTGAACCAAGCGCTCAATCATGAGCCGGTTCAAGGTCTTTGGTTCAATGACCAAACCGAATTAACCCAAGCATTAAGTCAAGATCGAATTAAACCCTAAGGTCCTAGATCTGACCATTCATCTTCTGATGCTCCTGATCTGATCGATCTAGCATCAACACTCTCGATCGAAGCTTACCGATCTCAAGCCCTAATCAATCAAACATGATCAGACTAGATCTCACTTACAATCAGAGTTTAAATCCCTTTAAACTGAACTGAAACAATTCAGTCCACACGATCTGACTTAAGTAAGCCATTTCATCAAATTGTGCGACCCTGAGGGTTTCCTTTAAATGTCGGTAACGATAACTTACGTTATCACGATCAGTGAGGGGTATCTAGCAACACATCACTGTCTCCCGATATAAAGGAAAGAGTCTTCCAAGACTACACCCAAACCACAGCTCAAGAGTGAATCCATTTCACTAGGCATGCATGTGTCCTTTGCTACTGGATGTTCTTATTGGACAAGCGTGTCAAGCCTGTAACTCCAATATGATGAGCATGATTAGATCAGATGAACACAGTCACCTGGGTATGGCCATACACTTTCTCAATCATCTCATCCAGGGGGGGCCCCATTAGAACATCACACTCCTTAAACAAGGAGACGGCAATCCTTTATCTATCACTAGTGCCCTAACCTGACTCAAGCTCACCATCCAAGATAGTCTATAATTATTATGTTTCAAATGATATTAAACCACCTCAAAATAATGACAATCATCATTTAGAAACACAAGTGATCTCAAGTCAAAGGACATGTGCCACTTGATGCAAACAAGGATTATTCACATTGTGACAAGCAATTGAATATCCTAGTAGGGTCTGTCCAGTACATCCAATGTACCCATGAGTCTACATCTTATTCCATGCTCGAAGCATCCTATAAGATTAGAACACATATTAGTCTTAACCATATCAAGGCTGTCTCATGTTCACCAAGATATTTCGACTAAGGACATATAGCATGTCAGCCTAGCTGAACAGCTTTGAGACATTATTCAGAAGTACACTTATTACAGCAGACAAGGCAACAAACTGAATAACAACCATTGCCTTTATAAACATAAAAGTTTATTACATGATACTGATACAATCCCAAGGCCTCAAACATTAGCCTTAAGGGCATACCCCAACAATCTCCCACTTGCACTTAATCTAATGGTTGAGAAATCTCAAACCCATATTATTACAGTGCTTCTCATGCTTCTGCTGCGCCAGAGGCTTGGTAAGCGGGTCAGCCAGATTGTCATCTGTATGTACCTTGCAGATTTTGATCTCGCCACGATCAATGATCTCCCGGATCAAGTGAAACCGTCTCTGTATGTGCTTGGACTTCTGGTGCGACCGTGGTTCCTTTGCTTGTGCAATTGCTCCAGTGTTATCACAGAAGATAACCAAAGGATCTGCACTCGAAGGAACAACACCAAGTTCCTGAATGAACTTACGAATCCACACTGCCTCCTTGGATGCTTCCGAGGCTGCAACATACTCGGCTTCTGTTGTGGAATCAGCAACAGTAGACTGTTTGAAACTCTTCCACACCACTGCTCCTCCATTCAAGCTAAATACATAGCCTGATTGCGATCGGAAATCATCCTGGTCAGACTGGAACGAAGCGTCAGTATATCCTTCAATACTGAGTTCTTCCTGACCACCATACATCAAGAACATATCTTTGGTCCTCCGCAGATATTTCAAAATGTTCTTGACTGCAATCCAGTGTGCCTGACCTGGATTACTTTGGAATCGACTGGTCACGCTTAACCCGTAAGCGACGTCTGGGCGAGTACACAACATCGCATACATAATGGACCCAATAGCCGAAGCATAAGGCGTATTGTCCATTTCATCTTTCTCAGTCTGTGTTTGTGGACACTGACTCTTTGAAAGATTCAGACCATGTCTGACTGGAAGATATCCCCTTTTAGAATTCTCTAAATGAAATCTTTCCAGGACTTTATCGATGTAAGTACTCTGGCACAGCCCGAGAAGCCTCTTAGATCTATCTCTGTAGATCTTCACACCTAACACATAGGCTGCTTCTCCTAGATATTTCATCTGAAAACATTTTCCTAACCATGCTTTAACAGCATGCAGTTCAGGAATATCGTTTCCAATGATTAAGATGTCATCGACGTAGAGGACTAGGAAAGTAATCACGCTCCCACTAAATCTCTTATATACACACGGGTCATCTTCGTTCTTGATGAAACCAAACTTAGAGATTGATTCATCAAAACGAATATTCCAGCTTCTAGATGCTTGTTTCAGTCCATAAATGGACTTCTTTAACTTGCATATTTTATGACGATCTGATGGATTAGTGAAACCTTCTGGTTGTGTCATATACACATCCTCATCCAGATTTCCATTAAGGAAAGCCGTCTTCACATCCATCTGCCAGATCTCATAATCGTAATATGCAGCTATCGCGAAAAGAATCCGAATAGACTTAAACATGGCTACAGGTGAGAAAGTTTCATCATAATCTATCCCGTAGATTTGTTTGAAACCCTTCGCAACTAGCCTGCCTTTATAGGTAACTATGTTACCATCCATGTCAATCTTCTTCTTGAAGATCCATTTACAGCCTATAGGGATTACTCCCAGAGGCGGATCAACCAAATCCCAGACTTGGTTATCTGACATGGAGTCCATCTCGGCTCGCATAGCTTCAAGCCATCTAGCTGACTCCGGTCCACTGACCGCATCCGCATAAGTGAGGGGTTCATCATTATCAATGATGTAGACTCCGTCATAGCGCTCAGGCTGTTGACGGATCCTTCCCGATCTACGCGGTTCCCGTGATATCTGAGCCTCAGGTTGTTCAATAACCTGTTCTACCGGCTCAGGCTCATCCAACTCTGCTTGAGCACTTTGTCCTTCTTCTGGATTCTCATCCAGTTTTATTTCTCTCCCACTGGCCTCTTGCAGAAGAAATTCCTTCTCAAGAAAAATAGCCGTCCGAGCAACAAATACCTTGTTCTCTTTGGGATCGTAGAAATAATAACCCTTAGTTTCCTTAGGGTAACCGACAAAGATACATTTGTCAGATCTGCTCTCCAGTTTCCCAGAGGCGAGCTTTTTGACATAAGCCTCGCAACCCCAGATCTTAATAAATGTCAAGCTAGGCTGTTTCCCATACCATAACTCATATGGCGTCTTTGAAACTGCCTTGGATGGCACTCGGTTTAGTACCTTTGCAGCTGTTTCCAGTGCAAATCCCCAAAAGGAGTAAGGTAGAGTAGCCTGACTCATCATAGAACGAACCATATCAAGTAACATTCTATTTCTCCTCTCGGACACACCATTCCACTGCGGTGTTCCTGGCGGAGTTAGCTGTGAGATAATCCCACACTCTTTTAGATAGTCAGTAAACGCATGACTCAAGTATTCTCCACCTCGATCAGAATGAAGTGCCTTGATATTTCGGCCTAGCTGATTCTGTACTTCATTTTTGAACTCTTTGAAGTTGTCAAAAGATTCACTTTTATGTCTCATTAAATAGACATATCCATATCTACTGAAATCATCAGTAAAGGTAATGAAGTACTGATAGCCACCTCTGGCATGTTTACTAAATGGCCCACACACATCGCTGTGTATTAGGTCAAGTAAACCTGAAGCCCTTTGACCTTTGTGAGGAAAAGGTGACTTCGTCATTTTACCCATCAAACAAGCTTTGCATGTATCAATCTCCTCATAGGAGAATGATCCCAGCAGTCCATGATCATGCAACCGCTTAATGCGCTTCTTGTTAATATGGCCTAAACGACTATGCCATAACAAGGTGCTGTCATCAGCATACTTGGCTTTCTTATTATCAATGTTTTGTATAGAATTTTCCATGTCCAACATGAATAACCCATTGTTAATTGAACCAGTAGCATAAACAATATTATCAAGAGAAAGTACACACTTTGAAATATTGCATTCAAAGAGAAATCCTTTCCTGACAAGAGCAGGAATAGAGATAATATTTTTAGTAATACTGGGAACAAAGTAACAACTGTTTAGTTCTAATACAATGCCAGATGGTAATGAGATGAAATAGTCTCCTACAGCAACAGCAGCAACCCGTGCCCCGTTTCCAACGCGTAGGTCCACCTCATGCTGTCCCACCTATCTTCTTCTCTTGAGTTCCTGCACATTTGAACAAATGTGAACTCCACATGCAGTGTCCAACACCCATGATATAGAGGAAGATGAAACCATGACTTCCGTCACGTAAATACCTGAGCCAGAAGCAATGCTTCCCCTCTTATCTCCTTGGAGCGCTTTACAGTCCTTTTTCCAGTGACCCAGCTGGCCACAGTGGAAACATCTGTACTCCTTTGACCGCTTGACCTTTTGCTTCAGAGCCTTGCTGTAGCTCTTGACAGGGGCCTTGCCCTTCTTCCCCTTCTTCTTGTTCCTGGAAGGAACCATTAAGACAGAGGTTGAAGGCTTTCCCTTCAGAGTCTCCTCAGTAGTCAAGAGCATATTCAGCAGCTCTGCCGGAGTACAATCGATTTTGTTCATATTAAAGTTAATAATGAACGCATCGAAAGAGGGCGGGAGAGACTGCAGAATAATGTCTACAGCAAGCTCCTAATTGATGGTATGCCCCAGTTTTTCTAGAGCCTCCTTGTGCCCAATCATCTTGAGCACGTGAGCTCCCACTGGGCTTCCTTCAGCCAGTTTGCTCTGAAAGAAAAGCTTTGTCAGATTATAGCGTTCTGTCCTCGCCTGTGCAGCATACAGCATCTTGAGGTTCGCTATAATTTCTATAGCCGACATATCCTCATGCTGACGCTGCAGCGGTGGCGTCATAGACGCTTGCATCAGGCAAGCGACATCAATGCTATCATTGACGTGCTTTTCATAGGCTTCACGAACCGCCCTTGCGGCGTTCGCAGCGGGTTGAGGCGGTATAGCCGTCTCAAGGACATACAGTTTCCTCTCTGCCTTAAGAACGATCTTAAGGTGTCCGAACCAGTCTGAGAAGTTTGGCCCAGCAAACTTCTCCCTTTCCAGTAGGGATCGCACATTGAAGCTCATGGTGTTCGTTGCTGCAGGAATCTACAACAATGCAAGAACAGCAAGGTCAGTATCATTGTTTAGAATCAATCCAGGACTTAAGAAAGATTCTTTTCTCACTATTTTATCTGACTGAAAAATCCATTAAAACAGTCCGAAAGAGTAACACTCTTTTAGTGAGATGGGATCCAGATTTCATACTTGGTCTCCGCGTCCCGCTCAGGCGAGATAATATGCACAGAGAATACAAGTACTAATTTCTGGTAGGCAGTCCCTGCCAATCGCCAACCCGTGCGATTCCCCTTCATCTGGGCAATCCAGCAGACTATGCCAACTGAGTTGGTACAACACAATCTCTGACCCCACAGATAGCTGCCTCCATGTGCTACCATATGCGCCACATATGTAGCCTACATGGTCAAGCTGACCCGACCTACTCCCTGGACCACCACGTGCTATGCTGAGCAACGAGAAGCGATAAATCCCTTCTCTGTTACACGCAGGTGAAATCCGGCACCTTCTGAAGATAGATGGACGTGCCCACTGAGTGGGTACAACACGGCTCCAACGATAATCAGAACAGTGAGGTTTCGCGTCAGAAGGCTTACGAGCTTGATATTGATGCGTTGGATTTTAACGGTCTTTTATCTTCTTACTATCAGGCAAATCCTATGGCTATAGCAGAAGATAAACTCATGCAATTCTAATTATAAAAGCAATAAATAGAAAGCATGCTGATCTTATGTGGTAAAAGCCCATGAACCCTAAGTAAGACCTTAAGTTATCTTAAGTCTTCACTTGCTTCTTGGGTCTTTTGCATCTCATCTGGTCCAACCCAGGGCCCTAGCGCTCAATGCAGCTCAGGTGCGCCCACCAGCTGAATGCGCCTCTGCAATGTGTGCTTTTGAGCTCTTGTCTAATCAAAATACATTTTGATCTATCTAGACAAGCTTGACTCGCAGGTCAATTATACAATAAATTAATTAAAAATGTGATTCGCAGATCACAATACAAATTAATTTACAAGTTTAATTCCAGGCTCGCAGGCCCCAGCACAGCACACATTAAATTGGGCATCCCACATAAGATTAAATAAACAAGCATATGGCATCAATCAATCATCATGTGATCCCTTACAAAGAAAATAAAATTTTGAAAACCCCATAGGCATCAATTTTAATTTCCTTATGTGCCCTACAACCTTACAACGGTCCATTGATAGGGATCCACTCAACAATCTAGTTAGATCCATGCCCTTGCATGCACCAAGTCCTAACTGACTCGAGTTGACCTAATGGTCAACCATGCATGCGCCAAGGGCTGAACAACCAACATGAGTTCTGGCAAGCGGGTATGACCCCGGGCCTAACTCATGTGTGTTCACTGGTTGTCTCAACCAGACCTCGCTACACGCCTGTGATGCAATCGACCTATAGCCACCTTGTGCTTGCGCACAGGTGCCATCTGGTCGATCCATCTAGGCTGTCAGATGGTCTGATCAGACTATTGGATCTAACCTAGAGGGTGACTTCAACCCCATCAACCCGTCTAAGGGTTTATAGTAAGCGCATATAGATCTAATTGTTTGCGCGCAAGTAAACAAGTTTTTAATGAAATACCATTCAACAAACTAAACATGCGCCAACAAGATCATGCAAAAACATGAACAAAACACATGCGCCAACACCTAAAACCTAGCATGTAGATTCGCATGTGAAAAAGATCTATACTAGAGCGCAAACAAGGATCACAAAGCAATCATATAACCATACATACAACCGCAGCTCTGATACCAATTGAAGAAACCCCATTCGAGAGGGGGGGCGAGAACCCTAAACATGCATAACCGAAACCTTTGCATGGCGGAAATTAGGGATTCAAGAATCGCATGTATGATATATAATCAACTAGATGAAAGGTTGCTAAAATCAACAAAGGGTCATACCGATGCCATAGTTTAGATGATGCCTTGGAAGCAAAGACTCGATTGCTTCTTCTCCAAAGGAATCGCACACAAGAGGAAGAAGGCCTACACTTCGATCGCTCCTTGTGCTAGCAAGGCACCAAAGTGTCTTTGATCGCTTGTCGGGGTGATGGAAGACTTGCTCGGCTTTCTCCACTAGACTTCGGCGTGAGTTCTCTTCTCTACACCCGAGAGTCCGCGAGAGGAAGAAGTGAGACAACCATCCACACGAAGTGGAGACGTTCAGCCAAAACGTGGAGACGTTTTTACACTTGAAAAACCGACTTTCCAATTATAGAAAGTCTTTAATTCCAAAACGTTTTGCGTTGAACTATTCGAAACTCACTTATTCACATTGAACCAAGCGCTCAATCATGAGCCGGTTCAAGGTCTTTGGTTCAATGACCAAACCGAATTAACCCAAGCATTAAGTCAAGATCGAATTAAACCCTAAGGTCCTAGATCTGACCATTCATCTTCTGATGCTCCTGATCTGATCGATCTAGCATCAACACTCTCGATCGAAGCTTACCGATCTCAAGCCCTAATCAATCAAACATGATCAGACTAGATCTCACTTACAATCAGAGTTTAAATCCCTTTAAACTGAACCGAAACAATTCAGTCCACACGATCTGACTTAAGTAAGCCATATCATCAAATTGTGCGACCCTGAGGGTTTCCTTTAAATGTCGGTAACGATAACTTACGTTATCACGATCAGTGAGGGGTATCTAGCAACACATCACTGTCTCCCGATATAAAGGAAAGAGTCTTCCAAGACTACACCCAAACCACAGCTCAAGAGTGAATCCATTTCACTAGGCATGCATGTGTCCTTTGCCACTGGATGTTCTTATTGGACAAGCGTGTCAAGCCTGTAACTCCAATATGATGAGCATGATTAGATCAGATGAACACAGTCACCTGGGTATGGCCATACACTTTCTCAATCATCTCATCCAGGGGGGGCCCCATTAGAACATCACACTCCTTAAACAAGGAGACGGCAATCCTTTATCTATCACTAGTGCCCTAACCTGACTCAAGCTCACCATCCAAGATAGTCTATAATCATTATGTTTCAAATGATATTAAACCACCTCAAAACAATGACAATCATCATTTAGAAACACAAGTGATCTCAAGTCAAAGGACATGTGCCACTTGATGCAAACAAGGATTATTCACATTGTGACAAGCAATTGAATATCCTAGTAGGGTCTGTCCAGTACATCCAATGTACCCATGAGTCTACATCTTATTCCATGCTCGAAGCATCCTATAAGATTAGAACACATATTAGTCTTAACCATATCAAGGCTGTCTCATGTTCACCAAGATATTTCGACTAAGGACATATAGCATGTCAGCCTAGCTGAACAGCTTTGAGACATTATTCAGAAGTACACTTATTACAGCAGACAAGGCAACAAACTGAATAACAACCATTGCCT
Organism: Costus lasius; assembly: GCA_027563935.2. Taxonomy (NCBI): domain Eukaryota; kingdom Viridiplantae; phylum Streptophyta; class Magnoliopsida; order Zingiberales; family Costaceae; genus Costus; species Costus lasius. Next base: position 58,141,725 of record CM050454.1, on the reverse strand, counting down.
TTATAAACATAAAAGTTTATTACATGATACTGATACAATCCCAAGGCCTCAAACATTAGCCTTAAGGGCATACCCCAACATAATTAGTTGTCATGAAGAGGGAATTGGCTTAAAAGGGTATAATGGGGAGAAATCTCACCCCATTGGCGCCTAGGGGCATAATGGGGTGAGGGAGGCGCCTTTGCTTCATTATGGAAGTAAAGGGCACCTAGCCCCTCTTCCTTAGATGGAATACTTGCCTCTAAGGCAAGTCTTGGGGCTGATATGGCTTGAGAACTTTTATGGGAAGTTCCTAGGCACATATGGATATAGAGAAGAGGTATAAGGAATGTCTTGGAGACATACCTTACCTCAAACCCTAGTTTCTCCCAAGACACCACCCTAGCCGAATTCCTCTTGCATGTTGCGCCTAGCCACTTCTCCTTTGATGGTAAGAATGCATTTGAGGCATGTCTTGGGCTGATATAGTGCTTGGACATTTATGGATAGGTTGAATGAGGTTTATGGTAAAGTCTTGGAGACTTTCCTTGCCTCAAGACACCTCATCCTAGCCATACACTTGGCATGATCCTAGCCCTTGCCCAGACCGCCTCTAGTCCTATTTATAGGACCCCTTGTCGCCCCCTCTTGGGTTCCCTTCCTTGAAGACGTGAGGTCTCATACACAAGGAGGTGTGGAGGCTTAAGGTGGCGACAACTTGAGAGCTTGGAGCTCTCCTTCTTCATCAAGGAGCGCAATCTTCTTCCATAGCCGCAAGTTCTTCTTCTTCTCCCTCTCTTCTTGGCTCAAGGACTCTTAGTGTTTGGTGGCATCTCCTTGCCACAAGCCCTCTCCGTTCCTTGGCCATAGGTGCACCTTGCTTGAAGGTGGCGCATACAAAGAAGAAGAAGGAAGCACTTGGCGCATCATCTTCCTCCTCATCTCTTCTTGGCACTTTCATCTTGGAGGTGGCGCAAGAGAAGTGAAGGAACCCTAAGGCTTGATTCTCTTCCTGAGGCTAGCACCAAGCATGGAAGGGAGCAACGATCAAGGAGTCGATGCGTGGATACATGTAGAGGGCGAGCACTTGATCGTCTTCGAACATGGCTTCAAGAACCGAGCAAGCAATAGAGGTATTATCCTTGTCACATCCTTGTGTTCTCCCTCGCATGGATCCTTGGGCAAAAGGAATATGTTTCGGGTGTAATGCTTCCGCTGCGTCCTGGGACTGCAAAAATTTTAAATTACACTTGGTATTCCCTAACAGGATTAGGATTTGCGCCCAACACAATGGGCCTCATCCAAATCCAATCTCCATTAGGATTTGAATCCAAGTTGGATTAGGATTTGCGCTCAACCACTATGGGCCTTATCCAAATCCAATTTTTATTAGGATTTGAATCTAACTCCTAATTAAATTAGGATTCCAACTCCAAGTTGGATTAGGATTCAAACTCCTAGTAGAATTAGGATTCCAACTCCTAATTAAATTAGGATTCCAACTCCTAATTGAATTAGGATTCGAATCCAACATGGTTTATAGTCCCAAATCCAAGTTCAACTCCCATACAGAGTACATAGTTGGCCAGGATATAGATAAACCCATGAATCCCAATTGGACTCAGATTCAACCATGAATCTGTCTTGGACTTAGAATCAGAATGAACTCAAATATACATTCCAAGATATCCAGATCATAAAATAACGCCAATAGTCTATTGCGTGTGACCCCGTAGGATCCACATGACGATGGCAATGATGATGAAATATCATAAGTAGTGAAGGGTATCTAGCAACACATCACTACTACCCATGTCACAGGACTTAAGTCATTTGGCAACAACTCCCTAACCAGCAACGAGGATTCCCATGCATTCTAGATCCCTTTGCCTGAACTGATATCCCGCCATTGGATTAGTCTCATGTTTATTAATCCAATATATTGGTCATGACTCAATCAGTGTGGCCACACATTCCTGTCATGCACCAATGAGGTGGGGCGCCCCAAAGTGGATATCATGCTTCCTCTGAAGGAAGGGGCAGATCGTACTATTGGTCATCCATGACATGCCCAATGACAATCGTTTTGGTCTCCCAATTACGGAGAGATGTAAGACTGCATCAAAGCATATCCATCATCAAATCTAGACATGAATACCTCAAGTCTAAGGATCAATGCAAACCTCTTGCATGTGAGATTGACTTGTTGACTAGACAAGTCAATCCTCACGGTGGATCACTCCAGTGCATCCAATACACCTGTATGTCTGCATTACTATGCCCCGCACCCAACCAGCCGATACACCAGTCTCACATATACCAAAGCTGTCCTATATCTGCTATGGTACCTTGACTGGGGATAGCTTATGAGAATGGATCCAATCCAAACTCCTGGGACATTATTTATGCAACTCAATACATCAATGCAGGTAGAGAAGTCTGCATAATAACGACCATGCCTCTATTAATAATATTATTTATATCAAAGTACATTCAAACAATGTCTGTGCATGTCCACATATTGATCTTCAGGGCATATACACCAACAATCTCCCACTTGCACTAAGACCAAGGGCAACTGATGTTTAATCAATCCCTATGTCTCTAGTATGACTTATTTAGCTTCTGCTGCGCCAGAGGCTATGTCAGTGGGTTTTCCAGATTGCTGTCTGTGTTTTTTTTGCAAATTTGAATCATCATCCTCATCCATGATCGCCAAGATCAGATGATATTGCTGCAGTATATACTTGATTGCCAAGTTCCCTCTCTTATGCTATGGCTCCAGTAAGAATCATACTGAACCATCAAGCACCAGGAATTAAATCAAGTTCATGTGAATGAAGCTGCTTCCTTTGCTGCCACAAGAAGCTGCAATGTACTCAGCCTTAATTGTAGAATTTGCCACTGTGGTTTGCACAAAGCTCTTCCAGCTTACATTCCCACAATAAGGCAAATGCAAATCCTGGCTATGAACTATAGTCTTTAGACTGGAACGAAGTATCAACGTACCTAGTACACAAAGTTCTTCCTGTCTATTACAGACTATATCTTAATCCTTTATACTTCCCAAGTATTAAAGGATTGATATCACAGCTATCCAGTGTTAAACACTAGGATCTGATTGAAACTTACTGGTCATGCTCCTTGCATTCGCCATATATGGTCTCATGCACTTTGCACAAAACATGATCTTTCCTATACTCAATATATCAGGATTCTAGACTCATGTTACTGCTCTCTTGCTATGTTTGTGGAAATAACATCCTTGTGAGAGTAGACCATATCTCCCTGGAAGGTATCAACATTTGGAATCACCCAATATGAACCTCTCCAGAAACTCTTGGATGAACATAGATTGACTAAAGGGCAATGACTTTCTTGGATCCCAATAGATCCTCATGCCTAGGATATAGGCCACATTCCCTAGGTCATTCTTCTCGAAATACTTCCCTAGCATTTACTTCACCGCATGAAGAGCTAGAATGTCATTTCATATGAGGAGAGTACCATCAATCTAGTAGAACAAGAAACATTATGATGCTCCCACTGATCTTCTTGTAAACACAGGATACTTGCATAAGACCATGCATATCTTTATGGCCATTGTATGAAAATTTTCCAGCTAATTCCATATAGACATTGATGCAGCGGAATGATAGGAAAGGTTTCCTTAAGTCAGTACTCTATGGTGGGGTAACTATGATGCTGAAAACCGTGAGTGGGTCTTGAGGCGAGGGAAGAGAAACGCGGCGAACGATGAAAACCTGCGGAGAAAATCGATGAAAACACAATAGATATGACTTGAGCAACACTCAGAGCGGAGAGAAACCACAGATCGGTGTACTAATGGAAATCACTCACCTCGATCGTGGGGCCAATTGGAAGTTACACGTTTAGGCGCGCGGATCCTTCACGATGCTACGGTAGTTGGTAACCCTAGCTCGCCAAGATGAAATTACAGCGAAATGAAAATGCAAAGGACCTGGCGCCCAGGCAGGGTTCGCCGGGTGTTTTGATTGAAAACGGAAAAGAAGCGTACAAAGAGGAGGCCAGAGAACTCTAGGCGAGCTCCTCGGAGTTTTGCTGGACTTAAGGCCTTGCAAGAGAAGGCGCAAACTACCACCAAAAACTGAAACACACAAGACCTTCAGCCCTCTTTTATAGAACAAGAGGGAGGGGAAGCACATGACACTCACATGAGAGTGGTTATGGAACAAGACAACACACTTTAACTTCCTAAAAGAGAGTCAAGATGCTCTCTAACAACCAAAAGTAACTAACTAACTACTGCAGTGAATATGCCAAGTGAGGGCGCGCATGACTCGGCGCGTGGGCCGCTGAATGGGCCGTCGTAGGTGAGCTATACCATCTCCAAACAGGCCATGATGAAGCAACAGAAATGGCTGATCGTGGGCTGATTCTGGACATTTGTAGCAGTCTCTTGGGCCGAATTGAGGACCCGATTGTTGTAGCGATCCGTTGTGGGGTCCTGGTGCGGTCCTTGTATCCTTGGCGTGATGTTGAGGGGGTGGAGAGACATTGTCGATGCGGGCGAGTCCACGTGGAGGGAGCGAATAGGGCACGTCATGGCAGTAGAGGGGCTCATCGCGTCGACAACCCGGTCCGGAGGGTGCAAGGACCGTTGCGAACGTCAAACGGGGACAGGAACAGTGTCTTTGCACTTTCTGGGGTTGAGCACGGCCTGGCCGTGCTTGGCGTCACGGCCGTGTTCGGCATCTGGGTTGCTGGCCGAGAACTTCACGGGCAGTGTCATGGCCGGGTCAGATTTCACGGCTGCAGTCACGACCTGGCCATGCTTGGGGACACTGCCATGTTCAGGGGCGTCGAGGTCGGCCGAGACTTTCATGGGCAGCGTCACGGCCGTGCTTCTGGTCGTGCTGTCTTTCGAGTGTTTGCCCGACCATGTCACGGCCGTGTCTTTGGTCACAGCCTGGCCGTGTCCAGGCTGGTCTGATTTTGCCGATCCGGTCACGGCTGAAGGAGCAGGCATGAAGGTGTCGGGGCGGACGGTTACGGCCATGCTTGCAGGCATGGCCTGGCCATGTTGGGTGCTATAGAACTCCGTTTGAGGCAAAAATTTTAGGGTATCTTCCTCAGGGCCTAGGGAGTCCGCCCAAGTATCTTCGAGAGGGGTTGGGCCCTCTTCATTGGCATCTATGACTCCGTCAAGTATCCCGGGGGGGGGGGGGGAGAGGGGGGGAAGAATTCTCCTCCGGAGAATAGAGTAGAGATTCATCAGAGGAAAGGGCGCTGGTGTGGAGGGGTGCATGATAGGGCAAGAGGTCGGTGACGTTGAAGATAGGGTTGTAGTGGGAATCCGCCGGAAGGTCAAGGACGTAGGCATTGGAGCCAAGTCACCGTAGGATCATGTAGGGTCCGGCGTAGCGTGCATGCCACTTCCAATTGGCTCGCGATTTCAAACACTCAGGGTGGAGACGCACCATAACAAGCTCACCAATCTCGAAGTGATGTGGCCTACGATGCACGTTGGCCTCAGCCGCGTACCGGGTGTTGCTCAAGAAAATTCCATCGTGTATGTAGACTCATGGATAGATGGTGGGGGAGGGACGTTATGCATGTCTATGGGTTTCCTAGGTTGGTGCCCGAGGACGACCTGGAAAGGGTTTAGCCCAGTGGAGCAGTGCGACACGCTGTTATACGCGAATTCCGCGATAGGAAGGTGTTCAGTCCAATGGCGTGGGAAGTCGCCAGCTAAGCACCGCAGAAGGTTACCCAAACTCCGATTCACCACCTCGGTTTGACTGTCCATCTGTGGATGGTAAGCCGACGCAAACTTGAGAGTACTCCCATGGAGGGCCCACAATGATTTCCAAAAGTGACCGACGAACCGGGTGTCGTGGTCGGAGACAATGGTGAGATGGGCGATGTGGGAAGCATCTGCGGTCCTTGAACAAGGAACAAAATGCGCCATCTTAGAGAAGCGGTCCACGACAACGAAGATGGAGTCGTGGCACAAAGTGGTACGGGGCAGACCAAGGACGAAGTCCATGCTAATGTCGAGCTATGGACTCCTGGGGGCCGGCAGGGGGGTGTACAAGCCAGTGTTGGCAGGGCAGGGTTTGGTGTAGGAACCCTTTCTTGAGGGGGGCGAAAAACCCTAATATGCGCATCTAGAATTTTGGCATAGCGGAAACTAGGGTTTCTAGAATCGCATGTATGATATATGATCAACTTCTATAACTTGTATGGATCAAAACGAAAACATACCATAGCCATTGCAAGGATGGCGACTTGGAAGCAAAGATGCGAGTGCTTCTTCTCCAAAGGCACCGCACACAAGATGAGAGATAGCTCCTTCTTGAATCTCCTTGTGCTAGCAAGGATCTCCAAGTAATCCTTTTGTGTGGAGGAGAAGAGATGGATTTCCTTGGCAACCGAATTTTCTTCCTTGGCGTGAAGGCCACCCAAGACGAGAGCAAGAGAGGATGCACCTTACGTTCAAAAACGTTGAAGAGATCAACAAAGAAAAACGGCTTTCCAAAAATAGAAAGCACTAAGTCCTCCTTCAATGCCCACGTTACCATGCCCCATCGAACTTCTCTCAAAATGAACCATACGTTCACATAAGTGAACCGGTTCATTTTAATTTGGTTTAATTGCATTTGGTTCAAAGACCAAATCAAACCAAGCCCAAACCAAGACATGGTCTAGATCACCTATGAACTAGATGGTTCAAGATCTAACCATTCATCTCTTGATGCTCTTGATCTCATCGATCTAGCATCAGATCTCTCGATCGAAGTTTACCGATCTAAAGCCCTAATCAATCAAACATGATCAGACTATATCTCACTTACAATCAGAGTTTAAATTCCTTTAAACTGAACCAAATCAATTCAGTCCACACGATCTGACATAAGTAAGCCATATCATCAAATTGTGCGACCCTAAGGGTTTCCTTCAAATGTCGGTAACGATAACTCACGTTATCACGATCAGTGAGGGGTATCTAGCAACACATCACTGTCTCCCGATATAAAGGAAAGAGTCTTCCAAGACTACACCCAAACCATAGCACAAGTGTGAATTCAACTCACTAGGCATACATGTTTCCTTTGCCACTGGATGTTCTTATTGGACAAGCGTGTCAAGCCTGTAACTCCAATACAATGAGAATGATTAGATCAGATGAACATAGTCATCTGGGTATGGCCATACACTTTCTCAATCATCTCATCCAAGGGGGGGGGGGCCCATTAGAACATCACACTCCAAACTAGGAGACGGCAATCCTATATCTATCACTAGTGCCCTAACATGACTCATGCTCATTATCCAAGATAATCTATAACCATTATATTTCAAATGATATTGAACTACCTCAAAACAATGCCAATCATCATTTAGAAACACAAGTGATCTCAAGTCAAAGGAAATATGCCACTTGTTTGCATACAAGGATTATTCACATTGTGACAAGCAATTGAACATCCTATGTAGGGTCTGTCCAGTACATCCAATGTACCCATGAATCTACATCTTATTCCATGCTCAAAGCATCCTATAAGATTAGAACACATATTAGTCTCAATCATATCAAGGCTGTCTCATGTTCACCAAGATATCTCAACTAAGGACTTAACTGCATGTCAACCAAGCTGAACAGCATTGAGACATTATTCAGAAGTATACATATTACAGCAGATAATGTAACAACTTGAATAACAACCATTGCCTTTATAAACATAAAGTTTATACATGATACTGATACAATCCCAAGGCCTCAAACATTAGCCTTAAGGGCATACCCCAACATTTGGCACGTTGGCGGGTGCCGCAATGCCGGATAACCCTATCTACATCCTTACGAAGAGTGGGCTAGACGAAGCAGTCTTCGGCCAAGTCGAGGGTCTTGTCGCGGCCATGGTGCCCAGTGGCACTGCCAGCGTGTAGCTCGAGCAGCAGATGCTCGCGGAGGGAGGACCGCGGGACGCACAACCGGTTACCGTACACAAGATAACCGTCGTGGAGACGATATGAGAGGTCTGGGGGGTCGGCAGCGAGGAGGCAAGCGAGTACCGGACCGAAGTCAGGGCAGTCTGCATACTCATCGCAGATGTGGGGAAGGGCCAGAATAGACGTGGATAGGACACACAGGAGCGAGCGGACTCGACTAAGGGCATCGGTACTACGTTCTCTTTCCCAGCCTTGTGGGTGATCACGAAGGTATACTGCTGAAGAAACTCAACCCACCTAGCATGGCGAGGGATGAGCTTCTTCTGGGAGTTGAGGAAAGAAAGGGCCTGGTGATCACTGAAAAGGACGAACTCCTTGTGTAGGAGGTAATTACGCCACTGCCGAAGAGATTGCACGATGGCGTAAAACTCCTTATCATAGGTAGAGTATTGTTGCCGCGCATCATTCAGCTTCTCGCTGAAGAAGGCGACCGGGTGGCCCTCCTGGCTAAGGGTACCTCCAATGCCCGTGCCGGAGGCGTCACAGGCAACCTCAAAGACTTTAGAAAAGTCAGGGAGGCGAAGAACGGCCGCAGAGGTCAAGATATCCTTAAGGGCCGAGAACGCGCGGCTCGCCGCGGGTGTCCAACAGAAGGTCTCATTTGTGGTGCAAGCCATTATAGGGGACGCGATGGTGCTGAATCCCTTAATTAAACGACGGTAGAAGGCAGCGAGTCCATGGAAGCTGCGGACCTCAGTGACGGACTCGGGTTCCGGCCATCGGTGGATGGCCTCGATTTTCGCGGGGTCAACCATGAGACCCTGGTCCGAAACGATGAAACCTAAGAACGGAACTTGAGAGTCTAGGAAGGAACACTTCTTCGCGTTAAGGAACAGACGTTCCTTACGCAGGAGGTCAAAAGTCAGGCACAGGTGCTCTAAGTGGTCGGCGCGGGTGTGGCTATATATGAGAATGTCGTCAAAGTAGACGACAAGGAACTTGCCCATGTAGGGGCGAAGGACCTGGCTCATGAGACGCATAAATGTAGAAGGTGCGTTGGTAAGCCCGAAGGGCATAACCAACCACTCGTAGAGGCCGTCCTTTGTCTTAAAGGTCATCTTCAACTCATCACCTTCACGGATGCGGACTTGATGATAGCCACTCCGCAAGTCCCACTTGCTAAACTAGCAAGCGCCGGAGATATGGTCAAGCATATCGTCGAGGCGCGGGATGGGAAATCGGTACTTAACCGTGATGTGGTTGATTGCGCGGCAATCAATACACATCCGCCACGACCCATCCTTCTTAGGGGTGAGAAGGGCTGGAACGGCGCAAGGGCTGAGGCTCTCTCGGATGAAATCTTTAGCAAGAAGGTCATCCACTTGGCGTTTGAGCTCCGTATGCTCGGTCGGGTTAAGACGGTGATGGGGCAGGTTGGGAAAATGTTGGTGTATATGCCCTAGGACCTAGTTTTGGTCAACTTATGTACTACTTGACACTGATATTTATATATAATTCTGGCATTGTCGTTATCATTGTTTGACTACACCTGCGATTGTGTACTTACATGATAATGTCCCTGGAGACAGATTGGATCTGTGCTCGAATTATAATCCCCAGTCGATGTACCTTAGTGGATATGGGACAGCTATGGTACTTGAGAGACTGGTATGTGGGCTGGTTAGGCACGTGGTGCTAACGCAGACACATGAGTATATCATTGGGGATATACTGGATAGACCCGCTATGAGGCTATGACTTGGTGTCATGAGTTATCCTCATAAGTGACAAGAGATGCATTGATCCCTTGACTTGAGGTCATTGATCATTCTATATGGTTAGGGACTTGCTTTGATACAACCTAACATCTTGCCGTAGCTGGGAGGTCATAACGGTTGTTATTGAGCATGTCACGACCCATATGAGAAGATCAATGGACAGAGATAGGATTTGCCCCTTCCCTAAGGAAGTATGATATCCATGGAGCTCCTTTATGGTTCTATGACTGAGAGTGTATGGCCATACCCAGGTGAGAACCTGTTTTAATCATAGCCATGTGATTGGATGAAAACAAGTGGTGACACACTTGTCCAATCGGATATCAGTACGGCAAAGAGACTGTAATGCATCTGTACCTAGTTGCGATGATGGGGATGTCGATGTCGATATCCATTCCAACGACCTGGGTAGCAGCGATGCACTGCTAGGTGCCACTCACTGCTTGTGATGACCTTTGGTCAGCACTGCCAGCGTCAGAGGAACCTACAGGGTCGCACACCTTGACACTTGAGTTCTCGTACTGATCGGGAAGCCTTATGATCGAGTTATTGGATAACTCGGATCTAATTGGGAGATTTCATCAGCGCCAATGGGCCTGATGAGATGGAAGAATGTTATTGGAGCCAAACTTCATTTTTGGCAGGTTGACCCGTATTTGACCATGGTTGGTCACATTTGGATTAGGGTTGCATTGGATTGGATCCAAGTGCTTAATCAACCTATGCAATGATGTTTGGGCCAGCTCATTATCCAATGAGGCCCAATAACAAGTTCTCATGAAGAGATGAGAGGCTAAAAGGGTATAATGGGGACAAATCTTCTCCCCTAGGCGCCTATGGGCATAATGGGGAGAAGTGGCGCAATTTGCTTCATAAGGAAGCAATTGGCGCCTCCCCCTTAATCTCTTATGGTATGAATGCCAATATGGCATTACTTGGGGCGTAAGGCAAGGCCTTGGCGCACAAAGAAAGACATGGGCTCTAAAAGGAATGGTTGAATGAGTATTATGGAAATGTCTTGGAGACTTTCCTTATCTCAAACCTTCTCATCATAGCCGCCCACTTGTCTTAATCCTAGCCTTTCATAAATCGCCTCTTGCCCTATAAAAGAGCACCTAGCCGAGCCCTCTTCTGTGCAATTAATTCCTTGAAGGCGTGAACACAAGGAGAGGGGCGAGTGCTTGGAGCAAAGGGCGCATCTTCCTTCTTCCATAACCGCAAGCCACTTCCTCATTTCCTCTTGGCGCAAGGAACATTAGTGCTTGGCGTTTTTGGATAGTCTTCCTTCTTCTCTTGGCGCTTCATCTCTCTTGGTGGCGCAAGTGAAGTAGAGTATCTCCCTAAGGCTTGGATCTTCTTCCCGAGGCTAGCACCGGGCGTGGAAGAAGAGAACTCAAGAGATCCGTGTGCGCGAGACTGCAGAGGGCGAACACTTGGGCGCCTTCATCGACATCGCTCTACATTGCTCTTAAGGTATTTCCTAACTCATCATGTCGACTCCCTTGCATGCGATCTTCACTGGGTTTTTGGGACCGGCCTATTTCGGGGACATTCTTCCGCTGCGAAAAATGTATGTCCATAACTCTAAAAATTGTAAAATGTCCCCGGGGTTTCCCAACAGTGGTATCAGAGCGACTTGCAAGACTCGAACGATGTTTTATGCTTTTCTTCCATGCTCACATGCCATATCTCTATTTTCGTAAATAGCATGATGCATGGCAATCATTTTTCTGAAAGTAGAAAAATTAGGGTTTCTTGTTTCTATCATCCTCTCAATCTCTTTTGGAATTTTTGGACTATTTTTCTTGTTTGATTTAAAGATCAAAGGCGCACGTAATTTTGTCAAGTAGGACGGGTATTGTGTCTTCGGACTGGCCAAGTCTCTTGATCTGACAAAATTGCCAGCCGAAAGGATCTCTGAAATCATCATGAAAAATAAATCGCAATAAACCAAAAGACTTGTGAGAAGAAGATGAGAAAAAGAAACTGGTTTTATGAAAAAGTAAAATTTCAGATTTTATGTTTTTCATGAGCATGTAGAATTGCATGAGTAAATACCTTGATTGTGCATGGTGTTGTGATCATTAGTCAAGCCCCCTTCTTGCATGCCTGCGATGTATCCTTGTGCGGCCTCCGTGCCATCTTTTTCATTATTTTTGTAAAAATTAAGAGGAAGATTAAGGGCTAGGCGCATCCTTCTTGGACCTTGATGCTCGCATCTTGCTTGATGGTGCAAGCATGCAAGGTGGCGCATGCAAGCTGGTGCTTGGTTGCTTGGTGGCGAAAAAGATCTTGTCCCCTTGCATGGTGACACACCTTCCTTGGAGGAAGACCATGGCATTGGCCGAACCTATGGGGAACTTCGAAAGTATTCCTCTACGGTTTGAGAGCTAAACCATGAGAGAAGGACCTTGGAGCCAACCTTGAAGTTCAAGCTAGAGGTCGGCTAGGCTAGGTCTAGTTTTGGGGCTTGAGTTCTAGGACAAGAGTTGAACCTATTTCATGGCATGGATTGGTTCAATGTCTTGTATAAGATATGATCACATCATCCTTTACTGCTTTTATTATTATCTGCAGAAGCATGCCTGAAATGTTTTACCGTTATGTTATCACTATAGGATTGCATGCCTGTAATGATAGACATAAGATAAAACTGAGATGATGAGACCTTAAACAAAAACCCTCAATTAAAATATCAAGTCTGGTAGCCTTCTAACGCGTAGCCCTCACTAAGCTATCGATCAGTGGTGTTGTGAATTGTTTCCCACCCTCGTGGGACACACCCACTTATCTTTAGAAAGTGCATGGTGGCAATGATTTCCCCAGTCCAGTTTTAACCTGGGCGTGCCTTCGCAAGGAAACTCGTTGGCCCTGGGCATAACGGTTAGGAATGGACTTGACTAGAAGTTCACATGTGCTGGGCACATGGTGAAAGTCTAGAGGCATCGTTGAGAGGTAAAGGTTTCATGTTGTATCCAGCCCTCGCTGGACATGAAATGCCCAGACTGTCTCAACAAGGGGAGTTGCTTGGAGCAACCGGCCGGCGCGCCCACCTTAGGAAGCATGGGTTACTTTATGCATCTCATCCCACCCTCGTGGGACGCAAAGCCTCATGTGAAATAAGGATCCCATCTCACTAGGAAGTTTTAAACTTCCCGATTGACTTTGTGGGTTGTCAATTCGAATATAAAATAGTGGGAGCCATGGTCATTTAAAACAAGTCCAGTTTAAATGATTCGAAGTAGTACTAATCTGTTCTTCTTGGGTGTTGTAGAACAATGGCTACGAACACTAGCGGATTATCACTGCGATCACTCCTTGATAAGGATAAGTTAGTTGGAACTAACTTTATGGACTGGCATCGGAATTTGAGGATAGTCCTCAAGCTCGAGAAGAAGCTGTATGTCCTTGAACAGCCTCTTCCTACGGCTCCTCCACCTAATGCTCGAACGGCAGACAGAGATGCTTTTAGAAAGCATCAGGATGACTCTTTGGAGGTTGCATGTCTTATGCTAGCCAGTATGGCACCTGAACTGCAGGTGCAATATGAGGAGTAGAACGCTTTTCAGATGATTACTCGTCTGAAACAGATGTTCGAGGCTCAGGCTAGAACTGAGAGATTTGACACCGCCAAAGCAGTCTTTCGGTGCAAGTTGTCTGAAGGTGCACCAGTTAGACCCCATGTTGTAACATCCCACATTCTTAACCCCAAACAAATGGCACAATTCACAAATGATACAGGATGTTTCATATAAGATCGATCATATGCTAGGTAAAACCGAGTTCAAGAAAACACGATCTGAAAAATTCCCATAAATTCATACATACAAATTCACAAAACTCAAATCTCATAAATCTCATAAGGGTACCTGCCACCACGCAATACTTGCACTAGACATATGCAAGTTACAGATATATCAAAACCGATTACAAAGAATACACCATAAACCGAAATTCACAACAAAATCACAAAATCGATTTTATAAACTCATATCAAACACCGAAACTAGGCTGAAGCCCGCGGTGACACAAAAATCAAACTCATAAAACTGCCATAACTGGCAACATACTTCACATAGTTCACATAGTCTCATGATTCACATAGTTCATATAGTTTATGTTAAGGCTACAACCGGCCCCAAGAATTAAGCATAAAAATTCTTAAAACAGCAAACAGCATAATTATCCACGCCAATGCACTCAAGACATGCGCCCCTGCTCTATGCCTGAAAATAGTGAGGGGTGAGCTACACAGCCTAGTGAGTGGATAGTCTAAATCGACTATCCATAACATACATTCAAAAATATAGGCAGATTATTTTTAAAAATATTTAACAGAACATTATGCCAACATATAACAAAATAAAGAAACAGAAGTCATATAGACAGTTAAATGTACACACTAGCATATAACAAATTCAGGTTCTAGAGTTTTACTCTAACCCAATTAAACACATATATTCTAAACCAACTAAACACACCATACTTAATTAACCTAGTTGTCCAGCATATTCAGTAGTGACCAATATGGTCTAACCCGGCTTGGCCAAAGCACTGGGAGCTGCAAAATCTCGTGCAACACATAAACATGGATAGTGAGTAGAATCAAGAGGTGGCCCCCGTCAGGTCACGACGTGGCACTTTGCTCTATCACCCCATAACACATCAGAGTGATGACATCAAGAGGTGGCCCCTGTCTGATCAAGACATGGCACTTTGCGTCTTATATCACCCCGTCACATAAAAGAGTAATGACATCAAGAGGTGGCCCCTGTCTGATCAAGACATGGCACTTTGCGTCTTATATTACCCCATCACATAAAAGAGTAATGACATCAAGAGGTGGCCCCTGTCCGACCAAGACATGGCACTTTGCGTCAAAACCCGTTCTCCCAAAAGGTTCCTACTGGACAACAGACATATCTTATTTCATATTTCACAAAGGTGGACTCCTAAGTGTCAACTAGACTCTAGGATAGTCATCACAAAAATCATATCAGGCAGGCTGAACATCAACCCCCATCACAAAAATCATAATAGGCAGGCCGAACATCAGCCCCCTCACATATCAAATACTGGGCTGAAATTCAAACCCTTCACATATCACATAAGGACTATCCTATGAGTACACTGTTACACTTAGCCATAGTCCTAACCAACACATAATACATAATATTCAAAATTCTCATAATCACATAATTTTCAAAAATCTCATAACCACATAATGTTCACAATTTACATAACAACATAATATTCCAAAAATCACATAAACACCTAATATTTAAAAATCACATAATTACATAATATTAACAATCATATAATGTAGTGTGGTCCTTAGGTTTCATGCTGATTAGTTCAGTCAAACCTTACTAGGTTATCATCCAAATTTCTCAAACAATTTCTCAATAATGCAGTTAACAAGCATCCATAAAAATTAACATAAAACTAAAACATGTAGTCATACAAACTATCCATAAAATTAACAAAAATTAAAACATGTATTCATACCAACTATTTTACAAATCTCTACATATAAACCACGGTTAACATAACATACTATCTATTAAATTTTACACCTTGAATTAACATGAATTTCATGCTCAAACCATTGGTCTAAAACTTCCGAATTTCCATAAGAGAATACCTTAAATTCCTTATTACAATTTTCGGTTTTCATAAACAATCATCAAGATTATTTCGGTTTAACTACCATCAACAAGGTTTCGGTTTTCATTCATGCTACAAACATCATTGACTTAATGTTACCAAAATTGATTTCGGTTTAACTATAATTAACAAGAGTTTCATACTCAAAATTCAATGATTTAATGCTACCAAAATTCCTATAAAAATACCTTAAATTTCATACAAATTTTCGGTTAAATAATCATCATATAATCACCTTTGAAAAATTCGGTTTTCATGATATAATCAACCTTACAAAATTCGGTTTCCATCATATAATCAACTTTACAAAATTCGGTTTTCATCATGGTGAAGTCTTGAATTTCGGTTTTAGCATGGTAAGATTTCCAACAAGCGAATATATCATCTAACTCATCAATTAACATAAACAAATAGATAGAAATCAATTAGACAACCCACTCACCTCTTAACCGAGAACACAAGGTGAAAAACCCTTCCAAAAATTCGTCTAAGGCTTTGAAAGATGCCACCAAACACCAAGGAATAAATCGCCAAAGGGGAAGAGATGGAGAAATCACCAAAAATCGCCTCAAGAGCTCTTCAAGAATCGCCTAAGTTCCTTCAAGCCGTCGCCCAATGTTTTTCTCCAAGCCAAAAATCGCCAACACTCTACCCTAACCGAAATTACCTACTTAAATTTCGGTTTTTAACTCTTAACCCATTAACCCATTAATTCAATTCGGGTTTAATCCACTTAATTAATAATTTGAATTTTAAAACCCAATTAGTTTAAACCCATTAATTCAACCATTAACTTAACGAAAATCCAATAAGGTCTAATTAACATCCAATAAGGGTTTAATTAACCAATAGGGTCTAATTAATTAACTTACAAGCTCTAATTAATTAACTTACAATTTACAACCCATAAATCCTAATTAATTTATCATGAACAACCCATAATAATTTATCATAAATTAACAGCCAATAATCAAACAAATAATCCCTAATTAATTTACAATAAATTAACAACCAAAAATCTCTAGTTAAATAACTATTAACAACCAATACATAGAAAAAATATCACAGTCAATAATTTTATTTAATTCAAAAATAATGCTTACCAGGACTTAAGATCCTTGGATCTTACATCCCTCCCTCCTTATAAAGCTTTAGTCCTCTAAAGCTCAGCATCCATATCATCAAAGAGGTAAGCATAAAATTTTCTCATATCAGCTTCAGTCTCCCAAGTCGCCTCCTCAACAGCCTGATTTCCCCAGATAACCTTTACCAAAGGTATAGTCTTGTTTCTCAGGACTTTATCTTTTCTATCCACAATCCGGAGAGGTCTTTCCTCGAAAGTCAAATCACTCTGAATCTGAAGAGGTTCCAACTCTAACACATGAGATGGATCAGGATGATATTTCCTCAATGCAGAGACATGGAATACATTATGCACATGATCCATAGCAGGAGGTAAAGCCAATCGGTAAGCCACTGGACCAACTCTCTCAATAATATCAAAAGGGCCTACAAACCTAGGGCTCAACTTGCCCTTTTTGCCAAACCTCATAACACCCTTAGTAGGTGACACCTTCAAGAACACATGATCCCCTACCATAAACTCCAAGGAACGACGACGGTCGTCAGCATAACTCTTCTGTCTGTCCCGAGCAATTTTCAGTTTATCCCGGATCTTTCTGACCTTATCAGTAGTCTCCTGTACTGCATCAGATCTCAAAATCATTCTGTCACCAGTTTCCTCCCAACACAAGGGAGTCCTACACCTTCTCCCATACAAAGCCTCATAAGGAGCCATCTGAATACTGGAGTGGAAACTATTATTATAAGTGAACTCTATCAAAGATAGATCCCGGTTCCACTCAGAACTCCAATCAACCACATAGGCTCTCAACAGATCTTCTAGAGTTTGTATAGTACGCTCCGTCTGGCCATCAGACTGAGGATGATATGCTGTACTAAAACTCAACTTAGTACCCAAACCTTCCTGTAAGCTCTTCCAAAATCTGGACAGAAATCGAGAGTCCCTATCAGACACGATATCAACGGGCACTCCATGCAGTCTGACTATCTCATCAATGTACAATCTGGCCAGCCTCTCTAAAGAATAAGTCATTTTAATCGGAAGAAAATGGGCTGATTTAGTAAGTCTATCAACAATCACCCAAATAGCATCATGACCCAATCTGGTTCTGGGCAAACCACATACAAAATCCATACTGATACATTCCCACTTCCACTCAGGAATAGGAAGAGACTGTAACAAACCACCAGGCTTCTGGTGTTCAGCCTTCACAGTCTGACAGGTTAAACACCTAGAGACAAAATCATATACCTCTTTCTTCATGCCCGGCCACCAAAAACTCTTCTTGAGGTCCTGATACATCTTAGTCACGCCAGGATGTAGAGAATATTTGGAGTTATGGCTGTCCTCCAATATTTCTTTCCTCAAGCTCGGTTCCTCAGGGACACATACCCTTCCACGAAACCGAAGAATACCATCATCAGACAGGCTAAAATCCTGAACTGCGCCATCAACCAGACTATCCCTGATCTGAACTAATCTCGGATCCACAGACTGCTGATCTCTGATCTTCTGCAACAAAGCAGACTGTACTCTGAGAAAAGCCACATAACCCGACTGAACTCTAGGAGTAACACTGATCCTGAGATCGCTGAACTCCTGCAGTAACCGCCACTCACTGACTCGTAAAGCAGCTACTGAGGTAACTGGATGTCTGCTCAGAGCATCCGCCACCACATTGGCCTTTCCAGCCTGATACTGAATGGAGAAGTCATAGTCTTTGATCAACTCCATCCATCTTCTCTGTCTCATGTTCAACTCCTTCTGAGTGAAGATATACTTGAGACTCTGGTGATCAGTGAACAGATCAAACTCCTGACCCAACAAATAGTGACGCCATATCTTCAAAGCAAAGACTACGGCCGCCAACTCTAAATCATGAGTAGGGTAGTTCAATTCATACTCCTTCAGTTGTCTCGAAGCATAGGCTACTACAGAACCCTTCTGCATCAAGACACAACCCAACCCTTTGCCAGAAGCATCCGTATATACAGTAAACCTTTCCCCATCACTAGGAATAATGAGGATCGGTGTACTAGTCAACCTTATCTTCAGCTCTTGGAAGCTCTCTTCACACTTATCATCCCAAATAAACTTAGCCTCCTTTCTGGTTAATTTAGTTAAAGGACCCGCCAACTTGGAGAATCCCTCAACAAATCTCCGGTAGTAACCTGCTAAACCCAGGAAACTCCTGATCTCAGTAGCACTAGTCGGTCTTCCCCAATTAAGAATGGCTTGCACTTTAACTGGATCCACAGACACCCCCTGACCAGAAATCACATGCCCAAGGAAACTAATCTTTTCCAGTCAGAATTCACACTTACTAGCCTTGGCATATAATCGGTTCTTCCTCAAGATCTCCAATACTCTGCGCAAATCACTGACATGATCTGAGGTAGTCTGAGAGTACACCAATATATCGTCTATAAAGACCACCACACAAGAGTCAAGCAACTCATGGAATACCCTGTTCATCAAATCCATGAAGACAGCAGGTGCATTTGTCAGTCCAAAAGGCATAACTAAAAATTCGAAATGCCCATACCTGGTCCTGAAAGCAGTCTTAAATATATCCTCATCCTTGACTCTAAGCTGATAATATCCTGATCTCAGATCAATCTTAGAGAACACTGTCGCTCCCTGTAATTGATCAAATAGATCATCAATTCTGGGAAGAGGATACTTATTCTTGATAGTCACTTGGTTCAATTGCCTGTAGTCTATACACATCCTCAGGGTTCCATCTTTCTTCTTCACAAATAACACTGGCGCTCCCCAGGGAGAAGCACTAGGCCGAATGTACCCTTTCTCTAGCAATTCCTCCAGTTGTTTCTTAAGCTCGGCCAGCTCTGAGGTAGCCATACGATAAGGAGCTCTGGAGATAGGTGCCGTACCTGGCGCCAATTCAATGCCAAACTCTACTTCTCTAATCGGTGGCAAGCCTGAAAATTCTTCAGAGAACACATCAGGAAATTCTTTCACCACCGCCATCTGAGTCAAATCAGAAGTAGAATCATCCTGCACCTTAACATGCGCAAGATAACCCTTGCACCCATTAGCAAGTAATTTCCTGGCCTGCAGGAAAGATATCACATGCGGTCCTTGGTCTGACACTAGACCTCTCACAAAAAGCCGATTCCCATCTAGCAGATTTAAAGTGATTACTTTCTCAAAGCAATCCACAGAGGCATGATGCGAAGACAACCAATCCATACCTAGAATGACATCATAGTCTTGCATGTATAAGAGGATTAGATCCACTATAAACTCATAACCCTCTACATGTACCATACAGTCAGCACACACAGTGTCTGTAGATAATGATTTTCCTAAGGGAGTACTGACAGACACAACATAATCTAGCATCTTAGGTACAACAGGTAAACATGCAGCAAATCTAACAGATACAAAAGACAGATTTGCACCAGGATCAAATAGAATGCGAGCTAACTGATCAAATACAAATAAAGTACCTTCCACAACGGATCGGGAAGCTCGTGTATCCTTCTCAGCCACAGCATACACTCTAGTCTGGACTGTAGGCTTATCTGCGCCTCTAGGTTGCATCTCAGGTTCTCTGCAGTCCTTAGCCATGTGCCCTGGTTTCTTACACCTGAAGCATATACCATTCTTCCTATGACAGTCTTTCACTAGATGTCCCTTGAGCCCACAATGACTACAAGTGATACCGTTTCTTGCATCCCTGGCATCCCTGAACTGCTGCGGTGCATCCCTGGACTGCTGCGGTGCCTTGTAGGAGTAAGGCTTATACCTGCTCTTCTTATAATCTTTATGCCTAGGGTACTTCTTACCCTAGCCGCCACTGCCATGCTGAGGAACCGCCGCCTCAGCTGCAGGAACTACTGTCACGGCAACATGAAAACTCCTCTCAGATATATACCTCTCAATGGTGCGCGCTCGCCCAACAGTTTCAACATAGGTCTCCAAGTATCGAGCACCAACCTGCTCTCTAATGTCCCATCTGAGACCTCTGAGAAACTTGGTAGCTCTCCTCTTTTCAGTGTTTATCAGATGAGGAGCATACTTTCCCAATTTCGTGAACTGTAATTCATACTGCTCCACTGTCATATCACCCTGCTCCAGATGAATAAATTCCACCTCTCGGTCCTCAACCAAGCTATCTGGGAAGTACTTCTCGTTAAATCGAGACAAGAAGTAAGGCCAATCTACAGTCTCATGTCTTTCTTCGGCAAGTCTCACTACGCCTTTCCACCACTCATCTGCGTCAGCACGCATCATATAGGTGGCCAGACATAACTTATCCTCATCTGAGCAGCGCATGACTTGGAAAATCTTTTCCAAGCACAACTGCCAGTTCTCTGCATTACTGGATTCTGAGCCCCCATAAAAAGAGCTGGGACCCAGTTTCTGGAATTCACTCACAAGTGAAGCATAGCGCCTGTGAGCGCCCTCCTGAGAGTCATCCCCCACCGCTCGAGTAGTAGTCTGGGGTCTCTCTCGAGTCAGCTGCTGCAAAAGCTGCTGTTGTGCTTCTTGGTGCTGAGTCTGCTGCTGCTGCAGCATCTGAGCTTGCCTCTCTATCATAGCACCTTGTTGCTGAACCATGCCAGTCAGAGCCTCAATAGTTCTCGTGAGGTTCGGGGTCTGCTTGCCCTCATCACTAGCATTTCCTCTGGTTCGCACCATCTTAAATGCCTACACACGCATATCATAGTCAGGAAAACAATCATAAACCTATTAGGTGTCTAGCAATACACAAACATGTTTTCCCCCAAACTAAGTTTTAGCTAGCCAACTCCTCTGATACCATTCTGTAACATCCCACATTCTTAACCCCAAACAAATGGCACAATTCACAAATGATACAGGATGTTTCATATAAGATCGATCATATGCTAGGTAAAACCGAGTTCAAGAAAACACGATCTGAAAAATTCCCATAAATTCATACATACAAATTCACAAAACTCAAATCTCATAAATCTCATAAGGGTACCTGCCACCACGCAATACTTGCACTAGACATATGCAAGTTACAAATATATCAAAACCGATTACAAAGAATACACCATAAACCGAAATTCACAACAAAATCACAAAATCGATTTTATAAACTCATATCAAACACCGAAACCAGGCTGAAGCCCGCGGTGACACAAAAATCAAACTCATAAGACTGCCATAACTGGCAACATACTTCACATAGTTCACATAGTCTCATGATTCACATAGTTCATATAGTTTATGTTAAGGCTACAACCGGCCCCAAGAATTAAGCATAAAAATTCTTAAAACAGCAAACAGCATAATTATCCACGCCAATGCACTCAAGACATGCGCCCCTGCTCTATGCCTGAAAATAGTGAGGGGTGAGCTACACAGCCCAGTGAGTGGATAGTCTAAATCGACTATCCATAACATACATTCAAAAATATAGGCAGATTATTTTTAAAAATATTTAACAGAACATTATGTCAACATATAACAAAATAAAGAAACAGAAGTCATATAGACAGTTAAATGTACACACTAGCATATAACAAATTCAGGTTCTAGAGTTTTACTCTAACCCAATTAAACACATATATTCTAAACCAACTAAACACACCATACTTAATTAACCTAGTTGTCCAGCATATTCAGTAGTGACCAATATGGTCTAACCCGGCTTGGCCAAAGCACTGGGAGCTGCAAAATCTCGTGCAACACATAAACATGGATAGTGAGTAGAATCAAGAGGTGGCCCCCGTCAGGTCACGACGTGGCACTTTGCTCTATCACCCCATAACACATCAGAGTGATGACATCAAGAGGTGGCCCATGTCTGATCAAGACATGGCACTTTGCGTCTTATATCACCCCGTCACATAAAAGAGTAATGACATCAAGAGGTGGCCCCTGTCTGATCAAGACATGGCACTTTGCGTCTTATATTACCCCATCACATAAAAGAGTAATGACATCAAGAGGTGGCCCCTGTCCGACCAAGACATGGCACTTTGCGTCAAAACCCGTTCTCCCAAAAGGTTCCTACTGGACAACAGACATATCTTATTTCATATTTCACAAAGGTGGACTCCTAAGTGTCAACTAGACTCTAGGATAGTCATCACAAAAATCATATCGGGCAGGCTGAACATCAACCCCCATCACAAAAATCATAATAGGCAGGCCGAACATCAGCCCCCTCACATATCAAATACTGGGCTGAAATTCAAACCCTTCACATATCACATAAGGACTATCCTATGAGTACACTGTTACACTTAGCCATAGTCCTAGCCAACACATAATACATAATATTCAAAATTCTCATAATCACATAATTTTCAAAAATCTCATAACCACATAATGTTCACAATTTACATAACAACATAATATTCCAAAAATCACATAAACACCTAATATTTAAAAATCACATAATTACATAATATTAACAATCATATAATGTAGTGTGTGCAGGGGTCCCCTTCAAGGGGGAGCGAAAAACCCTAATGGGCGCATGTGTTTCAACGCAGCGGAAATAAGGGTTTTAGGGATCATTAGCATGATATATGATCAACTATGAAAAATCGATTGCAAAATGCCAATAAGATTCATACCATCGCCATCTATGGATGAAGTGTTGGAAGCAAAAACCGAAAGGGGTCTTCTCCCTAGTCGACGCACACACGATGAAGAATGGCCTCTCCTTGTCGTCTTTGTGCTAGCAAAGCTTCAAGGGTCCTTTGCGCATGGAGGAGATGAGATCCTTGGGCTTGGCGAAGAAGAAGTTCCTCTACACTCGTCAAGACTTTTGTCACACGAGAAGGGAGGAGATGTCGTCCGAAGTTGATGATCGACAAGGGAGTAAAACACGTTGTAATCAACGTGGGCGTTGCTATCCAAAAATAGTAACCCATTACTCACTTCGGTTATGCGTTCACATGAAGTGAACCGCAACCCTCTTCTCCCATTCGAACCTTTGAACCAAGCGCTCATAACATGAGCCGGTTCAAGTGACTTTGGTTCAAGACCAAATCGGCCCAAGCAATGGTCGATCTTATTGAACCACAAGGTTCAAGATCACCGTTGATCTCTCGATGCTCTAGATCTCACTGATCTAGCATCATAACTCTCGATCGAAGCTTACCGATCTAAAGCCCTAATCAATCAAACATGATCAGACCAGATCTCACTCTCAATCAGAGTTTAACACCCCTTTAAACTGAACTAAACAATTCAGTCCACACGATCTGACTTAAAGAAGCCATATCATCAAATTGTGCGACCCTAAGGGTTTCCTTTAAATGTCGGTAACGATAACTCACGTTATCACGATCAGTGAGGGGTATCTAGCAACACATCACTGTCTCCCGATATAAAGGAAAGAGTCTTCCAAGACTTCACCCAAACCACAGCACAAGTGTGAATCCAATTCACTAGGCATGCATACTTCCTTTGCCACTTGATGTTCTTATTGGACAAGCCTGTCAAGCTTGTAACTCCAATATGATGAGCATGATTAGATCAGATGAACACTGTCACCTGGGTATGGCCATACACTCTCTCAATCATCTCATCCAGGGGGGCCCTTATAGAACATCACACTCCTTAAACAAGGAGACGGCAATCCTATGTCTATCACTAGTGTCCTAACCTGACTCAAGCTCATCATCCAAGATAGTCTATAATCATTATGTTTCAAATGATATTGAACTACCTCAAAACAATGACAATCATCATTTAGAAAACACAAGTGATCTCAAGTCAGAGGAAATGTGCCACTTGTCGCAATCAAGGAATATTCACATTGTGACAAACAATTGAACATCCTAGTAGGGTCTGTCCAGTACATCCCATGTACCCATGAGTCTACATCTTATTCCATGCTCGAAGCATCCTATAAGATTAGAACACATATTAGTCTTAACCATATCAAGGCTGTCTCATGTTCACCAAGATACATCGACCAAGGACATAATAGCATGTCAGCCCAGCTGAACAGCTTTGAGACATTATTCAGAAGAACATATATTGCAGCAGACAATGTAGCTAACTGAATAACAACCATGCCTTTATAAACATATGAGTTTATTACATGATACTTGTTACACTCCCATAGGCTTCAAACATTAGCCTTAAGGGCATACCCCAACAATCTCCCACTTGCACTTAATCTAATGGTTGAGGAATCTCAAACCCATATTATTACAGTGCTTCTCATGCTTCTGCTGCGCCAGAGGCTTGGTAAGCGGGTCTGCCAGATTGTCATCTGTATGAACCTTGCATACTTTGATCTCGCCACGATCAATGATCTCCCTGATCAAATGAAACCGTCTCTGTATGTGCTTGGACTTCTGGTGCGACCGTGGTTCCTTTGCTTGTGCAATTGCTCCAGTGTTATCACAGAAGATAACCAAAGGATCTGCACTCGAAGGAACAACACCAAGTTCTTTCACGAACTTACGAATCCACACTGCCTCCTTGGATGCTTCCGAGGCTGCAACATACTCGGCTTCTGTTGTGGAATCAGCAACAGTTGACTGTTTGAAACTCTTCCACACCACTGCTCCTCCATTCAAGCTAAAAACATAGCCTGATTGCGATCGGAAATCATCCTGGTCCGACTGGAACGAAGCGTCAGTATATCCTTCAATACTGAGTTCTTCCTGACCACCATATATCAAGAACATATCTTTGGTCCTCCGCAGATATTTTAAGATGTTCTTGACTGCAATCCAGTGCGCCATACCTGGATTACTCTGGTAACGACTGGTCACGCTTAACCCGTAAGCGACGTCTGGGCGAGTACACAACATCGCATACATAATGGATCCAATAGCCGAAGCATAAGGCGTATTGTCCATTTCATCTTTCTCAGTCTGTGTTTGTGGACACTGACTCTTCGAAAGATTCAGACCATGTCTGACTGGAAGATATCCTCGTTTAGAATTCTCTAAATGAAATCTTTCCAGGACTTTATCGATGTAAGTACTCTGGCACAGCCCGAGAAGCCTCTTAGATCTATCCCTGTAGATCTTCACACCTAACACATAGGCTGCTTCTCCTAGATCTTTCATCTGGAAACATTTCCTCAGCCATGCCTTAACAGCATGCATTTCAGGAATGTCATTTCCAATGATCAAGATGTCATCGACGTAGAGGACTAGGAAAGTAATCACGCTCCCACTAAACCTCTTATATACACACGGGTCATCCTCGTTCTTGATGAAACCAAATTCAGTAACTGATTCATCAAAACGAATATTCCAGCTTCTCGATGCTTGTTTAAGTCCATAAATGGACTTCTTTAACTTGCATATTTTATGACGATCTGCTGGATTAGTGAAACCTTCAGGTTGTGTCATATACACATCCTCATCCAGATTTCCATTAAGGAAAGCTGTTTTCACATCCATCTGCCAGATCTCATAATCGTAATATGCAGCTATCGCAAAAAGAATCCGAATAGACTTAAACATGGCTACAGGTGAGAAAGTTTCATCATAATCTATCCCGTAGATTTGTTTGAAACCTTTCGCAACTAGCCTGCCTTTATAGGTAACCACGTTACCATCCATGTCAATCTTCTTCTTGAAGATCCATTTACAGCCTATAGGGATTACTCCCGGAGGCGGATCAACCAAATCCCAAACTTGGTTATCTGACATGGAGTCCATCTCGGCGCGCATAGCTTCAAGCCATCTCGCTGACTCCGGTCCACTGACCGCATCCGCATAAGTGAGGGGTTCATCATAGTCAATGATGTAGACTCCGTCATAGCGCTCAGGCTGTCGACGGATCCTACCCGATCTTCGCGGTTCCCGTGATATCTGAGCCTCAGGTTGTTCAATAACCTGTTCTACCGGCTCAGGCTCATCCAACTCTGCTTGAGCACTTTGTCCTTCCTCTGGATTCTCATCCAGTTTTATTTCTCTCCCACTGGCCTCTTGCAGAAGAAACTCCTTCTCAAGAAATATGGCCGTACGAGCAACAAAAACCTTGTTCTCCTTGGGATCGAAGAAATAATAACCCTTAGTTTCCTTAGGGTAACCGACAAAGATACATTTCTCTGATCTGCTCTCTAGTTTCCCAGAGGCGAGCTTTTTGACATAAGCTTCGCAACCCCAGATCCTGATAAATGTCAAGCTTGGCTGTTTCCCATACCATAACTCATATGGCGTCTTTGAAACTGCCTTGGATGGCACCCGGTTTAGTACCTTTGCAGCTGTTTCCAGTGCAAAACCCCAAAAGGAGTATGGAAGAGTAGCCTGACTCATCATAGAACGAACCATATCTAGTAACGTTCTATTTCTCCTCTCGGACACACCATTCCATTGCGGTGTTCCTGGTGGAGTGAGCTGTGAGATAATGCCACACTCTTTTAGATAGTCAGTAAATGCATGACTTAGGTATTCACCACCTCGATCTGAGCGAAGTGCCTTGATATTACGGCCTAGCTGATTATGTACTTCATTTTTGAACTCTTTGAACTTGTCAAAAGATTCACTTTTATGTCTCATCAGATAGACATAACCATATCTACTGAAATCATCAGTAAAGGTAATGAAGTACTGATAGCCACCTCTGGCATGTTTACTAAATGGCCCACACACATCACTGTGTATAAGGTCAAGTAAACCTGAAGCCCTTTGACCTTTGTGAGGAAAAGGTGACTTCGTCATTTTACCCATTAAACAAGCCTTGCATGTATCAATCTCCTTGTAGGAGAATGATCCCAGCAGTCCATGATGATGCAACCGCTTAATGCGTTTCTCGTTAATATGGCCTAAACGACTATGCCATAGCAAGGTGCTGTCATCAGCATACTTGGCTTTCTTGATATCAACGTTCTGTATAGAACATTCCATGTCCAACATGTATAACCCATTGCTAATTGAACCAGTTGCATAAACAATATTATCTAAAGACAAAACACACTTTGAAATATTGCATTCAAAGGAAAATCCCTTCCTGACAAGAGCAGGAATGGAGATAATATTTTTAGTTATACTGGGAACAAAGTAACAACTGTTTAGTTCTAATACAATTCCAGATGGTAAAGAAATGAAGCAGTCTCCTACAGCAACAGCAGCAACCCGTGCCCCGTTTCCAACGCGTAGGTCCACCTCATGCTGTCCCACCTGCCTTCTTCTCTTGAGTTCCTGCACATTTGAACAAATGTGAACTCCACATGCAGTGTCCAACACCCATGATATAGAAGAAGAAAACATGACCTCAGTCACGAATATACCTGAGCCAGAAGCAAAGCTTCCCCTCTTATCTCCTTGGAGCGCTTTACAGTCCTTTTTCCAGTGACCCAGCTGGCCACAGTGGAAACACCTGTATTCCTTAGACCGCTTGACCTTCTGCTTCAGAGCCTTGCTGTAACTCTTGACAGGGGCCTTGCCCTTCTTCCCCTTCTTCTTGTTCCTTGAAGGAACCATTAAGACAGAGGTTGAAGGCTTACCCTTCAGAGTCTCCTCAGTGGTCAAGAGCATATTCAGCAGCTCTGCCGGAGTACAATCGATTTTGTTCATATTAAAATTAATAATGAACGCGTCGAATGAAGGCGGGAGAGACTGCAGAATAATGTCCACAGCAAGCTCCTGGTTGATGGTATGCCCCAGTTTCTCTAGAGCCTCCTTGTGCCCAATCATCTTGAGCACGTGAGCTCCCACTGGGCTCCCTTCAGCCAGTTTGCTCTGAAAGAAGAGCTTCGTCAAATTATAGCGTTCAGTCCTCGCCTGTGCAGCATACAGCATCTTGAGGTTCGCTATAATCTGTATAGCCGACATATCCTCATGCTGACGCTGCAGCGGTGGCGTCATAGACGCTAGCATCAGGCAAGCGACATCAATGCTATCATTGACGTGCTTTTCATAGGCTTCCCGAACCGCCCTTGCGGCGTTCGGAGCGGGCTGCGGCGGTATCGCCGTCTCGAGGACATACAGTTTCCTCTCTGCCTTAAGAATAATCTTAAGGTGTCCAAACCAGTCAGAGAAGTTTGGCCCAGCAAACTTCTCCCTTTCCAGTAGGGATCGCACATTGAAGTTCATGGTGTTCGTTGCTGCAGGTATCTACAACAATGCAAGAACAGCAAGGTCAGTATCAATGTATAAGAATCAATCAGGACTTAAGAAAGATTCTTTTTCTCACTATTTTATCAGGCGTGAAAAATCCAGCAAAACAGCCCGAAAGAGTAGAACTCTTTTAGTGAGATGGTATCCAGATTTCATACTTGGTCTCCGCGTCCCGCTCAGGCGAGATAAGATGCACAGAGAGTACAAGCACTAGTTTCTGGTAGGCTATCCCAGCCAATCGCCAACCCGTGCGATTCCCCTTCATCTGGGCAATCCAGCAGACTGTGCCAACTGAGTTGGTACAACACAATCTCTGACCCCACAGATGGCTGCCTCCATGTGCTACCATATGCGCCACATATGTAGACTACACGGTCAAGCTGACCCAACCTACTCCCTGGACCACCATGTGCTATGCTGAGCAACGAGAAGGGATAAATCCCTGCTCTGTAACACACAGGTGTAATCCCGCACCGTCTGAAGATAGATGGACGTGCCCACTGAGTGGGTACAACACGGCTCCAACGATAATCAGAACAGTGAGGTTTCGCGTCAGAAGGCATTCGAGCTTGATATTTTTAGCGTTGGATTTTAACGGTCTTTTATCTTCTTTTTCTATCATACAATTCCTATGGTGATAGCAGAAGATAAATTTAATCATGCAATTCTAATATTAACAAATAAAAGAAAGCATGTATCTTATGTGGTAAAAGCCCATAGCCCTAGTGAGACCTTAACCTAGCTTAAGTCTTCACTTGCTCTTCATGGGTCTTTAGCTGCTCATCTGGCCCAAGCAGGGCCCTAGCGCCATTTGCAGCACTGGTGCGCCCACCAGGAATTTGCGCCAGGTCCTAGGTTCGAACCCTAGACCTTCCACCTGGTCCAGCCACTGCTGCATGCGCTTCTGCCAAGTGTGCATTGTGCTCTTGTCTAATTAAATTACAATTTAACTATCTAGACAAGAGTGACACGCAGGTCACTTTCACATTATAAATTAATCAAAATTGTGATTCGCAGATCACAAAAATTAAAATTAATTTACAACAATTAATCCCAGGCTCGCAGGCCCCAGCACAGCACACATTAATAACGGGCAGCCCACATAAGACTAAATAGACAAACATATGCATCAATCAAGAATCATGTGATCCATACATAAAAATTAAAATTTTTCGAAAACCCCTTGGGATCAATTTTAATTTTTCCTTATTTCCCCTACAACCTTACAACGGTCCATTACTAGGGATCCACTCAACCAACCTAGTCAGATCCACTACCCTTGCATGCACCAAGTCCTAACTGACTTGAGTTGACCATAAGGTCAACCATGCATGCGCCAGGGCTGAACGACCACACAGAGGTCTGGCAAGCGGGCGTGACCCCGGGCCTAACTCAGGTGCGTTCATTAGTCGTCTCAATCAGACATCGCTACACACCTGTCTGCAGTCGACCTATAGCCACCATAGGCTTGCGCCGAGGTGCTAACTGGTCGACCCATTCAGGCTGTCAGATAGTCTGATCAGACATTCTGGATCTAACCTAGGGGTGACTTCAACCCTAATAACCCGTCTAAGGGTTTACAGTAGGCGGCTTAGATCTAAGGTGATACGCGCAAGAGATATAAGTTTTTGATAAAAACTCTATAACAAGTGCCAAGGCATCATACATGCGTAACACATAAACTTACATCATGCGCAACCTTACAACATGCGTCAACTACAAGTAAAGGTTCGCATGTATTCTAGATCTAGCAAGATGGCGCATACAAGGATCACAAATCATAGCAAACATATTATCATGCGATTTAGCCTGCTCTGATACCAATTGCGGGGGTCCCCTTCAAGGGGGAGCGAAAAACCCTAATGGGCGCATGTGTTTCAACGCAGCGGAAATAAGGGTTTTAGGGATCATTAGCATGATATATGATCAACTATGAAAAATCGATTGCAAAATGCCAATAAGATTCATACCATCGCCATCTATGGATGAAGTGTTGGAAGCAAAAACCGAAAGGGGTCTTCTCCCTAGTCGACGCACACACGATGAAGAATGGCCTCTCCTTGTCGTCTTTGTGCTAGCAAAGCTTCAAGGGTCCTTTGCGCATGGAGGAGATGAGATCCTTGGGCTTGGCGAAGAAGAAGTTCCTCTACACTCGTCAAGACTTTTGTCACACGAGAAGGGAGGAGATGTCGTCCGAAGTTGATGATCGACAAGGGAGTAAAACACGTTGTAATCAACGTGGGCGTTGCTATCCAAAAATAGTAACCCATTACTCACTTCGGTTATGCGTTCACATGAAGTGAACCGCAACCCTCTTCTCCCATTCGAACCTTTGAACCAAGCGCTCATAACATGAGCCGGTTCAAGTGACTTTGGTTCAAGACCAAATCGGCCCAAGCAATGGTCGATCTTATTGAACCACAAGGTTCAAGATCACCGTTGATCTCTCGATGCTCTAGATCTCACTGATCTAGCATCATAACTCTCGATCGAAGCTTACCGATCTAAAGCCCTAATCAATCAAACATGATCAGACCAGATCTCACTCTCAATCAGAGTTTAACACCCCTTTAAACTGAACTAAACAATTCAGTCCACACGATCTGACTTAAAGAAGCCATATCATCAAATTGTGCGACCCTAAGGGTTTCCTTTAAATGTCGGTAACGATAACTCACGTTATCACGATCAGTGAGGGGTATCTAGCAACACATCACTGTCTCCCGATATAAAGGAAAGAGTCTTCCAAGACTTCACCCAAACCACAGCACAAGTGTGAATCCAATTCACTAGGCATGCATACTTCCTTTGCCACTTGATGTTCTTATTGGACAAGCCTGTCAAGCTTGTAACTCCAATATGATGAGCATGATTAGATCAGATGAACACTGTCACCTGGGTATGGCCATACACTCTCTCAATCATCTCATCCAGGGGGGCCCTTATAGAACATCACACTCCTTAAACAAGGAGACGGCAATCCTATGTCTATCACTAGTGTCCTAACCTGACTCAAGCTCATCATCCAAGATAGTCTATAATCATTATGTTTCAAATGATATTGAACTACCTCAAAACAATGACAATCATCATTTAGAAAACACAAGTGATCTCAAGTCAGAGGAAATGTGCCACTTGTCGCAATCAAGGAATATTCACATTGTGACAAACAATTGAACATCCTAGTAGGGTCTGTCCAGTACATCCCATGTACCCATGAGTCTACATCTTATTCCATGCTCGAAGCATCCTATAAGATTAGAACACATATTAGTCTTAACCATATCAAGGCTGTCTCATGTTCACCAAGATACATCGACCAAGGACATAATAGCATGTCAGCCCAGCTGAACAGCTTTGAGACATTATTCAGAAGAACATATATTGCAGCAGACAATGTAGCTAACTGAATAACAACCATGCCTTTATAAACATATGAGTTTATTACATGATACTTGTTACACTCCCATAGGCTTCAAACATTAGCCTTAAGGGCATACCCCAACAGTGTGGTCCTTAGGTTTCATGCTGATTAGTTCAGTCAAACCTTACTAGGTTATCATCCAAATTTCTCAAACAATTTCTCAATAATGCAGTTAACAAGCATCCATAAAAATTAACATAAAACTAAAACATGTAGTCATACAAACTATCCATAAAATTAACAAAAATTAAAACATGTATTCATACCAACTATTTTACAAATCTCTACATATAAACCACGGTTAACATAACATACTATCTATTAAATTTTACACCTTGAATTAACATGAATTTCATGCTCAAACCATTGGTCTAAAACTTCCGAATTTCCATAAGAGAATACCTTAAATTCCTTATTACAATTTTCAGTTTTCATAAACAATCATCAAGATTATTTCGGTTTAACTACCATCAACAAGGTTTCGGTTTTCATTCATGCTACAAACATCATTGACTTAATGTTACCAAAATTGATTTCGGTTTAACTATAATTAACAAGAGTTTCATACTCAAAATTCAATGATTTAATGCTACCAAAATTCCTATAAAAATACCTTAAATTTCATACAAATTTTCGATTAAATAATCATCATATAATCACCTTTGAAAAATTCGGTTTTCATGATATAATCAACCTTACAAAATTCGGTTTCCATCATATAATCAACTTTACAAAATTCGGTTTTCATCATGGTGAAGTCTTGAATTTCGGTTTTAGCATGGTAAGATTTCCAACAAGCGAATATATCATCTAACTCATCAATTAACATAAACAAATAGATAGAAATCAATTAGACAACCCACTCACCTCTTAACCGAGAACACAAGGTGAAAAACCCTTCCAAAAATTCGTCTAAGGCTTTGAAAGATGCCACCAAACACCAAGGAATAAATCGCCAAAGGGGAAGAGATGGAGAAATCACCAAAAATCGCCTCAAGAGCTCTTCAAGAATCGCCTAAGTTCCTTCAAGCCGTCGCCCAATGTTTTTCTCCAAGCCAAAAATCGCCAACACTCTACCCTAACCGAAATTACCTACTTAAATTTTGGTTTTTAACTCTTAACCCATTAACCCATTAATTCAATTCGGGTTTAATCCACTTAATTAATAATTTGAATTTTAAAACCCAATTAGTTTAAACCCATTAATTCAACCATTAACTTAACGAAAATCCAATAAGGTCTAATTAACATCCAATAAGGGTTTAATTAACCAATAGGGTCTAATTAATTAACTTACAAGCTCTAATTAATTAACTTACAATTTACAACCCATAAATCCTAATTAATTTATCATGAACAACCCATAATAATTTATCATAAATTAACAGCCAATAATCAAACAAATAATCCCTAATTAATTTACAATAAATTAACAACCAAAAATCTCTAGTTAAATAACTATTAACAACCAATACATAGAAAAAAATATCACAGTCAATAATTTTATTTAATTCAAAAATAATGCTTACCAGGACTTAAGATCCTTGGATCTTACACATGTTCTCAAACTCATTGGGAATGTGGATCATCTCAGGAGACTGGGACACACCATAGACAACGAGCTGGTTGTGGATCTTATTCTTCATTCCCTGCCCCCTAGCTTCAGTCCGTTTATCATTAACTTCAACATGAACCGGATTGAGTGCACACGGGAGGAATTGATGAATATGCTCCAAACAGCCGAGCGAGAGATTGGTAAGACCAAACCCAATTCTGTTCTTTTGGTCCCTGCGACCAAAAAGATAAAGAAGAAGGGTAAGGCGCGTGCTAAGAGTAGTGCCAGAGGTCCTACCAAAGCACTGAAGAAAAGGGCGAGGAAGTCAAAGGAACAAAGGTGTTTCCATTGTGGCGAGCAGGGCCACTGGAGAAGGGACTGCAGGCAGCTTCAGAATGAGGAGAAGAAAGGCTTGGCCTTAACTTCTAGCTCAGGTATTTATGTTACAGAAGTCAACCTTTCTACTTCTATGTCATGGGTATTGGATACCGCATGTGGAGCTCATATTTGTACAAATATGCAGGGGCTCAAGAAAAGTAGATCGGTGCGGCTTGGAGAGATTGACCTACGCGTTGGAAACGGGGCACAGGTTGCTGCTGTTGCTGTTGGCATTATGACTCTCTCCTTGCCTTCTGGACTTCAATTAGAACTAGACAATTGCTTTTGTGTACCTTCGCTAACAAAGAATATTGTATCCATTCCTTGCTTGGCGAGGAAAGGATTTAAATTTGAAATAAATAAGAACTCCTGTTCTTTTCATGGGTGTTGGACACTGCATGTGGAGTTCACATTTGTTCAAATGTACAGGAACTCAAGAGAAGAAGACAGGTGGGACAGCATGAGGTGGACCTACGAGTAGGAAACGGGGCACGGGTTGCTGCTGTTGCTGTAGGAGTTTATCACATCTCTTTACCATCTGGTCCTGTATTAGAACTGGACAATTGTTATTTTGTACCGAGCATAACTAAGAATATTATCTCTATTCCTGCTCTTGTCAGGAAAGGGTTTTCCTTTGAATGCAAGATTTCAAAGTGTTATATTTCTTTTGATAATATTGTTTATGCTACTGGGTCAATTAATAATGGGTTATTCATGTTGGACATGGAATGTTCAATACAACAGATTGATATTAAGAAAGCCAAGTATGCTGAAGACAGCACCTTGCTATGGCATAGTCGTTTAGGCCATGTTAACAAGAAGCGCATTAAGCGGTTGCATGAACATGGACTGCTGGGATCATTCTCCTATGAGGAGCTTGATACATGCAAAGCTTGTTTAATGGGTAAAATGACGAAGTCTCCTTTTTCCAACAAAGGTCAAAGGGCTTCAGGTTTACTTGAACTCATTCACAGTGATGTGTGTGGGCCATTTAGTAAACAAGCCAGAGGTGGCTATTCATACTTCATTACCTTTACTGATGATTTCAGTAGGTATGGTTATGTCTATCTAATGAGACATAAAAGTGAATCTTTTGACAAGTTCAAAGAGTTCAAAAATGAAGTACAAAATCAGCTAGGCCGAAATATCAAGGCACTTCGCTCAAATCAAGGTGGAGAATACTTGAGTCGAGAGTTTACTGACTATCTGAAGGAGTGTGGGATTATCTCACAGCTCACTCCGCCAGGAACACCGCAATGGAATGGTGTGTCCGAGAGGAGAAATAGAACCTTACTGGATATGGTTCGTTCTATGATGAGTCAGGCTACTCTACCTTACTCCTTTTGGGGATTTGCACTGGAAACAGCTGCAAAGGTACTAAACCGAGTGCCATCCAAGGCCGTTTCAAAGACTCCATATGAGTTATGGTATGGGAAATAGCCGAGCTTGACATTTATTAAGATCTGGGGTTGCGAGGCTTATGTCAAAAAGCTCGCCTGTGGGAAACTAGAGAGCAGATCTGAGAAATGTATCTTTGTCGGTTACCCTAAAGAAACAAAGGGTTATTATTTCTACGATCCCAAAGAGAACAAAGTATTTGTTGCTCGGACGGCTATTTTTCTTGAGAAAGAATTTCTTCTGCAAGAAGCCAGTGGGAGAGAAATAAAGCTAGATGAGAATCCAGAAGTAGGACAAAGTAGTCAAGCACAGTTGGATGAGCCTGAGCCAGTAGATCAGGTTACTGAACAACCTGAGGCTCAGATATCACGGGAACCGCGAAGATCGGGAAGGATCCGTCGACAGCCTGCGCGCTATGACGGAGTCTACATCAGTGATGATGAACCCCTCACTTATGCGGATGCGGTCAGTGGACCGGAATCAGCGAGATGGCTTGAAGCTATGCGAGCCGAGATGGACTCCATGTCAGATAACCAAGTTTGGGATTTGGTTGATCCGCCTCCGGGAGTAATCCCTATAGGCTGTAAATGGATCTTCAAGAAGAAGATTGACATGGATGGTAACGTGGTTACCTATAAAGGCAGGCTAGTTGCGAAAGGTTTCAAACAAATCTACGAGATAGATTATGATGAAACTTTCTCTCCTGTAGCCATGTTCAAGTCTATTCGGATTATTCTTGCGATAGCGGCATATTATGATTATGAGATATGGCAAATGGATGTGAAGACCGCTTTCCTTAATGGAAAACTAGAAGAGGATGTGTATATGACACAACCTGAAGGTTTCACTAATCCATCAAATCGTCATAAAATATGCAAATTAAAGAAGTCCATTTATGGACTTAAACAAGCATCAAGAAGCTGGAATATTCGTTTTGATGAATCAATCTGTGAATTTGGTTTCATCAAGAATGAAGATGACCCGTTTGTATATAAGAGGTTT
The DNA here is from genome assembly GCA_027563935.2 of Costus lasius. Taxonomy (NCBI): domain Eukaryota; kingdom Viridiplantae; phylum Streptophyta; class Magnoliopsida; order Zingiberales; family Costaceae; genus Costus; species Costus lasius. Next base: position 58,105,475 of record CM050454.1, on the reverse strand, counting down.
AGTGGGAGCGTGATTACTTTTCTAGTCCTCTACGTCGATGATATCTTACTCATTGGAAACGATATTCCTGAACTACATGCGGTTAAGGCATGGTTAAGAAAATGTTTCCAGATGAAAGATTTAGGAGAAGCAGCCTATGTATTAGGTGTGAAGATCTATAGAGATAGATCAAAGAGGCTTCTCGGGCTGTGCCAGAGTACTTACATTGATAAAGTCCTGGAGAGATTCCATTTAGAAAATTCTAAAAGAGGATATCTTCCAGTCAGACATGGTCTGAATCTTTCAAAGAGTCAGTGTCCACAAACACAGACTGAGAAAGATGAAATGGACAATACGCCTTATGCTTCGGCTATTGGGTCCATTATGTATGCGATGTTGTGTACTCGCCCAGACGTCGCTTACGGGTTAAGCGTGACCAGTCGGTTCCAAAGTAATCCAGGGAAGGCACACTGGATTGCAGTCAAGAACATTTTGAAATATCTTCGGAGGACCAAAGATATGTTCTTGATATATGGAGGTCAGGAAGAACTCAGTATTGAAGGATATACTGACGCTTCGTTCCAATCTGACCAGGATGATTTCCGATCGCAATCAGGCTATGTTTTTAGCTTGAATGGAGGAGCAGTGGTGTGGAAAAGTTTCAAACAGTCAATCGTTGCTGATTCCACAACAGAAGCCGAGTATGTTGCATCCTCGGAAGCATCCAAGGAGGCAGTATGGATTCGTAAGTTCGTTCAGGAACTTGGTGTTGTTCCTTCGAGTGCAGATCCTTTGGTTATCTTCTGTGATAACACTGGAGCTATAGCACAAGCAAAGGAACCACGGTCGCACCAGAAGTCCAAGCACATACAGAGAAGGTTTCACTTGATCCGGGAGATCATTGATCGTGGCGAGATCAAAGTCTGCAAGGTTCATACAGATGACAATCTGGCTGACCCGCTTACAAAGCCTCTGGCGCAGCAGAAGCATGAGAAGCACTGTAATAATATGGGTTTGAGATTTCTCAACCATTAGATTAAGTGCAAGTGGGAGATTGTTGGGGTATGCCCTTAAGGCTAATGTTTGAGGCCTTGGGATTATATCAGTATCATGTATATAAACTCTATGTTTATAAAGGCAATGGTTGTTATTCAGGTTGTTACATCATCTGCTGCAATATGTATACTTCTGAATAATGTCTCAATGCTGTTCAGCTTGGCTGACATGCAATTTTGTCCTTAGTCGAGATATCTTGGTGAACATGAGACAGCCTTGATATGATTGAGACTAATATGTGTTCTAATCTTATAGGATGCTTCGAGCATGGAATAAGATGTAGACTCATGGGTACATTGGATGTACTGGACAGACCCTACTTATGATATTCAATTGCTTGTCACAATGTGAATAATCCTTATATGCAAACAAGTGGCATATTTCCTCTGACTTGAGATCACTTCTGTTTCTAAATGATGATTGGCATTGTTTTGAGGTAGTTCAATATCATTTGAAACATAATGGTTATAGACTATCTTGGATAATGAGCATGAGTCATGTTAGGGCACTAGTGATAGATATAGGATTGCCGTCTCCTTGTTTGGAGTGTGATGTTCAGTAGGGGCCCCCTGGATGAGATGATTGAGAAAGTGTATGGCCATACCCAGATGACTATGTTCATCTGATCTAATCATTCTCATCATATTGGAATTACAGGCTTGACATGCTTGTCCAATAAGAACATCTAGTGGCAAAGGAAACACATATGTCAAGTGACTTGGGTTCACACTTGTGCTGTGGTTTGGGTGTAGTCTTGGAAGACTCTTTCCTTTATATCGGGAGACAGTGATGTGTTGCTAGATACCCCTCACTGATCGTGATAACATAAGTTATCGTTACCGACATTTAAAGGAAACCCTTAGGGTCACACAATTTGATGATATGGCTTACTTAAGTCAGATCGTGTGGACTGAATTGTTTTAGTTCAGTTTAATGGGATTTAAACTCTGATTGTAAGTGAGATCTGGTCTGATCATGTTTGATTGATTAGGGCTTGAGATCGGTAAGCTTCGATCGAGAGAAATGATGCTAGATCGGTGAGATCAAGAGCATCAAGAGATGAATGGTTAGATCTTGAGCCTTATGGTTTAATTTGATCTAGACCAAGCCTTGGCTTATTTTGGTCCTTGAACCAAATGTAATTGAACCGGCTCATCATAGTGAGCGCATGGTTCAAGGGGAGCGCATGGTTCATCATAGCTATTTGTGAAAAATTTCTTCACTATCCACCCAGTGGACATTCCTGAAATTGCATTCACTAGCTTGCCATTATAGGTAACCTTGTTACCTTCCATGTCTATCTTCCTTGAAGATCCAATTACAGCCTAAGGGTGTTACGCCTTTGGCGGCTCAATCAAGTCTCACACTTGATTAGCAGACATGGAGTCCATTACGGTTCTTATGGCGCTTATCCATTTCTTGGAATCTGGTCCACCGACCGCTTCCATTTCCTCATAAGTCTTAGGTTCATCCTTAATGAAAAATTCGTCATGTCCAGCATTTTGAATCTATCCAGACTTATGTGGTTCCTGTGTTACCTAAACCTCAGGTTGACTTTCAACCTGCATGTGCGATACCTTTCCATTTGTGTCTAATTGTTTGTGGCTGATTTTGGACCTCGTCCTAATCAAATCTACTCCCACTAGCTTCTTTCAAAGAAAAATCTCCTTAAGAAAGACTGCAGATTGAGCAACAAATAATTTGTTCTCACTATGATAGAAATAGCACTCTCAGTGCAACACAAACACACACTATGGAGTGTCAGAACAGTTGCTTGCATGGCCTCTAAAGGAAGTAAATTTGCATGACTATTCAAAGATGGAACCACATCCAATGTGTTCCTCTTTTTTTCTTTGAATTTCACCACACAGTTGCGGTGTTCCAAGTAAGCTATGAGATAACCCCACACTCCTTAGGATAGTCATCAAATTCTTCACTTACTACCTTGATCCAATCAAAGTGTTTAATAGATCCTCCAATTTTGATTCAGCACTTCATTTCTGAACCTTTTGGATTTCTCCAAAGTTGTGTTTGGATAAGACATATCCATACTTAATGAAGTATACAATACCTCTTTGTGCTTGTTTCCATGGGTCCACACACATTGCTGTGTATAGATCCAACAAGCCACTTCTCCTTCCACCATTTTGTTGGGGTATGCCCTTAAGGCTAATGTTTGAGGCCTTGGGATTGTAAAAGTATCATGTAATAAACTCTTATGTTTATAAAAGGCATGGTTATTATTCAGGTTGTTACCTTGTCTGCTGTAATAAGTGTACTTCTGAATAATGTCTCAAAGCTGTTCAGCTAGGCTGACAGGCTATAAGTCCTTAGTCGAAATATCTTGGTGAACATGAGACAGCCTTGATATGGTTAAGACTAATATGTGTTCTAATCTTATAGGATGCTTCGAGCATGGAATAAGATGTAGACTCATGGGTACATTGGATGTACTGGACAGACCCTTTTAGGATATTCAATTGTTTGTCACAATGTGAATAATCCTTGATAGCAGCAAGTGGCACATTTCCTTTGACTTGAGATCACTTGTGTTTCTAAATGATGATTGTCATTGTTTTGAGGTAGTTCAATATCATTTGAAACATAATGATTATAGACTATCTTGGATGGTGAGCTTGAGTCAGGTTAGGGCACTAGTGATAGATAAAGGATTGCCGTCTCCTTGTTTAAGGAGTGTGATGTTCTAAAGGGGCCCCCCTTATATGAGATGATTGAGAAAGTGTATGGCCATACCCAGATGACTATGTTCATCTGATCTAATCATGCTCATCGTATTGGAGTTACAGGCTTGACATGCTTGTCCAATAAGAACATCCAGTGGCAAAGGAAACATGCATGCCTTGTGAGTTTGATTCACACTTGTGCCATGGTTTGGGTGTAGTCTTGGAAGACTATTTCCTTTATATCGGGAGACAGTGATGTGTTGCTAGATACCCCTCACTGATCGTGATAACGTAAGTTATCGTTACCGACATTTAAAGGAAACCCTCAGGGTCGCACAAATTGATGATATGGCTTTCTTGAGTCAGATCGTGTGGACTGAATTGTTTTGGTTCAGTTTAAAGGAGTTTAAACTCTGATTGTAAGTGAGATCTAGCCTGATCATGTTTGATTGATTAGGGCTTGAGATCGGTAAGCTTCGATCGAGAGTAGTGATGCTAGATCGGTGAGATCAAAGGCATCAAGGGATGTACGGTTAGATCTTGAACCTTCATGGTTCAGATGAGATTTAGACCATTGCTTGGCTTGGTTCAATTTAGTCTTTAAACCGAATTCAATTGGACCGAATTCAATTGAACCGGTTCACATATGTGAACGCATGGTTCAATCGAATTGGCGTTTTGTTTTGGTTCATTAGACATGAACGTTTGAAGTGATGACTTACCATTTTGGGAATGGAGGTTTCGGAAATGGTTCTTCAACGCCTCACTTGGATGAAAAAAAAACGCTTGTCTCTTCTCAACGATTGCTGCTTGCTTTCGGTGTGGTGAGTTTAGACGAGGACAAGGAAGAGTTCATCCACGCCAAGTTCATCCTTCATCTCCTTCACGCGACAAGTGCACTTGAAGTCCTTGCTAGCACAAGGAGCAACAAGAAGAAAGGCCACTTCTCATCTTGTGTGCGCATCTTGTGGAGGAGACCCCTATTCGATCTCTTCTTCCAAGCCGACCTCCAACTCTATGGCTATGGTATAGATCTAAACTCATTCAAGTTGATCATATGCTCATGCTAAGATCGTTGAAAACACATGCTTCCGCTTGCAATTTTATGCGCCACCCCTTAGTGTTTTCGCCCCCCTCTTGAAAGGGATTGCATCAGGTTTGCGCTCCCCCTTGAAGGGGACCCTACAATTGGTATCAGAGCATGTTGAAGCATGTTAATATGATTGCTTGATATTTCTGTGATCCATGTTTGCGCATCTTCATGTATGCTTAGATCTTGTTCACATGCGAAAATTGACATGCTATTTCTCCATGCGAAAGTAAGATGTTTACTTATCTAGGCGCATGTTGTTTGTTCATGATGTCGCATGTCTTGTGTTGGCGCTTAGTTTATGTTGTTTTATCAAACAAAACCCTAACTTGCGCGCCTATGACTAGATCTAAAGTGCCACCTACTATAAACCCTTAGATGGGTTAATGGGGCTGAAGTCACCTCTAGGTTAGATCCAATAGTCTGATCAGACCATCTGACAGCCTAGATGGATCGACCAGATGGCACCTGTGCGCAAGCACGAGGTGGCCATAGGTCGATTGCATCTTAGGCGTGTAGCGAGGTCTGGTTGAGACAACCAGTGAACACTCTTGAGTTAGGCCCGGGGTCACACCCGCTTGCCAGAACTCTTGATGGTTGTTCAACTCTTAGCGCATGCATGGTTGACCATTAGGTCAACTCGGGTCAGTTAGGACTCGGTGCATGCAAGGGCAGAGGATCTAACTAGATGGATGAGTGGATCCCTATCAATGGACCATTGTAAGGTTGTAGGGCACATAAGGAAGTTAAAATTGATGCCTATGGGGTTTTCAAAATTTTAATTTCTTGATTGGATCACATGATGATTAAGACCATATGCTTGTTTATTTAATCTTATGTGGGTTGCCCAAATGTGTGCTGTGCTGGGGCCTGCGTGCCTGGTTAATTATAAGTTAATATTATTGTGATCTGCGAATCACATTTTTCATTAATCTATTGTATAATTGACCTGCGAGTCAAAGCTTGTCTAGATAGATCAAAATGTATTTTGATTAGACAAGAGCATAAAGGCACACATCCAAGAGGGGCATTCAGCTGGTGGCGCACCTGAGGTGCTCTTGGCGCTAGGGCCCTGGGTTGGACCAGATGAGATGCAAAGGAGCTCAAGTGAAGACTTAAGTAAAATTAAGGTCTTACTTAGGGTTCATGGGCTTTTACCACATAAGATCATGCTTTCTATTTATTGCTTATATAATTAGAATTGCATGTGTTTATCTTCTGCTATAGCCATAGGATTTGCCTGATAGTAAGAAGATAAAAGACCGTTAAAATCCAACGCTAACATATCAAGCTCGGAAAGCCTTCTGACGCGAAACCTCACCGTTCTGACTATCGTTGGAGCCGTGTTGTACCCACTCAGTGGGCACGTCCATCTATCTTCAGACGGTGCTGGATTTCACCTGCGTGTTACAGAGAAGGGATTTATCGCTTCTCGTTGCTCAGCATAGCACGTGGTGGTCCAGGGAGTAGGTCAGGTCAGCTTGACCATGTAGGCTACATATGTGGCGCATATGGTAGCACATGGAGGCAGCCATCTGTGGGATCAGAGACTGTGTTGTACCAACTCAGTTGGCATAGTCTGCTGGATTGCCCAGATGAAGGGGAATCGCACGGGTTGGCGATTGGCTAGGACAGCCTACTAGAAATTAGTGCTTGTCATCTCTGTGCATCTTATCTCGCCTGAGCGGGACGCGGAGACCAAGTATGAAATCTGGATCCCATCTCACTAAAAGAGTGTTACTCTTTCGGACTGTTTACTGGATTTTTCAGTCAGACAAAATAGTGAGAAAAGAATCTTTCTTAAGTCCTGGATTGATTCTGAACATTGATACTGACCTTGCTGTTCTTGCTTGTTGTAGATTCCTGCAGCAACGAACACCATGAGCTTCAATGTGCGATCCCTACTGGAAAGGGAGAAGTTTGCTGGGCCGAACTTCTCTGACTGGTTCGGACACCTTAAGATCGTTCTTAAGGCAGAGAGGAAACTGTATGTCCTCGAGACGGCGATACCGCCGCAGCCCGCTCCGAACGCCGCCAGGGCGGTTCGGGAAGCCTATGAAAAGCACGTCAATGATAGCATTGATGTCGCTTGCCTGATGCTAGCGTCTATGACGCCACCGCTGCAGCGTCAGCATGAGGATATGTCGGCTATAGAGATTATTGCGAACCTCAAGATGCTGTATGCTGCACAGGCGAGGACAGAACGCTATAATCTGACGAAGCTCTTCTTTCAGAGCAAACTGGCTGAAGGGAGCCCAGTGGGAGCTCACGTGCTCAAGATGATTGGGCACAAGGAGGCTCTGGAGAAACTGGGGCATACCATCAACCAGGAGCTTGCTGTAGATATTATTCTGCAGTCTCTCCCGCCCTCTTTCGATGCGTTCATCATTAACTTTAATATGAACAAAATCGATTGTACGCCGGCAGAGCTGCTGAATATGCTCTTGACTACTGAGGAAACTCTGAAGGGCAAGCCTTCAACCTCTGTCTTAATGGTTCCTTCTAGGAACAAGAAGAAGGGGAAGAAGGGCAAGGCCCCTGTCAAGAACTACAGTAAGGCACTGAAACAGAAGGAGAAGCGGTCGAAGGACAACAGGTGTTTCCACTGTGGCCAGCTGGGTCACTGGAAAAAGGACTGTAAAGCGCTCCAAGGAGATAAGAGGGGAAGCATCGCTTCTGGCTCAGGTATTTACGTGACGGAAGTCATGGTTTCATCTTCTTCTATTTCATGGGTGTTGGACACTGCATGTGGAGTTCACATTTGTTCAAATGTACAGGAACTCAAGAGAAGAAGGCAGGTGGGACAGCATGAAGTAGACCTACGCGTTGGAAACGGGGCACGGGTTGCTGCTGTTGCTGTAGGAGACTATTTCATTTCTTTACCATCTGGCATTGTATTGGAATTAAACAATTGTTATTTTGTACCGAGTATCACCAAGAATATTATCTCTATTCCTGCTCTTGTCAGGAAAGGATTTGCCTTTGAATGCAATATTTCAAAGTGTGTTTTATCTCTAGATAATATTGTGTATGCAACTGGTTCAATTAACAATGGGTTATTCATGTTGGACATGGAAAATTCTATACAAAACATTGATAATAAGAAAGCCAAGTATGCTGATGACAGCACCTTGCTATGGCATAGTCGTTTAGGCCATATTAACAAGAAGCGCATTAAGCGGTTGCATGATCATGGACTGCTGGGATCATTCTCCTATGAGGAGATTGATACATGCAAAGCTTGTTTGATGGGTAAAATGACGAAGTCACCTTTTCCTAACAAAGGTCAAAGGGCTTCAGGTTTACTTGACCTTATACACAGTGATGTGTGTGGGCCATTTAGTAAACATGCCAGAGGTGGCTATCAGTACTTCATTACCTTTACTGATGATTTCAGTAGGTATGGATATGTCTATTTAATGAGACATAAGAGTGAATCTTTTGACAAGTTCAAAGAGTTCAAGAATGAAGTACAGAATCAGCTAGGCCGAAATATCAAGGCACTTCGTTCTGATCGAGGTGGAGAATACCTAAGTCGAGAATTTACTGACTATCTGAAAGAGTGTGGGATTATCTCACAGCTCACTCCGCCAGGAACACCGCAATGGAATGGTGTGTCCGAGAGGAGAAATAGAACGTTACTTGATATGGTTCGTTCTATGATGAGTCAGGCCACTCTTCCATACTCCTTTTGGGGTTTTGCACTGGAAACAGCTGCAAAGGTACTAAACCGAGTGCCATCCAAGGCAGTTTCTAAGACGCCATATGAGTTATGGTATGGGAAACAGCCTGGCTTGACATTTATCAGGATCTGGGGTTGCGAGGCTTATGTCAAAAAGCTCGCCTCTGGGAAACTGGAGAGCAGATCTGAGAAATGTATCTTTGTCGGTTACCCTAAGGAAACTAAGGGTTATTATTTCTACGATCCCAAAGAGAACAAGGTATTTGTTGCTCGGACTGCCATATTTCTTGAGAAGGAATTTCTTCTGCAAGAGGCCAGTGGGAGAGAAATAAAACTGGATGAGAATCCAGATGAAGGACAAAGTAGTCAAGCACAGTTGGATGAGCCTGAGCCGGTAGATCAGGTTATTGAACAACCTGAGGCTCAGATATCACGGGAACCGCGAAGATCGGGAAGGATCCGTCGACAGCCTGAGCGCTATGACGGAGTCTACATCATTGATAATGATGAACCCCTTACTTATGCGGATGCGGTCAGTGGACCGGAGTCAGCTAGATGGCTTGATGCTATGCGAGCCGAGATGGACTCCATGTCAGATAACCAAGTCTGGGATTTGGTTGATCCGCCTCCGGGAGTAATCCCAATAGGCTGTAAATGGATCTTCAAGAAGAAGATTGACATGGATGGTAACGTAGTTACCTATAAAGGCAGGCTAGTTGCGAAAGGTTTCAAACAAATCTACGGGATAGATTATGATGAAACTTTCTCTCCTGTAGCCATGTTTAAGTCTATTCGGATTCTTTTCGCAATAGCTGCATATTAAGATTATGAGATCTGGCAGATGGATGTGAAAACAGCTTTCCTTAATGGAAATCTGGATGAGGATGTGTATATGACACAACCGGAAGGTTTCACTGATCCATCAGATCGTCATAAAATATGCAAGTTAAAGAAGTCCATTTATGGACTGAAACAAGCATCTAGAAGCTGGAACATTCGTTTTGATGAATCAATCTCTGAGTTTGGTTTCATCAAGAACGAAGATGACCCGTGTGTTTATAAGAGGTTTAGTGGGAGCGTAATTACATTCCTAATCCTCTACGTCGATGATATCTTAATCATTGGAAATGATATTCCTGAACTGCATGCTGTTAAAGCATGGTTAGGAAAATGTTTCCAGATGAAAGATTTAGGAGAAGCAGCCTATGTGTTAGGTGTGAAGATCTACCGGGTTAGATCCAAGAGGCTTCTCGGGCTGTGCCAGAGTACTTACATCGATAAAGTCCTGGAGAGATTCCATTTAGAGAATTCTAAATGTGGATATCTTCCAGTCAGACATGGTCTGAATCTTTCGAAGTGTCAGTGTCCACAAACACGGACTGAGAAAGATGAAATGGACAATACGCCTTATGCTTCGGCTATTGGGTCCATTATGTATGCGATGTTGTGTACTCGCCCAGACGTCACTTACGGGTTAAGCGTGACCAGTCGATTCCAAAGTAATCCAGGTTTGGCGCACTGGATTGCAGTCAAGAACATTATAAAATATCTGCGGAGGACCAAAGATATGTTCTTGATATATGGTGGTCAGGAAGAACTCAGTATTGAAGGATATACTGACGCTTCGTTCCAGTCGGACCAGGATGATTTCCGATCGCAATCAGGCTATGTTTTTAGCTTGAATGGTGGAGCAGTGGTGTGGAAGAGTTTCAAACAGTCAACTTTTGCTGATTCCACAACAGAAGCCGAGTATGTTGCAGCCTCGGAAGCATCCAAGGAGGCAGTGTGGATTCGTAAGTTCGTGAGAGAACTTGGTGTCGTTCCTTCGAGTGCAGATCCTTTGGTTATCTTCTGTGATAACACTGGAGCAATTGCACAAGCAAAGGAACCACGGTCGCACCAGAAGTCCAAGCACATACAGAGACGGTTTCACTTGATCCGGGAGATCATTGATCGAGGCGAGATCAAGATTTGCAAGGTTCATACAGATGACAATCTGGCAGACCCGCTTACCAAGCCTCTGGCGCAGCAGAAGCATGAGAAGCACTGTAATAATATGGGTTTGAGATTTCTCAACCATTAGATTAAGTGCAAGTGGGAGATTGTTGGGGTATGCCCTTAAGGCTAATGTTTGAGGCCTTGGGATTGTAAAAGTATCATGTAATAAACTCTTATGTTTATAAAAGGCATGGTTATTATTCAGGTTGTTACCTTGTCTGCTGTAATAAGTGTACTTCTGAATAATGTCTCAAAGCTGTTCAGCTAGGCTGACAGGCTATAAGTCCTTAGTCGAAATATCTTGGTGAACATGAGACAGCCTTGATATGGTTAAGACTAATATGTGTTCTAATCTTATAGGATGCTTCGAGCATGGAATAAGATGTAGACTCATGGGTACATTGGATGTACTGGACAGACCCTTTTAGGATATTCAATTGTTTGTCACAATGTGAATAATCCTTGATAGCAGCAAGTGGCACATTTCCTTTGACTTGAGATCACTTGTGTTTCTAAATGATGATTGTCATTGTTTTGAGGTAGTTCAATATCATTTGAAACATAATGATTATAGACTATCTTGGATGGTGAGCTTGAGTCAGGTTAGGGCACTAGTGATAGATAAAGGATTGCCGTCTCCTTGTTTAAGGAGTGTGATGTTCTAAAGGGGCCCCCCTTATATGAGATGATTGAGAAAGTGTATGGCCATACCCAGATGACTATGTTCATCTGATCTAATCATGCTCATCGTATTGGAGTTACAGGCTTGACATGCTTGTCCAATAAGAACATCCAGTGGCAAAGGAAACATGCATGCCTTGTGAGTTTGATTCACACTTGTGCCATGGTTTGGGTGTAGTCTTGGAAGACTATTTCCTTTATATCGGGAGACAGTGATGTGTTGCTAGATACCCCTCACTGATCGTGATAACGTAAGTTATCGTTACCGACATTTAAAGGAAACCCTCAGGGTCGCACAAATTGATGATATGGCTTTCTTGAGTCAGATCGTGTGGACTGAATTGTTTTGGTTCAGTTTAAAGGAGTTTAAACTCTGATTGTAAGTGAGATCTAGCCTGATCATGTTTGATTGATTAGGGCTTGAGATCGGTAAGCTTCGATCGAGAGTAGTGATGCTAGATCGGTGAGATCAAAGGCATCAAGGGATGTACGGTTAGATCTCGAACCTTCATGGTTCAGATGAGATTTAGACCATTGCTTGGCTTGGTTCAATTTAGTCTTTAAACCGAATTCAATTGGACTGAATTCAATTGAACCGGTTCACATATGTGAACGCATGGTTCAATCGAATTGGCGTTTTGTTTTGGTTCATTAGACATGAACGTTTGAAGTGATGACTTACCATTTTGGGAATGGAGGTTTCGGAAATGGTTCTTCAACGCCTCACTTGGATGAAAAAAAAATGCTTGTCTCTTCTCAACGATTGCTGCTTGCTTTCGGTGTGGTGAGTTTGGACGAGGACAAGGAAGAGTTCATCCACGCCAAGTTCATCCTTCATCTCCTTCACGCGACAAGTGCACTTGAAGTCCTTGCTAGCACAAGGAGCAACAAGAAGAAAGGCCACTTCTCATCTTGTGTGCGCATCTTGTGGAGGAGACCCCTATTCGATCTCTTCTTCCAAGCCGACCTCCAACTCTATGGCTATGGTATAGATCTAAACTCATTCAAGTTGATCATATGCTCATGCTAAGATCGTTGAAAACACATGCTTCCGCTTGCAATTTTATGCGCCACCCCTTAGTGTTTTCGCCCCCCTCTTGAAAGGGATTGCATCAGGTTTGCGCTCCCCCTTGAAGGGGACCCTACACATTTAAGGTGAAGGCAGCACCTGTCATCTTGTTCATCAAAACTCACATGTATCATAATCCTCAAGGGATAATGACCGCAATAGTCCATGGACTTCTTGGATGTGAAATTTAAATGACTCAAGAGACAATGCAAAGTGATGGTATTGATTGAATCATTGGATTTGATCTATTCAGTGTTACATATAGAACTACAAGCTATTATCAATTGCACCACTTCCATAGAACATCCCAGATATAAAGAAATACTAATTTATTTCAAACTGAAAATCCATTCAAAATAATGGACATAATGTTCTAATACAAAAGCTAGTACATAATAGCAAAGTTCTAGTTGAAATCTTGAAGGCAGTGAGATGACATTAATAGCAGCATCCAATGCTCCGTCCCTGACTCGAAAGTCGATCCCACCAAGCCTTATTGTCCTACTTCTTTTGAGCCCTAAAAAACATATGTAAGCTCCTCATGCGATACCCAGTACCCATGAATAAGAAGTAGACATAAAGACCTCAGTAACAAAATACCTGAAGCAGATGGATTACATCCCTTCTTCTGTGCCATGCTCTTCTGGGGCCTTAATCCATCCTAAAATTTCCATGCATTCCCAGTCTTCCAAAGTTTTAGCTTCGAAGATATAGACCCATGGTCATTCCTGGATTTAGGAAAAAATCCAGAAGATCCAACAACACTCTCTTGATCATTATTTGAAGTGCCTGGTGTGAAGAGGCCTCGAAGATGTATGATGATATCATAAATCCTCATCTCATCACACTCAACCCGAACCTCAGGGGTCATGCACCTCAAAACAAGAGCAGTGTAATGTTCACTATATGCACAATGTTCAAGATAGACATTCCACTCCCCTTCTGTACTAAAATAAGGACAGGGCAGAGATGGAGGTCTTTCAAGAAGATGCATCATTTTCACATGTTCTAGCATTTTGGTCAAAATTCTGAACCATCTTGTCCAATTTGTTCCATCCAGTTTATTTTTACAAAGTTTCAATCTAGGTTCAGGAGATGGAATCATCTACAATAAGCAAACAAGCAAAATAAGTACTATGATAAAGCATTTAACAAGGACTTTGGATTAAATGCTATACTCCCACTACTTCCTAAACAAGTTAAGAACTCTCAAACTCAACATGGAAATAAGTGAGCAGGATCCTAATTTCACATGAGGTCTCCGCAACTCACGAGGGTGAGTTGGGATGCATAGAGAGTCTCATGCTTCCTTAGGTAGGCATGCCAGCCAATTGTGCCGTGCACAACTCCTCTTAGTTAAGACAGACTAGGCGCCCTGTGTCCAGCGAGGGCTGGATATAACACAGAGCCCTATCCTCTCAACAGCTGCCTCTAGTAATTCATCATGTCAGTGACATATGAAAAACTAGTCAAGTCTGATCCTAACCGTTATGCACAGGGCCAACGAGTTTCCTTGCGAAGGCGCACCCGGTCAAAACGGACTGGGGAAACCATTGCCACCACACACCTTCCAAAGATAAGTGGGTGTGTCCCACGAGGGTGGGAAACAATTCACAACACCACTAATCGATAGTTTGATGAGGCCTACGCATTAGAAGGCTACCTGACTTGATATTGTATTGAGAGTTTTTGCATGTTTGTTTTATTCTTTTCTAGCATGCAATTTTCCTATGGTTATGACAGCAAAAGGAAAAACATCACAGGCATGCTAAGGACAGAATAATAAACCATTACAGGCATGCTATTATGGTCGATATGGTCATAGTCCTTTTCATACACATAACTTGTCACGAGCCATGAGACATGTTATTGTGCATCCAAGGGTTGCGAGTCCCTGAAGCAAATCAGCCCATGCCATAAGCTGAGTGCAGAATCCTTCCTTCAACCGCAAGCCCACCACCGAGCTTCCAAAGCTGGTGCCAGTTCTAACTTCATTTGAAGAAGATACCTTGTTGTCTTGATGAAGCCTTAACCTATCTTATAACTCTACATCAAGATAGGGAGAGAACCACACGTAGGTGGAAAAGGGTTTTACAAGGATTCATCACAAGTGGAAACATGCTTCCACATCACAACACAGCAGGGCACTCGCTATGACCATATCAACCCATGGAAGAGACAAGTGGCGCATATATAAAATTTGAAAAACCAGAATAATCAAATTTTATCCCCTTATGTGCCAATTCCATCCAAAACACACTCTCTATCAAATTTATGCTAAAATTGGGATCAAGTTTTATGATGATTTCATGGACCCTATCGGCTGGCAATTTTGTCAGATCAAGAGACCCGGCCAGTCCGAAGACACAGTGCCCGTCCTACTTGACAAAATTACGTACGCCTTTGGCCTTAAATCCATCATAAACACAATCCAAATTTCGGCCATAAAAACGATAAGAGAAGATTGGATGAAAGCGCCTTCTAGGTGAAACGCGCATGGATGAAAGAAAAATTTTCCAAAAATTTTTCACACAAGCAAACGTACACCTTGTGTTTCTTGCAAGTAGCTCTGATACCACAGTTGGGGAATGCCGGGTGTAATTTAAAATTTTTGCAGTCCTAGGACGCAGCGGAAGAAGCATTACACTCGAAACACATTCCTTTCCCAAGGATCCATGCGAGAGAGAGAACACAAGGATGTGTTAGGGTTAGTACCTCTATTACTTGTTAGGATGAAGGTGCCAAGTTGAAGACGCCCAAGTGTTCGTCCTTTACAAAGTATCCACGCGTCGACCTTCTCAACGTTGCTCCCTTCCATGCTTGGTGCTAGCCTCAGGAAGAGAAGATCACCTCTTGGATTCTCCTTCTCCTTCTCCCTTTGTTCTTCACACCACAAGACTCCTCCAAGGAGACTCTCGGCCAACAAAGAAGAGGATGAAGGAAGGTGGCGCAACTAGAATTGAAGAGGGCGGCTTGGAGACTCCAAGTTGCCTTGCTTTGGTGAATTGAGCATTACAAGAGAGGGGCGCATACCCCTTCTTTTATAGGCTTTCAAGCCTCCACCGCCCATCCCCTTTCCATCTATAGATTGGCGCAATTCCTCCAAGGAATTTTCCCTAATTGATCAACCGCCACTAGCCTTGAATATCTGCAAGAATAAGGCTTGGAAAGTACCAAGCTTCTTGCCAATTTAAGAGCTAGACTTTGAGATCAATTAATTGGGACTTGCCATATATGCTCTTGGCGCAATTCCTCCAAGGAACTGCCGCAAGACATCAGCCACATACCTTCTTGAATTGGTGCTAATTGAAGCATAGAAATAATCTAGCTTCTTGCCATATCAAGAGAGGATATTTGAGTTCCATTCTAATTAGGACTTTCCATATGAGATTGACTGATTTTGTTGCTTGATTTAACCAAGCAATACATGCCTTCATATCGGCCCACACGTCCAAGCATGTTTCCAATTGAGGAAACCAATTTCCAAAAGGATTCATACACTTCATATTGGCGCAAATTGCATGTATGGAATTATCCCATGTGTAAATCCTTCTTTTATTAGGATTCAAACTTGCCTCAGTTAGACTTAATCCACAATCCCTAATTGGATTTGGACTTTAATACTAATTAGGCCCATGAAGTAAATCCCTAATTGGATTAGGATTTGCGCCCAACACAATGGGCCTCATCCAAATCCAATCTCCATTAGGATTTGAATCCAAGTTGGATTAGGATTTGCGCTCAACCACTATGGGCCTTATCCAAATCCAATTCTTATTAGGATTTGAATCCAACTCCTAATTAAATTAGGATTCCAACTCCAAGTTGGATTAGGATTCTAACTCCGAGTAGAATTAGGATTCCAACTCCTAATTAAATTAGGATTCCAACTCCTAATTGAATTAGGATTCGAATCCAACATGGTTTATAGTCCCAAGTCCAAGTTCAAATCCCAATTGGACTCAGATTCAACCATGAATCTGTCTTGGACTTAGAATCAGAATGAACTCAAATATACATTCCAAGATATCCAGATCATAAAACAACGCTAAGAGTCTATTGCATGTGACCCCGTAGGATCCACATGACGATGGAAATGATGATGAAACATCATAAGTAATGAGGGGTATCTAGCAACACATCACTACTACCCATGTCACAGGACTTAAGTCATTTGGCAACAACTCCCTAACCAGCAACAAGGATTCCCATGCATTCTAGATCCCTTTGCCTGAATTGATATCCCACCATTGGATCAGTCTCAAGTTTATTAATCCAATCTATTGGTCATGACTCAATCAGTGTGGCCACACATTCCTGTCATGCACCAATGAGGTGGGGCACCCTAAAGTGGATATCATGCTTCCTCTGAAGGAAGGGGCAAATCCTACTATTGGTCATCCATGTCTCTACATGACTTATGACATGTCCAATGACAATCGTTTTGGTCTCCCAATTACGGAGAGATGTAAGACTACATCAAAGCATATCCATCATCAAATCTAGACATGAATACCTCAAGTCTAAGGATCAATGCAAACCTCTTGCATGTGAGATTGACTTATTGACTAGACAAGTCAATCCTCACGGTGGATCACTCCAGTGCATCCAATACACCTGTATGTCTGCGTTCCTGTGCCCCGCACCCAACCAGCCCATACACCAGTCTCACATGTACCAAAGTTGTCCCATATCTGCTAAGGTACCTTGACTGGGGATAGCTTATGAGAATGGATCCAATCCAAACTCCTAGGACATTATTTATGCTACTCAATACATCAACGCAGGTAGAGAAGTCTGCATAATAACGATCATGCCTCTATTAATAAAATTATTTATATCAAAGTACATTCAAACAATGCCTGACCATGTCCATACATTGGTCTTTAGAGCATATACACCAACAGGATGCACGACGACATATCACCCCTTGAGTAGGGACTGTCGAGAACGCTCAAGTCATTACGCGCGATTGAGGAGTTGTTGTGACGATGTCTCCCATCTTCATCGACACAGCTTACTAGAGACGAGGAGGAGGATTCCGAGCATATAGAGACCGATTGATAGACTCTGTGAGTATCTCTATTTTACTCTTATGCATTTGGTATAATTATTTGATATTTTCTTGTGATATCTCACATATATTCTATGCGCAATCAGGATCTGTTAGAGTTGATGATGATACAGCCACACATTGCCCTTTACGTTTTATTTGTGTGTGTGCATTGTATTTTGATATTATGTGATTCATTTCTGGAGTTTTATTTGAAATTTGATACTAGGGCTAATATTGTGTATTTGCGATGGTATTAAACTTTTAGGATGTTGTACATGGCTTGCATGACATGGTTTTGTACATATTTGATACTTACCATGTATCTGCGATACTTTGTGGTAGTTTATGATGCTACGGTGATGATCTGGTGGTTTCTTGAATGATTTTGATATATGTTTGATATTAGATGTGAATAGTAACTCTGAAACAAAAAACTTTGATTTTGATAGTGAAACATGATGGTGTTTGATATTTGAAACTTGTTTACAGTGTAAATTGTTGATATCTTGGTTATGACATAGTTTCTGGATTTTTCTAGGTTGTGTTTCTATCTTTTGATATAATTGTACAGGTTTCTCTGAAATCCTTCATTTATTTATTTGGTGTTCATACACATGCAACAATTTAAGTCTAGGGTGCCTCTCATGTTTTTCCTTCAAAGCTTTATAGATATGTATTGAATGTTTATGATTTTTAAGGATACACAAATTGTTTTTATCCTTAATTTTTAACTTGGAAAGCATTTTGGGCATTTAATTTGATGACTTAGAAAATTTTTTAGATTTCATGAGAACTTAAATTATTAAGTAAATTCTACCCTGGTATTGATAAAATTTATATATAGATTGTTATATATTCAAACGACATGTGTATAGTGTTTTTATACTTTAAGTTTAATTTATCTGTCTTTGCTTGATAGGAAGATTTTATAAATAGAAAATCGGTGATATATCTTTAATTTGAGATTTGCTCCAACTCCTATGGTTGAGAGATCTGAGGTCATGAGTTATATTATACCACGAGTTGGTATACGTTAAGTCTGTTACGATCAAGTACCGATAACGACTTAAATATCATGCCACTGATTGGCTTTCTCTATATTAAAAAAATAATAAAAGAGAAAAAAAAAGAAAGAGAGAGAAACAAAGAAGAGAAGACTCCTCTACTTGGCACTATGAAACATTGGTAGTGGTACTGAAGACATGAGTTGAAGTCTAGAAATAAAATAAAAAAAATGGGGAGATAGCTATAGGTTAAGTGGACAACTCCACTGACTTTAAGATCGAGACTATGAGTTAAAATATATTGCTCTGCAGTATACTTTAAATAATGTTATCGCACATGACAGTTTAAAGACCAAATTGCATTAAAAATCTCTTATCTATAGTTTCACCAAAGTACTTTAAGTAAATTTCTATCTATTGATTAAAGAGGATTTATTAAGCCTAAAAGTATTTGATGCTTAATATTTGTTGAATGGATACTATGACATGAATTGTGAATTTTATCTTCCTTAGATTGTAAATTCTTGATGATTTATTCTTACTGTGATTTCTCTTAAATCATTTAAGATCTGAAATGTAAACTAAGAGCTTTATTGATGGGAGAACAAATGAATATTCCTTATCTTTACATTCTCTATGCATATCCGTCGACGACAGCGAAACAGGTTTAAACAGTAACAATTTGTAATGCGATGTAAAAAACAAAAGTAATAAACTGATACGTTGATACAAGAAATAATTTAATCTAAAATTATCAAAATTTCACCTAAGATTGTTAGAACAAGGGTAGATTAAACTATTTCTATATAATCAACAAAAATAACAAAGTAAATAACAAGAACGAAAGAACCTGGAGGTGCAGAGAAACCTGCTATCCTTAGGTGATTTTTTGGGCCCTCGTGTGAGCAAAATCCAGAGATATCACCCAGGATACAACCAAGATTCTTCTCCTGCGGATCACGACCGTGGAGAAGTTGATCGACCACCTTTGATCTTTGAGCAGCAAAAGAAGAAATAGAGCTGGGGGAATTTTGCAAATGTTATTAGCTGTGCAAATTCTGTTGTGTCTATACCCAGGGGTCATAAGCCAATTTATAGGCTAAACCCCCACGGTTAGAATCGTTGGATTAGATCCAACGGCTACCACAAATGTGCCACTAATAGCCTTGCCAAAATTAAAATAGCAAATGAATTAAATAAAATATAAAATAATTAAATATAGAAAAATAAAAAAGGATGGTTTTAATTTTAAATTCCAACAGATGCAAAACCCGGCAAGGCAAAGGGTCTAGTGGCGCAAACCATCAAGAAGGGGCGGCAAGGGTTAATGGGTATGTGAGCAATTAGTATTTAGGTTTTAGAAACTCTCTAAGAGATTTCCATAAACCCCTTGCAATTGCCCAAGACTTACCAAAGAAGTCTATCATGCCATAGATGCATCAAGCCTTGCCATAGATGCCAGGTTTCCATCCAAGTATAAGAGAGGAGGTGCCAAAACATGCCTAATGGACCAATATGCATCTATCTCAACCCATTATGCCCTTGGCGCCAATGGGGTGGGATTTCATCCCCATTATACCCTTTTCCCTAATCCTCTCTTCATTATAACTAGTTATTGGGCCCTCATTGGGTAATGAACAAGCCCAAACTTCATTACATGGGTTGATTAAGCCATTGGATTTAATCCAATGCAACCCTAATTCGAATTTGACCAACCATGGTCAAATATGGGTCAACCTACCAAAAATGAAGTTTGGCACCAATAACTCTCTTCCATCTCATTAGGCCCAAATAGATCCGAGCTATCCAATAACTCGATCATAAGGCTTCCTGATCAATATGAGAACTCAAGTATCAAGGTGTGCAACCCTGTAGGTTCCTTTGACGTTGGCAGTGCTAACCTAAGGTCACCACATGCAGTGAGTGGCACCTAGCAGTGCATCGCTGCTACCCAAGTCATCGGAATGGATATCGACATCGACATCCCCATCATCGCAACTAGGTGCATATTCATTACAGTCTCTTTGCCAAACTGATATCCGATTGGACAAGTATGTCATAACTTGTTTTCACCCAATCACATGGTTATGACTAAATTAGGTTCTCACCTGGGTATGGCCATACACATTCAATCATAGAACCATAGAGGAGCTCCATGGATATCAAGCTTCCCTTAAGAAGGGGTAAATCCTCTATCTGTACATTGACCTTTACATATGGGTCGTGACATACTCAATGACAACCGTTTTAACCTCCCAACTACAACGAGGTGTTATGTTGCTTCAAAGCATGTCCCTAACCATATAGAAGAGTCAATGACATTAAGTCAAGGGATTAATGCATCTTCTATCACTTGTGAGGATAACTCATGACACCGAGTCATTACCTTACAGCGGGTTGGTCCAGTATATGCATCACTGATATACCCATATGTCTGCACTAGCACCTCGTACCAAACTAGCCCATATACTTGTCTCTCAAGTACCATGGCTATCCCATATCCACTAAGGTACATTGACTAGGGACAATAGTTTGAGCACAGATCCAATCTGGCTCCAAGGACATTGTCATGTAAGTACACAATCGCAGATGTAGACAAACAATGATAATGACAATGCTAGAATGATATATATGAAAGTGGGGTTGAAACCCTAAACGCATGCACTTCTAAAATTTTGCATGGGCGGAAACTTTAGGTTTCATGTGGATCGCATGTGGCATGAATATATGATCAACTTAAAACTTGCAAAGATCATTTTGTGATCTTACCGTTGCCATTGTTTGGATGGCGACTTGGAAGCAAGAGGGCGATGTGGCTCTCCTCCAAAGTGCACGCACACAAGATGGCGATGGCTTCCTCCTTGGCGTTCCTTGTGCTAGCAAAGCTCTCCAAGGTGTCCTAGCCGTATGAAGGAGATCAGATGTTTTCTTGGCTGGCCGAATACCTTCAATCACCCTCGTGGAGACGAGACACACGAGAGAGCTTAAGGCGAGAGAGGCGTTGAGGCGTTTTCTCTATACGTGGGAAGTGTCATGGCTTCCAAAAATAGTAAGTCATGACTTCATACGTTCACACTTAGTGAACCAATCAAAACGCCCCTTATAATTGAACCATGCGTTCACATAAGTGAACCGGTTCAATTGACATGGTCTAGATCTCATTAAACCAAAAAGGCTCAAGATCTAACCACACATCTCTTGATGCTCTTGATCTCATCGATCAAGCATCAATTCTCTCGATCGAAGCTTACCGATCTCAAGCCCTAATCAATCAAACATGATCAGACCAGATCTCACTTACAATCAGAGTTTAAACTCCTTTAAACTGAACCAAAACAATTCAGTCCACACGATCTGACATAAGTAAGCCATATCATCAAATTGTGCGACCCTAAGGGTTTCCTTTAAATGTCGGTAACGATAACTTATGTTATCACGATCAGAGAGGGGTATCTAGCAACACATCACTGTCTCCCGATATAAAGGAAAGAGTCTTCCAAGACTACTCCCAAACCATAGCACAAGTGTGAACCCAAGTCACTTGACATATGTGTTTCCTTTGCCACTGGATGTTCTCGTTGGACAAGCGTGTCAAGCCTGTAACTCCAACATGATGAGAGTGGTTAGATCAGATGAACATAGTCATCTAGGTATGGCCATACACTTTCTCAACCATCTCATACAGGGGGCCCCTTTAGAACATCACACTCCAAACAAGGAGAAGGCAAACCTATATCTATCACTAGTGCCCTAACATGACTCATGCCCATTATCCAAGATAGTCTATAACCATTATATTTCAAATGATATTGAACTACCTCAAGACAATGCCAATCATCATTTAGAAACACAAGTGATCTCAAGTCAGAGGAAATATGCCACTTGTTTGCATATAAGGATTATTCACATTGTGACAAGCAATTGAATATCCTAAGTAGGGTCAGTCCAGTACATCCAATGCACCTATGAGTCTACATCTTATTCCATGCTCGAAGCATCCTATAAGATTAGAACACATATTAGTCTCAATCATATCAAGGCTGTCTCATGTTCACCAAGATATCTTGACTAAGGACTATACTGCATGTCAGCCAAGCTGAACACCATTGAGACATTATTCAGAAGTATATATATAGCAGCAGATAATGCAACAACCATTGCCTTTATAAACATAGTTTATACATGATACTGATAATAACCCAAGGCCTCAAACATTAGCCTTAAGGGCATACCCCAACAATCTCCCACTTGCACTTAATCTAATGGTTGAGAAATCTCAAACCCATATTATTACAGTGCTTCTCATGCTTCTGCTGCGCCAGAGGCTTTGTAAGCGGGTCAGCTAGATTGTCATCTGTATGAACCTTGCAGATCTTGATCTCTCCACGATCTATGATCTCACGGATCAAATGAAACCTTCTCTGTATGTGCTTGGACTTCTGGTGTGACCGTGGTTCCTTTTCTTGTGCTATTGCTCTAGTGTTATCACAGAAGATAACCAATGGATCTGCACTCGAAGGAACAACACCAAGTTCTTGAACGAACTTACGAATTCACACTGCCTCCTTGGATGCTTCTGAGGCTGCAACATACTCGGCTTCTGTTGTGGAATCAGCAACAATTGATTGTTTGAAACTTTTCCACACCACTGCTCCTCCATTCAAGCTAAAAACATAGCCTGATTGCGATCGGAAATCATCCTGGTCAGATTGGAACGAAGCGTCAGTATATCCTTCAATACTGAGTTCTTCCTGACCTCCATAAATCAAGAACATATCTTTGGTCCTCCGAAGATATTTTAAAATGTTCTTGACCGCAATTCAGTGTGCCTTACCTGGATTACTTTGGAATCGACTGGTCACGCTTAACCCGTAAGCGACGTCTGGGCGAGTACACAACATCGCATACATAATGGACCCAATAGCCGAAGCATAAGGCGTGTTGTCCATTTCATCTTTCTCAGACTGTGTTTGAGGACACTGGCTCTTCGAAAGATTCAGACCATGTCTGACTAGAAGATTTCCTCTTTTAGAATTTTCTAAATGGAATCTCTCCAGGACTTTATCGATGTAAGTACTATGGCACAACCCGAGAAGCCTCTTAGATCTATCTCTGTAGATCTTCACACCTAATACATAGGCTGCTTCTCCTAAATCTTTCATCTGGAAACATTTTCTTAACCATGCTTTGACCGCATGCAGTTCAGGAATATCGTTTCCTATGATCAAGATATCATCGACGTAGAGGACTAGGAAAGTAATCACGCTCCCACTAAACCTCTTATATACACACGGGTCATCTTCATTTTTGATGAAACCAAATTCACAAACTGATTCATCAAAACGAATATTCCAGCTTCTAGATGCTTGTTTTAGTCCATAAATGGACTTCTTTAATTTGCATATTTTATGACGATCTGATGGATTGATGAAACCTTCAGGTTGTGTCATATACACATCCTCTTCTAGTTTTCCATTAAGGAAAGCGGTCTTCACATCCATTTGCCAGATCTCATAATCATAATATGCTGCTATCGCGAGAATAATCCGAATAGACTTGAACATAGCTACAGGAGAGAAAGTTTCATCATAATCTATTCCGTAGATTTGTTTGAAACCTTTCGCAACTAGCCTGCCTTTATAGGTAACCACGTTACCATCCATGTCAATCTTCTTCTTGAAGATCCACTTACAGCCTATAGGGATTACTCCCTGAGGCGGATCAACCAAATCCCAGACTTGGTTATCTGACATGGAGTCCATCTCGGTTCGCATAGCTTCAAGCCATCTTGCTGATTCCGGGCCACTGACCGCATCCGCATAAGTAAGGGGTTCATCATCAATGATGTAGACTCCGTCATAGCGCTCAGGCTGTCGACGGATCCTTCCCGATCTTTGCGGTTCCCGTGATATCTGAGCCTCAGGTTGAACATCAACCTGTTCTATTTGCTCAGGCTCATCCAACTGAGCTTGACTACTTTGTCCTTCTTCTGGATTCTCATCCAGCTTTATTTCTCTCCCACTGGCTTCTTGCAGAAGAAATTCCTTCTCAAGAAAAATAGCCGTACGAGCAACAAATACTTTGTTCTCTTTGGGATCGTAGAAATAATAACCCTTAGTTTCTTTAGGGTAACCGACAAAGAAACATTTATAAGATCTGCTCTCCAGTTTCCCAGAGGCGAGCTTTTTGACATAAGCCTCGCAACCCCATATTTTAATAAATGTCAAGCTCGGCTGTTTCCCATACCATAATGAAAGTCCCCTTAATCTAGGGGGCCGAAACCCTAAGGGAGGCGCATATAAAAATTCGCATGGGAAGCTAGGGTTTCAAGAGATCTTAATATATCATATGATCAACTTTCGAATGCTAGTATAGAAGAGAAAGATCCATACCATCGCCATCTCTTGGATGGTGTCTTGGAAGCAGAGAGCGAGAGGATCTCCTCCAAAGGATGCGCACACAAGATGAAGAGGTGCTTGTCGTATAGAAGGAAAGAGATGTTTTTTCTTCTTGGCCGAATCCACTCCTAGAGACTTGAAGTCGTCACCACACACGAGTGTGTCGAGAGAGAAGGGCGAGAGGCGAGAATAGAGCTTCCCTTTTGCGTGAACGTGAGGCGTGGTCACGTTTAGAGAAGTGCTATCTAAAAATAGCAAAGTCTCCAATTCATGCGACCATGAATTTTCCTTAACGCTATTAGCTCTCCCCTTTGAACCATGCGCTCATATGATGAGCCGGTTCAAGTTGGTTCAGTTCAAGAAACCAAATAAGCCAAGCAATTAGTCTATATCTCAATTAAACCCTAAGGCTTCAGATCTAACCGTTGATCTCTCGATGCTTCTGATCTTACCGATCTAGCATCCATTCTCTCAATCGAAGCTTACCGATCTCAAGCCCTAATCAATCAAACATGATCAGACCAGATCTCACTTACAATCAGAGACTAAATTCCTTTAAACTGAACTTAAACAATTCAGTCCACACGATCTGACTTAAGTAAGCCATATCATCAAATTGTTCGACCCTGAGGGTTTCCTTTAAATGTCGGTAATGATAACTTACGTTATCACGAACAGTGAGGGGTATCTAGCAACACATCACTGTCTCCCGATATAAAGAAAAGAGTCTTCCAAGACTACACCCAAACAACAGCACAAGTGTGAATCAACTCACTAGGCATACATGATTCCTTTGCCACTGGATGTTCTTATTGGACAAGCGTGTCAAGCTTGTAACTCCAATATGATGAGCATGATTAGATCAGATGAACACAGTCACCTGGGTATGGCCATACACTCTCTCAATCATCTCATCCAGGGGGCCCCTTTAGAACATCACACTCCTTAAACAAGGAGACGGCAATCCTATGTCTATCACTAGTGCCCTAACCTGACTCAAGCTCACCATCCAAGATAGTCTATAATCATTATGTTTCAAATGATATTGAACTACCTCAAAACAATGACAATCATCATTTAGAAACACAAGTGATCTCAAGTCAGAGGACATGTGCCACTTGTAGCAAACAAGGATTATTCACATTGTGACAAGCAATTGAATATCCAAATAGGGTCTGTCCAGTACATCCAATGTACCCATGAGTCTACATCTTATTCCATGCTCGAAGCATCCTATAAGATTAGAACACATATTAGTCTTAATCATATCAAGGCTGTCTCATGTTCACCAAGATATATCAACTAAGGACTTAACTGGATGTCAGCCTAGCTGAACAGCTTAGAGACATTATTCAGAAGTACACTTATTGCAGCAGACAATGTAACAAACTGAATAACAACCATGCCTTTATAAACATAAGAGTTTATACATTATACTGTTACAATCCCAAGGCTTCAAACATTAGCCTTAAGGGCATACCCCAACAATCTCCCACTTGCACTTAATCTAATGGTTGAGAAATCTCAAACCCATATTATTACAGTGCTTCTCATGCTTCTGCTGCGCCAGAGGCTTGGTAAGCGGGTCTGCCAGATTGTCATCTGTATGAACCTTGCAGACTTTGATCTCGCCACGATCTATGATCTCCCTGATCAAATGAAACCGTCTCTGTATGTGCTTGGACTTCTGGTGCGACCGTGGTTCCTTTGCTTGTGCGATTGCTCCAGTGTTATCACAGAAGATAACCAAAGGATCTGCACTCGAAGGAACAACACCAAGTTCTCTCACGAACTTACGAATCCACACTGCCTCCTTGGATGCTTCCGAGGCTGCAACATACTCGGCTTCTGTTGTGGAATTAACAACAGTTGACTGTTTGAAACTCTTCCACACCACCGCTCCTCCATTCAAGCTAAAAACATAGCCTGATTGCGATCGGAAATCATCCTGGTCAGATTGGAACGAAGCGTCAGTATATCCTTCAATATTGAGTTCTTCCTGACCACCATACACCAAGAACATATCTTTGGTCCTCCGCAGATATTTTAAAATGTTCTTGACCGCAATCCAGTGCGCCTGACCTGGATTACTTTGGAACCGACTGGTCACGCTTAACCCGTAAGCGACGTCTAGGCGAGTACACAACATCGCATACATAATGGACCCAATAGCCGAAGCATAAGGCGTATAGTCCATTTCATCTTTCTCAGTCTGTGTTTGTGGACACTGACTCTTTGAAAGATTCAGACCATGTCTGACTGGAAGATATCCTCTTTTAGAATTCTCTAAATGAAATCTCTCCAGGACTTTATCGATGTAAGTACTCTGGCACAGCCCGAGAAGCCTCTTAGATCTATCCCTGTAGATCTTCACACCTAACACATAGGCTGCTTCTCCAAGATCTTTCATCTGGAAACACTTTCTTAACCATGCCTTAACCGCATGCATTTCAGGAATGTCGTTTCCAATGATCAAGATATCATCGACGTAGAGGACTAGGAAAGTAATCACGCTCCCACTAAACCTCTTATATACACACGGGTCATCCTCGTTCTTGATGAAACCAAACTCACTGATTGATTCATCAAAACGAATATTCCAGCTTCTAGATGCTTGTTTAAGTCCATAAATGGACTTCTTTAACTTGCATATCTTATGACGATCTGATGGATTAGTGAAACCTTCTGGTTGTGTCATATACACATCCTCATCCAGATTTCCATTCAGGAAAGCTGTCTTCACATCCATTTGCCAAATCTCATAATCATAATATGCAGCTATCGTGAAAAGAATCCGAATAGACTTAAACATAGCTACAGGTGAGAAAGTTTCATCATAATATATCCCGTAGATTTGTTTGAAACCTTTCGCAACTAGCCTGCCTTTATAGGTAACCACGTTACCATCCATGTCAATCTTCTTCTTGAAGATCCATTTACAGCCTATAGGGATAACTCCCGGAGGCGGATCAACCAAATCCCAAACTTGGTTATCTGACATGGAGTCCATCTCGGCGCGCATAGCTTCAAGCCATCTCGCTGATTCCGGTCCAGTGACCGCATCCGCATAAGTGAGGGGTTCATCATTATCAATGATGTAGACTCCGTCATAGCGCTCAGGCTGTCGACGGATCCTTCCCGATCTTCGCGGTTCCCGTGATATCTGAGCCTCAGGTTGTTCAATAACCTGATCAACCGGCTCAGGCTCATCCAACTATGCTTGACTACTTTGTCCTTCCTCTGGATTCTCATCCAGCTTTATTTCTCTCCCACTGGCCTCTTGCAGACGAAACTCCTTCTCAAGAAATATGGCCGTCCGAGCAACAAATACCTTGTTCTCTTTGGGATCGTAGAAATAATAACCCTTAGTTTCCTTAGGGTAACCGACAAAGATACATTTGTCAGATCTGCACTCTAGTTTCCCAGAGGCGAGCCTTTTTACATAAGCCTCGCAGCCCCAGATCCTGATAAATGTCAAGCTAGGCTGTTTCCCATACCATAATTCATATGGGGTCTTAGAAACTGCCTTGGATGGCACTCGGTTTAGTACCTTTGCAGCTGTTTCCAGTGCAAATCCCCAAAAGGAATGTGGAAGAGTAGCCTGACTCATCATAGAACGAACCATATCAAGTAACGTTCTATTTCTCCTTTCGGACACACCATTCCATTGCGGTGTTCCTGGCGGAGTGAGCTGTGAGATAATCCCACACTCCTTCAGATAGTCAGTAAACGCATGACTTAGGTATTCTCCACCTCGATCAGAACGAAGTGCCTTGATATTTCGGCCTAGCTGATTCTGTACTTCATTCTTGAACTCTTTGAACTTGTCAAAAGATTCACTTTTATGTCTCATTAAATAGACATACCCATATCTACTGAAATCATCAGTAAAGGTAATGAAGTACTGATAGCCACCTCTGGCATGTTTACTAAATGGCCCACACACATCACTGTGTATAAGGTCAAGTAAACCTGAAGCCCTTTGACCTTTGTTAGGAAAAGGTGACTTCGTCATTTTACCCATTAAACAAGCTTTGCATGTATCAATCTCCTCATAGGAGAATGATCCCAGCAGTCCATGATCATGCAACCGCTTAATGCGTTTCTTGTTAATATGGCCTAAACGACTATGCCATAGCAAGGTGCTATCATCAGCATACTTGGCTTTCTTAATATCAATATTTTGTATAGAACATTCCATGTCCAACATGAACAACCCATTGTTAATTGAACCAGTAGCATAAACAATATTATCAAAAGATAAAACACACTTTGAAATATTGCATTCAAAGGAAAATCCCTTCCTGACAAGAGCAGGAATAGAGATAATATTCTTAGTAATGCTGGGAACAAAGTAACAACTGTTTAGTTCTAATACAAGTCCAGATGGCAAAGAGATGAAATAGTCTCCTACAGTAACAGCAGCAACCCGTGCCCCGTTTCCAACTCGTAGGTCCACCTCATGCTGTCCCACCTGTCTTCTTCTCTTGAGTTCCTGTACATTTGAACAAATGTGAACTCCACATGCAGTGTCCAACACCCATGAAATAGAAGAAGATGAAACCATGACTTCCGTCACATATATACCTGAGCCAGAAGCAAAGCTTCCCCTCTTATCTCCTTGGAGCGCTTTACAGTCCTTTTTCCAGTGACCCAGCTGGCCACAGTGGAAACATCTGTATTCCTTTGACCGCTTGACTTTTTGCTTCAGTGCCTTGCTGTAACTCTTGACAGGGGTCTTGCCCTTCTTCCCCTTCTTCTTGTTCCTTGAAGGAACCATTAAGACAGAGGTTGAAGGCTTTCCCTTCAGAGTTTCCTCAGTAGTCAAGAGCATATTCAGCAGCTCTGCCGGAGTACAATCGATTTTGTTCATATTAAAGTTAATAATGAACGCATCGAAAGAGGGCGGGAGAGACTGCAGAATAATGTCTACAGCAAGCTCCTGATTGATGGTATGCCCCAGTTTCTCTAGAGCTTCCTTGTGCCCAATCATCTTGAGCACGTGAGCTCCCACTGGGCTCCCTTCAGCCAGTTTGCTCTGAAAGAACAGCTTTGTCAGATTATAGCATTCTGTCCTCGCCTGTGCAGCATACAGCATCTTGAGGTTTGCTATCATGTCTATAGCAGACATATCCTCATGCTGACGCTGCAGCGGTGGCGTCATAGACGCTAGCATCAGGCAAGCGACATCAATGCTATCATTGACGTGCTTTTCATAAGCTTCCCGAACCGCCCTTGCGGCGTTCGGAGCGGGCTGAGGCGGTATCGCCGTCTCGAGGACGTACAGTTTCCTCTCTGCCTTAAGATCAATCTTAAGGTGTCCGAACCAGTCTGAGAAGTTCGGCCCAGCAAACTTCTCCCTTTCCAGTAGGGATCGCACATTGAAGCTCATGGTGTTCGTTGCTGCAGGTATCTACAACAATGCAAGAACAGCAAGGTCAGTATCAATGTTAAGAATCAATCAGGACTTAAGAATGATTCCTTTTTCTCACTATTTTATCTGGCTGAAAAATCCAGCAAAACAGCCCGAAAGAGTAGAACTCTTTTAGTGAGATGGGATCCAGATTTCATACTTGGTCTCCGCGTCCCGCTCAGGCGAGATAAGATGCACAGAGAGTACAAGCACTAATTTCTGGTAGGCAGTCCCTGCCAATCGCCAACCCGTGCGATTCCCCTTCATCTGGGCAATCCAGCAGACTGTGCCAACTGAGTTGGTACAACACAATCTCTGACCCCACAGATGGCTGCCTCCATGCGCTACCATATGCGCCACATATGTAGCCTACATGGTCAAGCTGACCCGACCTACTCCCTGGACCACCACGTGCTATGCTGAGCAACGAGAAGCGATAAATCCCTTCTCTGTAACACGCAGGTGTAATCCCGCACCGTCTGAAGATAGATGGACGTGCCCACTGAGTGGGTACAACATGGCTCCAACGATAATCAGAACAGTGAGGTTTCGCGTCAGAAGGCATACGAGCTTGATATTTTAGCGTTGGATTTTAACGGTCTTTTATCTTCTTCACTATCATGCAATTCCTATGGTGATAGCAGAAGATAAATAAATCATGCTATTCTACTTATTTAAACAATAAAAGAAAGCATGGATCTTATGTGGTAAAAGCCCATAGCCTAAGTAAGACCTTAAGATACTTAAGTCTTCACTTGCTTTTCTTCATGGGTCTTTAGCTGCTCATCAGGCCCAAACCAGGGCTCAAGCGCCATTTGCAACTGAGGTGCGCCCACCAGGGAAAATGCGCCCGGTCCCAGAGTCGAACCCTGGACCTCCCTCCTGGTCTAGCATCAAGCTGCATGCGCCTCTGCCAAGTGTACTCTGTGCTCTTGTCTGATTAACTTACAAATTAATCTATCTAGACAAGATTGACTCGCAGGTCAATTACATTTTATAAATTAAAACAATGTGATGCGCAGATCACAATAATTAATTTACATTTTAATACAGGCACACAGGCCCCAGCACAGCACACATTTAACATGGGTAGCCCACATAAGAATAAATAAACAAGCATAAGCATCAATCATTATGTGATCCAATCATGAAAATTAAATTTCGAAAACCCCATAGGCATCAATTTTAATTTTCTTATATGCCCTCACTACCTTACAACGGTCCATTACTAGGGATCCACTCATCCAACCTAGTCAGATCCAGTGCCCTTGCATGCACCAAGTCCTAACCGACTTGAGTCGACCAAAAGGTCAACCATGCATGCGCCAGGGCTGAACAACCCTCATGAGTTCTGGCAAGCGGGTGTGACCCCGGGCCTAACTCATGTGTGTTCACTAGTCGTCTCAATCAGACACCGCTACACGCCTGTCTGCAGTCGACCTATAGCCACCAGATGCTTGCGCACAGGTGCTATCTGGTCAACCCATCAAGGCTGTCAGATGGTCTGATCAGACATTTTGGATCTAACCTAGGGGATGACTTCAACCCTAATAACCCGTCTAAGGGTTTACAGTAAGGCCTTAGATCTATAGTGAGTCGCGCATGTCATGAAAGTTTTGAAAACAAAAACTAAAACATGTAAAGCATGCGCCAACATAAGTTCATCTCATACATGCGCCACAAACAAAATACATCTATCTGGTATTTTCGCATGATGAGAAATATTAGATCTAAACATTCAACATACATGGATCACCATAAGCAATCATATGAATATATAAAACCTGGCCTCTGATACCAATTGAAAGTCCCCTTAATCTAGGGGGCCGAAACCCTAAGGGAGGCGCATATAAAAATTCGCATGCGAAGCTAGGGTTTCAAGAGATCTTAGTATATCATATGATCAACTTTCGAATGCTAGTATAGAAGAGAAAGATCCATACCATCGCCATCTCTTGGATGGTGTCTTGGAAGCAGAGAGCGAGAGGATCTCCTCCAAAGGATGCGCACACAAGATGAAGAAGCCGCCTACTCCCTTGGTGCTCCTTGTGCTAGCAAGGTTCCAAGAGGTGCTTGTCGTATGGAAGGAAAGAGATGTTTTTTCTTCTTGGCCGAATCCTCTCCTAGAGACTTGAAGTCATCACCACACACGAGTGTGTCGAGAGAGAAGGGCGAGAGGCGAGAATAGAGCTTCCCTTTTGCGTGAACGTGAGGCGTGGTCACGTTTAGAGAAGTGCTATCTAAAAATAGCAAAGTCTCCAATTCATGCGACCATGAATTTTCCTTAACGCTATTAGCTCTCCCCTTTGAACCATGCGCTCATATGATGAGCCGGTTCAAGTTGGTTCAGTTCAAGAAACCAAATAAGCCAAGCAATTAGTCTAGATCTCAATTAAACCCTAAGGCTTCAGATCTAACCGTTGATCTCTCGATGCTTCTGATCTTACCGATCTAGCATCCATTCTCTCAATCGAAGCTTACCGATCTCAAGCCCTAATCAATCAAACATGATCAGACCAGATCTCACTTACAATCAGAGACTAAATTCCTTTAAACTGAACTTAAACAATTCAGTCCACACGATCTGACTTAAGTAAGCCATATCATCAAATTGTGCGACCCTGAGGGTTTCCTTTAAATGTCGGTAACGATAACTTACGTTATCACGAACAGTGAGGGGTATCTAGCAACACATCACTGTCTCCCGATATAAAGAAAAGAGTCTTCCAAGACTACACCCAAACAACAGCACAAGTGTGAATCAACTCACTAGGCATACATGATTCCTTTGCCACTGGATGTTCTTATTGGACAAGCGTGTCAAGCTTGTAACTCCAATATGATGAGCATGATTAGATCAGATGAACACAGTCACCTGGGTATGGCCATACACTCTCTCAATCATCTCATCCAGGGGGCCCCTTTAGAACATCACACTCCTTAAACAAGGAGACGGCAATCCTATGTCTATCACTAGTGCCCTAACCTGACTCAAGCTCACCATCCAAGATAGTCTATAATCATTATGTTTCAAATGATATTGAACTACCTCAAAACAATGACAATCATCATTTAGAAACACAAGTGATCTCAAGTCAGAGGACATGTGTCACTTGTAGCAAACAAGGATTATTCACATTGTGACAAGCAATTGAATATCCAAATAGGGTCTGTCCAGTACATCCAATGTACCCATGAGTCTACATCTTATTCCATGCTCGAAGCATCCTATAAGATTAGAACACATATTAGTCTTAATCATATCAAGGCTGTCTCATGTTCACCAAGATATATCAACTAAGGACTTAACTGGATGTCAGCCTAGCTGAACAGCTTTGAGACATTATTCAGAAGTACACTTATTGCAGCAGACAATGTAACAAACTGAATAACAACTATGCCTTTATAAACATAAGAGTTTATACATGATACTGTTACAATCCCAAGGCCTCAAACATTAGCCTTAAGGGCATACCCCAACAATCTCCCACTTGCACTTAATCTAATGGTTGAGAAATCTCAAACCCATATTATTACAGTGCTTCTCATGCTTCTGCTGCGCCAGAGGCTTGGTAAGCGGGTCTGCCAGATTGTCATCTGTATGAACCTTGCAGACTTTGATCTCGCCACGATCTATGATCTCCCTGATCAAATGAAACCGTCTCTGTATGTGCTTGGACTTCTGGTGCGACCGTGGTTCCTTTGCTTGTGCGATTGCTCCAGTGTTATCACAGAAGATAACCAAAGGATCTGCACTCGAAGGAACAACACCAAGTTCTCTCACGAACTTACGAATCCACACTGCCTCCTTGGATGCTTCCGAGGCTGCAACATACTCGGCTTCTGTTGTGGAATTAGCAACAGTTGACTGTTTGAAACTCTTCCACACCACCGCTCCTCCATTCATAGATCACTGTGAATGAAATCATCACAGTTTACTGAAATCATCAGTAAAGGTAATGAAGTATGAATAGCCACCTCTGGCATGTTTACTAAATGGCCCACACACATCACTGTGAATGAGGTCAAGTAAACCTGAAGCCCTTTGACCTTTGTTTGAAAAAGGAGTCTTCGTCATTTTGCCTATTAAACAAGCTTTGCATGTATCAAGCTCCTCATAGGAGAATGATCCCAGCAGTCCATGGTCATGCAACCGCTTAATGCGCTTCTTGTTAATATGGCCTAAACGACTATGCCATAGCAAGGTGCTGTCATCAGCATACTTGGCTTTCTTATTATCAATTTGTTGTACAGAACATTCCATGTCCAACATGAATAACCCATTGTTAATCGACCCAGTAGCATAAACAATATTATCAAATGAAATACAACACTTTAAAGTTTTGCATTC
This sequence comes from Costus lasius, assembly GCA_027563935.2. Classification (NCBI taxonomy): domain Eukaryota; kingdom Viridiplantae; phylum Streptophyta; class Magnoliopsida; order Zingiberales; family Costaceae; genus Costus; species Costus lasius. The sequence continues at coordinate 58,071,014 of CM050454.1, read as the reverse complement.
AAAGGAAAACCCTTTCCTGACAAGAGCAGGAATAGAGATAATATTCTTAGTTATGCTTGGCACAAAATAACAATTGTCAAGTTCTAATACAAGACCAGATGGTAAAGAGATGTTATATTGTCCTACAGCAACAGCAGCAACCCGTGCCCCGTTTACAACTCGTAGGTCCACCTCATGCTGTCCCACCTGTCTTCTTCTCTTGAGTTCCTGTACATTTGAACAAATGTGAACTCCACATGCAGTGTCCAACACCCATGAAATAGAAGAAGATACCATGACTTCAGTCACGAAAATACCTGAGCCAGAAGCGAAAGCCTTGCTTCCCTTCTTGTCTCCTTGGAGCGCTTTACAGTCATTTTTCCAGTGACCCAACTGGCCACAATGGAAACATCTGTATTCCTTTGACCGCTTCATCTTTTGTTTTAGAGCTTTGTTATAGCTCTTGATAGGGGCTTTGCCCTTCTTCCCCTTCTTCTTGTTCCTTGAAGGAACCATCAAGACAGAGGATGAAGGCTTTCCCATTTCAAGAGTCTGCTCTGTAGTACTGAGCATGTTCAGTAACTCTGCCGGTGTACAGTCGATCTTGTTCATATTAAAATTAATGATGAATGGATCGAAAGAGACCGGGAGAGACTGCAATATGATGTCTACAACAAGTTCCTGATTGATGGTATGTCCCAGTTTCTCAAGAGCCTCTTTGTACCCAATCATCTTGAGTACGTGAGCTCCCACTGGACTCCCTTCAGTCAGTTTGCTCTGAAAGAAAAGTTTTGTCAAGTTATAGCGTTCTGTCCTTGCCTGTGCAGCATACAGCATCTTGAGATTTGCTATAATTTCAATAGCAGATAAATCCTCATGCTGACGCTGTAGCTCTGGCGTCATAGACGCAAGCATAAGGCAAGCGACATCAATGCTATCATTGACATGCTTCTCATAAGCATCCCGAACCGCCCTTGCGGCGTTCGCAGCGGGTTGAGGAGGTATTGCCGTCTCAAGGGCATACAGCTTCCTCTCAGCCTTAAGAACAATCTTAAGGTGTCCGTACCAGTCTGAGAAGTTTGGCCCAGCAAACTTCTCCCTTTCCAGTAAGGATCGCACATTGAACCCTGTGGTGTTCGTTGCTGCAGGAAACTACAACAAAGCAAGAACAACAAGGTCAGTATCAATGTTGCAGGTCCCCTACTCCCTAATGGGGAGGGCGAAACCCAAATAAGATGGCGCATAAAATTTTTCTAGCGGAAGCAAGGGTTTCTTAGAATCGTTTGCATAGACATATGATTAACTTGTTAAACAACTAGTATAGATCATACCATAGCCATTGTGTAGATGTCGGCTTGGAAGAAGAGAACAAATCTGATCTCCTCCAAAAGATGCGCACACAATGAGATGTTGCCTACTCCCTTGTTGCTTCTTGTGCTAGCAAGGCACCAAGGTATCTTGATCGAATAAAAGGAAATGAGAGATGAACTCTCTTGCTTGGCCGAACTTTCTCCAAGACATCTTTTTCTCCACACGAGAGTGTCGTCGAGAGCAAGCAGCAAAGGGTTGAATGGAGCGTGAAACCAACCGAACGTGGATGCGTTTCTATTTTGGAACTTCCAAAAATAGCAAACGAAAACGTTCATGCGTTATGCGTTCACTTCAAGTGAACCAAATGCTTATCCCACTCCATATGAACCATGCGCTCACACATGAGCCGGTTCACATGTATATGGTTCAATGGTCAAACCAAACCAGCCCAAGCAATGGTCTAGATCTCATTGAACCCAAAAGGTTCAAGATCTAACCGTTGATCTCTCAATGCTTTTGATCTCACCGATCTAGCATCACTTCTCTCGATCGAAGCTTACCGATCTCAAGCCCTAATCAATCAAACATGATCAGACCAGATCTCACTTAAAATCAGAGTTTAAATCCCTTTAAACTGAACCGAAACAATTCAGTCCACACGATCTGACTTAAGTAAGCCATATCATCAAATTGTGCGACCCTAAGGGTTTCCTTTAAATGTCGGTAACAATAACTTACGTTATCACAATCAGTGAGGGGTATCTAGCAACACATCACTGTCTCCCGATATAAAGGAAAGAGTCTTCCAAGACTACACCCAAACCACAGCACAAGTGTGAATCCACTTCACGAGGCATACATGTTTCCTTTGCCACTGGATGTTCTTATTGGACAAGCGTGTCAAGCCTGTAACTCCAATATGATGAGCATGATTAGATCAGATGAACATAGTCACCTGGGTATGGCCATACACTTTCTCAATCATCTCATCCAGGGGGGCCCCTTTAGAACATCACACTCCTATTAAGGAGACGGCAATCCTATATCTATCACTAGTGTCCTAACCTGACTCATGATCATTATCCTAGATAGTCTATAACCATTATGTTTCAAATGATATTGAACTACCTCAAAACAATGACAATCATCATTTAGAAACACAAGTTATCTCAAGTCAGAGGACATGTGCCACTTGTTGCAAACAAGGATTATTCACATTGTGACAAGCAATTGAATATCCTAGTAGCGTCTGTCCAGTACATCCAATGTACCCATGAGTCTACATCTTATTCCATGCTCGAAGCATCCTATAAGATTAGAACACATATTAGTCTCAATCATATCAAGGCTGTCTCATGTTCACCAAGATATCTCAACTAAGGACATTACAGCATGTCAGCCAAGCTGAACAGCATTGAGACATTATTCAGAAGCACACTTATTGCAGCAGACAATGTAACAAACTGAATAACAACCATTGCCTTTATAAACATAAGAGTTTATACATGATACTGAAAGAATCCCAAGGCCTCAAACATTAGCCTTAAGGGCATACCCCAACAATCTCCCACTTGCACTCAATCTAATGGTTGAGAAATCTCAAACCCATATTATTACAGTGCTTCTCATGCTTCTGCTGCGCCAGAGGCTTGGTAAGCGGGTTAGCCAGATTGTCATCTGTATGAACCTTGCAGATTTTGATCTCACCACGATCAATGATCTCCCGGATCAAGTGAAACCGTCTCTGTATGTGCTTGGACTTCTGGTGCGACCGTGGTTCCTTTGCTTGTGCGATTGCTCCAGTGTTATCACAGAAGATAACCAAAGGATCTGCACTCGAAGGAACAACACCAAGTTCCTGAATGAACTTACGAATCCACACTGCCTCCTTGGATGCTTCCGAGGCTGCAACATACTCGGCTTCTGTTGTGGAATCAGCAACGATAGACTGTTTGAAACTTTTCCACACCACTGCTCCACCATTCAAGCTAAAAATATAGCCTGATTGCGATCGGAAATCATCCTGGTCAGATTGGAACGAAGCGTCAGTATATCCTTCAATACTGAGTTCTTCCTGACCTCCATATATCAAGAACATATCTTTGGTCCTCCGAAGATATTTCAAAATGTTCTTGACTGCAATCCAGTGTGCCTGACCTGGATTACTTTGGAATCGACTGGTCACGCTTAACCCGTAAGCGACGTCTGGGCGAGTACATAACATCGCATACATAATGGACCCAATAGCCGAAGCATAAGGCGTATTGTCCATTTCATCTTTCTCAGTCTGTGTTAGTGGACACTGACTCTTTGAAAGATTCAGACCATGTCTGACTGGAAGATATCCTCTTTTAGAATTCTCTAAATGAAATCTCTCTAGGACTTTATCGATGTAAGTATTTTGGCACAGCCCGAGAAGCCTCTTAGATCTATCTCTGTAGATCTTCACACCTAATACATAGGCTGCTTCTCCTAGATCTTTCATCTGGAAACATTTTCTTAACCATGCTTTAACAGCATGCAGTTCAGGAATATCGTTTCCAGTGATTAAGATATCATCGACGTAGAGGACTAGGAAAGTAATCACGCTACCACTAAACCTCTTATATACACACGGGTCATCTTCATTCTTGATGAAACCAAATTCACAGATTGATTCATCAAAACGAATATTCCAGCTTCTAGATGCTTGCTTAAGTCCATAAATGGACTTCTTTAACTTGCATATTTTATGACGATCTGATGGATTAGAGAAACCTTCAGGTTGTGTCATATACACATCCTCATCCAGTTTTCCATTAAGGAAAGCGGTCTTCACATCCATCTGCCAGATCTCATAATCGTAATATGCTGCTATCGCAAGAATAATCCGAATAGACTTGAACATGGCTACAGGAGAGAAAGTTTCATCATAATCTATCCCGTAGATTTGTTTGAAACCTTTGGCAACTAGCCTGCCTTTATAGGTAACTACGTTACCATCCATGTCAATCTTCTTCTTGAAGATCCATTTACAGCCTATAGGGATTACTCCCGGAGGCGGATCAACCAAATCCCAGACTTGATTATCTGACATGGAGTCCATCTCGGCTCGCATAGCTTCAAGCCATCTAGCTGACTCTGGTCCACTAACCGCATCCGCATAAGTGAGGGGTTCATCATGATCAATGATGTAGACTCTGTCATAGCGCTCAGGCTGTCGACGGATCCTTCCCGATCTACGCGGTTCCCGTGATATCTGAGCCTCAGGTTGTTCAATAACCTGTTCTACTGGCTCAGGCTCATCCAACTGTGCTTGACTACTTTGTCCTTCCTCTGGATTCTCATCCAGTTTTATTTCTCTCCCACTGGCTTCTTGCTGAAGAAATTCCTTCTCAAGAAAAATTGCCGTCCGAGCAACAAATACTTTGTTCTCTTTGGGATCGTAAAAATAATAACCCTTAGTTTCCTTAGGGTAACCGACAAAGATGCATTTCTCAGATCTGCTCTCTAGTTTCCCAGAGGCGAGCTTTTTGACATAAGCATCGCAACCCCAGATCTTAATAAATGTCAAGCTCGGCTGTTTCCCATACCATAACTCATATGGAGTCTTTGAAACTGCCTTGGATGGCCCTCGGTTTAGTACCTTTGCAGCTGTTTCCAGTGCAAATCCCCAAAAGGAGTAAGGTAGAGTAGCCTGACTCATCATAGAACGAACCATATCCAGTAAGGTTCTGTTCCTCCTCTCGGACACACCATTCCATTGCGGTGTTCCTGGTGGAGTGAGCTGTGAGATAATCCCATACTCCTTCAGATAGTCAGTAAACTCTCGACTTAGGTATTCTCCACCTCGATCTGAGCGAAGTGCCTTGATATTTCGGCCTAGCAGATTCTGTACTTCATTTTTGAACACTTTGAACTTGTCAAAAGATTCACTCTTATGTCTCATTAGATAGACATACCCATATCTACTGAAATCATCAGTAAAGGTAATGAAGTATGAATAGCCACCTCTGGCATGTTTACTAAATGGCCCACACACATCACTGTGTATAAGGTCAAGTAAACCTGAAGCCCTTTGACCTTTGTTAGGAAAAGGAGACTTCATCATTTTGCCCAATAAACAAGCTTTGCATGTATCAATCTCCTCATAGGAGTATGATCCCAGCAGTCCATGGTCATGCAACCGCTTAATGCGCTTCTTGTTAAAATGGCCTAAACGACTATGCCATAGCAAGGTGCTATCATCAGCATACTTGGCTTTCTTATTATCAATATTTTGTATAGAACATTCCATGTCCAACATGAATAACCCATTGTTAATTGACCCAGTAGCATAAGTAATATTATCAAGAGAAAGATAACACTTTGAAGTCTTGCATTCAAAGGAAAACCCTTTCTTGACAAGAGCAGGAATAGAGATAATATTCTTGGTAATGCTAGGTACAAAATAACAATTGTTCAGTTCTAATACAAGTCCAGATGGTAATGAGATGTGATATTCTCCTACAGCAACAGCAGCAACCCGTGCCCCGTTTCCTACTCGTAGGTCCACCTCATGCTGTCCCACCTGTCTTCTTCTCTTGAGTTCCTGTACATTTGAACAAATGTGAACTCCACATGCAGTGTCCAACACCCATGATATAGAAGAAGAGGATATCATGACTTCAGTCACAAAAATACCTGAGCCAGAAGCGATGCTTCCCTTCTTGTCTCCTTGGAGCGCTTTACAGTCTTTTTTCCAGTGACCCAGCTGGCCACAATGGAAACATCTGTATTCCTTCGACCGCTTAACCTTTTGTTTCAGAGCCTTGTTGTAGTTCTTGACAGGGGCTTTGCCCTTCTTCCCCTTCTTTTTGTTTCTAGAAGGAAACATCAAGACAGAGGTTGAAGGCTTTCCCTTTAGAGTCTCCTCTGTAGTCAAGAGCATATTCAGCAACTCTGCCGGAGTACAGTCGATCTTGTTCATATTAAAATTAATAATGAATGGATCGAAAGAGGCCGGAAGGGACTGCAGAATAATGTCTACAGCAAGCTCCTGATTGATGGTATGCCCCAGTTTCTCTAGAGCCTCTTTGTGCCCAATCATCTTGAGCACAGGAGCTCCCACTGGACTCCCTTCAGCCAGTTTGCTCTGAAAGAAAAGCTTGGTCAAATTATAGCGTTCAGTCCTCGCCTGTGCAGCATACAGCATCTTGAGGTTTGCTATAATTTCTATAGCAGACATATCATCATGCTGACGCTGCAGCTGTGGTGTCATAGAGGCTAGCATCAGGCAAGCGACATCAATGCTATCATTGACATGCTTTTCATAGGCTTCCCGAACCGCCCTTGCGGCGTTCGGAGCGGGTTGAGGCGGTATAGCCGTCTCGAGGACATACAGTTTCCTCTCAGCCTTAAGAACAATCTTAAGGTGTTCGTACCAGTCTGAGAAGTTTGGCCCAGCAAACTTCTCCCTTTCCAGTAGGGATCGCACATTGAAGCTCATGGTGTTCGTTGCTGCAGGAATCTACAACAATGCAAGAACAGCAAGGTCAGTATCAATGTATAGAATCAATCCAGGACTTAAGAAAGATTCTTTTCTCACTATTTTATCTGACTGAAAAATCTATTAAAACAGTCCGAAAGAGTAAGACTCTTTTAGTGAGATGGGATCCAGATTTCATACTTGGTCTCCGCGTCCCGCTCAGGCGAGATAAGATGCACAGAGAGTACAAGCACTAATTTCTGGTAGGCAGTCCCTGCCAATCGCCAACCCGTGCGATTCCCCTTCATCTGGGCAATCCAGCAGACTGTGCCAACTGAGTTGGTACAACACAGTCTCTGACCCCACAGATGGCTGCCTCTATATAGCTAACATATGCCCCATATGTAGCCTACATGGTCAAGCTGACCTGACCTACTCCCTGGACCACCACGTGCTATGCTGAGCAACGAGAAGCGATAAATCCCTTCTCTGTAACATGCAGGTGAAATCACACACCGTCTGAAGATAGATGGGCGTGCCCACTGAGTGGGTACAACACGGCCCCAACGATAGTCGGAACAGTGAGGTTTCGCGTCAGAAGGCTTACGAGCTTGATATTATAGCGTTGGATTTTAACGGTCCTTTTATCTTCTTAACTATCATGCAAACCCTATGGTGATAGCAGAAGATAAATAAAACATGCAATTCTAGTTATTTAAACAACAAAAGAAAGCATGATGATCTTATGTGGTAAACGCCCATTAAGCCTAGGTAAGACCTTAAGTTAACTTAAGTCTTCACTTGAGTTCTTCATGAGTCATTTGCATCTCATCTGGCCCAGACCAGGGCCCAAGCGCCCACTGCAGCTCAGGTGCGCCCACCAGGTAAATGCGCTTGTCATAGGGTCGAACCCTAGACCTCCCACCTGGTCAAGCCTCTACTGCATGCGCCTCTGCCATGTGTGCTCTGTGCTCTTGTCTGATTAAAATTACATTTTAATCTATCTAGACAAGATTGACACGCAGGTCAATTACACAATAAATTAATTAAAATGTGATACGCAGATCACAATAAATATTAATTTACAATTAAATCCAGGCTCGCAGGCCCCAGCACAGCACACATTAAAAGGGCAACCCACATAAGATGAAATAGACACTCATCATGGTATTCAACCAACATGTGATCCAATAACAAAATAAAATTTTGAAAATCCCATTGGAATCAATTTTATTTGTCTTATGTGCCCTACTACCTTACAACGGTCCATTAATAGGGATCCACTCATCATGTCTAGTCAGATCCACTGCCCTTGCATGCACCAAGTCCTAACTGACTTGAGTCGACCTAATGGTCAACCATGCATGCGCAAAGGGCTGAACAACCTTCATGAGTTCTGGCAAGCGGGTGTGACCCCGGGCCTAACTCAAGAGTGCTCACTGGTTGTCTCAACCAGACCTCGCTACACGCCTGTCTGCAGTCGACCTATAGCCACCTCATGCTTGCGCATAGGTGCCATCTGGTCGACCCATCTAGGCTGTCAGATGGTCTGATCAGACTATTTGGATCCTACCTAGAGGATGACTTCAACCCCATCAACCCGTTTAAGGGTTTATAGTAGGCGCTTAGATCTAATATGGGGCGCGCAAGTGATCAAGTTTTAAGGAAAAACTACAACAAGCGCATACATGATACATGCGCCAAGATACATCATATTCACAACAATAAGCATGTAGTTAGGCATGTAATTATCCATTAGATCTATTCACAAGCGCATTCATGGATCAAACATGAAGATCAAGCAATCATATGAACAAGCAATAACCTCGCTCTGATACCAATTGCAGGTCCCCTACTCCCTAATGGGGAGGGCGAAACCCAAATAAGATGGCGCATAAAATTTTTCTAGCGGAAGCAAGGGTTTCTTAGAATCGTTTGCATAGACATATGATTAACTTGTTAAACAACTAGTATAGATCATACCATAGCCATTGTGTAGATGTCAGCTTGGAAGAAGAGAACAAATCTGATCTCCTCCAAAAGATGCGCACACAATGAGATGTTGCCTACTCCCTTGTTGCTTCTTGTGCTAGCAAGGCACCAAGGTATCTTGATCGAATAAAAGGAAATGAGAGATGAACTCTCTTGCTTGGCTGAACTTTCTCCAAGACGTCTTTTTCTCCACACGAGAGTGTCGTCGAGAGCAAGCAGCAAAGGGTTGAATGGAGCGTGAAACCAACCGAACGTGGATGCGTTTCTATTTTGGAACTTCCAAAAATAGCAAACGAAAACGTTCATGCGTTATGCGTTCACTTCAAGTGAACCAAACGCTTATCCCACTCCATATGAACCATGCGCTCACACATGAGCCGGTTCACATGTATATGGTTCAATGGTCAAACCAAACCAGCCCAAGCAATGGTCTAGATCTCATTGAACCCAAAAGGTTCAAGATCTAACCGTTGATCTCTCAATGCTTTTGATCTCACCGATCTAGCATCACTTCTCTCGATCGAAGCTTACCGATCTCAAGCCCTAATCAATCAAACATGATCAGACCATATCTCACTTACAATCAGAGTTTAAATCCCTTTAAACTGAACCGAAACAATTCAGTCCACACGATCTGACTTAAGTAAGCCATATCATCAAATTGTGCGACCCTAAGGGTTTCCTTTAAATGTCGGTAACGATAACTTACTTTATCATAATCAGTGAGGGGTATCTAGGAACACATCACTGTCTCCCGATATAAAGGAAAGAGTCTTCCAAGACTACACCCAAACCACAGCACAAGTGTGAATCCACTTCACGAGGCATACATGTTTCCTTTGCCACTGGATATTCTTATTGGACAAGCGTGTCAAGCCTGTAACTCTAATATGATGAGCATGATTAGATCAGATGAACATAGTCACCTGGGTATGGCCATACACTTTCTCAATCATCTCATCCAGGGGGGCCCCTTTAGAACATCACACACCTATTAAGGAGACGGCAATCCTATATCTATCACTAGTGTCCTAACCTGACTCATGATCATTATCCAAGATAGTCTATAACCATTATGTTTCAAATGATATTGAACTACCTCAAAACAATGACAATCATCATTTAGAAACACAAGTGATCTCAAGTCAGAGGACATGTGCCACTTGTTGCAAACAAGGATTATTCACATTGTGACAAGCAATTGAATATCCTAGTAGGGTCTGTCCAGTACATCCAATGTACCCATGAGTCTACATCTTATTCCATGCTCGAAGCATCCTATAAGATTAGAACACATATTACTCTCAATCATATCAAGGCTGTCTCATGTTCACCAAGATATCTCAACTAAGGACATTACAGCATGTCAGCCAAGCTGAACAGCATTGAGACATTATTCAGAAGCACACTTATTGCAGCAGACAATGTAACAAACTGAATAACAACCATTGCCTTTATAAACATAAGAGTTTATACATGATACTGAAAGAATCCCAAGGCCTCAAACATTAGCCTTAAGGGCATACCTCAACAAATGTTAGAATCAATCCAGGACTTAAGAATGATTCTTTTCTCACTATTTTATCTGACTGAAAAATCCAATAAAACAGTCTGAAAGAGTAAAACTCTTTTAGTGAGATGGGATCCAGATTTCATACTTGGTCTCCGCGTCCCGCTCAGGCGAGATAAGATGCACAGAGAGTTCAAGCACTAATCACTGGTAGGCTATCCATGCCAATCGCCAACCCATGCGATTCCCCTTCATCTAGGCAATCCAGAAGACTGTGCCAACTGAGTTGGTACAACACAGTTTCTGATTCCACAGATGGCTGCCTCCATATAGCTAACATATGCTCAATATGTAGCCTACATGGTCAAGCAGACCTGACCTACTCCCTGGACCACCACATGCTATGCTGAGCAACGAGAAGCGATAAATCCCTTCTCTGTAACACGTAGGTGTAATCACACACCGTCTGAAGATAGCTGGGCGTGCCCACTGAGTGGGTACAACACGGCCCCAACGATAGTCAGAACAGTGAGGTTTCGCGTCAGAAGGCTTACGTGCTTGATATTTAACGTTGGATTTTAACGGTCCTTTTATCTTCTTACTACCATGCATATCCTATGGTGATAGCAGAATGATAAATCATGCAGGTGCTGATATTACTTAAACAGTAAATAGAAAGCACAATGATCTTATGTGGTAAATGCCCATTAAGCCTAAGTAAAACCGTAGTTTTACACAAGTCTTTACTTGAGCTCTCCATGGGTCTTTTGCATTTCATCTGGCCTAGCCCGGGCCCAAGCGCCCTCTACAGCTCAGATGCGCCCACCAGGTAGCATGCGCCTATACTAGAGTCGAACTCTAGACCTCCCACTGGTGAAGCCACTTGCTGCAAGCGCTTCTGCCATGTGTGCTCTGTGCTCATGTCTGATTAATTTACATTTTAATCTATCTAGACATGATTTGACTCGCAGGTCAATTACACATTAACATAAATGGAAATGTGATTCGCAGATCACAATAATAATTTATAATTAATTAATCCAGGCACGCAGGCCCCAGCACAGCACACAAATAGGGCAGCCCACATAAGATGAAATAGACACCCAATCAGGTTAAACAAGCAACATGTGATCCAAACAGGAAAATAAAATTTTGAAAAACCCCATGGTATCAATTTTATTTCCTTATGTGCCCTACTACCTTACAACGGTCCATTAATAGGGATCCACTCATCAAACCAAGTCAGACCCACTGCCCTTGCATGCACCAAGTCATAACTGACTTGCGTCGACCTCATGGTCAACAATGCATGCCTTAAGGGCTGAACATCCCACATGATTTCTGGCAAGCGGGTGTGACCCCGGGCCTTAATCATGATCGTTCACTGGTCGCCTCAATCAGACATCGCTACACGCCTTTCTGCAGTCGACCTATAGCCACCTAATGCTTGCGCATAGGTGCTATCTGGTCGACCCATCTAGGCTGTCATATGGTCTGATCAGACTGTTGGGTCTAGACTAGACTGATGACTTCAACCCTAGTAACCGGTCTAAGTATTTCAAGTAGGCGCTTTTAGATCTAAGTGGAGTCACGCATGAAGTTAAGTTTTGACAAAAATCTTCAACATACGCCAACAAGAATAAAAACATACATCTAAAGACTAGCATGTATTTTTCGCATGATGTTTAGGGTTAGATCTATTCAACGCATACATGGATCACACAAAAAGCAATCATATAGATCATACCGAAACTCTGCTCTGATACCAATTGAAAGTGGGGTTGAAACCCCAAACGCATGCACTTCTAAAATTTTGCATGGGCGGAAACTTTAGGTGTCATGTGGATCGCATGTGGCATGAATATATGATCAACTTAAAACTTGCAAAGATCATTTTGTGATCTTACCGTTGCCATTGTTTGGATGGCGACTTGGAAGCAAGAGGGCGATGTGGCTCTCCTCCAAAGTGCACGCACACAAGATGGCGATGGCTTCCTCCTTGGCGTTCCTTGTGCTAGCAAAGCTCTCCAAGGTGTCCTAGCCGTATGAAGGAGATCAGATGTTTTCTTGGCTGGCCGAATACCTTCTATCACCCTCGTGGAGATGAGACACACGAGAGAGCTTAAGGCGAGAGAGGCGTTGAGGCGTTTTCTCTATACGTGGGAAGTGTCATGGCTTCCAAAAATAGTAAGTCATGACTTCATACGTTCACGCTTAGTGAACCAATCAAAACGCCCCCTTTAATTGAACCATGCGTTCACATAAGTGAACCGGTTCAATTGACTTTGGTTCAAAGACCAAATCAAACCAAGACATGGTCTAGATCTCATTAAACCAAAAAGGCTCAAGATCTAACCACACATCTCTTGATGCTCTTGATCTCATCGATCAAGCATCAATTCTCTCGATCAAAGCTTACCGATCTCAAGCCCTAATCAATCAAACATGATCAGACCAGATCTCACTTACAATCAGAGTTTAAACTCCTTTAAACTGAACCAAAACAATTCAGTCCACACGATCTGACATAAGTAAGCCATATCATCAAATTTTGCGACCCTAAGGGTTTCCTTTAAATGTCAGTAACGATAACTTACGTTATCACGATCAGAGAGGGGTATCTAGCAACACATCACTGTCTCCCGATATAAAGGAAAGAGTCTTCCAAGACTACTCCCAAACCATAACACAAGTGTGAACCCAAGTCACTTGACATATGTGTTTCCTTTGCCACTGGATATTCTCGTTGGACAAGCGTGTCAAGCCTGTAACTCCAACATGATGAGAGTGGTTAGATCAGATGAACATAGTCATCTGGGTATGGCCATACACTTTCTCAACCATCTCATACAGGGGGCCCCTTTAGAACATCACACTCCAAACAAGGAGAAGGCAATCCTATATCTATCACTAGTGCCCTAACATGACTCATGCCCATTATCCAAGATAGTCTATAACCATTATATTTCAAATGATATTGAACTACCTCAAGACAATGCCAATCATCATTTAGAAACACAAGTGATCTCAAGTAAGAGGAAATATGCCACTTGTTTGCATATAAGGATTATTCACATTGTGACAAGCAATTGAATATCCTAAGTTGGGTCAGTCCAGTACATCCAATGCACCTATGAGTCTACATCTTATTCCATGCTCGAAGCATCCTATAAGATTAGAACACATATTAGTCTCAATCATATCAAGGCTGTCTCATGTTCACCAAGATATCTTGACTAAGGACTATACTGCATGTCAGCCAAGCTGAACACCATTGAGACATTATTCAGAAGTATACATATAGCAGCAGATAATGCAACAACCATTGCCTTTATAAACATAGTTTATACATGATACTGATAATAACCCAAGGCCTCAAACATTAGCTTCATCAAACCAAAGATTCCAACTTCGAGATGCTTGCTTTAATCCATAAATGGATTTCTTTAGTTTGCAGACCTTATTATCTTCTGCAGGATGGATGAAGCCATCAGGTTGTGTCATATACACATCCTATATTAGCTTCCCATTAAGGAATGATGTCTTAACATCCATCTGCCATATCTCATAGTAATGATATGCAGCTATAGCAAGCAGAATTCGAATGGATTTGATCATGGCAACTGGCGAAAAGGTTTCATCATAGTCCACCCCATGGACTTGTCTGAATCCTTTAGCCACTAGTTTACCTTTATATGTAACTATATTGCCATCCATGTCCGTCTTCATTTGGAAGACCCATTTACACCCTATGGGTTTTACGCCATTTGGCAGGTCAACCAAATCCCATACTTGGTTGGCTGACATGGAATCCATCTCGGATCGCATGGCCTCAAACCATCTCTCGGAGTCCGGTCCAGAGACCACCTCATCATAAGTCCTGGGCTCATCCTCAATGATGAAGATCCCATCGTGTTGGGTCGGCAGCGACCCATACCACTCAGGTGCACGACGAATCCTCCCAGACCTATGTGGGACGTATGTCTAAGCCTCAAGTTGCCCAGCAATCGGTGTAGGCGGCTCAGGTTCCATCTCTTTGTCCTATGGTTGCACTTAGACCTCGTCGAAGTCAAACTTTCTCCCACTGACTTCTTTCATGAGAAATTATTTCTCTAGAAAGATAGCACCTCAAGTAACAAAAATTTTGTTCTCGGTGGGGACATAGAAGTAGTAATCTTTAGTTTCCTTAGGATACCCCACAAAGACGCATTTATCAGATCTAGGTTCTAGCTTCCTAGAATCCTGACGTTTTACATAAGCCTCACATCACCAGATCCTGATAAAAGAGAGGTTAGGGCGTCTCCCACTACATACCTCGTATGGAATCTTGGAGACACTCTTAGATGGAACATTATTCAGTATAAGAGAAGCTATTTTAAGTGCATGACCCTATAATGAGGGAGGTAGAGTTGCATGACTCATCATAGATCGAACCATGTCTAACAAAGTTTAATTTCTCCTTTCAGACGCACCATTCCATTCGGGTGTTCTAGGAGGAGTGAGTTGGGATAGAATCTCACACTCTCTCATATAGTCAAAGAACTCACTACTCATGTACTCTCCACCACGATCTAATGTAAGAGTTTTTAATCGATCTTCCAAGCTGGTTCTCTACTTCATTTTTGAACTCTGTGAATTTCTCAAAGGATTCAGATTTATATCTCATCAAGTAGACATAGTCATATCTACTGAAGTCATCAGTGAATGTAATGAAGTAGCTGTGTCCTCCTCTGGCATGTTTATTGAATGGCCCTCACATATCAGTATGTATGAGATCCAATAAACCTTGTGCCCTCTCACCATTTTTGGTGAAGGGTGCTTTTGTCATTTTCCCTAATAAACAAGGTTCACATGTGTCAAATTCCTCCAAGGAACTTGAATCTAACAATCCATTTGCATGGAGTTGTTGAATATGATTCTTGTTTAGATGGGCTAATCGATAATGCCACAGGAAAGCACCAAATAAACCACTCAGTTTGGTCCTCTTACTATCTATGTTACAGATAGAGCTATTCATGTCCAAGACATACAAACCATTGCACAATGTACTGATGAAGGACCGAATTCCTAGCCCAAGAATCACCCTAGGTATGTAGCTCTATGCACAGGAAAAATTACTAGACTAAGAGAGGGTGTGGGATGAATGCACCTGGGTCCCCTAAGGAAAGGGGGCCGGCCTCCTTTGGACCCTTCCAAACAATGAGCTTTGATAGAGAATCTCCCAAATGTTGGCAAAGATCGCTGAATACCACTTCCCTTCAGATTCGAGAGATGATTGATTGGCAGTTCGGATGTCGGCAATGGAACAGTGTTACAATCCCGGTAAGGAACAGTGCGTGGCTTGGAATAGAGATGATGATCAAAGTGAGTGTAAGTGAGAAGTGGGGTTGAATGGTAACCAGGGTGGAGAGCAAGCTCAATCCGGTGAGAAGCAAGCTCAACTCAAGAACAACTCAAGGTTTTCAGTTTCAAAAGATTTCGACTAAAGTGCCAAAGTGGTACAAAGCAAGCTTAAAACCCAAGTTCCCAACGTTACACTCTTGTGACCCTTCGCATTCCTAGCTGAAGAGGCGTGATGATGCGCATGCTGATTGTACTCTTGTAGCCATTGGAGAAGGTGTGTGTGGCTAGTGTTGGCTGGGCTGAAGGGATGTTTCAAACGGGCTGGATGTGGATTAATTTGAGTTGGAGCCGGGCCTTCTTGATGTCTTGTACTTTGATGTTGGTGTGAGCTGTTGGGGTATGCCCTTAAGGCTAATGTTTGAGGCCTTGGGATTGTATAAGTATCATGTAATAAACTCTTATGTTTATAAAAGGCATGGTTATTATTCAGGTTGTTACCTTGTCTGCTGTAATAAGTGTACTTCTGAATAATGTCTCAAAGCTGTTCAGCTGGGCTGACATGCTCTTTGTCCTTAGTCGAGATATCTTGGTGAACTTGAGACAGCCTTGATATGATTGAGACTAATATGAGTGCTAATCTTATAGGATGCTTCGAGCATGGAATAAGATGTAGACTCATGGGTACATTGGATGTACTGGACAGACCCTACTGGGATATTCCATTGCTTGTCACAATGTGAATGATCCTTGTAAGCACTAAGTGGCACATGTCCTTTGACTTGAGATCACTTGTGTTTCTAAATGATGATTGTCATTGTCTTGAGGTAGTTCAATATCATTTGAAACATAATGATTATAGACTATCTTGGATGGTGAGCTTGAGTCAGGTTAGGGCACTTGTGATAGATAAAGGATTGCCGTCTCCTTGTTCAAGGAGTGTGATGTTCTAAAGGGCCCCCTTATGAGATGATTGAGATAGTGTATGGCCATACCCAGATGACTATGTGCATCTGATCTAATCATGCTCATCGTATTGGAGTTACAAGCTTGACATGCTTGTCCAATAAGAACATCCAGTGGTAAAGGACACATGTATGCCTTGTGAATTGAGTCACACTTGTGCTATGGTTTGGGAGTAGTCTTGGAAGACTCTTTCCTTTATATCGGGAGACAGTGATGTGTTGCTAGATACCCCTCACTGATCGTGATAACGTAAGTTATCGTTACCGACATTTAAAGGAAACCCTCAGGGTCGCACAATTTGATGATATGGCTTACTTAAGTCAGATCGTATGGACTGGATTCTTTGGTTCAGTTTAAAGGGGATTTAATCTCTGATTGTAAGTGAGATCTGGTCTGATCATGTTTGATTGATTAGGGCTTGAGATCGGTAAGCTTCGATCGAGAGAGATGATGCTAGATCGGAGAGATCAGGGGCATCAGGAGATGAATGGTTAGATCATGAGCCTTGGGGTTCGATTTGGTCTAGACCAAGTGGCTTGAGCTATTTCGGTTTGGTTTGATGAACCAAATTCGATTGAACGATTTGGATTGAACCGGTTCACAAATGTGAACGCTTGGTTCAATGCCAATATGCGTTCTTGAAGTGGCTTGAACGCTTGGCTTGATTCTCTTCCACTTATGGAAAGTAATCAAAGCCGGTTATGCTTCAACGCCAAAACGCATAAGCGTTGGCTTCTTCACTTCAACGCTCATCATCCTTTTCGTTGGGTGGTTGACGAAGGTGGGAGAGAAGCAAGAGAAACTCTCGGCCAAGAAAGGGAATCATCTCATCATCCCTTCCATTCGACAAAAGGAAAGCTTGGGTGTCTTGCTAGCACAAGGGACCGCAAGGAGTAAGCATCTTCATCTTGTGTGTGAACTTGTGGAGGAGATCTAGTTTGTTCTCTTCATCCAAGCCGACTTCCAAGCATATGGCGTTGGTATGAATTTCCATCTCAATCTACTCAATCGGTTCTAGTTGAACATATGGCATGCAAATGATCTTAAACCCTTGCTTCCGCTAGCATATTTTTCTTTAGCGCCATGCTTTAGGGTTTTTGCCCCCCCATTTTAGGGGTTTCTTCAATTGGTATCAGAGCTAGGCTCTTTGCATGCTATTATGTTTGCTGATGTGATCCATATATGTTGCGCTTACTTGATGATTTTGCGCTTACTTGATGATTTGGTTACATGAACTTTGCGCTTGTCTCATGGTTACCTAAATTTGCGCTCCCCCTTGAAGGGGACCCCCTAAAGTTTGCGCTCCCCTTGAAGGGGACCCCCTTAGATCTAAGGGTTATCAACATAAGTGAAGCATGTTGTTTGATTGTTTGCGCTTGATCTAGATGTTTATAAAACTTATATCTTGCGCGGCTGATTAGATCTAAGGTGACCCTACAATAATTCCTTAGATGGGTTGATGGGGTTGAAAGCATAATCTAAATAGATCCAAGTCTGATCAGACCATCTGACAGCTCAGATGAGTTGACCTGATAGCACCTATGCGCAAGCACAAGGTGGCTGTAGGTTGACTGCATCTAGGGCGTGTAGCGAGGTCTGGTTGAGGCAACTTCTGAACACACTTGAGTCAGGCCCGGGGTCACACCCGCTTGCCAAAACTCATGAGGGTGGTTCAGCCCTTGGCGCATGCATGGTTGACCATTAGGTCAACTCGGGTCAGTTAGGACTCGGTGCATGCAAGGGGAAAGGATCTAACTAGATGGATGAGTGGATCCCCATCAATGGACCATTGTAAGGTTATAGGGCCCATAAGGAAATTAAAATTGATACCATGGGGTTTTTCAAAATTTTAATTTCATGAATGGATCACATGTTGATTGAACCATATGCTTGTTTATTTAGTCTTATGTGGGTTGCCCATTTGTGTGCTGTGCTGGGGCCTGCGTGCCTGGATTTAAAAAAACATTGTAAATTAATTTGTGATCTGCGAATCACATTGTACTTAATTTATAATATGTTGTTGACCTGCGAGTCAACCTTGTCTAGATAGATCAAATGTACTTTGATTAGACAAGAGCACAAAAGCACACATCCAAGAGGGGCATTCACCTGGTGGTGCACCTGAGGTGCTCTTGGCGCTTGGGCACTGGGTTGGACCAGATGAGATGCATAAGGAGCTCAAGTGAAGACTTAAGTAAAATTAAGGTCTTACTAGGGTTCTTGGGCTTTTACCACATAAGATCATGCTTTCTATTTATTGCTTAAATAATTAGAATTGCATGTGTTTATCTTCTGCTATAGCCATAGGATATGCCTGATAGTAAGAAGATAAAAGACCGCTAAAATCCAACGCTAACATATCAAGCTCGTAAGCCTTCTGACGCGAAACCTCACTGTTCTGATTATCGTTGGAGCCGTGTTGAACCCACTCAGTGGGCACGTCCATCTATCTTCAGACGGTGCTGGATTTCACCTGCGTGTTACAGAGTTGGGATTTATCCCCTCTCGTTGCTCAGCATAGCACGTGGTGGTCCAGGGAGTAGGTCAGGTCAGCTTGACCATGTAGGCTACATATGTGGCGCATATGGTAGCACATGGAGGCAGCCATCTCTGGGATCAGAGACTGTGTTGTACCAACTCAGTTGGCATAGTCTGCTGGATTGCCAAGATGAAGGGGAATCGCACGGGTTGGCGATTGGCTGGGATAGCCTACCAGAAATTAGTGCTTGTCATCTCTGTGCAACTTATCTCGCCTGAGCGGGACGCGGAGACCAAGTATGAAATCTGGATCCCATCTCACTAAAAGAGTGTTACTCTTTCGGACTGTTTACTGGATTTTTCAGTCAGACAAAATAGTGAGAAAAGAATCTTTCTTAAGTCCTGGATTGATTCTGAACATTGATACTGACCTTGCTGTTCTTGCTTGTTGTAGATTCCTGCAGCAACGAACACCATGAGCTTCAATGTGCGATCCCTACTGGAAAGGGAGAAGTTTGCTGGGCCGAACTTCTCTGACTGGTTCGGACACCTTAAGATCGTTCTTAAGGCAGAGAGGAAACTGTATGTCCTCGAGACGGCGATACCGCCGCAGCCCGCTCCGAACGCCGCAAGGGCGGTTCGGGATGCCTATGAAAAGCACGTCAATGATAGCATTGATGTCGCTTGCCTGATGCTAGCGTCTTTGACGCCACCGCTGCAGCGTCAGCATGAGGATATGTCGGCTATAGAAATTATAGCGAACCTCAAGATGCTGTATGCTGCACAGGCGAGGACTGAACGCTATAATCTGACGAAGCTCTTCTTTCAGAGCAAACTGGCTGAGGGGAGCCCAGTGGGAGCTCACGTGCTCAAGATGATTGGGCACAAGGAGGCTCTGGAGAAACTGGGGCATACCATCAACCAGGAGCTTGCTGTGGATATTATTCTGCAGTCTCTCCCGCCTTCTTTCGATGCGTTCATCATTAACTTTAATATGAACAAAATCGATTGTACGCCGGCAGAGCTGCTGAATATGCTCTTGACCACTGAGGAAACTCTGAAGGGTAAGCCTTCAACCTCTGTCTTGATGGTTCCTTCTAGGAACAAGAAGAAGGGGAAGAAGGGCAAGGCCCCTGTCAAGAATTACAGCAAGGCCCTGAAACAGAAGGTGAAGCGGTCGAAGGACAACAGGTGTTTCCACTGTGGCCAGCTGGGTCACTGGAAAAAGGACTGTAAAGCGCTCCAAGGAGATAAGAGGGGAAGCATTGCTTCTGGCTCAGGTATATACGTGACTGAGGTCATGTTATCTTCTTCTACTATATCATGGGTGTTGGACACTGCATGTGGAGTTCACATTTGTTCAAATGTGCAGGAACTCAAGAGAAGAAGGCAGGTGGGACAGCATGAGGTAGACCTACGAGTTGGAAACGGGGCACGGGTTGCTGCTGTTGCTGTAGGAGACTATTTCATTACTTTACCATCTGGCATTGTATTAGAATTAAACAATTGTTATTTTGTACCAAGTATCACAAAGAATATTATCTCTATTCCTGCTCTTGTCAGGAAAGGATTTGCCTTTGAATGCAATATTTCAAAGTGTGTTTTATCTCTAGATAATATTGTGTATGCAACTGGTTCAATTAACAATGGGTTATACATGTTGGACATGGAACATTCTATACAAAACATTGATAATAAGAAAGCCAAGTACGCTGATGACAGCACCTTGTTATGGCATAGTCGTTTAGGCCATATAAACGAGAAGCGCATTAAGCGGTTGCATGAACATGGACTGCTGGGATCATTCTCCTATGAGGAGATTGATACATGCAAAGCTTGTTTGATGGGTAAAATGACGAAGTCTCCTTTTCTTCACAAAGGCCAGAGGACTTCAGGTTTACTTGACCTTATACACAGTGATGTGTGTGGGCCATTTAGTAAACATGCCAGAGGTGGCTATCAGTACTTCATTACCTTTACTGATGATTTCAGTAGGTATGGGTATGTCTATCTAATGAGACATAAAAGTGAATCTTTTGACAAGTTCAAAGAGTTCAAAAATGAAGTACAAAATCAGTTAGGCCGAAATATCAAGGCACTTCGTTCTGATCGAGGTGGAGAATACCTGAGTCATACGTTTACTGACTATCTGAAGGAGTGTGGGATTATCTCACAGCTCACTCCGCCAGGAACACCGCAGTGGAATGGTGTGTCCGAGAGGAGAAATAGAACGTTACTTGATATGGTTCGTTCTATGATGAGTCAGGCCACTCTTCCATACTCCTTTTGGGGTTTTGCACTGGAAACAGCTGCAAAGGTACTAAACCGAGTGCCATCCAAGGCAGTTTCAAAGACGCCATATGAATTATGGTATGGGAAACAGCCTAGCTTGACATTTATCAGGATCTGGGGTTGCGAGGCTTATGTCAAAAAGCTCGCCTCTGGGAAACTGGAGAGCAGATCTGAGAAATGCATCTTTGTCGGTTACCCTAAGGAAACTAAGGGTTATTATTTCTACGATCCCAAAGAGAACAAGATATTTGTTGCTCGGACGGCCATATTTCTTGAGAAGGAGTTTCTTCTGCAAGAGGCCAGTGGGAGAGAAATAAAGCTGGATGAGAATCCAGAGGAAGGACAAAGTAGTCAGGCACAGATGGATGAGCCTGAGCTGGTAGATCAGGTTATTGAACAACCTGAGGCTCAAATATCACGGGAACCGCGAAGATCGGGTAGGATCCGTCGACAGCCTGAGCGCTATGACGGAGTCTACATCATTGATAATGATGAACCCCTAACTTATGCGGATGCGGTCAGTGGACCGGAGTCAGCTAGATGGCTTGAAGCTATGCGAGCCGAGATGGACTCCATGTCAGATAACCAAGTCTGGGATTTGGTTGATCCGCCTCCGGGAGTAATCCCTATAGGCTGTAAATGGATCTTCAAGAAGAAGATTGACATGGATGGTAACGTGGTTACCTATAAAGGCAGGCTAGTTGCGAAAGGTTTCAAACAAATCTACGGGATAGATTATGATGAAACTTTCTCACCTGTAGCCATGTTTAAGTCTATTCGGATTCTTTTCGCGATAGCTGCATATTACGATTATGAGATCTGGCAGATGGATGTGAAGACAGCTTTCCTTAATGGAAATCTGGATGAGGATGTGTATATGACACAACCAGAAGGTTTCACTAATCCATCAGATCGTCATAAAATATGCAAGTTAAAGAAGTCCATTTATGGACTTAAACAAGCATCTAGGAGCTGGAATATTCGTTTTGATGAATCAATCTCTGAGTTTGGTTTCATCAAGAACGAGGATGACCCGTGTGTATATAAGAGGTTTAGTGGGAGCGTGATTACATTCCTAATCCTCTACGTCGATGATATCTTGATCATTGGAAATGATATTCCTGAACTGCATGCTGTTAAGGCATGGCTAGGAAAATGTTTCCAGATGAAAGATTTAGGAGAAGCAGCCTATGTATTAGGTGTGAAGATCTACAGGGATAGATCTAAGAGGCTTCTCGGGCTGTGCCAGAGTACTTACATCGATAAGGTCCTGGAGAGATTCCATTTAGAGAATTCTAAACGTGGATATCTTCCAGTCAGACATGGTCTGAATCTTTCGAAGAGTCAGTGTCCACAAACACAGACTGAGAAAGATGAAATGGACAATACGCCTTATGCTTCGGCTATTGGGTCCATTATGTATGCGATGTTGTGTACTCGCCCAGACGTCGCTTACGGGTTAAGCGTGACCAGTCGATTCCAAAGTAATCCAGGATTGGCGCACTGGATTGCGGTCAAGAACATTTTAAAATATCTGCGGAGGACCAAAGATATGTTCTTGATATATGGTGGTCAGGAAGAACTCAGTATAGAGGGATATACTGACGCTTCGTTCCAGTCGGACCAGGATGATTTCCGATCGCAATCAGGCTATGTTTTTAGCTTGAATGGTGGAGCAGTGGTGTGGAAGAGCTTCAAACAGTCAACTGTTGCTGATTCCACAACAGAAGCCGAGTATGTTGCAGCCTCGGAAGCATCTAAGGAGGCAGTGTGGATTCGTAAGTTCGTGAGAGAACTTGGTGTCGTTCCTTCGAGTGCTGATCCTTTGGTTATCTTCTGTGATAACACTGGAGCAATTGCACAAGCAAAGGAACCGCGGTCGCACCAGAAGTCCAAGCACATACAGAGACGGTTTCACTTGATCCGGGAGATCATTGATCGTGGCGAGATCAAAATATGCAAGGTTCATACAGATGACAATCTGGCAGACCCGCTTACCAAGCCTCTGGCGCAGCAGAAGCATGAGAAGCACTGTAATAATATGGGTTTGAGATTTCTCAACCATTAGATTAAGTGCAAGTGGGA
Source organism: Costus lasius (assembly GCA_027563935.2). Lineage (NCBI taxonomy): Eukaryota > Viridiplantae > Streptophyta > Magnoliopsida > Zingiberales > Costaceae > Costus > Costus lasius. The sequence goes on along the minus strand of CM050454.1, from coordinate 58,047,615 downwards.
GATTGTTGGGGTATGCCCTTAAGGCTAATGTTTGAGGCCTTGGGATTGTATAAGTATCATGTAATAAACTCTTATGTTTATAAAAGGCATGGTTATTATTCAGGTTGTTACCTTGTCTGCTGTAATAAGTGTACTTCTGAATAATGTCTCAAAGCTGTTCAGCTGGGCTGACATGCTCTTTGTCCTTAGTCGAGATATCTTGGTGAACTTGAGACAGCCTTGATATGATTGAGACTAATATGAGTGCTAATCTTATAGGATGCTTCGAGCATGGAATAAGATGTAGACTCATGGGTACATTGGATGTACTGGACAGACCCTACTGGGATATTCCATTGCTTGTCACAATGTGAATGATCCTTGTAAGCACTAAGTGGCACATGTCCTTTGACTTGAGATCACTTGTGTTTCTAAATGATGATTGTCATTGTCTTGAGGTAGTTCAATATCATTTGAAACATAATGATTATAGACTATCTTGGATGGTGAGCTTGAGTCAGGTTAGGGCACTTGTGATAGATAAAGGATTGTCGTCTCCTTGTTCAAGGAGTGTGATGTTCTAAAGGGCCCCCTTATGAGATGATTGAGATAGTGTATGGCCATACCCAGATGACTATGTGCATCTGATCTAATCATGCTCATCGTATTGGAGTTACAAGCTTGACATGCTTGTCCAATAAGAACATCCAGTGGTAAAGGACACATGTATGCCTTGTGAATTGAGTCACACTTGTGCTATGGTTTGGGAGTAGTCTTGGAAGACTCTTTCCTTTATATCGGGAGACAGTGATGTGTTGCTAGATACCCCTCACTGATCGTGATAACGTAAGTTATCGTTACCGACATTTAAAGGAAACCCTCAGGGTCGCACAATTTGATGATATGGCTTACTTAAGTCAGATCGTATGGACTGGATTCTTTGGTTCAGTTTAAAGGGGATTTAATCTCTGATTGTAAGTGAGATCTGGTCTGATCATGTTTGATTGATTAGGGCTTGAGATCGGTAAGCTTCGATCGAGAGAGATGATGCTAGATCGGAGAGATCAGGGGCATCAGGAGATGAATGGTTAGATCATGAGCCTTGGGGTTCGATTTGGTCTAGACCAAGTGGCTTGAGCTATTTCGGTTTGGTTTGATGAACCAAATTCGATTGAACGATTTGGATTGAACCGGTTCACAAATGTGAACGCTTGGTTCAATGCCAATATGCGTTCTTGAAGTGGCTTGAACGCTTGGCTTGATTCTCTTCCACTTATGGAAAGTAATCAAAGCCGGTTATGCTTCAACGCCAAAACGCATAAGCGTTGGCTTCTTCACTTCAACGCTCATCATCCTTTTCGTTGGGTGGTTGACGAAGGTGGGAGAGAAGCAAGAGAAGCTCTCGGCCAAGAAAGGGAATCATCTCATCATCCCTTCCATTCGACAAAAGGAAAGCTTGGGTGTCTTGCTAGCACAAGGGACCGCAAGGAGTAAGCATCTTCATCTTGTGTGTGAACTTGTGGAGGAGATCTAGTTTGTTCTCTTCATCCAAGCCGACTTCCAAGCATATGGCGTTGGTATGAATTTCCATCTCAATCTACTCAATCGGTTATAGTTGAACATATGGCATGCAAATGATCTTAAACCCTTGCTTCCGCTAGCATATTTTTCTTTAGCGCCATGCTTTAGGGTTTTTGCCCCCCCATTTTAGGGGTTTCTTCATGAGCTGGCTGTGAGCCGACTGTTGGGTCTGCTTGAACTGGATGTTGGGATGATGTTGAATGGGCTGGAAGTGGGCCGGTACCAAGGTGCTTGAGCTGATGAAGATTAACTATGCCAAGGTCACAATGCCGTTGGTAGCCTAGGTGCTTGACTGTGCAATACATGTGTATATCAGACCTAGGCTAAACAACCTACTACATTCACTAAAACAAAAATAAGGACTTCAAAGTAAACCTAGGCTAATCCTAGCTACAACATAAAACAACAAGCGCTGAAAGTGAATATAGTTTGTAACACATTACACCATGCAACAAAACAACAAGTCTTGACAAGTTCCCACAAGGATAAGGAAATTCAAGCATTCATCCCATAGCGAATTGGGGCCTTCTTGAGTCTTGTTGATCTTCTTGGAGGAGTCCCTACATCATGTACCCTTCTCAGAAAATATATTTGCAAATGAAAAAGAACAAAAGTTCTCCTTTATTTCAAATTTAAAACCTTTCCTTTCTAAGCAAGGAATGGATATATTGTTTTTGGTAAGCGAAGGTATAGAAGGTAGAGAGGGTGTCAAAACTCCTACAGCAACAGTAGCACCTTGTGCCTTGTTTCCTACTCGTAGGTCAATCTCTCCTGGCCATACCGATCAACTTTTCTTGAGCCTCTGCAAATTTGTACAAATATGAGTTCCACATATGGTATCCAATACCCATGACATAAAGGTTGAATTCAGTAATATAAATACCTGAGCTAGAAGCTAAGGACAAGCCTTTCTTCTCCTCATTTTGAAGATGCCTGCAATCCCTTCTCTAGTGGCCCTGCTCGCCACAATGGAAGCACCTCTATTCCTTTAACTTCTTTGCCTTTTTTTAGTACTTTGGTAGGACCCTTGGCACTACCCTTGGCATGTGCCTTACCCTTCTTCTTCATCATCTTGCCCGCAGTGACCAGAAGAACAGAATTAGGTTTGGTCTTACCCATCTCACGCTCGGTTGTTTCGAGCATATTCAGTAGCTCCTCCCTTGTGCATTCAATCCGGTCCATGTTGAAGTTTATAATAAATGAACTGAAGCTAGGGGGCAGGGACTGCAAAATAAGATCCACAAGCAGCTCATTATCTATAGTGTGTCCTAGTCTTCTGAGATGATCCACATTCCCAATCAACTTGAGTACAAGGGGTCTCACTAGTGCACCCTCATATAACTTGCACCGAAAGGCTACTTTGGCAGCGTCATATCTGTCAGTTTTAGCCTGAGCCTCAAATATCTGTTTTAAATGAGTAATCATCTAAAAAGCATCCTACTTTTCATATTGCATCTGAAGCTCAGGTGCCATAGTGGCTAGCATGAGACATGCTACTTCCAAAGAGTCATCCTAATGCTTTCTAAAAGCATCCCCTTCTGCTGCTCGGGCATTAGGCGCAGGAGTCACAGGAAGAGGCTGGTTAAGGATGTACAGCTTCTTCTCGAGCTTGAGCGCTATCCTCAAGTTCCGATGCCAGTTCATGAAGTTGGATCCAACCAACTTATCCTTCTTAAGAAGCGATCACAGTGTTAATCTGCTAGTGTTTGTAGCCATAGTTCTACAACAACCAAGAAATAGCATATTAGTACTATTTTCAGATCATTTAATCTGGAATTGTATTAAATGATCATGGCTCCCACTATTTTAATCGAATTGACAACCCAAAAAGTCAATCGGGAAATCTAAGATTTCCTAGTGAGATTGGATCCTTATTCCACATGAGGCTTCACGTCCCACGAGGGTGGGATGAGATGCACAAAGTGACCCATGCTTCTTAAGATGGGCACGCCGGCTGATTGCTCTAAGCATTTCCCCTTATTCAGACAATCTAGGCATTTTATGTCCAGCGAGGGCTGAAAACTGTATAAAACCCTAACCTCTCAACGATGCCTCTAGACTTCCATTATATGCCCAGCATATATGGAAATCTAGCCAAGTCCATTCCTAACCGTTATGCCCAGGGCCAACGATTTTCCTTGCGAAGGCACGCCTAGGTTAAAACTGGACTGGGGAAACCATTGTCACCACACACCATCTAAAGATAAGTGGGTGTGTCCCACAAGAGTGGTAAACAGTTCTCAACACCACTGATCGATAATTTGATGAGGGCTACGCGTTAGAAGACTACTAGACTTGATATTATAAGTGAGGGTTTTTGAGGTCTCATCATCTCAGTTTTATCTTATGTCTAATATTACAGGCATGCAATCCTATAGTGATAACATAACATTAAAACATCACATGCATGCTTTAGCAGGTTAGAAAAGTAGTAAAGTGATGATGTAATCATAGCCTATTCAAGACATTGAACCGACCCATGCCAAAGGGGATTCAATTCTTGACCTAGGACACAAGCCCCTAAAACTAGACCTAGCCTAGCCGACCTCTAGCTTGATCTTCAAGGTAGGCTATAAGGTTCTCCTTTCATAGTTTAGCTCTCAAACCATATAACTACTTTTAGGGAAACCCTATAAGCATTCTCATGGGTTCGGCCAGTGCCATGGGTCCTCCTCCAAGGAAGATGCATCACCTTGCAAGCCACAAGAGAGATAGCACACAAGCACAAGGCACGACCAAACCCTTACTTGTGCCCACAAGCAAGGATGGCCCACTTTTGATGAAGCTTGTTGCGCGACCATGCAAGGTGCGCAAGCTTCATGCATGCACCAAAAATGATATATATATATATATATATATATATATCATTCTGGCATTGTCATTATCAATGTTTGTTTACAGCTGCGATTATGCACTGTTGTGTCCGCAAGTGCACAGATACTCGAAGTAATAAATAAGATATCGAACCACTGAGACCAATATGTTACGTACTGAATAGTTGTTTTCTCACTAGCTAAGCAATCGAATATGACGTAAGCAAATGATCGGAAAGTATATGAAGAGTTAGAGAGAAAAGCTGAGATTAGGGTTTCATTCACCTTAATTTCTAAGACTAGAAGGAAATAAGCACATCGTCAGTCCACTCTTATTATGATAAAGATATAATTTACACTATAAAAAAATCATCTCGCTTTCGTGCAGACAATTTACAAAGAATCAATCCTCACTTTCGCACAAGATTAATTCAATGCTAAAGATAAGTAAATCACCGACAAGGAGATTTAAAATCAGTTTCACGCATCCAATCTCTATGTCAATCATCTAAAGTGAAAACAAAATACTTTCATACTTTAGTTTCATAGGTTCTACTGAAGGTTCTCCAACGATCCGTACTTAATTTCTTACAATATCTTCATGTTTAACTCATTAATGCCTCCTAGGTCAAATTATCAACAAGTCAATAAACTTCTAATATGTAGAACCAGAACAAACCTAATTTCTTATGATGAGTTCCTAAATCATGATTCCAGGGTTCCAACTTTTTGCAAGTCACATTTTGGTCTATATCGCAAAAACTCGAATATATGTTGACAATAAGAAACTAGAAGAGATTAAAGACAATCATCACATAAGTAGAATTATCATAACAAAAGTTTCCTGACGAATCAAGGATCATCTAGTCATTATGAAACTAAGGGGATTACATCCTTTGTCCCAAAAGAAAGTTATGCTACAATGGAGATAAAAATATAATAGAAATTCATTAAAAAATCAGAATTCGACAGAGGGAAAATAGAAAAGTTACTGATTTCACGAGGGTGTAAAAATTTACATAGCCCCGTGATTTTTGTTTCGGATGAACAGTGCTACTACAGTAACACTACAGTACTGCTACAGTACCGGTTGCTATAGTGTTTCACGATTTCTGCTCCTGGTTGAGATTTTTTTTCTTTGACTTATCCTTTGATCGAATTACTTTTGATCTGAAATTTCTGGTGTATCATCTCCTCCTATGGGCGAAGCTCTCCTATAAATTTCGCTGCCTAAGGTGACCTTTATGCCTCTCGGAGAGAGACCGAGGCCTAGGGACGCCTATTTTGATTTCTCCCTCGATTGGTGATGAAATTGGATTCTCCTTATCCTCAAATCTTCTCCTTGATTTATAGAACACTCCCCTTTTTACGATTTTTGAACTGGTGCCCTAGATCTTTTGATTTTTTGTTGCAAAAATCGGGCTTTGGAGCAGCTGTGGAAGACTCAGGAAGTTTAGAATTACGGCTCGTAATTTTGATTACGGCACTACCGTAATTTGTTCTGAGGAAAATTTCCATAAAATTACAACCCATAAAAATTACTACGGCAGTGCCATAATTTCTTCTGTGTACTCTTGGCCAAAAATTACGGCCTATAAAAATAGTTACGGTAGTGTCGTAATTTCTTCTGTGGATTTCTAAGCCAAACTTACGGCCCGTAAAAATTGTCATGGGAGTGGTGTAATCTAGGCAAAAAATTACACCCGTAAAATAAATTATGGCAGAGGTGTAATTTTCTGACTAACTCCGATTTGCATAAAAATTGACGGGCGCCTTTATCTCGATGTCTGGAAGTCATTCTTGTACTCATATCTTTCAAAATCCATCAAAATTAGGCACTTTTATCAGAAAATGATCAAAAATAAGAAAAGGTGTAGATTCTGTAATATTTGATAAATAGGACTTAAAGATAAGCAAAAGAACATGAATATAACACAAAAAAGACTAATCAAATGTCACAAAATATACTATGAATTTCCGTGTCATCAAATACATAAGGCTCAAACTTTGTTTGTCCTCAAGAAAATGAATAAAATAAAGAACAATGCTAAGTATGGAAAATATGCTCTTTTATGAAAAATAAATTTCTAAAATATAATCACTCATGAAATATTCCACCAACTGTTACATAAAATTTTAGATAAATACATCATCCTCCGAATTTAATCTTTAAGATTCATAGCTTTGATCAAATAAAATTTTGCAACTCGCATTACAAATGGAATCTCAATCTCATGATTTTATCTTTGTTTCAGTTTAAATCTATCATACTTTTGTTTACAGAAATAGGATTTCCAAAATCTTTTTTCCCTCAAAATCTTTCTCTCTCTCTTTTTTTATGGCATGTACCCACATAGATACACACTTTTTATTTGGACTTTGACTCTTATCTTCGGTACCACTGTCAATTTTACGTAGTGCCTAGTGGAGGAGTCATTTTCTTTTTCTCTCTCTCTTTTTTATAGACTTCAACTCATACCTTCGGTATCACTGCTAATTTTACTTAGTGCCAAGTAGGGGGGAGTCTCTCTCTCTCTTTTTTGGATCTTGGATTCTTTATTCCCAACAAATAATAAGATAAACTAAACATCAACTACGTTAATCTATTGACATCAATTCAAAAAATTATACTCATATGCTCATTTTATTCAAGAAAGATGTTTCACTCTTAAATTGCATTCATCAAAAATATACCTACCCAAAACCATATGCATCAATCAATGAATGATTTCAACAAGTAGATATATATTGAAGAAATAAATTTAGCATAATAGGTATATCTCCATTCACAAGCATTAATAGACATTCATCACCATAGCAAAAATGAATATATTATCATAGCAATGCATCCATCCAAATTCCAAAAAATTAAATCGCACATCATCATAGAAATATCCACCCATCTAGGAAAAACATATCATCAAATTAAAATTTTTACAATCAACAATCTTATCATATCCATAAAACCAATTTGAAAAACATGTAGTCTTGCATAGTCACATTAGAACAAAACAATGAATCCATATATCCATAAATAACTTTTCCAGAGAAAATCATAAAGTAATACAGGTTTGATAAAATCAAAAATGCAACCATATGAAATAATCATGAATACAAGAGAGTGCAAACCACTTTCACAAAACTATATAGCAAGCTCAATCGTTGTTCGGGGTGTAGCATTGGGGCAGGTGCGGTTGGCTCCAAAGATGCATGTTCTGAAAATTTACCTGCACAATTTTAAATACATAAGGCTTAGCCCATAAATAGTATCTTACTTTAGCTAAAAGAAATAGAAATTAGAGATATTGTCGGTGGTCCAAGAAGGTGCCGGTGGAAAGAGTTAATGTGGAATAGATGCCGGCGAAGGAGCTGCTAGCAATAAAGATGATGGTGCCGACAGTAGAGTGATGATGAGTAGTCTTTAGTGGCCTGCTCGAGACTACAGTCCTGGAGGCGAAGTCGTTGGCTGGAGGGTGGCGAGAGATAATGCTGTATAGTTGGAAAAAAAATCAGAGTCAGTAATGATAAAGATTCTAATGTAAAAATAAAATAAAATAAAATAAAATGCAGATTACAGAGGTGATGAAATAAAGGTGTCAGCTTGCTGGAACAACGGTGGCGCTACTGGCTGGCTGGAAGACAGTAAATGTGTAGACGAAGTGCATCGTTGGCTGTAGAAACAAAGTAGTAAGCTGCAAGCTGGAGGTAGGTTGCCGGCGGATACAGATCTTGGCTAAGCAGAGTTGGCAACTGCAGATTCTTGGTGGTGGAATTAGAGTAGCTGCAGCGGGATATGAAGCTGGCGGAAGAAGCTAACTGCCGCCTGGGAAGGAAGATGGTGGTTGGAGATTGGGCAGTGGAAGAAACTAGTGGTGATTCCTTGGCCTGTCGAAGGATAAGAAGCAGTTGAGAGTTCCGCCTGCGTTGGCTGAGAGACAAGTTCTGCCAGCTGGCTGGAATAATCTGGAGAAGATGGGGAAGCTTCAGCTGCTAATGAGTTCTAGGAGGCTGAGTAGCAGGAAGATAAAGCTGAAGATGGAAATGCTGGTGCTGCCGATGGAAATGCTGGTGCTGCCGGTTGGCTGGAGAAACAGAGTTGCTGATGATGCAGAGGTTGCTGGTGATGGAATTAGAGTTGCTGGCTCAGAAAGATTTGTTTGCAAGAGAGATGGAGGTTGCCGCTGAAGATCCCTTCGGCTGGAAATAAGTCGCATGTGGCTAAAAAAGCTTTGGCTGCTGACATCAAAGCCGCTGGCGGCGTCTGGCGAATGAAACAGAGTGGCTTGAGCAGATCCAGAAGATGGGTAGCAGCTGGAAGAAGGTTTTGGCTGGAGATGGAGATAGCGGTTTCTATTTGTCGGAAAAAAAATGCAACTGAGGAGGCAGCACTGGTACTGGCAGTTCTGGCGAAGCTCTGTAGCAGTTGTGGCTAGTTGTAGATAAAACAGATCGATGGTGGATGATATAGAGGTAGTAGCAGGATGGTACAAAAGGTGCTGTCGGCTGGAAGCAAGGTCGGCTGGCTGAGAAACGAAGCTGCCGAAGTTAACGCCTGCCAATGGAGATTGGTTCTGTCGGCTGGCCGGAAGAGAAGGCGGCAGCCAAAATAGATGCTGGTGGAAGGAAAAGGCTGCCGGAAATAGAGTCAGTGATTGCAAGAAGACTTCCGGCTAGAAACAGTGTGGCTCGATGGCGTAGAAAGCTGGTGACGGTTTCCGCTGATGAAGTGGCTGGGAGAGAAAACAGAGGCTACAGTTTGGAGACAACCATGATGTTGCTGGAAACGAGATCAGCGGCGGAAGGAACAGAGTAGTCGTCGGATCTGGAAGTGAAAGCGGCGCTTGCAGATCTGGACGCGGAAGAGACAAGCGGCGCTGGCAGAAGTTGCTGGAGAAGAACCACTTGAAGAAATTGGCTGGGAATAGCAAGCAGTGCTGGCGGAAACTGGCGGTAGAGGAGACAAAAGCATGCTGGCAGAAGATGGAGCTGGTGGAGTTGCTGGCGATAGGAACAGAGTGGTCGTCGTATCTAGAAGTGAAAGCGGCGCTGGCAGATCTGGACACGAAAAAGACAAGCGGCGCTAGCAGAAGTAAGTTGCCGGAGAATTCTTTCACGGTCGTGTGAAATAAATTACGTTACTGTAAAAATTCTTTTTTTTTCAAAGAAAATCAACCCAATCTTACAACCCGTAATTTTTATTATGATAGTACCGTAAAAAAAACTCTCTAGACAAAAACGAACCAAAATTACGGCCAGTGAAAATACTTACGGTACCGGCGTAAAAACTATAAAACTTTCTGTACAAAAATTACCCCAAATTATGGCCCATAATTTCCATTACAGCACTACTGTATTTTGCGCAAAATTTGATTTTTCATACAAAAAGAAAAGAAAATTTAGTTCTAAAAATAAACTAAAATAAAAAAAACTAAACTTAAGTAAGAGTGCTTGGGTTGCCTCCCAAGAAGTGCAAATTTTTAGGTCTATAGCTTGACCGAAATCCAAATATCATGGCGAAACAGATGAATCAGTACCATAGTAAATAGCGTACAATTTTTTGCATTTACATTGTCCTAAAAGTTTAGCCACTAATATAAACATCCGAAATTTTATGTAAATCATGATCGACATGGCTTTCTCAAATATGCATAAATCAAAATCAATATTTTCAATTCTACACAAAGGGTATTTTATGATCTTCCTATATTTGTCAGTAAGCAAAATCTTTTGTCCTTTCTTCAAATTTATATCTTCAATTGCAATAGGACTTCGATCAAAAGATTCAAGTATTAGATCATCAAAATAGTATTTCTGTCTCACATTAGATTCCTCAATAAAGCATAACTATTCAAATAAATCATAAGGTTGAATAGTAGATATGGGCAAAACATCATAGTGAGATTCATCAATATTCATAATTTTTAAATCTTTTTCAAGTTCCTCATATCCTTCATCAAATAATTTAACAATTTCAAAATTATCAACAAAATCAGAGTGAGACTTTTCAAAATTAATTTCCTATACCTTTCATTAGATAATTTATCAAAATAATCAATTTCAGAATCATCAAAATCAGAGTGTGATTCATCAATGTTTGCAAAAGAATCAATTTCAGAATTAATAAAATTATATCTGATAATAAATAACTTATCATCAATTTCAAAATTATCACTAAGATCATAGGGGGACTTTTGTAAATCAATTTCATCATGTCTTTCCACAAATAATTCATCATCAAAAGAATCAATTTCATAATTATCATAATGAGAGTGAGATTTTTCAAAATCAATTTCAGAATCACGAGAATCAATTTCCTCAATTTTTAAATCAAATTCAAGAAGACTACCTTGTTGTGCTATCTGAGTTTTTAACATTTCAGTATGAGCACGCATGTTATCCATCCTATAATTTATTTGTTTAAGGGTCTCATGGGCCTCCTCAATTTGTTTCTTAAACTTTTAAAACATTATCTATAAGCTAGATTTTTCAGTATCCTCAGTATCCTCAAAGTATGGTTCTGAAGTATTGTTTGAGCAATTCTCATAAAAAGAAGTTTGGTGATTTTTCCATCTACAATTATATTAATCATCTTGGTACCATGGTGAAATGGGATTTGGCGGAATTAAAAATTGGCAATCAGAAGTATAATGATCAAAACATCCACAAATATCACATTTAATAGGAGAATAAGATGTCGTAACAAGGTGCATATAAGAGTCTAATTTATAAGCCAAATAATCTAACTTATCTTCAAGAGTGCACAATGAATCATCTTTATACTTACCTTGTGGCATGTATAGCTCACCTCCTTTAGTTGCCCACGAGTTGTGATTAAAAGACATATCATCAAATCAAAGCTTTTCTACACAACTAAAAAAAAATTTGTGATCTCAAAGTTCACAGGAAATAAAATCTATCAAGATCTAAGAGTCCTATGTATAAACAAATAGAAGAATCGTGTATACTAAGAATTTTTAGAATAGAAATAGAAAGATTATCCAACACCAATCATTCAAATTTTTTTTTATTTTGGCCAAAATATATTAAAAAAAACACAAAAACACAAAACACAAGCGAATTCAAAAATTTCAGAAATCACAGTTCTGTCACAACTTGTGAAAATCGAAAATCTGCACAAATAGAAAACAAAGTTAAATCTAAAACAAATAAAACTTAGTCTAGTAATATTAACAACTATTTTGATATTAACAAAACTAAGGTCCCCGGCAACGGCACCAAAAACTTGTTGTGTCCACAAGTACACGGATACTCGAAGTAATAAATAAGATATCGAAACACAGAGACCTCGTTTGTTAAGTACTGAATAATTGATTTTTCACTAGCTAAGCAATCGAATATAGTTAAAGCAAACGATCGGAAAGTACACGAATAATCAGAGAGAAAAAACTGGGACTAGGGTTTCATCCACCTTAATTTCAATGACTAGATATATATAAGTGCTCGTCAGTCTAATCTTATTATGATAAAGATATAATTTACTTTATATAGTAATCATCTCGCTTTCACGCAGACAATTTACAAAGAACCAATCCCCACTTTCGCACAAGATTTATTCAATGTTAAAGATAAGTAAATCATCGACAAAGAAATCAAAGATTACTTTCATGCATCTATTCTCTATGTCAATCATCTCAAGTGAAAACTAAATAGTTTAATACTTTAGCTTCACAGGTTCTACTTAAGGTTCTCAAATGATCTGATACTTAATTTCTTACAATATTTTCATGTTTATTTCAATAATTCTTCCTATATTAGAATTATCAATAAGGCAATAAACTTCTAAAATCTAGAAATAGAACAAACCTAATTTCTTACGGTGAGATCCTAAGTCTCAATTTTATGGTTCCAAATTCTCGCAAGTCACTTTTTAGTCTATATCGTAAAAACTCCAATACATGTTTACAATAAGAAACTATAAGAGATTAATGACAATCGTCACATAAGCATAATTATCATAACAAAAGTTCCCTGACGAATCAAGGATCATCTAGTCATTATGAAATTAAGGGAATTACATCCTCTGTCCCAAAAGAAAGTTACGCTACCATGGAGTTAAAAATACAATAGAAATTCATTAAAAAAATCAGAATTTGATAGAGGGAGAATAGAAAAGTTAGTGATTTCACCGGGGTGCGAAAATTTACACACCCTGTAATTTTTGTTTTGGATGAACAGTACTGCTATAGTAATGCTACAATACTACTACATTAACGGCTGTTATAGTGTTTCGCGATTTCTGCTTCTGGCTGAGATTTTGTTTCTTTGATTTCTCCTCCGATCGGACTCCTTTCGATCTAAAATTTCTCGTGTATCAACTCCTCCTATGGGCGAATCTCTCCTATAAATTTCACCGCCTAAGGTGACATCTATGCCTCTCGGCAACAGGCCGAGCCCTAGGGTCGCCTCTTTTGATTTCTCCCTCAATTGGTGATAAAATTGGATTCTCCTTGTCCTCAAATCATCTCCTCGATTTATAGAATACTCTCCTTTTTACGATTTTTGAATTGGTGCCCTGGATCTTCTAATTTTGTGTCGCAAAAATCGGGCTTTGGAGCGGCTGCGGAAGACTCGGCAAGTTTAGAACTACGGCCCGTAATTTTGATTACGACACTACCGTAATTTGTTCTGAGGAAAAATTCCATAAAATTATAACCCGTAAAAATTACTACGGTACTGCCGTCATTTCTTTTGTATATTCATGGCTAGAAATTACGGCCTGTAAAAATAGTTACGGTACTGCCATAATTTCTTATGTGGATTTCTAGGCTGAAATTACGGCCCGTAAAAATTATCATGGCAGTGGTGTAATCTAGGTAGAAAATTACACCCGTAAATTAATTATGGCAGGGGTGTAATTTTCTGACTATCTCCGATTTCTATGAAAATTGACGGGCGGCTTCGTCTCGACATATGGAATCCATTCGTTTACTCAGATATTTCAAAATCCATCAAAATTAGGCACTTTTTATCTAAAAACGATAAAAATGAGAAAAGGTGTAGATTCCGTATTATTTGATAAATAAGGCTTAAAAACAAGCAAAAGAGCATGAATATGACACAAAAAGACCAATCAAATGACACAAAATATACTATGAATTTTTGTGTCATCATATACTTACATGATAATGTCCCTAGAGACAAATCAGATCTATGCTCAAATGATTGTCCTAGTCGATGTACTTGAGTGGATATGGGACAGCTCTGGTACTTATGAGACTAGTATAAAGGCTGGTTAGGCACGAGATGCTAACGCAGACATATGGGTATATTAGTGGGGGATATACTGGACCGACCCACTGTGAGGCTATGACTTGGTGTCATGAGTTATCCTCACAAGTGACAGGAGATGCATTGATCCTTTGACTTAAGGTCATTGGCCGTTCTATATGGTTAGGGACATGCTTTGATACAACCTAACACCTTGCCGTAGTTGGGAGGTAATAACGGTTGTCATTGTGCATGCCACGACCCATATGAGAAGGTCAATGGAGAGACAGAGGATTTGCCCCTTCTTGAGGTAAGCTTGATATCCGTGGAGCTCCTCTATGGTTCTATGACTAAAAGTGTATGGCTATACCCAGGTAACAACCTGATTTAGTCATGACCATGTGATTGGATGAAAACAAGTGATGACACACTTGTCCAATCAGATATCAGTTTGGCAAAGGGACTATAATGTATCTGTACCTAGTTGCGATGATGGGGATGTCGATGTCGATATCCATTCCGGTGACTTGGGTAGCAGCGATGCACTGCTTGTGGTGACCTTAGGTTAGCACTGCCAATGTCAAAGGAACCTACAGGGTCGCACACCATGATACTCGAGTTCTCGTATTGATCGGAAAGCCTTATGATCGAGTTATTACAACATCCATTCATTTTTTGCAGGTTGACACAAAAGGCTGGTCACATTTGGATTAGGGTTGCATTGGATTGGATCCAATTGCTTAATCAACCCATGCAATGAAGTTTGGACTAGCTCATTACCCAATGAGGCCCATGTTGGGAAACCCCGAGGATATTTTACAATTTTTCATAGTCATTACAACACATACACATTGCACAGCGGAAGAATATCCTCGAAATAGGCCAGTCCCAAAAACCCAGTGAAGATCGCATGCGAGGGGGTCAACACGATGAGATAGAAAAATACCTTAAAGCAAGATGAGGACGATGTCGAGGTAGGCGCCCAAGCATGCGCCCTCTGCAGTCTCACACACACGGATACCTCGAGTCCTCTTCTTCCACGCCCGGTGCTAGCCTTGGGAAGAAGATCCAAGCCTTGTGCTCCTTCTTTAAAGCAAGCACCACCTCCAAGGTCCAAGTGCCAATGAAGAGGAAGGGAAGAGAAGATTGTCGCCAAGAGCTTCCTTCACTTGCACCAAGAAGAGGAAAGGAAGAAGACTTGCGGCTAGGGTTTGATGGAAGAAGAAGCTTGCGCCAGTAGCCCTTGTTCTCGCCCCTCTTTGTGAAAGTCCCCTAAAGGGGGGGGGGGCGAAACCCTAAAGTGGCGCATGTAGAATTTTGGGCAGCGGAAATAAGGGTTTCTAGGTGATCGGTTGCATGCATGTCATATGATCAACCTTCAAAACTTGTATACATTGATAAGAGTCATACCATCGCCATTGCTTGGATGGTGCCTTGGAAGAAGAGAGTGAAAGGGATCTCCTCCAGAAGATGCGCACACAAGAAGAAGATCGCCTACTCCTTGTTGATCCTTGTGCTAGCAAAGACCTTCAAGTCTCCTGATCGAATGGAAGGGAAGAAGAGATGTCTTGCTTGGCCGAGACCTCCTTGTCGTTAACTCCTTCAACACACGAGAGTGCAAGAGCATCGAGAGGAAGAGGCGACAATAGGCGTGAGAGGAGCGAACGTGAGGCGTTATTCTCTCAATCGTGGAGGCGTTACACTCTATTGGAATAATGCAACTTCCAAAAATAGCAACCCTCAACGTGTGATGCGTTCACTCCAAGTGAACCATCGCATTTTCCTCTCCCCTTGAACCATGCGCTCACTTGATGAGCCAGTTCAATTTGGTTTGGTTCAAAGACCAATTAACCCAAGCATTTGGTCTAGATCACAATTAAACCCTAAGGCTCCAGATCTAACCGTTCATCTCCTGATGCTCTTGATCTCACCGATCTAGCATCCAATCTCTCGATCGAAGCTTACCGATCTCAAGCCCTAATCAATCAAACATGATCAGACCAGATCTCACTTACAATCAGAGATTAAATCCCTTTAAACTGAACCCAAACAATTCAGTCCACACGATCTGACTTAAGTAAGCCATATCATCAAATTGTGCGACCCTAAGGGTTTCCTTTAAATGTCGGTAACGATAACTTACGTTATCACGATCAGTGAGGGGTATCTAGCAACACATCACTGTCTCCCGATATAAAGGAAAGAATCTTCCAAGACTACACCCAAACCACAGCACAAGTGTGAATCCATTTCACTAGACATACATGTTTTCTTTGCCACTGGATGATCTTATTGGACAAGCGTGTCAAGCCTGTAACTCCAATATGATGAGAATGATTAGATCAGATGAACATAGTCATCTGGGTATGGCCATACACTTTCTCAATCATCTCATCCAGGGGGCCCCTTTAGAACATCACACTCCAATCAAGGAGACGGCAATCCTATATCTATCACTAGCGCCCTAACATGACTCATGCTCATTATCCAAGATAGTCTATAACCATTATGTTTCAAATGATATCGAACTATCTCAAAACAATGCCAATCATCATTTAGAAACACAAGTGATCTCAAGTCAGAGGAAGTATGCCACTTGTTCGCATACAAGGATTATTCACATTGTGACATGCAACTGAATATCCTAGTAGGGTCTGTCCAGTACATCCAATGTACCCATGAGTCTACATCTTATTCCATGCTCGAAGCATCCTATAAGATTAGAACACAAATTAGTCTCAATCATATCAAGGCTGTCTCATGTTCACCAAGATATCTCGACTAAGGACTATACTGCATGTCAGCCAAGCTGAACAGCATTGAGACATTATTCAGAAGTATACATATTGCAGCAGATGATGGAACAACCTGAATAACACCATTGCCTTTATAAACATAGAGTTTATACATGATACTGATACAATCCCAAGGCCTCAAACATTAGCCTTAAGGGCATACCCCAACAATCTCCCACTTGCACTTAATCTAATGGTTGAGAAATCTCAAACCCATATTATTACAGTGCTTCTCATGCTTCTGCTGCGCCAGAGGCTTAGTAAGCGGGTCAGCTAGATTGTCATCTGTATGAACCTTGCAAACTTTGATCTCGCCACGATCAATGATCTCCCGGATCAAGTGAAACCTTCTCTGTATGTGCTTGGACTTCTGGTGCGACCGTGGTTCCTTTGCTTGTGCTATTGCTCCAGTGTTATCACAGAAGATAACCAATGGATCTGCACTCGAAGGAACAACACCAAGTTCATGAACGAACTTA
This sequence comes from Costus lasius, assembly GCA_027563935.2. Lineage (NCBI taxonomy): Eukaryota > Viridiplantae > Streptophyta > Magnoliopsida > Zingiberales > Costaceae > Costus > Costus lasius. Next base: position 58,030,740 of record CM050454.1, on the reverse strand, counting down.
CGAATCCACACTGCCTCCTTGGATGCTTCCGAGGCTGCAACATACTCGGCTTCTGTTGTGGAATCAGCAACAATTGACTGTTTGAAACTTTTCCACACCACTGCTCCTCCATTCAAGCTAAAAACATAGCCTGATTGCGATCGGAAATCATCCTGGTCAGACTGGAACAAAGCGTCAGTATATCCTTCAATACTGAGTTCTTCCTGACCTCCATAAATCAAGAACATATCTTTGGTCCTCCGAAGATATTTCAAAATGTTCTTGACTGCAATCCAGTGTGCCTTACCTGGATTACTTTGGAATCGACTGGTTACGCTTAACCCGTAAGCAACGTCTGGGCGAGTACACAACATCGCATACATAATGGACCCAATAGCCGAAGCATAAGGCGTATTGTCCATTTCATCTTTCTCAGTCTGTGTTTGTGGACACTGACTCTTTGAAAGATTCAGACCATGTCTGACTGGAAGATATCCTCTCCTAGAATTTTCTAAATGGAATCTCTCCAGGACTTTATCGATGTAAGTACTCTGGCACAGCCCGAGAAGCCTCTTAGATCTATCTCTGTAGATCTTCACACCTAATACATAGGCTGCTTCTCCTAGATCTTTCATCTGGAAACATTTTCTTAACCATGCCTTAATAGCATGTAGTTCAGGAATATCGTTTCCAGTGATTAAGATATCATCGACGTAGAGGACTAGGAATGAAGAAACCCCTTTCGAGAGGGGGGCGCAAACCCTAAGCATGGCGCAAATAAAACTTTGCAAGCGGTAGCAAGGGTTTGATGATCTTTTGCATGTCATATGATCAACTATCATAGATTGAATAGATCAAGAGTAGATCATACCATAGCCATCTTTCGGATGGTCCCTTGGAAGAAGAGATCGAAGAGGGTCTCCTCCACAAGATGCGCACACAAGATGAGAATTGACTTGCTTCTTGTTGCTCCTTGTGCTAGCAAGGATCTCCAAGATGTCCTTGATCGAATGAAGGAAAAAGGAGATGATCTTGGCGTGGATGAACTCCTCCTTGTTCTCGTCAAAACTCTCCACACCGAGAAAGAGGCGTTGAGTTGAGAGAGAGACCAACGTTCTCATCCAAAGTGAAGCGTTGAGAAACCATTTCCGAAACCTCCACTTCCAAAAATGGTAAGTCATCACTACAAGCGTTCATGTCTCTTATGAACCAAACCAAAATGCCAATTCGATTTAACCATGCGTTCACACATATGTGAACCGGTTCAAATAGAATTCGGTCTAATTGATTTTGGTTCAAAGATCAAATTGAACCAAGCCAAGCCATGGTCTAAATCTCATCTGAACCATGAAGGTTCGAGATCTAACCGTACATCTCTTGATGCCTTTGATCTCACCGATCTAGCATCACTACTCTCGATCGAAGCTTACCGATCTCAAGCCCTAATCAATCAAACATGATCAGGCCAGATCTCACTTGCAATCAGAGTTTAAACTCCTTTAAACTGAACCAAAACAATTCAGTCCACACGATCTGACTCAAGTAAGCCACATCATCAAATTGTGCGACCCTGAGGGTTTCCTTTAAATGTCGGTAACGATAACTTACGTTATCACGATCAGTGAGAGGTATCTAGCAACACATCACTGTCTCCCGATATAAAGAAAAGAGTCTTCCAAGACTACACCCAAAACATAGCACAAGTGTGAATCCACTTCACAAGGCATGCATGTGTCCTTTGCCACTGGATGTTCTTATTGGACAAGCGTGTCAAGCCTGTAACTCCAATATGATGAGCATGATTAGATCAGATGAACATAGTCACCTGGGTATGGCCATACACATTCTCAATCATCTCATTCAGGGGGGGGCCCTTCAGAACATCTCACTCCAATTAAGGAGATGGCAATCCTATATCTATCACTAGTGTCCTAACCTGACTCATGATCATTATCCAAGATAGTCTATAACCATTATATTTCAAATGATATTGAACTACCTCAAAACAATGACAATCATCATTTAGAAACACAAGTGATCTCAAGTCAGAGGACATGTGCCACTTGTAGCATAAGGATTATTCACATTGTGACAAGCAATTGAATATCCTAATAGGGTCTGTCCAGTACATCCAATGTACCTATGAGTCTACATCTTATTCCATGCTCGAAGCATCCTATAAGATTAGAACACACATTAGTCTCAATCATATCAAGGCTGTCTCATGTTTACCAAGATATCTCGACTAAGGACTTAACTGCATGTCAGCCTAGCTGAACAGCTTTGAGACATTATTCAGAAGTACACATATTGCAGCAGACAATGTAACAACCTGAATAACAACCATTGCCTTTATAAACAAAAGAGTTTATATACATGATACTCATGGAATCCCAAGGCCTCAAACATTAGCCTTAAGGGCATACCCCAACAATCTCCCACTTGCACTTAATCTAATAGTTGAGAAATCTCAAACCCATATTATTACAGTGCTTCTCATGCTTCTGCTGCGCCAGAGGCTTGGTAAGCGGGTCAGCCAGATTGTCGTCTGTATGAACCTTGCAGATTTTGATCTCGCCACGATCAATGATCTCCCGGATCAAGTGAAACCGTCTCTGTATGTGCTTGGACTTCTGGTGCGACCGTGGTTCCTTAGCTTGTGCGATTGCTCCAGTGTTATCACAGAAGATAACCAAAGGATCAGCACTCGAAGGAACGACACCAAGTTCTCTCACGAACTTACGAATCCACACTGCCTCCTTGGATGCTTCCGAGGCTGCAACATACTCGGCTTCTGTTGTGGAATCAGCAACAGTTGACTGTTTGAAACTTTTCCACACCACCGCTCCTCCATTCAAGCTAAAGACATAGCCTGATTGCGATCGGAAATCATCCTGGTCCGACTGGAACGAAGCGTCAGTATATCCTTCTATACTGAGTTCTTCCTGACCACCATATATCAAGAACATATCTTTGGTCCTCCGCAGATATTTTAAAATGTTCTTGACCGCAATCCAGTGTGCCTGACCTGGATTACTTTGGAATCGACTAGTCACGCTTAACCCGTAAGCGACGTCTGGGCGAGTGCACAACATCGCATACATAATGGACCCAATAGCCGAAGCATAAGGCGTATTGTCCATTTCATCTTTCTCAGTCTGTGTTTGTGGACACTGACTCTTCGAAAGATTCAGACCATGTCTGACTGAAAGATACCCTCTTTTAGAATTCTCTAAATGGAATCTCTCCAGGACTTTATCGATGTAAGTACTCTAGCACAGCCCGAGAAGCCTCTTAGATCTATCCCTGTAGATCTTCACACCTAATACATAGGCTGCTTCTCCTAAATCTTTCATCTGAAAACATTTTCCTAACCATGCTTTAACAGCATGCAGTTCAGGAATATCGTTTCCAATGATTAAGATATCATCGACGTAGAGGACTAGGAAAGTAATCACGCTCCCACTAAACCTCTTATATACACACGGGTCATCTTCGTTCTTGATGAAACCAAACTCAGAGATTGATTCATCAAAACGAATATTCCAGCTTCTAGATGCTTGTTTAAGTCCATAAATGGACTTCTTTAACTTGCATATTTTATGACGATCTGCTGGATTAGTGAAACCTTCAGGTTGTGTCATGTACACATCCTCATCCAGTTTTCCATTAAGGAAAGCAGTTTTCACATCCATCTGCCAGATCTCATAATCATAATATGCTGCTATCGCGAAAAGAATCCGAATAGACTTGAACATGGCTACAGGAGAGAAAGTTTCATCATAATCTATCCCGTAGATTTGTTTGAAACCTTTCGCTACTAGCCTGCCTTTATAGGTAACCACGTTACCATCCATGTCAATCTTCTTCTTGAAGATCCATTTACAGCCTATAGGGATTACTCCCGGAGGCGGATCAACCAAATCCCAGACTTGGTTATCTGACATGGAGTCCATTTCGGCTCGCATAGCTTCAAGCCATCTAGCTGACTCCGGTCCACTGACCGCATCCGCATAAGTGAGGGGTTCATCATTGTCAATGATGTAGACTCCGTCATAGCGCTCAGGCTGTCGACGGATCCTTCCCGATCTACGCGGTTCCCGTGATATCTGAGCCTCAGGTTGTTCAATAACCTGTTCTACCGGCTCAGGCTCATCCAACTGTGCTTGACTACTTTGTCCTTCCTCTGGATTGTCATCCAGCTTTATTTCTCTCCCACTGGCCTCTTGCAGAAGAAACTCCTTCTCAAGAAAAATGGCCGTCCGAGCAACAAATACCTTGTTCTCTTTGGGATCGTAGAAATAATAACCCTTAGTTTCCTTAGGGTAACCGACAAAGATGCATTTCTCAGATCTGCTCTCCAGTTTCCCAGAGGCGAGCTTTTTGACATAAGCCTCGCAACCCCAGATCTTAATAAATGTCAAGCTAGGCTGTTTCCCATACCATAATTCATATGGAGTCTTTGAAACGGCCTTGGATGGCACTCGGTTTAGTACCTTTGCAGCTGTTTCCAGTGCAAATCCCCAAAAGGAGTAAGGAAGAGTAGCCTGACTCATCATAGAACGAACCATATCAAGTAACGTTCTATTTCTCCTCTCGGACACACCATTCCATTGCGGTGTTCCTGGCGGAGTGAGCTGTGAGATAATCCCACACTCCTTTAGATAGTCAGTAAACGCATGACTCAAGTATTCTCCACCTCGATCAGAACGAAGTGCCTTGATATTTCGGCCTAGCTGATTTTGTACTTCATTCTTGAACTCTTTGAACTTGTCAAAAGATTCACTCTTATGTCTCATAAGATAGACATACCCATATCTACTGAAATCATCAGTAAAGGTAATGAAGTACTGATAGCCACCTCTGGCATGTTTACTAAATGGCCCACACACATCACTGTGTATAAGGTCAAGTAAACCTGAAGCCCTTTGACCTTTGTTAGGAAAAGGAGCCTTCGTCATTTTACCCATTAAACAAGCTTTGCATGTATCAATCTCCTCATAGGAGAATGATCCCAGCAGTCCATGATCATGCAACCGCTTAATGCGCTTCTTGTTAATATGGCCTAAACGACTATGCCATAACAAGGTGCTGTCATCAGCATACTTGGCTTTCTTATTATCAATATTTTGTATAGAATATTCCATGTCCAACATGAATAACCCATTGTTAATTGAACCAGTAGCATAAACAATATTATCAAGAGTAAGATAACACTTTGAAATCTTGCATTCAAAGGAAAACCCTTTCCTGACAAGAGCAGGAATAGAGATAATATTTTTAGTAATACTGGGTACAAAATAACAATTGTTTAATTCTAATACAATGCCAGATGGTAATGAGATGTAATAATCCCCTACAGCAACAGCAGCAACCCGTGCCCCGTTTCTAACTCGTAGGTCCACCTCATGCTATCCCACCTGTCTTCTTCTCTTGAGTTCCTGTACATTTGAACAAATGTGAACTCCACATGCAGTGTCCAACACCCATGAAATAGAAGAAGATGAAACCATGACTTCCGTCACGTATATACTTGAGCCAGAAGGTTTGCTTCCCCTCTTATCTCCTTGGAGCGCTTTACAGTCCTTTTTCCAGTGACCCAGCTGGCCACAGTGGAAACACCTGTTGTCCTTTGACCGCTTAACCTTCTGTTTCAGAGCCTTGCTGTAACTCTTGACAGGGGCTTTGCCCTTCTTCCCCTTCTTCTTGTTCCTGGAAGGAACCATTAAGACAGAGGTTGAAGGCTTTCCCTTCAGAGTTTCCTCAGTAGTCAAGAGCATATTGAGCAGCTCTGCCGGAGTACAATCGATTTTGTTCATATTAAAGTTAATAATGAACGCATCGAAAGAAGGCGGGAGAGACTGCAGAATAATGTCTACAGCAAGCTCCTGGTTGATGGTATGCCCCAGTTTCTCCAGAGCCTCCTTGTGCCCAATCATCTTGAGCACGTGAGCTCCCACTGGGCTCCCTTCAGCCAGTTTGCTCTGAAAGAAAAGCTTGGTCAGATTATAGCGTTCTGTCCTCGCCTGTGCAGCATACAGCATCTTGAGGTTCGCTATAATCTCTATAGCCGACATATCCTCATGCTGACGCTGCAGCGGTGGCGTCATAGACGCTAGCATCAGGCAAGCGACATCAATGCTATCATTGACGTGCTTTTCATAGACATCACGAACCGCCCTTGCGGCGTTCGCAGCGGGTTGAGGCGGCACAGCCATCTCGAGGACATACAGTTTCCTCTCTGCCTTAAGAATGATCTTAAGGTGTCCGAACCAGTCTGAGAAGTTTGGCCCAGCAAACTTCTCCCTTTCCAGTAGGGATCGCACATTGAAGCTCATGGTGTTCGTTGCTGCAGGAATCTACAACAATGCAAGAACAGCAAGGTCAGTATCAATGTTTAGAATCAATTCAGGACTTAAGAAATGATTCTTTTCTCACTATTTTATCTGACTGAAAAATCCATTAAAACAGTCCGAAAGAGTAACACTCTTTTAGTGAGATAGGATCCAGATTTCATACTTGGTCTCCGCGTCCCGCTCAGGCGAGATAAGATGCACAGAGAATACAAGCACTAATTTCTGGTAGGCAGTCCCTGCCAATCGCCAACCCGTGCGATTCCCCTTCATCTGGGCAATCCAGCCGACTGTGCCAACTGAGTTGGTACAACACAATCTCTGACCCCACAGATGGCTGCCTCCATGTGCTACCATATGCGCCACATATGTAGCCTACATGGTCAAGCTGACCCGACCTACTCCCTGGACCACCACGTGCTATGCTGAGCAACGAGAAGCGATAAATCCCTTCTCTGTAACACGCAGGTGAAATCCCGCACCGTCTGAAGATAGATGGATGTGCCCACTGAGTGGGTACAACACGGCTCCAACGATAGTCAGAACAGTGAGGTTTCGCGTCAGAAGGCTTACGAGCTTGATATTTATGCGTTGGATTTTAACGGTCTTTTATCTTCTTACTATCAGGCAAATCCTATGGCTATAGCAGAAGATAAACTCATGCAATTCTAATTATAAAAGCAATAAATAGAAAGCATGCTGATCTTATGTGGTAAAAGCCCATGAACCCTAAGTAAGACCTTAAGTTATCTTAAGTCTTCACTTGCTTCTTGGGTCTTTTGCATCTCATCTGGTCCAACCCAGGGCCCTAGCGCTCAATGCAGCTCAGGTGCGCCCACCAGATGAATGCGCCTCTGCAATGTGTGCTTTTGAGCTCTTGTCTAATCAAAATACATTTTGATCTATCTAGACAAGCTTGACTCGCAGGTCAATTATACAATAAATTAATTAAAAATGTGATTCGCAGATCACAAAACAAATTAATTTACAAGTTTAATTCCAGGCTCGCAGGCCCCAGCACAGCACACATTAAATTGGGCATCCCACATAAGATAAAATAAACAAGCATATGGCATCAATCAATCATCATGTGATCCCTTACAAAGAAAATAAAATTTTGAAAACCCCATAGGCATCAATTTTAATTTCTTTATGTGCCCTACAACCTTACAACGGTCCATTGATAGGGATCCACTCAACAATCTAGTTAGATCCATGCCCTTGCATGCACCAAGTCCTAACTGACTCGAGTTGACCTAATGGTCAACCATGCATGCGCCAAGGGCTGAACAACCAACATGAGTTCTGGCAAGCGGGTGTGACCCCGGGCCTAACTCATGTGTGTTCACTGGTTGTCTCAACCAGACCTCGCTACACGCCTGTGATGCAATCGAGCTATAGCCACCTTGTGCTTGCGCACAAGTGCCATCTGGTCGATCCATCTAGGCTGTCAGATGGTCTGATCAGACTATTGGATCTAACCTAGAGGGTGACTTCAACCCCATCAACCCGTCTAAGGGTTTATAGTAAGCGCCACTTAGATCTAACGGTGAGCGCGCAAGTCATTTAGTTTGTTTTGAGAAAACATCAACAACATTCAACATGATAGATGCGCACATCATCATACATGCGCCAACAAGAAAGACATCATCATCAAGTTTTCGCATGAAGTTAAGATCTAAGCTAGAGCGCAAACAAGGATCACAAAGCAATCATATAACCATACATACAACCGCAGCTCTGATACCAATTGTAGAAACCCCTTTCGAGAGGGGGGCGCAAACCCTAAGCATGGCGCAAATAAAACTTTGCAAGCGGTAGCAAGGGTTTGATGATCTTTTGCATGTCATATGATCAACTATCATAGATTGAATAGATCAAGAGTAGATCATACCATAGCCATCTTTCGGATGGTCCCTTGGAAGAAGAGATCGAAGAGGGTCTCCTCCACAAGATGCGCACACAAGATGAGAATTGACTTGCTTCTTGTTGCTCCTTGTGCTAGCAAGGATCTCCAAGATGTCCTTGATCGAATGAAGGAAAAAGGAGATGATCTTGGCGTGGATGAACTCCTCCTTGTTCTCGTCAAAACTCTCCACACCGAGAAAGAGGCGTTGAGTTGAGAGAGAGACCAACGTTCTCATCCAAAGTGAAGCGTTGAGAAACCATTTCCGAAACCTCCACTTCCAAAAATGGTAAGTCATCACTACAAGCGTTCATGTCTCTTATGAACCAAACCAAAACGCCAATTCGATTTAACCATGCGTTCACACATATGTGAACCGGTTCAAATAGAATTCGGTCTAATTGATTTCGGTTCAAAGATCAAATTGAACCAAGCCAAGCCATGGTCTAAATCTCATCTGAACCATGAAGGTTCGAGATCTAACCGTACATCTCTTGATGCCTTTGATCTCACCGATCTAGCATCACTACTCTCGATCGAAGCTTACCGATCTCAAGCCCTAATCAATCAAACATGATCAGGCCAGATCTCACTTGCAATCAGAGTTTAAACTCCTTTAAACTGAACCAAAACAATTCAGTCCACACGATCTGACTCAAGTAAGCCACATCATCAAATTGTGTGACCCTGAGGGTTTCCTTTAAATGTCGGTAACAATAACTTACGTTATCACGATCAGTGAGAGGTATCTAGCAACACATCACTGTCTCCCGATATAAAGAAAAGAGTCTTCCAAGACTACACCCAAAACATAGCACAAGTGTGAATCCACTTCACAAGGCATGCATGTGTCCTTTGCCACTGGATGTTCTTATTGGACAAGCGTGTCAAGCCTGTAACTCCAATATGATGAGCATGATTAGATCAGATGAACATAGTCACCTTGGTATGGCCATACACATTCTCAATCATCTCATTCAGGGGGGGGGGGGCCCTTCAGAACATCTCACTCCAATTAAGGAGATGGCAATCCTATATCTATCACTAGTGTCCTAACCTGACTCATGATCATTATCCAAGATAGTCTATAACCATTATATTTCAAATGATATTGAACTACCTCAAAACAATGACAATCATCATTTAGAAACACAAGTGATCTCAAGTCAGAGGACATGTGCCACTTGTAGCATAAGGATTATTCACATTGTGACAAGCAATTGAATATCCTAATAGGGTCTGTCCAGTACATCCAATGTACCTATGAGTCTACATCTTATTCCATGCTCGAAGCATCCTATAAGATTAGAACACACATTAGTCTCAATCATATCAAGGCTGTCTCATGTTTACCAAGATATCTCGATTAAGGACTTAACTGCATGTCAGCCTAGCTGAACAGCTTTGAGACATTATTCAGAAGTACACATATTGCAGCAGACAATGTAACAACCTGAATAACAACCATTGCCTTTATAAACAAAAGAGTTTATATACATGATACTCATGGAATCCCAAGGCCTCAAACATTAGCCTTAAGGGCATACCCCAACAAGGAAAGTAATCACGCTCCCACTAAACCTCTTATATACACACGGGTCATCTTCATTCTTGATGAAACCAAATTCACAGATTGATTCATCAAAACGAATATTCCAGCTTCTTGATGCTTGCTTAAGTCCATAAATGGACTTCCTTAATTTGCATATTTTATGACGATCTAATGGATTAGTGAAACCTTCAGGTTGTGTCATATACACATCCTCCTGCAAATTTCCATTAAGGAAAGCAGTCTTCACATCCATCTGCCAGATCTCATAATCATAATATGCTGCTATCGCGAGAATAATCCGAATAGACTTAAACATAGCTACAGGAGAGAAAGTTTCATCATAATCTATCCCGTAGATTTGTTTGAAACCTTTCGCAACTAGCCTGCCTTTATAGGTAACCACGTTACCATCCATGTCAATCTTCCTTTTGAAGATCCATTTACAACCTATAGGGATTACTCCCGGAGGCGGATCAACCAAATCCCAGACTTGGTTATCTGACATGGAGTCCATCTCGGCTCGCATAGCTTCAAGCCATCTCGCTGATTCCGGTCCACTGACCGCATCCGCATAAGTGAGGGGTTCATCATCAATGATGTAGACTCCGTCATAGCGCTCAGGCTGTCGACGGATCATTCCCGATCTTCGCGGTTCCCGTGATATCTGAGCCTCAGGTTGTTCAGTAACCTGATCTACTGGCTCAGGCTCATCCAACTGTGCTTGACTACTTTGTCCTACTTCTGGATTCTCATCCAGCTTTATTTCTCTCCCACTGGCCTCTTGCAGAAGAAATTCCTTCTCAAGAAAAATAGCCGTCCGAGCAACAAATACTTTGTTCTCTTTGGGATCGTAGAAATAATAACCCTTAGTTTCCTTAGGGTAACCGACAAAGATGCATTTCTCATATCTGCTCTCTAGTTTCCTAGAGGCGAGCTTTTTGACATAAGCCTCGCAACCCCAGATCTTGATAAACGTCAAGCTTGGCTGTTTCCCATACCATAACTCATATGGCGTCTTTGAAACTGCCATGGATGGCACTCGGTTTAGTACCTTTGCAGCTGTTTCCAGTGCAAATCCCCAAAAGGAGTAAGGCAGAGTAGCCTGACTCATCATAGAACGAACCATATCAAGTAAAGTTCTATTTCTCCTCTCGAACACACCATTCCATTGCGGTGTTCCTGGGGGAGTGAGCTGTGAGATAATCCCACACTCCTTCAGATAGTCAGTAAACTCTCGACTCAAGTATTCACCACCTCGATCCGATCGAAGTGCCTTGATATTTCGGCCTAGCTGATTCTGTACTTCATTCTTGAACTCTTTGAACTTGTCAAAAGATTCACTTTTATGTCTCAATAGATAGACATAACCATAACTACTGAAATCATCAGTAAAGGTAATGAAGTATGAATAGCCACCTCTGGCATGTTTACTAAATGGCCCATACACATCACTGTGTATAAGGTCAAGTAAACCTGAAGCCCTTTGACCTTTCTTAGGAAAAGGAGACTTTGTCATTTTACCCATTAAACAAGCTTTGCATGTATCAATCTCCTCATAGGAGAATGATCCCAGCAGTCCATGGTCATGCAACCGCTTAATGCGTTTCTTGTTAATATGGCCTAAACGACTATGCCATAGCAAGGTGCTGTCATCAGCAAACTTGGCTTTCTTAATATCAATATTTTGTATAGAACATTCCATGTCCAACATGAATAACCCATTGTTAATCAATCCAGTAGCATAAACAATATTATCAAAAGAAAGATAACACTTTGAAATCTTGCATTCAAAGGAAAACCCTTTCCTGACAAGAGCAGGAATAGAGAGAATATTTTTCGTTATGCTTGGTACAAAATAACAATTGTCCAGTTCCAATACAACCCTAGATGGTAATGAGATGTAATAAATTCCTACAGCAACAGCAGCAACCCGTGCCCCGTTTCCAACTCGTAGGTCCACCTCATGCTGTCCCACCTGTCTTCTTCTCTTGAGTTCCTGTACATTTGAACAAATGTGAACTCCACATGCAGTGTCCAACACCCATGATATAGAAGAAGAAGATATCATGACTTCAGTCACAAAAATACCTAAGCCGAAAGCAAAAGGATTGCTTCCCTTCTTATCTCCTTGGAGCGCTTTACAGTCCTTTTTCCAGTGACCCAGCTGGCCACAGTGGAAACATCTGTATTCCTTCGACCGCTTAACCTTTTGTTTCAGAGCCTTGCTGTAGCTCTTAACAGGGGCTTTGCCTTTCTTCCCTTTCTTCTTGTTCCTTGAAGGAACCATTAAGACAGAGGATGATGGCTTTCCCTTTAGAGTCAACTCTGTAGTCAAGAGCATATTCAGTAACTCTGCCGGCGTACAGTCGATCTTGTTCATATTAAAGTTAATGATGAACGGATCGAAAGAGGTCGGGAGAGACTGCAATATGATGTCTACAGCAAGCTCCTGATTGATGGTATGTCCCAGTTTCTCTAGAGCCTCCTTGTACCCAATCATCTTGAGTACGTGAGCTCCCACTGGACTTCCTTCAGCCAGTTTGCTCTGAAAGAAAAGCTTAGTCAAATTGTAGCGTTCAGTCCTAGCCTGTGCAGCATACAGTAGCTTGAGGTTTGCTATAATTTGTATAGCAGATAGATCCTCATGCTGACGCTGCAGCTCTGGCGTCATAGACGCAAGCATCAGGCAAGCGACATCAATGCTATCATTGACATGCTTTTCATAAGCATCGCGAACCACCCTTGCGGCATTCGCAGCGGGTTGAGGCGGTATAGCCGTCTCGAGGAGCCTTAAGAACAATCTTAAGGTGTCCGTACCAGTCTGAGAAGTTTGGTCTAGCAAACTTCTCCCTTTCCAGTAGGGATCGCACATTGAAATTCGTGGTGTTCGTTGCTGCAGTAATCTACAACAATGCAAGAACAGCAAGGTCAGTATCAATGTGAGAATCAATTCAGGACTTAAGAATGATTCTTTTCTCACTATTTTATCTGGCTGAAAAATCCAGCAAAACAGCCCGAAAGAGTAAAACTCTTTTAGTGAGATGGGATCCAGATTTCATACTTGGTCTCCGCGTCCCGCTCAGGCGAGATAAGATGCACAGAGAGTACAAGCACTAATCTCTGGTAGGCAATCCCTGCCAATCGCCAACCCGTGCGATTCCCCTTCATCTGGGCAATCTAGCAGACTGTGCCAACTGAGTTGGTACAACACAGTCTCTGATCCCACAGATGGCTGCCTCCATATAGCTACCATATGCGCCACATATGTAGCCTACATGGTCAAGCTGACCCGACCTACTCCCTGGACCACCATGTGCTATGCTGAGCAACGAGAAGCGATAAATCCCTTCCCTGTAACACGTAGGTGTAATCGCACACCGTCTGAAGATAGATGGGCGTGCCCACTGAGTGGGTACAACACGGCCCCAACGATAGTCAGAACAGTGAGGTTTCGCGTCAGAAGGCTTACTAGCTTGATATTTTAGCGTTGGATTTTAACGGTCTTTTTTTTATCTTCTCAACTATCATGCAAATCTTATGGTGATAGCAGAAGAAGATTAATTCATGCAATTCTAATTATACAAACAATAAATAGAAAGCATGCTGATCTTATGTGGTAAAAGCCCATAAGCCTAGGTAAGACCTTAATTTAACTTAAGTCTTTACTTGAGCTCTTCATGGGTCTTTTGCATCTCATCTGGCCCCAAACCAGGGCCCAAGCGCCCACTGCAGCTCAGGTGCGCCCACCAGGTAAATGCGCCTGTCCCAGAGTCGAACCCTGGACCTCCCACCTGGTCAAGCATCAAGCTGCATGCGCCTCTGCCGAGTGTGCTCTTTGCTCTTGTCTGATTAAAATACAATTTAATCTATCTAGACAAGATTGACACGCAGGTCAATTACACAATAAATTAATTAAAATGTGATGCGCAGATCACAATTATAATAATTTACATTTTAATCCAGGCACGCAGGCCCCAGCACAGCACACATTAAAAAGGGCAGCCCATATAAGATTAAATAGACAATCATCATGGTATACAATCAACATGTGATCCAACAATAAGAAAATAAAGTTTTCGAAAACCCATTAGCATCAATTTTATTTTCCTTATGTGCCCTACTACCTTACAACGGTCCATTAATAGGGATCCACTCATCAGACCCACTGCCCTTGCATGCACCAAGTCCTAACTGACTTGAGTTGACCCAGTGGCCAACAATGCATGCGTTGGGCTGAACGATCCTCAAGAGTTCTGGCAAGCGGGTGTGACCCCGGGCCTAACTCAAGAGCGTTCACTGGTTGTCTCAACCAGACATCGCTACACGCCTGTTTGCAGTCGACCTATAGCCACCTCGTGCTTGCGCACAGGTGCCATCTGGTCGACCCATCTAGGCTGTCAGATGATCTGATCAGACCGGTTGGATCTAGACTAGACAATGACTTCAACCCTAATAACCCGTCTAAGGTTTTACAGTAGGCGCCTATAGATCTAAGTGAGGCGCGCAAGTTAACAAGTTTTTGAAGAAAAACTACAACATGCGCCAACTAGAAAACATGTTCATCAAGTTTTCGCATGAACAACTTAACATGTAATTTTCGCATCTAGTTCAGATCTAAGCATACAAGCGCAAACATGGATCACAAGAGCCTCAAGCAATCATAAAAACATGCTAATAACCACGCTCTGATACCAATTGAAAGTCCCCTAAAGGGGGGGGGGGCGAAACCCTAAAGTGGCACATGTAGAATTTTGGGCAGCGGAAATAAGGGTTTCTAGGTGATCGGTTGCATGCATGTCATATGATCAACCTTCAAAACTTGTATACATTGATAAGAGTCATACCATCGCCATTGCTTGGATGGTGCCTTGGAAGAAGAGAGCGATAGGGATCTCCTCCAGAAGATGCGCACACAAGAAGAAGATCGCCTACTCCTTGTTGATCCTTGTGCTAGCAAAGACCTTCAAGTCTCCTGATCGAATGGAAGGGAAGAAGAGATGTCTTGCTTGGCCGAGACCTCCTTGTCGTTAACTCCTTCAACACACGAGAGTGCAAGAGCATCGAGAGGAAGAGGCGACAATAGGCGTGAGAGGAGCGAACGTGAGGCGTTATTCTCTCAATCGTGGAGGCGTTACACTCTATTGGAATAATGCAACTTCCAAAAATAGCAACCCTCAACGTGTGATGCGTTCACTCCAAGTGAACCATCGCATTTTCCTCTCCCCTTGAACCATGCGCTCACTTGATGAGCCAGTTCAATTTGGTTTGGTTCAAAGACCAATTAACCCAAGCATTTGGTCTAGATCACAATTAAACCCTAAGGCTCCAGATCTAACCGTTCATCTCCTGATGCTCTTGATCTCACCGATCTAGCATCCAATCTCTCGATCGAAGCTTACCGATCTCAAGCCCTAATCAATCAAACATGATCAGACCAGATCTCACTTACAATCAGAGATTAAATCCCTTTAAACTGAACCCAAACAATTCAGTCCACACGATCTGACTTAAGTAAGCCATATCATCAAATTGTGCGACCCTAAGGGTTTCCTTTAAATGTCGGTAACGATAACTTACGTTATCACGATCAGTGAGGGGTATCTAGCAACACATCACTGTCTCCCGATATAAAGGAAAGAGTCTTCCAAGACTACACCCAAACCACAGCACAAGTGTGAATCCATTTCACTAGACATACATGTTTCCTTTGCCACTGGATGATCTTATTGGACAAGCGTGTCAAGCCTGTAACTCCAATATGATGAGAATGATTAGATCAGATGAACATAGTCATCTGGGTATGGCCATACACTTTCTCAATTATCTCATCCAGGGGGCCCCTTTAGAACATAACACTCCAATCAAGGAGACGGCAATCCTATATCTATCACTAGCGCCCTAACATGACTCATGCTCATTATCCAAGATAGTCTATAACCATTATGTTTCAAATGATATCGAACTATCTCAAAACAATGCCAATCATCATTTAGAAACACAAGTGATCTCAAGTCAGAGGAAGTATGCCACTTGTTCGCATACAAGGATTATTCACATTGTGACATGCAACTAAATATCCTAGTAGGGTCTGTCCAATACATCCAATGTACCCATGAGTCTACATCTTATTCCATGCTCGAAGCATCCTATAAGATTAGAACACATATTAGTCTCAATCATATCAAGGCTGTCTCATGTTCACCAAGATATCTCGACTAAGGACTATACTGCATGTCAGCCAAGCTGAACAGCATTGAGACATTATTCAGAAGTATACATATTGCAGCAGATGATGTAACAACCTGAATAACAACCATTGCCTTTATAAACATAGAGTTTATACATGATACTGATACAATCCCAAGGCCTCAAACATTAGCCTTAAGGGCATACCCCAACACTTTGTGTTCACGCCTCCAAGGAATTATACACAAGACATTGAACCAACCCATGCCAGAAGGAGGTTCAACTCTTGACCTAGGATTCAAGCCCCAAAACTAGACCTAGCCTAGCCGACCTCTAGCTTGATCTTCAAGGTTGGCTCCAAGGTCCACCTCATCATGGTTTAGCTCTCAAACCCTAGAGGTTGTTCTAGGGAAACCCTAGAAGTACCCCCGTAGGTTCGGCCAATGCTATGGGCTTCCTTCAAGAGTGATGCGCCACCATGTATGGGCCAAGACACCTAGCACAGATGCCCTAAGGCTCGGCCAAGACATCTTGCGCCACTACACCATGCGCCATTGATAACACCAAAATATATAGTATATTTTGGATCATTTTATGTATCTTTTCATGCTAAATTGAGGATCTTTTTGCTTATTTTTATGCTAAATTCATTGAATATTGCAAAGTCTACTTCTATTTTAGTTTTTCATGATTTTCAGGTAAAAAGGCACTATTTCAAGGCATTTTCAAGAAAAATCAAATACATAGAAGGATTCCCAACATCAAGAAGAGTTCACACAAGAAATTTCATGCAAAACGGAGCAAATCAGCCAAAATACGGCAGTACCGTAACCTATTTTACGGTTACGTATTTTCATACGCTACCGTAAAATCCGAGCCCTGCCATAATTTGGGGAGTTTTCCAAACAGAGAGTTTTCACGATTTTACGGCACCGCTGTAAGAAATTACACGGCCGTAATTTTGAGATGTTTCCGACCAGCGACTTTTGCTAATTTTACGGCACTGCCGTAAGCCATTTTACGGTGTCGTCTGTCCCAGGCGATTCAGACTAGAGAACTCAACCAATTTTATGGCATGGCCGTAAACTATTTTAGGGTACCGTATTTTGGGCAATTTTTGATCAGAAACTTATGAAGAAATTACGTCACTACCGTAATGTATTTTACGGTACCGTAATTGCAGTCAAAAATGTGATTTTTTCGCTCCAAAAATTGTGAAGGCCATAACTTTGGATCCAGAACTCCAAATTGAGATCTGAAAGATTTTCCGGACTCATCTTTAAGAGGAGAAGACGCAAGAACTAAAAGGGGGAACTTTCATCTAGATTTGAGGGAGTAATCAATAGAAAGGTAGTTAGGGTTGGTTCTCACGCCGAGAAGCGTAGGGGGCACCTCTAGCTATGATTTTCATGAAGAAGCTTCGGCTGGAGGAGAGAAAGACACTGCAGAAGTTTCAGAGCATTTGGAGTACGATCAGAGGAGGAATCGATGAAACAGCGGTGATAGTGCTGTTCATCGAAGCAAATTACGGCTGTAAATGATTTTACAGCCGTGATATAATGTTGTTTCTCCTTTCTTTTTGTTTTCTGATCACTCTAAGACTATGATTTATTGTATCTCCTCCTTCATGCAAGCTTAATACTTTTTTGGGACATGGGGTGTAATCCCCTTGATTCTTAATGATTAGATAACTCTTCTATTTTCGTCATGATAATTTTTGCTATGATAATTTTATTTTTGTGATGGATTGTTCTTAGACTCTCTATAGATCTATGTTATTAATCATGTTTTTAGATTTTTCGCTATTGACTGAAAGGTAATTGCTTGAGAACTTGGAACTCTAGAATTGCATGTTAGGATCCCTTCTTTAGGTTAGATCTAATTTGATCTGTTCTAGTAGATTAATTGCCATGACAGTAATATGAATCTATGGATCAAGTCTATTTATCAAATGTGGAGATCTTGCATGAAAGTGAGGATCGGAACGTTGGAGATCCATGAGTAAAACTAGTGTTGAGGCTCGGATGCACGAAAGTGATCCTTGAGATTCCACTAGAGATTATCAACCTAGAATTCAGATGCACGAAAATGATCTTGAGTTCTTTGATTGTTGATTTACTTATCTTTAGAATTGGGACAGATCTTGCGCGAAAGCGAGGATTGGTCCCTGCATGATTATCTACACGAAAGTGAGATAATCCCTTTATGAAGTAAATTAGGTCTTTATCGTAGCAAGATTTGATTGACGAACCTTTATTTATATCTTATCATTGAAATTAAGGTGGATGAAACCCTAGTCCCATGTTTATCTCTCTGATTATCTCCTTAGCATATTCTCTGCATAGTTTACTTTCATCATATTTGGCTTGCTTAGCTAGTGAGAAACATCTATTTGGTACTTAACAATAAAGTCTCTGTGGATTGATATTTTTATTACTTCGATAATTCCGTGCACTTGCGGAATCCTATCAAGTTTTTGGCGCCGTTGCCGGGGACCTTAGTTTTGTTAATATCAAAATAGTTGTTAGTATTGCTAGTCTAGGTTTTATTTATTTTTAGATTTAACTTTATTTTTTTGTTTTTGCAGGTTTTGTATTTCACTAGTTGTGACAGTACTGTGATTTCTGAAATTTTTGAATTTACTTGTGTTTTGTGTTTAGTGTTTTATTTAATAATAAAAAAGGGGGGGTCTTTATTTGATTGGTGTTGGATTATCTGTTTTTGATATATTTTAAAAATATGTCTTTTTATCACAATTCATGGGCTTCTGAAAGAGGTAAGAGATACATGCCACAAAGTGAGCATAAAGATTATTCACAGATGACTCTTGGAGAAATATGGAAATTACACAATATTCCTCTTATTTATTGTAATATTTGTAAGTGTTCTGATCATTATGTTTATGATTGTTAATTTAGAAATCATGCAAATCCCAATTTACCATGTTATCAAGATGATCATTATTATTCTAGTTGGGAAAATCAAAATTCTTTTTATGATGATTGCCATGATCATGTTTCTGTGCCATGCTTTGAGGATACTAAAAAATCTAGCTTAGAGACTATGTTAGAAAGATTTATGGCTCATCAAGAAAAAATTATTGCTGAATAGAGACAAATCCTGACCGATCAAAGAAAGCAAATTGAGGATCCTAAGGGTTTAGTTAACCAAATTCATTTTCAAGGAAAATCTTTGACTGCTAATACTGAATTGCTAGAAACCCAGATTGCACAACAAGCATGTTTATTTGAGTTTAATACTGAAAAGATTGATTTAGAAAATTCCCTTTGTGATTATGATTGTTTTGAGATTGAGCCTTATGTGAATATTCATGAATCTCACTCTAATTTTGATTGTTGTGAAATTGATTCATCTGCTAATTTATTTGTGGAAAAAGTTGAGAAAATTGAAATTGAAAAAACCTTCTTTTGATGATAATTCTGATTTTGATGTAAATTTATATATGGTTGAATCTGATGAGCATGATGAAGGTTTGAAAATTATAGACATTAATGAACCCCACTATGATTTTGGTGATATTGTTGAAATTAATGATAAATCTCTTGTGGTAAACCCTGATTCTATTAATTTTTTTTCATATGATTCTGATTTTGACTCTTCTGATGATGAATTATTTGGGAAGCATGAGGAAATTGATTTTGAAGAGTCTCATCTTGATTTTGATAATGATTTTGATATTGATAAACTATTTAATTGTGAGCATGAGGAACCTGAAGATGATTGGAAAATTACAAATACTGATGAATCTCACTCTGATGTTTTGCCCATATCTTTTGTTGAATATTTTGATGAATTTGAAAAATTATGCTTTATTGAGGAATCTAATGAAAGACATAAACATTATTATGATGATCCAATGCTTGATTATTTTGATCAAAGTCCTACTTCTATTGCTATTGAAAATATTAATCTGAAGAAAGGACTTATGATTTTGCTTTTTGATAAACATAGGAAGATCATAAAGATTTCTTTGAGTGGATTTGAGAAGTATGATTTTAATTTCTGCATATTTAAGAAAGCCACTTTGATTGTGATTTATATGAATTTATGGATTTTTTTGATTAGTGGCTAAACTTTTAGGACAAAGGAAATGTAAAAAATTATTTGCTCTTTACTTTGGTACTAATTCACCTGCTTCACCATGATATTGATTTTTGGTCAAGCTATGGACCTAAAATTTGCGCTTCTTGGGAGGCAACCCAAGCACTTTTGCTTAGTTTAGTTGCTTTTATTTTATTTAATTTTTAGAATTAATTTTTCTTTTTATTTTGCAGGGAAAATAAAATTTTGTGCAAAATACTGTACTACCGTAATCCACTTTACGGTACCGTATTTTGGAGCTATCTCTCGCACCCACCAGCCGACGATCTCACCTCCAAGACTATGATCTCTAGCAGGCCACTAGAAATTACTCATTCTACTGTCGGCATCATCATCATTGACAGCAGCTTTTCAGCTAGCTGCTTCTTGCCAGCTCGACTCTTTCCACAGGCATCCTCTTCATACCTCTGGCTACATCTCTGATTCTCCCTTGAGAAAATTATTTTTATCATTATAATTTTCAAGACTGTTTTTGATCTGAGCCTTATGTACCTTAAATTTTGCAAAAAATTTTCAAAAGGCATATCTTTGGACCCAACTGCATTGGCCTGACAATGATTGAGCATAATCTATATAGTTTTGTGAGTATCACTTGCACGCTCTTATTAATGACTATTTCTTATGAGCACATGAGTATGATTTGAGAATTGAGATCAATTGATCAACCTAGTAGATGTTTAGTCTATTTTTGCTATTTGTTGGGAAATAAGAATCCAAGATCCATAAAAATAGTGAGACACTCCCTTACTTGGCACTATGTAAAATTGATAGTGGTACCGAAGATATGGGTTGAAGTCTATGCATGAAAAATAATGAGAGTGAAAAATAATAATACTCCTCTACTTGGCACTGTGTAAAATTGACAGTGGTACCGAAGACAAGAGTTGAAGTCAAAAATAAAAAGTGTGTATCTAAGTGGGTACATACCATCTTCACAAAAACAAACAAAATACATAAAAAAAAGGGAAAAAAATCATGTGTGGAAAAACATCTTGGAGTTTTGTAAATTCTATTTATTATACAAGTTGCAAAGTTTTATTTGATTGAATTGTGGATCTAGAGGGTTGAGTTCTAAGGATGATATGTTTATTTGGAGTTTTGTAAATCAATTGGTGGAATTTTTCATTGATAGGTTGTATTTTAGAAATTTATTGAGCATGAAAAGGTTTATCTCTTAATCAAGTTTTGATTTTTGCTTGAGGACAAGCAAAGTTTGAGTCTTATGTATTTTGATGACACCAAAATATATAGTATATTTTGTATCATTTTATGCATCTTTTCATGCTAAATTGAGGATCTTTTTGCTTATTTTTATGCTAAATTCATCGAATATTGCAAAGTCTACTTCTATTTTGGTTTTTCATGATTTTCAGGTAAAAAGGCACTATTTCAAGGTGTTTTCAAGCAAAATCAAATACATAGAAGGATTTCCAACATCAAGAAGAGGTCACACAAGAAATTTCATGCAAAACGGAGCTATTCACCCAAAATACGGTAGTACCATAACTTATTTTATGGTACCGTATTTTCATATGCTACCGTAAAATCCGAGCCCTGCCGTAATTTGGGGAGTTTTCCAAACAGAGAGTTTTCATGATCTTACGGCACCGCCGTAAGAAATTACACGGCCGTAATTTTGAGACGTTTCCGACCAGAGACTTTTGCTGATTTTATGGCACTGCCGTAAGCCATTTTACGGTTCCGTATTTCCCAGGCGATTCAGACCAGAGAACTTAGCCAATTTTACGGCATGGCCATAAATTATTTTAGGGTACCGTATTTTGGGCAATTTTTGATCAGAAACTTGTGAAGAAATTACGGCACTACTGTAATGTATTTTACGGTACCGTAATTGTAGTCAAAAACGTGATTTTTCTGCTCCGAAACTTGCGAAGGCCATAACTTTGGATCCAGAACTCCAAATCGAGATCTGAAAGATGTTCTGGACTCATACTCAAGAGGAGAAGACGCACGAAGTAAAAGGGGAAACTTACATCCAGATTTGAGGGAGCAATATACAGAATGGTGGTTAGGGTTTGTTCTTACGCCGAGAGGCGTAGGGGGCACCTCAGGCCGTGATTTTCATGCAGAAGCTTCGCCTGGAGGAGAGGAAGACACCACAGAAGTTTTAGAGCATTTTTAGTCCGATCAAAGGAGGAATCAATGAAACAGCGGTGACAGCGCTGTTCATCGAAGCAAATTATGGCTGTAAAGGATTTTACAGCCGTGTTGTAACGTTGTTTCTCCTTTCTTTTTATTTTCTGATCACTCTAAGACTATGATTTATTGTATCTCCTCCTTCATGCAAGCTTAATACTTTTTTGGGACACGGGGTATAATCCCCTTGATTTTTAATGATTAGATAACTCTTCTATTTTCGTCATGATAATTTTTGCTATGATAATTTTACTTTTGTGATGGATTGTTCTTAGACTCTCTATAGATCTATGTTATTAATCATGTTTTTAGAGTTTTTGCTATTGACTGAAAGGTAATTGCTTGAGAACTTGGAACTCTAGAATTGCATGTTAGGATCCCTTCCTTAGGTAGGATCTAATTTGATATGTTCTAGTAGATTAATTGTCATGATAGTAATATGAATCTATGGATCGAGTCTATTTATCAAACGTGGAGATCTTGAACGAAAGTGAGGATCGGAATGTTGGAGATCCATGAGTAAAACTAGTGTTACGGCTCGGAGACACGAAAGTGATCCTTGAGATTCCACTAGAGATTATCAACCTAGAATTCAGATGCACGAAAGTGATCTTGAGTTCTTTGATTGATGATTTACTTATCTTTAGCATTGGGACAGATCTTGCGTGAAAGCGAGGATTGGTCCCTGATGGAGGCAGCAGCCCTGCTTTAAAGAGTCATGCTTGGGCTCGGAGGAAACCTCCTCAACATGGGCTCACCTAGAGCTCACTTGTTTTCTATTGTTTTGCATTGCATTTCATGGCATTTAGGTTAGTTTAAGCTTTCAAATAAAGCCATGCATCATATAGTCAATTATGGCAAGTTCAATTGTAGTAGGTTGTGCATTGTAATGCATGTAGTTGTTATGTACTTTGCATCATGGTAGGATAGTGCATCCTTGCATTGGTTATATTTTTGGCAGGTCATTCAAGCTAAAGGTCAGCTCAAGCTCCACTCCAAGGGCAGCTCAAACTCCACTCAACAAGTTCAGCTCAAGGAAGGAAAGAATGCTTCAACTCCTTCAACTCCAAGTTCAAAGATGAACTCACTTGCCAACTCAACTTCCACATTAGTTGGACGCCTCTCCCAATCAGCCACCTCAACCACCCAACCATGGATATGCGCCAACACATCAGCCAATCAAAGGAAGAATTCGAAATCAGCCCCAATCTAGATCCACAATCAAAGGGGAGCCTTTAATGAAAGATTCTATCAATGTCTTGCCGCCTAACTTTCTCAAGGAAGGAATTCAAATTTCGAATTCCTCATTTATGCGCCCACAACAAGCAAGGAAAGAGGTCATCTCGCCAACACAATGAGCCATTCAAATTTCAAATAACTTCCAAAGAAGCTTCACCAAAGGAGGAAAGAATCCACACTCTTAATTGCATTTACACCTTGAATTAAATGCTGAATTTTTCTCTCCAATTTTGTAAGTGGCGCCTAAGGGGCAAATGACCACCTTGCCCACCCTCTACCTTGCCTATAAATGTAGCCTTCCTCATGTATTTTCGTAGCTTTGGATGAAATGAGAATTGTCTACTAGTTTCCTAGGTAAACATTAGTGTCGCCATAGTAGTAGTAGTAGTGTTCTTCCAAGGGCCGAGTCCTTCTTCTTCCATCTTCTCCACCAAAATTCTAAGAAGACTCCTCCCTTGCATCTTCTAGCCGAGAGCTCTTCATCTCATAACTTCCATCTTGATGCCAAGAACTCTCCAAGAGGACATGATGCGCAAGGAACAAGAAGGAGGGATCTTCAAACCAAGCAAGCTAAGTTTCTCCCATTTTCCTTTATTTTGTTTCCTCTTGTGATCCGAATAGCATCTACACTACTCTTTAATTTTGTAGTTGGCGCAAGGAGGACAAGCAAATTGGTGGCGCATCTCCTCTTCTCTTTCCCCCCCTCTTCTAGTTAGATTTCATATTAGCAAGGGAACTTGCGAGGACTAGCCTCCCCCTTGATTTAAGTGTGTAATATGAATCCGAGACTTGTTCGGATCCCTTTCTGTGTTTGTGTGTAATGCTCAACCATTTCTACACCTTCCATCAGAGTTGGACCGGTGAAGAACGGGGTGATACGATCCTTCAATTCTCAAGGGTCGCTCTGTAAGTTTAATTTCAGCATTTACTGCTTTCAGTAGTTGTAATCCCGGGTTTTCCTTTACTATTATAAAGTACAAAAAAAATTAGTTTCTCAAAATCTCGTTAGATTAAATCCGGTTTTCCCTTATTATCTACTTATCTATCAAAACAAATTTTGAAAATCGTTGTTTGAGTGTTATAGACCCCCGTCCTACATCAGTCCCTGCATGATTTTCTGCACGAAAGTGAGATAATCCCTTTATGAAGTAAATTAGGTCTTTATCGTAGCAAGATTTGATTGACGAACCTTTATTTATATCTTATCATTGAAATTAAGATGGATGAAATCCTAGTCCCATGTTTATCTCTCTGATTATCTCCTTAGCATATTCTCTGCATAGTTTACTTTCATCATATTTGGCTTGCTTAGCTAGTGAGAAAACATCTATTTGGTACTTAACAATAAGGTCTCTATGGATCGATACTTTTATTACTTCGATAATTTCATGCACTTGCGGGATCCTATCAGCCATCAAGGAAGAGTGCTTCTTGTGCCACCAAGCAAGGTGCGCAAGCAAGCATGCATGCGTCGAACTCCAAGGACATGCGCCACCCTAATCTTCTTCTTAGTTAAAAGTAGAGAAAAGTGGCACGCAGGCCTCACAAGGATACATCACAGGCATGCAAAGGGGCTTGACTCATGATCACAACATTATGCACAAGTTTCTTTTCCTCATCTTCTTATCACAAATCTTTTGGTTATTCGCAATTAATTTTCATGATGATTTCAAAGATCCTTTCGGCTAGCAATTTTGTCAGATCAAGAGACCCGGCCAGTCCGAAGACAAAATGTCCGTCCTACTTGAGAAAACTATGTGCGCCTTCGATCTTTAAATCAAGCAAGAAAAATAACCCAAAAATCCAAAAAAAGATTGACAAGATGATAGGAACAAGAAACCCTAATTTTTCCTACTTAGAAAAATCATTCGCCATATGATCATGCAATTTTTGAAAAATTGAGATATGGCATGAAAGCAAGGAAAAGTATGAAATTACATCATTCGAGTCTCGCAAGTCGCTCTGATACCACTGTTGGGAAACCCTAGGGATATTTTATAATTTTCAGAGTCATTACAACATATACACATTGCACAGCGGAAGAATATCCCCAAAACAGGCCAGTCCCAAAAACCTAATGAAGATCGCATGCGAGGGGGTCGACACGATGAGATAGAAAAATACCTCAAAGCAATATGAGGCCGATGTCGAGGTAGGCGCCCAAGCATGCGCCCTTTGAAGTCTCACACACACGGATGCCTTGAGTCCTCTTCTTCCACACCTGGTGCTAGCCTCGGGAAGAAGATCCAAGCCTTGTGCTCCTTCTTCAAAGCAAGCGCCACCTCCAAGGTCTATGTGCCAATGTAGAAGAAGGGAAGAGGAGATTGTCGCCAAGAGCTTCCTTCACTTGCGCCAAGAAGAGGAAATGAAGAAGACTCTT
The DNA here is from genome assembly GCA_027563935.2 of Costus lasius. Taxonomy (NCBI): domain Eukaryota; kingdom Viridiplantae; phylum Streptophyta; class Magnoliopsida; order Zingiberales; family Costaceae; genus Costus; species Costus lasius. The sequence continues at coordinate 58,004,866 of CM050454.1, read as the reverse complement.
GCGGCTAGGGTTTGATGGAAGAAGAAGCTTGCGCCACTAGCCCTTGCTCTCGCCCCTCTTTGTGTTCACGCCTCCAAGGAATTATACACAAGAGAAGGCAGCTAGGGCTACTTTTATAGGGCAAGAGGCGATTAGGGCAATGGCTAGGATGAGGAGGTTTGAGGCAAGGAAAGTCTCTAAGACTTTACCATAAACTTCATTCAACCTATCCATAATTGCCCAAGCACCATATCAGCCCAAGACATGCCTTAAACGCATTCATACCATCAAGGGAACAAAGGCTAGGCACAATTTGCTTCCATAATGAAACAAATTTGCCCACTCCACCCCATTACGCCCCTAGGCGCCAATGGGTTGGCGATTTCTCCCCATTATACCCTTTAAGCCTATTACCTCTTCATAACAACTTGTTATTGGGCCACATTGGATAATAAGCTAGCCCAAACTTCATTACATGGGTTGATTAAGCACTTGGATCCAATCCAATGCAACCCTAATCCAAATATGACTAACCATGGTCAAATACAGGTCAACCTGCCAAAAATGAAGTTTGCCTCCAATAACATTCTTCCATCTCATCAGGCCCATTGGCGCTAATGAAATCTCCCTAATAGATCCGAGTTATCCAATAACCTGATCATAAGGTTTCCCGATCAATACGATAACTCGAGTATCAAGGTGTGTGACCCGGTAGATTCCTCTGACGCTGTCAGTGCTGACCAGAGGTCACCACAAGCACTGAGTCACCTAGCAGTGCATCGCTACTACCCAGGTCATTGGAATGGATATCGACATTGTCATGCCTATCATTGCAACTAGGTATAGATGCATCACAGTCTCTTTGCCGAACTGATATCCGATTGGACAAGTGTGTCACCACTTGTTTTCATCCAATCACATGGTTATGACTAAATCAGGTTCTCACCTGGGTATATCCATACACTTTTAGTCATAGAACCATAGAGGAGCTCCATGGATATCATGCTTCCCTTAGGAAGGGGCAAATCCTTTCTCTGTCCATTGACCTTCTCATATGGGTCGTGTCATGCTTAATGACAACCGTTATTACCTCCTTACTATGGCGAGGTATTAGGTTATATCAAAGATTTGTGATAAGAAGATGAGGAAAAGAAGCTTGTTTTATGAGAAACTAAAATTTCAGATTTTGAGTTTTTCATGAGCATGTAGAATTGCATGTGTAAATGTCTTGTTTGTGCATGATGTTGTGGTCATGAGTCAAGCCCCTTAGCATGCCTATGATGTATCCTTGTGAGGCTTGTGTGCCACTTTTCTTTTTGCTTTTAACTAAGAGGCAGATTAGGGTGGCGCATCTACTTGGAGCCTTGGCACTTGCGCACCTTGCATGGTGGCGCAACAAGCATCCTTGCTTAGCTTGGTGGCACATCGAACTCTTTGCATGGGGGCAAGATGTTTTGGCCGAGCCCTTGGGCTTGAGAGCTATATATCTTGTGGCTTGCAAGGTGGTGCACCTTGCTTGAAGGAAGGCCCATGGCATTGGCCAAACCTATGAGGGTGTTCCTAAGGGTTACCTCTAGGGTTTGAGAGCTAAACCATGGTGAGAAAGACCTTGGAGCCAACCTTGAAGATCAAGCTAGAGGTCAGCTAGGCTAGGTCTAGTTTTAGTGGCTTAAGTCTTAGGTCAAGAGTTGAACCCCTTCTTGGCATGGGTTGGTTCAATGTCTTGAATAGGCTATCATCACATCTTCTTTTTATTGCCTTCTTTACAAAAGCTAAATCATGCTTGTGATGTTTTATCATTATGTTATCACAAGATTGCATGCCTGTAATATTAGACATAATATAAAACTGAAATGATGAGACCTAAAAAATCCACAATCTAAATATCAAGTCTAGTAGCCTTCTAACGCGTAGCCCTCACCAAGCTATCGATCGGTGGAGTTGTGAACTATTTCCCACTCTCGTGGGACACACCCATTTATCTTTAGAAGGTGTGTGGTGGCAATGGATTCCCCAGTCCAGTTTTACACTGCACGTGCCTTCACAAGGAAACTCGTTGGCCCTGGGCATAACAGTTATGAATGGACTTGACTAGATTTTCATATGTGCTCGTCATATGATGAAATTCTAGAGGCATCATTGAGAGGTTAGGGTTTCATATTGTATCCAGCCATCGTTGGACATGAAATGCCTAGACTGTCTCAATAAGGGGAGTTGCCAATTGCAATCGGCCGGCGTGCCCACCTTAAGAAGCATGGGTCACTTTGTGCATTTCATCCCACCCACGTGGGACGTGAAGCCTTATGTGGAATAAGGATCCCATCTCACTAGGAAATCCCGAATTTCCCGATTGACTTTGTGGGTTGTCAATTCGATTATAATAGTGGGAGCCATAATCATTTAAAACAAGTCTAGTTTAAATGATTTGAAGTAGTACGAATCTACTGTTTTTTGGTGGTTGTAGAACAATGGCTACGAACATTAGCGGATTAACACTGTGCTCCCTTCTCGATAAGGATAAGTTGGTTGGATCTAACTTTATGGACTGGCATCGGAACTTGAGGATAGCCCTCAAGCTCGAGAAGAAGTTGCATGTCCTCGAACAGCCTCTTCCTGCGGCTCCTGCACCTAATGCCCGGACGGCAGACAGGGATGCTTTTAGAAAGCATCAGGATGACTCTTTGGAGGTTGCATGTCTCATGCTAGCCACTATGGCACCTGAACTTCAGGTGCAATATAAGGAGCAGAATGCTTTTCAGATGATCACTCATTTGTAACAGATGTTCGAGGCTCAGGCTAAAACTGAGAGATATGACACTGCCAAAGCTGTATTTCAGTGCAAGTTATCTAAGGGTGCACCAGTGAGACCCCATGTTCTCAAGCTGATTGGGAATGTGGATCATCTCAAGAGACTGGGACACACTATAGAAAATGAGCTAGTTGTGGATCTTATTCTGTAGTCCCTACCCCCTAGCTTCAATCTATTTATCATAAACTTTAACATGAACTGGATTGATTGCACAAGAGAGGAACTACTGAATATGCTCCAAACAGCCGAGCGTGAGATGGCTAAGACCAAACCCAATTATGTTCTTTCGGTCCCTGCGACCAAGAATATGACAAAGATGGCTAAGGCACGTGCTAAGGGCAGTTCCAAAGGTCCTAGCAAGGCACTGAAGAAAAAGGCAAAGAAGTCAAAGGAACAGAGGAGCTTCCACTGTGGCGAGCAGGGTCACTAGAGGAGGTACTGCAAGCAACTTCAGAATGAGGAGAAGAAAGGCTTGGCCTTAGCTTCTAGCTCTGGTATTTATGTTATTGAAGTCAACCTTTCTACTTCTATGTCATGGTTTTGGATACCGCATGTGGAGCTCATATTTGTACAAATATGCAGGGGCTCAAGAAAAGTATATCAGTGCGGCCTGGAGAGATTGATCTACGAGTTGGAAACGGGGCACAAGTTGCTGCTGTAGCTGTAGGAGTTTTGACTCTCTCCCTACCTTTTAGACTTCTATAAGAACTAGATCATTGCTATTAAGTACCTTCACTTACTAAAAACATTGTATCCATTCCTTACTTAGCAAAAAAAAGATTTAAGTTTGAAATAAAGGAGAACTCTTATTCTTTCTCATTTGCAAACATGTTTTATGGGAAGGGTACTTTGTGCAATGGGTTATATGTCTTGGACATGGATAGTTCTATTTGTTACATAAATAACAGAAGGATCAAACTGAGTGGTTTAGTTCATGCTTTCCTATGGTATTGTTGATTAGCCCATATAAACAAGAATCACATCCAACAACTCCATGCAAAAGGGTTGTTAGATTCAAGTTCCTTGGAGGAATTTGATACTTGTGAGCCCTGTTTATTAGGGAAGATGACAAAGGTGCCCTTCACCAAGATCGGTGAGAGGGCAGGAGGTTTATTGGATCTTATACACAGTGATGTGTGTGGGCCTTTCAATAAACAAGCCACGGGAGGGTACAACTACTTCATTACATTCACTGACGACTTTAGTAAATATGGTTATGTCTACTTGATGAGACATAAGTCTGAATCCTTTGAGAAATTCAAGGAGTTCAAAAATAAAGTAGAGAACCAGCTTGGAAGATCCATCAAAACTCTTCAATCAGATCATGGTGGAGAGTACTTGAGCGATGAGTTATTTGACTATCTAAGAGAGTGTGGGATCATATCCCAGCTCACTCCCCCTAGGACACCACAATGGAATGGTGTGTCTGAGAGGAGAAATCAAACCTTGTTGGACATGGTTCAGTCCATGATGAGTCATGCAACTCTACCACCCTCATTCTGGGATTTTGCACTTGAGATAGCTTCTCTAATACTGAATAATGTTCCATCAAAGAGTGTCTCCAAGATACCATACGAGGTATGGAGTGGGGGACGCCCTAACCTCTCATTTATCAAGATCTAGGAATGTGTGGCTTATGTCAAACGTCATGATTTTAGCAAGCTAGAACCTAGATATGGAGTGGGGGACTCCCTAACCTCTCATTTATCCTAAGGAAACTAAAGGAAACTACTTCTATGTTCCCACCGAGAACAAAGTTTTTCTTGCTCGGGGTGCTGTCTTTCTAGAGAAAGAATTTCTCATGAGAAGTTAGTGGGAGGAAGTTTGACTTGGATGAGGTCCAAGTGCAACCACAAGACACAGAGATGGAACCTGAGCCACCTGCACCGGTTTCTAGGTAGCCTGAGGCTCAGACATAGGTCCCACGTAGGTCCGGGAGGATTCGTCGTTCACATGAGAGGTATGGGTTGTTGCTGACCCAACACAATAGGATCTTCATCATTGAGGATGAGCCTAGGACTTATGATGAGGCGGTCAGTGGACCGGACTCCGAGAGATGGCTTGAGGCCATGCGATCCAAGATGGATTCCATGTCAGCTATCTATGTTTGGGATTTGGTTGAGCTGCTTGATGGGGTAAAACTCATAGGGTGTAAATGAGTCTTCAAAAGGAAGACTGACATGGATGGCAACATAGTTACCTATAAGGGTAACTAGTGGCTAAAGGATTCAAACAAGTCTACGGGGTGGACTATAATGAAACCTTCTCGCCTGTTGCCATGATCAAATCCATTCGGATTCTACTTGCTATAGCTGCATATCATGACTATGAGATATGGCAGATGGATGTTAAGACAGCATTCCTTAATGGGAGACTGACAGAGGATGTGTATATGACACAACCTGATGGTTTCATCCATCCTGCAGATGCCAATAAAGTCTGCAGGCTAAAAAAATCCATTTATGGATTAAAGCAAGCACCTCAAAGTTGGAATCTTCGGTTTGATGAAGCTGTGAGAGATTATGGCTTTATCAAAAGCGAAGATGACGCCTGTGTATACAAAAAATTCAGTGGGAGCTTGGTGACTTTTTTGGTCTTGTATGTCGATGACATACTGCTCATTGGAAACGACATCCCTAGTCTTTAATCAGAGAAGACATGGTTGGGGAAGTGTTTCGAGATGAAGGACATATGGGAAGCCGCCTATATCCTAGGCGTGAGGAACTATCGGGATAGATCCAAGAAGCTCCTGGCCCTTAGTCAGAGTATCTATATTGATAAGGTTCTGGAGAAGTTCAACTTAGAGCAATCCAAGAAGGGGTACCTTATAGTGAGACATGGTCTAACTCTCTCAAAGAGCTAGTGTCCCACCACACAGGCTAAGAGGGATGACATGAGTCGAGTGCCCTATGCTTCGGTAGTGGGATCGATCATGTATGCAATGTTGTGTACTAGAGCAAATGTGGCTTACGCTATGAGCATAACCAGTCGATACCAGTCCAATCCAGGTTTGCAGCACTGGGTGGCTGTAAAGAACATCCTTAAGTATCTGAGAAGAACTAAGGATCTGTTCTTGGTCTACGGGGGATAGAAACAGCTCAATGTTCCGGGCTACACTGATATGTCGTTCCAGTCTGACCTTGACGACTTCATATCGCAGGCCGGCTATGTGTTCAAGATGAATGGTGGCACTGTCTGCTAGAAGAGCTTCAAGCAATCCACCATAGCTGATTCTACAACTGAGGCTAAGTATGTGACCGCTTCTGACGCAGCCAAATAAGCCGTTTGGATGAAGAAGTTCATTTCTAAACTTCAGGTGGTTCCAAGTGTAGTGGATCCCATTGAGCTCTACTATGACAACAATAGGGTAATTGCACAAGCCAAGGAACCAAGGTCTCATCAAAGGTCCAAACACATACTCATAAGATTTCACCAGATCAGATAGATCATTGACCGAGAGGATGTCAAAATTAGTAGAGTTGACATACAGAACAATCTAGCAGACCCACTAACTAAGGCTTTGGTGCAGCAGAAGGATGATGGTCACACCAGGGATATGGGGTTGAGGTTCCTCAACCTCTAGGTCTAAGTGCAAGTTGGAGATTGTTGGTGTGTATGCCCTTAGACCTAGTATCGGCCCATCTTTTGTACTACTTGACATATATCATTTTGCCATTGACATTATCAATGTTTGTCTACATCTGTGATTATGTACTTACATGATAATGTCTCTGGAGACAGATCGAATCTGTGCTAAAATGGTTGTCCCCAGTCGATGTACTTGAGTGGATATGGGACAACTCTGGTACTTGTGAGACTGGTATATGGGTTGGTTAGGCACGAGGTACTAACACAGACATATGGGTATATTAGTGGGGGATATACTGGACCGACCCACTGTGAGGCTATTGTTGGGGTATGCCCTTAAGGCTAATGTTTGAGGCCTGTGGGAATGTATCAGTATCATGTAATAAACTCTTAAGTTTATAAAGGCATGGTTGTTATTCAGTTAGCTACATTGTCTGCTGCAATATATGTTCTTCTGAATAATGTCTCAAAGCTGTTCAGCTGGGCTGACATGCTATTATGTCCTTAGTCGATGTATCTTGGTGAACATGAGACAGCCTTGATATGGTTAAGACTAATATGTGTTCTAATCTTATAGGATGCTTCGAGCATGGAATAAGATGTAGACTCATGGGTACATGGGATGTACTGGACAGACCCTACTAGGATGTTCAATTGTTTGTCACAATGTGAATATTCCTTGATTATGACAAGTGGCACATTTCCTCTGACTTGAGATCACTTGTGTTTTCTAAATGATGATTGTCATTGTTTTGAGATAGTTCAATATCGTTTGAAACATAATGATTATAGACTATCTTGGATGGTGAGCTTGAGTCAGGTTAGAGCATTAGTGATAGACAAAGGATTGCCGTCTCCTTGTTTAAGGAGTGTGATGTTCTAAAGGGGCCCCCTGGATGAGATGATTGAGAAAAGTGTATGGCCATACCCAGGTGACAGTGTTCATCTGATCTAATCATGCTCATCATATTGGAGTTACGAGCTTGACAGGCTTGTCCAATAAGAACATCCAGTGGCAAAGGAAATATGCATGCCTTGTGAATTGATTCACACTTGTGCTGTTTTTGGGTGTAGTCTTGGAAGACTCTTTCCTTTATATCGGGAGACAGTGATGTGTTGCTAGATACCTCTCACTGGTCGTGATAACGTGAGTTATCGTTACCGACGCTTAAAGGAAACCCTCAGGGTCGCACAATTTGATGATATGGCTTACTTAAGTCAGATCGTGTGGACTGAATTGTTCGGGTTCAGTTTAAAGGGATTTAATCTCTGATTGTAAGTGAGATCTGGTCTGATCATGTTTGATTGATTAGGGCTTGGGATCGGTAAGCTTCGATCGAGAGAACTGATGCTAGATCGGTCAGATCAGAAGCATCAAGAGATCGACGGTCAGATCAAGCACCTTAAGGTTTTTAATGTGATCTGGACTAATTGCTTGGGTTATTTGGTTTATAGACCAGACCGAATTGAACCGGCTCTAGATGTGAGCGCTTGGTTCAAAGTAATGAGGAAAATGCGATTGGTTCATGAGGGCATGAACACATGATCGCATGTAAGAGAGGTTGGCTATTTTTAGCAACCACGCCCCCCATGTTTACATGGAGCGCATCTCTTGTTGCCTCAACCTCTAATTCTCGTCGCTCTCTCTCGTAAGAGACTGCTCTTTCACGTCTTGGAGACTCGAGAATCAAGCAAGGAAAGGCGATCTTCTTCCCTTCTCACGCGATCAAAGACACCTAGGAATCTTGCTAGCACAAGATATTCCGTAGGGAGTAAGCGCATCCTCATCTTGTGTGCGCGTCCTAAGGAGGAAATCTTCGTTGCTTTCTATCTTCCAAGGCGCCATCTTTAAATGGCATTGGTATGAATCGCATCTCCTTCTTTCATGTTTTAAAGGTTGATCATATATTGCATGTTTTCGATTCTTGAATCCGCTGCCTATCGAGTTTGCGCCAACTAGGGTTTCGCCCCCCTCTTGAAAGGGGTTCCCTTCAATTGGTATCAGAGGGCAAGGTTTACATGCAAATTTATATGATTGCTTTGATTATGTGTTCCAAGTATTCTAGATCTTCACCATGCGAAATTCATCATGATAACATGTTTCATGCTGAAACTTATTTCATGTTTTACTTGCGCATGTATGTTGGCGCATGTAGTAGTTTTTTCTCAAAAATTATATCATTTGCGTGACTCATTGTAGATCTAAGATGCGCCTGCATTAAAACCCTTAGACGGGTTATTAGGGTTGAAGTCAACCCCTAAGTTAGATCCAAACATGTCTGATCAGATCATCTGACAGCCTGAATGGGTCGACCAGATAGCACCTTGGCGCAAGCCTATGGTGGCTATAGGTCGACTGCAGACAGGTGTGTAGCGATGTCTGATTGAGACGACTACTGAACGCACCTGAGTTAGGCCCGGGGTCACGCCCGCTTGCCACACCTCAGTGTGGTCGTTCAGCCCTGGCGCATGCATAGTTGACCTTATGGTCGACGCAAGTCAGTTAGGACTTGGTGCATGCAAGGGCAGTGGATCTGACTAGGTTGGATGAGTGGATCCCTAGTAATGGACCGTTGTAAGGTTGTAGGGCAAATAAGGAAAATTAAAATTGATCCTATGGGGTTTTCGAAAATTTTAATTTTTATGGATCACATGGTTATTGATTGATGCATATGCTTGTTTATTTAGTCTTATGTGGGCTGCTCATATTATTTGTGTGCTGTGCTGGGGCCTGCGTGCCTGAATTAAAAAAATTGTAAATTAATTATTGTGATCTGCGCATCACTGTGTTTTAATTTATAAATGTAAGTGACCTGCGTGTCACTCTTGTCTAGATAGTTAAATTTGTAATTTAATTAGACAAGAGCACAAAGCACACTTGGCAGAGGCGCTTGCAGCAAGTGGCTGGACCAGGTGGGAGGTCTAGGGTTCGACCCTAGGACCTGGCGCAATTTCCTGGTGGGCGCATCAGAGCTGCTGATGGCGCTTGGGCCCAGGTTTGGGCCAGATGAGCAGCTAAAGACCCATGAAGAGCAACTGAAGACTTAAGTTAGGTTAAGGTCTCACTAGGGCTATGGGCTTTTACCACATAAGATTCATGCTTTCTTTTATTGCTTAATATTAGAATTGCATGATTAAATTATCTTCTGCTATCACCATAGGAATTGCATGATAGGCAAGAAGATAAAAGACCGTTAAAATCCAACGCTTAAATATCAAGCTCGTAAGCCTTCTGACGCGAAACCTCACTGTTCTGATTATCGTTGGAGCCGTGTTGTACCCACTCAGTGGGCACGTCCATCTATCTTCAGACGGTGCGGGATTACACCTGTGTGTTACAGAGTAGGGATTCATCCCTTCTCGTTGCTCAGCATAGCACATGGTGGTCCAGGGAGTAGGTCGGGTCAGCTTGACCGTGTAGACTACATATGTGGCGCATATGGTAGCACATGGAGGCAGCCATCTGTGGAGTCAGAGATTGTGTTGTACCAACTCAGTTGGCACAGTCTGCTGGATTGCCCAGATGAAGGGGAATCGCACGGGTTGGCGATCGGCAGTGACTGCCTACCAGAAACTAGTGCTTGTACTCTCTGTGCATCTTATCTCGCCTGAGCGGGACGCGGAGACCAAGTATGAAATCTGGATCCCATCTCACTAAAAGAGTTCTACTCTTTCGGGCTGTTTTGCTGGATTTTTCACGCCTGATAAAATAGTGAGAAAAAGAATCTTTCTTAAGTCCTGATCGATTCTTATACATTGATACTGACCTTGCTGTTCTTGCATTGTTGTAGATACCTGCAGCAACGAACACCATGAACTTCAATGTGCGATCCCTACTGGAAAGGGAGAAGTTTGGTGGGCCGAACTTCTCTGACTGGTTTGGACACCTTAAGATCGTTCTTAAGGCAGAGAGGAAACTGTATGTCCTCGAGACGGCGATACCGCCGCAGCCCGCTCCGAACGCCGCAAGGGCGGTTCGGGAAGCCTATGAAAAGCACGTCAATGATAGCATTGATGTCGCTTGCCTGATGCTAGCGTCTATGACGCCACCGCTGCAGCGTCAGCATGAGGATATGTCTGCTATAGACATGATAGCGAACCTCAAGATGCTGTATCCTGCACAGGCGAGGACTGAACGCTATAATTTGACAAAGCTCTTCTTTCAGAGCAAACTGGCTGAAGGGAGCCCAGTGGGAGCTCACGTGCTCAAGATGATTGGGCACAAGGAGGCTCTAGAGAAACTGGGGCATACCATCAACCAGGAGCTTGCTGTGGACATTATTCTGCAGTCTCTCCCGCCTTCATTCGACGCGTTCATTATTAATTTTAATATGAACAAAATCGATTGTACTCCGGCAGAGCTGCTGAATATGCTCTTGACCACTGAGGAGACTCTGAAGGGTAAGCCTTCAACCTCTGTCTTGATGGTTCCTTCTAGGAACAAGAAGAAGGGGAAGAAGGGCAAGGCCCCTGTCAAGAGTTACAGCAAGGCTCTGAAGCAGAAGGTCAAGCGGTCTAAGGAATACAGGTGTTTCCACTGTGGCCAGCTGGGTCACTGGAAAAAGGACTGTAAAGCGCTCCAAGGAGATAAGAGGGGAAGCTTTGCTTCTGGCTCAAGTATATTCGTGACTGAGGTCATGTTTTCTTCTTCTGTATCATGGGTGTTGGACACTGCATGTGGAGTTCACATTTGTTCAAATGTACAGGAACTCAAGAGAAGAAGGCAGGTGGGACAGCATGAGGTGGACCTACGCGTTGGAAACGGGGCACGGGTTGCTGCTGTTGCTGTAGGAGACTACTTTATTTCTTTACCATCTGGACTTGTATTGGAACTAAACAGTTGTTACTTTGTTCCCAGTATAACTAAAAATATTATCTCCATTCCTGCTCTTGTCAGGAAGGGGTTTTCCTTTGAATGCAATATTTCAAAGTGTATTTTGTCTTATGATAATATTGTTTATGCAACTGGTTCAATTAACAATGGGTTATTCATGTTGGACATGGAATGTTCAATACAGCAAATTGATATTAAGAAAGCCAAGTATGCTGATGACAGCACCTTGCTATGGCATAGTCGTTTAGGCCATATTAACGAGAAACGCATTAAGCGGTTGCATGATCATGGACTGCTGGGATCATTCTCCTATAAGGAGATTGATACATGCAAAGCTTGTTTGATGGGTAAAATGACGAAGTCACCTTTTCCTAACAAAGGTCAAAGGGCTTCAGGTTTACTTGACCTTATACACAGTGATGTGTGTGGGCCATTTAGTAAACATGCCAGAGGTGGCTATCAGTACTTCATTACCTTTACTGATGATTTCAGTAGATACGGGTATGTCTATCTGATGAGACATAAGAGTGAATCTTTTGACAAGTTCAAAGAGTTCAAAAATGAAGTACAGAATCAGCTAGGCCGTAATATCAAGGCACTTCGCTCAGATCGAGGAGGTGAATACCTAAGTCATGCATTTACTGACTATCTAAAGGAGTGTGGGATTATCTCACAGCTCACTCCACCAGGAACACCGCAATGGAATGGTGTGTCCGAGAGGAGAAATAGAACGCTACTTGATATGGTTCGTTCTATGATGAGTCAGGCTACTCTACCCTACTCCTTTTGGGGTTTTGCACTGGAAACAGCTGCAAAGGTACTAAACCGAGTGCCATCCAAGGCAGTTTCCAAGACGCCATATGAGTTATGGTATGGGAAACAGCCAAGCTTGACATTTATCAGGATCTGGGGTTGCGAAGCTTATGTAAAGAAGCTCGCCTCTGGGAAACTAGAGAGCAGATCTGACAAATGTATCTTTGTCGGTTACCCTAAGGAAACTAAGGGTTATTATTTCTTCGATCCCAAGGAGAACAAGGTTTTTGTTGCTCGGACGGCCATATTTCTTGAGAAGGAGTTTCTTCTGCAAGAGGCCAGTGGGAGAGAAATAAAACTGGATGAGAATCCAGAGGAAGGACAAAGTGCTCAAGCAGAGTTGGATGAGCCTGAGCCGGTAGAACAGGTTATTGAACAACCTGAGGCTCAGATATCACGGGAACCGCGAAGATCGGGTAGGATCCGTCGACAGCCTGAGCGCTATGACGGAGTCTACATCATTAACAATGATGAACCCCTCACTTATGCGGATGCGGTCGGTGGACCGGAGTCAGCGAGATGGCTTGAAGCTATGCGCGCCGAGATGGACTCCATGTCAGATAACCAAGTCTGGGATTTGGTTGATCCGCCTCCGGGAGTTATCCCTATAGGCTGTAAATGGATCTTCAAGAAGAAGATTGACATGGATGGTAACGTGGTTACCTATAAAGGCAGGCTAGTTGCGAAAGGTTTCAAACAAATCTACGGGATAGATTATGATGAAACTTTCTCACCTGTAGCCATGTTTAAGTCTATTCGGATTCTTTTCGCGATAGCTGCATATTATGATTATGAGATTTGGCAGATGGATGTGAAAACAGCTTTCCTTAATGGAAATCTGGATGAGGATGTGTATATGACACAACCAGAAGGTTTCACTAATCCAGCAGATCGTCATAAGATATGCAAGTTAAAGAAGTCTATTTATGGACTTAAACAAGCATCAAGAAGCTGGAATATTCGTTTTGATGAATCAGTCACTGAATTTGGTTTCATCAAGAACGAAGATGACCCGTGTGTATATAAGAGGTTTAGTGGGAGCGTGATTACTTTCCTAGTCCTCTACGTCGATGACATCTTGATCATTGGAAATGATATTCCTGAAATGCATGCTGTTAAGGCATGGCTAAGGAAATGTTTCCAGATGAAAGATCTAGGAGAAGCAGCCTATGTGTTAGGTGTGAAGATCTACAGGGATAGATCTAAGAGGCTTCTCGGGCTGTGCCAGAGTACTTACATCGAAAAGGTCCTGGAGAGATTTCATTTAGAGAATTCTAAACGAGGATATCTTCCAGTCAGACATGGTCTGAATCTTTCGAAGAGTCAGTGTCCACAAACACAGACTGAGAAAGATGAAATGGACAATACGCCTTATGCTTCGGCTATTGGTTCCATTATGTATGCGATGTTGTGTACTCGCCCAGACGTTGCTTACGGGTTAAGCGTAACCAGTCGTTTCCAAAGTAATCCAGGTGTGGCGCACTGGATTGCAGTCAAGAACATCTTAAAATATCTGCGGAGGACCAAAGATATGTTCTTGATATATGGTGGTCAGGAAGAACTCAGTATTGAAGGATATACTGACGCTTCGTTCCAGTCTGACCAGGATGATTTCCGATCGCAATCAGGCTATGTTTTTAGCTTGAATGGAGGTGCAGTGGTGTGGAAAAGTTTCAAACAGTCAACTGTTGCTGATTCTACAACAGAAGCCGAGTATGTTGCAGCCTCGGAAGCATCCAAGGAGGCAGTGTGGATTCGTAAGTTCGTGAGAGAACTTGGTGTCATTCCTTCGAGTGCAGATCCTTTGGTTATCTTTTGTGATAACACTGGAGCAATCGCACAAGCAAAGGAACCACGGTCGTACCAGAAGTCCAAGCACATACAGAGACGGTTTCACTTGATCCGGGAGATCATTGATCGTGGCGAGATCAAAATCTGCAAGGTACATACAGATGACAATCTGGCAGACCCGCTTACCAAGCCTCTGGCGCAGCAGAAGCATGAGAAGCACTGTAATAATATGGGTTTGAGATTTCTCAACCATTAGATTAAGTGCAAGTGGGAGATTGTTGGGGTATGCCCTTAAGGCTAATGTTTGAGGCCTGTGGGAATGTATCAGTATCATGTAATAAACTCTTAAGTTTATAAAGGCATGGTTGTTATTCAGTTAGCTACATTGTCTGCTGCAATATATGTTCTTCTGAATAATGTCTCAAAGCTGTTCAGCTGGGCTGACATGCTATTATGTCCTTAGTCGATGTATCTTGGTGAACATGAGACAGCCTTGATATGGTTAAGACTAATATGTGTTCTAATCTTATAGGATGCTTCGAGCATGGAATAAGATGTAGACTCATGGGTACATGGGATGTACTGGACAGACCCTACTAGGATGTTCAATTGTTTGTCACAATGTGAATATTCCTTGATTATGACAAGTGGCACATTTCCTCTGACTTGAGATCACTTGTGTTTTCTAAATGATGATTGTCATTGTTTTGAGATAGTTCAATATCGTTTGAAACATAATGATTATAGACTATCTTGGATGGTGAGCTTGAGTCAGGTTAGAGCATTAGTGATAGACAAAGGATTGCCGTCTCCTTGTTTAAGGAGTGTGATGTTCTAAAGGGGCCCCCTGGATGAGATGATTGAGAAAAGTGTATGGCCATACCCAGGTGACAGTGTTCATCTGATCTAATCATGCTCATCATATTGGAGTTACGAGCTTGACAGGCTTGTCCAATAAGAACATCCAGTGGCAAAGGAAATATGCATGCCTTGTGAATTGATTCACACTTGTGCTGTTTTTGGGTGTAGTCTTGGAAGACTCTTTCCTTTATATCGGGAGACAGTGATGTGTTGCTAGATACCTCTCACTGGTCGTGATAACGTGAGTTATCGTTACCGACGCTTAAAGGAAACCCTCAGGGTCGCACAATTTGATGATATGGCTTACTTAAGTCAGATCGTGTGGACTGAATTGTTCGGGTTCAGTTTAAAGGGATTTAATCTCTGATTGTAAGTGAGATCTGGTCTGATCATGTTTGATTGATTAGGGCTTGGGATCGGTAAGCTTCGATCGAGAGAACGGATGCTAGATCGGTCAGATCAGAAGCATCAAGAGATCGACGGTCAGATCAAGCACCTTAAGGTTTTTAATGTGATCTGGACTAATTGCTTGGGTTATTTGGTTTATAGACCAGACCGAATTGAACCGGCTCTAGATGTGAGCGCTTGGTTCAAAGTAATGAGGAAAATGCGATTGGTTCATGAGGGCATGAACACATGATCGCATGTAAGAGAGGTTGGCTATTTTTAGCAACCACGCCCCCCATGTTTACATGGAGCGCATCTCTTGTTGCCTCAACCTCTAATTCTCGTCGCTCTCTCTCGTAAGAGACTGCTCTTTCACGTCTTGGAGACTCGAGAATCAAGCAAGGAAAGGCGATCTTCTTCCCTTCTCACGCGATCAAAGACACCTAGGAATCTTGCTAGCACAAGATATTCCGTAGGGAGTAAGCGCATCCTCATCTTGTGTGCGCGTCCTAAGGAGGAAATCTTCGTTGCTTTCTATCTTCCAAGGCGCCATCTTTAAATGGCATTGGTATGAATCGCATCTCCTTCTTTCATGTTTTAAAGGTTGATCATATATTGCATGTTTTCGATTCTTGAATCCGCTGCCTATCGAGTTTGCGCCAACTAGGGTTTCGCCCCCCTCTTGAAAGGGGTTCCCTTCAGCTATGACTTGGTGTCATGAGTTATACTCACAAGTGACAGGAGATGCATTGATCCCTTGACTTGAGGTCATTGGCCATTCTATATAGTTAAGGACATGCTTTGATACAACCTAACACCTCACCATAGTTGGGAGGTGATAACGGTTGTTATTGAGCATGTCAAGACCCATATGAGAAGGTCAATGGACAGACGGAGGATTTAGCCCTTCCGAAGGGAAGCTTGATATCCATGGAGCTCCTTTATGGTTCTATGACTGAAATTGTATGGCCATAATCAGGTAACAACCTGATTTAGTCATAACCATGTGATTGGGTGAAAACAAGCGATGACACACTTGTCCAATCAGATATCAGTTTGGCAAATGGACTATAATGTATCCGAACCTAGTTGCGATGATGGGGATGTCGATGTCGATATCCATTCCGATGACTTGGGTAGCAGCGATGCACTGCTAGGTGCCACTTACTGCTTGTGGTGACCTTAGGTCAGCACTGCCAATGTCAAAGAAACATACAGGGTCGCACACCTTAATACTCGAGTTCTCGTATTGATAGGAAAGCCTTACGATCGAGTTATTGGATAACTCGGATCTATTTGGGAGATTTCGTCAGCACCAATGGGCCCGATGCGATGGAAGAGAGTTATTGGAGCCAAACTTTATTTTTGGCAGGTTGACCCAAAATTGACTATGGTTGGTCACATTTGGATTAGGGTTGCAATAGATTGGATCCAATTGCTTAATCAACCCCTGCAATGAAGTTTGGGCTAGCTCATTACCCAATGAGGCCCAATAACTAGTTATCATGAAGTGGGAATTGGCTAAAAGGGTATAATGGGCAGAAGTCTCCTCCCATTGGCACATGAGGGCATAATGGGGAGGAGTGGGCGCATGTTACCCCCTTTGGAAGGAACTGGCACCTCCCCTTACATGCTTGGATGGAAACCTTGCATCTATGGCAAGGCTTGATGCATCTAAGGCATAATAGACTTCTTTGGCAAGTTTTGGGTGATTGCAAGGGGTTTATGGAAATCTCTTGGAGAGTTTCTAAAACCTAAATCCTAATTGATCCAAACCCTAACCCTAGCTGCATGTCTTCATGAAACTTGTGCCACCCTCACCTCTTGTTATTTCCGCCTCTTGCATCTATATAACCAGATGCATGCATGAGCTATTGGACACAATAACATTGGTGTGAGCAAGGGGCAAGGGCGAGAGCATCAAGAGTGGCACATCCTTCTTCCTTTTTCTAGCTACAAGCTTTTTTCCCATCTCTTCTTGGTGCAAGGAGTTGGAAGTGTTGGCGGCACCTTCTCCTTTTCCTCTTCCATTGACACATCTTCCAAGAAGGTGGTTAAAGGATAGAAGAGGGTGAAAAAAGGCTTGGATCTTGTTCCCGAGGCTAGCATCGGGCGAGGAAGAAGAGAGCTCGAGGCATCCGTGTGTGTGAGACTGCAGAGGGCGAACACTTGGGCGCCTACTTCAACATCGGCCTCATCTTGCTCCTAACATATTTACTATCTCATCGTGTCGACCCCCTCGCAAGACGATCTTCACTGGTTTTTTGGGATTGGCCTATTTTGGGAATATTATTCCGTTATGCATGTAATGTAACCTCTGTCAAAAATTATAAAATATCCCTGGGGTTTCCCAACAATGGGAACAAGAAACCAACAAAATTTCATACTTAGAAAAATCATGCGCCAAGTAAATATGCAATTTGGTAAAATTGAAACATGGCATGTGAGCAAGAAAAGCATGAAAGAACATCGTTTGAGGCTCGCAAGTCGCTCTAATAGTGCTATTGGGAAACCTCGGGGATATTTTACAAAATTTTGGCATTGCAGATTACAAAACGGAGCGGAATAATATCCCCGAAACAGGATAGTCCCAAAAACCCAGTAAAGATCGTCATGCGAGAGGGTCGACACGATGAGATAGTAAGTACCTAGAGCAAGTGGAGGCCGATGTCGAGGTGGGTGGCCAAGTGTTTGCCCTCTACAGTCTCACACACATGGATGCCTCGAGCTCTCTTCTTCCACGCCCGGTGCTAGCCTCTGGAAGAAGATTGAAGCCTTAGGTCACCTTCTTCAAGGCTTCCGCCTCCTCCAAGGATGAAGCACCAAAGAAGAAGGAGAGGAGATGAAGAAGATGCCGCTAAGCACAAGTCTACCTTGCGGCAAGAGGAAGGGAAGGAGACTTGCTTGCAGCTATGGAAGAGGAGCTTGCCCCAATTGAATCCTTGCTCTTGCCCTTCAAGTTGCTCACTCGAAAGTTGTTGTGTCTTTGTGCTCACACATGCATCTAATATATAGATGCAAGAGGCGGCAAGGCAAAGGGGCTAGTGGCGCAAACCATCAAGAAGGGGCAGCTAGGGTTAATGGGTATGTGAGCAATTAGGGTTTATTTTTTACAAACTCTCTAAGAGTTTTCCATAAACACCTTGCAATGGCCCAAGACTTACCAAAGAAGTCTATGATGCCTTAGATGCATCAAGCCTTGCCAAAGATGCAAGGTTTTCATCTAAGTATAAGAGGGGAGGCACCAAAACTTGCCTAATGGACCAATATGCGCCTATCTCACCTCATTATGCCCTTGGCACCAATGGGGTGGGATTTCATCCCCATTATACCCTTTTCCCTAATCCTCTGTTCATAACAACTAGTGATTGGGCCCTCATTGGGTAATGAACAAGCCCAAACTTCATTACATGGGTTGATTAAGCCATTGGATTTAATCCAATACAACTCTAATCCAAATTTGACCAACCATGGTCAAATACAGGTCAACCTGCCAAAAATGAACTCCAATAACTCTCTTCCATCTCATCAGGCCCATTGGCACTGACGAAATCTTCCGAATAGATCCTAGCTATCCAATAACTCGATCATAAGGCTTCCCGATCAATATGAGAACTTGAGTATCAACGTGTGCGACCCTGTAGGTTCCTCTGATGTTGGCAGTGCTGACCTAAAGTCACTACAAGCAGTGAGTGGCACCTAGCAGTGCATCGCTGCTATCCAAGTCATCGGAATGGATATTGACATCGACATCCTCATCATCGCAAATAGGTATATATGCATTGCAATCTCTTTGCCAAACTGATATCCGATTAGACAAGTGTGTCACCACTTGTTTTCACCCAATCACATGGTTATGACTAAATTAGGTTCTCACCTGGGTATGGCCATACACTTTCAGACATAGAACCATAGAGGAGCTTCATGGATATCAAGCTTCCCTTAGGAAGGGGGCAAATCCTCTGTCTATACATTGACCTTCCCATATGGGTCGTGACATACTCAATGACAACCGTTATAACCTCCCAACTACGGCGAGGTGTTATGTTGCATCAAAGCATGTCCCTAACCATATAGAAGAGCCAATGACCTCAAGTTAAGGGATCAATGCATCTCCTATCACTTGTGAGCATAACTCATGACACCAAGTCATTGCCTCACAGTGGGTCGGTCCACTATATCCATCACTAATATACCCATATGTCTACGCTAGCAACTCGTGCCTAACCAGCCCATATACTAGTCTCTCAAGTACCATAGCTATCCCATATCCACTAAGGTACATTGACTGAGGACAATAGTTTGAGCACAGATCCAATCTGTCTCCAGGGACATTATCATGTATGTATATAATCGCAGATATAGACAGACAATGATAACGATAATGCCAGAATGATATATAAATATCAGAGTCAAGTAGCACAAAGATGGACCAATACTAGGTCTCAAGGCATATACACCAACATCTTATGCTTATACTCATACATGGTCTGAGGGTGTATACACTAATATCAGAGTCAAGTAGCAGAAAGATGACTTTATCTTGCCGCCTCTTCTTGCTTATATATGCTCATAAATGCGAGAGGCTTCATCACATGCAATTAATTGGTGTGGGTAAGCTTGTGGGCGAGAACCAAGTTGGCACAAGTCTTCGATCAAGTGGCTGCAAGTCATCTTCTCCTTCTCCATCTCTCCTTGGTGGCATCTCATCCCTTCATTCTCTTCCATTGGCGCATCTTCCTTGAAGGTGGCGCAAGCATAGAAGAAGGTGACATAAGGCTTGGATCTTCTTCCCGAGGTTAGCGCCGGGCGTGGCAGAAGAGAGCTCAAGGAATCCGTGTATGTGAGACTGTAGAGGGCAGACGCTTGGGCGCCTACCTCGACATCGGCCTCTACTTGCTCTAGGTACTTACTATCTCATCTTGTCGACCTCCTTGCATGACAATCTTCACTAGGTTTTTGGGGCTGGCCTATTTCAGGGATATTATTCCACTGCGTTTTGTAATCTGTAATGCCAAAAATTATAAAATATCCCCGGGGTTTCTCAACAGGTCTTACCTTTGAAAAGCCAATAGAATTGATTATCAAACGATGCAAGCCGATCAGTGGATCAATCACTCTGTAACATAAATTTGTACATAAACTCTATCAATAAATATTCAAACTTGAAAACCAAGACTACCAACAGGTGGAACACATCTCAAAACATAGGGAACCAGTCTTGGATCTAGTGAACCGAACCCAAAACCCACTGAACCGGATAGGATTGCAGTGAACTAGTTAGATTCAACCTAAACCAAGTCAGACCGACACTTTAAACCTACAATACACAAAATATACATGTCATCTAAGGACACACATGGTACCAATGAATCGACAATTTCATAAGATTTCCAACTGGTACCTGAATCGGCCTAGATTCGACCGCAATCAACTCAAACCGGTCTAAAAACCAATGCTAGGCCGAAATTGAAATTGAACCGCTCGATCTGTTGAGCCGGTTCAAAACAATTCCAAACTCAGTGAGCTGGGTTTATTTCAAATAAACCAAACCCAAACCCTAAAATCAGGCCGAGCCAGCCACTCGCCCGCGTCGCCCAATTGCCGTCGTGCAAGGCTATCGTACTTCCATCTGCTGCTTGCACCGGTGAGCTCCTGATGGCACGTCGAGTGTCTATTCATCGCCAATCCTCTCCAAAAGACTCTTGATGATGACATGAAGCTCCAGAGGTGGCTGCAGTGAGCTTTTGACTCATGGTCGAAGCACTCGAAGCGGCCGAAATTATCAATGGTGGCGCCGCCACCACCGACACACAAAACCTAGCCAAAACTTATCAGAACTTCACCAAAACAATAGGAAAGAAAGGATACCTTGCTACGACATTGTATCATGGCCCTAGAATAGAGAATTCATGTCGATAGAGGCACTGGAAGACTAAAGCTTGTGGATGCACTACTCGAACTCCAGCGACTAGTTCAAGCTCGATTTCTCCCTCCAAACGGCACATCGTGGCTCGAATAATCACTAGGGTTCTATTCTCACCAATGTGAACAGAAGCCCACTAAAATAGACGCGAGATGCATCCCAAAATAGCAAGTCACCACCGACGTAAAACGCACGGAAGATGATGAGTCAGCTCGCCCCGAGAACCAAAATTAAACTTAAATCAAATATAACTAATGCAGTTTAATTAACAAGTCGCGAACTAGCTCAGTGGTTTGGCTGAGCCTGGACTTAACAAACTTTTTAATCTAAAACCCAAATTTTAAGCCTTTAAAAATTTGGGAAAAATTCTAGAAAAATCCCAAAAATTCCAAAACATAATTTCTGATTTTCTAAAATTATTTTTTATAAACATGGGATATTACACTAAAGCATCCAAGCCAAATCAAAACAACTTATTTAAACCTAATAATAAAAAGTTTAATCATAGGAGTAAAAACTTTAAATCTAGGAACATCAATGATAATAATAATTCTAATAATAAAAAGAATTTAAAGGATGACTAATTTTGCTTTGAGTGTGGAAAAAAATCGTCCAGCATCAAACTGCCTCTTCTGTAAGACTGAGATGGTAGAAATCAAGAAAAAAAAGGTTTGAGTCCTAAACCTCATGTCAATGTAGTTGAGAATGAACCTTGCACAAGTGCTATCAGGTCAATTTCCTTCTCCCCTTCTGTAAATTTAGTCCACCTTGATTTTGAATGGTGGCTTGACTCTAGAGCTAATGTACATATTTTTACTAATAAGAATATTTCTCTTCCTTTCAGAAAACAGGTGGATGAAGTAGAATAATGCGATAGAGGAAAGAGAGGAACCTGAACTTGAGAAAGAAGAACTAGAATATGTTGTCTATGAACCTTAATATAATAGTGAAGAGGAACCTCCACTCTCTACTCTAGCAGTTGTTAGGTGTAATTACATTAAGAACACCCAAGCCAAAGACTGGAAACCTATGTCGGGCAAGATCATTCTTCTTGTTGGTTTCTCTCGCATGATATTTCTTCTTGTTGGTTTTGGAAACCTGTTTCGAGCTATTGCTTCTGCTATGCTTGTTTATAAATTTTAAAATAGCCCGGAGTTTCCCAACAAATATCCCATATAATACTGCATTAGAGAACATGGCATGAGGTTAGGATAATAATCAAGGTATAAAAAATTCACATTGATCTTCTCATTTCAAAGAGGCTATCCTAGTTGTGACCAGGATCACACCTCGGTCGTGGAGTATTCTGTGCATAGAAATATTCAGCTAATCATACAAACACATCAAATTGTGCACTAGATATCATGCCCTTATCATGTACTAGTCCAAATATAATTAATATGGTATTAAAGTCAAAGTTCTTTGAGCCTGATTTACAATGAAACTAATTTCATAAGATTTGAAGTTGTGAATAAAGAGATATGGGGGACTTAATTTCGTGACTTAAGTTGTGGGACCCATGACTAAAATTCTATTTATATGTGGGCTAAGGGCTAGGTGTATACATGCAATTCTTGTCTTTCATTGAAGACCTAGCTGCCTAGTGCTCCCCTCTCCTACCCCTAGCCGTCACCCCTCTTGTGAAGTGTCACCGCCCCCCTCCTTCCTCTTGGTTGGCGATAATGTCTTCATTGGCGAAAGTGGTATAGTTATCTTTGGACTTCTCTCCTTGGCGCCTCTTCTCTTATTCTCTTCATTGGTGTATCCTTGGATGTTGGCACAAGCAAAGAGAATCACTCTCTTAGGCATGGAACTTCTTCCCGAGGCTAGCACCGAGCATGGAAGAAGAGATCTCGAGGGGTTTGTTTGTGCACGGGTGTAGAGGACACTCCCTTGCGCGTCTCAACATTATCATTGGTTTCTTCTTAATTTGCAGTAAAGATACTACTATAACACATCTAGTGGTTTCCCTCATAACATGATTCTTCAGGTTTGGTGAAACCTATTTCAGGCAATCGCTTTCACTATCGCTTTATTTTTTAACATTGTCCAGGGTTTCCCAACATTTAGATCTTTAGTTAAACTTTTGTTAGAAAGAGAACTTGGAGGTTTAACCTCCCTCTTGACCATTTGTCTTTGTAATAACTTTTGCTTACACCTGTGCTGGTTTGTTGGATTGTGTGATTGCAATTGCCAACCATCTCCATTCTTCCATTTGAATAGGACTGGTGAAGAATAATATGGACACCCATTCTACTCTCATAGGTCATATGGTGAGTCTCCTGTTGGGAAACCCCGGGGATAGTTTATAATTTTTCACAGAGATTACATTTGCATAGCGAAAGAATATCCCCGAAACAGGCTGGTCCCAAAAACCCAGTGAAGATCATCTTGCGAGAGAGTCGACACGATGAGATAGTAAATACCTTAGGAGCAAGATAAGGCCGATGTTGAGGTAGGCGCCCAAGTGTTCGCCCTCTGCAGTCTCTCGCACACGGATGCCTCAAGCTCTCTTCTTCCATGCCCGGTGCTAGCCTCGGGAAGAAGATCCAAGCCTTGTCCACCTCCTTCAAAACTTGCGCCACTCACCAATTGAGTCGTGCCAAGGAGAAGGATAGGAGAAGAGTGCCACCAAGCCTTTATTCTTCTCACTCCAAGAAGAGAAGGAGAAGAAGGCTTGTGGCACTAGGGAAGATGATGCCGCCAAGGAATTCCCGTGCTCACGCCAAGAGGAGGAAGGGAAAGATGTTTGCGGCTACTTGATGGAAGAAAGAAGCTTTCGCCAAGGCCTCTTGCTTTCGCCCCTTTAATATTGCTCACGCCAATATTTCTCTTAACCCTAGCTCTCGCATATACACGTCTATATAGAGAGGCAAGAGGGGGCGGCAATAATAGGGTGTGGGCAAAATTCATAAAGAAGGGGGTGGCTAGGGTAAAGGGGAGGGAGTAATTAGGGTTTCAGGTAAGAAAAGTTTCCAAGACTTTACCATAAACCTCTTCCCCTTTTCCATATGCGCCAAGGACCTTCCTAAGAAGTCCTTCTAGCCATATCAGCCCCAAGACTTGCCTAAGAGGCAAGCTTACCATCAAGGAACAAAGGGGGAGGCATCCTTTACTTCCTAATGAAGAAAAATCACCCACTCCACCCCATTATGCCCCTAGGCGCCATTGGGGCAGAGATTTCTCCCCATTACACCCTTTAGCCCATTAATTCTTCATGACAACTTGTTATTGGGCCTCATTGGGTAATGAGCTAGCCCAAACTTCATTACATGGGTTGATTAAGCAATTGGATCCAATCCAATGCAACCCTAATCCAAATTTGACCAACCATGGTCAAATACGGGTCAACCTGGCAAAAATGAAGTTTGGCTCCAATAACTCTCTTCCAAGGACATTATCATGTAAGTACACAATCACAGATGTAGACAAAAATTGATAATGACAATGCCAAAATGATATAAATATCAGAGTCAAGTAATACAAATATGTACCAATACTAGGTCTCAGGGAATACACACCAACAATCTCCCACTTGCACTAAGACCTAGAAGTTGAGCAACCTCAACCCCATATCTCTAGTACGACCATCATGCTTTTGCTGCGCCAAAGCCTTGGTCAGTGGGTCTGCCAGATTGTTCTCTATGTCAACTCTACTAATGTTGACATCACCTCGATCAATGATCTCTTTGATCAGGTGAAATCTCCTGAGTATGTGTTTGGACCTTTGATGAGATCGTGGTTCCTTGGCTTGTGCAATTGCTCCGTTTTTGTCACAATAGATCCCAATGGGATCCACTGCACTAGGAACCACCTGAAGTTTAGAAATAAACTTCCTAATCCAAACGGCTTCTTTGGACGCCTCAAAAGCAGCCACATACTCAGCCTCGGTTATAGAATTAGCTATGGCGGATTGCTTGAAGCTCTTCCAGGATATAGCACCTCCAACCGTCTTGAACATATAGCCGGCCTGCGATCTGAAGGCGTCATCGTCAGACTGGAATGATGCATTAGTGTAGCCGTGAACACTGAGCTCTTCCTGTCCCCCGTAGACTAAGAACATATCCTTAGTTCTTCTCAGATACCTAAGGATGTTCTTTACAGCCACCTAGTACTGCAAACCTGGATTGGATTGGTATCGGCTAGTTATGCTCACAGCATAAGCCACATCTGGTATAGTACACAACATTGCATACATGATCGATCCCACTACCGATGCATAGGGCACTCGACTCATGTCATCCATCTCAGCCTGTGTGGTGGGACACTAGCTCTTTGAGAGCGTAAAGTCATGTCTCACTGGAAGGAACCCTTTCTTGGACTGCTCCAACTTGAACCTATCCAAGACCTCATCAATGTAGGTACTCTGACTAAGGGCCAGGAGCCTCTTGGATCTATCCTGGTAGATCCTCATGCCTAGGATATAGGCGGCCTCCCCTAAGTTCATCGTCTCAAAACACTTCCCCAACCATGTCTTCACAGACTAAAGACTAGGGATGTCATTTTCCATGAGCAGTATGTTATCGACATACAAGACCAAAAAAGTCACCAAGCTCCCACTGAATTTTTTGTATATACAGGCATCATCTTCGCTTTTGATAAAGCCATAATCTCTCACAGCTTCATCAAACTGAAGATTCCAACTTCGAGATGCTTACTTTGGATTTCTTTAGCCTGCAGACCTTATTAGCATCTGCAGGATGGATGAAGCCATCAGGTTGTGTCATATACACATCCTCTATCAGCTTTCCATTAAGGAACGCTGTCTTAACATCCATCTGCAATATCTCATAATCATGATATGTAGCTATAGCAAGCAAAATCCGAATGGATTTGATCATGGCAACTGGTGAAAAGGTTTCATCATAGTCCACTCCGTGGACTTCTCTGAATCCTTTAGCCACAAGTCTACCTTTATAGGTAACAATGTTGCCATCTATGTCGGTCTTCCTCTTGAAGACCCATTTATACCCTATGGGCTTTACCCCATGATGACACCAAAATTCATAGTATATTTTGTGTCATTTCATGCATCTTTTTGTGTCATATTTATGCTCTTTTGTTTGTTTTTAAGTCTTATTTATCAAATATTACAGAATCTACTCAATTTCTTGTTTTTTATGAATCTCCAGTAAAATGTGCAATATTTTGAAGGATTTTGAAGGATTTGAGCGCACGAATGGATTCAGGAGGTCGAAACGAAGCCGCCCGCCAATTTTCATGCAAATCGGAGCAAGTTCAAAAATTACACCCCTGGGTGTAAAGAACTTTAAGGTACCATAATGAAAATTATGGTAGTGCCATAAAGAACTTTAAGGTACCGTAATTTGGACCCAGAATTCACCCAAGAAATTTCAAACATTATGGCACTGCCGTAAAGATTGTTATGGCCGTAATTTCTAGTCAAAAACGTGATTTTTATAGGTCTGAATATTGCGTGAACCATAACGTTTGATCCAGAGCTCCAAATCAAGATCCAAAAGATGTTACCGACTCGTCTTTAAGTGGAGAAGACGTACGAAGTGGAAGCCTCAATTTTTATCCACTATCAAGGGAGCAATCAATAGAGAGGTGTCTGGGGTTTGGCCTCTCGCCGAGAGGCATAGAGGGCACCTTAGGCCATGATTTTCATGCAGAAGCTTTGCCTGGAGGAGAGGAGAACACACTAGAAGTTTCAGAACAAAATGAGTTCAATTGGAGGAGAAATCAATAAAACACCGTGCGCCGCCCTGTTCGTCGCAGATTACGGCCGTAAAAACCTTTACGGCCGTACCATAATTTGTTCTTGTTGGGGTATGCCCTTAAGGCTAATGTTTGAGGCCTTGGGATTCCATGAGTATCATGTATATAAACTCTTTTGTTTATAAAGGCAATGGTTGTTATTCAGGTTGTTACATTGTCTGCTGCAATATGTGTATTTCTGAATAATGTCTCAAAGCTGTTCAGCTAGGCTGACATGCAGTTAAGTCCTTAGTCGAGATATCTTGGTAAACATGAGACAGCCTTGATATGATTGAGACTAATGTGTGTTCTAATCTTATAGGATGCTTCGAGCATGGAATAAGATGTAGACTCATAGGTACATTGGATGTACTGGACAGACCCTATTAGGATATTCAATTGCTTGTCACAATGTGAATAATCCTTATGCTACAAGTGGCACATGTCCTCTGACTTGAGATCACTTGTGTTTCTAAATGATGATTGTCATTGTTTTGAGGTAGTTCAATATCATTTGAAATATAATGGTTATAGACTATCTTGGATAATGATCATGAGTCAGGTTAGGACACTAGTGATAGATATAGGATTGCCATCTCCTTAATTGGAGTGAGATGTTCTGAAGGGCCCCCCCCCTGAATGAGATGATTGAGAATGTGTATGGCCATACCCAGGTGACTATGTTCATCTGATCTAATCATGCTCATCATATTGGAGTTACAGGCTTGACACGCTTGTCCAATAAGAACATCCAGTGGCAAAGGACACATGCATGCCTTGTGAAGTGGATTCACACTTGTGCTATGTTTTGGGTGTAGTCTTGGAAGACTCTTTTCTTTATATCGGGAGACAGTGATGTGTTGCTAGATACCTCTCACTGATCGTGATAACGTAAGTTATCGTTACCGACATTTAAAGGAAACCCTCAGGGTCGCACAATTTGATGATGTGGCTTACATGAGTCAGATCGTGTGGACTGAATTGTTTTGGTTCAGTTTAAAGGAGTTTAAACTCTGATTGCAAGTGAGATCTGGCCTGATCATGTTTGATTGATTAGGGCTTGAGATCGGTAAGCTTCGATCGAGAGTAGTGATGCTAGATCGGTGAGATCAAAGGCATCAAGAGATGTACGGTTAGATCTCGAACCTTCATGGTTCAGATGAGATTTAGACCATGGCTTGGCTTGGTTCAATTTGATCTTTGAACCGAAATCAATTAGACCGAATTCTATTTGAACCGGTTCACATATGTGTGAACGCATGGTTAAATCGAATTGGCGTTTTGGTTTGGTTCATAAGAGACATGAACGCTTGTAGTGATGACTTACCATTTTTGGAAGTGGAGGTTTCGGAAATGGTTTCTCAACGCTTCACTTTGGATGAGAACGTTGGTCTCTCTCTCAACTCAACGCCTCTTTCTCGGTGTGGAGAGTTTTGACGAGAACAAGGAGGAGTTCATCCACGCCAAGATCATCTCCTTTTTCCTTCATTCGATCAAGGACATCTTGGAGATCCTTGCTAGCACAAGGAGCAACAAGAAGCAAGTCAATTCTCATCTTGTGTGCGCATCTTGTGGAGGAGACCCTCTTCGATCTCTTCTTCCAAGGGACCATCCGAAAGATGGCAATGGTATGATCTACTCTTGATCTATTCAATCTATGATAGTTGATCATATGACATGCAAAAGATCATCAAACCCTTGCTACCGCTTGCAAAGTTTTATTTGCGCCATGCTTAGGGTTTGCGCCCCCCTCACGAAAGGGGTTTCTCCAATTGGTATCAGAGCTGCGGTTGTATGTATGGTTATATGATTGCTTTGTGATCCTTGTTTGCGCTCTAGCTTAGATCTTAACTTCATGCGAAAACTTGATGATGATGTCTTTCTTGTTGGCGCATGTATGATGATGTGCGCATCTATCATGTTGAATGTTGTTGATGTTTTCTCAAAACAAACTAAATGACTTGCGCGCTCACCATTAGATCTAAGTGGCGCTTACTATAAACCCTTAGACGGGTTGATGGGGTTGTAGTCACCCTCTAGGTTAGATCCAATAGTCTGATCAGACCATCTGACAGCCTAGATGGATCGACCAGATGGCACCTGTGCGCAAGCACAAGGTGGCTATAGGTCGATTGCATCACAGGCGTGTAGCGAGGTCTGGTTGAGACAACCAGTGAACACACATGAGTTAGGCCCGGGGTCACACCCGCTTGCCAGAACTCATGTTGGTTGTTCAGCCCTTGGCGCATGCATGGTTGACCATTAGGTCAACTCGAGTCAGTTAGGACTTGGTGCATGCAAGGGCATGGATCTAACTAGATTGTTGAGTGGATCCCTATCAATGGACCGTTGTAAGGTTGTAGGGCACATAAGGAAATTAAAATTGATGCCTATGGGGTTTTCAAAATTTTATTTTCTTTGTAAGGGATCACATGATGATTGATTGATGCCATATGCTTGTTTATTTTATCTTATGTGGGATGCCCAATTTAATGTGTGCTGTGCTGGGGCCTGCGAGCCTGGAATTAAACTTGTAAATTAATTTGTTTTGTGATCTGCGAATCACATTTTTAATTAATTTATTGTATAATTGACCTGCGAGTCAAGCTTGTCTAGATAGATCAAAATGTATTTTGATTAGACAAGAGCTCAAAAGCACACATTGCAGAGGCGCATTCATCTGGTGGGCGCACCTGAGCTGCATTGAGCGCTAGGGCCCTGGGTTGGACCAGATGAGATGCAAAAGACCCAAGAAGCAAGTGAAGACTTAAGATAACTTAAGGTCTTACTTAGGGTTCATGGGCTTTTACCACATAAGATCAGCATGCTTTCTATTTATTGCTTTTATAATTAGAATTGCATGAGTTTATCTTCTGCTATAGCCATAGGATTTGCCTGATAGTAAGAAGATAAAAGACCGTTAAAATCCAACGCATAAATATCAAGCTCGTAAGCCTTCTGACGCGAAACCTCACTGTTCTGACTATCGTTGGAGCCGTGTTGTACCCACTCAGTGGGCACGTCCATCTATCTTCAGACGGTGCGGGATTTCACCTGCGTGTTACAGAGAAGGGATTTATCGCTTCTCGTTGCTCAGCATAGCACGTGGTGGTCCAGGGAGTAGGTCGGGTCAGCTTGACCATGTAGGCTACATATGTGGCGCATATGGTAGCACATGGAGGCAGCCATCTGTGGGGTCAGAGATTGTGTTGTACCAACTCAGTTGGCACAGTCGGCTGGATTGCCCAGATGAAGGGGAATCGCACGGGTTGGTGATTGGCAGGGACTGCCTACCAGAAATTAGTGCTTGTATTCTCTGTGCATCTTATCTCGCCTGAGCGGGACGCGGAGACCAAGTATGAAATCTGGATCCTATCTCACTAAAAGAGTGTTACTCTTTCGGACTGTTTTAATGGATTTTTCAGTCAGATAAAATAGTGAGAAAAGAATCATTTCTTAAGTCCTGAATTGATTCTAAACATTGATACTGACCTTGCTGTTCTTGCATTGTTGTAGATTCCTGCAGCAATGAACACCATGAGCTTCAATGTGCGATCCCTACTGGAAAGGGAGAAGTTTGCTGGGCCAAACTTCTCAGACTGGTTCGGACACCTTAAGATCGTTCTTAAGGCAGAGAGGAAACTGTATGTCCTCGAGACGGCTGTGCCGCCTCAACCCGCTGCGAACGCCGCAAGGGCGGTTCGTGATGCCTATGAAAAGCACGTCAATGATAGCATTGATGTCGCTTGCCTGATGCTAGCGTCTATGACGCCACCGCTGCAGCGTCAGCATGAGGATATGTCGGCTATAGAGATTATAGCGAACCTCAAGATGCTGTATGCTGCACAGGCGAGGACAGAACGCTATAATCTGACCAAGCTTTTCTTTCAGAGCAAACTGGCTGAAGGGAGCCCAGTGGGAGCTCACGTGCTCAAGATGATTGGGCACAAGGAGGCTCTGGAGAAACTGGGGCATACCATCAACCAGGAGCTTGCTGTAGACATTATTCTGCATTCTCTCCCGCCTTCTTTCGATGCGTTCATTATTAACTTTAATATGAACAAAATCGATTGTACTCCGGCAGAGCTGCTCAATATGCTCTTGACTACTGAGGAAACTCTGAAGGGAAAGCCTTCAACCTCTGTCTTAATGGTTCCTTCCAGGAACAAGAAGAAGGGGAAGAAGGGCAAAGCCCCTGTCAAGAGTTACAGCAAGGCTCTGAAACAGAAGGTTAAGCGGTCAAAGGACAACAGGTGTTTCCACTGTGGCCAGCTGGGTCACTGGAAAAAGGACTGTAAAGCGCTCCAAGGAGATAAGAGGGGAAGCATCCCTTCTGGCTCAGGTATATACGTGACGGAAGTCATGGTTTCATCTTCTTCTATTTCATGGGTGTTGGACACTGCATGTGGAGTTCACATTTGTTCAAATGTACAGGAACTCAAGAGAAGAAGACAGGTGGGACAGCATGAGGTGGACCTACGAGTTGGAAACGGGGCACGGGTTGCTGCTGTTGCTGTAGGGGATTATTACATCTCATTACCATCTGGCATTGTATTAGAATTAAACAATTGTTATTTTGTACCCAGTATTACTAAAAATATTATCTCTATTCCTGCTCTTGTCAGGAAAGGGTTTTCCTTTGAATGCAAGATTTCAAAGTGTTATCTTACTCTTGATAATATTGTTTATGCTACTGGTTCAATTAACAATGGGTTATTCATGTTGGACATGGAATATTCTATACAAAATATTGATAATAAGAAAGCCAAGTATGCTGATGACAGCACCTTGTTATGGCATAGTCGTTTAGGCCATATTAACAAGAAGCGCATTAAGCGGTTGCATGATCATGGACTGCTGGGATCATTCTCCTATGAGGAGATTGATACATGCAAAGCTTGTTTAATGGATAAAATGACGAAGGCTCCTTTTCCTAACAAAGGTCAAAGGGCTTCAGGTTTACTTGACCTTATACACAGTGATGTGTGTGGGCCATTTAGTAAACATGCCAGAGGTGGCTATCAGTACTTCATTACCTTTACTGATGATTTCAGTAGATATGGGTATGTCTATCTTATGAGACATAAGAGTGAATCTTTTGACAAGTTCAAAGAGTTCAAGAATGAAGTACAAAATCAGCTAGGCCGAAATATCAAGGCACTTCGTTCTGATCGAGGTGGAGAATACTTGAGTCATGCGTTTACTGACTATCTAAAGGAGTGTGGGATTATCTCACAGCTCACTCCGCCAGGAACACCGCAATGGAATGGTGTGTCCGAGAGGAGAAATAGAACGTTACTTGATATGGTTCGTTCTATGATGAGTCAGGCTACTCTTCCTTACTCCTTTTGGGGATTTGCACTGGAAACAGCTGCAAAGGTACTAAACCGAGTGCCATCCAAGGCCGTTTCAAAGACTCCATATGAATTATGGTATGGGAAACAGCCTAGCTTGACATTTATTAAGATCTGGGGTTGCGAGGCTTATGTCAAAAAGCTCGCCTCTGGGAAACTGGAGAGCAGATCTGAGAAATGCATCTTTGTCGGTTACCCTAAGGAAACTAAGGGTTATTATTTCTACGATCCCAAAGAGAACAAGGTATTTGTTGCTCGGACGGCCATTTTTCTTGAGAAGGAGTTTCTTCTGCAAGAGGCCAGTGGGAGAGAAATAAAGCTGGATGAGAATCCAGAGGAAGGACAAAGTAGTCAAGCACAGTTGGATGAGCCTGAGCCGGTAGAACAGGTTATTGAACAACCTGAGGCTCAGATATCACGGGAACCGCGTAGATCGGGAAGGATCCGTCGACAGCCTGAGCGCTATGACGGAGTCTACATCATTGACAATGATGAACCCCTCACTTATGCGGATGCGGTCAGTGGACCGGAGTCAGCTAGATGGCTTGAAGCTATGCGAGCCGAAATGGACTCCATGTCAGATAACCAAGTCTGGGATTTGGTTGATCCGCCTCCGGGAGTAATCCCTATAGGCTGTAAATGGATCTTCAAGAAGAAGATTGACATGGATGGTAACGTGGTTACCTATAAAGGCAGGCTAGTAGCGAAAGGTTTCAAACAAATCTACGGGATAGATTATGATGAAACTTTCTCTCCTGTAGCCATGTTCAAGTCTATTCGGATTCTTTTCGCGATAGCAGCATATTATGATTATGAGATCTGGCAGATGGATGTGAAAACTGCTTTCCTTAATGGAAAACTGGATGAGGATGTGTACATGACACAACCTGAAGGTTTCACTAATCCAGCAGATCGTCATAAAATATGCAAGTTAAAGAAGTCCATTTATGGACTTAAACAAGCATCTAGAAGCTGGAATATTCGTTTTGATGAATCAATCTCTGAGTTTGGTTTCATCAAGAACGAAGATGACCCGTGTGTATATAAGAGGTTTAGTGGGAGCGTGATTACTTTCCTAGTCCTCTACGTCGATGATATCTTAATCATTGGAAACGATATTCCTGAACTGCATGCTGTTAAAGCATGGTTAGGAAAATGTTTTCAGATGAAAGATTTAGGAGAAGCAGCCTATGTATTAGGTGTGAAGATCTACAGGGATAGATCTAAGAGGCTTCTCGGGCTGTGCCAGAGTACTTACATCGATAAAGTCCTGGAGAGATTCCATTTAGAGAATTCTAAAAGAGGGTATCTTCCAGTCAGACATGGTCTGAATCTTTCGAAGAGTCAGTGTCCACAAACACAGACTGAGAAAGATGAAATGGACAATACGCCTTATGCTTCGGCTATTGGGTCCATTATGTATGCGATGTTGTGCACTCGCCCAGACATCGCTTACGGGTTAAGCGTGACCAGTCGATTCCAAAGTAATCCAGGTCAGGCACACTGGATTGCGGTCAAGAACATTTTAAAATATCTGCGGAGGACCAAAGATATGTTCTTGATATATGGTGGTCAGGAAGAACTCAGTATAGAAGGATATACTGACGCTTCGTTCCAGTCGGACCAGGATGATTTCCGATCGCAATCAGGCTATGTCTTTAGCTTGAATGGAGGAGCGGTGGTGTGGAAAAGTTTCAAACAGTTAACTGTTGCTGATTCCACAACAGAAGCCGAGTATGTTGCAGCCTCGGAAGCATCCAAGGAGGCAGTGTGGATTCATAAGTTCGTGAGAGAACTTGGTGTCGTTCCTTCGAGTGCTGATCCTTTGGTTATCTTCTGTGATAACACTGGAGCAATCGCACAAGCAAAGGAACCACGGTCGCACCAGAAGTCCAAGCACATACAGAGACGGTTTCACTTGATCCGGGAGATCATTGATCGTGGCGAGATCAAAATCTGCAAGGTTCATACAGACGACAATCTGGCTGACTCGCTTACCAAGCCTCTGGCGCAGCAGAAGCATGAGAAGCACTGTAATAATATGGGTTTGAGATTTCTCAACCATTAGATTAAGTGCAAGTGGGAGATTGTTGGGGTATGCCCTTAAGGCTAATGTTTGAGGCCTTGGGATTCCATGAGTATCATGTATATAAACTCTTTTGTTTATAAAGGCAATGGTTGTTATTCAGGTTGTTACATTGTCTGCTGCAATATGTGTACTTCTGAATAATGTCTCAAAGCTGTTCAGCTAGGCTGACATGCAGTTAAGTCCTTAGTCGAGATATCTTGGTAAACATGAGACAGCCTTGATATGATTGAGACTAATGTGTGTTCTAATCTTATAGGATGCTTCGAGCATGGAATAAGATGTAGACCCATAGGTACATTGGATGTACTGGACAGACCCTATTAGGATATTCAATTGCTTGTCACAATGTGAATAATCCTTATGCTACAAGTGGCACATGTCCTCTGACTTGAGATCACTTGTGTTTCTAAATGATGATTGTCATTGTTTTGAGGTAGTTCAATATCATTTGAAATATAATGGTTATAGACTATCTTGGATAATGATCATGAGTCAGGTTAGGACACTAGTGATAGATATAGGATTGCCATCTCCTTAATTGGAGTGAGATGTTCTGAAGGGCCCCCCCCTGAATGAGATGATTGAGAATGTGTATGGCCATACCCAGGTGACTATGTTCATCTGATCTAATCATGCTCATCATATTGGAGTTACAGGCTTGACACGCTTGTCCAATAAGAACATCCAGTGGCAAAGGACACATGCATGCCTTGTGAAGTGGATTCACACTTGTGCTATGTTTTGGGTGTTGGGGTATGCCCTTAAGGCTAATGTTTGAGGCCTTTGGGATTATATCAGTATCATGTAATAAACTCTTGTGTTTATAAAGGCATGGTTGTTATTCAGGTTGTTACCTTGTCTGCAGTAATAAGTGTACTTCTGAATAATGTCTCAAAGCTGTTCAGCTAGGCTGACATGCTCTATGTCCTTAGTCGATATATCTTGGTAAACATGAGACAGCCTTGATATGGTTAAGACTAATATGTGTTCTAATCTTATAGGATGCTTCGAGCATGGAATAAGATGTAGACTCATGGGTACATTGGATGTACTGGACAGACCCTACTAGGATATTCAATTGCTTGTCACAATGTGAATAATCCTTGTTTGCTGCAAGTGGCACATGTCCTTTGACTTGAGATCACTTGTGTTTCTAAATGATGATTGTCATTGTTTTGAGGTAGTTCAATATCATTTGAAAGATAATGGTTATAAACTATCTTGGATAATGATCATGAGTCAGGTTAGGACACTAGTGATAGACATAGGATTGCCGTCTCCTTATTCAAGGAGTGTGATGTTCTAAAAGGGCCCCCTTGGATGAGATGATTGAGTAAGTGTATGGCCATACCCAGATGACTATGCTCATCTGATCTAATCATGCTCATCGTATTGGAGTTACAAGCTTGACATGCTTGTCCAATAAGAACATCCAGTGGCAAAGGATACATGTATGCCTTGTGAAGTGGATTCACACTTGTGCTATGGTTTGGGTGTAGTCTTGGAAGACTCTTTCCTTTATATCGGGAGACAGTGATGTGTTGCTAGATACCCCTCACTGATTGTGATAACGTGAGTTATCGTTACCGACATTTAAAGGAAACCCTTAGGGTCGCACAATTTGATGATATGGCTTACTTAAGTCAGATCGTGTGGACTGAATTGTTTTAGTTCAGTTAAAAGGAGATTAGACTCTGATTGTAAGTGAGATCTGGTCTGATCATGTTTGATTGATTAGGGCTTGAGGTCGGTAAGTTTCGATCGAGAGATCTGATGCTAGATCGATGAGATCAAGAGCATCAAGGAATATGTGGTTGGATCTTGAACCTTTTTGGTTTGATGAGGTCTAGACCATATCTTGGTTTGGTCTTGGTTTGATTTGGTCATTGAACCAAAGTCAATTGAACCGGTTCCTTTTTGTGAACGCATGGTTCAATATGATGGGCGTTTTGAGTAGTTCACTAAGTGTGAACGTATGGAGTGAAGACTTACCATATTGGGAAGCCTCAACGCCAAAACGCCTTGAGACCAAGAAAAACGCCTAGATCCTTCAAGGCTTCTTGCATGCGAAGAGAGCTAGGGAGTGTATCTCATCGCCGAGAGCAAGAAGGATTTTCGGAAAGCCAAGAAGACACAAAACTCTCCTTCATTCGATCAAGGACCTTTGAAGCCCTTTGCTAGCACAAAGGACGACAAGGAGTAGGCCAACTTCATCTTGTGTGTGGCACACTTTGGAGGAGAACCCTATCGTTTTCTTGCTTCCAAGCCGAGTCCAATCTAATGGCCATGGTATGATTCTTGCTTCATGATTGCAATCATTTCGTTTTAGTTGATCATATATCATGCATGCCGATCCCTTGAAACCCTTGCTTCCGCTTAAAATCAAAGATGCGCCATCCATAGGGTTTCGCCCCCCCTCTTGAAAGGGGTTTTATTCGCTTGCGCTCCCCCTTGGAAGGGGACTCTACAATTGGTATCAGAGCGTTGCGGTTGTATGTATGATTATATGATTGCTATGTTTGTGATCCTTGTTTTTGTAGATCTATTTCACATGCGAAACTACATGCTAGGTTTTAGGACTTGGCGCATGTGTATTGTTCATATCTTTGTATGATCATGTTGGCGCATGTTAAGAATGGTTTTCATCAAACTTGTTTACTTGCGCGCCTATGGATTAGATCTAAGTTGCACCTATTGTAAACCCTTAGACGGGTTGATGGGGTTGAAAGCATCCTCTAGGTTAGATCAAACTAGTCTGATCAGGCCATCTGACAGCCTAGATGGATCGACCTGATGGCACCTGTGCGCAAGCACGAGGTGGCTATAGGTCGATTGCATCACAGGCGTGTAGCGAGGTCTGGTTGAGACAACTCAATGAACACACATGAGTTAGGCCCGGGGTCACACCCGCTTGCCAGAACTCATGAGGGTTGTTCAGCCCTTGGCGCATGCATGGTTGACCATTAGGTCAACTCGAGTCAGTTAGGACTTGGTGCATGCAAGGGCAGTGGATCTGACTAGTTGGATGAGTGGATCCCTACCAATGGACCGTTGTAAGGTAGTAGGGCACTTAAGACAAGTAAAATTGACTCCAATGGGATTTCGAAAATTTTATTTTGTCTATGGATCACATGATTGATTGAATGATGCCATGATGCTTGTTTATTTAATCTTATGTGGATTGCCCTAATGTGTGCTGTGCTGGGGCCTGCGTGCCTGGAATTAAACTTGTAAATTAATTTGTATTGTGATCTGCGAATCACATTTGTAATTAATTTATTGTATAATTGACCTGTGAGTCAAACTTGTCTAGATAGATCAAATTGTATTTGATTAGACAAGATGTTGGGGTATGCCCTTAAGGCTAATGTTTGAGGCCTTGGGATTGTATAAGTATCATGTAATAAACTCTTGTGTTTATGAAAGGCATGGTTATTATTCAGGTTGTTATCTTGTCTGCTGTAATGAGAGTACTTCTGAATAATGTCTCAAAGCTGTTCAGCAAGGCTGACAGGCTATAAGTCCTTAGTCGAGATATCTTGGTGAACATGAGACAGCCTTGATATGGTTAAGACTAATATGTGTTCTAATCTTATAGGATGCTTCGAGCATGGAATAAGATGTAGACTCATGGGTACATTGGATGTACTGGACAGACCCTACTAGGATATTCAGTTGGTTGTCACAATGTGAATATTCCTTGTATGCATCAAGTGGCACATGTCCTTTGACTTGAGATCACTTGTGTTTCTAAATGATGAATGTCATTATTTTGAGGTAGTTCAATATCATTTGAAAGATAATGATTATAGACTATCTTGGATAATGATCATGAGTCAGGTTAGGACACTAGTGATAGATATAAGATTGCCGTCTCCTTGTTCAAGGAGTGTGATGTTCTAAAGGGCCCCCCTATATGAGATGATTGAGATAGTGTATGGCCATACCCAGATGACTATGATCATCTGATCTAATCATGCTCATCGTATTGGAGTTACAGGCTTGACATGCTTGTCCAATAAGAACATCCAGTGGCAAAGGAAACATGCATGCCTCGTGAGTTTGATTCACACTTGAGCTGTGTTTTGGGTGTAGTCTTGGAAGACTCTTTCCTTTATATCGGGAGACAGTGATGTGTTGCTAGATACCCCTCACTGATCGTGATAACGTAAGTTATCGTTACCGACATTTAAAGGAAACCCTTAGGGTCGCACAATGTGATGATATGGCTTACTTAAGTCAGATCGTGTGGACTGAATTCTTTGGGTTCAGTTTAAAGGGAAATAAACTCTGATTGTAAGTGAGATCTGGTCTGATCATGTTTGATTGATTAGGGCTTGAGATCGGTAAGCTTCGATCGAGAGAGTTGATGCTAGATCGGTGAGATCAAGAGCATCAGGAGATGGACGGTTGGATCTGGAACCTTAGGGTTTGATATGGTCTAGACCAAGTGGCTTGGCTCAATTTGCGTTTTGAACCAACTCTAATTGAACCGGTTCACTATGTGATCGCTTGGTTCAATGAGAGGTTCAATGCAAGGAAGTTTCGAACGTTCACTTGGAGTGAACGCTTAAGCCATTGAGACTTACCTATTTTGGAAGGCGGTTTTCGATAATGAAAGAAAAACGCTTCCATGTGGTAACGTGGAAGGCTGGTCTCAACGCCTTGCATCTTTCGCTTGAGGGTGATCGACGAGAAGGTGGTTTTGGACAAGGAGCTCTCGGCCAAAGGATCATCTCATCCCTTGCATACGACAACCCTTGAAGGACCTTGCTAGCACAAGGATCTCCAAGGAGCAAGCACATCATCTTGTGTGCGTCAACTAGGGAGAAGATCCCTTTCGATCTTTCTCTTCCAAGTCGCCATCTTCTTCATGGCTTTGGTAAAGATCTAAACTCCATCTCGTTGATCATATTATCTTGCTAAGATCCATGAAAACCCTAGCTTCCGCTTGAAAGTTTTGATGCGCCACCCTAAAGGGTTTTTCGCCCCCCTCTTGAAAGGGGTTTCATATGCATGCGCTCCCCCTTGAAGGGGACCCTTCAACTGGTATCAGAGGGATGTTGAAGCTTGGTAATATGATTGCGTGAGATAATTTTTGTGATCCTTGGTTGCGCATCTACATGTATGTTGATCTTGTTTGACATATGTTAACTCTTCATGCGTGTATACTAGATGATAGTATGTTTCTATTTGCGCATGTATGTAGGTTGCGGTTATAGCATGTTGTTGTTGTTTTTCACAAAACCCTAAATGACATGCGCGCCCAACTAGATCTAAGATGCACCTATAATAAACCCTTAGATGGGTTGATAGGGTTGAAAGCTTCATCTAGAATGGATCAAACTAGTCTGATCAGACCATCTGACAGCCTAGATGGGTTGACCAGATAGCACCTGTGCGCAAGCATGAGGTGGCTATAGGTTGACTGCATCAAAGGTGTGTAGCGAGGTCTGGTTGAGACAACCAATGAACACTCTTGAGTTAGGCCCGGGGTCACACCCGCTTGCCAAAACTCTTGAAGGTGGTTCAGCCCTTGGCGCATGCATGGTTGACCATTAGGTCAACTCGGGTCAGTTAGGACTCGGTGCATGCAAGGGCACAGGATCTAACTAGATGGATGAGTGGATCCCTATCAATGGACCATTGTAAGGTTGTAGGGCACATAAGGAAATTAATATTGATGCCTATGGGGTTTTCAAAAAATTTAATTTCTTGATTGGATCACATGATGATTGATGCCATGATGCTTGTCTATTTATTCTTATGTGGACTGCCCATGTTAAATGTGTGCTGTGCTTGGGGCCTGTGTGCCTGGAATCAAACTTGTAAATTATTTTGTGATCTGCGAATCACATTTGTACTTAATTTATAATGTATAATTGACCTGCGAGTCAAACTTGTCTAGATAGATCAAATTGTATTTGATTAGACAAGAGCACAAAGGCACACATCAGAGGAGCATTCACCTGGTGGCGCACCTGAGGTGCTCTTGGCGCTAGGGCCCTGGGTTGGACCAGATGAGATGCAAATGAGCTCAAGTGAAGACTTAAGTAAAATTTAGGTCTTACTAGGGTTCATGGGCTTTTACCACATAAGATCATGCTTTCTATTTATTGCTTAAATAATTAGAATTGCATGTGTTTATCTTCTGCTATCACCATAGGCCTTGTATGATAGTTAAGAAGATAAAAGACCGTTAAAATCCAACGCTAATATATCAAGCACGTAATGCCTTCTGGCGCGAAACCTCACTGTTCTGACTATCGTTGGAGCCGTGTTGAACCCACTCAGTGGGCACGTCCATCTATCTTCAGACAGTGCGGGATTACACCTGCGTGTTACAGAGTAGGGATTTATCCCTTCTCGTTGCTCAGCATAGCACGTGGTGGTCCAGGGAGTAGGTCAGGTCAGCTTGACCATGTAGACTACATATGTAACATCCCACATTCTTAACCCCAAACAAAGAACACAATCACAAAGGGAATAGGATGTTTCATATAAGATCGATCAAATGCTAGGTAAAACCGAGTTCAAGAAAACACGATCTGAAAATTTTCAAAACTCCAAACACATAAAATCTTCGAATCACAAATCATAAATCTCATAAAGGTACCTGCCACCACGCAATACGTGCACTAGACATATGCACGTTACAGTTGTATCGAAACCGATTGCAAAAATACACATCAACTCCAATTTCAAAACAAATCCACAAAATCGATTTTATAAACTAATACCAAACACCGAAACCAGGCTGAAGCCCGCGGTGACACAAGAATCAACATCATTTAACTGCCACAGTCTGGCAACACAATTTTTCATAGTTCACATGGTTCACATCACATGGTTCACATAAATCATAAAATTCATATTCGGCCACAGCCAGCCTCAAATTAATTAAGCATAAACATGGGGCCACAACCGACATCATAAGCATAAATCACAACATCAATATCATGCTAACTGCGCTCCTGCTCTATACCTGAAAATAGTGAGGGGTGAGCTACACAGCCCAGTGAGTGGATAGTCTAATTGACCATCCATAACATACACTCAAAAATATAGGCAGATTGTTTTAAAAATCTTTAACAGGAACATAATGTCAACATATCACCAGATTAAATATACAGAAGTCACATAAACAGTCAGATGTACACACTAACATAATCAACTCAGGTTCTAAACAAACTCAGGTTCTAGAGTTATACTCTAAACCAACTAAACACACATATTCTAAACCAACTAAACACACCAACACATTTTTAACCTAGTTGTCCAGCATATCATAAGTGACCAATATGGTCTAACCCGGCTTGGCCAAAGCACTGGGAGCTGCAAAATCTCGTGCAACACATAAACATGGACAGTGAATAGAATCAGGAGGTGGCCCCCGTCAGGTCACGACGTGGCACGCTGGTCTATCACGCCATAACATAAAACGAGAATAGAATCAGGAGGTGGCCCCCGTCAGGTCACGACGTGGCACGCTGGTCTATCCCGCCATAACATAAAACGAGAATGATGACATCAAGAGGTGGCCCCTGTCTGATCAGGACATGGCACTTTGGGTCTTATATCATTCCCAACACAAAACGAGAATGGTGACATCAAGAGGTGGCCCCTGTCTGACCAAGACATGGCACTTTGGGTCTTATACCATTCCCAACACATAA
Source organism: Costus lasius (assembly GCA_027563935.2). Classification (NCBI taxonomy): domain Eukaryota; kingdom Viridiplantae; phylum Streptophyta; class Magnoliopsida; order Zingiberales; family Costaceae; genus Costus; species Costus lasius. The sequence goes on along the minus strand of CM050454.1, from coordinate 57,963,038 downwards.
AAGAGTAATGACATCAAGAGGTGGCCCCTGTCTGACCAAGACATGGCACTTTGGGTCAAAACCCGTTCTCCCAAAAGGTTCCTACTGGACAACACACATATCTTATTTCACATTTCACAAAGGTGGACTCCTAAGTGTCAACTAGACTCTAGGATAGCCATCACAAAATCACATCGGCAGGCTGAACATCAACCCCCATCACAATAATCACAATAGGCAGGCTGAACATCAACCTCCTCACATATCACAATACAGGGCTGAAATTCAAACCCTTAACATATCACATAACAGGGCTATCCCCTTGAGTTCATAGTTACACCTAGCCTTAGTCCTAACCATCACATAATCACAACACATAATATTCGAACCTCATAACCACATAATTTTCGAATTTCACATAACCACATAATATTCACATATTCAAAGATCACTTAACATGCCAAAAATCACAAATCACAATATTTAAAAATCACATAACATAGTGTAGTCCTTAAATTTCAGGCTGGTCAGTTCAGTGTAATTTTGCTAAGTTATCAACCAATGTTCTCTATCAATATTTCATGTCATTACTTTCTACATACACCATTCAATTAAAAATACATAATAATACAGAAAATTCACCAAATTTCGTTCACAATTAACATAAATGTAGAATATCACAACTTCATAGTTTTCTACTAGTTCTGATAACAAAAGACTGAAATACCCCTAGTTCAAAGTTTAAGTCATGCAGGAAAAGTTATCCAAAAATTTCGTAAAAATATTCATTACATCCCTCATGATCCCTAGATTCGAAATTTCAAGTTTTCCCCAATTTTAACTAGAAAATTTACCGAATTACCCCTAGGTCAATGTCAGTCAACAGAAACTTTTATTTCTAAAAATTCTCAAAAAATTACAGTAGAGTCCTCATATACCTAATTTCATGAATATCAAGTTTTCCCCAAATTTTACCCATGCATTTGGGCGTAACTTCATGAAGAAGGGTCGAAATTCTCATTCAAGCCCTAAACTTCATGCAATTGAAAAACTAAAGCTACATACATGCTTAAACAAGGTCTAATTGATGATTAGAAGCCTTAAAAATGAAAAGCCCTAATTCTCATACAATCTAGGGTTTTCGAAATTTTAGGGAAAACATAGAAACATGTACAAAAATTGAAATTAAGGGTTCATGCCATGTTTCTAAGCAATAATCTCAAGCATACATGGATTAAGTGGAAGAGAAAATCCACTCACCTCTTAAACCGAAAATTTTCCACAAAAGAAATCGTTCAAAGCCTTTGATGTCACCACCAAACACCAAGGAAATTTCTTCACTTCAAGGAAAAATCGCCAAGGGGAAGAAGATGAAGAAAATCACCTCAACAACTCCAAGAATCGCCTTCTTCTTTGCCCTAGCCGCCCCAAGATTTCCTCAAGCCAAAAAAAAAACGCCCACAATCTCACCCTAGTCGATATTACCACTTAAACTTTGGGTTTTTAAATTTTAAACCCATTAACCAATTAATTCCAATAGGGTTTAACCCATTTAACTCATAATTTCGAATTTTTCAAACCCAATAACCCATAGTTAACCAATTAATTTAATTAACTTAACCATTAACCATTCACTTAACCGAAATCCAATAAGGACTTAATTAACCAATAAGGTCTAATTAATTAACTTACAATTTACAACCCATAAATCCTAATTAATTTATCATGGACAACCAATAATAATTTATCATAAATTAACAGCCAATAATCAAATCAATAATCTCTAATTAATTTACAATAAATTAACAACCAAATAAACTCAAATCCATTAATTACAAATTAACAATCAATAAATCAGTTAATTAACAACAAAATCTCTAGTTAATTTATCATAAATTAACAATCAATACTCAGGAATAATAACTCAGTCAATAATTTTATTTACATCAATAATTTATCATAATTTATCATAGAAAATAATGCTTACCAGAACTTAAGATCCTTGGATCTTACATTCCTCCCTCCTTATAAAGCTTTAGTCCTCTAAAGCTCAGCATCCATATCATCAAAGAGGTAAGCATAATTTTTCCTCATATCAGCTTCAGTCTCCCAAGTCGCTTCTTCAACTGATTGATTTCCCCAGATAACCTTCACCAAAGGTATAGTCTTGTTCCTCAGAACTTTATCTTTTCTATCCACAATCCGGAGAGGTCTTTCCTCAAAAGTCAAGTCACTCTGAATCTGAAGAGGTTCCAACTCCAACACATGAGATGGATCAGGATGATATTTCCTCAAAGCAGAGACATGGAATACATTATGCACATGATCCATAGCAGGAGGTAAAGCCAATCGGTAAGCCACTGGACCAACTCTCTCAATAATATCAAAAGGGCCTACAAACCTAGGGTTCAACTTGCCCTTTTTGCCAAATCTCATAACACCCTTAGTAGGCGACACCTTCAAGAACACATGGTCCCCTACCATAAACTCCAAGGGACGACGACGGTCATCAGCATAACTCTTCTGTCTGTCCCGAGCAATTTTCAGTTTATCCTGAATCTCTCTGACCTTATCAGTAGTCTCCTGTACTGCATCAGATCTCAAAATCATTCTGTCACCAGTTTCCTCCCAACACAAGGGAGTCCTACACCTTCTCCCATACAAAGCCTCATAAGGAGCCATCTGAATACTGGAGTGGAAACTATTATTATAAGTGAACTCTATCAAAGATAGATCCCGGTCCCACTCAGAACTCCAATCAACCACATAGGCTCTCAACAAATCCTCTAGAGTCTGTATAGTACGCTCCGTCTGGCCATCAGACTGAGGATGGTATGCGGTACTAAAACTCAACTTAGTACCCAAACCCTCCTGTAAACTCCTCCAAAATCTGGACAAAAATCGAGAGTCCCTATCAGACACAATATCGACAGGCACTCCATGTAGTCTGACTATCTCATCAATGTACAATCTAGCCAGTCTCTCCAAAGAATAAGTCATCTTGATCGGAAGAAAATGGGCTGATTTGGTGAGTCTATCAACAATCACCCAAATAGCATCATGACCCAATCTGGTTCTAGGCAAACCACACACAAAATCCATACTGATGCATTCCCACTTCCACTCAGGAATAGGAAGAGACTGCAACAAACCACCAGGCTTCTGGTGTTCAGCCTTTATAGTCTGACAGGTCAAACATCTAGAGACAAAATCATATACCTCTTTCTTCATACCCGGCCACCAAAAGTTTTTCTTGAGGTCCTGATACATCTTAGTCACACCAGGATGTAGAGAATATTTGGAGTTATGGCTGTCCTCCAATATTTCTTTCCTCAAGTTCGGTTCCTCAGGGACACATACCCTTCCACGAAACCGAAGAATACCATCATCAGACACACTAAAGTCCTGAACTGCGCCATCAATCAGACTACCCCTGATCTGGACTAATTTCGGATCCACAGACTGCTGATCTCTGATCTTCTGCAACAAAGCAGACTGTACTCTGAGAAAAGCCACATAACCAGTCTGAACTCTAGGAGAAACACTGATCCTGAGATCTCTGAACTCCTGCAGTAACTGCCACTCACTGACCCGCAAGGCAGCTACTGAAGCAACTGGATGCCTACTCAGTGCATCCGCCACCACATTGGCTTTCCCAGCCTGATACTGGATAGAGAAGTCATAATCTTTGATCAACTCCATCCATCTTCTCTGTCTCATGTTCAACTCCTTCTGAGTGAAGATATACTTGAGACTCTGGTGATCAGTGAACAGATCAAACTCCTGACCCAACAAATAGTGACGCCATATCTTCAAAGCAAAGACTACGGCCGCCAACTCTAAATCATGAGTAGGGTAGTTCAGTTCATACTCTTTCAGTTGTCTCGAAGCATAAGCCACCACAGAACCCTTCTGCATCAAGACACAACCCAACCCTTTGCCTGAAGCATCTGTATAGACAGTAAACCTTTCCCCATCACTAGGAATAATGAGGATCGGTGTACTAGTCAACCTTCTCTTCAGCTCCTGAAAGCTCTCTTCACACGTATCATCCCAAATAAACTTGGCTTCTTTTCTGGTCAATTTAGTTAAAGGACCCGCCAACTTGGAGAATCCCTCAACAAATCTCCGGTAATAACCTGCCAAACCCAGAAAACTCCTGATCTCAGTAGCACTAGTCGGTCTTCCCCAATCAAGAATGGCTTGCACTTTAACTGGATCCACAGACACACCCTGACCAGAAATCACATGTCCCAGAAAACTGATCTTCTCTAGCCAGAACTCACACTTACTAGCCTTGGCATATAACCGGTTCTTCCTCAGAACCTCCAGTACCTTGCGCAAATCACTGACATGATCTGAAGTAGTCTGAGAGTACACCAAGATATCATCTATGAAGACTACTACACAAGAATCAAGCAATTCATGGAATACCCTGTTCATCAAATCCATGAAGACAGCAGGTGCATTTGTCAGTCCAAAAGGCATAACTAAAAATTCGAAATGCCCATACCTGGTCCTGAAAGCAGTCTTGAATATATCCTCATCCTTGACTCTAAGCTGATAATACCCTGATCTCAGATCAATTTTAGAGAACACTGTAGCTCCCTGTAATTGATCAAATAGATCATCAATTTTGGGAAGAGGATACTTATTCTTGATAGTCACTTGGTTCAATTGCCTGTAGTCTATACACATTCTCAGGGTTCCATCTTTCTTCTTTACAAATAGCACTGGCGCTCCCCAAGGTGAAGCACTAGGCCGAATGTACCCTTTCTCTAACAATTCCTCCAGTTGTTTCTTAAGCTCGGCCAACTCTGAAGTAGCCATACGGTAAGGAGCTCCGGAGATAGGTGCCGTACCTGGCGCCAACTCAATGCCAAACTCCACTTCTCTAACTGGTGGCAAACCTGAAAATTCTTCAGAGAACACATCAGGAAATTCTTTCACCACCGCCATCTGAGTCAGATCAGAAGTAGAATCATCCTGCACCTTAACATGTGCAAGATAACCCTTGCAACCACTGGCAAGTAACTTCCTGGCCTGCAGGAAAGATATCACATGTGGTCCTTGGTCTGACACTAGACCTCTCACAAAGATCCGGTTCCCATCAAGCATATTCAAAGTGATCACTTTCTCAAAGCAATCCACAGAGGCATGATGCGAAGACAACCAGTCCATTCCTAAGATGACATCATAATCTTGCATGTCTAGGAGGATTAAATCTACCAGAAACTCATAACCCCCTACATGCACTACACAATCAGCACATACAGTGTCTGTAGATAATGATTTTCCTAAAGGAGTACTAACAGACACAGCATAATCTAGCATCTTAGGTACAACAGGTAAACATGCAGCAAACTTAACAGAGACAAAAGACAAATTTGCACCAGGGTCAAATAAAATGCGAGCTAACTGATCAAATACAAATAATGTACCTTCCACAACGGATCGGGAAGCTCGTGTATCCTTCTCAGCCACAGCATAGACTCTAGTCTGGACAGTAGGCTTATCTGCGCCTCTAGGTTGCATCTCAGGCTCTTTGCAGTCCCTAGCCATGTGCCCAGGTTTCTTACACTTGAAGCACACGCCATTCTTCCTATGACAATCTTTCACCAGATGTCCTCTGAGCCCACAATAACTACAAGTCCCGTTCTCAGTGTTGCTATTTCTTACATCCCTGATATCTCTGAACTGCTGCGGTGCATCCCTGTAAGAGTAAGGCTTATACCGGCTCTTCTTGAAATCCTTGTGCCTAGGGTACTTCTTACCCTTGCCGCCACTGCCAAACTGAGGAACCGCCGCCTCAGCTGCAGGAACCACTGCCACCGTAGCATGAGAACTTCTCTCAGATATATACCTCTCTATAGTGCGTGCTCGCCCAACTGTCTCAACATAGGTCTCCAAGTGTTGAGCACCAACCTGCTCTCGAATATCCCATCTGAGACCTCTCAGAAACTTGGTAGCTCTCCTCTTTTCAGTGTTTATCAGGTGAGGAGCATATTTTCCCAATTTCGTGAACTGTACTTCATACTGGTCCACTGTCATATTACCCTGCTCCAGGTGAATAAATGCTACCTCTCGGTCCTCTACCAAGCTATCTGGGAAGTACTTCTCGTTGAATCGAGACAAGAAGTAAGGCCAATCTACAGCCTCATGTCTTTCTTCGGCAAGTCTCACCATGCCTTTCCACCACTCATCTGCGTCAGCACGCATCATATAGGTGGACAAACATAGCTTATCCTCATCTGAACAGCGCATAACTTGGAAAATCTTTTCCAAGACCAACTGCCAGTTCTCAGCAGTACTGGATTCTGAGCCCCCATAAAATGAGCTAGGACCCAGTTTCTGAAATTCACTCACTAACGAGGCATAACGCCTGTGAGCGCCCTCCTGAGAGTCATCCCCCACTGCCCGAGTAGTAGTCTGGGGTCTCTCTCGAGTCAGCTGCTGCAAAAGCTGATGTTGTGCTTCTTGGTGCTGAGTCTGCTGCTGCTGCAGCATCTGAGCTTGCCTCTCAATCATGGCACCTTGTTGCTGTACCATGCCAGTCAAGGCCTCAATAGTTCTAGTGAGATCCGGGGTCTGCTCGCCCTCATCACCAGCATTACCTCTGGTTCGCACCATCTTAAATTCAAATTCCTACACACACATATCATAGTCACACACATATCATAGTCACACACATATCATAGTCAGGAAAACAACCATAACCTATTAGGTGTCTAGCAATACACAAACATGTTTTCCCCAAACTAAGTTTTAGCTAGCCAACTGCTCTGATACCATTCTGTAACATCCCACATTCTTAACCCCAAACAAAGAACACAATCACAAAGGGAATAGGATGTTTCATATAAGATCGATCAAATGCTAGGTAAAACCGAGTTCAAGAAAACACGATCTGAAAATTTTCAAAACTCCAAACACATAAAATCTTCGAATCACAAATCATAAATCTCATAAAGGTACCTGCCACCACGCAATACGTGCACTAGACATATGCACGTTACAGTTGTATCAAAACCGATTGCAAAAATACACATCAACTCCAATTTCAAAACAAATCCACAAAATCGATTTTATAAACTAATACCAAACACCGAAACCAGGCTGAAGCCCGCGGTGACACAAGAATCAACATCATTTAACTACCACAGTCTGGCAACACAATTTTTCATAGTTCACATGGTTCACATCACATGGTTCACATAAATCATAAAATTCATATTCGGCCACAGCCAGCCTCAAATTAATTAAGCATAAACATGGGGCCACAACCGACATCATAAGCATAAATCACAACATCAATATCATGCTAACTGCGCTCCTGCTCTATACCTGAAAATAGTGAGGGGTGAGCTACACAGCCCAGTGAGTGGATAGTCTAATTGACCATCCATAACATACACTCAAAAATATAGGCAGATTGTTTTAAAAATCTTTAACAGGAACATAATGTCAACATATCACCAGATTAAATATACAGAAGTCACATAAACAGTCAGATGTACACACTAACATAATCAACTCAGGTTCTAAACAAACTCAGGTTCTAGAGTTATACTCTAAACCAACTAAACACACATATTCTAAACCAACTAAACACACCAACACATTTTTAACCTAGTTGTCCAGCATATCATAAGTGACCAATATGGTCTAACCCGGCTTGGCCAAAGCACTGGGAGCTGCAAAATCTCGTGCAACACATAAACATGGACAGTGAATAGAATCAGGAGGTGGCCCCCGTCAGGTCACGACGTGGCACGCTGGTCTATCACGCCATAACATAAAACGAGAATAGAATCAGGAGGTGGCCCCCGTCAGGTCACGACGTGGCACGCTGGTCTATCCCGCCATAACATAAAACGAGAATGATGACATCAAGAGGTGGCCCCTGTCTGATCAGGACATGGCACTTTGGGTCTTATATCATTCCCAACACAAAACGAGAATGGTGACATCAAGAGGTGGCCCCTGTCTGACCAAGACATGGCACTTTGGGTCTTATACCATTCCCAACACATAAAAGAGTAATGACATCAAGAGGTGGCCCCTGTCTGACCAAGACATGGCACTTTGGGTCAAAACCCGTTCTCCCAAAAGGTTCCTACTGGACAACACACATATCTTATTTCACATTTCACAAAGGTGGACTCCTAAGTGTCAACTAGACTCTAGGATAGCCATCACAAAATCACATCGGCAGGCTGAACATCAACCCCCATCACAATAATCACAATAGGCAGGCTGAACATCAACCTCCTCACATATCACAATACAGGGCTGAAATTCAAACCCTTAACATATCACATAACAGGGCTATCCCCTTGAGTTCATAGTTACACCTAGCCTTAGTCCTAACCATCACATAATCACAACACATAATATTCGAACCTCATAACCACATAATTTTCGAATTTCACATAACCACATAATATTCACATATTCAAAGATCACTTAACATGCCAAAAATCACAAATCACAATATTTAAAAATCACATAACATAGTGTAGTCCTTAAATTTCAGGCTGGTCAGTTCAGTGTAATTTTGCTAAGTTATCAACCAATGTTCTCTATCAATATTTCATGTCATTACTTTCTACATACACCATTCAATTAAAAATACATAATAATACAGAAAATTCACCAAATTTCGTTCACAATTAACATAAATGTAGAATATCACAACTTCATAGTTTTCTACTAGTTCTGATAACAAAAGACTGAAATACCCCTAGTTCAAAGTTTAAGTCATGCAGGAAAAGTTATCCAAAAATTTCGTAAAAATATTCATTACATCCCTCATGATCCCTAGATTCGAAATTTCAAGTTTTCCCCAATTTTAACTAGAAAATTTACCGAATTACCCCTAGGTCAATGTCAGTCAACAGAAACTTTTATTTCTAAAAATTCTCAAAAAATTACAGTAGAGTCCTCATATACCTAATTTCATGAATATCAAGTTTTCCCCAAATTTTACCCATGCATTTGGGCGTAACTTCATGAAGAAGGGTCGAAATTCTCATTCAAGCCCTAAACTTCATGCAATTGAAAAACTAAAGCTACATACATGCTTAAACAAGGTCTAATTGATGATTAGAAGCCTTAAAAATGAAAAGCCCTAATTCTCATACAATCTAGGGTTTTCGAAATTTTAGGGAAAACATAGAAACATGTACAAAAATTGAAATTAAGGGTTCATGCCATGTTTCTAAGCAATAATCTCAAGCATACATGGATTAAGTGGAAGAGAAAATCCACTCACCTCTTAAACCGAAAATTTTCCACAAAAGAAATCGTTCAAAGCCTTTGATGTCACCACCAAACACCAAGGAAATTTCTTCACTTCAAGGAAAAATCGCCAAGGGGAAGAAGATGAAGAAAATCACCTCAACAACTCCAAGAATCGCCTTCTTCTTTGCCCTAGCCGCCCCAAGATTTCCTCAAGCCAAAAAAAAAACGCCCACAATCTCACCCTAGTCGATATTACCACTTAAACTTTGGGTTTTTAAATTTTAAACCCATTAACCAATTAATTCCAATAGGGTTTAACCCATTTAACTCATAATTTCGAATTTTTCAAACCCAATAACCCATAGTTAACCAATTAATTTAATTAACTTAACCATTAACCATTCACTTAACCGAAATCCAATAAGGACTTAATTAACCAATAAGGTCTAATTAATTAACTTACAATTTACAACCCATAAATCCTAATTAATTTATCATGGACAACCAATAATAATTTATCATAAATTAACAGCCAATAATCAAATCAATAATCTCTAATTAATTTACAATAAATTAACAACCAAATAAACTCAAATCCATTAATTACAAATTAACAATCAATAAATCAGTTAATTAACAACAAAATCTCTAGTTAATTTATCATAAATTAACAATCAATACTCAGGAATAATAACTCAGTCAATAATTTTATTTACATCAATAATTTATCATAATTTATCATAGAAAATAATGCTTACCAGAACTTAAGATCCTTGGATCTTACAACATATGTGGCGCATATGGTAGTGCATGGAGGCAGCCATCTGTGGGGTCAGAGACTGTGTTGTACCAACTCAGTTGGCACAGTCTGCTGGATTGCCCAGATGAAGGGGAATCGCACGGGTTGGCGATTGGCTGGGACAGCCTACCAGAAATTAATGCTTGTCATCTCTGTGCAACTTATCTCGCCTGAGCGGGACGCGGAGACCAAGTATGAAATATGGATCCCATCTCACTAAAAGAGTGTTACTCTTTCGGACTGTTTTCTGGATTTTTCAGTCAGACAAAATAGTGAGAAAAAGAATCTTTCTTAAAGTCCTGGATTGATTCTGAACATTGATACTGACCTTTCTGTTCTTGCATTGTTGTAGATTCCTGCAGCAACGAACACCATGAGCTTCAATGTGCGATCCCTACTGGAAAGGGAGAAGTTTGCTGGGCCGAACTTCTCTGACTGGTTCGGACACCTTAAGATCGTTCTTAAGGCAGAGAGGAAACTGTATGTCCTCGAGACGGCGATACCGCCGCAGCCCGCTGCGAACGCCGCAAGGGCGGTTCGTGATGCCTATGAAAAGCACGTCAATGATAGCATTGATGTCGCTTGCCTGATGCTAGCGTCTATGACGCCACCGCTGCAGCGTCAGCATGAGGATATGTCGGCTATAGAGATTATAGCGAACCTCAAGATGCTGTATGCTGCACAGGCGAGGACAGAACGCTATAATCTGACGAAGCTCTTCTTTCAGAGCAAACTGGCTGAGGGGAGCCCAGTGGGAGCTCACGTGCTCAAGATGATTGGGCACAAGGAGGCTCTGGAGAAACTGGGGCATACCGTCAACCAGGAGCTTGCTGTAGATATTATTCTGCAGTCTCTTCCGCCTTCTTTCGATGCGTTCATCATTAACTTTAATATGAACAAAATCGATTGTACGCCGGCAGAGCTGCTGAATATGCTCTTGACTACTGAGGAAACTCTAAAGGGCAAGCCTTCAACCTCTGTCTTAATGGTTCCTTTTAGGAACAAGAAGAAGGGGAAGAAGGGCAAGGCCCCTGTCAAGAACTACAGTAAGGCTCTGAAACAGAAGGTCAAGCGGTCCAAGGACAACAGGTGTTTCCACTGTGGCCAGCTGGGTCACTGGAAAAAGGACTGTAAAGCGCTCCAAGGAGATAAGAGGGGAAGCATCGCTTCTGGCTCAGGTATATATGTGACGGAAGTCATGGTTTCATCTTCTTCTATTTCATGGGTGTTGGACACTGCATGTGGAGTTCACATTTGTTCAAATGTACAGGAAATCAAGAGAAGAAGGCAGGTGGGACAGCATGAGGTAGACCTACGCGTTGGAAACGGGGCACGGGTTGCTGCTGTTGCTGTAGGAGACTATTTCATTTCTTTACCATCTGGCATTGTATTGGAATTAAACAATTGTTATTTTGTACCGAGTATCACCAAGAATATTATCTCTATTCCTGCTCTTGTCAGGAAAGGATTTGCCTTTGAATGCAATATTTCAAAGTGTGTTTTATCTGTAGATAATATTGTGTATGCAACTGGTTCAATTAACAATGGGTTATACATGTTGGACATGGAAAATTCTATACAAAACATTGATAATAAGAAAGCCAAGTATGCTGATGACAGCACCTTGCTATGGCATAGTCGTTTAGGCCATATAAACGAGAAACGCATTAAGCGGTTGCATGATCATGGACTGCTGGGATCTTTCTCCTATGAGGAGTTTGATACATGCAAAGCTTGTTTGATGGGTAAAATGACGAAGTCTCCTTTTCCTAACAAAGGTCAAAGGGCTTCAGGTTTACTTGACCTCATACACAGTGATGTGTGTGGGCCATTTAGTAAACATGCCAGAGGTGGCTATCAGTACTTCATTACCTTTACTGATGATTTCAGTAGGTATGGGTATGTCTATCTAATGAGACATAAAAGTGAATCTTTTGACAAGTTCAAAGAGTTCAAAAATGAAGTACAAAATCAGTTAGGCCGAAATATCAAGGCACTTCGTTCTGATCGAGGTGGAGAATACCTAAGTCGAGAATTTACTGACTATCTGAAAGAGTGTGGGATTATCTCACAGCTCACTCCGCCAGGAACACCGCAATGGAATGGTGTGTCCGAGAGGAGAAATAGAACGTTACTTGACATGGTTCGTTCTATGATGAGTCAGGCTACTCTTCCATACTCCTTTTGGGGTTTTGCACTGGAAACAGCTGCAAAGGTACTAAACCGAGTGCCATCCAAGGCAGTTTCAAAGACGCCATATGAGTTATGGTATGGGAAACAGCCTAGCTTGACATTTATCAGGATCTGGGGTTGCGAGGCTTATGTCAAAAAGCTCGCCTCTGGGAAACTGGAGAGCAGATCTGAGAAATGCATCTTTGTCGGTTACCCTAAGGAAACTAAGGGTTATTATTTCTACGATCCCAAAGAGAACAAGGTTTTTGTTGCTCGGACGGCCATATTTCTTGAGAAGGAATTGCTTCTGCAAGAGGCCAGTGGGAGAGAAATAAAGCTGGATGAGAATCCAGAGGAAGGACAAAGTAGTCAAGTGCAGTTGGATGAGCCAGAGCCAGTGGATTAGGTTATTGAACAACCTGAGGCTCAGATAACACGGGAACCGCGAAGATCGGGAAGGATCCGTCGACAGCCTGAGCGCTATGACGGAGTCTACATCATTGATAATGATGAACCCCTCACTTATGCGGATGCGGTCAGTGGACCGGAGTCAGCTAGATGGCTTGATGCTATGCGAGCCGAGATGGACTCCATGTCAGATAACCAAGTCTGGGATTTGGTTGATCCGCCTCCGGGAGTAATCCCTATAGGCTGTAAATGGATCTTCAAGAAGAAGATTGACATGGATGGTAACTTGGTTACCTATAAAGGCAGGCTAGTTGCGAAAGGTTTCAAACAAATCTACGGGATAGATTATGATGAAACTTTCTCACCTGTAGCCATGTTTAAGTCTATTCGGATTCTTTTCGCGATAGCTGCGTATTACGATTATGAGATCTGGCAGATGGATGTGAAAACAGCTTTCCTTAATGGAAATCTGGATGAGGATGTGTATATGACACAACCTGAGGGTTTCACTAATCCAGCAGATCGTCATAAAATATGCAAGTTAAAGAAATCCATTTATGGATTGAAACAAGCATCTAGAAGCTGGAATATTCGTTTCGATGAATCAATCTCTGAGTTTGGTTTCATCAAGAACGAAGATGCCCCGTGTGTATATAAGAGGTTTAGTGGGAGCGTAATTACATTCCTAATCCTCTACGTCGATGATATCTTAATCATTGGAAACGATATTCCTGAACTGCATGCGGTTAAAGCATGGTTAGGAAAATGTTTCCAGATGAAAGATCTAGGAGAAGCAGCCTATGTGTTAGGTGTGAAGATCTACCGGGATAGATCTAAGAGGCTTCTCGGGCTGTGCCAAAGTACTTACATCGATAAAGTCCTGGAGAGATTCCATTTAGAGAAGTCTAAACGTGGATATCTTCCAGTCAGACATGGTCTGAATCTTTCGAAGAGTCAGTGTCCACAAACACAGACTGAGAAAGATGAAATGGACAATACGCCTTATGCTTCGGCTATTGGGTCCATTATGTATGCGATGTTGTGTACTCGCCCAGACGTCGCTTACGGGTTAAGCGTGACCAGTCGATTCCAAAGTAATCCAGGTTTGGCACACTGGATTGCGGTCAAGAACATTATAAAATATCTGCGGAGGACCAAAGATATGTTCTTGATATATGGTGGTCAGGAAGAACTCAGTATAGAGGGATATACTGACGCTTCGTTCCAGTCAGACCAGGATGATTTCCGATCGCAATCAGGCTATGTCTTTAGCTTGAATGGTGGAGCAGTGGTGTGGAAGAGTTTCAAACAGTCAACTGTTGCTGATTCCATAACAGAAGCCGAGTATGTTGCAGCCTCGGAAGCATCCAAGGAGGCAGTGTGGATTCGTAAGTTCGTGAGAGAACTTGGTGTTGTTCCTTCGAGTGCAGATCCTTTGGTTATCTTCTGTGATAACACTGGAGCAATCGCACAAGCAAAGGAACCACGGTCGCACCAGAAGTCCAAGCACATACAGAGACGGTTTCACTTGATCCGGGAGATCATTGATCGAGGCGAGCTCAAAATATGCAAGGTTCATACAGATGACAATCTGGCAGACCCGCTTACCAAGCCTCTGGCGCAGCAGAAGCATGAGAAGCACTGTAATAATATGGGTTTGAGATTTCTCAACCATTAGATTAAGTGCAAGTGGGAGATTGTTGGGGTATGCCCTTAAGGCTAATGTTTGAGGCCTTGGGATTGTATAAGTATCATGTAATAAACTCTTGTGTTTATGAAAGGCATGGTTATTATTCAGGTTGTTATCTTGTCTGCTGTAATGAGAGTACTTCTGAATAATGTCTCAAAGATGTTCAGCTAGGCTGACAGGCTATAAGTCCTTAGTCGAGATATCTTGGTGAACATGAGACAGCCTTGATATGGTTAAGACTAATATGTGTTCTAATCTTATAGGATGCTTCGAGCATGGAATAAGATGTAGACTCATGGGTACATTGGATGTACTGGACAGACCCTACTAGGATATTCAGTTGGTTGTCACAATGTGAATATTCCTTGTATGCATCAAGTGGCACATGTCCTTTGACTTGAGATCACTTGTGTTTCTAAATGATGAATGTCATTATTTTGAGGTAGTTCAATATCATTTGAAAGATAATGATTATAGACTATCTTGGATAATGATCATGAGTCAGGTTAGGACACTAATGATAGATATAGGATTGCCGTCTCCTTGTTCAAGGAGTGTGATGTTCTAAAGGGCCCCCCTATATGAGATGATTGAGATAGTGTATGGCCATACCCAGATGACTATGATCATCTGATCTAATCATGCTCATCGTATTGGAGTTACAGGCTTGACATGCTTGTCCAATAAGAACATCCAGTGGCAAAGGAAACATGCATGCCTCGTGAGTTTGATTCACACTTGAGCTGTGTTTTGGGTGTAGTCTTGGAAGACTCTTTCCTTTATATCGGGAGACAGTGATGTGTTGCTAGATACCCCTCACTGATCGTGATAACGTAAGTTATCGTTACCGACATTTAAAGGAAACCCTTAGGGTCGCACAATGTGATGATATGGCTTACTTAAGTCAGATCGTGTGGACTGAATTCTTTGGGTTCAGTTTAAAGGGAAATAAACTCTGATTGTAAGTGAGATCTGGTCTGATCATGTTTGATTGATTAGGGCTTGAGATCGGTAAGCTTCGATCGAGAGAGTTGATGCTAGATCGGTGAGATCAAGAGCATCAGGAGATGGACGGTTGGATCTGGAACCTTAGGGTTTGATATGGTCTAGACCAAGTGGCTTGGCTCAATTTGCGTTTTGAACCAACTCTAATTGAACCGGTTCACTATGTGATCGCTTGGTTCAATGAGAGGTTCAATGCAAGGAAGTTTCGAACGTTCACTTGGAGTGAACGCTTAAGCCATTCAGACTTACCTATTTTGGAAGGCGGTTTTCGATAATGAAAGAAAAACGCTTCCATGTGGTAACGTGGAAGGCTGGTCTCAACGCCTTGCATCTTTCGCTTGAGGGTGATCGACGAGAAGGTGGTTTTGGACAAGGAGCTCTCGGCCAAAGGATCATCTCATCCCTTGCATACGACAACCCTTGAAGGACCTTGCTAGCACAAGGATCTCCAAGGAGCAAGCACATCATCTTGTGTGCGTCAACTAGGGAGAAGATCCCTTTCGATCTTTCTCTTCCAAGTCGCCATCTTCTTCATGGCTTTGGTAAAGATCTAAACTCCATCTCGTTGATCATATTATCTTGCTAAGATCCATGAAAACCCTAGCTTCCGCTTGAAAGTTTTGATGCGCCACCCTAAAGGGTTTTTCGCCCCCCTCTTGAAAGGGGTTTCATATGCATGCGCTCCCCCTTGAAGGGGACCCTTCACAAGAGCACAAAGGCACACATCCTAGAGGGGCATTCAGCTGGTGGCGTACCTGAGGTACTCTTGGCGCAAGGGGCCTGGGTTGGACCAGATGAGGTGCTAAAGACCCATGAAGAGCAAGTGAAGACTTAAGTATCTTAAGGTCTTACTTAGGCTTTGGGCTTTTACCACATAAGATCCATGCTTTCTTTTTATTGCTTATATAATTAGAACTGCATGAGTTTATCTTCTGCTATCACCATAGGAATTGCATGATAGTGAAGAAGATAAAAGGACCGTTAAAATCCAACGCTAACATATCAAGCTCGTAAGCCTTCTGACGCGAAACCTCACTGTTCTGATTATCGTTGGAGCCGTGTTGTACCCACTCAGTGGGCACGTCCATCTATCTTCAGACGGTGCGGGATTTCACCTGCGTGTTACAGAGAAGGGATTTATCGCTTCTCGTTGCTCAGCATAGCACGTGGTGGTCTAGGGAGTAGGTCGGGTCAGCTTGACCATGTAGGCTACATATGTGGCGCATATGGTAGCGCATGGAGGCAGCCATCTGTGGGATCAGAGACTGTGTTGTACCAACTCAGTTGGCACAGTCTGCTGGATTGCCCAGATGAAGGGGAATCACACGGGTTGGCGATTGGCTGGGACAGCCTACTAGAAATTAATGCTTGTCATCTCTGTGCATCTTATCTCGCCTGAGCGGGACGCGGAGACCAAGTATGAAATCTGGATCCCATCTCACTAAAAGAGTGTTACTCTTTCGGACTGTTTACTGGATTTTTCAGTCAGACAAAATAGTGAGAAAAGAATCTTTCTTAAGTCCTGGATTGATTCTGAACATTGATACTGACCTTGCTGTTCTTGCATTGTTGTAGATTCCTGCAGCAACGAACACCATGAGCTTCAATGTGCGATCCCTACTGGAAAGGGAGAAGTTTGCTGGGCTGAACTTCTCTGACTGGTTCGGACACCTTAAGATCGTTCTTAAGGCAGAGAGGAAACTGTATGTCCTCGAGACGGCTGTGCCGCCTCAACCCGCTGCGAACGCCGCAAGGGCGGTTCGTGATGCCTATGAAAAGCACGTCAATGATAGCATTGATGTCGCTTGCCTGATGCTAGCGTCTATGACGCCACCGCTGCAGCGTCAGCATGAGGATATGTCGGCTATAGAGATTATAGCGAACCTCAAGATGCTGTATGCTGCACAGGCGAGGACAGAACGCTATAATCTGACAAAGCTTTTCTTTCAGAGCAAACTGGCTGAAGGGAGCCCAGTGGGAGCTCACGTGCTCAAGATGATTGGGCACAAGGAGGCTCTAGAGAAACTGGGGCATACCATCAACCAGGAGCTTGCTGTAGACATCATTCTGCAGTCTCTTCCGCCCTCTTTCGATGCGTTCATCATTAACTTTAATATGAACAAAATCGATTGTACTCCGGCAGAGCTGCTGAATATGCTCTTGACTACTGAGGAAACTCTGAAGGGAAAGCCTTCGACCTCTGTCTTAATGGTTCCTTCCAGGAACAAGAAGAAGGGGAAGAAGGGCAAGGCCCCTGTCAAGAACTACAGTAAGGCTCTGAAACAGAAGGTTAAGCGGTCGAAGGACAACAGGTGTTTCCACTGTGGCCAGCTAGGTCACTGGAAAAAGGACTGTAAAGAGCTCCAAGGAGATAAGAGGGGAAGCATCGCTTCTGGCTCAGGTATTTACGTGACGGAAGTCATGGTTTCATCTTCTTCTATTTCATGGGTGTTGGACACTGCATGTGGAGTTCACATTTGTTCAAATGTATAGGAACTCAAGAGAAGAAGACAGGTGGGACAGCATGAGGTAGACCTACGCGTTGGAAACGGGGCACGGGTTGCTGCTGTTGCTGTAGGAGACTATTTCATTTCTTTACCATCTGGACTTGTATTGGAACTAAACAGTTGTTATTTTGTTCCCAGTATAACTAAAAATATTATCTCCATTCCTGCTCTTGTCAGGAAAGGATTTGCCTTTGAATGCAATATTTCAAAGTGTGTTTTATCTTATGGTAATATTGTTTATGCTACTGGTTCAATTAACAATGGGTTATACATGTTGGACATGGAAAGTTCTATACATAACATTGATAATAAGAAAGCCAAGAATGCTGATGACAGCACCTTGCTATGGCATAGTCGTTTAGGCCATATAAACGAGAAACGCATTAAGCGGTTGCATGATCATGGACTGCTGGGATCATTCTCCTATGAGGAGATTGATACATGCAAAGCTTGTTTAATGGGTAAAATGACGAAGTCACCTTTTCCCAAAAAGGTCAAAGGGCTTCAGGTTTACTTGACCTCATACACAGTGATGTGTGTGGGCCATTTAGTAAACATGCCAGAGGTGGCTATCAGTACTTCATTACCTTTACTGATGATTTCAGTAGGTATGGGTATGTCTATCTGATGAGACATAAAAGTGAATCTTTTGACAAGTTCAAAGAGTTCAAGAATGAAGTACAGAATCAGCTAGGCTGAAATATCAAGGCACTTCGTTCTGATCGAGGTGGAGAATACTTGAGTCATGCGTTTACTGACTATCTGAAGGAGTGTGGGATTATCTCACAGCTCACTCCGCCAGGAACACCGCAATGGAATGGTGTGTCCGAGAGGAGAAATAGAACGTTACTTGATATGGTTCGTTCTATGATGAGTCAGGCTACTCTTCCATACTCCTTTTGGGGTTTTGCACTGGAAACAGCTGCAAAGGTACTAAACCGAGTGCCATCCAAGGCAGTTTCAAAGACGCCATATGAGTTATGGTATGGGAAACAGCCGAGCTTGACATTTATCAGGATCTGGGGTTGCGAGGCTTATGTCAAAAAGCTCGCCTCTGGGAAACTGGAGAGCAGATCTGAGAAATGTGTCTTTGTCGGTTACCCTAAGGAAACTAAGGGTTATTATTTCTACGATCCCAAAGAGAACAAAGTATTTGTTGCTCGGACGGCCATATTTCTTGAGAAGGAGTTTCTTCTGCAAGAGGCCAGTGGGAGAGAAATAAAGCTGGATGAGAATCCAGAGGAAGGACAAAGTAGTCAAGCACAGTTGGATGAGCCTGAGCCGGTAGAATAGGTTACTGAACAACCTGAGGCTCAGATATCACGGGAACCGCGAAGATCGGGAAGGATCCGTCGACAGCCTGAGCGCTATGACGGAGTCTACATCATTGATAATGATGAACCCCTTACTTATGCGGATGCGGTCAGTGGACCGGAGTCAGCTAGATGGCTTGATGCTATGCGAGCCGAAATGGACTCCATGTCAGATAACCAAGTCTGGGATTTGGTTGATCCGCCTCCGGGAGTAATCCCTATAGGCTGTAAATGGATCTTCAAGAAGAAGATTGACATGGATGGTAACGTGGTTACCTATAAAGGCAGGCTAGTTGCGAAAGGTTTCAAACAAATCTACGGGATAGATTATGATGAAACTTTCTCACCTGTAGCCATGTTCAAGTCTATTCGGATTCTTTTCGCGATAGCTGCATATTACGATTATGAGATCTGGCAGATGGATGTGAAGACAGCTTTCCTTAATGGAAATCTGGACGAGGATGTGTATATGACACAACCTGAAGGTTTCACTAATCCATCAGATCGTCATAAAATATGCAAGTTAAAGAAGTCAATTTATGGACTTAAACAAGCATCTAGAAGCTGGAATATTCGTTTTGATGAATCAATCTCTGAGTTTGGTTTCATCAAGAACGAAGATGACCCGTGTGTATATAAGAGGTTTAGTGGGAGCGTGATTACTTTCCTAGTCCTCTACGTCGATGATATCTTGATCATTGGAAATGATATTCCTGAACTGCATGCTGTTAAAGCATGGTTAGGAAAATGTTTCCAGATGAAAGATCTAGGAGAAGCAGCCTATGTATTAGGTGTGAAGATCTACAGGGATAGATCTAAGAGGCTTCTCGGGCTGTGCCAGAGTACGTACATCGATAAAGTCCTGGAGAGATTTCATTTAGAGAATTCTAAACGAGGATATCTTCCAGTCAGACATGGTCTGAATCTTTCGAGGAGTCAGTGTCCACAAACACAGACTGAGAAAGATGAAATGGACAATACGCCTTATGCTTCGGCTATTGGATCCATTATGTATGCGATGTTGTGTACTCGCCCAGACGTCGCTTACGGGTTAAGCGTGACCAGTCGGTTCCAAAGTAATCCAGGTGTGGCGCACTGGATTGCAGTCAAGAACATTTTAAAATATCTGCGGAGGACCAAAGATATGTTCTTGATATATGGTGGTCAGGAAGAACTCAGTATTGAAGGATATACTGACGCTTCGTTCCAGTCGGACCAGGATGATTTCCGATCGCAATCAGGCTATGTTTTTAGCTTGAATGGTGGAGCAGTGGTGTGGAAAAGTTTCAAACAGTCAACTGTTGCTGATTCCACAACAGAAGCCGAGTATGTTGCAGCCTCGGAAGCATCCAAGGAGGTAGTGTGGATTCGTAAGTTCGTGAGAGAACTTGGTGTTGTTCCTTCGAGTGCAGATCCTTTGGTTATCTTCTGTGATAACACTGGAGCTATCGCACAAGCAAAGGAACCACGGTCGCACCAGAAGTCCAAGCACATACAGAGACGGTTTCACTTGATCCGGGAGATCATTGATCGAGGCGAGATCAAAATCTGCAAGGTTCATACAGATGACAATCTGGCAGACCCGCTTACCAAGCCTCTGGCGCAGCAGAAGCATGAGAAGCACTGTAATAATATGGGTTTGAGATTCCTCAACCATTAGATTAAGTGCAAGTGGGAGATTGTTGGGGTATGCCCTTAAGGCTAATGTTTGAGGCCTTTGGGATTATATCAGTATCATGTAATAAACTCTTGTGTTTATAAAGGCATGGTTGTTATTCAGGTTGTTACCTTGTCTGCAGTAATAAGTGTACTTCTGAATAATGTCTCAAAGCTGTTCAGCTAGGCTGACATGCTCTATGTCCTTAGTCGATATATCTTGGTAAACTTGAGACAGCCTTGATATGGTTAAGACTAATATGTGTTCTAATCTTATAGGATGCTTCGAGCATGGAATAAGATGTAGACTCATGGGTACATTGGATGTACTGGACAGACCCTACTAGGATATTCAATTGCTTGTCACAATGTGAATAATCCTTGTTTGCTGCAAGTGGCACATGTCCTTTGACTTGAGATCACTTGTGTTTCTAAATGATGATTGTCATTGTTTTGAGGTAGTTCAATATCATTTGAAAGATAATGGTTATAAACTATCTTGGATAATGATCATGAGTCAGGTTAGGACACTAGTGATAGACATAGGATTGCCGTCTCCTTATTCAAGGAGTGTGATGTTCTAAAAGGGCCCCCTTGGATGAGATGATTGAGTAAGTGTATGGCCATACCCAGATGACTATGCTCATCTGATCTAATCATGCTCATCATATTGGAGTTACAAGCTTGACATGCTTGTCCAATAAGAACATCCAGTGGCAAAGGATACATGTATGCCTTGTGAAGTGGATTCACACTTGTGCTGTGGTTTGGGTGTAGTCTTGGAAGACTCTTTCCTTTATATCGGGAGACAGTGATGTGTTGCTAGATACCCCTCACTGATTGTGATAACGTGAGTTATCGTTACCGACATTTAAAGGAAACCCTTAGGGTCGCACAATTTGATGATATGGCTTACTTAAGTCAGATCGTGTGGACTGAATTATTTTAGTTCAGTTAAAAGGAGATTAGACTCTGATTGTAAGTGAGATCTGGTCTGATCATGTTTGATTGATTAGGGCTTGAGGTCGGTAAGCTTCGATCGAGAGATCTGATGCTAGATCGATGAGATCAAGAGCATCAAGGAATATGTGGTTGGATCTTGAACCTTTTTGGTTTGATGAGGTCTAGGCCATATCTTGGTTTGGTCTTGGTTTGATTTGGTCATTGAACCAAAGTCAATTGAACCGGTTCCTTTTTGTGAACGCATGGTTCAATATGATGGGCGTTTTGAGTAGTTCACTAAGTGTGAACGTATGGAGTGAAGACTTACCATATTGGGAAGCCTCAACACCAAAACGCCTTGAGACCAAGAAAAACGCCTAGATCCTTCAAGGCTTCTTGCATGCGAAGAGAGCTAGGGAGTGTATCTCATCGCCGAGAGCAAGAAGGATTTTCGGAAAGCCAAGAAGACACAAAACTCTCCTTCATTCGATCAAGGACCTTTGAAGCCCTTTGCTAGCACAAAGGACGACAAGGAGTAGGCCAACTTCATCTTGTGTGTGGCACACTTTGGAGGAGAACCCTATCATTTTCTTGCTTCCAAGCCGAGTCCAATCTAATGGCCATGGTATGATTCTTGCTTCATGATTGCAATCATTTCGTTTTAGTTGATCATATATCATGCATGCCGATCCCTTGAAACCCTTGCTTCCGCTTAAAATCAAAGATGCGCCATCCATAGGGTTTCGCCCCCCCTCTTGAAAGGGGTTTTATTCGCTTGCGCTCCCCCTTGGAAGGGGACTCTACAATTGGTATCAGAGCGTTGCGGTTGTATGTATGATTATATGATTGCTATGTTTGTGATCCTTGTTTTTGTAGATCTATTTCACATGCGAAACTACATGCTAGGTTTTAGGACTTGGCGCATGTGTATTGTTCATATCTTTGTATGATCATGTTGGCGCATGTTAAGAATGGTTTTCATCAAACTTGTTTACTTGCGCGCCTATGGATTAGATCTAAGTTGCACCTATTGTAAACCCTTAGACGGGTTGATGGGGTTGAAAGCATCCTCTAGGTTAGATCAAACTAGTCTGATCAGGCCATCTGACTGTTGGGGTATGCCCTTAAGGCTAATGTTTGAGGCCTTGGGATTGTAAAAGTATCATGTAATAAACTCTTATGTTTATAAAAGGCATGGTTATTATTCAGGTTGTTACCTTGTCTGCTGTAATAAGTGTACTTCTGAATAATGTCTCAAAGCTGTTCAGCTAGGCTGACATGCTATATGTCCTTAGTCGAGATATCTTGGTGAACCTGAGACAGCCTTGATATGATTGAGACTAATATGTGTGCTGATCTTATAGGATGCTTCGAGCATGGAATAAGATGTAGACTCATGGGTACATTGGATGTACTGGACAGACCCTACTAGGATATTCAATTGCTTGTCACAATGTGAATATTCCTTGATTGCAACAAGTGGCACATGTCCTCTGACTTGAGATCACTTGTGTTTCTAAATGATGACTGTCATTGTTTTGAGGTAGTTCAATATCATTTGAAAGATAATGATCATAGACTATCTTGGATAATGATCATGAGTCAGGTTAGGACACTAGTGATAGACATAGGATTGTCGTCTCCTTGTTTAAGGAGTGTGGTGTTCTAAAGGGCCCCCTCATGAGATGATTGAGATAGTGTATGGACATACCCAGATGACTATGTGCATCTGATCTAATCATGCTCAACATATTGGAATTACAGGCTTGGCACGCTTGTCCAATAAGAACATCCAGTGGCAAAGGACACATGTATGCCTCGTGAGTTTGATTCACACTTGTGCTATGGTTTGGGAGAAGTCTTGGAAGACTCTTTCCTTTATATCGGGAGACAGTGATGTGTTGCTAGATACCCCTCACTGGTCGTGATAACGTAAGTTATCGTTACCGACATTTAAAGGAAACCCTCAGGGTCGCACAATTTGATGATATGGCTTACTTGAGTCAGATCGTATGGACTGGATTCTTTGAGTTCAGATTAAAGGGGATTTAATCTCTGATTGTAAGTGAGATCTGGTCTGATCATGTTTGATTGATTAGGGCTTGAGATCGGTAAGCTTCGATCGAGAGAAATGATGCTAGATCGGGGAGATCAGGGGCATCAGGAGATGAGTGGTTAGATCGTGAGCCTTAGGGTTCAATTTGGTCTAGACCAAGTGGCTTGAGCTATTTCGGTTTGGTTTGATGAACCAAATTCGATTGGACGATTTGGCTTGAACCGGTTCACAAATGTGAACTCTTGGTTCAATGCCAATAGGCGTTTTTGGTTTGTCTTGAGCGCATGGCTTGATTGTCTTCCATTTATGGAAAGTCATCAAAGCCGGTTTTGCTAAAACGCCAAAACGCTTAAGCGTTGGTCTCTTGACGACAACGCCTTGATCCTTTTCGTTTGGTGGTTGACGAAAGAGGAAGACAAGGAAGAGGAGCTCTCGGCCATAGGGATTCATCTAATCACCCCCTTTCCATTCGACAAGATAGCTTGGGTGCCTTGCTAGCACAAGGGACGTCAAGGAAGTGAGCATCTTCATCTTGTGTGTGGACTTGTGGAGGAGACCTAACTTGTTCTCTTCTTCCAAGCCGAATTCCAAGCCTATGGCGTTGGTATGAATCTCCCCTTGTTCTTATCAATCTATGATAGTTGAACATATGGCATGCAAAAGATCTTGAAACCCTTGCTTCCGCTTGCATAAATTTCATTTGCGCCATGATTAGGGTTTTTGCCCCCCTCTCGAAAGGGGTTCCAACAATTGGTATCAGAGCCGTCTATGCATGCTATTATGTTTGCTGATGTGATCCATGTTTACATTTATGCTTAGATCTATGGTTGATTACATGCGCAAGCTCATGAAAAATTTATGATGCGAAAACTTCATGCATGATGTTTGTTGTTCTAAGCCGCATGTATAGGTGCTTGTTGTTTGTTGTTGTCAAAGTTGCGCTCCCCCTTGAAGGGGACTCTACAAGTGTTGTTGTTGGCGCATGTTTGATTGGCGCTTCTTACATGTTGTTTTTGACAAAACAAAACATCTTGCGCGCCCATGAATTAGATCTAAGTTGCACCTATTGTAAACCCTTAGACGGGTTGATGGGGTTGAAAGCATCCTCTATGTTAGATCAAACTAGTCTGATCAGACCATCTGACAGCCTAGATGGATCGACCAGATGGCACCTGTGCGCAAGCACGAGGTGGCTATAGGTCGATTGCATCACAGGCGTGTAGCGAGGTCTGGTTGAGACAACCAGTGAACACACATGAGTTAGGCCCGGGGTCACACCCGCTTGCCAGAACTCATGTTGGTGGTTCAGCCCTTGGCGCATGCATGGTTGACCATCAGGTCAACGCGAGTCAGTTAGGACTTGGTGCATGCAAGGGCAAGGATCTAACTAGACTTGATGAGTGGATCCCCATCAATGGACCGTTGTAAGGTTATAGGGCTCATAAGGAAATTAAAATTGATGCCATGGGGTTTTTCAAAAATTTTAATTTCATGAATGGATCACATGTTGATTGATGCCTATGCTTGTTTATTTAATCTTATGTGGGTTGCCCTATTGTGTGCTGTGCTAGGGCCTGCGTGCCTGGATTTAAAATTGTAAATTAATTTGTGATCTGCGAATCACATTGTACTTAATTTATAATATGTAATTGACCTGCGAGTCAATCTTGTCTAGATAGATCAAATTGTATTTGATTAGACAGGAGCACAAAAGCACACATCCCAAGGGGCATTCAGCTGGTGGCGCACCTGAGGTGCTCTAGGAGCTAGAGCCCTGGGTTGGACCAGATGAGATGCAAAAGGAGCTCAAGGGAAGACTTAAGTAAAATTAAGGTCTTACTTAGGGTTCATGGGCATTTACCACATAAGATCAACATGCTTTCTATTTATTGCTTTTATAATTAGAAATGCATGTGTTTATCTTCTGCTATCACCATAGGACTTGCATGATAGTCAAGAAGATAAAAAGACCGTTAAAATCCAACGCTAATATATCAAGCTCGTAAGCCTTCTGACGCGAAACCTCACCGTTCTGACTATCGTTGGAGCCGTGTTGTACCCACTCAGTGGGCACGTCCATCTATCTTCAGACGGTGCGGGATTACACCTGCGTGTTACAGAGTAGGGATTTATCCCTTCTCGTTGCTCAGCATAGCACGTGGTGGTCCAGGGAGTAGGTCGGGTCAGCTCGACCATGTAGGCTACATATGTGGCGCATATGGTAGCACATGGAGGCAGCCATCTGTGGGATCAGAGACTGTGTTGTACCAACTCAGTTGGCACAGTCTGCTGGATTGCCCAGATGAAGGGGAATCGCACGGGCTGGCGATTGGCAGGGACTGCCTACCAGAAATTAGTGCTTGTCCTCTCTGTGCATCTTATCTCGCCTGAGCGGGATGCGGAGACCAAGTATGAAATCTGGATCCCATCTCACTAAAAGAGTTTTACTCTTTCGGACTGTTTTACTGGATTTTTCAGTCAGATAAAATAGTGAGAAAAGAATCTTTCTTAAGTCGGGATTGATTCTGAACATTGATACTGACCTTGCTGTTCTTGCATTGTTGTAGATTCCTGCAGCAACGAACACCATGAGCTTCAATGTGCGATCCCTACTGGAAAGGGAGAAGTTTGCTGGGCCGAACTTCTCTGACTGGTTCGGACACCTTAAGATCGTTCTTAAGGCAGAGAGGAAACTGTATGTCCTCGAGACGGCGATACCGCCGCAGCCCGCTCCGAACGCCGCAAGGGCGGTTCGGGATGCCTATGAAAAGCACGTCAATGATAGCATTGATGTCGCTTGCCTGATGCTAGCGTCTATGACGCCACCGCTGCAGCGTCAGCATGAGGATATGTCGGCTATAGAGATTATAGCGAACCTCAAGATGCTGTATGCTGCACAGGCGAGGACAGAACGCTATAATCTGACGAAGCTCTTCTTTCAGAGCAAACTGGCTGAGGGGAGCCCAGTGGGAGCTCACGTGCTCAAGATGATTGGGCACAAGGAGGCTCTGGAGAAACTGGGGCATACCATCAACCAGGAGCTTGCTGTAGATATTATTCTGCAGTCTCTCCCGCCTTCTTTCGATGCGTTCATCATTAACTTTAATATGAACAAAATCGATTGTACTCCGGCAGAGCTGCTGAATATGCTCTTGACTACTGAGGAGACTCTGAAGGGAAAGCCTTCGACCTCTGTCTTGATGGTTCCTTCAAGGAACAAGAAGAAGGGGAAGAAGGGCAAGGCCCCTGTCAAGAACTACAGCAAGGCTCTGAAACAGAAGGTGAAGCGGTCGAAGGACAACAGGTGTTTCCACTGTGGCCAGCTGGGTCACTGGAAAAAGGACTGTAAAGCGCTCCAAGGAGATAAGAGGGGAAG
The DNA here is from genome assembly GCA_027563935.2 of Costus lasius. Lineage (NCBI taxonomy): Eukaryota > Viridiplantae > Streptophyta > Magnoliopsida > Zingiberales > Costaceae > Costus > Costus lasius. Next base: position 57,935,892 of record CM050454.1, on the reverse strand, counting down.
CATCGCTTCTGGCTCAGGTATATATGTGACTGAGGTCATGTTATCTTCTTCTATATCATGGGTGTTGGACACTGCATGTGGAGTTCACATTTGTTCAAATGTACAGGAACTCAAGAGAAGAAGGCAGGTGGGACAGCATGAGGTAGACCTACGCGTTGGAAACGGGGCACGGGTTGCTGCTGTTGCTGTAGGAGACTATTTCATTTCTTTACCATCTAGCATTGTATTAGAATTAAACAATTGTTATTTTGTACCCAGTATTACCAAGAATATTATCTCCATTCCTGCTCTTGTCAGGAAGGGATTTTCCTTTGAATGCAAAATTTCAAAGAGTGTTTTATCTCATGATAATATTGTGTATGCCACTGGTTCAATTAACAATGGGTTATTCATGTTGGACATGGAATATTCGATACAAAATATTGATAATAAGAAAGCCAAGTATGCTGATGACAACACCTTGCTATGGCATAGTCGTTTAGGCCATATAAACGAGAAGCGCATTAAGCGGTTGCATGAACATGGACTGCTGGGATCATTCTCCTATGAGGAGATTGATACATGCAAAGCTTGTTTAATGGGTAAAATGACGAAGTCACCTTTTCTTCAAAAGGGTCAAAGGACTTCAGGTTTACTTGACCTTATACACAGTGATGTGTGTGGGCCTTTCAGTAAACATGCCAGAGGTGGCTATCAGTACTTCATTACCTTTACTGATGATTTCAGTAGGTATGGGTATGTCTATCTGATGAGACATAAAAGTGAATCTTTTGACAAGTTCAAAGAGTTCAAAAATGAAGTACAAAATCAGTTAGGCCGTAATATCAAGGCACTTCGTTCTGATCGAGGTGGTGAATACCTGAGTCATGCATTTACTGACTATCTAAAGGAGTGTGGGATTGTCTCACAGCTCACTCCGCCAGGAACACCGCAATGGAATGGTGTGTCCGAAAGGAGAAATAGAACGTTACTTGATATGGTTCGTTCTATGATGAGTCAGGCTACTCTTCCATACTCCTTTTGGGGTTTTGCACTGGAAACAGCTGCAAAGGTACTAAATCGAGTGCCATCCAAGGCAGTTTCAAAGACGCCATATGAGTTATGGTATGGGAAACAGCCTAGCTTGACATTTATCAGGATCTGGGGTTGCGAGGCTTATGTCAAAAAGCTCGCCTCTGGGAAACTGGAGAGCAGATCTGAGAAATGTAACTTTGTTGGTTACCCTAAGGAAACTAAGGGTTATTATTTCTTCGATCCCAAAGAGAACAAGGTTTTTGTTGCTCGGACGGCTATATTTCTTGAGAGGGAATTTCTTCTGCAAGAGGCCAGTGGGAGAGAAATAAAGCTGGATGAGAATCCAGAGGAAGGACAAAGTAGTCAAGCACAGTTGGATGAGCCTGAGCCAGTTGAACAGGTTATTGAACAACCTGAGGCTCAGATAACACGGGAACCGCGAAGATCGGGAAGGATCCGTCGTCAGCCTGAGCGCTATGACGGAGTCTACATCATTGATAATGATGAACCCCTCACTTATGCGGATGCGGTCAGTGGACCGGAGTCAGCTAGATGGCTTGAAGCTATGCGAGCCGAAATGGACTCCATGTCAGATAACCAAGTCTGGGATTTGGTTGATCCGCCTCCGGGAGTAATCCCTATAGGCTGTAAATGGATCTTCAAGAAGAAGATTGACATGGATGGTAACGTGGTTACCTATAAAGGCAGGCTAGTTGCGAAAGGTTTCAAACAAATCTACGGGATAGATTATGATGAAACTTTCTCACCTGTAGCCATGTTTAAGTCTATTCGGATTCTTTTCGCGATAGCAGCATATTACGATTATGAGATCTGGCAGATGGATGTGAAAACAGCTTTCCTTAATGGAAATCTGGATGAGGATGTGTATATGACACAACCTGAGGGTTTCACTAATCCATCAGATCGTCATAAAATATGCAAGTTAAAGAAGTCCATTTATGGACTGAAACAAGCATCTAGAAGCTGGAACATTCGTTTTGATGAATCAATCTCTGAGTTTGGTTTCATCAAGAACGATGATGACCCGTGTGTTTATAAGAGGTTTAGTGGGAGCGTAATTACATTCCTAATCCTCTACGTCGATGATATCTTAATCATTGGAAATGATATTCCTGAACTGCATGCTGTTAAAGCATGGTTAGGAAAATGTTTCCAGATGAAAGATCTCGGAGAAGCAGCCTATGTATTAGGTGTCAAGATCTACCGAGATAGATCTAAGAGGCTTCTCGGGCTGTGCCAGAGTACTTACATCGATAAGGTCCTGGATAGATTCCATTTAGAGAATTCTAAACGTGGATATCTTCCAGTCAGACATGGTCTGAATCTTTCAAAGAGTCAGTGTCCACAAACACAGACTGAAAAAGATGAAATGGACAATACGCCTTATGCTTCGGCTATTGGGTCCATTATGTATGCGATGTTGTGTACTCGCCCAGACGTCGCTTACGGGTTAAGCGTGACCAGTCGATTCCAAAGTAATCCATATTTGGCGCACTGGATTGCAGTCAAGAACATTTTAAAATATCTGCGGAGGACCAAAGATATGTTCTTGATATATGGTGGTCAGGAAGAACTCAGTATAGAGGGATATACTGACGCTTCGTTCCAGTCGGACCAGGATGATTTCCGATCGCAATCAGGCTATGTTTTCAGCTTGAATGGTGGAGCAGTGGTGTGGAAGAGCTTCAAACAGTCAACTGTTGCTGATTCCACAACAGAAGCCGAGTATGTTGCAGCCTCGGAAGCATCCAAGGAGGCAGTGTGGATTCGTAAGTTCGTGAGAGAACTTGGTGTCGTTCCTTCGAGTGCTGATCCTTTGGTTATCTTCTGTGATAACACTGGAGCCATCGCACAAGCAAAGGAACCACGGTCGCACCAGAAGTCCAAGCACATACAGAGACGGTTTCACTTGATCCGGGAGATCATTGATCGAGGCGAGATCAAAATCTGCAAGGTTCATACAGATGACAATCTGGCAGACCCGCTTACCAAGCCTCTGGCGCAGCAGAAGCATGAGAAGCACTGTAATAATATGGGTTTGAGATTTCTCAACCATTAGATTAAGTGCAAGTGGGAGATTGTTGGGGTATGCCCTTAAGGCTAATGTTTGAGGCCTTGGGATTGTAAAAGTATCATGTAATAAACTCTTATGTTTATAAAAGGCATGGTTATTATTCAGGTTGTTACCTTGTCTGCTGTAATAAGTGTACTTCTGAATAATGTCTCAAAGCTGTTCAGCTAGGCTGACATGCTATATGTCCTTAGTCGAGATATCTTGGTGAACCTGAGACAGCCTTGATATGATTGAGACTAATATGTGTGCTGATCTTATAGGATGCTTCGAGCATGGAATAAGATGTAGACTCATGGGTACATTGGATGTACTGGACAGACCCTACTAGGATATTCAATTGCTTGTCACAATGTGAATATTCCTTGATTGCAACAAGTGGCACATGTCCTCTGACTTGAGATCACTTGTGTTTCTAAATGATGACTGTCATTGTTTTGAGGTAGTTCAATATCATTTGAAAGATAATGATCATAGACTATCTTGGATAATGATCATGAGTCAGGTTAGGACACTAGTGATAGACATAGGATTGTCGTCTCCTTGTTTAAGGAGTGTGGTGTTCTAAAGGGCCCCCTCATGAGATGATTGAGATAGTGTATGGCCATACCCAGATGACTATGTGCATCTGATCTAATCATGCTCAACATATTGGAATTACAGGCTTGGCACGCTTGTCCAATAAGAACATCCAGTGGCAAAGGACACATGTATGCCTCGTGAGTTTGATTCACACTTGTGCTATGGTTTGGGAGAAGTCTTGGAAGACTCTTTCCTTTATATCGGGAGACAGTGATGTGTTGCTAGATACCCCTCACTGGTCGTGATAACGTAAGTTATCGTTACCGACATTTAAAGGAAACCCTCAGGGTCGCACAATTTGATGATATGGCTTACTTGAGTCAGATCGTATGGACTGGATTCTTTGAGTTCAGATTAAAGGGGATTTAATCTCTGATTGTAAGTGAGATCTGGTCTGATCATGTTTGATTGATTAGGGCTTGAGATCGGTAAGCTTCGATCGAGAGAAATGATGCTAGATCGGGGAGATCAGGGGCATCAGGAGATGAGTGGTTAGATCGTGAGCCTTAGGGTTCAATTTGGTCTAGACCAAGTGGCTTGAGCTATTTCAGTTTGGTTTGATGAACCAAATTCGATTGGACGATTTGGCTTGAACCGGTTCACAAATGTGAACGCTTGGTTCAATGCCAATAGGCGTTTTTGGTTTGTCTTGAGCGCATGGCTTGATTGTCTTCCATTTATGGAAAGTCATCAAAGCCGGTTTTGCTAAAATGCCAAAATGCTTAAGCGTTGGTCTCTTGACGACAACGCCTTGATCCTTTTCGTTTGGTGGTTGACGAAAGAGGAAGACAAGGAAGAGGAGCTCTCAGCCATAGGGATTCATCTAATCACCCCCTTTCCATTCGACAAGATAGCTTGGGTGCCTTGCTAGCACAAGGGACGTCAAGGAAGTGAGCATCTTCATCTTGTGTGTGGACTTGTGGAGGAGACCTAACTTGTTCTCTTCTTCCAAGCCGAATTCCAAGCCTATGGCGTTGGTATGAATCTCCCCTTGTTCTTATCAATCTATGATAGTTGAACATATGGCATGCAAAAGATCTTGAAACCCTTGCTTCCGCTTGCATAAATTTCATTTGCGCCATGATTAGGGTTTTTGCCCCCCTCTCGAAAGGGGTTCCAACACTGACAGCCTAGATGGATCGACCTGATGGCACCTGTGCGCAAGCACGAGGTGGCTATAGGTCGATTGCATCACAGGCGTGTAGCGAGGTCTGGTTGAGACAACTCAATGAACACACATGAGTTAGGCCCGGGGTCACACCCGCTTGCCAGAACTCATGAGGGTTGTTCAGCCCTTGGCGCATGCATGGTTGACCATTAGGTCAACTCGAGTCAGTTAGGACTTGGTGCATGCAAGGGCAGTGGATCTGACTAGTTGGATGAGTGGATCCCTACCAATGGACCGTTGTAAGGTAGTAGGGCACTTAAGACAAGTAAAATTGACTCCAATGGGATTTCGAAAATTTTATTTTGTCTATGGATCACATGATTGATTGAATGATGCCATGATGCTTGTTTATTTAATCTTATGTGGATTGCCCTAATGTGTGCTGTGCTGGGGCCTGCGTGCCTGGAATTAAACTTGTAAATTAATTTGTATTGTGATCTGCGAATCACATTTGTAATTAATTTATTGTATAATTGACCTGTGAGTCAAACTTGTCTAGATAGATCAAATTGTATTTGATTAGACAAGAGCACAAAGGCACACATCCTAGAGGGGCATTCAGCTGGTGGCGTACCTGAGGTACTCTTGGCGCAAGGGGCCTGGGTTGGACCAGATGAGGTGCTAAAGACCCATGAAGAGCAAGTGAAGACTTAAGTATCTTCAAGTATCCGTCCACTTGCGGACACTACAAGTTTAGGTACAACAAGTTTTTGGAGCCGTATCAGGGGGTGACAGATCCCTGTGCGCCAAATAAGTTTTGGCTGTGACTCCTTAAATTAGTCTGCCTACTTGTATTTAAAAGTGTGTCCTTCAGGATCACATCACCCCATCAGGCAGCTCAACCAAATCCCAGACTTGGTTAGCTGACATAGAATCCATCTCGGATCGCATGGCCTCAAGCCATCTCTCAGAGTCCGGTCTAGTGACCGCCTCATCATAGGTTCTAGGTTCATCCTTAATGATGAAGATCTTGTCGTGTATGGGTCGGCAGCGACCTATACCTCTCAGGTGCACGACGAATCCTCCCAGACCTATGTGGGACCTATGTCTAAGCCTCAGGTTGCCCAGCAACCGGTGCAGGCGGCTCAGGTTCCATCTCCTTGTCTTGTGGTTGCACTTGGACCTCGTACAAATCAAACTTGCTCCCACTGACTTCTTTCATGAGAAATTCTTTCTCTAGAAAGACAGCACCTCGAGCAACAAAAACTTTGTTCTCGGTGGGAATATATAAGTAGTATCTTTTAGTTTCCTTATGATACCCCCACAAAGACACATTTATCATATCTAGGTTCTACCTTGCTAGAATCCTGACGTTTGACATAAGCCTCAAATCCCCAGATCCTGATAAAAAAGAGGTTAGGGCGTCTCCAACTCCATACCTCGTATGAAATCTTTAAGACAATCTTAGATGGAACGCTATTCAGTATGAGAGAAGTTGTCTCAAGTGCACGACCCCATAATGATGGTGGTAGAGTTGCATGACTCATCATAGATCGAACCATATCCAACATAGTTTGATTTCTCATTTCAGACACACCATTCCATTGTGGTGTTATAGGAGGAGTGAGTTGGGATTGGATCCCACACTCCCTAAGATAGTCCAAGAACTCACCGCTCAGGTACTCTCCACCATGATCTGATCGAAGAGTTTTAATGGATTTCCCAAGCTGGTTCTCTACTTCATTTTTGAACTCCTTGAATTTCTCAAAGGATTCAGATTTATGTCTCATCAAGTAGATATAACCATATCTACTGAAGTCATCAGTGAATCTAATGAAGTAGCTACGTCCAATAAAGCTTGTGCCCTCTCACCACTTTTGGTGAAGGGTGCCTTTGTAATTTTCCCTAATAAACAAGGTTCACATGTGTGAAATTCCTCCAAGGAATTTGTATCTAACAATCCATTTGCATGGAGTTGTTGAATGTGATTCTTGTTTATGTGGGCTAACCGACAATGCCATAGGAAGGAACCAACTGAACCACTCAGTTTTGTCCTCTTACTATTTATGTTACAGATAAAGCTATTCATGTCCAAGACATATAAGCCATTGCATAATGTACCCTTCCCATAAAACATATTTGCAAATGAAAAAGAACAAAGGTTCTCCTTTATTACAAATTTAAAGCCTTTCCTTGCTAAGCGATGAATGGATATAATATTTTTGGTAAGTGAAGGTACATAATAGCAATTGTCTAGCTCTAACTGAAGTCCAGAGGGCAGGGAGAGATCAAAACTCCTACAACAATAGTAGCAACTTGTGCCCCATTTCCAACCCGTAGGTCAATCTCTCTAGGTTGCACCGATCTACTTTTCTTGAGCACCTGCATATTTGTACAAATATGAGCTCCACATGCAGTATCCAATACCCATGTCATAGAAGTAGAAAGGTTGACTTCAGTAACATAAATACCTGAGCATGAAGACGACGCCTTGCCTCTCTTATTCTCATTCTGAAGTTGCACTATGTCCTTTATCATGTGAGGTGGTCCTTCACATGAGTAGCATTTGTTATTCCTGACTCTTTCCATCTTTATCTTCAATGTCTTTGTTAAGCCTTTGGGCTCAACACATTGAATGTCGACTATAGGAGGGTTGAGCTCAACCAATTCATCAAAGAGCTACCTTAGATTATAAATAATTTCAGAGGCACTCTTAGATTCATATTGCCCTCTTAATTCGGGCGACATGTTGGTTAGCATCAAATTAGCGACTTCTAAAGTATCAGCCTGATGATTATCATAAGCATCTTTCTCAGCCGCTGAGGCCGAGCATGGAAGTGGCTCAGGAATTGGCTGCTCAGGGACATAGAGCTTCCTCTCGAGATTGAGCACATTTCTCAAGTTTATATACCAATCCAATAAGTTGGATCCAACCAACTTGTCCCTTTCTTGGGTAGATCACAGTGACTATCTGCCATTGTTCACAGCCATTGTTCTACAACAACCAAGAAACAGCAGACTAGTACTACTTTTGGATCATTTAATCTAGACTTGTATTAAATGACTATGGCACCCACTATATTAATCGAATTGACAACCCACAAAGTCAATCAGGAAATTTAAGATTTTCTAGTGAGATGCGATCCTCATTCCACATAGGGCTTCGCATCCCACGAGGGTGGGATGAGATGCACAAAGTGACCCATGTTTCTTAAGGTGGGCACGCCGGCCAATTGCTCTAGGCATTCCATGTCCAGCGAGGGCTGGATACAGCATAAAACCCTAACCTCTCAACGATGCCTCTAGAGTTTCATCATGTGCTCAGCACATATGAAAATCTAGTCAAGTCCATTCCTAACCATTATGCCCAGGGCCAACGAGTTTCCTTGAGAAGGCACGCCCAGGTTAAAACTGGACTAGGTAAACCATTGTCACCACACACCTTCTAAAGATAAGTGGGTGTGTCCCACAAGGGTGGGAAATAGTTCACAACACTACTGATCGATAGTTTGATGAGGGCTACGCGTTAGAAGGCTACTAGATGTGATATTATGAGTGAGGGTTTTTGAGGTCTCATCATTTGAGTTTTATCTTATGTCTAGCAATACAGGCATGCAATCCTATAGTGATAACATAACGATAAAATATCACAAGCATGCTTTAGCTTTTGTACAGAAAGTAATAAAAGGATGATGTGATCATAGCCCAGTATAGATATTGAACCAACCCATGCCAAAAGGAGGTTCAACTCTTGACCTAGGACTCAAGCCCCTAAAACTAGACCTAGCCTAGCCAACCTCTAGCTTGGTCTTCAAGGTTGGCTCTCAGGTCATACTTACCATAGTTTAGCTCACAAACCCTAAAGGTAGTTCTAGGGAAAACCATAGAAGCACACCCCAAGGTTTGGCCATTGCCCTGGGTTCTCCTCCAAGGAAAATGCGCCACCATGCAAGGGGCCAAAATGCCTAGCTCACAAACCAAAGGGGTTCGGCCATGCCATCTTGCGCCACTTACCATGCATGCGTCATCAAGAGTGATGCTTGCGCCAATGCTCCAAGTGATATATGCCACCCTAATCTTCTTCTTAGTTAAAAGCAAAAAGAAAAGCGGCACGCAGGCCTCACAAGGATACATTGCAGGCATGCAACGGGGCTTGACTAATGATCACAACATCATGCACAATCAAGTACTTATGCAATTCTACATGCTCATGAAAAACAAAAAAAAAATCTGAAATTTTACTTTTTTTCATTAATCAAGTTTCTTTTCCTCATCTTCTTATCACAAATCTTTTGGTTATTTTTGATTAAGTTTCATGATGATTTTATAGACCATATCAGTTGGTAGTTTTTGTCAGATCAAGAGACCCGGCTAGTCCGAAGACACAATGCCTGTCCTACTTGACAAAACTACATGCGCCTTTTGATCTTAAATCAATCACAAAAATAATCCAAAAAACCCAAAAGAAATTGATTAGAGGATAGGAACAAGAAACCCATAATTTTTCCTCCTTAGAAAAATCATACGCCATGTGATCATGTTTGCAAAAATAGAAACACGACATGTGAGCATGGAAAAGCATGAAAGTACATCGTTCGAGGCTCGCAAGTCGCTCTGATACCACTATTGGGAAACCCCGAGGCTAGCTCCCGCATATACACATGTTTATATAGAGAGGCAAGAGGGGGCAGCAATAATAGGGTGTGGGCGAAATTCATAAAGAAGGGGGCGGCTAGGGTAAAGGGGAGGGAGTTGTTGGTGTATATGCCCTAAAGACCAATGTATGGACATGGTCAGGCATTGTTTGAATGTACTTTGATATAACTATTACTCTTTATATAGGCATGGTCGTTATTATGCAGACTTCTCTACCTGCGTTGATGTATTGAGTTGCATAAATAATGTCCCAGGAGTTTGGATTGGATCCATTCTCATAAGCTATCCCCAGACAAGGTACCTTAGCAGATATGGGACAGCTTTGGTACATGTGAGACTGGTGTATGGGCTGGTTAGGTGCGGGGCACAGTAACGCAGACATACAAGTGCATTGGATGCACTGGAGTGATCCACCGTGAGGATTGACTTGTCTAGTCAACAAGTCAATCTCACATGCAAGAGGTTTGCATTGATCCTTAGACTTGAGGTATTCATGTCTAGACTTGATGATGGGTATGTTTTAATACAGTCTTACGTCTCTCCGTAATTGGGAGATCAAAACGACTGTCATTGGGCATTTCATAAGTCATGTAGAGACATGGATGACCAATAGTAGGATTTTCCCCTTCCTTATTGGAAGTATGATATCCACCTCGGGGCGCCCCACCTTATTGGTGCATGACAGGAAAGTGTGGCCACACTTGTTGTGTCATGACCAATGCATTGGATAATAAACTTGAGACTAATTCAATGGCAGGATATCAGCTTAGGCAAAGGGATCTGTAATGCAATAGGAATCCTTGTTGCTTGTTAGGAGTTGTTGCCATAATGACTTAAGTCCTATGACATGGGTAGTAGTGATGTGTTGCTAGATACCCCTCACTGCTTATGATGTTTACATCATTGCCATCGTCATATTGATCCTACGGGGTCACACGCAATAGACTCTTGACGTTGCTTTATTCAGAAGCCTTAGGATCAAGTTATTGGATAACTTGGATCCATTTGGAGGATTTCATCAGCGCCAATGGGCCTGATGAGTTAGAAGAAAGTTATTGGAGCCAAACTTCATTTTTGGCAGGTTGACCCGATATTGACCTAGATTGGTCACATTTGGATTAGGGTTGCATTGGATTAGATCCAATGGCTTAATCAACCCATGCCATGAAGTTTGGGCTAGCTCATTATCCAATGAGGCCCAATAATTAGTTGTCATGAAGAGGAATTGGCTTAAAAGGGTATAATGGGGAGAATTCTCACCCCATTGGCGCCTAGGGGCATAATGGGGTGAGGGAGGTGCCTTTGCTTCATTATGGAAGTAAAGGGCGCCTAGCCCTTCTTCCTTGGATGGAATGCTTGCCTCTAAGGCAAGTCTTGGGGCTGATATGGCTTGAGAACTTTTATGGGAAGCTCCTAGGCGCATATGGACATAGGGAAGAGGTATATGGTAATATCTTGGAGACTTACCTTACCTCAAACCCTAGTTTCTCCCAAGACACCACCCTAGCTGAATTCCTCATGCATGTTGCGCCTAGCCCTTCTCCTTGGATGGAAAGAATGCCTCTAAGGCATGTCTTGGGCTGATATGGCCATTGGGCAAATTAGGATAGGTTGAATGAGGTTTATGGTAAAGTCTTGGAGACTTTCCTTACCTCAAGACTCCTTTATCCTAGCCACCCACTTGGCATAATCCTAGCCATTGCCCTAACCGCCCCTTGTCCTATTAATAGGACCCTTGCCGCCCCACTAAAAGGTTGATTCGTGTGGACAACATCTAGGAGGGGTGACATATCTCTTGGAGAGACTTGGAGTGCAAGTGGCGAGAGTAAATAAGGCTTGGCACAAACTTCTTCCTTGGAGCCGCAATTTCTTCCTCTCCCTCTCTTCTTGGCGCAAGGACTCTTAGTGCTTGGTGGCATCTCCTTGCCACAAGCTCTCTCCCTTCCTTGGCCATAGGCGCACCTTGCTTGAAGGTGGCGCAAGCAAAGAAGAAGAAGGAAGCAACTTGGCGGCATCATCTTCCTCCTCATCTCCTCTTGGCGCTTTCATCTTGAAGGTGGCGCAAGAGAAGTAAAGATACCATAAGGCTTGATTCTCTTCCCGAGGCTAGCACCGAGCGTGGAAGGGAGCAACGATCAAGGAGTCGACGCGTGGATACTTGTAGAGGGCAAACACATGGCCGCCTTCAACATGGCTTCGACATCTAGACAAGCAAAAGAGGTACATCTCTAACACATCCTTGTGTCTTCTCTCTCGCATGGATCCTTGGGACCGGAATGTGTTTCGGGTGTAATGCTTCTTCCGCTGCGTCCTGGGACTGCAAAATTTTAAATTACACCCGGCATTCCCTAACAGTGGTATCAGAGCTACTTGTGAGAAACACAAGGTGTACATTTGCTTGTGTGAAAAATTTTTGGAAAATTTTTCTTCTATCCATGCGCGTTTCACTTAGAAAGCATTTTTCATCCAATCTTCTCTTCTCAACTTTATGGCCGAAACTTGAATCTTGTTTATGCTTGATTTAAGACCAAATGCGCACGTAGGTTTTGTCAAGTAGGACGGGCATTGTGTCTTCGGACTGGCCGGGTCTCTTGATCTGACAAAACTGCCAGCAGATAGGGTCTATGAAATCATCATGGAACTTGATCTAAATTTTGGCATGAAATTGGTTAAGAGAGTGCTTTGGATGATGTTGGCGCATAAGGTGCTAAAATTCGACTTTTCGGATTTTCAAATTTTACATGCGCCACTTGATTGGGTTGATATGGTCATAGCGAGTGCCCTCCTGTGTTGTGATGTGGAAGCATGTTTCCACTTGTGATGAATGCTTGTAAAATCCCTTTCCACTTGCGTGTGGTTCTCTCCCTATCTTGTTGTAAAAGAATTTTTCATCTTGTTTAGAATAGATGTAGAGTTATAGTTATATGATAGGTTAAGGCTTCATCTTGACAACAAGGAGTCTTCTTCAATCGGAGTCAGAAGTGGCGCCAGCTTTGGAAGCATGGTGATGGACTTGCGGCTGAAGGAAGGACACATGCTTTCGGCTTCTGGCATGGGCCGATCTGCTTTAGGGACTCGCAACCCTTGGATGCACAATAACATGTCACATGGCTCGTGACAAGTTATGTGTATGAAAAGGGCTATGACCATATTGACCAAACTAGCATGCCTGTAATGGTTTATTATTTTGTCCATAGCATGCCTGTGATGCTTTTCCTTTGCTGCCTGAACCATAGGAAAACTGCATGCTAGAAAAGAATAAAACATGCAAAACTCTCAATACAATATCAAGTCGATAGCCTTCTAATGCGTAGCCCTCATCAAACTATCGATCGGTGGTGTTGTGAACTGTTTCCCACCCTCGTGGGACACACCCACTTATCTTTAGAAGGTGTGTGGTGACAATAATTTCCCCAGTCTAGTTTTTAACCTGGGCGTGCCTTCGCAAGGAAATTTGTTGGCCCTGGGCATAATGGTTAGGACCAGACTTGACTGGTTTTTCATATGTCATTGACATGATGAAATACTAGAGGCAGCTGTTGAGAGGATATGGTTTTGTGTTGTATCCAGCCCTCGCTGGATACAAGGCGCCTAGTCTGTCTTAACTAAGAGGAATTGTGCATGGCACAATTGGCTGGCATGCCTACCTAAGGAAGCATGAGACTCTCTGTGCATCTCAACTCACCCTCGTGAGTCGCGGAGACCTTATGTGAAATTAGGATCCTACTCACTTATTTCCATGTTGAGTTAGAGAGTTCTCAACTTGTTTTGGAAGTAGTGGGAGCATAGCATTTAATTTAAAGTCCTTGTAAAATGCTTTATCATTGTACTTATTTTACTTATTTGCTTATTGTAGAAGGCATCTCCTGATCTAACATTGAAACTTTATAAACATAAACTGGATGGGACAAATTGGACAAAATGGTTCAAGATTTTGTCCAAGATATTGGAACAAGAAAATAAGGTGCATCTTCTTGAAAGACCTCCATCCCAGCCTAGTGTATATTTCGCTAATGACTGGGAGTGGAATGTCTATCTTGAACATTGTGAAGATAACGATCAGTACACTGCTCTTGTCTTAGAGTGCATGACCCCAGAGGTCAAGGTTGAATGTGATGAGATGGGGATCTATGATCTAATCATACATCTCAAAGGTCTCTTCACACCATGCTCTATAGACAATGATCAGGAGAGTTCTGTTGGATCTTCAGAATGTGTGCCTGAATCCGAGAAAGACCATGGTTCTGTATCTTCGAAGCTAATACTTCGGAAGACTGAGAATGCATGGGTATTTCGAAGAGGATTGATGGCCAAGAAGAGCATGGAAAAGAGGAAGGGATGTAATCCATCCGCTTCAGGTATTGTGTTACCGAGGTCTTTTGTCTACTTCTTATTCATGGGTACTGGGTACCGTATGTGAGGCTCACATATGTTTTACATGTGTAGGAGCTCAAAAGAAGTAGGACAAAGAGGCTTGATGGGATCGACTCTCGGGTCAGGGACGGAGCATTGGATGCTGCTGTTGATATCATCTCACTGCCTTGAAGACTTTATATAGAACTTTGCTATTATTGTATCAACTTATGTATTAGAACATCATTCCTTTTGGAAAGGACTTCAGTTTAAAATAATAATTAATATTTTTCTTTAATCTGAGATGTTCTATTGAAGTGATACAATTGACAATAGTTTGTGGTTCTATATGTGACACAAGATCAGATCTAATAAACTCTCTCTTATAGCATTGTCTCTTGAACCATAGAACAATGGTCACATCCAAAGGTCCATGGGCTATTAGGGTCATTGTCCTTTCAGGATTATGATACATGTGAGCCTAGTTCAAAGGAACAATGTGACAGATGCTGCCTTCACCGTAAAAGGTGGAAGGAATAATGGCTTGTTGGATCTATTACACAGCAATGTAAGTGGACCCATATAAACAAGCACTAAGAGGAGTTATATACTTCATTAGGTGTGGGTATGCCTTACGCAACCCAAGAACTTTGGAAAAATCCAAGAAGTTCACACATGAAGTATTGAGTCAAATTGAAGGATCTATTAAAGCACTTTGATTGGATCAAGGTGATTAGTGGAGAATTTGATGACTGTCCTAAGAAGTGTGGAGTTATCTCACAGCTTTCTTAGTACACCACTGTGTGGTGAATTTCAAAGAAAGAAAAAGGAATACATTGGATGTGGATTCCATCTTTGAATAGTCATGCAAATATACTACTATGATGTCATGCAAACAGATGTGCTGCCACTCCATAAGAAAAATGTCTAAATTAGCTTTTGAGTTGAGAACTGCAAATATCCCATTTCTTCAATGGAATTGGGAATGTAATGTGCAGTGATTCAAAAGTATGTATTTGTGGTACAATGTAGAGTGTTAATTCTATCCCAAGGAGAACAAAATATTTGTTGCTCAAACTGCTGTCTCTCTTGAGAAAGTATTTCTTTTAAAGCATGGGTATTACAAATGTGTTGGGGTATGCCCTTACGGCTAATGTTTGAGGCCTATGGGAATGTATTTGTATCATGTAATAAACTGTTATGTTTATAAAGGCATGGTTGTTATTCAGTTAGCTACATTGTCTGCTGCAATATATGTTCTTCTGAATAATGTCTCAAAGCTGTTCAGCTCGGCTGACATGCTATTATGTCCTTAGTCGATATATCTTGGTGAACATGAGACAGCCTTGATATTGTTAAGACTAATATGTGTTCTAATCTTATAGGATGCTTCGAGCATGGAATAAGATGTAGACTCATGGGTACATTGGATGTACTGGACAGACCCTACTAGGATGTTCAATTGTTTGTCACAATGTGAATATTCCTTGAATGTGACAAGTGGCACATTTCCTCTGACTTGAGATCACTTGTGTTATCTAAATGATGATTGCCATTGTTTTGAGGTAGTTCAATATCATTTGAAACATAATGATTATAGACTATCTTGGATGGTGAGCTTGAATCAGGTTAGGGCACTAGTGATAGACATAGGATTGCCGTCTCCTTGTTTAAGGAGTGTGATGTTCTAAAGGGGCCCCCTGGATGAGATGATTGAGAGAGTGTATGGCCATACCCAGGTGACTGTGTTCATCTGATCTAATCATGCTCATCATATTGGAGTTACGAGCTTGACAGGCTTGTCCAATAAGAACATCCAGTGGCAAAGGAAATATGTATGCTTTGTGAAATGATTCACACTTGTGCTGTGGTTTGGGTGCAGTCTTGGAAGACTCTTTCCTTTATATCGGGAGACAGTGATGTGTTGCTAGATACCCCTCACTGATCGTGATAATGTGAATTATCGTTACCGACATTTAAAGGAAACCCTCAGGGTCGCACAATTTGATGATATGGCTTACTTAAGTCAGATCGTGTGGACTGAATTGTTCGGGTTCAGTTTAAAGGGATTTAATCTTTGATTGTGAGTGAGATCTGGTCTGATCATGTTTGATTGATTAGGGCTTGAGATCGGTAAGCTTCGATCGGGAGAATAGATGCCAGATCGGTCAGATCAAGAGCATCGAAGAGATTGACGGTTAGATCTGAAGCCTTAGGGTTTAAGTAAGATCTAGACCATATTGCTTGGGTTAATTGGTCTTGGACCAAACCGATGTGAACTGGCTCATTGGTTGAGCGCATGGTTCAAGTGATGTGGCATTTGCGATTGGGTAAACCCAAGAGCGCACGTTGAGAAGTGGATGCTATTTTTGGATAGCACTTCTACTAATCGTGGCCATGACTCACGATTGCCACACTTCACGCCCCCCTTCTCTTTGTTCGTCGCCAACGCTTGGCTTAGACGAGACAACATCTCGGCTAGAGAAGAGAGGACGACAAGAGAGAAAAACTCACTCAAGCAAGGCGATCTCTTCTCCCTTCCATTCGACAAAGGCTTCTTGGAACCTTGCTAGCACAAGGAGCACCAAGGAAAGTAGGCGACACCAATTGTGTGCGTCACCTTAGGAGAAGGCTCGCTTGCGCCTTTCCTTCCAAGTTTTCATCCAACGCATATGGCTATGGTATGAATTCAAGTTTACTTAAGTTGATCATATATCATGCAATAGATCCTTTCAAACCCTTAATTCCGCTGCAAAAGTTTTATGCGCCATATGTCTAGGGTTTTTGCTCCCCCTAGAAGGGGACCCCCCTTAGGTTAAGGGGTACTTTCAATTGGTATCAGAGCCAAAGTTGATGCATGCATTTTATGATTGCTTCATGTTGTGTGATCCATGTTTTAGATCTAGAATTATCAACATGCGAATATACATGTTTCATACCGAAGCTTGTCTATGTTATTTTGCTTGTTGGCGCTTTCAGGTTTTATCTAAAATCCTTATTACATGCGCGCTCCAAATAGATCTAAGCCCATACTTTAAACCCTTAGACGGGTTACTAGGGTTGAAGTCACCCCCTAGGTTAGATCCAGAATGTCTGATCAGATCATCTGACAACCTGAATGGGTCGATCAGATAGCACCTTGGCGCAAGCCTATGGTGGCTATAGGTCGACTGCACACAGGTGTGTAGCGATGTCTGATTGAGACAACTAATGAACGCACCTGAGTTAGGCCCGGGGTCACGCCCGTTTGCCAGACCTCAGTGTGGTCGTTCAGCCCTGGCGCATGCATAGTTGACCTTATGGTCGACGCAAGTCAGTTAGGACTTGGTGCGTGCAAGGGCAGTGGATCTGACTAGGTTGGATGAGTGGATCCCTAGTAATGGACCGTTGTAAGGTAGTAAGGGCGAATAAGGAAATTAAAATTGATACCTATGGGTTTTCGAAATTTAATTTTCTTGGTTGGATCACATGTTTGAATGTTGCATATGCTTGTTTATTTCTTCTTATGTGGGCTGCCCATATTAATTGTGTGCTGTGCTGGGGCCTGCGTGCCTGTATTAAAAATTGTAAATTAATTATTGTGATCTGCGCATCACATTGTTTTAATTTATAAAATGTTAGTGACCTGCGTGTCACTCTTGTCTAGATAGTTAAATTTGTAATTTAATTTGACAAGAGCACAGTGCACACTTGGCATAGGCGCATGCAGCAAGTGGCTGGACCAGGTGGGAGGTCTAGGGATCGACCCTAGGACCAGGCGCATATTCCTGGTGGGCGCACCTATGCTGCAGATGGCGCTTGGGCCCTGGTTTGGGCCAGATGAGCAGCTAAAGACCCATGAAGAGCAAGTGAAGACTTAATTTAAGGTAAGGTCTTCTAGGGCTATGGGCTTTTACCACATAAGATTCATGCTTTCTTTTATTGTTTAAATATTAGAATTGCATGATTAGTTTATCTTCTGCTATCACCATAGGAATTGCATGATAGTGAAGAAGATAAAAGACCGTTAAAATCCAACGATCAAATATCAAGCTCGTAAGCCTTCTGACGCGAAACCTCATTGTTCTGATTATCGTTGGAGCCGTGTTGTACCCACTCAGTGGGCACGTCCATCTATCTTCAGACGGTGCGGGACTACACCTGTGTGTTACAGAGTAGGGATTTATCCCTTCTCGTTGCTCAGCATAGCACATGGTGGTCCAGGGAGTAGGTCGGGTCAGCTTGACCGTGTAGGCTACATATGTGGCGCATATGGTAGCACATGGAGGCAGCCATCTGTGGGGTCAGAGACTGTGTTGTACCAACTCAGTTGGCACAGTCTGCTGGATTGCCCGGATGAAGGGGAATCGCACGGGTTGGCGATTGGCTGGGACAGCCTACCAGAGATTAGTGCTTGTACTCTCTGTGCATCTTATCTCGCCTGAGCGGGACGCGGAGACCAAGTATGAAATCTGGATCCCATCTCACTAAAAGAGTTCTACTCTTTCGGGCTGTTTTGCTGGATTTTTCACGCCTGATAAAATAGTGAGAAAAAGAATCTTTCTTAAGTCCTGATTGATTCTTATACATTGATACTGACCTTGCTGTTCTTGCATTGTTGTAGATACCTGCAGCAACGAACACCATGAACTTCAATGTGCGATCCCTACTAGAAAGAGAGAAGTTTGCTGGGCCGAACTTCTCTGACTGGTTTGGACACCTTAAGATCGTTCTTAAGGCAGAGAGGAAACTGTATGTCCTCGAGACGGCGATACCGCCGCAGCCCGCTCCGAACGCCGCAAGGGCGGTTCGGGAAGCCTATGAAAAGCACGTCAATGATAGCATTGATGTCGCTTGCCTGATGCTAGCGTCTATGACGCCACCGCTGCAGCGTCAGCATGAGGATATGTCAGCTATACAGATTATAGCAAACCTCAAGATGCTGTATGCTGCACAGGCGAGGACTGAACGCTATAATTTGACTAAGCTCTTCTTTCAGAGCAAACTGGCTGAAGGGAGCCCAGTGGGAGCTCACGTGCTCAAGATGATTGGGCACAAGGAGGCTCTAGAGAAACTGGGGCATACCATCAACCAGGAGCTTGCTGTGGACATTATTCTGCAGTCTCTCCCGCCATCATTCGACGCGTTCATTATTAATTTTAATATGAACAAAATCGATTGTACTCCGGCAGAGCTGCTGAATATGCTCTTGACCACTGAGGAGACTCTGAAGGGTAAGCCTTCGACCTCTGTCTTAATGGTTCCTTCAAGGAACAAGAAGAAGGGGAAGAAGGGCAAGGCCCCGGTCAAGAATTACAGCAAGGCTCTGAAGCAGAAGGTGAAGCGGTCCAAGGAATACAGGTGTTTCCACTGTGGCCAGCTGGGTCACTGGAAAAAGGACTGTAAAGCGCTCCAAGGAGATAAGAGGGGAAGCATTGCTTCTGGCTCAGGTATATTCGTGACTGAGGTCATGTTTTCTTCTTCTATATCATGGGTGTTGGACACTGCATGTGGAGTTCACATTTGTTCAAATGTACAGGAACTCAAGAGAAGAAGGCAGGTGGGACAGCATGAGGTGGACCTACGCGTTGGAAACGGAGCACGGGTTGCTGCTGTTGCTGTAGGAGACTACTTCATTTCTTTACCATCTGGCATTGTATTGGAACTAGACAATTGTTACTTTGTTCCCAGTATTACTAAAAATATTATCTCCATTCCTGCTCTTGTCAGGAAGGGATTTTCCTTTGAATGCAATATTTCAAAGTGTATTTTGTCTTTTGATAATATTGTTTATGCAACTGGTTCAATTAACAATGGGTTATACATGTTGGACATGGAATGTTCGATACAGCAAATTGATATTAAGAAAGCCAAGTATGCTGATGACAGCACCTTGCTATGGCATAGTCGTTTAGGCCATATTAACGAGAAACGCATTAAGCGGTTGCATGATCATGGACTGCTGGGATCATTCTCCTATAAGGAGATTGATACATGCAAAGCTTGTTTAATGGGTAAAATGACGAAGTCACCTTTTCCTCACAAAGGTCAAAGGGCTTCAGGTTTACTTGACCTTATACACAGTGATGTGTGTGGGCCATTTAGTAAACATGCCAGAGGTGGCTATCAGTACTTCATTACCTTTACTGATGATTCCAGTAGGTATGGCTATGTCTATCTGATGAGACATAAGAGTGAATCTTTTGACAAGTTCAAAGAGTTCAAGAATGAAGTACAAAATCAGCTAGGCCGAAATATCAAGGCACTTCGCTCAGATCGAGGTGGTGAATACTTGAGTCATACGTTTACTGACTATCTGAAGGAGTGTGGGATTATCTCACAGCTCACTCCGCCAGGAACACCGCAATGGAATGGTGTGTCCGAGAGGAGAAATAGAACGTTACTTGATATGGTTCGTTCTATGATGAGTCAGGCTACTCTTCCATACTCCTTTTGGGGTTTTGCGCTGGAAACAGCTGCAAAGGTACTAAACCGAGTGCCATCCAAGGCAGTTTCTAAGACTCCATATGAGTTATGGTATGGGAAACAGCCGAGCTTGACATTTATCAGGATCTGGGGCTGCGAGGCTTATGTCAAAAAGCTCGCCTCTGGGAAACTAGAGAGCAGATCTGACAAATGTATCCTTGTCGGTTACCCTAAGGAAACTAAGGGTTATTATTTCTACGATCCCAAGGAGAACAAGGTTTTTGTTGCTCGGACGGCCATATTTCTTGAGAAGGAGTTTCTTCTGCAAGAGGCCAGTGGGAGAGAAATAAAACTGGATGAGAATCCAGAAGAAGGACAAAGTGATCAAGCACAGTTGGATGAGCCTGAGCCGGTAGAACAGGTTATTGAACAACCTGAGGCTCAGATATCACGGGAACCGCGAAGATCGGGTAGGATCCGTCGACAGCCTGAGCGCTATGACGGAGTCTACATCATTGATAATGATGAACCCCTCACTTATGCGGATGCGGTCAGTGGACCGGAGTCAGCGAGATGGCTTGAAGCTATGCGCGCCGAGATGGACTCCATGTCAGATAACCAAGTTTGGGATTTGGTTGATCCGCCTCCGGGAGTTATCCCTATAGGCTGTAAATGGATCTTCAAGAAGAAGATTGACATGGATGGTAACGTGGTTACCTATAAAGGCAGGCTAGTTGCGAAAGGTTTCAAACAAATCTACGGGATAGATTATGATGAAACTTTCTCACCTGTAGCCATGTTTAAGTCTATTCGGATTCTTTTCGCGATAGCTGCATACTATGATTATGAGATCTGGCAGATGGATGTGAAAACAGCTTTCCTTAATGGAAATCTGGATGAGGATGTGTACATGACACAACCAGAGGGTTTCACTAATCCAGCAGATCGTCATAAGATATGCAAGTTAAAGAAGTCTATTTATGGACTTAAGCAAGCATCTAGAAGCTGGAATATTCGTTTTGATGAATCAGTCACCGAATTTGGTTTCATCAAGAACGAGGATGACCCGTGTGTATATAAGAGGTTTAGTGGGAGCGTAATTACTTTTCTAGTCCTCTATGTCGATGACATCTTGATCATTGGAAATGACATTCCTGAAATGCATGCTGTGAAGGCATGGCTGAGGAAATGTTTCCAGATGAAAGATTTAGGAGAAGCAGCCTATGTGTTAGGTGTGAAGATCTACAGGGATAGATCTAAGAGGCTTCTCGGGCTGTGCCAGAGTACTTACATCGATAAGGTCCTGGAGAGATTTCACTTAGAGAATTCTAAGAAAGGATATCTTCCAGTCAGACATGGTCTGAATCTTTCAAAGAGTCAGTGTCCACAAACACAGACTGAGAAAGATGAAATGAACAATACGCCTTATGCTTCGGCCATTGGTTCTATTATGTATGCGATGTTGTGTACTCGCCCAGACGTCGCTTACGGGTTAAGCGTGACCAGTCGTTACCAAAGTAATCCAGGTATGGCGCACTGGATTGCAGTCAAGAACATTTTAAAATATCTGCGGAGGACCAAAGATATGTTCTTGATATATGGTGGTCAGGAAGAACTCAGTATTGAAGGATATACTGACGCTTCGTTCCAGTCGGACCAGGATGATTTCCGATCGCAATCAGGCTATGTTTTTAGCTTGAATGGAGGTGCAGTGGTGTGGAAAAGTTTCAAACAGTCAACTGTTGCTGATTCCACAACAGAAGCCGAGTATGTTGCAGCCTCGGAAGCATCCAAGGAGGCAGTGTGGATTCGTAAGTTCGTGAGAGAACTTGGTGTTGTTCCTTCGAGTGCAGATCCTTTGGTTATCTTTTGTGATAACACTGGAGCAATCGCACAAGCAAAGGAACCACGGTCGCACCAGAAGTCCAAGCACATACAGAGACGGTTTCATTTGATCAGGGAGATCATAGATCGTGGCGAGATCAAAGTATGCAAGGTTCATACAGATGACAATCTGGCTGACCCGCTTACCAAGCCTCTGGCGCAGCAGAAGCATGAGAAGCACTGTAATAATATGGGTTTGAGATTTCTCAACCATTAGATTAAGTGCAAGTGGGAGATTGTTGGGGTATGCCCTTACGGCTAATGTTTGAGGCCTATGGGAATGTATTTGTATCATGTAATAAACTGTTATGTTTATAAAGGCATGGTTGTTATTCAGTTAGCTACATTGTCTGCTGCAATATATGTTCTTCTGAATAATGTCTCAAAGCTGTTCAGCTCGGCTGACATGCTATTATGTCCTTAGTCGATATATCTTGGTGAACATGAGACAGCCTTGATATTGTTAAGACTAATATGTGTTCTAATCTTATAGGATGCTTCGAGCATGGAATAAGATGTAGACTCATGGGTACATTGGATGTACTGGACAGACCCTACTAGGATGTTCAATTGTTTGTCACAATGTGAATATTCCTTGAATGTGACAAGTGGCACATTTCCTCTGACTTGAGATCACTTGTGTTATCTAAATGATGATTGCCATTGTTTTGAGGTAGTTCAATATCATTTGAAACATAATGATTATAGACTATCTTGGATGGTGAGCTTGAATCAGGTTAGGGCACTAGTGATAGACATAGGATTGCCGTCTCCTTGTTTAAGGAGTGTGATGTTCTAAAGGGGCCCCCTGGATGAGATGATTGAGAGAGTGTATGGCCATACCCAGGTGACTGTGTTCATCTGATCTAATCATGCTCATCATATTGGAGTTACGAGCTTGACAGGCTTGTCCAATAAGAACATCCAGTGGCAAAGGAAATATGTATGCTTTGTGAAATGATTCACACTTGTGCTGTGGTTTGGGTGCAGTCTTGGAAGACTCTTTCCTTTATATCGGGAGACAGTGATGTGTTGCTAGATACCCCTCACTGATCGTGATAATGTGAATTATCGTTACCGACATTTAAAGGAAACCCTCAGGGTCGCACAATTTGATGATATGGCTTACTTAAGTCAGATCGTGTGGACTGAATTGTTCGGGTTCAGTTTAAAGGGATTTAATCTCTGATTGTGAGTGAGATCTGGTCTGATCATGTTTGATTGATTAGGGCTTGAGATCGGTAAGCTTCGATCGGGAGAATAGATGCCAGATCGGTCAGATCAAGAGCATCGAAGAGATTGACGGTTAGATCTGAAGCCTTAGGGTTTAAGTAAGATCTAGACCATATTGCTTGGGTTAATTGGTCTTGGACCAAACCGATGTGAACTGGCTCATTGGTTGAGCGCATGGTTCAAGTGATGTGGCATTTGCGATTGGGTAAACCCAAGAGCGCACGTTGAGAAGTGGATGCTATTTTTGGATAGCACTTCTACTAATCGTGGCCATGACTCACGATTGCCACACTTCACGCCCCCCTTCTCTTTGTTCGTCGCCAACGCTTGGCTTAGACGAGACAACATCTCGGCTAGAGAAGAGAGGACGACAAGAGAGAAAAACTCACTCAAGCAAGGCGATCTCTTCTCCCTTCCATTCGACAAAGGCTTCTTGGAACCTTGCTAGCACAAGGAGCACCAAGGAAAGTAGGCGACACCAATTGTGTGCGTCACCTTAGGAGAAGGCTCGCTTGCGCCTTTCCTTCCAAGTTTTCATCCAACGCATATGGCTATGGTATGAATTCAAGTTTACTTAAGTTGATCATATATCATGCAATAGATCCTTTCAAACCCTTAATTCCGCTGCAAAAGTTTTATGCGCCATATGTCTAGGGTTTTTGCTCCCCCTAGAAGGGGACCCCCCTTAGGTTAAGGGGTACTTTCAAATGAGCTGGCCCAAACTTCATCACATGGGTTGATTAAGCAATTGGATCTAATCCAATGCAACCCTAATCCAAATTTGACTAACCATGGTCAAATACGGGTCAACCTGCCAAAAATGAAGTTTGGTTATAATAACTCTCTTCCATCTCATCAGGCTCATTGGCGCTAATGAAATCTCCCAAATAGATATGAGTTAACCAATAACTCGATCATAAGGCTTCCTGATCAATACGAGAACTCGAGTATCAAGGTGTGTGACCCTATAGGTTCCTCTGACGTTGGCAGTGCTGACCTAAGGTCATCACAAGTGGTGAGTGGCACCTAGCAGTGCATCGCTGCTACTCAAGTCATCGGAATGGACATCGAAATTGACATCCCCATCATCGCAACTAGGTACAGATGCATTACAGTCTCTTTGCTGAACAGATATCCGATTGGACAAGTGTGTCATCATTTATTTTCACCCAATCACATGGTTATGACTAAATCAGGTTCTCACCTGGGTATGGCCATATACTTTCAGTCATAGAACCATACAAGAGCTCCATGGATATCAAGCTTCCCTTAGGAAAGGGCAAATCCTCTATCTGTCCATTGCCCTTCTCATATGGGTCGTGACATGCTCAATGACAACTGTTATTACCTCACAACTACGGCGAGGTGTTAAGTTGTATCAAAGCATGCCCCTAACCATATAGAACGGCCAATGACCTCAAGTCAAGGGATCAATGCATCTCCTGTCACTTGTGAGGATAACTCATGACACCAAGTCATAGCCTCATAGTTGGTCGGTCCAGTATATCCACCACTGATATACCCATATGTCTGTGTTAGCACCTCGTGCCTAACCAGCCCATATACCAGTCTCACAAGTAATAGAGCTGTCTCATATCCATTCAGGTGTTAGTGTTTATGCCCTAGGACCGCAGGATGGTCCATGGGATATGTGCATCACATCTAGTTGATAGATGAGTTATCCTGGCATTGTCGTTGTTATGTAGAGTTGTACATCTGCGCATATGTACATTTGCATATACAATGTCTGTTGGGAAACCACGGGGATATTTTACAATTTTCAGAGATAGAGATTACAAAATACATTACACAGCGGAAGCAATATCCCCGAAACAGGCCGGTCCCAAAAACCCAGTGAAGATCGCAAGCAAGAGAGTCGACACGATGAGTTAGGAAATACCTTAGAGCAAGATGAGGTCGATGTCGTGATAGGCGCCCAAGCGTGCGCCCTCTGCAGTCTCACACACACGGACCCCTCGAGTCCTCTTCTTCCACGCCCGGTGCTAGCCTCGGGAAGAAGATCCAAGCCTTGTGCTCCTTCTTCAAAGTATGCGCCACCTCCAAGGTAGATGCACCAAAGATGAAGAAGGTTGAGGGAGAGGAAAGCTGCCAAGCATCAAGTTCCTTGCGTCAAGAGAGAAGGAAGAGGCTTGCGTCTAGGGTTTGGAAGGAAGAAGAAGATGCGCCACTTCTTGGTGTTGTCGCCCTTCAAGCCCTTGCTTTCGCCCCTCCTCTTGTTGTCACGCCTCTAAGGATTGTAACCCCTAAGAGGGGGCGGCTAGGTTCACTTATAAAGAGCTAGAGGCGGTTAGGGCAAGGGTTGAGATCATGACAAGTGTATGGCTTGGATGAGAAGGTTTGAGGTAAGGAAAGTCTCCAAGACTTTTCCATAAACCTCATTCAACCTTTCCATAAGCTACCAAGCCTTGCCTTGTGCACCAAGGCCTAGCCTTGCACCCCAAGCAATGCCTTAATGCATTCACACTATCAATGGGAGAGGGCTAGGCGCATAAAGCTTCCTTAATGAAGCAAATTTGCCATCCAAACCCCATTATGCCCCTTAGGTGCCAATGGGCTTGGCTTCCTCCCCATTATACCCTTTTAGCCTATTGCCACTTCATGACAACTTATTATTGGGCCTCAATGGATAATGAACTAGCCCAAACTTCATTACATGGCTTGATTAAGCACTTGGATCCAATCCAATGCAACCCTAATCCAAATGTGGCCAACCATGGTCAATTTCGGGTCAACCTGCCATAAATGGAGTTTGGCTCCAATAACATCCTTCCATCTCATCAGGCCCATTGGCGCTGATGAAATCTCCAAAATAGATTCGAGTTATCCAATAACTCGATCATAAGGCTTCCCGATCAATACGAGAACTCGAGTATCAAGGTGTGCGACCCTGTAAGTCCCTCTGACGTTGGCAGTGCTGACCAAATGTCACCACAAGCAGTGAGTGGCACCTAGCAGTGCATCACTGCTACCCAAGTCATCAGAATGGATATCGACATCGACATCCCCATCATTGCAACAAGGTACAGATGCATTACAGTCTCTTTGCCGAACTAATATCCGATTGGACAAGTGTGTCACCACTTGTTTTCACCCAATCACATGGCTATGACTAAATCAGGTTCTCACCTGGGTATGACCATACACTTTCAGTCATAGAACCATAGAGGAGCTCCATGGATATCATGCTTCCCTAAGGAAGGGGCAAATCCTATGTCTGTCCATTGACCTTCTCATATGGGTCGTGACATGCTCAATGACAACCGTTATGACCTCCCACAACGGCGTGGTGTTAGGTTATATCAAAGCAAGTTCTTAACCATATAGAATGGTCAATGACCTCAAGTCAAGGGATCAATGCATCTCCTGTCACTTGTGAGGATAACTCATGACACCAATGTTGGTGTATATGCCCTACGACCTAGTTTTGGTCCACTTATGTACTACTTGACTTTGATATTTATATCATTCTGGCATTGTCGTTATCTATGTTTGTTTACATCTGCGCATATGTACTGACATGATAATGTCCCTGGAGACAGATTGGATCTGT
Source organism: Costus lasius (assembly GCA_027563935.2). Lineage (NCBI taxonomy): Eukaryota > Viridiplantae > Streptophyta > Magnoliopsida > Zingiberales > Costaceae > Costus > Costus lasius. The sequence continues at coordinate 57,908,994 of CM050454.1, read as the reverse complement.
GCTCGAACTATAGTCCCCAGTCAATGTACCTTAGTGGATATGGGATAGCTATAGTACTTGTGAGACTGGTATGTGGGCTGGTTAGGCACATGGTGCTAACGCCGACACATAGGGTATATCATTGGAGGATATACTGGATAGACCCGCTGTGAGGCTATGACTTGGTGTCATGATTTATCCTCACAAGTGACAGGAGTTGCATTGATCCCTTGACTTGAGGTCATTGATCATTCTATATGGTTAGGGACTTGCTTTGATACAACCTAACACCTCGCCATAGTTGGGAGGTCATAACCGTTGTCATTGAGCATGTCACCACCCATATGAGAAGGTCAATGGACAGACAAAGGATTTGCCCCTTTCTTAGGGAAGTATGATATCCATGGAGCTCCTCTATGGTTCTATGACTGAGAGTGTATGGCCATACCCAGGTGAGAACCTATTTTAGTCATAGCCATGTGATTGGGTGAAAACAAGTGGTGACACACTTGTCCAATCGGATATCAGTTCGGCAAAGAGACTGTAATGCATCTGTACTTAGTTGCGATGATAGGGATGTCGATGTCGATATCCATTCCAATGACCTGGGTAGCAACGATGCACTGCTAGGTGCCACTCACTGCTCATGATGACCTTTTGGTCAGCACTGCTAGCGTCAGAGGAACCTATAGGGTCGCACACCTTGATACTTGAGTTCTCGTATTGATCGGGATGCCTTATGATCGAGTTATTGGATAACTCAGATCTAATTGGGAGATTTCATCAGCGCCAATGGGTCTGATGAGATGGAAGAAACTTATTGGAGCCAACTTCTGTATTTAGCATATTGGCCGAATTAACCATGGTTAGCCTCATTTCACCATGGGTTAAGTTGGATCGGATCCAATCGCTTGGTTAACATGGGTAATGGTTTTTGGGCTAGGCCCATTGCTAAGTTGGGCTCACTAATAAGTTGTCATGAAGAGAAGAAGGGCTAGAAGAGTATATGAAAGTCCCCTTTCAATAAGGGGGGCCGAAACCCTAAAGTGGCGCATACAAAACATGGGCAGCGGATACTAGGGTTTCATGGGATCGATGCATGTATTATGATCAACATTAAAACTTTTTGAATGCAAGAAAGAATGCGATTCATACCATGGCCATTTCTAGATGGCGCCTTGGAAGCAAGAGAACAAAAGAGGTCTCCTCCAAATCGTCACACACAAGATGATCAATGGCTTGCTCCTTCTTGTCGTCCCTTGTGCTAGCAAGGATCGTCCAAGGTGTCTTTGATCGTTTGAAGGGAAGAGAGAGCTTTCCTTGCTTGGCGATTTTTTTCTTCTTTCGTCTACCACCTTTTTTTTTTCTCACACGAATGTGTGAAGAGCCAAAGGCAAAACGGCGACAAGAGGGCGAGAGAGGGGCTACGTGAGAGAGATGTGGTCACGTTGTGACATGCTATCTAAAAATAGCAAAACCATCTCAACGTTCAAGTGACCCCAATCGCAAAAGCCAACTTGAACCATACGCTCATCCAATGAGCTGGTTCAAATCGATTTGGTTCAATAACCAAATAAACCAAGCAATTAGTCCAGATTATAATAAACCCCTAAGGCTTAAGATCTGACCATTGATCTCTTGATGCTCCTGATCTCACTGATCTAGCATCTATTCTCTCAATCGAAGCTTACCGATCTCAAGCCCTAATCAATCAAACATGATCAGACTAGATCTCACTTACAATCAGAGACTAAATCCCTTTAAACTGAACCCAAACAATTCAGTCCACACGATCTGACTTAAGTAAGTCATATCATCAAATTGTGCAACCCTAAGGGTTTCCTTTAAATGTCGGTAACGATAACTTACGTTATCACGATCAGTGAGGGGTATCTAGAAACACATCACTGTCTCCCGATATAAAGGAAAGAGTCTTCCAAGACTACACCCAAACCACAGCACAAGTGTGAATCCAATTCACAAAGCATGCAAATTTCCTTTGCCACTGGATGTTCTTATTGGACAAGCGTGTCAAGCTTGTAGCTCCAATATGATGAGCATGATTAGATCAGATGAACACTGTCACCTGGGTATGGCCATACACTTTCTCAATCATCTCATACAGAGGGGGCCCCTTTAGAACATCACACTCCAATTAAGGAGACGGCAATCCTTTATCTATCACTAGTGCCCTAACCTGATTCAAGCTCACCATCCAAGATAGTCTATAACCATTATGTTTCAAATGATATTGAACTACCTCAAAACAATGACAATCATCATTTAGAAACACAAGTGATCTCAAGTCAGAGGAAATGTGCCACTTGTTGCAATCAAGGATTATTCACATTGTGACAAGCAATTGAATATCCTAGTAGGGTCTGTCCAGTACATCCAATGTACCCATGAGTCTACATCTTATTCCATGCTCGAAGCATCCTATAAGATTAGAACACATATTAGTCTCAATCATATCAAGGCTGTCTCATGTTCGCCAAGATATATCGACTAAGGACTTTACTGCATGTCAGCCCAGCTGAACAGCATTGAGATATTATTCAGAAGTATATGTATTGCAGCAGATAATATAGCAAACTGAATAACAACCATTGCCTTTATAAACATAAGAGTTTATACATGATACTGTTACAATCCCAAGGCCTCAAACATTAGCCTTAAGGGCATACCCCAACAATCTCCCACTTGCACTTAATCTAATGGTTGAGAAATTTCAAACCCATATTATTACAGTGCTTCTCATGCTTCTGCTGCGCCAGAGGCTAGGTAAGCGGGTCTGCCAGATTGTCATCTGTATGAACCTTGCAGACTTTGATCTCGCCACGATCTATGATCTCCCTGATCAAGTGAAACCGTCTCTGTATGTGCATGGACTTCTGGTGCGACCGTGGTTCCTTTGCTTGTGCAATTGCTCCAGTGTTATCACAGAAGATAACCAAAGGATCTGCACTCGAAGGAACAACACCAAGTTCTTGAATGAACTTACGAATCCACACTGCCTCCTTGGATGCTTCCGAGGCTGCAACATACTCGGCTTCTGTTGTGGAATCAGCAACGATTGACTGTTTGAAACTTTTCCACACCACTGCTCCTCCATTCAAGCTAAAAACATACCCTGATTGCGATCGGAAATCATCCTGGTCAGACTGGAACGAAGCGTCAGTATATCCTTCTATACTGAGTTCTTCCTGACCACCATACACCAAGAACATATCTTTGGTCCTCCGAAGATATTTTAAAATGTTCTTGACTGCAATCCAGTGCGCCATACCTGGATTACTTTGGAACCGACTGGTCACGCTTAACCCGTAAGCGACGTCAGGGCGAGTACACAACATCGCATACATAATGGATCCAATAGCCGAAGCATAAGGCGTATTGTCCATTTCATCTTTCTCAGTCTGTGTTTGTGGACACTGACTCTTCGAAAGATTCAGACCATGTCTGACTGGAAGATATCCTCTTTTAGAATTCTCTAAATGAAATCTCTCCAGGACTTTATCGATGTAAGTACTCTGGCACAGCCCGAGAAGCCTCTTAGATCTATCCCTGTAGATCCTCACACCTAATACATAGGCTGCTTCTCCTAAATCTTTCATCTGGAAACATTTTCTTAACCATGCTTTAACCGCATGCATTTCAGGAATATCGTTTCCAATGATCAAGATATCATCGACGTAGAGGACTAGGAAAGTAATCACGCTCCCACTAAACCTCTTATATACACACGGGTCATCCTCGTTCTTGATGAAACCAAATTCAGAGATTGATTCATCAAAACGAATATTCCAGCTTCTCGATGCTTGTTTAAGTCCATAAATAGACTTCTTTAACTTGCATATTTTATGACGATCTGATGGATTAGTGAAACCTTCTGGTTGTGTCATATACACATCCTCATCCAGATTTCCATTAAGGAAAGCTGTCTTCACATCCATTTGCCAGATCTCATAATCATAATATGCTTCTATCGCGAAAAGAATCCGAATAGACTTAAACATAGCTACAGGTGAGAAAGTTTCATCATAATCTATCCCGTAGATTTGTTTGAAACCTTTCGCAACTAGCCTGCCTTTATAGGTAACCACGTTACCATCCATGTCAATCTTCTTCTTGAAGATCCATTTACAGCCTATAGGGATAACTCCCGGAGGCGGATCAACCAAATCCCAGACTTGGTTATCTGACATGGAGTCCATCTCGGCGCGCATAGCTTCAAGCCATCTCGCTGAATTCGGTCCACTGACCACATCCGCATAAGTGAGGGGTTCATCATTATCAATGATGTAGACTCCGTCATAGCGCTCAGGCTGTCGACGGATCCTTCCCGATCTTCGCGGTTCCCGTGATATCTGAGCCTCAGGTTGTTCAGTAACCTGTTCTACCGGCTCAGGCTCATCCAACTGTGCTTGACCACTTTGTCCTTCCTCTGGATTCTCATCCAGCTTTATTTCTCTCCCACTAGCCTCTTGCAGAAGAAACTCCTTCTCAAGAAATATGGCCGTCCGAGCAACAAACACCTTGTTCTCTTTGGGATCGTAGAAATAATAACCCTTAGTTTCCTTAGGGTAACCGACAAAGATACATTTCTCAGATCTGCTCTCTAGTTTTCCAGAGGCGAGCTTTTTGACATAAGCCTCGCAGCCCCAGATCCTGATAATGTCAAGCTAGGCTGTTTCCCATACCATAATTCATATGGGGTCTTTGAAACTGCCTTGGATGGCACTCGGTTTAGTACCTTTGCAGCTGTCTCCAGTGCAAATCCCCAAAAGGAGTAAGGTAGAGTAGCCTGACTCATCATAGAACGAACCATATCAAGTAACGTTCTATTTCTCCTCTCGGACACACCATTCCATTGCAGTGTTCCTGGCGGAGTGAGCTGTGAGATAATCCCAAACTCCTTCAGATAGTTAGTAAACTCTCGACTTAGGTATTCTCCACCTCGATCAGAACGAAGTGCCTTGATATTTCGGCCAAGCTGATTCTGTACTTCATTCTTGAACTCTTTGAACTTGTCAAAAGATTCACTTTTATGTCTCATAAGATAGACATACCCATATCTACTGAAATCATCAGTGAAGGTAATGAAGTACTGATAGCCACCTCTGGCATGTTTACTAAAAGGCCCACACACATCACTGTGTATAAGGTCAAGTAAACCTGAAGTCCTTTGACCTTTATGAGGAAAAGGCGACTTCGTCATTTTGGCCATCAAACAAGCTTTGCATGTATCAATCTCCTCATAGGAGAATGATCCCAGCAGTCCATAATCATGCAACCGCTTAATGCGTTTCTTGTTAATATGACCTAAACGACTATGCCATAGCAAGGTGCTGTCATCAGCATATTTGGCTTTCTTATTATCAATATTGTGTATAGAACATTCCATGTCCAACATGAATAACCCATTGTTAATTGAACCAGTAGCAGAAACAATATTATCTAAAGAAAGAACACACTTTGAAATATTGCATTCAAAGGAAAACCCCTTCCTGACAAGAGCAGGAATGGAGATAATATTTTTAGTAATGCTGGGAACAAAGTAACAATTGTCTAGTTCCAATACAAGTCCAGATGGTAAAGGGATGAAATAGTCTCCTACAGCAACAGCAGCAACCCGTGCCCCGTTTCCAACTCGTAGGTCCACCTCATACTGTCCCACCTGTCTTCTTCTCTTGAGTTCCTGTACATTTGAACAAATGTGAACTCCACATGCAGTGTCCAACACCCATGAAATAGAAGAAGATGAAACCATAACTTCCGTCACGTATATACCTGAGCCAGAAGCGATGCTTCCCCTCTTGTCTCCTTGGAGCGCTTTACAGTCCTTTTTCCAGTGACCCAGCTGGCCACAGTGGAAACATCTGTATTCCTTCGACCGCTTGACCTTTTGCTTCAGAGCCTTGCTGTAGCTCTTGACAGGGGTCTTGCCCTTCTTCCCCTTCTTCTTGTTCCTAGAAGGAAACATCAAGACAGAGGTTGAAGGCTTTCCCTTCAGAGTCTCCTCAGTAGTCAAGAGCATATTCAGCAGCTCTGCCGGAGTACAATCGATTTTGTTCATATTAAAGTTAATGATGAACGCATCGAAAGAGGGCAGGAGAGACTGCAGAATAATGTCTACAGCAAGCTCCTGATTGATGGTATGCCCCAGTTTTTCTAGAGCCTCCTTGTGCCCAATCATCTTGAGCACGTGAGCTCCCACTGGGCTCCCTTCAGCCAGTTTGCTCTGAAAGAACAGCTTAGTCAAATTATAGCGCTCAGTCCTCGCCTGCGCAGCATACAGCATCTTGAGGTTTGCTATAATTTGTATAGCAGACATATCCTCATGCTGACGCTGCAGCGGTGGCGTCATAGACGCTAGCATCAGGCAAGCGACATCAATGCTATCATTGACATGCTTTTCATAGGCATCCCGAACCGCCCTTGCGGCGTTCGGAGCGGGCTGAGGCGGTATAGCCGTCTCGAGGACATACAGTTTCCTCTCTGCCTTAAGAACAATCTTAAGGTGTCCGTACCAGTCTGAGAAGTTCGGCCCAGCAAACTTCTCCCTTTCCAGTAGGGATCGCACATTGAAGCTCATGGTGTTCGTTGCTGCAGGAATCTACAACAATGCAAGAACAGCAAGGTCAGTATCAATGTTCAGAATCAATCCAGGACTTAAGAAAGATTCTTTTCTCACTATTTTATCTGGCTGAAAAATCCAGCAAAAACAGCCCGAAAGAGTAGAACTCTTTTAGTGAGATGGGATCCAGATTTCATACTTGGTCTCCGCGTCCCGCTCAGGCGAGATAAGATGCACAGAGAGTACAAGCACTAGTCTCTGGTAGGCTGTCCCAGCCAATCGCCAACCCGTGCGATTCCCCTTCATCTGGGCAATCCAGCTGACTGTGCCAACTGAGTTGGTACAACACAGTCTCTGATCCCATAGATGGCTGCCTCCATGTGCTACCATATGCGCCACATATGTAGCCTACATGGTCAAGCTGACCCGACCTACTCCCTGGACCACCACGTGCTATGCTGAGCAACGAGAAGCGATAAATCCCTTCTCTGTAACACGCAGGTGTAATCCCGCACCGTCTGAAGATAGATGGACGTGCCCACTGAGTGGGTACAACACGGCTCCAACGATAATCAGAACAGTGAGGTTTCGCGTCAGAAGGCTTACGAGCTTGATATTTTAGCGTTGGATTTTAACGGTCTTTTATCTTCTTGACTATCATGCAATTCCTATGGTGATAGCAGAAGATAAACTCATGCAATTCTAATTATAAAAGCAATAAATAGAAAGCATGCTGATCTTATGTGGTAAAAGCCCATTAAGCCTAAGTTAGACCTTAAATTAAACTTAAGTCTTCACTTGCTTTTCTTCATGGGTCTTTTGCTGCTCATCTGGCCCAAACCAGGGCCCAAGCGCCTGTGCCAAGTGTGCTCTGTGCTCTTGTCTGATTAATTTACAAATTAATCTATCTAGACAAGATTGACTCGCAGGTCAATTACACTGTATAATTTAAATGAAAAGTGATGCGCAGATCACAATAAAAATATTTATTTACATTTAAATTCCAGGCACGCAGGCCCCAGCACAGCACACATTAAACATGGGCAGCCCACACAAGATTAAATAAACAAACATATGCTTACAAACATCATGCGATCCAACATAAGAAAATAAAATTTCGAAAACCCCATTGGCATCAATTTTAATTTTCCTTATTGGCCCTACTACCTTACAACGGTCCATTACAAGGGATCCACTCATCTGACCTAGTCAGATCCATTGCCCTTGCATGCACCAAGTCGTAACTGACTTGAGTCGACCTAATGGTCAACCATGCATGCGCCAGGGCTGAACAACCCTCATGAGTTCTGGCAAGCGGGTGTGACCCCGGGCCTAACTCATGTGTGTTCACTAGTCGTCTCAATCAGACATCGCTACACGCCTGTCTGCAGTCGACCTATAGCCATCTCGTGCTTACGCACAGATGCTATCTGGTTGACCCATCAAGGCTGTCAGATGATCTGATCAGACTGTTTGGATCTAACCTAGGGGATGACTTCAACCCTAATAACCCGTCTAAGGGTTTAAAGCAGGCGCCTCTTAGATCTAATGAGAGTCGCGCATGAGAAGAAGTTTTGAAGAAAACATAGATGCGCCAACATACATGCGCCAACAAAAACATATACTAAGATGTATGTTAGTTTCGCATGTCATCTAGATCTAAGCATATGCGCAAGTATGGATCAAACATGAAGACCAAGTATTAAGCAATCATAAAACGATGCATAAAACCTGCTCTGATACCAATTGAAAGTCCCCTTTCAATAAGGGGGGCCAAAACCCTAAAGTGGCGCATACAAAACATGGGCAGCGGATACTAGGGTTTCATGGGATCGATGCATGTATTATGATCAACATTAAAACTTTTTGAATGCAAGAAAGAATGCGATTCATACCATGGCCATTTCTAGATGGCGCCTTGGAAGCAAGAGAACAAAAGAGGTCTCCTCCAAATCGTCACACACAAGATGATCAACGGCTTGCTCCCTCTTGTCGTCCCTTGTGCTAGCAAGGATCGTCCAAGGTGTCTTTGATCATTTGAAGGGAAGAGAGAGCTTTCCTTGCTTGGCGATTTTTTTCTTCTTTCGTCTACCACCTTTTTTTTTTCTCACACGAATGTGTGAAGAGCCAAAGGCAAAACGGCGACAAGAGGGCGAGAGAGGGGCGACGTGAGAGAGATGTGGTCACGTTGTGACATGCTATCTAAAAATAGCAAAACCATCTCAACGTTCAAGTGACCCCAATCGCAAAAGCCAACTTGAACCATACGCTCATCCAATGAGCTGGTTCAAATCGATTTGGTTCAATAACCAAATAAACCAAGCAATTAGTCCAGATTATAATAAACCCCTAAGGCTTAAGATCTGACCATTGATCTCTTGATGCTCCTGATCTCACTGATCTAGCATCTATTCTCTCAATCGAAGCTTACCGATCTCAAGCCCTAATCAATCAAACATGATCAGACTAGATCTCACTTACAATCAGAGACTAAATCCCTTTAAACTGAACCCAAACAATTCAGTCCACACGATCTGACTTAAGTAAGCCATATCATCAAATTGTGCGACCCTAAGGGTTTCCTTTAAATGTCGGTAACGATAACTTACGTTATCACGGTCAGTGAGGGGTATCTAGCAACACATCACTGTCTCCCGATATAAAGGAAAGAGTCTTCCAAGACTACACCCAAACCACAGCACAAGTGTGAATCCAATTCACAAGGCATGCAAATTTCCTTTGCCACTGGATGTTCTTATTGGACAAGCGTGTCAAGCTTGTAGCTCCAATATGATGAGCATGATTAGATCAGATGAACACTGTCACCTGGGTATGGCCATACACTTTCTCAATCATCTCATACAGAGGGGGGCCCCTTTAGAACATCACACTCCAATTAAGGAGACGGCAATCCTTTATCTATCACTAGTGCCCTAACCTGACTCAAGCTCACCATCCAAGATAGTCTATAACCATTATGTTTCAAATGATATTGAACTACCTCAAAACAATGACAATCATCATTTAGAAACACAAGTGATCTCAAGTCAGAGGAAATGTGCCACTTGTTGCAATCAAGGATTATTCACATTTTGACAAGCAATTGAATATCCTAGTAGGGTCTGTCCAGTACATCCAATGTACCCATGAGTCTACATCTTATTCCATGCTCGAAGCATCCTATAAGATTAGAACACATATTAGTCTCAATCATATCAAGGCTGTCTCATGTTCGCCAAGATATATCGACTAAGGACTTTACTGCATGTCAGCCCAGCTGAACAGCATTGAGACATTATTCAGAAGTATATGTATTGCAGCAGATAATATAGCAAACTGAATAACAACCATTGCCTTTATAAACATAAGAGTTTATACATGATACTGTTACAATCCCAAGGCCTCAAACATTAGCCTTAAGGGCAGACCCCAACAGTATAATGGGGACAAGTCTTCTCCCCTAGGCGCCTATGGGCATAATGGGGAGAAGTGGCACAATTTGCTTCATAAGGAAGCAATTGGTGCCTCCCCCCTTTATCCCTTATGGTATGAATGCCTATATGGCATTGCTTGGGGCGCAAGGCAAGGCCTTGGCGCACAAATAAAGGCATGGGCACAAAAAGGAATGGTTGAATGAGAATTATGGAAATGTCTTGGAGACTTTCCTTGCCTCAAACCTTCTCATCCTAGCCGCCCACTTGTCTTGATCCTAGCCTTTCATAAACCACCTCTTGCCCTATAAAAGAGCACCTAGCCGTCCCCCCTCTTATTAGTGATCAATCCTTGGAGGCGTAAGCAAAAGAGAGGGGCGAAAGCTTGGAGGCTCTTGGCGCAACTTCTCTTCCTCCAACATCTAGCCGCAATCACAAGTCTTCTTCTCCTTTCCTCTTGGCGCAAGGAGCTTTGGTGCTTGGCGGCTTGAACTTGGTTACTTCTTCTCTTGGCGCATCCTCTCCTCTTGGTGGCGCAAGTGAAGTGGAGCATCTCCTTAAGGCTTGGATCTTCTTCCCGAGGCTAGCACCGGGTGTGGAATAAGAGGACTCAAGAGATCCATGTGTGTGAGACTGCAGAGGGCGCACACTTGGGCGTCTGCATCGACATAACTCCAAACCGCTCTTAAGGTATTTCCTAACTCATCGTGTCGACTCTCTTGCTTGCGATCTTCACTAGGTTTTTGGGACTGGCCTGTTTCGGGGATATGCTTTTCTTTCATGCTCACATGCCATATCTCTATTTTTGTAAATAGCATGATGCATGGCAAACGATTTTTCTAAGTAGGAAAAATTAGGGTTTCTTGTTTCTATCATCCTCTCAATCTCTTTTGGATTTTTGGACTATTTTTCTTGTTTGATTTAAAGATTAAAGGCGCACATAACTTTGTCAAGTAGGACGGGCATTGTGTCTTCGGACTGGCCAAGTCTCTTGATCTGACAAAATTGCCAGCCGAAAGGATCTCAGAAATCATCATGAAAAATAAATCACAATTAACCAAAAGATTTGTGAGAAGAAGATGAGAAAAAGAGACTAGTTTTATGAAAAAGTAAAATTTCAGATTTTATGTTTTTCATGAGCATGTAGAATTGCATGAGTAAATACCTTGATTGTGCATGATGTTGTGATCATTAGTCAAGCCCCCCTTTGCATGCCTGTGATGTGTCCTCGTGAGGCCTGCGTGCCGCTTTTCTTTTTGCTTTTAACTAAGAAGAAGATTAGGGTGGCGCATGTACTTGGAACTTGGTGCATGCATACCTTGGATGGTGGCGCAACAAGCATTAAAGAAAGAGGCGCAAGCCTGCTTAGTGGCGCAAGTTAGGCATGGCCGAACCCTTGGGTTTGAGAGCTAGCTAACTTGGTTTCTTGCATTGTGGCGCATCCTCATTGGAGGAAGACCATGGCATTGGCCGAACCCTTGGGGTCCACCCTTAAGGTTTGAGAGCTAAACCATGTGAGAAGGACCTTGGAGCCAACCTTGAAGACCAAGATAGAGGGCGGCTAGGATAGGTCTTTCTTAGGGGCTTGAGTCCTATGTCAAGAGTCGAACCTCCTTTTGGCATGGGTTGGTTCAATGTCTTGAAAGGGCTTTCATCACATCATCTTTTACTGCTTTCCTTATCTGCTAAAAGCATGCCTGTAATGTTTTATCGTTATGTTATCACTATAGGATTGCATGCCTGTATTGTTAGACATAAGATAAAATTGATGAGGCCTTAAAAACCCTCATAATAAAATATCAAGTCTAGTATCCTTCTAACGCGTAGCCCTCACTAAGCTATCGATCAGTGGAGTTGTGAACTGGTTCCCACCCTCGTGGGACACACCCACTTATCTTTAGGAAGTGTGTGGTGACAATGGTTTCCCCAGTCCAGTTTTGACCTCGGCGTGCCTTTGCAAGGAAACTTGTTGGCCCTGGGCATAACGGTTAGTAATGGACTTGACTAGAAGTTCACATGTGCGGGGCACATGGTGAAAGTCTAGAGGCATCGTTGAGAGGTAAGGGTTTCAGGTTGTATCCAGCCCTCGCTGGACATGAAATGCCTAGACTGTCTCAACAAGGGGAGTTGCTTGGAGCAACCGGCCGGCGCGCCCACCTTAGGAAACATGGGTTACTTTGTGCATCTCATCCCACCCTCGTGGGACGCGAAGCCTCATGTGAAATAAGGATCCCATCTCACTAGGAAGTCTTAAACTTCCCGATTGACTTTGTGGGTTATCAATTCGAATTTAAAATAGTGGGAGCAGTAATCATTTAAAACAAGTCCAGTTTAAATGATTCGAAGTAGTACTAATCTGTTCTTCTTGGGTGTTGTAGAACAATGGCTACGAACACTGGCGGATTATCACTGCGATCACTCCTTGATAAGGATAAGTTAGTTGGAACTAACTTTATGGACTGGCATCAGAACTTGAGGATAGTCCTCAAGCTCGAGAAGAAGCTGTATGTCCTTGAACAGGCTCTTCCTGCGGCTCCTCCGCCTAATGCCCGAACGGCAGACAGAGATGCTTATAGAAAGCATCAGGATGACTCTTTAGAGGTTGCATGTCTTATGCTAGCCAGCATGGCACCTGAACTGCAGGTGCAATATGAGGACCAGAACGTTTTTTAGATGATCACTCATCTGAAACAGATGTTCAAGGCTCAGGCTAGAACTGAGTGATTTGACACCACCAAAGCAGTCTTTCGGTGTAAGTTTTCTGAGGGTGCACCAGTGAGACCCCATGTTCTCTAACTCATTGGGAATGTGGATCATCTCAGGAGACTGGGACATACCATAGACACGAGCTGGTTGTGGATCTTATTCTGCATTCCCTGCCCCCTAGCTTCAGTCCGTTTATTATTAATTTCAACATGAACCGGATTGAGTGCACACGGGAGGAATTGATGAATATGCTCCAAACAGCCGAGCGAGAGATGGGTAAGACCAAACCCAATTCTGTTCTTTTGGTCCCTGTGACCAAGAAGATAAAGAAGAAGGGTAAGGCACGTGCTAAGAGCAATGCCAGAGGTCCTACCAAAGCACTGAAGAAAAAGGCGAAGAAGTCAAAGGACCAGAGGTGTTTTCACTGTGGCGAGCAGGGTCACTGGAGAAGGGACTGCAAGCAGCTTCAGAATGAGGAGAAGAAAGGCTTGGCCTTAACTTCTAGCTCAGGTATCTATGTTATAGGAGTCAATCTTTCTACTTCTATGTCATAGGTATTGGATACCGCATGTGGAGCTCATATTTGTACAAATATGCAAGGGCTCAAGAAAAGTAGATCGGTGCGGCCTGGAGAGATTAACCTACGCGTTGGAAACGAGGCACAGGTTGCTGCTGTTGCTGTAGGCGTTTTGACTCTCTCCTTGCCTTCTGGACTTCAATTAGAACTAGATAATTGCTTTTGTGTACCTTCACTTACTAAGAACATTGTATCCATTCCTTGCTTAGCAAAGAAAGGATTTAAATTTGAAATAAATAAGAAATCTTGTTCTTTTTCATTTGCAAATATGTTCTATGGGAAGGGTACTTTGTGCAATGGTCTATATATCTTGGATATGGAAAGTTCTATTTGTAACATAAGTAATAAAAGGACCAAACTAAGTGGTTCAATTGGTGCTTTCCTATGGCATTGTCGATTAGCCCATATAAACAAGAATCGCATCCAACAACTCCATGCAAATGGATTGTTAGATTCAAGTTCCTTGGAGGAATTTGATACTTGTGAACCTTGTTTATTAGGGAAAATGACAAAGGCGCCCTTCACCAAGATTGGTGAGAGGACAGAAGGTTTATTAGATCTCATACATACTGATGTGTGTGGGCCTTTCAATAAACAAGCCAGAGGAGGGTACAACTACTTCATTACCTTCACTGATGACTTCAGTAGGTATGGCTATGTCTACTTAATGAGACATAAATCTGAGTCCTTTGAGAAATTCAAGGAGTTCAAGAATGAAGTAGAGAACCAGCTTGGAAGATCCATTAAAGCTCTTCGATCAGATCGAGGTGGAGAATACCTGAGCGGTGAGTTCTTTGACTATCTGAAAGAGTGTGGGATCATATCCCAACTCACTCCTCCTGGAACACCTCAATGGAATGGTGTGTCTGAAAGGAGAAATCGAACTTTATTGGATATGGTTCGATCTATGATGAGTCATGCAACTCTACCTCCATCATTCTGGGGGCATGCACTAGAAACAGCTTCTCTAATACTGAATAATGTTCCATCTAAGAGTGTCTCCAAAATACCATACGAGATGTGGAGTGGGAGACGCCCTAATCTCACTTTTATCAAGATCTGGGGATGTGAGGCTTATGTCAAACGTCAGGATTCTAGAGAACTAGAACCTAGATCTGATAAATGTGTGTTTGTGGGGTATCCTAAGGAAACTAAATGATACTACTTCTATGTCCCAACCGAGAATAAAGTTTTTGTTGCTCGGGGTGCTATCTTTCTAGAGAAATAATTTCTCATGAAAGAAGTTAGTGGGAGGAAGTTTGACTTGGATGAGGTCCAAGTGCAAGCACAAGACAAAGAGATGGAATCTGAGCCACCTGCATCGGTTGCTAGCCAACCTGAAGCTCAGACACAGGTCCCGCGTAGGTCTGGGAGAATTCGTCGTGCACCTGAAAGGTATGGGTCGCTGCCGACCCAACACGATGAGATCTTCATCATTGAGGATGAACCCATAACCTATGATGAGGCGGTCAGTGGACTGGACTCCGAGAGATGGCTTGACGCCATGCGATCTGAAATGGATTCCATGTCGGCTAACCAAGTCTGGGATTTGGTTGAGCTGCCTGATGGGGTAAAACCCATAGGGTGTAAATGGGTCTTCAAGAGGAAGATAGACATGGATGGCAATATAGTTACCTATAAGGGTAGACTAGTGGCTAAAGGATTTAAACAAGTCCGCGGGGTGGACTATGATGAAACCTTCTCGCCAGTTGCCATGTTCAAATCCATTCGGATTCTGCTTGCTATAGCTGCATATCATGACTATGAGATATGGCAGATGGATGTGAAGACAGCGTTCCTTAACGGGAAGCTGACTGAGGATGTGTATATGACACAACCTGATGGCTTCATCCATCCTGCAGAGGCCAATAAGGTCTGCAGGCTAAAGAGATCCATTTATGGATTAAAGCAAGCTTCTCGAAGTTGGAATCTTTGATTTGACGAAGCCATGAGAGATTATGGCTTTATCAAAAGCGAAGATGACGCCTGTGTATACAGAAAATTCAGTTGGAGCTTGGTGATTTTTCTGGTCTTGTATGTTGATGACATACTGCTCATCGGAAACGACATACCTAGTCTTCAAGCTGTGAAGACATGGTTGGGGAAGTGTTTCGAGATGAAAGTCTTAGGGGAGGCCGCCTATATTCTAGGCGTAAGGATCTACCGGGATAGATCCAAGAGGCTCCTGGCCCTTAGTCAGAGTACCTACATTGATAAGGTCCTGGAGAGGATCAACTTGGAGCAATCCAAGAAAGGATACCATCCAGTAAGACATGGCCTTGCTCTCTCAAAGAGCTATTGTCCTACAACACAGGCTGAGAGGGATGACATGAGTCGAATTCCTTATGCTTCGGCAGTAGGATCAATCATGTATGCAATGTTGTGTACTAGACCAGATGTGGCATATGCTGTAAGCATAACCAGCCGATACCAATCCAATCCAGGTCTGCAGCACTGGGTGGCTGTAAAGAACATCCTAAAGTATCTGAGAAGAACTAAGGATTTGTTCTTGGTCTATGGGGGACAGGAAGAGCTCAGTATGCAGGGCTATACTGATGCATCGTTCCAGTCTGACCCTGACGACTTTAGATCGCAGGCCAGCTATGTGTTCAAGATAAATGGAGGCGCTGTATGCTGGAAGAGCTTCAAGCAATCCACCATAGTAGATTCTACAACCGAGGCTGAGTACGTGGCCGCTTCTAAGGCAGCCAAGGAAACTATTTGGATAAGGAAGTTCTTATGTGATCTTCAGGTGGTCCCTAGTGCAATGGATCCCATTGAACTCTACTGTGACAACAATGTAGCAATTGCACAAGCAAAGGAACCACGGTATCATCAAAGATCCAAACACATACTCAGAAGATTTCACCTAATCAGAGAGATCATTGACAGAGGTGATGTCAAGATTAGCAGAGTTGACACAGAGAACAATCTGGCAGACCCATTGACCAAGGCTTTGGCGCAGCAGAAGCATGATGGTCATGCTAGAGATATGGGGTTGAGATTCCTCAACTTCTAGGTCTTAGTGCAAGTGGGAGATTGTTGGTGTATATGCCCTATGACCTAGTTTTGGTCCACTTATGTACTACTTGACTTTGATATTTATATCATTCTGGCATTGTCGTTATCTATGTTTGTTTACATCTGTGCATATGTACTGACATGATAATGTCCATGGAGACAGATTGGATCTGTGCTTGAACTATAGTCCCTAGTCAATGTACCTTAGTGGATATGGGATAGCTATAGTACTTGTGAGACTGGTATGTGGGCTGGTTAGGCACATGGTGCTAACGCAGACACATAGGGTATATCATTGGAGGATATACTGGATAGACCCGCTGTGAGGCTATGACTTGGTGTCATGAGTTATCCTCACAAGTGACAGGAGATGCATTGATCCCTTGACTTGAGGTCATTGATCATTCTATATGGTTAGGGACTTGCTTTGATACAACCTAACACCTCGCCGTAGTTGGGAGGTCATAACGGTTGTCATTGAGCATGTCACGACCCATATGAGAAGGTCAATGGACAGACAAAGGATTTGCCCCTTCCTTAGGGAAGTATGATATCCATGGAGCTCCTCTGTGGTTCTATGACT
Source organism: Costus lasius (assembly GCA_027563935.2). Classification (NCBI taxonomy): domain Eukaryota; kingdom Viridiplantae; phylum Streptophyta; class Magnoliopsida; order Zingiberales; family Costaceae; genus Costus; species Costus lasius. Next base: position 57,892,117 of record CM050454.1, on the reverse strand, counting down.
CAGAGTGTATGGCCATACCCAGGTGAGAACCTGTTTTAGTCATAGCCATGTGATTGGGTGAAAACTAGTGGTGACACACTTGTCCAATCGAATATCAGTTCGGCAAAGAGACTGTAATGCATCTGTACCTAGTTGTGATGATGGGGATGTCGATGTCGATATCCATTCCAATGACCTGGGTAGCAACGATGCACTGCTATGTGCCACTCACTGCTCGTGATGACCTTTGGTTAGCACTGCCAGCGTCAGAGGAACCTACAGGGTCGCACACCTTGATACTTGAGTTCTCGTATTGATCGGGAAGCCTTATGATCGAGTTATTGGATAACTCGGATCTAATTGGGAGATTTCATCAGCGCCAATGGGCCTGATGAGATGGAAGAAACTTATTGGAGCCAACTTCTGTTTTTAGCATATTGGCCGAATTAACCATGGTTAGCCTCATTTCACCATGGGTTAAGTTGGATCAGATCCAATCGCTTGGTTAACATGGGTAATGGTTTTTGGGCTAGGCCCATTGCTAAGTTGGGCTCACTAATAAGTTGTCATGAAGAGAAGAAGGGCTAGAAGGGTATAATGGGGACAAGTCTTCTCCCCTAGGCGCCTATGGGCATAATGGGGAGAAGTGGCACAATTTGCTTCATAAGGAAGCAATTGGCGCCTCCCCCCTTTATCCCTTATGGTATGAATGCCTATATGGCATTGCTTGGGGCGCAAGGCAAGGCCTTGGCACACAAAGAAAGGCATGGGCACAAAAAGGAATGGTTGAATGAGAATTATGGAAATGTCTTGGAGACTTTCCTTGCCTCAAACCTTCTCATCCTAGCCGCCCACTTGTCTTGATCCTAGCCTTTCATAAACCACCTCTTTCCCTATAAAAGAGCACCTAGCCATCCCCCCTCTTATTAGTGATCAATCCTTGGAGGCGTAAGCAAAAGAGAGGGGCGAAAGCTTGGAGGCTCTTGGCGCAACTTCTCTTCCTCCAACATCTAGCCGCAAGCACAAGTCTTCTTCTCCTTTCCTCTTGGCGCAAGGAGCTTTGGTGCTTGGCGGCTTGAACTTGGTTACTTCTTCTCTTGGCGCATCCTCTCCTCTTGGTGACGCAAGTGAAGTGGAGCATCTCCTTAAGGCTGGGACCTTCTTCCCGAGGCTAGCACCGGGTGTGGAAGAAGAGGACTCAAGAGATCCGTGTGTGTGAGACTACAGAGGGCGCACACTTGGGTGCCTGCATCGACATCACTCCAAACCGCTCTTAAGGTATTTCCTAACTCATCGTGTCGACTCTCTTGCTTGCGATCTTCACTGGGTTTTTGGGACCGGCCTGTTTCGGTGATATTGCTTCCGCTGTGCAATGTATGTTGTAATCTCTATCTCTAAAAATTGTAAAATATCCCCGGGGTTTCCTAACAACCAAGTCATAGCCTCACAGCGGGTCGGTCCAGTATATCCACCATTGATATACCCATATGTTTGCGTTAGCACCTCGTGCCTAACCAGCCCATATACTAGTCTCACAAGTACCAGAGCTATCCTATATCCACTCAGGTACATCGACTGGGGACAATCATTTGAGCACAGATCCAATCTGTCTCCAGGGACATTATCATGTAAGTACACAATCGCAGGTGTAGACAAACAATGATAACAACAATGCCAGAAAGATATATATATGAATATCAGAGTCAAGTAGTACAAAGATGGACCAAAACTAGGTCCTAGGGCATATACACCAACAATCTCCCACTTGCACTAAGACCTAGAGGTTGAGCAACCTCAACCCCATATCTCTAGTACGACCATCATGCTTCTACTGCGCCAAAGCCTTGGTCAGTGGGTCTGCTAGATTGCTCTCTGTGTCAAATCTGCTAATCTTAACATCACCTCGATCAATGATCTCTCTGATCAGGAGAAATCTCCTGAGTATGTATTCGGACCTTTGATGAGACCGTTGTTAGGGTATGCCCTTAAGGCTAATGTTTGAGGCCTTGGGATTGTAAAAGTATCATGTAATAAACTCTTGTGTTTATAAAGGCAATGGTTATTATTCAGTTTGTTACATTGTCTGCTGCAATAACTGTGCTTCTGAATAATATCTCAAAGCTGTTCAGCTAGGCTGACATGCATATGTCCTTAGTCGAGATATCTTGGTGAACATGAGACAGCCTTGATATGATTGAGACTAATATGTGTTCTAATCTTATAGGATGCTTCGAGCATGGAATAAGATGTAGACTCATGGGTACATTGGATGTACTGGACAGACCCTACTAGGATATTCAATTGCATGTCACAATGTGAATAATCCTTGTTTGCATCAAGTGGCACATATCCTCTGACTTGAGATCACTTGTGTTTCTAGATGATGATTGTCATTGTTTTGAGGTAGTTCAATATCATTTGAAACATAATGATTATAGACTATCTTGGATAATGATCATGAGTCAGGTTAGGACACTAGTGATAGATAAAGGATTGCCGTCTCCTTGTTCAAGGAGTGTGGTGTTCTAAAGGGGCCCCCCTGAATGAGATGATTGAGAAAGTGTATGGCCATACCCAGGTGACTATGTTCATCTGATCTAATCATGCTCATCATATTGGAGTCACAGGCTTGACACGCTTGTCCAATAAGAACATCCAGTGGCAAAGGAAACATGTATGCCTAGTGAAGTGCATTCACCCTTGTGCTGTGTTTTGGGAGTAGTCTTGGAAGACTCTTTCCTTTATATCGGGAGACAGTGATGTGTTGCTAGATACCCCTCACTGATCGTGATAACGAAAGTTATCATTACCGACATTCAAAGGAAACCCTCAGGGTCGCACAATTTGATGATATGGCTTACTTGAGTCAGATCGTGTGGACTGAATTGTTTGGGTTCAGTTTAAAGGGATTTAATCTCTGATTGTAAGTGAGATCTGGTCTGATCATGTTTGATTGATTAGGGCTTGAGATCGGTAAGCTTCGATCGAGAGAGGTGATGCTAGATCGGTGAGATCAGGAGCATCAGGAGATGAACGGTTAGATCTTGAACCTTAGGGTTTGATATGATCTAGACCAAAGGGGGCTTGGGCTTATTTGATTTGGTTTGTTGAACCAAATGCAATTAAACCAAAAGAGAACTGGTTCACTTATGTGAACGCATGGTTCGAAAGGGTGATGGCGTTTTGGTCGTTTATGAGTGCATGCTTCCATTTATGGTAAGTCATCATGGCCTCTTCTTCAAAACGCCTAACGCCAAGCCGTTCACCACTTGACTTCACTTCGCTTGGCTTCTTGCAATTGGCATGTGGAGAAGAGGTGGACAAACGTGTGGAGCTCTCGCCCAAGCAAGATCTCGTCTCCCATCCCTTCCATTCGGCAAGGACACTTGAAGATCTTTGCTAGCACAAAGATCAACAAGAAGAAGCCATCTCTCTTCTTGTGTGCGTCACTTGTGGAGAAGATCTCTCTTGGTCTTTGCTTCCAAGCCGCCTCCTTCTCATGGCCATGGTAACGCATCTTTCACTTGATGTTTAAGTTGATCATATGAATGTATAGCATGCGATCAAATGTGAAACCCTAATTCCGCTGCTAAAATAAAGAAAGGTCACTTGCGCCCCCCTCTTGAAAGGGGTACTCACCTTAGGGTTTCTCGCTCCCCCTTGAAGGGGACCCTAACAATTGGTATCAGAGCGGTTAATATATGTTCATATGATTGCTTTGTTTGTTTTGTGATCCTTGTTAGTATAGATCTATTTCACATGCGCAACCACATGCTAGGTTTTAGGTGTTTGGCGCATGTGTGATGTTCATGTTTATGCATGTTCTTGTTGGCGCATGTTAAGTATGTTGAATGGTATTTCATCAAAACTTATATCTACTTGCGCGCAAACATTTAGATCTATATGCACTTACTATAAACCTTAGACGGGTTGATGGGGTTGAAGTCACCCTCTAGGTTAGATCCAATAGTCTGATCAGACCATCTGACAGCCTAGATGGATCGACCAGATGGCACCTGTGCGCAAGCACAAGGTGGCTATAGGTCGATTGCATCACAGGCGTGTAGCGAGGTCTGGTTGAGACAACCAGTGAACACACATGAGTTAGGCCCGGGGTCACACCCGCTTGCCAGAACTCATGTTGGTTGTTCAGCCCTTGGCGCATGCATGGTTGACCATTAGGTCAACTCGAGTCAGTTAGGACTTGGTGCATGAAAGGGCATGGATCTAACTAGATTGATGAGTGGATCCCTATCAATGGACCGTTGTAAGGTTGTAGGGCACATAAGAAAATTAAAATTGATGCCAATGGGTTTTCAAAACTTTTATTTTCTTTATAATGGATCACATGTTGATTGCATGATGCCATGATGTTTGTTTATTTAATCTTATGTGGGATGCCCAATTTAATGTGTGCTGTGCTGGGGCCTGCGAGCCTGGAATTAAACTTGTAAATTAATTTTTATTGTGATCTGCGAATCACATTTTTAATTAATTTATTGTATAATTGACCTGCGAGTCAAGCTTGTCTAGATAGATCAAAATGTATTTGATTAGACAAGAGCACAAAAGCACACATCGCAGAGGCGCATTCAGCTGGTGGGCGCACCTGAGCTGCATTGAGCGCTAGGGCCCTGGGTTGGACCAGATGAGATGCAAAAGACCCAAGAAAAGCAAGTGAAGACTTAAGTTAATTAAGGTCTTACTTAGGCTATGGGCTTTTACCACATAAGATCCATGCTTTCTTTTATTGTTTAATAATTAGAATTGCATGAGTTATTTATCTTCTGCTATAGCCATAGGATTTGCCTGATAGTAAGAAGATAAAAGACCGTTAAAATCCAAACGCTAAAATATCAAGCACGTAATGCCTTCTGACGCGAAACCTCACTGTTCTGACTATCGTTGGAGCCGTGTTGTACCCACTCAGTGGGCACATCCATCTATCTTCAGACGGTGCGGGATTACACCTGCGTGTTACAGAGAAGGGATTTATCGCTTCTCGTTGCTCAGCATAGCACGTGGTGGTCCAGGGAGTAGGTCGGGTCAGCTTGACCATGTAGGCTACATATGTGGCGCATATGGTAGCGCATGGAGGCAGCCATCTGAGGGATCAGAGACTGTGTTGTACCAACTCAGTTGGCACAGTCTGCTGGATTGCCCAGGTGAAGGGGAATCGCACGGGTTGGCGATTGGCTGGAACAGCCTACCAGAAATTAGTGCTTGTCATCTCTGTGCATCTTATCTCGCCTGAGCGGGACGCGGAGACCAAGTATGAAATCTGGATCCCATCTCACTAAAAGAGTTCTACTCTTTCGGGCTGTTTTGCTGGATTTTTCAGCCAGATAAAATAGTGAGAAAAAGAATCATTCTTAAGTCCTGATTGATTCTTAACATTGATACTGATCTTGCTGTTCTTGCATTGTTGTAGATTCCTGCAGCAACGAACACCATGAGCTTCAATGTGCGATCCCTACTAGAAAGGGAGAAGTTTGCTGGGCCAAACTTCTCAGACTGGTTCGGACACCTTAAGATCGTTCTTAAGGCAGAGAGTAAACTGTATGTCCTCGAGACGGCTGTGCCGCCTCAACCCGCTGCGAACGCCGCAAGGGCGGTTCGTGATGCCTATGAAAAGCACGTCAATGATAGCATTGATGTCGCTTGCCTGATGCTAGCGTCTATGACGCCACCGCTGCAGCGTCAGCATGAGGATATGTCGGCTATAGAGATTATAGCGAACCTCAAGATGCTGTATGCTGCACAGGCGAGGACAGAACGCTATAATCTGACAAAGCTTTTCTTTCAGAGCAAACTGGCTGAAGGGAGCCCAGTGGGAGCTCACGTGCTCAAGATGATTGGGCACAAGGAGGCTCTGGAGAAACTGGGGCATACCATCAACCAGGAGCTTGCTGTAGACATTATTCTGCAGTCTCTCCCGCCCTCTTTCGATGCGTTCATTATTAACTTTAATATGAACAAAATCGATTGTACTCCGGCAGAGCTGCTGAATATGCTCTTGACTACTGAGGAAACTCTGAAGAGAAAGCCTTCAACCTCTGTCTTAATGGTTCCTTCCAGGAACAAGAAGAAGGGGAAGAAGGGCAAAGCCCCTGTCAAGAGTTACAGCAAGGCTCTGAAACAGAAGGTAAAGCGGTCAAAGGACAACAGGTGTTTCCACTATGGCCAGCTGGGTCACTGGAAAAAGGACTATAAAGCGCTCCAAGGAGATAAGAGGGGAAGCATTGCTTCTGGCTCAGGTATATATGTGACTGAGGTCATGTTATCTTCTTCTTCCATTTCATGGGTGTTGGACACTGCATGTGGAGTTCACATTTGTTCAAATGTGCAGGAACTCAAGAGAAGAAGGCAGGTGGGACAGCATGAGGTGGACCTACGCGTTGGAAACGGGGCACGGGTTGCTGCTGTTGCTGTAGGGGATTATCACATCTCATTACCATCTGGCATTGTATTAGAATTAAACAATTGTTATTTTGTACCCAGTATTACCAAAAATATTATCTCTATTCCTGCTCTTGCCAGGAAAGGGTTTTCCTTTGAATGCAAGATTTCAAAGTGTTATCTTACTCTTGATAATATTGTTTATGCTACTGGTTCAATTAACAATGGGTTATTCATGTTGGACATGGAATATTCTATACAAAACATTGATAATAAGAAAGCCAAGTATGCTGATGACAGCACCTTGCTATGGCATAGTCGTTTAGGCCATATTAACAAGAAGCGCATTAAGCGGTTGCATGATCATGGACTGCTGGGATCATTCTCCTATGAGGAGATTGATACATGCAAAGCTTGTTTAATGGGTAAAATGACGAAGTCTCCTTTTCCTCACAAAGGTCAAAGGGCTTCAGGTTTACTTGACCTTATACACAGTGATGTGTGTGGGCCATTTAATAAACATGCCAGAGGTGGCTATCAGTACTTCATTACCTTTACTGATGATTTCAGTAGATATGGGTATGTCTATTTAATGAGACATAAAAGTGAATCTTTTGACAAGTTCAAAGAGTTCAAAAATGAAGTACAGAATCAGCTAGGCCGAAATATCAAGGCACTTCGTTCTGATCGAGGTGGAGAATACTTGAGTCATGCGTTTACTGACTATCTGAAGGAGTGTGGGATTATCTCACAGCTCACTCCACCAGGAACACCGCAATGGAATGGTGTGTCCGAGAGGAGAAATAGAACGTTACTTGATATGGTTCGTTCTATGATGAGTCAGGCTACTCTTCCTTACTCCTTTTGGGGATTTGCACTGGAAACAGCTGCAAAGGTACTAAACCGAGTGCCATCCAAGGCCGTTTCAAAGACTCCATATGAATTATGGTATGGGAAACAGCCTAGCTTGACATTTATTAAGATCTGGGGTTGCGAGGCTTATGTCAAAAAGCTCGCCTCTGGGAAACTGGAGAGCAGATCTGAGAAATGCATCTTTGTCGGTTACCCTAAGGAAACTAAGGGTTATTATTTCTACGATCCCAAAGAGAACAAGGTATTTGTTGCTCGAACGGCCATATTTCTTGAGAAGGAGTTTCTTCTGCAAGAAGCTAGTGGGAGAGAAATAAAGCTGGATGAGAATCCAGAGGAAGGACAAAGTAGTCAAGCACAGTTGGATGAGCCTGAGCCGGTAGAACAGGTTACTGAACAACCTGAGGCTCAGATATCACGGGAACCGCAAAGATCGGGAAGGATCCGTCGACGGCCTGAGCGCTATGACGGAGTCTACATCATTGACAATGATGAACCCCTGACTTATGCGGATGCGGTCAGTGGACCGGAGTCAGCTAGATGGCTTGAAGCTATGCGAGCCGAGATGGACTCCATGTCAGATAACCAAGTCTGGGATTTGGTTGATCCGCCTCCGGGAGTTATCCCTATAGGCTGTAAATGGATCTTCAAGAAGAAGATTGACATGGATGGTAACGTGGTTACTTATAAAGGTAGGCTTGTTGCGAAAGGTTTCAAACAAATCTACGGGATAGATTATGATGAAACTTTCTCACCTGTGGCCATGTTTAAGTCTATTCGGATTCTTTTCGCGATAGCAGCATATTACGATTATGAGATCTGGCAGATGGATGTGAAGACCGCTTTCCTTAATGGAAATCTGGATGAGGATGTGTATATGACACAACCTGAAGGTTTCACTAATCCATCAGATCGTCATAAAATATGCAAGTTAAAGAAGTCCATTTATGGACTTAAACAAGCATCTAGAAGCTGGAATATTCGTTTTGATGAATCAATCTCTGAGTTTGGTTTCATCAAGAACGAGGATGACCCGTGTGTATATAAGAGGTTTAGTGGGAGCGTGATTACTTTCCTAGTCCTCTACGTCGATGATATCTTAATCATTGGAAACGATATTCCTGAAATGCATGCTGTTAAAGCATGGCTAAGGAAATGTTTCCAGATGAAAGATCTAGGAGAAGCAGCCTATGTATTAGGTGTGAAGATCTACAGGGATAAATCTAAGAGGCTTCTCGGGCTGTGCCAGAGTACTTACATCGATAAAGTCCTGGAGAGATTTCATTTAGAGAATTCTAAACGAGGATATCTTCCAGTCAGACATGGTCTGAATCTTTCGAAGAGTCAGTGTCCACAAACACAGACTGAGAAAGATGAAATGGACAATACGCCTTATGCTTCGGCTATTGGGTCCATTATGTATGCGATGTTGTGTACTCGCCCTGACGTCGCTTACGGGTTAAGCGTGACCAGTCGATTCCAAAGTAATCCAGGTATGGCGCACTGGATTGCAGTCAAGAACATTTTAAAATATCTGCGGAGGACCAAAGATATGTTCTTGATATATGGTGGTCAGGAAGAACTCAGTATAGAAGGATATACTGACGCTTCGTTCCAGTCGGACCAGGATGATTTTCGATCGCAATCAGGCTATGTTTTTAGCTTGAATGGTGGAGCAGTGGTGTGGAAGAGTTTCAAACAGTCTACTGTTGCTGATTCCACAACAGAAGCCGAGTATGTTGCAGCCTCGGAAGCATCCAAGGAGGCAGTGTGGATTCGTAAGTTCGTGAGAGAACTTGGTGTTGTTCCTTCGAGTGCAGATCCTTTGGTTATCTTCTGTGATAACACTGGAGCCATCGCACAAGCAAAGGAACCACGGTCGCACCAGAAGTCCAAGCACATACAGAGACGGTTTCACTTGATCCGGGAGATCATGGATCGTGGCGAGATCAAAATATGCAAGGTTCATACAGACGACAATCTGGCTGACCCGCTTACCAAGCCTCTGGCGCAGCAGAAGCATGAGAAGCACTGTAATAATATGGGTTTGAGATTTCTCAACCATTAGATTAAGTGCGAGTGGGAGATTGTTAGGGTATGCCCTTAAGGCTAATGTTTGAGGCCTTGGGATTGTAAAAGTATCATGTAATAAACTCTTGTGTTTTTAAAGGCAATGGTTATTATTCAGTTTGTTACATTGTCTGCTGCAATAACTGTGCTTCTGAATAATGTCTCAAAGCTGTTCAGCTAGGCTGACATGCATATGTCCTTAGTCGAGATATCTTGGTGAACATGAGACAGCCTTGATATGATTGAGACTAATATGTGTTCTAATCTTATAGGATGCTTCGAGCATGGAATAAGATGTAGACTCATGGGTACATTGGATGTACTGGACAGACCCTACTAGGATATTCAATTGCTTGTCACAATGTGAATAATCCTTGTTTGCATCAAGTGGCACATGTCCTCTGAGTTGAGATCACTTGTGTTTCTAGATGATGATTGTCATTGTTTTGAGGTAGTTCAATATCATTTGAAACATAATGATTATAGACTATCTTGGATAATGATCATGAGTCAGGTTAGGACACTAGTGATAGATAAAGGATTGCCGTCTCCTTGTTCAAGGAGTGTGGTGTTCTAAAGGGGCCCCCCTGAATGAGATGATTGAGAAAGTGTATGGCCATACCCAGGTGACTATGTTCATCTGATCTAATCATGCTCATCATATTGGAGTCACAGGCTTGACACGCTTGTCCAATAAGAACATCCAGTGGCAAAGGAAACATGTATGCCTAGTGAAGTGCATTCACCCTTGTGCTGTGTTTTGGGAGTAGTCTTGGAAGACTCTTTCCTTTATATCGGGAGATAGTGATGTGTTGCTAGATACCCCTCACTGATCGTGATAACGAAAGTTATCGTTACCGACATTCAAAGGAAACCCTCAGGGTCGCACAATTTGATGATATGGCTTACTTGAGTCAGATCGTGTGGACTGAATTGTTTGGGTTCAGTTTAAAGGGATTTAATCTCTGATTGTAAGTGAGATCTGGTCTGATCATGTTTGATTGATTAGGGCTTGAGATCGGTAAGCTTCGATCAAGAGAGGTGATGCTAGATCGGTGAGATCAGGAGCATCAGGAGATGAACGGTTAGATCTTGAACCTTAGGGTTTGATATGATCTAGACCAAAGGGGGCTTGGGCTTATTTGATTTGGTTTGTTGAACCAAATGCAATTAAACCAAAAGAGAACCGGTTCACTTATGTGAACGCATGGTTCGAAAGGGTGATGGCGTTTTGGTTGTTTATGAGTGCATGCTTCCATTTATGGTAAGTCATCATGGCCTCTTCTTCAAAACGCCTAACGCCAAGCCGTTCACCACTTGACTTCACTTCGCTTGGCTTCTTGCAATTGGCGTGTGGAGAAGAGGTGGACGAACGTGTGGAGCTCTCGCCCAAGCAAGATCTCGTCTCCCATCCCTTCCATTCGGCAAGGACACTTGAAGATCTTTGCTAGCACAAAGATCAACAAGAAGAAGCCATCTCTCTTCTTGTGTGCGTCACTTGTGGAGAAGATCTCTCTTGGTCTTTGCTTCCAAGCCGCCTCCTTCTCATGGCCATGGTAACGCATCTTTTACTTGATGTTTAAGTTGATCATATGAATGTATAGCATGCGATCAAATGTGAAACCCTAATTCCGCTGCTAAAATAAAGAAAGGTCACTTGCGCCCCCCTCTTGAAAGGGGTACTCCCCTTAGGGTTTCTCGCTCCCCCTTGAAGGGGACCCTAACAACCGTGGTTCCTTAGCATGTGCAGTTCCCATTGTTGTCATAGTAGAGCTCAATGGGATCCATTGCACTTGGAACCACCTGAAGTTCAGAAAAGAACTTCCTGATCCAAACGGCTTCATTTGCTGCCTCAGAAGCAACCACATACTCAGCTTCGGTTGTAGAATTATCTATGGTGGATTGCTTGATGCTCTTCCAGCATACAGCACCTCCAACCATCTTAAACAAATAGTCGGTCTGCGATCTAAAGTCGTCAGGATCAGACTGGAATGACTCATCAGTGAAGCCCTGCACACTGAGCTCTTCCTGTCCCCCATATACCATATAGAATAAATCCTTAGTCCTTTTCAGGATACTCAAGGATATTCTTTACAGCCACCTAGTGCTGCAGACCTGGATTGGATTGGTATCAGCTGGTTATGCTTACAGCATAAGCCACATCTGGTCTAGTACACAGTATTGCATACATGATTGATCCCACTACCGAAGCATAGGGAATTCGACTCATGTTATCCCTCTCAGCCTATGTTGTAGGACACTGGCTCTTTGAGAGAGTAAGGCCATGTCTCACTGGAAGGTATCCTTTCTTGGATAGCTCCAAGTTGAACCTCTCCAGGACCTTATCAATGTGGGTACTCTGACTAAGGGCCAAGATCCTCTTGGATCTTTCCCGGTAGATCCTCACGCCTAGAATGTAGGCGGCCTCCCCTAAGTCCTTCATCTCGAAACACTTCCCTAACCATGTCTTCGCAGCTTGAAGACTAGGGATGTCGTTTCCGATGAGCAGTATGTCATCGACATACATGACCAGAAAAGTCACCAAGCTCCCACTGAATTTTCTGTATACACAGGCATCATCTTCACTTTTGATAAAGCCATAATCTCTCACAGCTTCATCAAACTGAAGATTCCAACTTCGAGATACTTGCTTTAATCCATAAATGGATTTCTTTAGCCTGCAGACCTTACTAGCATCTTCAGGATGGATGAAGCCATCAGGTTGTGTCATATACACATCCTTAGTCAGCTTCCTATTAAGGAACGCTATCTCCATGTCCATCTGTCATATCTCATAATCATGATATGCAACTATAGCAAGCAGAATCTGAATGGATTTGATCATGGCAACCAGCGAGAAGGTTTCATCATAGTCCACCCTGTGGACTTGTTTGAATCTTTTAGCCACTAGTCCACCTTTATAGGAAACTATGTTGCCATCCATGTCTGTCTTCCTCTTAAAGACCTATTTACACCCTATGGGTTTTACCCCATCAGGTAGCTCAACCAAATCCCAGACTTGGTTAGCCGAGATGGAATCCATCTCGGATCTTATGGCCTCAAGCCATCTCTCGGAGTCCGGTCCACTGACCGCCTCATCATAAGTCCTGGGTTCATCCTTAATGATGAAGATCCCATCGTGTTGGGTCGGCAGTGACCCATACCTCTCAGGTGCACGACGAATCCTCCCAGACCTACATGGGGCCTGTGTCTGAGCCTCAGGTTGCCTAGCAACCGGTGCAGGTGGCTCAAGTTCCATCTCTATGTCTTGTGGTTGCACTTGGACCTCGTCCAAGTCAAACTTCCTCCACTAACTTCTTGAAGAGTCCCCTTCAAGGGGGAGCGCAAGCAGATGAAACCCTAATTCAGGGGGCACATGCAATTTTGCTAGGGTTTCAACAACACAATCGCTTATATGCTCATATGATCAACTTTGATAGATGGATTAGATCAAGAAGGAGATCATACCAATGCCATCGAATTGGATGGTGCCTTGGAAGCAAAGACGCAAGTGCTCCTTCTCCAAAGGTGACGCACACAACAAATGAAGATGGCTTGCTCCTTTGAATCCTTTGTGCTAGCAAAGTGCTTCAAAGGGTCCTTGTCGCGTGAGGATGATGAGAGATCAAGCTTGGCCGAGACTTCCTTCTCTCCTCTTTTCGTCAAGTCTTCACACCACCGAAAAATGGAGAAGCCCTCACAAGAGAGAGATCGGCGAGAGAGTTAACCTCCCACACTAATGTGGAGGCGTTACATACATTCCATTTGGAAACCGAATTCCCAAAATGGAAAGTAGTCAAGGCTCAAGCGTTCACCCTTAAGTGAACCAAGTGCTTAACTCATCTCCCATGAACCATGCGCTCATTCATGAGCCGGTTCAATGTCGGTTTGGTCCAAGACCAATTAACCCAAGCCATATGGTCTAGATCACAATAAACCCTAAAGGTTCAAGATCTAACCGTTCATTTCATGATGCTCCTGATCTCACCGATCTAGCATCAACTCTCTCGATCAAAGCTTACCGATCTAAAGCCCTAATCAATCAAACATGATCAGACCAGATCTCACTTATAATCAGAGATTAAATCCCTTCAAACTGAACCCAAACAATTCAGTCCACACGATCTGACTCAAGTAAGCCATATCATCAAATTGTGCGACCCTGAGGGTTTCCTTTAAATGTCCGTAACGATAACTTTCGTTATCACGATCAGTGAGGGGTATCTAGCAACACATCACTGTCTCTCGATATAAAGGAAAGAGTATTCCAAGACTACACCCAAACCACAGCACAAGTGTGAATCCATTCACAAGGCATACATATTTCCTTTGCCACTGGATGTTCTTATTGGACAAGCGTGTCAAGCCTGTAGCTCCAATATGATGAGCATGATTAGATCAGATGATCATAGTCACCTGGGTATGGCCATACACTTTCTCAATCATCTCATTCAGGGGGGGCCCTTTAGAACATCACACTCCTTAAACAAGGAGACGGCAATCCTGTATCTATCACTAGTGCCCTAACCTGACTCATGATCATTATCCAAGATAGTTTATAACCATTATGTTTCAAATGATATTGAACTACCTCAAAACAATGACAATCATCATTTAGAAACACAAGTGATCTCAAGTCAGAGGACATGTGCCACTTGTTGCAATCAAGGATTATTCACATTGTGACAAGCAATTGAATATCCTAGTAGGGTCTGTCCAGTACATCCAATGTACCCATGAGTCTACATCTTATTCCATGCTCGAAGCATCCTATAAGATTAGAGCACATATTAGTCTCAATCATATCAAGGCTGTCTCATGTTCACCAAGATATCTCGACTAAGGACAACATGATGTAGGGGTGATTCACAAAGCATGCAAACAACGATTTTCGAAAAATAGTTTTTTTGTAGTTTTATAAAGTAGAGAAACCGACTTATACTAACGAGGTTTGAAAATAATGTTTTTTGTAGTTTTTAAATAAGAAAACCGAATTAAACTACTTGCAAGAAAGAAAATGCTACTTGCTTCAAAGTAAATGACAATAAATGAAAAGAAGACTTACAGTGCGGCCCTTGAGCATAGAAGGACCGTCCTTCCCGTTCTTCACCGGTCCTACTCTGATGGAAGGTGTAGGTTACACACAGGGCAATCAGCAATCCCACACAGGCGTGGGTGAGTTATAAAGCAGATTAAAATAACTACACAATCAAATGTCAAGAGGGAGGCTAGTCCTCCAAATTCTCTTGCTAACACAAATATTGGACTAACTAAGAGGGGGGGAAAGAAAAGGGGAAGAGGGATGCGCCAAGCTCCTTTCCTTGCGCCAACTCCTACAAATCCGAGGGAAGTGTAGTAAGATGCTCTTAGATAATATGAAAAGAGAACACAAGAGGTTAGAACACTTAACTTATAGAATGGTCTTGAAGAGATCAAAGGATGCTTCCATGTTCTATGCGCCACTTGAGTTGTGTTCTTGCTTTGATGTTGAATGCTCTCGGTTTGACTTGGATGAAGTGATGAGGAAGAGAAGAGGAGAGGAGTCTCGGCTCTTGGAGAAGTAGGGGGGAAGATGAGGGGGTTTGGGCGACACAAGCACCCTAAGGAGAAGAAGTAGGCGACACAAGCACCTAGGCGACACAAGCACCTTTCTTTGGCTAGGAAACTAGTCAACAATTTTATTTCAACAATGCTTAATGCACATGATGCGATGGGGACATATTTATAGGTGGCTAGGGATGAGGATAAGGTGAGGGCAAGGTGGTCATTGGCCCCTTGCGCCCCTTACATAAGTGGGAGATTTCGAAATTAATTACAAGGCAATTAATGCAATTAATGGGCTGATATTGTTGTCTTCTTTGGAGAGTCTTCAAAGGAAAGCATTTGAATTTCGAATTTGCTTTCTTCCTTGTGTTGATGTCGCATGGATGGAGAGTTGACTTGAATTTGAATTCCTTCCAAGTTGGTTTGGGCGGCAATGAGATGAAGGAAAGGATTCACCATGATTTGTGGATCTAGATTAGGCGCTCCTTGATTTGTGGATCTAGAGTGGCGCCCCTTGATTGATGGATCTAGATTGAGCCTTTGCATTCATTTGTTGCTTGAGGGTGGCGCAAATGAATCCATGGGTTTGGTATCTTCTTCAATTGGAAAGGGCCTTGAAGTGGGGCTTTGAAGTGGAGTTGAGTTGGAAGTCCCCTTTGAGCTAGTTTGAAGTGAACCTTCCAAAATGGGAACTAGCTCCATGGAGTAGAGTGAGCTAGCTAGCTTGTATCCCTTGAGCCATCTTTAAATGTGTCCAACTACATGCACTAACCTACCATGATATTACAATGCACAACCTACCAACAACATTCATAAAAATAAACTACATGGTAGACTTTTGGGTGGAACTAACCTATCATGCCATGCAATGCAAATATGGAAAGTACTAAAAAGGAAAGTGGACTCTAAGTGAAGCCATACCTGATGGGCTTCCTCCGAGCCCTAGTGGATCTTCTAGGAGCTGTGTTAGGCCCTCCATCAATTCTCCCCGGGTTGGAAAAATTCTCCTCAGGAGAATTATCCTTGAATCCTTGGAGCAAATCTGGAGCAGCCAGGGCTAGCTCTGCCTCGGGGAGCCATGCCTCCTCACCGTTAGAGAACTTAACACGGTAAAACAGTTGTACCTCGTCAGGGGTGAGTCGGGTCTGGTCCTCAAGGATATCCACTATCTCTGGATCGAAGGGGGCCTCTGGTTCTTTGAGTGAGAGAGGCTCCTTGTATGCCGTGAGATCCTCCACGTTAACAGTGGTGGGGATCCCCAAATCTGGAGGCAGATCAAGCACGTATGCATTGTTGTTGATCTTGCCCACGATGGTGAAGGGTCCCAATCCCTTTGCATCCAGCTTGCGTCCGTGTCCTTGGATACGCTCCTCGCGGACTCGCAAAATCACCTGATCGCCTACATTGAATAACCTTTCTCGGCGTTTCTTGTTAGCAGCTTCGCAATATGAAACAGTAGAGTCTAGAATTTTTCTAAGAATCTCATGGTGCATTTGCGAAATATTGAAGGCATAATCACGAGCTGATAAAGAAGGCTTTAAACTCTTGGGTAAGGCAATCAGATCAATAGGTTTCTTAGGCTGATACCCTAAGTTTGCCTGAAAGGGGGAGAGACCTGTAGTCCTATTGACAACACTATTGTAGGAGAACTCGGCGGTGGGCAAGAGTTTGTCCCAAGTGCCGGGGTGTTCACCTACAAGGCTTCTAAGGATGTTCCCTAGTGATCGGTTGACCACTTCAGTCTGACCATCCGTTTGGGGATGATAGGCTGTAGAGAATTTCAGTTTGGTACCTAGTAAGGTCCACAAGGTCTTCCAGAAATAACTGACAAATCGGGTGTCCCTATCAGAAACTATGGTAAGGGGGGTACCATGTAGCCTAACAACTTCTTTAAAGAATAGCTTGGCTATGTGAGAGGCATCAGAAGTTTTATAGCAAGGGATGAAATGGGCCATCTTAGTGAATCTATCTACTACTACAAAGATGGAGTCATGCTTGCTAGATGTTCTGGGCAGCCCTAAGATAAAGTCCATGCTCAAGTCTTGCCATGGGGCTTGGGGAATGGGTAGCGGGGTGTAGAGTCCAGCACTATGCTTATGGGTCTTAGTTACTTGGCATGTCCTACAGTGGCTAACTACCTTAGCAACATCCCTGTTGAGGTTCGGCCAATAAAACCTCTCCTCAACCAAGGTTTGGGTTTTATCCCGACCATGGTGACCTGCAGACCCTCCTCCGTGTAGTTCCCAAATAAGGAATTCTCGAATTGAGGTCTTAGGGACACAAAGTATAGGTCCAAGAAATAAGAACCCATCCCTAAGGGTGTACAAAGGATGACTTAGGGGGTCAACACTAAGTTCAGCATGTATAGAAGCAAAATCAGGACAATCAAGATATGCAGTTTTCATATTTTCAAAGCCAGTAACTTGAACATGTAAAGTTTGCACAAGCAAAGTGACCCTACTTAAAGCATCAGCTACTTTGTTTTCCTTTCCTGATTTGTGTTTTAGGACAAAGGTGTACTGCTGGATATACTCTACCCATTTGGCATGCCTAAAATTCAACTTCTTTTGAGCACTAAGGTATGACAAAGCCTGGTGGTCACTATTAAGGATAAACTCATTATGAATCAAGTAGTGCCTCCAATATCTAAGAGATTGAACTACAGCATAAAATTCCTTGTCATAAGTTGAATATTTCTGTTTTGCCTCATTGAGTTTTTCACTGAAAAAGGCAACAGGGTGACCTTCTTGACTGAGGGTCCCTCCTATGCCAATCCCAGAGGCATCACAGTCAACCTCGAAGACTTTGCTGAAGTCAGGGAGTCTGAGGACTGGGGCTGTGGTCATCCTTACTTTAAGTTCACTAAAGGCTCGGCTAGCAGGTTTAGTCCAAGTAAAATCACCTAGTTTCAAGCAATTGGTGATAGGGGCAACAATAGTACTGAAGTTTCTAATAAACCTTCGGTAGAAGGTAGCTAAGCCATGGAAGCTCCTAACTTCAGTTAAAGTTTTGGGTTCGGGCCAGTCTAGGATAGCTTGGACCTTAGAGGGGTCAGCTTGAAGGCCCTGCTCAGACACTATAAACCCTAGAAAGACAACACTGCTAGAGAGGAAAGAACATTTCTTTAAGTTAACATAAAGCTTCTCTTTCCTAAGTAGTTCAAGGGTTTTCCTGAGATGATCTAGGTGAGCTTCCTTAGTTTTGCTAAAGATTAATATATCATCGAAATAAACAACTAGGAATCTACCTATGTAAGGTTTCAGGACCTGTGTCATAAGCCTCATAAAAGTAGAAGGGGCGTTAGTTAAGCCAAAGGGCATCACTAACCACTCATATAAACCATCTTTCGTTTTGAAAGCGGTTTTCCATTCATCCCCTTCTCTAACTCTAACTTGGTGGTATCCACTCCTAAGATCAAGTTTGGTGAACCATCTAGACCCAACTAGCATGTCTAACATATCATCCAGCCTAGGAATAGGGAATCTGTACTTTACAGTTATCTTATTGATGGCACGGCAGTCTATGCACATGCGCCAGCTGCCATCCTTCTTGGGAGTCAAGAGGGCTGGAACAGCACATGGACTAAGACTTTCCCTAATATAACCCTTGGCTAAGAGATCATCTACCTGTCTCTTAAGTTCAGTGTGCTCAGTAGGGTTCATCCTATAATGAGGGAGGTTGGGTAAAGTGGATCCAGGGACAAGATCTATAACATGCTGGATATCCCTAAGTGGTGGTAGACCATTGGGTAAGTCTTCTGGGATAAGTTCACTATAGTCTTCTAGGATACTCTCTACCTCAGGAGGGGTTTTGGTTTCAGTTTCAGGGGTGGTCTCCTTAATGATAAGGGTATAGAGAGGTTGGTCTTCTAAGCATTCCTTAGCAAAGGTTTGGGGTTGGATAAGTTGGATGGTTGGCTTTGGTTGTTTGGGTTCTTCTATCCTACCTTTGCTAGTGGAGGCTCTAAGTTCCTTAGGTAAGGATGGCTTAAGCCTAATTTTCTGTCCATTGTGATTGAAGACATAAGTGTTTGTCCTACCGTAGTGGACAACATCCATGTCAAAAATCCAAGGACGGCCTAGGAGAATTTGGGCGACATCCATTGTGATGACGTCACACCAAATTGATCCTTGGTAGGCACCAAAAGTGAGTGGGACAAGGCACCTATGGGAGACAGGAACGCTAGTCTGGTTGACCCAGGAAATACTATAAGGCTTAGGGTGAGGTTCTGCCTTAAGGTTGAGTTTAGTGACTGCTACTTGAGAGACGGCATTCAAACTGCTCCCTCCATCAATTACTACTTTGCACATGTGACCATGGCATTTTGAGTAAGTGTGGAAGATGCTGGTTCTTCGCCAGTCTTCAGTAGGGGTGGGGTTGATCAGGGTGCACCTGACTACTCCCAGAGTGTTGAGGAAAAAATCCTCTTCACTACCACAGTCATTAATTTCAACATTACAGCAGTTAGGGTCTTGATCTAAGTTTTCCTCAGTTTCTACTTCTGGTTCTACATGTTCCTCAGTCATAACCATTATCTTTTTAGGACAGTCCCATATGAGGTGACCTGGTTGTTTACAGTTATGGCAGACAACTGTGGTTTGGTTTGGCTTGGGTTTAGGGGTTGAGGAGTTAGGGTGTGAACTACTAGGAGAGGGCCTATAGGTTGGTTTAAAGGTCAGAGCTTCCTTTCTAATCTTAAGTTGCTGTTGAACTTCAAGGGCTCTTTGGTAAGCTTCCTCTATGGTATCTATTTGGTAAAAGGCAAGTCCTCTCTTAATTTCTGGTTTGAGACCATTCTTGAACCTACTCAGGGTAAACATCGGGGTTTCGTCCATTTCACTCCTCAATAACAGTTCATCAAACTCTACCATATATTCTTCTACGGTTGAGTTTCCTTGGGTAAGACCACTAGTTTGGTCAAGAAGCTTACTATGAAAGTTCAGGGGAACATACTTTTCTCTCAGTCTAGTGTTCATCTCTTCCCATCTTGTAATGGGGGGTTGTCTAGACCTTTGTAGGCTTCTTTCTACATTACTCCAGTAGAGTCTAGCAGAACCTTCAAGCAGACACTTGGTGAACCTAACCTTAGAGTGCTCGGGCATCATACTCCATTCGAAGTATTGCTCGAGTTTGGTTGCCCAGTCTAGGTAAACTCTAGGATCAAGGGATCCATTAAAAGTGGGCGGGTTAAGCTTCACAACATGGGCATAGTCATCCCTAGGTCGAGGGTTGTGATGATTTTGGACAGGGTGTCCTTCCCAATCAAAGCCTTGGGGAGTGTTCCTAGGGTTGTTCCTTGGGGTTTGCTGCCTTTGCACAGGTTCCCTAGAGTGATGTTCACTTGGGGGTTGGCTATGAGATCTAGTCCTATTAGACTCTTCTATCTCTTGCACCTTATCATTGAGTTGGTGTAGATTTGTGTCCACATCGTCTATCCTATGGTTTAAGGCTGCAATCATTTCAGCTAAGGTTTCCAAAGTTATGGGTTGGGAGCTTTGAGCCTTAGATCTAGTCTGCATGTTTGATTTTTGAAAAGAGGATTTTTATAGAGAAAAATAATAATAGAGCTAGTAGCCAATTATGAAAATCCTTTGTCTCAAATAACCTAGTTCCAAAAATCGCCTAGAAGTTAGAAAATAAGTTTGAAGGCTTGAAATTTCTAATCTAGGAGCCTAAGCTCTGATACCAAGATGATGTAGGGGTGATTCACAAAGCATGCAAACAACGATTTTCGAAAAATAGTTTTTTTGTAGTTTTATAAAGTAGAGAAACCGACTTATACTAACGAGGTTTGAAAATAATGTTTTTTGTAGTTTTTAAATAAGAAAACCGAATTAAACTACTTGCAAGAAAGAAAATGCTACTTGCTTCAAAGTAAATGACAATAAATGAAAAGAAGACTTACAGTGCGGCCCTTGAGCATAGAAGGACCGTCCTTCCCGTTCTTCACCGGTCCTACTCTGATGGAAGGTGTAGGTTACACACAGGGCAATCAGCAATCCCACACAGGCGTGGGTGAGTTATAAAGCAGATTAAAATAACTACACAATCAAATGTCAAGAGGGAGGCTAGTCCTCCAAATTCTCTTGCTAACACAAATATTGGACTAACTAAGAGGGGGGGAAAGAAAAGGGGAAGAGGGATGCGCCAAGCTCCTTTCCTTGCGCCAACTCCTACAAATCCGAGGGAAGTGTAGTAAGATGCTCTTAGATAATATGAAAAGAGAACACAAGAGGTTAGAACACTTAACTTATAGAATGGTCTTGAAGAGATCAAAGGATGCTTCCATGTTCTATGCGCCACTTGAGTTGTGTTCTTGCTTTGATGTTGAATGCTCTCGGTTTGACTTGGATGAAGTGATGAGGAAGAGAAGAGGAGAGGAGTCTCGGCTCTTGGAGAAGTAGGGGGGAAGATGAGGGGGTTTGGGCGACACAAGCACCCTAAGGAGAAGAAGTAGGCGACACAAGCACCTAGGCGACACAAGCACCTTTCTTTGGCTAGGAAACTAGTCAACAATTTTATTTCAACAATGCTTAATGCACATGATGCGATGGGGACATATTTATAGGTGGCTAGGGATGAGGATAAGGTGAGGGCAAGGTGGTCATTGGCCCCTTGCGCCCCTTACATAAGTGGGAGATTTCGAAATTAATTACAAGGCAATTAATGCAATTAATGGGCTGATATTGTTGTCTTCTTTGGAGAGTCTTCAAAGGAAAGCATTTGAATTTCGAATTTGCTTTCTTCCTTGTGTTGATGTCGCATGGATGGAGAGTTGACTTGAATTTGAATTCCTTCCAAGTTGGTTTGGGCGGCAATGAGATGAAGGAAAGGATTCACCATGATTTGTGGATCTAGATTAGGCGCTCCTTGATTTGTGGATCTAGAGTGGCGCCCCTTGATTGATGGATCTAGATTGAGCCTTTGCATTCATTTGTTGCTTGAGGGTGGCGCAAATGAATCCATGGGTTTGGTATCTTCTTCAATTGGAAAGGGCCTTGAAGTGGGGCTTTGAAGTGGAGTTGAGTTGGAAGTCCCCTTTGAGCTAGTTTGAAGTGAACCTTCCAAAATGGGAACTAGCTCCATGGAGTAGAGTGAGCTAGCTAGCTTGTATCCCTTGAGCCATCTTTAAATGTGTCCAACTACATGCACTAACCTACCATGATATTACAATGCACAACCTACCAACAACATTCATAAAAATAAACTACATGGTAGACTTTTGGGTGGAACTAACCTATCATGCCATGCAATGCAAATATGGAAAGTACTAAAAAGGAAAGTGGACTCTAAGTGAAGCCATACCTGATGGGCTTCCTCCGAGCCCTAGTGGATCTTCTAGGAGCTGTGTTAGGCCCTCCATCACAACATAGCATGTCAGCCTAGCTGAACAGCTTTTGAGACATTATTCAGAAGAACACACATTGCAGCAGATGATGTAACAACCTGAATAATAACCATTGCCTTTATAAACTTAAGAGTTTATACATGATACTGTTACAATCCCAAGGCCTCAAACATTAGCCTTAAGGGCATACCCCAACAATCTCCCACTTGCACTTAATCTAATGGTTGAGAAATCTCAAACCCATGTTATTACAGTGCTTCTCATGCTTCTACTGCGCCAGAGGCTTGGTAAGCGGGTCAGCCAGATTGTCATCTGTATGAACCTTGCAGACTTTGATCTCGCCATGATCAATGATCTCCCTGATCAAGTGAAACCGTCTCTGTATGTGCTTGGACTTCTGGTGCGACCGTGGTTCCTTTGCTTGTGCTATAGCTCCAGTGTTATCACAAAAGATAACCAAAGGATCTGCACTCGAAGGAACGACACCAAGTTCCTGAATGAACTTACGAATCCACACTGCCTCCTTGGATGCTTCCGAGGCTGCAACATACTCGGCTTCTGTTGTGGAATCAGCAACAGTTGAATGTTTGAAACTCTTCCACACCACTGCTCCACCATTCAAGCTAAAAACATAGCCTGATTGCGATCGGAAATCATCCTGGTCTGACTGGAACGAAGCGTCAGTATATCCTGCAATACTGAGTTCTTCCTGACCACCATACATCAAGAACATATCTTTGGTCCTCCGCAGATATTTTAAAATGTTCTTGACTGCAATCCAGTGTGCCTGACCTGGATTACTTTGGAATCGACTGGTAACGCTTAACCCGTAAGCGACGTCTGGGCGAGTACACAACATCGCATACATAATGGACCCAATAGCCGAAGCATAAGGCATATTGTCCATTTCCTCTTTCTCAGTCTGTGTTTGTGGACACTAACTCTTTGAAAGATTCAGACCATGTCTGACTGGAAGATGTCCTCTTTTAGAATTCTCTAAATGGAATCTCTCCAGGACTTTATCGATGTAAGTACTCTGGCACAGCCCGAGAAGCCTCTTTGATCTATCCCTGTAGATCTTCACACCTAATACATAGGCTGCTTCTCCTAGATCTTTCATCTGGAAACATTTTCCTAACCATGCCTTAACAGCATGCAGTTCAGGAATATTGTTTCCAATGATTAAGATATCATCGACGTAGAGGACTAGGAATGTAATTACGCTCCCACTAAACCTCTTATATACACACGGGTCATCTTCGTTCTTGATGAAACCAAACTCAGAGATAGATTCATCAAAACGAATATTCCAGCTTCTTGATGCTTGTTTAAGTCCATAAATGGACTTCTTTAACTTGCATATTTTATGACGATCTGATGGACTAGTGAAACCTTCAGGTTGTGTCATATACACATCCTCATCCAGTTTTCCATTAAGGAAAGCGGTCTTCACATCCATCTGCCAGATCTCATAATCATAATATGCTGCTATCGCGAAAAGAATCCGAATAGACTTGAACATGGCTACAGGAGAGAAAGTTTCATCATAATCTATCCCGTAGATTTGTTTGAAACCTTTCGCAACTAGCCTGCCTTTATAGGTAACCACGTTACCATCCATGTCAATCTTCTTCTTGAAGATCCATTTACAGCCTATAGGGATTACTCCCGGAGGCGGATCAACCAAATCCCAGACTTGGTTATCTGACATGGAGTCCATTTCGCTTCGCATAGCTTCAACCCATCTTGCTGACTCTGGTCCACTGACCGCATCCGTATAAGTAAGGGGTTCATCATTATCAATGATGTAGACTCCGTCATAGCGCTCCGGCTGTCGACGGATCCTTCCCGATCTACGCGGTTCTCGTGATATCTGAGCCTCAGGTTGTTCAATAACCTGATTTACCGGCTCAGGCTCATCCAACTGTGCTTGATTACTTTGCCCTTCCTCTGGATTCTCATCCAGCTTTATTTCTCTCCCACTGGCTTCTTGCAGAAGAAACTCCTTCTCAAGAAATATGGCCGTCCGAGCAACAAATACCTTGTTCTCTTTGGGATCAAAGAAATAATAACCCTTAGTTTCCTTAGGGTATCCGACAAAGATACATTTCTCAGATCTGCTCTCTAGTTTCCCAGAGGCGAGCTTTTTGACATAAGCCTCGCAACCCCAGATCCTGATAAATGTCAAGCTAGGCTGTTTCTGTTGGGGTATGCCCTTAAGACTAATGTTTGAGGTCTTGGGATTGTAACAGTATCATGTAATAAACTGTTATGTTTATAAAGGCATGGTTGTTATTCAGTAAGCTACATTGCCTGCTGCAATATATGTTCTTCTGAATAATGTCTCAAAGCTGTTCAGCTAGGCTGACATGCAGTTATGTCCTTAGTCGAGATATCTTGGTGAACATGAGACAGCCTTGATATGGTTAAGACTAATATGTGTTCTAATCTTATAGGATGCTTCGAGCATGGAATAAGATGTAGACTCATGGGTACATTGAATGTACTGGACAGACCCTACTTGGATATTCAATTGCTTGTCACAATGTGAATAATCCTTGAATGCGACAAGTGGCACATTTCCTCTGACTTGAGATCACTGGTGTTTTCTAAATGATGATTGTCATTATTTTGAGATAGTTCAATATCACTTGAAATATAATGATTATAGACTATCTTGGATGGTGAGCTTGAGTCAGGTTAGGGCACTAGTGATAGACATAGGATTGCCGTCTCCTTAATTGGAGTGTGATGTTCTAAAGGGGCCCCCTGGATGAGATGATTGAGAAAGTGTATGGCCATACCCAGATGACTATGTTCATCTGATCTAATCATGCTCATCATATTGGAGTTACAAGCTTGACTTGCTTGTCCAATAAGAACATCCAGTGGTAAAGGAAATTTGTATGCTTTGTGAATTGATTCACACTTGTGCTGTTTTTGGGTGTAGTCTTGGAAGACTCTTTCCTTTATATCGGGAGACAGTGATGTGTTGCTAGATACCCCTCACTGATCGTGATAACGTAAGTTATCGTTACCGACATTTAAAGGAAACCCTTAGGGTCGCACAATTTGATGATATGGCTTTCTTAAGTCAGATCGTGTGGACTGAATTATTCGGGTTCAGTTTAAAGGGATTTAATCTCTGATTGTAAGTGAGATCTGGTCTGATCATGTTTGATTGATTAGGGCTTGAGATTGGTAAGCTTCGATTGAGAGAATGAATGCTAGATCAGTCAGATCAGGAGCATTGAGAGATTGACGGTCAGATCAAGAGCCTTAGGGTTTATTTTGATCTGGACTTATTTCTTGGTTTATTTGGTTAGTGGACCAAATCGGTTTGAACCAGCTCATGGATGAGCGCATGGTTCAAAGGTGATGTGGCATTTACGATTGGGGTAAACCCAAGATCGCATGTGGAGAAGTGGGATGCTATTTTTGGATAGCACTTCTCAAACGTGGCCATGATCTCACGTCGCCCCTCTCTTGCCTCTTCACGCCTTTGACGCCTCCTTGGGTTGTGTTCGAGTGGCATTCTCGTGTAGAGGAAGTCTAAGGCGACAAGAGAGAAAAACGCCAAGAAGAAAAGCTCTCCTTTCCCTTTGCATTCGATCAAGACGCTTTGGACGATCCTTGCTAGCACAAGGGACGACAAGAAGAAGCACATCTTCATCTTGTGTGTGATGATTTGGAGGAGATCTTCGTTGTTCTCTTACTTCCAAGGCGCCATCTTGAAATGGCCATGGTATGAATCGAATCACTTCTTTACAATCGGTTTTGTTAAGTTGATCATATAATGCATGCTCATTGATCCTATGAAACCCTTTATCCGCTGCCCCCTTTCTTGTTTGCGCCACCATAGGGTTCCGCCCCCTTTGGGGAACCATCAATTGGTATCAGAGCGATGGTTAACGCATGTTTTTGTATGATTGCTTAAGCCATTTTGTGATCCATGCTTGCGAAAATGCTTAGATCTTCAATACATGCATAAATACTTGTTTAGTTGTCATAAGCGAAACTTGTATTTGTTTTTCTTGCGCATGTATGTTGGCGCTTGATGTAGTTTTTCTCAAACAAATATCACTTGCGCGACTCATTGTAGATCTAAGATGCGCCTGCATTAAACCCTTAGACGGGTTATTAGGGTTGAAGTTATCCCCTAGGTTAGATCCTGACAGTCTGATCAGACCATCTGACAGCCTAGATGGGTCGACCAGATAGCACCTTGGCGCATGCTAAAGGTGGCTATAGGTCGACTGCATCACAGGCGTGTAGCGATGTCTGATTGAGACAACCTGTGAACGCACATGAGTTAGGCCCGGGCTCACACCCGCTTGCCAGATCTCATTGTGGTCGTTCAGCCCTTGGCGCATGCATGGTTGACCTTTTTGGTCGACTCAAGTCAGTTAGGACTTGGTGCATGTAAGGGCAGTGGATCTGACTAGGTTGGATGAGTGGATCCCTAGTAATGGACCGTTGTAAGGTTGTAGGGCATATAAGCAAAATAAAATTGATGCCCATGGGGTTTTTCGAAAATTTTATTTTAATGACTGGATCACATGATGATTGATGCCATGTGTTTGTCTATTTATTCTTATGTGGGCTGCCCATGTTAAATCTGTGCTGTGCTGGGGCCTGTGTGCCTGTATTAATATGTAAATTAATTATTGTGATCTGCGCATCACATTGCTTTTAATTTATAAAATGTAATTGACCTGCGTGTCAATCTTGTCTAGATAGTTAAATTTGTAATTTAATTAGACAAGAGCACAGAGCACACTTGGCAGAGGCGCATGCAGCAGTGGCTTGACCAGGTGGGAGGTCTAGGGTTCGACCCTAGGACCTGGCGCATTTTCCCTGGTGGGCGCACCAGAGCTGCAGATGGCGCTTGGGCCCAGGTTTGGGCCAGATGAGCAGCGAAAGCCCCATGAAGAAAAGCAAGTGAAGACTTAAGTTTCTTAAGGTCTTACTTATGCTATGGGCTTTTACCACATAAGATCCATGCTTTCTTTTATTGCTTAAATATTAGAATTGCATGATTAGTTTATCTTCTGCTATCACCATAGGAATTGTATGATAGTGAAGAAGATAAAAGACCGTTAAAATCCAACGCTAAAATTTCAAGCTCGTAAGCCTTCTGACGCGAAACCTCACTGTTCTGACTATCGTTGGAGCCGTGTTGTACCCACTCAGTGGGCACGTCCATCTATCTTCAGACGGTGCGGGATTACACCTGCGTGTTACAGAGTGGGGATTTATCCCTTCTCGTTGCTCAGCATAGCACGTGGTGGTCCAGGGAGTAGGTCGGGTCAGCTTGACCATGTAGGCTACATATGTGGCGCATATGGTAGCACATGGGGGCAGCCATCTGTGGGGTCAGAGATTGTGTTGTACCAACTCAGTTGGCACAGTCTGCTGGATTGCCCAGATGATGGGGAATCGCACGGGTTGGCGATTGGCTGGGACAGCCTACCAGAGATTAGTGCTTGTACTCTCTGTGTATCTTATCTCGCCTGAGCGGGACGCGGAGACCAAGTATGAAATCTGGATCCCATCTCACTAAAAGAGTTCTACTCTTTCGGGCTGTTTTGCTGGATTTTTCAGCCAGATAAAATAGTGAGAAAAAGAATCTTTCTTAAGTCCTGATTGATTCTTAACATTGATACTGACCTTGCTGTTCTTGCATTGTTGTAGATACCTGCAGCAACGAACACCATGAACTTCAATGTGCGATCCCTACTGGAAAGGGAGAAGTTTGCTGGGCCGAACTTCTCTGACTGGTTTGGACACCTTAAGATTGTTCATAAGGCAGAGAGGAAACTGTATGTCCTCGAGACGGCGATACCGCCTCAGCCCGCTCCGAACGCCGCAAGGGCGGTTCGGGAAGCCTATGAAAAGCACGTCAATGATAGCATTGATGTCGCTTGCCTGATGCTAGCGTCTATGACGCCACCGCTGCAGCGTCAGCATGAGGATATGTCGGCTATAGAGATTATAGCGAACCTCAAGATGCTGTATGCTGCACAGGCGAGGACTGAACGCTATAATTTGACGAAGCTGTTCTTTCAGAGCAAACTGGCTGAAGGGAGCCCAGTGAGAGCTCACGTGCTCAAGATGATTGGGCACAAGGAGGCTCTAGAGAAACTGGGGCATACCATCAATCACGAGCTTGCTGTGGACATTATTCTGCAGTCTCTCCCGCCTTCATTCGACGCGTTCATTATTAACTTTAATATGAACAAAATCGATTATACTCCGGCAGAGCTGCTGAATATGCTCTTGACTACTGAGGAGACTCTGAAGGGTAAGCCTTCGACCTCTGTCTTAATGGTTCCTTCTAGGAACAAGAAGAAGGGGAAGAAGGGCAAGACCCCTGTCAAGAGCTACAGCAAGGCTCTGAAGCAGAAGGTTAAGCGGTCCAAGGAATACAGGTGTTTCCACTGTGGCCAGCTGGGTCACTAGAAAAAGGACTGTAAAGCGCTCCAAGGAGATAAGAGGGGAAGCTTCGCTTCTGGCTCAGGTATTTACGTGACTGAGGTCATGTTTTCTTCTTCTATATCATGGGTGTTGGACACTGCATGTGGAGTTCACATTTGTTCAAATGTACAGGAACTCAAGAGAAGAAGACAGGTGGGACAGCATGAGGTGGACCTACGCGTTGGAAACGGGGCACGGGTTGCTGCTGTTGCTGTAGGAGACTATTTCATTTCTTTACCATCTGGACTTGTATTAGAACTAAATAGTTGTTACTTTGTTCCCAGTATTATTAAAAATATTATCTCTATTCCTGCTCTTGTCAGGAAGGGATTTTCCTTTGAATGCAATATTTCAAAGTGTGTTTTATCTTATGATAATATTGTTTATGCAACTGGTTCAATTAACAATGGGTTATACATGTTGGACATGGAATGTTCTATACAGAAAATTGATATTAAGAAAGCCAAGAATGCTGATGACAGCACCTTGCTATGGCATAGTCGTTTAGGCCATATTAACGAGAAACGCATTAAGCGGTTGCATGATTATGGACTGCTGGGATCATTCACCTATAAGGAGATTGATACATGCAAAGCTTGTTTGATGGGCAAAATGACGAAGTCACCTTTTCTTCACAAAGGTCAAAGGGCTTCAGGTTTACTTGACCTTATACACAGTGATGTGTGTGGGCCATTTAGTAAACATGCCAGAGGTGGCTATCAGTACTTCATCACCTTTACTGATGATTTCAGTAGATATGGGTATGTCTTTTTAATGAGACACAAGAGTGAATCCTTTGACAAGTTCAAAGAGTTCAAGAATGAAGTACAAAATTAGCTAGGCCGAAATATCAAGGCACTTCGTTCTGATCGAGGTGGAGAATACCTAAGTCATGCATTTACTGACTATCTGAAGGAGTGTGGGATCATCTCACAGCTCACTCCACCAGGAACACCGCAATGGAATGGTGTGTCCGAGAGGAGAAATAGAACGTTACTTGATATGGTTCGTTCTATGATGAGTCAGGCTAATCTACCTTACTCCTTTTGGGGTTTTGCACTGCAAACAGCTGCAAAAATACTAAACCGAGTGCCATCCAAGGCCGTTTCAAAGACGCCATATGAATTATGGTATGGGAAACAGCCAAGCTTGACGTTTATCAGGATCTGGGGCTGCGAGGCTTATGTCAAAAAGCTCGCCTCTGGGAAACTAGAGAGCAGATTTGACAAATGCATCTTTGTCGGTTACCCTAAGGAAACTAAGGGTTATTATTTCTACGATCCCAAAGAGAACAAGGTTTTTGTTGCTCGGACGGCCATATTTCTTGAGAAGGAGTTTCTTCTGCAAGAGGCCAGTGGGAGAGAAATAAAACTGGATGAGAATCCAGAGGAAGGACAAAGTGCTCAAGCAGAGTTGGATGAGCCTGAGCCGGTAGAACAGGTTATTGAACAACCTGAGGCTCAGACATCACGGGAACCGCGAAGATCGGGAAGGATTCGTCGTCAGCCTGAGCGCTATGACGGAGTCTACATCATTGATAATGATGAACCCCTCACTTATGCGGATGCGGTCAGTGGACCGGAGTCAGCGAGATGGCTTGAAGCTATGCGAGCCGAGATGGACTCCATGTCAGATAACCAAGTTTGGGATTTGGTTGATCCGCCTCCGGGAGTTATCCCAATAGGCTGTAAATGGATCTTCAAGAAGAAGATTGACATGGATGGTAACGTGGTTACCTATAAAGGCAGGCTAGTTGCGAAAGGTTTCAAACAAATCTACGGGATAGATTATGATGAAACTTTCTCACCTGTAGCCATGTTTAAGTCTATTCGGATTCTTTTCGCGATAGCAGCATATTATGATTATGAGATCTGGCAAATGGATGTGAAAACAGCTTTCCTGAATGGAAATCTGGATGATGATGTGTACATGACACAACCTGAGGGTTTCACTGATCCATCAGATCGTCATAAGATATGCAAATTAAAGAAGTCCATTTATGGACTTAAGCAAGCATCAAGAAGCTAGAATATTCGTTTTGATGAATCAGTCACTGAATTTGGTTTCATCAAGAACGAGGATGACCCGTGTGTATATAAGAGGTTTAGTGGGAGCGTGATTACTTTCCTAGTCCTCTACGTCGATGATATCTTGATCATTGGAAACGACATTCCTGAAATGCATGCGGTTAAGGCATGGTTAAGGAAATGTTTCCAGATGAAAGATTTAGGAGAAGCAGCCTATGTATTAGGTGTGAAGATCTACAGGGATAGATCTAAGAGGCTTCTCGGGCTGTGCCAGAGTACTTACATCGATAAAGTCCTGGAGAGATTTCATTTAGAGAATTCTAAAAGAGGATATCTTCCAGTCAGACATGGTCTGAATCTTTCAAAGAGTCAGTGTCCACAAACACAGACTGAGAAAGATGAAATGGACAATACGCCTTATGCTTCGGCTATTGGATCCATTATGTATGCGATGTTGTGTACTCGTCCAGACGTCGCTTACGGGTTAAGCGTGACCAGTCGTTTCCAAAGTAATCCAGGACAGGCACACTGGATTGCAGTCAAGAACATCTTAAAATATCTTCGGAGAACCAAAGATATGTTCTTGATATATGGTGGTCAGGAAGAACTCAGTATTGAAGGATATACTGACGCTTCGTTCCAGTCTGACCAGGATGATTTCCGATCGCAATCAGGCTATGTTTTTAGCTTGAATGGAGGAGCAGTGGTGTGGAAGAGTTTCAAACAGTCAATCGTTGCTGATTCCACAACAGAAGCCGAGTATGTTGCAGCCTCGGAAGCATCCAAGGAGGCAGTCTGGATTCGTAAGTTCGTGAGAGAACTTGGTGTTGTTCCTTCGAGTGCAGATCCTTTGGTTATCTTCTATGATAACACTGGAGCAATCGCACAAGCAAAGGAACCACGGTCGCACCAGAAGTCCAAGCACATACAGAGACGGTTTCATTTGATCAGGGAGATCATAGATCGTGGCGAGATCAAAGTCTGCAAGGTTCATACAGATGACAATCTGGCAGACCCGCTTACTAAGCCTCTGGCGCAGCAGAAGCATGAAAAGCACTGTAATAATATGGGTTTGAGATTTCTCAACCATTAGATTAAGTGCAAGTGGGAGATTGTTGGGGTATGCCCTTAAGACTAATGTTTGAGGTCTTGGGATTGTAACAGTATCATGTAATAAACTGTTATGTTTATAAAGGCATGGTTGTTATTCAGTAAGCTACATTGTCTGCTGCAATATATGTTCTTCCGAATAATGTCTCAAAGCTGTTCAGCTAGGCTGACATGCAGTTATGTCCTTAGTCGAGATATCTTGGTGAACATGAGACAGCCTTGATATGGTTAAGACTAATATGTGTTCTAATCTTATAGGATGCTTCGAGCATGGAATAAGATGTAGACTCATGGGTACATTGAATGTACTGGACAGACCCTACTTGGATATTCAATTGCTTGTCACAATGTGAATAATCCTTGAATGCGACAAGTGGCACATTTCCTCTAACTTGAGATTGTTGGGGTATGCCCTTAAGCCTAATGTTTGAGGCCTTGGGATTGTAACAGTATCGTGTAATAAACGTTTATGTTTATAAAGGCATGGTTATTATTCAGTTAGCTACATTGTCTGCTGCAATATATGTTCTTCTGAATAATGTCTCAATGCTGTTCAGCTGGGCTGACATGCAGTTAAGTCCTTAGTCGATGTATCTTGGTGAACATGAGACAGCCTTGATATGGTTAAGACTAATATGTGTTCTAGTCTTATAGGATGCTTCGAGCATGGAATAAGATGTAGACTCATGGGTACATTGGATGTACTGGACAGACCCTACTAGGATATTCAATTGTTTGTCACAATGTGAATAATCCTTGAATATGACAAGTGGCACATTTCCTCTGACTTGAGATCACTTGTGTTTTCTAAATGATGATTGTCATTGTTTTGAGGTAGTTCAATATCATTTGAAACATAATGATTATAGACTATCTTGGATAATGAGCTTGAGTCAGGTTAGGGCACTAGTGATAGACATAGGATTGCCGTCTCCTTGTTTAAGGAGTGTGATGTTCTAAAGGGGCCCCCTGGATGAGATGATTGAGAAAAGAGTATGGCCATACCCAGGTGACTGTGTTCATCTGATCTAATCATGCTCATCATATTGGAGCTACAAGCTTGACACGCTTGTCCAATAAGAACATCCAGTGGCAAAGGAAACATGTATGCCTAGTGATGTGGATTCACACTTGTGCTATGGTTTGGGTGTAGTCTTGGAAGACTATTTCCTTTATATCGGGAGACAGTGATGTGTTGCTAGATACCCCTCACTGATCGTGATAAACGTGAGTTATCGTTACCGACATTTAAAGGAAACCCTCAGGGTCGCACAATTTGATGATATGGCTTACTTAAGTCAGATCGTGTGGACTGAATTGTTCGGGTTCAGTTTAAAGGGATTTAATCTCTGATTGTGAGTGAGATCTGGTCTGATCATGTTTGATTGATTAAGGCTTGAGATCGGTAAGCTTCGATCGAGAGAATGGATGCTAGATTGGTCAGATCAGAAGCATCAAGAGATCGACGGTCAGATTAAGAGCCTTAAGGTTTTATTATGGTCTGGACTGATTGCTTGGTTTATTTGGTTATTGAACCAAATGGATTTGAACCAGCTCATTGGTTGAGCGCATGGTTCAAGTGATAAGAGGCATTGGCGATTGGGGTGATACATGGTCGCAAGTGAAGAAATGGGATGCTATTTTTAGATAGCACATCTCTTAACGTGACCACATCTCACGTTCACGCCAAGAGAATACTATTCTCGTCTCTTGCTCTCTTGACGCCGGCTTGAGCATTCGTCTCTTGCACTCTCGTGGGTGAAGGAGTGGACGACAAGAGGAAACATTCGACCAAGCAAGGATCTCTCTTTTCCTTTCCATTCGGCAAGACAACCTTGGAACCTTGCTAGCACAAGGAGCACCAAGGAAGAAGCGCATTGATCATCTTGTGTGCGAGACTTAGGAGAAGGTTCGCTTGCGCCTTTGCCTCCAAGACACCATCCAAGTGATGGCTATGGTGAGTATCGCTTCTCATTGAAAGTTGATCATATTATATGCTATGCGATCTATTAGAAACCCTAGATTCCGCTAGAAGTTTTTGTTGCGCCTCCTATTAGGGTTTCGCCCCCCTTGCGTAGGGGACCTTCAATTGGTATCAGAGCGAAGGTTTATTATGCATGATAATATGTTTGCTTTCTTTGTGATCCTTTAACATGATCTATATGTTACATGCGATAGTACAAGTTTGTGAAAGTTTTTCATGCTTGCGCATGTTTTCAAGTTGGCGCATATCATATGTTTATGTCTTCAAGTTGGCGCATATCATATGTTTATGTCTTCAGTTGGCGCATATTGTATGTTTTCTTAAAAACCAACATCACATGCGCGAATCACTATAGATCTAAGGCCTTGCATTAAACCCTTAGACGGGTTATTAGGGTTGAAGTCACCCCCCTAGGTTAGATCCAAAAGTCTGATCAGACTATCTGACAGCCTTGATGGGTTGACCAGGTAGCACCTGTGCGCAAGCACGTGGTGGCTACAGGTCGACTGCAGACAGGCGTGTAGCGATGTCTGATTGAGACAACTAGTGAACACACATGAGTTAGGCCCGGGGTCACACCTGAAGGTCCCCAGATAAGGGGGGGCGAAACCCAAGTGAGGCGCATATTAAGGGAGAACGCAGCGGAGAGGGCTTCTTAGGATCTTTCATGTTATATGATTAACAAAACCGATTGCATAGATGAGATAGAACCATACCATAGCCATTTCTAGATGGCGCCTTGGAAGCAGAGAGTGATGCCGCTCTCCTCCTGAAGATACGCACACAAGATGAAAGATGTGCCTACTCCTTGATGCTCCTTGTGCTAGCAAGGCGTCAAGGTGTTCTTCTCGAATGGAAGGGAAGGAGATCTTCTTTGCTTGGCGATTTTCTTCCTCCTTATTTTCGTCAACCTCTCTCTTTCTCGAATGGAAAAACCCCGAGAGATGGATGCTCTTCTGCGAGAGATGAGCGTCAAACGACAAGAAGAGAAAGGCGTGAATCGTGAGTCGTGGTCACGTAGGGAAGTGCTATCTAAAAATAGCATACCACTTCACCACTTGCGGTCATGGGTTTACCCCAATCGCAACTCACTTCACCCTTGAACCATGCGCTCATCCATGAGCCGGTTCATGTTGGTTCGGTCCAAAAACCAAATAAGCCAAGCGACAAGGCTTAGATCAAATTAAACCCTAAGGCTCCAGATCTAACCGTCGATCTCTTTGATGCTCCTGATCTGACCAATCTAGCATCCAATCTCTCGATCAAAGCTTACCGATCTAATGCCCTAATCAATCAAACATGATCAGACCAGATCTCACTTACGATCAGAGATTAAATCCCTTTAAACTGAACCCAAACAATTCAGTCCACACGATCTAACTTAAGTAAGCCATATCATCAAATTGTGCGACCCTGAGGGTTTTCTTTAAATGTCGGTAACGATAATTCTCATTATCACGATCAGTGAGGGGTATCTAGCAACACATCACTGTCTCCCGATATAAAGAAAAGAGTCTTCCAAGACTACACCCAAAATACAGCACAATTGTGAATCAACTCACAAAGCATACATATTTCCTTTGCCACTGGATGTTCTTATTGGACAAGCCTGTCAAGCTTGTAACTCCAATATGATGAGCATGATTAGAACAGATGAACACTGTCACCTGGGTATGGCCATACACTCTCTCAATCATCTCATCCAGGGGGCCCCTTTAGAACATCACACTCCTTAAACAAGGAGACGGCAATCCTATGTCTATCACTAGTGCCCTAACCTGATTCAAGCTCACCATCCAAGATAGTCTATAACCATTATGTTTCAAATGATATTGAACTACCTCAAAATGATGACAATCATCATTCAGAAAACACAAGCGATCTCAAGTCAGAGGAAATGTGCCACTTGTCATATTCAAGGAATATTCACATTGTGACAAACAATTGAACATCCTAGTAGGGTCTGTCCAGTACATCCATTGTACCCATGAGTCTACATCTTATTCCATGCTCGAAGCATCCTATAAGATTAGAACACATATTAGTCTCAACCATATCAAGGCTGTCTCATGTTCACCAAGATATCTCGACTAAGGACTTATAGCATGTCAGCCTAGCTGAACAGCTTTGAGACATTATTCAGAAGAACATATATTGCAGCAGACAATGTAAACAACTGAATAATAACCATGCCTTTATAAACATAACAGTTTATTACATGATACTGATACATTCCCATGGCCTCAAACATTAGCCTTAAGGGCATACCCCAACAATCTCCCACTTGCACTTAATCTAATGGTTGAGAAATCTCAAACCCATGTTATTACAGTGCTTCTCATGCTTCTGCTGCGCCAGAGGCTTGGTAAGCGGGTCTGCCAGATTGTCATCTGTATGAACCTTGCAGATTTTGATCTCGCCACGATCTATGATCTCCCTGATCAAATGAAACCGTCTCTGTATGTGCTTGGACTTCTGGTGCGACCGTGGTTCCTTTGCTTGTGCGATTGCTCCAGTGTTATCACAGAAGATAACCAAAGGATCTGCACTCGAAGGAACAACACCAAGTTCTCTCACGAACTTACGAATCCACACTGCCTCCTTGGATGCTTCCGAGGCTGCAACATACTCGGCTTCTGTTGTGGAATCAGCAACAGTTGACTGTTTGAAACTCTTCCACACCACTGCTCCTCCATTCAAGCTAAAAACATAGCCTGATTGCGATCGGAAATCATCCTGGTCAGACTGGAACGAAGCGTCAGTATATCCCTCTATACTGAGTTCTTCCTGACCACCATATATCAAGAACATATCTTTGGTCCTCCGCAGATATTTTAGGATGTTCTTGACTGCAATCCAGTGCGCCAAACCTGGATTACTTTGAAAACGACTGGTCACGCTTAACCCGTAAGCGACGTCTGGGCGAGTACACAACATCGCATACATAATGGAACCAATAGCCGAAGCATAA
Organism: Costus lasius; assembly: GCA_027563935.2. Lineage (NCBI taxonomy): Eukaryota > Viridiplantae > Streptophyta > Magnoliopsida > Zingiberales > Costaceae > Costus > Costus lasius. The sequence continues at coordinate 57,855,338 of CM050454.1, read as the reverse complement.
GGCGTATTGTCCATTTCATCTTTCTCAGTCTGTGTTTGTGGACACTGACTCTTTGAAAGATTCAGACCATGTCTGACTGGAAGATATCCTCGTTTAGAATTCTCTAAATGAAATCTCTCCAGGACTTTATCGATGTAAGTACTCTGGCACAGCCCGAGAAGCCTCTTAGATCTATCCCTGTAGATCTTCACACCTAACACATAGGCAGCTTCTCCTAGATCTTTCATCTGGAAACATTTCCTTAGCCATGCCTTCACAGCATGCATTTCAGGAATGTCATTTCCAATGATCAAGATGTCATCGACGTAGAGGACTAGGAAAGTAATCACGCTCCCACTAAACCTCTTATATACACACGGGTCATCCTCGTTCTTGATGAAACCAAATTCGGTGACTGATTCATCAAAACGAATATTCCAGCTTCTTGATGCTTGCTTAAGTCCATAAATGGACTTCTTTAACTTGCATATCTTATGACGATCTGCTGGATTAGTGAAACCTTCCGGTTGTGTCATGTACACATCCTCATCCAGATTTCCATTCAGGAAAGCTGTTTTCACATCCATCTGCCAGATCTCATAATCATAATATGCAGCTATCGCGAAAAGAATCCGAATAGACTTAAACATGGCTACAGGTGAGAAAGTTTCATCATAATCTATCCCGTAGATTTGTTTGAAACCTTTCGCAACAAGCCTGCCTTTATAGGTAACTACGTTACCATCCATGTCAATCTTCTTCTTGAAGATCCATTTACAGCCTATAGGGATAACTCCCGAAGGCGGATCAACCAAATCCCAAACTTGGTTATCTGACATGGAGTCCATCTCGGCGCGCATAGCTTCAAGCCATCTCGCTGACTCCGGTCCACTGACCGCATCCGCATAAGTGAGGGGTTCATCATTATCAATGATGTAGACTCCGTCATAGCGCTCAGGCTGTCGACGGATCCTTCCCGATCTTCGCGGTTCCCGTGATATTTGAGCCTCAGGTTGTTCAATAACCTGTTCTACCGGCTCAGGCTCATCCAACTGTGCTTGGTCACTTTGTCCTTCCTCTGGATTCTCATCCAACTTTATTTCTCTCCCACTAGCCTCTTGCAGAAGAAACTCCTTCTCAAGAAATATGGCCGTCCGAGCAACAAAAACCTTGTTCTCATTGGGATCGTAGAAATAATAACCCTTAGTTTCCTTAGGGTAACCGACAAAGATACATTTGTCAGATCTGCTCTCTAGTTTCCCAGAGGCGAGCTTTTTGACATAAGCCTCGCAGCCCCAGATCCTGATAAATGTCAAGCTCGGCTGTTTTCCATACCATAACTCATATGGAGTCTTAGAAACTGCCTTGGATGGCACTCGGTTTAGTACCTTTGCAGCTGTTTCCAGCGCAAAACCCCAAAAGGAGTAAGGTAGATTAGCCTGACTCATCATAGAACGAACCATATCAAGTAACGTTCTATTTCTCCTCTCGGACACACCATTCCATTGCGGTGTTCCTGGCGGAGTGAGCTGTGAGATGATCCCACACTCCTTCAGATAGTCAGTAAACGCATGACTTAGGTATTCTCCACCTCGATCTGAGCGAAGTGCCTTGATATTTCGGCCTAACTGATTTTGTACTTCATTCTTGAACTCTTTGAACTTGTCAAAAGATTCACTCTTATGTCTCATTAAAAAGACATAGCCATACCTACTGAAATCATCAGTAAAGGTAATGAAGTACTGATAGCCACCTCTGGCATGTTTACTAAATGGCCCACACACATCACTGTGTATTAGGTCAAGTAAACCTGAAGCCCTTTGACCTTTATGAGGAAAAGGTGACTTCGTCATTTTACCCATTAAACAAGCCTTGCATGTATCAATCTCCTTATAGGAGAATGATCCCAGCAGTCCATTATCATGCAACCGCTTAATGCGTTTCTCGTTTATATGGCCTAAACGACTATGCCATAGCAAGGTGCTGTCATCAGCATACTTGGCTTTCTTAATATCGATTTGCTGTATCGAACATTCCATGTCCAACATGAATAACCCATTGCTAATTGAACCAGTTGCATAAACAATATTATCTAAAGACAAAATACACTTTGAAATATTGCATTCAAAGGAAAATCCCTTCCTGACAAGAGCAGGAATGGAGATAATATTTTTAGTAATACTGGGAACAAAATAACAACTGTTTAGTTCCAATACAAGTCCAGATGGTAAGGAAATGAAATAGTCTCCTACAGCAACAGCAGCAACCCGTGCCCCGTTTCCAACTCGTAGGTCCACTTCATGCTGTCCCACCTGCCTTCTTCTCTTGAGTTCCTGTACATTTGAACAAATGTGAACTCCACATGCAGTGTCCAACACCCATGATATAGAAGAAGAAAACATGACCTCAGTCACGAATATACCTGAGCCAGAAGCGAAGCTTCCCCTCTTATCTCCTTGGAGCGCTTTACAGTCCTTTTTCCAGTGACCCAGCTGGCCACAGTGGAAACACCTGTATTCCTTGGACCGCTTGACCTTTTGCTTCAAAGCCTTGCTGTAGCTCTTGACAGGGGTCTTGCCCTTCTTCCCCTTCTTCTTGTTCCTTGAAGGAACCATTAAGACAGAGGTCGAAGGCTTTCCCTTTAGAGTCTCCTCAGTAGTGAGGAGCATATTCAGCAGCTCTGCCGGAGTACAATCGATTTTGTTCATATTAAAATTAATAATGAACGCGTCGAATGAAGGCGGGAGAGACTGCAGAATAATATCCACAGCAAGCTCCTGGTTGATGGTGTGCCCCAGTTTCTCCAGAGCTTCCTTGTGCCCAATCATCTTGAGCACGTGAGCTCCCACTGGGCTCCCTTCAGCCAGTTTGCTCTGAAAGAAGAGCTTCGTCAAATTGTAGCGCTCTGTCCTCGCCTGTGCAGCATACAGCATCTTGAGGTTCGCTATAATCTCTATAGCCGACATATCCTCATGCTGACGCTGCAGCGGTGGCGTCATAGACGCTAGCATCAGGCAAGCGACATCAATGCTATCATTGACGTGCTTTTCATAGGCTTCCCGAACCGCCCTTGCGGCGTTCGGAGCGGGCTGCGGCGGTATCGCCGTCTCGAGGACATACAGTTTCCTCTCTGCCTTAAGAACGATCTTAAGGTGTCCAAACCAGTCAGAGAAGTTCGGCCCAGCAAACTTCTCCCTTTCCAGTAGGGATCGCACATTGAAGTTCATGGTGTTCGTTGCTGCAGGTATCTACAACAATGCAAGAACAGCAAGGTCAGTATCAATGTTTAAGAATCAATCAGGACTTAAGAAAGATTCCTTTTCTCACTATTTTATCTGGCTGAAAAATCCAGCAAAACAGCCCGAAAGAGTAGTACTCTTTTAGTGAGATGGGATCCGGATTTCATACTTGGTCTCCGCGTCCCGCTCAGGCGAGATAAGATGCACAGAGAGTACAAGCACTAATCTCCGGTAGGCATTCCCTGCCGATCGCCAACCCATGCGATTCCCCTTCATCTGGGCAATCCAGCAGACTGTGCCAACTGAGTTGGTACAACACAGTCTCTGACCCCACAGATGGCTGCCTCCATGTGCTACCATATGCGCCACATATGTAGCCTTCATGGTCAAGCTGACCCAACCTACTCCCTGGACCACCATGTGCTATGCTGAGCAACGAGAAGGGATAAATCCCTACTCTGTAACACACAGGTGTAATCCCACACCCTCTGAAGATAGATGGACGTGCCCACTGAGTGGGTACAACACGGCTCCAACGATAATCAGAACAGTGAGGTTTCGCGTCAGAAGGCTTTATGAGCTTGATATTAAGCGTTGGATTTTCACGGTCTTTTATCTTCTTCACTATCATACAATTCCTATGGTGATAGCAGAAGATAAACTTAATCATGCAGTTCTAATATTTAAACAATAAATAAAAGAAAGCATGAATCTTATGTGGTAAAAGCCCATAGCCCTAGTGAGACCTTAACCTAACTTAAGTCTTCACTTGCTCTTCATGGGTCTTTTGCTGCTCATCTGGCCCAAGCCAGGGCCCAAGCGCCAATTGCAGCTTTGGTGCGCCCACCAGGGAAATGCGCCAGGTCCTAGGGTCGAACCCTAGACCTCCCACCTGGTCCAGCCACAGCTGCATGCGCCTCTGCCAAGTGTGCTCTGTGCTCTTGTCTAATTAAATTACAAATTTAACTATCTAGACAAGATTGACACGCAGGTCAATTACATTTTATAAATTAAAGCAATGTGATGCGCAGATCACAATAATTAATTTACACTTTTAAATCCCAGGCACACAGGCCCCAGCACAGCACACAATTAATATGGGCAGCCCACATAAGACTAAATAAACAAACATATGCATCCAATCAGCAATCATGTGATCCATAAAAATTAAAATTTTCGAAAAACCCCATGGGATCAATTTTAATTTCCTTATTTGCCCTTCAACCTTACAACGGTCTATTACTAGGGATCCACTCATCCAACCTAGTCAGATCCACTGCCCTAGCATGCACCAAGTCCTAACTGACTTGAGTCGACCATAAGGTCAACCATGCATGCGCCAGGGCTGAACAACCACAATGAGGTCTGGCAAGCGGGTGTGACCCCGGGCCTAACTCATGTGTGTTCATCTGTTGTCTCAATCAGACATCGCTACACACCTGTCTGCAGTCGACCTATAGCCACCATAGGCTTGCGCCAAGGTGCTATCTGGTCGACCCATTCAGGCTGTCAGATAGTCTGATCAGACTGTTTGGATCTAACCTAGGGGGTGACTTCAACCCTAATAACCCATCTAAGGGTTTATAGCAGGGCCTCAGATCTATAGTGAGTCGCGCATGTTATCATCGTTTTGTAAAAACAACAACAAAAATAATGCGCCATCTTACATGCGCCAAGATGAAAAATACAAGTATCGTTCATGATAACTAAACATGTATATGCGCATGTAATAAAGATCTGCAACATGAATCACAAAAATGGCTCATGCAATCATAAAACATGTGTTAACCTGGCTCTGATACCAATTGAAGGTCCCCAGATAAGGGGGGGCGAAACCCAAGTGAGGCGCATATTAAGGGAGAACGCAGCGGAGAGGGCTTCTTAGGATCTTTCATGTTATATGATTAACAAAACCGATTGCATAGATGAGATAGAACCATACCATAGCCATTTCTAGATGGCGCCTTGGAAGCAGAGAGTGATGCCGCTCTCCTCCTGAAGATACGCACACAAGATGAAAGATGTGCCTACTCCTTGATGCTCCTTGTGCTAGCAAGGCGTCAAGGTGTTCTTCTCGAATGGAAGGGAAGGAGATCTTCTTTGCTTGGCGATTTTCTTCCTCCTTATTTTCGTCAACCTCTCTCTTTCTCGAATGGAAAAACCCCGAGAGATGGATGCTCTTCTGCGAGAGATGAGCGTCAAACGACAAGAAGAGAAAGGCGTGAATCGTGAGTCGTGGTCACGTAGGGAAGTGCTATCTAAAAATAGCATACCACTTCACCACTTGCGGTCATGGGTTTACCCCAATCGCAACTCACTTCACCCTTGAACCATGCGCTCATCCATGAGCCGGTTCATGTTGGTTCGGTCCAAAAACCAAATAAGCCAAGCGACAAGGCTTAGATCAAATTAAACCCTAAGGCTCCAGATCTAACCGTCGATCTCTTTGATGCTCCTGATCTGACCAATCTAGCATCCAATCTCTCGATCAAAGCTTACCGATCTAATGCCCTAATCAATCAAACATGATCAGACCAGATCTCACTTACGATCAGAGATTAAATCCCTTTAAACTGAACCCAAACAATTCAGTCCACACGATCTAACTTAAGTAAGCCATATCATCAAATTGTGCGACCCTGAGGGTTTTCTTTAAATGTCGGTAACGATAATTCTCATTATCACGATCAGTGAGGGGTATCTAGCAACACATCACTGTCTCCCGATATAAAGAAAAGAGTCTTCCAAGACTACACCCAAAATACAGCACAAGTGTGAATCAACTCACAAAGCATACATATTTCCTTTGCCACTGGATGTTCTTATTGGACAAGCCTGTCAAGCTTGTAACTCCAATATGATGAGCATGATTAGAACAGATGAACACTGTCACCTGGGTATGGCCATACACTCTCTCAATCATCTCATCCAGGGGGCCCCTTTAGAACATCACACTCCTTAAACAAGGAGACGGCAATCCTATGTCTATCACTAGTGCCCTAACCTGATTCAAGCTCACCATCCAAGATAGTCTATAACCATTATGTTTCAAATGATATTGAACTACCTCAAAATGATGACAATCATCATTCAGAAAACACAAGCGATCTCAAGTCAGAGGAAATGTGCCACTTGTCATATTCAAGGAATATTCACATTGTGACAAACAATTGAACATCCTAGTAGGGTCTGTCCAGTACATCCATTGTACCCATGAGTCTACATCTTATTCCATGCTCGAAGCATCCTATAAGATTAGAACACATATTAGTCTCAACCATATCAAGGCTGTCTCATGTTCACCAAGATATCTCGACTAAGGACTTATAGCATGTCAGCCTAGCTGAACAGCTTTGAGACATTATTCAGAAGAACATATATTGCAGCAGACAATGTAAACAACTGAATAATAACCATGCCTTTATAAACATAACAGTTTATTACATGATACTGATACATTCCCATGGCCTCAAACATTAGCCTTAAGGGCATACCCCAACAACACCCACTTGCCAGACCTCATTGTGGTTGTTCAGCCCTCGCGTATGCATGGTTGACCTTATGGTCGACTCAAGTCAGTTAGGACTTGGTGCATGCAAGGGCAGTGGATCTGACTAGGATGGATGAGTGGATCCCTAGTAATGGACCGTTGTAAGGTTGTAGGGCAAATAAGGAAATTAAAATTGATGCCTATGGGTTTTCGAAATTTAAATTTTCTTGAGTGGATCACATGTTGATTGATGCCATGTGTTTGTCTATTTATTCTTATGCGGGCTGCCCGTTCTTAATGTGTGCTGTGCTGGGGCCTGCGTGCCTGGGAATTAATTGTAAATTAATTTTTATTTTTGTGATCTGCGAATCACAGTTTAATTAATTTATAATGTGTAATTGACCTGCGTGTCAATCTTGTCTAGATAGTTAAATTTGTAATTTAATTAGACAAGAGCACAGAGCACACTTGGCAGAGGCGCATGCAGCTTGTGGCTTGACCAGGTGGGAGGTCCAGGGTTCGACTCTGGGACTAGGCGCATTTTCCCTGGTAGGCGCACCTGAGCTGCAACAGGCGCTTGGGCCTTGGTTGGGCCAGATGAGCAGCTTAAAGCCCTATGAAGAAAAGCAAGTCAAGACTTAAGTTAAATTAAGGTCTTACTAGGGTATGGGCTTTTACCACATAAGATTCATGCTTTCTTTTATTTATTGTTTAAATATTAGAATTGCATGATTAGTTTATCTTCTGCTATCACCATAGGAATTGCATGATAGTGAAGAAGATAAAAAGACCGTTAAAATCCAACGCTAAAATATCAAGCTTGTAAGCCTTCTGACGCGAAACCTCACTGTTCTGATTATCGTTGGAGCCGTGTTGTACCCACTCAGTGGGCACGTCCATCTATCTTCAGACGGTGTGGGATTACACCTGTGTGTTACAGAGTAGGGATTTATCCCTTCTCGTTGCTCAGCATAGCACATGGTGGTCCAGGGAGTAGGTCGGGTCAGCTTGACCATGTAGGCTACATATGTGGCGCATATGGTAGCACATGGAGGCAGCCATCTGTGGGATCAGAGACTGTGTTGTACCAACTCAGTTGGCACAGTCTGCTGGATTGCCCAGATGAAGGGGAATCGCACGGGTTGGCGATTGGCTGGGACAGCCTACCAGAGATTAGTGCTTGTACTCTCTGTGCATCTTATCTCGCCTGAGCGGGACGCGGAGACCAAGTATGAAATCTGGATCCCATCTCACTAAAAGAGTGTTTACTCTTTCGGACTGTTTAATGGATTTTTCAGTCAGATAAAATAGTGAGAAAAAGAATCTTTCTTAAGTCCTGATTGATTCTTAACATTGATACTGACCTTGCTGTTCTTGCATTGTTGTAGATACCTGCAGCAACGAACACCATGAACTTCAATGTGCGATCCCTACTGGAAAGGGAGAAGTTTGCTGGGCCGAACTTCTCTAACTGGTTCGGACACCTTAAGATCGTTCTTAAGGCAGAGAGGAAACTGTATGTCCTCGAGACGGCGATACCGCCTCAGCCCGCTCCGAACGCCGCAAGGGCGGTTCGGGAAGCCTATGAAAAGCACGTCAATGATAGCATTGATGTCGCTTGCCTGATGTTAGCGTCTATGACGCCACCGCTGCAGCGTCAGCATGAGGATATGTCTGCTATAGACATGATAGCAAACCTCAAGATGCTGTATGCTGCACAGGCGAGGACTGAACGCTATAATTTGACGAAGCTCTTCTTTCAGAGCAAACTGGCTGAAGGGAGCCCAGTGGGAGCTCACGTGCTCAAGATGATTGGGCACAAGGAGGCTCTAGAGAAACTGGGGCATACCATCAACCAGGAGCTTGCTGTGGATATTATTCTGCAGTCTCTCCCGCCTTCATTCGACACGTTCATTATTAACTTTAATATGAACAAAATCGATTGTACTCCGGCAGAGCTGCTGAATATGCTCTTGACTACTGAGGAGACTCTGAAGGGAAAGCCTTCGACCTCTGTCTTAATGGTTCCTTCAAGGAACAAGAAGAAGGGGAAGAAGGGAAAGACCCCTGTCAAGAGTTACAGCAAGGCTCTGAAGCAGAAGGTTAAGCGGTCCAAGGAATACAGGTGTTTCCACTGTGGCCAGCTGGGTCACTGGAAAAAGGACTGTAAAGCGCTCCAAGGAGATAAGAGGGGAAGCATCGCTTCTGGCTCAGGTATATTCGTGACTGAGGTCATGTTTTCTTCTTCTATATCATGGGTGTTGGACACTGCATGTGGAGTTCACATTTGTTCAAATGTGCAGGAACTCAAGAGAAGAAGGCAGGTGGGACAGCATGAGGTGGACCTACGAGTTGGAAACGGGGCACGGGTTGCTGCTGTTGCTGTAGGAGACTATTTCATTTCTTTACCATCTGGACTTGTATTGGAACTAAACAGTTGTTATTTTGTTCCCAGTATTACTAAAAATATTATCTCCATTCCTGCTCTTGTCAGGAAGGGTTTTTCCTTTGAATGCAATATTTCAAAGTGTGTTTTATCTTATGATAATATTGTTTATGCAACTGGTTCAATTAGCAATGGATTATTCATGTTGGACATGGAGCGTTCTATACAAAATGTTGATATTAAGAAAGCCAAGTATGCTGATGACAGCACCTTCCTATGGCATAGTCGTTTAGGCCATATTAACGAGAAACGCATTAAGCGGTTGCATGATCATGGACTGCTGGGATCATTCTCTTACAAGGAGATTGATACATGCAAAGCTTGTTTGATGGGCAAAATGACGAAGTCACCTTTTCTTAACAAAGGTCAAAGGGCTTCAGGTTTACTTGACCTTATACACAGTGATGTGTGTGGGCCATTTAGTAAACATGCCAGAGGTGGCTATCAGTACTTCATTACCTTTACTGATGATTTCAGTAGGTATGGCTATGTCTATCTGATGAGACATAAGAGTGAATCTTTTGACAAGTTCAAAGAATTCAAGAATGAAGTACAGAATCAGCTAGGCCGAAATATCAAGGCACTTCGCTCAGATCGAGGTGGAGAATACTTGAGTCATACGTTTACTGACTATCTGAAGGAGTGTGGGATTATCTCACAGCTCACTCCGCCAGGAACACCGCAATGGAATGGTGTGTCCGAGAGGAGAAACAGAACGTTACTTGATATGGTTCGTTCTATGATGAGTCAGGCTACTCTTCCTTACTCCTTTTGGGGATTTGCACTGGAGACAGCTGCAAAGGTACTGAACCGAGTGCCATCCAAGGCCGTTTCAAAAACTCCATATGAGTTATGGTATGGGAAACAGCCGAGCTTGACATTTATCAGGATCTGGGGCTGCGAGGCTTATGTCAAAAAGCTCGCCTCTGGGAAACTAGAGAGCAGATCTGACAAATGTATCTTTGTCGGTTACCCTAAGGAAACTAAGGGTTATTATTTCTACGATCCCAAAGAGAACAAGGTATTTGTTGCTCGGACGGCCATTTTTCTTGAGAAGGAGTTTCTTCTGCAAGAGGCCAGTGGGAGAGAAATAAAACTGGATGAGAATCCAGAGGAAGGACAAAGTGCTCAAGCACAGTTGGATGAGCCTGAGCCAGTAGATCAGGTTATTGAACAACCTGAGGCTCAGATATCACGGGAACCGCGAAGATCGGGAAGGATTCGTCGACAGCCTGAGCGCTATGATGGAGTCTACATCATTGATAATGATGAACCCCTCACTTATGCGGATGCGGTCAGTGGACCGGAGTCAGCGAGATGGCTTGAAGCTATGCGCGCCGAGATGGACTCCATGTCAGATAACCAAGTTTGGGATTTGGTTGATCCGCCTCCGGGAGTTATCCCTATAGGCTGTAAGTGGATCTTCAAGAAGAAGATTGACATGGATGGTAACGTGGTTACCTATAAAGGCAGGCTAGTTGCGAAAGGTTTCAAACAAATCTACGGGATAGATTATGATGAAACTTTCTCACCTGTAGCTATGTTCAAGTCTATTCGGATTCTTTTCGCGATAGCTGCATATTACGATTATGAGATTTGGCAGATGGATGTGAAAACAGCTTTCCTTAATGGAAATCTGGATGAGGATGTGTATATGACACAACCTGAGGGTTTCACTAATCCATCAGATCGTCATAAGATATGCAAGTTAAAGAAGTCCATTTATGGACTCAAGCAAGCATCGAGAAGCTGGAATATTCGTTTTGATGAATCAGTCACTGAATTTGGTTTCATCAAGAACGAGGATGACCCGTGTGTATATAAGAGGTTTAGTGGGAGCGTGATTACTTTCCTAGTCCTCTACGTCGATGATATCTTGATCATTGGAAATGACATTCCTGAAATGCATGCTGTGAAGGCATGGTTAAGGAAATGTTTCCAGATGAAAGATTTAGGAGAAGCAGCCTATGTATTAGGTGTGAAGATCTACAGGGATAGATCTAAGAGGCTTCTCGGGCTGTGCCAGAGTACTTACATCGATAAAGTCCTGGAAAGATTTCATTTAGAAAATTCTAAACGAGGATATCTTCCAGTCAGACATGGTCTGAGTCTTTCGAAGAGTCAGTGTCCACAAACACAGACTGAGAAAGATGAAATGGACAATACGCCTTATGCTTCGGCTATTGGATCCATTATGTATGCGATGTTGTGTACTCGCCCAGACGTTGCTTACGGGTTAAGCGTGACCAGTCGTTTCCAAAGTAATCCAGGTCAGGCACACTGGATTGCAGTCAAGAACATCTTAAAATATCTGCGGAGGACCAAAGATATGTTCTTGATATATGGTGGTCAGGAAGAACTCAGTATAGAAGGATATACTGACGCTTCGTTCCAGTCAGACCAGGATGATTTCCGATCGCAATCAGGCTATGTTTTTAGCTTGAATGGAGGAGCAGTGGTGTGGAAGAGTTTCAAACAGTCAACTGTTGCTGATTCCACAACAGAAGCCGAGTATGTTGCAGCCTCGGAAGCATCCAAGGAGGCAGTGTGGATTCGTAAGTTCGTGAGAGAACTTGGTGTAGTTCCTTCGAGTGCAGATCCTTTGGTTATCTTCTGTGATAACACTGGAGCAATCGCACAAGCAAAGGAACCACGGTCGCACCAGAAGTCCAAGCACATACAGAGACGGTTTCATTTGATCAGGGAGATCATAGATCGTGGCGAGATCAAAATATGCAAGGTTCATACAGATGACAATCTGGCAGACCCGCTTACCAAGCCTCTGGCGCAGCAGAAGCATGAGAAGCACTGTAATAATATGGGTTTGAGATTTCTCAACCATTAGATTAAGTGCAAGTGGGAGATTGTTGGGGTATGCCCTTAAGCCTAATGTTTGAGGCCTTGGGATTGTAACAGTATCGTGTAATAAACGTTTATGTTTATAAAGGCATGGTTATTATTCAGTTAGCTACATTGTCTGCTGCAATATATGTTCTTCTGAATAATGTCTCAATGCTGTTCAGCTGGGCTGACATGCAGTTAAGTCCTTAGTCGATGTATCTTGGTGAACATGAGACAGCCTTGATATGGTTAAGACTAATATGTGTTCTAGTCTTATAGGATGCTTCGAGCATGGAATAAGATGTAGACTCATGGGTACATTGGATGTACTGGACAGACCCTACTACGATATTCAATTGTTTGTCACAATGTGAATAATCCTTGAATATGACAAGTGGCACATTTCCTCTGACTTGAGATCACTTGTGTTTTCTAAATGATGATTGTCATTGTTTTGAGGTAGTTCAATATCATTTGAAACATAATGATTATAGACTATCTTGGATAATGAGCTTGAGTCAGGTTAGGGCACTAGTGATAGACATAGGATTGCCGTCTCCTTGTTTAAGGAGTGTGATGTTCTAAAGGGGCCCCCTGGATGAGATGATTGAGAAAAGAGTATGGCCATACCCAGGTGACTGTGTTCATCTGATCTAATCATGCTCATCATATTGGAGCTACAAGCTTGACACGCTTGTCCAATAAGAACATCCAGTGGCAAAGGAAACATGTATGCCTAGTGATGTGGATTCACACTTGTGCTATGGTTTGGGTGTAGTCTTGGAAGACTATTTCCTTTATATCGGGAGACAGTGATGTGTTGCTAGATACCCCTCACTGATCGTGATAAACGTGAGTTATCGTTACCGACATTTAAAGGAAACCCTCAGGGTCGCACAATTTGATGATATGGCTTACTTAAGTCAGATCGTGTGGACTGAATTGTTCGGGTTCAGTTTAAAGGGATTTAATCTCTGATTGTGAGTGAGATCTGGTCTGATCATGTTTGATTGATTAAGGCTTGAGATCGGTAAGCTTCGATCGAGAGAATGGATGCTAGATTGGTCAGATCAGAAGCATCAAGAGATCGACGGTCAGATTAAGAGCCTTAAGGTTTTATTATGGTCTGGACTGATTGCTTGGTTTATTTGGTTATTGAACCAAATGGATTTGAACCAGCTCATTGGTTGAGCGCATGGTTCAAGTGATAAGAGGCATTGGCGATTGGGGTGATACATGGTCGCAAGTGAAGAAATGGGATGCTATTTTTAGATAGCACATCTCTTAACGTGACCACATCTCACGTTCACGCCAAGAGAATACTATTCTCGTCTCTTGCTCTCTTGACGCCGGCTTGAGCATTCGTCTCTTGCACTCTCGTGGGTGAAGGAGTGGACGACAAGAGGAAACATTCGACCAAGCAAGGATCTCTCTTTTCCTTTCCATTCGGCAAGACAACCTTGGAACCTTGCTAGCACAAGGAGCACCAAGGAAGAAGCGCATTGATCATCTTGTGTGCGAGACTTAGGAGAAGGTTCGCTTGCGCCTTTGCCTCCAAGACACCATCCAAGTGATGGCTATGGTGAGTATCGCTTCTCATTGAAAGTTGATCATATTATATGCTATGCGATCTATTAGAAACCCTAGATTCCGCTAGAAGTTTTTGTTGCGCCTCCTATTAGGGTTTCCCCCCCCCCTTGCGTAGGGGACCTTCAGAGATCACTTGTGTTTTCTAAATGATGATTGTCATTATTTTGAGATAGTTCAATATCACTTGAAATATAATGATTATAGACTATCTTGGATGGTGAGCTTGAGTCAGGTTAGGGCACTAGTGATAGACATAGGATTGCCGTCTCCTTAATTGGAGTGTGATGTTCTAAAGGGGCCCCCTGGATGAGATGATTGAGAAAGTGTATGGCCATACCCAGATGACTATGTTCATCTGATCTAATCATGCTCATCATATTGGAGTTACAAGCTTGACTTGCTTGTCCAATAAGAACATCCAGTGGTAAAGGAAATTTGTATGCTTTGTGAATTGATTCACACTTGTGCTGTTTTTGGGTGTAGTCTTGGAAGACTCTTTCCTTTATATCGGGAGACAGTGATGTGTTGCTAGATACCCCTCACTGATCGTGATAACGTAAGTTATCGTTACCGACATTTAAAGGAAACCCTTAGGGTCGCACAATTTGATGATATGGCTTTCTTAAGTCAGATCGTGTGGACTGAATTATTCGGGTTCAGTTTAAAGGGATTTAATCTCTGATTGTAAGTGAGATCTGGTCTGATCATGTTTGATTGATTAGGGCTTGAGATTGGTAAGCTTCGATTGAGAGAATGAATGCTAGATCAGTCAGATCAGGAGCATTGAGAGATTGACGGTCAGATCAAGAGCCTTAGGGTTTATTTTGATCTGGACTTATTTCTTGGTTTATTTGGTTAGTGGACCAAATCGGTTTGAACCAGCTCATGGATGAGCGCATGGTTCAAAGGTGATGTGGCATTTGCGATTGGGGTAAACCCAAGATCGCATGTGGAGAAGTGGGATGCTATTTTTGGATAGCACTTCTCAAACGTGGCCATGATCTCACGTCGCCCCTCTCTTGCCTCTTCACGCCTTTGACGCCTCCTTGGGTTGTGTTCGAGTGGCATTCTCGTGTAGAGGAAGTCTAAGGCGACAAGAGAGAAAAACGCCAAGAAGAAAAGCTCTCCTTTCCCTTTGCATTCGATCAAGACGCTTTGGACGATCCTTGCTAGCACAAGGGACGACAAGAAGAAGCACATCTTCATCTTGTGTGTGACGATTTGGAGGAGATCTTCGTTGTTCTCTTACTTCCAAGGCGCCATCTTGAAATGGCCATGGTATGAATCGAATCACTTCTTTACAATCGGTTTTGTTAAGTTGATCATATAATGCATGCTCATTGATCCTATGAAACCCTTTATCCGCTGCCCCCTTTCTTGTTTGCGCCACCATAGGGTTCTCGCCCCCTTTGGGGAACCATCAGTTTCCCATACCATAACTCATATGGAGCCTTTGAAACGCCTTGGATGGCACTCGGTTTAGTACCTTTGCAGCTGTTTCCAGTGCAAAACCCCAAAAGGAGTAAGGTAGAGTAGCCTGACTCATCATAGAACGAACCATATCAAGTAACGTTCTATTTCTCCTCTCGGACACACCATTCCATTGCGGTGTTCCTGGCTATTGGAACCCCTTTCGAGAGGGGGGCAAAAACCCTAATCATGGCGCAAATGAAATTTATGCAAGCGGAAGCAAGGGTTTCAAGATCTTTTGCATGCCATATGTTCAACTATCATAGATTGATAAGAACAAGGGGAGATTCATACCAACGCCATAGGCTTGGAATTCGGCTTGGAAGAAGAGAACAAGTTAGGTCTCCTCCACAAGTCCACACACAAGATGAAGATGCTCACTTCCTTGACGTCCCTTGTGCTAGCAAGGCACCCAAGCTATCTTGTCGAATGGAAAGGGGGTGATTAGATGAATCCCTATGGCCGAGAGCTCCTCTTCCTTGTCTTCCTCTTTCGTCAACCACCCAATGAAAAGGATCAAGGCGTTGTCGTCAAGAGACCAACGCATAAGCGTTTTGGCATTTTTGCAAAACCGGCTTTGATGACTTTCCATAAATGGAAGACAATCAAGCCATGCGCTCAAGACAAACCAAAAATGCCTATTGGCATTGAACCAAGCGTTCACATTTGTGAACCGGTTCAAGCCAAATCGTCCAATCGAATTTGGTTCATCAAACCAAACCGAAATAGCTCAAGCCACTTGGTCTAGACCAAATTGAACCCTAAGGCTCACGATCTAACCACTCATCTCCTGATGCCCCTGATCTCCCCGATCTAGCATCATTTCTCTCGATCGAAGCTTACCGATCTCAAGCCCTAATCAATCAAACATGATCAGACCAGATCTCACTTACAATCAGAGATTAAATCCCCTTTAATCTGAACTCAAAGAATCCAGTCCATACGATCTGACTCAAGTAAGCCATATCATCAAATTGTGCGACCCTGAGGGTTTCCTTTAAATGTCGGTAACGATAACTTACGTTATCACGACCAGTGAGGGGTATCTAGCAACACATCACTGTCTCCCGATATAAAGGAAAGAGTCTTCCAAGACTTCTCCCAAACCATAGCACAAGTGTGAATCAAACTCACGAGGCATACATGTGTCCTTTGCCACTGGATGTTCTTATTGGACAAGCGTGCCAAGCCTGTAATTCCAATATGTTGAGCATGATTAGATCAGATGCACATAGTCATCTGGGTATGGCCATACACTATCTCAATCATCTCATAAGGGGGCCCTTTAGAACACCACACTCCTTAAACAAGGAGACGACAATCCTATGTCTATCACTAGTGTCCTAACCTGACTCATGATCATTATCCAAGATAGTCTATGATCATTATCTTTCAAATGATATTGAACTACCTCAAAACAATGACAGTCATCATTTAGAAACACAAGTGATCTCAAGTCAGAGGACATGTGCCACTTGTTGCAATCAAGGAATATTCACATTGTGACAAGCAATTGAATATCCTAGTAGGGTCTGTCCAGTACATCCAATGTACCCATGAGTCTACATCTTATTCCATGCTCGAAGCATCCTATAAGATCAGCACACATATTAGTCTCAATCATATCAAGGCTGTCTCAGGTTCACCAAGATATCTCGACTAAGGACATATAGCATGTCAGCCTAGCTGAACAGCTTTGAGACATTATTCAGAAGTACACTTATTACAGCAGACAAGGTAACAACCTGAATAATAACCATGCCTTTTATAAACATAAGAGTTTATTACATGATACTTTTACAATCCCAAGGCCTCAAACATTAGCCTTAAGGGCATACCCCAACAATCTCCCACTTGCACTTAATCTAATTGTAAGATCCAAGGATCTTGAGTCATGGTAAGCATTATTTTTGAATTAAATAAAATTATTGACTGTGATATTTTATTATGATTCAAGTAAAATTTATTGAATGCTAATTAACTAGCTTATTGATTGTTAATTATTTGATTTGTGATTGGTTGTTAATTTATGGTAAATTAATTAGAGATTAATGGTTGATTATTGGTTGTTAATTTAGGATAAATTAATTAAATCCTTATTGGATATTAATTAAATCCTTATTGGATTTCGGTTAAGTGCTTGGTTATTTGTAAGTTAATTAAATTAATTAGTTAACTAGCTTATTGGATGTTAGTTTAACTCTTATTGGACTTTCACTTAAACTAAGGGATTATTGGGTTTTTAAAATTTGAATTATTGGGTTAATGGGTTAAACCTTTTTGAATTAATGGGTTAGAGGGTTAAAACCTTAAAAACCGAAATTTAAATAGGTAATTTCGGTTAGGGTAGAGTTTTGGCGATTTTGGCTTGGAGAAAAACTTTGGGCGACGGCTTGAAGAACTTAGGCGATTCTTGAAGAGTTCTTGAGGCGATTTTGGTGATTTCTCCATCTCTTTCCCTTTGGCGAATTATTCCTTGGTGTTTGGTAGCATCTTTCAAAGCCTTAGACGAATTTTTGGAAGGGTTTTTCTTATTGGTGTTCACGGTTCAAGGTGAGTGGGTTGTCTAATTGATTTCTATCTATTTGTTGGTGTTAATTGATGAGTTAGATGATATATTCGCTTGTTGGAAATCTTACTATGCTAAAACCGAATTTTGTAAGGTTGATTATATCATGAAAACCGAATTTTGTAAAGTTGATTATATGATGAAAACCGAATTTTGTAAGGTTGATTATATCATGAAAACCGAATTTTTCAAAGGTGATTATATGATGATTATTTAACCGAAAATTTGTATGAAATTTAAATGTATTTTTATAGAAATTTTGGTAGCATTAAATCATTGAATTTTGAGTATGAAACTCTTGTTAGTTATAGTTAAACCGAAATCAACTTTGGTAACATTAAGTCAATGATGTTTGTAGCATGAATGAAAACCGAAACCTTATTGATGGTAGCTAAACCAAAATAATCTTGATGATTGTTTATGGAAACCGAAAATTGTAATAAGGAATTTAAGGTATTCTCCTATGGAATTTAGGAAGCTTTAAACCAATGTTTTTGAGCATGATATTCATGTTAACTAAGGTTTAGAATTTTAGTAGATGATATGATATGTTAACCGTGGGTTATATGTAGAGATTTGTAAAATAAATTGTATGATTTCATGTTTTAGTTTTATGTTAATTTTTATGGATGCTTGTTAACTACAATGTTGAGAAATTGTTTGAGAAATTTGGGTGATAACCTAGTAAAGTTTGACTGAACTAATCAGCATGAAACCTAAGGACCACACTACATTATATGATTGTTAATATTATGTAATTGTGTGATTTTTAAATATTAGGAGTTTATGTGATTTTTGGAATATTATGTTGTTATGTAAATTGTGAACATTATGTGGTTACGAGATTTTTGAAAATTATGTGATTATGAGAATTTTGAATATTATGTGTTATGTGTTGGTTAGGACTAAGGCTAGGTGTAACTATGAACTCAAGGGGATAGTCCTTATGTGTTATGTTAAGGGTTTGAATTTCAGCCCTGTATTGTGATATGTGAGGAGGTTGATGTTCAGCCTGCCTATTATGATTATTGTGATGGGGGTTGATGTTCAGCCTGCCCGATATGATTTTTGTGATGACTATCCTAGAGTATAGTTGACACTTAGGAGTCCACCTTTGTGAAATATGTTCACCTATGTGAAATATGAAATAAGATGTGTCTGTTGTCCAGTAGGAACCTTTTGGGAGAACGGGTTTTTGACGCAAAGTGCCATGTCTTGGTCGGACAGGGGCCACCTCTTGATGTCATAACTCTTTTATGTGATGGGGTAATATAAGACGCAAAGTGCCATGTCTTGATCAGACAGGGGCCACCTCTTGATGTCATTACTCTTTATGTGACAGGGTGATATAAGACGCAAAGTGCCATGTCTTGATCAGACAGGGGCCACCTCTTGATGTCATCACTCTGATGTGTTATGGGGTGAGGGAGCAAAGTGCCACGTCGTGACCTGGTGGGGGCCACCTCTTGATTCTACTCACTATCCATGTTTATGTGTTGCATGCGGCTCCCAGTGCTTTGGCCAAGCCGGGTTAGACCATATTGGTCACTACTGAATATGCTGGACAACTAGGTTGCTTATGTGTTGGTGTGTTTAGTGGTTTAGAGTATAACTCTAGAACCTGAGTTTGTGAACCTAAGTTGTTATGTGTTTAGTTGGTTTAAAATATATGTGTTTAATTGGGTTAGAGTAAAACTCTAAAACCTGAGTTTGTGAACATGAGTTTGTTATATGCTAGTGTGTACATCTGACTGTCTATATGATTTCTGTTTCTTTATTTTGTTATATGTTGACATAATGTTCTTGTTAAAGATTTTTAAAATAATCTGCCTATATTTTTGAGTGTATGTTATGGATGGTCGATTTAGACTATCCACTCACTGGGCTGTGTAGCTCACCCCTCACTATTTTCAGGCATAGAGCAGGGGCGCATTTCATGAGTAACATTGGCGTGGATATTATGTCTGCTGCTTAA
Organism: Costus lasius; assembly: GCA_027563935.2. Classification (NCBI taxonomy): domain Eukaryota; kingdom Viridiplantae; phylum Streptophyta; class Magnoliopsida; order Zingiberales; family Costaceae; genus Costus; species Costus lasius. Next base: position 57,835,739 of record CM050454.1, on the reverse strand, counting down.
GAACTTTTATGCTAAAATTTTCTGGAGCCGGTTGTGGCTAAACCATATGATTTACATGAACTATGTGAACTATGTGATGTGAACCATGTGAACTATGTGAATTTGTGTTGCCAGATTGTGGCAGTTAACTGAGTTTGATTTTTGTGTCACCGCGGGCTTCAGCCTGGTTTCGGTGTTTGGTATGGGTTTATAAAATCGATTTTGTGATTTTGTTTTGAATTTCGGCTTGTTGTATATTCCGTGCAATCGGTTTTGATATACCCTGTAACTTGCATATGTCTAGTGCAAGTATTGCCTGGTGGCAGGTACCTTTATGGATTTTATGAATTTGAATCGGTTTTGATATAACTGTTGCCTTGCATATGTCTAGTGCAAGGATTGCGTGGTGGCAGGTACCCTTATGAGATTTGAGTTTTGTGAATTTGTGTGTATGGATTTATGAAATTTTTTAGATCGTGTTTTCTTGAACTCGGTTTTACCTAGCATATGATCGATCTTATATGAAACATCCTGTATCATTTGTGAATTGTGCCATTTGTTTGGGGTTAAGAATGTGGGATGTTACAGAATGGTATCAGAGGAGTTGGCTAGCTAAAACTTAGTTTGGGGGAAAACATGTTTGTGTATTGCTAGACACCTGTTAGGTTTATGATTGTTTTCCTGACTATGATATGTGTGTGACTATGATATGTGCGTGTAGGAATTTGAATTTAAGATGGTGCGAACCAGAGGAAATGCTAGTGATGAGGGCGAGCAGACCCCGAACCTCACGAGAACTATTGAGGCTCTGACTGGCATGGTTCAGCAACAAGGTGCTATGATAGAAAGGCAAGCTCAGATGCTACAGCAGCAGCAGACTCAGCACCAAGAAGCACAACAGCAGCTTTTGCAGCAGCTGACTCGAGAGAGACCCCAGACTACTACTCGAGCGGTGGGGGATGACTCTCAGGAGGGCGCTCACAGGCGCTATGCTTCACTTGTGAGTGAATTCCAGAAACTGGGTCCCAGCTCTTTTTATGGGGGCTCAGAATCCAGTAATGCCGAAAATTGGCAGCTGTGCTTGGAAAAGATTTTCCAAGTTATGCGTTGCTCGGACGAAGACAAGTTATGTCTGACCACCTACATGATGCGTGCTAACGCAGATGAGTGGTGGAAAGGTGTGGTGAGACTTGCCGAAGAAAGACATGAGACTGTAGACTGGCCTTACTTCTTGTCTCGATTTAACGAGAAGTATTTCCCAGATAGCTTGGTTGAGGACCGAGAGGTGGAATTTATTCACCTGGAGCAGGGTGATATGACAGTGGACCAGTATGAATTACAGTTCACGAAATTGGGAAAGTATGCTCCTCATCTGATAAACACTGAAAAGAGGAGAGCTACCAAGTTTCTCAGAGGTCTCAGATGGGACATTAGAGAGCAGGTTGGTGCTCAACACTTGGAGACCTATGTTGAAACTGTTGGGCGAGCGCGCACCATTGAGAGGTATATATCTGAGAGGAGTTCTCATGTTGCCGTGGCAGTAGTTCCTGCAGCTGAGGCGGCGGTTCCTCAGTATGGCAGTGGCGGCAAGGGTAAGAAGTACCCTAGGCATAAAGATTATAAGAAGAGCAGGTATAAGCCTTACTCCTACAAGGCACCGCAGCAGTCCAGGGATGCACCGCAGCAGTTCAGGGATGCCAGGGATGCAAGAAACGGTATCACTTGTAGTCATTGTGGGCTCAAGGGACATCTAGTGAAAGACTGCCATAGGAAGAATGGTGTATGCTTCAGGTGTAAGAAACCAGGGCACATGGCTAAGGATTGCAAAGAACCTGAGATGCAACCTAGAGGCGCAGATAAGCCTACAGTCCAGACTAGAGTGTATGCTGTGGCTGAGAAGGATACACGAGCTTCCCGATCCGTCGTGGAAGGTACTTTATTCGTATTTGATCAGTTAGCCCGCATATTATTTGACCCTGGTGCAAATTTATCTTTTGTATCTGTTAAGTTTGCTGCATGTTTACCTGTGTTACCTAAGGTAATGAATTATGCTGTGTCTGTGAGTACTCCCTTAGGAAAATCGTTATCTACAGATACTGTGTGTGCTGACTGTGTAGTACATGTAGAGGGTTATGAGTTTCTGGTAGATCTAATCCTCTTAGACATGCAAGATTATGACATCATCTTAGGAATGGATTGGTTGTCTTCCCATCATGCCTCGGTGGATTGCTTTGAGAAAGTAATCACTTTGAATTTGTTAGATGGGAATCGACTTTTTGTGAGAGGTCTAGTGTCAGACCAAGGACCGCATGTGATATCTTTCCTGCAGGCCAGGAAATTACTTGCTAATGGGTGCAAGGGTTATCTTGCGCATGTTAAGGTGCAGGATGAGTCTACTTCTGATTTGACTCAGATGGCGGTGGTGAAAGAATTTCCTGATGTGTTCTCTGAAGAATTTTCAGGCTTGCCACCAATTAGAGAAGTGGAGTTTGGCATTGAGTTGGCGCCAGGTACGGCACCTATCTCCAGAGCTCCTTATCATATGGCTACTTCAGAGTTGGCCGAGCTTAAGAAACAACTGGAGGAATTGTTAGAGAAAGGATATATTCGGCCTAGTGCTTCTCCCTGGGGAGCGCCAGTGTTATTTGTGAAGAAAAAAGATGGAACCCTGAGGATGTGTATAGACTACAGGCAGCTTAACCAAGTGACTATCAAGAATAAGTATCCTCTTCCCAGAATTGATGATCTATTTGATCAATTACAGGGAGCGACAGTGTTCTCTAAGATTGATCTGAGATCAGGGTATTATCAGCTTAGGGTCAAGGATGAGGATATATTTAAGACTGCTTTCAGGACCAGGTATGGGCATTTCGAATTTTTAGTTATGCCTTTTGGACTGACAAATGCACCTGCTGTCTTCATGGATTTGATGAACAGGGTATTCCATGAGTTGCTTGACTCTTGTGTGGTGGTCTTTATAGACGATATTTTGGTATACTCACGGACTACTTCAGATCATGTCAGTGACTTGCGCAGAGTGCTGGAGATCTTGAGGAAGAACCGGTTATATGCCAAGGCTAGCAAGTGTGAGTTCTGGCTAGAGAAGATCAGTTTTCTGGGTCATGTGATTTCTGGTCAGGGGGTGTCTGTGGATCAGTTAAAGTGCAAGCCATCCTCAATTGGGGAAGACCGACTAGTGCTACTGAGATCAGGAGTTTTCTGGGTTTAGCAGGTTACTACCGGCGATTTGTTGAGGGATTCTCCAAGCTGGCGGGTCCTTTAACTAAGTTGACCAGAAAGGAAGCTAAGTTTATTTGGGATGACAAGTGTGAAGAGAGCTTCCAAGAGCTGAAGAGAAGGTTGACTAGTACACCGATCCTCATTATACCTAGTGATGGGGAAAGGTTTACTGTTTATACAGATGCTTCTGGCAAAGGGTTGGGTTGTGTCTTGATGCAGAAGGGTTCTGTAGTAGCCTATGCTTCGAGACAACTGAAGGAGTATGAATTGAACTACCCTACTCATGATTTAGAGTTGGCGGCCGTAGTCTTTGCTTTGAAGATATGGCGTCACTATTTGTTGGGTCAGGAGTTTGATCTGTTCACTGATCACCAGAGTCTCAAGTATATCTTCACTCAGAAGGACTTGAACATGAGACAGAGAAGATGGATGGAGTTGATCAAAGACTATGACTTCTCCATTCAGTATCAGGCTGGAAAGGCCAATGTGGTGGCGGATGCTCTGAGCAGACATCCAGTTACTTCAGTAGCTGCTTTACGAGTCAGTGAGTGGCGGTTACTGCAGGAGTTCAGCGATCTCAGGATCAGTGTTACTCCTAGAGTTCAGTCGGGTTATGTGGCTTTTCTCAGAGTACAGTCTGCTTTGTTGCAGAAGATCAGAGATCAGCAGTCTATGGATCCGAGATTAGTTCAGATCAGGGATAGTTTGGTTGATGGCGCAGTTCAGGATTTTAGCCTGTCTGATGATGGTATTCTTCGGTTTCGTGGAAGGGTATGTGTCCCTGAGGAACCGAACTTGAGGAAAGAAATATTGGAGGACAGCCATAACTCCAAATATTCTCTACATCCTAGTGTGACTAAGATGTATCAGGACCTCAAGAAAAGTTTTTGGTGGCCGGGTATGAAGAAAGAAGTATCTGATTTTGTCTCTAGGTGTTTAACCTGTCAGACTGTAAAGGCTGAACACCAGAAGCCTGGTGGTTTGTTGCAGCCTCTTCCTATTCCTGAGTGGAAGTGGGAATGCATCAGTATGGATTTTGTATGTGGTTTGCCCAGAACCAGATTGGGTCATGATGCTATTTGGGTGATTGTTGATAGACTTACTAAATCAGCCCATTTTCTTCCGATTAAGATGACTTATTCTTTAGAGAGGCTGGCCAGATTGTACATTGATGAGATAGTCAGACTGCATGGAGTGCCTGTTGATATCGTGTCTGATAGGGACTCTCGATTTCTGTCCAGATTTTGGAAGAGCTTACAGGAAGGTTTGGGTACTAAGTTGAGTTTTAGTACAGCATATCATCCTCAGTCTGATGGCCAGACGGAGCGTACTATACAGACTCTAGAAGATTTGTTGAGAGCCTATGTGGTTGATTGGAGTTCTGAGTGGAACCGGGATCTATCTTTGATAGAGTTTACTTATAATAATAGCTTCCACTCTAGTATTCAGATGGCTCCTTATGAGGCCTTGTATGGGAGAAGGTGTAGGACTCCCTTGTGTTGGGAGGAAACTGGTGACAGAATGATTTTGAGATCTGATGCAGTACAGGAGACTACTGATAAGGTCAGAGAGATCCAGGATAAACTGAAAATTGCTCGGGACAGACAGAAGAGTTATGCTGACGACCGTCGTCGTTCCTTGGAGTTTATGGTAGGGGATCATGTGTTCTTGAAGGTGTCACCTACAAAGGGTGTTATGAGATTTGGCAAAAAGGGCAAGTTGAGCCCTAGGTTTGTAGGCCCTTTTGATATTATTGAGAGAGTTGGTCCAGTGGCTTACCGATTGGCTTTACCTCCTGCTATGGATCATGTGCATAATGTATTCCATGTCTCTGCTTTGAGGAAATATCATCCCGATCCATCTCATGTGTTGGAGTTGGAACCTCTTCAGATTCAGAGTGATTTGACTTTCGAGGAAAGACCTCTCCGGATTGTTGATAGAAAGGATAAAGTTCTGAGGAACAAGACTATACCTTTGGTAAAGGTTATCTGGGGAAATCAGTCAGTTGAGGAGGCGACTGTTGGGGTATGCCCTTAAGGCTAATGTTTGAGGCCTTGGGATTGTATAAGTATCATGTAATAAACTCTTAAGTTTATAAAGGCATGGTTATTATTCAGGTTGTTACCTTGTCTGCTGTAATAAGTGTACTTCTGAATAATGTCTCAAAGCTGTTCAGCTAGGCTGACAGGCTATATGTCCTTAGTCGAGATATCTTGGTGAACATGAGACAGCCTTGATATGATTGAGACTGATATGAGTGCTAATCTTATAGGATGCTTCGAGCATGGAATAAGATGTAGACTCATGGGTACATTGGATGTACTGGACAGACCCTACTCGGATATTCCATTGCTTGTCACAATGTGAATGATCCTTGTAAGCACTAAGTGGCACATGTCCTTTGACTTGAGATCACTTATGTTTCTAAATGATGATTGTCATTGTTTTGAGGTAGTTCAATATCATTTGAAACATAATGATTATAGACTATCTTGGATGGTGAGCTTGAGTCAGGTTAGGGCACTTGTGATAGATAAAGGATTGCCGTCTCCTTGTTTAAGGAGTGTGATGTTCTAAAGGGCCCCCCTATATGAGATGATTGAGGAAGTGTATGGCCATACCCAGATGACTATGTGCATCTGATCTAATCATGCTCATCGTATTGGAGTTACAGGCTTGACATGCTTGTCCAATAAGAACATCCAGTGGCAAAGGAATCATGCATGCCTAGTGAGTTGATTCACACTTATGCTGTGGTTGGGTGGAGTCTTGGAAGACTCTTTCCTTTATATCGGGAGACAGTGATGTGTTGCTAGATACCCCTCGCTGATCGTGATAACGTAAGTTATCGTTACCGACATTTAAAGGAAACCCTTAGGGTCGCACAATTTGATGATATGGCTACTTAAGTCAGATCGTGTGGACTGAATTGTTCGAGTTCAGTTTAAAGGAGATTAAACTCTGATTGTAAGTGAGATCCAGTCTGATCATGTTTGATTGATTAGGGCTTGAGATCGGTAAGCTTAGATCGAGAGTGTGGATGCTAGATCGAAGAGATCAAGAGCATTAAAAGGATGAACGGTCAGATTTTGAACCTTAGGGTTTAATTTGGTCTGAACCGATTATTGGGCTGATTTGGTTTGGTCATTGGACCAATTGAATTGAACCGGCTCACATGTGAGCGCTTGGTTCATTTGAGAGGAGAGCTATGCGTTTGGTTCACTTCATGTGAACGCATAACGCAAGCTTTGATGACTTGCCATTTATGGCATTTCGGTTTGACAATTGTGATGAATGTCTCCACATTCGATCACAAGTTGGGCTAACGCTCCTCTCCATCATCTTGCTCTCGACGACACACACTTTCTTGTGTGGTGAAAGTGACGAGAAGAAAGATCGGCCAAGAGTTCATCATCTCCTTCATGCGATAAGACCCCTTGAAGCTTTTGCTAGCACAAAGTTGAGAAGGGAGTAGTCTTTGTCTTCTTGTGTGCGCACCTTTTGGAGGAGATCAACCTTGTTTTCTTCTTCCAAGCCGCCTTCCATCCATGGCAATGGTAAGATCATATCATGATCTTAAGTTGGTTTAAGTTGATTATATAGTTCATATGCGATCTTTAGAAGCCCTTTTTCCGCATTGCATGCTAGAAGCGCATGTATAGGGTTTCCCCCCCCCCCTTATTAGGGGTTCCTTCAGCGACATGGGAGACTGAAGCTGATATGAGGAAATTTTATGCTTACCTCTTTGATGATATGGATGCTGAGCTTTAGAGGACTAAAGCTTTATAAGGAGGGAGGGATGTAAGATCCAAGGATCTTGAGTCATGGTAAGCATTATTTTTGAATTAAATAAAATTATTGACTGTGATATTTTATTATGATTGTAGTAAAATTTATTGAATGCTAATTAACTAGCTTATTGATTGTTAATTATTTGATTTGTGATTGGTTGTTAATTTATGGTAAATTAATTAGAGATTAATGGTTGATTATTGGTTGTTAATTTAGGATAAATTAATTAAATCCTTATTGGATATTAATTAAATCCTTATTGGATTTCGGTTAAGTGCTTGGTTATTTGTAAGTTAATTAAATTAATTAGTTAACTAGCTTATTGGATGTTAGTTTAACTCTTATTGGACTTTCACTTAAACTAAGGGATTATTGGGTTTTTAAAATTTGAATTATTGGGTTAATGGGTTAAACCTTTTTGAATTAATGGGTTAGAGGGTTAAAACCTTAAAAACCGAAATTTAAATAGGTAATTTCGGTTAGGGTAGAGTTTTGGCGATTTTGGCTTGGAGAAAAACTTTGGGCGACGGCTTGAAGAACTTAGGCGATTCTTGAAGAGTTCTTGAGGCGATTTTGGTGATTTCTCCATCTCTTTCCCTTTGGCGAATTATTCCTTGGTGTTTGGTAGCATCTTTCAAAGCCTTAGACGAATTTTTGGAAGGGTTTTTCTTATTGGTGTTCACGGTTCAAGGTGAGTGGGTTGTCTAATTGATTTCTATCTATTTGTTGGTGTTAATTGATGAGTTAGATGATATATTCGCTTGTTGGAAATCTTACTATGCTAAAACCGAATTTTGTAAGGTTGATTATATCATGAAAACCGAATTTTGTAAAGTTGATTATATGATGAAAACCGAATTTTGTAAGGTTGATTATATCATGAAAACCGAATTTTTCAAAGGTGATTATATGATGATTATTTAACCGAAAATTTGTATGAAATTTAAAGGTATTTTTATAGAAATTTTGGTAGCATTAAATCATTGAATTTTGAGTATGAAACTCTTGTTAGTTATAGTTAAACCGAAATCAACTTTGGTAACATTAAGTCAATGATGTTTGTAGCATGAATGAAAACCGAAACCTTATTGATGGTAGCTAAACCAAAATAATCTTGATGATTGTTTATGGAAACCGAAAATTGTAATAAGGAATTTAAGGTATTCTCCTATGGAATTTAGGAAGCTTTAAACCAATGTTTTTGAGCATGATATTCATGTTAACTAAGGTTTAGAATTTTAGTAGATGATATGATATGTTAACCGTGGGTTATATGTAGAGATTTGTAAAATAAATTGTATGATTTCATGTTTTAGTTTTATGTTAATTTTTATGGATGCTTGTTAACTACAATGTTGAGAAATTGTTTGAGAAATTTGGGTGATAACCTAGTAAAGTTTGACTGAACTAATCAGCATGAAACCTAAGGACCACACTACATTATATGATTGTTAATATTATGTAATTGTGTGATTTTTAAATATTAGGAGTTTATGTGATTTTTGGAATATTATGTTGTTATGTAAATTGTGAACATTATGTGGTTACGAGATTTTTGAAAATTATGTGATTATGAGAATTTTGAATATTATGTGTTATGTGTTGGTTAGGACTAAGGCTAGGTGTAACTATGAACTCAAGGGGATAGTCCTTATGTGTTATGTTAAGGGTTTGAATTTCAGCCCTGTATTGTGATATGTGAGGAGGTTGATGTTCAGCCTGCCTATTATGATTATTGTGATGGGGGTTGATGTTCAGCCTGCCCGATATGATTTTTGTGATGACTATCCTAGAGTATAGTTGACACTTAGGAGTCCACCTTTGTGAAATATGTTCACCTATGTGAAATATGAAATAAGATGTGTCTGTTGTCCAGTAGGAACCTTTTGGGAGAACGGGTTTTTGACGCAAAGTGCCATGTCTTGGTCGGACAGGGGCCACCTCTTGATGTCATAACTCTTTTATGTGATGGGGTAATATAAGACGCAAAGTGCCATGTCTTGATCAGACAGGGGCCACCTCTTGATGTCATTACTCTTTATGTGACAGGGTGATATAAGACGCAAAGTGCCATGTCTTGATCAGACAGGGGCCACCTCTTGATGTCATCACTCTGATGTGTTATGGGGTGAGGGAGCAAAGTGCCACGTCGTGACCTGGTGGGGGCCACCTCTTGATTCTACTCACTATCCATGTTTATGTGTTGCATGCGGCTCCCAGTGCTTTGGCCAAGCCGGGTTAGACCATATTGGTCACTACTGAATATGCTGGACAACTAGGTTGCTTATGTGTTGGTGTGTTTAGTGGTTTAGAGTATAACTCTAGAACCTGAGTTTGTGAACCTAAGTTGTTATGTGTTTAGTTGGTTTAAAATATATGTGTTTAATTGGGTTAGAGTAAAACTCTAAAACCTGAGTTTGTGAACATGAGTTTGTTATATGCTAGTGTGTACATCTGACTGTCTATATGATTTCTGTTTCTTTATTTTGTTATATGTTGACATAATGTTCTTGTTAAAGATTTTTAAAATAATCTGCCTATATTTTTGAGTGTATGTTATGGATGGTCGATTTAGACTATCCACTCACTGGGCTGTGTAGCTCACCCCTCACTATTTTCAGGCATAGAGCAGGGGCGCATTTCATGAGTAACATTGGCGTGGATATTATGTCTGCTGCTTAAGAACTTTTATGCTAAAATTTTCTGGAGCCGGTTGTGGCTAAACCATATGATTTACATGAACTATGTGAACTATGTGATGTGAACCATGTGAACTATGTGAATTTGTGTTGCCAGATTGTGGCAGTTAACTGAGTTTGATTTTTGTGTCACCGCGGGCTTCAGCCTGGTTTCGGTGTTTGGTATAGGTTTATAAAATCGATTTTGTGATTTTGTTTTGAATTTCGGCTTGTTGTATATTCCGTGCAATCGGTTTTGATATACCCTGTAACTTGCATATGTCTAGTGCAAGTATTGCCTGGTGGCAGGTACCTTTATGGATTTTATGAATTTGAATCGGTTTTGATATAACTGTTGCCTTGCATATGTCTAGTGCAAGGATTGCGTGGTGGCAGGTACCCTTATGAGATTTGAGTTTTGTGAATTTGTGTGTATGGATTTATGAAATTTTTCAGATCGTGTTTTCTTGAACTCGGTTTTACCTAGCATATGATCGATCTTATATGAAACATCCTGTATCATTTGTGAATTGTGCCATTTGTTTGGGGTTAAGAATGAGGCATTGGCGATTGGGGTGATACATGGTCGCAAGTGAAGAAATGGGATGCTATTTTTAGATAGCACATCTCTTAACGTGACCACATCTCACGTTCACGCCAAGAGAATACTATTCTCGTCTCTTGCTCTCTTGACGCCGGCTTGAGCATTCGTCTCTTGCACTCTCGTGGGTGAAGGAGTGGACGACAAGAGGAAACATTCGACCAAGCAAGGATCTCTCTTTTCCTTTCCATTCGGCAAGACAACCTTGGAACCTTGCTAGCACAAGGAGCACCAAGGAAGAAGCGCATTGATCATCTTGTGTGCGAGACTTAGGAGAAGGTTCGCTTGCGCCTTTGCCTCCAAGACACCATCCAAGTGATGGCTATGGTGAGTATCGCTTCTCATTGAAAGTTGATCATATTATATGCTATGCGATCTATTAGAAACCCTAGATTCCGCTAGAAGTTTTTGTTGCGCCTCCTATTAGGGTTTCCCCCCCCTTGCGTAGGGGACCTTCAGAGATCACTTGTGTTTTCTAAATGATGATTGTCATTATTTTGAGATAGTTCAATATCACTTGAAATATAATGATTATAGACTATCTTGGATGGTGAGCTTGAGTCAGGTTAGGGCACTAGTGATAGACATAGGATTGCCGTCTCCTTAATTGGAGTGTGATGTTCTAAAGGGGCCCCCTGGATGAGATGATTGAGAAAGTGTATGGCCATACCCAGATGACTATGTTCATCTGATCTAATCATGCTCATCATATTGGAGTTACAAGCTTGACTTGCTTGTCCAATAAGAACATCCAGTGGTAAAGGAAATTTGTATGCTTTGTGAATTGATTCACACTTGTGCTGTTTTTGGGTGTAGTCTTGGAAGACTCTTTCCTTTATATCGGGAGACAGTGATGTGTTGCTAGATACCCCTCACTGATCGTGATAACGTAAGTTATCGTTACCGACATTTAAAGGAAACCCTTAGGGTCGCACAATTTGATGATATGGCTTTCTTAAGTCAGATCGTGTGGACTGAATTATTCGGGTTCAGTTTAAAGGGATTTAATCTCTGATTGTAAGTGAGATCTGGTCTGATCATGTTTGATTGATTAGGGCTTGAGATTGGTAAGCTTCGATTGAGAGAATGAATGCTAGATCAGTCAGATCAGGAGCATTGAGAGATTGACGGTCAGATCAAGAGCCTTAGGGTTTATTTTGATCTGGACTTATTTCTTGGTTTATTTGGTTAGTGGACCAAATCGGTTTGAACCAGCTCATGGATGAGCGCATGGTTCAAAGGTGATGTGGCATTTGCGATTGGGGTAAACCCAAGATCGCATGTGGAGAAGTGGGATGCTATTTTTGGATAGCACTTCTCAAACGTGGCCATGATCTCACGTCGCCCCTCTCTTGCCTCTTCACGCCTTTGACGCCTCCTTGGGTTGTGTTCGAGTGGCATTCTCGTGTAGAGGAAGTCTAAGGCGACAAGAGAGAAAAACGCCAAGAAGAAAAGCTCTCCTTTCCCTTTGCATTCGATCAAGACGCTTTGGACGATCCTTGCTAGCACAAGGGACGACAAGAAGAAGCACATCTTCATCTTGTGTGTGACGATTTGGAGGAGATCTTCGTTGTTCTCTTACTTCCAAGGCGCCATCTTGAAATGGCCATGGTATGAATCGAATCACTTCTTTACAATCGGTTTTGTTAAGTTGATCATATAATGCATGCTCATTGATCCTATGAAACCCTTTATCCGCTGCCCCCTTTCTTGTTTGCGCCACCATAGGGTTCTCGCCCCCTTTGGGGAACCATCAGTTTCCCATACCATAACTCATATGGAGCCTTTGAAACGCCTTGGATGGCACTCGGTTTAGTACCTTTGCAGCTGTTTCCAGTGCAAAACCCCAAAAGGAGTAAGGTAGAGTAGCCTGACTCATCATAGAACGAACCATATCAAGTAACGTTCTATTTCTCCTCTCGGACACACCATTCCATTGCGGTGTTCCTGGCTATTGGAACCCCTTTCGAGAGGGGGGCAAAAACCCTAATCATGGCGCAAATGAAATTTATGCAAGCGGAAGCAAGGGTTTCAAGATCTTTTGCATGCCATATGTTCAACTATCATAGATTGATAAGAACAAGGGGAGATTCATACCAACGCCATAGGCTTGGAATTCGGCTTGGAAGAAGAGAACAAGTTAGGTCTCCTCCACAAGTCCACACACAAGATGAAGATGCTCACTTCCTTGACGTCCCTTGTGCTAGCAAGGCACCCAAGCTATCTTGTCGAATGGAAAGGGGGTGATTAGATGAATCCCTATGGCCGAGAGCTCCTCTTCCTTGTCTTCCTCTTTCGTCAACCACCCAACGAAAAGGATCAAGGCGTTGTCATCAAGAGACCAACGCATAAGCGTTTTGGCGTTTTTGCAAAACCGGCTTTGATGACTTTCCATAAATGGAAGACAATCAAGCCATGCGCTCAAGACAAACCAAAAACGCCTATTGGCATTGAACCAAGCGTTCACATTTGTGAACCGGTTCAAGCCAAATCGTCCAATCGAATTTGGTTCATCAAACCAAACCGAAATAGCTCAAGCCACTTGGTCTAGACCAAATTGAACCCTAAGGCTCACGATCTAACCACTCATCTCCTGATGCCCCTGATCTCCCCGATCTAGCATCATTTCTCTCGATCGAAGCTTACCGATCTCAAGCCCTAATCAATCAAACATGATCAGACCAGATCTCACTTACAATCAGAGATTAAATCCCCTTTAATCTGAACTCAAAGAATCCAGTCCATACGATCTGACTCAAGTAAGCCATATCATCAAATTGTGCGACCCTGAGGGTTTCCTTTAAATGTCGGTAACGATAACTTACGTTATCACGACCAGTGAGGGGTATCTAGCAACACATCACTGTCTCCCGATATAAAGGAAAGAGTCTTCCAAGACTTCTCCCAAACCATAGCACAAGTGTGAATCAAACTCACGAGGCATACATGTGTCCTTTGCCACTGGATGTTCTTATTGGACAAGCGTGCCAAGCCTGTAATTCCAATATGTTGAGCATGATTAGATCAGATGCACATAGTCATCTGGGTATGGCCATACACTATCTCAATCATCTCATAAGGGGGCCCTTTAGAACACCACACTCCTTAAACAAGGAGACGACAATCCTATGTCTATCACTAATGTCCTAACCTGACTCATGATCATTATCCAAGATAGTCTATGATCATTATCTTTCAAATGATATTGAACTACCTCAAAACAATGACAGTCATCATTTAGAAACACAAGTGATCTCAAGTCAGAGGACATGTGCCACTTGTTGCAATCAAGGAATATTCACATTGTGACAAGCAATTGAATATCCTAGTAGGGTCTGTCCAGTACATCCAATGTACCCATGAGTCTACATCTTATTCCATGCTCGAAGCATCCTATAAGATCAGCACACATATTAGTCTCAATCATATCAAGGCTGTCTCAGGTTCACCAAGATATCTCGACTAAGGACATATAGCATGTCAGCCTAGCTGAACAGCTTTGAGACATTATTCAGAAGTACACTTATTACAACAGACAAGGTAACAACCTGAATAATAACCATGCCTTTTATAAACATAAGAGTTTATTACATGATACTTTTACAATCCCAAGGCCTCAAACATTAGCCTTAAGGGCATACCCCAACACTGGCGGAGTGAGCTGTGAGATAATCCCACACTCTTTTAGATAGTCAGTAAACGCATGACTCAAGTATTCTCCACCTCGATCAGAACGAAGTGCCTTGATATTTCGGCCTAGCTGATTCTGTACTTCATTTTTGAACTCTTTGAACTTGTCAAAAGATTCACTCTTATGTCTCATTAGATAGACATACCCATATCTACTGAAATCATCAGTAAAGGTAATGAAGTACTGATAGCCACCTCTGGCATGTTTACTAAATGGCCCACATACATCAGTGTGTATAAGGTCAAGTAAACCTGAAGCCCTTTGACCTTTGTTAGGAAAAGGAGACTTCGTCATTTTACCCATCAAACAAGCTTTGCATGTATCAATCTCCTCATAGGAGAATGATCCCAGCAGTCCATGATCATGCAACCGCTTAATGCGCTTCTTGTTAATATGGCCTAAACGACTATGCCATAACAAGGTGCTGTCATCAGCATACTTAGCTTTCTTATTATCAATATTTTGTATAGAATATTCCATGTCCAACATGAATAACCCATTGTTAATTGAACCAGTAGCATAAACAATATTATCAAGAGTAAGATAACACTTTGAAATCTTGCATTCAAAGGAAAACCCTTTCCTGACAAGAGCAGGAATAGAGATAATATTTTTGGTAATACTGGGTACAAAGTAACAATTGTTTAATTCTAATACAATGCCAGATGGTAATGAGATGTAATAATCCCCTACAGCAACAGCAGCAACCCGTGCCCCGTTTCCAACGCGTAGGTCCACCTCATGCTGTCCCACCTGTCTTCTTCTCTTGAGTTCCTGTACATTTGAACAAATGTGAACTCCACATGCAGTGTCCAACACCCATGAAATAGAAGAAGATGAAACCATGACTTCCGTCACGTATATACCTGAGCCAGAAGCAATGCTTCCCCTCTTATCTCCTTGGAGCGCTTTACAGTCCTTTTTCCAGTGACCCAACTGGCCACAGTGGGAACACCTGTTGTCCTTTGACCGCTTAACCTTCTGTTTCAGAGCCTTGCTGTAACTCTTGACAGGGGCCTTGCCCTTCTTCCCCTTCTTCTTGTTCCTTGAAGGAACCATTAAGACAGAGGTTGAAGGCTTTCCCTTCAGAGTTTCCTCAGTAGTCAAGAGCATATTCAGCAGCTCTGCCGGAGTACAATCGATTTTGTTCATATTAAAGTTAATAATGAACGCATCGAAAGAGGGCGGGAGAGACTGCAGAATAATGTCTACAGCAAGCTCCTGATTGATGGTATGCCCCAGTTTCTCCAGAGCCTCCTTGTGCCCAATCATCTTGAGCACGTGAGCTCCCACTGGGCTCCCTTCAGCCAGTATGCTCTGAAAGAAAAGCTTGGTCAGATTATAGCGTTCAGTCCTCGCCTGTGCAGCATACAGCATCTTGAGGTTCGCTATAATCTCTATAGCCGACATATCCTCATGCTGACGCTGCAGCGGTGGCGTCATAGACGCTAGCATCAGGCAAGCAACATCAATGCTATCATTGACATGCTTTTCATAGGCATCGCGAACCGCCCTTGCGGCGTTCGCAGCGGGTTGAGGCGGCACAGCCGTCTCGAGGACATACAGTTTCCTCTCTGCCTTAAGAACGATCTTAAGGTGTCCGAACCAGTCTGAGAAGTTCGGCCCAGCAAACTTCTCCCTTTCCAGTAGGGATCGCACATTGAAGCTTATGGTGTTCGTTGCTGCAGGAATCTACAACAATGCAAGAACAGCAAGGTCAGTATCAATGTTTAGAATCAATTCAGGACTTAAGAAAGATTCTTTTCTCACTATTTTATCTGACTGAAAAATCCATTAAACAGTCCGAAAGAGTAACACTCTTTTAGTGAGATGGGATCCAGATTTCATACTTGGTCTCCGCGTCCCGCTCAGGCGAGATAAGATGCATAGAGAGTACAAGCACTAATCTCTGGTAGGCTGTCCCAGCCAATCGCCAACCCGTGCGATTCCCCTTCATCTGGGCAATCCAGCAGACTGTGCCAACTGAGTTGGTACAACACAATCTCTGACCCCACAGATGGCTGCCTCCATGTACTACCATATGCTCCACATATGTAGCCTACATGGTCAAGCTGACCCGACCTACTCCCTGGACCACCACGTGCTATGCTGAGCAACGAGAAGCGATAAATCCCTTCTCTGTAACACGCAGGTGTAATCCCGCACCGTCTGAAGATAGATGGACGTGCCCACTGAGTGGGTACAACACGGCTCCAACGATAGTCAGAATAGTGAGGTTTCGCGTCAGAAGGCTTACGAGCTTGATATGTTAGCGTTGGATTTTAACGGTCTTTTATCTTCTTGACTATCATGCAATTCCTATGGTGATAGCAGAAGATAAACTCATGCAATTCTAATTATAAAAGCAATAAATAGAAAGCATGCTGATCTTATGTGGTAAAAGCCCATTAACCCTAAGTAAGACCTTAAGTTATCTTAAGTCTTCACTTGCTTCTTGGGTCTTTTGCCTCTCATCTGTCCCAGACCAGGGCCCAAGCGCCCTCTGCAGCTCAGGTGCGCCCACCAGCTGCTTGCGCCTTGCTATGTGTGCTTTGAGCTCTTGTCAGATTAAAAGTACATTTTAATCTATCTAGACAAGTTTGACATGCAGGTCAATTATACAATAAATTAATTAGAAATGTGATTCGCAGATCACAAAAATAATAATTTACCAGGCTCGCAGGCCCCAACACAGCACACATTAAAAGGGCAACCCACATAAGATTAAATAAACAAGCAGATGCTTACAATCAACATGTGATCCATTAAGAAAATAAAATTTTGAAAACCCATTGGCATCAATTTTAGTTTTCTTATATGCCCTACAACCTTACAACGGTCCATTAATAGGGATCCACTCATCAAACTAGTTAGATCCACTGCCCTTGCATGCACTAAGTCCTAACTGACTTGAGTTGACCTAATGGTCAACCATGCATGCGCAAAGGGCTGAACAACCCTCATGAGTTTTGGCAAGCGGGTGTGACCCCGGGCCTAACTCATGTGCGTTCATAGGTTCTCAACCAGACATCGCTACACGCCTTTGATGCAGTCGACCTATAGCCACCTAATGCATGCGCATAGGTGCCATCTGGTCGACCCATCTAGGCTGTCAGATGGTCTGATCAGACTAGTTGGATCTGAACTAGAGATGACTTCAACCCTACTAACCCGTCTAAGGGTTTATTGTAGGTGCGGCTTAGATCTAATGAAAGTCGCGCATGTCATTTAGGGTTTTAGAAAAACAACTACAACAACATGATAGAAGCGTAACCAACATACATGCGCCAAGGAAACATACAAGTTTCGGCATGTATAATATTTACATGTAAATCTCGCATGTAAGGAAGATCTAAGCATACAAGGATCACATAACATACATAGCAATCATATGAACCATATAAGATCCTAGCTCTGATACCAATTGAAGAGTCCCCTTCAAGGGGGAGCGCAAGCAGATGAAACCCTAATTTAGGGGGCGCATGCAATTTTGCTAGGGTTTCAACAACACAATCGCTTATATGCTCATATGATCAACTTTGATAGATGGATTAGATCAAGAAGGAGATCATACCAATGCCATCGAATTGGATGGTGCCTTGGAAGCAAAGACGCAAGTGCTCCTTCTCCAAAGGTGACGCACACAACAAATGAAGATGGCTTGCTCCTTTGAATCCTTTGTGCTAGCAAAGTGCTTCAAAGGGTCCTTGTCGCGTGAGGATGATGAGAGATCAAGCTTGGCCGAGACTTCCTTCTCTCCTCTTTTAGTCAAGTCTTCACACCACCGAAAAATGGAGAAGCCCTCACAAGAGAGAGATCGGCGAGAGAGTTAACCTCCCACACTAATGTGGAGGCGTTACATACATTCCATTTGGAAACCGAATTCCCAAAATGGAAAGTAGTCAAGGCTCAAGCGTTCACCCTTAAGTGAACCAAGTGCTTAACTCATCTCCCATGAACCATGCGCTAATTCATGAGCCGGTTCAATGTCGGTTTGGTCCAAGACCAATTAACCCAAGCCATATGGTCTAGATCACAATAAACCCAAAAGGTTCAAGATCTAACCGTTCATTTCATGATGCTCCTGATCTCACCGATCTAGCATCAACTCTCTCGATCAAAGCTTACCGATCTAAAGCCCTAATCAATCAAACATGATCAGACCAGATCTCACTTATAATCAGAGATTAAATCCCTTCAAACTGAACCCAAACAATTCAGTCCACACGATCTGACTCAAGTAAGCCATATCATCAAATTGTGCGACCCTGAGGGTTTCCTTTAAATGTCGGTAACGATAACTTTCGTTATCACGATCAGTGAGGGGTATCTAGCAACACATCACTGTCTCCCGATATAAAGGAAAGAGTCTTCCAAGACTACACCCAAACCACAGCACAAGTGTGAATCCATTCACAAGGCATACATATTTCCTTTGCCACTGGATGTTCTTATTGGACAAGCGTGTCAAGCCTGTAGCTCCAATATGATGAGCATGATTAGATCAGATGATCATAGTCACCTGGGTATGGCCATACACTTTCTCAATCATCTCATTCAGGGGGGCCCCTTTAGAACATCACACTCCTTAAACAAGGAGACGGCAATCCTGTATCTATCACTAGTGCCCTAACCTGACTCATGATCATTATCCAAGATAGTTTATAACCATTATGTTTCAAATGATATTGAACTACCTCAAAACAATGACAATCATCATTTAGAAACACAAGTGATCTCAAGTCAGAGGACATGTGCCACTTGTTGCAATCAAGGATTATTCACATTGTGACAAGCAATTGAATATCCTAGTAGGGTCTGTCCAGTACATCCAATGTACCCATGAGTCTACATCTTATTCCATGCTCGAAGCATCCTATAAGATTAGAGCACATATTAGTCTCAATCATATCAAGGCTGTCTCATGTTCACCAAGATATCTCGACTAAGGACAACATAGCATGTCAGCCTAGCTGAACATCTTTTGAGACATTATTCAGAAGAACACACATTGCAGCAGATGATGTAACAACCTGAATAATAACCATTGCCTTTATAAACTTAAGAGTTTATACATGATACTGTTACAATCCCAAGGCCTCAAACATTAGCCTTAAGGGCATACCCCAACACTTCTTTCATGAGAAATTCTTTCTCTAGAAAGACAGCACCCCGAGCAACAAAAACTTTGTTCTCGGTGGGAACATAGAAGTAGTAACCCTTAGTCTCCTTAGGGTACCCCACAAACATACACTTATCAGATCTAGGTTCTAGCTTGCTAGAATCCTGACGTTTGACATAAGCCTTACATCCCCAGATCCTGATAAAAGTGAGATTAGGGCGTCTCCCACTCCATACCTCGTATGGAATCTTTGAGGCACTCTTAGATGGAACATTATTCAGTATTAGAGAAGCTGTCTCAAGTGTATGTCCCCAGAATGAGGGAGGTAGAGTTGCATGACTCATCATAGATCGAACCATGTCCAACAAAGTTCAATTTCTCCTTTCAGACACACCTTTGCATTGAGGTGTTCCAGCAGGAGTGAGTTGGGATATGATCCCACACTCTCTCAGATAGTCATAGAACTCACCGCTCAGGTACTCTCCACCACGATCTGATCGAAGAGCCTTAATGGATTTACCAAGCTGGTTCCCTACTTCATGTATAAACTCCTTAAATTTCTCAAAGGATTCAGACTTATGTCTCATCAGATAGACATAACTATATCTACTGAAGTCATCAGTAAACGTGATGAAGTAGTTGTACCCTCCTCTGGCTTGTTTATTGAAAGGCCCACACACATCAGTATGTATGAGATCTAATAAACCTCCTGCCCTCTCACCAGTCTTGGTGAAGGGCGCCTTTGTCATTTTCCCTAATAAACAAGTCTCACATGTATCAAGTTCCTCCAAGGAACTCGAATCTAACAACCCATTTGCATAGAGTTGTCGAATGCAATTCTTGTTTATATGGGCTAATCGACAATGCCGTAGGAAAGCACCAACTGAACTACTCAGTTTGGTCCTTTTATTATTTATGTTACAAATAGAGCTATCCATGTCCAAGACATGCGGACCATTGCACAAAGTACCCTTCCATAAAACATGTTTGCAAAAGAAAAAGAACATAAGTTTTTATTTCAAACTTAAATCCTTTCTTTGCCAAGCAAGGAGTGGATACAATATTTTGGTAAGGAAAGGTACATAATAGCAATTGTCTAGCTTTAACTGAAGTCCAGAAGGCAGGGAGAGAAACTCCTACAGCAACAGTAGCAACTTGTGCCCTGTTACCTATCCGTAGGTCAATCTCTCTAGGCCTTACCGATCTACCCTTTCTGAGCCTTTGCATATTTGTACAAATATGAGCTCCACATGCGGTATCCAATACCCATGTCATAGGAGTAGAAAGGTTGACTTCGGTAACATAAATACCTGAGCATGAAGACAAGGCCTTGCCTTTCTTCTCCTCATTCTGAAGTTGCAACATGTCCTTCAACATGTGAGGTGGCCCTCCACATGAATAGCACCTATTATTCCTGATCATATCCATCTTTAATTTCAGTTCCTTGGTCAAGCCTTTTGGCTCAACACACTGAATATCAACTTTAGGAGGATTGAGCTCAACCAATTCATCAAAGAGCTGCCTTAGATTAAAAATAATCTTAGAGGCACTCTTCGATTCATATCACCCTCTAAATTCAGGTGACATGTTGGTTAGCAACTTCCAAAGTATCAACCTGATGCTTAACATAAGCATCCCTCTCAGCCGCTGAGGCCGAGCATGGAAGTGGCTCAGGAAAAGGGCGCTCAAGGACATAAAGCTTCCTTTCGAGCTTGAGCACGATTCTCAAGTTCATATACCAATCCAGTAAGTTGGATCCAACCAACTTATCCCTTTCCAGGGCAGATCGCAGTGACCAACTGCTATTGTTCATAGCCATTGTTCTACAACAACCAAGAAACAGCAGATTAGTACTACTTCGAGTCTTTTAAACTGGACTTGTTTTAAATGACCTTGGCTCCCAATATTTTTAATCGAATTGACAACCCACAAAGTCAATCGAGAAATCCAAGATTTCCTAGTGAGATGAGATCCTCATTCCACACAGGGTTCGCGTCCCACGAGGGTGGGATGAGATGCACAAAGTGACCCATGTTTCCTAAGGTGGGCGCGCCGGCCGATTGCTCCAAGCAATTCCCCTTATTGAGACAGTCCAGGCATTTCATGTCCAGCGAGGGCTGGATACAACATGAAACCCTAACCTCTCAATGATGCCTCTAGAGTTTCATCATGTGCCTAGCACACATGAAAATCTAGTCAAGTCCATTCCTAACCGTTATGCCTAGGGCGAACGAGTTTCCTTGCGAAGGCACGCCCAGGTTAAAACTGGACTGGGGAAACCATTGCCACCACGCACTTTCTAAAGATAAGTGGGTGTGTCCCACGAGGGTGGGAAACAATTCACAACTCCACTGATCGATAGCTTAGTGAGGGCTACGCGTTAGAAGGCTACTAGACTTGATATTTTAATTGAGGGTTTTTGTTTATGGTCTCATCATCTCAGTTTTATCTTATGTCTATCATTACAGGCATGCAATCCTATGGTGATAACATAACGATAAAACATTACAGGCATGCTTCTGTAGATACTAATAAAAGCAGTAAAGAATGATGTGATTATATCCTATTCAAGACATTGAACCAACCCATGCCATGAATGAGGTTCAACTCTTGTCCTAGAACTCAAGCCCCAAAAACTAGACCTAGCCTAGCCGACCTCTAGCTTGAACTTCAAGGTTGGCCCCAAGGTCCTTCTCTCATGGTTTAGCTCTCAAACCTTAAAGGTAGATCCCAAAGGTTCGGCCAATGCCATGGTCTTCCTCCAAGGAAGGTGCGCCACCATGCAAGGGGCCAAGATAGCCAGCTCTCAAACCAAAAGAGGTTTGGCCAAGCTTTCTTGCGCCACCAAGCAACTAAGCACCAGCTTGCATGCGCCACCTTGCATGCTTGCACCATCAAGCAAGATGCGAGCATCAAGGTCCAAGAAGGATGCGCCTAGCCCTTAATCTTCA
Source organism: Costus lasius (assembly GCA_027563935.2). Taxonomy (NCBI): domain Eukaryota; kingdom Viridiplantae; phylum Streptophyta; class Magnoliopsida; order Zingiberales; family Costaceae; genus Costus; species Costus lasius. The sequence goes on along the minus strand of CM050454.1, from coordinate 57,813,685 downwards.
TCTTAATTTTTACAAAGATAATGAAAAAGATGGCACGCAGGCCGCATAAAGATACATCACAGGCATGCAACAGGGGCTTGACTCATGATCACAACATTATGCACAATCAAGGTATTTACTTATGCAATTCTACATGCTCATGAAAAATATAAAATCTGAAATTTTACTTTTTCATAAAACTAGTCTCTTTTTCTCATCTTCTTCTCACAAATCTTTTGGTTAATTGCGATTTATTTTTCATGATGATTTCAGAGATCCTTTCGGCTGGCAATTTTGTCAGATCAAGAGACTTGGCCAGTCCGAAGACACAATGCCCGTCCTACTTGACAAAATTACGTGCGCCTTTTATCTTTAAATCAGACAAGAAAAATAGTCCAAAAATCCAAAAGAGATTGAGAGGATGATAGAAACAAGAAACCCTAATTTTTCTACTTTTAGAAAAATCGTTTGCCATGCATCATGCTATTTACGAAAATAGAGATATGGTATGTGAGCATGAAAGAAAAGCATAAAACATCGTTCGAGTCTTGCAAGTCGCTCTGATACCACAGTTGGGAAACCCCGGGGATATTTTACAATTTTCAGAGATAGAGATTACAAAATACATTGCACAGCGGAAGCAATATCCCCGAAACAGGCCGGTCCCAAAAACCTAGTGAAGATCGCAAGCAAGAGAGTCGACACGATGAGTTAGGAAATACCTTAGAGCAAGATGAGGTCGATGTCATGATAGGCGCCCAAGCGTGCGCCCTCTGCAGTCTCACACACATGGACCCCTCGAGTCCTCTTCTTCCACGCCGGTGCTAGCCTCGGGAAGAAGATCCAAGCCTTGTGCTCCTTCTTCAAAATATGCGCCACCTCCAAGGTAGATGCGCCAAAGATGAAGAAGGATGAGGGAGAGGAAAACCGCCAAGCATCAAGTTCCTTGCGTCAAGAGAGAAGGAAGAGGCTTGCGGCTAGGGTTTGGAAGGAAGAAGAAGATGCGCCACTTCTTGGTGTTGTCGCCCTTCAAGCCCTTGCTTTCGCCCCTCCTCTTGTTGTCACGCCTCTAAGGATTGTAACCCCTAAGAGGGGGCGGCTAGGTTCACTTATATAGAGCTAGAGGCGGTTAGGGCAAGGGTTGAGATCATGACAAGTGTATGGCTTGGATGAGAAGGTTTGAGGTAAGGAAAGTCTCCAAGACTTTACCATAAACCTCATTCAACCTTTCCATAAGCTACCAAGCCTTGCCTTGTGCGCCAAGGCCTAGCCTTGCGACCCAAGCAATGCCTTAATGCATTCACACTATCAATGGGAGAGGGCTAGGTGCATAAAGCTTCCTTAATGAAGCAAATTTTCCATCCAAACCCCATTATGCCCCTTAGGCGCCAATGGGCTTGGCTTCCTCCCCATTATACCCTTTTAGCCTATTGCCTCTTCATGACAACTTATTATTGGGCCTCATTGGATAGTGAGCTAGCCCAAACTTCATTACATGGCTTGATTAAGCACTTGGATCCAATCCAATGCAACCCTAATCCAAATGTGGCCAACCATGGTCAATTTCGGGTCAACCTGCCATAAATAGAGTTTGGCTCCAATAACATCCTTCCATATCATCAGGCCCATTGGCACTGATGAAATCTCCAAAATGGATCCTAGTTATCCAATAACTCGATCATAAGGCTTCCTGATCAATACGAGAACTCGAGTATCAAGGTGTGCGACCATGTAGGTCCCTTTGACGTTGGCAGTGCTGACCAAATGTCACCACAAGCAGTGAGTGGCACCTAGCAGTGCATTGCTGCTACCCAAGTCATCGGAATGGATATCGACATCGACATCCCCATCATTGCAACAAGGTACAGATGCATTACAGTCTCTTTGCCGAACTGATATTCGATTGGACAAGTGTGTCACCACTTGTTTTCACCCAATCACATGGCTATGACTAAATCAGGTTCTCACCTGAGTATGGCCATACACTTTCAGTCATAGAACCATAGAGGAGCTCCATGGATATCATGCTTTCCTAAGGAAGGGGCAAATCTTATGTCTGTCCATTGACCTTCTCATATGGGTCGTGACATGCTCAATGACAACCGTTATGACCTCCCAACTACGGCGAGGTGTTAGGTTGTATCAAAGCAAGTCCCTAACCATATATAATGGTCAATGACCTCAAGTCAAGGGATCAATGCATCTCCTGTCACTTGTGAGGATAACTCATGACACCAAGTCATAGCCTCACAGCGGGTCGGTCCAGTATATCCACCACTGATATACCCATATGTCTGCGTTAGCACCTCGTGCCTAACCAGCCCATATACTAGTCTCACAAGTACCAGAGCTGTCCCATATCCACTCAGGTACATCGACTGGGGACAATCATTTGAGCACAGATCCAATCTGTCTCCAGGGACATTATCATGTAAGTACACAATCGTAGGTGTAGACAAACAACGATAACGACAATGCCAGAAAGATATATATATGAAGAATCAGAGTCAAGTAGTACAAAGATAGACCAAAACTAGGTCCTAGGGCATATACACCAACAATTTCCCTAAGAGATAGATTTTATCTAATCTCTGTGTTTATCCCTAGTCGAGGATCATGATGGATATGGGACAGCTATGATTCGCTTGAGACTAGTATATGCGTTGGTTGAGCACGGATTGCTAATGCAAGCATATGCGTATATTAAGGGAGATATACTGGATCGACCCGCCGTGAGGATTCATCTCAGTGTCACGAGATGAATATCACAGTGACAGAGTTGCGCTTGTCCTATACTTGAGGGCATCGGTATCTCTATATAGTGATTGATGTACTTTGATGCAATCTAACGCTTCGCCGTAAAAGGGAAGTCATAACGGTTGTCATTGGGTATGTCATAAGCCGTATGAGAGATTCAATGTGCCAATAGAGGATTTGCCCCTTCCTTACGGGGAAGATTGATTGACCATGGCGCCCCTATATGGATGACTGAAAGTGTATGACCATACCCAAGTGATAACCTGGTTTAGTCAAGCCATATTATTGGGATTAACAAGTGTGATACACTTGCCTAATCTGAACATCAGTTGGCAAAAGGACAAAGCTGCACTTGTACTTTCTCGCAGTTTTAGGGGATGTCGATGATGACACCATTCTGATGACTTGGGTAGTAATGATGTATTGCTAGGTGCCACTCATTGCTTGTGATGATTTAGTCATCACTGCCAACGTCTGAAGAACCTACAGGGTTGCACACCTTGACACTCGAGTTCTCATACTGATCGTTTAGCCTCTGATCGAATCATTGTATGATTCGGATCTTTTTGGGGAACTGATGCTTTGAGACTGTTATAGAGGAGATGATATTTTATTTTAGTTCATTGTTGACCACTAGTTGACTCTAGTGGACCACGTTTGACCTCTGTTGACATGTGCTGTCAAAATGAGTCAAACAAGGGTCTAGGTGCAAGTTTGGGCTTGGAACTTTAGTCACAAGAATAAAATAAAATTATTAATTGGCAAGAGAATTTTTCTCTTGGCTAATTAATAAGCTTGGGCGCAATTTACAATTAATTGCGTCTGCGGGGATTCGAACCCATGACACTTAATTGTGAATAGGCGCCTATGCTCATTATCCCACATGGGAAAGATCTCCAGTGTGTGTCTGACTCTGCTATTATAAATAGAGAGACCCACCTGGGGGATATTTTGTACCAGACTCTGCTCTTGTCTCTAGTTGTCGCCTCCCCTCTGCTCCTTGGCGTGAGGGTCTAGGAGGTGACAACAAATAAAAGTTGTTCGACATTAAAGGTTGGGACAAGTGGTAGTGCTACCCACTCCTTGTCGCAACACCCCTTCTTCTCTTTGGCGTTGGTGCAAGTTGAGAAGGCTAGAGGCATGGATCTCATCTTCCGGGGCTAGCATCCAGCGTAGAGAGTGGAGAGGACTCGAGGAGTCTGTGTGTGCTCGATTGTAGAGGATGGGCCCTTGCGCGTCTTCATCATCGGCCGCTCCTAAAAGTTGCTTGATAAGGTACTGCCCTCTTCACATCCTTTGTATTCTTCATAAGACGGTCCTTATTGTTGAATTAGGAATCTCGTTTCGGGCTCGCTTTCTCTGTTTTCATTTTCTTTTAGCTCAGAGATTCCCAACATTAGGTGCATCGACTAGGGACAACTATTTGAGCACAGATCCAATCTATCTCCAGGGACATTATCATGTAAGTACATAATCGCAAATGTAGACAAATATTAACAATGACAATGCCAGAATGATATAAATATCATAGTCAAGTATTACAAATATGGACCAATACTAGGTCTCAGGGCATACACACCAACATCTCGTACTAGTAATTTCTTTTCAAGTAGATTAGTTTTGCATCCTTTGGTTTTTCCTATTAAGAAAAATAAAAATCAATTTTCGAACCCTATGAGTTCAATTTCAGTTTTTAAAAATTTATTTTCGAACCCTGTTAGTTCAATTTTGGTTTTTCCTATTTAAAATATCAAAACAACATTTCCCAAATGCATTCGTGTGTGTTGCTTGTGAACCCACCCTACATCAATATATGGACTAGTGTCATGTGGGAAAACATCCAAAATTAGAAAGAGTCAATGCTTGAAGCTCTAACTCTATGCACCACTAGAAATTGGAGGCACCACTTTATATTTATGATGGAGGTGCCTTCACATATAAACCTTAAGCATACATCCCACTCCTCTACAAAAGGAACTAGTATCAAGCTTAGGTAATTGACACATGCAAATCCTCTAACAAATGAGCAAACACCTCCTTCTCCTTGTGCTAACCTTATCTTCCCTTGCACCACTGATGCAGGAGCATCCAAATCACCAAGAAGGTCTAAATGTAATAGAAGACAACCGATCAAATATGGGTATCCTGTATACGTATCACCTTAAGCTAGCTCTTTAAAAACCTCTATAGTTTTGGGACTCTAATATGTTTTGTTTATCTTCTACACCATCAATTCAAATTTTGAATTGTAAACACCATTGTTTCCTAGGTGAGGGACTGCAACGCTGTGGGGAGGAGGGTTTAAAGTTATGAAAATTTGAGAAAACTAAGTGTGTTTGTGTGTGTTGGGCAACGGAGAAATCCCCCCTCCCCAGGATCTTAAGAGATCCTAGTTTGCTTGGCAACTCACGAAGACCTCTTGGGGTTGAAAGAGAACCTTTGGTGATGTAAAGGAGCTTCAAACAATGGAAGATCGACTGAAGCAAGAAGGCTTGATCAAGATCACTTAAGGACACTCTTGTTAGTTTATTGGGCGCTTGGGTGTATTTTCCGAGCCCATTGTTCAATCTTATTTGTATATCATTTAATCACCCCTTTAACAGCCTCAGCTCCAAGATTTGGGAGTAGGGGGATTTAAAGAAAGGGGTGTGGCCCCTTCCCTAAAGGGGCCTTGGATAATCTCTTCCCATTTGTTCTTCCTTGTTAGTTACTTGATATTTGTGCATACTTGTGTGCTCTTCCAATTAATATAGAGCTACATGCATTAGGCAAAGATCTATGAATCTAATCCAATCTATAGAACCCCTAAAATCTAGTCCTACTTCAACCACCCCATTGCTTTTATCACCACCATCTTTCTATATGTGGAATGAGTAGAAGAAAGCTTTTACCCCTCAATTCTAGCACTAAGGGTTGATGAAGAGATTCTATCATATTATGTGTGGATAGCATAGAGATGAGGTACCTATGTGCTTTTGCTAATGGGTTTCAAACTTGTGACACTCTACAAGGTATGTTTTTAAACAACTAATAGCTTCTCATTACCATGGATCTTTAGTGGGACGAAAATTTTGATTTTTCACTGCATTGTATGGTGCTTCAAGTTACGTCCTTTAGAACATGTGGCCCGTAGATTGGATTTCGATACTAGAACTCATAAATTGGCAAAACTGTTGCAAATAATATTGAAGAAGTTTTTCCGCATAATTAGCAATATTTACATTCACGTTGGAGTGATAAAAGTAAGAACATTGAGCACGAGTGGTTTGAATTAACAAATCTTTAGAAATTAAGCAACAGAGATCAATACTTAGAATATATGTGCAAAACTAAATGCTATATTGAATGCCAAACTGTATATCACTTAGATGCGACAAAATTTGCCCCAAGTAGTACGAATAAATAGCTGAAATAACCTACCTAGATCAAAGATTAATGCTTTCTATGTGAAAGGCCATACTTGGTAAAACGACTGTTTGTTCTTAATATTGTGGTGTTTGAGACCTGGATAAAAGCCTTGAGGAATTAATAAGGGGAAGAAGATACACCATGATATCTATTTCGTCAAGGAGAAACAATAGGGATTACAAAACTTCATGTAGTTGAAGCATGATAAGCAACAAATGGAAATCTAGCATACTAAGGGTCTGTTTAGCCTTGCTTAAAGTTCTTTGAGCTCGGAATTCAAGACAACAAAAGCTAAAGTTGAAAAAGTCACATTTTCTAGTTTTTCAAACTTTTAGAACTTTCATTCACCTTGAAAGTTGTGCTGAAGCTGATTTGCAACGAGGCCAAAGAGGCCCTAAGTATGAAAATACTTGAACTTGTCAATACAATTCAAGGAGTAGACAAGCGATCAACATAGATATATTAATTGAAGGAAATTGAAAAGTTGATCCTTATAGATATCAAGCTTAATGATAAACAAACTCATTCATTTATTGACATAGCTACAGCTCATAACTTCATTGGAAAGTTAGAGGAAAAGCATATGGCCTTGTTGTTGGAAAAAAACAAATCTAGAATCAAGTTTAGGAGTTTAGTTATAAGGTTACTCTAGTGGTGGGGGTAGTGAAGATTGTTGCTAGCAGATTGGAGGAAGGATTAAATAGATAAACTTCTTTAAGGCAATTCTCATGGATGATTATCATGTAGTGTTGGTTATGTAGTTCATATGAAAGGCAAAGGTGGTGCCAATACCATTCTTAAATTCATTCTACATGATGGGCATATTACATATGTGGTTTTTACTAGTTAGGAGTTTGAGAGATAAACAACATCATCGCAGGATAGTACAAAATGCATAATATTTGTATTGGTTGAATTGCAAATAGATCAAAAGTGTTAATTCTACATTGAATGACTTGTCTCGTGATAGAGTGGTTGATTTAATAGATTTTGCAATCTGGAAAGCTAATTTGTAATTGTTTGTTTGGGTTTGTGGTGTAAGGATAGAGCTGAGTTGGGAGAGAGAATAATAGATTTAATAAGTAAATTTATTAACAATCCTTTTAATTAACTAAAAATATTGAACATTTATCAATAAATATTTATTGAGTTATTTTAAATATATCATAAAACAAAAACAGTTTATATTTTCCATAACATGTATGGATAAATAGTCTCTAAAACAATGCTTGAAGGCGATAAGATTTTTGTCTCACTTAATTGCGTTGAAAAGTTTTGCCAGCCATATAAGAGCAAATTGGAACTCTGATATGTATCATGCTCCAGCTGCGGAAACTTAAAGATGAAGCAAGAAATCTCTGTACCGACCACAGATCATCCGCCGCTAGCTAACTCCAATAGAAAGTTGAAATTATGCCAACTTGTAGTTTACCCTTGCCCCGTAGCTAACTATTCTTTCGTTATTCTTCAAATCGATTGCGAAAGTAAACAACATCGCGGATATGTTGAAAGCCCGCCACTAATTGGAAGCCTGCACTTGCACTGATCGATCGAACCATCAATGCGTCCTACGCCTCTCACTCGTTCCGCCTCCCCCAATGCCGGCTCTACAGCCTTCTCCACGCCCACCCTCAAGGAATTCCCTGCTCTCCTCTCCGATGACGCTACCTCCGCCGCTCTCAGCCGGCGCGTCCTCCACCGCACCCGCCTCGCCTCCTCTGCTCTCCTTGCCCTTCGCTCCTACTCCCATGTTTCTTCTTCTGACCCTCTCGATCGCCGCAACCGAGGCGTCGTCCTCTACTTGACCTCCCTCCGGGTCGTCCGCCGCACCTTCGAGGACTGCCGCGCCGTCCGCTCCATCCTCCGAGGGCTCCGCGTCGTCGTTGAGGAGCGGGATCTGCTCATGGACTCCGGCTTCCTCGCTGAGCTCCAGACCGCGCTCTGCTTCCGGCAGCCGAGCCTCCCCCAGGTGTTCCTGGCCGGGCGCTGCCTCGGCGGTGCTGATGAGATCCGTCGCCTCCAGGAGTGCGGCGAGCTGAAGGCCCTGATGGAAGGGGTACCCACTGTACCGGCGGGAGAATTGGCATGCGACAAGTGCAACGGCGTTCGGTTCGTGGTGTGCGCGGCGTGCGGCGGTAGCCGCAAGCGGCACAAGGGCAGGGGCTTCCGTTGCTGCGGCGAGTGCAACGAGAACGGGCTTGTTCGCTGTCCCGATTGCTTCGTTCCAGCCGTCTGATAGAGAACGCAGGGCAGTGGTTGACTGGGTGAGCGGAAGAGCACTCATCATCCGGACAGATGGGATATAGGGTGTCCTCCATACACAGCTTTTTTTTCGTTTTTGGGTTTCATTTTTACTTTTTTTTCCCCTTCTTTTCGATCCGTCTCGCATGCAGAAAAAGAAAATCAAGAAAACCACCAGTGACAGTAGTAGCGACACGCCAAATTTAAAGTTTGTGTTTGCGAATGCCACCATCTATCTTAATACTATTTTTTTCATTTCTTGCTGGTCAAGGAGTAAACGTATTTGCTCCCTTGACAATTCATATATTATTAGGGACAAACATACAGCGCCACACCCGAGCTGTAAGGTGAGTTTCCTCTGGAGGATGGCTTACACGAAGTTGAACGTACTTGGCATACTTGTAATTTCATCCATATTTAGGATACTTTTATCATTTATTATTGTTTTGTTATTTTTAGAGAATAGTAGCTACCATTTTTAAGGCCACATAGAAGGAAAAAAAAAAGAAAAAAAAAAGAAAGGAATGAGAAATTGTGTAAAACTTTGAAATTAGTAGCTTGCATAAGTATGCCATGGACAGAAAGTTTATCGTTGGATCGCGCTTAAATTTTAAAAAACGATACGTGACACAATTCTATTTAATCCACTTGATCATATTATTGAATTAAGGTTTTTAACTCGTACAATCTGCCTACAACCAAGACTACTTCTCTAGGTGAAATCTACCCTTTGCTTTTTTCTTGTATTTGCTTCTAATTTCGAGTGGATGTTTTGATAGTATCCAAGATTGTTCTTAATGATATTGTTGATCTCCTAGATATCCTATGAAGAGTTATTAAACTCATTAATTAATTTAGTGAAGATTTTAGTGGACTACGATCCCGTGATTTTGACTCTTCAACTCAAGAAAATTTTCACATACAAATTATTAGTGTTTTTTGTTTAATGTGCTTGTGATTGCTGCAATATCTGATTTATGAAATTTGGTTGTTGGTAAATATTGAAGGTTTCAGAAAGGGGGCGAAACCCTAATATGCGCATGTAGAATATTTTTGCATAGCGGAAGCTAGGGTTTCAGAAGGAATCGCATGCATGAATATATGATCAACTTCATGAACTTGTATAGATCAAACGAAAAACATACCAATGCCATTTCTTGGATGGCGACTTGGAAGCAAGAGGGCGATGTGGCTCTCCTCCAAAGCGTGCGCACACAAGATGTATGATCGCCTACTCCTTGTTGATCTTTGTGCTAGCAAAGTTCTCCAAGTCTCCTAACCGTGTGAAGGAGATGAGATGTTTTTCTTGGCTTTCGAACTCCCTCTCTTTGCGTGAAGAAGATCACCACCGAAAGAGGAGCGTCGTCAAGAGGAAGAGGCGAGCGAGCGAAGAGTAATGCCCTCGAACGTGAGGCGTTATGCCCAAACGTGGAAGCGTTACTCTATTTTGGAAAACCAACTTCCAAAAATAGCAAACCCCTTAACGCTCATGCGTTTACACAATTAAACCGATCGCCACTTTATCTCCCATTGAACCATGCGCTCACATGATGAGCCGGTTCAATTAGATTTGGTTCAAGGACCAAATTAAGCCAAGCCTTGATCCAGATCATATTAAACCAAAAGGCTTAAGATCTGACCATTCATCTCTTGATGCTCTTGATCTCACCGATCTAGCATCCAATCTCTCGATCGAAGCTTACCGATCTCAAGCCCTAATCAATCAAACATGATCAGACCAGATCTCACTTACAATCAGAGTTTAAACTCCTTTAAACTGAACTAAAACAATTCAGTCCGCACGATCTGACATAAGTAAGCCATATCATCAAATTGTGCAACCCTAAGGGTTTCCTTTAAATGTCGGTAACGATAACTTACTTTATCACGATCAGTGAGGGGTATCTAGCAACACATCACTGTCTCCCGATATAAAGGAAAGAGTCTTCCAAGACTACACCCAAACCATAGCACAAGTGTGAACCCAACTCACTAGGCATATGTGTTTCCTTTGCCACTGGACGTTCTTATTGGACAAGCGTGTCAAGCCTGTAATTCCAATATGATGAGAATGATTAGATCAGATGAACATAGTCATCTGGGTATGGCCATACACTTTCTCAATCATCTCATCCAGGGGGCCCCTATAGAACATCACACTCCAATCAAGGAGACGTCAATCCTATATCTATCACTAGTGCCCTAACATGACTCATGTTCATTATCCAAGATAGTCTATAACCATTATATTTCAAATGATATTGAACTACCTCAAAACAATGCCAATCATCATTTAGAAACACAAGTGATCTCAAGTCAGAGGAAATATGCCACTTGTTTGCATATAAGGATTATTCACATTGTGACAAGCAATTGAATATCCTAAGTAGGGTCTGTCCAGTACATCCAATGTACCCATGAGTCTACATCTTATTCCATGCTCGAAGCATCCTATAAGATTAGAACACATATTAGTCTCAATCATATCAAGGCTGTCTCATGTTCACCAAGATATCTCGACTAAGGACAAAACTGCATGTTAGCCAAGCTGAACAGCATTGAGACATTATTCAGAAGTATACATATTGCAGCAGATAATGTAACAACCTGAATAACAACCATTGCCTTTATAAACATAGAGTTTATACATGATACTGAAATAATCCCAATGCCTCAAACATTAGCCTTAAGGGCATACCCCAACAATCTCCCACTTGCACTTAATCTAATGGTTGAGAAATCTGAAACCCATATTATTACAGTGCTTCTCATGCTTCTGCTGCGCCAGAGGCTTAGTAAGCGGGTCAGCTAGATTGTCATCTGTATGAACCTTGCAGATTTTGATCTCGCCATGATCAATGATCTCCCGGATCAAGTGAAACCTTCTCTGTATGTGCTTGGACTTCTGGTGCGACCGTGGTTCCTTTGCTTGTGCTATTGCTCCAGTGTTATCACAGAAGATAACCAAAGGATCTGCACTCGAAGGAACAACACCAAGTTCCTGAACGAACTTACGAATCCACACTACCTCCTTGGATGCTTCTGAGGCTGCAACATACTCGGCTTCTGTTGTGGAATCAGCAACAATTGACTGTTTGAAACTTTTCCACACCACTGCTCCTCCATTCAAGCTAGAAACATAGCCTGATTGCGATCGGAAATCATCCTGGTCAGATTGGAACGAAGCGTCAGTATATCCTTCAATACTGAGTTCTTCCTGACCTCCATATATCAAGAACATATCTTTGGTCCTCCGAAGATATTTCAAAATATTCTTGACCGCAATCCAGTGTGCCTGCCCTGGATTACTTTGGAATCGACTGGTCACGCTTAACCCGTAAGCGAAGTCTGGGCGAGTACACAACATCGCATACATAATGGACCCAATAGCCGAAGCATAAGGCGTATTGTCCATTTCATCTTTCTCAGTCTGTATTTGTGGACACTAACTCTTTGAAAGATTCAGACCATGTCTGACTGGAAGATATCCTCTTTTAGAATTTTCTAAATGGAATCTCTCCAGGACTTTATCGATGTAAGTACTTTGGCACAGCCCGAGAAGCCTCTTAGATCTATCTCTGTAGATCTTCACACCTAATACATAGGCTGCTTCTCCTAAATCTTTCATCTGGAAACATTTTCTTAACCATGCCTTGACAGCATGCAGTTCAGGAATATCGTTTCCAATGATTAAGATATCATCGACGTAGAGGACTAGGAAAGTAATCACGCTCCCACTAAACCTCTTATATACACACGGGTCATCTTCATTCTTGATGAAACCAAATTCACAGATTGATTCATCAAAACGAATATTCCAGCTTCTTGATGCTTGTTTTAGTCCATAAATGGACTTCTTTAATTTGCATATTTTATGACGATCCGATTGATTAGTGAAACCTTCAGGTTGTGTCATATACACATCCTCTTCTAGTTTTCCATTAAGGAAAGCGGTCTTCACATCCATCTGCCAGATCTCATAATCATAATATGCTGCTATCGCGAGAATAATCCGAATAGACTTGAACATAGCTACAGGAGAGAAAGTTTCATCATAATCTATCCCGTATATTTGTTTGAAACCTTTCGCAACTAGCCTGCCTTTATAGGTAACCACGTTACCATCCATGTCTATCTTCTTCTTGAAGATCCATTTACAGCCTATAGGGATTACTCCCGGAGGCGGATCAACCAAATCCCATACTTGGTTATCTGACATGGAGTCCATCTCGGCTCGCATAGCTTCAAGCCATCTCGCTGATTCCGGTCCACTGACCGCATCCGCATAAGTGAGGGGTTCATCATCAATGATGTAGACTCCGTCATAGCACTCAGGCTGTCGACGGATCCTTCCCGATCTTCGCGGTTCCCGTGATATCTGAGCCTCAGGTTGTTCAATAACCTGATCTCCTGGCTCAGGCTCATCCAACTGTGCTTGACTACTTTGTCCTGCTTCTGGATTCTCATCCAGCTTTATTTCTCTCCCACTGGCTTCTTGCAGAAGAAATTCCTTCTCAAGAAATATAGCCGTCCGAGCAACAAATACTTTGTTCTCTTTGGGATCGTAGAAATAATAACCCTTAGTTTCTTTAGGGTAACCGACAAAGATACATTTATCAGATTTGCTCTCCAGTTTCCCAGAGGCGAGCTTGTTGGTGTATATGCCCTAGGACCTAGTTTTGGTCCATCTTTGTACTACTTGACTTTGATATTTATATATATCATTCTGGCATTGTCATTATCAATGTTTGTTTACATTTGCGCACATGTACTGACATGATAATGTCCCTGGAGATAGATTGGATCTGTGCTCAAACTATTGTCCCCAGTCGATGTACCTTAGTGGATATGGGACAGCTATGGTACTTGTGAGACTGGTATGTGAGCTGGTTAGGCACGTGGTGCTAACGCAGACACATGGGTATATCATTGGAGGATATACTGGATAGACCCGCTGTGAGGCTATGGCTTGGTGTCATAAGTTATCCTCACAAGTGACATGAGATGCATTGATCACTTGACTTGAGGTCATTGATGATTCTATATGGTTAGGGACTTGCTTTGATACAACCTAACACCTCGCCATAGTTGGGAGGTCATAACGGTTGTCATTGAGCATGTCACGACCCATATGAGAAGGTCAATGGACAGACATAGGATTTGCCCCTTCCTTAGGGAAGTATGATATCCATGGAGCTCCTCTATGGTTCTATGACTAAGAGTGTATGGCCATACCCAGGTAAGAACCTGTTTTAGTCATAGCCATGTGATTGGGTGAAAACAAGTGGTGACACACTTGTCCAATCGGATATCAGTCCGGCAAAGAGACTGTAATGCATCTGTACCTAGTTGCGATGATGGGGATGTCGATGTCGATATCCATTCCAATGACCTGGGTAGCAGCGATGCACTGCTAGGTGCCACTCACTGCTTGTGGTGACCTTTGGTCAGCACTGCCAGCGTCAGAAGAACCTACAGGGTCGCACACCTTGATACTTGAGTTCTCGTATTGATCGAGAAGCCTTATGATCAAGTTATTGGATAACTCGGATCTAATTGGGAGATTTCATCAGCACCAATGGGCCTGATGAGATGGAAGAATATTATTGGAGCCAAACTTCATTTTTGGCAGGTTGACCCGTATTTGACCATGGTTGGTCACACTTGGATTAGGGTTGCATTGGATTGGATCCAAATGCTTAATCAACCCATAGGATGAAGTTTGGGCTAGCTCATTATCCAATGAAGCCCAATAACAAGTTCTCATGAAGAGAAGAGAGGCTAAAAGGGTATAATGGGGAGAAACCCAACCCCATTGGCGCCTAAGGGGCATAATGGGGTTAGGGTGGCAAAATTGCTTCATTAAGGAAGCAATTTGCGCCTAGCCCTTCTCCCTTGATGGTATGAATGCCTTTAAGGCATATCTTGGGCTGATATGGTACTTGGGCAATTATGGAAAGGTTGAATGAAGTTTATGGTAAAGTCTTGGAGACTTTCCTTGGATTAAACCTCCTCATCCTAGCCCTACACTTGTCATGATCCTAGCCCTTGCCCTAATCGCCTCTTGCCCTATATATGTGACCCTAGCCGCCCCCTCTTAGATGATTTTATCCTTGGAGGCGTGAACATAAGAAGGGAGCGAGAGCAAGGAGCAAGGGCGCAATCTCTTCCTCTTCCATCAAGTGGCCGCAAGCTTCTCCTTCCTTACCACTTGGCGCATCTTTCTCTCTTGGTGGCGCAAGGTGGTTGGAGCATCTCCCTAAGGCTTGGATCTTCTTCCCGAGGCTAGCACCGGGCGTGGAAGAAGAGGACTCGAGGCATTCGTGTGTGTGAGACTGCAGAGGGCGCACACTTGGGCGCCTATCACGACATCGACCTCATCTTGCTCTGAGGTATTTTCTAACTCATCGTGTCGACCCCCTTGCATGCGATCTGTTCGGGTATGCCCTTAAGGCTAATGTTTGAGGCCTTGGGATTGTATCAGTATCATGTAATAAACTTTTATGTTTATAAAGGCAATGGTTGTTATTCAGTTTGTTGCCTTGTCTGCTGTAATAAGTGTACTTCTGAATAATGTCTCAAAGCTGTTCAGCTAGGCTGACATGCTATATGTCCTTAGTCGAAATATCTTGGTGAACATGAGACAGCCTTGATATGGTTAAGACTAATATGTGTTCTAATCTTATAGGATGCTTCGAGCATGGAATAAGATGTAGACTCATGGGTACATTGGATGTACTGGACAGACCCTACTAGGATATTCAATTGCTTGTCACAATGTGAATAATCCTTGTTTGCATCAAGTGGCACATGTCCTTTGACTTGAGATCACTTGTGTTTCTAAATGATGATTGTCATTGTTTTGAGGTGGTTTAATATCATTTGAAACATAATGATTATAGACTATCTTGGATGGTGAGCTTGAGTCAGGTTAGGGCACTAGTGATAGATAAAGGATTGCCGTCTCCTTGTTTAAGGAGTGTGATGTTCTAATGGGGCCCCCCCTGGATGAGATGATTGAGAAAGTGTATGGCCATACCCAGGTGACTGTGTTCATTTAATCTAATCATGCTCATCATATTGGAGTTACAGGCTTGACACGCTTGTCCAATAAGAACATCCAGTGGCAAAGGACACATGCATGCCTAGTGAAATGGATTCACTCTTGAGCTGTGGTTTGGGTGTAGTCTTGGAAGACTCTTTCCTTTATATCGGGAGACAGTGATGTGTTGCTAGATACCCCTCACTGATCGTGATAACGTAAGTTATCGTTACCGACATTTAAAGGAAACCCTCAGGGTCGCACAATTTGATGATATGGCTTACTTAAGTCAGATCATGTGGACTGAATTGTTTCGGTTCAGTTTAAAGGGATTTAAACTCTAATTATAAGTGAGATCTAGTCTGATCATGTTTGATTGATTAGGGCTTGAGATCGGTAAGCTTCGATCGAGAGTGTTGATGCTAGATCGATCAGATCAGGAGCATCAGAAGATGAATGGTCAGATCTAGGACCTTAGGGTTTAATTCGATCTTGACTTAATGCTTGGGCTAATTCGGTTTGGTCATTGAACCAAAGACCTTGAACCGGCTCATGATTGAGCGCTTGGTTCAATGTGAATAAGTGAGTTTCGAATAGTTCAACGCAAAACGTTTTGGAATTAAAGACTTTCTATAATTGGAAAGTCGGTTTTTCAAGTGTAAAAACGTCTCCACATTTTGGCTGAACGTCTCCACTTCGTGTGGGTCGTTGTCTCACTTCTTCCTCGCGCGGACTCTCGGGTGTAGAGAAGAGAACTCACGCCGAAGTCTAGTGGAGAAAGCCGAGCAAGTCTTTCATCACCCCGACAAGCGATCAAAGACACTTTGGTGCCTTGCTAGCACAAGGAGCGATCGAAGTGTAGGCCTTCTTCCTCTTGTGTGCGATTCCTTTGGAGAAGAAGCAATCGAGTCTTTGCTTCCAAGGCATCATCTAAACTATGGCATCGGTATGACCCTATGTTGATTTTAGCAACCTTTCATCTAGTTGATTATATATCATACATGCGATTCTTGAATCCCTAATTTCCGCCATGCAAAGGTTTCGGTTATGCATGTTTAGGGTTCTCGCCCCCCTCTCGAAAGGAGTTTCTTCAATTGGTATCAAAGCTGCGGTTGTATGTATGGTTATATGATTGCTTTGTGATCCTTGTTTGCGCTCTAGTATAGATCTTTTTCACATGCGAATCTACATGCTAGGTTTTAGGTGTTGGCGCATGTGTTTTGTTCATGTTTTTGCATGATCTTGTTGGCGCATGTTTAGTTTGTTGAATGGTATTTCATTAAAAACTTGTTTACTTGCGCGCAAACAATTAGATCTATATGCGCTTACTATAAACCCTTAGACGGGTTGATGGGGTTGAAGTCACCCTCTAGGTTAGATCCAATAGTCTGATCAGACCATCTGACAGCCTAGATGGATCGACCAGATGGCACCTGTGCGCAAGCACAAGGTGGCTATAGGTCGATTGCATCACAGGCGTGTAGCGAGGTCTGGTTGAGACAACCAGTGAACACACATGAGTTAGGCCCGGGGTCACACCCGCTTGCCAGAACTCATGTTGGTTGTTCAGCCCTTGGCGCATGCATGGTTGACCATTAGGTCAACTCGAGTCAGTTAGGACTTGGTGCATGCAAGGGCATGGATCTAACTAGATTGTTGAGTGGATCCCTATCAATGGACCGTTGTAAGGTTGTAGGGCACATAAGGAAATTAAAATTGATGCCTATGGGGTTTTCAAAATTTTATTTTCTTTGTAAGGGATCACATGATGATTGATTGATGCCATATGCTTGTTTATTTAATCTTATGTGGGATGCCCAATTTAATGTGTGCTGTGCTGGGGCCTGCGAGCCTGGAATTAAACTTGTAAATTAATTTGTATTGTGATCTGCGAATCACATTTTTAATTAATTTATTGTATAATTGACCTGCGAGTCAAGCTTGTCTAGATAGATCAAAATGTATTTTGATTAGACAAGAGCTCAAAAGCACACATTGCAGAGGCGCATTCAGCTGGTGGGCGCACCTGAGCTGCATTGAGCGCTAGGGCCCTGGGTTGGACCAGATGAGATGCAAAAGACCCAAGAAGCAAGTGAAGACTTAAGATAACTTAAGGTCTTACTTAGGGTTCATGGGCTTTTACCACATAAGATCAGCATGCTTTCTATTTATTGCTTTTATAATTAGAATTGCATGAGTTTATCTTCTGATATAGCCATAGGATTTGCCTAATAGTAAGAAGATAAAAGACCGTTAAAATCCAACGCATCAATATCAAGCTCGTAAGCCTTCTGACGCGAAACCTCACTGTTCTGATTATCGTTGGAGCCGTGTTGTACCCACTCAGTGGGCACATCCATCTATCTTCAGACGGTGCGGGATTTCACCTGCGTGTTACAGAGAAGGGATTTATCGCTTCTCGTTGCTCAGCATAGCACGTGGTGGTCCAGGGAGTAGGTCGGGTCAGCTTGACCATGTAGGCTACATATGTGGCGCATATGGTAGCACATGGAGGCAGCCATCTGTGGGGTCAGAGATTGTGTTGTACCAACTCAGTTGGCACAGTCTGCTGGATTGCCCAGATGAAGGGGAATCGCACGGGTTGGTGATTGGCAGGGACTGCCTACCAGAAATTAGTACTTGTATTCTCTGTGCATCTTATCTCGCCTGAGCGGGACGCGGAGACCAAGTATGAAATCTGGATCCCATCTCACTAAAAGAGTGTTACTCTTTCGGACTGTTTTAATGGATTTTTCAGTCAGATAAAATAGTGAGAAAAGAATCTTTCTTAAGTCCTGGATTGATTCTAAACATTGATACTGACCTTGCTGTTCTTGCATTGTTGTAGATTCCTGCAGCAACGAACACCATGAGCTTCAATGTGCGATCCCTACTGGAAAGGGAGAAGTTTGCTGGGCCAAACTTCTCAGACTGGTTCGGACACCTTAAGATCGTTCTTAAGGTAGAGAGGAAACTGTATGTCCTCGAGACGGCTATACCGCCTCAACCCGCTGCGAACACCGCAAGGGCGGTTCGTGAAGCCTATGAAAAGCACGTCAATGATAGCATTGATGTCGCTTGCCTGATGCTAGCGTCTATGACGCCACCGCTGCAGCGTCAGCATGAGGATATGTCGGCTATAGAAATTATAGCGAACCTCAAGATGCTGTATGCTGCACAGGCGAGGACAGAACGCTATAATCTGACAAAGCTTTTCTTTCAGAGCAAACTGGCTGAAGGAAGCCCAGTGGGAGCTCACGTGCTCAAGATGATTGGGCACAAGGAGGCTCTAGAAAAACTGGGGCATACCATCAATCAGGAGCTTGCTGTAGACATTATTCTGCAGTCTCTCCCGCCCTCTTTCGATGCGTTCATTATTAACTTTAATATGAACAAAATCGATTGTACTCCGGCAGAGCTACTGAATATGCTCTTGACTACTGAGGAGACTCTGAAGGGAAAGCCTTCAACCTCTGTCTTAATGGTTCCTTCTAGGAACAAGAAGAAGGGGAAGAAGGGCAAGGCCCCTGTCAAGAGCTACAGCAAGGCTCTGAAGCAAAAGGTCAAGCGGTCAAAGGAGTACAGATGTTTCCACTGTGGCCAGCTGGGTCACTGGAAAAAGGACTGTAAAGCGCTCCAAGGAGATAAGAGGGGAAGCATTGCTTCTGGCTCAGGTATTTACGTGACGGAAGTCATGGTTTCATCTTCCTCTATATCATGGGTGTTGGACACTGCATGTGGAGTTCACATTTGTTCAAATGTGCAGGAACTCAAGAGAAGAAGACAGGTGGGACAGCATGAGGTGGACCTACGCGTTGGAAACGGGGCACGGGTTGCTGCTGTTGCTGTAGGAGACTATTTCATCTCATTACCATCTGGCATTGTATTAGAACTAAACAGTTGTTACTTTGTTCCCAGTATTACTAAAAATATTATCTCTATTCCTGCTCTTGTCAGGAAAGGATTTGCCTTTGAATGCAATATTTCAAAGTGTGTACTTTCTCTTGATAATATTGTTTATGCTACTGGTTCAATTAACAATGGGTTATTCATGTTGGACATGGAAAATTCTATACAAAACATTGATAATAAGAAAGCCAAGTATGCTGATGACAGCACCTTGTTATGGCATAGTCGTTTAGGCCATATTAACAAGAAGCGCATTAAGCGGTTGCATGATCATGGACTGCTGGGATCATTCTCCTATGAGGAGATTGATACATGCAAAGCTTGTTTGATGGGTAAAATGACGAAGTCACCTTTTCCTCACAAAGGTCAAAGGGCTTCAGGTTTACTTGACCTAATACACAGCGATGTGTGTGGGCCATTTAGTAAACATGCCAGAGGTGGCTATCAGTACTTCATTACCTTTACTGATGATTTCAGTAGATATGGATATGTCTATTTAATGAGACATAAAAGTAAATCTTTTGACAAGTTCAAAGAGTTCAAAAATGAAGTACAGAATCAGCTAGGCCGGAATATCAAGGCACTTCGTTCTGATCGAGGTGGAGAATACTTGAGTCATGCGTTTACTGACTATCTAAAAGAGTGTGGGATTATCTCACAGCTAACTCCGCCAGGAACACCGCAGTGGAATGGTGTGTCCGAGAGGAGAAATAGAACGTTACTTGATATGGTTCGTTCTATGATGAGTCAGGCTACTCTACCTTACTCCTTTTGGGGATTTGCACTGGAAACAGCTGCAAAGGTACTAAACCGAGTGCCATCCAAGGCAGTTTCAAAGACGCCATATGAGTTATGGTATGGGAAACAGCCTAGCTTGACATTTATTAAGATCTGGGGTTGCGAGGTTTATGTCAAAAAGCTCGCCTCTAGGAAACTGGAGAGCAGATCTGACAAATGTATCTTTGTCGGTTACCCTAAGGAAACTAAGGGTTATTATTTCTACGATCCCAAAGAGAACAAGGTATTTGTTGCTCGGACGGCTATTTTTCTTGAGAAGGAATTTCTTCTGCAAGAGGCCAGTGGGAGAGAAATAAAACTGGATGAGAATCCAGAAGAAGGACAAAGTGCTCAAGCAGAGTTGGATGAGCCTGAGCCGGTAGAACAGGTTATTGAACAACCTGAGGCTCAGATATCACGGGAACCGCGTAGATCGGGAAGGATCCGTCAACAGCCTGAGCGCTATGACGGAGTCTACATCATTGATAATGATGAACCCCTCACTTATGCGGATGCGGTCAGTGGACCGGAGTCAGCTAGATGGCTTGAAGCTATGCGAGCCGAGATGGACTCCATGTCAGATAACCAAGTCTGGGATTTGGTTGATCCGCCTCTGGGAGTAATCCCTATAGGCTGTAAATGGATCTTCAAGAAGAAGATTGACATGGATGGTAACGTAGTTACCTATAAAGGCAGGCTAGTTGCGAAAGGTTTCAAACAAATCTACGGGATAGATTATGATGAAACTTTCTCACCTGTAGCCATGTTTAAGTCTATTCGGATTCTTTTCGCGATAGCTGCATATTATGATTATGAGATCTGGCAGATGGATGTGAAGACGGCTTTCCTTAATGGAAATCTGGATGAGGATGTGTATATGACACAACCAGAAGGTTTCACTAATCCATCAGATCGTCATAAAATATGCAAGTTAAAGAAGTCCATTTATGGACTGAAACAAGCATCTAGAAGCTGGAATATTCGTTTTGATGAATCAATCTCTAAGTTTGGTTTCATCAAGAACGAAGATGACCCGTGTGTATATAAGAGGTTTAGTTGGAGCGTGATTACTTTCCTAGTCCTCTACGTCGATGACATCTTAATCATTGGAAACGATATTCCTGAACTGCATGCTGTTAAAGCATGGTTAGGAAAATGTTTTCAGATGAAAGATCTAGGAGAAGCAGCCTATGTGTTAGGTGTGAAGATCTACAGAGATAGATCTAAGAGGCTTCTCGGGCTGTGCCAGAGTACTTACATCGATAAAGTCCTGGAAAGATTTCATTTAGAGAATTCTAAAAGGGGATATCTTCCAGTCAGACATGGTCTGAATCTTTCGAAGAGTCAGTGTCCACAAACACAGACTGAGAAAGATGAAATGGACAATACGCCTTATGCTTCGGCTATTGGGTCCATTATGTATGCGATGTTGTGTACTCGCCCAGACGTCGCTTACGGGTTAAGCGTGACCAGTCGATTCCAAAGTAATCCAGGTCAGGCACACTGGATTGCAGTCAAGAACATTTTGAAATATCTGCGGAGGACCAAAGATATGTTCTTGATGTATGGTGGTCAGGAAGAACTCAGTATTGAAGGATATACTGACGCTTCGTTCCAGTCTGACCAGGATGATTTCCGATCGCAATCAGGCTATGTATTTAGCTTGAATAGAGGAGCAGTGGTGTGGAAGAGTTTCAAACAGTCTACTATTGCTGATTCCACAACAGAAGCCGAGTATGTTGCAGCCTCGGAAGCATCCAAGGAGGCAGTGTGGATTCGTAAGTTCATTCAGGAACTTGGTGTTGTTCCTTCGAGTGCAGATCCTTTGGTTATCTTCTGTGATAACACTGGAGCAATTGCACAAGCAAAGGAACCACGGTCGCACCAGAAGTCCAAGCACATACAGAGACGGTTTCACTTGATCCGGGAGATCATTGATCATGGCGAGATCAAAATCTGCAAGGTACATACAGATGACAATCTGGCTGACCCGCTTACCAAGCCTCTGGCGCAGCAGAAGCATGAGAAGCACTGTAATAATATGGGTTTGAGATTTCTCAACCATTAGATTAAGTGCAAGTGGGAGATTGTTGGGGTATGCCCTTAAGGCTAATGTTTGAGGCCTTGGGATTGTATCAGTATCATTTAATAAACTTTTATGTTTATAAAGGCAATGGTTGTTATTCAGTTTGTTGCCTTGTCTGCTGTAATAAGTGTACTTCTGAATAATGTCTCAAAGCTGTTCAGCTAGGCTGACATGCTATATGTCCTTAGTCGAAATATCTTGGTGAACATGAGACAGCCTTGATATGGTTAAGACTAATATGTGTTCTAATCTTATAGGATGCTTCGAGCATGGAATAAGATGTAGACTCATGGGTACATTGGATGTACTGGACAGACCCTACTAGGATATTCAATTGCTTGTCACAATGTGAATAATCCTTGTTTGCATCAAGTGGCACATGTCCTTTGACTTGAGATCACTTGTGTTTCTAAATGATGATTGTCATTGTTTTGAGGTGGTTTAATATCATTTGAAACATAATGATTATAGACTATCTTGGATGGTGAGCTTGAGTCAGGTTAGGGCACTAGTGATAGATAAAGGATTGCCGTCTCCTTGTTTAAGGAGTGTGATGTTCTAATGGGGCCCCCCCTGGATGAGATGATTGAGAAAGTGTATGGCCATACCCAGGTGACTGTGTTCATCTGATCTAATCATGCTCATCATATTGGAGTTACAGGCTTGACACGCTTGTCCAATAAGAACATCCAGTGGCAAAGGACACATGCATGCCTAGTGAAATGGATTCACTCTTGAGCTGTGGTTTGGGTGTAGTCTTGGAAGACTCTTTCCTTTATATCGGGAGACAGTGATGTGTTGCTAGATACCCCTCACTGATCGTGATAACGTAAGTTATCGTTACCGACATTTAAAGGAAACCCTCAGGGTCGCACAATTTGATGATATGGCTTACTTAAGTCAGATCGTGTGGACTGAATTGTTTCGGTTCAGTTTAAAGGGATTTAAACTCTAATTGTAAGTGAGATCTAGTCTGATCATGTTTGATTGATTAGGGCTTGAGATCGGTAAGCTTCGATCGAGAGTGTTGATGCTAGATCGATCAGATCAGGAGCATCAGAAGATGAATGGTCAGATCTAGGACCTTAGGGTTTAATTCGATCTTGACTTAATGCTTGGGCTAATTCGGTTTGGTCATTGAACCAAAGACCTTGAACCGGCTCATGATTGAGCGCTTGGTTCAATGTGAATAAGTGAGTTTCGAATAGTTCAACGCAAAACGTTTTGGAATTAAAGACTTTCTATAATTGGAAAGTCGGTTTTTCAAGTGTAAAAACGTCTCCACGTTTTGGCTGAACGTCTCCACTTCGTGTGGGTCGTTGTCTCACTTCTTCCTCGCGCGGACTCTCGGGTGTAGAGAAGAGAACTCACGCCGAAGTCTAGTGGAGAAAGCCGAGCAAGTCTTTCATCACCCCGACAAGCGATCAAAGACACTTTGGTGCCTTGCTAGCACAAGGAGCGATCGAAGTGTAGGCCTTCTTCCTCTTGTGTGCGATTCCTTTGGAGAAGAAGCAATCGAGTCTTTGCTTCCAAGGCATCATCTAAACTATGGCATCGGTATGACCCTATGTTGATTTTAGCAACCTTTCATCTAGTTGATTATATATCATACATGCGATTCTTGAATCCCTAATTTCCGCCATGCAAAGGTTTCGGTTATGCATGTTTAGGGTTCTCGCCCCCCTCTCGAAAGGGGTTTCTTCACGATCTTCACTGGGTTTTTGGGACCGACCTGTTTCGGGGACATTCTTCCGCTGTGCAATGTATGTATATGTCTCTGAAAAATTGTAAAATGTCCCCGGGGTTTCCCAACAGTGGTATCAGAGCGACTTACAAGACTCGAACGATGTTTTATGCTTTTCTTTCATGCTCACATGCCATCTCTCTATTTTCGAAAATAGCATAATGCATGGCAAACGATTTTTCTAAGTAGGAAAAATTAGGGTTTCTTGTTTCTATCATCCTCTCAATCTCTTTTGGATTTTTGGACTATTTTTCATGTCTGATTTAAAGATCATAGGCGCACGTAGTTTTGTCAAGTAGGACGGGCATTGTGTCTTCGGACTGGCCAAGTCTCTTGATCTGACAAAATTGCCAGCCGAAAGGATCTCTGAAATCATCTTGAAAAATAAATCGCATTTAACCAAAAGATTTGTGAGAAGAAGATGAGAAAAAGAGACTGGTTTTAATGAAAAAGTAAAATTTCAGATTTTATGTTTTTCATGAGCATGTAGAATTGCATGAGTAAATACCTTGATTGTGCATAATGTTGTGATCATTAGTCAAGCCCCCCTTAGCATGCCTATGATGTTTCCTCGTGAGGCCTGCGTGCCGCTTTTCTTTTTGCTTTTAAGAAGACTAGGGTAGCGCATGTACTTGGAGCTTGGCGCATGCATGAAGTTGGCGCACCTTGGATGGTGGCGCAACAAGCATCAAGGAAAAGGCGCAACCTTGCTTGATGGCACAAGTTAGGCATGGCCGAACCCTTGGGTTTGAGAGCTAGCTAACTTGGCATCTTTCATTGTGGCACATTCTCTTTGGAGGAAGACCATGGCATTGGCCGAACCTTTGAGGTCTACCCTTAAGGTTTGAGAGCTAAGCCATGAAGAAAGGACCTTGGAGCCCACCTTGAAGACCAAGATAGAGGGCGACTAGGATAGGTCTATCTTAGGGGCTTGAGTCCTATGTCAAGAGTTGAACCTCCTTTGGCATGGGTTGGTTCAATATCTTGAAAGGGCTTTGATCACATCATCTTTTACTACTTTCCTTATCTGCTAAAAGCATGCCTGTGATGTTTTATCATTATGTTATCACTATAGGATTGCATGCCTGTATTGTTAGACATAAGATAAAACTGATGAGACCTTAAAAACCCTCATAAAATATCAAGTCTATAAGCCTTCTAACGCGTAGCCCTCACTAAGCTATCGATCAGTGGAGTTGTGAACTGGTTCCCACCCTCGTGGGACACACCCACTTATCTTTAGAAAGTGTGTGGTGACAATGGTTTCCCCAGTCCAGTTTTAACCTGGGCGTGCCTTCGCAAGGAAACTCATTGGCCCTGCGCATAAACGGTTAGGAATGGACTTGACTAGAAATTCACATGTACTGGGCACATGATGAAAGTCTAGAGGAATCGTTGAGAGGTTAGGGTTTCATGATTCAGCCCTCGCTGGACATGAAATGCCCAAGACTGTCTCAACAAGGGGAGTTGCTTGGAGCAACCGGCCGGCGCGCCCACCTTAGGAAACATGGGTTACTTTGTGCATCTCATCCCACCCTCGTGGGACGCGAAGCCTCATGTGAAATAAGGATCCCATCTCACTAGGAAGTCTTAAACTTCCCGATTGACTTTGTGGGTTGTCAATTCGAATTTAAAATAGTGGGAGCAGTAATCATTTAAAACAAGTCCAGTTTAAATGATTCGAAGTAGTACTAATCTGTTTTTCTTGGGTGTTGTAGAACAATGGCTACGAACACTGGCGGATTATCACTGCGATCACTCCTTGATAAGGATAAGTTAGTTGGAACTAACTTTATGGACTGGCATCGGAACTTGAGGATAATCCTCAAGCTCGAGAAGAAGCTGTATGTCCTTGAACAGCCTCTTCCTGCGGCTCCTGCGCCTAATGCCCGAACGGCAGATAGAGATGCTTATAGAAAGCATCAGGATGACTCTTTGGAGGTTGCATGTCTTATGCTAGCCAGCATGGCACCTGAACTGCAGGTGCAATATGAGGAGCAGAACGCTTTTCAGATGATCACTCATCTGAAACAGATGTTCGAGGCTCAGGCTAGAACTGAAAGATTTGACACCGCCAAAGCAGTCTTTCGGTGTAAGTTGTCTGAGGGTGCACCAGTGAGACCCCATGTTCTCAAGCTCATTGGGAATGTGGATCATCTCAGGAGACTGGGTCATGCCATAGACAACGAGCTGGTTGTGGATCTTATTCTGCATTCCCTGCCCCCTAGCTTCAGTCCGTTTATTATTAACTTCAACATGAACCGGATTGAGTGCACACGGGAGGAATTGATGAATATGCTCCAAACAGCCGAGCGTGAAATGGGTAAGACCAAACCAAATTCTGTTCTTTTGGTCCCTGCGACCAAGAAGATAAAGAAGAAGGGTAAGGCACGTGCTAAGGGCAGTGCCAAAGGTCCTACCAAGGCACTGAAGAAAAAGGCAAAGAAGTCAAAGGACCAGAGGTGTTTTCACTGTGGCGAGCAGGGTCACTAGAGAAGGGACTGTAAGCAGCTTCAGAATGAGGAGAAGAAGGGCTTAGCCTTAACTTCTAGCTCAGGTATCTATGTTACAGAAGTCAATCTTTCTACTTCTATGTCATGGGTATTGGATACCGCATGTGGAGCTCATATTTGTACAAATATGCAGGGGCTCAAGAAAAGTAGATCGGTGCGACCTGGAGAGATTGACCTACGCGTTGGAAATGGGGCACAGGTTGCTGCTGTTGCTATAGGCGTCTTGACTCTCTCCTTGCCTTCTGGACTTCTATTAGAACTAGATAATTGCTTTTGTGTACCTTCACTTACTAAGAACATTGTATCCATTCCTTGCTTAGCAAAGAAGGGATTTAAGTTTGAAATAAATAAGAACTCTTGTTCTTTTTCATTTGCAAATATGTTCTATGGGAAGGGTACTTTGTGCAATGCTCTGTATATCTTGGATATGGAAAGTTCTATCTGTAACATAAGTAATAAAAGGACCAAACTGAGTGGTTCAGTTGGTGCTTTCCTTTGGCACTGTCGATTAGCCCATATAAACAAAAATCGCATCCAACAACTCCATGCAAATGGATTGTTAGATTCAAGTTCCTTGGAGGAATTTGATACCTGTGAACCTTGTTTATTAGGGAAAATGACAAAGGCACCCTTCACCAAGATTGGTGAGAGGGCAGGAGGTTTATTGGATCTCATACATACTGATGTGTGTGGGCCCTTCAATAAACAAGCCAGAGGAGGGTACAACTACTTCATTACCTTCACTGATGACTTCAGTAGGTATGGATATGTCTACTTAATGAGACATAAATCTGAGTCCTTTGAGAAATTCAAGGAGTTCAAGAATGAAGTAGAGAACCAGCTTGGAAGATCCATTAAAGCTCTTCGATCAGATCGAGGTGAAGAATACCTGAGTGGAGAGTTCTTTGACTATCTGAGAGAGTCTGGGATCATATCCCAACTCACTCCTCCTGGAACACCTCAATGGAATGGTGTGTCTGAAAGGAGAAATCGAACTTTATTGGATATGGTTCGATCTATGATGAGTCATGCAACTCTACCTCCCTCATTCTGGGGGCATGCACTTGAGACAGCTTCTCTGATACTGAATAATGTTCCATCTAAGAGTGTCTCCAAAATACCATACGAGGTATGGAGTGGGAGATGCCCTAATCTTACGTTTATCAGGATCTGGGGATGTGAGGCTTATGTCAAACGTCAGGATTCTAGCAAGCTAGAACCTAGATCTGATAAGTGTGTATTTGTGGGGTATCCGAAGGAAACTAAAGGATACTACTTCTATGTCCCAACCGAGAACAAAGTTTTTGTTGCTCGGGGTACTGTCTTTCTAGAGAAAGAATTTCTTATGAAAGAAGTAAGTGGGAGGGAGTTTGACTTGGATGAGGTCCAAGTGCAACCACAAGACAAAGAGATGGAATCTGAGCCATCTGCACCGTTTGTTATACAACCTGAGGCTCAGACACAGGTCCCACGTAGGTCTGGGAGGATTCGTCGTGCACCTGAGAGGTACGGGTCGCTGCCGACCCAACACGATGGAATTTTCATCATTGAGGATGAACCCAGAACCTATGATGAGGCGGTCAGTGGACCGGACTCCGAGAGATGGCTTGACGCCATGCGATCCGAGATGGATTCCATGTCAGCTAACCAAGTCTGGGATTTGGTTGAGCTGCCTGATGGGGTAAAACCCATAGGGTGTAAATGGGTCTTCAAGAAGAAGACAGACATGGATGGCAATATAGTTACCTATAAGGGTAGACTAGTGGCTAAAGGATTTAAACAAGTCCACCGGGTGGACTATGATGAAACCTTCTCGCCAGTTGCCATGATCAAGTCCATTCGGATTCTGCTTGCTATAGCTGCATATCATGACTATGAGATATGGCGGATGGATGTGAAGACAGCGTTCCTTAACGGGAAGCTGACTGAGGATGTGTACATGACACAACCTGATGGTTTCATCCATCCTGCAGAGGCTAGTAAGGTCTGCAGGCTAAAGAGATCCATTTATGGATTAAAGCAAGCATCTCGAAGTTGGAATCTTCGATTTGATGAAGCTGTGAGAGATTATGGCTTTATCAAAAGTGAAGAAGACGCCTGTGTATATAGAAAATTCAGTGGGAGCTTGGTGATTTTTCTGGTCTTGTATGTCGATGACATACTGCTCATCGGAAGCGACATCCCTAGTCTTCAAGCTGTGAAGACATGGTTGGGGAAGTGTTTTGAGATGAAAGACTTAGGGGAGGCCGCCTATATTCTAGGCGTGAGGATCTACCAAAATAGATCCAAGAGGCTCCTGGCCCTTAGTCAGAGTACCTACATTGATAAGGTCCTGGAGAGGTTTAACTTGGAGCAATCTAAGAAAGGATACCTTCCAGTAAGACATGGCCTTATTCTCTCAAAGAGCCAGTGTCATACAACACAGGCTGAGAGGGATGACATGAGTCGAATTCCTTATGCTTCAGCAGTAGGATCGATCATGTATGCAATGTTGTGTACTAGACCAGACGTGGCATATGCTGTGAGCATAACCAGCCGATACCAATCCAATCCTAGTTTACAGCACTGGGTGGCTGTAAAGAATATCCTTGAGTATCCTGAAAGGGACTAAGGATTTATTATATAAAGTCTACGGGGGACAGGAAGAACTCAGTATGCAGGGCTTCACTGATGAGTCGTTCCAGTCTGATCCTGACGACTTCAGATCGCAGACCAGCTATTAGTTTAAGATGGTTGGAGGTGCTGTATGCTGGAAGAGCTTCAAGCAATCCACCATAGCTAATTCTATAACCGAGGCTGAGTATGTGGTTCCTTCTGAGGCAGCCAATGAAGCCGTTTGGATCAGGAAGTTCTTTTCTGAACTTCAGGTGGTTCCAAGTGCAATGAATCCCATTGAGCTCTACTATGACAACAATGGGAACTGCACATACTAAGGAACCACGGTCTCATCAAAGATCCAAACGCATACTCAAGAGATTTCGCCTGATCAAAGAGATCATTGATCGAGGTGATGTTAAGATTAGCAGATTTGACACAGAGAGCAATCTAGCAATGATGGTCGTACTAGAGATATGGGGTTGAGCTTGCTCAACCTCTAGGTCTTAGTGCAAGTGGGAGATTGTTGGTGTATATGCCCTAGGACCTAGTTTTGGTCCATCTTTGTACTACTTGACTTTGATATTTATATATATCATTCTGGCATTGTCATTATCAATGTTTGTTTACATCTGCGCACATGTACTGACATGATAATGTCCCTGGAGATAGATTGGATCTGTGCTCAAACTATTGTCCCCAGTCGATGTACCTTAGTGGATATGGGACAGCTATGGTACTTGTGAGACTGGTATGTGAGCTGGTTAGGCACGTGGTGCTAACGCAGACACATGGGTATATCATTGGAGGATATACTGGATAGACCCGCTGTGAGGCTATGGCTTGGTGTCATAAGTTATCCTCACAAGTGACAGGAGATGCATTGATCACTTGACTTGAGGTCATTGATCATTCTATATGGTTAGGGACTTGCTTTGATACAACCTAACACCTCGCCGTAGTTGGGAGGTCATAACGGTTGTCATTGAGCATGTCACGACCCATATGAGAAGGTCAATGGACAGACATAGGATTTGCCCCTTCCTTAGGGAAGTATGATATCCATGGAGCTCCTCTATGGTTCTATGACTGAGAGTGTATGGCCATACCCAGGTAAGAACCTGTTTTAGTCATAGCCATGTGATTGGGTGAAAACAAGTGGTGACACACTTGTCCAATCGGATATCAGTCCGGCAAAGAGACTGTAATGCATCTGTACCTAGTTGCGATGATGGGGATGTCGATGTCGATATCCATTCCAATGACCTGGGTAGCAGCGATGCACTGCTAGGTGCCACTCACTGCTTGTGGTGACCTTTGGTCAGCACTGCCAGCGTCAGAAGAACCTACAGGGTCGCACACCTTGATACTTGAGTTCTCGTATTGATCGAGAAGCCTTATGATCAAGTTATTGGATAACTCGGATCTAATTGGGAGATTTCATCAGCACCAATGGGCCTGATGAGATGGAAGAATGTTATTGGAGCCAAACTTCATTTTTGGCAGGTTGACCCGTATTTGACCATGGTTGGTCACACTTGGATTAGGGTTGCATTGGATTGGATCCAAATGCTTAATCAACCCATAGGATGAAGTTTGGGCTAGCTCATTATCCAATGAAGCCCAATAACAAGTTCTCATGAAGAGAAGAGAGGCTAAAAGGGTATAATGGGGAGAAACCCAACCCCATTGGCGCCTAAGGGGCATAATGGGGTTAGGGTGGCAAAATTGCTTCATTAAGGAAGCAATTTGCGCCTAGCCCTTCTCCCTTGATGGTATGAATGCCTTTAAGGCATATCTTGGGCTGATATGGTACTTGGGCAATTATGGAAAGGTTGAATAAAGTTTATGGTAAAGTCTTGGAGACTTTCCTTGGATTAAACCTCCTCATCCTAGCCCTACACTTGTCATGATCCTAGCCCTTGCCCTAATCGCCTCTTGCCCTATATATGTGACCCTAGCCGCCCCCTCTTAGATGATTTTATCCTTGGAGGCGTTAACATAAGAAGGGAGCGAGAGCAAGGAGCAAGGGCGCAATCTCTTCCTCTTCCATCAAGTGGCCGCAAGCTTCTCCTTCCTTACCACTTGGCGCATCTTTCTCTCTTGGTGGCGCAAGGTGGTTGGAGCATCTCCCTAAGGCTTGGATCTTCTTCCCGAGGCTAGCACCGGGCGTGGAAGAAGAGGACTCGAGGCATCCATGTGTGTGAGACTGCAGAGGGCGCACACTTGGGCGCCTATCACGACATCGACCTCATCTTGCTCTGAGGTATTTTCTAACTCATCGTGTCGACCCCCTTGCATGCGATCTTCACTGGGTTTTTGGGACCGACCTGTTTCGGGGACATTCTTCCGCTGTGCAATGTATGTATGTGTCTCTGAAAAATTGTAAAATGTCCCCGGGGTTTCCCAACAGAGCTTTTTGACATAAGCCTCGCAACCCCAGATTTTAATAAATGTCAAGCTTGGCTGTTTCCCATACCATAACTCATATGGAGTCTTAGAAACGGCCTTGGATGGCACTCGGTTTAGTACCTTTGCAGCTGTTTCCAGTGCAAATCCCCAAAAGGAGTAAGGTAGAGTAGCCTGACTCATCATAGAACGAACCATATCTAGCAATGTTCTATTTCTCCTCTCGGACACACCATTCCATTGCGGTGTTCCTGGCGGAGTGAGCTGTGAGATAATCCCACACTCCTTCAGATAGTCAGTAAACTCATGACTCAAGTATTCACCACCTCGATCTGAACGAAGTGCCTTGATATTTCGGCCTAGCTGATTTTGTACTTCATTTTTGAACTCTTTGAACTTGTCAAAAGATTCACTTTTATGTCTCATAAGATAGACATAACCATACCTACTGAAATCATCAGTAAAGGTAATGAAGTACGAATAGCCACCTCTGGCATGTTTACTAAATGGCCCACACACATCACTGTGAATGAGGTCTAGTAAACCTGAAGCCCTTTGACCTTTATTAGAAAAAGGAGACTTCGTCATTTTACCCATTAAACAAGCTTGGCATGTATCAAGCTCCTCACAGGAGAATGATCCCAGCAGTCCATGGTCATGCAACCGCTTAATGCGTTTCTTGTTAATATGGCCTAAACGACTATGCCATAGCAAGGTGCTGTCATCAGCATACTTGGCTTTCTTATTATCAATTTGTTGTATAGAACATTCCATGTCCAACATGAATAACCCATTGTTAATTGACCCAGTAGCATAAACAATATTATCAAATGAAATGTAACACTTTGAAATCTTGCATTCAAAGGAAAACCCTTTCCTGACAAGAGCAGGAATAGAGATAATATTCTTAGTTATGCTCGGTACAAAATAACAATTGTCCAGTTCTAATACAAGACTAGATGGTAAAGAGATGTGATATTCTCCTACAGCAACAGCAGCAACCCGTGCCCCGTTTCCTACTCGTAGGTCCACCTCATGCTGTCCCACCTGTCTTCTTCTCTTGAGTTCCTGTACATTTGAACAAATGTGAACTCCACATGCAGTGTCCAACACCCATGATATAGACGAAGAAAACATGACCTCAGTCACAAAAATACCTGAGCCAGAAGCGAAAGGCTTGCTTCCCTTCTTATCTCCTTGGAGCGCTTTACAGTCCTTTTTCTAGTGACCCAACTGGCCACAATGGAAACATCTGTATTCCTTCGACCGCTTTACTTTTTGCTTCAGAGCCTTGTTGTAGCTCTTGACAGGGGCTTTGCCCTTCTTCCCCTTCTTCTTGTTCCTAGAAGGAACCATGAGGACAGAGGATGAAGGCGTTCCCTTCTCACGAGACTGAGTCTGCTCAGTTGTCAAGAGCATATTCAGTAACTCTGCCGGCGTACAGTCGATTTTGTTCATATTAAAATTAATGATGAACGGATCGAAAGAGGCCGGGAGAGACTGCAGGATAATGTCTACAACAAGCTCCTGATTGATGGTGTGTCCCAGTTTCTCTAGAGCCTCCTTGTACCCAATCATCTTGAGTACGTGAGCTCCAACTAGACTCCCTTCAGTCAGTTTGCTCTGAAAGAAAAGTTTCGTCAGATTATAGCGTTCAGTCCTTGCCTGTGCAGCATATAGCATCTTGAGGTTTGCTATAATTTCTATAGCAGATAGATCCTCATGCTGACGCTGCAGCTCTGGCGTCATAGACGCAAGCATCAGGCAAGCAACATCAATGCTATCATTGACATGCTTCTCATAAGCATCGCGAACCGCCCTTGCGGCGTTCGGAGCGGGTTGAGGCGGTATAGCCGTCTCGAGGACATACAGTTTCCTCTCAGCCTTAAGAACAATCTTAAGGTGTCCATACCAGTCCGAGAAGTTTGGCCCAGCAAACTTCTCCCTTTCCAGTAAGGATCGCACATTGAACGCTGTGGTGTTCGTTGCTGCAGTAATCTACAACAATGCAAGAACAGCAAGGTCAGTATCAATGTTAGAATCAATTCAGGACTTAAGAATGATTCTTTTCTCACTATTTTATCTGACTGAAAAATCCAATAAAACAGTCCGAAAGAGTAAAACTCTTTTAGTGAGATGGGATCCAGATTTCATACTTGGTCTCCGCGTCCCGCTCAGGCGAGATAAGATGCACAGAGAGTACAAGCACTAATTTCTGGTAGGCAATACCTGCCAATCGCCAACCCATGCGATTCCCCTTCATCTGGGCAATCCAGCAGACTGTGCCAACTGAGTTGGTACAACACAGTCTCTGATCCCACAGATGGCTGCCTCCATATGGCTACCATATGCTCAATATGTAGCCTACATGGTCAAGCTGACCCGACCTACTCCCTGGACCACCACGTGCTATGCTGAGCAACGAGAAGCGATAAATCCCTTCTCTGTAACACGCAGGTGTAATCACACACCGTCTGAAGATAGATGGGCGTGCCCACTGAGTGGGTACAACACGGCCCCAACGATAGTCAGAACAGTGAGGTTTCGCGTCAGAAGGCTATCGTGCTTGATATGAAACGTTGGATTTTAACGGTCCTTTTATCTTCTTACTATCATTCAAATCCTATGGTGATAGCAGAAGAATAAATCATGCAGTTACTAAATTACTTAAACAGTAAATAAAAGCATGATGATCTTATGTGGTAAAAGCCCATTAAGCCTAAGTAAGACCTTAATTAACTTAAGTCTTCACTTGAGCTCTTCACGGGTCTTTAGCATTTCATATGGCCCATCCCGGGCCCAAGCGCCCACTGCAGCTCAGGTGCGCCCACCAGGTATAATGCGCCTGTCCTAGAGTCGAACCCTAGACCTCCCACTGGTGAAGCCACTTGCTGCATGCGCCTCTGCCAAGTGTGCTTTGAGCTCATGTCTGATTAAATTACAATTTAATCTATCTAGACATGATTGACTCGCAGGTCAATAACACTTTATAAATTAATTGAAATGTGATGCGCAGATCACAATAATAATTTACAATAATACATCCAGGCACGCAGGCCCCAGCACAGCACACATTAATTGGGCAGCCCACATAAGATGAAATAAACATTCATTCATGTGATACATACAACATGTGATCCAGATAAGAAAATAAAATTTTCAAAAATCCCCATGGCCTCAATTTTATTTCCTTAGGTGCCCTACTACCTTACAACGGTCCATTAATAGGGATCCACTCATCAGAGCAAGTCAGACCCACTGCCCTAGCATGCACCAAGTCATAACCGACTTGAGTCGACCCAGTGGCCAAACATGCATGCGTTAAGGGCTGAACGACACTCATGAGTTCTGGCAAGCGGGCGTGACCCCGGGCCTAACTCATGTGCATTCACTGGTTGTCTCAATCAGACATCGCTACACGCCCAGTATGCAGTCGACCTATAGCCACCTCATGCTTGCGCATAGGTGCCATCTGGTCGACCCATCTAGGCTGTCAGATGGTCTGATCAGACTGTTGGGTCTATACTGGATGATGACTTCAACCCTAATAACCCGTCTAAGTCTTTCAAGTAGGCGCTTAGATCTAAATGGAGTCGCGCAAGATAAGTTGTTTTGACAAAAACATCATGTAATATGCGCCAACACTCATCATGCGCAAACATAAGACAAAGCTACAAACATGTAGGTTTCGGCATGATGATAGATCTACACATAAACACAAGCATGGATCACAAAAAGCAATCATATAATTCATAGCAACCTCGCTCTGATACCAATTGAAGGTTCCAGAAAGGGGGCAAAACCCTAATATGCGCATGTAGAATATTTTTGCATAGCGGAAGCTAGGGTTTCAGAAGGAATCGCATGCATGAATATATGATCAACTTCATGAACTTGTATAGATCAAACGAAAAACATACCAATGCCATTTCTTGGATGGCGACTTGGAAGCAAGAGGGCGATGTGGATCTCCTCCAAAGCGTGCGCACACAAGATGTATGATCGCCTACTCCTTGTTGATCTTTGTGCTAGCAAAGTTCTCCAAGTCTCCTAACCGTGTGAAGGAGATGAGATGCTTTTCTTGGCTTTCAAACTCCCTCTCTTTGCGTGAAGAAGATCACCACCGAAAGAGGAGCGTCGTCAAGAGGAAGAGGCGAGCGAGCGAAGAGTAATGCCCTCGAACGTGAGGCGTTATGCCCAAACGTGGAAGCGTTACTCTATTTTGGAAAACCAACTTCCAAAAATAGCAAACCCCTTAACGCTCATGCGTTTACACAATTAAACCAATCGCCACTTTATCTCCCATTGAACCATGCGCTCACATGATGAGCTGGTTCAATTAGATTTGGTTCAAGGACCAAATTAAGCCAAGCCTTGATCCAGATCACATTAAACCAAAAGGCTTAAGATCTGACCATTCATCTCTTGATGCTCTTGATCTCACCAATCTAGCATCCAATCTCTCGATCGAAGCTTACCGATCTCAAGCCCTAATCAATCAAACATGATCAGACCAGATCTCACTTACAATCAGAGTTTAAACTCCTTTAAACTGAACTAAAACAATTCAGTCCACACGATCTGACATAAGTAAGCCATATCATCAAATTGTGCGACCCTAAGGGTTTCCTTTAAATGTCGGTAACGATAACTTACTTTATCACGATCAGTGAGGGGTATCTAGCAACACATCACTGTCTCCCGATATAAAGGAAAGAGTCTTCCAAGACTACACCCAAACCATAGCACAAGTGTGAACCCAACTCACTAGGCATATGTGTTTCCTTTGCCACTGGACGTTCTTATTGGACAAGCGTGTCAAGCCTGTAATTCCAATATGATGAGAATGATTAGATCAGATGAACATAGTTATCTGGGTATGGCCATACACTTTCTCAATCATCTCATCCAGGGGGCCCCTATAGAACATCACACTCCAATCAAGGAGACGACAATCCTATATCTATCACTAGTGCCCTAACATGACTCATGTTCATTATCCAAGATAGTCTATAACCATTATATTTCAAATGATATTGAACTACCTCAAAACAATGCCAATCATCATTTAGAAACACAAGTGATCTCAAGTCAGAGGAAATATGCCACTTGTTTGCATATAAGGATTATTCACATTGTGACAAGCAATTGAATATCCTAAGTAGGGTCTGTCCAGTACATCCAATGTACCCATGAGTCTACATCTTATTCCATGCTCGAAGCATCCTATAAGATTAGAACACATATTAGTCTCAATCATATCAAGGCTGTCTCATGTTCACCAAGATATCTCGACTAAGGACAAAATTGCATGTTAGCCAAGCTGAACAGCATTGAGACATTATTCAGAAGTATACATATTGCAGCAGATAATGTAACAACCTGAATAACAACCATTGCCTTTATAAACATAGAGTTTATACATGATACTGAAATAATCCCAAGGCCTCAAACATTAGCCTTAAGGGCATACCCCAACAAATATTATGTATTATATTCGATATGTTAGTATTTGCGCTAAATATAGCAACGTGCATTGTGCTCTCTCTCAACAAAGTGGTATCAGAGCTAGGTTAGTTCAAAATCTATTGTATTCGAGATATAGATGTTAGCTCATGCTATTTGAAAGGTGTGTACGTCAGTGCCTAGCGTTGGCGCTGTTGGAAAACCCCGAGGATATTTTATAAAATTTTGACATTACAGATTACAAAACGCAGTAGAATAATATCCCCGAAACAGGCCGGTCCCAATAACCCAGTGAAGATCGTCTTGCGAGGGAGTCGACACGATAAGAGGAAAAAGTACCTAGAGCAAGTGGAGGCCGATGTCGAGGTAGGCGCCAAAGCGTTCACTCTCTATAGTCTCACACACATGGATTCCTCCAGCTCTCTTCTTCCACGCTCAGTTCAAGCCTCGGCAAGAAAATTCATGCCTTAGGAGAGTTCTCCAATCAACTTGCACCACCGCCAAGGAGGGATGCGCCAAAGAGAATGAGGAGGAGAGGATGCCACAAGCCTTCTTGCTCCTTTGCGCTAAGGAAGGGAAGGAGGAAGGAGGAAGAAACATGTTGCGCCCTTAGATGGAAGAAGAAGAGCTACAAGACTCCAAGCCATCGCCCCTCAAGTTCACCACGCCTCCAAGAAGATAGTGTCAAGAGGGGGGCCGCTAGGTGGTTCTTTTATAGCACTAAGAGGCAGTTAGGGTAATTAGGAAGGTCTAGGCAATTTTGCATTGAATGAGGAGTTTATTTAATCAAATAACATGATTAAATCTCTCATCCATATGCGCCAATGCCTTGCCTAAGCAAGCATGCGCCTAATACCTCTTAATGTGGAAAACTTCCTATCAAATCGCAAAGACCATGTCAAGGCATGATAGAAGTTTCCTAACGGGGTGTGGGTGCAAGTCCTAATCCAATTAGGACTCTTAATTTTGTAAATAATCAGCCCACTTGCTCATATCATATCTTAATTAATATCCTAAGTGATTAGATTGAATCCTAATCCAAATTAATCACTTGAAGATACCAAATATGCACTAGGCGCCAATCCTAGTCCAACTAAGATTCTTCCATGCACCTATGCCATAAATTCCTTCCCATTATACCCTTTTAGCCTCTTGTCTCTTCATTACAACTTATTAGTAATCCCCATTAAGTAATGAGCCTAGGCCAAAGTCCATTATGCATGTTAACCAAGCCATTGGATCCAATCTAGCTTAACCCAAGGACAAATGAGGCTTAACCATGGTTAATTTGGTCAATATGCCAAAAATTATTGTTGGCGCTAATAAGTTTCTTCCATCTCATCAGGCCCATTGGCGCTTATGAAATCTCCCAAATAGATATGAGTTATCCAATAACTCGATCTAAAGGCTACCCGATCAATACGAAAACTCGAGTATCAAGGTGTGTGACCCTGTAGGTTCCTTTGATGTTGGTAGTGAAGAACTTAAGTCATCACAAGCAGTGAGTGGCACCTAGCAGTACATCACTGCTACCCAAGTCATCGGAATGGATATCGACATCGACATCCCCATCATCGCAACTAGGTACAGATACATTATAGTCCCTTTGCCAAACTAATGTCCGAATGGACAAGTGTGTCATCACTTGTTGATGCAGGAGCAAGACCAAGAATATCCAAAAGGATCAAGAAGCCCCCAATCCGCTATGGGTTGACCACCTGAAGAATCTTCTCTATGGAACTTGTCTTTGAACCTTTATTTATGTTGCTTTCATTTGCTTAGCTTTGATAAACTGTTAACTCTTGGTCCAAGCTAGTCTTGATGTTTGTAGGGCTAGTTATTAGACAATTTTGTGATTAAACTCTTATGTCATTGTTGTAGTTTAGGCCTAGCCTAGGATTTACTTTCAAGCTTTTGTTTTTATTTTTAGTTGATGTAATAGGGTGTTGTAGCCTAGGTTCTTTCACATGTAAGGCACCTACATGGCACCTATGTTTCCCAGCACTTACGCTATGGCTGCAAGCAAGCTCCCACAACAATCAAAGACATCAGCCACTTCAACATCGTCATGACAACTAGCCTCCACAATGTCAGTCAAACTTGTCAACATGCCACTTCAACGTCAGTCAAACTTGTCAACAACATCTTCAACACATGCACGACAACTAATATTGCTGCCAGCTCAAGACCGCATGCAAACCAACCAGCATGCGCAAGAAACACTTTCCAGCTCAGACCAAAGACATCCACAATCACCAATCCTGTCAAGCAAAGACCAAGTCCAATGCCGCCCCAACCACCAATCAACTCAAGCAGCCAAGAGCTGCCAGCACCAGCGAAGAAGGCCAAGAGTCACTACTTTCATTGTAACGTTGGGAAATAGGGTTTAAAGACCATGTAGTTTTCACAATTGCACTAAGTTGAAATTTCTGAGAAAAAACCGGCGTTAGCGTGTGCTTGCCGAGGTGTGCCGGAAGGCCCTTGTTGCTTGTGTTGAGGGTGAGCCGGAAGGCCCCTTGTGTCCTTGAGGGTGAGCGTTTGGCCCCTCTTCCATATCCCTTGAAGGCGTGCTGGAAGGCCCTTCACACCACCATCTCGCTGATTACTAATCCAACATTCCCTCTCGCAAATCCTGGCGGATGTGGAGCCAAGACACCTGCTAAAGTGCTAAAGCTGGACTTCACACATATCGCTCCAATCTTCACTTGGGATATCATTTCCAGAAGTCATTGGCTGAAAATTACGAAGGGGGTTTGGTCCCCTTCCCTCAAGGGGACCCAAGGTGTTTTCAACCCATCATTCTCTTATAATTTGAACTGCATGCTGAAATTTCTAAAATCATCTGCGCAATACTTGACACCAGTTGACCGAAATCATTATAGAGCTACATACTTAAGGGGTTCCTTGGGCAAGGATTTTCAATCCTACATTAGTGGTATCAGAGCAACCCTTAAGTGCTCTATAATCATTTGCTATTAGCCTTAGTTTATGCTAGAAACAAATCTTTACTGAAAAACTGTATTACAATGTCTGTGCCCTCACTGTTCGCTGAATTTCCCCTGTTCTGATTTCTGAAATTTGCTTTCTGCATTCTGGATTTTTTTCTCTTACTGCTGGATTTGTGTAGTAGCAAAGGCTATGGACAATTCCTTGGAGACTTTAATCTTGTGTTAAGTCTTTGCTGCGCTGAACTTTAGAGCATTTGAAGCTTTTACTATAGCTTACCATATCGTTCTCTTAATAGCTGCTGAAGCCTCGCATTTTCATTGTGAGTTATCTATTGCAATCCTGCTATACTGGCAACTGCTAGTAGGATAGAATCATCATCTGTTAGTGCTAAACTCTCATCAAGCACTAGCGGATACTTGACCCCTAGGAAATCTGAAACTTATTCACTGCTGCATTTTAATTTCTGTGTACTGTAGCTTACCGTTTGTATGCTCCTGAGATCTTCTTAATTAGTCTGCATCAAGCTAGAATCTCCTAAACTTGATACGTTAGTCTTTGGCAATAGCTTAACATTCACACGTGTATTGTTAAACCATCATCAAGCTGCAAGTATCCATTGTTTCTCTCAGGCAATCTAAATCCTACATACTGTCACAAATTAATTTCTAGGAGTACTGCAGCTTACCGACGGTATTACTTGATAGCCTACTGCATCTACTGTTCTGTGGGACTTGGTTTGTGTGTTCACTAATTGTTATACCCTGCTATTCATTATTTCAAGTTTGTGTTTCCATTTGGTTGTCATATTTGTGACCTCAGCTGCATGTACTTATTCACTTAGCTGATTATTATTTATCTGCGTTCATTTGCTGCCTGTGTTAATTTGCTACTGTATCCTGCTTCCATTCACCATTTGTGTGGATTGTTTTTTTCACCATGGCGCGTAATAGAAATACCCTTGCTAGCCAAAACCCTGCACCCGAAACTGCAACTATAGCTGATGTCATAGCCATGCTAGCTGAAATGAAGGCCGACTCTACAGCCATGAAAAAAATCCTTAGATAGGTTGGACTCAAGGGTGGGACAACTATAAATTACCCCACGGCATATCCCTAGTCAACCTGAACCTGAAACTGATTTCCCAATAGAAGGGACTTCCCAGCAGCCTATTGCATCCCCTAGGAGACCTATTGAAAATATGTGGGGGGAAGGAACTAGCAGGCCCAATCAGGACAACCGAATAGCCTACAGAATTGAATGAGAAAATGTAAGCCATTATAGACACACCCATCAAAGAAGGACGACATCCATTCTAGATGAACCACAACCAGAAGAACCTTTCGGTAGAACCTCAACCTATAGTAGAGAGGAAGATGAGATGTCTAGAATCATTTGGTTCAGCCCACCTATGTTTGAGGGAGGTTTAGATACTCAAGAATTTCTGAATTGGCAAGTTCGTGTGGAGCAATATTTTGAGTTGGGAAGAATACCTGAAGCAAAGAAAGTACAATGTGTTAAGTTCCTCCTAAGAGGATCAGCTCAGATGTATTGGAATATTATAGAATTAAAGCTAGCTAGGAGTGGCATACCACCTATCAAAAATTGGAATGACATGAAGTGGAAGCTAAGAGAAAAGTATGTTTCCCCTAACTATAGGCAAAGGGTCTATGACCAGCTCTCTAGGTTAGTACAAGGAAATGACACTGCTGCTGAATATGTGAGTAAGTTCGAGGACCTCCTGATTAAGTGCGACCTACAAGAAGATCAGTGGCTGACCCTAAATAGGTTCAAAGGAGGACTTAGGGCTGACATTAATAGAGCCTTGATACACCATAGATGTGAGACCCTACAAGAGGCTTACGATTTCGTTATGGAGATTGAATATGACATACAGCAAATGAGGGTTCCCCAACATAAACCCAGCATCTATTCAACGTCAAACCCAACCAGGTCCAACCCATTACCAGCTAAGGCACCTGTAGTGCAAGATAACCCTAGAGATAGGAGACCAGCTAGCTCACCGAACACTAAACTTACCTGCTACAAATGCTCCCAACCGGGTCATGTTGCTAAAGAGTGTCCTAAGAAGGCCCTACTCATAGAGGAGATCGAAGAGGATGAATCCGAAGGAGGAGAAATGGAAGATGTAGCTTACGCCCCTCAATATAACAGTGAAGAGGAACCTTCCTCTACTATGGCCATTGTGAGATGCGTGTACATAAAAAATGCTCCTGCTGAGGATTGGAAAAGAACTAGTCTTTTCTACACCTACACTCAATGTAATGGTAAAGTGTGTAAGATCATCATAGACAGTGGAAGCAGCCTTAACATTATCTCTAAGCAAGCTGTGAGCAAATTTGGTTTGGAGCCAGAAAAGCACCCATCACCTTATAGCATTTCTTGGGTTGACAAGACAAACATT
Source organism: Costus lasius (assembly GCA_027563935.2). NCBI lineage: Eukaryota > Viridiplantae > Streptophyta > Magnoliopsida > Zingiberales > Costaceae > Costus > Costus lasius. The sequence continues at coordinate 57,771,388 of CM050454.1, read as the reverse complement.
CCTGTAGCTTTCCGAAGCAAGGTCCCTTTAAGTTTAGCTACATATCAGGGTCATATTTTGTGTGATGTGACAGAGATGGATGTGGCGGATGTCCTCCTTGGTCGACCATGGTTTTATGACTTTGATGTTATTCATTATGGGAGGAGCAATACATATGAGTTTAAGGCTAATAATAAAAGGATTACCTTATACCTAGCCTTCCCCGTGAGCTTAGAGCATCCCATAAGAAAGGAAAGACAATTGAGAACAAAAAGTCTATTACCCTGTTGAGAATCCACCCATTCCTTCAAGCTACTAGAGAGATCGAAACCATATACACTTTGCTTGTTCATCCCACTAGTTCTGAAATCCCACAAGAGTAGCCAGCCATCATCACTGAATTACTTAAAGAGTATGAAGACATTATCCCTAGTGAATTGCCAAGTGAACTACCCCCTGAAAGAAGTGTGCAACATGCTATAGATCTAGTACCCGGTGCCACCTTACCACATCTGCCCCATTACCGTATGAGCCCTACCGAACACGTGGAGCTAAAGAGGCAAGTGGATGAGCTGTTAGGAAAGGGGTTAATACGTGAGAGCCTCAGTCCATGCGCAGTCCCTGTGCTTCTTACACCCAAAAAAGATGGTACATGGAGAATGTGCATCGATTGTAGGGCCATTAACAAAATCACTGTCAAATATAGATTTCCCATACCTAGGCTTGAAGACCTCTTGGACATGATTGTAGGATCATCTTGGTTCTCTAAAATCGATTTAAGGAGCAGTTACCATCAAGTTAGGATTAGAGAGGGAGACAAATGGAAAACAGCCTTCAAAACTCAAGATGGATTGTATGAGTGGATGGTTATGCCTTTCGGGCTAACCAATGCTCCCTCTACGTTTATGAGGCTAATGCATCAAGTCCTGAAGCCATATATTGGAAAATTTCTAGTGGTCTACTTTGATGATATTTTGATTTTTAGCAAGACAAGTGAGGAACACTTAGAGCATGTCAAGTCTACCCTAGATCTCCTAAAGAAGGAACAATTGTTATTGAATATCAAAAAATGTGTTTTCTTAACACAAGAAGTGGAATTCCTTGGGTTTATCATCAGCCATCAAGGGCTGAAAGCCACACCATCTAAAATCAATGCTATACTAGATTGGCCCTCCCCCACTACCTTAACCGAAGCTTGGAGCTTCCATGGGCTTGCTACTTTCTATAGGAGGTTTATTTATAGCTTTAGCACTCTGGTAGCTCCCTGAAAGTCCCCTAACAAGGGGGGAGCGAAACCCTAATAGGCGCATATGGAGGTTTACATGCAGCGGAAGGGGTTTCTAGGGATCGAATGCATGATATATGATCAACTTTAAATTCAACCGCAATAGAATGGTAGCGACTCATACCATGGCCATCGCTTAGATGGTGTCTAGGAAGAAGAGAGAACGATGGGGTTCTCCTCCAAAGCGCCACACACAAGATGATCGATGGCTTGCTCCTTGGACGCTCCTTGTGCTAGCAAGGTTCTCCAAGTGACCTTGTCGTTTGAGAAGGGATGAAGAAGATGAGATCCACTGCTTGGCGATTCTTCCTTGTCGTCAAAGCCTCTTCCACGAGAATGCCCCCAAGCAAACACACGAGAAGAGAGGGGCAACAACAATAGGCGTGAAGAGGTGAGGCGTGGTCACGTATGTGATCATGCTTTCTAAAAATAGAAAGCCACTCCTCAACATGCGATCAAGGGTTTTTCCCAATCGCATATTTCTCTTAACTTGAACCGTGCGCTCACATGATGAGCTGGTTCAATTTTAGTTTGGTTCAAAGACCAATTAACCCAAGCCATTAGTCCAGATCACATTAAACCCTAAGGTTCTTGATCTGACCGTTGATCTCTTGATGCTCCTGATCTCACCGATCTAGCATCCATTCTCTCAATCGAAGCTTACCGATCTCAAGCCCTAATCAATCAAACATGATCAGACCAGATCTCACTCACAATCAGAGATTAAATCCCTTTAAACTGAACCTAAACAATTCAGTCCACACGATCTGACTTAAGTAAGCCATATCATCAAATTGTGCGACCCTGAGGGTTTCCTTTAAATGTCGGTAATGATAACTTACGTCATCACGATCAGTGAGGGGTATCTAGCAACACATCACTGTCTCCCGATATAAAAGAAAGAGTCTTCCAAGACTACACCCAAACCACAGCACAAGTGTGAATCAACTCACTAGGCATACATGATTCCTTTGCCACTGGATGTTCTTATTGGATAAGCGTGTCAAGCCTGTAGCTCCAATATGATGAGCATGATTAGATCAGATGAACATAGTCACCTGGGTATGGCCATACACTTTCTCAATCATCTCATCCAGGGGGCCCCTTTAGAACATCACACTCCTTAAACAAGGAGACGGCAATCCTGTATCTATCACTAGTGCCCTAACCTGACTCATGATCATCATCCAAGATAGTCTATAATCATTATGTTTCAAATGATATTGAACTACCTCAAAACAATGACAATCATCATTTAGAAACACAAGTGATCTCAAGTCAGAGGACATGTGCCACTTGTTGCAAACAAGGATTATTCACATTGTGACAAGCAATTGAATATCCTAGTAGGGTCTGTCCAGTACATCCAATGTACCTATGAGTCTACATCTTATTCCATGCTCGAAGCATCCTATAAGATTAGAACACATATTAGTCTCAAGCATATCAAGGCTGTCTCATGTTCACCAAGATATCTCGACTAAGGACACATAGCATGTCAGCCAAGCTGAACCGCTTTGAGACATTATTCAGAAGCACATGTATTGCAGCAGACAATGTAACAAACTGAATAACAACTATTGCCTTTATAAACATAAGAGTTTATACATGATACTGTTACAATCCCAAGGCCTCAAACATTAGCCTTAAGGGCATACCCCAACAATCTCCCACTTGCACTTAATCTAATGGTTGAGGAATCTCAAACCCATATTATTACAGTGCTTCTCATGCTTCTGCTGCGCCAGAGGCTTTGTAAGCGGGTCAGCCAGATTGTCATTTGTATGAACCTTGCAGACTTTGATCTCGCCACGATCAATGATCTCCCGGATCAAGTGAAACCGTCTCTGTATGTGCTTGGACTTCTGGTGCGACCGCGGTTCCTTTGCTTGTGCGATTGCTCCAGTGTTATCACAGAAGATAACCAAAGGATCTGCACTCGAAGGAACAACACCAAGTTCCTGAACGAACTTACGAATCCATACTGCCTCCTTAGATGCTTCTGAGGCTGCAACATACTCGGCTTCTGTTGTGGAATCAGCAACGATAGACTGTTTGAAACTTTTCCACACCACTGCTCCTCCATTCAAGCTAAAAACATAGCCTGATTGCGCTCGGAAATCATCCTGGTCAGATTGGAATGAAGCGTCAGTATATCCTTCAATACTGAGTTCTTCCTGACCACCATATATCAAGAACATATCTTTGGTCCTCCGCAGATATTTCAAGATGTTCATGACTGCAATCCAGTGCGCCTGACCTGGATTACTTTGGAATCGACTGGTCACGCTTAACCCGTAAGCGACGTCTGGGCGAGTACACAACATCGCATACATAATGGACCCAATAGCCGAAGCATAAGGCGTATTGTCCATTTCATCTTTCTCAGTCTGTGTTTGAGGACACTGACTCTTTGAAAGATTCAGACCATGTCTGACTGGAAGATATCCTCTTTTAGAATTCTCTAAATGAAATCTCTCCAGGACTTTATCGATGTAAGTACTCTGGCACAGCCCGAGAAGCCTCTTAGATCTATCCCTGTAGATCTTCACACCTAATACTGTTGGGGTATGCCCTTAAGGCTAATGTTTGAGGCCTTGGGATTGTATAAGTATCATGTAATAAACTCTTATGTTTATAAAAGGCATGGTTATTATTCAGGTTGTTACCTTGTCTGCTGTAATAAGTGTACTTCTGAATAATGTCTCAAAGCTGTTCAGCTGGGCTGACATGCTCTTTGTCCTTAGTCGAGATATCTTGGTGAACTTGAGACAGCCTTGATATGATTGAGACTAATATGAGTGCTAATCTTATAGGATGCTTCGAGCATGGAATAAGATGTAGACTCATGGGTACATTGGATGTACTGGACAGACCCTACTGGGATATTCCATTGCTTGTCACAATGTGAATGATCCTTGTAAGCACTAAGTGGCACATGTCCTTTGACTTGAGATCACTTGTGTTTCTAAATGATGATTGTCATTGTCTTGAGGTAGTTCAATATCATTTGAAACATAATGATTATAGACTATCTTGGATGGTGAGCTTGAGTCAGGTTAGGGCACTTGTGATAGATAAAGGATTGCCGTCTCCTTGTTCAAGGAGTGTGATGTTCTAAAGGGCCCCCTTATGAGATGATTGAGATAGTGTATGGCCATACCCAGATGACTATGTGCATCTGATCTAATCATGCTCATCGTATTGGAGTTACAAGCTTGACATGCTTGTCCAATAAGAACATCCAGTGGTAAAGGACACATGCATGCCTTGTGAGTTGATTCACACTTGTGCTATGGTTTGGGAGTAGTCTTGGAAGACTCTTTCCTTTATATCGGGAGACAGTGATGTGTTGCTAGATACCCCTCACTGATCGTGATAACGTAAGTTATCGTTACCGACATTTAAAGGAAACCCTCAGGGTCGCACAATTTGATGATATGGCTTACTTAAGTCAGATCGTATGGACTGGATTCTTTGGTTCAGTTTAAAGGGGATTTAATCTCTGATTGTAAGTGAGATCTGGTCTGATCATGTTTGATTGATTAGGGCTTGAGATCGGTAAGCTTCGATCGAGAGAGATGATGCTAGATCGGAGAGATCAGGGGCATCAGGAGATGAATGGTTAGATCATGAGCCTTGGGGTTCGATTTGGTCTAGACCAAGTGGCTTGAGCTATTTCGGTTTGGTTTGATGAACCAAATTCGATTGAACGATTTGGATTGAACCGGTTCACAAATGTGAACGCTTGGTTCAATGCCAATATGCGTTCTTGAAGTGGCTTGAACGCTTGGCTTGATTCTCTTCCACTTATGGAAAGTAATCAAAGCCGGTTATGCTTCAACGCCAAAACGCATAAGCGTTGGCTTCTTCACTTCAACGCTCATCATCCTTTTCGTTGGGTGGTTGACGAAGGTGGGAGAGAAGCAAGAGAAGCTCTCGGCCAAGAAAGGGAATCATCTCATCATCCCTTCCATTCGACAAAAGGAAAGCTTGGGTGTCTTGCTAGCACAAGGGACCGCAAGGAGTAAGCATCTTCATCTTGTGTGTGAACTTGTGGAGGAGATCTAGTTTGTTCTCTTCATCCAAGCCGACTTCCAAGCATATGGCGTTGGTATGAATTTCCATCTCAATCTACTCAATCGGTTATAGTTGAACATATGGCATGCAAATGATCTTAAACCCTTGCTTCCGCTAGCATATTTTTCTTTAGCGCCATGCTTTAGGGTTTTTGCCCCCCCATTTTTGGGGTTTCTTAAATTGGTATCAGAGCTAGGCTCTTTGCATGCTATTATGTTTGCTGATGTGATCCATATATGTTGCGCTTACTTGATGATTTTGCGCTTACTTGATGATTTGGTTACATGAACTTTGCGCTTGTGTTTTGGTTACATGAACTTTGCGCTTGTGTCATGGTTACATGAACTTTGCGCTTGTGTCATGGTTACATGAACTTTGCGCTTGTCTCATGGTTACCTAAAGTTTGCGCTCCCCCTTGAAGGGGACCCCCTAAAGTTTGCGCTCCCCCTTGAAGGGGACCCCCTTAGATCTAAGGGTTATCAACATAAGTGAAGCATGTTGTTTGATTGTTTGCGCTTGATCTAGATGTTTATAAAACTTATATCTTGCGCGGCTGATTAGATCTAAGGTGACCCTACAATAATTCCTTAGATGGGTTGATGGGGTTGAAAGCATAATCTAAATAGATCCAAGTCTGATCAGACCATCTGACAGCTCAGATGAGTTGACCTGATAGCACCTATGCGCAAGCACAAGGTGGCTGTAGGTTGACTGCATCTAGGGCGTGTAGCGAGGTCTGGTTGAGGCAACTTCTGAACACACTTGAGTCAGGCCCGGGGTCACACCCGCTTGCCAAAACTCATGAGGGTGGTTCAGCCCTTGGCGCATGCATGGTTGACCATTAGGTCAACTCGGGTCAGTTAGGACTCGGTGCATGCAAGGGGAAAGGATCTAACTAGATGGATGAGTGGATCCCCATCAATGGACCATTGTAAGGTTATAGGGCCCATAAGGAAATTAAAATTGATACCATGGGGTTTTTCAAAATTTTAATTTCATGAATGGATCACATGTTGATTGAACCATATGCTTGTTTATTTAGTCTTATGTGGGTTGCCCATTTGTGTGCTGTGCTGGGGCCTGCGTGCCTGGATTTAAAAAAAACATTGTAAATTAATTTGTGATCTGCGAATCACATTGTACTTAATTTATAATATGTTGTTGACCTGCGAGTCAACCTTGTCTAGATAGATCAAATGTACTTTGATTAGACAAGAGCACAAAAGCACACATCCAAGAGGGGCATTCACCTGGTGGTGCACCTGAGGTGCTCTTGGCGCTTGGGCACTGGGTTGGACCAGATGAGATGCATAAGGAGCTCAAGTGAAGACTTAAGTAAAATTAAGGTCTTACTAGGGTTCTTGGGCTTTTACCACATAAGATCATGCTTTCTATTTATTGCTTAAATAATTAGAATTGCATGTGTTTATCTTCTGCTATAGCCATAGGATATGCCTGATAGTAAGAAGATAAAAGACCGCTAAAATCCAACGCTAACATATCAAGCTCGTAAGCCTTCTGACGCGAAACCTCACTGTTCTGATTATCGTTGGAGCCGTGTTGAACCCACTCAGTGGGCACGTCCATCTATCTTCAGACGGTGCTGGATTTCACCTGCGTGTTACAGAGTTGGGATTTATCCCCTCTCGTTGCTCAGCATAGCACGTGGTGGTCCAGGGAGTAGGTCAGGTCAGCTTGACCATGTAGGCTACATATGTGGCGCATATGGTAGCACATGGAGGCAGCCATCTCTGGGATCAGAGACTGTGTTGTACCAACTCAGTTGGCATAGTCTGCTGGATTGCCAAGATGAAGGGGAATCGCACGGGTTGGCGATTGGCTGGGATAGCCTACCAGAAATTAGTGCTTGTCATCTCTGTGCAACTTATCTCGCCTGAGCGGGACGCGGAGACCAAGTATGAAATCTGGATCCCATCTCACTAAAAGAGTGTTACTCTTTCGGACTGTTTACTGGATTTTTCAGTCAGACAAAATAGTGAGAAAAGAATCTTTCTTAAGTCCTGGATTGATTCTGAACATTGATACTGACCTTGCTGTTCTTGCTTGTTGTAGATTCCTGCAGCAACGAACACCATGAGCTTCAATGTGCGATCCCTACTGGAAAGGGAGAAGTTTGCTGGGCCGAACTTCTCTGACTGGTTCGGACACCTTAAGATCGTTCTTAAGGCAGAGAGGAAACTGTATGTCCTCGAGACGGCGATACCGCCGCAGCCCGCTCCGAACGCCGCAAGGGCGGTTCGGGATGCCTATGAAAAGCACGTCAATGATAGCATTGATGTCGCTTGCCTGATGCTAGCGTCTATGACGCCACCGCTGCAGCGTCAGCATGAGGATATGTCGGCTATAGAAATTATAGCGAACCTCAAGATGCTGTATGCTGCACAGGCGAGGACTGAACGCTATAATCTGACGAAGCTCTTCTTTCAGAGCAAACTGGCTGAGGGGAGCCCAGTGGGAGCTCACGTGCTCAAGATGATTGGGCACAAGGAGGCTCTGGAGAAACTGGGGCATACCATCAACCAGGAGCTTGCTGTGGATATTATTCTGCAGTCTCTCCCGCCTTCTTTCGATGCGTTCATCATTAACTTTAATATGAACAAAATCGATTGTACGCCGGCAGAGCTGCTGAATATGCTCTTGACCACTGAGGAAACTCTGAAGGGTAAGCCTTCAACCTCTGTCTTGATGGTTCCTTCTAGGAACAAGAAGAAGGGGAAGAAGGGCAAGGCCCCTGTCAAGAATTACAGCAAGGCCCTGAAACAGAAGGTGAAGCGGTCGAAGGACAACAGGTGTTTCCACTGTGGCCAGCTGGGTCACTGGAAAAAGGACTGTAAAGCGCTCCAAGGAGATAAGAGGGGAAGCATTGCTTCTGGCTCAGGTATATACGTGACGGAAGTCATGGTTTCATCTTCTTCTATATCATGGGTGTTGGACACTGCATGTGGAGTTCACATTTGTTCAAATGTGCAGGAACTCAAGAGAAGAAGGCAGGTGGGACAGCATGAGGTAGACCTACGCGTTGGAAACGGGGCACGGGTTGCTGCTGTTGCTGTAGGAGACTATTTCATTACTTTACCATCTGGCATTGTATTAGAATTAAACAATTGTTATTTTGTACCCAGTATTACCAAGAATATTATCTCTATTCCTGCTCTTGTCAGGAAAGGATTTGCCTTTGAATGTAATATTTCAAAGTGTGTTTTATCTCGTGATAATATTGTGTATGCAACTGGTTCAATTAACAATGGGTTATACATGTTGGACATGGAACATTCTATACAAAACATTGATAATAAGAAAGCCAAGTACGCTGATGACAGCACCTTGTTATGGCATAGTCGTTTAGGCCATATAAACGAGAAGCGCATTAAGCGGTTGCATGATCATGGACTGCTGGGATCTTTCTCCTATGAGGAGATTGATACATGCAAAGCTTGTTTGATGGGTAAAATGACGAAGTCACCTTTTTCAAACAAAGGTCAAAGGACTTCAGGTTTACTGGACCTTATACACAGTGATGTGTGTGGGCCATTTAGTAAACATGCCAGAGGTGGCTATCAGTACTTCATTACCTTTACTGATGATTTCAGTAGGTATGGGTATGTCTATCTGATGAGACATAAAAGTGAATCTTTTGACAAGTTCAAAGAGTTCAAAAATGAAGTACAAAATCAGCTAGGCCGCAATATCAAGGCACTTCGTTCTGATCGAGGTGGTGAATACCTGAGTCATGCGTTTACTGACTATCTGAAGGAGTGTGGGATTATCTCACAGCTCACTCCGCCAGGAACACCGCAGTGGAATGGTGTGTCCGAGAGGAGAAATAGAACGTTACTTGATATGGTTCGTTCTATGATGAGTCAGGCTACTCTTCCATATTCCTTTTGGGGTTTTGCACTAGAAACAGCTGCAAAGGTACTAAACCGAGTGCCATCCAAGGCAGTTTCAAAGACGCCATATGAGTTATGGTATGGGAAACAGCCGAGCTTGACATTTATCAGGATCTGGGGTTGCGAGGCTTATGTCAAAAAGCTCGCCTCTGGGAAACTAGAGAGCAGATCTGATAAATGCATCTTTGTCGGTTACCCTAAGGAAACTAAGGGTTATTATTTCTACGATCCCAAAGAGAACAAGGTTTTTGTTGCTCGGACGGCCATATTTCTTGAGAAGGAGTTTCTTCTGCAAGAGGCCAGTGGGAGAGAAATAAAGCTGGATGAGAATCCAGAGGAAGGACAAAGTAGTCAGGCACAGATGGATGAGCCTGAGCCAGTAGATCAGGTTATTGAACAACCTGAGGCTCAAATATCACGGGAACCGCGAAGATCGGGTAGGATCCGTCGACAGCCTGAGCGCTATGACGGAGTCTACATCATTGATAATGATGAACCCCTAACTTATGCGGATGCGGTCAGTGGACCGGAGTCAGCTAGATGGCTTGAAGCTATGCGAGCCGAGATGGACTCAATGTCAGATAACCAAGTCTGGGATTTGGTTGATCCGCCTCCGGGAGTAATCCCTATAGGCTGTAAATGGATCTTCAAGAAGAAGATTGACATGGATGGTAACGTGGTTACCTATAAAGGCAGGCTAGTTGCGAAAGGTTTCAAACAAATCTACGGGATAGATTATGATGAAACTTTCTCACCTGTAGCCATGTTTAAGTCTATTCGGATTCTTTTCGCGATAGCTGCATATTACGATTATGAGATCTGGCAGATGGATGTGAAGACAGCTTTCCTTAATGGAAATCTGGATGAGGATGTGTATATGACACAACCAGAAGGTTTCACTAATCCATCAGATCGTCATAAAATATGCAAGTTAAAGAAGTCCATTTATGGACTTAAACAAGCATCTAGGAGCTGGAATATTCGTTTTGATGAATCAATCTCTGAGTTTGGTTTCATCAAGAACGAGGATGACCCGTGTGTTTATAAGAGGTTTAGTGGGAGCGTGATTACATTCCTAATCCTCTACGTCGATGATATCTTGATCATTGGAAATGATATTCCTGAACTGCATGCTGTTAAGGCATGGTTAGGAAAATGTTTCCAAATGAAAGATTTAGGAGAAGCAGCCTATGTGTTAGGTGTGAAGATCTACCGGGATAGATCTAAGAGGCTTCTCGGGCTGTGCCAGAGTACTTACATCGATAAGGTCCTGGAGAGATTCCATTTAGAGAATTCTAAACGTGGATATCTTCCAGTCAGACATGGTCTGAATCTTTCGAAGAGTCAGTGTCCACAAACACAGACTGAGAAAGATGAAATGGACAATACGCCTTATGCTTCGGCTATTGGGTCCATCATGTATGCGATGTTGTGTACTCGCCCAGACGTCGCTTACGGGTTAAGCGTGACCAGTCGATTCCAAAGTAATCCAGGTTTGGCGCACTGGATTGCGGTCAAGAACATTTTAAAATATCTGCGGAGGACCAAAGATATGTTCTTGATATATGGTGGTCAGGAAGAACTCAGTATAGAGGGATATACTGACGCTTCGTTCCAGTCGGACCAGGATGATTTCCGATCGCAATCAGGCTATGTTTTTAGCTTGAATGGTGGAGCAGTGGTGTGGAAGAGCTTCAAACAGTCAACTGTTGCTGATTCCACAACAGAAGCCGAGTATGTTGCAGCCTCGGAAGCATCTAAGGAGGCAGTGTGGATTCGTAAGTTCGTGAGAGAACTTGGTGTCGTTCCTTCGAGTGCTGATCCTTTGGTTATCTTCTGTGATAACACTGGAGCAATTGCACAAGCAAAGGAACCGCGGTCGCACCAGAAGTCCAAGCACATACAGAGACGGTTTCACTTGATCCGGGAGATCATTGATCGAGGCGAGATCAAAATATGCAAGGTTCATACAGATGACAATCTGGCAGACCCGCTTACCAAGCCTCTAGCGCAGCAGAAGCATGAGAAGCACTGTAATAATATGGGTTTGAGATTTCTCAACCATTAGATTAAGTGCAAGTGGGAGATTGTTGGGGTATGCCCTTAAGGCTAATGTTTGAGGCCTTGGGATTGTATAAGTATCATGTAATAAACTCTTATGTTTATAAAAGGCATGGTTATTATTCAGGTTGTTACCTTGTCTGCTGTAATAAGTGTACTTCTGAATAATGTCTCAAAGCTGTTCAGCTGGGCTGACATGCTCTTTGTCCTTAGTCGAGATATCTTGGTGAACTTGAGACAGCCTTGATATGATTGAGACTAATATGAGTGCTAATCTTATAGGATGCTTCGAGCATGGAATAAGATGTAGACTCATGGGTACATTGGATGTACTGGACAGACCCTACTGGGATATTCCATTGCTTGTCACAATGTGAATGATCCTTGTAAGCACTAAGTGGCACATGTCCTTTGACTTGAGATCACTTGTGTTTCTAAATGATGATTGTCATTGTCTTGAGGTAGTTCAATATCATTTGAAACATAATGATTATAGACTATCTTGGATGGTTAGCTTGAGTCAGGTTAGGGCACTTGTGATAGATAAAGGATTGTCGTCTCCTTGTTCAAGGAGTGTGATGTTCTAAAGGGCCCCCTTATGAGATGATTGAGATAGTGTATGGCCATACCCAGATGACTATGTGCATCTGATCTAATCATGCTCATCGTATTGGAGTTACAAGCTTGACATGCTTGTCCAATAAGAACATCCAGTGGTAAAGGACACATGCATGCCTTGTGAGTTGATTCACACTTGTGCTATGGTTTGGGAGTAGTCTTGGAAGACTCTTTCCTTTATATCGGGAGACAGTGATGTGTTGCTAGATACCCCTCACTGATCGTGATAACGTAAGTTATCGTTACCGACATTTAAAGGAAACCCTCAGGGTCGCACAATTTGATGATATGGCTTACTTAAGTCAGATCGTATGGACTGGATTCTTTGGTTCAGTTTAAAGGGGATTTAATCTCTGATTGTAAGTGAGATCTGGTCTGATCATGTTTGATTGATTAGGGCTTGAGATCGGTAAGCTTCGATCGAGAGAGATGATGCTAGATCGGAGAGATCAGGGGCATCAGGAGATGAATGGTTAGATCATGAGCCTTGGGGTTCGATTTGGTCTAGACCAAGTGGCTTGAGCTATTTCGGTTTGGTTTGATGAACCAAATTCGATTGAACGATTTGGATTGAACCAGTTCACAAATGTGAACGCTTGGTTCAATGCCAATATGCGTTCTTGAAGTGGCTTGAACGCTTGGCTTGATTCTCTTCCACTTATGGAAAGTAATCAAAGCCGGTTATGCTTCAACGCCAAAACGCATAAGCGTTGGCTTCTTCACTTCAACGCTCATCATCCTTTTCGTTGGGTGGTTGACGAAGGTGGGAGAGAAGCAAGAGAAGCTCTCGGCCAAGAAAGGGAATCATCTCATCATCCCTTCCATTCGACAAAAGGAAAGCTTGGGTGTCTTGCTAGCACAAGGGACCGCAAGGAGTAAGCATCTTCATCTTGTGTGTGAACTTGTGGAGGAGATCTAGTTTGTTCTCTTCATCCAAGCCGACTTCCAAGCATATGGCGTTGGTATGAATTTCCATCTCAATCTACTCAATCGGTTATAGTTGAACATATGGCATGCAAATGATCTTAAACCCTTGCTTCCGCTAGCATATTTTTCTTTAGCGCCATGCTTTAGGGTTTTTGCCCCCCCATTTTTGGGGTTTCTTCAAATACATAGGCTGCTTCTCCTAAATCTTTCATCTGGAAACATTTTCTTAACCATGCTTTAACAGCATGCAGTTCAGGAATATCATTTCCAATGATTAAGATATCATCGACGTAGAGGACTAGGAAAGTAATCACGCTCCCACTAAACCTCTTATATACACACGGGTCATCCTCATTCTTGATGAAACCAAATTCACTGATTGATTCATCAAAACGAATATTCCAGCTTTTTGATGCTTGTTTAAGTCCATAAATGGACTTCTTTAACTTGCATATTTTATGACGATCTGATGGATTTGTGAAACCTTCAGGTTGTGTCATATACACATCCTCCTGCAAATTTCCATTAAGGAAAGCAGTCTTCACAACCATTTGCCAGATCTCATAATCATAATATGCAGCTATCGCGAAAAGAATCCGAATAGACTTAAACATAGCTACAGGTGAGAAAGTTTCATCATAATCTATCCCGTAGATTTGTTTGAAACCTTTCGCAACTAGCCTGCCTTTATAGGTAACCACGTTACCATCCATGTCAATCTTCTTCTTGAAGATCCATTTACAGCCTATAGGGATAACTCCCGGAGGCGGATCAACCAAATCCCAAACTTGTTTATCTGACATGGAATCCATCTCGGCTCGCATAGCTTCAAGCCATCTAGCTGACTCCGGTCCACTGACCGCATCCGCATAAGTAAGGGGTTCATCATTATCAATGATGTAGACTCCGTCATAGCGCTCAGGCTGTCGACGGATCCTTCCCGATCTTCGCGGTTCCCGTGATATCTGAGCCTCAGGTTGTTCAATAACCTGTTCTACCTGCTCAGGCTCATCCAACTATGCTTGACTACTTCGTCCTTTCTCTGGATTCTCATCCAGTTTTATTTCTCTCCCACTGGCTTCTTGCAGAAGAAACTCCTTCTCAAGAAAAATGGCCGTCCGAGCTACAAATACCTTGTTCTCTTTGGGATCGTAGAAATAATAACCCTTAGTTTCCTTAGGGTAACCGACAAAGATACATTTCTCAGATCTGCTCTCTAGTTTCCTAGAGGCGAGCTTTTTGACATAAGCCTCGCAGCCCCAGATCCTGATAAATGTCAAGCTCGGCTGTTTCCCATACCATAACTCATATGGGGTCTTTGAAACTGCCTTGGATGGCACTCAGTTTAGTACCTTTGCAGCTGTTTCCAGTGCAAATCCCCAAAAGGAGTAAGGTAGAGTAGCCTGACTCATCATAGAACGAACCATATCCAGTAAGGTTCTGTTCCTCCTCTCGGACACACCATTCCATTGCGGTGTTCCTGGCGGAGTGAGCTGTGAGATAATCCCACACTCCTTTAGATAGTCAGTAAACTCATGACTTAGGTATTCTCCACCTCGATCAGAACGAAGTGCCTTGATATTTCGGCCTAGCTGATTCTGTACTTCATTCTTGAACTCTTTGAACTTGTCAAAAGATTCACTTTTATGTCTCATTAAATAGACATACCCGTATCTACTGAAATCATCAGTAAAGGTAATGAAGTATTGATAGCCACCCCTGGCATGTTTACTAAATGGCCCACACACATCACTGTGTATAAGGTCAAGTAAACCTGAAGCCCTTTGACCTTTATTAGGAAAAAGGAGACTTCGTCATTTTGCCTATTAAACAAGCTTTGCATGTATCAATCTCCTCATAGGAGAATGATCCCAGCAGTCCATGTTCATGCAACCGCTTAATGCGTTTCTTGTTAATATGGCCTAAACGACTATGCCATAGCAAGGTGCTATCATCAGCATACTTGGCTTTCTTATTATCAATATTTTGTATAGAACATTCCATGTCCAACATGAATAACCCATTGTTAATTGAACCAGTAGCATAAACAATATTATCAAAAGATAAAACACACTTTGAAATATTGCATTCAAAGGAAAACCCTTTCCTGACAAGAGCAGGAATAGAGATAATATTTTTAGTTATACTCGGAACAAAATAACAATTGTTCAGTTCTAATACAAGTCCAGATGGCAATGAGATGTAATATTCTCCTACAGCAACAGCAGCAACCCGTGCCCCGTTTCCAACTCGTAGGTCCACCTCATGCTGTCCCACCTGTCTTCTTCTCTTGAGTTCCTGTACATTTGAACAAATGTGAACTCCACATGCAGTGTCTAACACCCATGTTATTACAGAAGAAGAAAACATGACCTCAGTCACATAAATACCTGAGCCAGAAGCGATGCTTCCCTTCTTGTCTCCTTGGAGCGCTTTACAGTCCTTTTTCCAGTGACCCAGCTGGCCACAGTGGAAACATCTGTATTCCTTCGACCGCTTAACCTTCTATTTCAGAGCCTTGTTGTAGTTCTTGACTGGGGCTTTGCCCTTCTTGCCCTTCTTCTTGTTCCTAGAAGGAACCATTAAGACAGAGGTTGAAGGCTTTCCCTTTAGAGTCTCCTCTGTAGTCAAGAGCATATTCAGCAACTCTGCCGGAGTACAGTCGATCTTGTTCATATTAAAGTTAATAATGAACGGATCGAAAGAGGGCGGGAGAGACTGCAGAATAATGTTTACAGCAAGCTCCTGATTGATGGTGTGTCCCAGTTTCTCTAGAGCCTCCTTGTGCCCAATCATCTTGAGCACGTGAGCTCCCACTGGACTCCCTTCAGCTAGTTTGCTCTGAAAGAACAGCTTAGTCAAATTGTAGCGCTCAGTCCTCGCCTGTGCAGCATACAGCATCTTGAGGTTTGCTATAATTTCTATAGCCGACATATCCTCATGCTGACACTGCAGCGGTGGCGTCATAGACGCTAGCATCAGGCAAGCGACATCAATGCTATCATTGACATGCTTTTCATAGGCTTCCCGAACCGCCCTTGCGGCGTTCGGAGCGGGTTGAGGCGGCACAGCCGTCTCGAGGACATACAGTTTCCTCTCTGCCTTAAGAACAATCTTAAGGTGTCCGTACCAGTCTGAGAAGTTTGGCCCAGCAAACTTCTCCCTTTGCAGTAGGGATCGCACATTGAAGTTCATGGTGTTCGTTGCTGCAGGAATCTACAACAATGCAAGAACAGCAAGGTCAGTATCAATGTTAAGAATCAATCAGGACTTAAGAATGATTCTTTTCTCACTATTTTATCTGACTGAAAAATCCATGAAAACAGTCCGAAAGAGTAACACTCTTTTAGTGAGATGGGATCCAGATTTCATACTTGGTCTCCGCGTCCCGCTCAGGCGAGATAAGATGCACAGAGAGTACAAGCACTAATTTCTGGTAGGCAGTCCCTGCCAATCGCCAACCCGTGCGATTCCCCTTCATCTGGGCAATCCAGCAGACTGTGCCAACTGAGTTGGTACAACACAGTCTCTGATCCCACAGATGGCTGCCTCCATATAGCTAACATATGCCCCATATGTAGCCTACATGGTCAAGCGGACCTGACCTACTCCCTAGACCACCACGTGCTATGCTGAGCAATGAGAAGCGATAAATCCCCTCTCTGTAACACGCAGGTGTAATCCCGCACCGTTTGAAGATATATGGACGTGCCCACTGAGTGGGTACAACACGGCTCCAACGATAGTCAGAACAGTGAGATTTCGCGTCAGAAGGCTTTACGTGCTTGATATTTAACATTGGATTTTAACGGTCTTTTATCTTCTCAACTATCATGCAATTCCTATGGTGATAGCAGAAGATAAATAAATCATGCAATTCTAATTATATAAACAATAAATAGAAAGCATGCTGATCTTATGTGGTAAAAGCCCATTAAGCCTAAGTAAGACCTTAACCTAACTTAAGTCTTCACTTGCTTTTCTTCATGGGGCTTTTGCTTCTCATCTGGCCCAACCTAGGGCCCAAGCGCCAACTGCAGCTCAGGTGCGCCCACCAGGGAAAATGCGCCTGTCCCAGAGTCGAACCCTGGACCTCCCACCTGGTCAAGCCACTGCTGCATGCGCCTCTGCCAAGTGTGCTCTGTGCTCTTGTCTGATTAAATTACAAATGAATATATCTAGACAAGATTGACTCGCAGGTCAATTACACTTTATAAATTAAATAAAATGTGATGCGCAGATCACAATAAATATTAATTTACATTTAAATTCCAGGCTCGCAGGCCCCAGCACAGCACACATTAAACAGGGCAGCCCACATAAGATTAAATAAACAAGCATATGCTTACAATCAACATGTGATCCATTCATGAAAATAAAATTTTCGAAAAACCCATTGGCTTCAATTTTATTTTCCTTATGTGCCCTACTACCTTACAACGGTCCATTAATAGGGATCCACTCATCAGACCTAGTCAGATCCACTGCCCTTGCATGCACCAAGTCCTAACTGACTTGAGTCGACCCAGTGATCAACTATGCATGCGCTAGGGCTGAACAACCTACATGAGTTTTGGCAAGCGGGTGTTGTTGGGGTATGCCCTTAAGGCTAATGTTTGAGGCCTTGGGATTCTATGAGTATCATGTATATAAACTCTTATGTTTATAAAGGCAATGGTTGTTATTCAGTATGTTACATTGTCTGCTGCAATAAGTGTGCTTCTGAATAATGTCTCAATGCTGTTCAGCTAGGCTGACATGCTGTAATGTCCTTAGTCGAGATATCTTGGTGAACATGAGACAGCCTTGATATGATTGAGACTAATATGTGTTCTAATCTTATAGGATGCTTCGAGCATGGAATAAGATGTAGACTCATGGGTACATTGGATGTACTGGACAGACCCTACTAGGATATTCAATTGCTTGTCACAATGTGAATAATCCTTGTTTGCAACAAGTGGCACATGTCCTCTGACTTGAGATCACTTGTGTTTCTAAATGATGATTGTCATTGTTTTGAGGTGGTTCAATATCATTTGAAACATAATGGTTATAGACTATCTTGGATAATGATCATGAGTCATGTTAGGGCACTAGTGATAGATATAGGATTGCCGTCTCCTTGTTTAAGGAGTGAGATGTTCTAAAGGGGCCCCCCTGAATGAGATGATTGAGAATAGTGTATGGCCATACCCAGGTGACTATGCTCATCTGATCTAATCATGCTCATCATATTGGAGCTACAGGCTTGACACGCTTGTCCAATAATGAACATCCAGTGGCAAAGGAATCATGTATGCCTAGTGAGTTGATTCACACTTGTGCTGTGGTTTGGGTGTAGTCTTGGAAGACTCTTTCCTTTATATCGGGAGACAGTGATGTGTTGCTAGATACCCCTCACTGATCGTGATAACGTAAGTTATCGTTACCGACATTTAAAGGAAACCCTTAGGGTCGCACAATTTGATGATATGGCTTACTTAAGTCAGATCGTGTGGACTGAATTGTTTAGGTTCAGTTTAAAGGAGTTTAAACTCTGATTGTAAGTGAGATCTGGTCTGATCATGTTTGATTGATTAGGGCTTGAGATCGGTAAGCTTCGATCGAGAGATTTGATGCTAGATCGGTGAGATCAAGAGCATCGAGAGATCAACGGTTAGATCTTGAACCTTTAGGTTCAAGGAGATCGACCATTGCTTGGGCTGATTTGGTCTTGAACCAAATTCAATTGAACCGGCTCATCATGTGAGCGCTTGGTTCAAAGGTTCGAATGGTGTAGAGGAGTTGCGGTTCACTTCATGTGAACGCATAACGGTTAAGAGTAATGGGTTGCTATTTTTGGATTGCAACGCCTCCACGTTGAAAAGAACGTTCTCTCTTATCGCCTCTCATCACCTCTTGACTTGTTCTTCCCTCTCGTGTGACAACGCTCTCGACGAGTGTAGAGGAAGGCTTTTTCGGCAAGCACCAAAGGATCTCATCTCCTCCACGCAAAGGACCCTTGAAGCTTTGCTAGCACAAAGACGACAAGGAGAAGCCATTCCTCATCTTGTGTGCGTCAACTAGGGAGAAGATCCCTTTCGATCTTTGCTTCCAACACACCATCCAAAGAATGGCGATGGTATGAACCTTCTTGATGTTTGCAATCGGTCTTTTCTATAGTTGATCATATATCATGCTAGTGATCCCTAGAAACCCTTTTTTCGCTGCAAAATTATACATGCGCCCTTTAGGGTTTCGCTCCCCCTTGAAGGGGACCCTTCAACTGGTATCAAAGCCGGTTCTAATGCATGCTAATATGATTGCTATGCTTTGTGATCCTTGTTTGCGCCATATTGCTAGATCTAGGCTACATGCGAAACTTTACTTGTTGTATATTATTGTTGGCGCATGTATGAAGGTAGCGCTTCTATATGTTGTTGTTGATGTTTTTCTTAAAACTAAAATGACTAGCGCGCTTACCATTAGATCTAAGTGGCGCCTACTTTAAACCCTTAGACGGGTTGTTAGGGTTGAAGTCATAGTCTAGTCAAGATCCAACCAGTCTGATCAGACTATCTGACAGCCTAGATGGGTCGACCAAATGGCACCTGTGCGCAAGCATGAGGTGGCTATAGGTCGACTGCGGACAGGTGTGTAGCGATATCTGGTTGAGACAACCTTTGAACGCACATGAGTTAGGCCCGGGGTCACACCCGCTTGCCAGACCTCATTGTGGCCGTTCAGCCCTTGGCGCATGCATGGTTGACCGTTAGGTCAACTCAAGTCAGTTAGGACTTGGTGCATGCAAGGGCAATGGATCTGACTAGTCTAATGAGTGGATCCCTAATAATGGACCGTTGTAAGGTAGTAGGGCATATAAGGAAAAATAAAATTGAAGCCAATGGGGTTTTTCAAAATTTTATTTTCTTTTGGATCACATGTTGATTGTAAGCATATGTTTGTTTATTTATTCTTATGTGGGCTGCCCATGTTAAATGTGTGCTGTGCTGGGGCCTGCGTGCCTGTATTAAAGTTGTAAATTAATTATTGTGATCTGCGTATCACATTGTATTTAATTTATAAAGTGTAATTGACCTGCGTGTGTAAGATCCAAGGATCTTAAGTCCTGGTAAGTACTATTTTTGATTTAAATAAAATCATTGGCTGTGATATTTTATTCTGATTTAAATAAAATTATTGGTTGTTAATTTTAAGTTAATTAATTAGAGCTTATTGGTTGTTAATTTTAAGTTAATTAATTAGAGCTTATTGGTTAATTAATTAGACCTTATTGGATATTAATTAAATCCTTATTGGATTTTTGTTTAAGTGAATGGTTAATTGTTAGTTAATGGTTAAATTAATTAGTTAACTATGGGTTTTGGGTTTAAAATTCGAATTAATTAGTTAGTGGGTTAAACCCTATTTGGATTAATTGGTTAGCGGGTTTAAAAGTTAAAAATCGAAAATCTAAGAGGTGGACGGCTAGGGCAAAGAAGTTGGCAATTTTCTTGAAGGCTTGGGCGAAATTTCCTTTCTTTCTTCTCCCTTGGCCGGCGTTCTTGGGTGATTGGTGGCGTTTCTTCTTCCATTGGTGGCGTCTTTCAAGGCCTTAGACGAGTTTGTAAGAGAGATTTTTCATCTTGGTGTTCACGGTTGAGGTGAGTGGGGTGTCTTATTCGAATTCTATCAATGTGGTTGTGCTAAGTAATAAATTTGATTGCTTGAAAAATTACCATGTTTAAAACCAAAATTTTGCAAGGTGTACTTATCATGAAAACCGAATTTAAGATGTTTATAACCGAATTCAAGATGTTTATTCATGGAAACCGAAATTAAGATAATTCTTCATGAAAACCGAATTTAAGATATTTTTATAGGGAATTTAGGAAGCTTTAAATCAGTGATTTTGAGCATGACATTCTTGTTAAATAGGGTTTTAAATTTTAAGTAGACAATATGCTAGATACCGTGGGCTACATGTGATGTTTTGTGAAGTAGATTGTAAGAATATGAATTTTGATTTTTATGTCGATTTTATGGATGCTTGATAAATGCTAATAATGTTATAGAATCCATGATTGTTTCTCTATGTTGGTAGCATGTTTTATAATTATGGCTATGTATCTTTGGTTGAGAAACTTGGGTGATAACTTAGCATGATTATACTGAACTGATCAGCATGAAACCTAAGGACTCTATAAAATATTATGTGGTTATATGTGTTTCGAATGTTATGTGTTATGGGATGGATAGGACTAAGGCTAAGTGTAACCGTGTACTCAAGGGGATAGTCTATATGTGATATGTTAAGGGTGTGAGATTTCAGCCCTGTATATTGTTGGGGTATGCCCTTAAGGCTAATGTTTGAGGCCTTTGGGATTGTAACAGTATCATGTAATAAACTCTTGTGTTTATAAAGGCATGGTTATTATTCAGGTTGTTACCTTGTCTGCTGTAATAAGTGTACTTCTGATTAATGTCTCAAAGCTGTTCAGCTAGGCTGACATGCTATAATGTCCTTAGTCGATATATCTTGGTGAACATGAGACAGCCTTGATATGATTGAGACTAATATGTGTTCTAATCTTATAGGATGCTTCGAGCATGGAATAAGATGTAGACTCATGGGTACATTGGATGTACTGGACAGACCCTACTAGGATATTCTTATTGCTTGTCACAATGTGAATAATCCTTGTATGCTACAAGTGGCACATGTCCTTTGACTTGAGATCACTTGTGTCTCTGAATGATGATTGTCATTGTTTTGAGGTAGTTCAATATCATTTGAAAGATAATGGTTATAGACTATCTTGGATAATGAGCTTGAGTCAGGTTAGGGCACTAGTGATAGATAGAGGATTGCC
Source organism: Costus lasius (assembly GCA_027563935.2). Lineage (NCBI taxonomy): Eukaryota > Viridiplantae > Streptophyta > Magnoliopsida > Zingiberales > Costaceae > Costus > Costus lasius. Next base: position 57,749,672 of record CM050454.1, on the reverse strand, counting down.
GTCTCCTTGTTGAAGGAGTGTGATGTTCTATAAGGGCCCCCCTAGATGAGATGATTGAGATAGTGTATGGCCATACCCAGATGACTATGTTCATCTGATCTAATCATGCTCATCATATTGGAGTCACAGGCTTGACACGCTTGTCCAATAAGAACATCCAGTGGCAAGGGACACATGCATGCCTTGTGAATAGATTCACACTTGTGCTGTGGTTTGGGAGTAGTCTTGGAAGACTCTTTCCTTTATATCGGGAGATAGTGATGTGTTGCTAGATACCCCTCACTGATCGTGATAACGTGAGTTATCGTTACCGACATTTAAAGGAAACCCTCAGGGTCGCACAATTGATGATATGGCTTACTTGAGTCAGATCGTGTGGACTGAATTGTTTGGATTCAGTTTAAAGGGATTTAATCTCTGATTGTAAGTGAGATCTGGTCTGATCATGTTTGATTGATTAGGACTTGAGATCGGTAAGCTTCGATCGAGAGAGATGATGCTAGATCGGTGAGATCAGGAGCATCAGGAGATGAATGGTGAGATCTTGAGCCTTAGGGTTCAATATGGTCTAGACCACATGGCTTGAGCTATTTCGGTTTGGTTCATGAACCAAATGCGATTGGAACATGTTGGCTTGAACCGGTTCACAAAGGTGAACGCTTGGTTCAATGCTAATATGCGTTTTGGGTTGGAGTAAGCGCATGGCTTGATGATCATCCATTTATGGAAAGTCATCAAGGCCGGTTTCTCTTGAACGCCAAAACGCATATGCGTTCTTGTCTTCACTTCAACGCCTTGAACTTGGTTGGGCAAGAGGTTGACGATGGGAAGTGGTTTTGCGTGTGGAGCTCTCGGCCAAAAGGAAATCGTCTCTTCATCCCCTTACACACGGCAAGGACCCTTGAAGATTCTTGCTAGCACAAGCATCACAAGGGGTAGGCGATCTTCATCTTGTGTGTGAACTTTTGGAGGAGATCTAAGTTGCTCTCTTCTTCCAAGCCGACCTCCAAGCCAATGGCGTTGGTATGAATCTCCCTCTTGCTTCAATCAATTTATCATAGTTGATTATATGAGCATGTAAGCGATCATATATGATGAAACCCTAGCAAACTTGCATGCGCCCCCTACCTTAGGGTTTCGGCCCCCCTCTTGAAAGGGGTTTTATCCGCTTGCGCTCCCCCTTGAAGGGGACTCTTCAATTGGTATCAGAGCTAGGATCTCATATGGTCATATGATTGCTATGTTTGGTGATCCTTGTTTGCGCTTATGATCTAAGTTTTCTCATCATGCGATAATACTAGTTGAAAGTATTTTGGAGGCGCATATATGAGATGTTTTTGGTGGCGCATGTGTAAGGTTAATTTTGTTGATGCATGTATATTGCTTACATTGTTGCGCATGTTACATGTTTTTGTTTCATCAAAACTTTACTTGCGCGCCTCTAACTAGATCTAAGCCGCACCTGCAATAAACCCTTAGACGGGTTGCTAGGGTTGAAAGCATCATCTAGTTTAGATCAACTTAGTCTGATCAGACCATCTGACAGCCTAGATGGGTCGACCAGATAGCACCTATGCGCATGCACGTGGTGGCTATAGGTCGATTGCATCAAAGGTGTGTAGCGAGGTCTGGTTGAGACACCCTGTGAACACACATGAGTTAGGCCCGGGGTCACACCCGCTTGCCAGATCTCATGTTGGTTGTTCAGCCCTTGGCGCATGCATGGTTGACCATTAGGTCAACGCAAGTCAGTTAAGACTTGGTGCATGCAAAGGGCATGGATCTAACTAGATACGATGAGTGGATCCCTATCAATGGACCGTTGTAAGGTTGTAGGGCACATAAGACAAGTAAAATTGATTCCAATGGGATTTCGAAAAATTTTATTTTGTCTATGGATCACATGTTAATTGATTGATGCCATGATGCCTGTTTATTTAATCTTATGTGGGTTGCCCTTAATGTGTGCTGTGCTGGGGCCTGCGAGCCTGGTAAATTATTATTTTTGTGATCTGCGAATCACATTCTTAATTAATTAATTGTATAATTGACCTGCGAGTCAAGCTTGTCTAGATAGATCAAAATGTATTTTGATTAGACAAGAGCACAGAACACAATTGCAAAGGCGCATGCAGCTGGTGGGCGCACCTGAGCTGCAGAGGGCGCTTAGGCCCTGGTCTGGGCCAGATGAGAGGCAACAAGACCCAAGAAGCAAGTGAAGACTTAAGATAACTTAAGGTCTTACTTAGGGTCAATGGGCTTTTACCACATAAGATCCATGCTTTCTGTTATTGTTTAAATAAGTAGAACAGCATGAGTTATTTATCTTCTGCTATAGCCATAGGATTTGCCTGATAGTAAGAAGATAAAAGACCGTTAAAATCCAACGCTAACATATCAAGCTCGTAAGCCTTCTGACGCGAAACCTCACTGTTCTGATTATCGTTGGAGTCGTGTTGTACCCACTCAGTGGGCACGTCCATCTATCTTCAGACGGTGCGGGATTTCACCTGCGTGTTACAGAGAAGGGATTTATCGCTTCTCGTTGCTCAGCATAGCACATGGTGGTCCAGGGAGTAGGTCGGGTCAGCTTGACCATGTAGGCTACATATGTGGAGCATATGGTAGCACATGGAGGCAGCCATCTGCGGGGTCAGAGATTGTGTTGTACCAACTCAGTTGGCACAGTCTGCTGGATTGCCCAGATGAAGGGGAATCGCACGGGTTGGCGATTGGCAGGGACTGCCTACCAGAGATTAGTGCTTGTACTCTCTGTGCATCTTATCTCGCCTGAGCGGGACGCGGAGACCAAGTATGAAATCTGGATCCCATCTCACTAAAAGAGTGTTACTCTTTCGGACTGTTTACTGGATTTTTCAGTCAGACAAAATAGTGAGAAAAAGAATCTTTCTTAAGTCCTGGATTGATTCTAAACATTGATACTGACCTTGCTGTTCTTGCATTGTTGTAGATTCCTGCAGCAACGAACACCATGAGCTTCAATGTGCGATCCCTACTGGAAAGGGAGAAGTTTGCTGGGCCGAACTTCTCTGACTGGTTCGGACACCTTAAGATCGTTCTTAAGGCAGAGAGGAAACTGTATGTCCTCGAGACGGCTGTGCCGCCTCAACCCGCTGCGAACGCCGCAAGGGCGGTTCGTGAAGCCTATGAAAAGCACGTCAATGATAGCATTGATGTCGCTTGCCTGATGCTAGCGTCTATGACGCCACCGCTGCAGCGTCAGCATGAGGATATGTCGGCTATAGAGATTATAGCGAACCTCAAGATGCTGTATGCTGCACAGGCGAGGACAGAACGCTATAATCTGACGAAGCTCTTCTTTCAGAGCAAACTGGCTGAAGGGAGCCCAGTGGGAGCTCACGTGCTCAAGATGATTGGGCACAAGGAGGCTCTGGAGAAACTGGGGCATACCTTCAACCAGGAGCTTGCTGTAGACATCATTCTGCAGTCTCTTCCGCCCTCTTTCGATGCGTTCATCATTAACTTTAATATGAACAAAATCGATTGTACACCGGCAGAGCTGTTGAACATGCTCTTGACTACTGAGGAAACTCTGAAGGGAAAGCCTTCAACCTCTGTCTTAATGGTTCCTTCCAGGAATAAGAAGAAGGGGAAGAAGGGCAAAGCCCCTGTCAAGAACTATAGTAAGGCTCTGAAACAGAAGGTGAAGCGGTCCAAGGACAACAGGTGTTTCCACTGTGGCCAGCTGGGTCACTGGAAAAAGGACTGTAAAGCGCTCCAAGGAGATAAGAGGGGAAGCATCGCTTCTGGCTCAGGTATATACGTGACGGAAGTCATGGTTTCATCTTCTTCTATTTCATGGGTGTTGGACACTGCATGTGGAGTTCACATTTGTTCAAATGTACAGGAACTCAAGAGAAGAAGGCAGGTGGGACAGCATGAGGTAGACCTACGCGTTGGAAACGGGGCACGGGTTGCTGCTGTTGCTGTAGGAGACTATTTCATTTCTTTACCATCTGGCATTGTATTAGAATTAAACAATTGTTATTTTGTACCCAGTATAACTAAAAATATTGTCTCTATTCCTGCTCTTGTCAGGAAAGGATTTGCCTTTGAATGCAATATTTCAAAGTGTGTTTTATCTTTAGATAATATTGTTTATGCAACTGGTTCAATTAACAATGGGTTATACATGTTGGACATGGAAAGTTCTATACAAAGTGTTGATGTTAAGAAAGCCAAGTATGCTGATGACAGCACCTTGCTATGGCATAGTCGTTTAGGCCATATTAACGAGAAGTGCATTAAGCGGTTGCATGATCATGGACTGCTGGGATCATTCTCCTATGAGGAGATTGATACATGCAAAGCTTGTTTGATGGGTAAAATGACGAAGTCACCTTTTCCTAACAAAGGTCAAAGGGCTTCAGGTTTACTTGACCTTATACACAGTGATGTGTGTGGGCCTTTTAGTAAACATGCCAGAGGTGGCTATCAGTACTTCATTACCTTTACTGATGATTTCAGTAGGTATGGTTATGTCTATCTTATGAGACATAAAAGTGAATCTTTTGACAGGTTCAAAGAGTTCAAAAATGAAGTACAAAATCAGTTAGGCCGAAATATCAAGGCACTTCGTTCTGATCGAGGTGGTGAATACCTAAGCCATGCGTTTACTGACTATCTAAAAGAGTGTGGGATTATCTCACAGCTCACTCCGCCAGGAACACCGCAATGGAATGGTGTGTCCGAGAGGAGAAATAGAACGTTACTTGATATGGTTCGTTCTATGATGAGTCAGGCTACTCTTCCATACTCCTTTTGGGGATTTGCACTGGAAACAGCTGCAAAGGTACTAAACCGAGTGCCATCCAAGGCAGTTTCTAAGACACCATATGAGTTATGGTATGGGAAACAGCCAAGCTTGACATTTATCAGGATCTGGGGTTGCGAGGCTTATGTCAAAAAGCTCGCCTCTGGGAAACTGGAGAGCAGATCTGAGAAATGTATATTTGTCGGTTACCCTAAGGAAACTAAGGGTTATTATTTCTACGATCCCAAAGAGAACAAAGTATTTGTTGCTCGGACGGCCATATTTCTTGAGAAGGAGTTTCTTCTGCAAGAGGCCAGTGGGAGAGAAATAAAGCTGGATGAGAATCCAGAGGATGGACAAAGTAGTCAAGCACAGTTGGATGTGCCTGAACCGGTGGATCAGGTTATTGAACAACCTGAGGCTCAAATATCACGGGAACCGCGAAGATCGGGAAGGATCCGTCGACAGCCTGAGCGCTATGACGGAGTCTACATCATTGATAATGATGAACCCCTCACTTATGCGGATGCGGTCAGTGGACCGGAGTCAGCTAGATGGCTTGATGCTATGCGAGCCGAAATGGACTCCATGTCAGATAACCAAGTCTGGGATTTGGTTGATCCGCCTCCGGGAGTAATCCCTATAGGCTGTAAATGGATCTTCAAGAAGAAGATTGACATGGATGGTAACGTAGTTACCTATAAAGGCAGGCTAGTTGCGAAAGGTTTCAAACAAATCTACGGGATAGATTATGATGAAACTTTCTCACCTGTAGCTATGTTTAAGTCTATTCGGATTCTTTTCGCGATAACTGCATATTACGATTATGAGATCTGGCAGATGGATGTGAAGACAGCTTTCCTTAATGGAAATCTAGATGAGGATGTGTATATGACACAACCTGAGGGTTTCACGAATCCATCAGATCGTCATAAAATATGCAAGTTAAAGAAGTCTATTTATGGACTTAAGCAAGCATCAAGAAGCTGGAATATTCGTTTTGATGAATCAATCTCTGAGTTTGGTTTCATCAAGAACGAAGATGACCCGTGTGTATATAAGAGGTTTAGTGGGAGCGTGATTACTTTCCTAGTCCTCTACGTCGACGATATCTTGATCATTGGAAACGATATTCCTGAACTGCATGCCGTTAAAGCATGGTTAGGAAAATGTTTCCAGATGAAAGATCTAGGAGAAGCAGCCTATGTGTTAGGTGTGAAGATCTACAGGGATAGATCTAAGAGGCTTCTCGGGCTGTGCCAGAGTACGTACATCGATAAAGTCCTGGAGAGATTCCATTTAGAGAATTCTAAAAGAGGATATCTGCCAGTCAGACATGGTCTGAATCTTTCAAAGAGTCAGTGTCCACAAACACAGACTGAGAAAGATGAAATGGACAATACGCCTTATGCTTCGGCTATTGGGTCCATTATGTATGCGATGTTGTGTACTCGCCCAGACGTCGCTTACGGGTTGAGTGTGACCAGTCGGTTCCAAAGTAATCCAGGTATGGCGCACTGGATTGCGGTCAAGAACATTTTAAAATATCTGCGGAGGACCAAAGATATGTTCTTGATATATGGTGGTCAGGAAGAACTCAGTATTGAAGGATATACTGACGCTTCGTTCCAGTCGGACCAGGATGATTTCCGATCGCAATCAGGCTATGTTTTTAGCTTGAATGGTGGAGCAGTGGTGTGGAAAAGTTTCAAACAGTCAACTGTTGCTGATTCCACAACAGAAGCCGAGTATGTTGCAGCCTCGGAAGCATCCAAGGAGGCAGTGTGGATTCGTAAGTTCGTGAGAGAACTTGGTGTTGTTCCTTCGAGTGCAGATCCTTTGGTTATCTTCTGTGATAACACTGGAGCCATCGCACAAGCAAAGGAACCACGGTCGCACCAGAAGTCCAAGCACATACAGAGACGGTTTCACTTGATCCGGGAGATCATTGATCGTGGCGAGATCAAAATCTGCAAGGTTCATACAGATGACAATCTGGCAGACCCGCTTACTAAGCCTCTGGCGCAGCAGAAGCATGAGAAGCACTGTAATAATATGGGTTTTAGGTTTCTCAACCATTAGATTAAGTGCAAGTGGGAGATTGTTGGGGTATGCCCTTAAGGCTAATGTTTGAGGCCTTTGGGATTGTAACAGTATCATGTAATAAACTCTTGTGTTTATAAAGGCATGGTTATTATTCAGGTTGTTACCTTGTCTGCTGTAATAAGTATACTTCTGATTAATGTCTCAAAGCTGTTCAGCTAGGCTGACATGCTATAATGTCCTTAGTCGATATATCTTGGTGAACATGAGACAGCCTTGATATGATTGAGACTAATATGTGTTCTAATCTTATAGGATGCTTCGAGCATGGAATAAGATGTAGACTCATGGGTACATTGGATGTACTGGACAGACCCTACTAGGATATTCTTATTGCTTGTCACAATGTGAATAATCCTTGTATGCTACAAGTGGCACATGTCCTTTGACTTGAGATCACTTGTGTCTCTGAATGATGATTGTCATTGTTTTGAGGTAGTTCAATATCATTTGAAAGATAATGGTTATAGACTATCTTGGATAATGAGCTTGAGTCAGGTTAGGGCACTAGTGATAGATAGAGGATTGCCGTCTCCTTGTTGAAGGAGTGTGATGTTCTATAAGGGCCCCCCTAGATGAGATGATTGAGATAGTGTATGGCCATACCCAGATGACTATGTTCATCTGATCTAATCATGCTCATCATATTGGAGTCACAGGCTTGACACGCTTGTCCAATAAGAACATCCAGTGGCAAGGGACACATGCATGCCTTGTGAATAGATTCACACTTGTGCTGTGGTTTGGGAGTAGTCTTGGAAGACTCTTTCCTTTATATCGGGAGATAGTGATGTGTTGCTAGATACCCCTCACTGATCGTGATAACGTGAGTTATCGTTACCGACATTTAAAGGAAACCCTCAGGGTCGCACAATTGATGATATGGCTTACTTGAGTCAGATCGTGTGGACTGAATTGTTTGGATTCAGTTTAAAGGGATTTAATCTCTGATTGTAAGTGAGATCTGGTCTGATCATGTTTGATTGATTAGGACTTGAGATCGGTAAGCTTCGATCGAGAGAGATGATGCTAGATCGGTGAGATCAGGAGCATCAGGAGATGAATGGTGAGATCTTGAGCCTTAGGGTTCAATATGGTCTAGACCACATGGCTTGAGCTATTTCGGTTTGGTTCATGAACCAAATGCGATTGGAACATGTTGGCTTGAACCGGTTCACAAAGGTGAACGCTTGGTTCAATGCTAATATGCGTTTTGGGTTGGAGTAAGCGCATGGCTTGATGATCATCCATTTATGGAAAGTCATCAAGGCCGGTTTCTCTTGAACGCCAAAACGCATATGCGTTCTTGTCTTCACTTCAACGCCTTGAACTTGGTTGGGCAAGAGGTTGACGATGGGAAGTGGTTTTGCGTGTGGAGCTCTCGGCCAAAAGGAAATCGTCTCTTCATCCCCTTACACACGGCAAGGACCCTTGAAGATTCTTGCTAGCACAAGCATCACAAGGGGTAGGCGATCTTCATCTTGTGTGTGAACTTTTGGAGGAGATCTAAGTTGCTCTCTTCTTCCAAGCCGACCTCCAAGCCAATGGCGTTGGTATGAATCTCCCTCTTGCTTCAATCAATTTATCATAGTTGATTATATGAGCATGTAAGCGATCATATATGATGAAACCCTAGCAAACTTGCATGCGCCCCCTACCTTAGGGTTTCGGCCCCCCTCTTGAAAGGGGTTTTATCCGCTTGCGCTCCCCCTTGAAGGGGACTCTTCATATATTGTGATATGTGAGGGGGTTGATGTTCAGCCTGCCTGTTGTGATTCTTGTGATGAAAATGACTATCCTAGAGTCTGGTCTACTCTTAGGAGTCCACTTTTTTGAAGTAAGATATAAGATGTGTCTAGTGGTTGTCCAGTTAAGGAAACCTTTGGGAGAACGAGTGTGATGCAAAGTGCCATGTCTTGGTCGGACAGGGGCCACCTCTTGATATCATCACTCTTAGACGCTTAGATTTTTGTGTTATGGGGTGGTGTAGATCAAGGTATCACATCTTGACCGGGTGGGGATTACCTCTTGAGTCTACACACCGTCCATGTTTATGTTGCATGTGATTTGCAGGCTTCTCCCAGTGCTTAGGCCAAAGCCGGGTTGGACCATAATGGTCACTATTGATTATGCTGGACAACTAGGTCAATTAAGTGGTTGGTGTGTTTAGTTGGTTTAGAGTATGACTCTAGAACCTTGGTTACTCTGTGGTGATAAGTGTATGATGTCTGTACATCTAATTATTTTTTTTGAGTTCTGTTCTTTGTTTTTGTTATATGTTAACATGATGTTCTGCTAAATGTTTTTAAAATAATCTGCATGTATCTTTGATTGTATGCTATGGATGGTCGATTGAGACTATCCACTCACTGGGCTGTGTAGCTCACCCCTCAATATTTTCAGGTGTAGAGCAGGGGCGCAGTACCAGTTAGCATTTTATATGGATGTTGTGATAAGACTTTTGTGCTTAATTATCTGGGGCCGGTTGTGGCCGAACTATGCGAACTATGTGAACTATGTGAACTTGTGTTGCCGGTTGTGGCAGTTTTAAGATTTTGATTTTTGTGTCACCGCGGGCTTTGGCCTGGTTTCGGTGTTTGGTATCATTGATGTTAGTTATGAACTTATAAAATCGATATTGTGACTTTGGTTCTCATTTTGAGTCGATTGGTATTTTTGCAATCGGATTTGATATAAATGTGAACTTGCATATGTCTAGTGCAAGTATTGCCTGGTGGCAGGTACCTTTATGTGATTTATGGATTTTACGGATTTTATGTGGTTTTGATATAACTGTTGACTTGCATATGTCTAGTGCAAGTATTGCGTGGTGGCAGGTACATTTGTGAAATTATGATTCGTGGAGATTTTTGTATGGATTTCTCGAAAATTTTCAGATCGTGTTTTCTTGAAATTGGTTTTACCTAGCATGTGAATCGATCTTGTATGATAACATCCTGTTTCTCTATGACTTGTGTTGCTTGTTTGGGGTTAAGATAACGGGATGTGACAGAATGGTATCAGAGCGAGTTGGCGAGCTAAAACTTAGTTCGGGGGAAAACATGTTTGTGTATTGCTAGACACCTGATAGGTTTATGTTTGTTTTTCTTACTATGGTGTGTGTGTGTAGGAATTTAAGATGGTGCGATCCAGAGGAAATGCTAGCAGCGAGGGTGAGCAGACCTCGGATCTCACGAGAGCCATTGCGACTCTGACAGGCATGGTACAGCAATAGGGTGCCATGATAGAGAGGCAAGCTCAGATGCTGCAGCAGCAACAGACTCAGCATCAAGAAGCGCAACAGTAGCTCTTGCAGCAATTCACTCAGGAGAGATCCCAGACTACTACTCGAGGGGTGGGGACTGACTCTCAGGAGGACGCTCACAGGCGCTATGCCTCGCTTGTGAGTGAATTCCAGAAACTGGGTCCTAGTTCTTTTTATGGGGGCTCAGAATCAAGTACTGCAGAGAACTGGCAGCTGGTCTTGGAAAAGATTTTTCAAGTCATGCGTTGCTCAGATGAGGACAAGCTGTGTCTGGCCACCTATATGATGCGTGGTGACGCAGATGAGTGGTGGAAGGGCGTGGTGAGGCTTGCTGAAGAAAGACATGAAACAGTAAATTGGACCTATTTCTTGTCTCAATTTAATGAGAAGTACTTCCCCGATAGCTTGGTGGAGGACCGAGAGGTGGAATTTATTCACCTGGAGCAGGGGGATATGACTGTGGACCAGTTGAGTTACGGTTCACCAAGTTGGGAAAGTATGCCCCTCACCTGATAAACACTAAAAAGAGGAGGGCTACCAAGTTTCTCAGAGGTCTCAGATGGGATATTCGAGAGCAGGTGGGTGCTCAGCACTTGGAGACTTATGTTGAGACTGTTGGGCGAGCACGCACCATCGAGAGATACATATCTGAGAGGAATTCTAGTGCTGCTATGACCGTGGTTCCTGCAGTTGAGGCGGCGGCTCCTCAGCATGGTGATGGCGGCAAGGGTAAGAGGTACCCTAAGCATAAGGACTACAAGAAGAGCAGGTATAAGCCTTACTCTCACAAGGCACCGCAGCAGTCCAGGGATGCCAGGGATGTAAAGAACAGTATCACAGAGGATCGGAATTGTCATTATTGTGGGCTCAAGGGACATCTAATGAAAGACTGTTATAAGAAGAATGGTGTTTGCTTCAGGTGTAAGAAACCTGGGCACATGGTCAAGGACTGCAAAGAGCCTGAGATGCAGCATAGAGGCACAGATAAGCCTACAGTCCAGACCCGAGTTTATGCCGTGGCTGAAAAGGATACACGAGCTTCCCGATCCGTCGTGGAAGGTACCTTATTTGTATTTGATCAGTTAGCTCGCATTTTATTTGACCCTGGTGCAAATTTATCTTTTGTATCTGTTAGATTTGCTGCATGTTTACCTGTATTGCCTAAGGTGATGGATTATGTTGTGTCTGTGAGTACTCCCTTAGGAAAATCATTATCTACAGACACTGTTTGTGCTGATTGTGTAGTGCATGTAGAGGGTTATGAGTTTCTTGTAGATCTAATCCTCTTAGACATGCAAGACTATGATGTCATCTTAGGTATGGATTGGTTATCCTCACATCATGCCACTGTGGATTGCTTTGAGAAAGTAATCACCTTGAATTTGCTAGATGGGAATCGGCTTTTTGTGAGAGGTCTAGTGTCAGACCAAGGACCGCATGTGATATCTTTCCTGCAGGCCAGGAAGTTACTTGCTAGTGGGTGCAAGGGTTATCTTGCGCATGTTAAGGTGCAGGATGATTCTACTCCTGATTTGACTCAGATGGTGGTGGTGAAAGAGTTTCCTGATGTGTTCTCTGAGGAATTTTCAGGCTTGCCACCAATACGAGAGGTAGAGTTTGGTATTGAGTTGGTGCCAGGTACTGCACCTATCTCCAGAGCTCCTTACCGCATGGCTACATCAAAATTGGCCGAACTTAAGAAGCAACTGGAGGAATTGCTGGAAAAAGGTTACATCCGGCCTAGTGCTTCTCCCTGGGGAGCACCAGTGCTGTTCGTTAAGAAGAAGGATGGAACCCTGAGGATGTGTATAGACTACAGGCAACTGAACCAAGTGACTATCAAGAATAGGTATCCTCTCCCCAGAATTGATGATCTATTTGATCAATTACAGGGAGCTACAGTGTTCTCTAAGATTGATCTGAGATCAGGGTATTACCAGCTTAGGGTCAAGGATGAGGATATATTTAAGACTGCTTTCAGGACCAGGTATGGGCATTTTGAATTTTTAGTTATGCCTTTTGGACTGACGAATGCACCTGCTGTCTTCATGGATTTGATGAACAGGGTATTTCATGAACTACTCGATTCTTGTGTGGTAGTTTTCATAGATGATATCTTGGTGTACTCTCGGACTACTCCGGATCATGTCAGTGACTTGCGCAGAGTGCTGGAGATCCTGAGGAAAAACCGATTATATGCCAAGGCCAGTAAGTGTGAGTTTTGGCTAGAAAAGATCAGTTTCCTTGGGCATGTGATTTCTGGTCAGGGGGTGTCTGTGGATCCGGTTAAAGTGCAAGCCATCCTCAATTGGGGAAGACCGACTAGTGCTACTGAGATCAGAAGTTTCCTGGGTTTAGCAGGTTACTACCGGAGGTTTGTTGAGGGATTCTCCAAGCTGGCGGGTCCTTTAACTAAATTGACCAGAAAGGAGGCCAAGTTTAATTGGGATGACAAGTGTGAAGAGAGTTTTCAGGAACTGAAGAGGAGGTTGACTAGTACACCGATTGTAACATCCCACATTCTTAACCCCAAACAAATGGCACAATTCACAAATGATACAGGATGTTTCATATAAGATCGATCATATGCTAGGTAAAACCGAGTTCAAGAAAACACGATCTGAAAAATTTCCATAAATCCATACACACAAATTCACAAAACTCAAATCTCATAAGGGTACCTGCCACCACGCAATCCTTGCACTAGACATATGCAAGGCAATAGTTATATCAAAACCGATTCAAATCCATAAAATCCATAAAGGTACCTGCCACCAGGCAATACTTGCACTAGACATATGCAAGTTACAGGGTATATCAAAACCGATTGCACAGAATATACAACAAGCCGAAATTCAAAACAAAATCACAAAATCGAATTTATAATCTCATACCAAACACCGAAACCAGGCTGAAGCCCGCGGTGACACAAAAATCAAACTCATAAGATTGCCATAACTGGCAACATACTTCACATAGTTCACATAGTCTCATGATTCACATAGTTCATATAGTTTATGTTAAGGCCACAACCGGCCCCAAGAATTAAGCATAAAAATTCTTAAAACAGCAAACAGCATAATTATCCACGCCAATGCACTCAAGACATGCGCCCCTGCTCTATGCCTGAAAATAGTGAGGGGTGAGCTACACAGCCCAGTGAGTGGATAGTCTAAATCGACCATCCATAACATACATTCAAAAATATAGGCAGATTATTTTTAAAAATATTTAACAGAACATTATGTCAACATATAACAAAATAAAGAAACAGAAGTCATATAGACAGTTAAATGTACATACTAGCATATAACAAATTCAGGTTCTAGAGTTTTACTCTAACCCAATTAAACACATATATTCTAAACCAACTAAACACACCATACTTAATTAATCTAGTTGTCCAGCATATTCAGTAGTGACCAATATGGTCTAACCCGGCTTGGCCAAAGCACTGGGAGCTGCAAAATCTCGTGCAACACATAAACATGGATAGTGAGTAGAATCAAGAGGTGGCCCCCGTCAGGTCACGACGTGGCACTTTGCTCTATCACCCCATAACACATCAGAGTGATGACATCAAGAGGTGGCCCCTGTCTGATCAAGACATGGCACTTTGCGTCTTATATCACCCCGTCACATAAAAGAGTAATGACATCAAGAGGTGGCCCCTGTCTGATCAAGACATGGCACTTTGCGTCTTATATTACCCCATCACATAAAAGAGTAATGACATCAAGAGGTGGCCCCTGTCTGACCAAGACATGGCACTTTGCGTCAAAACCCGTTCTCCCAAAAGGTTCCTACTGGACAACAGACATATCTTATTTCATATTTCACAAAGGTGAACATATTTCACAAAGGTGGACTCCTAAGTGTCAACTAGACTCTAGGATAGTCATCACAAAAATCATATCGGGCAGGCATCAACCACCATCACAATAATCATAATAGGCAGGCTGAACATCAACCTCCTCACATATCACAATACAGGGCTGAAATTCAAACCCTTAACATAACACATAAGGACTATCCCCTTGAGTTCATAGTTACACCTAGCCTTAGTCCTAACCATCACATAATCACATAATTTTCCAAATTCACATAATCACACATATTGTTCAAAATTCACAAGATCACACATAATGTTCAAAGTTCACATGATCACACATATTGTTCAAAATTATATAACATAACACATAATATTTTATATTCGAATATCACCGAATATAGTGTAGTCCTTAAATTTCATGCTGATTAGTTTAATCAAACCTTGCTATGTTGTCACTCAAGTTTCTCAAATACAGATACTTAGCCATAAATATAACACCATAATTATTTAACATATTACACACACCAAGAAACAGTCATATCAAGCATCCATAAAATCAACTTAAAATTTAATACAAGTATTCATATAAATTACTTTACAAATTACCACATGTAACATATTAACTACAAACACCAAAATTCGGTTTTCATAGACAATTATCAAGGTCATCAAGGTTTCGGTTTTCATGTTAACTACAAACATCAATTTCGGTTTTCATAAACAATTATCAAGAACATCAAGATTTCGGTTTTCATGTTAACTACAACATCATTGATTTAATGTTACCAAAATTGATTTCGGTTTAACTATAATTAACAAGAATTTCATACCCAAAATTCAATGATTTAATGCTACCAAAATTCCTATAAAAATACCTTAAATTTCATACAAATTTTCGGTTAAATAATCATCATATAATCACCTTTGAAAAATTCGGTTTTCATGATATATTCAACTTTACAAAATTCGGTTTTCATCATAGTGAAGTCTTGAATTTCGGTTTTAGCATGGTAAGATTTCCAACAAGCGAATATATCATCTAACTCATCAATTAACACAAACAAATAGATAGAAATCAATTAGACAATCCCACTCACCTTGAACCGAGAACACAAGGTGAAAAACCCTTCCAAAAATTCGTCTAAGCCTTTGAAAGATGCTACCAAACACCAAGGAATAATTCGCCAAAGGAAAAGAGATGAAGAAATCACCAAAAATCGCCTCAAGAACTCTTTAAGAATCGCCTAAGTTCCTCAAGAAGTCGCCAAGTTCTTCAAGCCGTCGCCCAAGGTTTCTTTCAAGCCAAAAAATCGCCAACACTCTACCCTAACTGAAATATTAATTTGAATTTTCGGTTTTTAACTCTTAACCCATTAACCCATTAATCCAAATCGGGTTTAATCCATTTAACTAATAATTTGAATTTTAAAAACCCAATTAGCGCCAACTCAAAAACCCATTAATTTAACCATTAACTTAACGAAAATCCAATAAGGTCTAATTAACATCCAATAAGGGTTTAATTAACCAATAAGATCTAATTAATTAACTTACAAGCTCTAATTAATTAACTTACAATTAACTTACAATTTACAACCCATAAATCCTAATTAATTTATCATGAACAACCAATAATAATTCATCATAAACTAACAGCCAATAATCAAATAAATAATCTCTAATTAATTTACAATAAATTAACAACCAAATAAACTCAAATCAAATAATTACAAATTAACAATCAATAGGCCAGTTAATTAGCATCCAATAATTTTATTTAAATCATAATAAAATATCACAGCTAATGATTTTATTTAAATCCAAATAATGCTTACCAGGACTTAAGATCCTTGGATCTTACATCCCTCCCTCCTTATAAAGCTTTAGTCCTCTAAAGCTCAGCATCCATATCATCAAAGAGGTAAGCATAAAATTTCCTCATATCAGCTTCAGTCTCCCATGTCGCCTCCTCAACTGACTGATTTCCCCAGATAACCTTTACCAAAGGTATAGTCTTGTTCCTCAGGACTTTATCTTTTCTATCCACAATCCGGAGAGGTCTTTCCTCAAAAGTCAAATCACTCTGAATCTGAAGAGGTTCCAACTCTAACACATGAGATGGATCAGGATGATATTTCCTCAAAGCAGAGACATGGAATACATTATGCACATGATCCATAGCAGGAGGTAAAGCCAATCGGTAAGCCACTGGACCAACTCTCTCAATAATATCAAAAGGGCCTACAAACCTAGGGCTCAACTTGCCCTTTTTGCCAAATCTCATAACACCCTTAGTAGGTGACACCTTCAAGAACACATGGTCCCCTACCATAAACTCCAAGGAACGACGACGGTCGTCAGCATAACTCTTCTGTCTGTCCCGAGCAATTTTCAGTTTATCCTGGATCTCTCTGACCTTATCAGTAGTCTCCTGTACTGCATCAGATCTCAAAATCATTCTGTCACCAGTTTCCTCCCAACACAAGGGAGTCCTACACCTTCTCCCATACAAAGCCTCATAAGGAGCCATCTGAATACTGGAGTGGAAGCTATTATTATAAGTAAACTCTATCAAAGATAGATCCCGGTTCCACTCAGAACTCCAATCAACCACATAGGCTCTCAACAGATCTTCTAGAGTTTGTATAGTACGCTCCGTCTGGCCATCAGACTGAGGATGGTATGCTGTACTAAAACTCAACTTAGTACCCAAACCCTCCTGTAAACTCTTCCAAAATCTGGACAAAAACCGAGAGTCCCTATCAGACACAATATCAACAGGAACTCCATGCAGTCTGACTATCTCATCAATGTACAATCTAGCCAGCCTCTCTAACGAATAAGTCATCTTAATCGGGAGAAAATGGGCTGATTTAGTAAGTCTATCAACAATCACCCAAATAGCATCATGACCCAATCTGGTTCTGGGCAAACCACATACAAAATCCATACTGATGCATTCCCACTTCCACTCAGGAATAGGAAGAGGCTGCAACAAACCACCAGGCTTCTGGTGTTCAGCCTTTACAGTCTGATAGGTTAAACACCTAGAGACAAAATCAAACACTTCTTTCTTCATACCCGGCCACCAAAAACTCTTCTTGAGGTCCTGATACATCTTAGTCACACCAGGATGTAGAGAATATTTGGAGTTATGGCTGTCCTCCAATATTTCTTTCCTCAAGCTCGGTTCCTCAGGGACACATACCCTTCCACGAAACCGAAGAATACCATCATCAGACAGGCTAAAATCCTGAACTGCGCCGTCAACCAGACTAACCCTGATCTGAACTAATCTCGGATCCACAGACTGCTGATCTCTGATCTTCTGCAACAAAGCAGACTGTACTCTGAGAAAAGCCACATAACCCGACTGAACTCTAGGAGTAACACTGATCCTGAGATCGCTGAACTCCTGCAGTAACCGCCACTCACTGACTCGTAAAGCAGCTACTGAAGTAACTGGATGTCTGCTCAGCGCATCCGCCACTACATTGGCCTTTCCAGCCTGATACTGAATGGAGAAGTCATAGTCTTTGATCAACTCCATCCATCTTCTCTGTCTCATGTTCAACTCCTTCTGAGTGAAGATATACTTGAGACTCTGGTGATCAGTGAATAGATCAAACTCTTGACCCAACAAATAGTGACGCCATATCTTCAAAGCAAAGACTACGGCCGCCAACTCTAAATCATGAGTAGGGTAGTTCAATTCATACTCCTTCAGTTGCCTCGAAGCATAGGCTACTACAGAACCCTTCTGCATCAAGACACAACCCAACCCTTTGCCAGAAGCATCTGTATAAACAGTAAACCTTTCCCCATCACTAGGTATAATGAGGATCGGTGTACTAGTCAATCTCCTTTTCAGCTCTTGAAAACTCTCTTCACACTTATCATCCCAAATAAACTTGGCCTCCTTTCTGGTCAATTTAGTTAGAGGACCCGCCAGCTTGGAGAATCCCTCAACAAATCGCCGGTAGTAACCTGCCAAACCCAGAAAACTCCTGATCTCAGTAGCACTAGTCGGTCTTCCCCAATTAAGAATGGCTTGCACTTTAACTGGATCCACAGACACCCCCTGACCAGAAATCACATGCCCAAGGAAACTAATCTTTTCCAGCCAGAATTCACACTTACTAGCCTTGGCATATAATCGGTTCTTCCTCAGAACCTCCAGCACTCTGCGCAAGTCACTGACATGATCTGAAGTAGTCCGTGAGTATACCAAAATATCGTCTATAAAGACTACCACACAAGAGTCAAGCAATTCATGGAATACCCTGTTCATCAAATCCATGAAAACAGCAGGTGCATTCGTCAGTCCAAAAGGCATAACTAAAAATTCGAAATGCCCATACCTGGTCCTGAAAGCAGTCTTAAATATATCCTCATCCTTGACCCTAAGCTGATAATACCCTGATCTCAGATCAATCTTAGAGAACACTGTAGCTCCCTGTAATTGATCAAATAGATCATCAATTCTGGGAAGAGGATACTTATTCTTGATAGTCACTTGGTTCAATTGCCTGTAGTCTATACACATCCTCAGGGTTCCATCTTTCTTCTTCACAAATAGCACTGGCGCTCCCCAGGGAGAAGCACTAGGCCGAATATATCCTTTCTCTAACAATTCCTCCAGTTGTTTCTTAAGCTCGGCCAACTCTGAAGTAGCCATACGATAAGGAGCTCTGGAGATAGGTGCCGTACCTGGCGCCAACTCAATGCCAAACTCCACTTCTCTAATTGGTGGCAAGCCTGAAAATTCTTCAGAGAACACATCAGGAAATTCTTTCACCACCGCCATCTGAGTCAAATCAGAAGTAGAATCATCCTGCACCTTAACATGCGCAAGATAACCCTTGCATCCACTAGCCAGTAATTTCCTGGCCTGCAGAAAAGATATCACATGCGGTCCTTGGTCTGACACTAGACCTCTCACAAACAGTCGATTCCCATCTAACAAATTCAAAGTGATTACTTTCTCAAAGCAATCCACAGAGGCATGATGGGAAGACAACCAATCCATTCCTAAGATGACATCATAGTCTTGCATGTCTAAGAGGATTAGATCTACCAGAAACTCATAACCCTCTACATGTACTACACAGTCAGCACACACAGTATCTGTAGATAACGATTTTCCTAAGGGAGTACTCACAGACACAGCATAATTCATCACCTTAGGTAACACAGGTAAACATGCAGCAAACTTAACAGATACAAAAGATAAATTTGCACTAGGGTCAAATAATATGCGGGCTAACTGATCAAATACGAATAAAGTACCTTCCACGACGAATCGGGAAGCTCGTGTATCCTTTTCAGCCACAGCATAAACTCGTGTCTGGACTGTAGGCTTATCTGCGCCTCTAGGTTGCATCTCAGGTTCTTTGCAGTCCTTAGCCATGTGCCCTGGTTTCTTACACCTGAAGCATACACCATTCTTCCTATGGCAGTCTTTCACTAGATGTCTCTTGAGCCCACAATAACTACAAGTCCGGTCCTCTGTGATACCGTTTCTTACATCCCTGGCATCCCTGAACTGCTGCGGTGTATCCCTGGACTGCTGCGGTGCCTTGTAGGAGTAAGGCTTATACCTGCTCTTTTTGTAATCTTTATGCCTAGAGTACTTCTTACCCTTGCCGCCACTGCCATGCTGAGGAACCGCCGCCTCAGCTGCAGGAACTACTGTCACGGCAACATGAGAACTCCTCTCAGATATATACCTCTCAATGGTGCGCGCTCGCCCAACAGTTTCAACATAGGTCTCCAAGTGTTGAGCACCAACCTGCTCTCTAATGTCCCATCTGAGACCTCTGAGAAACTTGGTAGCTCTCCTCTTTTCAGTGTTTATCAGGTGAGGAGCATACTTTCCCAATTTCGTGAACTGTAATTCATACTGGTCCACTGTCATATCACCCTGCTCCAGATGAATAAATTCCACCTCTCGGTCCTCAACCAAGCTATCTGGGAAGTACTTCTCGTTAAATCGAGACAAGAAGTAAGGCCAATCTACAGTCTCATGTCTTTCTTCGGCAAGTCTCACCACGCCTTTCCACCACTCATCTGCGTCGGCACGCATCATATAGGTGGTCAAACATAACTTATCCTCATCTGAGCAGCGCATGACTTGGAAAATCTTTTCCAAGCACAACTGCCAGTTCTCGGCATTACTGGATTCTGAGCCTCCATAAAATGAGCTAGGACCCAGTTTCTGGAATTCACTCACAAGTGAAGCATAGCGCCTGTGAGCGCCCTCCTGAGAGTCATCCCCCACTGCCCGAGTAGTAGTCTGGGGTCTCTCTCGAGTCAGCTGCTGCAAAAGCTGCTGTTGTGCTTCTTGGTGCTGAGTCTGCTGCTGCTGCAGCATCTGAGCTTGCCTCTCTATCATAGCACCTTGTTGCTGAACCATGCCAGTCAGAGCCTCAATAGTTCTCGTGAGGTTCGGGGTCTGCTCGCCCTCATCACTAGCATTTCCTCTGGTTCGCACCATCTTAAATGTCTACACACGCATATCATAGTCACACACATATCATAGTCAGGAAAACAATCATAAACCTAACAGGTGTCTAGCAATACACAAACATGTTTTCCCCCAAACTAAGTTTTAGCTAGCCAACTCCTCTGATACCATTCTGTAACATCCCACATTCTTAACCCCAAACAAATGGCACAATTCACAAATGATACAGGATGTTTCATATAAGATCGATCATATGCTAGGTAAAACCGAGTTCAAGAAAACACGATCTGAAAAATTTCCATAAATCCATACACACAAATTCACAAAACTCAAATCTCATAAGGGTACCTGCCACCACGCAATCCTTGCACTAGACATATGCAAGGCAATAGTTATCTCAAAACCGATTCAAATCCATAAAATCCATAAAGGTACCTGCCACCAGGCAATACTTGCACTAGACATATGCAAGTTACATGGTATATCAAAACCGATTGCACAGAATATACAACAAGCCGAAATTCAAAACAAAATCACAAAATCGATTTTATAAACTCATACCAAACACCGAAACCAGGCTGAAGCCCGCGGTGACACAAAAATCAAACTCATAAGACTGCCATAACTGGCAACATACTTCACATAGTTCACATAGTCTCATGATTCACATAGTTCATATAGTTTATGTTAAGGCCACAACCGGCCCCAAGAATTAAGCATAAAAATTCTTAAAACAGCAAACAGCATAATTATCCACGCCAATGCACTCAAGACATGCGCCCCTGCTCTATGCCTGAAAATAGTGAGGGGTGAGCTACACAGCCCAGTGAGTGGATAGTCTAAATCGACCATCCATAACATACATTCAAAAATATAGGCAGATTATTTTTAAAAATATTTAACAGAACATTATGTCAACATATAACAAAATAAAGAAACAGAAGTCATATAGACAGTTAAATGTACACACTAGCATATAACAAATTCAGGTTCTAGAGTTTTACTCTAACCCAATTAAACACATATATTCTAAACCAACTAAACACACCATACTTAATTAATCTAGTTGTCCAGCATATTCAGTAGTGACCAATATGGTCTAACCCGGCTTGGCCAAAGCACTGGGAGCTGCAAAATCTCGTGCAACACATAAACATGGATAGTGAGTAGAATCAAGAGGTGGCCCCCGTCAGGTCACGACGTGGCACTTTGCTCTATCACCCCATAACACATCAGAGTGATGACATCAAGAGGTGGCCCCTGTCTGATCAAGACATGGCACTTTGCGTCTTATATCACCCCGTCACATAAAAGAGTAATGACATCAAGAGGTGGCCCCTGTCTGATCAAGACATGGCACTTTGCGTCTTATATTACCCCATCACATAAAAGAGTAATGACATCAAGAGGTGGCCCCTGTCTGACCAAGACATGGCACTTTGCGTCAAAACCCGTTCTCCCAAAAGGTTCCTACTGGACAACAGACATATCTTATTTCATATTTCACAAAGGTGAACATATTTCACAAAGGTGGACTCCTAAGTGTCAACTAGACTCTAGGATAGTCATCACAAAAATCATATCGGGCAGGCATCAACCCCCATCACAATAATCATAATAGGCAGGCTGAACATCAACCTCCTCACATATCACAATACAGGGCTGAAATTCAAACCCTTAACATAACACATAAGGACTATCCCCTTGAGTTCATAGTTACACCTAGCCTTAGTCATAACCATCACATAATCACATAATTTTCCAAATTCACATAATCACACATATTGTTCAAAATTCACAAGATCACACATAATGTTCAAAGTTCACATGATCACACATATTGTTCAAAATTATATAACATAACACATAATATTTTATATTCGAATATCACCGAATATAGTGTAGTCCTTAAATTTCATGCTGATTAGTTTAATCAAACCTTGCTATGTTGTCACTCAAGTTTCTCAAATACAGATACTTAGCCATAAATATAACACCATAATTATTTAACATATTACACACACCAAGAAACAGTCATATCAAGCATCCATAAAATCAACTTAAAATTTAATACAAGTATTCATATAAATTACTTTACAAATTACCACATGTAACATATTAACTACAAACACCAAAATTCGGTTTTCATAGACAATTATCAAGGTCATCAAGGTTTCGGTTTTCATGTTAACTACAAACATCAATTTCGGTTTTCATAAACAATTATCAAGAACATCAAGATTTCGGTTTTCATGTTAACTACAACATCATTGATTTAATGTTACCAAAATTGATTTCGGTTTAACTATAATTAACAAGAATTTCATACCCAAAATTCAATGATTTAATGCTACCAAAATTCCTATAAAAATACCTTAAATTTCATACAAATTTTTGGTTAAATAATCATCATATAATCACCTTTGAAAAATTCGGTTTTCATGATATATTCAACTTTACAAAATTCGGTTTTCATCATAGTGAAGTCTTGAATTTCGGTTTTAGCATGGTAAGATTTCCAACAAGCGAATATATCATCTAACTCATCAATTAACACAAACAAATAGATAGAAATCAATTAGACAATCCCACTCACCTTGAACCGAGAACACAAGGTGAAAAACCCTTCCAAAAATTCGTCTAAGCCTTTGAAAGATGCTACCAAACACCAAGGAATAATTCGCCAAAGGAAAAGAGATGAAGAAATCACCAAAAATCGCCTCAAGAACTCTTCAAGAATCGCCTAAGTTCCTCAAGAAGTCGCCAAGTTCTTCAAGCCGTCGCCCAAGGTTTCTTTCAAGCCAAAAAATCGCCAACACTCTACCCTAACCGAAATATTAATTTGAATTTTCGGTTTTTAACTCTTAACCCATTAACCCATTAATCCAAATCGGGTTTAATCCATTTAACTAATAATTTGAATTTTAAAAACCCAATTAGCGCCAACTCAAAAACCCATTAATTTAACCATTAACTTAACGAAAATCCAATAAGGTCTAATTAACATCCAATAAGGGTTTAATTAACCAATAAGATCTAATTAATTAACTTACAAGCTCTAATTAATTAACTTACAATTAACTTACAATTTACAACCCATAAATCCTAATTAATTTATCATGAACAACCAATATAATTCATCATAAACTAACAGCCAATAATCAAATAAATAATCTCTAATTAATTTACAATAAATTAACAACCAAATAAACTCAAATCAAATAATTACAAATTAACAATCAATAGGCCAGTTAATTAGCATCCAATAATTTTATTTAAATCATAATAAAATATCACAGCTAATGATTTTATTTAAATCCAAATAATGCTTACCAGGACTTAAGATCCTTGGATCTTACACCGATCCTCATTATTCCTAGTGATGGGGAAAGGTTTACTGTCTATACGGATGCTTCGGGCAAAGGGTTGGGTTGTGTCTTGATGCAGAAGGGTTCTGTGGTAGCCTATGCTTCGAGACAACTGAAGGAGTATGAGTTGAACTACCCTACTCATGACTTAGAGTTGGCGGCCGTAGTCTTTGCTCTGAAGATATGGCGTCACTATTTGTTGGGTCAAGAGTTTGATCTGTTCACTGACCACCAGAGTCTCAAGTACATCTTCACTCAGAAGGAGTTGAACATGAGACAAAGAAGATGGATGGAGTTGATCAAAGACTATGACTTCTCTATTCAGTATCAGGCTGGAAAGGCCAATGTAGTGGCTGATGCACTGAGCAGACATCCAGTAACTTCAGTAGCGGCACTACGGGTCAGTGAGTGGTAGTTACTACAGGAGTTCAGCGATCTCAGGATCAGTGTTTCTCCTAGAGTTCAGTCGGGTTATGTGGCTTTCCTCAGAGTACAGTCTACTTTGTTGCAGAAAATCAGAGATCAGCAGTCAGTGGATCCGAAATTAGTTCAGATCAGGGATAGTTTGGATGCGGGTACAGTTCAGGATTTTAGCTTGTCTGATGATGGTGTTCTTCGGTTTCGTGGAAGGGTGTGTGTCCCTGAGGAACCAAGCTTGAGGAAGGAAATATTGGAGGATAGCCATAATTCCAAATATTCTCTACATCCTGGCGTGACTAAGATGTATCAGGACCTCAAGAAAAACTTTTGGTGGCCGGGTATGAAGAAAGAGGTAATTGATTTTGTCTCTAGGTGTTTAACCTGTCAGACGGTAAAGGCTGAACACCAGAAACCTGGTGGTTTGTTGCAGCCCCTTCCTATTCCTGAGTGGAAGTGGGAATGCATCAGTATGGACTTTGTGTGTGGTTTGCCTAGAACCAGATTGGGTCATGATGCTATTTGGGTGATTGTTGATAGACTCACTAAATCAGCCCATTTTCTTCCGATCAAGATGACTTATCCTTTAGAGAGACTGGCTAAGTTGTATATTGATGAGATAGTCAGACTGCATGGAGTGCCTGTTGATATTGTGTCTGATAGGGACTCTCGGTTTCTGTCCAGGTTTTGGAAGAGCTTACAGGAGGGTTTGGGTACTAAGTTGAGTTTTAGTACAGCATACCATCCTCAGTCTGATGGCCAGACGGAGCGTACTATCCAGACTCTAGAAGACCTGTTGAGAGCTTATGTGGTTGATTGGAGTTCCGAGTGGAACCGGGATCTATCTTTGATAGAGTTCACTTTTAATAATAGCTTCCACTCCAGTATTCAGATGGCTCCATATGAGGCTTTGTATGGAAGAAGGTGTAGGACTCCCTTGTGTTGGGAGGAGACTGGTGATAGATTAATTTTGAGATCTGATGCAGTACAGGAAACTACTGATAAGGTCAGAGAGATTCAGGATAAACTGAAGATTGCTCGGGACAGGCAGAAGAGTTATGCTGATGACCGTCGTCGTTCCCTGGAGTTTATGGTAGGGGATCATGTTTTCTTAAAGGTGTCACCTACTAAGGGTGTTATGAGGTTTGGCAAAAAGGGCAAGCTGAGCCCTAGGTTTGTAGGCCCTTTTGACATTATTGAGAGAGTTGGTCCAGTGGCTTACAGGTTAGCTTTACCTCCTGCTATGGATCATGTGCATAATGTGTTCCATGTTTCTACTTTGAGGAAATATCATCCTGATCCATCTCATGTATTGGAATTGGAACCTCTTCAGATTCAGAGTGATTTGACCTTTGAGGAAAGACCTCTCCGGATTGTGGATAGAAAGGATAAAGTTCTGAGGAACAAGTCTATACCTTTGGTAAAGGTTATTTGGGGAAATCAGTCGGTTGAGGAGGCGACCTGGGAGACTGAAGCGGATATGAGGAAATTTTATGCTTATCTTTTTGATGATATGAATGTTGAGCTTTAGAGGACTAAAGCTTTATAAGGAGGGAGGGATGTAAGATCCAAGGATCTTAAGTCCTGGTAAGTACTATTTTTGATTTAAATAAAATCATTGGCTGTGATATTTTATTCTGATTTAAATAAAATTATTGGTTGTTAATTTTAAGTTAATTAATTAGAGCTTATTGGTTGTTAATTTTAAGTTAATTAATTAGAGCTTATTGGTTAATTAATTAGACCTTATTGGATATTAATTAAATCCTTATTGGATTTTCGTTTAAGTGAATGGTTAATTGTTAGTTAATGGTTAAATTAATTAGTTAACTATGGGTTTTGGGTTTAAAATTTGAATTAATTAGTTAGTGGGTTAAACCCTATTTGGATTAATTGGTTAGCGGGTTTAAAAGTTAAAAATCAAAAATCTAAGAGGTGGACGGCTAGGGCAAAGAAGTTGGCGATTTTCTTGAAGGCTTGGGCGAAATTTCCTTTCTTTCTTCTCCCTTGGCCGGCGTTCTTGGGTGATTGGTGGCGTTTCTTCTTCCATTGGTGGCGTCTTTCAAGGCCTTAGACGAGTTTGTAAGAGAGATTTTTCATCTTGGTGTTCACGGTTGAGGTGAGTGGGGTGTCTTATTCGAATTCTATCAATGTGGTTGTGCTAAGTAATAAATTTGATTGCTTGAAAAATTACCATGTTTAAAACCGAAATTTTGCAAGGTGTACTTATCATGAAAACCGAATTTAAGATGTTTATAACCGAATTCAAGATGTTTATTCATGGAAACCGAAATTAAGATAATTCTTCATGAAAACCGAATTTAAGATATTTTTATAGGGAATTTAGGAAGCTTTAAATCAGTGATTTTGAGCATGACATTCTTGTTAAATAGGGTTTTAAATTTTAAGTAGACAATATGCTAGATACCGTGGGCTACATGTGATGTTTTGTGAAGTAGATTGTAAGAATATGAATTTTGATTTTTATGTCGATTTTATGGATGCTTGATAAATGCTAATAATGTTATAGAATCCATGATTGTTTCTCTATGTTGGTAGCATGTTCTATAATTATGGCTATGTATCTTTGGTTGAGAAACTTGGGTGATAACTTAGCATGATTATACTGAACTTATCAGCATGAAACCTAAGGACTCTATAAAATATTATGTGGTTACATGTGTTTCGAATGTTATGTGTTATGGGATGGATAGGACTAAGGCTAAGTGTAACCGTGTTCTCAAGGGGATAGTCTATATGTGATATGTTAAGGGTTTGAGATTTCAGCCCTGTATATTGTGATATGTGAGGGGGTTGATGTTCAGCCTGCCTGTTGTGATTCTTGTGATTAAAATGACTATCCTAGAGTCTGGTCTACGCTTAGGAGTCCACTTTTATGAAGTAAGATATAAGATGTGTCTAGTGGTTGTCCAGTTAAGGAAACCTTTGGGAGAACGAGTGTGATGCAAAGTGCCATGTCTTGGTCGGACAGGGGCCACCTCTTGATATCATCACTCTTAGATGCTTAGATTTTTGTGTTATGGGGTGGTGTAGATCAAGGTATCACATCTTGACCGGGTGGGGATTACCTCTTGAGTCTACACACCGTCCATGTTTATGTTGCATGTGATTTGCAGGCTTCTCCCAGTGCTTAGGCCAAAGCCGGGTTGGACCATAATGGTCACTATTGATTATGCTAGACAACTAGGTCAATTAAGTGGTTGGTGTGTTTAGTTGGTTTAGAGTATGACTCTAGAACCTTGGTTACTCTGTGGTGATAAGTGTATGATGTCTGTACATCTAATTATTTTTTTTGAGTTCTGTTCTTTGTTTTTGTTATATGTTAACATGATGTTCTACTAAATGTTTTTAAAATAATCTGCATGTATCTTTGATTGTATGCTATGGATGGTCGATTGAGACTATCCACTCACTGGGCTGTGTAGCTCACCCCTCAATATTTTCAGGTGTAGAGCAGGGGCGCAGTACCAGTTAGCATTTTATATGGATGTTGTGATAAGACTTTTGTGCTTAATTATCTGGGGCCGGTTGTGGCTGAACTATGCGAACTATGTGAACTATGTGAACTTGTGTTGCCGGTTGTGGCAGTTTTAAGATTTTGATTTTTGTGTCACCGCGGGCTTTGGCCTGGTTTCGGTGTTTGGTATCATTGATGTTAGTTATGAACTTATAAAATCGATATTGTGACTTTGGTTCTCATTTTGAGTCGATTGGTATTTTTGCAATCGGATTTGATATAAATGTGAACTTGCATATGTCTAGTGCAAGTATTGCCTGGTGGCAGGTACCTTTATGTGATTTATGGATTTTACGGATTTTATGTGGTTTTGATATAACTGTTGACTTGCATATGTCTAGTGCAAGTATTGCGTGGTGGCAGGTACATTTGTGAAATTATGATTCGTGGAGATTTTTGTATGGATTTCTCGAAAATTTTCAGATCGTGTTTTCTTGAACTTGGTTTTACCTAGCATGTGAATCGATCTTGTATGATAACATCCTGTTTCTCTATGACTTGTGTTGCTTGTTTGGGGTTAAGATAACGGGATGTGACAGCGTGTCAATCTTGTCTAGATAGATTAATTTGTAAGTTAATCAGACAAGAGCACAGAGCACACTTGGCAGAGGCGCATGCAGCAGTGGCTTGACCAGGTGGGAGGTCCAGGGTTCGACTCTGGGACAGGCGCATATTCCTGGTGGGTGCACCTAAGCTGCAGATGGCGCTTGGGCCCTGGTTTGGGCCAAATGAGCAGCAAAAGTCCCATGAAGAAAAGCAAGTGAAGACTTAAGTTAATTAAGGTCTTACTTAGGCTATGGGCTTTTACCACATAAGATCCATGCTTTCTTTTATTGTTTATATAAGTAGAACAGCATGATTTATTTATCTTCTGCTATCACCATAGGAATTGCATGATAGTGAAGAAGATAAAAGACCGTTAAAATCCAACGCTAAAATATCAAGCTCGGAAAGCCTTCTGACGCGAAACCTCACTGTTCTGACTATCGTTGGAGCCGTGTTGTACCCACTCAGTGGGCACGTCCATCTATCTTCAGACGGTGCGGGATTACACCTGCGTTTTACAGAGAAGGGATTTATCGCTTCTCGTTGCTCAGCATAGCACGTGGTGGTCCAGGGAGTAGGTCGGGTCAGCTTGACCATGTTGGCTACATATGTGGCGCATATGGTAGCACATGGAGGCAGCCATCTGTGGGATCAGAGACTGTGTTGTACCAACTCAGTTGGCACAGTCTGCTGGATTGCCCAGATGAAGGGGAATCGCACGGGTTGGCGATTGGCTGGGACAGCCTACCAGAGATTAGTGCTTGTACTCTCTGTGCATCTTATCTCGCCTGAGCGGGACGCGGAGACCAAGTATGAAATCTGGATCCCATCTCACTAAAAGAGTTCTACTCTTTCGGGCTATTTTTGCTGGATTTTTCAGCCAGATAAAATAGTGAGAAAAGAATCTTTCTTAAGTCCTGGATTGATTCTCTACATTGAGACTGACCTTGCTGTTCTTGCATTGTTGTAGATTCCTGCAGCAACGAACACCATGAGCTTCAATGTGCGATCCCTACTGGAAAGGGAGAAGTTTGCTGGGCCAAACTTCTCAGACTGGTTCGGACACCTTAAGATCGTTCTTAAGGCAGAGAGGAAACTGTATGTCCTCGAGACGGCTGTGCCGCCTCAACCCGCTGCGAACGCCGCAAGGGCGGTTCGTGAAGCTTATGAAAAGCATGTCAATGATAGCATTGATGTCGCTTGCCTGATGCTAGCGTCTATGACGCCACCGCTGCAGCGTCAGCATGAGGATATGTCCGCTATAGAGATTATAGCGAACCTCAAGATGCTGTATGCTGCACAGGCGAGGACTAAACGCTATAATCTGACCAAGCTTTTCTTTCAGAGCAAACTGGCTGAAGGGAGCCCAGTGGGAGCTCACGTGCTCAAGATGATTGGGCACAAGGAGGCTCTAGAGAAACTGGGGCATACCATCAATCAGGAGCTTGCTGTAGACATTATTCTGCAGTCTCTCCCGCCCTCTTTCGATGCGTTCATCATTAACTTTAATATGAACAAAATCGACTGTACTCCGGCAGAGCTGCTGAATATGCTCTTGACTACTGAGGAGACTCTGAAGGGAAAGCCTTCGACCTCTGTCTTAATGGTTCCTTCTAGGAACAAGAAGAAGGGGAAGAAGGGCAAGGCCCCTGTCAAGAGTTACAGCAAGGCTCTGAAGCAAAAAGTTAAGCGGTCAAAGGAATACAGATGTTTCCACTGTGGCCAGCTAGGTCATTGGAAAAAGGACTGTAAAGCGCTCCAAGGAGACAAGAAGGGAAGCATCGCTTCTGGCTCAGGTATATTTGTGACTGAAGTCATGATATCATCTTCTTCTATATCATGGGTGTTGGACACTGCATGTGGAGTTCACATTTGTTCAAATGTACAGGAACTCAAGAGAAGAAGACAGGTGGGACAGCATGAGGTGGACCTACGAGTTGGAAACGGGGCACGGGTTGCTGCTGTTGCTGTAGGGGAATATTACATCTCATTACCATCTGGCATTGTATTAGAATTAAACAATTGTTACTTTGTACCCAGTATTACCAAAAATATTATCTCTATTCCTGCTCTTGTCAGGAAAGGGTTTTCCTTTGAATGCAAGATTTCAAAGTGTTATCTTACTCTTGATAATATTGTTTATGCTACTGGTTCAATTAACAATGGGTTATTCATGTTGGACATGGAATGTTCTATATAAACTATTGATAATAAGAAAGCCAAGTATGCTGATGACAGCACCTTGTTATGGCATAGTCGTTTAGGCCATATTAATAAGAAATGCATCAAGCGGTTGCATGATAATGGACTGCTGGGATCATTCTCCTTTGAGGAGATTGATACATGCAAAGCTTGTTTAATGGGTAAAATGACGAAGTCACCTTTTCCTTATAAAGGTCAAAGGGCTTCAGGTTTACTTGACCTTATACACAGTGATGTGTGTGGGCCATTTAGTAAACATGCCAGAGGTGGCTATCAATACTTCATCACCTTCACTGATGATTTCAGTAGGTACGGTTATGTCTATCTGATGAGACATAAGAGTGAATCTTTTGACAAGTTCAAAGAGTTCAAGAATGAAGTACAAAATCAGCTAGGCCGAAATATCATGGCACTTCATTCTGATCGAGGTGGAGAATACTTGAGTCATGCGTTTACTGACTATCTGAAGGAGTGTGGGATTATCTCACAGCTCACTCCGCCAGGAACACCGCAATGGAATGGTGTGTCCGAGAGGAGAAATAGAACGTTACTTGATATGGTTCGTTCTATGATGAGTTAGGCTGCTCTACCTTACTCCTTTTGGGGATTTGCACTGGAGACAGCTGCAAAGGTACTAAACCGAGTGCCATCCAAGGCAGTTTCAAAGACGCCATATGAGTTATGGTATGGGAAACAGCCGAGCTTGACATTTATCAGGATCTGGGGCTGCGAGGCTTATGTCAAAAAGCTCGCCTCTGGGAAACTACAGAGCAGATCTGAGAAATGTATCTTTGTCGGTTACCCTAAGGAAACTAAGGGTTATTATTTCTACGATCCCAAAGAGAACAAAGTATTTGTTGCTCGGACGGCCATATTTCTTGAGAAGGAGTATCTTCTGCAAGAGGCCAGTGGGAGAGAAATAAAGCTGGATGAGAATCCAGAGGAAGGACAAAGTGCTCAAGCACAGTTGGATGAGCCTGAGCCGGTAGAACAGGTTACTGAACAACCTGAGGCTCAAATATCACGGGAACCGCGAAGATCGGGAAGGATCCGTCGACAGCCTGAGCGCTATGACGGAGTCTACATCATTGACAATGATGAACCCTGTTGGGGTATGCCCTTAAGGCTAATGTTTGAGGCCTTAGGATTCTATGAGTATCATGTAATAAACGCTTATGTTTATAAAGGTATGGTTGTTATTCAGTATGTTACATTGTCTGTTGCAATAAGTGTACTTCTGAATAATGTCTCAATGCTGTTCAGCTAGGCTGACATGCTATATGTCCTTAGTCGAGATATCTTGGTGAACATGAGACAGCCTTGATATGGTTAAGACTAATGTGTGTTCTAATCTTATAGGATGCTTCGAGCATGGAATAAGATGTAGACTCATGGGTACATTGGATGTACTGGACAGACCCTACTAGGATATTCAATTGCTTGTCACAATGTGAATAATCCTTGTGTGCAACAAGTGGCATACTTCCTCTGACTTGAGATCACTTGTGTTTCTAAATGATTGAGGTAGTTCAATATCATTTGAAAGATAATGGTTATAGACTATCTTGGATAATGATCATGAGTCAGGTTAGGGCACTGGTGATAGATATAGGATTGCCGTCTCTTTGTTTAAGGAGCATGATGTTCTATGGGGCCCCCCCTGGATGAGATGATTGAGAAAGTGTATGGCCATACCCAGGTGACTATGTTCATCTGGTCTAATCATGCTCATCATATTGGAGCTACAGGCTTGACACGCTTGTCCAATAAGAACATCCAGTGGCAAAGGAAACTTGTATGCCTCGTGAAGTGGATTCACACTTGTGCTATGGTTTGGGTGTAGTCTTGGAAGACTCTTTCCTTTATATCGGGAGACAGTGATGTGTGGCTAGATACCTCTCACTGATCGTGATAACGTAAG
Source organism: Costus lasius (assembly GCA_027563935.2). Classification (NCBI taxonomy): domain Eukaryota; kingdom Viridiplantae; phylum Streptophyta; class Magnoliopsida; order Zingiberales; family Costaceae; genus Costus; species Costus lasius. Next base: position 57,717,219 of record CM050454.1, on the reverse strand, counting down.
TTATCGTTACCGACATTTAAAGGAAACCCTCAGGGTCGCACAATTTGGTGATATGGCTTACTTAAGTCAGATCGTGTGGACTGAATTGTTTTGGTTCAGTTTAAAGGAGTTTAAACTCTGATTGTAAGTGAGATCTGGTCTGATCATGTTTGATTGATTAGGGCTTGAGATCGGTAAGCTTCGATCGAGAGTGTGGATGCTAGATCGGTGAGATCAAGAGCATCTAGAGATGTACAGTTAGATCTTGAACCTTCATGGTTCATATGAGATTTAGACCATGGCTTGGCTTGGTTCGATTTGTCATTTGGACCAAATGAAATTGGACCGAATTCAATTGAACCGGTTCACATAAGTGAACGCATGGTTCAATTGAGTTGGCATTTTGGAATGGTTCAAAAGACATGAACGCATGTCTTGATGACTTTCCTTTTATGGAAGTCTTGAAACGCCAAAACGCCTATGTTGACTCAACGCCTCTAGGCTTCGATGCTCTCTCTTGGGTGAGGGATCGTTTGCGCAAGGTGGAAGGGTTTTCGAAGAGCAAGAAGCTTTCATCTCATCTCCTAAACACAAAAGGACAACTTGGCAATTTTTGCTAGCACAAGAGTTGCGCAAGGAGGAAGCCTTCATCCCTTGTGTGTGACATCTTTGGAGAAGATCTCTCTTGATCTTTGCTTCCAAGCCGACAACCATTCCAATGGCGTTGGTATGATCCCTTTGAGATCTTTTCGTTTATGCAATGAGTTAATCATATGATCTACATGCGGTCTTGAGGGTGACACCCCTAAAATTTTATATACGCCGCCCCCTTTAGGGTTTCACCCCCTTGCGCTCCCCCTTGAAGGGGACTTTCAAACCCCTCACTTATGCGGATGCGGTCAGTGGACCAGAGTCAGCGAGATGGCTTGAAGCTATGCGCGCCGAGATGGACTCCATGTCAGATAACCAAGTCTGGGATTTGGTTGATCCGCCTCCGGGAGTAATCCCTATAGGCTGTAAATGGATCTTCAAGAAGAAGATTGACATGGATGGTAACGTGGTTACCTATAAAGGCAGGCTAGTTGCGAAAGGTTTCAAACAAATCTACGGGATAGATTATGATGAAACTTTCTCTCCTGTAGCCATGTTCAAGTCTATTCGGATTCTTTTCGCGATAGCAGCATATTATGATTATGAGATCTGGCAAATGGATGTGAAGACAGCTTTCCTTAATGGAAATCTGGATGAGGATGTGTATATGACACAACCAGAAGGTTTCACTAATCCATCAGATCGTCATAAAATATGCAAGTTAAAGAAGTCCATTTATGGACTTAAACAAGCATCTAGAAGCTGGAATATTCATTTTGATGAATCAATCTCTGAGTTTGGTTTCATCAAGAATGAAGATGACCCGTGTGTATATAAGAGGTTTAGTTGGAGCGTGATTACTTTCCTAGTCCTCTACGTCGATGATATCTTAATCATTGGAAACGATATTCCTGAACTGCATGCTGTTAAAGCATGGTTAAGGAAATGTTTTCAGATGAAAGATCTAGGAGAAGCATGTTGGGGTATGCCCTTAAGGCTAATGTTTGAGGCCTGTGGGAATGTATCTGTATCATGTAATAAACTGTTATGTTTATAAAGGCATGGTTGTTATTCAGTTAGCTACATTGTCTGCTGCAATATATGTTCTTCTGAATAATGTCTCAAAGCTGTTCAGCTGGGCTGACAAGCTATTATGTCCTTAGTCGATATATCTTGGTGAACATGAGACAGCCTTGATATGGTTAAGACTAATATGTGTTCTAATCTTATAGGATGCTTCGAGCATGGAACAAGATGTAGACTCATGGGTACATGGGATGTACTGGACAGACCCTACTAGGATGTTCAATTGTTTGTCACAATGTGAATATTCCTTGGATATGACAAGTGGCACATTTCCTCTGACTTGAGATCACTTGTGTTTTCTAAATGATGATTGTCATTGTTTTGAGATAGTTCAATATCATTTGAAACATAATGATTATAGACTATCTTGGATGGTGAGCTTGAGTCAGGTTAGAGCACTAGTGATAGACATAGGATTGCCGTCTCCTTGTTTAAGGAGTGTGATGTTCTAAAGGGGCCCCCTGGATGAGATGATTGAGAAAGTGTATGGCCATACCCAGGTGACTGTGTTCATCTGTTCTAATCATGCTCATCATATTGGAATTACGAGCTTGACAGGCTTGTCCAATAAGAACATCCAGTGGCAAAGGAAATATGCATGCCTAGTGATTTGAGTCACACTTGTGCTATGGTTTGGGTGTAGTCTTGGAAGACTCTTTCCTTTCTATCGGGAGACAGTGATGTGTTGCTAGATACCCCTCACTGATCGTGATAATGAGAATTATCGTTACCGACATTTAGAGGAAACCCTCAGGGTCGCACAATTTGATGATATGGCTTACTTAAGTCAGATCGTGTGGACTGAATTGTTCAGGTTCAGTTTAAAGGGATTTAATCTCTGATTGTAAGTGAGATCTGGTCTGATCATGTTTGATTGATTAGGGCTTGAGATCGGTAAGCTTCGATCGAGAGAATGGATGCTAGATCGGTCAGATCAAGAGCATCAAAGAGATCGACGGTTAGATCTGAAGCCTTAGGGTTTAATTAAGATCTAGACCATATTGCTTGGGATAATTGGTCTTGGACCAAACCGTGATGAACCGGCTCATGAATGAGCGCATGGTTCAAAGTGAAGAGAAGTTTGCGCTTGGGTAAAACCGAAGTCGCATGAGAGCATGAACGTGGGAGTGGTTTTCTATTTTTAGAAACCACGACTCCTAAGCGTGGTCACATCTCTCTCGCTTCATTCACACCTTGTCGCCGCGCTTGGCTAGAGGGTCTTGAGGCATTCTCGCGTGGAGGAGAAGCTAAGACGACAAGGAAGTTTTCGCCAAGGAGATCTCTCATCCTTTCCACTCGACAAGAACCTTTGGAGAACCTTGCTAGCACAAGGATCAACAAAGAGTAGGCGACATCACCTTGTGTGCGCCACCTAAGGAGAAGATCTACTTTGATCTTTGCTTCCAAGGAAACATCTTCCCATGGCGATGGTATGATTGTTTTCTTATTATCAAGTTGATCTTTTAGCATGCATATCGATCCTATAACCCTAGTTCCGCAAGAAGAAAATTTTATGCGCCATATGCTTTAGGGTTATGCTCCCCCTAGAAGGGGACCCCCCTTATTTTAAGGGGTACTTACAAAGCAGCCTATGTATTAGGTGTGAAGATCTACAGGGATAGATCTAAGAGGCTTCTCGGGCTGTGCCAGAGTACTTACATCGATAAGGTCCTGGAGAGATTCCATTTAGAGAATTCTAAAAGAGGATATCTTCCAGTCAGACATGGTCTGAATCTTTCGAAGAGTCAGTGTCCACAAACACAGACTGAGAAAGATGAAATGGACAATACGCCTTATGCTTCGGCTATTGGGTCCATTATGTATGCGATGTTGTGTACTCGCCCAGACGTCTCTTACGGGTTAAGCATGACCAGTCGGTTCCAAAGTAATCCAGGATTGGCACACTGGATTGCAGTCAAGAACATTTTAAAATATCTGCGGAGGACCAAAGATATGTTCTTGATATATGGTGGTCAGGAAGAACTCAGTATTGAAGGATATACTGACGCTTCGTTCCAGTCGGACCAGGATGATTTCCGATCGCAATCAGGCTATGTTTTTAGCTTGAATGGTGCAGCAGTGGTGTGGAAAAGTTTCAAACAGTCAACTGTTGCTGATTCCACAACAGAAGCCGAGTATGTTGCAGCCTCGGAAGCATCCAAGGAGGCAGTGTGGATTCGTAAGTTCATTCAGGAACTTGGTGTTGTTCCTTCGAGTGCAGATCCTTTGGTTATCTTTTGTGATAACACTGGAGCAATCGCACAAGCAAAGGAACCACGGTCGCACCAGAAGTCCAAGCACATACAGAGACGGTTTCATTTGATCCGGGAGATCATTGATCGTGGCGAGATCAAAGTCTGCAAGGTTCATACAGATGACAATCTGGCTGACCCGCTTACCAAGCCTCTGGCGCAGCAGAAGCATGAGAAGCACTGTAATAATATGGGTTTGAGATTTCTCAACCATTAGATTAAGTGCAAGTGGGAGATTGTTGGGGTATGCCCTTAAGGCTAATGTTTGAGGCCTTGGGATTCTATGAGTATCATGTATATAAACTCTTATGTTTATAAAGGCAATGGTTGTTATTCAGTATGTTACATTGTCTGCTGCAATAAGTGTGCTTCTGAATAATGTCTCAATGCTGTTCAGCTAGGCTGACATGCTGTAATGTCCTTAGTCGAGATATCTTGGTGAACATGAGATAGCCTTGATATGATTGAGACTAATATGTGTTCTAATCTTATAGGATGCTTCGAGCATGGAATAAGATGTAGACTCATGGGTACATTGGATGTACTGGACAGACCCTACTAGGATATTCAATTGCTTGTCACAATGTGAATAATCCTTGTTTGCAACAAGTGGCACATGTCCTCTGACTTGAGATCACTTGTGTTTCTAAATGATGATTGTCATTGTTTTGAGGTGGTTCAATATCATTTGAAACATAATGGTTATAGACTATCTTGGATAATGAACATGAGTCATGTTAGGGCACTAGTGATAGATATAGGATTGCCGTCTCCTTGTTTAAGGAGTGAGATGTTCTAAAGGGGCCCCCCTGAATGAGATGATTGAGAATAGTGTATGGCCATACCCAGGTGACTATGCTCATCTGATCTAATCATGCTCATCATATTGGAGCTACAGGCTTGACACGCTTGTCCAATAATTAACATCCAGTGGCAAAGGAATCATGTATGCCTAGTGAGTTGATTCACACTTGTGCTGTGGTTTGGGTGTAGTCTTGGAAGACTCTTTCCTTTATATCGGGAGACAGTGATGTGTTGCTAGATACCCCTCACTGATCGTGATAACGTAAGTTATCGTTACCGACATTTAAAGGAAACCCTTAGGGTCGCACAATTTGATGATATGGCTTACTTAAGTCAGATCGTGTGGACTCAATTGTTTAGGTTCAGTTTAAAGGAGTTTAAACTCTGATTGTAAGTGAGATCTGGTCTGATCATGTTTGATTGATTAGGGCTTGAGATCGGTAAGCTTCGATCGAGAGATTTGATGCTAGATCGGTGAGATCAAGAGCATCGAGAGATCAACGGTTAGATCTTGAACCTTTAGGTTCAAGGAGATCGACCATTGCTTGGGCTGATTTGGTCTTGAACCAAATTCAATTGAACCGGCTCATCATGTGAGCGCTTGGTTCAAAGGTTCGAATGGTGTAGAGGAGTTGCGGTTCACTTCATGTGAACGCATAACGGTTAAGAGTAATGGGTTGCTATTTTTGGATTGCAACGCCTCCACGTTGAAAAGAACGTTCTCTCTTATCGCCTCTCATCACCTCTTGACGTGTTCTTCCCTCTCGTGTGACAACGCTCTCGACGAGTGTAGAGGAAGGCTTTTTCGGCAAGCACCAAAGGATCTCATCTCCTCCACGCAAAGGACCCTTGAAGCTTTGCTAGCACAAAGACGACAAGGAGAAGCCATTCCTCATCTTGTGTGCGTCAACTAGGGAGAAGATCCCTTTCGATCTTTGCTTCCAACACACCATCCAAAGAATGGCGATGGTATGAACCTTCTTGATGTTTGCAATCGGTCTTTTCTATAGTTGATCATATATCATGCTAGTGATCCCTAGAAACCCTTTTTCCGCTGCAAAATTATACATGCGCCCTTTAGGGTTTCGCTCCCCCTTGAAGGGGACCCTTCAGGTGTGACCCCGGGCCTAACTCATGCGTGTTCACTAGTTGTCTCAACCAGACCTCGCTACACGCCTTTGATGCAGTCGACCTATAGCCACCTTATGCTTGCGCATAGGTGCCATCTGGTCGACCCATCTAGGCTGTCAGATGGTCTGATCAGACTAATTGGATCTTAACCAGACTAATTGTCTCAACCAGGCGTCACTTAGATCTAAGGTGAGTCGCGCAAGTAAAGAAGTTTTTGAGAAAAACTAAATGGATGCGCCAACTAGATACATGCGCTAATGATAAAAATCATACATCATGTAGTTTTCGCATGAAGTGTAGATCTAAGGTGTTGAGCAAACATGGATCACTAAAGTTAAGCAATCATACAAACATGCATATAAACCTCGCTCTGATACCAATTGATAGTCCCCTAACAAGGGGGGAGCGAAACCCTAATAGGCGCATATGGAGGTTTACATGCAGCGGAAGGGGTTTCTAGGGATCGAATGCATGATATATGATCAACTTTAAATTCAACCGCAATAGAATGGTAGTGACTCATACCATGGCCATCGCTTAGATGGTGTCTAGGAAGAAGAGAGAACGATGGGGTTCTCCTCCAAAGCGCCACACACAAGATGATCGATGGCTTGCTCCTTGGACGCTCCTTGTGCTAGCAAGGTTCTCCAAGTGACCTTGTCGTTTGAGAAGGGATGAAGAAGATGAGATCCACTGCTTGGCGATTCTTCCTTGTCGTCAAAGCCTCTTCCACGAGAATGCCCCCAAGCAAACACACGAGAAGAGAGGGGCGACAACAATAGGCGTGAAGAGGTGAGGCGTGGTCACGTATGTGATCATGCTTTCTAAAAATAGAAAGCCACTCCTCAACATGCGATCAAGGGTTTTTCCCAATCGCATATTTCTCTTAACTTGAACCGTGCGCTCACATGATGAGCTGGTTCAATTTTAGTTTGGTTCAAAGACCAATTAACCCAAGCCATTAGTCCAGATCACATTAAACCCTAAGGTTCTTGATCTGACCGTTGATCTCTTGATGCTCCTGATCTCACCGATCTAGCATCCATTCTCTCAATCGAAGCTTACCGATCTCAAGCCCTAATCAATCAAACATGATCAGACCAGATCTCACTCACAATCAGAGATTAAATCCCTTTAAACTGAACCTAAACAATTCAGTCCACACGATCTGACTTAAGTAAGTCATATCATCAAATTGTGCGACCCTGAGGGTTTCCTTTAAATGTCGGTAACGATAACTTACGTCATCACGATCAGTGAGGGGTATCTAGCAACACATCACTGTCTCCCTATATAAAAGAAAGAGTCTTCCAAGACTACACCCAAACCACAGCACAAGTGTGAATCAACTCACTAGGCATACATGATTCATTTGCCACTGGATGTTCTTATTGGACAAGCGTGTCAAGCCTGTAGCTCCAATATGATGAGCATGATTAGATCAGATGAACATAGTCACCTGGGTATGGCCATACACTTTCTCAATCATCTCATCCAGGGGGGCCCTTTAGAACATCACACTCCTTAAACAAGGAGACGGCAATCCTGTATCTATCACTAGTGCCCTAACCTGACTCATGATCATCATCCAAGATAGTCTATAATCATTATGTTTCAAATGATATTAAACTACCTCAAAACAATGACAATCATCATTTAGAAACACAAGTGATCTCAAGTCAGAGGACATGTGCCACTTGTTGCAAACAAGGATTATTCACATTGTGACAAGCAATTGAATATCCTAGTAGGGTCTGTCCAGTACATCCAATGTACCCATGAGTCTACATCTTATTCCATGCTCGAAGCATCCTATAAGATTAGAACACATATTAGTCTCAAGCATATCAAGGCTGTCTCATGTTCACCAAGATATCTCGACTAAGGACACATAACATGTCAGCCAAGCTGAACAGCTTTGAGACATTATTCAGAAGCACATGTATTGCAGCAGACAATGTAACAAACTGAATAACAACTATTGCCTTTATAAACATAAGAGTTTATACATGATATTGTTACAATCCCAAGGCCTCAAACATTAGCCTTAAGGGCATACCCCAACACTCCCATCACAAATTGTTTACACCAAGGTTGGTTTGATTGGACACCCATGGCCGAAAGGGCCTTCTAAGAGTTGAAGAAGAGAATTACCTCTACTCCCATACTTAGGCTGCCCGATTTTAGTAAACTCTTCGTGGTTGATTGTGACGCATCTGGGGTAGGGATAGGGGGAACTCTTAGTCAAGATGGACACCCTATTGCCTTCTTTAGTGAAAAGCTCAATGATACTAGGCAGAAGTATTCTACATATGACAAAGAGTTCTATGCGGTGGTTCAAGCTCTGAAGCATTGGAGACACTATTTGATACACAAGGAGTTTATACTTAATAGTGATCACCAAGCTTTGATATACCTTAGTAGCCAAGTCAAACTGAATCATAGACATGCCAAGTTGGTAGAATTCCTACAGCAGTATACTTTTGTCCTAAAGAACAAAGCAGGGGTTCATAACAAAGTGGCTGATGCCTTGAGCCGTAAGGTCTTAATATTGAATACCCTATAAGTTTTGGTTGTGGGTTTTGATAGGATTAAGGGGGAATATGTGTGCTGTCCAGATTTCAAAAGCATTTTCAATGATACTAAAGAATCCCCACTACCGACCACTACTTACTCTATTCATGATGGGTTCTTGTTCAAGGAAGGAAAACTGTGCATCCCTCGCACTTCTATAAGAGATTTTTGTTGGGGTATGCCCTTAAGGCTAATGTTTGAGGCCATGGGAATGTATCAGTATCATGTAATAAACTGTTATGTTTATAAAGGCATGGTTATTATTCAGTTGTTTACATTGTCTGCTGCAATATATGTTCTTCTGAATAATGTCTCAAAGCTGTTCAGCTAGGCTGACATGCTATAAGTCCTTAGTCGAGATATCTTGGTGAACATGAGACAGCCTTGATATGGTTGAGACTAATATGTGTTCTAATCTTATAGGATGCTTCGAGCATGGAATAAGATGTAGACTCATGGGTACAATGGATGTACTGGACAGACCCTACTAGGATGTTCAATTGTTTGTCACAATGTGAATATTCCTTGAATATGACAAGTGGCACATTTCCTCTGACTTGAGATCGCTTGTGTTTTCTGAATGATGATTGTCATCATTTTGAGGTAGTTCAATATCATTTGAAACATAATGGTTATAGACTATCTTGGATGGTGAGCTTGAATCAGGTTAGGGCACTAGTGATAGACATAGGATTGCCGTCTCCTTGTTTAAGGAGTGTGATGTTCTAAAGGGGCCCCCTGGATGAGATGATTGAGAGAGTGTATGGCCATACCCAGGTGACAGTGTTCATCTGTTCTAATCATGCTCATCATATTGGAGTTACAAGCTTGACAGGCTTGTCCAATAAGAACATCCAGTGGCAAAGGAAATATGTATGCTTTGTGAGTTGATTCACACTTGTGCTGTATTTTGGGTGTAGTCTTGGAAGACTCTTTTCTTTATATCGGGAGACAGTGATGTGTTGCTAGATACCCCTCACTGATCGTGATAATGAGAATTATCGTTACCGACATTTAAAGAAAACCCTCAGGGTCGCACAATTTGATGATATGGCTTACTTAAGTTAGATCGTGTGGACTGAATTGTTTGGGTTCAGTTTAAAGGGATTTAATCTCTGATCGTAAGTGAGATCTGGTCTGATCATGTTTGATTGATTAGGGCATTAGATCGGTAAGCTTTGATCGAGAGATTGGATGCTAGATTGGTCAGATCAGGAGCATCAAAGAGATCGACGGTTAGATCTGGAGCCTTAGGGTTTAATTTGATCTAAGCCTTGTCGCTTGGCTTATTTGGTTTTTGGACCGAACCAACATGAACCGGCTCATGGATGAGCGCATGGTTCAAGGGTGAAGTGAGTTGCGATTGGGGTAAACCCATGACCGCAAGTGGTGAAGTGGTATGCTATTTTTAGATAGCACTTCCCTACGTGACCACGACTCACGATTCACGCCTTTCTCTTCTTGTCGTTTGACGCTCATCTCTCGCTGAAGAGCATCCATCTCTCGGGGTTTTTCCATTCGAGAAAGAGAGAGGTTGACGAAAATAAGGAGGAAGAAAATCGCCAAGCAAAGAAGATCTCCTTCCCTTCCATTCGAGAAGAACACCTTGACGCCTTGCTAGCACAAGGAGCATCAAGGAGTAGGCACATCTTTCATCTTGTGTGCGTATCTTCAGGAGGAGAGCGGCATCACTCTCTGCTTCCAAGGCGCCATCTAGAAATGGCTATGGTATGGTTCTATCTCATCTATGCAATCGGTTTTGTTAATCATATAACATGAAAGATCCTAAGAAGCCCTCTCCGCTGCGTTCTCCCTTAATATGCGCCTCACTTGGGTTTCGCCCCCCCCCTTATCTTGGGACCTTCAATTGGTATCAGAGCGAGGTTAACACATGTTTTATGATTGCATGAGCCATTTTTGTGATTCATGTTGCAGATCTTTATTACATGCGCATATACATGTTTAGTTATCATGAACGATACTTGTATTTTTCATCTTGGCGCATGTAAGATGGCGCATTATTTTTGTTGTTGTTTTTACAAAACGATGATAACATGCGCGACTCACTATAGATCTGAGGCCCTGCTATAAACCCTTAGATGGGTTATTAGGGTTGAAGTCACCCCCTAGGTTAGATCCAAACAGTCTGATCAGACTATCTGACAGCCTGAATGGGTCGACCAGATAGCACCTTGGCGCAAGCCTATGGTGGCTATAGGTCGACTGCAGACAGGTGTGTATCGATGTCTGATTGAGACAACAGATGAACACACATGAGTTAGGCCCGGGGTCACACCCGCTTGCCAGACCTCATTGTGGTTGTTCAGCCCTGGCGCATGCATGGTTGACCTTATGGTCGACTCAAGTCAGTTAGGACTTGGTGCATGCTAGGGCAGTGGATCTGACTAGGTTGGATGAGTGGATCCCTGGTAATAGACCGTTGTAAGGTTGAAGGGCAAATAAGGAAATTAAAATTGATCCCATGGGGTTTTTCAAAAATTTTAATTTTTATGGATCACATGATTGCTGAATGGATGCATATGTTTGTTTATTTAGTCTTATGTGGGCTGCCCATATTAATTGTGTGCTGTGCTGGGGCCTGTGTGCCTGGGATTTAAAAGTGTAAATTAATTATTGTGATCTGCGCATCACATTGCTTTAATTTATAAAATGTAATTGACCTGCGTGTCAATCTTGTCTAGATAGTTAAATTTGTAATTTAATTAGACAAGAGCACAGAGCACACTTGGCAGAGGCGCATGCAGCTGTGGCTGGACCAGGTGGGAGGTCTAGGGTTCGACCCTAGGACCTGGCGCATTTCCCTGGTGGGCGCACCAAAGCTGCAATTGGCGCTTGGGCCCTGGCTTGGGCCAGATGAGCAGCAAAAGACCCATGAAGAGCAAGTGAAGACTTAAGTTAGGTTAAGGTCTCACTAGGGCTATGGGCTTTTACCACATAAGATTCATGCTTTCTTTTATTTATTGTTTAAATATTAGAACTGCATGATTAAGTTTATCTTCTGCTATCACCATAGGAATTGTATGATAGTGAAGAAGATAAAAGACCGTGAAAATCCAACGCTTAATATCAAGCTCATAAAGCCTTCTGACGCGAAACCTCACTGTTCTGATTATCGTTGGAGCCGTGTTGTACCCACTCAGTGGGCACGTCCATCTATCTTCAGAGGGTGTGGGATTACACCTGTGTGTTACAGAGTAGGGATTTATCCCTTCTCGTTGCTCAGCATAGCACATGGTGGTCCAGGGAGTAGGTTGGGTCAGCTTGACCATGAAGGCTACATATGTGGCGCATATGGTAGCACATGGAGGCAGCCATCTGTGGGGTCAGAGACTGTGTTGTACCAACTCAGTTGGCACAGTCTGCTGGATTGCCCAGATGAAGGGGAATCGCATGGGTTGGCGATCGGCAGGGAATGCCTACCGGAGATTAGTGCTTGTACTCTCTGTGCATCTTATCTCGCCTGAGCGGGACGCGGAGACCAAGTATGAAATCCGGATCCCATCTCACTAAAAGAGTACTACTCTTTCGGGCTGTTTTGCTGGATTTTTCAGCCAGATAAAATAGTGAGAAAAGGAATCTTTCTTAAGTCCTGATTGATTCTTAAACATTGATACTGACCTTGCTGTTCTTGCATTGTTGTAGATACCTGCAGCAACGAACACCATGAACTTCAATGTGCGATCCCTACTGGAAAGGGAGAAGTTTGCTGGGCCGAACTTCTCTGACTGGTTTGGACACCTTAAGATCGTTCTTAAGGCAGAGAGGAAACTGTATGTCCTCGAGACGGCGATACCGCCGCAGCCCGCTCCGAACGCCGCAAGGGCGGTTCGGGAAGCCTATGAAAAGCACGTCAATGATAGCATTGATGTCGCTTGCCTGATGCTAGCGTCTATGACGCCACCGCTGCAGCGTCAGCATGAGGATATGTCGGCTATAGAGATTATAGCGAACCTCAAGATGCTGTATGCTGCACAGGCGAGGACAGAGCGCTACAATTTGACGAAGCTCTTCTTTCAGAGCAAACTGGCTGAAGGGAGCCCAGTGGGAGCTCACGTGCTCAAGATGATTGGGCACAAGGAAGCTCTGGAGAAACTGGGGCACACCATCAACCAGGAGCTTGCTGTGGATATTATTCTGCAGTCTCTCCCGCCTTCATTCGACGCGTTCATTATTAATTTTAATATGAACAAAATCGATTGTACTCCGGCAGAGCTGCTGAATATGCTCCTCACTACTGAGGAGACTCTAAAGGGAAAGCCTTCGACCTCTCTCTTAATGGTTCCTTCAAGGAACAAGAAGAAGGGGAAGAAGGGCAAGACCCCTGTCAAGAGCTACAGCAAGGCTTTGAAGCAAAAGGTCAAGCGGTCCAAGGAATACAGGTGTTTCCACTGTGGCCAGCTGGGTCACTGGAAAAAGGACTGTAAAGCGCTCCAAGGAGATAAGAGGGGAAGCTTCGCTTCTGGCTCAGGTATATTCGTGACTGAGGTCATGTTTTCTTCTTCTATATCATGGGTGTTGGACACTGCATGTGGAGTTCACATTTGTTCAAATGTACAGGAACTCAAGAGAAGAAGGCAGGTGGGACAGCATGAAGTGGACCTACGAGTTGGAAACGGGGCACGGGTTGCTGCTGTTGCTGTAGGAGACTATTTCATTTCCTTACCATCTGGACTTGTATTGGAACTAAACAGTTGTTATTTTGTTCCCAGTATTACTAAAAATATTATCTCCATTCCTGCTCTTGTCAGGAAGGGATTTTCCTTTGAATGCAATATTTCAAAGTGTATTTTGTCTTTAGATAATATTGTTTATGCAACTGGTTCAATTAGCAATGGGTTATTCATGTTGGACATGGAATGTTCGATACAGCAAATCGATATTAAGAAAGCCAAGTATGCTGATGACAGCACCTTGCTATGGCATAGTCGTTTAGGCCATATAAACGAGAAACGCATTAAGCGGTTGCATGATAATGGACTGCTGGGATCATTCTCCTATAAGGAGATTGATACATGCAAGGCTTGTTTAATGGGTAAAATGACGAAGTTACCTTTTCCTCATAAAGGTCAAAGGGCTTCAGGTTTACTTGACCTAATACACAGTGATGTGTGTGGGCCATTTAGTAAACATGCCAGAGGTGGCTATCAGTACTTCATTACCTTTACTGATGATTTCAGTAGGTATGGCTATGTCTTTTTAATGAGACATAAGAGTGAATCTTTTGACAAGTTCAAAGAGTTCAAGAATGAAGTACAAAATAAGTTAGGCCGAAATATCAAGGCACTTCGCTCAGATCGAGGTGGAGAATACCTAAGTCATGCGTTTACTGACTATCTGAAGGAGTGTGGGATCATCTCACAGCTCACTCCGCCAGGAACACCGCAATGGAATGGTGTGTCCGAGAGGAGAAATAGAACGTTACTTGATATGGTTCGTTCTATGATGAGTCAGGCTAATCTACCTTACTCCTTTTGGGGTTTTGCGCTGGAAACAGCTGCAAAGGTACTAAACCGAGTGCCATCCAAGGCAGTTTCTAAGACTCCATATGAGTTATGGTATGGAAAACAGCCGAGCTTGACATTTATCAGGATCTGGGGCTGCGAGGCTTATGTCAAAAAGCTCGCCTCTGGGAAACTAGAGAGCAGATCTGACAAATGTATCTTTGTCGGTTACCCTAAGGAAACTAAGGGTTATTATTTCTACGATCCCAATGAGAACAAGGTTTTTGTTGCTCGGACGGCCATATTTCTTGAGAAGGAGTTTCTTCTGCAAGAGGCTAGTGGGAGAGAAATAAAGTTGGATGAGAATCCAGAGGAAGGACAAAGTGACCAAGCACAGTTGGATGAGCCTGAGCCGGTAGAACAGGTTATTGAACAACCTGAGGCTCAAATATCACGGGAACCGCGAAGATCGGGAAGGATCCGTCGACAGCCTGAGCGCTATGACGGAGTCTACATCATTGATAATGATGAACCCCTCACTTATGCGGATGCGGTCAGTGGACCGGAGTCAGCGAGATGGCTTGAAGCTATGCGCGCCGAGATGGACTCCATGTCAGATAACCAAGTTTGGGATTTGGTTGATCCGCCTTCGGGAGTTATCCCTATAGGCTGTAAATGGATCTTCAAGAAGAAGATTGACATGGATGGTAACGTAGTTACCTATAAAGGCAGGCTTGTTGCGAAAGGTTTCAAACAAATCTACGGGATAGATTATGATGAAACTTTCTCACCTGTAGCCATGTTTAAGTCTATTCGGATTCTTTTCGCGATAGCTGCATATTATGATTATGAGATCTGGCAGATGGATGTGAAAACAGCTTTCCTGAATGGAAATCTGGATGAGGATGTGTACATGACACAACCGGAAGGTTTCACTAATCCAGCAGATCGTCATAAGATATGCAAGTTAAAGAAGTCCATTTATGGACTTAAGCAAGCATCAAGAAGCTGGAATATTCGTTTTGATGAATCAGTCACCGAATTTGGTTTCATCAAGAACGAGGATGACCCGTGTGTATATAAGAGGTTTAGTGGGAGCGTGATTACTTTCCTAGTCCTCTACGTCGATGACATCTTGATCATTGGAAATGACATTCCTGAAATGCATGCTGTGAAGGCATGGCTAAGGAAATGTTTCCAGATGAAAGATCTAGGAGAAGCTGCCTATGTGTTAGGTGTGAAGATCTACAGGGATAGATCTAAGAGGCTTCTCGGGCTGTGCCAGAGTACTTACATCGATAAAGTCCTGGAGAGATTTCATTTAGAGAATTCTAAACGAGGATATCTTCCAGTCAGACATGGTCTGAATCTTTCAAAGAGTCAGTGTCCACAAACACAGACTGAGAAAGATGAAATGGACAATACGCCTTATGCTTCGGCTATTGGTTCCATTATGTATGCGATGTTGTGTACTCGCCCAGACGTCGCTTACGGGTTAAGCGTGACCAGTCGTTTTCAAAGTAATCCAGGTTTGGCGCACTGGATTGCAGTCAAGAACATCCTAAAATATCTGCGGAGGACCAAAGATATGTTCTTGATATATGGTGGTCAGGAAGAACTCAGTATAGAGGGATATACTGACGCTTCGTTCCAGTCTGACCAGGATGATTTCCGATCGCAATCAGGCTATGTTTTTAGCTTGAATGGAGGAGCAGTGGTGTGGAAGAGTTTCAAACAGTCAACTGTTGCTGATTCCACAACAGAAGCCGAGTATGTTGCAGCCTCGGAAGCATCCAAGGAGGCAGTGTGGATTCGTAAGTTCGTGAGAGAACTTGGTGTTGTTCCTTCGAGTGCAGATCCTTTGGTTATCTTCTGTGATAACACTGGAGCAATCGCACAAGCAAAGGAACCACGGTCGCACCAGAAGTCCAAGCACATACAGAGACGGTTTCATTTGATCAGGGAGATCATAGATCGTGGCGAGATCAAAATCTGCAAGGTTCATACAGATGACAATCTGGCAGACCCGCTTACCAAGCCTCTGGCGCAGCAGAAGCATGAGAAGCACTGTAATAACATGGGTTTGAGATTTCTCAACCATTAGATTAAGTGCAAGTGGGAGATTGTTGGGGTATGCCCTTAAGGCTAATGTTTGAGGCCATGGGAATGTATCAGTATCATGTAATAAACTGTTATGTTTATAAAGGCATGGTTATTATTCAGTTGTTTACATTGTCTGCTGCAATATATGTTCTTCTGAATAATGTCTCAAAGCTGTTCAGCTAGGCTGACATGCTATAAGTCCTTAGTCGAGATATCTTGGTGAACATGAGACAGCCTTGATATGGTTGAGACTAATATGTGTTCTAATCTTATAGGATGCTTCGAGCATGGAATAAGATGTAGACTCATGGGTACAATGGATGTACTGGACAGACCCTACTAGGATGTTCAATTGTTTGTCACAATGTGAATATTCCTTGAATATGACAAGTGGCACATTTCCTCTGACTTGAGATCGCTTGTGTTTTCTGAATGATGATTGTCATCATTTTGAGGTAGTTCAATATCATTTGAAACATAATGGTTATAGACTATCTTGGATGGTGAGCTTGAATCAGGTTAGGGCACTAGTGATAGACATAGGATTGCCGTCTCCTTGTTTAAGGAGTGTGATGTTCTAAAGGGGCCCCCTGGATGAGATGATTGAGAGAGTGTATGGCCATACCCAGGTGACAGTGTTCATCTGTTCTAATCATGCTCATCATATTGGAGTTACAAGCTTGACAGGCTTGTCCAATAAGAACATCCAGTGGCAAAGGAAATATGTATGCTTTGTGAGTTGATTCACACTTGTGCTGTATTTTGGGTGTAGTCTTGGAAGACTCTTTTCTTTATATCGGGAGACAGTGATGTGTTGCTAGATACCCCTCACTGATCGTGATAATGAGAATTATCGTTACCGACATTTAAAGAAAACCCTCAGGGTCGCACAATTTGATGATATGGCTTACTTAAGTTAGATCGTGTGGACTGAATTGTTTGGGTTCAGTTTAAAGGGATTTAATCTCTGATCGTAAGTGAGATCTGGTCTGATCATGTTTGATTGATTAGGGCATTAGATCGGTAAGCTTTGATCGAGAGATTGGATGCTAGATTGGTCAGATCAGGAGCATCAAAGAGATCGACGGTTAGATCTGGAGCCTTAGGGTTTAATTTGATCTAAGCCTTGTCGCTTGGCTTATTTGGTTTTTGGACCGAACCAACATGAACCGGCTCATGGATGAGCGCATGGTTCAAGGGTGAAGTGAGTTGCGATTGGGGTAAACCCATGACCGCAAGTGGTGAAGTGGTATGCTATTTTTAGATAGCACTTCCCTACGTGACCACGACTCACGATTCACGCCTTTCTCTTCTTGTCGTTTGACGCTCATCTCTCGCTGAAGAGCATCCATCTCTCGGGGTTTTTCCATTCGAGAAAGAGAGAGGTTGACGAAAATAAGGAGGAAGAAAATCGCCAAGCAAAGAAGATCTCCTTCCCTTCCATTCGAGAAGAACACCTTGACGCCTTGCTAGCACAAGGAGCATCAAGGAGTAGGCACATCTTTCATCTTGTGTGCGTATCTTCAGGAGGAGAGCGGCATCACTCTCTGCTTCCAAGGCGCCATCTAGAAATGGCTATGGTATGGTTCTATCTCATCTATGCAATCGGTTTTGTTAATCATATAACATGAAAGATCCTAAGAAGCCCTCTCCGCTGCGTTCTCCCTTAATATGCGCCTCACTTGGGTTTCGCCCCCCCCTTATCTGGGGACCTTCATTTTCTGGTTTGGGAGTTACATGGAAGGGGAACCGCAGGCCATCATGGAAGAGATAAAACTCAAGCTTTAGTGGAAGAGAGATTCTATTGGCCCTCTATCTATAAGGACGTTTCAAAGATTGTGAGTCATTGCCAAGTATGTCAAGTGGCCAAAACCTAAAAGCATAATACCGGACATTACATGCCTCTACCTATACCGGATGGTCCTTGGCAAGACTTGAGCATGGATTTTGTGCTCGGTCTACCCAAAACTAGTGCTCACCATGACTCTATCTTCGTGGTGGTAGACCGGTTCTCTAAAATGGCACATTTCATACCTTGTAGTAAAACCACAGATGCCTCCCATGTTGCTAGGTTGTTTTTTTAGAGAGGTGGTCCGTTTACATGGTTTACCATATACTATTGTCTCAGATCGTGATACCAAGTTTGTAGGACATTTTTGGATTACTCTATGGAAACTCTTGGGAACAAAACTGAATTTTTCAACAGCATACCACCCTCAATCCGACGGGTAAACAGAGGTGATAAACGGATCATTGGGAAATATTTTGAGATGCCTTATTGGGGAACACCCGGGCACTTGGGATAAGTTATTGCCCACTGCGGTGTTAGGGTATGCCCTTAAGGCTAATGTTTGAGGCCTTGGGTTATTGTCAGTATCATGTATAAACTAAATATATTTGTTTCCAAGGCAATTGTTGTTATTCAGATTGTTACATTATCTGCTGTTATATGTATACTTCTGAGTAATGTCTCGATGATGTTCAGTTTAGCTGACATTCAGTATTGTCCTTAGTCGAGATATCATGGTGAACGTGAGACAGCCTTGGTATGATTGAGACTAATATGTGTTCTAATCTTATAGGATGCTTCGAGCATGGAATAAGATTTAGACACATAGGTGCATTGGATGTACTGGACTGACCCTTCTCAGGATATTCAATTGTTTGTCACAATGTGAATAATCCTTGTATGCAAGCAAGTGGTATATTCCCTCTGACTTGAGATCATTTGTGTTTCTAAGTGATGATTGGCATTATCTTGAGGTAGTTCCATATCGTTTGAAAGATAATGATTAAGGATTATCTTGGATAGTGGGCATGAGTCATGTTAGGGTACTTGTGATAGATATAGGATTGCCTCTCCTGGTTGGAGTGAGATGTTCTAAAGGGGCCCTATGGATGAAATGGTTGAGAATGTGTATGGCCATACCCAGACGACTATGTTCATCTGATCTAACCATTTTCATCATGTTGGAATCACAGGCTTGACACGCTTGTCCGACGAGAACATTCAGTGGCAAAGGGAAACATATATATCAAGTGAATGAGTTTCACACTTGTGCTGAAGTTTGGGAGTAGTCTTGGAAGACTCTTTCCTTCATATTGGAAGACAGTGATGTGTTGCTAGATACCTCTCTCTGGTCGTGATAATGTAAGTTATCATTACCGACATTGAAGGAAACCCTTAGGGTCGCACAATTTGATGATATGGCTTACTTATGTCACATCGTGTGGACTGGAATTATTCTAGTTCAGTTTAAAGGAATTTAAGCTCTGATTAAAAGTGAGATCTAGTCTAATCATGTTTGATTGATTAGGACATGTGATCGGTAAGCTTTGATCGGAGGATTGAAGCTTGATCGTAAAGATCAGGGGTTCAATGTGATGTGTGGTTAGATCTTGAGCCATTTGGTTCAAAGAAGATTATAACCAGGGCTGGTTTGATTTGGTGCTTGAACCAAATTGAAATTGAACCGGTTCACTTATGAACGCATGGTTCAATTAAAAGGGGAGTTTTCGATCACTTAAAGGGAGTTATGGAGGGAGTTACAAATTCGGTACTTACCATAAGTGGTGGCCGAATTTTTCCTTTGGTGATACACGGTTTTCGATTCCCCCTCTCGCCTCCTCCTCTCTTCACTCTCGTGTGTGGATCATCTTCACGCAAGGAAGAGAAGCTTGACCGGCCAAAGGGGACACACATCTTCCTTTCCTAGAGACGATCAAGACTCCTTGGTGTCTTTGTTGGGTCCCCTTCTAGGGGGAGCGCAAGCGGATAAAACCCCTTTCAAGAGGGGGGGGGGGGCCGAAAACCCTAAGAGTGGGTGGCGCATATTTCATTCAATCCATGAAGATGCTAGGGTTTCAACTAATCGCATGTTACATGTTCTCATGATCAACTTCGAACGATTGAATGGATAAGAGAGAATTCATACCATTGCCATGAGGATTGGACTCGGCTTGGAAGCTAGAGAACGATAGGGTTCTCCTCCAAAGTGTGCCACACACAAGAAGAAATTGGCCTACACCTTGTCGTCCTTGTGCTAGCAAGGCTTCAAGGTTCCTTTTCGTATGGAAGGGAAGGGAAAATCTTGCTTGGCGAGACTCCTTTCTCTTGTTTTCGTCCAGTCGTCTCTTCACCGAATTGGAGAAGAATTCACAAGAGAATTCGACAAGTGAGTAACCTCCCACACTAATGTGGAGGCGTTACACACAATCCACTTGAAACCGAATTCCAAAGATGGAAAGTATTGAAGGCTTAAGCGTTCACCCAAAGTGAACCAAGCCCTTAACTCACCTCCCATGAACCATGCGCTCATCCATGAGCCGGTTCAATGTCGGTTTGGTCCAAGACCAATTAACCCAAGCCATATGGTCTAGATCACAATAAACCCTAAAGGTTCAAGATCCAACCGTTCATTTCTTGATGCTCCTGATCTCATCGATCTAGCATTATCTCTCTCGATCGAAGCTTACCGATCTCAAGCCCTAATCAATCAAACATGATCAGACCAGATCTCACTTACAATCAGAGATTAAATCCCTTTAAACTGAACCCAAACAATTCAGTCCACACGATCTGACTCAAGTAAGCCATATCATCAAATTGTGCGACCCTGAGGGTTTCCTTTAAATGTCGGTAACGATAACTAACGTTATCACGATCAGTGAGGGGTATCTAGCAACACATCACTGTCTCCCGATATAAAGGAAAGAGTCTTCCAAGACTACTCCCAAATCACAGCACAAGTGTGAATCTTCTTCACAAGGCATACATGTGTCCTTTGCCACTGGATGTTCTTATTGGACAAGCCTGTCAAGCTTGTAACTCCAATATGATGAGCATGATTAGATCAGATGAACATAGTCACCTGGGTATGGCCATACACTATCTCAATCATCTCATCTAGGGGAGCCCTTTAGAACATCACACTCCTTAAACAAGGAGACGGCAATCCTATATCTATCACTAGTGTCCTAACCTGACTCATGATCATTATCCAAGATAGTCTATAATCATTATATTTCAAATGATATTGAAATACCTCAAAATAATGACATTCATCATTTAGAAACACAAGTGATCTCAAGTCAAAGGACATGTGCCACTTGGTGCTTACAAGGAATATTCACATTGTGACAACCAACTGAATATCCTAGTAGGGTCTGTCCAGTACATCCAATGTACCCATGAGTCTACATCTTATTCCATGCTCGAAGCATCCTATAAGATTAGAACACATATTAGTCTCAATCATATCAAGGCTGTCTCAAGTTCACCAAGATATCTCGACTAAGGACATATGCATGTCAGCATAGCTGAACAGCTTTGAGACATTATTCAGAAGTACACTTATTACAGCAGACAAGGTAACAACCTGAATAATAACCATGCCTTTATAAACTCAAGAGTTTATTACATGATACTTATACAATCCCAAGGCCTCAAACATTAGCCTTAAGGGCATACCCCAACAATCTCCCACTTGCACTTAATCTAATGGTTGAGAAACCTCAAACCCATATTATTACAGTGCTTCTCATGCTTCTGCTGCGCCAGAGGCTTGGTAAGCAGGTCAGCCAGATTGTCGTCTGTATGAACTTTGCAGATTTTGATCTCACCTCGATCAATGATCTCCCGGATCAAGTGAAACCGTCTCTGTATGTGCTTGGATTTCTGGTGCGACCGTGGTTCCTTTGCTTGTGCGATTGCTCCAGTGTTATCACAGAAGATAACCAAAGGATCTGCACTCGAAGGAACAACACCAAGTTCTCTCACGAACTTACGAATCCACACTGCCTCCTTGGATGCTTCCGAGGCTGCAACATACTCGGCTTCTGTTGTGGAATCAGCAACAGTTGACTGTTTGAAACTCTTCCACACCACTGCTCCACCATTCAAGCTAAAAACATAGCCTGATTGCGATCGGAAATCATCCTGGTCCGACTGGAACGAAGCGTCAGTATATCCCTCTATACTGAGTTCTTCCTGACCACCATATATCAAGAACATATCTTTGGTCCTCCGCAGATATTTTATAATGTTCTTGACTGCAATCCAGTGCGCCAAACCTAGATTACTTTGGAATCGACTGGTTACGCTTAACCCGTAAGCGACGTCAGGGCGAGTACACAACATCGCATACATAATGGACCCAATAGCCGAAGCATAAGGCGTATTGTCCATTTCATCTTTCTCAGTCTGTGTTTGTGGACACTGACTCTTCGAAAGATTCAGACCATGTCTGACTGGAAGATATCCACGTTTAGAATTCTCTAAATGGAATCTCTCCAGGACTTTATCGATGTAAGTACTCTGGCACAGCCCGAGAAGCCTCTTAGATCTATCCCTGTAGATCTTCACACCTAATACATAGGCTGCTTCTCCTAGATCTTTCATCTGGAAACATTTTCCTAACCATGCTTTAACAGCATGCAATTCAGGAATATCGTTTCCAATGATTAAGATATCATCGACGTAGAGGATTAGGAATGTAATCACGCTCCCACTAAACCTCTTATATACACACGGGTCGTCCTCGTTCTTGATGAAACCAAACTCAGAGATTGATTCATCAAAACGAATATTCCAGCTTCTTGATGCTTGTTTAAGTCCATAAATGGACTTCTTTAACTTGCATATTTTATGACGATCTGCTGGATTAGTGAAACCTTCAGGTTGTGTCATATACACATCCTCATCCAGATTTCCATTAAGGAAAGCTGTTTTCACATCCATCTGCCAGATCTCATAATCGTAATATGCAGCTATCGCGAAAAGAATCCGAATAGACTTAAACATGGCTACAGGAGAGAAAGTTTCATCATAATCTATCCCGTAGATTTGTTTGAAACCTTTCGCTACTAGCCTGCCTTTATAGGTAACCACGTTACCATCCATGTCAATCTTCTTCTTGAAGATCCATTTACAGCCTATAGGGATTACTCCCGAAGGCGGATCAACCAAATCCCAGACTTGGTTATCTGACATGGAGTCCATCTCGGCTCGCATAGCTTCAAGCCATCTAGCTGACTCCGGTCCACTGATCGCATCCGCATAGGTGAGGGGTTCATCATTATCAATGATGTAGACTCCGTCATAGCGCTCAGGCTGTCGACGGATCCTTCCCGATCTTCGCGGTTCCCGTGATATCTGAGCCTCAGGTTGTTCAATAACCTGTTCTACCGGCTCAGGCTCATCCAACTGTGCTTGACTACTTTGTCCTTCATCTGGATTCTCATCCAGTTTTATTTCTCTCCCACTGCCCTCTTGCAGAAGAAATTCCTTCTCAAGAAATATGGCAGTCCGAGCAACAAATACCTTGTTCTCCTTGGGATCGTAGAAATAATAACCCTTAGTTTCCTTAGGGTAACCGACAAAGATACATTTGTCAGATCTGCTCTCTAGTTTCCCAGAGGCGAGCTTTTTGACATAAGCCTCGCAACCCCAGATCCTGATAAATGTCAAGCTAGGCTGTTTCCCATACCATAACTCATATGGCGTTTTAGAAACTGCCTTGGATGGCACTCGGTTTAGTACCTTTGCAGCTGTTTCCAGTGCAAAACCCCAAAAGGAGTATGGAAGAGTAGCCTGACTCATCATAGAACGAACCATGTCAAGTAACGTTCTATTTCTCCTCTCAGACACACCATTCCATTGCGGTGTTCCTGGCGGAGTGAGCTGTGAGATAATCCCACACTCTTTCAGATAGTCAGTAAATTCTCGACTTAGGTATTCTCCACCTCGATCAGAATGAAGTGCCTTGATATTTCGGCCTAACTGATTTTGTACTTCATTTTTGAACTCTTTGAACTTGTCAAAAGATTCACTTTTATGTCTCATTAGATAGACATACCCATACCTACTGAAATCATCAGTAAAGGTAATGAAGTACAGATAGCCACCTCTGGCATGTTTACTAAATGGCCCACACACATCACTGTGTATTAGGTCAAGTAAACCTGAAGCCCTTTGACCTTTATTAGGAAAAGGTGACTTCGTCATTTTACCCATCAAACAAGCTTTGCATGTATCAATCTCCTCATAGGAGAATGATCCCAGCAGTCCATGATCATGCAACCGCTTAATGCGCTTCTCGTTTATATGGCCTAAATGACTATGCCATAGCAAGGTGCTGTCATCAGCATACTTGGCTTTCTTATTATCAATGTTTTGTATAGAACATTCCATGTCCAACATGAATAACCCATTGTTAATTGAACCAGTTGCATACACAATATTATCATAAGTTAAAACACACTTTGAAGTCTTGCATTCAAAGGAAAAACCCTTCCTGACAAGAGCAGGAATGGAGATAATATTCTTGGTAATACTGGGTACAAAATAACAATTGTTTAATTCTAATACAATGCCAGATGGTAAAGAAATGAAATAGTCTCCTACAGCAACAGCAGCAACCCGTGCCCCGTTTCCAACGCGTAGGTCTACCTCATGCTGTCCCACCTGCCTTCTTCTCTTGAGTTCCTGTACATTTGAACAAATGTGAACTCCACATGCAGTGTCCAACACCCATGAAATAGAAGAAGAAGATAACATGACCTCAGTCACATATATACCTGAGCCAGAAGCGATGCTTCCCCTCTTATCTCCTTGGAGCGCTTTACAGTCCTTTTTCCAGTGACCCAGCTGGCCACAATGGAAACACCTGTTGTCCTTCGACCGCTTAACCTTCTGTTTCAGAGCCTTACTGTAGTTCTTGACAGGGGCTTTGCCCTTCTTCCCCTTCTTCTTGTTCCTGGAAAGAACCATCAAGACAGAGGTTGAAGGCTTTCCCTTCAGAGTTTCCTCAGTAGTCAAGAGCATATTCAGCAGCTCTGCCGGAGTACAATCGATCTTGTTCATATTAAAGTTAATAATGAACGCATCGAAAGAGGGCGGGAGAGACTGCAGAATTATGTCTACAGCAAGCTCCTGGTTGACGGTATGCCCCAGTTTCTCCAGAGCCTCCTTGTGCCCAATCATCTTGAGCACGTGAGCTCCCACTCGGCTCCCTTCAGCCAGTTTGCTCTGAAAGAAGAGCTTCGTCAGATTATAGCGTTCTGTCCTCGCCTGTGCAGCATACAGCATCTTGAGGTTCGCTATAATCTCTATAGCCGACATATCCTCATGCTGACGCTGCAGCGGTGGCGTCATAGATGCTAGCATCAGGCAAGCGACATCAATGCTATCATTGACGTGCTTTTCATAGGCATCGCGAACCGCCCTTGCGGCGTTCGCAGCGGGTTGAGGCGGCACTGCCGTCTCGAGGACATACAGTTTCCTCTCTGCCTTAAGAACGATCTTAAGGTGTCCGAACCAGTCAGAGAAGTTTGGCCCTCCAAACTTCTCCCTTTCCAGTAGGGATCGCACATTGAAGCTCATGGTGTTCGTTGCTGCAGGTATCTACAACAATGCAAGAACAGCAAGGTTAGTATCAATGTTTAGAATCTATCCAGGACTTAAGAAAGATTCTTTTCTCACTATTTTGTCTGACTGAAAAATCCAGTAAACAGTCCGAAAGAGTAACACTCTTTTAGTGAGATGGGATCCAGATTTCATACTTGGTCTCCGCGTCCCGCTCAGGCGAGATAAGATGCACAGAGATGACAAGCATTAATTTCTAGTAGGCTGTCCCAGCCAATCGCCAACCCGTGCGATTCCCCTTCATCTGGGCAATCCAGCAGACTGTGCCAACTGAGTTGGTACAACACAGTCTCTGATCCCACAGATGGCTGCCTCCATGTGCTACCATATGCGCCACATATGTAGCCTACATGGTCCAGCTGACCCGACCTACTCCCTGGACCACCACGTGCTATGCTGAGCAACGAGAAGCGATAAATCCCTTCTCTGTAACACGCAGGTGAAATCCAGCACCGTCTGAAGATAGATGGACGTGCCCACTGAGTGGGTACAACACGGCTCCAACGATAGTCAGAACGGTGAGGTTTCGCGTCAGAAGGCTTTTCGAGCTTGATATGTTAGCGTTGGATTTTACCGGTCTTTTATCTTCTTCACTATCATTCAAGTCCTATGGTGATAGCAGAAGATAAACACATGCAATTCTAATTATATAAGCAATAAATAGAAAGCATGATCTTATGTGGTAAAAGCCCATGAACCCTAGTAAGACCTTAATTTTACTTAAGTCTTCACTTGAGCTCTTTTGCATCTCATCTGGTCCAACCCAGGGCCCTAGCGCCAAGAGCACCTCAGGTGCGCCACCAGCTGAATGCCCCTCTTGGATGTGTGCCTTTATGCTCTTGTCTAATCAAAATACATTTTGATCTATCTAGACAAGCTTTGACTCGCAGGTCAATTATACAATAGATTAACAAAAATGTGATTCGCAGATCACAATAATATTAACTTATAATTAACCAGGCACGCAGGCCCCAGCACAGCACACAATAGGGCAACCCACATAAGATTAAATAAACAAGCATCATGGCATCATTCAATCAATCATGTGATCCATAGACAAAATAAAAATTTTCAAATCCCATTGGAATCAATTTTACTTGTCTTATGTGCCCTACTACCTTACAATGGTCCATTGATAGGGATCCACTCATCAATCTAGTTAGATCCAAGCCCTTGCATGCACCAAGTCCTAACTGACTCGAGTTGACCTAATGGTCAACCATGCATGCCCCTAGGGCTGAACAACCAACATGAGTTCTGGCAAGCGGGTGTGACCCCGGGCCTAACTCATGTGTGTTCACTGGTTGTCTCAACCAGACCTTGCTACACGCCATTGATGCAGTCAACCTATAGCCACCTCGTGCTTGCGCACAGGTGCTATCTGGTCGACCCATCTAGGCTGTCAGATGGTCTGATCAGACTAGCTTGATCTATACAAGATGATGCTTTCAACCCCATCAACCCATCTAAGGGTTTACAATAGGTGCAACTTAGATCTAGTTGGGCGCGCATGTCATTTAGGGTTTGAAAAATACAATTACAATAACATGAACCGCAACCAACATACATGCGCCAATCATCTAGCGCCAAGATAACTCTTATACATGCGCAAATCTAAACATACTATCAACTAGTATACTCGCATGAAGAGAAAAAACATAGATCTAAGCAACAAACATACATGGATCACTCAAAGCAATCAAAAGAACATATAAGACCGGCTTTGATACCAATTGTTGGGTCCCCTTCTAGGGGGAGCGCAAGCGGATAAAACCCCTTTCAAGAGGGGGGGGGGGCCGAAAACCCTAAGAGTGGGTGGCGCATATTTCATTCAATCCATGAAGATGCTAGGGTTTCAACTAATCGCATGTTACATGTTCTCATGATCAACTTCGAACGATTGAATGGATAAGAGAGAATTCATACCATTGCCATGAGGATTGGACTCGGCTTGGAAGCTAGAGAACGATAGGGTTCTCCTCCAAAGTGTGCCACACACAAGAAGAAATTGGCCTACACCTTGTCGTCCTTGTGCTAGCAAGGCTTCAAGGTTCCTTTTCGTATGGAAGGGAAGGGAAAATCTTGCTTGGCGAGACTCCTTTCTCTTGTTTTCGTCCAGTCGTCTCTTCACCGAATTGGAGAAGAATTCACAAGAGAATTCGACAAGTGAGTAACCTCCCACACTAATGTGGAGGCGTTACACACAATCCACTTGAAACCGAATTCCAAAGATGGAAAGTATTGAAGGCTTAAGCGTTCACCCAAAGTGAACCAAGCCCTTAACTCACCTCCCATGAACCATGCGCTCATCCATGAGCCGGTTCAATGTCGGTTTGGTCCAAGACCAATTAACCCAAGCCATATGGTCTAGATCACAATAAACCCTAAAGGTTCAAGATCCAACCGTTCATTTCTTGATGCTCCTGATCTCATCGATCTAGCATTATCTCTCTCGATCGAAGCTTACCGATCTCAAGCCCTAATCAATCAAACATGATCAGACCAGATCTCACTTACAATCAGAGATTAAATCCCTTTAAACTGAACCCAAACAATTCAGTCCACACGATCTGACTCAAGTAAGCCATATCATCAAATTGTGCGACCCTGAGGGTTTCCTTTAAATGTCGGTAACGATAACTCACGTTATCACGATCAGTGAGGGGTATCTAGCAACACATCACTGTCTCCCGATATAAAGGAAAGAGTCTTCCAAGACTACTCCCAAATCACAGCACAAGTGTGAATCTTCTTCACAAGGCATACATGTGTCCTTTGCCACTGGATGTTCTTATTGGACAAGCCTGTCAAGCTTGTAACTCCAATATGATGAGCATGATTAGATCAGATGAACATAGTCACCTGGGTATGGCCATACACTATCTCAATCATCTCATCTAGGGGGGCCCTTTAGAACATCACACTCCTTAAACAAGGAGACGGCAATCCTATATCTATCACTAGTGTCCTAACCTGACTCATGATCATTATCCAAGATAGTCTATAATCATTATATTTCAAATGATATTGAAATACCTCAAAATAATGACATTCATCATTTAGAAACACAAGTGATCTCAAGTCAAAGGACATGTGCCACTTGGTGCTTACAAGGAATATTCACATTGTGACAACCAACTGAATATCCTAGTAGGGTCTGTCCAGTACATCCAATGTACCCATGAGTCTACATCTTATTCCATGCTCGAAGCATCCTATAAGATTAGAACACATATTAGTCTCAATCATATCAAGGCTGTCTCAAGTTCACCAAGATATCTCGACTAAGGACATATGCATGTCAGCATAGCTGAACAGCTTTGAGACATTATTCAGAAGTACACTTATTACAGCAGACAAGGTAACAACCTGAATAATAACCATGCCTTTATAAACTCAAGAGTTTATTACATGATACTTATACAATCCCAAGGCCTCAAACATTAGCCTTAAGGGCATACCCCAACAGTCTTTGCTAGCACAAGGAACACAAGGAAGAAAGCTTTTCTCATCTTGTGTGTGACATCTTTGGAGAAGAGGCACTCGCCCCTTTCATCTTCCAAGTCGCCTCTCACATCATGGCACAGGTAATACTCTAACTTGTCCTATACAAGTTATAGAAGGTTGATCATGTGCACATGTCATGCGATCCTAGTATTTCCGCTGCGACAAGTTTTTCTTTGGAATAATACTTGTGACCTAGGTTCTCTTTTATGCGGAGTTTTCTTTTAATAGTGCTGTTAATAGGACAACAGGTGCCAGCCCATTCCAGATCAATCTAGGATATCAGCCCCGTAAACCCATAGACCTTGTGCCTTTGCCCTCACCCTTCAAGACCAGCCATTCAGCCCTATCTTTTGCACAACATATTGTTAAAATCCACAATGAAGTCAAGGACAACATTGCTAAGCATACTCTTAAATACCAAACTGCAGCTAACACTCATAAACTTTGTGCCTCTTTTCATGAAGGGGACTTGGTAATTTTCAGGAACAGGAAGGAAAGACAGCAAGGCGCCAATAACAAGTTGCAACCATGAGGGATGGGGCCTTTATGAGTCATCAAGAAAATTAATGACAACGCTTACACTTTGGACCTTCCACCAGCTCTTGGGATTCATCCCATGGTCAATGTGGAGGACCTCACATTATACAGGAAGCTGGTTCCCATCTTGCCACTCCCCATGCCGCCAGAAGCCTGCAACATCCTGGAGGAGCAGCAACGTTTCACAAGCAATGGAGTTCAGCATTACTATCTTATCAAGTGGAGTGATCACACCGAACATTGGGTACCTGAAGAAGAAGCGCAACAACTCCTACCGGCACAGCTAGAGGACTTCAAATTTAATTCTCCGGAGGAGAATTCTACTACCCCCGAGAAAGCAGATGCAGAGCAAGACCAAGAAGATCCAAAAGGATCAAGAAGCCCCCAATCCGGTATGGGATGACCACCTAAAGAATCTTATCTATGGAACTTGTCTTTGAACCTTTATTTATGTTGCTTTCATTTGCTTAGCTTTGATAAATTGTTAACTCTTGGTCCAAGCTAGTCTTGATGTTTGTAGGGCTAGTTATTGGATAATTTTGTGATTAAACTCTGATGTCATTGTTGTAGTTTAGGGCCTAGCCTAGGATTTACTTTCAAGCTTTTGTTTTTATTTTTAGTTGATGTAATAGGGTGTTGTATCCTAGGTTCTTTCACATGTAAGGCACCTACATGGCACCTATGTTTCCCAACACTTACGCTATGGCTGCAAGCAAGCTCCCACAACAATCAAAGACATCAGCCACTTCAACATCGTCATGACAACCAGCCTCCACAACGTCAGTCAAACTTGTCAACATACATGTCAACATGCCACTTCAACGTCAGTCAAACTTGTCAACAACATCTTCAACACATGCACGACAACTAATATTGCTGCCAGCTCAAGACCGCATGCAAACCAACCAGCATGTGCAAGAAACACTTTCTAGCTCAGACCAAAGCCATCCACAGTCACCAATCCTGTCAAGCAAAGACCAAGTCCAATGCCGCCCCAACCACCAATCAACTCAAGCAGCCAAGAGCTGCCAGCACCAGCGAAGAAGGCCAAGAGTCACTACTTTCATTGTAACATTGGGAAACAAGGTTTAAAGACCATGTAGTTTTAACAATTGCACTAAGTTGAAATTTCTGAGAAAAAACCTGCGTTAGCGTGTGCTTGCCGAGGTGTGCTGGAAGGCCCTTGTTGCTTGTGTTGAGGGTGAGCCGGAAGGCCCCTTGTGTCCTTGTGGGTGAGCCGGAAGGCCCCTTGTGTCCTTGAGGGTGAGCCTTTGGCCCCTCTTCCATATCCCCTGAAGGCGTGCTGGAAGGCCCTTCACACCACCATCTCGCTGATTACTAATCCAACATTCCCTCTCGCAAATTCTGGCGGATGAGGAGCCGAGACACCTGCTGAAGTGCTGAAGCTAGATTTCATACGTATCGTTCCAATCTTCACCTGGGATATCATTTCCGGAAGTCATTGGCTGAAAATTATGAAGGGGGTTTGGTCCCCTTCCCTCAAGGGGACCCAAGGTGTTTTCAACCCATCATTCTCTTATAATTTGAATTGCATGCTGAAATTTCTAAAATAATCTGTGCAATACTTGACACTAGTTGACTGAAATCATAATAGAGCTACATACTTAAGGGGTTCCTTGGGCAAGGATTTTCAATCCTACATTACTTGTTTTCATCCAATCTCATGGTAATGACTAAATTAGGTTCTCACCTGGGTATGGACATACACTCTCAGTCATTGAACCATAGAGGAGCTCCATGGATATCGTGCTTCCCTTAGGAAGGGGCAAATCCTTTGTCTTTACATTGATCTTCTCATATGAGTCGTGACATACTCAATGACATCTGTTATGACCTGCCAACTACGGCGAGGTGTTATGTTGCATCAAAGCATGCCTATAACCATATAGAAGAGTCAATGACCTCAAGTCTGAGGATCAATGCATCTCCTATCACTTCTAAGGAAAACTTAAGACACCAAGTCATTGCCTCACAGCAAATCGATCCAGCATATCTACCACTGATATACCCATATGTTTGCGCTAGCACCTCGTGCCTAACGAGCCCATATACCAGTCCCACAAGTACCATAGTTGTCCCATATCCTCTATGGTACATTGACTGGGGACAGTCATTTGAGTATAGATCCAATCTGTCTCTAGGGACGTTATCATGTCAGTATATAATCGCAGATATAAACAGACAATGCCAGAATGATATATATAAAATATCAGAGTCAAGTAGTATAAAAATAGACCAATACTAGGTCTTAGAGCATATACACTAACAGGGGCATAGTCTCTTAGCCTCTGTGCTAATCGCCTAGTTTTGAACAAGATTAAGCACTTAGCTATTCTTAGTGCACTATAGAACAGAATTTCAAAGCTTGGTTTGTTGCTAGTGGAATTTAACTTGTACTAAATCATGGAGGCTAATACAAATAGGATGATTCTTTTAAATGGTTCAAATTATTACAAATAAAGAGATCTCCTTTATGTGAAAGACTATTTTCAACAAGTTTTTCATTGATAAACAGCCCAAAGGTAAGAGTAAAGCTGAGTGGGCTATTGCACAAGCATTTGTGTGGCCATATAAAGCAATGATTAGATGATAATGTGTTAAACTATATTTGTAGAGAAACAAATGCCAAAACATTGTGGTCCAAGCTTGAGAATTTGTATGCTCGAAAGATCGACAATAATTAGTTGTATTTGATGAAGCTTATCATGTATTTGAGGCTCAAAGATAGTGGCGTAGTGAATGATCACATAAATACATTTCAAGTAATTCTTAATCAGTTGGCTAAAATGGGCACTAAGTATGATGATGAGATTGAAGGGTTGTTGCTTCCTTGTACATTATTGGACTCATAGGAGACTTTAAGAATGACTTTATTTAACACATCTCCAGAAGGTGTCATGATAATGAACTTGGCCTAGAATGGTATTATGAAGAGGAATGAAAAATGAGGGTGCAAGGCTCAAGGCTCTACTCCTCATTTAGAGCTGCTAGTTGTTCAAAGATCTGGGATAAGTCAAAGCACGGGTCTAAAGGCTTAAGATAAGGGCAAAGATAAAGTAAGAGACAAAAGTAGAGGCAAGTCAAACAAGTTTGTTAATATTGAATGCTACCTTTTTGGTAAAAAGAGACACATCAAAAAGTATTATTATGTGTTCAATGGAGAGAACAAGAAAGAAATGGACACTGAAAATAGCACTAAAATAGCCAAAGATAAAGATAGCAATGATAATGATCGCATTGGTATCACTTCTGGTTGATTCTTACTTGTTCGTGATAATAAAGTTGTGGATGTTGCCTCACATGACATGAGTTAGGTGGTTGATAGTGGTGCTACTACTCATGCTACTTCCAAGGGAGACTGTTTTGTCTCATATAAACCAGTTGAATATGAAACTGTGAAGACGAGTGATAACACAATTATTATTGTTGCAGGCATTGGTGATATTTGTTTAGAAACTGATGATGGCAATATGTTGATTCTCAAGAATGTTAAGTATGTTTCGAATATTTTCTTGAACTTGATTTCTATGAGCAAACTTGATGATGAAGGCCTTTGCAGCACATTCAAGAATGGTACATAGAAACTTAGTAGAGGTGCTATGGTTGTAGAAAAGGGTAAGAAGTTTTCTTCATTATATCTCATGCAGGCAAGGGTCTCTAACGACATTCTTAATACTGTAAAGAATGAAGATATTGAATTGTGAAACAAGAGGCAATGTCAAATTAGTAAAAAAAAAGGCATGATAGATTTGGTTAAGTAGAAGGTTCTTTATGGAGTCCAAATTAATAAGTTTAAGAGATATTCTCACTACATGGCAGGCAAATAAACTAGATTTTCATTTAAAAGTCATCCCCTTCAAGGAAGCCAAATATACTTGATTTGGTACATTCAGATGCTTGTAGTCCTATAAAGAAAAGTACATTGGGTGGTTATCTTTAGTTTGTCACATTCATTGATAATCATTCTAGGAAGACAAGGGTCTATACCTTGAAGACAAAATATCAAGTATTGCAAGTGGTCAAGCATTTTCAAGCATACGTTGAAAGAGAAACTATGAAGAGATTAAAGTGCATTAATGGTGGCAAGTATATTGGACCTTATAATGATTATTGCCTAGAACATGGTATAAAACATCAAAAGACACTTCCAAAGACTCCTCAGTTGAATGATGTAGTTGAAAGAATGAGCAGAACATTAATGGAGAGAGTCAGATGTTTGTTGTCACATGTTGGGTTATTTAGATCCTTTTGGGGCAAGGCTTTCGATACAACTGTGCATTTATTAAATTGCTTACCATGCATTCCTCTATAGTTGGATATACTTGAAAAGATATAGTCAGGTAAAGATATTTCTTATAATCATTTGAGAGTTTTTGGATGTATTTGTGCATGTTCCTAAAGATTAGAGGTTTAAGATAGATGTGAAGACATGTCAATTTATATTTCTTAGTTATGGTCATGGTGACTTTGGGTACAAACTGTATGATCTATTAGAAAGAAAATATTTAGGAGCATAGATGTGGTTTTTATAGAAGATCAAACAATGAAAGACATCAATAAGAATAAGAGTGAGTCTCCTCAATTTAATGGTGATTTGATTGATTTAGATATTGCTCCTTCTACACTATAATCTACTCAAGATGAAACATAAGGTGTTAATCACGATTTGGCTGAAACTAGTTCTTCTACATATGTTGATGTTCAAAAAGATGATGATAATGAGGATGTTGAGCTTTCAGAATCAAATGCTTCAGAACCTGTTATACCACTCAAGAGGTCCACTAAAGACATATAGCCTTCCACCAAGTATTCTCCAAATGAGGACATGTTATTGATTGATGAGGTAGAACTTGAATGTTATGAAGAAGTCTCTTAAGGAAAACTATACTTTTAATTTGGTAAAGCTACCTAAAGGAAATAAAGCTTTAAAAAATAGACAGATATTTAAACTAAAGCAAGAAGTGAATTCACTAATTCCACGATACAAAACTAGACATGTTGTCAAAGGATTCTAACAAAAAAAAAAGAGAATTGATTTTGATAAGATATTTGCTTCAGTTGTTAAGATATCATCTATTCATGTTGTTCTTGCCTTTGCAGCTAGTTTTGATTTAGAGGTTCAGCAAATGGATGTGAAAAAAGCATTCCTTCATAGTGATCTTGAGGAAGAGATTTATATGGAACAACTAGAGGGCTTTGAAGTTAAGGGTAAGGATGACTATGTGTGTAAGTTAAAGAAAAGTCTTTATGGCGGAGGCACCAGGATAGTCTGGTCTAAAATATTTGAATCAACTATGGGGAAGCAAGGCTATTGGAAGACAACTTATGATCAATATGTATTTATGAAAAGTTTCACTAATGATGATTTTATTATTTTACTGCTTTATGTGGATGACATGTTGATTGTTGGTAGAAATGCTTCTAGGATTGATCAATTAAAGACGTAGTTGAGCAAGTTCTTTGCTATGAAAGATCTAGGACAAGCAAGGAAAATGCTTGGTATAATGATAGATCGAGATAGAGCCAACAATAAGTTGATAATTTCACAAGAGAAATACATTCAAAAAGTACTTTAAAGATTCAACATGGATAAGTCTAAAGCAGTTAGCACACCACTTGGTACTCACTTTGCATTATGTGTTAACCAATGCCCTTCTATTGAGGAGGAGGAGAAGATGATGCTGAAAGTTCCATATGCTTTTTCAGTTCGAAGTTTGATATATGCTATGATATATTCGAGACCAGACATAGCAAATGCTATGGGTATAAAAAGTAGATTTCTCTCAAATCCTGGTAAGGAACATTGGGAAGCAGTTAAGTGGATAATGAGGTATCTTCAAGGCACTACAGGTTTGAAACTCATTCTTGGTAATGAAAAGTCTTTGCGTATTGGTTATACTAATTCAAACATAGCTGGAAATGTTGATTCTCGCAAGTTTGCTTTAGGTTATTTGATCACATATGGTGGTGGAGTGATGCGTTGCATTTATATTATGTTTTTTCCTATGTTCTAGATCATATTTTGGGCTTGTTCGCATGATTTTGTGTTACTTTTAGTGTTTTCATCTTACTTTGCACAGAATCTTTACTTTTCTTAGTTTTATTGAAAATGTAGGTAAAAAGGCATAAAAATGATGAATTTTGGGAGATTTGAAGCCATAATGAGATTCCCGAGGAGATCACGAGCCCACACATCAAATTTGGAGCAAAAATGGTGAAAAATGAGACATTTACGGCCTTGGCCGTAATTGTGGATTTGGCCATAAACACGATGATGAGCGGGAGATGAAAATTGGCTAAGTCTAAAAGTCCACCGAAACTGTCATGGGTGAAGCCGTAACTCCATCACGGGCTGTAAAAGCTTCTGTGACCAAAAGCATTATACGCCGAGAGAATTACGGCAGAAGCCGTAAACACATCACAGGACATAAAAGTTTCTGCCCAACGAGTTTTTCTCTCGATTCTCACTCGTTTTGAACTGGATTTGGACCAAACTTTGGAGAACCGTTCCTTGATTGGTTCTAAACTAGTCTAGCTATAAAAGGTGGGATTTTGATCGGTTTAAAGGGGGGGGGGCTTGAACGGATGAAGACGGACGGCAGTGGCGACAAGGGCGAAAACCTGGTTTCAAGCATTTTTCTGGCGAATTTTCTCCTGGAGACAAAGATAGATTAGCCAATCGTCGTCCTCAGATCAAGGAGAAGGTGGTTCTGTAGTTTTTTTGGCGATTTCTTGCAGTCTTTTATGCGTTCTCTTGTTCATCACAACACCATGTATCTCTATACAAACATGAGCGAGTAGAAACCTTTGTCGGGATGATTGGGCGTAGCCCAATGACTTTTACGAGTTAATACATGCTTTCACTATTTTCTTAGAATTTATCTGCATGATTTAGTTGAAGTTTTACCTATATCGTAATTTACCTTGGCCAAGTATTTTTACGTCTTAGACGTTGCGAGAAGGGCCGGGAGGTGAATCACAATGTCTGATCTATTTCAACTAGACCTATGAATCCAATCATGGGAGTAGTTTGGATTTGTCTGAAGGGTTGAACAACGCTTCATAGAGCTTAAAGGGTTTAACTAGGTTAACTATCACGGGAGTAGTTAGTTAATCTAGTTGAATACCGTACTACGCTTCAGGAGCAGGTAGTATGTATCTTTGGAAGAGTTCCTTTCATGATGGATGATTTCTGTGAATTAGTTACTCTTTAAATAACTCATAATTGTCATTGTGGCGAACCCATGAATTCTCGACTTTTCGAAACCTGAACTTTTTAAAAGCTGTTTCCGAGTTTGCATGTCCGTATAAGTTAGAAAAAACCATTGATTTTGTCCGCCTGAATTCAAACTAGTCAAGAAGTCAGTACTTAGCTTCGTAGTCCTCGGGGGATCGATAACTTTTATTACTTCGATAAATCCGTGCACTTGCGGATACTTATTGGCGCCGTTGCCGGGAACTACGGATAGTTAATATTGACCGATTGATAAGTTCGGAGATTAGGTTTTTTTTTTCTTTTGCTTTATTTCAGTTTTGCTAATTTCCTATTTATTTGAGACTTACACGTTGTATGCCTAGAAATTCTCGTGCAGGTGCTTTATTTCCAGAAGACCTAGAAATTGAACGTACATTCCACCTTCGAAGGAGACTGCAGTTTGAGACTAGAAAGAATTCTGAGAAAAGAGAGATGGCGGAGAACAATCATCATCAATCTTTGAGGGACTTCGTTGCACCTAATGTACAAGGGTTCAATCCAAGCATCGTTCGACCCAATGTAGAGGCGAACAATTTCGAGTTAAAGTCAGCGCTAATGACGATGGTTTAGCAAAACCAATTTGGGGGTTCCCCAAATTCGGATCCGAATCTTCATTTAGCTGTTTTTCTTGAATATTGCGATATAGTTAAAATTAATGGAGTTTCATCTGATGCCATAAGACTGAGACTATTCCCATTTTCTCTCAGGGACCGTACCAGAGCCTGGTTGTACTCGATGCCAGCAGGATCATTCACCACCTGGGAACAGTTGTCCAGAGCATTCCTGAACAAATATTTCCCATCGAGCAAAACTATTCAGCTGCGCAACAAGATCACGTGCTTTATGCCCACAACAAAATTCTTGAAAATCAAATTGCACAACATGCTAGTGTACCTTACAGACCCCTTGGGAAATTGCCTGCAAAACCTGAGATAAACCCTAGGGAGCACTGTAATGCCATTATGACTAGAAGTGGGAAACAACTAGGAGAACCTAGAGGGAGGTTTGAAAACACTGAAAAAAGGCTTTATGATAATCAAAGGGAATTAGAGTTAGGGGAATCTTCCTCACATAAGAAACCCCAAACTTGTTTATCACCTCGAAAGGATGATGAACCAAAAGGGGAGGAATTATGTGAGAAAGACAATCCTAAATCTGATTTGCCTAATCCTTACCAGACACCTATACCTTTTCCTCAAAGGTTCGTTCAACATAAACTAGACAAAAAGTTTGGCAAATTTCTTGAAATCCTGAAAAAGCTTTATGTTAACATTCCACTTACTGAAGCTATTACTGAGATGCCATCTTATGCCAAATTTCTAAAACAAATTTTGTCTAGTAAAAGAAAATTGGATGATTATGGCACATGCACTGTTACTTTAACTGAAGATTGTAGTGTAATCATATAGAACAAACTGCCACCTAAACTGAAAGATCCAGGTAGTTTTTCTATACCTTATTCGATTGGCACCCTATCTTTTGACCGAGCCTTATGTAACCTCGGTGCAAGTGTGAGTCTAATGCCTCTTTCTACTTACAGGAAACTAAATCTTGGAGAGCTAAAGCATACATCCATATCCTTATAGCTCGCGGACTCATCGGTGAAGTATCCTGTAGGTATATTAGAAAATGTTCCTGTGCAGATAGGTAAGTTTTTCATACCTACAGATTTTGTAGTGTTAGACATGGAGGTAAATTATAGAAATCCTATCATTCTTGGAAGACAACTTTTGGCCACAGCTAAGGCTAACATTGATGTGAACCAAGGAAAGATTACTTTTGACATATGTGATAACAAGATTGAATTTAGTCTTAATGATTCAACAAACAAACTTTCATACTCAGGATCTTGTTGTAGTGTTGAAATATTTATTGATGAAATTTATGATGTTTCAAGTTTGTTTGATGAAACCCCAAATAATGAATCTAACAATCTTTTTGAGGGTATTGATGAGAAATTGCAGAAGAAGAAAAAGCCAAAGAGGAAGAGAAGAAGAGAAGGCTCTAGGATGATTGAGAAAATAGAAAGAATTCTGAGCAGATTTGGATACTGTTTCAAGATCGAGCCTTATGTTGTAAGATCAGAGTTGAGATCCAGAAATTCACGATCAAACCCGAGTGTTAAAGGGTCAAGCTAATGACCTTTAAATTAGCGCTTCTTGGGA
The DNA here is from genome assembly GCA_027563935.2 of Costus lasius. Taxonomy (NCBI): domain Eukaryota; kingdom Viridiplantae; phylum Streptophyta; class Magnoliopsida; order Zingiberales; family Costaceae; genus Costus; species Costus lasius. Next base: position 57,678,328 of record CM050454.1, on the reverse strand, counting down.
GGCAACCCAAGCTTTCTAACCCTTATTTTTGTTTTCTTTAACTTAATGTTTGCTTAGGACTAATTTTTATTTTATTTTTGTAGGTTTTTCGTGATTTGGAGCAAAATACGGCAGTACCGTAAAGCATTTTACGATACCGTATTTCAGTCTGCTTACGAACAGAAAGCTGCGACGAAATTATGGTATGGCCGTAAAGGATTTCACGGTACCATATTTTTGATCCAAAATCAACCCAAGAGTTCTTTCATTTTTACGACACTACCGTAAGGTAGTTTACGTGCCGTATTTTTTTTTTGAAATTTTTGCTTTTCTTTTTTCAAAAAAAAAAAAAAATCTTTACTGTTTGAATATTACGGCGGTACCGTAAAGCATTTTACGATACCGTATTTTTGATGTCATTCCGAACAGAACGTTGCCAAGATTTTACGGTGGTACCGTAAACTCTTTATGGTATCGTAATTCCGCGTCGTTTTTGAACAGAAGGTTTTCAATATATTGCGGCACCCACCGTAAACAATTTTACGGTGCCGTAATCCAGAATCTGTTTTGACCTGAGAGCTATGTCGATTTTACGGTACCTACCGTAAAGTATTACACTGCCGTAAAATGCTTTCTGACACGCGAGTCTGTGCCGTATTTAGGGTTTCGACTGAACCATTTTTAGGGTTTTTACCCTCGATCTCCCTCGTTTCCGAGCCGTTCTTTGATTTCTGATCATCTCCGACATCCTCAAGACACCGGCAACCACTTCTGTTCAACTTTCACTATTGATTAGGTACTCGATTCTCCGATTTTTACGCTTTGACGAATTTTCGCAAGTTTTCGCCCCCTTTCTCTCATTCTCACTCGATTCTTAACCGTTTTGAATGATTTTTGTTTCTATACACTTGTTAGAGGATAGGCTTTCGATTTCTTACTATTAGAAAAGAATTTGGTTAGATCTTGTGACCGATTTGAGCTGAAGCACGATAAACACATTTGAAGTTACTATTCACTCACACTTCGGTTGATTTTTGGAGTTTGAGTTGAGTTTTGAGTTGATTTTCACCTTCTACTTGCTTAATTAGTGATGAAGAACCTATGATTCATACATGCCATATCAAAATGAAGTTTAGATTGCATGCCCTGTTTTTATGTCTTAGAACTCATGGATAGGTTGCGATTGAACTGCTTTATTGTTTGCTGCCATTAAAATGTGAGTTTGCAGCTTGATTGCCAACATGCCAAGAACAAAGTCCATTTGCCAAAGAAAACCAGAGAAAAGAAAAGAAAAGGGGAAAACCCCTAGTAGATCATCTCAATCCCAAAATCCATATGGGATCACATTTAGGAATGAGATGCAAGAAGCAAGATATAACAAATTGCTGGAAAGGAGAATTGTAAACACAAAATATGCTGATCAAAAAACTCTTGAAGCCTTAGGGCTTTATGAGGATGTTCTTTGGATGTTTGAGAGGATAGAAGCCAAGCAATTTTTCCAAATACATCCACCAACATTCTTGCCACTTGTTTTAGAGTTTTTGAGCAGTTTGATTGTGGAATTAAAGGAACACTCCCATGGCCCAGCTGATGGAAAGATTACTTTCAGATTGGCAAACGAAGAGAGAGAGAGCTTACACTGCAGGAAGTAAGAGACATATTTGGGTTGAGCATAGGAGGATATACTGAAATACCCTTTGGATTTATGGAGAACATCTTCTGGAACCAGATTACAAATGAAAATCATTTTTATGTTGTGTCTGCCAGAGCCTCGAAGATCATGAACCCCTACGTCAAATATGCTCATCGGGTTCTAGCACACACGATATTGGGAGAGGAGACAGTGACGACATGGTCTGCCAGCATGAGCTATATTTTCTATGGGGAATGCTCAATGGATTTGTTGTGGATGTCGCTTACTTCATGGTTAAGCATATGGATAAGGTTGCTAGGGCAACTAGAGGATCAGTGGTAATAGGAGGCTTAGTTACTTATATAGCCATGCATCTTGGGACTGAGCCCTTTGACACAGAAATGGCATGAGGGAATCCAAGACTTGACATGGACTCTTGTATCGCGATGAAGATGATTGTCAGGGAAGGAGATACATTTTGTTTGGTCCTTGGACCGAATATCTGCCCTCTACCTTTACCACATGTTCAGAAGACCACAGTCAGGGATAGAGCCAATTGGAAGTTGTCACCCAGCGCAGCAGCAGCAGCTTTTTCCCCGCCACTTGATTTAGCACCACCACCACCCACCTGGGGTGGACGGGGTGATCCATTTGGGATGTAATCACCACCTCGTGATTCTACACAGGCTGCAGGCACTTCATCACAGAGACCGACGGGTGGCTTTGCTAGCCACCATGATCCTGGTTTTCAGGCGTTGACGGCACAGATGTATAACCAAGAGCACCGCCAGGAGAGGATGGAGGAGACCTTATGGTACATCCACAGAGATATGGAGAGGCTATGCAACCATATGGAAGACATGGGTAACTTCCTCTATGACCGTTTTGGTTATGCTGATCATAGGGACTATGGCTATCATGGTGATCAGGGAGGAACACCATATTATGATCCCATGGAGGCTGCTGCGAGAGATTCAGAGGCTACACGATCTGATGATGATGAGTAGAGGCTTTGTGAGTATTATCTTCCCTTACCTTTTTGCTACTCTATGATTTTCTTTATCTCACTGTTGTTTCATATGATGAAGGGAAGGATGATGCTTCCATGATAACCACCACTGCATATTGTTATTCTCATTCGATATGGTTGTATGATGATATTTTGATAATTGATATTCGATATGGTTGTATTATGATGATGATATTGATTTTTACTGTTTCGATGGGATTGTATGATGATTTGATATTCTGATATTTGATATGATATACATGATGATATATTTTTGATGATTTGATATTGTAATAATGATGATGAGTTCACTCTTGATTCATACTGTTGATAACTTGAATGATTAATGATCTCAAATTCATGAATAAAGATATAGCCCTATCATGTCAAATTTATTTCTTCAATACATATTTGTCTATCGAGATATGACATTGATTGATGCATAAAATTTTGAGGAGATATATTATTTGAAGAATGAAATTTAAAAGTGAAACTTCTCTTTCGAATAAAATAAGTATATTAGTATGATTTGTGAATTTAGATCAATTGATCAACCTAGTTGAGGTTTAGTCTATTTTTGCTATTTGTTGGGAAATAAGAATCCAAGATCCATAAAAAAAATATAGTGAGAGACTCCCCTACTTGGCACTATGTAAAATTGATAGAGGTACCTAAGACATGGGTTGAAGTCTATGCATGAAAAATAATGAGTGGTGAAAAGAATACGACTCCTCTACTTGGCACTATAAAATTGACAGTGGTACCGAAGAAAGAGTTGAAATCAAAAATAAAAAGTATGTGTCTATGTGTATACATGCCGTCTATGCAAAGACAATTAAAATGCATGAAAAAAGAAAAAGAAAAAAAAATTATGTGTGGAAAAAGATCTTAGAGACCTAATTTCTGTAAACAAAAGTATGATAGATTTAAATTGGTACTGGGTGAAATCATGAGATTGAAAATTCTATCTATTATACAAGTTGCAAAGTTTTATTAGATTGAGTTGTGAATCTAGAAAATTGAGTTCTGAGGATGATATGTTTACTTGAAATTTTGTAAATCAATTAATAGAAATTTTCATTGACAAGTTGTATTTTAGAAATTTATTGAGCATGGGAAGGTTATTCTTTCAATCAAATTTTGATTTCAAATTTTGATTTTTGATTGAGGACAAGCAAGGTTTGTGCCTTATGTGTTTGATGACACCGAAATATGTAGTATATTTTGCATCATTTTAGATACCTTTTCAGGCTAAATCGAGGATCTTTCTACTTGTTTTTATGCTAAATCCATAAAATATTGCAAAGTCTACTTCTATTTTGGTTTTTCATGTTTTTCAAGCAAAAAGGCACTATTTTAGGCGTTTTCAAGCAAAATCAAATACATGGAAGAGTTCTCATCATCAAGCGGAGATCACCCAAGAAATTTCACGTAAATCGGAGCAAGCCAGCAAATTACGGTAGTGTCGTAATCTATTTTACGGTATCGTAATTCCAAATGGTACTGTAAAATAGAACACTGCCGTGATTTGTGAAGATTTCCGAACAGAAAGATTTCCCGATTTTACGGTACCGGACGTAAGTAATATTACGGTACCGTATTTAAGATTGCATCAGAACAGAAAGTTGTCCTGAAATTACGGCACTGCCGTAAACCAGTTTACGGGCCGTATTTTCCGAGACGACATCGGCACGGAAGACTCAAGAGATTTTACGGCACCAGCCGTAAACAATTACACAGCCGTAAAATCGGTTTTGAACGTGACGCCCAGGTCAATGTCCACGCCCGATCCTTGCAGAGATGATTGCGGACGATCCAGAAGTTTATATTTGATGCCGTAAGAAGCAAAAGGGGAGCTTTTGACGAGAGGATTACAGAGAGAGAAAAGGCCCCAATTTTGATCGACCGTCGAGGGAGAAATCGCGATCCACGCCGCTGTCGAGGGTTTCACTGCCGCGCTCGATCCAGACGACCTCCGGCCACGATTTTTCTACCGAAGCATCACCGGGTGAAGGAGACAACGTGACGAAGTTTCAGATCAAAATGAGACAAATTGGAGGAGAAATCAGGGGAAGAAGGATCGCCACCACTATTCACGCCTTCTTTTGTAAAATACGGCTGTGAAATACTTCACAGCCGTGCCGTATTTTCTAAAAACTCTTCCTTTTGTTGATCTTCGATTTTCTGAAATTATGGAATATTGTATTTCCTTCACCATGCTAGCTTAAACTACTCTTGGGACATGGGGGAGTAGTTCACTTGACTTTTAATGATTAGATAACTTCTTTTTCAATATTTCGTTAAGTTTGATTTTAGCTTGATGATTTTGCTCATGTGATAATTGTGCTTAGACTCTCTTTAAGTTCATATTATTAATTATGTTCTTAGAATTTTCGCTTGAGACTGAAAGGTAATTGCTTAAGAATTTGGAACCCTAGAATTGCATGTTAGGATCCCTTCCTCAGGTTAGATCCATCTTGATCTTTTCAAGTAAAATAATTGCCATGATTATAACATGAATCTATAGATCGAGTCTATTTGTCAAACATGGAGATCTTGTGCGAAAGCAAAGATCGGAACATTGGAGGTCCTTGAGCAAAACTAGTTGCGACACTCGGATGCACGAAAGTAATCCTTGAGATTCCACTAGAGATTCTAGAACTCGGATGCACGAAAGTGATCCTTGAGTTCATTGTTTGATAATATCTTCATCATGATAAAAGTGAATCAACGAAATCCTTATTCATGTCTAGTCATAAAAGTTTAAGTGAACGAAACCCTAGTCCCAGCTTTTCTCTCTGATAATCCTATTTTCTTAGATAGTAAGAAATCAACTATTTAGTATTCGACAACGTAGGTCCCTGTGGATTCGATACTTTTTTTTATTACTTCGTATACCCGTGCACTTGCGGTTTAACAATAAGTTTTTGATGCCGTTACCAAGGATTAGTCCAAGGTACATGCGTGCCAGACTTGTAGTGTTTCCTTTCGGGCTATCAGCAGTCTTCTCGGCACTGACATGCCTACCATAAGAAGATCCATGGCATTGGAACAGTATGTCTGCAACTTCCTTTTCGGGTACACATCTCCTGAAAATACCATCTGCACCTCTTCTAAATACATAAGGCTCATCCCAAAAATAGTGTTTCACCTCAGCCAAAAATCTTTTCCTTTTTTGGTAGCTCAAATCAGGAGGAAAAATATTGGCTACAAGATAATTCACTATGTCAGCATACTAGGGGGCTCTGAGTTGTTCAATGGTAAAGAGTTGTTCTTCAGGGAAGGAATCATTGATCTCATCATTCTTTCTAGTGTCTACCATTATTCTTGAGAGATGATATGCGACAAGATTTTCTGATCCCTTTTTGTCTTTAATCTCCAAATCAAATTCTTGCAGGAGTAAAATCCATCTGAGTAATCATGGTTTGCTGTCTTTTTTCTACATTAAGTATTTCACAACTGCATGGTCAGTGTACACTACCACTTTGGAGTTAATCAAGTATGACATAAATTTATCAAAAGCAAATACTATGACCAATAGTTCCTTCTCAGTGGTGGTGTAATTTTTCTGTTTCATCCAAAGTCTTGCTGGCATAGTGAATAACATGAGGTTTCTTATCTTTTCCCTGTCCCAAGACTGCTCCCACTGCATAATCACTGGCATCATACATGAGTTCAAAGGGTAAGTTCCAATCTGGGGGTTGAATGATGGGTGCTGAAACCAAGGCTTTCTTTAACTCCTGGAAAACAAACAGACATTTCTCATCAAAGCAGAATTTGGCATCTTTACAAAGTTAATCAATTAAAGGTTCAGCAAGTCTAGAGAAGTCCCTGATGAATCTCCTGTAAAACCCTGCATGTCCGAAAAAACTCCTAATCTCCTTGACAGTGGTGGGTGGTGCTAGCTTCTCAATCACTTCTATCTTAGCCTTGTCCACTTCAATCCCTCTCTCTGAAACAAGATGGCCTAAAACTATCCCCTGTCTAACCATAAAGTGACACTTTTCCCAATTCAAGACAAGGTTAGTCTCTTCGCATCTCTGTAAGACTCTAGAAAGATTAGCTAAGCAGTTATCAAAAGTGAAACCATAGACAAAGGAATCATCCATAAAAACATCCATGAAGTCTTCAATAAATTCAGAAAAAATTGCCATCATACACCTTTGAAAAGTTGCAAGTGCATTGCATAAACCAAAGGGCATTCTTCTATAAGCAAAAGTACCATATGGACATGTAAAGTGGTTTTATCCTGATCGTCGGGATGAATAGGAATCTGAAAAAAATCCGGAATACCCATCAAGAAAACAAAAGTGAGAGTGTTTGGCAAGTCTTTCCACCATTTGATCAATGAAAGGTAAGGGAAAATGATCTTTCCTAGTGGCAACATTTAATTTTCTATAATCAATACATATACGCCAACTAGTGACATTTCTAACAGGTATCAATTCATTATCCTTATTTTTCATTACAGTGACACCTCCCTTCTTTGGAACACAGTGTACAGGACTCACCCACTTACTATCTGAGATAGGGTAGATAATACCTGCATCTAGCAAATTTAGCACTTCCTTCTTCACCACTTCCTTCATGGACGGGTTGAGCCTTCTCTGAAAATCTACATGCGGTTTGTGCTCATCCTCCATGTGAATCCTGTTCATACAAAAAGAAGGATTAATCCCTTTTAAGTCATCAATGGAATACCCAATTACCTTCCTATGAATTCTTAACTCCTTCAAGAGTAGGTCAGTTTCCCTGGCATCTAATTTAGCATCCACAATCACAGGGTAGGTGGAGTTAGGACCAAGAAATTCATATCTAAGATTATCAGGTAAATCTTTCAACTCAACTTTAGGGATCTTTTCACTTTAATTATCAAAAGTAGCACAATCTAAAATATCATGTTTTTCATCACCGAATTCATCAAAATCATTCTCAAAAACAGAATTATCAATTTTTTCACAAGAATTTTTCAAGATATCAGAAAAAGAATCAGAAGGTGAAACATCAGCATAAGAATCATCAAACAAACAACTAACATCATAAACTGTGTCATCAATGGCATGAATAGTGCAACACATAAAATAACTTATTAAAAGATAAAAATTCATCAATACATGCTGCAAAAATTTATTAAAATTTAAAAAAAATCAAAAACCAAAAACTAAGAATGCAAAAATTAATAAAATTCAAAAACTTTGGGCTGCCTCCCAAAAGCGCTTGTTTAAGGTCATTAGCTTGACCACAACTTGTTGTCATGGTGGAGTTGGTGAATTTGTGCCATAGTAGAGAACATATAATCTTCTACTTTTTCTTCGTCTCAAGAGTATGTCCACCAATTATATCCAGTTAAGTAGGTAGATCCATGTCGCAATAATCAGTACATGCATACAAAAACAAGAGTTAGAATCATGCAAAGAATAATCAATAATTTTCCTGTATTTATCCAAGAGTAAAATCATGCATTCTTCCTTAAGATTTACATTAGTAACTGGAAGAAGATTAGAATTAAAATCAAAGAACTCATACCCTGGATTGATCAAGAAGCTTTCAAATTTTATTTTTGATTTTTCAGTTACCTCAATGCCAATGTGATCAAGAATCTCTTGTGTTATCATCTCTTCAGTACCTGTGGTAGCATTTGAGTCAAACAATAGCTCATCTACCTTATCATCATTATCCTCGTCACCATCTATAATGCAAATCCCTAATGATTTTTCCTGGAGAAAAGGGATTGATGGTTCATATGGTGGTGGTGGTGTAATATGCTTAGGATCCTCTTCCTCATAATTTTCCTCAATTTCTTTCTCCTCAATTGGGCATTTCATCCTAACACAATCAAATTCCTCCCCATCTATCTTACTATTTCATACTTGAGGATCATTAAATTCATCATCCTTCTTCTCACAAGACTCAAAAAATTCATGTATCTCTTCAAACATGTCCTAAGTATTTGTGTTGCAAGACACTTCATTATGTGAGAGGGGACTAGATGGCTGGTAAAGTGCAGAAGAAGATAAATCAAAATCATCCAAATCATCAAAATTTGCAGGAGGTAAATCACAATCATCAAAATTTGCAGAAGGTAAATCACAATCAGGAGTCATGACTAATGATTGATCCATCTCTACAAAATTCTTAGATTCATCATGGATTTCTTCCTTTATGTCATTTTTATTAGTGCCATCAATCATACTATGAATATCTTCACTTTCCAAATCAAACTCAAGTATACAACTTTATTGTGCTATCTGTGTTTCTAGCATTTTAGTATTAGCACATATAGATTCTACTTGAGAAGTAAGCTGAGCAATCATCTCACTAAGATCTTCAAGTTCCTTACTCTGATTTATTATAATTTTTTCAAGCATAGATTCTAGCATAGATTCTTCAGATTCCTCAAAGTGTGGTTCTGAAATATTATTTGAGAAATCCTCATCAAAAGAAGTTTGCTGATTTTTCCATCTGGAATTATACTCATCATCTTGGTACCGTGATAAATTAGAATTGGCAGGATTTCTAAATTGACACTCAGAAGGATAATGATAATAGCTTACACAAATATCACAAGTAACATAAGATTTCATTCTTAAATATTCAGTTTGTTGAGAAAAAGAATTTACCCTTGCTGTAGGTGATTGAAATGCAACTGGCGGCACATATTCTCTAGTCTTTACAGGTGGCACATATCCCTGATTTGACCATTGACATTGGTTAAACATTATTCTTTTTAATTTATGCAATAAATTCAGAAATATATAATGTAGAACAGGAAATGAAAAATATGTAGACAAGTGATTTTTCAGTTCTCCTACACATACAATCTGTTAATCCAAAAAGAGAAAAATAAAAAAAACTACCTATAAAAAATATGTGAAAAATAAAAAAAAATAAAAAAATGAAAACAAAAACAAATAAAACAAAAAAAATAAAAACAAAAACAAAAACAAAAATTAAAATAAAAACAAATAAATAATAAAAAAATGTCTAGTCTATAAATCTCACGATTAAAACAATATTGACTGGCCTGATCCCCGGCAACGGCGCCAAAAACTTGATAGGTATCCGCAAGTGCACGGATTTATCGAAGTAATAAAAAAATTATCGTTCCGAACGAGGATCTGGCAGTCAATTACCGATTACACGTTTGATCTATATCTAGATGAATCAATATGTGGTTTTTGTTTTGGCAACTTCTAAGTACAAAAAGAAGCAAAAGCGAGCGTTCGGGTAAAAATCAATTCAGATAAATTCAGGATCTAGGGTTTCACCACGTTGATGATTATGAATAAATTTTCCAAAAAAATCTTTTGATCAGAAAATTATAATTTTGAAAGGGATTTTTCCTAAGGTACATATTACCTCCTCCCGAAGCGTAACCCGGTATCTATTTACATTAATTCCCTACTCCCATGGAAATTAACATAAATAGACCCATTAAGTTCTGTGAAAAACTATGGTAATCCTTCAAGCGAATCCAAACTACTCTCGTGATCAAATTCATAAGTTTGAAAAGAATAGTTCCGACGTTGCGATTCACCTCCTAGTCCTTCTCACAACGCCTAAGACGTAAATTTACTTGATCAGGGTAAATTACGAATTAACACAATTCTAATCAAATCAATTCTATAAAAATCATGATAAAGATTTAAGATAACAAATTTAATCCATAAATAAATCAATGGGCTACTCCCCAAAATCCCAAAATTAGGGTTTACACGATCATGTCTATAACAAACAGCATGTTCATTAATGAAAATCGCATGAAAACCTAGGAAGATTACAGGAAATCGCTAGACAAGTAATTAGAAAAGCTTTCCCACGATGTGGAGACGAAGATCAAGCATCCAATTATTCCTTTGTGCGGCTTTCCTGATCGAATTCTGCCCTAGAGTTGATTTCCGCCGTCGCCGCCGCTATAGCCCACCATTTTCGTGCCTAGAAACCCCCTAAACCCTTCCAAAACCTTTCCTTTTATAGTCTAATCAGTATAGAACCGGGTCTAGGAAGGTTTCTGGAGAGTTTGGTTCAATTTTGGTTCAGTTTGGACTCGAATCGAGTGAGAAACACGAAGGGGCGGAAACTTTTACGGTCGGTGATGAGTTTACGGCTTCGGCCATAATTATTTCGGTGTATAATGCTTTTGGTCACAAACTTTTACAGCCCATGATGGAATTATGGCCTTGCCCGTGAAAGTTTATATTTATTCGTCCTCCGTTTGTCGTCGCTTTTACGGCCGAATCAGCAATTACGGCCAAGGCCGTAAATGTCTCATTCTACACCGTTTTCGCCCCAAACTGGACGTGTGAGCTCGTGATCTCCTCGGGAATCATGCTTTGGCTTCAAAACCCTCAAAATCCATCATTTTTAGGCCATTTTACCTACATTTTCAAAAAAACCAAGAAAAGTGAAGATTCTATGCAAAGTAAGATAAAAATACTAAAAGTAGCACAAAATCATGCAAATAAGCCCAAAATATGATCTAAAATATAGGCAAAAACATTGTGTAAAAATCACTTATCAACTATGAGGCAATTCTTTGATTTGACTCCACAAACCTATCTACCTTTTGTGCTGGAAGTTCTCAGTAGCTTGGAGATGGACTATGACGAGTACACTGATAGACCAGCCAAGGGAGAGATTAGATTCAGAATGGCCAATGAAGAAAAGAAGCTTACACTGAGGGAGCTTGGGCAGATTTTTAATATACCGAACGAAGGGCGCACTGAACCACCTATTGGGTTTATTAAAAATGTCTTCTAGAATTAGTGTTGGGGTATGCCCTTAAGGCTAATGTTTGAGGCCTTGGGATTCTTTTAGTATCATGTATAAACTCTTATGTTTATAAAGGCAATGGTTGTTATTCAGTTTGTTACATTGTCTGCTGCAATAAGTGTGCTTCTGAATAATGTCTCAATGTTGTTCAGCTTGGCTGACATGCTGTAATGTCCTTAGTTGAGATATCTTGGTGAACATGAGACAGCCTTGATATGATTGAAACTAATATGTGTTCTAATCTTATAGGATGCTTCGAGCATGGAATAAGATGTAGACTCATGGGTACATTGGATGTACTGGACAGACCCTACTAGGATATTCAATTGCTTGTCACAATGTGAATAATCCTTGTTTGCAACAAGTGGCACATGTCCTCTGACTTGAGATCACTTGTGTTTCTAAATGATGATTGTCATTGTTTTGAGGTAGTTCAATATCATTTGAAACATAATGGTTATAGACTATCTTGGATAATGATCATGAGTCAGGTTAGGACACTAGTGATAGATATAGGATTGCCGTCTCCTTAATAGGAGTGTGATGTTCTAAAGGGGCCCCCCTGGATGAGATGATTGAGAAAGTGTATGGCCATACCCAGGTGACTATGTTCATCTGATCTAATCATGCTCATCATATTGGAGTTACAGGCTTGACATGCTTGTCCAATAAGAACATCCAGTGGCAAAGGAAACATGTATGCCTCGTGAAGTGGATTCACACTTGTGCTGTGGTTTGGGTGTAGTCTTGGAAGACTCTTTCCTTTATATCGGGAGACAGTGATGTGTCGCTAGATACCCCTCACTGATTGTGATTACGTAAGTTATCGTTACCGACATTTAAAGAAAACCCTTAGGGTCGCACAATTTGATGATATGGCTTACTTAAGTCAGATCGTGTGGACTGAATTGTTTCGGTTCAGTTTAAAGGGATTTAAACTCTGATTGTAAGTGAGATCTGGTCTGATCATGTTTGATTGATTAGGGCTTGAGATCGGTAAGCTTCGATCGAGAGAAGTGATGCTAGATCGGTGAGATCAAAAGTATTGAGAGATCAACGGTTAGATCTTGAACCTTTTGGGTTCAATGAGATCTAGACCATTGCTTGGGCTGGTTTGGTTTGACCATTGAACCATATACATGTGAACCGGCTCATGTGTGAGCGCATGGTTCATATGGAGTGGGATAAGCGTTTGGTTCACTTGAAGTGAACGCATAACGTATGAACGTTTTCGTTTGCTATTTTTGGAAGTTCCAAAATAGAAACGCATCCACGTTCGGTTGGTTTCACGCTCCATTCAACCCTTTGCTCCTTGCTCTCGACGACACTCTCGTGTGGAGAAAAAGACGTCTTGGAGAAAGTTCGGCCATGCAAGAGAGTTCATCTCTCATTTCCTTTTATTCCATCAAGATACCTTGGTGCCTTGCTAGCACAAGAAGCAACAAAGGAGTAGGCAACATCTCATTGTGTGCGCATCATTTGGAGGAGATCAGATTTGTTCTCTTCTTCCAAGCCGACATCTACACAATGGCTATGGTATGATCTATACTAGTTGTTTAACAAGTTAATCATATGTCTATGCAAACGATTCTAAGAAACCCTTGCTTCCGCTAGAAAAATTTTATGCGCCATCTTATTTGGGTTTCACCCTCCCCATTAGAGTAGGGGACCTGCAATCAGATCACTTTAGAGACCAGATTTTAACCTTCATCAGCAAGAGCCACAAGCATCTCCAACCCGTGCATCAAATACACCCACCAAGTTTTAGCTCGTACCATTTTCGAGCGAGGGGACAACAATGATATGGTCCGTCATACTGAATTATTTTTTCTTTATTGCATGCTTCATGGATATTTTGTGGATGTTGCTTTCTTCTTTATGAAATACTTGGACAAGGTAGCTAGGGCTAAGAAGGGCACAATAGTGATAGGAGGATTCCTTACTCCTACAGCATTATATTTGTGGATTGAGCCCTATGGAATTGAGGTTGCTAGGGTCAATGCTAGGATTGACATTGAATCCTGCATTGCAATGAAGATGATTGTCAGGGATAGAAACACATATTATTTGATCTTGCAGCCTGGACTTCCCACTTTGCCATTACCAAACCCAGGGAGAATCATAGTGAAAAACCAGGAAAATTGGAAGCTATCACCGAGTGTTGTTTCTTATGCCACTCCTGCACCAGAGACCTCAGTGCCACCACCACCTCCTGCTTGGGGTGATGACCTATTTGGTATGGGTATTGATTCCTCACCTCCTGGAGTAGCCGATCCACTACCGCACGGAGCCACTCGATCTTCCTCATATCATGCAGCTCCAGATCATAGTGGATGGCATACCTATCAGGACCTAGGATTTTAGGCTCTCGCCCCACAGATGTACCGATAGGAGCAGCACATGGAGAGGATCATGGGTTCCTTGGGGATGATGTCTGACGCCATGAGCCACAATCACCAGGATGCCGAAGCGCTAGGAAATTACATGGAAGAGATGGGAAACTTTCTCTACGATCGGTTTGGATTCGAGGATACTAGGAGAGGTGGTATTTATGGTGGTGATGATGGAGAGGGAGGTTCTCAAGATCCCATGGATGCCACTCAGGCTGAGGGAGATGACGAGGAGATGAACTCTAATGAGTAGAGCTTGGTGAGTATCATTTTTCCTTATTTGTTGCTTTACTTATGCTTTATTGATTGATACTGATTTTATACTTGTGTAGCAAAGGATGACTCTGTCAAACTTCTTGTGTCCTACTGCTACTGTTCCTCGCTTCTGAGTTTTAATTGCTAAATCTTTTTCGATATGGTTGTATTGAGATTTTTCTTATGATACTTGATTTTGTTGGTGATTCGATATGGTTGTACATGATATTCTGATATTTTGGATTGAGACTTTGTGTTTGGTATGATATGTGATTTGGTGATGATGATTTTAGTGATGATTTGGTTATGATATAAATCCCTGTGTGGTTTGTTCTGATCATGAAAATACTATCGTTATCATGCCAAAATATTTCTCGATGATAAATTACTATTCATGACAACACTTGAGAATTGGAAATAGATCTAAAATGCTGACTTTATTTCTTTGATATAATTTATCTGTTGAAATTTTCCATTGATTAATACATGAAGTTTTAGGTGAGCATATTGTTTAATGAATGATATTTGAAAGAGAAATAACTTTGTTAAATAAAATGAGCATATGTTGTGTGATTTTTTGATTGATATCAATTGATTAAACCTAGTAAATCATTAAAGTCCATCTTGTCATTTGTTGGGAAGAAAGAATCCAAAATCCAAAAAGAAAAGTGACTCCCCTATTTGGCACTACGAAAAATTGGCAGTGGTACCTAAAGACATGGGTTGAAGTCTGAAAAGAATAACTCCTCTTCTTGGCATTGTATTTGTAATGGTACCGAAGATAAGAGTTGAAGTTCAATTAAAAAATATGTATCTATGTAGGTGCATGCCATGAGAGAGATTCTTTGACATTAACTCCGCTATCTCAAGAAGAATTCTTTCTGCTTAAAGAGATATGAGTTCTATTATGTTGGTTATGTGACCAATATATTCTAAATTTGTCACCAGAAGAAAGGTGGTATTCATTTTAGAAAATGTCAAAGATACATAAAAAGAAGAGAGAAAATTTGAGTGGAAAAAGATTTTGGGGTTCCTATTCCTGTAAACAAAGACATCATGGACTCTAAACTAAAACTAGGTGAACTCATGAGATTAATGTTCTATTTATGTACATTGCGAAATTTTATTTGATTGAGTCATGGATCTTAAAGATTGAATTCAGAGGATGATATATTTATTTGAGATTTTGAGTTATTATTTGATGTGAATTTTTCATAAGTAATTATATCTTAGAAATTTATTCATCATCTGAAAGTTTATTTTCATAATCAGTATTGATTTCTTTATTTGCTTGAGGACAAGCAACGTTTGAGCCTTATGTATTTTGATGACTCTAAATTTCATAGCATATTTCTTGCTAAATCTATTGTATTTTTGGGTCATAATCATGCTGTGTTGCTTATTTTTATTCCTTATTTATCAAATGTTTCAGAATTTACATCTTTCTTGGTTTTTGATCAATTTATGGTAAAAAGGGATCATTATCATGAGTTTTCAAGCAATTTCAATGCATCGACGAGTTCTAATCATCAAGAGGAGTTCACACGTCAAATTTTAATTTAAACCGAGTTTTCTAGCAAAATTACGGTAGTGCCGTAATGAATTTTACTACCGTAATCTGTGAATATGGCACTACCGTAATGATTTTCACGGCCGCATCCCGCAGAGATTTTTTTGGAAAATTACGGCACTACGATAAGGCTTTTTGCGGTGCCACAATTTCGGTCCAAGTTCATGTAGAGACTTTCAGAGGATTTCGACGAATTACAGCACTGCCGTAATGTTTTTCATTGTGCTATAATTGTGGGCGAATTTCACATAGAATATTTCAGAAACAATTGAGAAGAATACGACACTACCGTGACGAATTTCATAGTTCCGTAATTTTGGGCCTTTTCCCTACAGCAACTTCAGAAGCAATTGTGGCAGTACCGTGACATTCTTCACGGCTCCGTACTTTTCAACCCAGTTGCCCGATTCTTCCGCTGGAAACTTAGAAAGATGATTTCTCGAGATTCAGGGCATCAATGGAAGATCCAAAAAAAGAGGAATGATCAGGATTAGAAGGAGAAGATTTTTGAAGTAAGAGGAATAGTTTTTATCGACTCGATAGGGATTTTCGAAGCAAGAGAATAGTTTTTATTTACTCGATAGGGATTTTTGAAGCAAGCGGAATAGTTTTTATCGACTCGATAGGGAGAATTTGATGGAATCACAGCCGCTCTAGGGTTCATCGCTGTTCAGCGTACAGACCACCTCCAGCCATGAAATTTGAAAGGAAGCTTCGCCTAAGGAAGAAGAACACACCACAGAAGTTTCATAGTGAAAGGAGATTGATTGAGAGAGAAATCAGCAAAAACGTGGTCGCCTACATTGTTCACCGCGATTCTGGAGCAAATTACGGGCTGTAATTTTCATTACAGCCTTGTTTTGTAGCTTCTACTCTTCTCTTTCGATTTCTGATCAATCTAAACCATGTTTTATTGTTATCCTTCATTCATTCTAGCTTAAACCTTCTTTTGGGACAAAGGGTCTAATCCCCTTATTATCTTAATGACTAGATGATTTTTATTCCATCAATATATTTTTGTTATGGTAATTTTACTTAAGAGATTAATGTCTTTAATCTTTTCTAGTTTCACTCATTGACATGTGTTAGAGTTTTGTACTATGGACTAAAAAGTGATTTACAAAACTTGGAACCCTAAAATTGACATTTAGGAACTTATCGTAAGAAATTAGGTTTGTTCTTATTTCTTGATTTTTGTAGTTTAATTCTTGTTAATGTTTTGATCTAGGAATTATTATAGTTTTAGACATGAAAATATGTTAGAGATAGATATTGGATTGTTTGAAAACCTTAAGTAAAACTTGTGAAACTAAGGTATGAGAATACTTAGGCTGTGTATACAAGAGAGGAAAAGGGAGAGAAAAAGGAGAGAAAGAAAAATATCTTTCATTTTCCTTTGTTTATTGGGAGAGAAAGGAAAAGTTAGGAAGGAAAATTTCTAAGTTTTCCTTCCCAACTCAATACCTCCAAATTGGAAGGAAAACCATATTTTTCTCATCCACCCATTTTCCTTCTAATTTTTCTTTTCCATTCATTTTCCTTCCATTTTCTATCCTCTCTTGTATACACAGTGTAAGTTTTGCTTGAGATCCTACCAATGAGATGGAATGCACGAGAGTGATTCTTAATCTCTATGTTGAAGTTTACTTATATTAAACATAGAATATATCTTGCATGAGAGTGAGGATCGTTCTTTGTAAATTGATTGCATGAGAGTGAGTTAATTTCTTTATTAAGTAAACTTAAACTTTACCATAACAAAAATAGATTGATGCACACTTAATAATATCTAGTCATATATATTATGGTGGATGAACCCCTAGTCCCAATTCTTTCTATCTGATTTTTCGTATACTATTCGACCGATTATTTTCAGCATACTCGATTTGTTTAGCTAGTGAGAAATCAATTTGTTGGTACTTAACAACAAGGTATTTGTGGTTCGATATCTTAATTATTACTTTCAGTATCCGTGCACTTGCGGACACAACAAGTTTTTGGCGCCGTTGCCGGGGACCTTAGTTTTGTTAATATCAAAATAGTTGTTAGTATTGCTAGACTAAGTTTTAGTTGTACCATAGCTTTTGAAATCGGCTAAATTCATCTTCTGATTGAGGCCTTAAGGATGTTGGGGTATGCCCTTAAGGCTAATGTTTGAGGCCTTGGGATTATATCAGTATCATGTATAAACTTAATGTTTATAAAGGCAATGGTTGTTATTCAGGTTGTTGCATTATCTGCTGCCATATGTATACTTCTGAATAATGTCTCAATGCTGTTCAGCTTGGCTGACATGCAGTATTGTCCTTAGTCGAGATATCTTGGTGAACATGAGATAGCCTTGATATGATTGAGACTAATATGTGTTCTAATCTTATAGGATGCTTCGAGCATGGAATAAGATGTAGACTCATGGGTACATTGGATGTACTGGACAGACCCTACTTAGGATGTTCAATTGCTTGTCACAATGTGAATCATCCTAATATGCAAACAAGTGGCATATTTCCTCTGACTTGAGATCACTTGTGTTTCTAAATGATGATTGGCATTGTTTTGAGGTAGTTCAATATCATTTGAAACATAATGGTTATAGACTATCTTGGATAATGAGCATGAGTCATGTTAGGGCACTAGTGATAGATATAGGATTGCCGTCTCCTTGTTTGGAGTGTGATGTTCTGAAGGGGACCCCTGGATGAGATGATTGAGAAAGTGTATGGCCATACCCAGATGACTATGTTCATCTGATCTAATCATTCTCATCATATTGGAATTACAGGCTTGACACGCTTGTCCAATAAGAACATCCAGTGGCAAAGGAAACACATATGTCAAGTGACTTGGGTTCACACTTGTGCTGTGGTTTGGGTGTAGTCTTGGAAGACTCTTTCCTTTATATCGGGAGACAGTGATGTGTTGCTAGATACCCCTCTCTGTTCGTGATAACGTAAGTTATCGTTACCGACATTTAAAGGAAACCCTTAGGGTCGCACAATTTGATGCTATGGCTTACTTATGTCAGATCGTGTGGACTGAATTGTTTTGGTTCAGTTTAAAGGAGTTTAAACTCTGATTGTAAGTGAGATCTGGTCTGATCATGTTTGATTGATTAGGGCTTGAGATCGGTAAGCTTCGATCGAGAGAATTGATGCTAGATTGGTGAGATCAAGAGCATCAAGAGATGAATGGTTAGATCTTGAGCCTTATGGTTTAATTTGATCTAGACCAATGCTTTGTTTGATTTGGTCTTTGAACCAAATCCAATTGAACCGGTTCATCATATGAACGCATGGTTCAATGGGAGAGAAAAAGTTTGCGATCGGTTCACTTGGAGTGAACGCATGATCGCACACATTGAAGCACTCGCTATTTTTGGAAATCGGTTTTTTTTCCAAAATATGGAACGCCTCCACGTTCGAAGAGCAACGCTTCTCTCATCGCCATCTTCTCCTCTCTCGACCTCTCTCATGTGGGGTGGTGAGACTTCACGCAAAGGAGAAGAGAACAAAACCAAGAGACATCTCTCGTCTCCTTCACGAAGGGAAACCTTGAAGCTTTGCTAGCACAAAGACGCCATGGGAGTAGTCATCTTCACCTTGTGTGCGTCACCTTTGGAGGAGAGCCGCTCGCCCTCTTCTTCCAAGTCGCCATCCAAGCAATGGCAATGGTATGATCTCTCACTAGATCTATACTAAATGTTAAGTTGATCATATGTTCATACATGCGATCCTAGGAAACCCTAGATTCCACCTTGAGAAAATTTTATATATGCGCCTATTAGGGTTTCGCTCCCTTTAATGGAACTTTCAATTGGTATCAGAGCAAGTTTCTGTATGATCATATGATTGCTTGTTTTTGTGATCCTTGTTTGTGCTTATGAATAGATATAAATGACATGCGAAAACACATGATAGATGATCATGCGAAAATAGATGTATGCTTTACATTGGCGCATGTATATTGTTGGCGCATGTTGTAGTTTTTGATCAAACTCTTTTACTTGCGCGCATCCATTAGATCTAAGTGCCTACTTGAAAAACTTAGACGGGTTATTAGGGTTGAAGTCATCGTCCAGTATAGACCCAACTGTCTGATCAGACCATCTGACAGCCTAGATGGGTCGACCAGATGGCACCTATGCGCAAGCATGTGGTGGCTATTGGTCGACTGCAGAAAGGCGTGTAGCGATGTCTGATTGAGACAACCAGTGAACGCTCATGATTAAGGCCCGGGGTCACACCCGCTTGCCAGAACTCATGAGTGACGTTCAGCCCTTAAGGCATGCATTGTTGACCATGAGGTCGACTCAAGTCGGTTATGACTTGGTGCATGCAAGGGCAGTGGGTCTGACTAGGTCTGATGAGTGGATCCCTATTAATGGACCGTTGTAAGGTAGTAGGGCTCATAAGGAAATAAAATTGATGCCAATGGGATTTTCAAAAATTTTATTTTCTTGATTGGATCACTTGATGTTTGTATAACATGATGAGTGTTTATTTCATCTTATGTGGGCTGCCCAAATTTAATGTGTGCTGTGCTGGGGCCTGCATGCCTGGATTGATATTGTAAATTATTTATTGTGATCTGCGCATCACATTTTTAATTAATTTATACTGTGTAATTGACCTGCGTGTCAATCATGTCTAGATAGATTAAATTGTAATTTAATCAGACATGAGCACAGAGCACACATGGCAGAGGCGCATGCAGCAAGTGGCTTCACCAGTGGGAGGTCTAGGGTTCGACTCTAGGACAGGCGCATTTTACCTGGTGGGCGCATCTGCGCTGTAGTGGGCGCTTGGGCCCGGGTTGGGCCAGATGAAATGCTAAAGACCCATGAAGAGCTCAAGTGAAGACTTAAGTTAATTAAGGTCTTACTTAGGCTTAATGGGCTTTTACCACATAAGATAATCATGCTTTCAATTTACTGTTTAAGTAATTTAGTAACTGCATGATTTATTCTTCTGCTATCACCATAGGATTTGAATGATAGTAAGAAGATAAAAGGACCGTTAAAATCCAACGTTAAATATCAAGCACGTAAGCCTTCTGAAGCGAAACCTCACTGTTCTGACTATCGTTGGGGCCGTGTTGTACCCACTCAGTGGGCATGCCCATCTATCTTCAGACGGTGTGTGATTACACCTGCGTGTTACAGAGAAGGGATTTATCGCTTCTCTTTGCTCAGCATAGCACGTGGTGGTCCAGGGAGTAGGTCAGGTCAGCTTGACCATGTAGGCTACATATTGAGCATATGGTAGCCATATGGAGGCAGCCATCTGTGGGATCAGAGACTGTGTTGTACCAACTCAGTTGGCACAGTCTGCTGGATTGCCCAGATGAAGGGGAATCGCACGGGTTGGCGATTGGCAGGGATTGCCTACCAGAGATTAGTGCTTGTACTCTCTGTGCATCTTATCTCGACTGAGCGGGACGCGGAGACCAAGTATGAAATCTGGATCCCATCTCACTAAAAGAGTTTTACTCTTTCGGACTGTTTTACTGGATTTTTCACTCAGATAAAATAGTGAGAAAAGAATCATTCTTAAGTCCTGGATTGATTCTAACATTGATACTAACCTTGCTGTTCTTGCAATGTTGTAGATTACTGCATCAACGAACACCACAGCGTTCAATGTGCGTTCCTTACTGGAAAGGGAGAAGTTTGCTGGGTCAAACTTCTCAGACTGGTACGGACACCTTAAGATTGTTCTTAAGGCTGAGAGGAAGCTGTATGTCCTCGAGACGGCTATACCGCCTCAACCCGCTGCGAACGCCGCAAGGGCGGTTCGGGAAGCTTATGAGAAGCATGTCAATGATAGCATTGATGTCGCTTGCCTTATGCTTGCGTCTATGACGCCAGAGCTTCAGCGTCAGCATGAATATTTATCTGCTATTGAAATTATAGCAAATCTCAAGATGCTGTATGCTGCACAGGCAAGGACTGAACGCTATAACTTGACTAAACTTTTCTTTCAGTGCAAACTGACTGAAGGGAGTCCAGTGGGAGCTCACGTACTCAAGATGATTGGGTACAAGGAGGCTCTAGAGAAACTGGGACACACCATCAATCAGGAGCTTGTTGTAGACATCATCTTGCAGTCTCTCCCGGCCTCTTTCGATCCGTTCATCATTAATTTTAATATGAACAAGATCGACTGTACCCCGGCAGAGTTACTGAATATGCTCTTGACTACAGAGCAGACTCAGTCTCGTGAGAAGGGAAAGCCTTCATCCTCTGTCCTAATTGTTCCTTCAAGGAACAAGAAGAAGGGGAAGAAGGGCAAAGCCCCTATCAAGAGCTACAACAAGGCTCTAAAGCAAAATGTAAAGCGGTCAAAGGAATACAGATGTTTCCATTGTGGCCAGCTGGGTCACTGGAAGAATGACTGTAAAGCGCTCCAAGGAGATAAGAAGGGAAGCAACCCTTTCGCTTCTGGCTCAGGTATTTTTGTGACTGAAGTCATGCTATCTTCTTCTATTTCATGGGTGTTAGACACTGCATGTGGAGTTCACATTTGTTCAAATGTACAGGAACTCAAGAGAAGAAGACAGGTGGGACAGCATGAGGTGGACCTACGAGTAGGAAACGGGGCACGGGTTGCTGCTGTTGCTGTAGGAGAATATCACATCTCTTTACCATCTGGTCTTGTATTAGAACTGGACAATTGTTATTTTGTACCGAGCATAACTAAGAATATTATCTCTATTCCTGCTCTTGTCAGGAAAGGGTTTTCCTTTGAATGCAAAACTTCAAAGTGTTATATTTCTTTTGATAATATTGTTTATGCTACCGGGTCGATTAACAATGGGTTATTCATGTTGGACATGGAATGTTCTGTACAACAAATTGATAATAAGAAAGCCATGAAGAGTCCCCTTCAAGGGGGAGCGCAAGCAGATGAAACCCCTTTCAAGAGGGGGGCGAAAAACCCTTAAGGGTGGCGCATAAAATTGCAAGCGGAAGCAAGGGTTTTTCATGGATCTTAGCAAGATAATATGATCAACTTGATGAAGTTTAGATCCATACCAAAGCCATGAGGAAGATGGCGACTTGGAAGAGAAAGATCGAAAGGGATCTTCTCCCTAGTTGACGCACACAAGATGATGTGCTTGCTCCTTGGAGATCCTTGTGCTAGCAAGGTCCTTTAAGGGTCCCTCTCGTATGGTAAGGAAATGAGAGATGATGTCTAGGCTTGCCGAAGCTCCACCAAGACCTCGCCTTCTCCACGCCAAAGTCTCGTCAAGCAAGAGCAAGGAGACGAGAGTTGAATGGAGCGTTCAAGTCATTTGGCGTTCAAGGGAACATGCGCTAAATGACTTTCCAAAATTGGAAAATCCATTAAGCCATGCGTTCATGATCTCTAAATCGATCAAAACGCCAAAACAATGAACCATACGTTCAAGCTCCTGAACCGGTTCAAAGTAAATGTGTTCGGTCCAAAGGCCAAACCAAGCCAGCCCAAGCCAATCGGTCTAGATCAACTAAACCCTAAGGTTTCCAATCTAACCGTTCATCTCATGATGCTCTTGATCTCACCGATCTAGCATCAATCCTCTCGATCGAAGCTTACCGATCTCAAGCCCTAATCAATCAAACATGATCAGACTGGATCTCACTTACAATCAGAGTTTAAACTCCTTTAAACTGAATCAAAACAATCCAGTCCACACGATCTGACTTAAGTAAGCCATATCATCAAATTGTGCGACCCTAAGGGTTTCCTTTAAATGTCGGTAACGATAACTTACATTATCATGATCAGTGAGGGGTATCTAGCAACACATCACTGTCTCCCGATATAAAGGAAAGAGTCTTCCAAGACTACACCCAAACCATAGCACAAGTGTGAATCCACTTCACAAGGCATGCATGTATCCTTTGCCACTGGATGTTCTCATTGGACAAGCAGGTCAAGCTTGTGACTCTAATATGATGAGCATGATTAGATCAGATGCACATAGTCACCTGGGTATGGCCATACACTTTCTCAATCATCTCATCTAGGGGGCCCCTATAGAACACCACACTCCTTCAACAAGGAGACGGCAATCCTCTATCTATCACTAGTGCCCTAACCTGACTCATGATCATATCCAAGATAGTCTATAACCATTATGTTTCAAATGATATTGAACTACCTCAAAACAATGACAATCATCATTTAGAAACACAAGTGATCTCAAGTCAAAGGACATGTGCCACTTGTAGCATACAAGGATTATTCACATTGTGACAAGCAATTGAATATCCTAGTAGGGTCTGTCCAGTACATCCAATGTACCCATGAGTCTACATCTTATTCCATGCTCGAAGCATCCTATAAGATTAGAATTCATATTAGTCTCAATCATATCAAGGCTGTCTCATGTTCACCAAGATATATCGACTAAGGACTTTTAGCATGTCAGCCTAGCTGAACAGCATTGAGACATTAATCAGAAGTACACTTATTACAGCAGACAAGGTAACAATCTGAATAACAACCATGCCTTTATAAACTTAAGAGTTTATTACATGATACTGTTACAATCCCAAGGCCTCAAACATTAGCCTTAAGGGCATACCCCAACAATCTCCCACTTGCACTTAATCTAATGGTTGAGAAATCTCAAACCCATATTCTTACAGTGCTTCTCATGCTTCTGCTGCGCCAGAGGCTTGGTAAGCGGGTCTGCCAGATTGTCATCTGTATGAACCTTGCATATTTTGATCTCGCCACGATCAATGATCTCCCGGATCAAGTGAAACCGTCTCTGTATGTGCTTGGACTTCTGGTGCGACCGTGGTTCCTTTGCTTGTGCGATGGCTCCAGTGTTATCACAGAAGATAACCAAAGGATCGACACTCGAAGGAACAACACCAAGTTCTCTCACGAACTTACGAATCCACACTACCTCCTTGGATGCTTCCGAGGCTGCAACATACTCGGCTTCTGTTGTGGAATCAGCAACAGTTGACTGTTTGAAACTTTTCCACACCACCGCTCTACCATTCAAGCTAAAAACATAGCCTGATTGCGATCGGAAATCATCCTGGTCCGACTGGAACGAAGCGTCAGTATATCCTTCTATACTGAGTTCTTCCTGACCACCATATATCAAGAACATATCTTTGGTCCTCCGCAGATATATTATAATGTTCTTGACTGCAATCCAGTGCGCCATACCTGGATTACTTTGGAACTGACTGGTCACGCTTAACCCGTAAGCGACGTCTGGGCGAGTACACAACATCGCATACATAATGGATCCAATAGCCGAAGCATAAGGCGTATTGTCCATTTCATCTTTCTCAGTCTGTGTTTGTGGACACTGACTCTTCGAAAGATTCAGACCATGTCTGACTGGAAGATATCCTCTTTTAGAATTCTCTAAATGGAATCTCTCCAGGACTTTATCGATGTAAGTACTCTGGCACAGCCCGAGAAGCCTCTTAGATCTATCCCTGTAGATCTTCACACCTAATACATAGGCTGCTTCTCCTAAATCTTTCATCTGGAAACATTTCCTTAGCCATGCCTTAACCGCATGCATTTCTGGAATATCATTTCCAATGATCAAGATGTCATCGACGTAGAGGACTAGGAATGTAATCACGCTCCCACTAAACCTCTTATATACACACGGGTCGTCCTCGTTCTTGATGAAACCAAACTCAGAGATTGATTCATCAAAACGAATATTCCAGCTTCTAGATGCTTGTTTCAGTCCATAAATGGACTTCTTTAGTTTGCATATTTTATGACGATCTGATGGATTAGTGAAACCTTCAGGTTGTGTCATATACACATCCTCATCCAGATTTTCATTAAGGAAAGCTGTTTTCACATCCATCTGCCAGATCTCATAATCGTAATATGCTGCTATCGCGAAAAGAATCCGAATAGACTTGAACATGGCTACAGGAGAGAAAGTTTCATCATAATCTATCCCGTAGATTTGTTTGAAACCTTTCGCAACTAGCCTGCCTTTATAGGTAACCACGTTACCATCCATGTCAATCTTCTTCTTGAAGATCCATTTACAGCCTATAGGGATTACTCCCGGAGGCGGATCAACCAAATCCCAGACTTGGTTATCTGACATGGAGTCCATCTCGGCTCGCATAGCTTCAAGCCATCTAGCTGACTCCGGTCCACTGACCGCATCCGCATAAGTAAGGGGTTCATCATTATCAATGATGTAGACTCCGTCATAGCGCTCAGGCTATCGACGGATCCTTCCCGATCTACGCGGTTCCCGTGATATCTGAGCCTCAGGTTGCACAATAACCTGTTCTACCGGCTCAGGCTCATCCAACTGTGCTTGACTACTTTGTCCTTCCTCTGGATTCTCATCCAGCTTTATTTCTCTCCCACTGGCTTCTTGCAGAAGAAACTCCTTCTCAAGAAATATGGCCGTCCGAGCAACAAATACTTTGTTCTCTTTGGGATCGTAGAAATAATAACCCTTAGTTTTCTTAGGGTAACCGACAAAGACGCATTTCTCAGATCTGTTCTCCAGTTTCCCAGAGGTGAGCTTTTTGACATAAGCCTCGCAACCCCAGATCCTGATAAATGTCAAGCTCGGCTGTTTCCCATACCATAATTCATATGGCGTCTTTGAAACGGCCTTGGATGGCACTCGGTTTAGTACCTTTGCAGCTGTTTCCAGTGCAAATCCCCAAAAGGAATATGGAAGAGTAGCCTGACTCATCATTGAACGAACCATATCAAGTAACGTTCTATTTCTCCTCTCGGACACACCATTCCATTGCGGTGTTCCTGGCGGAGTGAGCTGTGAGATAATCCCACACTCTTTTAGATAGTCAGTAAACGCATGACTCAAGTATTCTCCACCTCGATCAGAACGAAGTGCCTTGATATTTCGCCCTAGCTGATTCTGTACTTCATTCTTGAACTCTTTGAACTTGTCAAAGGATTCACTCTTATGTCTCATTAGATAGACATAACCATATCTACTGAAATCATCAGTAAATGTAATGAAGTACTGATAGCCACCTCTGGCATGTTTACTCAACGGCCCACACACATCACTGTGTATAAGGTTAAGTAAACCTGAAGCCCTTTGACCTTTGTTAGGAAAAGGTGACTTCGTCATTTTACCCATCAAACAAGCTTTGCATGTATCAATCTCCTCATAGGAGAATGATCCCAGCAGTCCATGATCATGCAACCGCTTAATGCGCTTCTTGTTAATATGGCCTAAACGACTATGCCATAACAAGGTGCTGTCATCAGCATACTTGGCTTTCTTATTATCAATGTTTTGTATAGAATTTTCCATGTCCAACATGAATAACCCATTGTTAATTGAACCAGTTCCATAAACAATATTATCATAAGATAAAACACACTTTGAAATATTGCATTCAAAGGCAAATCCTTTCCTGACAAGAGCAGGAATAGAGATAATATTTTTGGTGATACTCGGTACAAAATAACAATTGTTTAATTCCAATACAATGCCAGATGGTAAAGAAATGAAATAGTCTCCTACAGCAACAGCAGCAACCCGTGCCCCGTTTCCAACGCGTAGGTCTACCTCATGCTGTCCCACCTGCCTTCTTCTCTTGAGTTCCTGCACATTTGAACAAATGTGAACTCCACATGCAGTGTCCAACACCCATGAAATAGAAGAAGAAGATAACATGACCTCAGTCACATATATACCTGAGCCAGAAGCGATGCTTCCCCTCTTATCTCCTTGGAGCGCTTTACAGTCCTTTTTCCAGTGACCCAGCTGGCCACAGTGGAAACACCTGTTGTCCTTCGACCGCTTAACCTTTTGTTTCAGAGCCTTACTGTAGTTCTTGACAGGGGCTTTGCCCTTCTTCCCCTTCTTCTTGTTCCTAGAAGGAACCATTAAGACAGAGGTTGAAGGCTTTCCCTTCAGAGTCTCCTCAGTTGTCAAGAGCATATTCAGCAGCTCTGCCGGAGTACAATCGATCTTGTTCATATTAAAATTAATAATGAACGCATCGAAAGAGGGCGGGAGAGACTGCAGAATAATGTCTACAGCAAGCTCCTGGTTGATGGTATGCCCCAGTTTCTCCAGAGCCTCCTTGTGCCCAATCATCTTGAGCACGTGAGCTCCCACTAGGCTCCCTTCAACCAGTTTGCTCTGAAAGAAAAGCTTTGTCAGATTATAGCGTTCTGTCCTCACCTGTGTAGCATACAGCATCTTGAGGTTCGCTATAATTTCTATAGCCGACATATCCTCATGCTGACGCTGCAGCGGTGGCGTCATAGACGCAAGCATCAGGCAAGCGACATCAATGCTATCATTGACGTGCTTTTCATAGGCATCACGAACCGCCCTTGCGGCGTTCGCAGCGGGTTGAGGCGGCACAGCCGTCTCGAGGACATACAGTTTCCTCTCTGCCTTAAGAACGATCTTAAGGTGTCCGAACCAATCTGAGAAGTTTGGCCCAGCAAACTTCTCCCTTTCCAGTAGGGATCGCACATTGAAGCTCATGGTGTTCGTTGCTGCAGGAATCTACAACAATGCAAGAACAGCAAGGTCAGTATCAATGTATAGAATCAATCCAGGACTTAAGAAAGATTCTTTTTCTCACTATTTTATCTGGCTGAAAAATCCAGCAAAACAGCCCGAAAGAGTGGAACTCTTTTAGTGAGATGGGATCCAGATTTCATACTTGGTCTCCGCGTCCTGCTCAGGCGAGATAAGATGCACAGAGATGACAAGCACTAATTTCTGGTAGGCTGTCCCAGCCAATCGCCAACCCGTGCGATTCCCCTTCACCTGGGCAATCCAGCAGACTGTGCCAACTGAGTTGGTACAACACAGTCTCTGATCCCTCAGATGGCTGCCTCCATGCGCTACCATATGCTCCACATATGTAGCCTACATGGTCAAGCTGACCCGACCTACTCCCTGGACCACCACGTGCTATGCTGAGCAACGAGAAGCGATAAATCCCTTCTCTGTAACACGCAGGTGAAATCCCGCACCGTCTGAAGATAGATGGACGTGCCCACTGAGTGGGTACAACACGGCTCCAACGATAGTCAGAACAGTGAGGTTTCGCGTCAGAAGGCATTACGTGCTTGATATTTTAGCGTTTGGATTTTAACGGTCTTTTATCTTCTTAACTATCATGCAATTCCTATGGTGATAGCAGAAGATAAACTCATGCAGTTCTAATTATATAAGGAATAAAAAGAAAGCATGCTGATCTTATGTGGTAAAAGCCCATAGAGCCTAAGTAAGACCTTAACCTAATTTAAGTCTTCACTTGCTCTTCATAGGTCTTTTGCCTTTCATCTGGTCCAACCCAGGGCCCTAGCGCCAAGAGCACCTCAGGTGCGCCACCAGCTGAATGCCCCTCTGGGATGTGTGCCTTTGTGCTCTTGTCTAATCAAAATACATTTTGATCTATCTAGACAAGTTTGACTCGCAGGTCAATTATACAATAAATTAATTAAAAAGTGATTCGCAGATCACAATAATATTAATTTACAGGTTTAATTCCAGGCACGCAGGCCCCAGCACAGCACACATTTAACATGGGCAGCCCACATAAGAATAAATAAACAAGCATATGGCATCAAATCAACATGTGATCCATATAACAAGAAAATAAAAATTTTTGAAAACCCATTGGCATCAATTTTAATTTTCTTATGTGCACTTACAACCTTACAATGGTCCATTGATAGGGATCCACTCATCCAACTAGTCAGATCCACTGCCCTTGCATGCACCAAGTCCTAACTGACTCGAGTTGACCTAATGGTCAACCATGCATGCGCCAAGGGCTGAACAACCCTCATGAGTTCTGGCATGCGGGTGTGACCCCGGGCCTAACTCATGTGTGTTCAATGGTTGTCTCAACCAGACCTCGCTACACGCCTAAGATGCAATCGACCTATAGCCACCTCGTGCTTGCGCACAGGTGCCATCTGGTCGATCCATCTCGGCTGTCAGATGGTCTGATCAGACTATTGGATCTAACCTAGAGGTGACTTCAACCCCATCAACCCATCTAAGGGTTTATAGTAGGCGCCACTTAGATCTAGTCATAGGCGCGCAAGTTAGGTTTTTGATAAAACAACATGAACTAAGCGCCAACACAAGACATGCGACAAGATGAACAAACAACATCCGCCAACATAAGGTAAACATCTTACTTTCGCATGAAGAAATAACATGTAAGTTTCGCATGTCAACAAGATCTAGGCATACATGTAGATGCGCAACCAAGGATCACAAAATATATCAAGCAATCATATTACATGCTTGAACCGCATGCTCTGATACCAATTGAAGAGTCCCCTTCAAGGGGGAGCGCAAGCAGATGAAACCCCTTTCAAGAGGGGGGCGAAAAACCCTTAAGGGTGGCGCATAAAATTGCAAGCGGAAGCAAGGGTTTTTCATGGATCTTAGCAAGATAATATGATCAACTTGATGAAGTTTAGATCCATACCAAAGCCATGAGGAAGATGGCGACTTGGAAGAGAAAGATCGAAAGGGATCTTCTCCCTAGTTGACGCACACAAGATGATGTGCTTGCTCCTTGGAGATCCTTGTGCTAGCAAGGTCCTTCAAGGGTCCCTCTCGTATGGTAAGGAAATGAGAGATGATGTCTAGGCTTGCCGAACCTCCACCAAGACCTCGCCTTCTCCACGCCAAAGTCTCGTCAAGCAAGAGCAAGGAGACGAGAGTTGAATGGAGCGTTCAAGTCATTTGGCGTTCAAGGGAACATGCGCTAAATGACTTTCCAAAATTGGAAAATCCATTAAGCCATGCGTTCATGATCTCTAAATCGATCAAAACGCCAAAACAATGAACCATACGTTCAAGCTCCTGAACCGGTTCAAAGTAAATGTGTTCGGTCCAAAGGCCAAACCAAGCCAGCCCAAGCCAATCGGTCTAGATCAACTAAACCCTAAGGTTTCCAATCTAACCGTTCATCTCATGATGCTCTTGATCTCACCGATCTAGCATCAATCCTCTCGATCGAAGCTTACCGATCTCAAGCCCTAATCAATCAAACATGATCAGACTGGATCTCACTTACAATCAGAGTTTAAACTCCTTTAAACTGAATCAAAACAATCCAGTCCACACGATCTGACTTAAGTAAGCCATATCATCAAATTGTGCGACCCTAAGGGTTTCCTTTAAATGTCGGTAACGATAACTTACATTATCACGATCAGTGAGGGGTATCTAGCAACACATCACTGTCTCCCGATATAAAGGAAAGAGTCTTCCAAGACTACACCCAAACCATAGCACAAGTGTGAATCCACTTCACAAGGCATGCATGTAT
Source organism: Costus lasius (assembly GCA_027563935.2). Classification (NCBI taxonomy): domain Eukaryota; kingdom Viridiplantae; phylum Streptophyta; class Magnoliopsida; order Zingiberales; family Costaceae; genus Costus; species Costus lasius. The sequence goes on along the minus strand of CM050454.1, from coordinate 57,647,416 downwards.
CCTTTGCCACTGGATGTTCTCATTGGACAAGCAGGTCAAGCTTGTGACTCCAATATGATGAGCATGATTAGATCAGATGCACATAGTCACCTGGGTATGGCCATACACTTTCTCAATCATCTCATCTAGGGGGCCCCTATAGAACACCACACTCCTTCAACAAGGAGACGGCAATCCTCTATCTATCACTAGTGCCCTAACCTGACTCATGATCATTATCCAAGATAGTCTATAACCATTATGTTTCAAATGATATTGAACTACCTCAAAACAATGACAATCATCATTTAGAAACACAAGTGATCTCAAGTCAAAGGACATGTGCCACTTGTAGCATACAAGGATTATTCACATTGTGACAAGCAATTGAATATCCTAGTAGGGTCTGTCCAGTACATCCAATGTACCCATGAGTCTACATCTTATTCCATGCTCGAAGCATCCTATAAGATTAGAATTCATATTAGTCTCAATCATATCAAGGCTGTCTCATGTTCACCAAGATATATCGACTAAGGACTTTTAGCATGTCAGCCTAGCTGAACAGCATTGAGACATTAATCAGAAGTACACTTATTACAGCAGACAAGGTAACAATCTGAATAACAACCATGCCTTTATAAACTTAAGAGTTTATTACATGATACTATTACAATCCCAAGGCCTCAAACATTAGCCTTAAGGGCATACCCCAACAAGCCAAGTATGCTGATGACAGCACCTTGCTATGGCATAGTCGTTTAGGCCACATTAACAAGAAGCGCATTAAGCGGTTGCATGAACATGGACTGCTGGGATCATTCTCCTATGAGGAGCTTGATACATGCAAAGCTTGTTTAATGGGCAAAATGACGAAGACTCCTTTTTCCAACAAAGGTCAAAGGGCTTCAGGTTTACTTGACCTCATTCACAGTGATGTGTGTGGGCCATTTAGTAAACATGCCAGAGGTGGCTATTCATACTTCATTACCTTTACTGATGATTTCAGTAGGTATGGTTATGTCTATCTAATGAGACATAAGAGTGAATCTTTTGACAAGTTCAAAGAGTTCAAGAATGAAGTACAAAATCAGCTAGGCCGAAATATCAAGGCACTTCGTTCAGATCGAGGTGGAGAATACTTGAGTCGAGAGTTTACTGACTATCTGAAGGAGTGTGGGATTATCTCACAGCTCACTCCGCCAGGAACACCGCAATGGAATGGTGTGTCCAAGAGGAGAAATAGAACCTTACTGGATATGGTTCGTTCTATGATGAGTCAGGCTACTCTACCTTACTCCTTTTGGGGATTTGCACTGGAAACAGCTGCAAAGGTACTAAACCGAGTGCCATCCAAGGCAGTTTCAAAGACTCCATATGAGTTATGGTATGGGAAACAGCCGAGCTTGACATTTATTAAGATCTGGGGTTGCGAGGCTTATGTCAAAAAGCTCGCCTCTGGGAAACTGGAGAGCAGATCTGATAAATGTATCTTTGTCGGTTACCCTAAAGAAACAAAGGGTTATTATTTCTACGATCCCAAAGAGAACAAAGTATTTGTTGCTCGGACGGCTATTTTTCTTGAGAAGGAATTTCTTCTTCAAGAGGCCAGTGGGAGAGAAATAAAGCTGGATGAGAATCCAGAAGAAGGACAAAGTAGTCAAGCACAGTTGGATGAGCCTGAGCCAGTAGATCAGGTTACTGAACAACCTGAGGCTCAGATATCACGGGAACCGCGAAGATCGGGAAGGATCCGTCGACAGCCTGAGCGCTATGACGGAGTCTACATCATTGATGATGAACCCCTCACTTATGCGAATGCGGTCAGTGGACCGGAATCAGCAAGATGGCTTGAAGCTATGCGAGCCGAGATGGACTCCATGTCAGATAACCAAGTCTGGGATTTGGTTGATCCGCCTCCGGGAGTAATCCCTATAGGCTGTAAGTGGATCTTCAAGAAGAAGATTGACATGGATGGTAACGTGGTTACCTATAAAGGCAGGCTAGTTGCGAAAGGTTTCAAACAAATCTACGGGATAGATTATGATGAAACTTTCTCTCCTGTAGCCATGTTCAAGTCTATTCGGATTATTCTTGCGATAGCGGCATATTATGATTATGAGATCTGGCAAATGGATGTGAAAACCGCTTTCCTTAATGGAAAACTAGAAGAGGATGTGTATATGACACAACCTAAAGGTTTCATCAATCCATCAGATCGTCATAAAATATGCAAATTAAAGAAGTCCATTTATGGACTTAAACAAGCATCGAGAAGCTGGAATATTCGTTTTGATGAATCAATCTGTAAGTTTGGTTTCATCAAGAATGAAGATGACCCGTGTGTATATAAGAGGTTTAGTGGGAGCGTGATTACTTTCATAGTTCTCTACGTCGATGATATCTTGATCATTGGAAACGATATTCCTGAAATGCATGCGGTTAAGGCATGGTTAAGAAAATGTTTCCAGATGAAAGATTTAGGAGAAGCAGCCTATGTATTAGGTGTGAAGATCTACAGAGATAGATCTAAGAGGCTTCTCGGGCTGTGCCAGAGTACTTACATCGATAAAGTCCTGGAGAGATTCCATTTAGAAAATTCTAAAAGAGGATATCTTCCAGTCAGACATGGTCTGAATCTTTCAAAGAGTCAGTGTCCACAAACACAGACTGAGAAAGATGAAATGGACAATACGCCTTATGCTTCGGCTATTGGGTCCATTATGTATGCGATGTTGTGTACTCGCCCAGACGTCGCTTACGGGTTAAGCGTGACCAGTCGGTTCCAAAGTAATCCAGGGAAGGCACACTGGATTGCGGTCAAGAACATTTTGAAATATCTTCGGAGGACCAAAGATATGTTCTTGATTTATGGAGGTCAGGAAGAACTCAGTATTGAAGGATATACTGACGCTTCATTCCAATCTGACCAGGATGATTTTCGATCGCAATCAGGCTATGTTTTTAGCTTGAATGGAGGAGCAGTGGTGTGGAAAAGTTTCAAACAATCAATTGTTGCTGATTCCACAACAGAAGCCGAGTATGTTGCAGCCTCAGAAGCATCTAAGGAGGCAGTGTGGATTCGTAAGTTCGTTCAGGAACTTGGTGTTGTTCCTTCGAGTGCAGATCCATTGGTTATCTTCTGTGATAACACTGGAGCAATAGCACAAGCAAAGGAACCACGGTCGCACCAGAAGTCCAAGCACATACCGAGAAGGTTTTACTTGATCTGGGAGATCATTGATCGTGGCGAGATCAAAAACTGTAAGGTTCATACAGATGACAATCTAGCTGACCCGCTTACAAAGCCTCTGGCGCAGCAGAAGCATGAGAAGCACTGTAATAATATGGGTTTGAGATTTCTCAACCATTAGATTAAGTGCAAGTGGGAGATTGTTGGGATATGCCCTTAAGGCTAATGTTTGAGGCCTTGGGATTATATCAGTATCATGTATAAACTTAATGTTTATAAAGGCAATGGTTGTTATTCAGGTTGTTGCATTATCTGCTGCCATATGTATACTTCTGAATAATGTCTCAATGCTGTTCAGCTTGGCTGACATGCAGTATTGTCCTTAGTCGAGATATCTTGGTGAACATGAGACAGCCTTGATATGATTGAGACTAATATGTGTTCTAATCTTATAGGATGCTTCGAGCATGGAATAAGATGTAGACTCATGGGTACATTGGATGTACTGGACAGACCCTACTTAGGATGTTCAATTGCTTGTCACAATGTGAATCATCCTAATATGCAAACAAGTGGCATATTTCCTCTGACTTGAGATCACTTGTGTTTCTAAATGATGATTGGCATTGTTTTGAGGTAGTTCAATATCATTTGAAACATAATGGTTATAGACTATCTTGGATAATGAGCATGAGTCATGTTAGGGCACTAGTGATAGATATAGGATTGCCGTCTCCTTGTTTGGAGTGTGATGTTCTGAAGGGGCCCCTTGGATGAGATGATTGAGAAAGTGTATGGCCATACCCAGATGACTATGTTCATCTGATCTAATCATTCTCATCATATTGGAATTACAGGCTTGACACGCTTGTCCAATAAGAACATCCAGTGGCAAAGGAAACACATATGTCAAGTGACTTGGGTTCACACTTGTGTTGTGGTTTGGGTGTAGTCTTGGAAGACTCTTTCCTTTATATCGGGAGACAGTGATGTGTTGCTAGATACCCCTCTCTGTTCGTGATAACGTAAGTTATCGTTACCGACATTTAAAGGAAACCCTTAGGGTCGCACAATTTGATGATATGGCTTACTTATGTCAGATCGTGTGGACTGAATTGTTTTGGTTCAGTTTAAAGGAGTTTAAACTCTGATTGTAAGTGAGATCTGGTCTGATCATGTTTGATTGATTAGGGCTTGAGATCGGTAAGCTTCGATCGAGAGAATTGATGCTAGATCGGTGAGATCAAGAGCATCAAGAGATGAATGGTTAGATCTTGAGCCTTATGGTTTAATTTGATCTAGACCAATGCTTGATTTGATTTGGTCTTTGAACCAAATCCAATTGAACCGGTTCATCATATGAACGCATGGTTCAATGGGAGAGAAAAAGTTTGCGATCGGTTCACTTGGAGTGAACGCATGATCGCATACATTGAAGCACTCGCTATTTTTGGAAATCGGTTTTTTTTTCCAAAATATGGAACGCCTCCACGTTCGAAGAGCAATGCTTCTCTCGTCGCCATCTTCTCCTCTCTCGACCTCTCTCGTGTGGGGTCGTGAGACTTCATGCAAAGGAGAAGAGAACAAAACCAAGAGACATCTCTCGTCTCCTTCACGAAGGGAAACCTTGAAGCTTTGCTAGCACAAAGACGCCAAGGGAGTAGTCATCTTCACCTTGTGTGCGTCACCTTTGGAGGAGAGCCGCTCGCCCTCTTCTTCCAAGTCGCCATCCAAGCAATGGCAATGGTATGATCTCTCACTAGATCTATACAAAATGTTAAGTTGATCATATGTTCATACATGCGATCCTAGGAAACCCTAGATTCCGCCTTGAGAAAATTTTATATATGCGCCTATTAGGGTTTCGCTCCCTTTAATGGAACTTTCAAAGGAGCCATTTTTCTCTACCAATCTTATTATCTTTGGAGAATAATAAATAAATGGTAGTACTTTAACATTCTTGATTGATTCAATGGTAGCTTCTAAATTTTGCTTGGGGACATTAGGAATTTCATCATATTGATAAAAATGTATCGCATTATGTACCACAAGCTTTCCCCTTGTATATTCACTTTTTGCTGGGACAGTGAATGCTTTCATTACGTACACCAGAAATGTGTTAAGAGGAATAAATCCTTTAATATACCCTTGAGGGATTTCTAAAATTTCTAACTCGGGCTCTGAAATACTCAGATCTATAGGCCCTATTTTCCAACAGTGATGATAAAACATAAGGATGGAAATGTACGAGGGAAAGGGAATAGTGCTGGATGGAAATGCTGAGTCACGTGATTTTCACGTGACCAGCTAGATGGAGAGCCGACGAGTTCGGTGAGTTCGGCAAGCTCAGACACTGGTCGGTGAGGTCAGCGAATGCTGGCGAGGCGAGGTCCACGTGGTCGCTTGATCGGCGAATGCTAGCGAGGCGATGGAGATCTAGCTAGGTTGCGGGCAAACTCGGCGAGTTCGCGGTTAGTGAATGTAGACGAGGCGAGGCGAGGGAGGTGAGCTAGGCAGACGTAAGCGAGGTGAGTTTGCGGGGTCAGCACTGGTGAGTGTGCTCTGGCCAGGTTGTGGGTGATCTTGGCAAGTTCGCAAGGCAAGAGAGGCGAGCTCGCGAGGTCAATGCTGGCAAGCTCGGGCCAGGTTGCGAGAGAGCTCAGCAAGTTCATGTTGGGGTATGCCCTTAAGGCTAATGTTTGAGGCCTTGGGTTATTATCAGTATCATGTATAAACTGAGTATATGTTTATAAAGGCAATTGTTGTTATTCAGATTGTTGCATTGTCTGCTGCTGTATGTATACCTCTGAGTAATGTCTCAATGATGTTCAGCTTTGCTGACATTCAGAGTTGTCCTTAGTCGAGATATCTTGGTGAACATGAGACAGCCTTGATATGATTGAGACTAATATGTGTTCTGGTCTTATAGGATGCTACGAGCATGGAATAAGATTTAGACACATAGGTGCATTGGATGTACTGGACTGACCCTACTTAGGATATTCAATTGTTTGTCACAATGTGAATAAATCCTTATAAGCAAGCAAGTGGTATATTCCCTCTGACTTGAGATCACTTGTGTTACTAAGTGATGATTGGCATTGTCTTGAGGTACTTCAATATCATTTGAAAGATAATGGTTAAGGATTATCTTGGATAGTGGGCATGAGTCATGTTAGGACACTAGTGATAGATATAGGATTGCCTCTCCTAGTTGGAGTGTGATGTTCTAAAGGGGCCCCCTGGATGAGATGGTTGAGAAAGTGTATGGCCATACCCAGATGACTATGTTCATCTGATCTAACCATTCTCATCGTGTTGGAATTACAGGCTTGACACGCTTGTCCAACGAGAACATCCAGTGGCAAAGGGAACATGTATACTGAGTGAATTGGATTCACACTTGTGCTGTCGTTTGGGAGTGGTCTTGGAAGACTCTTTCCTTCATATCGGGAGACAGTGATGTGTTGCTAGATACCCCTCTCTGATCGTGATAACGTAAGTTATCGTTACCGACATTGAAGGAAACCCTCAGGGTCGCACAATTTGATGATATGGCTTACTTATGTCAGATCGTGTGGACTGGAATTATTCTAGTTCAGTTTAAAGCAATTTAAACTCTGATTGGAAGTGAGATCTGGTCTGATCATGTTTGATTGATTAGGACATATGATCGGTAAGCTTCGATCGGGAGAATTGATGCTTGATCGAAGGGATCAAGAGCGTCAAGAGATGTGTGGTTGGATCTTGAGCCACTTGGTTCAATAAGATCAAAACCAGGGTTGGTTTGATTTGGTCCTTGAACCAAATAAAATTGAACCGGTTCACTTAGTGTGAGCGCATGGTTCAATTAAAGAGGGAAGTTTCGGTTGGTTCACTTAGGGTGAACGCATGGGAGTTAAGAGAGGGAGTTACATTTTTGGTTATTACCATAAGTGGTAACCGAATCTTTCCATCTTGGTCTCTCACGTTTTCGAAGCTTGCTCTCTCGCCTCCTCTTTTGTGTGGTTGCTTGATCATCTTCAAGAACAACAAAAGGAAACGAGTTCGGCCAACAAAAAAAAAAGGACATCTCCTCTCCAAGTTTTGATCAAGGACTCCTTAGTGCCTTGCTAGCACAAAGAGCACAAGGAAGAAGCCATCAACATCTTGTGTATGATTCCTTTGGAGAAGAGGAGCCTTTCCCTTTCTTCTTCCAAGCCGCCACACAAACTATGGCCATGGTAATGCTTCAACTTATCCTTTCATGGTTGATTATATTTCAAGTCAAGCGATCCATGAAACCTAGTTTTTCCGCCTATGCAAAATTTTTGAAATGCATGTTACCTAGGTTTCCTTTCAGTGGTATCAGAGGGCTGGTTTTTGGCTTGATATATATAATTGCCATCTTGTGTTCCATGTTTGATTTTATGCTTTGGATAGATCTACTAGATGCGCATGCTTTTGTTATCATGCGAAAATACATGCCATGTGTTCATACCACATGTTAGATCTACATGAATTCTTCATTTAAGCTTGCGCATGTGATGTTTGTTTGCGCTTGTCATAAAAGTTTTCAATCAAAATTTATCATCATGCGCGACCCTCACATAGATCTATCTAAAAGCCTACTTCAAATACTTAGACGGGTTAACAATGTTGAAGTCGTCAGTCAAGTCTGGACCCAATAGCCTAATCAGACCATCTGACAGCCTAGAAGGGTCGGCCGGATAGCACTTGTGCGCAAGCAATACAGGTGGCTATAGGCCGACTGCAGAAGGGCGTGTAGCGATGTCTGATTGAGGCGCCTAGTGAATGATCATGATTAAGGCACGGGGTCACACCCACTTGCCAGAAATCATGTGGGACGTTCAGCCCTTAAGGCATGCATAGTTGACCATGTGGTCGACGCAAGTCAGTTATGACTGGGTGCATGCAAGGGCAGTAGGTCTGACTTGGTCTAACGAGTGGATACCTGTTAATGGACCGTTGTAAGGTAGTAGGGCACATAAGGAAATAAAATTGATGCCATGGGTTTTTTCAAAACTTTTATTTCTATTTGGATCACATGTATGCATGTTTAACATGTTGAATGGGTGTTTATTTAATCTTATGTGGGCTGCCCTTATCTTGTGTGCTGTGCTGGGGCCTGCGTGCCTGGAATTAAATATAAATTTTGCTGTGATCTGCGAATCACACTTTAATTTATGAAAATGTATAATTGACCTGCGTGTCAAACCATGTCTAGATAGATTAAAATGTAATTTGATCAGACATGGGCACATGAGCACACATGGCAGAGGCGCGCAGTCAGTGGCTTCACCAGGTGGGAGGTCTAGAGTTCGACTCTAGAGCAGGCGCATACTGCCTGGAGGGCATTTGTACCCGGGCTGGGCCAGATGAAGTACAAGAGTCCCATAAAGAGCTCAAGTGAAGACTTTTGTGAAACTAGGGTTTTACTTAGGCATTTATGGGCGTTTACCACATAAGATAATGGTGCTTTCATTTACTGTTTTAAGTAATATTAGCACAAGCATGTTTTATTCTTCTGCTATCACTATAGAATTTGCATGATAGTAAGAAGATAAAAGACCGAAAATAAATCCAACGTTAATATCAAGCTCGATTGCCTTCTGACGCGAAACCTCACTGTTCTGACTATCGTTGGGGCCGTGTTGTACCCACTCAGTGGGCACGCCCAGCTATCTTTAGACGGTGCGTGATTACACCTACATGCTACAGAGAAGGGATTTATCGCTTCTCGTTGCTCAGCATAGCACGTGGTGGTCCAGGAAGTATGTCAGGTCAGCTTGACCATATAGGCTACATATTGAGCATATGATAGCTAGATGGAGGCAGCCATCTGAGGAATCAAAGACCGTGTTGTACCAACTCAGTTGGCACAGTCTTCTGGATTGCCTAGATGAAGGGGAATCGCACGGGATGGTGATTGGCATGGATAGCCTACCAGTGACTAGTGCTTGAACTCTCTGTGTATCTTATCTCGCCTGAGCGGGACGCGGAGATCAAGTATGAAATCTGGATCCCATCTCACTAAAAGAGTTTCACTCTTTCGGGCTGTTTTATTGGATTTTTCAGTCAGATAAAATAGTGAGAAAAGAATCATTCTTAAGTCCTGGATTGATTCTAACATGAATACTGACCTTGTTGTTCTTGCTATGTTGTAGATTCCTGCAGCAACGAACACCACAGGGCTCAATTTGCGATCCATATTGGAAAGATAGAAGTTTGCTGGGCCAAACTTCTCAGACTGGTACAGACAGCTTAAGATTGTTCTCAAAGCTGAGAGGAAGCTGTATGTCCTTGAGTCGGCAATACCGGCTCAACCCGCTGCGAACGCCGCAAGGGCGGTTCGAGATGCTTATGAAAAGCACGTCAGTGATAGTACTGATGTCGCTTGCCTTATGCTTGCGTCAATGACGCCTGAGCTCCAACGTCAGCATGAGGATTTGTCAGCTATTGATATTATAGCAAATCTCAAAATGCTGTATGCTGCACAGGCAAGGACAGAACGCTATAACTTGACAAAATTTTTCTTTCATAGCAAACTGACTGAAGGGAGTCCAGTGGGAGCTCACGTACTCAAGATGATTGGGTACAAGGAGGCTCTAGAGAAACTGGGACATACCATCAATCAAGAACTTGTTGTAGACATTATTTTGCAGTCTCTCCCGGCTTCTTTCGATCCGTTCATCATTAATTTTAATATGAACAAAATCGACTGTACTCCGGCAGAGTTACTGAACATGCTCTGCACCACAGAGCAGACTCTTGAGAAAGGAAAGCCTTCATCCTCTGTCTTAATGGTTCCTTCAAGGAATAAGAAGAAGGGGAAGAAGGGCAAAACCCCTATCAAGAGCTATAACAAGGCTTTGAAACAGAAGGTGAAGCGGTCAAAGGACAACAGATGCTTCCATTTGAAAGTCCTTAGCAAGGGGGGCGAAACCCTAATAAGCATGCACTTCTAAAATTTGCATGGGCGGAATCATAGGATTTCTAGGATCGATTTGCATGTCATATAATCAACTTGAAGATTGTATAGATCAACACAAGGATCATACCATTGCCATTGCTTGGATGGCGACTTGGAAGAAGAGGGCGAGCGGCTCTCCTCCAAAGGTGACGCACACAAGGTGTAACATCCCTCAGAATCACAGCCCACACGCATACAAGTAAAATACGGGGTTTCAAAAATTTTTACTCTTCCATTAAAACACAAGAAGAAAGCGGCATCGAAGGACATTACTACGGAACTGAAAACCGCACAGAACTGAATAGGATCGATTTACTAGGAAATAGAAATCCGGAAATCCAGAAAATCCGACAGCAAATATAATAATTTACTGCTGCACAGACACGCATATCCTGGAATAAAACAGATGTCCACACTACACATATGTGGAAAACACAAATTCAGATATATTGCGGAATAAGAACAATAACTCTCAAATCGGACATTTCAAAATAAGAACCAATTCACTAAAAGAATCCAAGACTCGTATCCAATAATTTAAACGAGACAACTATAATATAATATCCTGAAAACAGGCATAAGCCCTCAGGAGATAAAACGTGTCACATAAGTCATAACAAATTAGGCACGCAGGCCTGATAAATTTTTAGAAGAAAATTCTTAGAAATTACATCAAACATTAGCATCATAACAATTAGCTGTAGCGGTTACTGTCTTGATGTCTCACCTGAAAATATTTAAACAACGGAGGTGAGCTAAAAAGCTCAGTGAGTAAAAGACACTAAAAGTCATCCATAGTACGCATCAAAAATATCATGCTTAAGTTGAAATTCTTTTATTTAACAGATAAAATAAATCAGCTTAACATGCACACTCATATCAGAAACAAAACACAATCAAATACAGATACTTGTAACAATAGGCTTCAAGCAGGTAGGATATGAATATACCAACCCATACCAACTAACCACACCGCCTAATACATCTAAATACAGATCGAAACAGAACTACAGAAATCAGAACTGACAGACAGAAAATCAGAATTTTCAGAGTCCAAACGGATAGTCTACATCGGAAACAGAAAGGCCACAGAAGGCCTGATAACCACAGAAGGTCTGACCCCACCTCTGCCGAGGACGAGACAATGCATGCATATCAGAAACAGAATGGTAGAGGAGATATCATTGGGTGGCCCCCGTCTTGTCAGGACGTGGCACTCTGGTCTCCAATACCCAGAACAGAATGGTAGAGGAGGTATCAGTGGGTGGCCCCCGTCTTGTTAGGACGTGGCACTCTGGCCTCCAATACCCAGAACTGAATGGTAGAGGAGGTATCAGTGGGTGGCCCCCGTCTTGTCAGGACGTGGCACTCTGGCCTCCAATACCCAGAACTGAATGGTAGAGGAGGTATCAGTGGGTGGCCCCCGTCTTGTTAGGACGTGGCACTCTGGCCTCCAATACCTATAACGGAACAGAAATAGTGTCTCAAGGGTCGTAGTAGACTATCAGCACCATTACAGCGCCACAGAAGGAGGGTAAGGACACGGAAGAGTGCTACATTAGGGCATAATTTTAGAGAACAGATTATACTGAAACAGAGAAGTAGGATCAACCACTACTTAATTCTTACATTATGCCCAAAGTCTAACAAACCAGAAAATGACACACCCCAATATCCAGTCCTTAAACACAGAACAGAAATTATATGAGTGAATTCCTTACAACTAACCTTAATTCATGTCAAACCATTCTATGTTCTCACAAATGTTTTAACACATTCAAGGTTTTCAGAAACTTCACAACATATAAACAGAACAGGAAATATCCACATAACAAACAATTAAATACAGAACAGAAATTATTCATATAACAAACATTTAAATACAGAACAGAAATTATTCATGAAATAATCTCCTCAAAATTCCTAAAACCGTGAGCTATAAAATTACTGTAAGGGGCGCCACTTTCAGAACCTTAACAGAACGTACAAATTTCATGTAATTAATTTCAGTCCCCCACTACAGATAATTTTAATTACACGTTTGTGAAGAAAATTGACAAAAGCCCCAAAATTGGCTCGAACCATGATTTTCAAAAATTCCTAAGTTCTTAGTTAAATCCCCAATTTTGTTTTCTCTAAAATTTCTCATCAAGCAAATAAATTTTAGAAGAACTACAGACCACAATTTAAGAGATTAAACCATACAGGATAAATTTTTCTCACAAGGGAATTTTCGTCTAACCAAAACATAGCAGATTTATATTGTCAGATTGCAACATATATTTTTGGTCCAATTTCGAACCAAAGCTAGTCAATATTGTATTCAAAATGAAGCTCTCTGAATCTAGTTTCCAATAAAACTGGTTTCACAAGATTTCGAATTGTAGGCAGGAAGATATAAGGGTTCGAACATGGGATGGTCAGAATTTCAGATTTCAAGAAAACAGATTCATATATCAGAATTGCGACATATATTTCAGATCCAATAACTAATCGAAAATAGGCGTTATGGGAGTCAAAATGAAGCTCTTCAAGCCTACGGTCTAATAAAACTGGTTTCACAGGATTTCGAGCTATACCTAGGGAGATATGATGGTTCGAACACATAAAGGTCGAAATCCAGATTTCCAGAAAACTGATTTTGTACAGCTAGATTGCAATACAGATTGAAATACAAATACAGCTCTGATATGGTCGATATCATATTCAAATTAAAGCCGAATGTGTCTAGTTTCATACAAAATTTGTTTCATACGATTTGGATCTATAGGCCATGAGATATTAGGGTTATAGTACACAAAAGTCAGATTAGAGAATGCAGATTTCAGCAGAACAGGATTTTAAAACCCTATAATTATTTGAATTCGACCATAACGAATTTTAATTGAATGATAATCTAAAATTTAGCGGATTAGACTCCTTAGGATCGAATTACTCACAGAAAATCGCCCACAGAAAAAAAACGCCACAACAGAGGGTCAGGGATCTCCAGGAACTTCGTCCACCACCAGTCTGCCACCACCAGCGTCAGAAATTTGCAGGAGGCGCCAAACACAGTAAGGGGCGACAACCACAGGCGGCTAGGGCAAGAAAACAACAAAAATCGTGAGGGAGAGGAGCTCTCACGATATTTCTCTTTTTCTCCCACTCCAAACGGATCCAAGATCCAATAACCCAGTTAACTTAAGTGAAAATCGGTTTTATGGGCTTACCTGGGCTTAACCACCCTGCGCCACTCCAATAATATCAGAAATATGCGCCACCATGGTGGAAAGAATTCCAGGAGCGAAGAATCAAGGTTGAGGGTTCAAATCCCCAACCAAAATAATTATTTTTGCCCTGTAGGAAAAATTCCTACACTTAGGCAAAAATCCCAAAACTTTAACAGATAAAAATACAGAAACAGAATTTCTAACCTTAAATCGTAATTCAGAAACTCGAGGGTGTTACATCCTCCCCCCCTTATAGAGCTTTAGTCCTCTAAAGCTGACCAAGCCCGTCACTGAACAGGTGAGGATGCTCCTTTCTCATATCTGCTTCAACCTCCCAAGAGGCTTCTTCAACAGACTGATTTCCCCAGATGACTTTCACAAGTGGAATAACCTTATTTCTCAGCACCTTCTCTTTTCTATCTTCAATTCTGAGAGGTTTCACCACAAAAGTCATGTTCTCTTCAAGCTGAAGAGGTTCCAACTCTAGAACATGAGAAGGATCAGAACAATATTTTCTGAGTGCAGATACATGGAACACATTATGGAGGTGTTCCAGTGATGGGGGCAGAGCCAGTCGGTATGCCACAGGTCCAACCCTCTCAATGATATCAAAGGGACCAATGTACCTGGGACTCAATTTTCCCCTCTTCCCAAATCTCATCACCCCTTTCATAGGTGAGACCTTTAGGAAAACATGCTCTCCCACCAAAAACTCAAGAGGACGCCGCCTCACATCAGCATAACTCTTCTGTCTATCCTGAGCAATCTTCATCTTTCTCTGAATTTCTCTAATCTTCTCAGTGGCTTCCTGAACAGCATCAGACCTTAGCACTGTTCTGTCCCCAGTTTCCTCCCAGCATATTGGTGTTCTGCATTTCCTCCCATATAGGGCCTCATACGGAGCCATCTGTATGCTAGAGTGAAAGCTATTGTTGTAGGTGAACTCTATCAGTGATAAATCCAGATCCCACTCAACAGACCAGTCAACCACATAAGATCTCAGAAGATCCTCAAGTGTCTGAATAGTCCTCTCTGTCTGACCATCAGATTGAGGATGATATGCAGTGCTGAAACTCATATTAGTTCCCAAATCTTCCTGTAATTTCTTCCAAAACCTGGACAGAAATCGAGGATCACGGTCAGAGACAATGTCCAAGGGAACTCCATGCAATCTGACAATCTCATCGATGTACAGTTTTGCTAACCGATCCAAACTGTAAGTCATTTTGATCGGTAAGAAGTGAGCTGACTTCGTGAGTCTGTCCACAATCACCCATACGGCATCATGATTCCTTCTGGTATTGGGCAGTCCACACACAAAGTCCATACTGATATGCTCCCACTTCCACTGAGGAATAGGGAGAGACTGCATCAAACCGCCCGGCCTCTGATGCTCAGCCTTCACGGTTTGGCAAGTCAAACATCTGGACACAAACAAATGCACATCCTTCTTCATACCATGCCACCAGAAAGTCTTTTTCAGATCCTGATACATCTTGGTACTACCAGGATGAACGGTATACTTAGTGCAATGACTTTCCTTAAGAATTTCATTTCTCAACTCAGGGTCCTCAGGAACACAGACCCTTCCACGGAATCTGAGGAGACCATCATCCGACATACTGAAATTATCCACCCAGCCTTGCTCAGACCTCTCTTTCCACCGTAAAATATCCGGATCTGATTGCTGCCCTGATCTCAATCTCTGCAGTAACTCTGACTGAACCCTGAGAGAAGCTAGAAGACCGCCTCTCTCACCCGGAGTCACACTCAGATGCATGTCACTGAACTCCTGCAATAGTCGCCACTCCTGGACTCGCAGTGCAGCTATCTGAGTCACAGGATACCGACTAAGAGCATCAGCCACCACATTGGCTTTACCAGACTGATATTGGATGGTGAAGTCATAATCCTTTATCAATTCAAGCCATCGCCTCTGTCTCATATTCAGCTCTTTCTGAGTGAAGATATACTTCAAGCTCTGGTGATCTGTAAACAATTCAAATGTCTGTCCAAACAGATAGTGCCTCCAGATTTTCAAGGCAAAAACTACAGCTGCCAACTCCAGATCATGAGTGGGGTAGTTTACCTCGTAGTCTTTGAGTTGCCTTGAAGCATAAGCAACTACTTTTCCTTGCTGCATCAGTACAGCACCCAGACCCTTACCAGAGGCATCAGTGTAAACAGTGAACTTCTCTCCATCACAGGGAATGATGAGGATAGGAGCACTGGTCAGTCCCCTTTTCAGTTCCTGAAAACTAGACTCACAATTATCAGACCACTCAAACTTCAAATTCTTTCTAGTTAGCTTAGTCAGAGGACCAGCCAGCTTGGAAAAACCCTCCACAAAACGGCGGTAGTATCCAGCTAAGCCCAGAAAACTTCTGACCTCAGTCGCTGTAGTTGGTCTTCCCCAGTGAAGAATGGCCTCCACCTTCACTGGATCCACAGACACACCCTGGTCAGAAATAATGTGTCCCAGAAAGCCAATCTGATGTAACCAGAACTCACATTTGCTGGCCTTAGCATACAGCTGCTTCAGCCGCAGAATCTCCAGCACCTTGTGCAAATCCTAAGTGTGATCTTGCGCATTCTTGGAGTAGATCAGAATATCATCTATGAAGACGACCACACATTTGTCCAGAAGTTCATGAAATACTCTGTTCATCAGATCCATAAACACTGCAGGGGCATTTGTCAGTCCAAAAGGCATAACAAGAAACTCATAGTGCCCATACCTGGTCCTGAATGCAGTTTTAGGTACATCCTCCTCCTGAACTCTCAACTGATGATAGCCAGACCTCAGGTCAATTTTAGAGAATACAGTAGCACCCTGCAACTGATCAAAGAGATCATCAATACGGGGTAATGGGTACTTATTCCTAACAGTCACTTGATTGAGTTGACGGTAATCGATGCACATGCGCAAAGTACCATCCTTCTTCTTCACAAATAACACAGGTGCTCCCCATGGAGAAACACTGGGTCGAATATACCCCTTCTCTAATAGTTCTTCCAGTTGCTTCTTCAGCTCTGTCAGTTCTGAAGTTGCCATCCTGTAAGGAGCTTTAGATATCGGTGCCGTGCCTGGCAACAACTCGATACCAAACTCAACTTCTCTGCTGGGTGGTAACCCAGATAAATCATCAGAGAAGACGTCAGCAAACTCTCTTACCACAGGAATTTTAGCCAGATCCAAATCAGGCTCAGTCTGCACCTTGACATGCGACATGTACCCTTTGCAGCCCTGGGCTAAAAGCTTCCTGGCCTGCAGATGAGATATCACCAAAGGCTCCTGTTCTGAAATCCGGCCTTGGATAGCCAGTTGCTGTCCATCACTTAGATGCAGAGTAATTAACTTTTCAAAACAATCTAAAGTAGCATGATAGGCAGACAGCCAATCCATGCCCAGAATGATGTCATAGTCTTTCATAGGAAGACTAATCAAATCAATAGGTAAATCATATCCTTCAACCTTAATCAAACAGTCAGGATATGCTATATCTGTAGATACAGCCTCACCCATAGGTGTATGAACAGAAATACAGAAATCAAGTATCCTAGGCAACACAGGCAGACATAGTGCAAAACATGCAGACACAAAGGATAAATTGGCACCAGGATCAAAAAGAATGCGTGCCAAAGAACTAAACACATAAAGTGTACCTTCCACCACAGACTTCGAAGCCGAAGCATCCCTCTCCGCGATGGCATACACGCGAGTCTGCACAGTAGGCTTCTCACCCTGTCCTCTAGCATCCGGCATAGGACAGTCTCTAATCATATGCCCAACCTTACCACATCTGAAGCATGCGCCAGTCTTCCTGTAGCACTCATTATCCTGATGTTTAGTGCTCCCACAGTGGAGACACTTCTTGTCATTCTGAGAAACTGTGCTGGCTGGCTTCTGATAAGGTTTGTGTCTACCCTTATCATCTTTCTTCTTATTCTTGAAATTCTTCTTATCCTTACCACTCAGAGTGGGTGCGTAAGTCACAGAAGTAGGGGCGGATGCAGGGACTGAAATAGTATCAACAGCCATCTCAGCAATGCACCTCTCAGCAGTGCGAGCCCTGTCTACCACTTCAGCATAATACTCCAAGTGTAGCATAGCTACCCTTGTCCTGATGTCTTTCCTCAAACCCCGCTGAAACTTCTTGGCTCTTCTTTCCTCGGTGTTAACTAAGTGAGGAGCATACCCCGACAACCGAGCGAATGTAGCCTCATACCGATCCACCGTCAGGTCGCCCTGCTCAAGACGAATAAACTCCACCTCGCGCTCCTCAGATAAGCTAGAGGGGAAAAACTTAGCATTGAACTTCATCATGAAGTACTGCCAATCAACATCTTTGGATTCAGTTGCCGCCAGTCGGACGACTCCCTTCCACCAGTCTTCGGCATCTCCACGCAACATGAAGACAGACAAACATAGCTTGTATGCATCATCACAGCGCAAAACCTGGAAAATCTTTTCCAGTGTCAAAAGCCAATTCTCGGCCACTCTGGGCCCCGGACTTCCATAAAATGCAGTCGGGTTCAGGTGCTGAAACTCTCGAACCAACCGAGCATATCGTTGATGCGCGCCATCACCCAGAGGAGAACCAGCGCCACCCACACCGTGTCCAGCCGGTTGTGACTGTGACTGAGGCTGTGTCTGCGATAGCCGCTGCAATAACTGTTGCTGAACCTCCATGTGCTGCGCCTGCTGCTGCTGCATCATCTGAGTTTGCTGCTGGATGAACGTGTTCTGTTGTTGCATCATAGCAGTCATAGCCTCCATGGCCTGCCTCAGATCAGACTGTTGATCACTGTTGCTACTGCTAGATCTTGGTCGCACCATCTTTTTATACCTGCATCACATAACACTGTAGAATAACAACCAATATTCAATCACGGATCAGATCCTATTTTGGTTTCTAGCAATACACAAACAGAGTTTTCCAATATTCAGATCCTATCTTGGTTTCTAGCAATACACAAACAGAGTTTTCCTTTCCCGGAGTTTCTAATTGCTAGTAATATCGCTCTGATACCATCTGTAACATCCCTCAGAATCACAGCCCACACGCATACAAGTAAAATACGGGGTTTCAAAAATTTTTACTCTTCCATTAAAACACAAGAAGAAAGCGGCATCGAAGGACATTACTACGGAACTGAAAACCGCACAGAACTGAATAGGATCGATTTACTAGGAAATAGAAATCCGGAAATCCAGAAAATCCGACAGCAAGTATAATAATTTACTGCTGCACAGACACGCATATCCTGGAATAAAACAGATGTCCACACTACACATATGTGGAAAACACAAATTCAGATATATTGCGGAATAAGAACAATAACTCTCAAATCGGACATTTCAAAATAAGAACCAATTCACTAAAAGAATCCAAGACTCGTATCCAATAATTTAAACGAGACAACTATAATATAATATCCTGAAAACAGGCATAAGCCCTCAGGAGATAAAACGTGTCACATAAGTCATAACAAATTAGGCACGCAGGCCTGATAAATTTTTAGAAGAAAATTCTTAGAAATTACATCAAACATTAGCATCATAACAATTAGCTGTAGCGGTTACTGTCTTGATGTCTCACCTGAAAACATTTAAACAACGGAGGTGAGCTAAAAAGCTCAGTGAGTAAAAGACACTAAAAGTCATCCATAGTACGCATCAAAAATATCATGCTTAAGTTGAAATTCTTTTATTTAACAGATAAAATAAATCAGCTTAACATGCACACTCATATCAGAAACAAAACACAATCAAATACAGATACTTGTAGCAATAGGCTTCAAGCAGGTAGGATATGAATATACCAACCCATACCAACTAACCACACCGCCTAATACATCTAAATACAGATCGAAACAGAACTACAGAAATCAGAACTGACAGACAGAAAATCAGAATTTTCAGAGTCCAAACGGATAGTCTACATCGGAAACAGAAAGGCCACAGAAGGCCTGATGACCACAGAAGGTCTGACCCCACCTCTGCCGAGGACGAGACAATGCATGCATATCAGAAACAGAATGGTAGAGGAGATATCAGTGGGTGGCCCCCGTCTTGTCAGGACGTGGCACTCTGGTCTCCAATACCCAGAACAGAATGGTAGAGGAGGTATCAGTGGGTGGCCCCCGTCTTGTTAGGACGTGGCACTCTGGCCTCCAATACCCAGAACTGAATGGTAGAGGAGGTATCAGTGGGTGGCCCCCGTCTTGTCAGGACGTGGCACTCTGGCCTCCAATACCCAGAACTGAATGGTAGAGGAGGTATCAGTGGGTGGCCCCCGTCTTGTTAGGACGTGGCACTCTGGCCTCCAATACCTATAACAGAACAGAAATAGTGTCTCAAGGGTCATAGTAGACTATCAGCACCATTACAGCGCCACAGAAGGAGGGTAAGGACACGGAAGAGTGCTACACTAGGGCATAATTTTACAGAACAGATTATACTGAAACGGAGAAGTAGGATCAACCACTACTTAATTCTTACATTATGCCCAAAGTCTAACAAACCAGAAAATGACACACCCCAATATCCAGTCTTTAAACACAGAACAGAAATTATATGAGTGAATTCCTTACAACTAACCTTAATTCATGTCAAACCATTCTATGTTCTCACAAATGTTTTAACACATTCAAGGTTTTCAGAAACTTCACAACATATAAACAGAACAGGAAATATCCACATAACAAACAATTAAATACAGAACAGAAATTATTCATATAACAAACATTTAAATACAGAACAGAAATTATTCATGAAATAATCTCCTCAAAATTCCTAAAACCGTGAGCTATAAAATTACTGTAAGGGGCGCCACTTTCAGAACCTTAACAGAACGTACAAATTTCATGTAATTAATTTCAGTCCCCCACTACAGATAATTTTAATTACACGTTTGTGAAGAAAATTGACAAAAGCCCCAAAATTGGCTCGAACCATGATTTTCAAAAATTCCTAAGTTCTTAGTTAAATCCCCAATTTTGTTTTCTCTAAAATTTCTCATCAAGCAAATAAATTTTAGAAGAACTACAGACCACAATTTAAGAGATTAAACCATACAGGATAAATTTTTCTCACAAGGGAATTTTCGTCTAACCAAAACATAGCAGATTTATATTGTCAGATTGCAACATATATTTTTGGTCCAATTTCGAACCAAAGCTAGTCAATATTGTATTCAAAATGAAGCTCTCTGAATCTATTTTCCAATAAAACTGGTTTCACAAGATTTCGAATTGTAGGCAGGAAGATATAAGGGTTCGAACATGGGATGGTCAGAATTTCAGATTTCAAGAAAACAGATTCATATATCAGAATTGCGACATATATTTCAGATCCAATAACTAATCTAAAATAGGCGTTATGGGAGTCAAAATGAAGCTCTTCAAGCCTACGGTCTAATAAAACTGGTTTCACAGGATTTCGAGCTATACCTAGGGAGATATGATGGTTCGAACACATAAAGGTCGAAATCCAGATTTCCAGAAAACTGATTTTGTATAGCTAGATTGCAATACAGATTGAAATACAAATACAGCTCTGATATGGTCGATATCATATTCAAATTAAATCCGAATGTGTCTAGTTTCATAAAAAATTTGTTTCATACGATTTGGATCTATAGGCCATGAGATATTAGGGTTATAGTACACAAAGGTCAGATTAGAGAATGCAGATTTCAGCAGAACAGGATTTTAAAACCCTATAATTATTTGAATTCGACCATAACGAATTTTAATTGAATGATAATCTAAAATTTAGCGGATTAGACTCCTTAGGATCGAATTACTCACAGAAAATTGCCCACAGAAAAAAAACGCCACAACAGAGGGTCAGGGATCTCCAGGAACTTCGTCCACCACCAGTCTGCCACCACCAGCGTCAGAAATTTGCAGGAGGCGCCAAACACAGTAAGGGGCGACAACCACAGGCGGCTAGGGCAAGAAAACAACAAAAATCGTGAGGGAGAGGAGCTCTCACGATATTTCTCTTTTTCTCCCACTCCAAACGGATCCAAGATCCAATAACCCAGTTAACTTAAGTGAAAATCGGTTTTATGGGCTTACCTGGGCTTAACCACCCTGCGCCACTCCAATAATATCAGAAATATGCGCCACCATGGTGGAAAGAATTCCAGGAGCGAAGAATCAAGGTTGAGGGTTCAAATCCCCAACCAAAATAATTATTTTTGCCCTGTAGGAAAAATTCCTACACTTAGGCAAAAATCCCAAAACTTTAACAGATAAAAATACAGAAACAGAATTTCTAACCTTAAATCGTAATTCAATAACCCATTCATCTCTTGATGCTCTTGATCTCACCGATCTAGCATCATTTCTCTCGATCGAAGTTTACCGATCTCAAGCCCTAATCAATCAAACATGATCAGACCAGATCTCACTCACAATCAGAGTTTAAACTCCTTTAAACTGAACCAAAACAATTCAGTCCACACGATCTGACATAAGTAAGCCATATCATCAAATTGTGCGACCCTAAGGGTTTCCTTTAAATGTCGGTAACGATAACTTACGTTATCACGATCAGTGAGGGGTATCTAGCAACACATCACTGTCTCCCGATATAAAGGAAAGAGTCTTCCAAGACTACACCCAAACCACAGCACAAGTGTGAACCCAAGTCACTTGACATATGTGTTTCCTTTGCCACTGGATGTTCTTATTGGACAAGCGTGTCAAGCCTGTAATTCTAATATGATGAGAATGATTAGATCAGATGAACATAGTCATCTGGGTATGGCCATACACTTTCTCAATCATCTCATCCAGGGGGCCCCAGTAGAACATCACACTCCAAACAAGGAGACGGCAATCCTATATCTATCACTAGTGCCCTAACATGACTCATGTTCATTATCCAAGATAGTCTATAACCATTATGTTTCAAATGATATTGAACTACCTCAAAACAATGCCAATCATCATTTAGAAACACAAGTGATCTCAAGTCAGAGGAAATATGCCACTTGTTTGCATACAAGGATTATTCACATTGTGACAAGCAATTGAATATCATAAGTAAGGTCTGTCCAGTACATCCAATGTACCCATGAGTCTACATCTTATTCCATGCTCGAAGCATCCTATAAGATTAGAACACATATTAGTCTCAATCATATCAAGGCTGTCTCATGTTCACCAAGATATCTCGACTAAGGACAAAACTGCATGTTAGCCAAGCTGAACAGCATTGAGACATTATTCAGAAGTATACATATTGCAGCAGATAATGTAACAACCTGAATAACAACCATTGCCTTTATAAACATAGAGTTTATACATGATACTGAAATAATCCCAAGGCCTCAAACATTAGCCTTAAGGGCATACCCCAACAATCTCCCACTTGCACTTAATCTAATGGTTGAGAAATCTCAAACCCATATTATTACAGTGCTTCTCATGCTTCTGCTGCGCCAGAGGCTTTGTAAGCGGGTCAGCCAGATTGTCATCTGTATGAACCTTGCAGATTTTGATCTCGCCACGATCAATGATCTCCCGGATCAAGTGAAACCTTCTCTGTATGTGCTTGGACTTCTGGTGCGACCGTGGTTCCTTTGCTTGTGCTATTGCTCCAGTGTTATCATAGAAGGTAACCAATGGATCTGCACTCGAAGGAACAACACCAAGTTCCTGAACGAACTTACGAATCCACACTGCCTCCTTAGATGCTTCTGAGGCTACAACATACTCGGCTTCTGTTGTGGAATCAGCAACAATTGATTGTTTGAAACTTTTCCACACCACTGCTCCTCCATTCAAGCTAAAAACATAGCCTGATTGCGATCGGAAATCATCCTGGTCAGATTGGAACGAAGCGTCAGTATATCCTTCAATACTGAGTTCTTCCTGACCTCCATATATCAAGAACATATCTTTGGTCCTTCGAAGATATTTCAAAATTTTCTTGACCGCAATCCAGTGTGCCTTACCTGGATTACTTTGGAATCGACTGGTCACGCTTAACCCGTAAGCGACGTCTGGGCGAGTACACAACATCGCATACATAATGGACCCAATAGCCGAAGCATAAGGCGTATTGTCCATTTCATCTTTCTCAGTCTGTGTTTGTGGACACTGACTCTTTGAAAGATTCAGACCATGTCTGACTGGAAGATATCCTCTTTTAGAATTTTCTAAATGGAATCTCTCCAGGACTTTATCGATGTAAGTACTCTGGCACAGCCCGAGAAGCCTCTTAGATCTATCTCTGTAGATCTTCACACCTAATACATAGGCTGCTTCTCCTAAATCTTTCATCTGGAAACATTTTCTTAACCATGCTTTGACGGCATGCAGTTCAGGAATATCGTTTCCAATGATTAAGATATCATCGACGTAGAGGACTAGGAAAGTAATCACGCTCCCACTAAACCTTTTATATACACACGGGTCATCTTCATTTTTGATGAAACCAAATTCACAGATTGATTCATCAAAACGAATATTCCAGCTTCTTGATGCTTGTTTAAGTCCATAAATGGACTTCTTTAATTTGCATATTTTATGACGATCTGATGGATTAGTGAAACCTTCAGGTTGTGTCATATACACATCCTCCTCTAATTTTCCATTAAGGAAAGCGGTCTTCACATCCGTTTGCCAGATCTCATAATCATAATATGCCGCTATCGCGAGAATAATCCGAATAGACTTGAACATGGCTACAGGAGAGAAAGTTTCATCATAATCTATCCCGTAGATTTGTTTGAAACCTTTCGCAACTAGCCTGCCTTTATAGGTAACCACGTTACCATCCATGTCAATCTTCTTATTGAAGATCCACTTACAGCCTATAGGGATTACTCCCGGAGGCGGATCAACCAAATCCCAGACTTGGTTATCTGACATGGAGTCCATCTCGGCTCGCATAGCTTCAAGCCATCTCGCTGATTCCGGTCCATTGACCGCATCCGCATAAGTGAGGGGTTCATCATCAATGATGTAGACTCCGTCATAGCGCTCAGGCTGTCGACGGATCCTTCCCGATCTTCGCGGTTCCTGTGATATCTAAGCCTCAGGTTGTTCAGTAACCTGATCTACTGGCTCAGGCTCATCCAACTGTGCTTGACTACTTTGTCCTTCTTCTGGATTCTGATCCAGCTTTATTTCTCTCCCACTGGCCTCTTGCAGAAGAAATTCTTTCTCAAGAAAAATAGCCGTCCGAGCAACAAATACTTTGTTCTCTTTGGGATCGTAGAAATAATAACCCTTTGTTTCTTTAGGGTAACCGACAAAGATACATTTCTCAGATCTGCTCTTTAGTTTCCCAAAGGCGAGCTTTTTGACATAAGCCTCGCAACCCCAGATCTTAATAAATGTCAAGCTCGGCTATTTCCCATACCATAACTCATATGGAGTCTTTGAAACTGCCTTGGATGGCACTCGGTTTAGTACCTTTGCAGCTGTTTCCAGTGCAAATCCCCAAAAGGAATAAGGTAGAGTAGCCTGACTCATCATAGAACGAACCATATCCAGTAAGGTTCTGTTTCTCCTCTCGGACACACCATTCCATTGCGGTGTTCCTGGCGGAGTGAGCTGTGAGATAATCCCACACTCCTTCAGATAGTCAGTAAACTCATGACTCAAGTATTCTCCACCTCGATCTGAACGAAGTGCCTTGATATTTCGGCCTAGCTGATTTTGTACTTCATTTTTGAACTCTTTGAACTTGTCAAAAGATTCACTTTTATGTCTCATTAGATAGACATAACCATACCTACTGAAATCATCAGTAAAGGTAATGAAGTATGAATAGCCACCTCTGGCATGTTTACTAAATGGCCCACACACATCACTGTGAATGAGGTCAAGTAAACCTGAAGCCCTTTGACCTTTGTTGGAAAAAGGAGACTTCGTCATTTTACCCATTAAACAAGCTTTGCATGTATCAAGCTCCTCATAGGAGAATGATCCCAGCAATCCATGATCATGCAACCGCTTAATGCGCTTCTTGTTAATATGGCCTAAACGACTATGCCATAGCAAGGTGCTGTCATCAGCATACTTGGCTTTCTTAATATCAATCTGCTGTATTGAACATTCCATGTCCAACATGAATAACCCATTGTTAATTGACCCAGTAGCATAAACAATATTATCAAAAGAAATATAACACTTTGAAATTTTGCATTCAAAGGAAAACCCTTTCCTGACAAGAGCAGGAATAGAGATAATATTCTTAGTTATGCTCGGTACAAAATAAGAATTGTCCAGTTCTAATACAAGACCATGTTGGGGTATGCCCTTAAGGCTAATGTTTGAAGCCTTGGGATTATTTCAGTATCATGTATAAACTCTATGTTTATAATGGCAATGGTTGTTATTCAGGTTGTTACATCATCTGCTGCAATATGTATACTTCTGAATAATGTCTCAATGCTGTTCAGCTTGGCTGACCAGTTTTGTCCTTAGTCGAGATATCTTGGTGAACATGAGACAGCCTTGATATGAATGAGACTAATATGTGTTCTAATCTTATAGGATGCTTCGAGCATGGAATAAGATGTAGACTCATGGGTACATTGGATGTACTGGACAGACCCTACTAGGATATTCAATTGCTTGTCACAATCTGAATAATCCTTGTATGCAAACAAGTGGCATATTTCCTCTGACTTGAGATCACTTGTGTTTCTAAATGATGATTGGCATTGTTTTGAGGTAGTTCAATATCATTTGAAACATAATGGTTATAGACTATCTTGGATGATGAGCATGAGTCATGTTAGGGCACTAGTGATAGATATAGGATTGCCGTCTCCTTGTTTGGAGTGTGATGTTCTATAGGGGCCCCCTGGATGAGATGGTTGAGAAAGTGTATGGCCATACCCAGATGACTATGTTCATCTGATCTAATCATTCTCATCATATTGGAATTACAGGCTTGACACGCTTGTCCAATAAGAACGTTTAGTGGCAACGGAAACACATATGTCAAGTGACTTGTGTTCACACTTGTGCTGTGGTTTGGGTGTAGTCTTGGAAGACTCTTTCCTTTCTATCGGGAGACAGTGATGTGTTGCTAGATACCCCTCACTGATCGTGATAACGTAAGTTATCGTTACCGACATTTAAAGGAAACCCTTAGGGTCGCACAATTTGATGATATGGCTTACTTAAGTCAGATCGTGTGGACTGAATTATTTTGGTTCAGTTTAAAGGGATTTAAACTCTGATTGTAAGTGAGATCTGGTCTGATCATGTTTGATTGATTAGGGCTTGAGATCGGTAAGCTTCGATCGAGAGATTGGATGCTAGATCGGTGAGATCAAGAGCATCAAGAGATGAATGGTCAGATCTTGAGCCTTTTGGTTTAATATGATCTGGATCAAGGCTTGGTCTAATTTGGTCCTTGAACCAAATTTAATTGAACCGGCTCATCACATGAGCGCATGGTTCAAAGGGGAAGAAGTGGTGATCGGTTCACTTGGAGTGAACGCATGAACGTTAAGTGCTTTCTATATTTGGAAGTTGGCGTTCCAAATTAGATGCACGCCTCCACGTTCAAGGGGAACGTTTTTGTCTCGTCGCCCACTTTCTTCTCTCGCTATCCCTCTTCCTCTAGACGCATTCATTCTCGTGTGGAGAAGAGGGTTGACGACAAGGAGAGGTCTCGGCCAAGCAATCAAGTCATCTCATCCCTTCCATTCGACAAGGATTCTTGGAGAACTTTGCTAGCACAAAGATCAACAAGGAGTAGGCGATCACATCTTGTGTGCGCATCTTTTGGAGGAGATCCCTTTCGATCTCTGCTTCCAAGGCGCCATCCAAAGCAATGGCGATGGTATGACTCCTTTTCGATGTATACATGTTTTAGTTAATCATATGACATACATGCTATCGATCTAGAAGCCCTAGCTTCCGCTGTGAAAATTTTATATATGCGCCTATTTAGGGTTTCGCCACCCCCCCCCTTAAGGACTTTCAGACCAGATGGTAAAGAGATGTGATAAACTCCTACAGCAACAGCAGCAACCCGTGCCCCGTTTCCTACTCGTAGGTCCACCTCATGCTGTCCCACCTGTCTTCTTCTCTTGAGTTCCTGTACATTTGAACAAATGTGAACTCCACATGCAGTGTCCAACACCCATGAAATAGAAGAAGAAGATACCATGACTTCTGTCACGAAAATACCTGAGCCAGAAGCGAAAGAGTTGCTTCCCTTCTTGTCTCCTTGGAGCGCTTTACAGTCCTTTTTCCAGTGACCCAGCTGGCCACAATGGAAACATCTGTATTCCTTTGACCGCTTTACCTTTTGTTTCAGAGCCTTGTTGTAGCTCTTGACAGGGGCTTTACCCTTCTTCCCCTTCTTCTTGTTCCTAGAAGGAACCATTAGGACAGAGGACGAAGGCGTTCCCTTCTCATGAGACTTAGTCTGCTCTGTAGTCAAGAGCATGTTCAGTAACTCTGCCGGGGTACAGTCGATCTTGTTCATATTAAAATTAATGATGAACGGATCGAAAGAGGCCGGGAGAGACTGCAGGATGATGTCTACAACAAGCTCCTGATTGATGGTGTGTCCCAGTTTCTCTAGAGCCTCCTTGTACCCAATCATCTTGAGTACGTGAGCTCCCACTGGACTCCCTTCAGTCAGTTTGCTCTGAAAGAAAAGTTTAGTCAAGTTATAGCGTTCAGTCCTTGCCTGTGCTGCATACAGCATCTTGAGGTTTGCTATAATTTCTATAGCAGATAAATCCTCATGCTGACGCTGCAGCTGTGGCGTCATAGACGCTAGCATAAGGCAAGCGACATCAATGCTATCATTGACTTGCTTTTCATAAGCTTCCCGAACCGCCCTTGCGGCGTTCGCAGCGGGTTGAGGCGGTATAGCCGTCTCGAGGACATACAGTTTCCTCTCAGCCTTAAGAACAATCTTAAGGTGTTCGTACCAGTCTGAGAAGTTTGGCCCAGTAAACTTCTCCCTTTCCAGTAGGGATCGCACATTGAACGATGTGGTGTTCGTTGCTGCAGTAATCTACAACAATGCAAGAACAGCAAGGTCAGTATCAATGTTAGAATCAATTCAGGACTTAAGAATGATTCTTTTCTCACTATTTTATCTGACTGAAAAATCCAGTAAAACAGTCCGAAAGAGTAAAACTATTTTAGTGAGATGGGATCCAGATTTCATACTTGGTCTCCGCGTCCCGCTCAGGCGAGATAAGATGCACAGAGAGTACAAGAACTAATCTCTGGTAGGCAATCCCTGCCAATCGCCAACCCGTGCGATTCCCCTTCATCTGGGCAATCTAGCAGACTGTGCCAACTGAGTTGGTACAACACAGTCTCTGATCCCACAGATGGCTGCCTCCATATAGCTACCATTTGCTCAATATGTAGCCTACATGGTCAAGCTGACCCGACCTACTCCCTGGACCACCACGTGCTATGCTGAGCAACGAGAAGCGATAAATCCCTTCTCTGTAACACGTAGGTGTAATCACACACCGTCTGAAGATAGATGGGCGTGCCCACTGAGTGGGTACAACACGGCCCCAACGATAGTCAGAACAGTGAGGTTTCACGTCAGAAGGCTATCGTGCTTGATATTTAACGTTGGATTTTAACGGTCCTTTTATCTTCTTACTATCATTCAAATCCTATGGTGATAGCAGAAGATTAAATCATGCAGTTACTAAATTACTTAAACAGTAAATTAAAAGCATGATGATCTTATGTGGTAAAAGCCCATCAAGCCTAAGTAAGAGCTTAATTAACTTAAGTCTTCACTTGAGCTCTTGCGTGGGTCTTTAGCATTTCCTCTGGCCCAACCCGGGCCCAAGCGCCCACTGCAGCTCAGATGCGCCCACCAGGTAAAATGCGCCTGTCCTAGAGTCGAACCCTAGACCTCCCACTGGTGAAGCCACTTGCTGCATGCGCCTCTGCCATGTGTGCTCTATGCTCATGTCTGATTAAATTACACTTTAATCTATCTAGACATGATTGACACGCAGGTCAATTACACTTTATAAATTAATTAAAATGTGATGCGCAGATCACAATAATAATTTACAATAATACATCCAGGCACGCAGGCCCCAGCACAGCACACATTAAAATTGCGCAGCCCACATAAGATTAAATAAACAATCATCCATGTTATACAAACTTCATGTGATCCAATCAAGAAAATAAAATTTTTTGAAAAAAACCCATTGGCTTCATTTTATTTCCTTATGTGCCCTACTACCTTACAACGGTCCATTAATAGGGATCCACTCATCAGACCTAGTCAGACCCACTGCCCTTGCATGCACCAAGTCATAACCGACTTGAGTCGACCTCATGGTCAACAATGCATGCTTTAAGGGCTGAACGTCCCTCGTGCTTTCTGGCAAGCGGGTGTGACCCCGGGCCTTAATCATGAGCGTTCATCGGTTGTCTCAATCAGACATTGCTACACGCCTTTTAGCAGTCGACCTATAGCCACCTCATGCTTGCGCATAGGTGCCATCTGGTCGACCCATCTAGGCTGTCAGATGGTCTGATCAGACTGTTGGGTCTAGACTGGACGATGACTTCAACCCTAATAACCCGTCTAAGCTTTTGAAGTAGGCGCTTAGATCTAATGAGGGGCGCGCAAGTAATGTTTTGAGGAAAAACAACAACAAGCGCCAATAATATACATGCGCCAATGTAAAGCATACATCATATTTCGCATGACATTTAGATCTATTCATATGCGCAAACAAGGATCACAAATACAAGCAATCATATGATCATACATCAACTAGCTCTGATACCAATTGAAAGCCCCTAGTAAGGGGGGGCGAAACCCTAATAAGCATGCACTTCTAAAATTTGCATGGGCGGAATCATAGGATTTCTAGGATCGATTTGCATGTCATATAATCAACTTGAAGATTGTATAGATCAACACAAGGATCATACCATTGCCATTGCTTGGATGGCGACTTGGAAGAAGAGGGCGAGCGGCTCTCCTCCAAAGGTGACGCACACAAGGTGAAGATGACTACTCCCTTGGCGTCTTTGTGCTAGCAAAGCTTCAAGGTTTCCCTTCGTGAAGGAGATGGAGATGTCTCTTGGCTTTCTTCTCTTCTCCTTTGCGTGAAGTCTCAACACACGAGAGAGAGGCGTCGAAAGGAAGAGGCGAAGAGAGATGCACCCACGAACGAATGTGGAGGCGTTCACGCTATTTTGGAAAACATAACTTCCAAAAATAGCAAGACACTAACATCATGCGTTCATGCGTTCACTCCAAGTGAACGATCGCATTTTTCTTCTCCCTTGAACCAAGCGTTCATTTGATGAACCTGGTTCAATTGAATTTGGTTCAAGGACCAAATCAAACCAAGCCTTGGTCTAGATCAAATTAAACCATAAGGCTCAAGATCTAACCATTCATCTCTTGATGCTCTTGATCTCACCGATCTAGCATCATTTCTCTCGATCGAAGTTTACCGATCTCAAGCCCTAATCAATCAAACATGATCAGACCAGATCTCACTCACAATTAGAGTTTAAACTCCTTTAAACTGAACCAAAACAATTCAGTCCACACGATCTGACATAAGTAAGCCATATCATCAAATTGTGCGACCCTAAGGGTTTCCTTTAAATGTCGGTAACGATAACTTACGTTATCACGATCAGTGAGGGGTATCTAGCAACACATCACTGTCTCCCGATATAAAGGAAAGAGTCTTCCAAGACTACACCCAAACCACAGCACAAGTGTGAACCCAAGTCACTTGACATATGTGTTTCCTTTGCCACTGGATGTTCTTATTGGACAAGCGTGTCAAGCCTGTAATTCCAATATGATGAGAATGATTAGATCAGATGAACATGGTCATCTGGGTATGGCCATACACTTTCTCAATCATCTCATCCAGGGGGCCCCAGTAGAACATCACACTCCAAACAAGGAGACGGCAATCCTATATCTATCACTAGTGCCCTAACATGACTCATGTTCATTATCCAAGATAGTCTATAACCATTATGTTTCAAATGATATTGAACTACCTCAAAACAATGCCAATCATCATTTAGAAACACAAGTGATCTCAAGTCAGAGAAAATATGCCACTTGTTTGCATACAAGGATTATTCACATTGTGACAAGCAATTGAATATCCTAAGTAGGGTCTGTCTAGTACATCCAATGTACCCATGAGTCTACATCTTATTCCATGCTCGAAGCATCCTATAAGATTAGAACACATATTAGTCTCAATCATAACAAGGCTGTCTCATGTTCACCAAGATATCTCGACTAAGGACAAAACTGCATGTTAGCCAAGCTGAACAGCATTGAGACATTATTCAGAAGTATACATATTGCAGCAGATAATGTAACAACCTGAATAACAACCATTGCCTTTATAAACATAGAGTTTATACATGATACTGAAATAATCCCAAGGCCTCAAACATTAGCCTTAAGGGCATACCCCAACACCATTGTGGCCAGCTGGGTCACTGGAAGAAGGACTGTAGAGCGCTCCAAGGAGAGAAGAAGGGAAGTAAGCTTTTCACTTCTTGCTCAGGTATTTACGTGACTGAAGTCATGGTTGCTTCTTCTATATCATGGGTGTTGGACACTGCATGCGGAGTTCACATTTGTTCAAATGTGCAGGAACTCAAGAGAAGAAGACAGGTGGGATAGCATGAGGTGGACCGACGAGTTGGAAACGGGGCACGGGTTGCTGCTGTTGCTGTAGGAGAATATAACATCTCTTTACCATCTGGACTTGTATTAGAACTTGACAATTGTTATTTTGTACCAAGCATGACTAAGAATATTATCTCTATTCCTGCTCTTGTCAGGAAAGGCTTTTCTTTTGAATGCAAAACTTCACAGTGTTGTATTTCATATGATAATATTGTTTATGCAACTGGATCGATTAACAATGGGTTATACATGTTGGACATGGAATGTTCTGTACAACAAATTGATAACAAAAGGGCCAAGTATGCTGATGACAGCACCTTGCTATGGCATAGTCGATTAGGCCATATTAACAAGAAGCGCATTAAGCGGTTGCATGATCATGGACTGCTGGGATCATTCTCCTATGAGGAGCTTGATACATGCAAAGCTTGTTTAATGGGTAAAATGACGAAGAATCCTTTTACTAATAAAGGAGAAAGGGCTTCATGTTTACTTGACCTTATTCATAGTGATGTGTGTGGGCCGTTTAGTAAACATGCCAGAGGTGGCTATTCATACTTCATTACTTTTACTGTTGATTTCAGTAGGTATGGTTATGTCTATCTAATGAGACATAAAAGTGAATCTTTTGACAAGTTCAAAGAATTCAAAAATGAAGTACAGAATCAGTTAGGCCGTAATATCAAGGCACTTCGTTCAGATCGAGGTGGAGAATACTTGAATCGAGAATTTACTGACTATCTGAAGGAGTGTGGGATCATCTCACAGCTCACTCCACCAGGAACACCGCAATGGAATGGTGTGTCCGAAAGGAGAAATAGAACCTTATTGGATATGGTTCGTTCTATGATGAGTCAGGCTACTCTACCTTACTCCTTTTGGGGATTTGCACTGGAAACAGCTGCAAAGGTGCTAAACCGAGTGCCATCCAAGGCCGTTTCAAAGTCACCATATGAGTTATGGTATGGGAAGTAGCCGAGCTTGACATTTATCAAAATCTGGGGTTGCGAGGCTTATGTCAAAAAGCTTGTCTCTGGGAAATTAGAGAGCAGATCAGATAAATGTATCTTTGTCGGTTACCCTAAAGAAACTAAGGGTTATTATTTCTACGATCCCAACGAGAACAAAGTATTTGTTGCTCGAACGGTTATTTTTCTTGAGAAGGAATTTCTTCTGCAAGAGGCCAGTGGGAGAGAAATAAAGCTGGATGAAATTCCAGAAGAGGGACAAAGTAGTCAAGCTCACTTGGATGAGCCTGAGCCAATAGATCAGGTTAATGTTCAACCTGAGGCTCAGATATCACTGGAACCGCGTAGATCGGGAAGGATCCGTCGTTAGCCTGAGCACTATGACGGAGTCTACATCATTAATGATGAACCCCTTGTTGGGGTATGCCCTTAAGGCTAATGTTTGAGGCCTGTGGGAATGTATCTGTATCATGTAATAAACTGTTATGTTTATAAAGGCATGGTTATTATTCGGTTGTTTACATTGTCTGCTGCAATATATGTTCTTCTGAATAATGTCTCAAAGCTGTTCAGCTGGGCTGACATGCTATTATGTCCTTAGTCGATGTATCTTGGTGAACATGAGACAGCCTTGATATGGTTAAGACTAATATGTGTTCTAATCTTATAGGATGCTTCGAGCATGGAATAAGATGTATACTCATGGGTACATTGGATGTACTGGACAGACCCTACTAGGATGTTCAATTGTTTGTCACAATGTGAATGTTCCTTGATTAAGACAAGTGGCACATTTCCTCTGACTTGAGATCACTTGTGTTTTCTAAATGATGATTGTCATTGTTTTGAGATGGTTCAATATCATTTGAAACATAATGATTATAGACTATCTTGGATGGTGAGCTTGAGTCAGGTTAGAGCACTAGTGATAGACATAGGATTGCCGTCTCCTTGTTGAAGGAGTGTGATGTTCTAAAGGGGCCCCCTGGATGAGATGATTGAGAAAGTGTATGGCCATACCCAGGTGACAGTGTTCATCTGTTCTAATCATGCTCTTCATATTGGAGTTACGAGCTTGACAGGCTTGTCCAATAAGAACATCCAGTGGTAAAGGAAATATGCATGCCTTGTGAATTGATTCACACTTGTGCTGTTTTTGGGTGTAGTCTTGGAAGACTCTTTCCTTGATATCGGGAGACAGTGATGTGTTGCTAGATACCCCTCACTGATCGTGATAATGTGAATTATCGTTACCGACGTTTTAAGGAAACCCTCAGGGTCGCACAATTGATGATATGGCTTACTTAAGTCAGATCGTGTGGACTGAATTGTTCAGGTTCAGTTTAAAGGGATTTAATCTCTGATTGTAAGTGAGATCTAGTCTGATCATGTTTGATTGATTAGGGCTTGAGATCGGTAAGCTTCAATCGAGAGAATGGATGCTAGATCGGTCAGATCAGGAGCATCAAAGAGATCAACGGTTAGATCTGGAACCTTAGGGTTTTAATGTGATCTAGGCCATGTCGATTGGTTTATTTGGTTATTGAACCAAAATTAAATTGAACCAAAATGGTTCAAGACTAGGCGACAAGTTCACTTAGCGTGAACATGTTGAGCGGTGAGTGGTGCTATTTTTAGCAACCATGACTCTCACGTTCGAAGAGAGAGGGTTCTCTATTCTCGCCTCTTGAACACATATTCCTCTCGTTCTTTTGGGTGACGGCGCCTTGGAGCTTGAGGAGAATTCGGCAAAGAGAAAAGATCTCCTTCCCTTTCCATTTCGATCAAAGACTTCTTTGGATCTTGCTAGCACAAGAATCGCAAAGAGGAGTAGGCGACATCAACTGTGTGCGTCACCTCTGGAGAAGATCTGCTTTGATCTTTGCTTCCTAGACGCCATCTTGAAATGGCTATGGTATGAGTTTTATCTCTTCTATGCATTTAATTTTTATGGTTGATCATATCACATGAAGCCGATCCATGAAACCCTAATCCGCTGCCTAAATGTTTATAATGCGCCATGCTGGGTTTCGCCCCCCCTCTAGAAAGGGGTTCTTTCAATTGGTATCAGAGCGTTGTTTCATGCTTGTTTATGATTGCCATGATATGTCATATGATCCATGTATGCACAAGTTGATAGATCTATAGGTTACATGCGATGTCTTATGCTGATAGTTGTAAGATGGCGAAAGTTATTTTCTCTTTTGCGCATGTTGTTGTTTGCGCATGTTCTTGTAAGTTTTCTTAAAACCTTGATCACATGCGCGATTCACCTAGATCTAATGCGCCTACATTAAACCCTTAGATGGGTTATTAGGGTTGAAGTCATCCCCTTGGTCGGATCCAAACAGTCTGATCAGACCATCTGACAGCCTAGATGGGTTGACCAGATAGCACCTTGGCGCATGCTAAAGGTGGCTATAGGTCGACTGCATCAAAGGCGTGTAGCGATGTCTGATTGAGACAACTTGTGAACACACCTGAGTTAGGCCCGGGGTCACGCCCGTTTGCCAGACCTCAGTGTGGTTGTTCAGCCTTGGCGCATGCATGGTTGACCTTATGGTCGACTCAAGTCAGTTAGGACTTGGTGCATGCAAGGGCAGTGGATCTGACTAGGTTGGATGAGTGGATCCCTAGTAATGGACCATTGTAAGGTTGTAGAGCAAATAAGGAAAAATTAAAATTGATCCCAAGGGGTTTTCGAAAATTTTAATTTTTATGGATCACATGGTTCTTGATTGATGCATATGTTTGTTTATTTAGTCTTATGTGGGCTGCCCGTTATTAATGTGTGCTGTGCTGGGGCCTGCGTGCCTGTATTAAAAATTGTAAATTAATTATTGTGATCTGCGTATCACTGTGTTTTAATTTATAAATGTAAGTGACCTGCGTGTCACTCTTGTCTAGATAGTTAAATTTGTAATTTAATTAGACAAGAGCACAGAGCACACTTGGCAAAGGCGCTTGCAGCAGAGGCTTGACCAGGTGGGAGGTCCAGGGTTCGACTCTGGGACCAGGCGCATATTCCCTGGTAGGCGCACCAGAGCTGCAGATGGCGCTTAGGCCCTGGTTTGGGCCAGATGGGCAGCTAAAGACCCATGAAGAGCAAATGAAGACTTAAGTTAGGTTAAGGTCTTCTAGGGCTATGGGCTTTTACCACATAAGATTCATGCTTTCTTTTATTGCTTAATATTAGAATTGCATGATTAAATTATCTTCTGCTATCACCATAGGAATTGCATGATAGGCAAGAAGATAATAGACCGTTAAAATCCAACGCTGAAATATCAAGCTCGTAAGCCTTCTGACGCGAAACCTCACTGTTCTGATTATCGTTGGAGCCGTGTTGTACCCACTCAGTGGGCACGTCCATCTATCTTCAGAGGGTGTGGGATTACACCTGCGTGTTACAGAGTAGGGATTTATCCCTTCTCGTTGCTCAGCATAGCACGTGGTGGTCCAGGGAGTAGGTCGGGTCAGCTTGACCGTGTAGGCTACATATGTGGCGCATATGGTAGCACATGGAGGCAGCCATCTGTGGGATCAGAGACTGTGTTGTACCAACTCAGTTGGCACAGTCTGCTGGATTGCCCAGATGAAGGGGAATCGCACGGGTTGGCGATTGGCTGGGATGCCTACCAGAAACTAGTGCTTGTACTCTCTGTGCATCTTATCTCGCCTGAGCGGGACGCGGAGACCAAGTATGAAATCTGGATCCCATCTCACTAAAAGAGTTCTACTCTTTCGGGTTGTTTTGCTGGATTTTTCACGCCTGATAAAATAGTGAGAAAAAGAATCTTTCTTAAGTCCTGATCGATTCTTATACATTGATACTGACCTTGCTGTTCTTGCATTGTTGTAGATACCTGCAGCAACGAACACCATGAACTTCAATGTGCGATCCCTACTGGAAAGGGAGAAGTTTGCTGGGCCGAACTTCTCTGACTGGTTTGGACACCTTAAGATCGTTCTTAAGGCAGAGAGGAAACTGTATGTCCTCGAGACGGCGATACCGCCGCAGCCCGCTCCGAACGCCGCAAGGGCGGTTCGGGAAGCCTATGAAAAGCACGTCAATGATAGCATTGATGTCGCTTGCCTGATGCTAGCGTCTATGACGCCACCGCTGCAGCGTCAGCATGAGGATATGTCAGCTATACAGATTATAGCAAACCTCAAGATGCTGTATGCTGCACAGGCGAGGACTGAACGCTATAATTTGACTAAGCTCTTCTTTCAGAGCAAACTGGCTGAAGGCAGCCCAGTGGGAGCTCACGTGCTCAAGATGATTGGGCACAAGGAGGCTCTAGAGAAACTGGGGCATACCATTAACCAGGAGCTTGCTGTGGACATTATTCTGCAGTCTCTCCCGCCTTCATTCGACGCGTTCATTATTAATTTTAATATGAACAAAATCGATTGTACTCCGGCAGAGCTGCTGAATATGCTCTTGACTACTGAGGAAACTCTGAAAGGTAAGCCTTCAACCTCTGTCTTGATGGTTCCTTCCAGGAACAAGAAGAAGGGGAAGAAGGGCAAGGCCCCGGTCAAGAATTACAGCAAGGCTCTAAAGCAGAAGGTGAAGCGGTCCAAGGAATACAGGTGTTTCCACTGTGGCCAGCTGGGTCACTGGAAAAAGGACTGTAAAGCGCTCCAAGGAGATAAGAGGGGAAGCTTTGCTTCTGGCTCAGGTATATTCGTGACTGAGGTCATGTTTTCTTCTTCTATATCATGGGTGTTGGACACTGCATGTGGAGTTCACATTTGTTCAAATGTACAGGAACTCAAGAGAAGAAGGCAGGTGGGACAGCATGAGGTGGACCTACGAGTTGGAAACGGGGCACGGGTTGCTGCTGTTGCTGTAGGAGACTATTTCATTTCTTTACCATCTGGACTTGTATTGGAACTAGACAATTGTTACTTTGTTCCCAGTATAACTAAAAATATTATCTCCATTCCTGCTCTTGTCAGGAAGGGATTTTCCTTTGAATGCAATATTTCAAAGTGTATTTTGTCTTTTGATAATATTGTTTATGCAACTGGTTCAATTAACAATGGGTTATACATGTTGGACATGGAATGTTCGATACAGCAAATTGATATTAAGAAAGCCAAGTATGCTGATCACAGCACCTTGCTATGGCATAGTCGTTTAGGCCATATTAACGAGAAACGCATTAAGCGGTTGCATGATCATGGACTGCTGGGATCATTCTCCTATAAGGAGATTGATACATGCAAAGCTTGTTTGATGGGTAAAATGACGAAGTCACCTTTTCCTCACAAAGGTCAAAGGGCTTCAGGTTTACTTGACCTTATACACAGTGATGTGTGTGGGCCATTTGGTAAACATGCCAGAGGTGGCTATCAGTACTTCATTACCTTTACTGATGATTTCAGTAGATACGGGTATGTCTATCTGATGAGACATAAGAGTGAATCTTTTGACAAGTTCAAAGAGTTCAAGAATGAAGTACAGAATCAGCTAGGCCGAAATATCAAGGCACTTCGCTCAGATCGAGGTGGTGAATACCTAAGTCATACGTTTACTGACTATCTGAAGGAGTGTGGGATCATCTCACAGCTCACTCCGCCAGGAACACCGCAATGGAATGGTGTGTCCGAGAGGAGAAATAGAACGCTACTTGATATGGTTCGTTCTATGATGAGTCAGGCTACCCTTCCATACTCCTTTTGGGGTTTTGCGCTGGAAACAGCTGCAAAGGTACTAAACCGAGTGCCATCCAAGGCAGTTTCAAAGACGCCATATGAGTTATGGTATGGGAAACAGCCGAGCTTGACATTTATCAGGATCTGGGGCTGCGAGGCTTATGTCAAAAAGCTCGCCTCTGGGAAACTAGAGAGCAGATCTGACAAATGTATCTTTGTCGGTTACCCTAAGGAAACTAAGGGTTATTATTTCTACGATCCCAAGGAGAACAAGGTTTTTGTTGCTCGGACGGCCATATTTCTTGAGAAGGAGTTTCTTCTGCAAGAGGCCAGTGGGAGAGAAATAAAGCTGGATGAGAATCCAGAAGAAGGACAAAGTGACCAAGCACAGTTGGATGAGCCTGAGCCGGTAGAACAGGTTATTGAACAACCTGAGGCTCAGATATCACGGGAACCACGAAGATCGGGTAGGATCCGTCGACAGCCTGAGCGCTATGACGGAGTCTACATCATTGATAATGATGAACCCCTCACTTATGCGGATGCGGTCAGTGGACCGGAGTCAGCAAGATGGCTTGAGGCTATGCGCGCCGAGATGGACTCCATGTCAAATAACCAAGTCTGGGATTTGGTTGATCCGCCTTCGGGAGTTATCCCTATAGGCTGTAAATGGATCTTCAAGAAGAAGATTGACATGGATGGTAACGTGGTTACCTATAAAGGCAGGCTAGTTGCGAAAGGTTTCAAACAAATCTACGGGATAGATTATGATGAAACTTTCTCACCTGTAGCCATGTTTAAGTCTATTCGGATTCTTTTCGCGATAGCTGCATATTATGATTATGAGATTTGGCAGATGGATGTGAAAACAGCTTTCCTTAATGGAAATCTGGATGAGGATGTGTACATGACACAACCAGAGGGTTTCACTAATCCATCAGATCGTCATAAGATATGCAAGTTAAAGAAGTCCATTTATGGACTTAAACAAGCATCGAGAAGCTGGAATATTCGTTTTGATGAATCAGTCACTGAATTTGGTTTCATCAAGAACGAGGATGACCCGTGTGTATATAAGAGGTTTAGTGGGAGCGTGATTACTTTCCTAGTCCTCTACGTCGATGACATCTTGATCATTGGAAATGACATTCCTGAAATGCATGCTGTTAAAGCATGGCTGAGGAAGTGTTTCCAGATGAAAGATTTAGGAGAAGCAGCCTATGTGTTAGGTGTGAAGATCTACAGGGATAGATCTAAGAGGCTTCTCGGGCTGTGCCAGAGTACTTACATCGATAAGGTCCTGGAGAGATTTCATTTAGAGAATTCTAAACGTGGATATCTTCCAGTCAGACATGGTCTGAATCTTTCGAAGAGTCAGTGTCCACAAACACAGACTGAGAAAGATGAAATGGACAATACGCCTTATGCTTCGGCTATTGGTTCCATTATGTATGCGATGTTGTGTACTCGCCCAGACGTCGCTTACGGGTTAAGCGTAACCAGTCGTTACCAGAGTAATCCAGGTATGGCGCACTGGATTGCAGTCAAGAACATCTTAAAATATCTGCGGAGGACCAAAGATATGTTCTTGATATATGGTGGTCAGGAAGAACTCAGTATTGAAGGATATACTGACGCTTCGTTCCAGTCTGACCAGGATGATTTCCGATCGCAATCAGGCTATGTTTTTAGCTTGAATGGAGGAGCAGTGGTGTGGAAAAGTTTCAAACAGTCAACTGTTGCTGATTCCACAACAGAAGCCGAGTATGTTGCAGCCTCGGAAGCATCCAAGGAGGCAGTCTGGATTCGTAAGTTCGTGAGAGAACTTGGTGTTGTTCCTTCGAGTGTCGATCCTTTGGTTATCTTCTGTGATAACACTGGAGCAATCGCACAAGCAAAGGAACCGCGGTCGCACCAGAAGTCCAAGCACATACAGAGACGGTTTCATTTGATCAGGGAGATCATAGATCGTGGCGAGATCAAAGTATGCAAGGTTCATACAGATGACAATCTGGCAGACCCGCTTACCAAGCCTCTGGCGCAGCAGAAGCATGAGAAGCACTGTAATAATATGGGTTTGAGATTTCTCAACCATTAGATTAAGTGCAAGTGGGAGATTGTTGGGGTATGCCCTTAAGGCTAATGTTTGAGGCCTGTGGGAATGTATCTGTATCATGTAATAAACTGTTATGTTTATAAAGGCATGGTTATTATTCGGTTGTTTACATTGTCTGCTGCAATATATGTTCTTCTGAATAATGTCTCAAAGCTGTTCAGCTGGGCTGACATGCTATTATGTCCTTAGTCGATGTATCTTGGTGAACATGAGACAGCCTTGATATGGTTAAGACTAATATGTGTTCTAATCTTATAGGATGCTTCGAGCATGGAATAAGATGTAGACTCATGGGTACATTGGATGTACTGGACAGACCCTACTAGGATGTTCAATTGTTTGTCACAATGTGAATGTTCCTTGATTAAGACAAGTGGCACATTTCCTCTGACTTGAGATCACTTGTGTTTTCTAAATGATGATTGTCATTGTTTTGAGATGGTTCAATATCATTTGAAACATAATGATTATAGACTATCTTGGATGGTGAGCTTGAGTCAGGTTAGAGCACTAGTGATAGACATAGGATTGCCGTCTCCTTGTTGAAGGAGTGTGATGTTCTAAAGGGGCCCCCTGGATGAGATGATTGAGAAAGTGTATGGCCATACCCAGGTGACAGTGTTCATCTGTTCTAATCATGCTCATCATATTGGAGTTACGAGCTTGACAGGCTTGTCCAATAAGAACATCCAGTGGTAAAGGAAATATGCATGCCTTGTGAATTGATTCACACTTGTGCTGTTTTTGGGTGTAGTCTTGGAAGACTCTTTCCTTGATATCGGGAGACAGTGATGTGTTGCTAGATACCCCTCACTGATCGTGATAATGTGAATTATCGTTACCGACGTTTTAAGGAAACCCTCAGGGTCGCACAATTGATGATATGGCTTACTTAAGTCAGATCGTGTGGACTGAATTGTTCAGGTTCAGTTTAAAGGGATTTAATCTCTGATTGTAAGTGAGATCTAGTCTGATCATGTTTGATTGATTAGGGCTTGAGATCGGTAAGCTTCGATCGAGAGAATGGATGCTAGATCGGTCAGATCAGGAGCATCAAAGAGATCAACGGTTAGATCTGGAACCTTAGGGTTTTAATGTGATCTAGGCCATGTCGATTGGTTTATTTGGTTATTGAACCAAAATTAAATTGAACCAAAATGGTTCAAGACTAGGCGACAAGTTCACTTAGCGTGAACATGTTGAGCGGTGAGTGGTGCTATTTTTAGCAACCATGACTCTCACGTTCGAAGAGAGAGGGTTCTCTATTCTCGCCTCTTGAATGCATATTCCTCTCGTTCTTTTGGGTGACGGCGCCTTGGAGCTTGAGGAGAATTCAGCAAAGAGAAAAGATCTCCTTCCCTTTCCATTTCGATCAAAGACTTCTTTGGATCTTGCTAGCACAAGAATCGCAAAGAGGAGTAGGCGACATCAACTGTGTGCGTCACCTCTGGAGAAGATCTGCTTTGATCTTTGCTTCCTAGACGCCATCTTGAAATGGCTATGGTATGAGTTTTATCTCTTCTATGCATTTAATTTTTATGGTTGATCATATCACATGAAGCCGATCCATGAAACCCTAATCCGCTGCCTAAATGTTTATAATGCGCCATGCTGGGTTTCGCCCCCCCTCTAGAAAGGGGTTCTTTCACCCCTCACTTATGCGGACGCTGTCAGTGGACCGGAATCAGCAAGATGGCTTGAAGCTATGCGAGCCGAGATGGACTCCATGTCAGACAACCAAGTCTGGGATTTGGTTGATCCGCCTCCGGGAATAATCCCTATAGGCTGTAAGTGGATCTTCAAGAAGAAGAAAGACATGGATGGTAACGTGGTTACCAATAAGGGCAGGCTAGTTATGAAAGGTTTTAAACAAATCTACAGGATAGATTATGATGAAACTTTCTCTCCTGTAGCCATGTTCAAGTCCATTCGAATTATTCTCGCGATAGCAGCATATTATGATTATGAGATCTGGCAAATGGATGTGAAGACCGCTTTCCTTAATGGAAAACTGGAAGAGGATGTGTATATGACACAGCCTGAAGGTTTCATCAATCCATCAGAACGTCATAAGATATGCAAATTAAAAAAGTCCATTTATGGACTAAAACAAGCATCGAGAAGCTGGAATATTCGTTTTGATGAATCAGTCTGTGAATTTGGTTTCATCAAAAATGAAGATGACCCGTGTGTATATAAGAGGTTTAGTGGGAGCGTGATTACTTTCCTAGTCCTCTACATCGATGATATTTTAATCATTGGAAACGATATTCCTGAACTACATGCAGTCAAGGCATGGTTAAGAAAATGTTTCCAGATGAAAGATTTGGGAGAAGCAGCCTATGTATTAGGTGTGGAGATCTACAGAGATAGATCTAATAGGCTTCTCGGGCTGTGCCAGAGTACTTACATCGATAAGGTCCTGGAGAGATTCCATTTAGAAAATTCTAAAAGAGGATATCTTCCAGTCAGACATGGTCTGAATCTTTCAAAGAGCCAGTGTCCTCAAACAGAATCTGAGAAAGATGAGATGGACAATACGCCTTATGCTTCGGCTATTGGGTCCATCATGTATGCGATGTTATGTACTCGCCCAGACGTCGCTTACGGGTTAAGCGTGACCAGTCGGTTCCAAAGTAATCTAGGGAAGGCACACTGGATTGTAGTCAAGAATATTTTGAAATATCTTCGGAGAACCAAAGATATGTTCTTGATTTATGGAGGTCAGGAAGACTCAGTATTGAAGGATATACTGACGCTTCGTTCCAATCTGACCAAGACGGTTTCCGATCGCAATCAGGCTATGTTTTTAGCTTGAATGGAGGAGCAGTGGTGTGGAAGAGTTTCAAACAATCAATTGTTGCTGATTCTACAACAGAAGCCGAGTATGTTGCAGCCTCAGAAGCATCAAAGGAGGCAGTATGGATTCGTAAGTTCATTCAAGAACTTGGTGTTGTTCCTTCAAGTGCAGACCCATTGGTTATCTTCCGTGATAACACTGGAGCGATTGCTCAAGCAAAGGAACCACGATCACACCAGAAGTCCAAGCACATATAGAGAAGGTTTCATTTGATCCGTGAGATCATAGATCGA
This sequence comes from Costus lasius, assembly GCA_027563935.2. Classification (NCBI taxonomy): domain Eukaryota; kingdom Viridiplantae; phylum Streptophyta; class Magnoliopsida; order Zingiberales; family Costaceae; genus Costus; species Costus lasius. Next base: position 57,603,533 of record CM050454.1, on the reverse strand, counting down.
GGAGAGATCAAGATCTGCAAGGTACATACAGATGACAATCTCGCTGACCCACTTACAAAGCCTCTGGCGCAGTAGAAGCATGAGAAGCACTGTAATAATATGGGTTTGAGATTTCTCAACCATTAGTTTAAGTGCAAGTGGGAGATTGTTGGGGTATGCCCTTAAGGCTAATGTTTGAGGCCTTGGGTTATTATCAGTATCATGTATAAACTGAGTATATGTTTATAAAGGCAATTGTTGTTATTCAGATTGTTGCATTGTCTGCTGCTGTATGTATACCTCTGAGTAATGTCTCAATGATGTTCAGCTTTGCTGACATTCAGAGTTGTCCTTAGTCGAGATATCTTGGTGAACATGAGACAGCCTTGATATGATTGAGACTAATATGTGTTCTGGTCTTATAGGATGCTACGAGCATGGAATAAGATTTAGACACATAGGTGCATTGGATGTACTGGACTGACCCTACGTGGATATTCAATTGTTTGTCACAATGTGAATAAATCCTTATAAGTAAGCAAGTGGTATATTCCCTCTGACTTGAGATCACTTGTGTTACTAAGTGATGATTGGCATTGTCTTGAGGTACTTCAATATCATTTGAAAGATAATGGTTAAGGATTATCTTGGATAGTGGGCATGAGTCATGTTAGGACACTAGTGATAGATATAGGATTGCCTCTCCTAGTTGGAGTGTGATGTTCTAAAGGGGCCCCCTGGATGAGATGGTTGAGAAAGTGTATGGCCATACCCAGATGACTATGTTCATCTGATCTAACCATTCTCATCGTGTTGGAATTACAGGCTTGACACGCTTGTCCAACGAGAACATCCAGTGGCAAAGGGAACATGTATACTGAGAGAATTGGATTCACACTTGTGCTGTCGTTTGGGAGTGGTCTTGGAAGACTCTTTCCTTCATATCGGGAGACAGTGATGTGTTGCTAGATACCCCCTCTCTGATCGTGATAACATAAGTTATCGTTACCGACATTGAAGGAAACCCTCAGGGTCGCACAATTTGATGATATGGCTTACTTATGTCAGATCGTGTGGACTGGAATTATTCTAGTTCAGTTTAAAGCAATTTAAACTCTGATTGGAAGTGAGATCTGGTCTGATCATGTTTGATTGATTAGGACATATGATCGGTAAGCTTCGATCGGGAGAATTGATGCTTGATCGAAGAGATCAATCGAAGAGATCAAGAGCGTCAAGAGATGTGTGGTTGGATCTTGAGCCACTTGGTTCAATAAGATCAAAACCAGGGTTGGTTTGATTTGGTCCATGAACCAAATAAAATTGAACCGGTTCACTTAGTGTGAGCGCATGGTTCAATTAAAGAGGGAAGTTTCGGTGGGTTCACTTAGGGTGAACGCATGGGAGTTAAGAGAGGGAGTTACATTTTTGGTTATTACCATAAGTGGTAACCGAATCTTTCCATCTTGGTCTCTCACGTTTTCGAAGCTTGCTCTCTCGCCTCCTCTTTTGTGTGGTTGCTTGATCATCTTCAAGAACAACAAAAGGAAAGGAGTTCGGCCAACAAAAAAAAAAGGACATCTCCTCTCCAAGTTTCGATCAAGGACTCCTTAGTGCCTTGCTAGCACAAAGAGCACAAGGAAGAAGCCATCAACATCTTGTGTGTGATTCCTTTGGAGAAGAGGAGCCTTTCCCTTTCTTCTTCCAAGCCGCCACACAAACTATGGCCATGGTAATGCTTCAACTTATCCTTTCATGGTTGATTATATTTCAAGTCAAACGATCCATGAAACCTAGTTTTTCCGCCTATGCAAAATTTTTGAAATGCATGTTACCTAGGTTTCCTTTCAGTTCGCGGTCGGCAGACGCAGGTGGGGCGAGCTCAGCGGACGCAAGCGAGAAAAGAGAGGCAAGCTTGCGAGGTTAGCGCTGGCAAGCTCTGGCCAGGTTGCAAGCGACGGAGGTGAGCTCGCGAGGTCAGTGCTGGCGAGTGAGCGTTGAGATGCATATCCGCCCGATTTGGGCAGATCTAAAAAAGAAGGAAAATACTCCTATTTTCCTTCACATTATCCATCTACACGTTTCCATCCTTTCTGGTATATGGCAGAAAAATTTATTTTCCATCCATTTCCCTCTATTTTCCTTCTTGGTAAACAGGCTGATAGTGCACTTTAATAAGGAGCCGATTCTCTGGTGAGTCTCTGTTGGAGTGTATGCCTTGAGACCTAGTTTTGGTCCATCTTTGTACTACTTGACTCTAATATTTATTCTGGCATTGTCGTTATCATTGTTTGTTTACATCTGCGTTTGTGTACTTACATGATAATGTCCTTAGAGACAGATTGGATATGTGCTCAAACTATTATCCCCAGCCAATGTAGCTTAGTGGATATGGGACATCTATGATACTTGAGAGATTGGTATATGGGCTAGTTAGGCACGAGGTGCTAACGCAGACATATGGGTATATCAGTGGTGGATATATTGGACCAACACGCTATGAGGCTATGACTTAGTGTCATGAGTTATCCTCACAAGTGATAGGAGGTGCATTGATCCATTGACTTGAGGTCATTGACTATTCTATATAGTTAGGGACATGCTTTGATAGAACCTAATACCTCGCCGTAGTTGGGAGGTAATAACGGTTGTCATTGAGTATATCACGACCTATATGAGAAGGTCAATGGACAAACAGAGGATTTGCCCCTTTCTAAGGGAAGCTTGATATCCATGGAGCTCCTCTATGGTTCTATGACTGAAAGTGTATGGCCATACCTAGGTGAGAACCTGATTTAGTCATGACCATGTGATTGGGCGAAAAGAAGTGGTGACACACTTGTCTAATCGGATATCAGTTTGGCAAAAAAACTGTAATGCGTTTATACCTAGTTGCGATGATGGGGATGTCGGTGTCGATATCCATTCCGATGACATAGGTAGCAGCGATGCACTGTTAGGTGCCACTCAGTGCTTGTGGTGACCTTTGGTCAGCACTACCAATGTCAGAGGAACTTATAGGGTCGCACACCTTGATACTCCAGTTCTCGTATTGATTGGGAAGCCTTATGATCGAGTTATTGGATAGCTCAAATCTATTTGGGAAATTTCGTCAGTGCCAATGAGTCTGATGAGATGGAAGAGAGTTATTGGAGCCAAACTTCATTTTTAGCTGGTTGGCCCGAAATTGAGCAAAATTGGTCACATTTGGATTTGGGTTGCATTGGATTGGATCCAATGGCTTAATCAACCCATGTAATGAAATTTGGGCTAGCTCATTACCCAATGAGGACCAATAATAAGTTGTCATGAAGAGATAATGGGCTAAAAGGGTATAATGGGGAGAAACCCAACCCCATTGGCGCCTAAGGTCATAATGGGGTATGGGTGGCACAATTTGTTTCATTAGGAAGCATTGTGTGCCTCCCCCTTGATCCTTTGATGGTATGCTTACCTCATTGGCAAGTCTTGGGGCTGATATGGCTTGGAGGACTTCTTAGAAGGGTCTTGGGTGCATATGGCTACGTGGAAGGTGTTTATGGAAAGCTCTTGGAGAGTTTCCTAAACCCTAAACCCTAATTGCTTCCTGTCTCATACCCTAGCCGCCTCTCTCTTATTGGATTGCGCCTAACCCATGTGTGGCCGCCCCTTTGCTCTATATATCCTTGTGATATGCGAGAGCCCTAACTAACAGTCATGTTGGTGTGAGCAAGGGAAAAGCGGCAAGTGCAAGGGTCTTGGCGCAATCTTTTCCATAGCCGCAAGCAAGTCTTCTCTCTTCTTCCTCTTGGCAAAATTGTTGGAGAGCTTGGTATTTTCATCTTCTATCCCCTCTTTTGGTGCATGAGAAGTAAGGAGGTTGGCGGCATTCTCTTCCATAGCCGCAAGTTCTATCCATCTCCTCCTCTTGGAACAAGTTGGAGGAAATTCTTAGCAGCTTGATCTCCCTCCCCTATCTCCTTGGCGCATCTTCTCTAGAAGGTAGCGCAAGTGATTAAAAGGGGAGACTAAGGCTTGTATCTTCTTCAAGAAGCTAGCACTAGGCGTGGAAGAAGAGGCTCGAGGCATCCCTGTGTATGAGACTGCAGCGGGCGCATGCTTGGGCACCTACACACTTGCTCTAGGTACTTACTATCTCTTCGTGTCGACCCCCTCGCAAGACGATCTTCACTGGGTTTTTGGGACTGGCCTTGTTCTGGGGATATTCTTCCACTGTGCTATTGTAATCTGTAATATGTCAAAATTTGTAAAATATCCTCGGGGTTTCCCAACAGTGGTATCAGAGCGACTTGTGAGCCTCAAACGATGTACTTTCATGCTTTTCATGCTCACATGCCATGTTTCAATTTTCGCAAATTGCATATTTACATGGCACATGATTTTTCTAGGTAGAAAAAAATAATGGTTTCTTGTTCCTATCCTCTTTTCAAATTCTTTTGGATTTTTTGGGTTATTTTTCTGATTGGTTTAAGATCAAAGGCACACATAGTTTTGTCAAGTAGGACGGGCATTGTGTCTTCGGACTGACCGGGTCTCTTGTTCTGACAAAATTGCTAGCTAAAAGGATCTATAAAATCGTCATGAAACTTAATTCAAAATAACCAAAAGATTTGTGATAAGAAGATGAGGAAAATAAACTTGTTTTATGAAAATGTAAAATTTCAAATTTTATGTTTTTCATGAGCATGTAGAATTGCATAAGTAAGTACTTGATAGTGCATGATGTTGTGATCATTAGTCTAGCCCCTTTTGCATGCTTGTGATGTATCCTTGTGCGGCCGGCGTGCCATTTTTTTTCTTTTGTTTTGTAATTGCTGAAGATGAAGATTAGGGGATGCATCTTTGGTGTACTTGGCACATGCATGCTTGAAGCTTGCACACCTAGCTTGGTGGCGCAACAAGCTTCACCAAAGGTGGCGCATCTTTGCATGGGGTTTGGCCTAGCCTTATGCTTGTGTGCTATCCCCTCGTGTGGCTTCCATGATGGCGCATCTTCTTTGGAGGAAGTCCATGGCATTGGCCGAACCCATGGGTGTGCTTCTAGGGTCTTCCCTATAGGCACCTCTAGGGCTTGAGAGCTAAACCATGATGTGGTGGGCCTTGGAGCCAACCTTGAAGATCAAGCTAGAGGTCGGCTAGGCTAGGTCTAGTTTTAGGGGCTTGGGTCCTAGGTCAAGAATTGAACCCCCTTCTGGTATGGGTTGGTTCAATGTCTTGAATGGGCTATGATCACATCATCCTTTGCCACTTTCCTTATCTGCTAAAGCATGCTTGTGATGTTTTATCTTCATGTTATCACTGTAGGATTGCATGCTTGTAATGTTAGACAAAAGATTAAACTAAGAGGATGAGAGCTCAAAAACCCTCACTCAAAATATCAAGTCTAGTAGCCTTCTAACGCGTAGCCCTCATCAAACTATCGATCAGTGGTGTTGTGAACTATTTCCCACCCTCGTGGGACACACCCACTTATCTTTAGAAGGTGTGTGGTGACAATGGTTTCCCTAGTCCAGTTTTAACCTGGACGTGTCTTCACAAGGAAACTCGTTGGCCCTTGGCATAACAGTTAGGAATGGACTTGACTAGATTTCCACATGTGCTGGGCATATAGTGGAACTCTAGAGGCATCGTTGAGAGGTTAGGGTTTCATGCCATATCCAGCCCTCGCTCGACATGAAATGCCTAGACTGTCTCAATAAGGGGAGTTGCCAAGTGCAATTGGGCGGCCTGCCCACCTTAAGAAGTATGTGTCATTTTGTGCATATCATCCCACTCTCGTAGGACTCGCAGCCTGATGTGGAATAAGGATCCCATCTCACTAGGAAATCTCAAATTTCTCAATTAACTTTGTGGGTTGTCAATTCGATCAAAATAGTGGGAGCCATAATCATTTAAAAGAAGTCCAGTTTAAATGATTTGAAGTAGTACTAATCTGTTGTTTCTTTGTTGTTGTGGAACAATGGCTACGAATAATAGCAAATGGTCACTGTGATCTACCCTAGAAAGGGATAAGTTGGTTGGATCCAACTTTCTGGATTGGTATTTGAACTTGAGAACTGTGCTCAAGCTCGAAAGGAAGCTCTATGTCCTTGAGTAGCCTATTCCTGAGCCACTTGCATGCTTGGCCTCAACGGCTGAGAAGGATGCTTATAATAAGCATCAGGCTGATACTTTGGAGGTTGCTAATTTGATGCTAACCAACATGTCCCCTAAATTTAGAGGCCAATATGAATCTAAGAATGCCACTGAGATTATTTCTAATCTAAGGCAGCACTTTGATGAGTTGGTTAAGCTCAACCCTCGTAAAGTAAACATACAATGTGTTGAGCAAAAAGGCTTAACTATGACATTGAAGATAAAGATGGAAAGAATCAGGAATAACAAGGGCTACTCACGTGGAGGACCACCTCACGTGATAAAGGACATGGTGCGGCTTTAGAATGAGAATAAGAGAGGCAAGACTTCGTCTTCATGCTCATGTATTTATGTTACTGAAGTCAACCTTTCTACTTCTATGTCATGGGTATTGGATAGGCATGTGGACCTCATATTTCTACAAATAAGCAAGGGCTCAAGAAAAGTAGATCAGTGCGGCCTAGAGAGATTAACCTACGGGTTGGAAATGGAGCACAAGTTGCTGTTGTTGTTGTAGGAGTTTTGACTCTCTACCTGCCTTCTGGACTTCAATTAGAACTAGATCATTGCTATTATGTACCTTCACTTACTAAAAACATTGTATCCATTCCTTGCTTGGTAAAGAAAGGATTTAAGTTTGAAATAAAGGAGAACTCTTATGCTTTTTCATTTGCAAACATGTTTTATGGGAAGGGTACTTTGTGCAATGGATTATATGTCTTAGACATGGATAGTTCTATTTGTAACATAAATAACAAAAGGATCAAACTAAAGAGTCCCCTTCAAGGGGGAGCGCAAGGGGGTGAAACCCTAAAGGGGGCGCATATCATATCTCATAGCGGAAGCTAGGGTTTCCTTGGGATCATTTGAATAAACATATGATCAACTTGCCAAAAGATTGCAAAGATGAATGAAAGATCATACCATAGCCATTGTGTGGGTGGCGACTTGGAATCAAGAGAACAAAATTGATCTCCTCCAAACGGCGCGCACACAAGATGAAGTCGGCTACTCTTTGAGATCCTTGTGCTAGCAAGGTTCTTCAAAGGTGCTTGTCGTATGGAAGGGATGAGATGTCTCTCTCTTGGCCGAGAGCTCCTTGTCAAGTCCTCTCCTTCTCGTCAACCTCTCTCTCACGAGAGTGCAAGGCATCCAAGTGAAGAGAGCAACGCATATGCGTTATAGCGTTTTAGAAGAGGCCTTCATGACTTACCATAAATGGAAGCCATGCACCTTGATGATCTCATAACCGATCAAAACGCCTTGATGCTTTGAACCATGCGTTCACACATGTGAACCGGCTCAAGGTGGTTTGGTTCAAAGACCAAATTAGGCCAAGCTTTGGTCTAGATCTCCTATGAACCAAATGGCTCAAGATCTAACCGCACATCTCAAGATGCTCTTGATCTCACCGATCTAGCATCCAATCTCTCGATCGAAGCTTACCGATCTCAAGCCCTAACCAATCAAACATGATCAGACCAGATCTCACTTACAATCAGAGTTTAAACCCCTTTAAACTGAACCCAAACAATTCAGTCCACACGATCTGACTTAAGTAAGCCATATCATCAAATTGTGCGACCCTGAGGGTTTCCTTTAAATGTCGGTAACGATAACTTACGTTATCACGATCAGTGAGGGGTATCTAGCAACACATCACTGTCTCCCGATATAAAGGAAAGAGTCTTCCAAGACTACACCCAAACCACAGCACAAGTGTGAATCAACTTCACTAGGCATACATGTTTCCTTTGCCACTGGATGTTCTTATTGGACAAGCGTGTCAAGCTTGTAACTCCAATATGATGAGCATGATTAGATCAGATGAACATAGTCACCTGGGTATGGCCATACACTTTCTCAATCATCTCATATAGGCGGGCCCCTTCAGAACATCAACTCCTTAAACAAGGAGACGGCAATCCTATATCTATCACTAGTGTCCTAACCTGACTTATGATCATTATCCAAGATAGTCTATAACCATTATGTTTCAAATGATATTGAACTACCTCAAAACAATGACAATCATCATTTAGAAACACAAGTGATCTCAAGTCAGAGGACATGTGCCACTTGTGGCAAACAAGGATTATTCACATTGTGACAAGCAATTGAATATCCTAGTAGGGTCTGTCCAGTACATCCAATGTACCCATGAGTCTACATCTTATTCCATGCTCGAAGCATCCTATAAGATTAGAATACATATTAGTCTCAATCATATCAAGGCTGTCTCATGTTCACCAAGATATGTCGACTAAGGACATATAGCATGTCAGCCTAGCTGAACAGCATTGAGACATTATTCAGAAGTACAATTATTGCAGTAGACAATGTAACAAACTGAATAACAACCATTGCCTTTATAAACATAAGAGTTTATACATGATACTGAAAGAATCCCAAGGCCTCAAACATTAGCCTTAAGGGCATACCTCAACAATCTCCCACTTGCACTTAATCTAATGGTTGAGAAATCTCAAACCCATATTATTACAGTGCTTCTCATGCTTCTGCTGCGCCAGAGGCTTGGTAAGCGGGTCAGCCAGATTGTCATCTGTATGAACCTTGCAGATTTTGATCTCACCACGATCAATGATCTCCCGGATCAAATGAAACCGTCTCTGTATGTGCTTGGACTTCTGGTGCGACCGTGTTTCCTTTGCCTGTGTGATTGCTCCAGTGTTATCACAGAAGATAACCAAAGGATCTGCACTCGAAGGAACAACACCAAGTTCCTGAACGAACTTACGAATCCACACTGCCTCCTTTGATGCTTCCGAGGCTGCAACATACTCGGCTTCTGTTGTGGAATCAGCAACGATAGACTGTTTGAAACTTTTCCACACCACTGCTCCACCATTCAAGCTAAAAACATAGCCTGATTGCGATCGGAAATCATCCTGGTCCGACTGGAACGAAGCGTCAGTATATCCTTCTATACTGAGTTCTTCCTGACCACCATATATCAAGAACATATCTTTGGTCCTCCGCAGATATTTTAAAATGTTCTTGACTGCAATCCAGTGCACCTGACCTGGATTACTTTGGAACCGACTGGTCACGCTTAACCCGTAAGCGACGTCTGGGCGAGTACACAACATTGCATACATAATGGACCCAATAGCCGAAGCATAAGGCGTATGTAGGAACCCCTAATCATAAGGGGGCAAAACCCTAAGCATGGCGCTAATGTAAAATATGCAAGCGGAAGCAAGGGTTCAAGATCATTTGCATGCCATATGTTCAACTATAATCGATTGATTAGATTGAGATAAAAATCATACCAACGCCATATGCTTGGTAGTCGGCTTGGATAAAGAGAACAAAGTAGATCTCCTCCACAAGTTCACACACAAGGTGAAGATGCTTACTCCTTGCGGTCTCTTGTGCTAGCAAGACACCCAAGCCTTCAAGTGTCGAATGGAAGGGGATGATGAACCTCTTGGCCGAGAGCTCCTCTTGCTCAACCTCTCCTTCTCTTCGTCAATCACCACCCAACCAAAGTCGAATGCGTTGAAGAGAAGAGCGCAAACGCATATGCGTTTTTGGCATTGAAGTGAGTGAAACCGGCCCTTGATGACTTTCCATAAATGGAAGCTCATCAAGTCCATGCGCTCAACTCAACCCAAACGCATTTTAGGATTGAACCATGCGTTCACCATTGTGAACCGGTTCAAGCCAAAATGTCAAATCGGCTTTGGTTCAACAAACCAAACCGAAATAGCTCTAGCCACTTGGTCTAGACCAAATTGAACCCCCAAGGCTCATGATCTAACCATTCATCATCTGATGCCCTTGATCTCTCCGATCTAGCATCACCTCTCTCGATCGAAGCTTACCGATCTCAAGTCCTAATTAATCAAACATGATCAGACCAGATCTCACTTACAATCAGAGATTAAATCCCTTTAATCTGAACTCAAAGAATCCAGTCCATACGATCTGACTCAAGTAAGCCATATCACCAAATTGTGCGACCCTGAGGGTTTCCTCTAAATGTCGGTAACGATAACTTACGTTATCACGATCAGTGAGGGGTATCTAGCAACACATCACTGTCTCCCGATATAAAGGAAAGAGTCTTCCAAGACTACTCCCAAACCATAGCACAAGTGTGACTCAATTCACAAGGCATACATGTGTCCTTTGCCACTGGATGTTCTTATTGGACAAGCGGGTCAAGCTTGTAACTCCAATACGATGAGCATGATTAGATCAGATGCACATAGTCATCTGGGTATGGCCATACACTATCTCAATCATCTCATATAGGGGGGCCCTTAGAACACCACACTCCTTAAACAAGGAGACGGCAATCCTTTATCTATCACTAGTGCCCTAACCTGATTCAAGCTCACCATCCAAGATAGTCTATAATCATTATATTTCAAATGATATTGAACTACCTCAAAACAATGACAATCATCATTTAGAAACACAAGTGATCTCAAGTCAAAGGACATGTGCCACTTGCTGCTTACAGGGATCATTCACATTGTGACAAGCAATGCAATATCCCAGTAGGGTCTGTCCAGTACATCCAATGTACCCATGAGTCTACATCTTATTCCATGCTCGAAGCATCCTATAAGATTAGCACTCATATTAGTCTCCATCATATCAAGGCTGTCTCATGTTCACCAAGATATCTCGACTAAGGACATATAGCCTGTCAGCCTAGCTGAACAGCTTTGAGACATTATTCAGAAGTACACTTATTACAGCAGACAAGGTAACAACCTGAATAACAACCATGCCTTATTATAAACTTAAGAGTTTATTACATGATACTTATACAATCCCAAGGCCTCAAACATTAGCCTTAAGGGCATACCCCAACAGCGTATTGTCCATTTCATCTTTCTCAGTCTGTGTTTGTGGACACTGACTCTTCGAAAGATTCAGACCATGTCTGACTGGAAGATATCCTCGTTTAGAATTTTCTAAATGGAATCTCTCCAGGACTTTATCGATGTAAGTACTCTGGCACAGCCCGAGAAGCCTCTTAGATCTATCCCTGTAGATCTTCATGAAGAGTCCCCTTCAAGGGGGAGCGTAAGCGGATAAAACCCCTTTCAAGAGGGGGGCCGAAACCCTAAGGTAGGGGGCGCATGCAAGTTTGCTAGGGTTTCATCATATATGATCGCTTACATGCTCATATAATCAACTATGATAAATTGATTGAAGCAAGAGGGAGATTCATACCAACGCCATTGGCTTGGAGGTCGGCTTGGAAGAAGAGAGCAACTTAGATCTCCTCCAAAAGTTCACACACAAGATGAAGATCGCCTACCCCTTGTGATGCTTGTGCTAGCAAGAATCTTCAAGGGTCCTTGCCGTGTGTAAGGGGATGAAGAGACGATTTCCTTTTGGCCGAGAGCTCCACACGCAAAACCACTTCTCCTCGTCAACCTCTTGCCCAACCCAGTTCAAGGCGTTGAAGTGAAGACAAGAACGCATATGCGTTTTGGCGTTCAAGAGAAACCGGCCTTGATGACTTTCCATAAATGGATGATCATCAAGCCATGCGCTTACTCCAACCCAAAACGCATATTAGCATTGAACCAAGCGTTCACCTTTGTGAACCGGTTCAAGCCAACATGTTCCAATCGCATTTGGTTCATGAACCAAACCGAAATAGCTCAAGCCATGTGGTCTAGACCATATTGAACCCTAAGGCTCAAGATCTCACCATTCATCTCCTGATGCTCCTGATCTCACGGATCTAGCATCATCTCTCTCGATCGAAGCTTACCGATCTCAAGTCCTAATCAATCAAACATGATCAGACCAGATCTCACTTACAATCAGAGATTAAATCCCTTTAAACTGAATCCAAACAATTCAGTCCACACGATCTGACTCAAGTAAGCCATATCATCAATTGTGCGACCCTGAGGGTTTCCTTTAAATGTCGGTAACGATAACTCACGTTATCACGATCAGTGAGGGGTATCTAGCAACACATCACTATCTCCCGATATAAAGGAAAGAGTCTTCCAAGACTACTCCCAAACCACAGCACAAGTGTGAATCTATTCACAAGGCATGCATGTGTCCCTTGCCACTGGATGTTCTTATTGGACAAGCGTGTCAAGCCTATGACTCCAATATGATGAGCATGATTAGATCAGATGAACATAGTCATCTGGGTATGGCCATACACTATCTCAATCATCTCATCTAGGGGGGCCCTTATAGAACATCACACTCCTTCAACAAGGAGACGGCAATCCTCTATCTATCACTAGTGCCCTAACCTGACTCAAGCTCATTATCCAAGATAGTCTATAACCATTATCTTTCAAATGATATTGAACTACCTCAAAACAATGACAATCATCATTCAGAGACACAAGTGATCTCAAGTCAAAGGACATGTGCCACTTGTAGCATACAAGGATTATTCACATTGTGACAAGCAATAAGAATATCCTAGTAGGGTCTGTCCAGTACATCCAATGTACCCATGAGTCTACATCTTATTCTATGCTCGAAGCATCCTATAAGATTAGAACACATATTAGTCTCAATCATATCAAGGCTGTCTCATGTTCACCAAGATATATCGACTAAGGACATTATAGCATGTCAGCCTAGCTGAACAGCTTTGAGACATTAATCAGAAGTACACTTATTACAGCAGACAAGGTAACAACCTGAATAATAACCATGCCTTTATAAACACAAGAGTTTATTACATGATACTGTTACAATCCCAAAGGCCTCAAACATTAGCCTTAAGGGCATACCCCAACAATCTCCCACTTGCACTTAATCTAATGGTTGAGAAACCTCAAACCCATATTATTACAGTGCTTCTCATGCTTCTGCTGCGCCAGAGGCTTAGTAAGCGGGTCTGCCAGATTGTCATCTGTATGAACCTTGCAGATTTTGATCTCGCCACGATCAATGATCTCCCGGATCAAGTGAAACCGTCTCTGTATGTGCTTGGACTTCTGGTGCGACCGTGGTTCCTTTGCTTGTGTGATGGCTCCAGTGTTATCACAGAAGATAACCAAAGGATCTGCACTCGAAGGAACAACACCAAGTTCTCTCACGAACTTACGAATCCACACTGCCTCCTTGGATGCAACATACTCGGCTTCTGTTGTGGAATCAGCAACAGTTGACTGTTTGAAACTTTTCCACACCACTGCTCCACCATTCAAGCTAAAAACATAGCCTGATTGCGATCGGAAATCATCCTGGTCCGACTGGAACGAAGCGTCAGTATATCCTTCAATACTGAGTTCTTCCTGACCACCATATATCAAGAACATATTTTTGGTCCTCCGCAGATATTTTAAAATGTTCTTGACCGCAATCCAGTGCGCCATAGCTGGATTACTTTGGAACCGACTGGTCATGCTTAACCCGTAAGCGACGTCTGGGCGAGTACACAACATCGCATACATAATGGACCCAATAGCCGAAGCATAAGGCGTATTGTCCATTTCATCTTTCTCAGTCTGTGTTTGTGGACACTGACTCTTTGAAAGATTCAGACCATGTCTGACTGGCAGATATCCTCTTTTAGAATTCTCTAAATGGAATCTCTCCAGGACTTTATCGATGTACGTACTCTGGCACAGCCCGAGAAGCCTCTTAGATCTATCCCTGTAGATCTTCACACCTAACACATAGGCTGCTTCTCCTAGATCTTTCATCTGGAAACATTTTCCTAACCATGCTTTAACAGCATGCAGTTCAGGAATATCGTTTCCAATGATCAAGATATCGTCGACGTAGAGGACTAGGAAAGTAATCACGCTCCCACTAAACCTCTTATATACACACGGGTCATCTTCGTTCTTGATGAAACCAAACTCAGAGATTGATTCATCAAAACGAATATTCCAGCTTGTTGATGCTTGCTTAAGTCCATAAATAGACTTCTTTAACTTGCATATTTTATGACGATCTGATGGATTCGTGAAACCCTCAGGTTGTGTCATATACACATCCTCATCCAGATTTCCATTAAGGAAAGCTGTCTTCACATCCATCTGCCAGATCTCATAATCGTAATATGCAGCTATCGCGAAAAGAATCCGAATAGACTTAAACATAGCTACAGGTGAGAAAGTTTCATCATAATCTATCCCGTAGATTTGTTTGAAACCTTTCGCAACTAGCCTGCCTTTATAGGTAACTACGTTACCATCCATGTCAATCTTCTTCATGAAGATCCATTTACAGCCTATAGGGATTACTCCCGGAGGCGGATCAACCAAATCCCAGACTTGGTTATCTGACATGGAGTCCATTTCGGCTCGCATAGCATCAAGCCATCTAGCTGACTCCGGTCCACTGACCGCATCCGCATAAGTGAGGGGTTCATCATTATCAATGATGTAGACTCCGTCATAGCGCTCAGGCTGTCGACGGATCCTTCCCGATCTTCGCGGTTCCCGTGATATTTGAGCCTCAGGTTGTTCAATAACCTGATCCACCGGCTCAGGCACATCCAACTGTGCTTGACTACTTTGTCCATCCTCTGGATTCTCATCCAGCTTTATTTCTCTCCCACTGGCCTCTTGCAGAAGAAACTCCTTCTCAAGAAATATGGCCGTCCGAGCAACAAATACTTTGTTCTCTTTGGGATCGTAGAAATAATAACCCTTAGTTTCCTTAGGGTAACCGACAAATATACATTTCTCAGATCTGCTCTCCAGTTTCCCAGAGGCGAGCTTTTTGACATAAGCCTCGCAACCCCAGATCCTGATAAATGTCAAGCTTGGCTGTTTCCCATACCATAACTCATATGGTGTCTTAGAAACTGCCTTGGATGGCACTCGGTTTAGTACCTTTGCAGCTGTTTCCAGTGCAAATCCCCAAAAGGAGTATGGAAGAGTAGCCTGACTCATCATAGAACGAACCATATCAAGTAACGTTCTATTTCTCCTCTCGGACACACCATTCCATTGCGGTGTTCCTGGCGGAGTGAGCTGTGAGATAATCCCACACTCTTTTAGATAGTCAGTAAACGCATGACTTAGGTATTCACCACCTCGATCAGAACGAAGTGCCTTGATATTTCGGCCTAACTGATTTTGTACTTCATTTTTGAACTCTTTGAACCTGTCAAAAGATTCACTTTTATGTCTCATAAGATAGACATAACCATACCTACTGAAATCATCAGTAAAGGTAATGAAGTACTGATAGCCACCTCTGGCATGTTTACTAAAAGGCCCACACACATCACTGTGTATAAGGTCAAGTAAACCTGAAGCCCTTTGACCTTTGTTAGGAAAAGGTGACTTCGTCATTTTACCCATCAAACAAGCTTTGCATGTATCAATCTCCTCATAGGAGAATGATCCCAGCAGTCCATGATCATGCAACCGCTTAATGCGCTTCTCGTTAATATGGCCTAAACGACTATGCCATAGCAAGGTGCTGTCATCAGCATACTTGGCTTTCTTAACATCAACACTTTGTATAGAACTTTCCATGTCCAACATGTATAACCCATTGTTAATTGAATCAGTTGCATAAACAATATTATCTAAAGATAAAACACACTTTGAAATATTGCATTCAAAGGCAAATCCTTTCCTGACAAGAGCAGGAATAGAGACAATATTTTTAGTTATACTGGGTACAAAATAACAATTGTTTAATTCTAATACAATGCCAGATGGTAAAGAAATGAAATAGTCTCCTACAGCAACAGCAGCAACCCGTGCCCCGTTTCCAACGCGTAGGTCTACCTCATGCTGTCCCACCTGCCTTCTTCTCTTGAGTTCCTGTACATTTGAACAAATGTGAACTCCACATGCAGTGTCCAACACCCATGAAATAGAAGAAGATGAAACCATGACTTCCGTCACGTATATACCTGAGCCAGAAGCGATGCTTCCCCTCTTATCTCCTTGGAGCGCTTTACAGTCCTTTTTCCAGTGACCCAGCTGGCCACAGTGGAAACACCTGTTGTCCTTGGACCGCTTCACCTTCTGTTTCAGAGCCTTACTGTAGTTCTTGACAGGGGCTTTGCCCTTCTTCCCCTTCTTCTTGTTCCTAGAAGGAACCATTAAGACAGAGGTTGAAGGCTTTCCCTTCAGAGTTTCCTCAGTAGTCAAGAGCATGTTCAACAGCTCTGCCGGTGTACAATCGATTTTGTTCATATTAAAGTTAATGATGAACGCATCGAAAGAGGGCGGAAGAGACTGCAGAATGATGTCTACAGCAAGCTCCTGGTTGACGGTATGCCCCAGTTTCTCCAGAGCCTCCTTGTGCCCAATCATCTTGAGCACGTGAGCTCCCACTGGGCTCCCTTCAGCCAGTTTGCTCTGAAAGAAGAGCTTCGTCAGATTATAGCGTTCGGTCCTCGCCTGTGCAGCATACAGCATCTTGAGGTTCGCTATAATCTCTATAGCCGACATATCCTCTTGCTGACGCTGCAGCGGTGGCGTCATAGACGCTAGCATCAGGCAAGCGACATCAATGCTATCATTGACGTGCTTTTCATAGGCTTCACGAACCACCCTTGCGGCGTTCGCAGCGGGTTGAGGCGGCACAGCCGTCTCGAGGACATACAGTTTCCTCTCTGCCTTAAGAACGATCTTAAGGTGTCCGAACCAGTCAGAGAAGTTCGGCCCAGCAAACTTCTCCCTTTCCAGTAGGGATCGCACATTGAAGCTCATGGTGTTCGTTGCTGCAGGAATCTACAACAATGCAAGAACAGCAAGGTCAGTATCAATGTTTAGAATCAATCCAGGACTTAAGAAAGATTCTTTTTCTCACTATTTTGTCTGACTGAAAAATCCAGTAAACAGTCCGAAAGAGTAACACTCTTTTAGTGAGATGGGATCCAGATTTCATACTTGGTCTCCGCGTCCCGCTCAGGCGAGATAAGATGCACAGAGAGTACAAGCACTAATCTCTGGTAGGCAGTCCCTGCCAATCGCCAACCAGTGCGATTCCCCTTCATCTGGGCAATCCAGCAGACTGTGCCAACTGAGTTGGTACAACACAATCTCTGACCCCGCAGATGGCTGCCTCCATGTGCTACCATATGCTCCACATATGTAGCCTACATGGTCAAGCTGACCCGACCTACTCCCTGGACCACCACGTGCTATGCTGAGCAACGAGAAGCGATAAATCCCTTCTCTGTAACACGCAGGTGAAATCCTGCACCGTCTGAAGATAGATGGACGTGCCCACTGAGTGGGTACAACACGGCTCCAACGATAATCAGAACAGTGAGATTTCGCGTCAGAAGGCTTATGAGCTTGATATGTTAGCGTTGGATTTTAACGGTCTTTTATCTTCTTACTATCAGGCAAATCCTATGGCTATAGCAGAAGATAAATAACTCATGCTGTTCTACTTATTTAAACAATAACAGAAAGCATGGATCTTATGTGGTAAAAGCCCATTGACCCTAAGTAAGACCTTAAGTTATCTTAAGTCTTCACTTGCTTCTTGGGTCTTGTTGCCTCTCATCTGGCCCAGACCAGGGCCTAAGCGCCCTCTGCAGCTCAGGTGCGCCCACCAGCTGCATGCGCCTTTGCAATTGTGTTCTGTGCTCTTGTCTAATCAAAATACATTTTGATCTATCTAGACAAGCTTGACTCGCAGGTCAATTATACAATTAATTAATTAAGAATGTGATTCGCAGATCACAAAAATAATAATTTACCAGGCTCGCAGGCCCCAGCACAGCACACATTAAGGGCAACCCACATAAGATTAAATAAACAGGCATCATGGCATCAATCAATTAACATGTGATCCATAGACAAAATAAAATTTTTTGAAATCCCATTGGAATCAATTTTACTTGTCTTATGTGCCCTACAACCTTACAACGGTCCATTGATAGGGATCCACTCATCGTATCTAGTTAGATCCATGCCCTTTGCATGCACCAAGTCTTAACTGACTTGCGTTGACCTAATGGTCAACCATGCATGCGCCAAGGGCTGAACAACCAACATGAGATCTGGCAAGCGGGTGTGACCCCGGGCCTAACTCATGTGTGTTCACAGGGTGTCTCAACCAGACCTCGCTACACGCCTTTGATGCAATCGACCTATAGCCACCACGTGCATGCGCACAGGTGCTATCTGGTCGACCCATCTAGGCTGTCAGATGGTCTGATCAGACTAAGTTGATCTAAACTAGATGATGCTTTCAACCCTAGCAACCCGTCTAAGGGTTTATTGCAGGTGCGGCTTAGATCTAGTTAGAGGCGCGCAAGTAAAGTTTTGATGAAACAAAAACATGTAACATGCGCAACAATGTAAGCAATATACATGCATCAACAAAATTAACCTTACACATGCGCCACCAAAAACATCTCATATATGCGCCTCCAAAATACTTTCAACTAGTATTATCGCATGATGAGAAAACTTAGATCATAAGCGCAAACAAGGATCACCAAACATAGCAATCATATGACCATATGAGATCCTAGCTCTGATACCAATTGAAGAGTCCCCTTCAAGGGGGAGCGCAAGCGGATAAAACCCCTTTCAAGAGGGGGGCCGAAACCCTAAGGTAGGGGGCGCATGCAAGTTTGCTAGGGTTTCATCATATATGATCGCTTACATGCTCATATAATCAACTATGATAAATTGATTGAAGCAAGAGGGAGATTCATACCAACGCCATTGGCTTGGAGGTCGGCTTGGAAGAAGAGAGCAACTTAGATCTCCTCCAAAAGTTCACACACAAGATGAAGATCGCCTACCCCTTGTGATGCTTGTGCTAGCAAGAATCTTCAAGGGTCCTTGCCGTGTGTAAGGGGATGAAGAGACGATTTCCTTTTGGCCGAGAGCTCCACACGCAAAACCACTTCTCCTCGTCAACCTCTTGCCCAACCCAGTTCAAGGCGTTGAAGTGAAGACAAGAACGCATATGCGTTTTGGCGTTCAAGAGAAACCGGCCTTGATGACTTTCCATAAATGGATGATCATCAAGCCATGCGCTTACTCCAACCCAAAACGCATATTAGCATTGAACCAAGCGTTCACCTTTGTGAACCGGTTCAAGCCAACATGTTCCAATCGCATTTGGTTCATGAACCAAACCGAAATAGCTCAAGCCATGTGGTCTAGACCATATTGAACCCTAAGGCTCAAGATCTCACCATTCATCTCCTGATGCTCCTGATCTCACGGATCTAGCATCATCTCTCTCGATCGAAGCTTACCGATCTCAAGTCCTAATCAATCAAACATGATCAGACCAGATCTCACTTACAATCAGAGATTAAATCCCTTTAAACTGAATCCAAACAATTCAGTCCACACGATCTGACTCAAGTAAGCCATATCATCAATTGTGCGACCCTGAGGGTTTCCTTTAAATGTCGGTAACGATAACTCACGTTATCACGATCAGTGAGGGGTATCTAGCAACACATCACTATCTCCCGATATAAAGGAAAGAGTCTTCCAAGACTACTCCCAAACCACAGCACAAGTGTGAATCTATTCACAAGGCATGCATGTGTCCCTTGCCACTGGATGTTCTTATTGGACAAGCGTGTCAAGCCTATGACTCCAATATGATGAGCATGATTAGATCAGATGAACATAGTCATCTGGGTATGGCCATACACTATCTCAATCATCTCATCTAGGGGGGCCCTTATAGAACATCACACTCCTTCAACAAGGAGACGGCAATCCTCTATCTATCACTAGTGCCCTAACCTGACTCAAGCTCATTATCCAAGATAGTCTATAACCATTATCTTTCAAATGATATTGAACTACCTCAAAACAATGACAATCATCATTCAGAGACACAAGTGATCTCAAGTCAAAGGACATGTGCCACTTGTAGCATACAAGGATTATTCACATTGTGACAAGCAATAAGAATATCCTAGTAGGGTCTGTCCAGTACATCCAATGTACCCATGAGTCTACATCTTATTCTATGCTCGAAGCATCCTATAAGATTAGAACACATATTAGTCTCAATCATATCAAGGCTGTCTCATGTTCACCAAGATATATCGACTAAGGACATTATAGCATGTCAGCCTAGCTGAACAGCTTTGAGACATTAATCAGAAGTACACTTATTACAGCAGACAAGGTAACAACCTGAATAATAACCATGCCTTTATAAACACAAGAGTTTATTACATGATACTGTTACAATCCCAAAGGCCTCAAACATTAGCCTTAAGGGCATACCCCAACACTTCACACCTAATACATAGGCTGCTTCTCCTAGATCTGTCATCTGGAAACATTTTCTTAACCATGCTTTAACAGCATGCAGTTCAGGAATATCGTTTCCAATGATTAAGATATCATCGACGTAGAGGACTAGGAAAGTAATCACGCTCCCACTAAACCTCTTATATACACACGGGTCATCTTCATTCTTGATGAAACCAAATTCACATATTGCTTCATCAAAACGAATATTCCAGCTTCTAGATGCTTGCTTAAGTCCATAAATGGACTTCTTTAACTTGCATATTTTATGACGATCTGATGGATTAGTGAAACCTTCAGGTTGTGTCATATACACATCCTCATCCAGTTTTCCATTAAGGAAAGCCGTCTTCACATCCATCTGCCAGATCTCATAATCGTAATATGCTGCTATCGCGAAAAGAATCCGAATAGACTTGAACATGGCTACAGGAGAGAAAGTTTCATCATAATCTATCCCGTAGATTTGTTTGAAACCTTTCGCAACTAGCCTACCTTTATAGGTAACCACGTTACCATCCATGTCAATCTTCTTCTTGAAGATCCATTTACAGCCTATAGGAATTACTCCCGGAGGCGGATCAACCAAATCCCAGACTTGGTTATCTGACATGGAGTCCATCTCGGCTCGCATAGCTTCAAGCCATCTAGCTGAATCCGGTCCACTGACCGCATCCGCATAAGTGAGGGGTTCATCATTATCAATGATGTAGACTCTGTCATAGCGCTCAGGCTGTCGACGGATCCTTCCCGATCTACGCGGTTCCCGTGATATCTGAGCCTCAGGTTGTTCAATAACCTGTTCTACCGGCTCAGGCTCATCCAACTGTGCTTGACTACTTTGTCCTTCCTCTGGATTCTCATCCAGCTTTATTTCTCTCCCACTGGCTTCATGCAGAAGAAACTCCTTCTCAAGAAAAATAGCCGTCCGAGCAACAAATACCTTGTTCTCTTTGGGATCGTAGAAATAATAACCCTTAGTTTCCTTAGGGTAACCGACAAAGATACATTTCTCAGATCTGCTCTCCAGTTTCCCAGAGGCGAGCTTTTTGACATAAGCCTCGCAACCCCAGATCTTAATAAATGTCAAGCTCGGCTGTTTCCCATACCATAACTCATATGGCGTCTTTGAAACTGCCTTGGATGGCACTCGGTTTAGTACCTTTGCAGCTGTTTCCAGTGCAAATCCCCAAAAGGAGTAAGGTAGAGTAGCCTGACTCATCATAGAACGAACCATATCCAGTAAGGTTCTATTCCTCCTCTCGGACACACCATTCCATTGCGGTGTTCCTGGTGGAGTGAGCTGTGAGATAATCCCACACTCCTTCAGATAGTCAGTAAACTCTCGACTTAGGTATTCTCCACCTCGATCAGAACGAAGTGCCTTGATATTTTGGCCTAGCTGATTCTGTACTTCATTTTTGAACTCTTTGAACTTGTCAAAAGATTCACTTTTATGTCTCATTAGATAGACATACCCATATCTACTGAAATCATCAGTAAAGGTAATGAAGTATGAATAGCCACCTCTGGCATGTTTACTAAATGGCCCACATACATCACTGTGTATAAGGTCAAGTAAACCTGAAGCCCTTTCACCTTTGTTAGGAAAAGGAGCTTTCGTCATTTTACCCATTAAACAAGCTTTGCATGTATCAATCTCCTCATAGGAGAATGATCCCAGCAGTCCATGGTCATGCAACCGCTTAATGCGTTTCTTGTTAATATGGCCTAAACGACTATGCCATAGCAAGGTGCTGTCATCAGCATACTTGGCTTTCTTATTATCAATATTTTGTATAGAACATTCCATGTCCAACATGAATAAGCCATTGTTAATTGATCCAGAAGCATAAACAATATTATCATAAGACAAAATACACTTTGAAATTTTGCATTCAAAGGAGAATCCTTTCCTGACAAGAGCAGGAATAGAGATAATATTTTTAGTAATACTCGGAACAAAATAACAATTGTCCAGTTCTAATACAAGTCCAGATGGTAATGAGATGTAATAAACCCCTACAGCAACAGCAGCAACCCGTGCCCCGTTTCTAACTCGTAGGTCCACCTCAGGCTGTCCCACCTGTCTTCTTCTCTTGAGTTCCTGTACATTTGAACAAATGTGAACTCCACATGCAGTGTCCAACACCCATGAAATAGAAGAAGATGATATCATGACCTCAGTCACAAATATACCTGAGCCAGAAGCGATGCTTCCCTTCTTGTCTCCTTGGAGCGCTTTACAGTCCTTTTTCCAGTGACCCAGCTGGCCACAGTGGAAACACCTGTTGTCCTTCGATCGCTTCACCTTTTGTTTCAGAGCCTTGTTGTAATTCTTGACAGGGGCTTTGCCCTTCTTCCCCTTCTTCTTGTTCCTGGAAGGGAACATCAAGACAGAGGTTGAAGGCTTGCCCTTTAGAGTTTCCTCTGTAGTCAAGAGCATATTCAGCAATTCTGCCGGAGTACAGTCGATCTTGTTCATATTAAAATTAATAATGAACGGATCGAAAAAGGCCGGGAGAGACTGCAGAATAATGTCTACAGCAAGCTCCTGATTGATGGTATGCCCCAGTTTCTCTAGAGCCTCTTTGTGCCCAATCATCTTGAGCACATGAGCTCCCACTGGACTCCCTTCAGCCAGTTTGCTCTGAAAGAAAAGCTTGGTCAAATTATAGCGCTCAGTCCTCGCCTGTGCAGCATATAGCATCTTGAGGTTTGCTATGATTTCCATAGCAGACATATCCTCATGCTGACGCTGCAGCGGTGGCGTCATAGACGCTAGCATCAGGCAAGCGACATCAATGCTATCATTGACATGCTTTTCATAGGCATCCCGAACCGCCCTTGCGGCGTTCGGAGCGGGTTGAGGCGGTATAGCCGTCTCGAGGACATACAGTTTCCTCTCAGCCTTAAGAACAATCTTAAGGTGTCCGTACCAGTCTGAGAAGTTTGGCCCAGCAAACTTCTCCCTTTCCAGTAGGGATCGCACATTGAAGCTCATGGTGTTCGTTGCTGCAGGAATCTACAACAATGCAAGAACAGCAAGGTCAGTATCAATGTTAAGAATCAATTCAGGACTTAAGAATGATTCTTTTCTCACTATTTTATCTGACTAAAAAATCCAGTAAAACAGTCCGAAAGAGTAACACTCTTTTAGTGAGATGGGATCCAGATTTCATACTTGGTCTCCGCGTCCCGCTCAGGCGAGATAAGATGCACAGAGAGTACAAGCACTAATTTTTGGTAGGCAGTCCCTGCCAATCGCCAACCCGTGCGATTCCCCTTCATCTGGGCAATCCAGCAGACTCTGCCAACTGAGTTGGTACAACACAGTCTCTGATCCCACAGATGGCTGCCTTCATATAGCTACCATATGCGCCACATATGTAGCCTACATGGTCAAGCTGACCCGACCTACTCCCTGGACCACCACGTGCTATGCTGAGCAACGAGAAGCGATAAATCCCTTCTCTGTAACACGCAGGTGAAATCACACACCGTCTGAAGATAGATGGACGTGCCCACTGAGTGGGTACAACACAGCTCCAACGATAGTCAGAACAGTGAGGTTTCGCGTCAGAAGGCTTTCGAGCTTGATATTTTAGCGTTGGATTTTAACGGTCTTTTATCTTCTTAACTATCATGCAAACCCTATGGTGATAGCAGAAGATAGATAAATCATGCAAGTCTAATTATTTAAACAATAAAAGAAAGCATGATGATCTTATGTGGTAAACGCCCATAAAGCCTAGGTAAGACCTTAAGTAACTTAAGTCTTCACATGAGCTCTTCTTGGGTCTTTTGCATCTGTCTGGCCCAGTCCAGGGCCATAGCGCCCAGTGCAGCTCAGGTGTGCCCACCAGGTAAATGTGCCTGTCCTAGGGTCGAACCCTAGACCTCCCACCTGGTCAAGCCTCTGCTGCATGCGCCTCTGCCAAGTGTGCTATGTGTACTTGTCTGATTAAATTACAATTTAATCTATCTAGACAAGATTGACACGCAGGTCAATTACATTTTATAAATTAATTGAAAGTGATGCACAGATCACAATAAATATTAATTTACAATGTTAATCCAGGCTCGCAGGCCCCAACACAGCACACATTAAAAGGGCAACCCACATAAGATGAAATAGACACTCATCATGGTATGCAATCATTATGTGATCCAATAAAAAGAAAATAAAAATTTTCGAAAACCCATTGGCATCAATTTTAATTTTCTTATGGGCCCTACAACCTTACAACGGTCCATTGATAGGGATCCACTCATCATGTCTAGTCAGATCCACTGCCCTTGCATGCACCAAGTCCTAACTGACTTGAGTTGACCTAATGGTCAACCATGCATGCGACAAGGGCTGAACAACCATCATGAGTTCTGGCATGCGGGTGTGACCCCGGGCCTAACTCAAGAGTGTTCACTGGTTGTCTCAACCAGACCTCGCTACACGCCTGTCTGCAGTCGACCTATAGCCACCTCGTGCTTGCGCACAGGTGCCATCTGGTCGACCCATCTAGGCTGTCAGATGGTCTGATCAGACTATTTGGATCTTATTTAGAGGATGATATCAACCCCATCAACCCGTCTAAGGGTTTATAGTAGGTGCACCTTAGATCTAATAAGGATGCGAGCAAGATATGATAAGTTTTTAAGAAAAACAACATCCAAGCGCCACCATACAATATACATGCGCAAACATAAACATACTAGCATGTAGTTTCGCATGATAATTCAGATCTACACTAACATGGATCACAAAGACATGAAGCAATCATATGAATCATTCAGAAATCAGCTCTGATACCAATTGAAGAGTCCCCTTCAAGGGGGAGCGCAAGGGGGTGAAACCCTAAAGGGGGCGCATATCATATCTCATAGCGGAAGCTAGGGTTTCCTTGGGATCATTTGAATAAACATATGATCAACTTGCCAAAAGATTGCAAAGATGAATGAAAGATCATACCATAGCCATTGTGTGGGTGGCGACTTGGAATCAAGAGAACAAAATTGATCTCCTCCAAATGGCGCGCACACAAGATGAAGTCGGCTACTCTTTGAGATCCTTGTGCTAGCAAGGTTCTTCAAAGGTGCTTGTCGTATGGAAGGGATGAGATGTCTCTCTCTTGGCCGAGAGCTCCTTGTCAAGTCCTCTCCTTCTCGTCAACCTCTCTCTCACGAGAGTGCAAGGCGTCCAAGTGAAGAGAGCAACGCATATGCGTTATAGCGTTTTAGAAGAGGCCTTCATGACTTACCATAAATGGAAGCCATGCGCCTTGATGATCTCATAACCGATCAAAACGCCTTGATGCTTTGAACCATGCGTTCACACATGTGAACCGGCTCAAGGTGGTTTGGTTCAAAGACCAAATTAGGCCAAGCTTTGGTCTAGATCTCCTATGAACCAAATGGCTCAAGATCTAACCGCACATCTCAAGATGCTATTGATCTCACCGATCTAGCATCCAATCTCTCGATCGAAGCTTACCGATCTCAAGCCCTAACCAATCAAACATGATCAGACCAGATCTCACTTACAATCAGAGTTTAAACCCCTTTAAACTGAACCCAAACAATTCAGTCCACACGATCTGACTTAAGTAAGCCATATCATCAAATTGTGCGACCCTGAGGGTTTCCTTTAAATGTCGGTAACGATAACTTACGTTATCACGATCAGTGAGGGGTATCTAGCAACACATCACTGTCTCCCGATATAAAGGAAAGAGTCTTCCAAGACTACACCCAAACCACAGCACAAGTGTGAATCAACTTCACTAGGCATATATGTTTCCTTTGCCACTGGATGTTCTTATTGGACAAGCGTGTCAAGCTTGTAACTCCAATATGATGAGCATGATTAGATCAGATGAACATAGTCACCTGGGTATGGCCATACACTTTCTCAATCATCTCATATAGGCGGGCCCCTTCAGAACATCACACTCCTTAAACAAGGAGACGGCAATCCTATATCTATCACTAGTGTCCTAACCTGACTTATGATCATTATCCAAGATAGTCTATAACCATTATGTTTCAAATGTTATTGAACTACCTCAAAACAATGACAATCATCATTTAGAAACACAAGTGATCTCAAGTCAGAGGACATGTGCCACTTGTGGCAAACAAGGATTATTCACATTGTGACAAGCAATTGAATATCCTAGTAGGGTCTGTCCAGTACATCCAATGTACCCATGAGTCTACATCTTATTCCATGCTCGAAGCATCCTATAAGATTAGAATACATATTAGTCTCAATCATATCAAGGCTGTCTCATGTTCACCAAGATATGTCGACTAAGGACATATAGCATGTCAGCCTAGCTGAACAGCATTGAGACATTATTCAGAAGTACAATTATTGCAGCAGACAATGTAACAAACTGAATAACAACCATTGCCTTTATAAACATAAAAGTTTATACATGATACTGAAAGAATCCCAAGGCCTCAAACATTAGCCTTAAGGGCATACCCCAACACAAACTGAGTGGTTCAGTTGGTGCTTTCCTATGGCATTGTCGATTAGCCCATATAAATGAGAATTGCATTCAACAACTCCATGCAAATGGGTTATTAGATTCAAGTTCGTTGGAGGAATTTGATACTTGTGAGTCTTGTTTATTGGGAAAGATGACAAATGCACCCTTCACTAAGACTAGTGAGAGGGCAAGAGGTTTATTGGATGTCATACATAGTGATGTGTGTGGAACATTCAATAAACAAGCCAGAGGAGGCTATAGCTACTACATCACATTTACTGATGATTTCAGTAGATATGGTTATGTCTGCTTAATGAGATGTAAATCTGAATCCTTTGAGAAATTCAAGGAGTTCAAACATGAAGTAAAGAACAAGCTTGGTAGGTCTATTAAAACTCTTTGATCAGATCATGGTGGAGAGTACTTGAGCGGTGAGTTATTTGACTATCTTAGGGAGTGTGGGATCCTATCCCAACTCACTCCTCCTGGAACACCTCAATGGAATGGTGTGTCTGAGAGGAGAAATCGAACTTTGTTGGACATGATTAGATCTTTAATGAGTCATGCAACTCTACCTCCCTCATTCTAGGGTCATGCACTTGAGATAGCTTCTCTTATACTGAATAATGTTTCATCTAAGAGTGTCTCCAAGATTCCATATGAGGTATGGAGTGGGAGACGCTGTAACCTCTCTTTTATCAGGATCTAGGGATGTGAGGCTTATGTCAAACGTCAGGATCTTAGCAAGCTAGAACCTAGATCTGATAAATATGTGTTTGTGGGGTACCCTAAGGAAACTAAGGGTTACTACTTCTATGTTCCTACCAAGAAGAAAGTTTTTGTTGCTCGGGGTGCTATCTTTTTAGATAAAGAATTTATGGTGAAAGAAGTTAGTGGGAGGAAGTTTGACTTGGATGAGGTCCAAGTACAACCACAAGACGAAGAGATGGAACCTGAGCCGCCTGCACTGGTTGCTAGGCAACCTGAGGCTCTAACACAGGTCCCACGTAGGTCTAGGAGGATTCGTCGTGCACCTGAGAGGTATGGGTCACTTCCGACCCAATACGACGGGATCTTCATCATTGAGGATGAGCCCAAGACCTATGATAAGGCGGTCAGTGGACCGGACTCCGAGAGATGGCTTGAAGCCATGCGTTCCAAGATGGATTCCATGTCGGCTAACCAAGTATGGGATTTGGTTGAGCTGCCTGATGGGGAAAAACCCATAGGATGGAAATGGGTATTCAAGAGGAAGACTGACATGGATGTCAACATAGTTACCTATAAAGGTAGACTATTGGCTAAAGGATTCAAACTAGTCCACGGGGTGGACTATGATGAAACCTTCTCGCCAGTTGCCATGATTGTATCCATTCGGATTCTACTTGCTATAGTTGCATATCATGACTATGAGATATAGCAAATGGATGTTATGACAGCGTTCCTTAATGGGAAGCTGACAGAGAATATGTATATGACACAACCTGATGGCTTCATCCATCCTACAGATGCCAACAAGGTCTGCAAGCTAAAAAAATCTATTTATGGATTAGAGCAAGCATCTCGAAGTTGGAATCTTTGGTTTGATAATCTATAAGAGATTATGGCTTTATTAAAAGTGAAGATGATGCCTGTGTATATAGAAAATTCAGTTGGAGCTTGGTGACTCTTCTAGTCCTGTATGTCGTTGACATACTACTCATCGGAAATGACATCCCTAGTCTTCAGTTTGTGAAGACATGGTTAGGGAAGTGTTTTGAGAGAAAGGACTTAGGGGAGGCCGCCTATATTCTAGGCGCGAGGATCTACCCGGATAGATCCAAAAGGCTCCTGGCCCTAAGTCAAAGTACCTACATTGATAAGGTCCTAGGGAGGTTCAATTTTGAGCAATCCAAGAAGGGATACCTTATAGTGAGACATGGCCTTACTCTCTCAAATAGCTAGTGTTCCACGACACAGGCTAAGAGGGATGACATGAGTCGAGTTCCTTATGCTTCGGCAGTAGGATCGATCATGTACGCAATGTTGTGTACTAGACCAGATGTGGCTTATGCTGTGAGCATAACCAGCCGATACCAATCCAATTCAGGTCTACAACACTAGGTTGCTGTAAAGAACATCCTTAAGTATATGAGAAGAACTAGGCTATGTGTTCAAGATGAATGGAGGCGATGTTTGCTGGAAGAGCATGAAGTAGTCCACCATAGTTGATTCTACAACCGAGGCTGAGTATGTGGCTGCTTCTGAGGCAGCCAAAGAAGTCATTTGGATAAGGAAGTTCATTTCTGAACTTTAGGTGGTTCCTAGTGCAGTGGATCCCATGGAGCTCTATTGTGACAACAATGGGGCAATTGCACAAGCTAAGGAACAACAATCTCATCAAAGATCTAAACACATACTCTAGAGATTTCACCAGATCAGAGAGATTATTGACCAAGGTGATGACACGATTAGTAGAGATGAAATATAGAAAATCTAGTGATGTGTACTTTATCATACCACTAACCACAAGCGTGACAGTTTTGTTGTGGCAGAACTTAAGATGCCGATCCCACAGGGACAGTGATCAAGTACCAAGAGATTGTGAATTTATAACTAGACAAACAATTAAAGAGATTTGGAATTGTAGAAAGTAAAGCAACTATGACTTAAACAAATCGAATCCGGCAGGAGAAAACTTCTGGTGGAAAACAGGGGTTAGAGAAATCGAAATGTCGGGTTCATCTCGTTGATGGATCTCAAATTCAAACAAGTCAAAATTGTAGCAAAGCAAACTTTAAAAGTGCTCAAGGAAGTATCAAAAGGTATAGATTACCCTCTTTCGATGGCGTAATCCAGTATCAATCTAAATCGGCGTCCTACTTTCGTGGCTCACCGTACCTAGATTGACCCAATGGGTTCAAAGATACTATGAAATTCCTCATACAAATCCTACTCAATTTCTTGATAGGTCAAAGTATGTTCGAACTAGCAGATCTAGCATCGCAATTCACCTTTCGGTCCTTCTTGCGACGCCCGAGAAAAGATATTACGTGATCAAGGTATTTCTAGCAATAAAACGGCATAGAACGAATGAACACAAAGTAAAATTTGCATTTGCTTTGAAATATCAAGTTTGAGAATGAGATATATACAACGAGAGTACACCCTTAGTTCCGACAAAAGATTTATGCTATCATAGCGTCGTTTAAGTACAAATCTCTACACAAAGAAGGAAATATAAGAAAGACTTATAGATAAAAGACTACAAACTCTTCTAAGAGGGTTGAAATCTTCTTCCTCCAAGCCTTTTGGAATGGATGCACAAGAGAACTCCTTCTCCCAAACTTTCTCCAAGAACTTCACACCAAGCCAATACCCGTCGCCCTTTTGTAAGCCAGATATCGCCCTTTAAATGGAGTCAAAACCCAGTTGTGAACGCATGTATTGATGGAGAATTGAATAAGCTACGTTTTGATACCAAGATCATTAAAATCGGAGCCATAATGAGGGAGTTATGGCCCATTCATTGCAGACGACTCCATAAATACGGGTGTAATGGGCTATTATGGTTGTTACCGTAATGCAAAGGTTATGCACTTATTACGACCTAATTAATTCTTTTAACCCCCAAATCATTAATGATCTTTTAATGCCCTTCGTTTTGACTCCAAAAACGTCCAAATCAGAGTTAAGACGAAAGAGTTATGAGCATTTAAGGCAGGGTGGTTCGTAATAAATTTTGGCGGCTGCGAGATTACGATCGCAAGGCAGATTATGGCCGAGAGGTAGATTATGGCCATACCCATAACATTGATGTAGAAGTCCAATTCATCTCAAAATTTGTAGGTGAGAAATATGGGCTCGGCTTGATTTGCGGTCATAGTCGTGTCGTTGAAAATCGCCGATCAAAAGAATGAGACTATGCTGAATTATGGTTGTGCCCATAATCTCTTTTGTGAAAATTGTCTTCATCCGAAAGTTTGTCGTCGAGGAAGTTATCGGCACGTCTTTGAAATATGATTATGCTCTCATCAAAATAGGTCCATCAAGAAGCCAATCAGAGAATTACGGTCATGATGTAGATTATAGCATCGGCCGTAATTCTTGAAATTAATCCCGTTTAAAGCCAAACTTCTTGTGAAGATTCCTGATTCACTTGGAGATGCAAATATACTTCTGTATAGCTCTAAAAGCGAGTGAATTATCCTGTATTCAACAAACATGACAAGTAGTGAAGCTTATGAAGAAAGTCAATAAAATAAGCTGGAAAGAGAGGTAAAATCATGATAATATGTCTCGATTCGCAGGTAAATATAGGTCTAAAAGATGATATAAATACGAGACAACAAAATCTCCCAAAATTAAATCAATGCTTGTCCTCAAGCATAAGGAGGTTGGTAAAAGTGTAGTTAAAAGTGGTGATCAAAAAGATGAAATCATTCCAAGCTTGTAAGATATTTTGTCCCAAGAAGATATCATTATGAGCAAACCTCAGCAAGTCAGGGAGTTCAAGGTAATCATCTGTTGTCAAGAATAAAGGTATGAAGATCCAAACACCAAAGTTAGATGAGGCTTACCTCCATGAGCTGCAATAATCCTCTGTTTGTAGAATACACGCTATTCAGACCTGATTCAACCAGAAATATGAGTTGGAAAGACATCAATGCACATTTATTTGTATTTTCATCCCCTCAAAGTTTGTTTCTATTTTGACTTCAACTCATGTCTTAGGTACCACTGCCAATTTTACGCAGTGCCAAGTAGAGGAGTCTTATTTTTTTCTTTTTCTCGAAGACTTCAACTCATATCCTTCGGTACCACTGCCAATTTTACACAGTGCTAAGTAGAGGAGTCTGTTTATTACAATTTTTTTTTTTGAACTTTGAGGAGATTTTAACCATAGACAAGTGCACTGATTATTTCCAACAAGTAGTAAGGAGAATCAAGCCGATAGAGTTATATACTTCTACAAAAAGATTGTAAGCATGCTTTGAAAGTGAAAACCTTAATCAAAATTTAGATCTATCACTTCACAACTTTTTTTCCATCAAAAGATAATTAAATGAATTACCTATCTTAGAACTAAGTGCACTGAACATAATGCTAATATCCAAGAGATTCAATAAATTATTAAGCTATCATGAGTTCCATTAGAAATAATATCACCACTTATCAAAGTCAACAAAAATTTTAGATAAAGTAATCCATCTATCAAAAGCAAGGGTGTAACTCAATATTCAAAATACATCATCACAATATTATTTAACACGAGTACTGAATTAACTAAAGTGCCAACATAACAACATTACTACATAAGTATCTTCAGAGAGTTTTTTTTTATTTAAAATCAACAACCCACAATCTCCCAGACTTATTATATGCATAGTCCCTATGCATCACTGTAAAGGTACTCAAAACTTGGAGATTTGGGGTAAAATACTCACTAGATCAATCAGAGTCATCTGAACTGATTTCCTCAGGATCCTCTTCATCATCATCTCCATCACCTCGTGTGTCTGGCTCATCGTCCGCGTTAGGTAGTAATGTGGCTCTCAGCTCAGTAAAGGAAGTCCATAGGGAATTCAGAAACTTTCCCTAGCGAGTCTGTTCAGTAGCCATCTTTTCAATCATAGAGTCCTGGCTAGATAACTCCTGGCAAATCAGATGTTGTGTGTTCTCCAGATGTGAAAGTACTTGTTGCATGTACTCTCCTTGGCATTTTTGCTCAGCAAGTAGTTGTTTCAGTAAGGATTCAAGGTTGGAGGAGGAGGAGGGATACTCACCAGAGAAGGCAAAAAATCTAGTAGAAGATGATGGTGGCACTGAGCTCAATGGTGGAACATGTGCAGTAGTGTCAGCAGAAGAGGTAGTGATTGGCCGAATCTTCCAATTGATCTTGTTTTTAACAGTTGTGCGTTCTTGGCAAGGCAGCGGCATGGGTTGAGTGCCATCTTTGAAATAGAGAAAATAGGTGTCCCCATGCTTGATAATGATCCTCATAGAAATGCAGGATTCCAGGTCCAATCTTGTGTTCCCAGGAGCGATTTTCATGCCACTAGGGTTGATGCCAAGTGAAAGAGCAATGGAGGTAACAAGCCCTCCCATAACTATCTGACCCTTGTGTGCTCGTGATATTTTAAGCATTTGTTTCATCATGTAATAAGTAGAAATAACTTGAAACGAATGTAGCATAGCCCAAAGAAACAATACCTCTCCCTGGCGGACCATCCCATCGCTCTCGCCTCTACCAAAGATGGTATGAGCGAGAAAATGATGTACGTAGCGGAGTATGGGATTGCTGATATTGCTGGCTCGTGCAGAGCGGGGAGAGTAGTGGTCGTCATCACTGATGCTACACCAAAAAGCATTCTCCTGATATTCGATAGGTACGATGCGCGATGCATGAGGAGGAAATCCAAATATTTTGTTGAGCTGCGCAAGATCAAGATAATGTTCTTCTCCACCCAGACGGAAGGTAATCTGGCCGAAATCATCATCATCATGTGAATCCATTTGGACGTCTAGAGAACTAAAGAATTCAAGTGTGAGCTCCGTATAAGTCAGATGCAGCATATTCAGGAAATGTTGCCAACCGATACGGCGGAACATCCATTCAATGTCTTCAGAAAATCCCAGCATACCCATAGAATAGCGATCAACATAATGGGTATGAATCACCTTTTGTTGCTGGAGAAGGTGGCACTTGCGTTCTTGTACTAGGTTGCGCATGCGAAATCCAAAGGGAGAATTTTGCTGTTTATTGGGATTTGGTTCCACTGATGAGGGTTCAGATGCTGAAGATGAAGGCACCTGGCGGCCTTGAGGTGGAACAATGATAGTGGATTTGCGAGCTGTCATCTTGCACTTCGGAGACATAATGTAGAGGTGAATGGCAGAAGTTGCAGAGGTTGTAATCGCGAGTATCTGGAGGTGGGCGAGCTCTCTTTTGGCAGTAGAACAAGGAAGCAGAGCGTTGCAGCGGCGGTAATATAACAGTGGTGGAATTGGTTGGCGGTGACGAACACGCTGGGTATAAGATTGCCGAGTCTATAGAAGCTACAAGAAGAAGGTGCCAAGTTTGGACAAGATCGCAGGGTGACAGCCGAAAGAAATCCGTCGCCTGGTGCTCGTCGGTCTGATTGAAGAAGCAGAGGCGATAGCTAGTATGAAAATTGGATAGCTGGTATCGTTGAGGTCGTTGAGGTCGTCTTGTCCAGGAGATAGTTGTATTTATCGTGGCAGATGATGAAATAGAGATTCAGGAATCAGCGACAGGTTCAGAAGAGTAACGGTGGATGATTGAAGGCGGATTGGGCGAATCAATTGAAGGCAGCAACGTTGGAAATGGTGGCGGATTCCTCAATGGGCGGAGAACGGAAATTGGTTAAATCAATGAAAGGGCAGCCTTTTCTCAACGGGAAAAGCTTTCGATTGATGGAGTCCGGCGGAAGAATAAAATAGTGCTGACCTGGCGCTGCTTAATGTCGCCGATTGCTTTCCGCTTCAACTAAAGGAGTTAAGTCGGTGGTGAACGAATGATTGAAGATAGTGGATTGAAGGTGGCGGCACTTAATGTCGCTGGATAGCAGCAACTGAATGAAGGAGTCGGTGCCGAGTGGCTAACAGCGGATGAGGAAGAGGCGGCGAGGAGTTAGGCAGTTTTGAGTTGTAATAGGAGCGGAATCGTCGCTGATGGAAGGATGAAGACCCAGTGGAAAATATTGGAATAGCGGCTTGTATGGAAAATATGCTCGACGCCTTGATTTTCTCTTTCGTATCACCTCTCGGCTGGCCTACCTAAATCGCCCAGTTACCTTTGCAATGCGCATTACGGCCACACTTGTAATCCATGAAAACAAACAAATATATATATATATTTTTTTATATATATTTTAGATAAAATTGAACGTGCAATAAAAATAGCAATCGTCAAAAATAACTAATTAAAATCATCGAAATAAGTTACTTGGGTTGCCTCCCAAGAAGCACTAGTTTAACGTCGGTAGCTCGACAAAGAAATCTGTGGTCAAGTAATAGAATCTGAGAGGAGTAAGGAAACTCCCTTCTCAATTGGTGCAAGAAAATTATAAGACTTCAGACATTGCCCGTTGACTTTGAATGTTCCGGACTGATCACTATAGATATCAATCGCACCATATGAATAGACTTTCTGTACTATATACGGACCAGTCCATCTGGATCGTAATTTTCCAGGAAATAATATGAGCCTCGAGTTAAAAAGTAGGACCAAATCTCCAACTTTAAATTCCTTGTGTAATATACGCTTGTCATGAAACCTTTTCGTCCTTTCCTTATAAATTTTTGCATTCTCGTACGCCTCAAGTCGCATCTCATCCAATTCATTCAAATCAAATTTCCTCTTCTCACCTAATGTCTTGAAATCATAGTTTAAGGCTCTTATCGCCCAGAACGCCTTATGTTCGAGCTCGACTGGAAGGTGACAAGACTTCCCATATATCATTTGAAACGGAGACATTCCTATAGGCGTCTTGAAAGCAGTTCGATAAGCCCAGAGAGCATCATCCAACTTAAGGGCCCAATCTGTTCTTGCAGTTGAAACAGTGCGTTCTAAAATTCTTTTCAGTTCACGATTTGATACCTCAACCTGTCCGCTAGTCTGTGGGTGATATGGTGTTGCAATCTTGTGATTCACCCCATACTTTTGTAGTAGAGCGGTAAATCGCTGTTCAATGAAATGTGACCCTCCATCGCTTATCAGCACTCGCGGCACGCCAAATCTTGGAAAGATAGTCTTCTTAAGCATCTGTCTCACAACTTTAGAGTCATTGGTCGGTGCAGCTGAAGCTTCTACCCACTTTGATACATAGTCGATGGCCACCAAGATGTACTTGTTTCCATAGGAGGATGGGAATGGTCCCATAAAATCTATTCCCCACACAGTGAATAATTCAACTTCTAAAATATTATGTAAGGGAAGTTCATCGCGTTTCGAAATGTTGCCACTTCTTTGGCAACTATCACATGTCAAAATGAAATTTCGTGCATCTTTAAAAATACTAGGCCAGTATAATCCGGATTGTAGTACCTTAAATGCAGCCTTTGTAGCACTGGCATGACCTCCGTAAGGGGAAGAATGACATGTAGAGTCCCCTTCAAGGGGGAGTGCAAGGGGTTGAAACCCTAAAGGGGGCGCATGTAATTTCCAAGGGGTTTCAACATGAGATCGCATGTAATATACGTTCATATGATCAACCTTAAAGAATGTGGAGATCGAAAGAAGATCATACCAAAGCCATCTATTTGGATGGTGTCTTGGAAGCAAAGATCGAAAGGGATCTTCTCCAAAGATGAAGCACACAAGATGAGGAATGGCTTCTCCTTGTCGTCTTTGTGCTAGCAAAGCTTCAAGGGGTCCTTTGCGTGGAGGAAGTTTGAGATGCGAGAACAAGCTTCTCCTTGGACGAAAAACCTTCCCTTCTTCTCGTCAATCCTTCACTTACGAGAGTGCAAGCAAGCCACAAGAGAAGAGGGGAACGTATTTGCGTTTTGGCGTTGAGAGGAATCGGCATTGATGACTTTCCAAAAATGGAACATCATTAAGCCATGCGCTCATGCCAACCCAAAAACGCTTACTAGCATTGAACCAAGCGTTCACCTTTGTGAACCGGTTCAAGCCAAAACGTCCCAATCGAATTTGGTTCATAAACCAAATCAAAATAGCTCAAGCCATTTGGTCTAGACCATAGTAAACCCTAAGGTTACAGACCTAACCGTTCATCTCTTTGATGCTCTTGATCTCACTGATCCAGCATCAATCCTCTCGATCGAAGCTTACCAATCTCAAGCCCTAATCAATCAAACATGATCAGACCAGATCTCACTTACAATCAGAGTTTAAACTCCTTTAAACTGAACCCAAACAATTCAGTCCACACGATCTGACTTAAGCAAGCCATATCATCGAATTGTGCGACCCTAAGGGTTTCCTTTAAATGTCGGTAACGATAACTTACGTTATCACGATCAGTGAGGGGTATCTAGCAACACATCACTGTCTCCCGATATAAAGGAA
This sequence comes from Costus lasius, assembly GCA_027563935.2. Classification (NCBI taxonomy): domain Eukaryota; kingdom Viridiplantae; phylum Streptophyta; class Magnoliopsida; order Zingiberales; family Costaceae; genus Costus; species Costus lasius. Next base: position 57,566,685 of record CM050454.1, on the reverse strand, counting down.
AGAGTCTTCCAAGACTACACCCAAACCACAGCAGAAGTGTGAATCCACTTCACTAGGCATACATGTTTCCTTTGCCACTTGATGTTCTTATTGGACAAGCGTGTCAAGCCTGTAGCTCCAATATGATGAGCATGATTAGATCAGATGAACATAGTCACCTGGGTATGGCCATACACTTTCTCAATCATCTCATTTAAGGGGGCCCCTTTAGAACATCACACTCCAATCAAGGAGACGGCAATCCTATATCTATCACTAGTGTCCTAACCTGACTCATGATCATTATCCAAGATAGTCTATAACCATTATGTTTCAAATGACATTGAACTACCTCAAAACAATGACAATCATCATTTAGAAACACAAGTGATCTCAAGTCAGAGGACATGTGCCACTTGTTGGATACAAGGATTATTCACATTGTGACAAGCAATTGAATATCCTAGTAGGGTCTGTCCAGTACATCCAATGCACCCATGAGTCTACATCTTATTCCATGCTCGAAGCATCCTATAAGATTAGAACACATATTAGTCTCAATCATATCAAGGCTGTCTCATGTTCACCAAGATATCTCGACTAAGGACATTACAGCATGTCAGCCAAGCTGAACAGCATTGAGACATTATTCAGAAGCACACTTATTGCAGCAGACAATGTAACATACTAAATAACAACCATTGCCTTTATAAACATAAGAGTTTATACATGATACTGATACAATCCCAAGGCCTCAAACATTAGCCTTTAAGGGCATACCCCAACAATCTCCCACTTGCACTTAATCTAATGGTTGACAAATCTCAAACCCATATTATTACAGTGCTGCTCATGCTTCTGCTGCGCCAGAGGCTTGGTAAGCGGGTCAGCCAGATTGTCATCTGTATGAACCTTGCAAATTTTGATCTCGCCACGATCAATGATCTCCCGGATCAAGTGAAACCGTCTCTGTATGTGCTTGGACTTCTGGTGCGACCGTGGTTCCTTTGCTTGTGCTATTGCTCCAGTGTTATCACAGAAGATAACCAAAGGATCTGCACTTGAAGGAACGACACCAAGTTCCTGAATGAAGTTACGAATCCACACTGCCTCCTTGGATGCTTCCGAGGCTGCAACATACTCGGCTTCTGTTGTGGAATCAGCAACAATAGACTGTTTGAAACTTTTCCACACCACTGCTCCACCATTCAAGCTAAAAACATAGCCTGATTGCGATCGGAAATCATCCTGGTCCGACTGGAACGAAGCGTCAGTATATCCTTCTATACTGAGTTCTTCCTGACCACCATATATCAAGAACATATCTTTGGTCCTCCGCAGATATTTCAAAATGTTCTTGACTGCAATCCTGTGTGCCTAACCTGGATTACTTTGGAATCGACTGGTCACGCTTAACCCGTAAGCGACGTCAGGGCGAGTACACAACATCGCATACATAATGGACCCAATAGCCGAAGCATAAGGCGTATTGTCCATTTCATCTTTCTCAGTCTGTGTTTGTGGACACTGACTCTTCGAAAGATTCAGACCATGTCTGACTGGAAGATATCCTCTTTTAGAATTCTCTAAATGGAATCTCTCCAGGACTTTATCGATGTAAGTACTCTGGCGCAGCCCGGGAAGCCTCTTAGATCTATCCCTGTAGATCTTCACACCTAATACATAGGCTGCTTCTCCTAGATCCTTCATCTGGAAACATTTTCCTAACCATGCTTTTACAGCATGCAGTTCAGGAATATCGTTTCCTATGATTAAGATATCATCGACGTAGAGGACTAGGAAAGTAATCACGCTCCCACTAAACCTCTTATATACACACGGGTCATCCTCATTCTTGATGAAACCAAATTCACTGATTGATTCATCAAAACGAATATTCCAGCTTCTAGATGCTTGCTTAAGTCCATAAATGGACTTCTTTAATTTGCATATTTTATGACGATCTGATGGATTAGTGAAACCTTCAGGTTGTGTCATATACACATCCTCATCCAGTTTTCCATTAAGGAAAGCGGTCTTCACATCCATTTGCCAGATCTCATAATCGTAATATGCTGCTATCGCGAAAAGAATCCGAATAGACTTGAACATGGCTACAGGAGAGAAAGTTTCATCATAATCTATCCCGTAGATTTGTTTGAAACCTTTCGCAACTAGCCTGCCTTTATAGGTAACCACGTTACCATCCATGTCAATCTTCTTCTTGAAGATCCATTTACTGCCTATAGGGATTACTCCCGGAGGCGGATCAACCAAATCCCAGACTTGGTTATCTGACATGGAGTCCATCTCGGCTCGCATAGCTTCAAGCCACCTAGCTGACTCCGGTCCACTGACCGCATCCGCATAAGTGAGGGGTTCATCATTATTAATGATGTAGACTCCGTCATAGCGCTCAGGCTGTCGACGGATCCTTCCCGATCTACGCGGTTCCCGTGATATCTGAGCCTCAGGTTGTTCAGTAACCTGTTCTACCGGCTCAGGCTCATCCAACTCTGCTTGACTACTTTGTCCTTCCTCTGGATTCTCATCCAGCTTTATTTCTCTCCCACTGGCTTCTTGCAGAAGAAACTCCTTCTCAAGAAAAATTGCCGTCCGAGCAACAAATACCTTGTTCTCCTTGGGATCGTAGAAATAATAACCCTTAGTTTCCTTAGGGTATCCGATAAAGATACATTTCTCAGATCTGCTCTCCAGTTTCCCAGAGGCGAGCTTTTTGGCATAAGCCTCGCAACCCCAGATCTTAATAAATGTCAAGCTCGGCTGTTCCCCATACCATAATTCATATGGAGTCTTTGAAACTGCCTTGGATGGCACTCGGTTTAGTACCTTTGCAGCTGTTTCCAGTGCAAATCCCCAAAAGGAGTAAGGTAGAGTAGCCTGACTCATCATAGAACGAACCATGTCTAGTAACGTTCTATTTCTCCTCTCGGACACACCATTCCATTGAGATGTTCCTGGCAGAGTGAGCTATGAGATAATCCCACACTCTTTTAGATAGTCAGTAAACGCATGACTCAAGTATTCTCCACCTCGATCAGAACGAAGTGCCTTGATATTTCGGCCTAGCTGATTCTGTACTTCATTCTTGAACTCTTTGAAGTTGTCAAAAGATTCACTCTTATGTCTCATCAGATAGACATACCCATATCTACTGAAATCATCAGTAAAGATAATGAAGTACGAATAGCCACCTCTGGCATGTTTACTAAATGGCCCACACACATCACTATGTATAAGGTCAAGTAAACCTGAAGCCCTTTGACCTTTATAAGGAAAAGGGGACTTCGTCATTTTACCCATTAAACAAGCTTTGCATGTATCAATCTCCTCATAGGAGAAAGATCCCAGCAGTCCATGATCATGCAACCGCTTAATGCGCTTCTTGTTAATATGGCCTAAACGACTATGCCATAGCAAGGTGCTGTCATCAGTATACTTGGCTTTCTTATTATCAATGTTTTGTATAGAATATTCCATGTCCAACATGAATAACCCATTGTTAATTGAACCAGTAGCATAAACAATATTATCAAGAGTAAGATAACACTTTGAAATCTTGCATTCAAAGGAAAACCCTTTCCTGACAAGAGCAGGAATAGAGATAATATTTTTGGTAATACTGGGTACAAAGTAACAATTGTTTAATTCTAATACAATGCCAGATGGTAATGAGATGTAATAATCCCCTACAGCAACAGCAGCAACCCGTGCCACGTTTCCAACTCGTAGGTCCACCTCATATTGTCCCACCTGTCTTCTTCTCTTGAGTTCCTGTACATTTGAACAAATGTGAACTCCACATGCAGTGTCCAACACCCATGAAATAGAAGAAGAGGATATCATGACTTCAGTCACAAATATACCTGAGCCAGAAGCGATGCTTCCCTTCTTGTCTCCTTGGAGCGCTTTACAGTCCTTTTTCCAGTGACCCAGCTGGCCACAGTGGAAACATCTGTTGTCCTTCGACCGCTTCACCTTTTGTTTCAGAGCCTTACTGTAGTTCTTGACAGGGGCCTTGCCCTTCTTCCCCTTCTTCTTGTTCCTAGAAGGAAACATCAAGACAGAGGTTGAAGGCTTTCCCTTCAGAGTCTCCTCCGTGGTCAAGAGCATATTCAGCAACTCTGCCGGAGTACAATCGATTTTGTTCATATTAAAGTTAATAATGAACGCATCGAAAGAAGGCGGGAGAGACTGCAGAATAATGTCTACAGCAAGCTCCTGATTGATGGTATGCCCCAGTTTCTCCAGAGCCTCCTTGTGCCCAATCATCTTGAGCACGTGAGCTCCCACTGGGCTCCCTTCAGCCAGTTTGCTCTGAAAGAAAAGCTTGGTCAGATTATAGCGTTCAGTCCTCGCCTGTGCAGCATACAGCATCTTGAGGTTTGCTATAATTTCTATAGCAGACATATCCTCATGCTGACGCTGCAGCGGTGGCGTCATAGACGCTAGCATCAGGCAAGCGACATCAATGCTATCATTGACATGCTTTTCATAGGCTTCACGAACCGCCCTTGCGGCGTTCGCAGCGGGTTGAGGCGGCACAGCCGTCTCGAGGACATACAGTTTCCTCTCTGCCTTAAGAACAATCTTAAGGTGTCCGTACCAGTCTGAGAAGTTTGGCCCAGCAAACTTCTCCCTTTCCAGTAGGGATCGCACATTGAAGCTCATGGTGTTCATTGCTGCAGGAATCTACAACAATGCAAGAACAGCAAGGTCAGTATCAATGTTTAGAATCAATCCAGGACTTAAGAAAGATTCTTTTCTCACTATTTTATCTGACTGAAAAATCCATTAAAACAGTCCGAAAGAGTAACACTCTTTTAGTGAGATGGGATCCAGATTTCATACTTGGTCTCCGCGTCCCGCTCAGGCGAGATAAGATGCACAGAGAGTACAAGCACTAATTTCTGGTAGGCAGTCCCTGCCAATCGCCAACCCGTGCGATTCCCCTTCATCTGGGCAATCCAGCCGACTGTGCCAACTGAGTTGGTACAACACAGTTTCTGATCCCACAGATGGCTGCCTCCATATAGCTACCATATGCCCCATATGTAGCCTACATGGTCAAGCTGACCCGACCTACTCCCTGGACCACCACGTGCTATGCTGAGCAACGAGAAGCGATAAATCCCTTCTCTGTAACACGCAGGTGAAATCACACACCGTCTGAAGATAGATGGACGTGCCCACTGAGTGGGTACAACACGGCTCCAACGATAGTCAGAATAGTGAGGTTTCGCTTCAGAAGGCTATCGAGCTTGATATTTTAGCGTTGGATTTTAACGGTCCTTTTATCTTCTTAACTATCATGCAAACCCTATGGTGATAGCAGAAGATAAATAAATCATGCAAGTCTAATTATTTAAACAATAAAAGAAAGCATGATGATCTTATGTGGTAAACGCCCAATAACCCTAAGTAAGACCTTAAGTTATCTTAAGTCTTCACTTGCTTCTTGGGTCTTTTGCCTCTCATCTGGCCCAGACCAGGGCCCAAGCGCCCTTTGCAGCTCAGGTGCGCCCACCAGGTATATGCGCCTGTCCTAGGGTCAAACCCTAGACTTCCCACCTGGTCAAGCCTCAAGCTGCTAGCGCCTCATCCATGTGTGCTTTGAGCTCTTGTCTGATTAAAAGTACATTTTAATCTATCTAGACAAGATTGACTCGCAGGTCAATTACATTGTATAAATTAATTTAAAAGTGATGCACAGATCACAATAATATTAATTTACAATTTTATTCCAGGCACGCAGGCCCCAGCACAGCACACATTAAAAGGGCAACCCACATAAGATGAAATAAACAAGCACATGGCATCCACTCAACATGTGATCCATCAAACAAGAAAATAAAATTTTGAAAACCCATTGGCATCATTTTAATTTTCTTATGTGCCCATACAACCTTACAATGGTCCATTGATAGGGATCCACTCATTCATCTAGTCAGATCCATTGCCCTTGCATGCACCAAGTCCTAACTGACTTGAGTTGACCTAATGGTCAACCATGCATGCGCAAAGGGCTGAACAACCCTCATGAGTTTCGGCAAGCGGGTGTGACCCCGGGCCTAACTCATGTGTGTTCAGTAGCCGTCTCAACCAGACCTCGCTACACGCCCTTGATGCAGTCGACCTATAGCCACCTCGTGCTTGCGCACAGGTGCTATCAGGTCAACCCATCTAGGCTGTCAGATGGTCTGATCAGACTATTTGGATCCTTCCTAGAAGGTGACTTCAACCCCATCAACCCATCTAAGGGTTTAAAGTAGGGCCTTAGATCTAGATGAGGCGCGCATGATCTTTTGTTTTGTCAAAAACAACATGTAAGAAGCGCCAACAAACATGCGCCATCCATAACTAAACATACATTTAAGTTCTTAAACTAGCATGTAGTTATTCGGCATGTTATTAGATCTAAGCTTAGCAAACGCAAACAAGGATCACATGTAGGCAATCAAATGAACATACATAGAACCTCCTCTGATACCAATTGTAGAGTCCCCTTCAAGGGGGAGCGCAAGGGGTTGAAACCCTAAAGGGGGCGCATGTAATTTCCAAGGGGTTTCAACATGAGATCGCATGTAATATATGTTCATATGATCAACCTTAAGGAATGTGGAGATCGAAAGAAGATCATACCAAAGCCATCTATTTGGATGGTGTCTTGGAAGAAAAGATCGAAAGGGATCTTCTCCAAAGATGAAGCACACAAGATGAGGAATGGCTTCTCCTTGTCATCTTTGTGCTAGCAAAGCTTCAAGGGGTCCTTTGCGTGGAGGAAGTTTGAGATGCGAGAACAAGCTTCTCCTTGGACGAAAAACCTTCCCTTCTTCTCGTCAATCCTTCACTTACGAGAGTGCAAGCAAGCCACAAGAGAAGAGGGGAACGTATTTGCGTTTTGGCGTTGAGAGGAATCGGCATTGATGACTTTCCAAAAATGGAACATCATTAAGCCATGCGCTCATGCCAACCCAAAAACGCTTACTAGCATTGAACCAAGCGTTCACCTTTGTGAACCGGTTCAAGCCAAAACGTCCCAATCGAATTTGGTTCATAAACCAAATCAAAATAGCTCAAGCCATTTGGTCTAGACCGTAGTAAACCCTAAGGTTACAGACCTAACCGTTCATCTCTTTGATGCTCTTGATCTCACTGATCCAGCATCAATCCTCTCGATCGAAGCTTACCAATCTCAAGCCCTAATCAATCAAACATGATCAGACCAGATCTCACTTACAATCAGAGTTTAAACTCCTTTAAACTGAACCCAAACAATTCAGTCCACACGATTTGACTTAAGCAAGCCATATCATCGAATTGTGCGACCCTAAGGGTTTCCTTTAAATGTCGGTAACGATAACTTACGTTATCACGATCAGTGAGGGGTATCTAGCAACACATCACTGTCTCCCGATATAAAGGAAAGAGTCTTCCAAGACTACACCCAAACCACAGCAGAAGTGTGAATCCACTTCACTAGGCATACATGTTTCCTTTGCCACTGGATGTTCTTATTGGACAAGCGTGTCAAGCCTGTAGCTCCAATATGATGAGCATGATTAGATCAGATGAACATAGTCACCTGGGTATGGCCATACACTTTCTCAATCATCTCATTTAAGGGGGCCCCTTTAGAACATCACACTCCAATCAAGGAGACGGCAATCCTATATCTATCACTAGTGTCCTAACCTGACTCATGATCATTATCCAAGATAGTCTATAACCATTATGTTTCAAATGACATTGAACTACCTCAAAACAATGACAATCATCATTTAGAAACACAAGTGATCTCAAGTCAGAGGACATGTGCCACTTGTTGCATACAAGGATTATTCACATTGTGACAAGCAATTGAATATCCTAGTAGGGTCTGTCCAGTACATCCAATGCACCCATGAGTCTACATCTTATTCCATGCTCGAAGCATCCTATAAGATTAGAACACATATTAGTCTCAATCATATCAAGGCTGTCTCATATTCACCAAGATATCTCGACTAAGGACATTACAACATGTCAGCCTAGCTGAACAGCATTGAGACATTATTCAGAAGCACAATTATTGCAGCAGACAATGTAACATACTGAATAACAACCATTGCCTTTATAAACATAAGAGTTTATACATGATACTGATACAATCCCAAGGCCTCAAACATTAGCCTTTAAGGGCATACCCCAACATGACAGTGCTTAAGAATATCTGGAACCTCATCCTTAGGTACACAACGTCGAAATAGTCCATCGGCGCATCGCCAAAAAAGAAATGGATCATCCCAGTAAAAGTGTCGTATGTCGGATAAGAACTTCTTTTTTCGTTGAAAAGACAGATCAGGTGGAAAAATATCAGAAGCCAAATAGTTAACGAAATCAGCGTACCAGGGCGTGTCTTGCGCAATAATTCTAAACAGCTTTTCCTCAGGAAACATATCATCAATTTCCAGTTTGTCAGAGATATCGTCTTCCTTGTCTGAGAGCAAACGCGACAAATGATCAGCTACTACATTTTCAGCTCTCTTCTTATCTCTTATTTCCAAATCAAATTCTTGAAGGAGGAGTATCCATCTTATTAGTCGTGGCTTTGCATATGTCTTACTCATCAAGTATTTGATTGCTGCGTGGTCTGTGTAAATAATCACTTTCGAGTCAATCAAGTAAGAACGAAATTTATCAAATGCAAAGGCGATGGATAAGAGCTCCTTTTCTGTTGTCGCGTAATTGATTTGCGCTTCATCTAAAGTGTGGCTAGCATAATATATCGCATGAAGCTTTTTATCTCTTCTTTGCCCTAGAACGGCTCCGACGGCAAAGTCGCTCCTTGTAACATCCCGTTATCTTAACCCCAAACAAGCAACACAAATCATGAAAGAAACAGGATGTTATCATACAAGATCGATTCACATGCTAGGTAAAACCCCGTTCAGGAAACCCGATCTGAAAATTTCGAAAAATCCATACATATAAATCTCCACAAAAACACAATTTCATAAAGGTACCTGCCACCACGCATTCCTTGCACTAGACATATGCAAGGCAACAGTTATATCAAATCCGTATCAAATCCATAAAATCCATAAAGGTACCTGCCACCAGGCAATACTTGCACTAGACATATGCAAGTTACAGGTATATCAAAACCGATTACAAAGAATACACCACAAACCGAATTTCAAAACAAAATCACAAAATCGATTTTTATAAACTCATACCAAACACCGAAACCAGGCTGAAGTCAAACTCATTTAACAGTCACAATCTGACATCACAAGTTCACATAGTTCACATGGTTCACGTAGCTCATATCATTCATATAGTTCGGCCACAACCGGCCCCAAATAATTAAGCACAAAAGTTCTTAAACAGCAAACTAGCGATATCCATGCCAATGCTAACTCAAGAAATGCGCCCCTGCTCTATGCCTGAAAATAGTGAGGGGTGAGCTACACAGCCCAGTGAGTGGATAGTCTAAATCGACCATCCATAACATACACTCAAAAATATAGACAGATTATTTTAAAAATCTTTAACAGGAATATTATGTCAACATATAACAACATAAAGAAAACAGAAGTCATATAAACAGTCAGATGTACACACCAACATATAACAAACTCAGGTTCTAGAGTTATACTCTAAACCAACTCAGATGTACACACCAACACTTAATTAACCTAGTTGTCCAGCATATTCAGTAGTGACCATTATGGTCTAACCCGGCTTTGGCCTAAGCACTGGGAGACTGCAAAATTTCATGCAACATATAAACATGGACAGTGAGTAGAATCAAGAGGTGGCCCCCACCAGGTCACGACGTGGCACTTTGCTCTAAAACACCCCATAACACATCGATGGATAGTGTGTAGATTCAAGAGGTGGCCCCCGCCGGGTCACGACGTGGCACTTTGCTCTACGATACCCCATATCACAAATAAAAGAGTGATGACATCAAGAGGTGGCCCCTGTCCGACCAAGACATGGCACTTTGCGTCAAAACCCGTTCTCCCAAAAGGTTCCTACTGGACAACAGACACATCTTATATCTTATTTCACAACGGTGGACTCCTAAGTGTCAACTAGACTCTAGGATAGTCATCACAATAATCACAACAGGCAGGCTAAACAACAACCCCCTCATCACAATAATCACATCAGGCAGGCTGAATAACAACCCCCTTATCACAATAATCACATCAGGCAGGTTGAACAACAACCCCCTTATCACAATAATCACATCAGGCAGGCTGAACAACAACCCCCTCACATATCACAATACAGGGCTGAAATTCAAACCCTTAACATATCACATATAGACTATCCCCTTGAGTACACAGTTACACTTAGCCTTAGTCCTATCCATTCCATGACCACAACACATAATATTTGAGTTCACATAACCACATAATATTCGAAAATCACATAACCACATAATATTCAAAAAATCACATAATCACATAATATTCAAAAATCACATTAAACACATAATATTCAAAAATCACATTAAACACATAATATTCCAAAAATCGCATAATTCACATAGTAGTGTAGTCCTTAGGTTTCATGCTGATTAGTTCAGTCTAACCTTGCTAAGTTATCACCCAAAGTTATCAATCAATATTTCGTGTCATTACTTTCTGCATACACCATTCAATTAAAAATACATAATAATACAGAAAATTCACTAAATTTCGTTCACAATTAACATAAATGCAGAATATCACATATTCATAGTTTTCTACTAGTTCTGATAACAAAAGACAGAAATACCCCCAGTTCAAAGTTTAAGTCATACAAGAAAAGTTATCCAAAAATTTCGTAAAAATATTCATTACGTCCCTCATGATCCCTAGATTCGTAATTTCAAGTTTTCCCCAATTTTAACTAGGAAATTTACCGAATTACCCCTAGGTCAATTTCAGTCAACAGAAACTTTTATTTCTAAAAATTCCCAAAAAAATACAGTAGAATCCTCATATACCTAATTTCATGAATATCATGTTTTCCCCAATTTTTACCCATGCATTTGGGACGTAACTTCATGAAGAAGGGTCAAAATTCTCATCCAAACCCTAAACTTCATGCAATTGAAAAACTAAAGCTACATACATGCTTAAACAAGGTCTAATTGATGATTAGAAGCCTTAAAAATGTAAAGCCCTAATTGTCATGCAACCTAGGGTTTCGAATTTTTAGGGAAAAGCAAAGAAAACGTATACAACTTGCAATCAAGGTTCATGTCATGTTTCTAGGCATCAAACTTCTCTAAAACAAACAATACATCCAAAATTCATGAACTAGGTGAAGGAGAAAATCCACTCACCTCAACCGTGAACACCAAGATGAAGAATCTCTCTTACAAACTCGTCTAAGGCCTTGAAAGACGCCACCAAATATCGCCAACAATAGAAGAGAAACACCACCAACACCAAAGACGCCGGCAAAGGGAAGAAAGGAAGAGGAAGAAAGGAATTTCGCCTCCAAGCCTCCAAGAATCGCCCAAGCCTTCAAGCCGTCGCCCTAAGGTTTCTTCCAAGCCAAAAACGCCAATTCTCCTACCCTAGTCGAAATTACCAACTTGAATTTTTGGTTTTTAAATTTTAAACCCGCTAACCAATTAATTCAAATAGGGTTTAACCCACTAACTAATTAATTCGAATTTTAAACTCAAAATCCATCTAATTTAAGTGTAAACCCAATAACTAATTAATTTAACCATTAACTAACAATTTAACCATTCACTTAAACGAAAATCCAATAAGGATTTAACTTAACATCCAATAAGGTCTATTTAATTAATTACAAATTAACAACCAATAAATTTCTAATTAATTAATTATAAATTAACAACCAATAAACTCTAATCAATTAATTACAAATTAACAATCAATAAGCCAGTTAATTAACATCCAATAAGCTAGTTAATTAACATCCAATACTGCTTAACGTAATATCCACAGTCAATGATTTTATTTAAATCAAAAATAATACTTACCAGGACTTAAGATCCTTGGATCTTACACTCCTGTCGCACATTAGCTCAAAAGGTAAGGTCCAATCAGGGGGCTGAATAATGGGTGCGGAGATCAGAGCTTTCTTGAGCTTCTCAAATGCCTGCAAACAGTCATCATCAAAACAGAATTCAGAATCCTTACAAAGAAGATTGGTCAACGGTCGGGCTATCTTCGAGAAATCTTTAATGAATCTTCTGTAGAATCCGGCATGTCCGAGGAAACTACGGATTCCTTTTACTGAAGTTGGCAGATTCATTTTCTCGATTACTTGAACTTTAGCTTGATCGACTTCAATCCCACATTCAGAAATAAGATGTCCTAATATGATCCCTTCTTGTACCATAAAATAGCACTTTTCCCAGTTCAGAACGAGGTTCACTTCCTCGCATCGCTGCAAAACCTTGGACAAATTAGCTAAGCAAGATTCGAAAGATCGACCATATACCCAAAAGTCATCCATAAAGATGTCCATAACATCTTCGTTATAGTCGGAGAAGATCGCCATCATGCATCGCTGAAACGTGGCTGGAGCGTTGCATGGTCCGAATGGCATCCTCCTGTACGTGAATGTTCTATACGGACAAGTAAAGGTCGTCTTTTCTTGATCCTCTAGGTGAATCGGGATCTGTAGAAAACCAGAAAAATCGTCAAGAAAGCAAAAATAAGCATTATGGGCAAGACGCTCAAGCATTTGATCGATGAAAGGTAGAGGAAAGTGGTCCTTTCGTGTCGCCTTGTTGAGCTTCCGGTAGTCTATACACATTCGCCATCCGCTTATAGTGCGGACTGGAACTAGCTTGTTCTGCTCGTTCTTGACAACTGTTACCCCGCCCTTTTTGGGTACAACGTGGATAGGGCTCACCCATCGGTTGTCCGAAATCGGGTAGATGACTCCTATGTCTAGAAGTTTCAGGATCTCTTTCTTTACGACCTCCTTCATACTTGGATTTAGTCGATGTTGAAACTCGACGGAGGGTTTACTTTCCTGTTCCAAGAGAATCCTATGCATACAGACAGACGGGTCAATTCCTTTGATGTCTTCTAAGGAATAGCCTATGACCTTTTTATGAAGTTTAATTTCTGCAAGTAATTGCTCTATCTGCACTTTGGTCAAGTTTGCATTTACTATCACAGGCAAGGTAGATTCATCATCCAAAAATTCATACTTCAAATTTTGAGGAAGGGATTTTAATTTGATTTTTCTTACCTCGCTTACCTGTGATGACGTCTGGTCGAGATGTTTAGCCTTCGTCTTATGGGGGCTTATTTTTTCTACTAACTCTATCATCTTTGTGTAAGCCTGAGCTTCTTTATTTTCCTTAGCATTAGGACTCTCCAAAAGGCAGACTTCCAGCGGGTCATCTAGCATCCCATCAGTTACGGGATTCTCATCTTTAACAACTTCATCTATGACATCCAAGCTACAACACGAACCTGCGATAGAATTCAGACTTCGTGCTAAATCAAATTCGATAGCCTCCTCACCAATGTTTAAGGCTAATTTTCCATTTTTGACGTCGATGACTGCTCTGGCAGTCGCAAGGAATGGTCTTCCCAGAATAATCGGTAGTTTTGTATCCTCCTCCATCTCGAGCACGACAAAGTCGACTGGAATGAAGAAATCTCCGACCTTGATCGGAACGTCTTCCAGGATTCCTGCCGGCTTGCGCACTGAGCGGTCAGCAAGTTGCAGAGAAATTGGTGTTGCCTTTACATTGCCAATGTCCAGTTTCCTGCATATAGAAAACGACATTAAACTGACACTGGCGCCCAAATCGCATAGCACGTGTTTAAAAGTCAAATCCCCTATTTTGCATGGTATTGAAAAGCTGTCCGGATCTTTCAATTTCTCTGGAAGCTTATTTTGAATTATGGCACTGCATTCTTCAGTTAGAGCCACCGTGCCTGGTTCCTCTAGCTTCCTTCGGTTTGAAAGAATATCCTTCAAAAATTTTGCATACGTGGGCATCTGCGTTAAAGCTTCTGTAAAGGGGATGTTAATGTACAACTTTTTTAGAATTTCCAAAAATTTTCCAAATTGTTTATCCAGCTTTGCCTTTGCCAGTCTTTGAGGTAATGGAATTGGTGGCTTGTAAGGCAGTGGTGGAACATAAGCTAGTTGACTCTTATGATCATCTTTTTCCTCACTTGATCTCTCGGGTTTGGGTACATGACTAGTAGATGCGTCAAGACTCAGGTTGGAATTAGGTACTCTCGGTTCCTCCAGTTTCTTACCACTATGAGTAGTAATTGCACTGCAATTCTCTCGTGGGTTCTATTCGGGTTGGGAAGGTAACCTACCTGCGGGTCTAGATAGGCTGGTAGCTAGGTTTGCCAATTGGATATCAACCTGTTTGTTGTGGGTCTCAATGGAGTCTAGTCTAGATGACATATGACACATCATCTCATTAACACTTTCATTGGTTTTGGTCTGAGAAGAGATAAAAGTTGAGGTTTGGGAGATAAAGTTTTCCATGATAGCTTCAAGTGAGGTCTTTTGAGGTTGAGGTGCAAATGGTCGGGATTGCAATCCAGGTGGTGGTCTATAGTTTGATTGTGGAGCAGGATTGGGGTTATTCCTGTAAGAGAAGTTAGGGTGGTTTCTCCAACCTGGATTGTATGTAGTGGAGTAGGGATCATTTTGTGGTCTTGGATTTTGGTTCCCTACGGCATTAACAAATTCGTGTTGTGGTTTAGAGGGTTGGGAAACGACTAACTGGCAATTAGCATGTGTATGGCCAAAAATTCCACAAATTTCACATACAGAAGAAGTAGAGCTATAATCGATAGAATTGACATGCATGGAATCAAGTTTACGAGATAATGAATCAACCTTGGCTGCTAGAGAACTTAAGGCATCGAGTTCATGCTTACTTGGCGCAATGGCCCTAGATGATGTACCTCGTTGATCTCTAGCCCATTCATTGTGATTCAGTGCCATGTCCTCCAACAGATTCATTGCGTCATCGATTCTTTTTTTCATAATTGCTCCACCAGCGGCTGCATCTACAGTAAGACATGTATTATAGTTAAGACCATGGTAAAATGTATGAACAATTACCCATTTTTCCAAGTCGTGGTGTGGGCATAGACATTGAAGCTCCTTGTATCGCTCCCATGCTTCGTACAAAGATTCCCCGTCCTTTTGGGTGAAACCGGTGATTTGGTTTCGCAACTGAACAGTTTTGCTGGGGGGAAAATATTTCGAGAGAAATGCTTGGGAAAGTTGTTCCCAAGTAGTGAGTGATTCTGGTTGAAGCGAGTATAGCCAGTTTCGAGCTCTATCCCGTAGAGAGAATGGGAAGATTCGTAATCGTAGTGCATCGCTGGAAACTCCGTTCATCTTTGTCGTGTCGCAGAACTCCAAGAATATCGATAGGTGCATGTTTGGGTCTTCAGATGGTAGGCCTCCGAACTGGTTTTGCTGAACCATCGATAGGAGGGAGGGCTTTATCTCAAAATTATTTGCCTCCACTGGAGGTCGAGAAATACTAGAGTGAAGACCCTACGCATTTGGAGCAGCGAAATCTTTCAGAGTTCGATTTTCGTTTGCCATCGTTAGATCAATTGGAATTGGTTCAGTATTCCTCGGTGGAGCTCTAGCGCTCAATTCCTTTAATCGTCTTCTACGATGGAATGTCCTTTCGATTTCTTGATCTAGCTCATACAAATCCTCCAATCCACCTGATCGTAAACCTCTACGCATACAACAGTTAAAGCGCAGATAGCAGAGATTGAGAGAAAGAGTAAATAACTAGAACATCGAAACAAAATGAAAGCAAAAAGGCAAACAAACAAAAATAAAGAAACAAAAGCAAAGTAACAAAAGCTATAAACAAAGCGTCTAGTCTACCAATTGTTAAATCTATTTGATATTGGTTGCCTGTCCCCGGCAACGGCGCCAAAACTTGATGTGTACTTTATCGTACCACTAACCGCAAGCGTGACGGTTTTGTCATTGCAGAACTTAAGATGTCGATCCCACAGGGACAGTGATCAAGTACCAAGAGATTGTGAATTTATAGCTAGACAAACAATTAAAGAGATTTGGAATCGCAGAAAGTAAAGAAAATATGACTTAAACAAACCGAATCCGGTAGGAGAAAACTTCTGGTGGAAAATAGGGGTTAGAGAAATCGGAACGTCGAGTTCATCTCGTTGATGGATCTCAATTCAAACAAGTCAAAATTGTAGCAAAGCAAACTTTAAAAGTGCTCAAGGAAGTATCAAAAGGTACAGATTACCCTCTTTCGACGGCGTAATCCGGTATCAATCTAAATCGGCGTCCTACTTTCGTGGCTCACCGTACCTAGATTGACCCAATGGGTTCAGAGATACTATGAAATTTCTCATACAAATGCTACCCAATTTCTTGATAGGTCAGAGTGTGTTTGAACTAGCAGATCTAGCATCGCAATTCACCTTTTGGCCCTTCTTGCGACGCCCGAGAAAAGATATTACATGATCAAGGTAATTCTAATAATAAAATAGCATAGAACGAATAAACACAAAGTAAAATTTGCATTTGCTTTGAAATATCAAGTTTGAGAATGAGATACATACAACGAGACTACACCCTTAGTTCCGACAAAAGATTTATGCTATCATAGCGTCGTTTAAGTACAAATCTCTACACGAAGAAGGAAATATAAGAAAGACTTAAAGATAAAAGACTACAAACTCTTCTAAGAGGGTTGAAATCTTCTTCCTCCAAGCCTTTTGGAATGGATGCACAAGAGAACTCCTTCTGCCAAACTTTCTCCAAGAACTTCACACCAAGCCAAGACCCGTCGCCCTTTTGCAAGCCAGATTTCGCCCTTTAAATAGAGTCCAAAACCAGTTGTGAACGCATGTATTGATGGAGAATTTAATTAGCTACGTTTTGATACCAAGATCATTAAAATCGGAGCCATAATGAGGGAGTTATGGCCCATTCATTGCAGATGACTCCATAAACACGGGTGTAATGGGCCATTATGGTTGTAACCGTAATGCAAAGGTTATGCACTTATTACGACCTAATTAATTCTTGTAACCCCCAAATCATTAATGCTCTTTTAATGCCCTTCGTTTTGACTCCAAAAACGTCCAAATCGGAGTTAAGACGAAGGAGTTATGAGCATTTAAAGTAGGGTGGTTCGTAATAAATTCTAGCGGCTGCAAGATTACGATCGCAAGGCAGATTATGGCCGAGAGGTAGATTATGGCCATACCCATAACGTTGATATAGAAGTCCAATTCATCTCAAAATTTGTAGGTGAGAAATATGGGCTCGGCTTGATTTGCGGTCATAGTCATGTCGTTGAAAATCGCCGATCAAAAGATTGAGACTATGCTGAATTATGGCTGTGCCCATAATCTCTTTTGTGAAAATTGTCTTCATCCGAAAGTTTCTCGTCGAGGAAGTTATCGGCACATCTTTGAAATATGATTATGCTCTCATCAAAATGGGTCTATCAAGAAGCCAATCAGAGAATTACGATCATTATGTGGATTATGGCCTCGGCCGTAATTCTTGAAATTAATCCCGTTTAAAGCCAACTTCTTGTCAAGATTCCTGATGCACTTGGAGATGCAAATATACTTCTGTATAGCTCTAAAAGTGAGTGAATTATCCTGTATTCAACAAACATGACAAGTAATGAAGCTTCTGAAGAAAGTCAATGAAATAAGCTGGAAAGAGAGGTAAAATCATGATAATATGTCTCAATTCGCAGGTAAATATAGGTCTAAAAGACGATATAAATACGAGACATCATCTAGCAGACCCACTAACCTAGGCTTTGGTGCAGCAGAAGCATGATGGTCATGCCAGGGATATGGGGTTGAGATTCCTCAACCTCTAGGTCTTAGTACAAGTGGGAGATTGTTGGAGTGTATGCCCTGAGACCTAGTTTTGGTCCATCTTTATACTACTTGACTCTGATATTTATTCAGGCATTATCATTATCATTATTTGTTTTCATTTGTAATTGTGTACTTACTTGATAATGTCCCTGGAGACATTGGATCTGTGCTCAAACTATTGTCCCTTGTCAATTACCTTAGTGGATATGGGACAACTATGGTACATGAGAGACTAGTACATGGGCTGATTAGTGATGATACCAACATTTATAGTATATTTTATGCCATTTGATGGGTATTTTTGTGTCATATTCATGCTCTTTTGCTCATTTTTATGCCTTATTTATCAAATATTGCAGAATCTACACCTTTTCTGATTTTTTATGATTTTCAGGTAACAAGACACGATTTTTTGGCGTTTTCAAGCAAATTCAGATGCATAGATGAATTCCCACCATCAACAGAAGAACACAAGTCAAATTTCACACAAATTGGAACTTCAAACCAAATTACGGCAGGGGGTAATCTATATTACGGTACCGTGGTTTTACTGAACCTACAGAAGAAACCACGTCACCACCGTAATCTGATTGTTCAGCCGTAATTTCGGTCGATTTTTGTACAGAAGGTTTTGCAAGAATTACGGCACTACCGTAATGGATATCACTGGCCGTAATTTGGGTTCAGTTTCATATAGAAAGTTTGATAGATTTAACGGTACTGCTGTAACCAATATTACGGGCCGTATTTTGAGTCAATTTTCCGCCCGAGAGATGTGGTGAAATTATGGCACTACCGTATTCCATATCACAGCTCTTTTTTTTCTTTTACACTGAAATTACGGCACTACCGTAATGCATTTCACGGCCGTAATTATAACCTGGATGGTCGATTTGAAGGTCCCCTAAACAAGGGGGCGAAACCCTAATAGGAGGCGCAACAAAAACTTCTAGCGGAATCTAGGGTTTCTAATAGATCGCATAGCATATAATATGATCAACTTTCAATGAGAAGCGATACTCACCATAGCCATCACTTGGATGGTGTCTTGGAGGCAAAGGCGCAAGCGAACCTTCTCCTAAGTCTCGCACACAAGATGATCAATGCGCTTCTTCCTTGGTGCTCCTTGTGCTAGCAAGGTTCCAAGGTTGTCTTGCCGAATGGAATGGAAAGGAGAGATCCTTGCTTGGTCGAATGTTTCCTCTTGTCGTCCACTCCTTCACCCACGAGAGTGCAAGAGACGAATGCTCAAGCCGGCGTCAAGAGAGCAAGAGACGAGAATAGTATTCTCTTGGCGTGAACGTGAGATGTGGTCACGTTAAGAGATGTGCTATCTAAAAATAGCATCCCATTTCTTCACTTGCGACCATGTATCACCCCAATCGCCAATGCCTCTTATCACTTGAACCATGCGCTCAACCAATGAGCTGGTTCAAATCCATTTGGTTCAATAACCAAATAAACCAAGCAATCAGTCCAGACCATAATAAAACCTTAAGGCTCTTAATCTGACCGTCGATCTCTTGATGCTTCTGATCTGACCAATCTAGCATCCATTCTCTCGATCGAAGCTTACCGATCTCAAGCCTTAATCAATCAAACATGATCAGACCAGATCTCACTCACAATCAGAGATTAAATCCCTTTAAACTGAACCCGAACAATTCAGTCCACACGATCTGACTTAAGTAAGCCATATCATCAAATTGTGCGACCCTGAGGGTTTTCTTTAAATGTCGGTAACGATAACTCACGTTTATCACGATCAGTGAGGGGTATCTAGCAACACATCACTGTCTCCCGATATAAAGGAAATAGTCTTCCAAGACTACACCCAAACCATAGCACAAGTGTGAATCCACATCACTAGGCATACATGTTTCCTTTGCCACTGGATGTTCTTATTGGACAAGCGTGTCAAGCTTGTAGCTCCAATATGATGAGCATGATTAGATCAGATGAACACAGTCACCTGGGTATGGCCATACTCTTTTCTCAATCATCTCATCCAGGGGGCCCCTTTAGAACATCACACTCCTTAAACAAGGAGACGGCAATCCTATGTCTATCACTAGTGCCCTAACCTGACTCAAGCTCATTATCCAAGATAGTCTATAATCATTATGTTTCAAATGATATTGAACTACCTCAAAACAATGACAATCATCATTTAGAAAACACAAGTGATCTCAAGTCAGAGGAAATGTGCCACTTGTCATATTCAAGGATTATTCACATTGTGACAAACAATTGAATATCCTAGTAGGGTCTGTCCAGTACATCCAATGTACCCATGAGTCTACATCTTATTCCATGCTCGAAGCATCCTATAAGACTAGAACACATATTAGTCTTAACCATATCAAGGCTGTCTCAAGTTCACCAAGATACATCGACTAAGGACTTAACTGCATGTCAGCCCAGCTGAACAGCATTGAGACATTATTCAGAAGAACATATATTGCAGCAGACAATGTAGCTAACTGAATAATAACCATGCCTTTATAAACATAAACGTTTATTACACGATACTGTTACAATCCCAAGGCCTCAAACATTAGGCTTAAGGGCATACCCCAACAATCTCCCACTTGCACTTAATCTAATGGTTGAGAACTCTCAAACCCATATTATTACAGTGCTTCTCATGCTTCTGCTGCGCCAGAGGCTTGGTAAGCGGGTCTGCCAGATTGTCATCTGTATGAACCTTGCATATTTTGATCTCGCCACGATCTATGATCTCCCTGATCAAATGAAACCGTCTCTGTATGTGCTTGGACTTCTGGTGCGACCGTGGTTCCTTTGCTTGTGCGATTGCTCCAGTGTTATCACAGAAGATAACCAAAGGATCTGCACTCGAAGGAACAACACCAAGTTCTCTCACGAACTTACGAATCCACACTGCCTCCTTGGATGCTTCCGAGGCTGCAACATACTCGGCTTCTGTTGTGGAATCAGCAACAGTTGACTGTTTGAAACTCTTCCACACCACTGCTCCTCCATTCAAGCTAAAAACATAGCCTGATTGCGATCGGAAATCATCCTGGTCTGACTGGAACGAAGCGTCAGTATATCCTTCTATACTGAGTTCTTCCTGACCACCATATATCAAGAACATATCTTTGGTCCTCCGCAGATATTTTAATATGTTCTTGACTGCAATCCGGTGTGCCTGACCTGGATTATTTTGGAAACGACTGGTCACGCTTAACCCGTAAGCAACGTCTGGGCGAGTACACAACATCGCATACATAATGGATCCAATAGCCGAAGCATAAGGCGTATTGTCCATTTCATCTTTCTCAGTCTGTGTTTGTGGACACTGACTCTTCGAAAGACTCAGACCATGTCTGACTGGAAGATATCCTCGTTTAGAATTTTCTAAATGAAATCTTTCCAGGACTTTATCGATGTAAGTACTCTGGCACAGCCCGAGAAGCCTCTTAGATCTATCCCTGTAGATCTTCACACCTAATACATAGGCTGCTTCTCCTAAATCTTTCATCTGGAAACATTTCCTTAACCATGCCTTCACAGCATGCATTTCAGGAATGTCATTTCCAATGATCAAGATATCATCGACGTAGAGGACTAGGAAAGTAATCACGCTCCCACTAAACCTCTTATATACACACGGGTCATCCTCGTTCTTGATGAAACCAAATTCAGTGACTGATTCATCAAAACGAATATTCCAGCTTCTCGATGCTTGCTTGAGTCCATAAATGGACTTCTTTAACTTGCATATCTTATGACGATCTGATGGATTAGTGAAACCCTCAGGTTGTGTCATATACACATCCTCATCCACATTTCCATTAAGGAAAGCTGTTTTCACATCCATCTGCCAAATCTCATAATCGTAATATGCAGCTATTGCGAAAAGAATCCGAATAGACTTGAACATAGCTACAGGTGAGAAAGTTTCATCATAATCTATCCCGTAGATTTGTTTGAAACCTTTCGCAACTAGCCTGCCTTTATAGGTAACCACGTTACCATCCATGTCAATCTTCTTCTTGAAGATCCACTTACAGCCTATAGGGATAACTCCCGGAGGCGGATCAACCAAATCCCAAACTTGGTTATCTGACATGGAGTCCATCTCGGCGCGCATAGCTTCAAGCCATCTCCCTGACTCCGGTCCACTGACCGCATCCGCATAAGTGAGGGGTTCATCATTATCAATGATGTAGACTCCGTCATAGCGCTCAGGCTGTCGACGAATCCTTCCCGATCTTCGCGGTTCCCGTGATATCTGAGCCTCAGGTTGTTCAATAACCTGATCTACTGGCTTAGGCTCATCCAACTGTGCTTGAGCACTTTGTCCTTCCTCTGGATTCTCATCCAGTTTTATTTCTCTCCCACTGGCCTCTTGCAGAAGAAACTCCTTCTCAAGAAAAATGGCTGTCCGAGCAACAAATACCTTGTTCTCTTTGGGATCGTAGAAATAATAACCCTTAGTTTCCTTAGGGTAACCGACAAAGATACATTTGTCAGATCTGCTCTCTAGTTTCCCAGAGGCGAGCTTTTTGACATAAGCCTCGCAGCCCCAGATCCTGATAAATGTCAAGCTCGGCTGTTTCCCATACCATAACTCATATGGAGTTTTTGAAACGGCCTTGGATGGCACTCGGTTCAGTACCTTTGCAGCTGTCTCCAGTGCAAATCCCCAAAAGGAGTAAGGAAGAGTAGCCTGACTCATCATAGAACGAACCATATCAAGTAATGTTCTGTTTCTCCTCTCGGACACACCATTCCATTGCGGTGTTCCTGGCGGAGTGAGCTGTGAGATAATCCCACACTCCTTCAGATAGTCAGTAAACGTATGACTCAAGTATTCTCCACCTCGATCTGAGCGAAGTGCCTTGATATTTCGGCCTAGCTGATTCTGTACTTCATTCTTGAACTCTTTGAACTTGTCAAAAGATTCACTCTTATGTCTCATCAGATAGACATAGCCATACCTACTGAAATCATCAGTAAAGGTAATGAAGTACTGATAGCCACCTCTGGCATGTTTACTAAATGGCCCACACACATCACTGTGTATAAGGTCAAGTAAACCTGAAGCCCTTTGACCTTTGTTAAGAAAAGGTGACTTCGTCATTTTGCCCATCAAACAAGCTTTGCATGTATCAATCTCCTTGTAAGAGAATGATCCCAGCAGTCCATGATCATGCAACCGCTTAATGCGTTTCTCGTTAATATGGCCTAAACGACTATGCCATAGCAAGGTGCTGTCATCAGCATACTTGGCTTTCTTAATATCAACATTTTGTATAGAACGCTCCATGTCCAACATGAATAATCCATTGCTAATTGAACCAGTTGCATAAACAATATTATCATAAGATAAAACACACTTTGAAATATTGCATTCAAAGGAAAAACCCTTCCTGACAAGAGCAGGAATGGAGATAATATTTTTAGTAATACTGGGAACAAAATAACAACTGTTTAGTTCCAATACAAGTCCAGATGGTAAAGAAATGAAATAGTCTCCTACAGCAACAGCAGCAACCCGTGCCCCGTTTCCAACTCGTAGGTCCACCTCATGCTGTCCCACCTGCCTTCTTCTCTTGAGTTCCTGCACATTTGAACAAATGTGAACTCCACATGCAGTGTCCAACACCCATGATATAGAAGAAGAAAACATGACCTCAGTCACGAATATACCTGAGCCAGAAGCGATGCTTCCCCTCTTATCTCCTTGGAGCGCTTTACAGTCCTTTTTCCAGTGACCCAGCTGGCCACAGTGGAAACACCTGTATTCCTTGGACCGCTTAACCTTCTGCTTCAGAGCCTTGCTGTAACTCTTGACAGGGGTCTTGCCCTTCTTCCCCTTCTTCTTGTTCCTTGAAGGAACCATTAAGACAGAGGTCGAAGGCTTTCCCTTCAGAGTCTCCTCAGTAGTCAAGAGCATATTCAGCAGCTCTGCCGGAGTACAATCGATTTTGTTCATATTAAAGTTAATAATGAACGCGTCGAATGAAGGCGGGAGAGACTGCAGAATAATATCCACAGCAAGCTCCTGGTTGATGGTATGCCCCAGTTTCTCTAGAGCCTCCTTGTGCCCAATCATCTTGAGCACGTGAGCTCCCACTGGGCTCCCTTCAGCCAGTTTGCTCTGAAAGAAGAGCTTCGTCAAATTATAGCGTTCAGTCCTCGCCTGTGCAGCATACAACATCTTGAGGTTTGCTATCATGTCTATAGCAGACATATCCTCATGCTGACGCTGCAGCGGTGGCGTCATAGACGCTAACATCAGGCAAGCGACATCAATGCTATCATTGACGTGCTTTTCATAGGCTTCCCGAACCGCCCTTGCGGCGTTCGGAGCGGGCTGAGGCGGTATCGCCGTCTCGAGGACATACAGTTTCCTCTCTGCCTTAAGAACGATCTTAAGGTGTCCGAACCAGTCAGAGAAGTTCGGCCCAGCAAACTTCTCCCTTTCCAGTAGGGATCGCACATTGAAGTTCATGGTGTTCGTTGCTGCAGGTATCTACAACAATGCAAGAACAGCAAGGTCAGTATCAATGTTAAGAATCAATCAGGACTTAAGAAAGATTCTTTTTCTCACTATTTTATCTGACTGAAAAATCCATTAAACAGTCCGAAAGAGTAAACACTCTTTTAGTGAGATGGGATCCAGATTTCATACTTGGTCTCCGCGTCCCGCTCAGGCGAGATAAGATGCACAGAGAGTACAAGCACTAATCTCTGGTAGGCTGTCCCAGCCAATCGCCAACCTGTGCGATTCCCCTTCATCTGGGCAATCCAGCAGACTGTGCCAACTGAGTTGGTACAACACAGTCTCTGATCCCACAGATGGCTGCCTCCATGTGCTACCATATGCGCCACATATGTAGCCTACATGGTCAAGCTGACCCGACCTACTCCCTGGACCACCATGTGCTATGCTGAGCAACGAGAAGGGATAAATCCCTACTCTGTAACACACAGGTGTAATCCCACACCGTCTGAAGATAGATGGACGTGCCCACTGAGTGGGTACAACACGGCTCCAACGATAATCAGAACAGTGAGGTTTCGCGTCAGAAGGCTTACAAGCTTGATATTTTAGCGTTGGATTTTAACGGTCTTTTTATCTTCTTCACTATCATGCAATTCCTATGGTGATAGCAGAAGATAAACTAATCATGCAATTCTAATATTTAAACAATAAATAAAAGAAAGCATGAATCTTATGTGGTAAAAGCCCATAGCCCTAGTAAGACCTTAATTTAACTTAAGTCTTGACTTGCTTTTCTTCATAGGGCTTTAAGCTGCTCATCTGGCCCAACCAGGGCCCAAGCGCCAATTGCAGCTCAAGTGCGCCCACCAGGGAAAATGCGCCTGTCCAGAGTCGAACCCTGGACCTCCCACCTGGTCTAGCCACTGCTGCATGCGCCTCTGCCAAGTGTGCTCTGTGCTCTTGTCTAATTAAATTACAAATTTAACTATCTAGACAAGATTGACACGCAGGTCAATTACACATTATAAATTAATTAAACTGTGATTCGCAGATCACAAAAATAAAAATTAATTTACAATTAATTCCCAGGCACGCAGGCCCCAGCACAGCACACATTAAGAACGAGCAGCCCACATAAGAATAAATAGACAAACACATGACATCAATCAACATGTGATCCACTCAAGAAAATTTAAATTTCGAAAACCCATAGGCATCAATTTTAATTTCCTTATTTGCCCTACAACCTTACAACGGTCCATTACTAGGGATCCACTCATCCATCCTAGTCAGATCCACTGCCCTTGCATGCACCAAGTCGTAACTGACTTGAGTCAACCATAAGGTCAACCATGCATACGCGAGGGCTGAACAACCACAATGAGGTCTGGCAAGCGGGTGTGACCCCGGGCCTAACTCATGTGTGTTCACTAGTTGTCTCAATCAGACATCGCTACACGCCTGTCTGCAGTCGACCTGTAGCCACCACGTGCTTGCGCACAGGTGCTACCTGGTCAACCCATCAAGGCTGTCAGATAGTCTGATCAGACTTTTGGATCTAACCTAGGGGGGTGACTTCAACCCTAATAACCCGTCTAAGGGTTTAATGCAAGGCCTTAGATCTATAGTGAGTCGCGCATGTGATGTTGGTTTTTAAGAAAACATACAATATGCGCCAACTGAAGACATAAACATATGATATGCGCCAACTTGAAGACATAAACATATGATATGCGCCAACTTGAAAACATGCGCAAGCATGAAAAACTTTCACAAACTTGTACTATCGCATGTAACATATAGATCATGTTAAAGGATCACAAAGAAAGCAAACATATTATCATGCATAATAAACCTTCGCTCTGATACCATTTTAAGGTCCCCTAAACAAGGGGGCGAAACCCTAATAGGAGGCGCAACAAAAACTTCTAGCGGAATCTAGGGTTTCTAATAGATCGCATAGCATATAATATGATCAACTTTCAATGAGAAGCGATACTCACCATAGCCATCACTTGGATGGTGTCTTGGAGGCAAAGGCGCAAGCGAACCTTCTCCTAAGTCTCGCACACAAGATGATCAATGCGCTTCTTCCTTGGTGCTCCTTGTGCTAGCAAGGTTCCAAGGTTGTCTTGCCGAATGGAAAGGAAAAGAGAGATCCTTGCTTGGTCGAATGTTTCCTCTTGTCGTCCACTCCTTCACCCACGAGAGTGCAAGAGACGAATGCTCAAGCTGGCTTCAAGAGAGCAAGAGACGAGAATAGTATTCTCTTGGCGTGAACGTGAGATGTGGTCACGTTAAGAGATGTGCTATCTAAAAATAGCATCCCATTTCTTCACTTGCGACCATGTATCACCCCAATCGCCAATGCCTCTTATCACTTGAACCATGCACTCAACCAATGAGCTGGTTCAAATCCATTTGGTTCAATAACCAAATAAACCAAGCAATCAGTCCAGACCATAATAAAACCTTAAGGCTCTTAATCTGACCGTCGATCTCTTGATGCTTCTGATCTGACCAATCTAGCATCCATTCTCTCGATCGAAGCTTACCGATCTCAAGCCTTAATCAATCAAACATGATCAGACCAGATCTCACTCACAATCAGAGATTAAATCCCTTTAAACTGAACCCGAACAATTCAGTCCACACGATCTGACTTAAGTAAGCCATATCATCAAATTGTGCGACCCTGAGGGTTTCCTTTAAATGTCGGTAACGATAACTCACGTTTATCACGATCAGTGAGGGGTATCTAGCAACACATCACTGTCTCCCGATATAAAGGAAATAGTCTTCCAAGACTACACCCAAACCATAGCACAAGTGTGAATCCACATCACTAGGCATACATGTTTCCTTTGCCACTGGATGTTCTTATTGGACAAGCGTGTCAAGCTTGTAGCTCCAATATGATGAGCATGATTAGATCAGATGAACACAGTCACCTGGGTATGGCCATACTCTTTTCTCAATCATCTCATCCAGGGGGCCCCTTTAGAACATCACACTCCTTAAACAAGGAGACGGCAATCCTATGTCTATCACTAGTGCCCTAACCTGACTCAAGCTCATTATCCAAGATAGTCTATAATCATTATGTTTCAAATGATATTGAACTACCTCAAAACAATGACAATCATCATTTAGAAAACACAAGTGATCTCAAGTCAGAGGAAATGTGCCACTTGTCATATTCAAGGATTATTCACATTGTGACAAACAATTGAATATCCTAGTAGGGTCTGTCCAGTACATCCAATGTACCCATGAGTCTACATCTTATTCCATGCTCGAAGCATCCTATAAGACTAGAACACATATTAGTCTTAACCATATCAAGGCTGTCTCAAGTTCACCAAGATACATCGACTAAGGACTTAACTGCATGTCAGCCCAGCTGAACAGCATTGAGACATTATTCAGAAGAACATATATTGCAGCAGACAATGTAGCTAACTGAATAATAACCATGCCTTTATAAACATAAACGTTTATTACACGATACTGTTACAATCCCAAGGCCTCAAACATTAGGCTTAAGGGCATACCCCAACACGATTCTCATGGACTGTTTGAAGCCCGATTCTTGGGCGGATGATTGCAAACAATCCAGGCCATCAATTGGAGATCCGTAAAAAGGGAAATACTCGACAGATCAGGAGAGGAGACATACATGAAAATGCCTAATTTTCTTCTACGATCGAGAGAGAAATCGAGACTTGAACCCTAAAATTGTACAATGTACAGTGCATCTCCGGCCGAGAAATTTGAGGGGATGCTGCGAAAACTTGGAACCCTAAAATTGAATGTTAGGAACTAATCCTAAGAAATTAGGTTTGTTCTTATTTCTTGATTTTAGAAGTATATTGCCATGTTGATAATCTGAATATAGGATTAAGTTATTGAAATAAACATGATGATAGTGTGAGAAATCAAGTATCGGATCGTTGGGGAGCCTTAAGTAGAACCTGTGAAAATTATAA
This sequence comes from Costus lasius, assembly GCA_027563935.2. NCBI lineage: Eukaryota > Viridiplantae > Streptophyta > Magnoliopsida > Zingiberales > Costaceae > Costus > Costus lasius. Next base: position 57,538,354 of record CM050454.1, on the reverse strand, counting down.
TATGAAAATATGTAGTTTTCACTTGAGATAATTGACTTAAGATTTGGATGCACAAAAGTGATCTTTGAGTTCTTTATCAATGATTTACTTATATTTAACATTGAATAAATCTTGCATGAGAGTGAGGATTGGGTCTTTATAAATTGTCTGTGCGAAAGCGAGACGATCTCTTTATGAAGTAAATTATATCTTTATCATAATAAAATTAGACTGACGAACATCTATTTATACCTAGTTATGGAAATTAAGGTGGATTAAACCCTAGTCCGAGTTTCGCTCTCTCATATTTTCGTGTAGTTTCGATTGCTTGCCTTTGTCATTTTCGATTGCCTAGCTAGTGAGAAATTGATTATTCGGTACTTGACAAATAAGGTCTTTGTGGTTCAATATCTTAATTATTACTTCGAGTATCCGTGCACTTGTGGACACAACAAGTTTTTGGTGCCATTGCCGGGGACCTTGGTTTTTGTCAATATTAAAGATATTGAAAGTATTGCTAGACTAAGTTTTGTTTTATTTTCTGTTCTTTTATGCTTACTTGAGTTTATCTGATCTTTCTACTTTACATGTACATGAATCTTAGATTAGGACCTTTAGTTCCTTTTGATCCTGTGATGCAAGAGTATATAACATAGAAGAAGGAGAAAACTTGCTCCAAGAGGCGCTCCACAAATTTTCTGTGAGTTCTGGCATCATAGAGTGTTCCGCGGTCGACCCAGCGACCGAGACCGCTGCTCGCAACTTCTACAGCAGCGCTCCAGACCACACATCCCGATTTGTATAGAACATTCCTTAGGGTACCAAGCGACCTAAACCATAGCCCAAGAAAGTTTATGCAAATTCGGGTGTCACAGAATGTTCCGTGGTCGACCCAGCGACCGAAGTCACACATGAGGAATTTTCTGTGGATTCTGGCAAGTATGCACAGAATGTTCCGCGGTCGACCCAGCGATCGAAGTCACACCCCAAGGAAGTTCCTGTGGAAAAAGGCAAGTATGCACAGAACGTTCCGCGGTCGACCTAGCGACCGAAGTCACACCCCGAAGAAGTTCCTGTGGAAAAAGTCAAGTATGCACAGAATGTTCTGCAGTCGACCCAGCGACCAAAGTCACACCCCGAGGAAGTTTCTGTGGACTGTGGTGAAAAAGTCACGGGGTGTGGAATTGGTCATGGGGTGACCCGTGGAAATCCTGAAACCGCTGATTTGCCCCAACGGCCCCGTTTTGACGTGCACAACCCTCCCCACCATGTTCATCCATTTGAGGAGGATCCAAAGGAGCCCAACCAAGTGATTATTCAGCGATCCCAACGCACATCCCATCCGCCGGATCGTTTCGTGGGTGTCGTCAGCCCACTTGCAATCCACACCGAAATGATCCAGCCCAAGGGTGCCATTGACCAGCCCCCAAGCAGCCCAACTCCGGAAGGACACCGCAATCATGTCAGTAACACGGCCCAAGAGCGTGCCACGACGGCGGTGACTCAGCCTACGACGTCCAAATTCTGCTGCTTCGTCGTGGTATGCTCTGAACGCGTCTAACTACCTTCGCAGCCACCTTGTACCAGCAGGAATCAAAGGACCTACGCCAATCCACTTTAGTTGCTAGAAGTTTGTTACTCTTTTGTCCGTTGTAGCAGTTTTTGTCCTTATGTAGCAGTCTTGACTACTTTTGGGCTGCAAAAGTAGGTAGTTGGTAGGAATTCAGCCCTTGTCTTGTTCCCCTCTCTTATCCTATAAAAGAGAAAGGGTGGGCTAGCTTCATTCTCAGTTCTCTAGAGTGGTAGAGTACTCCAACTTGTGGAGATCCAGAAGAGTGCCTCGATTCCAAGGTTGTAAGCGTCTTTCCTCGACTTCGAGGCGTGTAGGAGTCGTGGTCTGTGCCTCGACTCGAAGGTCCATTTCCAGCATTATAAGAAGTAAATCCCACCGCCTCCAGTGGGTCAGGTTCGCCTATTTTCCATTCCCTCGTGTTCTTTTCCGCTGTAGTTTCTCTCTTGTCCACGAGTATCTGCACGACGGAGGCGTGGTCGTTCCTTGTTTTTGGTTTGTTTCAGGCGCATAGGCGCGTGAGCTGTACGCTGCGAATCCGTTGTCCCCATTGCGACGTGCTGAGCTTAATATTTGCTTAGAGAGTGCACTAAATGCTAAGAGGTTAGTGATGTATTTTCAGTAGTTGAGTGTCGTTGATTCCTTCTAGCATTCGTGTTGCCCCGATCGAACTCGACGCTGATTTCTTCGTGTTTTCCTGCTATTTTCCAAACGCTTTTCACTTCCCTCGTCTAAAGACCCTCTCTCATTTTCACGTGCATCGTGTAATCCCTTAGAGTACGGCTTAAGGACCCTCCTCCCACTAGTAGCTGCATCATCCTGAGATTAACAAAACTCTTAGATTGCACAGGAAACTTAGATTTGAAGAGAGACAAGAAAGAGAAATAGTCGTAGCAGAACAGAGATCACTTAGAGACTATGCAGCCCCTAATCCATAGGAGATACATTATAGCATTGCTAGACCAGTTATAGAAACTAACAATTTTGAAATCAAGCCTGCTTTCTTGTCTATGATCCAGCAAAACAAGTTTGGAGGTTCTCCTCTTGAAGATCCAAATCAACACCTGGCATTTTTCTTGAATTATGTGATACAATTAAGATTATGGTGCTTCTAATGATGCACTGAAACTGAGATTGTTTCCTTTTTCTCTTAGGGACTGAGCACGTTCTTGGCTTCAAGCTCAACCTACCAATACCTTCACCACATGGGAACAATTATCAAATGCCTTCTTGATGAAATACTTTCCACGTAGCAAGACCATTCAATCGAGGAACCAGATTACCAGCTTTGCACAAAGGGATGACGAGTCTTTCAGCGAGGCATGGGAGTGTTTTAATGATTTACAACGGAAGTGTCCTCGCCATTGCCTTGAAAATTGGATTTTAATACATACTTTTAACAATCGTTTACTTTATAACACCAGACTAACTGTTGATGCTGCTGCAGGAGGGACCCTCATGAGCAAAACCATTGAAGATGCTTTCAAATTACTAGGGATGATGGCTTTAAATCACAACCACTGGACTTCTGAGATAGGAGTGTTGTATCGACCTCCTCAGGGTAAGAATGAAAGTGATAACTGGTGCACCTTGGTAGAAAAGGTAGATTCTTTGTGCAACAGATTTGATTCCTTTCAAATGCAAATTGTTGTAGTTTCATCTTATGTGGTGTGTGATATTTGTGGTAATAATGGTCATTATTCTAAAGAGTGTAAAGTCATTGCTAGTCAGGGTTCTGAACAAGTTAATGCTTTAGGGAATTTTAATCAAAGTAGAAACAATGATCCTTATTCTAGTACTTACAAGCCTGGATGGAGGAGTCACCCCAATTTATCTTGGAAAAGTAATAACAATGTAGGGGGACAAACTGAGAATAGAGGGTATCAACAAAGGCCAAATCAAAACCAAAATCAACCCCAAAATTCTAATGTATAGTCTATGCTTGAAAAATTTATGGCTAGTCAAAATCAGTTTATGACAAATCAAAATAAGGAAATTAAAAATCTTAAGGGATTGGTTAGCCAACTTGCTTCTCAAGTAGGATCATTAGCAGCCAACAACAAAATGTTAGAAAATCAAATAGCACAACAAGCAAGCACTTCTTATAGCCCCCAAGGAAAATTACTTGCTAAACCTGAATTAAACTCTAGGGAACACTGTAATGCTATCATTACTAGGAGTGGGAGGCAATTAGAAGAACCAAAAAGAAATCCGAGGATAATGAAAAAGAGCCTAATGATGAACATGACAATGAATTAGACTTGGAAAAATCTTCTGTGCATGAGCAGTCCCAAACTAGTTTGTCACCTCACCAAGGTGATGAACCTAAAGGTGATGAGCCATGTCAAGTTGATGATTCTAAACCTAGTTCACCGACACCTTTTAGGCCACCCATACCCTTTCCCTATAGATTAGTGCAAGCAAAATTAGACAAGCAATTTGGGAAATTTCTTGATGTTTTAAAGAAGCTTTATATTAATATTTCATTCATTGAAGCTTTATCTCAAATGCCCTCATATGCTAAATTTTTGAAAGAAATTTTATCTAATAAGAGAAAGATAGAGGACTATGGTACTATAGCTTTAACTAAAGAATGTAGTGCTATTATCTAGGATAAACTGCCACCGAAATTAAAAGATCCAGGTAGTTTCTCTATTCCTTGTTCTATTGGAAGTGTGGCTTTTGACTGAGCCTTATGTGATTTGGGTGCTAGTGTAAGCCTAATGCATTTGCAGAAAATTGGACATTGGTGAGCTTAAACCAACTTCAATATCTTTGAAACTTGCTGATTCATTGGTAAAGTACCCAATTGGTATTTTAGAAAATGTTCTAGTTCAAATAGGTAAGTATTTCATACTGGCAGATTTTATAGTTCTTGAGATGGAGGAAAGTCATAAGAATCCAATTATACTTGGTAGACCCTTTTTGGCCACAGCAGGAGCAGTCGTTGATGTTAGGAAAGGAAAACTCACATTTGATATATGTGAAAATATAATTGAGTTTGATTTAATAGATTCATTGAAAAAAGCATCATATTTAGGTAAAATTCATGTATCTAAGTTAAGAGTTGAAGTCCAAAAAGAAAATGCATGTATCTATGTGGGTACATACCTTGGAGAGAAATTGTTTCACATTAACTTCGCTCTCTTCGGTAAAATTCTTCCTACTAAAAAGTGTTGGTGTATTTGCCCTAGGACCTAGTTTTGGTCCATCTTTGTACTACTTAACATTGATATTTATATATCTTTCTGGCATTGTCATTATCTATGTTTACATCTGCGATTATGTACTTACATGATAATGTCCCTGAGACAGATTGGATCTGTTCTCAAATGATTGTCCCCAGTCGATATATCTGAGTGGATATGAGACAGCTCTAGTATTTGTGAGACTGGCATATGGGCTGGTTAGGCACGAGGTGCTAACGCAGACATATGGGTATATCAGCAGTGGATATACTGGATAGACCCACTATGAGGCAATGACTTGGTGTCATGAGTTATCCTCACAAGTGATAGGAGATGCATTGATCCCTTGACTTGAGGTCATTGGCCATTCTATATGGTTAGAGACATACTTTGATACAACCTAACACCTCGCCGTTGTTGGGAGGTAATAACGGTTGTCATTGAGCATGTCACGACCCATATGAGAAGGTCAATGGAAAGACAAAGGATTTGCCCCTTCTTGAGGGAAGCTTGATATCCATGGAGCTCCTCTATGGTTCTATGACTGAAAGTGTATGGCCATACCCAGGTGAGAACCTAATTTAGTTATAGCCATGTCATTGGGTGAAAGCAAGTGGTGACACACTTGTCCAATCGGATATTAGTTCGGCAAAGAGATTGTAATGCATCTGTACCTAGTCGCGATGATGGGGATGTTGATGTCGATATCTATTCCAATGACCTGGGTAGCTGCGATGCACTGCTAGGTGCCACTCACTGCTTGTGGTGACCTTTGGTCAGCACTGCCAGCATCAGAGGAACCTACAGGGTCACAGACCTTGATACTCGAGTTCTCGTATTGATCGGGAAGCCTTATGATCGAGTTATTGCATAACTCATATCTAATTGGAAGATTTCATCAGCGGCAACGGGCCTGATGAGATGGAAGAATGTTATTGGAGCCAAACTCCATTTATGGCAGGTTGACCCATTTTTGACCATGGTTGGTCACATTTGGATTAGGGTTGCATTGGATTGGATCCAAGTGCTTAATCAACCCATGTAATGAAGTTTGGGCTAACTCATTATCCATTGTGGCCCAATAACAAGTTGTTATGAAGAGGCAATGGGCTAAAAGGGTATAATGGGGAGAAACCCAACCCCATTGGCGCCTAAGTGGCAAAATGGGGTTTGGGTGGCAAGTTTGCTTCATTAAGGAAGCAATATGCACCTAGCCCTTCTCCTTTGATGGTATGAATGCCTTTAAGGCATTTCTTCGGCTGATATGGTGCTTGGGCAATTATGGATAGGTTGAATGAGGTTTATGGTAATGTCTTGGAGTCTTTCCTTGCCTCAAACCCCCTCATCCTAGCCATACACTTGTCATGATCCTAGCCCTTGCCCAAACCGCCTCTTGCTCTATAAAAGTAACCCTAGCTGCCCCTCTCTTGTGTTCAATTCCTTGGAGGCATGAAGCACTAGAGGGCAACGGCTTGGAGATCTTAGAAGCTCTTCTTCTTCCATCAAAGGGCACAAGCAAGCTTCTTCTTCCTCCTCCTTCCTTTCATTGGCGCAAAGGAACAAGAAGGCTTGCGGCTTCCTCTCCTCTTCATCCTCCTTGGCGCATCCTTCCTTGGTGGTGGCGCAAGGTGATTGGATGTCTCTCCTAAAGCTTGGATCTTCTTCCCGAGGCTAGCACCGGGCGTGGAAGAAGAGGACTCGAGGCATTCATGTGTGTGAGACTATAGAGGGCATACACTTGGGCACCTACCTCGACATCGGCCTCGTCTTACTTTGAGGTATTTTCTATATCAACGTGTCGACTCACTCGCATGCGATCTTCACTGGGTTTTTGGGCCTGGCTCGTTTCGGGGACATTATTCCGCTGCGTTTGTAATGTAATCTATGTGAAGAATTGTAAAATGTCACCGGTGTTTTCCAACAGTGGTATCAAAGCGACTTGCTAGACTCGAACGATGTAATTTCATGCTTTTCCATGCTCACATGTCATATCTCAATTTTTGAAAATTGCATGATCACATGGCAAACGATTTTTCTATGTAGGAAAAATTAGGATTTCTTATTCCTATCTTCTTGTCAATCTCTTTTGGATTTTTGGGTTATTTTTCTTGCTTGATTTAAAGATCAAATGCCCACGTAGTTTTGTCAAGTAGGACGGGCATTGTGTCTTTGGACTGGCCGGGTCTCTTGATCTGACAAAATTGCCAGCCGAAATGATCTATGAAATCATCATGAAAAATTAATCACAAATAACCAAAATATTTGTGATAAGAAGATGAGGAAAAGAGACTTGTTTTATGAAAAAGTAAAATTTCAGATTTTATGTTTTTCATGAGCATGTAGAATTCCATGAATAAATTCCTTGTATACTCAGAAGTACTACAAGGTGTTTTCTTCAAATATTTCTCTTGGTATAACCGTATAGCAACCTGTACACACTGAATTATACCCCAAAATTCATTAGATGATTCACTAGATGAGTGTGTATCATTACTGTTATCAGAATCCATATCTGATAAAAAAAAGACAACATTAATATGTTCACACATTCATGGAAAAAATAACAATAATATGTTCACACATTAGAACTAAAAGATAAACCATGGTAACATAACTCTTTCTTGCATGTTGATAGAAACAAAAACATAAACCACCTTAGCAAAATCTCTTTCTTGCATGTTGATAGAAACAAAAGCACAAACCTTCGATCGAAGGCACGCACGAAGGAGGTGTTGGGAAACCCTAGGGATATTTAATAATTTTTCACAGAGATTAAAAAAACATACAAGTACACAGCGGAAGAATATCCCCGAAATAGGCCCATCCCAAAATCCCAGTGAAGATCGTCTTGCGAGGGGGTCGACACAATGAGATAGAAAATACCTTAAGGGCAAGATGAGGCAAATGTCGAGGTAGGCGCCCAAGCGTGCGCCCTCTATAGTCTCACACACACGGATGCCTCGAGCTCTCTTCTTCCTTGCCCAGTGCTAGCCTCGGGAAGAAGATCGAAGCTTTATGTCACCTTCTGCACCACCTTCAAGGGAAGATGCGCCAAGGTGAAGAGGAAGGGGAGATGATGCCGCCAAGCCTTCCTCCAATTTTGCGCCAAGAGGAGGAGATGGAGAAGACTTATGGCTAGGAAGAAGAAGCCACCAACTTCAAGTCTCCTTGCGCTAAGAAGAGATGAAGAAGAAGATGACTTGCGGTCCTCAAGTGGAAGAGGAAGTTTGCGCCAACTCCTTGTTGTTCTTGCCCCTCAATTCTTGCTCACGCCAACTAGAATAATCGCCCAAGACTCTCGCATATCCCTTTCATATATAGAGGCATGAAGGGCAGTGAGGCAAAGGGGGCAGTGGGTGCAACTCATGAAGAAAAGGGGCGGCTAGGGTAAAGGGGAGGGAGTAATTAGGGTTAGGGTTAAGGAAATTCTCCAAGAGTTTTCCATAAACCCTTTCTTATTAGCCATAAGCACCATAGACCTTCCTCAGAAGTTCTTCTGGCCATATTAGCCCCAAGACTTGCCTCAGAGGCAAGCTTACGATCATGGAACAAAGGGGGAGGCGCCCCTTTACTTCCTAATGAAGCAAAGTCGCCCACTCCACCCCATTAGGCCCCTAGGCGCCAATGGGGTGGATACTTCTCCCTATTATACCCTTTATCCCATTAATTCTTCATGACAACTTATTGGGCCTCATTAGGTAATGAGTTAGCCCAAACATCATTTTATGGGTTGATTAAGCAATAGGATCAAATCCAATGCAACCTTAATCCAAATGTGACCAATCTTGGTCAATTTCGGGTCAACCTACCAAAAATAAATTTTGGCTCCAATAATATTCTTTCATCTCATCAGGCCCATTAACGCTGATGAAATGTCCCAAATAGATTCCAGTTATCTAATAACTCGATCATAAGGCTTCCCGATCAATACGAGAACTCGAGTATCAAGGTGTGCGACCCTGTAGGTTCCTCTAATGTTGGCAGTGCTGACCTAAGGTCACCACAAGTAGTGAGAGGCACCTAGCAGTGCATCGTTGCTACCCAAATCATCGGAATGGATATCGACATCGACATCCCCATCATCACAACTAGGTACAAATACATTATACTCTCTTTGCCGAACTAATATCCAATTGGACAAGTGTGTCATTACTTGTTTTCACCCAATCACATGGTTATGACTAAATCAGGTTCTCACCTGGGTATGGCCATACACTTTTAGTCATATAACCATAGAGGAGCTCCATGGATATCAAGCTTCCCTCAGGAAGGGGCAAATCCTCAGTCTGTCCATTGACCATCTCATATAGGTCGTGACAAGCTCAATGACAACCGTTATTTTCTCCCAACTATGGTGAGGTGTTAGGTTGTATCAAAGCATGTCCCTAACCATATAAAACGGCCAATGACCTTAAGTCAAGGGATCAATGCATCTCCTGTCACTTGTGAGGGTAACTCATGACACCAAGTCATAGCCTCACAGCGGGTCAGTCTAGTATATCCATCACTGATATACTCATATGTCTGCACTAGCACCTCGTGCCTAACCAGCCCATATACCAGTCTCACAAGTACAAGAGATGTCCCATATCCACTTAGGTACATCGACTGGGACAATTGTTTGAGCGCAGATCCGATCTGTCTCTAGGGACATTAGCATGTAAGTACACAATCGCAGATGTAGACAAATAATGATAACGACAATGTCAAAATGATATAAATATCAGAGTCAAGTAGTACAAATATGGACCAATACTAGGTCTCAGGGCATATACACCAATAGGAGGTGGAGCAGGGAGCTGGCAGGGTAGCGGGAGCAGGCTGGAGGTTGAGCATGGAGCTCAAGCAGGCCGAAGGTGGAGTAGGGAGCTGGCGGGGGAGCTGGAGTAGGCCAGAGGTGGAGCAGGGAGTTGGCAGTAGAGCAAGGAGCTGGTGGGGGAGCTAGAGCAGGCCGGAGGTGGAGTAGGGAGCTCGAGTAGGCCGAAGGTGGATCAGGGAGCTGGCAGGGGAGCTGGAGCAGGATAGAGGTGGAACGCGAAGCTGGAGGAGGCCGAAGCTGGAGCAGGCGAGGGGGCAGCTAGAGGACACCGAGCTGGAGGAGGCAGAGCTATAGGAGGCTGGAGCATACCTGGAGTGGGAAGGCGGCAAAGAGCTGGCAGAGGCATGGATCTGCCATGCAGTGGATCTGGTTCTAGGGGAGCTGGCTGTGGACGCTAGGACAAAGGAGGAGGTGGATCTGGATTCTACTGAATTGGATATGGAGGTTGGAGCAGGGTTGGTAGAGCTGGATCTGTATCTGGAGGTCGGCGGAGTTGCTGATCGAGCTCAACGAGGTGCTAGAGGTCGACAAGGCGATGGAGGTTAGCGAGGCGGCGGAGGTTGGCAAGGCAGCGGAGGTTGGCGGGTGCAGTTCTGGCGTGGTGTGGAGCCAGCGAGAAGTTGATTCGGGAGAGACGAACATCACGTTGGAAGCTTTTTGGGAGGAGAGAGACGAGCGCGATGAGTTGATTCCCCACATAAGCAGCTATTCGGCTGCTTCTCTCGGCTAGCGAAAAAATGCTGATGCACCTAGTAGAAGCCGCCTAAACATCTGCTTTCAACTAGAATTAGCTGGCCGCACTCACAAAAGCAGACGGCCAGTAGCCCCAAACCAAGCCAATGTCATTCTCCTAAGCTTAGAGACAATTGAACTTTCTAGTGATGGACTTGAACTTTTGGTCGTCGAATCAAAATAGTATCTTGCATCTTCATACTTGAGTTCATGAACCACGAAGGGTTGAACATCACCATCAATGCACATTTCTTTTCCATTTTCTATGTATTTCAAGCACTGGTGCAAAGTGGACGGTACCACATGGTTATCATGCAACCAAGGTCTCCCTAGTAGTGCTTTGTATTAGGTATCGATATTGATCACATAGAACTTGTTCTTAGTTTTCATATCATTACTCGGAAACCCCGGGGATTTTAAAATTTTTACATACATCATAGATACATATAGTGGAAGCAAATCATGGAAACAGGCCAGTCCCAAAAACCTAGAAGATCGATGCCTACGAGGGGGTTGACACGGTGAGTAGAGATAGTACCTCAAAGCAATTGATGGAGGTATTGATGTAGGTGCCCAAGTGTTCACCCTCCGCAGTCTCGCACATAGCAGATGCTTGAGCTCTCTTCTTCCACGCCTGGTGCAAGCCTCGAGAAGAGGATCCATGCCAAGAGAGTATCCTCCAAGATCACTTGCACCACAACCAAGAGAGGAGGCACCAAGGAAGGAAAGAAGAAACCGCCAAGCCAAAGTGCTTACTTGCACCAAGAAGAGGAAGAACCAAGGTGCCACGGCTTGATGGAAAAAGAGCTCCAAAGATCCCCTAGCTTGTGCCCCCTTTGTTGTCGATGCCTCCATGGATTAGTCTAGTAACAAAGGGTTCGGCTTGGGCTTGTTTTATAGGAACAAAGGGTGGTTAGGGTTAATAGGAAGGTATAGGTGATTAGGGCTTTGATTAAGGAAATTATTCAATCAATTATCTTGATCAAATCACTATTCCCATATGCGCCTAAGCCTTGCCTAAGCAAGCTTCAGCCATATGCGCCCCATGCTTTCCTAAAGAAGCACAACTTCCATGCATGCGCCAATACTAGGTCAAAGCATCATGATGGATTGCCTAATGTGGTTTGGGCACAAATCCTAATCACATTAGGACTCTAATTATGTTAATAATCAGCCCCTCATGCTCCTATCATATCTCAAGTGATTAAATCAAATCCAATCTCAATCAATCACTAGAAAGATATCAATCAAGCCATAGGTGCCAATCTTAGTCCAACAAGGACTCAATATGAGCCTACCTCATTAATCCTTCCCCATTATACCCTTTAGCCCATTTAACTCTTCATGACAACTTATTAGAAGGCCCCATTTGGGTAATGGGCTGAGCCCAAACTTCATTATGCATGTTAACCAAGTTATTGGATCCAATCTAATATAACCCAAGGACAAATAAGGCTAACAATGGTTAATTTTTGGTCAATATGCCAAAAATAAAGGTTGGCTCCAATAAGTCTCTTCCATCTCATCAGGCCCATTGGCACTGATGAAATCTCCCAAATAGATATGAGTTATGAAATAACTTGATTCGAAGGCTATCCGATCAATATGAAAACTTGAGCATCAAGGTGTGCGACCCTGTAGGTTCCTCTGACATTGGTAGTAATGAACTTATATCATCACAAGTAGTGAGTGGGACCTAGCAGTGCATCACTACTACCCAAGTCATTTGAATGGATATCGACATCGACTTCCCCACATCGCAACAAGGTACCAATGCATTATAGTCCTTTTGCCAAACGGATATCCGATTGGACAAGTGTGTCACCACTTGTTTTCACACCATCTCATGGTCATATTTGCATCAGGTTCTCACCTGGATATGGCCATAGACTTTCAGTCATATAACCATAGGGGGCCCCATGGATATCAAGCTTCCCTAAGGAAGGGGCAAATCGTATGTCTGTCTATTGATCTTCTCATATGGGTCGTGACATACTTAATGACAACCCTTATGATCTTCCAATTACGATGAGGTGTTAGGTTGTGTCAAAGCATGTCCCTAACCATATGGAAGAGTCAATGACCTCAAGTTAAAGGATCAATGCATCTCCTGTCACTTGTGAGGTTAACTCATGACACCAAGTTAGAGCCTCACAGCGGGTCAGTCCAGTATATCTACCACTGATATACCCATATACCTGTGTTAGCACCCTGTGCCTAACCAGCCCATATACTAGTTTCACATGTACCTGAGCTATCCCATATCCACTCAGGTACTTGACTAGGGATAGAGTTTGAGCAAAGGCATAATCTGTCTCAAGGGATTTTATTATGTAAGTACATATTCAGAGATGTAAACATATCATAATAATGACAATACCAGAATGATATATAAGATATCAATGTCAAATAGTACATAAGATAGACCAACATCTGGTCCTAAGGGCATATACAACAACATTCTCCCACTTGCACTTAGACCTAGTTGTTGATAAATATCAACCCCATATCCCTGGCATGACCATCATGCTTCTGCTACGCGAAAGCCCTAGTCAGTGGGTTCGCTAGATTATTGTCGGTGTCAACTCTGCTAATCTTGGCATCACCTCAGTCAATGATCTCTCTAATCTGGTGAAATATCCTGAGTATGTGTTTGGATTTTTGGTGAGACAGTGGTTCCTTTGCCTGTGCAATAGCCCCATTGTTGTCACAATAGTGCTCGATTAGATCCACAGCAGTGGGGAGCTCAGAAATGAACTTCCAAATCCAAACGGCTTCTTTGGCTGCCTTAGAAGCAGCAACATACTCAGCCTCAGTTGTAGAATCAGCTATGGTGGATTGCTTGAAGCTTTTCCAACATACGGCGCCTCCATTTAACTTGAACACATAGTTTGCCTGCGATCTGAAGTCATTAGGGTCTGACTTGAATGTTGCATCAGTGTAGCCCTGAACACTGAGCTCTTCCTGTCCCCCATAGACCAAGAACAATTTCTTAGTTTATCTTAGATACTTAAGGATGTTCTTTACAGCTACCCAGTGCTACAGACCTGGATTGGATTAGTATCGGTTGGTTATGCTCATAGCATAAGCCACATTTGGTCAAGTACACAACATTGTATACATGATCGAACCTACTACTGAAGCATAGGGTATTTAACTCATGCCATCCCTCTCAGCTTGTGTCGTGGGACACTAGCTCTATGAGAGAATAAGGTCATGTCTAACTGGAAGGTACCCTGAAGCAGGGGGAAAGCATGAAGAAAAACTACTGAATTAAAACTAATTTATTTATTTTTGTATTTTTTTAGGAAGGAGAATATCAACCGAATTAAGCATCCAGAATTCTAGATCAATAGAAAATAATCATTTATCAAATGTTCCTTTGCCTTGTAGGAGAATCCATAGGTCCAAAATTTAAACCGGCTAAGCCAAAATGTAGAACTAAACTAGTTCTTTCTAGATGTATGAAAATAGAAAGTTGATTCTTAATCTAGCAAGTAGATTATCTGCAATAATAACTCTAATCATATTAGAAAATAGTACAGTACAAAAATTGTATCAGTCTTCAAAGTTTGATTGGTCTCCTAATCTGATCTTATGGTTCTTCAAAAGAGCCAAATTATCCATGATGTAGTGAGAAACTGTTGGGGTATGCCCTTAAGGCTAATGTTTGAGGCCTTTGGGATTGTAATAAGTATCATGTAATAAACTCTTGTGTTTATAAAGGCATGGTTATTATTCAGGTTGTTACCTTGTCTGCTGTAATAAGTGTACTTCTGAATAATGTCTCAAAGCTGTTCAGCTAGGCTGACAGGCTATATGTCCTTAGTCGAGATATCTTGGTGAACCTGAGACAGCCTTGATATGATTGAGACTAATATGTGTGCTAATCTTATAGGATGCTTCGAGCATGGAATAAGATGTAGACTCATGGGTACATTGGATGTACTGGACAGACCCTACTGGGATATTCCATTGCTTGTCACAATGTGAATGATCCTCGTAAGCAGCAAGTGGCACATGTCCTTTGACTTGAGATCACTTGTGTTTCTAAATGATGATTGTCATTGTTTTGAGGTAGTTCAATATCATTTGAAACATAATGGTTATAGACTATCTTGGATGGTGAGCTTGAGTCAGGTTAGGGCACTTGTGATAGATAAAGGATTGCCGTCTCCTTGTTTAAGGAGTGTGATGTTCTAAAGGCCCCCCCCCCCTGTATGAGAAGATTGAGATAGTGTATGGCCATACCCAGATGACTGTGTTCATCTGATCTAATCATGCTCATCGTATTGGAGTTACAGGCTTGACATGCTTGTCCAATAAGAACATCCAGTGGCAAAGGAAACATGCATGCCTCGTGAGTTTGATTCACACTTGTGCTATGGTTTGGGTGTAGTCTTGGAAGACTCTTTCCTTTATATCGGGAGACAGTGATGTGTTGCTAGATACCCCTCACTGATCGTGATAACGAAAGTTATCGTTACCGACATTTAAAGGAAACCCTTAGGGTCGCACAATTTGGTGATATGGCTTGCTTAAGTCAGATCGTGTGGACTGAATTGTTTCGGTTCAGTTTAAAGGGATTTAATCTCTGATTGTAAGTGAGATCTGGTCTGATCATGTTTGATTGATTAGGGCTTTAGATCGGTAAGCTTCGATCGAGAGAGATGATGCTAGATCGATGCGATCAGAAGCGTCAGATGATGAATGGTCAGATCTTGGACTTTGGGGTCTAATTTGATCTAGACTTAATGCTTGGGCTGATTTGGTTTCACTATTGAACCAAGGGTATTGAACCGGCTCATGGGTTGAGCGCATGGTTCAAGAGGGAGAAGGAGTTGCGTTTGGTTCATGGAGACATGAACGCATGAACGCATACTCTTAATGGTTGCCATTTTTGGAAAGTTCCAAAATGAAAACGCATATGCGTTCATGGCTTGAAGTCTCCCTAATGTTTTTCGGTTACACCTCTCTCTTGTTGCTTGGTGGAAACGATTTTTGCTCTCGAGCAAGTGAGGGTGTTGACGAGAAGAGGAGGAACCGGCCAAGCAAAAGGAAGTCTTCATCTCTTCCCTACACTCGATCATTGACATCTTGGCACTTTTGCTAGCACAAGAGGTGCGCAAGTTGGGAGTCTTCATCGCCTTTGTGTGTGAACTTTTGGAGGAGATCAAAGTTGCTCTCTTCTTCCAAGCCGACCTCCAATCTATGGCTATGGTATAGATCTAAACTCATAGCTTCAAGTTGATCATATGGTTGTCATATACGATCTTTTTGGAACCCTCTTTCCGTCATGCATGCTAGATGCGCATGTTTAGGGTTTCACCCCCTTAATAAGGGTTTCTTACAGAAACGTTATCTTTCAGATCGTAACAGATATCAAAGGTTCTATCTAGTCAAAGCCCGATGAATACTTGAGTTGAATAGACTAATCCGGCTTCTAGAGCAAGATTTGGTCTTTCTGAGAGATCCAAATATTGGTGGTGTAGGCTTGTCCGAGCATGTTAAACTCCTACAATAAAAAGCCTAATCAAATTATATTTTGACCAAAACAGAATGCAGCACGCAGAGAGATCTAGAAATAGGGGGGAAGTTGTGTCGAGAGCAGGGATCATCGGTGTTCGTCCGGTGGTGCACGATCGCCGGACCTATTACAACTGGAGGTCCTTATGATGACAGCAAAGAAGTGGCCGGAGTTTGTAGATGAGCGGTGGCTGGTCGAATGAGGGCGATGTCGAAAGGTGGAACTAGGTCATGAGCAAGGCGAAAATAGGGGATCAAAGCCAGTGTTTCGATTCCGGTGATCGGAGAGGTGGATGGAAGGATGCTAGTGGCTGGAGTTTAGTCTTGGAGAGGAGGAGTGATGGCCGAAGTATTGTAAGGATCCGACCGGTGGATCATCGCCGGCGAACTCTCAAAATTTTGAAAAATCTGGAACACATCGCGACTCGATGGTTGATTTTTGAGGAAGAAGATTAGCGAAGAAGGGAAGAGGGAGGGGGCTTGGCCCTTGAGGGAGGAGAGGGGAAAGGTAGGTGACACAAGCACCTCAGAGAATAAGAAGAAAGGAGACATCTGATTCCATTGGAAGAAAACTATTTCATGCATTCAAAACTCTGCTCTATTACAATGATGCGTGCGATACATATAGCAAGAGAAATTTAGTGACATTGCCGAACGTTGTTGTTTCCATTCCTGAACAGCAGGGAGACGTTAAAGATTCCTTATCAGATGCAATGTGTATGTTGGAGCTTCCTTGGTTGAAGATGAACGTTGGCTGCGATGAACAAGATCCTGATTTGAAGCTGGCCTTCCTTCTTTGCTTCGCATGGCTGCAAGTTATTATTTGTAAATTATTCTTGGCAAGTGAGCTTGTTTGCCTTGAACCTCACTTATAGTGGTTGAAGTAATTCTTCAATTATTGAGCTAGTGTTTGGAGTGAGTTTTGCTAGCTTATTCGAGATCTTCCAGGCCCTTGACTAGGGTACTAGTAGACTCCATTTGTACCTTCTTGGCTTGTGGTCCCTGCCTCCATCAATTGTTCACGGGTGAAAAAAATTCTTCCTATAATAATTGTTATTGCGCTGGCAGAGAAGTTCTGGAGGGGCAAGAGTCAATATCCATAGTCCAAGCTGCAAGTTAGGGATACCAGCATTGAATTCCCTTTCTCGGCATATTCATTAGTAAACTTGTTATAAGGAATTCTAGCATGCAAGTAGCTTGGAATAATGAAATCAATATGCTCAATTTGAAAAGTAGACAAAGTAGTCTTGTTTAAATGTTCAACTTGTGAGGGTTCTAAGGGTGCCTTAAATGTGAGACAAGATTCATGGATCATAGGGTCTTCTAATTCTAAGATATCTCCTAAGGGCTATAGATGAGTATCTAACTTAGATTCAAAGTGAAGTTCTACAAAACATATGGATTTGGGTTCATCTAGATATTTATGCGAGTCATCTTTAGATTCTCTAACCATTGAAGGTAAAGCAATTGGTTCTACATGATGGTTTGGCTCTTCATGTCCTGCTTCTTCAATTTCAATGGTTTCATCAAGACATGGGTTAATCTCTAATGTAGACTCTAAGGGTTGCTTAGCTCTAAAGGGGTTGAACTTTCATCTTCTTTTTGTAGTGACTGCTCTCTAAGTCTCTTATACTCTTCATGCATCTGTTTAATTTGCTCACCCAATTTATCAAGACGGTCATGGTCCATAGTTTTTCTTAACTCTAGGCTCCTAGGGTAAATTATGTGTTCCAATCCTTTATGAATAAAACTATAACACCATGGTTTTCAAAAATAATATCCTTGAAAATCAAGCATAGATTCTTTGCCTGATAAAATGTCAAAGCCCTCTAAACTCATCACATCGCACCAAATTTTTGTTTTAATATTGTCTAACTATATGGGAACTAAGCATTGAAAATCAACTATAGATATAGTCAAATCATCCCAAGTTATCATGTAAGGGTTAACATGTTTCCCTATAGTGAGGCCAAATCATTCATGTGCATCAATAGATATAACATTATACTTCACAGAATGATCAATAATAGTTTTACTATGATAGCCAATGCACAAGGTCTAAGTTGTGAAGCAACTAAGCCTACGAGTGATTATCTTATAACCCTATCAATTATGAGTTCTCTTTTAGCAATTAATCCCTTTGATAAAAGTGACGCATAATGTTAAACAAGAAAATTAATAAGTTGAAAATGACAATTGTTTAAATGCAGTGCAAAGATAACATTTCAGCATGTATAAGCAAAACAATTTTAGCGTATGTATGTGCAGAAACAATGCAAGTTGATGACTGCTTTTTGAGTTTTTTTTTACTACCGTATGATGCTAGTAAAGAGCAGAAACAAGGCTGAATTCAATATTCAGGTGCAGAAGTTAATTCAGCATAAAAATCAATACATCAAAGGCTGCATGTATAGGTGTTCCAAGCTGAGATATGTTGATGGTTATCCTAGCTGCAGTTTGAGAGAGGTTCAGTGCATAAATAATTTTTTTTTCAGCAAGTAGAAAAGCAGCAGATCAATGCTAATTCAGAAACAATTGCAACATTGTAAGTTCAGCAAATAATACCAGTTTTGATACACATCATGTGTAGAAACAGAGCTGAAAACCAAATTTTAAAACTGAGAATTGAAGTGCAAAATTCAGCGTATGGAGAATATTTCAATAGCCAACAATTTGATATAGATAATGTGCAGCGATAGGTTGAAAACAAATCAGGAATCTCAAAATTTTAATGGTCCAAATGTTGCATAATTTATAAAATAGATAGTGGAGTATGAAGAATTTGAGAGGCGTTGCAAAAAAAATCAAGAAATCTTATGCAGTTCTATGCAGAATTATTTTCAGTGTAAGCAAACTTTTTTTTTAATGAAATAAACAACAACTGGCAAATAACTCAAAATATGCAAACAAAATATCAAGAACAACTAAGCATGGAAAGCAAACTAACAATGATTTGTTTTTTCTTTTTTTTTATACAACAATAAAGCAAAGGATCGTGTGGGCAGACAAGAGTTGACCACTTGCCTACTCTGATACCAAAACTGATGCAGGGGGGAAGCATGAAGAAAAACTATTGAATTAAAATTAATTAATTTATTTTTTTATTTTTTCAGGAAGGAGAATATCAACCAAATTAAGCAGCCAGAATTCCAGATCAATAGAAAATAATCATTTATCAAATGTTCCTATGCCTTGTAGGAGAATCCATAGGTCCAAAATTCAAACCGGCTAAGCCAAAATGTAGAACTAAACTAGTTATTTCCAGATGTACGAAAATTGCAAGTTCATTCTTAATCTAGCAAGTAGATTATCTACAACAATAACTCTAATCAAATTAGAAAATAGTATGCACAAAAATTGTATCAGTCTTCATAGTTTGATAGGTCTCCTAATCTGATTTGATGGTTCTTCAAAAGAACCAAATTATCCAAGACATTGTGAGAAACATTTTCTTTCAGATCGTAATAGATATCAGGGGTTCCATCCAGTCAAAGCCCGATGAATACCTGAGTTGAATTGACTAATCCGGCTTCTAGAGCAAGATTTGGTCTTTTTGAGAGATCCAAATATTGGTGGTGGAGGCTTGTCTGAGCATGTTAATATCCTGTGATAAAAATCCTAATCAGATTAAATTTTGACCAAAACAGAATGTAGCATGCAGAGAGATCCAGAAACAAGGTGAAGTTGCGTCGAGAGCAGGGATCGTCGGCGTTCATCCGATGGTGCACGATCGCCGGACCTATTATGACTGGAGATCCTTATGATCATGATGAAGAAGAGGTCGGAGTTTGTGGATGGGCGGTGGTTGGTCGAAGGAGGACCATGTCGAAAGGTGGAACTTGGTCGCGAGCAGGGCGGATACAGGGGATCGAAGTCGGCGTTTTGATTCTGGTGATCAGAGAGATCGATGGATGGATGCCGGTGGCTGGAGCTTAGTCTTGGGGAGGAGTATTGATGGCTGAAGTATTGTGAGGATCTGATCGGTGGATCGTCGTACGCGAACTCTCAAAATTTTAGAAAATCTGGAACACGTCGCGACTGGATGGTTGATTTTAGAGGCAGAAGATTAAAGAAGAAGGGAAGAGGGAGGGGCTCGGCCCTTGAGGGAGGAGAGGGGAAAGGTAGGTGACACAAGCACATGAGAGAAGAAGAAGAAAGGAGACATCCAATTCCATAGGAAGAAAACTATTTCATGCATTCAAAACTCTACTCTATTACAATGATGCATGTGATACATATAGCGAGATAAATTTAGAGACGTTGCTGAACGTTGTTGTTTCCATTCCTGAATAGCAAGGAGACATTGAGGATTCCTTACCATGTGCAATGTGTACATTGGAGCTTCCTTGGTTGAAGACGAATGTTGGCTGCGATGAATAAGATCCTGATTTGAAGTTGGCCTTCCTTCTTTGCTTGGCGTGGCTGCAGGTTATTATTTGTAAATTATTCTTGGTAAGTGAGCTTGTATGCCTTATGTTGGGGTATGCCCTTAAGGCTAATGTTTGAGGCCTATGGGAATGTATCTGTATCATGTAATAAACTGTTATGTTTATAAAGGCATGGTTGTTATTCAGTTAGCTACATTGTCTGCTGCAATATATGTTCTTCTGAATAATGTCTCAAAGCTGTTCAGCTGGGCTGACAAGCTATTATGTCCTTAGTCGATGTATCTTGGTGAACATGAGACAGCCTCGATATGGTTAAGACTAATATGTGTTCTAATCTTATAGGATGCTTCGAGCATGGAATAAGATGTAGACTCATGGGTGCATGGGATGTACTGGACAGACCCTACTAGGATGTTCAGTTGTTTGTCACAACGTGAATATTCCTTGTATAAGACAAGTGGCACATTTCCTCTGACTTGAGATCACTTGTGTTTCCTAAATGATGATTGTCATTATTTTGAGTTAGTTCAATATCATTTGAAACATAATGATTATAGACTATCTTGGATGGTGAGCTTGAGTCAGGTTAGGGCACTAGTGATAGACACAGGATTGCCGTCTCCTTGTTTAAGGAGTGTGATGTTCTAAAGGGGCCCCCTGGATGAGATGATTGAGAGAGTGTATGGCCATACCCAGGTGACAGTGTTCATCTGATCTAATCATGCTCATCATATTGGAGTTACGAGCTTGACAGGCTTGTCCAATAAGAACATCCAGTGGCAAAGGAAATATGTATGCTTTGTGAAGTCGATTCACACTTGTGCTGTTTTTGGGTGTAGTCTTGGAAGACTCTTTCCTTTATATCGGGAGACAGTGATGTGTTGCTAGATACCCCTCACTGATCGTGATAATGAGAGTTATCGTTACCGACATTTAAAGGAAACCCTCAGGGTCGCACAATTTGATGATATGGCTTACTTAAGTCAGATCGTGTGGACTGAATTGTTCGGGTTCAGTTTAAAGGGATTTAAGCTCTGATTGTGAGTGAGATCTGGTCTGATCATGTTTGATTGATTAGGGCTAGGGATCGGTAAGCTTCGATCGGGAGATTGGATGCTAGATCATTGAGATCAGGAGCATCAAAAGATCAACGGTCAGATCAAGCACCTTAGGGTTTAATGTGATCTGGACTAATTGCTTGGGTTATTTGGTCTTGAACCAAACCAAAATGAACCAGCTCATTGGTTGAGCGTATGGTTCACTTTAAGAGAGATTTGCGATTGGGGTAAACCCATGATCGCAAGTGGAAGTATGGTTTTCTATTATTAGAAAACATGTCACTTACGTGACCACGTTCCGTGTGGACTCTCTTCACGCTTCCCTCTCGCCCTATTGTCGCCGCTCGGGGTTGTCCTTGAGACATTCGCTTGTGGAGAAGTGGTGGTCGACATTGGGGAGAGGTTTTCGCCAAGCAAGGAGATCTTCATCCCTTCATACGACAAGCACTTCTTGGAGACTTGCTAGCACAAGTTGCACCAAGAGAGTAGGCGGCTTCCTCATCTTGTGTGCGAAACTTAGGAGAAGTTCTCGATTGATCTTTCCTTCCAAGGCGCCATCCTCTAATGGCTATGGTATGAATTGCATCTTCTTCTATTATGTTTTAAGGTTGATCACATAATGCATGCGCAATGATTCTTTGAAGCCCTTCCGTCCGCTGCATGTTATAATTTGCGCCACTTTAGGGTTTTCGCTCCCCCTAGAAGGGGACCCCCCTTACATGTTAAGGGGTACTTTAAATTGGTATCAGAGGGAGTTAATCGCATGCTTATTTGATTGCTTTGTTTCGGTGATCCTTGAATGAAGATGCATGCTTAGATCTATCATGCGTAATTTTTCATATTAACTTGTTTCATGCCGAAACCAAAGTTATGTTTTAATTGCGCATATGTGTTGAAATGTTGGCGCTTAATGTATGTTTTTCTTCAAAAATATTACTTGCGCGTTTTCACCTTAGATCTAAGCCGCCTACAGTAAACCCTTAGACGGGTTACTAGGGTTGAAGTCAACCCCTAGGTTAGATCCGACCAGTCTGATCAGTTCATCTGACAGCCTGAATGGGTCGACCAGATAGCACCTTGGCGCAAGCCTATGGTGGCTATAGGTCGACTGCAGACAGGTGTGTAGCGATGTCTGATTGAGACGACCAATGAACGCACCTGAGTTAGGCCCGGGGTCACGCCCGCTTGCCAGATCTCAGTGTGGTCGTTCAGCCCTGTCGCATGCATAGTTGACCTTATGGTCGACTCGAGTCAGTTACGACTCGGTGCATGTAAGGGCAGAGGATCTGACTAGGGTGGATGAGTGGATCCCTAGTAATGGACCGTTGTAAGGTTGTAAGGCAAATAAGGAAAATTAAAATTGATCCCATGGGGTTTTTTCAAAATTTATTTTTCCTGACTGGATCACATGATGGTTGTTGAATCTGCTTGTTTATTTAGTCTTATGTGGGCTGCCTGTTTTTAATGTGTGCTGTGCTGGGGCCTGCGTGCCTGGATTAATTGTTGTAAATTAATTTTATTTATGTGATCTGCGAATCACAATTTAATTAATTTATAATGTGAAAGTGACCTGCGTGTCACTCTTGTCTAGATAGTTAAATTTGTAATTTAATTAGACAAGAGCACAGAGCACACTTGGCAGAGGCGCTTGCAGCAGTGGCTGGACCAGGTGGGAGGTCTAGGGTTCGACCCTAGGACCAGGCGCAAATTCCTGGTGGGCGCACTTGTGCTGCAGATGGCGCTTGGGCCCTGGTTTGGGCCAGATGAGCAGCTAAAGACCCATGAACAGCAAGTGTAGACTTAAGTTAGGTTAAGGTCTCACTAGGGCTATGGGCTTTTACCACATGAGACACATGCTTTCTTTTATTGCTTAATATTAGAATTGCATGAGTAAATTTATCTTCTGCTATCACCATAGGAATTGCATGATAGGCAAGAAGATAAAAGACCGTTAAAATCCAACGCTTAAATATCAAGCTCGTAAGCCTTCTGACGCGAAACCTCACTGTTCTGATTATCGTTGGAGCCGTGTTGTACCCACTCAGTGGGCACGTCCATCTATCTTCAGACGGTGCGGGATTACACCTGTGTGTTACAGATTGGGGATTTATCCCCTCTCGTTGCTCAGCATAGCACATGGTGGTCCAGGGAGTAGGTCGGGTCAGCTTGACCGTGTAGGCTACATATGTGGCGCATATGGTAGCACATGGAGGCAGCCATCTGTGGGGTCAGAGATTGTGTTGTACCAACTCAGTTGGCACAGTCTGCTGGACTGCCCAGATGAAGGGGAATCGCACGGGTTGGCGATCGGCAGGGACTGCCTACCAGAAACTAATGCTTGTACTCTCTGTGCATCTTATCTCGCCTGAGCGGGACGCGGAGACCAAGTATGAAATCTGGATCCCATCTCACTAAAAGAGTTCTACTCTTTCGGGCTGTTTTGCTGGATTTTTCACGCCTGATAAAATAGTGAGAAAAAGAATCTTTCTTAAGTCCTGATTGATTCTTATACATTGATACTGACCTTGCTGTTCTTGCATTGTTGTAGATACCTGCAGCAACGAACACCATGAACTTCAATGTGCGATCCCTACTGGAAAGGGAGAAGTTTGCTGGGCCAAACTTCTCTGACTGGTTTGGACACCTTAAGATTGTTCTTAAGGCAGAGAGGAAACTGTATGTCCTCGAGACGGCGATACCGCCGCAGCCCGCTCCGAACGCCGCAAGGGCGGTTCGGGAAGCCTATGAAAAGCACGTCAATGATAGCATTGATGTCGCTTGCCTGATGCTAGCGTCTATGACGCCACCGCTGCAGCGTCAGCATGAGGATATGTCTGCTAGAGACATGATTACAAACCTCAAGATGCTGTATGCTGCACAGGCGAGGACAGAACGCTACAATTTGACAAAGCTCTTCTTTCAGAGCAAACTGGCTGAAGGGAGCCCAGTAGGAGCTCACGTGCTCATGATGATTGGGCACAAGGAGGCTCTAGAGAAACTGGGGCATACCATTAACCAGGAGCTTGCTGTAGACATTATTCTGCAGTCTCTCCCGCCATCATTCGACGCGTTCATTATTAATTTTAATATGAACAAAATCGATTGTACTCCGGCAGAGCTGCTGAATATGCTCTTGACCACTGAGGAGACTCTGAAGGGTAAGCCTTCGACCTCTGTCTTAATGGTTCCTTCCAGGAACAAGAAGAAGGGGAAGAAGGGCAAGGCCCCGGTCAAAAGCTACAGCAAGGCTCTGAAGCAGAAGGTGAAGCGGTCTAAGGAATACAGGTGTTTCCACTGTGGCCAGCTGGGTCACTGGAAAAAGGACTGTAAAGCGCTCCAAGGAGATAAGAGGGGAAGCTTTGCTTCTGGCTCAGGTATATTCGTGACTGAGGTCATGTTTTCTTCTTCTGTATCATGGGTGTTGGACACTGCATGTGGAGTTCACATTTGTTCAAATGTGCAGGAACTCAAGAGAAGAAGGCAGGTGGGACAGCATGAGGTGGACCTACGAGTTGGAAACGGGGCACGGGTTGCTGCTGTTGCTGTAGGAGACTACTTTATTTCTTTACCATCTGGACTTGTATTGGAACTAAACAGTTGTTACTTTGTTCCCAGTATAACTAAAAATATTATCTCCATTCCTGCTCTTGTCAGGAAGGGATTTTCCTTTGAATGCAATATTTCAAAGTGTATTTTATCTTTTGATAATATTGTTTATGCAACTGGTTCAATAAGCAATGGGTTATTCATGTTAGACATGGAAAGTTCTATACATAATGTTGATATTAAGAAAGCCAAGTATGCTGATGACAGCACCTTGCTATGGCATAGTCGTTTAGGCCATATAAACGAGAAACGCATTAAGCGGTTGCATGATCATGGACTGCTGGGATCATTCTCCTACAAGGAGCTTGATACATGCAAAGCTTGTTTAATGGGTAAAATGACGAAGTCACCTTTTCCTCACAAAGGTCAAAGGGCTTCAGGTTTACTTGACCTTATACACAGTGATGTGTGTGGGCCTTTTAGTAAACATGCCAGAGGTGGCTATCAGTACTTCATTACCTTTACTGATGATTTCAGTAGATATGGGTATGTCTATCTGATGAGACATAAGAGTGAATCTTTTGACAAGTTCAAAGAGTTCAAGAATGAAGTTCAAAATCAGCTAGGCCGCAATATCAAGGCACTTCGCTCAGATCGAGGTGGTGAATACCTAAGTCATGCATTTACTGACTATCTAAAAGAGTGTGGGATTATCTCACAGCTCACTCCGCCAGGAACACCGCAATGGAATGGTGTGTCCGAGAGGAGAAATAGAACGTTACTTGATATGGTTCGTTCTATGATGAGTCAGGCTACTCTTCCCTACTCCTTTTGGGGTTTTGGGCTGGAAACAGCTGCAAAAGTACTAAACCGAGTGCCATCCAAGGCAGTTTCAAAGACGCCATATGAGTTATGGTATGGGAAACAGCCAAGCTTGACATTTATCAGGATCTGGGGCTGCGAGGCTTATGTCAAGAAGCTCGCCTCTGGGAAACTAGAGAGCAGATCTGACAAATGTATCTTTGTCGGTTACCCTAAGGAAACTAAGGGTTATTATTTCTACGATCCCAAAGAGAACAAGGTTTTTGTTGCTCGGACGGCCATATTTCTTGAGAAGGAGTTTCTTCTGCAAGAGGCCAGTGGGAGAGAAATAAAGCTGGATGAGATTCCAGAGGAAGGACAAAGTGCTCAAGCAGAGTTGGATGAGCCTGAGCCGGTAGAACAGGTTATTGAACAACCTGAGGCTCAGATATCACGGGAACCGCGAAGATCGGGAAGGATTCGTCGACAGCCTGAGCGCTATGACGGAGTCTATATCATTGGCAATGATGAACCCCTTACTTATGCGGATGCGGTCAGTGGACCGGAGTCAGCGAGATGGCTTGAAGCTATGCGCGCCGAGATGGACTCCATGTCAGATAACCAGGTCTGGGATTTGGTTGATCCGCCTCCGGGAGTTATCCCTATAGGCTGTAAATGGATCTTCAAGAAGAAGATTGACATGGATGGTAACGTGGTTACCTATAAAGGCAGGCTAGTTGCGAAAGGTTTCAAACAAATCTACGGGATAGATTATGATGAAACTTTCTCACCTGTAGCCATGTTTAAGTCTATTCGGATTCTTTTCGCGATAGCTGCATATTATGATTATGAGATTTGGCAGATGGATGTGAAAACAGCTTTCCTTAATGGAAATCTGGATGAGGATGTGTATATGACACAACCAGAAGGTTTCACTAATCCAGCAGATCGTCATAAGATATGCAAGTTAAAGAAGTCTATTTATGGACTTAAACAAGCATCCAGAAGCTGGAATATTCGTTTTGATGAATCAGTTACGGAATTTGATTTCATCAAGAACGAGGATGACCCGTGTGTATATAAGAGGTTTAGTGGGAGCGTGATTACTTTTCTAGTCCTCTACGTCGATGACATCTTGATCATTGGAAATGATATTCCTGAAATGCATGCTGTTAAGGCATGGCTGAGGAAATGTTTCCAGATGAAAGATCTAGGAGAAGCAGCCTATGTGTTAGGTGTGAAGATCTACAGGGATAGATCTAAGAGGCTTCTCGGGCTGTGCCAGAGTACTTACATCGATAAGGTCCTGGAGAGATTTCATTTAGAGAATTCTAAACGAGGATATCTTCCAGTCAGACATGGTCTGAATCTTTCGAAGAGTCAGTGTCCACAAACACAGACTGAGAAAGATGAAATGAACAATACGCCTTATGCTTCGGCTATTGGTTCTATAATGTATGCGATGTTGTGTACTCGCCCAGACGTCGCTTACGGGTTAAGCGTGACCAGTCGTTACCAGAGTAATCCAGGTATGGCGCACTGGATTGCAGTCAAGAACATTTTAAAATATCTGCGGAGGACCAAAGATATGTTCTTGATATATGGTGGTCAGGAAGAACTCAGTATAGAGGGATATACTGATGCTTCGTTCCAGAGTGACCAGGATGATTTCCGATCGCAATCAGGCTATGTTTTTAGCTTGAATGGAGGTGCTGTGGTGTGGAAAAGTTTCAAACAGTCAACTGTTGCTGATTCCACAACAGAAGCCGAGTATGTTGCAGCCTCGGAAGCATCCAAGGAGGCAGTGTGGATTCGTAAGTTCGTGAGAGAACTTGGTGTCGTTCCTTCGAGTGCAGATCCTTTGGTTATCTTCTGTGATAACACTGGAGCAATCGCACAAGCAAAGGAACCACGGTCGCACCAGAAGTCCAAGCACATACAGAGACGGTTTCATTTGATCAGGGAGATCATAGATCGTGGCGAGATCAAAGTATGCAAGGTTCATACAGATGACAATCTGGCTGACCCGCTTACCAAGCCTCTGGCGCAGCAGAAGCATGAGAAGCACTGTAATAATATGGGTTTGAGATTTCTCAACCATTAGATTAAGTGCAAGTGGGAGATTGTTGGGGTATGCCCTTAAGGCTAATGTTTGAGGCCTATGGGAATGTATCTGTATCATGTAATAAACTGTTATGTTTATAAAGGCATGGTTGTTATTCAGTTAGCTACATTGTCTGCTGCAATATATGTTCTTCTGAATAATGTCTCAAAGCTGTTCAGCTGGGCTGACAAGCTATTATGTCCTTAGTCGATGTATCTTGGTGAACATGAGACAGCCTCGATATGGTTAAGACTAATATGTGTTCTAATCTTATAGGATGCTTCGAGCATGGAATAAGATGTAGACTCATGGGTGCATGGGATGTACTGGACAGACCCTACTAGGATGTTCAGTTGTTTGTCACAACGTGAATATTCCTTGTATAAGACAAGTGGCACATTTCCTCTGACTTGAGATCACTTGTGTTTCCTAAATGATGATTGTCATTATTTTGAGTTAGTTCAATATCATTTGAAACATAATGATTATAGACTATCTTGGATGGTGAGCTTGAGTCAGGTTAGGGCACTAGTGATAGACACAGGATTGCCGTCTCCTTGTTTAAGGAGTGTGATGTTCTAAAGGGGCCCCCTGGATGAGATGATTGAGAGAGTGTATGGCCATACCCAGGTGACAGTGTTCATCTGATCTAATCATGCTCATCATATTGGAGTTACGAGCTTGACAGGCTTGTCCAATAAGAACATCCAGTGGCAAAGGAAATATGTATGCTTTGTGAAGTCGATTCACACTTGTGCTGTTTTTGGGTGTAGTCTTGGAAGACTCTTTCCTTTATATCGGGAGACAGTGATGTGTTGCTAGATACCCCTCACTGATCGTGATAATGAGAGTTATCGTTACCGACATTTAAAGGAAACCCTCAGGGTCGCACAATTTGATGATATGGCTTACTTAAGTCAGATCGTGTGGACTGAATTGTTCGGGTTCAGTTTAAAGGGATTTAAGCTCTGATTGTGAGTGAGATCTGGTCTGATCATGTTTGATTGATTAGGGCTAGGGATCGGTAAGCTTCGATCGGGAGATTGGATGCTAGATCATTGAGATCAGGAGCATCAAAAGATCAACGGTCAGATCAAGCACCTTAGGGTTTAATGTGATCTGGACGATCGGGAGATTGGATGCTAGATCATTGAGATCAGGAGCATCAAAAGATCAACGGTCAGATCAAGCACCTTAGGGTTTAATGTGATCTGGACTAATTGCTTGGGTTATTTGGTCTTGAACCAAACCAAAATGAACCAGCTCATTGGTTGAGCGTATGGTTCACTTTAAGAGAGATTTGCGATTGGGGTAAACCCATGATCGCAAGTGGAAGTATGGTTTTCTATTATTAGAAAACATGTCACTTACGTGACCACGTTCCGTGTGGACTCTCTTCACGCTTCCCTCTCGCCCTATTGTCGCCGCTCGGGGTTGTCCTTGAGACATTCGCTTGTGGAGAAGTGGTGGTCGACATTGGGGAGAGGTTTTCGCCAAGCAAGGAGATCTTCATCCCTTCATACGACAAGCACTTCTTGGAGACTTGCTAGCACAAGTTGCACCAA
The DNA here is from genome assembly GCA_027563935.2 of Costus lasius. NCBI lineage: Eukaryota > Viridiplantae > Streptophyta > Magnoliopsida > Zingiberales > Costaceae > Costus > Costus lasius. The sequence goes on along the minus strand of CM050454.1, from coordinate 57,509,078 downwards.
GAGAGTAGGCGGCTTCCTCATCTTGTGTGCGAAACTTAGGAGAAGTTCTCGATTGATCTTTCCTTCCAAGGCGCCATCCTCTAATGGCTATGGTATGAATTGCATCTTCTTCTATTATGTTTTAAGGTTGATCACATAATGCATGCGCAATGATTCTTTGAAGCCCTTCCGTCCGCTGCATGTTATAATTTGCGCCACTTTAGGGTTTTCGCTCCCCCTAGAAGGGGACCCCCCTTACATGTTAAGGGGTACTTCACCTTAAACCTCACTTATAGGGGTTGATGTAATTCTTCTATTATTGAGCTAGCGTTTGGAGTGAGTTTTGCTAGCTTATTCGAGATCTTCCAGGTCCTTGACTATGGTACTGGTAGACTCCATTTGTGCCTTATTTGCTTGTGGTCCCTGCCTCCATCATACCCCTTCTTGGATTGCTCCAAGTTGAACCTCTCCAAGACTTTATCAATGCAGTTACGCTGACTAAGGGCTAGGAGCCTCTTGGATCTATCCCGGTAGATCCTCACGCCTAGGATATAGGCAGCTGCCCCTAAGTCCGTCATCTCGAAACACTTCCTCAACCATGTGTTCACAGATTGAAGACTAGGGATGTCATTCCCGATGAGTAGTATGTCATCGACATATAAGACCAGAAAAGTCACTAAGCCCCGACTTAATTTTCTATACACACAGGCGTCATCTTCGCTATTGATAAAGTCATAATATATTACTGCCTCATCAAACCAAACATTCTAACTTTAAGAAGCTTGCTTTAATACATAAATAGATCTTTTAGCCTGCATACCTTATTGGCCTCTACAGGATAAATGAAGCCATTAGGTTGTGTCATATACACATCCTCTGTTAGCTTCTCGTTAAGGAACATTGTTTTAACATCTATCTATCATATCTCATAGTCATGATATGCAGCTATAGCAAGCAAAATTTGAATGGATTTAATCATGGCAACTAGCGAGAAAGTTTCACCATAGTCCACCCCATGGACCTGTCTGAATCCTTTAACCATAAGTCTACCCTTATAGGTAACTATGTTGCCATCCATGTCAGTCTTTCTTTTGAAGACCCATTTACACTCTATGGGTTTTACCCCATCAGACAGCTCAACCAAATCCCAGACTTGGTTAGTCGACATGGAATCCATCTCAGATCTTATGGCCTCAAGCCCTTTCTTGGAGTTCGGTCGAGTGACCACCTCATCATAGGCTCTAGGCTCATCCTCGATGATGAAGATCCCATCGTGTTGAGTCGGCAGTGATGTCTTATATTTTTATAGCCATTTAGACTAATATTTACCAATGAATCGAGACCTATTTTCATACTTTTTACATCTCTTTTCGGCTTATTTTATTAATTTTCTTCAGAAGCTTCACTTTTTGTTATGTTGATGAATACAGGACAATTCACTCACTTTTGGAACTATTTGGAGGTATATTCATGTCCTCGAGTGAATCAGGAACCTTGACGAGAAGTTTCGCTTCAAACGGAGCTAATTTATAGAATTACGGTCGAGACCATAATCTGCATTATGGCCGTAATTTCTAGTTTGAATTATCAAGAAATCTATCTTAATTCAAGCATAATCATATTCCGAAGGTGTGCTCTCAATTTTTTAAAAATAAGCCTTTCAAAAGACAAATAGTTCGACAAAAGACATTATGGGTATAGCCGTAATTTCACCCTGCCCGTAATCTTCCCACCGGCGACCTTTGATGTCATATTTAGGCTGGAATTCAAGTTAAGTCAAAGGTCAACTCACACGCAAAATTTCAAATGAAACAGAGTTCGTTACAGAAATTACAGACATGCCCATAATCTCAGTACACCCGCAATGGTGTTAAGAGCATTAAGTACATTGGAGGGCTGCATTAATTGGGTCATAACTTTTTCGTTACAACTCCGATTTGGGCGTTTTTGGTGTCATTACGACGATCTTTTAATGGCCCATAAAGTGTATGAATGTTTCAAGAGCCAAATAGAATTGAAGCCGACATTACAGCCATGCCCGTAATCTTCATTACACCCATAATCTCACTTGCGCAGCCTAAACTTAAAAGTGGCATAACTCTCTCATTATAGCTCCGTTTTGAACGTTCTTGGTGTCGAAACGCAGATAATTAAGAGATATATCAAGTAATACGTTCATAAATGGGTTTTGATTCTATAAAATGGGTGAAAATCCCCTTGCATTGGCGACGAGTCTTGGCTTGGTGTGAAGTTATTGGTGAAAATTTTGGGAGAAGATCTCTTGTGCTTCTATTCATGAAGGCTTGGAGGGAGAAGATTTTGACCCTTTCCAAAGATTTTGTTGTCTTCTATCTTCAATTCTTTCTTATATCTCCTTCTTCTTATAGAGTTTTGCACATAAACGACGCTATGTTAGCGTAATCCTTTTGTCAGAACTAAGGGTGTAGTCTCATTTTTTGTATCTCATTCTCAAACTTGTTATTTCAAAGCAAATGCAAATTTTACTTGTGTTTATTCATTCTATGTCACTTTATCCCTATAATTACCTTGATCACGTAATTTCTTTTCTCGGGCATCGCAAGAAGGACCGAAAGGTGAATTGCGACGCTAGATCTGCTAGTTTGAACATACTCTAACTTGTCAAAAAATGGGGCAGGATTTGTATGAGGAAATTTATAGTATCTCTGAACCCATTGGATCAATTTAGGTATGGTGAGCTATGAAAGTAGGACGCCAATCTAGATTGATACCGGATTATCCCATCGAAAGAGGGTAATTTATACCTTTTGATACCTCCTTGAACACTTTTAAAATTGCTTTGCTATAATTTTGACTTGTTTGGATTTGAGATCCATCAACGATACGAACGCGACGTTCCGATATCTCTAACCCCTGTTTTCTACCAAAAACTTTCTCTTGCTAGATTCGATTTACTTTAAGTTATATTTGCTTTACTTTTCATAATTTCAAACTACTTGATCTGATTGTCTTGCTACTAGTTCATAATATTTTGGTACTTGATCACTGTCCCTGTGGGATCGACATCTGAAGTACTACTGTGACAAAACTATCACGCTTACGGTTAGTTGTGCATTAGTATGACACACATCAAGTTTTGGCGCCGTTGCTAGGGATAGGAAATCAATATCGAAGTAATTTAGCAATTGGTTGACTAGACGTTTTGTTTCTTTTGCTATTGCTTTTGTTTCTTTGTATTTGTTTGTTTGTTCTTGTTGCTTTGTTTTGTTTGTTTTATTGTGATTTAGTTTTTCTCTCTATCTTTGTTATTTGTGCTTAACTATTATATGCAAAGAGGTTTACGATCATGTGGACTTAAAGATCTGTACGAGCTTGATCAAGAAATTGAAAGGACGTTCCATCACAGGAGATGATTAAAGGAATTGAGTGCTAGAGAAGCATCAGGGATTATTGAACCCATTCCTATCGATCTACCGATGGCGAACAACAATAGAACTTTAAAGGATTTTGCTGCTCCTAATGCGCAGGGTGTTCACTCAAGTATTTCTCAACCTCTACTGGAGGCTAATAGCTTTGAGATAAAGCCCTCCCTCTTATCGATGGTTCAGCAGAACCAATTCGGAGGTCTACCTTCTGAAGACCCGAACATGCACCTATCAATTTTCTTGGAGTTCTGCGACACGACAAAGATGAATGTTGTTTCTAGCAATGCGCTGCGACTACAACTCTTTCCATTATCTCTCCGGGATAGAGCTCGAAACTGAATATATTTTCTCCAGCCTAAATCGCTAACTACTTGGGAACAGCTTTCCCAAGCATTTCTCTCGAAGTACTTTCCCCCAAGCAAAACTGTCCAACTGCGAAACCAGATCACCGGTTTCACCCAAAAAGATGGCGAATATCTGTATGAACCTTGGGAGCGATTCAAGGAACTTCAACGCTTATGCCCACACCACAGTTTGGAAAAATGGGTAATTGTTCATACATTTTACCATGGTCTTAACTATAATATGCGTCTTACTGTAGATGCAGCCGCTGCTAGTTCAATCATGAACAAAAACGTCAACGACGCAAAGAATTTACTAGAGGATATATGGCATTGAATCTCAACCAATGGGCTGGAGACCAACGAGGTACATCATCTAGGGCTATTGCACCAGGTAAGTATGAATTGGATGCCTTAAGTTCTTTAGCTTCTAAGGTTGATTCACTATCTCAAAAATTGGATTCATTGAATGTCAATTCTGTTGATTCAAGTTCTAATCCTTCTATATGTGAGATATGTGGAATTATGGCGCACAGCTTTGCTAATTGCTAGTTAGTTGTTTCTCAACCCTCGAAACCACAACAAGAATATGTTAATGCTGTAGGGAACCAAAATCCAAGACCACAAAATGATCCCTACTCCACTACATACAACCCTGGTTAGAGAAACCACCCTAACTTCTCTTATTGGAACAACCTCAACCTTGCTCCACAATCGAACTATAGACCTCCTCCTGGATTTCAACCTCGACCATATGCACGACAACCTCAAAGGACCTCACTTGAAACAATCATGGAAAATTTCATCTCCTCTCAGACCAAAACCAATGAGAGTGTTAATGATATGATGCCTCATATGTCATCCAGACTGGACTCCATTGAAGCCCACAATAAACAGGTAGATATACAGTTGGCAAACCTAGCCACCATTCTAGCTAGACCCGCAGGTAGGTTACCTTCCCAACCTGAACAGAACCCACGAGATAATTGCAGTGCAATTACTACTCATAGTGGTAAGCAACTGAAGAAACCGAGAGTACCTGATTCAAACCTGAGTCTTAACACATCTACTAGTAATGTACCTGAACTCGAGAGACCACGTGAGGAGAAAGACGAACATGTAAATGAACCAGCTTATGCTCCACCACCGCCTTACAAGCCACCAATTCCATTCCCTAAAAGACTGGCAAAGGCAAAGCTGGATAAACAATTTGGGAAATTTTTTAAATTTTGAAAAAGTTGTATATTAACATCCCCTTCACTGAAGCTTTAACGCAGATGCCCACATATGCAAAATTTTTGAAAGACATTCTTTCAAACAGACAGAAGTTAGAAGAACTAGGCATAGTGGCACTAACTGAAGAGTTGCCATAAATCAAAATAAGCTTCTAGATAAATTGAAAGATCTGGGAGTTTTTTGATACCATGCAAAATAGGGGATTTGACTTTTGAACATACGTTATGTGATTTGGGCGCTAGTGTTAGTTTAATGCCATTTTCTACATGAGGGAAACTTGACATTAGCGATGTGAAGGCAACACCAATTTCTCTGCAACTTGCTGATCGCTTAGTGTGCAAGCCGGCAGGAATCCTGGAAGACGTTCCGATGAAGGTCGGAGATTTCTTCATTCCAGTCGACTTCGTCATGCTCGAGATGGAGGAGAACATGAAACTACCGATAATTATAGGAAGACCATTCCATGTGACTGCCGGAGCAGTCACTGACATCAAAAATGGAAAATTAGCCTTAAACATTGGTGAGGAGGCTATTGAATTTGATTTAGCATGAAGTCTAAAACACCCTTCTATCGCATGTTCATGTTGTAGCTTGGATGTCATTGATGAAGTTGTTATAGATGAGAATCCCGTAACCGATGGGATGCTAGATGACCCGCTGGAAGTCTGTCTTTTGGAGAGTCCAAATGTAGAGAAGAATGATGAAGCTCAAGCTTACGTAAAAATAATGGACTCAGCTGAAAAAATGAGCCCCCATAAGATGAAGGCTGAACATTTTGACCAAATAACATCACAGGTAGGCGAGGTAAGAAAGATTGAGTTGAAATCTCTTCCTCATAATTTGAAGTATGAATTTTTGGATGATGATTCTACCTTGCCTGTGATTGCGAATGCAAACTTGACTGAAATTCAGACAGAGCAATTACTTGCTGAAATTAAACTTCATAAAATGGTCATAGGCTATTCCTTGGATGATATCAAAGGAATTGACCCATCTGTCTATATGCATAGGATTCTCTTGGAACAAGAAAGTAAACCCTCTGTGGAGTTTCAATGATGACTAAATCCAAGCATGAAGGAGGTCGTAAAGAAAGAGATCCTTAAACTACTAGACGCGGGAGTCATCTACCCGATATCAGACAACCGATGGGTGAGCCCTATCCACGTCGTACCCAAAAAGGGTAGGTAACAGTTGTCAAGAATGAGCAGAATGAGCTAGTTTCGATCCGTACTGTAAGCGGATGGCAAATGTGTATAGACTACCGGAAGCTCAACAAAGTGATGCGAAAGTACCACTTTCCTCTACCCTTTATCGATCAAATGCTTGAGCGTCTTGCCCATAATGCTTATTTTTGCTTTCTTAACGGATTTTCTGGTTTTCTACATATCCCGATTCACCAAGAGGGTCAAGAAAAGAAGACCTTTACTTCTCCATACACAACATTCGCATACAAGAGGATGCCATTCGGACTATGCAATGCACCAGCCACATTTTAGCGATGCATGATGGCGATCTTCTCTGACTATAATGATGATTTTATGGACATCTTTATGGATGACTTCTCGATATATGGTCGATCTTTTGAATCTTCTTTAGCTAATTTGTCCAAGGTTTTGCAGCGATGCGAGGAAGTGAACCTCGTACTGAACTGGGAGAAGTGCCATTTTGTGGTACAAGAAGGGATTGTATTAGGACATCTTATTTTTGAACGTGGGATTGAAGTCGATCAAGCTAAAGTGCAAGTAATCGAAAGCATGAATCCACCAACTTCAATCAAAGGAATCCGCAGTTTCCTCGGACACAACCGGATTCTATAGAAGATTCATTAAAGATTTCTCAAAGATAGCCCGGCCACTGACCAATATGCTCTGTAAGGATTCGGAATTCTGTTTTGATGATGACTGTTTGTAGGCGTTTGAGAAACTTAAGAAAGCTCTTATCTCCGCACCCATTATGCAGCCCGCTGATTGGACCTTACCCTTTGAGCTAATGTGTGACGCGAGCGACTTTGCTGTCGGAGCTATTCTGGGACAAAGAAGAGACAAAAAGCTTCACGCAATATATTATGCCAGCTGCACTTTAGATGAAGGACAAATCATATATTACACGAGCGACTTATCCATCGTCTTTGCATTTGAGCGTTTGACAAATTTCATTCTTACTTGATTAATTCCAAAGTCATTGTTTATACAGATCACGCAGCAATCAAGTATTTGATGAGTGAGAAAGACGCAAAGTCATGACTGATACGATGGATATACTTCTCCTTCAAGAATTTGATTTGGAAATAAGAGATAAGAAGGGAGCTGAAAATGTGGTGGCTGGCCATTTGTCACGTTTGCTTCTGAACAAAGAAGATGTTTCTAATGATATGGAAATCAATGATTGATGGAGGGGCCAGCCCTGCCCCAAGAAGGTCTGGAAGGACTAGGAGGAAGCCCCTCAGATATGGCTTTTCATCCTAGGTCACCTTTCTTTCCTTATTTATAGTTTCCTTATTTGCCTTGAATAAAAGCCCTAGTGCATTGTGTAGTTTCCTTATTTGGTCATGCATTACTTCCTAGAATAGTCTACTGGTTTTTGTGTCAATAATTGGGCAGGTTATAGCCCAGCTCAAGGGAAGCTAGGAAGCTCAAGCTAAGCCACTCAAGTAAAGCTCCAATTATGGAAGGAGGCACTTCAACTACTTCAACTAAAGACTTCAAGTTGAAGGGGCTCACAATGAATGCAACTCCACCTTCCAAATTAACCAAGGCGCCACCTAATATGAAGAAGATTTTGAATGATATAAACCAGCCCACAAATTGCCAAGTGAAGAACCATCAATGCGCCTAGCCATCAAGGATCAATCTAGATCCACAAATCAAGGGATCATCATCTAGATCCCCAATTTGTGGAGCCACCTTTGGAAGCCTCTAGCCGCCCATGCATCTTGAAGGAAGTTTTTCGAATTCAAATAAATCCATTGCAAGAAGCGCCATCTCATCCAAGCAAAGAAGGAAGGAGCCCAAGAGAATTCGGCTACAAGAAAGAAAGAATTTGAAATTCAAAATTGAGGATGGCAATGTTTTAATTGAGCATTAATTACCTCCATAATGTTGTGATTTGCGCCTAGGGTAAAATGTCACCCTTGCCCATGGCTTGTTGAGCCTATAAATTGTAACCTCCTCTCTCTTTGTCTATTAGTTGCCTAGTGAAAAAAATCCTTGAGTTAGCATTGGTGCTTGTGTCGCCTAAAGAAGTTTTCTACCTCCCCTCTCCTCTAAAGGGCCGAGCCCTTTCCCTTCTCCCCCCCCCCCCCTTCTTCTCAAGCTCTCAACGCATCCAACCTTTGAAGGACTTTGCTTACTCTTGGTGAGGCTCTAAAGGATCTCATCCACCTTGATCTCGGCAAGCAACAAAGACTCTTCATGGTTCTTTCACTTTCGGCTAGCATGAAGGCAACACCAACAAGACTTCAATATCGGCTAAGTTCTTTCCCCTCTTCCTTCTATGGTTTCTAGAACTTGTCCCTACACTAATCTGAATTTTATTTGAAGGTGACGCAAGGAGTTGGAGGAATCTTTCCCTAAGCGCAAGGCTTCCTTCTTTCCCCCTCTTTCTCTTTAGTTAAAGTGTTAAGGGAACTTGTGAGGCTTAACCTCCCCCTTAGTTTTGCTTTGTAATATGAATCCGTGGTGTGTGCGGATCTCGTTTGTCTGTGTTTGTTTGTAATGATGCAATACCTTCCATCAGAGTAGGACCGTTGAAGATCGGGACGTTACGATCCTTCTATGCTCAAGGATCGCACTGTGAGTATTCCTACTAGTCTTTCAATTTGTAGTTTAATTGCTATTTCTTTGGTAGTCTAAATTGTTTAGTGTCGTTTTTCCTATTTATAAAATACAAAAAATATTTTCCAACTTCGTTAGAGTAAATTCGGGTTTTATCTAAAAATACAAAAAAATTATTTTCTTAAAGCGTTGTTTGAATGCACCCTTACTTGTGAGTGATACCACCCCCATCAGTTTGGTATCAGAGCCTATCTTAGAATAGAATTTTAGCCTCAAAACTATTTTTCAACTTCTAAGACTTTTCTTGGACCTAGGTGTTTTAAAGAAGTGGTTTGTCATAATCTGCTACTATACTTATCATACTACCTTTAGTAGCCTTATTTTTCAAAACTACTCTTTTCAAAACTACTACCACCATGACTACTAGATCAGGAGCAAATTATAATAACCACCCTGAATCCAATGATATTACTAGACAAGCTGAACCTAATGACATGGCTAGACTCTTTAACATGATGGCGTCCTTCCAAGAGGAACTTAGGGATATTAGAGCTAGGCTCCCAAATCCTGAAAATCTTAGGGATGATAGACCCCCTAGTCGGCCCTCAAGTGAACCCATCCTAGGTGAACATCCCCAAAACAATAGGAACCATAATAGGAGAGTCCAAGAACCTGAATGGGAAGAGCCACATGCTCGACCTTATCAAAGACCCAGGGAGGACCAAGAACCTGAGTGGAATGAGCCACGTGCTCAACCCTACCACAGACCTAGGGAGGATGAAGTGCAACGCAACATCAAACTTTCACCCCCAACCTTTAGTGGTTCCCTTGACCCGAGAGAGTTCCTAGATTGGGTAGACAAACTTGAACGGTATTTTGACTGGAGCATGATGCCAAGTCAATCCAAGGTTAGGTTCACCCGATGTCTCTTAGAAGGTACTGCTAGGTTATACTGGACAAGCATAGAGAAGAACATAGAGTTGTTTAGGCGCCCTCCTATTGAGAGATGGGAAGACATGCGAGACAAACTTAGGGAAAAATATGTCCCTCCCTATTTCCAACTTAAGATTATTGATGAAGCCATGAGCCTAGTCCAAGGTAGCCTAAATGTCATCGACTACACCACTAGGTTTGATGAACTCCTTTTGAGGAGTGGCATCCATGAGGAACCCCATGTCTCCCTTAGTAGGTACAAGAATGGACTTAGACCCGAGATCAAAAGGGGAATGACCTATTTCCAAATAGAGTCTAGGGAAGTCGCCTACCAAAGAGCCTTAGAGGTAGAGGAAAACATAAAGAGAGCCTTTAGGAGAGAGTTAAGTTCCCCTAGAACTTATCCTAAGGCGCCCTCCTCAAGTCCCTTTAGCTCTCAACCCAAAGCCCCAACACCAACACCCTCTAGACCTAGGACTGTCCAAGAACCTAGAGTCACTTGCCATGCTTGCAACCAAGTAGGACACTATATGAAAGACTGTCCCAAGAGGGTCCTGTACTTAGGTGAGGAAAAATGTGAAGAAACCTATGAGGAAAACCATGAGGAAATCCATAACCCTGACTCTGGTTGTACGGTTTGGGAAGAACTAGCTTATGATAGTAGTGAAGAACAAACCCACGACACATTAGGAGTGGTTAGGTGCACCCTAATCAAACCTACCCCAACCGAGGACTGGCGTAGGACCAGTATTTTCCACACCTACACGAAATGCAATGGTAACATGTGCAAAGTAGTGATAGATGGGGGAAGTAGTCTGAACGCGGTCTCTCACACAGCCTTAGTAAAATTCAACCTTAAGGCAGAACCGCACCCCAATCCCTATAGCATATCCTGGGTCAATCAATCTAGTGTCCCAGTCACCCATAGGTGCTTAGTGCCCCTTCAGTTTGCCATCTACCAAGGCAAGATTTGGTGTGACATCATAACCATGGATGTCGCCCAAGTCTTACTCGGTCGCCCGTGGTTATACGTGTCACATCCCGTTATCTTAACCCCAAACAAGTAACACAGGTCATAGAGAAACAGGATGTTATCATACAAGATCGATTCACATGCTAGGTAAAACCAAGTTCAAGAAAACACGATCTGAAAATTTTCGAGAATCCATACATAGAATCTCAGCGAAAACACAATTTCAGAAATGTACCTGCCACCACGCAATACTTGCACTAGACATATGCAAGTTCACATTTATATCAAATCCGATTGCAAAAACATAAGTCGACTCAAAATTCAAAGCAAAGCCACAAAATCGATTCTATAAACTCATGAAAATAACATGAATAATACCAAACACCGAAACCAGGCCAAAGCCCGCGGTGACACAAAAATCAAAACTTCAAAACTTAAAAACTGCCACAACCGGCAACACAAGTTCACATAATTCGGCCACAACCGGCCCCAGTTAATTAACCAGCATAATATCCATATCAACGCTAACTCAAGAAATGCGCCCCTGCTCTACACCTGAAAATAGTGAGGGAGTGAGCTACACAGCCCAGTGAGTGGATAGTCTCAAACGACCATCCATAACATACACTCAAAAATACATGCAGATTATTTTAAAAACATTTAACAGAATATCATGTCAACATATAACAAAATTAAAGGACAGAACTCATATAAAACAATCAGGTGTAAACTGCTAAGACATCGTTGTCACCAAAGAGTAACCAGGGTTTTAGAGCTATACTCTAAACCAACTAATGACTTAATTGTTCTAGTTGTCCAGCATAATCAATAGTGACCATTATGGTCCAACCCGGCTTTGGCCTAAGCACTGGGAGAAGCCTGCAAATCACATGCAACATATATACATGGACAGTGTGTAGACTCAAGAGGTAATCACCACCCGGTCAAGATGTGATACCTTGATCTACACCACCCCATAATCACAAAAATCTAAGCGTCTAAGAGTGATGACATCAAGAGGTGGCCCCTGTCCGACCAAGACATGGCACTTTGCGTCTTATATCACTCGTTCTCCCAAAGGGTTCCTTAACTGGACAACACCAGACACATCTTATATCTTATTTCACAAAAGTGGACTCCTAAGTGTCAACTAAACTCTAGGATAGTCATTTTTATCACAATAATCACATCAGGCAGGCTGAACAACAACCCCCTCACATATCACAATACAGGGCTGAAATCTCCAACCCTTAACATATCACATATAGACTATCCCCTTGAGTACACAGTTACACTTAGCCTTAGTCCTAACCATTCCATGATCACAACACATATTATTCGAAAATCACATAACCACATAATATTCGAAAATCACATAACCACATAATATTCAAAAATCACATAATCACATAATATTCAAAAATCACATAATCACATAGTAGTGTAGTCCTTAGGTTTCATGCTGATTAGTTCAGTCTAACCTTGCTATGTTATCACCCAAAGTTATCAATCAATATTTCATGTCATTACTTTCTGCATACACCATTCAATTAAAAATACATAATAATACAGAAAATTCACTAAATTTCGTTCACAATTAACATAAATGCAGAATATCACATATTCATAGTTTTCTACTAGTTCTGATAACAAAAGACAGAAATACCCCTAGTTCAAAGTTTAAGTCAAACAAGAAAAGTTATCCAAAAATTTCGTAAAAATATTCATTACGTCCCTCATGATCCCTAGATTCGTAATTTCAAGTTTTCCCCCAATTTTAACTAGGAAATTTACCGAATTACCCCTAGGTCAATTTCAGTCAACAGAAACTTTTATTTCTAAAAATTCCCAAAAAAATACAGTAGAATCCTCATATACCTAATTTCATGAATATCAAGTTTTCCCCAATTTTTACCCATGCATTTGGAAGCTCCCAACTTTCCTGATTTTTAGCATCTAGATCTCTCGGCACTCATCCTGGTTATGTTTTCCTGTTGCCGCTACTTTCTCTTGATTTCAATATGCTTCATCGGCAATGGTCCCCAAGCGTAAGACCGGAGCCCGGAAGTCTACTATGCATGTACCTGCTATTCCTTTCCGCTAGCCTGCTTCTTCGGCCGTTCCACCCTCTTCCTCAGACGCTGCACCAAGTCCACATGCTATTTTTAGATTTCCCATGTGACATACTTTTCAAGCTCACAAGTGCAGTCAAATTCTCTAGCGCAAGATAATACATACATGTTAACTAGACATATTCACTATGGGCACTCTACGCTTTTCTGATGACATCGAATGGATGTTTGACCAGATCGGATGGCACAAGTTCATCCACATGACTCATCCCACATATATTTCACTATGCTTGGAGTTCTTTAGTTCTTTGGAGGTACAGCTAAACTCCAATGATGATGATGACATTGGGTAGATCGCATTTAGATTGGGAGGAGTGGAGCATGGCCTTGATCTTATCCAGCTTAACCGCATCTTCGGCTTTCCTCTGCTTGCACCACATATTCCACCATTTGAGTACAGGGAGCACGAGTTTTGGGCATCCATTAGCAATGGCACCTCTTATTCCGCTGGTTTTGCTCGTGCCAGTAGTATCAGTAACCCAGTTCTACGCTATGTCCATCATTTCCTAGCTCATACTATTTTTGGACGAGGCGAGAGTGACGACATGGTGCGTCAGGGAGAGGTACTTTACTTATGGGCCATGCTCCATTCCTTTCAATTAAATACTGGCTAATTTTTGGTTAAACAATTGTTGAAAGTATCTCGAGCTAGTAAGGGGCAGATAGTTATGGGAGCACTGGTCACTTCCATTGCTCTTGCTGTTGGCATCGACCCGAGTGGCATGGAGATAGCCACTGGCAGCACACGCCTGGACCTCGATTCATGTCTCTCTATGCACATGATTATCAAGAGAGGAGACTCCTACTTCCTCTTCTTCAGAGATGGGACACAGCCGATGCCTCTTCCATGCCAGGACCACACCACTATCAGAAACATAAGCAATTTGAAGATACGCCCTATTAATGCTTCCACCACTGCAGCTGCTGCGAGTGTACCACCATTGAGTTTCATACCACCTTCCCCCTCGGGCGGATTCTTTGCCTATACGGGTCAGTATTCCTCTTCCTCTTCCAATGTTGAATCACTTTTGAAACAACTGTTATAAGAACAACAAAGGCGAGGGGAGTATTTTCAACAAATGTTTTCACACTTGGAGGAAAGACAACACAAGATCTGCCAAGAACTGTCCCACCAGAGCTCTAGACTTGGGAGGATGGCTATTGAGCAGAACCCACAGGGGAAGTTTCTAACTTTTCTCTGGACCCTGTTTAGTGAGCTGTGGGCCACACTGTTACCATATGAGGAGGATGAGACAGAGATACGTGGTGATGGAGATGACGATGACGATGAGGACCCGGAGGAGGTTGATGTCAGTTCTGACACAGATGGAGAGGACTAATTCAGTGAGTTTCTGCACACCTATCTCCAAATTTTGTGATCGTTCATTGCTATGCATAATTCAAGTCCGGGAGATAGAGGGTTTTGATATATGTTTTACTCTGTTTTGTTATGCACTCCAAACATATAGTAACTCTTAACTTATTGTGATGGATGATTACAGCACTTTTGCTTTGTTATATAGTACTTGTCTTGTGTTATATGGTGTTTGTGTTATGCTTTTTCTCTATTTTGGTTTTGTTATTTTCTGAATGCACCCTTGATTTTTGACAATTGGATTACACTCTACAACTATTTTCTCATGCTGAAACTGTTCTGATTTCAACAAGATTCATGATAGCTTCATATTTATATTGATTCCATGGACATCATTATGTTTTGAATCTTGGTTCAAGGTCATGATTTCATTTGATTATTCTATTTGATGGATAAGGTTAGTGAAGTGATAGATCCACTTTTTGATTGAGATATTTCCTCTTACTGTATGCTTATGATCTTTTTGTAGAAGTATATTACTCTATCAATTTGATTCTCCTTGCTAGATGTTGGAATTACTCAATGCACTAATCCATGCCTCTCATAACTTGTTATTCATTTAAAAAAAATAGACTCCTCTACTTGGCACTGCATAAAATTGACCGTGGAACCTAAGAAAAGAGTTGAAGTCAAAAATAAAAATTGAGAGGACAATAAAACAAATAAGAGTGTATTGATGTTTTCCCAACTCATGTTTTTGGATGAATCAGGTTTGAACTAAGTACATATACCACACAGGAGATTACTGCATTTCACAAAGTTAAGTCTTATCTGACTTTGGTTTCTGGATCTTCACGACTTTATTCTTGATGATAGATGATTATTTTGGATACCTTGACTTGTTGAGCATTGTTCATAATGATATCTCCGTTGGATATTTTACAAGCTTGACTTGAACTTTTTCTGATTACCACTCTTATTTACTTTAAATGCTTGAGGACAAGCAATGATCTAAGTCTGGGAGATTTTGATGTATCACATTTTTATAGTCTTTTAGACAAATATTTTCCTATGAATTGATACCTATTTTCATGCATTTTACATATCTTTCCGGCTTATTTTATTAATTTTCTGTAGAAGCTTCACTTCTTGTCATGTTGATGAATACAGGACAATTCACTCACTTTTGGAACTATTTCGGGGTATATTCATGTCCCCGAGTGAATCAGGAACCATGACGAGAAGTTTTGCTTCAAACAGAGCTAATTTCTAGAATTACAGCCTAGACCATAATCTCCATTATGGCCATAATTTCCAGTTTGAATTATCAAGAAATCCATCTTAATTCAAGTATAATCATATTCTGAAGGTGTGCTCTCAATTTTTTCAAAAGAAGCTTTTCGGAAGACAAAAAGTTCAACAAAAGACATTACGGGTATAGCCGTAATTTCACCCTGCCCGTAATCTTCACACCGGTGACCTTTGATGTCATACTTTGGCCAGAATTCAAGCTAAGTCAAAGGTCAACTCACACGCAAAATTTCAGATGAAATAGACTTTGTTACATAAATTACAGGCATGCCCAAAATCTCATTACATCCGTAATGGTGTTAAGAGCATTAAGTACATCGGATGCCTCATTAATTCGGTCATAACATTTCCGTTACAACTCCGATTTGGGCGTTTTTGGTGTCATTACGATGAGTTTTTAATAGCCCATAAGTTTATGAAAGTTTCAAGAGCTGAAGAGAATTGAGGCTGACATTACAGCCATGCCTATAATCATCATTACACCTGTAATCTTACTTGCGCAGCCTAAACTTAAAAGTGGCATAACTCTCTCATTATAGCTCTGTTTTGAACGTTCTTGGTGTCAAAACGCAGCTAATTAAGAGGGTATCAAGTAATATGTTCAGAAATGGGTTTCCGTTCTATAAAATGGGTGAAAATCCCCTTGCATTGGGGATGAGTCTTGGCTTGGAGTGAAGTTCTTGGTGAAAATTTTGGGAGAAGAAGATCTCTTGTGCTTCTATTCATGAAGGCTTGGAGGGAGAAGATTTTGACCCATTCCAAAGAGTTTGTTGTCTTCTACCTTCAATTCTTTCTTATATCTCCTTCTTCTTATAGAGTTTTGTACTTAAACGACGCTATGTTAGCGTAATCCTTTTATCGAAACTAAGGGTGTAGTCTCGTTCTTTGTATCTCATTCTCAAACTTGTTATTTCAAAGAAAATGCAAATTTTACTTGTATTTATTCATTTTATGTCATTTTATTGCTATAATTACCTTGATCACATAATTTCTTTTCTCGGGCGTCGCTAGAAGGACCGAAAGGTGAATTGCGACGCTAGATCTGCTAGTTCGAACATACTTTGACCTGTCAAGAAATGGGGCAGGATTTGTATGAGGAATTTTACAGTATCTTTGAACCCATTGGATCAATTTAGGTACGGTGAGCCACGAAAGTAGGACGCCGATCTAGATTGATATCGGATTACGCCGTCGAAAGAGGGTAATCTATACCTTTTGATACTTCCTTGAACACTTTTAAAATTGCTTTGCTATAATTTTGACTTGTTTGAATTTGAGATCCATCAACGGGACGAACCCGACATTTCGATATCTCTAACCCCTATTTTCTACCAAAAACTTTCTCTTGCCAGATTTGATTTACTTTTAGTTATATTTGCTTAACTTTTCATAATTTCAAACTACTTGATCCGATTGTCTAGCAACTAGTTCATAATCTTTTGGTACTTGATCACTGTCCTTGTGTGATCGACATCTGAAGTACTACTACGACAAAACTGTCACGCTTCCGGTTAGTTGTGCATTAGTACGGCACACATCAGGCAGCGACCCATATATCTCAGGTGCACTACGAATCCTCCCAAACCTACGCGGGACCTGTGTCTAAGCCTCCAGTATAACAACCAATGCAGATGGCTCAGATTCCATCTCTATGTCTTGTTGTTGCATTTGGACCTCGTCCAAGTCAAACATTCTCCCACTAACTTCTTTCGTGAGAAATTCCTTCTCTAGAAAGACAGCACCCCGAGCAACAAGGACTTTGTTCTCGGTTGGAACATATAAGTAATATCTGTTAGTTTCCTTAGGATACCCAACAAACACATATTTATCAGATCTGGGTTCTAGCTTTCTAGAATCTTGACATTTGAGATAAGCCTCATATCCCTAGATTTTGATAAAAGAGAGATTCGGGCATCTCCCACTCCATACCTTGTATGGAATCATGGAGACACTCTTAGTTGGAACGTTATTCAGTATGAGAGAAGTTGTTTCAAGTGCATGATCCCAAAATGAGGGTGGTAGAATTGCATGACTCATCATAGATCGAACCATGTCTAACAAAGTTTCATTTCTCCTCTCATGTCTAACAAAGTTTCCTTTCTCCTCTCCTCTCTAGAAAGATTTTTGAAGCAAAAGGAACAATTTTCATTAACACTCCAGGGAGAATTTGAGGAAATCACCACTGCACTAGGGTTAATTGCCGTTCATCGTACAGATCACCTCCGGCCACGAAATTTGCAAGGAAGCTTTGCTTGAAGAAGGATGACACACTGCACAAGTTTCAGAGTGAAAGGAGATCGATCAAGGGAGAAATCAACAAAAACATGCTCACCTACACTATTCATCGTGACTCTACTGCCAATTACGGGCTGTAATTTTCATTACAGCCTTGTTTTGTAACTTTTACTCTTCCCTTTCAATTTTTGATCAATTTAAAACCATATTTTTACTGTAATCCTTCAATCATGCTAGCTTAAACTTTCTTTTGGGACAAAGAGGTGTAATCCCCTTGATATTTCAATGACTAGATGATCTTTATTCCATTGAAATATTCTTGTTATGGTAATTTTACTTAAGTGATTAATATCTTTAATCGTCTCTAGTTTCAATCATTAACATGCGTTAGAGTTTTACGCTATGGACTGAGAAGATGATACCCAAAACTTGGAACCCTAGAATTTATGGTAGGAGCTCATCGTAAGAGATTAGTTGTGTTCTTATCTTTAGATTTTAGAAGTTTAATTCTTGTTGATGTTTTGATCTAGAAATTAATACTGTTTTAGACATGAAAATATGCTAGAGATAGATATTGGATTGTTTGAAAACCTTAATTAAAACCTGTGAAACTAAGGTATGAGAATACTTAGTTTTGCTTGAGATCTTGACATTGAGATGGAATGCTCAAGAGTGATTATTAATCTCTCTTTTAAAGTTTACTTATATTAAACATTGAATAGATCTTGCACGAGAGTGAGGATCGTTCTTTGTAAATTAACTGCACGAGTGCGAGTTAATTTCTTTTATAAGTAAGCTATATCTTTACCATAACAAAAATAGATTGATGAATACTTAATTATATCTAGTCATAAATACTAAGGTGGATGAACCCCTAGTCCCAATTATTTCTCTCTGATTATCCAAAACCCGTTCGATCGTTTATTTTCATCATTCTCGATCTGTTTAGCTAGTGAGAATTCAATTTGTCGGTACATAACAATGAGGTCTCTATGGTACGATATCTTAAATATTACTTCGAGTATCCGTGCACTTGCGGACTACAACATCACCATTGTAACCAAGCTGGCCATTACATGCACGAGTGCCCTCAATGTTCGAAAAATGGCCATTACGAGCACAATGGCCGAAAAATCTATCTCAAGCCCACTCCCCCTAAGGAACTTCAAGCCTCTAGTCTAAGGGGATTGTTGCCCCGGCACCTCCGGCGAAGCAACTAACCTTGGTGCACACCTCCACGTTGGTGCAGGAGGTGCGTGACTTTGTGGTTGTATACGCATTTATGCTACATGAGGTGTCTGATGTCACCCCTCTACCCCAACCTGCTGTACTCACAGAGGTCACGGCCCTCCTTGAGGAGTTCCAGGACATTTCCCCTACTGACTTGCACATAGGTTTGCCCCCCGATCGCGAGATCTAGCATGTGATCGATTTTGTCCCAGGATCGAGCATCCCGAACCTGCCCCATCACCGTCTAAACCGAAGGGAGTGCGCTGAGCTCCAGTGCCAAGTGGACCTGCTATCCAAAGGGTTCATTCGAGAGAGTTTGAATATGTGTGCTATTCCGGCACTCTTGACCCCGAAGAAGGATGGCACATGGGGAATGTGCATTGACTGTCATTCTATCAATCGGATTATTGTCAAGTACTAGTTTCCCATTCCTTGCTTGGAGGATATGTTAGACCTTATGTCCGGGTCTGCTTGGTTTTCAAAGCTAGACCATGGCAGTGGTTACCATCAAGTCTGCATCCGCAGCGGTGATGAGTGGAAGACCATGTTTAAGATTAAGGATGGCTTGTATGAGTGGTTGGTGATGCCGTTTGGCCTCACCAATGCCCCCTCGACCTTTATGTGCCTCATGAGCCAAGTCCTTAAGCCTTACCTAGGGAATTTCTTGGTCGTCTACTTTCATGACATCTTAATTTTTAGCTGGACCCGTGATGACCATTTAGAGCACCTTAGGTTGACCTTTGACATCCTATGCAAGGAGAGTCTCTTCTTGAATGCCAAGAAGTTATCTTTCTTGGAACTCCAAGTCCACTTCCTTGGCTTCATTGTGTCCAAGGATGGTCTCATGGTCGACCCTGCTAAGGTAGAGGCCATTCGCCAATGGCCTGAACCTCAATCTGTGATGAAGGGTCGGAGCTTCCTTGGCCTCGCTGCCTTCTATAGGCGTTTCATCAAGGGGTTTAGCACTGTAGCAAACCCTATGACCAACTGCACCTGTAAGGAAGAGTTCGTATGGACCCCTACCGCGAGACGTGCATTCCTCACTCTTAAGGGCCTTATGACCACCACCCCTGTCCTTCGCTTACTAGACATCTCCAAGGTATTCGAGGTGGTGTGTGATGCCTCGGGGATAGGCATTGGAGGTACCCTTAGCAAAGACGGCCATCCGATCTCCTTCTTTAGTGAGAAACTTAATGAGGTACGACAACGGTATTATACATATGACAAGGAATTCTATGCGATAGTTCAGTCCCTAAAACAATGGAGGCACTGCCTCGTACATATGGAGTTCCTCTTCTTTAGCGACCACTAGGCCTTGTCGATCCTAAATGCCCAAATGAAATTAGTTCCCCGGCATGCTAAATGGGATGATTACCTCCAACAATATACCTTCATCATTACCCATAAGGCCGAGTAGGAGAACATTGTTGCGAACGCTCCCAGTCGTGTTCAAACGCTACTATGCGTCTTGTCCTCCGTAGTGACTGGTTTTGGCCATATTCATGAGGAGTATGCACAATGCCCCGACTTTGGTCCCGTGTACGCCTAGCTGCTTGAGTCCAAGCCCCTTGACTCCCCATATCATCTCGAGGATGATTATCTTCTGTTTGGGAACTGACTTTGTGTTCCCCGGACTTCCCTCCATGATCACCTCCTCACTAAGCTACACGCCGGTGGGGCTGCAGGGCATCATGGGTGTTACAAGACCTTTGACATGGCCGAGGACCACTATTTTTGGCCGTCCTTTTGCCATGATGTTGAGCACATTGTTAGGCACTGTGACACATGTCAAAGTGCCAAGCCTCACCTAGCAAACACGGGGTTGTACACTTCACTTCCCATTCCCACCGGTCCATGGTGTGATCTGAGCATGGACTTTGTCCTAGGACTTCACCGGACCACCTCTTGGTTTGACTCGATCTTTGTCGTGGTCGATCAATTTTCTAAGATGGTGCACTTCATTCCATGTGCCAAGACATCTGATGCGTCCCACATGGCTAGTTTGTTTGTTAAGGAAGTGGTTTGATTACATGGTCTCCCCTTGTCGATCGTCTCCGATCGCGACCCTAGGTTTGTTGGCCATTTCTAGCACTTGTTATGGTCTATCATAGGGACCACCCTGAAGTTCTCATCCGCTTATCACCCTCAAACGGATGGTCAAACAGAGGTTGTGAGTTGAAGCTTGGGCAACCTCTTGCATTGCCTCTCGGTGACTACCTGCATTGCTGGGATTCGGTCCTTCCCATTGTTGGGGTATGCCCTTAAGGCTAATGTTTGAGGCCTTGGGATTATATCAGTATCATGTATATAAACTCTATGTTTATAAAGGCAATGGTTGTTATTCAGGTTGTTAGATCATCTGCTGCAATGTGTATACTTCTGAATAATGTCTCAATGCTGTTCAGCTTGGCTGACATGCAGTATTGTCCTTAGTCGAGATATCTTGGTGAACATGAGACAGCCTTGATATGATTGAGACTAATATGTGTTCTAATCTTATAGGATGCTTCGAGCATGGAATAAGATGTAGACTCATGGGTACATTGGATGTACTGGACAGACCCTACTTAGGATATTCAATTGCTTGTCACAATGTGAATAATCCTTATATGCAAACAAGTGGCATATTTCCTCTGACTTGAGATCACTTCTGTTTCTAAATGATGATTGGCATTGTTTTGAGGTAGTTCAATATCATTTGAAACATAATGGTTATAGACTATCTTGGATAATGAGCATGAGTCATGTTAGGGCACTAATGATAGATATAGGATTGCCGTCTCCTTGTTTGGAGTGTGATGTTCTATAGGGGCCCCCTGGATGAGATGATTGAGAAAGTGTATGGCCATACCCAGATGACTATGTTCATCTGATCTAATCATTCTCATCATATTGGAATTACAGGCTTGACACGCTTGTCCAATAAGAACATCCAGTGGCAAAGGAAACACATATGTCAAGTGACTTGGGTTCACACTTGTGCAGTGGTTTGGGTGTAGTCTTGGAAGACTCTTTACTTTATATTGGGAGACAGTGATGTGTTGCTAGATACCCCTCACTGATCGTGATAACGTAAGTTATCGTTACCGACATTTAAAGGAAACCCTTAGGGTCGCACAATTTGATGATATGGCTTACTTAAGTCAGATCGTGTGGACTGAATTGTTTTAGTTCAGTTTAATGGGATTTAAACTCTGATTGTAAGTGAGATCTGGTCTGATCATGTTTGATTGATTAGGGCTTGAGATCGGTAAGCTTCGATCGAGAGAAATGATGCTAGATCGGTGAGATCAAGAGCATCAAGAGATGAATGGTTAGATCTTGAGCCTTATGGTTTAATTTGATCTAGACCAAGCCTTGGCTTATTTTGGTCCTTGAACCAAATGCAATT
Source organism: Costus lasius (assembly GCA_027563935.2). Classification (NCBI taxonomy): domain Eukaryota; kingdom Viridiplantae; phylum Streptophyta; class Magnoliopsida; order Zingiberales; family Costaceae; genus Costus; species Costus lasius. Next base: position 57,486,825 of record CM050454.1, on the reverse strand, counting down.
GAACCGGCTCATCAAGTGAGCGCATGGTTCAATGGGAGAGGAAAATGCGATGGTTCAATTGAAGTGAACGCATCACACGTTGAGGGTTTGCTATTTTTTGGAAGTTGAATTATTCCAAAAAGAGGACAACTCCTCCACGTTCGAGTGTAACGCCTCTCGTCGCCCCTCTTCCTCTCGACGCCTCTTCCTCTCGTGTGGAAAGTTCTTCACGAAAAAGGAGAAGAGAAGAAAGCCAAGAGATTGTCTCATCTTCCCTTCAAGCGATCAGGAGACTTGGAGAGCCTTGCTAGCACAAGGATCAACAAGGAGTAGGCGATCACTCATCTTGTGTGTGTCACCTTTGGAGGAGAGCCGCTCGCCCTCTTCTTCCAAGACGCCATCCAAGAAATGGCAATGGTATGATCCCCTTCTTGATCTATACAAATCTCTTAAGTTGATCTATGTTCATACATGCGATCCTAGGAAACCCTAGATTCCGCCCATGCAAGTTTTTATATCTGCATGATTAGGGTTTCGCCCCCTTAGTGGAACTTTCACCCATTGCTAAATTAGCTTATAATAGTGCACCCCATCGCTCAACCGGTTTGAGTCCATTCCAAGTCGTTTAAGGGCAATAACTTCGCAAACCCTTAGACTTGCATGACATTCCCCATTCCCTTGATTTCTCTGAGTCTGCATCTACATTTGCATGCCACCTCGCCGGATTACATAATGAAATTCACTGACAAATCTTTTTGAGCAATACTAGATATGCACTTGGGGCGACCAAGCTTCATAGCCCCCAGCATTTTGAGATAGGTGAGCAAGTATTGGTGCGAGTCCACCCTGAGCGATTGAGGTCGCAAGCCAATTGGAAGCTACATCTACGTTGCGACGGCCTTACACAGTGTTGCGGCGGGTCGGAGCCAATGCCAATGTCTTAGACCTCCCGGAGGATGCCCTTTTCAACCCCATCTTCAATGTCGTCGACCAGCTACCTCACTAGCCGCACCTCCCCACCGACTTGACTCTAGGGGCTGGTTTCTAGGTATTTATGCCCTAAGACACGTTGTTGGTCTATATTTTATACTATTTGACATTGATATTTCTTATATATAAATCATTATGGCATTGTCGTTATTATGCTTTGTTTAAATCTACGATTGTGTATTTGCATGATAATGTCCTTGGAGATAGATTGAATCTTTGCTCAAACTCTTGTCCTCAGTCAACTACCTGAGTGGATATGAGATAGCTATGGTACATGTGAGACTAGTATAAGGGCTGGTTAGGCATGAGGTGCTAACCCAGACATATGGGTATATCAGTGGTGGATATACTGGACCGACCTGCTATGAGGCTATGAATTGGTGTCATGTGTTATCCTCATAAGTGACAGGAGATACATTGATCCCTTGACTTGAGGTCATTGACTTTTCTATATAGTTAGGGATATGCTTGGATACAACCTAACACCTCACCATAGTTGAGAGGTCATATGATGACTCTAAATTTTGTAGTGTTTTTCATACTTATTTTGTAGTCTTTTGAGCCATGATCTTACTCTTTTGCTTTTTTTATACCTTTTTTATCATATACTTCGGAATCTACACCGTCTTTAGTTTTTGATCAATTTCAGGTAAAAAGACATCATTATCACCGGTTTTCGAGCAATCTCAATGCATGAATGAGTTCTAACCATCAAGAGGAGTCTACCCATAAAATTTCAACTCAAAAGGGTTCTTCTAGCAAAAATACTGCACAACCATATTTGGGAACAAAAACGTCACGGTACCGTATTTCGTAGGGGACGTTTTGGGCAAAATACGGCACTGTCGTATGAAACTGCACGCCACCGTATTATTCAGTGCTTTTAACTAGAAGGTTTCAGCCGAAATACGGCACTGCCGTATAGAACTTCACGGTGCCGTATTTGTCATTGTTTTCAATTAGAAAGTTTCAGCCGAAATACGACACTACCGTATGATCTTACACGGTGCCGTATTACTCAACAATTTTGACCCGTGGGTTTCGGCAGGAATACGACACTGCCGTATATTCAGGCAACATTGTCACGGTACCGTATTGCTTGCCTAGATCTTATAGAAAATGAAATACGACACTGCCGTGATCAGATTACGGTACTGTATTTTGAAGCCCAGAACTATGAGTTTTCTGCCGCAAAATTAAAAACGTGATTTCCCAAAACTTAGGGCACCAATTGAAGATCCAAAAAAAGGGGAAGATTCAGGATAAGAAGGAGAAGAGTTGCGAAGCAAAATGACCAATTTTTATCCATGATTAAGGGAGAATTCGAAGAAATCGTCGCCGCGCTAGGGTTCATCGCCGTTCGCTGCACAGACCACCTCCAACCACAATTTTTGAGAAGAAGCTTCGCCTGAGGAAGAAGAACACACCACAGAAGTTTTGGCTTGAAAGGAGATCTATCAAGGAAGGAATCATCAAAAACGTGCTCGCGACACTGTTCATCGCGAAGTCAAAAACAAATTACGGGCTGTGATTTACTTGCAGCCCTATTTTGTAACTTTTACTCCTTCCTTACTATCTCCAATCATACTAAAAATCATGTTTTGCTGTGATTCTTCCAACATGTTTGCTTAAATTCTTCTTGGGACAGGGGGGGTGTTATTCTCCTGATATTTCAATGACTAGATAACTTTTCTCACATCAATATATCTCTGCTATGGTTATTTTACTCAAGTGATTTATTGCCTTCAATCGCTTTTAGTATCATGCTTTAACATGTTTTGGAGTTTTATGCTATGGACTGAGAAGATGATATCATAGGACTTGGAACCCTAGAATTTATTGTAAGAACTAAACGCAAGAGATTGGTTGTGCTCTTATCTTTAGATTTTAGAAGTTTATTTCTTGTTATTGACATGACCTAGAATTCATTGTTGTTACAGACATGATAACGTGCTAGAGATAGACGTTAGATTGCTAGAAAGTCTTGAGTAAAACCTGTGAAACTAAGGCGCGAGAGTGCTTAGTTTTGCTTGATATCCTGGTATTGAGATGGAATGCACGAGAGTGATTCTTAATCTCCTTAACCGAAATTCACTTATATTTAGCATTGAATTGATCTTGCGCGAGAGTGAGGATCGTTCTTTGCAAACTAATTGTGCAAGAGTGAGTTAGTTTGTTTATCAAGTGAATTATATCTTAACCGTGACAGAGATAAATTGATAATTCTTTAATTCTGTTTAGTTATGAATATCAATTTGAAGGAACCCCTAGTCCCAATTCTTTCATCCTGATTTACTTCAATTACAATTCGATTGCTTTTTACACAATTCTCGATTCGCTTAGCTAGTGAAAACTCAATTAGTCGGTACTTAACAACGAAGTCCCTGTGGTTCGATATCTTAATTATTACTTCGAGTATCCGTGTACTTGCGGACTACAACAAGTTTTTGGCGCCGTTGCCGGGGACTTCGGTTTTGTTGATATTGATATAATTGTTATTATCGCTAGACTAAGTTTTTATTTGTTTTTGTTTTTTGTTTTTTTCACTACTTTCTGTGATAGATTCTGATTTCCATTTAGCTCTACAAATTCTAAACTTTTCTAACCTTCTACTTGTGTATGCGCAGAAATCTTAGGTCAGGACTATTAGTTACTCTTGACCCTGAAATTAATAAAACACTTAGACTATGCAGGAAGTTGAGATTTGCAGAAGGAAGAGAAGAAGAATCCATCATGGCAGAAAGAAGAACGCTTAGAGACTATGCAGCCCCAAATACACAAGGAATCCGTTCCAGCATCACTAGGCCTGCTATAGATGCAAACAACTTTGAGATCAAACTAGTGTTCTTATCGATGATTGAACAAAATCAGTTTGGAGGATCTCCTTTGGAAGATCCAAACCAACATTTATCCCTTTTCCTTGAATTTTGTGATACCATAAAGATTAATGGTGTATCAGACGATGCCCTCAGACTAAGACTGTTTCCTTTTTCTCTCAGGGACAGAGCAAAAGTCTGGCTTCATGCACATCCAACAGGAACGTTCATTACTTGGGAGCGCTTGTCAAACGTCTTCTTGCAGAAGTACTTTCCTCCTAGTAAAATGATCCAGTTAAGGAACCAAATCATAGGCTTTGCCTAGAGAGATGGAGAATCAATGAGTGAAGCATGAGAGCGCTTTAATGAGCTCCAACGGAAGTGCCCCCACCATGGAGTGGAAAACTGGGTTTTAATTCAGACTTTCTATAATGGTTTGATTTACAATACATGCTTAACTGTTGATGCTGCTGCAGGGGGAGCATTGATGAACAAGACTATTGAAGATGCCCATGCCTTGATTGAGGAGATGGCGCTAAATCACAACCAATGGGCTTTAGAGAGAGGAGTGCTTTATCGGCCTTCTCATGGTAAGAATGATGGTGATGGTTGGCGCTCTCTTGTAGAAAAGGTAGATTCATTATGTAACCATTTTGATTCTTTTCAAATGCAAACCGCTTCTGTTTCTTCTGCTGTATGTGAAGTTTGTGGGAACAATTGACATTATGCTGAGGAATGCAAAGTTATAGTTGACTAGTAGAGTGAGCAAGTTAATGTTGTGGGGGGTTACAACCAAGCTAGATCTAATGACCCTTACTCCAATACTTACAATCCTGGTTGGCGCAACCATCCTAACTTATCTTGGAAAAGTAACAATCAAACTAGTGGGAAAAATGATAATAGGGGGTATAACCAGAGATAGTCAAACCAGAGTCAACCCCAAAAATCTAGTTTAGAAGAGATGTTTGAGAGATTCATGGGTAATCAGATGAGCAAAAATGATGAGATTACAGAAACCCTTAAGCAGATAAACTCTAGGTTGGATGGTGTTGTTGCTCATAACAAGATGTTAGAAACTCAGATAGCACAACAGGCTAATACACCTTATAGACCCCCTGGGAAGTTACCTGCAAAACCTGAACCAAATCCCAGGGAACATTGTAATGCCATCATGACTAGGAGTGGTAGACAGTTGGAAGATCCAAGGGGACCCTTAGATGATGAAGAGGATGAGCCTAATGTTATGCCTAGTGAGGAACCTATTTTGGAACCACAACCCACACGAGTGCAGCCCCTTCCTGATTCTTCTCCTTCTGAAGAGAATGGGTCTTCATAGAAAGGTGACTTACCTTGTGAGGTTGAGGTATCCAGACCTAGTTCTCCACAGCCATATAGTACACCTATCCCTTTGCCCCAAAGGATTGTGCAGGCTAAACTAGATAGACAGTTTGGGAAATTTTTAGAAGTGTTGAAAAAGCTGTACATTAATATTCCTTTTGCTGATGCATTATCCCAAATGCCTACTTATACAAAGTTTTTAAAAGAAATCTTATCCAACAAAAGAAAAATTGAGGACTACGGTACTATAGCATGAACTGAAGAATGTAGTTCTCTAATTCAAAACAAGTTGCCACCATAGTTAAAGGATCCAGGTAGCTTCTCGATACCTTGTTCAATTGGTAATGTTGCTTTCGATCGAGCTCTATGTGATCTAGGGGCTAGTGTTAGTATTATGCTTTTATCTGTGTGCAGGAAACTGGACATGGGAGCCCCTAAGCCGACTACAATTTCTTTGTAACTCGCTGATAGATCAGTGAAATATCCAGTGGGTATTTTGGAAGATGTTCCTATACAAGTTGGTAAGTACTTCATACCTGCTGATTTTGTGGTACTTGAAATGGAAGAGGATGTCAAGATTCCTATTATTTTGGGTAGACCGTTCCTAGCCACTACTGGAGCCCTTATTGATGTAAGGAACGGTAAACTTACTTTGAGAATTGGCAATGATAAGATTGAATTTGATTTAAATAATTCATTGAAAAAACTTGCATATTCTAGTTCTTGCTGCACTATCCATGCTATTGATGACACAGTCTATGATGTTAGTTGCTTGTTTGATGATTCTTTTGTTGATGTTCCTCTTTCTGATTCTTTTTCTGACTCTTTTTCTGACTCCTTGGGAAGTTCTTGTGAAGAAATTGACAATTCTGGTTTTGAGAACGACTTTGATGATTTTGATGATGAAAAGCATGACATTCTATATTGTGCTACTTTTGATAATGAAAGTGAAAAGATTCCTAAAGTTGAACTGAAAGTTTTACCTGATAACCTTAGATACGAGTTCCTTGGTCCCAACTCCACCTACCCTATGATTGTAGATGCTCAATTAGATGCCAGGGAAACTGATCTTCTTTTGAAGGAACTAAGAACTCATAGAAAGGTAATTGGGTACACCATTGATGACTTGAAAGGGATTAACCCTTCCTTTTGCATGCATAGGATTCACATGGAGGATGAGCACAAGCCGCATGTAGACTTTCAGAGAAGACTCAATCCGTCCACGAAGGAAGTGGTGAAGAAGGAAGTACTAAAATTGCTAAATGCAAGTATCATCTACCCTATTTCAGATAGTAAGTGGGTAAGCCCTGTACACTGTGTTCCAAAAAAGGGAGGTGTCACTGTAATGAAAAATAAGGACAATGAATTGATACCTGTTAGAACTGTCACTAGTTGGCGTATGTGTATTGATTATAGAAAATTAAATACTGCCACTAGGAAGGATCATTTTCCCTTGCCCTTCATTGATCAAATGGTTGAGAGACTAGCTAAACACTCATACTTTTTTTTTCTCAATGGGTATTCCGGGTTTTTTCAGATTCCCATCCATCCTGATGATCAGGATAAGACTACTTTCACGTGTCCATATGGCACTTTTGCTTATAGAAGAATGCCCTTTGGTTTATGCAATGCACCTGCCACTTTTCAGAGGTGCATGATGGCAATTTTTTCTGAATTTATTGAAGACTTCATGGATGTCTTTATGGATGATTTTTCAGTTTATGGCCTTTCCTTTGATGACTGTTTGGCTAATCTCTCTAGAGTTTTGCAGAGATGCAAAGAGACTAACCTTGTCTTGAACTGGGAAAAGTGTCACTTTATGGTTAGACAGTGGATAGTTTTGGGCCATCTCGTTTCTGAGAGAGGGATTGAAGTAGACAAGGCCAAGATAGAAGTGATTGAGAAGTTGACACCACCCACCACTATCAAGGAGATCAGGAGATTTTTAGGACATGCAGGGTTTTACAGGAGGTTCATCAGGGACTTCTCTAAACTTGCTAAACCTTTAACAGATTTACTTTGTAAAGATGCCAAATTCTGCTTTGATGAGAAATGTCTATTTGCATTTCAGGAATTGAAGAAGGCCTTGACATCAGCACCGATCATGCAGCCACCTGACTGGGAATTACCTTTCGAGCTTATGTGTGATGCCAACGACTTTGTAGTGGGAGCAGTTCTAGGGCAAAGGAAGGACAAGAAGCCTTATGTGATCTCCTGTGCCAGTAAAGCTCTAGATGAAACATAGAGAAACTACACCACCACTGAGAAGGAGTTGTTAGCCATAGTTTTTGCATTTGACAAATTCAGATCTTACTTGATAAATTCAAAGATTATAGTGTACACAAATCATGCTGCAGTTAAATATTTGATGCAGAGGAAGGACAGTAAGCCAAGGTTGTTGAGATGGATTCTGCTTCTGCAAGAGTTTGACCTAGAAATCAAGGATAAGAAAGGCACTGAGAATTTAGTTGCAGACAACCTTTCAAGGATGATGGTTGAAGATACAAAAGGTGACATTAATGATTCCTTTCCTGAGGAACAACTGATGAGAATTGAACAGATTAAGGCCCCTTGGTATGCAGATATTGTAAATTATCTTGTTGCAAAAATATTTCCTATTGATTTGAATTACCAGGGCAAGAAAAGATTTTTAGCATATGTTAAACACTATTTTTGGGATGAGCCTTATGTGTTCAAAAGATGTACAGATGGAATATACAGGAGATGTATCCCCGAAGAGGAAATGAAAGACATATTATCACAATGCCGTAGATCGTCATATGGAGGGCATGCTAGTACTGAGAAGACAGTTTTTAAGGTATTACAATCTGCATTTTATTGGCCCACATTGTTTAAGGATGCAAGAAATTTTATAATGTCCTATGATAATTGTCAAAGGATGGGGAACATAAATAAAAGGAATGAAATGCCATTGTCCACCATACTTAAAGTTGAAAATTTTGATGTCTGGGGTATTGATTTCATGGGACCTTTTCCATCATCTGGAGGAAATAATTATATACTCGTAGCGGTAGATTATGTTTCCAAGTGGGTAGAAGCCATTGCATCTCCTACTAATGACTCTAAGGTTGTGGTGAAATTGTTTAAAAGGGTTATCTTCCCACGGTTTGGAGTATTGCGAGTGGTGATTAGTGATGGAGGATCCCACTTTATTGAACACAAGTTTTCAGCTTTACTTAGAAAATATGGGGTGAATCACAGAGTCGCAACACCTTATCATCCCCAAACAAGTGGACAAGTGGAGATATCTAATAGAGAAATTAAAGGGATATTGGAAAAGACAGTGTCAAGAACAAGGAAGGACTGGACTCTTAAGCTTGATGATGCACTTTGGGCATACCGGACTACTTTCAAGACACCAATAGGTATGTCACCATTTCAATTGGTTTATGGCAAGTCATGTCACCTTCCTGTAGAACTCGAGCATAAGGCATTCTGGGCGATTAGAGCATTAAATTTCGACTTGAAGAGTGCAAGTGAAAAAAGGAAACTACAATTGAGTGAACTTGAAGAGATTAGACTCTTTGTTTATGAAAATGCAAAGATCTACAAGGAGAGAACCAAGAGATGGCATGATCGGCACATACTCAGAAAAGAATTTCAACTAGGTGACTTTGTTCTCTTGTTTAATTCTAGATTGAGACTTTTTCCTGGTAAATTGAAGTCTCGATGGTCTGGGCCTTTTCAGGTGAAGAAGACTTACCTGCACGGAGCCATCGACATATGGAGTGAAGAGAAAGGAGTGTTCAAGGTTAATGGACAAAGATTGAAGCACTACTATCATGGAGAACAAATTGAAGAAGGGGAACATTATCTGCTTGATGAGATACAAACAAATCCAAGTGTGAATGGGTCAAGCTAAGGACCATTAAATTAGCGCTTCTTGGGAGGCAAACCAAGCAAAACTTTTTCTTTTTCTTTGATTTTGGTTTGTTTTTGCTTAGGTTTACTTTATTTAGAATTAACCCTTCTTTTTATGATTTTTCGCGATTTGTTTGAGATTTTTTTGAATTTTGATTATAAAATATGGCAGTACCGTATTTTCTCGACGAACTCTCACGGTACCATATTTCTGAACATTTTTGAACAGAAAGTTTTTTTCATTTTACGGTAGTACCGTGGTCTCTTGCACGGTACTGTATTTGTGGCCATTTTAAAATAGAAAGATTTTTTCATTTTACGGCAGTACCGTGGTCGCTTGCATGGTACCGTATTTTTGGCCGTTTTAAAACAGAAAGATTTCTGGTTTTACGGCACTGCCATGGATTCTTGCACGGTACCGTAATTTTGAGTAATTTTGGACAGAAATTTTTTTTTGAAATTACGGTGGTACCGTATTTTCACACGGTGCCGTATTTTCTTCGTTTACGGCACCATTCAGCAGCTGGTAGATCCGAGTCTAGTTCAGATCAGAGAGAGGTTGGCTGCCGGGCCAGTGGAGGATTTCAGCTTATCTGGTGATAGTATTCTGCGGTCCCGTGGAAGGGTGTGTGTCCCTGAGGAACCTAGTCTGAGGAGAGAGATCTTGGAAGAGGGTCATAACACCAAGTATTCCTTGCATCCCGGAGTCACAAAAATGTATCAGGATTTGAAGAAAGATTTCTGGTGGCCGGGCATGAAGAAGGAGGTCGCGGTGTTCGTATCTCGGTGTTTAACCTGTCAGACGGTGAAGGCCGAACACCAGAGACCTGGGGGAATTATTGCAGCAGCTCCCTATTCCGCAGTGGAAGTGGGAGTGCATTAGTATGGATTTTGTTTGTGGGTTGCCTCGGACTAGGAGAGGGCATGATGCGGTTTGGGTCATCGTAGACAGGCTCACGAAGGCTGCACACTTTTTGCCTATTCGGATGACTTATCCACTCGATCGGCTGGCTAAGCTGTATATCGATGAGATCGTCAGATTACACGGAGTGCCTGTGGATATTGTATCAGATCGCGATTCCAGATTCCTTTCCAGATTCTGGAAGAGTTTACATGAGGGTCTTGGCACTAAGTTGAGTTTTAGTACCGCCTACCATCCGCAGTCAGATGGTCAGACAGAGCGTACTATACAGACTTTGGAGGATTTGTTGAGGGCTTATGTTGTAGATTGGAGTTCTGAGTGGGACAGTGATTTATCCCTGATAGAGTTCACCTATAATAACAGCTTTCACTCCAGTATTCAGATGGCTCCGTACGAGGCTCTGTATGGCAGGAAGTGTAGGTCACCTCTGAGTTGGGAGGAATCGGGGGACCGGATGATTCTGAGGTCAGAGGCTGTACAGGAGGCTACAGATAGAGTCAGAATTATCCAGGAAAAACTGAAGGTTGCTCGGGACAGGCAGAAGAGTTATGCTGATGATCGCCGTCGTCCCTTAGAGTTTATGGTGGGGGATCATGTGTTTCTGAAGGTTTCACCAACCAAGGGTGTCATGCGGTTTGGCAAAAAGGGAAAGCTGAGCCCGAGGTTTGTTGGACCTTACGATATTGTAGAGAGGGTTGGTCCTGTAGCTTACAGACTAGCTCTGCCACCATCTCTGGAGCATCTTCATAATGTATTTCATGTGTCAGTTCTGAGGAAATACTGTGCAGATCCATCACATGTGCTTGATTCTGCTCCCCTGCAGATCCAGATTGATCTGACTTTTGTAGAAAGACCACTGAGGATTGTGGATAGGAAAGACAAAGTCCTAAGGAACAAGACAATACCGCTTGTAAAAGTTATCTGGGGAAATCAGTCAGTCGAAGAAGCTACTTGGGAGACAGAGTCAGATATGCGAAGAGAGTTCCCTCAGCTGTTCGATGATTTGGATGGTGAGCTTTAGAGGACTAAAGCTTTTTAAGGGGGGAGGAATGTAAGATCCAGAAATTTATTAGCAAGTAAGAAAAACAAAATGTTATTTATTTAGCATTTTTGGGAATTTCTTTCAATGAGAAAATGTCTTGATTTATGTATTTTCCTGCTATGTAAAAATATGTGTCGCGGAGAGGATTCGAACCTGCGACTTAAGGCGTAGGTTGTGTGCTGCACGCCACTAGGCTAGTGGTGTCTTTCTGTTAGAAAAGGGGAAGAGCCCTTGATAAGGGTGAAGTGGAGAATAACTTATACTAAAGGGTTATTGGATCTTCCACTTATGTTTGCTAGTGGGTTTGGATTCTTTGGAGGTAGAAAACGAAAGTGTGAGGGTTTACTAACGTTTTTCCCTCAATTCCCTCTTTGCTCACGATTTTCTCCCTTGGGCGAGTGGTGGTGAAGGTGGCGGCTTCTTCTTCTCCTTCTCCTCTTCTTGTGGCCGGCGGCGATTGGTGGTGGAGGCGAATTCCGGCGGTCCTTGGGTGCTCCGGCGACGTGAGTGGTGTGAGGGGAGGCGTGAGGGTGTTGGCTTGGAAGAAACGAAATTGAAGGTGAGTGCATTTTCTCTCCACCTAGTTCACGCATATTGAAGGTGTTGCATGATTTAGAGAGGATTAATGTCTAGAAATATGATATGAACTCATGCTTGCAAAATTGTACATGTTTTCTTGCTTTCCCCAAAAAAATTTTGAAACCCTAGTTGCATGAAAATTAGGGCTTTTCATTTTTGAGACTTCTAATCATCAATTAGACCTTGATTGAACATGTATGTAACTTTGGATTTTTCAATTGCATGAAGATTAGGGCTTGAATGAGAATTTCGCCCCTTCATCATGAAATTACGCCTAAACGTATGGGTAAAAATTGGGGCAAACTAGATTTTCATGATATTGGGTATATGAGGATTCTATAGTTTTTTTTTGGGAATTTTTGGAAATAAAAATTTCTGTTGACTGACATTGACCGAGGGGTAATTCGGTAAATTTTCTAGTTAAATTGGGAAAAAAACTTGAAATTACGAATCTAGGGATCATAAGGGACGTAATGACTATTTTTACGAAATTTTTGGATAACTTTTCCTGCATGACTTAAACTTTGAACTAGGGGCATTTCTGTCTTTTGTTATAAGAACTAGGAGAAAACTATGAATCTGTAATATTCTGTATGTATGTTATCCGTGGATGAAATTTGGTGTATTTTCTGCATTAATATGTATTTTTAGTTGAATGGTGTATGTAGAAAGTAATGACATGAAATATTGATTGATAACCTTTGATGATAACTTAGAAAAGGTTAAACCATACTTGCATGAAATCTAAGGACCTTTTCTGAACTCGATGGATGTGATGTCTAAGATAATGTTTGTGTTGTATGATTGAGGATAAGAGTCCTAGACTTGTGTGGACTGAACCTAAGGGTTAACTAGAGCACTCAGTGAACAGTCATTCTGATTTGGGGTTGGAGAATCCACCCATCCTATTCTGATATGTTTCCGGTAATGGAGGGACTGTTCTAGAGTCTAGTGACCAGGTTAGAGGTTCAGGTTTCCGGTTTGTGTTAAGGGTATTTTGTCCAAGTGATAAACCTTTTGAGAGTTGGGTGTTTGAAGCAAAGTGCCACGTCTTGGTCAGACGGGGGCCACCTCTTGAATTCATTCACCTCCCGTTCTGTTCTGTTTGTGTTCCCGGTAAGGGGGTGGTTGAGTGTCGTAGAGCAAAGTGCCACGTCGTGACCTGGCGGGGGCCACCTCTTGAATCTACACCTCACCGATATTCGTTGCTGCAGGTTACTCTCAGTGCCTTGACGAGGGCCGGGTTGGACCCACGGGGTCAATTCTGTAATCACTGGACAATAGTTGTGTGAGTCGTAGTCTGTTTAGCCGGATAGGCCAATTTGTGATCTTGTTGCCCGGGATTGTGGGCGTATTGTTTTCTGATAATGATTGTGATTTATGATTTCGGTTTTATTGTGTATCATACTTGATATCTTCCGTTAAAGTTTTGAAAAAAATATCTGCATCTATTTTTGATTGTATATGCGTGGATGGTCGAATGAGACTATCTACTCACTGAGCCGTGTAGCTCATCCCACCAATATTTTCAAATACAGGGCAGGAGCCTACAGCCTGAGCGGATGTTAGTTTACTGACTTGATATTTTGGGGCCTGCGAGCCTGTGCTATTTTGAGGGCCGGATGTGGCCAAGGTTTTATGATTTTTGGTTCATGGACATGTTGGCCGGATGTGGCTGTTTCTTTCTCGATTACTGTGATATTGTTGCCGGGTTGGCATTTGGTTTTGGTACGACTGTTAAACCGAGGGCTTAAGCCTGTTTTCGGTGAATTCTGTTTTATCTAGAATTATTGATTATCGTGGTTTATTAATTTGATTTTGTGATAAGGATTGAGCATGTTGATTTAGAAATGGTGTGTTTCTGTTTGTGGTCAGCATGTTGACCCAATTGGTAGTATTATAGAATATGTACAGGAATTTTCCTTAGTTTTTCTGGGGACATGCTGCCGAAATTTTTCGTATCGGTTTTTTTGTAAGCTATTATTCCCTAGCATCTGTCTTGTTGATTGTGTGTGACGTTCCCTATCTTCCGCGGATTCTGTCTGTGATTTGGGGTTATTTCTGAGGGGGCGTTACAGCTTGGGTAAAAGTTTTTGATGGAATGGATATTTTTCTGTTGCAACTTGGATAATGACATTATATCACTTATTTTATTGTTCAAGGCATTGAACTTGATATTGATTGTCGATCTTGCGAAAAATTATGTCGTACGATTATCTTTTATGGATTGTTGTTATCTAAGGGTGTGACAAAAATAGTAAAATATATCCGGGGTTTCCCTTTTCGAGAATCATAGTAGATATGGGACAGCTATGATTCACTTGAGACTGGTATATGCACTGGTTGAGCACGGGTTGCTAACGCAGGCATATGAGTATATAAAGGGAGATATACTTGATCGACCTACTGTGAGGATTCATCTCAGTGTCATGAGATGAATATCACAGCGACAGAGTTATGATTGTCCTATACTTGAGGGCATTGGTATCACTATATAGTGAGTGACGCACGTTGATACAACCTAACGCTTCGCCGTAAAAGGGAAGTCATAACGGTTGTCATTGGGTGTATCATAAGCTACATGAGGGATTCAATGTGCCAATAGAGGATTTGCCCCTTCCCTACGGGGAAGCTTGTTGTCCATGGGGCCCCTATATGAATGACTGAAAGCGTATGGCCATACCCAGGTGAGAACATGATTTAGTCATGCCATAATATTGGGATTAATAAGTGTGACACACTTGCCCAATCTAGACATCAATTGACAAAAGGACAAAGTTGTACTTGTACTTTGTCGCAGTTTTAGGGGATGTCGATGATGACACCGTTCTGATGACTTGGGTAGCAATGATGTACTACTAGGTGCCACTCATTGCTTGTGATGATTTACTCATTACTGCCAACGTTTGAAGAACCTACAGGGTAGCACACCTAGACGTCAGAGATTCCGTACTGATCGTTTAGCCTTTGATCAAATCATTGTGTGATTCAGATCATTTTGGGGAACCGATCCATTCAGACTTTTGCAGAGGAGATGATATTTTATTTTCTTTCATGTTTGACCAGTAGTTGACTCTAGTGGACCACGTTTGACCTTTGTTGACATGTGTTGTCAAAATGAGTGAAACAAGGGTCTTGGTGCAAGTTTGGACTTGACACTTTAGTCACATGAATAAAATAAAATTATTAATTGGCAAGAGAATTTTTCTCTTCGCTGATTAATAGGCTTGGGTGCAATTTACAATTAATAGCGTCTGCTGGGATTCGAACCCATGACGCTGATCTAGTTAATTGTGAATAGGTGCCTATATACATTATCCCACATGGGAAAAATATCTAAAGTGTATCTGGCTCTACTATTATAAATAGAGAGGCCTGCCTAGGAGATTTTTGCACCAGACTCTTCTTTTGTCTCTTATTGTCGCCTCCCTTCTATTGCTTGGCGTGAGGGTTTTCGAGGTGACAACAATGAAAAGATTTTGCATCAAGGGTTGGGACAAGTGGTTGTGCTACCCACTCCTTGTCGCCAACGCTCCCTCTTCTCCTTGGCATTGACACAAGTTGAGAAAATCAAGAGGCGTGGATCTCCTCTCCCGAAGCGCACGTGCGTGAGTGGAGGAATCTCGAGACAGTCCGTGTGTGCACGATTGTAGAGGACAAACACTTGTGCATCTTCATCATCAGCAGCTCCTGGAATTGCTTGATAAGGTATTACTCTTCACATCCTTCGGTTTTCTCTCGTAAGGGATCCTAGTTTTTCTGGAATTCTATTTCGGACCTCCGCTTCCGCTGTGTTCAAAGTTTTTCTAAGGTCCGGGGATTCCCAATAGTGGTATTAGAGGAATCTTACGAGGCCTGAAGGTGTCTTTTCTACATGTGCCTACCCCATGTCATGAAGATTATTTTCAAAAATTTTTATGTCATGAATTTTCTGTTCAAAATTAATTTCTTAATTTTTTGCCTCCTATGTCTTTCTTGTTTTGATTTTCTTCACATCTGGGATAGACCCTAATGTGGAAGTAAATTCCCTCCTTGCCCTCATAGGATAGACCCATGGCGCAAAACCCATAGGAGATTATGCGGGGCATGGACTGGGTGATTGCCTTAATCTCTATGGGGTAAGGATTGCAAGGGGCGGCTACCCTTTGTAGACTTCTGAGAGGAACAAAACACAAAGAATAGGTAATGTAGGATAGAAATTCCTAAGCCCAAGGAACCCCTTAAGTTTGTAGATATATTATGATTTCGGTCAACTGATGTCAAGTATTGTGCAGATGATTTTAGAAATTTAAGCATGCAGTTCAAATTATAAGAGAATGATGGGTCGAAAACACCTTGTGAAGGGAAGGGGACCAACCCCCTTCGTGATCTCCAGCCAATCACTTCCGAAAATGATATCCCAGGTGAAGATGGGAGTGATGCGTATGAAGTCCAGCTTCAGCAATTCAGCATGTGTCTCGGCTCCACATCCGTCAGAATTCGCAAGAGGGAATGTTGGATTAGTATTCAGCGAGATAGTGGTGTGAAGGGCCTTTCGGCATGCCTTCAAGGGATAGGAAAGAGGGGCCAAAGGCTCACCCTCAAGAACACAAGGGGCCTTCCGGCTCACCCTCAACACAAGCAACAAGGGCCCTCCGGCACTCCTCGGCAAGCATACGCTAAAGCAGGTTTTTTTATCTTAGAAATTTCAACTTAGTGCAATTGTGAAAACTACATGGTCTTTAAACCCTGTTTCCCAACGTTACAATGAAAATAGTGACTCTTGGCCTTCTTCACTGGTGCTGGCAGCTCTTGGCTGCTTGAGTTGATTGGTGGTTGGGGCGGCATTGGACTTGGTCTTTGCTTGACAGGATTGGTGATTGTGGATGGCTTTGATCTGAGCTGGAAAGTGTTTCTTGCGCATGCTAGTTGGTTTGCATGCGGTCTTGAGCTGGCAGCAATATTAGTTGTCGTGCATGTGTTGAAGATGTTGTTGACAAGTTTGACTGACGTTGAAGTGGCATGTTGACATGTATGTTGACAACTTTGACTGACGTTGTGGAGGCTGGTTGTCATGACGATGTTGAAATGGCTGATTTGTTTGATTGTTGTGGGAGCTTGCTTGCGGCCATAGCGTAAGTGCTGGGAAACATAGGTGCCATGTAGGTGCCTTACATGTGAAAGAACCTAGGCTACAACACCCTATTACATCAACTAAAAATAAAAACAAAAGCTTGAAAGTAAATCCTAGGCTAGGCCCTAAACTACAACAATGACATAAGAGTTTAATCACAAAATTGTCCAATAACAAGCCCTACAAACATCAATACTAGCTTGGACCAAGAGTTAACAGTTTATCAAAGCTAAGGAAATGAAAGCAACATAAATAAAGGTTCAAAGACAAGTTCCATAGATAAGATACTTCAGGTGGTCATCCCATAGCGGATTGGGGGCTTCTTGATCCTTTTGGATCTTCTTGGTCTTGCTCCTGCATCAACTTTCTTGGGGGTAGCAGAATTCTCCTCCGGAGAATTAAATTTGAAGTCCTCTAGCTGTGCCGGTAGGAGTTGTTGCGCTTCTTCTTCGGGTACCCAATGTTCGATGTGATCACTCCACTTGATAAGATAGTAATGCTAAACTCCATTGCTTGTGAAACGTTGCTGCTCCTCCATGATGTTGCAGGCTTGTGGCGGCATGGGGAGTGGAAAGATGGGAACCGGCTTCCTGTATAATGTGAGGTCCTCCACATTGACCGTGGGATGAATCCTAAGAGCTGGTGGAAGGTCCAAAGTGTAAGCGTTGTCATTAATTTTCTTGATGACTTGGAAAGGCCCCATCCCTCGTGGTTGCAACTTGTTATTGGCGCCTTGCTTTCTTTCCTTCATGTTCCTAAAAATTACCAAGTCCCCTTCATGAAAAGAGGCACAACATTTATGAGTGTTAGCTGTAGTTTGGTATTTAAGAGTATGCTTAGCAATGTTGTCCTTGACTTCATTGTGGATTTTAACAATATGTTGTGCAAAAGAGAGGGCTGAATGGCTGGTCTTGAAGGGTGAGGGCAAAGGCGCAAGGTCTATGGGTTTACAGGGCTGATATCCTATATTGATTTGGAATGGGCAGACACCTGTTGTCCTATTAACAGCACTATTAAAAGCAAACTCCGCAGTGGGCAATAACTTATCCCAAGTGCCCGGATGTTCCCCAACAAGGCATCTCAAAATATTTCCTAATGATCCGTTTATCACCTCTGTTTGCCCATCGGATTGAGGGTGGTACGCTGTTGAAAAATTCAGTTTTGACCCCAAGAGTTTCCATAGAGTAATCTGATGGGGGCAGAGACCACAAGCCAAGGAGGTACAAGTGGAGTTTACGATTGCCATAGACAAAAGCTTGGAATTTCGCAAATAAGCTAGCAAGACTCACTCCAAATGCTAGCTCAAAAATAATGAAAAGAATAACTTCAACTACTCCAAGCTATGGTCAAGACACATTACAAATAACAAGTTGCCGCATAACAATCCCACAACCGAGACCTGCATCCAGCACAAGGGGAAGCAAAGGATTTAATCTAATCTCGTATCTCATCCAATGGCCAACACTCATCGAGGGGAAAATGTTCTCCAGCCAAGTGCAGACCCATGAAGGAAACACCAACATTGCAGCTATCCTCGCTCAGCGCACAATCAAACAAGGAAACTCTCCAACGTCTTTCTACTGCAACCAAAGAAGGAAGGAGCAACGTCTCTCTCGCCAGCAACGTCTCAAGCGCAACGTCTCCCTGCATACTTCTCCCTATATGTATCACGATGCTTCTTTGTAATAAACAGATTGTTTGTTTTGAATGAATGGAAATAGTTTTCGTCCTCAATCGGATGTCTCTCTTCTTCTTCTTATCTGAGGTGCTTGTGTCAGCAACAAGGGCCGAGCCCCTCACTCTTCCCTTCTTCTCCAATCTCTACTTCCTCCAAAGTTCTCTATTAGTTGCAACCACCCACAAGTTTCAGCGAACCCAAATCATCGAAAGTTCGTGAGGCGCCGATGACAATCCAGCTGACGGATCTCCATGAAACTTCGACCATTCCCTCTCCACCTGCCGACGAACCTCCAGCCGCCGGCATCTGCCCATCCACCTCACCAATGGCCGGAATCGAAACTCCGACGCCATCCCCTGTTCTCGCCCTGCTTCCGCCCTAATTCCGCTCTTCATCACCGTTCTCCTCCGACAGGCCGCCAATTGACCCCAAACACCGGCCACGTCTTACTCTCCTCCACAAGAACCCCCAGTTGTAGCAGGTTCAGTGCTCGTGCCTTATACAACGTCCAGCGACTTCCCCTGCTCCGTTTGCAATCTCCCCTGCTTTCACCCAAGTCCGCTGTTTCAAGGATTTACCTTGCTCTGCCTTCGTCGTTGCCGATTCAACGCCTCTACCGCTCCAATACCGTCAACCACATCCTGGCAGAGTTTGTTGGGGTATGCCCTTAAAGGCTAATGTTTGAGGCCTTGGGATTGTATCAGTATCATGTATAAACTCTTATGTTTATAAAGGCAATGGTTGTTATTCAGTATGTTACATTGTCTGCTGCAATAAGTGTGCTTCTGAATAATGTCTCAATGCTGTTCAGCTAGGCTGACATGCTGTAATGTCCTTAGTCGAGATATCTTGGTGAACATGAGACAGCCTTGATATGATTGAGACTAATATGTGTTCTAATCTTATAGGATGCTTCGAGCATGGAATAAGATGTAGACTCATGGGTGCATTGGATGTACTGGACAGACCCTACTAGGATATTCAATTGCTTGTCACAATGTGAATAATCCTTGTATGCAACAAGTGGCACATGTCCTCTGACTTGAGATCACTTGTGTTTCTAAATGATGATTGTCATTGTTTTGAGGTAGTTCAATGTCATTTGAAACATAATGGTTATAGACTATCTTGGATAATGATCATGAGTCAGGTTAGGACACTAGTGATAGATATAGGATTGCCGTCTCCTTGATTGGAGTGTGATGTTCTAAAGGGGCCCCCTTAAATGAGATGATTGAGAAAGTGTATGGCCATACCCAGGTGACTATGTTCATCTGATCTAATCATGCTCATCATATTGGAGCTATAGGCTTGACACGCTTGTCCAATAAGAACATCCAGTGGCAAAGGAAACATGTATGCCTAGTGAAGTGGATTCACACTTGTGCTGTGGTTTGGGTGTAGTCTTGGAAGACTCTTTCCTTTATATCGGGAGACAGTGATGTGTTGCTAAATACCCCTCACTGATCGTGATAACGTAAGTTATCGTTACCGACATTTAAAGGAAACCCTTAGGGTCGCACAATTCGATGATATGGCTTGCTTAAGTCAGATCGTGTGGACTGAATTGTTTGGGTTCAGTTTAAAGGAGTTTAAACTCTGATTGTAAGTGAGATCTGGTCTGATCATGTTTGATTGATTAGGGCTTGAGATCGGTAAGCTTCGATCGAGAGGATTGATGCTGGATCAGTGAGATCAAGAGCATCAAAGAGATGAACGGTTAGATCTGTAACCTTAGGGTTTACTATGGTCTAGACCAAATGGCTTGAGCTATTTTGATTTGGTTTATGAACCAAATTCGATTGGGACGTTTTGGCTTGAACCGGTTCACAAAGGTGAACGCTTGGTTCAATGCTAGTAAGCGTTTTTGGGTTGGCATGAGCGCATGGCTTAATGATGTTCCATTTTTGGAAAGTCATCAATGCCGATTCCTCTCAACGCCAAAACGAAAATACGTTCCCCTCTTCTCTTGTGGCTTGCTTGCACTCTCGTAAGTGAAGGATTGACGAGAAGAAGGGAAGGTTTTTCGTCCAAGGAGAAGCTTGTTCTCGCATCTCAAACTTCCTCCACGCAAAGGACCCCTTGAAGCTTTGCTAGCACAAAGACGACAAGGAGAAGCCATTCCTCATCTTGTGTGCTTCATCTTTGGAGAAGATCCCTTTCGATCTTTGCTTCCAAGACACCATCCAAATAGATGGCTTTGGTATGATCTTCTTTCGATCTCCACATTCCTTAAGGTTGATCATATGAACATATATTACATGCGATCTCATGTTGAAACCCCTTGGAAATTACATGCGCCCCCTTTAGGGTTTCAACCCCTTGCGCTCCCCCTTGAAGGGGACTCATCAGAGTTCCCAGTCGACAACAACCCTGCCTGCTCCGCCTCTCTTCCTCCCGACGATGAACGAAATCAGCCAGCTTCCCTCTGTTTCAATATCTGTTTCCTGTTTGAGTTCTGTTTGCTAAAATCTAATCCGATTAAGCTTCTTCTTGCAGGTATTTTGAGCATTCGGTGGATCACAAATTTATAAGCTTGGCATGATCAAGAAGAATACATCTTATTCTATCATGTGGACTAGAACTTTCGAACCGAGCTTCAATAGATTAACCTTGGTAGCATGGCAAATTTTGATGAATGATACATTCCTGCACAAATCTTATCCGACTAGCTATCTTGTTGCAATTGTTTTGCATGCCTGACAGCTCTTCACCATCTGAATTTTGTGAGACTCAAAAGAACTATTTTAGTACTAGATCATGGTTTTGTCGGCACAATTTTTTGATTTATGAATTTTTCCTGCAACATATAGCTACTTTTTGTAAATTATTAGAGTTGACCTGGAATTCTGATAGCTATTTCTTTGCTGCATTCTGAATTTTGACATTTTCTAAAATTCAAAAAAATATAAAAATTAGTCTTAATTAGTAGTTTTAAATCACACGCTTTCCCCCTACATCAGTTTGGTATCAGAGGGAAGGTTGTGAGCAACTCTTGTCTGCCCACACGATCCTTTGTTCTTTGCATAAAAAAAAATTTTCCTTCATGTTTTTTTATATTTAGTTTGCATGATAGTTAAGTATTTGCTATTTACTTGCAATTGATAAAAAAGAAGAATTATTACATGTTTCATTGTTCATATTATTTTAGATTGCATATTTTGTAAGGGTCCCCTAAAGCCAAAGGGGGCGAAACCCTAATAGGTGGCGCATATAAAACTTTTGCAACGGAAGCTAGGGTTTCAAGATCAACTTGCATGTTAAATGATCAACTAGATAAAAAGCTTGCAAAGATCAACAAAAACGATCATACCATTGCCATAGCTTAGATGGCGCCTTGGAAGCAAAGAGTCGATTGCTTCTTCTCCAAAGGGAATCGCACACAAGAGGAAGATGGCCTACTCCTTTGTCACTCCTTGTGCTAGCAAGGCTCCAAAGTATCCTTGATCGCTTGAAGGGATGAAGAGACGATTACTAGGCTTGCCCCACTCTTCCTTGGCGTGAGTTCTATCTCCACACACAAGAGTCGTCGTGAGGAAGAGGCGAGAGGATGTCGCAAAACGAAGTGGAGTCGTTTCACTCAAAACGTGGAGACGTTTTCTCAAATTGAAAACCGACTTTCCAAATATAGAAAGTCCCTAACTCCAAGCGTTCATGCGTTCATGAACCTTCCGAAACTCATCCTCCAATTGAACCAAGCGCTCACTTGATGAGCCGGTTCAAATTGGTTTGGTTCAAAGACCAATTAAGCCAAGCCTTTTGTCCAGATCAAATTAAACCCTAAGGTTCTAGATCTGACCGTTCATCTCTTGATGTTCATGATCTCACCGATCTAACATCCATTCTCTCGATCGAAGCTTACCGATCTCAAGCCCTAATCAATCAAACATGATCAGACTAGATCTCACTTACAATCAGAGATTAAATCCCTTTAAACTGAACCCAAACAATTCAGTCCACACGATCTGACTTAAGTAAGCCATATCATCAAATTGTGCGACCCTAAGGGTTTCCTTTAAATGTCGGTAATGATAACTTGCGTTATCACGATCAGCGAGGGGTATCTAGCAACACATCACTGTCTCCCGATATAAAGAAAAGAGTCTTCCAAGACTACACCCAAACCACAGCACAAGTGTGAATCCACTTCACTAGGCATACATGCTTCCTTTGCCACTAGATGTTCTTTATTGGACAAGCGTGTCAAGCCTGTAACTCCAATATGATGAGCATGATTAGATCAGATGAACATAGTCACCTGGGTATGGCCATACACTTTCTCAATCATCTCATTCAGGGGGGCCCCTTTAGAACATCACACTCCAAACAAGGAGACGGCAATCCTATATCTATCACTAGTGCCCTAACATGACTCATGCTCATTATCCAAGATAGTCTATAACCATTATGTTTCAAATGATATTGAACTACCTCAAAACAATGACAATCATCATTTAGAAACACAAGTGATCTCAAGTCAGAGGAAATGTGCCACTTGTTGCAAACAAGGATTATTCACATTGTGACAAGCAATTGAATATCCTAGTAGGGTCTGTTCAGTACATCCAATGTACCCATGAGTCTACATCTTATTCCATGCTCGAAGCATCCTATAAGATTAGAACACATATTAGTCTCAATCATATCAAGGCTGTCTCATGTTCACCAAGATATCTCGACTAAGGACATTACAGCATGTCAGCCAAGCTGAACAGCATTGAGACATTATTCAGAAGTATACATATTGCAGCAGATAATGTAACAAACTGAATAACAACCATTGCCTTTATAAACATAAGAGTTTATACATGATACTGAAAGAATCCCAAGGCCTCAAACATTAGCCTTAAGGGCATACCCCAACATATTTTTGCTATTTGATAAAAAAAAAAAACAAAACAAAAAAAAACTTATTATGTGCTTTCATGCTTAGATGTTCATTACATCTGCATGTTAGTTTGTTTATTCATAGATTTATCCTCTCATACTAGCCCAAATCATTTTTGACATCTTAGGGAGATCTATTTTCAAAGGATTATATTGTGTTTTCAAAACATCCCATGGCCAGTAGACTCAACCCCCTAAGAGGCAATAGACCACCTATCAAGAGATGGGATGAAATGATAAAAGAAATTTATGATCCTTCATCTCTCAAAAAAAAAATTCTGACACAAGAGAACATGACTGTAGCTGAATATATTATAAAGTTTAAGACCCTCAATGATTGGAGTAGAGCTAGAGAACATCCTAGGGTTATGCTTAACCGGTTTATAAATGGTCTTAGCTTTGATATTAAAAGAGCTCTCATCGGCTACCCCATACATACAATAGAGGATGCATTTCAACTAGCTAATAAGGTAGAACAAAATATTAAGGCAACATATAGAAAAGGACCCGACCAAACTAGAACACGAAGCCAACTACTCCAACAAAAACTTGTTCAAACCTCAGAGTTTACCTTAGGAACTAAAACGAGTCAAGAAGAGACATGAGAAACTCAAGAGGCAAACCATGAGGTAGAACCCATACCTCAACCTTCAATTTTAGGGCCCATACCCGTAGGTCCTCAACTTGAGTCTAGCAATCTAGCTAAAGAACCCATAGTTGACTTGTCTGAGAGTCAAACTACCCCTGAGTTGCCCACTGTAGACTTGTCTCAACCTAAGTGTCAAATAGAGCCATTACCTTCAATTTTAGGGCCCATACCCACAGGTTCTCAACTTGACCTTAGCACTACCTCTAGTGAACCTAAAGATGACTTGCCTAAAAATCCAGTTGAACCCAAACCCATAGGTCTTCTTGAACCTTGCCTTGAACCTAAGTTAGAACCATTTGAGCTTGACCTGGATCCTAATCCTCAACCTTTAGGTCAACCCCTAGACTTAGAAAATCTCTTCTAGGACCCTATGATCCTTGAATCTTGTCTTTTAGGTCCTTCTACTCACACCCTTAAGCCTCCATTAGTATTAACAAAACATAATGAACTCAAACATGCTTTGCTGCCTGCTCTTATTGAAATTGAGTATATTGATTTCAACATTCCATGTTCTTTTCTAAGTCCTATGATTTTCTATGACAAACTTACTAATGAGTACGGCCGAGAAAGGGAATTCAATACAGGTACCCTTGATATGCAACTTGGACCGTGGACAAGGAACAACAAGACAGGATGCGGTGATGCTGACAACAATTGGAAGCTTGGGATCATTAAGGAGCAACTGACTCTCGCCCCTCCAGGACTTCTCCACTTACACAAGAACAATTCTTCGGGGAAGAATTTTTTTTACCCGGGGAGAAATGATGGGGGCAGAGACCACAAGCCAAGGAGGTACAAGTGGAGTTTACGATTGCCATAGACAAAGGCTTGGAATTTCACAAATAAGCTAGCAACACTCACTCCAAATGCTAGCTCAAAATAATGAAAAGAATAACTTCAACTACTCCAAGTTATGGTCAAGACACATTGATGACACCGAAATATGTAGTATATTTTGCATCATTTTAGATACCTTTTCATGCTAAATCGAGGATCTTTTTACTTGTTTTTATGATAAATCCATCAAATATTGCAAAGTCTACTTCTATTTTGGTTTTTCATATTTTTCAGGCAAAAAGGCACAATTTTAGGCGTTTTCAAGCAAAATCAAATATATGGAAGAGTTTTCATCATCAAGAGGAGATCACCCAAGAAATTTCACACAAATCGGAGCAAGCCAGCAAATTATAGTAGTGCCGTAATCTATTTTACGGTACCGTAATTCCAAATGGTACCGTAAAATCCGAACACTGCTGTAATTTGTGAAGATTTCTGACCAGAAAGATTTTCTGATTTTACGGTACCAGCCGTAAGCAATATTACGGTACCGTATTTCGGATTGCGTCAGAACAGAAACCTTAGCCGATTTTACGGTACCTGCCGTAAGGGATTTCACTGCCGTATTTTTGAGCCGTTTCAGAGCAGAGAGTTCAGCAAAGTTTACGGCACTGACCGCAAACTATTTTACGGGCCGTATTTTCCAAGACAACATCAGCATAGAAGACTCAAGAGATTTTACGGCACCAGCCGTAAACAACTACACTGCCGTAAAATCGGTTTTGAACGCGACGCCCAGGTCAATGTCCACGCCCGATCCTTGCGGAGATGATTGCGGACGATCTAGAAGTTTATATTCGATGTCGTAAGAAGTAAAAGGGGAGCTTTGGACTGGAGGATTACAAAGAGACCAAAAGCCCTAAATTTCGTGCACCATCAAGGGAGAAATCAAAATCGACGCCACCGCCAAGGGTTTCATCGCCACGCTCGATCTAGACGATCTCCGGCCACGATTTTCATACCAAAGCTTCATTAGGAGGAGGAGATAACTCACCAAATGATTCAGACCGAGAGGAGATCGATTGGAGGAGAATTCGAAGAACAAAGCATCACCGACACTGTTCACCGAAGCTATTTGGAAATTATGGCTGTGAAATTCTTCACAGCCGTCCTGTATTTTCTAACTTCTCTTTTCTTTTGATTTACGAACCTCTGAAACCATGATTTGCTGTAATTCCCTCATGATGACAGCTTAAACTATTTTTGGGACATGGGGGAGTAATTTACTTAACTTCCAATGACTAGATAACTCTTTTATTTCAATATTTCGTTGAATTTAATCTTAGCATGATGATTTTACTCTTGTAATAATTGTGCTTAGACAGTCTATAAGTTCATGTTACTAATTATGTTCTTAGAATTTTCACTTGAGACTGAAAGGTAATTGCTTGAAAATTTGGAACCCTAGAACTGCATGTTAGGATCCCTTCCTTAGGTTAGATCCATCTTGATCTGTTCTAGTAGAATAATTGTCATGATTATAATAAGAACTTATAGATCGAGTCTATTTGTCAAACGTGGAGATCTTGTGCGAAAGCAAGGATCGGAACATTGGAGATCCTTGAGTGAAACTAGTTGCGAGACTCGGATGCATGAAAGTGATCCTTGAGACTTCACTAGAGATTCCTAGAACTCGGATGGACGAAAGTGATCCTTGAGTTCATTGTTTGATAATATCTTCATCATGATAAAATTGAATCAACGAAATCCTTATTCATGTCTAGTCATAAAAGTTTAAGTGAACGAAACCCAAGTCCCAGCTTTTCTCTCTGATAATCCTATTTTCTTAGTTTTCGATTGTTATTTTCACGATCTCGATTTGCCTAGATAGTAAGAAATCAACTATTTAGTATTCGACAACGTAGGTCCCTGTGGATTCGATACTTTTTTTTATTACTTCGTATACCCGTGCACTTGCAGTTTAACAACAAGTTTTTGGTGCCGTTACCAAGGATTAGTCCAAGGTACACGCATGCCAGACTTGTAGTGTTCCCTTACGGGCTATCAAGTTTTTGGCGCCGTTGCCGGGGACCTTAGTTTTGTCGATATTAGAGACATTGAGATTATTGCTAGATTAGGTTTTTATTTACTATTTTTTATTTACTGCTTATTTTCTGTTTCTCGAAATCACTTGATCTGTTTACTTTGCATGCACAGGAGCCTTAGGTCAGGACCACTTGTACCATTGGATCCTGAAATCAATAAAACACTGAGAGTGCGCAGAAAGTGGAGGTTAGAAGAATCATCACAAGAAGAACAGCAAGAACAATCCCAACCAGAGTTAGAAGAAGAAATATTAGAGTTGGGAGACACTCAGAACCATCAGAGAACACTTAGGGACTATGCAGCCCCTAATCATCATGAAATTCGCTCTAGTATTGCTAGGCCAGCATTTGACGCCAACAATTTCGAGATTAAGCCTGGATTCATTGCAATGTTTCAACAAGAGCAATTTGGAGGATCTCCACTGGAGGATCCCAACCAACACTTGGCCTTATTTCTTGACCTATGCGATACTGTTAAGATGAATGGTGTTTCTAACGACGCATTTAGACTAAGACTTTTTTTCTTTTTCTCTCAGGGACTGGGCAAAGACATGACTTAATTCACATCCAGCCAGTACCTTCACCACTGGGAACCAACTGTCAAATTCCTTCTTGAACAAATACTTTCCCCCAAGGAAGACACTTGAATTGAGGAACCAAATTACAAACTTTCAACAAAGAAGTGGGGAATCGCTCAGTGAAGCCTGGGAGAGATTCAATGAACTGCAGCGGAAGTGTCCTCACCATGGACTAGAACTTCAAACTTTAATGCAAACTTTTTATATTACATTATCTGATTAGACTAAAATTATTGTGGATGCCGTTGCAGGAGGAGCTCTTATGAGCAAAACACCAGATGAAGCCTTCAGACTGCTCTTAGTTGTCGTGCATGTGTTGAAGATGTTGTTGACAAGTTTGACTAACGTTGAAGTGGCATGTTGACATGTATGTTGACAAGTTTGACTAACGTTGTGGAGGCTGGTTGTCATGACGATGTTGAAATGGCTGATTTGTTTGATTGTTGTGGGAGCTTGCTTGCGGCCATAGCGTAAGTCTGGGAAACATAGGTGCCATGTAGGTGCCTTACATGTGAAAGAACCTAGGCTACAACACCCTATTACATCAACTAAAAATAAAAACAAAATCTTGAAAGTAAATCCTAGGCTAGGCCCTAAACTACAACAAAGACATAAGAGTTTAATCACAAAATTGTCCAATAACTAGCCCTACAAACATCAAGACTAGCTTGGACCAAGAGTTAACAGTTTATCAAAGCTAAGCAAATGAAAGCAACATAAATAAAGGTTCAAAGACAAGTTCCATATATAAGATTCTTCAGGTGGTCATCCCATAGCGGATTGGGGGCTTCTTGATCCTTTTGAATTTTCTTGGTCTTGCTCCTGCATCAATAGGTCATGAGGAGTCGCTAAAAAATTTAGAAAAAGGTTTATGAAAAACTAAAAGTGATTACTGTTTGGTTTTTGCATAGCATGTAGAGTTGCATGAGTAACTGATTTGTGCATTTATGTTGTGATCAAAGTCAAGCCCTAATGCCATGCCTGTGATGTATCAATGTGAGGCCTACGTGCTGACTTTCAATTTTGTATTTCAATTACACATTGTAAATCGAATCGAAGGCTTTGATGACATATCGTGGCATTTTCTTCTCTCGCCTTTGCACATCTCTCAGGGTAGCACAACCCATTGTTACTGTTTATGCCCTAGGACCTCAGGATGGTCCATTGGGATATATATATCACATCTAGTTGATAGATGAGTTATCTTGGCATTGTTGTTGTTATGCAAGTTTGTACATCTGCGCATATGTACATTTGCATATACAATGTCCCTAAGAGATATATTTTATCTAGCCTCTATGTTTCATCCCTGGTCAAGAATCATAGTAGATATGGGACAGCTATGATTCACTTGAGACCGGTATATGCGCTAGTTGAGCACGGGTTGCTAACGCAGGCACATAGGTATTTCAAGAGAGATATACTGGATCGACCTGCCGTGAGGATTCATCTCGGTGTCACAAGATGAATATCACAGTGACAGAGTTGCGCTTATCCAAGACTTGAGGGCATTGGTATCTCTATAAAGTTATTGATGTACTTTGATGCAACCTAACGCTTTGCCGCATAAGGGGAGTCATAATGGTTGTCATTGGGTATGTCACAAGCCGTATGAGGGATTCAATGTGCCAATAGAGGATTTGCCCCTTCCTTACAGAGAAGCTTGATTGTCCATGGCGCCCCTATATGGATGACTGAAAGTGTATGGCCATACCCAGGTAAGAACCTGATTTAGTCATGCCATATTATTGGGATTAACAAGTATGACACACTTGCCCAATCTAGACATCAGTTGGCGAAAGGACAAAGCTATACTTGTGCTTTGTCGCAATTTTAGGGGATGTCGATGATGACACCATTTTGATGACTTGGGTAGCAATGATGTACTACTAGGTGCCACTCATTACTTGTGATGATTTAGTCATCACTGCCAACGTCTAAAGAACCTACAGGGTCGCACACCTAGACACTCGAGTTCTCATACTGATCGTTTAGCCTCTGATTGAATCATTGTGTGATTTGGATCATTTTGGGGAACTGATGCATTGAGACTTTTACAGAGGAGATGATATTTTATTTTACTTCATGTTTGACCACTAGTTGACTCTAGTGGACCATGTTTGCCTCTATTGACCTGTGTTGTCCAAATGAGTCAAACAAGAGTATTGGTGCAAGTTTAGGCTTGACACTTTAGTCACATGAATAAAATAAGATCATTGATTGCCAGGAGAATTTTTCTCTTGGCTAATTAATAGGCTTAGGTGCAATTTACAATTAATAGCGTATGTGGGGATTCGAACCCGTGACGTTAATCTAGTTAATTGTGAGTAGGCACCTATATGCATTATCCCACATGGGAAAAATCTCCATGGCTGATCTGGCTCTGCTATTATAAATATAGAGGCCCACCTGGGAGATTGTTTCACCAGACTCTTCTCTTGTCTCTTGTTGTCGCCTCCCTTCTGCTGCTTAGCGTGAGGGTCATGGAGGTGATGATAGTAAAAGATTTTTTGCATCAAAGGTTGGGACAAGAGGTAGTGCTACCCACTCCTTGTCGCCAACGGTTCCTGCTCTCCCTGGCTTTCATGCAAGTCAAGAAGGTCAAGAGGCGTGGATCTCATCTCCCGAGGCTAGCACCACGCGTGGAGGTTGGAGAGATCTCTAGGAGTCTGTGTGTGTGCGATTGCAGAGGATGGGCCCTTGCGCGTCTTCATCATCGGCTGCTCCTAGAATTGTTTGATAAGGTACTGCTCTTCACATCCTTCGGTTTTCTCTCGTAAGTGATCCTAGTGTTTCTGGAATTCCGTTTCGGACCTCCACTTCTGCTGTGTTTAAAGTTTTTATGAGGCCCGAGGATTCCAACACCCATGACCTAGTCGAACCCTAGGGTGGCTTTCAGGGTTACCTAGAGATGCATCCAATGGGGGTTGGTGGCTAGGGTTAGGGTTGACGCACCTCACCTCCTAAGGTGGCGCACCTCACCTTCTTTGACCTAACCTTGATTGGCTTATAGGGTTACCTAAATGGTTTACTTAAGGGATGATGGTTGGGTAAGGTCATGATGCAACCTAGTCAAGCAAGGGGGCTAACCATCATCCTCAACCGAATCCACATGGCTTCTAGGTTTCCTAGTGGCACATGCATGGGTTCAAGGGCTGATGATGAAGGAAATGCAACCTAAGGGGGCTGATCCTATTCTTGACCGAACCATGGTGCATCCTAGTTTTCTTAGGTGGCGCATGTTAAGGTTCTATGGTTGAGAAGGAGTATTCGTGCTCCAAGCATGAAGAAGGGCTGATCTTCCATCACTAGCTAAGAACTTGAAGGTCCTTTGGACGCTTCTTAAGTTAATGGCCTAATGGAGGAAGGTCGAGCACCAAGGATACTTGATGGGACATCCGAGCAAAGGGGGCGCACCTCTTGGAGGTGCACTTTACAAGGGATGATTCGTATCAAGCATTGAGGTGAGATAGCTAGTATAGAGATGGCACATGGATGTTTGGCCCAATCCAAGGGGGAGCTTAGGATTTGCAAGCTAACTTCCTAGTGGAGATCTGAGTTGGCCGAATGATGTAGGGGGGGGGGGGGTTCACTCACAAGCAGGGTGCATGCAAACAACGCTTTTGCAAAGTAGTTTTTTTATATTTTATAATAAAACCAAAATTACTCTAACGAGGCTGGAAAATATTTTTTTGTATTTTTAAAATAGAGAAAACTGAAACTAAGTTACTTTAAACTAATAATAGAAATGACACTTTAAACTACAAATTGAAATGGCTAGAAGAGATACTCACAATGCGATCCTTGAGAATTGAAGGATCGTGTCGTCCCGGTCTTCAATGGTCCTACTCTGATGGAAGGAGTTGCTTCATTACACGCAAGCACAGACAAACAAGATCCGCGCATCCCACGGATTCATAGTACATAAAGATCTAAGGGCGAGGTTAAGCCTCACAAATTCCCTTAACACTTTAACTAAGAGAGGAGAGGGGAAGAGAAAGAAGGAACACTTGCGCCAAGAGGTTCTCCCAAACCTTGCGCCTTCCTCCAATAAATACTTGGATTAGTGCAGAAACAAGTTCTAAAACTTAAGGAAGGGAGAGGGGAAGGAACTTAGCCGAATGGTTGTCTTCTTGGTGTCCTTCTTCATGATGGCTGAGAGTGTTGAAGTCTTCAAAGGTTTGATGTTGCTTTGCCAAGATCAAGGGTTGAAGAAGCTTTCTTAGAGTCTCGCCAAGGGTGTGCAAAGATCCTTCAAGGAGTTGGATGCGTGGAGGATTTGAGAGGAAAGGGGAGAAGGGAATGGGCTAGGCCCTTTAGAGAAAGGGGAGGTAGAATGCTCTTAGGTGACACATGCACCAATGCTAACACAATTTTTCTTCAACTAGGCAACTAATCGACAATAAGAGAGGGATTACAACTTATTTGCTTATCAAGCCATGGGCAAGGGGTGACATTTCCCCCTTGGCGCAATTACAAAGATAAGGAAAATTTAATGCTCTAATAAAATATTTCCTTCTTAGTGGTTGAATTTGAATTTTAAATTTCATCCATTCGGTTTGCTCTTTGATGTGGCCGAATTCTTCTTGAGCTCCTTCCTTGTTTGCTTGGATGAAGTTGCATCTTCATACAATGAATTTGTTTGACTTTGAAAAACTTTCCTTCAAATGCTTGGGGGGCTAGGAAAGCTTCCAAAGATGGCTCCACAAAATGGGGATCTACATGGGAATCCCTTGATTTGTGGATCTTGATTGATCCTTGAAGGTGAGGCGCATTGAAGGCTCCTCAATTGGAAAGTTGTGGGCTGGTTCCTCACATTCTAATTCATCCTCATATTAGGTGGCGCCTTTGCTTGATTTGGCAAGGTGTTGTGGTGGATGCGCCAAGGCTTGTTTTGGAATGGTGGAGTTGTATTCAATGTGAGCATCTTTAACTTGAAGTCTTTAGTTGAAGTGTTGAAGTGCCTCCTTCCATAATTGGAGCTCCACTTGAGTAGCTTGGCTTGAGCTTCTTTAGTGTTCCCTTGAGCTGGTTTTAGCCTGCCAATTTATTTGCAAAAAACAAGTAGACCATCCTAGAAAGTAATGCATAACCTAATACTACAAGGTTCACTATAACTTATTCCTACAAGTTGCAAATATGGAAAGTGCAAATAAGGAAAGAAAGAAGGGGTGACCTCGGAGGGGGAGCCATATCTGGTGGGCTTCCTCCTAGTCCTACCAGACCTTCTAGGAGCAAGGTTGGCCTCTCCATCACCGAATCCTTGGAGGAGCCTAGGGTTTGCTAGCTAGCTCATAGAGAAGACTCGAGCTGGCCGAACCTAAAGGTGATCAAGGGTTTTCCTAGATGCTGCCTTTAGGGTTTCTGCGCTAACCCATGGAGCTGAAGGCCTAGGAGGTGCACCTCAGGGCCTTGGAGCAGACCCCTTAAGGCACTCAGGGATGAGCTAAGGACTTCTTGGCATGAACTAATGGCTCAGAGCCCTTGGTAGTGCTAGGTGGCTAGGATTAGGTCTAGGGGCTTGTTACCCATGTTTTGAGCTTTGAACACATCATATTTACTTATTCTGTTCCAGCATGCCTTTTACTGCTTTTAGTTTTATTCCACCATAGGATTGCATGCCTGTATTGGTAGAAAAAAGATAAAATCTTGTGGTGTCGAGACCACAAAAATCCTCGCTAAATTATTTCATGTCCCGTTTTTGCCTTCTGATGCGTAACCCTCACTAAACTGTCGATCGATTGTGTTATGCATTGTTTCCCACCCCCGTGGGACACACCCATTTATCTTCAGGAGGCATGTGGTGACAATGATTTCCCCAGTCTAGTTAAAACACTAGACGTGCCTTCAGCAAGGAAATCGTTGGCCCTGGATATAACGGTCAGGTCAGACTTGACTAGACTTTTCATATGTGGTGGTTCACATGATGAAATTTCTAGAGGCACCCTTAAGAAGTTAAGGCTTTGTGATGTATCCAGCCTCCGTTGGACACAAAGTGCTTGAACTGTCTTAATAAGGGGAATTGCCGAGTTGCAATTGGCCAGGGCCCTACCTTAGGAAGCATGTGTCACCTTGTGCAGTACATCCCACCTCCATGGGACGCAAGGCCGTGTACGAAACGAGGATCCCATCTCGCTAAGGAAGTCGGGTGACTTCTCGATCGATGTTTGAGGATTATCGATTCGAATATAATAGTGAGAAACAATTATTTATAAAAGGTCAGAATAAATGATTGACTATGTGATACTGATATGCTCTTATCTTTGTTGTAGATGGCTTCTACTAGCACTAGTGATAGCAGACTATCATTCCATTCCTTGTTGAGGAAGGAGAAGTTGGTTTGAACCAACTTCGAGGACTGGTACCATACTTGAGGATTGCCCTCAAGCTCGAGGAAAAGTTGTCCCTCCTTAGGCAGCCTTTTCTTGAGCCCATCTCATATACAGCCTTGTTGGCTGAAGAGGATGTTTATGGGGTAGCTTGTCTAAAGCTAGCATGTCGCCTGTGTTGCGAAAGCAACATATTGAGCTGATCATATTTAGATGTTCTAAAATAGCTCTTTAACGGACAAGCTAGAATAGAAAGCTGTAACCTTTAAAGTAGTCCTACAATGCAAAGGAAAGCCTTAGGGCTTGTCCGACGCATTAATGATGAAAAGGGGTGCAAGAGATAAGGTGCTTGAGATTGATTGCTAGCAACCTCAAAACAAGGAAAAGAGAAGTAGCCCTTCATCTTCTGGCTTATGTAATTATGTTACCAAAGTCTAGTTGTCTATTTCTGACACATGGGTATGTCGTACTGCATGATGAGACTAGTACTTGCAAAAGTGTCTTAGTGCTCAACAAAAATAGGGCAATGATGACATAGAGAGACTGACCTACTAGCTGTAGGAGACCTCACTCTCTCTGGGGTCAAGACTTTGTTAGAACTTCAGTATCTTCATGTTCTATCTGTATGTGAAGTTCTATGAGTGACATAATATATGGATTAAATTAAGTGGTTTTGTACTTATCTTTGGCACTGTAGTTTGGGCCTTGCAAAACAAGAACCTCATTCCCTATCTCCATGCAAATGGATTTGTGGATTCAATCTCTTTTTAGGATAATGAGTCAGATCTACCTCTTTCGAGAGATAGACTCGCACGAGCCTTATTTGCTAAGGACAACAACATCGATGCCCTTCACTTTTTTAGAAGTGGAAGGTTAGGAGACTTGTTGGACCTCATACACTTTAGCATGTGTGGACAGGTCTAATAAGTAAGCCAAAGATAGGGTACTAGTCCTTTACAGACATATCTCATAGATATGAATAAAGGAAACTAGCTTAATAGATCCATAAAGAGTTTTCTGACTTGTTAGAAAGCACTTAAGCCATAGTTTATGATTATCCTGATGAGTATGAGATTCCTCATAGCTGACTCCTTCTAGAACTCCTTTTTAAAGGGTGTGTGTCTAAACGAAGAAATCAAGTCATGCTTGGCATGATTCGATACAGGTTAAGTCGTGTTACTCCTTGTTAAAGGTTGTGCAAAAATGAATAGTTTTTCCTGAACACTGATAGATGTTCCATAACTGATGCACATGTGTATGGGATATCCTTTGGGAATACTACTTCCATGATCCCACAGGAGAGCAACTTGGTTGCTACTCAGAGTGTTAATTTTCTTGGGAAAGTTTTTCTCTTGAAAAAGGCTAGTGGGAGGAAGTCTAACTTGGATGTAGTCCAAGGTCAGCCATTTGACACACTTGGTCAAAGATGGAATCTGAGCCAGTTATATAGGTTGTGGGAAACCTGAGGCTCAGAACACTCAGGCTGTACAGGTTGAATAAATTTGTCTGGCTTTAACTTATGGGTAACTCCTAACTCAACGTAGAGAATCTTAATCCTATGGTGCCTGAGTGCAGTGGGAGCTTGATGACATCTCTGGTCTTTTATGTTGGAGGCATACAGATCATCAAAGACGATATCCCGATCCTTCACCTGGTGAATAGATGATTGGGAAATGTCTTGTGATGAATGACTTAGTGGACATCACCTATGGGGTAGGTGTAAGAGTTTTCAGATAGGTCCAAGAAACTCTGAGTACTAAGTCAGATAACATACATTGATGCTGGTATGTTATAGACCAGATGTGGTTTGTGCCGAGAGCATAACCAACAGAAACCAGGTCTAGTCCAAGTGCTCAACACTGGATAAGGAGTAAAGAACACACTTTGGTTCTATGTAGAACTAAGGGGTGGTTCTTGGTCAGTAATGACAGGAAAAGCTCAGTGGATTCACATGGCAGCTTGTTCTAGTTAGACCAGTGACAGTCTAGCTGTTCCTGTAGTGGTGCTAGAAGCTTTGGGAGCTTTAGAGTAGGCTACTTGAAAGTAGAGAATGCAAATGCTTTTTATAAATAGTGGGAGTTCTTTGTTGAACTACGCAGGCGTACTCAAATGCTTATACCTTGTCTTGGGGACAGAGGTACTTAAGATATAGCAGATATGAACACTGATACAATCGTGATAGGCCCATAGACCGATGCTGTGGTGCAACAGGAGCGTGGCAGGTCGTGCTTAGGACATGGTGTTGAGTTTGCTCAATGCAAGGTCCTAGTGCAAGTGGGAGATTGTTATTGTTTATGCCCTAGGACCTCAGGATGGTCCATTGGGATATGTGTATCACATCTATTTCATAGATGAGTTATCTTGGCATTGTCGTTGTTATGCAAATTTGTACATCTGCGACCATGTACATTTTCATATACAATGTCCCTAAGAGATAGATTTTATCTAGTCTCTGTATTTATCCCTGGTCGAGAATCAAAGTGGATATGGGACAGCTATGATTCACTTGAGATTGGTATATGCGCTGGTTGAGCATGGGTTGCTAACGTAAGCATATGGGTATATCAAGGGAGATATACTGGATCGACCCGCCGTGAGGATTCATCTCAGTGTCACGAGTTGAATATCACAGTGACAGAGTTACGCTTGTCCTAGACTTGAGGTCATTGGTATCACTATATAGTGAGTGATGCACTTTGATACAACCTAATGCTTCGCCGTAAAAGGGAAGTCATAATGGTTGTCATTGGGTGTAACATAAGCTACATGACGGATTCAATGTGCCAATAGAGGATTTGCCCCTTCCCTGCGGGGAAGATTGATTGTCCATGGCACCCCTATATGGATGACTGAAAGTGTATGGCCATATCCAGGTGAGAACTTGATTTAGTCATGCCATAATATTGGGATTAACAAGTGTGACACACTTGCCCAATCTGGACATCAGTTGGCAAAAGGACAATGTTGTACTTGTACTTTGTCGCAGTATTAGGGGATGTCGATGATGACACCATTCTGATGAATTGGGTAACAATGATGCACTACTAGGTGCCACTCATTGCTTGTGATGATTTAGCCATCACTGCCAACGTCTAAAGAACCTACAGGGTCGCACACCTAGACGTCAGAGAATTCTTACTGATCATTTAGCCTCTAATCAAATCATTGTGTGATTCGGATCATTTTGGGGAACTGATGCATTGAGACCTTTATAGTGGAGATGATATTTTATTTTAGTTCATGTTTGACCACTAATTGACTCTAGTGGACCACGTTTTACCTCTATTGACTTGTGTTGTCAAAATGAGTCAAACATAGGTCTTGGTGCAAGTTTGGATTTGACACTTTAGTCACATAAATAAAATAAAATTATTAATTGGCAAGAGAATTTTTTTCTTGGTTGATTAATAGGCTTGGGCGCAATTTACAATCAATAGCGTATGCGGGGATTTGAACCCGTGATGCTGATCTGGTTAATTGTGAATAGGTGCCTATATACATTATCCCACATGGGAAAAATCTCTAATGTGTATCTGGCTCTGCTATTATAAATAGAGATGCCTGCCTGGGAGATTTTTGCACCAGACTCTTCTCTTGTCTCTTATTGTTGCCTCCCTTCTACTGCTGGGCTTGAGGGTTTTCGAGGTGACAACAATAAAAAGATTTTGCATCAAGGGTTGGGACAAGTGGTAGTGCTACCAACTCCTTGTCGCCAACGCTCCCTCTTCTCCTTGGCATTGGCGCAAGTTGAGAAGATCAAGAGGCATGGATCTCCACTCCCAAAGCTGACACGTGCATGGAGCGGAGGAATCTCGAGACAGTCCATGTGTGCATGATTGTAGAGGACGGACACCTGTGCATCTTCATCTTCGGCAGCTCCTTGAATTGCTTGATAAGGTATTACTCTTCATATCCTTCAGTTTTCTCTCGTAAGGGATCCTGGTGTTTCTGGAATTCTATTTCGGACCTCTGTTTCCGCTGTGTTTAAAGTTTTTCTGAGGTCTGGGCATTCCCAAGAGGAACTACTCTATTCAAACCTACGAATCCAATCACAGGAGTAGCTTGGATTCATTTGTAAGATTTCACGGTATTTCACAAAACTCAATGGGCTTAGTTACGTTGATTATCACGGGAGTACAAAATTGGCGTAGCTTAGTACCGGACTACACTTCGGGAGGAGGTAGTCTGTACCTTAGGAAAAACCCCTTTCGTAACTATAAGTTTATGTTCAAAGAGTTATTTTTAATATATTCATAATTGTTAGTGTGGTGAAACCCCGAGTCCCGACCTTTCTACCCTAAAACATACCTCTGCTGTTTTTCGCATTTCGGAGTTCAAACACAAACCACGATTCGATTAGCCTAGATTTAAACGAGTTGTATTATCGGTACTTAACCGCTAGATCCTCGTTGGGAACGATCTTTATTTTATTACTTCGATAAATCCATGCACTTACGGATGCATCAAGTTTTTGGCACTATTCCCGGGGATCAGGTCAGCCAATATCGATTTCATCGATAAGTTTAGAGACTAGGCATTTTGTTTTCTTTTGTTTCAGCATAACTTAGTTTTTCCTTATTGTTATTTTCTGTTATTTTAGTTATATTTATATTGATTGACACATTGCATGCCAAGAGTTTTAAATACAGGTACTCGATTTCCTGAAGATCTAGAGATTGAACTCACATTTTGCCTTCGAAGAAAACTATAATTATAGACTAAGAAAGTTGCAGAAGAAGGTGCGATGGCGAATAATTAATCATTAAGGGATTTTGCAGTGCCTAACATAC
The DNA here is from genome assembly GCA_027563935.2 of Costus lasius. NCBI lineage: Eukaryota > Viridiplantae > Streptophyta > Magnoliopsida > Zingiberales > Costaceae > Costus > Costus lasius. The sequence goes on along the minus strand of CM050454.1, from coordinate 57,448,371 downwards.
AGGGCTTCAATGTTGGGGTATGCCCTTAAGGCTAATGTTTGAAGCCTTGGGATTATTTCAGTATCATGTATAAACTCTACGTTTATAAAGGCAATGGTTGTTATTCAGGTTGTTACATCATCTGCTGCAATATGTATACTTCTGAATAATGTCTCAATGCTGTTCAGCTTGGCTGACATGCAGTTTTGTCCTTAGTCGAGATATCTTGGTGAACATGAGACAGCCTTGATATGATTAAGACTAATATGTGTTCTAATCTTATAGGATGCTTCGAGCATGGAATAAGATGTAGACTCATGGGTACATTGGATGTACTGGACAGACCCTACTTAGGATATTCAATTGCTTGTCACAATGTGAATAATCCTTATATGCAAACAAGTGGCATACTTCCTCTGACTTGAGATCACTTGTGTTTCTAAATGGTGATTGGCATTGTTTTGAGGTAGTTCAATATCATTTGAAATATAATGGTTATAGACTATCTTGGATAATGAACATGAGTCATGTTAGGGCACTAGTGATAGATATAGGATTGCCGTCTCCTTGATTGGAGTGTGATGTTCTATAGGGGCCCCCTGGATGAGATGATTGAGAAAGTGTATGGCCATACCCAGATGACTATGTTCATCTGATCTAATCATTCTCATCATATTGGAATCACAGGCTTGACATGCTTGTCCAATAAGAACATCCAGTGGCCAAGGAAACATGTATGCCTAGTGAAGTGGATTCACACTTGTGCTGTAGTTTGGGTGTAGTCTTGGAAGACTCTTTCCACTGATCGTGATAAAGTAAGTTATCGTTACCGACATTTAAAGGAAACCCTTAGGGTCGCACAATTTGATGATATGGCTTACTTATGTCAGATCGTGTGGACTGAATTGTTTTAGTTCAGTTTAAAGGAGTTTAAACTCTGATTGTAAGTGAGATCTGGTCTGATCATGTTTGATTGATTAGGGCTTGAGATCGGTAAGCTTCGATCGAGAGATTGGATGCTAGATCGGTGAGATCAAGAGCATCAAGAGATGAATGGTCAGATCTTAAGCCTTTTGGTTTAATGTGATCTGGATCAAGGCTTGGCTTAATTTGGTCCTTGAACCAAATCTAATTGAACCAGCTCATCATGTGAGCGCATGGTTCAATGGGAGATAAAGTGGCGATCGGTTTAATTGTGTGAACGCATGAGCGTTAAGGGTTTTGCTATTTTTGGAAGTTGGTTTTCCAAAATAGAGTAACGCTTCCACGTTTGGGCATAACGCCTCACGTTCGAGGGCATTACGCTTCGCTCGCTCGCCTCTTCCTCTTGACGACGCTCCTCTTTCGGTGGTGATCTTCTTCACGCAAAGAGAGGGAGTTCGAAAGCCAAGAAAAGCATCTCATCTCCTTCACACGGTTAGGAGACTTGGAGAACTTTGCTAGCACAAATATCAACAAGGAGTAGGCGATCATACATCTTGTGTGCGCACGCTTTGGAGGAGAGCCACATCGCCCTCTTGCTTCCAAGTCGCCATCCAAGAAATGGCATTGGTATGTTTTTCGTTTGATCTATACAAGTTCATGAAGTTGATCATATATTCATGCATGCGATTCCTTCTGAAACCCTAGCTTCCGCTATGCAAAAATATTCTACATGCGCATATTAGGGTTTCGCCCCCTTTCTGGAACCTTCATTCAATTCAAGTATAGTTCGACCTAATGTGGAGGCGAACAATTTCGAGCTCAAACTAGCACTGATGTGATGGTTTAACAAAATCAGTTTGTGTTACACCTCCTTATGCAATTAAAGATAAATAATCTAAATCCAATAAGTGTGGAAGAAAACATGTCTTTTTATTAAAAACAAATCTAATAAAACATATCTAATAGCAAAAAGGTGTACAAATGTTTCAACTAGCTAACAATTTAGCTTTTTAGGAATAACAAAAGTAACTAACAACTTAACTCTAACAACTATCTCTTGGATTCTCTTGCCACCTGAAGCACTTCAAGCATAACTACACTTGCGGGGATTTGCCGGATGATCTGACTCCTCCCGAACTGCAACTGCACAACATCCATCACAGGTTAGCAAATAAATGCTAAGCAAGCCTCTCCCCAGAAGAAAGGGTAATCCCTTAGATCCAAAGGAGGGAAAACTAGCAAGAAGCATGAACAATAAAATGTAACAAACTGAATACTGAAAACTGGAATACAACTGGATAAACTAAAACAATTGGGTTAGAACGGAATAAACAACTAATAACATACAAGGAAACAACTATGAGCAATACCTACTGGCTCGTGGGGTCGTCACCCCGAATACGCATTATAAGGTGAACCATTCACCTTACATGGTGAACACATGCGCTACCATGCGTAACGAATCCCGGTGCATGCTAACTTGGGACCCCGATTTGTCCATAGACTGGATACTATTGGGTATGTGCTCAATATAATATGCAATTGTCCACAAACGTGAATACTAGAAAACTGGTATACTTTCCACAACGTGGATACTAAAACAATAACATGCTTTGACATATACTTGACTGGTATAACTAACAATAACATGCTTTGACACATATGTGAGACAATGGAAATAAGGACAACAAACCTTCTTCTACAGAAATCTGGTTTGAGGTCTTACCTTTGAAAAGCCAATAAAATAGTTATCAAACGACGCAAGCTAAACAATAGTTCACCCACTCTGAAACAAAGATATGTACATGAACTTAATCAAATAAGATTCTAACATGAAAACAGAGACCACCAAGAGGTAGAAAACGTCACAAAACCTACTGAACCAACCTTGGAACTAGTGAACCTGACACAGAACCCACTGAACCGCTCAGGATTGTAGTGAACCGGTCAGATTCAACCTGAACCAAGTTAGACCGACACTTAGAACTTAAATTGCACAAAAATATATAATCATCTAGGGACACACAAGGTAACATTGGATAGGAAATTTTACAAGCTTTCCAACACTTACCTGAACCGACACAGATTCGACCGAATCGGGGTCGAACCGGACGGAAAACCTATGCTGGGCCAGAATTGAAATTGAACTGCCCAAACTATTGAACCGGTTCAAATCAATTCTAAACTCAGCGAGCCAGGTTTATTTCTAAATAAATTAGACTCAAACCCTAATTGAACCGAGCGAGCCGCTCGGCCACACCACCTGATCGCCACTATGCAATGCTTCCAGACGTGCATCCGTAGCTTGTGCCGGCAAGCTCTTGATGGTGCATCGAGCATCTGTTTGCTTCTAGACTTCACCAGATGGCTTCTGACGACGAAGAGAAGCACTAGAGCTAGCTGCAGCGAGCTTTCGACAGGCAATCGAAGCACTCGCAATAGCCAATTGTATTGACGGTGGCGCCACCGCCGTCGGCACACCAAACTACTCAGAAACTCAACAAAACTCAACAAAAACAACATGAGAAAGTGGATACCTTGCTACGACACTGTATCGTAGCCCTGGAACAGAAAACTCATATTGATGGAGGCGCTAGAAGATCGAAATTTGAGGCGGCGCTGCTCAAACTCTAGCGACTAGTTCGAGCTTAATTTCTCCCTCCATACGGTGCGTCCAAGCTCGAAGAACGGCTAGGGTTCGATTCACCACCAAACGAGCCGAAGCCCTCTAAAATAGACGCGAGACGCATCTCAAAATAGCAAGGGTGCGGCGACGACTTAGTCACCGCGAAAGACGGAGAAGACGACGATTCAACTCATCACCCAAAACAAACCAAAATCCGAACCAAATAAAACACGCGCGATTTAATAATAAAAATGCGAACTAGCTCAGCGCTTTGGCTGAGCCATCTATTTAGGCGCGACGCGGGTTCGAGCCCCCGTGAGCGCAAATTTAATTTTTTTAATAAAAACTTAATGTTTAACCTTTTTAAAATTCGAGAAAAATCCCAAAAAAATCTAAAATATGATTTTTGATTATTTCTCAAAAATCTGGGTTATAACATTCTACCCCTCGTAAAAGAAATTTGGTCCTCCAAATTTATCTATACTACAGGTTACTTAAAAGCATAAAAAGAATAGGCATCACAAAAAGCTTGACAGGATAAGAAATAAAACTAGAATTTACCTGGAATCTCCACTTCAGGATCTTGAGCTTCTTGTCATGACACAGCAAATACTTTGCCTTCTGGTTTCCTCTTCTTTGGGCAATCAATTATACGGTGACCCGGTTGCTTACAATGAAAACAAACATATTGTCCCTTAGGACACTTAGCAGAAAGATGGCTACTGTCGCCACAAAACTTGCAAAACACAACACTAGAAGAATCAAAAGTCCTAGAGGTTACTTGAGGTGATCTAACTCTTCCTGAAGTATTCTTAAATCTCTTAGAAGACACATGCTCCCTATCAGAAGGTTTGGAACTACTTGAAGACTTAGAATCATTAGGTACTCGACCAAACTCAATTCTCGCTTGCTCAGCTAATAGGGCTTTACTTACAACTTTAGCATAAGTGTTAAGTTCAAACATGGCTAACCAAGTTCTTAACTCTGGGTTCAACCATTTAACAAACAGAGCAATCTTTTGAACCTGAGTGGCTACCATGATAGGAGCATAACGACTAAGGCTAATAAACTTTCTATCATATTCCTTGACAAACATTTTACCCTGCGCCAGAGATAAAAAATTTGAATAAGTTAACAAATCATACATTGGTAGGAAAGTATTGGGCATTGAAAGCTTCCACAAATTGGGCCCAAGTAATCAAGGCATCACCATTAGCCAAAGTTGCCCTTTGGGTTCTCCACCAAGCATTCGCCTCTCCTTGAAGCATAAAGGTAACATATTGAATTTTATCCTCATTAGTCCATTGCACAAGCTCAAAGGCCTTTTCAACCAATCTTAGCCACTCCTCGGCCTCAGTTTCCCTAGACTCAACCCTAAAGGGTTCTGGACCAAACTTTTGCAATTAGGTCAAATTAGCATTAGCTATTGATCTATGAATGGCCTGGGCTATGGCTATGGCTAATGACAAGTGATTTTTACACCATGTTTTTGCCTATGTTTTAGATCATATTTTGGGCTTATTTGCATGATTTTGTCCTACTTTTAGTGTTTTTATCTTACTTTGCACAGAATCTTCACTTTTCTTGGTTTGTGTGAAAATATAGGTAAAATTGCCTAAAAATGATGGATTTTGAGGGTTTTGAAGCCAAAGCATGATTTCTGAGGAGATCACGAGCTCAGACGTCCAAATTGGGGCGAAAACGGTGAAGAACGAGACATTTACGGCCTTGGCCGTAATTGCTGATTCGGTCGTAAGAGCGACGATGAACGGAGGATGAATAAAACGAAACTTTCACGGGCAAGACCGTAATTCCATCACGAGCCGTAAAAGTTTTTGTGACCAAAAGCATTATACACCGAAATAATTACGGCCGAAGCCGTAAACTCATCACTGACCGTAAAAGTTTCTGCCCCTTTGTGTTTCTCACTCGATTCGACTCCAAACTAAAACAAAATTGAACCAAACTCTCCAAAAACCTTCCTAGACCGGTTCTATACTGATTAGACTATAAAAGAAAAAGTTTTGGAAGGGTTTCGGGGGCTTCTAGGCACAAAAACGAGAGGAGGCGGCGGCGACGGCGAGAATTGATTCCAGGGCAGACAACGAACAAGAAAGCCGCGCAAAGGAAGAATTAGAGGGTTGATCTTCATCTCCATGTTGAGGGGAAGCCTTTCTACTATCTTGTCTAGCGATTTCTTGTATTTTTATTGAGTTTCCATGTGATTTTCATCATTGAACATGCTGTTTGTTATGAACATGAACGTGTAAACCCTTATTTCGGGATTTGGGGAATAGCCCGTTGATGATTTATGGATTAAATACATAGTTTAAATCTTTGACATGATCTTTTATAGATTTGATTTGATTAGAATTGTGCTTATTTCGTGAATTACCCTGATCAAGTAATTTTACGTCTTAGACGTTGCGAGAAGAACCGGGAGGTGAATCGCAACGTCGGATCTATTCTTTTCAAACCTGTGAATCTGATCACGGGAGTAGTTCGGATTCGGTTGAAGGATTACCATGGTTTTTCACATAACATAATGTGTTTATTTATGTTAATTGCCACAGGAGTATGGAATTAATGTAAATAGATACCGGGTTACGCTTCGGGAGGAGGTAATCTGTACCTTAGTAAAAATCCCTTTCAAAATTATAATTTTCTGATCAAAAGATTTATTTGCAAATTTTATTCATAATCATCAACGTGGTGAAACCCTAGATCCTAAATTTATCTGAATTGATTTTTACCCGAATGCTCGCTTTTGCTTCTTTTTGTACTTAGAAGTTGCCAAAACAAAAACCACATATTGATTCGTCTAAATATAGATCAAACGTGTAATCGGTACTTGACCGCCAGATCCTCGTTGGGAACGATAATCTTTTTATTGCTTCGATAAATCCGTGCACTTGCGGATACCTATCAAGTTTTTGGCGCTTTTGCCGGGGATCAGGTCAATATTGATTTAATCGAGAGATTTATAGACTAGACATTTTTTTTTATTATTTATTTGTTTATATTTTTTTTTGTTTTTGTTTTTATTTTATTTGTTTTATTTGTTTTCATTTTGATTTTTTTTATTTTTATTTATTTTTCACAGTTTTCTTATATGTGGGTAGTTTTTTTTATTTTTCTCTTTTTGGATTAACACGTTGCATGAACAGGAGAACTCTAAAATCACTTGTCTACATATTTTGCATTTCCTGTTCTACATTTTATATTTTTGAATTTTATTGAAGAAAAATTGATGTTTAATCAATGTTAATGGTCAGGTCAGACATATGTGCCACCGACGTTGACAAGAGAATATGGCACAGTTGCATTTCAATCACCTACAGCAAAGGTAAATTCTTTTTCTCAACACACTGAATATTTAAGAATGAAATCTTATATTACTTGTGATATTTGTGGAAGCTATTATCATTATCCTTCTGAGTGTCAATTTGAAAACCCTGCCAGTTCTAATTTATCATGGTATCAAGATGATCAGTATAATTCTAGATGGAAAAATCACCAAACTTCTTTTTATGAGGATTTCTCAAATAATATTTCAGAACCACACTTTGAGGAATCTGAAGAATCTATGCTTGAAAAAATTATAATAAATTAGAGTAAGGAACTTGAAGATCTTAGTGAGATGATTCCTTAGCTTACTTCTCAAGTAGAATCTATATGTGCTAATACTAAAATGCTAGAAACACAGATAGCACAACAAAGTTGTATACTTGAGTTTGATTTGGAAAGTGAAGATATTCATAGTATGATTGATGGCACTGATAAAAATGACATAAAGGAATAAATCAATGATGAATCTAAGAATTTTGTAGAGATGGATCAATCATTAGTCATGACTCCTGATTGTGATTTACCTTCTGCAAATTTTGATGATTTTAAAAATTTTGATGATTGTGATTTACCTCCTGCAAATTTTGATGATTTTGATTTACCTTCCTTTGCACTTTACCAGCCATCTAGTCCCCTCTCACATAATGAAGTGTCTTGCAACACAAATACTTGGGATATATTTGAAGAGATATATGAATTTTTTGAGTATTGTGAGGCGAAGGATGATGAATTTAAGGATCCTCAAGTAAGAAATAGTGAAATAGATGGGGAGGAATTTGATTGTGTTAGGATGAAATGCCCCATTGAAGAGAAAGAAATTGAGGAAAATTATGAGGAAGAGGATCTTATGCATATTGTACCATCAATTCTTATTCTCCAGGAAAATCCATTAGAAATTTGCATGATTAATGATGAAGATGATAATTTTAAGGATAATGATGATGATGTGATTGGAATATTATTTAATGCAAATTTAGCTACAGGTACCCAAGAGAAGATAGCGCATGAGATTCTTGATTTCCTTGGCATTGAGGTAAATGAAAAACCAATTTTGAAATTTGAAAACTTTTTGATCAATCCAAGGTATGAATTCTTTATTTTTAATTTTAATCTTCTTCCAATTGCTAATATAAATCTAAAGGAAGAATGCATGATATTTCTCTTGGATAAATATAGGAAAATTCTTGATTATTCTTTGCATGATTTTAATTCTTATTTTTCTATGCATGTATTGGTCACTGCGACATGGCTCTACCTGCTTTAACTGGATACATTTGGTGGACACACTCATGAGACGAAGAAAAAGAAGAAGACTACATGCTCTCTACTATGGCACTAATTCACCAACTCCACCATGACATGACGCTTTGGTCAAGCTAATGACCTTAAACAAGCGCTTTTTGGGAGGCAACCCAAATTTTTGAATTTTACTACTCTTAGTTTTTTTTCTTTAAATTTTAATAAATTTTTACAGCATGTATTAATGAATTTTTATTGATAGAAAATCTTTTAATAAGTTATTTTATGTGCAGGGATTTTTGGAAAATTTTTACATGAAGAAAAGGTATTTGACGAGATATTCACGGGTGTGGCCGTGAGTCACTCACGGCCATAAATTTAATTTTTGCAGATGGATTTAAGCAACAGAGACTTTTACGGCCGCAGCTGTGAACGGCTCATGGACCATAAAAACCTAATTTCTCGTCGATTCCTTCCACCTGAAGCGACGGACCTCTGTTCCCGACCTTCCTTCATCGCCGGCGACCCTTTCCGTTGATCCTCCGACGAGATTTCAGCCAGAATTTCTTGGAAATCGCCGGATGACCACGGGAGCACAACTTTACCGTCGAAGCTCAACTCTAGCCTGATTTCTTCATGACTTTTGACAAATCTTTGCTCTGTTTTAGTGCTTTTGATTCTCTATTAGATTATCATGCTTTTGTTTCAATTTTGAAACTGGTTTTCATTGATTTACAGGGATTTCTTTTGACTCATGGATGAGTTCCTTCCTGCTGCTACTGTTCATTCGAGTTTTCAAGTGAAAATTTTGAAAATTTGTGTATTTTACAAAATCATGGCTCTAAAAAGAACGATGAGAACTGGAGCATATAGGACCATTAGAAAATAATTGGAAGACCCTTTCCTCCATGGTATCCGAGCTACTACACCAAGATCGATTGATATTCTTTGTGAGTATTGTCATTATTTTATATCTTTTTATACATTGAGTATGATGCCTCTTACTTTCTCGTGATATCTCATATGCATCTTCCCTTTTGAGCAGAAGCTGATAGTTGTTTGATGTTGATTTCAACGTACATATATTTTTTTTGTGTTTAATTCGTCTGCGTGCGATGTATTTTAGTACTCTATGATGTATTTCTGGATTTGTACTTGATATTGGATATTTTGAGTTAGTATTAAGATTATAGATGTGGTACATGGTTAAACGTGATGGTATTGTATATATTAGATGCCTATCAAGTACCTGTAATATTCTGTGATGATTTGCGATGCTGTGATGATGATTTAGAAAATGGTTTAGAAGATTTTGATACTGGTTTTGATATTAAGATGAATAGAGTTTTTGAAATGGTAAATGCTTATTTGACAGTGAAACATGACGATATTTGATGTTTGAAACTTGTATACATTGTAAAAATTGATTATCATTAATGTGATACAGTTTCTAGATTTTTCTAGGTCATGTTCTCATATTTTGATATAATTGCATAGGGAATCATAATATATTTTAAAAGGAACTCTTGAAAAATTTTTCTAAAATTCATCATGACTTGAGTTAATCTTTATGTATGTGCAACAATTTAAGTCTAGGGTGTCCTTCATGATATGCTTATTCTTCAGAGCTTTATAAATATGTATTTTGAATGTTTATGATTGTTAAGGATGATCAAATTTGTTTTACCCTTGATTTTGGACTTAGGAAACATTTTGAGTCATTGATTTGATAACTTAGGGAATTTTTGAAATTTCATGTAGACTTAAATTGTTGAGTAAATTCAATTCTGGTATTGATTAAATACATATGTGAATTGTTATATGTTCAAACGACACGTGCATAGTATCTTTAAACTTGAAGTTTAATTTATCTATTTTTTGCTTGATGGAAATTTTTATGAATAGAAATTTGGTGATTTATCTTTTTAAATTGAGATTTGCTCCAACTCCTCTAGTTGAGAAATCTTAAGTCATGAGTTATATTATACCACGAGTTGGTATACTTTAAATCTGTTGCGATCAAGTATCAACAATGATTTAAGTACCATGCCACTGACCGGCTTTCTCTAGAAAAAGAAAAAGAAAATAAAAAGGAAAAGTGAAATGAATTTATTAAGATAAAAGTATCAACAATGATTTAAGTACCATGCCACTCCTCTACTTGGCACTGTTAAATTTGACAGTGGTACCTAAGACATGAGTTGAAGTCTAATAAAAAAAAAAGAGGATGAAAATGGAGAAAAAGAGAAAACCGTAGGCCATGTGGACAACTCCGCTGACTTTCATGATTAAGACTATAAGTTAAATTATACTATTTTGTAGTATACTTTAAACATATTATGATGCTAATAGTAAATAGCATATAACAGTTTAAAGACCAAATTGCTTTAAAAATCTCTTATCTTTAACATCACTGAAATTCTTGAAGTAGAAATTTTATCTGTTAAGTGAAATGGATTTATTAAGATAAAAGTATTTGATGCTTTGTGTGTGTTGAATGGATGTTATGACATGAATTATGAATTTTATCTTTCTTGGATTGTAACCTTTTGGGAATTTATTTCTATTATGATTTTTCTTGAATTACTTGAGTATGAAATATTGATTGCTTAATTTGTAAACTGAGGATATTAATAGGGGCAAAAACAATTGAAAAATCCTTATCTTTACATTCTTTATACATATCAAGGTATTGCTTGAGGACAAGCAAAATTCTAAGTCTAGGGTTATTTGATAAGTGATTTTTACACCATGTTTTTGCCTATGTTTTAGATCATATTTTGTGCTTATTTGCATGATTTTGTGCTACTTTTAGTGTTTTTATCTTACTTTGCACAGAATCTTCACTTTTCTTGGTTTTTGAGAAAATATAGGTAAAATGGCCTAAAAATGATGGATTTTGAGGGTTTTGAAGCCAAAGCATGATTTCCGAGGAGATCACGAGCTCACACGTCCAATTTAGGGCAAAAACGGTGAAGAACGAGACATTTACGGCCTTAGCCGTAATTGTTGATTCGGCCGTAAAAGCGACGACAAACAGAGGACGAATAAACATAAACTTTCACGGACAAGACCGTAATTCCATCACGGGCCGTAAAAGTTTCTGTGACCAAAATCACTATACACCGAAATAATTACGGCCGAAGCCGTAAACTCATCACCGACTGTAAAAGTTTCCGCCCCTTCGTGTTTCTCACTCGATTCGATACTGATTAGACCGTAAAAGCCGTAAACTGAACCAAAATTGAACCAAACTCTCCAAAAACCTTCCTAGACCGGTTCCATACTGATTAGACTATAAAAGGAAAGGTTTTGGAAGGGTTTCGGGGGCTTCTAGGCACGAAAACTAGAGGAGGCGGCGGCAACGGCGAGAATTGATTCCAGGGCAGAAAAACGAACAAGAAAGCCGCGCAAAGGAAGAATTAGAGGGTTGATCTTCGTCTCCATGTCGAGGGGAAGCCTTTCTACTATCTTATCTAGCGATTTCTTGTATTTTTATTGAGTTTCCATGCGATTTTCATCAATGAACATGCTGTTTGTTATGAACATGAACGTGTAAACCCTTATTTTGGGATTTGGGGAATAGCCCGTTGACGATTTATGGATTAAATACATAGTTTTAAATCTTTGACATGATCTTTTATAGATTTGATTTGATTAGAATTGTGCTTATTTCGTGAATTACCCTGATCAAGTAATTTTCCGTCTTAGACGTTGCGAGAAGGACCGGGAGGTGAATTGCAACGTCGGATCTATTATTTTCAAACCTGTGAATCTGATCACGGGAGTAGTTCGGATTCGCTTGAAGGATTACCATGGTTTTTCACATAACTTAATGGGTCTATTTATTTAATTGCCACGGGAGTAGGGAATTAATGTAAATAGATACCGGGTCACGCTTCGGGAGGAGGTAATCTGTACCTTAGGAAAAATCCCTTTAAAAATTATAATTTTCTGATCAAAAGATTTATTTGCAAATTTTATTCATAATCATCAACGTGGTGAAACCCTAGATCCTGAATTTATCCGAATTGATTTTTACCCGAACGCTCGCTTTTGCTTCTTTTTGTACTTAGAAGTTGCTAAAACAAAAACCACATATTGATTCGTCTAGATATAGATCAAACGTGTAATTCATACTTGACCGCCAGATCCTCGTTGGGAACCGTAATCTTTTTATTACTTTGATAAATCCGTGCACTTGCGGATACCTATCAAGTTTTTGGCGCCGTTGCTGGGTATCAGGTCAATATTGATTTAATTTTGAGATTTATAGGCTAGACATTTTTTTTAATTATTTGTTTATTTTTATTTTTATTTTTGTTTTTGTTTTTGTTCTTGTTTTTATTTTATTTGTTTTATTTGTTTTTGTTTTCATTTTTTTATTTTTCACATTTTTTTTATATATAGGTAGTTTTTTTTTTTTTTTCTCTTTTTGGATTAACACGTTGCATGAACAGGAGAACTCAAAAATCACTTGTCTACATATTTTGCATTTCCTGTTCTACATTTTATATTTCTGAATTTTATTGAAAAAAATGATATTTAATCAATGTCAATGGTCAGGTCAGACATATGTGCCACTAGCGATGACAAGAGAATATGACACAGTTGCATTTCAATCCAATAAAGTCATTGCCTTTTAGTCAATCTATGTTCATCTAGCAAATTCTGGAGAGGTTCATATTAGGTGATTCCAAAAAGTTGATACCTTCCAGGAAGACATGGTCTGATTCTCTCAAAGATGCTATGTCCTATGAGACAGTTGGAGAGTAATAACATGAGTCTATAATCTTAGTACAGCAGAAGCAATCCCCGAAACAGGCCAGTCCCAAAAACCCAGAAGATCGAGTCTTGCGAGGGAATCGACACGGTGAGTAGGAGATGATACCTTGCAGCGTATAAGAGGATGTGATGCAGGCGCCCAAATGTTCACCCTCTGTAGTCTCGCACACAGCCGACGCTCGAGTTCCCTTCTTCCTCGCCCAGTGCTAGCCTCGGGAAGAAGATCCACGCCTCTGGGAGAAATCCTCAAGATCTTGCGCCAACCACACAGTGAATGCGCCAAGAGGAGTAGAAGGATGGAAGAATGCTGCCAAGGTCCAACCTTGCAGCCGCCTAAAGGAGAGGTGATGGAGATTTTGTCAAGGTCCAACCTTGCAAATGCCAAAAACCAACCAACCCCTTGGAGAGAGGGGGCCAAGGAGAATTTATTCAAGTGAATAGGTGCCAAGGAGAAGAACCTCTTCACAAGTGAATAGGCGCTTCTCTTCATAAGTGAATAGGTGCCAAGGAGAAGAACCTCTTCACAAGTGAATAGGCGCCAACTCCAAACCTCTCCCACAAGGAGAAGAACCTCTTCACAAGCGAATAGGTGCCAACTCCAAACCTCTCCCACCCTTTCATAGAAATCATAGGTGCCACTCACTGCTAGGTGCTAGGTGCCACTCACTGCTTATGGTGACCTTTGGTCAGCACTGCCGGCGTCAGAGGAACCTACAGGGTCGCACACCTTGATACTCGAGTTCTCGTATTGATCGAGAAGCCTTATGATCGATTTATTAGATGTCTTGGATCTATTTGGGAGATTTCATCAGCGTCGATGGGCCTGATGAGATGGAAGAGTGTTATTGGAGCCAAACTTTATTTTTGGCAGGTTGACCCAAATTTGACCATGGTTAGGTCACATTTGAATTTGGGTTGCATTGGATTGGATCCAATTGCTTAATCAACCCATTCAATGAGGTTTGGGCTTGCTCATTACCCAATGAGACCCAATAACAACCCCATTGGCGCCTAAGGGGTATAACGGGGTTTTGGATGGCCAAAGTTACTTCATTATTTGTCTAGCCCTAACCCTGAGGGCCTCTTGCTCTATATAAGAGGCCCTAGACGGCTCCTCTCTGATATTCTACTCCTTGGAGACGTGAGAACACAGAGAGAGGCGAGAGCAAGGGCAAGAGGTGCAAGTGATCTCTTCCATCAAATCCCAGCCGCAAGCCTTGATCTTCCTTTCCTCTTGGCGCAAGGAATTTGGTGCTTGGCGGCTTCCCACTCCTTCATCCTTCTTCATCCTTGGCGCATATAACTTGGAGGTGGCGCAAGTTGTGAAGAAAGTGGACTAAGGCTTTGATCTTCTTCCCGAGGCTAGCACCGGGCGTGGAAGAAGAGGACTCGAGGCATCCGTGTGTGTGAGACTACAGAGGGCGCACGCTTGGGCGCCTATCTAGACATCGGCCTCATCTTGCTTTATGGTATATTCTATCTCATCGTGTTGACTCCCTCGCATGCGATCTTCACTGGGTTTTTGGGACCGGCCTGTTTCGCTGATATTATTCAGCTGTGCATTGTTTTTGTGTCTGAAAAATCTGTAAAATATCCCCAGGGTTTCCCAACAGGCCTCCCCCAAGTCTTTCATCTCGAAACACTTCCCCAACCATGACTTCACAGCTTGAAGACTAGGGATGTCGTTTCCGATGAGAAGTATGTCGTCGACATACATGACCAGAAATGTCAGCAAGCTCCCACTGAATTTTCTGTATACACAGGCATCATCTTTGTTGGTGTATATGCCCTAGGACCTAGTTTTGGTCAACTTATATACTACTTGACATTGATATTTATATATCATTCTGGCATTGTCGTTATCATTGTTTGTCTACACCTGCGATTGTGTACTTACATGATAATGTCCCTGGAGACAGATTGGATCTGTGCTCAAATAATCGTCCCCAGTAGATGTACCTCAGTGGATATGGGACAGCTCTGGTACTTGAGAGACTGGTATGTGGGCTGGTTAGGCACGTGGTGCTAACGCAGACACATGGGTGTATCTTTGGAGGATATACTGGATAGACCCGCTATGAGGCTATGACTTGGTGTCATGAGTTATCCTCATAAGAGACAGGAGATGCATTGATTCCTTGACTTGAGGTCATTGATCATTCTATATGGTTAGGGACTTGCTTTGATACAACCTAACACCTTGCCGTAGTTGGGAGGTCATAACGGTTGTCATTGAGCATGTCACAACCCATATGAGAAGGTCAATAGACAGACATACGATTTGCCCCTTCCCTAGGGAAGTTTGATATCCATGGAGCTCCTTTTATGGTTCTATGACTGAGAGTGTATGGCCATACCCAGGTGAGAACCTGTTTTAGTCATAGACATGTGATTGGATGAAAACAAGTGGTGACACACTTGTCCAATCGGATATCAGTCCGGCAAAGAGACTGTAATGCATCTATACCTAGTTGCGATGATGGGGATGTCGATGTCGATATCCATTCCAATGACCTGGGTATCAGCGATGCACTGCTAGGTACCACTCACTGCTTGTGATGACCTTTGGTCAGCACTGCCAGCGTCAGAGGAACCTACAGGGTCGCACACCTTGATACTTGAGTTCTCGTATTGATCGGGAAGCCTTATGATCGAGTTATTGGATAACTCGGATCTAATTGGGAGATTTCATCAGTGCCAATGGGCCTGATGAGATGGAAGAATATTATTGGAGCCAAACTTCATTTTTGGCAGGTTGACCCGTATTTGACCATGGTTGGTCACATTTGAATTAGGGTTGTATTGGATTGGATCCAAGTGCTTAATCAACCCATGTAATGAAGTTTGGGCTAGCTCATTATCCAATGAAGCCCAATAATAAGTTGTCATGAAGAGAAGAAAGGCTAAAAGGGTATAATGGGGACAAATCTTCTCCCCTAGGCGCCTATGGGCATAATGGGGAGAAGTGGTGCAATTTGCTTCATAAGGAAGCAATTGGCGCCTCCCCCTTAATCCCTTATGGTATGAATGCCAATATGGCATTGCTTGGGGCGCAAGGCAAGGCCTTGGCGCACATAGAAAGACATGGGCTCTAAAAGGAATGGTTGAATGAGAATTATGGAAATGTCTTGGAGACTTTCCTTATCTCAAACCTTCTCATCCTAGCCGCCCACTTGTCTTAATCCTAGCCTTTCATAAATCGCCTCTTGCCCTATAAAAGAGCACCTAGCCGAGCCCTCTAAAGAGTGATCAATCCTTGAAGGCGTAAACACAAGAAGAGGGGTGAGTGTTAGGAGCAAGGGCGCATCTTCCTTCTTCCATAACCGTAAGGAACTTTAGTGCTTGGCGGTTTGGGTAGTCTTCCTTCTTCTCTTGGCGCATCATCTCTCTTGGCAGCGCAAGTGAAGTAGAGCATCTCCCTAAGGCTTGGATCTTCTTCCCGAGGCTAGCACCGGGCGTGGAAGAAGAGAACTCAAGAGATCCGTGTGTGTGAGACTGCAGAGGGCGCACACTTGGGCGCCTACATCGGCATCACTCTACATTGCTCTTAAGGTATTTCCTAACTCATCGTGTCGACTCCCTTGCTTGCGATCTTCACTGGGTTTTTGGGACCGGCCTGCTTCGGGGACATTCTTCCGCTGCGTAAAATGTATATCCATGACTCTGAAAAATGTAAAATGTACCCGGGGTTTCCCAACAGTGGTATCAGAGCGACTTGCAAGACTCGAACAATGTTTTATGCTTTTCTTTCATGCTCACATGCAATATCTCTATTTTCGTAAATAGCATGATGCATGGCAAACAATTTTTCTAAGTAGGAAAAATTGAGGTTTCTTGTTTCTATCATCCTCTCAATCTCTTTTGGAATTTTTGGACTATTTTTCTTGTTTGATTTAAAGATCAAAGGCGCACGTAATTTTGTCAAGTAGGACGGGCATTGTGTCTTCGGACTGGCCAAGTCTCTTGATCTGACAAAATTGCCAGCCGAAAGGATCTCTGAAATCATCATGAAAAATAAATCACAATAAACCAAAAGATTTGTGAGAAGAAGATGAGAAAAAGAGACTAGTTTTATGAAAAAGTAAAATTTCAGATTTTATGTTTTTCATGAGCATGTAGAATTTCATGAGTAAATACCTTGATTGTGCATAATGTAGTGATCATTAGTCAAGCCCCCCTTTGCATGCCTACAATGTATCCTCGTGAGGCCTGCGTGCCGCTTTTCTTTTTGCTTTTGACTAAGAGAAGATTAGGGTGGCGCATGTACTTGGAGCTTAGCGCATGTATACCTTGGATGGTGGTGCAACAAGCAAGAGGCGCAAGCTTGCTTAGTGGCGCAAGACCATGGCATTGGCCGAACCTATGGGAACTTTGAAAGTATTCCTCTACGATTTGAGAGCTAAGCCATGAGAGAAGGACCTTGGAGCCAACCTTGAAGTTCAAGCTAGAGGTCGGCTAGGCTAGGTCTAGTTTTGGGGCTTGAGTTCTAGGACAAGACTTGAACCTATTTCATGGCATGGATTGGTTCAATGTCTTGTATAGGATATGATCACATCATTCTTTACTGCTTTTATTATTATCTGCAGAAGCATGCCTGAAATGTTTTATCGTTATGTTATCACCATAGGATTGTATGCCTGTAATGATAGACATAAGATAAAACTGAGATGATGAGACCTTAAACAAAAACCCTCAATTAAAATATCAAGTCTGGTACCCTTCTAACGCATAGCTCTCACTAAGCTATCGATCAGTGGAGTTATGAATTGTTTCCCACCCTCGTGGGACACACCCTCACTAACGCATAGCCTTCGCAAGGAAACTCATTGGCCCTGGGCATAACGGTTAGGAATGGACTTGTCTAGAAGTTCACATGTGCTGGGCACATGGTGAAAGTCTAGAGGCATCGTTGAGAGGTAAAGGTTTCATGTTGTATCCAGCCCTCGCTGGACATGAAATGCCCAGACTGTCTCGACAAGGGGAGTTGCTTGGAGCAACCGGCCGGCGCGCCCACCTTAGGAAACATGGGTTACTTTGTGCATCTCATCCCACCCTCGTGGGACGCGAAGCCTCATGTGAAATAAGGATCTCATCTCACTAGGAAGTCTTAAACTTCCCGATTGACTTTGTGGGTTGTCAATTCGAATTTAAAATAGTGAGAGCAGAAATCATTTAAAACAAGTCCAGTTTAAATGATTCGAAGTAGTACTAATCTGTTCTTCTTGGGTGTTGTAGAACAATGGCTACGAACACTGGCGGATTATCACTGCGATCACTCCTTGATAAGGATAAGTTAGTTGGAACTAACTTTATGGACTGGCATCGGTACTTGAGAATTGTGCTCAAGCTCGAGAAGAAGCTGTATGTCCTTCAACAGCCTCTTCCTGCGGCTCCTCCGCCTAATGCCCGAACGGCAGATAGAGATGCTTACAGGAAGCATCAAGATGACTCTTTGGAGGTTGCATGTCTTATGCTAGCCAGCATGGCACCTGAACTGCAGGTGCAATATGAGGAGCAGAACGTTTTTCAGATGATCACTCGTCTGAAATAGATGTTCGAGGCTCAGGCTAGAACTGAGAGATTTGACACCGCCAAAGCAGTCTTTCGGTGCAAGTTGTCTGAGGGTGCACCAGTGAGACCCCATGTTCTCAAACTCATTGGGAACGTGGATCATCTCAGGAGACTGGGACACACCATAGACAACGAGCTGGTTGTGGATCTTATTCTGCATTCCCTGCCCCCTAGCTTCAGTCCGTTTATCATTAACTTCAACATGAACCGGATTGAGTGCACACGGGAGGAATTGATGAATATGCTCCAAACAGCCAAGCGAGAGATGGGTAAGACCAAACCCAATTCTGTTCTTTTGGTCCCTGCGACCAAGAAGATAAAGAAGAAGGGTAAGGCACGTGCTAAGAGCAGTGCCAGAGGTCCTACCAAAGCACTGAAGAAAAAGGCGAAGAAGTCAAAGGACCATAGGTGTTTTCACTGTGGCGAGCAGGGTCACTGGAGAAGGGACTGCAAGCAGCTTCAGAATGAGGAGAAGAAAGGCTTGGCCTTAACTTCTAGCTCAGGTATCTATGTTACAGAAGTCAATCTTTCTACTTCTATGTCATGGGTATTGGATACCGCATGTGGAGCTCATATTTGTACAAATATCCAGGGGCTCAAGAAAAGTAGATCGGTGCAGCTTAGAGAGATTGACCTACGCGTTGGAAACGGGGCACAGGTTGCTGCTGTTGCTGTAGGCGTTTTGACTCTCTCCTTGCCTTCTAGACTTCAATTAGAACTAGATAATTGCTTTTGTGTACCTTCACTTACAAAGAACATTGTATCCATTCCTTGCTTAGCAAGAAAAGGATTTAAATTTGAAATAAATAAGAACTTCTGTTCTTTTTCATTTGCAAATATGTTCTATGGGAAGGGTACTTTGTGCAATGGTCTATATATCTTGGATATGGAAAGTTCTATTTGTAACATAAGCAATAAAAGGACCAAACTGAGTGGTTCAGTTGGTGCTTTCCTATGGCACTGTCGATTAGCCCATATAACCAAGAATCGCATCCAACAACTCCATGCAAATGGATTGTTAGATTCAAGTTCCTTGGAGGAATTTGATACTTGTGAACCTTGTTTATTAGGGAAAATGACAAAGGCGCCCTTCACCAAGATTGGTGAGAGGGCAGAAAGTTTATTAGATCTCATACATACTGATGTGTGTGGGCCCTTCAATAAACAAGCCAGAGGAGGGTACAACTACTTCATTACCTTCACTAATGACTTCAGTAGGTATGGCTATGTCTACTTAATGAGACATAAATCTGAATCCTTTCAGAAATTCAAGGAGTTCAAGAATGAAGTAGAGAACCAGCTTGGAAGATCCATTAAAGCTCTTCGATCAGATCGACGTGGAGAATACCTGAGCGGTGAGTTCTTTGACTATCTGAGAGAGTGTGGGATCATATCCTAACTCACTCCTCCTGGAACACCTCAATGGAATGGTGTGTCTGAAAGGAGAAATCGAACTCTATTGGATATGGTTTGATGCATGATGAGTCATGCAACTCTACCTTCATCATTCTGGGGGCATGCACTAGAAACAGCTTCTCTGATACTGAATAATGTTCCATCTAAGAGTGTCTCCAAAATACCATACGAGATGTGGAGTGGGAGACGCCCTAATCTCGCGTTTATCAAGATCTGGGGATGTGAGGCTTATGTCAAACGTCAGGATTCTAGCAAGCTAGAACCTAGATCTGATAAGTGTGTGTTTGTGGGGTATCCTAAGGAAACTAAAGGATACTACTTCTATGTCCCAATCGAGAACAAAGTTTTTGTTGCTCGGGGTGCTGTCTTTATAGAGAAAGAATTTCTTATGAAAGAAGTTAGTGGGAGGAAGTTTGACTTGGATGAGGTCCAAGTGCAAACACAAGACAAGGAGATGGAATCTGAGCCACCTGCACCGGTTGCTAGGCAACCTGAGGCTCAGACACAGGTCCCGAGTAGGTCTGGGAGAATTCGTCATGCACCTAAAAGGTATGGGTCGCCACCGACCCAACACGATGGGATCTTCATCATTGAGGATGAACCCAGAACTTATGATGAGGCGGTCAGAGGACCGGACTCCGAGAAATGGCTTGACGCCATGCGATCCGAGATGGATTCCATGTCGGCTAACCAAGTCTGGGATTTGGTTGAGCTGCCTGATGGGGTAAAACCCATAGGGTATAAATTGGTCTTCAAGAGGAAGACAGACATGGATGGCAAAATAATTACCTATAAGGGTAGACTAGTGGCTAAAGGATTTAAACAAGTCCACGGGGTGGACTATGATGAAACCTTTTCGCCAGTTGCATGATTAAATCCATTCGGATTCTGCTTGCTATAGCTGCATATCATGACTATGAGATATGGCAGATGGATGTGAAGACAGCGTTCCTTAACGGGAAGCTGACTGAGGATGTGTATATGTCACAACCTGATGGCTTCATCCATCCTGCAGAGGCTAATAAGGTCTGCAGGCTAAAGAGGTCCATTTATGGATTAAAGCAAGCATCTCGAAGTTGGAATCTTCGATTTGATGAAGCCGTGAGAGATTATGGCTTTATCAAAAGCGAAGATGATGCCTGTGTATACAGAAAATTCAGTGGGAGCTTGGTGATTTTTCTGGTCTTGTATGTTGATGACATACTACTCATCGGAAACGACATCCCTAGTCTTCAAGCTGTGAAGACATGGTTGGGGAAATGTTTTGAGATGAAAGACTTAGGGGAGGCCGCCTATATTCTAGGCGTAAGGATCTACCGGGATAGATCCAAGAGGCTTCTAGCCCTTAGTTAGAGTACTTGCATTGATAAGGTACTGGAGAGGTTCTACATGGAGCAATCCAAGAAAGGATACCTTCCAGTGAGACATGGCCTTACTCTCTCAAAGAGCCAGTGTCGTACAACACAGGCTGAGAGGGATGATATGAGTCGAATTCCTTATGCTTCGGTAGTAGGATCGATCATGTATGCAATGTTGTGTACTAGACCAGATGTGGCATATGCTGTGAGCATAACCAGCCGATACCAATCCAATCCAGGTCTGCAGCACTAGGTGGCTGTAAAGAACATCCTGAAGTATCTGAGAAGAACTAAAGATCTGTTCTTGGTCTATGGGAGACAGGAAGAGCTCAGTATGCAGGGCTATACTGACGCATCGTTCCAGTCTGACCCTAACGACTTTAGATCGCAGGCCGGCTATGTGTTCAAGATAAATGGAGGCGCTGTATGTTGGAAGAGCTTCAAGCAATCCACCATAGCAGATTCTACAACCGAAGCTGAGTATGTGGCTGCTTCTGAGGCAGCCAAGGAAGCTGTTTGGATAAGGAAGTTCTTATGTGATCTTCAGGTGGTACCTAGTGCAATGGATCCCATTAAACTCTACTGTGACAACAATGGAGCAATTGCACAAGCCAAGGAACCACGGTCTCATCAAAGATCCAAATACATACTCAGAAGATTTCACCTGATCAGAGAGATCATTGACAGAGGTGATGTCAAGATTAGCAGAGTAGACACAGAGAACAATCTGGCAGACCCATTGACCAAGGCTTTGGCGCAGCAGAAGCATGATGGTCACACTAGAGATATGGGGTTGAGATTCCTCAACTTCTAGGTCTTAGTGCAAGTGGGAGATTGTTGGTGTATATGCCCTAGGACCTAGTTTTGGTCAACTTATGTACTACTTGACATTGATATTTATATATCATTCTGGCATTGTCGTTATCATTGTTTGTCTA
Organism: Costus lasius; assembly: GCA_027563935.2. NCBI lineage: Eukaryota > Viridiplantae > Streptophyta > Magnoliopsida > Zingiberales > Costaceae > Costus > Costus lasius. The sequence continues at coordinate 57,426,187 of CM050454.1, read as the reverse complement.
CACCTGCGATTGTGTACTTACATGATAATGTCCCTGGAGACAGATTGGATCTGTGCTCAAATAATCGTCCCCAGTCGATGTACCTGAGTGGATATGGGACAGCTCTGGTACTTGAGAGACTATTATGTGGGCTGGTTAGGCACGTGGTGCTAACGCAGACACATGGGTGTATCTTTGGAGGATATACTGGATAGACCCGCTATGAGGCTATGACTTGGTGTCATGAGTTATCCTCATAAGTGACAGGAGATGCATTGATCCCTTGACTTGAGGTCATTGATCTTTCGTAAATCGCCTCTTGCCCTATAAAAGAGCACCTAGCCGAACCCTCTAAAGAGTGATCAATCCTTGAAGGCGTGAACACAAGAAGAGGGGCGAGTGCTAGGAGCAAGGGCGCATCTTCCTTCTTCCATAACCGCAAGGAACTTTAGTGCTTGGCGGTTTGGGTAGTCTTCCTTCTTCTCTTGGCGCATCATCTCTCTTGGCGGCGCAAGTGAAGTAGAGCATCTCCCTAAGGCTTGGATCTTCTTCCCGAGGCTAGCATTGGGCGTGGAAGAAGAGAACTCAAGAGATCCGTGTGTGTGAGACTGCAGAGGGCGCACATTTGGGCGCCTACATCGGCATCACTCTACATTGCTCTTAAGGTATTTCCTAACTCATCGTGTCGACTCCCTTGCTTGCGATCTTCACTGGGTTTTTGTGACCGGCCTGCTTCGGGGATATTCTTCCGCTGCGTAAAATGTATGTCCATGACTTTGAAAATTGTAAAATGTCCCCGGGGTTTCCCAACAATCTTCGCTCTTGATAAAGCCGTAATCTCTTACTACCTCATCAAATCAAAGATTCCAACTTCGAGAAGCTTGCTTTAATCCATAAATGGATCTCCTTAGCTTGCAGACCTTTATGGCCTCTACAGGATGGATCAAGCCATCAGGCTGTGTCATATACATATCCTCCGTCAGCTTTCCGTTAAGGAATGTTATCTTTACATCCATCTGTCATATCTCATAATCATGATATGCAGCTATAGCAAGCAAGATTCGAATGGATTTGAACATGGCAACTGGCGAAAAGGTTTCATCATATTCCACCCCGTGGACCTGTCTGAATCCATTAGCCACAAGTCTACTCTTATAGGTAAATATGTTGCCATCCATGTCAGTCTTCCTCTTACAGACCCATTTACACCCTATAGGTTTTACCCCATCAGGTAGCTCAACCAAATCTCAGACTTGGTTAGCCGACATGGAATCCATCTCGGATCTCATGGCCTCAAGCCATTTCTCAGAGTCTAGTCCAGTGACTGCCTCATCATAGCTCCTAGGTTCATCCTCAATGATGAAGATCCCGTCGTGTTGGGTCGGCAATGACCCATACCTCGCGGGACCTGTGTCTGAGCCTCTGGTTGCCCAGCAACCGGTGCAAGTGGCTCAGGTTCCATGTCAGTCTCTTGTGGTTGCACTTGGACCTCGTCCAAGTCAAACTTTCTCCCACTGACTTCTTTCATGAGAAATTCTTTCTCTAGAAAGACAGCACCTCGAGCAACAAAAACTTTGTTCTCGCTGGGAATATAGAAGTGATATCCTTTAGTTTCCTTAGGATACCCCACAAACACGCATTTATCAGATCTGGGTTCTAGCTTGCTAGAATCATGACGTTTGACATAACCCTCACATCCCCAGACTCTAATAAAAGAGAGATTCGGTCTTCTCCCACTCCATACCTCGTACAGAATCTTGGAGACACTCTTAGATGGAACATTATTCAGTATGAGAGAAGCGGTCTCAAGTGCATGGCCCCAAAATGAGGGAGGTAGAGTTGCATGATTCATTATGGATCGAAACATGTCCAACAAGGTTCGATTTCTCCTTTCAGACACACCATTCCATTGAGGTGTTCCAGGAGGAGTGAGTTGGGATAGAATCTCACACTCTCTAAGATAGTCAAAGAACTCACCGCTCAGGTACTCTCCACCACGATCTGATCGAAGAGCCTTAATAGATCTACCTAGCTGGTTCTCTACTTTATGTCTGAACTCCTTAAATTTCTCAATGGTTTCGGACTTATGTCACATTAAATAGACATAACCATATCTACTGAAGTTATCAGTAAATGTGATGAAGTAGATGTGCCCACCTCTGGCTTGTTTACTGAATGGCCCACACACATCAGTATGTATAAGATCCAACAAACCACCTGCCCTCTCACCAATCTTGGTGAAGGGTGCTTTTGTCATTTTCCCTAATAAATAAGGCTCACAAGTATCAAACTCCTCCAAGGAGGTTGAATCTAACAATCCATTTGCATAGAGTTCTTGAATGCGATTCTTATTTATATGGGCTAATCGACAATGCCAAAGGTACGCACCAACTGAACCACTCAGTTTGATCCTTTTGTGATTTATGTTACATATAGAGTTATCCATGTCCAAGACATATAATCCATTGCACAAGGTACCCTTCCCATAAAACACATTTGTAAATGAAAAAGAACAAGAGTGCTCTTTTATTTCAAATTTAAATCCTTTCCTTGCCAAGCAAGGAATAGATACAATGTTTTTGGTAAGAGAAGGTACATAATAGCAATTATTTAACTCTAGTTGAAGTTCAGAAGGCAGGGAGAGCGTCAAAAGTCTTACAGCAACAGCAGCAACCTGTGCTCCATTTCCAACACGTAGGTCAATCTCTCCAGGCCGCACCGATCTACTTTTCTTGAGCCCCTGCATATTTGTACAAATATGTGCTCCACATGCGGTATCCAATACCCATGACATAGAAGTAGAAAGGTTGACTTCAGTAACATAAATACCTGAGCCAGAAGACGAAGCCTTGCTTCTCTTCTCCTCGTATTGAAGTCGCATGCAGTCCCTTTTCTAGTGACCATGCTCGCCACAGTGGAAGCACTGTTGTTCCTATGACATCCTCACCTTCTTTTTCAGTGCTTTGGTCTGAACCTTGGCACTGCCCTTGGCACGCGCCTTACCCCTCTTCTTCATCTTCTTGGCCGCAGAGACCAAAAGAACAGAATTGGGTTTGGTCTTGACCATTTCTCGCTCGGCTCGTTTGGAGCATATTCAATAGTTCCTCCCTTGAGCACTCAATCCGGTTTATATTAAAATTAATAATAAATAGATTGAAACTAGAGGGCAGGGACTGTAGAATAAGATCCGTGACCAGCTCATTATCAATCGTGTGTCCCAGTCTCTTGAGATGATCCACATACCCAATAATCTTGAGTACATGGGGTCCCACTGGAGCACCTTCAGATAACTTGCACCAAAAAACTGCTTTGGCAATGTCATATCTCTCAGTCCTAGCCTGAGCCTCGAACATCTGTTTCAAATGAGTTATCATCTGAAAAGTGTTCTGCTCCTCATACCGCACCTGAAGCTCAGGCGCCATGGTGGCTAGCATGAGACATGACACTTCCAAAGAGTCATCCTGATGCTTTCTAAAAGCATCCCTTTTAGCCACTCGGGCTGAAGGTGGGGGAGGCGTGGGAAGAGCTTGCTCAAGGACATATAGCTTCTTCTCAAGATTGAGGACTATTCTCAAATTCCGATACCAGTCCATAAAGTTGGATCCAACCAACTTAACCTTGTCAAGAAGGGATCGCAGTGTCAATCCACTATTGTTCGCAGCCATTGATCTACAACAACCACGATAGCAGATTAGTACTACTTCAAATCATTAAATCTGGACTTACATTAAATGATCATGGCTCCCACTATTTTAATCGAATTGACAACCCACAAAGTCAATTGGAAAATCCAAAATTTCCTAGTGAGATGGGATCCTTATCCCACATGAGGCTTCGCGTCCCACGAGGGTGGGATGAAATGCACAAAGTGACTCATGCTTCTTAAGGTGGGCACGCCGACCGATTGCACCCAGGCAATTCCCCTTCCCAAGATAATTCAAGCATTTTGTGCCCAGCTAGGGCTGGAACAACACAAAACCCTAACCTCTCCAGGCTGCCTCTAGAGTTCCATTAAGTGCCAACCACATATGAAAAACCAGTCAAGTCTATCCTGACCGTTATGCCTAGGGCCAACGAGTTTCCTTGCGAAGGCGCGCCCGGTTAAAATGGACTGGGGAAACCATTGCCACCACATGCCTTCTAAAGATAAGTGGGTGTGTCCCACGAGGGTGGGAAATAGTTCACAACATCACTGATCAATAGCTTGACGAGGGCTACGCGTTAGAAGGCTACAGACTATATATTGATTTGCGGGTTTTTGAGGTCTCATCCTTTCAGTTTTATCTTTTGTCTAACATTACATGCATGTAATCCTATAGTGATAACAAAACGATAAAACACATCCAGACATGCTTTAAAAGATATCGGAAGCAATAAACAAGCGATGTGGTCATAGCGTAATCAACATATTGAACCATCACATGCCAAAGGATGTTCAATACTTAACCTAGGTGACAAGCCCCAACAAGACCTAACCTAGCCGCCACTAAGCTCTATCTTCAAGTGTGGCTCCAAGGTCCTCCACACCAAGGCATAGCACACAAACCATAGGGTTCGGCCAAGACCTTGATGGCTCCTCCATGCATGATGCGCCATCATGCTTATGCCAAGAGGGATAGCCCACGAACCCTACGGTTCGGCCAAGCCCTTACTTGCGCCACAAAGCAAGATGCGCCATCATGGTGGATGCGCCAAGATGCAAGCTCCATGAGGGATGCACCAATAACCTTCTTTGTGCGTTTACAAAACAAAAAGAAAAAGCAGCACGCAGGCCTCACACAGAATACATCACAAGCATACAAGGGGCTTGACTATGACCACAACACGATGCACAATCATCTCATGCTTCTCTATATGCTCATGAAAACATAAAACTTCAGTTTTAGTTTCTTAGAAAACATATTTTTCAACCTCAACGTCCATTCACAAATCTAAGATTTTTTGTTTCTCTCGGGAGTCTACAAGTGGCGCATGCATGCTACAAGCACGCTTGCCGCCTACCCTTGCAATCCTTAACCTGCCAAGATTAGAACAATCATCATGCCCCATAATCTTCGACAAGTCCCACACAGTAGGTCTATCCTACATGCATGGGGAGAAATTAATTCTCTCACACATGGGTATATCCCACCATGTGAAGAACGCGAAAAACCAAAGAGATCTAATAGATGTTAGGAAAGAAAAACTTACGATTTTTCCTATTTAGAAAAATCCATGCGCATAGGCAAATTTTCAAAAAATTTCAGATGGCATGTGAGCATACAATCAAAGCATAAAACACCGTTCAAGTTCGCAAGTTGGCTCTGATACCACTGTTGAGAAACCCTGGGGATTTTAAATTTTTTATAGACATGCACAGCGGAAGCAATCCCCGAAACAGGTCAGTCCCAAAAACCCAGAAGATCGAGTCTTGTGAGGGAATCAACACGATGAGTAGGAGATGATACCTTGCAGCGAAGAAGAGGATGTGATGCAGGCGCCCAAATGTTCGCCCTCTGTTGTCTCGCACATAGCCGACGCTCGAGTTCCCTTCTTCCTCGCCCAGTGCTAGCCTCGGGAAGAAGATCCACGCCTCTAGGAGAAATCCTCAAGATCTTGCGCCACCCACGCAGTGAATGCGCCAGGAGGAGTAGGAGGATGGAAGAATGCTGCCAAGGTCCAACCTTGCAGCCGCCCAAAGGAGAGGTGATGGAGATTTCGTCAAGGTCCAACCTTGCGAATGCCAAAAACTAACCAACCCCTTGGAGAGAGGGCGCCAAGGAGAATTTAATCAAGTGAATAGGTGCCAACGAGAAGAACCTCTTCACAAGTGAATAGGTGCTTCTCTTCACAAGTGAATAGGCGCTTCTCTTCATAAGTGAATAGGTGCCAAGGAGAAGAACCTCTTCACAAGTGAATAGGCGCCAACTCCAAACCTCTCCCACCCGTTCATATAAATCATAGCAACCTTTCGCATTCATAAATGCAAAATCAAATTCAAAATTTTAATTCCCAAAATTAAATATAGAATTTATTTTTACCATGATGTCTTTTGGGCCAGGCAACTTATTGTAATGGCCCATCAGGCCTGACGGCCCATTGGGCCTCAAGGCCCATTAGGCCTCAGGCCCTAATTGGGCTTCACGCCCTATTGGACCATGCTCCAAGCTAGACTTCCTTTGGCCCATTTGGTCCAATTAGCCTATTGAGCTTATTTGGCCCATTTGGCCCAATTGACCCTTTGGGCCCATTAGGCCCATCTGGCGCAAAAATGAAGTTAGCTCCAATAAGTCCCTTCCATCTCATCAGGCACAGTGGCGCTGATGAATTCTCCCAAAGAGATCCGAGTTATCCAATAACTCGATCAATAGGCTACCCAATCAATACGAGAACCCGAGTTTCAAGTTGTGTGACCCTGTAGGTTCCTCTGACGTTGGCAGTGATGAACTCAGGTCATCACAAGCGGTGAGTGGCACATAGCAGTGCATCGCTGCTACCCAAGTCTTCGGAATGGATATCAGCATCGACATCCCCATCATCGCAACAAGATACTGATGCATTACAGTCTCTTTCCCAAACTGATATCCGATTAGACAAAGTGTGTCACCACTTTGTTTTCACCCAATCTCATGGTCATGACTAGATCAGGCTTTCACCTGGGTATGGCCATACACTCTCAGTCATGCAACAATAGGGGGGCCCCGTAGATATCAAGCTTCCCGCATGAAGGGGCAAATCCTATGTCTGTCCATTGATCTTCTCATATGGGTCGTGCATACCCAATGACAACCGTTATGACCTCCTATTGTGATCCAAAAGGACACACTTTTAAATACAAGCAAGTAGACTCGTTTCAGGGGTCGCGGCCAAAGGTATTGGCGTATAGGGCTATTGTCACTCCCTGGCACGACTCCAAAAACTTGTTATCCCTAACTTGTAGTGTCCGCAAGTGCACAGATACTCAAAGTAATAAAAATATCGAACCATAGAGACCTTATTGTTAAGTACCAAATAGTTGTTTTCCCACTAGCTAAGCAAGCCGAATATGATGGAAGTAAACTATGCAGAAAAGTATGCTAAAGAGATAATCAGAGAGAAATAACTGGGACTAGGGTTTCATCCTCCTTGATTCTAATGACTAGACATAAATAAAAGGTCGCCAGACTAATCTTATCATGATAAAGACTTAATTTACTTCATAAAGGGATCATCTCACTTTCGTGCAGACAATCATGCAGGGACCAATCCTCGCTTTTGCGTAAGATCTTGAAAGTCCTCATAAGGTGGCGAAACCCTAGATAGGCGCATGAAAAATTTCTTCTAAAGCAGCGGAGTGGGTTTCTTAGTATCATCGCATGCAATATGATCAACTTAACAACATGAAACGAATTCATACCGAAGCCATGTGTTGGATGGCGTCTTGGAAAGAGAGAGCAAGAGAGATCTCCTCCAAATGATGCGCACACAAGAATGAGGATGCGCTCACTTCCTTGGTGCTCCTTGTGCTAGCAAGGTTCCAAGAGGTGTCTTTGATCGAATGGAAGGGATGGATGAAGCTTTGCTCGCTTTGCCAAATGACTCTCTAAGGCGTCCAAGACTCGTCACACACGAATGCCCCCTCGAGAGTAAGTGGGGAAAGGCGAGAGAGAAGTTCTCTTGGCGTGAACGTGAGATGTGGTCACGTTAGAGAACATGCTATCTAAAAATAGCAATGTCTCAACGTTCATGCGACCATGCATTACCCCAATCGCCAATGCCTCTTTACTTGAACCATGCGCTCACCCAATGAGCTGGTTCAAATCAATTTGGTTCAATAACCAAATAAACCAAGCAACTAGTCCAGATCATAACAAAAACCCCTAAGGCTTAACATCTGACCGTTCATCTCTTGATGCTCCTGATCTCACCGATCTAGCATCCATTCTCTCAATCGAAGCTTACCGATCTCAAGCCCTTATCAATCAAACATGATCAGACTGGATCTCACTTACAATCAGAGATTAAATCCCTTTAAACTGAACCCAAACAATTCAGTCCACACGATCTGACTTAAGTAAGCCATATCATCAAATTGTGCGACCCTAAGGGTTTCCTTTAAATGTCGGTAACGATAACTTACGTTATCACTATCAGTGAGGGGTATCTAGCAACACATCACTGTCTCCCGATATAAAGGAAAGAGTCTTCCAAGACTACACCCAAACCACAGCACAAGTGTGAATGCAATTCAGAAGGCATGCAAATTTCCTTTGCCACTAGATGTTCTTATTGGACAAGCGTGTCAAGCCTGTAGCTCCAATATGATGAGCATGATTAGATCAGATGAACACTGTCATCTGGGTATGGCCATACACTTTCTCAATCATCTCATACAGAGGGGGGCCCCTTTAGAACATCATACTCCAATTAAGGAGACGGCAATCCTTTATCTATCACTAGTGCCCTAACCTGACTCAAGCTCACCATCCAAGATAGTCTATAATCATTATGTTTCAAATGATATTGAACTACCTCAAAACAATGACAATCATCATTTAGAAACACAAGTGATCTCAAGTCAGAGGAAATGTGCCACTTGTTGCAATCAAGGATTATTCACATTGTGACAAGCAATTGAATATCCTAGTAGGGTCTGTCCAGTACATCTAATGTACCCATGAGTCTACATCTTATTCCATGCTCGAAGCATCCTATAAGATTAGAACACATATTAGTCTCAATCATATCAAGGCTGTCTCATGTTCACCAAGATATCTTGACTAAGGACATAACTGCATGTCAGCCTAGCTGAACAGCTTTGAGACATTATTCAGAAGTACACTTATTGCAGCAGACAATGTAACAAACTGAATAACAACCATGCCTTTATAAACATAAGAGTTTATACATGATACTGTTACAATCCCAAGGCCTCAAACATTAGCCTTAAGGGCATACCCCAACAATCTCCCACTTGCACTTAATCTAATGGTTGAGAAATCTCAAACCCATATTATTACAGTGCTTCTCATGCTTCTGCTGCGCCAGAGGCTTGGTAAGCGGGTCTGCCAGATTGTCATCTGTATGAACCTTGCAGACTTTGATCTCGCCACGATCAATGATCTCCCTGATCAAATGAAACCGTCTCTGTATGTGCTTGGACTTCTGGTGCGACCGTGGTTCCTTTGCTTGTGCGATTGCTCCAGTGTTATCACAAAAGATAACCAAAGGATCTGCACTCGAAGGAACAACACCAAGTTCTTGAACGAACTTACGAATCCACACTGCCTCCTTGGATGCTTCCGAGGCTGCAACATACTCGGCTTCTGTTGTGGAATCAGCAACAGTAGACTGTTTGAAACTCTTCCACACCACCGCTCCTCCATTCAAGCTAAAAACATAGCCTGATTGCGATCGGAAATCATCCTGGTCAGACTGGAATGAAGCGTCAGTATATCCTTCAATACTGAGTTCTTCCTGACCACCATATATCAAGAACATATCTTTGGTCCTCCGCAGATATTTTAAGATGTTCTTGACTGCAATCCAGTGTGCCTGACCTGGATTACTTTGGAATCGACTGGTCACGCTTAACCCGTAAGCGACGTCTGGGCGAGTACACAACATCGCATACATAATGGACCCAATAGCCGAAGCATAAGGCGTATTGTCCATTTCATCTTTCTCAGTCTGTGTTTGTGGACACCGACTCTTCGAAAGATTCAGACCATGTCTGACTGGAAGATATCCTCTTTTAGAATTTTCTAGATGAAATCTCTCCAGGACTTTATCGATGTAAGTACTCTGGCACAGCCCGAGAAGCCTCTTAGATCTATCCCTGTAGATCTTCACACCTAATACATAGGCTGCTTCTCCTAAATCTTTCATCTGGAAACATTTTCTTAACCATGCTTTAACCGCATGCATTTCAGGAATATCGTTTCCAATGATCAAGATATCATCGACGTAGAGGACTAGGAAAGTAATCACGCTCCCACTAAACCTCTTATATACACACGGGTCATCCTCGTTCTTGATGAAACCAAATTCAGAGATTGATTCATCAAAACGAATATTCCAGCTTCTCGATGCTTGTTTAAGTCCATAAATAGACTTCTTTAACTTGCATATTTTATGACGATCTGATGGATTAGTGAATCCTTCAGGTTGTGTCATATACACATCCTCATCCAGTTTTCCATTAAGGAAAGCTGTCTTCACATCCATTTGCCAGATCTCATAATCATAATATGCAGCTATCGCGAAAAGAATCCGAATAGACTTAAACATGGCTACAGGTGAGAAAGTTTCATCATAATCTATCCCGTAGATTTGTTTGAAACCTTTCGCAACTAGCCTGCCTTTATAGGTAACCACGTTACCATCCATGTCAATCTTCTTCTTGAAGATCCATTTACAGCCTATAGGGATAACTCCCGGAGGCGGATCAACCAATTCCCAGACTTGGTTATCTGACATGGAGTCCATCTCGGCGCGCATAGCTTCAAGCCATCTCGCTGACTCCGGTCCACTGACCGCATCCGCATAAGTTAGGGGTTCATCATTATCAATGATGTAGACTCCGTCATAGCTCTCAGGCTGTCGACGGATCCTTCCCGATCTTCGCGGTTCCCGTGATATCTGAGCCTCAGGTTGTTCAATAACCTGTTCTACCGGCTCAGGCTCATCCAACTGAGCTTGACCACTTTGTCCTTCCTCTGGATTCTCATCCAGCTTTATTTCTCTCCCACTGGCCTCTTGCAGAAGAAACTCCTTCTCAAGAAATATGGCCGTCCGAGCAACAAACACCTTGTTCTCTTTGGGATCGTAGAAATAATAACCCTTAGTTTCCTTAGGATAACCGACAAAGATATATTTCTCAGATCTGCTCTCTAGTTTCCTAGAGGCGAGCTTTTTGACATAAGCCTCGCAGCCCCAGATCCTGATAAATGTCAAGCTCGGCTGTTTCCCATACCATAACTCATATGGAGTCTTTGAAACTGCCTTGGATGGCACTCGGTTTAGTACCTTTGCAGCTGTTTCCAGTGCAAATCCCCAAAAGGAGTAAGGTAAAGTAACCTGACACATCATAGAACGAACCATATCAAGTAACCTGACACATCATACCATAACTTAGGTATTCTCCACCTCGATCAGAACGAAGTGCCTTGATCTTTCGGCCTAACTGATTCTGTACTTCATTCTTGAACTCTTTGAACTTGTCAAAAGATTCACTTTTATGTCTCATAAGATAGACATACCCATATCTACTGAAATCATCAGTGAAGGTAATGAAGTACTGATAGCCACCTCTGGCATGTTTACTAAAAGGCCCACACACATCACTGTGTATAAGGTTAAGTAAACCTGAAGTCCTTTGACCTTTATGAGGAAAAGGCGACTTCGTCATTTTGCCCATCAAACAAGCTTTGCATGTATCAATCTCCTCATAGGAGAATGATCCCAGCAGTCCATGATCATGCAACCGCTTAATGCGTTTCTTGTTAATATGGCCTAAACGACTATGCCATAGCAAGGTGCTATCATCAGCATATTTGGCTTTCTTATTATCAATATTGTGTATAGAACATTCCATGTCCAACATGAATAACCCATTGTTAATTGAACCAGTAGCATAAACAATATTATCTAAAGAAAGAACACACTTTGAAATATTGCATTCAAAGGAAAACCCCTTCCTGACAAGAGCAGGAATGGAGATAATATTTTTAGTAATGCTGGGAACAAAGTAACAATTGTCTAGTTCCAATACAAGTCCAGATGGTAAAGAGATGAAATAGTCTCCTACAGCAACAGCAGCAACCCGTGCCCCGTTTCCAACTCGTAGGTCCACCTCATGCTGTCCCACCTGTCTTCTTCTCTTGAGTTCCTGTACATTTGAACAAATGTGAACTCCACATGCAGTGTCCAACACCCATGAAATAGAAGAAGAAGAAACCATGACTTCCGTCACATATATACCTGAGCCAGAAGCAATGCTTCCCCTCTTGTCTCCTTGGAGCGCTTTACAGTCCTTTTTCCAGTGACCCAACTGGCCACAGTGGAAACATCTGTATTCCTTCGACCGCTTGACCTTTTGCTTCAGAGCCTTGCTGTAGCTCTTGACAGGGGTCTTGCCCTTCTTCCCCTTCTTCTTGTTCCTTGAAGGAAACATCAAGACAGAGGTTGAAGGCTTTCCCTTCAGAGTCTCCTCAGTAGTCAAGAGCATATTCAGCAGCTCTGCCGGAGTACAATCGATTTTGTTCATATTAAAGTTAATGATGAACGCATCGAAAGAGGGCGGGAGAGACTGCAGAATAATGTCTACAGCAAGCTCCTGATTGATGGTATGCCCCAGTTTCTCTAGAGCCTCCTTGTGCCCAATCATCTTGAGCACGTGAGCTCCCACTGGGCTCCCTTCAGCCAGTTTGCTCTGAAAGAACAGCTTAGTCAAATTATAGCGCTCAGTCCTCGCCTGCGCAGCATACAGCATCTTGAGGTTTGCTATAATCTGTATAGCAGACATATCCTCATGCTGACGCTGCAGCGGTGGCGTCATAGACGCTAGCATCAGGCAAGCGACATCAATGCTATCATTGACATTCTTTTCATAGGCATCCCGAACCGCCCTTGCGGCGTTCGGAGCGGGCTGAGGCGGTATAGCCGTCTCAAGGACATACAGTTTCCTCTCTGCCTTAAGAACAATCTTAAGGTGTCCGTACCAGTCTGAGAAGTTCGGCCCAGCAAACTTCTCCCTTTCCAGTAGGGATCGCACATTGAAGCTCATGGTGTTCGTTGCTGCAGGTATCTACAACAATGCAAGAACAGCAAGGTCAGTATCAATGTTAAGAATCGATCAGGACTTAAGAAAGATTCCTTTTCTCACTATTTTATCTGGCTGAAAAATCCAGCAAAAACAGCCCGAAAGAGTAGAACTCTTTTAGTGAGATGGGATCCAGATTTCATACTTGGTCTCCGCGTCCCGCTCAGGCGAGATAAGATGCACAGAGGGTACAAGTACTAATCTCTGGTAGGCTGTCCCAGCCAATCGCCAACCCGTGCGATTCCCCTTCATCTGGGCAATCCAGCAGATTGTGCCAACTGAGTTGGTACAACATAATCTCTGACCCCACAGATGGCTGCCTCCATGTGCTACCATATGCACCACATATGTAGCCTACATGGTCAAGCTAACCCGACCTACTCCCTGGACCACCACGTGCTATGCTGAGCAACGAGAAGCGATAAATCCCTTCCCTGTAACACGCAGGTGTAATCCCGCACCGTCTGAAGATAGATGGACGTGCCCACTGAGTGGGTACAACACGGCTCCAACGATAATCAGAACAGTGAGGCTGGATCATGCAATTCTAACGGTCTTTATCTTCTTATCTATCATGCAATTCCTATGGTGATAGCAGAAGATTTAAATCATGCTATTCTAATTGTAATTAAACAATAAAAGAAAGCAAGCTGATCTTATGTGGTAAAAGCCCATAAGCTAAGTAAGACCTTAATTTCACTTAAGTCTTCACTTGCTTTTCTTCATGGGTCTTTTGCTGCTCATCTGGCCTAAACCATGGCCCAAGCGCCTACTGCAGCTCAGGTGCGCCTACCAGGGAAAGTGCGCCTGGTCCCAGAGTCAAACCCTGGACCTCCCACCTGGTCAAGCCACTGCTGCATGCGCCTCTGCCAAGTGTGCTCTGTGCTCTTGTCTAATTAAATTACAATTTAACTATCTAGACAAGATTGACACGCTGGTCAATAACACTTTATAAATTAATGGAAATGTGATGCGCAGATCACAATAAAATAATTTACATTTAATTTCCAGGCACGCAGGCCCCAGCACAGCACACATTAAACGGGCAGCCCACATAAGATAAAATAAACACACATATGGCATCCAAACAGCATATGATCCAATTAAGAAATTAAAGTTTTGAAAACCCCTTTGGCATCAATTTTAATATTCTTATATGCCCTACAACCTTACAACGGTGTTGGGGTATGCCCTTAAGGCTAATGTTTGAGGCCTTGGGATTCTATGAGTATCATGTATATAAACTCTTATGTTTATAAAGGCAATGGTTGTTATTCAGTATATTACATTGTCTGCTGCAATAAGTGTGCTTCTGAATAATGTCTCAATGCTGTTTAGCTAGGCTGACATGCTGTAATGTCCTTAGTCGAGATATCTTGGTGAACATGAGACAGCCTTGATATGATTGAGACTAATATGTGTTCTAATCTTATAGGATGCTTCGAGCATGGAATAAGATGTAGACTCATGGGTACATTGGATGTACTGGACAGACCCTACTAGGATATTCAATTGCTTGTCACAATGTGAATAATCCTTGTTTGCAACAAGTGGCACATGTCCTCTGACTTGAGATCACTTGTGTTTCTAAATGATGATTGTCATTGTTTTGAGGTGGTTCAATATCATTTGAAACATAATGGTTATAGACTATCTTGGATAATGATCATGAGTCATGTTAGGGCACTAGTTATAGATATAGGATTGCCGTCTCCTTGTTTAAGGAGTGAGATGTTCTAAAGGGGCCCCCCTGAATGAGATGATTGAGAATAGTGTATGGCCATACCCAGGTGACTATGCTCATCTGATCTAATCATGCTCATCATATTGGAGCTACAGGCTTGACACGCTTGTCCAATAATGAACATCCAGTGGCAAAGGAATCATGTATGCCTAGTGAGTTGATTCACACTTGTGCTGTGGTTTGGGTGTAGTCTTGGAAGACTCTTTCCTTTATATCGGGAGACAGTGATGTGTTGCTAGATACCCCTCACTGATCGTGATAACGTAAGTTATCGTTACCGACATTTAAAGGAAACCCTTAGGGTCGCACAATTTGATGATATGGCTTACTTAAGTCAGATCGTGTGGACTGAATTGTTTAGGTTCAGTTTAAAGGAGTTTAAACTCTGATTGTAAGTGAGATCTGTAAAACCCGAGAATTTTGATGTATTAAACCTCGGTATGTGACTCATTTTAATTATCTATAATCAGGTATTTATTAACCTTGTTGGTGGGATTTTTGGCTAAGGGGAAAATTATTCTCCTGCAGGGCAAAAATAAGTTGCTGTGGGGGAGTCTTGAACCAGAGACCTCTCCTGTGTGTGTTGGCCTGGCTACCAGAGTTCCAGCCCAGTCTTTGTGTTAGGTATGTGGGCGCCCCCTTATTATGTGAGTATGCAGATTAAAACAAGAACTCACTTAAGTGATTTGGCCCCACATTGACTTGCTTTCGAAAATTCAGCAACCCTAGCCGCCCCTTTGCTCTTCTCCCTCTCGTGGACGATTGCTGCAGCCGCGCCTTCCCCTTCGTCCAGCTCCCTTTCCGGTGAGGTTCCGGCGGTGGTGCTTGGTTTTCCGGCGTGGTGGACGGCGGCGACGTGTGGAAGCTTCAAACAACTCCTCTTGCTCACGGTTTGGCTGCAAATCACCCCCAAGGCGAGTGGAAACCTTATGCTACCTCTATTCCAAGTTTATGATCTTTCCTTGACATGTTTCCTTGCTTAATGATGGGAAAAACGAGTAGGTTTGAATGTTTCTTTACCATGAAACCGTGAGTGCTAATTGAAGTTTCGAAAATGAGATTTAGGGGCTCTAATCATAGGGCTTTTCGTTCTTTACTTGATTAGATGCCTTAGGAGGATGAATTATCATGATTTGGACCTTCAATTTGATTGTATAATGTATTCATGAAAAACCCTAGAGTAGGACATGCGCCCATGCCCTAAATTGATGAAATTTCATGCTAACTTTTGGGGAAAACTTAGGATTCATGAAATTAGAAGTATGAGGGAATTTATCATGAATTTTATGCTATTTTTGGAGCCTTAATTCATGCTGGCCGAAATTTACCCTAGGGGTATTTTGGTCAATGTTCAGTTAACTTTTGGGGCAAAGCTGTTATTCATGTAATTGAGTTCGTTAGGTACTTAAATATGATTTTTGCCTAATTTTAGGAATTTTCTATGCATAGTTACAAGTGTAATCGTTCTCTTGAAATTAAGTGATGGTAATGTGTGCAATGTTTGTAAATTCTGTTTGATAACCTAGAGTATAGATGTTACAATCTAATTGCATGAAATCTAGGATTAACACATTTTACCTGTATGGAAACATTTGTTGAGAACTTAGCATGGTATCTTCCTAACCTGATTGCATGAAACTTAAGGACTACCCTGTCTAAGACATTTATGCTGTTTAATTAATTTTGAGTGGTGAATGATATCCGGGTGTTAGTCTTTTGCTATAAGTGTGTGGCATAAGTCATGTCCATTATGTGTGACCCTGGAGATGTTGTGAAGTGAGGCAAAGTGCCACGCCTTGGTCAGGCGGGGGCCACCACTTGATCTTCCTTCACAGATGTGATTAGTTTAGCATAAGAGGGACAAAGTGCCACGCTACTGGTAAGCGAGGGCCACCTCTTGAACTCTCTGACTGCTGTGTGACCAATGTGGGGAAACAAAGTGCCACGCCGTGACTTGGCGGGGGCCACCTCTTGATTTACCACATTGTCTGAGTGGGTAGATGGAGATCAGCGTGCCACGTCTTAGCTAGACGGGGGCCACCTCCTGATTCCTCCCCTACTGTTTGGCATGCATGCATTCTCTGAGCCCTGACGAGGGAAGGGTCGGACCTTTGTGGTCGTTTCGTTCTGTTCTGGATTTGGACATGTTAGGATGTGCATCTACGTATGTGTTCTGTTTCGCCATGTGATATGCACGTTTCTATTTCGGTTTTGTTGTATTATGATTAGATTTCGCCATGTGGATTATTTTGTAAGTTGTGTTCTTATCTGTATTTGATTTGATACTTAATAATCGCATTCGGTAAATGTTTTGAAAAACCTTACATGCTATATTTTTGAATGTATTAATGGAGGGGTTTCATAGGGTTCTCACTTGCGGAGCTGTTAGCTCACCCCCTCTAATATCTACAGGTGAGAGACCGTGATTGATACAGCGTTATGCACCTTGAGATATGAGTAGCTTGACGAAGCTTTGGGCTTTGTGATATGGACCTTGTAAAAGATTTCGGTTGTATTTGAATACTTGTATCGTGACTCCGTTATTTGGGGCCTGCGTGCCTGTATTAGTTATACTTTGTTTTGGATGATGGATACTATATTCTGGTTACATGTGAGGGCTTAGGCCCATTTTGTTATAAGTTTTCGGTTGTGGTATTCTCATCGTTTTGATGGGATTTTATGTTCAGTCTGCTGTGATATGAGATTTCGTCTCCGTATATGTATAGTACGGAGTTGTGAACTGATTCGGTTACGTTTAGTATTATATAAGTTGAAATTACTTGTTGTTATGAATCAGTACAGCATGTACATGTATGGGAATTTTCCCGACCTTGCATGTACGCATACATGCTGCCGGATTTTTGTATAAATTTTCAGATCTTTTATTCCCTAGCTCCGTTAGTAGTATGATCTTGGCGTTCGGTTTTATTTCTCGTGACGTTCCTCGTATGATTTCCGCATGAACTTCGGGGTTAAGTATCGAGGGGCGTTACATATGGTATCAGAGGGAGTTTCTAGCGAATATTAGATCTGGGTAGTAAAACATTGTTTGTGTATTGCATAGAAATAAACCAAGTAAGGAACTGGTTGCTAGTAAGATAAGGAAATTATTGTTTGTCTTGACTTGCAAGGTGTTTTTGCTAGGTAAGAATGGTGCGACCCAAGGGTAATGCTGATGATCAGATGGCTGGCTTTATGAGGGCTTTGGAGTCTATGAGTGGTATGATACAACAACAGGGTGCCCTCATTCAGCAGCAGGCTCAGGTTATGCAAGAACAGCAACAAATGATGAGAGAGCAGCGTGAGCAGCATCAGGAGTTTCAGCAGCAACTCCTGCAGCAGAACCGCGATCAGCAACAAGAATTTCACCAGCAAATGCAGCAGCAGATGCAAGTCCCAGTCTCATTCCCAGCCACAGTCGGCTGAGAAGGAGAATGTGGGGAGTTCTCAGGAGAATGGGCATAAGAGGTATGCTCAACTGGTGAAGGAATTTCAGCGTATGAACCCTCCAGCTTTTTATGGGAGCCCAGGGCCTAGAGCAGCTGAGGACTGGCTTGCTGACCTAGATAAGATTTTTGCGGTGATGCGAAGTAGTGAAGAGGATAAACTGTGCCTGTCAGTATATATGCTGAAAGGGAATGCCGAGATATGGTGGAAAGGAGTTGAGAGGCTAGCAATTGAAAAAGGGGATACTGTAGACTGGGTTTACTTCATGAGAAAATTCAATGACAAGTACTTTCCACCTAGCATGAATGAAGAGAAGGAGGTGGAGTTTATCCACCTGGTGCAGGGTGACCTTTCTGTGGCTCAATATGATATCATGTTCACCCAGTTGTCCAAGTATGCTCCCCATTTGGTCAGCACTGAGGAACTAAGGGCTAGGAAGTTTCAGAGGGGTTTGAGAAAAGATATCAGAGATCGGATTGTGGCACTGCATCTAGAGACCTATGCTGAGGTTTTAGAGAGGGCTCTCACAGTGGAGAGGTCAATTTCTGAGCAGGCAGTGGTGATTGCCCCAACCCCTGTTGTGGAGACTGCCGCTCCAGTTCCCCAGAGTCATGAAAAGAAACAATATAAGCACAAGGATAAGAAAGGTAGGCATCCTCCCTATCAGAAGAATTTTAAATCTGCCCGAGGTGATACCGTGGAAGGCAGAAAGTGCTATCATTGTGGAAGCAGTGGTCACGAGATCAAGGACTGCTATAAGAAGTCAGGGGCTTGTTTCAAGTGTGGTAAGGCCGGACACCGTATCAAAGACTGCCCACAGCTGAAGTCTTCATCTCAGGGTGCTGATAAGCCCACAGTGCAGACTCGAGTATATGCTATTGCTGAGAAGGATGCCAGGGCTTCCAAGTCAGTTGTGGAAGGTACTCTTTTTGTTTTCGATCAGTTAGCACGTGTTTTATTTGATCCTGGTGCCAATCTCTCTTTCGTATCAGTTCATTTTGTTCGTTATTTGCCTGTGGCACCTAGGACTCTTGATTGTGCTATATCTGTCAGCACCCCTATGGGTGATTCCCTGGTAACAGATGTGCTTTATCCTGATTGCATGCTTAGGATAGAGGAATATGACTTGTTTGTTGATTTGATATTGCTTGACATGCTTGACTATGATGTGATATTAGGGATGGACTGGTTGTCCTCTTACCATGCCACCCTAGATTGTTTTGAAAAGTTGGTGACTCTGAATTTGAGTGATGGTCATCAATTGCATATCAAAGGTTTGATTGCAGATCAGGGGTTACATGTGATCTCTTTTCTGCATGCTCAAAAGTTATTGGCTGGCGGCTGTAAAGGCTACTTGGCACATGTAAAGGTTCAGGATGAACCTGTGTCTGATTTGACTTATATACCTGTGGTGAATGAATTCCCAGATGTATTTTCTGATGAGTTATCTGGTTTACCACCTGACCGGGAAGTGGAATTCAGTATAGACTTGATACCTGGCACTGCCCCAATCTCTAAAGCCCCGTACCGCATGGCCACCTCTGAATTGGCTGAGTTAAAGAAACAGCTGGAAGAATTGCTAGAAAAAGGGTACATCAGGCCTAGTGCGTCTCCTTGGGGAGCGCCTGTGTTGTTTGTAAAGAAGAAGGACGGATCACTAAGAATGTGCATCGATTACCGTCAGCTGAACCAGGTAACAATTAAGAACAAGTACCCTCTGCCCCGTATTGATGATCTCTTCGATCAGTTACAGGGCGCTACTGTCTTCTCCAAGATTGACTTAAGGTCTGGGTATTATCAGCTGAAGGTCAGAGAGGAGGATGTAGTTAAGACAGCATTCAGGACAAGGTATGGGCATTATGAATTTTTAGTTATGCCTTTTGGACTAACGAATGCCCCTGCTGTCTTTATGGATCTTATGAATAGGGTGTTTCACCATCTCCTGGATAAATGCGTGGTTGTATTTATCGATGACATTTTGGTTTACTCGCGGAGTGCTCAAGATCACGCGCAGGACTTACGCAAGGTGATGGAAATTCTGAGAAGTAAAAGGTTGTATGCCAAGGCCAGTAAATGCGAGTTCTGGTTGGAGAAGATTGACTTTTTGGGACATGTGATATCTGGACAGGGTGTGTCTGTGGATCCAGCTAAGGTAGAGGCTATTATTAGCTGGGGAAGACCAACAAATGCATTTGAGATTCGAAGCTTCTTGGGCTTAGCAGGTTACTACCGCAGATTTGTTGAAGGGTTTTCCAAGCTGGCGGGCCCTTTAACAAAGTTGACCAGGAAGAATGCTGATTTTATCTGGGATGCCAAGTGCGAGGAAAGTTTCCTCGAGCTGAAGAAGCGTTTGACTAGTGCACCGATTCTCACTATACCTAGTGGCGGTGAAGGTTTCACTGTGTACACGGATGCCTCTGGCAAAGGTTTGGGCTGTGTACTCATGCAGCATGGTAAGGTGGTTGCCTATGCTTCCAGGCAGTTAAAGGAATACGAGTCCAACTACCCTACCCATGACTTGGAGTTGGCTGCAGTGGTGTTTGCATTGAAGATTTGGCGTCATTATCTGCTGGGTCAGACTTTTGATCTGTACACCGACCATCAGAGCCTCAAATACATATTTACCCAGAAAGAACTCAACATGCGGCAGCGGAGGTGGATGGAACTGATCAAAGACTATGATTTTACTATTCACTATCAGGAGGGCAAGGCAAATGTGGTTGCAGACGCATTGAGCAGGCGGCCTGTGACCTCTATGGCTGCACTTCTTGTGCAGGAGTGGCGCTTGCTTGATGAGTTCAGTAGGCTTCGATTAGATGTGACACCTCGTGGTAATAAGTGTTTTGTTGCTGCACTTAGAGTTGAGTCTGATATTTTGCAAAAGCTGAGCAAAGCACAGTTGGTTGATCCTGAAATTTTGAAATGGAAAGAAAAACTGGAGATGGGATTGATTGAGGATTTCAGCCTATCCACAGATGGTTTGCTTAGGTTCCATGGAAGGGTTTGTGTCCCTGAGGACCCTAAGTTGAGACAAGAGATTTTAGCTGAAGGCCACAGTTCTAAGTATTCTATTCACCCTGGTAGTACCAGAATGTATCAGGACCTGAAGAAAAGTTTCTGGTGGCAAGGGATGAAGAATGATGTGGCGCAGTTTGTGGCTAGATGTTTGACATGCCAGACGGTTAAAGCCGAGCATCAGAGACCGGGTGGATCCCTCCAACCACTTCAGATTCCTCTGTGGAAGTGGGAAAATATCAGCATGGACTTTGTCTGTGGATTACCCCGGACCAGAAGTGGGCACGATGCTATTTGGGTTATCGTGGACAGACTCACTAAGTCCGCCCACTTTTTGCCCATCAGGATGACTTATCCTTTGGAGAGGCTTGCCAGGTTGTACATTGACGAGATTGTGAGATTGCATGGTGTTCCGGTGGATATTGTGTCTGACCGCGATTCCAGGTTCTTATCTCGGTTTTGGAAGAAGCTTCAGGAAGATTTGGGCACCAAGCTCAGTTTTAGCACTGCATATCACCCGCAGTCTGATGGGCAGACTGAGAGGACCATACAGACATTGGAGGACTTGTTGAGATCTTATATCATTGACTGGCATGGTGAGTGGGACAGAGACTTAGCCCTGATTGAGTTTACTTACAACAATAGTTACCACTCTAGTATCCAGATGGCTCCGTACGAGGCATTGTACGGAAGAAGATGCAGAACTCCCTTGAGTTGGGAGGAGGTAGGTGATAGAACCTTGCTCCAGTCTGATGCTGTGCAGGAAGCCACAGATAAGGTAAAGATTATTCAAGAAAAGCTAAAGGCTGCACAGGATAGACAGAAAAGATACGCTGATGTGAGAAGGAGACCTCTGGAGTTCATGGTGGGTGAACATGTATTTGTTAAGGTTTCTCCTACAAAAGGTGTGATGCGATTTGGAAAGAAAAGGAAATTAAGCCCTAGATATGTGGGTCCGTTTGATATCATCGAGAGGGTTGGACCTGTTGCTTACCGATTAGCCTTACCGCCATCCTTGGAGCATCTACACAGCGTGTTTCACGTATCCGTGCTTAGGAAGTATTGTCATGACCCGTCACATATCTTGGATTCCACACCTTTGCAAATTGATGAAAATCTGACTTATGTTGAAAGGCCACTTAAGATTGTGGATAGAAAAGAGAAAGTCCTTCGAAGCAAGGTGATACCTCTAGTGAAAGTTATTTGGGGAAATCAGTCCGTGGAAGAAGCTACTTGGGAGTTGGAAACCGATATGAGAAAGGATTACCCACATTTATTTGAATCTGCTCCCGATTTGCTTTAGAGGACTAAAGCCTTTTTAAGGAGGAGAGGATGTAAAACCCGAGAATTTTGATGTATTAAACCTCGGTATGTGACTCATTTTAATTATCTATAATCAGGTATTTATTAACCTTGTTGGTGGGATTTTTGGCTAAGGGGAAAATTATTCTCCTGCAGGGCAAAAATAAGTTGCTGTGGGGGAGTCTTGAACCAGAGACCTCTCCTGTGTGTGTTGGCCTGGCTACCAGAGTTCCAGCCCAGTCTTTGTGTTAGGTATGTGGGCGCCCCCTTATTATGTGAGTATGCAGATTAAAACAAGAACTCACTTAAGTGATTTGGCCCCACATTGACTTGCTTTCGAAAATTCAGCAACCCTAGCCGCCCCTTTGCTCTTCTCCCTCTCGTGGACGATTGCTGCAGCCGCGCCTTCCCCTTCGTCCAGCTCCCTTTCCGGTGAGGTTCCGGCGGTGGTGCTTGGTTTTCCGGCGTGGTGGACGGCGGCGACGTGTGGAAGCTTCAAACAACTCCTCTTGCTCACGGTTTGGCTGCAAATCACCCCCAAGGCGAGTGGAAACCTTATGCTACCTCTATTCCAAGTTTATGATCTTTCCTTGACATGTTTCCTTGCTTAATGATGGGAAAAACGAGTAGGTTTGAATGTTTCTTTACCATGAAACCGTGAGTGCTAATTGAAGTTTCGAAAATGAGATTTAGGGGCTCTAATCATAGGGCTTTTCGTTCTTTACTTGATTAGATGCCTTAGGAGGATGAATTATCATGATTTGGACCTTCAATTTGATTGTATAATGTATTCATGAAAAACCCTAGAGTAGGACATGCGCCCATGCCCTAAATTGATGAAATTTCATGCTAACTTTTGGGGAAAACTTAGGATTCATGAAATTAGAAGTATGAGGGAATTTATCATGAATTTTATGCTATTTTTGGAGCCTTAATTCATGCTGGCCGAAATTTACCCTAGGGGTATTTTGGTCAATGTTCAGTTAACTTTTGGGGCAAAGCTGTTATTCATGTAATTGAGTTCGTTAGGTACTTAAATATGATTTTTGCCTAATTTTAGGAATTTTCTATGCATAGTTACAAGTGTAATCGTTCTCTTGAAATTAAGTGATGGTAATGTGTGCAATGTTTGTAAATTCTGTTTGATAACCTAGAGTATAGATGTTACAATCTAATTGCATGAAATCTAGGATTAACACATTTTACCTGTATGGAAACATTTGTTGAGAACTTAGCATGGTATCTTCCTAACCTGATTGCATGAAACTTAAGGACTACCCTGTCTAAGACATTTATGCTGTTTAATTAATTTCGAGTGGTGAATGATATCCGGGTGTTAGTCTTTTGCTATAAGTGTGTGGCATAAGTCATGTCCATTATGTGTGACCCTGGAGATGTTGTGAAGTGAGGCAAAGTGCCACGCCTTGGTCAGGCGGGGGCCACCACTTGATCTTCCTTCACAGATGTGATTAGTTTAGCATAAGAGGGACAAAGTGCCACGCTACTGGTAAGCGAGGGCCACCTCTTGAACTCTCTGACTGCTGTGTGACCAATGTGGGGAAACAAAGTGCCACGCCGTGACTTGGCGGGGGCCACCTCTTGATTTACCACATTGTCTGAGTGGGTAGATGGAGATCAGCGTGCCACGTCTTAGCTAGACGGGGGCCACCTCCTGATTCCTCCCCTACTGTTTGGCATGCATGCATTCTCTGAGCCCTGACGAGGGAAGGGTCGGACCTTTGTGGTCGTTTCGTTCTGTTCTGGATTTGGACATGTTAGGATGTGCATCTACGTATGTGTTCTGTTTCGCCATGTGATATGCACGTTTCTATTTCGGTTTTGTTGTATTATGATTAGATTTCGCCATGTGGATTATTTTGTAAGTTGTGTTCTTATCTGTATTTGATTTGATACTTAATAATCGCATTCGGTAAATGTTTTGAAAAACCTTACATGCTATATTTTTGAATGTATTAATGGAGGGGTTTCATAGGGTTCTCACTTGCGGAGCTGTTAGCTCACCCCCTCTAATATCTACAGGTGAGAGACCGTGATTGATACAGCGTTATGCACCTTGAGATATGAGTAGCTTGACGAAGCTTTGGGCTTTGTGATATGGACCTTGTAAAAGATTTCGGTTGTATTTGAATACTTGTATCGTGACTCCGTTATTTGGGGCCTGCGTGCCTGTATTAGTTATACTTTGTTTTGGATGATGGATACTATATTCTGGTTACATGTGAGGGCTTAGGCCCATTTTGTTATAAGTTTTCGGTTGTGGTATTCTCATCGTTTTGATGGGATTTTATGTTCAGTCTGCTGTGATATGAGATTTCGTCTCCGTATATGTATAGTACGGAGTTGTGAACTGATTCGGTTACGTTTAGTATTATATAAGTTGAAATTACTTGTTGTTATGAATCAGTACAGCATGTACATGTATGGGAATTTTCCCGACCTTGCATGTACGCATACATGCTGCCGGATTTTTGTATAAATTTTCAGATCTTTTATTCCCTAGCTCCGTTAGTAGTATGATCTTGGCGTTCGGTTTTATTTCTCGTGACGTTCCTCGTATGATTTCCGCATGAACTTCGGGGTTAAGTATCGAGGGGCGTTACAAGATCTGGTCTGATCATGTTTGATTGATTAGGGCTTGAGATCGGTAAGTTTCGATCGAGAGATTTGATGCTAGATCGGTGAGATCAAGAGCATCGAGAGATCAACGGTTAGATCTTGAACCTTTAGGTTCAATGAGATCGACCATTGCTTGGGCTGATTTGGTCTTGAACCAAATTCAATTGAACCGGCTCATCATGTGAGCACTTGGTTCAAAGGTTCGAATGGTGTAGAGGAGTTGCGGTTCACTTCATGTGAACGCATAATGGTTAAGAGTAATGGGTTGCTATTTTTGGATTGCAACGCCTCCACGTTGAAAAGAACGTTCTCTCTTATCGCCTCTCATCACCTCTTGACGTCTTCTTCCCTCTCGTGTGACAACGCTCTCAACGAGTGTAGAGGAAGGCTTTTTCGGCAAGCACCAAAGGATCTCATCTCCTCCACGCAAAGGACCCTTGAAGCTTTGCTAGCACAAAGACGACAAGGAGAAGCCATTCCTCATCTTGTGTGCGTCAACTAGGGAGAAGATCCCTTTCGATCTTTGCTTCCAACACACCATCCAAAGAATGGCGATGGTATGAACCTTCTTGATGTTTGCAATCGGTCTTTTCTATAGTTGATCATATATCATGCTAGTGATCCCTAGAAACCCTTTTTCCGCTGCAAAATTATACATGCGCCCTTTAAGGTTTCGCTCCCCCTTGAAGGGGACCCTTCAACTGGTATCAGAGCGGTTCTAATGCATGCTAATATGATTGCTATGCTTTGTGATCCTTGTTTGCGCCATATTGCTAGATCTAGGCTACATGCGAAACTTTACTTGTTGTATATTATTGTTGGCGCATGTATGAAGGTAGCGCTTCTATATGTTGTTGTTGATGTTTTTCTTAAAACTAAAATGACTAGCGCGCTTACCATTAGAGCTAAGTGGCGCCTACTTTAAACCCTTAGACGGGTTGTTAGGGTTCAAGTCATAGTCTAGTCAAGATCCAACCAGTCTGATCAGACTATCTGACAGCCTAGATGGGTCGACCAAATGGCACCTGTGCGCAAGCATGAGGTGGCTATAGGTCGACTGCGGACAGGTGTGTAGCGATATCTGGTTGAGACAACCTTTGAACGCACATGAGTTAGGCCCGGGGTCACACCCGCTTGCCAGACCTCATTGTGGCCGTTCAGCCCTTGGCGCATGCATGGTTGACCGTTAGGTCAACTCAAGTCAGTTAGGACTTGGTGCATGCAAGGGCAATGGATCTGACTAGTCTAATGAGTGGATCCCTAATAATGGACCGTTGTAAGGTAGTAGGGCATATAAGGAAAAATAAAATTGAAGCCAATGGGGTTTTTCAAAATTTTATTTTCTTTTGGATCACATGTTGATTGTAAGCATATGTTTGTTTATTTATTCTTATGTGGGCTGCCCATGTTAAATGTGTGCTGTGCTGGGGCCTGCGTGCCTATATTAAAGTTGTAAATTAATTATTGTGATCTGCGTATCACATTGTATTTAATTTATAAAGTGTAATTGACCTGCGTGTCAATCTTGTCTAGATAGATTAATTTGTAACTTAATCAGACAAGAGCACAGAGCACACTTGGCAGAGGCGCATGCAGCAGTGGCTTGACCAGGTGGGAGGTCCAGGGTTCGACTCTGGGACAGGCGCATATTCCTGGTGGGCGCACCTGAGCTGCAGATGGCGCTTGGGCCCTGGTTTGGGCCAAATGAGCAGCAAAAGTCCCATGAAGAAAAGCAAGTGAAGACTTAAGTTAATTAAGGTCTTACTTAGGCTATGGGCTTTTACCACATAAGATTCATGCTTTCTTTTATTGTTTATATAAGTAGAACAGCATGATTTATTTATCTTCTGCTATCACCATAGGAATTGCATGATAGTGAAGAAGATAAAAGACCGTTAAAATCCAACGCTAAAATATCAAGCTCGTAAGCCTTCTGACGCGAAACCTCACTGTTCTGACTATCGTTGGAGCCGTGTTGTACCCACTCAGTGGGCACGTCCATCTATCTTCAGACGGTGCGGGATTACACCTGCGTGTTACAGAGAAGGGATTTTATCGCTTCTCGTTGCTCAGCATAGCACGTGGTGGTCCAGGGAGTAGGTCGGGTCAGCTTGACCATGTAGGCTACATATGTGGCGCATATGGTAGCACATGGAGGCAGCCATCTGTGGGATCAGAGACTGTGTTATACCAACTCAGTTGGCACAGTCTGCTGGATTGCCCAGATGAAGGGGAATCGCACGGGTTGGCGATTGGCTGGGACAGCCTACCAGAGATTAGTGCTTGTACTCTCTGTGCATCTTATCTCGCCTGAGCGGGACGCGGAGACCAAGTATGAAATCTGGATCCCATCTCACTAAAAGAGTTCTACTCTTTCGGGCTGTTTTTGCTGGATTTTTCAGCCAGATAAAATAGTGAGAAAAGAATCTTTCTTAAGTCCTGGATTGATTCTCTACATTGATACTGACCTTGCTGTTCTTGCATTGTTGTAGATTCCTGCAGCAACGAACACCATGAGCTTCAATGTGCGATCCCTACTGGAAAGGGAGAAGTTTGCTGGGCCAAACTTCTCAGACTGGTTCGGACACCTTAAGATCGTTCTTAAGGCAGAGAGGAAACTGTATGTCCTCGAGACGGCTGTGCCGCCTCAACCCGCTGCGAACGCCGCAAGGGCGGTTCGTGAAGCTTATGAAAAGCATGTCAATGATAGCATTGATGTCGCTTGCCTGATGCTAGCGTCTATGACGCCACCGCTGCAGCGTCAGCATGAGGATATGTCGGCTATAGAGATTATAGCGAACCTCAAGATGTTGTATGCTGCACAGGCGAGGACTGAACGCTATAATCTGACCAAGCTTTTCTTTCAGAGCAAACTGGCTGAAGGGAGCCCAGTGGGAGCTCACGTGCTCAAGATGATTGGGCACAAGGAGGCTCTAGAGAAACTGGGGCATACCATCAATCAGGAGCTTGCTGTAGACATTATTCTGCAGTCTCTCCCGCCCTCTTTCGATGCGTTCATCATTAACTTTAATATGAACAAAATCGACTGTACTCCGGCAGAGCTGCTGAATATGCTCTTGACTACTGAGGAGACTCTGAAGGGAAAGCCTTCGACCTCTGTCTTAATGGTTCCTTCTAGGAACAAGAAGAAGGGGAAGAAGGGCAAGGCCCCTGTCAAGAGTTACAGCAAGGCTCTGAAGCAAAAAGTTAAGCGGTCAAAGGAATACAGATGTTTCCATTGTGGCCAGCTAGGTCACTGGAAAAAGGACTGTAAAGCGCTCCAAGGAGACAAGAAGGGAAGCATCGCTTCTGGCTCAGGTATATTTGTGACTGAAGTCATGATATCATCTTCTTCTATATCATGGGTGTTGGACACTGCATGTGGAGTTCACATTTGTTCAAATGTACAGGAACTCAAGAGAAGAAGACAGGTGGGACAGCATGAGGTGGACCTACGAGTTGGAAACGGGGCACGGGTTGCTGCTGTTGCTGTAGGGGAATATTACATCTCATTACCATCTGGCATTGTATTAGAATTAAACAATTGTTACTTTGTACCCAGTATTACCAAAAATATTATCTCTATTCCTGCTCTTGTCAGGAAAGGGTTTTCCTTTGAATGCAAGATTTCAAAGTGTTATCTTACTCTTGATAATATTGTTTATGCTACTGGTTCAATTAACAATGGGTTATTCATGTTGGACATGGAATGTTCTATACAAACTATTGATAATAAGAAAGCCAAGTATGCTGATGACAGCACCTTGTTATGGCATAGTCGTTTAGGCCATATTAACAAGAAACGCATCAAGCGGTTGCATGATAATGGACTGCTGGGATCATTCTCCTTTGAGGAGATTGATACATGCAAAGCTTGTTTAATGGGTAAAATGACGAAGTCACCTTTTCCTTATAAAGGTCAAAGGGTTTCAGGTTTACTTGACCTTATACACAGTGATGTGTGTGGGCCATTTAGTAAACATGCCAGAGGTGGCTATCAATACTTCATCACCTTCACTGATGATTTCAGTAGGTACGGTTATGTCTATATGATGAGACATAAGAGTGAATCTTTTGACAAGTTCAAAGAGTTCAAGAATGAAGTACAAAATCAGCTAGGCCGAAATATCAAGGCACTTCGTTCTGATCGAGGTGGAGAATACTTGAGTCATGCGTTTACTGACTATCTGAAGGAGTGTGGGATTATCTCACAGCTCACTCCGCCAGGAACACCGCAATGGAATGGTGTGTCCGAGAGGAGAAATAGAACGTTACTTGATATGGTTCGTTCTATGATGAGTCAGGCTGCTCTACCTTACTCCTTTTGGGGATTTGCACTGGAGACAGCTGCAAAGGTACTAAACCGAGTGCCATCCAAGGCAGTTTCAAAGACGCCATATGAGTTATGGTATGGGAAACAGCCGAGCTTGACATTTATCAGGATCTGGGGCTGCGAGGCTTATGTCAAAAAGGTCGCCTCTGGGAAACTAGAGAGCAGATCTGAGAAATGTATCTTTGTCGGTTACCCTAAGGAAACTAAGGGTTATTATTTCTACGATCCCAAAGAGAACAAAGTATTTGTTGCTCGGACGGCCATATTTCTTGAGAAGGAGTATCTTCTGCAAGAGGCCAGTGGGAGAGAAATAAAGCTGGATGAGAATCCAGAGGAAGGACAAAGTGCTCAAGCACAGTTGGATGAGCCTGAGCCGGTAGAACAGGTTACTGAACAACCTGAGGCTCAGATATCACGGGAACCGCGAAGATCGGGAAGGATCCGTCGATAGCCTGAGCGCTATGACGGAGTCTACATCATTGACAATGATGAACCCCTCACTTATGCGGATGCGGTCAGTGGACCGGAGTCAGCGAGATGGCTTGAAGCTATGCGCGCCGAGATGGACTCCATGTCAGATAACCAAGTCTGGGATTTGGTTGATCCGCCTCCGGGAGTAATCCCTATAGGCTGTAAATGGATCTTCAAGAAGAAGATTGACATGGATGGTAACGTGGTTACCTATAAAGGCAGGCTAGTTGCGAAAGGTTTCAAACAAATCTACGGGATAGATTATGATGAAACTTTCTCTCCTGTAGCCATGTTCAAGTCTATTCGGATTCTTTTCGCGATAGCAGCATATTATGATTATAAGATCTGGCAAATGGATGTGAAGACAGCTTTCCTTAATGGAAATCTGGATGAGGATGTGTATATGACACAACCAGAAGGTTTCACTAATCCATCAGATCGTCATAAAATATGCAAGTTAAAGAAGTCCATTTATGGACTTAAACAAGCATCTAGAAGCTGGAATATTCGTTTTGATGAATCAATCTCTGAGTTTGGTTTCATCAAGAATGAAGATGACCCGTGTGTATATAAGAGGTTTAGTGGGAGCGTGATTACTTTCCTAGTCCTCTACGTCGATGATATCTTAATCATTGGAAACGATATTCCTGAACTGCATGCTGTTAAAGCATGGTTAAGGAAATGTTTTCAGATGAAAGATCTAGGAGAAGCAGCCTATGTATTAGGTGTGAAGATCTACAGGGATAGATCTAAGAGGCTTCTCGGGCTGTGCCAGAGTACTTACATCGATAAGGTCCTGGAGAGATTCCATTTAGAGAATTCTAAAAGGGGATATCTTCCAGTCAGACATGGTCTGAATTTTTCGAAGAGTCAGTGTCCACAAACACAGACTGAGAAAGATGAAATGGACAATACGCCTTATGCTTCGTCTATTGGGTCCATTATGTATGCGATGTTGTGTACTCGCCCAGACGTCGCTTACGGGTTAAGCGTGACCAGTCGGTTCCAAAGTAATCCAGGATTGGAGCACTGGATTGCAGTCAAGAACATTTTAAAATATCTGTGGAGGACCAAAGATATGTTCTTGATATATGGTGGTCAGGAAGAACTCAGTATTGAAGGATATACTGACGCTTCGTTCCAGTCGGACCAGGATGATTTCCGATCGCAATCAGGCTATGTTTTTAGCTTGAATGGTGGAGCAGTGGTGTGGAAAAGTTTCAAACAGTCAACTGTTGCTGATTCCACAACAGAAGCCGAGTATGTTGCAGCCTCGGAAGCATCCAAGGAGGCAGTGTGGATTCGTAAGTTCATTCAGGAACTTGGTGTTGTTCCTTCGAGTGCAGATCCTTTGGTTATCTTTTGTGATAACACTGGAGCAATCGCACAAGCAAAGGAACCACGGTCGCACCAGAAGTCCAAGCACATACAGAGACGGTTTCATTTGATCCGGGAGATCATTGATCGTGGCGAGATCAAAGTCTGCAAGGTTCATACAGATGACAATCTGGCTGACCCGCTTACCAAGCCTCTGGCGCAGCAGAAGCATGAGAAGCACTGTAATAATATGGGTTTGAGATTTCTCAACCATTAGATTAAGTGCAAGTGGGAGATTGTTGGGGTATGCCCTTAAGGCTAATGTTTGAGGCCTTGGGATTCTATGAGTATCATGTATATAAACTCTTATGTTTATAAAGGCAATGGTTGTTATTCAGTATGTTACATTGTCTGCTGCAATAAGTGTGCTTCTGAATAATGTAAGTGTGCTTCTGAATAATGTCTCAATGCTGTTCAGCTAGGCTGACATGCTGTAATGTCCTTAGTCGAGATATCTTGGTGAACATGAGACAGCCTTGATATGATTGAGACTAATATGTGTTCTAATCTTATAGGATGCTTCGAGCATGGAATAAGATGTAGACTCATGGGTACATTGGATGTACTGGACAGACCCTACTAGGATATTCAATTGCTTGTCACAATGTGAATAATCCTTGTTTGCAACAAGTGGCACATGTCCTCTGACTTGAGATCACTTGTGTTTCTAAATGATGATTGTCATTGTTTTGAGGTGGTTCAATATCATTTGAAACATAATGGTTATAGACTATCTTGGATAATGATCATGAGTCATGTTAGGGCACTAGTGATAGATATAGGATTGCCGTCTCCTTGTTTAAGGAGTGAGATGTTCTAAAGGGGCCCCCTGAATGAGATGATTGAGAATAGTGTATGGCCATACCCAGGTGACTATGCTCATCTGATCTAATCATGCTCATCATATTGGAGCTACAGGCTTGACACGCTTGTCCAATAATGAACATCCAGTGGCAAAGGAATCATGTATGCCTAGTGAGTTGATTCACACTTGTGCTGTGGTTTGGGTGTAGTCTTGGAAGACTCTTTCCTTTATATCGGGAGACAGTGATGTGTTGCTAGATACCCCTCACTGATCGTGATAACGTAAGTTATCGTTACCGACATTTAAAGGAAACCCTTAGGGTCGCACAATTTGATGATATGGCTTACTTAAGTCAGATCGTGTGGACTGAATTGTTTAGGTTCAGTTTAAAGGAGTTTAAACTCTGATTGTAAGTGAGATCTGGTCTGATCATGTTTGATTGATTAGGGCTTGAGATCGGTAAGCTTCGATCGAGAGATTTGATGCTAGATCGGTGAGATCAAGAGCATCGAGAGATCAACGGTTAGATCTTGAACCTTTAGGTTCAATGAGATCGACCATTGCTTGGGCTGATTTGGTCTTGAACCAAATTCAATTGAACCGGCTCATCATGTGAGCGCTTGGTTCAAAGGTTCGAATGGTGTAGAGGAGTTGCGGTTCACTTCATGTGAACGCATAACGGTTAAGAGTAATGGGTTGCTATTTTTGGATTGCAACGCCTCCACGTTGAAAAGAACGTTCTCTCTTATCGCCTCTCATCACCTCTTGACGTCTTCTTCCCTCTCGTGTGACAACGCTCTCGACGAGTGTAGAGGAAGGCTTTTTCGGCAAGCACCAAAGGATCTCATCTCCTCCACGCAAAGGACCCTTGAAGCTTTGCTAGCACAAAGACGACAAGGAGAAGCCATTCCTCATCTTGTGTGCGTCAACTAGGGAGAAGATCCCTTTCGATCTTTGCTTCCAACACACCATCCAAAGAATGGCGATGGTATGAACCTTCTTGATGTTTGCAATCGGTCTTTTCTATAGTTGATCATATATCATGCTAGTGATCCCTAGAAACCCTTTTTCCGCTGCAAAATTATACATGCGCCCTTTAGGGTTTCGCTCCCCCTTGAAGGGGACCCTTCAAACGGTCCATTAAAAGGGATCCACTCATCCAATCTAATCAGATCCAGTGCCCTTGCATGTACCAAGTCCTAACTGACTTGAGTCGACCCAGTGGTCAACTATGCATGCGCCAAGGGCTGAACCACCCCATGAGTTCTGGCAAGCGGGTGTGACCCCGGGCCTAACTCATGTGCGTTCATGGGTTGTCTCAACCAGACATCGCTACACGCCTGTGATGTAGTCGACCTACAGCCACCTCTTGCTTGCGCAAAGGTGCTATCTGGTCGACCCATCTAGGCTGTCAGATGATCTGATCAGACTGGTTGGATCTAACCTAGAGGATGACATCAACCCTACTAACCCGTCTAAGGATTTATAGTAAGACATTAGATCTAGTGAGGTCACGCAAGTAATATACGTTTGATAAAACATCAACAATAAAGATGCGCCGACTTTCATACATGCTCAAACATGAAAAACATATGTAATCATTTTCGCATGTAACCTAACCTATAGATCTAAGCATGTTGCGCAAACATGGATCACAAAACATGGTATAGCAATCATAAAACATGCATCAACCAAGGCTCTGATACTAATTGAAAGCCCTCATAAGGTGGCGAAACCCTAGATAGGCGCATGAAAAATTTCTTCTAAAGCAGCGGAGTGGGTTTCTTAGTATCATCGCATGCAATATGATCAACTTAACAACATGAAACGAATTCATACCGAAGCCATGTGTTGGATGGCATCTTGGAAAGAGAGAGCAAGAGAGATCTCCTCCAAATGATGCGCACACAAGAATGAGGATGCGCTCACTTCCTTGGTGCTCCTTGTGCTAGCAAGGTTCCAAGAGGTGTCTTTGATCGAATGGAAGGGATGGATGAAGCTTTGATCGCTTTGCCAAATGACTCTCTAAGGCATCCAAGACTCATCACACACGAATGCCCCCTCGAGAGTAAGTGGGGAAAGGCGAGAGAGAAGTTCTCTTGGCGTGAACGTGAGATGTGGTCACGTTAGAGAACATGCTATCTAAAAATAGCAATGTCTCAACGTTCATGCGACCATGCATTACCCCAATCGCCAATGCCTCTTTACTTGAACCATGCACTCACCCAATGAGCTGGTTCAAATCAATTTGGTTCAATAACCAAATAAACCAAGCAACTAGTCCAGATCATAACAAAAACCCCTAAGGCTTAAGATCTGACCGTTCATCTCTTGATGCTCCTGATCTCACCGATCTAGCATCCATTCTCTCAATCGAAGCTTACCGATCTCAAGCCCTTATCAATCAAACATGATCAGACTGGATCTCACTTACAATCAGAGATTAAATCCCTTTAAACTGAACCCAAACAATTCAGTCCACACGATCTGACTTAAGTAAGCCATATCATCAAATTGTGCGACCCTAAGGGTTTCCTTTAAATGTCGGTAACGATAACTTACGTTATCACGATCAGTGAGGGGTATCTAGCAACACATCACTGTCTCCCGATATAAAGGAAAGAGTCTTCCAAGACTACACCCAAACCACAGCACAAGTGTGAATCCAATTCACAAGGCATGCAAATTTCCTTTGCCACTGGATGTTCTTATTGGACAAGCGTGTCAAGCCTGTAGCTCCAATATGATGAGCATGATTAGATCAGATGAACACTGTCATCTGGGTATGGCCATACACTTTCTCAATCATCTCATACAGAGGGGGGCCCCTTTAGAACATCATACTCCAATTAAGGAGACGGCAATCCTTTATCTATCACTAGTGCCCTAACCTGACTCAAGCTCACCATCCAAGATAGTCTATAATCATTATGTTTCAAATGATATTGAACTACCTCAAAACAATGACAATCATCATTTAGAAACACAAGTGATCTCAAGTCAGAGGAAATGTGCCACTTGTTGCAATCAAGGATTATTCACATTGTGACAAGCAATTGAATATCCTAGTAGGGTCTGTCCAGTACATCCAATGTACCCATGAGTCTACATCTTATTCCATGCTCGAAGCATCCTATAAGATTAGAACACATATTAGTCTCAATCATATCAAGGCTATCTCATGTTCACCAAGATATCTTGACTAAGGACATAACTGCATGTCAGCCTAGCTGAACAGCTTTGAGACATTATTCAGAAGTACACTTATTGCAGCAGACAATGTAACAAACTGAATAACAACCATGCCTTTATAAACATAAGAGTTTATACATGATACTGTTACAATCCCAAGGCCTCAAACATTAGCCTTAAGGGCATACCCCAACAGATCTATCCCAGGCTAATGATAAGTAAATCATCAATCAAAGAATTCAAATATCACTTTCGTGCATCCGAATTCTAAGTTGATTGTCTCAAGTGGAATCTCAATGATCACTTTCGTGCATCCGAGTCTCAACACAAGTTCTACCTATGGTTCTCCAATGTTCCGATCCTCACTTTCGTGCAAGATCTCCACGTTTGACACACTAACTTTATCCTAGGTTCATAATTATTAACATGGCAATCACGTCACTAAAATAAAGAAATAAGAAATTTAACCTAATCTCTTACGATGAATTCTTATTTATCAATTTTAGGGTTCGAATTCTCAAGCAAGTCACCTTTCGGTCCTTATTGCGAGAACTCTAAACATGATGACAAGAAGTAAACTAAGGAGAAATTTAGAACAATACTCACATAGGTAAAATTATCAGGGCAAAATTATCTTGACGAAATAAAAAGTTATCTAATCATATAAAATCAAGGGGATTACACCCATGTCCCAAATATGTTTAAGCTTGCATGGAGAAAGAAATACAATCAACCATAGTTTCAAAGTATCAGAAATTGAAGAGAAGGAAGAAATAAACTTTACAACGCAGCTGTAACAGAAATTACAGCCGTAATCACGCGTATGAACAGTGCCGGCGGCGTTCTTTCATTGATTCCTCCTCCAATCGAACTCCTTTTGCTTTGAAACTTCTGGTGAGTCCTCCTCTCCTCTGGACGAAGCTTCTGAGTGAAAAACACAGCAAGAGGTGCCCTCTATGCCTCTCAGTGTGAGGCCAAACCCTAACCGCCTCTCTATCGATTGCTCCTTCGATACTGGATAACCATTCGTTCTTCCACTTTGTGCGTCTTCTCCTCTTTAAGAAGAGTCCGCAAGAAGAGTCCGCAGTATCTTTCAGATCTTGAGGTAGAGCTCTGGATCAAAAGTTATGGTCCTCACAAGATTCGGCCCCGTAAAAATTGTGTTTTTGACTTTGAATTACGGCCGTAATGGATATTACGGCAGTGCCGTAATTTGAACAGCGAGCTTTCGGATGAAAATCTTCTGGGATTACGGCACCGTAAAATACCTTATGGCCATGCCGTAATGTCAGTAATCTCTCAGATGGAAAACCATCCCGCATTACGGTACCGTAAATTCCATTACGGTGGTACTGTAAACTTCATCAAATCTCTGCCCAGAATTACGCCCATATTACGGCCTATAAAAATGTTTATGGCAGTGCTGTAATCTTAATGAAATCTCTGGTTGGAAAAATCTCAAAATACGGCACCGTAAAGAGTGTTACGAGGGTACCGTAATTTTGATCTGAGTCTACAGTCAAATTACGGTACCATAAAAGTCATATTGGGGGAGCCGTAATTTGCTCTGAAGCTCTGATTCTTCTGATATTTAACGTGTGATCCCCTCTTGACATTGTGAATTCAATTATGCATCTGGTTTGCTCGAAATCGATTGAAAAACATGCCTTTTGCCTGAAAATCATCAAAAATAGAAAAGAGTGTAGATTCCGCAAATATTTATAAAAAAGACATAAAAATAAGCAAAGTCTATGAATATGACACAAAAAAACTCAGGAAATGGCACAAAAATTACTATATATTTTGTTTTGCCACCCAAAGCACTTATGGAAAGGATTCAACTTTTGAATCCTTCACTTATGCGCCAACATTCAGCAAAGATGAGAGCCTCTCGCCAACACAAGAAGCAAGGAAAGCCACCTCAAATGCCAGCCCAATGCCATTAAAATCTTGCCAAAGGAAGATTATCAAAGAAGGAAAGCTTTCAAGACCAATTTGCGCCAACTCTTGTCTTTCAAATTTTGAATTTCACTCTATTTTTGTAAGGAGCGCAAGGGGGTAATTGACCATCCTACCCTAGCTCTCCCACTTGCCTATAAATGTACCCCTCTCTCATGTATTCTCTAGCTTTGATGAAATGAGAATTGTCTATTAGTTTCCTAGGTAAACACTAGTGTCGCCATTAGTAGTAGTAGTAGTGTTCTTCCAAGGGCCGAGCCCTTCTTCTTTTTCCTTCTCCACCAAAATTCTAAGAAGACTCCTCTCTTGCATCTTCAAGCCGAGAGTTCTTCATCTCATAACTTCCATCTTGATGCCAAGAAACTCTCCAAGAGGACATGAGGCGCAAGGAACAAGAATGAGGGATCTTCAAACCAAGCAAGCTAAGTTTCTCTCCTTTCTTTTATTTTGTTTCCTCTTGTGATCTGAAAAGCATCTACATTAATCTTTGATTTTGTAGTTGGCGCAAGGAGGACAAGCAAAGTGGTGGCGCATCCCTCTCTTCTCTTCCCCCCCTCTTCTAGTTAGATCTCATATTAGCAAGGGAACTTGTGAGGACTAGCCTCCGCCTTGATTTAAGTGTGTAATATGAATCCGAGGCTTGTTCGGATCCCTTTGTGTGTTTGTGTGTAATGCTCAACCATTCTACACCTTCCATCAGAGATGGACCGGTGAAGAACGGGGTGACACGATCCATCAATTCTCAAGGGTCGCTCTGTTAGTTTACTTCCAGCATTTACTGCTTTTAATAGTATAATTTCGGTTTTCCCCTATTATTTAAAATTACAAAAAAATTAGTTTCCCAAATCTCGTTAGTTTAAATCCGGTTTTCCCTTATTATCCACTTATCTATCAAAACGGATTTCGAAAATCGTTGTTTGAATGTTTTAGGCCCCCGTCCTACATCACACAGGATGTAACGAGAGGTGAATTGCGATGTCGGGCCTACAATATTTGAATAAGTAGATTCGAACACGAGAGTAGTTCGAATCGACTTGAGGGACTTTATAGATTTGTCAAGAACACATTGGGTCTATCCTGAGTTAATAACCACGAGAGTAGGGGATTAAGTCAGATAGATACTGGATTATACTGTAGAGAGGGGGCAATCTGTACATGTGGATAAATCCCCTTCAACATGATAAATTCTTCTTAAGATATTCTTAATTAGAAAAGTCATGAAACATAGAGTGGTGAGCAAGAAATCCTGAATCTCCATCAAATCAATTACAACCAAAGTCGGTTTCACTGTTCCTTTCATTTAGTTAAGATAAGAATCATTCTATTTTTATATTAGTTTAGCTAACAATTTTAAGTAGAGTTAGTACTTAGCCATTGGTCCCTGTGGGATTGATATTTTTATTACTTTTATTACCATGTGCACTTGCGAATCACGATTACCTTGCTGACTGCCAGTTAGGAATTTCTCAACCTTCTGAACCACACCGAGAATATGCTAATGTTGTAGGGAACCAAAATCCTACACCTCAGAATGATCCCTACTCAAATGCATACTGCCCCGGTTGGAGAAACCATCCTAACTTTTCTTATAGGAATAATCCCATCCCTTCTCCACAACCAACCTATAGTCTACCACCTAGCTTTCAACCTCGACCCAATGCACAACAACCTCAAAAGACCCAACTTGAAGCCATCATGGGAAATTTCATCTCTTCTCAAACCAAAACAAATGAGAGTGTTAATGATATGATGCGTCATGTGACAACTAGACAGGATGCCATTGAAGCCTATAACAAACAATTGATACACAGTTGGCAAGCCTTGCCACTAATTTAGCAAGACCTTCAGGTAAGTTACCTTCTCAACCTAAACAGAACCCACGAGAGAGTTGCAGTGCAATTACTACTCGTAGTGGTAAGCAATTGGAGGAACCAAAAGTACCTGAGGTTGATCTGAGTCCTGATGCATCTTCTAGTGATAAACCCGAACCCGAGAAACCAAGTGAGGAAAAAGAGGATGAAGTGAGACAACCAGCTTACATCCCACCATTGCCATACAAGCCACTAATCCCTTTCCCCCAAAGACTGACAAATGCAAAGCTAGACAAATAATTCAGAAAGCTTTCAGAAATTTTGAAGAAATTGTATATTAACATCCCCTTTACTGAAGCTTTAATGCAAATGCCCACATATGCTAAATTTTTAAAGGACATTCTCTCAAATCGAAGGAAGCTAGAGCTATCTAGCATAGTGGCACTTATTGAAGAGTGCAGCGCTATAATTCAAAATAAGCTTCCAGAGAAACTAAAAGATCTTGGGCAGCTTTTCAATACCTTGTTAAATAGGGTATTTGTTTTTTGATCATGCACTTTGTGATTTAGGCACTACTATTAGTCTAATGCCTTCCTCTATTTGCTAGAGACTGGACATTGGCGATGTCAAAGTGATACCCGTTTCATTACAACTTATTGACCGCTCAATGTGCAAGCTAGTAGGAATTCTTGAGGATGTTCCGATCAAGGTTGGTGATTTCTTCATTTTAGTCAACTTTGTCGTGCTATAGATGGAGGAGGATACAAAATTACCGATAATTTTGGGAAGACCATTCCTTGCATTTGCCTTAATCATTAGTGAGGAGGCTATTGAATTTGACTTATCACGAAGTCTGAAACACCCTTCTATTGCATATTCATGTTGTAGCCTAGATGTTGTCGATGAAGTAGTCGATGAAAAAGTCATAGCTAATGGCATAGACACAGACCCACTAGAGGTCTGTCTCTTGGAGAGTCCAGATGCTGAAGAGAATAAAGAAGCTCATGCTTATGTGAAATTAATTGACTCAGCTGAAATAATGAACCCCCAAAAGATGAACTTGAACATCTTGACATGACAACATCACAGATGAGGTAAGAAAATTTTAATTGAAGTCACTTCCTCAAAACTTGAAATATGAATTTTTAGATGACGACTCTACCTTACCAGTGATAGTTAATGCTAGTTTGACTGGAAAACAAATAGAGCAACTACTTGCTGAGATAAGACTTCATAAAAGCGTTATAGGATATTCCTTAGATGATATCAAAGGAATTAACTCATCTGTGTGCATGCATAGGATTCTATTCGAACAGGAAAACAAACCCTCCATTGAGTTTCAATGCCAACTGAACCCCTATATGAAGGAGGTAGTGAAGAAAGAGATCCTAAAGCTTTTAGATGCGGGAATCATCTACCCAATATTAGACAGCCAATGGGTCAGCCGTATCCACACTGTGCCAAAGAAGGGCGAGTAACAGTTATCAAGAATGAGAAAAATGAGCTAGTTCCGATCTGCACTATAAGTGGATGGTGTAAGTGTATTGACTAGCAGAAGCTCAATAAAGCAATGCAAAAGGACCATTTCCCTCTACCCTTCATATATCAAATGCTTGAGCGTCTTGCTCATAATGCATACTTTCGCTTTCTTACTGGATTTTTTGGTTTTCTGCTGATCCCAATTCACCCCGAAGATCAAGAAAAGATGACTTTTACTTCTCCATACGGTACATTTGCATTTAGGAGAATGTCATTCGGTCTCTGCAATGGCCCAACCACATTCTAGTGTTGCATGATGCCTATCTTCTCTGACTACATTGAAGATTTTATGGATGAATTTTCGATATATGGATGATCCTTTGAATCTTGTTTGGCTAATTTGCCCAAAGTTTTACAGCAATGTGAATGAGCCAATAGAGGATTTCCCCCTTCCTTGTAGGGAAGATTGATATCCATAGGTCCCACATATGGATGCATGACTAAAAATATATGACCATACCGAGGTGAGAACCTGATTTAGTCATGACCATCAGATTGTGTTAAATAAGTGTGACACACTTATCCAATCAGGATATCAGCCTGGCAAAAGGACTATAGTGTATGTGTACTCTGTCATAGTTTTAAGGGATGTTGATGACGATTCCATTCCGATGACTTGGGTAGCAATGATTTATTGCTAGGTGTCCCTCATTGCATGTGATGACTTGAGGTTATCACTACCAATGTCTGAGGAACCTATTGGGTCACACACCTAGACACTCGAGATCTCATATTGATCGAGTCAATTGGTTGATTCGAGTCAGTTTGGGAGTTTGATACATCTTGGATGCGTCTGATGAGTTGGAGAAGATGTTAGAGAGTTATGTTGCGTTTTGACTTATGTTGACCTAAGTTGACCCTTGGGTGTCCACATTTGACCTCGATCGATGGGTCAAATGTCACTGGATTTGTCTAGTGGATTGTCAACGTAATTTAAACGCAACACATGGAACCATGACTTAAGTGAATTAAATGAATATTTATATTCATTTTATTATGACTTAAGTTGTGGGGGCCACGTGCAACTTAAGTGAATATTTATATTAAAAATAATCTTAACTTAAATTGTGGGGCCCGATTTTTAACTCTATATATATGCGGATATAGGCGTATATTGAGTGGTTCGACTCTTGCAAGCCCTAGCCACCCAAGCCTCCTCTCCTTGTCGCCAACATGAAGACGTCAGCTACCCCTCCTCCTCCTTAGTGATGGCGACAATCTCCAAAGTATGTAGATCATCATCTCTCAAGGGACAAGTGGAAGAAATCTTCTCTCCTTGTCACCTACCTCTTCTTCTCCCTTTCCTTTGTGCTTCTTCTTGGAATAAGGTGCACAGGCTGCCTACTAGAGGTGTCGCCACTTTGATCTTCATGGGTGGCACCACTTTTGTGTAGACAAGATGAGAAGGAAGAAAGATAGAGAGGTTGATCTTCAAGTTGGCGGAAGTGGTAGTGGTATTGCCCACTCCTTGCGGCCAAGCCTTGGTCTTCATCTCCATGGCGCAATCTTCATAAGATTGGCACATGTTGAGATGAAGAAAACTCCCCCTCTTGGCTCATCATATGGATGGTGCAAGCAAGAGGGTCCTCCTTAAGCGCATCTTGGAGATGGTGCAACAAGAGAGGACAACAACATAGGCGACAGGATCTTCCTCCCGAAGGCTAGCACTAGGCATGGATGGAAGAGGATCTCAGGGAGCCCGTGTGTGCACGATTGTAGAGGGTGGATCACTTATGCACCTCTCCTTCGTCATCGATAGGCCTTAGGATTTATGCAAATTAAGGTATACTACTCTAATACATCGGGTGGATCACTCGTAAGGGATCCTAGTGCTTAGGATATCCTATTTTGGACCACCGCTTCCGCAGTGATTAAATTTTAAATTTGCCTGGGGATTCCCAAAAATGGTATCAAAGGGAGCTTACGAGACCCACATGGTGTATTTTCCTTATCTTCATGCGCCCATGTCATAAAATATTTTTAAATTTTTATGCCATGATTTTTCTATTTAGGAAAAGGTAGGTTTATCACATTGAAATTTTGTCTAAAATTTCCTACTGATAGATTCTCCTTGTGTGTCAAGGATAGACCTTATGCAGAAGCTATGTAAATATTTTTAGGAAATATTTCCCTTTAATTTTTACATGGTAAGGTGGATTGAAAGGGGGCTTGCATGCCTTGGGCATGCATGCGCCACTTTTCACAGGTAGCCTGGGAGAATTAATTAAGGGAACTTTGGTGATGATTATTTTGGGTGATGAAAAGTTTTATGAGAAACTAAAATTAATTTTAATTGTTAGTTTTTCATTGCATGTAGAAGAGCATGAGTAGGTGCTTTTATTATTGCATTTTGATATGGTAATAGACAAGCCTCCTGCCATGCATGTGATCAAATTTCTGTGAGGCCTGGTGCCACCCTTGTCATTTTTAATTCATGTTTTGTAAAATAGCTAGAATTAAGGATTAGGGCAGCAGAAGACTTCCTTGGCGCATGGCATGAAGACCATGCTAAGTGACGCAAGTTCTCCTTGTCCAGACCATGGTGGCGCCTCAAGCAACCAAGGTGGCGCACATATTGGTTTCAGGGCTAAGTAGAGTGACTTGGCGCACCTAGAATGTTGGCGACACATCTCTTCATAGTAGTGTACCCTAGCATATTGGCACACCTCATGGTGGCGCAATTTGCATGCAAGGTACGTACTCAGCATGATGGTGGCGCACAGGGTGTTGGCCGAACCCTGGGAGGAGCCTAGGGTTTGTGAGTTGGCACAGGTGGAGCATAGGGCTAGCCAAACCTAAGGGGGCTTCTAGGTTTTCCTAGATGGCACCTCTAAGGTTTGTGTGCTTGACCCTTGGAGCTGTAGACCTAGGTGGCACACCCAGGGTTGGATCAGAGCCCTTAGAGCACTCAGGGCTGAGCCGAGGACTTAGTGGCATGGGCCTAAGGCTCGTGCCTTAGAGTAGCAAGGTGATTAGTCTAGGTCGAGCAGGAAATGGTAAGTGTGGTATTAGCAAAGAGAGGAAAGAGTGCACCTAGGCCCCCTTAGAGGAAGGGGCTGACCCCTTCTTGGTTATTCCAGGCAATGAGTTTTCGACAAAGGTTCTTCCAAGTGTTGATGAAGGTCTCTCAATGCCACTCCACTTCAAGTCCCAGAGAAGATTAGCTGGAAGCTTGATATCGGCAATGGAATAGTAACCGTGGGATGGAACCGTGGGATGGATGATTATGGATGATCGGCAGGGAAAATGGAGAGGGTGGATGATGGAAATGGTAACTGGAGGGGAGCAAGCTCAACCCAAAGAGGAGCAAGCTCAACTCTCACACAAATGCAAAAACAAGGTTTCAGTTTTCAAAATGATCAAAACTAGTGCAAAGTGTTACATGCGCAGGCTCAAAACCTAGCTTCCCAACAATTACATTTCCAGATGACCTTTGGCATTCCATGTCTGAGCTTCATTGGTCGTAGATGACGGCTGGCTAAGCTGTTATGATGTTCACTTGCGCGTACAGGTTGTGATGCTCATTTGCGCATGCAGAAAGGGGCTTTGTTACCGTTGGTGATATTTTATAACTTGGCAAGGTGGTTGACTTGTATTGACTTGAGCTGGCCCTGATTTACTTGCGGTCCGATTTGATGTGAGGCTGAGCTGGATTTGG
This sequence comes from Costus lasius, assembly GCA_027563935.2. Taxonomy (NCBI): domain Eukaryota; kingdom Viridiplantae; phylum Streptophyta; class Magnoliopsida; order Zingiberales; family Costaceae; genus Costus; species Costus lasius. The sequence goes on along the minus strand of CM050454.1, from coordinate 57,382,137 downwards.
AGCTGGTTTGGTTCTGAAGTTGAGCCTATCTGGTTGACTTGCGTTTCATGTAGCTTGACCTCCAATGGCTGGAATTGAATTGATCTTCAAAGGTTGGCTGGTATTAATCAGAGTAGTTCTTTCATGTGTGCCACGGCCACGTTAATGTTGGGAACTTAGGTGCCTGCATGTGCAATACATGTGTGTATAGTACCTAGGCTAGAACACCCTACTACAACCACTAAAAATAAAACAAAGACATCAAAATAAACCTAGGCTAATCCTAGCTACCACAAAACATTAAGTGCTGGACATAAAATAGAGTTTGTTACAATGCAACAAAATGCAACAAAATGCAACAAAATGCAACAAAATGCAACAAAATGCAACAAAATGCAACAAAATGCAACAAAATAACAAGTCTTAAACAAGTTCTCAAAATGTTAAGGGGAGTCAAGTATTCATCCGATAACGAATTGGGGTTTTCTTGAGTCTTGTTGATCTACTTGGGGATGTCCCTACATTACTCGTGCCTTAGAGTAGCAAGGTGATTAGTCTAGGTCGAGGGGCTTGTTACCCATGTTCAGGGCTATAACCATATCATGTTTATTTTCTGCTCAATTTTAAGCATGCCTGTGATGTTTTATTTTTCGTGCTATTCATTATAGGATTGCATGCCTGTACCTTCAAAAATACTCGATCTCCTACTTTATACTCTAAAGCCCTTCTACGTCTATCTGCAAAAGGTCTACTCAGGGCCGTTCAAAACCTACTCCTAATGAGTCTTCTCTGCGGTCTCCTGGATCAATTCTTGTCTAACTAAAATACTCTTACCCACCTTGGCCCAACACACGGGTGTAGATGAAAGATAAAACTAAATAGTGAGACCTCAAAGACTCTCACGTAAAATATCAAGTCTGATCATTTTTTGATACCGCCTTCTAATGCATAGCCCTCATCAAACTATCAATCATTGGCATGGTGCATTGTTTCCACCCTAGTGGACACACCTAGCTATCTTTACGAGGCGTGTGGTGATAATGTTTTCCTAGTCTGGTTAAAATCCTGGATGCGCTTTTGCAAGGAAATCGTTGGCCCTGGGCATAACGGTCAGGTTAGACTTGACTAAACTTTTCATATGTTGATGGACCACATTGATGAAGACTCTAGAGGCAGCCTCAAGAGGTTAGGGCTCTGTGTTGTTCCAGCCCTAGCTAGGCACAGAGTGCCTGAACTGTCTTGAGAAGGGGAATTGCCAAGTTGCAATTGGCCGGTGTGCCTACCTCATGAAGCATACGTCACCTTGTGTAGTTCTTCTCACCCTAGCGGGATGCAAGGCTATGTATGGAATGAGGATCCCAACTCACTGAGGAAATCTAATGATTTACTAGTCGACTTTTGAGGGTTATCAATTCGAGAAAAATTGTGAAAGCCCAATCATTTATAAAAAGGCCAGATTAAGTGATTGGTTTACAGATCTGCTTATGACTATAGCAGATGGTCACTGCAATCTTGCCTAAGTTGGTTGGAACCAACTAAGCGGACTAGTACTTGAGGATTGTCCTCAAGCTCGAGGAATAGCTATGTCTCCTTGGGCAACCTTTTCGTGAACCCATCTCATCTATAACCTTGTTGCCGAAAGAGGATGCTAAAGGGGTAGCTTGTCTAAAGCTAGCATGTCGCTTATCTTGTGAAAGCAACATGTATAGCTTATCATATTCTAGATTTGTATTCTAAAATAGCTCTTCCAGGGACAAGCTAGAATAGAAAGTATGATAAACCTAAACTAAAAATTGGATAAAGTCTTGAGATTGAAATTCTTTCTTTTATGCAAGTTGCGAAGTTTTATTTGACTAAGTTGTGAATCTTGAGAATTAGATTCAAAAGGTGATATATCTATTTTAAAATTTTATGATGCAATAAATGAAGAATTTTCATTGGTGATTGTATGTTAGAAATTTATTTTCCATGAGAAAGTCTATGCCTATGATCAATTTTTTATTTTACTTGGTTTTTGCTTGAGGACAAGCAAAGTTTGAGCCTTATGTGTTTGATGACACCGAAATCCATCGTGATTTCTATTCCATTTTATTGGTATTTATATGTCATATTCATAGACTTTGCTTGTTTTTATGCCATATTCAATCAATATCTGCAGAATCTACACTCTTTTCAGTTTTTGATGATTTTCATGTAAAAAGGCACTATTTTTAGGCATTTTCAAACAAAATCAAATACATAGAAGGATTCCCATCATCAAGAGGAGATCACCCAAGAAATTTCACGCAAAACGGAGCAAGTCAGCAAATTACGGCAGTGCCGTAATCTATTTTACGGTACCGTAATTCCAGACAGTACCGTAAAATCCGAGCCCTGCCGTATTTTGAAGAATTTTCGAACAGAAAGTTTTTCCAATTTTACGACACCACCGTAAGCAATATTACGGTACCGTATTTCGGAGCGCTTTAGAACAGAAACTTCGCCCGATTTTACGGCACTACCGTAAGAAACTACATGGGCCGTAATTTCCAGACGTTCACGAACAGAGAGTTCAACCGATTTTACGGCACTACCGTAAACCAGATTATGGTGCCGTAATTCCCGGACGACATCAGAACAGAAGACTCGAGCGATTTTACGGCAGTGCCGTAAATAATTCCGCTGCCGTAATTCCAGTTCTGAACGCGACGCCCAGGTCAACTTCAACGCCTGATTTTTGCGGAGAAGATTGCGGGAGATCCAGAACACTAAATTGGATACCGTAAGAAGAAAAAAGGGGGCTTTTCACGAGAGGATTACAAAGAGACCAAAAGCCCCAAATTTCGTGCATTGTCGAGGAAGAAATCGCGATCCATGCCGCCGCCTAGGGTTTCGCCACCGCGCTCGATCCCGACTTTTTTCGGCCGTAATTTTCATACCGAAGCTTCGTCTAAAGGAGGAGACAACGTGCCAGAAGTTTCAGACCGAAAGGAGATCGATTGGAAGAGAAATCGAAGAAAAAGGAGTCACCGGCATGGATCATTGTAATTCCTTCATCGACGGGTCTTGCAAATTACGGCTGTGAAATACGTCACAGCCATGCTTATTTTCTAAACTTCTCTTTTACTTTGATTTTCGATCCTCTGAAACCATGAATCATTGTAATTCCTTCATGATGATAGCTTAAACTACTTTTGGGACATGGGGGAGTAATTCACTTGATTTCTAATGACTAGATGACTATTTTTACTATTTCGTTGAGTTTAATTTTACCATGATGATTTTGCTCATGTGATAATTGTACTTAGACTCTCTATAAGTTCATGTTACTAATTATGTTCTTAGAATTTTCGCTTGAGACCGAAAGGTAATTGCTTGAGAATTTGGAACCCTAGAGTTGCAAGTTAGGATCCCTTCCTTAGGTTAGATCTAATTTGATCTGTTCTAGTAAATTAATTGTCATAATTATAACATGAACCTATAGATCGAGTCTATTTGTCAAACGTGGAGATCTTGTGCGAAAGCAAGGATCGGAACGTTGGAGATCCATGAGTAAAACAAGTGTTGAGACTCGGATGCACGAAAGTGATCCTTGAATCTCTACTAGAGATTATCAACATTGAATTCGGATGCACGAAAGTGATCCTTGAATTCATTGTTTGATGATTTACTTATTTTCAGCGTTGGGAAGAATCTTGCACGAAAGTGAGGATAAATCCCTGTGCGGTTGTTGCAGGGAACCCCTTTCAAGAGGGGGGGCGAATGAAAGTACCCCTTAACCTAAGGGGGTCCCCTTCTAGGGGGAGCAAAAACCCTAGACATATGGCGCATAAAACTTTTGCAGCGGAATTAAGGGTTTGAAAGAATCTATTGCATGATATATGATCAACTTAAGTAAACTTGAATTCATACCATAGCCATATGCGTTGGATGAAAACTTGGAAGGAAAGGCGCAAGCGAGCCTTCTCCTAAGGTGACGCACACAATTGGTGTCGCCTACTTTCCTTGGTGCTCCTTGTGCTAGCAAGGTTCCAAGAAGCCTTTGTCGAATGGAAGGGAGAAGAGATCGCCTTGCTTGAGTGAGTTTTTCTCTCTTGTCGTCCTCTCTTCTCTAGCCGAGATGTTGTCTCGTCTAAGCCAAGCGTTGGCGACGAACAAAGAGAAGGGGGGGCGTGAAGTGTGGCAATCGTGAGTCATGGCCACGATTAGTAGAAGTGCTATCCAAAAATAGCATCCACTTCTCAACGTGCGCTCTTGGGTTTACCCAATCGCAAATGCCACATCACTTGAACCATGCGCTCAACCAATGAGCCAGTTCACATCGGTTTGGTCCAAGACCAATTAACCCAAGCAATATGGTCTAGATCTTACTTAAACCCTAAGGCTTCAGATCTAACCGTCAATCTCTTCGATGCTCTTGATCTGACCGATCTGGCATCTATTCTCCCGATCGAAGCTTACCGATCTCAAGCCCTAATCAATCAAACATGATCAGACCAGATCTCACTCACAATCAGAGATTAAATCCCTTTAAACTGAACCCGAACAATTCAGTCCACACGATCTGACTTAAGTAAGCCATATCATCAAATTGTGCGACCCTGAGGGTTTCCTTTAAATGTCGGTAACGATAATTCACATTATCACGATCAGTGAGGGGTATCTAGCAACACATCACTGTCTCCCGATATAAAGGAAAGAGTCTTCCAAGACTACACCCAAACCACAGCACAAGTGTGAATCATTTCACAAAGCATACATATTTCCTTTGCCACTGGATGTTCTTATTGGACAAGCCTGTCAAGCTCGTAACTCCAATATGATGAGCATGATTAGATCAGATGAACATAGTCACCTGGGTATGGCCATACACTTTTCTCAATCATCTCATCCAGGGGGCCCCTTTAGAACATCACACTCCTTAAACAAGGAGACGGCAATCCTATGTCTATCACTAGTGCCCTAACCTGATTCAAGCTCACCATCCAAGATAGTCTATAATCATTATGTTTCAAATGATATTGAACTACCTCAAAACAATGGCAATCATCATTTAGATAACACAAGTGATCTCAAGTCAGAGGAAATGTGCCACTTGTCACATTCAAGGAATATTCACATTGTGACAAACAATTGAACATCCTAGTAGGGTCTGTCCAGTACATCCAATGTACCCATGAGTCTACATCTTATTCCATGCTCGAAGCATCCTATAAGATTAGAACACATATTAGTCTTAACAATATCAAGGCTGTCTCATGTTCACCAAGATATATCGACTAAGGACATAATAGCATGTCAGCCGAGCTGAACAGCTTTGAGACATTATTCAGAAGAACATATATTGCAGCAGACAATGTAGCTAACTGAATAACAACCATGCCTTTATAAACATAACAGTTTATTACATGATACAAATACATTCCCATAGGCCTCAAACATTAGCCTTAAGGGCATACCCCAACAATCTCCCACTTGCACTTAATCTAATGGTTGAGAAATCTCAAACCCATATTATTACAGTGCTTCTCATGCTTCTGCTGCGCCAGAGGCTTGGTAAGCGGGTCAGCCAGATTGTCATCTGTATGAACCTTGCATACTTTGATCTCGCCACGATCTATGATCTCCCTGATCAAATGAAACCGTCTCTGTATGTGCTTGGACTTCTGGTGCGACCGTGGTTCCTTTGCTTGTGCGATTGCTCCAGTGTTATCACAAAAGATAACCAAAGGATCTGCACTCGAAGGAACAACACCAAGTTCTCTCACGAACTTACGAATCCACACTGCCTCCTTGGATGCTTCCGAGGCTGCAACATACTCGGCTTCTGTTGTGGAATCAGCAACAGTTGACTGTTTGAAACTTTTCCACACCACTGCACCTCCATTCAAGCTAAAAACATAGCCTGATTGCGATCGGAAATCATCCTGGTCCGACTGGAACGAAGCGTCAGTATATCCTTCAATACTGAGTTCTTCCTGACCACCATATATCAAGAACATATCTTTGGTCCTCCGCAGATATTTTAAGATGTTCTTGACTGCAATCCAGTGCGCCATACCTGGATTACTTTGGTAACGACTGGTCACGCTTAACCCGTAAGCGACGTCTGGGCGAGTACACAACATCGCATACATAATAGAACCAATAGCCGAAGCATAAGGCGTATTGTTCATTTCATCTTTCTCAGTCTGTGTTTGTGGACACTGACTCTTTGAAAGATTCAGACCATGTCTGACTGGAAGATATCCTTTCTTAGAATTCTCTAAGTGAAATCTCTCCAGGACCTTATCGATGTAAGTACTCTGGCACAGCCCGAGAAGCCTCTTAGATCTATCCCTGTAGATCTTCACACCTAACACATAGGCTGCTTCTCCTAAATCTTTCATCTGGAAACATTTCCTCAGCCATGCTTTCACAGCATGCATTTCAGGAATGTCATTTCCAATGATCAAGATGTCATCGACGTAGAGGACTAGAAAAGTAATTACGCTCCCACTAAACCTCTTATATACACACGGGTCATCCTCGTTCTTGATGAAACCAAATTCGGTGACTGATTCATCAAAACGAATATTCCAGCTTCTAGATGCTTGCTTAAGTCCATAAATAAACTTCTTTAACTTGCATATCTTATGACGATCTGCTGGATTAGTGAAACCCTCTGGTTGTGTCATGTACACATCCTCATCCAGATTTCCATTAAGGAAAGCTGTTTTCACATCCATCTGCCAGATCTCATAATCATAATATGCAGCTATCGCGAAAAGAATCCGAATAGACTTAAACATGGCTACAGGTGAGAAAGTTTCATCATAATCTATCCCGTAGATTTGTTTGAAACCTTTCGCAACTAGCCTGCCTTTATAGGTAACCACGTTACCATCCATGTCAATCTTCTTCTTGAAGATCCATTTACAGCCTATAGGGATAACTCCCGAAGGCGGATCAACCAAATCCCAGACTTGGTTATCTGACATGGAGTCCATCTCGGCGCGCATAGCTTCAAGCCATCTCGCTGACTCCGGTCCACTGACCGCATCCGCATAAGTGAGGGGTTCATCATTATCAATGATGTAGACTCCGTCATAGCGCTCAGGCTGTCGACGGATCCTTCCCGATCTTCGCGGTTCCCGTGATATCTGAGCCTCAGGTTGTTCAATAACCTGTTCTACCGGCTCAGGCTCATCCAACTGTGCTTGATCACTTTGTCCTTCTTCTGGATTCTCATCCAGTTTTATTTCTCTCCCACTGGCCTCTTGCAGAAGAAACTCCTTCTCAAGAAATATGGCCGTCCGAGCAACAAAAACCTTGTTCTCCTTGGGATCGTAGAAATAATAACCCTTAGTTTCCTTAGGGTAACCGACAAAGATACATTTGTCAGATCTGCTCTCTAGTTTCCCAGAGGCGAGCTTTTTGACATAAGCCTCGCAGCCCCAGATCCTGATAAATGTCAAGCTCGGCTGTTTCCCATACCATAACTCATATGGAGTCTTAGAAACTGCCTTGGATGGCACTCGGTTTAGTACCTTTGCAGCTGTTTCCAGCGCAAAACCCCAAAAGGAGTATGGAAGAGTAGCCTGACTCATCATAGAACGAACCATATCAAGTAACGTTCTATTTCTCCTCTCGGACACACCATTCCATTGCGGTGTTCCTGGCGGAGTGAGCTGTGAGATAATCCCACACTCCTTCAGATAGTCAGTAAACGTATGACTCAAGTATTCACCACCTCGATCTGAGCGAAGTGCCTTGATATTTCGGCCTAGCTGATTTTGTACTTCATTCTTGAACTCTTTGAACTTGTCAAAAGATTCACTCTTATGTCTCATCAGATAGACATAGCCATACCTACTGAAATCATCAGTAAAGGTAATGAAGTACTGATAGCCACCTCTGGCATGTTTACTAAATGGCCCACACACATCACTGTGTATAAGGTCAAGTAAACCTGAAGCCCTTTGACCTTTGTGAGGAAAAGGTGACTTCGTCATTTTACCCATTAAACAAGCTTTGCATGTATCAATCTCCTTATAGGAGAATGATCCCAGCAGTCCATGATCATGCAACCGCTTAATGCGTTTCTCGTTAATATGGCCTAAACGACTATGCCATAGCAAGGTGCTGTCATCAGCATACTTGGCTTTCTTAATATCAATTTGCTGTATCGAACATTCCATGTCCAACATGTATAACCCATTGTTAATTGAACCAGTTGCATAAACAATATTATCAAAAGACAAAATACACTTTGAAATATTGCATTCAAAGGAAAATCCCTTCCTGACAAGAGCAGGAATGGAGATAATATTTTTAGTTATACTGGGAACAAAGTAACAATTGTCTAGTTCCAATACAATGCCAGATGGTAAAGAAATGAAGTAGTCTCCTACAGCAACAGCAGCAACCCGTGCTCCGTTTCCAACGCGTAGGTCCACCTCATGCTGTCCCACCTGCCTTCTTCTCTTGAGTTCCTGTACATTTGAACAAATGTGAACTCCACATGCAGTGTCCAACACCCATGATATAGAAGAAGAAAACATGACCTCAGTCACGAATATACCTGAGCCAGAAGCAATGCTTCCCCTCTTATCTCCTTGGAGCGCTTTACAGTCCTTTTTCCAGTGACCCAGCTGGCCACAGTGGAAACACCTGTATTCCTTAGACCGCTTGACCTTTTGCTTCAGAGCCTTGCTGTAATTCTTGACCGGGGCCTTGCCCTTCTTCCCCTTCTTCTTGTTCCTTGAAGGAACCATCAAGACAGAGGTCGAAGGCTTACCCTTCAGAGTCTCCTCAGTGGTCAAGAGCATATTCAGCAGCTCTGCCGGAGTACAATCGATTTTGTTCATATTAAAATTAATAATGAACGCGTCGAATGATGGCGGGAGAGACTGCAGAATAATGTCCACAGCAAGCTCCTGGTTGATGGTATGCCCCAGTTTCTCTAGAGCCTCCTTGTGCCCAATCATCTTGAGCACGTGAGCTCCCACTGGGCTCCCTTCAGCCAGTTTGCTCTGAAAGAAGAGCTTAGTCAAATTATAGCGTTCAGTCCTCGCCTGTGCAGCATACAGCATCTTGAGGTTTGCTATAATCTGTATAGCTGACATATCCTCATGCTGACGCTGCAGCGGTGGCGTCATAGACGCTAGCATCAGGCAAGCGACATCAATGCTATCATTGACGTGCTTTTCATAGGCTTCCCGAACCGCCCTTGCGGCGTTCGGAGCGGGCTGCGGCGGTATCGCCGTCTCGAGGACATACAGTTTCCTCTCTGCCTTAAGAACGATCTTAAGGTGTCCAAACCAGTCAGAGAAGTTCGGCCCAGCAAACTTCTCTCTTTCTAGTAGGGATCGCACATTGAAGTTCATGGTGTTCGTTGCTGCAGGTATCTACAACAATGCAAGAACAGCAAGGTCAGTATCAATGTATAAGAATCAATCAGGACTTAAGAAAGATTCTTTTTCTCACTATTTTATCAGGCGTGAAAAATCCAGCAAAACAGCCCGAAAGAGTAGAACTCTTTTAGTGAGATGGGATCCAGATTTCATACTTGGTCTCCGCGTCCCGCTCAGGCGAGATAAGATGCACAGAGAGTACAAGCACTAATCTCTGGTAGGCTGTCCCAGCCAATCGCCAACCCGTGCGATTCCCCTTCATCCGGGCAATCCAGCAGACTGTGCCAACTGAGTTGGTACAACACAGTCTCTGACCCCACAGATGGCTGCCTCCATGTGCTACCATATGCGCCACATATGTAGCCTACACGGTCAAGCTGACCCGACCTACTCCCTGGACCACCATGTGCTATGCTGAGCAACGAGAAGGGATAAATCCCTACTCTGTAACACACAGGTGTAGTCCCGCACCGTCTGAAGATAGATGGACGTGCCCACTGAGTGGGTACAACACGGCTCCAACGATAATCAGAACAGTGAGGTTTCGCGTCAGAAGGCTTACGAGCTTGATATTTGATCGTTGGATTTTAACGGTCTTTTATCTTCTTCACTATCATGCAATTCCTATGGTGATAGCAGAAGATAAACTAATCATGCAATTCTAATATTTAAACAATAAAAGAAAGCATGAATCTTATGTGGTAAAAGCCCATAGCCCTAGAAGACCTTAACTTAAATTAAGTCTTCACTTGCTCTTCATGGGTCTTTAGCTGCTCATCTGGCCCAAACCAGGGCCCAAGCGCCATCTGCAGCATAGGTGCGCCCACCAGGAATATGCGCCTGGTCCTAGGGTCGATCCCTAGACCTCCCACCTGGTCCAGCCACTTGCTGCATGCGCCTATGCCAAGTGTGCTCTGTGCTCTTGTCAAATTAAATTACAAATTTAACTATCTAGACAAGAGTGACACGCAGGTCACTAACATTTTATAAATTAAAACAATGTGATGCGCAGATCACAATAATTAATTTACAATTTTTAATACAGGCACGCAGGCCCCAGCACAGCACACAATTAATATGGGCAGCCCACATAAGAAGAAATAAACAAGCATATGCAACATTCAAACATGTGATCCAACCAAGAAAATTAAATTTCGAAAACCCATAGGTATCAATTTTAATTTCCTTATTCGCCCTTACTACCTTACAACGGTCCATTACTAGGGATCCACTCATCCAACCTAGTCAGATCCACTGCCCTTGCACGCACCAAGTCCTAACTGACTTGCGTCGACCATAAGGTCAACTATGCATGCGCCAGGGCTGAACGACCACACTGAGGTCTGGCAAACGGGCGTGACCCCGGGCCTAACTCAGGTGCGTTCATTAGTTGTCTCAATCAGACATCGCTACACACCTGTGTGCAGTCGACCTATAGCCACCATAGGCTTGCGCCAAGGTGCTATCTGATCGACCCATTCAGGTTGTCAGATGATCTGATCAGACATTCTGGATCTAACCTAGGGGGTGACTTCAACCCTAGTAACCCGTCTAAGGGTTTAAAGTATGGGCTTAGATCTATTTGGAGCGCGCATGTAATAAGGATTTTAGATAAAACCTGAAAGCGCCAACAAGCAAAATAACATAGACAAGCTTCGGTATGAAACATGTATATTCGCATGTTGATAATTCTAGATCTAAAACATGGATCACACAACATGAAGCAATCATAAAATGCATGCATCAACTTTGGCTCTGATACCAATTGAAAGTACCCCTTAACCTAAGGGGGTCCCCTTCTAGGGGGAGCAAAAACCCTAGACATATGGCGCATAAAACTTTTGCAGCGGAATTAAGGGTTTGAAAGAATCTATTGCATGATATATGATCAACTTAAGTAAACTTGAATTCATACCATAGCCATATGCGTTGGATGAAAACTTGGAAGGAAAGGCGCAAGCGAGCCTTCTCCTAAGGTGACGCACACAATTGGTGTCGCCTACTTTCCTTGGTGCTCCTTGTGCTAGCAAGGTTCCAAGAAGCCTTTGTCGAATGGAAGGGAGAAGAGATCGCCTTGCTTGAGTGAGTTTTTCTCTCTTGTCGTCCTCTCTTCTCTAGCCGAGATGTTGTCTCGTCTAAGCCAAGCGTTGGCGACGAACAAAGAGAAGGGGGGGCGTGAAGTGTGGCAATCGTGAGTCATGGCCACGATTAGTAGAAGTGCTATCCAAAAATAGCATCCACTTCTCAACGTGCGCTCTTGGGTTTACCCAATCGCAAATGCCACATCACTTGAACCATGCGCTCAACCAATGAGCCAGTTCACATCGGTTTGGTCCAAGACCAATTAACCCAAGCAATATGGTCTAGATCTTACTTAAACCCTAAGGCTTCAGATCTAACCGTCAATCTCTTCGATGCTCTTGATCTGACCGATCTGGCATCTATTCTCCCGATCGAAGCTTACCGATCTCAAGCCCTAATCAATCAAACATGATCAGACCAGATCTCACTCACAATCAGAGATTAAATCCCTTTAAACTGAACCCGAACAATTCAGTCCACACGATCTGACTTAAGTAAGCCATATCATCAAATTGTGCGACCCTGAGGGTTTCCTTTAAATGTCGGTAACGATAATTCACATTATCACGATCAGTGAGGGGTATCTAGCAACACATCACTGTCTCCCGATATAAAGGAAAGAGTCTTCCAAGACTACACCCAAACCACAGCACAAGTGTGAATCATTTCACAAAGCATACATATTTCCTTTGCCACTGGATGTTCTTATTGGACAAGCCTGTCAAGCTCGTAACTCCAATATGATGAGCATGATTAGATCAGATGAACATAGTCACCTGGGTATGGCCATACACTTTTCTCAATCATCTCATCCAGGGGGCCCCTTTAGAACATCACACTCCTTAAACAAGGAGACGGCAATCCTATGTCTATCACTAGTGCCCTAACCTGATTCAAGCTCACCATCCAAGATAGTCTATAATCATTATGTTTCAAATGATATTGAACTACCTCAAAACAATGGCAATCATCATTTAGATAACACAAGTGATCTCAAGTCAGAGGAAATGTGCCACTTGTCACATTCAAGGAATATTCACATTGTGACAAACAATTGAACATCCTAGTAGGGTCTGTCCAGTACATCCAATGTACCCATGAGTCTACATCTTATTCCATGCTCGAAGCATCCTATAAGATTAGAACACATATTAGTCTTAACAATATCAAGGCTGTCTCATGTTCACCAAGATATATCGACTAAGGACATAATAGCATGTCAGCCGAGCTGAACAGCTTTGAGACATTATTCAGAAGAACATATATTGCAGCAGACAATGTAGCTAACTGAATAACAACCATGCCTTTATAAACATAACAGTTTATTACATGATACAAATACATTCCCATAGGCCTCAAACATTAGCCTTAAGGGCATACCCCAACAGCGAAACCCTAATAGGAGGCGCAACAAAATTTCTAGCGGAATCTAGGGTTTCCTATGCGATCTTAAAGCATGTAATATGATCAACTTATAATGAAAAGCGATACTCACCATTGCCATCACTTGGATGGTGTCTTGGAATGAGAGAGCGAAATGGATCTCCTCCTTAGGTGGCGCACACAAGGTGATGTCGCCTACTCTTTGTTGATCCTTGTGCTAGCAAGGTTCTCCAAAGGTTCTTGTCGAGTGGAAAGGATGAGAGATCTCCTTGGCGAAAACTTCCTTGTCGTCTTAGCTTCTCCTCCACGCGAGAATGCCTCAAGACCTTCTAGCCAAGCGCGGCGACAAGGTGTGAATGAAGCGAGAGAGATGTGCCCACGCTTAGGAGTCGTGGTTTCTAAAAATAGAAAACCACTCCCACGTTCATGCTCTCATGCGACTTCGGTTTTACCCAAGCGCAAACTTCTCTTCACTTTGAACCATGCGCTCATTCATGAGCCGGTTCATCACGGTTTGGTCCAAGACCAATTATCCCAAGCAATATGGTCTAGATCTTAATTAAACCCTAAGGCTTCAGATCTAACCGTCGATCTCTTTGATGCTCTTGATCTGACCGATCTAGCATCCATTCTCTCGATCGAAGCTTACCGATCTCAAGCCCTAATCAATCAAACATGATCAGACCAGATCTCACTTACAATCAGAGATTAAATCCCTTTAAACTGAACCTGAACAATTCAGTCCACACGATCTGACTTAAGTAAGCCATATCATCAAATTGTGCGACCCTGAGGGTTTCCTCTAAATGTCGGTAACGATAATTCTCATTATCACGATCAGTGAGGGGTATCTAGCAACACATCACTGTCTCCCGATATAAAGGAAAGAGTCTTCCAAGACTACACCCAAACCACAGCACAAGTGTGAATCAACTCACAAGGCATGCATATTTCCTTTGCCACTGGATGTTCTTATTGGACAAGCTTGTCAAGCTTGTAACTCCAATATGATAAGCATGATTAGATCAGATGAACACAGTCACCTGGGTATGGCCATACACTCTCTCAATCATCTCATCCAGGGGGCCCCTTTAGAACATCACACTCCTTAAACAAGGAGACGGCAATCCTATGTCTATCACTAGTGCCCTAACCTGATTCAAGCTCACCATCCAAGATAGTCTATAATCATTATGTTTCAAATGATATTGAACTACCTCAAAACAATGACAATCATCATTTAGAAAACACAAGTGATCTCAAGTCAAAGGAAATGTGCCACTTGTCACATTCAAGGAATATTCACATTGTGACAAACAATTGAACATCCTAGTAGGGTCTGTCCAGCACATCCAATGTACCCATGAGTCTACATCTTATTCCATGCTCGAAGCATCCTATAAGATTAGAACACATATTAGTCTCAATCATATCAAGGCTGTCTCATGTTCACCAAGATATATCGACTAAGGACTTAACAGCATGTCAGCCTAGCTGAACAGCTTTGAGACATTATTCAGAAGAACATATATTGCAGCAGACAATGTAACTTAACTGAATAACAACCATGCCTTTATAAACATAAGAGTTTATTACATGATACTGATACATTCCCATAGGCCTCAAACATTAGCCTTAAGGGCATACCCCAACAATCTCCCACTTGCACTTAATCTAATGGTTGAGAAATCTCAAACCCATATTATTACAGTGCTTCTCATGCTTCTGCTGCGCCAGAGGCTTGGTAAGCGGGTCTGCCAGATTGTCATCTGTATGAACCTTGCAGATTTTGATCTCGCCACGATCTATGATCTCCCTGATCAAATGAAACCGTCTCTGTATGTGCTTGGACTTCTGGTGCGACCGTGGTTCCTTTGCTTGTGCAATTGCTCCAGTGTTATCACAAAAGATAACCAAAGGATCTGCACTCGAAGGAACAACACCAAGTTCTCTCACGAACTTACGAATCCACACTGCCTCCTTGGATGCTTCCGAGGCTGCAACATACTCGGCTTCTGTTGTGGAATCAGCAACAGTTGACTGTTTGAAACTCTTCCACACCACTGCACCTCCATTAAAGCTAAAAACATAGCCTGATTGCGATCGGAAATCATCCTGGTCAGACTGGAACGAAGCGTCAGTATATCCTTCAATACTGAGTTCTTCCTGACCACCATATATCAAGAACATATCTTTGGTCCTCCGCAGATATTTTAAAATGTTCTTGACTGCAATCCAGTGCGCCATACCTGGATTACTTTGGAAACGACTGGTCACGCTTAACCCGTAAGCGACGTCTGGGCGAGTACACAACATCGCATACATAATGGAACCAATAGCCGAAGCATAAGGCGTATTGTCCATTTCATCTTTCTCAGTCTGTGTTTGTGGACACTGACTCTTCGAAAGATTCAGACCATGTCTGACTGGAAGATATCCTCGTTTAGAATTCTCTAAATGAAATCTCTCCAGGACCTTATCGATGTAAGTACTCTGGCACAGCCCGAGAAGCCTCTTAGATCTATCCCTGTAGATCTTCACACCTAATACATAGGCTGCTTCTCCTAAATCTTTCATCTGGAAACATTTCCTCAGCCATGCTTTAACAGCATGCATTTCAGGAATGTCATTTCCAATGATCAAGATGTCATCGACGTAGAGGACTAGAAAAGTAATTACGCTCCCACTAAACCTCTTATATACACACGGGTCATCCTCGTTCTTGATGAAACCAAATTCGGTGACTGATTCATCAAAACGAATATTCCAGCTTCTAGATGCTTGCTTAAGTCCATAAATAGACTTCTTTAACTTGCATATCTTATGACGATCTGCTGGATTAGTGAAACCCTCTGGTTGTGTCATGTACACATCCTCATCCAGATTTCCATTAAGGAAAGCTGTTTTCACATCCATCTGCCAGATCTCATAATCATAGTATGCAGCTATCGCGAAAAGAATCCGAATAGACTTAAACATGGCTACAGGTGAGAAAGTTTCATCATAATCTATCCCGTAGATTTGTTTGAAACCTTTCGCAACTAGCCTGCCTTTATAGGTAACTACGTTACCATCCATGTCAATCTTCTTCTTGAAGATCCATTTACAGCCTATAGGGATAACTCCCGGAGGCGGATCAACCAAATCCCAAACTTGGTTATCTGACATGGAGTCCATCTCGGCGCGCATAGCTTCAAGCCATCTCGCTGACTCCGGTCCACTGACCGCATCCGCATAAGTGAGGGGTTCATCATGATCAATGATGTAGACTCCGTCATAGCGCTCAGGCTGTCGACGGATCCTTCCCGATCTTCGCGGTTCCCGTGATATCTGAGCCTCAGGTTGTTCAATAACCTGTTCTACCGGCTCAGGCTCATCCAACTCTGCTTGGTCACTTTGTCCTTCTTCTGGATTCTCATCCAGCTTTATTTCTCTCCCACTGGCCTCTTGCAGAAGAAACTCCTTCTCAAGAAATATGGCCGTCCGAGCAACAAAAACCTTGTTCTCCTTGGGATCGTAGAAATAATAACCCTTAGTTTCCTTAGGGTAACCGACAAAGATACATTTGTCAGATCTGCTCTCTAGTTTCCCAGAGGCGAGCTTTTTGACATAAGCCACGCAGCCCCAGATCCTGATAAATGTCAAGCTCGGCTGTTTCCCATACCATAACTCATATGGAGTCTTAGAAACTGCCTTGGATGGCACTCGGTTTAGTACCTTTGCAGCTGTTTCCAGCGCAAAACCCCAAAAGGAGTTGGGTAAAGAAGCCTGACTCATCATAGAACGAACCATATCAAGTAACGTTCTATTTCTCCTCTCGGACACACCATTCCATTGCGGTGTTCCTGGCGGAGTGAGCTGTGAGATAATCCCACACTCCTTTAGATAGTCAGTAAATGCATGACTTAGGTATTCACCACCTCGATCTGAGCGAAGTGCCTTGATATTTCGGCCTAACTGATTCTGTACTTCATTTTTGAATTCTTTGAACTTGTCAAAAGATTCACTTTTATGTCTCATCAGATAGACATAACCATACCTACTGAAATCATCAGTAAAGGTAATGAAGTACTGATAGCCACCTCTGGCATGTTTACTAAATGGCCCACACACATCACTGTGTATAAGGTCAAGTAAACCTGAAGCCCTTTGACCTTTATGAGGAAAAGGTGACTTCGTCATTTTACCCATCAAACAAGCCTTGCATGTATCAATCTCCTTATAGGAGAATGATCCCAGCAGTCCATTATCATGCAACCGCTTAATGCGTTTCTCGTTAATATGGCCTAAACGACTATGCCATAACAAGGTGCTGTCATCAGCACACTTGGCTTTCTTAATATCAATTTGCTGTATCGAACATTCCATGTCCAACATGAATAACCCATTGCTAATTGAACCAGTTGCATAAACAATATTATCTAAAGATAAAACACACTTTGAAATATTGCATTCAAAGGAAAATCCCTTCCTGACAAGAGCAGGAATGGAGATAATATTTTTAGTAATACTGGGAACAAAGTAACAATTGTCTAGTTCCAATACAATGCCAGATGGTAAAGAAATGAAGTAGTCTCCTACAGCAACAGCAGCAACCCGTGCTCCGTTTCCAACGCGTAGGTCCACCTCATGCTGTCCCACCTGCCTTCTTCTCTTGAGTTCCTGTACATTTGAACAAATGTGAACTCCACATGCAGTGTCCAACACCCATGATATAGAAGAAGAAAACATGACCTCAGTCACGAATATACCTGAGCCAGAAGCAATGCTTCCCCTCTTATCTCCTTGGAGCGCTTTACAGTCCTTTTTCCAGTGACCCAGCTGGCCACAGTGGAAACACCTGTATTCCTTAGACCGCTTGACCTTTTGCTTCAGAGCCTTGCTGTAGCTCTTGGCAGTGGCCTTGCCCTTCTTCCCCTTCTTCTTGTTCCTAGAAGGAACCATTAAGACAGAGGTCGAAGGCTTACCCTTCAGAGTCTCCTCAGTGGTCAAGAGCATATTCAGCAGCTCTGCCGGAGTACAATCGATTTTGTTCATATTAAAATTAATAATGAACGCGTCGAATGAAGGCGGGAGAGACTGCAGAATAATGTCCACAGCAAGCTCCTGGTTGATGGTATGCCCCAGTTTCTCTAGAGCCTCCTTGTGCCCAATCATCTTGAGCACGTGAGCTCCCACTGGGCTCCCTTCAGCCAGTTTGCTCTGAAAGAAGAGCTTCGTCAAATTGTAGCGCTCAGTCCTTGCCTGTGCAGCATACAGCATCTTGAGGTTCGCTATAATCTCTATAGCCGACATGTCCTCATGCTGACGCTGCAGCGGTGGCGTCATAGACGCTAGCATCAGGCAAGCGACATCAATGCTATCATTGACGTGCTTTTCATAGGCTTCCCGAACCGCCCTTGCGGCGTTCGGAGCGGGCTGCGGCGGTATCGCCGTCTCGAGGACATACAGTTTCCTCTCTGCCTTAAGAACGATCTTAAGGTGTCCAAACCAGTCAGAGAAGTTCGGCCCAGCAAACTTCTCCCTTTCCAGTAGGGATCGCACATTGAAGTTCATGGTGTTCGTTGCTGCAGGTATCTACAACAATGCAAGAACAGCAAGGTCAGTATCAATGTATAAGAATCAATCAGGACTTAAGAAAGATTCCTTTTCTCACTATTTTTATCTGGCTGAAAAATCCAGCAAAACAGCCCGAAAGAGTAGTACTCTTTTAGTGAGATGGGATCCGGATTTCATACTTGGTCTCCGCGTCCCGCTCAGGCGAGATAAGATGCATAGAGAGTACAAGCACTAATCTCCGGTAGGCATTCCCTGCCGATCGCCAACCCGTGCGATTCCCCTTCATCTGGGCAATCCAGCAGACTGTGCCAACTGAGTTGGTACAACACAGTCTCTGACCCCACAGATGGCTGCCTCCATGTGCTACCATATGCGCCACATATGTAGCCCACACGGTCAAGCTGACCCGACCTACTCCCTGGACCACCATGTGCTATGCTGAGCAACGAGAAGGGATAAATCCCCACTCTGTAACACACAGGTGTAATCCCGCACCGTCTGAAGATAGATGGACGTGCCCACTGAGTGGGTACAACACGGCTCCAACGATAATCAGAACAGTGAGGTTTCGCGTCAGAAGGCTTACGAGCTTGATATTTAGCGTTGGATTTTAACGGTCTTTTATCTTCTTTCACTATCATGCAATTCCTATGGTGATAGCAGAAGATAAACTTAATCATGCAATTCTAATATTTAAACAGTAAATAAAAGAAAGCATGAATCTTATGTGGTAAAAGCCCATAGCCCTAGTGAGACCTTAACCTAAATCAAGTCTTCACTTGCTCTTCATGGGTCTTTTGCTGCTCATCTGGCCGAAAACAGGGCCCAAGCGCCAATTGCAGCTCTGGTGCACCCACCAGGAAAATTGCGCCAGGTCCTAGGGTCGAACCCTAGACCTCCCACCTGGTCCAGCCACTGCTGCATGCGCCTCTGCCAAGTGTGCTCAGTGCTCTTGTCTAATTAAATTACAAATTTAACTATCTAGACAAGATTGACACGCAGGTCAATATGACATTATAAATTAATTAAACTGTGATTCGCAGATCACAAAAATAACAATTAATTTACAATTGTAAATCCCAGGCACGCAGGCCCCAGCACAGCACACAATTAATATGGGCAGCCCACATAAGACTAAATAGACAAACATATGCATCATTCAAACATGTGATCCAACCAAGAAAATTAAAATTTTGAAAAAACCCCATAGGTATCAATTTAATTTCCTTATTCGCCCTTCAACCTTACAACGGTCCATTACCAGGGATCCACTCATCCAACCTAGTCAGATCCAGTGCCCTAGCATGCACCAAGTCCTAATTGACTTGAGTCGACCATAAGGTCAACCATGCTTGCTTCAGGGCCGAACAACCACATTGAGGTCTGGCAAGCGGGTGTGACCCCGGGCCTAACTCATGTGTGTTCATAGGTTGTCTCAATCAGACATCGCTACACACCTGTCTGCAGTCGACCTATAGCCACCACAGGCTTGCGCCAAGGTGCTATCTGGTCGACCCATTCAGGCTGTCAGATAGTCTGATCAGACCGTTTGGATCTAACTCAGGGGGTGACTTCAACCCTAATAACCCGTCTAAGGGTTTATAGGAGGGCCTTAGATCTATAGTGAGTCGCGCATGTAGAATAGTTTTGAGAAAACCAAGATGCGCCAATATATCATCATACATGCGCAAATGAAACATGAAATAGGTTTCGGTATGAAACAAATCAACATGATAAAATTTCGCATGATATAGATCTAAGCATTCATGGAACACAAAATCAAAGCAATCATATTATCATGCATGAACCTTCGCTCTGATACCAATTGCAGGGAACCCCTTTCAAGAGGGGGGGCGAAACCCTAATAGGAGGCGCAACAAAATTTCTAGCGGAATCTAGGGTTTCCTATGCGATCTTAAAGCATGTAATATGATCAACTTATAATGAAAAGCGATACTCACCATTGCCATCACTTGGATGGTGTCTTGGAATGAGAGAGCGAAATGGATCTCCTCCTTAGGTGGCGCACACAAGGTGATGTCGCCTACTCTTTGTTGATCCTTGTGCTAGCAAGGTTCTCCAAAGGTTCTTGTCGAGTGGAAAGGATGAGAGATCTCCTTGGCGAAAACTTCCTTGTCGTCTTAGCTTCTCCTCCACGCGAGAATGCCTCAAGACCTTCTAGCCAAGCGCGGCGACAAGGTGTGAATGAAGCGAGAGAGATGTGCCCACGCTTAGGAGTCGTGGTTTCTAAAAATAGAAAACCACTCCCACGTTCATGCTCTCATGCGACTTCGGTTTTACCCAAGCGCAAACTTCTCTTCACTTTGAACCATGCGCTCATTCATGAGCCGGTTCATCACGGTTTGGTCCAAGACCAATTATCCCAAGCAATATGGTCTAGATCTTAATTAAACCCTAAGGCTTCAGATCTAACCGTCGATCTCTTTGATGCTCTTGATCTGACCGATCTAGCATCCATTCTCTCGATCGAAGCTTACCGATCTCAAGCCCTAATCAATCAAACATGATCAGACCAGATCTCACTTACAATCAGAGATTAAATCCCTTTAAACTGAACCTGAACAATTCAGTCCACACGATCTGACTTAAGTAAGCCATATCATCAAATTGTGCGACCCTGAGGGTTTCCTCTAAATGTCGGTAACGATAATTCTCATTATCACGATCAGTGAGGGGTATCTAGCAACACATCACTGTCTCCCGATATAAAGGAAAGAGTCTTCCAAGACTACACCCAAACCACAGCACAAGTGTGAATCAACTCACAAGGCATGCATATTTCCTTTGCCACTGGATGTTCTTATTGGACAAGCTTGTCAAGCTTGTAACTCCAATATGATAAGCATGATTAGATCAGATGAACACAGTCACCTGGGTATGGCCATACACTCTCTCAATCATCTCATCCAGGGGGCCCCTTTAGAACATCACACTCCTTAAACAAGGAGACGGCAATCCTATGTCTATCACTAGTGCCCTAACCTGATTCAAGCTCACCATCCAAGATAGTCTATAATCATTATGTTTCAAATGATATTGAACTACCTCAAAACAATGACAATCATCATTTAGAAAACACAAGTGATCTCAAGTCAAAGGAAATGTGCCACTTGTCACATTCAAGGAATATTCACATTGTGACAAACAATTGAACATCCTAGTAGGGTCTGTCCAGCACATCCAATGTACCCATGAGTCTACATCTTATTCCATGCTCGAAGCATCCTATAAGATTAGAACACATATTAGTCTCAATCATATCAAGGCTGTCTCATGTTCACCAAGATATATCGACTAAGGACTTAACAGCATGTCAGCCTAGCTGAACAGCTTTGAGACATTATTCAGAAGAACATATATTGCAGCAGACAATGTAACTTAACTGAATAACAACCATGCCTTTATAAACATAAGAGTTTATTACATGATACTGATACATTCCCATAGGCCTCAAACATTAGCCTTAAGGGCATACCCCAACAGTTGTTTGCACGAAAGTGAAACAACCCTTTTATTTAGTAAATTACATCTTCATCATGATAAATTTGAACTGACGAAATCCTTATTCATATCTAGCTCATAAAAGTTAAAGTGGATGAAACCCTAGTCCCAGCTTTTCTCTCTGATAATTCTGTTTTTAGCGTCCAATTTCTATTCTCACTACTTCGATTAGCCTAGATAGTAAGAAATTAGCTATTTAGTATTCGACAATGTAGGTCCCTGTGGATTCGAAACTTTCTTTATTACTTCGAGTATCTGTGCACTTGCGGATCACGACAATGGGTATATCGTACCGCATGATGAGACCAACACATGCAAAAGTGTCTTGGTGCTCAATAGAAATAGGGCAATACTAACGTAGAGAGACTGACCTACCAGTTGGAGCATACGTTGCTACCATAGCTGTAGGATATCTTACTCTCTCTAGGGTCAAGACTTTGTTTGAACTTCAATATCTTCATGTTCTATCTTTATGGGAAGTTCTATGAGTAGCATAATTTATGGATAAAGTTAAGTGGTTCTGTACCTCTCTTTGGCACTGTTGTTTGTGCCTTGTAAAATAAGAACCTCATCCATTAACTCCATGCGAATGGATTCATGGATTCAATCTCCTTTCAGGAGAATGAGTTAAGTCAACCTCTTTCGAGAGTTTGATTCGCACGAGCCATGTTTCCTAAGGACAACAACAACGATGTTCTTCACTTTTCATAAGTGCAAGATCTAAACACTTATTGGGAATCATACACTTTACTGTGTGTGGACAAGACTAATAAGTAAGCCAAAGATAGGATACTAGTCATTCACAAACATGTCTATTGGACATGTATGTAGTATGGAAACTAGCTTGATAGATCCATAAAAGCTTTCTAATTCGTAAGAAAGCACATGAGCCACAGTTTATGACTATCTTGATGAGTATGAGATTTTCTCATAGCTCACTCCTTTTAGAGCTCCTCTTTGAGGGTGAGTGTCTAATTGGTGGAATTGAGTCGTGCTTAGCATGATTCAATACAGGTAAAGTCATGTAACTCCTTATTAGAGGTTGTGCAAAATTGAACAGTTTTTCCTGAACATTAAAAGATGTTTCATATCTGACATACGTGCGTATGGGGTATCCTTGGGGGATATTGCTTCGATGATCCCATAGGAGAGTAACTAGGTTGCTGCTCATGGTGCTAATTTTCTTGGGAAAGTTTTTCTCTTGAAAAAGGCTGGATATAGTCCAAGGTCAACCATTCGACACACTTGATCAAAGATAGACTCTAAGCCAGTTATACAGGTTGTAGGAAACCAGAGCCTCAGAACACACAAGTTGTACAAGTTGAATCAATTCGTCTGGTTTTGATTTATGGGAACTCCTAACTCAATGTAGAGAATCTTCATCTTATGGTTCCTGAGTGCAGTGGGAGCTTGTTGACATCTCTGATTTATTATGTTGGGGACATACTAATCATCAGAGACAAAGTCCTGATCCTTCACTTGGTCTAGAGCTATGATTGGGAAGTGTCTCATGATGAATGGCTTAGTGGACATCACTTATCGAGTAGGTGTGAGAGTTTTTAGATAAGTCCAAGAAGCTCCAAGTCCAAAGTCGGATAACATACATTGATGATGATATGTTATAGACCATATGTGGTTTATGCCGAGAGCATAACCAATTGTTACCAGGTCCAATCCACGTGCATGGCACTGGATAAGGAGAAAATAACATCCATAGGTTCTATAAAGAACTAGAGGAATGGTTCTTAATTGGTAGAGACAGGAAAAGCTTGGTTTATTGAGTTACACTTGATAGCTTGTTCCAGTCTGACCTTGATCGCAGGATCAGCTTTGTATTTGGTAGTGAAGGAAGCTATAAAAGGCTTCGTTATAGATGACAATTGTTGGGAATCTCCGGCCTATTTTAAAAAATAATGAAAACAGTGAAAGCAAGCCCGAAACAAAATTCCTAATTCAACAATAAGGACATTCTTACAAAGACTACAAAGGATGTGATAGGCGATATACCTTACTTAGTAGTTTAAAGCTGACGATGGCAATCTGAGATGTGTAAGGGCCCGTCCTCTACAATCGTCCACACACGGACTGCCTTGAGACTCCTCCGCTGCATGCACATGCTAGCTTCGGGAGAAGAGATCCACACCTCTAATGTCTTCTCTACTTGCGCCAATCACCAAGACCATGCGCCAAGGAGTAGGGGAAGTGTTGGCAACAAGGAGTGAGTAGCACTACCACCTATCCCAACCTTGATGTAAAAACTTTTATGTGTTATCACCTTCAAGACCCTCACGCCAAAGAGAAGAGAGGAGGCAACAACAAGAGACAAGAGAAAAGAATTCGTGTGAAAATCTCCCAAGAGAGGCTCTCCCTTTATAATAGATGAACCAACTATTCTTAGAGATATTTATCCATATCGGACATTGTTTAGGCGGCTACTTGATTTTTCCATTAAATATATCAA
Source organism: Costus lasius (assembly GCA_027563935.2). Lineage (NCBI taxonomy): Eukaryota > Viridiplantae > Streptophyta > Magnoliopsida > Zingiberales > Costaceae > Costus > Costus lasius. The sequence goes on along the minus strand of CM050454.1, from coordinate 57,357,777 downwards.
TATATTTAATGTAAAATGCACTTGCCCAATTATTTGCAAAGATAAAAATTCTCTCGTCAATTAATAATTTATTTTATTCATGTGACTATAGTGCCAAGTCCAAACTTGCACTAAGCCCTTATTTGACTCATTTTGATAACACAGGTCAATAGTGGTCAAATGTGGTCCACTAAAGGTCAACTAGTAGTCAAACATGAACTAAATAAGATCTCATCTCCACAAAAGAAATCTCAAAGCATGAGCTTCCCAAAATGATCTAAATGATACAATGATTCGATCAGATGCTAACAGATCAATACGGAGTCTTTTGCGTCTAGTTGTACGACCCTGTATGTCCCTCTGACGTTGGCAATGATGACCTCATCATCACAAGCGGTGAGTGGCACCTAGCAGTACATCGTTGCTACCCAAGTCATCAGAATAAATGTCGCCATCGTCTGTGATAAGATATATAAGTATACATGTCCCTTTGTCAGGCTGATCGTCCATGTCCGATAAGCATGGCACACTTGTTTATTCCAATGTTAATAGTCATGACTCTATTCAGACTTATTCTGTGTGTGGCCATACACTTTTAGTCATGCAGCATATAGGGGCCCATGAACATCAAGCATCCCCGCAGGAAAAGGGCAAATCCTCTATTGGCAAGACATATGTCTAAACAACTTAAGACATACCCAATGACAACCGTTATGACCTCCCTTTTATGGTGAGGCATTACGTTGTATCAAAGTATAGCCCTTACTACATAGAGACACAATCTCCCTCAAGTCAAAGGACATCTACGATCTCTATCACTGTGAGATTCTTCTTGGGACACCAAGAAGTATTCTCACAGTGGGTCGGTCTAGTATATCTCCTTTGATATACCCATATGCCTACGTTGAGCAACCGATGCTAACCAGCACATATACGAGTCTCCCCTGCACCATAGCTACCCCCTATCCACTATGGTACTCGAATCGGGACAAAGCAAACTGAGATAGTACTATCTCGGAGGGACATCATCATATAAACATACATATGCGTAGATGTACAATAAATCATGACAATGACAATGTTAGGATATCTATAAATATCAATATATGTAGTACAATAGTTAAGATTGAAACATAGGTCTCTGGGCATAACACTAACAATCTCCCACTTGCACTCAGACCTTATCGTTGAGGTACCTTAACCCCATGTTTAGATTATGACCATCATGCTTCTGCTATGCCAAAGCCTTGCTCAGTGGATCTGCTAGATTGTTCTCTGTGTCAACTCTGCGTATCTTTACGTCAACTCTGTCGATGATCTCCTAGATCATGTGAAATCTTCTAAGTATGTGATTGGATTGCTTATGTGATCTTTGTTCTTTGGCCTGCGCGATTGCACCATTGTTATCACAAAGCAGCTCAATGGGATCAGTAGTGCTAGGAACCACTTGAAGTTCATAAATGAACTTCTTGATCCAAACCGCTACTTTGGCTATCTCAAAAGCCGAATATACTCTGATTTAGTTGTAGAGTCTGCCACCGTGGATTGCTTAATGCTTTTCCAACAAACAGTACCTCCATTCAGCAAGAAAACATAGCCAGATGATACGATCCGCAAGTGCACAGATTTATCGAAGTAATAAAATAAGATATCGTTCCCAACAAGGATCAAGTGGTCAAGTACCGATTATACAATTGATCTAGATATAAACGAATCAAATTTGTGATTTTTGTTTTAGAAACTTCTAAGAACAAATTAAAATAAACAGAGGTAGTGTTTTGGCTAAAAATCAATTCAGATAAAATCAGGATTTGAGGTTTCACCATATTGACAAATATGAATTTAGTAAAAATAAATCTTTAAATAGAAAATTATAGTTTTGAAAGGGATTTTTCTTAAGGTACAGATTACCTCCTCCGAAGCATAATCCGGTATCTATTTACATTAATTCTCTACTCTCATGACAATTAACATAAATAGACCCATTAAGTTCTATGAAAAACCATGGAATCCTTCAAACAAATCCAAACTACCCTCGTGATTGGATTCGTAGGTTTGAAAAGAATAGTTCCGACATTACGATTCACCTCCCGGTCCTTCTCGCAACGTCAAAGACGTAAAATTACTTGATCAGGGTAATTTACGGAATAAACATAATTCTAATCAAATCAACTCAATAATATTCCTAACAAAGATTCATATAAAAGATGTAATTCATAAATCAATCAACGGGCTACTTCCCAAAATCCCGAAATACTATTTACATGTTCATGTTCAAAGCAAACAGCATGTTCATCGATGAATTCAAAATGTAATCTCTCTAAAATAATGCAAAGAGACACTAGGAAAGTTATTAGAACTCTTCCCCTTGATCTGGTGATGAAGATGAAGTGTCAAATCCCCTCCTTTGCGTGATCTCTCGTAGGAATTATGCCCTAGAATTGATTCTCGCTGTCGCCGCCGCCTCCCTTCGTTTTCGTGCATAGAAGCCCCCCCCCCCCCCTTCCCGAAATCCTTCCAAAATCCTTCCTTTTATAGTCTAATCAATATAGAACCCATCTATGAAGGTTTATAGAGAGTTTGGTTCAATTTGGAGTCTAATCAAGTGAAAAACCGAAACGGCAGATGTTTTCACGGTCCGTAATGTATTTACCGCTGCGGCTGTAATTCTGTCTGTGAATAAGCCCTTTTGTACACAGAAAGTTTCACGGTCTGTGATGGATTCACGGGCTCACCCGTGAAAGTTTCTTCGTATATTTTGACTTAGCCCTTTTTTCACCCTTTGAACACCAGATTTATGGCCGGCCCCAAAATTATGGCCAAGGTCGTGAAAGTCACGATCTTCACTATTTTTGCTCCAAATTTAATGTGTAAACTCGTGATTTCCTCGGGAACCATGCTATGGTCTCAAAACCCTCGAAATCCATCATTTTTTAGCCATTTTACCTACATTTTCATAAAAACCAAGAAAAGTGAAGATTATGTGCCAAGTGAAGCAAAAACATTAAAAATTGCATAAAATCATTCAATTAAGCCCAAAATATCATGTAAAATATAGGCAAACACATGGTGTAAATGCAACGCATCAGAAACCCTAGACTTAAAATTTTGCTTGTCCTCAAGCAATACCTTGATATGTATAAAGAATGTAAAGATAAGGATTTCTAAACTGTTTTTGCCCCTAATAACATCCTCAATTCACAAATTAAGCAATCAATCTTTCAAACTCAAGTAATTCAAGAAAAAATCATAATAGATATAAATTCTCAAGAGGTTACAATCCAAGAAAGATAAAATTCATAATTCATGTCATAATATTCATTCTTCACACACTAAATATCAGATACTTTCAATTTAATAAAGCTATCTTACTCAATAGACAAAAATTTAGTTCAAAAATCTTGGTGATGTTAAAGATAAGAGATTTTTAAAGCAATTTGGTCTTTAAACTGTCATATGCTATTTACCGTTAGCATCATAACATTGTTTAAAGTATACCACATAGCAGTATAATTTAACTCATAGTCTTAATCATAAGGTCAGTGGAGTTGTTCACTTAACCTATAGCTTTCTCTTTTTCTCCATTTTTTTTTTGTTAGACTTCAACTCATGTCTTCGGTAACACTGCCAATTTTTCACAGTGCCAAGTAAAGGAGTCTTTTCTCTTTTCTTTTTTTTATCCCTTTTTTTATTTCTGGAGAAAGCCGGTCAGTGGTATGGTACTTAAATCGTTATCGATACTTGATCGCAACAGATTTAAAGTATACCAACTCGTGGTATAATATAACTCATGACCTTATATCACTCAACCAGAGGAGTTGGAGCAAATCTCAGTTTAAAGAAATATCACCAATTTTCTATTCATAAAAATTTTTCATTAAGCAGAAATAGATAAATTAAATTTCAAGTAATAAGGTACTATGCACGTGTCGTATGAACATATAACAATTCACATATGTATTTTATCAATACCAGAATTGAATTTACTCAACAATTTAAGTCCACATGAAATTCCAAAAATTTCCTAAGTCATCAAATCAATTACTCAAAATGTTTCCTAAGTCTAAAATCAAGAGTAAAACAAACTTGATTATTCCTTAACAATCATAAACATTCAAAATAGATACCTATAAAGCTCGAATACAATCAAAATACATGAAGACACCCTAGACTTAAATTGTTGCATATATATGAACATCAAATAAATAAATGAAGGATTTCAGAAAAAATTTTGCAAGAGTTCCCTTTATACTATTGGTGAAAACTTGTACAATTATATGAAATGATGAAAACATGACCTAGAAAAATCTAGAAACTTTGTCACAACAAAGATCAACAAGTTTCAAACATCAAATACTGTCATGCTTCACAATCACAATCAGATCTTAAATATACTCACAAAGAAAATGCCGCTAGAATCACGGTTTATAATTGTTTCACGGCTACACCCGTGATTGTTTCGTTTGGCATCTATTCTTCAAGTAAAAATTTTCCAAAAATTCCTGCACATAAAACACCTTATTAAAAGATTTTCCATCAATAAAAATTCATCAATACGTGCTGCAAAAATTCTTAAAAATTTAAAGAAATAAAAAATAAAACTAAGAATAGTAAAAGTTAAAAATTTGGGTTGCCTCTCAAAAAGTGCTTATTTAAGGTCATTAGCTTGACCAATGTTTCATGTCATGGTGGAGTTGGTGAATCAGTACCATAGTAGAGAACATATAATTTTTTTCTTTTTCTCCATCTCAAGAGTGTGCCCACCAAGGTATATATCCAGTGAAACAGGTAGATCAGTGTTGCAGTGGCCATTACATGCATAGAAAAACAAAAGTTAAAGTTATGCAAAGAATACCCAATAATTTTTCTGTATTTATCCAAGAGTAATATCATGCATTCATCAATTGCAATAGGACTTTCATCAAAAGATTAAAATATTGGATCATGAAAATAGTCTTTCTGTCTCACATTAGATTCTTCAACAAAGCATAAATTTTCAAATAAATCAGTAGGTATGGGCAAAGCATCAAAGTGAGATTCATCAATATTCATAATTTTCAAATGTTTTTTAAGTTCTTCATGCACTTCATCAATTTCAAAATTACTAACAAAATCAGAGTAAGATTTTTCTAAATCAGTCCCCTCATATCCTTCATCAGATTTAACCACAAATAATATATTATCAAAAGAATCAATTTCAAAACTATCACTAGAATCAAAAGTAGATTTAATAAAATCAATTTCCTCAAACTTTTCCACAAATAAATTATCAGATGAATCAGTTTTACAATTATCAAAATCAGAGTGAGATTCAATAATGTTCACATAAGGCTCAATTTCAAAACAATCATAATCAGAGGGGGAATTTCCTAAATCAATTTGTTCAGTTTCCAAATCAAACTCAAATAAACAATCATGTTGTGCTATCTGGGTTTCCAAAATTTTCTTATGAGATGTTAAAGATTCTACATGAGAAGCAAGCTGACTAATTATCCCTTTAAGATCTTCAATTTCCTTACTATGATTTGTCATTATTTGAATTTGATTTGTCATGGATTTTTCAAGCATGGCTTTTAACCTAGCTTTCTCAGTATCCTCAAAGTATGGTTCAGAAACATGGTTTGGAGGAGTTAAAATTTGGCAATCAGAAGTATAATGATCAAAACATCCACAAATATCACATCTAATAGAAGAATAAGATGTCCTATAAGGGTGCATATAAGAGTGTAATTTCAATTTATCTACAAGAATGCACAATGAATCATTTTCATGCTTACCTTGTGGCATGTATACCTCAACTCTTTCAGTTGCCCATGAGTTGTGATTAAAAAATATATCTTCAAATCTATCAAGAACAGAAAGATTATCTAACACCAATCAATTAGATTTTTTTTTTTGTCAAAATATAAAAAAAAAACAAAAAAAACACAAAACACAAGTAAATTCAAAAATTTCAGAAATCACAGTTCTGTCACAACTTGTGAAAATCCAAAACCTGCAAAAATAGAAAACAAAGTTAAAACTAAAATAAATAAAACATATTCTAGCAATACTAATAACTATTTTGATATTAACAAAACTAAGGTCCCCGGCAACGGCGCCAAAAACTTGTTGTGTCCGCAAGTGCACGGATACTTCAAAGTAATAAAAAATATCGATCACACAGAGATCTACGTGTTAAGTACCAAATAGTTATTTTCTCACTAGCTAAGCAATCAATTATGATGCAAGTAAATGATAGGAAGAGCGTAGAAATAATTAGAGAGAAACTAGGGCTAGGGTTTCATCCACCTTTATTTCCATGTCTAGATATGAATAAATGATCTCCAGTCTAATTTTATCATGATAAAAATATAATTTACTTCATAAAGGATTGTCTCACTTTCGTGCAGACAATCATACAAGGGACCGATCCTCGCTTTCGTGCAACATCTATCCCATGCTGAAAATAAGTAAATCATCAATCAAAGAACTCAAAGATCACTTTCGTGCATCTGAATTCTAAGTTGATTATCTCAAGTGGAATCTTAAGGATCACTTTCATGCATCCAAGTCTCAACACAGGTTCTACTAATGGTTCTCCAACGTTCCGATCCTCACTTTTGCACAAGATCTTTACGTTTAACAAAATAACTCGATCCTAGTTTCAAATTATTAAACATGACAATTATTCCTCTAAAATCAAGAAATAAGAACTAACCTAATTTCTTACGATGAGTTCCTAATATTCAATTTTAGGGTTCCAAGTGCTCAAGCAAATCACCTTTCAGTCCATATTGCGAAAACTCTAAAAACATGCATGATAATATGAAAACTATGGAGAATTATAGATAAATCATCACATAAGTAAAATTATCACAATAAAATTATACTGACAAAATAAAAGTTATCTAGCCATAAAAAATCAAATGGGTTACACCCCATGTCCCAAAAGATATCTAAGCTAACATGGAAGAAGAATTACAATAAATCATAGTTTAGAATGATTAGAAATCGAAAAGAAGGAAAAATCAACTTTACAGCACGGCTGTAATGAAAATTACAGCCGTAATTTCCGTGATGAATAGTGCAGGTGCTCGCAATTTCTTTGATTTCTATTCCGATCGAACTCCTTTCGCTCTGAAACTTCTAGGATATCGTCTTCTCCTCCAGGCAAAGCTTCCTTGTGAAAATCGCGGCCTGAGGTGGCCACCATGCCACTCGGCGTGAGGTCGAACCCTAAGGACACCTTTCTTGATTTCTCTCTGGATAGAGGATAAAATTAGGGCTTTTTCTCCCCTTGTCTTCTCCTCGTTGAGACGAGTTTATAGCTTCTTTCGGATCTCAATTTGGTGGTCTGGATCTCAAGAAATCATCCGTGCAAGAATCGGGCTTCAAAATTAACGTGGAAATCGGCTGTCCAGGTTAGAATTACGGCCGTGTTTTTTATTACGGCACTGCCGTAATTTCAGTAAAGTTTTCTATGGATTCTGGGTCAAAATTATGGTACCATAAAAATTATTACAGCACTACCGTAATTTCTGGGCAGAAAATACGGTACCGTAATTTTCATTATGGCAGGGGTGTAATCTGGGCAGAAAATTACAGGCAATAATATAAATTACACCCAGGGTGTATTTTTCAAACTTGCTTCAATTTGCATGAAAATTGATGGGCGGCTTCGTCTCGATGTCTGGAATCCATTGGTGTGCTCAAATATTTCAAAATCCATCAAAATATGGTACTTTTTACCTAAAAATCATCAAAAATGAGGAAAGGTATAGATTCCGCAATATTTGACAAATAAGGCTTAAAAACAAGCAAAAGAGCATAAATATGACACAAAATACCCATGAAATGGCACAAAAATTACTATATATTTTGGTGTCATCAGTGCACGACGTACCCTCTTAGACCTACGTGGAGCCTATGTCTGAGCCACAAGTTGGCCTACAACCTATACAGATGGCTCAGGTTCCATCTCAGTTGTTGTGTCTTGTAGTTGACCTTGGACCTCATCCAAGTCAAAACTTCTCCCATTGGTGTCTTTCAAAATAAATCCTGATGAAGGATGGAATCCTAAGCCCTATATCCCCTTAGGTATGTAGCTCTAAGCACACAAGGTAAGCGCAAGATTAAGAGAAGGATGGAAGGAAAGCACATAGGGCCCCCTTGAGGGAAGGGGACCGAACCCCTTCTGAATCTTCCAAGGAAAGGGCTTCGGCAGCAAGTCCTCAAGGGTTGATGATGACGCTTCCAATGTGGTCAGCTTCAGCCCAGATAATTGTTTGCTTGAACTTGGTCTTGGCAATTTAACAGTAGCCTAAGAGAAGGGTGAACGTGGATGATTGGCAGTGGAAACGCTGGAGATGATTGAAGGAGGGGTAACCGCAGGGGAGCAAGCTCAACTCTCACACAAACGCAAACACAAGGTTTTCATATTCAAAATATTCAAGACTAAAGAGTGCAAAGTGTACAAATGCAAGACTTTAAACCCTCCCCTCAACGACCATATTTTCGAGTGACCCTTGGCATTCCTCAGCTGGATTTTGGTCGGCTGTTGATAGCTGTTTGCTGGTATTAATGTGAAGTGGTCTTTTACGCATGCAAAGTTTTGGTGACTGTTGGCTGAAATGATGGTTGGTAATTATTGATGTAGTGCATTGTCTTGATAGATTTGAGCTGGCTTGAACCGGGTCTGTTTTCAGCTGAATACTGGTATTGAACCCGAGCTGGTCTTGAGCTGGATGTTGGAATTTGGACAAGAGCAGGATGAATAGAACTGAATGCAGGAATTGATGTAGAAAACTTGAAGTTGATCGGCTCCTTGAGCTGACTTGTGTATGAGTGATGTAGAATGTGAGCTTTGTTTGAATGTGGGCTAATCTTCTATGCCAAAGTCATTTGTGGTTGAGGGTCTGGTGCTTGCATGTGCGTTACAGGTGCAAATTCCTAAACTAGAGTAACCTATTACATCAATTACAAAGTAAAATAAAGACTTCGAAAGTAAATCCTAGGCTAAATCCTAATACAACAATAATAACAAGTGCTGAAAATAAGATAATGTTGCAACATACAGAAATTGAAGGAGGGGTAACCGCAGGGGAGCAAGCTCAACTCTCACACAAACGCAAACACAAGGTTTTCATATTCAAAATATTCAAGACTAAAGAGTGCAAAGTGTACAAATGCAAGACTTTAAACCCTCCCCTCAACGACCATATTTTCGAGTGACCCTTGGCATTCCTCAGCTGGATTTTGGTCGGCTGTTGATAGCTGTTTGCTGGTATTAATGTGAAGTGGTCTTTTACGCATGCAAAGTTTTGGTGACTGTTGGCTGAAATGATGGTTGGTAATTATTGATGTAGTGCATTGTCTTGATAGATTTGAGCTGGCTTGAACCGGGTCTGTTTTCAGCTGAATACTGGTATTGAACCCGAGCTGGTCTTGAGCTGGATGTTGGAATTTGGACAAGAGCAGGATGAATAGAACTGAATGCAGGAATTGATGTAGAAAACTTGAAGTTGATCGGCTCCTTGAGCTGACTTGTGTATGAGTGATGTAGAATGTGAGCTTTGTTTGAATGTGGGCTAATCTTCTATGCCAAAGTCATTTGTGGTTGAGGGTCTGGTGCTTGCATGTGCGTTACAGGTGCAAATTCCTAAACTAGAGTAACCTATTACATCAATTACAAAGTAAAATAAAGACTTCGAAAGTAAATCCTAGGCTAAATCCTAATACAACAATAATAACAAGTGCTGAAAATAAGATAATGTTGCAACATACAGAAATTAAACAAGTCCCAAAATATCAAAATGCAACAAGTTTCCAAAATGATGTCAAACACAGCTATGTCCTTGAAGATGTCCCTACATTAGCTATCTCTAGGGGTGAAGAATTCTACTCCGGAGAATTAAATGTTGGTGTATATGCCCTAAAACCTAGTTTTGGTCCATCTTTCTACTACTTGACACTTATATTTATATATATCTTTCTGGCATTGTCGTTATCATTATTTGTCTACACCTGCGATTGTGTACTTACATGATAATGTCCCTGGAGATAGATGTTAGAACACCCCGGGGATATTTTACAATTTTCATAGATAGATATTGCACAATTACATTGCATAGTGGAAGCAATATCCCCGAAACGAGCCAGCCCCAAAAACCCAGTGAAGATTGCATGTGAGGGAGTCGACACGATGAGAGATAAAAATACCTTAGAATCAATTTGGAGTAATGCCGATGTAGGCACCCAAGTGTGCGCCCTTTGTAGTCTCACACACACGGATGCCTCGAGTCTTCCTCTTCCAACCTGGTGCTTGCCTCGGGAAGAAGATCCAAGCCTTGTGCTCCTTCTTTAAAGCAAGCGCCATCTCCATGAAGAGTCCCCTTCAAGGGGGAGCGCAAGCGGATAAAACCCCTTTCAAGAGGGGGGGCGAAACCCTAAGGTAGGGGGCGCATGCAAGTTTGCTAGGGTTTCATCATATATGATCGCTTACATGCTCATATAATCACCTATGATAAATTGATTGAAGCAAGAGGGAGATTCATACCAACGCCATTGGCTTGGAGGTCGGCTTGGAAGAAGAGAGCAACTTAGATCTCCTCCAAAAGTTCACACACAAGATGAAGATCGCCTACCCCTTGTGATGCTTGTGCTAGCAAGAATCTTCAAGGGTCCTTGCCGTGTGTAAGGGGATGAAGAGATGATTTTCTTTTGGCCGAGAGCTCCACACGCAAAAACCACTTCTCCTCGTCAACCTCTTGCCCAACCAAGTTCAAGGCGTTGAAGTGAAGACAAGAACGCATATGCGTTTTGGCGTTCAAGAGAAACCGGCCTTGATGACTTTCCATAAATGGATGATCATCAAGCCATGCGCTTACTCCAACCCAAAACGCATATTAGCATTGAACCAAGCGTTCACCTTTGTGAACCGGTTCAAGCCAACATGTTCCAATCGCATTTGGTTCATGAACCAAACCGAAATAGCTCAAGCCATGTGGTCTAGACCATATTGAACCCTAAGGCTCAAGATCTCACCATTCATCTCCTGATGCTCCTGATCTCACCGATCTAGCATCATCTCTCTCGATCGAAGCTTACCGATCTCAAGTCCTAATCAATCAAACATGATCAGACCAGATCTCACTTACAATCAGAGATTAAATCCCTTTAAACTGAATCCAAACAATTCAGTCCACACGATCTGACTCAAGTAAGCCATATCATCAATTGTGCGACCCTGAGGGTTTCCTTTAAATGTCGGTAACGATAACTCACGTTATCACGATCAGTGAGGGGTATCTAGCAACACATCACTATCTCCCGATATAAAGGAAAGAGTCTTCCAAAACTACTCCCAAACCACAGCACAAGTGTGAATCTATTCACAAGGCATGCATGTGTCCCTTGCCACTGGATGTTCTTATTGGACAAGCGTGTCAAGCCTGTGACTCCAATATGATGAGCATGATTAGATCAGATGATCATAGTCATCTGGGTATGGCCATACACTATCTCAATCATCTCATCTAGGGGGGCCCTTATAGAACATCACACTCCTTCAACAAGGAGACGGCAATCCTCTATCTATCACTAGTGCCCTAACCTGACTCAAGCTCATTATCCAAGATAGTCTATAACCATTATCTTTCAAATGATATTGAACTACCTCGAAACAATGACAATCATCATTCAGAGACACAAGTGATCTCAAGTCAAAGGACATGTGCCACTTGTAGCATACAAGGATTATTCACATTGTGACAAGCAATAAGAATATCCTAGTAGGGTCTGTCCAGTACATCCAATGTACCCATGAGTCTACATCTTATTCCATGCTCGAAGCATCCTATAAGATTAGAACACATATTAGTCTCAATCATATCAAGGCTGTCTCATGTTCACCAAGATATATCGACTAAGGACATTATAGCATGTCAGCCTAGCTGAACAGCTTTGAGACATTAATCAGAAGTACACTTATTACAGCAGACAAGGTAACAACCTGAATAATAACCATGCCTTTATAAACACAAGAGTTTATTACATGATACTGTTACAATCCCAAAGGCCTCAAACATTAGCCTTAAGGGCATACCCCAACAATCTCCCACTTGCACTTAATCTAATGGTTGAGAAACCTCAAACCCATATTATTACAGTGCTTCTCATGCTTCTGCTGCGCCAGAGGCTTAGTAAGCGGGTCTGCCAGATTGTCATCTGTATGAACCTTGCAGATTTTGATCTCGCCACGATCAATGATCTCCCGGATCAAGTGAAACCGTCTCTGTATGTGCTTGGACTTCTGGTGCGACCGTGGTTCCTTTGCTTGTGCGATGGCTCTAGTGTTATCACAGAAGATAACCAAAGGATCTGCACTCGAAGGAACAACACCAAGTTCTCTCACGAACTTACGAATCCACACTGCCTCCTTGGATGCTTCCGAGGCTGCAACATACTCGGCTTCTGTTGTGGAATCAGCAACAGTTGACTGTTTGAAACTTTTCCACACCACTGCTCCACCATTCAAGCTAAAAACATAGCCTGATTGCGATCGGAAATCATCCTGGTCCGACTGGAACGAAGCGTCAGTATATCCTTCAATACTGAGTTCTTCCTGACCACCATATATCAAGAACATATCTTTGGTCCTCCGCAGATATTTTAAAATGTTCTTGACCGCAATCCAGTGCGCCATACCTGGATTACTTTGGAACCGACTGGTCACGCTTAACCCGTAAGCGACGTCTGGGCGAGTACACAACATCGCATACATAATGGACCCAATAGCCGAAGCATAAGGCGTATTGTCCATTTCATCTTTCTCAGTCTGTGTTTGTGGACACTGACTCTTTGAAAGATTCAGACCATGTCTGACTGGCAGATATCCTCTTTTAGAATTCTCTAAATGGAATCTCTCCAGGACTTTATCGATGTACGTACTCTGGCACAGCCCGAGAAGCCTCTTAGATCTATCCCTGTAGATCTTCACACCTAACACATAGGCTGCTTCTCCTAGATCTTTCATCTGGAAACATTTTCCTAACCATGCTTTAACGGCATGCAGTTCAGGAATATCGTTTCCAATGATCAAGATATCGTCGACGTAGAGGACTAGGAAAGTAATCACGCTCCCACTAAACCTCTTATATACACACGGGTCATCTTCGTTCTTGATGAAACCAAACTCAGAGATTGATTCATCAAAACGAATATTCCAGCTTCTTGATGCTTGCTTAAGTCCATAAATAGACTTCTTTAACTTGCATATTTTATGACGATCTGATGGATTCGTGAAACCCTCAGGTTGTGTCATATACACATCCTCATCCAGATTTCCATTAAGGAAAGCTGTCTTCACATCCATCTGCCAGATCTCATAATCGTAATATGCAGCTATCGCGAAAAGAATCCGAATAGACTTAAACATAGCTACAGGTGAGAAAGTTTCATCATAATCTATCCCGTAGATTTGTTTGAAACCTTTCGCAACTAGCCTGCCTTTATAGGTAACTACGTTACCATCCATGTCAATCTTCTTCTTGAAGATCCATTTACAGCCTATAGGGATTACTCCCGGAGGCGGATCAACCAAATCCCAGACTTGGTTATCTGACATGGAGTCCATTTCGGCTCGCATAGCATCAAGCCATCTAGCTGACTCTGGTCCACTGACCGCATCCGCATAAGTGAGGGGTTCATCATTATCAATGATGTAGACTCCGTCATAGCGCTCAGGCTGTCGACGGATCCTTCCGGATCTTCGCGGTTCCCGTGATATTTGAGCCTCAGGTTGTTCAATAACCTGATCCACCGGCTCAGGCACATCCAACTGTGCTTGACTACTTTGTCCATCCTCTGGATTCTCATCCAGCTTTATTTCTCTCCCACTGGCCTCTTGCAGAAGAAACTCCTTCTCAAGAAATATGGCCGTCCGAGCAACAAATACTTTGTTCTCTTTGGGATCGTAGAAATAATAACCCTTAGTTTCCTTAGGGTAACCGACAAATATACATTTCTCAGATCTGCTCTCCAGTTTCCCAGAGGCAAGCTTTTTGACATAAGCCTCGCAACCCCAGATCCTGATAAATGTCAAGCTTGGCTGTTTCCCATACCATAACTCATATGGTGTCTTAGAAACTGCCTTGGATGGCACTCGGTTTAGTACCTTTGCAGCTGTTTCCAGTGCAAATCCCCAAAAGGAGTATGGAAGAGTAGCCTGACTCATCATAGAACGAACCATATCAAGTAACGTTCTATTTCTCCTCTCGGACACACCATTCCATTGCGGTGTTCCTGGCGGAGTGAGCTGTGAGATAATCCCACACTCTTTTAGATAGTCAGTAAACGCATGACTTAGGTATTCACCACCTCGATCAGAACGAAGTGCCTTGATATTTCGGCCTAACTGATTTTGTACTTCATTTTTGAACTCTTTGAACCTGTCAAAAGATTCACTTTTATATCTCATAAGATAGACATAACCATACCTACTGAAATCATCAGTAAAGGTAATGAAGTACTGATAGCCACCTCTGGCATGTTTACTAAAAGGCCCACACACATCACTGTGTATAAGGTCAAGTAAACCTGAAGCCCTTTGACCTTTGTTAGGAAAAGGTGACTTCGTCATTTTACCCATCAAACAAGCTTTGCATGTATCAATCTCCTCATAGGAGAATGATCCCAGCAGTCCATGATCATGCAACCGCTTAATGCGCTTCTCGTTAATATGGCCTAAACGACTATGCCATAGCAAGGTGCTGTCATCAGCATACTTGGCTTTCTTAACATCAACACTTTGTATAGAACTTTCCATGTCCAACATGTATAACCCATTGTTAATTGAACCAGTTGCATAAACAATATTATCTAAAGATAAAACACACTTTGAAATATTGCATTCAAAGGCAAATCCTTTCCTGACAAGAGCAGGAATAGAGACAATATTTTTAGTTATACTGGGTACAAAATAACAATTGTTTAATTCTAATACAATGCCAGATGGTAAAGAAATGAAATAGTCTCCTACAGCAACAGCAGCAACCCGTGCCCCGTTTCCAACGCGTAGGTCTACCTCATGCTGTCCCACCTGCCTTCTTCTCTTGAGTTCCTGTACATTTGAACAAATGTGAACTCCACATGCAGTGTCCAACACCCATGAAATAGAAGAAGATGAAACCATGACTTCCGTCACGTATATACCTGAGCCAGAAGCGATGCTTCCCCTCTTATCTCCTTGGAGCGCTTTACAGTCCTTTTTCCAGTGACCCAGCTGGCCACAGTGGAAACACCTGTTGTCCTTGGACCGCTTCACCTTCTGTTTCAGAGCCTTACTGTAGTTCTTGACAGGGGCTTTGCCCTTCTTCCCCTTCTTCTTGTTCCTGGAAGGAACCATTAAGACAGAGGTTGAAGGCTTTCCCTTCAGAGTTTCCTCAGTAGTCAAGAGCATGTTCAACAGCTCTGCCGGTGTACAATCGATTTTGTTCATATTAAAGTTAATGATGAACGCATCGAAAGAGGGCGGAAGAGACTGCAGAATGATGTCTACAGCAAGCTCCTGGTTGACGGTATGCCCCAGTTTCTCCAGAGCCTCCTTGTGCCCAATCATCTTGAGCACGTGAGCTCCCACTGGGCTCCCTTCAGCCAGTTTGCTCTGAAAGAAGAGCTTCGTCAGATTATAGCGTTCTGTCCTCGCCTGTGCAGCATACAGCATCTTGAGGTTCGCTATAATCTCTATAGCCGACATATCCTCATGCTGACGCTGCAGCGGTGGCGTCATAGACGCTAGCATCAGGCAAGCGACATCAATGCTATCATTGACGTGCTTTTCATAGGCTTCACGAACCGCCCTTGCGGCGTTCGCAGCGGGTTGAGGCGGCACAGCCGTCTCGAGGACATACAGTTTCCTCTCTGCCTTAAGAACGATCTTAAGGTGTCCGAACCAGTCAGAGAAGTTCGGCCCAGCAAACTTCTCCCTTTCCAGTAGGGATCGCACATTGAAGCTCATGGTGTTCGTTGCTGCAGGAATCTACAACAATGCAAGAACAGCAAGGTCAGTATCAATGTTTAGAATCAATCCAGGACTTAAGAAAGATTCTTTTTCTCACTATTTTGTCTGACTGAAAAATCCAGTAAACAGTCCGAAAGAGTAACACTCTTTTAGTGAGATGGGATCCAGATTTCATACTTGGTCTCCGCGTCCCGCTCAGGCGAGATAAGATGCACAGAGAGTACAAGCACTAATCTCTGGTAGGCAGTCCCTGCCAATCGCCAACCCGTGCGATTCCCCTTCATCTGGGCAATCCAGCAGACTGTGCCAACTGAGTTGGTACAACACAATCTCTGACCCCGCAGATGGCTGCCTCCATGTGCTACCATATGCTCCACATATGTAGCCTACATGGTCAAGCTGACCCGACCTACTCCCTGGACCACCACGTGCTATGCTGAGCAACGAGAAGCGATAAATCCCTTCTCTGTAACACGCAGGTGAAATCCCGCACCGTCTGAAGATAGATGGACGTGCCCACTGAGTGGGTACAACACGGCTCCAACGATAATCAGAACAGTGAGGTTTCGCGTCAGAAGGCTTACGAGCTTGATATGTTAGCGTTGGATTTTAACGGTCTTTTATCTTCTTACTATCAGGCAAATCCTATGGCTATAGCAGAAGATAAATAACTCATGCTGTTCTACTTATTTAAACAATAACAGAAAGCATGGATCTTATGTGGTAAAAGCCCATTGACCCTAAGTAAGACCTTAAGTTATCTTAAGTCTTCACTTGCTTCTTGGGTCTTGTTGCCTCTCATCTGGCCCAGACCAGGGCCTAAGCGCCCTCTGCAGCTCAGGTGCGCCCACCAGCTGCATGCGCCTTTGCAATTGTGTTCTGTGCTCTTGTCTAATCAAAATACATTTTGATCTATCTAGACAAGCTTGACTCGCAGGTCAATTATACAATTAATTAATTAAGAATGTGATTCGCAGATCACAAAAATAATAATTTACCAGGCTCGCAGGCCCCAGCACAGCACACATTAAGGGCAACCCACATAAGATTAAATAAACAGGCATCATGGCATCAATCAATTAACATGTGATCCATAGACAAAATAAAATTTTTCGAAATCCCATTGGAATCAATTTTACTTGTCTTATGTGCCCTACAACCTTACAACGGTCCATTGATAGGGATCCACTCATCGTATCTAGTTAGATCCATGCCCTTTGCATGCACCAAGTCTTAACTGACTTGCGTTGACCTAATGGTCAACCATGCATGCGCCAAGGGCTGAACAACCAACATGAGATCTGGCAAGCGGGTGTGACCCCGGGCCTAACTCATGTGTGTTCACAGGGTGTCTCAACCAGACCTCGCTACACGCCTTTGATGCAATCGACCTATAGCCACCACGTGCATGCGCATAGGTGCTATCTGGTCGACCCATCTAGGCTGTCAGATGGTCTGATCAGACTAAGTTGATCTAAACTAGATGATGCTTTCAACCCTAGCAACCCGTCTAAGGGTTTATTGCAGGTGCGGCTTAGATCTAGTTAGAGGCGCGCAAGTAAAGTTTTGATGAAACAAAAAACATGTAACATGCGCAACAATGTAAGCAATATACATGCATCAACAAAATTAACCTTACACATGCGCCACCAAAAACATCTCATATATGCGCCTCCAAAATACTTTCAACTAGTATTATCGCATGATGAGAAAACTTAGATCATAAGCGCAAACAAGGATCACCAAACATAGCAATCATATGACCATATGAGAACCTGGCCTCTGATACCAATTGAAGAGTCCCCTTCAAGGGGGAGCGCAAGCGGATAAAACCCCTTTCAAGAGGGGGGCCGAAACCCTAAGGTAGGGGGCGCATGCAAGTTTGCTAGGGTTTCATCATATATGATCGCTTACATGCTCATATAATCAACTATGATAAATTGATTGAAGCAAGAGGGAGATTCATACCAACGCCATTGGCTTGGAGGTCGGCTTGGAAGAAGAGAGCAACTTAGATCTCCTCCAAAAGTTCACACACAAGATGAAGATCGCCTACCCCTTGTGATGCTTGTGCTAGCAAGAATCTTCAAGGGTCCTTGCCGTGTGTAAGGGGATGAAGAGACGATTTTCTTTTGGCCGAGAGCTCCACACGCAAAAACCACTTCTCCTCGTCAACCTCTTGCCCAACCAAGTTCAAGGCGTTGAAGTGAAGACAAGAACGCATATGCGTTTTGGCGTTCAAGAGAAACCGGCCTTGATGACTTTCCATAAATGGATGATCATCAAGCCATGCGCTTACTCCAACCCAAAACGCATATTAGCATTGAACCAAGCATTCACCTTTGTGAACCGGTTCAAGCCAACATGTTCCAATCGCATTTGGTTCATGAACCAAACCGAAATAGCTCAAGCCATGTGGTCTAGACCATATTGAACCCTAAGGCTCAAGATCTCACCATTCATCTCCTGATGCTCCTGATCTCACCGATCTAGCATCATCTCTCTCGATCGAAGCTTACCGATCTCAAGTCCTAATCAATCAAACATGATCAGACCAGATCTCACTTACAATCAGAGATTAAATCCCTTTAAACTGAATCCAAACAATTCAGTCCACACGATCTGACTCAAGTAAGCCATATCATCAATTGTGCGACCCTGAGGGTTTCCTTTAAATGTCGGTAACGATAACTCACGTTATCACGATCAGTGAGGGGTATCTAGCAACACATCACTATCTCCCGATATAAAGGAAAGAGTCTTCCAAGACTACTCCCAAACCACAGCACAAGTGTGAATCTATTCACAAGGCATGCATGTGTCCCTTGCCACTGGATGTTCTTATTGGACAAGCGTGTCAAGCCTGTGACTCCAATATGATGAGCATGATTAGATCAGATGATCATAGTCATCTGGGTATGGCCATACACTATCTCAATCATCTCATCTAGGGGGGCCCTTATAGAACATCACACTCCTTCAACAAGGAGACGGCAATCCTCTATCTATCACTAGTGCCCTAACCTGACTCAAGCTCATTATCCAAGATAGTCTATAACCATTATCTTTCAAATGATATTGAACTACCTCAAAACAATGACAATCATCATTCAGAGACACAAGTGATCTCAAGTCAAAGGACATGTGCCACTTGTAGCATACAAGGATTATTCACATTGTGACAAGCAATAAGAATATCCTAGTAGGGTCTGTCCAGTACATCCAATGTACCCATGAGTCTACATCTTATTCCATGCTCGAAGCATCCTATAAGATTAGAACACATATTAGTCTCAATCATATCAAGGCTGTCTCATGTTCACCAAGATATATCGACTAAGGACATTATAGCATGTCAGCCTAGCTGAACAGCTTTGAGACATTAATCAGAAGTACACTTATTACAGCAGACAAGGTAACAACCTGAATAATAACCATGCCTTTATAAACACAAGAGTTTATTACATGATACTGTTACAATCCCAAAGGCCTCAAACATTAGCCTTAAGGGCATACCCCAACACTCCAAGGTCCAAGCGCCAATGAAGAAGAAGGGAAGTGGAGATTGTCGCCAAGAACTTCCTTCACTTGCGCCAAGAAGAGGAAAGGAAGAAGACTCTTGCAGCTGGGGTTTGATGGAACAAGAAGCTTGTGCCACTAGCCCTTGCTCTCGCCCCTCTTTGTGTTCACGCCTCCAACGAATTGTACACAGAGAAGGGGGCGGCTAGGGATACTTTTATAGGGCAAGAGGAGGTTAGGGCAAGGGCTAGGATCATGACAAGTGTGTGGCTAGGATGAGGGGGTTTGAGGCAAGGAAAGTCTCCAAGACTTTACAATAAGTCTAATTCAACCTATCCATAATTGCCTAAGCACCATATCAGCCCAAGACATGCCTTAAAGGCATTCATACCATCAAAGGATAAGGGCTAGGTGCATATTACTTCTTAATGAAGTTGTTTTTGCCACCCAAACCCCATTATGCCCCTTAGGCACTAATGGGGTTGGGTTTCTCCCCATTATACCCTTTTAGCCTATTGCCTCTTCATGACAGCTTGTTATTGGGCCTCATTGGGTAATGAGCAAACCCAAACTTCATTGTATGGGCTGATTAAGCAATTGGATCCAATCCAATGCAACCCAAATCCAAATGTGACCAACCAGGGTCAACTTCGGGTCAACCTGACATAAATGGAGTTTGGCTCCAATAACATTCTTCCATCTCATTAGGCACATTGGCGCTGATGAAATCTCCCAAATAGATCCGAGTTATCCAATAGCCTGATCATAAGGCTTCCCGATCAATACGAGAACTCGAGTATCAAGGTGTGCGACCCTGTAGCTTCCTCTGACGCTGGCAGTGCTGACCAAAGGTCACCACAAGCAGTGAATGGCACCTAGCAGTGCATCACTGCTACCCAGGTCATTGGAATGGATATCAACATCGACATCCCCATCATCGCAACTAGGTATAGATGCATCGCAGTCTCTTTGCCGAATTGATATCCGATTCGACAAGTGTGCCACCACTTATTATCATCCAATCACATGGTTATGACTAAATCAGGTTCTCACCTGGGTATGGCCATACACTTTCAGTCATAGAACCATAGAGGAGCTCCATTGATATCATGCTTCCCTTAGGAAGGGGCAAATCCTTCGTCTGTCCATTGTCAGGAAAACCCTTTCCTGACAAGAGCAGGAATAGAGATAATATTCTTGGTAATGCTAGGTACAAAATAACAATTGTTCAGTTCTAATACAAGTCCAGATGGTAATGAGATGTGATATTCTCCTACAGCAACAGCAGCAACCCGTGCCCCGTTTCCTACTCGTAGGTCCACCTCATGCTGTCCCACCTGTCTTCTTCTCTTGAGTTCCTGTACATTTGAACAAATGTGAACTCCACATGCAGTGTCCAACACCCATGATATAGAAGAAGAGGATATCATGACTTCAGTCACAAAAATACCTGAGCCAGAAGCGATGCTTCCCTTCTTGTCTCCTTGGAGCGCTTTACAGTCCTTTTTCTAGTGACCCAGCTGGCCACAATGGAAACATCTGTATTCCTTCGACCGCTTAACCTTTTGTTTCAGAGCCTTGTTGTAGTTCTTGACAGGGGCTTTGCCCTTCTTCCCCTTCTTTTTGTTCCTAGAAGGAAACATCAAGACAGAGGTTGAAGGCTTTCCCTTTAGAGTCTCCTCTGTAGTCAAGAGCATATTCAGCAACTCTGCCGGAGTACAGTCGATCTTGTTCATATTAAAATTAATAATGAATGGATCGAAAGAGGCCGGAAGGGACTGCAGAATAATGTCTACAGCAAGCTCCTGATTGATGGTATGCCCCAGTTTCTCTAGAGCCTCTTTGTGCCCAATCATCTTGAGCACATGAGCTCCCACTGGACTCCCTTCAGCCAGTTTACTCTGAAAGAAAAGCTTGGTCAAATTATAGCGTTCAGTCCTCGCCTGTGCAGCATACAGCATCTTGAGGTTTGCTATAATTTCTATAGCAGACATATCCTCATGCTGACGCTGCAGCTATGGTGTCATAGAGGCTAGCATCAGGCAAGCGACATCAATGCTATCATTGACATGCTTTTCATAGGCTTCCCGAACCGCCCTTGCGGCGTTCGGAGCGGGTTGAGGCGGTATAGCCGTCTCGAGGACATACAGTTTCCTCTCAGCCTTAAGAACAATCTTAAGGTGTCCGTACCAGTCTGAGAAGTTTGGCCCAGCAAACTTCTCCCTTTCCAGTAGGGATCGCACATTGAAGCTCATGGTGTTCGTTGCTGCAGGAATCTACAACAATGCAAGAACAGCAAGGTCAGTATCAATGTATAGAATCAATCCAGGACTTAAGAAAGATTCTTTTCTCACTATTTTATCGGACTAAAAAATCCATTAAAACAGTCCGAAAGAGTAAGACTCTTTTAGTGAGATGGGATCCAGATTTCATACTTGGTCTCCGCGTCCCGCTCAGGCGAGATAAGATGCACAGAGAGTACAAGCACTAATTTCTGGTAGGCAGTCCCTGCCAATCGCCAACCCGTGCGATTCCCCTTCATCTGGGCAATCCAGCATACTGTGCCAACTGAGTTGGTACAACACAGTCTCTGACCCCACAGATGGCTGCCTCCATATAGCTAACATATGCCCCATATGTAGCCTACATGGTCAAGCTGACCTGACCTACTCCCTGGACCACCACGTGCTATGCTGAGCAACGAGAAGCGATAAATCCCTTCTCTGTAACACGCAGGTGAAATCACACACCGTCTGAAGATAGATGGGCGTGCCCACTGAGTGGGTACAACACGGCCCCAACGATAGTCAGAACAGTGAGGTTTCGCGTCAGAAGGCTTACGAGCTTGATATTATAGCGTTGGATTTTAACGGTCCTTTTATCTTCTTAACTATCATGCAAACCCTATGGTGATAGCAGAAGATAAATAAATCATGCAATTCTAGTTATTTAAACAACAAAAGAAAGCATGATGATCTTATGTGGTAAACGCCCATTAAGCCTAGGTAAGACCTTAAGTTAACTTAAGTCTTCACTTGATCTCTTCATGAGTCATTTGCATCTCATCTGGCCCAGACCAGGGCCCAAGCGCCCACTGTAGCTCAGGTGCGCCCACCAGGTAAATGCGCCTGTCATAGGGTCGAACCCTAGACCTCCCACCTGGTCAAGCCTCTGCTGCATGCGCCTCTGCCATGTGTGCTCTGTGCTCTTGTCTGATTAAAATTACATTTTAATCTATCTAGACAAGATTGACACGCAGGTCAATTACACAATAAATTAATTAAAATGTGATATGCAGATCACAATAAATATTAATTTACAATTAAATCCAGGCTCGCAGGCCCCAGCACAGCACACATTAAAAGGGCAACCCACATAAGATGAAATAGACACTCATCATGGTATTCAACCAACATGTGATCCAATAACAAAATACAATTTTTGAAAATCCCATTGGAATCAATTTTATTTGTCTTATGTGCCCTACTACCTTACAACGGTCCATT
This sequence comes from Costus lasius, assembly GCA_027563935.2. NCBI lineage: Eukaryota > Viridiplantae > Streptophyta > Magnoliopsida > Zingiberales > Costaceae > Costus > Costus lasius. The sequence continues at coordinate 57,334,773 of CM050454.1, read as the reverse complement.
AATAGGGATCCACTCATCATGTCTAGTCAGATCCACTGCCCTTGCATGCACCAAGTCCTAACTGACTTGAGTCGACCTAATGGTCAACCATGCATGCGCAAAGGGCTGAACAACCTTCATGAGTTCTGGCAAGCGGGTGTGACCCCGGGCCTAACTCAAGAGTGCTCACTGGTTATCTCAACCAGACCTCGCTACACGCCTGTCTGCAGTCGACCTATAGCCACCTCATGCTTGCGCATAGGTGCCATCTGGTCGACCCATCTAGGCTGTCAGATGGTCTGATCAGACTATTTGGATCCTACCTAGAGGATGACTTCAACCCCATCAACCCGTCTAAGGGTTTATAGTAGGCGCTTAGATCTAATATGGGGCGCGCAAGTGATCAAGTTTTAAGGAAAAACTACAACAAGCGCATACATGATACATGCGCCAAGATACATCATATTCACAACAATAAGCATGTAGTTAGGCATGTAATTATCCATTAGATCTATTCACAAGCGCATTCATGGATCAAACATGAAGATCAAGCAATCATATGAACAAGCAATAACCCCTCTGATACCAATTGCAAGTCCCCTACTCTAATGGGGAGGGCGAAACCCAAATAAAATGGCGCATAAAATTTTTCTAGCAGAAGCAAGGGTTTCTTAGAATCGTTTGCATAGACATATGATTAACTTGTTAAACAACTAGTATAGATCATACCATAGCCATTGTGTAGATGTCGGCTTGGAAGAAGAGAACAAATCTGATCTCCTCCAAAAGATGCGCACACAATGAGATGTTGCCTACTCCCTTGTTGCTTCTTGTGCTAGCAAGGCACCAAGGTATCTTGATCGAATAAAAGGAAATGAGAGATGAACTCTCTTGCTTGGCCGAACTTTCTCCAAGACGTCTTTTTCTCCACACAAGAGTGTCGTCGAGAGCAAGGAGCAAAGGGTTGAATGGAGCGTGAAACCAACCGAACGTGGATGCGTTTCTATTTTGGAACTTCCAAAAATAGCAAACGAAAACGTTCATGCGTTATGCGTTCACTTCAAGTGAACCAAACGCTTATCCCACTCCATATGAACCATGCGCTCACACATGAGCCGGTTCACATGTATATGGTTCAATGGTCAAACCAAACCAGCCCAAGCAATGGTCTAGATCTCATTGAACCCAAAAGGTTCAAGATCTAACCGTTGATCTCTCAATGCTTTTGATCTCACCGATCTAGCATCACTTCTCTCGATCGAAGCTTACCGATCTCAAGCCCTAATCAATCAAACATGATCAGACCAGATCTCACTTACAATCAGAGTTTAAATCCCTTTAAACTGAACCGAAACAATTCAGTCCACACGATCTGACTTAAGTAAGCCATATCATCAAATTGTGCGACCCTAAGGGTTTCCTTTAAATGTCGGTAACGATAATTTACGTTATCACAATCAGTGAGGGGTATCTAGCAACACATCACTGTCTCCCAATATAAAGGAAAGAGTCTTCCAAGACTACACCCAAACCACAGCACAAGTGTGAATCCACTTCACGAGGCATACATGTTTCCTTTGCCACTGGATGTTCTTATTGGACAAGCGTGTCAAGCCTGTAACTCCAATATGATGAGCATGATTAGATCAGATGAACATAGTCACCTGGGTATGGCCATACACTTTCTCAATCATCTCATCCTGGGGGGCCCCTTTAGAACATCACACTCCTATTAAGGAGACGGCAATCCTATATCTATCACTAGTGTCCTAACCTGACTCATGATCATTATCCAAGATAGTCTATAACCATTATGTTTCAAATGATATTGAACTACCTCAAAACAATGACAATCATCATTTAGAAACACAAGTGATCTCAAGTCAGAGGACATGTGCCACTTGTTGCAAACAAGGATTATTCACATTGTGACAAGCAATTGAATATCCTAGTAGGGTCTGTCCAGTACATCCAATGTACCCATGAGTCTACATCTTATTCCATGCTCGAAGCATCCTATAAGATTAGAACACATATTAGTCTCAATCATATCAAGGCTGTCTCATGTTCACCAAGATATCTCAACTAAGGACATTACAGCATGTCAGCCAAGCTGAACAGCATTGAGACATTATTCAGAAGCACACTTATTGCAGCAGACAATGTAACAAACTGAATAACAACCATTCCCTTTATAAACATAAGAGTTTATACATGATACTGAAAGAATCCCAAGGCCTCAAACATTAGCCTTAAGGGCATACCCCAACAATCTCCCACTTGCACTTAATCTAATGGTTGAGAAATCTCAAACCCATATTATTACAGTGCTTCTCATGCTTCTGCTGCGCCAGAGGCTTGGTAAGCGGGTCAGCCAGATTGTCATCTGTATGAACCTTGCAGATTTTGATCTCACCACGATCAATGATCTCCCGGATCAAGTGAAACCGTCTCTGTATGTGCTTGGACTTCTGGTGCGACCGTGGTTCCTTTGCTTGTGCGATTGCTCCAGTGTTATCACAGAAGATAACCAAAGGATCTGCACTCGAAGGAACAACACCAAGTTCCTGAACGAACTTACGAATCCACACTGCCTCCTTGGATGCTTCCGAGGCTGCAACATACTCGGCTTCTGTTGTGGAATCAGCAACGATAGACTGTTTGAAACTTTTCCACACCACTGCTCCACCATTCAAGCTAAAAATATAGCCTGATTGCGATCGGAAATCATCCTGGTCAGATTGGAACGAAGCGTCAGTATATCCTTCAATACTGAGTTCTTCCTGACCTCCATATATCAAGAACATATCTTTGGTCCTCCGAAGATATTTCAAAATGTTCTTGACTGCAATCCAGTGCGCCTGACCTGGATTACTTTGGAATCGACTGGTCACGCTTAACCCGTAAGCGACGTCTGGGCGAGTACATAACATCGCATACATAATGGACCCAATAGCCGAAGCATAAGGCGTATTGTCCATTTCTTCTTTCTCAGTCTGTGTTAGTGGACACTGACTCTTTGAAAGATTCAGACCATGTCTGACTGGAAGATATCCTCTTTTAGAATTCTCTAAATGAAATCTCTCCAGGACTTTATCGATGTAAGTACTTTGGCACAGCCCGGGAAGCCTCTTAGATCTATCTCTGTAGATCTTCACACCTAATACATAGGCTGCTTCTCCTAGATCTTTCATCTGGAAACATTTTCTTAACCATGCTTTAACAGCATGCAGTTCAGGAATATCGTTTCCAATGATTAAGATATCATCGACGTAGAGGACTAGGAAAGTAATCACGCTCCCACTAAACCTCTTATATACACACGGGTCATCTTCATTCTTGATGAAACCAAATTCACAGATTGATTCATCAAAACGAATATTCCAGCTTCTAGATGCTTGCTTAAGTCCATAAATGGACTTCTTTAACTTGCATATTTTATGACGATCTGATGGATTAGTGAAACCTTCAGGTTGTGTCATATACACATCCTCATCCAGTTTTCCATTAAGGAAAGCGGTCTTCACATCCATCTGCCAGATCTCATAATCGTAATATGCTGCTATCGCAAGAATAATCCGAATAGACTTGAACATGGCTACAGGAGAGAAAGTTTCATCATAATCTATCCCGTAGATTTGTTTGAAACCTTTCGCAACTAGCCTGCCTTTATAGGTAACTACGTTACCATCCATGTCAATCTTCTTCTTGAAGATCCATTTACAGCCTATAGGGATTACTCCCGGAGGCGGATCAACCAAATCCCAGACTTGATTATCTGACATGGAGTCCATCTCGGCTCGCATAGCTTCAAGCCATCTAGCTGACTCTGGTCCACTGACCGCATCCGCATAAGTGAGGGGTTCATCATGATCAATGATGTAGACTCCATCATAGCGCTCAGGCTGTCGATGGATCCTTCCCGATCTACGCGGTTCCCGTGATATCTGAGCCTCAGGTTGTTCAATAACCTGTTCTACTGGCTCAGGCTCATCCAACTGTGCTTGACTACTTTGTCCTTCCTCTGGATTCTCATCCAGTTTTATTTCTCTCCCACTGGCTTCTTGCAGAAGAAATTCCTTCTCAAGAAAAATTGTCGTCCGAGCAACAAATACTTTGTTCTCTTTGGGATCGTAGAAATAATAACCCTTAGTTTCCTTAGGGTAACCGACAAAGATGCATTTCTCAGATCTGCTCTCTAGTTTCCTAGAGGCGAGCTTTTTGACATAAGCATCGCAACCCTAGATCTTAATAAATGTCAAGCTCGGCTGTTTCCCATACCATAACTCATATGGAGTCTTTGAAACTGCTTTGGATGGCACTCGGTTTAGTACCTTTGCAGCTGTTTCCAGTGCAAATCCCCAAAAGGAGTAAGGTAGAGTAGCCTGACTCATCATAGAACGAACCATATCCAGTAAGGTTCTGTTCCTCCTCTCGGACACACCATTCCATTGCGGTGTTCCTGGTGGAGTGAGCTGTGAGATAATCCCATACTCCTTCAGATAGTCAGTAAACTCTCGACTTAGGTATTCTCCACCTCGATCTGAGCGAAGTGCCTTGATATTTCGGCCTAGCTGATTCTGTACTTCATTTTTGAACACTTTGAACTTGTCAAAAGATTCACTCTTATGTCTCATTAGATAGACATACCCATATCTACTGAAATCATCAGTAAAGGTAATGAAGTATGAATAGCCACCTCTGGCATGTTTACTAAATGGCCCACACACATCACTGTGTATAAGGTCAAGTAAACCTGAAGCCCTTTGACCTTTGTTAGGAAAAGGAGACTTCGTCATTTTGCCCAATAAACAAGCTTTGCATGTATCAATCTCCTCATAGGAGTATGATCCCAGCAGTCCATGGTCATGCAACCGCTTAATGCGCTTCTTGTTAATATGGCCTAAACGACTATGCCATAGCAAGGTGCTGTCATCAGCATACTTGGCTTTCTTATTATCAATATTTTGTATAGAACATTCCATGTCCAACATGAATAACCCATTGTTAATTGACCCAGTAGCATAAGTAATATTATCAAGAGAAAGATAACACTTTGAAGTCTTGCATTCAAAGGAAAACCCTTTCCTGACAAGAGCAGGAATAGAGATAATATTCTTGGTAATGCTAGGTACAAAATAACAATTGTTCAGTTCTAATACAAGTCCAGATGGTAATGAGATGTGATATTGTCCTCCAGCAACAGCAGCAACCCGTGCCCCGTTTCCTACTCGTAGGTCCACCTCATGCTGTCCCACCTGTCTTCTTCTCTTGAGTTCCTGTACATTTGAACAAATGTGAACTCCACATGCAGTGTCCAACACCCATGATATAGAAGAAGAGGATATCATGACTTCAATCACAAAAATACCTGAGCCAGAAGCGATGCTTCCCTTCTTGTCTCCTTGGAGCGCTTTACAGTCCTTTTTCCAGTGATCCAGCTGGCCACAATGGAAACATCTGTATTCCTTCGACCGCTTAACCTTTTGTTTCAGAGCCTTGTTGTAGTTCTTGACAGGGGCTTTGCCCTTCTTCCCCTTCTTTTTGTTCCTAGAAGGAAACATCAAGACAGAGGTTGAAGGCTTTCCCTTTAGAGTCTCCTCTGTAGTCAAGAGCATATTCAGCAACTCTGCCGGAGTACAGTCGATCTTGTTCATATTAAAATTAATAATGAATGGATCGAAAGAGGCCGGAAGGGACTGCAGAATAATGTCTACAGCAAGCTCCTGATTGATGGTATGCCCCAGTTTCTCTAGAGCCTCTTTGTGCCCAATCATCTTGAGCACATGAGCTCCCACTGGACTCCCTTCAGCCAGTTTGCTCTGAAAGAAAAGCTTGGTCAAATTATAGTGTTCAGTCCTCGCCTGTGCAGCATACAGCATCTTGAGGTTTGCTATAATTTCTATAGCAGACATATCCTCATGCTGACGCTGCAGCTGTGGTGTCATAGAGGCTAGCATCAGGCAAGCGACATCAATGCTATCATTGACATGCTTTTCATAGGCTTCCCGAACCGCCCTTGCGGCGTTCGGAGCGGGTTGAGGCGGTATAGCCGTCTCGAGGACATATAGTTTCCTCTCAGCCTTAAGAACAATCTTAAGGTGTCCGTACCAGTCTGAGAAGTTTGGCCCAGCAAACTTCTCCCTTTCCAGTAGGGATCGCACATTGAAGCTCATGGTGTTCGTTGCTGCAGGAATCTACAACAATGCAAGAACAGCAAGGTCAGTATCAATGTATAGAATCAATCCAGGACTTAAGAAAGATTCTTTTCTCACTATTTTATCGGACTAAAAAATCCATTAAAACAGTCCGAAAGAGTAAGACTCTTTTAGTGAGATGGGATCCAGATTTCATACTTGGTCTCCGCATCCCGCTCAGGCGAGATAAGATGCACAGAGAGTACAAGCACTAATTTCTGGTAGGCAGTCCCTGCCAATCGCCAACCCGTGCGATTCCCCTTCATCTGGGCAATCCAGCATACTGTGCCAACTGAGTTGGTACAACACAGTCTCTGACCCCACAGATGGCTGCCTCCATATAGCTAACATATGCCCCATATGTAGCCTACATGGTCAAGCTGACCTGACCTACTCCCTGGACCACCACGTGCTATGCTGAGCAACGAGAAGCGATAAATCCCTTCTCTGTAACACGCAGGTGAAATCACACACCGTCTGAAGATAGATGGGCGTGCCCACTGAGTGGGTACAACACGGCCCCAACGATAGTCAGAACAGTGAGGTTTCGCGTCAGAAGGCTTACGAGCTTGATATTATAGCGTTGGATTTTAACGGTCCTTTTATCTTCTTAACTATCATGCAAACCCTATGGTGATAGCAGAAGATAAATAAATCATGCAATTCTAGTTATTTAAACAACAAAAGAAAGCATGATGATCTTATGTGGTAAACGCCCATTAAGCCTAGGTAAGACCTTAAGTTAACTTAAGTCTTCACTTGAGCTCTTCATGAGTCATTTGCATCTCATCTGGCCCAGACCAGGGCCCAAGCGCCCACTGCAACTCAGGTGCGCCCACCAGGTAAATGCGCCTGTCATAGGACCTCCCACCTGGTCAAGCCTCTGCTGCATGCGCCTCTGCCATGTGTGCTCTGTGCTCTTGTCTGATTAAAATTACATTTTAATCTATCTAGACAAGATTGACACGCAGGTCAATTACACAATAAATTAATTAAAATGTGATACGCAGGTCACAATAAATATTAATTTACAATTAAATCCAGGCTCGCAGGCCCCAGCATAGCACACATTAAAAGGGCAACCCACATAAGATGAAATAGACACTCATCATGGTATTCAACCAACATGTGATCCAATAACAAAATACAATTTTTGAAAATCCCATTGGAATCAATTTTATTTGTCTTATGTGCCCTACTACCTTACAACGGTCCATTAATAGGGATCCACTCATCATGTCTAGTCAGATCCACTGCCCTTGCATGCACCAAGTCCTAACTGACTTGAGTCGACCTAATGGTCAACCATGCATGCGCAAAGGGCTGAACAACCTTCATGAGTTATGGCAAGCGGGTGTGACCCCGGGCCTAACTCAAGAGTGCTCACTGGTTGTCTCAACCAGACCTCGCTACACGCCTGTCTGCAGTCGACCTATAGCCACCTCATGCTTGCGCATAGGTGCCATCTGGTCGACCCATCTAGGCTGTCAGATGGTCTGATCAGACTATTTGGATCCTACCTAGAGGATGACTTCAACCCCATCAACCCGTCTAAGGGTTTATAGTAGGCGCTTAGATCTAATATGGGGCGCGCAAGTGATCAAGTTTTAAGGAAAAACTACAACAAGCGCATACATGATACATGCGCCAAGATACATCATATTCACAACAATAAGCATGTAGTTAGGCATGTAATTATCCATTAGATCTATTCACAAGCGCATTCATGGATCAAACATGAAGATCAAGCAATCATATGAACAAGCAATAACCCCTCTGATACCAATTGCAAGTCCCCTACTCTAATGGGGAGGGCGAAACCCAAATAAGATGGCGCATAAAATTTTTCTAGCGGAAGCAAGGGTTTCTTAGAATCGTTTGCATAGACATATGATTAACTTGTTAAATAACTAGTATAGATCATACCATAGCCATTCTGTAGATGTCGGCTTGGAAGAAGAGAACAAATCTGATCTCCTCCAAAAGATGCGCACACAATGAGATGTTGCCTACTCCCTTGTTGCTTCTTGTGCTAGCAAGGCACCAAGGTATCTTGATCGAATAAAAGGAAATGAGCGATGAACTCTCTTGCTTGGCCGAACTTTCTCCAAGAAGTCTTTTTCTCCACACGAGAGCGTCATCGAGAGCAAGGAGCAAAGGGTTGAATGGAGCGTGAAACCAACCGAACGTGGATGCGTTTCTATTTTGGAACTTCCAAAAATAGCAAACGAAAACGTTCATGCGTTATGCGTTCACTTCAAGTGAACCAAATGCTTATCCCACTCCATATGAACCATGCGCTCACACATGAGCTGGTTCACATGTATATGGTTCAATGGTCAAACCAAACCAGCCCAAGCAATGGTATAGATCTCATTGAACCCAAAAGGTTCAAGATCTAACCGTTGATCTCTCAATGCTTTTGATCTCACCGATCTAGCATCACTTCTCTCGATCGAAGCTTACCGATCTCAAGCCCTAATCAATCAAACATGATCAGACCAGATCTCACTTACAATCAGAGTTTAAATCCCTTTAAACTGAACCGAAACAATTCAGTCCACACGATCTGACTTAAGTAAGCCATATCATCAAATTGTGCGACCCTAAGGGTTTCCTTTAAATGTCGGTAATGATAACTTACGTTATCACAATCAGTGAAGGGTATCTAGCAACACATCACTGTCTCCCGATATAAAGGAAAGAGTCTTCCAAGACTACACCCAAACCACAGCACAAGTGTGAATCCACTTCACGAGGCATACATGTTTCCTTTGCCACTGGATGTTCTTATTGGACAAGCGTGTCAAGCCTGTAACTCCAATATGATGAGCATGATTAGATCAGATGAACATAGTCACCTGGGTATGGCCATACACTTTCTCAATCATCTCATCCAGGGGGGCCCCTTTAGAACATCACACTCCTATTAAGGAGACGGCAATCCTATATCTATCACTAGTGTCCTAACCTGACTCATGATCATTATCCAAGATAGTCTATAACCATTATGTTTCAAATGATATTGAACTACCTCAAAACAATGACAATCATCATTTAGAAACACAAGTGATCTCAAGTCAGAGGACATGTGCCACTTGTTGCAAACAAGGATTATTCACATTGTGACAAGCAATTGAATATCCTAGTAGGGTCTGTCCAGTACATCCAATGTACCCATGAGTCTACATCTTATTCCATGCTCGAAGCATCCTATAAGATTAGAACACATATTAGTCTCAATCATATCAAGGCTGTCTCATGTTTACCAAGATATCTCAACTAAGGACATTACAGCATGTCAGCCAAGCTGAACAGCATTGAGACATTATTCAGAAGCACACTTATTGCAGCAGACAATGTAACAAACTGAATAACAACCATTGCCTTTATAAACATAAGAGTTTATACATGATACTGAAAGAATCCCAAGGCCTCAAACATTAGCCTTAAGGGCATACCCCAACATCACCATAGTTAGGAGGTAATAACGGTTGTCATTGAGCGTATCACGACTTATATGAGAAGGTCAATGGACAGAAAGGGGATTTGCCCCTTCCTAAGGGAAGCTTGATATCCATGGAGCTCCTCTATAGTTCTATAACTGAAAGTGTATGGCCATACCCAGGTGAGAACCTGATTTAGTCATAACAATGTGATTGGGTGAAAACAATGACACACTTGTCCAATCGGATATCAGTTCGGCAAAGAGACTGTGATGCATCTGTACCTAGTCGCGATGATGGGGATGTCGATGTCGATTTCCATTCCAATGACCTGGGTAGCAGCGATGCACTGCTAGATGCCACTCACTGCTTGTGGTGACCTTTGGTCAGTACTGCCAGCATCAGAGGAACCTACAGGGTCACACACTAAGATACTTGAGTTCTCGTATTAATCGGGAAGCCTTATAATCGAGTTATTGGAAAACTCGGATCTATTTGGGAGATTTCATTAGTGCCAATGGGCCTGATGAGATGGAATAGAGTTATTGGAGCCAAACTTTAATTTTTGGCAGGTTGACCCGTATTTGACCATGGTTGGCCACATTTGGATTGGGGTTGCACTGGATTGGATCCAGGTGCTTAATCAACCCATGTAATGAAGTTTGGGCTAGCTCATTATCCAATGAGGCCCAATAACAAGTTGTCATGAAGAGGAAATGGGCTAAAAGAGTATAATGGGGAGAAAACTTCTCCCTTAGGCACGTATGGGCATAATGGGGAGAAGTTGGCAAAGTTGCTTCAGTAAGGAAGCAATTTGCGCCTCCCCCTTGCTCCTTTGATGGTATGAATGCCTTTAAGGCATGTCTTGGGCTGATATGGTGCTTGGGCAATTATGGATAGATTGAATGAGGTTTATGGTAAAGTCTTGGAGACTTTCCTTGCCTCAAACCCCCTCATCCTAGCCACACACTTGTCATGATCCTAGCCCTTGCCCGAACCGCCTCTTGCTCTATAAAAGTAACCCCTAGCCGCCCCTCTCAAGTATTCAATTCCTTGGAGGCATGAACACTCAAAGGGGCGAGGGCAAGGCTAGTGGCACATCCCCTCTTCCTCTTGAAGCCGCAAGTCTTCTCCATCCCCTCCTCTTGGCGCAACTTGGAGGAAGACTTGGCGACTTCTTCATCTTCCCTTCTCTTTCTTCATTGGCGCAAGAACCTTGGAGGTGACCCAAGGCTTGAAGAAGGAACCCTAAGGCGTGGATCTTCTTCCCGAGGCTAGCATCGGGCGTGGAAGAAGAGGACTCGAGGCATCCGTGTGTGTGAGACTGCAGAGGGCGCACGCTTGGGCGCCTACCTGATGGAGGGCCAAACACAGCTCTTAGAAGATCCACTAGGGCTCAAAGGAAGCCCATCAGATATGGCTTCACTTAGGGCCCACTTTCCTTTTCAGTACTTTCCTTATGTGCATTGCATGGCATTTTAGGTTAGTTCCACCCCAAAGTCTACCATGTAGTTTACTTTTATGATTGTTGTTGGTACGTTGTGCATTCTAATGTCATGGTAGGTTAGTGCATGTAGTATGGATACCTTATATTCAGCTCAAGGGATGCAAATCAGCTAGCTCACTCCATCCCAAGAAGCTAGCTCCCATTTTGGAAGGTCCACTTCAAACTAGTTCAAGAGAAGGCTTCAAACTCAACTCCACTTCAACTCCACTTCCAAGATCACATCCTCAAATCAAAATCAAAATTTTCAATGATCTTCCTATGTTTGTCAGTGAACAAAATCATAAGTCCTTTCTTCAAATTTTTATCTTCAATTGCAATAGGACTTCAATCAAAATATTCAAGCATTGGATCATCAAAATAATTTTTATGTCTCAAATTTGGTTCCTCAATAAAACTCAATTTTTCAAATAGGTTAGAAGAGTGAACAATAGATATGGGCAAAACATTATCGTGGTTAGATTCATCAATTTTTGTGATTTTCAAATCATCTTCAAGTTCCTCATGCTCACAATCAAATAATTCATCAATTTCAAAATTATCATCCAAATCAACGTGAGATTTTTGAAAATCAGTCCCCTCATACCTTTCCACAAATAATTCATCATCAGAAGAGTCAAAATCAGAATCATATAAAAAATCATATTGAGATTTGTCAATGTTCACAGCAGAATTAATAGAATCAGAGTTAACCACACAAGACTTATCATTAATTTCAACAATATCAACAAAATCAAAGTGGGGTTCATCAATGTCTGTAGATTTTAAACCTTTATCAAGCTCATCAGATTTAACCATAAATAAGTTTTCATCAAAAGAATCAATTTTAAAACTATCACTAGAATCAAGAGCAGATTTTTCAAAATCAATTTTGTCAAACTTTTCAACAAATAAATTATCAGATAAATCAAATTTACAGTCATCAGAGTGAGATTCATTAATAAACACATAAGGCTCAATCTCAAAACAATCATAATCAGAGGGGGAATTTTCTAAATCAAGTTTTTCAGTTTCTAAATCAAACTCAAACAAACAATTTTGTTGTGCTAATTGGGTTTCTAGCATTTCAGAATTAGCAGTTAAAGATTCTACCTTAGAAGCAAGCTGACCAATTATTCCCTTAAGATTTTTAATTTCCTTACTTCGATTTGTCATGATTTGGTTTTGATTTGTCATGAATTTTTCAAGCATGGATTTTAACCTAGATTCCTCAGTGTCCTCATAGTATGTTTCAGAGACATGATCAGAGCAATCATCATAAAAAGAAGTTTGATTTTCCCAACTAGAATAATAATGATCATCTTGATACCATGATGCATTGGGATTTGCATGATTTCTAAATTGACATTCATAAGCATAATGATCATCACATTTACAAATATTACATCTAATAGAAGGAATAGAGTGTAATTTCAATATGTCCACAAGAGTGCATCGTGAATCATCTTCATGCTTACCTTGTGGCATGTATACCTTACTTCTTTGAGAAGCCCATGAATTGTGATGAAAAGACATGTTTATCAAATCTATCAAGAACAGAAAGATAATCCAAAACCAATCAATTAGAAAAAAAAATTTTCACAATATATAAAAAACACAGAAAATATAAAACACAAGCAAATTCACAAATTTCAGAAATACAAGCTCTGTCACAACTTGTGAAAATCCAAAACCTGCAAAAACAAAAAAAACAAAGTTAAATCTAAAACAAATAAAACCTAGTCTAGCAATACTAACAACTATTTTGATATTAACAAAACTAAGGTCCCCGGCAACGGCGCCAAAAATTTGATGTATCCCAAGTTGTTTGGCGTGTACCTTGGACTAATCCCCGGCAATAGTGGTGAGTATCCCCGCCAACCAAAAACTTGATGTATCCCAAGTTGTTTGGCGTGTACCTTGGACTAATCCCCAACAACGGCGCCAAAAACTTGTTGTGATCCGAAAGGACAGACTTTCAAATACAAGTAGGTAGACTCGTTTCAGGGGTCGCGGCCAAAGGTATTGACGTACAGGGCTATTGTCACTCCCTAGCACGGCTCCAAAAACATGTTGTCCCTAACTTGTAGTGTCCGCAAGTGCACGGATACTCGAAGTAATAAAGAAAATATCGATCCCACAGAGACCTTATTGTTAAGTACCAAATAATTGATTTCTCACTAGCTAAGCAAACCGAATATAATGGAAGTAAACTATGCAAGAAAAGTACGCTAAAAGATAATCAGAGAGAGAACTGGGACTAGGGTTTCATCCACCTTGATTTCAATGACTAGATATGAGTAAAAGGTCGTTAGTCAAATCTTGTTATGATAAAGACTTAATTTACTTCATAAAGGGATTATCTCACTTTCGTGCAGACAATCATGCAGGGACCAATCCTCACTTTCGTGCAAGATTTATCCCAGGCTAATGATAAGTAAATCATCAATAAAAGAATTCAAAGATCACTCTCGTGCATCCGAATTCTAAGTTGATTGTCTCGAGTGGAATCTCAAGGATCACTTTCGTGCATCCGAGACTCAACACAAGTTCTACCTATGATTCTCCAATGTTCCAATCCTCACTTTCGTGCAAGATCTCCACGTTTGACACACTTACTTAATCCTAGGTTCATAATTATCAACATGGCAATGACATCACTAAAATAAAGAAATAAGAACTTTAACCTAATCTCTTACGGTGAGTTCCTATTTATCAATTTTAGGGTTCCAATTCTCAAGCAAGTCACCTTTCGGTCCTTATTGCGAGAACTCTAAACATGATGACAAGAAGTAAACTAAGGAGAAATTTAGAGCAATAATCACATAGGTAAAATTATCATGGCAAAATTATCTTAACGAAATAAAAAGTTATCTAATCATATAAAATCAAAGGGATTACACCCGTGTCCCAAATATGTTTAAGCTTACATGGAGAAAGAAATACAATCAACCATAGTTTCAAAGTATCAGAAATTGAAGAGAAGGAAGAAATAAACTTTACAACGCGGCTATAATAGAAATTACAGCCGTAATGACACATATGAATAGTGCCGGCGGCATTCTTTCCTTGATTCCTCCTCCAATCGAACTCCTTTTGCTCTAAAACTTCTGGTGCATCCTCCTCTCCACTAGGCAAAGCTTCTATGTTAAAATCCCAGCCTGAGGTGGTCTCTACGCCTCTCGGCATGAGGCCAAACCCTAAGCGCCTCTCTGTCGATTGCTCTCTCGATACTTGATAAACATTCTCCCTTCCACTTCGTGTCTCTTTTTCTCTTAAAGACGAGTCCGCAGCATCTTTCGGATCTCAATTTAGAGGTATGGATCAAAAGATATGGTCCGCGCAAGATTCGGACCCGTAAAAATTGCGTTTTTGAATGAAATTACCGTACCATAATGAATATTACGGCAGTGCCGTAAGTTTGGCTCTATGAAGTATTTGTCAAGATTACGGCCTGTAAAAATATTTACGGCTGTGCTGTATTTGCTTCTGTATGTTTCTGGACCAAAGTACGGCCCATAAAGATCATTACGGCAGTGCCGTAATCTCTGAAATCTCTCGGGTGGAAAATCATCTAGCATTACGGCACCGTAAAGATTGTTGCGGCGGTGTCGTAATCGCCATAAAAACTCTGGTCAAAATCTTTCCAAATTACGGCACCTCTCAGGGATTACGGTTGTACCATAATTCTGTGGTGGAATTATGGTACCGTAAAATCCATTACGGGGGTGCCGTAATTTGCTATGAAGCTCTGATTCTCCTGAAATTTGACGTGTGACTTCGTTTTGATGTCTAGAATCCATCTTTGTGCTCGAATCCTTCAAAATCCATCAAAATATAGCACTTTTTGCCTGAAATTCATGAAAAATAAGAAATTGTGTAGATTTCGTGATTTTTAACAAATAATGCTTAAAAACAAGCAAAAGTTCATAAATATGACACGAAAAGATATATAAAATGGCATGAAATTTACTATAAATTTCGGTGTCATCAAAACCATGCCAAGATTTTCTAGCCGAGCCACATAAGTGGAGTTCAATTCAAGGTACCTTCCTATCTTCAGGCGTAACACTCCTTTCAAAATATTGTTCGACAAGTTGTAGCCAATCTAGAAACTGATGGGAGTCTAAATTCCCTCCAAAGTAAGGTGGACTTCTAAAGTATCTACCATTGGTTTCTCTAGTTGAAGGAGTAACTATATGATGTGTGTCTGTCTTGACTTTCATAACATTGGTCCCAATGGTGTTGTGCATGTGATCTCGGTTGTTCCCATTCATGAGCTTGACTCCTACAATGGGTTGGTTTTATTGGCTCATAGATTCTCCTAGGGGCATGATGATAGGTTTGTGCATAGTGGTGTTCATATGGTTCATAGGAAGGTTTAGCAGTTTGCCATGCCATAGTTGTTTGTGAATCCTGGTGAAGTTTTTAAAAATAATATTGGTAGCAAACATGTACAGAATGTAATAACAAGAAATTAGGATTCAGTTTATGCAATGCAAGCTAAACTAAGTTTGAACTATAAAACATGTCAAGAATCAAGTACTAGTTTCATCTAAAGACAATTCCAGCTTTCAACACTTGAACAAGTCTCGGCTGAAATTGTGACGGCTGAAATGCTATAGGTGTTATGGAGCAAGCAAGTGCAGAAATAGTTTTGGTAGCAATGATAAGATCTACTTAAAGCCACAACAAGGTAGTATTCAACAATATCAGATGTAGACGTAACAATGGATTTCAAAGCAGCGGCAAGTGTTATGGTTTAGCAGGATTGAAGAAATCAGCAAGTGTTGATACATAAACTACTAATTCCAGCAAGATGAGGGTTATGAAATACCATCTTCAAATTCAATACAAGATTTAAATTCAGCAGAACCCATATTCATGTAAATCTAGCAATACCAGATTTAAGTGCAGTAATAGGTGCAAATGCAGCAAGGTTCAGATTCAGCAATCCCACGTGTGTTTAAAGCAAACAAAATGTCTAGAGAAGTTTCCAAATAGTAAGCAACAGTGTGTTCACGGCAGAAATCAGAGTTTTCAGATGTAACAAATCCCAGCTTCAACTTAATACTAGATGGCAATGCCGCAGTATGTATGAAATCCAGTTTAAGACAAACAACACAATGCAGAATCGGCAGATTTTCAGAAACTGCAGAGTGGTAAGCAACAGTAAGTGACACGCTGAAATTCAACTTTGCGCTGAGGGTTTCCAAACCCAGATCAGGCACTATGTAGCCAGTGAGTACCTTGAAACCTATCTATCAGGGAAGATAGCTTTGAAGATAGTCTTAGATCAGAAGTTAACCATAAATCAACAACTTTGCAAACGTTCCAAAAGAAAAAAAAAAAAACCTAGAATGCAGAGTCAGAAACCAGAATGCAGTGTCAATGAGTTTCAACTCTCAACATGCGGCAAAACTTTAAGCCAAAGTTCAGAGAGTTGAGGGCCTATCCTTCCACCAATCTTTATGAATTAAAGATGGTGTATGGCAGAGCCTTTAACAAGGTTAGCACAATAAGACTCAGGGAAGAACTCAGAAAACTCAGAGGCAGAAATGGCACAGAAATGCAGGGAAACAAGTTCAAAGATTCAGCACGGTTCAGCTTGCCTGGTAAGCTATAGTACCCAGCCGAAAATTTCCAGAAATCGGCAAAGGGGAAGAACAACATGTTTCAACGCAAAGATCAGAAAATACATAGCAATTTCAGGAAGCAAACACAGCAATTTCCGAATTTCACAACAAGGACTTTCAACAAACACAATGAGTGCAGGTGTTACCAGTCGACGATCTCAGAAAACTCCAAGGAGACAGGGACAACAGACACTCTAGAACTTTCAGCAAAAAAGGTTCAGGAATCTTCAAAAATTTCTGGAAACAGAGGACATAAGATAGTAGAAAATCTTCTCGGCAAACAAACTCGGCAGATTCATAAAACTTTCCGAAAAACTTAGCAGAAATTCTACTAATGCCGTGACCAGAATAGAAACAAAATCAGAAAATTCAGAAGGACAAACTGAGCACCTAAGGTATGCTCTGATACCACTAATGAATGATGAAATCCTAAGCCCTAGATACCCTTAGGTATGTAGCTCTAAACACACAAGGTAAGCGCAAGATTAAGAGAAGGGTGGAAGGAAAGCACCTAGGGCCCCCTTGAGGGAAGGGGGCCGAAGCCCTTCTGAATCTTCCAAGGCAAGGGCTCCGGAAGCAAGTCCTTAACGGTTGATGATGATGCTTCCAATGTGGTCAGCTTCAGCCCGGATAATGGTTTGCTTGAACTTGGTCTCGGCAATGGAACAGTAGCCTAAGAGAAGGGTGAACGTGGATGATTGGCAGTGGAAACACTAGAGATGATTGAAGGAGGGATAACCGCAGGGGAGCAAGCTCAACCCAAAGAGGAGCAAGCTCAAATCTCACACAAACGCAAACACAAGGTTTTCAGATTCAAAATATTCAAGATTAAAGAGTGCAAAGTGTACAAATGCAAGACTTTAAACCCTACTCTCAACGACTATATTTTCGAGTGACCCTTGGCATTCCTCAGCTGGATTTTGGTTGGCTGTTGATAGTTGTTTGCTGGTATTGATGTGAAGTGGTCTTTTACGCATGCAGAGTTTTGGTGACTGTTGGCTGAAATGATGGTTGGTAATTGTTGATGCAGTGCATTGTCTTGATAGATTTGAGCTGGCATGAACCGGGTCTGATTTGAGCTAAAAACTACTATTGAACCCGAGCTGGTCTTGAGCTGGATGTTGGAATTTGGACTCAAGCTGGATGAATAGAATTGAATGTAGGAATTGATGTAGAAGACTTGAAGTTGATCGACTCCTTGAGCTGACTTGTGTATGAGTGATGTGGAATGTGAGCTTTGTTTGAATGTGGGCTAATCTTCTATGCCAAGGTCATTTGTGGTTGAGGGGCTGGTGCTTGCATGTGCCTTACAGGTGCAAATTCCTAAACAAGAGCAACCTATTACATCAACTACAAAGTAAAATAATGACTTCGAAAGTAAATCCTAGGCTAAATCCTAATACAACAATAATAACAAGTGCTGAAAATAAGATAATGTTGCAACATACAGAAATTAAACAAGTCCCAAAATATCAAAATGCAACAAGTTTCCAAAATGATGTCAAACACAGCTAAGTCCTTGAAGATGTCCCTACATCAGCTATCTCCGGGGGTGAAGAATTCTCCTCCAGAGATTTATGGTAAAGTCTCCAAGACTTTACCATAAATCTCATTCAACCTATCCATAATTGCCCAAGCACCATATCAGCCCAAGACATGCCTTAAAAGCATTCATACCATCAAAGGATAAGGGCTAGGCGCATATTACTTCTTAATGAAGCAATTTTTGCCACCCAAACCCCATTATGCCCCTTAGGCGCCAATGGGGTTGGGTTTCTCCCCATTATACCCTTTTAGCCTATTGTCTCTTCATGACAACTTGTTATTGGGCCTCATTGGGTAAAGAGCTAGCCCAAACTTCATTACATAGGTTGATTAAGCAACTGGATCCAATCTAATGCAATCCTAATCCAAATGTGACCAACCATGGTCAAATATGGGTCAACCTGCCAAAAATGAAGTTTGGCTCCAATAACTCTCTTCCATCTCATCAGGCCCATTGGCACTGATGAAATCTCCCAAATAGATCCGAGCTATCCAATAACACGATCATAAGGCTTCCCGATCAATACGATAACTCGAGTATCAAGCTGTGTGACCATGTAGATTCCTCTAACGCTGGCAGTGCTGACCAAAGGTCACCACAAGCAGTGAGTGGCACATAGCAGTGCATCGCTGCTACCCATGTCATTGGAATGGATATTGACATCGACATCCCCATCATCGCAACTAGGTACAGATGCATTATAGTCTCTTTGCCGAACTGATATCCGATTGGACAAGTGTGTCACCACTTGTTTTCACCCAATCACATGGCTATGACTAAATCAGGTTCTCACCAAGATATGGCCATACACTTTCAGTCATAGAACCATAGAAGAGTTCCATGGATATCAAGCTTCTCTTAGGAAGCGGCAAATCCTTTGTCTGTCCATTGACCTTCTCATATGGGTCATGACATGCTCAATAACAACCGTTATTACCTCCCAACTACAACAAGGTGTTAGGTTGTATCAAAGCAAGTCCTTAACCATATAGAATGGCCAATCACCTCAAGTCAAGGGATCAATGCATCTCCTATTACTTGTGAGGATAACTCATGACACCAAGTCATTGCCTCACAGCGGGTCTATCCAGTATCTCCACCACTGATATACCCATATGTCTGCGTTAGCACCTCGTGCCTAACCAGCCCATATACCAGTCTCACAAGTACCAGAGCTGTCCCATATCCACTCAGGTACATCGACTAGGGACAATCATTTGAGCACAGATCCAATCTGTCACCAGGGACATTATCATGTAAGTACATAATCGCATATGTAAACAAACATAGATAATGACAATGCCAAAAAGATATATGTAAATATCAATGTCAAGTAGTACAAAGATGGACCAAAACTAGGTCCTATGGCATATACACCAACAATCTCCCACTTGCACTAAGACCTAGAAGTTGAGGAATCTCAACCCCATATCTCTAGTGTGACCATCATGCTTCTGCTGCGCCAAAGCCTTAGTCAATGGGTCTGCCAGATTGTTCTCTGTGTCAACTCTACTAATCTTGATATCACCTCTGTCAATGATCTCTCTGATCACGTGAAATCTCCTGAGTATGTGTTTGGACCTTTGATGAGACCGTGGTTCCTTTGCTTGTGCAATTGCCCCATTGTTGTCACAATAGAGCTCAATGGGATCCACTGCACTTGGAACCACCTGAAGTTCAGAAATGAAATTCTTGATCCAAACGGCTTCTTTGGCTGCTTCAGAAGCAGCCACATACTCAGACTCGGTTGTAGAATTAGCTACAATGGACTGCTTAGAACTCTCTTAGCTCATAGCACTTCCATTTAATCTGAACACATAGTCTGTCTGCGATCTGAAGTTGTCAAGGTCAGACTGGAATGACGCATCAGTGTAGCCGTGCATACTGAGGTCTTCCTATCCCCCATAGACCAAGAATAGATCCTTAGTTCTTCTCAGATACTTAAGAATGTTCTTTACAGCCACCCAGTGTTGTAAACTAGGATTGGATTGGTATCGGCTGGTTATGCTCACAACATAAGTCACGTCTGGTCTAGTACACAACATTGCATACAAGATCGATCCCACTGCCGAAGCATAGGGCACTCGACTCATGTCATCCCTCTCAGCCTGTGTGGTAGAACACTAGCTCTTTGAGAGAGTAAGGCCATGTCTCACTGGAAGGTATCCTTTCTAGGATTGCTCCAAATTGAACCTCTCCAGGACCTTATCAATGTAGGTACTCCGACTAAGGGCCAGGAGCCTCTTGGATCTTTCCCGATAGATCCTCACACCTAGGATATAGGCGGCCTCCCCTAAGTCCTTCATCTCGAAACACTTCCCCAACTATGTCTTCACAGCTTGCAGACTAGGGATGTCGTTTCCAATGAGCAGTATGTCATCGACATACAAGACCAGAAAAGTCACCAAGCTCCCATTGAATTTTCTGTATACACAGGCGTCATCTTCGCTTTTGATAAAGCCATAATCTCTCATAGCTTCATAAAACCGAAGATTCCAACTTCGAGATGCTTGCTTTAATCCATAAATGGATTTCTTTAGCCTGCAGACCTTACTGGCATCTGCAGGATGAATGAAGCCATCAGGATGTGTCATGTACAAATCCTTAGTCAGCTTCCCGTTAAGGAATGCTGTCTTCAAAACCATCTGTCATATCTCATAATCATGATGTGCAGCTACAGCAAGCATAATCCGAATGGATTTGATCATGGCAACCGGCGAGAAAGTTTTATCATAGTCCACCCCGTGGACTTGTTTGAATCCCTTAGCCACTAGTCTACCTTTATAGGTAACTATGTTGTCATCCATGTCTGTCTTCCTCCTGAAGACCCACTTACACCCTATGGGTTTTACCCCATTAGGCAACTCAACCAAATCCCAGACTTGGTTAGCTGACATGGAATCCATCTCAGATCACATGGCCTCAAGCCATCTCTCGGATTCCGGTGCACTAACCGACTCATCATAGGTTTTGGGTTCATCCTCAATGATGAAGATCCCATCGTGTTAGGTCGGTAGTGACCCATACCTCTTAGGTGCACGATGAATCCTCCCAGACCTACGTGGGGCCTGTGTCTAAGCCTCAAGTTTCCCAGCAACCAGTGCAGGTGGCTCAGGTTCCATCTCCTTGTCTTGTGGTTGCACTTGGACCTCGTCCAAGTCAAACTTGCTCCCACTGACTTCTTTTATGAGAAATTCTTTCTCTAGAAAGATAGCACCCCAAGCAACAAAAACTTTGTTCTCGGTGGGAACATAGAAGTAGTATCCTTTAGTTTCCTTAGGATACCCCCACAAAGATACATTTATCATATCTAGGTTCTAGCTTGCTAGAATCCAAATGTTTGACATAGGCCTCACATCCCCAGATCCTGATAAAAGTTAGATTAGGGCATCTTCCACTCCATTCCTCATATGGTATCTTGGAGACACTCTTGGATGGAACGTTATACAGTATAAGAGAAGCTGTCTCAATTGCATGCCCCCAGAATGAGGGAGGTAGAGTTGCATGACTCATTACAGACCGAACCATGTCCAACAGGGTTCGATTTCTCCTTTCAGACACACCATTCCATTGAGGTGTTCCAGGAGGAGTGAGTTGGGATAAGATCCCACACTCTCTCAGATAGTCAAAGAACTCACCGCTCAGGTACTCTCCACCACGATCTGATCGAAGAGCCTTAATGGATCTACCAAGCTGGTTCTCTACTTCATGTCTGAACTCCTTAAATTTCTCAAAGAATTCAGACTTATGTCTCATCAAGTAGACATAACCATATCTACTGATGTCATCAGTTAATGTGATGAAGTAGTTGTACCCTCCTCTGGCCTATTTATTGAATAGCCCACACACATGACTATGTATGAGATCCAATAAACCTCCTGCCCTCTCACCAACCTTGGTGAAGGGCGCCTTTGTTATTTTCCCTAACAAACAAGGTTCACAAGTATCAAATTCCTCCAAGGAACTTGAATCTAACAACCCATTTGCATGGAGTTGTTGGATGCGATTCTTGTTTATATGTGCCAATCGACAATGCCATAGGAAAGCACCAACTGAACCACTCAGTTTGGTCCTTTTACTATTTATGTTACAAATAGAGTTATCCATGTCCAACGCATATAGACCATTGCACACAGTACCCTTCCCAAAGAACATATTTGCAAATGAAAAAGAACAAGAGTTCATATTTATTTCAAACTTAAATCCCTTCTTTGCCAAGTAAGGAATGGATACAATGTTCTTAGTAAGCGAAGGTACAGAATAGCAATTGTCTAACTCTAATTGAAGTCCAGAAGGCAGGGAGAGAGTCAAAACTCCTACAGCAATAGCAGCAACCTGTGCCCCATTTCCAACTCGTAGGTCAATCTCTCTAGGCCACACCGATCTACTTTTCTTGAGCCCTGCATATTTGTACAAATATGAGCTCCACATGCGGTATCCAATACCCATGACGTAGAAGTAGAAAGGTTGACTTCAGTAACATAAATACCTGAGCATGAAGACGAAGTCTTGCCTCTCTTCTTCTCATTCTGAAGTCGCACCATGTCCTTTATCATGTGAGGTGGTCCTCCACATGAGTAGCACTTGTTATTCGTAACTCTTTCCATCTTTATCTTCAATGTCTTAGTTAAGTCCTTTGGCTCAACACATTGAATGTCTACTTTAGGAGGGTTGAGCTCAACCAATTCATCAAAGAGCTGCCTTAGATTAGAAATAATCTCAGAGGCACTCTTAGATTCATATTGCCCTCTTAATTCGGGTGACATGTTGGTTAGCATCATACTAGCAACTTCTAAAGTATCAACCTAATGCTTATCATAAGCATCCTTCTCAGCCGCTGAGGCCAAGCATGGAAGTGGCTTAGGAATTGGCTGCTCTAGGACATAGAGCTTCCTCTCGAGCTTGAGCACATTTCTCAAGTTCATATACCAATCTAGTAAGTTGGATCCAACCAACTTATCCCTTTCTAGGGTAAATCGCAATGACCATCTGCCATTGTTCATAGTCATTGTTCTACAACAACCAAGAAATAGCAGATTAGTACTACTTCGAATCATTTAAACTGGACTTATTTTAAATGATTATGAATCTCTCTATTTTAATCGAATTGACAACCCACAAAGTCAATCAGGAAATTTAAGATTTCCTAGTGAGATGGGATCCTTATTTCACATGAGGTTTCACGTCCCATGAGGGTGGGATGAGATGCACAAAGTGACCCATATTTCTTAAGGTGGGCATGCCGACCGGTTGCTCCGAGCAACTCCCCTTGTTGAGATAGTCTAGGCATTTCATGTCCCGCGAGGGCTGGATACAGCATAAAACCCTAACCTCTCAACATTGCCTCTAGAGTTTCATCATGTGCCCAGCACATATGAAAATCTAGTCAAGTCCATTCCTAACCGTTATGCCTAGGGCGAACGAGTTTCCTTGCAAAGGCACGCCCAGGTTAAAACTGGAATGGGGAAACCATTGCCACCACGCACTTTCTAAAGATTAGTGGGTGTGTCCCACGAGGGTGGGAAATAGTTCACAACACCACTGATCGATAGCTTAGTGAGGGCTGCGCGTTAGAAGGCTACTAGACTTGATATTTTAATGAGGGTTTTGTTTAAGGTCTCATCAATTTTATCTTAGGTCTAACAATGCAGGCATGCAATCCTATAGTGATAACATAATGATAAAACATCACAGGCATGCTTTAGCAGATACTGAAAGTAGTAAAAGAATGATGTGATCATAGCCTATTCAAGACATTGAACCAACCCATGCCAAAAGTAGGTTCAACTCTTGACCTAGGATTCAAGCCCCCTAAAACTAGACCTAGCCTAGCCGACCTCTAGCTTGGTCTTCAAGGTTGGCTCCATGGTCCTCCTATCCATGGTTTAGCTCTCAAACCCTAGAGGTAGTTCTAGGGAAACCCTAGAAGAAAACCCCATGGTTCGGCCAATGTCATAGGCTTCCTCCAGGGAAGGTGCGCCATCAAGCAAGCCACAAGAGGGATAGCACACAAGCACAAGGCTCGGCCAAACCCTAACTTGCGCCCCCATGCAAGGATGCGCTGTCTTTGAAGAAACTTCTTGCGCCACCAAGCAAGGTGCGCAAGCTTCAAGCATGCGCCAATCTCCAAGTACAAGCGCTACCCTAATCTTCTTCTTAATTAAAAGCAAAAAAGAAAAGCGGCACGCAGACCTCACAAGGATACATCACAGGCATGCAAAAGGGCTTGACTCATGACCACAACATTATGCACAACCAAGGTATTTACTCATGCAATTCTACATGCTCATGAAAAACATAAAATCTGAAATTTTACTTTTTCATAAAACAAGTCTCTTTTCCTCATCTTCTTATCATAAATCTTTTAGTTATTCGCGATTAATTTTTCAAGATGATTTCATAGATCCTTTCGGCTGGCAATTTTGTCAGATCAAGAGACCCGACCAGTCCGAAGACACAATGCCCGTCCGACTTGACAAAACTACGTGTGCCTTTGATATTTAAATCAAGCAAGAAAAATAACCCAAAAATCCAAAAGAGATTCACAAGAGGATAGGAACAAGAAACCCTAATTTTCCTACTTAGAAAAATCGTTTGTCATGTGATAATGCAATTTTCAAAAATTGAGATATGGCATGTGAGCATGGAAAAGCATGTAATTACATCGTTCGAGTCTCGCAAGTCCCTCTAATACCACTATTGGGAAATCCCGGGGATATTTTACAATTTTCAGAGATAGAGATTACACAAATACATTGCACAGCGGAAGCAATATCCCCGAAATGAGCCAGTCCCAAAAACCCAGTGAAGATCGCATGCGACGGAGTCGACACGATGAGATAGAAAATACCTTAAAGCAAGACAAGACCGATGTCGAGATAGGCCCCCAAGAGTGTGCCCTTTGCAGTCTCACACACACGGATGCCTCGAGTCCTCTTCTTCCATGCCCGGTGCTAGCCTTGGGAAGAAGATCCAAGCCTTTGAAAAGTCCTCCTCTTCACTTACGCCACATTCAAGAGAGAAGGTGCCAAAGAAAGAAAGGGAGGAGGAAGAGCCGCCAAGGAGAGTCTACTTCTTCTCTTGCGCCACCTTTGATGAAGATGCGCCAAGAGCAATGAGAAGGAGAGTACTTGCGGCAAAGGAAGAAGACACCACTAAGCTTTTGTCCTCTATGCATCAAGAGGAGAAGAGGAAGAAAAGTTTGCGGCAATCTTGATGGAAGAAGAAGCTTACGCCAACCCTTGAAGCCCTTCTTAGTGTTCTCACGCCCCCAAGGAATTGAACAATAAGAGAGAGGCGGCTAGGGTCCAATAAATAGGGCAAGAGGTGGTTTGGGCAAGGGCTAGGATCATGACAAGTGTGTGGCTAGGATGAGGGGGTTTGAGGCAAGGAAAGTCTCCAAGACTTTACCATAAATCTCATTCAACCTATCCATAATTGCCCAAGCACCATATCAGCCCAAGACATGCCTTAAAGGCATTCATACAACCAAAGGATAAGGGCTAGGTGCATATTACTTCTTAATGAAGTAATTTTTGTTGGGGTATGCCCTTAAGGCTAATGTTTGAGGCCTTGGGATTGTATCAGTATCATGTAATAAACTCTTATGTTTATAAGGGCATGGTTATTATTCAGGTTGCTACATTGTCTGCTGCAATATATATATGTTCTTCTGAATAATGTCTCGAAGCTGTTCAGCTAGGCTGACATGCAGTTAAGTCCTTAGTCGATATATCTTGGTGAACATGAGACAGCCTTGATATGATTGAGACTAATATGTGTTCTAATCTTATAGGATGCTTCGAGCATGGAATAAGATGTAGACTCATGGGTACATTGGATGTACTGGACTGACCCTACTAGGATATTCAATTGCTTGTCACAATGTGAATAATCCTTGATTGTAACAAGTGGCACATTTCCTCTGACTTGAGATCACTTGTGTTTTCTAAATGATGATTGTCATTGTTTTGAGGTAGTTCAATATCATTTGAAACATAATGATTATAGACTATCTTGGATGGTGAGCTTGAGTCAGGTTAGGGCACTAGTGATAGATATAGGATTGCCGTCTCCTTGTTTAAGGAGTGTGATGTTCTAAAGGGGCCCCCCTGGATGAGATGATTGAGAAAGTGTATGGCCATACCCAGGTGACTCTGTTCATCTGATCTAATCATGCTCATCATATTGGAGTTACAAGCTTGACAGGCTTGTCCAATAAGAACATCCAGTGGCAAAGGAAACATGTATGCCTTGTGAAGTTGATTCACACTTGTGCTGTGGTTTGGGTGTAGTCTTGGAAGACTCTTTCCTTTATATCGGGAGACAGTGATATGTTGCTAGATACCCCTCACTGATCGTGATAACGTGAGTTATCGTTACCGACATTTAAAGGAAACCTTCAGGGTCGCACAATTTGATGATATGACTTACTTAAGTCAGATCGTGTGGACTGAATTGTTCAGGTTCAGTTTAAAGGGAATTAATCTCTGATTGTAAGCGAGATCTGGTCTGATCATGTTTGATTGATTAGGGCTTGAGATCGGTAAGCTTCGATCGAGAGAATGGATGCTAGATCGGTGAGATCAGGAGCATCAAAGAGATGAACGGTCAGATCTGGAGCCTTAGGGTTTAATTGAGATCTAGACCAAGTGGCTTGGGTTATTTGGTATTTGAACAGAATCAAATTAAACCAGCTCATGGATGAGCGCTTGGTTCAAATCTAGAACAAGTTGCGATTGGGGTAAAACTTCATGGTCGCATGAAGAGGTGGTTTACTATTTTTAGAAGCCACTTTCACACGCCTCACGTCGCCACATTGCTCTCTCTCCTTTCTTGTGCCCCGCCTCTTCCTCTCGAAAAAGAACTCTTGTATGTGTAAAGGTGGACAAGAAAAGAAAGAAGGAGACTCTCGCCAAGCAACTCTCCATCCCTTCCATTCGATCAAGGACGCCTTTGGAACCTTGCTAGCACAAGGAGCACCAAGGAAGTGAGCGCATTCTCATCTTGTGTGCGCATCCTCTGGAGAAGATCTCTTTTGGTCTTTGATTTCAAGACATCGTCCAAGCGATGGCAATGGTGAGAACTTTTCTTATCTATTCAAGTTTTGATAGTTGATCGTATAATGCATGCTATCCGATTCTATGAAACCCTAGTATCCGCTGCCCATATTCATATTTGCGCCACTTTAGGGTTTCGCCCCCTTTATGCAACCTTCAATTTTTGCCACCCAAACCCCATTATGCCCCTTAGGCGCTAATGGGGTTGGGTTCTGCCCATTATACCCTTTTAGCCTATTGCATATTCATGACAACTTATTATTGGGCCTCATTGGGTAATGAGCTAGCCCAAACTTCATTACATGGGTTGATTAAGCAATTGGATCCAATCCAATGTAACCCTAATCCAAATGTGACCAACCATTGTCAAATACGGGTCAACCTGCCAAAAATGAAATTTGGCTCCAATAACTCTCTTCCATCTCATCAGGCCCATTGGCGCTGATGAAATCTCCCAAATAAATCCGAGCTATCTAATAACTCGATCATAAGGCTTCCCGATCAAAATGAAAACTCGAGTATCAAGGTGTGCGACCCTATAGGTTCCTCTGACGCTGGCAGTGCTGACCAAAGGACACCACAAGTAGTGAGTGGCACCTAGCAGTGCATCGCTGCTACCCAGGTCATTAGAATGGATATCGACATCGACATCCCCATCATTGCAACTAGGTACAAATGCATTACAATCTCTTTGCCGAACTGATATCCGATTGGAGAAGTGTGTCACCACTTGTTTTCACCCAATCACATGGCTATGACTAAATCAGGTTCTCACCAGGGTATGGCCATACACTTTCAGTCATAGAACCATAGAGGAGCTCCATGGATATCAAGCTTCCCTTAGGAAGCGGCAAATCCTTTGTCTGTCCATTGACCTTCTCATATGGGTCGTGACATGCTCAATAACCACCGTTATTACCTCCCAACTACGGCGAGGTGTTAGGTTGTATCAAAGCATGTCCCTAACCATATAGAAAGGCTAATGACCTCAAGTCAAGGGATAAATGCATCTCCTATTACTTGTGAGGATAACTCATGACACCAAGTCATTGCCTCACAGCGGGTCTATCCAGTATATCCACCACTGATATACCCATATGTCTGTGTTAGCACCTCGTGCCTAACCAGCCCATATACCAGTCTCACAACTACCATAGCTATCCCATATCCACTCTCAGGTACATCGACTGGGGACAATCATTTGAGCACAGATCTAATCTGTCTCCAGGGACATTATCATGTAAGTACATAATCGCATATGTAAACAAACATAGATAATGATAATGCCAGAAAGATATATATAAATATCAATGTCGAGTAGTACAAAGATGGACCAAAACTATGTCCTAGGGCATATACACCAACAATACCCACCTCTAGCTTGTTTGTTGAAAGGCCCACACACATTGCTGTGTATTAGCTCCAACAAACCTGTGGCCCTCTCACCATGCTTGGTGAATGGAGCTTTGTCATTTTTCCCAACAAACAAGGCTCGCACTGGTGTAGGAGGAACCAGCACTACAAAGGAGGAGGATCTGGTCCCAAAAGAACACCAGAAAATGTCTCTACGAGCCAAACACGGGCAGGCCATGCATGCAAACACGGGTGTATTCGGCTCGTCGAAATCCTACAACACTGAACATGGCCATGCATTTGAACATGGGCAGGCCGTGTTCACCTCGGCAAATCCTAGAGACCCTGAACACGGGCGTGCATCTGAACACAGGTAGGCCGTGTTCGTCTCGGCGGAAGATGGGAAAGACGGTGATTTCAGACGCGAACAAGAACATGGCTGTGCATCTAAACATGGGCAGGCCGTGTTCACCTCGGCAGATCCTGGCAACCCCAAACACGGGCGTGCCCCCCAACATGGGCAAGTCGTGTTCTCTTCTGTGTATTTTGGCGAACTCAAACACGGGCGTGTTTTATAATATGACTTTTGAGTACTTGATTACCATCTAGGGGTGTGACAGCGTGCCTCTGAACACAGGCAAGCCGTGTTCCCCTCTATGGATTTTGGCAAACCCAAACACGTGCGTGCCTCAAAACACGGGCAAGCCGTGTTCTCTTCTGTGGATTCTGGCGAACTCGAACACGGCCGTGCTCTCCAACACGACCAGGCCATGTTCGCCCCTGAAGACTTGCTAAAGCCCCGACGACCCCGTTTCGACGTGCACAACCTTCCCTACCATGTCCATCCATCCAAAGAGGATCTGAAAAAGCCCATCAAGGAGGAAATTCGGCAGTCCCAATGTCCATCCCATCCATCGGACCATTACATGGGGGTTGTTAGCCCGTTATCAATCCATACCGTGGTGCTTCCACCGAAGAGCCTTGCAACCCAACCTCATGAAGGCCTAGTCCAAGATGGACCACACAATCATCTCAACAATACTCCCCAAGAGCGCACAACGACGGTTGTGACCCAGCCCACAATGTCGAAACTCTACTGTTTCATCGTGGCGTGCTCCGAATGCGTCTAACCACCCGGCCGTACTCCAAGACGAAGAATCAAAGGACATGCACCAGTTTCACTTTAATTGTTAGAAGTTTTTTTTATTTTATCTTTAGCTGCAACTTGACCTCTTTTTGGGCTGCAATAGTAGGTAGTTAGTTGGGATTCTTATTCCCTACTAGTTTGTCTTGTTCCCTCCCCTCTTGTTCTATAAAAGAGGAGGTTGGGCTAGTTAATCTTTAGTTCTCTAGTAGCTTGTAGAGTCCTCCTGGTGAGCTAAGTGCCTCCAGTCGGTAGAAGTCTTAGTCGGTGCTTCGGCTTCTGCGTTTGTAAGAGTCGTGGTTGGTGCCTTGACTCAGAGTTGTTTCCTGCTTTCAAAGAAGTAAATCCCATCGGCATCGGTGGGTCAGGTTCGCTTGTTTATTCACATTTCATTCGATGTTCTATTCCGCCGTGTGCTTTCCTTCGTTCCCTCGCCCATGAGCATCCGAGCGTCAGAGGCGTGGATGATTTCCTGCTTGTGGCTTGGCTGCAGGTGCATAGGTGCGCGAGCTGAACCCCGCGAACCCTTCACCCCGTAACGTGCTGTGCATAAAGTTGCTTGAGAGGTTAGTGAGTAAATTTTGCATAGTTGGGTGCCGTCGGTTTCCCTCTAGCATTTGTATTGCCCCAGAACAGATTTGCGCTAATTTCTCGTGCTTCTTGCTATTTTCTGAATGCTTTTTACTTCCCTCATCTCAAGACCCTCTCACGATTTCCGTGCATTGTGTAAACACTGTATAGTATGGCTTTAAGGACCTCCCACCTATAGTAGCCTCATCACGCACTCATCAAATTCCTCGAATGAATCTGAATCCAAGAACCCATTTGTACAGAGTTGTTGGATGCGATTCTTGTTGATGTGCCCTAAACGACAGTGCCAAAGATAAGCATTGGTATAACCACTTAGCTTGATCCTTTTAGCATTTACTTTGCACATAGAACTTTGCATGTCTGAGATATACAGCCCATTGCACAGTGTGCCAGATCCATAGAACAGATATGCCACTGAAAAAGAATAGGTGTTCTCCTTTATCGCAAAGCTGATCCTTTCCTCGCCAGGGCAGGAATAGGTGTTCTCAAGGTTCGACACCAGTCCAACTCGTCCTCCTAAAGGACATATCGCAGTTTTAATCCTCTATTGTTCGTAGACATGATCTACAACAAAAGATATGTAGATTAGTACCACATTTTCAATCATTTAATCTGGACTTGAAATAAATGATTGTTTCTCACTATTTATCAAAATGACAACCCTCTCATGTCAATATGAGAAACCACAGAATTTCCAATGTAAGATGGGATCCTTGTTCCTCACACAGTTTCGCATCCCGCTATGGCAGGATGAACTGCATGTGGTGACGCATGTATCACAAGGTAGGCATGCCAGCCAATTGCGACTGGGCAATTCCTCATCTCAAGACAGTTCAGGCATATTGTGCCCAGCTAGGGCTGGAACAACATAAAGCCCTAACTTCTTGAGAATGCCTCTAGAAATATCCATCATGTGTTTCACATATATGAATAATCTAGTCAAGTCCAACCTAACCATTATGCCCAGGGCCAACAAATTCCTTGCTAAGGCACGTCCAGAATTTTAACTAGACTAGGAAAAACATTGTCACCTCATGCCTTCTAAAGATAGATGGGTGTGTCCACTAGGGTGGAAACAATGCATAGCACCATCGATCGATAGTTTGACGAGGGCTACGCGTCAGAAGGCTTTTTAGAATAGGACTTGATATGATTGTGAGAGGGTTTGGGTGGTGTCTTTACCATATTAGTTTTATCTTTATGTCTATCATTACAGGCATGCATTCCTATAGTGATAACAAAAAATAAAACAAGCATGCATGATATCAAAAGCAGTAAAAGATGATATGTTTATAGCCTAGACAAAGGAAACAAGCCCCTAGACCTAGACGTGACACCTAGCACTACTTGAGCTCTAAGAAACTCGCTCATGCTCTAAGCCATCAGCTCCTTGCTCTGAGTGCATCAGGGTCTTGTTCCAACCCTAGGTGCGCCGTCTAGGTCCCATGTCCTCCTGTGTTAGCTTGCAACCCCTAGCCTCCTCCTATGGTTCGGCCAACACACTCCTCTGCCCTTGTTTGCTCGCAAACCCTAGGCTCCTCCTAGGGTTCGGACAACATGGGGTGCCACCATGACCCAAGAGGGGGCTATTTTTGTGCCACCTATAGATCAGCCCCAGAAAACCCTTATATGTGCCTCTAGGAAGTCCTAGAAGCCATTAGGGTTTAAGCCAAGCCATAGGTTACACAAACCCTTCTCATCTGCCCCTTATCCTTAATATGCGCCCCTAGAGAAGACCCCTAGAAGCCACCAAGGATTCGGCTAAGAGAAGGCTACCCTATCTTGGTTAGATGCGCATGAGAGAAGTCTTGATGTGCTATTGTCTTTCCTAATCTTTAACTTTAATTTACAAAACAAATAAAGGAAATAAGGGCAGCGTGCAGGTCTCA
This sequence comes from Costus lasius, assembly GCA_027563935.2. Taxonomy (NCBI): domain Eukaryota; kingdom Viridiplantae; phylum Streptophyta; class Magnoliopsida; order Zingiberales; family Costaceae; genus Costus; species Costus lasius. Next base: position 57,302,450 of record CM050454.1, on the reverse strand, counting down.
CAATAATACATCCCAGGCATGCTTTAGGGCTTGTCTATAACTATATCATATGTATAAAGAAAAACACCTAAGACATGCTCTTCTATAGGCAATGAAAAACTACAAAAATCAAATTTTAGTTTTTCATTATAAAACATATTCGTTAAATCTTAGCGATCTTATTGAAAATTCAGATTTTTCGTTTTCTTTTAGGAGTCTACAAGTGGCCATATTGATGGAGGCAGGGACCACAACCCACGAAGATACAAATGGAGTCTACGAGTACCTTAGTCAAAGGCCAAAAGGTTCGCGAATAAGCTAGCAAGCTCAATCAATAAAGCTAGCTCAATAATAGAAGGAATCACTTCAACCACAAGTGCGGCTCAAGACATTCAAGCTCACTTAGAAAATTTGCCGCATACTCAATAAATTTTACAAATCAAGCCAAATCTAGCTATATTCCTGTGCACTTCAAACAAGCCATTCAAGGAGCTCATCCAACGATCATCCTCATGCCAACGCTCATCAAGGAATCATCAATTCTCCAACAATCTACAAACAAGGCATGCGATTACTCCCAGCTAGCCAATTGGAGATTTTGTCAAACACCAGCCAAGCTCGACTTCATTGCGGCAAACAAAGAAACCTCAATGTCTCGCTTGCTAATCGAAGATGGAAATAGCAACGTTCATTCAACCCACAAGGAAACTGCAATGTTCACCCAGCAACGTTCGCTTGCGAAGCTTCTCCTATATGTATCTCGCATTCACGATTGTAATCGGTAGACTTGATGAATTTTGAATGGAAATGGTTTTCTTCCTCTTCTATAAATGCTCTCCTCCCCTCTTCTCCAGATGTCGAGCACCTTGTTCTTCTCCTCTCCTCCTTCTAGGGCCGAGCCCCTCCCTCCTCCCTTCTTCTCTAATCTTCCTCCTCCCGAAATCAGCCAACCAATTATGTGTTCCCAGGATTTCCTAAATTTCGTGACCTCGCCACCAACGATCCATCGGCCAAATCTCTACGATACTTCGTTCATCACCTCACCTTCCCTAGACGAAGCTTCGGCCGCAGGCATCTGTCCATCCACCGGTTCAATCACCGGAATCGAAACGCTGACCAGATCCCTTGTTCTCGCCCAGCCTTCTGCCTAGTTCCGCCCTTCATCGTCGTTCTCCTCCGACCAGCCACCACCCGTCTCCAAACTCTGGCCATCTCTCTGCCATCATCATAAGGACCTCCAGCCGTAACAGGTCCGACGATCGTGCACCACCGGACGATCGCCGATGAACCCTGCCCCACTCCCGCACATCCCCTGTTTCTAGATCTTCATGTTTTCTGCTTAAGTTTCCTCCTTTGTTAATCTGATTACATTTGTTCTCGCAGGTATTTTAAGCAATCGGCGCCACTAAAACCTTGAACTTTAATGCCAATAGGAAGAACTCATCTTGCTCTACTAGTTGGATGAGTTGATCCAACTGAAGTGACAATGGATCAACCTGAAAACCATAACAACTTTTCATATCTGATTTACTCCTACACTTGTTTAAAAACTAATCTGAATAGCCTTCTCCTTGCTAGTATTCCACGGGCTTGGACCTCATAGAACCCTTGATCTCTTACCCGATCAGGAAGAATACATCTCATTCTACCTCTTTGATAAGTTGGTATCATAGAAGAATCAACGGTTCAATTTAGGAGGCATTGCAAAGTTTGCAATCAGATAAAATTTCTATACTGTTTTTAATGAATGATCTGAATAGCTATATTGTTGCAGATATTATACATGCCTCATAGCTCTTCACCATGCGTTTCAAAAGAACTAGTTTTGTCCTACATCTAGGCTTAATCGATTCGAATTTTGGATCTATGGATTTTCCTACAAGGCATAACAACTGTTTGTAAATGATTAAATTTTGCCCTGGAATTCTGATTGCTATTTTCTGGCTGCATTCTGAAATTTAACTTTTCTAAAAAATTAAAAATTAAAAATTAAAATTAGTATTAATTAGAAGTTTTAAATCTCACGCTTCCTCCCTGCATCATATATATACCCTGATTATTGCTTTTGCTACTTGCAATCCCTAACTTGTACAAAGTAGGGCAATCGCCCAATTCATGCCCCGAAATCTAGATACAAGTCTCACACTATGGGTGATGCAGGAGAAGACAACATGGAAGAAGGGGAAAATCTACTCCAGAAGGTGCCCCAAAAATTTTCTAGCGAAAAAAGTCACTTCTAGACCGAGAAAGTTTCTGTGGATTCCGGCACAAAAGCCATGGGCCGAGGAACAACTCACAGCCAGACCGTGGAAGTTACTGCCCAAAATATGGTGATTCTCGATGGAAACAAAGTCACGCTGCAACTACAAGACAAAAGAAAACAAACTTCCACCTACTATTCCTTGAAGCTGCCGCATATTCTTCATACGGAGGCGACCGGGGCGGTTAGACACGTTCGGAGCACACCGTGACGAAGCAGCAGAATTTGGACGTTGTGGGCTGGGTTACTATGGAAGTGGCGCGCTCTTGGGCCATGTTGCTGAGATGGTTGCGTGGCCCATCTAGGGTTGGGCCTTCCTGGGGATAGCTGGCCACGCCCTTGGGTGGGAGAACTTTGGTGTGAATTGACAACGGGCTGATCACTCCCACGAAATGGTCCGGCGGTCGAGAAGTGCATTGAGATCACCATATTTCCACCTTGTTGGGCTCCTTTGAATCCTCCAAAGATGGGTGAACATGGTATGGAGGGTTGTGTACGTCAAAACGGGGTCGATGGGGCAGATCTGCAGCTTCAGGGGGAGTCGCAGCCTGGCCATGGCATTTTCCACGGCCGTGACTTTGCCCGCATCGGAAATCGCCAGTTTTCGCAAGTGTGCCAAAATCCACAGAAACTTCCACGGTCTGGCCGCGGCATTTTCCTCGGGTGTGACTTTGTTCGCCAGTTTTCTCGATCATGCCAAAATCCGTGCTAAAACCTATAGAAACTTTCGCGGTCTGGCCGCGGCATTTTCCTCGGCCCGTGACTTTTGTGCCAAAATCCACAGAAACTTCCTCAGCCTGGCTGTGGCATTTTCCTCGGCTCATGACTTTGTTCGCGTCGAGAATCATCGTGTTTTGGGCAGAAACTAACACGGTCTAGCCGTGACTTTTTCCTCAGCCCGTGGCTTTTGTGCTGGAATCCACAGAAACTTCCTTGGTCTGGCCGTGACTTTTTCCACGACTCGTGACTTTTCGCCAGAAAATTTTTTGGGCACCTTCTGGAGCAGATTTTCTCTTTCTTCCATGTTGTCTTCTCCTGCATCAATGGGTCTATCCCATGAGTATGAGGAGAAATAAATTCTCACACATAGGGTCTATCCCAATGTGTAGAAACTGAAATCATGAATATCATAAGAGCGAGAAATAACAAACCTACTATTTTTCTACACATAAAATGTGGCATAAATATTTTCAAAAAATTTTCTATGACATGCGCATGCTAGAAAAATTCATTCACCGATGTATCTCGTAACCTCGCTCTAATACCACTGTTGGGAATCCCCGGGCTATTTTAAAAAAATGGAAATAGCAAAAGCATGCCCGAAAATGAGATTCCTAATTCAACAATAAGGACAATCTTACGAAGACTACAAAGAATGTGATAGGGGGTATACCTTACCTAACAGTTTAAAGCTGACGATGGCAATCTGAGACACACAAGGGCCCCTCCTCTACAATCGTGCACACAAAGACTACCTCAAGACTCCTCCGCTAGGAGGTATACCTTACTTAATAGTTTAAAGCTGATGATGGCAATCTGAGATGCGCAAGGGCCCCTCCTCTACAATCGTGCACACAAAGACTACCTTGAGACTCCTCTGCTCCACGCACGTGCTAGCTTCAGGAGAAGAGATCCACACCTCTAATGTCTTCTCTACTTGCGTGAATCACCAAGACCATGTGCCAAGGAGAAGGAGAAGTGTTGGCGATAAAGAGTGAGTAGCACTACCACTTGTCCCAACCTTGATGCAAAAACTTTTATGTGTTATCACCTTCAAGACCCTCACGCCAAGGAGGAGAGGGGAGGCGAAAAATCTCCCAAGAGAGCCTCTCTATTTATAATAGATGAACCAAATATTCTTGGAGATATTTATCCATATGGGACATTGTTCAGGCGCCTACTTGATTTTACCATTAAATAGATCAATATACTTAATATAAAATGCACCTATCCCAATTAATTAGCCAAGATAAAAATTCTCTTGCCAATTAAGAATTTATTTTATTCATGTGACAAAAGTGTCAAGTCTAAACTTGCACTAAGACCCTTGTTCGACTCATTTTGACAACACAGGTCAAACGTGGTTCACTAGAGGTCCACTAGTGGTCAAACATGAACTAAATAAAATCTTGTCTCCATAGAAGAAATCTCAAAGCATCAACTTCCCAAATGATCCAAATCATACAATGATTCGATCGGAAGCTAACTGATCAATACGGAGTTTCTAGCGTCTAGGTGTGCGACACTATAGGTCCCTCGGACATTGGCAGTGATGACCTCATCATCACAAGCAGTGAGTGGCACCTAGCAGTGCATCGTCGCTACCCAAGTCATCGGAATAAATGTCGCCATCAACAAACTTAAACTGTTATAAGATATATAAGTATACATGTCCCTTTTGCCATGCTGATCGTCCAAGTCAGACAAGTGTGTCATACTTGTTTATTCCAACTCTAATGGTCATCACTCTATTCAAGCTTATCCTGGGTGTGGCCACACACTTTTAGTCATGGACCATATAGGGGCTCATGGATATCAAGCATCCCCGCTGGGAAGGGACAAATCCTCTATTGGCAAGATGCATCTCTACATAGCTCATGACATGCTAATGTAAGAGGACCTTCCTCGATAGCTCTAGAATAAGAGAAACATGGCTATTCTATGGATTTCCCTCCAAACAAGATTCCACCTCTCCTAAAAAGTTCAAAGGGACCCAACGCAATCACAATAAGGTGATCTCAATGTTCAAGTAAACCACTAGAGCGGTACACGGGTGTCATCAGTCCATTATTAGCCTACACGGAGGTGCTGCGACCTATGTGCTTGGCACCCCGGCCACCTGAAGACCCTGTCAATGATCGCTACCACAACCAGTTGACTCACACAGCCCAGGAAAGCGCTAGCATGTTCATGAATCAGCCCACCATCAGCAAATTTGGCTATTTCATCGCTACATGCTCCGAGATGGTTTGACGACTTAGTTGCAGCCCAGGAGACCCAGCCCATGTGACCAGCTTCAGATTCCCTCATCTACATTATTTAGTAGTAGTTAGTATGAGTTAGTTAATGCTTGCATCAGCAGCATCTTGACTACTTTTAGTTAGTTAGAGAAGGTAGTCATGCTTGTAGTGTGTTATTTCCTAGTCATGCTTATGGTGTGTTATTCCTTAGTCATGCTTGTTGTGTGATATTCCCTCCCTTACTCTATAAAAGGGAGCAGAAGTTTAGCTTGTTCCTTAGCTTTCTTATGTGATAGGAGCTCACTTCGGAGAGGTTAGAGTGTGCAGCAAGGTGTGTGATCCTTGGCTCAGTCTCGATTCCTTGCCTACTGGTTGTAATCGTCTTTCGTTTCAAAGAAGTAAATCGCACTGCCGGTGCGTCAAGTTCACCTATTTTCAAATTTTTGTTTTGTTGTTCTTGCTTGATTCCCCTACCCACAGGCATCCGTACGCCGAATACGTGGATGTTCCTTGGCTTTGGTGTGACCCCAGGTTCATAGGAACGCGACCTGAGTCATCGCTAAATTTGCTACCTGTGTTGCCATGCTGTGCTTAAATCGCTCGCTAAGAGAGGTTAGTGAGTTTCATTTGCGTAGTTGGGTGTCATTGGTTTCTTTGTCATCTGTGTTGCCCTGAAACGTATTCATTGTCATCTACTGCATTGTTTCTCGCTGGTTTGCACGTTGCTCATTTTCTGACACGCATTTTACTTCCATCGTCTCAAGACCCTCTCACGTTTTTCGATTATCGTCTCATAAACCCCTAGAGTACGGAGCGAAGGACCAACCCACCTATAGTAGTTGCATCAAATTTGGTATTAGAGGAGTTGCACGTCCAATTCTTATTGTTCGCACAGTCCAACTCCATTGCATCTTCATATTTATGCACGTTTTTAGCATTTGCATTTTGAGTCATACCTTTTATGTGCATGGTGACTACGAGGTCACAAACCATGTCTTAATTCCCTGATTCCCAAGAGTCCATCCAACCCATGGAAGGGTCTAAGGACTAGGTCGATTCGAATGATGCCCTATCATCGCGAGGAGACAAAATGGAGGACTTTTGTCACCAACTTAGCCAACCTGTGATATGGATCCACAAGTGCACGGATTTATTCAAGTAATAAAAAGATTATCGTTCCCAACGAGGACTACGTAGTTAAGTACTAACTTCTTGACTTGTTTGAATCTAGGCAAACTAAACCAGTGATTATTCTAAACTTCTAAGTGCAACACAAACACGAAAACAGCTTTTGAGAGGTTCAGATTCTAAGGGATCGGGATTTCATGGGTTCACCACACTGACAATCATGAATCGTGTGAAAAATAACTAATTCCACAGAATTTATCTATCATGAAAGGAACTTTTCCTAATGTACATATTACCTCCTCTCAGAGCGTAATACGGTATTTAGTTAGATTAACTCCCTACTCTCGTGACAATTAACCTAACTAAACGCATTAAGCGCTATGAAAAGTTGGTTAAGACCTTCAGACGAATCCAAACTACTCTTGTGATTGGATTCGAAGGTTCAGTTGAAATAGATCGGACGTTGCGATTCACCTCTCGGTCCTTTTCGCAACGTCTAAGATGTAGAATTACTTGGCCAAGGTAAATTACGGGATACATGCAATTTCAACCAAATCATGATAACAAATTGATAGAAAAGAGTGTAAACATAGATTGATTCATGAAAATCAGTGGGCTATACCCAATAATCCCGAACAAGTATCTACTCGCTCATATCGTTAAGGAAATACATGATGTTTATGATGAACAAGTGAAAACTCCTAAAAATCATCGAGAAATCACAGAAAGAACAATAAAACCACCTTCTCCTTGATTTGGAGATGAGAAAGAGCCAATCAATCATCACTTTCGCATGGAATCTCACCGGAATATGCCCTGGAATTGTGTTTTCGCCTCTGTCGCCGCTGCCGTCTATGTTCGTCCAAAAAAGCCCCCCATGACCTTCGAAAAATCCTTCCTTTTATAGCTAGATTGGTTTAGAACCCATCAAGGAATGGTTCTACGAAGTTTGGCTCAAATCCGGTTCGAATCGGTGAAGAAACGCATGAAAAACTCGTCGGGCGAAAGTTTTTATAGCCCGTGATGCATTTACGGCTGAGGTCGTAAATATTTCTATGTATAATGCTTTCGGCCACAGACAGTTTCACGGACCGTGATGGATTCACGGCCTCACCCATGAAAGTTTCTATTCATTCCGACACTTACCCGATTTTCACCTTCCGTTCGTACTCGAAATTACGGCCGTCCAGGAATTACGGCCAAGGCCGTAAATCTTGCGTTCTTCACTATTTCAACTCCAAATTCGATGTGTAGGCTCGTGATCTCCTCGGAAATCATGCTTTGACTTCAAAACTCGTGAAATCCTTTATTTTTGGGTGATTTTACCTATATTTTCATAAAAACCAAGAAAAATGAAGATTCAGTGCAAAGTAGAGTAAAAGCACTAAAAATAGCACCAAATTATGCAAATAAGCTCAAAATATGATATAAAACATAGGCAAAAACATGGTGTAAATGCAATGCATCAAAATACCCTAGACTTAGAATTTTGCTTGTCCTCAAGCAATACACTAATATGAATGAAGAATGTAAAGTAAGGAACACTCATCAGCTCTATCATCAATAAATTCCTTAGTCTACAATTTAGATAAACAACTCTTCAGAACTTAAATTATTTAAGAGATATCATAGTAAAAGTAAATCGTCACGAATTCACAATTCAAGAAAGATAAACTTCACAAGTCATGTTATAATGTTCATGCAACACACATCAAGCAATCAAATACTTTTTGGTTTAATAAATCTGCCCTAATCAATAGATAAAGATTTATTTCAAGTCACTTGGTGAAACTATAGATAAGAGACTTTTAGTGCAATTTGGTCTTTAAACTGTTATGTATCATAACATTGTTCAAAGTATGCTGCAGAGCAGTATAATATAACTCATGGTCTAAATCTTAAGTCAAAGGAATTTTTCACTTGGCCTACAGCTTTCACTTTTTTTTCATTTTATTTTATTTAGACTTCAACTCATATCTTCGGTACCACTACCAATTTTTCGCGGTGCCAAGTAGAGGAGTCACACAAATTTTTTTTTCGTAGGAAAGCTAGCTATTGTCAATTCATAACCTCAAATTATATAACCAGAGGAGTTGGAGCAAATCTCAGTTCAAAAAGATAAATCACCAAATTTCTATCCACAAAAGCAAAATCTATTTAATCAAAGGAAGATAAATTAAGCATAAAGTACAAAGATAACCATGCACATATTGTTTAAACACATAACAATTCATGTATAAACTTTATCAATGCCAGAATCGATCTTACTCAACAATTTAAGTTCACATGAATTCTCAAAAATTTTCTAAGTCATCAAAATTGAATTACCCAAAATGCTTCTAAGTTCAAGACTGAGGATAAATCAATCCAGTGTATCTTAAAAATCATAAACATTCAAGATTCATATCTGTAAAGCTGTAAAGGTCAAGCAAAATATGAAAATGAGTACCCTAGACTTAAATTGTTGCATATGTGGAAATATTCAATCAATGAAGAATTTTAGGAAAAAATTTCGCAAGAGTTCCCTTTGTATTTGTTGGCGAAACCCTGTACAATTATATCAAAAGCATGGAATACAACCCAAAAAAATCCGAAAAATATACCACATCGAAGATATTCAAGTTTTACATGGCAATCAACTCTCAAATATCAAATGCCGTCAGGTTTTATCATTCATATCACAGTTTACCATACTCACAAAGATTTACTTCAAGATTTATAATCCTAGAGTAATTCACTGTATCATCCACAGTTCTCTTGTTCATCATTTCCTTTCTTCATGAAGACTCCTCAAATTTCCTACAATCAAAGCTACTTATAATCAAAACTTAATATTACAAAATACTCCAAGACAAAATTAAATAAAAATGAACTAAAAGAATAATCGATGAAAATCGAAAATATGGGTTGCCTCCCACAAAGCACTTGTTTAAGGTCATTAGCTTGACCATAACCACGTTTAAAGTCCTTTTGATGGATTGGAGAGAATCAAATACACATCATCTTCAACTTGTTCATCCTCAAAATAGTGCTTCAAACGTTGCTCGTTCACCTTGAAGCTTTCTTGTCCTTCGCTTGATATCTCTACCGCGCCATAAGGGAACACTTTCTGAACAACGTAAGGCCCCGACCAGCGGCTCCTTAATTTCTCTGGAAATAGCCTGAGATGCGAATTATATAACAAAACCTTATCTCCTTCAAAGAATTCTTTCTTGGAAATTCGCTGATCATGCCACTTTTTAGCGCGTTCTTTGTATATGCAGGAGCTTACATAAGCTGAATTTCTGATTTCATCTAATTCATTCAATTGAAATTTTCTCCTTTCTCTAGCACTCTTTAGGTCATAGTTTAGGTTCTTAACTGCCCAATAGGCTCTGTGCTCACGTTCCACAGGTAAATGACAAGATTTGCCATAAATAATTTGAAACGGAGACATGCCCAAAGGAATTTTGAAAGCCATCCTAAAGGCCCAAAGAGCATCATCAAGCTTCAGCGCCCAATCTTTCCTTGCTCCTGACACAATCTTTTCAAGTATCCTCTTAATTTCTCAATTTGAAACTTCGGCTTGACCACTAGTCTGTGGGTGATACGGCGTAGCAATCTTATGATGCACTCCATATTTTCTTAACAATGACTTGAGCCTATTTTCAATGAAATGAGAACCTCTGTCACTGATCAGAAATCTGGGTACACCAAATCTTGGAAAAATCACTTGCTTAAATAACCGGGCTACAACATGTGAATCATTAGTGGCTTCGGCTGTTGCTTCAACCCATTTAGAGACATAATCAATGCAAAAGAAGTATATATTTCTTTCCATAGGAGGTAGGGAATGGCCCCATAAAATCAATTCCCCAGACGTCGAAGATTTCTACTTCCAAAATCCCATGTTGAGGAAGTTCATCCTTTCTAGTGATATTACCAGCTCGCTAGCATTTATCATAGGATTGAATAAATTTCCTGGCATCACGAAAAATTGTCGGCTAATCCTGACTGAAGAACCTTGAATGCCGTCTTTGGTGCACTAGCGTGCCCTCTGTAAGGAGAAGAATGACAGTGAGAAAGTACATCATGAATTTCTTCTTCCGGCAAGCATCTTCGAAATAAACTGTCTGCACATCGGCGATATAAATATGGCTCATCCCAATAAAAATGCTTAACATATGCCTTAAATTTTTTTCTTCCCTTGAAATGTCAGATTATGAGACATGATATTGGACACAAGAAAATTTACAATATCTGCATACCATGGTGCCTCTTGTCTAATGATGGCATATAAATATTCATCTTGAAAAGAATAGTTGATTTCCGCATCGTCCTCATTATTCTCTTCTTTGGTCAGTCTAGACAAATGGTCCGCCACTAAGTTTTCTGCCCCCCTCTTGTCTTTTATCTCAAAGACAAATTCTTGTAAGAGCAGTATCCATCGAATTAATCTAGGCTTTGCATCTTTTTTATTCACCAGATATTTGATCGCCAAATGATCTGTAAAGACAACAACCTTAGAATTAATAATATAAAAGCAAAATTTATGAAAAGCAAAAACTATGGCAAGAAGCTCCTTTTCAGTTGTAGCATAATTTATTTGCGCCCCGTCTAAAGTCTTGTTGGCATAATAGATGGCATGGAGTTTGTTGTCCTTTCGCTGTTCCAATACTGCTCCCACTGCTTGGTCACTTGCGTCGCACATCAACTCATAAGGGAGCGACCATTCTGGTGGTTGCATAATGGGTGTAGAGACAAGATCCTTCTTCAACTTCTCAAAAGCTTCAGTGCAATCCCTGTTAAAATGAAAATCGACATCCTTAGCCAATAAATTTGTGAGAGGCCTAGCAATTTTTGAAAAATCTTGAATAAATTGACGATAAAACCCGGCATGTCCCAAAAAACTTCGAATTCCTCTGACTGATGTGGGTGGAGGCAATTTCTTAATAACTTCAATCTTGGCTTTATCCACTACAATGCCTCTCCGTGAAATACGATGCCCAAGAACAATTCCTTCTTGAACCATAAAATGGTATTTCTCCCAATTAAGAACCAGGTTTACTTCCTCGCACCTCTACAAAACACGCGACAAATTAGATAGACAGTCATCAAAGAGGATCTGTACACTGAAAAGTCATCCATAAACACATACATAATATTTTCAATGAGATTAGAAAAAATAGCCATCATGCATCATTGAAAGGTGGCCGGCGCATTGCACAACCCAAAAGGCATGCACCTGTATGCAAATGTCCCATATGGGCATGTGAAGGTGGTCTTCTCTTGATCTTCCGGGTGAATAGGTATCTGGAAAAACCCTAAAAAACTATCAAGAAAACTAAAGTAATAATTCATGACCAATCGTTCAAGCATCTGGTCTATGAAAGGAAGAGGAAAGTGATCCTTCCGAGTGGCTTTGTTTAATTTTTGGTAGTCGATACACATGCGTCACCCCGTTATCGTTCTCATCGGGATCAACTTGTTGTTCTTGTTTTTCACTGCTGTGACCCCCCCCCCTTTCTTTGGAACCACATGAACGGGACTGACCCATTCACTATCAGAAATTGGGTAGATCACTCCTGCATCTAGTAACTTGAGAACTTCCTTTTTCACTGCCTCTTTCATGACAGGGTTTAGTCGACACTGATACTCAATGGAAGGTTTGCAATTATCTTCCAGATAAATCCTGTGCATACACAAAGATGGTTTAATTCCATGTATGTCGTCCAACGAATATCCAATCACCTTTCTATAGCGTCGAATCTCATCAATCAACCTCTTTGTCTGAATTTTATCCAAGTTAGCACTCACTATCACCGGATAGGTAGAATTTTCCCCCAAGAACTCATATCTCAAATTTGGCGGGAGCGCCTTGAGCTCTAATTTATTTGTCTTCACCGGTTCTTGCTTTACCAGAATAAGTTTCTCAATTTTGGTTTTCTGCGGTTCAACCGTCTGACTTGAATCTAATATCCTTGCATAACTCTGCGCCTTTTCCCCCATGTCCTCTTCATCATCCACTATAATCAGGTAAACTTCCAGCGGATCTAATTCTTTCCTTAAATCTTCTGCTTTTGATTCTAATTCCGAGACATCGATATTAAGGCAGGAATCTGCAAGGGAGGGTTTTCTAAGGGAGGATGGAAGATCAAAATCAATGTTGTTTTCACCAATGTTCAAAGTCAGTCTCCCTCTCTTCACATCAATAATAGTGCCTACAGTGGCCAAAAACGGCCTTCCCAGAATAATAGGCAATCTTAAGTCTTCCTCCATTTCCAGCACCACAAAGTCCGCAGGTATGAAAATTGACTGACTTTTATTGGAACATCTTCCAATATTTCGACGGGTCGTCGAACGAATTGATCGGCCAACTATAAAGTGATGGTGGTTGGCTTCATGTCACTTATGTTAAGTTTCTTACAGATTGACAGGGGCATTAAACTGACACTTGCGCCCAAGTCACATAATGCTCCCTCAAAAGACATGTTGCCAATCTAGCAGGGAATTGATGGAGGGCCTAACACAGCTCCTAGAAGATCCACTAGGGCTCAGAGGAAGCCCATCAGGTATGGCTTCACTTAGAGTCCACTTTCCTTTTCAGTACTTTCCTTATTTGCATTGCATGGCATTTTAGATTAGTTCCACCCCCAAGTCTATCATGTAGTTTACTTTTATGAATGTTGTTGGTAGGTTGTGCATTGTAATGTCATGGTAGGTTAGTGCATGTAGAATGGATACTTATAAATTCAGCTCAAGGGAAAATTAAGCTAGCTCACTCCACTTCAACAAGCTAGCTCCCAATTTGGAAAGTCCACTTCAAACTAGTTCAAGAGAAGGCTTCAAACTCAACTCCACTTCCAATATCACATACCAATTGAAGACATTGCCAACTCATGAAGGAATGTGCGCCATCCTCATCCTCAAATCATGCAAGATTCATTCTAGATCCATAAATCAAGGGGCGCCAAATCAAGATCCACCATTCTAGGAGGCGCCTTGTCAAGATCCACAATTAGGGGAGGATCTTCCTTCCTTCTTCTCCTTGCCGCCCAAGCCAACATGGAAGACATTCAAATTCCTCCTCTCATGCGCCAACATCTCATGGAAGCCAGCAATTTCGAATAAATACTTGCCAATTCGGTCACCCAAAGAAGGCAACAAAATCAGCCCATTTAATGCCTTGTCTCCATTTCGAATTCTATCCAAACTTGTAAGGGGCGCAAGGGGCCAATGACCACCTTGCCCTCACCTTTTTTCCCATCCCTTAGCTGCCTATATATGTATCCCCATTGCATCATGCGCATAGCATTGTGGAAATAATATTGTTGACTAGTTTCCTAGCCAAATGAAGGGTGCTTGTGTCGCCTAGGGTGCTTGTGTTGCCCAAACCCTCCTTTTTCCCTCTTCTCCCCTCAAGAGCCTCTCCTCTCCTCTCATCTCCTCGCCTCTCCCTCTCAACAAGCAAATTCGAGACTCATCTCCATCAAGACAAGAACACCAAAGAGATCTAGAACTCAAGATGGCACAAAGATCATGGGAGCATCTCTTGGTCTTCTTGAAGGCAATTCTCTAAGTTGAGTAGTGTAAGAACGGGAAGGACGGTCCTTCTATTCTCAAGGGCCGCAAGGTGAGTCTTCTTTAAGATATCGTCATTTATTTTAAAGCAAGTAGTGTAAGTTTTATTTTCAAGCAAGTAGTATAATTTTTTATTTTCTTATCTAAAATTACAAAAAAAACTATTTTCCAACTTCGTTAGTGTAATTCGGTTTTCTCTAGTTTATGATATTAACAAAAACAATACTTTCGAAACTCGTTGTTTGCATGCTTGTGATCTAACCCTACATCATCTTGGTATCAAAGCATGTTCCTAGATTAGAGATTTAAGCCTTCAAAACTTAATTTTCTAACTTCTATGCGATTTTGGAACTAGGTTGTTTGAAAGAAAGGGTTTTCATAATTGGCTATTCTATCTTATCATACTAGTAGCCCTATTTTTCATCTACAAATCTTTTCAAAATCAACCATGCAAACCCGAGCTAAGGCTCAAAACACCCAACCCATGGATTTAAATACCTTGGCTGAGATGATTGCAAATCTAACTCAAAGGATGGACAACATAGACACAAACCTAAATCAACTCAACAATAAGGTGCAAGAAATAGAAGAGTCCAATAGGAGTAGATCTCCTAGCCGCCCACCTAGTGAACACAACTCTAGAGATCCTCTAGAACCTATGCCAAGGAATCAAACCCCAAGGAACGCCCCTAGGAACACTCCACAAAACTTTGAATGGGAAGGACACCATGTCCAAACCCATCAAAATCCTAGACCTAGGGATGACTACATGCAACATGCTATGAAGCTTAACCTGCCCACTTTTAATGGATCCCTTGATCCTAGAAAATACTTAGATTGGGCAACCAAACTCGAGCAATACTTCGAATGGAGTATGATGCCCGAGCACTCTAAGGTTAGGTTTACCAAATGCCTTCTTGAAGGTTCTGCTAGACTCTATTGGAGCAATGTAGAAAGAAGCCTGCAGAGGTCTCATCAACCCCCCATTACAAGATGAGAAGAGATGAACACTAGACTGAGAGAAAAATATGTTCCTTTAAACTTTCACAATAAGCTTCTCGACCAAACTAGTAGCCTTACCCAAGGAAACACAATTGTAGAAGAGTACATGGTAGAGTTTGATGAACTTTTGTTGAGAAGTGAAATGGATGAAGACCCAATGTTTACCCTGAGTAGGTTCAAAAATGGTCTTAAGCCAGAAATCAAGAGAGGACTTGCCTATTACCAAATAGACACCATAGAGGAAGCTTACCAACGAGCCCTTGAGGTACAACACCAACTTAAGATTAGGAAGGAAACCATGACCTCAAAGACAACCTATAGGCCCTCTCCTAGCAGTTCACACCCCAACTCTTCAACCCCTAAACCCAAGCCAATCCAAACTCCGGTTGTCTGCCATAACTGTAAACAACCAGGTCACCTTATAAGGAACTGCCCTAAGAAGGTAATGGTTATGACTGAGGAACATGTAGAACCAGAAGCTGAACCTGTGTTGGTGTATATGCCCTAGGACCTAGTTTTGGTCCACTTATGTACTACTTGACTTTGATATTTATATATATCATTCTGGCATTGTCATTGTCAATGTTTGTTTACATCTGCGCACATGTACTAACATGATAATGTCCCTGGAGACAGATTGGATCTGTGCTCAAACTATTGTCCCCAGTCGATGTACCTTAGTGGATATGGGACAGCTATGGTACTTGTGAGACTGGTTTGTGAGCTGGTTAGGCATGTGGTGCTAACGCAGACACATGGGTATATCATTGGAGGATATACTGGAAAGACCCGCTGTGAGGCTATGACTTGGTGTCATAAGTTATCCTCACAAGTGACAGGAGATGCATTGATCCCTTGACTTGATGTCATTGATCGTTCTATATGGTTAGCGACTTGCTTTGATACAACCTAACACCTCGCCGTAGTTGGGAGGTCATAACGGTTGTCATTGAGCATGTCACGACCCATATGAGAAGGTCAATGGACAGACATAGAATTTTGCCCCTTCCTTAGGGAAGTATGATATCCATGGAGCTCCTCTATGGTTCTATGACTGAGAGTGTATGGCCATACCCAGGTAAGAACCTGTTTTAGTCATAGCCATGTGATTGGGTGAAAACAAGTGGTGACACACTTGTCCAATCGGATATCAGTCCGGCAAAGAGACTGTAATGCATCTGTAACTAGTTGCGATGATGGGGATGTCGATGTCGATATCCATTCCAATGACCTGGGTAGCAGCGATGCACTGCTAGGTGCCACTCACTGCTTGTGGTGACCTTTGGTCAGCACTGCCAGCGTCAGAAGAACCTACAGGGTCGCACACCTTGATACTTGAGTTCTCGTATTGATCGAGAAGCCTTATGATCGAGTTATTGGATAACTCGGATCTAATTGGGTGATTTCATCAGCACCAATGGGCCTGATGAGATGGAAGAATGTTATTGGAGCCAAACTTCATTTTTGGCAGGTTGACCCGTATTTGACCATGGTTGGTCACACTTGGATTAGGGTTGCATTGG
Source organism: Costus lasius (assembly GCA_027563935.2). Classification (NCBI taxonomy): domain Eukaryota; kingdom Viridiplantae; phylum Streptophyta; class Magnoliopsida; order Zingiberales; family Costaceae; genus Costus; species Costus lasius. The sequence goes on along the minus strand of CM050454.1, from coordinate 57,286,038 downwards.
ATTGGATCCAAATGCTTAATCAACCCATAGGATGAAGTTTGGGCTAGGTCATTATCCAATGAAGCCCAATAACAAGTTCTCATGAAGAGAAGAGAGGATAAAAGGGTATAATGGGGAGAAACCCAACCCCATTGGCGCCTAAGGGGCATAATGGGGTTAGGGTGGCAAAATTGCTTCATTAAGGAAGCAATTTGCACCTAGCCCTTCTCCCTTGATGGTATGAATGCCTTTAAGGCATGTCTTGGGCTGATATGGTACTTGGGCAATTATGGAAAGGTTGAATGAAGTTTATGGTAAAGTCTTGGAGACTTTCCTTACATTAAACCTCCTCATCCTAGCCCTACACTTGTCATGATCCTAGCCCTTGCCCTAATCGCCTCTTGCCCTATATATGTGACCCTAGCCGCCCCCTCAATGATGATTCATCCTTGGAGGTGTGAACATAAGAAGGGAGCGAGAGCAAGGAGCATTGGCGCAATCTCTTCCTCTTCCATCAAGTGGCCGCAAGCTTCTCCTTCCTTACCACTTGGCGCATCTTTCTCTCTTGGTGGCGCAAGGTGGTTGGAGCATCTCCCTAAGGCTTGGATCTTCTTCCCGAGGCTAGCACCGGGCGTGGAAGAAGAGGACTCGAGGCATCCGTGTGTGTGAGACTGCAGAGGGCGCACACTTGGGCGCCTATCACGACATCGACCTCATCTTGCTCTGAGGTATTTTCTAACTCATCGTGTCGACCCCCTTGCATGCGATCTTCACTGGTTTTTGGGACTGGCCTGTTTCGGGGACATTCTTCCGCTGTGCAATGTATGTATGTGTCTCTGAAAAATTGTAAAATGTCCCCGGGGTTTCCCAACAACCTGAGGAAACCTTAGACCAAGATCCTAACTGTTGTAATATTGAGCTAAATGACTGTGATAGTGAAGAGGATTTTTTTCCTCAACACTCTAGGAGTAGTCAGGTGCACCCTAATCAACCCCACCCCTACTGAAGACTGGCGTAGAACCAGCATCTTCCACACTTACTCAAAATGCCATGGTCACATGTGCAAAGTAGTAATTGATGGAGGAAGCAGTTTGAATGCCGTCTCTCAGGTGGCAGTCACCAAACTCAATCTAAAGGCAGAACCTCACCCTAAGCCTTATAGTATTTCTTGGGTCAACTAGACTAGCGTTCCTGTCTCTCATAGGTGCCTTATCCCATTACAATTTGGTGCTTACCAAGGAGAAATATGGTGTGATGTCATCACAATGGATGTCGCCCAAATTCTCCTTGGCCGCCCTTGGATTTTTGACATAGATGTTGTCCACTACGGTAGGACCAACACTTATGTCTTCAATCACAATGGGCAGAAGGTTAGGCTTAAACCCTCATTGCCTAAGGAACTTAGAGCCTCCACTAGCAAAGGTAGGATAGAAGAACCTAAACAACCAAAACCGACCATCCAACTTATCCAACCCCAAACCTTTGCTAAGGAATGCTTAGAAAACCAGCCTCTCTATACCCTTATCATTAAGGAGGCCACACCTGAGACTGAAACCAAAACCCCTCCTGAGATAGAGAACATTCTAGAAGACTATAGTGAGCTTATCCCAAATGACTTACCCAATGGCCTTCCCCCACTTAGGGATATTCAACATGTTATAGACCTTGTCCCTGGATCCACGTTACCCAACCTTCCTCATTATAGGATGAACCCTACTGAGCACACCGAACTCAAGAGGCAAGTAGATGATCTTTTAGCCAGGGGTTATATTAGGGAAAGCCTTAGCCCATGTGTTGTTCCTGCCCTCTTGACCCCCAAGAAGGATGGAAGCTGGCGCATGTGTATAGACTGTCGTGCCATAAACAAGATAACTGTGAAGTATAGATTCCCTATCCCAAGGTTAGATGATATGTTAGACTGCTAGTTGGGTCTAGGTGGTTCACCAAACTTGATCTTAGGAGTGGAAACCATCAAGTTAGAGTTACGGAAGGAGATGAATGGAAAATCGCTTTCAAAACGAAAGATGGTTTATAAGAGTAGTTAGTGATACCCTTTGGCTTAACTAATGCCCCTTCCACTTTTATGAGGCTTATGACACAAGTCCTGAAACCTTACATAGGTAGATTCCTAGTTGTTTACTTTGATGACATCTTAATTTTTAGCAAAACTAAGGAAGCACACCTAGATCATCTCAGAAAAACCCTTGACCTACTTAGGAAAGAGAGGCTTTACATCAACTTAAAAAATGTTCTTTTCTCTCCTGCAGCGTTGTCTTTCTAGGGTTCATAGTGTCTGAGCATGGCCTTCAAGCTGACCCAGCTAAGGTCCAAGCAATCCTAGACTGGCCAGAACCCAAAACTCTCAGTGAAGTTAGGAGCCTCCATGGTTTAGCTACCTTCTACCGAAGGTTTATTAGAAACTTCAGTACAATTGTTGCCCCTATTACTAGTTCCTTAAAACTAGGAAACTTTACTTGGACCAAATCTGCAAGCCGAGCCTTTAGTGAGCTCAAAGTTAGGATGACCACAGCCCCAATCCTCAGACTCCCTGACTTCAGCAAAGTCTTTGAGGTTGACTGTGATGCCTCTGGAATTGGCATAGGTGGAACTCTCAGTCAAGAAGGTCACCCTGTTGCCTTTTTCAGTAAAAAACTCAATGAGGCAAAACAGAAGTACTCAACTTATGATAAGGAGTTCTATGCTGTAGTTCAGTCTCTTAGATATTGGAGGCATTACCTGATCCATAATGAGTTTATCCTTAATAGTGACCATCAGGCTTTGTCCTACCTTAGTGCTCAAAAGAAGCTGAACTTTAGGCATGCCAAGTGGGTAGAGTACATCCAGCAATACACCTTTGTCTTAAAACACAAGTCAGGAAAAGAAAACAAAGTTGCTGATGCTTTAAGTAGAGTTACTTTACTTATGCAAAAATTACATATTCAAGTTACTAGCTTTGAAAGTATGAAACTTGCTTATACTGATTGTCCTGACTTTGCTTCTATACATGCTGAACTTAGTGTTGATCCCCTAAGTCATCCTTTGTACACCCTTAGGGATGGGTTCTTATTTCTTGGACCTATACTTTGTGTCCCTAAGACCTCAATCCGAGAGTTCCTTATTTGGGAATTGCACGGAGGAGGGTCTGCAGGTCACCATGGTCGGGATAAAACCCAAGCCTTGGTTGAGGAGAGGTTCTTTTGGCCGAACCTCAATAGGGATGTTGCCAAGGTGGTTAGTCACTGTAGAGCATGCCAGATAACTAAGACCCATAAGCATAATGCTGGCCTCTACACCCCTCTGCCCATTCCTCAAGCTCCATGGCAAGACCTAAGCATGGATTTTATCCTAGGGTTGCCCAAAACATCTAGCAAGCATGATTCTATCTTTGTAGTAGTAGATAGATTCACTAAGATGGCCCATTTCATTCCTTGTTATAAAACCTCTGATGCCTCTCACAAAGCCAAATTATTTTTTAAGGAGGTTGTTAGGCTACATGGTACCCCCCCCCCCCCCCTACCATAGTTTCTGATAGGGACACCCGATTTTTTAGTTATTTTTGGAAGACTTTGTGGACCTTATTAGGCACCAAACTGAAGTTCTCTATAGACTATCATCCCCAAACGGATGGTCAGACTGAAGTGGTCAACCGATCACTTGGGAGCATCCTTAGGAGCCATGTAGGTGAACACCCCGGCATTTGGGACAAACTTTTTCCCACTGCCGAGTTCTCCTAGAATAGTGTTGTAAACAGGACTACAGGTCTCTCCCCTTTTCAGGCCAACTTAGGGTATCAGCCTAAGAAACTAATAGCCCGAAAGGGAACACTACAAGTCTGGCGCACGTGTACCTTGGACTAATCCCCGGCAACGGCGCCAAAAACTTGATAGGCTTCCGCAAGTGCACGGAACTATCGAAGTAATAAAGAAAAGTATCGAATCCACAGGGACCTTATTGTTAAGTACCAAATAGTGGTATTCTTACTAGCTAAGAGAACTAAATATGATGCAAAGCAATAATGGAAAACACACTAACTTAGATAATCAGAGAGAAATATTGGGACTAGGGTTTCATCCTCCTTGATTCTAACGATTAGACATAAATAAGGGTCGTCAATCAAATCTTGTCAAGATAAAGACCTAATTTACTTGATAAAGGTATTGTCTCACTTTCGTGCAGACAATCATGCACATAACCGATCCTCACTTTCGTGCAAGATCTATTTTCAATGTTGTAGGTAAGTAAATCATCAATCAAAGATCACAAGGATCACTTTCGTGCATCCGGATTCTAAGTTGATAATCTCTAGTGGAGTCTCAAGGATCACTTTCGTGCATCCGAGTCTCTATACTAGTTTTACTCATGGATCTCCAACGTTCCGATCCTTGCTTTCGCACAAGATCTCCACGTTTGACAAATATACTCGATCTATAGATTCATATTATAATCATGGCAATTATTTTACTAGAAAAGATCAAGATGGATCTAACCTAAGGAAGGGATCATAACATGCAATTCTAGGGTTCCAAGCTCTCAAGCAAATCACCTTTCAGTCTCATTGCAAAAACTCTAAGAACATAATTAATAACATGCAATTATAGAGAATCTAAGCACAATTTATCACAAGAGTAAAATTATCACAACAAAGATTATCATGACGAAAGAAAAGAGTTATCTAATCATTAAAAATCAAGGGGATTAAACCCTATGTCCCAAAACAGTATTAAGCTTGCATGGAAAAGAAAATACAATAATCCATAAATTCAGAAGATCAAAAATCAACTAGAAAAGAGGTTTTAGAAAATACAGTACGGCTGTGAAATATTTCATAGCCGTATTTTGCAAGCAGAACTCGATGAACAGTGCTGTCACCACCGATTTTGTCGATTCCTCCTCCGATTGAACTTCTTTTCCTCTAAAACTTCTGGGCTGTTGTCTTCTCCTCCAGGCAAAGCTTCTGCATATAAATCAAGGCCTGAGGTGCCCTCTACGCCTCTCGACGTGAGAACAAACCCTAGCCGCCTCTCTAGCGATTTCTCCCTCGATACTGGATAAAAGTTCTCTTTTCCACTTCGTACGCCTTCTCCTCTTAAAGACGAAGCCGCAGCAACTTTCGGATCTAAATTTGGAGCTCTGGATCAAAAGTTATGGCCTTCGCAAATTTTGGGCCGAAAAACTCGCGTTTTGACTGGAATTACGGCCGTGTAATATGTTACGGTGGTGCCATAAAATCGGTTGAAGCTTCTGATCTGATGTCGTCTGGGAATTACGGCACCGTAATATGGTTTACGGCCAATGCCGTAAAATCGGCTGAACCCTCTATTCGTAAACGAGTGGAAAATACGGCCCGTGAAATCCCTTATGGTAGTGCCGTAAAATCTGGTGAACTCTCTGGTCTGAAGCGCTGGAAAATACGGCCGTGTAAATTCTTACAGTAGTGCCATAAAATCCGAAAATCTTTCTGTTCGGAAAATCACCAAAATACGGCCGTGTTCTTGATAATACGATAGCAGGGAAAATACGGTACCGTAAAATTATTTACGGCCCTGCCGTATTTTTGCTGATTTGCTCCGTTTTGCATGAAATTTCTTGTGTGATCTCTCTTCTTGATATTGGAAATCCATCTATGTATTTGATTTTGCTTGAAATGGCCTTAAAATAATGCTTTTTTACCTGAAAATCATGAAAAACCAAAATAGAAGTAGACTTTGCAATATTTGATAAATTCAGCATAAAAATAAGCAAAAGATCCTCAATTTAGGATGAAAAGATATCTAAAATGATACAAAATATACTACATATTTTGATGTCATCAAAATACATAAGGCTCAAACTTTGCTTGTCCTCAAGCAAAAATCAAAAATTGATTAAAAGATAAACCTTTTCATGCTCAATAAATTTCTAAAATACAATCATCAATGAAAAATTCCATCAATTGTTTCACAAAACTTCAAGTAAACATTTCATCCTTAGAACTCAACCCTCTAGATCCACAATTTAATTAAATAAAACTTTGCAACTTGTATAATAAATAGAATTTTCAATCTCATGATTTCACCCAGTTTTCAGTTCAAATCTATCATGCTTCTGTTTACAAGAATTAGGTTTCCAAGATCTTTTTCGACACATGATTTTTTTTTATGTATTTTGTTTTTTTTTTTGTAAAGATGGCATGTACCCACTTAGATACACACTTTTTATTTTTGACTTCAACTCTTGTCTTCGGTACTACTGTCAATTTTACACAGTGCCAAGTAGAGGAGTCTTATTATTTTTCACTCTCATTATTTTTCATGCATAGACTTCAACTCATCTCTTAGGTACCACTGTCAATTTTACACAGTGTCAAGTAGGAGAGTCTCTCATTATTTTTATGGATCTGGGCTTCTTATTTCCTAACAAATAGCAAAATAGACTAAACATCTACTAGGTTGATCAATTGACATCAATTCAATAATCATACTCATATACTCATTTTATTCAAAAGAATAGTTTCACTTTTAGATCTTATTCCTCAAATAACACATCTACCCAAAGTTTCATGCATCAACCAATGTCAAATTTCAAAAGATAGATATGCACTGAAGAAATAAATCTAACATGATAGGTTTTTTCTCTAATCACAAGTATAAATACTCACATCATCAAGGAAGACATTTTATCAATAAAAATTTTATCAATAAATCATGTCATCATATAGTAGAAAGTGGATCATATGCTTTCATCAATTTCAACAAATTTGAATAATATCATCATCAAAACAATGAGTTCCATATATCCATAAAAAATCATTTTTCAAGAGAAAACCAATGATTAGTATAAAGTCAAAGATGCACTATAAAAAATAGTCATTAATAAAAGAGTGCAAGTGATACTCACAAAACCATATAGATCATGCTCAATCATTGTCAGGCCAATGCAGCTGGGTCCAAAGATATGCCTTTTGAAAATTTTCTGCAAAATTTAAGGTGCATAAGGCTCACATAAGGCTCAGAGCAAAAACAGTCTTAAAAATAATGATAAAAATAATTTTCTCAAAGAAAGAATCAGAGATATCATCGAGGGTCTAGAAGAGTGCTGGTGGAACAGATGTTAGCTGAAAAGCTCCTAGCAATGGTGGTGATGGTGCCGACATAAGAGTGAGTAATCTCTAGAGGCCTGCTAGAGAGTACAGTCCTGGAGGTGTGATCGTCGGCCGGTGGGTGTGAGAGATTGTTGGGGTATGCCCTTAAGGCTAATGTTTGAGGCCTTGGGATTCTTTCAGTATCATGTATAAACTCTTATGTTTATAAAGGCAATGGTTGTTATTCAGTTTGTTACATTGTCTACTGCAATAAGTGTGCTTCTGAATAATGTTTCAATGCTGTTCAGCTTGGCTGACATGCTGTAATGTCCTTAGTCGAGATATCTTGGTGAACATGAGACAGCCTTGATATGATTGAGACTAATATGTGTTCTAATCTTATAGGATGCTTCGAGCATGGAATAAGATGTAGACTCATGGGTACATTGGATGTACTGGACAGACCCTACTAGGATATTCAATTGCTTGTCACAATGTGAATAATCCTTGTTTGCAACAAGTGGCACATGTCCTCTGACTTGAGACCACTTGTGTTTCTAAAATGATGATTGTCATTGTTTTGAGGTAGTTCAATATCATTTGAAACATAATGGTTATAGACTATCTTGGATAATGATCATGAGTCAGGTTAGGACACTAGTGATAGATATAGGATTGCCGTCTCCTTGTTTGGAGTGTGATGTTCTAAAGGGGCCCCCCTGGATGAGGTGATTGAGAAAGTGTATGGCCATACCCAGGTGACTATGTTCATCTGATCTAATCATACTCATCATATTGGAGTTACAAGCTTGACACGCTTGTCCAATAAGAACATCCAGTGGCAAAGGAAACATGTATGCCTAGTGAAGTGGATTCACACTTGTGCTGTGGTTTGGGTGTAGTCTTGGAAGACTCTTTCCTTTATATCGGGAGACAGTGATGTGTTGCTAGATACCCCTCACTGATCGTGATAATGTAAGTTATCGTTACCGACATTTAAAGGAACCCTCAGGGTCGCACAATTTGATGATATGGCTTACTTAAGTCAGATCGTGTGGACTGAATTGTTTTGGTTCAGTTTAAAGGAGTTTAAACTCTGATTGTAAGTGAGATCTGGTCTGATCATGTTTGATTGATTAGGGCTTGAGATCGGTAAGCTTCGATCGAGAGTATTGATGCTAGATCGGTGAGATCAAAAGCATCAAGAGATCAACGGTTAGATCTTGAACCATTGGTTCAATGAGATCTAGGCCAAGGCTTGGGCTGGTTTGATTTGGTCTTTGAACCAAATGCATCTAAACCGAATTGATTTGAACCGGTTCACTTATGTGAACGTATGGTTCAAAGGCAAGAGGAGTTTTCGATGGTTTAAGAGGAGGTTTTAAGTGAACTTAAAACTTGCTATTTTGGGAAGGCGTTTTGCTAGAGGAAAACGCTCCCACGTTCGAACGCCTCTCTAGCCTCTTCCTCTCTCGTCTTGGGTGCTCTTCACGCCAAGAGGTGAATTCGGCCAGCAAGGTCCTCTCTCTCAATCTCCTTCACGCGACAAGGGGCACTTGGAGATCCTTGCTAGCACAAGGAGCGACAAGAAGAAAGCTACTTCTCATCTTGTGTGCGCATCTTGTGGAGGAGACCCCTTTCGATCTCTTCTTCCAAGACGCCATTCGAACTAATAGCTATGGTATGAATCCTTTTCATCTATATAAGCTGTTGATGTTGATCATATGGCATGCAAAAGATCTTTAGGAAACCCTTACTTCCTTGCGAAAATCTTATATGCGCCTCCCATAGGGTTTCGGCCCCCTTTGGTTTAGGGGTTCTTCAGAGATAGCACTGCAAAAATAAACAAAAGCAATCACTAATGAAGAGTCTACTGCTTAAATAAATAAAATGGAATAAGAGGCAGTAGAAGAAGTAAGAGTCTACATATGGTATGATCTAGTGTCGACGGCTGGAAACAGTGATGTCAGAGCCAGATGCAGTGGTGGCTAGAGTTGAAAGACAGTTGCTCTTGAAGATTTCTAAATCTGGAGGCAAATGAGCAATAATTGGTAGAAAGCAAACTATGCAGTTTTTGAATTTTTTATGAAAAGTAGCCCTACCCAAAAATAAGATTTAATTATCCAAATAGAAAATAGACAAAACCATGAAGTAGAATAAAACTTGATCTTTCTAGGTATATGAAAAATAAAGGATCAAAATCTTTCAGGAATTTAGGGTATCAACAGAAAGAAGGCTACTCAGATTACAAAATGAAAAACTACACAGAATCTAATCATAATCAAAAAGTTGTTATGTGTTTCAGAAAGATCCATGGATTCTAAAATTCAGCAAAAATATCCAAATAATAAACAAAGATCAGTACTTCCATGTCGTGCCAAAAATCAAAAATTTTTGTAACCTAGTTTCTTAAAATCAATGCGAGAAGATATCTACTCAATAAGCAGAAAGCAGTTTTGAAATACGGTACCGTAATATTCTTTACGGCAGTGCCGTATTTTGCAAAGAACTCTCGGGTAAGAAATAATCAGGAAATACAGTACCGTGAAATTGGTTACGGTACTGCCGTAAAAATAAAAAAATTTTCGGATGAAAAGCAGTCGAAATTACGGCACGTGAAGTAAAAAATGGTCAGAAAATACGGTACCGTAAAAGAAATACGGTATCGCCGTAAAATACATAAAACTATCGGGAGAAATCAGAGGCAAATTACGGGCGTAAAATAGATTACGGTAGTGCCGTATTTTGCACAAAATTTTTGTTTTCCCTGCAAAAATAAAAAAAAATTAATTCTAAAAATAAACTAAAATAAAAGAAACTAAACTAAGATAAAAGTGCTTGGGTTGCTTCCCAAGAAGCGCTAATTTTAGGTCCATAAATTGACCAAAAATCAATATCATGGTGAAGCAGGTGAATCGGTTCCAAAATATAAAGCATATAATTTTCTGTATTTCCTTTTTCCAAACAGATTAGCCACAAATCCAGATATCCAAAATTTCACATAAATCATGATTAATGTGGCTTTCTCAAATTTGTAGAAATTAAAATTCTCAGATCCACTCAAAGTAATCTTTATGATCTTCCTATGCTTATCAAAAAGTAAAATCATAAGTCCTTTCTTCAAATTAATATTTTCAATGACAATAACAAAAAGACCTAGATTAAAAGATTCAAGTATTGGATCATCAAAATAATGTCTATGTCTTTCATTAGATTCCTCGATAAAGCACAAATTTTCAAATAGATCAAAATTTTTAACAATAGCTTTGGGCAAAACCTCAAGGTGAGATTCATTCAAATCCTTTTCAAGTTCTTCATGTTTGTCATCAAATAATCTATCAATATCAAAATTATCAACAAAATCAAGATGAGACTCTACAAAATCGATTTTCTCATGCTTCCCCACAAATAATTCATTATCAGAAGAGTCAAAATCAGAATCATATGAAAAAGAATTAATAGAATCAGAGTTGACCACAAGAGATTTATCATTAATTTTAAAAATATCACCAAAATCAAAGTGGGGCTCATCAATGTCTATAATTTTTGAACCTTCATCATGCTCATCAGATTTAACCATAAACAAGATATTATCAAAATCAGAATTATCATCAAAAGAAGGTTCTTCAATTTCAATTTTCTCAATCTTTTCCTCAAATAAATTAGCAGATGAATCAGTTCCACAATCATCAAAATCAGAGTGAGATTCAATAATATTCACATAAGGCTCAATCTCAAAACAATCATGATCACAGGGGGAATTTTCTAATTCAAGTTTTTCAGTATCAAATTCAAATTGTGGTTCAGAAACATGATCAGAGCAATCATCATATAAAGAAATTCGGTTTACCCATCTAGAATACAATCGATCTTGTTCTTGCCATGATAAATTTGGTTTTAAAAATGGGCAATTAGAGGAACAATGATCAGGATATCCACAAATAACACAGTAATCAGAAGAACAAGATTGCATATAAGAGTTAAATTGATCTACAAGAGATTTACCTTGTGACATGTATACCTCACCTCTTTCAGTTGCCCAGGAGTTATGATTAAAAGATATGTTTTCAAATCTATCAAGAACAGAAAGATAATCCAGCACCAATCAATCAAATGTTTTTTTATTTTTCAGAATATAGAAAAAAAATAGAAAATCTAAAACACAAGCAAATTCACAAATCTTCAGATATCACAGTTCTGTCACAACTATGAAAATCCAAAACCTGCAAAAAGAAAAAACAAAGTTAAATCTAAAACAAAAATACTTAGTCTAGCAATACTAACAAGTATTTTGATATTAACAAAACTAAGGTCCCGGGCAACGGCGCCAAAAACTTGATAGCCCGAAAGGGAACACTACAAGTGTGGCACGTGTGTACCTTGGACTAATCCCCGGCAATGGCGCCAAAAACTTGATAGGCTTCCGCAAGTGCATGGAACTATCGAAGTAATAAAGAAAAGTATCGAATCCATAGGGACCTTATTGTTAAGTACCAAATAGTGGTATTCTTACTAGCTAAGCGAACTAAATATGATGCAAAGCAATAATGGAAAACACACTAACTTAGATAATCAGAGAGAAATATTGGGACTAGGGTCGTCAATCAAATCTTGTCAAGATAAAGACCTAATTTACTTGATAAAGGTATTGTCTCACTTTCGTGCAGACAATCATGTAGATAACTGATCCTCACTTTCGTGCAAGATCTATTTTCAATGCTGTAGGTAAGTAAATCATCAATCAAAGATCACAAGGATCACTTTCGTGCATCCGGATTCTAAGTTGATAATCTCTAGTGGAGTCTCAAGGATCACTTTCGTGCATCCGAGTCTCTATACTAGTTTTACTCATGGATCTCCAACGTTCCAATCCTTGCTTTCGCACAAGATCTCCACGTTTGACAAATAGACTTGATCTATAGATTCATATTATAATCATGTCAATTATTTTACTAGAAAAGATCAAGATGGATGTAACCTAAGGAAGGGATCCTAACATGCAATTCTAGGGTTCCAAGCTCTCAAGCAAATCACCTTTCAGTCTCATTGTGAAAACTCTAAGAACATAATTAATAACATGCAATTATAGAGAATCTAAGCACAATTTATCACAAGAGTAAAATTATCACAACAAAGATTATCATGACGAAAGAAAAGAGTTATCTAATCATTAAAAATCAAGGGGATTAAACCCTATGTCCCAAAATAGTATTAAGCTTGCATGGAGAAGAAAATACAATAATCCATAAATTTAGAAGATAAAAAATCAACTAGAAAAGAGGTTTTAGAAAATACAGTACGGCCGTATTTTGCAAGCAGAACTCGATAAACAGTGATGTCACCACCGATTTCATCGATTCCTCCTCCGATTGAACTCCTTTTTCTCTGAAACTTCTGGGCTGTTGTCTTCTCCTCCAGGCGAAGCTACTGCGTGAAAATCAAGGCCTGAGGTGCCCTCTACGCCTCTCGGCGTGAGAACAAACCCTAGCCGCCTCTCTAGCGATTTCTCCCTCGATATTGGATAAAAGTTCTCTTTTCCACTTCGTACGGCTTCTCCTCTTAAAGACGAAGTCGTAGCAACTTTCAGATCTAAATTTGGAGCTCTGGATCAAAAGTTATGGCCTTCGCAAGTTTCGGGCCGAAAAACTCTCGTTTTGACTGGAAATTACGGCCGTGTAATATGTTACGGTGGTGCCGTAAAATCGGTTGAAGCTTCTGATCTGATGTCATCTGGGAATTATGGCACCATAATATGGTTTACGGCCAGTGCCGTAAAATCGGATAAACCCTCTATTCGTAAACGAGTGGAAAATACGGTCCGTGAAATCCCTTACGGTAATGCCGTAAAATCTGGTGAACTCTCTAGTCTGAAGCGCTAGAAAATACGGCCGTGTAAATTCTTACGGTAGTGCCGTAAAATTCAAAAATCTTTCTGTTCAGAAAATCACCAAAATACGGCCGTGTTCTTGATAATACGATAGCCGGGAAAATACGGTACCGTAAAATTATTTATGGCCCTACCGTATTTTGGCTGATTTGCTCCGTTTTGCGTGAAATTTCTTGTGTTATCTCTTCTTGATGTTGGGAATCCTTCTATGTATGTGATTTTGCTTGAAAACGCCTTAAAATAGTGTCTTTTACTTGAAAATCATGAAAAACTAAAATAGAAGTAAACTTTGCAATATTTGATAAATTCAGCATAAAAATAAGCAAAAGATCCTCAATTTAGGATGAAAAGATATCTAAAATGATACAAAATATACTACATATTTTGGTGTCATCAAAAACCAATTGACTTGATTGCCTTGCCCAAAAGTTTTAAACCTTCTTTATTAGCTCGTGATTATGCATTCAATATTTCACAATTGCACCATTCTTAGCAAAATTTTAGACTCTACTGTTTCATATTGCGAAGCTACTAACAAGAAACGCCGAGAAAGGTTATTCAATATAGGAGATCAGGTGATTCTGCGAGTCCGTGAGGAGCGTATCCAAGGACACGGACGCAAGTTGGATGCAAAGGGATTGGGACCCTTCACCATAGTGGGCAAGATCAACAACAACGTCTACGTGCTTGATCTGCCTCCAGAATTGGGGATCCCCACCACTATTAATGTGGAGGATCTCACAGCTTATAAGGAGCCTCTCTCACTCCAGGAACTAGAAGCCCCCTTCGATCCAGAGATAGTGGATATCCTTGAGGACCAGACTCGACTCACCCTTGACGAGGTACAACTATTTTACCGTGTTAAGTTCTCTAATGGTGAGGAGGCATGGCTCCCTGAGGCGGAGTTAGCCCTAGCTGCTCCTAATTTGCTCCAAGGATTTAAGGACAATTCTCCTGAGGAGAATTTTTCCAACCCGGGGAGAAATGATGGAGGGCCTAACACAGCTCCTAGAAGATCCACTAGGGCTCGGAGGAAGCCCATCAGGTATGGCTTCACTTAGAGTCCACTTTCCTTTTCAGTACTTTCCTTATTTGCATTGCATGGCATTTTAGGTTAGTTCCACCCCCAAGTCTATCATGTAGTTTACTTTTATGAATGTTGTTGGTAGGTTGTGCATTGTAATGTCATGGTAGGTTAGTGCATGTAGAATGGATACTTATAAATTCAGCTCAAGGGAAAATTAAGCTAGCTCACTCCACTTCAACAAGCTAGCTCCCAATTTGGAAAGTCCACTTCAAACTAGTTCAAGAGAAGGCTTCAAACTCAACTCCACTTCCAATATCACATACCAATTGAAGACATTGCCAACTCATGAAGGAATGTGCGCCATCCTCATCCTCAAATCATGCAAGATTCATTCTAGATCCATAAATCAAGGGGCGCCAAATCAAGATCCACCATTCTAGGAGGCGCCTTGTCAAGATCCACAATTAGGGGAGGATCTTCCTTCCTTCTTCTCCTTGCCGCCCAAGCCAACATGGAAGACATTCAAATTCATCCTCTCATGCGCCAACATCTCATGGAAGCCAGCAATTTCGAATAAAGACTTGCCAATTCGGTCACCCAAAGAAGGCAACAAAATCAGCCCATTTAATGCCTTGTCTCCATTTCGAATTCTATCCAAACTTATAAGGGGCGCAAGGGGCCAATGACCACCTTGCCCTCACCTTATCCCCATCCCTTAGCTGCCTATATATGTATCCCCATTGCATCATGCGCATAGCACTGTGGAAATAATATTGTTGACTAGTTTCCTAGTCAAATGAAGGGTGCTTGTGTCGCCTAGGGTGCTTGTGTCGCCCAAACCCTCCTCTTTCCCTCTTCTCCCCTCAAGAGCCGAGCCTCTCCTCTCATCTCCTCGCCTCTCCCTCTCAACAAGCAAAGTCAAGACTCATCTCCATCAAGACAAGAACACCAAAGAGATCTAGAACTCAAGATGGCGCAAAGATCATGGGAGCATCTCTTGGTCTTCTTGAAGGCGATTCTCTAAGTTGAGTATTCCAACCTCTTGTGTTTTCGATTCCTACACTCTAAAGAACATCTTACTACACATCTTTGACTCTTTGTAGGGATTGGCGCAAATTGAAGGAAGCTTGGCGCTCCACCTCTCTTTTCCCCCCCTTTAGATAGCCTATTTCTTTGTTAGCAAGAGAACTTGGAGTACTAGCCTCCCTCTTGACCTTTTAGCATTGTTGGTGTTTAATTAATCTTATAACTCACCTTCTGTTGGGAAACCCCGGGGACATTTTATAATTTTCAGAGCCATGGACATACATTTTACGCAGCGGAAGAATGTCCCCGAAACAGGCTAGTCCCAAAAAAACCCAGTGAAGATCTCTTGCGAGGGGGTCGACACGATGTGATAGTAAGTACCTTTAAGCAATTAGAAGCCGATGTCAATGAAGGCGCTCAAGTGTTCGCCCTCTGCAGTCTCGCACACACGGATTCCTCAAGTTTTCTTCTTCCTCGCCCGGTGCTAGCCTCGGGAAGAAGATCCATGCCTTAGGAGAGTCCTCCAAGCAACTTGCGCCACCACCAAGATGTGATGCGTCAAGGAGATGGAAGGAGAAGAGAACGCCGCAAGCCTTCTTGTTCCTTTGCGCCAGGGAAAGGAAAAGGAGAAGCATGCTTGCGCCCTTGATGGAAGAAGAAGAGCTCTAAGCTCTCCAAGCCGTCGCCCTCTAATGCTTCACGCCTCCAAGGAATTAGCATCATCAAGAGAGGGGGCGGCAAGGGCTTATTTATAGGAGCAAGAGGCGGTTAGGGGAGAATGGCAAGTGTTGACAATTAGGGCATGATTCTAGGAGATTATTCAATCAAATATATTGTTTAAATCTCCACTCCCATATGCGCCTAAGACTTGCCAAAGCAAGCATCAGCCATATGCGCCCATATCATGCCATATGAGGCATTAATCCCATCCATGCGCCTAGACCTAGTCAAGGCAATATGATGGATTGCCTAATGTGGCTTGGGCGCAAGTCCTAATCCAATTAGGACTCTAATTATGTTAATAATCAGCCCACAATTGTCAAACACAATCCAATCAATTATCTTGTGTGATTTAATCAAATCCAATATGATTTAATCACCTAGGAGATACCAAACAAGGCATAGGCGCAAATCCTAGTCCAACTAGGATTCCATATGCGCCTATCCTATTAATTCATCCCCATTATACCCTTCAAGCCTCATAGCCCTTCAATACAACTTATTAGCAAGCCCAACTAAGAAATGGGCCAAGCCCAAAGTCCATTATGCATGTTAACCAAGCTATTGGATCCAATCCAATTTAACCCATGGTTAAATGAGGCTAACCATGGTTAATTTGATCGATATGCCAAAAACCGAAGTTGGCCCCAATAAGTTTCTTCCATCTCATCAGGCCCATTAGCGCTGATGAAATCTCCCAAATAGATCAGAGTTATCCAATAACTCGATCTAAAGGCTACCCGATCAATATGAAAACTCGAGTATCAAGGTGTGCGACCCTGTAGGTTCCTCTAACGCTGGCAGTGCTGACCAAAGGTCATCACAAGCAGTGAGTGGCACCTAGCAGTGCATCGCTGCTACCCAGGTTATTGGAATGGATATCGATCGACATCCCCATCATCGCAACTAGGTACAGATGCATTACAGTCTCTTTGCCGTACTGATATCCGATTGGACAAGTGTGTCACCACTTGTTTTCATCCAATCACATGGCTATGACTAAAATAGGTTCTCACCTGGGTATGGCCATACACTCTCAGTCATAGAACCATAAGGGAGCTCCATGGATATCATACTTCCCTAAGGAAGGGGCAAATCCTATGTCTGTCCATTGACCTTCTCATATGGGTCGTGACATGCTCAATGACAACCGTTATGACCTCCCAACTACGGCAAGGTGTTAGGTTGCATCAAAGCAAGTCCCTAACCATATAGAATGGTCGATGACCTCAAGTCAAGGGATCAATGCATCTCCTGTCACTTGTGAGGATAACTCATGACACCAAGTCATAGCCTCACAGCGGGTCTGTCCAGTATATCCTCCAATGATATACCCATGTGTCTGCGTTAGCACCACGTGCCTAACCAGCCCACATACCAGTCTCACAAGTACCAGAGCTGTCCCATATCCACTCAGGTACATCGACTAGGGACAATCATTTGAGCACAGATCCAATCTGTCTCCAGGGACATTATCATGTAAGTACACTATCACAGGTGTAGACAAACAATGATAACGACAATGCCAGAAAGATATATGAATATCAGAGTTAAGTAGTACAAAGATGGACCAAAACTAGGTCCTAGGGCATATACACCAACACCTTCTATTCTCAAGGACCGCAAGGTGAGCCTTCTTTAAGATATTGTCATTTATTTTAAAGCAAGTAGTGTAAGTTTTATTTTCAAGCAAGTAGTATAATTTTCAATTTTCTTATCTAAAATTACAAAAAAAACTATTTTCCAACTTCGTTAGTGTAATTCGGTTTTCTCTAGTTTATGATTTTAACAAAAACAATATTTTCGAAACTCGTTGTTTGCATGCTTGTGATCTACCCCTACATCAGGAATGGAGAAGCTTCCTAGATCTTTCAACTTCTGAGGGATCTTGTTTTGTATTATTGCACTGCATTCCTCCGTAAGCGCCACCGTTCCATGTTCTTCAATCTTTCGCTTATTAGAGAGTATATCTTTTAAAAATTTCACATAGGCGGGCATCTATGACAAAGCATATGTGAAAGGAATGTTGATGTACAACTTCTTTACACCTCTAGGAATATGCCAAACTGCTTATCCAACTTCGCCTTGGCTAGTCTCTGAGGAAAGGGAACGGGCAGAACATACGCAGGTGGGCCCACATATTTCTCCTCCTCTTCCTCAACAAACTTTTCCTTATCAGGCTGTGGCTCTTCAGATTGCTCCTTATCAACTGCAGGCGTGATCTCCTCTTGAGGCATCTGAGGCTCATCTAACTGCTTACCACTCCTTGTAGTTATTGCACTGCAATTCTCTCTAGGGTTCATCTCAGGCTGTCCTGGTAGTCTCCCTGTGGGCCTGCTAGCAGTACTAGCTTGCTGTGCAATCTGATTTTCCAACATCTTATTGTGGGTAGCTAGAGCCTCCACTCGAGATGTCAGCTTCTTGATCTGGTCAGCAAGGTCTTCGGTACTCTTCTACTGTTTCATAACAACTTCTAGTATGGACTCAAAGTTTGACTTCTGGGGCTGCCCATATTGTCTTGGTTGGAAGCCCAGTGGTAGCCTGTTATTCTGCTGAGAATATTGAGGAGGAACTTACCCTTGATTATTCTTGTAGGACAAGTTTGGGTGATTCCTCCAGCCTGTATTGTAAGTTGCAGAATACGGGTCATTCACGGGTCTCTGATTGAAATTCCCCACAGCATTGGCTTGCTCCTGATTCGATTATTCTTGTGATGAAGCTATGAATTGGCATTCAGATGAATTGTGTCCTGTTACACCACACACCTCACAAGAAACTACATTAACTGCAACTGAAGGAAAAGAAAAAGAATCTAACTTCTGAGCCAAAGAGTCTACCTTAGCCGCCAATGATGTCAAGGAATCATTGTGGTACTTACCATACCCCATGGGAGTAATGTTTCACTCACTTGACCAATGGTTATGGTTCATGGCCATAGTGTTCACTATCAATCTAGTGTTATAATCCAATCCATTGTAAAAGATGTGGATTAAAACCCATTCCTGAAGTCCATGGTGTGGGCACATGTGCTGGAGCTCCTTGAAGCACTCCCAGGCGTCATAGAGTGACTCTCCCTCTTGCTGTGCTCGTAATCCTGTTGCGCAGTTGAATAGTCTTACTGGGTGGAAAATATTTGTTCAAGAATGCTCTGGATAGCTCTTCCCAAGTGGTGATAGATCCTGCCAACATCGAATATAACCAAGCTCTAGCACGGTCCCTGAGAGAAAACGGAAATAATCTTAATCTTATCGCATCAGAAGAAACTCCGTTAACTTTGACAGTATCACAGTATTCAAGAAAAACAGCTAAATGAAGATTAGGGTCCTGATTTGGGGAACCCCCAAATTGAGTTTGCTGGACCATCGTCATCAGCGTGGCTTGAGTTCGAAATTGTTCGCCTCTACGTTGGGTCGAACAATACTTAAATTGAACCCTTGTATGTTTGGTGCTGCAAATTCCCACAAAGATTGATTGTTTGCCGCCATTGTTGGTGTATATGCCCTGCAGACCAATGTATGGACATGGTCAGGCATTGTTTAAATGTACTTTGATAGAATCAATAAAGGCATGGTCGTTATTATGCAGATTGCTTTACCTGCGTTGATGTATTGAATTGCATAGATAATGTCCCAGGAGTTTGGATTGGATCCATTCTCATAAGTAATCCCCGGTCAAGGTGCCTTAGCCGATATGGGACAGCTTTGGTGCATGTGAGACTCGTGTATGGGCTGGTTAGGTGCGGGGCACATTAACGCAGACATACAGGTGCATTGGATGCACTGGAGTGATCCACCGTGAGGATTGACTTGTCTAGTCAACAAGTCAATCTCACATGCAAGAGGTTTGCATTGATCCTTAGACTTGAGGTATTCATGTCTAGATATGATGATGGGTATGTTTTGATACAGTCTTACGTCTCTCCGTAAATGGGTGATCAAAACGACTGTCATTGAGCATGTCATAAGTCATGTAGAGACATGGATGACCAATAGTAGGATTTGCCCCTTCCTTCCGAGGAAGCATGATATCCACCTCGGGGCGCCCCACCTTATTGGTGCATGACAGGAAAGTGTGGCCACACTTGTTGAGTCATGACCAATGCATTGGATAATAAACTTGAGACTAATCCAATGGCAGGATATCAGCATAGGCAAAGGGATCTAGAATGCATGGAATCCTCGTTGCTTGTTAGGGAGTTGTTGCCAGATGACTTAAGTCCTATGACATGGGTAGTAGTGATGTGTTGCTAGATACCTCTCACTACTTATGATGATATTCAATCATCATTGCTATCGTCATTAGGATCCTACCGGGTCACACGCAATAGACTCTTGACGTTGTTTTATGATCTGGAAATCTTGGAATATATTTAAGTTCATTATTCTGAGTCCAAGACAGATTCATGGTTGAATCTGAGTCCAATTGGGATTCATGAGTTTGTATATGTATCCTAGTCAAGTTGGACTTGAACAAAGGATTATATACCATGTTGGATTCGAATCCTAATCTAATTAGGAGTTGGAATACTAATCCTATTAGGAATTGGAATCCTAATCCAACTAGGAGTTGGAATCCTAATCTAATTAGGAGTTGGAATCCTAACCCTATTAGGAATTGGAATCCTAATCCAACTAGGAGTTGGAATCCTAATTTAATTAGGAGTTAGAATCCTAACCCTATTGGGAAATAGAGTCCTATTCCAACTAGGAGTTGGAATCCTAATTCAATTAGGAGTTGGAATTCTAATTCTACTAGAAATGAGAATCCTAATCTAATTAGGATTCAAATCCTAATGAGAATTAGATTTGGATAAGGCCCATAGTGGTTGGGCGCAAATCCTAATCCAACTAGGATTCAAATCCTAAAGAGAATTGGATTTGGATAAGGCTCATTGTGTTGGGCGCAAATCCTAATCCAATAAGGATTTATTTCCATAGGCCTAATTAGTGTTGAGATCCAAATCCAATTAGGGATTGTGGATTAATTCTAATTGAGGCAAGTTTGAATCCTAATAGGGGTTGGAAATACACTTGGCGCATGGGATAATTCCATATATGGAATTTGCGCCAATTGGGGTGTATGAATCCTTTTGGAAAGTTGTTTCCTCAAGTGGAAACTATCTTGGACGTGTGGGGCTGATATGTTGGCAAGTATGGCTTGATTTATTCAAGCAATGATTTGGCCAATCATATATGGAAAGTCCTAATTGAATTGGAACTCAAATTACCTCTCTTGATAAGGCAAGAAGCTAGATTCTTTCCATGCTTCATGTTGCGCCTATTCAAGAGAGGATGTGGCTGAACTCTTATGGCAATTCCTTGGAGGAATTGCGCCAAGAGCATAGAAGGAAAGAGAGGTGGCGGTTTGGCTTGGTCGGTTATAAAAGAAGGGGTATGCGCCCCCTCTTGGGATGACGATTGGATGATCATTGGATGAACATCAAGTGCAGAATTCTTCTTGAGGAAAAGGCAACTTGGAGTTGCGCAAGCCCTAGAATTCAAGCCGCCCTCTTCTTCTTGTGGAGCGCCACCCTCTCTTCTCTTCCTCTTGTCTTTGGCCGAGAGTCTCCAAGCAAGGAGACAAGTTGGCGTGAAGAGCAAGGAGGAAGGAGAAGGAGATTCCAAGAGGTGATCTTCTCTTCCCGAGGCTAGCACCGAGCGTGGAAGGGAGCAACGTTGAGAAGGTCGACGCGTGGATACTTGTAGAGGACGAGCACGTGAGCGTCTTCAACTTGGCACCTTCATCCTAACAAGCAATAGAGGTACTAACCCTAACACATCCTTGTGTTCTCTCTCTCGCATGGATCCTTGGGAAAGGAATGTGTTTCGGGTGTAATGCTTCTTCCGCTGCGTCCTGGGACTGCAAATTTTTAAATTACACCCGGCATTCCCCAACAGTGGTATCAGAGCTACTTGCGAGAAACACAAGGTGTACGTTTGCTTGTGTGAAAAATTTTTGGAAAATTTTTCGTTCATCCATGCGCGTTTCACCTAGAAGGCGCTTTCATCCAAACTTCTTTTATCAATTTTTATGGCCGAAATTTGGATTGTGTTTATGATGGATTTAAGACCAAAGGCGCACGTAGTTTTGTCAAGTAGGACGGGCATTGTGTCTTCGGACTGGCCGGGTCTCTTGATCTGACAAAATTGCCAGCCGATAGGGTCCATGAAATCATCATGAAACTTGATCCCAATTTTAACATAAATTTGATTGAGAGAGTGCTTTGGATGAAGTTGGCGCATAAGGGGATAAAATTTGATTATTCCGGTTTTTCGAATTTTATATATGCGCCACTTGTCTCTTCCATGGGTTGATATGGTCATAGCGAGTGCCCTCCTGTGTTGTGATGTGGAAGCATGTTTCCACCTGAGATGAATGCTTGTAAAATCTTTCTACCACCTGCGTGTGGTTCTCCCCTTCTTGATGTAAAATTTTCATCTTTCCTTAGAATAGATGTAGAATTGTTTACATGAGATAGGTTAAGGTTCATCAAAAACAACAAGGTGTCTTCTTCAACCGATATCAGAGTAGCGCCAGCTTTAGAAGCGTGGTGATGGACTTGCAGCTGAAGGAAGGACACTTGCTTTCGGCTTCTGGCATGGGCTGATTTGCTTCAGGGACTCGCAACCCTTGGATGCACAATAACATGTCACATGGCTCGTGACAAGTTATGTGTATGAAAAGGGCTATGACCATATCGACCAAAATAGCATGCCTGTGATGGTTTATTATTCTGTCCATAGCATGCCTGTGATGTTTTTCCTTTGCTGCCATAACCATAGGAAACATGCATGCTAGAAAAGAATAAAACATGCAAAAACTCTCAATACAATATCAAGTCAATAGCCTTCTAACGCGTAGCCCTCATCAAACTATCGATCGGTGGTGTTGTGAACTGTTTCCCACCCTCGTGGGACACACCCACTTATCTTTAGGAGGTGTGTGGTGACAATGATTTCCCCAATCCAGTTTTAACCTGGGCGTGCCTTCGCAAGGAAATTCGTTGGCCCTGGGCATAACGGTTAGGACCAGACTTGACTAGTTTTTCATATGTCACTGACATGATGAATCACTAGAGGAAGCTTATCCTCTAACGAATGATTAGAAACAAAAATCACTCAAAATGGTTGAGAATCGAACGAGAACAAACAAAAGGGGCAAAAACTCGTCAAAACTCGTTAAAGCAATGAAATCGGAAAAATGGGTACCTAATCGATGCTGAAATCTGGATAGGAAGGATCGCCGGCGTCCACAGATAGTCGGAGACGGTTGGAGAAATGAGATCGGCGCAAGCTCGAGCGAAAATGAGGGTGAAACCCTAAAAACGGCCCGATTGAAACCCTAAATACGGCACAGACTCGCGTGTTCGAAACGTCTTTACGGCAGTGTTATTGCTTATGGCACTGCCGTAAAATCTCGACTGCTTTCTGTTCAAAATTGATTCAGGATTACGACACCGTAAAACGCTTTACGGAACCTACCGTAAAATCTCAGAAACTTTCTGTTCAAAAATGACGTGAAAATATGATACCGTAAAGAAGCTTACGGTACCGGCCGTAAAAATCAAGCAGCAAAAAAAAAAAAATTTTTGGAAAAAAAATGAAAAATAAATTCCAAAAAATACGGCACGTAAAACAACTTACGGTAGTGCCGTAAAAATAAAGGAACTCTCTGGTTGATTTCGGATGCAAAATACGGTACCGTAGTTTATGATGGGGGTAGAAACCATAGGCCAAGAAGGTACAAGTGGAGTCTACGACTACCGTAGACAAAGGTTCAGAGGCTCACAAATAAGCTAGCAAGTCAACCAATAAAGCTAGCTAAATAACAGAAGAAATCACTTCAACCACAAGAGAAACTCAAGACATTCAAGCACAAGATGTCCAAGCCCAAGCCTAGTAAAGAACATATTTACGCCAGCACAAGAGGAAACAAAGGATCTCATCCAACGACCAACGCTCACCCTCACGCCAAAGCAACAATTGCGCCAACTCCAAATCAGCACCATCTCATCCAACGCTCATGCTCACGCCAAAGCAATGGAAGCAACCCTGTGATGGAAAGCTTGCAACGTCACAGACCAACAATGGAAAACTCCTCAACGTCTCTATGCTACCAAACATGGAAGTCGGAACGTCTCCTTCGCTCAGCCCACAAGGAAGCTTCAACGTCTCTGTCACCTACAACATCTCAGCAACATCGCTCCTCTCCTATATGTATCACGTTGATCATTGTAATCGGTAGAATGTTTTGAATGAATTTGGAAATGGTTCTTCTTCCTCTCTGTCGGATGTCTTCCTCCCCCCTTCTCTAGGTGCTTGTGTCACCAAGTCTTCTTCTCCTTTCCCTCTAATCTCCTCTTCTCCCTCAAACTCTCTACTTCACTGCAAACACCCGCACACGTCAACCACACCCAGTTTCAAAACTTCGAAAGCTCGCCGCTGACGATCCACCGGCCGGATCTCCACGAGACTTCGGCCACCGCTCCTCCTTTCCCTGACGAAGCTTCAACTGCCGGGATCTGCCCATCCACCTCTCCGATCGCCAGAATCGGAAGAATCACCGTCACGCCCAGCTTCCGCCACACGTCCCCTGTTTCGCCTGCAACTTCACCCAGATCTCGAGATTTTGCAACCTCGCCACCGGCGATCCCCCGGCCAGATCTCCACAACACTTTGGCCATCGCCGTTCCTACCCTTGTGCAATCTCCAGCCGACAGGATCTGCCCATCTGCCACTCCGATCAGCGGAATCGAAACTTCCTGTCTATCCCCTGCTCTCGCCTTGATTCCGCCCAACATCCGCCTTTCGACGTCGTCCTCCTCCGACCGGCCACCAATCAACTCCAAACTCCGTCCACGACGTCACAGCAAACCCAATGACCTCCAGTTATAGCAATTTCGGCGTCCGCGCACTACCGGCCGTCCGGCGACGCGCCCTGTTATTCTTTCCATTTCCCCTGTTTCCGCTAGTCTTCCGCCCTAGCTCCGCCTTTACTCGTCGCCCTCCTTCGACCGGCCACCATTCGACCTCAAACTCAGGCCATGTCGTCCCCACAACCATACCAACCTCCAGTTGTAGGAGGTCCGGCGAACGACTACCACCTGACGAACGGCGGCCACCTCTGTTCCACAAGCGCGTCTCCCCTGTTCTGCTGAACAGCGCGTCCCCGCCTCCGCCTGCGTTGCCTCCCTCGCCTCGCCCCACCACCAGCCGTCGGTGTTCCGACGATACCAACGCCGCCTCGTCTCCTCCTTGCTTCTAAATCCTCCGACGAGCAATCCACGTTCGAGCGTCGATAAACGACGCAAACCTTGCATTCCCTGTTTCTGATCTCCATGAATTTCCTGCTTCAACTTCCTGTTTGCTAATCTGAATATGTTTGTTTTCGCAGGTATTTTAAGCAATCGGCGCCACCAAAATCTTGATCTTTGGCGTCACGAGGAAGAACTCACTTTGCTCTACGAGAGGGACGAGTTGATCCAACTGAAGCTACAATGGATCAGTCCGAAAGACACGACAACTTCTCGTAAATGATATTTCGTAGCACTGAAATCTATTTGCTATTTTCTAGCTATTTTCTGACTTAGGCACATTATTTGCTAGTTGCAGTTTGTTTGCATTGAAAAAAAAAATAAAAAAATAATAATAATCGAACTTTAGTTAGTATCATTTTTCGTGTCTCCACCCTACATCAGTTTGGTATCAGAGCAGGTTTGTGGGCAACTCTTGTCTGCCCACCCATATCTTTGTTTTGCTCATTGCATTAAAAAAAAAATTACATGCTTTCATGTTTCTTGTATTTAGTTTGCATGTTAGTTAAGTAATTGCTGTTTATCTCCTTAAAAAAAAAAAGAAAAGAAAACTTATTATGTGTTTTCATCTTTATTGCTTTTGCATGCTAGTTTGTTTTATCTCATATTTATCTTTTCATACTAGCCCAAATCATTTCAACCATCTTAGGGAGCCCTATTTTCAAAGGACTATATTGTGTTTTCAAATATTCCATGGCCACTAGACTCCAACCCCCTACCTTTAGCGGGTCTCTTAACCCTAAGGATTTTAATGATTGGTCAACAAAACTTGAGCATTATTTCTATTTTACTGCCATGCCTGAACATTGCAAAGTTAGGTTCACCAAGTTACTTTTACAAAAATCTGCTAGATCTTACTGGACCACTGTTGAACAAACCTTGGAAAGAGACAATCTGCTACCCATTGAGAGATGGGATGACATGCTTCATAAACTCAGAGAAAAATATGATCCTTCCTCTCTCCCTGAAAGATTTCTTACACAAAAGAACATGACTGTAGCTGAATACATTCTAAAGTTTAAGACCCTCAACCATAGGAGTACAGCTAGAGAACATCCTTGGGTTGTGCGTAACCAGTTTATAGATGGTCTTAACTTTGAGATTAAGAGATGTCTCACCTACTACCCCATACACACAATAAAAGAAGCTTTCCAAATAGCTAGTATGGTAGAACAACATATTAAGGCAACAAATAGGAAAGGACTTGACCAACCTAGAACACAAAGCCAACCACTCCAACAAAAACTTGTTCAAACCCCAGAGTCTACCTTAGGAACTAAAACGAGTCAAGAAGAGACATGTGAAACTCAAGAGGCAAACCATGAGGTAGAACCCATACCTCAACCTTCAATTTTAGGGCCCATACCCACAGGTCCTCAACTTGAGTCTAGCAATCTAGCTAAAGAACCCATAGTTGACTTGTCTGAGAGTCAAACTACCCCTGAGTTGCCCACTGTAGACTTGTCTCAACCTAAGTGTCAAATAGAGCCATTACCTTCAATTTTAGGGCCCATACCCACAGGTTCTCAACTTGACCTTAACACTACCTCTAGCAAACCTAAAGATGACTTGCCTAAAAATCCAGTTGAACCCAAACCCATAGGTCTTCTTGAACCTCACATGGAACCTAAGTTAGATCCTTTTGAGCTTGACCTGGATCCTAATCCTCAACCTTTAGGTCAACCCCTAGACTTAGAAAATCTCTTCCAGGACCCTATGATCCTTGAATCTTGTCTTTTAGGTCCTTCTACCCAGACCCTTAAGCCACCTTTGAAACCAACAAAACATAATGAACTCAAACATGCTTTGAACTTTGCACTTATTGAAGTTGAATATATTGATTTCATCATTCCTAGTTTTTTCCTAAGTCCTATGATTTTCTATGACAACTGTACTAATGGACATGGCCGAGAAAGGGAATTGAAAGCAGGTGTCATTGGCTTCCAGCATGGACTTTGGATGTTTATTCTTACCCCTCCAAAACCACTCCACAAGCGCAAGAGCAAATCTTCGGGGAAGAATTTTTTTCACCCGGGGAGAATTGATGGGGGTAGAAACCACAGGCCAAGAAGGTACAAGTGGAGTCTATGACTACCGTAGACAAAGGTTCAGAGGCTCACAAATAAGCTAGCAAGTCAACCAATAAAGCTAGCTAAATAACAGAAGAAATCACTTCAACCACAAGAGAAACTCAAGACATTCAAGCACAAGATGTCCAAGCCCAAGCCTAGTAAAGAACATATTTACGCCAGCACAAGAGGAAACAAAGGATCTCATCCAACGACCAACGCTCACCCTCACGCCAAAGCAACAATTGCGCCAACTCCAAATCAGCACCATCTCATCCAACGCTCATGCTCACGCCAAAGCAATGGAAGCAACCCTGTGATGGAAAGCTTGCAACGTCACAGACCAACAATGGAAAACTCCTCAACGTCTCTATGCTACCAAACATGGAAGTCGGAACGTCTCCTTCGCTCAGCCCACAAGGAAGCTTCAACGTCTCTGTCACCTACAACATCTCAGCAACATCGCTCCTCTCCTATATGTATCACGTTGATCATTGTAATCGGTAGAATGTTTTGAATGAATTTGGAAATGGTTCTTCTTCCTCTCTGTCGGATGTCTTCCTCCCCCCTTCTCTAGGTGCTTGTGTCACCAAGTCTTCTTCTCCTTTCCCTCTAATCTCCTCTTCTCCCTCAAACTCTCTACTTCGCTGCAAACACCCGCACACGTCAACCACACCCAGTTTCAAAACTTCGAAAGCTCGCCGCCGACGATCCACCGGCCGGATCTCCATGAGACTTCGGCCACCACTCCTCCTTTCCCTGACGAAGCTTCAGCCGCCGGGATCTGCCCATCCACCTCTCCGATCGCCGGAATCAGAAGAATCACCGTCATGCCCAGCTTCCGCCACACGTCCCCTGTTTCGCCTGCAACTTCACCCAGATCTCGAGATTTTGCAACCTCGCCGCCGGCGATCCCCCGGCCAGATCTCCACAACACTTTGGCCATCGCCGTTCCTACCCTTGTGCAATCTCCAGCCGACAGGATCTGTCCATCTGCCACTCCGATCAGCGGAATCAAAACTTCCTGTCGATCCCCTGCTCTCGCCTTGATTCCGCCCAACATCCGCCTTCCGACGTCGTCCTCCTCCGACCGGCCACCAATCAACTCCAAACTCCGTCCACGACGTCACAGCAAACCCAACGACCTCCAGTTATAGCAATTTCGGCATCCGCGCACTACCGCCCGTCCGGCGACGCGCCCTGTTATTCTTTCCATTTCCCCTGTTTCCGCCAGTCTTCCGCCCCAGCTCCGCCTTTCCTCGTCGCCCTCCTCCGACCGGCCACCATTCGACCTCAAACTCAGGCCACGTCGTCCCCACAACCATACCAACCTCCAGTTGTAGCAGGTCCGGCGAACGACCACCACCCGACGAACGGCAGCCACCTCTGCTCCACACGCGCGTCTCCCCTGTTCTGCTGAACAGCGCGTCCCCGCCTCCGCCTGCGTTGCCTCCCTCGCCTCGCCCCACCACCAGCCGTCGGTGTTCCGACGATACCAACGCCGCCTCGTCTCCTCCTTGCTTCTAAATCCTCCGACGAGCAATCCACGTTCGAGCGTCGATAAACGACGCAAACCTTGCGTTCCCTGTTTCTGATCTCCATGAATTTCCTGCTTCAACTTCCTGTTTGCTAATCTGAATATGTTTGTTTTCGCAGGTATTTTAAGCAATCGGCGCCACCAAAATCTTGATCTTTGGCGTCACGAGGAAGAACTCACTTTGCTCTATGAGAGGGACGAGTTGATCCAACTGAAGCTACAATGGATTAGTCCGAAAGACATGACAACTTCTCGTAAATGATATTTCGTAGCACTAAAATCTATTTGCTATTTTCTAGCTGTTTTCTGACTTTTGCACATTATTTGTTAGTTGCAGTTTGTTTGCATTGAAAAATAATAATAATAATCGGACTTTAGTTAGTATCATTTTTCGTGTCTCCACCCTACATCAGTTTATCTTACGGTGGTACTGTGATTTCGAGGCAACCTTCTGATCGAAAGAGCACTGGAAATACAGTACCATAAAACAACTTACGGTAGTGCCGTAATTTGCAGCAAAATCACAATTTACCTACATGAATAAAAGAAAAATTAGTATCAAGCTAAAATTAAGTTAAAGAAAACAAAATAGAGGTTAGAAAGCTTGGGTTGCCTCCCAATAAGCGCTAATTTAAAGGTCATTAGCTTGACCCTTTAACACTCGGGTTTGATCATGAATTCTTGAATCTCTCTCCTGATTTTCCAACATAAGGCTCAATTTTGAAACAGTATCCTAATTTGCTTAGAATCTCTTCTATTTTGCCAATTAGTCTAGAGTTTTCTCTTCTTTTCTTCCTCCTTGTCTTTTTCTTTTTCTGCAATTTCTAATCAATACCCTCAAAAAGATTGTTAGATTCATTATTTGGGGTCTCCTTAAACAAACTTGAAACATCATAAATTTCATCATTAAATATTTCAACGCTGCAACAAGATCCTGAGTTTGAAAGTTTATTCAATGTATTACCGATTGGTAAAAATTGATCGGTAAATCGGTAAATTACCGATAAGAAATTAAAGATTAATAAATAAAAAATTATTTTTTATATATTAATATATATATCAGTAAATCGGTAAATTAAAGAATCGAAAATTTATTTACCGAACCGAAAATCAAAAACCGAATTATCTAAAAATAAATACGAAATCGAAAATCGAAATCAAATTTACCAAACTGATTTACCGATTTACATAATCGATAAATCGATAAATTCAATTTTTACCGAATTATGCTCACCTTTAAGAGCTAGTGAGCTGTCGAATACTTCTAGTGGCATGTTTTTCTATTTTTATGCGATCAGCAAACTCCTCTTCCTTTTTCTTAAGAGATCTTCTGTCCCCTTTTTAATAAATTCGTGGACTTAGCAAAAGTTCGATTCCACTCGGCATGTAAGGTAGATGCGTTCGGGTCAACTGTTATCTTCATGTTAAAATATATAATATATTTGAGGGAAGAATATGCAGATTTTTCTAATAGGAATCAGGTTCTAAAAAGCGCCTGAAAATGAATAGATCAAGATAAACACTGGGATATTTCTTAAATGGAGCTTGGGAAATTTCTGGTGAAGATGGTGGAATCGTATATTTGATGCAGGATGCATAGGGAGACTACCTAAAAGAGGTAGCGGCTTACACTTAGCCACCTTCTGCTATAGATATAGTCATATATAGACGTTGTTGGCTATTAAGAGTGCTTTGCAATATTTATATACCAACTAGCAAATCCCTACAATAATAGTTGTTGAAACTGACAACACAATGGCTATCAAACTCTCCAATGACAAGGATATAGAACTCGCACCATACATCCAAAATATCAAAAGAGAAATCAATTTTCTAAGTTCTAAATTCACTACTATAATTTTTAGCATGTGTTCCAAGAGTGATAAAAGACCCATTTGGTGGCCTTTTTTGAAAGGCGGAAAGTGCCTTTTTCAGCTTTCGAAGAGAGTAATTTTTTTTTGGACGGACAGCTGAACCTTCAAATCGCAACGTCCAATCTATTTCAACTGAACCTTCAAATCCTATCATGAGAGTAGTTTGGATTCGTCTGAAGGTCTTAACCAACTTTTCATAGTACTTAATGGGTTTAGTTAGGTTAACTATCACGAAAGTAGGGAGTTAATCTAACTAAATACCGTATTACGCTCTGAGAGGAGATAATATGTACATTAGGAAAAGTTCCTTTCATGATAGATAAATTCTATGGAATTAGTTATTTTTCACATGATTCATGATTGTTAGTGTGGTGAACCCATGAAATCCTGATCCCTTAGAATCTGAACATCTCAAAAGCTGTTTTCGAGTTTGTGTCCCACTTAGAAGTTTAGAATAATCACTAGTTTAGTTTGCCTAGATTCAAACAAGTCAAGAAGTCAGTACTTAACTACGTAGTCCTCGTTGGGAGCGATAATCTTTTTATTACTTCGATAAATCCGTGCACTTGCACATCCATATCAAGTTTTTAACACCGTTGCCGGGGACTATGACTAGTTAATATTGACTAATTGATATTCGGAGACTAGGTTTTTATTCTTTCTTTTGCTATTAGTTTTTACTGTTCCTTTTCTTTTTATAGTTAACTTACACGTTGTATGCCCAGAATTTCTCGTGCAGGTGCTTTTTTTCTAGAAGACCCAGAAATTGAGCATACGTTTTGCCTTCGAAGGAGATTTTAGTTTGAGAACAAAAAGATTTCTGAATAAGTGATGGCTGTTGGGGAATGCCGGGTGTAATTTAAAAATTTGCAGTCCCAGGACGCAGCGGAAGAAGCATTACACCCGAAACACATTCCTTTCCCAAGGATCCATGCGAGAGAGAGAACACAAGGATGTGTTAGGGTTAGTACCTCTATTGCTTGTTAGGATGAAGGTGCCAAGTTGAAGACGCTCACGTGCTCGTCCTCTACAAGTATCCACGCGTCGACCTTCTCAACGTTGCTCCCTTCCACGCTCGGTGCTAGCCTCGGGAAGAGAAGATCACCTCTTGGAATCTCCTTCTCCTTCCTCCTTGCTCTTCACGCCAACTTGTCTCCTTGCTTGGAGACTCTCGGCCAAAGACAAGAGGAAGAGAAGAGAGGGTGGCGCTCCACAAGAAGAAGAGGGCGGCTTGAATTCTAGGGCTTGCGCAACTCCAAGTTGCCTTTTCCTCAAGAAGAATTCTGCACTTGATGTTCATCCAATGATCATCCAATCGTCATCCCAAGAGGGGGCGCATACCCCTTCTTTTATAACCGACCAAGCCAAACCGCCACCTCTCTTTCCTTCTATGCTCTTGGCGCAATTCCTCCAAGGAATTGCCATAAGAGTTCAGCCACATCCTCTCTTGAATAGGTGCAACATGAAGCATGGAAAGAATCTAGCTTCTTGCCTTATCAAGAGAGGTAATTTGAGTTCCAATTCAATTAGGACTTTCCATATATGATTGGCCAAATCATTGCTTGAATAAATCAAGCCATACTTGCCAACATATCAGCCCCACACGTCCAAGATAGTTTCCACTTGAGGAAACAACTTTCCAAAAGGATTCATACACCCCAATTGGCGCAAATTCCATATATGGAATTATCCCATGTGCCAAGTGTATTTCCAACTCCTATTAGGATTCAAACTTGCCTCAATTAGAATTAATCCACAATCCCTAATTGGATTTGGATCTCAACACTAATTAGGCCCATGGAAATAAATCCTTATTGGATTAGGATTTGCGCCCAACACAATGAGTCTTATCCAAATCCAATTCTCTTTAGGATTTGAATCCTAGTTGGATTAGGATTTGCGCCCAACCACTATGGGCCTTATCCAAATCTAATTCTCATTAGGATTTGAATCCTAATTAGATTAGGATTCTCATTTCTAGTAGAATTAGAATTCCAACTCCTAATTGAATTAGGATTCCAACTCCTAGTTGGAATAGGACTCTATTTCCCAATAGGGTTAGGATTCTAACTCCTAATTAAATTAGGATTCCAACTCCTAGTTGGATTAGGATTCCAATTCCTAATAGGGTTAGGATTCCAACTCCTAATTAGATTAGGATTCCAACTCCTAGTTGGATTAGGATTCCAATTCCTAATAGGATTAGGATTCCAACTCCTAATTAGATTAGGATTCGAATCCAACATGGTATATAATCCTTTGTTCAAGTCCAACTTGACTAGGATACATATATTAGGTAATATTTAATATTTTAATAACTTTTTTTAATAGATTAATTATATAATATTTTAATTACCGATCGATAATTCGGTAATTTACCGATCGGTAAATACCAAGTTCGATATCGATTTCGGTAATAGATTTTTCGATTTCGGTAAATCGATTTTCGATTTTTACCAAATGCTCACCCCTACTAGCTCTCATATATATTAGTTGGGTCTTTTTTACAATTACTAAAAACATGGGCTTTTCACTTTCGTAACAAATAGAAAACAAACTGTAGCGCTAGATAACTGAAAGTATTCAAGCAATCAATCATTTGTTTCACCATTGAACTAACAACTCTAGAACAAATTGGATCTGAAACACAAAGTCTGCACCATCAATGGCACAGATTACATACAACATCGATAATGCTCTGTCCAACCATATTGTAATTGATAAGCCATAAAGACCAAGCTGAAACACGTCAGACAATATTTATGCAATGGAATTTTGACACAGTTGCTAAACATGACTATTAATGCAATTCATTAGAAAGTAATCTTCTCATAAACTAACAAATACTCGATCCCGAGTAATCATGTCGAAATTGATGAGTCTGTGTTCAGATCAGCAACCACTAACTGATAATTCAGTGACAGGTACTGAACACTTTCTCAAATTCCATCCGTAGCTAAGCACGATCAGGGAAAAGGAGCTATTTAGTTGCACATACCATTTTAAGTAGCCTTTTAGTTTCTACGGTCATTTCAATCTTATCATCTTTAATTCGCTGGCGAAGAGAAGGGTTCCTCACATCAGCTGCCAAATAAGTTCGGAGGAGAGCTTCATATGCACTTAAATCGAGACATTTGAGCTTCCTTAAACTATCGCATAACTTCTCTGCCCCCTTAACATCCTTTGCTTCCTCGAAAGCTTTCATAAACAATTCCACGTTATCTTTGCTTAATCTCCATTCGTCCTGTTTCACCATTGAAGTTGCCTTCTCAAACCACATGAGAGCAGAATCCATCTTATTGTTCTTTAAGAAGCTAAATACAAACAGTTCACAAGTCTTGAAATCGGGAACAGCACCCCTATCTGAAGCCTTCTTCCAAAGAGACTCAGCTTCTTCAACCATATCATTGTTCAAATAAACACCTAGCATAAGATTTGTCAACCTGACATCATGTACTGTGGAAATAGACTCCCATTCTTCATACAAAAGATTAAGGCTATTGATATCATCAAATTTTTTTAGAGCCTGAAGCATAGTGAGATAGCTTAAGTTAGCAGGCTTTGTATAGATTGCTTTAAGAGACTTCCATATCCTTTTAACATCTACTAAATTGTTAGTCCTTGCATATAAGCTAATCAAAAAGTGAAAAGGCTCCCGATCTCGTCGATCTATAAGTTCTTCAAGCTTCTTGAGAGCAGAATCAGCTTTCATGGCAAGACCAGCTGAACAATAGATGGATGCCAAGGTACTGTATGCAGACCACTGTAGAGTAACTTCGCCTCCTTCTTCCATTTCTTTAATAACTCTTTCAACTGATTCAATGTCATTCAGTGAAGCATAGCAGTTCATCAAAATGCAGCAAGTAAGATTATCAGGAACAATATTATTTAACTTCATCTCTTGGAACTGGATCAAAACCTTCTCAGGTTGGTCTAACTTCATGTAAAGAGACATTAGGTTAATGTGTACCAGAGTACTTGAGGCTACATTCCGGTCCTTCATCTCATTATAAAGAGATATTGCCTTATCAGCATTCTTCTCCGAGCAATAACAGTTTAGAAGGGATCCATATGTTCGCTCATTTTTGGCAGGTTCTGGCAAGCTAGAAAAGTACTCCTCAGCAGACTCAATACCCTTGACTTTTGCTATGAGGTCTATGCGTATGGCATGATTGGTGTATGACATATTCATCCCTTTAGTTTTTTCCATCCAGTCCATCAGCTGTCAAGAAATCAACATTGGTGATAATCTATAGCACGCAGGAGAACATGAAGAAAGTGGATAAAATATAAATATCATAGGGAACCTGCATCATATAATATAATAAAGTTTGCCATTTCTACATGTTTCAAGCATAAGACACATGAGAAAGCAGCTTCTATTGGGCACCAGAGACAACACAGTCCCCATAGTGATACAACGCAATAAGATGTGCCATCTGAATATTTCCTCAAAAAAACAAGCTAAAGAATCATCATTTTTGCTAGGCAATGAGAAGCAAAGTTCATCAAAGAACAGTTAACAAATTATTTCATTGTTCAATGAATTTATCTTTTTAATTGCATGCACGCATGACCTTTTTTTGTTTATGTCTATCAGTCTGGTTTAACTTTAAGATGATTTGCTGTAGATTCATGGCCGTCTCTCATATCACCCTCAGGTTTAAAATAAAATATGACATACCCCCGGCCCCTTATCCCCGGCCCTTTATCATACAAACACAGATAGCACCTCCGGATACAACTTATCGTTTCCAACAAAAAGATCACCACCTACAAGGGTCTAGCAGCACCATGCTCGGATGAACCTACAAAGCAATCATCCGAGCTTGAGACATCAGGCGTGGACCAGAGGGGCCTCAATATTCAAGCCTGCATAAACGAAGCTGCAATGCTTTTTGGCAGCTTAGTCATGAAGAAATAGGCAGCAGTTCAGAACTCACCATTGGCTAAACTAATAACAACCTTGACCAGGTCACTCTTCATTGTTTGGCAAGATAGGTTGGTGGAAACTCTTTAAGCTGCTGCACGATCTTTTGTTCCACCAGCGATAAGTACAATCTTCAACAAAATAATAGTTTTCTTGCTAATTCATTAGAAATCTCCAAACTTCTACTCAAAGCAGTCCTTCCATTGTTAACTAACAAAGGGATCATAGGGACCTTAGGCTGTGTTTCCTTGTATGGAAAGAAAACAAGGAGGCAAAGAAAATAAGAGGTTGAGGAAGAATGAAAGGGAACGAAAACTTGATCACGTGACTAAAACTTCCTTCCCCATAGCAACATGGGAGGCGGCAACGGTGATCGGGCTGAGGGTGAGGGCGATGACAAGTGGGCTGGAGGGTAATGTGCGAGGACTCTAGAGGGCAATGGGCAAGCGGGCTGAGGGCATCAGTGATGGCGAGCGGGTGTGGAGGGTTGCACGGCGACAGGCCAGCGGTGTGGAGGGCCACACCTGGACGATGACATGCAAGCACATTTTATTTGTCCCTTCGGTTTACGGCTTGATTTGGGCGAAAGCCAAATCAAAGGGGAAAAAAAAATTTCCCTCTACTTTTCCATTCTCTCATTGTTTTCCTCCAAGGAAACAATAGAAATTTTATTTTTTTTCCCCCTTCCTTCCACTTTTCCCTCCAAGGAAACACAATGTTAAATCCTCCTTGGGGTGAAATGGAGATCATCTCCTTGCAGAACACCTAGAAACAAGCATCAAAGAAGATTAGGGGTTCTCACTATATATCTCTATGAGTTTGACAAAAGTTGCCCTATTGATAAACTTGCAACAAAGAAACTTGATCAAGAAGTGGTTCATGAATCAAAATCCCACCCCAAAGTCCTCTACCAAGAAACAAACAAAGCCATCAACAATGGCACATGGCCACAAGATGGAGTCTTTAGCGTGTAGTGAATATCTCTAAGACAAAAAAAAAAAAAAAAAAAAACCTTTCTTGGATGTTGCCTAGCTACTCATGATGGACCTAGAAACATTGATTATACATTTCCTCCAAGAATAATTGTCAACTGCCATGAAGTTACAAAGAAGGAAGGATAGGAAGATGGAAGTCACTGATTACACGGTCAATAAGACCTAACACTAGACTTGATATGAGGAGGTGCAGTTCAGAGAAGCACATGAATAGTTCAAGCTAGGGCACTTACCACACAAATACATGTTTGACAATTCAGCAGTGATTCAACACGATTGAGATAGTTCAGCCACAGGCCAACACAAAATAATTGTTCATCCATGACTTGAATGCACTCAAACAACTTTGAAAACCCATAACCACTAGTGTGGCTGCTTTGGATAACAAAAAAGGCTTAGCATGAAACTACATGCCAATTTGAATGGTCTGAACAAACTCAGCATGCTCCCACATGTTAAACCATGATGTGTAGAGGTTTGTACGAGGTCCTAGGTACAAGATGAAAAAATATGAGGTGTACAAAACCAATCCACAAGTGCAACCAAAGGGGGATTTCTCCATCATAAATAGTTTCCTGTGATTCATTCACTCTCAGAAGACTAAGTCGAGTGCTGAAGGAATCTTGATCGTGGGATCCAATCTTTGATAAATTCTTTGAGTTTGGAGAAGGCAGAAATTACATTCTCATTCAGCTGAGTTTATATACAATGTAGGCAGAAATTGACACATCAAGTTCTAAAAGTGGGATGTTCATACTTGAGGCAACATTTATAGGCAGTCTAAACTTGCAGAAGATCCAGATCTTTTGTTGCATATATTTCAATCAACTTAAAAATATACGTGCAGTAAAATCTAGTGGATGTAAGTCAAAATACAACTCGTGCCAATGCTTGGTAATGTGGATAAGCCAGAGAAGCAATAAAACACATCGCCCTATACTCAAATGGGAGCTGCATGCATAGAACAGGGTCGCTCAATGAATTCAAAAAGAAGGAAGCAGGAAAAGCAATATAACCTCAAGGGCGTGCCCATAGCGTTGGTACTTGCGGAGCTCCTTCACGTACTTGATGAGCTGACCGACGGTCACCGACCTACCTTCCCTCAGCCACTTGTTAAGAGTCCTCGCCACACTCCCCGGTGGCGCTACCCCTAGCGCCGAGAGTCGACGGTAGAGCGGCTTTGTGTTCTTGTTATCTGCCGTGGCCGCAGCCGCCTCCGCTGGCAAAAGTGCGGCAGCAGAGTAGAGCCTCCTTGGAGGCGCCGCTATGGGACAGAAGAGCAGGCGGATCAACCCCTTGGCCATGATCTCTACCCTTTGTTGGGAGCTTCGATGTAGTAAGACAAAGAAAACGAAGAAGAGAATCGGAGGAGGAGACGCCGGTGGGGTTGGTGCCCATGTTCGAAGGTTTAAGAGAAGAGCGAGGGTTTGCTGTGTTTTTGGGATCCAACGGTTCTGGATACTAAAATCTATATCGATTTGAATAATTGAGAAACCAAAAAAAAAAAAAAAAAAAAAGCTTTTTCTATTGGTAAAAAAATTAAAACATTCTTAATATTTTTATGATATTATGGTTCACATGTAACATATTTATGATACTTAATAATATTTTTAAAAATTCTATTTAATTTTAGCACCTAATCACCCTTTCATATTCTTTAAACATTTTTTACAATAACAATTTTAGCACCTAATCACCCTTTCAGTATTTGCACAACATCCAACTTTTTATAATGTGAATGGTTAGTCCAGATAAATGCAGATTTTGTCACAGTAAGCAAACCTACTCTATTTATTTTTATTTCAACAAGATTCTATGTGCTGATTGTGGATGGGTTATTTGGTATGACTCATCACCCGATTAAATTAATTTAAATATGAACGGTACAATTTATTAAGTCAAAAAAATATAACTCAGGTCAATTTAATACGATCCAAGTAACTTATAGGTTATGTATTAATCAAAGTTAGAACACGACCCGTGTCATTCCAAATTCCTCGACCAATCAATTGACATATTGAGAGGGGAGCGACGAGCTAGGGTGTGTAGGCTTGGTCAATGATGGGCAGATAGCCAATGAACGGACGCAAACAGGCTTGGCATCAAACCCAAGTGAGCAAAGAGGCAATAATATCCGAAAATCGATAGTCTGATCTTCATCGTCTCATATTTCTGTCGAGGGAGAGAGAGATAAGAGTTGCCAGCCCTTGAGTAGGACAGAAGCAAGAGAACAAAAAAGGGGCCGGAACTCGGAAGCGGCGGTGTCTTTGTATTTTCTCCAGCCACAAGCAAGCACATATACCAAATCTAATTCTGGAGCAAGCAAAGGCCTGAGGACTAAGGCCTCATCTCTCTCACCACAATTCACAATCCCCACAAATCTCATGCCGTTATGAATCTGCCTACAAACTGCAACACATAAACTAGTCCACCGTCTCCGCCTTT
Source organism: Costus lasius (assembly GCA_027563935.2). Lineage (NCBI taxonomy): Eukaryota > Viridiplantae > Streptophyta > Magnoliopsida > Zingiberales > Costaceae > Costus > Costus lasius. Next base: position 57,247,176 of record CM050454.1, on the reverse strand, counting down.
CCCATTTCTTTAATGCTTGTTCAAAGGACGATCAGGCATTGCAAAAGCATCATCAGCGCTAAAGCTCGGTTCCCCTGCTCCCACTTTATTGCCGGCTTCCTATGTTCAATAACACAGCTTTTTTTTCTCTCTTTCTTTTTTTTTAAAAAAAAAACTGAAGCAGGCTATATCTATCGCTCCTCTCTCTCCCCCCTTCCAATGTCTCGGCAGTTAGCACCAAATAACAGCATCTCATGGAGCCAAGCAAACATCCTTCCCTCTCAGATCTCATGCGCCTTCTTCTTCTCGCCAATCTACTCTCCCTATTCGGTGAGTACTACAATTCATGACACATTTCCTAATTTACTGCTGCGTCCTGAAATTATTTATGTTTTGAATTATGCATAATTTCCTGTTTGATCAGAGTGCAGAAGCTTTAAGCATCAGCAGATGAAGGCACTGAATCGCTTGGACACACATGAAGCGACCTCAGATCCGTACTACAACGTCGACTCACCTTTTTCACTACCTCCCTACGAAGATGTCATGGGTCCGACGGCCTCCCCTCAGGACTACCCTCCCTTCTGCGTCTACCCGCCATTCACCACACCTCTCACACCAACCTTACCCTTCCTTCCGTCCCCGCCGCCTCCGCCTGAGCCCACCAACCCCCCCATCCTCACCCCAAACCCTCCCGAGTACCCCGTTCCAAGCCCACCGGAATTCACCACCCCAGGCCCGCCGGAAGTAGTGCCTAACCCGCCGGAGATCGTCCCGAGCCCGCCGGCATTCCTGCCTCCGGTGTACGAGCCCAACCCGCCAATTTATGTCCCGAGCCCAATTGGCATCCTGCCAAGCCCGCCGCCGCCGGAAAGCTTTGTCCCAAGCCCAACTGGCTTCGTACCGAGCCCATCGTCTTCGCTGCCTCCACCTAGCTTCGTGCCAAGCCCAACGGGCTTTCCAACGAATCCATCGCCTCCGCCGCCGCCTAGCTTTATCCCAAGCCCAACGGGCTTCCAACCGAACCCATCGCCTCCTCCGCCGCCGCCGGGTTTTGTGCCAAGTCCACCGGAGTTCCTGCCCGGTCCCCCAATTTTCCTGCCCCCCGTGGTGTATCCGGCCCCAACGGCACCGCCGCCGCGTGTGGAGGGCGGACGAGGAGAGTGGTGCGTGGCGAAGCCGACGGTCCCGGACCCGATCATCCAGGAGGCGATGAACTACGCTTGTGGGTCGGGAGCGGACTGCGACTCGATTCAACCCAACGGCATGTGCTACCAGCCCGACACCGTACTTGCTCACGCGTCGTTTGCTTTCAACAGCTACTGGCAGCGGACGAAGGTGGCCGGAGCCACGTGCGACTTCGGTGGGACCGCCATGATCGTGACCAAAGACCCAAGTAAGCATTTTTTTTTAGTAAGCATCTATTTCTCTCGTTGCTCACTATCCCGTTATTTCTTTTTAAAAAAAAAAGAAAAGAAAATAGAAATAATAATACATCATAAAAAAATAAGCTTAAGGACATTAATGATTATATAGTTAACATAATTATTATAAAGGTTAATAGGAATAGTACTATGACCCTCTCAACTCAATATAACACAATACATAGAACTTTGTAAAATTTTGTTGTACCTCAATATCCCATTATTTCTTTTTTTTAAGAAGAAAAAAACAAGAAAATGTACAAAGAAAATAAAAAATAATACATTCTATGAAAATTTTAAGCATAAGAAGGAACATTATTATATGGTTAATATAATTAGTATAAAGTTAATATGAAAATCTTTATATAATAAATAATAAATATAAATTATACAAGTGAACAATAAATTTTATGTAAACATGGCACGAATATTAAATTTTAGTACAATGATGGAAAATATTAGTGATTGAAGGAGAAGTAGATTAATTTTGATTATACAATGATGTCTTAGGATAAAGTCTTTAAACAGTGAATACAATATAGTAAGGGAATGGGAAAGTATAAAATTTTCAAAAACTTCTCATTTCTTTATGTCCTTTATAGATTTAATAAAATACTACTTATAGAACAATACTTGAAAATATTATTCTCTACTTTTTGTACTTTTCAATAACTAATAATTTCTACTAATTCAAGTTAAATGAATAATATTATGACCTAACTCAAATCTAACGTACCATGATACATAAGACTTATCTTAGCACACATCATAATATAATAATGTAAAAAAAACCCAAATGTAGAAATATAGTAATAAGACATTTAATTTATGGTAGGTGAAACATTATTATTATTATTATTATTATTATTATTATTATTATTATTATTATTATTATTATTATTATTATTACATACTATTGTTTTATTTTCATTTCAGATTATCAACAACTCATAATTTACATGTATTATATATTTATATAATTTAATAGTTTGAGCAACTGTTTGCCTAAATTTTTTTTATGTAAAATATGAAATATGAAACAACTAATATTCTTGGTTCCTATACTAATGTAATTAGAAATGTAATTATATTAAGAACAAGAGAATCAAACTGTTTGGCAAGAAATTATAAATGATATATAAGTAATGGTTATGTAGAAATAGGCAATGCTTGATATAAATAAATAATTGCTCGTTAACTCAAATTTTTGAAACAGCACTAAGTTCGTATCAATCAACTCAACGACCGCAAAAACTTTGGAGGAGATAGGGAGCAAAGTAAGTTCACAATATGCGCTCAACATCCTCACTAAGCTCTTTATATAATTGTGCTCATTTAAAATGAAATGATCAAACATAATAAATTAGGAATAGGCAATTCTTTTCTATAATAATAAAATGGTGAGTTTTATTATAAGGTAGATTCATCAAAATGAATATTATCATATCAAGAATGGGCCTATAGATAACACAACATGAGATATCTAAATCTTAAGTTGAACATTAGTCTATAGATAATTCAATTGTCATCAAATGGAGGAGGCACAAGCTTGCAATTAGATCAATCCGTCAAATGAAATATTCTTAGGAGTTCGAGTCTTACAATGACATGCTACTATTAATTATTTATAACATACTAAAAAGGTTGACTTTAGTATTATAGGATAAAGAGATAGTAGTGATAGGCCATAACCCTACAAATGAATATATCAGCCTATACTCTATCTCTCTTGTTTATATATCAAATTTAAATAAAAGAATTTCTAAATAATATTATCTAAAACTATACCTAAATATATATATATATATAATGTTCTAGCTTATGTAAAACAATAAATGCAAAAAAGAACTACAGTGTGGTTAACATGCATCAAATTATACAATAAAAGGGTTTTTATTCATATTAAAACAAAATAAATAATAAATACAACAAAACAAAAACACCATTTGCTTTGATAAAAGGAACACTAGAACACTTGACTTTGTATGTGGTAAAGAATGAATGAAAATTTTATATAGGGAGCCATATTGACTTGTATTTTTAGGGCCCACTCATGGCATTGTACTATTGCATTAAGATCTGCCTGTCCTTTGATATTGCCCTTTGTAGTTGCCTCTACTGTCCTATGTGTGATACACTTTTGCTAGATGATCTAATAATGCGTTTGTAGAGGATTCCATATGTTGTTTCTTTCTAATATTTTTATCCTTTAGAGTATAAATTGAAGTTAATGGCGGGGAACGAGTATGATACAACATAGTAAAAACATAAAAATTTACTTCTTATCAAGGATCAAAGTAAAAGCCAATTAGTTATTCAAAATTGTATATTTAGAGCATTCCCAGAGCACCTAGCCTTTATGGTATCTACACATGTCTAGATGGAACCGCTTCTATCTACTCATCTAATGCTAGCATCTAATGTTGGAAACTTTTTTGTTTAGCAATAGAAAAATGAGATATTCTTCCCAGAGTAATATCATATGACTGTATGTACTTGATATTTAGATTTAATACAAGTATATTATACTTGCGTAGTTTAATTATTATATATATTTTTAATTTTTTAAGTATACTGATATAATAAATATAATTGTTATCTTATATTGATTCAGTACAATATTGCATTTTAGGCTCACTTAATTAAGGGTACAACGCTCTTTTTACATGGTGGTGAGTGATTTGTGAAAGACAACCGAATTAGGGAAAAAGAAAAAGAAGCTGGGGGACAGAGAAAAGAAAAAAAAAAAAAAGAGGGGGAGGGGGACTTTCACTTAGTGCCCCATGATTTAAACCTTTTACGCTATTTGTTTAGGACTTCAAGTACTCTGTTTGTTGGATTGTAATGTGTAAAGCTGGAAAAAAAAAAGAGAGCTTTCTCTATCTTAATTGTTTAATTAATTCCTTAAAGGCATGAAACCAGTGAAATGATTCTTCTCTTCTTCTCCTCAGGTTATGATGGCTGCCATTTCATCATATTCTAAGCATGACAAAGCTATCAATAAGTTTCCTGCAACGCAAACAAGAAAATGAAGAAATCAAAATCAAGCTCTCTGCATTTTTCTTTAATTTTTTTTTTTAATTTGATAGCCGTATGAGAAAATTTTCCAATGTGGACTAGTGTTATTTCTTGGCAAGAAATTCATAGATTTAGATGGGTGATGGAACTAAGAGACTGTCTGTGATGCCTATTTTTGCTTGCACCTAAGTGAGGCTACCAAACAATTACTTCACAAAGACAATTGAACAGATAGGTATATGCATTTGCTATACAATTGCAAGGACATTTTGTTTGCAGTTTGACCTCTGATACTGGAGGTTTCAGTAAATCCTATTTCAAGTAATGATCAAATTATTCCGAAGAGTAAATGTATATCTATCTATACTAAGATTTAAAAAAAAATGGTATCGGATCAAGAAGATTGTAACTGCACTCACTATGAGTCGTCTTCTTCTCCTCCTCTGGGAGCTAATACATACTGGTCCAAACTTAAATCGAAAATACCGATCCTCGTATTTCAAACCCTGATACATACAAGTTGATGAATATATCACTTTTAGTACAAAGTAACTCAAGAGAGGCATTCCCAATCTGAATATCTCTGAACCCTATAGTAACGGCTCTGGGAAAAATCACAAAAATCCAGTTTCACACCAATACATCTGACTAAGAAACTTATTTTATGTATGGACAATCTTGATTTTGGAAAAAAAAAAGTTATTGTGTTATGGGTAGCAACACTGGCTAGTTTACCGTATCTGCAAAAGCAGCCATTTGTCAAAGATTACAAGCTTGTTCATCTAGTCATCTAAGTTAGAGAGTTAGACCAGGAATAAAAAAAAATAAAATAGATATATGACATAATGTTTTTAATTGGAAATTTGGGAAAAAAATCTTTATTGATTTGATTAATTACATGTAGGTCATAGCCCCATAAAATATACATATCTACAAGTCACCCGGTTGGAAACACTATTCTCAAACTGGAACATATATAGTAATTACGTTTACTTTGTTTGAAAATAAAAAAAAAAATCTATTTTTGGCAAGATTTTTAGTGTCTATATAAGTTAATCTTTAGATGGAGAGTAACGAGTACATATCATTTTAGTCATTAAAATATCTGTATCAAAATAATAATCAAACTTCATTATGCTTTATTTTTCATGAACTAGCAATACATATGGTTATTTGATTGTCTCTAATGAATACGACTCAAGTATTTAATGAATGACTATATCTAAAATATCTCACAAGTAATATGGGCTATGGGCTATTACTTTATATCACACCCTAATGATGATAATTCAATAATAAAAATTTTTATTATTAATAATAAATTTATTATATGTACCCACGATAAATATTTATAACCTACTCAATATAAACAATGCATTTTATGTTATATCATCACCTAAGAGGCAACTAGAGGTGTTCATGGTTCAGTTAACTGAACTATAAGCCAGTTTTTCGAACCAAATCGATTAGATCGGTTCGGGGGAAAATAAGAATTGTTTCCGAACCGTTTGAACCAATTAATTGATTTTTAACCGTATTCTTTACATATAAAAGAAAAATATTTAAAATTATAAAATAATTTAAAATAAATAAATATAAATATTTTTGATTAGCCATTAGTTTTTGGCAGTTAACTATTGGTTTTCGACGGTAAATGGATTCGATTTTTATATATAAATATTTATTTTTATACATAAATAAATATTATATATAAATATTATATAATAGTTCAGTTCAGTTAATCGTAGTTCGGCCAAGTCTCAAATTATAACCAAACTGATAACCAATCAATGAGTAAAAAAACCTGACCGATTAAGAATCTTTCGGTTCGGTTGTTCAGTTAACTGCGGTTCAACAGTTTTCTTTTGCACACCCCTAAAGGCAACAACAATCATATATCAATTCTTGACCTCATTTAAATAAGAACTATCCATTCCATAAATTCTTGTTTACAATGTAAAACCATAACATATTTTGTATTATTATATAAAAGCTATGATTTGTTCAACATTATTTTACATATACAAAACAACTTTGTACAATAGACTTTACATTTTACATGATTAAACCCTAAGGCTTTAAAACATTAACATCCTTTTAATCTTCCACAAAACTTGTAGCTCAAAGCTAACCTATAGAAAGGTTCTGCAAGGATTAAGCAAGAATACCCAACAAGTAATTTAGATACCAAATAATACCAAATCATGAGATAGGCCATACCAATTCATTGGAATTTATGTCATATTTTAATGCAAATAAATTATAACATATCTTTTAAAGCATTAAATCTCCAAAATGATTCCATAAGTAAGATTAGATAACATCATGATAGTTAAACTAGAAACATTAGGAATATATGTTGGGAAACTCCAGGGATATTTTACAATTTTTCAGAGTCATTACAACACATATACATTGCACAGCGAAAGAATATCCCCGAAACAGGCCGGTCCCAAAAACCCAGTGAAGATCTCTTGCGAGGGGGTCGACACAATGAGATAGTAAGTACCTTTAGCAAGCTTGAGGATCGATGTCGAGGTAGGCGCCCAAGTGTTCACCCTCTGCAGTTTCGCACACACGGATGCCTCGAGTTCTCTTCTTCCTTGCCTGGTGCTAGCCTCAGGAAGAAGATCCAAGCCTTTATGCAACCTTCTTCAAGCCTTGCGCTACCTCCAAGGTATATGCGCCAAAGAAGAAGAAGAGGAGATGATGCTGCCATGTCTTCAACTCTTCATCTTTACTTGCGCCAACTTCTAGGGAAAATGCGCCAAGATAAGAGGCAAGGGGATGAAGACACCAAGTCCTGTGGCTCCATGCTCCAAGAGAAGAAGGGTAGAAGATGCTTGCGGCTAGGTGGAAGATAGAAGAGAAGACTTTGCACCAAAGCCTTGCTCTTTGCCCTTTACCCTTGAGCCTCTCGCATATCCTAGATATAAAGAGGCTTGGTGGGTGGGGGGGGGGGGGGGGCGAAAAACAAGGGTTGGGCGCAATTATCATGGGAGTGTGCGGCTAGGGTATGAGAAGGGTTGCAATTAGGGTTAGGGTTAAGGAAACTCTCCAAGAGCTTTCCATAAACCTTTTCCTATTAGCCACATGTGCCAAAGACCTTCCAAAGAAGTCTATGCAACCATATCAGCCTCAAGACTTGCCATAGAGGCAAGCATACTATCTAAGGTAGAAGGGGGAGGCGCATAATGCTTCCTAATGAAGCAAATTATGCCAACTTATCCCCATTAAGCCCCTATGCACCAATGGGATAAGTTAAACTACCAAAAATGAAGTTTGGCTCTAATAACTCTCTTCCATCTCATCAGGCCCATTGGCGCTGATGAAATCTCCTAAATTGATCCGAGTTAGCCAATGATTCGATCATAAGGCTTTCCGATCAATACAAGAACTCGAGTATCAAGGTGTGCAACCCTGTAGGTTCCTCTGACGCTGGCAGTGCTGACCAAAGGTCACCATAAGTAGTGAGTGGCACCTAGCAGTGCATCGCTGCTACCCAGGTCATTGGAATAGATATCGACATTGACATCTCCATCATCACGACTAGGTACAAATGCATTACAGTCTCTTTGTCAAACTAATATCCAATTGGACAAGTGTGTCACCACTTGTTTTCACCCAATCACATGGTCATGACTAAATCAGGTTCTCACCTAGGTATGACCATACACTTTCAGTCATAGAACCATAGAGGAGCTCCATGGATATCAAGCTTTCCTCAGGAAGGGGCAAATCCTCTGTCTATCCATTGACCTTCTCATATGGGTTGTGACATGCTCAATAACAACCGTTATGACCTCTCAACTACGGTGAGGTGTTAGGTTGTAACAAAGCATGTCCCTAACCATATAGAATGGTTAATGACCTCAAGTCAAGGGATCAATGTATCTCCTGTCACTTGTGAGGATAACTCATGACACCAAGTCATTGCCTCACAGTGGATCTATCCAGTATATCCGCCACTGATATACTCATATGTCTGCGTTAGCACTTTGTGCCTAACCAGCCCATACACGGGTCTCACAAGTACCAGAGTTGTCCTATATCCACTTAGGTACATCGACTGGGGACAATCATTTGAGCATAGATCCAATCTGTCTCCAGTTACAATATCATGTAAGTACACTATCGCAGGTGTAGACAAACATTGATAACGACAATGCCAAGATGATATAAGAAATATCAATGTTTAACTAGTACGAAGAAGGACCAAAACTAGGTCTGAGGGCATATACACCAACAATCTCCCACTTGCACTAAGACCTAGAGGTTGAGCAACCTCAACCTCATATCTCTAGTACGACTGTTATGATCCGAAAGGACACACTTATGAATACAAGTAGGTAGACTTGTTTCAGGTGTTGCGGCCAAAACCTAAGTGTTGGCGAACAGGGCTATTGTCACTCCCTGACACGGCTCCAAAAACTTGTTGTCCCTAGACTTGTAGTGTCCGCAAATGCACGGATACTCGAAGTAATAAAATAGATATCGAACCCATAGAGACCTATGTTGTTGAGTACCGAATAATTAATTTTTTTACTATCTAGGCAATCGAAATGGTGAAAACGAGCAAATCAAAAACTAAAACGAAAATATTAGAGAGAAAAGCTGGGACTAGGGTTTCATTCACTTTAATTTCTATGACTAGACATGAATAATGATTTCGTCAGTTTAATTTCATTATGATAAAGATGTAATTTACTTAATAAAAGGATTGTCTCACTTTCGGGCAGACAACCATGCAGGGATCAATCCTCGCTTTCACGCAAGATTAGTCTCAACACTGAAGATAAGTAAATAATCAAATATAGAACTCAAGAATCACTTTCGTGCATCCGAATTCTAGGTTGATAATCTCTAGTGGAATCTCAAGGATCACTTTCGTGCATCCGAGTCTCGACACTAGTTTTACTCATGGTTTTCCAACGTTCCGATCCTTGCTTTCGCACAAGATCTCCACGTTTGATAATTTAGACTCGATCTTTTGATTCATATCATTATCATGACAATTAATCTACTAGAATCAAACAACTAAGAACTAACCTAAGAGGGTTCCGAAAATGCAATTCTAGAGTTCCAAGTTCTCAAGCAAATTGCTTTTCAGTCTATTGCGAAAACACTAAAACATGCATAATAATATGGATCTAAAAAGAGTCTAAGAACAATTACCACATGACTAAAATCATCATGCTAAGATTAAACGTGACGAAGTAATGGAAAAATAGTTATCTAGTCATTAAAAATGAAGTGAATTACTCCCCCATGTCCCAAAATAAGTTTAAGCTATCATAGAGGGAAGATTACAATAATCCATGTTGAAGGAAATCGAAAGGGAGAAGAAAGAGAAATTATGGTACGACCGTAAAGAAGTTTACGGCCGTAATCTAGGGCAAACAACGGCGGCGCTCGGTTTTCTAGTGATTTCTCCTCCATATAGTCTCCTTTCACGCTGAAACTTCTAGGACACCTTCTCCTCCTCTATGCATAGCTTCCACTCAAGTTTCACGGTTGAAGATAGCTTGTACACTTCCCGGCGGCGAACCCTAGGGCAGACGCGTGAAACTCGATTTCTCTCTATGTGGTCGACGAAAATTAGGGCTTTCGATCTCTTTGTCTTCGTCCCGGTGAAAGCTCCCCTATTGCTTCTTACAGCAAGGTGTTTAATGGCCTGGATCGATCACAATCTTCTCCGCAAGAATCGGTTTCGGAGTTGACCGGGAAAATCGTGAGCAACTGTGTATTTACGGCCGTAATGAAGTTTATGGCAGTGCTGTAATCTGGACAGCGAGCTCTCAGGTTAAAATCTTCTAGAATTACAGTACCGTGAAGTGCTTTATGGTAGTGCCGTAATGTGAACAATTTCTTCGGGTGGAAAATCGACCTGAATTACGGTACCGTAATTGAGTTTACGGCAGTGCCGTAATCTTCATCCAATCTCTGCCCGAAAACGTGTCGAAATACGGCACCGTAAAGATATTTACGGTGGTGCCGTAATTACGTGAACTTCTCTGCCTGGAAAAATCCCAAATTATGGCACCATAAAGATTATTACGGTAGGGCCGTAATTTTGCTCTGCGAGTGCAGTCACATTACGGTTCCATAAATACCATAATGAGGGTGCTGTAATTTGCTATGAAGCTCCAATTCTTCTAAAATTTGCTGTGTGATCTCTTCTTGAAGTTGTGAATTCAATTATGCATCTGGATTGCTAGAAATCGACTGAAAAACAAGCCTTTTTACTAGAAAATCATCAAAAATAGAAAAGAGTATAGATTCCGCAAATATTGATAAAAAAGGCATAAAAATAAGGAAAGTCTATGAATATGACACAAAAATACTAATGAAATGGCATGAAATTTTTTATAAATTTCGGTGTCATCAAATACATAAGGCTCAAACTTTGCTTGTCCTCAAGCAAAAACCAAAAATCTTTAAAAATTGGCCATAGGCATAGACTTTCTCATGGAAAATAAATTTCTAACATACAATCACTAATGAAAACTTCTCATCAAATGAATCATAAAATTTTAAACAGATATATCATCTTCTAAATCCAATTCTTAAGATCCACAATTTAGTCAAATAAAATTTCACAATTCGCATAAAAGAAAGAATTTCAATCTCATTACTTCATCCAATTTTCAGTTTAAATTTACTATACTTTTGTCTACAGGAATAGGATATCTAAAATCTTTTTCCACTCAATTCTCTCTCTCTTTTTTTTCTTTTTGGATGGCATATACCCACATAGATACATACTTTTTATTTCTTTTCTGCATCATTCACATTCTCTAACTCGATTACCACCTTTTTTCTGGTGACGAGGTTAGAGTACATTGACCACATAGTCAATGTAATAGAACTCATGTCTTTTTAGTGGAAAGAATTTTACTAAGACAGTGGGGTTAATGTGAATCGATTCCTCTCATCATTTTTACCTCTCTTTTTTTTTTTCAAACTTCAACCCATGACCTTTAATACCACTGTCAATTTTATACAGTGCCAAGTAGGGGAGTCGCTCACTATTTTTGTGGATTTTGGACTCTTTCTTCCCAACAAATAGTAAAATAAACAAAACCTCAATCAAATTTATCTATTGACATCAATTCTAAATTTCATACTCATATGCTAATTTTATTCAAAGAAATGGCTTCACTTTCAAATTAGATTATTTAAACAACATATCTCCCTAAAATCTCACTCATCAATCAATGGAAAATTTCAAAAAGAGATATGTGTGAGAGAAATAAATTTGACATGATAGGTCTAATTCTAATCTCAATTTTGACTCATCAACATCAATCATCAACAAGTCATATACAATAATCTCAAAAGTAGATCAAGGCCACAAATCAATCATATCAATCAAAATATCATCATGTAGATAAAAAATAAAGTAGTGGTGGCGGACACAAAAACATGAGTCAACGATGAAATACAAAAGGTGAAAGGAAGGGGATACTTACAAAATTCTACCAATCCTTTTTGTCGGGTATTCTTTCTCTTCTCCTCTCTCTCTTTCTTCTTCAAAAATAAAAATTAATTCTAAGATAAAACTAAGATAAAAGTAATTAAAAGGAAGTGAACTAAAGTTAGAAAGCTTGGGTTGCCTCCCAAGAAGCGCTAATTTAGAGGTCGTTAGCTTGACCCTTTTGCTCTTGGATTTGATCGTGGTTCATCTAAGTAAAAACTCTCCTTTTCTTCAATTCGCTATTCTTGATAATAGTGCTTAAGCCTCTGACCATTAACCTTGAATTCTCCTGTTTCTTCACTTCATATATCCATGGCTCCGTAAGGATATGCTTTCTTTACCTGAAAAGGCCTAGACCATCGAGACTTAAGTTTTTCAAGAAAAAGTCTCAATCTAGAATTGAACAAAAGAAAAAAGTCACCTGGTTGGAAATCTCTCATAAAAATATGTCGATCGTGCCATCTTTTGGTCCTCCCCTTGTAAATTTTTGCATTCTCATATGCAGAGAGTCTAATTTCATCTAGCTCATTTAATTGTAATCTTCGTTTTTCCCCCGCATTCTTCAAGTCAAAATTTAGCATCTTGATTGCCCAGTATGTCTTATGTTCAAGTTCTACAGGCAAGTGACATGATTTTTCATAAATCAATTGAAACGAAAACATACCTATTGGTGTTTTGAAAGCAGTCCGGTAAGCCCACAAGGCATCATCAAGTTTGAATGGCCAATCTTTCCTAGTGCGTGACATAGTCTTCTCTAAAATTCCCTTGATCTCTCTGTTTGATATCTCCACTTGTCCACTTGTTTGAGGATGAGAAGGTGTTGCCACTCTATGATTCACCCCATATTTTCTAAGGCTGAAAACTTGTGTTCTATGAAATGCGAACCTCCATCACTGATTACTACCCGTGGGGTCCCATACCGTGGAAATATAATCTTTTTGAATAATTTAACAACAACTCTTGAATCATTGGTAGGTGAAGCAAGAGCTTCAACCCATTTTGAAACATAGTCAACTGCTACTAGAATGTACTTGTTACCTCTTGAAGATGGGAAAGGTCCCATAAAGTCAATCCCCCAAACATCAAATATCTCAACTTCAAGAATATTGGACAGTGGCATCTCATGTCTTCTGCTAATATTCCCCGTTTTTTGACATCTATCACAAGATAACACAAAGCTTCTAGCATCTTTGAAAATGGTGGGCCAATAGAATCCTGATTATAACACTTTATAAGTAGTCTTTTCAGTACCGACATGACCACCATAAGAAGATCCATGACATTGATACAATATATCTGCGATCTCTTCTTCAGGCACACATCTTCTAAAAATACCATCTGCACATCTTCTAAACACATAAGGCTCATCCCAAAAATAGTGTTTTACCTCAGCCAAGAATCTCTTTCTCCTTTGGTAATTCAAATCAGGAGGAAAAATATTAGCAACAAGGTAATTTACTATGTCAACATACCAAGGGGCTCTGATTTGTTCAATGGTTAAGAGTTGTTCTTTAGGGAAAAAATCATTGATCTCATTATTCTTTTCAGTATCCACCATTATCCTCAAAAGATGATCTGCAACAAAGTTTTCTGATCCCTTTTTATCTCTAATTTCCAAATCAAATTCTTGCAAGAGTAGAATCCATCTGAGCAAGCGTGGTTTGCTATCCTTTTTCTGCATTAAGTATTTCACAGCTACATGGTCAGTGTACACTATCACCTTGGAGTTAATCAAGTATGATATAAATTTATCAAAAACAAATACAATAGCCGAAAGTTTCTTTTCAGTGGTAGTGTAATTCCTTTGTGTTTCATCCAAGGTCCTACTTGTTGATGTATATGCCCTAGGACTTAGTTTTGGTCCATCATTGTACTACTTGACGTTGATATTTTATATCATTCTGGCATTGTCATTATCTATATTTGCTTACATCTGCGATTGTGTACTTATATGATAATGCCCCTGGAGACAGATTGGATATGTGCTCAAATGATAGTCCCCAGTCGATGTACCTGAGTGGATATGGGATAGCTCTGGTACTTGTGAGACTGGTATATGGGCTGGTTAGGCACGAGGTGCTAACGCACACATATGGGTATATCAGTGGTGGATATACTGGATCGACCCGCTGTGAGGCAATGACTTGGTGTCACGAGTTATCCTCACAAGTGATAGGAGATGCATTAATCCCTTGACTTGAGGTCATTGACCATTCTATATGGTTAGGGATATGCTTTGATACAACCTAACACCTCGCCGTAGTTGGGGGGTAATAACAGTTGTCATTGAGCATGTCACAACCCATATGAAAAGGTCAATAGACAGACAGAGGATTTGCCCCTTCCTAAGGGAAGCATGATATCCATGGAGCTCCTCTATGGTTCTATGACTGAAAGTGTATGGCCATACCCAGGTGAGACCTGATTTAGTCATAGACATGAGATTGGATGAAAAACAAGTGGTGACACACTTGTCCAATCGAATATCAGTTTGGCAAAGAGACTGGAATGCATCTGTACCTGATTGCGATGATGGGGATGTCGATGTCGATATCCATTCCAATGACCTGGGTAGTAGTGATGCACTGCTAGGTGCCACTCACTGCTTGTGGTGATCTTTGATCAACACTATCAGCGTCAGAGGAACCTACAGGGTCACACACCTTGATACTTGAGTTCTCGTATTGATCGGGAAGCCTTATGATCGAGTTATTGGATAACTCGGATCTATTCTGGAGATTTCATCAGCGCGAATGGGCCTGATGAGTTGGAAGAAACTTATTGGAGCCAACTTCTGTTTTTGGCATATTGGCCAAATTAACCATGGTTAGCCTCATTTAACCATGGGCTAAGATGGATTGGATCCAATAGCTTGATTAACATGGGTAATGGACTTTGGGCTAGGCCCATTGCTAAGTTGGGCTCACTAATAAGTTGTCATGAAGAGAAGAAGGGCTAAAAGGGTATAATGGGGAGAAAACTCACCCCATTGGCGCCTAAGGGCATAATGGGGTGAGGGAGGCGCCTTTTGCTTCTATGGAAGGAATTGGCGCCTAGCCCCTTGATCTATTCGTGGAAAGCATACCTCTATGGCATTGCTTGGGGCGCAAGTCAAGGCCTTGGCAAATATAGCAAGGTTGAATGGGTTTATGGTAAAGTCTTGGAGACTTTTCTTACTACAAACCCTTTCATCCTAGCCGCCCACTTGGCATGATCCTAGCCATCACCCTAGCCACCTCTTGCCCTATAAAAGAGACCTTTGTCGCCCCCTCTCAACTTACTTATTCCTTGGAGGCGTGAGCAATAGAGAGGGGTGAAAGTTTGGAGGCTCTTGGCGCAAGTTCTCTTCCTCTCTTCCTTAGCCGCAACCAATTCTTCTTCTCCTCCTCTTGGCGCAAGAAGGAATTGTTCTTGGCGGCTTCTCCTCATCTTCAACCTTGGCGCATACTCATTGGAGGTGGCGCAAGTTGTGAAGAAAGTACACTAAGGCTTGAATCTTCTTCCCAAGGCTAGCACCGGGTGTGGAAGAAGAGGACTCGAGGCATCCGTGTGTGTGAGACTGCAGAGGGCACACGCTTGGGCGTCTATCACGACATCAGCCTCATCTTTCTTTAAGGTATATTCTATCTCATCGTGTCGACTCCCTCGCATGCGATCTTCACTGGGTTTTTGGGACCGGTTCATTTCGGGGATATTGCTTCCGCTGTGCAATGTTTTGTGTAATCTCTATCTCTGAAAATTGTAAAATATCCCTGGGGTTTCCCAACACTACTAGCATAATGGATAACATAGGGTTTTTTATCTTTTCTCTGCCCTAAGACTGCTCCAACTGCATAATCACTGGCATCACACATGAGCTGAAAAGGTAAATTCCAATCTGGGGGCTGGATGATAGGTGCTGAAACTAAAGCCTTCTTTAATTCCTGAAAAGCAGATAAACAATTCTCATCAAAAAAAATTTTACATATTTACAAAGTAAATTAGTAAGAGGTCTAGCAAGTTTAGAAAAATCCTTAATGAATCGCCGGTAAAATCCTGCATGTCCTAGGAAGCTCGGATCTCCTTCACTGTGGTGGGTGGCTCCAATTTCTCTATTATTTCAATTTTGGCTTTGTCAACTTCAATTCCTCTCTCTGAAATCAAATGCCCCAAAACTATACCTTACTTAACTATGAAATGACATTTTTCCCAATTAAGCACAAGGTTAGTTTCTTCGCATCTCTGTAACACCCGAGATAAATTAGCCAAACACACATCTAAAGAAGAGCCATATACAGAAAAATCATCCATAAAGACATCCATAAAGTCTTCAATAAAATCAGAAAAGATAGCCATCATGCATCTTTGAAATGTAGCAGGAGCATTACATAAACCAAATGGCATTCTCCTATATGCAAAAGTTCCATATGGGCATGTGAAAGTGGTTTTATCTTGATCAACAGGATGTATAGGAATTTGAAAAAAAACCAGAATATCCATCTAAAAAGAAAAAATAAGAGTGGTTTGCCAATCTTTCAACCATCTGATCAATGAAGGGTAAAGGGAAGTGGTCTTTCCTAGTGGCAGCATTCAGTTTTCTATAATCTATGCACATGCGCCAACTAGTAACAGTTTGTTGGGGTATGCCCTTAAGGCTAATGTTTGAGGCCTTGGGATTGTATCAGTATCATGTATAAACTCTTATGTTTATAAAGGCATGGTTGTTATTCAGGTTGTTATATTGTCTGCTGCAATAATTGTACTTCTGAATAATGTCTCAAAGCTGTTCAGCTGGGCTGACATGCAGTTTTGTCCTTAGTCGAGATATCTTGGTGAACATGAGACAGCCTTGATATGGTTAAGACTAATATGTGTTATAATCTTATAGGATGCTTCGAGCATGGAATAAGATGTAGACTCATGGGTACATTGGATGTACTGGACAGACCCTACTAGGATATTCAATTGCTTGTCACAATGTGAATATTCCTTGATTGTAACAAGTGGCACATTTCCTCTGACTTGAGATCACTTGTGTTTTCTAAATGATGATTGTCATTGTTTTGAGGTAGTTCAATATCATTTGAAACATAATGATTATAGACTATCTTGGATGGTGAGCTTGAGTCAGGTTAGGGCACTAGTGATAGATATAGGATTGCCGTCTCCTTGTTTAAGGAGTGTGATGTTCTAAAGGGGCCCCCCTGGATGAGATGATTGAGAAAGTGTATGGCCATACCCAGGTGACTGTGTTCATCTGTTCTAATCATACTTATCATATTGGAGTTACAAGCTTGACAGGCTTGTCCAATAAGAACATCCAGTGGCAAAGGAAAGATGCATGCCTTGTGAAGTTGATTCACACTTGTGCTGTGGTTTGGGTGTAGTCTTGGAAGACTCTTTTCTTTATATCGGGAGACAGTGATGTGTTGCTAGATACCCCTCACTGATCGTGATAACGTAAGTTATCGTTACCGACATTTAAAGGAAACCCTCAGGGTCGCACAATTTGATGATATGGCTTACTTAAGTCAGATCGTGTGGACTGAATTATTCAGGTTCAGTTTAAAGGGATTTAATCTCTGATTGCAAGTGAGATCTGGTCTGATCATGTTTGATTGATTAGGGCTTGAGATCGGTAAGCTTCGATTGAGAGAATGGATGCTGGATCGGTGAGATCAAGAGCATCAGGAGATGAACGGTCAGATCAAATACCTTAGGGTTTTAATGTGATCTGGACTTATGGCTTAGTTTATTTGGTTATTGAACCAAATTCAAGTGAACCGGCTCATGAATGAGCGCATGGTTCAAGGGTGAAGTGGAGTTTGCGATTGGGGTAAACCCAAGATCGCATGTGGAGAAGTTATATGCTATTTTTGGATAGCACTTCTCAACGTGACCACGTTTTCACGTTTTCCCTCTTCACGCCTTCACGCTTTGTCGCCAATTCGGCTTTGGCTCTTGGGGCATTCTTGCGTGGAGGAGAGGAATAGACGATAAGGAAAAATCGCCAAGCCAAGAAGTTCTTTTTCCCTTTCACTCGACAAAGACATCTTTGGACCTTGCTAGCACAAGGATCGCAAGGAGGAGTAGGCGACATCAATTGTGTGCGTCACCTCTGGAGAAGATCCAGTTTGATATTTGCTTCCAAGGCGCCATCTAGAAATGGATATGGTATGATCCTTCTCTATATGCAATCGGGTTCTTTTTGTTAATCATATAGCATGCAAGATCTAGAAACCCCCTTTCCGCTGCTTGCATCTTCCATATGCGCCAATGCTTTAGGGTTTCGCCCCCTTTAGGGGACCTTCAATTGGTATCAGAGGCTAGGTTTCATGCATGTTTTATGATTGCAAGCCATTTTGTGATCCTTGTTTGCGAACAATTCTTAGATCTTTATTACATGCGAAAATACATGTTAAGTTATCATAGGCGAAACTTGTATTTTGTTTATGGCGCATGTATGAGGTTACCTTCAGTTGGCGCTTGTATGTTGTTGGTTTTCTTAAAACTTAAATACTTGCGCGACTCACACTAGATCTAAGGCCTTACTGTAAACCCTTAGACGGGTTACTAGGGTTGAAGTCATCCCCTAGGTTAGATCCAGACAGTCTGATCAGACCATCTGACAGCCTTGATGGGTTGACCAGATAGCACCTGTGCGCAAGCACCTGGTGGCTATAGGTCGACTGCAGACAGGCGTGTAGCGATGTCTGATTGAGACAACCTATGAACGCACATGAGTTAGGCCCGGGGTCACACCCGTTTGCCAGACCTCATTGTGGTTGTTCAGCCCTGGCGCATGCATGGTTGACCTTTTGGTCGACTCAAGTCAGTTAGGACTTGGTGCATGCAAGGGCAGTGGATCTGACTAGGTTGGATGAGTGGATCCCTAGTAATGGACCGTTGTAAGGATGTAGGGCAAATAAGGAAATTAAAATTGATGCCTATGGGGTTTTCGAAATTTAATTTTCATGATTGGATCACATGTTGATTGATGCCTATGTTTGTTTATTTAATCTTATGTGGGCTGCCCGTTTTTAATGTGTGCTGTGCTGGGGCCTGCGTGCCTGGAAATTAAAGTTGTAAATTAATTATTGTGATCTGCGTATCACATTGTATTTAATTTATAAAGTGTAATTGACCTGCGTGTCAATCTTGTCTAGATAGATTAATTTGTAAATTAATCAGACAAGAGCACAGAGCACACTTGGCAGAGGCGCATGCAGCTTGTGGCTTGACCAGGTGGGAGGTCTAGGGTTCGAGCCTAGGACCTGGCGCATTTTCTTGGTGGGCGCACCAGAGCTGCAGATGGCGCTTGGGCCCTGGGTTGGGCCAGAAGAGAAGCAAAAGCCCCATGACGAAAAGCAAGTGAAGACTTAAGTTAGGTTAAGGTCTTACTTAGGCTTTATGGGCTTTTACCACATAAGATTCATGCTTTCTTTTATTGTTTCAATAAGTAGAACAGCATGATTTATTTATCTTCTGCTATCACCATAGGAATTGCATGATAGTGAAGAAGATAAAAGACCGTTAAAATCCAACGCTAAAATATCAAGCTCGTAAGCCTTCTGACGCGAAACCTCACTGTTCTGACTATCGTTGGAGCCGTGTTGTACCCACTCAGTGGGCACGTCCATCTATCTTCAGACGGTGCTGGATTACACCTGCGTGTTACAGAGTAGGGATTTATCCCTTCTCGTTGCTCAGAATAGCACGTGGTGGTCCAGGGAGTAGGTCGGGTCAGCTTGACCATGTAGGCTACATATGTGGCGCATATGGTAGCACATGGAGGCAGCCATCTGTGGGGTCAGAGATTGTGTTGTACCAACTCAGTTGGCACAGTCTGCTGGATTGCCCAGATGAAGGGGAATCGCACGGGTTGGCGATTGGCTGGGACAGCCTACCAGAGATTAGTGCTTGTACTCTCTGTGCATCTTATCTCGCCTGAGCGGGACGCGGAGACCAAGTATGAAATCTGGATCCCATCTCACTAAAAGAGTGATACTCTTTCGGACTGTTTAATGGATTTTTCAGTCAGCTAAAATAGTGAGAAAAAGAATCTTTCTTAAGTCCTGATTGATTCTTAACATTGATACTGACCTTGCTGTTCTTGCATTGTT
This sequence comes from Costus lasius, assembly GCA_027563935.2. Lineage (NCBI taxonomy): Eukaryota > Viridiplantae > Streptophyta > Magnoliopsida > Zingiberales > Costaceae > Costus > Costus lasius. The sequence goes on along the minus strand of CM050454.1, from coordinate 57,227,176 downwards.
GTAGATACCTGCAGCAACGAACACCATGAGCTTCAATGTGCGATCCCTACTGGAAAGAGAGAAGTTTGCTGGGCCGAACTTCTCAGACTGGTTCGGACACCTTAAGATTGTTCTTAAGGCAGAGAGGAAACTGTATGTCCTCGAGACGGCTATACCGCCTCAACCCGCTCCGAACGCCGCAAGGGCGGTTCGGGAAGCTTATGAAAAGCACGTCAGTGATAGCATAGATGTCGCTTGCTTGATGCTAGCGTCTATGACGCCACCCGCTGCAGCGTCAGCATGAGGATATGTCGGCTATAGAAATTATAGCGAACCTCAAGATGCTGTATGCTGCACAGGCGAGGACAGAACGCTATAATCTGACAAAGCTGTTCTTTCAGAGCAAACTGGCTGAAGGGAGCCCAGTGGGAGCTCACGTGCTCAAGATGATTGGGCACAAGGAGGCTCTAGAAAAACTGGGGCATACCATCAATCAGGAGCTTGCTGTAGACATTATTCTGCAGTCTCTCCCGCCCTCTTTCGATGCGTTCATTATTAACTTTAATATGAACAAAATTGACTGTACTCCGGCAGAGCTGCTGAATATGCTCTTGACTACTGAGGAAACTCTGAAGGGAAAGCCTTCAACCTCTGTCTTAATGGTTCCTTCTAGGAACAAGAAGAAGGGGAAGAAGGGCAAGGCCCCTGTCAAGAGCTACAGCAAGGCTCTGAAGCAGAAGGTTAAGCAGTCCAAGGAATACAGGTGTTTCCACTGTGGCCAGCTGGGTCACTGGAAAAAGGACTGTAAAGCGCTCCAAGGAGATAAGAGGGGAAGCATCGCTTCTGGCTCAGGTATTTACGTGACTGAAGTCATGTTTTCATCTTCTTCTATATCATGGGTGTTGGACACTGCATGTGGAGTTCACATTTGTTCAAATGTGCAGGAACTCAAGAGAAGAAGGCAGGTGGGACAGCATGAGGTGGACCTACGAGTAGGAAACGGGGCACGGGTTGCTGCTGTTGCTGTAGGAAACTATTTCATCTCATTACCATCTGGAATTGTATTAGAATTAAATAGTTGTTACTTTGTTCCCAGTATTACTAAAAATATTATCTCCATTCCTGCTCTTGTCAGGAAGGGATTTTCCTTTGAATGCAATATTTCAAAGTGTGTTTTATCTTTAGATAATATTGTTTATGCAACTGGTTCAATTAACAATGGGTTATTCATGTTGGACATGGAAAGTTCTATACAAAATATTGATAATAAGAAAGCCAAGTATGCTGATGACAGCACCTTGCTATGGCATAGTCGTTTAGGCCATATTAACGAGAAACGCATTAAGCGGTTGCATGATCATGGACTGCTGGGATCATTCTCCTATGAGGAGATTGATACATGCAAGGCTTGTTTAATGGGCAAAATGACGAAGTCACCTTTTCCTAACAAAGGACAAAGGGCTTCAGGTTTACTTGACCTTATACACAGTGATGTGTGTGGGCCATTTAGTAAACATGCCAGAGGTGGCTATCAGTACTTCATTACCTTTACTGATGATTTCAGTAGATATGGGTATGTCTATTTAATGAGACATAAAAGTGAATCTTTTGACAAGTTCAAAGAGTTCAAAAATGAAGTACAGAATCAGCTAGGCCGAAATATCAAGGCACTTCGTTCTGATCGAGGTGGAGAATACCTAAGTCATGCGTTTACTGACTATCTGAAGGAGTGTGGGATTATCTCACAGCTCACTCCGCCAGGAACACCGCAATGGAATGGTGTGTCCGAGAGGAGAAATAGAACGTTACTTGATATGGTTCGTTCTATGATGAGTCAGGCTACTCTTCCATATTCCTTTTGGGGTTTTGCACTGGAAACAGCTGCAAAGGTACTAAACCGAGTGCCATCCAAGGCAGTTTCTAAGACTCCATATGAGTTATGGTATGGGAAACAGCCGAGCTTGACATTTATCAGGATCTGGGGCTGCGAGGCTTATGTCAAAAAGCTCGCCTCTGGGAAACTAGAGAGCAGATCTGAAAAATGTATCTTTGTCGGTTACCCTAAGGAAACTAAGGGTTATTATTTCTACGATCCCAAAGAGAACAAGGTATTTGTTGCTCGGACGGCCATATTTCTTGAGAAGGAGTTTCTTCTGCAAGAGGCCAGTGGGAGAGAAATAAAGCTGGATGAGAATCCAGAGGAAGGACAAAGTAGTCAAGCACAGTTGGATGAGCCTGAGCCGGTAGATCAGGTTATTGAACAACCTGAGGCTCAGATATCACGGGAACCGCGAAGATCGGGAAGGATCCGTCGACAGCCTGAGCGCTATGACGGAGTCTACATCATTGATAATGATGAACCCCTCACTTATGCGGATGCGGTCAGTGGACCGAAGTCAGCAAGATGGCTTGAAGCTATGCGAGCCGAGATGGACTCCATGTCAGATAACCAAGTCTGGGATTTGGTTGATCCGCCTTCGGGAGTTATCCCTATAGGCTGTAAATGGATCTTCAAGAAGAAGATTGACATGGATGGTAACGTGGTTACCTATAAAGGCAGGCTAGTTGCGAAAGGTTTCAAACAAATCTACGGGATAGATTATGATGAAACTTTCTCACCTGTAGCCATGTTTAAGTCTATTCGGATTCTTTTCGCGATAGCTGCATATTATGATTATGAGATCTGGCAAATCTGGCAAATGGATGTGAAGACAGCTTTCCTGAATGGAAATCTGGATGAGGATGTGTATATGACACAACCAGAAGGTTTCACTAATCCATCAGATCGTCATAAAATATGCAAGTTAAAGAAGTCCATTTATGGACTTAAGCAAGCATCAAGAAGCTGGAATATTCGTTTTGATGAATCAGTCACTGAATTTGGTTTCATCAAGAACGAAGATGACCCGTGTGTATATAAGAGGTTTAGTGGGAGCGTGATTACTTTCCTAGTCCTCTACGTCGATGATATCTTGATCATTGGAAATGACATTCCTGAAATGCATGCGGTTAAGGCATGGTTAAGGAAATGTTTCCAGATGAAAGATTTAGGAGAAGCAGCCTATGTATTAGGTGTGAAGATCTACAGGGATAGATCTAAGAGGCTTCTCGGGCTGTGCCAGAGTACTTACATCGATAAAATCCTGGAGAGATTCCACTTAGAGAATTCTAAGAGAGGATATCTTCCAGTCAGACATGGTCTGAATCTTTCGAAGAGTCAGTGTCCACAAACACAGACTGAGAAAGATGAAATGGACAATACGCCTTATGCTTCGGCTATTGGGTCCATTATGTATGCAATGTTGTGTACTCGCCCAGACGTCGCTTACGGGTTAAGCGTGACCAGTCGGTTCCAAAGTAATCCAGGTATGGCGCACTGGATTGCAGTCAAGAACATCTTAAAATATCTGCGGAGGACCAAAGATATGTTCTTGATATATGGTGGTCAGGAAGAACTCAGTATTGAAGGATATACTGACGCTTCGTTCCAGTCGGACCAGGATGATTTCCGATCGCAATCAGGCTATGTTTTTAGCTTGAATGGAGGAGCAGTGGTGTGGAAGAGTTTCAAACAGTCAACTGTTGCTGATTCCACAACAGAAGCCGAGTATGTTGCAGCCTCGGAAGCATCCAAGGAGGCAGTGTGGATTCGTAAGTTCGTGAGAGAACTTGGTGTTGTTCCTTCGAGTGCAGATCCTTTGGTTATCTTCTGTGATAACACTGGAGCAATCGCACAAGCAAAGGAACCACGGTCGCACCAGAAGTCCAAGCACATACAGAGACGGTTTCACTTGATCCGGGAGATCATAGATCGTGGCGAGATCAAAGTCTGCAAGGTTCATACAGATGACAATCTGGCAGACCCGCTTACCAAGCCTCTGGCGCAGCAGAAGCATGAGAAGCACTGTAATAATATGGGTTTGAGATTTCTCAACCATTAGATTAAGTGCAAGTGGGAGATTGTTGGGGTATGCCCTTAAGGCTAATGTTTGAGGCCTTGGGATTGTATCAGTATCATGTATAAACTCTTATGTTTATAAAGGCATGGTTGTTATTCAGGTTGTTATATTGTCTGCTGCAATAATTGTACTTCTGAATAATGTCTCAAAGCTGTTCAGCTGGGCTGACATGCAGTTTTGTCCTTAGTCGAGATATCTTGGTGAACATGAGACAGCCTTGATATGGTTAAGACTAATATGTGTTATAATCTTATAGGATGCTTCGAGCATGGAATAAGATGTAGACTCATGGGTACATTGGATGTACTGGACAGACCCTACTAGGATATTCAATTGCTTGTCACAATGTGAATATTCCTTGATTGTAACAAGTGGCACATTTCCTCTGACTTGAGATCACTTGTGTTTTCTAAATGATGATTGTCATTGTTTTGAGGTAGTTCAATATCATTTGAAACATAATGATTATAGACTATCTTGGATGGTGAGCTTGAGTCAGGTTAGGGCACTAGTGATAGATATAGGATTGCCGTCTCCTTGTTTAAGGAGTGTGATGTTCTAAAGGGGCCCCCCTGGATGAGATGATTGAGAAAGTGTATGGCCATACCCAGGTGACTGTGTTCATCTGTTCTAATCATACTTATCATATTGGAGTTACAAGCTTGACAGGCTTGTCCAATAAGAACATCCAGTGGCAAAGGAAAGATGCATGCCTTGTGAAGTTGATTCACACTTGTGCTGTGGTTTGGGTGTAGTCTTGGAAGACTCTTTTCTTTATATCGGGAGACAGTGATGTGTTGCTAGATACCCCTCACTGATCGTGATAACGTAAGTTATCGTTACCGACATTTAAAGGAAACCCTCAGGGTCGCACAATTTGATGATATGGCTTACTTAAGTCAGATCGTGTGGACTGAATTGTTCAGGTTCAGTTTAAAGGGATTTAATCTCTGATTGTAAGTGAGATCTGGTCTGATCATGTTTGATTGATTAGGGCTTGAGATCGGTAAGCTTCGATTGAGAGAATGGATGCTGGATCGGTGAGATCAAGAGCATCAGGAGATGAACGGTCAGATCAAATACCTTAGGGTTTTAATGTGATCTGGACTTATGGCTTGGTTTATTTGGTTATTGAACCAAATTCAAGTGAACCGGCTCATGAATGAGCGCATGGTTCAAGGGTGAAGTGGAGTTTGCGATTGGGGTAAACCCAAGATCGCATGTGGAGAAGTTATATGCTATTTTTGGATAGCACTTCTCAACGTGACCACGTTTTCACGTTTTCCCTCTTCACGCCTTCACGCTTTGTCGCCAATTCGGCTTTGGCTCTTGGGGCATTCTTGCGTGGAGGAGAGGAATAGACGATAAGGAAAAATCGCCAAGCCAAGAAGTTCTTTTTCCCTTTCACTCGACAAAGACATCTTTGGACCTTGCTAGCACAAGGATCGCAAGGAGGAGTAGGCGACATCAATTGTGTGCGTCACCTCTGGAGAAGATCCAGTTTGATCTTTGCTTCCAAGGCGCCATCTAGAAATGGCTATGGTATGATCCTTCTCTATATGCAATCGGGTTCTTTTTGTTAATCATATAGCATGCAAGATCTAGAAACCCCCTTTCCGCTGCTTGCATCTTCCATATGCGCCAATGCTTTAGGGTTTCGCCCCCTTTAAGGGACCTTCACAGTTCTAACAGGAATCAATTCATTATCTTTGTTCTTCATGACAATTACCCCTCCTTTTTTAGGAACACAATGTACAAGACTTACCTATTTGCTATCAGAGATAGGATAGATAATACCTGCATCAAGTAATTTTAGAACCTCTTTCTTTACAACTTCTTTCATGGAGGGGTTCAGTCTTCTTTGGAAATCTGCATGTGGTTTGTGCTCTTCTTCCATCAAGATCCTGTGCATACAAAAAGAGGGGCTAATTCCTTTCAAATCATCAATTGAGTACCTAATTACCTTTCTATGAATTCTTAATTCCTTGAGAAGCAAATTTGTCTCCCTTTTCCCTAACTGTGCATCAACAATAACAAGGTAAGTAGAATCAGGACCAAGAAATTCATAGCGAAGGTTATCAGGTAAAGCCTTAAGTTCGATTTTTGGAGTCTTTTCTTCTTTATCACAAGCATTGCAATCTAAAAGTTCATCATTTTCAGAATTGGTTCTTTCATCAAATACAGAGTTAGAATCATGTTTAGAGAGTTCAACAAATAAATCATAAATATTATCATCCACATCATGTATACTACAACAAGATTCAGAATTTGAGGGGTTTTTAATGGCTTCATGTAAGTCAAACTTAATTCTATCATCCCCAATGTTAAATGTGAGCTTACCATTCTTTACATCAATAAATGCTCCTGCTGTGGCTAAAAATGGTTCTACCAAGTATAATAGGGATTTTTGTGTCTTCCTCTATCTCTAGAACTACAAAATCCACTGGAATAAAATATTTACCTACTTGAATGGGCACATCTTCAAGAATCCCTGCAGGATATTTAACTGACCGATCGGCGAGCTGTAAGGATATTGAAGTGGGTTTTAGCTCTCCTATGTCTAGTTTCCTAGAAATAGACAAAGGCATTAGGCTTACACTAGCACCCAAATCACATAAGGCTCGGTCAAAAGCCATATTACCAATAAAACAAGAGATAGAAAAACTACTTGGATCCTTCAATTTGGGTGGCACTTTGTTTTGGATAACAGCACTACATTCTTCAATTAGAGCCACCGTGCCACAGTCCTCTATTTTTCTTTTATTAGACAATATTTCTTTCAAAAATTTGGCATAGATGGGCATTTGAGATAAAGCTTCAGTAAATGGAATGTTAATGTAAAGCTTTTTCAAAATATCTAGAAATTTTCCAAATTGTTTGTCTAACTTTTCTTGTACTAACCATTGGGGAAAGGGTATAGGTGGCCTATAAGGTGTTGAAGAATCAAGGTTAGAATCCTTTTCCTTACAAGACACATCCCCTTTTGGTTCATCACCCTTTTGAGGTGGCGAACTAGGTTGGGCTTGCTCTTGTTTAGAAAATTTTTCTAATCCTAATTCATCATCATAATCAATGATAGGCTCTTTCTCATTGTTTTCAACTTTCCTTTTTGGTTCTTCTAATTGTTTCCCACTTCTCATCATGATAGCATTGCAGTGTTCATTAGGCATTTGATCTTGTAAAGTTCTATTGTGAATAGCTAAGAATTCTACTTGAGAGGCAAGTTGACTAATCTTCCTTAATTGGAAGCTTGATATCCACTTTGGAGCGCCCCACCTCATTGGTGTATGACAGGAATGTATGGTCATACTGTTTGAGTCATGACCAATTGATTGGATTAATAAATATGAGACTTATCTAATGACAAGATATCAGTTCAGGCAAAGGGATCTAGAATGCATGGGAATCCTTGTTGTTTGTTAGGGAGTTGTTGCCAAATGACTTTAGTCCTATGACATTGGTAGTAGTGATGTGTTGCTAGATATCTCTCACTACTTATGATATTTAATCATCATTGCCATCGTCATATAGATCCTACGGGGTCACATGCAATAGACTCTTAACGTTGTATTTTGATCTGGATATCTTGGAATATATTTGAGTTCATTCCGATCCTAAGTCCAAGACAAATTCTTGGTTGAATCTGAGTCCAATTGGGATTCATGGGTTTATGTATATCCTGGCCAAGATTGTACTCTATAGGAGTTGGAATCCTAATTTAATTAGGAGTTGGAATCCTAATCCTACTAGGAATTGGAATCCTAATCCAACTAGGAGTTGGAATCCTAATTTAATTAGGAGTTGGAATCCTAATCCTATTAGGAATTGGAATCCTAATCCAACTAGGAGTTGGAATCCTAATTCTACTAGGAGTTTGAATCCTAATCCAATTAGAATTCAAATCCTAATAAGAATTTGATTTTGGATATGGCCCATAGTGGTTGGGCACAAATCCTAATCCAACTAGGATTCAAATCCTAATGAGAATTGGATTTGGATAAGGCCCATTGTGTTGGGCGCAAATCCTAATCTAATAAGGATTTTATTCATGGGCCTAATTAGTGTTGGAATCCAAATCCAATTAGGGATTGTGGATTAAATCTAATTGAGGCAAGATTGAATCCTAATACAAGTTGGATTTGCCCTTGGCACATGGGATAATTCTATATATGGAATTGGCGCCAATTGGGGTGTATAAATCCTAATGAAACTTGGTTTTCATTGTTGGGAATAATCTTGGATGCATGGGTAGATTTGTTGGCGTGTAAGGCTTGATTAAATCAAGCAAGAATCAAGCCAACAATATATGGAAAGTCCTAATAAGATAAGAACTCAAATATCCTCTCTTGATATGGCAAGAAGCTAGATTATTTATATGTTTCAATTTGCGCCAATTCAAGAGATTTGTGTGGCTGATGTTTTGCGGCAATTCCTTTGGAGGAATTGTGCCATGAACATATAAGGAAAGAGGAGTGGCGGTGTTGGCTTGAATGGATATAAAAGAAGGGGTATGCGCCCCCTCTTTGTGAATATATGTATGCAGAATTCTCCTCAAAGGCTTGGCGATTTTCCTTGCAATTGCACAAGCCTAGAATTCCCACCGCCCCCTTCTTCTTGTGTTGCGCCACCACTCTTCTACCTCTTCTCTTGTTGGCCGAGAGTCTCCAAGAAAGGGGACTTGTTGGTGTGAAGGACAAGGAGGAAGAAGAAGGAGATTCCAAGAGGTAATCTTCTCTTCGCGAGGCTAGCACCAAGCGTGGAAGGGAGCAACGTTGAGAAGGTCAACGCGTGGATACTTGTAGAGGACAAGCACTTGAGCGTCTTCAACTTGGCATCATTAACTTGATAAGCAATAGAGGTACTATTCCTATCACATCCTTGTGTTCTCTCTCTCGCATGGATCCTTATGAAAGGAATATGTTTCAGGTGTAATGCTTCTTCCGCTGCGTCCTGGGACTGCAAAAATTTTTAAATTACACCCGATATTCCCTAACATTTTCAACGCGAACAAAATCACGGGCCGTGGAAAAAGTCATGGCCAGACCGAGGAAAGTTTCTACCCATTTCAACACACTTGAAAACACAGTGATTCCCGACGCGAACAAAGTCACGAGCCGTGGGAAAAGTCGCGACCAGACCGAGAAAGTTTCTGCCCATTCCAGCATACTTGAAAACACGGTGATTTTCAACGCGAACAAAGTCACGGGCCATGGAAAAAATCACTGCCTGACCGAGGAAGTTTCTGTGGAGTTTGGCACAACTGGTCACGGGCGTTAAAAGCATCATGGCCAGGCCATGATCACCGCTGAAGCCACAGAATTGCCCCGTCGACCCTATTTTGACATTCACAACCCTCCATATTATGTTCATCCATCCATGGAGGACCCAAGGGAGCCCAACAAGGTGGAACTACGGCGATCTCAATGCACTTCACGGCCACCGGACTGTTTTGTGGGAGTTATCAGCCCATTATCAATTCATACTGAAGTTTTTCAGCCCAAGGGTATGACAAGCTATCCCCCTGAAGGCCCAACCCTAGATGGGCCTCATAATCACCTGAGCAACATGGCCCAAGAGCGCGCCATGTCGATAGTAACCCAGCCCACAACATCCAAATTATGTTGCTTCGTCGTAGTATGCTCCGAACGCGTCTAACTGCCCCAGTCGCTCCGTACGAAGAGCATAGGAATATGCGCCAGCTTCAAGGAATAGTAGGTGGAAGTTTGTTTTCTTTTGTTTTATAGCTACAACTTGACTACTTTATGGGCTGCAGGGGTAGGTAGTTGTTAGGATTTTCGTCTCATACTACTTTTGTCTTGTTCCCTCCCCTCTTGTTCTATAAAAGAGGAGGCTGGGTTGTTTCATTCTTCAGTTCTCTTAGTGGTAGAGTACTCCTAGTGAGCTGAGAGCTTCCAGCACGTGTAGAAGTTGAAGTCAGAGTTTCACCTTCAGAGTCGTGTACGGGTCGAGGTCGTCGCCTCGATTCCAAAGTTGTTTTGATTTCCTGCTTTCAAAGAAGTAAATCCCACTCCATCGGTGGGTCAAGTCTGCTTGTCTTTTCATTTCGTTGCGTGCATTTCCGTTGTGGTTTCTATCTTTCCCCATGGGCATCCGTACGTCGGAGGCATGGGAATTCCTTGTCTTTGGATTGTTTCAGGTGCATAGGCGCGCAAGCTATGCCCCGTGAATCCGCAGTTCCCCAAAGTGCGTGCTGAGCTTAAAATCTGCTAAGTGAGCTTGCTAACCACTACGAGGTTAGTGCGTTACATTCTGTAGTTGAGTGTCATTAAGCTCTTTTCGCGTTTGTGTTGCCCAGAGCGAACTCGACACTAGTTTCATCGTGCTTCCCTACATTTTCGAAGCGTTTTCACTTCCCTCGTCTAAAGACCCTCTCTTGTTTTTGCGTGCATTGTGTAATACCTTAGAGTATGGCACTAAGGACCCTCCTACCTATTAGTAGCTACATTCATTGATCTCACATCTAAAGAGTTCTTCTAGTCCAGTCATATAGGCTTCTACAGTTGAGGACCCTTGGACATGGCTACTAAGGGTGCGTTTGGAGCTGTGGGGCAGCAACTTCTGCTGGCACGGCCCGCTATTTTTGAGAATCGGTGTTGTTTGGCCCGCAGCTTCTCAGGCTGCGCTTGAGAATTATCACTATAGCTAGCCAGCAGAGTGAATCAAGCTTCTTCCGCCCGCTAAAGCGCCCGCCTCTTCCACCGAAGTTCCTTCTGCCGAAACACTCCCTTAACCCCACACCTGCTCGGCTGCTCCATTCGACTAGGTTTTATACTAAACCCTTCCCCCCTCTCTTGCGGCAATGGTGGCGGCTCCTGCCGCACTTCCACTTGCCCCCAAATTCTTGCGAAGCCTAATCCCTTGACCCTCTCCCCTAATCCATGTCTGTGATTCCTAGTACTTGCGCGGAGTATAGCTCTTGCGCTGAGGACGGTAGCACGGGGAACTCGCAACCCGCGCTACCATCTCCTCTACCGATGCCCCAGCGGTGACCGATTTCTACCATTGTTTCACCAAGGGCGAGGATGGGTTTCTGTACTGCGAGGGCATGCACGTCCAGGATGTTTGGTACGCCATCAAGGCCAATAACAACTTCAAGATCTTGAAGCACCACAGGGGCTTGGGGGCTTGGGATGCGGTGCTATGCTCATGAGTGGTAATGAGCTCAGGCTTGCCTTGCAAGCTGGATTTGATCCCACCAGGTGATATGATAGCCGATTGTTGAACATTCTTCAAATTCTCATAGTTGAAGCAATAGAGAAGTACTAGTTGTCTGTGCTTCTTTTGTTGTTAAAGTATCAATGATGTGTTCATTCATGACCTTGTAAGGGGGAAGATTCTTAAAAAGTAGTTTGTAGTAAGAATTAATTGGGAGATCACTTACTGATTTAAATAGGGCCTATTATGCATTTATCATTTGTAACTTCTCCTGACAGTAAAACCATGGGCTTCTATTGTTGAATAACTTTACTATGGAGTTGAATCATTAATTTATGGAAATAAGTCCTTACCAGGCTACCAAAGTGAGTAATAGAAGAATAGACAATGAGATAGGATTCATTGGTTTATGCTAGGAAAGGACCTAATTTAGAGAATTCTATGTTGATGTTTTTAAAATATTTTATTTGTGCCATAGATTGCTTTTTACTATCGGGCTTCTATTGTTGAATAACTTTACTATGGAGTCGAATCATTAATTTATGGAAATAAGTCCTTACCAGGCTACCAAAGTGAGTAATAGAAGAATAGACAATGAGGTAGGATTCATTGGTTTATGCTAGGAAAGGACCTAATTTAGAGAATTCTATGTTGATGTTTTTAAAATATTTTATTTGTGTCATAGATTGCTTAATTTTAAATGCACATATAAATTTTTGCTTAATAGAATAGCACAGCATTTCTACTGCTTAGTAGCTCAGTAGTTTATCCAAACAGTCTTAAGCTTATCCAACCAGCTCTCGTCAAACTAGCAAAAGCTATAAGCTCCCACAGCCCCAAACTGACCCTAAGTTGGTCAAGAAGCTTTGTTCTAAAGTATGGAGGGACATACTTTTCTCTAATCCTAAAGAGAATTTCATCCCATCTGTCAATGGGTGGTCTATTGTCTCTTTCCAAGTTTCTTCCCACATCAGTCCAGTAAAGTCTAGCAGGTCCTTCTAAAAGGCATTTGGTGAACCTAACTTTATTATACTCAGGCATAAGGCTACTCAAAATATTGTTCTAGCTTGATAGACCAATCTAGAAACTCTCTAGGATCTAATGAACCATTAAATGTAGGTAGGTTGATTTTGATGGCATGTTACACATCATGTTCCCTAGGTCTAGGATTCAATGGTTGTTGGGCATAGTGTCCATCCCATTTGGTGTCTAAGTGGTTGACCCTAGGGGTATAGAAAGGTTGCCTTTGTTCAAAAGGTTCCTTAAGATGGGTTCACTTAAAGGCCTACTAGGGGGCGGTCATCGACTATAGGGGAAGCCTCAAGGTTTTTAAGTGTCACATCCCGTTATCTTAACCCCAAACAAGCAACACAAGTCATAGAGAAACAGGATGTTATCATACAAGATCGATTCACATGCTAGGTAAAACCAAGTTCAAGAAAACACGATCTGAAAATTTTCGAGAAATCCATACAAAAATCTCCACGAATCATAATTTCACAAATGTACCTGCCACCACGCAATACTTGCACTAGACATATGCAAGTCAACAGTTATATCAAAACCACATAAAATCCGTAAAATCCATAAATCACATAAAGGTACCTGCCACCAGGCAATACTTGCACTAGACATATGCAAGTTCACATTTATATCAAATCCGATTGCAAAAATACCAATCGACTCAAAATGAGAACCAAAGTCACAATATCGATTTTATAAGTTCATAACTAACATCAATGATACCAAACACCGAAACCAGGCCAAAGCCCGCGGTGACACAAAAATCAAAATCTTAAAACTGCCACAACCGGCAACACAAGTTCACATAGTTCGCATAGTTCGGCCACAACCGGCCCCAGATAATTAAGCACAAAAGTCTTATCACAACATCCATATAAATGCTAACTGGTACTCGCGCCCCTCGCTCTACACCTGAAAATATTGAGGGGTGAGCTACACAGGCCCAGTGAGTGGATAGTCTCAATCGACCATCCATAGCATACAATCAAAGATACATGCAGATTATTTTAAAAACATTTAGCAGAACATCATGTTAACATATAACAAAAACAAAGAACAGAACTCAAAGAAAATAATTAGATGTACAGACATCATACACTTGTCACCACAGAGTAACCAAGGTTCTAGAGTCATACTCTAAACCAACTAAACACACCAACCACTTAATTGACCTAGTTGTCCAGCATAATCAATAGTGACCATTATGGTCCAACCCGGCTTTGGCCTAAGCACTGGGAGAAGCCTGCAAATCACATGCAACATTAACATGGACAGTGTGTAGACTCAAGAGGTAATCCCCACCCCGGTCAAGATGTGATACCTTGATCTACCACCACCCCATAACACAAAATCTAAGCGTCTAAGAGTGATGATATCTAGAGGTGGCCCCTGTCCGACCAAGACATGGCACTTTGCATCACACTCGTTCTCCCAAAGGGTTCCTTAACTGGACAACCACTAGACACATCTTATATCTTACTTCATAAAAGTGGACTCCCAAGCGTAGACCAGACTCTAGGATAGTCATTTTCATCACAAGAATCACAACAGGCAGGCTGAACATCAACCCCCTCACATATCACAATATACAGGGCTGAAATCTCAAACCCTTAACATATCACATATAGACTATCCCCTTGAGTACCACGGTTACACTTAACCTTAGTCCTATCCATCCCATAACACATAACATTCGAAACACATATAACCACATAATATTTTATATAGTCCCTTAGGTTTCATGCTGATCAGTTCAGTATAATCATGCTAAGTTATCACCCAAGTTTCTCAACACAAAGATACATAGCCATAATTATAGAACATGCTACCAACATAGAGAAACAATCATGGATTCTATAACATCATTAGCATTTATCAAGCATCCATAAAATCGACATAAAATCAAAATTCATATTCTTACAAATCTACTTCACAAAACATCACATGTAGCCCACGGTATCTAGCATATTGTCTACTTAAAATTTAAAACCCTATTTAACAAGAATGTCATGCTCAAAATCACTGATTAAAGCTTCCTAAATTCCCTATAAAAATATCTTAAATTCGGTTTTCATGAAGAATTATCTTAATTTCAGTTTCCATGAATAAACATCTTGAATTCGGTTATAAACATCTTAAATTCGGTTTTCATGATAAGTACACCTTGCAAATTTCGGTTTTAAACATGGTAATTTTTCAAGCAATCAAATTTATTACTTAGCACAACCACATTGATAGAATTCGAATAAGACACCCCACTCACCTCAACCGAGAACACCAAGATGAAAAATCTCTCTTACAAACTCGTCTAAGGCCTTGAAAGACGCCACCAATGGAAGAAGAAACGCCACCAATCACCCAAGAACGCCGGCCAAGGGAGAAGAAAGAAAGGAAATTTCGCCCAAGCCTTCAAGAAAATCGCCAACTTCTTTGCCCTAGCCGTCCACCTCTTATTTTTTCGATTTTTAACTTTTAAACCCGCTAACCAATTAATCCAAATAGGGTTTAACCCACTAACTAACTAATTCGAATTTTAAACCCAAAACCCATAGTTAACTAATTAATTTAACCATTAACTAACAATTAACCATTCACTTAAACGAAAATCCAATAAGGATTTAATTAATATCCAATAAGGTCTAATTAATTAACCAATAAGCTCTAATTAATTAACTTAAAATTAACAACCAATAAGCTATAATTAATTAACTTAAAATTAACAACCAATAAGCTCTAATTAATTAACTTAAAATTAACAACCAATAATTTTATTTAAATCAGAATAAAATATCACAGCCAATGATTTTATTTAAATCAAAAATAGTACTTACCAGGACTTAAGATCCTTGGATCTTACATTAAGTCTAGCATTCAATTGGCTCATAGTTGTATTGAGTTGGGCAATCATTCCTTTTATAGAAGCTATGTCATTAGAGATGTTGTTATCATTGTTGGGACCATAGTTTGCATCAAATCTAGTGGCCATGGGAAGCTTTTGAGAAAACAATATAGTTTTGAAAAATAAGGCTCCTTAAGGTGATAAGATATAGATAATCAATTATGCTCCAATTCTTTCAAACATCTAGTCCAAAACAAATACCACTTAAATTCCTTAATCAAAGCAAATTAATCATAAATAAAAAATATAAATGGTGTTGACCCAAGATAGGCAAATCTAAATTTGATATGATTTGAACCCAATTTAAGACTTGGTCTTAATTTCATCAATTTTGAACCCAATTTTAAATCAGAATTGATCCTAACCTTGATCAAACTATATTAGGACATGTTTTGTTGCAGAATTAGATTAGATCTAAACCCAACCTATGTAATTTGATATGATTTGAATCCAACGTCAAAATTAAACTTTAATCAAACCTGGTTCTGTCAAACTTGAGCCAGTTCAGTATTAATTGAGTTTGGTTAAGTGAAATTGAGATCACTTCAATGAGTTCTAGACCTGATTCAATAGGAATTTGAGTTAGGTTAGAATGAATAAGGTCATTTCTACTATCTTTGTATTCAGACCTAACCAATTCACTTGATTGGACTTGTTAATTATTGGGCTTAATCCGATTAATTGACACTTAATATGGTAAATCTTCAACCCTTGCTAGTTGGTAGTATATGTTTCCTTTTTTGAACCTTAAACTGTTGTATGCATGAGTAGATTTTATAATGGATTTGAACTATGTTGCTATCTTTTATTGTTACACTTTTATATCACATCCATGTATAATTAATGTATTATCCCCATGCCTATATGCTTCTATTGAGATATATAGATTTCTACAAATCCTGGTTATAGATATGATTCATTGTTATACTATTCATATTATCCTAGTTAAGGATCTAATACATTGTTGATATGCTTTTGATTTGTTTAAGCACATTTAGTTGGCCCCGAATGGGGATAGTTACCCGTGTGGTGGGGCAGGTTAGTGCGCGTTCACCACCTTTAATGAGTATTTCATGTGACAACATGTGAGTATTTCCGGTTGCGATGCTTATATCATTGATTACTCATGTTTTCTATTGATGTACTGATATCTCGTTTAACATGCCAGTATATCATAGCTTTAGTTCATGTGATCTATTTTTTATCTTAACTAGTTGGCCTCTATTGATGTACAAAGGACTCTTACTAGAGAAGACACTTTATGGGTAGTCAAGAATGGCCATGCCAATTTACGGAAGGCCGATCACAAATGTTAGTTGGGGTTAGGAAACGCTTATCAGCAACTTAGTCTAGGCTTATAGGATATGTTTAATAGTTGGCAACGATATTTCGTAAGACCCAACTTTGCTATTCTCTTTACACAAAATTACATGATAATTGAACCTTAACAGATAAATTAATAAAAAGGATACAACTCAAAGCATCGATAGAGTCAGACGGCAGAAAAATTAATCTAAAATTCCTTCCTAGAATGTTCAAGGTTGCTCCTAGAGAAAAAGTTGTATCACAAAGCCAAGCACCTCAAATGATGAACACAGCAGCAGCATTATTAAGCCGCCTTCTTCCCTGATGAGGTATGCGATGTAGTAGCAGGGTGTTGATGTTTAGGACGAGGTAAGAGACCACGCAAAATTGCGACGAGGGCAAAAACCACAAAAGGAACGTACATTCCCAACAGCCGCTTTGATGCTCTGCCCGAACCTAGCAGTTCCGACATTACAGCTGCCTGAAATGAAAAGAGTTTGGAATTTCCAGTGAGCAACCAGATCAACAGAAAGATACATCATATTGAAGGGGAAAAATACTTTTATGAACAGCAAAAAAATCGAAGTCAGAAAAATTACAAACTTCTTGTCGATTATAATTTTCCATTTGTTAGTTTACATGCCCTTCTTCTGAAAATTGTAATAATATAAATTCAGTTTCATAACATGAAAGAATGAATTATTTAATACAATGTTCCTTTAAGTAGGAAAATGATAATAATAATTAGTCTTGATGACAAGAATAAAAATAAAAGCAAAAACACCAATGCTCAAGCGTCATCATGGAACTTACTAGTTACTGAACGTGAGCTACTCAGTCTACATATGAGGAAGTCAAGATAATAAATGGGGTGGTACATGATTGAAAATTGACATATTCAGAGCTATATACACAAAAGTTTGTATTTGAAACTAGAAAAATCATAAAGTGATTTGAACTAATTTATATTTTGAGTCAATAGACAAAAAAGAATACATAATTGGGCTTCATCTTCCTTTTCTGCCTTCGGATGACAACATATATGACCTAACTTCTAAATCATCTACAAATGGAGAATTTCTTAGAGGATAATGCTCCTAGAAGAAAAAAAAAAATCATTTCTACTCACGTTTATAGAGAATTTCATGTACATTTGTTATGTCAACACAAACCAATAAGAAACTTGTTTTCAGTGATAAGTTTTAAAGTTTGCTATGCAGTAATGATGATTGGTAGAATTCAATTATCATATTAATCTAGGAAATGTGTTATATATTAGTTTAATTAACTCAATTCTTTGTGTGTTTAGGATAGGATTACGACAACCAAATTTTCTTAAGACTAATGATTAAAAATAGTGAACATTTGATCAAAATTTTATTTTAATTGTTAAAGATTTTATTTTATACTTGGACAAAGAAAACTACAACTGTGATTCAATTAAGTTATTTCATATATTCTGAAAATCTAGTTTCTTATGAGAACCAGATGTCGAATTCAAAAATCGGCTAATTTGCTTAAGGGGGCAAACTAATGATGGCATTCATTTATGGAATCTAAAAATTGAATATGTCATAAGTTAGAAAGAGGTTCTAGAACATTCATATCAAAACGTTACAAAGCCCAAAATATGAGATGAATACTAATAGTGTACAAATAGCTAACTAGTTTTACAAATGCCAAGAGCCAATTTCACAAGTGACTGAATAAAGAGTACAATGGAAAGAGTAAGAAAATAGATCAAAGAAAAACCTAAAATGAAAATGTCAAGAAGAATAAGACAAAGCTAAAGTACTTCAAGTACGGCAAGAAATGTCCTTCATTTGTTTCTTCTCTAATTACTTATTTTGTGTTTACTTAAACAGAAAGGGGGAGGTAAAGAATTTGGGCATAAAGGAAACTAAAAAAATTGCATCTGCTTTGCTTACTTTGACTGGAGTCTAAACGAGAAAGGAAATAAAAAAGAAGCATATTTGTGCAATTTTCCCTCACTCTACCAAAATATTCCCTAAATTTGATTAAATGCCCTCACTATTCTCATTTGATTTGTCTTCCTTCTCAACCCCAACGAACTTTGTCAAACTGACTAATGGCTCCTTCCCATTCTCAGACTTCAGCAAAAGCAAGTCGACAGCCTGTAACATCAAAATTATCAGTGTTATGCAAAAACATGCTAACAAACTTTGTGCCACAATTTCATCATTGGTCTTCTGCAGGAACTTGCAGACGAGCTCCTCGGCTGGAGTGATGAACAGAATGAGCTCTTCCATAATTGGGGTGACACCTAGTACAAACTTAGCTGGGGTCGAAGGAGACAACAGTGATTGTGTCAATGAACAAGCTTGGTGAGGAATTTGTCCTTTCCTGAAAAAACAGAATCAGTAGAGAAGGTTGGGGAAATAATTTTCCTTGGCCATTAGAACGTTTTTGCTTACGAATTTCCTTCCACTTCTTTCATCTCAAATAATTTCTTAAACACAATATTAAACTTCAAACATTTTTTAAACGTTTCAAATAGAATCTTATCCTTCGTTCATAGTGGATTGGACTGCTATAACGAGATACAAATGATGGCTATTTTTGCCCATTCCAAACTTAAACCCGACTAATTTCTTTACTACCCATACCCAATTACCTAATTAACTAGCTGGTATTTTATTTTCAACACCTACCCAAACCCAACACTAAAAGTTTGTTTACTACCCGATAACTACCTGATCAATCCCATTCTCCTAACTTATGTGAACACCTTTGCCCCAATCGCTCCCTCTCACCTCCTTACCCTCGACACCCCCACCCCTTCGCCACTACTCCTTGCCCAGTTTCCACCCCCCACAATTTGTTGACCTAGCTCCCCCCCCCCCACAATGGCTACTCCTCCTTGCCTCTAACGCCCCCGCCCCCGTGATGCAGCAGAAGAATCGTCCCGTAGAAAAAATTTTGTCAATCAAGGTCGTGACCAAGGTCACGGCCTGGCCGTGATGGTCCATCATGGCTGTGACCAAGATCATTGCCTGGGCTGAGCAATGTTGAGCTGGAGCATCTTCGAGCAGGCCGCGACGAAGTAGCAGAACCGGTTGATTATTGGCTGGTTCATAGTGGTGTGGGCTAACTCTTGTGCCGAGTCACCCCATCCCGTCAAGCCAGCGTAGCCCTTTTAGCTGTTGAGATCTGATTCTGTTTAAACTTTTTTGCATTTTCAGCTTTTAGCTTTATTTTGTTAAGGGAGTTAGCATATTCTAACTACTCTAAGTATGTTGTGACTCCCAACCCCCTTAACTTATAAAAGGAGGGCTAGGGAGAAGTAGAACTCAACTTGCTTAGAGAGGAAGCTCACTATTGGAGAGTTGCGAGAGTCTGTAGCTGGAGGTGTGGATAACCTCTAGGGTCCGGTCTTGTAATGTCTCATTTTCCTTATTCAAAAGAAGTAAATCGCACCTCGTGTGTCAGGGTAACTCCTGTTTACCGTACTTGTGTTTCTTTGTGTCCTTCCATCTTTGTCTTTTTCAACAATTATCCCTAGTTCTCCTGGACGCTGGAGATGTGAGAGAGTTCTTATTCTCTTGTGTTCAGGGCTAGGCATTGAGCTATTTACTGCACCGTGTGGCTACCCTAACGTTTGTACTAACAGCTGAGATTTGGTTGCTCGCTTGAGGTTAGTACGTTAATTTTTGTAGTTAGGTGCCGTTGTTTTCATCGTTTATTGGTGTTGCTCATATGCGAATCGCGATGAAATTTCAATATTGCTTTCTCGCATGATTTTCCCTCCGAACGCGCTTTTACTTCCCTCGTTTAAAGTCTCTCTCACGGCTTTTATCACTGCATTGTCACCTAAATCTTGAGTCGGAACTAAGGACCTCCAACCCATAATCTGTCCGGTTCGTAAGTCATTCTTGTTACTTGCGTCCTTCCCATTGCATTTGGATTTCCTCAATTTCCAGCATTTCAATCGAGTCTTGCATTGTGTTTGATCATGACTCTTAGATCAGGAGCTGAGTACCAACCTACGACCCATAACCCTAATTCCACTATGAAGGTACAAAGGATATGGTAGAGTCTAGCAATAACACATCTAAGCGAAATAACGATTTGGAGCTCATGATGACGCAACTTACTGACATGGTGTAGCAAGTTGCGGCAACAGTCCGGCTATCGGCTGCTCGCCCTAAGCCATTTGAGTTGAGGCCCCAGCCTCACAGTGCCCATCCGTCCCCACCTCTGAGGGTGCCGGTTGAGGACATACATCGTGTAGACGAGTCTCTTAGGATTGACCATGGGCGTCACTATTATGGCAGCACAGCCTATGAGGGATTGGGCCATGGAAAGACCCCAACCTAGACCCAAGTTTGCTAGGAACCATAAGGACGACGATGTTCATTGTCTTGTTAAAGTCTCACCCCCTCCGTTTGATGGCAATCTTGACCCGAAAGCTTTCCTTGACTGGACCACAGCTGTTGACCACTACTTTGAGTGGAGCGACATGCCAAAATGCTTGCGTGTTACTTTGCGCGCCTCCTACTAGTTGGCCTAGCCCGCCTACATTGGACGAATGTCGAGCAGCAGAATAAGACCCAAAATCTCCCTCCGATTGTACGTTGGGAGGAGATGAAATATAGGCTTAGGAGAAGTACGTCCTGCCATCTTACCGGCAACGTCTTCTAGACCAATACAGCAGTATCTCTCAAGGGTCCGATTTAGTCGCCGAACATATGATTCGGTATGATGAGTTAGCGATTAGATGCAACCTTAGAGAGGACCCAGCTTTCACCCTCGCCCAATTCAAGAACGGTCTCGATTGTGAGATTCGGCAAGCATTGACAACCTATACTGTGGACTCTCTCAATCAAACTTTCCAGCGAGCCCTCAGGACCTTAAGGGTCATGCGCATCGACCTGAGTTCATACCCACTCATCAAGCTTTCGAAGCAGGCCCTGTCCACCAAGAGCCTTCGGAGCCACGTAGGGCTCTAGTTGCACGTACCCCACCTAGGCATGCCCCTGTTGAAGCCCAACCCCGTCACTTGATGTGAGAAGAAAAGGGGAAGTCTCCGTTAAACGCTTGACTGAACCACGTTGTTTGCCACCACTATCAACAACCGGGTCACTACGTTAAGGACTGCCCTAAGCGAACCTTTCATGTCAATTTGGACCGACATCACCCTACCCCATATTGTGCACTGACAGAGTACAATGTCAACCCGGAGTGTTACTCGAGTGAGGACAATAAACCCCAGCCCACTGTAGCGATTGTGCGTTGCACATTGGTCCATACCCTACCTTCGGAAGATTGGAAATACAAGAATATCTTTTACACTTACATTAAGTGTAATGGGCACTCGTGCAAAATTGTCATCGACGACGGAGGCAACAGCCTCAATGTTATCTCTAGGACAGCGATCTCCCGATTTGGGCTCACTTGAGCCTCACTCGAAGCCCTACTTGATCACATGGGTGGATGCGTCTAGCCTTCCGATCACCGATAGGTGTCAAGTCCCGATCGATTTCGATGACTATAAAGAGAAGGTCTGGTGTGATATTGCATCCATGAATGTGGCTCCCATTTTATTAGGGCAACTTTGGCTCTATAATCGCAATGTGGTTCATTATACTAGGTCGAACTCTTATGTGTTCATGCACAATGACCAAAAGATTAGACCGAATCCAATTCCACCGAAGGAGCTCCAAGCGTCCTCATCCAAGGGATTGATTGTACCACCCACCCCGAGTAACCTAGTGATGCTTGTGCGCACGCAAGCGCTTGTCCTTGAGGTGGAGTCTGAAATTCTCTTTGCCCTGATGGTGCATGAGGCCCATACCCCTTCATCCTCATCAGATGAGGAGGCCCCAACCAACATCTTCCCGCCACCTAGCTTCAAGTAACCTCTGATGCTACTAGCCCTATCCCGCTCAAGAATCAAACTATAAGTTACAACCTCCAACAAATCTACCAAATTCAACAATCATATGAATTCAGAATAATGATCCTATAAATCCTATGTCTAATGCAATCATACATAGTTAGCTTAAGTCCTAACTTGGATCATAAGACCCAAGTGATCCTACATCTCAAAATGTGCTTCTCATAACATTGGGCACAAAATGACAGCCCTTTTCTCCTCGAATGACAAAAGAAGGTAGCAATGTCCCTTCTTATTCTTTTCAATAAGAGGAAAAGAGACTGGGGAAAGGCTTTAAGTATAAACCACCCTCTACAAACTTCCCTCAAGACATCTGCCTTTTACTCATTTGCAACATAAACTCCCAAAGGCTTGGACACTGCAGACTCCTTCAAAGATACACTATTTATCCAACATTAGCATCATTCACATTCTTCCAAAGCAGAGACATCTCTTTAAGATACATGCAACCTTGCCTTTAAAAAGAACACTTTTTTGGTTTATGTACCACATATCTCCTTTCCTCATGTACACAAACAAGCAACAATCATCCTGCCACATGGACAATGTTCACATTTTTCTAGTTTTCATGCAAGGGGAAATGATAATTGGCTACTTGCCTATGACATTTTTCTCATGAACAAACAACACTCTTACTGTCACATCTATCTAGAAAAAAGTATATTTCTCTCTATTGTGCATGCATGAATAAGCATTGCTTTTTCTCGTTAAACACAAGGTTGTACCAACATCATCTTCAATTTTAAGACTGAAAGCAAAATCGAGCTTTAGTTTTGCAATTTGGTCATTATCAAAGAAAAATTTTACTTCAAGGGTAAAATTTTCTCATTTGTAAATTTAGGGACTTAGAGAAATTCTAAACGATGAAGCATTTTTATAAATATGGAACCATGGAGGATGTCATAACCTCTTAACAAACCCTAAAATCCTATGGTCTAAATTTGTATCAAGTGGAACTCATGAAATGACCCAATTCTGATGTTTTGGGTTACTTCAAAATTTTTGTTTTGTTTCTCCTTTATTTGATTTTGAGCTTTCACGAGCATGATCCTGTTAACCTCCCCATCCAAAGAACTTCAATAGTTTAGTGCAACATGATCCCCTCCTCCATCCAATCATGACGAATGTAGGCTCAAGAAAGGTTTTTAATATCAATCCACTCTGAAGCATGGGTATTGGACTGAAGGTACAATCTAATGCATGCTAATCCATCAACATACATGTGTATATATATATATATATATATATATATATATATACTAGTCCAGGACCAAATTGGATTGACACAAGACACACACACCTAGTAAGCCTAATACTAAAATGGTACACAATCCCTGGGCTCAAAGCATTTTGGTCTGCAATCAAGCCTTGTCATAAACTACTCTCCTCTCCCCATTGTTGGAATCCTTAACCTATGAAGTTCAAGCCAATGATAGACTCAATCACTAGCAGCATCTCTTTTCTCAATTGTAAAATTGTAAAGGTGTCAAAATTTCTAGCCAACCAAGAAAACTGAACCAAATTTTTTAGTGCAATTTGGTTTATATCCTTAATCAATTTGGTTCAAGTTGGGAAATTTATGAAAAAATTAGTCATTTAGAAATTTTGATTCAGTTAAACTGCATACAGCTAAATTTTATTTATTTGTAAATTATTTTTATACAAACATTCAGCATATCATTAATTTTACTAAACAATAAAAATGTACAAAAATGTGAAAAATAAGTTTTTAAATATTTTTATGTTTTATAAATTTTTGGATTTTATTTTTAACAAAAAATTAATCTATTCCTAAAAAACTAAAAATTTAAAAATTCAACTGAAGTCCTAACCAAATCAAACTAAACCTAGCTTTTGGATAGATTTTGCTTTGATTGTAGTGTACAGGTTCAAGTTTGATTTTGAATATCAGTGTAAAAAATTCAAGTTATTTGGGTTCCAATAGTTTCAAGTTAACCGTTTAGGCACCCTAACTTAGCTGCAACAACATCTTGTCATAACCATCAATCCACATCAACCCTGATAGGGAAACTTCCTAGTTCAACCTATCCACAACATGGGTTTCCTGGAGAAGATTCCTCCATCAATCAACCACCCATCACCAAGAACTGAGCTTCCCTTGTTTGGCACCGCTACTATGCCTTAGGATGATATTTTTGAAGTAAATATTTTAGTTTGTCAAACGTGCAAACTTAGCTAGAGTTGAGTTTAGCCATTCAAACAGGTTAGCAAGGTTTTTTTGTATCGGACATGTTAAAGTCTATTGAACCATGGTTCAATGAAAGTAAAATAAAATTAATTTACTTCAATCAAATTGCACCAAATTCAGAATTGAATTAAACCAACAACTTTCAAGAATTTGGCTAAGTCAAACTTTGACCAACTAACTCAGATTGTGTCTACACTTGACTAGACCAAAGCCGAATTGATTTTAAAACTCCAACAATTTTTTTGTGCAATTTTAACTGGGTAATTTGAGTGTATAATAAATAGTTCCTAGAAGATCCATCCATCTATTAGTTTATTGGGAACTTATCTCTCTAGACCAGGGCTTAGGTTTGTTAAATGCCAAAATTTGATTATTGCCCCTTATTAAATGCGCAATTTCTCTTTTGAGTCAAGTCTAAATTTAATTTTGTTCATTTATATAATCATAATTGTAATTCACAAGCATTTTGCAGGTCTTGTCTTGCCACTCAATTGTGCCTTGTATTATATTTTGGGGTCAAATTTCTTGTTTGCTTTGTCTATACGATCTACACTTGAGTTTTGAACAATTTAATTGGTTCCTTAAGAGATAACCTTCTATAAATAATTCCTCACCATCTCCTTATTCGTCATACCCAATCTTGCTTTTAATCATAATTGTGTTATTTGCTCAAGTTTATTATTATAATGCTTAAGTAGATCATCATAATATCTCATTGTAGATCTGCATCAACCCACTCTGTTAACAGCACCCTTTCAAACTCTCAGATTCAAGCTACATCATGTTATAATGGTGTTGAAAAATATGGAACATAACGACTACATCTATTAATGTTGTTATGACAATATTACCAAATCCTCTATTATGATTTTATATTTATCATTACAAAATCATTAGCTTATTATGTGTATATAACATAAAATATTCCTCTAGCATATTTGTATTCATGTAATTATGTATTTACTATTATAATAAACAAGTCTCTATATATAGAGGCACCAAATATCATTTAGTATACAATATAATTATCTTCCTCTCTTTTATTTAACTATTGAATTTTGGTAAGTCATAAAGGAAGTCATGGGATTTACATGGGAAACAATGCAAGAATAGAAGTCACGATTGTTGGCATCTGCAAATTATATGAGTATAGTGGTAGAATCTTAATCTTTTGATATGTTATATGCCCCTAACATCTTACAAAACTTGATCTCTATAATTTCTTTATTAAAGTTAAAATTTTGTTTGAACTTTAATGATACTTCAAATTTTGTTATGGTTTTGCATTTTAAAAGATGGTGTAGTTAAGAATCCTATAGACATCCCCTTTATTTGAATCCTATAAAGGGAACAATCAACACAACACATCCACCAAGTCAGTGATGGAACAAACTCAGAAATCACCTTTTAGAGTAATAACATTGTTAAGTGTAAATTACATTTTAAATTGTGTTCCTTCTAAGCTAGCTACTATTACCCATCTGAACTATTGACTAATAAATAAAATCTAACTTATGGCAGAGAAAATTTTATAGGCTCCCCATGCATAGGATTGCTATGAAGGGGAAAATGCACACCACACATTAGCTGACGTGATGTGAACATATGAATTCTATAAAGGGAAAAACCCACACCACACATCCACCAAGTCAAAATGATGGAACAAACTTGTCACCTTTTAGAGTAAAACATTGCTAAGTGTAAATCACATCATAAATTTTGTTCCTTCTAAGCCCCTTATATGAATTGTGGACTAATAAGTAAAATCTAACTTATGATAAGAAAATCCTTTAGGGTCTCCATTCAAAGGATTACCATGAAGGGGAAAATGCACCACATATCAACCCCTGTGATGTGAACATAGTATAAAAAATCAACCCAAAAATGCACACCACATATCAACCCATGTGATGTGAGCATAGTATAAAAAATCAACCTATACTCGAGCAATACATACTCGTACTAGTACAAGAGTCGGTACCAGTACAAGTATATATTATAATATTTTAATAGTACTATGTCGACACAAATTGGTAGGTACCAATATATACTACTTTATAGTACACTAATATACAAACAGGAATTTAAAACCTTACATGTGACATGTGAACTAGACATTTGACCTTTTTAAAAAAATAAAAAAATAAATGTTCTGAATGATTTCAAAAAATAAAGAATCAATATCACATTACATAGAGTAGATATGTGGAGTGGATTCAAGTTCATAGGATTTTTTTTTTCTAATTTAAGACCTTAAGATTAAAGTTGGCAAAATTACTCATACTCGAATGGCCTAGCATTGACAAGGCTAACTCAATTTGATTGAGTTTCAATTCAAGTTTGGGTAAAACCCAAGTTTTGTAAAGAGGGGTTTAGGGTTGTTTCGTAGCATACCCCGAACTTGCACCTAAATTAACCCCAACAAATATTTTGTTACTTATTATTCTGATCCAACCCTAATCCTTACTTCTTATTTCCATCTCATATAATTAATTTATTCTAATTAAATAAATATATTTTCTTAATTTTTTAATAAGAAAAAGAGTAGGTAAAATCAAGCATCCCTGTATGATGCAGACAAAGTATTGGGATGGAGGTCCTTAGTTCCGACTTTAAACTTTGGGAGACAATGCAGCGATGAAAGCCGTGAGAGAGTCTTTAAATGAGGGAAGTGAAAATGCGTACGGAGGAAAAATTGATCAAAAGAGAAATGTTAAAATTCTGTCAAGATGCGTATCTAAGCAACACCGGATAAACAACAAAACAATAGCACCTAAAGCTACTAGAATCAATGCACTAACCTCAAGTAAGTGAGCCATTTTTTGTGCCTAGCACGCACGTTAGGGCAGCCACACAGTCCAGTGACAGCTCGGTGCCTTAGCTTTGAACATAAGAGAACAACCAATACCTTCCCTGCTTCCGACGCCCGGACTAGCAAGGGGTTACATTGAAAAAAAGAGAAGAAATTGAGATGCAAATCGTAGAAAATAGGGGTTACCTTGACACGCGCGAGGCACGATTTAATTCCTTCAAGTAAAAAATAATAAATTACAAGATCGGACCCTGAAGGTTATCCACACCAACAACTACAAGCTCTCGCAACTCTCCAAGTGAGCTTCCTCATAAAAGAAACTAAAAATTACTCTCCCCTAAGCCATCCTTTTGTAAGTTAAGGGGCTAGGGTTCACAACACACATGATAGGGTAGTTAGAATATGCTAACTACCTTAACAACTAAAAAGCTAAAAGTTGAAATGCTGGAAAAACTAAAGCAAAATCAAATCCTAACAATTAAAGGGGTCTGCGCATGCTTTTGACTCGTCAGGTGCCTGGGCTGGGCCTTGTTGGACTGAATGGGCCACTTATATCATCTCCGAGCAGGCAGCAATGAAGTAACAAGGCTGGCTGATGGTCGGCTGGTTCATAGTGGTGCTTGCCGACTACTGTGCTGAGTTGGATAGCATGTTGTTGTACATGGCAGGATGCTGCTCTTCGTTCCTCAGTGGGAGCAAGTACATGAGCTAAATGGGCTCTGTTTGAGCCAATGGGGGGCTGATAACTCACATATAATACTCTGGATATATGCTGGGACGTTGGAATCTGATGACACCAAAATATACCAAAATATATAGTATATTTTGTATCATTTTATATATCTTTTCATGCTAAATTGAAGCTTTTTTGCTTATTTTTATGCCAAATTTATCAAATATTGCAAAATATAAAATTTTTAGGTAAAAAGTGCCATATTTTGATGGATTTTAAAAAATTTGAGCACACCAATGGATTCCAGACGTCGAAACAAAGCCGCCCCTCAATTTTTATGCAAATCGGAGCAAGTTTGAAAAACACACCACGGGTGTAATTTATATTATGGCTGTAATTTTCTGTCCAAATTACAGCAGTACCGTAATATAAATTATGGTACTGTATTTTTGACCCAGAATTCACAGAAAACTAGGGTGAAATTACGGCACTGCCGTAATATAAAACACTGCCGTAATTTTATGCCTGGCGCGCAATTTTCACGGTCAAATCTGAAGCCGATTCTTGCACGAACCATATCTTGAGATCCAGACATCCAAATTGAGATCCGAAAGAAGTTGCAGACTCGTCTCGAGGAGGAGAAGATAAAGAGACTGAAAGTCCCAAATTTTATCATCTATCGGGGGAGCAATCGACAGAGAGACGCTTAGGGTTCGGCTTCGGGCCGAGAGGCGTACAAACCACCTCAGGCCGTGATTTTTACGCAGAAGCTTCGCCTAGAGGAGGGGACAACACACCAGAAGTTTCAGAGCGAAAGGAGTCCGATCGAAGGAGGAATCAACAAAAGAACGGCGCCGGCACTGTTCACCGTGGGTTCACAAGCAAGTTACGGCTGTAATTTCTATTACAGCCGTGTTGTAACATTTATTTCCTCTTCTTCTTTGATTTCTGACATTTGATACTATGGCTTATTGTGTTTCTTCTCCCATGGTAGCTTAGATCTTTTATGGGACATGGGGTGTAATCCCTTTGATTTTATATGATTAGATAACTTCTATTACGTCAAAATAGTTTTATTATGTTGATTATACTTATGTGATGATTGTCTATAATTCTCCGTAGTTTCTTATTGTTATGCATGTTTTAAAATTTTGCGAAATAGACTGAAAGGTTGATTATGAAATTTAGAACCCTAAAAAATCATTGAATTTGAAACTTATCGTAAGAAATTAGGTTTGTTCTTTGAATTCTAATTTTTAGTGATTTTATTGTCATGTTAGATAATTCGAATCTAAGAATGAGTTATTGTGTCAAACGTGGAGATCTTACACGAAAGTGAGGATCGGAACGTTGGAGAACCATAAGTAGAACTTGTGTTAAGACTCGGATGCACGAAAGTGATCCTTGAGATTCCACTTGAGATGTTCAACTTAGAATTCGGATGCACGAAAGTGATCTTTGAGTTCTTCGTTTGATGATTTACTTATTTTCAACGTTGGGATAGATCTTGCACGAAAGCGAGGATTGGTCCCTGCATGATCGTCTGCACGAAAGTGAGAATGTACTCCAGTTACTAAATGTCATTCACTTATTGGTGAAGATGATGGTGATAGTATAATTGAACTTGAACATCTGTTATATTACTTTTTTCAGGAAATGGCTTTCTAAGACAAGACATACACAGAGATACATCTATGTTGAAAGCTAGTAAAACTGAACTACAAATTTAACATGTTAGGAGAGGATGCATATTATATTTGAACAATGTAGGAACGAATTGCAAGTACAATGAAGTTCTCTCTTTAAGATTATGGATGAGTCTCATATGAATATCCTATAAGTGGTAGGTGAGCTAGTCTTCTAGAGAAGAATAGAATCAGGTAATGGAAGAATTTAAATTAAAGAAAACTTACTCTAGCTAAGTAAATGGCCCACTCACTTTCATCTCACTAAACTGCTAATTACAAACTCAAGCTCTTAAGCTTTTTAATCATAAGGCAACACAAAATTTTTCTTCCATTTGCTTGTCTTGCTCTTATAAGCACTATTGACCAATTATGCTTCAATATTAACGTAAATTACACTTCGATTTCACAAGCCCTCCTTCCTAAAGCTATAGGGAATAAGTGAATAAGGCAAATAGATCTATAGAGATATATAACACAATTGATTGTCAAGGCACCTAATGTGAAGGAATTAATACTGAAAAAGAAAAAATACCTATTGTGAGGTTTATTGCTATCAATCTTTTCTTAGTCATAGTAGCAAGCTGGGACTAGGAGATATCATTTCTCAATAGAGAACTAGATGAAGGGATCTATATGGCTTAATTTGTATATTTTGAATTTGAGGGTTAATAAGAAAAAGGGAATAGACTTTTGTAGTCTATAGACTCATATAATCATCCTAAAAATGGTTTTTAAGATTCCATTATATAATTAATTCTTAAAATTTTGTCATAATTGATGGAGACCGCCTATGAATGTTAAAAATCTACAAAGAAAATCGATTTGTTCTGTTACGTTGATTATAAACTATAGATCACTAATTTTGTACAATCATTTATTACTATTAAAAATAATTTTGTTCCATCTTTGAGACGAAAAATAGGGAAGAAACAATATATATAAACATGAGGATTGGATTTACAAGAAATTGTTCAAAGAAATTAACATTCTTTCTCAAGAGGCATACATTAAGAAATTACTTCAACAATTAAATATACGGGACTATAAACTCATTGATAATCTCATAGCTAAGGTTGAGACTTTTAAGTTCAAAGCAATGTCTTAGTACTATTGTAGGAGCAGGAGAAATGCACAGAGTCTTGTACTTAAACGAGTGTCATTGTATGTTATGATGCATACAAGGCCAAATAACAATTATGTTGTTGGATGGTAATTGTTATTGGATGGCTAGTAGAATTAAGTAGATCTGATAACGAACTCATTAACAAGATGCTAAAAGAATTATGACATATCTAACCAGCACCATAGTTTGTTTTGTATAATCAAGGCACCAAAGCGTTGTAAGGAAAGCAAGTTGGACCTTAAGATCTTATGACCGTACAACCTAGATTAGCCTAAGCAACTCAAGACATGTGTGGAACTTAACGGGAGTAGGAATAACATGATCCTAATAGGATGAGTGAATAATTTTCTGTTCAACAAAGCATGTGGCTACTTGTGAAACTCACTATTAACTCATTGAGTTGCTAAATGTTATTTCAAATTCCTAAGCTATTTGAACAATTAAGGGAACAAAAAGTTGTTCTTTTATTTAGTTATCTTGTTCATGTACTCTCTATTGACAAGCAATAGATTTGCTTCTCTTTGATTTGGCTAGCATTTTATTTGCTAGCCTCAAACGTTTATCTTCTCACCTCGTAGTCTGTTTTACCTTATTGCATGGATGTAGTTTATTACTCTCATGTCTCATTATCACTAAAGATGTTATCAACTGCATTTTTTTATGGAAACCAAAGCCAATCGTAACTTTATAGTTGTATTTATTGTACTTCTAGTCTGTACTTTTCTATTAGTAATTAGTTTATTTTATTATTGAGAAAATAGTAGATACATACATATCAATAGGTTCAATACAATTCAATTGGTATCATGTTGCAATGTTAATATGTTTGTGTTTAATTTTCCCTTACCATATTACAATATATATTAAATTTATTTTTTATATCTGGTAGGATATTGCTATATTATGCTTCAGTACTATGACCAACGTGTTGAACCTTCGTCATCCCTGACTAAAAACTTGATCTTGACGACAACATCATTATCCCTGAGTAAAAACTCGAACTTGACAACTTTTGTCTAGAGATGGTACTTGAAAATTGTGTGGGGAAGTGATGTTGTTACGGGCCCAATTATCATTAGTTGTTATAGGCCCATTATCTTGTGAGGGTTTGTGGGAAAGGGTGTGAGGGAAAAGGGTGTGAAGGGAAAGGGTGCGAGAGGAAAGGGTGTGAAGGGAAAGGGTGTAAGGGTGAAAGGGTGTGAGGGGAAAAGGTGTGAAGGGAAAGGGTGCGAGGGGAAAGAGTGTGAAGGGAAAGGGTGCGAGGGGAAAGTATAAATAAGGGCCTAGGGTTGAAATTAGAGTTTAGTGAAGTGTCCAGTGTCTTGTATTCTCTACTTTGGGCGTGCTTTGCACGATTCTCGCCGGTGACGGCTGAGGGGTTTCTATCAATTGGTCCGACCTGCCGGATCGATTTGCCGGGAAACCGGTGGTCTAGCGACGGATAAAGGTGGAAGCGATTCCGTTGTCGGTAGTAGATCTAATCGGTGGGTCTAGTATCGTTCATCAAGCCGAAGAGAAACCCTAGGGGAAGTAATCAAAACCCTAGGAGGAATCTATCAGTTCGTGTTCTATCGAACCCTAGGAGGAAGTGATTGCCGTGTTGAGGAGGCGAGCAGCATCCTTCTCCAAGCACCAGCATCGGCGGCCGAGATCGGATCAGCAAGCTGACGTCAAGGGCATCGGGCAGCGTCTGGCAGCATCTTCCCAGGCGACACCAGTTCTCAGCGACGGAGGAAGGGCGTCGTGGCGGATCTTCCTTCTTCCCAGGCGAGTGGCGGATCTAGGCGACACCTTGCCGGCGACGCGAGGAGACGACATGAACGACGACGTGATTTGCGTAAGGCGACCAACGGAGAGGCGACGATGACATAAGTAGTTGGCGGCTGATTCTTCAACCGAAACCCTAACCGGTGGAGGAGGACAACGTGGCCGGCACCCTAGTCGGCGGCGAGGGTTGTGTCTGGCGAAGCAAGTGCCGGCGAGAGGTACTGTAGCTCTTTAGATTTAGGGAAAAAAAAATCAGAGGAAAAAAAATCGGGTAATGTAGCCTACTGTAGCAAGGTACTGTAGCATCAAAAAAAATTCAAAAAAAAAAAATCTTGAAAGAGGATGAAGAGTAGTGAGATAGATCATGTTTTAGGTGAGACGAAAATAATGTTGGTTGAGATAAAAATGATGTTGAAGGAGTTAATACGAGAGAACAAAAGGCAAGAGGGTGTGAAGGTACTTGTTGATCGACCGACTTATCCAACCTCAAGCAATGTCCTGAAGACTACATCGCAGAGTCAGAGTGCCATGAAAGATAGGCAACCACTTCGCATTTTTGTGTACTTGCACGAATTTGACGGCACTGCTCCAGAAGATTGGATTGCACAAGCTGAATATTTCTTCACCAATAGAGGTATGCAAGATGATTTAAAGTTTCCTCTGGCATTTATTCGTATGGTGGGACCAGCATATGATTGGGTTCGAAGGTTAACGCGACAAATTCCTAATCTCTCTTGGGAAAGGCTGAAGTCAGAAATGGTTCTAAGGTTTAGTACAATTCCTGCACACAGCTCCTATGAAGATGACGATATGACTCGTGTTGATCCGGGCTCTCAAGCATCTACCGATATTACTTTTGATCCTCATTCTGAACCACACAATTGTCTGGCAAATGAGATTGAGGATACCAACAATATGGAAGATGAAATGCTCATGACTACTATTGAAAACTCCAAGGGAGAAGTTGAGGAAAAGGACCCGATTGTCTTGGAAGAACCAGAAGATATGGAGGAGGAGCAACCTTCAGTGGGAGGCTATGCCGGACTTTTTGCTCCTGTAAATGCAGAACCTGCAGATCCGGGATACTTAAACTTTAATGTCTCAAGTCCTTCACAACTGGCTATACACGAACAACCTCAGCTTAAGGGTCATATTTTTCTGACATATGAGTGGAGTAGGTTGCCTTCTGATGAGCGCGATGATGCAGTCCAGTTTGAGGCTGCCATGTTTGGTGTTCATCCTTCAGCAACTTATCGCGCGATTTGGGATCTCGGCAACTTGCTTGAGGCAGTGTTCGGTGTTCCTGATTCAACAAATTATCGAGCAACTTGGGATCCAGGAGGTAGCTCAAGATCAAATTTTTCAACCTTGAGGACAAGGCTAATTTGAGAGGGGGCAATTGTTACGGGCCCAATTATCATTAGTTGTTATAGGCTCATTATCTTGTGAGGGTTTGTGGGAAAGGGTGTAAGGGTGAAAGGGTGTGAGGGGAAAGGGTGTGAAGGGAAAGGGTGCGAGAGGAAAGGGTGTGAAGGGAAAGGGTGAAAGGGTGAAAGGGTGTGAGGGGAAAGGGTGTGAAGGGAAAGGGTGTGAAGGGAAATGGTGCGAGGGGGAAGTATAAATAAGGGCCTAGGGTTGAAATTAGAGTTTAGTGAAGTGTCCAGTGTCTTGTATTCTCTACTTTGGGCGTGCTTTGCACGATTCTCGCCGGTGACGGCTGAGGGGTTTCTATCAGATGTTGATAAAAGAAAATATATCTCTATGAATAGATCTTCTTGCTTAACTATATTATCAGTCAATTACAATAGTCAAATATCTAGTACATTCACCAGAAAACAAGTGTCATGGAAGAATAAACATATCTATTTTAGGAGAAATTTGTGACATTATTGCCCAAAAGGTGACTGTATTTGTTAATTCATTCACTAAGCAGCTTGCATATCTTTGCTAGGCATGTAAAATCTCTAGGGTTGAGAAGATGTTTGATGCAATGTTGTTCATTATTTATATGAGATATTTTTGTTGATTAATTAGTGTCTATATAAAAACGATCTTAATTAAATGGAATGCCTTGTATACATATTAATATTAGTATATATACTAATGAATATTGGAAATTATATATTATATATATTGAATTAACCTTGTCATACAGGTGATCAAAATTATTTTTTTAGAGTGATATGTATTTGCATTAATTTTGAGACAATTATATTCTTAAATACTGTAATGTACAACTTAAATTTCAAAATATGATCGGAATGGATACTTAATTTCATACTTATGAAATCTATCATATCTAAAAAAAGCATGAGACAAGGTTTGAGTTCTTGGATGTTGGATCAACACAAAAAACGATTTGTTTCTTTTATAAATAACACCAAGATATGCGTTAAGTGTACTGGAGTTGTAATTAACAGTATCAAAGAAAATGATCACATTGGAGTTGACACTATAGTAGATTAGTAGTATTGAGTATTACATGTATATATAAGCAAATTTAAGTAAAAGAAAGGGATGTGAATGTGTGACTAACAAACACAAAATCCCACCCAGCAATTAAAATACAAAAACGTACATAATAAATAGAACTATCATAGTAAATGCTCATCATACTATGGACACCACTTCAAAGCCTCTCCATGTTCAAGGAGCCAAGAGTTCTTCATAGAGGAAGCACACAATTCCAATGAGTATCTGATATTGAATGCTCCATTTCCCAAGTGATCAAAGTGGATTCAAACTATCCACACAAAATTTGGATCACTTTCCCAAAATCTCGTTTATTTACACCAACATCAAGATGTCAACACTAAGCTCCTTGAAGATAGAAGCTAAATTTGAAGAGACAAACAATTCCAAGGATTTTGATCCCATTTTCTAGCAAAATTAATGCTCCTCTTCAATCCTCATCATGATAGTCAGTCATCCCAGCCATTCATCTCCACAAAAACCTTATAGCTACATGTAACAGAATAGATGATGAATTTTGTGTCTGAACTTAAAATTCCTCACAAGATGCACATTTCCTCTCCTTTTCTCCTAGCCAAACCTCTTCCACTTTTCACTCCTCATGCCAGGTTCATGCCCTTTCCCCTCTTCCTCCTAAACTCTATCTATTCTTCCCCTTTATCACCTCTCCAATTCAATCCCCTATAAGCTCCAAAAAAAATGACACAATATTAGCACATATCACTCTTGTATTGGTGCACCTCATGCAGTCAAAAAGGAGGAGCTTGACAATTGGAGATTCTACCATGTTCATCTCCACACCATGATAATCACAGCAGCTATGAACGCCCTTTAACCATCTCAGTTCTAACCAATCCTCCTACAATTGGTGCAAATTAGAGAAAATCCAAAGATAAGTCCAGCTACCCTGAATTTGGAACTACTACAACTCCAATCGCACTTTTGAAGCTGCACCTCCTCTTTTAAATCTTCTAGTTCGCAGACCTTGTTAAAGGGTAATTTGGAGATCTCCTCCACCCTTAGGTTTGGTGATTGCAAGATAACAGGGCATTTTGCTGCATCAACACTGATTTCAGTCATTAATCAAGTCACCCAGCTGCAACTCCCTTTGGTTCCTTTCACCACCAAACAAGACTACAAGAGAGGCATTTGCTTTGATAGAAAAGTTAAGAGCGTACTTTTTTTTATTTTGTGGATATGGGTTATAATTTTTTTTTTCTTGTCATCAACACTGAGACTGATCTGGTGCCATAGTTTAAATCAAACCGATGCTAAACTAAACACCGGGTTCAGTGACGGGACATGATCCAGAAAAAAATGAATATACGCGCAAAAGAAGTGAACTTCCAGATCCTCAAATTAAAGAGATGTAAAATATATTCGAGCTTTAGAAAAAGGAGGCAGAAGGGGAGTACCATGGAGGTTGCAATAGAGACGCCGGCCATGAGGGAAGTAGTGGCGGCCCAGGGCCGGTGGGCGAGGATGCCATAGAAGTTGGCAAGGGAGAGGGGCCAGAGAAAGACAACCTCCACCCAGACGAGGCCGTTGAAGAAATGGGGCTTCTCGACCATCAGGTAGTCGCCATACGCCTTGCCGTACCACTGTTTCAGCTGAACCAGGGGCGCGGGGTAAAAAGTGCCGGGAAGGCAGACTTGGGCGTCAATAAGAGGCACAGCTACCGCAAGCATGCCGGAGAAGAGCACCACCACCGCGTCAATGAGCCTGGAGAGGATTCCCATCCCTCTGTCTCTCGTATCCGGACTCCCAACGACGACCTAAAAGGTACTGCAACTTTACGCAAATAAGCTCCTGTGGTTATAATTATTTCAAAGTAGCATCATGCGGGAACGCCGTGGTAACTGTTTTTGTACTTAAAACACACTGACCGTCACCGACTGACCGTCACCGACTAGGGGTTAACCGTAAAGTGAACTGTATAGTAATTTTTACCCCTAATTAAATTGAACCAAATGATTCAGAAAATTTAAAAACCATTTTCGAATCGATGATCAGTGGTTAATCGATTTTTTGGTTCGATTAATCAAAAATCAACAGTTAACCGTATTATTTATTTTTAAAAAATATTTAAATTATATAATAATTTAATATAAAAAAATATAAATATTCTCGATTAACCGTTAGTTTACAACGGTTAAGCGTTGGTTTTCTGCGGTTAAGCGTTGGTTTTTGGCAAATAATCGTTGGTATCGACGGTTAACCGGTTTGATTTTTATATAAAATATTTATTTATATATATAAATAAATATTATATATACAGTTCGGTTCGGTTAACCGCGGTTCGACGAAGTCCCGAACCGTGAACCGTTATATCTGGGAAAAAAATCGACCGATCAAAGAACCGTTGGTTCGGTTAACCACCAGATCGGTTCGGTTCGATCGGTTAACCGCGGTTCAACGGTTCGGTCGATTTTTTTACACACCCCTATCACCGACTCTAAAATATAGAGAGAAAGAGAGAGAAAATCAAAATTGGGCAAATGCCCACGGGCGCGATTTCTAGGAAAGTTCCTCCCTAATATATCATCGGCTGGGATAATAATCAACCATTCATCATGTCTATCACTAATCACGATGTAATTTTAACAAACGGCAAAAAAAAATAGAGACGTTTACACTGTTCTATGACATGATTGCTGCCGTTTTTGTCGTTCCGCCGTTTGCCCTT
Organism: Costus lasius; assembly: GCA_027563935.2. Lineage (NCBI taxonomy): Eukaryota > Viridiplantae > Streptophyta > Magnoliopsida > Zingiberales > Costaceae > Costus > Costus lasius. Next base: position 57,189,488 of record CM050454.1, on the reverse strand, counting down.
TTAACCATAATTAACTAAGGTTGACTTAAGGTTTCAATTTTATTTCCCCCTCAAAATATTTTACTTTACTTTTCAAAGCCTGCATCGCTGTTTCCTCTCCCTCGTCTCCCCCTTTTGTCACCGCATCGCAGCAGTTGTAATCGTCATTTCTCAATGCGTTCCATTGAGAATTTCTTGCCTGTTACCCAACTCAGCTTAACCCTAGTTACTGGTTAGGTTTTAATTCCTTTTGAAACTAAATTCCTGACCATGCGCTATTTATTTTCATATGCAAAGCTCGCTTCTTGCCCTAACTTGCATGACTGGCGATTCTTATCTCTATCCTTATCTCCGTTGAAAACTCCTTGAAGTGATTGTTAATATAACTTCTCTTCTCTTTGGTTTTAGAAATGTTGTTATATTCATTCAATTATGTCTCCAGCTATTGAGCAAGCATTCCTGAGGGATACAAAAACTTTCAATTTGGATCTATTTGTTTCAATGTCAACTATAAATTGAGCAGAAATGTTCATACTTCTCAACTGTCACTTTCAACTTTGAGTCTAGATCAAAAATTTCTCAAAAATTTTAATATGAAACTCTAATAGAATACCATAACTAATATAGCTACTTTAAAACTTATTCACACAAGACTATATCAACTGTTAACATATTCCAACATATCCAAGATTGATAGTACCAAAATTCCATATAAAATCAACCAACGAAGAGAGCTCAGCTCCACTATCAAATAACTAAAATAGGGGAAAACAGGGGAGTGACGAGATCTGGACAGCAAACTTGTCAAAGAACTAATAGGGGCATGAAACTCCTTTAATCCTAGTAAAATTCAGTAGAACAACATCTTCATATTATCACCTAATGACCAAAATTATATCAAGAACTTAACAGCATAAATATCATAGCAAAATAAAAAATATTAGCTCTAAATTCACACTAAAACAAAGCATTACAAGAAAACATGGGAGATGCCGCTACTCGCGTCAAGCCAAAAAAAAAAGGAGATAGAACACTCTCATCCCTACAATAAAATCTATCAAAAAATTATATTAAAAAACTATCAAAAACAGCCACCAAAGAGAAGAGAAGTTATATTAACAATCACTTCAAAGAGTTTTCACTAGAGACAAGGACAAGGACAAGAATCGCCAGTCATGCAAGCTAGGGCAAGAAGCGAGTTTTGCGTACGAAAATAAATGGTACGTGGTCAGGAATTTAGTTTCAAAAGGAATTAAAACCTTACCAGTAATTAGGGTTAAGCTGAGTTGGGTAACGGGCAAGAAATTTTCAATGGAAAGCATTGAGAAATGACAATTACAGCTGCTGCGGTGCGGCCACGAAAGGGGGAGAAGAGGGAGAGGAAACAACGATGCAGGCTTTGAAAAGTAAAGTAAAATATTTTGAGGGGAAAATAAAACTAAAATCTTAAGTCAACTTTAGTTAACCATGATTAGAAGGGCAAACGACGGAATGACAAAAACGACAGCAATCACCTCATAGAACAGTGTAAACATCTCTATTTTTTTGCCATTTTTTAAAATTACATCGTGATCAGTAATAAACATAATGAACAGTTGATTATTATCCTTGCCGATGATATATTAGGGAGGGACTTTCCTAGAAATCGCGCCCAATGCCCACCAACAAAGTATTCATACGTATACTTAACCAAGCGAGGATGTCACATCTCACATGGAGAAGGTGAAAGGATTATGTGAGAAGGATGAAGGCTGTTTGGGAGTGGTGATGCCAATGCAGTTTGAAAAATACCGATCTGAGCTGAACAGTCAATAATGTAAATGTTAGAAGAATTACTACTATTTTATAAAGTTATTATTTTACTTATATATTAATATTCAACACACAGCAAAGCACTTGAATAGCACTATTTATTCCACCCACCCCCACGTGCCCTGCCAAATGCCATCCAAAATCTACTTAGATTGAGATTTTAAAGAATTTAAACGTATTTTTTTTATGTTTCAGAGATTTACAAAGACACTGTATATTTTTAGTCGTCAAAAATGATTAAAAGAGTTTGACAATATCATTGAAAAAATTTATGAGACTGAAAATATATCTTAAGGAAGTAAAAGTTTTTTTTTAAATGTGCTATATTTTTAAATTTCGATGGAAAAAAAAGGTAAGAGAAAATATACGTAGTAGATAAAATTCTACCTATTTTATACTTGAAAGTGTTATATATTATATAAGTGCACTATGTCACTTGGAGTTGAGTGATTCTAATTATAAGGATTGTCGATTATTATTTAAATGGAAAAAAATTTAAAAGATTATGATATTTTTACCTATTTTTTATATCTATCACTTATGTCTTTTCTAGAGTTAAGTAACCAATTACAAACTTTTTTTTTTCATCTATTTAAAAAGTATATGCAACATTGAAAGCGCATATAAATGGTTCAAATATTTGAAAAAGATTAACTCTTTAAATGTTTAAAATTTGTAACAAATATTTGTCTCAAATCAATATGATATTGGCCATAGTTATGGTATTAGATCCTTGATATAAAGTCCAATTTATTGATTAGACTTATAAGAAGTTATGGATACAATTCAATTGAGTTTGGTGAAGTTCAACATAATTTGTTTAAGCTTTATAATGAATATTATGAAAATAATCCAACCACTTCAACCATGTTGAGTGATGGGCTTGCCACAAATGCCCGACCTATCGAAGTAGTAAAAATATCATTCCATATAGACCAATGGTTAAGTGTCAACTAATCCTAAGATCATTAGCTAAATAAATTGAAAATGAGCTAATTTAAAAGTCTAACTAAGTTAAGCTACAAATTTGAGTAGTAAAGACGATAAAATGTTGCAATCAATATTATGAAAGATTAAGACTTTGGGTTTACTACTCTGGTGTTATATAACTTTAAGTTCTAAGATTTATCTAATTAAAGAACTATACCATACTAAAGGGGATTTATCCGAATGTACAGATGGCCCTCATTCAGTAATACAACCCAGTGTCAACCTAAGTTAATTTTCTATTTTCATAGTCATTAACTTAAGATAAACCCAATGAATTCTTGATAAATCATATAATCTCTCATATCAATTAGTTATACTTTTGTGATCCGATTGATCTATTATAATATTATAGATCCAACATCATAATTCATTTTTTAGTTCTTCTTACGACGTCTAACAATATATTAATCTTGGATAGAGAAAAATATACAGATAATTGCAATAATATTCAAATCAAGCATAGGTAAAATAATTTTAGAACATAAAAATCTCATTTTAAGTCATAAACAATACAAAGGGTTATGCCCTAGTCCTAAATAAAGGTTTACACTATCGTGGCCATAGTTCCAATAATCAAGTCTTTCTTAAATTGACTACCAAATGACAAATTGAAGAAGGAGATAACTGGGATAGACAGATCTAGGACTCTCTAGAGATATGTAATGAAGAAATCTACATTCTCCATCAAGAAAATCACCTGTCGCCCCTTCTCTTGCGCTAGGAGTCACCTAGCCGAAACCCTCCTTGAAAATGTGCCAAAAGATTCTTGAAAGCCTTCCAAAAACTTCTTAAATATGTTGAAAACCTTTCATAAAATTTTTTCCAAAAATATGGTTCCAAAACGAGCTAAATCGGGAAGAAAACACTAAGAAATAGGTCTGTCTATTCGGTTTGAACCGAATCGATTTGGTTTCAATGGTAAGAACTCGAACTCAAACCGAATTACAGTGAAACTGAATAAGAACCGAACTGAATAGATCGGTTCGGTTCGGTTCAAATCGACTAAAATCGAATAAGCATTGGCTTTATAAATTCAATTTTTTTTCTCATCAATCATTCACTTGTTTCGTCTTTCTTGAAATGCCATAGAACACAATGTAAAGTGAGGAATTCTAGTTGAAGCTGAGGAATGAAATTCTACCTGTTACCAACTTACCATCATAGCATCACTCGTGGCGAGCCGGCGAAATGAAATTCTAACTGAACTCCCGAAGCCTGAAGAAATGAAGCTGAGCTGCTGAGGAGTGAGGAATTCAAGAAAGCTTTCTAGTTCTTATGAGAAAAGGAAATTGAATGCTGAAACAAATAAGGCACAGAACAGAGAAAGGGAAAAGGTTAAACTAGTGCCTGGCCTGTTGCTCATGAGATGAGAATTTATATATTGACGATTTGCAAGTCTTAAAGCATTATTATTTGTTTATAACCAGTTGAGCTGGGTGCCTGGGTAACTGGGTTTATGAATCCTATTTTTTGCCTTCTTTTTTTCATCTTCCCAACACCAACAATCTATTTTGAAGTCAACATGCCATATCCACAATAACTCACTGGAAGTCTGGAAGGAAAAGAGTGGGCTGCTGTTAGTCAAACCTATTAAGAAGTTCACTTTATTCAAAGCATTAATGTTGATAAACTCTCAGCAAAGTATTTCTATGGCATACTTCTGAATTGGAATCGATGGAGGATTGTTTGTGAAAAAAAAAATTAACTAAGCAATAGTTCGTTTTATTAGATTCCATGAGAATATAAAGCGAATCTATATTGACAACGAAAATGCAGCAAAAGAAACTTAAACTCAACATGCCAATGTTCCAGGCGGACCAGGACTATAAGATGAGCAAGGAAGTCAACACATAAATCCAGTTATCCACATACCAGTATATCACAATAAAATTCACCATACAAATGTCTTCAAACATCACTACATCATAAGTTCATAACATCAATACATCATACAACATTACAACGTTTGTTACATCCAAAATTCCAAATATCCAATATCAAATTGTTAATATTTGAAAGTTGAAACATTCATTTCATACACCTTCATAGACCACGAGACCACAATTCCACAAAATACAATTATACAATTCCAATTTCCACATCCACATGACAGTCTGAGACTTTATCAATTATCACATGAGAGCTGACTGCTGAGGCATGAGAGTTGAGAGTATGAGAGTCTCATATAATGAGACTATGAGTCCATAATCCATATTCCATAATCCTATATAAGATAAACAAGACAACAACCATCAACTAACAAAAAAAAATTAATACTTACAAAATAACTAAAATTTTTAATTAAATCAATACTTACAGAAACTATGTAACTATGTAAGTCAAATAGTCAATGGCCACCAATACTATCACCAACTCCAAGACGCTAATTCACTATTTCCTTTCCTACATAAGATCAACTAACAAGAAAATACATTAGTAGTTTAATACAAATGTCCAATTCACCATCTACCAAGATAATAGATAATAAAATCATAATACAAGTAAGCAATAAGATAATAGATATCACCATCTACCAAAATGTCCAATTCACCACCAATCACGATTTTTATAGAGAAAGAGAATTAAGATCAACAAAAATACAAGATAACAACTAAGAAGAATATACAAGATAACACATTAAAATGTAAAATTATTCATTATGACTAATTCACAATTAAATTAATACTTACAACTACATATGCAAGTCAATAACACCCGGTGCAGAATGAATGGTAGAAATCACTGTAAATTCACAAATAACAAAAAATTAGAGCTTTCAACACAACTTATAAAAATTATGAAGATGTAAATTAATATGAGATAATCAGATAAGTCAAGAAATTTACCTCTGTCTAGCATGTCAACATCATCTAAATTTTCTTCTACTTCACGTTGCTTATTGATCGAATCCAATCTTGAGAACAAATTAGAGCTTCAAGCATTGCAGGAGATAACGAACTCCTAAAAGGATCAAGTACTCGACCACTTGTACTGAACACAGATTCTGAAGACACAGTTGAGATTGGAATTGATGATATCTCGAACTATGGAAGACAAAATAGAAAATCTGATGGCATTCATCTTCCACCAAGTTAAAATTTCAAAACCTTGATCTGCATTTTTTTGGTTCTTCACATAGATATTTATCCAACTCTGTTTTTTTTTCACCAGCAACATGTATCTTAAATCTCTTGTATTTCAAATCAATTTTTGTAAGGTTATGCTCAACTGTGACATTTGAGGCTTTAGAAATAGCGGAAAAGCTACCACTAGGTCCACTACTACTAGCACTACTCATATTCATCTGAATCTTGCTCTTGTACTCGTTGAATATCCGATGAAGATTCATTTCCACCTTACTTATGATAAGTGAAACTTTATCTTCACCATACATTTTAGATAATACAAATTTCAAATATTCCATTTTATATCTCAGATCAAAAATGACAGCCATAAACAAAATCATGTTTAGCTTGTCTACACATCCCCCATATTTATCTCATTTTTGTTTCATTTTTACTGTCATCTCATGAAACTTGGGATCCAAATCCATATCATCTACCCATTCATTCAAAGTAGATGCTACTTGGCTAATTTCATTCACATACAAATTACAAGTAGCAGACAAACTCATGGATACAGTCAAAGTGAATTGATAAAAAAATCTGTAACATAGAAACTAAGTCATGAACAACATTCCAGTCACTTTCTAATGGTCTCCCAGTTGCATCACTAGCTAGAGTTCTAACTGAAATTATGGATCTTCTTCATTGAATCTTTTGAAAGCTCTTTCATATCATTGTGCAACATCTAACATGATGTAAGTTGAATTCTACCTTGTGCAAACATTAAGAGATAAGTGAGCTTTGCTTTCAATTTTTTCTTGTTCAACACATGTGTTGAAAAGTTATAACCTTTTTGGAGATTGTCTCACATATCTTACAGACTCATGAACTTTAACAATAGACGACTGAGCAATTTTCAAACTATCTTACACAACTAAGTTCATGATGTATGCAGCACATCTCACATGCAAAAAAATCTCCACTAAGTATGCTTCCTTCTCCTCAGTTGCTAATTCTTTTTTAAGAAATAAAATTGCAGTCTCATTGAAACTTGCATTGTCTACTGTTATATTCATAACTTTGGATATTCCCCAATTATGAAAGCCCCTCTCAATTGCTTTTCCAATTAATTCACCTTTGTGGCTAGTAATTGGAAAAAAATTTAGAACCATTCTATGTAATTTCCAATCAATATCAATGAAATTGCTAGTGATGCACATATAATTTATTCATTGAATTGATGTCCCTATATCCGTAGTGAGACAAATACGTTGACAGTTGACTTGTAAAAATCTTTTTTTCTTTAATCTTTCTTCATAGAAAATCTCATAACAATCTTTAGATATGATTTGCCGTGAAGGAATGTGAAAACGTGGTATAGCAACACTACAAAATTTGTGAAAACATTTACTTTCAATGAACTTAAATGACCGTTCATCTATAATTATCATTCTTGCAAGTGCCTTCCTAATCAGGTTTTGATCAAATTTCTATGTTGTCATTACACCACTACCACCTAATAAGGTTTTGATCAAACTTCCATGCTGTCATTACACCACTACCACCATCCTCATTGCTTTGTTTAAATGAAATTTCAGTATGTGTTTTATTCTCATTCACACTACTTTGACCACATAAATTTTGATACTTTATACACCTAGTCAAGTGTGCTTTTAATGTGCTGGTACCACATGATTTACTATCACAAAGGTACATGTTTTCACAATAAACACACATTGCTTTTAGTACACCATCCTTTTCAATTTTTTTTATAATAATTCCAAACTTCAACTTGTGGTTTTACTTTTCTTTTTTTTTGGATTACTTGGTTGAGACTGAGAAGGTTGTGTAGGTTCTGTAACTTTTGTTTGTGTTTAGTTAGGATCAGCTACAGGATCCTTGTATGGTGCAAAAATAAGAAATTAACAAGTTAGGTTAGCTTTTAATAACAACCAACAAACCAACAAGCTATGCATCATTCATTCAATTGTAATTTATAGGTGATACACACACCGCAAGTGCACGGCTTACCAATGTAGTACTTCAGATGTCAAACCCACAGGGACGAGTCGCAACTACCGAATGAAGAAGTGATCAATAGCTAGACTAAATTAAGATGGTTTGGTGACAAAACAAGTTTAATGAGACTAGTAGAATGATGATCTTAAATCGCAAATCAACACTCGTGGTTAATGCAGTTATGAGGAGAGTCGGGATTTTGGGTTCACTTCATGCAAGACTAGTGTCCGAACTTGATATTAATTATGCAAGACAACTATGATAGACAAGAACTTGCCCAAAAATACAAGTTACCCCCTTTCAGTGGTGTAACCCAGTACTAACTTAGGTCGATCTCCTACTTTTGTGGCTTATCAATCTAGGATAGTCCAATGAGTACAAGGGCAAACAATGTTCTCACACAAGTTCGACCTACTTTCATGGTAGAACTGCACGTGTTGAATCAAGAAGATCCAATGTCGTGATTCACCTTTCAGTTCATCTCACGACATCCTAAACATGCATAGACTTGGCAAAAGTAGATGCAAGCAATAATTCAAGCATGACTGAATATACCTAAGATAGTTTGTTACGCAAATCGTATCAAGAAATAGGATAGAAGCCTAAACATGCAATTACACCCAAAACCATGAAATTACAAGAAGCTTAGCACAAATCCTCAGTTTTAATCATCCAAAGGCAAAACAAACAAAAGGGAAAGTGTTCTAGATAAGATAGACAAACTATATCCAAGATTTGGAGGGGTTTCGCCTGAAGATCTTGCTGGCAAAAATGCTTTTTCCATTCGTTCGCCGCTTTTGTCGCCGTTCATCCGCTTATGCTCATTTCTGCCACCAATCTTCTCTCTTTCGTGACATTTTCCCTCCCCTTTTGTTCCAGAAGGGCGTCCCTTCATCCTCCCATTTGATTCGGGTCAAAACCCAGCCGAATCTGCCCCAAAATCGCAAGAAATCGTGATCGGCAGATGTTGTCATAGGCATGAAGAGGATTACAGTTCAGCCGTGAAGTCTTCTGTGATTTTTTGGCTTTCTGTTCACGGCTATGAAGATGATCATGGCTGGGCTGTGAAATTGTCACACCCCTAGATGATGGTAATGCAATTCTGAAAAATTCATATTTTTTGAGGGTCTTATAGAAGTCTTCTGTGATTTTCTAGTCATCATGATTATGGGCGTGAAGGTCTTCACGGGTAAGCTGTGAAGTCTTTTGTGGATTTCGGGCTCGACGATCATGGGTGTGAAGACATTCACGGGCAAGCCGTGAAGTCTTATGTGAACTTTTTCCATCAAGGCCTCATCTAAAGCCATCATGGGCGTAATGGGAATCACACTAGGCAATGAAATATATTAGGTTTTGATTGTTAAACGATGTATGTTCTAGCGTAAAACCCTATTTCGGGACTCAGGCGTAGCTCGTTGAACAAATCTCTACTTATAAAATATTTATATGAATCTTAGTGACATTTTCCAATAAAATTGCTTATTTAAATGGGGTGTGCTTATTACGTATTTATGTTTTGGCTAAATATTTGTATGTGTTAAGGGTTACAAGAAGAGCCGAGAGGTGAATCGTAACACTCGAATTTCCCTATTTAAACTTGTGACTTGAATTACGAGAGTTATTCAAAGTCACTCGAGGATTTACGATTATCATAGAGCCCATTAGGTCTTTCCTAAGTTAATAAGTCACGAGAGTAGGAGATTAGATTAGGTAGATCCCGAATTACGCTTCGAGAGAAGGTAATATGTATAAAAGTATTAATCGCCTTAAGTGGTTTACTGCTTCTTTATTCGATTGCTTAATGTTTTACATTAAACCCTTCAACGAGGTGAAACCTAATGTCCCGATTCTTTCTAAATTGTAATCTCCTATTTAGTCGCTGATTTCTTAGTTCAACATTGTAAATTTAGTTGTTTTCAATTCCCATTTTAAGTTGTCTAGCTATTAATGATGCAAATAGTTGGTACTTGACACCTAGTTCCCATGGGACGATAATCTTTACTACTTCAATAGAAATCGTGCACTTGCGGTAAGCCTATCAGCCATTGAAGCCAACAGCTAGTAAGAACAACCTATAAAACATGTAATCTTCCATGTAAAAAATAGCAAATATTTGATGAATGAAATGATATGGAATTAGTTTATAGTAACATTCCTCTCTATCAGATGCTCTCCTCTCATCTTCTCTAGGTGCCAAGCACCTCTCTTCCTTCTTCTAGGCGATCACCGATTCCCCTCTTCTAGCCAAGCTTTAGTCATCCATCTTCTCTAGCCCCCTCATTTCAGGCCTCTCCACACTCCAACCAATTACCACTCTTCCAGCTCCAGTGCCTAGCTCCGTTGCAGCTCCAGTTTGACCTCAGCCCTATGCCACCCATAAGCTGTGCCTAAACCATCTCCTTGGAAGATGATTCTAGGAGGAAAGAACAAATGAAGCTCCTTAGATTGATGTAAGATTCATGCAAATCTACCTAGAAAAATTCCTTTCTTGTGTTCGTTGCCGCCCGTGTTGCTGTTCCTCTTGTCTCTCCCGTCTCTAGCCAATCTAGACCCCTGTAATCGCTCCAAAAGCTATATTTTGTTCCTAGGAAAGTGTCCCGTTGTCTCCTCCATGAAATCTTATGAAAAGTACTTCAAATTCCATGCAAAAACATTAAGAATCACATTCGGCGAACTCTGTCATAGTCGTGAAGTTCATCACAACTAGGCCATGACGTGTTATGCAGGTTTCTGGATTCCCATCTTGGCCGTGAAGTATTTCTATGGAAAACTAGCCTTTTGTATCACTACTATGACGCTGGTCATGGGCTATCTATGAAGTCTTATATGGATTCATGACATGTCAATCACAACCATGAAGTTGGTCACGGGCAGGCCATGATCCTCTCGGTGAAAAACTCATAATTTTTGGTTCAATCATGGTCATGGTCATGGTTCAGCCAAAATAAGGTGCTTTATAAAATTCACGTCATGGCCATAAAGCTGGTCATGAGCTGGCAATGACGGATACAAAAAGTTATGTTCCACTTCAAATTTGCTGTGCTGACTTATCTTTTCATCTTGAATCACTAGGTGGCCTCAAAATTATCAAATAAGTTCTAGAATTGAGTGATTTTATCTGAAATTATAAAAAGATAAGAAAAAAAATAAAGATTCCAAACTAACCAAGTAAATAAGCCTGATTATATTTTTGTAGGTTTTTTCATAATTTCCTGTTCTGTCACATGGTTGTGATGAAAATTCATAGGGCTATGATCATGTAAATTTCTAAATTTCGGCCCTCTTTTTTATTTTCTTTGTGTTTTTTGTTCTGTCTAACAATTGTGAAAAATACCAAAACAAAATCTTCTTATTTTATTTTGAGTTTCAAAATTTTGAAATTTAAACTTTTCTGACAACACACCCATGTGATTGCATGGGCTTAATTTAATTTTTGATTTTCTAGACTTTCTAACTCTGCTAGAAATTCTAAAAAATCATAAAAATTCTTTTGGTCTTATTTCTAAGTGTTGAGATTCGAAAATTTTGATTTTTATGTTTTTTCTATTTTTCTACTTTCTTCATCACACCCCTGTGATAATTTGTCACAAGCATGTGATCGCGCTGAGTGAAAAAACTTTTCTGATTCTTTTGGAAAATCTAAGTTCACATAAGCACTTTTTCTTTATTTATACACAAAACTGTTAGATATAAATTGCTTCTTCCTATAGACCCTATGATCATAAAAGCTTATAGGTTGTGTGAAAAAATTTAGATTTTAGGAGATAGTGGAGATATCTCTTAATCACAAGCCGTGGGCAACTGAAAAAGGTATTGTATACATACCACAAGGTAAGTGATGTCTTGTATTTTGGTAGTATTTTTTGTTACGATTCTATCTCAAGATAAGGCATATTCTGTTATTTTTATATCTTAGTCAGACTTATTTACTTATTTTATTCGAAATCTATACTTTTACTTGTCTTTTTATAATTTTAGGTAAAATCACTTCACTCTAGAGCCTATTTGATGATTTTGAGGCCACCGAGTGTTTCAGGATGAAAAGACATGTCAACATCATAATTTTAAAGGCAAACAAAAATTTTTGTATCCACCACAGTCAGCTTGTGATAAGCTTCATTGCCATCATGAGAATTTTACAAATGACTTTTTTTACAGCTAAACCATGATGAGCATCACAACCATAACAAGTTTAAAAAGAAATTTGACAAGCTTTTCATCTAGAACATCATGGTATCTCAATGACTAGATTCACAGCCGTGATCAACATGTCAAAAATCCACAAAAGGTTCGTAGATAGCCTATAACCAGCTTCATAGCCATGATCAATATGCCAGTTTTCCACATAACACTTCACAGCTTGCTTGTGACCAGATTCACGGCTGTGATAGATTTCCCAGAAACTTATAGAACGCTTCACAACCTGCCTATGACCAAATTCATAGCCATGACAGAGGCCGCTTAATAGGATTCTTGGCAATTTCTAGTGAAATTTGAATATTTTTTACGAAGATTCATGGGAGAGATGAAGGGACACCTTCTCATGAACAAAAGATAGCTTTTGGAGCTATTACAAAGTGTCGATCGGTTGGAGAACAAGAGGAACTAGTGAGCGGCGACAAAACTAGAAAAGGGGATTTTTGCTAGTGCAGCTATATGTTGGTGCATATGCCCTTGGACCCATTGTTGGTCTATCCTTTGTACTACTTGACATTGATATCTTATATATATCATTCTGGCATTGTCATTATTATGCTATGTTTACATCTGTGACTATGTACTTACATAATAATATCCCTGGAGACAGATTGTATCTGTGCTCAAACTCTATCCCCAGTCAAGTACCTGAGTGGATATGGGATAGCTCTGGTACGTGTGTGATGTGTTCGCAAGTGCACGTATATGTCGAAGTAATAAAAGAAATCGAACCCATAGAGACCTACGTGTTAACTACCTAATAGTTGAACTCTTACTAGCTAAGTGAATGATGTGTGATGAAATAAGACAAGAGTAAACAATCAAAATTTGTTGTAGAAATTCAAAGAGAGAAAACTGAGACTAAGGTTTCATCCTACTTAATTCCTATCACTAGATATAAATAAGTTTTTATCATTTTATTCTAATCATGATAAAGATAAAATTTACTTAAAAGAAATTGTCTCCTCTCGGACGTCCAATTTACCCTGAATGAGACTTCACTTTTGTGACTTACTGTTCAATGTTCGATAAAACTAAACTAGATCAAAAGATTAAATCTACTTTCATAAATTTAAATCTTAAAGTCTAAATCTCAAGTAAAATTAAATACTTTTGTATCTTAATTTTACAAGTTTTACCTAAGGGGTTCTAACAATCAAAATCACTTTCGGTCCTTATTATTATGTCTAAAATGATAAAATACCTAGATCAAAATATTAACATGTAGATAAGCATCAAAAATTAAGATTTTAGAACAAATCTATTTTCATAGTCTAAGTTCTTAAAAATCATAATTTAAGGGTTCTAAGTTCGTAAATCACCTTTCGGTCCATATTACGAACTCTAAGACATGCAAATATTTCAAAATTAGAAATTTTAAAGGCAATAATCACATAGGAAAAATTATCATTTCAAAGAACAACCGATAATTATCTAGTCATTACAGAATTTAAGGGACTACTCCCTCAATCCTAAAGAAGGTTTTTATACTATCATGGAGAAGAAAACACAATAATAATTCATCTAAAAAAAATCAGAGTTCAAAAGAGGTAAAATAAAGTTTTTATTTATTTCACGGGGGTGTGAAAATTTTAGTTTAAATTTCACAACCCCATGATTTTCCGACTACTACAGTATTGCTACAGTACTCACGATTTCCCTCTACTAGTAAAATTTGTTTTATTGATTTCTCCCTCGTTCGAACTCCTTTCGATCTGAAATTTTCGGTGTGTCGTCTCCTCCCTTGGGCGAAGCTTTCCTAAAAATTTTGCCCCCAGAGATAGCCTCTACGCCTCTCGGCGAGAGGCTGAGCCCTAGCGCCACCCTCCTTAATTTCTCCCACGATTCTTGATGAAAGTGGACAATTCTCGGCTTGAAATCTTCTCCTCGATTTATAGAAGAGTTCTGTATTTTTTATATTTTGAAATCATGCCCTAGTTCTCTCTAATTTGGCTTTGAAATCTTCATCTACAGTGGCGGCGGCAGAAGACTCGGGCGCGGTAACTAATTTTCCCCAAATTAATTTTTTTTCACACCCCCCATGAAAATTTTAGTTCATTTTTCACAAGGGTGTGAAATCAGAAAATTTTTGAAATTGACCCTTCGGCTTGAAATTTCACACTGATTATGTTCCCGGCTTCCGATTTTCTCAAATCTATTAAAAAGAAACCTTTTTTACCTAAAAATGATCAAAAATAAGAAGAAGTATAGATTTCAAAATAATCAACTAAATAAGTTTAAAAATAAGTAAAATAGCATAATTATGAATCAAAAAGACTATATAATTAATATAAAATTTACTATGAATTTTTGAGTCATTAGTGTGAGACTGGTATATGGGCTAGGTAAGCACATAGTGTTAGTGTATATGCCCTGAGATCTAGTTTTGGTCCATCTTTGTACTACTTGACATTGATATTTCCTATATCATTCTGGCATTGTCATTATCATTGTTTGTTTACATCTGCGATTATGTACTTACATGATAATATCCCTAGAGACAGATTGGATCTGTGCTCAAACTCTTATCCCCAGTCGATGTACCTTAGTGGATATGAGATAGCTATGGTACTTGTGAGACAGGTATATGGTTTGGTTAGGCACAAGGTACTAACGCAGACATATAGGTATATCAGTGGTGAATATACTGGACCGACCCGCTGTGAGGTAATAACTTGGTGTCATGAGTTATCCTCACAAGTGACAGGAGATGCATTGATCCCTTGACTTGAGGTCATTGACTCTTCTATATGGTTAGGAACATACTTGGATACAACCTAACACCTCACCGTAGTTGGGAGGTCATAGCGATTGTCATTGAACATGCAACGACCCATATGAGAAGGTCAATGTATAAACAGAGGATTTGCCCCTTCCTGAGGGAAGTATGATATCCATGGGGCCCCGCCTATGGTTCTATGACTAAAAGTGTATGGCCGTACCCAGGTGAGAACCTGATTTAGTCATGACCATGAGATTGGATTAAAACAAGTGGTGACACACTTATCCAATCAGTTATCAGTTTGGCAAAGAGACTATAATGCATCTGTACCTAGTTGTGATGATGGGGATGTCAGTGTCGATATCCATTCTGATGACTTAGGTAGCAGCGATGCACTGCTAGGTGCCACTCACTACTTGTTGTGACCTTAGGTCAGCACTGCCAATGTCAGATGAACCAACAGGGTCGCACACCTTGATACTCGAGTTCTCATATTGATTAGGAAGCCTTATGATTGAGTTATTGGATAACTCAGATCTATTTGGGAGATTTCATCAACATCAATGGGCCTGATGAGATGGAAGAGAGTTATTGGAGCCAAACTTCATTTTTGGCAGGTTGACTTGAAATTGACCATGGTTGGTCACATTTGCCTTTGGGTTGCATTGGATTGGATCCAAAGACTTAATCAACCTTTGTAATGAAGTTTGAGCTAGGACATTACCCAATGAGACCCAATAACAAGTTGTCATAAAGAGAAAATGGGCTAAAAGGGTATAATGGGATAAATCTCCCCCTAGTGGCACCTATGGGCATAATGGGGAGGAGTTGGCGCAATTTGCTTCATATGGAAGCAATTGGTGCCTCCCCTTGGTTCCTTGGATGGTATGCATGCCTCTATGGTTAATTAGGAGGGGTTTCTGGAAAAGTCTTGGAGACTTACTATAACCCAAACCCTAATTACTCCCTCCCCATTACCCTAGCAGCCCCATTCTTCATGAATTGCGCCCACACCCTAATGTTGCCTCCCCTTGCTCTATATATGTCTTCACATATGCGAGAGTAAGTGAGTTTTTTTATTGGCGTGAACATCTAGTGGCGTGAGCAATCAAAGGCAAGGGTTGGCACTTCTCTTCCTCCACAAAGCCGCAGGCTTCTTCTCCTTTTCCCCTCTTCTGCTCTTGGTGAAAGAGGGATAAGGGCTTGGCGGCAATCTCCTTCAACCTCTTTCTCCTTGGCGCATCTTCCCTTGAAGGTGGCGCAAGCATAAAAGAAGGAGCACTTTGGCTTGGATCTTCTTCCCGAGGCTAGCACCGGGAGTGGAAGAAGATGACTCGAGGCATCCGTGTGTGTGAGACTGCAGAGGGCACATGCTTGGGCACCTACTTCGACATCGGCCTCCTCTTGCTCTAGGTACTTTCTATCTCATCGTGTCGACTCCCTCGTAAAATGATCTTCACTGGGTTTTTGGGACCGGCCTTGTTTCGGGGATATTCTTCCACTGCGCATGTAATATGTTTGATGAAAATTTTGTAAAATATCCCCGGTGGTTTCCCAACACATAGTGCTAATGCAGACATATGGGTGTATGATAGGACCTTAACGGCTGCTACCGCAAGTGCACGATCTATCGCGTAATACAATAAGTATCGAACCCACGAGGACTAGGGGTGAAGTACTAACTGATCAGTTAACTAGTAGCCAGGATAATAATTAATGGAGAAATGTCTAAAATCCTAGTGCAAGTAATTAAACTAAAGCAAATGAAGTCAAACAGAGCAGAGAACAAAACAATCGGGGTTTTAAGTCTATGAGAGAGAATCGGGGTATCGGTTTTCACCGCACTGAAACATGAAGAAATATTAAGGCTTGATGTTTTAATCGAGTTTTATCTAAGTTCTCAAGGTAATCCTTCCTAGGGTACAGACGCGCTCCCTCTCAGGACACGGTCTGGTATCTGACTTAACCCAAGTCTCCTACTCTCGTGGCTTACCGGGTTAAGCGGATCCAATGGGTTCTGTGAAGGATTAGGGTTCCTCCGGTGATTTCGAGTGCTCTCGCCAAACGAAATCACCAGTCCAGTCTAAGGGATTCCGATGATTGTGGTTCACCTCTCAGTCCATCCCACAACATCTAAAGCATGCATACATATGGCCAGTACATAAACATGAATGAAAACATCCTAGACATGAATAAGAACAAAGATAAATAGAGAAATATATATATCAAGTCATAATATTCAACATTCTTACAGTGGGCTATGCCCAAACCCCGAAAAGAGAGTTTACGCTATCATATACATCGTGAAATACATCAAATCACTCATGCAAATGAATTCAAACCAAAGAGAAGGGTAGATCCTTGATGGAAGAAGGTCCAGCACAAAGATCCACATCGGAACAGAGGAAGAATCACGTCGAAACAGTGTTGTCGCCCAGAAAATCACCCCAAAACCCTAGGTTGTTGCCCTTTCACTTCGTTCTCCATAACCGCTAGATGAAATCCGATGATTCTGGTCCCAAAACGTGCATGTCTACGTTAGGAAGGTCTCCTCCAAATTTCAGTAAATTTTGCTTCCAAAATAGAAAGTTATGGCTGAAAAACCAAGCGCCTGTCGTGTAGGACGCAGGACGATACACGGCCGTGCATGGATGCACGGCCATGCCCATCTACGGCTCAGTGACTGGGAAGCTTACTCTTCACGGCCATGCATGGATGCACGGCCATGCCCGTGAACGTCTCGTCAGAGTTTGGGCTGGTCAGCTCATGCACGGCTGTGCATGGATACACACCCATGACCGTGAAGAGCGTAGAAAACTCCGATTGGGCTGAAATTTCACGTGTAGCTTCGTCTCATCATGATGAATCGTCCCATATCTTTAGATCTTCCAAATTCCACCAATTTTAAGGCAAAATACCTACATTTCAATAAAACAAAGGGAAAGTGAAGGTTCTGAAAAATATGAAGCATTTAAGTGCATAAATGAGACAAAGCATGCATTTTATTCCTAAATAATAACAGAAATGAATCACGATATATCATATAATTGCATGTCATCAAAATACATCGGACTTAAAGTTTTACTTGTCCTCAAGCAATTGAATTGTCTAGAATGCAATGATGACATGAAATAGGGAATCTCAACTAGCTTAAGTAGGTCTAGTGAGGTTGTGGGTTAATCACAACAAGTCTTCAGGTTATAATGCAGTATTGAAAGCAAATTAAACCAATCATCATGAATGCAATCTATTAGAGCATGCAAAGTTACTTTACCAAAAACCTCTACAATACATTTCATATGAATGATATGATTGATCAAGTCTTCAAACAGGGGGTAATTGTGCATTAAGTCATGGGAAAGATAGCATCAGTACCACATAGTCCCTATGTGGTGCCCTTTTTTTTTTTGGGGGGGGGGGAAGATATTTTTAGACAGTGCCAAGTGCCAAGCTTTGCTTCGGTACCACTGTCTCTACTTCTGTGGAAGTGCTATAAATAGTGCTAAGTGCAGGTACGATGTGCAATGTACAAGAACACTTCGGTACCACTATTATTATTTCTGATTCCAATGACAAAGTGCACAAATAAAGTAGAGTTATGAAACAAGATACAATCACACACTACACATGGGATGTATATCAAGGGTAAGGTGAAATAACAGGCATACTCTACAAGATCGTACCAACAATGAATTGGGTTAATTAATTCAATCAACTGCATTAAACTAAAGAATCATATGTGCAGCCCAAAACCATTATAGACTGTTGGCAAAGAAAAGTCAAGGTTCTCATCCCAATCAATCATGTACCTGTAGAACAATGCAATACCATAGGACAAAACAAATAGCATAAAGAAAAGTAGGGGTTGGGCAAGACACTAAAGATGTTGAAACAACTAACTAATAGAGCATGCAAGGAAATAGAAATGACAATCCTAAAACTAGCAAGAGTTAACTAAAGAAGACAAACAACCACAATAAAGTAAACTACTAGAAAAACAGAAAGCTGACCAAGTGATGGGTGAAACCGATGATGCTCATCCCCAGCACCGACGAAGTCTCGCCTGAAGGTCATGCACAGACTCTAAAATACAGGACTGTACTCGTCCATGGCGCTCAACCTCAATCTCAAGATGTTGAATTCGGTCATTGCCTGCATCGACGGACAGGTTAGTCTCTTGCTCGGTGTCTCGGACAAAGCAGATCATAGTCTCTATGCGGTCAAGCTGGGTAGAAGGTCGCTGCGAGGGGGTGGAGGCTCAGTCGCAAGATGCACGTCATGATCCTCGACTGCCTTAACTATCCAGTTTTGCTGCTCGCGGACTGTGGTGCGCACGGGATTTGGCAGTGGTAGCTTGACATCGCTTCCGGGGAAGAGTAGACTATAGAATTCTCCCTCCTTGACTATCATCTGCATGGAGATGCAGGAATCAAGATCGAGTCGGCTGTTGCCCCGAGCTTGTTCCATCTGGTAGGGATGGATCCCTACTGCAAAAGCCAGTGGGTTAAGAAGTCCCCCGAGAGCAATGGCACCCTTCGGCGCCCTTGATACCTTCTGGAGTTACTTGGCGAAATGAAAGGCAGTGTTGAGGCGGACCTCATGCAGCATCACCCAGAGAAATTGGAGTTCGGATGCCCGAACAAGACCATCAGACTCCCCTCGGCCAAAAATAGTGTGCGCCATGACACGATGCACATACTTCAAGACGGGGTTCCTGAGGCAGGTGGTTCTGGCTGTCCTGGTATCAAATGGTTGGAAACCGGTCAAGTCGGCCCAGAAGTTGCTTGCTTTAAATTCAGTTGGTGTGAGTCTTGTTCCATCCGTAGGAAATCCATATATCGAATTCAACTCTGTCAACATAAGCACAAACTCAGTATTGTGGAGTCGGAAGGATAGGCTGCCGTCATCTTCATCGGTGTGGATGCTACCATGAAACTCCATGGAGGACAGGAACTCTAGTACAATGGGAATGTAGGTGGGATAGCAGATAGTGAAGAACTGATCCCACCCCACACGTTGAAAGAGCCAGTGCACATCCTCGTAAAATCCCAGAGTGTTCAGCGTAGCATGATCCAGGAATCGTGTGGTTACCACTGGGCGGCGTGAGAGGGCGGTGAGTTTGGCAAGCTGCTCAGGATCTCTGCGGATGATTCCATAGGGAGTTGGAGGAGCAGCAAGCGGTGGCTATTGGATGGCGGCGGCACTGGAAGAGGAGGCTCGGTGCTTGGAAGTGACCTGTTTGCGTCGAGACATGCTGGCGGTGAAGGGAGGATACGGGAAGGTAGTAGCAGGTGGTGGAGAGGTGTCGGAAGCGTAGAGGGAAGGTCGACGGTGGCGGAACAGCGGGCGGCGACTGGAAGTAGGGCGACGGCGAGCGGCGGCGGAAGATGCAAATCGACGCCGAAAAGTTCGGGGAAAGAGTCGTCGGAGGATGGGAAAGATGATGGAAGGTCGCTAGAGGCCGATCGTGTTGGTGTATATGCCCTTGGACCCGTTGTTGGTCCATCTTGTACTACTTGACATTGATATTTAATATATCATTCTAGCATTATCGTTATTATGCTATGTTTACATCTGCGATTATGTACATGGATAATAATGTCCCTGGAGATAGATTGTATCTATGTTCAAACGGTGTGTCCCTAGTCGAGTACCTGAGTGGATAAGGGACAGTTCTGGTACATGTGAGACTGGTATATGGGCTGGTTACGCACGGGGTGCTAACGCAGGCATATGGTTATATCAATGGTAGATATACTGGACTGACCCGTTGTGAGGCTCTAACTTGGCGTCATGAGTTAAGCTCACTAGTGACAGGAGATGCATTGATCCCTTGACTTGAGGTCATTGACTCTTTTATATGGTTAGGGACATGCTTTGATACAACCTAATGCCTCACCGTAGTTGGGAGGTCATAACGGTTGTCATTGGGTATGTCACGACCCATATGAGAAGATCAATGGACAGACATAGGATTTGCCCCTTCCTGTGGGAAGCTTGATATCTACGGGGGCCCCCTATGGTTGCATGACTGAGAGTGTATGGTCATACCCAGGTGAAAGCCTGATCTAGCCATGACCATGAGATTGGGTGAAAACAAAGTGGTGGCACACTTTGTCCAATCGGATATCAGTTTGGCAAAGAGACGGTAATGCATCGGTATCTTGTTGCGATGATGGGGATGTCGATGTTGATATCCATTCTGAAGACTTGGGTAGCAGCGATGCACTGCTAGGTGCCACTCACTGCTTGTGATGACCTGAGTTCATCACTGCTAACGTCAGAGGAACCTACAGGTTCGCACAACTTGAAACTCGGGTTCTCGTATTGATCGGGTAGCCTATTGATCGAGTTATTGGATAACTCGGATCTCTTTGGGAGAATTCATCAGCGCCACTGTGCCTGATGAGATGGAAGGGACATATTGGAGCTAACTTCATTTTTTGGGCCTAATGGGCCCAAAAGGTCAATTGGGCCAACTAGGCCAAATAGGCCCAATATGCTAATTGGACCAAATGGGCCAAAGGAAGTCTAGCTTGGAGCATGGCCCAATAGGGCGTGAAGCCCAGTTGGGGTGAGGCCTAATGGGCCTTGAGGCTTGATGGGCCATGACAATAAGTTGCCTGGCCCAAAAGACGTAATGGTAAAAATAAATTCTATATTTAATTCTGGGAATTAAAATTTTGAATTTGATTTTGCATTTATGAATGCAAAAGGTTGCTATGATTTCTATGAAAGGGTGGGAGAGGTTTGGAGTTGGCGCCTATTCACTTGTGAAGAGGTTCTTCTCCTTGGCACCTATTCACTTATGAAGAGAAGCGCCTATTCACTTGTGAAGTGGTTCTTCTCCTTGGCACCTATTCACTTGAATAAATTCTCCTTGGCGCCCTCTCTCCGGGGGTTGGTTGGTTTATGGCATTCGCAAGGTTGGACCTTGACGAAATCTCCATCACCTCTCCTTTGGGCGGCTGCAAGGTTGGACCTTAGCAGCATTCTTCCATCCTTCTACTCCTCTTGGCGCATTCACTGTGTGGGTGGCGCAAGATCTTGAGGATTTCTCCCAGAGGCGTGGATCTTCTTCCCGACGCTAGCACCGGGCGGGGAAGAAGGGAACTCGAGCGTCGGCTGTGTGCGAGACTGCAGAGGGCGAACATTTGGGTGCCTACATCACATCCTCTTCTTCGCTACAAGGTATCATCTCCTACTCACCGTGTCGATTCCCTCGCAAGACTCGATTTTCTGGGTTTTTGGGACTGTCCTGTTTCGGGGATTGCTTCCGCTGTGCATGTCTGTAAAAATTTTAAAATCTCCGGGGTTTCCCAATAGATCGGTACCGAAGGTGGCGGATCTGGACGGCAGCGTCGGCGCTAGGGTTGCATACACGGGTGTGTACGTGGGTGTGCAGGCGGCGCTCCTTATAAGAAAATCATGCACGGCCATATATGGGTACATGGCTCAGCTCGTGCAACGCTTGGCTAAAGAATACATCTAAGTTCACTTACGATGCACAGTCGTGCATTGGTGCACGGGCATGCCTGTGCACGTCTCGGTGAAGGATGGGTGCGGAGCTCGTTACGGGTCACGGCCGTGCACGCCTTCACGCCCATGCCCGTGCAGCTCTCGGTCGCGTGTGCAGAAGAGTTTACCGAGCCATGCATGGCCGTGTATGGATGCACAGGTGTGACCGTGCATGGCTCGGTGATTCCTGAAAAATCCAAAAAAAATTCCATCAGCATGGTACAGCTTAGAGAGTATGAATATGAAATAAAAACTGAAAAATAACAAAGTCTAAATGATGAAAATAAATAAGAAAGTAAAAGAGTGAACAAGAGGTTGGGTTGCCTCCCAACAAGCGCTTCTTTAGGGTCATTAGCTTGACCAGCGTGATGCTCATGGTGGATCTGGTGGTGGGGAAGCTAAGTATGGGGTGTGGAGTTTCTGCCTTTGTCATCGTCCATGGATTGCACCTATTAAAACAAGCATGAGGTACAAAAGTTTCTCCTTCACTGTCTTGACAAGACATGGAATAACAGAGTAGTAAAGCACATAAACCGTCCCAAGGTCAATTAAAATTTCATCCCTAAACAATCCCAATATCTTCTTCTTTAGATCAGCTCCTGTGGTATCTTCAGAATGCGTCGTCATTGCCACCATCTTGTCTCCTCCTAGACCAATCGAGTCGTCGAGTCTGTCTCCGAAGTGTTTAGGAAAAGCTTCTGGGAAGAGTTCCATCTTGCTCCTTGACTGTGCAGTCCTTTCATCCACCGCTACTCTGCTCTCCCTGGAACCTAAAAGATAGAGTTCATTGTTAATAGCAGGAAGATTGAATGATATAGCGTTTCCATGAATGCAGAACTTCATCATCCTGTGTGAGACATCAATTATGGCTTTGACGACGGCAAGGAATGGCCTGCCCAATATAAGAGGGAAAATGGAGTTTTCGTCCATATCCAGAATCACAAAGTCTACCGGGATAGAGAATCCTTTAAATTGCAATAGTACATTCTCAGCGACCCCGAGCGGGTGAAGTCTAGAGCTGTCTGCGAACTAGAGAACCTGAGATGTTGATTTGAGATCTCCCAAGTCCAGCTTCTTGAAGGTGACAGATGACATGATGCTGACCCCAGAACCCAAATCCAAGAGTGCTCGAGCGAATGAAATGTTGCCGATAGTGCATGGTATATCAAAACTACCAGGATCCTCAATTTTGAGAGGTGGCTGATTACATGCGGAATCTGTTGAGTCTTTAACAACCACCATTATCGTTTCAGCCTCGAGTGCTTCAGAAGTCTCATGATGAGGTTCCCTTTTCTGGCTTTCAGATCTTTCCTCTTCATCCCCCACGTGTTCGGTTTCAGATCCCTCTAATCGCTCACTACCACTCATCATGATGGCGTTGCACTGATCTCTCGGATTTACTTCAGGTTGAGCTGGAAGCATTCCTGGGTGTCTTGACAATGAACTGGTTCGCTGGTCCGGCTCTATGATCCGGCTTTCCATCATTTTTGAGTGAGTGGAGACAGAGTCCACCTTCATGTTCAATTGGAAAATTTGCTCATTTATAGAGTCATTGTGCTTCATTTGAGTTGCTATGAAATTTTCTAACATCGACTCTAATCTGGACTTCTGAGGAGGATCTTGTTGTCTTTGATTGGCAGATGGATGTTGTATTCCAGGAGGGGGCCTGTAATTAGAAGAGAAATTCTGATTGGAAAATTTACAAGAGGAACTTGCCCTTGATTTAACCTTTAGGAGACATTGGGATAATTTCTCCATCCTGGATTGTATGTGTTCGAGTAAGGATCGTTCTGGTTCCTGAAATTCCCAATAGCGTTGACTTGTTCAGAGGGAGCATTCAAAATGTGGCAATCATCAGAGGAATGTCCTATTACTCCATAAACATCACAAGTTATAGAGTTAGAAGTAGAAACATTGATAGAGTCAAGTTTAGAAGAAAGTGAATCTACTTTTGCTACTAGGGAATTAATCATATTCATGTCAAACTTCCCTGAACTTTGAACTGGTTGACTCCTCTGTCCTAACCACTGATAATGGTGAGGGCCATGTCCTCAATCAACTTCATCGCTTCATCATAATTCTTGTTCATTAGTGCCCCACCAATAGCAACATCTACAGAAAGTCTAGTATGGTATAACAATCCACTGTAGAAGGTGTAAATGATCACCCATTTCTGTGGACCATGGTGCGGACACATCCTCAATAGTTCTTTGAACTGGTCCCATGCTTCATACAGGGACTCTCCTTCTCATTGGGCAAAGTTGGTGACTTGGTTCCTGAGCTAGACTATTTTGCTCGGTGGGAAATATTTTGACAGAAAAGCTTGAGACAATTGCTCCCACATTGTAATAGAGGCCTGCGGTAAAGACTGCAGCCATGCCCTAGCTTGATCCCTGAGAGAGAAAGGGAAGAGTCTTAATTTGATAACATCAGGATGAACACCATTAATCTTTAAAGTGTTGCAGCATTCTAAAAAAATAGATAAATGAAGGTTAGGATCGTCAGTGGCTGCTCCACTGAATTGGTTCTGTTGCACGATTTGTACAAATGACGGCTTTATCTCGAAGTAGTTAGCTTCGATAGCCAGCCGCGATATGCTCGAGTGCACACCAGAGATGGTGGGTGCTGCAAAGTCCTTCAGAGAGCGATTCGCATTGGCTTCCATTGTTTGACTGTCAGAAAATTATCCTTCAAGCTTTAATCTTTTTAAATTTCTTTTGACCAAACGGAAAGTACGCTCTATCTCCGGATCTCTAGGTACAAGTTCCCCTGTTCGCACAGTATTCCAGGGCATAAACAAGTATCTTGACAAAAGAGATTAGTAGCAACACACTAGATAAAAACTACAACTAAAAACAAAAGTCAAATGAACAGAATAAAAAGGCAAATAAAATCTAACTAAACATAGTCTATCAATCTCCTGATCATGTTAATATTGGCAACCTAGTCCCCAACAACGGCGCCAAAAACTTGATAGGGCCTTACCGACTGCTACCGCAAGTGCACGGTCTATCGCGTAATACAATAAGTATCGATCACACGAGGACTAGGGGTCAAGTACTAATTGATCAGTTAATTAGTAGCCAGGTTAACAATTAATGGAGAAATGTCTAAAATCCTAGGGTAAGTAATTAAACTAAAGCAAATGAAGTCAAACAAAGCAGAGAACAAAACAATCGGGGTTTTAAGTCTATGAGAGAGAATCGGGGTATCGATTTTCACCGCACTGAAACATGAAGAAATATTAAGGCTTGATGTTTTAATCGAGTTTTATCTAAGTTCTCAAGGTAATCCTTCCTAGGGTACAGACGCGCTCCCTCTCAGGACACGGTCTGGTATCTGACTTAACCCAAGTCTCCTACTCTCGTGGCTTACCGGGTTAAGCGGATCCAATGGGTTCTGTGAAGGATTAGGGTTCCTCCGGTGATTTCGAGTGCTCTCGCCAAACGAAATCACCAGTCCAGTCTAAGGGATTCCGATGATTGTGGTTCACCTCTCAGTCCATCCCACAACATCTAAAGCATGCATACATATGGCCAGTACATAAACATGAATGAAAACATCCTAGACATGAATAAGAACAAAGATAAATAGAGAAATATATATATCAAGTCATAATATTCAACATTCTTACAGTGGGCTATGCCCAAACCCCGAAAAGAGAGTTTATGCTATCATATACATTATGAAATATATCAAATCTCTCATGCAAATGAATTCAAACCAAAGGGAAAGGTAGATCCTTGATGGAAGAAGGTCCAGCACGAAGATCCACGTCAGAACGGAGGAAGAATCATGCCGAAATAGTGTTGTCGCCCAGAAAATCACCTCAAAACCCTAGGTTGTGGCCCTTTCGCTTCGTTCTCCACAACCGCTTAATCAAATATGATGATTCTAGTCGCAAAACATGCGTGTCTAAGTTAGGAAGGTCTCCTCCAAATTTTAGTAAATTTTGCTTCCAAAATAGAAAGTTATGGCTAAAAAACCGAGCGCCTATCGTGTAGGACGCGGGACGATACACGGCCATGCATGGATGCACGGCCATGCCCGTGTATGGCTCGGTGACTTGGAAACTTACTCTTCACGGCCATGCATGGATGCACGGCCATGCCTGTGAACGTAGTCAGAGTTTGGGCTCGTCAGCTCATGCACGGCCGTGCATGGATACACACTCATGACTGTGAAGAGCGTAGAAAACTCTGATTGAGCTGAAATATCATGTGTTGCTTCGTCTCATCATGAGGAATCATCCCATATCTTCAGATCTTCCATATTCCACCAATTTTGAGGAAAAATACCTACGTTTCAATAAAACAGAGGGAAAGTGAAGGTTCTGAAGAATATGAAGCATTTAAGTGCATAAATGAGACAAAACATGCATTTTATTCCAGAATAATAACAGAAATGAGTCACAATATATCATATATTTGCATGTCATCAGTATATCAGTGGTAGATATACTGGATTGACCTGCTGTGAGGCTCTAACTTGGTGTCATGAGTTAACCTCACAAGTGACAGGAGATGCATTAATCCTTTGACTTGAGGTCATTGACCCTTCTATATGCTTAGGGACATACTTTGATACCACCTAATACCTCACCGTAGTTGAGAGGTCATCAAGGTTGTCATTGAGTGTGTCATGACCCATATGAGAAGATCAATGGACAGATATAAGATTTGTCCCTTCCTGAGGGAAACTTGGTATCCACAGGCCCCTTATAGTTGTATGACTGAAAGTGTATAGCTATACCTAGGTAAGAACATAATTTAGTCATAACCATGAGATTGGGTATAAACAAGTGTTGACACACTTATCCAATTGGAAATCAGTTTGGTAAATGGACTGTAATGCATTGGTACCTTGTTGTGATGATTCTGAAGACTTGGGTAGTAGCGATGCACTGCTAGGTGTCACTCACTGCTTGTGATGACCTGAGTTCATTACTACCAACGTTAGAGGAACCTACAGGGTCGCACACCTTGATGCTTGAGTTTTCATATTGACCAAGTAGCCTTCGGATCGAGTTATTTCATAACTCGGATCTATTTGGGAGATTTCATCAGCGCCAATGGGCCTGATGAGATTAAAGAGGCTTATTAGAGCTAAACTTCATTTTTGGTAATTTTTGGCATGTTGACCAAAAATTGACCATGGTTAGCCTCATTTGACCTTGGGTTACATTGGATTGGATCCAATCACTTGATAAACATGCATAATGAAGTTTGGGCTAGGTCCATTACTTAATGGGGCTTGCTAATAAGTTGTAATGAAGAGTTAAGTTGGCTAAAGGGGTATAATGGGGAGAATTAATAGGCATAGGCGCATGAGGACTCCTAGTTGGACTAGGATTGGTGCCTATAGCCTTGTTTGGTATCTCCAAGTGATTAATTCATATTGGATTTGATTTAATCACATGAGACATTAATTGGAAGGTAATGGGCGCATGTGGGTTGATTATTTACATAATTAGAGTCCTAATTAAATTGGGATTTGTGCCCATGACACATTAGGCAAACTTTCATCATGCCTTGACTAGGTCTTGGTGCATACATGGGAGTTTGGCTTCTTTAGGTAACCTTTAGGTGCATGTGGCTGATGTAGGGTCCCCTTCAAGGGGGAGCGCAAGCATGTGAAACCCCTTTCAAGAGGGGGGCGAAAACACTAAGGGGGGTGGCGCATAACTTTGCAAGCGGAAGCATGTGTTTTCAACGATTTTAGCATGAGCATATGATCAACTTGAATGAGTTAGATCTATACCATAGCCATAGAGTTGGAGGTCGGCTTGGAAGAAGAGATCGAATAGGGGTCTCCTCCACAAGATGCGCACACAAGATGAGGATGCGCTCACTTCCTTGGTGCTCCTTGTGCTAGCAAGGTTCCAAGAGTTGTCCTTGATCGAGTAAAGAGAAGAGATGATCACTTCCTTTGGTTGGCCGGTCCTTCTCTTGTCGTCCACACCCAAATTCTCTCAAGTCCCGTCGAGCAAGAGCAAGGAGACAAGAGTTCAATGAGCCTTCAAGCCGTTTTGGCGTTTCAAGGAGACATGCGCTCAATGACTTTCCAAAAATGGAAAATCCATTAAGCCATGCGTTCTCACTTCTAGCAAACCGCCCAAAACGCTTTATGGATCGAACCATGGGTTCACCCATGTGAACCGGTTCAATCCAAATTGGTCCAAACCAATTTGGTTCAAAGACCAAACCAAGCCAATCGGTCTAGATCAACCAAACCCTAAGGTTTCCAATCTAACCGTTCATCTCATGATGCTCTTGATCTCACCGATCTTGCATCAATACTCTTGATCGAAGCTTACCGATCTCAAGCCCTAATCAATCAAACATGATCAGACTGGATCTCACTTACAATCAGAGTTTAAACTCCTTTAAACTGAACCGAAACAATTCAGTCCACACGATCTGACTCAAGTAAGCCATATCATCAAATTGTGCGACCCTGAGGGTTTCCTTTAAATGTCGGTAACGATAACTTACGTTATCACGATCAGTGAGGGGTATCTAGCAACACATCACTGTCTCCCGATATAAAGGAAAGAGTCTTCCAAGACTACACCCAAACCACAGCATAAGTGTGAATCAAACTCACGAGGCATGCATGTTTCCTTTGCCACTGGATGTTCTTATTGGACAAGCATGTCAAGCCTGTAACTCCAATATGATGAGCATGATTAGATCAGATGATCATAGTCATCTGGGTATGGCCATACACTATCTCAATCATCTCATACAGGGGGGCCCTTTAGAACATCACACTCCTTGAACAAGGAGACGGCAATCCTTTATCTATCACTAGTGTCCTAACCTGACTCAAGCTCATCATCCAAGATAGTCTATAATCATTATGTTTCAAATGATATTGAACTACCTCAAAACAATGACAATCATCATTTAGAAACACAAGTGATCTCAAGTCGAAGGACATGTGCCACTTGCTGCTATCAAGGATTATTCACATTGTGACAAACAATTGAATATCCTAGAAGGGTCTGTCCAGTACATCCAATGTACCCATGATTCTACATCTTATTCCATGCTCGAAGCATCCTATAAGATTAGCACACATATTAGTCTCAATCATATCAAGGCTGTCTCATGTTCACCAAGATATCTCGACTAAGGACATAGAGCCTGTCAGCCTAGCTGAACAGCTTTGAGACATTATTCAGTAGTACACTTATTATTGCAGACAAGGTAACAACCTGAATAATAACCATGCCTTTATAAACATAAGAGTTTATTACATGATACTTATACAATCCCAAGGCCTCAAACATTAGCCTTAAGGGCATACTCCAACAATCTCCCACTTGCACTTAATCTAATGGTTGAGAAACCTCAAACCCATGTTATTACAGTGCTTCTCATGCTTCTGCTGCGCCAGAGGCTTGGTAAGCGGGTCAGCCAGATTGTCGTCTGTATGAACCTTGCATATTTTGATCTCGCCTCGATCAATGATCTCCCGGATCAAGTGAAACCGTCTCTGTATGTGCTTGGACTTCTGGTGCGACCGTGGTTCCTTTGCTTGTGCGATTGCTCCAGTGTTATCACAGAAGATAACCAAAGGATCTGCACTCGAAGGAACAACACCAAGTTCTCTCACGAACTTACGAATCCACACTGCCTCCTTGGATGCTTCCGAGGCTGCAACATACTCGGCTTCTGTTGTGGAATCAGCAACAGTTGACTGTTTGAAACTCTTCCACACCACTGCTCCACCATTCAAGCTAAAGACATAGCCTGATTGCGATCGGAAATCATCCTGGTCTGACTGGAACGAAGCGTCAGTATATCCCTCTATACTGAGTTCTTCCTGACCACCATATATCAAGAACATATCTTTGGTCCTCCGCAGATATTTTATAATGTTCTTGACTGCAATCCAGTGCGCCTGTCCTGGATTACTTTGGAATCGACTGGTCACGCTTAACCCGTAAGCGACGTCTGGGCGAGTACATAACATCGCATACATAATGGACCCAATAGCCGAAGCATAAGGCGTATTGTCCATTTCATCTTTCTCAGTCTGTGTTTGTGGACACTGACTCTTCGAAAGATTCAGACCATGTCTGACTGGAAGATATCCACGTTTAGACTTCTCTAAATGGAATCTCTCCAGGATTTTATGGATGTAAGTACTTTGGCACAGCCCGAGAAGCCTCTTAGATCTATCCCGGTAGATCTTCACACCTAACACATAGGCTGCTTCTCCTAGATCTTTCATCTGGAAACATTTTCCTAACCATGCTTTAACCGCATGCAGTTCAGGAATATCGTTTCCAATGATTAAGATATCATCGACGTAGAGGATTAGGAATGTAATTACGTTCCCACTAAACCTCTTATATACACACGGGTCATCCTCGTTCTTGATGAAACCAAACTCAGAGATTGATTCATCAAAACGAATGTTCTAGCTTCTAGATGCTTGTTTAAGTCCATAAATGGATTTCTTTAACTTGCATATTTTATGACGATCTGCTGGATTAGTGAAACCCTCAGGTTGTGTCATATACACATCCTCATCCAGATTTCCATTAAGGAAAGCTGTCTTCACATCCATCTGCCAGATCTCATAATCATAATATGCAGCTATAGCGAAAAGAATCCGAATAGACTTAAACATGGCTACAGGAGAGAAAGTTTCATCATAATCTATCCCGTAGATTTGTTTGAAACCTTTCGCAACTAGCCTGCCTTTATAGGTAACCACGTTACCATCCATGTCAATCTTCTTCTTGAAGATCCATTTACAGCCTATAGGGATTACTCCCGGAGGCGGATCAACCAAATCCCAGACTTGGTTATCTGACATGGAGTCCATCTCGGCTCGCATAGCATCAAGCCATCTAGCTGACTCCGGTCCACTGACCGCATCCGCATAAGTGAGGGGTTCATCATTATCAATGATGTAGACTCCGTCATAGCGCTCAGGCTGTCGACGGATCCTACCCGATCTTCGCGGTTCCCGTGTTATCTGAGCCTCAGGTTGTTCAATAACCTGATCCACTGGCTCTGGCTCATCCAACTGCACTTGACTACTTTGTCCTCCCTCTGGATTCTCATCCAGCTTTATTTCTCTCCCACTGGCCTCTTGCAGAAGAAATTCCTTCTCAAGAAATATGGCCGTCCGAGCAACAAAAACCTTGTTCTCTTTGGGATCGTAGAAATAATAACCCTTAGTTTCCTTAGGGTAACCGACAAAGATGCATTTCTTAGATCTGCTCTCCAGTTTCCCAGAGGCGAGCTTTTTGACATAAGCCTCGCAACCCCAGATCCTGATAAATGTCAAGCTAGGCTGTTTCCCATACCATAACTCATATGGCGTCTTTGAAACTGCCTTGGATGGCACTCGGTTTAGTACCTTTGCAGCTGTTTCCAGTGCAAAACCCCAAAAGGAGTATGGAAGAGTAGCCTGACTCATCATAGAACGAACCATGTCAAGTAATGTTCTATTTCTCCTCTCGGACACACCATTCCATTGCGGTGTTCCTGGCGGAGTGAGCTGTGAGATAATCCCACACTCTTTCAGATAGTCAGTAAATTCTCGACTTAGGTATTCTCCACCTCGATCAGAACGAAGTGCCTTGATATTTCGGCCTAACTGATTTTGTACTTCATTTTTGAACTCTTTGAACTTGTCAAAAGATTCACTTTTATGTCTCATTAGATAGACATATCCATACCTACTGAAATCATCAGTAAAGGTAATGAAGTACTGATAGCCACCTCTGGCATGTTTACTAAATGGCCCACACACATCACTGTGTATGAGGTCAAGTAAACCTGAAGCCCTTTGACCTTTGTTAGGAAAAGGAGACTTCGTCATTTTACCCATCAAACAAGCTTTGCATGTATCAAACTCCTCGTAGGAGAAAGATCCCAGCAGTCCATGATCATGCAACCGCTTAATGCGTTTCTCGTTTATATGGCCTAAACGACTATGCCATAGCAAGGTGCTGTCATCAGCATACTTGGCTTTCTTATTATCAATGTTTTGTATAGAATTTTCCATGTCCAACATGTATAACCCATTGTTAATTGAACCAGTTGCATACACAATATTATCTACAGATAAAACACACTTTGAAATATTGCATTCAAAGGCAAATCCTTTCCTGACAAGAGCAGGAATAGAGATAATATTCTTGGTGATACTCGGTACAAAATAACAATTGTTTAATTCCAATACAATGCCAGATGGTAAAGAAATGAAATAGTCTCCTACAGCAACAGCAGCAACCCGTGCCCCGTTTCCAACGCGTAGGTCTACCTCATGCTGTCCCACCTGCCTTCTTCTCTTGAGTTCCTGTACATTTGAACAAATGTGAACTCCACATGCAGTGTCCAACACCTATGAAATAGAAGAAGATGAAACCATGACTTCCGTCACGTATATACCTGAGCCAGAAGCGATGCTTCCCCTCTTATCTCCTTGGAGCGCTTTACAGTCCTTTTTCCAGTGACCCAGCTGGCCACAGTGGAAACACCTGTTGTCCTTGGACCGCTTGACCTTCTGTTTCAGAGCCTTACTGTAGTTCTTGACAGGGGCCTTGCCCTTCTTCCCCTTCTTCTTGTTCCTAAAAGGAACCATTAAGACAGAGGTTGAAGGCTTGCCCTTCAGAGTTTCCTCAGTAGTCAAGAGCATATTCAGCAGCTCTGCCGGCGTACAATCGATTTTGTTCATATTAAAGTTAATGATGAACGCATCGAAAGAAGGCGGAAGAGACTGCAGAATAATATCTACAGCAAGCTCCTGGTTGACGGTATGCCCCAGTTTCTCCAGAGCCTCCTTGTGCCCAATCATCTTGAGCACGTGAGCTCCCACTGGGCTCCCTTCAGCCAGTTTGCTCTGAAAGAAGAGCTTCGTCAGATTATAGCGTTCTGTCCTCGCCTGTGCAGCATACAGCATCTTGAGGTTCGCTATAATCTCTATAGCCGACATATCCTCATGCTGACGCTGCAGCGGTGGCGTCATAGACGCTAGCATCAGGCAAGCGACATCAATGCTATCATTGACGTGCTTTTCATAGGCATCACGAACCGCCCTTGCGGCGTTCGCAGTGGGCTGCGGCGGTATCGCCGTCTCGAGGACATACAGTTTCCTCTCTGCCTTAAGAACGATCTTAAGGTGTCCGAACCAGTCAGAGAAGTTCGGCCCAGCAAACTTCTCCCTTTCCAGTAGGGATCGCACATTGAAGCTCATGGTGTTCGTTGCTGCAGGAATCTACAACAAGCAAGAACAGCAAGGTCAGTATCAATGTTCAGAATCAATCCAGGACTTTAAGAAAGATTCTTTTTCTCACTATTTTGTCTGACTGAAAAATCCAGAAAACAGTCCGAAAGAGTAACACTCTTTTAGTGAGATGGGATCCAGATTTCATACTTGGTCTCCGCGTCCCGCTCAGGCGAGATAAGATGCACAGAGATGACAAGCATTAATTTCTGGTAGGCTGTCCCAGCCAATCGCCAACCCGTGCGATTCCCCTTCATCTGGGCAATCCAGCAGACTGTGCCAACTGAGTTGGTACAACACAGTCTCTGACCCCACAGATGGCTGCCTCCATGCACTACCATATGCGCCACATATGTAGTCTACATGGTCAAGCTGACCTGACCTACTCCCTGGACCACCACGTGCTATGCTGAGCAACGAGAAGGGATAAATCCCTACTCTGTAACACGCAGGTGTAATCCCGCACTGTCTGAAGATAGATGGACGTGCCCACTGAGTGGGTTCAACACGGCTCCAACGATAGTCAGAACAGTGAGGTTTCGCGCCAGAAGGCATTACGTGCTTGATATATTAGCGTTGGATTTTAACGGTCTTTTATCTTCTTAACTATCATACAAGTCCTATGGTGATAGCAGAAGATAAACACATGCAATTCTAATTATATAAGCAATAAATAGAAAGCATGATCTTATGTGGTAAAAGCCCATGAATCCTAGTAAGACCTTAATTTTACTTAAGTCTTCACTTGAGCTCTTTTGCATCTCATCTGGTCCAACCCAGGGCCCTAGCGCCAAGAGCACCTCAGGTGCGCCACCAGCTGAATGCCCCTCTTGGATGTGTGCTTTTATGCCCTTGTCTAATCAAAAACATTTTGATCTATCTAGACAAGCTTTGACTCGCAGGTCAATTATACAATAGATTAATAAAAAAAGTGATTCGCAGATCACAATAATATTAACTTATAATTAACCAGGCACGCAGGCCCCAGCACAGCACACAATAGGGCAACCCACATAAGAATAAATAAACAAGCACATGGTCTCAATCATCATGTGATCCAATCAAGAAATTAAATTTTGAAAACCCCATAGGCATCAATTTTAACTTCCTTATGTGCCCTACAACCTTACAATGGTACATTGATAGGGATCCACTCATCCATCTAGTTAGATCCTGTGCCCTTGCATGCACCGAGTCCTAACTGACCCGAGTTGACCTAATGGTCAACCATGCATGCGCTAAGGGCTGAACAACCAACAAGAGTTCTGGCAAGCGGGTGTGACCCCGGGCCTAACTCAAGAGTGTTCATTGGTTGTCTCAACCAGACCTCGCTACACGCCTTTGATGCAGTCAACCTATAGCCACCTCATGCTTGCGCACAGGTGCTATCTGGTCAACCCATCTAGGCTGTCAGATGGTCTGATCAGACTAGTTTGATCTAACCTAGAGGTGACTTCAGCCCCATCAACCCATCTAAGGGTTTATAGTAGGTGGCACTTTAGATCTAGTCATAGGCGCGCAAGTTAGGGTTTTGTTTGATAAAACAACATAAACTAAGCGCCAACTCAAGACATGCGACATCATGAACAAACAACATGCGCCTAGATAAGTAAACATCTTACTTTCGCATGGAGAAATAGCATGTCAATTTTCGCATGTGAACAAGATCTAAGCATACATGAAGATGCGCAAAACATGGATCACGAAAATATCAAGCAATCATATTAACATGCTTCAACATGCCTCTGATACCAATTGTAGGGTCCCCTTCAAGGGGGAGCGCAAGCATGTGAAACCCCTTTCAAGAGGGGGGCGAAAACACTAAGGGGGGTGGCGCATAACTTTGCAAGCGGAAGCATGTGTTTTCAACGATTTTAGCATGAGCATATGATCAACTTGAATGAGTTAGATCTATACCATAGCCATAGAGTTGGAGGTCGGCTTGGAAGAAGAGATCGAATAGGGGTCTCCTCCACAAGATGCGCACACAAGATGAGGATGCGCTCACTTCCTTGGTGCTCCTTGTGCTAGCAAGGTTCCAAGAGTTGTCCTTGATCGAGTAAAGAGAAGAGATGATCACTTCCTTTGGTTGGCCGGTCCTTCTCTTGTCGTCCACACCCAAATTCTCTCAAGTCCCGTCGAGCAAGAGCAAGGAGACAAGAGTTCAATGAGCCTTCAAGCCGTTTTGGCGTTTCAAGGAGACATGCGCTCAATGACTTTCCAAAAATGGAAAATCCATTAAGCCATGCGTTCTCACTTCTAGCAAACCGCCCAAAACGCTTTATGGATCGAACCATGGGTTCACCCATGTGAACCGGTTCAATCCAAATTGGTCCAAACCAATTTGGTTCAAAGACCAAACCAAGCCAATCGGTCTAGATCAACCAAACCCTAAGGTTTCCAATCTAACCGTTCATCTCATGATGCTCTTGATCTCACCGATCTTGCATCAATACTCTTGATCGAAGCTTACCGATCTCAAGCCCTAATCAATCAAACATGATCAGACTGGATCTCACTTACAATCAGAGTTTAAACTCCTTTAAACTGAACCGAAACAATTCAGTCCACACGATCTGACTCAAGTAAGCCATATCATCAAATTGTGCGACCCTGAGGGTTTCCTTTAAATGTCGGTAACGATAACTTACGTTATCACGATCAGTGAGGGGTATCTAGCAACACATCACTGTCTCCCGATATAAAGGAAAGAGTCTTCCAAGACTACACCCAAACCACAGCATAAGTGTGAATCAAACTCACGAGGCATGCATGTTTCCTTTGCCACTGGATGTTCTTATTGGACAAGCATGTCAAGCCTGTAACTCCAATATGATGAGCATGATTAGATCAGATGATCATAGTCATCTGGGTATGGCCATACACTATCTCAATCATCTCATACAGGGGGGCCCTTTAGAACATCACACTCCTTGAACAAGGAGACGGCAATCCTTTATCTATCACTAGTGTCCTAACCTGACTCAAGCTCATCATCCAAGATAGTCTATAATCATTATGTTTCAAATGATATTGAACTACCTCAAAACAATGACAATCATCATTTAGAAACACAAGTGATCTCAAGTCGAAGGACATGTGCCACTTGCTGCTATCAAGGATTATTCACATTGTGACAAACAATTGAATATCCTAGAAGGGTCTGTCCAGTACATCCAATGTACCCATGATTCTACATCTTATTCCATGCTCGAAGCATCCTATAAGATTAGCACACATATTAGTCTCAATCATATCAAGGCTGTCTCATGTTCACCAAGATATCTCGACTAAGGACATAGAGCCTGTCAGCCTAGCTGAACAGCTTTGAGACATTATTCAGTAGTACACTTATTATTGCAGACAAGGTAACAACCTGAATAATAACCATGCCTTTATAAACATAAGAGTTTATTACATGATACTTATACAATCCCAAGGCCTCAAACATTAGCCTTAAGGGCATACTCCAACAGCTGAATACTTGCTTAGGCAAGGTATATGCGAATATGGATTAATGATTTGATCAACATAATTGATTGAATGAATCCCTTGAATCATGCCCTAATTACCTAGACCTTACTTATACCCTAAACTGCCTCTTCATGCAATATATTGGACCCTAGCCGAACCCCTAAATACATCATCTCTTCACCTTGGCGTGAACATCAAAGAGGGGCAAAAGCTTGGAGTCCATTGGAGCTTCTTCTTCCATCAAAGCTGCAAGCATCTTCCTCCTTCTTCCTTGGCGCAAGTGTTGAAGGACCTAGGTGGCTTCTCTTCTCCTCTTCCTCCCTTGGCGCATCCACTTGCTAGAGGTTGGCGCAAGTGATCAAGAGAGACTCCCAAGGCATGGATCTTCTTCTCAAGGCTATCACCGGGCGTGGAAGAAGAGAACTCAAGCATCAGCTGTGTGCGAGACTACAGAGGGCGTACACTTGGGCGCCTACATCGCTTCCCTTTATTTGCTTCTAAGGTACCATCTCCTACTCACCATGTCGACCCCCTCACTTGACTCGATCTTCTAGGTTTTTTGGACTGGCCTGTTTCGGGGATTGCTTCCGCTATGTATATAATAAAATTTTAAAATCCCAGGGGTTTCCCAACACTTTAGTCCTTTTCTCATCGATCTTGAGAGGATAGTTTGTTGGCCAAAAAGCCGTAGCACTCCATAGCATAGCTATAATATAATAAATAAGGCCACGCGAATCAACACTTTTCTTGGCCTGTTCTAATTCTAGTAGGGAGGAAAGCACTACTAGCTACAACTACCTCTACGCGGCCTATACTTCTTCTTCTTATTGTCTTCCTTTTGTATTTTGATCCGTGGAACTCTGATTAAAGGGAAATCAGTGTTGAATAGTTCTATTATGGTTGCTTAAGCCTTCTTATTCAGGACTTGGGGTGAATCCTATGCTTGGATCTTGATTTCAAATTTATAATGTTAGTGTTTCCCAAATCTACTTTGGTTTATTTGATCTTTGCTATATTATTGCTTGTATTTACTTTGGCCAAGTCTTTATATGTTTAAAATATCATCAGAAGGGCTGAAAGGTGAATCACGGTGTTAGAACTGCATAGATTGAACTCATGTTATTCAATCACGAAAGTAGAAAGAATTCATGCGAGGACATTTAGATTATCCATTCACTCATTGGGTCTATATAGTTTAGTAAGCCATGAAAGTAGGAGACTAATCTGAATAGATACCGAGTTATACCATTGAAATGGGGTAAACTGTACCTTCGGATAAGTCCATGAACATCTTAGATCGATTATGCTATTATTACCATGTTCAAATCTAGATATATAATTTTGATGAACCCTAATGTCCTAAATCTTCTCAATATTGCAATTATCTTGTAACTCTTGTTTAACAACCAATCTGCCACATTTGCTTAGCTCACTCTAGATTACTTGCAATTGAAATAATATTTAGTCCGTCTAGCTATCGATTACACAATTTTTTGGTAATTGCAACTTATCCCTATGGGAACGATATCTTGTGTTACATCGGTGATCTGTGAGCTTGCAGTGATGTTAAAAAACTAATATAACAATAAATATGAAAGTGACATATGTCACACTCTTGTAGAAAAGGTAGATTCTTTGGCTTATAAATTAGACACATTTAATATGCACTCTGTTATGACATATTCTTATATTACTTACGCTATTTGTGGATATTTTGATTACTATGCTTCTGAATGCCAATTAAGATTCCTCCAAGTCCCAATTCACCATGGTATCAAGATGATTAATAAAATTTTAGATGAAAAAATCAACCAACTTTTTTTTATAAGGATCACTCAAACCATATCTCTCAACCATACTTTATGAATACTAAAGAATTAAACATAGAATCCATGTTAGAAAAAATTATGGCACACTAAAGTAAGGAAATTGAAAATCTTAAAGGGGTGATTAAGCAATACGAGGACACACTTAACCAGCTTAATTCTAAGGTAGAATCTATATCTACTCATAATGAAATATTAAAAACCTAGATAACACAACAAGTTAGATTTCCTAAATTTGTCATAGAACATGATTTAGAAACTAAGAAAATTGATTCAGAAAAGTCTCCCTCTGATTTTGGTGATAATTCTGAAATTGATTCTTTAGATGATTGTTTGTGATTAAATCTATTGAAGGGAATGAGAAACTTGAAAAAGATTTGAAAATTATAGACATTGATAAATCCCTCTCTAATGTTTTACCTCTATCTACTATTCAATCTTAGAATTCATTATTTGAAATATCTGTAGGGAAACTAGAAGAATTATGCATTATTAAGGAACCTAATGAGGAACTTAAAAATTATCCAAACGATCCAATACATTAATTTTTACATCGAAGTCCTAATCTCATTGCAATTGATATACTAATGATTTTACTTTCTTATAAACATTGGAAGATCATAAAATATTCTTTGTATGAAATTGAAAACATTGACTTCAATTTTTGCATACTCAATAAAGCTATTGTGATTGTGTTTCACCTAAAATTTTGAATGTTTGCTTTAGTGGCTAAGCTTTTAAAACAATGGAAAGGCAAGAAGTTATATGCTACCTATTATGACACTAAACCACCAGCTTCACTATGATATTTTAGCCTTGATCAAGCTGGTGACTTAAAAATTAGCGATTCTTGGGAGGCAACCCAAGCACTATTTTTTTCTATATGTTTTTTTATCTTATTTTTGTATCTTATATTTTTGATCAAAATCATGATTTACTTTTATTTTGTAGGAGAATAAAAAAAGGGTGATTTTTAGAATTTCCTACATTTATGGCTCTGTGATCATAATAATGGGCCTATAACCTTTATTTTTCTCTTTAGTAATTCTCTTTGATTTCTTAATGACTAGATAAATCTTTTATTATTTCGTCAAGTATAATTTTAGTATGATAATTCTGCTTCTGTGATGATTGCTCTTTGATTCTCCATAGATTCACATTATCAAGCATGTTTTAGAGTTTTCGCAATAAGGACCGAAAGGTGATTTGCTTGAGAACTTGGAACCCTAAAATTGAATGTTAGGAACTCACCGTAAGAAATTAGGTTTATTCTTATTTCTTAATTTTAGAAGTTTAATGCCATGATTGATAATCTGATCTAGGATTGAGTTAATGAAACAAACATGACGATATTGCAAGAAATTGAATATTAGATTGTTAGAGAACCTTAAGCAGATCTTGTGTTGAAATTCGGATGCACGAAAGTAATCCTTGAGTTTCCACTTGAGATTATTAACTTAGAATTCGGATGCATTATAGTGATCCTTGAGGATTGGTTCTTGTAAATTGTCTGCGCGAAAGCGAGATGACTTCTTTATTAAGTGAATTATGTCTTTATCATAATGAAATTAGTTTGACGAACATCTATTCATATCTAGTCATGGAAATTAAAGTGAATGAAACCCTAGTCCCAGATTCTCTCTTTGATATTTTTGTGTAGCCTTCGATAGTTTACTTGCATATTTTCGATTGCCTAGCTAGTAAGAAATTAATTATTCATTACTTGACAAATGAGGTCTATATGGGTTCGATATCTTAATTATTACTTTGAGTATCCGTGCACTTGCGGACACAACAGAGATCAAATGAACAACTCCGCTAACTTCTTATGACCATGGTCATAAGTTCAATTATGCTACCATGTAGTATACTTTAAATAATGTTACAGTGCTAATAGGAAAAGGGCTTATAACCGTTTAAAGACCAGTTTGCTCTAAAAGTCTCTCTGCACAGGAATATCACTAGGCATCTGTAAATGAGAATTTTACCTGAAAAGTAAATTTTGATTTTTTAGACGAAAGTATGGAAATATTTAGCAAGTTAAATTGGAGCTCTAAAGCTTTGCACAGAGGGATGGTGAATCTTTTAGCGAGGCATGGGAGCATTTCAACGATTTACAACGGAAGTGTCATCACCATGGCATTGAAAATTGGGTGTTAATTCATACTTTTTACAATAGTTTGCTTTATAATACCAGACTAACTATTGATGCTACTACAGGAGGAGCTCTCATGAGCAAAACCATTGAAGATGCTTTCAAGTTGCTAGGGGAGATGGCTTTAAATCATAATTAGTGGACTATAGAGAGAGGAGTGCTGAATCGACCTCCTCAAGGTAAAAATGAAAGTGATGGTTGGCGCACCTTGGTAGAGAAGGTAGACTCTTTGTGCAACAGATTTGATTCCTTTAAAATGCAAACTACTGTTATTTCTTCATCTGTTGTTTGTGATATCTATGGTAACAATGGTCATATTTCTAAAGATTGTAAAGTCATTGCTAATCAAGATAGTGAACAAGTTAATGCATTAGGGAATTATAATCAAAGTAGAAACAATGATCCCTATTCTAGTACCTACAACCCTGGATGGAGAAGTCACCCCAACTTATCTTGGAAGAACAACAACAATGTAGGGGGACAAACTGAAAATAGAGGATACCAACAAAAGCCAAATCAAAGTCAAAACTCAAATCAGAATTCAAACATTGAGTCCATGCTAGAAAAGTTTATGACTAATCAAAATTAGTTCATGCAAAATCAAAACAAAGAAATTGAAGATCTTAAGGGAATGGTTAGTCAACTTGCATCTCAAGTAGGATCATTAGCAGCCCACAACAAAATCTTAGAAAATCAAATAGCCCAACAAGCTAGTAGTTCTTACAGACCCGCAGGAAAATTACCTGCTAAACCTGAGTTGAACCCTAGGGACCACTGTAATGCTATCATCACTAGAAGTGGGAGACAACTAGAGGAACCCAAAGGGAGATTTGTGAACAATGAAAAAGAGCCTAAAGATGATCAGAATGATGAATTAGAGTTAGAAAAATCTTCTATACATGAGCAAGCCCAAGCTAGTTTGCCACCTCAAAAGGGTGATGAGCCATGTCAGAATGATGCTTCTAAACCTAATTTACCTCCACCTTATAGACCACCTATACCCTTTCCGCAAAGGTTAGTACAAGCAAAATTAAATAAATAATTTGGCAAATTTCTTGAAGTGTTGAAAAAGCTTTACATTAATATTTCTTTTACTGAAGCTTTATCTCAAATGTCATCATATGCAAAATTTTTGAAAGAGAACTTGTCTAAAAAAAGAAAAATAGAGGACTATGGTACTGTGGCATTAACAGAAGATTGTAGTGTTGGTTGTACCATATTTTGATGATGATATTGAATTCGATTGGGTTGTATGATGATATTTTTGATATTTTGAGCTTTTATGATTGATGAGTTTATACCATTTTTGTTGATGTGACTTTGTCATAATGAAATTAGACTAACGAACATCTATTCATATCTAGTCATGGAAATTAAAGTGAATGAAACCCTAGTCCCAGATTCTCTCTCTGATATTTTCGTGTAGCCTTCGATAGTTTGCTTGCATATTTTCGATTGCCTAGCTAGTAAGAAATTAATTATTCGGTACTTGACAAACGAGGTCTCTATGGGTTCGATATCTTAATTACTACTTCGAGTATCCGTGCACTTGCGGACACAATAGAGGTCAAATGAACAACTCCGCTGACTTCTTATGACTATGGTCATAAGTTCAATTATGCTACCATGTAGTATATTTTAAACAATGTTACAGTGCTAATAGGAAAAGGGCTTATAACCGTTTAAATACCAGTTTGCTCTAAAAGTCTCTCTGCACAGGAATATCACCAGGGATCTGTAAATGAGAATTTTACCTGAAAAGTAAATTTTGATTTATTAGACGAAAGTATGGAAATATTTAGCAAGTTAAATTTGAATGCAATTACATGAATTATGGAATTTATCTATCTTGGACTATAACATCTTGAATATTTATTCCTAACAGGTTATTTTTTAAATTTCATAGTTCTGAAAAATCATTACACAAATTATCAATTAAATATGTGTCAATGTAGAACAAGCAAAGTCATTAAATCTTTACATTCTCTTTATATATTTCAATTCATATTTTGTCTTACTTGAGGACAAGAAAAGGTTTGAGCCTTATGTATTTTGATAACTCAAAAAGTCATAGCAAATTTCAGATGTCTATATTACCTTTTTGATTCATCTTTATGCCTTTTTGCTTGATTTTTAAGTCAAATTGGTTATTTGGTTTAGAATCTATATAATTTTTATTTTTTTTTAATTTTTCAAGTAAAATATGCTTATATTTTTTATGGATATTCAAGCTAATTAGATCAACGACCATAGTTAAATAGGATTTGAGGCTTAAACGGATAAAAAAAAGTCAAAATTAGGAAACAGGCCCAAGATCACATAGCTGTGATCATTTATACTATAGTTATCACAACCCTGTGATTACAAAAAAAGAGCAGAACCATTAAAGCAACCGAGTCTTCTAGTTCTTCTTTCCCAATTTTATTTTTTAAGGAAAAAACATACTTTTTTCTCAATCCAATCAGTAAATCAAAGGCGTGGGAAGGATTATAAAGAGGAGGAGAGGATGATTTCAAGGTATCATACGGTCATGAGGAGAATCAAGGGAAAAATCATTACCGGTGCTGCTATGGTTCAAGTTCTCATCAAGAGGCGTACCGAGCATCTCTAGTGATGAAACTTAGGGGAAAGTTATGCCCAAGGGAGGAGAGGACACACGCAAAATTTTAGAGCAAGAGAAGATTAGGTTTGGTACAAACCAGCAACAGAAGTGGCGAAATTCTAAAGAAGATGCTGCAGGTTGAAGCAGATTCTACCTTCATGATCACAGGGGTGTGACGGCTACAGTCTAAAGAAGACACAGCAAGTTGAAGCAGACTCTACCTTCATAATCACAGGGCTATGATGAGTTGAACTTCAGCTGTCACACCCCTATGACAACAGCAAAGTTGAACTCAAATTTTTATTTAATTTTTATTTCATGTCCCTAATCTATAGTAACTCTCTCTTATGAATTACTGCTATGAATTCATGTCACTTGTAGTGTAATATTTTTTCAGAATTAAGGGAGTAACCCTCTAATTATTTGATGATTTATTTAACTTTTAATTAATTAAGGGAGTAACCCTCTGATTATTTGATGATTTATTTGACTTTTAATTTTGTTAGTTTGAGTAATGTTAATTCAAATAAAGTAATTTATTACACTTGTAATTATCTAGATTTAGATTATTACATGTCTTAAGGGTTATAACAAAGACCGAAACGCGACTTACAATCCCAAAACCCTTTAACTAGACCTATGGAATTAGACAACAAGAGTAGCTTGATCTTAGCAACCTAATTATTGAAGTTAATCCTACA
Organism: Costus lasius; assembly: GCA_027563935.2. NCBI lineage: Eukaryota > Viridiplantae > Streptophyta > Magnoliopsida > Zingiberales > Costaceae > Costus > Costus lasius. Next base: position 57,145,175 of record CM050454.1, on the reverse strand, counting down.
TGTAATAAGTCTAATTTATATAATCGCATTATTCTAGCCAAAATAGTTGCACTGAGAAGTGAATTATATCTCTAAAAACCCTTTAGTTGAACCTATGATTTAAGATATAAGAGTACTTTAATATCACTTGAGAGTAGGACCTTTGGATTAAGCCACGAGAGTGAACCTCAATTTATTAGGTACTGAAAATAAATTACCAAGGAACTTAAAAACTAGAACAACAAGTCACAAGAGTGAAGGTTGGTTTAGTAAGAGTTAGGAATTCGAGAGGAGACAACTCTATCTTAGGGTAATTTCTCTTTAGCAAAACTCAAACAATTTACATAGAAATTTTTGTAGTTTGATCATAAAAAATTAGTGTAGTGAAACCTTATCCTAAGTTCTCTTCTCAGGTGAGAACCTAATTTAGTCATGACCATTAGATTAGGTTAAACAAGTGTGACACACTTGTCCAATTAGAATATTAGTTCGGTAAAAGGACTAGAGTGTACAGGAACTTTGTCACAGTTTTAGAGGATGTCGATGACGACTCTATTCCGAGGACTTGGGTAGCAATGATGTACTGCTAGGTGTCACTTATTGCTTGTGATGACATGAGGTTATCACTGCCAATGTCTGAGTAACCTACAGGGTCACACACCTAAATACTCGAGATCTCATATTGATCGAGTAGCCTATGATCGAGTCATTTGGTTGATTCAGATCAATTTGGGAGTCTGATGCATACAGATGCATCTAATGAGTTGGAGATGACATTATAGAGTGAAGTTACGTTTTAACATCAGTTAACCCTGGTTGACGTTCGGGTGACCACATTTGACCACAATGGACTAGGTCCAGTCGATGGGTCAAATGTAGTATTTTATCGCCGGATTTATTCGGCGACTAGTCGCTTGATTTAAACATAACTAGAAGGGGCTCATAGCTTAAGTGTAATAATGATATTTATATTCATTATATAGGTATTCTGTAACTTAAGCGGTGGGACCCATGTTCTAAACTCTATAGATGCAAGGCTTGATGGGCGCATATGATTGATCATAGACAATTATATCAAATAGTCGTAGTCGCCACCTCCTCTTAACACTCTAACCTAGCCGCCACCACCTCTATTCCTCTCCATGGCACCTCCAAGGAGAAGGAGTGATATAGGGGCACATCCAAGAAGGTCAACAAGAATCCGAATGCCACCAATCAGATATGGGATGAATGCATGATGAATGTGTTGTAATTTGATATTTTGGACTTGTCTCAATTCTGCATTGTATTTGCAAACACTATCTCATTTTCTGCACTTATGGTTGTTGTTGTAGGTAGGTTTTAGCCTAGGATTTACTTTCTAAATCTTTGTTTTATTTTTAGTGGATAAAGTAGGGTGTTTGTAGCCTAGGGTGGATGCATATGTAAGGCACTTAGATGCATGTACACCCTTCAACCACTTGACAACGGTATGGCAACCCAATTCACAATCGGCACCATCAAAGTCAACATCCAATTCCAGCTCAACAAAAGCGCCATCAAACTGAAGCAGGTCAACATTTTCAAAGGTCATCTCCAGTTCAATTTCAGCAAAATCATATCCAGCCCACCTCAAGCAAGCCCAAAGGTTGCAGCCTCAATTTCATCAAGTAAATAAACAATTTAGTCAAAGATGCATAGTCAAATACTCAAGCTGCTGTAGCTCAAGACCACACTCAAGCTAGGCACCAAGTTATGATTCGGTCAAGATTTGAAGACATGTCACAATACTCTCCAACAGCCTTTCAACAGCCAACGGATACAAGTCTTTCCTTACCAGCATGCGCAAGGAGTGTTCTTCACGCCATTGCTAGAATTTCTCCACTCAAAGCCAACGTTCATCTCAGCTTTGGAATGCCAAGGGTTGCCACCGAAAGTAACGTTGTAGGGTTAGGTTTAAAGCTTGTAATTTCCACACTTTGCACTTGAGTCGACTTTCTTTGAACTGAAATCTGTGTTAGCGTGATTGTGTGTTTGAGGGTTGAGCTTGCTCCCCTAGAGTTGAGCTTGCTCCTCCGTTAATCTTGCGCCCTTGTCTTGCTGAATCCCCATTTCCTATTCCCCACCAGTCTACATCCTTGCTGATTTCTCAAGCTCACATGAAACATTGCCAACTGCTGGATCGGGAAGAAGCCTGGACACTTAGCATCAAACCTGTTCAAGTTTAATCTAGCCGAGGTCCATTGCTAAGGGAGCAGAAGAGGTTCGGCCCCCTTCCCTTAAGGGGGCTCAAGTGCTTTCTACCCAACCTTTTCCCCTTTGATACTACATGCTAGCATACCTTACCATTAGAAATCGGCTTTACTGTTACATTGGAAGAGCTTCATACCTAAGGAGATCTAGGGTTTATTTCTGTTTTCCATCAGTGGTATTAGAGCAATCCTTAGGTGCTCTTACATTCATCTATCGCTAATCTGAGTTCCTATGTATTGGAAAATTTCTGCATACTGTGTTTTGCATTTCTGGACTGCACCTTGTTAGTCTCTTTGACCTTCTATTTGTGTTTTCTTAGCACCGATTGCATTGTATCTCACGGACTTTCTGCGCAAGGATTTCTGAATACACTCTGCTTGAAAAGGGCTTTGAAAAACTTGTTGAATCTGTATCAGTTGCTGAACTCTGCACTAAATTTGTTTGCTAAAATTCCTATTTACTGTTGCTTACCGCTCCAACTTTCCTGTTCAAACTGAAATTCTCTGAGCTGGTTTTCTGGACTGAACGCATCTGGCTTTCTAAATTTCTGATTGTGTTTCCTCGCTGTTGAAGTTCTGCTATGTTTCTGAATTTCTGGTTTTCTGGTTTTGTGTTTTCTTGTTACTAATAGGATCTTATCTTGATGAGTTTTATTTTGTCAAACCCTGTTAACCCAATGTTGTGAAATTTTTCATGATTTGTTGCTGAGTTTTTGAACACGTTTTTGGATTTTCAGTTGACCTTTGTTCCACGATTAACCTCTGGAAATCTGGTTGAATCTTGCTTAGGGGTGAGCATAATTCGGTTTTTACCGAATTTACCGATCGGTAAATCGGTAAATCGGTAAATCGGTTCGGTAATTTCGGTTTCGGTTTTCGGTTCGGTATTTATTTTTATGTAATTCGGTTTTCGGTTTTCGGTTCGGTAAATAAAATTTCGGTTCGGTAATTTACCGATTTACCGATATATATATTAATATATAAAAAATAAATTTTTATTTATTAATCTTTAATTTTTTATCGGTAATTTACCGATTTACCCATCGGTTTTTACCAATCGGTAATATTTTAATTAGATAATATTTTAATATTTTTAATAATTTTTTTAATAGATTAATTATATAATATTTTAATATTTTTTAATCGGTAAATCGGTAAAATCGGTAATTTACTGATTTACCGATCGGTAATTCGGTAATTTACCGATCGGTAAATACCAAATTCGGTATCGGTTCGGTAATAGGTTTTTCGGTTTCGGTAAATCGGTTTTCGGTAAATCGGTTTTCCGTTTTTCGGTTTTTACCGAATGCTCAGCCCTATTCTTGCTGCACTTTTCTATGAAAATTTGGTTGTAACCTGTGAACTTTCAGACCGAGACTTGGACCCCTAATCTGATAGGGGAGTTCAAGTCATGATAAATTGGACCTGAACCTACCTCAACTCATCGGTAGGGCTCAGTCCAAATCTCTGAGAGTTGGTTCCAACCTTGATTTTTCTGAAGTCGGTGAAAGTACTGTTACTTACCACCAAACTAGACAACTTGAGCAAACTAGGTCTCGGCATGGCTGGAAATCATAGCATATGCCGAGAGTCTTACAGCAGCAAAGCATTGTCTTGTGTTACAGCTGGTTGGGCATTTGTAAACCCATTACAATGTGTCAAACATTAGCATCCCTAATACTAGGAATTCTACTGAAAACTGCATAAGCGCTAACCGTTTAGCTGAAATTTTCATCTTCCATTCTCAGTCCTAAAGTTGCATTTGCTGTTCTACTGGAACTCTATAACCATTAAGTTTTCAATCTATAAACCTGCTGATCTCCGCACTTACTAATAACTATAGCATTTGCTGGAGGTCTGAACAAACCTGGTATTGTTGAATTTGCTGAATCTGAATTCTTACTGCATTCAAGTCTGGTACTGATTTAAAAAACCTGGTATTTTCTGAACCTAACCATGCTAGAGTTTGTGTCAGGACAAGCTATAATTGGTATTTTCTGTATCAAACACTTGCTGGTTTTCAATCCTTAAACCCTACTAATCTTTCCACTCTTGCTGAACCCATGGCTGTTATGAACTACAAATCGGAAACTGAGCTACTATTGTTGAACATTGATGCCCTTGGTTGTAACTGCACTTGTTGATTGTGTACTTATTCAATAGTTTCATGTAGTATTTTACTTATTCTGAATTTCTGCATGCTGCCTAGGATTGTAGCTTTAGGGTCTTATATTTTTAATTCCCAAAATTTTCAAACATGACTTCTAGTCTCAATCAAAAACACATGCTCATGATCTATGATAAACTCAAGGCCATGAACGAAGTTTTAGAAGAGAACCATAACCGATACATGGAGGGACTTCCAACATATAGGGTCACCCTTAGATCAGACTATTTTCATACTTACACAAAGATTGATGATAGGGTTTGTAAGATTGCCATTGATGAACACATAAGGTTCAACTTTATAACTCCCCAAGCAATTGACAAGTTTCAGTTGACCACCAAGCCTATTCCATACCCTTATACCATTACTTGGGAAGATGGAACCCGGATTTTAGTAAACCTTAGCTGCAATGTTCCCATCAAGTTGGCCACCTATGAAAAAGGGGTTTGGTGTGATGTCTTGCCCCTAAAATGTACTTACCATGTCCATCTTGGTAAACCATAGTTAGATTTCCCTAATGGATATTACCATAGGGACGACGATAGCTATGTCTTGCAGTCCTACAAGCCAAAGATTAAAATTAAGAGAGTCAAGCCTAGGGCCCCCAAGGTAGACAACTTTCCTAAAGAAACCATAGAATCTAGTCTACCTATACCATCATCTGATAACATATCCATAGCTGAACCTCAAGAACATATTATTGAAGGGCAACAACCTCCTTTAGATCCTACTATGCAGCCATTAATTCTCGACCCAAAATCTGATTCTGAACAAATAACACCCGTAGGATTACCCCAGCCCAATCCCACTTTTAAGTATGAAATTGAACCAAACTAGAACAAAATTAAGGATACACAACTTCAAGAACCTTCTACCCCTAAGTTTGAAGTAGAAATTCTTGTCATTGACCATGTCAAAGTTCCCCACCCGGATAAGACTAGTGAGCTGAACCATAGTATGACTCCTCCAGGACCTATGATCTGTCACCGATACCCATTAAGATCATCATTATTGCCATCTCTTTTAGGACCTGGACCCGAGCACCCAAAATCTTTGTCTTTAGAAAAAACTCGGCCCTCTCCTAAACTTGACCCAACTAAACACCTTGAGAATGTTGTGGAGGATGAATTAGGGCAAGCTGAACTTGAACTGCTTCCTAATCAAACTAGCACTGAATCCTCTAGTGACATACCCTTAGGACCATCACTCTTGGAATTAAAATCTAAACCTCAATCGACAACACCCTTAGAGATATCCCAACCAGGTTCTAAGCTTGAGCAGATTGTAGAAATCACACCCTTAGTGTTAACGGTTATTGATGAGAATCCTCCCAATTCGAACCAAATGGCAATCATAGAGAATCATGAAGAGATATTTGATCCTTTTATAGCCTTAGTGCCCTATCCTGACCCACCTTTATGCATAACACCTCTTGCAATAAGCTCCTAGAAATTTGTTATCATAGATTGGACTTCACCACATCCTAAGCTAGCTGTTTTTCTAGGGGATAAAGCTAATGAATAGTCCTATAACATTTCTAAAAGCTTAGACCATAACCAGGATGCTTTTAACGTTAAACCTTCTTTTGATAAAACCATGACCATACATATGCTCCACATGGAATCATCCTTTGCTCTAAATGAAAAGTTGCATGGTAAGGTTTTTCATGAACGTGATATTGATTTAATTATTCCTAGTGACCATGGCTACACATTGACCCCACACAATGATTATTTGACACGGTATTATCCTGTTGGATGGTCCCATGAGATCACTTTAGTTGACTCAATCTATGCTCAAAAATGCCATTATCTTGTGAAAATATTTATCTGGATGATCCATTCAACCCGTTGACTACAAAAATTCCTTACCATAATGAACTTAAGATTTCAGATTCTCTAGGAGGAGTTTATGACACTTGCCTTGCTCATTTTATATGGCAGCACACTTCAGCATTGAACAACAAGCATATTTACATGGACTTTATTATAGACTTGAATTTCTCTTATTCATTCAATGCCTATCTCTCTAATTTCACATTTGTTTATCATGTTTTCAAGTCATACATTGCCGATATATGCAAGAGAACAAGTACTATCAAATATTTGTATTTTACTTGCAGGAATGAGGAAGCTAAGAATGTTGATGATAATATTCATACCTTGGGATGGGCTCAAGAACCAAAAGGGAGCTTCAAATTTAATTCTCTGGAGGAGAATTCTTCACCCCCGGAGATAGTTGATGCAAGAGCAGGGAACCAAGATGACTTCCACACTTTAGGCTTACCGCCGGAACCTCCACATACTTTCAATTTTAATTCTCCGGAGGAGAATTCTTCAGCCCCCGGGAAAGTTGATGTAGGGGCACATCCAAGAAGGTCAACAAGAATCCGAAAGCCACTAATTAGATATGGGATGAATGCATGATGAATGTGTTGTAATTTGATATTTTGGACTTGTCTCAATTCTGCATTGTATTTGCAAACACTATCTCATTTTCTGCACTTATGGTTGTTGTTGTAGGTAGGTTTTAGCCTAGGATTTACTTTCTAAATCTTTGTTTTATTTTTAGTGGACGTAGTAGGGTGTTTGTAGCCTAGGGTGGATGCACATGTAAGACACTTACAAGCACATGCACCCTTCAACCACTTGACAACGATATGGCAACCCAGTTCACAACCAGCACCATCAAAGTCAACATCCAATTCCAGCTCAACAAAAGCGCCATCAAAATGAAGCAGGTCAACATTTTCAAAGGTCATCTCCAGTTCAATTTCAGCAAAATCATATCCAGCCCACCTCAAGCAAGCCCAAAGGTTGCAGCCTCAATTTCTTCAAGTCAATAAACAATTTGGTCAAAGGTGCATAGTCAAATACTCAAGCCGCCACAGCTCAAGACCACACTCAAGCTAGCCACCAAGTTATGATTCGGTCAAGATTTGAAGACATGTCACAACACTCTCCAACAGCCTTTCAACAGCCAACGGATACAAGTCTTTCCTTACCAACATGCACAAGGAGTGTTCTTCACGCCATTGCCAGCATTTCTCCACTCAAAGCCAACGTTCATCTAAGCTTTGGAATGCCAAGGGTTGCCACTGAATCTAACGTTGTAGGGTTAGGTTTAAAGCTTGTAATTTCCACACTTTGCACTTGAGTCGACTTTCTTTGAACTGAAATCTGTGTTAGCGTGATTGTGTGTTTGAGGGTTGAGCTTGCTCCCCTAGAGTTGAGCTTGCTCCTCCATTAATCTTGCGCCCTTGTCTTGCTGAATCCCCATTTCCTATTCCCCACCAGTCTACATCCTTGCTGATTTCTCAAGCTCACGTGAAACATTGCCAACTGTTAGATCAGGAAGAAGCCTGGACACTTAGCATCAAACCTGTTCAAGTTTAATCTAGCCGAGGTCCACTGCTAAGGGAGCAGAAGAGGTTCGGCCCCCTTCCCTTAAGGGGACCTCAGGTGCTTTCTACCCAACCTTTTCCCCTTTTATGCCGCATGCTAGCATACCTTACCATTAGAAATTGTCTTTACTATTACATTGGAAGAGCTTCATACCTAAGGAGATCTAGGGTTTATTTTTATTTTACATCAAGGAGTTGCGCCCACATGGTGGGTGCGACACCTTCTTCCTCTATGGGCACAAGAGAAGGCTTAGAGCCTGAAAGGGTCCCCTGTAACTAGGGGGCGAAACCCAGATAGGTGGCGCATAAAATTTTGCAAGCGGAAGCATGGGTTTCAATAGATCTTTCGTAAATATATGATCAACTTGTTCGAGTATGGATTCATACCATTGCCATCGGATCGATTGGCGTCTAGGAAGAAGATGGCGACAGGGCTCTCCTCCAAAGCGCCGCACACAAGATGATCAACGGCTTGCTCCTTGGACGCTCCTTGTGCTAGCAAGGATCTCCAAGTGACCATGTCGTGTAAGGGATGAGGTGCTTGGCCGAATTTCCTCCAAGTCGTGAGTCTCCTTTACCACGAGAGAAAAAAAAATCGTCCAGAGAGATAGGCGAGCGGCGAGAATAGGGCTTCTATGCTCGAACAAGAAGCGTGGTCTCTTTTGAGATCATGGTTTCTAAAATTAGAAACCACACCCCACGTTCTCTCATTCACGCCAAGTGAATGAATCGCAACATGCCCCCTTTGAACCATGCGCTCAATTAATGAGCGGTTCAAGTTGATTTGGTTTAAAAACCAAATCAGACCAAGCCTCGATCCAGATCACCTTAAACCCTAAGGTTCAGGATCTGACCGTTCATCTCCTGATACTCTTGATCTTACCGATCTAGCATCAACTCTCTCGATCTAAGCTTACCGATCTTAAGCCCTAATCAATCAAACATGATCAGACCAGATCTCACTTACAATCAGAGATTAAATCCCTTTAAACTGAACTCAAACAATTCAGTCCACACGATCTGACTTAAGTAAGCCATATCATCAAATTGTGCGACCCTAAGGGTTTCCTTTAAATGTCGGTAACGATAACTTAGGTTATCACGATCAGTGAGGGGTATCTAGCAACACATCACTGTCTCCCGATATAAAAGAAAGAGTCTTCCAAGACTACACCCAAACCACAGCACAAGTGTGAATCCACTTCACCAGGCATGCAAGTTTCCTTTGCCACTGGATGTTCTTATTGGACAAGCGTGTCAAGCTTGTAGCTCCAATATGATGAGCATGATTAGATCAGATGAACATAGTCACCTGGGTATGGCCATACACTTTCTCAATCATCTCATCCAGGGGGGCCCCTTTAGAACATCACACTCCAAATAAGGAGACGGCAATCCTATATCTATCACTAGTGTCCTAACCTGACTCAAGCTCACCATCCAAGATAGTCTATAACCATTATGTTTCAAATGATATTGAACTACCTCAAAACAATGACAATCATCATTTAGAAACACAAGTGATCTCAAGTTAGAGGACATGTGCCACTTGTTGCAAACAAGGATTATTCACATTGTGACAAGCAATTGAATATCCTAGTAGGGTCTGTCCAGTACATCCAATGTACCCATGAGTCTACATCTTATTCCATGCTCGAAGCATCCTATAAGATTAGAACACATATTAGTCTCAATCATACCAAGGCTGTCTCATGTTCACCAAGATATCTCGACTAAGGACATAAGGCATGTCAGCCAAGCTGAACAGCTTTGAGACATTATTCAGAAGCACACTTATTGCAGCAGACAATGTAACAAACTGAATAACAACCATTGCCTTTATAAACATAAAAGTTTATACATGATACTGTTACAATCCCAAGGCCTCAAACATTAGCCTTAAGGGCATACCCCAACAGAGCCTTCTTCCTTCCTCTATGGTGCATCCTTGTTGGGCATTGGCACATGAGGAAGGATACTTTTCTTCCATAAGCGTAACTTCTGTTGGTGTATATGCCCTTAGACCCGTTGTTGGTCAGTTTGTACTACTTGATATTGATATTTAATATATCATTATGGCATTGTCGTTATTATGCTATGTTTACATCTGCGATTATATACATAGATAATAATGTCCCTGGAGGCAAATTGTATCTGTGCTCAAACGGTGTGTCCCCGGTCGAGTACCTGAGTGGATAAGGGACAGCTCTGGTACATGTGAGACTGGTATATGGGCTAGTTACGCATGGGGTGCTAACGCAGGCATATGGGTATATCAGTGGTGGATATACTGGACCGACCCGCTGTGAGGCTCTGACTTGGTGTCATGAGTTAACCTCACAAGTGACAGGAGATGCATTGATCCCTTGACTTGAGTCATTGACTCTTCTGTATGGTTAGGAACATGCTTTGATACAACCTAACGCCTCACCGTAAGCTGGGAGGTCATAACGGTTGTCATTGGGTATGTGACGACCCATATGAGAAGATCAATGGACAGACATAGGATTTGCCCCTTCCTACGGGAAGCTTGATATCCACGGGGCCCCCCTATGGTTGCATGACTGAAAGTGTATGGCCATACCCAGGTGAAAGCCTGATTTAGTCATGACCATGAGATTGGGTAAAAATAAAGTGGTGACACACTTTGTCCAATCGGATATCAGTTCGGCAAAGAGACTGTAATGCATCGGTATCTTATTGCGATGATGGGGATGTCGATGTGATATCCATTCCGAAGACTTGGGTAGCAGCGATGCACTGCTAGGTGCCAATCACTGCTTGTGATGACTGGGTTCATCACTGCCAACGTCTGAGGAACCTACAGGGTTACACAACTTGAACTCGGGTTCTCGCATTGATCGGGTAGCCTATTGATTGAGTTATTGGATAACTCAGATCTGTTTGGGAGAATCCATCAGCACCACTGTGCTAGATGAGATGAAAGGAATCATTTGGAGCTAACTTGTTTTTGGGCCTAGTAGGCCAAATGGGCCCAATAGACCAAGTTGGGCTAATAGGCCAAATGGGCTCAATGAGCCATTTGGGCCAAATGGGCCAAGAGGGATAGGCGCAAGTCACTTGGAGTGAGCTTGGCGCATATCTTTGAGGAAGACAAATCCAAGTGGCGCATCTCACTTAAAGAGAGAAGCTTGGAGCTTCTCACTTTGAATGGGTGAATGAACTTGGGCGGATGGGACTTGGAGTGGACAAATTGGGTTTTACCACTTGAAGAGGTGTGTCTCTTCATGAAGTGGTGTGCCTCTTCACTTGTGAAGAGGTGCACCTATTCATGGGTATATAAACCCCCTAGCCCCCCTTTTTGTCGGGTTACACTCTCCTCTCCTCTTCCCTTTGTCGCCACTCTTGAGGTATTCGGCCATTAAGAGAGTTGGACTCTCTTCTTAACTTGGTTTAGTTCCTGCAAGCTCCTTGTCGCCCTCCTCCCCAAAGTTGGAATTTGGCTTGGGTTGATTCCTGTTCCGATCGTGGTGGAGTGCTTCAAGAGTTGGACTCCGACGAAGCTCCACCTCCTCTCCTTGGCATCTCCTCAGGAGTTGGCGCAAGTGATTGAGGAAGTCTCCCAAAGGCGTGGATCTTCTTCCCGAGGCTAGCACCGGGCGTGGAAGAAGAGGACTCGAGGTTCGGCTGTGTGCGAGACTGCAGAGGGCGCACACTTGGGCGCCTGCATCGCATCTCTTGATTCGCTTCAAGGTATCATCTCCTACTCACCGTGTCGATTCCCCTCGCAAGACTCGATCTTCTGGGTTTTTGGGACTGGCCTATTTCAGGGATTGCTTCCGCTGTGCTTGTCTGTAAAATTTTAAAATCCCCGGGGTTTCCCAACAACTTCCATGAAGTTGGCACATGTAATGAAGAAAGGAATAGAAGAGGGTTTGATGGCATCTCTTCTCTTCATCTTGGCACATCTTCTTGGAAGATTGATGCTTGCTTTGAAGGAGAAGGAGATCTTCTTCATGGGCGCACCTTCATGGTGGCGCAATCCATGAGGAAGAGGCTTGATCAGAGATAGGCACCAATGTTAGAGCCTCCCTCTCCTTGTAGCCAATCTCCTCCCATCACCTTCTCTAGGCATCTTACTCTTCGAGAGTGGCGCAAGAAGGTGTTACCCTCCCTTTGGCACATCTTGGAGTTGACACAAGCAAAGGGACACCATAGGCAACATGATCTTCCTCCTGTAGCCTAGCACCATACATGGATGGAAGAGATCTCGGGGAGCCCATGTATGCACGACTATAGAGGGCGCTCCCTTGCGCGTCTCAAATTCGTCATTAGGCAGCCCCTAGGAATTGCGATACAGGTATATACTCTAACACATCTGGTGGATCACTCGTAAGGACAATCCTACACAGCATGAGAAACTGTTTCTGGGCAATGCTTCTGCTGTTAATTAAATTTTAAAATTGCCCGGGGTTTTCCAACAAATGCACAGCTAGGGTTAGCTGGATACCTGCCGGGGCATGACAATTTTGGTATGGTCACTCATATTATCCATCCTAGAATTCATTTGCTTTAGGGTCTCATTCATATCTTCATTGTGTTTCAATTGGGAACTCATCAACTTTTCAAACATGGTCTCTAAACTAGATTTAGGTGGTCGATTTGGGTTGGTGTTCCTAGGTTGGAAATGGGATGGTTGTCTAGAGTTTGCATGTGCCCCTTTAATTATTTTTCCATGATAAGTTAGGGTGATTTCTCCATCCTAGGTTGTATGTACTAGAGTAGGGGTTATTATTTCTACTTTGATTGTACCCCCTATAGCATTAACTTGTTCAAAACCCTGTTCAACGATTACCTTGCATTCTTTAGAACAATGCCCTTGATTACCACAAATATCGCAAACAATAGATGATAAAGCCATAATAGTTTGCATATGAAAAGAATCTAATTTATTTGCTATAGAGTCTACCTTTTTAGTGTGGGCACACCATGCTTCGTTTCATTCTTACATTGTGGACGATATATCACTCCCCGTTCGGTGGTCCATTGGTTGTGATTTAAAGACATCTCCTTAATTAGAGTGTAAGCGTCATCGATGCTCTTATTCATAAGAGCTCCACCTGCAGTAGCATCAATAGTGAGGCAAGCGCTATAAAGAAGACCATAATAAAAAGTATGAATTAAAACCAATTTTTCTAGGCCATGGTGAGGACACTTTCGCTCCAATTCAATAAAATGCTCTCATGCCTCGCTCAGCGACTTGCCATCTCTCTGTGCAAAGCTAGTGATCTGGTTTCTCAACTGGATTGTTTTGCTTGGTGGAAAATATTTGGATAGGAAAGTATGTAAGATCTGATCCCATGTAGTAAACGTTCCTGATGGCTAGGATTGTAGCTAAATGCGTGCTCTGTCCCTAGGAGAAAAAGGAAACAATCTTAATTTTAAAGCATAATTAGATACACCGTGTATCTTAATGGTGTCACAATATTCAAAAGATGTTGGTTAGGATCTTCGAGTGACGATCCTCCAAACTGATTTTGTTGTATCATGGATAGTAAGGTCGGCTTAATTTCAAAATTATTCGCCTCAATCATTGGCCTGGCTATACTAGAGTGAATTCCCTGTGGATTAGGTGCTGCATAATCTTGAGTGATCTTCTTCCTTCCATGGTTGATTCTTCTTCTTTTCTTTCTTCAAGCTTGAGTTTCCTATGCAATCTAAAAGTTTTTTCAATTTCAGGGTCTAGAGGAAATAGCTGTCTGGATCTAAGGGTCCTACGGATAAACAAACAGAAAACTTAATCGAGTGAACTCAGAATTTTCAAAAAGAAACAGAAAAAATTTTCATCCTTCGTAATCACAGGCCTATGACAAATCGTCACAGGGGTGTGATGATAAAGCAAAAAAAACTCTCATAATGCAAATTTTTCAACTCCAAGCAGTCAGAAATAATTTTAGAATTTTTTACTGACTTTTTTAGAATAGGTGTGACAATAGAAAAAAAAAATTTCTCAAATTTTTGTAGCTCCTAAAATAAGCAGATTTTTCAGAATTTTTTGTTAGAAAATGAAAAGAAAGCAAAAATAGTGCAAATTTCGAGAAGATAATCTAGAAACCTGCAAAAAATAGAAAATAAAGTTAGAAAAAATTAAAAAAAAACTTAGACTAGTAATACTAATAATTATTTTGTTATTAACAAAACTTAGGTCCCCGGCAATGGTACCAAAAACTTGATGTGTTTATAAGTGCACAGATACGTCAAAGTAATAAAATAGATATCGAACCCATAAAGACCTATGTGCTAAATACCAAATAATCGTATTCTCACTAGCTAAGCAAACAATGTATGATGGAAATAAAATAAAGAATAAATAAATGAAAAACTATCATCGAAAATCAGAGAGAGAAAACTCAGACCAAGTTTCATCACTTTTAACTTTTATGACTAAACATAATAAAATTTCTTGTTAGTTACTCAAATCATGCTAAGGAAAAGATCACCAAAATAAAAGTTATCTCCTCTCAAACGTCCAACTTACACTGATCCAGCCTTCACTCTCGTGACTTTGTTTCAATATTTTAACGATGGTAATTTTAGACATTAGGAATTAAAGATCACTCTCATGGTTCAATTCTTAAGATCTATTTCTCAAGTAAAATTAAACACTCTCGTAGTTTAATCTTACAAGCTTTACTAAGGGGTTCTAACAAACTAATTCACTTTAAGTGCAATTACCTTGTCTAACACAATGAAATCAATAAATTAAAATACTTACATGTAAAATATGCATCCAAAATTAGGTTTCTAGGACTTAGCTACTCTCGTAGTCTAGGTTACTAGGTCTAGTTTAAGGGTTCCAGATTTGTAAGTCACCTTTCGGTCCATGTTACAAACCCTAAAACATGTAAATATTTAAAATCTAACAATTTTAGGGTAAATAAATCACAAAGGAGATGTTTATCTAGTCATTACAAAATTTAAAAGGTATTACTCCCCATAGTCCCAAAAGAAGATTTACACTATCATGGTTTCGAAACACAGCAAATATTCATTCAAAAAAGAATCAGAATTCAAAAAAAAAAGAAATAAAAATTTATACTGTCGTCACAGGGGTGTGACAGTCGTAGTACAATCCATCACAGCCCTGTGATTATAACTCTGAACAGTAGATCAACAGCTGTCCGCGAGGTCACTATAGCAGTGCCTAATCTTTCCTTGATTTCTTCTAATTCTGAACTCCTTTTTTCCTGAAATTTTCTCTGTGTGTTCTCCTCCTTGATGCGTGTCTTCCCTGAAAATTTCGTCACCAGAGATGGTCTCTATGCCTCTCGGTGAGAAATGGAACCCTAGCACCGCCACTAATGATTTCTCCCTCGTTTGTCGATGAAAGTGCATGATTCCTTGGTTGAATCTTCTCCCCTGTTTATAGATTAGTCCTGTGCTTTCAGTTTTTCTGATTATGCCTCAAATTTCTCTAATTTGGTGTCAAAAAATTTAGGTTTTTGGGGCAGCAGAAGACTCAGGCTCACGACTGGTTTTTCCCCCAAATTTTGTAATCACACTCCTGTGGCGCTTGTAGTTCATTTCGTCACAAGGGTGTGACGACCAATTTTTTCAAATTTGCCCCCTGAGCTCCAAATTTCGTCTTGATTCCATCTCTAGCTTTTAAATCCTTCAAAATCCACAAAATTAAGCACTTTTTTACTTAAAAAGTTAAAAAATAAAAGAGGTGTAGATTCCAAAATAATTGACTAAATTTAAATTAAAAACAAGCAAAATTAAGATAAAGATGACTTAAAAAGACAAATTAAGTATATAAAATAACTATGACTTTTTGAGTCATCACCATCCCTTAGTTCATTGGGCTCTTAGCCCAAAGAGGTGATCCATCCTTCTCATGCCTCTCTTATTTCACCCATGCACCTATGGTGCCTCTTGGTTCAGCCCTCATTGGGCTCTAAGTACAATGAGCTCTATCTAGAGCTTATCCATGCTCTAGGTCTCCTATACAAGTCTCATAGGCACCCCTGGCCCTATAGCTTACCCCTTATTAGACTCGAAGCCTGATTAGCTTCTCCATATCAGGGGAATGGGCACCTAGCCCCATTTTTCTTGAAAATTTAATCATATGAATTATTTATTTGATTCTGCTTTGATCTAACATATCCAATTATCCAAGTGGACTCGAATTAATCCATAATTCAATCCAAGGCTTCCTGATATAAAGTTATCTCCAATTGTCAAAATGTGCAATCTTATAGGTCTCATATGACGTTGGTAGTAATGAATTAGACATATCATCACAAGTAGTGAGTGGCCTCTAGCAAAGCATTGCTACTGCCAAAGCCATGGAAATACGTTGTCAGCCAACTGTTGGGAAACCCCGGGGATATTTTATAATTTTTCAGAGTCATATACATTACAAACACATTGCACAGCGGAAGAATATCCTTGAAACAGGCCGGTCCCAAAAACTCAGTGAAGATCGCAAGCAAGAGAGTCGACACGATGAGTTAGGAATTACCTTGAAGCAAGGAGAAGCCGATGTCGTGATAGGCGCCCAAGCGTGCGCCCTCTGTAGTTTCACACACACGGATGTCTCGAGCTTACTTCTTCCTCACCCGGTGCTAGCCTCGGGAAGAAGATCATCGCCTTAGGAGAGCCCTCCAAGCAATTAGCACCACTACCAAGAGGAGATGCGCCAAGGAGAAGGAGGAAGAAGAGATGCCGCAAGCTATGTTCCTTCTTTGCGCCAAGGAAGGAAGGAAAGGTGGAAGAAGCTTGCTCACGCCCTTTGATGGAAGAAGAAGGCCTCCAAGACTCCAAGCCGTCGCCCCTCAAGTGCTTCACACCTCCAAGGAAGTAAGTGCATGTGAGGGGTTCGGCTAGGGGTCTCTTTTATAAGGTGAAGAGGCGGTTTAGAGAAGAGGCGATTAGGGCATTAATCTAGGGTCTTAATTAACTTAATATCCTGATTAAATCCCTTAATTACATGTGCCATTGTCTTGCCATAGCAAGCATTCAGCCACATGTGCCCATGCCTTTCCTAAAGGGGCAAACTTCTCATCTATGTGCCAAGACCAAGTCTAGGCAAGATAGGAGTTTTCCTAATGTGGATGGGCACAAGTCCTAATCCAATTAGGACTCTTAATTATATTAATAATCAGCCCACTCATGCGCCAATAGCATAGGAAATAATATCTCAATTGATTAGATCAAATTCTAATCAAATTTGATCACTTGAAGATGCCATACAAGTGATATGCGCAAGTCCTAGTCCAACTAGGATTCTTCATGCGCCCTTGAGATATTTCTCTCCCCATTATACCCTTTAAGCCTCTAATCTCTTCATGACAACTTATTAGTGAGCCCAACTAATTAATGGGCCTAGCCCAAAGTACATTATGCATGTTAACCAAGCTATTGGATCCAATCCAATTTAACCCAAGGTCAAATGAGGCTAACCATGGTTAATTTGGTCAATATGCCAAAAATGGAAGTTGGCCCTAATAAGTTTCTTCCATCTCATTAGGCCCATTGGCGCTGATGAAATCTCCAAAACAGATCCGAGTTATCCAATAACTCGATCTAAAGGCTACCCGATTAATATGAAAACTCGAGCATCAAGGTGTGCGACCCTGTAGGTTCCTCTGACGCTGGCAGTGCTGACCAAAGGTCACCACAAGCAGTGAGTGGCACCTAGCAGTGCATCGCTGCTATCCAGGTCTTTGGAATGGATATCGACATCGACATCCCCATCATCGTAACTAGGTACAGATGCATCACAGTCTCTTTGCCGAGCTGATATCCGATTGGACAAGTGTGTCACCACTTGTTTTCACTCAATCACATGGCTATGACTAAATCAGGTTCTCACCTGGGTATGGCCATACACTTTCAGTCATAGTACCATAGAGGAGCTCCATGGATATCATGCTTCCCTTAGGAAGGGGCAAATCCTTTGTCTGTCCATTGTCCTTCTCATATGAGTCGTGACATGCTCAATGACAACCGTTATTACCTTCCAACTACGGTGAGGTGTTAGGTTATATCAAAGCATATCCCTAACCATATAGAATGACCAATGACCTCAAGTCAAGGGATCAATGCATCTCCTATCACTTGTGAAGATGACTTGTGACACCAAGTCATTGCCTCACAGCGGGTCTATCCAGTATATTCAACACTGATATACTCATATGTCTACGTTAGCACCTTGTGCCTAACCAGCCCATATACCAGTCTCATGAGTACCAGAGTTGTCCCATATCCACTCAGGTATATTGACTGGGGACAATTATTTTGAGCACAGATCCAATCTGTCTCCAGGGACCTTATCGTGTAAGTACATAAACGCAGATGTAAACAAACATAGATAATGACAATGCCAGGATGATATATATAACTATCAATGTCAACTAGTACAAAGATGGACCAAAACTAGGTCCTAGGGCATATACACCAACACCAACAACACCTAAGCAGCGACAAAGTTTTCATATATACAATACAATCTCTTTGCCTTTTGATAATTATAGACTAGATAAGTCTACCACACTTGCTATTCTAATCATGTGGGGTGACTCAAGCAGAAAATCCAATCTCCTGGATATGGCCATATAATCTCAGTCAAACATCCACGAAAGGGACCCTAGATTATCAAACTCCCTATTAAAGGAAGGGATAAATCCACCATTGGTCACTCGTGTTTCACATATGACTTATGACATACCCAATGACAGCCATTATGACTCTCCAGTTACGTAAAAGCGTTAGGCTGCATTAAAGTACATCACTTATCTTATGTAAGTATCGATGTCCTCAAGTCTAAGGACTATAGCACCTTCTATCAGTTGTGAATCTTTGACTTGTGACACCAAGTCATAGTTTCACGATGGGTCAGTCTAGTGCATCTTGCTCGATGCACCTCTGTGTTTGTATTGATGCCTAACATCCAACCAGCTCACATATCAGTCTCATATATGCCAAGGTTGTCCCTTATCCACTAAGGTACTTTGACCAAGTACTTATTTATGAGATTGAATAAAATCAATCTCTATAGACATTATCATATTATTCAATACTTCAATGCGGGCATAGCAATCAACATAATAACAATAATTGTCTTTATTCAATGAATGAATATTACATAGTACATTTCATCTTCAAGGCATACACACTAATAGCTCTAGTCCTTAGACTTAACATCATCGGTACTTACATAAGATAAATGACATGCTTTGATACAACCTAACGCTTCTAAGTAACTAGGGAGTCATAACAATTTTCATTAGGTATGTCATAAGTCATATATGAAGTACGAGTGATCAACATAGGATTTGCCCCTTCCTTCTAATAGGAAGTTTGATAATCCAAGGTCCTCTCCATGGGTGATTGACTAAGAGTGTATGACCGTACCCAGGAGATTAGATTTTTTTTGTTTGAGTCGCCACACATGATTGAAATAGCAAGTATGGTATACTTATCCAGACTAGGATTATCAAAAGTCAAAAGGATTGTATTGCACATATAAAAACTTTATCACTACTTAGGCATTGTCGGCTGATAACATATTCCTATGGTTTAGGTAGTAGTGATGCATTGTTAGATGTCACTCATTGCTTGTGATGATCTATCCAGCTCATCACTACCAATATTATATGAGACCTACAGGGTCGTACACACAGACACATGGAGATCACTATAGATTTAGGAGCCTTAGATCGAATTATGGATTAATTGAATCCATTTTGACATTTAGACTTTCCATATCAAAGCAAGATTGAATGGACGGTTTATATCATTTGATATGCATGAACAATGGGGCTAGTTGCCCATTCCCATGATCTGGAGAAGCTAATTGGGTTTCGAGTCCAATAAGGGGCCAGCTATAGAGCCTAGGGCACCTATGACACTTGTATAGGGGGACATAGAGAATGGATAAAACACTAGATGGAGCTCATTGGGCTTAGAGCCCAATGAAATCTGAAGCAGAAGGTGCCATTGGCACATGGCTTTAGTAATGGGCACATGATAGAGGTTGGATCACCTTATTAGGCCAACAGCCCAATAAGCACTAGCATAGGAGGCTACACTCTATAAGAGAGGACAAGCACAAACCTAGGCACCTAGCAAGAGGTGCCCTTGCCTTGTATAGCACCCCTAGGTGGCCAGCCAAGAAAGGCAAGGTGGACTTGTCTTGAGAGGTGATCAGGGAGCATTATAAGATAAAAATTCTGACTGAATTGCCCTCAAAGGAAGTTCCATCCACATGATTTCCAAATCCTTGGCGATTACCATGCATGGTCGATTGACCATGCCATAGAATAAGGTGCCTGGTGTTAGGCCTAAAGGCCCACTGGACTCAGCTCGATCAACTGGGCTATTGACTAGGTCAAAATCAGCCCAGACCCAAATGCGAGAGCCGAAATCGGAATTAGGGAAAATTCGAGCAGCAAAATCATTTTCTCCTGCTTGATCAAAGTCAACGTCGGTGACATCTCTGGCGACTGGAGGTCGTAGGCATACCAGAGCAGACTGATGCATTATATTTACATCACATTTTTACCTGTATTTTATATGATATTTTGGGCTTATTTCATGATTTTATACTAATTTTAAGCATTTTTACTTCATATGGTATAAAATCTTCACTTTCCTTAGTTTTTATGAAAATGCAGGTAAAATGACCCAAAAATAATGGATTTCATGAGTTTTCAAGCTATGGCATGATTCCCGAGGAAATTATGAGTTTGCACATCAAATTTAGAGCGAAAATGGTGAAAATGAGACTTTTACAGCCTTGGCCGTGAGTTTTCAGGCCAATCGTGAATCTTGCGTTCGAAGGGTAAAAAAATGGCTAAGTTAAAAAGTCCACAGAAACATTCACGGGTGAGGCCGTCAATCCTTCATGGTCCATGAAACTTTCTATGTACAAAAGGCCTTATTCACATAAACATTTACGGCCGCAGCTGTAAACATTTTACAGGCCGTGAATATTTCCGTCCCTTCGAGTTTTTCACTTGATTCGACTCCAAATCAAGCCGGATCTGAACCAAACTCTCCAGATTTGTTCCTTGAAGGGTTTCAGACCGATTAAAGTATAAAAGGAAGAATTTTAGAGGGCAAAGGGGGGGGGGACTTTTCGGACGAAGACAATGTGAGGCGGCTGTTAGGGCGAGAATTGGTTCTAGAGCAGATTTTCGGTGAGATTTCACCAAAAGAGAAGATTAATCACCTCCTCTTCATCTCTAGATCTAGGGGAAGCTTTTCTAATCATTTTCTTAGTGAAATTCTTGCAATTTAGAGAGGATTTAATGCTTGTTCATTCAATACTTATGTTGTTAATGAAGAACATGAGTGAGTAATTCTTATTTCGGGATTTAAGGGCATAACCCGCTGACGATTATGAAGTAAAATTGTATTTTTTTTTTTTACTCTTTGCTATGATTTTATATCAGGATTTGATTAGAATTGTATTTAATTTGTAGTTTACTCTGGCCAACTATAATTGTGTTTTAGACGTTGCGAGAAGAACCGGGTAGTGAATCACAACGTCGGATCTATTTTACTAAAACCTACGAATCCAATCACGGGAGTAGTTTGGATTCGTTTGAAGGATTTACATGATTTTTCATAGAACTTAATGGGTCAAGTTATGTTAATTGTCACAAGAGTAGGGAGTTAGCGTAGTTAGATACCGGGTTATGCTTCGGGAGGAGGTAATCCGTAACTTAGGAAAAATCCCTTTCATGATTATAATTTTCTGCTCAAAGAGTTATTTTTATAAGATTCTCAATTATCAGTGTGGTGAAGCCCTAAGTCCCGATCTTTCAAAACTTGATTTTTCTCTAAAATGCTATTTTTCGTTGCCTTTCGTACTTAGAGCCCAAAAACAATCCATGATTTGATTAGCCTAGATTTAGATGAGTTGCGTAGTCGGTACTTGACCACCTAATCCTCATTGGGAACAATATCTTAATTTATTACTTCAATAAATCCATGCACTTGCAGACACATCAAGTTTTTGGCACCGTTACCGGGGATTAGGCTTGTCAATATCGATTTGATTGATAAGTTTAGAGACTATGCATTTTTCTTTCCTTTATTTTAGCATTTACTTATTTTTATTCTTTTTATTACTATTTTTGCTTTGATTTACCCATTGTATGCCCAGAGTTTTATATACAAGTACTCTATTTCCTGAAGATCTAAAGATTGAACACACATTCCGCCTTCGAAGAAGACTACAATTATATACTAAGAAAGTTTCAGAAGAAGGTGCAATGGCTGCGAACAATCGTTGAGAGATTTTGCTGTTGGGGTATGCCCTTAAGGCTAATGTTTGAGGCCTTGGGATTGTATAAGTATCATGTAATAAACTCTTATGTTTATAATAAGGCATGGTTGTTATTCAGGTTGTTACCTTGTCTGCTGTAATAAGTGTACTTCTGAATAATGTCTCAAAGCTGTTCAGCTAGGCTGACAGGCTATAAGTCCTTAGTCGAGATATCTTGGTGAACATGAGACAGCCTTGATATGATGGAGACTAATATGAGTGCTAATCTTATAGGATGCTTCGAGCATGGAATAAGATGTAGACTCATGGGTACATTGGATGTACTGGACAGACCCTACTGGGATATTGCATTGCTTGTCACAATGTGAATGATCCCTGTAAGCAGCAAGTGGCACATGTCCTTTGACTTGAGATCACTTGTGTTTCTAAATGATGATTGTCATTGTTTTGAGGTAGTTCAATATCATTTGAAATATAATGATTATAGACTATCTTGGATGGTGAGCTTGAATCAGGTTAGGGCACTAGTGATAGATAAAGGATTGCCGTCTCCTTGTTTAAGGAGTGTGGTGTTCTAAGGGCCCCCCTATATGAGATGATTGAGATAGTGTATGGCCATACCCAGATGACTATGTGCATCTGATCTAATCATGCTCATCGTATTGGAGTTACAAGCTTGACCCGCTTGTCCAATAAGAACATCCAGTGGCAAAGGACACATGTATGCCTTGTGAATTGAGTCACACTTGTGCTATGGTTTGGGAGTAGTCTTGGAAGACTCTTTCCTTTATATCGGGAGACAGTGATGTGTTGCTAGATACCCCTCACTGATCGTGATAACGTAAGTTATCGTTACCGACATTTAGAGGAAACCCTCAGGGTCGCACAATTTGGTGATATGGCTTACTTGAGTCAGATCGTATGGACTGGATTCTTTGAGTTCAGATTAAAGGGATTTAATCTCTGATTGTAAGTGAGATCTGGTCTGATCATGTTTGATTGATTAGGACTTGAGATCGGTAAGCTTCGATCGAGAGAGGTGATGCTAGATCGGAGAGATCAAGGGCATCAGATGATGAATGGTTAGATCATGAGCCTTGGGGGTTCAATTTGGTCTAGACCAAGTGGCTAGAGCTATTTCGGTTTGGTTTGTTGAACCAAAGCCGATTTGACATTTTGGCTTGAACCGGTTCACAATGGTGAACGCATGGTTCAATCCTAAAATGCGTTTGGGTTGAGTTGAGCGCATGGACTTGATGAGCTTCCATTTATGGAAAGTCATCAAGGGCCGGTTTCACTCACTTCAATGCCAAAAAAACGCATATGCGTTTGCGCTCTTCTCTTCAACGCATTCGACTTTGGTTGGGTGGTGATTGACGAAGAGAAGGAGAGGTTGAGCGAGAGGAGCTCTCGGCCAAGAGGTTCATCATCCCCTTCCATTCGACACTTGAAGGCTTGGGTGTCTTGCTAGCACAAGAGACCGCAAGGAGTAAGCATCTTCACCTTGTGTGTGAACTTGTGGAGGAGATCTACTTTGTTCTCTTTATCCAAGCCGACTTCCAAGCATATGGCGTTGGTATGATTTTTATCTCAATCTATTCAATCGATTATAGTTGAACATATGGCATGCAAATGATCTTGAACCCTTCCTTCCGCTTGCATATTTTACATTAGCGCCATGCTTAGGGTTTTGCCCCCTTATGATTAGGGGTTCCTTCATTTGCCGTACCGAACATATAGGGCTTCAATTCAAGTATAGTTCGACCTAATGTGAAGGTGAACAATTTCGAGCTCAAGCTAGCACTAATGACTATGGTTCAACAAAACCAGTTTGGGAGTTCCCCAAACTAGGATCCTAACCTTCATCTTGTTGTATTTCTAGAATATTGTGACACCGTTAAGGTAAACGGTATATCTTCTGATGCGATAAGACTAAGACTTTTTCCATTTTCTTTCGGGGATCGCGCTCGGGCTTGGTTGTATTCTCTTCCTACTGGATCAATTACTACTTGGGATGAACATTCACGCACTTTTCTAACCAAATATTTTCCACCCAGCAAGTAGGGGTGAGCATTCGATTTCGGTAAATTCGGTTTTACCGATTTACCGATGAATTCAGTAATTTCGGTTCGGTATAAAATACTTTGGTATAAATATTTATAAAGTTCAGTATTCGGTATTTCGGTTTGATTTATTTTTATCAATTCGGTAAAAAAACCGATTTACCAAAGTTTATTAAAATTATATATATA
The DNA here is from genome assembly GCA_027563935.2 of Costus lasius. Classification (NCBI taxonomy): domain Eukaryota; kingdom Viridiplantae; phylum Streptophyta; class Magnoliopsida; order Zingiberales; family Costaceae; genus Costus; species Costus lasius. The sequence continues at coordinate 57,120,883 of CM050454.1, read as the reverse complement.
TATATATATATATATATATATATATATATATATATATATATATATATATATATATACACTAATTTTAAATAAATTAACGGTTAATGAATACTATTTACCCACTATCCATACCCATTAGACCATTACCCATTTAACTCCTAAAACCCTAATTGCTATTTGCAGTCCACGTCTCGTCTCGACTCCAAATCCCTCCTCATTAGCTTGCTCAAGAGAAAACCCTCAAGGCCTCAACTCGCCGCCGGCGTCTCCTTCCCATCTCCCGGCCTCTCCTTCACGTCTCCCGGCCTCTCCTCCTTCCTCTTATCCTCCCTTTCATCATCTCGGCCTCCCATCACGGCGACGCCCCTACATCCTTCCATCGAAGCCTTGCCAGTGAAGCGTTTGCTGCCGGCCTTTTTTTTCAGTGTTTCCAAGTTCCAACCTCTGATAACCCTTAGGAGACAGTGAATCAACACGAAACAGTAAAACAGGTAGTTTTCTAAACCCTAATTTTTTAAACCTAACAATGTCTCTTAGTAAGAAGGTTTCTTTGGAGTCCAAATTTAACATCAATAAGGCTGTGTCCTAGACTCCTAGTCTCCTAGAGAAGAAGGAAAAAAAATATATAATGAAAGAAATTTAATCAAAGAAAGAAAATAAAGGGTTAGAAAGTTGGACATATGCATGTACTTGGCTTCTTACTTCTTAGCATGTGATGTGTCTTTGTGCAGCTACTCAGCTAGGGCATAAGCCTTATACTTTCTTAACCTTAGTGTATTTGAAAGGCCATCTGCCCCAATAAAAAGATTTTTTATCATGCAGCAGTCAGCACTTTCATACCATTGTTTAATCACCTGTTTTATACTTTATTCTCTTAGCTATTGTTTAACTAGATGAGAAACTACTAATGTTTGTATTTTATTTATCCTCCCAACTATTGTAGAAAAGAACTAAAGAAATAGTGAGCTGGCTTATACATCAACAGCTTCAAATGTAAGTTTTTAAAATTTTAATAAATGTAGACAAGTTTTTAATACATAGTTAATATTTATATTTTCTTATGCTTATGTTATATTGATACTTATTCTCATTATATTTATATTATAGATGCCAGAAGAAAATATGCAAATAGATGAAGTTTGTCCAAGTCCGGATTCTACACAAGAGACACAACCTAATGTTCAAGAACAAGGGACACAATCTACACTTGCTACGTCAAGAGCAAAGAAAAGGAAAAAAGTGAAAACAAGATCTGAGGTATGGGACCATTTCACTAAGCAATTTAATGCAGAAGGTTTAAATATTGGGAAATGCAAACATTGTGGTAGAGAGATTAAAGCTGATCCCAAAAACAGTGGCACATCTGGTCTACGAAGTCATATCAGAGTATGTAGAAAGTACATGCTTATCATTAGCTAACAACAAACTGAACTTAGGTTCAAAAAGGATGATAAGAATGACAAATCACTTCCTAGTAGTAGTGTTTGGAAATTTGATCAGGACATTATAAGAAAGGCATTGGCTCGAATGATCATTATTAATGAGCTTTCTTTTAAGTTTGTTGAAAGTGAAGGCTTAGCTGAGTTTCTTTCTGCAACATGTCCTAGATTTAAGATTACATCACGTTGGACTATCTCACGAGATTGCTTTCAACTGTATATGGAAAAAAAAATAGAGCTTATGAAAGTGTTTCAAAAATATACTCAATCTTGCATTCAAAGAGTTTCTTTCACAACTGATACGTGGACCTCATTAAAAAGGGTTAATTATATGTGCCTAACAGCACATTACATTGATGATGAATGGAAGTTAAATAAGAAAATTATAAATTTTTGCCCAATTAATGACCATAGTGGTAGAGGCTTAGGCATGGCTATTGAGATGTGTCTCATTGATTGGAAGATTGATAAAGTCTTTTCTATTACAGTTGATAATGCCTCAAGTAATAATGTGGCTATTAATTACTTGAGGGATAAAATCATCAACTGGGGCTTCAGCATTGCACAAGCAAAATATATTCATGTAAGATGTGTTGCTCATATTGTTAATCTTATTGTAAATGATGGCCTAAAAAAGATGAGTAGTTCAGTCTCTAAAATTCAAAATTCAGTTCGTTATATTAGGCAGTCTTCTGCTAGAATGAATAGATTTAAAGAATGTGTTAAACTTGAAAAAATTCAATCCAAGAGTTTGTTATGTTTAGATGTTAACAAGGTGGAACTCCACTTATCTTATGTTAGACACTGCTCAAACATTTGAAAGAGCCTTTGATAGATTCAAAGTTTTAGATCCAAACTTTTGCCATGAACTTATGATGGTTGATGGGACTAATGGAGTGCCCAATCATAGAGATTGGGAAGATGCAAGGAGAGCAAATAAGTTTTTAGAAAACTTTTATGAACTTACACTCAAAGTTTCAGGCACCTCAAATGTAACTTCTAATAGTTTATTTGATGAAATTACCATTCTTGATAGATTGTTGACTCAGTTTCAGCAAAGTGATGACTTTGATTTAAGTATGATGGCATATAAAATGAGAGAGAAGTTTGATAAGTATTGGGGTGATACTTCAAAAACAAACAAGCTGATTTACATTGCTGCCATACTTGATCCAAGACTCAGGTTTAAATATGTTGAATCTGAGCTATACAATTTGTATGAGAATGGGAAGGCAATGACAGTGGCTAAAGAAGTGAAAGCTGCAACATTTGAGATGTTTCACGAATACAAGCGTCTACATGCTTCCCAAAAAGGCTCTCAAACAACTGAGAATGTACAAGTTGAAATGAGGCAAGCTGAGGACTCTAGTAGTATGAATGAAAATTTTCGAGTTGCAGAAATGAGAAGGATGAGGGAAAGGCTTAAAAGGCGTAAAATAGATTCCGGAGGGGTAGATTCAAGAACAGAATTGGATAAGTATATAAGTGAGGAAGGTGATGATGATTGTGATGAATTTGATGTATTAACATGGTGGAGGATAAATAGTCCTCGATTTCCCATTCTTGCAAAAATGGCTAGAGATGTGCTTGTTGTTCCTATTTCAACTGTTGCTTCAGAATCAGCATTTAGTACCGGGAATCGAGTTCTTGATTCTTTTAGGAGTTTTTTATCTCCTAAAATGGTTAAATCTCTTATATGTTCTCTGATGACACCAAAATATATAGTAAATTTTGTATCATTTTAGATACCTTTTCATGCTAAATTGAGGATCTTTTACTTGTTTTTATACTGAATCCATCAAATATTGCAAAGTCTACTTCTATTTTGGTTTTTCATGATTTTCAGGCAAAAAGGCATCATTTTAGGGTGCTTTCGAGCAAAATCAAACACATAGAAGAATTCTCATCATCAAGAAGAAGATACATGACAAATTTCACGCAAAACAGAGCAACTCACTAAAATACGATAGTGTCGTAATCTATATTACGGTCCGTATTTCCATACGATACCGTAATATCAGTCACCTGCCGTAATTTGGGAAAACTTCAGATCAGAAGATTGTGCGAAAAATACGGCACTGCCGCAAGATTTTACACGGCCGTATATTGAAGCACTTTCGGAACAGAGACCATTGCTGAAATTACGGCACTACCGTAAACTATTTCACGGGCCGTATTTTCCAGACGTTTCCGACCAAAGAGTTCAGCCGATTTTACGGCAGTGCCGTGAACCATATTACGGTGCCATATTTGATGGATCCAGAACTGTAAATTGAATGTCATAAGAAGAAAAAGAGAGCTTACAATGGGAGGATCACGGAGACACCAAAAGCCCCAAATTGCATCCACTATCGAGGGAGAAATCACGGTACACGCTGCCGCTTAGGGTTTCGCCACCGCAACCAATCCAGAGCACCTCCGGCCGTGATTTTCACGCAGAAGCTTCGCCTGGGGAAGGAGACAACGTGACAGAAGTTTCAGAACGAAAGGAGATCAATTTGAGGAGAAATCAAAGGAAAAAGAAGCGTCGCCACTACTCACTGCTTTCATTGCAAATTACGGCTGTGAAATATTTCACAGCCGCGTTGTATTTTCCTAAAACTCCTTTCTTGTTGATTTTTGAGATTCTGAAATTATGGTATTTTGTAATTCCTTCACCATGCTAGCTTAAACTTATTTTGGGACATGGGGGAGTAATTCCCTTTAATTTTCTTAATGACTAGATAATCTTTTACTTTCATCATGATTATTCTACTTTGATAATTTTACCTATGCGATTATTGCTCTAAGATTCTCCTTAGTTTGCTTTTTATCATCATGATTTAGAGTTTTCGCAATAAGGACCGAAAGGTGATTTGCTTGAGAACTTGGAACCCTAAAATTGATTAGTAGGAACTCACCGTAGGAAACTAGGTTAAGTTCTTATTTCTTTATTTTAGTAAGTTAAATTGCCATGATGATATTAATGAACTTAGGATTGAGTTATTGTGTCAAACGTGGAGATCTTGCACGAAAGTGAAGATCGGAACGTTGGAGAACCATAGGTAAAACGTGTGTTGAGTCTCGGATGCACGAAAGTGATCCTCGAGATTCCACTCGAGGCAATCAACTCAGAACTCAGATGCACGAAAGTGATATTTGAGTTCTTTGATTGATGATTTGCTTATCTTCAGCTTGGGATGAATCTTGCGCGAAAGTGAAGATTTATCTCTGCATGGTTATCTGCACGAAAGTGAGATAATCCCTTTTTGAAGTAAATTAAACCTTTATCATATTAGAATTTGATTGATGAACATCTTTATATATCTAGTCATGAAAATCCAAGAGAACGAAACCCTAGTCCCAATTTCTCTCTGATATTATTTTCCCGTGTGTTTTGGCTCTCTATTTGCCTTTCTCTTTTTCGATTGCCTAGATAGGAAGAAATCAATTACTCGGTACTTGACAGCATAGGTCTCTCTGAGGATCGATATTTACTTTATTACTTCGAGTATCCGTGCACTTGCGGACACTACAAGTTAGGGACAACAAGTTTCTGAAGCCGTGCCAGGGAGTGACAATAGCCCTGTACGCCAATACCTTTGGCCGCGACACCTAAAACGAGTCTACCTGCTTGTATTTAAAAGTGTGTCCTTTCGGATCACATCATTCTCAAGATTGGTTTAGAAGATCATCACATCAAACAATTGTTGAAGAAACAATTGAAGGCATAGATAAATTTGAATTAGGTAAAATTTTTATTTTAGTTTAGTAGATTATTACGTTTTGAATTTTTCTTCCTTTCACTAAATTCATTATTGTTTTTATTTTTCGGCAGAATTATCAAAGACACAACAATGAGAGTGAGTTCGAAGATGGAATAGTGATAGTACCTGACACGTCCTGTAAGTGCACGGTTATGCCGAAGTAATATAAAAGATGTCGAATCCCACAGGGAACAGGGTTAAGTACCAGAAAATCTAACTCTTGATAGCTAAGCGAATTGAAACGGGGTTTTGAGAACTTAAATCGAAAACGAGAAATCAAAGCTACATCGGTAGAGAATAAATATGAGAGAGAAATCAGGGCTATGGTTTCCATCACGCTGACGATCTTAATCGCGCTTAAAAATATCGGTTACCTAGATTTATGATTTTGCATAAGGAATCTATCCCTATGATATAGGGTGCCCTCTCTCGAGTGCACACCCCGGTGTTTGTCTAAGACGATCTCCTACTCTCGCGGTGGATCATTTTAGACATACCCAATGAGTTCTATGGAAGATTATGAAACCCTCGAGCGAAAATCAAGCACTCTCGTGTCGAGGTCTCCCAAGTTTTACTAAGAAGATCCGCCCTTACGATCCTCCTCTCGGTATGAATCGTAACAGCTGAAACATGAAAATACATGGCCAAGGTAAAATCATGAGATCGCACATCAAAGAAAAATACACTCACAATATAATCCAAATAACTGAATTAGAACAAGGATTGTAATTAAGAATCGTCAACGGGCTTCAACTGAGCCCTGAAAAAGGGTTTACGCTACAATCGTCATTGAAACACTCAAAATCTCTCTTTTAAGCGAAAGAAAACTACAAGGAAGTGAATCTAAGAGGAAGGAGACGATAAACCGAAAGTAATCTGCAGAAATCGTGATGATCTTATGTTTCGAACTCCGAAAATCACCCTCGAAACACCTCATCGCCGTGTTCTTCTGCCCTCACCACTTCGTTGCCTAATTGCTCAATGTTTAGGTCATGAAAATTGGGGCTTTTATACTCTTCGTGTTCTCCTTCGAATAAGCTTTCCGAGAAGTCCTTACTTGCCAGATTTGGACTTGAATCGGGCTCAAAATCATCAAAAATCCGAATGGTTGTCGGGCTGCCCAATAAGAATCATGGGTGAACCCCATGGGGTTCACTAGGTGGTGAAGCTTGCTGTGCAGTTTTGTCGCGAAAGAAGCACCAGTGAAGCCCACGGGGTTCACCTGGTGGTGAAGTATATTCTGTGAGTTCTTTCGCAGATTTTTCCAGAAAGGATCACCGGTGAACCCCATGGGGTTCACCAACCAATGAAGTGTGCTGTAAGTTCTGGTTACCAGCAAAAGCACCGATGAACCCCATGGGGTTCACCTGACTGTGAAGTCCAGAAATAGCTCCGATTGAGCCCAAATATGATGGGCAGTTTCGTCTTCTCATAGGGAATCACCCCATGGTCTTAAAATCTTCAAAAGATTTCAAAATTGGGTGAGTTTGCCAGAAATATCACAAGAACGAGAAAAAGTGAAGATTCTGAAGCTTTTTAAGTAAATAAGCCTTAAAGGAGTATAAAAACACTAAAATAGACCTAGATTTATCATGGAATAATGATAAAAATATGTACTAAAATGCAAGGCATCAAAACACTCCAGACTTAAATCTTTGCTTGTCCTCAAGCAATAAAATAAGCTGAAATATATGATTGGATTGGGAGCAATCATTTGTGTTGAAGTTCAAACCCAAGTTAGAAAAACACTTATTAGCAATCCAAGATCTAATCAGAAGAAATCAACTAAAAAAATTGTCTCAAGCATTCACCAATCTGGTCCCATAATTTTTAAATGTCAACCAATTCAGTAAGTAGTAAACATAGAATTTTACCAAGCATACACAATACTCTTGCAATTCCTATCCATCCAATTCATATTGTTGGGGTTAACTCAAGTGTTTTAATCAGGATACGATATACTGATCATTGCATTAGACTTCAACTCATATCCTTAGGTACCATTGCCTATTTTCGCAATGCCAAGTAGAGGAGTTTTTCAATGGATTTCAAATTTCTTATATTTCAACTCACATCCTTCGGTACCACTGCCAATTTTTCACAGTGCCAAGTAGAGGAATCTAAGTGTGAGAAAAAAAAAATTTTTAATCCACATGTTTCAGAAGATATCATATCTTTTCTTTTGACAAATGTAGTGTCTCCCTATCAATAGAAAGGAAATCAAGGAATGAATGAGTAAATGCGCATCTTAATAGGAATCAAATGTAAATTACAAGCTAAAATTAATTGAACAATCATAAGAATATTTGACCTACTAATGAACAACCTAAAATCAATCCAAATTAGAATATTTTAAATTCATAGAACCTATGGACATGACTGTTGAGTAATTTTCTAACCGGCATTTCATTCAACAAGTTTTGATTATTCATAACCGAACATGTGTTCAACTTTAAAATATTTGCAAAGCTATCATGGGACAAGACCATCATAACTCTAATAACCATCATAACTCTCATAAAATGAATCGGTGGATAATTTATCAACCAACAATAGTGTGACATAACCCTTAGGATAACCGCATGCAAACTTTTCAACCATCCATACAACAGATATCAGAATCATGGCAGAACACTAAAGTAGATGAAGAATTGCTTTGTGAGGTGAAGCCCCGAGTCGACCCTGAAATTGTGAAGCATGCATCATAAATAAAAGAGCTCGGATTGGCAAACCATACCGTCACTCTCCCCGTGGCCAAAGATGGTGTGGGCGAGGACGCGGTGAACGTAGCGAATCACCGGGTTGCAGATACTTGATGCTTAGGCAACTCTAGCTGAATAAATATGTTCATTGGTGATCGCCCACCAAAAAGCTTGCTCGCTGAACTCCGCCGGGATTTTGTGTGTGCATGGTTCTGGAAAACCATAAACATGGCGGAGCTGGCAGAGAGATAGACAGTGCTCTATATTTCCAAGGCGGAAGGAGATGCGCCCCAGGTCTTTGTCAAGCGTAACGTCAGCTTTCACGTCTAGGGAGCTCAAGAATTCCAATGTGAGGCCAACGTATGTAGGTGTGGCCACCCACATGAATTGCTCCCAGCCGATGTTTGAATACATCAGCTCAACATCTTCCTAGAGGCCTAGCATAACAAGCGTTCCTCTGTCTAGATAGAGAGTGCTGAGCACCCGGCGATGGAGAAGGAGGTTTAGTTCTGCTCGTGCTCTGCATTCCTGAAAATGATACCGAAGTCGTTCGGTGGAGAGACATATGCTTGAGGTCGCTGAGCAGATGGACGCGGCTACTGTCTAGAGGAAGAGGGTTGTGTCGGCTGACCAGCAGAAGATACAGGCGAAGGCAGAGATGACTCGGGTGGAATATACTCATCGTCCTCCGTTGAAGAGTCGGACATAGGTCTCGGATCACGACAACGTGAGACGACGGCCTTGCACCTCAGAGCCATTTGATGAGATTGCAGGAGACAATGAGGAGAACCAGAAAACCAGAGAAGTCTTAGCCAATCGAAGAGGCAGAAGCAGAAAAGTCGACGAACAAGAAGAGAACTGGAAAAGTGCTTTGAAGTCTAGATCGGGGTGGCGTGAACCTGTCAGGAGGTCAAGGCTGTGGGGAGAATGGCTCCTTAAGGAAGGAGGAAGAAAAGTTTCACCGGCTGGAGCAAGGTGCTGGAGAGAATCAAGCGGCGGCATGCGAGATTTGGGAAACCCTACCCCTGCTTTAGGGTTAACACTGGGGACGCATGGTCAGAATCACGGGTGAACCCAGCCAGATTCGCCAGGCCGTGACGCTTGTTGTGGCTAAAATTCTCTAACTGTGATATGATACAGTAGACTTCACGGGTGGACCGCGTGGGGTTCACCTGGCAGTGAAGTGTACTATAAGAAACTGAAAATACCAAAGTGCTCAAAATCGCCTAGAGCCACTGAATCCATCTTGACTCCTTGAAATTTTTCGTGAAAACCCAGTTTAACTAAAGACACAGTAGACTTCACAGGTGAACCCCATGGCGGTGAAGTGTACTGTGCTGCCGAAAAGAATTCCAGTACAAATTCCCTGTTCACTCAACACACCTACAACACAAAATAAGTCTTTCATAAGCATAAATCATAATCACAATCCTCTCAAGAGAGACTAAACAAAAACTAGATAATTGAAAACACTCTACTACAATGAACTAAGAACAGAAATAAACTGAATATGAATCGAAGAGAGAAGAAACTTGGGTTGCCTCCCAAGAGCGCTAGCTTGAGGTCAATAGCACAACCATAGAAGTATCAAATCATCAAGTCAATAGCATCATAAAGGGCAAGAACTTCCCCCTTGTCGACCCGTTCATCTTCAAAATAATGTTTAAGTCGGTGTCCATTGACTACAAAGCTCCATGTGCGTTCAGTCCAAATTGTGATTGCGCCATAAGGTTGAACATGTTGTACTACGAATGGTCCAGACCACCGTGTGCGGAGCTTTCCTGGAAACAACCGAAGTCTCGAGTTGAAAAGTAGTACTTTGTCCCCTTCGTGAAATTCCTTCTTCAATATGCGCTTGTCATGTCAATACTTGGTGCATGCTTTGTAGATTTTGGCATTTTCATATGCAAATAGACGCATCTCGTCTAACTCGTCAAGTTGTAATCTTCTCCTTTCACTGGCACTTTTAAAGTCGTAGTTTATTTGCTTGATAGCCCAGTACGCCCTATGCTCAAGTTCAACAGGTAAGTGGCAGGATTTTCCATAAATATGTTGGAAAGGAGACATACCTAGGGGTGTCTTGAATGCAGTCCTATAGGCCCATAAAGCATCGGGTAACTTCAATGCCCAATCCTTCCGTGATCGAGATACAATCTTCTCAAATATTTGCATGATTTTTCTGTTGGAGACTTCAACCTGACCACTAGTCTGAGGGTGGTACGGCGTGGCAATCTTGTGCTTTACCCCATACTTTTTCAAAAGTGCCCCAAACTTTTGTTCAATAAAGTGGGAGCCGCCATTGCTAATCAGAACACGTGGGGCTCCAAATTGAGGGAAAATAGTCTGCTTCATAAACTTCATAACGACTCTAGAGTCGTTAGTAGCTTCAGCGGATGCCTCAACCCATTTCGACATGTAGTCAACGACAACCAGAATATACCATTTTCCACATGAAGAAGGGAAGGGACCCATGAAGTCTATCCCCCATACATCAAAAATTTCCACGTCCATGATATTGTTGAGCGGTAGCTCATCTCTTTTAGAGAGGTTTCCAGCCCGTTGGCAACTGTCACAAGTGGAAACAAAATATTTAGCATCATGGAATATGGAAGGCCAATATAAACCTGATTGTAGGACTTTGAATGCTGTTTTTGCAGCCGCGGCGTGTCCTCCATAAGGTGAAGAATGGCAATGAGTCAACACATCTTGTATCTCCACCTCTGGTACACATCGTCTGTACATCCTGCCAGTGCATCGCCGGTATAAGTATGGCTCGTCCCAATAATAGAACTTTACATCATGTAGAAACCTCTTCTTCCTCTGAAAAGTGAGTTCGGGGGGAAAGATGTTAAACACAATGTAATTGACATAGTCTGCATACCATGGGACTTGTTAATCTAATAAAGCATAGAGATGTTCTTTAGGAAATGAGTCATTAATCTCCAACTCGTCATCAATCTTCTTATCAGCGCCACATTCAAGTCTGGAAAGATAGTCATCCACTAAATTTTCACTCCCCTTCTTATCTCTGATCTCTACATCGAATTCTTGCAAGAGGAGGATCCATCGAATTAGCCTTGGCTTGGCATCCTTCTTGGTCATCAGATATTTTATGGCTGCATGATCAGTAAAAACAAACACTTTCGAGTTAACTAAATGAGAACAGAATTTATCAAAAGCAAAGACGATTAGCAGCTCTTTCTCCGTGGTCGCGTAATTCTTCTATGCGTCGTCGAGTGTTCGACTGGCATAGTAGATGGCGTGAAGCTTCTTATCTTTCCTTTGTCCCAAGACCACCCCGACAGCTTGGTCGCTAGCACCGCACATCACCTCAAAGGGTAATGACCAATCTGGGGGTTGAAGTATTGGGGTAGAAATTAATGCTTCCTTAAGTTTCATGAAGGCTTCGTCGCAGTCCCTGTCAAAGCAAAATAAAGCATCTTTAGCAAGTAGATTAGTTAAGGGGCGAGCTATCTTAGAAAAGTCTTTAATAATTCTTCTGTAAAAGCTAGCGTGTCTAAGAAAACTCCTGATCCCCTTCACTGTCGTAGGCGGTTTAAGATTCTCAATAACTTTAATTTTTGCTCTATCCACCTCTATCCCTCGCTCTGAGACTAGATGACCTAGGACAATGCCCTCTTTGACCATGAAGTGGCACTTTTCCCAGTTCAGAACTAGGTTCACCTCTTCACATCTCTGCAAAACCTTAGACAAATTAGACAAACAATGATAGAAAGAGGAACCATACACAGAAAAATCGTCCATAAATATATCCATAAAATCTTTATTAAAATCAGAGAATATGGCCATCATTGCTTGTTGGAAGGTAGCCGGGGCATTGCAGAGGCCGAAAGGCATCCTCCTATATGCGTATGTGTCATAGGGATATGTAAAGGTTGCTTTCTCCTGGTCGTCCGGGTGGATAGGAATATGGAAGAAACCTGAAAATCTATCCAAAAAGCAAAAGTAAGAATTGTGCGCTAATCTATCCAACATCTGATCAATAAATGGAAGTGGAAAATGATCTTTTCTCGTAGCAGAGTTCAACTTTCTGTAATCAATACACATCCTATATGTTGGTGTATATGCCCTGCAGACCAATGTATGGACATGGTCAGACATTGTTTGAATGTACTTTGATAGAATTATTATTCTCTATAGAGGCATGGTCGTTATTGTGCAGATTGCTTTACCTACATTGTTGTATTAGACTACATAAATAATGTCCCTTGAGATTGGTTGGATCCATTCTCATAAGTTATCCCTAGTCAAGGTACCTTAGCAAATATGGGACAGCTTTGGTACATGTGAGGCTGGTGTATGGTCTGGTTAGGTGCGGGGCACAGTAACGCAGACATACGGGTGCATTGGATGTACTGGAGTGATCCACTGTGAGGATTGACTTGTCTAGTCAACTGTAACATCCCGTTATCTTAACCCCAAACAAGCAACACAAATCATGAAAGAAACAGGATGTTATCATACAAGATCGATACATATGCTAGGTAAAACCCCGTTCAGGAAACCCGATCTGAAAATTTTCAAAAATCCATACATATAAATCTCCACAAAAACACAATTTCATAAAGGTACCTGCCACCACGCATTCCTTGCACTAGACATATGCAAGTTACAGGTATATCAAAACCGATTACAAAGAATACACCACAAACCGAATTTCAAAACAAAATCACAAAATCGATTTTTATAAACTCATACCAAACACCGAAACCAGGCTGAAGCCCGCGGTGACACAAAAATCAAACTCATTTAACAGTCACAATCTGACATCATAAGTTCACACAGTTCACATGGTTCACATAGCTCATATCATTCATATAGTTCGGCCATAACCGGCCCCAAATAATTAAGCACAAAAGTTCTTAAACAGCAAACTAGCGATATCCATGCCAATGCTAACTCAAGAAATGCGCCCCTGCTCTATGCCTGAAAATAGTGAGGGGTGAGCTACACAGCCCAGTGAGTGGATAGTCTAAATCGACCATCCATAACATACACTCAAAAATATAGACAGATTATTTTAAAAATCTTTAACAGGAACATTATGTCAACATATAACAACATAAAGAAAACAGAAGTCATATAAACAGTCAGATGTACACACCAACATATAACAAACTCAGGTTCTAGAGTTATACTCTAAACTGATGTGGGGAGGCGACATGACCCACGGAAATACAAATGGAGTTTAAGGTTACCCTAGCTAGGGCACCTAAATTCCCATCTCTTGCATTGCATGCATCTTTAAGTCAGATTTTCATTCCTTGCATTGCATACATCCTTTAAGTTATTTCCATCTCCTGCATTGCATGCATCTTTAGGTTAGATTTTCTAGCATAACTTGCATCATATGGTAGGTTAGATCCACCCACTAATTACACCATGTAGTTACATCCCTAGGATCCGCCACTTATGTATGGTAGGTTAGTGCATGAAATTAATGTAATAGTATAGGTCAACTCCATTTTGGGATGCAAGTCAAAATCAAGTCAAGATAACTCCAAGAGATGCCATGAGCCCATGAGTCCATCTCAAGAGAAAATCAGCCCATCCAACTCCAAGGGACATCACCACAAGTACCCAACACTCCACCATCCTAGTTGGCAGCCATGGGGATTTGTCTCTACCTCCAACCGCCCCTTCCCCTTTGAAGCAAAGATGGACAAGACCATTCCCTCACCTGCTGTTGCAGCCCCTAAAGTCAACATGCGCCAGCCACCAGCTTGAAACAATGCCACTTCAATCCATCATGCGCCAGCCCCCAAAGTCAAGGAGCAGCCTGCACTTTGCAACAACTTCAGTCCCTTCAAGTGCCAGCCGCCCATGCCAAGTTGCAGCCTGCAATGTCAGCCATCAGCAGCCTCTTCAGTCCACTCTCATCTCAGATTTCGAGCTTACTAACCTGCTGAAGACTCCAAAGTTCAAACTCCAAACAACCACCCATTTGGAAGAAGAGATCAGCCCATTGAGTTGTCTACATCATGCTTGCTTGTGTGACTTGTTTTGAGCTTAGGGAGATAACCGTTGGAGACTCCCCTATATGATGTAGTCCTCTTGTAAAGTGAAGTAACTTAGTGTTGAATGAAATTTCAAAATTCTGAAGTGTGTCTTCAAATGGTGTGTGTCACCTAACCCCTCCCTTCCTTCCTACCATTGCCGAGAGTCCCCCTTTCCATTCCCTCTTGCTCTTCAGCCTTATTCCACCTCTTGCGCTTGTCTTGGAGATGGAAGCTCTCGCCACTTCTTCCCCTTAGCCTTGACAAGTCCTCAGTCCAAGAGGGAGAGCTGGACAGCCGAGACTCAAGATGGTGTCATGCCGAGACCAAGCCACCACCTAGTTAAGCTAAGTCTCTCTACTATCTTGGTTGTTGTTCTTTGTTACTTGTTGGTGTGGTTCTTTGATACTTGTTGGACAGCCCTTTGCACTTACGCTGATTTTCTGCAGGAGGCGCAAGGCCATGGGATGACAAGCAAGCTATCCCCTCTTCTCTTCCCCTAAGCTTAGATAGTCTAAACTATGTTAACAAGGGAATTTGGAGTCTAGCCTCCCCCTTGATTGTCTTGTGTATTGGCCTCTTAATATTATTTTCAAATTCACCCACGCATGTGTGGGATGCTGCAATGACATGTGTGTAAGCTCATAGGGCCCTACTTCGTGAGATTCCACCATTGGACCGGTGAAGAACGGGAAGGACACCCTTTCTATTCTCAAAGGGTGCAAGGTGAGTTCCTCCCTTAGAGTAGCTTTATGGCTTATGGTAGAACCGCATGTTAGGTCTATTTGAGGCTATAGAACCGCATGTTTAAGTTTGTTCAAAAGTTCCATCTTATCTAGAAGCGCATGCTAGGTTGCTCTTGTTGATTAGTTTCGGTTTCCCTATTATCTACCAAAACAAACTAATTTCGAACTACGATAGCTTAAGGGGTTTACTAAGCTATACCTATTTATCAAAATGTTTTCGAAGCGCGTTGTTTGAATGTTGCATGTTTGGCCCCCCCATCAACTTGGTATCAAAGCTTAGGCTCTTAGAGTAGGATTTTATAAGACCAAAATTTATTTTCCTACTACTAGGACGATTTTGGACCTAGGTGTTTGAAAGAATTTGACTAGCTATATTTTATCACCTTAGGGTTTATTTTCAAAACCTTACTCATTTCGAAAATGACTACTAGATTCAATCCCCTAAGAGGCAATAGACAACCCATCAAGAGATGGGATGACATGATAAAAGAAATATATGACCCTACATCTCTCAATGACCCTACATCTCTCAATGAAAAATTGCTTACCCAAGAGAACATGAATGTAGCTGAATATATACTAAAGTTCAAAACCCTCTACCATAGTACTAGAGAGGCTCCTAGGGTTATGCTTAACCGGTTTAGAGATGGTCTTAGCTTTGAGATTAAAAGAGGTCTCACCTACTACCCCATATACACAATAGAAGATGCTTTTCAAATAGCTAGTGAGGTGGAGCAAAATCTTAAGAGATTTTATAAAAGGAAAATTGACCATCCAAGACCCAAAGCCCCTAAGGTAGTCAATCAAACCATGGAGCTCAATCAAGCCTTAGAACCAAAGCTACCCTCCCAAAGCCAATCTCAAATCAAGTCTAGGGAACCCATTGAAGACTTACCTCCATGTCAAATCATGTTGTCCATAAAACCCAAACAAGAACTCAACCAACTTAAGGAAAACTCTCTTGACATCCACATAGGTCATACTAAGTCCACACCTTTAAGAACAATCTCACCTAAGCCTATGGAAGAACTTGAACCCAATCATATTAGGCTAGACTTAGTGGAAGCTATCCTACCCTTAGTGACCTATGAGACTAGTTTGCCTCACCCTTTAGG
Organism: Costus lasius; assembly: GCA_027563935.2. Lineage (NCBI taxonomy): Eukaryota > Viridiplantae > Streptophyta > Magnoliopsida > Zingiberales > Costaceae > Costus > Costus lasius. The sequence goes on along the minus strand of CM050454.1, from coordinate 57,105,139 downwards.
GCTCCCATGTTTAGATCAAGTGCTTGAACCATGTGAACCTACTCTTCATGACATAAGAAAAACTTTAGAGAACTCTTCAATAGGTTGTGAACACTTAGGTTCCAAGCCACTTGACCTTAGTGAAAGTTTAGATGAGCCTCTAGACACTTTAGAAATCCAACACCTTCAATTAGAGGACCATCACACTTTAGGCTTGACTCAACCTAAGTTTGAACCTTTCTCTATGGATGATCTGCCTAAGTATCTTACTCAACCATATTTAGAGATTAAGGTAGACATACCATCTTGTCTAGGCCCTTCTTTGACCACTTTTGAGCCATCTAGCACTAAACTTTCCAAGTTAGGCCTAAACCCACCCCTAGAGCCCAAACTTTTACACATAGAGGATCCTTCACCTTTAGATCTCAACCCACATGAGTTAGGATCCCTTACTTTGCCTAAGATGGAACCCATGCTAGATCCTTTTCTCATTGACCAAGATCCTAAGTCCCAAGCATTAGGAGAACCTCAACTTCAAGGCCTAGAAGACTTGACCTTTGATCCAATGACCCATGAAACATATCTCTTAGGTCTTGCCACCCACACTCCTAAGCCACATTTAGGGCCAATTGAACATGGACTTATAACCCAAGACTCTAGGGATGACCCTACTCAAGTTGACCCCATAGGGACTGACCTATATCAACCTTCTCCTTATGACATGATAGAGCCCCCCCAGTTTAGCTTCGAGGATCTTACTCCAGATATGGGAGAGCCATTTCTTTTTTCCTTAGGAAGTCCAATCCTAGAGGCGCCCCTCACCCTTCTTGAGTTAGACATTAGCTCACCTGAATATGAAGTAGAATTTACTTTAGATCCTCTTGAGCTTCCCATGCTAGGATATGATTTAGAACCTAACTTGTCTGAGTTGGCAACATCCCCCATCTCTCCTTTAGACCTTGAGTCTGGCCTTAGTACTCCAGGGTTAAAGAAAATTCAATTGGATAATGATTTGCTTTCCCTCCCAGAACTTGAATACTTTGATTTTGTTATACCTGAATCTTTTAGTAGGCCTGTATACCACAAACATACTAATGAATATGGCCGAGAAAGGACATTCTGTGTAGGAGACCCTGAATTTAAGGAGCATGAAGATTGGGATGAAGAGATTGATTGCTGTGATGCTGTTGACACTGATTTTTGGACCCCCATCACTTTCGATGTGGATGACTTCATATTGCATAAGCATCATTCCACCCCATACTATGACCCCACTTGTGAGCTTATGATTGAGTCCATCCTTGAGGACCAAACCCATTTCACCCGTGATAAGGTAGAGTTACTCTACTTAGTTGGATATGACCATGGTGAAGAGGGTTGGCTCCCCGAGGAAGAACTCACCCTTACTACCTCAAAGCTCCTCATGGATAAGGACAATTCTTCGGAGAAGAATTTTTCTCACCCGGGGAGAGCTGATGTGGGGAGGCGACATGACCCACGGAAATACAAATGGAGTTTAAGGTTACCCTAGCTAGGGCACCTAAATTCCCATCTCTTGCATTGCATGCATCTTTAAGTCAGATTTTCATTCCTTGCATTGCATACATCCTTTAAGTTATTTCCATCTCCTGCATTGCATGCATCTTTAGGTTAGATTTTCTAGCATAACTTGCATCATATGGTAGGTTAGATCCACCCACTAATTACACCATGTAGTTACATCCCTAGGATCCGCCACTTATGTATGGTAGGTTAGTGCATGAAATTAATGTAATAGTATAGGTCAACTCCATTTTGGGATGCAAGTCAAAATCAAGTCAAGATAACTCCAAGAGATGCCATGAGCCCATGAGTCCATCTCAAGAGAAAATCAGCCCATCCAACTCCAAGGGACATCACCACAAGTACCCAACACTCCACCATCCTAGTTGGCAGCCATGGGGATTTGTCTCTACCTCCAACCGCCCCTTCCCCTTTGAAGCAAATATGGACAAGACCATTCCCTCACCTGCTGTTGCAGCCCCTAAAGTCAACATGCGCCAGCCACCAGCTTGAAACAATGCCACTTCAATCCATCATGCGCCAGCCCCCAAAGTCAAGGAGCAGCCTGCACTTTGCAACAACTTCAGTCCCTTCAAGTGCCAGCCGCCCATGCCAAGTTGCAGCCTGCAATGTCAGCCATCAGCAGCCTCTTCAGTCCACTCTCATCTCAGATTTCGAGCTTACTAACCTGCTGAAGACTCCAAAGTTCAAACTCCAAACAACCACCCATTTGGAAGAAGAGATCAGCCCATTGAGTTGTCTACATCATGCTTGCTTGTGTGACTTGTTTTGAGCTTAGGGAGATAACCGTTGGAGACTCCCCTATATGATGTAGTCCTCTTGTAAAGTGAAGTAACTTAGTGTTGAATGAAATTTCAAAATTCTGAAGTGTGTCTTCAAATGGTGTGTGTCACCTAACCCCTCCCTTCCTTCCTACCATTGCCGAGAGTCCCCCTTTCCATTCCCTCTTGCTCTTCAGCCTTATTCCACCTCTTGCGCTTGTCTTGGAGATGGAAGCTCTCGCCACTTCTTCCCCTTAGCCTTGACAAGTCCTCAGTCCAAGAGGGAGAGCTGGACAGCCGAGACTCAAGATGGTGTCATGCCGAGACCAAGCCACCACCTAGTTAAGCTAAGTCTCTCTACTATCTTGGTTGTTGTTCTTTGTTACTTGTTGGTGTGGTTCTTTGATACTTGTTGGACAGCCCTTTGCACTTACGCTGATTTTCTGCAGGAGGCGCAAGGCCATGGGATGACAAGCAAGCTATCCCCTCTTCTCTTCCCCTAAGCTTAGATAGTCTAAACTATGTTAACAAGGGAATTTGGAGTCTAGCCTCCCCCTTGATTGTCTTGTGTATTGGCCTCTTAATATTATTTTCAAATTCACCCACGCATGTGTGGGATGCTGCAATGACATGTGTGTAAGCTCATAGGGCCCTACTTCGTGAGATTCCACCATTGGACCGGTGAAGAACGGGAAGGACACCCTTTCTATTCTCAAAGGGTGCAAGGTGAGTTCCTCCCTTAGAGTAGCTTTATGGCTTATGGTAGAACCGCATGTTAGGTCTATTTGAGGCTATAGAACCGCATGTTTAAGTTTGTTCAAAAGTTCCATCTTATCTAGAAGCGCATGCTAGGTTGCTCTTGTTGATTAGTTTCGGTTTCCCTATTATCTACCAAAACAAACTAATTTCGAACTACGATAGCTTAAGGGGTTTACTAAGCTATACCTATTTATCAAAATGTTTTCGAAGCGCGTTGTTTGAATGTTGCATGTTTGGCCCCCCCATCATAAACCAACTCAGATGTACACACCAACATATAACAAACTCAGGTTCTAGAGTTATACTCTAAACCAACTCAGATGTACACACCAACACTTAATTAACCTAGTTGTCCAGCATATTCAGTAGTGACCATTATGGTCTAACCCGGCTTTGGCCTAAGCACTGGGAGACTGCAAAATTTCATGCAACATATAAACATGGACAGTGAGTAGAATCAAGAGGTGGCCCCCGCCAGGTCACGACGTGGCACTTTGCTCTAAAACACCCCATAACACATCGATGGATAGTGTGTAGATTCAAGAGGTGGCCCCCGCCGGGTCACGACGTGGCACTTTGCTCTACGACACCCCATATCATAAATAAAAGAGTGATGACATCAAGAGGTGGCCCCTGTCCGACCAAGACATGGCACTTTGCGTCAAAACCCGTTCTCCCAAAAGGTTCCTACTGGACAACAGACACATCTTATATCTTATTTCACAACGGTGGACTTCTAAGTGTCAACTAGACTCTAGGATAGTCATCCCAATAATCATATCGGGCAGGCTGAACATCAACCCCCATCACAATAATCATAACAGGCAGGCTGAACAACAACCCCCTCACATATCACAATACAGGGCTGAAATTCAAACCCTTAACATATCACATATAGACTATCCCCTTGAGTACTTCTGTTACACTTAGCCTTAGTCCTAACCATTCCATGATCACAACACATAATATTCATAATTCACATAACCACATAATATTGAAAATCACATAATCACATGATATTCATAAATCACATAATATTCAAACATCACAAAGTAGTGTAGTCCTTAGATTTCATGCTGATTAATTCAGTCTAACCTTGCTAAATTATCACCCAATGTTCTCAAACATGAATACATGGTCTTAGATAAATAAACATGAGTTTTATAACATTATTAGCATTTATCAAGCACCCATAAAATCGACATATAGCATTTATCAAGCATACATAAAAATCAACATAAAATTAAACATAAAATTAAAACATGTATTCATACAATTGCTTTACAAATCACTACATGTAACCCACGGTTAACATAACATATTATCTACTAAATTTTAAACCTTAGTTAACATGAACATCATGCTCAAAATCATTGGTTTAAAACTTCCTAAATTCCATAAATTAATACCTTAAATTTCATATTACAAACTTTTGGTTTTCATAAAACAATCATCAAGATTTCGGTTGAAAGTTTTCATAAAACAATCATCAAGATTTCGGTTTCATAATTAACATCAAAATTTCAGTTTTCATAAATAATTATCAAGATTTCGAGTCTCATAATTATTATCAAGAATTCGGTTTTCATAACAATTATCAAGATTATTTCGGTTTTAAACATGGAAAGATTTCAAGCAACCAAATTTATCATGTAGCACAACCATAATCATATTGATGTAAATTTCGAATAAGACACCCCACTCACCTCTTAACCGTGATCACCAATATGTAAAAACCTTTCCAAAAATTCGTCTAAAGCTTTGAGAGACGCCACCAAACACCAAGGAATGCCGGCCAAAGGAAGAAGGAAGAGGAAGAAAAATTTTCGTCCAAGCCTTCAAGGAAATCGCCAAAGCCTTCAAGGAAATCGCCAAAGCCTTCAAGGAAGTCGCCAACTTCTTTGCCCTAGCCGCCCCAAGGTTTCCTCAAGCCAAAAATCGCCAACTCACTTGAATTACCCACTTAAAATTTTGGTTTTTAATTTCCAACCCGCTAACCAATTAATTCAAATAGGGTTTAACCCATTTAACTAATAAAATCAAATTTTAAACCCAATTAGCTAATTCACATAGGTTTTAATCCATTTAACCACTCACTTAACGAAAATCCAATAAGGATTTAATTAACATCCAATAAGGATTTAATTAACCACTAAGCTCTAATTAATTTATCATAAATTAGCAACCAATAATCGAATAAATTAACCACCATTAATTTCTAATTAATTTACAATAAATTAACAACCAAATAAATTAACAACCAATACATAGAAAAATACCACAGTCAATAATTTTATTTAAATCAAAAAAATAATGCTTACCAGGACTTAAGATCCTTGGATCTTACATCAACAAGTCAATCTCACATGCAAGAGGTTTGCATTGATCCTTAGACTTGAGGTATTCATGTCTAGATTTAATGATGGATATGCTTTGATACAGTCTTACATCTCTCCGTAATTGGGAGATTAAAACGACTGTCATTGGGCATGTCATAAGTCACATAGAGACATGGATGACCAATAGTAGGATTTGCCCCTTCCCTCATGGGAAGTATGATATCCACTCTGGGGCGCCCCGCCTTATTGGTGCATGACAGGAAAGTGTGGCCACACTAGTTAAGTCATGACCAGTGCGTTGGAAGAATAAACTTGTGATGTAGGGTGGAGACACGAAATATGATACTAACTAAAGTCTGATTATTATTTTTTTTCGTTTTTAATTTTTAGAAACAACATATTCATGAAGCAGCCAGAATTCTAGGATTGCATACAAGTATTATTTAAGAAAAGTAACTATAGGTTGCATTAGGATCAAATGAACCAAAATTCAAATAGATTAGACCCGTTTGTAGGCGAAGACTTGTTCTTTCTGATGGATCCAGCGATCAGAAGTTTAGGCCTGTCCGAGAGTGTCAGAAACCTGCAAAGAAAAGCTTAATTAGATTAATATTGCGAAGAGAAATAGGCTGCAGGAAACACAGAGATTTGGAAACAGGCTAGCATGCGCCGTTCAACGACGGCGGGGCTTGGATCACTCATGAGCGGTATTGGAGGCAAAGGGATGACGAGATGGTCTTGTCGGCGTCGGAGCTCGGCGAGGGGTTGTGGAGCGACGCAGCAAAATCGTGCCGCGGGTGGCTGGCGAGTCCGGGAACAAGGGATCTGGGTTCCTTGAATTCGTTCTTCGTCTGGTAGAGAGGAGGCGATGCGGACTGTGTTGCTTGTGGTTTGGACGACGACCAAGAGATTGTAGGCGAGGCTGGAATGCTAGAGAGAGCGCGAAGGCGTTGGCGTTCTAGCGGAGGTGGAGGCGCGACTGTTCTGTGAGAACAGGGGACGTGCGCGCGTGGAGCAGGGGTCGACGTTTGTGGTCGCCGTTCGTCGTAGAGGGCACAAACGCAAAACCTGTTACGACTGTAGGTCGGGGTGATGAAGGCCAAGGGATGGCCGGAGTTTGGGCGCGGACGGTGGTTGGTCGGAGGAGGACGGTGCTGGAAGGTGGAGATGCGCTTGTTCAGCAGAACAGGGGATGTGCGCGGGCGGAACAGGGGCAGCCGGAGATCATCGGAGACGGCAAAGTCTCCCGACCTGCTACAACTGGAAGTTCTCCTGACCAAGGAGAACGGGTGGCCGGAGTTTGGGATTGATCGGTGACTGATCGGAGGAGATCGACGGCGATCAGTGGTGAAGGGCGGAAGCAGGGGCGTGAGTTGAGGCGTCACCGGAAATCTTCCGATTCCGGCGATCCAGACGTCGAATGGGGCGATCCCTCCGGTTGTGGGTTCGACTAGAACTGTAGAAGGCGTGGTTGAAATTTGAGGACGATCCGTCGGTTGGATCGTTGCTGGCGGCGAGGCGAACGGAGAGTCCAAGGCTGGACTCGGCTGGAAGCTGGGTGTGGAATGCGACAGCGGCGGAAGGTTGTTTAAGCGTGGCAGAGGTGGAAGATGGATAGCGCAGCGACGAGGAGGATGCAGCACGGTAGAGACTCCAAGTCCATGGAAGATTTAGAGGAGACGATAGTGAGGAAATTCCAAATCCATGGAAGCTTCAGCTATCAGAGGAAGAGAGGAAGAGAGGAAGAGAGGAAGAGAGGAAGAAACATCCGATAGAGAGAAACGAAAACCATCTCCATTCCTTTTCAAAATCTTGTCTAAAAACTCTGATTACAAAAGAGGAGAGACCATCTTATAGGTGATGGTTGGAAACATAGCAGGAATTAGAGCCGTTGGCTGTAAGCTCCAACGGTTGAATTTTGACTCTCAAAATCTGTGGCCGCATTTGTTGAAGATCTTGCAGGATTTGGTGCATGGCATTAGCGAGAATTGCAAGTATTGCGCAGGCTGAGAAGTTGATTGGCACGTAATCTTTGAAGCTTTGGATGAGTGAATAAATGTTGTTTGCAACTTGTTTTGACGGTTAAGAGCTCCCAAATTGTTGAGAGTGGATGAAGATTGAAAGCTGGAATTGGATGTCGACTGGAACTTGTTGTGGATTTGAGCTTGGATCTTCTTGAGATGTTGACTTCAATTGTCTTGATCTCATGTTGATTACATGGCAAATGAAATAATAAGGATTAGTGCCACATTAAATTTAGAATGACATTCCAATCAAAGTCAAATTTTAGACATAAATGTTGACTAAGTCTAGGTTCAATCATGGTTTAAAATATTCAGGCAAAATTTGACCAAGTCAAAATTAAGTCTAATATCATGCGAAAATGCTCCTGCATCATACACCCCCGGTTCAAATGTTTCTACTCCTGGAGAAACTTAGGTTAATTAAAAAAAGACTAGCAACAATTAAACTACTAGCATGGAAATTAACAACTTATCACGCTTAGGTGGAGGCCTATAAGTGTATTCATCTTTGAGGATAGGTAGGAAGAGAAGTTGATCATGCATAAGTTGAGTGGGTTGTCTTGTTTTAACCCCTAATGTACTTCTCACAATCAAGAAGCTAGGTGAAAGAAAATTCAGATTTAAACAAGACATATTAGCAAGCTCAAGTAGTCCATTATAGGATCTAAGAGAAGGAAAGATAAAATCATTATATTCAACTTGCAAAAGAGGTAAAGCACTCATGTTTTCACTTTGTTTGATTGACCTTACAGGTGGCTTAGGAGCGTGGGTAGTTGGATCTAAGAGGCATGACTCAAGGATCATGGGATCATGGGTCAAGTCTTCTAAGCCTTCAAGATGTGGTTCTCTTAATGATTGAGACTTGGGGTCTAGGTCAATGGCACAAGGATCTAACATTGGTTCAAAGTGTGGTTCATCATGATCTATGGATGTGGATTCAACTTGGCTATCTAAGTCATCAATGATAAATGTTCCAAACTTAAGTTGTGCTATGCCTAATGGAATCTCTATAGGCAATTGATTCTCACATGTGTTAATAATGGGTTCCTTAGTTGGAATAGATGTGCTAGAGTCAAGTTGAGGCATGTATTCTAAAGAACCTATGGGTATGGGTCCTAAAATTGAAGGTAAAGGTACTTCATGATTTATTTCTTCAAATTTAGTGGTTTCATCAAAACATGGTTTAGGTTCTAAAGTAGGCTCTAAGGTTTGGTTGAACTCTAGAGGATTAGGACTCTCTTGTTTAACTTGTAAGTGGGGCTTTCTTAATTTCTCCATTGATTGTTGCAACTTTTTCATATGCTCCTTGAACTCATGTTGCAACTTTTTAGTTTGCTCCCTTAACTCATCATAAGGGTGAATTATGTGTGGCATCCCTTTATGAATAAAACTATAACTCCAAGGGTTGTGAAAATAATGTCCTTGATAATCATGCATGAATTCATTCCCTAATAAGATGTCAAATCCTTCTAAACTCATTACATCACACCAAATTTCAGTTTTCATATTGCCTAATTGAATAGGAACTAAGCATTGAAAGTCAACTAAAGTTGAAGTGAAATCATCCCAAGTTATGCAATAAGGGTTAGGATTTTTTTCTATGGTAAGGCCAAATTTTTCAAGGGATCTAGGAGATATGATATTGTACTTGACAAAATGATCAATAATAGTTTTACATTTAAAACCATTGCACCAAATATGTGTAGTAAAACTATTAGGCCCATGTGTGAGAACCCTACATTTTTGTTTTATAGAACTATTAGGCCTATGTATAAGAGTCCTATAGTGTTCCCTAATAGTTATTAATTCTGTTCTAGCTATAACTTCCCTTTGTGTAAAGTGACGCATGATAAAAGTTTAGGGTGCAACTAGGGTGTAAGCAATTTTTTTTTTTTTTTTTTTTGCATATAAACTACAACTAGCAAATAACTTAAAAATGCAAACTAAATGAAAGAGACAAACATGAAAGCATGTATATGGCAGTAATCAAGAGTCTATTTTAACAAAATGCAGCACATGTAGGTATTGAAAATAAATCTAGTTGTTGGCTGCAATTTGTTACAACTTAAGTGCAGCAAGAAGAAAGAAATCCATATTTCAATTAAGTGCAGAATCGAAAATGGATGGTTAGAACTTGTGCTAACGGAAGATGCAGAATTGTGCAGAAAATTTGGATGCAACTTGGATAGTACGTGCAGACTTTCAGCTTCAAGCAGAGGAGCATTCCAGCCAAGGTGCTGAACCAGGGCAAATGGACCATGCAGGATTGAAGAACTCGGGAATCCAACCTATTGACCCAGATGGGATCCGAATCCTTCCTGCAGAATTTACTCAATAGGAAACACAGATGGTAAGCCACAGTGAACAGATTTTCCAGATGCGTTAAGCTGAGATGTTTTAGGTATCAATTGTGCAGACTTTTCTTAAAACAGGATTTTGAAACTTGCAAACCACACAGGATAATGTGCAGCAATAGGTTCCAGCAACAATAAAGTTATCAGGGCTGATAGAAAAATAAAAGTGCAGTAGATTCCCTATATGGATGCAGTGATGTGCACGAGTGTTGCTGCTAATGTAAGTTATTATGCCGGTATATAAGTGATCAGTCGAGTATTCACGTGCAGTAATGTTCAGCAGTAAATATTCAAATCCAGCTTATAAATTCCAGGTTTAGAACAACAAGACACAGCTCAATGTAAAGCAGGCAGACAAACACAGCACAGAATCGGCAGATTTCAAGAACTGGAGAATGGTAAGCAACAGTGCTTATCATCCTAAATCAGATTTTGCAATTTAGCAATAAGGAACAAAGATCTATTGATTCTTGTGATAAACCTGAATTAGAATTGTTCTTAGGACTTATGACACCTAATCAGATTAAGGGTCACAAGCTATGCGTCAGAGGTTTTATCAGAACCAAGAAGTCAAGGTGCAGAATTCAGCATGCAGGAAATAAAATCTGAGAACCAAAACTCAACACTTAAAGGTTCTAAGCAGATTAAACATTGATACTAGCTGCAAATTCAAAAGTCATTCAACAATATCCAGAATTTTGAATCAACTCAGATATCTTAGTTGTGCAGAAAGGCTGATCAAAACTTGCGAGAAGATGTAGTAGTGTGCAGAATTGATTAGAACTTTGCAAAAATTCAAATGCAGTTTTCTTTGGCAAATTGTTCAATGCAAGCAATTTTTTTTTTCTTTTTAATCAATAAAGAACAAACAACTTACTAAGATGCAAAAGCAGTAAACAACTAAACATGAAAGCAAAAACTAAGAATGTTTTTTTTTTTTTTAATTAAAACAAAGAGCAAACCAGGGATCGGTGTGGCCAGACAAGAGTTGGCCACTTGCTCGCTCTGATACCAAACTGATGTAGGGTGGAGACACGAAATATGATACTAACTAAAGTCTGATTATTATTTTTTTTCGTTTTTAATTTTTAGAAACAACATATTCATGAAGCAGCCAGAATTCTAGGATTGCATACAAGTATTATTTAAGAAAAGTAACTATAGGTTGCATTAGGATCAAATGAACCAAAATTCAAATAGATTAGACCCGTTTGTAGGCGAAGACTTGTTCTTTCTGATGGATCCAGCGATCAGAAGTTTAGGCCTGTCCGAGAGTGTCAGAAACCTGCAAAGAAAAGCTTAATTAGATTAATATTGCGAAGAGAAATAGGCTGCAGGAAACACAGAGATTTGGAAACAGGCTAGCATGCGCCGTTCAACGACGGCGGGGCTTGGATCACTCATGAGCGGTATTGGAGGCAAAGGGATGACGAGATGGTCTTGTCGGCGTCGGAGCTCGGCGAGGGGTTGTGGAGCGACGCAGCAAAATCGTGCCGCGGGTGGCTGGCGAGTCCGGGAACAAGGGATCTGGGTTCCTTGAATTCGTTCTTCGTCTGGTAGAGAGGAGGCGATGCGGACTGTGTTGCTTGTGGTTTGGACGACGACCAAGAGATTGTAGGCGAGGCTGGAATGCTAGAGAGAGTGCGAAGGCGTTGGCGTTCTGGCGGAGGTGGAGGCGCGACTGTTCTGTGAGAACAGGGGACGTGCGCGCGTGGAGCAGGGGTCGACGTTTGTGGTCGTCGTTCGTCGTAGAGGGCACAAACGCAAAACCTGTTACGACTGTAGGTCGGGGTGATGAAGGCCAAGGGATGGCCGGAGTTTGGGCGCGGACGGTGGTTGGTCGGAGGAGGACGGTGCTGGAAGGTGGAGATGCGCTTGTTCAGCAGAACAGGGGATGTGCGCGGGCGGAACAGGGGCAGCCGGAGATCATCGGAGACGGCAAAGTCTCCCGACCTGCTACAACTGGAAGTTCTCCTGACCAAGGAGAACGGGTGGCCGGAGTTTGGGATTGATCGGTGACTGATCGGAGGAGATCGACGGCGATCAGTGGTGAAGGGCGGAAGCAGGGGCGTGAGTTGAGGCGTCACCGGAAATCTTCCGATTCCGGCGATCCAGACGTCGGATGGGGCGATCCCTCCGGTTGTGGGTTCGACTAGAACTGTAGAAGGCGTGGTTGAAATTTGAGGACGATCCGTCGGTTGGATCGTTGCTGGCGGCGAGGCGAACGGAGAGTCCAAGGCTGGACTCGGCTGGAAGCTGGGTGTGGAATGCGACAGCGGCGGAAGGTTGTTTAAGCGTGGCAGAGGTGGAAGATGGATAGCGCAGCGACGAGGAGGATGCAGCACGGTAGAGACTCCAAGTCCATGGAAGATTTAGAGGAGACGATAGTGAGGAAATTCCAAATCCATGGAAGCTTCAGCTATCAGAGGAAGAGAGGAAGAGAGGAAGAGAGGAAGAGAGGAAGAAACATCCGATAGAGAGAAACGAAAACCATTTCCATTCCTTTTCAAAATCTTGTCTAAAAACTCTGATTACAAAAGAGGAGAGACCATCTTATAGGTGATGGTTGGAAACATAGCAGGAATTATAGCCGGAGTGGCCTGTTTCGGGGATATTCTTCCGTTGTGCAATGTATATGTGTTGTAATGACTCTGAAAAACTGTAAAATATCCCCGGAGTTTTTCAACAGTGGTATCAGAGCGACTTGCGAGACTCGAACGATGTACTTTCATTCTTTTACATGCTCACATGCTATGTTTCAATTTTTCGCAAATTGCATGATCACATGGCGCCCGATTTTTCTAAGTAGGAAAAATTATAGTTTCTTCTTCCTATCATCTTGTCAATCTCTTTTGGATTTTTGGGTTATTTTTTTTGGTTGATTTAAAGATCAAATGCGCACGTAGTTTTGTCAAGTAGGACGGGCATTGTGTCTTCGGACTGGCCGGGTCTCTTGATCTGACAAAATCGCCAGCCGAAAAGATCTATGAAATGACCATGAAAAGTTAATCGCAAATAACCAAAAGATTTGTGATAAGAAGATGAGGAAAAGAGACTTGATTTATGAAAAAGTAAAATTTCAGATTTTATGTTTTTCATGAGCATGTAGAATTGCATGAGTAAATACCTGGGTTGTGCATAATGTTGTGGTCATAAGTCAAGCCCTTTTGCATGCCTGTGATGTATCCATGTGCGGCCTGCGTGCCATCTTTTTCTTTTGTTTTGTAAAATTGCTTAAGATGAAGATTAGGGGATACATCCTTGGATGATTGGCGCATGCATCTCCCTTGGTGGCGCATGTATGCTAAGTGGCGCAAGTTGGCATGGCCGAACCTTTTGGGTTTGTGAGCTAGCTATCTTGGCCCCTTGCATGGTGGCGCACCTTCCTTGGAGGAAGCCCATGGCATTGGCCGAACCCATGATGGTACTCCTTTGGGGTACATCTAGGGTTTGAGAGCTAAACCATGGAAAGGAAGACCTTGAAGACCAAGCTAGAAGTCGGCTAGGCTAGGTCTAGTTTTAGGGGCTTGAGTCCTAAGTCAAGAGTTGAACCTCCTTTTGGCATGGGTTGGTTCAATGTCTTGAATAGGCTATGATCACATCATTCTTTTACTGCTTTCAATATCTGCTAAAGCATGCCTGTGATGTTTTATCATTATGTTATCATTATAGGATTACATGCCTATATTGTTAGACATAAGATAAAACTGATGAGACCTTAAACAAAAACCCTCAATTAAAATATCAAGTCTAGTAGCCTTCTAACGCGTAGCCCTCACTAAGCTATCGATCAGTGGAGTTGTGAACTGTTTCCCACCCTCGTGGGACACACCCACTTATCTTTAGAAAGTGTGCGGTGGTAATGGTTTCCCCAGTCCAGTTTTAACCTGGGCGTGCCTTCGCAAGGAAACTCGTTGGCCCTGGGCATAACGGTTAGGAATGGACTTGACTAGATTTTCATATGTGCTAGGCACATGATGAAACTCTAGAGGCATCATTAAGAGGTTAGGGTTAATGCTGTATCCAGCCCTCGCTGGACATGGAATGCCTAGACTGTCTCAATAAGGGGAATTGCTTAGAGCAATCGGCCGGCATGCCCACCTTAGGAAGCATGGGTCACTTTGTGCATCTCATCCCACCCTCGTGGGATGCGGAGCCTCATGTGGAATAAGGATCCCATCTCACTAGAAAATCTTAAATTTTCCAATTGACTTTGTGGGTTGTCAATTCGATTAAAATAGTGGGAGCCATAATCATTTAAAACAAGTCCAGTTTAAATGATTCGAAGTAGTACTAATCTGTTGTTTCTTGGTTGTTGTAGAACAATGGCTGTGAACAATGGCAGATGGTCACTGTGATCTACCATAGAAAGGGATAAGTTGGTTGGATCCAACTTACTGGATTGGTATATGAACTTGAGAAATGTGCTCAAGCTCGAGAGGAAGCTCTATGTCCTTGAGCAGCCACTTCCATGCTTGGCCTCAGCGGCTGAGAAGGATGCTTATGATAAGCATCAGGCTAACACTTTAGAGGTTGCTAGTTTGATGCTAACCAACATGTCACCCGAATTAAGAAGGCAATATGAATCTAAGAGTGCCTCTGAGATTATTTCTAATCTAAGGCAGCTCTTTGATGAATTGGTTGAGCTCAACCCTCCTAAAGTAGACATTCAATGTGTTGAGCCCAAAGGCTTAACTAAGACATTGAAGATAAAGATGAAAAGAGTCAAGAATAACAAGTGCTACTCATGTGGAGGGCCACCTCACATGATAAAGGATATAGTGCGACTTCAGAATGAGAAGAAGAGAGGCAAGGCTTCGTCTTCATACTCAGGTATTTATGTTACAGAAGTCAACCTTTCTACTTCTATGTCATGGGTATTTGATACTGCATGTGGAGCTCATATTTGTACAAATATGTAGGGGCTCAAGAAAAGTAGATCGGTGCGACCTTGAGAGATTGACCAACGAGTTGGAAACGGGGCACAGGTTGCTGCTGTTGCTGTAGGAGTTTTGACTCTCTCCCTGCCTTCTAGACTTCAATTAGAGCTAGACAATTGCTATTATGTACCTTCACTTACTAAGAACATTGTATACATTCCTTGCTTGGCAAAGAAGGGATTTAAGTTTGAAATAAATAAGAACTCTTGTTCTTTTTCATTTGCAAATATGTTCTATGGGAAGGGTACTTTGTGCAATGGTCTGTATGTCTTGGACATGGATAACTCTATTTGTAACATAAATAATAAGAGGACCAAACTAAATGGTTCAGTTGGTGATTTCCTATGTCATTGTCGATTAGCCCATATAAACAACAATCGCATTCAACAAGTCCATGCAAATGTGTTGTTAGATTCAAGTTCCTTGGAGGAATTTGATACTTGTGAACCTTGTTTATTAGAGAAGATGACAAAGGCACCTTTCACCAAGATTGGTGAGAGGGCAGGAGGTTTATTGGATCTCATACATAGTGATGTGTGTGGGTTATTCAATAAACAAGCCAGAGGAGGGTACAACTACTTCATCACATTTACTGATGACTTTAGTAGATATGGTTATATCTACTTGATGAGACATAAGTCTGAATCCTTTGAGAAATTTAAGGAATTCAGACATGAAGTAGAGAACCAGCTTGGTAGATCCATTAAAACTCTTCGATCAGATCGTGGAGGAGAGTACCTGAGCGGTGAGTTCTTTGACTATCTGAGAGAGTGTGGGATCCTTTCCCAACTCACTCCTCCTGGAACACCTCAAAGGAATGGTGTGTCTGAAAGGAGAAATCAAACTTTGTTGGACATGGTTCGGTCTATGATGAGTCATGCAACTCTACCTCCCTCATTCTGGGGTCATGCACTTGAGACAACTTCTCTGATACTAAATAATGTTCCGTCTAAGAGTGTCTCCAAGATACCATACGAGGTATGGAGTGGGAGACACCCTAATCTCACTTTTATCAGGATCTGGGGATGTGAGGCCTATGTCAAATGTCAGGATTCTAGCAAGCTAGAATCTAGATCTGATAAATGTGTGTTTGTGGGGTACCCTAAGGAAACTAAGGGTTACTACTTCTATGTTCCCACCGAGAACAAAGTTTTTGTTGCTCGGGGTGCTGTCTTTCTAGAGAAAGAATTTCTCATGAAAGAAGTCAGTGGGAGGAAGTTTGACTTGGACGAGATCCAAGTGCAACCACAAGACACAGAGATGGAACCTGAGCCACCTGCACTGGTTGCTAGGCAACCTGAGGCTCAGACATAGGCCCCACGTAGGTCTGGGAAGATTCGTCGTGCACCTGAGATGTATGGGTCGCTGCCGACCTAACACGACGGGATCTTCATCATTGAGGATGAGCCCAGGACCTATGATGAGACGATCAGTGGACTGGACTCTGAGAGATGGCTTGAGGCCATGCGATCCGAGATGGATTCCAAGTCAACTAACCAAGTCTGGGATTTGGTTGAGTTGCCTAATGTGGTAAAACCCATAGAATGTAAATGGGTCTTCAAGAGAAAGACAGACATAGATGGCAACATAGTTACCTATAAAGGTAGACTAGTGGCTAAGGGATTCAAACAAGTCCACAAGGTGGACTATGATGAAACCTTCTCGCCGGTTGTCATGATCAAATCCATTCGGATTCTGCTTGCTATAGCTGCATATCATGACTATGAGATATAGCAGATGGATGTGAAGACAGCATTCCTTAACGGAAAGCTGACTGAGGATGTGTACATGACACAACCTGATGGCTTCATCCATCCTGCAGATGCCAGTAAAGTCTGCAGGCTAAAGAAATCCATTTATGGATTAAAGCAAGCATCTCGAAGTTGGAATCTTCGGCTTCATGAATCTGTGAGAGATTATGGCTTTATCAAAAGCGAAGATGACGCTTGTGTATACAGAAAATTTAGCGGGAGCTTGGTGACTTTTCTGGTCTTGTATGTCGATGACATAGTGCTCATCGGAAACGACATCCCTAGTATTCAAGCTATGAAGACATGGTTAGGGAAGTGTTTCGAAATGAAGGACTTAGGGGAGGCCGCCTATATCCTAGGCGTGAGGATCTACTGGGATAGATCCAAGAGGCTCCTTGCCCTTAGTCAGAGTACCTACATTGATAAGGTCCTGGAGAGGTTCAACTTGGAGCAATCCAAGAAGGGATACCTTCCAGTGAGACATAGCCTTACACTCTCAAAGGGCCAGTGTCCTACCACACAGGCTGAGAGGGATGACATGAGTCAAGTGCCCTATGCTTCAGCAGTGGGATCGATTATGTATGCAATGTTGTATACTAGACCATATGTGGCTTATGCTGTGAGCATAACCAACTGATACCAATCCAATCCAGGCTTGCAGCACTGGGTGGCTGTAAAGAACATCCTTAAGTATCTGAGAAGAACTAAGGAACTGTTCTTGGTCTATGGGGGACAGGAAGACCTCGGTATGCAGGGCTACACTGATGCATCGTTCCAGTCTGACCCTGACGACTTTAGATCGCAGGCCGGTTATGTGTTCAAGATGAATGGAGGCGTTATATGCTGGAAGAACTTCAAGCAATCCACCATAGCTGATTCTACAATTGAGGCCTAGTATGTGGCCGCTTCTGAGGCAGCCAAAGAAGCTGTTTGGATAAGAAAGTTCATTTCTGAACTTCAGGTGGTTCCTAGTGCAGTGGATCCCATTGAGCTCTTTTGTGACAACAATGGGGCAATTGCACAAGCTAAGGAACCACGGTCTCATCAAAGATCCAAACACATACTCAGGAGATTTCACCTGATCAGAGAGATCATTGACAGAGGTGATATCAAGATTAGTAGAGTTGACAAAGAGAAAAATCTGGCAGACCCATTGACCAAGGCTTTGGCGCAGTAGAAGCATGATGGTCACGCTAGAGATATGGGGTTGAGATTCCTCAACCTTTAGGTCTTAGTGCAAGTGGGAGATTGTTGCTGTATATGCCCTAAGACCTAGTTTTGGTCCATCTTTGTGCTACTTAACTTTGATACTTATATATCATTCTGGCATTGTCGTTATCATTGTTTGTCTACATCTGCGATTATGTACTTGCATGATAGTGTCCCTGGAGACAGATTGGAACTATACTCAAATGATTGTCCCCAGTCGATGCACCTGAGTGGATATAGGATAGCTCTGGTACTTGTGAGACTGATATATGGGCTGGTGAGGCACAAGGTGCTAACGCAGATATATGGGTATATCAGTGGTGGATATACTGGATAGGCCCACTGTGAGGCAATGACTTGGTGTCATGAGTTATTCTCATAAGTGATAGGAGATGTATTGATCCCTTGACCTGAGGTCATTGGCCATTCTATATGGTTAGGGACATGCTTTGATACAACCTAACACCTCGCCGTAATTGGGAGGTAATAATGGTTGTCCTTGAGAATGTCACGACCCATATGAGAAGGTCAATGTACAGACAAAGGATTTGCCCCTTCCTGAGGGCAGCTTGATATCCATGGAGCTCCTCTATGGTTCTATGACTGAAAGTGTATGGCCATACCTAGGTGAGAACCTGATTTAGTCATAGCCATGTTATTGGGTGAAAATAAGTGGTTACACACTTGTCTAATCGAATATCAGTTCGGCAAAGAGACTGTAATGCATCTATACCTAGTCGCGATAATGGGGATGTCAATGTCAATATCTATTCCAATGACCTGGGTAGCGGCGATGCACTGCTAGGTGCCACTCACTGCTTGTGGTGACCTTTGGTCAGCACTGCCAGCGTCAGAGGAACCTATAGAGTCACACACCAAGATACTTGAGTTCTCGTATTGATTGGGAAGCCTTATGATCGAGTTATTGGATAGTTCGGATCGATTTGGGAGATTTCATCAGCGCCAATGGGCCTGATGAGATAGATGATAGTTATTGGAGCCAAACTTCATTTTTTGGCAGGTTGACCCGTATTTGACCATGGTTGGTCACATTTGGATTAGGGTTGCATTGGATTGGATCCAATTGCTTAATCAACTCATGCAATGAAGTTTGGGCTTGCTCATTATCCAATGAGTCCCAATAACAAGTTCTCATGAAGAGATGAGAGGCTAAAAGGGTGTAATGGGGAGAAAACTTTTCCCGTAGGCGTCTATGGGCATAATGGGGAGAAGTGGCACAATTTGCTTCTTATTGAAGCTTTTGGCACCTTGCCCCTTTGTCCTTGATGGAAACCTTGCCTCTATGGCAAGGGATGGGGCGCATGAAGCATGTTGGACATGTATAGAAAGCTTTGGGCGCATATGGATAGGTTGAATGAGGTTTATGGTAAAGTCTTGGAGACTTTCCTTACCTCAAACCCTAACCCTAGCCGCCCCTTTCTCTATGAGTTGCGCCCCCCCCCCCCTCCTCCCCCTTAAGCCTTGTGTTACCGCCCCTTGCTCTATTTATATCCTAGAGATGTGCAAGAGCTCTCATGATTCAACTCATTGGCGTGAGCACATCAAAGGCGTGAGCAAAGGGCAAGGGCGAGAGCAAGAAGAGGGGCGCAACTAGTCTCACAGGTCACTAAGGGTAGGATAGCTCCCACTAAGTCTAGCCTAACATCATTGGGTTCAAGTTCTTCCTTAGGCTTAGGTGAGATTGATCTTAAAGGTGTGGACTTAGTATGACCTATATGGATGTTAAGAGAGTTTTCCCTAAGTTGGTTGAGTCCTTGATTAGGTCCTAGGGACAACATGGGTTGACTTGGAGGTAAGTCTTCTATGGGTTCCCTGGTAAGATTTGTGGTACTAGACTCAAGTAGGATAGAGAGATCATCAAGCTCGGGTTCTATTACTAGCTTCTTATGACTTTCTTCTACCTTAATCATCAAGGCTTTCCTAGGGCACTCCTTAGCAATGTGTCCAATCTGTTTACACTTATAACATGTCAACTTAGTTGTGGTTGTTTGTTCTCTAGGCAGTGGCCTAGCTTGAGAGGTGTTGGGGTTGACAGAGGTTTGACTAGGGTTTTGTAGGAGTGGTTGGCTTGGTTTGGGTTCATCTACCTTACCCTTACTAGTTGAAGTTCTAAGTTCTTTGGGGAGGGAAGGGTTTAACCTAATCTTTTGCCTTTCATGGCTGAAGACATAGGTGTTAGTCCGACCGTAGTGGACTACATCCATATCATAGAGCCAAGGGCGCCCCAAAAGAATTTGGGCTATGTCCATGGTGATGATGTCACACCAAACATTGTCCTCATATGTGCCAAATTGAATAGGCACTAGGCATCGATGGGTCACGGGGACACTAGTTTGGTTAACCCAAGAAATGTCATAGGGGTTAGGCCTTGGTTCTATTTTGAGGTTCAGCTTAGTGGCAGCTATTTGGGAGACTGCATTAAGACTGCTTCCTCCATCAATTACCACCTTGCACAAGTGACCATGACACTTGGTGTAAGTGTGGAAGATGCTGGTCCGTCGCCAGTCTTCAGTAGGTGCAGGCTCAACAATGGCACATCTTACTACTCCTAAGGTGTTGAAGATGTTATCACTACTATCATGGTTAAGACCATAGTTAGCACCGGATTTAGTAGTCATTTTGGAAAACAAGTATGGCTTTTGAAATTAGAGCCCTAAGGTGGTAAGATATAGATGGTCTTTTCTTTCAAACACCTAGGTCCAAAAATCGTCCTAGTAGTAGAAAATTAAGATTTTGGTCTTGTAAAATTCTACTCTAAGATCCTAAGCTCTGATACCAAGATGATGGGGGTGGGAATCATGCAAGCATTCAAACATCGTATTTTGAAAACATTTGTTATTTAGGATATAACTATGAAACCCATTTAAACTAACGCTTTTGCACCATAGTTTTTTTGTAATTTTATAATAAGAAAATCAAAATTAAACATGCTGTTCTAGGAAAGAGGTAAATCTATTCATGCAATTCTAAGAATGCGATAAATGACAAAATTGTAAAGAATGCTCACCTTGCGGCCCTTGAGAATGGAAGGGCCAACCTTCCCGTTCTTCACCGGTCCAATGGTGGAACAACACGAAGTAGGGCCCTATGAGCTTACATCCATGGCATTACAGCATCCCACACATGTGTAGGTGAGTGAGTGATAAAAGGTTAAATGTCTTTACAAGCAAAACTTCAAGAGGGAGGTTAGGCCTCCTAGTTCTCTTGCCTAACAAAAAATAGACTAAGCTATTTAGAGAGAGGGGGAACTTGCACCAAGATGGACCTCCATTCCATACGCCATAATCCTACAATAATTAAGCAAGAGTGTAGAGACGTGTTCTCCATTATGCATAGGAACAAAATAGGGAAGGAAGGACTTAGCTGAGTTGGCAAGCAAGCAGGCTGAGAGTTGGCGTGAAGCCTCGGCTCCCATCGGCTGGGAGGGGGATCACCGGAATAGTAATTCCAGCTGCAGCTCTCGCGTCGTTGATGGTTGTAGAGGCGAGGGGAAGGACGGCCAGCAGAACTCGAGGCTGTAGGGAGGAGACAGGCGCTGGTGACGAGCAATATCAGGAGTAGGGGCGAACTGGTTTGGGCGGTGAGCCTCCTCCGGTGGCGCCGTCGGCTGGCGGTGATTGTAGGGTGTGAGGAGCTTCGTCGTCGACGCTTTCCGACGAGTTCTGATGGTCAGAGGCTGCGCCTGGGCGTTGGAAGACAGGCGGCGATAGCGCTGCACTGCTTCCGCCAGGAAATGCGGCTAGGAACAGGGGTGGCCGGCGTCCATCGTACACTGCACGAATGCCCGATCTGCTACAACTGAAGGCTCCTCAGGTCAGGGCGAACTCGTGGCCGAAGTTTGGGAGCAAGCGGTGGCCGGTCGGAGGCGATCGACGTCAAACAGTTGGAGGAGGCGAAAACAGGGGCGGAAGGCTGGGCGTCACCGGAAATCTCCCGATTCCGGCAATCCAGCCGTCGGATGGAGAGATCCTTCCGACTATGGGTTCGTCCAGAGGAGAAGAAGGCGTGGTCAAGATTTCAGCTCGATCCGCTTCCTGGATCGGCAGCACGATAGTGACGACGCGGCAGAGGTGTGTTACTTGCGTGATGGGTTGATGCAGCAGGATAGAACTTCCAAATCCATGGAAGTTTAGAGAACAAGAGGAGATCCCAAATCCATGGGAGATTAGAGGAGGGAAGATCCCAAATCCATGGGAGAACAAGAAGCTAAAGCATCAATTTCATTTTCAAAATCTGGTCTACCCGATTACATGGGAGAATACATCTTTATAGGCAAGTCTTGTTGCTGTGAATCTCTAAACCTTCTAGCCGTTGGTTGCAGTCCCCAACGTTTACTTCTCTTTCTGGCAAGCTGCAACTTCTGTCTTCCATGCTTTCAAATTAGCAGCTTCCTGCATTTGCTTCAATGACTGAAAGCGGAGAGATTGACCAAAAATTCTTCTTTGAGCTAGGCACGTAAACAAGCTAGAATCAACTTGTCACTCTTGATGTCTTGTAGGCTCCATTGGGCTTCTTCTTTGGGCTGGTCTTCAACTCTTTTTGCCTGCTGAATTTAAGCTTCATCTTTGGGCTAGATGAAGTCTTGGCTTGAGCTTAAGTTGAGCTTGAGCTGAATTTTCTTTGACTTGAACTAGCTTGAGCTTACCAAAATAAGATGCAAATTTGTCCTAAACTACCATGATGCATGATTACATTAATAATGTTTACAATGCATAAAATGAGATGCATGCTAATTTAAAATTATCTAATCTAAATGCATAAAATGAGATGCATGCTAATTTAAAACTATCTAATCTAAGATGCCATGCTATGCAATGCAAGGTAAATGGAGTGTTAGGAGTTTAGGGTAACCTTAAACTCCACTTGTACCTCCTTGGATCGTGGCGCCTGACTACATCACAGTTACTGTAGCTTCATGATTTTCGGCTAGATTTTGCATATTTGTGTTGGTTAATTGAATGATTATGGCACCGAGGAGACCTGTGAGGACTAGACTCTATGGGGCAGTGATGAAGAGTAGATATATTGGACCAGCCCCACGGTACATGTACAGGATGGTATCTGGAGTCTTACCAGATACTTTTGAGAGGATTATCTATGATGACCCAAAGCCCGAGACTTAGACGTAGACATTAGACGCTCCGAGCACACCTATAGCCCCCAGTACCTCACAGGCTATGCCTGAGCCAGCTAGTTCTCCAGAGTTGGAGATTATTTCTAAGCGGCCTACTGATAGGCCAGAGAGCCGCGATCTGAGGATCACTAGACGGTACGCTAGAAAGCGTACCAGGCGCTCCTCATCTACCTGGGGGGAGAGTTACTAGATGTCTCTCGCCTATACCAGAGATTACCGAGATGCCAGTAGTACCCCCAGGCCAGCTCTAGTGACTGTTGAGATGGAGCATACTGATGAGCAGCAGACGACTCTTACTCCTATGAATGAGGAAGAGGCTACTACTTCTGAGCCTCTTTCAGATTTACCAGTGTCTGCCGCGCTCCTACCGATACTCAGTCTATGGAGGTGGACACTCCAGATAATTCTGTTCACACCCCCGAGATTCCTTCTCCATCTTCAGCTCAGGGAGACTTGCCAGGCCCTGAGGCTGCTACACCTGAATTATCTGATGATGAGGAGGGATCTCTAGATATTTTTGCTGACTTACCAGAGATTTCAATGGACATTCTAGAGCTATCTGAGGCTCCTAAGACAGCACCTCCTGCACCTAAGATACCGCATGATCCTGAGGTGCCTATCCTAGCTTCAGCATCGCTAGCACGCTCATCAGAGATTCACCTTCCGTTACCTGAGCAGTTACTGGTCGTATCTTTAGAGCCATCATCTCCAGAGTTGCCTCCTCCAGTAGTAGAGCCTGAGATAGTAGAGAGGAGACAGGCGCAATCTCCACCTCCTGTCCTAGTTCTCTATCCATGACAAATCAGATATAGGAGTAGGGACCAGGAGAGGAGATACCGAGCTATGACAGCTAGAGGGGTTCTTAGCACCAGATATTGGGATGACCAGACTTTGCAGACCCTTGGATTGTTCGATGACATCTAGTGGATGTTCTCGAACATAGGGTGGCAGGACTTCTATGTTGGGAAACCCTAGGGATATTTTATAAATTTTGACATTACAGATTACATATGCAGCAGAAGAATATCCCCGAAATAGGCCGGTCCCAAAAACCCAGTGAAGATCGTCTTGCGAGGGGGTCAACATGATGAGATAGAAAGTACCTAGAAGCAAGAGGTGTCGATGTCGTTGTAGACGCCCAAGTGTGCGCCCTCTACAGTCTGGCACACACGGATGCCTCTAGTCCTCTTTTTCCATGTCCGGTGCTAGCCTCGGGAAGAAGATCTAAGCTTTATGTGTCTCCTACACCACTTGCGCCACCTTCAAAGGAAGAAGTGCCAAGAGGAAGGAGGAAGAATGAGATGCCGCCAAGATCTAGTCACACTTGTGCCAAGAGGAGAAGAGGAACAAATGCTTGCGGCTAGAGGATGGAAGAAGGATGCGCCACTCTGATTACTCTCGCCCTTGCCCATTGCTCACACCAATTAGATAGCTTCCAAGGCCTCACGTATGCATGCTATTATATAGATGCAAGAGGCGGCAAGGCAAAAATGGGGTTGGCGCAAAAACATGAAAGAGTATGCGGCTAGGGTATGAGAGGGGAGGTAATTAGGGTTAGGGTTAAGGAAATTCTCCAAGAGCTTTCCATAAACCATTTCCACTTAGCCATATGCGCCCCAAGACTTTCCTAAGAAATCCTCCAAGCCATATCTGCCCCAAGACTTGCCATAAAGGCAAGCATACCATCCAAGGATCAAGGGCTAGGCGCCAATTGCTTCCTTATGAAGCAAATTGCGCCAACTTCTCCCCATTATGCCCATCGGCGCCAATGGGGGGAGTTTTATCCCCATTATACCCTTTTAGCCCATTATCTCTTCATGACAATTTGTTATTGGGCTTCATTGGATAATGAGCTAGCCCAAACTTCATTACAAAGGTTGATTGAGCTATTGGATCCAATCCAATGCATCCTTAATCCAAATGTGACCAACCATGATCAATTTCAGGTCAACCTGCCAAAAATGAAGTTTGGCTCCAATAACTCTCTTCCATCTCATCAGGCCCATTGGCGCTGATGAAATCTCCCAAATAGATCCGAGCTATCCAATAACTCGATCATAAGGCTTCTCGATCAATACGAGAACTCGAGTATCAAGGTGTGTGACTCTATAGGTTCCTCTAACGTTGGCAGTGATGACCTAAGTTCATCAGAAGCAATGAGTGGCACCTAGCAGTGCATCGTTGCTACCCAAGTCATCGGAATGGATATCGACATCGACATCCCCATCATTGCAATTAGGTACAGATGTATTACAGTCTCTTTGCCGAACTAATATCCGATTGGACAAGTGTGTCATCACTTGTTTTCACCCAATCCCATGGTCATGACTAAATCAGGTCTTCACCAGGGTATGGTCATATACTTTTAGTCATAGAACCATAGTGGAGCTCCATGGATATTAAGCTTCCGTCTAGAAGTGGCAAATCCTCTATCTGTACATTGACTTTCTCATATGGGTCGTGACATGCTCAATGACAACCGTTATTACCTTCCACTATGGCGAGGTGTTAGGTTATATCAAAACATATCTTTAACCATATAGAATAGTCAATGACCTTAAGTCAAGGGATCAATGCATCTCCTGTCACTTGTGAGGATAACTTATGACACCAAGTTATTGCCTCACAGCGGGTCGGTCCAGTATATCAACCACTGATATACCGATATATCTGTGTTAGCACCTCGTGCCTAACCAGCCCACATACCAGTCTCACATGTACCAGAGTTGTCACATATCTGCTCAAGTACTTGACTGGGGACTATAGTTTGAGCGCATATCCAATCTATCTCGAGGGACATTATCATGTAAGTACACAATAGCAGATGTAAACAAATAATGATGACGACAATGCCAGAATGATATATAAGAAGTATCAGTGTCAAGTAGTACAAAGATGGACCAAAACTAGGTCTCAGGGCATATACACTAACATTCTATCGCCAGAAGCATCTTACGTATGTTCAGTTGACCCTGGAGTTTTTCAGTTCTGTCCAGATCACATTGCACAACTATGATGACAGAGATCCAGGGCGTATGGCCTTCCGGTTGGGGAACCGGGACCATGATCTTATGTTGGACCAGATTGGTCACATATTTGGATTTCCCACTGCTGGCACTAGACATCGCCCTCGTGAGTACTCCGATAGGACCTTCTGGAGACAAATATCTGGGGAGGGAGGATTTGATCTGAGGACCGCCAGAGCTACACATCTATCCAGCCCAACATTTAGATACGTGTATCGGGTACTTGTGCACACCATTGTTGGGAGATCAGAGAGAGATGGGATGGTCAGAGCTTCAGAGTTATTTTTCTTATGGACCATATTAATCGGATTCCTTGCCAGCACCCCATTTTACCTTGTGAAACAGATTCAGAAGGTAGCTAGGGCGCAGAAGGGGGTTTTAGTGATGGGTGGCATGATCATTGTTGCACAAAATCCGCAAGCGCACGGCTTACCGATGTAGTACTAAAGATATCGTTCCCACAGGGATGGACTGTCAAGTACCAAATATTCTGATCTTCGATAGCTAAGCGAGTAAAAATCTCGATGGATAACGTAGACTAAGTAGAGAGCGTAGCAATACTAGTATCTTACTGATGTGAGAGAAATCGGGAATCGGGGTTCACCACGTCTATCAACTTATAAGCGAAATGAAAAGTACTGCTTATAAAATCTTTAGAAAACCAAGGAAATGTTCTCTTGAGCCCGTACCCCTCTCGGGCGTTCAACTCAGCAATCTACTAAGTCAGTCTCCTACTCTCGCGGTGGACGACTCAATAATCTACTTAGCTAGTCTCCTACTCTCGCGGTGGACTAAGCATAAGCAGACCGAGTAGAACGAGGACACAATCCCCAAGTGGTCTCTACGACTCTCGTAAAAGAGCACACAAGATCAATCAAGGAGGATCTGTTGATTGCAATTCACCTCTCAGATTTTACCACAATCAACTAAAGTGTGAAAACCGATCTGGCCAAAAATCGATAAACACGAATGAAACAAACCAAGATCAAATGGCTTCGAAAGATAATCATAAAGCAATTTTCAACATTAACACTTACAAATCGATAAGACGGGCTACGCCCAAATCCTAATTGAGATTTTACGCTAGTACATACATGGTTGCAACAAGTACAAGCCTTTTGATTCGAACGTAGAGGAAACTTAACAAAGTAAGGATGAGAAATGAATCAAGACAAACTCGTTTCTCTCCTCCTTTGATGTCACCTTCCTTCTCCTTGGAATGGCTTGCGTCCTTGTTCCGCCACCGAACCTTGAGCTCTAAAGCGAAAATCCTCCTCTCCTTTCTTCTCTCTTGCGAGCTCTCGCCTCCTCTCCTCGGAATAAGTATGGTAGCGCCCTCTCCTCTTGGGTCCATTATATAGGAAGTGGGTGGCTCTTCAAATTCCGTATTTAATTCGGAATTAAATTTTGAATTAAACTCTAGAATTAACTCTGAAATAAATCCTCCATCATGGCTCTTAATGACGTGTCCCTTCGTATTCGGCATTAAACTCCCATAATGATCCTTGTAACTCCCGTATTTATAGCTTGTAACGGAATTGCATTAATTGCAGGCTCATTAATTCCGAAACCTTCGGACACTCTTGCGTCGGATGCGCAATTTTCGTTGAGAGGCAATGCACGGCCATGACCGTGATTTTCTTGTCGAGGGCGTCTTTATCCGAAGTCGAAGATTTTACGATCGCGTCTGCCTATGCTCGTATAAAAATGGGTCCTTCATACCAACATGTAGATTATGGCCCCCGCTGTAACTCTTGAAGTTACTCCCGTATACAACCAAACTTTGGGTCGAGATTCCTAATTCACTCAGATATGTAAATGTACGTCCATGTAGCTCCAAAAGTGAGTGAATTAACCTGTATTTAAGCAAACACGACCGTAAGTGAAGCTTCTGAAGAAAGTCACTAAAATAAGCTGGAAAGAGATGTAAAAGCATGAAAATAGGCCTCGTTTCGCAGGTAAATATAGGTCATAAAGACTATATAAATACGAAACATCAAAAATCTCTCAGACTTAAATCAATGCTTGTCCCCAAGCATAAAAACAGATAAGAGTGGTGAGAAGAAAAGGAAGAAATCATGCCAAGCTTGTGAAATATTTTGTCCCAGGAAGATAACATTATTGTAAAACCTCAGCAAGCCAGGGAATTTAAGGTAATCATCTATCATTAGGAATAAAGGTGTGAAGATCAAAACACAAAATCAGATGAGGCTCACCTCCATGAGCTGCAATAATCCTCTGTTTGGAGAATACACTCTATTTATACCTGATTCAACCAAATATATCAGTTGGAAAAATACCAATGCACTCTTATTTGAAAATTTTTTTCCCCTCAAAGTTTTTCTATTCGGACTTCAACTCATGTCTTAGGTACCACTGCCAATTTTACGCAGTGCCAAGTAGAGGAGTCCTTTTTTTTGTTGTTTTTTTTTGTGAGGAGACTATAACTATAGACAAGCGCATTGATTGTTCCCAACAAGTAAGGAGAATTAGGCTGTTAGAGTTTATATACCTTTACAGAAGGATCAATAGTATGCTTTTGAAAGTAAAAACCCAAATCAAAAATTGGGTCTTTCACTCCACAATCCTTTTCCATCAAATAAGACATTGGAATAAAATTCCTGACTTGACCTAAGAATTAGAACATAATGATATCTTCCCATGGATTCAATAAATTATTAAGCTATCGTGAGTTCATCAGGGATAATATCATCAATTAAGAAAAAAAAATCATTTATCAAGATCAAGAGTGCAGCCCAACACAAGAACAAAACACATCTTATCATCAGATTAGGACTGAATTATGCGTAACAGTTTTAAAATCGAACTTAAGTAAACTACATAATAACTTCAGAAGAGAAGTTAAGAGTAACAGCATCTTAGAGTAATGTAGTGTATCAAAAACCCATAATAAGTCTCCCAGACTTAAGTTATTCGCAGTTCCTTATGCATCAAAAGTTATCTTCGAAAGGTGAAGATTGGAGTCAACTCACTAAGGACAGTGTGATCCCACATCATCGTCTGAACTTATTTCCACAGGATCTTCCTCATGCAGTGGGTCCTCATGGGGTTCTTCAGCAGCATCTGCCATGTGATGAAGCACTGGTGCTAAGTTGGCTTGCAGCATGGTAAGGGACTGCCACAGAGAACTCAAGAATTGAGCCTGTTGGCGCTGCTCATCCTGGATTTGTTGTTGTGTTGCACCAAGATGAGTGAAGCCATCACTAAGTTCTTGCCCAATACGTTTATTAGCCTCCCACATTTCTGAAAGAAACAAATCAGTATCAGATGAGGAAATTCCACCAAGGTTGAAATTAGTACCAGAGGACGAAGGCGGCACTGGAGCTAGTGGATGGACACAACTGCAGAGTTCAGGAAAAAGGCGCCAGTTCTTTTTGTCCCTAATGGTAGTCCGTTGCCGGTCTGGAAGTTTAAATGTAGGAATGCTACCGTGAAAAACTAGTGCATAAACACCTTCCTTTTGCACAATCATTTGTATTGCCTCACAATATTTCAAGTTCAGTCGAGTATCCCCTTTTGCGGTTTCTATGCCGATCAATGGTATGTCGAGGGCTAATGCGATCCGAGTAATAAGTCCCCCCATTACTATGGCACCTGTCTTTGCTGTAGCCACTTGAATCAGATGTTTAGCGAGATAGAAAGCAGTGTTTATTTTAACCGGGGACAACATGCACCATAAGAACAGTACCTCAGTATATTGCACTCCTCCCTCATTGTCACCCCGACCAAAGATAGTATGAAGCAGAGAGTGATATATATATCGCAGGACGGGATTGCTGATTTCAATGGCCCGCGCTCCTTTTGCTGAAACTGCTTGAGCGCTGCTGATGGTGGTCCAGAAGGTACGCACATCAAATTCTTGAGGAACTAAGCATGTACCATCTGTAGGGAATCCGAAAATCTGATTAAGTTGTCCCAATGTGAGGGAATATTCATGATTGTTTATACGAAAAGTGATGTAACCAGGATTATCATCAGAATACAGACTTATATTCACTTCCAACGAACTCAAAAATTCTAATGTCAATGGTACGAAAGTAGAATGAGTCATATTAAATAAGTTACTCCACCCCATCCGTTCATATAGCCACGCGACATCTTCATATATCCCCAAAATCATCATGGACTGCTTATCTAAGTACTGCGTGGGTAATACCTGACATTGCAGCAAGTTTGAATACCGAGATTGTTGCGCATTATTACAGAATTGAATACTCCGGGGAGTAGAGTCTGCTGTTTGTGGAGAGATCGGCGGAAAATCATGATGCAGCATGGCTCTGAAATGAATCGAGTTTCCTACATGCTTGCGGGCAGTCTGCTTAAAGCGCATTTTGGAGCTGATGAAGTTCAGTGAAGAGGAAATGATTAGTAGTATCAACGCGAAGAGATGCTTCAAAAGGCGACGCCGTAGAAGGATCTCGTAGCTTGGATTGAAAGGAAGAATCACCGCCAGCAATAAAATCTTTGCGCTGAGAAATCAGTCGCGTCCTGATGAGTAAACTTCGAGTGCGGGGGTTCCGTATCGCTGCTGCTGAAGTTGCGCCAGAAGGAGCCGCTTCTTGTAGGTGACTCGTCGGGCGAAGAGAAGAAGCAAAGAACGCGTCAAGCCGTCCTCAGGTTCGTCTGGAACAGCGAAGCAGAGACTTCGCCATTGGCAAAATGAGTTCGACGAGCTCGGAATGCCAGGTGGAATTTTCGCACGTAGAAGTCCGGTGGAGTAATCGTCTGTGTAAGAGGAAGTTGCCAAGTGTTCTGCAGATTCGCCGGAGGGAGGAATCAGGAGCAATCGTCCGTATTGTTGCCGCTGAAATGAGGGGATCGACTTAAAAAGGGTAAGCGGCCTCAATGAAAACGTCTCTCGTTGAAGTTCAGGGGGTAGGAGCAGCGCGTGTAACTCGCCGTTCCCAAGTTGGTGGCGACGAATTAGTGGATTAATTGAAGGCGGCGCTTAATTAATCCAGGTCGGCGATGATTTCAGGTAAAGGCGAAAAGAGTCGGTGCTCCTGGTGGATTGAATGTCGCCTTCTGCTCCTTGCTTAACGGAAGGCTTTCAAGGGCTTCCGTTGAATGATTCCGGGCGGCTGGAGTAGTTTATCACGATAGAGGAGGGCATCCGTAGTTATAGCAGCGATCAGCGAACGGAAGGAGCGAACAAGGAAATCAATTATCGGAGGTCGGCTGAGGTTGCAAAAGATGAGGCGCCGACTTAACTCCAAAAATCGACGAACGGCTGCAGATTTGATTTGCAGATCAATTGAAATCCCCAATTCAATTTGCTGTGAGCGGCGGAATTTGCACAGCAACTGGTAACTGCTGCAAACGGCAAACGGCAAGCGGCTGCAGATTTGTTTGATATGGAGGCTGAAATTCAATTGAGATAGAGACACGTGGAAGCTTTAATTGAACTTCATTTGTTGACTGTGGTTGACATTGAATCTCCAATTTGGCGTGGAAGCACGTGAAAGTTGTTCAATGTAGAGATTTCATTTTGTTGACTTTAATAGCAAATGTTGACTGAAAATCCAATTGGGTTTAGCATTTGATGTGGCAGCTGATTTTAATCTGTTGCGATGGTTAAATTCCAGAAGGCTTTGACCATAGCTTGCAAAAGGAAAAATGTAAGTAGGAAAATATAAAATAAAATAAAAATGCACGTAAATATAAAAGAACTTGGACTGCCTTCCAAGGAGCGCTTGTTTAACGTCGTTAGCTCGACCGTGGTTGAATTCATCCGACTGGGTCAAAAAGAAGCAGAGTGACCCTAGTATTCACGGACTCATGGCCATAATAGTGTTTGAGTCGTTGTCCATTGACTTTGAAAGGATTATCCTTATCGCGATATATCTCTACTGTCCCGTAAGGGTAAACTCTTTTAATAGTAAATGGCCCCGACCATCTGGTTCGTAACTTTCCAAGGAATAGCCGGAGTCGTGAGTTAAATAGTAAGACTGATTCTCCGACCTTGAAATCTTTTCGCACAATGCGTCGATCATGAAATTTCTTTGTGCGTTCCTTATAAATCCTGGCATTTTCGTATACTTCTAGACGCATCTCATCCAGAGCGTTCAAATCCAAACATCTTTTCTCTCCAGCGCTTTTCAAATCAAAATTCAATGTCTTGATTGCCCAGTATGCTTTGTGTTCCAACTCGACAGGCAAATGACAAGACTTGCCGTAGATCATTTGGTACGGGGACATTCTGATTGGAGTCTTGTAGGCAGTACGGTATTCCCACAATGCGTCATCGAGTTTGAGCGACCAGTCAGTCCTAAATCATGAAACAGTCTTCTCTAAAATCTTTGTCAATTCCCTATTTGAAATCTCTGCTTGTCCACTCGTCTGAGGGTGGTACGGTGTAGCCATCTTGTGGGTTACCCCATGCTTTTTTAGCAGAACTCCAAAATTTCTCTCAATGAAATGAGATCCACCATCACTAATAACGGCACGAGGGACTCCAAATCGAGGAAATATTATCTTCTTAAATAATTTAATCACCACCTTGGAATCGTTCGTTGGCGAGGCGAGGGCTTCCACCCACTTCGACACATAGTCCACCGTGACTAGTATGTATTTGTTCCGGCAAGAAGAAGGGAATGGCCCCATAAAATCAATGCCCCATACTTCAAAGATTTCTAATTCCAAAATCTCATTAAGTGGCATTTCATCTCTTCTTGATATGTTGCCAGTGTGTTGGCATCGATCACAGGTTTGCACAAAGTTCCTTGCATCGCGGAATAAGGTGGGCCAGTAAAATCCTGATTGAAGTACTTTAAATGCTGTCTTAGATGCACCACAATGTCCTCCGTAAGCAGATGAATGACACTGATGAAGAACATTCGTATATTCCTCCTCAGGTAAGCATCTTCGATAAATGGAATCAGCACAACGTCGATATAAAAATGGATCATCCCAGTAAAAGTATTTTGCATCGTGTATGAATTTTCGCTTTTGCTGATAAGAAATATCGTATGGGAGAATACCTGCTACGACATAATTTACTATGTCAGCGTACCAAGGAGAATTCATGGCGGAGATAGCGAACAGCCTTTCATCTGGGAATGAGTCATCGATCTCCTCTTCTAGCTCTGCTTCTTGCTCTTGCATAAGACGTGAGAGATGATCGGCCACAAAGTTGTCAGTTCCACGTTTGTCTTTGACCTCAATGTTGAACTCCTGGAGTAGAAGAATCCAACGGATAAGCCTCGGCTTTGCATCCTTCTTGTTCATCAGGTACTTGATGGCTGTGTGATCAGTAAAGATAATAACTTTAGAATTGATCAAGTAAGACCTAAATTTACTAAGAGCAAAGACAATCGCAAATAGCTCTTTCTCAGTTGTAGTGTAATTGATCTGCGCATCGTCCAAGGTACTGCTAGCATAGTAAATAGCATGTAGCTTTTTATCCTTTCGCTGTCCAAGTACTGCTCCCACAGCGAAGTCGCTAGCGTCGCACATAAGTTCGAACGGTAATGACCAATCAGGAGATTGCATAATTGGTGCGGAAATGAGTGCCTCTTTGAGTTTCTCAAAGGCTGTATTACAATCCTGGTCAAAGCGGAACTCAACGTCTTTGCAAAGCAAATTGGTCAAAGGGCGTGCGAGTTTAGAGAAGTCCTTTATAAATCGGCGATAGAATCCTGCATGCCCTAAAAAACTTCTAATTCCTCTTACGGTAGTTGGCGGGTGCATCTTCTCGATGACTTCGACTTTTGCTCTGTCGACTTCAATTCCTGCCTCAGAGATCCGATGACCAAGAACTATGTCTTCTCTTACCATAAAATGGCATTTTTCCCAATTCAAAACTAAGTTGGTTTCCTCACAGCGTTGCAGCACTTTTGAAAGATTAGATAGACATTCTTCAAATGAACTCCCATAGACAGAAAAGTCATCCATGAAAATGTCCATAAATTCTTCATTGAAATCAGAAAAAATTGACATCATACATCTTTGGAATGTTGCTGGGGCATTGCATAGTCCAAACGGCATTCTCCTGTATGCGAAGGTTCCATATGGGTATGTGAATGTAGTCTTTTCTTGGTCTTCTGGGTGAATTGGAATCTGCAAGAATCCAGAAAAACCATCAAGAAAGCAGTAATAGGAGTTATGCGCTAACCGTTCGAGCATCTGATCTATAAAGGGTAATGGGAAGTGATCCTTTCGTGTAGCTTTATTCAACTTTCGGTAGTCTACGCACATTCTCCATCCAGTTACTGTTCGCATCGGTATCAGTTCATTATCTTCATTTTTTACCACGGAGACAGCACCCTTCTTAGGTACCATGTGGATCAGACTGACCCATTGGCTGTCTGAAATAGGGTAAATGACACCTGCATCTAAAAGCTTTAGTATCTCCTGTTTCACAACCTCTTTCATACTCGGATTGAGCCGGCATTGAAATTCAATGGAAGGTTTGCTTCCCGGTTCTAACCAAATCCTATGAGAACAAATAGAAGAATCTATTCCTTTGATATCATCTAAGGAATATCCAATTATATTGCGATGTAATCGCAGTTCAGCAAGCAAGAGGTTAATTTGATTCTCCGTCAGATTAGAATTCACAATAACAGGTAGGGTTGAATCAGAATCAAGAAACGCATACCTCAGATTTGGTGGTAATGATTTCAACTCTACCTTTGCAGATTTTACTATCCTTTGGTCATCAACAAGTGGTTTAGGCCTTACTGTCGTAGGGTTGACTTCACTCGCGGAGTCGAGAAGTGTCGCGTAGGCCTTCGCTTCCTCGTCCTGTTCTGTGTTTCCATTTTCCAAAAGACAAACCTCAAGAGGGTCTATCTTTGATCTGCTAAGTTCATGCACATCAACATCATCATCAACAACATCGATGCTACAACAAGATCCTGCAAGACAAGGTTTCTTCATACTTGCAGACAAATCAAATTCAATGTTTTCTTCACCACCAGTCAAAGACAACTTCCCATTCTTTACGTCTATCACCGCTCCTGCTATAGCAAGGAACAGTCTTCCTAAAATAATAGGTAGCTTAACATCCTCTTCCATTTCCAACACTACAAAATCAACTGGGATGAAAAAGTTACCGACTTTAATGGGGACGTCCTCCAAAATCCCAGCTGGTTTGCGTATGGACTGGTCAGCGAGTTGTAGGGAAATTGTCGTGTCCTTTACATCCCCAATATCTAGCCTCCTACAAATAGAAGATGGCATTAGACTTACGCTTGCCCCTAAGTCGCAAAGGGCATTCTCAAAAGATAAATCCCCTATTTGGCAAGGAATGGAAAAGCTTCTAGGGTCTTTTAGCTTTTATGAGATCTTCTTTTGAATTATGGCATTACACTCTTCAGTGAGTGCCACTGTGGCATGGTCTTCCAGTTTTCTTCTATTAGTCAAGATGTCCTTTAAAAACTTGGCATACGTTGGCATCTGCACTAGAGCATCGGTGAAAGGTATATTTACATACAATTTATTCAGAATTTCCAAGAATTTACCGAACTGGCGAGAATGTTTCATCATAATCCACCCCGTGGATTTGCTTGAATCCCTTAGCCACTAGTCTACCTTTATAGGTAACTATGTTTCCATCCATGTCTGTCTTCCTATTGAAGACCCATTTACACCCTATGGGCTTTACCCCATCAGGTAACTCAACCAAATCCCAAACTTGGTTAGCTGACATGGAATCCATCTCGGATCGCATGGCCTCAAGCCATCTCTCAGAGTCCGGTCCACTGACCGCCTCATCATAAGTCCTGGGTTCATCCTCAATGATGAAGATCCCATCATGTTGGGTCGGCAGCGACCCATACCTCTCAGGTGCATGACGAATTCTCCCAGACCTACGTGGGGCCTGTGTCTGAGCCTCAGGTTGCCTAGCAACTGGTATAGGTGGCTCAGGTTCCATCTCAATGTCTTGTGGTTGCACTTGGACCTCGTCCAAGTCAAACTTCCTCCCACTAACTTCTTTCATGAGAAATTCTTTCTCAAGAAAGACAGCACCCCGAGCAACAAAAACTTTATTCTCGGTGGGAACATAGAAGTAGTAACCCTTAGTTTCCTTAGGGTACCCCACAAACACACATTTATCAGATCTAGGTTCTAGCTTGCTAGAATCCTGACATTTGACATAGGACTCACATCCCCAGATCCTGATAAAAGTGAGATTAGGGCGTCTCCCACTCCATACCTCGTATGGTATCTTAGAGACACTCTTAGACGGAACATTATTTAGTATCAGAGAAGTTGTCTCAAGTGCATGACCCCAGAATGAGGGAGGTAGAGTTGCATGACTCATCATAGACCGAACCATGTCCAACAAAGTTTGATTTCTCCTTTCAGATACACCATTCCATTGAGGTGTTCCAGGAGGAGTGAGTTGGGAAAGGATCCCACACTCTCTCAGATAGTCAAAGAACTCACCGCTCAGGTACTCTCCTCCACAATCTGATCGAAGAGCCTTAATGGATCTACCAAGCTAGTTCTCTACTTCATTCTTGAACTCCTTGAATTTCTCAAAGGATTCAGATTTATGTCTAATCAAGTAGACATAACCATACCTACTGAAATCATCAGTAAAGGTAATGAAGTAGCTGTGTCCTCCTTTGGCTTGTTTATTGAATGGCACACACACATCGCTATGTATGAGATCCAACAAACCTCCTGCCCTTTCACCTGTCTTGGTGAAAGGCGCCTTTGTCATTTTCCCTAACAAACAAGGCTCACATGTATCAAATTCCTCCAAGGAACTTGAATCTAACAATCTATTTGCATGGAGTTGTTGAATGCGATTCTTGTTTATATGGGCTAATCGACAATGCCATAGGAAAGCACCAACTGAACCACTCAGTTTAGTCCTTTTATTATTTATGTTACATATAGAGTTATCCATGTCCAAGACATATAGTCCTTTGCATAAGGTACCCTTCCCATAAAATACATTTGCAAACGAAAAAGAACAAGAGTCCTCTTTTATTTCAAATTTAAATCCTTTCCTTACCAGGCAAGGAATAGATACTATGTTTTTGGTAAGGGAAGGTACATAATAGCAATGATCTAACTCCAATAGAAGTCCAGAAGGCATGGAGAGAGTCAAAACTCCTACAGCAACAGCAGCAACCTGTGCCCCGTTTCCAACTCGTAGGTCAATCTCTCCAGGCCGCACCGATCTACTTTTCTTGAGCCCCTGCATATTTGTACAAATATGAGCTCCACATGCGGTATCCAATACCCATGTCATAGAAGTAGAAAGGTTGACTTCAGTAACATAAATATCTGAGCATGAAGACGAAGCCTTGCTTCTCTTCTTCCCATTCTGAAGTTGCACCATGTCCTTTAACATGTGAGGTAGCCCTCCACATGAATAGCACTTGTTATTCCTGAGCCTTTCCATCTTTATTTTCAGTTCCTTAGTCAAGCCTTTTGGCTCAACATACTGAATTTCTACTTTAAGAGGATTGAGCCTAACCAATTCATCAAAGAGTTGCTTTAGATTAGAAATAATCTCATAAGCACACTTTAATTCATATTGCCCTCGAAGCTCGGGCGACATGTTGGTTAGCATCAATTATGCAACCTCCAAAGTATCAGCCTGATGCTTATCATAAGCATCATTCTCAGCCGCTGAGGCTGAGCATGGAAGTGGGTCAGGAATAGGTTGTTCAAGGACATAGAGCTTCTTCTCAAGCTTGAGTACAATTCTCAAGTTGATATACCAATCCATCAAGTTGGATCCAACCAACTTGTCCTTTTCCAGGATAGATCGCAGTGTCAATCCGCTATGGTTTGTTGCCATTGATCTACAACAATCAAGAAACAACAGATTAGTACTACTTCAAATCATTTAAACTGGACTTGTTTTAAATGATCATGACTGAGATGCACAAAGTGACTCATGCTTCCTAGGGTGGGCACGCCGGCCGATTGCTCTAAGCAATTCCCCTTATTGAGACAGTCTAGGCATTTCATGTCCAGCGAGGGCTGGATACAACATGAAACTCTAACCTCTCAATGATGCCTCTAGACTTTCATGTGGCCGGCACATATGAACTTCTAGTCAAGTCCATTCCTAATCGTTATGCCCAGGGCCAACGAGTTTCCTTGCGAAGGCACGCCAGGTTAAAATGGACTGGGGAAACCATTGCCACCACACACTTTCTAAAGATAAGTGGATGTGTCTCACGAGGGTGGGAAACAGTTCACAACACCACTGATCGATAGCTTAGTGAGGGCTACGCGTTAGAAGGCTACTAGACTTGATATTTTGAATGAGGGTTTTTGAGGTCTCAATTAGTTTTATCTTATGTCTAGCATTACAGGCATGCATTCCTATAGTGATAACATAACGATAAAATAATACAGGCATGCTTTAGCAGATAAGATAAGCAATAAAAGAATGATGTGATCATGACCTATTCAAGACATTGAACCAACCCATGCCAAGAAGGAGGTTCAACTCTTGATCTAGGACTCAAGCCCCAAGACTAGACCTACCTAGCCGACCTCTATCTTGAACTTCAAGGTTGGCTCCAAGGTCCTCCAAGGGTGAATCGCCATCTTGCAAGGTCCAACATAGCTAGCTCACAAGCCCTAAGGCTCGGCCATGCTATGCTTGCGCCACCAAGCAAGCTTGCACCATCTTGCATGCGCCACCAATCCAAGTAGGGTGCTTGTTGCGCCACCAAGCTCCTTCCCTTAATCTTCATCTTAATTTTACAAAAATAAAGAAAAAGATGGCACGCAGGCCGCACAAGGATACATCACAGGCATGCAAGGGGGCTTGACTCATGATCACAACATTATGCACAATCAAGGTATTTACACATGCAATTCTACATGCTCATGAAAAACATAAAATCTGAAATTTTACTTTTTCATAAAACTTGTTTCTTTTTCTCATCTTCTTCTCACAAATCTTTCAGTTATTCGCGATTAATTTTCATGATGATTTCAAAGATCCTCTCAGCTGGTAATTTTGTCAGATCAAGAGACCCGGCCAGTCCGAAGACACAATGCCCGTCCTACTTGACAAAACCACGTGCGCCTTTGATCCTTAAATCATGCAAGAAAAATAACCCAAAAATCTAAAAGAGATTGAAAAGGTGATAGAAACAAGAAACCCTAATTTTTCTACTTTAGATAAACCGTGCGCCATGTATCATGCAATTTTTTAAAAATTGAAATATGGCATGTGAGCATGAAAAGAATGAAAAACATCGTTCGAGTTTCGCAAGTCGCTCTGATACCACTGTTGGGAAACCCCGGGGATATTTTATAACTTTTCAGTGTTTTATCAACACAAATACATAGCACAGCAGAAGAATATCCCCGAAACAGGCCAGTCCCAAAAACCCAGTGAAGATCGTCAAGCGAGAGAGTCGACACGATGAGATAGAAAATACCTTAAAGCAAGATGAGGTCGATGTCAAGGTAGGCGCCCAAGCGTGCGCCCTCTGCAGTCTCACACACACGGATGCCTCGAGCTCTCTTCTTCCACGCCCGGTGCTAGCCTCGGGAAGAAGATCCAAGCCTTGGGAGAGCCCTCCAAGAGACTTGCGCCACCACCAAAGGGAGATGCGCCAAGAACAAGGAGGAAGAAGGAGATGCCGCCAAGAACAAGTTCACCTTTCGCCAAGGAGAAGGGAAGATGAACACTTGCGGTTTGATGGAAAGGATGGAGCCACTCGCCCTCACTTGATCGCCCTCTCAATTGATCACGCCTTCAAGAGAAATTTGTGTGTCGAGAGGGGCAGCCAATGTCTCTATTTATAGAGACCATAGGCGGTTTACTTGTGGCCTCAATTCAAACAAATTGGGTGGCTAGGAGAAGAAGTAGGAATTTAAATCCTAATCTAATTAGGACTCATGTGGGCGCCTTGATCATTCCTAATCCTATTAGGAGTTACATGGACGGTTTGATCAAGACTAGTCCTAATCCAATTAGGACTTAAGTGGGCGACTTGATCAAGTCCTAATCCAATTAGGACTCAAGGGGCGGTTTGATCAAGATTCAAATTAATCTTTGAATCAAGTCCTAATCCAATTAGGACTCTAATTATTTATTTAATTAATTGAATCCTAATCCAATTAGGACTCTAATTAATTCAAATAAATCAGCCCATTTAATCCCACAAAAATAGGACTCTAATTAATTAATTAATTAGCCCTTATTTTATCATGATTAATTAAACTCACATGAGGTATAGGCGCTAACCCTAGTCTAACTAGGGTTAAGCATGTGCCAACCCTTTTCTTCTCCTTGAGCCCATTAAGCTCAACCTTTTCAATGGGCCCAGCCCAAGGTCCATTTTTCATGTTAACCAAGCCCTTGGATCCAATCCAATTTAACCCATGGTCAAATTGGGCTAACCATGGTTAAAATATCGTAAATGGAAGTTGGCTCCAATAAGTCTCTTCCATCTCATCAGGCCCATTGGCGCTGATGAAATCTCCAAAACATATCCGAGTTATCCAATAACTTGATCATAAGGCTTCCCGATCAATACGAGAACTTGAGTATCAAGGTGTGCGACCCTGTAGGTTCCTCTGACGTTGGCAGTGCTGACCTAAGGTCAGCACAAGCAGTGAGTGGCACCTAGCAGTGCATCGCTACTACCCAAGTCATCGGAATGGATATCGACATCGACATCCCCATCATCGCAACCAGGTACAGATGCATTACAGTCTCTTTGCCGAACTGATATCCGATTGGCCAAGTGTGTCACCACTTGTTTCTATCCAATCTCATGGCTATGACTAAATCAGGTCTAACCTGGGTATGGCCATACACTTTCAGTCATAGAATCATAGAGGAGCTCCATGGATATCATGCTTCCCTTAGGAAGGGGCAAATCCTATGTCTGTGCATTGACCTTCTCATATGGGTCGTGACATGCCCAATTACAACTGTTATTACCTCCCAACTACGGCAAGGCATTAGGTTGTATCAAAGCATATCCCTAACCATATAGAATGGCCAATGACCTAAAGTCAAGGGATCAATGCATCTCCTATCATTTGTGAGGATAACTTGTGACACCAAGTCATTGCCTCACAGTGGGTCGGTCCAGTATATCTACCACTGATATACCCATATGCCTGCGTTAGCACCTCGTGCCTAACCAGCCCATATACCAGTCTTATAAGTACCATAGCTGTCCCATATCCACTAAGGTACATTGACTAGGGACAATAGTTTGAGCACAGATCCAATCTGTCTCTAGGGACATTATCATATAAGTACATGTTCGCAGATGTAAACAAATAATGATAACCACAATGCCAGTATGATATAAATATCAATGTCAAGTAGTACAAGTAACGGACCAGAATTAGGTCCTTAGGGCAAATACACCAACAACGTGAACACATCAAGAGGCGTGGGCAAGGAGGCATAGGCGTATATCTTCCTCTCCAAGCCGCAATCATTCTTCTCTTCTCCTCTTGGCGCATGTGAGGGAAATCCTTTGTGTCTTCATCATCTTCCTCCTCCCTTGGCGCAAGAGAAGCAAGAAGGTTGGCGGCTTCATCTCCTTGAAAAGGGGTGAAACCCTAAACGCATGCACTTCTAAAATTTTGCATGGGCGGAAATAAGGATTTCATGAAGATCGCATGTGGCATGAACATATGATCAACTTAATGTCTGCAAAGATCAAGTTGTGATCTTACCATTGCCATTGGTCGGAAGGCGACTTGGAAGCAAGAGGGCGATGTGGCTCTCCTCCAAAGTGGACGCACACAAGATGGCGATGGCTTCCTCCCTTGGCGTGAACCTTGTGCTAGCAAAGCTCTTCAAGGTGTCCTTGATGCGTGAAGGAGATGAGATGATTTCTTTCCTTGGCTGGCCGAATCCCTCCTTCAACACTCGTGGAGGCGAGTCACACGAGAGGAAGAGCAAGAGAGAGGCGAGAGTCTTCGAACGTGGAGGCGTCTTCAATTTGGAAAACCGATTTCCAAATATAGTAAGCGCTCATGCGTTCAAGCGTTCACTCCAAGTGAACCGTTCGCAACTCCTTCTCCCTTTGAACCATGCGCTCATATGATGAACCGGTTCAATTGAATTTGGTTCAAAGACCAAATCAAACCAAGCCTTGGTCTAGACCTTATTAAACCGAAAGGCTCAAGATCTAACCACACATCTCTTGATGCTCTTGATCTCATCGATCTAGCATCAATTCTCTCGATCGAAGCTTACCGATCTCAAGCCCTAATCAATCAAACATGATCAGACCAGATCTCACTTCCAATCAGAGTTTAAATTCCTTTAAACTGAACCAAAACAATTCAGTCCACACGATCTGACATAAGTAAGCCATATCATCAAATTGTGCGACCCTAAGGGTTTCCTTTAAATGTCGGTAACGACAACTTACGTTATCACGATCAGAGAGGGGTATCTAGCAACACATCACTATCTCCCGATATAAAGGAAAGAGTCTTCCAAGACTACTCCCAAACCATAGCACAAGTGTGAACCCAAGTCACTTGACATATGTGTTTCCTTTGCCACTGGATGTTCTCGTTGGACAAGCGTGTCAAGCCTGTAACTCCAACATGATGAGAGTGGTTAGATCAGATGAACATAGTCATCTGGGTATGGCCATACACTTTCTCAACCATCTCATACAGGGGGCCCCTTTAGAACATCACACTCCAACTAGGAGAGGCAATCCTATATCTATCACTAATGCCCTAACATGACTCATGCCCATTATCCAAGATAATCTATAACCATTATATTTCAAATGATATTGAACTACCTCAAGACAATGCCAATCATCATTTAGAAACACAAGTGATCTCAAGTCAGAGGAAATATGCCACTTGTTTGCATATAAGGATTATTCACATTGCGACAAACAATCGAACATCCTTAGTAGGGTCTATCCAGTACATCCAATGCACCTATGAGTCTACATCTTATTCCATGCTCGAAGCATCCTATAAGATTAGAACACATATTAGTCTCAATCATATCAAGGCTGTCTCATGTTTACCAAGATATCTCGACTAAGGACTATACTGCATGTCAGCGAAGCTGAACACCATTGAGACATTATTCAGAAGTATACATATAGCAGCAGATAATGCAACAACCTGAATAACAACCATTGCCTTTATAAACATAGTTTATACATGATACTGATAATAACCCAAGGCCTCAAACATTAGCCTTAAGGGCATACTCCAACACTCCTACCACTTCTTCCATTGGCGCATATACCTTGGAGGTGGCGCAAGGTTTGAAGAAGGTGGACAAAAGGCTTGGATCTTCT
The DNA here is from genome assembly GCA_027563935.2 of Costus lasius. Classification (NCBI taxonomy): domain Eukaryota; kingdom Viridiplantae; phylum Streptophyta; class Magnoliopsida; order Zingiberales; family Costaceae; genus Costus; species Costus lasius. Next base: position 57,062,015 of record CM050454.1, on the reverse strand, counting down.
TCCCGAGGCTAGCACCGGGCGTGCAAGAAGAGGACTCAAGAGATCCGTGTGTGTGAGATTGTAGAGGGCGCACACTTGGGCGCCTATCACGACATCGGCATCATCTTGCTTTGAGGTATCTTCTATCTCATCGTGTCGACTCCCTCGCTTGCGATCTTCACTGGGTTTTTGGGACTGGCTCGTTTTGGAGATATTAGTTACGCTGTGCATTGTATTTGTGTCATTATGATTCTGAAAATTGTAAAATATCCCCGGGGTTTCCCAACAGTGGTATCAGAGCGAGGTTGCGAGACTCGAACGATGTATTTTTATGCTTTTCCATGCTCACATGTCATATCTCAATTTTCGCAAATTGCATGATCACATGGCAAACGATTTTTCTAAGTACGAAAAATTAGGGTTTCTTGTTTCTATCATCTTTTCAATCTATTTTGGATTTTTGGGTTATTTTTCTTGCATGATTTAAGGATCAAAGGCGCACGTAGTTTTGTCAAGTAGGATGGGCATTGTGTCTTCGGACAGGCCGAGTCTCTTGATCTGACAAAATTACCAGCCGAGAGGATCTTTGAAATCATCATGAAAATTAATCGCGAATAACTAAAAGATTTGTGATAAGAAGATGAAGAAAAGAGACTGGTTTTATGAAAAAGAAAAATTTCAGATTTTATGTTTTTCATGAGCATGTAGAATTGCATGTGTAGATACCTTACTTGTGCATAATGTTGTGATCATGAGTCAAACCCCTTTTGCATGCCTGTGATGTATTCTTGTGAGGCCTATGTGCCACTTTTCCTTTTGCTTTTAACTAAGAAGAAGATTAGGGTGGCGCATGTACTTGGAGCTAGGCGCATGCATGAAGCTTGCGCACCTTGCATGGTGGCGCAACAAGCTTCAAAGATGGCGCATCCTTGCATGGGGGCGCAAGATAGGGTTTGGCCGAGCCTTGTGCTTGTGTGCTATCCCTCTTGTGACTTGCTAGATGGCGCACCTTCCTTGGAGGAAGACCATGGCATTGGCCGAACCTTGGGGTGTACCCCTAGCGTTTGAGAGTTAAACCATGAGAGAAGGACCTTGGAGCCAACCTTGAAGATAGAGCTAGAGGTCTGCTAGGGTAGGTCTGGTATTGGGGTTGAATCCTAGGTCAAGAGTTGAAACTCCTTTTGGCATGGGTTGGTTCAATGTCTTGAATAGGCTATGACCACATCATTCATTTATTGCTTTCGATATCTGCTAAAGCATGCCTGTTTTATCGTTATGTTATCACTATAGGATTGCATGCCTGTAATGTTAGACATAAGATAAAACTGATGAGACCTCAAAAACCCTCATAAATAAATATCAAGTCTAGTAGCCTTCTAACGCGTAGCCCTCACTAAGCTATCGATCAGTGGTGTTGTGAACTGTTTTCCACCCTCGTGTGACACACCCACTTATCTTTAGAAAGTGCATGGTGGCAATGGTTTCCTCAGTCCATTTTAATCGAGCGCGCCGTCGCAAGGAAACTTGTTGGCCTTTTCTCCCTCGACGGTCGATCAAAATTGGGGCCTTTTCTCCCTTTGTAATCCTCTCGTCCAAAGCTCTCCTTTTGCTTCTTACGGCATCGAATATAAACTTCTGGATCGTCTGCAATCATCTCCGCAAGGATCGGGCGTGGACATTGACCTTGGCGTCGCGTTCAAAACCGATTTTACGGCCGTGTAATTGTTTACGGCTAGTGCCGTAAAATCTCTTGAGTCTTCTGTGCCGATGTCGTCTCGAAAAATACAGCCCGTAAGCTGGTTTACAACAGTGCTGTAATTTCAGGGCAACTTTCTGTTCTAACGCAATCCGAAATACGGTACCGTAATATTGCTTACGTCCGGTACCGTAAAATCGGGAAATCTTTCTGTTCGGAAATCTTCACAAATCACGGCAGTGTTCTATTTTACGGTACCATTTGGAATTACAGTACCGTAAAATAGATTACGGCACTACCGTAATTTGCTGGTTTGCTCCAATTTACGTGAAATTTCTTGGGTGATCTCCTCTTGATGATGAGAACTCTTCCATGTATTTGATTTTGCTTGAAAATGCCTAAAATAGTGCCTTTTTGCCTGAAAAACATGAAAAACCAAAATAGAAGTAGACTTTGCAATATTTGATGGATTTAGCATAAAAACAAGTAGAAAGATCCTCGATTTAGCATGAAAAGGTATCTAAAATGATGCAAAATATACTACATATTTCGGTGTCATCAAACACATAAGGCTCAAACCTTGCTTGTCCTAAAGCAAAAATCAAAATTTGATTGAAAGAATAACCTTCCCATGCTCAATAAATTTCTAAAATACAACTTGTCAATGAAAATTTCTATTAATTGATTTACAAAATTTCAAGTAAACATATCATCCTCAGAACTCAATTTTCTATATTCACAACTCAATCAAATAAAACTTTGCAACTTGTATAATAGATAGAATTTTCAATCTCATGATTTCACCCAGTATCAATTTAAATCTATCATGCTTTTGTTTATAGGAATTAGGTCTCCAAGATCTTTTTCCACACATAATTTTTTTTCTTTTTCTTTTTTCATGCATTTTCATTGTCTTTGCATAGACGGCATGTATCCACATAGACACATACTTTTTATTTTTGACTTCAACTCTTTCTTCGGTACCACTGTCAATTTTACAGTGCCAAGTAGAGGAGTCTTATTCTTTTCACCATTCATTATTTTTCATGCATAAACTTCAACTCATGTCTTAGGTACCTCTATCAATTTTACATAGTGCCAAGTAGGGGAGTCTCTCACTATATTTTTTTTATGGATCTTGGATTCTTATTTCCCAACAAATAGCAAAAATAGACTAAACCTCAACTAGGTTGATCAATTGATCTAAATTCACAAATCATACTAATATACTTATTTTATTCAAAAGAGAAGTTTCACTTTTAAATTTCATTCTTCAAATAATATATCTCCTCAAAATTTTATGCATCAATCAATGTCATATCTCGATAGACAAATATGTATTGAAGAAATAAATTTGACATGATAGGGCTATATCTTTAATCATGAATTTGAGATCATTAATCATTCAAGTTATCAACAGTATGAATCAAGAGTGAACTCATCATCATTATTACAATATCAAATCATCAAAAATATATCATCATGTATATCATATCAAATATCAGAATATCAAATCATCATACAATCCCATCGAAACAGTAAAAATCAATATCATCATCATAATACAACCATATCGAATATCAATTATCAAAATATCATCATACAACCATATCAAATGAGAATAACAATATGTAGTGGTGGCAATCATGGAAGCAACATCCTTCCCTTCATCATATGAAACAACAGTGAGATAAAGAAAATCATAGTGCAGCAAAAAGGTAAGGGAAGATAATACTCACAAAGCCTCTACTCATCATCATCAGATCGCGTAGCCTCTGAATCTCTCGCAGCAGCCTCCATGGGATCATAATATGGTGTTCCTCCCTGATCACCATGATAGCCATAGTCCCTGTGATCAGCATAACCAAAACGGTCATAGAGGAAGTTACCCATGTCTTCCATATGGTTGCATAGCCTCTCCATATCTCTGTGGATGTACCCTAAGGTCTCCTCCATCCTCTCCTGACGACGCTCTTGGTTATACATCTGTGCCGTCAACGCCTGAAAACCAGGATCATGGTGGCTAGCAAAGCCACCCGTCGGTCTCTGTGATGAAGTGCCTGCAGCCTGTGTAGAATCACGAGGTGGTGATTCCATCCCAAATGGATCACCCCGTCCACCCCAGGTGGGTGGTGGTGGTGCTGAATCAAGTGGCGGGGAAAAAGCTGCTACTGCTGCGCTGGGTGACAACTTCCAATTGGCTCTGTCCCTGACTATGGTCTTCTGAACATGTGGTAAAGGTAGAGCGCGGATATTCGGTCCAAGGACCAAACAAAATGTATCTCCTTCTCTGACAATCATCTTCATCGCGATGCAAGACTCCATGTCAAGTCTTGGATTCCCTCGTGCCATTTCTGTGTCAAAGGGCTCAATCCCAAGATGCATGGCTATAGGAGTAACTAAGCCTCTATTACCACTGATCCTCTAGTTGCCCTGGCAACCTTATCCATATGCTTAACCATGAAGTAAGCGACATCCACAGCAAATCCATTGAGCATTCCCCATAGAAAATACAGCTCATGCTGACGGACCATGCTGTCACTATCTTCTCTCCCAAATACTGTGTGTGCTAGAACCCAATGAGCATATTTGACGCAGGGGTTCATGATCTTCGAGGCTCTGGCAGACACAGCATAAAAATGATTTTCATTTGTAATCTGGTTCCAGAAGATGTTCTCCATAAATCCTAAGGGTATTTCAGTATATCCTCCTATGCTCAACCCAAATATGTCTCTTACTTCCTACAGTGTAAGCTCTCTCTCTTCATTTGCCAATCTGAAAGTAATCTTTCCATCAGCTGGGCCATGGGAGTGTTCCTTTAATTCCACAATCAAACTGCTCAAAAACTCTAAAACAAGTGGCAAGAATGTTGGTGGATGTATTTGGAAAAATTGCTTGGCTTCTATCCTCTCAAACATCCAAAGAACATCCTCATAAAGCCCTAAGGCTTCAAGAGTTCTTTGATCAGTGATGACTCCAAATTTCATAGTGTTTTTGATATTTATTTGGTAGTCTTTTGAGCCATAGTCTTACTCTTTTACTTTGCTTTTATACCCTTTTTTACCAAATACTTCGGAATCTACACAATCTTTGGTTTTTGATCAATTTCAGGTAAAAAGACATTATTATCACTGGTTTTCGAGCAATATCAATGCATGAATGAGTTCTTATCATCAAGAGGAGTCTACACAACAAATTTCAAGCCAAAATACACCATCTAGCTAAAATACGGCACTACCGTATTTTCCAGATGAATGCTCACGGTACCGTATTTCTCAGCGGACATTCCTGGGAGAAATACGGCACTACCGTATTTGCCAGAGAATCTTTCACGGTATCGTATTTTGTAACGTTTTTGACCAGAAGGTTTCAATGGAAATACGGCACTGCCGTGGTCATTTACACGGTGCCGTATATTACGACATTTTTTACCATAAACTTTTGGAAGAATTACGGCAGTACCGTGAGGTTTTCCACGGTACTGTATTTGTTGCCCAGAACTCACAGAATGAAATACGGCACTACCGTATTTTGAAGAAAAACTCTCACGGCACCGTAATTTTTGTCCGGAACTCACATAATGAAATACGGCACTGCCGTATGAATCGTCACGGTGCCGTATTTTGGAACTCAGAATTCTGATTTTTCCGCCCGATTCTTGCAAAGACCATATCTTTTGATCCAGACCTCCAAATTGAGATCTGAAAGAGGCGGTGGACTCGTCTTTAGGAGGAGAATATAACTAGACCAAAAGGAACGAATTTTGGGGATCCATCCATGGCGAATTTTAGAGAGAGGTAGAATTGCTAGGGTTCATCGAATTTCCACCTACATACCACCTCCGGCCATGAAATTTGACAGAGAGCTTCATCTGGTGAAGGAGAACATGTACCTCAAGTTTCAGAGCGTTTGGAGTTGAATCGAAGGAGAAATCAACGAAACAGCGGTGATAGTGCTGATTCCAAGCAAATACGGTGCTGTAATTTCATTACAGCACTATTTTGTAATCTTTCTTCCTTCTTTTCGATTCCTATTCACTCTGAGAACATGTTTTATTGTAATCCTTTCATCATGGTAGCTTAATCTTTTTTTGGGACATGGGGGTGTAATCTCTTTGTTTCTTAATGGCTAGAAAACCCTAATTTTGTCAAACTGATTTTATTATGATAATTTTACTCTTGTGATTGATTGTTCTTTAATTCACCTTTGTGTCTTAAATATCAGCATGTTTTAGAATTTTGCAAAATAGACTGAGAGGTTGATTGTTTGAAATTCGGAACCCTAGGAATTATTGAGTTTGGAACTACCGTAAGAGATTAGGTTGTTCTTCGAATTCTGATTTTTAGAGAGTTATAATGCCTTGTTGAATTTCTGATACTTTGGATTGAGTTAATGTGTAGACTTGATTTGATATTGCAATAGATTGAGTATCGAGTCGTTGGAAACCCTTGAGTAAAACTAGTGTTGAGACTCAGATGCACGAGAGTGATCTTTGAGTTTCCACTTGAGGTGATCAACCTAGAATTCGGATGCACGAGAGTGATCCTCGAGTTCTTAGTTGACGATTTACTTATTCTCAGTATTGAATAGATCTTGCACGAGAGTGGGGATCGGTTCTTTGTATGGTTGTCTGCGCGAGAGCGAGACAATTTATTTAAAAAGTAAATTTTACCTTTATCATAATAGAATTAGATTTACAAATACTTATCTTAATCTAGTCATTAGAAATTAAAGTAGATGAACCCCTAGTCCCATTTTCCTCTCTGATATTTTCTCCGTGTTCTTTTCGATAGTTTCATTCACTATTTTCCAATTGCCTAGCTAGCGAGAAATCAATTATTCAGTACTTGACAACAAGGTCTCTGTGGTTCGATATTTTCATATTACTTCGAGTATCCGTGCACTTGCGGACACAACAATCAGCATATTTTGTGTTTACAATTCTCCTTTCCAGCAGTTTGTTATATCTTGCTTCTTGCATCTCATTCCTAAATGTGATCCCATATGGATTTTGGGATTGAGATGATCTACTAGGGGCTTTCCCCTTTTCTTTTCTTTTCTCTGGTTTTCTTTGGCAAATGGACTTTGTTCTTGGCATGTTGGCAATCAAGCTGCAAACTCACATTTTAATGGCAGCAAACAATAATGCAGTTCAATCGCAACCTATCCATGAGTTCTAAGACATAAAAACAGGGTATGCAATCTAAACTTCATTCCGATATGGCATGTATGAATCATAGGTTCTTCATCACTAATTAAGCAAGTAGAAGGTGAAAATCTACTCAAAACTCAGCTCAAACTCCAAAAATCAACCGAAGTGTGAGTGAACAGTAACTTCAAATGCGTTTATCGTGTTTCAGCTCAAATCGGTCACGAGATCTAACCAAATTCTTTTCTAACAGCAAGAAATCGAAAGCCTATCCTCTAACGAGTGTATAGAAACAAAAATCATTCGAAACGGTTAAGAATCGAGCGAGAATGAGAGAAAGGGGCGAAAACTTGTGAAAATTCGTCAAAGCGTAAAAATCAGAGAATCGAGTACCTAATCGACGATGAAAGTTGAATAGAAGTGGTCGCCGGTGTCTTGAGGATGTCGGAGATGATCGGAAATCAAAGAACGGCTCGAAAACGAGGGAGATCGAGGGTAAACACCCAAAAAATGGTTCAGTCGAAACCCTAAATACGGCACAGACTCGCGTGTCTGAAAGCATTTTACGGCAGTGTAATACTTTACGGTAGGTACCGTAAAATCGACACAGCTCTCGGGTCGAAATAGATTCTAGATTACGTCACCGTAAAATTGTTTACGGTGGGTGTCGTAATATATTGAAAACCTTCTGCTCAAAAACGACGCGGAATTACGGTACTGTAAAAAGTTTACGGTACCACCGTAAAATCTCGGCAACGTTCTGTTCGGAATGACATCAAAAATATGGTACCGTAAAATGCTTTACGGTACCGCCGTAATATTCAAACAGTAAAGATTTTTTAAAAAAAAAAAAGAAAAGCAAAAATTTTTTAAAAAAAATACGGCACGTAAACTACCTTACAGTAGTGCCGTAAAAACGAAAGAACTCTCGGGTTGATTTTGAATCAGAAATACGGTACCGTGAAATCCTTTACGGCCGTACCGTAATTTCGTCGCAGCTTTCTGTTCGTAAGCAGATTGAAATACGGTACCGTAAAATGCTTTACGGTACTGCTGTATTTTGCTCCAAATCACGAAAAACCTACAAAAATAAAATAAAAATTAGTCCTAAGCAAAAATTAAGTTAAAGAAAACAAAAATAAGGGTTAGAAAGCTTGGGTTGCCTCCCAAGAAGCGCTAATTTAAAGGTCATTAGCTTGACCCTTTAACACTCGGGTTTGATCGTGAATTTCTGGATCTCAACTCTGATCTTACCACATAAGGCTCGATCTTGAAACAGTATCCAAATCTGCTCAGAATTCTTTCTATTTTCTCAATCATCCTAGAGCCTTTTCTTCTTCTCTTCCTCTTTGGTTTTTTCTTCTTCTGCAATTTCTCATCAATACCCTCAAAATGATTGTTAGATTCATTATTTGGGGTTTCATCAAACAAACTTGAAACATCATAAATTTCATCATTAAATATTTCAACACTACAACAAGATCCTGAGTATGAAAGTTTGTTTGTTGAATCATTAAGACTAAATTCAATCTTGTTATCACATATGTCAAAAGTAATCTTTCCTTGGTTCACATCAATGTTAGCCTTAGCTGTGGCCAAAAGTGGTCTTCCAAGAATGATAGGATTTCTAAAATTTACCTCCATGTCTAACACTACAAAATCTGCAGGTATGAAAAACTTACCTATGTGCACAGGAACATTTTCTAATATACCTACAGGATACTTCACCGATGAGTCCGCGAGCTGTAAGGATATGGCTGTATGCTTTAGCTCTCCAAGATTTAGTTTCCTATAAGTAGAAAGAGGCATTAGACTCACACTTGCACCGAGGTCACATAAGGCTCAGTCAAAAGATAGGGTGCCAATCGAACAAGGTATAGAAAAACTACCTGGATCTTTCAGTTTAGGTGGCAGTTTGTTCTGTATGATTGCACTACAATCTTCAGTTAAAGTAACAGTGCATGTGCCATAATTATCCAATTTTCTTTTACAAGACAAAATCTCTTTTTAAAATTTGGCATAAGATGGCATCTCAGTAATAGCTTCAGTAAAAGGAATGTTAACATAAAGCTTTTTCATGATTTCAAGAAATTTGCCAAACTTTTTGTCTAGTTTATGTTGAACTAACCTTTGAGGAAAAGGTATAGGTGTTTGGTAAGGAGAAGGCAAATTAGGGTTAGGATTGTCTTTCTCACATGATTCCTCCCCTTTTGGTTCATCACCCTTTTGAGGTGATGAACAAGTTTGGGGTTTCTTATGTGAAGAAGATTCCCCTAACTCTAATTCTTCTTCATTATCAACAAGCCTTTTTTCAGTGTTTTCAAACCTCCCTCTAGGTTCTCCTAGTTGTTTCCCACTTCTAGTCATTATGGCATTACAGTGCTCCCTAGGGTTTATCTCAGGTTTTGTAGGCAATTTTCCTGGGGGTCTGTAAGGTACACTAGCATGTTGTGCAATTTGGTTTTCAAGAATTTTGTTGTGGGCTTTTACTCTATCCAGTCTAGAGTTAATTTGATGTACAATTTGCTTAAACTCCTCAATTTGTCTATTTTGATTTGACAGGATTTGTTTTTGATCAGACATAAACTCTTCAATTTTTCTATCTTGTTTTACCTCAAACTGATTTTGACTGGTCATTATTTTTTCAAACATGGATTTTATCTCAGAGAATTGATCATTGTTTTGATTCAGATTTTGGTTGGGATTTTGCCTTTGGAATCCTTTGTTTTCAGTGTTCCCCCCTACATTGTTATTGTTTTTCCATGAAAGGTTGGGGTGAATCCTCCATCCAGGGTTATATGTATTAGAATAGGGATCATTAGGTCTACTTTGATTATAATTCCCTATGACATTTATATGCTCATTACCCTGATCAACAACTCTACATTATTCAGCAGTATGATCATCATTGCCATAATTTTCACAAGTAACAACAGAAACAGAAGCAGTTTGCATGGAATTTAGCTTATTGCACAAAAAGTTTACCTTCTCTTCTAAGGATCGCAATCCTTCACTTTCACCCTTACCTTGAGAAGGCTTGTAAAGTACTCCTCTCTTGGTAGTCCATTGATTGTGGTTCAATGTCATCTCCTCTATCAGTCTGAAGGCTTCATCTGGTGTTTTGCTCATAAGAGCTCCTCCTGCAGCAGCATCCACAATCATTTTAGTCTGATCAGATAATGTAATATAAAAAGTTTGCATTAAAGTTTGAAGTTCTAATCCATGGTGAGGACACTTCTGCTGCAGTTCATTGAATCTCTCTCAGGCTTCACTGAGCGACTCCCCACTTCTTTTTTGAAAGCTTGTAATTTGGTTTCTCATCTGCAGTGTCTTGCTTGGGGGAAAGTATTTGTTCAAGAAGGAATTGGATAGTTGATTCCAAGTGGTGAAGGTACCGGCTGGGTGCGAATTAAGCCATGTCTTTGCCCGGTCCCTGAGAGAAAAAGGAAAAAGTCTTAGTCTAAATGCGTCGTTAGAAACACCATTCATCTTAACAGTATCGCACAAGTCAAGAAATAAGGCCAAGTGTTGGTTGGGATCCTCCAGTGGAGATCCTCCAAATTGCTCTTGTTGAAACATTGCAATGAGTCCAGGCTTGATCTCGAAATTGTTGGCCTCAATTGCTGGCCTAGCAATACTAGAACGAATTTCATAATGATTATGGGCTGCATAGTCCCTAAGTGTTCTCTGATGGTTCTGATTGTCTCCCATCTCGAATATTTCTTCTTCTAACTCTAGTTGGGATGTCTCGTGCAGTTCTTCTTGTGATGATTCTTCTAACCTCAACTTTCTGCGCACTCTCAGTGTCTTGTTGATTTCAGGATCCAATGGTACAAGTGGTCCTGACCTAAGGCTCCTGTGCATGCAAAGTAAACAGATCAAGTGATTTCAAGAAACAGAAAAAAAACAGTAAATAAAAACCTAATCTAGCAATAATCTCAACTTTTTCAATATCGACAAAACTAAGATCCCCGGCAACGGTGCCAAAAACTTGATAGCCCGAAAGGGAACACCACAAGTCTGGCACGCGTGTACCTTGGACTAATCCCCGGCAACGGCGCCAAAAACTTAATAGCCCGAAAGGGAACACTACAAGTCTGGCACGCGTGTACCTTGGACTAATCCTTGGTAACGGCACCAAAAACTTGTTGTTAAACCGCAAGTGCACGGGTATACGAAGTAATAAAAAAAAGTATCGAATCCACAGGGACCTATGTTGTCGAATACTAAATAGTTGATTTCTTACTATCTAGGCAAATCGAGATCGTGAAAATAGCAATCGGAAACTAAGAAAATAGGATTATCAGAGAGAAAAGCTGCGACTAGGGTTTCGTTCACTTAAACTTTTATGACTAGACATGAATAAGGATTTCGTTGATTCACTTTTATCATGATGAAGATATTATCAAACAATGAATTCAAGGATCACTTTCGTGCATCCGAGTTCTAGAATCTCTAGTGGAGTCTCAAGGATCACTTTCGTGCATCCAAGTCTCGCAACTAGTTTTGCTCAAGGACCTCCAACGTTCCGATCTTTGCTTTCGCACAAGATCTCCACGTTTGACAAATAGACTCGATCTATAGATTCATGTTATAATCATGGCAATTATTTTACTAGAAAAGATCAAGATAGATTTAACCTAAGGAAGGGATCCTAACATGCAATTCTAGAGTTCCAAATTCTCAAGCAATTACCTTTCAGTCTCAAGCAAAAATTCTAAGAACATAATTAATAATATGAACTTAAAGAGAGTCTAAGCACAATTATCACATGAGCAAAATCATCATGCTAAAATTAAACTCAGCGAAATATTGAAAAAAGAAGTTATCTAATCATTAAAAGTCAAGTAAACTACTCCCTCATGTCCCAAGAGTAGTTTAAGCTAGCATGAAAAGGTATCTAAAATGATGCAAAATATACTACATATTTCGGTGTCATCAACCTCACTACGAGTTCACCGAAGACAGCGAACAACTCACGAGGGAGAGAATGTTAGGCCTAAAGGCCCACTGGACCCGGCCCAATCAATTGGGCCATTGACCAGGTCAAAATCAGACCAGACCCAAACACGAGAGCCAAAATCGAAATTATGGAAAAATTTGAGCGGCGAAATCGTTTCCGCCTGCTCTATCGAAGTCAACATCGGCGACGTCTCCGGCAACCAGAGATCACAGGCTTACTAGAGTAGACGACGTCGAGCAGGGGACCATTGCCAGGTGGCAATGCTAAGTCGATCGAAGCGTCAGCTCTGACATAGGCAACGATGGCGACTGGACGCAGATGTTCGGTCAGATCATCATCAGGTGGCCCCGAATTAGCTCGTCCGCGGCAAGTAGTGCTGACGGCAACTGGGAAGGAAGAGCGACGTGCATGGCATGGTCCCACCGGGCCTCAGACGGCAATGTCACTTCATTAGTGATGCAAGAGATGCCATCACTAAAGATGGGGAAAATCTGGACCAGAAAACACCCCCTCCCCCCCCCCCCCCCCAACAATTTTTTGTGAGCTGATCACGGGCAGGGCATGACGGCCTCTTCAAAAAATGCAACCTCCAGACGTGAACAAAAGCACGACCGTGAACACCATCATGGCCAGGCCTTGAACTCATCGACAAATTCCAGCATTCAAGATCACGATCATGATCTCCTCGGCAAAAACAACAAAAGATGGTGATTCTAGACGGGAACCTGATCACGGGCAGGCCGTGATCTCTTTGGTGAAAAGTCAAAAAAACACGGAGCCCAGACGCGAACCAAAGCACGGGCGTGATTCTGGTCGCGGTCTCGGTCACGGCCGTGAACACATTCATGGCCCAGCCATGAACGCCTTGGCAACTTCTGGACCATCTAGTCATGACCGTTAACACCATCACAACCAGGCCATGATCCCTTCTGAAGATACAAATTCACCCTGACGGCCCCGTTTCGACGTACATCACCCTCCATACCACGTTCATCCATCTCAGGAGGACCTTAAAGAGCCCAACAAGGTGACAATCCAGTGATCCCAACACTCAAGCCAACCACCGGACCAATACATGGAAGTCATTAGCACACTCTTGGTCCACACCGAGATCCTCTAACCCATGGTTCTCCCCACTCGGCCCACCGAAGGCCTGGCCCAAGATGGGTATCACAACCATTTGAATAATACGGCCCAAGAGCATGCAAGTCCCCTACTCTAATGGGGAGGGCGAAACCCAAATAAGATGGCGCATAAAATTTTTCTAGCGGAAGCAAGGGTTTCTTAGAATCGTTTGCATAGACATATGATTAACTTGTTAAACAACTAGTATAGATCATACCATAGCCATTGTGTAGATGTCGGCTTGGAAGAAGAGAACAAATCTGATCTCCTCCAAAAGATGCGCACACAATGAGATGTTCCCTACTCCCTTGTTGCTTCTTGTGCTAGCAAGGCACCAAGGTATCTTGATCGAATAAAAGGAAATGAGAGATGAACTCTCTTGCTTGGCCGAACTTTCTCCAAGACGTCTTTTTCTCCACACGAGAGTGTCGTCGAGAGCAAGGAGCAAAGGGTTGAATGGAGCGTGAAACCAACCGAACGTGGATGCGTTTCTATTTTGGAACTTCCAAAAATAGCAAACGAAAACGTTCATGCGTTATGCGTTCACTTCAAGTGAACCAAACGCTTATCCCACTCCATATGAACCATGCGCTCACACATGAGCCGGTTCACATGTATATGGTTCAATGGTCAAACCAAACCAGCCCAAGCAATGGTCTAGATCTCATTGAACCCAAAAGGTTCAAGATCTAACCGTTGATCTCTCAATGCTTTTGATCTCACCGATCTAGCATCACTTCTCTCGATCGAAGCTTACCGATCTCAAGCCCTAATCAATCAAACATGATCAGACCAGATCTCACTTACAATCAGAGTTTAAATCCCTCTGAACCGAAACAATTCAGTCCACACGATCTGACTTAAGTAAGCCATATCATCAAATTGTGCGACCCTAAGGGTTTCCTTTAAATGTCGGTAACGATAACTTACGTTATCACAATTAGTGAGGGGTATCTAGCAACACATCACTGTCTCCCGATATAAAGGAAAGAGTCTTCCAAGACTACACCCAAACCACAGCACAAGTGTGAATCCACTTCACGAGGCATACATGTTTCCTTTGCCACTGGATGTTCTTATTGGACAAGCGTGTCAAGCCTGTAACTCCAATATGATGAGCATGATTAGATCAGATGAACATAGTCACCTGGGTATGGCCATACACTTTCTCAATCATCTCATCCAGGGGGGCCCCTTTAGAACATCACACTCCTATTAAGGAGACGGCAATCCTATATCTATCACTAGTGTCCTAACCTGACTCATGATCATTATCCAAGATAGTCTATAACCATTATGTTTCAAATGATATTGAACTACCTCAAAACAATGACAATCATCATTTAGAAACACAAGTGATCTCAAGTCAGAGGACATGTGCCACTTGTTGCAAACAAGGATTATTCACATTGTGACAAGCAATTGAATATCCTAGTAGGGTCTGTCCAGTACATCCAATGTACCCATGAGTCTACATCTTATTCCATGCTCGAAGCATCCTATAAGATTAGAACACATATTAGTCTCAATCATATCAAGGCTGTCTCATGTTCACCAAGATATCTCAACTAAGGACATTACAGCATGTCAGCCAAGCTGAACAGCATTGAGACATTATTCAGAAGCACACTTATTGCAGCAGACAATGTAACAAACTGAATAACAACCATTGCCTTTATAAACATAAGAGTTTATACATGATACTGAAAGAATCCCAAGGCCTCAAACATTAGCCTTAAGGGCATACCCCAACAGAGCAAGCTTCCACCGTGATGAACCAGCCCACTATCTCAAAATTTTATTGCTTTATCGCGGCTTGCTCCGAGCTCGTCTAGCAGACCAGCCACCATACGCCCAGGAATCAAAGGACATGCGCAGAAGCTTCAGTTGTAGCTGGTAGGATTTTATTCCATTTTGTCTTATGTAGTAGCTTGACTGTTTTTTTATGGTTAGAGTAGGTAGTTGTTGAGATGCTGCCCTTGTCTTATTCCCCTTCTCTTGTTCTATAAAAGAGAGAGCTGGGATAGTGTCTTCTTTAGTTCTCTTATAGTGATATTGTACTCAAAGTATGAGCTGAGGAGTAGTGGTTGGTGCCTCGATTCCGAAATGCGTGTAAGAGTAGAGGTTGGTGCCTCGACTTCGACGTTTATGGCAATGACTGAGTTCTGTTTAGGGTGTTCTATCCTTGGTTCAGCCTCGACTCCCCATGTGTACCTTTCCCATTTGCAAAGAAGTAATCCCACTGCCTTCGGTAGGTCAGGTTCGTCTGTTTTCTAAAATTTTGCTGTGTTTCTTTCGCTTGCGTTTGTGTCCCTTCACCCCCACGAACATCCGTACATCGGAGGCGTGGAACGATTTTCTGCCTCTTGGTGTGTTCGCAAGGTCATAGGCGCACGAGCTGAGCTCCACTAAACCGTTGTCCCCTAAGAAACGTGCTACGCTTGAAGTTGTTCGCTAAGAAGTTAGTGAGTAAAGTTTTGTAGATTTGGGTGTTGTTTAGTTCCTCTCGCATTTGTGTTGCCCCAAAACAAATTCGTCGTCATTTTTCTCGTGTTTTCTACTGCATTTTCCATGTGTTTTCACTTCCCTCGTCTCAAAACCCTCTCATGTTTTCGATCATCATCTAAACACCCTAGAGTACAGAACTAAGGACCATCCCTACCACAGTAGTTGCATCAATTAGGCTCGACCAACGGAAGGCAAACGCCTTCTATCCAGTGAATCGAGTGGTGGAACCGGATGACTGGTTGCGTGTGGTGTGGGAAGGCATGGGCGAAGCCTCCAACGTGGCATGGGCACAGCACTGCCGTCCGGTCGCTGTCGCGTGGAGCCAGCGGTCCGCATGCGTTTGGACAAGCGGCGGGAAGACGACATCATGCTGCCTATAAAAGGGGGCCGAAGAGCTCGAGACGAGGGGAGGAAAGAAAACCGATAATGAGAGAGGAATCGATGATGAGGGAAATCCATCTGGGCGGGATTGATGACTGAGGAACCGGAGGACAAAAAATCCAACGGCTGGCACGGTTGAGAACGAACCTTGGCCAGTCCCTCGCTTTCGCTCCTCCTTCCAATGACGTCTCGGCATTGATCTTCTGAGTAGGGCAAGCATCGTGTCCTCTTCCGGCATGCTCCGATGAGGAAGGTTGGGCAGTTCGGAGCATCGACGACACCAAGTTCTTCCTCTTCGTTTCTCGGCTTCCTCTTGTTCTTGCTTCGTCTTCCTGACAAACCTGGCCAGCGCTTGAGGCGGTGACCCCGGGTGGACGACAGATTCCACCGTCGAGAAGTAAGCTCGATGAGAGAGCGGTAGGGTTACCCTAAGTTCGCTGGGAATGAGAGCTCGGTGGGGAAGCAATGTTCCTTCGCATCGACGCGAGGACGCAAGCAGCCGTTCGCATTTTCGGACGCGGGCATTGACGGGAGTGGACCCGGACCCGTGATCTATCTCGGGCGTCGATGAGTCAGATCTGGATCTAGGCATGGATCCGATTAAGGTATAAATATCCTCTTTTCTATTTTATTTATATGCTAATGTGGCTTTTCTCTCTCCTCTCTCTTTCCTGGGCTCGACAAAGGTCGAAACCCTTCGGAGGCTGAGAGGCGCGTGTGGGTGCATCCCTGCCAGTCGCGCTGAACCTAAATGAATTGCTAATTTAGTCTCCTACGTGGGATTTTAATAAATTCCGGCCCTACGTGGTTATAAAATTTATTATAATAATTAATTAAGTTGATTTGTTGTATTTGTATAAAATAGGGCATGACACCTGGCATTGTATAAATAAGCAGGTAGGGGTCAGAGCATAATACACAAATTATTCTCACCTCTCTCTATGTGGCCAACGCCCTCTCCACCTCTCCTTGCACTGCCACCCTCCTCCCTTGTTGTGAGCACTTAGGCGTTATTCCCTTCTTCTAAGGCTAGCACCAAGCGCGAAGTGGGGTGATCTTCAAGGGGTCGCTATGTGGATGCTGGTAGAGGGCGAACACTTGAACATCTATAGCTGTCGACATCAAGCACGCTTCAAACGTAAAATTATTGTGATGTCCCTTAACTCTTCTCGTATGGATCATCTCAAAAGGGAAAGTTTGATATTATGCCATTTTTCTATTGTGTTTTTTTTATCTGTCTATGATTTTTCCCAACATAATTTTATGAGTATGAAAAGGAAAAGACAATGCACTTAAAAGAGAAAAGACAATAAGCCCTAAAGTGAAAAGAGAGATAGTTGTGGAGTAAAGTGCTGTGTGAAACAAAATGCCACATTAGAAATAATAGGGTCCACCTCTTGAATCCATATGAGTCACCTCTTGAATCTCTTTATCTCATTTGAGGAGCCATGACTGCTCCAATCGGCATATGTTTGGGTTGACGATGGTGGATTACACTTCCAGACATGAAAGATTCATTTTATCTATTATTTTGTACTATGTAATTTGAATATTATGTTTTATTGGATTGATGTTTCCAATATTTCTTGTTAAACTATCTTGTTGTTATTTGATGCTGCTTTGGAGCCATTTAGCATATTTAATGTTTTAAAAGATATGTTATGATTTATGCAAAATTTGATATAGATTCCACTATGTTAGTATTGTCTATCTCATGATTTGGTGTTATTTGGCTTCTAATTACTTGCTATGCATTTTTGTTCAATTCTTGTATTTTAGCACTTTTATTTATGTTATATGTTTTGTGAAAGATGAAAACAATGTTAATAGTTTGAAGTTGTGGGTTTTGATCATACGAAAATATAAAGATTATTGCACAAATTTATTTGTAAGATAAAGTTGAACAAAATCATAACTTATATGCGATAATACAATATTATGAATATGGAATAGTATGTGGTTCTTATTTAAATGTAGTGTAAGATTAATATATGATTATTGTTGTTGCTTCTTAGATGATCATAAGGATAAAAGCTTACATGATAATATATGCTCCCTTTTCTTTTTTCTCTAATTCAGTTTTTCTTCGTAACATATTATTGTATGTTTATTAATTTCTCTACACTGCCATTATACCTATATTTTATATTTATTACACTACAGCCAAATCTAAAGGGTCAAAGTTGACATTAAAAACGCGAGTACACTCTCCCCTTCTATTTTCCCTAATTCACGTTTTTCCCAATCGTATTATTTATGTTTATTAATTTCTTTACATTTCGGTTGCATCTGAAGCTTATATTTTGTACATCATATGCGAGATCATGTTTACACAAGGGGTAAGATCAAAATGATTTAGTTGTGTCTTGAACAAAAAAAATATGGCAGCTGATTCTTATTTTTAGTCCCCAACACATAAGAAAAAGGGATGAGTACAAAGATTTTTAGGTCCCCTACAAGATTACACTAGACTGAGATTTGAGTTTCTTTTGGCAAACATTACAGTAATACATCCAGCTACCATAAAGTCCCAATTGATAATAACACATCACGAGTAAATTCAAATATAGGAACCAAGCAGTCTAAAACCTTGAGATCCAGTGCAGCATAATCTGCTACCAAGTGGTTTTGCAAACGAATGGAAGCTGAAACATTGAAAGAAGCGTCCATGATTATGCAATCCATAGGAGCTCCTGCAAGCAAAAGCCTCCGATCAAAAAAATAGTAATAAATGCTAGTGGTAAAACTTCAAAGTACTACGTATGTTATAGAGACCAGTTTGATTGAGAAAATGAACCATTACGAATAAAACATGAAATATAAATGTGCTTGAATTCAGAGCAATATATCGCTTACAATCTTGCTTCCAAACTGATTGGAAAAAAAAAAAAAACTCCGGCTAAAATACCTTGTAGCTTGATTCCCATTTCCCATACATGCAAATGCAGGAATTTACAAATTTGAGTAGATTAATCTAGACAGTACCCGTACAGCAGTGCTACCACTGTCACCACCATAATTTTCATACTTGGTATATATATATCTATATATATATATATATATATATAGTACTGACTTTATATCAGTACCAAGTTGGACTACTACTACATACCGTCAATACTAGACGACATGAGCATTTGAATCCTTGACTTCATATTAAGGAGCACATTAAAAGATGAATGACAGTTGCACCTCGCAGCACATATAATTAGCAAACAACTAATCTAACTGAATATTGCATCGGTCTGTGGGCAACTTCACTCATAAAAAGGTGTTTGGTTGCTCTCTCTTAATGAGATTCTAATAAAAACAAACAATTAAATAAGCATCAGTCGCTGGGTTCAGATCAGCATAAGTTGTCAAATCGACTAATCATGTTGGTCTAGCATTACTACCTTCTCGTAAATCATGTTAATTGCTCATCTCAAGTAATCAAAAAATTAACCTGACTCATTTAAGCGACAAATATATAAAGATATGGAGTTCTAAGTGCGCAAAAATCATGCATGGCCACAAATTAGTTGACAAAAAATAAAGTTGGATAGGTCAAAGATGGGGTTGATATGCTTAATCAATATGTTAATCTCATACATTATAATGGTACATATGTGATACCCTGATTTTGTTCCTCGTGGAAAGGGAGGATAAATAATGATATTGTAAAAAATAGAACTTAATAAACTTACTACTATAAAATTGAGCTCAAATATTTTAAATTGAGCCACACTGCTTCAAACTCACTAAGTTAATAGATCAGTTTACTTATTAAGTAGGTTGCATCAAATAATATCAAAGCAAAACTAAATCTTAAGCATGATGAGATGATAATAGGAAAGGGTCACCAAAGATAGTAGAACCACCAATATGTTAACCTCAATTAAGGAATAGTTTTTGGACATATGTTATGCCTTAAGCTTGACAAGAACAGAGATTATGATACTTTGGTTGAGTCCTGTGTGAGAAGTAAGAGAAATAAGGAACTAAGTTTTACTATCATTAACATAGGCTTAAACATTTTAAATTGGGTTATGTTGCTTCTGATATTGTGTACATAGTTCGACGTCTAATATTATTCTAGTGGATATAGTTATGATGATACTATTTATAGGTTGTATAATCATACACTAGATGGATTAAGTGACTGTGTCAAGTTAACCTATTCATAAAAGACCATGTTTGGTTTGAATATTTTTTTATTTAATTGTTTAATGAGTCAAGATCTTAATTGTATTAAATGGGTCATAGGTGTCAAATTAAATTGTCACTACCTAATCTTAAGCTAGGCAACAGTGAAAGTGAGGGAGTAGAGCATATAAATCCTCTTTCTAGAATGAACTAGATTTGTATACATATAGCATTAACAAATTGCACCACCTAATCTTAAACTATGCAACAGTAGAGCATATAAATCTTAAACTAAATATATATACATATAGCATTAACAAATTCTATTCCCTCAAATAGCTTGGCTCGTGTGTGTTATATCTATCTATATATATATATATATATATATATATATATATACACGTTTGAAAACTCTTCCATTTTAGTAGGGATGGCAACAGGTAGGGTAACCGCTTTTTTGCCCTGCCTATATCCTAACCCGAATAACTACCTTACTACTCATACCCAATTATCTACACGGTTTTTTTTCTAAAACCCCTACCCGAACCCGATTTTAATAAAATTTCAACTACCATTTAACTACCCAAACCTTATAAATACCCTACTTAAGTAATTAATCATATTAAATTTTATATATATATATATATAATCAAGTTTGGGTAGGGGTACCCAACCTATACTACTCGTACCCTACCTAATCTGATTCTGGTAGTGTTCATACTACCCATATCCAAACCACAGCCGATTACCTAAAATCGGGTTTGGATAGCTCTAAGTACTCACTTAAAACAAACCC
Source organism: Costus lasius (assembly GCA_027563935.2). Taxonomy (NCBI): domain Eukaryota; kingdom Viridiplantae; phylum Streptophyta; class Magnoliopsida; order Zingiberales; family Costaceae; genus Costus; species Costus lasius. Next base: position 57,041,293 of record CM050454.1, on the reverse strand, counting down.
GACTCTACACTTTAGTGCCATAGCAATATATGTTTCCCTAGTTCAATAATGAATTGTTAAATCATGTTATTAACTCTACCAAGTTAGTCAATTTCTCTAGAGGTATTAAAACTAATGTTGCTAGAGTAAAATTAGTTTCAAGTATGGTGATAATTTAATAAAAAAATCCTACTATGCATGGTAGAACCACCAATAGATCAATCTCCTATGTTGTTCAATAAGGATAATTTTAAACTATGAGTTAAATATTGTGAAACACCTTGTTTAGCCACACATGAGGTGAGAAGAGAATTTTGGTAAGTAATTAATGTCAAATGGGCTATCATTAACTTAGGCCTAAGAATTATAAATAATAGTTTAACAACAATTGATTTTGATATGGTTCAATCAAGTTGGATAAGAGTCATAAGATCAGTAATGTCCAATCTTATCTTGGTTGATCTCTCAAAGAAATATAGGAGATATTAGTTCAACTTAAGGTGAAAAGAAACTGATGAGTCATGATCAGGATTGATAGTAAGTTGGCTACAAGTGGTTGTGAAGAGAAAGGAAAAAGTCCTATAATAGAGGGAAACTTACCTAAGACCTTACCCACACTCTTTCAATAGCAAAGAGCTCTATGCTTTGGTTGTTGCTTGAGCTTGCTCTGGTCACATCTATAAGGCTACATTTGCAGGAGCAAACTAAGTTCTGGTTGATCTAATCAAATTGGTAAATCAAACCAATTCAACACTAGTTTGTTACTTTGAGTTTGAATTGATTTACCTTAAAACTAAGACAACTTTAAGTTGCCTAAAGGATTTAACTAATCATGTAGAAAGGCAGAGAGGCTGATGTTCCATTGTTATATTCTTTTTCATTAAGATAATTTATATTTTAAATAGATGATTACTACTATACAAGAGGAAAGAACAAAGATAAGTACCCTTTTTAATAAAGACATAAGGCATAAGATATTGATGAATGATATTGAAGATACAAGACATTGGATGGAGATATTTTAGAACTTTGATAATGAGTTAGGCCATACTGATGCATGATGATACATGAGCAACCAATGGCAAAAGAGGTATAATTATATTTTATTTATATTGCGCTGTGGGTACTATATTTTTTAGGTATGAGATTGCAACTACAAATACAAAAAATGTGTAATATATATGTGAGTTACAGAGAAAGACAATATATAGAAACAACTGGAGTCAAGTAATTACAAATAATAGGGCAAACTTCACAGGAACTCAACATAATATTAAATTTTCCCTCTCAGGATAATGTGTGGTAAACCACTAAGCTTACCTCCTAGGGCATTTAGTCTTGATCACACATCAATCATAAAAAAGGCATTGCAAATAATATGCTTGAAAAAACAAATAAAATATTGAACAAACAACCTATAACATAAGGCTCAATGAAAAGCAAATACACTATACAAGAACATTTATGATTGCCGTTAATGTAACATCCGTGAGCGTTTAAGGGCAGAGAACAAGAAAAGTTTATTTTAAACTGGGGCAAAACTAAGATTTGACTTAATCAAATACTCTCACTCCTTAGATACTATTCTAATGGGTAAAAGGCATATAAAGTCTTATGAGCGGTAAAGGCTCAAAGTGATGAACTGATGATTTTACACAATATTTACTTACAACAGTACCTAATTTCTTCTGTGGACCATAGAATCTAGCTATTGGATTAGTATAAAGAAATGCCACTCTCTTAAATAGAAAAAAAAATACATAAAATGCATACACACTATATGCTCACACTTATTAAAGGACATATACTAGAATCACACCATCTACTACTTCCCTAATATTATCTAGCAACACATGGTTTTCATTTTCAAGATGGCATTGATTCCAAAATATTTGCATGTTTCATAATGCGTAGAACTAACTAAATTAACTTTAGTCGTGCTCAAAATTTTATTTTACTTTTCCAACTTTGGATTTCTTCTAGTAGAGTTAATCAAACCATGACAGTCCTTGCGTTTAATTTTGTTAGTGACCAAAGGAATAACCAAATATCCAATTGGGAGAGAATTCAAATCAAATCCAAAAATATTTTGCCACATCCTACGAAGATAAGAGTGAACAGATAACTATCAATTTTTTAAACCACTTACCTAATAGCTCTTGCATGCTCAACTACTTTAGCGAAATTAAAAAACATATGCAAACAACAAATGAGTAACCAATGACTAAGAACATAGAGGATGAAGTAAATTTATTTCAACTACTTCATATCCTACCATCTAAGGAAGATAATGCATTATGATAAAAAATGGGTAGGGTCCAAACGATATCCCTGCCTATGCCCTCTTGAGCATTAAAACAATCCCATAATACCAATTTAAATTTAGTGTAAAATATGATTTTACAACACAAGCCTCTAACCACTCAACGATCACATTAGGAAAATCAAAAGATGTTAGTAGTAGAAATAATAACTCCCATTTGTTTGAATCTGAGCTCATCTTAAGGATGTTTTCTTCAAGTGAAAAGTCTGCAAGACCTCATGTCATATAGTAACTTTTCATGAATGTACACCTCCTACTTTCAATTAAAGCATGCTGTTTATAAGAAATAAGTTATGCTAAGTTTCCATCAATTTTTAAAAATATTTTTTAAAAACCAAGAATTTACTTTACAAATTGAAAGGGGTATAAAGTTAGCAAAAGGGCTTGTGCACTTTTAGGCACCTTGGTGACCAGATGTAGGGCCTGTTTGGCCCCGCTAAAAAGTTGGGTGAGCTCGGAAGTTGATGTAATAAAAGTTAAAGTTTGAAAAGCTATATTTTTCAACTTCTCTAGCTTTTAAACTAATTTTTGCCTCAAAAGTAAAGCTGCAGCTTAGCGGGGGGCAAACAAGCCTGTAATATTCACTTCCTTTAGAAATTTCCTACCTCTAAGAAAATTGTAATATCAACAATAACATCAAGACTTTATAATCCCAAACATGCCTTGAAAACATAGAATTACATCACTATATGATATAAGATAAGACAACCTTCTCTATTTCATCATCAAAACTAGCTAAGTAGTCTCTAAGCTTTTTTTGATAGCGTGCTTATACACATGCATACCCTCAAATATAAACTTAATAAGTTTGTATTTAAAACAAAACAGTTCCAAATAGCTAATAGTATCTCTTTAAATCATTTTTAGACAATAATTCCCATCAAATCATCTTCAGAGAATTATTTCCATTTGAATTTATAAGTTATAACAAATTTATAGAATAAAAACGATCATATACAAGTCGCCTAGTAGTTGTTGCAAAAAAAAAAATTGTTGGCTAAGTTATAATTCTATATAAACACCACTAATCAATGAAATAATTATAGGTATTCAGGTTGATAAAGGTGCATTGCGAAAAATAGCGGAAAGTCAAAAATACGCTATGAAATATAGCAGATAGTGTCATGGGCAAATAGTAAAAATCATATAGCGGTTAAAATATATATTATATACCGGCTGTATAAAAATTAAAATAAGTTGTATAAAAATTAAAACAAGTTGTATAACAATTCAAGGCTCACCGGAGACTCGCCGGAGACTCAGTGAACTGCTGGAGGCCACAGTAAGTTGCTGGGAATATTTTCTAGGAGGAGGTCAAGGCTTCAAGTGAAGAAAAGAAGAAGATGAGGACTTGTGTACAGTACTACTCAACTCATTCGTTCACTTGTTTTTCTATGTTTACTTACATGACTCTTCAGCTACTCTAGTCTCCATACCGCATGCACACTCTCCAACGCCTCTTCAGTTCCATATTAAAAAAGAAACCTCTTCCATTGTTGTGCACTTACATGTTCGCCCGACCCGACTCATTCCTTCCTCCACCTCCGCATCTTCTTCCACAGCTTCTCCTTCCTCCGCCTGCGCTCCCGAGTCTCGAGTCTCGAGTCTCGAGTCTCGAGTCTCGAGTCTCGACTCTCGAGTCTCGACTCCCGACTCGTTCCTTTCTCTACCTCCGCCGCAGCACGACATCTTCTTCCATGGCTTCTCCTTCCTCCACACTCCCAAGTCACAACTTGTTCATTTCTCCTCTTCCACCCGTAGCCCCATGTCTTCTTCCTTTGTCTGCGCTCCGCTCACATCTTCTTCTTCCAATCTTCTATTTCTTCTCCTTCCTTGCTCACGCCTTGTTCTTCCACTTCTCCTCCTTCCTCCTCCATTAATGCTTGTTGCAGTGTCCTTCTCCTGCCTTTGCCTTCCGCTTCTCCTTCCTCCTTCATTAACGCTCACTACAGCATCCTTCCTTCCTCTTTCATTGCCACAACATCCTTCTTTCACCTCCTTCTTCCACTTCTCCTACGCTCACCTCTACTTCTCCGCCATTTCCGCTTCATCAGCGGAACCCACAATGCTCATCGCATCTGCAATGGTGGAAATTGCGAAAGTGCCATAAAGATTTGGTTACGGGCTGATCAAATCCTGCTTCCGCCAAGCGCTATGGCGGCGAATAGCAGTGTAGTTTCAAATGCATCATGATATTTTATATAATGGGATGAACATCCAAGGCTCCCAAATGAATATTCAAGAGGCAGTAATCGACTACTAGTTTATATAGAAGTTGGTAAGGCTTCTTATTTAAGCCAATAAGTGGTTGCTGAACAAGCAGAAACACTCTGTGTTTAGATGCTTCGCTCGCAGGGTAGACAGGATATTCATTTTAAAATAGTGACGCCCATGTCTGTCTGACTGACCTTTTTATAGTTGGTTGAAGTATGACCAAGCAAAGAGGTACTAAATGAATAGATATAAGTAATGCCAGAGAAGAACTGCAGGCTCATAATCAACTTTAAAAAGTTAGTCTTTGCAAGAGCTGAAGACTATAATTAAGCAGAGAACAATAAAAGATCTGGCCCTTAATGAATATTTAGATTAAAGATCAACCAAAAAGGAATCCTAAAAATAGTGAGGTCAGAAGGAAGAAAACATTCAATTACTGGTTAACATCGCATACCATTACTGGTTCAATCCATTGTCAAAAGCCTTTGCTTCAGTTCTTGCCTACTGAGAATGGATAAAGCTATAACGCTCCAAACTATTGTGGTAATGCTTCTTCCACTTCCTTCCACATCTCTGAATTCCCTGAAAACTTCTCCTTAACCTTCTCAATGATTTCCCGTGCCTCGTCAACCTTTGAACTGTTTATGAGCCCTTTCACAAGCATCTTCATCGTCGAGAAGGAAGGGACCCAATTCTTAGCCATTGAATCCTTGCACACGGCTAGTGCGGCCTCAAAGTCCCCACCTTGGCACAGATAGTACACGAGAGTGAAGTAAAATCTGCTATCGGGAACGCAACCTCGTCGCTTCATCTCCTTATAGAGCTTCTTGGTCTCCTCCAAGTTACCTTCTTTGCAATAACCAAATATCAGGTGATTATACGTTACCCAAGTCGGCTTCATCCCCTTTGACACCATCTCCTTGAAGAGAGCCTTCGCATCGGAGGGGCGCTTAAGCTTGCAGAGGCTCTGGATCCTCACGTTGTAAGTACTGAGCCCAGCAGGAGGGCAGTCGTGCTTCTTCATAAGCTCTAAGACCTTGTCAACGTCTTCAAATCGCTCTTCCTTGTAAAATCCAGCGATGGCAGTGCAGAAAGTGGTCATATTTGGTTTGATCGCAGAGCGGCGCATCTCTTCGAGCACAGAGTAGAAGGAGCGGGAAGTGCCGGACTCGCAGAAGGCCTTAATTACGGTGTTGTAGGTGTCGACGTCAGGGGCAACGCCATGACTGCTGGGGAAGTCACGGAAGATGCGGCCAACCTCGTCGTGGCGGCCAGCCAGGATACAGGCAAAGAGGAGGGCATTGAGGGATCGACTGGAGGGAGATTTAGACTCACGGAAGGTGCGGATGGCGTCTTCAAGCATCCCGGCCTGGCCGAAGAGGACAATGGAGTGGGAGAGGGAGGAGCGAGGGAGGGAGTCAAGGACTGTGCGGACTTGAGAGAAGGAGCGGGATTTGGCGAGCGCAGAAACGGCAGTGGAAAGGGCTACGCGATCGAGGTGGGATAACGACGGGGATAGCGCAGCAGCGTGGCAGATGTCCACGATTCGGCCGGGGTCGGTCTCGGACTTGAGGAGCGCGAGGGCGGCGCGGGACTTTTGCTTGCTGGTTAGGACAGCGGAGGGGTCAGAGGGGTTTAGGATAGCGACCGCCACGGAGGAGGAGAACGAGCGTTGAAATAGAAAGTAACGGAACTGGTTGCGAGCGGCGGCGGTGGCGGCGGCAGCGGCCATGGCCTCAGATCACAGGACCGTGGGAGGTTTAGGGTGTATGCGCAGCTTGGTGGAAAATGGAAATGACTGACGTAGTATTTCGGAGCCGTCGCAGTGATTCTTATTGGATCGGATCTTGGACGATATGACATTCAATCGGCCCGTAGACCGTAGTTGAGTCAAATCCACATGTTATCCGGATTATGGCTTAGGTCGGGCAACGGATGCAAATATCAATGCGCATCCGACTCAGTCGTGGCGTTGGGAGAAATTCACCTTAGCCCTCTCTGTCCTATGGGAGGCATGACAATTCGGATTTTTTTAAGTAGGTATTTGACCTATACAATTATAAATAGCTATTAAAATTAAAGTGATTTTGGGTATTTCTTAATTTTGAAGATAATAATTAAGATGGGCTGTATAAAAAAGGTATGTGTTTAGTAAGGCTGTTGTTAACAAAACCTTATAGGGGGAGAAAAGTAGAGGAAAAAAAAGAAAGTGAAAGAAAAATAGAGGAGGAGAAAAAATTAATCATGTGATCTAAATTCTTCTCTTCCCAAATAGCAATGGTGAGTAGGAGTGGGTGGGAGGTTGAACAGTGATGACGGCAAGGGATGATGACGATGTGTTGGACAATGATTGTGCATTGGATATAATAGAAGACCCCATCCTAGAAAAAAATTTTGCTCATCATGAGTCACGCCCTACCTATGACAGCTCATCACGGTCGTGATCTTGGTCACGGCCTGCCTGTGAAGCCTTATATAGATTTCACGACTTTTCATCATGGTTGTAATTAGGATCACGCCCAGCCTGTGAAGACCTCACACCCGAGTGCCGAAGACGAGTCTCCCCAACGCGAATAGCATCACGACCGTAACCCAGATCACGGCTGGGCCGTGACACCATCCGAAATGCAGAAAATCACTATATCGAGCTGAATACAGCCGTGACCAGGATCATGGCCAGGCTGTGACGCACCCAAAAAAGTCTGAACAGCTGAATTTAAAGGCCCTTTGACCCTCCCAACATCTCAGCATGCCTCCAGAGTGTTACATGGGAGTTATCAGCCTGTCTTCCACCCATATGGAGCCCATTCAGCCTATGTGCTTGTTCCCACGAAGGTTTAAAGAACCCGCCTACCTAGTACAACAACATGCTATCAAACTTGGCGTAGGAGTCCACCCACACCACCATGAACTAACCTACCATCAACCGATTCATCTGCTTCATCACGGCCTTCTCAAAGATGGTTTAGGTGGCCCATCTAGCCTAAAAAAGCCTAGTCCAAGTGCAGCCTATTCAAAGCTTGGACCAGCTATTTTAGTTATTGGGATTTTATTTCTTGACATATCTTTTCTATTTTAAAGTTGTTGAGTTGGTAGAATATTCTAACAACTTTGTCATATAGTTATTGTGACTCCTAACCTCATTAGCTTATAAAAGGAGGGCTAGGGAGAAGTAGAGGGGAGCGAGCTTAGAGAAGAAACTCACCAGTGGAGAGTTATGAGATTTTGGAGCTAGAGGTGCAGATAGCATCCGAGGTCCAGTCTTATAACGCCTCGTTTTTACTTACTCGAAGAAGTAAATCGCATCTTGCGCGTCAGGGAAACTCCTGTTTTTGACGCTTGTGTTCTTTACGTCTTTCCATCCCTGTTTTCGTCGGTTACCCCTTGTTCTTCCAGATGCCAAAGACGTGGGAGAGTGCTTGTTCTTTTGCATCCAAGGTCAAGCGCCAGGTTGTTCGCTCGACCATGTGGTTGCCCTAACGTGTGTGCTAGGAGCAAAGATTGGCTTGCTCACTTGAGATTAGTCAGTTAAATTTCTATAGTAGAATGCCATTGTTTCTCGTTATTTTATTGGTATTGCTCGGATATGAATCTCGATGGAATTTCAGCATCGCTTTCTCGACCGGGTTTCCCTTCGAACGCGCTTTTACTTTTCTCGTCTAAAGACCCTCTCACGGCTTTCATCATTGCATTTTTGCCTAAACCCTAGCATTGGAGCTAAGGACCCCTTCCCATAATCAGTCTGCGTCAGGTGAGCACGCGGGGAAGACGAGAAAGGGCTAGACGGGGGGCCAGAGGCTGGAAGGCGATGACGACGAGGGACGGCTACAGCGAAGACGACAATGACGACGACGGGCTAGACGGTGACGACGCATTGGATGGTGACTGCATGCTAGATGAAAGGGCTAGTGGCGAGCATGTGGGGACGATGAGAAAGGGTTGTACGGCGGGCTGGCGGTTAGAGGGCAACGACGATGAGGGATGGCGATAGTGGAGACAATAGTGACGGTGGGCTGGATGGCGATGACGCGTTGGACAACCATTACGCGCTAGACGGCGAGGTTGAGTGGCAAGCACGTGGGGAAGACGAGAAAGGGTTGGACAGGGGGCTAGCGGCGCACTGAACAACAAGGGCTGGAGGCATGCTGGATGATGACAGCGGAGACAACGTTTTTTTTGTTCCCTTGAGTTTTCTGCTTGATTCGAGCGAAAGACTAAACGAGGGAAAAAAAGTTATTTACCCTCTCCACTTTTCTCATCTCTTCACTTTTCCCTCTAAGAAAACAAATGAAAAGTAATTTTTTTTCTCCCTTCCAGTTTTTCCTCACAGAAAACACGTTGTTATAGTCAAACTCCACTATTTAATTTGTCTATGTCAAAAAAAGTCCATGTCATAAAAAATTTGATTATAATTTTTTTTTTATTATAAATAATCTTATTTTTTATTAATTGAGTCTAATTCAAATATAAAGAATAAATATACTATTTAAATCAAATTCGAATATTATAAAAATAAATACCCATAATAATATATATATATATATACATACATATGTACAAATATATTATCCAATAATCTCTAATTACTGATATAATGACATTCTAACTCATTAACCCAATAAAAACAAAAGCAATATATCTAAAATCTAAACTCGTTAACCCACTTATTAACTCATTAACCCACATAAACATAAATTCTACTTATTCTCTCTACGCTATGTCTCCTTGAATGGAAGGAAAAAGATAGGGAAATGATTCATTCAAAGGAAAGAAAAAGAGGATGAGGGAAGACTAAATCATGTGCGTTGCTGAAAATGAGGAGGGCAACAAGCACTGGGGGAGGGGGAAGCAAGCAAATGGGTGAATGGGGAGCTTTGTGAGTAGCAGGAGTGGAACACTGCAAGAGTAGCAAGGGCAAACAAAGCAGCGAGGGAGGTGGGAAAGGGTGATAGGAGCGGGCGAGGGCAAACATGGCAGCAGAGGCAAGGGCAAATGCGAGCAGCAAAGGTGAGGGTGAATGGAGCAGCGAGAGAGGTGGGCGAGGGCGGTAGGAGCGATGAGGGCCCTTGGCAAGGGCGATAGGAGCGACAAGGGCGGTCGGCGAGGGCGAACAAAGCAGCAATGACAGTCAGTGATGGCGAACGCAGATAGTAGAGGTGAGTGTGCTCTCGTGTGATTTCATATTTGAGCAGAAAGCAAAACGAGAAAAAATTGCCCCATTTTCCTTCTCTACTTTTATCTGTCATTAGAAAAAAATTAAAAAAAGGGTGTCTTTCCCTTCCGCCCTATTTTCTTTCCAAGAAAACCGGCCATTTCCCCTTCAAAACTCTCCATTCAAAACGCTCCACAGGCGACAGCATCTCTCTCTATTCCGTCTCTACGACCCAAACCCTAATTTACTTTGCTTCGCCGCCGCTTCGCTGCCAGTTCGCCGCTTCGCCTCCACTCTCGCCAAGACGAGTTGAGGACATCGTCACGCCGACGCCGAGCACTTCGCCAATACGCCGCAAGTTTGCCGCTTCGCCGCCGCTCGCCGAGACGAGTTGAGGACGCGGGACGCCGACGCCGAGCACTTTGTCAGCCCGCAAAACTTTCCTTGTCGCCGCCAGTTCGCCGCCACTCGCCAAGACGAGTTGAAGACACCGACGCGGACCGCTTGTCAATCCACCAACCCTTCCTTGTAGGATTCCTACCTCAAGAATCAAAAACCCTAGCAGAGCTTACTGGATTGACGCTTTGATCGAGTGGCCGGACGAGGCGAGATGGCATCCACAGTGACGAGCCAGGAGCCGTCCCTCAAGCGGAGGGATTCTATGGCGGCAACTAGGGAGGGAGACCAGCTCATTGTCACCCCGCTGGGAGCTGGCAACGAGGTGGGCAGGTCCTGCGTCTACATGTCCTACAGAGGAAAGACCGTCTTGGTAAAAAAAAAAAGAAGAAAAATCTGTGTCCTTTTCTTCTTTTCTTTTATCTGGTGAGTTCTTTTGTTGAAAGGATGGACTATAAGCTGATGCGAGCTTTCGGCTTCGTTTTGATTGGCAGTTTGATTGCGGAATTCATCCGGCGTATTCTGGGATGACTGCACTGCCTTATTTTGATGAGATTGACCCCTCAACCATCGACGTGCTCCTCGTGACGCAGTATGCACCAACTCCCATTTTTTTTATTCTTGATAGATTAACATAGTTTACTTCATCTGTTCGCAGCCTATTTTTCTTTTTTACCAATTAGCATTACCGTGAAAAAGGTGAGTGGGGAAGAAAAAGCAAAAATATAACATGTCATGATATACAGTGCCAGTTTTGGATGGTCGTTGTCCTATTGAACTGATAGGGCACACACAAGAATAGGTAGTAGTAGTACTGATGAAATGTCAAATAGCACGCCCTCTTCCCAATCACTTAAATCAAACTGCCGATTATCTCCTTTCAACAATTTAGTTGCACTCTCCTACTCTTCAGTGCCTCTTATGCTCTGTATTTCCCTTACTGGTCTGATTATCTAAGATGACTTGGACTCCTTGGATATCCAACCTGCATATGCTGAAATCTTATAGAAAGAATGTTTCATTCAATATGATGCTGTTGTTTGAGTATTGCAACTTCAAAAGATTTTGCATCTCGTTCAAGGATGTTTTTGTGTCGAACTGCTCCAGGTGACAATATAATTTAGATCTATGAAGGCTAATGTCAGTTCACCCATTTGAACAAAGTCTTTGTGACAACTGTTTTCCTCTGGTTACTTGAATGTATTTCATTCACCATTTAATTATGCTCCTTCAATATTATTGATTACTTATTGGATTTTGGTTAACTTACAGCTTTCATCTTGATCATGCTGCTTCACTTCCATACTTCTTGGAGAAGGTGCATTACAGTTTTTCTTTCATAAATACTTGTTGCTCCTTGATTGTCCTGTGGTTTACATATTGAAATTGTATTCACAGACTACTTTCAGAGGTCGAGTGTTTATGACTCATGCGACAAAGGCTATCTACAGGCTTCTCTTGTCAGATTATGTTAAAGTAAGCAAAGTTTCAGTTGAGGATATGCTGTATGATGAGCAAGACATTCTACGTTCCATGGATAAAATTGAGGTATGCTTCTTAAGCATTATAGTGCCTCTTTTGGCTTGCTTTTCCATCCTGTCTTATAGCTACCTTAAAACTAGTGGTGCTATTAACTCAGTTCTCTTAGTGGGCATTAGAACTGTGTGTCGTAATCTAAATGTTTTGAGCGTTTGGGCACGATACTCAAAATCATTGCGTACTTGCACAAGGAGATTTCTAATAAAACAAGGTAGAGATATCAGATCATAGTTCAAAAACAAGTATTCGATATGGCCAAAAATTAATCTGTTAGATTGCCTGTTTGCATCGGCTGGATCAGAATTAGCCAATACAATAATTTTTTTTGTTAATGTTTGCCACCTCAAGATAATTGTATAGTTTTGCATGTTTGACTTTAGTATGTTTTAACATCAATTTATTTATTTAATATTAGTAAGTCCATATAATAGATCACCTAATCCATATTCAATCTTTGCATAATTTAAATTATTTAGTATGTAATATTATACTTTTCATAGTTATCTCTAGATTTTTGCAACTTATTATTCTTTTCTAACATGGTTTAAACTAGTGTTCATAAACTTAGTTTGTGCTTAGCATACTGCATCGTACATACTAGTTATTGAGGATAATGTCTGTGGTTGTTTGTTTTTTTTATGCCTTATAAATTTCTCACCAAATACACTTGCTTATTGATTAATGCCTCATTATTCATGTGCTATCTAATTTTGTTAATACTAGTCTAAATCGCTTAATATTTCTAGTTTGTACAATGGTTGAGCTTGGACTGGCAAATAGAGTTGGCCATACCGGTATGTAGATGAAATATATAAATTTAATTAAAATTGACCAATACAATAGGTACCCTATCTTAGTACCAGTCCAACTTGATTCAGATCGATACTTCAATCCTTACTTACAATATAAGTAATTGATTTCTTGAAAAAAAAGGTTGTCTTAGTCTTTGCTAATCATAATTAATTCAAAATTCACTCAAATAGAAAACTATGGCTCAGATTTCAAAATCAAGGTGTTGAATTACTTGCATAAAGTTTGGAGAGGCTATTACAAGGATAAAAGCTAGAGGATGCTTAATAACTCAATAAATAAGGAGGACAATCACATGCAAAAGAATGGTAGTATAAACAAAGTAGGATTAGTAATGATAATAGTAATGACTAATTATGGGTGAATGTGCCCTAAATTATGAGTATTTTGACAATTCACTTAATGATATAACTATATATAGTCTTAGTGTTTTGACAAAAAAGAATGTTATATATAATTACTTAGTAGGAATTGGTCATTACATAGCCTTATCATGTAATCAAATTCATTTGTTAGCTTATCTTGTAGTACACAACAAAAGTAATCATATAATAATAATGTGCCATAATTAATTAAGGCAACTACATTCAATACCTAAAATTTAGGATATTTATGACTTCTCAATTTTGCAAATATATATGTAGGGAAATTATGACTGCACCATCTCATAATTAATTTCTTATGTAAAGAATTTTGTCTTTCATATAATGTCTGATTAGATTCAATTAACATGTATATAAAAAGGCAAGTTTTGCAAATGTTTGAAGTATATCAAATTTAAGATCCAAATTTTTCATAAAGATAAATGTATCTTCTATATTGGATCAAATTAGATCCTTTTAACATGTATATAGAAAGATATAGGTCTTGAAACTTAGTATTAGAAATAGGTCATATTAGAATGAGTCAAATTAGATAGCCGCATATAGTAAATTAATAAGTAAAATATTATTATTTTTTGGATTCAAGACCTTTACATGTAGAGGCTAGATCTACTCAATATATTTATAATGCTGTATCATTATGATTTTCCATCCAAGTATCTCTTCACTTTTCTTCAAACATGGTATCAAAGCTAGTTTCCTTTCTAACTCTAGCCATTTCTCTTCACAATGCAGTAAGATCTTCTCCAACTCTAGCCACCACTATGGAGTAGTTATCACTATTCTCTTAAGAAGAGCAGTCTGTCTGCATCATACATCCTTTCTAGATTTTTTTTAACCCTAATAGCTACATCCATATATATCTGCCTGTATAAGCTGTTCCACGTAAAAGACTGATTTCATAGTTTGGTTTTCTTTGTTGAAGCTTTAGTTGTTCCACGATCCTAATCGAAGACTCTACTGAAGCCCTTGTTAGTGTCCTTTGCCTTTAATCCATTGGGACTTTCTATAATTTTTATTAACATAACTCCTTCGCTACTATGGCAACAATAATCTCTTTCTTGTTAGCTAGGTTATGTGGCTGGTTGGCCCAATATGCTCTTAGATCTTCTTGACTGCCTTGCTTTATGAGCTTTTTGGAACTCCGAGGAACTTTCCCATTGGCTTAGATGTCATCATTGCTAGAGCAAGAGAATCCACCTCTTTCATCATCGTCTTCTCAACTGCCCCCTTTGTCCTCGACTTAGCCCGCCGCCATCAGTGTTCTACATTGCATAAAAACCCTAGACATGGCAGCTCATTTCTTCTCATCTCCTTGTCTCTAACCATGATACCATGGGCAATATGCTATCAATGTATGTAAGGTTGCCACAACATCGTCACTCTATTCTTCACTGGGACACTACTCAATTCTATTCTTCTTGTGACAAGGTAGATAGAGATCTTCTTGGGATAATTTTCTTGTAGATGTAAGATTGCCATGGCTCTTCTTCACTATAGCACTACTCCAATTCTATTCTTCTTGTGACATGGCAGAGTTCTTCTTATGACAATTTTTTTTTATATGCTACTTGTTCTAGTTCATGTTATGATGCGGTGGAGGACCAACTATCAATTCGATCAAAAACAACTATTTCTAGCACATGAGATTAAGGGTAGCTCTTGATGTTGCCTATGGATTTCAATAGGTTCTTGTTTATGAATTTCTGTCTAAAAGAAGCGTGGAGCATAATTGTGAATTTCATTCTAGTTATGCAAAAGATTTTTTTGCTGATGTTGCTTTCAATCTACTACTTTTTCTTCCTATCACAAAAGAATAAGATGTAGAGTCTCCCTTCTCTCTCCATTGAACCTTCTCTTGGAGATGATCAAGACAATGATCTCACCATTATGATCCATAATGAGGATTCCAACTCTCATAGGAGTAGCAACGATGAGAAGAATCACACTATAAGAGCAAGATTGATTTGAGGAAAGAGATTGATTAAGTGAAGCTTGATCATCATCTCAAGTTGCTAGCCTCCTACATCAAGATGGAGGCTGAGGCAAAAGTGAGCCGTGGTGAGGGCAATTTGTACCCTAATCCATGAAAAAAAAATGAAATTTAATAGATTGGATATAAAATTTTAGATCAAACCTGTTTTTCTTGACTTCTTTCTTCAATTTGGGTCAGGAGTAACCATAGAATCCAACTAGGCCATGTTGTTTTTTGATTTTCAACAAAAAAAGAAAATCAAATTTGCACACGCATGGGCATATTGTATAAGAAAAAGGGAGATTGATGGATAGGATTGTCATAACCCCCAGATAAAGATAATTCTATAAATAAAAAAATTGATATTATTTTATATGAAATTTGCTATATGTACCCGGGATCAATTCATAAAAACTTGCTTTACATGAAAAAAAAAATCAAAATTTGATTATATAACCAGCACCTAGGAGACAACAACTATCAATCCACACTTTCATGCAAATAAGGAGATTCGTCTCATATCATAAAACCCAAGTTCATCATACAAGACCATAACACCTTTTGTATGCTCATATACAAACTATGATTTTGTTCAACATTAACATATATCCATAAAACAAACTTTGTACAATAGTCTTTACATATTACAAGGATAGCATGAGCTGCCCATCTCCCTCTCTCCCCTTGCCCCATTGCATCAGCTCACTGTTCTCTCTCCTCTTGCTTTCACTCTCTCTTGCCCTTGCCCCCATTCACTCCCCCTCGCATTCGAAGAGTTGTGCTAATGATGAACTCTGGCACTACCCTCCCTTTCCTTTAGTGCTTTGCTTGACGAGTTGTTGCCTAGATAAACTGATGCTGCGAGCCTAGCTTTGACACTATCTTCTTTGATGACGTTATTCAATTGCTATTGTGTCTGATGCTCCTCCTTTGGCGGTCATGTTGAATTTGGTTAATAATTCATTGTAATTGCCCATATATCAATTATTGTAATTGCCCATATATCATATTTGTCATATTTCCTATTTAGCTTTTCTAGCTAACAATCATTTATTTTCTTCTCTAGGTACTAATATGGCTCCATCTAGAGTAGAGTAGACAGGTAGCAATAGTGGGTTACTGGGATTGTGGGTTTATTATCTTCCCTGTCATGTACTTCGATTGTATTTATACGTTTTATGCAGATTTATTGTCTAGATTAGATCAGCGAATTTGTAGTGCTGGCATCGGTTATGTATTATTTTTTATTTCTTAGACCACTGTGTTGGTCTCATATTTTATAGATTTAATGGTAGTCTTGTCATCATATTTTATATATGATATTGTTTTATTATGCATTTTGGGATTTTTAATTTTTTTATCGGTCAACGAGGCATCAGGCCTATGCCTTGAATCCGCTTTCAGGGTGTGGCAATTCATACTTGCTATAAAAATATAAAAATTCCCAAAATGCATAATAAAATGATATTAAATATAAAATATGACTAACAAGATAGGCCATCAATGTCTCGCCCCTAGAAATAATCATGGTAATAATAATAATTTTCATGTTGAACACAATGCAATTTCCTAAGATCCAAAAATCAAATTGAATAAATTTGAGTGCAACCTGAAGACAGTTCTAATATATTTCCATAAGAGTAACAACATCATTTAACAAATTCAACCAACATCAACCAAGTAACAAAAGATTTATTCAATATTGACTTTCATTCACGCAAGTAAATCTTAATTTTCATTCGTATATATAGTTTACAATATCACAAGATGATGCCTTAACAAAAAAATCACTCGAACTTACTATGTGCAACACTATATTTACCTAGGAAAGTGGGAAAATAACTAAAGGTTAATTTGTATTATATGTAAAATCAAAATAGTGAGTTATGAAACTCAACAAGAACTACAATAACTATACACAAAATACATTTTTATTATAAATTTTGAGACAAATTTCATAATATGCGGAGGGAATATCATAATTGAATTTGTCAAAAAAAAATATCTCAAATCCAAACATAAAGACATCCTAAACAAATACAATGAGGGTGATCTCAATGACCTATAAATATCAAAAGCATCATAGGAAGATAATATCACTTAATTCACGAGTATATAAGGTATCACATAAACAATTGATAATATCACCTCATGAGTATCAAAAGTATCACCGAGTCAAATGGTAATATTACAACCTCATAAGTATCGAAAGTATGATAGAGACAAATGACAATATTATAACAACATGAGTATCAAAAGTATCACAGAGGGACTAGTGGAAACATATTATATCATAGTCTTCCATGCCTAGAAGCATGACCTACCCACGTTCGAGTAAGCTCACACATATAAGCCAGTAAAGCTCACACATGTAAATAGAGGGAGGACTCATTTATTTTCATATTTATAACCATAATTCCATAAATGAGATCAAATCATTTTCCCACTCGAAGATGGAAGGGCCAAAAAATAATTTTATCATAATATAATCAAAGTAACATAATGGTATTGTTGCCTTTATACATTTGCGCTTACAACATGATCATATAATATACATAATATCAATTGACTATATTAAAGACTAGGAATTTTTAGTCAAATATCAAATACAATGGTAGTGTCCGTGAATCAAATAATAATCACAAATATGTAAATGAGTACTCTCAATTCACTATCATCATGAACATGAAGTGTTGCATATAGATCAAGACAATTTGTGCCGTAATAGTCCTAGTGTGATATCCAGGGATGGACCAGGCCAGAATCCATTGGGCTGGGCAGCGGCCCAAGCCCAAGATGTTGGCACAGGAGGGCAGCCCGATGCCAGGTCCAAATCCACCCAACATTCTGCGCTCGAGCGGACGAAGTGGACGCAGCTTTGTTCCTTGCGGCGTCCTCATCTTCTTCAGCAAGCGGGTAGAGGAGCGGCTCCTTCGGCGTGGACTTCGCCTCCTTCAGCGGCGTTGGCTCCGGAAACTCCGGGGCTTCAGGGATTCCAGCGTCTGGGAAGCGAGCTTCAACGGAGGCTTTGGAGACCGATTCCAGCGGGGATCCAAAGCCAAGCCAGCGACAGGCGGAGCTGGCAGAGTTTGCTAGGCGCGAACGAAGTGCGAGAGGCGACGAGTGAGTCCAGGGGAGCGAAGCGACTTCGTTCTCCCCGGCGAGATCTTCTGCGGACGCGGAGCAGCAGAGATGAGCGAATCATGCACAACTTTCCTTTCCCCTTAAAGCCTGAAGGCAGAGAGGTCCAAAAGAGGAGGGAGAGGACCTACGAGGAAGAAGAGGACAGAACGCTTCTCCAAAGCAAGAGGATTCTGGGAGGAGTGAATGTAAGTCGGCGGTGAGAAAGTCTGCCGCCGACATGAGTTTGAGTGAAAAGAGGGAGGGTTTTGAACTCTGTATTGACGAGAATAAGAGTAAGTTTCCCTTCTACCCGGTTATTGTCTCTGGCAAGTTCCCTAAGAAAGCTTCGCCTCCGCTCTCGCGTTTCTTCGGGCGACTTCACCATCGTTGATGACGATCCCACAGCGGGCTTCCGGCAGCAACGAGGGCTGAGGGAGGAGGCGATGAGGCTTCTCCCTACCACACGCCCGAGAGTCTCCACCTCTCCGACGTTTGTTCGCGTGAACGACGGTGTTCGGCGCGGCGATCAAACGGGTGGGCGTTCGATTCGAGGCAAGCGGCGAGTCAACATGCAGGAGGCTGGTTAAATTTGATTTCAATGGGCGAAATCGAGCGGCGAGATTGAATTCGAGGGTGGAGTTTTGGATTTTGACGCTTGTTACGAGGAGAGAGGCTTACGTGGAGGCTGCGAGTAAAAAGGGCGTGACAAATCGGTTTTAGAGCAAGTTTCGATGACAAGGTGACTCAAGGAGAACGTTTGGTGCGAGTAGAGCAAGTGCTCAGCCTAATGGGAGATGGGGAAGACGTTGTTGTTCCGCAAGTGGAAAACTTGCAGCGAACGGTGGAGCAACAGAGGTTGCAAATTATCGCTCTCCAACAAACTTTAGAAGGGATGGTTGTGCCCCAACAAAGTTTGGAAGAGGTGGCGGCGCTACGGGAGCAAGTAGCAGGCTTTGAACTAGCACAACAGCAGGTACAGGCAGATCTCGTGATAATGTGCTTGGCATTAGCACAGGCACAAGGGAGTGTGCCAGTAGCAACAACAATGGAGCTGGCGGCTCTTACTTTGAAGGTTCGAATCCCAGAAGCTGCAATGTTCGGAGGAGTACGATCATCCAAAGAGTTAAAAAATTTCCTTTAGGATATAGAGCAATTCTTCGGCGTCAATCATGTCCCCGACCAGGAACGAGTGCAGGTGTGTACTGCATACCAATCAGATGATGCAAAACTTTGGTGGAGAACCAAAGTTGATTTGACATCAGGAGCTACTTGGACATGGGCAGTGTTCCGAGAGTAATTGCGACAGCAGTTTCTTCCCGCGAACTCAGCTGACTAGGCACGCGATACGGTGAATCAACTTAGACATGCTAGCCTAATCCAGGAGTATGTTCGGGCTTATTTAGTACTCATGTTGGAGATATCGGATATGTCAGAGGCAGATAGATGATACACCTTTCTCCATAATCTTCAACCATGGGCGGAGGCTGAAGTCCGACGGCATGCACCGCAGGACCGGAGAACGGCCGCAGCAATAGCGGAATCCCTTGTGGATATGAGAGCTTAAGATATGACTTCCTCAAGAGCATCGAAGTCGCCCCCAAAGCCTTGCTCTCCGACAAGGGCGAGAGCACTAAAAAGAGAGAGACCTTTTCCCCGGTGAGGTGGAGGCCAGCCGGCATGACATGAGACAAATCGATCTGCAGACAGGGCAGGATTGATCGAGACCGATGAGATGCTTCTTGTGCAAAGGACCACATCGGATGCGTGGCTACCTAACCTGAGAGCGGATTGCAACAATTGAACAGCGAAAGTTCACTGAGAAAGAGGTGGTGACATGCGTAGGAGCGATGGCGTTGAACGCGATCACGATAGTGTCATCCTCAGGAGGAGCACGATTGATGTATGTGCCGATGCAGATATGTGGAGTCGAGGTGGAGACGATGGTCGACATCGGTGAGACTCATCTATTCGTATCGGAACGAATGACTGTATGACTTGGCTTACACACTTCACCTAAGCGGATCGGGTGAAGACCGTCAACACCGCCGAGCAGTAGATGATGGGCATCTTTTATGACGTCCCGGTGAAATTTGGAGATTGAATGAGACGACATCACATCCGAATAGCAAAGATGGACGATTATGATAGCATCCTCGGCATTGAATTGCTTTGACGAGCGAAGATTTCTGTGGTTCCACACTTGGAAGGAGTCCAAGTGATTCATGAAGAAGCATCAGGTTGGGTCTCAGGTATTCAGCGAGGTATTTTGATGACCTTGAATTCGAGAATGTGGGGGACAAGTAAAGTGATGGATCCTGCACAAGTACGAGGTGCACATATTGCAGCAGTGGTTGCGATGGAGACGCCCATAGAAGACATCGAAGGCAATGTTTAGATTGGGCGGGGGAGAATTGTGATACTTAGATTTGGATGGACCAGGCCAAAATCCATTGGGCCGGGTGGCTGCCCAAGCCCAAGACGGTGGCACAGGAGGGCAGCCCGATGCCTGGTCCAAATCCACCCAACATCCGGTGCTCGAGCAGTCGAGCGGACGAAACGGACGCAGCTTCGTTCCTTGCGGCGTCCTCGTCTTCTTCAGCAGGCGAGCAGAGGAGCGGCTCCGGCGCGAACTTCATCTCCTTCAACGTGGCCTTCGTCTCCTTTAGCGGCATCGGCTCTGGAAACTCCGGCGCTTCAGGGATTCCAAAGGCTGGGAAGTGAGCTTCAACGGAGGCTTTGAAGACCGATTCCAACGGGGATCCAAAGCCAAGCCAGCGACAGACGGAGTTGGCATAGTTTGCTGGGCGCGAACGAAGAGCGAGAGGCGACGAGTGAGTCCAGGGGAGCGAAGTGACTTCGTTCTCCTCGGCGAGATCTTTGGCGGACACGGAGCAGCAGAGATGAGTGAATCACGCGTCTGCGCGTCTGCGCGTGATTCACGAGCTTTCCTTTCCCCTTAAAGCCTGAAGGTAGGTGAGGTCCAAAAGGGGAGGGAGAGGACATGCGAGGAAGAAGAGGACGGAGCGCTTCTCCACGGCAAGAGGATTATGTGAGGAGTGAATGTAAGTCGGCGGTGAGAAAGTCCGCCGCCGACAGGATTTTGAGTGAGGAGAGGGAGGGTTTTGAACTTTTTATTGACGAGAATAAGAGTAAGTTTCCCTTCTACCTGGTTATCGTCTTTGGCGAGTTCCCTAAGAAAGCTTCGCCTCCATTCTTGCGTTTCTTCCGGTGACTTCACCATCGTCGACAACGATCCCACAGCGGGCTTCCGGCAGCGGCGAGGGCTGAGGGAGGAGGTGACGAGGCTTCTCCCTGTCGCACGCCTGAGAGTCTCCACCTCTCTTCGGCGAATGCCGCAGGCGGTGTTCGTTCGCGTGAACAGCGGTGTTCGATGTGGCGATCGAATGCGTGGGCATTCGATTCGAGGCAAGCGGCCAGTCAACATGCAGGCGGCTGGTCAAATTTGATTTTGAAGGGCGAAATCAAGCGGCGAGATTGAAATCGAGGGTGGAATTTCGGATTTTGATGCTTGGTACAAGGAGAGAGGCTTACGTGGAGGCTGGGAGTAAAAAGGGCGTGACAATATTAGTATAGAATATGTCAAACTTGATTAGTCAATTCATTCAAATGAATCAAAAGAAAAATACTGCAGGTAACCATACAAAATAATTGGAAGCATAATTGAATCTACTTTCTAATAAATCTGATTTTATGCCATTTAGTAAAGTATACAAAAAAGTTACAGCGGATCAAATAACAGAAGGTCAGACTAGATTGCCCAATTCTAGGGTTTGAGTTATTGAGCTAAAAGTTATTATTTGTTTCAAGCGGTAGTTAATCTCAAATATAGTTGAAAAGATATTTAAGTCTTCTTTCATTCAAATAAATATAATTTGAAACCGATTTATATGTCAAAAGTTACAAGGAAAATACCACAAGAAGGTTAGTTTTTGGGAAAACATATGTTGAATGTTCTTATCCATTTTATACCTTAATTTTGGTTAAAAAAATATAATATATGATGCGTGGGAATGCTATTCAAGTTCTCTTTAACCCGAAGTTGTTTTCATCTAAAAATCATTTGTGTACAAACTTACATGACAAAAACTAGATTTGTATACGTCATAGCACCTTAATCATTTTCTTCAAAATGTTCTACAATATTATGATAAAGTCATCAAAAAATCATTTGTTTTCAGTTTATTAGATCCTTAGCAAGGTCCATGAATCATAAATATAATGTTTACCAACTATAATATTTTTGAAAACACAAATATAGGGCATAAGTTAGAAACTTACCTTGCTTTCACTCTTCTTTTCCAATTTACCACCCCAACACTACTCTTCCCAAGTCAAACGCAAGTTGCTACTGAAAATTACCATTTTTCCCTCATGTACCTCATTTTTCATCTATTACAATCCTCTAGTATGAGGTGTCATCATCTAGTTGAGCCTATCCTCAAGCAAGCTTGAGGTGGCTTGAAGGTAAACATAAGGTGTTTATAACTCTTTCATTTCTTTAAGTAATTATTTTCTTTCTTCTTTTTTTTCTTTACTTCACCAAATAGTGACAAATCATTTATTCAAGTTCTCTACTGAATTATATATATATATATATATATATATATATATATAAATATATATATATATAATTTTTTTCCTCCTACATGGTTAAATTAACATTTTTTGTCCTTTTTTTAAACATTATTACTCATGATTCTTAGTGTGGTATTTAGCTATAAGTACATAATTATCTTCACAATAATATTATAAAATGAAATAGGGATATCATACTTAGCTACAAAATTTAAATTTTATTTTCCATACACTCAAAACAACCCTCCTCACTTATTAAGTTTGCATTTTATGCATCATGATCCCAAATGATTGTCATTTAAGATATAATTTGATACTATCACAAAATAGAAGAAAATTAGAGTTATTTGGTGATATTTATAAATAGGGTTATTAAAACAGGGATATCACAATCAAATTCATAAAATGAGACCTGACATAGTGTTAGTAGCTCACTATGACAAATATGCATAAAACATGTAAATACAATACCAAAGTACATGACATGCAACATAATTAACTCATAATGTTAATGGCCCACTATGGCTATCTACTTGCCTAGATAGAGCTTATCACATATAATACGATTAAATAAAATAGAAATATAAGATTCACACAAATGGAAAACTAGGAGCTCAATGGTTAAGTAGAGAATAAGATAAATATGACGTATGGATTGTTAACCAAATTCTTGCCATACACTAGGAGGTTTATATCATATATAATACGATTACATAAAATACACATTAGATCCACACAAAAACCAGGAGCACAATGGCCAAAGTGGCCTAGTGACTCGTACACAGAGTAGTAGTCCCACAGTTAGCTTCTAGAGATGACTATCTGTCCATGGTGTAATGATATCCAACTATATTGTAATGCTCGAGGTAACTCATTGGATAATGTATATGGGAGGCCTATATAGCCCAATGGCCCATAACTCTATTCCAATTAGTAACTGAGACAGTACCATGTCTTTATCTCTGAATAAACATAAAAAATATGTGGCTAGCAAGCCAAAAAAACTATAACGAATCTAAATAAACCATATAATAAACAGTGTAAGAAATTCCTTCAAATCACACTGCCATAATATGGAATAAACAATCGTCAATAATGATTCAATGAATTTTATCATAGGATAATAAAACTGGAAGTAATCAATATAACAAAAGATAAGCTATAGTGCCACTATACTGCACATGCATTTAGCACAATGTCAAAGGATAGAGGAAGATCATTACCCCTGACTGCTGCTGGTCTGAGTCATAAAATCGTACCTGGTTTAATCATGTATCTGCATCCTCCACTCTGAGCTGTAGTTATATTATATAATGATCTTATATCTAATGGATATCGTGTTTACTAAATTATTTATTTTATAATTATCCTTAATTATTTTATAATTACCATATTATTATTATTTTTAAAATTATTTTATTATTATTATATTCATTTGTTAATTATTATGATCATCATAAAGTAATAATTATTTGAATTATGATTGTATCAAGATAGCTTAATTCCAGCAAGCAACAAAATGATAAAATAAGTAGTTTGCATTCACCGCTACTAACATTTAAATGACCATAGCAGTGTTATCAATAGCGGATTATGGAAAATAATAGAAAGCCAAAGTGGGCAAATAGTGAAAATCATATAGCGGTTGAAATATATATTATATACATATAAAAAATAAGTTGTATAAAAATTAAAATAAGTTGAATAAAGAAATATAACATATTACTAACTCAACATTTAACATAAGTCATAGATTTACATTTTCAAACTTTAAAACATAGTAATGAGAACACTAAATAAAGATCAAGTTCAGTACAAAATAATGAAAACACTAAACAAAGACAAAGAAATCTATTCATGTTTATTTGTCTCTTCTCCAACATAATCATTATTCTCATTTTCAAATGGTGAGGAATATCCTTGAACTCTTTTTCTTTTGAATTCTTATAATTAATGTCTTCTAATTCTTTTTTTGATACTTCAAATAATCATCATCATCTACCTCGACCACATTCTCTTTTTTTTTTTGGTTGAAGAAGTTGTACTTACCAAATTTTTATATCTTAGATGTAGCACCGACAACACAAGGGGCCCTTCTTTTTTTAAATCTTTGCGTGGATGTTCTAGGCTCTCCAACTCTTGAAGTCTTATAAACATTGTCCCAATTAAAGACATTATCATTTTCATCCGCTAAGACCCTTTCAGTCCTAGCATCATCTTTATCACCATCCATCTTCCCAAGTAACCACTCAGTTACACTCAGTCAATATCATTGAGTGTAGTTGGGTCAATTTCATCTCTTTAATTGTATCTTCTAAACAATGCTTGATTGTATTTAACATACACTAAATTGTATAGTCTTTTATGCTCTAAATCTATTCCTTTTCTTAGAATAAATATGGAACAACAAGTTAAATAAACAATTAATAAAATTCTACAAGTGACAAACTCTTAAATACTAATAAATTATTAATTTAATAAATTGTTTGCTCAAACACACTCCAGTTGCATTCACATCCTGACACACTATTCGTCAAGCTCAAGATCCTTATAGCTGAGTTGTTGTAAATTTGAAGTTGACAATCCATACATTCGCCACTATTGTGCTACAAATCCAAAAAGATTTTATTATGCAATAATATATATAATAAAATTTAAAATTTAGAATTTAAAAATTTTCATAAAATTTCTGTCGTGGTGCAATCGTGTTCCTATGTGAAATTACAAAATTGTTTTCAAACATACCACGAGCCATTTCATAAATGGGTAGATCTTTAAGAATCATTTGTTTCATCTTTGAAGTAGGGATCAACCTCTCAATATATGCATACAACTCTTTTGTCACAAAATCAAATTCAATTAAGGGATTATTATAGAAAAATTCTGGATTTAGAAAGTAACAAGCAGCATATAATGGACGATGAATGGACGATGAATGGACGATGAATGGGCGATGAAGTTGGCAAGTCCATCGATTATCAATGATTCCAAAAGCTTGCTTATATTTGTTTTCATTGTTCTCAAAAGATCTTATAATAGCTTTTTTAGCTTTCTTATTGCCTCATAAATATAACCCATGGTTGGTTTTTTCTCATTATGTATGTGGCGAAGCGAACACACTAGAGGAGGCATCACCTATACACTACATTAATCCAAAAAATTGACATTAGTACAATTCTTGTTGCTTCCCTCCCTTTTTGTTATTTGTCTTTTTGTTATTTGTCCAATGGTCTGACAAACATTTTTCTAAAATGTGCAATTTCCTTATGAATCCTTTTCAATATGAGGAAGAATGTAGAAATCTAGTAATTGCATACCTCACCAATTCTATTTTGTTAGTAAAGATAAGTACCTCAATAAGCTTAAGGTACTTGAATGACTATAAATGAAATTAACAAGTGATATTGCTCTTTGAATTGTCTTCTTTATTAGAGTCAGCTTTCTAATGTCTTCTAACATCAAATCTATGCAATGGGCTGCATAAGGGGTCCAATTCAAATGCGGTTTTTTCTTCTTCTAATAATTTAATAATTTATTATAAAAACATAGTTGCTTCCATTGTTTGTAATAACTTGGACAATCTTTTCTTTTCCAATCTCATTCATAATGGAGGCAAACAACTCAAATATTTTCTGACTGGTTTTCACAATATATGATGCATTAATAGATTTAATAAATATTATGCCCGTAGGACAATTTACCAAGAAGTTAATTATGGATCTCTATTTTTTATCTATTTATGCATCAGAGATAATAGAGCATATGAATCTTCCCCATGGCTCCTTTTGGCTTTTTAACAAATCTTCACTGTACACTAATAGAAGCGGAACTCTTGTATCATGATAAGATGGAGGTTTTAAATTTAGTCCAAAGCTTCCAACAACTGTAAGCATGTCATGAAAGTTTTGTAATTTAATTAGGTTGAAGGATAAGCTAGCTTGATACCAAAATCGAGCTATGTATTGATAAACTCTTGAGTAGCCTCCTTGTCACATGCCTCTCTTATGTTTGCTTGCCTTATTTTTTTTTTCTCTCTCAATTGCAATTTCAAGTCTTGCATTCTTTTTCTCAAGGTCTTGCAAAATAGAGAGAAATAGGGCCCTTAGAAGCACCCTCTTTCTATTTGCATTATCACACTCCCTCTCTAAACCCTTCATTATGGGCATATTCTTCTTTATCATTGTCACTAAATTCATCAAGATCATTGTGTTCTTTTTCTTTAATTACTTCACTATCTTGCTTTTTTTTATCCTTTAAATATCCCCACAATTCTTCTCTGACCTCTTTTGGGCATTTAGTGCAAGCTGCAACATTACACTTCTTTCTCATTTAAGTATTTTTTGGCTCGAGTAATACCGTCCATTGTACTCTTACCCAAAAAAAATTGCAAATACAAATATTAGTATTATTTCCTTGTGTTGGTTGACAATATTTCCGCTAGAGACATAGTACAATTTTTGTAAAATTTAAAGATTCCTCACATGTTATACTAAGAAAAATAATTTGAAAGAAAAATTAGAGTATATTTAGAATGGGGAATATGGTGTACAAGTGAAGAAAGAAAAAGAAAATATGGTATATTTAGAATCTAATGTTACCTAACTTATCGGAGACTCGCCGGACTGCCTAAAGCAACTAAGGCAACAACTGACAATAATTTCTAGGAGGAGGTCAAGGCTTCAAATAAAAAAGATGAGGACTTAGGTGCAGTGAACAGTACTACTCAACAGACTATTTTTTACTTGTGTGACTCTTCAACTACTCTATACCACGTGTAGACTCTTCAACGACTCTTTAGTTCCATATTTTTAAAAATATGTTTTACTTACATGACTCTTCAACTACTCTATACCACGTGTAGACTCTTCAACGACTCTTTAGTTCCATATTTAAAAACAAATAAAAAAATGTCGCTCTCCCGGCGGGTTTGGCTCCATTGACACGGTTGCTCGACTCGTTTTTTTCTCCTCCTCCGTAGCCCATGCATGTTCTTCCTCTGCTTCTCCTTTGTCTGGGCTCTGACTCGGTCCTTTCTTCTCCTACGCCTGCAGCCCCATGTGTTCTTCCTTTGCTTCTCCTTCCTCTGCCTACCCTTTCGACTCAATCATTTCTCCTCCTGACTCGGTCCTTTCTTCTCCTACGCCTGCAGAGGAAGGAGAAATGATTGAGTCGAAGAGGGTAGGCAGAAATGATTGAGTGGAGGAAGGAAAAAAAATGACGGAGGAGCAGAGGCGAGCATAGGAGTGGAGGAAGGATGCTACAGCAATAGAGGAAGGAGGAGAGGCGGAAGGAGAAGGAAGGAAGGATGCTACAATGAGCCTTGATGGAGGAAGGAGGAGAAGCAAAATTAGATCGGATCCTTCTAGATCCAACCTCTCATCTTCATTGAGATGTCATTGGAAGAATATCTAATTCTAGAGGTTGCTATTACTTGCTGTAAAAGAGTGGTGTTCAAATTTTGTTTGTAAGGTTAAAAAAAAGAGTGAGATTTTTTTTCCTCTAGTGATTTGTATTGCTTTTTTGTGCTCTAGTGAGCTTCCAGCCAATATCGTTTGTCTTTAGTACTGTTCTTGTGTTTGCAAATTCTCTATCTGACTTCATTGCCATCATCCTTGCTTTTATATCTACAATGCTTCTCTCACCATTTGTCGACATCTCTTTTTCAATATTATTTTATGTGAAGTTGGACATAATTTTCATATACGTTACAGAGAATTGAAAATAGTCATATTACACATCTAGACGTTGTCACATTCTTTGGGACAGTACACAGCTTTTCTTTAGTCTCTTATAAACTTATAATAGTAGCTGCTCGAGTCTGTAGAAACTGAAGTATTGTGATTAAGTGGACAGGGTGCAGATTAAAGTATTGTGATTAAGTGGGTATTTGTGAAATGTGAGCTACACAACACATGTAGTCGTTGTAACATTCTTGGGGCATTACACAGCTTCTCTTGAGTCTGTCATAAAAGTAGCTATCATTCTTCCACCATGGAGAGCCTTATTTGGATTGCAATTGCTGTTTATATTTACTCTAAAACAAAGTAGATATATGCCATGAGAATTGTAATTTATAGATTGCTCAGATGCGTGTGAATTGAGCTGGGTTAGGTAGGGGCCAAAAAAATCAACCAGAAATAGAAGGCTAGGATGTCCATTTTTTGGTTTGAACATGATGTCAAAAGAAGTAAGCAATCCAAAACAGATAATGTTACTGTTTCTCATAGCTATGATCTTAATGTTCTTCGCATGAGCACAAGTAAACACCAATCTTTATTTGTACTTCTTTATTACAAATGAACATGTTTGAAGAGGATGAACAGAATACTACAATATGTACCATTACTCTTAGTTCATATTCCACTCATATTGATTTTGTAAAAACTCATTCAGACTTGTTTAGTTTTCCTTCTATAATGTTTTATTATTTGATTAGTATCTATTGCCAGATTGTTTTATTTGATCAAAATTTTCTGATCCTTTCATTTCTTTAAAAAACATTACTTCCATTTTCAGGTCATTGATTTTCACCAGACTCTGGAAGTAAATGGGATTCGTTTTTGGTGCTACACTGCTGGTCATGTCCTGGGTGCTGCCATGTTCATGGTTGACATTGCTGGTGTCCGGGTTCTCTATACTGGGGACTATTCCCGTGAGGAAGATCGTCACCTCCGCGCGGCTGAAATCCCCCAATTTTCACCTGATGTCTGTATCATAGAGTCCACCTACGGAGTGCAGCTCCACCAACCCCGCCTTATCCGGGAGAAGCGCTTTACTGATGTTATCCACACAACAATTTCTCAAGGTGGTCGAGTGCTCATTCCTGCTTTTGCACTTGGCCGAGCCCAAGAGCTGCTCCTTATCCTTGATGAGTACTGGGCAAACCATCCCGAGCTACACAACATTCCCATATATTATGCTTCTCCCCTGGCTAAAAGGTGCATGGCCGTGTATCAAACGTACATAAATGCAATGAATGAGAGGATCAGGAACCAATTTGCAAATTCAAATCCCTTCGATTTCAAACACATTTCTCCGTTAAAAAGCATAGAAAATTTTAATGATGTTGGTCCGTCGGTTGTGATGGCGAGCCCAAGTGGTCTACAAAGTGGTCTCTCAAGGCAACTATTTGATAAATGGTGCTCAGATAAGAAAAATGCTTGCGTGATTCCTGGATATGTTGTGGAAGGAACATTGGCAAAAACTATTATCAATGAGCCCAAAGAAGTTACTCTCATGAACGGTCTCACTGCTCCTCTGAACATGCAAGTCTACTACATTTCTTTTTCAGCTCATGCAGACTTTGCACAGACAAGTGCCTTCTTGAATGAGCTGATGCCACCAAATATAATTCTTGTGCACGGGGAAGCCAATGAGATGGCAAGGCTTAAGCAGAAGCTTGTGACCCAATTTTCCGACAAAAATACAAAAATCATGACACCTAAGAACTGTCAATCTGTGGAGATGTATTTTTCTTCCGAGAAAATGGCTAAAACTATCGGAAGACTAGCAGAGAGAACACCAAGCATAGGAGACGCGGTGAATGGCTTGTTGGTAAAGAAGGGTTTCACATATCAGATAATGGCACCGGATGATCTCCATGTCTTCTCTCAGCTTTCTACTGCAAACATTACCCAGAGGATATCCATTCCTTACTCTGGTTCTTTTTCGGTCATAAAATACAGGCTGAAGCAAATTTATGAGAGCGTTGAGACTCCAACTGAAGAGCCGGATGTCCCCACACTAATTGTGCATGAGAAAGTAACCATACGGCAGGAATCTGAGAACCATGTGATAATGCAGTGGTCATCTGACCCGATTAGTGATATGGTATCAGACTCTGTTGTCGCTATGATCTTGAACATCACTCGGGAAGGGCCTAAGATAGCTGTTGTAGAAGTCCAGAAGACACAAGAGGAGACAGAGAAAATGGCTCATAAAGTAGTATACAGTTTACTGGTATCACTTTTTGGGGATGTCAAGGTTGGAGAGGAAGGGAAGTTGATTGTCACGGTAGATGGGGACGTTGCATCGCTGGATGAAAAGAATGGTGAAGTAGAATGCGAGAATGACAGTTTGAAGGAGAAAGTGAAAACAGCATTTCGACGGATCCAGAGTGCCGTGAGGCCTATTCCACTTTTAGCATCCTGATGTTTCTCATTGTGAAAGTTCATATATTACAATGTTCTTGCAATGTGATTTATAAAATATTCTGTTAGGAAGAACTAATCATCCTTTCGGCAGCTATATAATGTTGGTTTTCTACATCATCAATTATGCTAACCGTGTGTTCTACATTGATGACGATTACCTGGAAAATATCTTTCATGAAATCTCTTGTGCATCCAAAAGTGAGCTTTTGTTGCGACTACAATTGTGTGCTTCTCTCATGCGCCTGGATTGCAATGCTGTATTCCTTGGTCTATTACTCTAAAATTTCTGCTAAAATCAAATTTGGGCTGCGTTCTAATTCATCCCAATCCTTAGATTACTGATTTTTTTTTTCTCTTCTCCATTTCACAGAAAAGTAGTTTGGTTTGTCGTTTATATGTTTTTGTTATATATTTCATTATGTGTTGCATTGCAAAAAAAAGTGTTTAGTCACAAATGCCAATACAGGACATTGAGAGCGAGATCTCTGTTGTTAGAACCATCCTATAGACGAATAGGATGCATTATCTCCGTCTCTTGTCTAGGAATTGTGCAATATGAGCAAAACCACATTGTGGTCATTGGTATTATAACATATATTTGCGTGGTGAATTATTGATAGACTTCCGGGTATCTTTGATTACAGAGAAGAGGTTAAAATCTTATGCGATGCACCATCCTAATATAAAGTAATATAGCATTGAATATAAAATTAAAATATTTAAACATTTGTTATAAAATATAAAATATTATAATAATTAAATCTTAATGTAGCAAAACAATATCTTATCTTGAGATAATGTATGTTTACAATTCAAAATATCTTAAATGGCATGATTTAGTTAAATTCAGAAATACAATATCATATTCCTTTTATAAATATAAGATTTTTTTTATAAAAAATGTAATCATTCTTTAAAAAACTACAGGATATATATATATATATATATATATATATATATATATATATATATATATATATATATATATATATATATATATAACAAATCTTGATTCATTTATATTTTTTTTATGTCCATTTGAGCTGGCATTATTGTAACACAATGTGTGAACCCATAAATTATAAATTTAAATATTGTAAAACCATATTAGAGATTTAAATATAAGATATAAATTATTATTCAAATTACACATGATTTGTAGCAAAATAATTATTATTACTATTTATCGTAAAACATGAGTGGAATTTAAAGCTACAAATAGTAATATTAATACATGAGTGGAATATATATATATATATATATATATATATATATATATATATAAACATGAGTGGAATAATTAGGTCGCGTAAATTTTAATACTATTTGTCGCAAAATAATTATTATATATATATATATTAATACATGATAATAGAAACTAGACATAAATCTTATATAAATAATATTAATTTATAGTAAATGAAAACTGAGATTGAACTAGCTCATCAATTGAGATTATGTAAACATTCGTTAGCATTTGATTAACTTATTTTAAAGACATTTTTATTTATTATCTAAGTTTTAAGAAACTTCAAACAATTTTAAAATATTAAATTTTAATAATAGAATTATTATATAATGAATCATTATACGAAGAAAATGTTATTTCTAAAATATAAAAAAGTAGTTAACCATCCGTGAATTACTATCTTGTGTACATATAATTATAAAATATTACAACTACATTAGTTATTTTGCACGTAGTATAAATAATTTATTACATTTAAGTTACATAAATACTATATAAGTAATCTAATATAAAGGCAGAAATAAAGTTAAAGTTAATAAGAAATAGTTATTAAATTTTGATCGATTAAGTACACCATCTTTGAAATTTTACATATTTATATATTAAATATGTTGGCAAATGTTTGTTTTTTTACATACAATAAAAATATTTGAATAAATTATGCATGGAAAGTATATGCATGTGGCTCATAAATTGGGTATGCTTTAATTTTTAAAAGAAAGATATATGGTTGCATAATTCTAATTTTTATTTCAATTGACATTACTTTATTAAATCGGATCACTTTATTGAAAAATATTAGATATATATAGTAATCTATAGATATTTTAAAAATCTTAGAAAAAGATATGAAGTGATACTTAAGTGAAAAAAAAAATAATAAAAAAGGATAACTTTTAAATTAGATGTTCAATTTAGCACAAACAAAAATTGTAGTTGTCTAGTTATTAAATTATCATCCATACAAGTACTATTAGTATAATTCTTTTATTTCAATTAAGTCACTGACTATAAGATATACTCTGACTAAGTAATTTAATTCGGGAGAGTAAACCATGCACTTGTATTAGTTCTTTAATCTAACGATTTGGTCATAACAAATGTGATTGTTTAATAATCTAATCTAATTGTAGAAAGAAAAGAATATTTGTGTGCAACACTACTGACAATTCGATTATTGTTTGAGAAATTACACAAATGCACGATGCTTAGTTGGGAGTTACTATCTCAAATCTTATGAAGCTAATTGTACCCTAAACTGTATCTATTGGTAATTTCGGATAGAGAGTTTTAAGTCCTCCTAATACATATGCATCAACTGTAGAGTGATCATCAAAATAAGAATCAAGTATAGATTCCTTATACGACAACTTGTTTGGCCCTGATGATTCTCTAAACAAATTTTACTTAGCCAAGTGGCACTAAAACCCAACATAAGCTATATGAACGGTTAATTATGTACTAGGGCTTATCCAACGCCCTAAGGGAGGGCCCAAAGTTTGTTTTAGTGATTGAAGAATATGGAAGTGTGTTTGATGGTTGAGGGTTCTAGTTGGAAGATACATTCAATTACACTATTATGATCTAAGCATGCACTTCTATTAGATAAGACGAAGAAAGATAAACATGTAATGAACTTAAAACTGGGGTAAGGAAGAAAAAAGTTTACTTAGCCACCAAGGTTGGAAGACATCAAGCTTCTTGGCTTTCATTGTAAAGGAGAAAAAAAAGGAGCTTCAAGTGCTACTTATCGACAATGCAAGAGATCAAGGGGCATATTTAGAGAAAAATAAATTACCCCTTGCAAAAAGATACAAACACAAAGTTGACAAAAGGAAAATGTGAATTATCCTAGGGGAGTTTGTAGGAGAGTTGTGAACTACTATGCCTTTAGTCTTCAAGGTTGGAAGAAGCTTCAAGGAGGAGAGGAGATGCTTCCAAGATGAAGTCATACTACACTTCTTGGAGTTTCTTGAGAAGAAGACTTCAGGGTAGAACTAGAGATGAGAAGGGAGCTTGACTTAACTTGGTTTGGAGAAGGAGACATCAAAGATGGTAACTCACTTTCACACTTTGGATAAGGGAGAGGGTAGAGCTCTCAGTTATAAGAAAGTTAGGAAGAAATGAGCTTGGAGCATGGTGCCATGGGAGGAAAGAATTGCAATGGAGGATTAGCTAATGGAAATTATTTTCATTTAACTTCATGTCATAACGCATTTCACGTTAATTTGTGCACATTTACACATTGGTCTTTAACCCTCGAGTTTCAACCGCTAACACTTTGAACATTTGGAAGAGTTCTCCTAGAACTTTGTGTTACTTTAATGACCTTGAGAAACATGCAAACTTGAGCCATGTGGTTCTTGGATGAAGAATTTCTATTATTGTATTGGAGTCCCTTGCCTTGGATCCCACCTAGTCTTTGCATTGCTAGAAAGAGGCAAAAATTTAAGCCACCTCGGTGTTGGAGTTAATATTTGAGAGCGTACTATTTGGGGAATGATGCAATTTACTTGTAGTTGTTCATGAATTATTTTGTAAAGCCGACCTTACTTGTTCTTTTATCTTAAGATTGATCAAACTCCACAAGCTACTTTCACTTCCATCGTTTACAAATTCATAGTATATTTTGTGTCATTTTATAAGTCTTTTTTATCATATTCATGCTCTTTTACTTATTTTTATACCTTATTTATCAAATATTGCAGAATCCATACCTTTTTGTGTTTTTGATCATTTTCAAGTAAAAAAGACATTATTTTAAAGCATTTTCAAGCAATTCAGATGCATAGATGAATTCTCATCATCAAGAGAAGATTACATATCAAATTTCACGAAGATCGAAGCTTCAGACCAAAATTACGATAGGGCCGTAATCAATATTATGGTACCGTGGTTTTACTGAACCTACAGAATAAACCATGGCACTAGGGATGGCAAAAAACCCCATCCCCAACCCGACCCGACCCGAAGTCAACGGGGAAAACCCGAGTTGACTGGGGGTCGGGTCGGGTTCGGGGAAAACCCGACGGGAGTATAGTCGGGTCGGGGTCGGATATGGGAATTTAGGTACCCGCCCCGAACCCGACCCCGACCCCGCCCCGACTATTAAAATAACAAATTTACCCCTTATAAGTTATAACCTAGTTACTAAATTTTAATAATTTATGTAGAAATGATGATATAATTTATGTAAAATATTGTTTTATTTATATATTATGAATAAAGAATGCAAATTAATTTTAAAATATTATTTATAATATATATTTATTTTTTAGGTCGGGCGGGATCGGGTTTCCCCGCGGGTTCGGGTTTCCCCGCGGGGTCGGGTGTGGGGCAGGGTTTTCTAAACCCGTCGGGTTCGGGGACGGGTTTGGGGAAGTCGGGGTCGGGTCGGGGATGGCAAAACCTGACCCCGACCCGCCCCGTTGCCATCCCTACATGGCACTGCCGTAATTTCCGAGCACTGCCGTAATTTGGGTCGATTTCTGTACATAAAGTTTTGCAGATTTTATGGCTCTACCGTAAACCATATTACGGGCCATAATTTGGGTTGATTTTCAACCAGAGAGTTTTGCAATTTTTACGGCATTACCGTAATGTATATTACGGGTCGTAATTTCAGGAGATTTTCTTATAGAATGTTTTGCGCGATCACGACATTGCCGTGATTGTTTTCATGACTCGTGTTTCTTTCCAGATTCTTCACTGAATAAAATATGGCACTGCCGTATGTTAGGGAATACCGGGTGTAATTTAAAATTTTACAGTCCCAGGACACAGCGGAAGAGTCATTACACCCGAAACATATTCCGTTCCCAAGGATCCATGCGAGAGAGAAAACACAAGGATGTGTTAGAGATGTACCTCTTTTACTTGTCGAGATGTTGAAGCCATGTTGAAGGCGCCCAAGTGTTCGCCCTCTACAAGTATCCATGCGTCGACCATCTCAACGTTGCTCCCTTCCACGCTTGGTGCTAGCCTCGGGAAGAGAATTAAGCCTTTGTCACCCTCTTCTTGTCTTGCGCCACCTCCAAGGTAGAAGCGCCAAGAAGAGGTGAGGATGAAGAAGATGTGCCAAGTGCTTCCTTCTTCTTCTATGCTTGCGTCACCTTCAAGCAAGGTGCGCCTATGGCCAACGAAGTAAGGGGGGCTTGTGGCAAGGAGACGCCACCAAGCACCGAGACTCCTTGCGCCAAGAAGAGAGGAAGAGGAAGAAGAACTTGCGCCTTTGATGGAAGAAGGAGAGCTCCAAGCACTCAAGTTGTCGTCCCTCTATATCTTCACGCCTCCAAGAGATTAGATTAGATAAGAGGGGGCGACAAGGGCTTGTTTTATAGAGATCAATGGCAGTTAAGGTTAATTGGAAGGGCATCTCTCATTCATGCGCCAAGGCATGAAGATAGCTTGCCTATTTTAGGTATATGCGCAAATCCTAATTTAGTTAGGGTTCTAGTTATATAAATAATCAGCCCCATATGCGCCTAACACTTTCCAATTAATTATTTTAAGTGATTAAATTCAAATCCAATTTGAATCAAACACCTAGGAGATACCAAAAATAGCATTAGCGCAAATCCTAGTCCAACTAGGAACTCATAAGTGCTTATCCCATTATTTCATCCCCATTATACCCTTTTAGCCCCTTGGCTTCTTATTACAACTTATTAGCAAGCCCCATTAAGCAATGGACTTGGCCCAAGGTTCATTATGCATGCTAACCATGTAACTGGATCCAATCCAATTTAACCCAAGGTCAAATGAAGCTAACCATGGTTAATTTGGTCAATATGCCAAAAATGGAAGTTGGCCCTAATAAGTCTCTTCCATCTCATCAGGCCCATTGGCACTGATGAAATCTTCCAAATTGATCCAAGTTATCCAATAACTTGATCATAAGGCTTCTGATTAAAGCAACGTCAAGAGTCTATTGCGTGTGACCCCGTAGGATCCATATGACGATGGTAATGATGTAAACATCATAAGTAGTGAGGAGTATCTAGCAACACATCACTACTACCCATGTCATCGGACTTAAGTCATATGACAACAACTCCTAAACAAGCAACGAGGATTCCCATGCATTATATATATCCCTTTGCCTGAACTGATATCCTGCCATTGGATTAGTCTCATGTTTATCAAACCAATCTATTGGTTATGACTCAATCAGTGTGGCCACACATTCCTGTCATGCACCAATGAGGTGGGGCGCCCCATAGTGGATATCATGCTTCCCCTGAAGGAAGGGGCAAATCCTACTATTGGTCATCTATGTCTCTACATGACTTATGACATGCCCAATGACAATCGTTTTGGTCTCCCAATTACGGAGAGACATAAGACTGCATCAAAGCATATCTATCATCAAATCTAGACATGAATACCTCAAGTCTAAGGATCAATGCAAACCTCTCGCATGTGAGATTGACTTGTTGACTAGACAAGTCAATCCTCACGGTGGGTCACTCCAGTGCATCCAATGTACATGTATGTCTGCGTTACTGTGCCCAGCAACTAACCAGCCCATACACCAGTCTCACATGTACCAAAGCTATCCCATATCTGCTAAGGTACCTTGACTGGGGATAGCTTATGAGAATGGATCCAACCAAACTCCTGGGACATTATTTATGCAACTCTATACATCAACGCAGGTAGAAAAGTCTGCATAATAACGACCATGCCTCTATAAAGAATAATAGTTCTATCAAAGTACATTCAAACAATGCCTGACCATATACATATATTGGTCTGCAGGGCATATACACCAACACCGTAATGAAAATCATGGCCGTAATTACAACCCAGGGGGCTGATTTTCCCGATCAAATTGAAGCCCAATTTTTGCGTGGATGATTGCAGACGATTTAGACCACCAATTTGAGTTCCGTAAAGAGGGGAATACTCAAGAGAACAAGGATAACATCATCACACCAAAAGCCCTAATTTTGATCCATCACGGAGAGGGAAATCGCATCTTCACCGCCGCCCTAGGTTTTCACAGTCGAGAAGCGTACAGTGCATCTCCGACTGCGAAATTTGAAGGGAAGCTATGTTTGGAAGAGGAGAGCATACTCCGGAAGTTTCAGAGTGAAAGGAGATCGATTGGAGAAGAAATCAATGAAAGAAGCGTCGCCGCTACTATTCATAGCGAGTTTTGGAGCAAAATTATGGCTGTAATTTTCATTACAGCCATGTTGTTAGTAGAACTTCCTCTTTCTCTTAGATTTCTGATCCTTCGAAATTATGGATTATTGTAATTTTTTAACCATGCTAGCTTAAACACTTTTTGGGACATAGGGGGTGTAATCCCCTTAATTTCATAATGACTAGATAAACCATATTTCATCAGGGAACTTTTGTTATGATAATTCTGCTTAAGTGATGATTGCCTTTAATTCTCTCTGGTTTCATATTATCAGCATGTATTGAAGTTTTTGCGATATGGACTAAAAAGTGACTTGCGAGAACTTGGAACCCTAAAATTAAAATTTAGGAACTAATTGTAAGAAATTAGGTTTGTTCTTGTTTTTAGATTTTAGAAGTCTATTGTCTTGTTGATAATCTGATCTAGGAAGAATTATTGAATTAAATATGAAGATACTATAAGAAATTAAGTATCGGATCGTTGGAAAACCTTAAGTAGAACCTGTGAAACTAAAGTATGAAAGTATTTAGTTTTCACTTGAGATGATTGACTTAGAGATTGGATGCATAAAAGTGATCTTTGATTTCTTTGTCAATGATTTACTTATCTTTAGCATTGAATTAATCTTGTGCGAAAGTGAGGATTAATTCTTTGTAAATTATCTGCGTGAAAGCGAGATGATTTCTTTATGAAGTAAATTATATCTTTATCATAATAAAAGTGGACTGATGATGTGCTTATTTCCTTCTAGTCATAGAAATTAAGGTGGATGAACCCCTAGTCCCAGTTTCTCTCTCTGATTTCGTGTTCTTTCCGAATTTTACTTACATCACATTTGATTGCCTAACTAATAAGAAATCAATTCTTTGGTACATAGCAAACGAGGTCTCTGTGGTTCGATATCTTAATTATTACTTCGAATATCTGTGCCCTTGCGGACACAACAAGTTTTTGGCGCCGTTGCCGGGGACCTTGGTTTTTGTTAATATTGAAGATATTGAGAGTATTACTAGACTAGGTTTTAGTTTATTTTCTGTTTCTAATTTTTTAGGAGTCTTCAGAAGCTGATATTAATTCTATTTTTTTTGTTCTTTTCTACTTATTTTGAGTTTATTTGATCTGTCTACTTGTGCATGCGTAGGAATCTTGGATCAGGACCTCTAGTTCCCCTAGACCCTGAGATTAACAAAACTCTTAGACTGCGCAGGAAACTCAGATTTGAAGAAAGGCAGGAAGAAAAAGTAATCATGATAGACAGAAGATCACTTAGGAACTACGCAGCCCCTAACCCACAGGAGATACACTCTAGTATTACTAGACTAGTTATAGTTTCTAATAACTTTGAAATCAAGCCTGCTTTCCTATCTATGATCCAGCAAAATCAGTTTGGAGGAACTCCAATTGAAGATCCTAACCAACATCTTGCTTTATTCCTTGAATTATGTGATACTATTAAAATTAATGGTGTTTCTAGTGATGCATTAAAATTAGACTGTTTCCTTTTTCTCTCAGGGACCGTGCACGCTCTGGGCTTCAATCTCAACCTACCGGTACTTTCACCACATGGGATCAACTGTCTAATGCTTTCTTGATGAAATACTTTCCACCCAGCAAGACGATTCAGTTAAGGAACCAGATTACAAGCTTTTCACAGCAGAATGACGAGTCTTTGAGCGAGACATGAGAGCGTTTCAATGAGTTACAACGGAAGTGTCCTCACCATGGCCTTGAAAAATGGGTTTTAATACATACTTTTTATAATGGTTTGCTTTATAATACCCGTCTGACTGTTGATGCTGCTGTTGGAGGAGCCTTCATGAGCAAGACTATTGAAGATGCTTTCACTCTGCTCGAAGAGATGACTTTGAACCATAATCAGTGGACTACAGAGAGAGGAGTGATATATCGGCCTCCTCATGGTAAGAATGAAAGTGATAACTGGCGCACCTTAGCTGAAAAGGTAGATTCTTTGTACAACAGATTTGATTCTTTTCAAATGCAAACTGTTGTAGTTTCATCTTCTGTTGTGTGTGATATTTGTGGTAATATTGGACATTATTCTGAGGAGTGTAAAGTTATTACTGATCATGGTACTGAACAAGTTAATGCACTGGGGGTTACAATCAAAATAGAAATAATGACCCATATTCTAATACTTATAACCCTGGATGGAAAAATCACCCAAACATTTCTTGGAAAAGTAATCAGGGAGCACAATTAGATTCTAGACCTCAGTATCAATCTAGGAATTCCAATCCTAATCCTCCTAAGTCTAATTTAGAAGTGATGTTTGAGAAATTTATGAGTTCCCAGTCAAAACAAAATGAAGATGTGAATGAAACTCTAAAACAAATCAAATCTAGGATGGATAGTATGAAATCTAGGATGGATAGTATGGACTCTAGGTTGGATAATATGAGTGCCCACACCAAAATGATAGAAAATCAAATAGCACAATAAGCTAGCACTTCTTATAGACGCCCAGGGAGATTACCTGCTAAACCTGAATTAAACCCTAGGGAGCACTGTTATAATTACTAGGAGTGGGAGGCAATTAGATGAACCTAGAGGGAGAATTGAAAATAATGAAGAAGAGCCTGAGATTGAATATAACAATGAACCAGCCTTGAAAAAATCTCCTGTGCATGAGCAGTCCTATACTAGTTTGTCACCTCACCAGGGTGATGAACCTAAAGGTGATGAGACATGTCAGTCAGATATTCATAGGCCTAGTTCACTTGCACCATATAGGCCACCTATACCTTTCCCCCAAAGATTGGTCCAAGCTAAATTAGATAAGCAATTTGGGAAATTTCTTGATGTCTTGAAAAAGCTTTATATTAACATTCCATTTACTGAAGCTTTATCTCAAATGCCCACATATGCCAAGTTTTTAAAAGAAATATTATTAAATAAAAGAAAGCTAGAGGACTATGGTACTGTGGCTTTAGCTGAGGAGTGTAGTGCTATCATCCAAAACAAGTTGCCACCAAAATTAAAAGATCCAGGTAGTTTCTCTATACCTTGTTCAATTGGGAGTATGGCTTTTGACCGAGCCTTATGTGATCTTTGTGCTAGTGTAAGCCTAATGCCTTTATCTATTTGCAGGAAATTAGACATGGGAGAGCTTAAACGAACTTTAATATCTTTGCAGCTCGCTGACTCATCGGTAAAGTATCTAGTTGGTATTTTAGAAAATGTTCCAGTTCAAATAGGTAAGTATTTCATACCAGCAGATTTTGTAGTGTTAGAAATGGAGGAAAATTCTAAAAATCCAATTATCCTTGGTAGACCATTTTTAGCCACAGCAGGTGTAGTCATTGATGTTAGGAAAGAAAAACTCATGTTTGATATTTGTGAAAATATAATTGAGTTTGATTTAACAGATTCATTGAAAAAAAATATCATATTCAGGATTATGTTGTAGTATTGATCTAATAGATAATGTTGTTAGTGATGTGCACAATTTATTTGATGAACCCTCTAATTTTGAAAGAAACATCTCTCTTGAGTGTGTGAATGAAGAATTTCAGGAGAAAGCTAATTTAAAGGCTGAAAAAAAAGAAAGAAGAGATAGAAAAGAAGAGAAAAATTGAAACTGCTTAATAAAGGAAAAAGGTTCCTGGGTAAAGTTGGACACTGTTTCTTGAATAAGCCTTATGTATTTAGAAGTGGTGAACATAAAGAGAAATCAGAATGGCGACTGAAGGCACCACTACAATCAAATCTGAGTGCAGAACGGTCAAGCTAATGACTCTTAAATTAGCGCTTCTTGGGAGGCAACCCAAGCACTCTTACTTAAAATAATAATAATAATAATAAATATATTTATTAAAAAAAGTTTATTATATAAATATATTTAAATATAAAAATTTATTTTTTATTATATATTAATCGGGTATCGGGTACCCGAACCTGTGTGAGTAAACCCAAATCCGACTCAATTAGCTAATTGGGTATCCGAACCCGCCATAAAAGAGTTGGATCGAGTTAAGTACTCGCGAGTTCTAATGGCCATTGACACCCCTACTTCTAATGACTTAGGCAGAGTGCATGCCTAAAATTTTTTTTCTACACCACCCCCTCTTCTGTTGACTCATCTCACGGTGCATCATCGTCGTTACTACATTTGTTAGTCTAGTGTCATAGTTAATTTGTCTGCGCTCATCTCATCCTTGATAGTCGTACACACGTATCGCCTGTTTTATCTTTGTATTTGTTTTATACTTGTCGTCTGTATTTAAATAAATTCTGCCTAATTAATTGTTTATCTCGTATGCTTTAGAGAGATTAATTTGATTATGCCAAATTCATTTACCCATTAATGAGTTTTTGTCATGATGCAATGGTCATGCTTCGTCAGATGATTACTATGGTCTGTGGAACCCCATATCTGCTGATGTATGCTGTGCTTTGAGAGCAACAAGAAAACAAAATAGATCGTATCATATACGAAACAACCAAACGCTGAGCCCAGTGCAGAGGATTTCACTTTTATCAACCCATTCTGATTTATCTTTTCAAGTTCCATCTATCAAGTCAATTTCTGTTCCCTTGTCCATAGACAGAAAAAGAAAAGAAACAAATCAGACCTAATGAATTCAAGCATGTCTACAAAGGCCGAGAGTTCTTTCTGTATATGTTCAAACAATAAGCAAAGGTCTTCGCATGCTTAAAAGGAAAATGAAAACACTATATATATATATTTTTTTTTTAAAAAAGAATATTGTGATTGTGAGATCACGTCTCATATTTACTTGTTCCATAATCAATTGGGGTCAGATTGCGGTCAAATAATTGAGTGAGTGGGACGAGTTCATAGAGAATGAGTGGGGCAGGCTTGTCCGCATAAAAAATGAGAACAAACAAATTGAGTTGAGACTTGAGCGCGGCCAGGCAGTCTCTTGTGACTTGAGATTTGATCGCATCTCCCGTTTAATTTCTTCTATATATGAGAGCAAGCTTGGCCATTAACTAAGGGGGTAGGTAACGCAAGAAGCACACTTAATCCACGTTGCACGATCCTCACAAGCCACACCTTTGTTGCCCATTATTCATCATCACGCTCATACGTAAATAAGTACACGTTAGCCGTGCTCTGCGTCTCATCCCAAGTCAGAAAGTTGTCCATGGAGCGCCACCGAGTGAGCGGGCAGCTGGAGAGCATACTCAACGACGACTTCATCCCGTGGGCCCGCCGTATCCACCTGGCCTCTCTCGTGGAAATGAAGCTGCTGGTGTACCTGGCGGCGCCGGCCGTCGTGGTGTACATGCTCAATTACGTCATGTCCATGGCTACTCAGATCTTCTCCGGCCACCTCGGCAACCTCGAGCTTGCCGCCGCGTCTCTCGGAAACACCGGAATCCAGATGTTCGCTTACGGCCTCATGGTAGGTGCCCTTCCCGCAATGTTACCCTTTTAACGATAAAATTTTGAGAAAAATTAAAAAGAATTAAAATAAATTATATATAAGTATATTTTTATTTTATATATTTATATAATCTACTTATTTTACGCTATTTAATAATATTAGAATTATCATTGATAAATTTATTTATAATAAAAAATTAATATTTTTATTATCATAAATCTATATGCTATAATTATGGATAGGCTTATCCATGGTAATAAAAATATTAATTCCTGATCGTAGCAAGCTGAGCAAAAAGAAATACCAATCGAGCTTATTACTTAAAATAAGTAGATTATATAAATATATCATATCTATAATCCATTTTAATTCTCCTTAATATTTTTTTAGACAAGATAAACAAATTTCTTCCCCGCTGTAATTCTCATCGTCCTAGGCAGCGGAACATTTATATAAAATGATGTATACATTTTAAATTAGTGCTTAAAGATTTGTAATTTTTAAAAGATAAAGAGCTAAGATTCTAGTTTGTAATTTTTCGTGGGAATTATGCAAATCATTTTAAATATATATAATTTGTAATTGGCGTAAATATATGGTCTGTAATTGACTTATGCACTGAGAGCTAATAAATTTCATTGAAAAGTTAATATGTAACACGTATGCTTGCAACCGTGTGCAAGCAGCTTGGCATGGGTAGTGCGGTGGAGACTCTATGCGGGCAGGCGTACGGCGCCGGAAAGTACGAGATGCTGGGAGTGTACCTTCAGCGGTCAACGGTGCTGCTAACGGCGACGGGCATGCTGCTTGCAGTGATCTACGCCCTGTCGCGGCCGATCCTGCTGCTGTTAGGCGAGTCGCCGGAGATCGCGAGGGCGGCGTCCATCTTCGTGTATGGGTTGATCCCGCAGATCTTCGCGTATGCGGTCAACTTTCCTATCCAGAAGTTTCTGCAGGCACAGAGCATTGTGGCCCCGAGCGCCTACATCTCGACAGCCACGCTAGGGGTCCATCTTCTTGTTACCTGGCTAGCGGTGTACAAATTGGGGTTAGGTCTGATCGGGGCGTCGCTGTCATTGAGCCTGTCTTGGTGGATCATCGTGGTGGCTCAGTTCTTATACATTGTTACTAGCAGGCGCTGCCTGTTGACCTGGACCGGGTTCACATGGAAGGCCTTCACGGGGCTGCTGGAGTTCTTCCGACTGTCCTCTGCCTCGGCCGTGATGCTGTGCTTGGAGACCTGGTACTTTCAGATCATGGTGCTCATCGCTGGACGACTCGACAACCCTCAGGTCGCACTTGGCTCTCTCTCCATCTGGTAATTACTTGCTTTTTCTTTTCCTACAGCAATACGTGTGACTGTGTGCCCATGCAAACGAAACTTGTAAATTAAAGAAATAGGTAAGTGGGTAGCTAACGAGGTTTATTAATTTGTTTAATGTTATAAATACTTGGTTTAAATCTCTTGATCGTCGATGACATGGTAGCTACTTGAGAACGTGACACGGGTAGCT
This sequence comes from Costus lasius, assembly GCA_027563935.2. NCBI lineage: Eukaryota > Viridiplantae > Streptophyta > Magnoliopsida > Zingiberales > Costaceae > Costus > Costus lasius. The sequence goes on along the minus strand of CM050454.1, from coordinate 56,996,364 downwards.
GGGAAAGTTGCCAGAAAAATCAAAAGCCTTACGTGGTACGACACTAAAGGTGATGAGCAGTGAAAATGAGAGTTTTGTTTTCATATGCAGACATCTAATCAATGGCTTAAATATTGAGATGAGATGGAAAACTCAATCAGCACACGATACGGGTTTCACCATATGTTGGATCATCCGATCAAAAACCTAAACTTATGTGCTCATATTGACTGGACAGAGTTGCAGAGTGCAATATATTTTTATTTCCAGTAATTTGGGGGCTTGTAAAAGGCCGCAACACCTCATCATAGGATATCTTACTGGAAACAGCGGCGTTGAAACACTGCCTCATGCACCGTTGCTCTCGTACTAAATGTCAGTGGGTCGTAGCTACGGAGATCACTGATTCTGTCACAAGAATGTCAATTTTTTTTATATGTTCATTGTACAATATATATATAAAAAAAAAAAGTCTGGATTAAGTTTTCTCAAGCTATAAATGATTCTGGTTGCAGCATGACCATCTCTGGTTGGATATTTATGATCTCGGTTGGATTCAACGCTGCTGCAAGGTGAGTAATATATATACATTTTGACTTGTGTTGGTTGTATATGTGACGACTGTGAAAAACAAATGAAATAACAATCTAGTGTTCGAGTGAGCAATGAACTGGGTGCTGGGAACCCCAAGTCGGCAGCATTCTCGGTGGTGGTGGTGACGGTGATGTCCTTAGTTATATCAGTGATTGCAGCGGTGATCATTATGTGCCTGCGGAACACCATAAGCTATGCGTTCACCGAGGGGCAGACGGTGGCTGGCGCCGTGGCCGAGCTGTGTCCCTTGCTCGCAAGCACTCTCATCCTGAATGGTATCCAGCCTGTGCTTTCAGGTGATGGTCCAACCATTAGTGCCTCTTGTTTTTAATTTGATTAAGCTTACGAGTAAACATTTAATGAAGGAGTCGCTGTTGGCTGCGGATGGCAAGCTTTTGTCGCGTACGTGAACGTCGGATGTTATTACATGGTTGGCATTCCATTAGGTGTCATCCTCGGATTCAAAGTTGGACTCGGGGTCAAGGTAATTTTAGCGCAATTTATTTACTTATTTATTTATTGACAAGATAAAAAAAAAAAAAAGGAGATATACATATTGAGTTGCCTTCAGGGTCTATGGGGAGGTATGATTGGCGGAACATTCATGCAGACCCTTATTCTGCTGTGGGTCACTTTCCGGACTGATTGGAAGGCGGAGGTATACATATATATATCAGAAATCTTTGATATAATGTTGTGGGTCTAATCCCTTGCATATATCCATGCAGGTGGAAAAGGCCAAGAAGAGATTGAACGCCTGGGAGGAGCCACTACTTGTGTCATAGGAAACATCCACTTCTGTTCTGCTGTATGGCATGGTTGGTTGGTTTATTTCCATGTATTGGAGTGGTCACATTTAAGTATGGTCTTTATTTCAAATATTTCATCAATAATACTACTAATTAATATTTTTGGAAATAAAATAGTACATATATTTAAATGTTTCAAGTAAATATATTATAAGTACAAAATTTACAAATAAAAATATACTAAATATAAAAATATACTAAAATATTATAAGACAAAAACATATTACCGTTGCACTTAATATATGACAATCAAATGTTATTCTCCATAATAGTTCTTTTACAGAGCAATATGAGTTCAAACCAAATAGACTCAATTATAATCCTTCAAACCAAAGATTGAAATACTAGCACAGATAGGTAATGGATTGAGGCGAGGTGGATAATACAAAACCCGATTCCTACTCCAATTCCTAAACAGTATACCTAATCCTGAATCCGATCCTGTTAAGATTAAAAAAACCTCCAGCTCACACTCAACTCAACCCCAGCAGGGATTGAATCTTTGTATGAAAACCTGACCCCACTCCCTCACAACGGCTATTGTAACATCTATATAAAACCCCAGCATGGTGAGGCAAGCTGGGTGACACAACAAGCGTCACAACAAGGCAACGCAAGTGGGGGCAGCAAGGCAAGGCAAGCAGCACAAGAGGGCAGTAGAGAGAGGAGGGACTGAGGGAAAGGAGGGGGTGGGGGTTTGGGGGGTGTGAAGGGAGAGAAGGGATAAGAGGGAATTAGGGAGGGGTGGGTTCGACACAAGGAGGCGAAAGAGGGGAGGACCGAGGGAAGGACCGAGGGAGGGGAGAGGTTCGACGCGAGGACGGGAGGGAGGAGCAGTGAGAGAGAAGAGACACTAGGGTTTTTTATGTTTTTAATTTAAGGGTATCTATAATCTCATGGTTGAATCCAACTCAAGACCTAGTCAACAAGTTTTCCCTTTCAAAATTGGGTTGGGCTGGTCGGGTTAGGTCGGGTATGAGTTTTGTTGCCATCCCTAAATACAATTCAATATTAATAAATTGGTCATGGATTGGATGAAGATGAACTAATATACTAGTCATATTAACACATGATATAGCTGGTTCAACTTAGTTCATCTAAGTTTAATTTTTTTTTCTCTAATTTTTAGTTTCTTATCCTCTGATCTAATACTAGATCGCCCTCCAAACTTATCAATCCTAAGGTACATAGGGTGGGAAATTATATGAAATTGAGTTTATAGATACAAAATATAATAAGTTTATAACCTTAAATAAAAGCCTAAATTTATGATATTTCACAACTGAGCTAATATGAACCAACGCTACCTCTCCAACTACATCTCACATACCTTAGAAACCTAAAAAAAGGTAGAACTAATAGTTACATAAATATATTTGATTAATAAAATTAAATTTAAATTCGTATACACTTGAATGAAAATACCATACCTTACATACAAAACCTTTTTGTCTTTATTTTGAACCAACCCACCCCTCGAATTCAATCCCATTTAAAAATTTAAAATTAGAATTAAAATACTATACATTAAAATGTAATTTCACAACTTGCAATTTAAACCATTTTTGTTTTGATTTGAAGTAAACCAATCCCTTTAGTTACATCTCATGTCCTTAGAATCTAAAAAATTTAAAATTAATCGTTGTGGATTATTATATTTATATAAATTAAAATTTAAAGCTAAAAATAAAATAATGATACAATAACTTGCAACTATCATCTTAAATGACAAAGTTATCCAATATGAATCTCTACAGTCCTACTGCATCTAAATAATAGTAACAATGTAAATATACAATCGGTCATATGTGATTGAAGTATATCTTATATAATTTTGTAGTGCCCTTGAAAGTCCTCTCATAAAATATAGTACTAGTATATTATGTTGAATGAGATTTTATCTATTTTTTTTTTAAAATGCAAGAATAAAATAAAAAAAGAGGTCAATGATAATAGGTAAAAGAAATTTCAAGAATACCAAGCTAAAAATGGAGCATGGCATTGTGGGCTTAAAAAAAAAGAAAATAAAATAAAATTAGTACAAGGAATCAATCAAGCGTGGGCTTGACCATGTTTCTCAAAAAAAAATAAATTAAATAGTAAACGTAGGTTGTGGCTACATTTAGTTGCGGGATAAAGAAAATAGAAGAAAGAGGCAATTATGATATCCAAATGCAGACGGTAGGAGGAATGCTACGGCATTAACAATAGGTAAAATGTTTGATCCATTTCTTCTCTCTCACTCTATTTTTATAGAAAGTCAATTTTAAAATAAACATATTTGATAGAGATTTTTATAGAAAGTCAATTTTAAAATAAACATATTTGATAGAGAGATAATTCTAAAATAAATTTACATTTTGATAAGAAATAACTTTGAAATAAACATACACTCTAATGGAGAAATAACTCTAATATATATATATATATATAGAAAAATAACTCTGAAATAAATACATAATTTGATAGATAGATAACTCTAAAATAAATATATATTTTTAATAAAAAGTAAAATTTGAAAAATAAATCATGCTAAGATAGAGAGATAACTTTTCTAATAAATCAATCACATATTAAAGATAAAATTTATATGAGAAATTATTGGGATAGAATAATGACCCAATAAATTAGAGAGACGATTCGCCCTTTTGGGCGCTATAAATAAAATTCTCTATAAGTTCATCAATGTGTGCTCACACGATGAAATTTACAGAGTTGAGGAGTGATCAGCCTGTTGGTTGAGTTTTCCTTTTATGTGGAAGATGGCTCAGTTCATGCCCATATGATGGATGAACTTGTATCGTAGATATATTCCCTAGATCGTGGATAGCACATATCATGGATATGTAGCTTAGATCATGGATGGAGCTCCTATGTAGAGGATGACTCAGTTTATACTCATGTGGAGGATAACTCAGATCATGTGGAGGATAACTCAGATTATGCCGACGTGGATGAAGCAGCCCAGATTGTGACTAGCTCACATCGTGTATGAAGTAATCCACAGATCGTGGATGGCTCCTATCATAGATATGCAACCTAGATCGTGGATGGCTCATATCATGGATATACAGCCTAGATCGTGGATGGCCACTAAGATGTATATGCTGCACCTATGATGCATACAATCTATGGTGGATATGCTGTACCCTATGGTGGATATGTGATGACACCGAAATTTATAGTAAATTTTGTGCCATTTCATTGGTGGATATGGTGGATATGCTGCACCTAAGATGTATATGCTGCACCTATGATGCATACAATCTATGGTGGATATGCTGTACCCTATGAATAACTGAATTCATAGACTTTGCTTATTTTTATGCCTTTTTTTATCAATATTTGCGGAATCTACACTATTTTCTGCTTTTGATGATTTTCAAGCAAAAAGGCACGATTTTCAGTCGATTTCGAGCAATCCAGATGCATAACTGAATTCACAGCATCAACAGGAGATTGCATGTCAAATTTCAGAAGAATCAGAGCTTTAGAGAAAATTACGGCACCCCCATTATGGACATTATGGTACTGTAATTTGACTGCACTTGCAGATCAAAATAACGGTACCGCCGTAATCCCCGAGAGGTGCCGTAATTCGAAGTTTTTCAGACTAGAGATTTCTTGACGATTACGGCACTGCCACAAAATTCTTTACGGGCCGTAATATGGGCATAATTCTGGGCAGAGACTTGATGAAGTTTACGGTACTGCCGTAACGGAGTACCGTAATTCGGGAAGGTTTTCCACCCAAATGATTACTGACATTATGGCACTGCTGTAAAGAATTTCACGGTACTGTAATTCCGGAAGATTTTCACCTGAGAGCTCGCTGTCCAAATTACAGCACTGCCGTATCATCCGTTATGGCCGTAATTACAATGCAGATCGCGATTTTCCCGGTCAACTCTGAAGTCCGATTTTTGCGGAGATGATTGCAATCGATCCAGGCCACCAAATACAATGCTGTAAGAAGCAAAAAGGGAGCTTTTTCTGAAACGAAGAGAAGCAGACCAAAAGCCCTAATTTTCGTCCAACAGAGAGAGAGAGAGAAATCGCCTCACACGCCGCCGCCCTAGGTTTCACAGCCGGGAAGCATACAACGCATCTCCAGCCGTGAAATTTGAGTGGAAGCTACGCATAGAGGAGGAGAAGGTGTCCCAGAAGTTTCAGCGTGATTGGAGATCAGACGGAGGAGAAATCAACAAAAGATCGAGTGCCGCCGCCGTTCGCCCAGATTATGACCGTACCGTAATTCTTCCTTTCACTCTGTTTTGATTTCCAACACTATGAATTATTGTAATCTTCCCTCTATGATAGCTTAAACTCACTATGAGAAATGGGGGAGTAATTCACTTGATTTTTAATGACTAGATGACTATTTTTTCATTATTTCGTCACGTTTAATCTTAGCATGATGATTTTACTTATGTGATGATTGTTCTTAGATTCTCTAAGATCTATATTATTATTCATGTTTTAGAGTTTTCGCCATTGACTGCAAAGTAATTGCTTGAGAACTCGGAACCCTAGAATTGCATGTTAAGAACTTTCTTAGGTTAGTTCTTATTTGTTTGATTTTAGGAGATTAATTGCCATTAATATAATATGAATATAAGATTGAGTCTAAGTTGTCAAACGCGGAGATCTTGTGCGAAAGCAAGGATCGGAACATTGGAGAACCATGAGTAAAACTAGTGTCGAGACTTGGATGCACGAAAGTGATCCTTGAGATTCCACTAGAGATTATCAACCTAGAATTTGGATGCACGAAAGTGATCCTTGAGTTCTTAGTTTGATGATTTACTTATCTTCAGCTTAGGATAAATCTTGCGCGAAAGCGAGGGTTGATCTCTGCATGATTGTCTGCACAAAAGTGAGATAATCCTTTTATTAAGTAAATTACATCTTTATCATATTAAAGTTAAACTGATGAAATCTTTATTCATGTCTAGTCATAGAAATTAAAGTGAATGAAACCCTAGTCCCATCTTCTCTCTCTAATAATTCCATTTTTGTTTTTGATTTGCTCGCTTGCATAATTTCGATTACCTAGATAGTAAGAAATCAATTATTCGGTACTTGACAACACAGGTCTCTGTGGGATCGATACTTTTCTTTATTACTTCGAGTATCTGTGCACTTGTGGACACTACAAGTTTAGGGACAACAAGTTTTTGGAGCCATGTCAGGGAGTGACAAAAGTCCGTGTATGCCAACACTTAGGTTTTGGCCGCGACACCTGAAATAAGTCTACCCTACTTGTATTCATAAGTGTGTCCTTTCGGATCACAACAAGTTTTTGGCGTCGTTGTCGGGGACCTTAGTTTTGTTGATATTGAATATTTTGAGAGTATTGCTAGACTAGGTTTTATTTATGTTCTATCTTTCTATTCTTTTATGTCTATTTGAGTTATTTGATCCATCTACTCTAGTGTGCATAGAAAATTCAGTTCTAATGGCGGATTAGAGATCACTGAGGGACTATGCAGCCCCTAAGCCATGAGAAATATACTTTAGCATTGTCAGACCAGCTATTGAAACAGATAATTTTGATATTAATCTTGCTTTCTTGACCATGATTCAGCATAACCAATTTGGAGGAGCTCCAATTGAATATCCCTATCAGCATTTACATCTTTTTATTGAATATTGTGATACCATTAAAATTTATGGAGTTTCTGATGATGCACTAAAACTAAGACGGTTTCCTTTTTCTCTCAGGGACCGAGCGCGATTTTGGCTACATTCTAGACCTGCTGGTGCGTTCACTACATGGGAACAACTGTCAAATGCTTTCCTGATGAAGTACTTTACACCAAGTAAAACCATCCAATTGAGAAACAGATCACGAGCTTTATACAGAAAGATGGAGAATCAATCAGCAAGGCATGAGAGCGATTCAACGATTTAATACGGAAGTGCCCTCACCATAGCCTTGAAAATTGGGTTTTAATTCATACATTTTATAATGGTCTACTTTATAATACCCGTCTAATTGTTGATGCTGCTGCAGGAGGAGCCCTCATGAGCAAGACCATTGAAGAAGCTTTTACCCTATTTGAAGAAATGTCCTTGAACCATAACCAATAGGATCTTGAAGAAGAACTGCTATATTGTCATCATCATGGCAAGGATGAAAGCGAGGAATGCCAACCCCTAACTGAAAAGGTAAATTCTTTTAGTATAGAATCTTTTCTTGATAAGTTTATGATAAATCAAAGTCAACTCATGCAAAATCAAAACAAAGAAATTGAAGATCTTAGGGGAATGGTTAGTTAACTTGCCTCTCAAGTAGAATTCTTAGCTATTCGCAATAAAACTTTAGAAGATCAAATGCCTGATGAATACTGCAATGCAATCATGACTAGAAGTGGGAAACAATTAGAAGAACCTAAAGGGAAGGTTGAAAACAATGAGAAAGAGCCTATCATTGATCATGATTATGAATTAGAATTAGAAAAATTTTCTAAACATGAGCAAACCCAACTTAGTTTGCCACCTCAAAAGGGTGATAAACCAAAAGGGGATGTGTCATGTAAGGAAGAGGATTCTAACCCTAATTCTCCAATACCTTATAGGCCACCTACACCCATTCCTCAAAGGTTAATGCAAGAAAAGTTAGACAAACAATTTGGGAGATTTCTAGATGTTTTGAAAAAGCTTTACATTAACATTCCATTTACTGAAGCTTTATCTCAAATGCCCACATATGCTAAATTCTTGAAAGAAATATTGTCTAATAAGAGAAAAATAGAGGACTATGACACTGTGGCTTTAACTGAGGAATGTAGTACTGTTATCCAAAACAAAATGCCACCCAAATTGAAGGATCCAGGTAGTTTTTCTATCCCTTGTTTTATTGGCAGTATAGCTTTTGACTGAGCCTCATGTGATTTGGGGGCTAGTGTGGGCCTAATGCCATTATCTGTCTGCAGGAGATTGGACATGGGAGAGCTCAAGCCAACTTCTATATCTCTGCAACTCACCGATCGCTCGGTGAAATACCCCGTGGGAATTCTTGAAGATGTGCCTATCCAAGTGGGTAAATATTTCATTCCAGCAGATTTTGTAGTTCTTGAGAAGGAAGAAGATGCAAAAATCTCCATCATACTTGGTAGACAGTTCTTAGCCACTGCAGGAGTACTTATTGATGTAAAGAACGGTAAGCTTTCACTTAACATTGGGGATGAAAGAATTGAGTATGACTTGCATGAAGCCATGAATAACCCTTCAAATTCTGAATCTTGTTGTAGTATACATGATATAGATGACATTGTCTATAATCTTAATGATTTATTTGTCGAAATCAATGATTTTGATAGTGATTTAGACTTCGCTCTTGAAAAAACAAACTCTATGACTAATGAGCTATCAAATTGTAGTACTCGTGACAATGAAAAGAGTGGAGAAGGAAAGACTCCAAAAATAGAACTTAAGACTTTACCTGATAACCTTCGTTATGAATTTCTTGGTCCTGATTCTACTTACCCTGTTATTGTTGATGTTGGGGTATGCCCTTAAGGCTAATGTTTGAGGCCTTGAGATAATTTCAGTATCATGTATAAACTATGTTTTATAAAGGCAATTGTTGTTATTCAGATTGTTACATTATCTGCTGCTGTATGTATACTTCTGAATAATGTCTCATTGGTGTTTCAGCTTGGCTGACATGCAGTATTGTCCTTAGTCGAGATATCTTGGTGAACATGAGACAGCCTTGATATGATTGAGACTAATATGTGTTCTAATCTTATAGGATGCTTCGAACATGGAATAAGATTTAGACGCATAGGTGCATTGGATGTACTGGACTGACCCTACTTATGATATTCAGTTTTTGTCACAATGTGAATAATCCTTATAAACTAGCAAGTGGTATACTCCCTCTGACTTGAGATCACTTGTGTTTCTAAATGATGATTGGCATTGTTTTGAGGTAGTTCAATATCATTTGAAACATAATGGTTAAGGATTATCTTGGATGGTGGGCATGACTCATGTTAGGACACTGGTGATAGATATAGTGTTGGAGTATGCCCTTAAGGCTAATGTTTGAGGCCTTGGGATTGTATAAGTATCATGTAATAAACTCTTATGTTTATAAAGGCATGGTTATTATTCAGGTTGTTACCTTGTCTGCAATAATAAGTGTACTACTGAATAATGTCTCAAAGCTGTTCAGCTAGGCTGACAGGCTCTATGTCCTTAGTCGAGATATCTTGGTGAACATGAGACAGCCTTGATATGATTGAGACTAATATGTGTGCTAATCTTATAGGATGCTTCGAGCATGGAATAAGATGTAGAATCATGGGTACATTGGATGTACTGGACAGACCCTTCTAGGATATTCAATTGTTTGTCACAATGTGAATAATCCTTGATAGCAGCAAGTGGCACATGTCCTTCGACTTGAGATCACTTGTGTTTCTAAATGATGATTGTCATTGTTTTGAGGTAGTTCAATATCATTTGAAACATAATGATTATAGACTATCTTGGATGATGAGCTTGAGTCAGGTTAGGACACTAGTGATAGATAAAGGATTGCCGTCTCCTTGTTCAAGGAGTGTGATGTTCTAAAGGGCCCCCCCCTGTATGAGATGATTGAGATAGTGTATGGCCATACCCAGATGACTATGATCATCTGATCTAATCATGCTCATCATATTGGAGTTACAGGCTTGACATGCTTGTCCAATAAGAACATCCAGTGGCAAAGGAAACATGCATGCCTCGTGAGTTTGATTCACACTTATGCTGTGGTTTGGGTGTAGTCTTGGAAGACTCTTTCCTTTATATCGGGAGACAGTGATGTGTTGCTAGATACCCCTCACTGATCGTGATAACGTAAGTTATCGTTACCGACATTTAAAGGAAACCCTCAGGGTCGCACAATTTGATGATATGGCTTACTTGAGTCAGATCGTGTGGACTGAATTGTTTCGGTTCAGTTTAAAGGAGTTTAAACTCTGATTGTAAGTGAGATCCAGTCTGATCATGTTTGATTGATTAGGGCTTGAGATCGGTAAGCTTCGATCGAGAGTATTGATGCAAGATCGGTGAGATCAAGAGCATCATGAGATGAACGGTTAGATTGGAAACCTTAGGGTTTGGTTGATCTAGACCGATTGGCTTGGTTTGGTCTTTGAACCAAATTGGTTTGGACCAATTTGGATTGAACCGGTTCACATGGGTGAACCCATGGTTCGATCCATAAAGCGTTTTGGGCGGTTTGCTAGAAGTGAGAACGCATGGCTTAATGGATTTTCCATTTTTGGAAAGTCATTGAGCGCATGTCTCCTTGAAACGCCAAAACGGCTTGAAGGCTCATTGAACTCTTGTCTCCTTGCTCTTGCTCGACGAGACTTGAGAGAATTCGGGTGTGGACGACAAGAGAAGGACCGGCCAACCAAAGGAAGTGATCATCTCTTCTCTTTACTCGATCAAGGACAACTCTTGGAACCTTGCTAGCACAAGGAGCACCAAGGAAGTGAGCGCATCCTCATCTTGTGTGCGCATCTTGTGGAGGAGACCCCTATTCGATCTCTTCTTCCAAGCCGACCTCCAACTCTATGGCTATGGTATAGATCTAACTCATTCAAGTTGATCATATGCTCATGCTAAAATCGTTGAAAACACATGCTTCCGCTTGCAAAGTTATGCGCCACCCCCTTTGTGTTTTCGCCCCCCCTCTTGAAAGGGGTTTCACATGCTTGCGCTCCCCCCCCTTATTTTGTGTGCTGTGCTGGGGCCTGCGAGCCTGGAATTAATTTATAAATTTTGCTGTGATCTGCGAATCACACTTTAATTTATGAAAATGTATAATTGACCTGCGTGTCAAATAGTGTCTAGATAGATTAAAATGTAATTTAATCAGACATGAGCACAGAGCACACATGGCAGAGGCGCTTGCAGTCAGTGGCTTCACCAGGTGGGAGGTCTGGAGTTTGACTCTAGAACAGGCGCATACTGCCTGCAGGGCACTTTGGCCCGAGCTGGGCAAGATGAAATGTAAAAGACCCATAAAGAGCTCACGTGAAGACTTTTGTAAAACTAGGGTTTTACTTAGGCTTTTATGGGCGTTTACCACATAAGATAATTGTGCTTTCTATTTACTGTTTTAAGTAATATTAGCACATGAATGTTTATATTCTTCTGCTATCACTATAGAATTTTCATGATAGTAAGAAGATAAAAGGACCGTTAAAATCCAACGACCATATCAAGCTTGATTGCCTTCTGACGCGAAACCTCACTGTTCTGACTATCGTTGGGGCCGTGTTGTACCCACTCAGTGGCACGCCCAGCTATCTTCAGACGGTGTGCGATTACATCTACATGCTACAGAGAAGGGATTTATCTCTTCTCGTTGCTCTGCATAGCATGTGATGGTCCAGGGAGTAGGTCAGGTCAGCTTGACCATATAGGCTACATATTGAGCATATGATAGCTGTATGGAGGCAGCCATCTGAGGAATCAGAGACTGTGTTGTACCAACTCAGTTGGCACAGTCTTCTGGATTGCCTAGATGAAGGGGAATCGCACGGGTTGGCGATTGGCATGGATGACCTACCGGTGATTAGTGCTTGAACTCTCAGTGTATCTTATCTCGCCTGAGCGGGACGCGGAGATCAAGTATGAAATCTGGATCCCATCTTACTAAAAGAGTTTCACTCTTTCGGGCTGTTTTATTGGATTTTCAGTCAGATAAAATAGTGAGAAAAGAATCACTCTTAAGTCCTGGAATGATTCTAACATGGATACTGACCTTGTTGTTCTTGCTATGTTGTAGATTCCTGCAGCAACGAACACCACAGGGCTCAATTTGCGATCCATATTGGAAAAGGAGAAGTTTGCTGGGCCAAACTTCTCAGACTGGTACAGACAGCTTAAGATTGTTCTTAAAGCTGAGAGGAAGCTGTATGTCCTTGAGTCGGCAATACCGGCTCTGAAGAGTCCCCTTCAAGGGGGAGCGCAAGCGGATAAAACCCCTTTCAAGAGGGGGGCCGAAACCCTAAGGTAGGGGGCGCATGCAAGTTTGCTAGGGTTTCATCATATATGATCGCTTACATGCTCATATAATCAACTATGATAAATTGATTGAAGCAAGAGGGAGATTCATACCAACGCCATAGGCTTGGAGGTCGGCTTGGAAGAAGAGAGCAACTTAGATCTCCTCCAAAAGTTCACACACAAGATGAAGATCGCCTACCCCTTGTGATGCTTGTGCTAGCAAGAATCTTCAAGGGTCCTTGCCGTGTGTAAGGGGATGAAGAGACGATTTCCTTTTGGCCGAGAGCTCCACACGCAAAACCACTTCCCGTCATCAACCTCTTGCCCAACCAAGTTCAAGGCGTTGAAGTGAAGACAAGAACGCATATGCGTTTTGGCGTTCAAGAGAAACCGGCCTTGATGACTTTCCATAAATGGATGATCATCAAGCCATGCGCTTACTCCAACCCAAAACGCATATTAGCATTGAACCAAGCGTTCACCTTTGTGAACCGGTTCAAGCCAACATGTTCCAATCGCATTTGGTTCATGAACCAAACCGAAATAGCTCAAGCCATGTGGTCTAGACCATATTGAACCCTAAGGCTCAAGATCTCACCATTCATCTCCTGATGCTCCTGATCTCACGAATCTAGCATCATCTCTCTCGATCGAAGCTTACCGATCTCAAGTCCTAATCAATCAAACATGATCAGACCAGATCTCACTTACAATCAGAGATTAAATCCCTTTAAACTAAATCCAAACAATTCAGTCCACACGATCTGACTCAAGTAAGCCATATCATCAATTGTGCGACCCTGAGGGTTTCCTTTAAATGTCGGTAACGATAACTCACGTTATCACGATCAGTGAGGGGTATCTAGCAACACATCACTATCTCCCGATATAAAGGAAAGAGTCTTCCAAGACTACTCCCAAACCACAGCACAAGTGTGAATCTATTCACAAGGCATGCATGTGTCCCTTGCCACTGGATGTTCTTATTGGACAAGCGTGTCAAGCCTGTGACTCCAATATGATGAGCATGATTAGATCAGATGAACATAGTCATCTGGGTATGGCCATACACTATCTCAATCATCTCATCTAGGGGGGCCCTTATGGAACATCACACTCCTTCAACAAGGAGACGGCAATCCTCTATCTATCACTAGTGCCCTAACCTGACTCAAGCTCATTATCCAAGATAGTCTATAACCATTATCTTTCAAATGATATTGAACTACCTCAAAACAATGACAATCATCATTCAGAGACACAAGTGATCTCAAGTCAAAGGACATGTGCCACTTGTAGCATACAAGGATTATTCACATTGTGACAAGCAATAAGAATATCCTAGTAGGGTCTGTCCAGTACATCCAATGTACCCATGAGTCTACATCTTATTCCATGCTCGAAGCATCCTATAAGATTAGAACACATATTAGTCTCAATCATATCAAGGCTGTCTCATGTTCACCAAGATATATCGACTAAGGACATTATAGCATGTCAGCCTAGCTGAACAGCTTTGAGACATTAATCAGAAGTACACTTATTACAGCAGACAAGGTAACAACCTGAATAATAACCATGCCTTTATAAACACAAGAGTTTATTACATGATACTGTTACAATCCCAAAGGCCTCAAACATTAGCCTTAAGGGCATACCCCAACAGGCTCAACCCGCTGCGAACGCCACAAGAGCGGTTCGGGATGCTTATGAGAAGCATGTCAGTGATAGTACTGATGTCGCTTGCCTTATGCTTGCGTCAATGACGCCCGAGCTACCGCGTCAGCATGAGGATTTGTCTGCTATTGATATTATAGCAAATCTCAAGATGCTGTATGCTGCACAGGCAAGGACTGAACGCTATAACTTGACAAAACTTTTCTTTCATAGCAAACTGACTGAAGGGAGTCCAGTGGGAGCTCACGTACTCAAGATGATTGGGTACAAGGAGGCTCTAGAGAAACTGGGACACACCATCAATCAGGAACTTGTTGTGGACATTATCCTGCGGTCTCTCCCGGCTTCTTTCGATTCGTTCATCATTAATTTTAATATGAACAAGATCGATGTAATCCGGCAGAGTTACTGAACATGCTCTGCACCACAGAGCAGACTCTTGAGAAGGGAATGCCTTCATCCTCTGTCTTGATGGTTCCTTCACGGAACAAGAGGAAGGGGAAGAAGGGCAAAACCCCTATCAAGAGCTACAACAAGGCTTTGAAACAAAAGATGAAGCGGTCAAAGGACAACAGATGCTTCCATTGTGGCCAGCTGGGTCACTGGAAGAAGGACTGTAGAGCGCTCCAAGGAGAGAAGAAGGGAAGCAAGCCTTTCACTTCTGGCTCAGGTATTTACGTGACTGAAGTCATGGTAGCTTCTTCTATTTCATGGGTGTTGGACACTGCATGTGGAGTTCACATTTGTTCAAATGTGCAGGAACTCAAGAGAAGAAGACAGGTGGGACAGCATGAGGTGGACCTACGAGTTGGAAACGGAGCACGGGTTGCTGCTGTTGCTGTAGGACAATATAACATCTCTTTACCATCTGGTTTTGTATTAGAACTTGACAATTGTTATTTTGTGCCAAGCATAACTAAGAATATTATCTCTATTCCTGCTCTTGTCAGGAAAGGTTTCTCTTTTGAATGCAAAACTTTACAGTGTTGTATTTCATATGATAATATTGTTTATGCAACTGGGTCGATTAACAATGGGTTATACATGTTGGACATGGAATGTTCTGTACAGCAAATTGATAATAAGAAAGCCAAGTATGCTGATGACAGCACCTTGCTATTGTTGGGGTATGCCCTTAAGGCTAATGTTTGAGGCCTTGGGATTATATCAGTATCATGTATAAACTCAATGTTTATAAAGGCAATGGTTGTTATTCAGGTTGTTACATTATCTGCTGCAATATGTATACTTCTGAATAATGTCTCAAAGCTGTTCAGCTTGGCTGACATGCAGTTTTGTCCTTAGTCGAGATATCTTGGTGAACATGAGACAGCCTTGATATGATTGAGACTAATATGTGTTCTAATCTTATAGGATGCTTCGAGCATGGAATAAGATGTAGACTCATGGGTACATTGGATGTACTGGACAGACCCTACTTAGGATATTCAATTGCTTGTCACAATGTGAATAATCCTTATATGCAAACAAGTGGCATACTTCCTCTGACTTGAGATCACTTGTGTTTCTAAATGATGATTGGCATTGTTTTGAGGTAGTTCAATATCATTTGAAACATAATGGTTATAGACTATCTTGGATAATGAGCATGAGTCATGTTAGGGCGCTAGTGATAGATATAGGATTGCCGTCTCCTTGGAAGGAGTGTGATGTTCTATAGGGGCCCCCTGGATGAGATGATTGAGAAAGTGTATGGCCTTACCCGGATGACTATGTTTCATCTGATCTGATCATTCTCATCATATTGGAATTACAGGCTTGACACGCTTGTCCAATAAGAACATCCAGTGGCAAAGGAAACATGTATGCCTAGTGAAGTGGATTCACACTTGTGCTGTGGTTTGGGTGTAGTCTTGGAAGACTCTTTCCTTTATATCGGGAGACAGTGATGTGTTGCTAGATACCCCTCACTGATCGTGATAACGTAAGTTATCGTTACCGACATTTAAAGGAAACCCTTAGGGTCGCACAATTTGATGATATGGCTTACTTATGTCAGATCGTGTGGACTGAATTGTTTTGGTTCAGTTTAAAGGGATTTAATCTCTGATTGTAAGTGAGATCTGGTCTGATCATGTTTGATTGATTAGGGCTTGAGATCGGTAAGCTTCGATCGAGAGATTGGATGCTAGATCGGTGAGATCAAGAGCATCAAGAGATGAATGGTCAGATCTTGAGCCTTTTGGTTTAATGTGATCTGGATCAAGGCTTGGTTTATTTTGGTCTTTGAACCAAATGAATTGAACTGGCTCATCAAGTGAGCGCATGGTTCAAAGAGGAGAATGTTGTGATCGTTCATTTGACTTGAACGCTTGAACACGTTGAGTTTTTGCTATTTTTGGATAGCATGACTTCTAAACATGGTGCACGCCTCCACGTTAGAAGTGGATCGCTCTATTCTCGCTCGTTCTCTCCTCTCTCATCGCCGCTTGCTCTCTCGTGGTGAAGAAGGCTCACGCCAAGGAAGAGAAGAAAATTCGCCCAAGCAAGAGTTCTTCTCATCTTCCCTTTCATTCGATCAGGACTCTTGGAGCCTTGCTAGCACAAGGAGCAACAAGAAGAAGCCGAGACTCATCTTGTGTGCGTCTGCTTTGGAGGAGAGCGGCATCACTCTCTGCTTCCAAGTCGCCATCCAAGAAATGGCATTGGTAAGAATCTTTATCGATCTATTCAAGTTGATCATAGATATATGCAAACCGATCCTTAGAAACCCTAGATTCTTCTGCTAAGAATCCTCTGATATGCGCCTATTAGGGTTTCGACCCCGCCCCTTAGGGACTTTCAGCTATGGCATAGTCGTTTAGGCCATATTAACAAGAAACGCATTAAGCGGTTGCATGACTATGGACTGCTGGGATCATTCTCCTATGAGGAGCTTGATACATGCAAAGCTTGTTTAATGGGTAAAATGACGAAGACTCCTTTTACTAATAAAGGTGAAAGGACTTCAGGTTTACTTGACCTTATTCACAGTGATGTGTGTGGGCCGTTTAGTAAACATGCCAGAGGTGGCTATTCATACTTCATTACTTTTACTGATGATTTCAGTAGGTATGGTTATGTCTATTTAATGAGACATAAGAGTGAATCTTTTGACAAGTTCAAAGAATTCAAAAATGAAGTACAAAATCAGTTAGGCCGAAATATCAAGGCACTTCGATCAGATCGAGGTGGTGAATACTTGAGTCATGAGTTTACTGACTATCTGAAGGAGTGTGGGATCATCTCACAGCTCACTCCCCCAGGAACACCGCAATGGAATGGTGTGTCCGAGAGGAGAAATAAAACCTTATTGGATATGGTTCGTTCTATGATGAGTCAGGCCACTCTACCTTACTCCTTTTGGGGATTTGCACTGGAAACAGCTGCAAAAGTACTAAACCGAGTGCCATCCAAGGCCGTTTCAAAGACACCATTTGAGTTATGGTATGGGAAATAGCCGAGCTTAACATTTATTAAAATCTGGGGTTGCGAGGCTTATGTCAAAAAGCTCGCCTCTGGGAAACTGGAGAGCAGATCTAATAAATGTATCTTTGTCGGTTACCCTAAAGAAACTAAGGGTTATTATTTCTACGATCCCAAAGAGAACAAAGTATTTGTTGCTCGAACGGCTATTTTTCTTGAGAAGGAATTTCTTCTGCAAGAGGCCAGTGGGAGAGAAATAAAGCTGGATGAAAATCCAGAAGAGGGACAAAGTAGTCAAGCTCAGTTGGATGAGCCTGAGCAAATAGAACAGATTAATGTTCAACCTGAGGCTCAGATATCACGGGAACCGCGTAGATCGGGAAGGATTCGTCGTCAGCCTGAGCGCTATGACGGAGTCTACATCATTAATGATGAACCCCTCACTTATGCGGATGCGGTCAGTGGACCGGAATCAGCAAGTTGGCTTGAAGCTATGCGAGCCGAGATGGACTCCATGTCAGATAACCAAGTCTGGGATTTGGTTGATCCGCCTCCGGGAGTAATCCCTATAGGCTGTAAGTGGATCTTCAAAAGGAAGACAGACATGGATGGTAATGTAGTTACCTATAAGGGCAGGCTAGTTGCGAAAGGTTTCAAACAAATCTACAGGGTAGATTATGATGAAACTTTCTCTCCTATAGCCATGTTCAAATCCATCCGAATTATTCTCGCGATAGCAGCATATTATGATTATGAGATCTGGCAAATGGATGTGAAGACCGCTTTCCTTAATGGAAAACTGGAAGAGGATGTGTATATGACACAGCCTGAAGGTTTCATCAATCCATCAGAACGTCATAAAATATGCAAATTAAAGAAGTCCATTTATGGACTTAAACAAGCATCAAGAAGCTGGAATATTCGTTTTGATGAATCAGTCTGTGAATTTGGTTTCATCAAAAATGAAGATGACCCGTGTGTGTATAAAAGGTTTAGTGGGAGCGTGATTACTTTCTTAGTCCTCTACGTCGATGATATCTTGATCATTGGAAACGATGTTCCTGAACTGCATGCAGTCAAAGCATGGTTAAGAAAATGTTTCCAGATGAAAGATTTAGGAGAAGCAGCCTATGTACTAGGTGTGAAGATCTATAGAGATAGATCTAATAGGCTTCTCGGGCTGTGCCAGAGTACTTACATCGATAAGGTCCTAGAGAGATTTCATTTAGAAAATTCTAAAAGAGGATATCTTCCAGTCAGACATGGTTTGAATCTTTCAAAGAGCCAGTGTCCTCAAACACAGTCTGAGAAAGATGAGATGGACAATATGCCTTATGCTTCGGCTATTAGGTCCATCATGTATGCGATGTTGTGTACTCGCCCAGACGTCGCTTATGGGTTAAGCGTGACCAGTCGGTTCCAAAGTAATCCAGGGAAGGCACACTGGATTGCGGTCAAGAACATTTTGAAATATCTTCGGAGAACCAAAGATATGTTCTTAATATATGGAGGTCAGGAAGAACTCAGTATTGAAGGATATACTGACGCTTCGTTCCAATCTGAACAAGATGATTTCCGATCGCAATCAGGCTACGTTTTTAGCTTGAATGGAGGAGCAGTGGTGTGGAAGAGTTTCAAACAATCAATTGTTGCTGATTCCACAACAGAAGCCGAGTATGTTGCAGCCTCAGAAGCATCAAAGGAGGCAGTATGGATTCGTAAATTCATACAAGAACTTGGTGTTGTTCCTTCGAGTGCAGATCCACTGGTTATCTTCTGTGATAACACTGGAGCGATTGCACAAGCAAAGGAACCGCGGTCACACCAGAAGTCCAAGCACATACAGAGAAGGTTTCATTTGATCCGTGAGATCATAGATCGAGGAGAGATCAAGATCTGCAAGGTTCATACAGATGACAATCTAGCTGACCCGCTTACAAAGCCTCTGGCGCAGCAGAAGCATGAAAAGCACTGTAATAATATGGGATTGAGATTCCTCAACCATTAGTTTAAGTGCAAGTGGGAGATTGTTGGGGTATGCCCTTAAGGCTAATGTTTGAGGCCTTGAGATAATTTCAGTATCATGTATAAACTATGTTTTATAAAGGCAATTGTTGTTATTCAGATTGTTACATTATCTGCTGCTGTATGTATACTTCTGAATAATGTCTCATTGGTGTTTCAGCTTGGCTGACATGCAGTATTGTCCTTAGTCGAGATATCTTGGTGAACATGAGACAGCCTTGATATGATTGAGACTAATATGTGTTCTAATCTTATAGGATGCTTCGAGCATGGAATAAGATTTAGACGCATAGGTGCATTGGATGTACTGGACTGACCCTACTTAGGATATTCAGTTTTTGTCACAATGTGAATAATCTGTATAAACTAGCAAGTGGTATACTCCCTCTGACTTGAGATCACTTATGTTTCTAAATGATGATTGGCATTGTTTTGAGGTAGTTCAATATCATTTGAAACATAATGGTTAAGGATTATCTTGGATGGTGGGCATGACTCATGTTAGGACACTGGTGATAGATATAGGATTGCCTCTCCTAGTTGGAGTGTGATGTTCTAAAGGGCCCCCTGGATGAGATGCTTGAGAAAGTGTATGGCCATACCCAGATGACTATGTTCATCTGATCTAACCATTCTCATCATGTTGGAATTACAGGCTTGACAGGCTTGTCCAATGAGAACGTCCAGTGGCAAAGGGAACATGTATGCCGAGTGAATTGGATTCACACTTGTGCTATGGTTTGGGTGTAGTCTTGGAAGACTCTTTCCTTCATATCGGGAGACAGTGATGTGTTGCTAGATACCCCTCTCTGATCGTGATAACGTAAGTTATCGTTACCGACATTGAAGGAAACCCTTAGGGTCGCACAATTTGATGATATGGCTTACTTATGTCAGATCATGTGGACTGAATTGTTCTGGTTCAGTTTAAAGGAATTTAAACTCTGATTGGAAGTGAGATCTGGTCTGATCATGTTTGATTGATTAGGGCTTGAGATCGGTAAGCTTCGATCGAGAGAATTGATGCTTGATCATAGAGATCAAGAGGGTCGAGAGATGTGTGGTTAGATTTTGAACCATTTGGTTCAAAGAGATCAAGACCATGGTGGGTTCGGTTTGGTCTTTGAACCAAATAGAATTGAACCGGTTCACTTGGTAAACGCATGGTTCAATTGAGAGAGGAGTTATCGATGGCTTCAAGTGGAGTTAAACATGGAGTTATGCACTTACTATTTTTGGAAGCCGTTTTCTTTGAGAAAATGCCCCCATGTTCGAACGCCTATCTCTCTCTCTCGTCCCCTCTCCTCTCGTGTGGATGATCTTCACGACAAGAGGAAGTTTGGCCAGCAAAAAGGAAAAAGACATCTCCTCATACACGATCTAGGACTCCTTGGATCTTTGCTAGCACAAGGAATACAAGGAAGAAGTCATCATCTTCTTGTGTGCGATTTCCTTTGGAGAAGAGCCGCTCGCCCTTTCTTCTTCCAAGTCGCCACTCAATCAATGGCAATGGTAACGCATCATTTTATCCTTTTATGGTTGCTCATATTATCTTGCCTCTCGATCCTATCAAACCTAGTTTTTCGCCTATGCAAGATCTTATAGATGCGCATGTGTACTAGGGTTTGACTTTCAGTTGATGCACATCTAGGAAAGGTAATTGGGTACTCAATCGATGACTTGAAAGGAATTAACCCCTCTTTTTGCATGCACAGTATCTTGATGGAAGAGGAGCACATGCCACATGCAGATTTCCAAAGAAGACTAAACCCCTCCATGAAAGAAGTTGTAAAGAAAGAGGTTCTGAAATTACTTGATGCAGGTATTACCTATCCTATCTCTGATAGCAGATGGGTAAGTCCTGTACATTGTGTTCCTAAGAAAGGAGGGGTGACTGTCATGAAAAATAAAGATAATGAGTTGATTCCTATTAGAACTGTTACTAGTTGGCGCATGTACATAGATTATAGAAAACTGAATGCTGCCACTAGGAAAGACCACTTCCCTTTACCCTTCATTGATCAGATGGTTGAAAGATTGGCAAACCATTCTCACTTTTGCTTTTTAGATGGATATTCTGGTTTTTATCAAATTCCTATACATCCTGATGATCAAGATAAAACCACTTTCACGTGCCCGTATGGAACTTTTGCATACAGGAGAATGCCATTTGGTTTATGTAATGCACCTGCTACATTTCAAAGATGCATGATGGCTATCTTTTCTGATTTTATTAAAGATTTTATAGATGTATTTATGGATGATTTCTCTGTATATGGTTCCTCTTTTGATGTTTGTTTGGCTAATTTATCTCGGGTTTTGCAGAGGTGTGAAGAAACTAACCTTATGCTTAATTGGGAAAAATGTCATTTCATGGTTAAGCAAGGGATGGTTTTGGGACACTTGATTTCAGAAAGAGGAATTGAAGTTGACAAGGCCAAAGTTGAAGTGATGGAGAAATTGGAACCACCCACCACAGTGAAGGAAGTCCGAAGCTTTCTAGGACATGCAGGATTCTACCGGCGATTCATCAAGGATTTCTCTAAACTTTCTAGACCTCTTTCAAATTTACTTTGTAAAGATGTAAAATTTTCTTTTAATAAAGATTGTTTATCTGCTTTTCAGGAACTAAAGAAGGCTTTGGTTTGTGCACCTATCATTCAGCCTCCAGATTGGGAATTACCCTTTGAGCTCATGTGTGATGCCAGTGATTATGCAATTGGAGCAGTTTTGGGACAAAGGAAAGACAAAAAGCCTTATGTTATCCATTATGCTAGCAGGACTTTGGATGAGACACAGAGGAATTACACTACCACTGAAAAGGAACTTCTAGCTGTAGTATTTGCCTTTGATAAATTTAGATCATACTTGATTAACTCCAAAGTGGTAGTGTGTTGGGAAACCCCGGGGACATTTTACAATTTTCAGAGTCATGGACATACATTTTACGCAGCGGAAGAATGTCCCCGAAGCAGGCCGGTCCCAAAAACCCAGTGAAGATTGCAAGCAAGGGAGTCGACACGATGAGTTAGGAAATACCTTAAGAGCAATGTAGAGTGATGCCGATGTAGGCGCCCATGTGTGCGCCCTCTGCAGTCTCACACACACGGATCTCTTGAGTTCTCTTCTTCCACGCCCGGTGCTAGCCTCGGGAAGAAGATCCAAGCCTTAGGGAGATGCTCTACTTCACTTGCGCCGCCAAGAGAGATGATGCGCCAAGAGAAGAAGGAAGACTACCCAAACTGCCAAGCACTAAAGTTCCTTGCGGTTATGGAAGAAGGAAGATGCGCCCTTGCTCCTAGCACTCGCCCCTCTTCTTGTGTTCACGCCTTCAAGGATTGATCACTCTTTAGAGGGCTCGGCTAGGTGCTCTTTTATAGGGCAAGAGGAAATTTATGAAAGGCTAGGATTAAGACAAGTGGGCGGCTAGGATGAGAAGGTTTGAGATAAGGAAAGTCTCTAAGACATTTCCATAATTCTCATTCAACCATTCCTTTTAGAGCCCATGTCTTTCTATGTGCGCCAAGGCCTTGCCTTGCGCCCCAAGCAATGCCATAATGGCATTCATACCATAAGGGATTAAGGGGGAGGCGCCAATTGCTTCCTTATGAAGCAAATTGCACCACTTCTCCCCATTATGCCCATAGGCGCCTAGGGGAGAAGATTTGTCCCCATTATACCCTTTTAGCCTTTCTTCTCTTCATGACAACTTATTATTGGGCCTCATTGGATAATGAGCTAGCTCAAACTTCATTACATGGGTTGATTAAGCACTTGGATCCAATCCAATGCAACCCTAATTCAAATGTGACCAACCATGGTCAAATACGGGTCAACCTGCCAAAATTAAAGTTTGGCTCCAATAATATTCTTCCATCTCATCAGGCCCATTGGCGCTGATGAAATCTCCCAATTAGATCTGAGTTATCCAATAACTCGATCATAAGGCTTCCCGATCAATACGAGAACTCAAGTATCAAGGTGTGCGACCCTGTAGGTTCCGTTGACGCTGGCAGTGCTGACCAAAGGTCATCACAAGCAGTGAGTGGCACCTAGCAGTGCATCGCTGCTACCCAGGTCATTGGAATGGATATCGACATCGACATCCCCATCATCGCAACTAGGTATAGATGCATTACAGTCTCTTTGCCGGACTGATATCCGATTGGACAAGTGTGTCACCACTTGTTTTCATCCAATCACATGGCTATGACTAAAACAGGTTCTCACCTGGGTATGGCCATACACTCTCAGTCATAGAACCATAAAAGGAGCTCCATGGATATCAAACTTCCCTAGGGAAGGGGTAAATCCTATGTCTGTCTATTGACCTTCTCATATGGGTTGTGACATGCTCAATGACAACCGTTATGACCTCCCAACTACGGCAAGGTGTTAGGTTGTATCAAAGCAAGTCCTTAACCATACAGAATGATCAATGACCTCAAGTTAAGGGATCAATGCATCTCCTGTCACTTATGAGGATAACTCATGACACCAAGTCATAGCCTCATAGCGGGTCTATCCAGTATATCCTTCAAAGATACACCCATGTGTCTGTGTTAGCACCACGTGCCTAACCAGCCCACATACCAGTCTCTCAAGTACCAGAGCTGTCCCATATCCACTCAGGTACATCGACAGGGGACGATTATTTGAGCACAGATCCAATCTGTCTCCAGGGACATTATCATGTAAGTACACAATCGCAGGTGTAGACAAACAATGATAACGACAATGCCAAAATGATATATAAATATCAATGTCAAGTAGAACATAAGTTGACCAAAACTAGGTCATAGGGCATATACACCAATAATCTCCCACTTGCACTAAGACCTAGAAGTTGAGGAATCTCAACCCCATATCTCTAGCGTGACCATCATGCTTCTGCTGCGCCAAAGCCTTGGTCAATGGGTCTGCCAGATTGTTCTCTGTGTCTACTCTGCTAATCTTGACATCACCTCTGTCAATGATCTCTCTGATCAGGTGAAATCTTCTGAGTATGTGTTTGGATCTTTGATGAGACTGTGGTTCCTTGGCTTGTGCAATTGCTCCATTGTTGTCACAGTAGAGTTCAATGGGATCCATTGCACTAGGTACCACCTGAAGATCACATAAGAACTTCCTTATCCAAACAACTTCCTTGGCTGCCTCAGAAGCAGCCACATACTCAGCTTCGGTTGTAGAATCTGCTATGGTGGATTGCTTGAAGCTCTTCCAACATACAGCGCCTCCATTTATCTTGAACACATAGCCGGCCTACGATCTAAAGTCGTCAGGGTCAGACTGGAACGATGCGTCAGTATAGCCCTGCATACTGAGCTCTTCCTGTCCCCCATAGACCAAGAACAGATCCTTAGTTCTTCTCAGATACTTCAGGATGTTCTTTACAGCCACCCAATGCTGCAGACCTGGATTGGATTGGTATCGGCTGGTTATGCTCACAGCATATGCCACATCTGGTCTAGTACACAACATTGCATACATGATTGATCCTATTGCCAAAGCATAAGGAATTCGACTCATATCATCCCTCTCAGCCTGTGTTGTAGGACACTGGCTCTTTGAGAGAGTAAGGCCATGTCTCACTAGAAGGTATCCTTTCTTGGATTGCTCCATGTAGAACCTCTCCAGTACCTTATCAATGTAAGTACTCTGACTAAGGGCTAGAAGCCTCTTGGATCTATCCCGGTAGATCCTTACGCCTAGAATATAGGCGGCCTCCCCTAAGTCTTTCATCTCGAAACATTTCCCTAACCATGTCTTCAAAGCTTGAAGACTAGGGATGTCGTTTCCGATGAGCAGTATGTCATCAACATACAAGACCAGAAAAATCACCAAGCTCCCACTGAATTTTCTATATACACAGGCGTCATCTTCGCTTTTGATAAAGCCATAATCTCTCACGGCTTCATCAAATCGAAGATTCCAACTTCGAGATGCTTGCTTTAATCCATAAATGGACCTCTTTAGCCTGCAGACCTTATTAGCCTCTGCAGGATGGATGAAGCCATCAGGTTGTGACATATACACATCCTCAGTCAGCTTCCCGTTAAGGAACGCTGTCTTCACATCCATCTGCCATATCTCATAGTCATGATATGCAGCTATAGCAAGCAGAATCCGAATGGATTTAATCATGGCAACTGGCGAAAAGGTTTCATCATAGTCCACCCCGTGGACTTGTTTAAATCCTTTAGCCACTAGTCTACCCTTATAGGTAATTATTTTGCCATCCATGTCTGTCTTCCTCTTGAAGACCCATTTACACCCTATGGGTTTTACCCCATCAGGCAGCTCAACCAAATCCCAGACTTGGTTAGCCGACATGGAATCCATCTCGGATCGCATGGCGTCAAGCCATTTCTTGGAGTCCGGTCCACTGACCGCCTCATCATAAGTTCTGGGTTCATCCTCAATGATGAAGATCCCATCGTGTTGGGTCGGTAGCGACCCATACCTTTCAGGTGCACGACGAATTCTCCCAGACCTACGCGGGACCTGTGTCTGAGCCTCAGGTTGCCTAGCAACCGGTGCAGGTGGCTCAGATTCCATCTCCTTGTCTTGTGTTTGCACTTGGACCTCATCCAAGTCAAACTTCCTCCCACTAACTTCTTTCATAAGAAATTCTTTCTCTAGAAAGACATCACCCCGAGCAACAAAAACTTTGTTCTCGGTTGGGACATAGAAGTAGTATCCTTTAGTTTCCTTAGGATACCCTACAAACACACACTTATCAGATCTAGGTTCTAGCTTGGTAGAATCCTGACGTTTGACATAAGCCTCACATCCCCAGATCTTGATAAACGCGAGATTAGGGCGTCTCCCACTCCACATCTCATATGGTATTTTGGAGACACTCTTAGATGGAACATTATTCAGTATCAGAGAAGCTGTTTCTAGTGCATGCCCCCAGAATGATGAAGGTAGAGTTGCATGACTCATCATGGATCGAACCATATGCAATAGAGTTCGATTTCTCCTTTCAGACACACCATTCCATTGAGGTGTTCCAGGAGGAGTGAGTTGGGATATGATCCCACACTCTCTCAGATAGTCAAAGAACTCACCGCTCAGGTATTCTCCACCTCGATCTGATCGAAGAGCTTTAATGGATCTTCCAAGCTGGTTCTCTACTTCATTCTTGAACTCCTTGAATTTCTCAAAGGATTCAGATTTATGTCTCATTAAGTAGACATAGCCATACCTACTGAAGTCATCAGTGAAGGTAATGAAGTAGTTGTACCCTCCTCTGGCTTGTTTATTGAAGGGCCCACACACATCAGTATGTATGAGATCTAATAAACCTTCTGCCCTCTCACCAATCTTGGTGAAGGGCGCCTTTGTCATTTTCCCTAATAAACAAGGTTCACAAATATCAAATTCCTCCAATGAACTTGAATCTAACAATCCATTTGCATGGAGTTATTGGATGCGATTCTTGTTTATATGGGCTAATCGACAGTGCCATAGGAAAGCACCAACTGAACCACTCAGTTTGGTCATTTTATTGCTTATGTTACAAATAGAACTTTCCATATCCAAGATATATAGACCATTGCACAAAGTACCCTTCCCATAGAACATATTTGCAAATGAAAAAGAACAAAAGTTCTTATTTATTTCAAATTTAAATCCTTTTCTTGCTAAGCAAGGAATGGATACATGTTCTTTGTAAGTGAAGGTACACAAAAGCAATTATCTAGTTCTAATTGAAGTCTAGAAGGCAAGGAGAGAGTCAAAACGCCTACAGCAACAGCAGCAACCTGTGCCCCGTTTCCAACGCGTAGGTCAATCTCTCCAAGCCGCACCGATCTACTTTTCTTGAGCCCCTGCATATTTGTACAAATATGAGCTCCACATGCGGTATCCAATACCCATGACATAGAAGTAGAAAGATTGACTTCTGTAACATAGATACCTGAGCTAGAAGTTAAGGCCAAGCCTTTCTTCTCCTCATTCTGAAGCTGCTTGCAGTCCCTTCTCCAGTGACCCTGCTCGCCATAGTGAAAACACCTCTGGTCCTTTGACTTCTTCGCCTTTTTCTTCAATGCTTTGGTAGGACCTCTGGCACTGCTCTTAGCACGTGCCTTACCCTTCTTCTTTATCTTCTTGGTCGCAGGGACCAAAAGAACAGAATTGGGTTTGGTCTTACCCATCTCTCGCTCGGCTGTTTGGAGCATATTCATCAATTCCTCCCGTGTGCACTTAATCCGGTTCATGTTGAAGTTAATGATAAACGGACTGAAGCTAGGGGGCAGGGAATGCAGAATAAGATCCACAACCAGCTCGTTGTCTTTGGTGTATCCCAGTCTCCTGAGATGATCCACGTTCCCAATGAGTTTGAGAACATGGGGTCTCACTGGTGCACCCTCAGACAACTTGCACCGAAAGACTGCTTTGGCGGTGTCAAATCTCTCAGTTCTAGCCTGAGCCTCGAACATCTGTTTCAGACGAGTGATCATCTGAAAAGCGTTCTGCTCCTCATATTGCACCTGCAGTTCAGGTGCCATGCTGGCTAGCATAAGACATGCAACCTCCAAAGAGTCATCTTGATGCTTCCTGTAAGCATCTCTATCTGCCGTTCGGGCATTAGGCGGAGGAGCCGCAGGAAGAGGCTGTTCAAGGACATACAGCTTCTTCTCGAGATTGAGCACAATTCTCAAGTACCGATGCCAGTCCATAAAGTTAGTTCCAACTAACTTATCCTTATCAAGGAGTGATCGCAGTGATAATCCGTCAGTGTTCGTAGCCATTGTTCTACAACACCCAAGAAGAACAGATTAGTACTACTTCGAATCATTTAAACTGGACTTGTTTTAAATGATTTCTGCTCTCACTATTTTAAATTCGAATTGACAACCCACAAAGTCAATCGGGAAGTTTAAGACTTCCTAGTGAGATGGGATCCTTATTTCACATGAGGCTTCGCGTCCCACGAGGGTGGGAAAGTAACCCATGTTTCCTAAGGTGGGCGCGCCGGCCGGTTGCTCCAAGCAACTCCCCTTGTCGAGACAGTCTGGGCATTTCATGTCCAGCGAGGGCTGGATACAACATAAAACCTTTACCTCTCAACGATGCCTCTAGACTTTCACCATGTGCCCAGCACATGTGAACTTCTAGTCAAGTTCATTCCTAACCGTTATGCCCAGGGCCAACGAGTTTCCTTGCGAAGGCACGCCCAGGTTAAAACTGGACTGGGGAAACCATTGCCACCACGCACTTTCTAAAGATAAGTGGGTGTGTCCCACGAGGGTGGGAAACAATTCACAACTCCACTGATCGATAGCTTAGTGAGGGCTACGCGTTAGAAGGCTACCAGACTTGATATTTTAATTGAGGGTTTTTGTTTAAGGTCTCATCATCTCAGTTTTATCTTATGTCTATCATTACAGGCATACAATCCTATGGTGATAACATAACGGTAAAACATTTCAGGCATGCTTCTGCAGATAATAATAAAAGCAGTAAAGAATGATGTGATCATATCCTATACAAGACATTGAACCAATCCATGCCATGAAATAGGTTCAACTCTTGTCCTAGAACTCAAGCCCCAAAACTAGACCTAGCCTAGCCGACCTCTAGCTTGAACTTCAAGGTTGGCTCCAAGTGAAAGTTTCTAAAGGGGGGGCGAAACCCTAATAGGCGCATATCAGAACTTGCAACAAGAGGAAATTAGGGTTTCTAAGATCGCATGGATGAATATATGATCAACATTAATAACATGTATAGATCGAGAAGGGGATCATACCAATGCCATTTCTTGGATGGCGACTTGGAAGAAGAGGGCGAGCGGCTCTCCTCCAAAGGTGACGCACACAAGGTGAAGATGACTACTCCCTTGGTGTCTTTGTGCTAGCAAAGCTTCAAGGTTTCCCTTCGTGAAGGAGATGAGAGATGTCTCTTGGTTTTGTTCTCTTCTCCTTTGCGTGAAGTCTCACCACACGACACGAGAGAGGTCGAGAGAGGAGAAGATGGCGACGAGAGAAGCGTTGCTCTTCGAACGTGGAGGCGTTCCACATTTTGGAAAACCAATTTCCAAAAATAGCAAGTGCTTCAATGTATGCGATCATGCGTTCACTCCAAGTGAACCGATCGCAAACTTTTTCTCTCCCATTGAACCATGCGTTCATATGATGAACCGGTTCAATTGGATTTGGTTCAAAGACCAAATCAAACCAAGCCTTGGTCTAGATCAAATTAAACCATAAGGCTCAAGATCTAACCATTCATCTCTTGATGCTCTTGATCATATCGATCAAGCATCAATTCTCTCGATCGAAGCTTACCGATCTCAAGCCCTAATCAATCAAACATGATCAGACCAGATCTCACTTACAATCATAGTTTAAACTCCTTTAAACTGAACCAAAACAATTCAGTCCACACGATCTGACTTAAGTAAGCCATATCATCAAATTGTGCGACCCTAAGGGTTTCCTTTAAATGTCGGTAACGATAACTTACGTTATCACGAACAGAGAGGGGTATCTAGCAACACATCACTGTCTCCCGATATAAAGGAAAGAGTCTTCCAAGACTACACCCAAACCATAGCACAAGTGTGAACCCAAGTCACTTGACATATGTGTTTCCTTTGCCACTGGATGTTCTTATTGGACAAGCGTGTCAAGCCTGTAATTCCAATATGATGAGAGTGGTTAGATCAGATGAACATAGTCATCTGGGTATGGCCATACACTTTCTCAACCATCTCATCCAGGGGGCCCCTTCAGAACATCACACTCCAAACAAGGAGACGGCAATCCTATATCTATCACTAGTGCCCTAACATGACTCATGCTCATTATCCAAGATAGTCTATAACCATTATGTTTCAAATGATATTGAACTACCTCAAAACAATGCCAATCATCATTTAGAAACACAAGTGATCTCAAGTCAGAGGAAATATGCCACTTGTTTGCATATAAGGATTATTCACATTGTGACAAGCAATTGAATATCCTAAGTAGGGTCTGTCCAGTACATCCAATGTACCCATGAGTCTACATCTTATTCCATGCTCGAAGCATCCTATAAGATTAGAACACATATTAGTCTCAATCATATCAAGGCTGTCTCATGTTCACCAAGATATCTCGACTAAGGACAATACTGCATGTCAGCCAAGCTAAACACCATTGAGACATTATTCAGAAGTATACATATTGCAGCAGATAATGTAACAACCTGAATAACAACCATTGCCTTTATAAACATAGAGTTTATACATGATACTGAAATAATCCCAAGGCCTCAAACATTAGCCTTAAGGGCATACCCCAACACCAAGGTCCTTCTCTCATGGCTTAGCTCTCAAACCGTAGAGGAATACTTGTTGGGGTATGCCCTTAAGGCTAATGTTTGAGGCCTTGGGATTATATCAGTATCATGTATAAACTCTATGTTTATAAAGGCAATGGTTGTTATTCAGGTTGTTACATTATCTGCTGCAATATGTATACTTCTGAATAATGTCTGAATGATGTTCAGCTAGGCTGACATGTAGTATAGTCCTTAGTCGAGATATCTTGGTGAACATGAGACAGCCTTGATATGATTGAGACTAATATGTGTTCTAATCTTATAGGATGCTTCGAGCATGGAATAAGATGTAGACTCATGGGTACATTGGATGTACTGGACAGACCCTACTAGGATGTTCAATTGCTTGTCACAATGTGAATAATCCTTGTATGCGAACAAGTGGCATACTTCCTCTGACTTGAGATCACTTGTGTTTCTAAATGATGATTGGCATTGTTTTGAGGTAGTTCAATATCATTTGAAACATAATGGTTATAGACTATCTTGGATAATGAGCATGAGTCATGTTAGGGCGCTGGTGGTAGACATAGGATTGCCATCTCCTAGTTTGGAGTGTGATGTTCTAAAGGGGCCCCCTGGATGAGATGATTGAGAAAGTGTATGGCCATACCCAGATGACTATGTTCATCTAATCTAATCATGCTCATCATATTGGAGTTACAGGCTTGACACGCTTGTCCAATAAAGAACATCCAGTGGCAAAGGAAGCATGTATGTCTTGTGAACTGGATTCACACTTGTGCTGTGGTTTGGGTGTAGTCTTGGAAGACTCTTTCCTTTATATCGGGAGACAGTGATGTGTTGCTAGATACCCCTCACTGATCGTGATAACATAAGTTATCGTTACCGACATTTAAAGGAAACCCTTAGGGTCGCACAATTTGATGATATGGCTTACTTAAGTCAGATCGTGTGGACTGAATTGTTTGGGTTCAGTTTAAAGGGATTTAATCTCTGATTGTGAGTGAGATCTGGTCTGATCATGTTAGATTGATTAGGGCTTGAGATCGGTAAGCTTCGATCGAGAGAATTGATGCTAGATCGGTAAGATCAAGAGCATCAGGAGATGAACGGTTAGATCTGGAACCTTAGGGTTTAATATGATCTAGACCAAATCGCTTGGGTTAATTGGTCTTTGAACCAAACCAAATTGAACCGGCTCATCAAGTGAGCGCAAGGTTCAAGGGAGAAGAGGTTTGCGACTTGTTCATGAGCGCGTGAACGTTGAGAAGTGGTTTGCTATTTTTGGATAACATGTTCTCTAATCGTGGACACGCCTCACGTTGCCTCTCTTCACGCTTCTTCTCTTGCCCTATTGTCGTCTCTTTTGTTTTTTTGGGCTCTCGACACATTCGGGTGGTGAAGCATTGACGATAAGGGAGAGGTCTCGCCAAGCAAAAGAATTCTTCTCTTCCCTTACATTCGATCAGGTTCACTTGGAGAACCTTGCTAGCACAAGGATCAACAAGGAGTAGGCGACATCTTCTTGTGTGCGCATCTTTTGGAGGAGATCCCATTTGCTCTCTTCTTCCAAGGCGCCATCCAAAGCAATGGCGATGGTATGAATCCTTACTTATCTTTGCAATCGATTATAGTTGATCATATCTCATGCATAGATCCTCTGGAAACCCTTGTTTCCGCTGCAAAAGTTTTATATGCGCCTATCTAGGGTTTCGCCCCCCCAAGTATAGGGGACTTTCAATTGGTATCAGAGCCAAGTTATACCATGTTAATATGATTGCTATGTTTGTCTTGTGATCCATGTTTGCGCAAAAGACTAGATCTAAAGGTTATATACGAAAATATTACATGTTGTATCTTTTTGTTGGCGCATATTAGTTTTTCTTAAAACTACATCACCTGCGCGACTCACCTTAGATCTAAGTGGCACCTACTTGAAACACTTAGACGGGTTATTAGGGTTGAAGTCACAGTCGAGTCTAGATCCAACCAGTCTGATCAGACTATCTGACAGCCTAGATGGGTTGACCAGATGGCACCTGTGCGCAAGCACGAGGTGGCTATAGGTCGACTGCATACAGGCGTGTAGCGATGTCTGGTTGAGACAACCAGTGAACGCGCATGAGTTGGGCCCGGGGTCACACCCGCTTGCCTGAACTCATGAGGGTCGTTCAGCCCAATTGCATGCATTGTTGACCACTGGGTCGACTCAAGTCAGTTAGGACTTGGTGCATGCAAGGGTAGTGGGTCTGACTAGATCTGATGAGTGGATCCCTATTAATGGACCGTTGTAAGGTAGTAGGGCACATAAGGAAAATAAAATTAATGCCAATGGGTTTTTGAAAATTTTATTTTCTTATTATTGGATCACATGTTGATTGTATACCATGTTTGGTGTCTATTTAATCTTATGTGGGCTGCCCAATTTAATGTGTGCTGTGCTGGGGCCTGCGTGCCTGAATTAATTGTAAATTATTTTCTTGTGATCTGCGCATCACATTTTAATTAATTTATTGTGTAATTGACCTGCGTGTCAATCATGTCTAGATAGATTAAATTGTAATTTTAATCAGACATGAGCACAGAGCACACTTGGCAGAAGCGCATGCAGCAGTGGCTTGACCAGGTGGGAGGTCCAGGGTTCGACTCTGGGACAGGCGCATTTACCTGGTGGGCGCACCTGAGCTGCAGTGGGCGCTTGGGCCCTGGGTTGGGCCAGATGAGATGCAAAAGACCCATGAAGAGCTCAAGTGAAGACTTAAGTTAAATTAAGGTCTTACCTAGGCTTAATGGGCTTTTACCACATAAGATCAGCATGCTTTCTATTTATTGTTTATATAATTAGAATTGAATGATTTAATCTTCTGCTATCACCATAGGGTTTGCATGATAGTTAAGAAGATAAAAGACCGTTAAAATCCAATGCTAAAATATCAAGCTCGTAAGCCTTCAGGCGCGAAACCTCACTGTTCTGACTATCGTTGGGGCCGTGTTGTACCCACTCAGTGGGCACGCCCATCTATCTTCAGACGGTGTGTGATTACACCTGCGTGTTACAGGGAAGGGATTTATCGCTTCTCGTTGCTCAGCATAGCACGTGGTGGTCCAGGGAGTAGGTCGGGTCAGCTTGACCATGTAGGCTACATATGTGGCGCATATTGTAGCTATATGGAGGCAGCCATCTGTGGGATCAGAGACTGTGTTGTACCAACTCAGTTGGCACAGTCTGCTGGATTGCCCAGATGAAGGGGAATCGCACGGGCTGGCGATTGGCAGGGATTGCCTACCAGAGATTAGTGCTTGTACTCTCTGTGCATCTTATCTCGCCTGAGCGGGACGCGGAGACCAAGTATGAAATCTGGATCCCATCTCACTAAAAGAGTTTTACTCTTTCGGGCTGTTTTGCTGGATTTTTCAGCCAGATAAAATAGTGAGAAAAGAATCATTCTTAAGTCCTGAATTGATTCTCACATTGATACTGACCTTGCTGTTCTTGCATTGTTGTAGATTACTGCAGCAACGAACACCACGAATTTCAATGTGCGATCCCTACTGGAAAGGGAGAAGTTTGCTGGACCAAACTTCTCAGACTGGTACGGACACCTTAAGATTGTTCTTAAGGCTGAGAGGAAGCTGTATGTCCTCGAGACGGCTATACCGCCTCAACCCGCTGCGAACGCCGCAAGGGCGGTTCGGGATGCCTATGAGAAGCATGTCAATGATAGCATTGATGTCGCTTGCCTGATGCTTGCGTCTATGACGCCAGAGTTGCAGCGTCAGCATGAGGATCTATCTGCTATACAAATTATAGCAAACCTCAAGCTGCTGTATGCTGCACAGGCTAGGACTGAACGCTACAATTTGACTAAGCTTTTCTTTCAGAGCAAACTGGCTGAAGGGAGTCCAGTGGGAGCTCACGTACTCAAGATGATTGGGTACAAGGAGGCTCTTGAGAAACTGGGACATACCATCAATCAGGAGCTTGCTGTAGACATTATCCTGCAGTCTCTTCCGGCTACTTTTGATCCGTTCATCATTAATTTTAATATGAACAAGATCGACTGTACCCCGGCAGAGTTGCTGAATATGCTCTTG
Source organism: Costus lasius (assembly GCA_027563935.2). Lineage (NCBI taxonomy): Eukaryota > Viridiplantae > Streptophyta > Magnoliopsida > Zingiberales > Costaceae > Costus > Costus lasius. The sequence goes on along the minus strand of CM050454.1, from coordinate 56,961,442 downwards.
ACTACAGAGTTGACTCTAAAGGGAAAGCCTTCATCCTCTGTCTTGATGGTTCCTTCTAGGAACAAGAAGAAAGGGAAGAAGGGCAAGGCCCCTGTCAATAACTACAACAAGGCTCTGAAACAAAAGGTTAAGCGGTCGAAGGAATACAGATGTTTCCACTGTGGCCAGCTGGGTCACTGGAAAAAGGACTGTAAAGCGCTCCAAGGAGACAAGAAGGGAAGTTTCGCTTCTGGCTCAGGTATTTTTGTGACTGAGGTCATGGTTTCTTCTTCCATATCATGGGTGTTGGACACTGCATATGGAGTTCACATTTGTTCAAATGTACAGGAACTCAAGAGAAGAAGACAGGTGGGACAGCATGAGGTGGGCCTTGTAAGATCCAAGGATCTTAAGTCCTGGTAAGCATTATTTGGATTTAAATAAAATTATTGACTGTGATATTTTTCTATGTATTGGTTGTTAATAGTTAATTAACTAGAGATTTTTGGTTGTTAATTTATTGTAAATTAATTAGAGATTATTTATTTGATTATTGGTTGTTAATTTATGATAAATTATCATTGGTTGTTCATGATAAATTAATTAGGATTTATGGGTTGTAAATTATTAGTTAATTAATTAGACCTTATTGGATATTAATTAAATCCTTATTGGATTTGCGCTTAAGTGAATTAATTAATTGGATGTTAATTTAAATTCATATTGGATTTTCACTTAAACCATGGGTTATTGGGTTACACTTAAATTAGATGGATATTAGATTTAAAATTCGAAATTATTAGTTAAATGGGTTAAACCCTATTTGAATTAATTGCTTAATGGGTTTAAAATTTAAAAACCCAAAGTTTAAGTGGTAATATCGGCTAGGGTGGAGATTTTAGCGATATTTTGCTTGGAAGAAATCTTGGGCGACGGCTTGGAGGCTTGGAGGCGAAAACCCTTTCTTCCTCTTCCTTTCTTCCATTGGCCGGCATCTTTGGTTTGGGTGGCGTTTTCTTCCATTGGTGGTGACAAAGCTTTAGACAATTTTTGGAGAATTTTCACCTTGTGTTCTCGGTTAAGAGGTGAGTGGGGTGTCTAATCGATTTCTATCTATTTGTTTGTGCTAATTGATGTGTTAGATGATATATTTGCTTGTTGGAAATCTTACCATGCTAAAACCGAAATTCAAGACTTCACCATCATGAAAACCGAATTTTGTAAAGTTGATTATATCATGAAAACCGAATTTTACAAAGGTGATTACATGATGATTATTTAACCAAAAATTTGTATGAAATTTAAGGTATTTTTATAGGAATTTTGGTAGCATTAAATCATTGAATTTTGAGTATGAAATTCTTGTTAATTATTGTTAAACCGAAATCAATTTTGGTAACATTAAATCAATGATTTTTGTAACATGTATGAAAACCGAAACCTTGTTAATTGTAGTTAAACCGAAATCTTGATAATATGTATGGAAACCGAATTTGATGTTTTTAGTTAACATGTTACATGTGGTAGTTGTTTGAGAAATTGTTTGAAAATTTTAAGTTGATTTTATAAGTATATGGTTATATACTTATGGCTATGTTGAGAAATTGTTTGAGAAATTTGGGTGATAACATAGCAAGGTTTGACTGAACTAATTAGCATGAAATCTAAGGACTACACTATTTGAATATGAAATATTATGTGATATGTTATAAGATTTTTGGAATAATATGTGTTATGTAACGGATTATGTGAATTTGGAATATTATGTGGTTATGTGACTTATGAAAATTATGTGGTTATGTGAATTCGGATATTATGTGCTATGTGATGGTTAGGACTAAGGTAAGTGTAACTGTGTACTCAAAGGGGATAGTCCGTATGTGATATGTTAAGGGTTTGAATTTCAGCCCTGTATTGTGATATGTGAGGGGGTTGATGTTCAGCCTGCCTATTATGATTATTGTGATGGGGGTTGATGTTCAGCCTGCCCGATATGATTTTTGTGATGACTATCCTAGAGTCTAGTTGACACTTAGGAGTCCACCTTTATGAAATATGATATAAGATGTGTCTGTTGTCCAGTAGGAACCTTTTGGGAGAACGGGTTTTGACGCAAAGTGCCATGTCTTGGTCAGACAGGGGCCACCTCTTGATGTCATCACTCTCTTTTTGTGATATGGGGTTTTGACACAAAGTGCCATGTCTTGGTCGGACAGGGGCCACCTCTTGATGTCATCACTCTCTTTTTGTGATATGGGGTGTCGTAGAGCAAAGTGCCACGTCATGACCTGGCGGGGGCCACCTCTTGAATCTACACACAATCCATCGATGTGTTTATGGGGTGATAGAGCAAAGTGCCACGTCGTGACCTGGCGGGGGCCACCTCTTGATTCTACTCACTGTCCATGTTTATGTGTTGCACGAGATTTTGCAGCTCCCAGTGCTTAGGCCAAAGCCGGGTTAGACCATATTGGTCACTACTGAATATGCTGGACAACTAGGTTAATTAAGTATGGATGTGTTTAGTTGGTTTAGAGTATAACTCTAGAACCTGAGTTTGTGAACATGAGTTTGTTATATGTTGGTGTGTACATCTGACTGTTTATATGACTTCTGTATTTAATCTTGTTATATGCCGACATAATGTTCTGTTAAAGATTTTTACAATAATCTGCCTATATTTTTGAGTGTATGTTATGGATGGTCGATATAGACTATCCACTCACTGGGCTGTGTAGCTCACCCCTCATTATTTTCAGGTGCAGAGCAGGGGCGCATTTCCAGTTAGCAATTTGTATGAATATCGTGATATGCCAGTAGACTTTTGTGTTTAATTATTTGGGTCCGGTTGTGGCCAAACTATATGAATGATATGAACTATGTGAATCATGAGACTATGTGAACTTGTGATGCCAGATTGTGGTAGTTAAATGATTTTGATTTTTGTGTCACCGCGGGCTTCAGCCTGGTTTCGGTGTTTGGTATGAGTTTATAAAATTGACTTTGTGGCTTTGTTTTGAATTTCGAATCGAATTGTATTTATGCCATCGGATTTGATATCACTGTTGCCTTGCATATGTCTAGTGCAAGGATTGCGTGGTGGCAGGTACCCTTATGTGATTTATGAGATTTGTGTTTTGTGAATTTGTATGTATGGATTTATGGAAATTTTCAGATCGTGTTTTTCTTGAACTCGGTTTTACCTAGCATATGAATCGATCTTATATGAAACATCCTGGTTCTTTTATGAATTGTGCCATTTGTTTGGGGTTAAGATAACGGGATGTTACAGAATGGTATCAGAGGAGTTGGCTAGCTAAAACTTAGTTCGGGGGGAAAACATGTTTGTGTATTGCTAGACACCTGTTAGGTTTATGATTGTTTCCCTGACTATGATATGTGTGTGTAGGCATTTAAGATGGTGCGAACCAGAGGAAATGCTAGTGATGAGGGCGAGCAGACCCCGAATCTCACGAGAACTATTGAGGCTCTGACTGGCATGGTACAGCAACAAGGTGCCATGATAGAGAGGCAAGCTCAGATGCTGCAGCAGCAACAGACTCAGCATCAAGAGGCGCAACAGCAGCTCTTGCAGCAGCTGACTCAAGAGAGACCCCAGACTACTACTCGAGCAGTGGGGGATGACTCTCAGGAGGGCGCTCATAGGCGCTATGCTTCACTTGTGAGTGAATTCCAGAAACTGGGTCCTAGTTCTTTTTATGGGGGCTCAGAATCCAGTACTGCCGAGAACTGGCAGTTGTGCTTGGAAAAGATTTTCCAAGTTATGCGTTGCTCGGACGAAGACAAGTTATGTCTGACCACCTATATGATGCGTGCTGACGCAGATGAATGGTGGAAGGGCGTGGTGAGACTTGCCGAAGAAAGACATGAGACTGTAGATTGGCCTTACTTCTTGTCTCGATTTAACGAGAAGTACTTCCCAGATAGTTTGGTGGAGGACCGAGAGGTGGCATTCATTCACCTGGAGCAGGGTGATATGACAGTGGACCAGTATGAATTACAGTTCACGAAATTGGGAAAGTATGCTCCTCACCTGATAAACACTGAAAAGAGGAGAGCTACTAAGTTTCTCAGAGGTCTCAGATGGGACATTAGAGAGCAGGTTGGTGCTCAGCACTTGGAGACCTATGTGGAGACTGTTGGGCGAGCACGCACCATTGAGAGATACATATCTGAGAGGAGTTCTCATGTTGCCGTGACAGTGGTTCCTGCAGCTGAGGCGGCGGTTCCTCAGTATGGCAGTGGCGGCAAGGGTAAGAAGTACCCTAAACATAAGGACTACAAGAAGAGCAGGTATAAGCCTTACTCCTACAAGGCACCGCAGCAGTCCAGGGATACACCGCAGCAGTTCAGGGATGCCAGGGATGTAAGAAACAGTATCACAGAGGACCGGACTTGCAGTTATTGTGGGCTCAAGGGACACCTAGTGAAAGACTGTCATAAGAGGAATGGTGTATGCTTCAGGTGTAAGAAACCAGGGCACATGGTCAGGGACTGCAAAGAGCCTGAGATACAGCCTAGAGGCGCAGATAAGCCTACAGTCCAGACTAGAGTTTATGCTGTGGCTGAGAAGGATACACGAGCTTCCCGATCTGCGAATCACAGTTTAATTAATTTATAATGTGTAATTGACCTGCGTGTCAATCTTGTCTAGATAGTTAAATTTGTAATTTAATTAGACAAGAGCACAGAGCACACTTGGCAGAGGCGCTTGCAGCAGTGGCTGGACCAGGTGGGAGGTCTAGGGTTCGACCCTAGGACCTGGCGCAAATTCCTGGTGGGCGCACCAGAGCTGCAGATGGCGCTTGGGCCCAGGTTTGGGCCAGATGAGCAGCAAAAGCCCTATGAAGAAAAGCAAGTCAAGACTTAAGTTAAATTAAGGTCTTACTAGGGCTATGGGCTTTTACCACATAAGATTCATGCTCTCTTTTATTATTGATTAAATATTAGAATTGCATGATTAGTTTATCTTCTGCTATCACCATAGGAATTGCATGATAGTGAAGAAGATAAAAAGACCGTTAAAATCCAACGCTAAAATATCAAGCTCGTAAGCCTTCTGACGCGAAACCTCACTGTTCTGATTATCGTTGGAGCCGTGTTGTACCCACTCAGTGGGCACGTCCATCTATCTTCAGACGGTGTGGGCACGTCCATCGTTGCTCAGCATAGCACATGGTGGTCCAGGGAGTAGGTCGGGTCAGCTTGACCATGTAGGCTACATATGTGGCGCATATGGTAGCACATGGAGGCAGCCATCTGTGGGATCAGAGACTGTGTTGTACCAACTCAGTTGGCACAGTCTGCTGGATTGCCCAGATGAAGGGGAATCGCACGGGTTGGCGATCGGCAGGGACTGCCTACCGGAGATTAGTGCTTGTACTCTCTGTGCATCTTATCTCGCCTGAGCGGGACGCGGAGACCAAGTATGAAATCCGGATCCCATCTCACTAAAAGAGTGTCTACTCTTTCGGACTGTTTAATGGATTTTTCAGTCAGATAAAATAGTGAGAAAAAGAATCTTTCTTAAGTCCTGATTGATTCTTAACATTGATACTGACCTTGCTGTTCTTGCATTGTTGTAGATACCTGCAGCAACGAACACCATGAACTTCAATGTGCGATCCCTACTGGAAAGGGAGAAGTTTGCTGGGCCGAACTTCTCTGACTGGTTCGGACACCTTAAGATCGTTCTTAAGGCAGAGAGGAAACTGTATGTCCTCGAGACGGCGATACCGCCTCAGCCCGCTCCGAACGCCGCAAGGGCGGTTCGGGAAGCCTATGAAAAGCACGTCAATGATAGCATTGATGTCGCTTGCCTGATGCTAGCGTCTATGACGCCACCGCTGCAGCGTCAGCATGAGGATATGTCTGCTATAGACATGATAGCAAACCTCAAGATGCTGTATGCTGCACAGGCGAGGACAGAGCGCTATAATCTGACAAAGCTATTCTTTCAGAGCAAACTGGCTGAAGGGAGCCCAGTGGGAGCTCACGTGCTCAAGATGATTGGGCACAAGGAGGCTCTAGAGAAACTGGGGCATACCATCAACCAGGAGCTTGCTGTGGATATTATTCTGCAGTCTCTCCCGCCTTCATTCGACGCGTTCATTATTAACTTTAATATGAACAAAATCGATTGTACTCCGGCAGAGCTGCTGAATATGCTCTTGACTACTGAGGAGACTCTGAAGGGAAAGCCTTCGACCTCTGTCTTAATGGTTCCTTCCAGGAACAAGAAGAAGGGGAAGAAGGGCAAGACCCCTGTCAAGAGCTACAGCAAGGCTCTGAAGCAGAAGGTGAAGCGGTCTAAGGAATACAGGTGTTTCCACTGTGGCCAGCTGGGTCACTGGAAAAAGGACTGTAAAGCGCTCCAAGGAGATAAGAGGGGAAGCATCGCTTCTGGCTCAGGTATATTCGTGACTGAGGTCATGTTTTCTTCTTCTATATCATGGGTGTTGGACACTGCATGTGGAGTTCACATTTGTTCAAATGTGCAGGAACTCAAGAGAAGAAGACAGGTGGGACAGCATGAGGTGGACCTACGCATTGGAAACGGGGCACGGGTTGCTGCTGTTGCTGTAGGAGACTATTTCATTTCTTTACCATCTGGAATTGTATTGGAACTAGACAATTGTTATTTTGTTCCCAGTATTACTAAAAATATTATCTCCATTCCTGCTCTTGTCAGGAAGGGTTTTTCCTTTGAATGCAATATTTCAAAGTGTGTCTTATCTTATGGTAATATTGTTTATGCAACTGGTTCAATTAACAATGGGTTATACATGTTGGACATGGAATGTTCTATACAGAAAATTGATATTAAGAAAGCCAAGAATGCTGATGACAGCACCTTGCTATGGCATAGTCGTTTAGGCCATATTAACGAGAAACGCATTAAGCGGTTGCATGATCATGGACTGCTGGGATCATTCTCCTATAAGGAGATTGATACATGCAAAGCTTGTTTGATGGGTAAAATGACGAAGTCACCTTTTCCTCACAAAGGTCAAAGGGCTTCAGGTTTACTTGACCTTATACACAGTGATGTGTGTGGGCCATTTAGTAAACATGCCAGAGGTGGCTATCAGTACTTCATTACCTTTACTGATGATTTCAGTAGATATGGGTATGTCTATTTAATGAGACATAAAAGTGAATCTTTTGACAAGTTCAAAGAGTTCAAGAATGAAGTACAAAATCAGCTAGGCCGAAATATCAAGGCACTTCGCTCAGATCGAGGTGGAGAATACCTAAGTCATACGTTTAATGACTATCTGAAGGAGTGTGGGATTATCTCACAGCTCACTCCGCCAGGAACACCGCAATGGAATGGTGTGTCCGAGAGGAGAAATAGAACGTTACTTGATATGGTTCGTTCTATGATGAGTCAGGCTACTCTTCCATACTCCTTTTGGGGTTTTGCACTGGAAACAGCTGCAAAGGTACTAAACCGAGTGCCATCCAAGGCCGTTTCAAAAACTCCATATGAGTTATGGTATGGGAAACAGCCAAGCTTGACATTTATCAGGATCTGGGGCTGCGAGGCTTATGTCAAAAAGCTCGCCTCTGGGAAACTAGAGAGCAGATCTGACAAATGCATCTTTGTCGGTTACCCTAAGGAAACTAAGGGTTATTATTTCTACGATCCCAAAGAGAATAAGGTTTTTGTTGCTCGGACGGCCATATTTCTTGAGAAGGAGTTTCTTCTGCAAGAGGCCAGTGGGAGAGAAATAAAGCTGGATGAGAATCCAGAGGAAGGACAAAGTGATCAAGCAGAGTTGGATGAGCCTGAGCCGGTGGAACAGGTTATTGAACAACCTGAGGCTCAGATATCACGGGAACCGCGAAGATCGGGAAGGATTCGTCGACAGCCTGAGCGCTATGACGGAGTCTACATCATTGATAATGATGAACCCCTCACTTATGCGGATGCGGTCAGTGGACCGGAATCAGCGAGATGGCTTGAAGCTATGCGAGCCGAGATGGACTCCATGTCAGATAACCAAGTTTGGGATTTGGTTGATCCGCCTCCGGGAGTTATCCCTATAGGCTGTAAATGGATCTTCAAGAAGAAGATTGACATGGATGGTAACGTAGTTACCTATAAAGGCAGGCTAGTTGCGAAAGGTTTCAAAGAAATCTACGGGATAGATTATGATGAAACTTTCTCACCTGTAGCCATGTTTAAGTCTATTCGGATTCTTTTCGCGATAGCTGCATATTATGATTATGAGATCTGGCAGATGGATGTGAAAACAGCTTTCCTTAATGGAAATCTGGATGAGGATGTGTATATGACACAACCTGAGGGTTTCACTAATCCATCAGATCGTCATAAGATATGCAAGTTAAAGAAGTCCATTTATGGACTTAAGCAAGCATCAAGAAGCTGGAATATTCGTTTTGATGAATCAGTCACGGAATTTGGTTTCATCAAGAACGAGGATGACCCGTGTGTATATAAGAGGTTTAGTGGGAGCGTAATTACTTTCCTAGTCCTCTACGTCGATGATATCTTGATCATTGGAAATGACATTTCTGAAATGCATGCTGTGAAGGCATGGTTAAGGAAATGTTTCCAGATGAAAGATTTAGGAGAAGCAGCCTATGTATTAGGTGTGAAGATCTACAGAGATAGATCTAAGAGGCTTCTCGGGCTGTGCCAGAGTACTTACATCGATGAAGTCCTGGAAAGATTTCATTTAGAGAATTCTAAACGAGGATATCTTCCAGTCAGACATGGTCTGAATCTTTCGAAGAGTCAGTGTCCACAAACACAGACTGAGAAAGATGAAATGGACAATACGCCTTATGCTTCGGCTATTGGATCCATTATGTATGCGATGTTGTGTACTCGCCCAGACGTCGCTTATGGGTTAAGCGTGACCAGTCGGTTCCAAAGTAATCCAGGTCAGGCGCACTGGATTGCAGTCAAGAACATTTTGAAATATCTTCGCAGGACCAAAGATATGTTCTTGGTGTATGGTGGTCAGGAAGAACTCAGTATTGAAGGATATACTGACGCTTCGTTCCAATCTGACCAGGATGATTTCCGATCGCAATCAGGCTATGTTTTTAGCTTGAATGGAGGAGCAGTGGTGTGGAAGAGTTTCAAATAGTCTATTGTTGCTGATTCAACAACAGAAGCCGAGTATGTTGCAGCCTCGGAAGCATCCAAGGAGGCAGTGTGGATTTGTAAGTTCGTTCAGGAACTTGGTGTTGTTCCTTCGAGTGCAGATCCTTTGGTTATCTTCTGTGATAACACTGGGGCAATCGCACAAGCAAAGGAACCACGGTCGCACCAGAAGTCCAAGCACATACAGAGACGGTTTCATTTGATCAGGGAGATCATAGATCGTGGCGAGATCAAAATCTGCAAGGTTCATACAGATGACAATCTGGCAGACCCGCTTACCAAGCCTCTGGCGCAGCAGAAGCATGAGAAGCACTGTAATAATATGGGTTTGAGATTTCTCAACCATTAGATTAAGTGCAAGTGGGAGATTGTTGGGGTATGCCCTTAAGCCTAATGTTTGAGGCCTTGGGAATGTATCAGTATCATGTAATAAACTGTTATGTTTATAAAGGCATGGTTATTATTCAGTTAGCTACATTGTCTGCTGCAATATATGTTCTTCTGAATAATGTCTCAAAGCTGTTCAGCTAGGCTGACAGGCTATAATGTCCTTAGTCGATGTATCTTGGTGAACATGAGACAGCCTTGATATGGTTAAGACTAATATGTGTTCTAGTCTTATAGGATGCTTCGAGCATGGAATAAGATGTAGACTCATGGGTACATTGGATGTACTGGACAGACCCTACTAGGATGTTCAATTGTTTATCGCAATGTGAATAATCTTTGAATATGACAAGTGGCACATTTCTTCTGACTTGAGATCACTTGTGTTTTCTAAATGATGATTGTCATTGTTTTGAGGTAGTTCAATATCATTTGAAACACAATGGTTATAGACTATCTTGGATAATGAGCTTGAGTCATGTTAGGGCACTAGTGATAGACATAGGATTGGCATCTCCTTATTTAAGGAGTGTGATGTTCTAAAGGGGCCCCCTGGATGAGATGATTGAGAAAAGTGTATGGCCATACCCAGGTGACTGTGTTCATCTGATCTAATCATGCTCATCGTATTGGAGCTACAAGCTTGACACGCTTGTCCAATAAGAACATCCAGTGGCAAAGGAAACATGTATGCCTAGTGATGTGGATTCACACTTGTGCTGTGTTTTGGGTGTAGTCTTGGAAGACTCTTTCCTTTATATCGGGAGACAGTGATGTGTTGCTAGATACCCCTCACTGATCGTGATAACGTGAGTTATCGTTACCGACATTTAAAGGAAACCCTCAGGGTCGCACAATTTGATGATATGGCTTACTTAAGTCAGATCGAGTGGACTGAATTGTTCGGGTTCAGTTTAAAGGGATTTAATCTCTGATTGTGAGTGAGATCTGGTCTGATCATGTTTGATTGATTAGGGCTTGAGATCGGTAAGCTTCGATTGAGAGATTGGATGCTAGATCGATGAGATCAGGAGCATCAGGAGATCAACGGTCAGATCTGAGCCTTAGGGTTTATTTGAGATCTGGACTTGATTGCTTGGCTTAATTGGTCTCTGGACCAAACCAATTTGAACCGGCTCGTTTAATGAGCGCATGGTTCAAGGGGAGAGGAGTTGGCGACATGTTCACTTGGCGTGAACGTTGGAGCGAAGTGTGGTGGCTATTTTTAGTAACCACGATCTCCACTTGGAGATGTTGTTCACGACCGAATAGAGTGCTCTCTATTCTCGCCTCTCGCCCATATTCCTCTTGACACTTTCGTGTGTGGCGACACCTTGAAGGTAGAGGAGGATTCGGCCAAGAGAAGGACATCTCATCTTTCCCTTTCACTCGACAAGGACCTCTTGGAACCTTGCTAGCACAAGGAGCACCAAGGGAGGAAGCAACATCATCTTGTGTGTGACGATTTGGAGGAGAGCTCTCTTGTTCTCTTGCTTCCAAGGTGCCTTCCATTATATGGCTTCGGTATGAGTTCATTTCATGCTTTAAAGTTGATCATAATACATGCTATGCGATTTTGAAAGCCCTAGATTCCGCTAGAATGTTATTGCGCCTCCTATTAGGGTTTTCGCCCCCCTTGTGTAGGGGACTTCAATAGCAAGGTTTGACTGAACTAATTAGCATGAAATCTAAGGACTACACTATTTGAATATGAAATATTATGTGATATGTTATAAGATTTTTGGAATAATATGTGTTATGTAACGGATTATGTGAATTTGGAATATTATGTGGTTATGTGACTTATGAAAATTATGTGGTTATGTGAATTCGGATATTATGTGCTATGTGATGGTTAGGACTAAGGCTAAGTGTAACTGTGTACTCAAAGGGGATAGTCCGTATGTGATATGTTAAGGGTTTGAATTTCAGCCCTGTATTGTGATATGTGAGGGGGTTGATGTTCAGCCTGCCTATTATGATTATTGTGATGGGGGTTGATGTTCAGCCTGCCCGATATGATTTTTGTGATGACTATCCTAGAGTCTAGTTGACACTTAGGAGTCCACCTTTATGAAATATGATATAAGATGTGTCTGTTGTCCAGTAGGAACCTTTTGGGAGAACGGGTTTTGACGCAAAGTGCCATGTCTTGGTCAGACAGGGGCCACCTCTTGATGTCATCACTCTCTTTTTGTGATATGGGGTTTTGACGCAAAGTGCCATGTCTTGGTCGGACAGGGGCCACCTCTTGATGTCATCACTCTCTTTTTGTGATATGGGGTGTCGTAGAGCAAAGTGCCACGTCATGACCTGGCGGGGGCCACCTCTTGAATCTACACACAATCCATCGATGTGTTTATGGGGTGATAGAGCAAAGTGCCACGTCGTGACCTGGCGGGGGCCACCTCTTGATTCTACTCACTGTCCATGTTTATGTGTTGCACGAGATTTTGCAGCTCCCAGTGCTTAGGCCAAAGCCGGGTTAGACCATATTGGTCACTACTGAATATGCTGGACAACTAGGTTAATTAAGTATGGATGTGTTTAGTTGGTTTAGAGTATAACTCTAGAACCTGAGTTTGTGAACATGAGTTTGTTATATGTTGGTGTGTACATCTGACTGTTTATATGACTTCTGTATTTAATCTTGTTATATGCCGACATAATGTTATGTTAAAGATTTTTACAATAATCTGCCTATATTTTTGAGTGTATGTTATGGATGGTCGATATAGACTATCCACTCACTGGGCTGTGTAGCTCACCCCTCATTATTTTCAGGTGCAGAGCAGGGGCGCATTTCCAGTTAGCAATTTGTATGAATATCGTGATATGCCAGTAGACTTTTGTGTTTAATTATTTGGGTCCGGTTGTGGCCAAACTATATGAATGATATGAACTATGTGAATCATGAGACTATGTGAACTTGTGATGCCAGATTGTGGTAGTTAAATGATTTTGATTTTTGTGTCACCGCGGGCTTCAGCCTGGTTTCGGTGTTTGGTATGAGTTTATAAAATCGACTTTGTGGCTTTGTTTTGAATTTCGAATCGAATTGTATTTATGCCATCGGATTTGATATCACTGTTGCCTTGCATATGTCTAGTGCAAGGATTGCGTGGTGGCAGGTACCCTTATGTGATTTATGAGATTTGTGTTTTGTGAATTTGTATGTATGGATTTATGGAAATTTTCAGATCGTGTTTTTCTTGAACTCGGTTTTACCTAGCATATGAATCGATCTTATATGAAACATCCTGGTTCTTTTATGAATTGTGCCATTTATTTGGGGTTAAGATAACGGGATGTTACAGACCTACGAGTTGGAAACGGGGCACGGGTTGCTGCTGTTACTGTAGGCGTTTATTACATCTCTTTACCATCTGGACTTGTATTGAAACTGAACAATTGTTACTTTGTACCAAGCATTACGAAAAATATTATCTCTATTCCTGCTCTTTTCAGGAAAGGGTTTTCCTTTGAATGCAATATTTCAAAGTGTGTTATTTCTTTTGATAATATTGTTTATGCTACTGGCTCAATTAACAATGGGTTATTCATGTTGGACATGGAATGTTCTATACAAAATATTGATATTAAGAAAGCCAAGCTTGCTGATGACAGCACCTTGCTATGGCATAGTCGTTTAGGCCATATTAACAAGAAGCGCATTAAGCGGTTGCATGATCATGGACTGCTGGGATCATTCTCCTATGAGGAGATTGATACATGTAAAGCTTGTTTAATGGGTAAAATGACGAAGTCTCCTTTTCCTAAGAAAGGTCAAAGGGCTTCAGGTTTACTTGACCTTATACACAGTGATGTGTGTGGGCCATTTAGTAAACATGCCAGAGGTGGCTATTCATACTTCATTACCTTTACTGATGATTTCAGTAGGTATGGTAATGTCTATCTTATGAGACATAAAAGTGAATCCTTTGACAAGTTCAAAGAGTTCAAAAATGAAGTTCAGAATCAGCTAGGCCAAAATATCAAGGCACTTCGCTCAGATCGAGGTGGAGAATACTTGAGTCATGAGTTTACTGACTATCTAAAGGAGTGTGGGATTATCTCACAGCTCACTCCGCCAGGAACACCGCAATGGAATGGTGTGTCCGAAAGGAGGAACATAACCTTATTGGATATGGTTCGTTCTATGATGAGTCAGGCTACTCTACCTTACTCCTTTTGGGGATTTGCACTGGAAACAGCTGCAAAGGTACTAAACCGAGTGCCATCCAAGGCAGTTTCAAAGACGCCATATGAGTTATGGTATGGGAAACAACCGAGCTTGACATTGAAAATCCCCTTGAAGAAGGGGGGCGAAACCCTTATAGGTGGCGCATATAGAACTTTTGCAGCGGAAGCAAGAGTTTCATAGGATCGCAAGTAAGAGCATATGATCAACTTAACATATTGTATAGATCTAAAGAGATCATACCATAGCCATTGCGTGGATGGCGACTTGGAATCAAGAGAACAAAGTTGATCTCCTCCAAAAGGCGCGCACACAAGAAGAAAATGGCTTTCTCCCTTGACGTGTACCTTGTGCTAGCAAAGCTCTTCAAGGTGTCCTGATCTTGTGAAGGGAATTGAGATCTCTTGGCTTGTCCAAAATCTCCAAGGCGTGAAGACCACCTTAGACGACAGGAAGAAGATCACGTCGGCGAGAGAGTGAAGAAACAAAACCCTTCCACGTTCGAAAACGCTTGGCGTTTTCAACTAAGGAAAACGACTTTCTAATTTTAGAAAGCAATAACTCCACTTCAACTCCCACGTTACCATCACTTAATCAAACCATTCGAACTATGCGTTCACCAAAGTGAACCGGTTCCATTTGGTTTGGTTCTAGTGAATTTGGTTCAATTAAATTTGGTTCAAAAACCAAATCAAAACAGCCCAAGCCATGGTCTAGATCTCATTGAACCAATTGGTTCAGGATCTAACCGTTCATCTCATGATGCTCTTGATCTCACCGATCTAGCATCAACTCTCTCGATCGAAGCTTACCGATCTCAAGCCCTAATCAATCAAACATGATCAGACCAGATCTCACTTACAATCAGAGATTAAATCCCTTTAAACTAAACCAAAACAATTCAGTCCACACGATCTGACTTAAGTAAGCCATATCATCAAATTGTGCGACCCTAAGGGTTTCCTTTAAATGTCGGTAACGATAACTTACGTTATCACGATCAGTGAGGGGTATCTAGCAACACATTACTGTCTCCCGATATAAAGGAAAGAGTCTTCCAAGACTACACCCAAACCACAGCACAAGTGTGAATCCACTTCACTAAACATACATGTTTCCTTTGCCACTGGATGTTCTTATTGGACAAGCGTGTCAAGCCTGTGACTCCAATATGATGAGCATGATTAGATCAGATGAACATAGTCATCTGGGTATGGCCATACACTTTCTCAATCATCTCATCCAGGGGGCCCCTTTAGAACATCACACTCCTAAACAAGGAGACGACAATCCTTTATCTATCACTAGTGTCCTAACCTGACTCATGATTATTATCCAAGATAGTCTATAACCATTATGTTTCAAATGATATTGAACTACCTCAAAACAATGACAATCATCATTTAGAAACACAAGTGATCTCAAGTCAGAGGAAGTATGTCACTTGTTCGCATACAAGGATTATTCACATTGTGACAAGCAATTGAATATCCTAGTAGGGTCTGTCCAGTACATCCAATGTACCCATGAGTCTACATCTTATTCCATGCTCGAAGCATCCTATAAGATTAGAACACATATTAGTCTCAATCATATCTAGGCTGTCTCATGTTCACCAAGATATCTTGACTAAGGACTTATCTGCATGTCAGCCCAGCTGAACAGCATTGAGACATTATTCAGAAGTTTACATATTGCAGCAGATAATATAACAACCTGAATAACAACCATTGCCTTTATAAACATAAGAGTTTATACATGATACTGATACAATCCCGAGGCCTCAAACATTAGCCTTAAGGGCATACCCCAACAGACATTTATTAAGATCTGGGGTTGCGAGGCTTATGTCAAAAAGCTCGTCTCTGGGAAACTGGAGAGCAGATCTGAGAAATGCATCTTTGTCGGTTACCCTAAAGAAACTAAGGGTTATTATTTCTACGATCCCAAAGAGAACAAAGTATTTGTTGCTCGAACGGCTATTTTTCTTGAGAAGGAATTTCTTCTGCAAGAGGCCAGTGGGAGAGAAATAAAGCTGGATGAGAATCCAGAAGAAGGACAAAGTAGTCAAGCACAGTTGGATGAGCCTGAGCCAGTAGATCAGGTTACTGAACAACCTGAGGCTCAAATATCACGGGAACCGCGAAGATCGGGAAGGATCCGTCGACAGCCTGAGCGCTATGACGGAGTCTACATCATTGATGATGAACCCCTCACTTATGCGGATGCGGTCAGTGGACCGGAATCAGCGAGATGGCTTGAAGCTATGCGAGCCGAGATGGACTCCATGTCAGATAACCAAGTTTGGGATTTGGTTGATCCGCCTCCGGGAGTAATCCCTATAGGCTGTAAATGGATCTTCAAGAAGAAAATTGACATGGATGGTAACGTGGTTACCTATAAAGGCAGGCTAGTTGCGAAAGGTTTCAAACAAATCTACGGGATAGATTATGATGAAACTTTCTCTCCTGTAGCTATGTTCAAGTCTATTCGGATTATTCTTGCGATAGCAGCATATTATGATTATGAGATCTGGCAGATGGATGTGAAGGCTGCTTTCCTTAATGGAAAACTGGATGAGGATGTGTATATGACACAACCTGAAGGTTTCACCAATCCATCAGATCGTCATAAAATATGCAAGTTAAAGAAGTCCATTTATGGACTTAAACAAGCATCAAGAAGCTGGAATATTCGTTTTGATGAATCAATCTGTGAGTTTGGTTTCATCAAGAATGAAGATGACCCGTGTGTATATAAGAGGTTTAGTGGGAGCGTAATTACTTTCCTAGTCCTCTACGTCGATGATATCTTAATCATTGGAAACGATATTCCTGAACTGCATGCGGTCAAAGCATAGTTAAGAAAATGTTTCCAGATGAAAGATCTAGGAGAAGCAGCCTATGTATTAGGTGTGAAGATCTACAGAGATAGATCTAAGAGGCTTCTCGGGCTGTGCCAGAGTACTTACATCGATAAAGTCCTGTAGAGATTCCATTTAGAAAATTCTAAGAGAGGATATCTTCCAGTCAGACACGGTCTGAATCTTTCAAAGAGTCAGTGTCCACAAATACAGACTGAGAAAGATGAAATGGACAATACGCCTTATGCTTCGGCTATTGGATCCATTATGTATGCGATGTTGTGTACTCGCCCAGACGTCGCTTACGGGTTAAGCGTGACCAGTCGGTTCCAAAGTAATCCAGGTCAGGCGCACTGGATTGCAGTCAAGAACATTTTGAAATATCTTCGCAGGACCAAAGATATGTTCTTGGTGTATGGTGGTCAGGAAGAACTCAGTATTGAAGGATATACTGACGCTTCGTTCCAATCTGACCAGGATGATTTCCGATCGCAATCAGGCTATGTTTTTAGCTTGAATGGAGGAGCAGTGGTGTGGAAGAGTTTCAAATAGTCTATTGTTGCTGATTCCACAACAGAAGCCGAGTATGTTGCAGCCTCGGAAGCATCCAAGGAGGCAGTGTGGATTTGTAAGTTCGTTCAGGAACTTGGTGTTGTTCCTTCGAGTGCAGATCCTTTGGTTATCTTCTGTGATAACACTGGAGCTATAGCACAAGCAAAGGAACCACTATCGCACCAGAAGTCCAAGCACATACAGAGAAGGTTTCATTTGATCCGAGAGATCATTGATCGTGGCGAGATCAAAGTCTGCAAGGTTCATACAGACGACAATCTGGCTGACCCGCTTACAAAGCCTCTGGCGCAGCTGAAGCATGAGAAGCACTGTAATAATATGGGTTTGAGATTTCTCAACTATTAGATTAAGTGCAAGTGGGAGATTGTTGGGGTATGCCCTTAAGGCTAATGTTTGAGGCCTTGGGATTATATCAGTATCATGTATAAACTCTATGTTTATAAAGGCAATGGTTGTTATTCAGGTTGTTACATTATCTGCTGCAATATGTATACTTCTGAATAATGTCTCAATGATGTTCAGCTAGGCTGACATGTAGTATAGTCCTTAGTCGAGATATCTTGGTGAACATGAGACAGCCTTGATATGATTGAGACTAATATGTGTTCTAATCTTATAGGATGCTTCGAGCATGGAATAAGATGTAGACTCATGGGTACATTGGATGTACTGGACAGACCCTACTAGGATGTTCAATTGCTTGTCACAATGTGAATAATCCTTGTATGCGAACAAGTGGCATACTTCCTCTGACTTGAGATCACTTGTGTTTCTAAATGATGATTGGCATTGTTTTGAGGTAGTTCAATATCATTTGAAACATAATGGTTATAGACTATCTTGGATAATGAGCATGAGTCATGTTAGGGCGCTGGTGGTAGACATAGGATTGCCATCTCCTAGTTTGGAGTGTGATGTTCTAAAGGGGCCCCCTGGATGAGATGATTGAGAAAGTGTATGGCCATACCCAGATGACTATGTTCATCTGATCTAATCATGCTCATCATATTGGAGTTACAGGCTTGACACGCTTGTCCAATAAAGAACATCCAGTGGCAAAGGAAGCATGTATGCCTTGTGAACTGGATTCACACTTGTGCTGTGGTTTGGGTGTAGTCTTGGAAGACTCTTTCCTTTATATCGGGAGACAGTGATGTGTTGCTAGATACCCCTCACTGATCGTGATAACATAAGTTATCGTTACCGACATTTAAAGGAAACCCTTAGGGTCGCACAATTTGATGATATGGCTTACTTAAGTCAGATCGTGTGGACTGAATTGTTTGGGTTCAGTTTAAAGGGATTTAATCTCTGATTGTGAGTGAGATCTGGTCTGATCATGTTAGATTGATTAGGGCTTGAGATCGGTAAGCTTCGATCGAGAGAATTGATGCTAGATCGGTAAGATCAAGAGCATCAGGAGATGAACGGTTAGATCTGGAACCTTAGGGTTTAATATGATCTAGACCAAATCGCTTGGGTTAATTGGTCTTTGAACCAAACCAAATTGAACCGGCTCATCAAGTGAGCGCAAGGTTCAAGGGAGAAGAGGTTTGCGACTTGTTCATGAGCGCGTGAATGTTGAGAAGTGGTTTGCTATTTTTGGATAACATGTTCTCTAATCGTGGACACGCCTCACGTTGCCTCTCTTCACGCTTCTTCTCTTGCCCTATTGTCGTCTCTTTTGTTTTTTTGGGCTCTCGACACATTCGGGTGGTGAAGCATTGACGATAAGGGAGAGGTCTCGCCAAGCAAAAGAATTCTTCTCTTCCCTTCCATTCGATCAGGTTCACTTGGAGAACCTTGCTAGCACAAGGATCAACAAGGAGTAGGCGACATCTTCTTGTGTGCGCATCTTTTGGAGGAGATCCCATTTGCTCTCTTCTTCCAAGGCGCCATCCAAAGCAATGGCGATGGTATGAATCCTTACTTATCTTTGCAATCGATTATAGTTGATCATATCTCATGCATAGATCCTCTGGAAACCCTTGTTTCTGCTGCAAAAGTTTTATATGCGCCTATCTAGGGTTTCGCCCCCCCAAGTATAGGGGACTTTCAATACTTTCAAAGTTCCCATAGGTTCGGCCAATGCCATGGTCTAGCGCCACTAAGCAGGCTTGCGCCTCTTGCTTGTTGCACCACCATCCAAGGTATACATGCGCTAAGCTCCAAGTACATGCGCCACCCTAATCTTCTTCTTAGTCAAAAGCAAAAAGAAAAACGGCACGCAGGCCTCACGAGGATACATCGCAGGCATGCAAAGGGGGGCTTGACTAATGATCACTACATTATGCACAATCAAGGTATTTACTCATGCAATTCTACGTGCTCATGAAAAACATAAAATCTGAAATTTTACTTTTTCATAAAACTAGTGTCTTTTTCTCATCTTCTTCTCACAAATCTTTAGGTTTATTGCGATTTATTTTTCATGATGATTTCAGAGATCCTTTTGGCTGACAATTTTGTCAGATCAAGAGACTTGGCCAGTCCGAAGACACAATGCCCGTCCTACTTGACAAAATTACGTGCGCCTTTGATCTTTAAATCAAACAAGAAAAATAGTCCAAAAATTCCAAAAGAGATTGAGAGGATGATAGAAACAAGAAACCTCAATTTTTCCTACTTAGAAAAATTGTTTGCCATGCATCATGCTATTTACGAAAATAGAGATATGGCATGTGAGCATGAAAGAAAAGCATAAAACATCGTTCGAGTCTTGCAAGTCCCTCTGATCCCACTCAGTTTGGAAACCCTGGGGACATTTTACAATTTTCAGAGTCATGGACATACATTTTACGCAGCGGAAGAATGTCCCCGAAGCAGGCCGGTCCCAAAAACCCAGTGAAGATCGCAAGCAAGGGAGTCGACACGATGAGTTAGGAAATACCTTAAGAGCAATGTAGAGTGATGCCGATGTAGGCGCCCAAGTGTGCGCCCTTTGCAGTCTCACACACACGGATCTCTTGAGTTCTCTTCTTCCACGCCCGGTGCTAGCCTCGGGAAGAAGATCCAAGCCTTAGGGAGATGCTCTACTTCACTTGCGCTGCCAAGAGAGATGATGCGCCAAGAGAAGAAGGAAGACTACCCAAACCGCCAAGCACTAAAGTTCCTTGCAGTTATGGAAGAAGGAAGATGCGCCCTTGCTCCTAGCACTCACCCCTCTTCTTGTGTTCACGCCTTCAAGGATTGATCACTCTTTAGAGGGCTCGGCTAGGTGCTCTTTTATAGGGCAAGAGGCGATTTATGAAAGGCTAGGATTAAGACAAGTGGGCGGCTAGGATGAGAAGGTTTGAGATAAGGAAAGTCTCCAAGACATTTCCATAATTCTCATTCAACCATTTCTTTTAGAGCCCATGTCTTTCTATGTGCGCCAAGGCCTTGCCTTGCGCCCCAAGCAATGCCATATTGGCATTCATACCATAAGGGATTAAGGGGGAGGCGCCAATTGCTTCCTTATGAAGAAAATTGCACCACTTCTCCCCATTATGCCCATAGGCGCCTAGGGGAGAAGATTTGTCCCCATTATACCCTTTTAGCCTTTCTTCTCTTCATGACAACTTATTATTGGGCCTCATTGGATAATGAGCTAGCCCAAGCTTCATTACATGGGTTGATTAAGCACTTGGATCCAATCCAATGCAACCCTAATTCAAATGTGACCAACCATGGTCAAATACGGGTCAACCTGCCAAAATTGAAGTTTGGCTCCAATAATATTCTTCCATCTCATCAGGCCCATTGGCGCTGATGAAATCTCCCAATTAGATCCGAGTTATCCAATAACTCGATCATAAGGCTTCCCGATCAATACGAGAACTCAAGTATCATGGTGTGCGACCCTGTAGGTTCCTCTGACGCTGGCAGTGCTGACCAAAGGTCATCACAAGCAGTGAGTGGCACCTAGCAGTGCATCGCTGCTACCCAGGTCATTGGAATGGATATCAACATCGACATCCCCATCATCGCAACTAGGTATAGATGCATTACAGTCTCTTTGCCGGACTGATATCCGATTGGACAAGTGTGTCACCACTTGTTTTCATCCAATCACATGGCTATGACTAAAACAGGTTCTCACCTGGGTATGGCCATACACTCTCAGTCATAGAACCATAAAAGGAGCTCCATGGATATCAAACTTCCCTAGGGAAGGGGCAAATCCTATGTTTGTCTATTGACCTTCTCATATGGGTTGTGACATGCTCAATGACAACCGTTATGACCTCCCAACTATGGCAAGATGTTAGGTTGTATCAAAGCAAGTCCTTAACCATATAGAATGATCAATGACCTCAAGTCAAGGGATCAATGCATCTCCTGTCACTTATGAGGATAACTCATGACACCAAGTCATAGCCTCATAGCGGGTCTATTCAGTATATCCTCTAAAGATACACCCATGTGTCTGCGTTAGCACCACGTGCCTAACCAGCCCACATACCAGTCTCTCAAGTACCAGAGCTGTCCCATATCCACTCAGGTACATCGACAGGGGACGATTATTTGAGCACAGATCCAATCTGTCTCCAGGGACATTATCATGTAAGTACACAATCGCAGGTGTAGACAAACAATGATAACGACAATGCTAGAATGATATATAAATATCAATGTCAAGTAGTACATAAGTTGACCAAAACTAGGTCCTAGGGCATATACACCAACATAGTGTACACTGACCATGCAGCTGTTGGGTACTTAATGCATAAAAAGGATACTAAACCACGATTACTCAGATGGATTTTACTTTTGCAAGAATTTAATTTGGAGATTAAAGACAAAAAGGGATCAGAAAACCTTGTTGCAGATCATCATTCAAGAATAATGGTAGATACTGAAAAGAATGATGAGATCAATGATTCCTTCCCTGAAGAACAGCTCTTAGCCATTGAACAACTCAGAGCCCCCTGATATGCTGACATAGTGAATTAACTTGTAGCTAATATTTTCCCTCCAGATTTGAGCTACCAAAAAAGGAAGAGATTTTTGGCTGAGGTGAAACACTATTTTTGGGATGAGCCTTATGTGTTTAGAAGATGTGCCGATGGCATGTTTAGAAGACCTGTACCTGAAGAAGAAGTTGCAGATATATTGCTTCAATGCCATGGATCCTCTTATGGTGGATATGCCGGTACTGAGAAGACTGCTTTCAAAGTGTTACAATCAAGATTTTATTGGCCCACAATTTTCAAAGATGCTAGAAGCTTTGTTTTATCTTGTGATAGATGTCAAAAAACAGGGAACATTAATAGAAGACATGAGATGCCACTGTCCAATATTCTTGAGGTTGAAATATTTGATGTTTTGGGGATAGACTTCATGAGACCTTTTCCATCCTCTGGAGGTAACAAGTACATTCTGGTGGCAGTTGATTATGTTTCAAAATGGGTTGAGGCTTTCACTTCCCCTACCAATGATTCCAAAGTTGTAGTTAAACTGTTCAAAAAAGATTATCTTTCCACGATACGGGACACCAGAGTAGTAATCAGTGATGGAGGCTCGCATTTCATAGAACATAAGTTCTCAGCCCTGCTCAGGAAATATGGAGTAAATCATAGAGTTGCAACACCTTATCACCCCCAAACAAGTGGTCAAGTTGAGATATCAAATAGAGTAATCAAAGGAATTTTGGAAAAGACAGTGTCACGCACTAGAAAAGATTGGACATTCAAACTTGATGACGCATTGTGGGCGTACAGGACTGCTTTCAAAATGCCCATAGGTATGTCTCCTTTTCAATTGATTTATGATCATGCCACCTTCCTGTAGAGCTCGAGCATAAGGCGTATTGGGCAATCAAGATGCTAAATTTTGATTTGAAGAACGCGGGTGAAAAACGGAGATTGCAATTAAATGAGCTAGATGAGATCAGACTTTCTGCATATGAAAATGCAAGAATTTACAAGGAAAGAACTAAAAGATGACATGATCGACATATTTTCAGAAGAGATTTCCAACCAGGTGACTTTGTTCTTTTATTCAATTCTAGATTGAGACTTTTTCTAGAAAAACTTAAGTCTCGATGATCTGGGCCTTTTCAGGTAAAGAAAGCTTATCCTTACGGAGCCGTAGATATATGGAGTGAGGAAATAGGAGAATTCAAGGTTAATGGTCAGAGGCTAAAGTATTATTATCAAGAGGAGCAAATTGAAGAAAAGGAGAGTTTATATTTAGATGAACCACGATCAAATCCGAGTGCAAAAGGGTCAAGCTAGTGACCTTAAATTAACGCTTCTTGGGAGGCAACCCAAGCATTCTAACTTTATTTTTTTACTTTATTTTATTTATTTTTTTCTAGGTTTTCTTTTCAGAACTAATTTTTATTTTCTTTTGTAGGTAAACAAACTTTGGTGAAAAAAAAACCCAACGACATGGATTGGAAGAATCTTGTGAGTATCCCTTTCCCTTTTACTGTTGCATTACATTAGTGATTCATATTTTTATGAGGATGATTCTTCCACAATTTTTTTGTATCCACCACTGCTACTTCACATGCTTATATTTTTATCTTCGATCTAGTTGTATCACACATGATGATGAGTATATTTTTGATAAGAATGATTTATGGCTTTGATCTATTTTTGAGATTATTGTATGACTTATTTGATTGATTGATGAGTGAATTCAAAATTGTGATTAGAACTATATCTATCTTGTCAAAATTTATTTCTCTTATACATATGTACTTTTGAAAATTTTCATGGTTGAAGAGTGAGATTTTAGGGAGATATGTTGTTTGAAGAATTTTATTTAAAAGTGAAACTACTTTTTGAATAAAATTAGCATGAGTATGAATTTTTGAATTGATGTCAATTGATTAATCTAATTGAGGTTTTATTTATTTTACTATTTGTTGGGAAGAAAGAGTCCAAAATCCACAAAAATAGAGAGTGACTTCCCTACTTGACACTGTGCAAAATTGACAGTGGTACCGAAGGACATGGGTTGAAGTCTGAAAAAAAAGAGAGAAACCAATTCACATTAACTCTGCTGTCTTTGGTAAAAATTCTTTCTCCTGAAAAGACATGAGTTCTATTACATTGGCTATGTGGTCAGTGTACTCTAACTTCGTCACCAGAAACAAGGTGATAATCGAATTAGAGAATGTGAATGATGCAAAAAAAAAAAAATATAGAAAAGAAAAATTTGAGTGGAAAAAGATTTTGGATATCTTATTCCTATAAACAAAAGTATAATAGATTTAAACTGAAAATTGGATAAAGTCATGAGATTGAGATTATGTTTTTTTATACAAGTTACGAAGTTTTATTTAACTAAGTTGTGGGTCTTGAGAATTGAATTTAGAAGATGATATGTCTGTTTAAAATCTTATGACTCAATTGATGGGAATTTTTCATTAGTGATTGTATGTTAGAAATTTATTTTCCATGAGAAAGTCTATGCCTATGATCAGTTTTTAAAAATTTTTGGTTTTTGCTTGAGGACAAGCAAAGTTTGAGCCTTATGTGTTTGATGACACCGAAATTTATAGTAAATTTTGTGCCATTTCATTGGTATTTTTGTGTCATATTTATAGACTTTGCTTATTTTTGTGCCTTTTTTAATCAATATTTGCGGAATCTAGACTCTTTTCTATTTTTGATGATTTTCAAGCAAAAAAGCATGATTTTCAGTCGATTTCGAGCAATCCAAATGCACAACTGAATTCACAGCATCAATAAGAGATCGCACGTCAAATTTCAGAAGAATCGGAGCTTCAGAGAAAATTACGGCACCCCCATTATGGATATTACGGTACCGTAATTTGAATGCACTCGCAGATCAAAATAACGGTACAACCGTAATCCCCGAGAGGTGCCGTAATTCAAAGTTTTTCAGACCAGAGATTTCTTGATGATTACGACACTGTTGCAAAATTCTTTACGGGCCGTAATATGGGCGTAATTCTGGGCAGAGACTTGATGAAGTTTACGGTACTACCGTAACGGAATTTACGGTATCGTAATTCGGGATGGTTTTTCACTCGAAAGAATACTGACATTACGGCATTGCTGTAAAGAATTTCACGGTACCATAATTCCGGAGGATTTTCACCCAAGAGTTAACTGTCCAAATTACGGCACTGCTGTAACATCCGTTACGGCCGTAATTACAATGCAGATCGCGATTTTCCCGGTCAACTCCAAAGTCCAATTTTTGCAGAGATGATTGCAATCGATCTGGGCCACCAAATATGATGTTGTAAGAAGCAAAAAGGGAGCTTTTTCCGAAATGAAGAGAAGTAGACCAAAAGCCCTAATTTTTGTCCACCAGAGAGAGAGAGAGAAATTGCCTCACACGCTGCCGCCGGGAAGCATACAACGCATCTCTGGCCGTGAAATTTTAGTGGAAGCTATGCATAGAGGAGGAGAAGGTGTCCCAGAAGTTTCAGCGTGATTAGAGATCAGACGGAGGAGAAATCAACAAAAGATCGAGCGCCGCCGTTCGCCCAGATTACGGCCGTAATCTTCATTACGGCCGTTGTAACATCCCTCGAATCACACCCCACACGCATACAAGTAAAAATACGGGGTTTTAAAAATTTTTACTCTTCCATTAAAACATAAGAAGAAAGCGGCATCGAAGGACATTACTACGGAACTGAAAACCGCACAGAACTGAGTAGGATCGATTACTAGGAAATAGAAATCCGGAAATCCAGAAAATCCGGCAGCAAGTATACTAAATTACTGCTGCACAGACCCACATATCCTGGAACAAAACAAATGTCCACACTACACATATGTGGAGAACACAAATTTCAGAAATATTGCAGAAACTGATTTTTCAGATACCAAATACAACAAAAACTCGGTCACACATCTCAAAGTATTCCGACTACAATAAATCTCAAATCGGACATTTTAGAATAATAACAATTTCAATTCTCATGAATCCAAAACTCGTATCCAACAATTAAAACGAGACAACTATAACATAATATAATATCCTGAAAACAGGCATAAGCCCTCAGGAGATAAAACGTGTCATATAATTAAGTTAGGCACGCAGGCCTGATAGATCTTTAGTAGACAACTCTTAGAAATTATATAAAACATAGCATCATCACAAATTAAGTAGCTGTAGCAATCACTGTCTTGATGTCTCACCTGAAAATATTTAAACAACGGGGGTGAGCTAAAAAGCTCAGTGAGTAAAAGACACTAAAAGCCATCCATAGTACACATCAAAAATATCATGCTTAACAGATAAGATACTTAACATGCACACTCATATCAAAACAAAACATAATCAAATACAGATACTTATAACAATAGGCATCAAGCATGAAGTAGGATATAAGTATACCAACCCATTCCAACTAATCACACCGCCCAACACATCTATACTACAGATCGAATACTACAGATCGAAACAGAACTACAGAAATCAGAACTGACAGACAGAAAATCAGAATTTTCAGAATCCAAACAGATAGTCTACATCGGAAACAGAAAGGCCACAGAAGGCCTGAAGACCACAGAAGGTCTGATGACCACAGAAGGTCTGACCCCACCTCTGCCGAGGACGAGACATGCATGCATAACAGAAATAGAATGGTAGAGGAGGTATCAGTGGGTGGCCCCCGTCTCGTCAGGACGTGGCACTCTGGCCTCCAATACCCAGAACAGAACAGAAATAGTGGAGGGAGAACGGAAGGTGAGACCAGCTCACATCTACCCTTCACTAGTGTCTCATGGGTCGTAGTAGACTATCAGCACCATTACAGCGCCACAGAAGGAGGGTAAGGACACGGAAGAGTGCTACACTAGGGCATAATTTTTACAGAACAGGTCATGCTGAAACGGAGGAGTAGGACTAACCACCACTCAATTCTCACATCATGCCCAAAGTGTCTCACAAATCAGAAAATGACACACCCCCAATATCCAGTCCTTAACAAAATTACAATTTGCACACACCCCCAATATCCAGTCCTTAACATAATTACAATTTGCAGAAAATCAAAGCGGAACACTCTTCATAATTTTTACCATCAACCAGAAGTAATATATGAGTGAATTCCTTAGATTTCATAAAACTATCCTTAATTCAGGTCAAACCATTCTATGTTCTCACAAGGTTATAACACATTCAAAGTTTCAGAAAATTCACAACATATATACAGAACAGAAATTATTCGCGTAACAAACAGTTAAACAAGCCTAGAAATTATAGGGAAATATATATAGATACTCATTGCACTATTCTTCCCCAAAATTTCTAAAAAACCGTGAGCCATAAAATCACTGCAAGGGGCGAAATTTTCAGAATCCTTGCAGAACATACAAATTTCATGAAAATAATTTCAGTCCCCCACTACAGATAATTTTAATTGCACGTTTGTGAAGGAAAATGACAAAAGCCCCAAAATTGGCCCGAACCATGATTTTCGAAAATTTCTAAGTTCTTAGTTAAATCCCCAAATTTTGTTTTCTCTAAAATTTCTCATCAAGCAAATAAATTTTAGAAGAACTACAGACCACAATTTAAGAGATTAAACCATACAGAATAAATTTTTCTCACAAGGAATATTCGTCCGGCATAGGTAAATTTCGAATTTCACATATGCACCAATTTACTTGTAGATTTTTGGTTCATACAGATAATCATTGCAAATAACGAATTTTAATTGACTGATAATCTACAATTTAGCGGATTAGACTCCTTAGGATCGAATTACTCACCAGAAAAATCGTCCACAGAGAAAAACGCCAAGACAGAGGATCAAGGATCACCAGGAAATTCGTCCACCACCAGTCTGCCACCACCAGCGTCAGAAATTTCAGGAGGCGCCAAGCACAGTGAGGGGCGACAACCAAAGGTGGCTAGGGCAAGAAAATCAACAAAAGTCGTGAGGGAGAGGAGCCCTCACGAAATTCCTCTTTTTCTCCCACCCCAAACGGATCCAAGATCCAATAACCCAGTTAACTTAAGTGAAAAATCGGTTTTATGGGCTTACCTGGGCTTAACCACCCTGCGCCACTCCAATAACATCAGAAATGTGCGCCACCGTGGTGGAAGGAATTCCAGGAGCAAAGAATCAAGGTTGAGGGTTCAAATCCCCAACCAAAATAATTATTTTTGCCCTGTAGGAAAAATTCCTACACTTAGGCAAAAATCCCAAAATTTTAACAGATAAAAAAATACAGAAACAGAATTTCTAACCTTAAATCATAATTCAGAAAAATCGAGGGCGTTACAGCCGTAATCTTCATTATGGCCGTACCGTAATTCTTCCTTTCACTCTGTTTCAATTTCCAACACTATTAATTATTGTAATATTTCCTCTATGATAGCTTAAACTCACGTTGGGACATGGGGGAGTAATTCACTTGATTTTTAATGACTAGATGACTATTTTTTCATTATTTTGTCACATTTAATCTTAGCATGATGATTTTACTCATGTGATGATTGTTCTTAGATTCTCTTAGATCTATATTATTATTCATGTTTTAGAGTTTTTGCCATTGACTTAAAAGTAATTACTTGAGAACTCGGAACCCTAGAATTGCATGTTAAGAACTTTCTTAGGTTAGTTCTTATTTGTTTGGTTTTAGGAGATTAATTGCCATGAATATAATATGAATCTAAGCTTGAGTCTAAGTTGTCAAACGTGGAGATCTTGTGCGAAAACAAGGATCGGAACGTTGGAGAACCATGAGTAAAACTAGTGTCGAGACTCGGATGCACGAAAGTGATCCTTGAGATTCCACTAGAGATTATCAACCTAGAATTTGGATGCACGAAAGTGATCCTTGAGTTCTTAGTTTGATGATTTACTTATCTTTAGCTTGGGATAAATCTTGCGCGAAAGCGAGGGTTGATCTCTACATGATTGTCTGCACAAAAGTGAGATAATCATTTTATTAAGTAAATTACATCTTTATCATATTAAAGTTAAACTGATGAAATGTTTATTCATGTCTAGTCATAGAAATTAAAGTGAATGAAACCCTAGTCCCATCTTCTCTCTCTGATAATTCCATTTTTTTTTGATTTGCTCGCTTGCATAATTTCGATTACCTAGATAGTAAGAAGTCAATTATTCGGTACTTGACAACACAGGTCTCTGTGGGATCGATACTTTACTTTATTACTTCGAGTATCCGTGCACTTGCGTACACTACAAGTTTAGGGACAACAAGTTTTTGGAGCCATGTCAGGGAGTGACAAAAGTCCTTGTACGCCAACACTTAGGTTTTGACCGCGACACCTGAAATAAGTCTACCCTACTTGTATTCATAAGTGTGTCCTTTTGGATCACAACAATATGCTGCACATATGGTGGATGGACTACACCTATGGTGGATATGCTGCACCTATGGTGGATGGTCTGCACCTATGGTAAATATGCTGCACCTATGGTGGATATGGCTGTACATATCGTGGATACACCTATGGTGGATATGCTGCACATATCATGGATCGACACTAACGTGGATGGGTTACACTTATCGTGGATACAGATAATGTGGATTGCTGCACACTTATCTTGGATACAGATAACGTGGATTGCTGCATACTTTCCATGGATGGATAAGTGTAACCTTGACACGTGTTGTTGTCATTAGGGTTTTATTAGGTTTATAGATATATTCCACCATAGAGCAGGAGAGAATAGGAGAGAGCAGAAGCGCCATATGGTGAAAACCACTTGACGTGAAGAAAAAGGAAGAGAGGAGAAAGTTCAGGGACAAGCTGTGAACTTTGGGCAACCTGCGTATATTGGCCGCGGGAAGCAGTTCACCGGTGGATCGGGCTAAAATTTAGGAGAAGATTCGTGACTCAGTGCTCTACAATTTGAATGGTCAGATCGTCGAACGGAGGTCTCTATCTCTTGCAGTCAGCCTAGAATTGAGACTGATTATCTTGATGGTACCTGAACTTTGTCTTCTCTCTTGTATTCGTTCCAACTTCGTGTTGATGTTGTTTGTGATCCAAGATTATTCTTGATGATGTTGTTATGCTCCTAGATGCTCTAGGAAGAGTTGTAGACCCATTAATTGATTTAGTGTATGGTTTTAGTGCACTTCGGTCCCGTAATTTTTACTCCTAAGTTGGGGAGGTTTTCCATGTAAAAATCCTGGTGTCTTTTGTCTGGTGTTGATTTATTTTCACCGCCATTTCTGAGTTTTATTGCCGATAGTGATTTGGTATTAAATCTATCAATAGAGAGTTTTTTTGCGTCATTCTCTCCCAACACAATCTTGGTTAACCCTTAATCATTCCTTTAGTATAGTGTAATAAAATTTATAGAGTTGAGGAGTGATCAGCCTTGGTTAATCCTTAATCGCTCCTTTAGTGTAGTGTAATACTTTTTATAATGATTGATATGTTATTTAAATAGACACTGGGTCCGTAGAAAGATTAAAATTTTAATCAATCCACAAAAGAGGCATATGAGGTTTGTATGATTGAGGGGAATCGTAATAAAAAAATATACTACAAACTTCAATTTTGACTATGGCTCCGGGGTTTTGACCAAGCATTATGAGAATCATGGATTCTGATCATGATTCGAATGTTTTCTTTTTAGAAAAAAAGAAAACTAACAACATTTTTTTCTACCTATTGCTACTACCTTTGGATCCTTGTCGCCATCATTTGGCGAGGCTGCTTTGAAGGGAGGAGAAAATTTTCTTAACTCGTCGTTGCCTGTGGAGTATCACTATTGAGTCACCTTCCGCAAATCAAGAATTTTCTCTCTATTGAATTTCATCCTTCCTTTACCTGCCATCCCAACTTTCTCCGCTGACACAAATAAAATCATTGTCTGACCTCACTGCTGAAGCAACTTCAAGAAGGCCAAAAATGATATCCAGCCACCAGATAAGCCCAAATTTTAAGCATACCTCCTCTTTGAACATGAAAACTAGTGAGTAGAAGGATCCATCCATCTGATGGCTATATCACCGAAATTGAAAGGTTTCTTGGCAATCTTGTTTCACCCCTACTCTAGATGAGAAACCGGGTTCGTTTTGTGTATACTCGCTAGCGGTCGACACTAAACTCTGGCCATTAGTACGGTGTGATGCAGGGAATTCTCAGTTGGAGCAAGTCGAGCATCTGGATGATGGATAGTAGATGGCGGTGAACTTTGTTCATCTTTGTCACATGAAAAAAAAGAAGGTGAAGCATTAGCTCTGATCCAATGGTTAGGATTTGTCTAAGTGGTGATGATTTGATCAATGAGGATCTAACGGTCTAGATCAAATCCAAAAGCAATGGCTCAAATACATCCAATCCAAATTTGACGATCTAGATCTCATCAAATGATCCGTGATAAGGATTTGATCAGTAAGAATCAAATGGTCTATATCTTCTAAATCTAATATGATGGCTAGAGCATCTAGCTGTGATCTGATAGCTGATATCTACCTAGTTTCGATTTGATGGCCTAGATTTATTCTAAAATCAGCAGTTCTCATTTACCCTCATGAAATCGTTGATCAAGATATAACTTAAAGCTCCAACGATCCAGATCTAATGTGATGCTAATACTATCAATGACTAATATTCATTCGGATAAATCTAAGCTAAACGGATAGCTTCCGACACAATCCAAGTGTTAATCTATACTAAATTGGGTTAGATCTTTCTATATATAATCTCAAATTTTTAATTAGAGATCTGTAGAAGCGGATATGCAAATTAATATCCAATGGCTAATATTAATTTACACAAATCAGAGTCAATCGAATGGCTTTTAATCTAATCCAAATATTGATTCTTGCCTAGTCAAGTTAGATTTTTCTAAATCTGACCTTAGATTTTTTTATCAGAGATCTGAATTGAAACAGATTTATGTAATCGAATGAACAGTCATAAATCAATTTATCTAATGGCTGATATAAATTTTCATAAATTTGAGTAAATCAGGCGGTTGTTAAATAATTCAAATATTGATCTCTACTAAGTCAAATAAGATATTTCCAAATATGACCTTAAATTGTTGATCGGATATTTATATTGTAACAAATCCATGAATCAAAATTTCAATAGCTAATATTAATTGTCACAATCAGAATCAATCAAACAACACTTGATATGATCCAAATATTTATCCCCACTAAATTGAGTATGATCTTTCACGTAGTTCAAATGTTTATTCCTCTACAGGCTCATTCACCTATTTCAAACATTTATCTAAAAAGTTGTTTCACTCATTTCGAACGTTTTCCATAAAGGCTTGTTAACTCACTTCGAATGTTTAGCCTAAATGCCCGTTCACCTATATTGAACATTTGGCCCAAGAGCTCATGTTAGTGTTTATGCACTAGGATATGCTGTTAATCCAACATTTATATTACATTCACTCTTGATATTTATATCCTAGCATTGTCATTGTTATGCTTTTGATACATATGCAATTGTGTATATCTGCATAATAGCATACTTAGAGATAGATTCTATCCAGTCTCAAAGTCTTTTCCCAATTGAGTGTCATAGTGGATAAGGGATAACTATGGTGCACGTGAGACTAGTGTATGTGCTGGTTGAGCATGGGGTATTAACACATGCATATGGGTATATCAGGGTGGATATCCTTGTTGTGATCCGAAAGGACACACTTTTAAATACAAGCAGGTAGACTCGTTTCAGGGGTCGCAGCCAAAGGTATTGGCGTACAGGGCTATTGTCACTCCCTGGCACGGCTCTAAAAACTTGTTGTCCCTAACTTGTAGTGTCCGCAAGTGCACGGATACTCGAAGTAATAAAGAAATTATCGATCCCACAGAGACCTTGTTGTTAAGTACCAAATAACTGCTTTCTTACTAGCTAAGCAAATCGAATATGATGAAATAATCAACGGAAAGAGTGTAAAGTAAATCAGAGAGATAAATATGGGACTAGGGTTTCATCCACCTTGATTTCAATGATGAGACATAAATAAAAGGTCGCCAGACTAATCTTATCATGATAAAGACTTAATTTACTTCATAAAGGGATCATCTCACTTTCGTGTAGACAATCATGCAGGGACCAATCCTCATTTTCGTGCAAGATTTATTCCAGGCTAATGATAAGTAAATCATCAATCAAAGAACTCAAAGATCACTTTCGTGCATCCGAATTCTAAGTTGATTGTCTCATGCGGAATCTCAAGGATCACTTTCGTGCATCCGAGCCTCAACACTAGTTTTACTTCTTTCTTCAGGATCCCATTGGTTATGATTCAAGGAGATTTCTTCAAATAGTGCAAAAGCATCATCCACAGTTTTACTCATAATAGCTCCCCCCGCAGAAGTATCAACAATTAGGCGGGTATCATAAAGTAAACCATAATAAAACGTAAGAATTAAAGTCCAATTTTCAAGGCTATGGTGCGGGCACTTCCGTAGTAAATCATTGAACCGCTCCCAAGCCTTGTTAAATGATTCTCCATTTTTCTGTGCAAAGTTCATGATTTGATTTCTCAATTGAATGGTTTTACTTGGTGGAAAGTACTTCATCAGGAAAGCGTTTGACAGTTGTTCCCATGTAGTTAATGCACCAGTAGGTCTAGAATGTAGCCAAAATCGTGCTCGGTCCCTGAGAGAAAAAGGAAATAATCTTAGTTTTAACGCATCATCAAAAACTTCATAAATCTTAATGGTATCACAATATTCAAGAAAAAAGATGTAAGTGTTGATAGGGATCTTCAATTGGATCTCCTCCAAATTGATTCTGCTGGATCATGGTCAAGAGGGCAGGATTAATCTCGAAATTATCGGCTTCAATGCTGGGTTTGATAATGCTAGAGTGTATTTTTGGTGACCTGGGGACAACATAGTCCCTAAGTAATCTCTGTCCTGCCATTGGAATTAAATTTCCTATATAGTCTAAGACAGGCAGATTAAGTAACTCAAGCAAACAAAGAAGAGGAAAAAGATAGAACATAAAATAAGCCTAGTCTAGCAATACTCTCAATATCTTCAATATTGACAAAACAAAGGTCCCCGGCAACGGCGCGAAAAACTTGATGTGATATGAAAGGACACACTTTTAAATACAAGCAGGTAGACTCGTTTCAAGTGTCGCGGCCAAAGGTATTGGCGTACAGGGCTATTGTCACTCCCTGGCACGCCTCCAAAAACTTGTTGTCCCTAACTTGTAGTGTCCGCAAGTGCACGGATACTCGAAGTAATAAAGTAAATATCGATCCCCAGAGAGACCTATGCTGTCAAGTACCGAGTAATTGATTTCTTCCTATCTAGGCAATCGAAAAAGAGAAAGGCAAGAAGAGAGCGAAAACACGCGGGAGAATAATGTCAGAGAGAAATTGAGACTAGGGTTTCATTCTCTTGGATTTCCACGACTAGATATATAAAGATGTTCATCAATCGAATTCTAACATGATAAAGACTCAATTTACTTCAAAAAGGGATTATCTCACTTTCGTGCAGATAACCATGCAGAGATAAATCTTCACTTTCGCGCAAGATTCATCCCAAGCTGAAGATAAGCAAATCATCAATCAAAGAACTCAAAGATCACTTTCGTGCATCCGAATTCTAAGTTGATTACCTCGAGTGGAATCTCGAGGATCACTTTCGTGCATCCGAGACTCAACACACATTTTACCTCTGGTTCTCCAATGTTCCGATCCTCACTTTCGTGCAAGATCTCCACGTTTGATACAATAACTCAATCCTAAGTTCATTAATATCATCATGGCAATTTAACTTACTAAAATAAAGAAATAAGAACTTAACCTAGTTTCCTACGGTGAGTTCCTATTAATCAATTTTAGGGTTCCAAGTTCTCAAGCAAATCACCTTTCAGTCCTTATTGCGAAAACTCTAAATCATGATGACAAAAAGCAAACTAAGGAGAATCTTAGAGCAATAATCGCATAGGTAAAATTATCAAAGTAGAATAATCATGATGAAAGTAAAAGATTATCTAGTCATTAAAAAAATCAAAGGAAATTACTCCCCCATGTCCCAAAATAAGTTCAAGCTAGAATGGTGAAGAAATTTCAAAATACCATAATTTCAGAAGATCAAAAATTAACAAGAACGGAGTTTTAGGAAAATACAGCACGGCTGTGAAATATTTCACAGCCATAATTTGCAACGAAAATGGTGAATAGTGGTGGTGCTTCTTCTTCCTTTGATTTCTCCTCAAATTGATTTCCTTTCGTTCTGAAACTTCTGGCACGTTGTCTCCTTCCCCAGGCGAAGCTTCAGTATGAAAATCATGGCCGGAGGTGCTCTGGATTGGTCGCGGCGGTTGATCCCTAAGCGGCGTGTACCATGATTTCTCCCTCAATAGTGGATGCAATTTGGGGCTTTTGGTGTCTGCCTGATCCTCTCGTTGTCCATTCCCTTTTTTCTTCTTACGACATCCAATTTAGAGCTCTGGATCGCCCGTAATAATCTCCACAAAAATCGGGCGTCGAAATCGACCTGGGAGTCGCGTTCAAAAACAAAAATACGGCAGTGTAATAGTTCACGACACTGCCGTAAAATCGCTCGAGTGTTCTGTTCTGAAAATGTTGGGAAATACGACACCGTAATATGGTTCACGACACTGCCGTAAAATCGGCTGAACTCTCTGGTCGGAAACGTCTAGAAAATACGGCCTGTTAAATAGTTTATGGCAGTGCCGTAATTTCAGCAATGGTCTCTGTTCCGAAAGTGCTCCAAAATACGACCGTGTAAAATCTTATGGCAGTGCCGTATTTTTCGCACAATCTTCTGATATGAAGTTTTCCCAAATTAGGCAGGTGCTCCGATATTACGGTATCGTATGGAAATACGGTACCGTAATATAGATTACGGCCTTGCCGTATTTTGGTTTGTTGCTCCGTTTTACGTGAAATTTGTCATGTGAACTCCTCTTGATGATGGTAGCTCTTCCATGTATTTGATTTTGCTTGAAAACGTCTTAAAATAGTCTCTTTTTACCTGAAAATCATCAAAAACAAAAATAGAAGTAGATTTTGCAATATTTGATAAATTCGGCATAAAAACAAGAAAAAGATCTTCAATTTAGCATGAAAAGATATATAAAATGGTACAAAATATACTATATATTTTGGTGTCATCAACTTAATGTCTCATCGTAGCTAGGAGGCAATAATGGTTGTCATTAGGTGTACCATAAGTCATATGAGAGGTTCAACTGACCAAGAGAGGATTTGCCCCTTCCTTAAATAGAAGCTTGTGTTGGGAAATCTCGGGGATATTTTACAAATTTTCAGAGATGCAAACACGTTGCGCAGCGGAAGAATACCCCCGAAACAGGCCAGTTCCAAAAACCCAGTGAAGATCGCATGCGAAAGAGTCGACACGATGAGATAGAAAGTACCTTGATTTAGGTGAGGCCGATGTCGTAGTAGGCGCCCAAGCGTGCGCCCTCTGCAGTCTCACACACACGGATGCCTCGAGCTCTCTTCTTCCATGCCCGGTGCTAGCCTTGGGAAGAAGATCCAAGTCTTGTGCTTATTCCTCTAGCCTTGCGCCACCTCCAAGGTGTATGCGCCAAGAGGAAGATGAGGAGAAGGAAGTCGCCAAACACCACCAAGTTCCTCACGCCAAGAGGAAGGGAAGAAGGTGTGTTGCGGCTAGGGTTGGATGGAAGAATTGTGCCACTAGCCTCTTGCTCTCACCCTCAAGAACTCGCCCTCAATTTTGATCACGCCTCAAGGAGAGATTAGTATCATGAGGGGAGGCGTCTATGGCTCTATTTATAGAGCAAGAGGCGGTTGAGTGTGTGGCCACAATTCAATTTGAGTGGGCGGCTAGGAGAGGATTTAGGAGTTTAATTATTTTAGGAATTAACCAAGTCCTAATCCAATTAGGACTCTAATTAATTGTTTAAATAATTAAATCCTAATCTAATTAGGATTCTAATTAATCATGATCAGTCCTAATCCAATTAGGACTCAAGTGGGCGACTTGATCAAGGTTCAAATTAAATTTTGAATCAAGTCCTAATCCAATTAGGACTCTAATTATTTATTTAATTAATTAAATCCTATTCCAATTAGGACTCTAATTAATTCAAATTAATCAGCCCATTTAATCCCACAAAAATAGGACTCTAATTAATTAATTAATTAGCTCCTATTTTATCATGATTAATTAAACTCACATGACGTATAGGCGCTAACCCTAGTCTAACTAGGGTTAAGCATGCGCCATCTCTTTTCTTCTCCTTAAGCCCATTAAGCCCAACTTTTCAATGGGCCCAGCCCAATGTCCATTATGCATGTTAACCAAGCCCATGGATCCAATCCAATTTAACCCTAGGTCAAATTGGGCTAACCATGGTTAATATGCTGTAAATGGAAGTTGGCTCCAACAAATCTCTTCCATCTCATCAGGCCCATTGGTGCTGATGAAATCTCCAGAATAGATCTTAGTTATCCAATAACTCGATCATAAGGCTTCCCGATCAATACGAGAACTCGAGTATCAAGGTGTGCGACCCTGTAGGTTCCTCTGACGTTGGCAGTGCTGACCCATGGTCACCACAAGCAGTGAGTGGCACCTAGCAGTGCATCGCTGCTACCCAAGTCATCGGAATGGATATCGACATCGACATCCCCATCATCGCAACCAGGTACAGATGCATTACAGTCTCTTTGCCGAACTGATATCCGATTGGCCAAGTGTGTCACCACTTGTTTCTATACAATCTCATGGCTATGACTAAATCAGGTCTAACCTGGGTATGGCCATACACTTTCAGTCATAGAACCATAGAGGAGCTCCATGGATATCATGCTTCCCTTAGGAAGGGGCAAATCCTATGTCTGTGCATTGACCTTCTCATATGGGTCGTGACATGCCCAATGACAACCGTTATTACCTCCCAACTACGACATGGTGTTAGGTTGTATCAAAGCATATCCCTAACCACATAGAATGGCCAATGACCTCAAGTCAAGGGATCAATGCATCTCCTATCACTTGTGAGGATAACTCGTGACACCAAGTCATTGCCTCACAGCGGGTCGGTCCAGTATATCTACCATTGATATACACATATGCCTGCGTTAGCACCTCATGCCTAACCAGCCCATATACTAGTCTTACAAGTACTATAGCTGTCCCATATCCACTAAGGTACATTGACTAGGGACAATAGTTTGAGCACAGATCCAATCTGTCTCCAGGGACATTATCATATAAGTACATATTCGCAGATGTAAACAAATAATGATAATGACAATGCCAGTATGATATAAATATCAATGTCAAGCAGTACAAGTAACAGACCAGAATTAGGTCCTTAGGGCATATAAACCAACAGCTTGATGTCCATAGGCCCCACATGGATGCATGATTGAAAGTGTATGGCTACACCCAAGTCAAAGCCTAATTTAGTCATACCCATTAGATTGAGTTAAATAAGTGTGACACACTTATCTAATCAGAATATCAGTTTGGCAAAGGGAGTATAGTGTGAAGGTACTTTATTGTGGTTTAGGGGATGTCGATGATAACAATCATTCCGATGACTTGGGTAGCAATAATGTATTGCTAGATACCCCTCTTTGCTTGTGATCACTGCCAATGTTAGAGGAACCTATAGGGTCGCCCACCTAGACACTCAAGATCTCATATTGATCGGATAGCCTTAGATCGAATCATTAGATGATTTAGATATGTTTGAGAGATTGATGTATCGTGGATGCATCTGATATGATGGAGAACTTCATATAGTGCTAGATTTTATTTTGACATCAGTTGACCTCTGGTTGACCTATGGGTGACCATTTTGATTTCGATTTATTAGGTCCTAATCGATAAGTCAAGTACTAGAGTTTGCATCGAATTGATTCAGTAGCTTATTGGTTTGATTAAGTGAAATCTAGATAGATCCATGGGCTAGGCGCATATTTCAATATATTTATTCAAATAATAAATAAATTAATTAAATTTATTCATGTCATAAGTCATAGGACCCACATAGATTCCTTTATATATAAGGGGCTTCGGGCTAGGCACATACATGTATTCTCCTCTTGCAACCCTAGTCGCCAAGGTGTCTTCTCCATTAGCCCTAGCGATCACCTTTGGAGAGTCGTGGCCTCTCCCATTCCTCTTGGAGGCATGAGCATCCTTGGGCAACTTCATGATGTAGGTGATGGGTGTAAGCACATTCAAATAACGAGTTTGCAAATTGATTTTGATTGATAAGTAGATAATAAGGAAAACCAATTTTAACTAACGGGTTTTGAAAACTAATTTTTTTTGTAGTTTTAGTAGTAGAGGGAAAACCGAGAATTACACTAATGAAAGCTGTAAATGTAGGAAGTACACTTACAGTGCAGTCCTCGAGTATCAAAGGACTGTGCTTCCCGATCATCACCGGTCCAACTCTGATGGAATGTGTAAAGGTGGAGCTTACAAGCAATCATAGTCAGATCCATAAATGTCATGGATTTTAATACACAATAAAGGATCAAGGGGGAGGTTACGCCTAAT
Organism: Costus lasius; assembly: GCA_027563935.2. NCBI lineage: Eukaryota > Viridiplantae > Streptophyta > Magnoliopsida > Zingiberales > Costaceae > Costus > Costus lasius. The sequence continues at coordinate 56,921,846 of CM050454.1, read as the reverse complement.
AGATTCCCTTGCTAATCCTAGATTAAACTAGAGAGAGGGGGGGGGGGGGGGGGTGAGTGGAGGGATAACAAAGGCGGGATGCGCCACTCCTTTGTGCCAAATCCTTGCACAAGCTTCAACTTAAAAATGCATATTAGTGTAGGAAAGATGTTCATAAAACAAAGTAAGGATTTAAGGGAGGAGACTTAGTCGAAATTGAAGAAGTCTTCATGAGGCCAAGTGTGACGACCTGGGTGTGCGGGATGCGTACCCACTTTCTATGTACTCATACAGGTTATGAGCAGGGCATAGACACCCTCACTTAGGTGAGGTGATGACACCAAAATATATAGTATATTTTGTATCATTTTGTATATCTTTTCATGCTAAATTGAAGATCTTTTGCTTATTTTTATGCTAAATTTATCAAATATTACAAAATCTACTTTCATTTTGGTTTTTCATCATTTTAAGGTAAAAAGGCACTATTTTGAGGCATTTTCAAGCAGAATCAAATACATAGATGAATTCACAACATCAAGAGGAGATCACACGTCAAATTTTAGAAGAATCAGAGCTTCAGAGCAAATTACAGCACCCCCACCATCGAATTTACGGCACCGTAATTGGACTGCACTCCCAGATCAAAATTATGGCACTACCATAAACATATTTACGGTGCCGTAATTTGGAGTTTTCTAGAACAGAGAAATTTGAGACATTACGGCACTGCTGTAACCGCATTACGGCCATAATTCCAAATCAAAAACGCAATTTTTAAGGGTCCGAATCTTGCGCGGACCATAACTTTTGATCTAGAGCTCCAAATTTAGATCTGAAAGATGCTGCGGACTCATATTTAAGAGGAGAAGAGGTAAGAAGTGGAAGTGAGAATTTTTATCTAGTATCGAAGGAGCAATTGACAGAGAGGTGGTTAGGGTTTGTCCTCACACTGAGAGGCGTAGAGGGCACCACTCGCCACGATTTTTACACAAAAGCTTTGTTTGGAGGTGGAGAGGACATACCAGAAGTTTCAAAGCCAAAGGATCTCAGACAAGGGAGAAATCGACAAAGGAGCGTCACTGGCACTGTTCGTCCCAGATTACGGCTATACCGTAATTTGTTCTCTCCCTCTGTTTTGATTTCCTACACCATGGATTATTGTACCTCTTCTTCCATGCATGCTTAAACACTTTTTGGGACATGGGGTGTAATCCCCCTTGATTTTTAATGATTAGATAACTTTTTACCTTCGTTAGAATAGTTTTATTATGATGATTCTACTTATGTGATTGTTTGTCTTTGATTCTCCATAGATTGATATTATTATTCATGTTTTAGAGTTCTCATAATAAAGACCAAAAGGTGACTTGCTTGAGAACTTGGAACCCTAGAATTGCTTCTTAGGAACTCTCTTAGGTTAGTTCTTAATTATTTGATTTTAGTGATCTTATTGCCATGATGATAATTTAAATCTAGGGTAGAGTCGAGTTGTCAAACGTGAAGATCTTGCACAAAAATGAGGATCGGAACGTTGGAGAACCATAAGTAGAACTTGTATTGAGTCTCGGATGCATGAAAGTGATCCTTGAGATTCCACTTGAGACAATCAACTTAGAATTTGGATGCACGAAAGTGATCTTTGAATTCTTTGATTGATGATTTACTTATCATTAGCTTGGGATAGATCTTGCGCGAAAGCGAGGATTGGTCCCTGCATGATTGTCTGCACGGAAGTGAGATGATCCCTTTATGAAGTAAATTAAGTCTTTATCATGGTAAGATTAGTCTGACGATCTTTTATCTATGTCTAGACATTAGAATCAAGGAGGATGAAACCCTAGTCCCAGTTATTTCTCTCTGATTATCTTTTTAGCATACTTTTCTGCATAGTTTACTTCCATCATATTCGGTTTGCTTAGCTAGTGAGAAAACATCTATTTGGTACTTAACACGTAGGTCTTTGTGATTCAATATTTTTATTACTTTGAAGTATCCGTGCACTTGCGGACACTACAAGTTAGGGACAACAAGTTTTTGGAGCCGTGCTAGGGAGTGACAATAGCCCTGTACGCCAATACCTTTGGCCGCGACACCTGAAACGAGTCTACCTGCTTGTATTTAAAAGTGTGTCCTTTCGGATCACATCAAGTTTTTGGCGCCGTTGCCGGGGACCTTAGTTTTATTAATATCAAAATAGTTGTTAGTATTGCTAGACTAAGTTTATTTGTTTTAGATTTAACTTTATTTTCTATTTTTGCAGGTTTTGGATTTTCACAAGTTGTTACGGAGCTTGTATTTCTGAAATCTGTGAATTTACTTGTGTTTTACATTTTTTTATATATATTCTGAATTTTTTTTTAATTAATTGGTGTTGGATTATCTTTCTGTTCTTGATAGATTTGATAAATATGTCTTTTCATCACAATCCATGGGCATCTCAAGGAAGTAAGGTATACATGCCACATGCGGACATATTGAAATTACACTCTATTCCTTCTATTAGATGCAATATCTGTAAATGTAATGATCATTATGCTTATAAATGTCAATTTAGAAATCATACAAATCCCAATTTACCATGTTATCAAGATGATTATTATTATCCTAGTTGGGAAAATCAATATTCTTTTTATGACAATTGCTCTGATCATGTTTCTGAACCATACTTTGAGGACACTAAGGAATCTAGGTTAGAATCCATGCTTGAAAAATTCATGACAAATCAAAACCAAATCATGACAAATAGAAGTAAAGAAATTGAAGATCTTAAGGGAATAATTGGTCAGCTTGCTTCTCAAGTAGAATCTTTAACTGCTAATTCTGAAATTTTGGAAACCCAGTTAGCACAACAAGCATGTTTATTTGAGTTTGAAACTGAAGAACTTGATTTAGAAAATTTTCCCTCTAATCATGATTGTTTTGAGATTGAGCCTTATGTGAACATTAATGTATCTCACTCTGATTTTGATAATTCTGAAATTGATTCCTTTGATAATATATTATTGGAAAAGGTTGAGGAAAATGAAATTGAAAAATCTTCTTTTGATGAAATTGATGCTTTTGATGATATATCATTTATGGTTAAATCTGATGAGTTTGAAAATTGTGATATTCATGTACCTCAATCTGATTTGGGTGAAAATTTTGAAATTGATGATAAGCTATTTATTGATAGATATGAGGAAATTGATTCTCAAATTAATTCTTTTGTGAAATTTGATGAATTTGACTCTGATTCTAATGATGAATTATTTGTGGAAAAGCATGAGGAAATTGATTTTGACAAATCTCATTTCGATTTGGATGATAATTTTGAAATTAATAAATTATTTGATTGTGGGCATGATGAACTTGACAAAGATTTGCATATTACAAATATTGATGAACCTCATGATGGTACTTTGCCCATATCTGATATTCACTCTTCTGATGTATTTGAGAATTTATGCTTTATTGAGGAACTTAATTTGAGACATAGACATTATTTTGATGATCCAATGCTTATATCTTTTGATGAAAGTCCTATGGCAATTGAAGATTTAAATTTGAAGAAAGGACTTATGATTTTGCTTACTGACAAATATAGGAAGATCATTGAAAATCTTAATTTTGACTTCCGCATATTTAAGAAAGCCACGGTGATTGCAATTTACATGAAATTCTGGATATTTGGGTTTGTGGCTAAACTTTTTGGACAGCGGAAAAAGAAAAAATTGCATGCTCTTTATTTTGGTACTGATTCACCTACTTCACTATGAGATTTGATTTTTGGTCAAGCTATGGACCTAAAAATTAGCGCTTCTTGGGAGGCAACCCAAGCAATCTTACTTAGCTTAGTTTCCTTTATTTTAGTTTATTTTTAGAATTAATTTTTCTTCTCCTTTTGCAGATAAAATCAATTTTTACGCAAAATACGGCACTGCCGTAATAATTTGTACGGTGCCGTAATTTCACTGTTTTCTTTCCCGAGAGTTTTAGTGTTTTACGGCACTTCCTTAACCGTTTTCACGGTACCATAATTTTTGAATTTTTGAATTTTTGAAAATTTGAATTTTTGAATTTTGAAAATTTGAATTTTGAAATTTGAATTTTTCAATTTTTCAAAAAAAGAATAAAAAAAAATCTGACTGATTTTACGGCAGTACCGTAAAAATTATTACGGTACCATATTTCCTGTATAATCTGATCCGAGAATTTGTGTCAATTACGGCACTGCCGTAAAGAACATTACGCCCGTAATTTTTGAACTGCTTTCTGCTTATCCGAGTAGGTGTTTTCTCGCTGCGATTTTAAGAATCCGGGTCACAAAAATTTTTGATCTTTGGCACCATCACGAAGTACTCATCTTTGTCTATCAACTGGATATTTTTTTCTAAATTTTAAAGTCCATGGATCATTCTAAAACCCATAGCAACGTTTCGATTCTGATTAATTTCTGCAGCAGTTTTTCTTGACTATTCTGATTAGCACTTTTGCTGCAGCTTTTTAAGATACTTTAATGACTTGAAACCCTGATTTTTCATATGGAATATGAAGAACATGTGTCATTCTATCTTGTTGATTAATTGTTTTCATGATTTTATTTTCTGATCATTTTAGGACACATGGCAACTTTTTGAATCTGATTAACTTTTGTGCAGTTTTTGCAGTTTTGTACTCTGAGTAGCCTTCTTTCTGCTGATGCCCTAAATTCCTAAAAGATTTTGATCCTTCAATTTTTATACACCTGAAAAGAATGAGCTTTATTCTATTACTTGGTTTTGTCTATTTTCCTTTTGGATCATTAAATTTTATTCTAGGGTATGGCTATTTTTCATAAAAAATTCAAAAACTGCACTATTTGCTTTCTACCTGTTATTGCTTCTTCTACCTCCAGATCTAGAAATCTTCAAGAGCAACTGTCTTCCACCTCTAGCCACCACTGCATCTGCCTCTGACATCACTGTTTCCAGCCGTCGACACTGGATTATACCATCTGCAGATTCTTACTTCTACTGCCTCTATTTCCATTGATTTGATTTATTTATGCAGCAGACTCTTCATTAGTGATTGATTTTTTTTTATCTATGCAGTGCTATCTCTCACACCCATCGTCCGACGATCTCACCTCCAGGACTGTATTCTCTAGCAGACCACTAGAGATTACTCACTCTACTATCGGCACCATCACCATCTTTGCTAGCAGCTTTTCAGCTAGCCTCTGTTCACCCTCTACTTCTTGCCTACTCGATTCTTTCCACCGGCATCCTCTTCAGACCTCCAGTGACATCTCTGATTCTCCCTTGAGAGAATTATTTTTGAGACTAATTTTAGACTGAGCCTTATGTACCTTAAATTTACAGGTAAAATTTTCGAAAGGCACATACTTGGACCTTGCAGCATTTGCCCGACACTATTTTTGGTCTGAGCCTTATGTATTTTCGGTCAGAGCTTACCATATAGTTTTCTGAGTATTATTTGCACTCTCTTATTCATGATTATTTCATATGGTTGCATCTTTGATTTACTTTTGATGTATCACTCACTGAGATTTCTATTCGATGTGGTCTCTTGAATATATCATTTTACACTTTTGGCCATGATTGTGTGAGTTTGATACTTCACACCTTTTGTAGTGATTTTGACATATTTTGATGATTAAAAAATTTTATGACCTGAATCCATGTGATGAGAGGTTTATGGATTTTCCTATGATGATGAATGTGTTCATGCTTGTGATTAGGTCTAGATCTATTATGTTGAATTTATTTCTCTAATACATATTTGCCTTTGGAATTTTTCATTGGTTGATGCATGAAATTTTGGGTAGATATGTTATTTGAGGAATAAAATCTAAAGGTGAAACTACTCCTTTAAATAAAATGAGCATATGAGTATGATTACTGAATTGATATCGATTGATCAACCTGGTAGATGTTTAGTCTATTTTGCTATTTGTTGGGAAAGAAGAATCCAAGATCCATAAAAATAGTGAGAGACTCCCCTACTTGGCACTGTGTAAAATTGATAGTGGTACCTAAGACATGAGTTAAAGTTTATGCATGAAAAATAATGAGAGATAAAAAGAATAAGACTCCCCTACATGGCACTGTGTAAAATTGACAGTGGTACTGAAGACAAGGGTTGGAGTCAAAAATAAAAAAAAGTGTATCTAAGTGGGTACATGCCATCTTTACAAAAACAAACAAAATACATAAAAAAAAATGTGTGGAAAAAGATCTTGGAAACCTAATTCCTGTAAACAAATGTATGATAGATTTGAACTGAAAATTGGGTGAAATCATGAGATTGAATATTCTATTTATTATACAAGTTGCAAAGTTTTATTTGATTGAGTTGAGGATCTAGAAGGTTGAGTTCTAAGAATGATATGTTTATTTGAAGTTTTGGGAAACAATTGATGGAATTTTTCATTGATGATTGTATTTTAGAAATTTATTGAGCATGAAAAGGTTTATCTTTTAGTCAATTTTTGATTCTTGCTTGAGGACAAGCAAAGTTTGAGCCTTATGTGTTTGATGACACCAAAATATATAGTATATTTTGTATCATTTTGTATATCTTTTCATGCTAAATTGAAGATCTTTTGCTTGTTTTTATGCTAAATTTACCAAATATTGCAAAATCTACTTCCATTTTGGTTTTTCATTATTTTCAGGTAAAAAAGAACTATTTTGAGGCATTTTCAAGTAGAATCAAATACATGGATGAATTCACAACATCAAGAGGAGATCACACTTCAAATTTCAGAAGAATCAGAGTTTTAGAGCAAATTACGGCACCCCCACTATGGAATTTACGGTACAGTAATTGGACTGCACTCCCAGATCAAAATTACGGCACTACCATAAACATATTTATGGTACCGTAATTTGGAGTTTTCCAGAACAGAGAAATTTGAGACATTACGGCACTGCCGTAAACCGCATTACGGCCGTAATTCCAAGTCAAAAACGTGATTTTTAAGAGTTCATATATTGCGCGGACCATAACTTTTGATCTAGAGCTCCAAATTTAGATCCGAAAGATGATGCGGACTCGTCATTAAGAGGAAAAGACCCACGAAGTTGAAGGGAGAATTTTGATCCAGTATCGAAGGAGAAATCGACAGAGAGGCGGTTAGGTTTTGTCCTCACGCCAAGAGGCGTAGAGGGCACCTCTCATGGTGATTTTTACACAGAAGCTTCGTTTGGATGTGGAGAGGACATACCAAAAGTTTCAAAGCAAAAAGATCTCAGACGAGGGAGAAATCGACAAAGGAGCGTCACCGGCACTGTTCATCCTAGATTACGGCCGTACCGTAATTTGTTCTCTCCCTCTGTTTTGATTTTCTACACCATGGATTATTGTACCTCTTCTTCCATGCACGCTTAAACACTTTTTGGGACATGGGGTGTAATCCCCCTTAATTTTTAATGATTAGATAACTTTTTACCTTTGTCAGAATAGTTTTATTATGATGATTCTACTTATGTGATTGTTTGTCTTTGATTCTCCATAGATTGATGTTATTATTCATGTTTTAGAGTTCTCGCAATAAGGACCGAAATGTGACTTGCTTGAGAATTTGGAACCCTAGAATTGCATGTTAGGAACTCTCTTAGGTTAGTTCTTAATTATTTGATTTTAGTGATCTTATTGCCATGATGATAATTTAAATCTTGGGTAGAGTCAAGTTGTCAAACATGGAGATCTTGCACGAAAGTGAGGATGGAACGATCAAGAACCATAAGTAGAACTTGTGTTGAGTCTCAGATGCACGAAAGTGATCCTTGAGATTCCACTTGAGACAATCAACTTAGAATTCGGATGCACGAAAGTGATTTTTGAATTCTTTGATTGATGATTTACATATCATTAGCTTGGGATAGATCTTGTGCGAAAGCGAGGATTGGTCCCTGCATGATTGTCTGCACGAAAGTGAGATGATCCCTTTATGAAGTAAATTAAGTCTTTATCATGATAAGATTAGTCTGGCGATCTTTTATCTATGTCTAGACATTAGAATCAAGGAGGATGAAACCCTAGTCCTAGTTATTTCTCTTTGATTATCTTTTTAGCATACTTTTTGCATAGTTTACTTCCATCATATTCGGTTTGCTTAGCTAGTGAGAAAACATCTATTTGGTACTTAACACGTGGGTCTCTGTGGTTCGATATTTTTATTACTTCAAAGTATCTGTGCACTTGCGGACACTACAAGTTAGGGATAACAAGTTTTTGGAGCTGTGCCAGGGAGTGACAATAGCCCTGTACGCCAATACCTTTGGCCGCGACCCCTAAAATGAGTCTACCTGCTTGTATTTAAAAGTGTGTCTTTTCAGATCACATCATGAGGCATGATGTAGAAGGGGGCCAATCAATGTTGGTGGGAATAAAAATATTAATACATATGTTAAGATGTGTTTGCAGATCATCCACTGAGGAGCAGTGGGTCTCAACGCATAATGTTTTCCTTGGGTTAGGCCCGGGGGTAAGAGGGAGCATGACGTGTCATAGTGCACGGGCGATGCATTGCCAAAGTCATTAAGCATGCACACGGGGGTGCGTGGGTATTGGCGCGGAGCATGGACACTACAAGGGTGCATCAGCACAACACTTGAAGAGCACTAGAGCATAGCAAGGGCTGATGCATAGAGTCGCAGACTATTCAGAAGACTAGGGCCTGGGTAAGACTTGAACCTAAGACCGAGGGGCATGCCAGAGACCTGTATGTTTGGGGATGCTGACTCAACATGCAGGTTGTGGGGTCATTTTTGACCATGTTTAATATGATTGATCTTTTCAAATTCACCTTAAATTAATAAGGCTTTTTGCTTAATGGGTTATGACTTCCAATGAATGCAAGCACTCATTGTTAATTACCCGTGAAGTCAGGGCACCTTTGATTAAGAGATCTATATAATAAACAACATTCCACAAACTGGAGGGCAAAAATATTTTGTAAATGTCATATCGATACATGGCTCATGAACAACTTAAAATTTAAATATTTGGCCTTGATGGCTTGTGAATATTTGAACTTGAGATACTTGGCTTTAATGACTTGTGAGTATTTGAAATTGATTTGCACTCAGCCTTGATGACTTATGAGCATTTGAGCTTGATTTGTGCTTGGCCTTGATGTCTAATGAGCATTTGATTTTTTGCTTGGCCTTGATGGCTTATGAGCATTTGAATTTGATTTGGTACTCGACCTTGATGGCTTGTGAGTATTTGAACTTGAGATACTCGGTTTTGATGATTTATGAGTATTTGAATTTGATTTGTGCTCGGCCTTGATGGCTTATGAGCATTTGGATTTGATTTGTGCTCGGCCTTAATAGCTTATGAGCATTTAAATTTGATTTGTGCTCGGTCTTGATGATTTGTGAGCAGTTGAATTCGACATGTGCTCGATTTTAACGACTTGTGAGCATTTAAATTTGACAAATATCCGGCCTTAGCAACATATTGGATATTTGATTTGAGAGATTACCCGGCTTCAATGGCTTGTTGGGTAAAGATATCCAGCCTTGCGGCGTGTTGGATATTCAATTTCAGAAGTTACCCAGCCTCAAAGGCTTATTGGGTAAAGATATCCGGCCTTGCGGCGTGTTTGATATTTGATTTGAGAAATTACCCGGCCTCAATGGCTTATTGGGTAAAGATATCCGGCCTTGCGGCGTGTTGGATATTTAATTTGAGAAATTACCCAGCTTCAAAGGCTTGTTGGGTAATCGATTTGAGAAATACCCGGCCTCAATCACTTGTTGGGTATTTGGATTTAAAAAAATATCTAGCCACAGCGGCTTATTGGATATTTTGTTCTGGAAAATATCTAGCCGTGATGGCTTTTGGATATTTGGAATTGGTTTGGCCCTTGGTAAGCATTTTAAGTGATGTCTGCTCGATCTTAATGACTTGTGAGCATTTAAACTTGATTTATGCTCGGTCTTGATGACTTGTGAGCGCTTTAACTTGATTTATCATGAGGAATAATTATTTTATCTTGGAGCATCACATACACAGTATCATATTGAGGAACTACGCCCTGATGACAAGCATCGATGTACGCATCTCCCAAACAATATTATATCATGATATGATGGGTTTGATCAAAATCAGTTGAGTGAGTTAATTAACTCATATTCAACAGGATGACATATATGTTTTAATTTAAAACCAAGACTATATTTGGGAAGATTGGACTTAATTTTATAGAGGTAAATACCTAGATTATATTAATGACTATCTATTTGACTCATGTTGATGAAAATCATCTTTAGCAATCAAATATATGATTTTCTCATAGCCATTGATCTACTTTCATAGATCTATCTAATCCAACACTCAGATCGAGAATCCGACATCATATTTGGAAAGATCAGGTTCAATTTAATAGGGATCAACTCCCTGAGCATATCAAATCTCAACCGATTGACCTAGACATGTCCAGATCATTGTCAGCCGTTGATTATTAGATCAAATTCATCTTGATCATTCATTTAAATTCACAGATATGTTTCAATCTAGACTTTGGATCAAAAATCAGATATCATATTGGAGAGATCAGGTTTGACTTAGTAGGGATCGACTCCTTGATCACATCAAATGTCAACCAATTGACCTAGATATGCTCAGATTACTTTCAGCCGTCGATTTACGTATAAATTTGATTTATCATGACTGTTCATTTAAATTCACATATTTGCTTAAATCCAAATCTCAGATCAAAAATCCGATATTATATTTTGAAAGAGCAGGGTCGAGATAGTAGGAATCGACACTTGGATCATGTCAACCGTCAATGGATTGGCCTAGATACGCTCCGAACATTCTCAGCCATTCATTTTATATTTAGATCTGAGCCATTAGATTTGAAATGGATGAATCTGATACGTTGATTTCAATTTATTAAACCGGATTGATTATAATTGTCTGATTTCGTGTGAAGTAATCACGATCATTAGATTTGATGTAGATCTAGATCGTTGATTGGAACTTAATAAATCTAGACCATTGATTTCAATTTTTTAAGTTCACACTAATCTCGACCATTCGATTAAGATGAAAGTAATCTTGACTATCGATTTGATTTGGATTTGAACCGTTGATTTCATGGGATGAATCTGATTCGTTGATTTGAATTTATTAAACAGGCTAGATGTCAGTTGTTCGATTTTATTTGAATTAATCTGGAGTGTCGATTTGATGAAGATTTGGACCGTTGATGTGTTTTAACAGATCTGGACCGTTCATTTGATTTCTTCGTTACACGCAACTACGGCGGCGGCATTCGAAGATTAGGGTTCATTGTCGCCGCCTGATCACTGCTCCTCTGGCCAATCAGCTCTGCCAGTGCCTTCCCTATGTCGAGAAGGACTCATGGCCGGAGTTTGATGCCTTCCCGTAGAGTATTGGCGGCAAATCGATGATTTATGTGGAAACAGGGGCGCTGGTGGTTTTTCGTTCGATTCCTGTGATCTGGTCATCAGATGGCCGGATCCTTTAGGCTGTAGCTTCGTGGGCATGAGGAGAGTATGCATGCGTGATTTTAGCGAGATCCATCAATCGGATTTTGAGTTCTTATAGTAGAGTGTTAGCGAACGAAGAAAACTTCCGGGTTGAGGCTTTGTACCTGAGCATCTGCGTTCATAGTTAGATGATACTGTTGTCATCAGGCTTCGAGAGATGAAAATAAAATTTCCTTCTCTTCTAAAAAGAAATAAGTAACATGTGCAATTTCACATGACCCTTAAAATCAGAACAACAACATCGTAACGAGGGGATATAAAGATCCTAGGAAAAATATAAGGATATAGAATCCCAAAAAATGAATTTGAGGGATATAAAGATCCCTGGAAATAATTTTGAGGGATATAAAGATCCCAGGAATGTTAGAGGATGTAAAAATCTCAAGAAATAATCTTGAGGGATATAAAGATCCTAGGAACGTTGGGGGATATAAAATCCCAGGAAATAATTTTAAGGGATATAAAGATCCTAGGAATGTTACGGGATATAAAATCCCAAGAAATAATTTTGAGGGATATAAAGATCTCAGGAATGTTAAGGGATATGAAATTCCAGTATGAGATCCTTGAATACTATCTTCTCTTCTCTTTCTTTTACTTTTCTTCTCTCTCATTCTCCTCCTCTAATTGCCGAGAGATGCTTCTCTAATTCTTCTCTCAATTTCTCTCCTCAATTTCTTCTTCCCTTTTTTTTTGTTGCCGAGAGCTCCTTCCCATTTTTTTTATGCCTCTTCTTTCTTCTTCAGCCCAATCTCCTTTTTCCCCTTTTTTAGCCCCTTACTTTTTTTAGCCGAGAGCCATCCACCTCTTCCTCTTTTATTGCTCTCCTCTTGTTGCTACCGAGAGATATCCCCTCCACTCCTTTTCTTTTGTTGCCGCCACTCCTCCTCAATTTCTCCTTCCCTAGATTTTTTCTTCGGCTCCTTGCTTTTTCTTTGTTGCTGAGACTCGCCCCCCACCTCTCTTTTTTTGTGTTGCCGAGACTTGTCTTTATAAGAAAATATTTGCCTCTCTCTCTTTTTTTTTAATTATGGCAAGATCCACAATAGATTACTTCAAGGTGATTTGATTATTTCCCTATTTATTTTATTGCTTTCCTTTTTTTTTCTTACCAAGCGTGGATGTTGTGCAATTCTAATTTCTCCCCCTTTTTATTACTTTTTTCCATATATCATCTCCTGATTTGACTTCACATAATTTAATTGTCAACAATTTTGGCACATTCGATTATTCTCCCTTTTTCAACTTCCTTTTTTATTATATTACTATTTTTAATGGACTTGATTTTTTTTATTTGATTTGATTTTTTGTACGTCTCCAATTTTTTGCATAGTCAAAATCTATTTTGACTTTATTATTTAAGTGAAAATTTATGGTTCAACACAGGTGTTGTTGCTGATATCTAGAGGAGGGGCAAGCTTGATGTAGCTACTTCCCCTTTGCATTGGCGCAACATGTAACCAACCATGTCATGGGCGGTTACCATGTTGTGGCCGAAAATGGCAAAGCAACAAAAGTCACTTGCAGCTAACATTTGGAGGGTTGCCTGTGCATCTTGTGAGAGACATCTTCCACTTTGGCATAAGGGATAGAGACAACATCTTCATTTCCTTGCTTATGGCGAGTTAAAGAGAACCCTTTAGTGGTAGGGTGCGGCTTCTTGAGGAGACAAAGAGGCTGAGACTTGAAGATCATCCAAGGAGGTTCGGATACTTGTTTGAGTTTCCTTGGAGCTTTGCGGCCATCTTCTCCAGTGACGATGGGTTTTCCAGCGCGTGGTTGGTTCTTGTATGACATCTTAAAGAGGTCACATTGATCTCTTAAGGTACTCATTTATTGCATTGAGTGAGTGTGATTGTTGTACAAAACATTGTCTTTATAAATCGGCTTGAGTCCGATAGTTGAGGTTTTGTGTATCCTCATCTCACTTTGGGTTAAGGGTATTTTCCTCATTCTTGTGGTTTTGTGGATTTGTGCCCTTACTATGTTCTTCACTATGTTCTCTATTGTGACATGCGCTCTCACTGTGATAGGCACAAGGTCATTGTGTAGTTGTGGATATATTGCTCTAGGACTTGGTGTGTAGTGTTAGTGTTTATGCCCTAGGACCTCAGGATGGTCCATTGGGATATGTGTATCACATTAGTTGATAGATGAGTTATCCTGACATTGTCATTGTCATGCAAGTTTGTACATCTGCGCATATGTACATTTGCATATACAATGTCCCTAAGAGATAGATTTTATCTGCTCTCTATGTTTATCCCTGGTCGAGAATCATGGTGGATATGGGACAGCTATGATTTGCTTGAGACTAGTATATGCGCTGGTTGAGCACGGGTTGCTAACGCAGGCATATGGGTATATCAAGGGAGATATACTGGATCGACCCATCGTGAGAATTCATCTCGGTGTCACGAGATGAATATCACAGTGACAGAGTTACGCTTGTCCTAGACTTGAGGGCATTGGTATCTCTATATAGTGATTGATGTACTTTGATGCAACCTAACGCTTCGCCGTAAAAGGGAAGTCATAACAGTTGTCATTGGGTATGTCATAAGCCGTATGAGGCATTCAATGTGCCAATAGAGGATTTGCCCCTTCCTTACGAGGAAGCTTGATTGTCCATGGCGCCCCTATATGGATGACTGAAAGTGTATGGCCATACCCAGGTGAGAACCAGATTTAGTCATGCCATATTATTGGGATTAACAAGTGTGACACACTTGCCCAATCTGGACATCAGTTGGCAAAAGGACAAAGCTGCACTTGTATTTTGTCGTAGTTTTAGGGGATGTCGATGATGACACCATTCTGATGACTTGGGTAGCAATGATGTACTGCTAGGTGCCATTCATTGCTTGTGATGATTTAGTCATCACTACCAACGTCTGAAGAACCTACAGGGTCGCACACCTTGACACTCGAGTTCTCATACTAATCGTTTAGCCTCTGATCGAGTCATTGTGTGATTCAGATCTTTTTGGGGAACTAATGCATTGAGACTTTTATAAAGGAGATGATTTTTTATTTTTGTTCATGTTTGACCACTAGTTGACTCTAGTGGACCACGTTTGATCTCTGTTGACCTGTGTTGTCAAAGTGAGTCAAACAAGGGTCTTGGTGCAAGTTTGGGCTTGGCACTTTAGTCACATGAATAAAATAAAATTATTAATTGGCAAGAGAATTTTTCTCTTGGCTAATTAATAAGCTTGGGCGCAATTTACAACTAATTGCATCTGAGAGGATTCGAACCCGTGATTCTTAATTGTGAGTAGGCGCTTATGCTCATTATCCCACATGGGAAAAATCTCCAATGTGCGTCTGGCTCTGCTATTATAAATAGAGAGGCCCACCTAGGAGATTTTTGTACCAGACTCTTCTCTTGTTTCTAGTTGTCGCCTCCCCTCTGCTCCTTGGCGTGAGGGTCTAGGAGGTGACGACAATAAAAGTTTTTCGGCATCAAAGGTTGGGACAAGTGGCAGTGATACCCACTCCTTGTCGCCAACACCCCTTCTTCTCCTTGGCATTGGCGCAAGTTGAGAAGATCAAGAGGCGTGGAACTCATCTCCCGAGGCTAGCATCCAGCGCGGAGATTGGACAGGATTCGAGGAGTTCGTGTGTGCGCGATTGCAGAGGATGGGCCCTTGCGCGTCTTCATCATCGGCTGCTCCTAAAAGTTGCTTGATAAGGTTCCACTCTTCACATCCTTCGGTTTTCTCTCATAAGTGATCCTGGTGTTTCTGGAATTCTGTTTCGGACCTCCGCTTCCATTGTATTTAAGTTTTTTTGAGGTCCAGGGATTCCCAACAATGGTATTAGAGGGATCTTACGAGGCCCGAAGGTGTCTTTTCTTCATGCGCCTACCTCATGTCATGAAAATTATTTTCACCCCGTGGGACACACCCATTTATCTTCAGGAGGCGTGTGGTGACAATGATTTCCCCAGTCTGGTTAAAACTCTAGACGTGCCTTCCGCAAGGAAATCGTTGGCCCTGAGTATAACGGTCAGGTCAGACTTGACTAGACTTTTCATATGTGGTGGTTCACATGATGAAATTTCTATAGGCACCCTTAAGAAGTTAAGGCTTTGTGCTGTATCCAGCCTCCGTTGGACACAAAGTGCTTGAACTGTCTTAAGAAGGGGAATTGCTGAGTTGCAATTGGCCAGGGGCCTACCTCAGGAAGCATGCGTCACCTTGTGCAGTACATCCCACCTCCGTGGGACGCAAGGCCGTGTACGAAACGAGGATCCCATCTCACTAAGGAAGTCGCGTGACTTTTCGATCGATTTTTGAGGATTATCGATTTGAATAAAATAGTGAGAAATAATCATTTGTAAAAGGTCAGAATAAATGATTGAATTGTGATACTGATATGCTCTTGTTTGTATTGTAGATGGCTTCTACAAGCAATAACAACAGCAGACTGTCATTCCGTTCCTTCCTTGAAAGGGAGAAGTTGACTGGAGTTAACTTCATGGATTGGTATCGGCACTTGTGGATAATCCTCAAGCAGGAGAAGAAGTTGTATGTCGTAGAGCAAGTGCTTCCGCCTCACTCGTCATCCTCAGCCCGCATGGCTGAACGGGATGCTTTTCGCAAGCATCAGGATGATGCCCTGGATGTTGGCTACCTTATGTTAGCCACGATGTTGTCCGAGTTGCAGATGCAGTATAAGGATCAGAATGCATTTCAAATCATCACGCATCTAAAACAACTGTTCGAGTTGCAGGCTAGAACAGAAAGGTTTGAAACATCCAAGGTTGCTTTTCAGTGCAAGATGCTTGAAGTTGCTCTAGTGGGACCACATGTACTCAAGTTGCTTGGGTACTTGTCGCATCTCACTAGACTAGGACACCCGATGGATCAGGATGTGGCTACGGACCTTATCTTGCAGTCGCTGCCTTCGAGTTATAGCTCTTTTATCATTAACTTCAATATGAACAAAATAGCTTGTTCTCACGAGGAGCTGCTAAAACTGCTGGAAGCGACTGAGAAGGAAATGGTCAGGTCCAAACCCAAGTCTGTTCTTATAGTCTCCAAGGACAGTAAGAAGCGGAAAAGGGTTAAGGGCAAGTCCAAGGCCAAGGCACTGAAGAAAGGCAGGGTGAGGGAGAACAAGTGCTTCAACTGTGGCTAGGAGGGCCATTGGCGCAAAGACTACAAGCATCCTCAGAAAGAGATGAAGAGAAGTAACCCTTCGTCTTCAGGCTCCGATAATTTTATTACAAAATCCTATATTGTCTATTTCCATACGTGGGTATTTTATACCGCATGGTGAGACTGATATCTGCAAAAATATGCAGAAGCTCCAGAGAAATAGGACATTGATGACAGTAAGAAAATCTTGCTGGAGCATTGATGCTGCCGAGCTATTTTTCATTTGTCATTGATAGGATTGTTTTATTTTTGCAAACATGTAGTTGACATTGTATCTGTTCCTTTGGAGTAGAGTTTTTGGAATAAAAGGAATTTGACATTCTTTTCATTTGCAAATCTCTTGTCATTACATTGTGCAAAATAATAAGGTAATAAAATAACTTGAATTTAATAAGTGGTTCAAATTGAATGCCAATCTTCTGACTCAGATATTTTATCATAAACAAGTGCTGCATCCACTGACTTCATGCACATGAATTCTTGGATTCGAACTCCTTCTAGGAGATTGACAATCTTAACCTCTTTCGAGATGTGACAGATGGGCAAAGACTTGTTTGCTGATAAATGTTTTTCATCAAATGAGGTGAAGTGGAAAGGTCAAAAGATAGGAATTCATGATATTACCAAAATATTTATGGAACCAGCTTATCAGAATTCATAAGTGATCTTCAGTCCAGGTTGGATGAAGAGTACTTGAGCCACAGGTGACTATCATAGTGAGTATGAGGTCTGCTCATTGCTCATAACTCAAAAAGAACACCTTGGAAGGTGGTTTTAGTGGGAGGAATTAAAAGTCAACCATATCTGTACTGAGGTTATGTTGATAGTTTTTTCGACACTGAACTATTTCATCTTAAATGTATCTCCAGGTAAGGAGATGACATGACTAATTATCAAGATCTATATATGTGAGACTTTGGGGGTCATATATCTAAATCTAGCGACATGGAATCAAGATCTGATAACTGTAAGTGGAGTATCCTAAATTGGCTTAGGGATACTAATTTCCATAGTCCCACAGGAGAACAAACGATTGTTGCTCTTGATGCAGTTTTTCTTGGAAATGTATTTCCTTGAAAATGGCAAGTGGGAGGAAATTGTGACTTGGATTCAGTCCAAGGTCAGCCACCTAGCACAGATGGTCAAAGATGAAATCTGAGCCTCGTATATAGGATGTGGGGCAACCTAGGTTCAAAAAGTGTGGGAAAAAGGCTGAATCGATTCATGTGTGCTTGTGTTATGGGTAACTCCTAACTTGGACAATGAGTCTTCACCTTATAGTACCTAAGTTCAGTGGGAGCTTGATGACATCTCTGGTCTTGTATGTTGAGGACATACAGATCATCAAAGATGATATCCCGATCCTTCACTTGGTGAATAGATGATTGAGAAATGTCTTGTGATGAATGACTTAGTGAACATCACCTATGGGGTAGGTGTGAGAGTTTTTGGATAAGTCTAAGAAACTCCAAGTGCTAAGTCAGATAACATACATCGATGATGGTATGTTATAGACCAGATATGGTTTGTACCGAGAGCATAACCAATGGATACTAGGTCCAATCCAGGTGCATGGCACTGGATAAGGAATGAAGAACACACTTAGGTTCTACGAAGAACTAAGGGGTGGTTCTTGGTTAGTAATGATAAGAAATGCTCAGTGGATTCACTTGGTAGCTTATTCCAGTCAGACTAGTGATAGTCTAGCTGTAGTGGTGCTAGAAGCTTTGGGAGCTTCAGAGCAGGCTACTTAAAAGCAGAGTATGCAAGTGCTTTTGGGAAGCAGTGGGAGTTCTTTGTTTAACTTCGCAGGCGTACTCAGATGCTTATACCTTGTCTTGGGGACAGAGGTACTTGAGATATAGCAGATATGAGCACTGATACAATCATGATAGGCCCATAGACCAATGCTCTGGCGCAGGAGGAGCGTGGCAGGTCGTGCATAGGACACGGTGTTGAGGTTGCTCAATGCAAGGTCCTAGTGCAAGTGGGAGATTGTTAGTGTTTATGCCCTAGGACCTAAGGATGGTCCATTGGGATATGTGTATCATATCTAGTTGATAGATGAGTTATCCTGGCATTGTCGTTGTCATGCAAGTTTGTACATCTGCGCATATGTACATTTGCATATACAATGTCCCTAAGAGATAGATTTTATCTGGTCTCTATGATTATCCCTGGTCGAGAATCATGGTAGATATGGGACAGCTATGATTCGCTTGAGACTACTATATGCGTTGGTTGAGCACGGGTTGCTAACGCAGGCATATGGGTATATCAAGGGAGATATACTGGATCGACCCGTCGTGAGAATTCATCTCGGTGTCACGAGATGCATATCACAGTGATAGAGTTACGCTTGTCCTAGACTTGAGGGCATTGGTATCTCTATATAGTGATTGATGTACTTTGATGCAACCTAACGCTTCGCCGTAAAAGGGAAATCATAACAGTTATCATTGGGTATGTCATAAGCCGTATGAGGCATTCAATGTGCCAATAGAGGATTTGCCCCTTCCTTACGAGGAAGCTTGATTGTCCATGGCGCCCCTATATGGATGACTGAAAGTGTATGGCCATACCCAGGTGAGAACCTGATTTAGTCATGCCATATTATTGGGATTAACATGTGTGACACACTTGACCAATCTGGACATCAGTTGGCAAAAGGACAAAACTGCACTTGTACTTTATCGCAGTTTTAGGGGATATCGATGATGTCACCATTCTGATGACTTGTGTAGCACTGATGTACTGCTAAGTGCCAATCATTGCTTGTGATGATTTAGTCATCACTACCAACGTCTGAAGAACCTACAGGGTCGCACACCTTGACACTCGAGTTCTTATACTGATCGTTTAGCCTCTGATCGAGTCATTGCGTGATTCGGATCTTTTTGGGGAACTGATGCATTGAGACTTTTATAGAGATGATTTTTTTAGTTCATGTTTGACCACTAGTTGACTCTAGTGGACCACGTTTGACCTCTGTTGACCTATGTTATCAAAATGAGTCAAACAAGGGTCTTGGTGCAAGTTGGGCTTGGCACTTTAGTCCCATGAATAAAATAAAATTATTAATTGGTAAGAGAATTTTTCTCTTGTCTAATTAATAAGCTTGGGAGCAATTTATAATTAATTGCGTCTGCGTGGATTCGAACCCGTGTTGCTTAATTGTGAGTAGGCGCCTATGCTCATTATCCCATATGGGAAAAATCTCCAATGTGCGTCTGGCTCTGCTATTATAAATAGAGAGGCCCACCTGGGAGATTTTTGTACCAGACTCTTCTCTTGTCTCTAGTTGTCGCCTCCCCTCTGCTCCTTGGTGTGAGGGTCTAGGAGGTGACGACAATAAAATTTTTTCGGCATCAAAGGTTGGGACACATGGCAGTGCTAGCCACTCCTTGTCGCCAACACCCCTTCTTCTCCTTGGCATTGGCACAAGTTGAGAAGATCAAGAGGCATGGATCTCATCTCCCGAGGCTAGCATCCAGCGCAGAGATTGGAGAGAATTCGGGGAGTCCGTGTGTGCGCGATTGCAGAGGACAGGCCCTTGCACGTCTTCATCATCGGCCGCTCCTAAAAGTTGCTTGATAAGGTACTGCTCTTCACATCCTTCGGTTTTCTCCCGTAAGTGATTTTGGTGTTTCTGGAATTCTGTTTCGGACCTCCGCTTCCGCTGTATTTAAGTTTTTTTAGGTCCGGGGATTCCCAACATGTTGGTGTTGACTCTAAATTTCATAGTAATTTTCATACTTATTAAATGGTTTTTTGGGGTCATAATCATGCTCGTTTGCTTATTTTTATGCCTTATTCATCCAATACTTTGGAATCTACACCTTTCTTGGTTTTTGATTACTTTCAAATAAAAATGCATCATTATCGTGAGTTTTCAAGCGATTTCAATGCATGGACGAATTCTAATCATCAAGAGGAGTTTACACATCAAATTTCAAGTCAAACCGAGTTTTCTAGCAAAATTACAGTAGTGCCGTAATGAATTTTATGGCCGTAATCTACGAAGATGGCACTACCGTAATAATTTTTACTGCTGCTTCCTATAGAAAATTTTTTGGAAAATTATGGCACTACCGTAATGCTTTTTACGGTGCCGTAATTTAGGTCCAAATTCATACAGAGACTTCAGAAGATTTCGGATGAATTATGGCACTGCTGTAATGTTTTTCATGGTGCCATAATTGTGGGCGAATTTCACACAGAAACTTTCAGAAACAATTGAGAAAAATACAGCACTATCGTGACAATTTTCACAGTGCTGTAATTTTGGGCCATTTCCTTACAACAACTTCAGAAGCAATTATGGCAGTGCCGTGACGTTCTTCATGGTACCGTAATTTTCAGCCTAGTTGTCCGATTCTTCCGTTGGAAACTTAAAAAGACAATTTCTCGAGATTTAGGGCATCAATTGAAGATCCGTAAAAAGGGGAACGATCAAGATTAAGAGGAGAAGGATCCCGAAGTGAAAGGAATAATTTTTATCACGGATTCACGATGAATTTCAGAGAATCGCCGCTGCCCTATGGTTTGTCAGTTCTCAGTGTACAGTCCACCATTGGCCATGAAATTTGAAAAGAAGCTTCGCCTGAAGGAGGAGAACATACTACAGAAGTTTCAGAGTGAAAGGAGATCGATCGAGGGAGAAATCAACAAAAACGTGGGCGCCGCCACTGTTTATCGCATCCAGGAGCAAAATTACGGGTTGGAATTTTCATTACAACCATGTTTTGTAACTTTTGCCCTTCTCTTTCAATTTCTAATCATTCTAAATGATGTTTTGTTGTAATTATTCGATCATGCTAGCTTAAACCTTCTTTTGGGACATGGGGGAGTAATCTCCTAATTTTCTTAATGACTAGATTAATTTTACTTTCATCTACTGTGATAATTCTACTTATGTGATGATTGCCCTTAATTCTCCATAGATTCAAATTTATTAGCATGATTTAGAGTTTTTTACATTATGGATTGAAAAGTGATTTGTGAAAACTTGGAACCCTAAAATTGAACGTTAGGAACTCATCGTTAGAAATTAAGTCTGTTCTTATTTTTCGATTTTAGAAGTATATTACCATGTTGATAATCTGAACTTAGGTTTGAGTTATTGAAATAAACATGATGATACTGTGAGAGATCAATTATCGGATCTTTGGAGAACCTTAAGTAGAACCTGTGAACAGCATAGTCTGAAAATATGTAGTTTTCACTTGAGATGATTGACTTATAATTCGAATGCATGAGAATGATCCTTGAGTTCTTTGTCAATGATTTACTTATATCTAACATTGAATAAATCCTACATGAGAGTAAGGATTAATTCTTTGTAAATTGTCTGTGCGAGAGCGAGATGATTTCTTTATGAAGTAAATTATGTCTTTATCATAATAAAATTTGATTGACGAACATCTATTCATATCTAGTCATGGAAATTAAGGTGGATGAAACCCTAGTCCCAGTTTCTCTCTCTGATATGTTCGTGTAGCTTTCGATAGTTTGCTCCATATTTTCGACTGCGTAGCTAGTGAGAAATTGATTATTTACTACTTGACAAACGAGGTCTCTGTGGTTTGATATCTTAATTATTACTTCGAGTATCCGTGCACTTGCAGACTACAACAAGTTTTTGGCGCCGTTGCCGGGGATCATGGTTTTGTTAATATGCTAGACTAAGCTTTTATTTTTTTTATTACTTTCTGTGATATATTCTGATTTTCTCTTATTTTCTGCAAATTTTGAATTTATTTGATCTTCTACTTGTTTATGTGCAGGACTCTTAGATCAGGACCACGAGTTCCTTTTGATCCTAAAATTAATAAGACTCTTAGATTGCACAGGAAACTTAAGTTTGCAGAGGAAAGAGAAGAAGAATCAATCATGGCTGAGAGGAGAAGACTTAGAGATTATGCAGCCCCGAATACATAGGGAATTTGCTCTAGCATTACTAGGCCAGTAATTGATGCAAATAATTTTGAGATTAAACCAGCCTTCCTATTAATGATTCAGCAGAATCAATTTAATGGATCTCCGCTTGAAGATCCTAATCAACACTTATCTCTTTTTCTGGAATTCTGTGATACTATGAAAATTAACGGTGTATCTGATGATGCTCTTAAACTGAGATTGTTTCCTTTTTCCCTTAGGGACCGAGCAAAAGCCTAGCTACATTCTCATCCAACTGGAACATTCACCACTTGGGAACAATTGTCAAATGCTTTCTTGATGAATACTTTCCACCCAGTAAGATGATTCAGTTGAGAAATCAGATCACGGGATTTGCACAAAGGGATGGTGAATCACTTAGTGAGGTATGGGAGCGTTTCAATGAGTTACAACGGAAGTGCCCTCACCATGGATTAGAAGATTGGGTTTTAATTCAAACTTTTTATAATGGTTTACTCTATAATACCCGTCTAACTATTGATGCTGCTGTAGGAGGAGCACTGATGAAGAAAACAATTGAAGATGCCTACACACTGATTGAAGAGATGGCTTTGAATCACAACCAGTGGACTACAGAGAGAGGAGTGCTGTATCGTCCTCCACATGGTAAGAATGAAAGTGATAACTAGCGCACCTTAGCTGAAAAGGTAGATTCTTTGTGCAACAGATTTGATTCTTTTCAAATGCAAACTGTTGTAGTTTCATCTTTTGTTGTGTGTGATATTTGTGGAAATTCTGGGCATTATTCTAAGGAGTGTAAAATTATTACTGATCAGGGTTCTAAACAAGTTAATACTTTGGGGGGTTATAATTAAGGTAGAAACAATGATCCCTACTCTAGAACCTACAACCCTAGAAGGAGAAATCACCCAAATTTGTCTTGGAAAAATAATAATAACACTGAGGGGCAAGGTGAGAATAGAGGGTATCAGCAAAGACAACAAAATCAGAGTCAACCCCAAAAATCTAGCTTAGAAGACATGTTTGAAAAATTCATGGGTGCCGAGATGTGACAAAATGAAGAAGTTACATAGAGCCTTAAGCAAATTAACTCTAGGTTGGACGGTGTTATTGCACATAATAAGATTTTAGAGACACAAATAGCACAACGAGCTAGTACTTCTTATAGACCCCCAGGGAAATTGCCTGCCAAACCTGAACCTAACCCTAGGGAGTACTATAATACTATCATTACTAGGAGTGGGAGGCAATTAGATGAACCTAAAGGGAGAGTTGAGGATAATGAAAAAGAGCCTGAGATTGAACATAACAATGAATTAGACTTAGAAAAATCTCCTGTGCATGAGCAGTCCCAAACTAGTTTGCCACCTCATAAGGGTGATGAACCTAAAGGTGATAAGCCATGTCAGCCAGATCTTCCTAGGCCTAGTTCACCTGCACCATATAGACCACCTATACCTTTTCCCTGGAGGATTGTGCAAGCAAAATTAGATAAGCAATTTGGGAAATTTCTTAATGTCTTAAAAAAGCTTTACATTAATATTCCATTCATTGAAGCTTTATCTCAAATGCCCTCATATGCTAAATTTTTGAAAGAAATCTTGTCAAATAAGAGAAAGATAGAGGACTATGGTGCTGTGACATTAACTGAAGAGTGTAGTGCTATTATCCAGAATAAGTTGCCACCAAAATTAAAAGATCCAAGAAGTTTCTCTATACCTTGTTCAATAGGGAGTGAGGCTTTCGACCGAGCCTTATGTGATCTGGGTGTTAGTGTAAGCCTAATGCCATTATCTATTTGCAGGAAACTGGACATGGGAGAGCTTAAACCAACTTCAATATCTTTGCAGCTCGCTGATTCATCGGTAAAGTATCCAGTTGGTATTTTAGAAAATGTTCCAGTTCAAATAGGTAAGTATTTCATACAAGCAGATTTTGTGGTTCTTAAAATGGAAGAAAGTTCCAAAAATCCAATCATTCTTGGTAAACCCTTTTTAGCCACAGCTGGAGCAGTCATTGATGTTAGGAAAGGAAAACTCACATGTGATATTTGTGAAAAATATAATTTAGTTTGATTTAACAGAGTCATTGAAAAATGCATCACATTCAGGATCATATTGTAGTATCGATATAATAGATGATGTTGTTAGTAATATGCATAATTTATTTGATGAACCCTCTAATATTGAGATTGACACTTTTTTTGAGTGTGTGAGTAGAGGATTTCAGGAGAAAACTAATTCAATTTCTGAAAAGAGAAAGAAAAAGAGATAGAGAAGAAGAGAAAGACTGAAACTGTTTAAGAAAGGAAAAAGGTTCTTAGGAAGAGTTGGACACTGTTTCTTGAATGAGCCTTATGTTGTCAGAGGCGTTGAACAAAACAAAGAGAAATCAGAATGGCGACTGAAGGCACCATCACGATCAAATCCGAGTGCAGAACGGTCAAGCTAATGACCTTTAAATTAGCGCTTCTTGGGAGGCAACCCAGGCACTCTTACTTAGCTTAGTTTCTTTTATTATAGTTTATTTTTAGAGTTAATTTTTCTTCTCTTTTTGCAAGTAAAATCGAGTTTGGTACAAAATTATGGCACTACCGTGATGAATTTTACGAGCCGTAATTTCGTGAAATTTTCATGCAAAAAGTTTCCGAGATTTGGCTCATATTACGGTAGTACCGTAATTCTTTTCACAGTACCATAATTTTTCGTAAAAAAAATGGTTCGGACCCGAGGACACAGAGGAGATTAGATCTGACACGGATGAGTAGAGCTCGGTGAGTATCTTTTTCCTACTTATTTGCATTTTATCTTTTATATTTTTCTGATGATTCATGAGTTCATATGGGAGGATAAATCCTTCAAACTTCTTGTGTTCGCCGATTGTATCTTACCTTGCCTTTGTTTGAATCTCTCATGATTCAGTTGGGTTGTATTGATATATTCTAAGTATGAATTTCTGATATTCATTCGATTTGGTTGTATAAGATGATATGATGAATATTCAATTTGGTTGTATAAGATGATATGATGAATATTCGATTTGGTTGTATGTGATATTCTGATATTTGGGATCGACACTTTGTGATTGATATGGTGCAATGATGATTTTAGTTCTGATTTAGTAATGATGTGATAAATGCCTGTGTGGTTTGTTCTAATCATGAAAATACTGCTGTTATCATGCCAAAATTTTTCTTGATGATAAATTACTGTACATGACAGTACTTGAGAATTGGAAATAGACCTAATATGCTGAATTTATTTCTTTGATATAATTTATCTGTTAAAATTTTCCATTGATTAATACATGAAGTTTTGGGTAAATATGTTGTTTAATGAATGAAATTTGAAAGAGAAATAACTCCTTTAAATAAAATGAGCATATGTGGTATGATTTTTGGAATGATATCAATTGATTAAACCTAGTAGATCATTAAAGTCCATCTTGTCATTTGTTGGGAAGAAAGAATCCGAAATCCAAAAAGAAAAGTGACTCCCCTATTTGGCACTGTGAAAAATTGGCAGTGGGACCTAAAGACATGGGTTGAAGTTTGAAAAGAATAACTCCTCTTCTTGGCATTGTATTTGCAATGGTACCTAAGATAAGAGTTGAAGTTCAATTAAAAAGTATGTATCTATGTGGGTGCATGCCATGAGAGAGATTCTTTGACATTAACGCTATCTCAAGAAAATTTCTTCCTACTTAAAGAGATACGAGTTCTGTTATGTTGGTTATGTGACCAATATATTCTAAATTTGTCACCAGACTAAAAGGTGGTATTCATTTTAGAAAATGTCAAAGATACATAAAAAAGAAGAGAGAAAATTTGAGTGGAAAAAGATTTTGAGGTTCCTATTCCTGTAAACAAAGACATCATGGACTCAAAACTAAAACTAGGTGAACTCATGAGATTGAAATTCTATTTGTGCACATTACAAAATTTTATTTGATTTAGTTATGGATCTTAAAGATTGAATTCAGAAGACGACATATTTATTTGCAATTTTGAGTTGTTATTTCATGTGAATTTTTCATAAGTAATTGTATCCTAGAAATTTATTCATCATCTGAAAGTTTATTTTCCATAATCAGTATTGATTTCTTTATTTGCTTGAGGACAAGCAAAGTTTGAGCCTTATGTATTTTGATGACTCTAAATTTCATAGTAATTTTCATACTTATTAAATGGTTTTTTGGGGTTATAATCATGGTCGTTTGCTTATTTTTATGCCTTATTTATCCAATACTTCGGAATCTACATCTTTCTTGGTTTTTGATCAATTTCAGATAAAAAGACATCATTATCGTGAGTTTTCAAGCAATTTTCAATGCATGGGACGAATTCTAATGATCAAGAGGAGTTTACACATCAAATTTCAACTCAAACCAAGTTTTCTAGCAAAATTACTGTAGTGCCATAATGAATTTTACGACCGTAATCTATGAAGATGGCACTACCGTAATAATTTTTACGGCCGCTTCCCACAGAAAAATCTTTGGAAAATTACGGCACTACCGTAATGCTTTTTACGGTGCCGTAATTTAGGTCCAAATTCATACAGAGACTTTAGAAGATTTCGGATGAATTATAGCACTGCCCGTAATGTTTTTTCCATGGTGTCGTAATTGTGGGCGAATTTCACACAGGAAAACTTTCAGAAACAATTGAGAAGAATACAGTACTACCGTGATGATTTTCACAGTGTCGTAATTTCGTGCCCTTTTCCTGTACAACAACTTCAGAAGCAATTACGGCAGTGCTGTGACGTTCTTCACGGTACCGGTAATTTTTTAGCCCCAGTTGCCCGATTCTTCCGCTGAGAAACTTAAAAAGATGGGTTCTCGAGATTTAGGGCATCAATTGAAGATCCGTAAAAAGGGAAATGATCAGGATTAAGAGGAGAAGGATCTCGAAGTGAAAGGAACAATTTTTATTATGGATTCACGATGAATTTTAGAGAATCACCGCCGCCCTAGGGTTCGTCAATTCTCAGCGTACAGACCACCTCTGGCCACGAAATTTAAATGGAAGCTTCACCTGAAGGAGGAGAACATACTACAGATGTTTCAGAGTGAAAGGAGATCGATCGAGGGTAAAAAATCAACAAAAACGTGGGTGCCGACACTGTTCATTGCGTCCAGGAGCAAAATTATGGGCTGTAATTTTCATTACAACCATATTTTGTAACTTTTACGATTCTCTTTCAATTTCTAATAACTCTAAATGATGTTTTATTGTAATTCTTTGATCATGCTAGCTTAAACCTTCTTTTGGGACATGGGGAAGTAATCTCCTAAATTTCTTAATGACTAGATTAATTTTACTTTCGTCTTGATAATTTTATTGTGATAATTCTACTTATGTGATGATTGCCCTTAATTCTCCATAGATTCATATTTATCAGCATGATTTAGAGTTTTTACATTGTGGACTGAAAAGTGATTTGTGAAAACTTGGAACCCTAAAATTGAACGTTAGGAACTCCATCGTAAGAAATTAGGTTTGTTCTTATTTCTTGATTTTAGAAGTATATTGTCATTGTTGATAATTTGGACTTAGGATTGAGTTATTGAAATAAACATGATGATATGTGAGAGATCAAGTATCAGATCGTTGGAGAACCTTAAGTAGAACCTGTGAAAGTCATAGTATGAAAAAATGTAGTTTTCACTTGAGATGATTGACTTAGAATTCGGATGCATGAGAGTGATCCTTGAGTTCTTTGTCAATTATTTACTTATATCTAATATTGAATAAATCCTACATGAGAGGTGAGGATTAGTTCTTTATAAATTGTCTACGCGAGAGCGAGATGATTTTCTTTATGAAGTAAATTATGTCTTTATCAAATAAAATTTGATTGACGAACATCTATTCATATCTAGTTATGGAAATAAGGCGGATGAAACCCTAGTCCCAGTTTCTCTCTCTGATATTTTCGTGTAGCTTTCGATAGTTTGCTTCATATTTTTGACTGCCTAGCTGTGAGGAAATTGATTATTCAGTACTTTGACAAATGAGGTCTCTGTGGTTCGATATCTTAATTATTACTTCGAGTATCCATGCACTTGCGGACTACAACAGTAGGTTGTGTACACCCGTGTTGTTGTTTTCCCGAGTTTCTCGTGTGCCCTTGCATAAGTCTAGTGCAAGGTACTATTTTGCATAGGGCGCTTGCCAGCTAGTGTGCAAAGAGGTTGGGGCATGCGCCAACCCCAATCTGTCACTTGGGGGGGCATTTGCATTGCAAAAGAAAGGGACTTGCACAGGTTATACTTGGTGGGCAGCACTCGGGACTTGGGGTACCTTGTCATCACACATGGTTCTGTTGGGAGCACGCACATTTCTATCGGGGGTACGTGCAATTCCTATCGGGGCATTGGTTTTCCTAAGTTCCACATAAGGCGCATTATTGGGAGCGAGGTTGACAGTCTTCTAGAGTTTGTGCCATAACACCCGGTATTTTTTATATTCAAAAATCGGGGCATGACACCAAGAGTTGAGAAGCTTCACAACTTCTTTTCTTGCTCCAAGCCGAGACTTGAGGATGAAGAAAGGCTCCTTTTGATGGTGCAAATTGTGAGAGAGGAGTCTTCTTCTTAGGGTTTTGGTGGAGAATGAAGAAGGAGGAAGGTTCGGCCCCTTAAAAGAACAAGTGAGTGACACAAGCACTCAAAGGCGACACAAGCACCTTGCTAGGCAACTACTCGACAATTCATTCAACAATGAAGAAGTACATGAAGGGGCTACATCTTATAGGTGAGGGGGAAGCTAGGGTAGGATAGTCATTTGCTTCCTTGTGCCCTTTACAAAGATGGAGAGAATTTTTGAAATTTGATAGAAGGGGCTGGCACAAATCCTCTTTGAATGCTTTCTTAACATGGTGATCCTCCTTTGGTAAGACATTGAATGTGTTGCGCTAGTGCTTCTTGTGTTGGCGAGGGACTCCTCTCTTTGTTTCTCGCTGGTGCATGAGTGAGGGATTTGAAATTTGAATTCCTTTAATAAGAGCTTGGGCGGCAAGATAAGATGGTAACTCTTCATAAATGTCTTGTTGGAAACCCTAGGGATATTTTACAAATTTTGACATTATAGATTACATACGTAGCGGAAGAATATCCCCAAAATAGGTCAGTCCCAAAACCCAGTGAAGATCATCACGCGAGGGGGTCTACACGGCAAGAAGTGCCGATGCCATTGTAGACGCCCAATTGTGCGTCCTCTGTAGTCTCGCACACACAGATGTCTCGAGTCCTCTTCTTTAACTCCCGGTGCTAGCCTCGGGAATAAGATCTAAGCCTTAGGAGTCTCCTACACCACTTGTGCCACCTTCAAAGGAAAAAGCGCTAAGAGGAAGGAGGAAGAATGAAGTGCCGCCAAGCTCTAGTCACACTTGCGCCAAGAGGAGAAGAGGAATAGATGCTTGCGACTAGAGGATGGAAGAAGGATGCACCACTCTTGTTGCTCTCGCCCTTGCCTCTTGCTCACGCCAATTTGATTGCCTTAGTGCCTCATGTATGCATGCTATTATATAGCTGTAAGAGGCAGCAAGGCAAAAGGGGGGTTTGCACAAAAACATTAAGGGGTTATGCGGCTAGGGTATGAGAAGGGAGGGAATTAGGGTTAGGGTTAAGGAAAGATTCCAAGCACTTTCCATAAACCCATTCCAATTTACCATATGCACCCAAGACCTTCCTAAGAAGTCCTCCAAGTCATATCAGCCCCAAGACTTGCCAAAGAGGCAAGCATGCCATCAAAGGATCAAGGGGGAGGCGCATAAAGCTTCCTAATGTAGCAAACTGCGCCACCCACACCCCATTATGCCCTTAGGCGCCAATGGGGTTGGGTTTCTCCCCATTATACCCTTTTAGCCCATTAACACTTCATTACAACTTATTAGTGGACCTCATTGGGTAATGAGCAAGCCCGAAACTTCATTATGCATATTAACAAACTCATTCGATCCAAACCAATGTAACCCATGGTCAACTGAGGCTAACCATGGTTAATATTGGTCAATATGCCAAAAATGAAGTTTTGCACCAATAAGTTTCTTCTATCTCATCATGCCCATTGGCGCTGATGAAATCAATCAAATAGATCCGAGTTATCCAATAACTCGATCATAAGGCTACTCGATCAATACGAGAACTCGAGTATTAAGGTGTGCGACTCTGTAAGTTCCTCTGACGTTGGCAGTGCTGACCTATGGTCACCACAAGCAGTGAGTGGCACCTAGTAGTGTCGCTGCTATCCAAGCCATCGGAATAGATATCGACATCGACATCCCTATCATCGTAACAAGGTACAAATGCATTACAGTCTCTTTGCCGAACTGATATCTGATTGGACAAGTGTGTCTTCACTTGTTTTAGCCAATCTCATGGTCATGACTAAATCAGGTCTTCACCTGGGTATGACCATACACTTTCAGTCATAGAACCATAGTGGAGCTCCATGGATATCAAGCTTCCTTCAGGAAGGGGCAAATCCTCTGTCTATACATTGATCTTCTCATATGGGTTGTGACATGCTCAATGACAACCGTTATTACCTCCCAACTACGGCGAGGTGTTAGGTTGTATCAAAGCATGTCCCAACCATATAGAATAGTCAATGACCTCAAGTCAAGGGATCAATGCATCTCCTATCACTTGTGAGGATAACTTATGACACCAAGTTATTGCCTCACAGCGGGCTAGTCTAGTATATCAACCACTGATATACCCATATATCTACGTTAGCACCTCGTGCCTAACCAACCCACATACCAGTCTCACATGTACCAGGGTTGTCCCATATCTGCCCAGGTACTTGACTGGGGACTATAGTTTCAGCACAGATCCAATATGTCTCCAGGGACATTATCATGTAAGTACACAATCATAGATGCAAACAAACAATGATAACAACAAGGCCAGAATGATATATAATAAATATCAATGTCAAGTAGCACAAAGATGGACCAAAACTAGGTCTCAGGGCATATACACTAATATGTCCTCCTTTGATTCTGGATCTTGATGGAGGCTGAATTTGATGACGTGTTGCTTAGGCTGATTTGTTGGCGTATATCCTTGATTTGATGACTGAGGTGGCTGATTGATTCCAAGAAGAAGGTAAAAGAGAACCTAGGTCACAAGTATTATTACAAAATAAAACTTGTCGCAGCGGAAAATCTAGGATCGCATGAGTTGAGTGTTGCGGTATGCCCTTAAGGCTAATGTTTGAGGCCTTGGGTTATTATCAGTATCATGTATAAACTATGTTTATAAAGGCAATGGTTGTTATTCAGGTTGTTGCATTATCTGCTGCTATATGTATACTTCTGAATAATGTCTCAATGGTGTTCAGCTTGGCTGACATGCAGTATAGTCCTTAGTCGAGATATCTTGGTGAACATGAGACAGCCTTGATATGATTGAGACTAATATGTGTTCTAATCTTATAGGATGCTTCGAGCATGGAATAAGATGTAGACTCATAGGTGCATTGGATGTACTGGACTGACCCTACTTAGGATATTCAATTGCTTGTCACAATGTGAATAATCCTTATATGCAAACAAGTGGCATATTTCCTCTGACTTGAGATCACTTGTGTTTCTAAATGATGATTGGCATTGTCTTGAGGTAGTTCAATATCATTTGAAATATATGTTGGGGTATGCCCTTAAGGCTAATGTTTGAGACCTTGGGATTATTTCAGTATCATGTATAAACTCTATGTTTATAAAGGCAATGGTTGTTATTCAGGTTGTTACATTATCTGCTGCAATATGTATACTTCTGAATAATGTCTCAATGGTGTTTAGCTTGGCTGACATGCAGTATTGTCCTTAGTCGAGATATCTTGGTGAACATGAGACAGCCTTGATATGATTGAGACTAATATGTGTTCTAATCTTATAGGATGCTTCGAGCATGGAATAAGATGTAGACTCATGGGTACATTGGATGTACTGGACAGACCCTACTTAGGATATTCGATTGCTTGTCACAATGTGAATAATCCTTATATGCAAACAAGTGGCATATTTCCTCTGACTTGAGATCACTTGTGTTTCTAAATGATGATTGGCATTGTTTTGAGGTAGTTCAATATCATTTGAAACATAATGGTTATAGACTATCTTGGATAATGAGCATGAGTCATGTTAGGGCACTAGTGATAGATATAGGATTGCCGTCTCCTTGTTTGGAGTGTGATGTTCTGAAGGGGCCCCCTGGATGAGATGGTTGAGAAAGTGTATGGCCATACCCAGATGACTATGTTCATCTGATCTAACCACTCTCATCATATTGGAATTACAGGCTTGACACGCTTGTCCAATAAGAACATCCAGTGGCAAAGGAAACACATATGTCAAGTTGTTGGGGTATGCCCTTAAGGCTAATGTTTGAGGCCTTGGGATTATATCAGTATCATGTATATAAACTCTATGTTTATAAAGGCAATGGTTGTTATTCAGGTTGTTACATCATCTGCTGCAATATGTATACTTCTGAATAATGTCTCAATGCTGTTCAGCTAGGCTGACATGCAGTATTGTCCTTAGTCGAGATATCTTGGTGAACATGAGACAGCCTTGATATGATTGAGACTAATATGTGTTCTAATCTTATAGGATGCTTCGAGCATGGAATAAGATGTAGACTCATGGGTACATTGGATGTACTGGACAGACCCTACTAGGATATTCAATTGCTTGTCACAATGTGAATAATCCTTATATGCAAACAAGTGGCATATTTCCTCTGACTTGAGATCACTTGTGTTTCTAAATGATGATTGGCATTGTTTTGAGGTAGTTCAATATCATTTGAAACATAATGGTTATAGACTATCTTGGATGATGAGCATGATGTTGGGGTATGCCCTTAAGGCTAATGTTTGAGGCCTTGGGATTGTATCAGTATCATGTATAAACTCTTATGTTTATAAAGGCATGGTTGTTATTCAGGTTGTTATATTGTCTGCTGCAATAATTGTACTTCTGAATAATGTCTCAAAGCTATTCAGCTGGGCTGACATGCAGTTTTGTCCTTAGTCGAGATATCTTGGTGAACATGAGACAGCCTTGATATGATTGAGACTAATATGTGTTCTAATCTTATAGGATGCTTCGAGCATGGAATAAGATGTAGACTCATGGGTACATTGGATGTACTGGACTGACCCTACTAGGATATTCAATTGCTTGTCACAATGTGAATATTCCTTGATTGTAACAAGTGGCACATTTCCTCTGACTTGAGATCACTTGTGTTTTCTAAATGATGATTGTCATTGTTTTGAGGTAGTTCAATATCATTTGAAACATAATGATTATAGACTATCTTGTATGGTGAGCTTGAGTCAGGTTAGGGCACTAGTGATAGATATAGGATTGCCGTCTCCTTGTTTAAGGAGTGTGATGTTCTAAAGGGGCCCCCCTGGATGAGATGATTGAGAAAGTGTATGGCCATACCCAGGTGACTCTGTTCATCTGATCTAATCATGCTCATCATATTGGAGTTACAAGCTTGACAGGCTTGTCCAATAAGAATATCCAGTGGCAAAGGAAACATGTATGCCTTGTGAAGTTGGATTCACACTTGTGCTGTGGTTTGGGTGTAGTCTTGGAAGACTCTTTTCTTTATATCGGGAGACAGTGATGTGTTGCTAGATACCCCTCACTGATCGTGATAACGTGAGTTATCGTTACCGACATTTAAAGGAAACCCTCAGGGTCGCACAATTTGATGATATGGCTTACTTAAGTCAGATCGTGTGGACTGAA
The DNA here is from genome assembly GCA_027563935.2 of Costus lasius. Classification (NCBI taxonomy): domain Eukaryota; kingdom Viridiplantae; phylum Streptophyta; class Magnoliopsida; order Zingiberales; family Costaceae; genus Costus; species Costus lasius. Next base: position 56,887,481 of record CM050454.1, on the reverse strand, counting down.
TTGTTCAGGTTCAGTTTAAAGGGATTTAATCTCTGATTGTAAGTGAGATCTGGTCTGATCATGTTTGATTGATTAGGGCTTGAGATCGGTAAGCTTCGATTGAGAGAATGGATGCTGGATCGATGAGATCAAGAGCATCAGGAGATGAACGGTCAGATCAAATACCTTAGGGTTTTAATGTGATCTGGACTTATGGCTTGGTTTATTTGGTTATTGAACCAAATTCAAGTGAACCGGCTCATGAATGAGCGCATGGTTCAAGGGTGAAGTGGAGTTTGCGATTGGGGTAAACCCAAGATCGCATGTGGAGAAGTTATATGCTATTTTTTGGATAGCACTTCTCAACGTGACCACGTTTTCACGTTTTCCCTCTTCACGCCTTCACGCTTTGTCGCCAATTCGGCTTTGGCTCTTGGGGCATTCTTGCGTGGAGGAGAGGAATAGACGATAAGGAAAAATCGCCAAGCCAAGAAGTTCTTTTTCCCTTTCACTCGACAAAGACATCTTTGGACCTTGCTAGCACAAGGATCGCAAGGAGGAGTAGGCGACATCAATTGTGTGCGTCACCTCTGGAGAAGATCCAGTTTGATCTTTGCTTCCAAGGCGCCATCTAGAAATGGCTATGGTATGATCCTTCTCTATATGCAATCGGGTTCCTTTTGTTAATCATATAGCATGCAAGATCTAGAAACCCCCTTTCCGCTGCTTGCATCTTCCATATGCGCCAATGCTTTAGGGTTTCGCCCCCTTTAGGGGACCTTCACATGAGTCATGTTAGGGCACTAGTGATAGATATAGGATTGCCGTCTCCTTGATTGGAGTGTGATGTTCTAAAGGGGCCCCCTTGTATGAGATGATTGAGAAAGTGTATGGCCATACCCAGATGACTATGTTCATCTGATCTAATCATTCTCATCATATTGGAATTACAGGCTTGACACGCTTGTCCAATAAGAACGTCCAGTGGCAAAGGAAACATATATGTCAAGTGACTTGAGTTCACACTTGTGCTGGTGTTTGGGTGTAGTCTTGGAAGACTCTTTCCTTTCTATCGGGAGACAGTGATGTGTTGCTAGATACCCCTCACTGATCGTGATAACGTAAGTTATCGTTACCGATATTTAAAGGAAACCCTTAGGGTCGCACAATTTGATGATATGGCTTACTTGAGTCAGATCGTGTGGACTGAATTGTTTTTGGTTCAGTTTAAAGGGATTTAATCTCTGATTGTAAGTGAGATCTGGTCTGATCATGTTTGATTGATTAGGGCTTGAGATCGGTAAGCTTCGATCGAGAGAATTGATGGTAGATCGGTGAGATCAAGAGCATCAAGAGATCAACGGTTAGATCTTGAATCATTTGGTTCAGTAAGATCTAGACCATGGCTTGGGCTGATTTAACTTGGTCTTTGTACCAAATTGAAATGCATCGAATTGGCTTGAACCGGTTCACATGGGTGAACGCATGGTTCAAAGCTTGAAGGCGTTTTTGGTCGGTTATGAGATCATGGGCGCATGGCCTCATGTTTTTCTATTTTTGGAAAGTCATGAAGGCCATTTTTCGCTCAACGCCTCAACGCCAAAAACGTTTTGCCTTTTCTCTCGACGCCCTCGCGCTCTCGTGTGGTGTCTTCTTCACGCCTTGGAGAGAATTCAGTGAAGCCCGAGAACAAGGAGATCTCATCCCTTCCATTCGACAAGGATTCTTGGAGAACTTTGCTAGCACAAAGATCAACAAGGAGTAGGCGATCACATCTTGTGTGCGCATCTTTTGGAGGAGATCCCTTTCGCTCTCTGCTTCCAAGGCGCCATCCAAAGCAATGGCTATGGTATGAATTTTCTTCATGCATCTTTAACAAGTTGATCATATGACAAGCATGCGATCCTAAGAAACCCTTGCTTCCGCTTCGAAAATTTTTATCATGTGCCTATTAGGGTTTCGCCCCCCCAAGTATAGGGGACTTTCACAAGTGACTTGGGTTCACACTTGTCCTATGGTTTGGGTGTAGTCTTGGAAGACTCTTTCCTTTATATCGGGAGACAGTGATGTGTTGCTAGATACCCCTCTCTGTTCGTGATAACGTAAGTTATCGTTACCGACATTTAAAGGAAACCCTTAGGGTCGCACAATTTGATGATATGGCTTACTTAAGTCAGATCATGTGGACTGAATTGTTTTGGTTCAGTTTAAAGGAGTTTAAACTCTGATTGTAAGTGAGATCTGGTCTGATCATGTTTGATTGATTAGGGCTTGAGATTGGTAAGCTTCGATCGAGAGAATTGATGCTAGATCGGTGAGATCAAGAGCATCAAGAGATGAATGGTTAGATCTTGAACCTTATGGTTTAATTTGATCTAGACCAATGCTTGGTTTGATTTGGTCTTTGAACCAAATCCAATTGAACCGGTTCATCATATGAACGCATGGTTCAATGGGAGAGAAAAAGTTTGCGATCGGTTCACTTGGAGTGAACGCATGATCGCATACATTGAAGCACTTGCTATTTTTGGAAATCGGTTTTCCAAAATGTGGAACGCCTCCACGTTCGAAGAGCAACGCTTCTCTCGTCGCCATCTTCTCCTCTCTCGACCTCTCTCGTGTCGGGTGGTGAGACTTCACGCAAAGGAGAAGAGAACAAAACCAAGAGACATCTCTCATCTCCTTCACGAAGGGAAACCTTGAAGCTTTGCTAGCACAAAGACACCAAGGGAGTAGTCATCTTCACCTTGTGTGCGTCACCTTTGGAGGAGAGCCGCTCGCCCTCTTCTTCCAAGTCGCCATCCAAGCAATGGCAATGGTATGATCCCCTTCTCGATCTATAGATGTTATTAAAGTTAATCATATATTCATCCATGCGATCTTAGAAACCCTAATTTCCTCTTGTTGCAAGTTCTGATATGCGCCTATTAGGGTTTCGCCCCCCCTTTAGAAACTTTCAATTGGTATCAGAGCGAGGTTCATGTATGAATCATATGATTGCTTGTTGTGATCCTTGTTTGTGCTTATGAATAGATCTAAGGATATCATCATGCGAAACTACATGCTAGTTTGCGAAAATAGATGTATGTTTTACATTTAGCGCATGTATGATGTTTATTGTTGGCGCTTGATGAATGTTATTTTTATCAAAAACTTATAACAACTTGCGCGCATCCATTTAGATCTAAGCGCCTACTTTAAAGCTTAGATGGGTTATTAGGGTTGAAGTCATCGTCCTGTCAAGACCCAACAGTCTGATCAGACTATCTGACAGCCTAGATGGGTCGACCAGATGGCACCTATGCGCAAGCATGAGGTGGCTATAGGTCGACTGCAGAAAGGCGTGTAGCGATGTCTGATTGAGACAACCGATGAACGCTCATGATTAAGGCCCGGGGTCACACCTGCTTGCCAGAACTCATGAAGGACGTTCAGCCCTTAACGCATGCATTGTTGACCATGAGGTCAACTCAAGTCGGTTATGACTTGGTGCATGCAAGGGCAGTGGGTCTGACTAGGTCTGATGAGTGGATCCCTATTAATGGACCGTTGTAAGGTAGTAGGGCACATAAGGAAATAAAATTAATGCCAATGGGATTTTTGAAAATTTTATTTTCTTGATTGGATCACATGAAGTTTGTATAACATGAATGATTGTCTATTTAATCTTATGTGGGCTGCCCAATTTTAATGTGTGCTGTGCTGGGGCCTGCGTGCCTGGATGTATATTGTAAATTATTATTGTGATATGTGCATCACATTTTAATTACTTTATAAAGTGTAATTGACCTGCGTGTCAATCATGTCTAGATAGATTAAATTGTAATTTAATCAGACATGAGCATAGAGCACACATGGCAGAGGCGCATGCAGCAAGTGGCTTCACCAGTGGGAGGTCTAGGGTTCGACTCTAGGACAGGCGCATTTTACCTGGTGGGCGCATCTGAGCTGTAGTGGGCGCTTGGGCCCGGGTTGGGCCAGAAGAAATGCTAAAGACCCATGAAGAGCTCAAGTGAAGACTTAAGTTAATTAAGGTCTTACTTAGTCTTAATGGGCTTTTACCACATAAGATCATCATGCTTTTAATTTACTGTTTAAGTAATTTAATAACTGCATGATCTATTCTTCTGCTATCACCATAGGATTTGCATGATAGTAAGAAGATAAAAGGACCGTTAAAATCCAACGTTAAATATCAAGCACGTAAGCCTTCTGACGCGAAACCTCACTCTTCTGACTATCGTTGGGGCCGTGTTGTACCCACTCAGTGGGCATGCCCATCTATCTTCAGACGGTGTGTGATTACACCTGCGTGTTACAGAGAAGGGATTTATCGCTTCTCGTTGCTCAGCATAGCACGTGGTGGTCCAGGGAGTAGGTCGGGTCAGCTTGACCATGTAGGCTACATATTGAGCATATGGTAGCTATATGGAGGCAGCCATCTGTGGGATCAGAGACTGTGTTGTACCAACTCAGTTGGCACAGTCTGCTGGATTGCCCAGATGAAGGGGAATCGCACAGGTTGGCGATTGGCAGGGATTGCCTACCAGAGATTAGTGCTTATACTCTCTGTGCATCTTATCTCGCCTGAGCGGGACGCGGAGACCAAGTATAAAATCTGGATCCCATCTCACTAAAAGAGTTTTACTCTTTCGGGCTGTTTTGCTGGATTTTTCAGCCAGATAAAATAGTGAGAAAAGAATCATTCTTAAGTCCTGAATTGATTCTAACATTGATACTGACCTTGTTGTTCTTGCATTGTTGTAGATTCCTACAGCAACGAACACCACAAATTTCAATGTGCGATCCCTACTGGAAAGGGAGAAGTTTGCTGGGCCAAACTTCTCAGACTGGTACGGACACCTTAAGATTGTTCTTAAGGCTGAGAGGAAGCTGTATGTCCTCGAGACGGCTATACCGCCTCAACCCGCTGCGAACGCCGCAAGGGCGGTTCGGGAAGCTTATGAGAAGCATGTCAATGATAGCATTGATGTCGCTTGCCTTATGCTAGCGTCTATGACGCCACAGCTGCAGCGTCAGCATGAGGATTTATCTGCTATAGAAATTATAGCAAACCTCAAGATGCTGTATGCTGCACAGGCAAGGACTGAACGCTATAACTTGACGAAACTTTTCTTTCAGAGCAAACTGACTGAAGGGAGTCCAGTGGGAGCTCACGTGCTCAAGATGATTGGGTACAAAGAGGCTCTAGAGAAACTGGGACACACCATCAATCAGGAGCTTGTTGTAGACATCATCCTGCAGTCTCTCCCGGCCTCTTTCGATCCATTCATCATTAATTTTAATATGAACAAGATCGACTGTATGCCGGCGGAGTTACTGAACATGCTCCTTACTACAGAGCAGACTCTTGAGAAGGGAAAGCCTTCATCCTCTGTCCTAATGGTTCCTTCTAGGAACAAGAAGAAGGGGAAGAAGGGCAAAGCCCCTATCAAGAGCTACAACAAGGCTCTAAAGCAAAAGATAAAGCGGTGAAAGGAATACAGATGTTTCCATTGTGGCCAGTTGGGTCACTGGAAAAAGGACTGTAAAGCGCTCCAAGGAGATAAGAAGGGAAGCAAGACTTTCGCTTCTGGCTCAGGTATTTTCGTGACAGAAGTCATGGTTTCTTCTTCTATTTCATGGGTGTTGGACACTGCATGTGGAGTTCACATTTGTTCAAATGTACAGGAACTCAAAAGAAGAAGACAGGTGGGACAGCATGAGGTGGACCTACGAGTAGGAAACGGGGCACGGGTTGCTGCTGTTGTTGTAGGAGTTTATCACATTTCTTTACCATCTGGTCTTGTATTAGAACTGGACAATTGTTATTTTGTACCGAGCATAACTAAGAATATTATCTCTATTCCTGCTCTTGTCAGGAAAGGGTTTTCCTTTGAATGCAAAATTTCAAAGTGTTATATTTCTTTTGATAATATTGTTTATGCTACTGGGTCAATTAACAATGGGTTATTCATGTTGGACATGGAATGTTCAATACAACAGATTGATATTAAGAAAGCCAAGTATGCTGATGATAGCACCTTGCTATGGCATAGTCGTTTAGGCCATATTAACAAGAAGCGCATTAAGCGGTTGCATGACCATGGACTGCTGGGATCATTCTCCTATGAGGAGCTTGATACATGCAAAGCTTGTTTAATGGGTAAAATGACGAAGTCTCCTTTTTCTAATAAAAGTCAAAGGGCTTCAGGTTTACTTGATCTCATTCACAGTGATGTGCGTGGGCCATTTAGTAAACATGCCAGAGGTGGCTATTCATACTTCATTACCTTTACTGATGATTTCAGTAGGTATGGTTATGTCCATCTTATGAGACATAAGAGTGAATCATTTGACAAGTTCAAAGAGTTCAAGAATGAAGTACAAAATCAGCTAGGCCGAAATATCAAGGCACTTCGCTCAGATCGAGGTGGAGAATAATTGAGTCATGAGTTTACTGACTATCTGAAGGAGTGTGGGATTATCTCACAGCTCACTCCGCCAGGAACACCGCAATGGAATGGTGTGTCCGAGAGGAGAAATAGAACCTTACTGGATATGGTTCGTTCTATGATGAGTCAGGCTACTCTACCTTACTCCTTTTGGGGATTTGCACTGGAAACAGCTGCAAAGGTACTAAACCGAGTGCCATCCAAGGCAGTTTCAAAGACTCCATATGAGTTATGGTATGGGAAACACCCGAGCTTGACATTTATTAAGATCTGGGGTTGCGAGGCTTATGTCAAAAAGCTCGCCTCTGGGAAACTAGAGAGCAGATCTGAGAAATGTATCTTTGTCGGTTACCCTAAAGAAACTAAGGGTTATTATTTCTACGATCCCAAAGAGAACAAAGTATTTGTTGCTCGAACGGCTATTTTTCTTGAGAAGGAATTTCTTCTGCAAGAGGCCAGTGGGAGAGAAATAAAGCTGGATGAGAATCCAGAAGAAGGACAAAGTAGTCAAGCACAGTTGGATGAGCCTGAGCCAGTAGATCAGGTTACTAAACAATCTGAGGCTCAGATATCACGGGAACCGCGAAGATCGGGAAGGATCCGTCGACAGCCTGAACGCTATGACGGAGTCTACATCATTGATGATGAACCCCTCACTTATGCGGATGCGGTCAGTGGACCGGAATCAGCGAGATGGCTTGAAGCTATGCGAGCCGAGATGGACTCCATGTCAGATAACCAAGTCTGGGATTTGGTTGATCCGCCTCCGGGAGTAATCCCTATAGGCTGTAAGTGGATCTTCAAGAAGAAGATAGACATGGATGGTAACGTGGTTACCTATAAAGGCAGGCTAGTTGTGAAAGGTTTCAAACAAATCTACGGGATAGATTATGATGAAACTTTCTCTCCTGTAGCCATGTTCAAGTCTATTCGAATTATTCTTGCGATAGCGACATATTATGATTATGAGATCTGGCAAATGGATGTGAAGACCGCTTTCCTTAATGGAAAACTAGAAGAGGATGTGTATATGACACAACCTGAAGGTTTCATTAATCCATCAGATCGTCATAAAATATGCAAATTAAAGAAGTCCATTTATGGACTTAAACAAGCATCAAGAAGCTGGAATATTCGTTTTGATGAATCAATCTGTGAATTTGGTTTCATCAAGAATGAAGATGACCCGTGTGTATATAAGAGGTTTAGTGGGAGCATGATTACTTTCCTAGTCCTCTACGTCGATGATATCTTAATCATTGGAAACGATATTCCTGAACTGCATGCCGTCAAGGCATGGTTACGAAAATGTTTCCAGATGAAAGATTTAGGAGAAGCAGCCTATGTATTAGGTGTGAAGATCTACAGAGATAGATCTAAGAGGCTTCTCGGGCTGTGCCAGAGTACTTACATCGATAAAGTCCTGGAGAGATTCCATTTAGAAAATTCTAAAAGAGGATATCTTCCAGTCAGACATGGTCTGAATCTTTCAAAAAGTCAGTGTCCACAAACACAGACTGAGAAAGATGAAATGGACAATACGCCTTATGCTTCGGCTATTGGGTCCATTATGTATGCGATGTTGTGTACTCGCCCAGACGTCGCTTACAGGTTAAGCGTGACCAGTCGATTCCAAAGTAATCCAGGGAAGGCACACTGGATTGCGGTCAAGAACATTTTGAAATATCTTCGGAGGACCAAAGATATGTTCTTGATATATGGAGGTCAGGAAGAATTCAGTATTGAAGGATATACTGACGCTTCGTTCCAATCTGACCAGGATGATTTCCGATCGCAATCAGGCTATGTTTTTAGCTTGAATGGAGGAGCAGTGGTGTGGAAAAGTTTCAAACAATCAATTGTTGCTGATACCACAACAGAAGCCGAGTATGTTGCAGCCTCAGAAGCATCTAAGGAGGCAGTGTGGATTCGTAAGTTCGTTCAGGAACTTGGTGTTGTTCCTTCGAGTGCAGATCCTTTGGTTATCTTCTGTGATAACACTGGAGCAATAGCACAGGCAAAGGAACCACGGTCGCACCAGAAGTCCAAGCACATACAGAGAAGGTTTCACTTGATCCGGGAGATCATTGATCGTGGCGAGATCAAAATCTGCAAGGTTCATACAGATGACAATCTAGCTGACCCGCTTACAAAGCCTCTGGCGCAGCAGAAGCATGAGAAGCACTGTAATAATATGGGTTTGAGATTTCTCAACCATTAGATTAAGTGCAAGTGGGAGATTGTTGGGGTATGCCCTTAAGGCTAATGTTTGAGGCCTTGGGATTATTTCAGTATCATGTATAAACTCTATGTTTATAAAGGCAATGGTTGTTATTCAGGTTGTTACATTATCTGCTGCAATATGTATACTTCTGAATAATGTCTCAATGGTGTTTAGCTTGGCTGACATGCAGTATTGTCCTTAGTCGAGATATCTTGGTGAACATGAGACAGCCTTGATATGATTGAGACTAATATGTGTTCTAATCTTATAGGATGCTTCGAGCATGGAATAAGATGTAGACTCATGGGTACATTGGATGTACTGGACAGACCCTACTTAGGATATTCGATTGCTTGTCACAATGTGAATAATCCTTATATGCAAACAAGTGGCATATTTCCTCTGACTTGACATCACTTGTGTTTCTAAATGATGATTGGCATTGTTTTGAGGTAGTTCAATATCATTTGAAACATAATGGTTATAGACTATCTTGGATAATGAGCATGAGTCATGTTAGGGCACTAGTGATAGATATAGGATTGCCGTCTCCTTGTTTGGAGTGTGATGTTCTGAAGGGGCCCCCTGGATGAGATGGTTGAGAAAGTGTATGGCCATACCCAGATGACTATGTTCATCTGATCTAACCACTCTCATCATATTGGAATTACAGGCTTGACACGCTTGTCCAATAAGAACATCCAGTGGCAAAGGAAACACATATGTCAAGTGACTTGGGTTCACACTTGTGCTATGGTTTGGGTGTAGTCTTGGAAGACTCTTTCCTTTATATCGGGAGACAGTGATGTGTTGCTAGATACCCCTCTCTGTTCGTGATAACGTAAGTTATCGTTACCGACATTTAAAGGAAACCCTTAGGGTCGCACAATTTGATGATATGGCTTACTTAAGTCAGATCGTGTGGACTGAATTGTTTTGGTTCAGTTTAAAGGAGTTTAAACTCTGATTGTAAGTGAGATCTGGTCTGATCATGTTTGATTGATTAGGGCTTGAGATTGGTAAGCTTCGATCGAGAGAATTGATGCTAGATCGGTGAGATCAAGAGCATCAAGAGATGAATGGTTAGATCTTGAACCTTATGGTTTAATTTGATCTAGACCAATGCTTGGTTTAATTTGGTCTTTGAACCAAATCCAATTGAACCGGTTCATCATATGAACGCATGGTTCAATGGGAGAGAAAAAGTTTGCGATCGGTTCACTTGGAGTGAACGCATGATCGCATACATTGAAGCACTTGCTATTTTTGGAAATCGGTTTTCCAAAATGTGGAACGCCTCCACGTTCGAAGAGCAACGCTTCTCTCGTCGCCATCTTCTCCTCTCTCGACCTCTCTTGTGTCGGGTGGTGAGACTTCACGCAAAGGAGAAGAGAACAAAACCAAGAGACATCTCTCATCTCCTTCACGAAGGGAAACCTTGAAGCTTTGCTAGCACAAAGACACCAAGGGAGTAGTCATCTTCACCTTGTGTGCGTCACCTTTGGAGGAGAGCCGCTCGCCCTCTTCTTCCAAGTCGCCATCCAAGCAATGGCAATGGTATGATCCCCTTTGTTGGGGTATGCCCTTAAGGCTAATGTTTGAGGCCTAAGGATTGTATCAGTATCATGTAATAAACTCTTATGTTTATAAAGGCATGGTTATTATTCAGTTTGTTATATTATCTGCTGCAATAGATATACTTCTGAATAATGTCTCAATGCTGTTCAGCTAGGCTGACATGCTATATGTCCTTAGTCGATGTATCTTGGTGAACATGAGACAGCCTTGATATGGTTAAGACTAGTATGTGTTCTAATCTTATAGGATGCTTCGAGCATGGAATAAGATGTAGACTCATGGGTACATTGGATGTACTGGACAGACCCTACTAGGATATTCAATTGCTTGTCACAATGTGAATATTCCTTGATTGTATCAAGTGGCACATTTCCTCTGACTTGAGATCACTTGTGTTTCTAAATGATGATTGTCATTGTTTTGAGGTAGTTCAATATCATTTGAAACATAATGATTATAGACTATCTTGGATGGTGAGCTTGAGTCAGGTTAGGGCACTAGTGATAGATAAAGGATTGCCGTCTCCTTGTTTAAAGAGTGTGATGTTCTAAAGGGCCCCCCTTGATGAGATGATTGAGAAAGTGTATGGCCATACCCAGATGACTGTGTTCATCTGATCTGATCATGCTCATCGTATTGGAGTTACAGGCTTGACATGCTTTTCCAATAAGAACATCCAGTGGCAAAGGAAACATGTATGCCTTGTGAAGTGGATTCACACTTGTGCTGTGGTTTGGGTGTAGTCTTGGAAGACTCTTTCCTTTATATCGGGAGACAGTGATGTGTTGCTAGATACCCCTCACTGATCGTGATAACGTGAGTTATCATTACCGACATTTAAAGGAAACCCTTAGGGTCGCACAATTTGATGATATGGCTTACTTAAGTCAGATCGTGTGGACTGAATTGTTTGAGTTCAGTTTAAAGGGATTTAAACTCTGATTGTAAGTGAGATCTGGTCTGATCATGTTTGATTGATTAGGGCTTGAGATCGGTAAGCTTCGATCGAGAGTATTGATGCTAGATCGGTGAGATCGGGAGCATCCAGAGATGAACGGTTAGATTTTGAACCATTTGGTTCAGAGAAATCTAGACCATGGCTTGGGCTGTTTTGATTTGGTCTTTGAACCAAATTGAGTTGGGTCAATTAGATTGAACCGGTTCAAGACAATGAACGCATGGTTCAATCTTGAAGCGTTATTGTCGGTTATGAAGATGTGGGCGCATGCTCTTCATGGCTTGCTATTTTTGGTAAGTCTTCATGCGCCACCTCTTGAGAACGCCAATACGTTTTTGACGCTTACTCTCGACGCTCTTGCTGGGTGAAAAACTTCCTTCACGTCTTGGAGAGGTCTCGGCCAAGTGGGAGAAGACATCTCATCCCTTTGATTCGATCAAAGACCCTTGAAGCACCTTGCTAGCACAAGGATCTCAAGGAGTAGGCGGCATCACCTTGTGTACGCACCTTTTGGAGGAGTTTCATTCGAATCTCTTCTTCCTTGACGCCATCCAACACATGGCTTTGGTATGATCTTCTTTCGATCTTCATGCTTCTTAAAAGTTGATCATATGAATGTATAGCATCCGATCCTCATGAAACCCTACTTCCGCTGCTAAAACATAAGAATAAGGTTGCTTGCGCCACCTTAGGGTTTCGCTCCCCCTTGAAGGGGACCCAACAATTGGTATCAGAGCGGTTCTATGCATTGTTATTATGATTGCTTTAGCCTAGTGTGATCCATTGCTTACGCATATCTCTAGATCTAGGGTTACATGCGAAATCTCTAGTATGTGTTAGTTGGCGAAAATGCATATTTTCTTTTTGCGCATGTATGTTGGCGCATGATGTAGTTTTGCTCAAAATATATCACTTGCGCGACCTCACTAGATCTAAGAGGCGCCTGCTGTAAACCCTTAGACGGGTTATTAGGGTTGAAGTCATCCCCTAGGTTATATCCAGACAGTCTGATCAGACCATCTGACAGCCTTGATGGGTTGACCAGATAGCACCTGTGCGCAAGCACTTGGTGGCTATAGGTCGACTGCAGACAGGCGTGTAGTGATGTCTGGTTGAGACGACTAGTGAACACACATGAGTTAGGCCCGGGGTCACACCCGCTTGCCAGAACTCATGAGGGTTGTTCAGCCCTGGCGCATGCATGGTTGACCATTTGGTCGACTCAAGTCAGTTAGGACTTGGTGCATGTAAGGGCAGTGGATCTGACTAGGTCTGATGAGTGGATCCCTAGTAATGGACCGTTGTAAGGTAGTAGGGCACATAAGGAAAATTAAAATTGATGCCAATGGGGTTTTCGAAATTTTATTTTCCTATGTTGGATCACATGTTTGATTGTTGCATATGCCTGTTTATTTATTCTTATGTGGGCTGCCCATGTTAAATGTGTGCTGTGCTGGGGCCTGCGTGCCTGTATTAAAGTTGTAAATTAATTATGGTGATATGCGTATCACATTGTATTTAATTTATAAAGTGTAATTGACCTGCGTGTCAATCTTGTCTAGATAGATTAATTTGTAAGTTAATCAGACAAGAGCACAGAGCACACTTGGCAGAGGCGCATGCAGCAGTGGCTTGACCAGGTGGGAGGTCCAGGGTTCGACTCTGGGACCAGGCGCATTTTCCCTGGTTGGCGCACCTCAGCTGCAAATGGCGCTTGGGCCCTGGTTTGGGCCAGATGAGCAGCTAAAGTCCCATGAAGAAAACCAAGTGAAGACTTAAGTATCTTAAGGTCTTACTTAGGCTATGGGCTTTTACCACATAAGATCCATGCTTTCTTTTATTGTTTAAATAAGTAGAATAGCATGATTTATTTATCTTCTGCTATCACCATAGGAATTGCATGATAGTGAAGAAGATAAAAGACCGTTAAAATCCAACGCTAAAATATCAAGCTCGTTAGCCTTCTGACGCGAAACCTCACTGTTCTGATTATCATTGGAGCCGTGTTGTACCCACTCAGTGGGCACGTCCATCTATCTTCAGACGGTGCGGGATTACACCTGCGTGTTACAGAGAAGGGATTTATCGCTTCTCGTTGCTCAGCATAGCACGTGGTGGTCCAGGGAGTAGGTCGGGTCAGCTTGACCATGTAGCCTACATATGTGGCGCATATGGTAGCACATGGAGGCAGCCATCTGTGGGGTCAGAGATTGTGTTGTACCAACTCAGTTGGCACAGTCTGCTGGATTGCCCAGATGAAGGGGAATCGCACGGGTTGGCGATTGGCTAGGGCAGCCTACCAGAGATTAGTGCTTGTACTCTCTGTGCATCTTATCTCGCCTGAGCGGGACGCGGAGACCAAGTATGAAATCTGGATCCCATCTCACTAAAAGAGTTCTACTCTTTCGGGCTGTTTTGCTGGATTTTTCAGCCAGATAAAATAGTGAGAAAAAGAATCTTTCTTAAGTCCTGATTGATTCTTAACATTGATACTGACCTTGTTGTTCTTGCATTGTTGTAGATACCTGCAGCAACGAACACCATGAGCTTCAATGTGCGATCCCTACTGGAAAGGGAGAAGTTTGCTGGGCCGAACTTCTCAGACTGGTACGGACACCTTAAGATCGTTCTTAAGGCAGAGACGAAACTGTATGTCCTCGAGACGGCGATACCGCCTCAGCCCGCCCCGAACGCCGCAAGGGCGGTTCGGGAAGCCTATGAAAAGCACGTCAATGATAGCATTGATGTCGCTTGCCTGATGCTAGCGTCTATGACGCCACCGCTGCAGCGTCAGCATGAGGATATGTCTGCTATAGACATGATAGCGAACCTCAAGATGCTGTATGCTGCACAGGCGAGGACAGAACGCTATAATCTGACAAAGCTGTTCTTTCAGAGCAAACTAGCTGAAGGGAGCCCAGTGGGAGCTCATGTGCTCAAGATGATTGGGCACAAGGAAGCTCTAGAGAAACTGGGGCATACCATCAATCAGGAGCTTGCTGTAGACATTATTCTGCAGTCTCTCCCGCCTTCATTCGACGCGTTCATCATTAACTTTAATATGAACAAAATCGATTGTACTCCGGCAGAGCTGCTGAATATGCTCTTGACTACTGAGGAAACTCTGAAGGGAAAGCCTTCGACCTCTGTCTTAATGGTTCCTTCTAGGAACAAGAAGAAGGGGAAGAAGGGCAAGACCCCTGTCAAGAATTACAGCAAGGCTCTGAAGCAAAAGGTGAAGCGGTCCAAGGAATACAGATGTTTCCACTGTGGCCAGCTGGGTCACTGGAAAAAGGACTGTAAAGCGCTCCAAGGAGATAAGAGGGGAAGCTTTGCTTCTGGCTCAGGTATTTACGTGACGGAAGTCATGGTTTCATCTTCTTCTATTTCATGGGTGTTGGACACTGCATGTGGAGTTCACATTTGTTCAAATGTACAGGAACTCAAGAGAAGAAGGCAGGTGGGACAGCATGAGGTGGACCTACGCGTTGGAAACGGGGCACGGGTTGCTGCTATTGCTGTAGGAGACTATTTCATTTCTTTACCATCTGGACTTGTATTGGAACTAGACAATTGTTACTTTGTTCCCAGTATTACTAAAAATATTATCTCTATTCCTGCTCTTGTCAGGAAGGGATTTTCCTTTGAATGCAATATTTCAAAGTGTGTTTTATCTTTAGATAATATTGTTTATGCAACTGGTTCAATTAACAATGGGTTATTCATGTTGGACATGGAATGTTCTATACAAAATATTGATATTAAGAAAGCCAAGTATGCTGATGACAGCACCTTGCTATGGCATAGTCGTTTAGGCCATATTAATAAGAAACGCATTAAGCGGTTGCATGATCATGGACTGCTGGGATCATTCTCCTATGAGGAGATTGATACATGCAAGGCTTGTTTAATGGGTAAAATGACGAAGTCACCTTTTCCTCACAAAGGTCAAAGGGCTTCAGGTTTACTTGACCTTATACACAGTGATGTGTGTGGGCCATTTAGTAAACATGCCAGAGGTGGCTATTCGTACTTCATTACCTTTACTGATGATTTCAGTAGGTATGGTTATGTCTATCTTATGAGACATAAGAGTGAATCTTTTGACAAGTTCAAAGAGTTCAAGAATGAAGTACAGAATCAGCTAGGCCGAAATATCAAGGCACTTCGTTCTGATCGAGGTGGAGAATACCTAAGTCATGCGTTTACTGACTATTTGAAGGAGTGTGGGATTATCTCACAGCTCACTCCGCCAGGAACACCCCAATGGAATGGTGTGTCCGAGAGGAGAAATAGAACGTTACTTGATATGGTTCGTTCTATGATGAGTCAGGCTACTCTTCCATACTCCTTTTGGGGATTTGCACTGGAAACAGCTGCAAAGGTACTAAACCGAGTGCCATCCAAGGCCGTTTCAAAGACGCCATATGAGTTATGGTATGGGAAACAGCCAAGCTTGACATTTATCAGGATCTGGGGCTGCGAGGCTTATGTCAAAAAGCTCGCCTCTGGGAAACTAGAGAGCAGATCTGACAAATGTATCTTTGTCGGTTACCCTAAGGAAACTAAGGGTTATTATTTCTTCGATCCCAAAGAGAACAAGGTGTTTGTTGCTCGGACGGCCATATTTCTTGAGAAGGAGTTTCTTCTACAAGAGGCCAGTGGGGGAGAAATAAAGTTGGATGAGAATCCAGAAGAAGGACAAAGTGCTCAAGCACAGTTGGATGAGCCTGAGCCGGTAGAACAGGTTATTGAACAACCTGAGGCTCAGATATCACGGGAACCGCGAAGATCGGGAAGGATCCGTCGACAGCCTGAGCGCTATGACGGAGTCTACATCATTGATCATGATGAACCCCTCACTTATGCGGATGCGGTCAGTGGACCGGAGTCAGCGAGATGGCTTGAAGCTATGCGAGCCGAGATGGACTCCATGTCAGATAACCAAGTCTGGGATTTGGTTGATCCGCCTCCGGGAGTTATCCCTATAGGCTGTAAATGGATCTTCAAGAAGAAGATTGACATGGATGGTAACGTGGTTACCTATAAAGGCAGGCTAGTTGCGAAAGGTTTCAAACAAATCTACGGGATAGATTATGATGAAACTTTCTCACCAGTAGCTATGTTTAAGTCTATTCGGATTCTTTTCGCGATAGCTGCATATTACGATTATGAGATCTGGCAGATGGATGTGAAGACAGCTTTCCTTAATGGAAATCTGGATGAGGATGTGTATATGACACAACCTGAAGGTTTCACTAATCCATCAGATCGTCATAAAATATGCAAGTTAAAGAAGTCTGTTTATGGACTTAAACAAGCATCAAGAAGCTGGAATATTCGTTTTGATGAATCAATCTCTGAGTTTGGTTTCATCAAGAACGAGGATGACCCGTGTGTATATAAGAGGTTTAGTGGGAGCGTAATTACTTTCCTAGTCCTCTACGTCGATGATATCTTGATCATTGGAAATGACATTCCTGAAATGCATGCGGTTAAGGCATGGTTAAGGAAATGTTTCCAGATGAAAGATCTAGGAGAAGCAGCCTATGTGTTAGGTGTGAAGATCTACAGGGATAGATCTAAGAGGCTTCTCGGGCTGTGCCAGAGTACTTACATCGATAAAGTCCTGGAGAGATTTCATTTAGAGAATTCTAAAAGAGGATATCTTCCAGTCAGACATGGTCTGAATCTTTCGAAGAGTCAGTGTCCACAAACACAGACTGAGAAAGATGAAATGGACAATACGCCTTATGCTTCGGCTATTGGGTCCATAATGTATGCGATGTTGTGTACTCGCCCAGACGTCGCTTACGGGTTAAGCGTGACCAGTCGGTTCCAAAGTAATCCAGGTCAGGCACACTGGATTGCGGTCAAGAACATCTTAAAATATCTGCGGAGAACCAAAGATATGTTCTTGATATATGGTGGTCAGGAAGAACTCAGTATTGAAGGATATACTGACGCTTCGTTCCAGTCTGACTAGGATGATTTCCGATCGCAATCAGGCTATGTTTTTAGCTTGAATGGTGGAGCAGTGGTGTGGAAGAGTTTCAAACAGTCAACTGTTGCTGATTCCACAACAGAAGCCGAGTATGTTGCAGCCTCGGAAGCATCCAAGGAGGCAGTGTGGATTCGTAAGTTCGTGAGAGAACTTGGTGTTGTTCCTTCGAGTGCAGATCCTTTGGTTATCTTCTGTGATAACACTGGAGCAATCGCACAGGCAAAGGAACCACGGTCGCACCAGAAGTCCAAGCACATACAGAGACGGTTTCACTTGATCAGGGAGATCATAGATCGTGGCGAGATCAAAATCTGCAAGGTTCATACAGATGACAATCTGGCAGACCCGCTTACCAAGCCTCTGGCGCAGCAGAAGCATGAGAAGCACTGTAATAATATGGGTTTGAGATTTCTCAACCATTAGATTAAGTGCAAGTGGGAGATTGTTGGGGTATGCCCTTAAGGCTAATGTTTGAGGCCTAAGGATTGTATCAGTATCATGTAATAAACTCTTATGTTTATAAAGGCATGGTTATTATTCAGTTTGTTATATTATCTGCTGCAATAGATATACTTCTGAATAATTTCTCAATGCTGTTCAGCTAGGCTGACATGCTATATGTCCTTAGTCGATGTATCTTGGTGAACATGAGACAGCCTTGATATGGTTAAGACTAGTATGTGTTCTAATCTTATAGGATGCTTCGAGCATGGAATAAGATGTAGACTCATGGGTACATTGGATGTACTGGACAGACCCTACTAGGATATTCAATTGCTTGTCACAATGTGAATATTCCTTGATTGTATCAAGTGGCACATTTCCTCTGACTTGAGATCACTTGTGTTTCTAAATGATGATTGTCATTGTTTTGAGGTAGTTCAATATCATTTGAAACATAATGATTATAGACTATCTTGGATGGTGAGCTTGAGTCAGGTTAGGGCACTAGTGATAGATAAAGGATTGCCGTCTCCTTGTTTAAGGAGTGTAATGTTCTAAAGGGCCCCCCTTGATGAGATGATTGAGAAAGTGTATGGCCATACCCAGATGACTGTGTTCATCTGATCTAATCATGCTCATCGTATTGGAGTTACAGGCTTGACATGCTTATCCAATAAGAACATCCAGTGGCAAAGGAAACATGTATGCCTTGGGAAGTGGATTCACACTTGTGCTGTGGTTTGGGTGTAGTCTTGGAAGACTCTTTCCTTTATATCGGGAGACAGTGATGTGTTGCTAGATACCCCTCACTGATCGTGATAACGTGAGTTATCGTTACCGACATTTAAAGGAAACCCTTAGGGTCGCACAATTTGATGATATGGCTTACTTAAGTCAGATCGTGTGGACTGAATTGTTTGAGTTCAGTTTAAAGGGATTTAAACTCTGATTGTAAGTGAGATCTGGTCTGATCATGTTTGATTGATTAGGGCTTGAGATCGGTAAGCTTCGATCGAGAGTATTGATACTAGATCGGTGAGATCGGGAGCATCCAGAGATGAACGGTTAGATTTTGAACCATTTGGTTCAGAGAAATCTAGACCATGGCTTGGGCTGTTTTGATTTGGTCTTTGAACCAAATTGAGTTGGGTCAATTAGATTGAACCGGTTCAAGACAATGAACGCATGGTTCAATCTTGAAGCGTTATTGTCAGTTATGAAGATGTGGGCGCATGCTCTTCATGGCTTGCTATTTTTGGTAAGTCTTCATGCGCCACCTCTTGAGAACGCCAATACGTTTTTGACGCTTACTCTCGACGCTCTTGCTGGGTGAAAAACTTCCTTCACGTCTTGGAGAGGTCTCGGCCAAGTGGGAGAAGACATCTCATCCCTTTGATTCGATCAAAGACCCTTGAAGCACCTTGCTAGCACAAGGATCTCAAGGAGTAGGCGGCATCACCTTGTGTGCGCACCTTTTGGAGGAGTTTCATTCGAATCTCTTCTTCCTTGACGCCATCCAACACATGGCTTCGGTATGATCTTCTTTCGATCTTCATGCTTCTTAAAAGTTGATCATATGAATGTATAGCATCCGATCCTCATGAAACCCTACTTCCGCTGCTAAAACATAAGAATAAGGTTGCTTGCGCCACCTTAGGGTTTCGCTCCCCCTTGAAGGGGACCCAACACCCTTCTCGATCTATACATGTTATTAAAGTTGATCATATATTCATCCATGCGATCTTAGAAACCCTAATTTTCTCTTGTTGCAAGTTCTGATATGCGCCTATTAGGGTTTCGCCCCCCCTTTAGAAACTTTCAATATAATGGTTATAGACTATCTTGGATAATGGGCATGAGTCATGTTAGGGCACTAGTGATAGATATAGGATTGCCTTCTCCTTGTTTGGAGTGTGATGTTCTAAAGGGGCCCCCTGTATGAGATGGTTGAGAAAGTGTATGGCCATACCCAGATGACTATGTTCATCTGATCTAACCACTCTCATCATGTTAGAGTTACAGGCTTGACACGCTTGTCCAACGAGAACATCCAGTGGCAAAGGAAACACATATGTCAAGTGACTTGGGTTCACACTTGTGCTATGGTTTGGGAGTAGTCTTGGAAGACTCTTTCCTTTATATCGGGAGACAGTGATGTGTTGCTAGATACCCCTCTCTGATCGTGATAACGTAAGTTATCATTACCGACATTTAAAGGAAACCCTTAGGGTCGCACAATTTGATGATATGGCTTACTTATGTCAGATCGTGTGGACTGAATTGTTTTGGTTCAGTTTAAAGGAGTTTAAACTCTGATTGTAAGTGAGATCTGGTCTGATCATGTTTGATTGATTAGGGCTTGAGATCGGTAAGCTTCGATCGAGAGAATTGTGTTGGGGTATGCCCTTAAGGCTAATGTTTGAGGCCTTGGGATTGTAACAATATCATGTATAAACTCTTATGTTTATAAAGGCAATGGTTATTATTCAGGTTGTTACATCATCTGCTGCAATGTGTGTTCTTCTGAATAATGTCTCAAAAGCTGTTCAGCTAGGCTGACATGCTATGTTGTCCTTAGTCGAGATATCTTGGTGAACATGAGACAGCCTTGATATGATTGAGACTAATATGTGCTCTAATCTTATAGGATGCTTCGAGCATGGAATAAGATGTAGACTCATGGGTACATTGGATGTACTGGACAGACCCTACTAGGATATTCAATTGCTTGTCACAATGTGAATAATCCTTGATTGCAACAAGTGGCACATGTCCTCTGACTTGAGATCACTTGTGTTTCTAAATGATGATTGTCATTGTTTTGAGGTAGTTCAATATCATTTGAAACATAATGGTTATAAACTATCTTGGATAATGATCATGAGTCAGGTTAGGGCACTAGTGATAGATACAGGATTGCCGTCTCCTTGTTTAAGGAGTGTGATGTTCTAAAGGGCCCCCCCTGAATGAGATGATTGAGAAAGTGTATGGCCATACCCAGGTGACTATGTTCATCTGATCTAATTATGCTCATCATATTGGAGCTACAGGCTTGACACGCTTGTCCAATAAGAACATCCAGTGGCAAAGGAAATATGTATGCCTTGTGAATGGATTCACACTTGTGCTGTGGTTTGGGTGTAGTCTTAGAAGACTCTTTCCTTTATATCGGGAGACAGTGATGTGTTGCTAGATACCCCTCACTGATCGTGATAACGAAAGTTATCGTTACCGACATTTAAAGGAAACCCTCAGGGTCGCACAATTTGATGATATGGCTTACTTGAGTCAGATCGTGTGGACTGAATTGTTTGGGTTCAGTTTGAAGGGATTTAATCTCTGATTATAAGTGAGATCTGGTCTGATCATGTTTGATTGATTAGGGCTTGAGATCGGTAAGCTTTGATCGAGAGAGTTGATGCTAGATCGGTGAGATCAGGAGCATCATGAAATGAACGGTTAGATCTTGAACCTTTAGGGTTTATTGTGATCTAGACCATATGGCTTGGGTTAATTGGTCTTGGACCAAACTGACATTGAACCGGCTCATGAATGAGCGCATGGTTCATGGGAGATGAGTTAAGCACTTGGTTCACTTAAGGGTGAACGCTTGAGCCTTGACTACTTTCCATTTTGGGAATTCGGTTTCCAAATGGAATGTATGTAACGCCTCCACATTAGTGTGGGAGGTTAACTCTCTCGCCGATCTCTCTCTTGTGGGGGCTTCTCCATTTTTCGGTGGTGTGAAGACTTGACGAAAAGAGGAGAGAAGGAAGTCTCGGCCAAGCTTGATCTCTCATCATCCTCACGCGACAAGGACCCTTTGAAGCACTTTGCTAGCACAAAGGATTCAAAGGAGCAAGCCATCTTCATTTGTTGTGTGCGTCACCTTTGGAGAAGGAGCACTTGCGTCTTTGCTTCCAAGGCACCATCCAATTCGATGGCATTGGTATGATCTCCTTCTTGATCTAATCAATTTATCAAAGTTGATCATATGAGCATATAAGCGATTGTGTTGTTGAAACCCTAGCAAAATTGCATGCGCCCCCTGAATTAGGGTTTCATCTGCTTGCGTTCCCCCTTGAAGGGGACTCTACAATTGGTATCAGAGCTAGGATCTTATATGGTTCATATGATTGCTATGTATGTTATGTGATCCTTGTATGCTTAGATCTTCCTTACATGCGAGATTTACATGTAAATATTATACATGCCGAAACTTGTATGTTTCCTTGGCGCATGTATGTTGGTTGCGCTTCTATCATGTTGTTGTAGTTGTTTTTCTAAAACCCTAAATGACATGCGCGACTTTCATTAGATCTAAGCCGCACCTACAATAAACCCTTAGACGGGTTAGTAGGGTTGAAGTCATCTCTAGGTCAGATCCAACTAGTCTGATCAGACCATCTGACAGCCTAGATGGGTCGACCAGATGGCACCTATGCGCATGCATTAGGTGGCTATAGGTCGACTGCATCAAAGGCGTGTAGCGATGTCTGGTTGAGACAACCTATGAACGCACATGAGTTAGGCCCGGGGTCACACCCGCTTGCCAAAACTCATGAGGGTTGTTCAGCCCTTTGCGCATGCATGGTTGACCATTAGGTCAACTCAAGTCAGTTAGGACTTGGTGCATGCAAGGGCAGTGGATCTAACTAGTTTGATGAGTGGATCCCTATTAATGGACCGTTGTAAGGTTGTAGGGCATATAAGAAAACTAAAATTGATGCCAATGGGTTTTCAAAATTTTATTTTCTTAATGGATCACATGTTGATTGTAAGCATCTGCTTGTTTATTTAATCTTATGTGGGTTGCCCTTTTAATGTGTGCTGTGCTGGGGCCTGCGAGCCTGGTAAATTATTATTTTTGTGATCTGCGAATCACATTTCTAATTAATTTATTGTATAAATGACCTGCGTGTCAAACTTGTCTAGATAGATTAAAATGTACTTTTAATCTGACAAGAGCTCAAAGCACACATAGCAAGGCGCAAGCAGCTGGTGGGCGCACCTGAGCTGCAGAGGGCGCTTGGGCCCTGGTCTGGGCCAGATGAGAGGCAAAAGACCCAAAAAGCAAGTGAAGACTTAAGATAACTTAAGGTCTTACTTAGGGTTAATGGGCTTTTACCACATAAGATCAGCATGCTTTCTATTTATTGCTTTTATAATTAGAATTGCATGAGTTTATCTTCTGCTATCACCATAGGAATTGCATGATAGTCAAGAAGATAAAAGACCGTTAAAATCCAACGCTAACATATCAAGCTCGTAAGCCTTCTGACGCGAAACCTCACTGTTCTGACTATCGTTGGAGCCGTGTTGTACCCACTCAGTGGGCACGTCCATCTATCTTCAGACGGTGCGGGATTACACCTGCGTGTTACAGAGAAGGGATTTATCGCTTCTCGTTGCTCAGCATAGCACGTGGTGGTCCAGGGAGTAGGTCGGGTCAGCTTGACCATGTAGGCTACATATGTGGAGCATATGGTAGTACATGGAGGCAGCCATCTGTGGGGTCAGAGATTGTGTTGTACCAACTCAGTTGGCACAGTCTGCTGGATTGCCCAGATGAAGGGGAATCGCACGGGTTGGCGATTGGCTGGGACAGCCTACCATAGATTAGTGCTTGTACTCTCTGTGCATCTTATCTCGCCTGAGCGGGACGCGGAGACCAAGTATGAAATCTGGATCCCATCTCACTAAAAGAGTGTTACTCTTTCGGACTGTTTAATGGATTTTTCAGTCAGATAAAATAGTGAGAAAAGAATCTTTCTTAAGTCCTGAATTGATTCTAAACATTGATACTGACCTTGCTGTTCTTGCATTGTTGTAGATTCCTGCAGCAACGAACTGTTGGGTCCCCTTCAAGGGGGAGCGCAAACCCTAAGCATGCATAATCTAAGAACTAGCATGAGCGGAATTAGGGTTTCAATAGATCGCATGAAGTATATCTATATGATCAACTTAGTTTGCTTATCAAGATCAAGAGAAGATCTAGAAGATCTCACCATGGCCATGATTTGGACGGCGCCTTGGAAGCAAGAGGGCGAAAAGGCTCTCCTCCAAAGAAGACACACACAAGGGATGAAGACTTACTCCTTGCGCAACTCTTGTGCTAGCAACAATTGCCAAGATGTCCTTTGTGTTGAGGAGATGAGATGATCGCTCCTTCTTGGCCGAAAGCTCTTCTTTCTCGTCAACCACACTCTCCTCCAAAGAGCAAAACCGCGACAAGACAAGAGAGACAAGCGTTTTGGGCGTTATGGCGTTACAAGACTTCCCTATTTGGAAAGTCATCAAGACATGCGCTTATGTCTTGAGAACCAAATCAAAACGCCAATTCAATTCGAACCATGCGTTCACATATGTGAACCGGTTCAATTGAATTCGGTCCAATCTCATTTGGTTTAAGAACCAAATTGAACCAAGCCAAGCCATGGTCTAAATCTCACATGAACCATGAAGGTTCAAGATCTAACCACACATCTCATGATGCTCTTGATCTCACCGATCTAGCATCAACACTCTCGATCGAAGCTTACCGATCTCAAGCCCTAATCAATCAAACATGATTAGACCAGATCTCACTTACAATCAGAGTTTAAACTCCCTTAAACTGAATCAAAACAATCCAGTCCACACGATCTGACTCAAGTAAGCCATATCACCAAATTGTGCGACCCTGAGGGTTTCCTTTAAATGTCGGTAACGATAACTCACGTTATCACAATCAGTGAGGGGTATCTAGCAACACATCACTGTCTCCCGATATAAAGGAAAGAGTCTTCCAAGACTACACCCAAATCACAGCACAAGTGTGAATCAACTCACTAGGCATACATGTTTCCTTTGCCACTGGATGTTCTGATTGGACAAGCCTGTCAAGCTTGTAGTTCCAATATGATGAGCATGATTAGATCAGATGAACATAGTCACCTGGGTATGGCCATACACTATTCTCAATCATCTCATTCAGGGGGCCCCTTTAGAACATCACACTCCTTAAACAAGGAGACGGCAATCCTATGTCTATCACTAGTGTCCTAACCTGACTCATGATCATTATCCAAGATAGTCTAGAACCATTATATTTCAAATGATATTGAACTACCTCAAAACAATGACATTCATCATTTAGAAACACAAGTGATCTCAAGTCAAAGGACATGTGCCACTTGTAGCATACAAGGATTATTCACATTGTGACAAGCAATTGAATATCCTAGTAGGGTCTGTCCAGTACATCCAATGTACCCATGAGTCTACATCTTATTCCATGCTCGAAGCATCCTATAAGATTAGAACACATATTAGTCTCCATCATATCAAGGCTGTCTCATGTTCACCAAGATATCTCGACTAAGGACATTACTGCATGTCAGCCCAGCTGAACAGCTTTGAGACATTATTCAGTAGTACTCTTATTACAGCAGACAAGGTAACAACCTGAATAATAACCATGCCTTTATAAACACAAGAGTTTATTACATGATACTGATACAATCCCAAGGCCTCAAACATTAGCCTTAAGGGCATACCCCAACACGAACACCATGAGCTTCAATGTGCGATCCCTACTGGAAAGGGAGAAGTTTGCTGGGCCGAACTTCTCAGACTGGTTCGGACACCTTAAGATCGTTCTTAAGGCAGAGAGGAAACTTTATGTCCTCGAGACGGCTGTGTCGCCTCAACCCGCTGCGAACGCCGCAAGGGCGGTGGGAATGTATCTGTATCATGTAATAAACTGTTATGTTTATAAAGGCATGGTTATTATTCGGTTGTTTACATTGTCTGCTGCAATATATGTTCTTCTGAATAATGTCTCAAAGCTGTTCAGCTGGGCTGACATGCTATTATGTCCTTAGTCGATGTATCTTGGTGAACATGAGACAGCCTTGATATGGTTAAGACTAATATGTGTTCTAATCTTATAGGATGCTTCGAGCATGGAATAAGATGTAGACTCATGGGTACATTGGATGTACTGGACAGACCCTACTAGGATGTTCAATTGTTTGTCACAATGTGAATATTCCTTGATTAAGACAAGTGGCACATTTCCTCTGACTTGAGATCACTTGTGTTTTCTGAATGATGATTGTCATTGTTTTGAGATGGTTCAATATCATTTGAAAGATAATGATTATAGACTATCTTGGATGGTGAGCTTGAGTCAGGTTAGAGCACTAGTGATAGACATAGGATTGCCGTCTCCTTGTTGAAGGAGTGTGATGTTCTAAAGGGGCCCCCTGGATGAGATGATTGAGAAAGTGTATGGCCATACCCAGGTGACAGTGTTCATCTGTTCTAATCATGCTCATCATATTGGAGTTACGAGCTTGACAGGCTTGTCCAATAAGAACATCCAGTGGTAAAGGAAATATGCATGCCTTGTGAATTGATTCACACTTGTGCTGTTTTTGGGTGTAGTCTTGGAAGACTCTTTCCTTGATATCGGGAGACAGTGATGTGTTGCTAGATACCCCTCACTGATCGTGATAATGTGAATTATCGTTACCGACGTTTTAAGGAAACCCTCAGGGTCGCACAATTGATGATATGCCTTACTTAAGTCAGATCGTGTGGACTGAATTGTTCAGGTTCAGTTTAAAGGGATTTAATCTCTGATTGTAAGTGAGATCTAGTCTGATCATGTTTGATTGATTAGGGCTTGAGATCGGTAAGCTTCGATCGAGAGAATGGATGCTAGATCGGTCAGATCAGGAGCATCAAAGAGATCAACGGTTAGATCTGGAACCTTAGGGTTTTAATGTGATCTAGGCCATGTCGATTGGTTTATTTGGTTATTGAACCAAAATTAAATTGAACCAAAATGGTTCAAGACTAGGCGACAAGTTCACTTAGCGTGAACATGTTGAGCGGTGAGTGGTGCTATTTTTAGCAACCATGACTCTCACGTTCGAATAGAGAGGGTTCTCTATTCTCGCCTCTTGAACGCATATTCCTCTCGTTCTTTTGGGTGACGGCGCCTTGGAGCTTGAGGAGAATTCGGCAAAGAGAAAAGATCTCCTTCCCTTTCCATTTCGATCAAAGACTTCTTTGGATCTTGCTAGCACAAGAATCGCAAAGAGGAGTAGGCGACATCAACTGTGTGCGTCACCTCTAGAGAAGATCTGCTTTGATCTTTGCTTCCTAGACGCCATCTTGAAATGGCTATGGTATGAGTTTTATCTCTTCTATGCAATCGAATTTTTATGGTTGATCATATCACATGAAGCCGATCCATGAAACCCTAATCCGCTGCCTAAATGTTTATAATGCGCCATGCTGGGTTTCGCCCCCCCTTCTAGAAAGGGGTTCTTTCAATTGGTATCAGAGGGAGGTTTCATGCTTGTTTATGATTGCCATGATATGTCATATGATCCATGTATGCGCAAGTTGATAGATCTATAGGTTACATGCGATGTCTTATGCTGATAGTTGTAAGATGGCGAAAGTTATTTTCTCTTTTGCGCATGTTGTTGTTTGCGCATGTTCTTGTAAGTTTTCTTAAAACCTTGATCACATGCGCGATTCACCTAGATCTAATGCGCCTACATTAAACCCTTAGATGGGTTATTAGGGTTGAAGTCATCCCCTAGGTCGGATCCAAACAGTCTGATCAGACCATCTGACAGCCTAGATGGGTTGACCAGATAGCACCTTGGCGCATGCTAAAGGTGGCTATAGGTCGACTGCATCAAAGGCGTGTAGCGATGTCTGATTGAGACAACTTGTGAACACACCTGAGTTAGGCCCGGGGTCACGCCCGTTTGCCAGACCTCAGTGTGGTTGTTCAGCCTTGGCGCATGCATGGTTGACCTTATGGTCGACTCAAGTCAGTTAGGACTTGGTGCATGCAAGGGCAGTGGATCTGACTAGGTTGGATGAGTGGATCCCTAGTAATGGACCATTGTAAGGTTGTAGAGCAAATAAGGAAAAATTAAAATTGATCCCAAGGGGTTTTCGAAAATTTTAATTTTTATGGATCACATGGTTCTTGATAGATGCATATGTTTGTTTATTTAGTCTTATGTGGGCTGCCCGTTATTAATGTGTGCTGTGCTGGGGCCTGCGTGCCTGTATTAAAAATTGTAAATTAATTATTGTGATCTGCGTATCACTGTGTTTTAATTTATAAATGTAAGTGACCTGCGTGTCACTCTTGTCTAGATAGTTAAATTTGTAATTTAATTAGACAAGAGCACAGAGCACACTTGGCAAAGGCGCTTGCAGCAGAGGCTTGACCAGGTGGGAGGTCCAGGGTTCGACTCTGGGACCAGGCGCATATTCCCTGGTAGGCGCACCAGAGCTGCAGATGGCGCTTAGGCCCTGGTTTGGGCCAGATGGGCAGCTAAAGACCCATGAAGAGCAAATGAAGACTTAAGTTAGGTTAAGGTCTTCTAGGGCTATGGGCTTTTACCACATAAGATTCATGCTTTCTTTTATTGCTTAATATTAGAATTGCATGATTAAATTATCTTCTGCTATCACCATAGGAATTGCATGATAGGCAAGAAGATAATAGACCGTTATAATCCAACGCTGAAATATCAAGCTCGTAAGCCTTCTGACGCGAAACCTCACTATTCTGATTATCGTTGGAGCCGTGTTGTACCCACTCAGTGGGCACGTCCATCTATCTTCAGAGGGTGTGGGATTACACCTGTGTGTTACAGAGTAGGGATTTATCCCTTCTCGTTGCTCAGCATAGCACATGGTGGTCCAGGGAGTAGGTCGGGTCAGCTTGACCGTGTTGGCTACATATGTGGAGCATATGGTAGCACATGGAGGCAGCCATCTGTGGGATCAGAGACTGTGTTGTACCAACTCAGTTGGCACAGTCTGCTGGATTGCCCAGATGAAGGGGAATCGCACGGGTTGGCGATCGGCAGGGACTGCCTACCAGAAACTAGTGCTTGTACTCTCTGTGCATCTTATCTCGCCTGAGCGGGACGCGGAGACCAAGTATGAAATCTGGATCCCATCTCACTAAAAGAGTTCTACTCTTTCGGGCTGTTTTGCTGGATTTTTCACGCCTGATAAAATAGTGAGAAAAAGAATCTTTCTTAAGTCCTGATCGATTCTTATACATTGATACTGACCTTGCTGTTCTTGCATTGTTGTAGATACCTGCAGCAACGAACACCATGAACTTCAATGTGCGATCCCTACTGGAAAGGGAGAAGTTTGCTGGGCCGAACTTCTCTGACTGGTTTGGACACCTTAAGATCGTTCTTAAGGCAGAGAGGAAACTGTATGTCCTCGAGACGGCGATACCGCCGCAGCCCGCTCCGAACGCCGCAAGGGCGGTTCGGGAAGCCTATGAAAAGCACGTCAATGATAGCATTGATGTCGCTTGCCTGATGCTAGCGTCTATGACGCCACCGCTGCAGCGTCAGCATGAGGATATGTCAGCTATACAGATTATAGCAAACCTCAAGATGCTGTATGCTGCACAGGCGAGGACTGAACGCTATAATTTGACTAAGCTCTTCTTTCAGAGCAAACTGGCTGAAGGGAGCCCAGTGGGAGCTCACGTGCTCAAGATGATTGGGCACAAGGAGGCTCTAGAGAAACTGGGGCATACCATTAACCAGGAGCTTGCTGTGGACATTATTCTGCAGTCTCTCCCGCCATCATTCGACGCGTTCATTATTAATTTTAATATGAACAAAATCGATTGTACTCCGGCAGAGCTGCTGAATATGCTCTTGACCACTGAGGAGACTCTGAAGGGTAAGCCTTCGACCTCTGTCTTGATGGTTCCTTCAAGGAACAAGAAGAAGGGGAAGAAGGGCAAGGCCCCGGTCAAGAATTACAGCAAGGCTCTGAAGCAGAAGGTGAAGCGGTCCAAGGAATACAGGTGTTTCCACTGTGGCCAGCTGGGTCACTGGAAAAAGGACTGTAAATCGCTCCAAGGAGATAAGAGGGGAAGCTTTGCTTCTGGCTCAGGTAAATTCGTGACTGAGGTCATGTTTTCTTCTTCTATATCATGGGTGTTGGACACTGCATGTGGAGTTCACATTTGTTCAAATGTACAGGAACTCAAGAGAAGAAGGCAGGTGGGACAGCATGAGGTGGACCTACGAGTTGGAAACGGGGCACGGGTTGCTGCTGTTGCTGTAGGAGACTATTTCATTTCTTTACCATCTGGACTTGTATTGGAACTAGACAATTGTTACTTTGTTCCCAGTATAACTAAAAATATTATCTCCATTCCTGCTCTTGTCAGGAAGGGATTTTCCTTTGAATGCAATATTTCAAAGTGTATTTTGTCTTTTGATAATATTGTTTATGCAACTGGTTCAATTAACAATGGGTTATACATGTTGGACATGGAATGTTCGATACAGCAAATTGATATTAAGAAAGCCAAGTATGCTGATCACAGCACCTTGCTATGGCATAGTCGTTTAGGCCATATTAACGAGAAACGCATTAAGCGGTTGCATGATCATGGACTGCTGGGATCATTCTCCTATAAGGAGATTGATACATGCAAAGCTTGTTTGATGGGTAAAATGACGAAGTCACCTTTTCCTCACAAAGGTCAAAGGGCTTCAGGTTTACTTGACCTTATACACAGTGATGTGTGTGGGCCATTTGGTAAACATGCCAGAGGTGGCTATCAGTACTTCATTACCTTTACTGATGTTTTCAGTAGATACGGGTATGTCTATCTGATGAGACATAAGAGTGAATCTTTTGACAAGTTCAAAGAGTTCAAGAATGAAGTACAGAATCAGCTAGGCCGAAATATCAAGGCACTTCGCTCAGATCGAGGTGGTGAATACCTAAGTCATACGTTTACTGACTATCTGAAGGAGTGTGGGATCATCTCACAGCTCACTCCGCCAGGAACACCGCAATGGAATGGTGTGTCCGAGAGGAGAAATAGAACGCTACTTGATATGGTTCGTTCTATGATGAGTCAGGCTACTCTTCCATACTCCTTTTGGGGTTTTGCGCTGGAAACAGCTGCAAAGGTACTAAACCGAGTGCCATCCAAGGCAGTTTCAAAGACGCCATATGAGTTATGGTATGGGAAACAGCCGAGCTTGACATTTATCAGGATCTGGGGCTGCGAGGCTTATGTCAAAAAGCTCGCCTCTGGGAAACTAGAGAGCAGATCTGACAAATGTATCTTTGTCGGTTACCCTAAGGAAACTAAGGGTTATTATTTCTACGATCCCAAGGAGAACAAGGTTTTTGTTGCTCGGACGGCCATATTTCTTGAGAAGGAGTTTCTTCTGCAAGAGGCCAGTGGGAGAGAAATAAAGCTGGATGAGAATCCAGAAGAAGGACAAAGTGACCAAGCACAGTTGGATGAGCCTGAGCCGGTAGAACAGGTTATTGAACAACCTGAGGCTCAGATATCACGGGAACCGCGAAGATCGGGTAGGATCCGTCGACAGCCTAAGCGCTATGACGGAGTCTACATCATTGATAATGATGAACCCCTCACTTATGCGGATGCGGTCAGTGGACCGGAGTCAGCAAGATGGCTTGAGGCTATGCGCGCCGAGATGGACTCCATGTCAAATAACCAAGTCTGGGATTTGGTTGATCCGCCTTCGGGAGTTATCCCTATAGGCTGTAAATGGATCTTCAAGAAGAAGATTGACATGGATGGTAACGTGGTTACCTATAAAGGCAGGCTAGTTGCGAAAGGTTTCAAACAAATCTACGGGATAGATTATGATGAAACTTTCTCACCTGTAGCCATGTTTAAGTCTATTCGGATTCTTTTCGCGATAGCTGCATATTATGATTATGAGATTTGGCAGATGGATGTGAAAACAGCTTTCCTTAATGGAAATCTGGATGAGGATGTGTACATGACACAACCAGAGGGTTTCACTAATCCATCAGATCGTCATAAGATATGCAAGTTAAAGAAGTCCATTTATGGACTTAAACAAGCATCGAGAAGCTGGAATATTCGTTTTGATGAATCAGTCACTGAATTTGGTTTCATCAAGAACGAGGATGACCCGTGTGTATATAAGAGGTTTAGTGGGAGCGTGATTACTTTCCTAGTCCTCTACGTCGATGACATCTTGATCATTGGAAATGACATTCCTGAAATGCATGCTGTTAAAGCATGGCTGAGGAAGTGTTTCCAGATGAAAGATTTAGGAGAAGCAGCCTATGTGTTAGGTGTGAAGATCTACAGGGATAGATCTAAGAGGCTTCTCGGGCTGTGCCAGAGTACTTACATCGATAAGGTCCTGGAGAGATTTCATTTAGAGAATTCTAAACGTGGATATCTTCCAGTCAGACATGGTCTGAATCTTTCGAAGAGTCAGTGTCCACAAACACAGACTGAGAAAGATGAAATGGACAATACGCCTTATGCTTCGGCTATTGGTTCCATTATGTATGCGATGTTGTGTACTCGCCCAGACGTCGCTTACGGGTTAAGCGTAACCAGTCGTTACCAGAGTAATCCAGGTATGGCGCACTGGATTGCAGTCAAGAACATCTTAAAATATCTGCGGAGGACCAAAGATATGTTCTTGATATATGGTGGTCAGGAAGAACTCAGTATTGAAGGATATACTGACGCTTCGTTCCAGTCTGACCAGGATGATTTCCGATCGCAATCAGGCTATGTTTTTAGCTTGAATGGAGGAGCAGTGGTGTGGAAAAGTTTCAAACAGTCAACTGTTGCTGATTTCACAACAGAAGCCGAGTATGTTGCAGCCTCGGAAGCATCCAAGGAGGCAGTCTGGATTCGTAAGTTCGTGAGAGAACTTGGTGTTGTTCCTTCGAGTGTCGATCCTTTGGTTATCTTCTGTGATAACACTGGAGCAATCGCACAAGCAAAGGAACCGCGGTCGCACCAGAAGTCCAAGCACATACAGAGACGGTTTCATTTGATCAGGGAGATCATAGATCGTGGCGAGATCAAAGTATGCAAGGTTCATACAGATGACAATCTGGCAGACCCGCTTACCAAGCCTCTGGCGCAGCAGAAGCATGAGAAGCACTGTAATAATATGGGTTTGAGATTTCTCAACCATTAGATTAAGTGCAAGTGGGAGATTGTTGGGGTATGCCCTTAAGGCTAATGTTTGAGGCCTGTGGGAATGTATCTGTATCATGTAATAAACTGTTATGTTTATAAAGGCATGGTTATTATTCGGTTGTTTACATTGTCTGCTGCAATATATGTTCTTCTGAATAATGTCTCAAAGCTGTTCAGCTGGGCTGACATGCTATTATGTCCTTAGTCGATGTATCTTGGTGAACATGAGACAGCCTTGATATGGTTAAGACTAATATGTGTTCTAATCTTATAGGATGCTTCGAGCATGGAATAAGATGTAGACTCATGGGTACATTGGATGTACTGGACAGACCCTACTAGGATGTTCAATTGTTTGTCACAATGTGAATATTCCTTGATTAAGACAAGTGGCACATTTCCTCTGACTTGAGATCACTTGTGTTTTCTGAATGATGATTGTCATTGTTTTGAGATGGTTCAATATCATTTGAAAGATAATGATTATAGACTATCTTGGATGGTGAGCTTGAGTCAGGTTAGAGCACTAGTGATAGACATAGGATTGCCGTCTCCTTGTTGAAGGAGTGTGATGTTCTAAAGGGGCCCCCTGGATGAGATGATTGAGAAAGTGTATGGCCATACCCAGGTGACAGTGTTCATCTGTTCTAATCATGCTCATCATATTGGAGTTACGAGCTTGACAGGCTTGTCCAATAAGAACATCCAGTGGTAAAGGAAATATGCATGCCTTGTGAATTGATTCACACTTGTGCTGTTTTTGGGTGTAGTCTTGGAAGACTCTTTCCTTGATATCGGGAGACAGTGATGTGTTGCTAGATACCCCTCACTGATCGTGATAATGTGAATTATCGTTACCGACGTTTTAAGGAAACCCTCAGGGTCGCACAATTGATGATATGGCTTACTTAAGTCAGATCGTGTGGACTGAATTGTTCAGGTTCAGTTTAAAGGGATTTAATCTCTGATTGTAAGTGAGATCTAGTCTGATCATGTTTGATTGATTAGGGCTTGAGATCGGTAAGCTTCGATCGAGAGAATGGATGCTAGATCGGTCAGATCAGGAGCATCAAAGAGATCAACGGTTAGATCTGGAACCTTAGGGTTTTAATGTGATCTAGGCCATGTCGATTGGTTTATTTGGTTATTGAACCAAAATTAAATTGAACCAAAATGGTTCAAGACTAGGCGACAAGTTCACTTAGCGTGAACATGTTGAGCGGTGAGTGGTGCTATTTTTAGCAACCATGACTCTCACGTTCGAATAGAGAGGGTTCTCTATTCTCGCCTCTTGAACGCATATTCCTCTCGTTCTTTTGGGTGACGGCGCCTTGGAGCTTGAGGAGAATTCGGCAAAGAGAAAAGATCTCCTTCCCTTTCCATTTCGATCAAAGACTTCTTTGGATCTTGCTAGCACAAGAATCGCAAAGAGGAGTAGGCGACATCAACTGTGTGCGTCACCTCTGGAGAAGATCTGCTTTGATCTTTGCTTCCTAGACGCCATCTTGAAATGGCTATGGTATGAGTTTTATCTCTTCTATGCAATCGAATTTTTATGGTTGATCATATCACATGAAGCCGATCCATGAAACCCTAATCCGCTGCCTAAATGTTTATAATGCGCCATGCTGGGTTTCGCCCCCCCTTCTAGAAAGGGGTTCTTTCAGCATCGCTTCTGGCTCAGGTATATACGTGACGGAAGTCATGGTTTCATCTTCTTCTATTTCATGGGTGTTGGACACTGCATGTGGAGTTCACATTTGTTCAAATGTACAGGAACTCAAGAGAAGAAGACAGGTGGGACAGCATGA
Source organism: Costus lasius (assembly GCA_027563935.2). Taxonomy (NCBI): domain Eukaryota; kingdom Viridiplantae; phylum Streptophyta; class Magnoliopsida; order Zingiberales; family Costaceae; genus Costus; species Costus lasius. The sequence continues at coordinate 56,852,994 of CM050454.1, read as the reverse complement.
GGTGGACCTACGCGTTGGAAACGGGGCACGGGTTGCTGCTGTTGCTGTAGGGGATTATTACATCTCATTACCATCTGGCATTGTATTAGAATTAAACAATTGTTACTTTGTACCCAGTATTACCAAAAAATATTATCTCTATTCCTGCTCTTGTCAGGAAAGGGTTTTCCTTTGAATGCAAGATTTCAAAGTGTTATCTTACTCTTGATAATATTGTTTATGCTACTGGTTCAATTAACAATGGGTTATTCATGTTGGACATGGAATATTCTATACAAAATATTGATAATAAGAAAGCCAAGTATGCTGATGACAGCACCTTGTTATGGCATAGTCGTTTAGGCCATATTAACAAGAAGCGCATTAAGCGGTTGCATGATCATGGACTGCTGGGATCATTCTCCTATGAGGAGATTGATACATGCAAAGCTTGTTTGATGGGTAAAATGACGAAGTCTCCTTTTCCTAACAAAGGTCAAAGGGCTTCAGGTTTACTTGACCTTATACACACTGATGTATGTGGGCCATTTAGTAAACATGCCAGAGGTGGCTATCAGTACTTCATACCTTTACTGATGATTTCAGTAGATATGGGTATGTCTATCTAATGAGACATAAGAGTGAATCTTTTGACAAGTTCAAAGAGTTCAAAAATGAAGTACAGAATCAGCTAGGCCGAAATATCAAGGCACTTCGTTCTGATCGAGGTGGAGAATACTTGAGTCATGCGTTTACTGACCATCTAAAAGAGTGTGGCATTATCTCACAGCTCACTCCGCCAGGAACACCGCAATGGAATGGTGTGTCCGAGAGGAGAAATAGAACGTTACTTGATATGGTTCGTTCTATGATGAGTCAGGCTACTCTACCTTACTCCTTTTGGGGTTTTGCACTGGAAACAGCTGCAAAGGTACTAAACCGAGTGCCATCCAAGGCAGTTTCAAAGGCTCCATATGAGTTATGGTATGGGAAACAGCCTAGCTTGACATTTATCAGGATCTGGGGTTGCGAGGCTTATGTCAAAAAGCTCGCCTCTGGGAAACTAGAGAGCAGATCTGAGAAATGTATCTTTGTCGGATACCCTAAGGAAACTAAGGGTTATTATTTCTTCGATCCCAAAGAGAACAAGGTATTTGTTGCTCGGACGGCCATATTTCTTGAGAAGGAGTTTCTTCTGCAAGAAGCCAGTGGGAGAGAAATAAAGCTGGATGAGAATCCAGAGGAAGGGCAAAGTAATCAAGCACAGTTGGATGAGCCTGAGCCGGTAAATCAGGTTATTGAACAACCTGAGGCTCAGATATCACGGGAACCGCGTAGATCGGGAAGGATCCGTCGACAACCTGAGCGCTATGACGGAGTCTACATCATTGATAATGATGAACCCCTTACTTATGCGGATGCGGTCAGTGGACCGGAGTCAGCAAGATGGCTTGAAGCTATGCGAAGCGAAATGGACTCCATGTCAGATAACCAAGTCTGGGATTTGGTTGATCCGCCTCCGGGAGTAATCCCTATAGGCTGTAAATGGATCTTCAAGAAGAAGATTGACATGGATGGTAACGTGGTTACCTATAAAGGCAGGCTAGTTGCGAAAGGTTTCAAACAAATCTACGGGATAGATTATGATGAAACTTTCTCTCCTGTAGCCATGTTCAAGTCTATTCGGATTCTTTCCGCGATAGCAGCATATTATGATTATGAGATCTGGCAGATGGATGTGAAGACCGCTTTCCTTAATGAAAAACTGGATGAGGATGTGTATATGACACAACCTGAAGGTTTCACTAATCCATCAGATCGTCATAAAATATGCAAGTTAAAGAAGTCCATTTATGGACTTAAACAAGCATCAAGAAGCTGGAATATTCGTTTTGATGAATCTATCTCTGAGTTTGGTTTCATCAAGAACGAAGATGACCCGTGTGTATATAAGAGGTTTAGTGGGAGCATAATTACATTCCTAGTCCTCTACTTCGATGATATCTTAATCATTGGAAACGATATTCCTGAACTGCATGCTGTTAAGGCATGGTTAGGAAAATGTTTCCAGATGAAAGATCTAGGAGAAGCAGCCTATGTATTAGGTGTGAAGATCTACAGGGATAGATCAAAGAGGCTTCTCGGGCTGTGCCAGAGTACTTATATCGATAAAGTCCTGGAGAGATTCCATTTAGAGAATTCTAAAAGAGGACATCTTCCAGTCAGACATGGTCTGAATCTTTCAAAGAGTCAGTGTCCACAAACACAGACTGAGAAAGAGGAAATGGACAATATGCCTTATGCTTCGGCTATTGGGTCCATTATGTATGCGATGTTGTGTACTCGCCCAGACGTCGCTTACGGGTTAAGCGTTACCAGTCGATTCCAAAGTAATCCAGGTCAGGCACACTGGATTGCAGTCAAGGACATTTTAAAATATCTGCAGAGGACCAAAGATATGTTCTTGATGTATGGTGGTCAGGAAGAACTCAGTATTGAAGGATATACTGACGCTTCGTTCCAGTCGGACCAGGATGATTTCCGATCGCAATCAGGCTATGTTTTTAGCTTGAATGGTGGAGCAGTGGTGTGGAAGAGTTTCAAACAGTCAACTGTTGCTGATTCCACAACAGAAGCCGAGTATGTTGCAGCCTCGGAAGCATCCAAGGAGGCAGTGTGGATTCGTAAGTTCATTCAGGAACTTGGTGTCGTTCCTTCGAGTGCAGATCCTTTGGTTATCTTTTGTGATAACACTGGAGCTATAGCACAAGCAAAGGAACCACGGTCGCACCAGAAGTCCAAGCACATACAGAGACGGTTTCACTTGATCAGGGAGATCATTGATCGTGGCGAGATCAAAGTCTGCAAGGTTCATACAGATGACAATCTGGCTGACCCGCTTACCAAGCCTCTGGCGCAGCAGAAGCATGAGAAGCACTGTAATAACATGGGTTTGAGATTTCTCAACCATTAGATTAAGTGCAAGTGGGAGATTGTTGGGGTATGCCCTTAAGGCTAATGTTTGAGGCCTTGGGATTGTAACAGTATCATGTATAAACTCTTATGTTTATAAAGGCAATGGTTATTATTCAGGTTGTTACATCATCTGCTGCAATGTGTGTTCTTCTGAATAATGTCTCAAAAGCTGTTCAGCTAGGCTGACATGCTATGTTGTCCTTAGTCGAGATATCTTGGTGAACATGAGACAGCCTTGATATGATTGAGACTAATATGTGCTCTAATCTTATAGGATGCTTCGAGCATGGAATAAGATGTAGACTCATGGGTACATTGGATGTACTGGACAGACCCTACTAGGATATTCAATTGCTTGTCACAATGTGAATAATCCTTGATTGCAACAAGTGGCACATGTCCTCTGACTTGAGATCACTTGTGTTTCTAAATGATGATTGTCATTGTTTTGAGGTAGTTCAATATCATTTGAAACATAATGGTTATAAACTATCTTGGATAATGATCATGAGTCAGGTTAGGGCACTAGTGATAGATACAGGATTGCCGTCTCCTTGTTTAAGGAGTGTGATGTTCTAAAGGGCCCCCCCCTGAATGAGATGATTGAGAAAGTGTATGGCCATACCCAGGTGACTATGTTCATCTGATCTAATCATGCTCATCATATTGGAGCTACAGGCTTGACACGCTTGTCCAATAAGAACATCCAGTGGCAAAGGAAATATGTATGCCTTGTGAATGGATTCACACTTGTGCTATGGTTTGGGTGTAGTCTTGGAAGACTCTTTCCTTTATATCGGGAGACAGTGATGTGTTGTTAGATACCCCTCACTGATCGTGATAACGAAAGTTATCGTTACCGACATTTAAAGGAAACCCTCAGGGTCGCACAATTTGATGATATGGCTTACTTGAGTCAGATCGTGTGGACTGAATTGTTTGGGTTCAGTTTGAAGGGATTTAATCTCTGATTATAAGTGAGATCTGGTCTGATCATGTTTGATTGATTAGGGCTTGAGATCGGTAAGCTTTGATCGAGAGAGTTGATGCTAGATCGGTGAGATCAGGAGCATCATGAAATGAACGGTTAGATCTTGAACCTTTAGGGTTTATTGTGATCTAGACCATATGGCTTGGGTTAATTGGTCTTGGACCAAACCGACATTGAACCGGCTCATGAATGAGCGCATGGTTCATGGGAGATGAGTTAAGCACTTGGTTCACTTAAGGGTGAACGCTTGAGCCTTGACTACTTTCCATTTTGGGAATTCGGTTTCCAAATGGAATGTATGTAACGCCTCCACATTAGTGTGGGAGGTTAACTCTCTCGCCGATCTCTCTCTTGTGGGGGCTTCTCCATTTTTCGGTGGTGTGAAGACTTGACGAAAAGAGGAGAGAAGGAAGTCTCGGCCAAGCTTGATCTCTCATCATCCTCACACGACAAGGACCCTTTGAAGCACTTTGCTAGCACAAAGGATTCAAAGGAGCAAGCCATCTTCATTTGTTGTGTGCGTCACCTTTGGAGAAGGAGCACTTGCGTCTTTGCTTCCAAGGCACCATCCAATTCGATGGCATTGGTAAGATCTCCTTCTTGATCTAATCAATCTATCAAAGTTGATCATATGAGCATATAAGCGATTGTGTTGTTGAAACCCTAGCAAAATTGCATGCGCCCCCTGAATTAGGGTTTCATCTGCTTGCGTTCCCCCTTGAAGGGGACTCTACAAATTGATGCTTGATCGATGAGATCAAGAGCATCAAGAGATGTGTTGTTAGATCTTGAGCCTTTTTGGTTTAATGAGATCTAGACCATGTCTTGGTTTGATTTGGTCTTTGAACCAAAGTCAATTGAACCGGTTCACTTATGTGAACGCATGGTTGAATTAAAGGGGGCGTTTTGATTGGTTCACTAAGCGTGAACGTATGAAGTCATGACTTACTATTTTTGGAAGCCATGACACTTCCCACGAATAGAGAACGCCTCAACGCCTCTCTCGCCTTAAGCTCTCTCGTGTGTCTCGTCTCCACGAGGGTGAAAGAAGGTATTCGGCCAGCCAAGAAAACATCTGATCTCCTTCATACGGCTAGGACACCTTGGAGAGCTTTGCTAGCACAAGGAACGCCAAGGAGGAAGCCATCGCCATCTTGTGTGCGTCCACTTTGGAGGAGAGCCACATCGCCCTCTTGCTTCCAAGTCGCCATCCAAACAATGGCAACGGTAAGATCACAAAATGATCTTTGCAAGTTTTAAGTTGATCATATATTCATGCCACATGCGATCCACATGAAACCTAAAGTTTCCGCCCATGCAAAATTTTAGAAGTGCATGCGTTTAGGGTTTCACCCCCCCCCCCCACTCAAAATTTTAGAAGTGCATGCGTTTAGGGTTTCACCCCCCCCCCCCCCCACTTTCATTGAGCACATGATCAACCTTCTATAACTTGTATAGGACAAGTTAGAGTATTACCTATGCCATGATGTGAGAGGCGACTTGGAAGATGAAAGGGGCGAGTGCCTCTTCTCCAAAGATGTCACACACAAGATGAGAAAAGCTTTCTTCCTTGTGTTCCTTGTGCTAGCAAAGACACCAAGGAGTCTTGATCGTCTCTAGGAAAGGAAGATGTGTGTCCCCTTTGGCCGGTCAAGCTTCTCTTCCTTGCGTGAAGATGATCCACACACGAGAGTGAAGAGAGGAGGAGGTGAGAGGAGGAATCGAAAACCGTGTATCACCAAAGGAAAAATTCGGCCACCACTTATGGTAAGTACCGAATTTGTAACTCCCTCCATAACTCCCTTTAAGTGATCGAAAACTCCCCTCTTGATTGAACCATGCGTTCACAAGTGAACCGGTTCAATTTCAATTTGGTTCAAGCACCAAATCAAACCGGCCCTGGTTATAATCTTCTTTGAACCAAATGGCTCAAGATCTAACCACACATCACATTGAACCCCTGATCTTTACGATTAAGCTTCAATCCTCCGATCAAAGCTTACCGATCACATGTACTAATCAATCAAACATGATTAGACTAGATCTCACTTTTAATCAGAGCTTAAATTCCTTTAAACTGAACTAGAATAATTCCAGTCCACACGATCTGACATAAGTAAGCCATATCATCAAATTGTGCGACCCTAAGGGTTTCCTTCAATGTCGGTAACGATAACTTACATTATCATGACCAGAGAGAGGTATCTAGCAACACATCACTGTCTTCCAGTATGAAGGAAAGAGTCTTCCAAGACTACTCCCAAACTTCAGCACAAGTGTGAAACTCATTCACTTGATATATATGTTTCCCTTTGCCACTGGATGTTCTCGTCGGACAAGCGTGTCAAGCCTGTGATTCCAACATGATGAAAATGGTTAGATCAGATGAACATAGTCGTCTGGGTATGGCCATACACATTCTCAACCATTTCATCCATAGGGCCCCCTTAGAACATCACACTCCAACCAGGAGAGGCAATCCTATATCTATCACAAGTACCCTAACATGACTCATGCCCACTATCCAAGATAATCCTTAATCATTATCTTTCAAACGATATGGAACTACCTCAAGATAATGCCAATCATCACTTAGAAACACAAGTGATCTCAAGTCAGAGGGAATATACCACTTGCTTGCATAAAAGGATTATTCACATTGTGACAAACAATTGAATATCCTGAGAAGGGTCAGTCCAGTACATCCAATGCACCTATGTGTCTAAATCTTATTCCATGCTCGAAGCATCCTATAAGATTAGAACACATATTAGTCTCAATCATACCAAGGCTGTCTCACGTTCACCAAGATATCTCGACTAAGGACAATACTGAATGTCAGCTAAACTGAACATCATCGAGACATTACTCAGAAGTATACATATAACAGCAGATAATGTAATAATCTGAATAACAACAATTGCCTTGGAAACAAATATATTTAGTTTATACATGATACTGACAATAACTCAAGGCCTCAAACATTAGCCTTAAGGGCATACCCTAACAATCTCCCACTTGCACTTAAACTAATGGTTGAGAAATCTCAAACCCATATTTTTACAGTGCTTCTCATGCTTCTGCTGCGTCAGAGGCTTTGTAAGTGGGTCAGCTAGATTGTCATCTGTATGAATCTTGCAGATCTTGATGTCTCCTCGATCAATGATTTCACGGATCAAGTGAAACCTTCTCTGTATGTGCTTGGACTTCTGGTGTGACCGTGGTTCCTTCGCTTGTGCAATCGCTCCGGTGTTATCACAGAAGATAACCAATAGATCTGCACTTGAAGGAACAACACCAAGTTCCTGAATGAACTTGCGAATCCATACTGCCTCCTTTGATGCTTCTGAGGCTGCAACATACTCGGCTTCTGTTGTGGAATCAGCAACAATTGATTGTTTGAAACTCTTCCACACCACTGCTCCTCCATTCAAGCTAAAAACATAGCCTGATTGCGATCGGAAATTGTCTTGGTCAGATTGGAACGAAGCATCAGTATATCCTTCAATACTGAGTTCTCCCTGACCTCCATAAATCAAGAACATATCTTTGGTTCTCCGAAGATATTTTAAAATGTTCTTGACTGCAATCCAGTGTGCCTTCCCTGGATTACCTTGGAACCGACTGGTTACGCTTAACCCATAAGCGACGTCTGGGCGAGTACACAACATCGCATACATGATGGACCCAATAGCCGAAGCATAAGGCGTATTGTCCATCTCATCTTTCTCAGACTGTGTTTGAGGACACTAGCATTTTGAAAGATTCAGACCATGTCTGACTGGAAGATATCCTCTTTTAGAATTTTCTAAATGGAATCTCTCCAGGACCTTATCGATGTAAGTACTTTGGCATAGCCCGAGAAGCCTATTAGATCTATCTCTAAAGATCTTCACACCTAGTATATAGGTCGCTTCTCCTAAATCTTTCATCTGGAAACATTTTCTTAACCATGCTTTGACTGCATGCAGTTCAGGAATATCATTTCCAATGATTAAAATATCATCCACGTAGAGAACTAGGAAAGTAATCACGCTCCCACTAAACCTTTTATATACACACGGGTCATCTTCATTTTTGATAAAACCAAATTCAGAAACTGATTCATCAAAACGAATATTCCAGCTTCTCGATGCTTGTTTTAGTCCATAAATGGACTTCTTTAATTTGCATATTTTATGACGTTCTGATGGGTTAATGAAACCTTCAGGTTGTGTCATGTACACATCCTCTTCTAATTTTCCGTTAAGGAAAGCGGTTTTCACATCCATTTGCCAGATCTCATATCATAATATGCTGCTATCGCGAGAATAATTCGAATGGACTTGAACATGCCTCTATCCTGTAGATTTGTTTGAAACCTTTCGCAACTAGCCTGCCCTTATAGGTAACTACGTTACCATCCATGTCTTTCTTCTTTCTGAAGATCCACTTACAGCCTATAGGGATTATTCCCGGAGGCGGATCAACCAAATCCCAGACTTGGTTATCTGACATGGAGTCCATCTCGGCTCGCATAGCTTCAAGCCATCTTGCTGACTCCGGTCCACTGACCGCATCCGCATAAGTGAGGGGTTCATCATTAATGATGTAGACTCCGTCATAGCGCTCAGGCTGACGACGAATCCTTCCCGATCTACGCGGTTCCCGTGATGTCTGAGCCTCAGGTTGAACATTAACCTGATCTATTGGCTCAGGCTCATCCAACTGTGCTTGACTACTTTGTCCCTCTTCTGGAATTTCATCCAGCTTTATTTCTCTCCCACTGGCCTCTTGCAGAAGAAACTCCTTCTCAAGAAAAATAGCCGTTCGAGCAACAAATACTTTATTCTCCTTGGGATTGTAGAAATAATAACCCTTAGTTTCTTTAGGGTATCCGACAAATATGCATTTATCAGATCTGCTTTCCAGTTTCCCAGAGGCGAGCTTTTTGACATAAGCCTCGCAACCCCAGATCTTGATAAATGTCAAGCTCGGCTGTTTCCCATACCATAACTCATATGGCGTCTTTGAAACGGCCTTGGATGGCACTCGGTTTAGCACCTTTGCAGCTGTTTCCAGTGCAAATCCCCAAGAGGAGTAAGGTAGAGTAGCTTGACTCATCATAGACCGAACCATATCCAATAAGGTTCGATTCCTCCTCTCGGACACACCATTCCATTGCGGTGTCCCGGGCGGAGTGAGCTGTGAGATGATCCCACACTCCTTCAGATAGTCATTAAACTCATGACTCAAGTATTCTCCACCTCGATCTGATCGAAGTGCCTTGATATTTCGGCCTAACTGATTCTGTACTTCATTTTTGAATTCTTTGAACTTGTCAAAAGATTCACTCTTATGTCTCATTAAGTAGACATAACCATACCTACTGAAATCATCAGTAAAAGTAATGAAGTATGAATAGCCACCTTTGGCATGTTTACTCAATGGCCGACACACATCACTGTGAATAAGGTCAAGTAAACCTGAAGCCCTTTTACCTTTATTTGTAAAAGGAGTCTTCGTCATCTTACCCATTAAACAAGCTTTGCATGTATCAAGCTCCTCACAGGAGAATGATCCCAGCAGTCCATAGTCATGCAACCGCTTAATGCGTTTCTTGTTAATATGACCTAGACGACTATGCCATAACAAGGTGCTGTCATCAGCATGCTTGGCTTTCTTATTATCAATTTGTTGTACAGAACATTCCATGTCCAACATGTATAACCCATTGTTAATCGATCCAGTTGCATAAACAATACCATCAAATGAAATACAGCACTTTGAAGTTTTGCATTCAAATGAAAAACCTTTCCTGACAAGAGCAGGAATAGAGATAATATTCTTTGTTATGCTTGGTACAAAGTAACAATTGTCAAGTTCTAATACAAGTCCAGATGGTAAAGAGATGTGATATTCTCCTACAGCAACAGCAGCAACTCGTGCCCCGTTTCCAACTTGTAGGTCCACCTCATGCTGTCCCACCTGTCTTCTTCTCTTGAGTTCCTGCACATTTGAACAAATGTGAACTCCACATGCAGTGTCCAACACCCATGAAATAGAAGAAGCAACCATGACTTCAGTCATGAAAATACCTGAGCCAGAAGTGGAAGGCTTGCTTCCCTTCTTCTCTCCTCGGAGCGCTCTACAGTCCTTCTTCCAGTGACCCAGCTGGCCACAATGGAAGCATCTGTTGTCCTTTGACCGCTTCACCTTTTGTTTCAAAGCCTTGTTGTAGCCGGGAGAGACTGCAAGATAATGTCTACAACAAGTTCTTGATTGATGGTATGTCCCAGTTTCTCTAGAGCTTCTTTGTAACCAATCATCTTGAGTACGTGAGCTCCCCACTGGACTCCCTTCAGTCAGCTTGCTATGAAAGAAAAGTTTCATCAAGTTATAGCGTTCTGTCCTTGGCTGTGCAGCATACAGCATTTTCAGATTTGCTATAATATCAATAGCAGATAAATTTTCATGCTGACGCTGGAGCTCGGGCGTCATTGACGCAAGCATAAGGCAAGCAACATCAGTACTATCACTGACTTGCTTCTCATAAGCATCTCGAACCGCCCTTGCGGCGTTCGCAGCGGGTTGAGCCGGCATTGCCGACTCAAGGACGTACAACTTTCTCTCAGCTTTGAGGACAATCTTTAGCTGTCTGTACCAGTCTGAGAAGTTTGGCCCAGCAAACTTCTCCTTTTCCAATATGGATCGCAAGTTGAGCCCTGTGGTGTTCGTTGCTGCAGGAATCTACAACATAGCAAGAACAACAAGGTCAATATCCATGTTAGAATCATTCCAGGACTTAAGAGTGATTCTTTTCTCACTATTTTATCTGACTGAAAATCCAATAAAACAGCCCGAAAGAGTCAAACTCTTTTAGTGAGATGGGATCCAGATTTCATATTTGATCTCCGCGTCCCGCTCAGGCGAGATAAGATGCACAGAGAGTTCAAGCACTAATCACTAGTAGGCAATCCATGCCAATCGCCAACCCGTGCGATTCCCCTTCATCTAGGCAATCCAGAAGACTGTGCCAACTGAGTTGGTACAACACAGTTTCTGATTCCTCAGATGGCTGCCTCCATATAGATATCATATGCTCAACTTGTAGCCTATATGGTCAAGCTGACCTGCCCTACTTCCTGGACCACCACGTGCTATGCTGAGCAACGAGAAGCGATAAATCCCTTCTCTGTAGCATGTAGGTGTAATCGCGCACCGTCTGAAGATAGCTGGGCGTGCCCACTGAGTGGGTACAACACGGCCCCAACGATAGTCAGAACAGTGAGGTTTCGCGTCAGAAGGCAATCCTTAGCTTGATATTTACGTTGGATTTTAACGGTCTTTTTATCTTCTTACTATCATGCAAATTCTATAGTGATAGCTGAAGAATAAAACATACATGTGCTACTTACTTAAAACAGTAAATGAAAGCACCATTATCTTATGTGGTAAACGCCCATAAAACTTAAGTAAAACCCTAGGTTAACAAAAGTCTTTACTTGAGCTCTTTATGGGACTCTTGTACCTCATCCGGTCCAGCCTGGGCCCAAACGCCATTTGCAGCCCTAACGCGCCCACCAGATAGAATGCGCCTGTTCTAGAGTCGAACTCTAGACCACCCACCTAGTGAAGCCAACTGCTGCAAATGCCACTGCCATATGTGCTGTGTGCTCATGTCTGATCAAATTACATTTTAAAAAACTATCTAGACATGGTTTGACACGCAGGTTAATTATACATCTTAAACCTTTCAAATGTGACTCGCAGATCACATCAAATATATTAATTTCCAGGCACGCAGGCCCCAGCACAGCATACAAAATAGGGCAGCCCACATAAGATTAAATAAACACTCAATGTACACAATGCAACATGTTAAACATGTACAACATGTGATCCAATCGGAAATAAAATTTTCGAAAAATCCCATGGCATCAATTTTATTTCCTTATGTGCCCTACTACCTTACAACGGTCCATTAACAGATATCCACTCGTCAGACCAAGTCAGACCCACTGCCCTTGCATGCACCCAGTCATAACCGACTTGCGTCGACCCAATGGTCGACTATGCATGCCTTAAGGGCTGAACGTCCCACATGATTTCCGGCAAGCGGGTGTGACCCCGGGCCATAATCATGATCGTTCACTAGGCGCCTCAAATAGACATCGCTACACGCCCTTCTGCAGTCGGCTTATAGCCACCTGTACAGCTTGCGCACAGGTGCTATCCAGCCGCCCATCCAGGCTGTCAGATAGTCTGATTAGGCTGTTGGGTCCATACTTGACTAACGACTTCAAAACTGTTAACCCGTCTAAGTGTTCGAAGTAGGCTCACAGATAGATCTAGTGAAGTCGCGCATGAAGATAATTTAGTTTGAAAAACAACTATGATACATGCGCAAACTATGTATGTAATGATTCATCTTACATCATATGCGCAAGCTATGTATGTAATGATTCATCTAACTTCATATGCGCAAGCTATGTATGTAATGATTTGCATCATGTAATCGCATATGAACATAAACAAGATCTACCCAATAACTCAAACACGGATCACAAGAAGGCAACCATATGCATCAAGTCAGAAAAACTTGGTCTGATACCACTAAAAGAGAACCTAGGTCACAAGTATTATTACAAAATAAAACTTGTCGCAGCGGAAAATCTAGGATCGCATGAGTTGAGCACATGATCAACCTTCTATAACTTGTATAGGACAAGTTAGAGTATTACCTGTGCCATCATGTGAGAGGCGACTTGGAAGATGAAAGGGGCGAGTGCCTCTTCTCCAAAGATGTCACACACAAGATGAGAAAAGCTTTCTTCCTTGTGTTCCTTGTGCTAGCAAAGACACCAAGGAGTCTTGATCGTCTCTAGGAAAGGAAGATGTGTGTCCCCTTTGGCCAGTCAAGCTTCTCTTCCTTGCGTGAAGATGATCCACACACGAGAGTGAAGAGAGGAGGAGGCAAGAGGAGGAATCGAAAACCGTGTATCACCAAAGGAAAAATTCGGCCACCACTTATGGTAAGTACCGAATTTGTAACTCCCTCCATAACTCCCTTTAAGTGATCGAAAACTCCCCTCTTGATTGAACCATGCGTTCACAAGTGAACCGGTTCAATTTCAATTTGGTTCAAGCACCAAATCAAACCAGCCCTGGTTATAATCTTCTTTGAACCAAATGGCTCAAGATCTAACCACACATCACATTGAACCCCTGATCTGTACGATCAAGCTTCAATCCTCCGATCAAAGCTTACCGATCACATGTCCTAATCAATCAAACATGATTAGACTAGATCTCACTTTTAATCAGAGCTTAAATTCCTTTAAACTGAACTAGAATAATTCCAGTCCACACGATCTGACATAAGTAAGCCATATCATCAAATTGTGCGACCCTAAGGGTTTCCTTCAATGTTGGTAATGATAACTTACATTATCACGACCAGAGAGAGGTATCTAGCAACACATCACTGTCTTCCAGTATGAAGGAAAGAGTCTTCCAAGACTACTCCCAAACTTCAGCACAAGTGTGAAACTCATTCACTTGATATATATGTTTCCCTTTGCCACTGGATGTTCTCGTCGGACAAGCGTGTCAAGCCTGTGATTTCAACATGATGAAAATGGTTAGATCAGATGAACATAGTCGTCTGGGTATGGCCATACACATTCTCAACCATTTCATCCATAGGGCCCCCTTAGAACATCACACTCCAACTAGGAGAGGCAATCCTATATCTATCACAAGTACCCTAACATGACTCATGCCCACTATCCAAGATAATCCTTAATCATTATCTTTCAAATGATATGGAACTACCTCAAGATAATGCCAATCATCACTTAGAAACACAAGTCATCTCAAGTCAGAGGGAATATACCACTTGCTTGCATACAAGGATTATTCACATTGTGACAAACAATTGAATATCCTGAGAAGGGTCAGTCCAGTACATCCAATGCACCTATGTGTCTAAATCTTATTCCATGCTCGAAGCATCCTATAAGATTAGAACACATATTAGTCTCAATCATACCAAGGCTGTCTCACGTTCACCAAGATATCTCGACTAAGGACAATACTGAATGTCAGCTAAACTGAACATCATTGAGACATTACTCAGAAGTATACATATAACAGCAGATAATGTAACAATCTGAATAACAACAATTGCCTTGGAAACAAATATATTTAGTTTATACATGATACTGACAATAACTCAAGGCCTCAAACATTAGCCTTAAGGGCATACCCTAACAGAAGGCGCCAAACAAATGTAGAAGTTGAGTTGGCAAGTGAGTTGATCAAGGCCTTGAGTTGAACTTGGAGTTGAAGTCTTCTTTCCTTTCTTGAGCTGAGCTTGTTGGAGTGGAGCTTGAGCGGACCTTGGAGTGAAGCTTGAGCTGATCTTTAGCTTGAATTACTTGCCAAAAATATAACCAATGCAAGGATGCACTATCCTACCATGATGCAAGAGTACATATGAGCTTCATGAGTTATAATGCACAACCTACTACATTTGGACTTGCTAGATACACCTACATGATGCATGGCTTATTTTGGAATTAAACTAACCTAAATGCAATGCAAGGAAAAGTGAAGGTGGACTATATGGAACTCATATCGAAGGAGTATCCTCCGAGCCCAAGTAGATCTCCTCAGACCAGGGCTACTGCCTCCATCACTTCTACCTTGAGTTGGCGAGTTCTTAAGGGTAGGGTGGCATGGTAACATCAAGTTGGCGAAAGTTGCTTTTGGCACCTCCTTCCTCTTGCTGTTGGTGCATCAATCAGAGCGGTGCAAGCAAGGAGGCTTCTCGCTCTTGTCGTGGATCTCTGCTCTCGAGGCTTGCACCAGACATGGAGGTAGAAAGATCTCGAAGAGCTTGCTACGTGAGTGATTGTAAAGGACACTCCCTTGCATGTCTAAGGTTATCATCACTGTCACACCCCTAGATGGTAATCAAGTACTCAAAAGTCATATTAAAAAAAATTTGGCATGATGTTTTCAGGATCCATAAGTGAGAACCTATGCAATCATCATGTAGGAGGTGACAACAAGTCAAATAACAATGTTAAAGTTGAACGTTTTATTCCATTACTCACAATCCTTTCATATCATAAGATAACCATATTATAATCCAAAGCCATCTTAATTATCATCACATACAAGTTATAAATTGTCTCACATTTATCTTACAACACCAAAAGCAATATCTTACATAAGTCATTGAAGTTCATATTTCCAAAACAAAGTATCTTTCATCCCATACAAGTCATGGATAGTTGCAAACTTATCTTAGAAGCACTATACACAACTTCATACATGTTCAAAACAGAAACTACAACTCATTATATCCTTGAGAACCTTCTATCGAAACTCGTAGCCCAAGCTAACCTGTAAAGAGGTTAGAATGCAAGGATTGAGCAAGAATGCTCAGCAAGTAAATGAGGTGCCAAAACAAGATGGGTCACCCCAAGGTATTCATAATGGGTAGATCAAATGGAAACATAATAGTGACATGATAAGCAATAGTAACATGGTAAGCAATATCAAGAAGTAGTAACCCAAAGAGGCATATAGTTACATGGAGAGCATAAACGAAAGATAAAGCATCATAGAGTTACATAAGCATACAGATCACAAAGAAGAATCAACCCAAACAGACATATCATATACAACATAGTGGGAAATCACAATAACATAGCTCTTCCATGTCTAGAAGCATATTCCACCCTCGTCAGAGTGAAACTCAAACATAGGCCAGCTGGAGCTATCATGGTTCCCCACATGAGATAGTGGGATTCAAGAGGTGGCTCCCATGGATTCAAGAGGTGGCCTCCATTATTTCTAATGTGGTACTCTATTTCATGTAGCACTTTGTTCCACAACTATCCCTCTCTTCCCATTTCTGGGCTTATAGTCTTTTCCCTTTTGGGCGCATAGTCTTTTCCTTGTCGGGTGCATAATGTTATTCCCACTAGCATCCAAGACAAACAAAAGAAAGCATAGCAAAAGAGGTTTATAGATATATTTATCAAACCCTCAAAGATGTGAACCATAAAGTTCATACTTAATACAAGGGCTAGATGCTCATTTCCAAATGAAAGAGGCATATAGATCAGTATACTTCACATACAAGACCATTTAGGCAAGGTGTACATAGGTATGGTCAAGAAACCAAAAATTACATTCTGGAGCTTGTTTACCATGGCTTCAAGTTCTTCCTATGATATTCCTTGGTATGATATTTATGTCAAAACAGAGGTTTTTGAGTCTAGTTAATAGAACAACAAATTTTACTTAAATTGGAGCTCAATACAAAAAGTTATGAGTGATGAAGGAGAAATAGGTCAAAATCTGGACAAGTAGATTTCAGAATTTCTAGGGTTAGGTAGAAATTCGATTATAAATTCATTTACGATCCAAATCAGGCAAATAAAGGCTCTAGATGTAGGGTAATCAGTCTACTTGATATACAAAGGAAAATTTAGTATCACTACTATCACAAAATCTGGACATATAGCTCACTCACTAGATAAAGGTCCAAAGAGCAAAAGCAGATTTTCTGGGTCGGAGTGGGCTGAGGAAACAAGGTCGGTAACGTCTTCTAAAATACTCAATAGCTGACCCAAAAGAAAGATAATTAAGTCGGTTTTACAATGAATCTGATTTTATACGATTTGGATCATACAGTCAAAAGTTATGCTAATTTGACTGAAGAAAGGTCAGCTTGACTTCAAATATGTATTCATAGTCGTTAAACATAGAATTGATTACTCTTCTTCCAAAGGCCGAATTTTACCAAGATTCATTGAAATCAGAACCAAATTAAAGTCATACATGATGTGCAAGATCATTTCGCATAAAATTGAAGTCAAAGGCAAACAATTATAAAGGAATAATAAGAACTTGCCTGTTATGCCCAAAATCACTTTCTATTTGTTTTCTCCCCTCTCTTCCTCTTCCCTTTCGTAGGGTTTCTTTCTCTCAAGGTTGGAACGAAGCCAAAAAGGAGGAATGGCAAATTTTTCCATATTTATCTCCTTATGCATGAGGAGATGAGGTGTACGCATAAGGGCAATTCCAATAGCATGAGGTGGCAAGGTTTTGTCCTTTACGCTATTTTGTCTTTTTTCTCATTTCCACCCAGCTTCACAAGTTCTCATCCATTTTCATCACATTACTCTCCACTTAACTTCATAGCTCTCTTCCATTCTCAACACCTAGTACTCAACTTCTTCCATAAGGTAAAGCACTACAATAAAAAGATCATAGTATTTACTACAAAAGCATAATGACAATTTTACCCTTTTTTGTGAGGGTATTATATTCCTCCTCCCTTAAAAGAAAACTTTAGTCCTCGAAAGTTGTCATACCTTGAGTAGCAAAAAGATGAGGGTGAACTTTTCTCATTTCTTCCTCTAACTCCCTTGTTGGTTCCTCAAAAGCATGATGTTGCCAAATAACTTTCACTAATGGTGGCTCGATTCCTTCTCTTTTCTATCCATAATCTTTATAGGCCTTTCGAGGTAGGATAAGTCTTGATCAATCAGAATGGGCTCATAATCAAGTATGTGAGATAGATCATGATGGTACTTTCTCAACATGGAAACATAAAATACATTATGAACATTGGCTAAGGATGGTGGTAAGGCAATCCTATAAGCAACAGAACCAATCTTTTCAAGAATCTCAAAAGAACCAATAAATCTTGGACTTAATTTGCCTTTCTTTCCAAATCTAATGACACCTCTAGAAGGAGAAATCTTCAGGAAAACATGGTATCCAATTTGAAATTCTATGTCTTTCCTTCGGTGATCAGCATAACTCTTTTGGCAACTCTGTGTAACTTTTAATTTCTCTTTTATCACATGTATCTTATCTGTTGTCTCTTGCACTTTATCTGGGTTTAAGATCTTTCTATCACCAACCTCTTCCTAGCATAAAGGTATTCTCCACTTCCTTCCTTATAAGGCTTCATATGGAGCCATTTGAATGCTTGAGTGATAACTGTTATTATATGTGAATTCAATGAGAGCAAGATCATTATCCCATTCACCTTTCCACTCCATAACATAAGCTCTAAGAAAGTCTTCGAGGGTTTGTATGGTTCTCTCAGATTGCCCATCAGTTAGAGGATGATAAGCTGTACTAAACTTTAGCTTGGTCCCCAAAGCTTCATGTACTCTTTGCCAGAATCTAGAAAGAAATCTTGGGTTTCTATCAGATATAATCTGAATTGGAACACCATGAAGTCTTACTATCTCATCAACATATAAACTTGTAAGTTTATCAAGAGAGTATGTCATTCTAATAGGCAAGAAATGAGCAGATTTGGTCTACCTATCCACAATCACCCAAATGGCATCATGTTTCCTATATGTTAATGGAAAACCAGAAACAAAATCCATAGCAACACTTTCCTACTTCCATTCAGGCACCTTGAGAGGTTGTAGTAGTCCTCCAGGTTTTTGGTGTTCAGCTTTGATCAATTGACTTGTTATATACTTGGACACATACTTTGCAATATCTTTCTTCATACCATCCCACCAAAAGTATTTCTTTAAATCATTATACATCTTCGTGCTACCTAGGTGTATGGTGTACTTGGACTTATGTCCCTTTTGCAAAATCTTCTCCTTACTTTCTTAACCACATGGGAGACAAACCCTATCCATGAACAGTAATATACCATCACTCATAATCTGAAAATCTTGTCCCCAACCTTTACCAACTTTCTCTCTCAAGCTCTTTAGTTGCACATCATGAAGTTGTTCTTCTTTTATCTGTTGAAGAAAATCAGATTGAACTTTGAAAGATGCAATTAGCACTTTTGGCTTTTGAGTGATTATCTTGATATTCAAACCACAAAATTCTTCAAATAATTGCCATTGCTTTACCATTAAGCTTGCCACCATGTTTGAAGACTTTCTACTATGTGCATCAGCTACCACATTTGCTTTACTAGATTGGTAATGAATAGTATAATCATAGTCTTTCAATAATTCTATCCATCTTCTTTGTCTCATATTCAATTCTTTGTGAGTGAAGATGTATTTCAAGCTTTTATGATCAGTGTAGATTTCAAATGTCTGGCCATACAAATAATGTCTCCATATCTTCAAGGCAAAAATGATAGCAGCTAACTCCAGGGTATTATAATCGCCCACCCTTTTGCTTGCACGAAAAAGGTACCTATCTCTTGCATATCCAGTGGTTTCTCTCACAAGTCGATCCTTTGATGGGTTTTTGATTTTGGACTATAGCTTCCACTGTGCTTGTTTTTAATTTTTTAATATAGCCTGGGGTTTCCCAACAATGGTATCAGAGCCAACTTGGAAAACCCACACGGTGTATTTGGTTTATAAAATTTTTGTGCCATGATTTTTCTAATTACATAAAGGTATGTCTATCTTTGCCAACCTTTTTATGTGAATTTTTGTAATTTTTGATTTTCGTGGGACACACCCATTTATCTTTAGGAGGCGGGTGGTGACAATGGTTTTCCCAATCCACATAAAAATGTGGGCGTGCTTTCGCAAGAAAACTCGTTGGCCCTCAGTATAACGGTCAGGTTAGACTTGACTAGACTTTTCATATGTGGACCTAAACCAAATAATAAAAATTCTAGAGGCAACTTCAAGAGGTTAGAGCTTTATACTGTATCTAGCCCTCGCTAGATATAAAGTACCCGAATAGTCTTGTAAAGGAGAGTTACACAAATGTAATGGGTCGAAGGGCCCACAGTAGGAAGCATGGGTCACATTGTGTAGTATATCCCACCCTCGTGGGACATAAGCCCTGTGTGAAATAAGGATCCAATCTCACTAGTAGATCTTATAATTTTGCAGATTGACTTTTGAGGGTTGTCGATCTGACTAAAATACTGGGAACCATGATCATATAAATATAAGTCTAAATTAAATGATTTGAAATTAGTACTAATATGCATATCTTTTATTGTAGAAGACAATGAACAATAGTAGATTGAGACTGCAAACTATCCTCGAAGAGGATAAATTGGACTGGTATCGAAACTTGAGAAGTGACCTCAAGTTCGAGAGCTATAAGCAGCTGCAAAATGAGGTGAAGAGAAGTAACCCTTCATCTTCTAGCTCAAATATTTATGTTATTAAAGTCAATTTGTCTACTTTTAATACATGGGTAATTGATACCACATGTAGAGTGCATATTTGTACAAATATGCAGGGGCTCAAGAGAAGTATGATAATACGACTAAGAGAGATTGACCTATGAGTGAGAAACGGAGTACAAGTTGCTGTTGTGACTATAGGAGATTACACTCTCTCGCTACCATCGGGACTTCAACTTGAACTAGATCGTTGCTATTATGTACATTCAATAACCAAAAACATTATATCAATTCTTGCCTTGGCGAGGAAAGAATTTAGTTTTGCAATAAAAGAGAACACCTATTCTTTTTTGTTAGCAAATGTGTTTTACGGTTCTAGTACATTGTGCAATGGATTGTATGTGAAGAAGGACAAAACTCCCAAGGAATCCTAAGGTATGTAGCTCTATCAATTAACAACACAGGCATGCACAACTAGCTTATAATAGAAGGAAAATAGTAGATTAACTAGCATGCATCCTAAGAATAAAATGCTACGTGGAAAGGGTTTACCGGATGTTCCCTTTATTGTGGGGCCTAACCCCTTTCTTTGACTCCCCCTGCTCTCGGATCTTGGCGATGAAGCTTATAATATGGTAAATTAAGAGACTTTACAAACTTGAAAACAAGGGGAGGGAGTATGAAATCCCACACAAGTCCCCTTTAAACTATAACAAAGAAGTCCTTAGAATGGGTCTTGATCAGATCTTCAATTCCAATAGCCGAGTGCTTCAAGATGTCTTCCAAGCTTCTAATCTCCAATGATCCTTCACGTTAGGCCTTCAACAAACAACACTCAAGAAAAGTTTCACTTGAAGGTTGTTGAGAAGAAGGTGGAAGTTTTGGTGGAAGAAGGAGCAAGGAAGAACAGAGGTTCTCAGCACAAATCACACACAAAGCACA
This sequence comes from Costus lasius, assembly GCA_027563935.2. Taxonomy (NCBI): domain Eukaryota; kingdom Viridiplantae; phylum Streptophyta; class Magnoliopsida; order Zingiberales; family Costaceae; genus Costus; species Costus lasius. The sequence goes on along the minus strand of CM050454.1, from coordinate 56,832,013 downwards.
AGCTTAGATTTTCTTTTCATAAAAGGTAGATTATTGCAAAATGAAGAATAGAAGGGCTTAAAACCCCTTTCCCTCAATGACATGATTTCCCACTAATCTAATCTAGGGTGGAGCTTCTTTGGTTTGAATTTTGATGGTGAGGATCATGGAATCCTTCTAGCAATCTCATTGGTGGATGTGGGTGGCTGCATGCTAATTACTCCTTGCTTGCATTGATTGTGGAGGATATGTTTGCTTGCTAATTAAGACTTGTTGATTGTCGAATCTTGGGTGGAGTTGCCTTGATGCTTTTGGTTGAGAAGGGTAGAAAATGACAAGCATTGGTGCATGTAATTGAGAGGGAAGCCGATTGGAGCTAGGGATGCATGCTTGCTATGCATTGGTCCAATTGAAGAGGTGCCTTTGTCTTGAGTGGCGTTGTGGCTGAATTTCTTTAGAGATCTTTGGAGTTTGCTGATTTGTCAAATGTCATGATTGTTGACTTGCTGGATTTGTCTTTAGCACATGTTTGACTTTGAATGGATGGCTTGGTGATTTGACTTTGACTGAATGGCTTTGATGGGATGGTTTGGTGATGTTGACTTTGACTGAGTAGCTGATTTGAGGGTTGAGTGTTGAGGGGCTTAGGTGCCTTGTATGATTACACATGCCATGCAACCTAGGCTAATTAACAACCTACTACATCATCTAAGAAAAGTAAATTGCTTAAAGAAAATAAAAACCTAGACTATCCTAATCTAAAGCATTACAATAGAAAGTAGACAACATGTTTGAATTCAAAAAGTTCCTCGAAACAAAATTCCAAAAGTTGGTTTAAGTTGAGATCGGAGTTAGATACCCATATTTGATGGGTTGCTTCTTGCTGCGCTTAGATCATCACAGTGTCTTGGATGCTCCTACATCAGTATGTCTTGGACGTGGATTGTTCTATATATAACATAAATACTAAAAGGATCAAAATGAGTGGTTCAAATAGTATTTATCTTTGGCATTGTCGTTTAGGCCACGTAAATAAGTGTTGGGAAACCCCGGGCTATTGTAAAATTAAAATGCAGTGGAAGAAAGCCCGAAATGAGTTTCCTAATTCAACACAAGGACCGTCTTACGAGAGAACCATCGGATGTGATAGAGCATGTACCTTTCTTTGCAATTTAGGAGTTTTTGATGACGACGTTGAGATGCGCAAGAGAGCATCCTCTATAATCGTGCACACACGGACTCCTCGAGATCCCTCTTTCTCCACGTTTGGTGCTCACCTCGGGAGAAGAGATCCATGCCTACAAGGAGTTCACCTTGCTTGCACCACCTTATGGAAGATGTGCCAAGGTGTGTTGGGGTATGCCCTTAAGGCTAATGTTTGAGGCCTGTGGGAATGTATCTGTTTCATGTAATAAACTGTTATGTTTATAAAGGCATGGTTGTTATTCAGTTAGCTACATTGTCTGCTGCAATATATGTTCTTCTGAATAATGTCTCAAAGCTGTTCAGCTGGGCTGACAAGCTATTATGTCCTTAGTCGATATATCTTGGTGAACATGAGACAGCCTTGATATGGTTAAGACTAATATGTGTTCTAATCTTATAGGATGCTTCGAGCATGGAATAAGATGTAGACTCATGGGTACATGGGATGTACTGGACAGACCCTACTAGGATGTTCAATTGTTTGTCACAATGTGAATATTCCTTGGATATGACAAGTGGCACATTTCCTCTGACTTGAGATCACTTGTGTTTTCTAAATGATGATTGTCATTGTTTTGAGATAGTTCAATATCATTTGAAACATAATGATTATAGACTATCTTGGATGGTGAGCTTGAGTCAGGTTAGAGCACTAGTGATAGACATAGGATTGCCGTCTCCTTGTTTAAGGAGTGTGATGTTCTAAAGGGGCCCCCTGGATGAGATGATTGAGAAAGTGTATGGCCATACCCAGGTGACTGTGTTCATCTGTTCTAATCATGCTCATCATATTGGAATTGCGAGCTTGACAGGTTTATCCAATAAGAACATCCAGTGGCAAAGGAAATATGCATGCCTAGTGATTTGAGTCACACTTGTGCTATGGTTTGGGTGTAGTCTTGGAAGACTCTTTCCTTTCTATCGGGAGACAGTGATGTGTTGCTAGATACCCCTCACTGATCGTGATAACGTGAGTTATCATTACCGACATTTAAAGGAAACCCTTAGGGTCGCACAATTTGATGATATGGCTTACTTAAGTCAGATCGTGTGGACTGAATTGTTTGGGTTCAGTTTAAAGGGATCTAATCTCTGATTGTGAGTGAGATCTGGTCTGATCATGTTTGATTGATTAGGGCTTGAGATCGGTAAGCTTCGATCGAGAGAATGTATGCCAGATCGGTCAGATCAGGGGCATCGTTGAGATCGACGGTTAGATCGTGAACCTTAGGGTTTATTTAAGATCTAGACTAGATCATTGGCTTGATTGGTTCTTAAACCGAACCAAAGTGAACCGGCTCACTAAATGAGCGCTTGGTTCATAGGGAGAGGAGTAGGCGACAAGTTCACTTGGCGTGAACGTTGTGGTGAGGAGTGGTTACTATTTTTAGTAACCATGATCTCCATTTGGAGAGTGCGCTCATCAAAATAGAATATACTCTATTTTCGCTCGGAGATATTGCTCTCGCCCATATTGCTCTCGCCCATATTCCTCTCGCCCATATTCCTCTCGTCTCTCTCGTGAGTGGGGCGACGCTTTGAAGGTTGAGGAGGATTCGGCCAAGAAGAAAGAGATCTCATTTTCCCTTCACTCGACAAGGACCTCTTGGAACCTTGCTAGCACAAGGGGCACCAAGAGAGATAGCGACATCATCTTGTGTGTGACGACAAGGAGAAGATCTACTTTGATCTTTGCTTCCAAGGAAACATCTTCCCATGGCGATGGTATGATTGTTTTCTTATTATCAAGTTGATCTTTTAGCATGCATATCGATCCTATAACCCTAGTTCCGCAAGAAGAAAATTTTATGCGCCATATGCTTTAGGGTTATGCTCCCCCTAGAAGGGGACCCCCCTTATCTTAAGGGGTACTTACAAGGTGATCAAGTTCTTCAAGTTGTGCCAACTACAGAGTTGTGCCAACAACAAGAGGTTGCCACTATCTTCTTCAAGATGTGCCACCACTACGTGATGCGCAAGGGAAGAAAGTGCTACAACCTTATCTTCACAAGCACCAATCCAAGGAGATATGCCAATGGAAGAGAAGGAAGAAACGACCAAGCACCACAAGGAGGAAAGGGGCGGCCAAGAAAGAGCTTAGCGGCTAGGGTTTGAGTGAGGAGAGAGATAACCTAGGCGGCTAGGGTTCTTCAAGAGAAGTGCATCATGTATGTGCCCCTAGCCCCTTCTTTTATAGAGTTTGAGTTACAGCTCCCACTACCTAAGTCACGAATACATATAATATATTTATTCTGAATTAATTGAATATAAATATTTAATTATGTGCATAAGCTATGGACCCATCACGATTCCGCTAAAATCAATTGACGAGTCTCCGAATAAATCTACTAACTTTTATGACACTTGACTAGTTGACTAAACTTAGTCAACTTAGGTAAAATGTGGTCACCTGAAGGTCAATCGAGGTCAACTGATCCCAAACCATCATCCAACTCTATAATTGCTAGTGTATGTGCCCTAGGACCTATGGATGGTCCAGTATGTGTGTCACATGTGATGGATTTCATATCCTGGTATTGTCGTTATTGTGCATATGGTACATCTGCGTCATATGTACTTTTGCATAAATATTGTCCCAAGAGATAAATTTTATCTAGTCTATGTTTTTGTCCTAGTCAAGTATCATAGTGGATATGGGATAGCTATGATGCATGTGAGACTGGTATATGCGCTGGTTAAGCACATGGTGCTAACACAGGCATATGGGTATATTAAGGTAGATATACTAGATCGACCTGCCATGAGGATTTGACATGGTGTCTCAGGTCAAATCTCATAGTGACAAAGGTGCACTTGTCCTTGACTTGAGGATATGGATACCTCTATATGGTAAGTGATGCACTTTGATATAACCTAATGCTTCACCATAGTAGGGGAGTCATAACGGTTGTTATTGGGTGTATCATGAGCCATATGAGAGATTTAATGAGCCAATGAGCCATAGTAGGGGAACCATAATGATCGATGGGTCAAATGTTGTGTTTAACTCCAGATTTATTCGAAGGCTTTTTGCAACTGATTTAAATGTAACACGTGGGGTTCACAACATAAATGTTAAAATGAATATTTATATTCATTTTATTGCAACTTAAGTCATGGGGGCCACACACAACTTAAGTGAATATTTATATTCAATTTATATTCGTAACTTAAGTTGCGGGAACCATTCTGAAGCTCTATATGGGTGTAGTCGCATGCATCATTATTAGTTTCGAATTTTGATGATAAAAACTTAGCCGCCACCTTCTCATCTCCCTCAAGCCTTATTCTTAGGGCCTCCATGGAAGATGATGTCGCTACTTCAAGAGGGGACATGTTTCTTGCATTTATGGTGCAAAAGAAGACCTTATATCTCCTTCCATTTTTCTTGGTGCATCTATTAAAGAGATCAACACTTGAGGATGGAGGATTCTTCATGGGCGCAACTCCTTGGAGGTTGGGGCATATCATGAAGACAAAGCAAAGATGGTATGTCTCCTTTGAGTAGGCAATTATTCAAAGGAAGTCTTGTTGATCAAAGTGGCGCAAGTGGAAGTGTTTCATACACTCCTTGCGGCCAAGACTTCACTTTCTTCTCCTTAGCGCGATCTTGTGGTGATTGGCGCAAGTTGAGAAGAAGAGAGACTCCCATCTCTTGGTGCATTGATGTGTCTGTAAGTGCACGGATACATTGAAGTAATAAAAATATTGATCCCACAGGGACTAATGACCAAGTACTGACTTATCTTAGGATCCTTAGCTATATAGTTTGAAAGAGAGTTTAACTTTTGTAAAAGAGAAAATGAAAATACTAATGGGTTGCAATCAAATTATGGATAATCAGGACTTCGGGTTCAACACACTATGTTTCATGACTTGTTATAATTAAAATATCTTTAGAAGGATTTACTATGTTGAAGGGGATTTATCCGCATGTACAGATTGCCGCCTCTCAGCAGTACAATCCGGTGTTTATCTGACTTAAACCCCTACTCTCGTGGTTGTTAACAAAAGATAAACCCAATGAGTTCTTAATAAATCTAAGAAATCCCTCAAGTCGATTCGAACTACTCTCGTGTTCGAATCAACTTGTCCAAAAACTGTAGATCCGATGTCGCAATTCACTTCTCAGTACTTCTTGCGACTTCTCTAAGCATGCAAATTATGGCCAGTAATCAACATGTAATAAGCACAACACTAATTGAATATAACACAAGTAAATTACTTCATAAGAAAGAAACCAATGATTAAGTCATGAAAACAAAGAGGGCTACGCCCTAGTCTTGAAGAAAAAGTTACACTAGCATGGTGTTCATGTTCATGTTGTAAAAATTCTTATTTTGATTACAAAATTAGCAAATAGAAATAGAAATATGACACTCCCTCATGAAGGTCGATGCCAATCAGCCGGAAAAACAGAGTTTTTCCTGTGAAGAAACACCTCCTGTTGCCGTTCGCCCTAGATTTTGCTCCTTTGTCGATTTCACATTAAATCCTTGCCAAAAGCCCCCAATAATCACTCTTTTGGTAGCTTATATAGTTCCCCATCACTTAATTAGGGTTTCCCCAAAATTTGGCTCGAAAATGAGCCAAATCAGGCAAGAAACGAGGTCAAAACCGAATCTGGCGGACAAAATTATGGCTGTGAAATATTTCATGGTCGGCCGTAAAACGCTCTATTCAATTATGGAGATTTGCCCAATAGAGTTATGGCTGTGAAATAGTTCACGGGTGGTCGTAAAACTCCCTATGGATTTCTGGTAATAAGCTCGATAGAAATACGGCTGTGATAATTTTCACACCCGGTCGTATTTCTTTATGTGGATTTTCTTTGACAAAATACTACCGTGAAAATTATCACACCCTGCTGTGAAACACTTTGTGGATTTCTGGTATAGCCTTGACGAATATTATGGGTAGGGCTGTAATTCCTTCCGTATTCATTCATAAAATACGGCTATAAAAGTTTTCATGGGTGGGCCGTATTTTCCAAACATGCTCTGATTTGTATGAAATTTTATGGGCAGCTTCATCTTGACATGTAGAATTCATCTGTGCACTCAGATTCTTAAAAATCTAATAAATTTTGGTCATTTTCACATGAAATATGTCAAAAGTGAAGAGAGGTGAAGATTCTGAACAAACAAAGGAATTTAAGTCAAAATGAGTAAAATCATGATAGAAAAGAGAGATAATTGATGGTAAAAATATACTAAAAATACTATATAAATGCATGTCATCAAAATTCTCTAGACTTAAACTTTTGCTTGTCCTCAAGCAAAGAAATAAACCAAAGAATAATGTGGAGTATGGAAAAGATAACTCACTCATGAAAAATAAACTTCCAAAATATAATCACTCATTAAAGATTTCCAACTCATGTCACAAAAGATTCTAGAGAAATAAATTGTCTTCAGAATTTAATCCTTAAGATTCATGTTGTATCCCAACAAGTATCTAGACAAAAACTTATCTCTAGCGTTGCCGCCAAAAACTTATTGTGTCCAAAAACCTGTTTTGTCCGCAAGTGCATGGATACTCGAAGTAATAAAAAAAACTATCGATCCCACAGAGACCTTGTTTGTCAAGTACTGAATAATCAATTTCTTACTATCTAGGTAGTCAAAACTATGCAAGTGAATTATAGAAAGCTAATGAAAATACCAGAGAGAGATTGGGACTAGGGTTTCATCCACTTTGATTTCTATGACTATATATGAATAGAAATTCGTCAGTTTAATTTTATCATGATAAAGATACAATTTACTTCATAAAAGGATCATCTCACTTTCGTGCAGACAATCAATCATGTAGGGACCGATCCTCGCTTTTACACAAGTTCTATCCCAAGCTGAAAATAAGTAAATCATCCATCGAAGAACTCAGGGATCACTTTCATGCATCCGAATTCTAAGTGGATCATCTCGAGTGGAATCTCAAGGATCACTTTCGTGCATCCGAGTCTCAACACGAGTTCTACTCAAGGCTCTCCAACGTTCCGATCCTTACTTTCGCACAAGATCTTCACGTTTGATAAATTGACTCAATCCTAGATTCATATTATTAAACATGACAATTGTTCTTCTAAAATCAAGAAACAAGAACTAACCTAATTTCTTACAGTAAGTTCATAACATTCAATTCTAGGGTTCCAAGTTCTCAAGCAAGTCACCTTTCGGTCTTTATTGCGAAAACTCTAAAACATGATTAATAACATGAATCTATGGAGAATCAAGGTATAATTATCACAAAAGTAGAATTATCAGGCTAAAATTATACATGACGAAGTAATGAAAAGTTTATCTAGTCATTAAGAAATCAAAGGGAATTACTCCCCCATGTCCCACAAAAGGTTTAAGCTAGCATGGAGAAAAGATTACAATAAACCATAGTTTCTAGCGGTCAAAAATCAAAAAGAAAGGGGAAAAATGAATAACCACACGGCTGTAATGAAAATTAAAGCCGTAATAATCGTAGGAATGGTGCTGGCACTGGGTTCTTCATCGATTTCTCCTCCGATCAAGATCCTTTCATATTGAAACTTCTGGGGTATGTTCTCTTGCTCCAGGTGAAGCTTCCCTTCCAATTTCACGGCTGGAGATACACTGTATGCTCCCCGGCGGCGAACCCTAAGGCGGCGGAGTGAAACTCGATTTCTCCTTTGTTAGTAGATGAAAATTAGGGCTTTTGGTCTCCTCCTCTTTGTCTCATCGAAAGCTCCCTTTTTGCTTCTTGCAGCTTTGAATTTAATGGCCTGGATCATCCGCAATCGATCCCATAAAAATCAGACTCAAATTTGACCGTGAAAATCGCGTATCCAAGTTGTAATTACGGCCGTGTTTTTGGTTACGGCACTACCGTAATTTCAGTCGAGTTCTCGGGTGGAAATCTGTCTGGAATTATGGCACCGTGAAATATATTATGGTAGTGCCGTATTTTCCCCAAATCTGTAGGGTGGATAATCAACCCAAATTACGGCCCGTAAAAATGCTTACGGCAATGCCGTTTTTTCTGTGAAACTTTTTGTACAATTTCTCCCAAAATACGGTGCCACTCAGAAATTACGGCCGTACCGTGATTTTGTTTTGTAGGTGCAGTGAAACTACGGTACCGTAATATTCATTACGGTAGTGCCGTAATTTGCTCTGAAGCTCCAATTTTCTTGAAATTTGACTTGTGATATCGTCTTGATGGTGGGAATTCATCCATGCATCTGAATTGCTTGAAAATGACTGAAAATCATGCCTTTTTGCCTTAAAATCATTAAAAACCAAAAAGAGTGTAGATTCCACAATAATTGATAAAAAAGACATAAAAATAAGCAAAGTGATAGAAATATGACACAAAAATACTAACGAAATGGCATAAAATTTACTATAAATTTTGGTGTCACCAAACACATAAGGCTCAAACTTTGCTTATCCTCAAGCAAAAATCAAAACTGATCATAGGCATAGACTTTCTCATGAAGAATAAATTTCTAAAATACAATCACTAATGAAAAATTTTCACCAATTGACTCATAAAATCTTAAATAGACATATCATTCTTTGAACTCAATTCTCAAGATCCAGAACTTAATCGAATAAAACTTTGCAACTTGTACAAAAAATATAATCTCAATCTCATGAATTCATCCAATTTTCAGTATAAATCTACCATGCTTTTGTTTACAGGAATAGAATATCCAAAATCTTTTTCCACTCAAATTTTCTCTCTCTTTTTTTTATTCTTTTTGAATGGTATGTACTCTCATGGATGCACACTTTTTATTGGGACTTCAACTCTTATCTTAGGTACCACTGTTGATTTTACACAGTGCCAAGTAGAGGAGTCATTTTCTTTTTCTCTCTTTATTTTTCTTTGTAGACTTCAACCCATGTCCTTTGGTACCACTGTTAATTTTACACAGTGCCAGATAGGAGAGTCACTCACTATTTTTGGATCTTGGATTCTTTGTTCCCAACAAATAGCAAATAGACTAAACATCAATTAGACTAATCAATTGACATCAATTCAAAAATCATACTCATATGCTGATTTTATTCAAAAAGTAGCTACACTTTTAAATTAATTTCTCCAAATAATATATCTCCCTAAAATCTCACTCATCAACCAATGAAAAATTTCAAAGGTAGATATGTATAAGAGAATTAAATTTGACATGATATACCTAGACTATCATGTCTAGACCTAATCACAAATATGGATTCATTCATCATCAATAGAATCAAACAAGTCATCAACAATAAATAGATCAAGGCCATCAATCAATCACATCAATCAAAATTATACTCATCAATTATCAAAACCTCACAATATCATCAAGTATCAAGCATTCAATTATGCACCTCCCAAGGTGCTCAAAGTATCAAAATATCATCATTATACAACCCGATCGAATAAGAATCATGAATATCAAAATATCATTGTACAACCATATCGAAAATAAGAATTGTTGGGGTATGCCCTTAAGGCTAATGTTTGAGGCCTTGGGATTGTAACAGTATCATGTATAAACTCTTATGTTTATAAAGGCAATGGTTATTATTCAGGTTGTTACATCATCTGCTGCAATGTGTGTTCTTCTGAATAATGTCTCAATGCTGTTCAGCTAGGCTGACATGCTATATTGTCCTTAGTCGAGATATCTTGGTGAACCTGAGACAGCCATGATATGATTGAGACTAATATGTGTTCTAATCTTATAGGATGCTTCGAGCATGGAATAAGATGTAGACTCATGGGTACATTGGATGTACTGGACAGACCCTACTAGGATATTCAATTGCTTGTCACAATGTGAATAATCCTTGATTGCAACAAGTGGCACATGTCCTCTGACTTGAGATCGCTTGTGTTTCTAAATGATGATTGTCATTGTTTTGAGTTAGTTCAATATCATTTGAAACATAATGATTGTAGACTATCTTGGATAATGAGCTTGAGTCAGGTTAGGGCACTAGTGATAGACAAAGGATTGCCATCTCCTGGATTGGAGTGTGATGTTCTAAAGGGGCCCCCCTGGATGAGATGATTGAGAAAGTGTATGGCCATACCAAGGTGACTGTGTTCATCTGATCTAATCATGCTCATCATATTGGAGTTACAGGCTTGACACGCTTGTCCAATAAGAACATCCAGTGGCAAAGGAAACTTGTATGCCTAGTGAAGTGGATTCACACTTGTGCTATGGTTTGGGTGTAGTCTTGGAAGACTCTTTCCTTTATATCAGGAGACAGTGATGTGTTGCTAGATACCCCTCACTGATCGTGATAACGTAAGTTATCGTTACCGACATTTAAAGGAAACCCTTAGGGTCGCACAATTTGATGATATGGCTTACTTAAGTCAGATCGTGTGGACTGAATTGTTTCGGTTCAGTTCAAAGGGATTTAATCTCTGATTGTAAGTGAGATCTGGTCTGATCATGTTTGATTGATTAGGGCTTGAGATCGGTAAGCTTCGATCGAGAGTATTGATGCTAGATCGGAGAGATCAAGAGCATGATGAGATGAATGGTTAGATCTGCAGCCTTAGGGTTTAAGATGATCTAGACCAGATGGCTTGGGCTGGTTTGGTTTGGTCTTTGGACCAAATGCATTTACATTGAACCGGTTCAAGAGCTTGAACGCATGGTTCATTGTTTGTGGCGTTATTGATCGGTTTAGAGATCTTGAACGCATGGCTTAATGTCTTTCCTATTTTGGAAAGTAATAAGCGCATGTTCCCTTCAACGCCAAAAACAAGTGAACGCTCCATTCAACCTTTGGCACCTCTCTCTCTCGACGAGACCTTGGTGTGGAGAAGGAGACATCTTGGAGAAGGTTCGGCAAGCCTAGAGACCATCTCTCATTCCCTTTCCATACGGCAAGAACCCTTGAAGAACCTTGCTAGCACAAGGATCTCCAAGGAGTAGGCACATCACCTTGTGTGCGTCAACTAGGGAGAAGATCCCTTTCGGTCTTTGCTTCCAAGCTACCATCCATATGATGGCGATGGTATGATCCTTCTTTCATGGTTGCAATCGTTTTGATGTTGATCATATGGCATGCAAAAGATCCTAATAAACCCTATGCTTCCTTGCGAAAATCTTGATATGCGCCCCCCCCCTTTAGGGTTTCACGCCCCCCTCTTGAAAGGGGTTTCTTCAATTGGTATCAGAGCATGGTTTTCGCATGTTCATATGATTGCTTTTGCTTGTTGTGATCCGTGTATGCTAATACATGTTATAGATCTATATGAAGGTTTAATTAAGTTTGCGCATGTTACCTTAGATACATGTTTCTATCTAGTTGCGCATGTTAACTTAGTTGAAAGCTTCTTATTTTGTTGCGCTTGTTGAAGATGTTTTGAATAAAACTTACATCTTGCGCGCCTATCACCTAGATCTATATTTGCGCCTACTATAAACCCTTAGACGGGTTGATGGGGTTGAAAGCATCATCTAGTATAGATCAAACTAGTCTGATCAGACCATCTGACAGCCTAGATGGATCGACCAGATGGCACCTGTGTGCAAGCACGAGGTGGCTATAGGTCGATTGCATCACAGGCGTGTAGCGAGGTCTGGTTGAGACAACTAATGAACACACATGAGTTAGGCCCGGGGTCACACCCGCTTGCCAGAACTCATGATGGTTGTTCAGCCCTTGGCGCATGCATGGTTGACCATTAGGTCAACTCAAGTCAGTTAGGACTTGGTGCATGCAAGGGCATGGATCTAACTACACATGATGAGTGGATCCCTATCAATGGACCGTTGTAAGGATGTAGGGCACATAAGAAAAGTAAAATTGATGCCAATGGGTTTTCAAAATTTTATTTTCTTTGTAATGGATCACATGTTGAGTGAATGATGCCATGATGCTTGTTTATTTAATCTTATGTGGGTTGCCCTTTAATGTGTGCTGTGCTGGGGCCTGCGAGCCTGGTAAATTGTAAATTAATATTATTGTGATCTGCGCATCACATTTCTAATTAATTTATTGTATAATTGACCTGCGAGTCAAGCTTGTCTAGATAGATTAAAATGTATTTTAATCAGACAAGAGTTCAAAGCACACATGGCAGAGGTGCATGCAGCTAAGGCTTTTCCAGGTGGGAAGTCTAGGGTTCGACCCTAGGACAGGCGCATTCACCTGGTGGGCGCACCTGAGCTGCATTGAGCGCTAGGGCCCTGGGTTGGACCAGATGAGATGCAAAAGACCCAAGAAGAGCAAGTGAAGACTTAAGTTGATTTAAGGTCTTACTTAGGCTCTATGGGCTTTTACCACATAAGATCCATGCTTTCTTTTATTTTCTAAATAATTAGAATTGCATGAGTTATTTATCTTCTGCTATAGCCATAGGATTTGCCTGATAGTAAGAAGATAAAAGACCGTTAAAATCCAACGCTAAAATATCAAGCACGTAATGCCTTCTGGCGCGAAACCTCACTGTTCTGACTATCGTTGGGGCCGTGTTGTACCCACTCAGTGGGCACGCCCATCTATCTTCAGACGGTGTGTGATTTCACCTGCGTGTTACAAAGAAGGGATTTATCGCTTCTCGTTGCTCAGCATAGCACGTGGTGGTCCAGGGAGTAGGTCAGGTCAGCTTGACCATGTAGGCTACATATGGGGCATATGTTAGCTATATGGAGGCAGCCATCTGTGGGATCAGAGACTGTGTTGTACCAACTCAGTTGGCACAGTCTGCTGGATTGCCCAGATGAAGGGGAATCGCACGGGTTGGCGATTGGCAGGGACTGCCTACCAGAGATTAGTGCTTGTACTCTCTGTGCATCTTATCTCGCCTGAGCGGGACGCGGAGACCAAGTATGAAATCTGGATCCCATCTCACTAAAAGAGTGTTACTCTTTCGGACTGTTTTAATGGATTTTTCAGTCAGATAAAATAGTGAGAAAAAGAATCTTTCTTAAGTCCTGGATTGATTCTAAACATTGATACTGACCTTGCTGTTCTTGCATTGTTGTAGATTCCTGCAGCAACGAACACCATGAGCTTCAATGTGCGATCCCTACTGGAAAGGGAGAAGTTTGCTGGGCCAAACTTCTCAGACTGGTACGGACACCTTAAGATTGTTCTTAAGGCAGAGAGGAAACTGTATGTCCTCGAGACGGCTGTGCCGCCTCAACCCGCTGCGAACGCCGCAAGGGCGGTTCGCGATGCCTATGAAAAGCATGTCAATGATAGCATTGATGTCGCTTGCCTGATGCTAGCGTCTATGACGCCACCGCTGCAGCGTCAGCATGAGGATATGTCTGCTATAGAGATTATAGCAAACCTCAAGATGCTGTATGCTGCACAGGCGAGGACTGAACGCTATAATCTGACCAAGCTTTTCTTTCAGAGCAAACTGGCTGAAGGGAGCCCAGTGGGAGCTCACGTGCTCAAGATGATTGGGCACAAAGAGGCTCTCGAGAAACTGGGGCATACCATCAATCAGGAGCTTGCTGTAGACATTATTCTGCAGTCTCTCCCGCCCTCTTTTGATGCGTTCATTATTAACTTTAATATGAACAAAATCGATTGTACTCCGGCAGAGCTGCTGAATATGCTCTTGACTACTGAGGAAACTCTGAAGGGAAAGCCTTCAACCTCTGTCTTAATGGTTCCTTCCAGGAACAAGAAGAAGGGGAGGAAGGGCAAGGCCCCTGTCAAGAGTTACAGCAAGGCTCTGAAACAGAAGGTTAAGCGGTCGAAGGACAACAGGTGTTTCCACTGTGGCCAGCTGGGTCACTGGAAAAAGGACTGTAAAGCGCTCCAAGGAGACAAGAAGGGAAGCATCGCTTCTGGCTCAGGTATATTTGTGACTGAAGTCATGATATCTTCTTCTTCTATTGCATGGGTGTTGGACACTGCATGTGGAGTTCACATTTGTTCAAATGTACAGGAACTCAAGAGAAGAAGACAGGTGGGACAGCATGAGGTGGACCTATGCGTTGGAAACGGGGCACGGGTTGCTGCTGTTGCTGTAGGGGATTATTACATCTCATTACCATCTGGCACTGTATTAGAATTAAACAATTGTTACTTTGTACCCAGTATTACCAAAAATATTATCTCTATTCCTGCTCTTGTTAGGAAAGAGTTTTCCTTTGAATGCAAGATTTCAAAGTGTTATCTTACTCTTGATAATATTGTTTATGCTACTGGTTCAATTAATAATGGGTTATTCATGTTGGACATGGAATATTCTATACAAAACATTGATAATAAGAAAGCCAAGTATGCTGATGATAGCACCTTGTTATGGCATAGTCGTTTAGGCCATATTAACAAGAAGCGCATTAAGCGGTTGCATGATCATGGACTGCTGGGATCATTCTCCTATGAGGAGATTGATACATGCAAAGCTTGTTTAATGGGTAAAATGATGAAGTCTCCTTTTCCTAACAAAGGTCAAAGGGCTTCAGGTTTACTTGACCTTATACACAGTGATGTGTGTGGGCCATTTAGTAAACATACCAGAGGTGGCTATCAGTACTTCATTACCTTTACTGATGATTTCAGTAGGTATGGGTATGTCTATCTTATGAGACATAAGAGTGAATCTTTTGACAAGTTCAAAGAGTTCAAGAATGAAGTACAGAATCAGCTAGGCCGAAATATCAAGGCACTTCGTTCTGATCGAGGTGGAGAATACTTGAGTCATGCGTTTACTGACTATCTAAAGGAGTGTGGGATTATCTCATAGCTCACTCCACCAGGAACACCGCAATGGAATGGTGTGTCCGAGAGGAGAAATAGAACGTTACTTGATATGGTTCGTTCTATGATGAGTCAGGCTACTCTACCTTACTCCTTTTGGGGATTTGCACTGGAAACAGCTGCAAAGGTACTAAACCGAGTGCCATCCAAGGCCGTTTCAAAGACGCCATATGAGTTATGGTATGAGAAACAGCCTAGCTTGACATTTATAAGGATCTGGGGTTGCGAGGCTTATGTCAAAAAGCTCGCCTCTGGGAAACTGGAGAGCAGATCTGAGAAATGCATCTTTGTCGGTTACCCTAAGGAAACTAAGGGTTATTATTTCTACGATCCCAAAGAGAACAAGGTATTTGTTGCTCGGACGGCCATTTTTCTTGAGAAGGAGTTTCTTCTGCAAGAGGCCAGTGGGAGAGAAATAAAGCTGGATGAGAATCCAGAGGAAGGACAAAGTAGTCAAGCACAGTTGGATGAGCCTGAGCCAGTTGAGCAGGTTATTGAACTACCTGAGGCTCAGATATCACGGGAACCGCGAAGATCGGGAAGGATCCGTAGACTGCCTGAGCGCTATGACGGAGTCTACATCATTGATAATGATGAACCCCTTACTTATGCGGATGCGGTCAGTGGACCGGAGTCAGCTAGATCGCTTGAAGCTATGCGAGCCGAGATGGACTCCATGTCAGATAACCAAGTCTGGGATTTGGTTGATCCGCCTCTGGGAGTAATCCCTATAGGCTGTAAATGGATCTTCAAGAAGAAGATTGACATGGATGGTAACGTGGTTACCTATAAAGGCAGGCTAGTTGCGAAAGGTTTCAAACAAATCTACGGGATAGATTATGATGAAACTTTCTCTCCTGTAGCCATGTTCAAGTCTATTCGGATTCTGTTCGCAATAGCTGCATATTACGATTATGAGATCTGGCAAATGGATGTGAAGACGGCTTTCCTTAATGGAAAACTGGATGAGGATGTGTATATGACACAACCTGAAGGTTTCACTAATCCATCAGATCGCCATAAAATATGCAAGTTAAAGAAGTCCATTTATGGACTTAAGCAAGCATCAAGAAGCTGGAATATTCGTTTTGATGAATCAATCTGTGAGTTTGGTTTCATCAAGAACGAAGATGACCCGTGTGTATATAAGAGGTTTAGTGGGAGCGTGATTACTTTCCTAGTCCTCTACGTCGATGATATCTTAATCATTGGAAATGATATTCCTGAACTGCATGCTGTTAAAGCATGGATAGGAAAATGTTTTCAGATGAAAGATCTAGGAGAAGCAGCCTATGTATTAGGTGTGAAGATCTACAGGGATAGATCTAAGAGGCTTCTCGGGCTGTGCCAGAGTACTTACATCGATAAAGTCCTAGAAAGATTTCATTTAGAGAATTCTAAAAGAGGATATCTTCCAGTCAGACATGGTCTGAATCTTTCAAAGAGTCAGTGTCCGCAAACACAGACTGAGAAAGAGGAAATGGACAATACGCCTTATGCTTCGGCTATTGGGTCCATTATGTATGCGATGTTGTGTACTCGCCCAGACGTCGCTTACGGGTTAAGCGTGACCAGTCGATTCCAAAGTAATCCAGGTCAGGCACACTGGATTGCAGTCAAGAACATTTTAAAATATCTGCGGAGGACCAAAGATATGTTCTTGATATATGGTGGTCAGGAAGAACTCAGTATTGAAGGATATACTGACGCTTCGTTCTAGTCGGACCAGGATGATTTCCGATCGCAATCAGGCTATGTTTTTAGCTTGAATGGAGGAGCAGTGGTGTGGAAAAGTTTCAAACAGTCTATTGTTGCTGATTCCACAACAGAAGCCAAGTATGTTGCAGCCTCGGAAGCATCTAAGGAGGCAGTGTGGATTCGTAAGTTCATTCAGGAACTTGGTGTTGTTCCTTCGAGTGCAGATCCTTTGGTTATCTTCTGTGATAACACTGGAGCTATAGCACAAGCAAAGGAACCACGGTCGCACCAGAAGTCCAAGCACATACAGAGACGGTTTCACTTGATCCGGGAGATCATTGATCGAGGCGAGATCAAAATATGCAAGGTTCATACAGACGACAATCTGGCTGACCCGCTTACCAAGCCTCTGGCGCAGCAGAAGCATGAGAAGCACTGTAATAATATGGGTTTGAGATTTCTCAACCATTAGATTAAGTGCAAGTGGGAGATTATTGGGGTATGCCCTTAAGGCTAATGTTTGAGGCCTTGGGATTGTAACAGTATCATGTATAAACTCTTATGTTTATAAAGGCAATGGTTATTATTCAGGTTGTTACATCATCTGCTGCAATGTGTGTTCTTCTGAATAATGTCTCAATGCTGTTCAGCTAGGCTGACATGCTATATTGTCCTTAGTCGAGATATCTTGGTGAACCTGAGACAGCCATGATATGATTGAGACTAATATGTGTTCTAATCTTATAGGATGCTTCAAGCATGGAATAAGATGTAGACTCATGGGTACATTGGATGTACTGGACAGACCCTACTAGGATATTCAATTGCTTGTCACAATGTGAATAATCCTTGATTGCAACAAGTGGCACATGTCCTCTGACTTGAGATCGCTTGTGTTTCTAAATGATGATTGTCATTGTTTTGAGTTAGTTCAATATCATTTGAAACATAATGATTGTAGACTATCTTGGATAATGAGCTTGAGTCAGGTTAGGGCACTAGTGATAGACAAAGGATTGCCATCTCCTGGATTGGAGTGTGATGTTCTAAAGGGGCCCCCCTGGATGAGATGATTGAGAAAGTGTATGGCCATACCCAGGTGACTGTGTTCATCTGATCTAATCATGCTCATCATATTGGAGTTACAGGCTTGACACGCTTGTCCAATAAGAACATCCAGTGGCAAAGGAAACTTGTATGCCTAGTGAAGTGGATTCACACTTGTGCTATGGTTTGGGTGTAGTCTTGGAAGACTCTTTCCTTTATATCGGGAGACAGTGATGTGTTGCTAGATACCCCTCACTGATCGTGATAACGTAAGTTATCGTTACCGACATTTAAAGGAAACCCTTAGGGTCGCACAATTTGATGATATGGCTTACTTAAGTCAGATCGTGTGGACTGAATTGTTTCGGTTCAGTTCAAAGGGATTTAATCTCTGATTGTAAGTGAGATCTGGTCTGATCATGTTTGATTGATTAGGGCTTGAGATCGGTAAGCTTCGATCGAGAGTATTGATGCTAGATCGGAGAGATCAAGAGCATGACGAGATGAATGGTTAGATCTGCAGCCTTAGGGTTTAAGATGATCTAGACCAAATGGCTTGGGCTGGTTTGGTTTGGTCTTTGGACCAAATGCATTTACATTGAACCGGTTCAAGAGCTTGAATGCATGGTTCATTGTTTGTGGCGTTATTGATCGGTTTAGAGATCTTGAACGCATGGCTTAATGTCTTTCCTATTTTGGAAAGTAATAAGCGCATGTTCCCTTCAACGCCAAAAACAAGTGAACGCTCCATTCAACCTTTGGCACCTCTCTCTCTCGACGAGACCTTGGTGTGGAGAAGGAGACATCTTGGAGAAGGTTCGGCAAGCCTAGAGACCATCTCTCATTCCCTTTCCATACGGCAAGAACCCTTGAAGAACCTTGCTAGCACAAGGATCTCCAAGGAGTAGGCACATCACCTTGTGTGCGTCAACTAGGGAGAAGATCCCTTTCGGTCTTTGCTTCCAAGCTACCATCCATATGATGGCGATGGTATGATCCTTCTTTCATGGTTGCAATCGTTTTGATGTTGATCATATGGCATGCAAAAGATCCTAATAAACCCTATGCTTCCTTGCGAAAATCTTGATATGCGCCCCCCCCCCCTTTAGGGTTTCACGCCCCCCTCTTGAAAGGGGTTTCTTCAAGAATATAGGCGTGTAAAGTAGAGTGAAGTAGCACAGTGAACACAACATGTATGGAGAAATCATCCTTCCCTATAAAACATGAAACATCAAATAGATAAGTAAAAGAAAATGCAAAAAAGTAAAGGGAAAGAGTTACTCACAAAACTCTACCAATCCTCGCCATCGGATCCTATCTCCTCGGTGTCCTGAGCTGCTGTGTCCATCGGATCAACATGTGGCTCACCGTGCCCTCCATAGTCTCCACCTCTCCTCGAATCCTGGAATCCAAAATGATCATATAAGAAATTCCCCATCTGTTCCATATGGTTGCTAAGATGTTCCACATCGTAGTGAAGGTGATGCATCGAGTCCTTCATCTGCCCTATGGTATCCATCATCCTCTCCATACGATGTCCCTGACGATATATCTCAGCGGAGAGTGCCTGGAATCCAGGGTCGAAGGCACTAGACCATCCTCCAGTAGGTCTGTGGGAGGAATCAGTAGCTGGGGGAGTAGGATCAGCAGGCTGGTGAGATGACGACTCCATACCATAAGGATCATCTCTTCCACCCCAAGTGGGTGGTGGTGGAACTGCACTCAACGGTGGTGTGAAGGCGGCCTCGGCGGCGCTCAGTAAAAGCTTCCAATTTGCCCTTTCCTTCATAGTGGTCTTCTCTACATGGGGTAATGGTAGAGTAGGGGCATTTGGTCCAAGGACCAAACAAAAGACATCCCCTTCTCTAACTATCATTTTCATTGCCATGCAAGACTCAAGGTCAAGCCCTGCATTCCCTCTTGCCACTTCTACTCCATATGGCTTAACATTCAGATGTTGGGCTATGGGTGTAATCAGCCCTCCTATCACAATGGCTCTCTTCTTCGCCCTAGCTACTTTATCCATGTGTTTCATCAGAAAGAAAGCAACATCTACCACTACTCCATTAAGCATTCCCAAAGAAGGTAGAGCTCAGACTGTCTTATCATGCCATCACTGTCTCCTCTGCCAAAGACAGTGTGGGCAAGAACTCTATGAACATATTTTATACAGGGATTCGCGATCTTTGAAGCTCTAGTAGAAACAGTAGAAAAGTGAGACTCATGGGTAATCTGGTTCTAGAACACATTCTCAATAAACCCAATTGGTATTTGGGTATATCCTCCTAAACCCAAGTGAAAGATAGATCTGACTTCTCTTATGGTTAATTTCCTTTCAACATTAGCTAATCTGAATGTGATATCTCCTTCAGCAGGTCCATCGGAAAACTCTCTTAGATCCACATTCAAGCTACTCAAAAATTCCAAAGTAAGTGGCAGATAGGTGTATGGTGTCATCTCAAAAAATCTTCTAGCCTTGATTCACTCAAACATCCAAGATACATCCTCATAAAGCCCAAGTGCTTCTAAAGTCCTTCTATCAGCATATTTTGTATTGACAATCCTTCTTTCCATCAATTGATTGTATCTCGACTCTTGAATTTCATCCCTAAAAACAATGCCATAGGGATTTATTGGTGTGGAAGATGTAGCTGGTCCTTTCCTCTTTTCTTTGAAACTACTTGCTTAGTCTTAGGTGCCATGAGTGAACTAAGCTGCACTTGAATTTCAAGACAATATAGCAAAGTATAGCAGGTTTGAACTCGGGATAAGATTTCACCTCAATGATTTTTAATGACAAATTGCAACAAATATCTTTGTCAATTGTTTATGTTTTGTTAAAGAGAAATTACCCAAAGATAGAGTTGCCTCCTCTCGGACGCCCAACTCTTAGTAAACCAACCTTCACTCTCATGACTTGTTGTTTTACTAATTAAGCTCCATGGCAATTTATCTTAGTCCCTAATAAATTAAGGTTCACTCTTGTGGCTTAATTCATAGACCCTACTCTCGAGTGATATTAAAGTATTCTCATAGCTTAAATCACAGGTTCAACTTAAGGGTTTCTAATAATATAATTCACTTCTCAGTGCAACTATTTTATCTGAAACAATACAATAATATAAACTAGAGTTATTACATGTAGGATTAACTTCAAAAATTAGGTTGCTAACATCTTGCTACCCTCTTTGTCTAATTCTATAGGCATAGTTATAGGGTTTTGGTATTGTAAGTCATCTCTTAGTCCTTGTTACAATCCCTAAGACACACAATAATCTAAATCTAGATAATTACAAGTGCAATGATTCACTTAAATTGAATTAACAGTACTCAAACAAATGACAATGTTAAAAATCAATTAAATCATCAAATAATCAAAGGGTTATTTCCTTAATCCCGAAGAAATTCTTATGCTACCAGAGACATGATTTGACAGCAATAGTTAATCAGAAATAGTTATTACGAATCAGGGACATGAAATAAAAATAAAATAAAAAATTAAGTTCACTGCACAGGGGTGTGACGAATTGTCACAGCCCTGTGATTCTATAAAAATTCACCTAGGCTACTACAATATTGCTACAGTGTTCGCTGCTATAGTAACTCATGATTTTCTTCAACGGCTATAAACTTTCATTGCTGATTTCTCCCAATCTTTAACTCATTTCGTTCTGAAATTTTACTTGTATCCTCTCCTTCCTTGGGCAAAGCTTTCCACCAAGTTCTATCATTAGAGATGCCCTCTATGGCTCTCGATGAGAGAACAAACCCTAGTGACATCACTAGAGATTTCTCCCTTGTTTCTCCTCATGAGTGCGTGATTCCTTGATTCAATCCTCTCCTTTCCTTTTTAATCTGTTCCATGCTTCTAGATTTAGCGATTTAGCCATCGTTTGCCCAATTTCAGCTCAAAAAATCAGATTAAAATGAGTGCTGGAAGACTTGGGTCATCGCTGTGATTTTCTCCCAAATATTAGAATCACACCCTTGTAACACCCGTAGTTCATTTTGTCACGGGGGTGTGACGACAAGTTTCTTCCAAAATTTCCCCCTTGAGCTCTAAATTTCTTCCCGATTCTCTCTTTGGTCCATTTATCCTTAAAAATCCATGAAAATAAGCATATTTTACCAGAATTTTCTTTTTAAAAAAAGAGAAAGTGTAAATTCCGAAGCAATTGACCAAATTTAATTTAAAAACAAGAAAATGTGTGCTATAGATGACTCAAAAAGACAAATTAAGTATATAAAATCACTATAACTTTTTGAGTCATGAGTGACTTCAACAAAGGGCACTGCCAAGAGGAGGGGATTGGCGGCTAGGGTTTGAGAGGGGGAAGATTTGCTAGGCAGCTAGGGTTGCTACAAGGCAAGACATGAGGATATTCACCCCCTAGGCCTCTTTGTATAGAGTTTTAGACATAGGTCCCATAACCTAAGTCATAAATAAATTTATTAATTTATTCCTTTTTTTAATATTAAATATTCAAATATGTTTCTATGTATATGAACCCATGTAGATCAAGTCATTAAGCCACCAAATCATTTCAGTGCCAACCCTAACAATTTACTTGTAGACTATGACCAGTCAACTGAGGTCAAATGAAATCACCCAAAGATCTACTGGGGTCAACATAATCGTAGAATATCATCTAGCTCTATATAATGTTCTCCATCTCAATACATGCATCCATGATGGAATAGATTCCCAAATAGATCTGAATCATCCAATGATTCGAACTAAGGCTACTCCATCAATCCAAGATGTTGAGTGTCTAAGTATGCGACCATGTAGGTTCCTCTAACATTGGTAGTGATGATCTCATCATTAGAAGTAGTGAGTAACACCTAGTAGTACATTGCTACTACCCAAGTCATCGGAATGGATGTCATCATTGACAACCCCTAACTGCAATAAAGTACCTATACATTGTAGTCCCTTTCCTAGGCTGGTATCCAAATTGGATAAGCATGTCATACTTGTTTAACCCAATCATAAATGGGTGTGGCAACAGACTTTCAATCATACTTCCATATAAGGGGCCCATGGACATTAAGTTTTCATTTAAGAAAGGGGCAAATCCTCTCTTGACAAGTTGTATCTCTTATACAGCTTATAATACACCCAATGACAATCGTTATGACCTCCCTGCTCTGGCAAGGCATTTGGTTGTATCAAAGTTTACCCCTCATCATATAGAGATATGAACTCCATCAAGTTGAAGGACAAACACACCTCTGTTACTATGAGTTTAACTTGAGTCACCAAGTTAAATCCTCATGGCAGGTAAGTCCATTCTATCTATCTTGATCATATGTCCATGTTAGGACCCCGTGTTGAACCAGCGCATATATCAGTCTCGCCTGCACCATAGTTGTCCCTTATCCACTATGGTACTCAACTAGAGACATAATATTGAGACTAGATATAATCTTTCTCTAGGGATATTATCATGTAAATGTACACAATCGCACACGTATCGAAAACATGAGAATGACAATGCCAAGATATATAAATTTCAAAAGTGAATATAGTACAAAAGTTTAGACCAACAATTAGTCCTAGGGCACAATAATAACACTCTCTATGGAAAATCATCTTTTCTGCTTTGTGACACTTTGAAGGGTGGCCACAACCACGCCCCAAATCATAGTTATTTTTGTGTTTTTAATAATCCAATCAAGATCATGACAAGTGTCACGGTGTAACTGTGATTTTCTCCGAGGCTTAGATTTGCACTAAAATCTAGGGGCAACTTTGTCTTTTTCTCCAGGTGTCTTGTGACACCAAAACTCTTAAAATCTTGCAATTTTACTTAGAAAATTATAAAGATAGAAAAATATCGATTCTGAATAAATAAAAGTATATAAGCCAAAAACAATGTAAAGGTGTTGAATTACGACTTAAATTAACAAACGATAAGGACTAAAAGGTTTCCAAAAATTAAAGACAATAACCATAACGTGTCTATAACTAGTAAGCTAACTTGTGATTAAGGAGCTCCATTAGGTTAGAAGGCTTGAGATACAAGCTAAAGGAAGCCAATATCAATATTCGAGTTTCTTAAACAATATAGCGGGAGACCCTATGTCTTGTCAAGGGTGGCATCGACAATGTGCGTTCTGGACCTTGTTGTAGTATACATGCTGTAGATGACACTGTCTATGATCTTAGTGATTTATTTGTTGAAACCTCTGAATATGATTCTGATTTAGATTCTATTCTTGATTCTAATGTAGACACCAGTTCTAAAATTAATGAATTAATGAATGAGGCCATGAAAAACCCATCAAATTCTGGACCTTGTTGTAGTATACATGCTGTAGATGACACTGTCTATGATCTTAGTGATTTATTTGTTGAAACCTTTGAATATGATTCTGATTTAGATTCTATTCTTGATTCTAATGTAGACACCAGTTCTAAAATTAATGAATTATTAGATTGCATTGTTTGTGTTGATAAAAAGAGTAAAGAAGAGAAGGCTCCAAAAGTAGAACTTAAAGTTTTACATGATAACCTTCGTTATGAATTTCTTAGTCCTGACTCTAGTTACCATGTCATTGTTGATGCACAGCTTGGAAAAAGGGAGACAGATTTGCTTCTAAAGGAATTAAGGATTCATAGGAAGGTAATTGGGTACACAATTGATGACTTAAAGGGGATTAACCCCTCTTTTTGTATGCACAGGATCTTGATGGAAGAAGAATACAAGCCACATGAAAATTTTTAAAGGAGACTTAACCCCTCTATGAAAGAAGTTGTGATGAAGGAAGTCCTGAAACTACTTAATGCAGGTATTATCTATCCTATCTCTGACAGTAAATGGGTAAGTCCTGTATATTGTGTTCCTAAGAAAGGAGGAGTAACTATCATGAAAAACAAAGACAATGAATTGATTCCTTTTAGAGCGGTAACTAGTTAGCATATGTGCATAGATTATAGAAAATTGAATGCTGCTACTAGGAAAGACCACTTCCCCTCACCTTTTTTTGATCAGATGGTTGAAAGGCTTACAAACCATTCTCATTTCTACTTCTTAGATGGATATTTTGGGTTTTTCCAAATTCCTATACCTCCTAATGATCAAGATAAAACCACTTTCACTTGCCCATACGGTACTTTTGCATATAGGAGAATGCCTTTTGGTTTATGTAATGCACCTGCTACTTTTCAGAGGTGTATGATGGCTATTTTTTTTGAATTCATTGAGGATTTCATGGATGTATTTTTGGATGAATTCTCTGTATATGGTTCTTCTTTTGATGATTGTTTGGCTAATTTATCTCGAGTTTTGCAGAGGTGTGAAGAAACTAACCTTGTACTTAATTGGGAAAAGTGTCATTTCATGGTTAGGCAAGGGATAGTTTTGGGTCACTTAATTTCAGAAAGAGGGATTGCAGTTGACAAAGCCAAAGTAGAAGTGATAGAAAAATTGGAGCCACCCACTACTGTAAAGGAGGTCCGAAGCTTTCTAGGACATGTAGGATTCTACCGGCGATTCATCAAGGATTTCTCTAAACTTGCTAGACCTCTTACAAATTTACTTAGTAAAGATGTTAAATTTTCTTTTGGTGAAGATTGTTTATCTGCCTTTCAGGAATTAAAGAAGGCTTTGATTTCAGCACCTATCTTTCAGCCTCCAGATTGAGATTTGCCCTTTGAGCTCGTGTGTGATGCCAGTGATTATGCAATAGGAACAGTTATAGGACAGAGAAAAGATAAAAAGCCTTATGTTATTCACTATGCTAGTAGGACTTTGGATGAGACACAGAGGAATTATACCCCCACTGAGAAAGAACTTTTAGCCATAGTGTTTGCCTTTGATAAATTTAGATCAAACTTTTAATTCTAAAGTTGTGGTGTACACTGATCATGTAGCAGTGAGGTACTTAATGCAGAAAAAGGATAGTAAACTACGCTTACTTAGATGGATTTTACTCTTGCAAGAGTTTGATTTAGATTAAAGATAAAAAAGATCAGAAAACTTTATTGCAGATCATCTTTCAAGGATAATGGTGGATACTGAAAAGAATGATATAATCAATGATTCCTTTGTTGAAGAACAACTCTTGGCCATTGAACAAATCAAAGCTCCATGGTACGCTGTGTTGGGAAACCCCGGGGATATTTTACAATTTTTCAGAGATAGAAATTACACAAATACATTGCGTAGCTGAACTAATATCTCCAAAACAGGCTAGTCCCAAAAACCCAGTGAAGATCGCAAGCGAGGGAGTCGACACGATGAGATAGAAGATACCTCAAAGCAAGACGATGCCGATGTCGTGATAGGCGCCCAAGCGTGCGCCCTCTGCAGTCTCGCGCACACGGATCTCTTGAGTCCTCTTCTTCCACGCTCGGTGCAAGCCTCAGGAAGAAGATCTAAGCCTTTTTGTTCACCTTCTTCAAGCCTAGCGCCACCTCCAAGGTATGTGCGCCAATGGACAAAGTATGAAGGAGAGGGAAGCCGCCAAGCACCAAATTCCTTGCGCCAAGAGGAAAGGAAGATCAAGGCTTGCGGCTAGGGTTTGATGGAAGAGGAGTATGCGCCAAGACCCTTGCTCTCGCCTCTCTTGTGTTCTCACGCCTCCAAGGAGTAGAATACCTGAGAGGGGGCGCCTAGGGCCACTTAGATAGAGCAAGGGGCGGCCAGGGTTAGGGCTGATAACACCAAAATTCATAGTATATTTTGTCATTTTATGTGTCTTTTTGTGTCATAATTATGCTCTTTTGCTTGTTTTTAAGCCTTATTTGTCAAATATTGTAGAATCTACACCATTTCTTGTTTTTGATCATTTTTAGGTTAAAAGTGCCATATTTTAATGGATTTTGGAAGATTTGAGCACACAAATGGATTTCAGATGTCGAAACAAAGTTACCCATCAATTTTCATAAAATTTGGAGCTAAATTGCAAAAATACGGTACTACCGTATTTTCTAGATAAACTACCACGGTACCGTATTTTTGGATGACTTTAATCAGAGATTTTGGGCAAAATACGACACTACCATATTTTTGGGATAAAATCTCATGGTACCGTATTTTTAGATGATTTTACACAGAAAGTTTCTGAATTCTGGGTAAAAATACGGCACTGCCATTTTTTGGGGAAAATCTTTCACGGTACCGTATTTTGGGCCGTTTTTCGCGAGTTTTTCAGTCCAAATCTTGCGCGGACCATAACTTTTGATCCAGAAGTCCAAATTAAGATCCGAAAGAAATGCCGGACTCGTCGTGAAGAGGAGAAGACGTACGAATAAAAAGCCTTAATTTTTATCACCAATTGAGAGTGCAATCATCAGAGAGGCGGTTAGGGTTTGTCCTCATGCCGAGAGGTGTAGAGGACATCTCAGATTGTGATTTTTACACCGAAGCTTCGTTTGGAGTAGGAGAGCATGCTCCAGATGTTTCAGAACATTTAGAGTCTGATCAAGGGAGAAATCATCAAAATAGTGGGGATAGCACTGTTCACACGTGAAATTACGAGTTGTATTTCAATTACAACCCTGTTTTGTAACTTTCCTTCCCCTTTTTCGCTTTCTAATCCTCTGAAATTATGGTTTGTTGTAATCCTTTCACCATGAAAGCTTAGATCTTCTTTTGGGACATGGGGTGTAATCCCCTTAGTTTGTTAATGACTAGAAAACATTGATTTTTGTCAAGTTTAATTTTAATATGATAATTTTACTTTTTGTGATTGATTATTCTTTAATTCTATTTAGTTTTATAAATATCAGCAAGTTTTAGAGTTTTGCGAAATAGACCGAGAGGTTGATCGTTTGAAATTCGGAACCCTAGGAATCGTTGAGTTTGGAACTATCGTGAGAGATTAGGTAGTTTTTTGAATTCTGATCTTTAGTGATTTTATTTCCATGTTGAGTTTTGGATACTTTGGATTGAGTTAATGTGTAGACTTGATTTGATCTTGCACGAGAGTGAAGATTGAGTCATCAGAAAACCATAAGTAAAACCTGTGTTGAGTTTCAGGATGCACGAGAGTGATCCTTGAGATTCTACTTGAGATGATTGACTTAGAATTCGGATACACGAGAGTGATCCTTGAGTTCTTTGTTCAATGATTCACTTATCTTTAGCATTGAGAATAGATCTTGCACGAGAGTGAGGATCAGTTATCTGCATGATTGTCTTCACGAGAGTGAGACAATACCTTTATGAAGTGAATTAGGTCTTTATCATAATAGAATTAAACTGACAACCTTTATTTCCTTCTAGTCATTAGAATTAAGGTGAATGAAACCCTAGTCCCAATTTCTCTCTGATTGTCTTTTTCGTGTGTTCTCCATCTTTGCTTTTCATCATATTCGGTTTGCTTAGCTAGTGAGAATACAACTATTTGGTACTTAACAATAAGGTCTCTGTGGTTCGATATTTTTATTACTTCGAAGTATCCGTGCACTTGCGGACACAACAAGTTTTTGGCGCCGTTGCCGGAGACCTTAGTTTTGTTAATATCAAAATAGTTGTTAGTATTGCTAGACTAAGTTTTATTTATTTTTAGTTTTAACTTTGTTTTCTATTTTTGCAGGTTTTGGATTTTCACAGTTGTGATAGAGCTGTGATATCTAAAAATTTGTGAATTTGCTTATGTTTTAGATTTTCTATTTTTTATATATTCTAAAAAAAATAGTTCTTATTGATTGGTGTTGGATAATCTTTCTATTATTGATAGATTTGAAAATATGTCTTTTTATCACAATTCCTGGGCAACTGAAAGAGGTAAGGTGTACATGCCACAAAATGATTCACGATGCACTCTTGTAGATATATCGAAATTACACTCCTATTTTGTTACATGTAATATTTGTAAATCATCTGATCATTACACTTCTGATTGTAAATTTTTAATTCCTCCAAATTCTAATTCTTCATGGTATCAAGATGATCATTATGAATCTAGTTGGGAAAATCAAACTCCTTTTTATGGTGATTGCTCAAACAATAATTATGAACCATGCTTTAAGAAAACTGAAAAATCTAGTTTAGAGGGCATGTTTGAGAAATTCATGAGTTCAAAATTGAAACAAAATGATTAAATGAATGAGAATATGAAACAAATCAGTTCTAGGCTTGATGATTTATGTGCTGATACTGAAATGTTAGAAAACCGGATAGCACAACAAAATTGCTTGTTTGAATTTGATTTGGAAACTGAGGAAGTTGATTTAGAAAATTCCCCCTCTGATTATGATTGTTTTGAGATTGAGCCTTATGTTAACATTCATGAATCTCACTCTGATTTTGATGATTGTAAAATTGATTCCTTTGATAGTTTAGTTGAGGAAAAGTTTGAAGAAATTGAAATTGAAAAACTTTCTGTTGATGATAATTCTGATTTTGATGTAAATTTATATATGGTTAAATCTGATGAGCATGATGAAGGTTCAAAAATTATAGACATTAATGAACCCCACTGTGATTTTGGTGATATTTTTGAAATTAATGATAAATCTCTTGTGGTAAACCCTGATTCTATTAATTCTTTTTCATATGATTCTGATTTTTACTCTTCTGATGATGAATTATTTGTGGGGAAGCATGAGGAAATTGATTGTGAAGAGTCTCATCTTGATCCTGATGATAATTTTGAAATTGATAAGTTATTTGATGATGTGCATGAGGAATTTGAAAAGGATTTGAATGAATCTCACTCTGATGCTTTGCCCATGTCTATTGATTTATTTGAAAAATTATGCTTTATTGAGGAACCTAATTTGAGACAGAAAGACTATTTTGATGATCCAATGCTTGATTCTTTTTATCTAAGTTCTTTTGTTATTGCTATTGAAGATATTAATTTGAAAAAAGGACTAATGATTTTGCTTTTTGACAAACATAGGAAGATCATAAAGATTACTTTGAGTGGATTTAAAAATTTTGATTTTAAATTTTGCATATTTAAGAAAGCCACTTTAATTATGATTTATTTGAAATTTTGGATATTTGGATTAGTGGCTAAACTTTTGGGAAAAAGGAAATGCAGAAAATTATATGCTTTATATTTTGGAACTGATTCACCTGCTTCACCATGAGATTTGATTTTTGGTCAAGCTATGTACCTAAAATTAGTGCTTCTTGGGAGGCAACCCAAGCCCTCTTACTTAGTTTAATTTTTTTTTATTTTGAGAATTTTTTTTTTCTTTTCTTTTTGCAGGGAAAAAAAAAACGGCACGGCCGTAGTTTGCTTTTAGGCTGCACTGTATTCCTTGGACACCTGCGGCTTCTTCTCCAGATTTGCAGCACCTCTAGCCACCACTATATCTACCTCTGACATCACTCTCTCCAGCCGTCGACACTGGATCATACCACCAGCAGATTCTTATTTCTTTTGCTGTCTCTATTTCCATGATTTTATTTATTTTTGCAGTAGTTCTTTATTATTGACTCTGATTTTTTTATGCAGTACTATCTTTTGCACCGGCCGACGATCTCACCTCTATGACTGTATTCTCTAGCAGGCCACTAGAGATTACTCACTCTACTGTCGGCACCATCATCATTGCTAGTAGCTCTTTAGCTAGCTTCTGTTCCACATCTGCTTCTTACTTGCATAAGCTCTTTTCACCTACGCCCTTTTGGACCATTGATGCTACCTCTAATTTTCCTTTGAAAAGATTATTGTTCTATTTTTATTTAATTTAAGTAAGAGATTATTTTTTGACCTGAGCCTTATGTACCTTAAATTGTGCAGGTAAAATTTTCAAAAGGCACATCTTTGAACCTAGCAGCATCTACCCCAACACTATTTTTTGATCTGAGCCTTATGTACTTTGGGTCAGAGCTTGCTATATAGTTTTGTGAGTATTATTTGCACTCTCTTGTATTCATGATTATTTCATATGGTTGCATCTTTGATTTGCTTTTGATTGTATCACTTATTGAGATTTCTATTATACGAGGTTGCTTAAGTCTATCATGTCACACTTTTGACTATGATTCTATGAGTTTCATGCTTTACACCTTTTGCATTGATTTTGACATATTTTGAGGTTTAAAAATTTTGATGACTTAAATTCATAAGATAAGAGATGTGTAGATTAAACATTGATTATGAAAGTTCATGCTAATGCCTGTGAATGGAAATATACCTCTTATGCTGAATTTATTTCTTCAATATATATCTACTTGTTGAAATCATTCATTGATGGATGCATAAAGTTTTGGGTAGGCATGTTATTTGATGAATGCAATCTAAGAGTGAAGCATCTTTCTTGAATAAAATGAGCATATGAGTGTAATTTTTGAAGTGATGTCAATTGATTAGCCTAGTTGATGTTTGGTCTATTTTACTATTTATTGGGAAGGAAGAATCCATGATCCAAAAAAAATAGTGAGAGACTCCCCGACTTGGCACTATGCAAAATTGACAGTGGTACCTAAGATATGGGTTGAAGTCAAAAATTATAAAAAAAAAAATTTGATGAGAGAAAAATTTTGGGTAGGCATGAGAGAATGACTCCTCTACTTGGCACTGTGTAAAATTGACAGTGATACCAAAGATAAGAGTTGAAGTTCAAATAAAAAGTGTGTATCTATGTGGGTACATACCATCAAAAACACATAAAAAAAAATTGGCCTGGAAAAAGATTTTGGATATCAAATTCCTGTAAACAAAAGTTTGATAGATTTAAATTGAAACTTGGGTGAATTCATGAGACTGAAATTCTTTTCATTATGCAAGTTGCGAAGTTTTATTTGATCAAAGTTGTAGATCTTAAAGATTAATTTCAGAGAACGTTGTATTTATCTGAAATTTTGTGCAAAAAGTTGATGGAATATTTCATGAGTGATTATATTTTAGAAATTTATTTTTCATAAAAGAGCATATTTTCCATACTTAGCATCGTTCTTTATTTTATTTGCTTGAGGACAAGCAAAGTTTGAGCCTTATGTGTTTGATAACACCAAAATTCATAGTGTATTTTATGTCATTTTATGTGTCTTTTTGTGTCATAATTATGCTCTTTTGCTTGTTTTTAAGCCTTATTTGTCAAATATTGCAGAATCTACACCATTTCTTATTTTTGATCATTTTCAGGTTAAAAGTGCTATATTTTGATGGATTTTGGAAGATTTGTGCACACAAATGGATTCCAGACTTCGAAACAAAGTTACCCATCAATTTTCATGAAATTCGGAGCTAAATTACAAAAATATGGCACTACCGTATTTTTTGGATAAACTACCACGGTACCATATTTTTGGACGACTTTAATCAAAGATTTTGGGCAAAATACGGCACTACCGTATTTTTGGTACAAAATATCACGGTACCGTATTTTTAGGATTTTACACAGAAAGTTTCTGAATTCTGGGTAAAAATACGGCACTGCCGTTTTTTGGGGAAAATCTTTCACGGTACCGTATTTTGGGCCGTTTTTCGCGAGTTTTTCGGTCCAAATTTTGCGGGGACCATAACTTTTGATCCAGAAGTCCAAATTAAGATCCAAAAGAAGTGCCGTACTCGTCGTGAAGAGGAGAAGACGTACGAATAGAAATCCCCAATGTTTATCACTAATTGGGAGTGCAATCATCAGAGAGGCGGTTAGGGTTTGTCCTCACACCGAGAGGTGTAGAGGACATCTTAGATCGTGATTTTTACACTGAAGCTTTGATTGGAGTAGGAGAGCATGCCCCAGAAGTTTCAGAGCATTTGGAGTTTGATCAAAGGATAAATCATCAAAATAGTGGTGATAGCACTGTTCACACGCGAAATTACGGGTTGTATTTCAATTGCAACCCTGTTTTGTAACGTTCCTTCCCCTTTTTCGCTTTCTAATCCACTGAAATTATGGTTTGTTATAATCCTTTCACCATGAAAGCTTAGATCTTCTTTTGGGACATGGGGTGTAATCCCCTTAGTTTGTTAATGACTAGAAAACATTGATTTTTGTCAAGTTTAATTTTAATATGATAATTTTACTTTTTGTGATTGATTATTCTTTAATTCTCTTTAGTTTTATAAATATCAGCATGTTTTAGAGTTTTGCGAAATAGACCGAGAGATTGATTGTTTGAAATTCGGAACCCTAGGAATCGTTGAGTTTGGAACTATCGTGAGAGATTAGGTAGTTTTTCGAATTCTGATCTTTAGTGATTTTATTGCCATGTTGAGTTTCGGATACTTTGGATTGAGTTAATGTGTAGACTTGATTTGATCTTGCCCGAGAGTGAAGATTGAGTCGTCGGAAAACCATAAGTAAAACCTGTGTTGAGTTTCAGGATGCACGAGAGTGATCCTTGAGATTCCACTTGAGATGATTGACTTAGAATTCGGATGCATGAGAGTGATCCTTGAGTTCTTTGTTCAATGATTCACTTATCTTTAGCATTGAGAATAGATCTTGCACGAGAATGAGGATCGGTTTTCTGCATGATTGTCTGCACGAGAGTGAGATAATACCTTTATGAAGTGAATTAGGTCTTTATCATAATAGAATTAAACTAACAACCTTTATTTCCTTCTAGTCATTAGAATTAAGGTAGATGAAATCCTAATCCCAGTTTCTCTCTGATTGTCTTTTTCGTGTGTTCTCCATCATTGCTTTTCATCATATTCGGTTTGCTTAGCTAGTGAGAATACAACTATTTGGTACTTAATAATAAGGTCTCTATGGTTCTATATTTTTATTACTTCGAAGTTTCCGTGCACTTGCGGACACAACAAGGGCTAGGCGCGATTTGCTTCCATAATGAAGCAAATTTGCCCACTTCACCCCATTATACCCCTTAGGCGCTAATGGGGTTGTTATTGGGCCTTATTGGTTGATGAGCAAGCCCATACTTCATTGAATGGGTTGATTAAGTCATTGGATCCAATCCAATGCAACCCAAATCCAAATGTGAGCTAACCATGGTCAAATTTGGGTCAAACTGCCATAAATGAAGTGTGGCTCCAATAACATTCTTCCATCTCATCAGGCCCATCGGCGCTGATGAATTCTCCCAAATAGATCTGAGTTATCTAATAACTCGTTCATAAGGCTTCCCGATCAATACGAGAACTCAAGTATCAAGGTGTGTGACCCTGTAGGTTCCTCTATCGCTGGCAGTGCTGACCAAAGAACACCACAAGTAGTGAGTGACACCTAGTAGTGCATCGCTGCTACCCAGATCATTGGAATGGATATTGACATCGACATCCCCATCATCGCAAATCAGGTACAGATGCATTCCATTCTCTTTACCGAACTGATATCCGATTAGACAAGTATGTCACCACATGTTTTTATCCAATCTCATGGTTATGACTAAATCAGGTCTCACCTGGGTATGGCCATACACTTTCTGTCATAGAACCATAGAGGAGCTCCAAGGATATCATGCTTCCTTTAGGAAGGGGCAAATCCTATGTCTGTCTATTGACCTTCTCCTATGGGTCGTGACATGCTCAATGACAACCGTTATTACCTCCCAACTACGGCGAGGTGTTAGGTTGCATCAAAGCATATCCCTAACCATATAGAATGACCAATGACCTCAAGTCAAGGGATCAATGCATCTCCTATCACTTGTGAGGATAACTTGTGACACCAAGTCATTGCCTCACAGCGTGTCGATCCAGTATATCCATCACTGATATACCCATATGTTTGCGTTAGCACCTCGTGCCTAACCAGCCCATATACTAGTCTCACAAGTACTAGAGCTGTCCCAAATCCACTCAGGTACATCGACTCGGGATTATCATTTGAGCATAGATCCAATCTGTCTCCATATAAGTACACAATCGCAGATGTAAGCAAATATAGATAATGACAATGCCAGAATGATATAAAATATCAACGTCAAGTAGTACAATAATGGACCAAAACTAGGTCCTAGTGCATATACACCAACAATCTCCCACTTGCACTAAGACCTAGAGGTTGAGGAACCTCAACCCCATATCTCTAGCGTGACCATCATGCTTCTGCTGCGCCAAAGCTTTGGTCAATGGTTCTGCCAGATTGTTCTCTGTGTCAACTCTGCTAGTCTTGACATCACCTCTATCAATGATCTCTCTGATCAGGTGAAATCTCCTGTGTATGTGTTTGGATCTTTGATGAGACCGTGGTTCTTTGGCTTGTACAATTGCTCCATTGTTATCACAATAGATTTCAATGGGATCCACTGCACTGGGAACCACCTGAAGTTCAGAAATGAACTTCCTTATCCAAACAGCTTCTTTGGCTGCCTCAGAAGCGGCCACATACTCAGCCACAGTTGTAGAATCGGCAATAGTGGATTGCTTGAAGCTCTTCCAGCAAACAACACCTCCATTCATCTTGAACACATAGCCGGCCTGCGATCTAATGT
The DNA here is from genome assembly GCA_027563935.2 of Costus lasius. NCBI lineage: Eukaryota > Viridiplantae > Streptophyta > Magnoliopsida > Zingiberales > Costaceae > Costus > Costus lasius. The sequence continues at coordinate 56,797,050 of CM050454.1, read as the reverse complement.
CATCAGGGTCAGACTGGAAAGACGCATCAGTGTAGCCCTACATACTGAGCTCTTCCTGTCCCCCATAGACTAGGAACAAATCCTTAGTTCTTCTCAGATACTTCAGGATGTTCTTTACAGCCACCCAGTGCTGTAAACCAGGATTGGATTGGTATCGGCTAGTTATGCTCACAGCATAAGCCACGTCTGGACTAGTACATAACATTGCATACATGATCGATCCCACTGCCGAAGCATAAGGCACTCGACTTATGTCATCCCTCTCAGCCTGTGTGGTGGGACACTAGCTCTTTGAGAGAGTAAGGCCATGTCCCACTGGAAGGTACCCTTTCTTGGATTGCTCCAAGCTAAACCTCTCCAGGACTTTATCAATGTAAGTACTTTGACTAAGGGCTAGGAGCCTCTTGGATCTATCCCTATAGATCCTGACGCCTAGAATATAGGCGGCCTCCCCTAAGTCCTTCATCTCGAAACACTTCCCTAACCATGTCTTTATAGCTTGAAGACTAGAGATGTTGTTCCCGATGAGCAGTATGTCATCGACATACAAGACCAGAAAAGTCACCAAGCTCCCATTGAATTTTCTGTATACACAGGCGTCATCTTCACTTTTGATAAAGCCATAATCTCTCACAGCTTTATCAAATCAAAGATTCCAACTTCGAGATGCTTGCTTTAATCCATAGATGAATCTCTTTTGCCTGCAGACCTTATTGGCCTTTGCAGGATGGAGGAAGCCATCAGGTTGTGTCATATACACATCCTCAGTCAGCTTCCCGTTAAGGAATGTTGTCTTTACATCCATCTGTCATATCTCATAGTCATGATATGTAGCTATAGCAAGCAGAATCTGAATGGATTTGATTATGACAACTGGCAAAAAGGTTTCATCATAGTCCACCTCGCGGACTTGTTTGAATCCCTTAGCCACTAGTCTACCTTTATAGGTAACTACGTTGCCATCCATGTCTGTCTTCCTCTTGAAGACCCATTTACACCCTATGGGTTTTACCCCATCAGGTAACTCAACCAAATCCCAAACTTGGTTAGCTGACATGGAATCCATTTCGGATCTCATGGCCTCAAGCCATCTCTCAAAGTCCGGTCCACTGACTGCCTCTTCATAGGTATTGGGTTCATCCTCAACGATGAATATCCCGTCGTGCTGGGTCGGCAGCGATCCATACCTTTCAGGTATACGACGAATCCTCCCAGACCTACGTGGGGCCTGTGTCTGAGCCTCATGTTACCCATCAACCGGTGCAGGTGGCTCAGGTTCCATCTCTATATTTTGTGGTTGCTCTTGGACCTCATCCAAGTCAAACTTCCTCCCACTAACTTCTTTCATGAGAAATTCTTTCTCTAGAAAGACAGCACCCCGAGCAACAAAAACTTTGTTCTCGGTGGGAACATAGAAGTAGTAACCCTTAGTTTCCTTATGGTACCCCACAAATATACATTTATCAGACCTAGTTTCTAGCTTGCTAGAATCCTGACGTTTGGCATAAGCCTCACATCCCTAGATCCTGATAAAAGTGAGATTAGGGCGTCTCCCACTCCATACCTCTTATGGAATCTTTGAGACACTCTTAGATGGAACATTATTCAGTATTAGATAAGTTGTTTCAAGTGCATGCCCCCAGAATGAGGGAGGTAGAGTTGCATGACTCATCATACATTGAACCATGTCCAACAAAGTTTGATTTCTCCTTTCAGACACACCATTCCATTGGGGTGTTCCAGGAGGAGTGAGTTGGGACAGAATTCCACACTCTCTTAGATAGTCAAGAAACTCACCACTCAGTACTCTCCACCATGATCGGATCGAAGAGCCTTAATGGATCTACTAAGCTGGTTCTCTACTTCATTTTTGAACTCCTTGAATTTCTCAAAGGATTCAGATTTATGTCTCATCAAGTAGACATAACCATATCTACTGAAATCATCAGTAAAGGTAATGTAGTAGATGTGTCCTTCTCTGGCTTGCTTATTGATGAAGGACCCCTTTCAAGAGGGGGGCGAAACCCTAAACATGCGCTTATGGAAGCCTTTTGCATGGGTGGAAATAGGGCTTCAAGAATCGCATGCATCATATATGATCAACTTGAAATTGCATATATCTTAAATCGAATCATACCATAGCCATGAGGAAGATGGCGACTTGGAAGCAGAGAACAAAATTGATCTCCTCCAAAAGGCGCGCACACAAGAAGAAGTTGGCTTTCTCCTTGTCGTCCTTTGTGCTAGCAAAGGGCTTCAAGAGTCCTAATCGCTTGAAGGAGAATCCTTGGATGTCTTCTTGGCTTGCCGAATACCTCCTCTTCACTCTCGGCGATGATACACACTCAAGAGCTCTCCTTTGCCCAAGAGAGAAGCATTGAAGCAAAGGCGTTTTCTTGGCTTATGGCGTTGAGGCGTTGAGGGTTCCAAATATGGTAAGCCTTCACTCTCGCGCGTTCACGTTTAGTGAACTAATCAAAACGCCTAATTACTTGAACCATGCGTTCACACTCTTGAACCGGTTCAATTGACTTTGGTTCAACGACCAAATCAAACCAAGACCAAACCAAGACATGCCATGGTCTAAATCTAATATGAACCAAGAAGGTTCCAGATCTAACCATTCATATCCAGATGCACTTGATCTCACCGATCTAGCATCATTACTCTCGATCGAAGCTTACCGATCTAAAGCTCTAATCAAACAAACATGATCAGACCAGATCTCACTTACAATCAGAGTCTAAACTCCTTTTAACTGAACCAAAACAATTCAGTCCACACGATCTGACATAAGAAAGCCATATCATCAAATTGTGCGACCCTGAGGGTTTCCTTTAAATGTCGGTAACGATAACTTACGTTATCACGATCAGTGAGGGGTATCTAGCAACACATCACTGTCTTCCGATATAAAGGAAAGAGTCTTCCAAGACTACACCCAAACCATAGCACAAGTGTGAATCAACTTCACAAGGCATGCATGTATCCTTTGCCACTGGATGTTCTTATTGGACAAGCAGGTCAAGCTTGTAACTCCAATATGATGAGCATGATTAGATCAGATGAACATAGTCACCTGGGTATGGCCATACACTTTCTCAATCATCTCATCTAGGGGGCCCCTATAGAACATCACACTCCTTCAACACGGAGACGGCAATCCTATATCTATCACTAGTGTCCCAACCTGACTCATGATCATTATCCAAGATAGTCTATAACCATTATGTTTCAAATGATATCGAACTACCTCAAAACAATGACAATCTTCATTTAGAAACACAAGTGATCTCAAGTCAGAGGACATGTGCCACTTGATGCAAACAAGGATTATTCACATTGTGACAAGCAATTGAATATCCTAGTAGGGTCTGTCCAGTACATCCAATGTACCCATGAGTCTACATCTTATTCCATGCTCGAAGCATCCTATAAGATTAGAACACATATTAGTCTCAATCATATCAAGGCTGTCTCATGTTCACCAAGATATCTCGACTAAGGACAATACAGCATGTCAGCCTAGCTGAACAGCATTGAGACATTATTCAGAAGTACACTTATTGCAGCAGACAATGTAACAAACTGAATAACAACCATTGCCTTTATAAACATAAAAGTTTATATACATGATACTGATACAATCCCAAGGCCTCAAACATTAGCCTTAAGGGCATACCCCAACAATCTCCCACTTGCACTTAATCTAATGGTTGAGAAATCTCAAACCCATGTTATTACAGTGCTTCTCATGCTTCTGTTGCGCCAGAGGCTTGGTAAGCGGGTCAGCCAGATTGTCATCTGTATGAACCTTGCAGATTTTGATCTCGCCTCGATCAATGATCTCCCGGATCAAGTGAAACCGTCTCTGTATGTGCTTGGACTTCTTGTGCGACCGTGGTTCCTTTGCTTGTGCGATTGCTCCAGTGTTATCACAAAAGATAACCAAAGGATCTGCACTTGAAGGAACAACACCAAGTTCCTGAATGAACTTACGAATCCACACTGCCTCCTTGGATGCTTCCGAGGCTGCAACATACTCGGCTTCTGTTGTGGAATCAGCAACAGTTAACTGTTTGAAACTTTTCCACACCACTGCTCCTCCATTCAAGCTAAAAACATAGCCTGATTGCGATCGGAAATCATCCTGGTCCGACTGGAACGAAGCGTCAGTATATCCTTCTATACTGAGTTCTTCCTGACCACCATATATCAAGAACATATCTTTGGTCCTCCGCAGATATTTTAAAATGTTCTTGACTGCAATCCAGTGTGCCTGACCTGGATTACTTTGGAATCGACTGGTGTAAGATCCAAGGATCTTAAGTCCTGGTAAGCATTATTTAGATTTAAATAAAATCATTAGCTGTGATATTTTATTATGATTTAAATAAAATTATTGGATGCTAATTAACTGGCTTATTGATTGTTAATTTGTAATTATTTGATTTGAGTTTATTGGTTGTTAATTTATTGTAAATTAATTAGAGATTATTTATTTGATTATTGGCTGTTAATTTATGATGAATTATTATTGGTTGTTCATAATAAATTAATTAGGATTTATGGGTTGTAAATTGTAAGTTAATTAATTACAGTTTGTTGGTTAAATTAATTAGACCTTATTGGTTAATTAATTAGACCTTATTGGTTAATTAAATCCTTATTGGATATTAATTAAATCCTTATTGGATTTCGGTTAAGTGATTGGTTATTTGTAAGTTAATTAAATTAATTGGTTAACTATGGGTTATTGGGTTTGAAAATTCGAAATTATGAATTATATGGGTTAAACCCTATTGGAATTAATTGGTTAATGGGTCTAAAATTTAAAAACCCAAAGTTTAAGTGGTAATATCGACTAGGGTGAGATTATTGGCGATTTTTGGAGTCTTGAGAAAAATTAGGGTGGCGGCTTGAAGAAGTGGCGATTATTGAAGAGTTTTGAGGCGATTTTTCTCCATCTTCTTCCCTTGGCGAATTTCCCTTGAGGTGAAACTTTCTTGGCGATTTCTTGGAGATCCTTTGGGTGACTTCAAAGGCTTTGGACGATTTTTGTTGGGGAGATTTTTAACCTAAGTTTCAAGGTGAGTGGGTTGTCTTAATTGATTCCTAACAATTGGGTTGTGTTATTGATGCATGAGATTGATTAGAGATTTGCAATGTTAAAAACCGAAAATTCAAGACTTCTTCTTGTGATAACCGAAAGTTATAATGGTATAATTGTCATGGAAACCGAATATTTATATATCCTTATTATTCATGAAACCGAATTTAAGATCTTCTTGTATTTTCATGAAAACCGAAATTTTGTAAAAGGTATGCATCTCATGAAAACCGAAAATTGTGGCATGAAATTTAAGGTATTTTTATAGGGATTTTTGGTAGCTTTAGATCATTGAATTTTGAGCATGAAATTCTTGTTAACTAGGTATTTTATAGGGAATTTTGGTAACATTAGATCAATGATTTTTATAGCATGTATGAAAACCGATACCTTTATAATTGTAGTTAAACCGAAATTTTTATAGTTGTAGTTAACATGTTTACATGTGGTAATTTGTGGTAATTTGTAAAGTGATTTATAAGAATACATGTTTTACAATTTATGTTGATTTTATGGATGCTTTATAAATGCTGTTAACGCTACCTTGGTTATTTCTTTATGTGTGTAACATATTATATGTTTATGGTCATGTATTTTGTTTGAGAAAATTTGGGTGATAACATAGCAAAATTTGATTAAACTAATCAGCATGAAATTTAAGGACTACACTATATTCGGTGATATTCGAATATAAAATATTATGTGTTATGTTATGTGAATTTTGAACAATATGTGTGATTATGTGAATTTGGAAAATTATGGGTTATGTAAATTTGGAAAATTATGTGATTATGTGATGGTTAGGACTAAGGCTAGGTGTAACTATGAACTCAAGGGGATAGTCCTTATGTGTTATGTTAAGGGTTTGAATTTCAGCCCTGTATTGTGATATGTGAGGAGGTTGATGTTCAGCCTGCCTATTATGATTATTGTGATGGGGGTTGATGCCTGCCCGATATGATTTTTGTGATGACTATCCTAGAGTCTAGTTGACACTTAGGAGTGCACCTTTGTGAAATATGTTCACCTATATGAAATATGAAATAAGATGTGTCTGTTGTCCAGTAGGAACCTTTTGGGAGAACGGGTTTTGACGCAAAGTGCCATGTCTTGGTCGGACAGGGGCCACCTCTTGATGTCATTACTCTTTTATGTGTTGGGGTGATATAAGACGCAAAGTGCCATGTCTTGATCAGACAGGGGCCACCTCTTGATGTCATCACTCGGTTTATGATGTTGGGTGTGTGGAGCAAAGTGCCACGCCGTGACCTGGCGGGGGCCACCTCTTGAATCTACACACAATCCATCGATGTGTTATGGGGTGATAGAGCAAAGTGCCACGTCGTGACCTGGCGGGGGCCACCTCTTGATTCTACTCACTATCCATGTTTATGTGTTGCACGAGATTTTGCAGCTCCCAGTGCTTTGGCCAAGCCGGGTTAGACCATATTGGTCACTACTGATTATGCTGGACAACTAGGTTAATTAAGTATGGTGTGTTTAGTTGGTTTAGAATATATGTGTTTAATTGGGTTAGAGTAAAACTCTAGAACCTGAATTTGTAATATGCTAGTGTGTACATTTAACTGTCTATATGACTTCTGTTTCTTTATTTTGTTATATGTTGACATAATGTTCCTGTTAAAGATTTTTAAAATAATCTGCCTATATTTTTGAATGTATGTTCTGGATGGTCGATTTAGACTATCCACTCACTGGGCTGTGTAGCTCACCCCTCACTATTTTCAGGCATAGAGCAGGGGCGCATGTCTTGAGTGCTTTGGCGTGGATAATTATGCTGTTTGCTGTTTTAAGAATTTTATGCTTAATTCTTGGGGCCGGTTGTGGCCTTAACATAAATTATATGAACTATGTGAATCATGAGACTATGTGAACTATGTGAATTATGTTGCCGGTTATGGCAGTCTTATGAGTTTGATTTTGGTGTCACCGCGGGCTTCAGCCTGGTTTCGGTGTTTGATATGAGTTTGTAAAATCGATTTTGTGATTTTGTTGTGAATTTCGGTTTATGGTGTATTCTTTGTAATTGGTTTTGATACGGATTTAATATAGCTGAGGATTTGATATAACTGTTGCCTTGCATATGTCTAGTGCAAGGATTGCATGGTGGCAGGTACCCTTATGAGATTTATGAGATTTGAGTTTTGTGAATTTGTATGTACAAATTTATGGAAATTTTTCAGATCGTGTTTTCTTGAACTCGGTTTTACCTAGCATATGATCGATCTTATATGAAACATCCTGTATCATTTGTGAATCGTGCCATTTGTTTGGGGTTAAGAATGTGGGATGTTACAGAATGGTATCAGAGGAGTTCGCTAGCTAAAACTTAGTTTGGGGGAAAACATGTTTGTGTATTGCTAGACACCGGATAGGTTTATGTTTGTTTTCCTGACTGTGGTATGTGTGTGTCACAAGCGCTATGCCTCGCTTGTGAGTGAATTCCAGAAACTGGGTCCCAGCTCTTTTTATGGGGGCTCAGAATCCAGTAATGCAGAGAACTGGCAGTTGTGCTTGGAAAAGATTTTCCAAGTCATGCGCTGCTCAGATGAGGATAAGTTATGTCTGGCCACCTACATGATGCGTGCTGACGCAGATGAGTGGTGGAAAGGTGTGGTGAGACTTGCCGAAGAAAGACATGAGACTGTAGACTGGCCTTACTTCTTGTCTCAATTTAACGAGAAGTATTTCCCAGATAGCTTGGTTGAGGACCGAGAGGTGGAATTTATTCACCTGGAGCAGGGTGATATGACAGTGGACCAGTATGAATTACAGTTCACGAAATTGGGAAAGTATGCTCCTCATCTGATAAACACTGAAAAGAGGAGAGCTACCAAGTTTCTCAGAGGTCTCAGATGGGACATTAGAGAGCAGGTTGGTGCTCAACATTTGGAGACCTATGTTGAGACTGTTGGGCGAGCACGCACCATTGAGAGGTATATATCTGAGAGGAGTTCTCATGTTGCCGTGGCAGTGGTTCCTGCAGCTGAGGCGGCGGTTCCTCAGTATGGTAGTGGCGGCAAGGGTAAGAAGTACCCTAAGCATAAAGACTACAAGAAGAGCAGGTATAAGCCTTACTCCTACAAGGCACCGCAGCAGACCAGGGATGCACCGCAGCAGTTCAGGGATGCCAGGGATGCAAGAAACGGTATCACTTGTAGTCATTGTGGGCTCAAGGGACATCTAGTGAAAGACTGCCATAGGAAGAATGGTGTATGCTTCAGGTGTAAGAAACCAGGGCACATGGCTAAGGATTGCAAAGAACCTGAGATGCAACCTAGAGGCGCAGATAAGCCTACAGTCCAGACTAGAGTGTATGCTGTGGCTGAGAAGGATACACGAGCTTCCCGATCCGTCGTGGAAGGTACTTTATTCGTATTTGATCAGTTAGCCCGCATATTATTTGACCCTGGTGCAAATTTATCTTTTGTATCTGTTAAGTTTGCTGCATGTTTACCTGTGTTACCTAAGGTGATGAATTATGCTGTGTCTGTGAGTACTCCCTTAGGAAAATCGTTATCTACAGATACTGTTTGTGCTGACTGTGTAGTACATGTAGAGGGTTATGAGTTTCTGGTAGATCTAATCCTCTTAGACATGCAAGATTATGATATCATCTTAGGAATGGATTGGTTGTCTTCCCATCATGCCTCTGTGGATTGCTTTGAGAAAGTAATCACTTTGAATTTGTTAGATGGGAATCGACTGTTTGTGAGAGGTCTAGTGTCAGACCAAGGACCGCATGTGATATCTTTCCTGCAGGCCAGGAAATTACTTGCTAATGGGTGCAAGGGTTATCTTGCGCATGTTAAGGTGCAGGATGAGTCTACTTCTGATTTGACTCAGATGGCGGTGGTGAAAGAATTTCCTGATGTGTTCTCTGAAGAATTTTCAGGCTTGCCACCAATTAGAGAAGTGGAGTTTGGCATTGAGTTGGCGCCAGGTACGGCACCTATCTCCAGAGCTCCTTATCGTATGGCTACTTCAGAGTTGGCCGAGCTTAAGAAACAACTGGAGGAATTGTTAGAGAAAGGATATATTCGGCCTAGTGCTTCTCCCTGGGGAGCGCCAGTGTTATTTGTGAAGAAAAAAGATGGAACCCTGAGGATGTGTATAGACTACAGGCAGCTTAACCAAGTGACTATCAAGAATAAGTATCCTCTTCCCAGAATTGATGATCTATTTGATCAATTACAGGGAGCGACAGTGTTCTCTAAGATTGATCTGAGATCAGGGTATTATCAGCTTAGGGTCAAGGATGAGGATATATTTAAGACTGCTTTCAGGACCAGGTATGGGCATTTCGAATTTTTAGTTATGCCTTTTGGACTGACAAATGCACCTGCTGTCTTCATGGATTTGATGAACAGGGTATTCCATGAGTTGCTTGACTCTTGTGTGGTGGTCTTTATAGACGATATTTTGGTATACTCACGGACTACTTCAGATCATGTCAGTGACTTGCGCAGAGTGCTGGAGATCTTGAGGAAGAACCGGTTATATGCCAAGGCTAGCAAGTGTGAGTTCTGGCTAGAGAAGATTAGTTTCCTTGGGCATGTGATTTCTGGTCAGGGGGTGTCGGTAGATCCAGTTAAAGTGCAAGCCATTCTTAATTGGGGAAGACCGACTAGTGCTACTGAGATCAGGAGTTTTCTGGGTTTGGCAGGTTACTACCGGCGATTTGTTGAGGGATTCTCCAAACTGGCGGGTCCTCTAACTAAATTGACCAGAAAGGAGGCCAAGTTTATTTGGGATGATAAGTGTGAAGAGAGTTTTCAAGAGCTGAAAAGGAGATTGACTAGTACACCGATCCTCATTATACCTAGTGATGGGGAAAGGTTTACTGTTTATACAGATGCTTCTGGCAAAGGGTTGGGTTGTGTCTTGATGCAGAAGGGTTCTGTAGTAGCCTATGCTTCGAGACAACTGAAGGAGTATGAATTGAACTACCCTACTCATGATTTAGAGTTGGCGGCCGAAGTCTTTGCTTTGAAGATATGGCGTCACTATTTGTTGGGTCAGGAGTTTGATCTGTTCACTGATCACCAGAGTCTCAAGTATATCTTCACCCAGAAGGACTTGAACATGAGACAGAGAAGATGGATGGAGTTGATCAAAGACTATGACTTCTCTATTCAGTATCAGGCTGGAAAGGCCAATGTGGTGGCGGATGCTCTGAGCAGACATCCAGTTACTTCAGTAGCTGCTTTACGGGTTAGTGAGTGGCAGTTACTGCAGGAGTTCAGAGATCTCAGGATCAGTGTTTCTCCTAAAGTTCAGACTGGTTACGTGGCTTTTCTCAGAGTACAGTCTGCTTTGTTGCAGAAGATCAGAGATCAGCAGTCTGTGGATCCGAGATTAGTTCAGATCAGGGATAGTCTGGTTGATGGCGCAGTTCAGGATTTTAGCCTGTCTGATGATGGTATTCTTCGGTTTCGTGGAAGGGTATGTGTCCCTGAGGAACCGAGCTTGAGGAAAGAAATATTGGAGGACAGCCATAACTCCAAATATTCTCTACATCCTGGTGTGACTAAGATGTATCAGGACCTCAAGAAAAGCTTTTGGTGGCCGGGTATGAAGAAAGAAGTGTTTGATTTTGTCTCTAGGTGTTTAACCTGTCAGACTGTGAAGGCTGAACACCAGAAGCCTGGTGGTTTGTTACAGTCTCTTCCTATTCCTGAGTGGAAGTGGGAATGTATCAGTATGGATTTTGTATGTGGTTTGCCCAGAACCAGATTGGGTCATGATGCTATTTGGGTGATTGTTGATAGACTCACTAAGTCAGCCCATTTTCTTCCGATCAAGATGACTTATTCTTTAGAGAGACTGGCCAGATTGTACATTGATGAGATAGTCAGACTGCATGGAGTTCCTGTTGATATTGTGTCTGATAGGGACTCTCGGTTTTTGTCCAGATTTTGGAAGAGTTTACAGGAGGGTTTGGGTACTAAGTTGAGTTTTAGTACAGCATACCATCCTCAGTCTGATGGCCAGACGGAGCGTACTATACAGACTCTAGAAGATTTGTTGAGAGCCTATGTGGTTGATTGGAGTTCTGAGTGGAACCGGGATCTATCTTTGATAGAGTTTACTTATAATAATAGTTTCCACTCCAGTATTCAGATGGCTCCTTATGAGGCTTTGTATGGGAGAAGGTGTAGGACTCCCTTGTGTTGGGAGGAAACTGGTGACAGAATGATTTTGAGATCTGATGCAGTACAGGAGACTACTGATAAGGTCAGAGAGATCCGGGATAAACTAAAAATTGCTCGGGACAGACAGAAGAGTTATGCTGACGACCGTCGTCGTTCCTGGAGTTTATGGTAGGAGATCATGTTTTCTTAAAGGTGTCACCTACTAAGGGTGTTATGAGGTTTGGCAAAAAGGGCAAGTTAAGCCCTAGATTTGTAGGCCCTTTTGACATTATTGAGAGAATTGGTCCAGTGGCTTACCGGTTAGCTTTACCTCCTGCTTTGGATCATGTGCATAATGTATTCCATGTCTCTGCTTTGAGGAAATATCATCCTGATCCATCTCATGTGTTGGAGTTGGAACCTCTTCAGATTCAGAGTGATTTGACTTTCGAGGAAAGACCTCTCCGGATTGTTGATAGAAAAGATAAAGTCCTGAGGAACAAGACTATACCTTTGGTAAAGGTTATCTGGGGAAATCAGTCAGTTGAGGAGGCGACATGGGAGACTGAAGCTGATATGAGGAAATTTTATGCTTACCTCTTTGATGATATGGATGCTGAGCTTTAGAGGACTAAAGCTTTATAAGGAGGGAGGGATGTAAGATCCAAGGATCTTAAGTCCTGGTAAGCATTATTTAGATTTAAATAAAATCATTAGCTGTGATATTTTATTATGATTTAAATAAAATTATTGGATGCTAATTAACTGGCTTATTGATTGTTAATTTGTAATTATTTGATTTGAGTTTATTGGTTGTTAATTTATTGTAAATTAATTAGAGATTATTTATTTGATTATTGGCTGTTAATTTATGATGAATTATTATTGGTTGTTCATAATAAATTAATTAGGATTTATGGGTTGTAAATTGTAAGTTAATTAATTACAGTTTGTTGGTTAAATTAATTAGACCTTATTGGTTAATTAATTAGACCTTATTGGTTAATTAAATCCTTATTGGATATTAATTAAATCCTTATTGGATTTCGGTTAAGTGATTGGTTATTTGTAAGTTAATTAAATTAATTGGTTAACTATGGGTTATTGGGTTTGAAAATTCGAAATTATGAATTATATGGGTTAAACCCTATTGGAATTAATTGGTTAATGGGTCTAAAATTTAAAAACCCAAAGTTTAAGTGGTAATATCGACTAGGGTGAGATTATTGGCGATTTTTGGAGTCTTGAGAAAAATTAGGGTGGCGGCTTGAAGAAGTGGCGATTATTGAAGAGTTTTGAGGCGATTTTTCTCCATCTTCTTCCCTTGGCGAATTTCCCTTGAGGTGAAACTTTCTTGGCGATTTCTTGGAGATCCTTTGGGTGACTTCAAAGGCTTTGGATGATTTTTGTTGGGGAGATTTTTAACCTAAGTTTCAAGGTGAGTGGGTTGTCTTAATTGATTCCTAACAATTGGGTTGTGTTATTGATGCATGAGATTGATTAGAGATTTGCAATGTTAAAAACCGAAAATTCAAGACTTCTTCTTGTGATAACCGAAAGTTATAATGGTATAATTGTCATGGAAACCGAATATTTATATATCCTTATTATTCATGAAACCGAATTTAAGATCTTCTTGTATTTTCATGAAAACCGAAATTTTGTAAAAGGTATGTATCTCATGAAAACCGAAAATTGTGGCATGAAATTTAAGGTATTTTTATAGGGATTTTTGGTAGCTTTAGATCATTGAATTTTGAGCATGAAATTCTTGTTAACTAGGTATTTTATAGGGAATTTTGGTAACATTAGATCAATGATTTTTATAGCATGTATGAAAACCGATACCTTTATAATTGTAGTTAAACCGAAATTTTTATAGTTGTAGTTAACATGTTTACATGTGGTAATTTGTGGTAATTTGTAAAGTGATTTATAAGAATACATGTTTTACAATTTATGTTGATTTTATGGATGCTTTATAAATGCTGTTAACGCTACCTTGGTTATTTCTTTATGTGTGTAACATATTATATGTTTATGGTCATGTATTTTGTTTGAGAAAATTTGGGTGATAACATAGCAAAATTTGATTAAACTAATCAGCATGAAATTTAAGGACTACACTATATTCGGTGATATTCGAATATAAAATATTATGTGTTATGTTATGTGAATTTTGAACAATATGTGTGATTATGTGAATTTGGAAAATTATGGGTTATGTAAATTTGGAAAATTATGTGATTATGTGATGGTTAGGACTAAGGCTAGGTGTAACTATGAACTCAAGGGGATAGTCCTTATGTGTTATGTTAAGGGTTTGAATTTCAGCCCTGTATTGTGATATGTGAGGAGGTTGATGTTCAGCCTGCCTATTATGATTATTGTGATGGGGGTTGATGCCTGCCCGATATGATTTTTGTGATGACTATCCTAGAGTCTAGTTGACACTTAGGAGTGCACCTTTGTGAAATATGTTCACCTATATGAAATATGAAATAAGATGTGTCTGTTGTCCAGTAGGAACCTTTTGGGAGAACGGGTTTTGACGCAAAGTGCCATGTCTTGGTCGGACAGGGGCCACCTCTTGATGTCATTACTCTTTTATGTGTTGGGGTGATATAAGACGCAAAGTGCCATGTCTTGATCAGACAGGGGCCACCTCTTGATGTCATCACTCGGTTTATGATGTTGGGTGTGTGGAGCAAAGTGCCACGCCGTGACCTGGCGGGGGCCACCTCTTGAATCTACACACAATCCATCGATGTGTTATGGGGTGATAGAGCAAAGTGCCACGTCGTGACCTGGCGGGGGCCACCTCTTGATTCTACTCACTATCCATGTTTATGTGTTGCACGAGATTTTGCAGCTCCCAGTGCTTTGGCCAAGCCGGGTTAGACCATATTGGTCACTACTGATTATGCTGGACAACTAGGTTAATTAAGTATGGTGTGTTTAGTTGGTTTAGAATATATGTGTTTAATTGGGTTAGAGTAAAACTCTAGAACCTGAATTTGTAATATGCTAGTGTGTACATTTAACTGTCTATATGACTTCTGTTTCTTTATTTTGTTATATGTTGACATAATGTTCCTGTTAAAGATTTTTAAAATAATCTGCCTATATTTTTGAATGTATGTTCTGGATGGTCGATTTAGACTATCCACTCACTGGGCTGTGTAGCTCACCCCTCACTATTTTCAGGCATAGAGCAGGGGCGCATGTCTTGAGTGCTTTGGCGTGGATAATTATGCTGTTTGCTGTTTTAAGAATTTTATGCTTAATTCTTGGGGCCGGTTGTGGCCTTAACATAAATTATATGAACTATGTGAATCATGAGACTATGTGAACTATGTGAATTATGTTGCCGATTATGGCAGTCTTATGAGTTTGATTTTGGTGTCACCGCGGGCTTCAGCCTGGTTTCGGTGTTTGATATGAGTTTGTAAAATCGATTTTGTGATTTTGTTGTGAATTTCGGTTTATGGTGTATTCTTTGTAATTGGTTTTGATACGGATTTAATATAGCTGAGGATTTGATATAACTGTTGCCTTGCATATGTCTAGTGCAAGGATTGCATGGTGGCAGGTACCCTTATGAGATTTATGAGATTTGAGTTTTGTGAATTTGTATGTACAAATTTATGGAAATTTTTCAGATCGTGTTTTCTTGAACTCGGTTTTACCTAGCATATGATCGATCTTATATGAAACATCCTGTATCATTTGTGAATCGTGCCATTTGTTTGGGGTTAAGAATGTGGGATGTTACAACTGGTGACGCTTAACCCGTAAGCGACGTCTGGGCGAGTACACAACATCGCATACATTATGGACCCAATAGCCGAAGCATAAGGCGTATTGTCCATTTCATCTTTCTTAGTCTGTGTTTGTGGACACTGACTCTTCGAAAGATTCAGACCATGTCTGACTGGAAGATATCCTCTTTTAGAATTCTCTAAATGAAATCTCTCCAGGACTTTATCGATGTAAGTAATCTGGCACAGCCCGAGAAGCCTCTTAGATCTATCCCTGTAGATCTTCACACCTAATACATAGGCTGCTTCTCCTAGATCTTTCATCTGGAAACATTTTCCTAACCATGCCTTAACAGCATGCAGTTCAGGAATATCATTTCCAATGATTAAGATATCATCGACGTAGAGGGCTAGGAAAGTAATCACGCTCCCACTAAACCTCTTATATACACACGGGTCATCTTCGTTCTTGATGAAACCAAACTCAGAGATTGATTCATCAAAACGAATATTCCAGCTTCTAGATGCTTGTTTAAGTCCATAAATGGACTTCTTTAGTTTGCATATTTTATGACGATCTGATGGATTAGTGAAACCTTCAGGTTGTGTCATATACACATCCTCATCCAGTTTTCTATTAAGGAAAGCCGTCTTCACATCCATCTGCCAGATCTCATAATCGTAATATGCAGCTATCGCGAAAAGAATCCGATTAGACTTAAACATGGCTACAGGAGAGAAAGTTTCATCATAATCTATCCCGTAGATTTGTTTGAAACCTTTCGCTACTAGCCTGCCTTTATAGGTAACCACGTTACCATCCATGTCAATCTTCTTTTTGAAGATCCATTTACAGCCTATAGGGATTACTCCCGGAGGCGGATCAACCAAATCCCAGACTTGATTATCTGACATGGAGTCCATCTCGGCTCGCATAGCTTCAAGCCATCTAGCTGACTCCGGTCCACTGACCGCATCTGCATAAGTGAGGGGTTCATCATTTTCAATGATGTAAACTCCGTCATAGCGCTCAGGCTGTCGACGGATCCTTCCCGATCTACGCGGTTCCCGTGATATCTGAGCCTCAGGTTGTTCAGTAACCTGTTCAACTGGCTCAGGCTCATCCAACTGTGCTTGACTACTTTGTCCTTCCTCTGGATTCTCATCCAACTTTATTTCTCTCCCTCTGGCTTCTTGCAGAAGAAATTCCTTCTCAAGAAATATTGCCGTCCGAGCAACAAATACTTTGTTCTCTTTGGGATCGTAGAAATAATAACCCTTAGTTTCCTTAGGGTAACCGACAAAGATGCATTTTTCAGATCTGCTCTCCAGTTTCCCAGAGGCGAGCTTTTTGACATAAGTCTCGCAACCCCAGATCTTAATAAATGTCAAGCTAGGCTGTTTCCCATACCATAACTCATATGGAGTCTTTGAAACTGCCTTGGATGGCACTCGGTTTAGTACCTTTGCAGCTGTTTCCAGTGCAAATCCCCAAAAGGAGTAAGGAAGAGTAGCCTGACTCATCATAGAACGAACCATATCAAGTAACGTTCTATTTCTCCTCTCGGACACACCATTCCATTGCGGTGTTCCTGGCGGAGTGAGCTGTGAGATAATCCCACACTCTTTTAGATAGTCAGTAAACGCATGACTCAAGTATTCTCCACCTCGATCAGAATGAAGTGCCTTGATATTTCGGCCTAGCTGATTCTGTACTTCATTCTTGAATTCTTTGAACTTGTCAAAAGATTCACTTTTATGTCACATTAGATAGACATATCCATATCTACTGAAATCATCAGTAAAGGTAATGAAGTACGAATAGCCACCTCTGGCATGTTTACTAAACGGTCCACACACATCAGTGTGTATAAGGTCAAGTAAACCTGAAGCCCTTTGACCTTTGTGAGAAAAAAGGAGCCTTCGTCATTTTACCCATTAAACAAGCTTTGCATGTATCAATCTCCTCATAGGAGAAAGATCCCAGCAGTCCATGATCATGCAACCGCTTAATGCGCTTCTTGTTAATATGGCCTAAACGACTATGCCATAGCAAGGTGCTGTCATCAGCATACTTGGCTTTCTTATTATCAATATTTTGTATAGAACATTCCATGTCCAACATGAATAACCCATTGTTAATTGATCCAGAAGCATAAACAATATTATCATAAGATAGAACACACTTTGAAATATTACATTCAAAGGCAAATCCTTTCCTAACAAGAGCAGGAATTGAGATAATATTTTTAGTAATACTTGGAACAAAATAACAATTATCCAGTTCTAGTACAAATCCAGATGGTAATGAGATGAAATAAGTTCCTACAGCAACAGCAGCAACCCGTGCCCCGTTTCCAACTCGTAGGTCCACCTCATGCTGTCCCACCTGCCTTCTTCTCTTGAGTTCCTGTACATTTGAACAAATGTGAACTCCACATGCAGTGTCCAACACCCATGAAATAGAAGAAGAGGATATCATGACTTCAGTCACAAATATACCTGAGCCAGAAGCGATGCTTCCCTTCTTGTCTCCTTGGAGCGCTTTATAGTCCTTTTTCCAGTGACCCAGCTGGCCACAGTGGAAACACCTGTTGTCCTTCGACCGCTTGACCTTTTGTTTCAGAGCCTTACTGTAGTTCTTGACAGGGGCTTTGCCCTTCTTCCCCTTCTTCTTGTTCCTGGAAGGGAACATTAAGACAGAGGTTGAAGGCTTTCCCTTCAGAGTTTCCTCCGTAGTCAAGAGCATATTCAGCAGCTCTGCCGGAGTACAATCGATTTTGTTCATATTAAAGTTAATAATGAACGCATCGAAAGAGGGCGGGAGAGACTGCAGAATAATGTCTACAGCAAGCTCCTGATTGATGGTATGCCCCAGTTTCTCGAGAGCCTCTTTGTGCCCAATCATCTTGAGCACGTGAGCTCCCACTGGGCTCCCTTCAGCCAGTTTGCTCTGAAAGAAAAGCTTGGTCAAATTATAGCGCTCAGTCCTCGCCTGTGCAGCATACAACATCTTGAGGTTTGCTATAATTTCTATAGCAGACATGTCCTCATGCTGACGCTGCAGCGGTGGCGTCATAGACGCTAGCATCAGGCAAGCGACATCAATGCTATCATTGACATGCTTTTCATAGGCTTCACGAACCGCCCTTGCGGCGTTCGCAGCGGGTTGAGGCGGCACAGCCGTCTCGAGGACATACAGTTTCCTCTCTGCCTTAAGAACGATCTTAAGGTGTCCGAACCAGTCTGAGAAGTTTGGCCCAGCAAACTTCTCCCTTTCCAGTAGGGATCGCACATTGAAGCTCGTGGTGTTCGTTGCTGCAGGAATCTACAACAATGCAAGAACAGCAAGGTCAGTATCAATGTTTAGAATCAATCCAGGACTTAAGAAAGATTCTTTTCTCACTATTTTATCTGATTGAAAAATCCATTAAAACAGTCCGAAAGAGTAACACTCTTTTAGTGAGATGGGATCCAGATTTCATACTTGGTCTCTGCGTCCCGCTCAGGCGAGATAAGATGCACAGAGAGTACAAGCACTAATCTCTGGTAGGCATTCCCTGCCAATCGCCAACCCGTGTGATTCCCCTTCATCTGGGCAATCCAGCAGACTGTGCCAACTGAGTTGGTACAACACAGTCTCTGACCCCACAGATGGCTGCCTCCATATAGCTACCATATGCCCCATATGTAACCTACATGGTCAAGCTGACCTGACCTACTCCCTGGACCACCACGTGTTATGCTGAGCAACGAGAAGCGATAAATCCCTTCTCTGTAACACGCAGGTGAAATCACACACCGTCTGAAGATAGATGGGCGTGCCCACTGAGTGGGTACAACACGGCCCCAACGATAGTCAGAACAGTGAGGTTTCGCGCCAGAAGGCATTACGTGCTTGATATTTTAGCGTTGGATTTTAACGGTCTTTTATCTTCTTACTATCAGGCAAATCCTATGGCTATAGCAGAAGATGAATAACTCATGCAATTCTAAGTATTTAGACAATAAAAGAAAGCATGGATCTTATGTGGTAAAAGCCCATAGAGCCTAAGTAAGACCTTAAATCAACTTAAGTCTTCACTTGCTCTTCTTGGGTCTTTTGCATCTCATCTGGTCCAACCCAGGGCCCTAGCGCTCATGGCAGCTCAGGTGCGCCCACCAGGTGAATGCGCCTCTGCGATGTGTGCTTTTGTGCTCTTGTCTAATTAAAATACATTTTAATCTATCTAGACAAGCTTGACTCGCAGGTCAATTAAACAGTAAATTAATTAATTAAAAATGTGATTCGCAGATCACAAAAATAATAATTTACAATTTACCAGGCTCGCAGGCCCCAGCACAGCACACATTAAAAAGGCAACCCACATAAGATTAAATAAACAAGCATCATGGCATCATTCAATCAACATGTGATCCATTACAAAGAAAATAAAAATTTTGAAAACCCATTGGCATCAATTTTAATTTTCTTATCTGCCCTACAACCTTACAACGGTCCATTGATAGGGATCCACTCATCAATCTAGTTAGATCCATGCCCTTGCATGCACCAAGTCCTAACTGACTCGAATTGACCTAATGGTCAACCATGCATGCGCCAAGGGCTGAACAACCCTCATGAGTTCTGGCAAGCGGGTGTGACCCCGGGCCTAACTCATGTGTGTTCATTAGTCGTCTCAACCAGACCTCGCTACACGCCTTTGATGCAGTCAACCTATAGCCACCTCGTGCTTGCGCACAGGTGCTATCTGGTCAACCCATCTAGGCTGTCAGATGGTCTGATCAGACTAATTTGATCTATACTAGATGATGCTTTCAACCCCATCAACCCGTCTAAGGGTTTACAATAGGCGCATCTTAGATCTAATCATAGGCGCGCAAGTTAAGTATTGATAAACAACATGAAACAAGCGCCAACAAGAAGGTATACATCTTATTTTCGCATGAAGAAACAATTAGATCTAAACACTTGCGCAAGCATGGATCACAAGAGCAAACATAGCAATCATATTAGCATGCATAAAGCCTGCTCTGATACCAATTTGAAGGACCCCTTTCAAGAGGGGGGCGAAACCCTAAACATGCGCTTATGGAAGCCTTTTGCATGGGCGGAAATAGGGCTTCAAGAATCGCATGCATCATATATGATCAATTTGAAATTGCATATATCTTAAATCGAATCATACCATAGCCATGAGGAAGATGGCGACTTGGAAGTAGAGAACAAAATTGATCTCCTCCAAAAGGCGCGCACACAAGAAGAAGTTGGCTTTCTCCTTGTCGTCCTTTGTGCTAGCAAAGGGCTTCAAGAGTCCTAATCGCTTGAAGGAGAATCCTTGGATGTCTTCTTGGCTAGCCGAATACCTCCTCTTCACTCTCGGCGATGATACACACTCAAGAGCTCTCCTTCGCCCAAGAGAGAAGCATTGAAGCAAAGGCGTTTTCTTGGCTTATGGCGTTGAGGCGTTGAGGGTTCCAAATATGGTAAGCCTTCACTCTCGCGCGTTCACGCTTAGTGAACTAATCAAAACGCCTAATTACTTGAACCATGCGTTCACACTCTTGAACCGGTTCAATTGACTTTGGTTCAATGACCAAATCAAACCAAGACCAAACCAAGACATGCCATGGTCTAAATCTAATATGAACCAAGAAGGTTCCAGATCTAACCATTCATATCCAGATGCACTTGATCTCACCGATCTAGCATCATTACTCTCGATCGAAGCTTACCGATCTAAAGCTCTAATCAAACAAACATGATCAGACCAGATCTCACTTACAATCAGAGTCTAAACTCCTTTTAACTGAACCAAAACAATTCAGTCCACACGATCTGACATAAGAAAGCCATATCATCAAATTGTGCGACCCTGAGGGTTTCCTTTAAATGTCGGTAACGATAACTTACGTTATCACGATCAGTGAGGGGTATCTAGCAACACATCACTGTCTTCCGATATAAAGGAAAGAGTCTTCCAAGACTACACCCAAACCATAGCACAAGTGTGAATCAACTTCACAAGGCATGCATGTATCCTTTGCCACTGGATGTTCTTATTGGACAAGCAGGTCAAGCTTGTAACTCCAATATGATGAGCATGATTAGATCAGATGAACATAGTCACCTGGGTATGGCCATACACTTTATCAATCATCTCATCTAGGGGGCCCCTATAGAACATCACACTCCTTCAACACGGAGACGGCAATCCTATATCTATCACTAGTGTCCCAACCTGACTCATGATCATTATCCAAGATAGTCTATAACCATTATGTTTCAAATGATATCGAACTACCTCAAAACAATGACAATCTTCATTTAGAAACACAAGTGATCTCAAGTCAGAGGACATGTGCCACTTGATGCAAACAAGGATTATTCACATTGTGACAAGCAATTGAATATCCTAGTAGGGTCTGTCCAGTACATCCAATGTACCCATGAGTCTACATCTTATTCCATGCTCGAAGCATCCTATAAGATTAGAACACATATTAGTCTCAATCATATCAAGGCTGTCTCATGTTCACCAAGATATCTCGACTAAGGACAATACAGCATGTCAGCCTAGCTGAACAGCATTGAGACATTATTCAGAAGTACACTTATTGCAGCAGACAATGTAACAAACTGAATAACAACCATTGCCTTTATAAACATAAAAGTTTATATACATGATACTGATACAATCCCAAGGCCTCAAACATTAGCCTTAAGGGCATACCCCAACAATTGAATGGCCCACACACATCGCTATGTATGAGATCCAACAAACCTCCTACCCTCTCACCAATTTTGGTGAAGGGCACCTTTGTAGTTTTCCCTAACAAACAAGGCTCACATGTATCAAATTCCTCCAAGGAACTTGAATATAACAACCCATTTGCATGGAGTTGTTGAATGCGATTCTTGTTTATATGGGCTAATCGACAATGCCATAGGAAAGCACCAACTGAACCACTCAGTTTGGTCCTTTTATTATTTATTTTACAAATAGAGTTATCCATGTCTAACACATATAGACCATTGCACAAAGTACCCTTCCCATAGAACATATTTGCAAATGAAAAAGAACAAGAGTTCTTATTTATTTCAAACTTAAATCCCTTCTTTGCCAAGCAAGGAATGGATACAATGTTCTTAGTAAGCGAATGTACATAATAGCAATTATCTAACTCTAACTGAAGTCCAGATGGCAGGGAGAGAGTCAAAACTCATACAGCAACAGCAGCAACCTGTGCCCCGTTTCCAACTCGTAGGTCAATCTCTCCAGGCCGCACCGATCTACTCTTCTTGAGCCCCTGCACATTTGTACAAATATGAGCTCCACATGCGGTATCCAATACCCATGTCATAGAAGTAGAAAGGATGACTTCTATAACATAAATACCTGAGTATGAAGACGAAGCCTTGCCTCTCTTCTTCTCATTCCGAAGTCGCACTATGTCCTTCAACATGTGAGGTGGCCCTCCACATGAATAGCACTTATTGTTCTTGATCCATTCCATCTTTAATTTCAGTTCCTTGGTCAAACCTTTCAGCTCAATACACTGAATATTAACTTTAGGAGGATTGAGCCTAACCAATTCATTAAAGAGCTGTCTTAGATTAGTAATAATCTCAGAGGCACTCTTCAATTCATATTGCCCTTAAAGCCCGGGAGACATGTTGGTTAGCATCAATTGTGCAACCTCCAAAGCATCAGCCTGATGTTTATCATAAGCATCCCTCTCAGCCGCTGAGGCCGAGCATGGAAGTGGTTCAAAAATGGGCTGCTCAAGGACATAAGGCTTTCTCTCGAGCTTGAGCACAATTCTCAAGTTTATATACCAATCCATCAAGTTGGATCCAACCAACTTGTCCTTCTCAAGGATAGATCGCAGTGACCAACTGCTATTGTTCGTTGCCATTGTTCTACAATAGTTAAGAAACAACAGATTAGTACTACTTCAAATCATTTAAACTGGACTTGTTTTAAATGATTATGGCTCCCACTATTTTAATCGAATTGACAATCCACAAAGTCAATCGGGAAGTTTAAGACTTCCTAGTGAGATGAGATCCCTTTTCCACATGAGGCTTCACGTCCCACGAGGGTGGGATCAGATGCACAAAGTAACCCATGCTTCCTAAGGTGGGCACGCTGGCCGATTACTCCAAGCAATTCCCCTTATTGAGATAGTCTAGGCATTTCATGTCCAACGAGGGCTGGATACAGCATGAAACCCTAACCTCTCAACGATGCCTCTAGAGCTCCACCATATGCCCATCATATGTGAAAATCTAGTCAAGTCCATTCCTAACCGTTATGCCCAGGGCCAATGAGTTTCCTTGCGAAGGCGTGCCCGATTAAAACGGACTGGGGAAACCATTGCCACCCCGCACTTTCTATAGATAAGTGGGTGTGTCCCACGAGGGTGGGAAATAGTTCACAAGACCACTGATCGATAGTTTAGTGAGGGCTGTGTTGGGGTATGCCCTTAAGGCTAATGTTTGAGGCCTTGGGATTGTATAAGTATCATGTAATAAACTCTTAAGTTTATAATAAGGCATGGTTGTTATTCAGGTTGTTACCTTGTCTGCTGTAATAAGTGTACTTCTGAATAATGTCTCAAAGCTGTTCAGCTAGGCTGACAGGCTATAAGTCCTTAGTCGAGATATCTTGGTGAACATGAGACAGCCTTGATATGATGGAGACTAATATGAGTGCTAATCTTATAGGATGCTTCGAGCATGGAATAAGATGTAGACTCATGGGTACATTGGATGTACTGGACAGACCCTACTGGGATATTGCATTGCTTGTCACAATGTGAATGATCCCTGTAAGCAGCAAGTGGCACATGTCCTTTGACTTGAGATCACTTGTGTTTCTAAATGATGATTGTCATTGTTTTGAGGTAGTTCAATATCATTTGAAATATAATGATTATAGACTATCTTGGATGGTGAGCTTGAATCAGGTTAGGGCACTAGTGATAGATAAAGGATTGCCGTCTCCTTGTTTAAGGAGTGTGATGTTCTAAAGGCCCCCCTATATGAGATGATTGAGGTAGTGTATGGCCATACCCAGATGACTATGTGCATCTGATCTAATCATGCTCATCGTATTGGAGTTACAAGCTTGACATGCTTGTCCAATAAGAACATCCAGTGGCAAAGGACATATGTGTGCCTTGTGAGTTTTGATTCACACTTGTGTCATGGTTTGGGTGTAGTCTTGGAAGACTATTTCCTTTATATCGGGAGACAGTGATGTGTTGCTAGATACCCCTCACTGATCGTGATAACGTAAGTTGTCGTTACCGACATTTAAAGGAAACCCTTAGGGTCGCACAATTTGATGATATGGCTTTCTTGAGTCAGATCGTGTGGACTGAATTGTATGGGTTCAGTTTAAAGGGGTTTAATCTCTGATTGCAAGTGAGATCTAGCCTGATCATGTTTGATTGATTAGGGCTTTAGATCGGTAAGCTTCGATCGAGAGAGATGATGCTAGATCGGTGAGATCAGGAGCATCAGGAGATGAACGGCTAGATCATGAGCCATTTGGTTCATAGAGGGTCTAGACCATGCCTTGGCTTGGCTTGGTTTGAGTTTGTTCTTTGGGCCAAATCGAATTGAACCAAAGCATGAACCGGTTCACTAGGTGAACGCATGGTTCATCAAGAGGGGCGTTTTGGCGTTGGAGAGTGGCTTCATGACTTTCCATTTTGGGAAGTCATGTAACGTCATTTGTCTTGATGTCGCCGAAGTGCATTTGCTCTCTTGTCTTTGCGTTTTGTTTTTGGAAAAAAAAAGAGAGCTTGCTTGCCATCTCGTGTGGAAGGAAGTGGACGACAAGAACAAGCGCTCGGCCAAGGAAACTTCTCCATCATCCTAACAGTCGATCAAGGACACCTTGCGCATCCTTGCTAGCACAAGGAGATCCAAGGAGAAGCCATCTTCTCTTGTGTGTGATTATCTTCGGAGAAGGGGCACTTGCGCCTTTGCTTCCAAAGCTCCATCTAAACCGAGATGGCTATGGTATGAGTCTCAACTTCACCAAGTTGAACATATGTTTATGCTAAGATTCTTGAAAACCTTTTGCTTCCGCTTGCAATGGTGATGCGCCACCCCTTTAAGGTTTTCGCCCCCCCTCTTGAAAGGGATTTTGTTTACTTGCGCTCCCCCATGAAGGGGACACTTCAATTGGTATCAGAGCACCGGTTGAATCATAATCATATGATTGCTTGATATACTATGTGATCCATGTTTGCGCATCTACATGTATGTTGATCTTGTTTGACATATGTTATCTCTTCATGCGAGTATGCTAGATAATAGTATGTTTATATTTGCGCATGTATGAGAGTTATGTTGATTGGCGCATATATGTTGGTTGCGGTTATACCATGTTGTTGTTGTTTTTCTAAAACCTAAATGACATGCGCGCCCAACTAGATCTAAGAAGTACCTATTGTAAACCCTTAGATGGGTTGATGGGGTTGAAAGCTTCATCTAGAATGGATCAAACTAGTCTGATCAGACCATCTGACAGCCTAGATGGGTTGACCAGATAGCACCTGTGCGCAAGCACGAGGTGGCTATAGGTCGACTGCATCCAAGGCGTGTAGCGAGGTCTGATTGAGACAACTTCTGAACACACTTGAGTTAGGCCCGGGGTCACACCCGCTTGCCAAAACTCATGAGGGTGGTTCAGCCCTTGGCGCATGCATGGTTGACCATCAGGTCAACTCGGGTCAGTTAGGACTCGGTGCATGCAAGGGAAAAGGATCTATCTAGATGGATGAGTGGATCCCTATCAATGGACCATTGTAAGGTTGTAGGGCACATAAGGAAATTAAAAGTGATGCCTATGGGGTTTTCAAAATTTTAATTTCTTGATTGGATCACATGATGATTGAAACCATATGCTTGTTTATTTACTCTTATGTGGGTTGCCCTATTGTGTGCTGTGCTGGGGCCTGTGAGCCTGGATTTAAAATTGTAAATTAATTTGTGATCTGCGAATCACATTGTACTTAATTTATAATGTATTGTTGACCTGCGAGTCAACCTTGTCTAGATAGATCAAAAATGTATTTTGATTAGACAAGAGCACAAAGGCACACATCCAAGAGGAGCATTCACCTGGTGGCGCACCTGAGGTGCTCTTGGCGCTAGAGCCCTAGATTGGACCAGATGTGAGGCCAAGGAGCTCAAGTGAAGACTTAAAGTAAAATTAAGGTCTTACTAGGGTTCATGGGCTTTTACCACATAAGATCATGCTTTCTACTTATTGCTAATAATTAGAATTGCATGTTTAAGTTTATCTTCTGCTATAGCCATAGGACATGCCTGATAGTAAGAAGATAAAAGACCGTTAAAATCCAACGCTAATATATCAAGCTCGTAAGCCTTCTGACGCGAAACCTCACCTTTCTGACTATCGTTGGAGCCGTGTTGAACCCACTCAGTGGGCACGTCCATCTATCTTCAGACGGTGCTGGATTACACCTGCGTGTTACAGAGCAGGGATTTATCCCTTCTCGTTGCTCAGCATAGCACGTGGTGGTCCAGGGAGTAGGTCAGGTCAGCTTGACCATGTAGACTACATATGTGGCGCATATGGTAGCACATGGAGGCAGCCATCTCTGGGATCAGAGACTGTGTTGTACCAACTCAGTTGGCACAGTCTGCTGGATTGCCAAGATGAAGGGGAATCGCACGGGTTGGCGATTGGCTGGGACAGCCTACCAGAAATTAGTGCTTGTCATCTCTGTGCATCTTATCTCGCCTGAGCGGGACGCGGAGACCAAGTATGAAATCTGGATCCCATCTCACTAAAAGAGTGTTACTCTTTCGGACTGTTTACTGGATTTTTTAGTCAGACAAAATAGTGAGAAAAGAATCTTTCTTAAGTCCTGGATTGATTCTGAAACATTGATACTGACCTTGCTGTTCTTGCCTGTTGTAGATTCCTGCAGCAACGAACACCATGAGCTTCAATGTGCGATCCCTACTGGAAAGGGAGAAGTTTGCTGGGCCGAACTTCTCTGACTGGTTCGGACACCTTAAGATTGTTCTTAAGGCAGAGAGGAAACTGTATGTCCTCGAGACGGCGATACCGCCGCAGCCCGCTCCGAACGCCGCAAGGGCGGTTCGGGATGCCTACGAAAAGCACGTCAATGATAGCATTGATGTCGCTTGCCTGATGCTAGCGTCTATGACGCCACCGCTGCAGCGTCAGCATGAGGATATGTCGGCTATAGAAATTATAGCGAACCTCAAGATGCTGTATGCTGCACAGGCGAGGACTGAGCGCTATAATCTGACGAAGCTCTTCTTTCAGAGCAAACTGGCTGAGGGGAGCCCAGTGGGAGCTCATGTGCTCAAGATGATTGGGCACAAGGAGGCTCTAGAGAAACTGGGGCATACCGTCAACCAGGAGCTTGCTGTGGACATTATTCTACAGTCTCTTCCGCCTTCTTTCGATGCGTTCATCATTAATTTTAATATGAACAAAATCGATTGTACGCCGGCAGAGCTGCTGAATATGCTCTTGACAACTGAGGAAACTCTGAAGGGTAAGCCTTCAACCTCTGTCTTAATGGTTCCTTCAAGGAACAAGAAGAAGGGGAAGAAGGGCAAGACCCCTGTCAAGAATTACAGCAAGGCCCTGAAACAGAAGGTGAAGCGGTCGAAGGACAACAGGTGTTTCCACTGTGGCCAGCTGGGTCACTGGAAAAAGGACTGTAAAGCGCTCCAAGGAGATAAGAGGGGAAGCATCGCTTCTGGCTCAGGTATATATGTGACTGAGGTCATGTTATCTTCTTCTACCATTTCATGGGTGTTGGACACCGCATGTGGAGTTCACATTTGTTCAAATGTGCAGGAACTCAAGAGAAGAAGGCAGGTGGGACAGCATGAGGTAGACCTACGCGTTGGAAACGGGGCACGGGTTGCTGCTGTTGCTGTAGGGGACTATTTCATTTCTTTACCATCTGGCATTGTATTAGAATTAAACAATTGTTATTTTGTACCAAGTATTACCAAGAATATTATCTCCATTCCTGCTCTAGTCAGGAAAGGATTTGCCTTTGAATGCAAGATTTCAAAGTGTGTTTTAACTTTTGATAATATTGTGTATGCGACTGGTTCAATTAACAATGGGTTATACATGTTGGACATGGAAAATTCTATACAAAACATTGATAATAAGAAAGCCAAGTATGCTGATGACAGCACCTTGCTATGGCATAGTCGTTTAGGCCATATAAACGAGAAGCGCATTAAGCGGTTGCATGATCATGGACTGCTGGGATCATTCTCCTATAAGGAGATTGATACATGCAAAGCTTGTTTGATGGGTAAAATGATGAAGTCTCCTTTTCTTCACAAAGGGCAAAGGACTTCAGGTTTACTGGACCTTATACACAGTGATGTGTGTGGGCCATTTAGTAAACATGCCAGAGGTGGCTATCAGTACTTCATTACCTTTACTGATGATTTCAGTAGGTATGGGTATGTCTATTTAATGAGACATAAAAGTGAATCTTTTGACAAGTTCAAAGAGTTCAAAAATGAAGTACAAAATCAGCTAGGCCGAAATATCAAGGCACTTCGTTCTGATCGAGGTGGTGAATACCTGAGTCATGCGTTTACTGACTATCTGAAGGAGTGTGGGATTATCTCACAGCTCACTCCGCCAGGAACACCGCAGTGGAATGGTGTGTCCGAGAGGAGAAATAGAACGTTACTTGATATGGTTCATTCTATGATGAGTCAGGCTACTCTTCCATATTCCTTTTGGGGTTTTGCACTGGAAACAGCTGCAAAGGTACTAAACCGAGTGCCATCCAAGGCAGTTTCAAAGACGCCATATGAGTTATGGTATGGGAAACAGCCTAGCTTGACATTTATCAGGATCTGGGGTTGCGAGGCTTATGTCAAAAAGCTCGCCTCTGGGAAACTGGAAAGCAGATCTGAGAAATGTATCTTTGTCGGTTACCCTAAGGAAACTAAGGGTTATTATTTCTACGATCCCAAAGAGAACAAGGTTTTTGTTGCTCGGACGGCCATATTTCTTGAGAAGGAGTTTCTTCTGCAAGAGGCCAGTGGGAGAGAAATAAAGCTGGATGAGATTCCAGAGGAAGGACAAAGTAGTCAAGCAGAGTTGGATGAGCCTGAGCCGGTAGATCAGGTTATTGAACAACCTGAGGCTCAGATATCACGGGAACCGCGAAGATCGGGTAGGATCCGTCGACAGCCTGAGCGCTATGACGGAGTCTACATCATTGATAATGATGAACCCCTAACTTATGCGGATGCGGTCAGTGGACCGGAGTCAGCTAGATGGCTTGATGCTATGCGAGCCGAGATGGACTCCATGTCAGATAACCAAGTCTGGGATTTGGTTGATCCGCCTCCGGGAGTAATCCCTATAGGCTGTAAATGGATCTTCAAGAAGAAGATTGACATGGATGGTAACGTGGTTACCTATAAAGGCAGACTAGTTGCGAAAGGTTTCAAACAAATCTACGGGATAGATTATGATGAAACTTTCTCTCCTGTAGCCATGTTTAAGTCTATTCGGATTCTTTTCGCGATAGCAGCATATTACGACTATGAGATATGGCAGATGGATGTGAAAACAGCTTTCCTTAATGGAAATCTGGATGAGGATGTGTATATGACACAACCTGAGGGTTTCACTAATCCAGCAGATCGTCATAAAATATGCAAGTTAAAGAAGTCCATTTATGGACTTAAACAAGCATCAAGAAGCTGGAACATTCGTTTTGATGAATCAATCTCTGAGTTTGGTTTCATCAAGAACGAGGATGACCCGTGTGTATATAAGAGGTTTAGTGGGAGCGTGATTACATTCCTAATCCTCTACGTCGATGATATCTTGATCATTGGAAATGATATTCCTGAACTGCATGCTGTTAAAGCATGGTTAGGAAAATGTTTCCAGATGAAAGATTTAGGAGAAGCAGCCTATGTACTAGGTGTGAAGATCTACAGGGATAGATCTAAGAGGCTTCTCGGGCTGTGCCAGAGTACTTACATCGATAAGGTCCTGGAGAGATTCCATTTAGAGAATTCTAAACGTGGATATCTTCCAGTCAGACATGGTCTGAATCTTTCGAAGAGTCAGTGTCCACAAACACAGACTGAGAAAGATGAAATGGACAATACGCCTTATGCTTCGGCTATTGGGTCCATTATGTATGCGATGTTGTGTACTCGCCCAGACGTCGCTTACGGGTTAAGCGTGACCAGTCGATTCCAAAGTAATCCAGGTTTGGCGCACTGGATTGCGGTCAAGAACATCTTAAAATATCTGCGGAGGACCAAAGATATGTTCTTGATATATGGTGGTCAGGAAGAACTCAGTATAGAGGGATATACTGACGCTTCGTTCCAGTCGGACCAGGATGATTTCCGATCGCAATCAGGCTATGTTTTTAGCTTGAATGGTGGAGCAGTGGTGTGGAAGAGTTTCAAACAGTCTACTGTTGCTGATTCCACAACTGAAGCCGAGTATGTTGCAGCCTCGGAAGCATCCAAGGAGGCAGTGTGGATTCGTAAGTTCGTGAGAGAACTTGGTGTCGTTCCTTCGAGTGCTGATCCTTTGGTTATCTTCTGTGATAACACTGGAGCAATCGCACAAGCAAAGGAACCACGGTCGCACCAGAAGTCCAAGCACATACAGAGACGGTTTCACTTGATCCGGGAGATCATTGATCGAGGCGAGATCAAGATTTGCAAGGTTCATACAGATGACAATCTGGCAGACCCGCTTACCAAGCCTCTGGCGCAGCAGAAGCATGAGAAGCACTGTAATAATATGGGTTTGAGATTTCTCAACCATTAGATTAAGTGCAAGTGGGAGATTGTTGGGGTATGCCCTTAAGGCTAATGTTTGAGGCCTTGGGATTGTATAAGTATCATGTAATAAACTCTTAAGTTTATAATAAGGCATGGTTGTTATTCAGGTTGTTACCTTGTCTGCTGTAATAAGTGTACTTCTGAATAATGTCTCAAAGCTGTTCAGCTAGGCTGACAGGCTATAAGTCCTTAGTCGAGATATCTTGGTGAACATGAGACAGCCTTGATATGATGGAGACTAATATGAGTGCTAATCTTATAGGATGCTTCGAGCATGGAATAAGATGTAGACTCATGGGTACATTGGATGTACTGGACAGACCCTACTGGGATATTGCATTGCTTGTCACAATGTGAATGATCCCTGTAAGCAGCAAGTGGCACATGTCCTTTGACTTGAGATCACTTGTGTTTCTAAATGATGATTGTCATTGTTTTGAGGTAGTTCAATATCATTTGAAATATAATGATTATAGACTATCTTGGATGGTGAGCTTGAATCAGGTTAGGGCACTAGTGATAGATAAAGGATTGCCGTCTCCTTGTTTAAGGAGTGTGATGTTCTAAAGGCCCCCCTATATGAGATGATTGAGGTAGTGTATGGCCATACCCAGATGACTATGTGCATCTGATCTAATCATGCTCATCGTATTGGAGTTACAAGCTTGACATGCTTGTCCAATAAGAACATCCAGTGGCAAAGGACATATGTGTGCCTTGTGAGTTTTGATTCACACTTGTGTCATGGTTTGGGTGTAGTCTTGGAAGACTATTTCCTTTATATCGGGAGACAGTGATGTGTTGCTAGATACCCCTCACTGATCGTGATAACGTAAGTTGTCGTTACCGACATTTAAAGGAAACCCTTAGGGTCGCACAATTTGATGATATGGCTTTCTTGAGTCAGATCGTGTGGACTGAATTGTATGGGTTCAGTTTAAAGGGGTTTAATCTCTGATTGCAAGTGAGATCTAGCCTGATCATGTTTGATTGATTAGGGCTTTAGATCGGTAAGCTTCGATCGAGAGAGATGATGCTAGATCGGTGAGATCAGGAGCATCAGGAGATGAACGGCTAGATCATGAGCCATTTGGTTCATAGAGGGTCTAGACCATGCCTTGGCTTGGCTTGGTTTGAGTTTGTTCTTTGGGCCAAATCGAATTGAACCAAAGCATGAACCGGTTCACTAGGTGAACGCATGGTTCATCAAGAGGGGCGTTTTGGCGTTGGAGAGTGGCTTCATGACTTTCCATTTTGGGAAGTCATGTAACGTCATTTGTCTTGATGTCGCCGAAGTGCATTTGCTCTCTTGTCTTTGCGTTTTGTTTTTGGAAAAAAAAAGAGAGCTTGCTTGCCATCTCGTGTGGAAGGAAGTGGACGACAAGAACAAGCGCTCGGCCAAGGAAACTTCTCCATCATCCTAACAGTCGATCAAGGACACCTTGCGCATCCTTGCTAGCACAAGGAGATCCAAGGAGAAGCCATCTTCTCTTGTGTGTGATTATCTTCGGAGAAGGGGCACTTGCGCCTTTGCTTCCAAAGCTCCATCTAAACCGAGATGGCTATGGTATGAGTCTCAACTTCACCAAGTTGAACATATGTTTATGCTAAGATTCTTGAAAACCTTTTGCTTCCGCTTGCAATGGTGATGCGCCACCCCTTTAAGGTTTTCGCCCCCCCTCTTGAAAGGGATTTTGTTTACTTGCGCTCCCCCATGAAGGGGACACTTCAGGCTGCACGTTAGAAGGCTACTAGACTTGATATTTATTTATGAGGGTTTTTGAGGTCTCATCAGTTTTATCTTGTGTCTAACATTACAGGCATGAAATCCTATAGTGATAACATAACGATAAAGCAGGCATGCTTTAGCAGATATCGAAAGCAATAAATGAATGATGTGATCATAGCCTATTCAAGACATTGAACCAACCCATGCCAAAAGGAGGTTCAACTCTTGACCTAGGATTCAGGCCCCAAAGACAAGACCTAACCTAGCCGACCTCTAGCTCTATCTTCAAGGTTAGCTCCAAGGTCCTTCTCTCATGGTTTAGCACCCAAACCCTAGGGGTACACCCCCAAGGTTCGGCCAATGCCATGGTCTTCCTCCAAGGGTGATGCGCCACCATGTAAGGGCCAAGAGACATAGCACACAAGCCCTAAGGCTCGACCAAGTCAAACTTGCGCCACTCACCATGCGCCATCAATGAAGGGTGCTTCTTGCGCCACCAAGCAAGGTGCGCAAACAAGCATGCATACGCCATTTCTTCAAGTGACATGCATCGCCCTAATCTTCTTCTTATTTAAAATAAAAGAAAAGCGGCACGCAGGCCTCACAATAGTACATCACAGGTATGCAAAAGGGGCTTGACTCATGATCACAACATTATGCACATTAAGGTATCTACACATGCATTTCTACATGCTCATGAAAAACATAAAATCTGAAATTTTACTTTTTCATAAAACCAGTCTGTTTTACTCATCTTCTTATCACAAATCTTTTGGTTATTTGCAATTAAGCATTCATGATGATTTCAAAGATCCTTTCGGCTAGCAATTTTGTGAGATCAAGAGACCCGGCCAGTCCGAAGACACAATGCCCGTCCTACTTGACAAAACCACGTGCGCCTTTGATCCTTAAATCATGCAAGAAAAATAACCCAAAGATCCAAAAGAGATTGAAAAGATGATAGAAACAAGAAATCCTAATTTTTCCTACTTAGAAAAATCGTTTGCCATGTGATCATGCAATTTGCGAAAATTGAGATATGGCATGTGAGCATGGAAAAGCATGAAATACATCGTTCGAGTCTCGCAAGTCATTCTGATACCACTGTTGGGAAACCCCGGGGATATTTTACAATTTTTTAGAGATAGAAATTACACAAATACATTGCGCAGCGGAACTAATATCCCCGAAACAGGCTAGTCCCAAAAACCCAGTGAAGATCGCAAGCGAGGGAGTCAACACGATGAGATAGAAGATACCTCAAAGCAAGACGATGCCAATGTCGTGATAGGCGCCCAAGCGTGCGCCCTCTACAGTCTCACACACACGGATCTCTTGAGTCCTCTTCTTCCACGCTTGGTGCTAGCCTCGGGAAGAAGATCCAAGCCTTTTTGTTCACCTTCTTCAAGCCTAGCACCATCTCCAAGGTATGTGCACCAATGGAAGAAGTATGAAGGAGAGGGAAGCCGCCAAGCACCAAATTCCTTGCGCCAAGAGGAAAGGAAGATCAAGGCTTGCGGCTAGGGTTTGATGGAAGAGGAGTATGCGCCAAGACCCTTGCTCTCGCCTCTCTTGTGTTCTCACGCCTCCAAGGAGTAGAATACCTGAGAGGGGGCGCCTAGGGCCACTTATATAAAGTAAGGGGCGGCCAGGGTTAGGGCTAGGCGCAATTTGCTTCTATAATGAAGCAAATTTGCCAACTTCACCCCATTATACCCCTTAGGCGCCAATGGGGTTGTTATTGGGCTTTATTGGTCGATGAGCAAGCCCATACTTCATTGAATGGGTTGATTAAGCCATTGGATCCAATCCAATGCAACCCAAATCCAAATATGACCTAACCATGGTCAAATTTGGGTCAACCTGCCATAAATGAACTGTGGCTCCAATAACATTCTTCCATCTCATCAGGCCCATTGGCGCTGATGAATTCTCCCAAATAGATCTGAGTTATCCAATAACTCAATCATAAGGCTTCCCGATCAATACGAGAACTCAAGTATCAAGGTGTGTGACCCTGTAGGTTCCTCTAACGCTGGCAGTGCTGACCAAAGGTCACCACAAGCAGTGAGTGGCACCTAGCAGTGCATCGCTGCTACCCAGGTCATTGGAATGGATATCGAAATCGACATCCCCATCATCGCAATCAGGTACAGATGCATTCCAGTCTCTTTGCGGAATTGATATCCGATTGGACAAGTGTGTCACCACTTGTTTTTATCCAATCTCATGGTTATGACTAAATCAGATCTCACTTGGATATGGCCATACACTTTCAATCATAGAACCATAGAGGAGCTCCATGGATATCATGCTTCCTTTAGGAAGGGGCAAATCCTATGTCTGTCTATTGACCTTCTCCTATGGTTCGTGACATGCTCAATGACAACCGTTATTACCTCCCAACTATGGCGAGGTGTTAGGTTGCATCAAAGCATATCCCTAACCATATAGAATGACCAATGACCTCAAGTCAAGGGATCAATGCATCTCCTATCACTTGTGAGGATAACTTGTGACACCAAGTCATTGCCTCACAGCGGGTCGATCCAGTATATCCACCACTGATATACCCATATGTCTGCGTTAGCACATCGTGCCTAACCAGCCCATATACCAGTCTCACAAGTACCAGAGCTGTCCCATATCCACTCAGGTATATCGACTGTGGACTATCATTTGAGCACAGATCCAATCTGTCTCCAGGGACATTATCATATAGTACACAATCGCAGATGTAAGCAAATATAGATAATGACAATGCCATAATGATATAAAATATCAATGTCAAGTAGTACAATAATGGACCAGAACTAGGTCCTAGGGCATATACACCAACACCCTGATATAGAAAACTACCTAGTAGCTAATGTTTTTCCTCCTGATTTAAGCTATCAAAGAAAGAAGAGATTCTTCGCCGAAGTAAAAAACTGTTTTTGGGATTAGCCTCATGTCTTTAGGAGGTGTGCAGATGGAATTTTTAGAAGATGTATACCTGAAGAGGAAATCATAGATATATTATTTCAGTGTCATGGATCCTCTTATTTAGGGCACGCTAGTATTGAGAAAACTGCTTTCAAAGTTTTGCAATCAGGATTTTATTGGCCTTCAATTTTTAAATATGCTAGAAATTTTATTTTGTCTTGTGATAGATGTCAAAAGACAGGCAACATTAATAGAAGATATGAGATACCACTGTCCACTATCCTTGAGGTTGAGATATTCGATATTTGGGGGATAGATTTCATGGGAACTTTTTCATCTTCTGGAGGTAACAAATACATACTTGTGGCAGTTTATTATGATTCTAAGTGGGTTGAAGCTCTTGCTTCTCCTACTAATGATTCAAGAGTTGTTGTTAAACTGTTAAAAAAGATTATATTTCCAAGATTTGGGACACCACTGTTGGGGTATGCCCTTAAGGCTAATGTTTGAGGCCTTGGGATTATATCAGTATCATATATAAACTTCATGTTTATAAAGGCAATGGTTGTTATTGTTGGGGTATGCCCTTAAGGCTAATGTTTGAGGCCTTAGGATTGTATCAGTATCATGTATAAACTCTTATGTTTATAAAGGCATGGTTGTTATTCAGGTTGTTATATTGTCTGCTGCAATAATTATACTTCTGAATAATGTCTCAAAGCTGTTCAGCTAGGCTGACATGCAGTTAAGTCCTTAGTCGATATATCTTGGTGAACATGAGACAGCCTTGATATGATTGAGACTAATATGTGTTCTAATCTTATAGGATGCTTCGAGCATGGAATAAGATGTAGACTCATGGGTACATTGGATGTACTGGACAGACCCTACTAGGATATTCAATTGCTTGTCACAATGTGAATATTCCTTGATTGCGACAAGTGGCACATTTCCTCTGACTTGAGATCACTTGTGTTTTCTAAATGATGATTGTCATTGTTTTGAGGTAGTTCAATATCATTTGAAACATAATGATTATAGACTATCTTGGATGGTGAGCTTGAGTCAGGTTAGGGCACTAGTGATAGACAAAGGATTGCCGTCTCCTTGTTTAAGGAGTGTGATGTTCTAAAGGGGCCCCCTGGATGAGATGATTGAGAAAGTGTATGGCCATACCCAGGTGACTGTGTTCATCTGTTCTAATCATACTTATCATATTGGAGCTACAAGCTTGACACGCTTGTCCAATAAGAACATCCAGTGGCAAAGGAAAGATGCATGCCTTGTGAGTTTGATTCACACTTGTGCTGTGGTTTGGGTGTAGTCTTGGAAGACTCTTTCCTTTATATCGGGAGACAGTGATGTGTTGCTAGATACCCCTCACTGATCGTGATAACGTAAGTTATCGTTACCGACATTTAAAGGAAACCCTCAGGGTCGCACAATTTGATGATATGGCTTACTTAAGTCAGATCGTGTGGACTGAATTGTTCAGGTTCAGTTTAAAGGGAATTAATCTCTGATTGTAAGTGAGATCTGGTCTGATCATGTTTGATTGATTAGGGCTTGAGATCGGTAAGCTTCGATTGAGAGAATGGATGCTGGATCGATGAGATCAAGAGCATCAGGAGATGAACGGTCAGATCAAATACCTTAGGGTTTTAATGTGATCTGGACTTATGGCTTGGTTTATTTGGTTATTGAACCAAATTCAAGTGAACCGGCTCATGAATGAGCGCATGGTTCAAGGGTGAAGTGGAGTTTGCGCTTGGGGTGAAGGGAACCCCTTTCAAGAGGGGGGCGAAACCCTAGTTGGCGCAAACTCGATAGGCAGCGGATTCAAGAATCGAAAACATGCAATATATGATCAACCTTTAAAACATGAAAGAAGGAGATGCGATTCATACCAATGCCATTTAAAGATGGCACCTTGGAAGATAGAAAGCAACGAAGATTTCCTCCTTAGGACGCGCACACAAGATGAGGATGCGCTTACTCCCTACGGAATATCTTGTGCTAGCAAGATTCCTAGGTGTCTTTGATCGCGTGAGAAGGGAAGAAGATCGCCTTTCCTTGCTTGATTCTCGAGTCTCCAAGACGTGAAAGAGCAGTCTCTTACGAGAGAGAGCGACGAGAATTAGAGGTTGAGGCAACAAGAGATGCGCACCCTGTAAACATGGGGGGCGTGGTTGCTAAAAAATAGCCAACCTCTCTTACATGCGATCATGTGTTCATGCCCTCATGAACCAATCGCATTTTCCTCATTACTTTGAACCAAGCGCTCACATCTAGAGCCGGTTCAATTCGGTCTGGTCTATAAACCAAATAACCCAAGCAATTAGTCCAGATCACATTAAAAACCCTAAGGTGCTTGATCTGACCGTCGATCTCTTGATGCTTCTGATCTGACCGATCTAGCATCCGTTCTCTCGATCGAAGCTTACCGATCCCAAGCCCTAATCAATCAAACATGATCAGACCAGATCTCACTTACAATCAGAGATTAAATCCCTTTAAACTGAACCCGAACAATTCAGTCCACACGATCTGACTTAAGTAAGCCATATCATCAAATTGTGCGACCCTGAGGGTTTCCTTTAAGCGTCAGTAATGATAACTCACGTTATCATGACCAGTGAGAGGTATCTAGCAACACATCACTGTCTCCCGATATAAAGGAAAGAGTCTTCCAAGACTACACCCAAAAACAGCACAAGTGTGAATCAATTCACAAGGCATGCATATTTCCTTTGCCACTGGATGTTCTTATTGGACAAGCCTGTCAAGCTCGTAACTCCAATATGATGAGCATGATTAGATCAGATGAACACTGTCACCTGGGTATGGCCATACACTTTTCTCAATCATCTCATCCAGGGGGCCCCTTTAGAACATCACACTCCTTAAACAAGGAGACGGCAATCCTATGTCTATCACTAGTGCTCTAACCTGACTCAAGCTCACCATCCAAGATAGTCTATAATCATTATGTTTCAAACGATATTGAACTATCTCAAAACAATGACAATCATCATTTAGAAAACACAAGTGATCTCAAGTCAGAGGAAATGTGCCACTTGTCATATCCAAGGAATATTCACATTGTGACAAACAATTGAACATCCTAGTAGGGTCTGTCCAGTACATCCCATGTACCCATGAGTCTACATCTTATTCCATGCTCGAAGCATCCTATAAGATTAGAACACATATTAGTCTTAACCATATCAAGGCTGTCTCATGTTCACCAAGATACATCGACTAAGGACATAATAGCATGTCAGCCCAGCTGAACAGCTTTGAGACATTATTCAGAAGAACATATATTGCAGCAGACAATGTAGCTAACTGAATAACAACCATGCTTTTATAAACTTAAGAGTTTATTACATGATACTGATACATTCCCACAGGCCTCAAACATTAGCCTTAAGGGCATACCCCAACAATCTCCCACTTGCACTTAATCTAATGGTTGAGAAATCTCAAACCCATATTATTACAGTGCTTCTCATGCTTCTGCTGCGCCAGAGGCTTGGTAAGCGGGTCTGCCAGATTGTCATCTGTATGTACCTTGCAGATTTTGATCTCGCCACGATCAATGATCTCCCGGATCAAGTGAAACCGTCTCTGTATGTGCTTGGACTTCTGGTGCGACCGTGGTTCCTTTGCTTGTGCGATTGCTCCAGTGTTATCACAAAAGATAACCAAAGGATCTGCACTCGAAGGAATGACACCAAGTTCTCTCACGAACTTACGAATCCACACTGCCTCCTTGGATGCTTCCGAGGCTGCAACATACTCGGCTTTTGTTGTGGAATCAGCAACAGTTGACTGTTTGAAACTTTTCCACACCACTGCACCTCCATTCAAGCTAAAAACATAGCCTGATTGCGATCGGAAATCATCCTGGTCAGACTGGAACGAAGCGTCAGTATATCCTTCAATACTGAGTTCTTCCTGACCACCATATATCAAGAACATATCTTTGGTCCTCCGCAGATATTTTAAGATGTTCTTGACTGCAATCCAGTGCGCCACACCTGGATTACTTTGGAAACGACTGGTTACGCTTAACCCGTAAGCAACGTCTGGGCGAGTACACAACATCGCATACATAATGGAACCAATAGCCGAAGCATAAGGCGTATTGTCCATTTCATCTTTCTCAGTCTGTGTTTGTGGACACTGACTCTTCGAAAGATTCAGACCATGTCTGACTGGAAGATATCCTCGTTTAGAATTCTCTAAATGAAATCTCTCCAGGACCTTTTCGATGTAAGTACTCTGGCACAGCCCGAGAAGCCTCTTAGATCTATCCCTGTAGATCTTCACACCTAACACATAGGCTGCTTCTCCTAGATCTTTCATCTGGAAACATTTCCTTAGCCATGCCTTAACAGCATGCATTTCAGGAATATCATTTCCAATGATCAAGATGTCATCGACGTAGAGGACTAGGAAAGTAATCACGCTCCCACTAAACCTCTTATATACACACGGGTCATCCTCGTTCTTGATGAAACCAAATTCAGTAACTGATTCATCAAAACGAATATTCCAGCTTCTTGATGCTTGTTTAAGTCCATAAATAGACTTCTTTAACTTGCATATCTTATGACGATCTGCTGGATTAGTGAAACCTTCTGGTTGTGTCATATACACATCCTCATCCAGATTTCCATTAAGGAAAGCTGTTTTCACATCCATCTGCCAAATCTCATAATCATAATATGCAGCTATCGCGAAAAGAATCCGAATAGACTTAAACATGGCTACAGGTGAGAAAGTTTCATCATAATCTATCCCGTAGATTTGTTTGAAACCTTTCGCAACTAGCCTGCCTTTATAGGTAACCACGTTACCATCCATGTCAATCTTCTTCTTGAAGATCCATTTACAGCCTATAGGGATAACTCCCGGAGGCGGATCAACCAAATCCCAGACTTGGTTATCTGACATGGAGTCCATCTCGGCGCGCATAGCTTCAAGCCATCTCGCTGACTCCGGTCCACCGACCGCATCCGCATAAGTGAGGGGTTCATCATTGTTAATGATGTAGACTCCGTCATAGCGCTCAGGCTGTCGACGGATCCTACCCGATCTTCGCGGTTCCCGTGATATCTGAGCCTCAGGTTGTTCAATAACCTGTTCTACCGGCTCAGGCTCATCCAACTCTGCTTGAGCACTTTGTCCTTCCTCTGGATTCTCATCCAGTTTTATTTCTCTCCCACTGGCCTCTTGCAGAAGAAACTCCTTCTCAAGAAATATGGCCGTCCGAGCAACAAAAACCTTGTTCTCCTTGGGATCGAAGAAATAATAACCCTTAGTTTCCTTAGGGTAACCGACAAAGATACATTTGTCAGATCTGCTCTCTAGTTTCCCAGAGGCGAGCTTCTTTACATAAGCTTCGCAACCCCAGATCCTGATAAATGTCAAGCTTGGCTGTTTCCCATACCATAACTCATATGGCGTCTTGGAAACTGCCTTGGATGGCACTCGGTTTAGTCCCTTTGCAGCTGTTTCCAGCGCAAAACCCCAAAAGGAGTAGGGTAGAGTAGCCTGACTCATCATAGAACGAACCATATCAAGTAGCGTTCTATTTCTCCTCTCGGACACACCATTCCATTGCGGTGTTCCTGGTGGAGTGAGCTGTGAGATAATCCCACACTCCTTTAGATAGTCAGTAAATGCATGACTTAGGTATTCACCACCTCGATCTGAGCGAAGTGCCTTGATATTACGGCCTAGCTGATTCTGTACTTCATTTTTGAACTCTTTGAACTTGTCAAAAGATTCACTCTTATGTCTCATCAGATAGACATACCCGTATCTACTGAAATCATCAGTAAAGGTAATGAAGTACTGATAGCCACCTCTGGCATGTTTACTAAATGGCCCACACACATCACTGTGTATAAGGTCAAGTAAACCTGAAGCCCTTTGACCTTTGTGAGGAAAAGGTGACTTCGTCATTTTACCCATCAAACAAGCTTTGCATGTATCAATCTCCTTATAGGAGAATGATCCCAGCAGTCCATGATCATGCAACCGCTTAATGCGTTTCTCGTTAATATGGCCTAAACGACTATGCCATAGCAAGGTGCTGTCATCAGCATACTTGGCTTTCTTAATATCAATTTGCTGTATTGAACATTCCATGTCCAACATGAATAACCCATTGTTAATTGAACCAGTTGCATAAACAATATTATCATAAGACAAAATACACTTTGAAATATTACATTCAAAGGAAAACCCCTTCCTGACAAGAGCAGGAATGGAGATAATATTTTTAGTTATACTGGGAACAAAGTAACAACTGTTTAGTTCCAATACAAGTCCAGATGGTAAAGAAATAAAGTAGTCTCCTACAGCAACAGCAGCAACCCGTGCCCCGTTTCCAACGCGTAGGTCCACCTCATGCTGTCCCACCTGCCTTCTTCTCTTGAGTTCCTGTACATTTGAACAAATGTGAACTCCACATGCAGTGTCCAACACCCATGATACAGAAGAAGAAAACATGACCTCAGTCACGAATATACCTGAGCTAGAAGCAAAGCTTCCCCTCTTATCTCCTTGGAGCGCTTTACAGTCCCTTTTCCAGTGA
Organism: Costus lasius; assembly: GCA_027563935.2. Lineage (NCBI taxonomy): Eukaryota > Viridiplantae > Streptophyta > Magnoliopsida > Zingiberales > Costaceae > Costus > Costus lasius. The sequence goes on along the minus strand of CM050454.1, from coordinate 56,754,871 downwards.
CCCAGCTGGCCACAGTGGAAACACCTGTATTCCTTAGACCGCTTGACCTTCTGCTTCAGAGCCTTGCTGTAACTCTTGACAGGGGCCTTGCCCTTCTTCCCCTTCTTCTTGTTCCTAGAAGGAACCATCAAGACAGAGGTTGAAGGCTTACCCTTCAGAGTCTCCTCAGTGGTCAAGAGCATATTCAGCAGCTCTGCCGGAGTACAATCGATTTTGTTCATATTAAAATTAATAATGAACGCGTCGAATGAAGGCGGGAGAGACTGCAGAATAATGTCCACAGCAAGCTCCTGGTTGATGGTATGCCCCAGTTTCTCTAGAGCCTCCTTGTGCCCAATCATCTTGAGCACGTGAGCTCCCACTGGGCTCCCTTCAGCCAGTTTGCTCTGAAAGAAGAGCTTAGTCAAATTATAGCGTTCAGTCCTCGCCTGTGCAGCATACAGCATCTTGAGGTTTGCTATAATCTGTATAGCTGACATATCCTCATGCTGACGCTGCAGCGGTGGCGTCATAGACGCTAGCATCAGGCAAGCGACATCAATGCTATCATTGACGTGCTTTTCATAGGCTTCCCGAACCGCCCTTGCGGCGTTCGGAGCGGGCTGCGGCGGTATCGCCGTCTCGAGGACATACAGTTTCCTCTCTGCCTTAAGAACGATCTTAAGGTGTCCAAACCAGTCAGAGAAGTTCGGCCCAGCAAACTTCTCCCTTTCCAGTAGGGATCGCACATTGAAGTTCATGGTGTTCGTTGCTGCAGGTATCTACAACAATGCAAGAACAGCAAGGTCAGTATCAATGTATAAGAATCAATCAGGACTTAAGAAAGATTCTTTTTCTCACTATTTTATCAGGCGTGAAAAATCCAGCAAAACAGCCCGAAAGAGTAGAACTCTTTTAGTGAGATGGGATCCAGATTTCATACTTGGTCTCCGCGTCCCGCTCAGGCGAGATAAGATGCACAGAGAGTACAAGCACTAGTTTCTGGTAGGCAGTCACTGCCGATCGCCAACCCGTGCGATTCCCCTTCATCTGGGCAGTCCAGCAGACTGTGCCAACTGAGTTGGTACAACACAATCTCTGACTCCACAGATGGCTGCCTCCATGTGCTACCATATGCGCCACATATGTAGTCTACACGGTCAAGCTGACCCGACCTACTCCCTGGACCACCATGTGCTATGCTGAGCAACGAGAAGGGATAAATCCCTACTCTGTAACACACAGGTGTAATCCCGCACCGTCTGAAGATAGATGGACGTGCCCACTGAGTGGGTACAACACGGCTCCAACGATAATCAGAACAGTGAGGTTTCGCGTCAGAAGGCTTACGAGCTTGATATTTAAGCGTTGGATTTTAACGGTCTTTTATCTTCTTGCCTATCATGCAATTCCTATGGTGATAGCAGAAGATAATTTAATCATGCAATTCTAATATTAAGCAATAAAAGAAAGCATGAATCTTATGTGGTAAAAGCCCATAGCCCTAGTGAGACCTTAACCTAACTTAAGTCTTCACTTGCTCTTCATGGGTCTTTAGCTGCTCATCTGGCCCAAACCTGGGCCCAAGCGCCATCAGCAGCTCTGATGCGCCCACCAGGAAATTGCGCCAGGTCCTAGGGTCGAACCCTAGACCTCCCACCTGGTCCAGCCACTTGCTGCAAGCGCCTCTGCCAAGTGTGCTTTGTGCTCTTGTCTAATTAAATTACAAATTTAACTATCTAGACAAGAGTGACACGCAGGTCACTTACATTTATAAATTAAAACACAGTGATGCGCAGATCACAATAATTAATTTACAATTTTTTAATTCAGGCACGCAGGCCCCAGCACAGCACACAAATAATATGAGCAGCCCACATAAGACTAAATAAACAAGCATATGCATCAATCAATAACCATGTGATCCATAAAAATTAAAATTTTCGAAAACCCCATAGGATCAATTTTAATTTTCCTTATTTGCCCTACAACCTTACAACGGTCCATTACTAGGGATCCACTCATCCAACCTAGTCAGATCCACTGCCCTTGCATGCACCAAGTCCTAACTGACTTGCGTCGACCATAAGGTCAACTATGCATGCGCCAGGGCTGAACGACCACACTGAGGTGTGGCAAGCGGGCGTGACCCCGGGCCTAACTCAGGTGCGTTCAGTAGTCGTCTCAATCAGACATCGCTACACACCTGTCTGCAGTCGACCTATAGCCACCATAGGCTTGCGCCAAGGTGCTATCTGGTCGACCCATTCAGGCTGTCAGATGATCTGATCAGACATGTTTGGATCTAACTTAGGGGTTGACTTCAACCCTAATAACCCGTCTAAGGGTTTTAATGCAGGCGCATCTTAGATCTACAATGAGTCGCGCAAATGATATAATTTTTGAGAAAAAAAACTACTACATGCGCCAACATACATGCGCAAGTAAAACATGAAATAAGTTTCTGCATGAAACATGTTATCATGATGAATTTCGCATGGTGAAGATCTAGAATACTTGGAACACATAATCAAAGCAATCATATAAATTTGCATGTAAACCTTGCGCTCTGATACCAATTGAAGGGAACCCCTTTCAAGAGGGGGGCGAAACCCTAGTTGGCGCAAACTCGATAGGCAGCGGATTCAAGAATCGAAAACATGCAATATATGATCAACCTTTAAAACATGAAAGAAGGAGATGCGATTCATACCAATGCCATTTAAAGATGGCGCCTTGGAAGATAGAAAGCAACGAAGATTTCCTCCTTAGGACGCGCACACAAGATGAGGATGCGCTTACTCCCTACGGAATATCTTGTGCTAGCAAGATTCCTAGGTGTCTTTGATCGCGTGAGAAGGGAAGAAGATCGCCTTTCCTTGCTTGATTCTCGAGTCTCCAAGACGTGAAAGAGCAGTCTCTTACGAGAGAGAGCGACGAGAATTAGAGGTTGAGGCAACAAGAGATGCGCACCCTGTAAACATGGGGGGCGTGGTTGCTAAAAAATAGCCAACCTCTCTTACATGCGATCATGTGTTCATGCCCTCATGAACCAATCGCATTTTCCTCATTACTTTGAACCAAGCGCTCACATCTAGAGCCGGTTCAATTCGGTCTGGTCTATAAACCAAATAACCCAAGCAATTAGTCCAGATCACATTAAAAACCCTAAGGTGCTTGATCTGACCGTCGATCTCTTGATGCTTCTGATCTGACCGATCTAGCATCCGTTCTCTCGATCGAAGCTTACCGATCCCAAGCCCTAATCAATCAAACATGATCAGACCAGATCTCACTTACAATCAGAGATTAAATCCCTTTAAACTGAACCCGAACAATTCAGTCCACACGATCTGACTTAAGTAAGCCATATCATCAAATTGTGCGACCCTGAGGGTTTCCTTTAAGCGTCAGTAACGATAACTCACGTTATCACGACCAGTGAGAGGTATCTAGCAACACATCACTGTCTCCCGATATAAAGGAAAGAGTCTTCCAAGACTACACCCAAAAACAGCACAAGTGTGAATCAATTCACAAGGCATGCATATTTCCTTTGCCACTGGATGTTCTTATTGGACAAGCCTGTCAAGCTCGTAACTCCAATATGATGAGCATGATTAGATCAGATGAACACTGTCACCTGGGTATGGCCATACACTTTTCTCAATCATCTCATCCAGGGGGCCCCTTTAGAACATCACACTCCTTAAACAAGGAGACGGCAATCCTATGTCTATCACTAGTGCTCTAACCTGACTCAAGCTCACCATCCAAGATAGTCTATAATCATTATGTTTCAAACGATATTGAACTATCTCAAAACAATGACAATCATCATTTAGAAAACACAAGTGATCTCAAGTCAGAGGAAATGTGCCACTTGTCATATCCAAGGAATATTCACATTGTGACAAACAATTGAACATCCTAGTAGGGTCTGTCCAGTACATCCCATGTACCCATGAGTCTACATCTTATTCCATGCTCGAAGCATCCTATAAGATTAGAACACATATTAGTCTTAACCATATCAAGGCTGTCTCATGTTCACCAAGATACATCGACTAAGGACATAATAGCATGTCAGCCCAGCTGAACAGCTTTGAGACATTATTCAGAAGAACATATATTGCAGCAGACAATGTAGCTAACTGAATAACAACCATGCCTTTATAAACTTAAGAGTTTATTACATGATACTGATACATTCCCACAGGCCTCAAACATTAGCCTTAAGGGCATACCCCAACATGTGGTAAACCCAAGATCGCATGTGGAGAAGTTATATGCTATTTTTGGATAGCACTTCTCAACGTGACCACGTTTTCACGTTTTCCCTCTTCACGCCTTCACGCTTTGTCGCCAATTCGGCTTTGGCTCTTGGGGCATTCTTGCGTGGAGGAGAGGAATAGACGATAAGGAAAAATCACCAAGCCAAGAAATTCTTTTTCCCTTTCACTCGACAAAGACATCTTTGGACCTTGCTAGCACAAGGATCGCAAGGAGGAGTAGGCGACATCAATTGTGTGCGTCACCTCTGGAGAAGATCCAGTTTGATCTTTGCTTCCAAGGCGCCATCTAGAAATGGCTATGGTATGATCCTTCTCTATATGCAATCGGGTTCCTTTTGTTAATCATATAGCATGCAAGATCTAGAAACCCCCTTTCCGCTGCTTGCATCTTCCATATGAGCCAATGCTTTAGGGTTTCGCCCCCTTTAGGGGACCTTCAATTGGTATCAGAGCCTAGGTTTCATGCATGTTTTATGATTGCAAGCTATTTTGTGATCCTTGTTTGCGAACAATGCTTAGATCTTTATTACATGCGAAAATACATGTTAAGTTATCATAGGCGAAACTTGTATTTTGTTTAAGGCGCATGTATGAGGTTACCTTCAGTTGGCGCTTGTATGTTGTTGGTTTTCTTAAAACTTAAATACTTGCGCGACTTACACTAGATCTAAGGCCTTACTGTAAACCCTTAGACGGGTTACTAGGGTTGAAGTCATCCCCTAGGTTAGATCCAGACAGTCTGATCAGACCATCTGACAGCCTTGATGGGTTGACCAGATAGCACCTGTGCGCAAGCACCTGGTGGCTATAGGTGAAGAAACCCCCAAAATGGGGGGGCAAAAACCCTAAAGCATGGCGCTAAAGAAAAATATGCTAGCGGAAGCAAGGGTTTAAGATCATTTGCATGCCATATGTTCAACTATAACCGATTGAGTAGATTGAGATGGAAATTCATACCAACGCCATATGCTTGGAAGTCGGCTTGGATGAAGAGAACAAACTAGATCTCCTCCACAAGTTCACACACAAGATGAAGATGCTTACTCCTTGCGGTCCCTTGTGCTAGCAAGACACCCAAGCTTTTCTTTTTGTCGAATGGAAGGGATGATGAGATGATTCCCTTTCTTGGCCGAGAGCTTCTCTTGCTTCTCTCCCACCTTCGTCAACCACACAACGAAAAGGATGATGAGCGTTGAAGTGAAGAAGCCAACGCTTATGCGTTTTGGCGTTTAAGCATAACCGGCTTTGATTACTTTCCATAAGTGGAAGAGAATCAAGCCAAGCGTTCAAGCCACTTCAAGAACGCATATTGGCATTGAACCAAGCATTCACATTTGTGAACCGGTTCAATCCAAATCGTTCAATCGAATTTGGTTCATCAAACCAAACCGAAATAGCTCAAGCCACTTGGTCTAGACCAAATCGAACCCCAAGGCTCATGATCTAACCATTCATCTCCTGATGCCCCTGATCTCTCCGATCTAGCATCATCTCTCTCGATCGAAGCTTACCGATCTCAAGCCCTAATCAATCAAACATGATCAGACCAGATCTCACTTACAATCAGAGATTAAATCCCCTTTAAACTGAACCAAAGAATCCAGTCCATACGATCTGACTTAAGTAAGCCATATCATCAAATTGTGCGACCCTGAGGGTTTCCTTTAAATGTCGGTAACGATAACTTACGTTATCACGATCAGTGAGGGGTATCTAGCAACACATCACTGTCTCCCGATATAAAGGAAAGAGTCTTCCAAGACTACTCCCAAACCATAGCACAAGTGTGAATTAACTCACAAGGCATGCATGTGTCCTTTACCACTGGATGTTCTTATTGGACAAGCATGTCAAGCTTGTAACTCCAATACGATGAGCATGATTAGATCAGATGCACATAGTCATCTGGGTATGGCCATACACTATCTCAATCATCTCATAAGGGGGCCCTTTAGAACATCACACTCCTTGAACAAGGAGACGGCAATCCTTTATCTATCACAAGTGCCCTAACCTGACTCAAGCTCACCATCCAAGATAGTCTATAATCATTATGTTTCAAATGATATTGAACTACCTCAAGACAATGACAATCATCATTTAGAAACACAAGTGATCTCAAGTCAAAGGACATGTGCCACTTAGTGCTTACAAGGATCATTCACATTGTGACAAGCAATGGAATATCCCAGTAGGGTCTGTCCAGTACATCCAATGTACCCATGAGTCTACATCTTATTTCATGCTCGAAGCATCCTATAAGATTAGCACTCATATTAGTCTCAATCATATCAAGGCTGTCTCAAGTTCACCAAGATATCTCGACTAAGGACAAAGAGCATGTCAGCCCAGCTGAACAGCTTTGAGACATTATTCAGAAGTACACTTATTACAGCAGACAAGGTAACAACCTGAATAATAACCATGCCTTTTATAAACATAAGAGTTTATTACATGATACTTATACAATCCCAAGGCCTCAAACATTAGCCTTAAGGGCATACCCCAACAATCTCCCACTTGCACTTAATCTAATGGTTGAGAAATCTCAAACCCATATTATTACAGTGCTTCTCATGCTTCTGCTGCGCCAGAGGCTTGGTAAGTGGGTCTGCCAGATTGTCATCTGTATGAACCTTGCATATTTTGATCTCGCCTCGATCAATGATCTCCCGGATCAAGTGAAACCGTCTCTGTATGTGCTTGGACTTCTGGTGCGACCGCGGTTCCTTTGCTTGTGCAATTGCTCCAGTGTTATCACAGAAGATAACCAAAGGATCAGCACTCGAAGGAACGACACCAAGTTCTCTCACGAACTTACGAATCCACACTGCCTCCTTAGATGCTTCCGAGGCTGCAACATACTCGGCTTCTGTTGTGGAATCAGCAACAGTTGACTGTTTGAAGCTCTTCCACACCACTGCTCCACCATTCAAGCTAAAAACATAGCCTGATTGCGATCGGAAATCATCCTGGTCCGACTGGAACGAAGCGTCAGTATATCCCTCTATACTGAGTTCTTCCTGACCACCATATATCAAGAACATATCTTTGGTCCTCCGCAGATATTTTAAAATGTTCTTGACCGCAATCCAGTGCGCCAATCCTGGATTACTTTGGAATCGACTGGTCACGCTTAACCCGTAAGCGACGTCTGGGCGAGTACACAACATCGCATACATAATGGACCCAATAGCCGAAGCATAAGGCGTATTGTCCATTTCATCTTTCTCAGTCTGTGTTTGTGGACACTGACTCTTCGAAAGATTCAGACCATGTCTGACTGGAAGATATCCACGTTTAGAATTCTCTAAATGGAATCTCTCCAGGACCTTATCGATGTAAGTACTCTGGCACAGCCCGAGAAGCCTCTTAGATCTATCCCTGTAGATCTTCACACCTAATACATAGGCTGCTTCTCCTAAATCTTTCATCTGGAAACATTTTCCTAGCCATGCCTTTACAGCATGCAGTTCAGGAATATCATTTCCAATGATCAAGATATCATCGACGTAGAGGATTAGGAATGTAATCACGCTCCCACTAAACCTCTTATATACACACGGGTCATCCTCGTTCTTGATGAAACCAAACTCAGAGATTGATTCATCAAAACGAATATTCCAGCTCCTAGATGCTTGTTTAAGTCCATAAATGGACTTCTTTAACTTGCATATTTTATGACGATCTGATGGATTAGTGAAACCTTCTGGTTGTGTCATATACACATCCTCATCCAGATTTCCATTAAGGAAAGCTGTCTTCACATCCATCTGCCAGATCTCATAATCGTAATATGCAGCTATCGCGAAAAGAATCCGAATAGACTTAAACATGGCTACAGGTGAGAAAGTTTCATCATAATCTATCCCGTAGATTTGTTTGAAACCTTTCGCAACTAGCCTGCCTTTATAGGTAACCACGTTACCATCCATGTCAATCTTCTTCTTGAAGATCCATTTACAGCCTATAGGGATTACTCCCGGAGGCGGATCAACCAAATCCCAGACTTGGTTATCTGACATGGAGTCCATCTCGGCTCGCATAGCTTCAAGCCATCTAGCTGACTCCGGTCCACTGACCGCATCCGCATAAGTTAGGGGTTCATCATTATCAATGATGTAGACTCCGTCATAGCGCTCAGGCTGTCGACGGATCCTACCCGATCTTCGCGGTTCCCGTGATATTTGAGCCTCAGGTTGTTCAATAACCTGATCTACCGGCTCAGGCTCATCCATCTGTGCCTGACTACTTTGTCCTTCCTCTGGATTCTCATCCAGCTTTATTTCTCTCCCACTGGCCTCTTGCAGAAGAAATTCCTTCTCAAGAAATATGGCCGTCCGAGCAACAAAAACCTTGTTCTCTTTGGGATCGTAGAAATAATAACCCTTAGTTTCCTTAGGGTAACCGACAAAGATGCATTTATCAGATCTGCTCTCTAGTTTCCCAGAGGCGAGCTTTTTGACATAAGCCTCGCAACCCCAGATCCTGATAAATGTCAAGCTCGGCTGTTTCCCATACCATAACTCATATGGCGTCTTTGAAACTGCCTTGGATGGCACTCGGTTTAGTACCTTTGCAGCTGTTTCCAGTGCAAAACCCCAAAAGGAATATGGAAGAGTAGCCTGACTCATCATAGAACGAACCATATCAAGTAACGTTCTATTTCTCCTCTCGGACACACCATTCCACTGCGGTGTTCCTGGCGGAGTGAGCTGTGAGATAATCCCACACTCCTTCAGATAGTCAGTAAACGCATGACTCAGGTATTCACCACCTCGATCAGAACGAAGTGCCTTGATATTGCGGCCTAGCTGATTTTGTACTTCATTTTTGAACTCTTTGAACTTGTCAAAAGATTCACTTTTATGTCTCATCAGATAGACATACCCATACCTACAGAAATCATCAGTAAAGGTAATGAAGTACTGATAGCCACCTCTGGCATGTTTACTAAATGGCCCACACACATCACTGTGTATAAGGTCCAGTAAACCTGAAGTCCTTTGACCTTTGTTTGAAAAAGGTGACTTCGTCATTTTACCCATCAAACAAGCTTTGCATGTATCAATCTCCTCATAGGAGAAAGATCCCAGCAGTCCATGATCATGCAACCGCTTAATGCGCTTCTCGTTTATATGGCCTAAACGACTATGCCATAACAAGGTGCTGTCATCAGCATACTTGGCTTTCTTATTATCAATGTTTTGTATAGAATTTTCCATGTCCAACATGTATAACCCATTGTTAATTGAACCAGTTGCATACACAATATTATCTAGAGATAAAACACAATTTGAAATATTGCATTCAAAGGCAAATCCTTTCCTGACAAGAGCAGGAATAGAGATAATATTCTTTGTGATACTTGGTACAAAATAACAATTGTTTAATTCTAATACAATGCCAGATGGTAAAGTAATGAAATAGTCTCCTACAGCAACAGCAGCAACCCGTGCCCCGTTTCCAACTCGTAGGTCTACCTCATGCTGTCCCACCTGCCTTCTTCTCTTGAGTTCCTGCACATTTGAACAAATGTGAACTCCACATGCAGTGTCCAACACCCATGATATAGTAGAAGAAGATAACATGACCTCAGTCACATATATACCTGAGCCAGAAGCGATGCTTCCCCTCTTATCTCCTTGGAGCGCTTTACAGTCCTTTTTCCAGTGACCCAGCTGGCCACAGTGGAAACACCTGTTGTCCTTCGACCGCTTCACCTTCTGTTTCAGGGCCTTGCTGTAATTCTTGACAGGGGCCTTGCCCTTCTTCCCCTTCCTTTTGTTCCTAGAAGGAACCATCAAGACAGAGGTTGAAGGCTTACCCTTCAGAGTTTCCTCAGTAGTCAAGAGCATATTCAGCAGCTCTGCCGGCGTACAATCGATTTTGTTCATATTAAAGTTAATGATGAACGCATCGAAAGAAGGCGGGAGAGACTGCAGAATAATGTCCACAGCAAGCTCCTGGTTGATGGTATGCCCCAGTTTCTCCAGAGCCTCCTTGTGCCCAATCATCTTGAGCACGTGAGCTCCCACTGGGCTCCCCTCAGCCAGTTTGCTCTGAAAGAAGAGCTTCGTCAGATTATAGCGTTCAGTCCTCGCCTGTGCAGCATACAGCATCTTGAGGTTCGCTATAATTTCTATAGCCGACATATCCTCATGCTGACGCTGCAGCGGTGGCGTCATAGACGCTAGCATCAGGCAAGCGACATCAATGCTATCATTGACGTGCTTTTCATAGGCATCCCGAACCGCCCTTGCGGCGTTCGGAGCGGGCTGCGGCGGTATCGCCGTCTCGAGGACATACAGTTTCCTCTCTGCCTTAAGAACGATCTTAAGGTGTCCGAACCAGTCAGAGAAGTTCGGCCCAGCAAACTTCTCCCTTTCCAGTAGGGATCGCACATTGAAGCTCATGGTGTTCGTTGCTGCAGGAATCTACAACAAGCAAGAACAGCAAGGTCAGTATCAATGTTCAGAATCAATCCAGGACTTAAGAAAGATTCTTTTCTCACTATTTTGTCTGACTGAAAAATCCAGTAAACAGTCCGAAAGAGTAACACTCTTTTAGTGAGATGGGATCCAGATTTCATACTTGGTCTCCGCGTCCCGCTCAGGCGAGATAAGTTGCACAGAGATGACAAGCACTAATTTCTGGTAGGCTATCCCAGCCAATCGCCAACCCGTGCGATTCCCCTTCTTCTTGGCAATCCAGCAGACTATGCCAACTGAGTTGGTACAACACAGTCTCTGATCCCAGAGATGGCTGCCTCCATGTGCTACCATATGCGCCACATATGTAGCCTACATGGTCAAGCTGACCTGACCTACTCCCTGGACCACCACGTGCTATGCTGAGCAACGAGAGGGGATAAATCCCAACTCTGTAACACGCAGGTGAAATCCAGCACCGTCTGAAGATAGATGGACGTGCCCACTGAGTGGGTTCAACACGGCTCCAACGATAATCAGAACAGTGAGGTTTCGCGTCAGAAGGCTTACGAGCTTGATATGTTAGCGTTGGATTTTAGCGGTCTTTTATCTTCTTACTATCAGGCATATCCTATGGCTATAGCAGAAGATAAACACATGCAATTCTAATTATTTAAGCAATAAATAGAAAGCATGATCTTATGTGGTAAAAGCCCAAGAACCCTAGTAAGACCTTAATTTTACTTAAGTCTTCACTTGAGCTCCTTATGCATCTCATCTGGTCCAACCCAGTGCCCAAGCGCCAAGAGCACCTCAGGTGCACCACCAGGTGAATGCCCCTCTTGGATGTGTGCTTTTGTGCTCTTGTCTAATCAAAGTACATTTGATCTATCTAGACAAGGTTGACTCGCAGGTCAACAACATATTATAAATTAAGTACAATGTGATTCCCAGATCACAAATTAATTTACAATGTTTTTTTTTAAATCCAGGCACGCAGGCCCCAGCACAGCACACAAATGGGCAACCCACATAAGACTAAATAAACAAGCATATGGTTCAATCAACATGTGATCCATTCATGAAATTAAAATTTTGAAAAACCCCATGGTATCAATTTTAATTTCCTTATGGGCCCTATAACCTTACAATGGTCCATTGATGGGGATCCACTCATCCATCTAGTTAGATCCTTTCCCCTTGCATGCACCGAGTCCTAACTGACCCGAGTTGACCTAATGGTCAACCATGCATGCGCCAAGGGCTGAACCACCCTCATGAGTTTTGGCAAGCGGGTGTGACCCCGGGCCTGACTCAAGTGTGTTCAGAAGTTGCCTCAACCAGACCTCGCTACACGCCCTAGATGCAGTCAACCTACAGCCACCTTGTGCTTGCGCATAGGTGCTATCAGGTCAACTCATCTGAGCTGTCAGATGGTCTGATCAGACTTGGATCTATTTAGATTATGCTTTCAACCCCATCAACCCATCTAAGGAATTATTGTAGGGTCACCTTAGATCTAATCAGCCGCGCAAGATATAAGTTTTATAAACATCTAGATCAAGCGCAAACAATCAAACAACATGCTTCACTTATGTTGATAACCCTTAGATCTAAGGGGGTCCCCTTCAAGGGGGAGCGCAAACTTTAGGGGGTCCCCTTCAAGGGGGAGCGCAAACTTTAGGTAACCATGAGACAAGCGCAAAGTTCATGTAACCAAATCATCAAGTAAGCGCAAAATCATCAAGTAAGCGCAACATATATGGATCACATCAGCAAACATAATAGCATGCAAAGAGCCTAGCTTTGATACCAATTGAAGAAACCCCCAAAATGGGGGGGCAAAAACCCTAAAGCATGGCGCTAAAGAAAAATATGCTAGCGGAAGCAAGGGTTTAAGATCATTTGCATGCCATATGTTCAACTATAACCGATTGAGTAGATTGAGATGGAAATTCATACCAACGCCATATGCTTGGAAGTCGGCTTGGATGAAGAGAACAAACTAGATCTCCTCCACAAGTTCACACACAAGATGAAGATGCTTACTCCTTGCGGTCCCTTGTGCTAGCAAGACACCCAAGCTTTTCTTTTTGTCGAATGGAAGGGATGATGAGATGATTCCCTTTCTTGGCCGAGAGCTTCTCTTGCTTCTCTCCCACCTTCGTCAACCACACAACGAAAAGGATGATGAGCGTTGAAGTGAAGAAGCCAACGCTTATGCGTTTTGGCGTTTAAGCATAACCGGCTTTGATTACTTTCCATAAGTGGAAGAGAATCAAGCCAAGCGTTCAAGCCACTTCAAGAACGCATATTGGCATTGAACCAAGCGTTCACATTTGTGAACCGGTTCAATCCAAATCGTTCAATCGAATTTGGTTCATCAAACCAAACCGAAATAGCTCAAGCCACTTGGTCTAGACCAAATCGAACCCCAAGGCTCATGATCTAACCATTCATCTCCTGATGCCCCTGATCTCTCCGATCTAGCATCATCTCTCTCGATCGAAGCTTACCGATCTCAAGCCCTAATCAATCAAACATGATCAGACCAGATCTCACTTACAATCAGAGATTAAATCCCCTTTAAACTGAACCAAAGAATCCAGTCCATACGATCTGACTTAAGTAAGCCATATCATCAAATTGTGCGACCCTGAGGGTTTCCTTTAAATGTCGGTAACGATAACTTACGTTATCACGATCAGTGAGGGGTATCTAGCAACACATCACTGTCTCCCGATATAAAGGAAAGAGTCTTCCAAGACTACTCCCAAACCATAGCACAAGTGTGAATTAACTCACAAGGCATGCATGTGTCCTTTACCACTGGATGTTCTTATTGGACAAGCATGTCAAGCTTGTAACTCCAATACGATGAGCATGATTAGATCAGATGCACATAGTCATCTGGGTATGGCCATACACTATCTCAATCATCTCATAAGGGGGCCCTTTAGAACATCACACTCCTTGAACAAGGAGACGGCAATCCTTTATCTATCACAAGTGCCCTAACCTGACTCAAGCTCACCATCCAAGATAGTCTATAATCATTATGTTTCAAATGATATTGAACTACCTCAAGACAATGACAATCATCATTTAGAAACACAAGTGATCTCAAGTCAAAGGACATGTGCCACTTAGTGCTTACAAGGATCATTCACATTGTGACAAGCAATGGAATATCCCAGTAGGGTCTGTCCAGTACATCCAATGTACCCATGAGTCTACATCTTATTTCATGCTCGAAGCATCCTATAAGATTAGCACTCATATTAGTCTCAATCATATCAAGGCTGTCTCAAGTTCACCAAGATATCTCGACTAAGGACAAAGAGCATGTCAGCCCAGCTGAACAGCTTTGAGACATTATTCAGAAGTACACTTATTACAGCAGACAAGGTAACAACCTGAATAATAACCATGCCTTTTATAAACATAAGAGTTTATTACATGATACTTATACAATCCCAAGGCCTCAAACATTAGCCTTAAGGGCATACCCCAACAATAGGTCGACTGCAGACAGGCGTGTAGCGATGTCTGATTGAGACAACCTATGAACGCACATGAGTTAGGCCCGGGGTCACACCCGTTTGCCAGACCTCATTGTGGTTGTTCAGCCCTGGCGCATGCATGGTTGACCTTTTGGTCGACTCAAGTCAGTTAGGACTTGGTGCATGCAAGGGCAGTGGATCTGACTAGGTTGGATGAGTGGATCCCTAATAATGGACCGTTGTAAGGATGTAGGGCAAATAAGGAAATTAAAATTGATGCCTATGGGGTTTTCGAAATTTAATTTTCATGATTGGATCACATGTTGATTGATGCCTATGTTTGTTTATTTAATCTTATGTGGGCTGCCGTTTTTAATGTGTGCTGTGCTGGGGCCTGCGTGCCTGGAAATTAAAGTTGTAAATTAATTATTGTGATCTGCGCATCACATTGCATTTAATTTATAAAATGTAATTGACCTGCGAGTCAATCTTGTCTAGATAGATTAATTTATACAATTAATCAGACAAGAGCACAGAGCACACTTGGCAGAGGCGCATGCAGCTTGTGGCTTGACCAGGTGGGAGGTCTAGGGTTCTACCCTAGGACCTGGCGCATTTTCTTGGTGGGCGCACCAGAGCTGCAGATGGCGCTTGGGCCCTGGGTTGGGCCAGATGAGAAGCAAAAGCCCCATGACGAAAAGCAAGTGAAGACTTAAGTTAGGTTAAGGTCTTACTTAGGCTTTATGGGCTTTTACCACATAAGATTCATGCTTTCTTTTATTGTTTCAATAAGTAGAACAGCATGATTCATTTATCTTCTGCTATCACCATAGGAATTGCATGATAGTGAAGAAGATAAAAGACCGTTAAAATCCAACGCTAAAATATCAAGCTCGTAAGCCTTCTGACGCGAAACCTCACTGTTCTGACTATCGTTGGAGCCGTGTTGTACCCACTCAGTGGGCACGTCCATCTATCTTCAGACGGTGTGGGATTACACCTGCGTGTTACAGAGTAGGGATTTATCCCTTCTCGTTGCTCAGCATAGCACGTGGTGGTCCAGGGAGTAGGTCGGGTCAGCTTGACCATGTAGGCTACATATGTGGCGCATATGGTAGCACATGGAGGCAGCCATCTGTGGGGTCAGAGATTGTGTTGTACCAACTCAGTTGGCACAGTCTGCTGGATTGCCCAGATGAAGGGGAATCGCACGGGTTGGCGATTGGCTGGGACTGCCTACCAGAAATTAGTGCTTGTACTCTCTGTGCATCTTATCTCGCCTGAGCGGGACGCGGAGACCAAGTATGAAATCTGGATCCCATCTCACTAAAAGAGTTCTACTCTTTCGGGCTGTTTTGCTGAATTTTTCAGCCAGATAAAATAGTGAGAAAAAGAATCTTTCTTAAGTCCTGATTGATTCTTAACATTGATACTGACCTTGCTGTTCTTGCATTGTTGTAGATACCTGCAGCAACGAACACCATGAGCTTCAATGTGCGATCCCTACTGGAAAGAGAGAAGTTTGCTGGGCCGAACTTCTCAGACTGGTTCGGACACCTTAAGATTGTTCTTAAGGCAGAGAGGAAACTGTATGTCCTCGAGACGGCGATACCGCCTCAGCCCGCACCGAACGCCGCAAGGGCGGTTCGGGAAGCCTATGAAAAGCACGTCAGTGATAGCATAGATGTCGCTTGCCTGATGCTAGCGTCTATGATGCCACCGCTGCAGCGTCAGCATGAGGATATGTCTGCTATAGACATGATAGCGAACCTCAAGATGCTGTATGCTGCACAGGTGAGGACAGAACGCTATAATCTGACAAAGCTGTTCTTTCAGAGCAAACTGGCTGAAGGGAGCCCAGTGGGAGCTCACGTGCTCAAGATGATTGGGCACAAGGAGGCTCTAGAAAAACTGGGGCATAACATCAATCAGGAGCTTGCTGTAGACATTATTCTGCAGTCTCTCCCGCCCTCTTTCGATGCGTTCATTATTAATTTTAATATGAACAAAATCGACTGTACTCCGGCAGAGCTGCTGAATATGCTCTTGACTACTGAGGAAACTCTGAAGGGTAAGCCTTCAACCTCTGTCTTGATGGTTCCTTCGAGGAACAAGAAGAAGGGGAAGAAGGGCAAGGCCCTTGTCAAGAATTACAGCAAGGCTCTGAAGCAAAAGGTGAAGCGGTCAAAGGAATACAGATGTTTCCACTGTGGCCAGCTGGGTCACTGGAAAAAGGACTGTAAAGCGCTCCAAGGAGATAAGAGGGGAAGCATCGCTTTTGGCTCAGGTATATACGTGACGGAAGTCATGGTTTCATCTTCTTCTATATCATGGGTGTTGGACACTGCATGAGGAGTTCACATTTGTTCAAATGTGCAGGAACTCAAGAGAAGAAGGCAGGTGGGACAGCATGAGGTGGACCTACGAGTAGGAAACGGGGCACGGGTTGCTGCTGTTGCTGTAGGAGACTATTTCATTTCTTTACCATCTGGACTTGTATTGGAACTAGACAATTGTTACTTTGTTCCCAGTATTACTAAAAATATTATCTCCATTCCTGCTCTTGTCAGGAAGGGATTTTCCTTTGAATGCAATATTTCAAAGTGTGTCCTTTCTCTTGATAATATTGTTTATGCAACTGGTTCAATTAACAATGGGTTATTCATGTTGGACATGGAAAGTTCTATACAAAATATTGATAATAAGAAAGCCAAGTATGCTGATGACAGCACCTTGCTATGGCATAGTCGTTTAGGCCATATTAACGAGAAACGCATTAAGCGGTTGCATGATCATGGACTGCTGGGATCATTCTCCTATGAGGAGATTGATACATGCAAGGCTTGTTTAATGGGCAAAATGACGAAGTCACCTTTTCCTAATAAAGGACAAAGGGCTTCAGGTTTACTTGACCTTATACACAGTGATGTGTGTGGGCCATTTAGTAAACATGCCAGAGGTGGCTATCAGTACTTCATTACCTTTACTGATGATTTCAGTAGATATGGGTATGTCTATTTAATGAGACATAAAAGTGAATCTTTTGACAAGTTCAAAGAGTTCAAAAATGAAGTACAAAATCAGCTAGGCCGAAATATCAAGGCACTTCGTTCTGATCGAGGTGGAGAATACCTAAGTCATGCGTTTACTGACTATCTGAAGGAGTGTGGGATTATCTCACAGCTCACTCCGCCAGGAACACCGCAATGGAATGGTGTGTCCGAGAGGAGAAATAGAACGTTACTTGATATGGTTCGTTCTATGATGAGTCAGGCTACTCTTCCATATTCCTTTTGGGGTTTTGCACTGGAAACAGCTGCAAAGGTACTAAACCGAGTACCATCCAAGGCAGTTTCTAAGACTCCATATGAGTTATGGTATGGGAAACAGCCGAGCTTGACATTTATCAGGATCTGGGGCTGCGAGGCTTATGTCAAAAAGCTCGCCTCTGGGAAACTAGAGAGCAGATCTGAAAAATGTATCTTTGTCGGTTACCCTAAGGAAACTAAGGGTTATTATTTCTACGATCCCAAAGAGAACAAGGTATTTGTTGCTCGGACGGCCATATTTCTTGAGAAGGAGTTTCTTCTGCAAGAGGCCAGTGGGAGAAAAATTAAACTGGATGAGAATCCAGAGGAAGGACAAAGTAGTCAAGCACAGTTGGATGAGCCTGAGCCGGTAGATCAGGTTATTGAACAACCTGAGGCTCAGATATCACGGGAACCGCGAAGATCGGGAAGGATCCGTCGACAGCCTGAGCGCTATGACGGAGTCTACATCATTGATAATGATGAACCCCTCACTTATGCGGATGCGGTCAGTGGACCGGAGTCAGCAAGATGGCTTGAAGCTATGCGAGCCGAGATGGACTCCATGTCAGATAACCAAGTCTGGGATTTGGTTGATCCGCCTCCGGGAGTTATCCCTATAGGCTGTAAATGGATCTTCAAGAAGAAGATTGACATGGATGGTAACGTGGTTACCTATAAAGGCAGGCTAGTTGCGAAAGGTTTCAAACAAATCTACGGGATAGATTATGATGAAACTTTCTCACCTGTAGCCATGTTTAAGTCAATTCGGATTCTTTTCGCGATAGCTGCATATTATGATTATGAGATCTGGCAAATGGATGTGAAGACAGCTTTCCTGAATGGAAATCTGGATGAGGATGTGTATATGACACAACCAGAAGGTTTCACTAATCCATCAGATCGTCATAAAATATGCAAGTTAAAGAAGTCCATTTATGGACTTAAGCAAGCATCAAGAAGCTGGAATATTCGTTTTGATGAATCAGTCACTGAATTTGGTTTCATCAAGAACGAAGATGACCCGTGTGTATATAAGAGGTTTAGTGGGAGCGTGATTACTTTCCTAGTCCTCTACGTCGATGATATCTTGATCATTGGAAATGACATTCCTGAAATGCATACGGTTAAGGCATGGTTAAGGAAATGTTTCCAGATGAAAGATCTAGGAGAAGCAGCCTATGTATTAGGTGTGAAGATCTACAGGGATAGATCTAAGAGGCTTCTCGGGCTGTGCCAGAGTACTTACATTGATAAAGTCCTAGAGAGATTCCACTTAGAGAATTCTAAGAGAGGATATCTTCCAGTCAGACATGGTCTGAATCTTTCGAAGAGTCAGTGTCCACAAACACAGACTAAGAAAGATGAAATGGACAATACGCCTTATGCTTCGTCTATTGGGTCCATTATGTATGCGATGTTGTGTACTCACCCAGACGTCGCTTATGGGTTAAGCGTGACCAGTCGGTTCTAAAGTAATCCAGGTATGGCGCACTGGATTGCAGTCAAGAACATTTTAAAATATCTGCGGAGGACCAAAGATATGTTCTTGATATATGGTGGTCCGGAAGAACTCAGTATTGAAGGATATACTGACGCTTCGTTCCAGTCTGACCAGGATGATTTCTGATCGCAATCAGGCTATGTTTTTAGCTTGAATGGAGGAGCAGTGGTGTGGAAGAGTTTCAAACAGTCAACTGTTGCTGATTCCACAACAGAAGCCGAGTATGTTGCAGCCTCGGAATCATCCAAGGAGGCAGTGTGGATTCGTAAGTTCGTGAGAGAACTTGGTGTTGTTCCTTCGAGTGCAGATCCTTTGGTTATCTTCTGTGATAACACTAGAGCAATCGCACAAGCAAAGGAACCACGGTCGCACCAGAAGTCCAAGCACATACAGAGACGGTTTCACTTGATCCGGGAGATCATAGATCGTGGCGAGATCAAAGTCTGCAAGGTTCATACAGATGACAATCTGGCAGACCCGCTTACCAAGCCTCTGGCGCAGCAGAAGCATGAGAAGCACTGTAATAATATGGGTTTGAGATTTCTCAACCATTAGATTAAGTGCAAGTGGGAGATTGTTGGGGTATGCCCTTAAGGCTAATGTTTGAGGCCTTGGGATTGTATCAGTATCATGTATAAACTCTTATGTTTATAAAGGCATGGTTGTTATTCAGGTTGTTATATTGTCTGCTGCAATAATTGTACTTCTGAATAATGTCTCAAAGCTGTTCAGCTAGGCTGACATGCAGTTAAGTCCTTAGTCGATATATCTTGGTGAACATGAGACAGCCTTGATATGATTGAGACTAATATGTGTTCTAATCTTATAGGATGCTTCGAGCATGGAATAAGATGTAGACTCATGGGTACATTGGATGTACTGGACAGACCCTACTAGGATATTCAATTGCTTGTCACAATGTGAATATTCCTTGATTGCGACAAGTGGCACATTTCCTCTGACTTGAGATCACTTGTGTTTTCTAAATGATGATTGTCATTGTTTTGAGGTAGTTCAATATCATTTGAAACATAATGATTATAGACTATCTTGGATGGTGAGCTTGAGTCAGGTTAGGGCACTAGTGATAGACAAAGGATTGCCGTCTCCTTGTTTAAGGAGTGTGATGTTCTAAAGGGGCCCCCTGGATGAGATGATTGAGAAAGTGTATGGCCATACCCAGGTGACTGTGTTCATCTGTTCTAATCATACTTATCATATTGGAGCTACAAGCTTGACACGCTTGTCCAATAAGAACATCCAGTGGCAAAGGAAAGATGCATGCCTTGTGAGTTTGATTCACACTTGTGCTGTGGTTTGGGTGTAGTCTTGGAAGACTCTTTCCTTTATATCGGGAGACAGTGATGTGTTGCTAGATACCCCTCACTGATCGTGATAACGTAAGTTATCGTTACCGACATTTAAAGGAAACCCTCAGGGTCGCACAATTTGATGATATGGCTTACTTAAGTCAGATCGTGTGGACTGAATTGTTCAGGTTCAGTTTAAAGGGAATTAATCTCTGATTGTAAGTGAGATCTGGTCTGATCATGTTTGATTGATTAGGGCTTGAGATCGGTAAGCTTCGATTGAGAGAATGGATGCTGGATCGATGAGATCAAGAGCATCAGGAGATGAACGGTCAGATCAAATACCTTAGGGTTTTAATGTGATCTGGACTTATGGCTTGGTTTATTTGGTTATTGAACCAAATTCAAGTGAACCGGCTCATGAATGAGCGCATGGTTCAAGGGTGAAGTGGAGTTTGCGATTGGGGTAAACCCAAGATCGCATGTGGAGAAGTTATATGCTATTTTTGGATAGCACTTCTCAACGTGACCACGTTTTCACGTTTTCCCTCTTCACGCCTTCACGCTTTGTCGCCAATTCGGCTTTGGCTCTTGGGGCATTCTTGCGTGGAGGAGAGGAATAGACGATAAGGAAAAATCGCCAAGCCAAGAAATTCTTTTTCCCTTTCACTCGACAAAGACATCTTTGGACCTTGCTAGCACAAGGATCGCAAGGAGGAGTAGGCGACATCAATTGTGTGCGTCACCTCTGGAGAAGATCCAGTTTGATCTTTGCTTCCAAGGCGCCATCTAGAAATGGCTATGGTATGATCCTTCTCTATATGCAATCGGGTTCCTTTTGTTAATCATATAGCATGCAAGATCTAGAAACCCCCTTTCCGCTGCTTGCATCTTCCATATGAGCCAATGCTTTAGGGTCGCCCCCTTTAGGGGACCTTCAGCCCTTAAGGCTAATGTTTGAGGCCTTGGGATTCCATGAGTATCATGTATATAAACTCTTTTGTTTATAAAGGCAATGGTTGTTATTCAGGTTGTTACATTGTCTGCTGCAATATGTGTACTTCTGAATAATGTCTCAAAGCTGTTCAGCTAGGCTGACATGCAGTTAAGTCCTTAGTCGAGATATCTTGGTAAACATGAGACAGCCTTGATATGATTGAGACTAATGTGTGTTCTAATCTTATAGGATGCTTCGAGCATGGAATAAGATGTAGACTCATAGGTACATTGGATGTACTGGACAGACCCTATTAGGATATTCAATTGCTTGTCACAATGTGAATAATGCTTATGCTACAAGTGGCACATGTCCTCTGACTTGAGATCACTTGTGTTTCTAAATGATGATTGTCATTGTTTTGAGGTAGTTCAATATCATTTGAAATATAATGGTTATAGACTATCTTGGATAATGATCATGAGTCAGGTTAGGACACTAGTGATAGATATAGGATTGCCATCTCCTTAATTGGAGTGAGATGTTCTGAAGGGCCCCCCCTCTGAATGAGATGATTGAGAATGTGTATGGCCATACCCAGGTGACTATGTTCATCTGATCTAATCATGCTCATCATATTGGAGTTACAGGCTTGACACGCTTGTCCAATAAGAACATCCAGTGGCAAAGGACACATGCATGCCTTGTGAAGTGGATTCACACTTGTGCTATGTTTTGGGTGTAGTCTTGGAAGACTCTTTTCTTTATATCGGGAGACAGTGATGTGTTGCTAGATACCTCTCACTGATCGTGATAACGTAAGTTATCGTTACCGACATTTAAAGGAAACCCTCAGGGTCGCACAATTTGATGATGTGGCTTACTTGAGTCAGATCGTGTGGACTGAATTGTTTTGGTTCAGTTTAAAGGAGTTTAAACTCTGATTGCAAGTGAGATCTGGCCTGATCATGTTTGATTGATTAGGGCTTGAGATCGGTAAGCTTCGATCGAGAGTAGTGATGCTAGATCGGTGAGATCAAAGGCATCAAGAGATGTACGGTTAGATCTCGAACCTTCATGGTTCAGATGAGATTTAGACCATGGCTTGGCTTGGTTCAATTTGATCTTTGAACCGAAATCAATTAGACCGAATTCTATTTGAACCGGTTCACATATGTGTGAACGCATGGTTAAATCGAATTGGCGTTTTGGTTTGGTTCATAAGAGACATGAACGCTTGTAGTGATGACTTACCATTTTTGGAAGTGGAGGTTTCGGAAATGGTTTCTCAACGCTTCACTTTGGATGAGAACGTTGGTCTCTCTCTCAACTCAACGCCTCTTTCTCGGTGTGGAGAGTTTTGACGAGAACAAGGAGGAGTTCATCCACGCCAAGATCATCTCCTTTTTCCTTCATTCGATCAAGGACATCTTGGAGATCCTTGCTAGCACAAGGAGCAACAAGAAGCAAGTCAATTCTCATCTTGTGTGCGCATCTTGTGGAGGAGACCCTCTTCGATCTCTTCTTCCAAGGGACCATCCGAAAGATGGCTATGGTATGATCTACTCTTGATCTATTCAATCTATGATAGTTGATCATATGACATGCAAAAGATCATCAAACCCTTGCTACCGCTTGCAAAGTTTTATTTGCGCCATGCTTAGGGTTTGCGCCCCCCTCTCGAAAGGGGTTTCTTCAATTGGTATCAAAGCTGCGGTTGTATGTATGGTTATATGATTGCTTTGTGATCCTTGTTTGCGCTCTAGCTTAGATCTTAACTTCATGCAAAAACTTGATGATGATGTCTTTCTTGTTGGCGCATGTATGATGATGTGCGCATCTATCATGTTGAATGTTGTTGATGTTTTCTCAAAACAAACTAAATGACTTGCGCGCTCACCATTAGATCTAAGTGGCGCTTACTATAAACCCTTAGACGGGTTGATGGGGTTGAAGTCACCCTCTAGGTTAGATCCAATAGTCTGATCAGACCATCTGACAGCCTAGATGGATCGACCAGATGGCACCTGTGCGCAAGCACAAGGTGGCTATAGGTCGATTGCATCACAGGCGTGTAGCGAGGTCTGGTTGAGACAACCAGTGAACACACATGAGTTAGGCCCGGGGTCTCACCCGCTTGCCAGAACTCATGTTGGTTGTTCAGCCCTTGGCGCATGCATGGTTGACCATTAGGTCAACTCGAGTCAGTTAGGACTTGGTGCATGCAAGGGCATGGATCTAACTAGATTGTTGAGTGGATCCCTATCAATGGACCGTTGTAAGGTTGTAGGGCACATAAGGAAATTAAAATTGATGCCTATGGGGTTTTCAAAATTTTATTTTCTTTGTAAGGGATCACATGATGATTGATTGATGCCATATGCTTGTTTATTTTATCCTATGTGGGATGCCCAATTTAATGTGTGCTGTGCTGGGGCCTGCGAGCCTGGAATTAAACTTGTAAATTAATTTGTTTTGTGATCTGCGAATCACATTTTTAATTAATTTATTGTATAATTGACCTGCGAGTCAAGCTTGTCTAGATAGATCAAAATGTATTTTGATTAGACAAGAGCTCAAAAGCACACATTGCAGAGGCGCATTCATCTGGTGGGCGCACCTGAGCTGCATTGAGCGCTAGGGCCCTGGGTTGGACCAGATGAGATGCAAAAGACCCAAGAAGCAAGTGAAGACTTAAGATAACTTAAGGTCTTACTTAGGGTTCATGGGCTTTTACCACATAAGATCAGCATGCTTTCTATTTATTGCTTTTATAATTAGAATTGCATGAGTTTATCTTCTGCTATAGCCATAGGATTTGCCTGATAGTAAGAAGATAAAAGACCGTTAAAATCCAACGCATAAATATCAAGCTCGTAAGCCTTCTGACGCGAAACCTCACTGTTCTGACTATCGTTGGAGCCGTGTTGTACCCACTCAGTGGGCACGTCCATCTATCTTCAGACGGTGCAGGATTTCACCTGCGTGTTACAGAGAAGGGATTTATCGCTTCTCATTGCTCAGCATAGCACGTGGTGGTCCAGGGAGTAGGTCGGGTCAGCTTGACCATGTAGGCTACATATGTGGCGCATATGGTAGCACATGGAGGCAGCCATCTGTGGGGTCAGAGATTGTGTTGTACCAACTCAGTTGGCACAGTCGGCTGGATTGCCCAGATGAAGGGGAATCGCACGGGTTGGCGATTGGTAGGGACTGCCTACCAGAAATTAGTGCTTGTATTCTCTGTGCATCTTATCTCGCCTGAGCGGGATGCGGAGACCAAGTATGAAATCTGGATCCTATCTCACTAAAAGAGTGTTACTCTTTCGGACTGTTTTAATGGATTTTTCAGTCAGATAAAATAGTGAGAAAAGAATCATTTCTTAAGTCCTGAATTGATTCTAAACATTGATACTGACCTTGCTGTTCTTGCATTGTTGTAGATTCCTGCAGCAACGAACACCATGAGCTTCAATGTGCGATCCCTACTGGAAAGGGAGAAGTTTGCTGGGCCAAACTTCTCAGACTGGTTCAGACACCTTAAGATCGTTCTTAAGGCAGAGAGGAAACTGTATGTCCTCGAGACGGCTGTGCCGCCTCAACCCACTGCGAACGCCGCAAGGGCGGTTCGTGATGCCTATGAAAAGCACGTCAATGATAGCATTGATGTCGCTTGCCTGATGCTAGCGTCTATGACGCCACCGCTGCAGCGTCAGCATGAGGATATGTCGGCTATAGAGATTATAGCGAACCTCAAGATGCTATATGCTGCACAGGCGAGGACAGAACGCTATAATCTGACCAAGCTTTTCTTTCAGAGCAAACTGGCTGAAGGGAGCCCAGTGGGAGCTCACGTGCTCAAGATGATTGGGCACAAGGAGGCTCTGGAGAAACTGGGGCATACCATCAACCAGGAGCTTGCTGTAGACATTATTCTGCAGTCTCTCCCGCCTTCTTTCGATGCGTTCATTATTAACTTTAATATGAACAAAATCGATTGTACTCCGGCAGAGCTGCTCAATATGCTCTTGACTACTGAGGAAACTCTGAAGGGAAAGCCTTCAACCTCTGTCTTAATGGTTCCTTCCAGGAACAAGAAGAAGGGGAAGAAGGGCAAAGCCCCTGTCAAGAGTTACAGCAAGGCTCTGAAACAGAAGGTTAAGCGGTCAAAGGACAACAGGTGTTTCCACTGTGGCCAGCTGGGTCACTGGAAAAAGGACTGTAAAGCGCTTCAAGGAGATAAGAGGGGAAGCATCCCTTCTAGCTCAGGTATATACGTGACGGATGTCATGGTTTCATCTTCTTCTATTTCATGGGTGTTGGACACTGCATGTGGAGTTCACATTTGTTCAAATGTACAGGAACTCAAGAGAAGAAGACAGGTGGGACAGCATGAGGTGGACCTACGAGTTGGAAACGGGGCACGGGTTGCTGCTGTTGCTGTAGGGGATTATTACATCTCATTACCATCTGGCATTGTATTAGAATTAAACAATTATTATTTTGTACCCAGTATTACTAAAAATATTATCTCTATTCCTGCTCTTGTCAGGAAAGGGTTTTCCTTTGAATGCAAGATTTCAAAGTGTTATCTTACTCTTGATAATATTGTTTATGCTACTGGTTCAATTAACAATGGGTTATTCATGTTGGACATGGAATATTCTATACAAAATATTGATAATAAGAAAGCCAAGTATGCTGATGACAGAACCTTGTTATGGCATAGTCGTTTAGGCCATATTAACAAGAAGCGCATTAAGCGGTTGCATGATCATGGACTGCTGGGATCATTCTCCTATGAGGAGATTGATACATGCAAAGCTTGTTTAATGGGTAAAATGACGAAGGCTCCTTTTCCTAACAAAGGTCAAAGGGCTTCAGGTTTACTTGACCTTATACACAGTGATGTGTGTGGGCCATTTAGTAAACATGCCAGAGGTGGCTATCAGTACTTCATTACCTTTACTGATGATTTCAGTAGATATGGGTATGTCTATCTTATGAGACATAAGAGTGAATCTTTTGACAAGTTCAAAGAGTTCAAGAATGAAGTATAAAATCAGCTAGGCCGAAATATCAAGGCACTTCGTTCTGATCGAGGTGGAGAATACTTGAGTCATGCGTTTACTGACTATCTAAAGGAGTGTGGGATTATCTCACAGCTCACTCCGCCAGGAACACCGCAATGGAATGGTGTGTCCGAGAGGAGAAATAGAACGTTACTTGATATGGTTCGTTCTATGATGAGTCAGGCTACTCTTCCTTACTCCGTTTGGGGATTTGCACTGGAAACAGCTGCAAAGGTACTAAACCGAGTGCCATCCAAGGCCGTTTCAAAGACTCCATATGAATTATGGTATGGGAAACAGCCTAGCTTGACATTTATTAAGATCTGGGGTTGCGAGGCTTATGTCAAAAAGCTCGCCTCTGGGAAACTGGAGAGCAGATCTGAGAAATGCATCTTTGTCGGTTACCCTAAGGAAACTAAGGGTTATTATTTCTACGATCCCAAAGAGAACAAGGTATTTGTTGCTCGGACGGCCATTTTTCTTGAGAAGGAGTTTCTTCTGCAAGAGGCCAGTGGGAGAGAAATAAAGCTGGATGAGAATCCAGAGGAAGGACAAAGTAGTCAAGCACAGTTGGATGAGCCTGAGCCGGTAGAACAGGTTATTGAACAACCTGAGGCTCAGATATCACGGGAACCGCGTAGATCGGGAAGGATCCGTCGACAGCCTGAGCGCTATGACGGAGTCTACATCATTGACAATGATGAAGCCCTCACTTATGCGGATGCGGTCAGTGGACCGGATTCAGCTAGATGGCTTGAAGCTATGCGAGCCGAAATGGACTCCATGTCAGATAACCAAGTCTGGGATTTGGTTGATCCGCCTCCGGGAGTAATCCCTATAGGCTGTAAATGGATCTTCAAGAAGAAGATTGACATGGATGGTAACGTGGTTACCTATAAAGGCAGGCTAGTAGCGAAAGGTTTCAAACAAATCTACGGGATAGATTATGATGAAACTTTCTCTCCTGTAGCCATGTTCAAGTCTATTCGGATTCTTTTCGCGATAGCAGCATATTATGATTATGAGATCTGGCAGATGGATGTGAAAACTGCTTTCCTTAATGGAGAACTGGATGAGGATGTGTACATGACACAACCTGAAGGTTTCACTAATCCAGCAGATCGTCATAAAATATGCAAGTTAAAGAAGTCCATTTATGGACTTAAACAAGCATCTAGAAGCTGGAGTATTCGTTTTGATGAATCAATCTCTGAGTTTGGTTTCATCAAGAACGAAGATGACCCATGTGTATATAAGAGGTTTAGTGGGAGCGTGATTACTTTCCTAGTCCTCTACGTCGATGATATCTTAATCATTGGAAACGATATTCCTGAACTGCATGCTGTTAAAGCATGGTTAGGAAAATGTTTTCAGATGAAAGATTTAGGAGAAGCAGCCTATGTATTAGGTGTGAAGATCTACAGGGATAGATCTAAGAGGCTTCTCGGGCTGTGCCAGAGTACTTACATCGATAAAGTCCTGGAGAGATTCCATTTAGAGAATTCTAAAAGAGGGTATCTTCCAGTCAGACATGGTCTGAATCTTTCGAAGAGTCAGTGTCCACAAACACAGACTGAGAAAGATGAAATGGACAATACGCCTTATGCTTCGGCTATTGGGTCCATTATGTATGCGATGTTGTGCACTCGCCCAGACGTCGCTTACGGGTTAAGCGTGACCAGTCGATTCCAAAGTAATCCAGGTCAGGCACACTGGATTGCGGTCAAGAACATTTTAAAATATCTGCGGAGAACCAAAGATATGTTCTTGATATATGGTGGTCAGGAAGAACTCAGTATAGAAGGATATACTGACGCTTCGTTCCAGTCGGACCAGGATGATTTCCGATCGCAATCAGGCTATGTCTTTAGCTTGAATGGAGGAGCGGTGGTGTGGAAAAGTTTCAAACAGTCAACTGTTGCTGATTCCACAACAGAAGCCGAGTATGTTGCAGCCTCGGAAGCATCCAAGGAGGCAGTGTGGATTCGTAAGTTCGTGAGAGAACTTGGTGTCGTTCCTTCGAGTGTTGATCCTTTGGTTATCTTCTGTGATAACACTGGAGCAATCGCACAAGCAAAGGAACCACGGTCGCACGAGAAGTCCAAGCACATACAGAGACGGTTTCACTTGATCCGGGAGATCATTGATCGTGGCGAGATCAAAATCTGCAAGGTTCATACAGACGACAATCTGGCTGACCCGCTTACCAAGCCTCTGGCGCAGCAGAAGCATGAGAAGCACTGTAATAATATGGGTTTGAGATTTCTCAACCATTAGATTAAGTGCAAGTGGGAGATTGTTGGGGTATGCCCTTAAGGCTAATGTTTGAGGCCTTGGGATTCCATGAGTATCATGTATATAAACTCTTTTGTTTATAAAGGCAATGGTTGTTATTCAGGTTGTTACATTGTCTGCTGCAATATGTGTACTTCTGAATAATGTCTCAAAGTTGTTCAGCTAGGCTGACATGCAGTTAAGTCCTTAGTCGAGATATCTTGGTAAACATGAGACAGCCTTGATATGATTGAGACTAATGTGTGTTCTAATCTTATAGGATGCTTCGAGCATGGAATAAGATGTAGACTCATAGGTACATTGGATGCACTGGACAGACCCTATTAGGATATTCAATTGCTTGTCACAATGTGAATAATGCTTATGCTACAAGTGGCACATGTTCTCTGACTTGAGATCACTTGTGTTTCTAAATGATGATTGTCATTGTTTTGAGGTAGTTCAATATCATTTGAAATATAATGGTTATAGACTATCTTGGATAATGATCATGAGTCAGGTTAGGACACTAGTGATAGATATAGGATTGCCATCTCCTTAATTGGAGTGAGATGTTCTGAAGGGCCCCCCCCCTGAATGAGATGATTGAGAATGTGTATGGCCATACCCAGGTGACTATGTTCATCTGATCTAATCATGCTCATCATATTGGAGTTACAGGCTTGACACGCTTGTCCAATAAGAACATCCAGTGGTAAAGGACACATGCATGCCTTGTGAAGTGGATTCACACTTGTGCTATGTTTTGGGTGTAGTCTTGGAAGACTCTTTTCTTTATATCGGGAGACAGTGATGTGTTGCTAGATACCTCTCACTGATCGTGATAACGTAAGTTATCGTTACCGACATTTAAAGGAAACCCTCAGGGTCGCACAATTTGATGATGTGGCTTACTTGAGTCAGATCATGTGGACTGAATTGTTTTGGTTCAGTTTATAGGAGTTTAAACTCTGATTGCAAGTGAGATCTGGCCTGATCATGTTTGATTGATTAGGGCTTGAGATCGGTAAGCTTCGATCGAGAGTAGTGATGCTAGATCGGTGAGATCAAAGGCATCAAGAGATGTACAGTTAGATCTCGAACCTTCATGGTTCAGATGAGATTTAGACCATGGCTTGGCTTGGTTCAATTTGATCTTTGAACCGAAATCAATTAGACCGAATTCTATTTGAACCGGTTCACATATGTGTGAACGCATGGTTAAATCGAATTGGCGTTTTGGTTTGGTTCATAAGAGACATGAACGCTTGTAGTGATGACTTACCATTTTTGGAAGTGGAGGTTTCGGAAATGGTTTCTCAACGCTTCACTTTGGATGAGAACGTTGGTCTCTCTCTCAACTCAACACCTCTTTCTCGGTGTGGAGAGTTTTGACGAGAACAAGGAGGAGTTCATCCACGCCAAGATCATCTCCTTTTTCCTTCATTCGATCAAGGACATCTTGGAGATCCTTGCTAGCACAAGGAGCAACAAGAAGCAAGTCAATTCTCATCTTGTGTGCGCATCTTGTGGAGGAGACCCTCTTCGATCTCTTCTTCCAAGGGACCATCCGAAAGATGGCTATGGTATGATCTACTCTTGATCTATTCAATCTAAGATAGTTGATCATATGACATGCAAAAGATCATCAAACCCTTGCTACCGCTTGCAAAGTTTTATTTGCACCATGCTTAGGGTTTGCGCCCCCCTCTCGAAAGGGGTTTCTTCAGTTATTCAGGTTGTTACATTATCTGCTGCAATATGTATACTTCTGAATAATGTGTCAATGATGTTCAGCTAGGCTGACATGCAGAATAGTCCTTAGTCGAGATATCTTGGTGAACATGAGACAACCTTGATATGATTGAGACTAATATGTGTTCTAATCTTATAGGATGCTTCGAGCATGGAATAAGATGTAGACTCATGGGTACATTGGATGTACTGGACAGACCCTACTAGGATGTTCAATTGCTTGTCATAATGTGAATAATCCTTGTATGCGAACAAGTGGCATACTTCCTCTGACTTGAGATCACTTGTGTTTCTAAATGATGATTGGCATTGTTTTGAGGTAGTTCGATATCATTTGAAACATAATGGTTATAGACTATCTTGGATGGTGAGCATGAGTCGTGTTAGGGCGCTGGTGATAGACATAGGATTGCCATCTCCTAGTTTGGAGTGTGATGTTCTAAAGGGGCCCCCTGGATGAGATGATTGAGAAAGTGTATGGCCATACCCAGATGACTATGTTCATCTGATCTAATCATTCTCATCATATTGGAGTTACAGGCTTGACACACTTGTCCAATAAGAACATCCAGTGGCAAAGGAAACATGTATGCCTAGTGAAATGGATTCACACTTGTGCTGTGGTTTGGGTGTAGTCTTGGAAGACTCTTTCCTTTATATCGGGAGACAGTGATGTGTTGCTAGATACCCCTCACTGATCGTGATAATGTAAGTTATCGTTTCCGACATTTAAAGGAAACCCTTAGGGTCGCACAATTTGATGATATGGCTTACTTAAGTCAGATCGTGTGGACTGAATTGTTTTGGTTCAGTTTAAAGGGATTTAATCTCTGATTGTAAGTGAGATCTGGTCTGATCATGTTTGATTGATTAGGGCTTGAGATCGGTAAGCTTCGATCGAGAGAATTGATGCTAGATCGGTGAGATCAGGAGCATCAAGAGATGAACGGTTGGATCTTGAACCTTTAGGGTTTATTGTGATCTGGACCAGATGCTTGGGTTTATTTGGTCTTTGAACCAAACCAAAATGAACCGGCTCATTATGTGAGCGCATGGTTCAAAGGGAAGAGGAAAATGCGATTGGGGTAAACCCATGGTCGCATGAAGAGGTGGCTTGCTATTTTTAGAAGCCATGATCTCAAGTTGAGACCACGCCTCACGTTTGAGGTTTTTGCCTCTATTCTCACCTCTCCTCTTCTCTCATCGCGACTTGCTCTCTCGTGTGGTGAAGAAGGCTCACGCCAAGGAGGAGAGTGATACGCCAAGCAGGAATTGATCTCATCCCCTTCCATTCGATCAGGACTCTTGGAGATCTTTGCTAGCACAAGGAACGCTAAGGAGGAAGCGATCTCATTTGTGTGCGTCTACTTTGGAGGAGAGCAGCATCACTCTCTGCTTCCAAGTCGCCATCCAAGAAATGGCATTGGTAAGAATTTTTGCATTCTATACAAGTTGATCATATGTCATATTAGCGATCCTAGGAAACCCTAGATTCCGCCTTGCATAGATTTATATCTGCATGCATAGGGTTTCGCCCCCCCTGGGGACTTTCAATTGGTATCAGAGCATTGGTTGATGTATGAATCATATGATTGCTTTGTGATCCATGTTTACGTAAATGCATAGATCTAAGGTTTATTACATGCGAATGTTCATGATAGTTTTCTCATCAAGCGAAAATACTAGATGAATGTATTTTACTTGTGGCGCATGTATTTAGTATGCTTATGTAGGCGCATGTTGTAGTTTTTCTTCAAAACTTGTTAACTTGCGCGCCTCACTTAGATCTATAAGCGCCTACTGTAAAACCTTAGACGGGTTATTAGGGTTGAAGTCATCGTCCAGTCCAGACCCAACAAGTCTGATCAGACCATCTGACAGCCTAGATGGGTCGACCAGATGGCACCTGTGCGCAAGCACGAGGTGGCTATAGGTCGACTGCATACAGGCGTGTAGCGATGTCTGGTTGAGACAACCAGTGAACACGCATGAGTTGGGCTCGGGGTCACACCCGCTTGCCTGAACTCATGAGGGTCGTTCAGCCCAATTGCATGCATTGTTGACCACTGGGTCGACTCAAGTCAGTTAGGACTTGGTGCATGCAAGGGCAGTGGGTCTGACTAGATATGATGAGTGGATCCCTATTAATGGACCGTTGTAAGGTAGTAGGGCACATAAGGAAAATAAAATTAATGCCAATGGGTTTTTGAAAATTTTATTTTCTTATTATTGGATCACATGTTGAATGTATACCATGTTTGGTGTCTATTTAATCTTATGTGGGCTGCCCAATTTAATGTGTGCTGTGCTGGGGCCTGCGTGCCTGGATTAAACTGTAAATTATTATAATTGTGATCTGCGCATCACATTTTATTTAATTTATAAAGTGTAATTGACCTGCGTGTCAATCATGTCTAGATAGATTGAATTGTAATTTTAATCAGACATGAGCACAGAGCACACATGGCAGAGGCGCATGCAGCAGTGGCTTGACCAGGTGGGAGGTCCAGGGTTCGACTCTGGGACAGGTTCATTTACCTGGTGGGCGCACCTGAGCTGCAGTGGGCGCTTGGGCCCTAGGTTGGGCCAGATGAGATGCAAAAGACCCATCAAGAGCTCAAGTGAAGACTTAAGTTAAATTAAGGTCTTACCTAGGCTTAATGGGCTTTTACCACATAAGATCAGCATGCTTTCTATTTATTGTTTATATAATTAGAATTGCATGATTTAATCTTCTGCTATCACCATAGGGTTTGCATGATAGTTAAGAAGATAAAAGACCGTTAAAATCCAATGCTAAAATATCAAGCTCGTAAGCCTTCTGGCGCGAAACCTCACTGTTCTGACTATCGTTGGGGCCGTGTTGTACCCACTCAGTGGGCACGCCCATCTATCTTCAGACGGTGTGTGATTACACCTGCGTGTTACAGGGAAGGGATTTATCGCTTCTCGTTGCTCAGCATAGCACGTGGTGGTCCAGGGAGTAGGTCGGGTCAGCTTGACCATGTAGGCTACATATGTGGCGCATATGGTAGCTATATGGAGGCAGCCATCTGTGGGATCAGAGACTGTGTTGTACCAACTCAGTTGGCACAGTCTGCTGGGTTGCCCGGATGAAGGGGAATCGCACGGGTTGGCGATTGGCAGGGATTGCCTACCAGAGATTAGTGCTTGTACTCTCTGTGCATCTTATCTCGCCTGAGCGGGACGCGGAGACCAAGTATGAAATCTGGATCCCATCTCACTAAAAGAGTTTTACTCTTTCGGGCTGTTTTGCTGGATTTTTCAGCCAGATAAAATAGTGAGAAAAGAATAATTCTTAAGTCCTGAATTGATTCTCACATTGATACTGACCTTGTTGTTCTTGCATTGTTGTAGATTACTGCAGCAACGAACACCACGAATTTCAATGTGCGATCCCTACTGGAAAGGGAGAAGTTTGCTGGACCAAACTTCTCAGACTGGTACGGACACCTTAAGATTGTTCTTAAGGCTGAGAGGAAGCTGTATGTCCTCGAGACGGCTATACCGCCACAACCCGCTGCGAACGCCGCAAGGGCGGTTCGGGATGCCTATGAGAAGCATGTCAATGATAGCATTGAAGTCGCTTGCCTGATGCTTGCGTCTATGACGCCAGAGTTGCAGCGTCAGCATGAGGATCTATCTGCTATACAAATTATAGCAAACCTCAAGCTGTTGTATGCTGCACAGGCTAGGACTGAACGCTACAATTTGACTAAGCTTTTCTTTCAGAGCAAACTGGCTGAAGGGAGTCCAGTGGGAGCTCACGTACTCAAGATGATTGGGTACAAGGAGGCTCTTGAGAAACTGGGACATACCATCAATCAGGAGCTTGCTGTAGACATTATCCTGCAGTCTCTTCCGGCTACTTTTGATCCGTTCATCATTAATTTTAATATGAACAAGATCGACTGTGTTGGGGTATGCCCTTAAGGCTAATGTTTGAGGCCTGTGGGAATGTATCAGTATCATGTAATAAACTCTTAAGTTTATAAAGGCATGGTTGTTATTCAGTTAGCTACATTGTCTGCTGCAATATATGTTCTTCTGAATAATGTCTCAAAGCTGTTCAGCTGGGCTGACATGCTATTATGTCCTTAGTCGATGTATCTTGGTGAACATGAGACAGCCTTGATATGGTTAAGACTAATATGTGTTCTAATCTTATAGGATGCTTCGAGCATGGAATAAGATGTAGACTCATGGGTACATGGGATGTACTGGACAGACCCTACTAGGATGTTCAATTGTTTGTCACAATGTGAATATTCCTTGGATATGACAAGTGGCACATTTCCTCTGACTTGAGATCACTTGTGTTTTCTAAATGATGATTGTCATTGTTTTGAGATAGTTCAATATCGTTTGAAACATAATGATTATAGACTATCTTGGATGGTGAGCTTGAGTCAGGTTAGAGCATTAGTGATAGACATAGGATTGCCGTCTCCTTGTTTAAGGAGTGTGATGTTCTAAAGGGGCCCCCTGGATGAGATGATTGAGAAAAGTGTATGGCCATACCCAGGTGACAGTGTTCATCTGATCTAATCATGCTCATCATATTGGAGTTACGAGCTTGACAGGCTTGTCCAATAAGAACATCCAGTGGCAAAGGAAATATGCATGCCTTGTGAATTGATTCACAGTTGTGCTGTTTTTGGGTGTAGTCTTGGAAGACTCTTTCCTTTATATCGGGAGACAGTGATGTGTTGCTAGATACCTCTCACTGGTCGTGATAACGTGAGTTATCGTTACCGACGCTTAAAGGAAACCCTCAGGGTCGCACAATTTGATGATATGGCTTACTTAAGTCAGATCGTGTGGACTGAATTGTTCGGGTTCAGTTTAAAGGGATTTAATCTCTGATTGTAAGTGAGATCTGGTCTGATCATGTTTGATTGATTAGGGCTTGGGATCGGTAAGCTTCGATCGAGAGAACGGATGCTAGATCGGTCAGATCAGAAGCATCAAGAGATCGACGGTCAGATCAAGCACCTTAGGGTTTTAATGTGATCTGGACTAATTGCTTGGGTTATTTGGTTTATAGACCAGACCGAATTGAACCGGCTCTAGATGTGAGCGCTTGGTTCAAAGTAATGAGGAAAAATGCGATTGGTTCATGAGGGCATGAACACATGATCGCATGTAAGAGAGGTTGGCTATTTTTAGCAACCACGCCCCCCATGTTTACATGGAGCGCATCTCTTGTTGCCTCAACCTCTAATTCTCGTCGCTCTCTCTCGTAAGAGACTACTCTTTCACGTCTTGGAGACTCGAGAATCAAGCAAGGAAAGGCGATCTTCTTCCCTTCTCACGCGATCAAAGACACCTAGGAATCTTGCTAGCACAAGATATTCCGTAGGGAGTAAGCGCATCCTCATCTTGTGTGCGCGTCCTAAGGAGGAAATCTTCGTTGCTTTCTATCTTCCAAGGCGCCATCTTTAAATGGCATTGGTATGAATCGCATCTCCTTCTTTCATGTTTTAAAGGTTGATCATATATTGCATGTTTTCGATTCTTGAATCCGCTGCCTATCGAGTTTGCGCCAACTAGGGTTTCGCCCCCCTCTTGAAAGGGGTTCCCTTCAATTGGTATCAGAGCGAGGTTTACATGCAAATTTATATGATTGCTTTGATTATGTGTTCCAAGTATTCTAGATCTTCACCATGCGAAATTCATCATGATAACATGTTTCATGCTGAAACTTATTTCATGTTTTACTTGCGCATGTATGTTGGCGCATGTAGTAGTTTTTTCTCAAAAATTATATCATTTGCGCGACTCATTGTAGATCTAAGATGCGCCTGCATTAAAACCCTTAGACGGGTTATTAGGGTTGAAGTCAACCCCTAAGTTAGATCCAAACATGTCTGATCAGATCATCTGACAGCCTGAATGGGTCGACCAGATAGCACCTTGGCGCAAGCCTATGGTGGCTATAGGTCGACTGCAGACAGGTGTGTAGCGATGTCTGATTGAGACGACTACTGAACGCACCTGAGTTAGGCCCGGGGTCACGCCCGCTTGCCACACCTCAGTGTGGTCGTTCAGCCCTGGCGCATGCATAGTTGACCTTATGGTCGACGCAAGTCAGTTAGGACTTGGTGCATGCAAGGGCAGTGGATCTGACTAGGTTGGATGAGTGGATCCCTAGTAATGGACCGTTGTAAGGTTGTAGGGCAAATAAGGAAAATTAAAATTGATCCTATGGGGTTTTCAAAAATTTTAATTTTTATGGATCACATGGTTATTGATTGATGCATATGCTTGTTTATTTAGTCTTATGTGGGCTGCTCATATTATTTGTGTGCTGTGCTGGGGCCTGCGTGCCTGAATTAAAAATTGTAAATTAATTATTGTGATCTGCGCATCACTGTGTTTTAATTTATAAATGTAAGTGACCTGCGTGTCACTCTTGTCTAGATAGTTAAATTTGTAATTTAATTAGACAAGAGCACAAAGCACACTTGGCAGAGGCGCTTGCAGCAAGTGGCTGGACCAGGTGGGAGGTCTAGGGTTCGACCCTAGGACCTGGCGCAATTTCCTGGTGGGCGCATCAGAGCTGCTGATGGCGCTTGGGCCCAGGTTTGGGCCAGATGAGCAGCTAAAGACCCATGAAGAGCAAGTGAAGACTTAAGTTAGGTTAAGGTCTCACTAGGGCTATGGGCTTTTACCACATAAGATTCATGCTTTCTTTTATTGCTTAATATTAGAATTGCATGATTAAATTATCTTCTGCTATCACCATAGGAATTGCATGATAGGCAAGAAGATAAAAGACCGTTAAAATCCAACGCTTAAATATCAAGCTCGTAAGCCTTCTGACGCGAAACCTCACTGTTCTGATTATCGTTGGAGCCGTGTTGTACCCACTCAGTGGGCACGTCCATCTATCTTCAGACGGTGCGGGATTACACCTGTGTGTTACAGAGTAGGGATTTATCCCTTCTCGTTGCTCAGCATAGCACATGGTGGTCCAGGGAGTAGGTCGGGTCAGCTTGACCGTGTAGACTACATATGTGGCGCATATGGTAGCACATGGAGGCAGCCATCTGTGGAGTCAGAGATTGTGTTGTACCAACTCAGTTGGCACAGTCTGCTGGATTGCCCAGATGAAGGGGAATCGCACGGGTTGGCGATCGGCAGTGACTGCCTACCAGAAACTAGTGCTTGTACTCTCTGTGCATCTTATCTCGCCTGAGCGGGACGCGGAGACCAAGTATGAAATCTGGATCCCATCTCACTAAAAGAGTTCTACTCTTTCGGGCTGTTTTGCTGGATTTTTCACGCCTGATAAAATAGTGAGAAAAAGAATCTTTCTTAAGTCCTGATCGATTCTTATACATTGATACTGACCTTGCTGTTCTTGCATTGTTGTAGATACCTGCAGCAACGAACACCATGAACTTCAATGTGCGATCCCTACTGGAAAGGGAGAAGTTAGGTGGGCCGAACTTCTCTGACTGGTTTGGACACCTTAAGATCGTTCTTAAGGCAGAGAGGAAACTGTATGTCCTCGAGACGGCGATACCGCCGCAGCCCGCTCCGAACGCCGCAAGGGCGGTTCGGGAAGCCTATGAAAAGCACGTCAATGATAGCATTGATGTCGCTTGCCTGATGCTAGCGTCTATGACGCCACCGCTGCAGCGTCAGCATGAGGATATGTCTGCTATAGACATGATAGCGAACCTCAAGATGCTGTATGCTGCACAGGCGAGGACTGAACGCTATAATTTGACAAAGCTCTTCTTTCAGAGCAAACTGGCTGAAGGGAGCCCAGTGGGAGCTCACGTGCTCAAGATGATTGGGCACAAGGAGGCTCTAGAGAAACTGGGGCATACCATCAACCAGGAGCTTGCTGTGGACATTATTCTGCAGTCTCTCCCGCCTTCATTCGACGCGTTCATTATTAATTTTAATATGAACAAAATCGATTGTACTCCGGCAGAGCTGCTGAATATGCTCTTGACCACTGAGGAGACTCTGAAGGGTAAGCCTTCAACCTCTGTCTTGATGGTTCCTTCTAGGAACAAGAAGAAGGGGAAGAAGGGCAAGGCCCCTGTCAAGAGTTACAGCAAGGCTCTGAAGCAGAAGGTCAAGCGGTCTAAGGAATACAGGTGTTTCCACTGTGGCCAGCTGGGTCACTGGAAAAAGGACTGTAAAGCGCTCCAAGGAGATAAGAGGGGAAGCTTTGCTTCTGGCTCAGGTATATTCGTGACTGAGGTCATGTTTTCTTCTTCTGTATCATGGGTGTTGGACACTGCATGTGGAGTTCACATTTGTTCAAATGTACAGGAACTCAAGAGAAGAAGGCAGGTGGGACAGCATGAGGTGGACCTACGCGTTGGAAACGGGGCACGGGTTGCTGCTGTTGCTGTAGGAGACTACTTTATTTCTTTACCATCTGGACTTGTATTGGAACTAAACAGTTGTTACTTTGTTCCCAGTATAACTAAAAATATTATCTCCATTCCTGCTCTTGTCAGGAAGGGGTTTTCCTTTGAATGCAATATTTCAAAGTGTATTTTGTCTTATGATAATATTGTTTATGCAACTGGTTCAATTAACAATGGGTTATTCATGTTGGACATGGAATGTTCAATACAGCAAATTGATATTAAGAAAGCCAAGTATGCTGATGACAGCACCTTGCTATGGCATAGTCGTTTAGGCCATATTAACGAGAAACGCATTAAGCGGTTGCATGATCATGGACTGCTGGGATCATTCTCCTATAAGGAGATTGATACATGCAAAGCTTGTTTGATGGGTAAAATGACGAAGTCACCTTTTCCTAACAAAGGTCAAAGGGCTTCAGGTTTACTTGACCTTATACACAGTGATGTGTGTGGGCCATTTAGTAAACATGCCAGAGGTGGCTATCAGTACTTCATTACCTTTACTGATGATTTCAGTAGATACGGGTATGTCTATCTTATGAGACATAAGAGTGAATCTTTTGACAAGTTCAAAGAGTTCAAAAATGAAGTACAGAATCAGCTAGGCCGTAATATCAAGGCACTTCGCTCAGATCGAGGAGGTGAATACCTAAGTCATGCATTTACTGACTATCTAAAGGAGTGTGGGATTATCTCACAGCTCACTCCACCAAGAACACCGCAATGGAATGGTGTGTCTGAGAGGAGAAATAGAACGCTACTTGATATGGTTCGTTCTATGATGAGTCAGGCTACTCTACCCTACTCCTTTTGGGGTTTTGCGCTGGAAACAGCTACAAAGGTACTAAACCGAGTGCCATCCAAGGCAGTTTCCAAGACGCCATATGAGTTATGGTATGGGAAACAGCCAAGCTTGACATTTATCAGGATCTGGGGTTGCGAAGCTTATGTAAAGAAGCTCGCCTCTGGGAAACTAGAGAGCAGATCTGAGAAATGTATCTTTGTCGGTTACCCTAAGGAAACTAAGGGTTATTATTTCTTCGATCCCAAGGAGAACAAGGTTTTTGTTGCTCGGACGGCCATATTTCTTGAGAAGGAGTTTCTTCTGCAAGAGGCCAGTGGGAGAGAAATAAAACTGGATGAGAATCCAGAGGAAGGACAAAGTGCTCAAGCAGAGTTGGATGAGCCTGAGCCGGTAGAACAGGTTATTGAACAACCTGAGGCTCAGATATCACGGGAACCGCGAAGATCGGGTAGGATCCGTCGACAGCCTGAGCGCTATGACGGAGTCTACATCATTAACAATGATGAACCCCTCACTTATGCGGATGCGGTCGGTGGACCGGAGTCAGCGAGATGGCTTGAATCTATGCGCGCCGAGATGGACTCCATGTCAGATAACCAAGTCTGGGATTTGGTTGATCCGCCTCCGGGAGTTATCCCTATAGGCTGTAAATGGATCTTCAAGAAGAAGATTGACATGGATGGTAACGTGGTTACCTATAAAGGCAGGCTAGTTGCGAAAGGTTTCAAACAAATCTACGGGATAGATTATGATGAAACTTTCTCACCTGTAGCCATGTTTAAGTCTATTCGGATTCTTTTCGCGATAGCTGCATATTATGATTATGAGATTTGGCAGATGGATGTGAAAACAGCTTTCCTTAATGGAAATCTGGATGAGGATGTGTATATGACACAACCAGAAGGTTTCACTAATCCAGCAGATCGTCATAAGATATGCAAGTTAAAGAAGTCTATTTATGGACTTAAACAAGCATCAAGAAGCTGGAATATTCGTTTTGATGAATCAGTCACTGAATTTGGTTTCATCAAGAACGAGGATGACCCGTGTGTATATAAGAGGTTTAGTGGGAGCGTGATTACTTTCCTAGTCCTCTACGTCGATGACATCTTGATCATTGGAAATGATATTCCTGAAATACATGCTGTTAAGGCATGGCTAAGGAAATGTTTCCAGATGAAAGATCTAGGAGAAGCAGCCTATGTGTTAGGTGTGAAGATCTACAGGGATAGATCTAAGAGGCTTCTCGGGCTGTGCCAGAGTACTTACATCGAAAAGGTCCTGGAGAGATTTCATTTAGAGAATTCTAAACGAGGATATCTTCCAGTCAGACATGGTCTGAATCTTTCGAAGAGTCAGTGTCCACAAACACAGACTGAGAAAGATGAAATGGACAATACGCCTTATGCTTCGGCTATTGGTTCCATTATGTATGCGATGTTGTGTACTCGCCCAGACGTTGCTTACGGGTTAAGCGTAACCAGTCGTTTCCAAAGTAATCCAGGTGTGGCGCACTGGATTGCAGTCAAGAACATCTTAAAATATCTGCGGAGGACCAAAGATATGTTCTTGATATATGGTGGTCAGGAAGAACTCAGTATTGAAGGATATACTGACGCTTCGTTCCAGTCTGACCAGGATGATTTCCGATCGCAATCAGGCTATGTTTTTAGCTTGAATGGAGGTGCAGTGGTGTGAAAAAGTTTCAAACAGTCAACTGTTGCTGATTCTACAACAAAAGCCGAGTATGTTGCAGCCTCGGAAGCATCCAAGGAGGCAGTGTGGATTCGTAAGTTCGTGAGAGAACTTGGTGTCATTCCTTCGAGTGCAGATCCTTTGGTTATCTTTTGTGATAACACTGGAGCAATCGCACAAGCAAAGGAACCACGGTCGCACCAGAAGTCCAAGCACATACAGAGACGGTTTCACTTGATCCGGGAGATCATTGATCGTGGCGAGATCAAAATCTGCAAGGTACATACAGATGACAATCTGGCAGACCCGCTTACCAAGCCTCTGGCGCAGCAGCAGCATGAGAAGCACTGTAATAATATGGGTTTGAGATTTCTCAACCATTAGATTAAGTGCAAGTGGGAGATTGTTGGGGTATGCCCTTAAGGCTAATGTTTGAGGCCTGTGGGAATGTATCAGTATCATGTAATAAACTCTTAAGTTTATAAAGGCATGGTTGTTATTCAGTTAGCTACATTGTCTGCTGCAATATATGTTCTTCTGAATAATGTCTCAAAGCTGTTCAGCTGGGCTGACATGCTATTATGTCCTTAGTCGATGTATCT
Organism: Costus lasius; assembly: GCA_027563935.2. Classification (NCBI taxonomy): domain Eukaryota; kingdom Viridiplantae; phylum Streptophyta; class Magnoliopsida; order Zingiberales; family Costaceae; genus Costus; species Costus lasius. The sequence continues at coordinate 56,712,981 of CM050454.1, read as the reverse complement.
TGGTGAACATGAGACAGCCTTGATATGGTTAAGACTAATATGTGTTCTAATCTTATAGGATGCTTCGAGCATGGAATAAGATGTAGACTCATGGGTACATGGGATGTACTGGACAGACCCTACTAGGATGTTCAATTGTTTGTCACAATGTGAATATTCCTTGGATATGACAAGTGGCACATTTCCTCTGACTTGAGATCACTTGTGTTTTCTAAATGATGATTGTCATTGTTTTGAGATAGTTCAATATCGTTTGAAACATAATGATTATAGACTATCTTGGATGGTGAGCTTGAGTCAGGTTAGAGCATTAGTGATAGACATAGGATTGCCGTCTCCTTGTTTAAGGAGTGTGATGTTCTAAAGGGGCCCCCTGGATGAGATGATTGAGAAAAGTGTATGGCCATACCCAGGTGACAGTGTTCATCTGATCTAATCATGCTCATCATATTGGAGTTACGAGCTTGACAGGCTTGTCCAATAAGAACATCCAGTGGCAAAGGAAATATGCATGCCTTGTGAATTGATTCACACTTGTGCTGTTTTTGGGTGTAGTCTTGGAAGACTCTTTCCTTTATATCGGGAGATAGTGATGTGTTGCTAGATACCTCTCACTGGTCGTGATAACGTGAGTTATCGTTACCGACGCTTAAAGGAAACCCTCAGGGTCGCACAATTTGATGATATGGCTTACTTAAGTCAGATCGTGTGGACTGAATTGTTCGGGTTCAGTTTAAAGGGATTTAATCTCTGATTGTAAGTGAGATCTGGTCTGATCATGTTTGATTGATTAGGGCTTGGGATCGGTAAGCTTCGATCGAGAGAACGGATGCTAGATCGGTCAGATCAGAAGCATCAAGAGATCGACGGTCAGATCAAGCACCTTAGGGTTTTAATGTGATCTGGACTAATTGCTTGGGTTATTTGGTTTATAGACCAGACCGAATTGAACCGGCTCTAGATGTGAGCGCTTGGTTCAAAGTAATGAGGAAAAATGCGATTGGTTCATGAGGGCATGAACACATGATCGCATGTAAGAGAGGTTGGCTATTTTTAGCAACCACGCCCCCCATGTTTACATGGAGCGCATCTCTTGTTGCCTCAACCTCTAATTCTCGTCGCTCTCTCTCGTAAGAGACTACTCTTTCACGTCTTGGAGACTCGAGAATCAAGCAAGGAAAGGCGATCTTCTTCCCTTCTCACGCGATCAAAGACACCTAGGAATCTTGCTAGCACAAGATATTCCGTAGGGAGTAAGCGCATCCTCATCTTGTGTGCGCGTCCTAAGGAGGAAATCTTCGTTGCTTTCTATCTTCCAAGGCGCCATCTTTAAATGGCATTGGTATGAATCGCATCTCCTTCTTTCATGTTTTAAAGGTTGATCATATATTGCATGTTTTCGATTCTTGAATCCGCTGCCTATCGAGTTTGCGCCAACTAGGGTTTCGCCCCCCTCTTGAAAGGGGTTCCCTTCAGACTGTACCCCGGCAGAGTTGCTGAATATGCTCTTGACTACAGAGTTGACTCTAAAGGGAAAGCCTTCATCCACTATCTTGATGGTTCCTTCTAGGAACAAGAAGAAAGGGAAGAAGGGCACGGCCCCTGTCAAGAACTACAACAAGGCTCTGAAACAAAAGGTTAAGAGGTCGAAGGAATACAGATGTTTCCACTGTGGCCAGCTGGGTCACTGGAAAAAGGACTGTAAAGCGCTCCAAGGAGATAAGAAGGGAAGTTTCGCTTCTGGCTCAGGTATTTTTGTGACTGAGGTCATGGTTTCTTCTTCCATATCATGGGTGTTGGACACTGCATGTGGAGTTCACATTTGTTCAAATGTACAGGAACTCAAGAGAAGAAGACAGGTGGGACAGCATGAGGTGGACCTACGAGTTGGAAACGGGGCACGGGTTGCTGCTATTGCTGTAGGCGTTTATTACATCTCTTTACCATCAGGACTTGTATTGGAACTGGACAATTGTTACTTTGTACCAAGCATTACGAAAAATATTATCTCTATTCCTGCTCTTGTCAGGAAAGGGTTTTCCTTTGAATGCAATATTTCAAAGTGTATTATTTCTTTTGATAATATTGTTTATGCTACTGGGTCGATTAACAATGGATTATTCATGTTGGACATGGAATGTTCTATACAACAAATTGATATTAAGAAAGCCAAGTATGATGATAATAGCACCTTGCTATGGCATAGTCGTTTAGGCCATATTAACAAGAAGCGCATTAAGCGGTTGCATGATCATGGACTGCTGGGATCTTTCTCCTATGAGGAGATTGATACATGTAAAGCTTGTTTAATGGGTAAAATGACGAAGTCTCCTTTTCCTAAGAAAGGTCAAAGGGCTTCAGGTTTACTTGACCTTATACACAGTGATGTGTGTGGGCCTTTCAGTAAACATGCCAGAGGTGGCTATCTATACTTCATTACCTTTACTGATGATTTCAGTAGATATGGGTATGTCTATCTAATGAGACATAAAAGTGAATCTTTTGACAAGTTCAAAGAGTTCAAGAATGAAGTACAGAATCAGCTAGGAACACCGCTGATCGAGGTGGTGAATACTTGAGTCGAGAGTTTACTGACTATCTGAAGGAGTGTGGGATTATCTCACTGCTCACTCCGCCAGGAACACCGCAATGGAATGGTATGTCCGAAAGGAGGAACAGAACCTTACTGGATATGGTTCGTTCTATGATGAGTCAGGCTACTCTACCTTACTCCTTTTGGGGATTTGCACTGGAAACAGCTGCAAAGGTACTAAACCGAGTGCCATCCAAGGCAGTTTCAAAGACGCCATATGAGTTATGGTATGGGAAATAGCCGAGCTTGACATTTAGTAAGATCTGGGGTTGCGAGGCTTATGTCAAAAAGCTCGCCTCTGGGAAACTAGAGAGCAGATCTGAGAAATGCATCTTTGTCGGTTACCCTAAGGAAACTAAGGGTTATTATTTCTTCGATCCCAAAGAGAACAAGGTGTTTGTTGCTCGGACGGCTATTTTTCTTGAGAAGGAATTTCTTCTGCAAGAGGCCAGTGGGAGAGAAATAAAGCTGGATGAGAATCCAGAAGAAGGACAAAATAGTCAAGCACAGTTGGATGAGCCTGAGCCAGTAGATCAGGTTACTGAACAACCTGAGGCTCAGATATCATGGGAACCGCGAAGATCGGGAAGGATCCGTCGACAGCCTGAGCGCTATGACGGAGTCTACATCATTGATGATGAACCCCTCACTTATGCGGATGCGGTCAGTGGACCGGAATCAGCGAGATGGCTTGAAGCTATGCGAGCCGAGATGGACTCCATGTCAGATAACCAAGTCTGGGATTTGGTTGATCCGCCTCCGGGAGTAATCCCTATAGGCTGTAAATGGATCTTCAAGAAGAAGATTGACATGGATGGTAACGTGGTTACCTATAAAGGCAGGCTAGTTGCGAAAGGTTTCAAACAAATCTACGGGATAGATTATGATGAAACTTTCTCTCCAGTAGCTATGTTCAAGTCTATTCGGATTATTCTCGCGATAGCAGCATATTATGATTATGAGATCTGGCAGATGGATGTGAAGACTGCTTTCCTTAATGGAAAACTAGATGAGGATGTGTATATGACACAACCTGAAGGTTTCACCAATCCATCAGATCGTCATAAAATATGCAAGTTAAAGAAGTCCATTTATGGACTTAAGCAAGCATCAAGAAGCTGGAATATTCTTTTTGATGAATCAATCTGTGAGTTTGGTTTCATCAAGAATGAAGATGACCCATGTGTATATAAGAGGTTTAGTGGGAGCGTAATTACTTTCCTAGTCCTCTACGTCGATGATATCTTAATCATTGGAAACGATATTCCTGAACTGCATGCGGTTAAAGCATGGTTAAGAAAATGTTTCCAGATGAAAGATTTAGGAGAAGCAGCCTATGTATTAGGTGTGAAGATCTACAGAGATAGATCTAAGAGGCTTCTCGGGCTGTGCCAGAGTACTTACATCGATAAAGTCCTGGAGAGATTTCATTTAGAAAATTCTAAAAGAGGATATCTTCCAGTCAGACATGGTCTGAATCTTTCGAAGAGTCAGTGTCCACTAACACAGACTGAGAAAGATGAAATGGACAATACGCCTTATGCTTCGGCTATTGGATCCATTATGTATGCGATGTTGTGTACTCGCCCAGACGTCGCTTACGGGTTAAGCGTGACCGGTCGGTTCCAAAGTAATCCAGGTCAGGCGCACTGGATTGCAGTCAAGAACATTTTGAAATATCTTCGGAGGACCAAAGATATGTTCTTGGTGTATGGTGGTCAGGAAGAACTCAGTATTGAAGGATATACTGATGCTTCGTTCCAATCTGACCAGGATGATTTCCGATCGCAATCAGGCTATGTTTTTAGCTTGAATGGAGGAGCAGTGGTGTGGAAAAGTTTCAAACAATCTATTGTTGCTGATTCCACAACAGAAGCCGAGTATGTTGCAGCCTCAGAAGCATCTAAGGAGGCAGTGTGGATTCGTAAGTTCATTCAGGAACTTGGTGTTGTTCCTTCAAGTGCAGATCCTTTGGTTATCTTCTGTGATAACACTGGAGCCATAGCACAGGCAAAGGAACCACGGTCGCACCAGAAGTCCAAGCACATACAGAGACGGTTTGACTTGATCCGGGAGATCATTGATCGTGGCAAGATCAAAGTCTGCAAGGTTCATACAGACGACAATCTGGCTGACCCGCTTACAAAGCCTCTGGCGCAGCAGAAGCATGAGAAGCACTGTAATAATATGGGTTTGAGATTTCTCAACCATTAGATTAAGTGCAAGTGGGAGATTGTTGGGGTATGCCCTTAAGGCTAATGTTTGAGGCCTTGGGATTATATCAGTATCATGTATAAACTTCATGTTTATAAAGGCAATGGTTGTTATTCAGGTTGTTACATTATCTGCTGCAATATGTATACTTCTGAATAATGTCTCAATGATGTTCAGCTAGGCTGACATGCAGTATAGTCCTTAGTCGAGATATCTTGGTGAACATGAGACAACATTGATATGATTAAGACTAATATGTGTTCTAATCTTATAGGATGCTTCGAGCATGGAATAAGATGTAGACTCATGGGTACATTGGATGTACTGGACAGACCCTACTAGGATGTTCAATTGCTTGTCACAATGTGAATAATCCTTGTATGCGAACAAGTGGCATACTTCCTCTGACTTGAGATCACTTGTGTTTCTAAATGATGATTGGCATTGTTTTGAGGTAGTTTGATATCATTTGAAACATAATGGTTATAGACTATCTTGGATGGTGAGCATGAGTCATGTTAGGGCGCTGGTGATAGACATAGGATTGCCATCTCCTAGTTTGGAGTGTGATGTTCTAAAGGGGCCCCCTGGATGAGATGATTGAGAAAGTGTATGGCCATACCTAGATGACTATGTTCATCTGATCTAATCATTCTCATCATATTGGAGTTACAGGCTTGACACACTTGTCCAATAAGAACATCCAGTGGCAAAGGAAACATGTATGCCTAGTGAAATGGATTCACACTTGTGAAGGGTTCCCACATAGGGGGCAAAACCCTAAAGTGGCGCAAACAAAAATGGGCAGCGGATTCAAGGGTTTCATAGGATCGATGAGCATGCATTATATGATCAACTTTTGAAGCATGAATAGAGAAGATGCGATTCATACCATGGCCATTTCTAGATGGTGCCTTGGAAGCAAGAGAACAACGAAGGTCTCCTCCAAATCGTCACACACAAGATGAGCGACGGCTTGCTTCTTGTCGTCCCTTGTGCTAGCAAGGATCGTCCAAGGTGTCTTTGATCGAAAGGAAAGGGAGAGAGCAACTCCTTGCTTGGCAAAAAAACTTTCCTCTTGTCGTCTCAACTTCTCTACACGAGATGTCTCTACTCGTCCAAACTAAGAGAGGGCGACAAAGGCGTGAAGAGGCGACGTGAGAGAGAGGTGGTCACGTTGTGACATGCTTTCTAAAAATAGAAAGCCAACAATTCATGCGACCATGAATTTTTCCCTCAACGCAAATTCCTCTTCAATTGAACCATGCGCTCATGTAATGAGCTGGTTCATTTCGGTTTGGCCCAAGACCAAATAAACCAAGCAATATGGTCTAGATCTCAATTAAACCCAAAGGCTCTTGATCTGACCGTCAATCTCTTGATGCTCCTGATCTGACCGATCCAGCATCCATTCTCTCAATCGAAGCTTACCGATCTTAAGCCCTAATCAATCAGACATGATCAGACCAGATCTCACTTACAATCAGAGATTAAATCCCTTTAAACTGAACCTGAACAATTCAGTCCACACGATCTGACTTAAGTAAGCCATTTCATCAAATTGTGCGACCCTGAGGGTTTCCTTTAAATGTCGGTAACGATAACTCACGTCATCACGATCAGTGAGGGGTATCTAGCAACACATCACTGTCTCCCGATATAAAGGAAAGAGTCTTCCAAGACTACACCCAAAAACAGCACAAGTGTGAATCAACTTCACTAAGCATACATATTTCCTTTGCCACTGGATGTTCTTATTGGACAAGCGTGTCAAGCTTGTAGCTCCAATATGATGAGCATGATTAGATCAGATGAACACAGTCATCTGGGTATGGCCATACACTTTCTCATCATCTCATCCAGGGGGCCCCTTTAGAACATCACACTCCTTAAACAAGGAGACGGCAATCCTATGTCTATCACTAGTGCCCTAACCTGACTCAAGCTCACCATCCAAGATAGTCTATAATCATTATATTTCAAATGATATTGAACTATCTCAAAACAATGACAATCATCATTTAGAAACACAAGTGATCTCAAGTCAGAGGAAATGTGCCACTTGATACAATCAAGGAATATTCACATTGTGACAAGCAATTGAATATCCTAGTAGGGTCTGTCCAGTACATCCAATGTACCCATGAGTCTACATCTTATTCCATGCTCGAAGCATCCTATAAGATTAGAACACATACTAGTCTTAACCATATCAAGGCTGTCTCATGTTCACCAAGATACATCGACTAAGGACATATAGCATGTCAGCCTAGCTGAACAGCATTGAGACATTATTCAGAAGTATATCTATTGCAGCAGATAATATAACAAACTGAATAATAACCATGCCTTTATAAACATAAGAGTTTATTACATGATACTGATACAATCCTTAGGCCTCAAACATTAGCCTTAAGGGCATACCCCAACAATCTCCCACTTGCACTTAATCTAATGGTTGAGAAATCTCAAACCCATATTATTACAGTGCTTCTCATGCTTCTGCTGCGCCAGAGGCTTAGTAAGCGGGTCTGCCAGAGTGTCATCTGTATGTACCTTGCAGACTTTGATCTCGCCACGATCAATGATCTCCCTGATCAAATGAAACCGTCTCTGTATGTGCTTGGACTTCTGGTGCGACCGTGGTTCCTTTGCCTGTGCGATTGCTCTAGTGTTATCACAGAAGATAACCAAAGGATCTGCACTCGAAGGAACAACACCAAGTTCTCTCACGAACTTACGAATCCACACTGCCTCCTTGGATGCTTCCGAGGCTGCAACATACTCGGCTTCTGTTGTGGAATCAGCAACAGTTGACTGTTTGAAACTCTTCCACACCACTGCTCCTCCATTCAAGCTAAAAACATAGCCTGATTGCGATCGGAAATCATCCTGGTCAGACTGGAACGAAGCGTCAGTATATCCTTCAATACTGAGTTCTTCCTGACCACCATATATCAAGAACATATCTTTGGTTCTCCGCAGATATTTTAAGATGTTCTTGACCGCAATCCAGTGTGCCTGACCTGGATTACTTTGGAACCGACTGGTCACGCTTAACCCGTAAGCGACGTTTGGGCGAGTACACAACATCGCATACATTATGGACCCAATAGCCGAAGCATAAGGCGTATTGTCCATTTCATCTTTCTCAGTCTGTGTTTGTGGACACTGACTCTTTGAAAGATTCAGACCATGTCTGACTGGAAGATATCCTCTTTTAGAATTCTCTAAATGAAATCTCCTCAGGACTTTATCGATGTAAGTACTCTGGCACAGCCCGAGAAGCCTCTTAGATCTATCCCTGTAGATCTTCACACCTAACACATAGGCTGCTTCTCCTAGATCTTTCATCTGGAAACATTTCCTTAACCATGCCTTAACCGCATGCATTTCAGGAATGTCATTTCCAATGATCAAGATATCATCGACGTAGAGGACTAGGAAAGTAATCACGCTCCCACTAAACCTCTTATATACACACGGGTCATCTTCGTTCTTGATGAAACCAAATTCAGTGACTGATTCATCAAAACGAATATTCCAGCTTCTTGATGCTTGTTTAAGTCCATAAATAGACTTCTTTAACTTGCATATCTTATGACGATCTGATGGATTAGTGAAACCTTCTGGTTGTGTCATATACACATCCTCATCCAAATTTCCATTCAGGAAAGCTGTTTTCACATCCATTTGCCAGATCTCATAATCATAATATGCTGCTATCGCGAAAAGAATCCGAATAGACTTAAACATAGCTACTGGTGAGAAAGTTTCATCATAATCTATCCCGTAGATTTGTTTGAAACCTTTCGCAACTAGCCTGCCTTTATAGGTAACCACGTTACCATCCATGTCAATCTTCTTCTTGAAGATCCATTTACAGCCTATAGGGATAACTCCAGGAGGCGGATCAACCAAATCCCAGACTTGGTTATCTGACATGGAGTCCATCTCGGCTCGCATAGCTTCAAGCCATCTCGCTGACTCCGGTCCACTGACTGCATCCGCATAAGTGAGGGGTTCATCATGATCAATGATGTAGACTCCGTCATAGCGCTCAGGCTGTCGACGGATCCTTCCCGATCTTCGCGGTTCCCGTGATATCTGAGCCTCAGGTTGTTCAATAACCTGTTCTACCGGCTCAGGCTCATCCAACTGTGCTTGAGCACTTTGTCCTTCTTCTGGATTCTCATCCAACTTTATTTCTCTCCCACTGGCCTCTTGTAGAAGAAACACCTTCTCAAGAAATATGGCCGTCCGAGCAACAAACACCTTGTTCTCTTTGGGATCGAAGAAATAATAACCCTTAGTTTCCTTAGGGTAACCGACAAAGATACATTTGTCAGATCTGCTCTCTAGTTTCCCAGAGGCGAGCTTTTTGACATAAGCCTCGCAGCCCCAGATCCTGATAAATGTCAAGCTTGGCTGTTTCCCATACCATAACTCATATGGCGTCTTTGAAACGGCCTTGGATGGCACTCGGTTTAGTACCTTTGCAGTTGTTTCCAGTGCAAATCCCCAAAAGGAGTATGGAAGAGTAGCCTGACTCATCATAGAACGAACCATATCAAGTAACGTTCTATTTCTCCTCTCGGACACACCATACCATTGGGGTGTTCCTGGCGGAGTGAGCTGTGAGATAATCCCACACTCCTTCAGATAGCAAGTAAACGCATGACTTAGGTATTCTCCACCTCGATCAGAACAAAGTGCCTTGATATTTCGGCCTAGCTGATTCTGTACTTCATTCTTGAACTCTTTGAACTTGTCAAAAGATTCACTTTTATGTCTCATTAAATAGACATACCCGTATCTACTGAAATCATCAGTAAAGGTAATGAAGTACTGATAGCCACCTCTGGCATGTTTACTAAATGGCCCACACACATCACTGTGTATAAGGTCAAGTAAACCTGAAGCCCTTTGACCTTTGTGAGGAAAAGGTGACTTCGTCTTTTTACCCATTAAACAAGCCTTGCATGTATCAATCTCCTCATAGGAGAATGATCCCAGCAGTCCATGATCATGCAACCGCTTAATGCGTTTCTTGTTAATATGGCCTAAACGACTATGCCATAGCAAGGTGCTGTCATCAGCATACTTGGCTTTCTTAATATCAATATTTTGTATAGAACATTCCATGTCCAACATGAATAACCCATTGTTAATTGAACCAGTTGCATAAACAATATTATCTAAAGATAAAACACACTTTGAAATATTGCATTCAAAGGAAAATCCCTTCCTGACAAGTGCAGGAATAGAGATAATATTTTTAGTAATACTGGGAACAAAGTAACAATTGTCTAGTTCCAATACAAGTCCAGATGGTAAAGAAATGAAATAGTCTCCTACAGCAACAGCAGCAACCCGTGCCCCGTTTCCAACGCGTAGGTCCACCTCATGCTGTCCCACCTGCCTTCTTCTCTTGAGTTCCTGTACATTTGAACAAATGTGAACTCCACATGCAGTGTCCAACACCCATGATATAGAAGAAGAAAACATGACCTCAGTCACAAAAATACCTGAGCCAGAAGCGAAGCTTCCCCTCTTATCTCCTTGGAGCGCTTTACAGTCCTTTTTCCAGTGACCCAGCTGGCCACAGTGGAAATATCTGTATTCCTTGGACCGCTTCACCTTTTGCTTCAGAGCCTTGCTGTAATTCTTGATAGGGATCTTGCCCTTCTTCCCCTTCTTCTTGTTCCTAGAAGGAACCATTAAGACAGAGGTCGAAGGCTTTCCCTTCAGAGTTTCCTCAGTAGTCAAGAGCATATTCAGCAGCTCTGCCGGAGTACAATCGATTTTGTTCATATTAAAGTTAATGATGAACGCGTCGAATGAAGGCGGGAGAGACTGCAGAATAATGTCTACAGCAAGCTCCTGATTGATGGTATGCCCCAGTTTCTCTAGAGCTTCCTTGTGCCCAATCATCTTGAGCACATGAGCTCCCACTGGGCTCCCTTCAGCCAGTTTGCTCTGAAAGAAAAGCTTTGTCAGATTATAGCGTTCTGTCCTCGCCTGTGCAGCATACAGCATCTTGAGGTTCGCTATAATTTCTATAGCCGACATATCCTCATGCTGACGCTGCAGCGGTGGCGTAATAGACGCTAGCATCAGGCAAGCGACATCAATGCTATCATTGACGTGCTTTTCATAGGCTTCCCGAACCGCCCTTGCGGCGTTCGGGGAGGGCTGAGGCGGTATCGCCGTCTCGAGGACATACAGTTTCCTCTCTGCCTTAAGAACGATCTTAAGGTGTCCGTAACAGTCTGAGAAGTTCGGCCCAGCAAACTTCTCCCTTTCCAATAGGGATCGCACATTGAAGCTCATGGTGTTCGTTGCTGCAGGTATCTACAACAATGCAAGAACAACAAAGTCAGTATCAATGTTAAGAATCAATCAGGACTTAAGAAAGATTCTTTATCTCACTATTTTATCTGGCTGAAAAATCCAGCAAAACAGCCCGAAAGAGTAGAACTCTTTTAGTGAGATGGGATCCAGATTTCATACTTGGTCTCCGCGTCCCGCTCAGGCGAGATAAGATGCACAGAGAGTACAAGCACTAATCTCTGGTAGGCTGCCCTAGCCAATCGCCAACCCGTGCGATTCCCCTTCATCTGGGCAATCCAGCAGACTGTGCCAACTGAGTTGGTACAACACAATCTCTGACCCCACAGATGGCTGCCTCCATGTGCTACCATATGCGCCACATATGTAGGCTACATGGTCAAGCTGACCCGACCTACTCCCTGGACCACCACGTGCTATGCTGAGCAACGAGAAGCGATAAATCCCTTCTCTGTAACACGCAAGTGTAATCCCGCACCGTCTGAAGATAGATGGACGTGCCCACTGAGTGGGTACAACACGGCTCCAACGATAATCAGAACAGTGAGGTTTCGCGTCAAAAGGCTAACGAGCTTGATATTTTAGCGTTGGATTTTAACGGTCTTTTATCTTCTTCACTATCATGCAATTCCTATGGTGATAGCAGAAGATAAATAAATCATGCTGTTCTACTTATTTAAACAATAAAAGAAAGCATGGATCTTATGTGGTAAAAGCCCATAGCCTAAGTAAGACCTTAAGATACTTAAGTCTTCACTTGCTTTTCTTCATGGGACTTTAGCTGCTCATCTGGCCCAAACCAGGGCCCAAGCGCCATTTGCAGCTGAGGTGCGCCCACCAGGGAAAATGCGCCTGGTCCCAGAGTCGAACCCTGGACCTCCCACCTGGTCAAGCCACTGCTGCATGCGCCTCTGCCAAGTGTGCTCTGTGCTCTTGTCTGATTAACTTACAAATTAATCTATCTAGACAAGATTGACTCGCAGGTCAATTACATTTTATAAATTAATTAAACTGTGATTCGCAGATCACAAAAATAAGAATTAATTTACAATAAAATTCCAGGCACGCAGGCCCCAGCACAGCACACATTAAACGGGCAGCCCACATAAGATTAAATAAACATACATATGGCATCCAATCAGCATGTGATCCAATCATGAAAAATAAAATTTTGAAAAAACCCCATTGAGATTAATTTTATTTTTCCTTATTTGCCCTACAACCTTACAACGATCCATTACTAGGGATCCACTCATCCAACCTAGTCAGATCCACTGCCCTTGCATGCACCAAGTCCTAACTGACTTGAGTCGACCAAAAGGTCAACCATGCATGCGCCAGGGCTGAACAACCCTCATGAGATCTGGCAAGCGGGTGTGACCCCGGGCCTAACTCATGTGTGTTCACTATTCGTCTCAATCAGACATCGCTACACGCCTGTCTGCAGTCGACCTGTAGCCACCAGATGCTCGCGCACAGGTGCTATCTGGTCAACCCATCAAGGCTGTCAGATGGTCTGATCAGACTATTGGATCTAACCTAGGGGATGACTTCAACCCTAATAACCCGTCTAAGGGTTTACAGTAAGGCCTTAGATCTATAGTGAGTCGCGCATGTCTTATAGTTTTGATAAAACAAAGATGCGCCTACATGCCAACATACATGCGCAAATGAAACATAAAATAGGTTTCGGCATGATACAAGTTAACATGATAAATTTACGCATGATATAGATCTAAGCATTCATGGAACACAAAATCAAAGCAATCATATAAATATGCATGAAACCTCGCTCTGATACCAATTGAAGGGTTCCCACATAGGGGGCGAAACCCTAAAGTGGCGCAAACAAAAATGGGCAGCGGATTCAAGGGTTTCATAGGATCGATGAGCATGCATTATATGATCAACTTTTGAAGCATGAATAGAGAAGATGCGATTCATACCATGGCCATTTCTAGATGGCGCCTTGGAAGCAAGAGAACAACGAAGGTCTCCTCCAAATCGTCACACACAAGATGAGCGACGGCTTGCTTCTTGTCGTCCCTTGTGCTAGCAAGGATCGTCCAAGGTGTCTTTGATCGAAAGGAAAGGGAGAGAGCAACTCCTTGCTTGGCAAAAAAACTTTCCTCTTGTCGTCTCAACTTCTCTACACGAGATGTCTCTACTCGTCCAAACTAAGAGAGGGCGACAAAGGCGTGAAGAGGCGACGTGAGAGAGAGGTGGTCACGTTGTGACATGCTTTCTAAAAATAGAAAGCCAACAATTCATGCGACCATGAATTTTTCCCTCAACGCAAATTCCTCTTCAATTGAACCATGCGCTCATGTAATGAGCTGGTTCATTTCGGTTTGGCCCAAGACCAAATAAACCAAGCAATATGGTCTAGATCTCAATTAAACCCAAAGGCTCTTGATCTGACCGTCAATCTCTTGATGCTCCTGATCTGACCGATCCAGCATCCATTCTCTCAATCGAAGCTTACCGATCTTAAGCCCTAATCAATCAGACATGATCAGACCAGATCTCACTTACAATCAGAGATTAAATCCCTTTAAACTGAACCTGAACAATTCAGTCAACACGATCTGACTTAAGTAAGCCATTTCATCAAATTGTGCGACCCTGAGGGTTTCCTTTAAATGTCGGTAACGATAACTCACGTCATCACGATCAGTGAGGGGTATCTAGCAACACATCACTGTCTCCCGATATAAAGGAAAGAGTCTTCCAAGACTACACCCAAAAACAGCACAAGTGTGAATCAACTTCACTAAGCATACATATTTCCTTTGCCACTGGATGTTCTTATTGGACAAGCGTGTCAAGCTTGTAGCTCCAATATGATGAGCATGATTAGATCAGATGAACACAGTCATCTGGGTATGGCCATACACTTTCTCATCATCTCATCCAGGGGGCCCCTTTAGAACATCACACTCCTTAAACAAGGAGACGGCAATCCTATGTCTATCACTAGTGCCCTAACCTGACTCAAGCTCACCATCCAAGATAGTCTATAATCATTATATTTCAAATGATATTGAACTATCTCAAAACAATGACAATCATCATTTAGAAACACAAGTGATCTCAAGTCAGAGGAAATGTGCCACTTGATACAATCAAGGAATATTCACATTGTGACAAGCAATTGAATATCCTAGTAGGGTCTGTCCAGTACATCCAATGTACCCATGAGTCTACATCTTATTCCATGCTCGAAGCATCCTATAAGATAAGAACACATACTAGTCTTAACCATATCAAGGCTGTCTCATGTTCACCAAGATACATCGACTAAGGACATATAGCATGTCAGCCTAGCTGAACAGCATTGAGACATTATTCAGAAGTATATCTATTGCAGCAGATAATATAACAAACTGAATAATAACCATGCCTTTATAAACATAAGAGTTTATTACATGATACTGATACAATCCTTAGGCCTCAAACATTAGCCTTAAGGGCATACCCCAACAACTTGTGCTGTGGTTTGGGTGTAGTCTTGGAAGACTCTTTCCTTTATATCGGGAGACAGTGATGTGTTGCTAGATACCCCTCACTGATCGTGATAACGTAAGTTATCGTTACCGACATTTAAAGGAAACCCTTAGGGTCGCACAATTTGATGATATAGCTTACTTAAGTCAGATCGTGTGGACTGAATTATTTTGGTTCAGTTTAAAGGGATTTAATCTCTGATTGTAAGTGAGATCTGGTCTGATCATGTTTGATTGATTAGGGCTTGAGATCGGTAAGCTTCGATCGAGAGAATTGATGCTAGATCGGTGAGATCAGGAGCATCAAGAGATGAACGGTTGGATCTTGAACCTTTAGGGTTTATTGTGATCTGGACCAGATGCTTGGGTTTATTTGGTCTTTGAACCAAACCAAAATGAACCGGCTCATTATGTGAGCGCATGGTTCAAAGGGAAGAGGAAAATGCGATTGGGGTAAACCCATGGTCGCATGAAGAGGTGGCTTGCTATTTTTAGAAGCCATGATCTCAAGTTGAGACCACGCCTCACGTTTGAGGTTTTTGCCTCTATTCTCGCCTCTCCTCTTCTCTCGTAGCTACTTGCTCTCTCGTGTGGTGAAGAAGGCTCACGCCAAGGAGGAGAGTGATACGCCAAGCAGGAATTGATCTCATCCCCTTCCATTCGATCAGGACTCTTGGAGATCTTTGCTAGCACAAGGAACGCCAAGGAGGAAGCGATCTCATTTGTGTGCGTCTACTTTGGAGGAGAGCGGCATCACTCTCTGCTTCCAAGTCGCCATCCAAGAAATGGCATTGGTAAGAATTTTTGCATTCTATACAAGTTGATCATATGTCATATTAGCGATCCTAGGAAACCCTAGATTCCGCCTTGCATAGATTTATATCTGCATGCATAGGGTTTCGCCCCCCCTGGGGACTTTCAACCACAAGTAATAATTAGTGATGGAGGCTCACACTTCATAGAACATAAGTTCTTGGCTTTGCTTAGAAAGTATGGGGTAAATCATAAAGTTGCCACACCTTATCATCCCCAAACAAGTGGACAAGTTGAGGTATCAAATAGAGAGATCAAGGGAATTTTGGAAAAGACTGTGTCACGCACGAGAAAAGATTGGGCATCCAAACTTGATGATGCACTTTGGGCTTACCGAACTGCTTTCAAAACTCCAATAGGTATGTCTCCTTTTCAATTGGTTTATGGTAAATCTTGTCATCTACTTGTAGAGCTCGAGCATAGGGCGTTCTAGGAGATCAAAGCACTAAATTTTGACTTAAAGAATGCGGGGAGAAACGAAGGTTACAATTGAACGAGCTAGATGAGATTAGACTCTCCGCTTACGAAAATGTGAAAATTTATACAGAGAGGACTAAAAGATGGCATGATCGACATATTTTCAGAAGGGAATTCCAACCAGGAGACTTTGTTTTTTTGTTTAATTCTAGATTGAGGCTTTTTCCTGGTAAACTTAAATCTCGATGGTTTGGACCTTTTCAGGTGAAGAAAACTTACCCCTACGGAGCTGTGGATATATGGAGTGATGAAACAGGATATTTTAAATTTAACGGGCAGAGATTTAAGCAATATTATCAAGAAGAACTGATTGAAGAAAAGGAAAAAATTTATCTTGAATAACCACAAACAGATCCAAATGCAGAACGGTCAAGCTAATGACCATTTAAATTAATGCTTCTTGGGAGGCAACCCAAGTACTCTTAGTTTAATTTCTTTTATTTTAGTTTATTTTTAGAGTTATTTTTTCTTCTCTTTTTGCAGGTAAATTTGAGTTTGGTACAAAAATACGGCACCGCCGTAATGCAAATTACAGGCCGTAATTTTGGTCCGTTTTCAACCAGAAAGTTTTATCACTTTTACTGTGCTACCGTAATGAGATTTACGGGCAGTAATTTCATGAAATTTTCATACATAAAGTTTTTGAGATTTGGCTCATATTACGGTAGTACCGTAAACATTTTTACGGTACCATAATTTTAGTTTATTTCAAAAAAAAATAAGGGGTTTGGATCCGAGGACACGAAGGAGATTGGATCTGACGCGGACAAGTAGAGCTCTATGAGTATCTTTTTCCTACTTATTTGCATTTCATCTTTTATATTTTACTGATGGTTCATGTGTTCATAGGGAAGGATAGCTCCTTCAAACTTCTTGTGTCCGCCGATGCTATCTTACCTTGCTTTTGTTTGACTCTCTCATGATTCGATTGGGTAGTCTTAACATATTCTGAATTTGAATTTCTGATATTGATTCAATTGGGTTGTATAATGATTGATATTATGTTGATATTGAGCACCTTGTGGGTGTATATTGATGCATGATGGATTGTATGAATTTATTTCTGAATGGATATATGCAAAATTTTCTCTTGTTATGGTTTTATGCTGTAATGTTATAGTATGGTCTATTTCTGAAAATTCTATTGATAGTATGATTTTCTTGATGATAAATTTGTCAAATGCCTGTGATTAAGGATAGACCTATTATGTTGAATTTATTTCTTTAATATATATCCGTCTATTGGAATTTTTCATTGGTTGATGCATGAGATTTTGGGTAGATATATTATTTGATGAATTTAATCTAAAGGTAATGCTACTTCTTTAAATAAAACAAGCATATGAGTGTTATTTTTGAATTGATATTGATTGATTAATCTAGTTGATATTTAGTCTATTTTGCTATTTGTTAGGAAGAAAAATTCCAAGATCCAATTTTAAGAGAGGTGATGTTGGGGTATGCCCTTAAGGCTAATGTTTGAGGCCTTGGGATTGTATAAGTATCATGTAATAAACTCTTAAGTTTATAATAAGGCATGGTTGTTATTCAGGTTGTTACCTTGTCTGCTGTAATAAGTGTACTTCTGAATAATGTCTCAAAGCTGTTCAGCTAGGCTGACAGGCTATAAGTCCTTAGTCGAGATATCTTGGTGAACATGAGACAGCCTTGATATGATGGAGACTAATATGAGTGCTAATCTTATAGGATGCTTCGAGCATGGAATAAGATGTAGACTCATGGGTACATTGGATGTACTGGACAGACCCTACTGGGATATTGCATTGCTTGTCACAATGTGAATGATCCCTGTAAGCAGCAAGTGGCACATGTCCTTTGACTTGAGATCACTTGTGTTTCTAAATGATGATTGTCATTGTTTTGAGGTAGTTCAATATCATTTGAAATATAATGATTATAGACTATCTTGGATGGTGAGCTTGAATCAGGTTAGGGCACTAGTGATAGATAAAGGATTGCCGTCTCCTTGTTTAAGGAGTGTGATGTTCTAAAGGCCCCCCTATATGAGATGATTGAGGTAGTGTATGGCCATACCCAGATGACTATGTGCATCTGATCTAATCATGCTCATCGTATTGGAGTTACAAGCTTGACATGCTTGTCCAATAAGAACATCCAGTGGCAAAGGACATATGTGTGCCTTGTGAGTTTTGATTCACACTTGTGTCATGGTTTGGGTGTAGTCTTGGAAGACTATTTCCTTTATATCGGGAGACAGTGATGTGTTGCTAGATACCCCTCACTGATCGTGATAACGTAAGTTGTCGTTACCGACATTTAAAGGAAACCCTTAGGGTCGCACAATTTGATGATATGGCTTTCTTGAGTCAGATCGTGTGGACTGAATTGTATGGGTTCAGTTTAAAGGGGTTTAATCTCTGATTGCAAGTGAGATCTAGCCTGATCATGTTTGATTGATTAGGGCTTTAGATCGGTAAGCTTCGATCGAGAGAGATGATGCTAGATCGGTGAGATCAGGAGCATCAGGAGATGAACGGCTAGATCATGAGCCATTTGGTTCATAGAGGGTCTAGACCATGCCTTGGCTTGGCTTGGTTTGAGTTTGGTCTTTGGGCCAAATCGAATTGAACCAAAGCATGAACCGGTTCACTAGGTGAACGCATGGTTCATCAAGAGGGGCATTTTGGCGTTGGAGAGTGGCTTCATGACTTTCCATTTTGGGAAGTCATGTAACGTCATTTTGTCTTGATGTCGCCGAAGTGCATTTGCTCTCTTGTCTTTGCGTTTTGTTTTTTGGAAAAAAAGAGAGCTTGCTTGCCATCTCGTGTGGAAGGAAGTGGACGACAAGAACAAGCGCTCGGCCAAGGAAACTTCTCCATCATCCTAACATTCGATCAAGGACACCTTGCGCATCCTTGCTAGCACAAGGAGATCCAAGGAGAAGCCATCTTCTCTTGTGTGTGATTATCTTCGGAGAAGGGGCACTTGCGCCTTTGCTTCCAAAGCTCCATCTAAACCGAGATGGCTATGGTATGAGTGTCAACTTCACCAAGTTGAACATATGTTTATGCTAAGATTCTTGAAAACCTTTTGCTTCCGCTTGCAATGGTGATGCGCCACCCCTTTAAGGTTTTCGCCCCCCTCTTGAAAGGGATTTTGTTTACTTGCGCTCCCCCATGAAGGGGACACTTCAATTGGTATCAGAGGGCCGGTTGAAGCATAATCATATGATTGCTTGATATACTATGTGATCCATGTTTGCGCATCTACATGTATGTTGATCTTGTTTGACATATGTTATCTCTTCATGCGAGTATGCTAGATAATAGTATGTTTATATTTGCGCATGTATGAGAGTTATGTTGATTGGCGCATATATGTTGGTTGCGGTTATACCATGTTGTTGTTGTTTTTCTAAAACCTAAATGACATGCGCGCCCAACTAGATCTAAGATGTACCTATTGTAAACCCTTAGATGGGTTGATGGGGTTGAAAGCTTCATCTAGAATGGATCAAACTAGTCTGATCAGACCATCTGACAGCCTAGATGGGTTGACCAGATAGCACCTGTGCGCAAGCACGAGGTGGCTATAGGTCGACTGCATCCAAGGCGTGTAGCGAGGTCTGATTGAGACAACTTCTGAACACACTTGAGTTAGGCCCGGGGTCACACCCGCTTGCCAAAACTCATGAGGGTGGTTCAGCCCTTGGCGCATGCATGGTTGACCATCAGGTCAACTCGGGTCAGTTAGGACTCGGTGCATGCAAGGGAAAAGGATCTATCTAGATGGATGAGTGGATCCCTATCAATGGACCATTGTAAGGTTGTAGGGCACATAAGGAAATTAAAAGTGATGCCTATGGGGTTTTCAAAATTTAATTTCTTGATTGGATCACATGATGATTGAAACCATATGCTTGTTTATTTACTCTTATGTGGGTTGCCCTATTGTGTGCTGTGCTGGGGCCTGTGAGCCTGGATTTAAAATTGTAAATTAATTTGTGATCTGCGAATCACATTGTACTTAATTTATAATGTATTGTTGACCTGCGAGTCAACCTTGTCTAGATAGATCAAAAATGTATTTTGATTAGACAAGAGCACAAAGGCACACATCCAAGAGGAGCATTCACCTGGTGGCGCACCTGAGGTGCTCTTGGCGCTAGAGCCCTAGGTTGGACCAGATGTGAGGCCAAGGAGCTCAAGTGAAGACTTAAAGTAAAATTAAGGTCTTACTAGGGTTCATGGGCTTTTACCACATAAGATCATGCTTTCTACTTATTGCTAATAATTAGAATTGCATGTTTAAGTTTATCTTCTGCTATAGCCATAGGACATGCCTGATAGTAAGAAGATAAAAGACCGTTAAAATCCAACGCTAATATATCAAGCTCGTAAGCCTTCTGACGCGAAACCTCACCGTTCTGACTATCGTTGGAGCCGTGTTGAACCCACTCAGTGGGCACGTCCATCTATCTTCAGACGGTGCTGGATTACACCTGCGTGTTACAGAGCAGGGATTTATCCCTTCTCGTTGCTCAGCATAGCACGTGGTGGTCCAGGGAGTAGGTCAGGTCAGCTTGACCATGTAGACTACATATGTGGCGCATATGGTAGCACATGGAGGCAGCCATCTCTGGGATCAGAGACTGTGTTGTACCAACTCAGTTGGCACAGTCTGCTGGATTGCCAAGATGAAGGGGAATCGCACGGGTTGGGCGATTGGCTGGGACAGCCTACCAGAAATTAGTGCTTGTCATCTCTGTGCATCTTATCTCGCTTGAGCGGGACGCGGAGACCAAGTATGAAATCTGGATCCCATCTCACTAAAAGAGTGTTACTCTTTCGGACTGTTTACTGGATTTTTCAGTCAGACAAAATAGTGAGAAAAGAATCTTTCTTAAGTCCTGGATTGATTCTGAAACATTGATACTGACCTTGCTGTTCTTGCCTGTTGTAGATTCCTGCAGCAACGAACACCATGAGCTTCAATGTGCGATCCCTACTGGAAAGGGAGAAGTTTGCTGGGCCGAACTTCTCTGACTGGTTCGGACACCTTAAGATTGTTCTTAAGGCAGAGAGGAAACTGTATGTCCTCGAGACGGCGATACCGCCGCAGCCCGCTCCGAACGCCGCAAGGGCGGTTCGGGATGCCTACGAAAAGCACGTCAATGATAGCATTGATGTCGCTTGCCTGATGCTAGCGTCTATGACGCCACCGCTGCAGCGTCAGCATGAGGATATGTCGGCTATAGAAATTATAGCGAACCTCAAGATGCTGTATGCTGCACAGGCGAGGACTGAGCGCTATAATCTGACGAAGCTCTTCTTTCAGAGCAAACTGGCTGAGGGGAGCCCAGTGGGAGCTCATGTGCTCAAGATGATTGGGCACAAGGAGGCTCTAGAGAAACTGGGGCATACCGTCAACCAGGAGCTTGCTGTGGACATTATTCTACAGTCTCTTCCGCCTTCTTTCGATGCGTTCATCATTAATTTTAATATGAACAAAATCGATTGTACGCCGGCAGAGCTGCTGAATATGCTCTTGACAACTGAGGAAACTCTGAAGGGTAAGCCTTCAACCTCTGTCTTAATGGTTCCTTCAAGGAACAAGAAGAAGGGGAAGAAGGGCAAGACCCCTGTCAAGAATTACAGCAAGGGCCTGAAACAGAAGGTGAAGCGGTCGAAGGACAACAGGTGTTTCCACTGTGGCCAGCTGGGTCACTGGAAAAAGGACTGTAAAGCGCTCCAAGGAGATAAGAGGGGAAGCATCGCTTCTGGCTCAGGTATATATGTGACTGAGGTCATGTTATCTTCTTCTACCATTTCATGGGTGTTGGACACCGCATGTGGAGTTCACATTTGTTCAAATGTGCAGGAACTCAAGAGAAGAAGGCAGGTGGGACAGCATGAGGTAGACCTACGAGTTGGAAACGGGGCACGGGTTGCTGCTGTTGCTGTAGGAGACTATTTCATTACTTTACCATCTGGCATTGTATTAGAATTGAACAATTGTTATTTTGTACCAAGTATCACCAAGAATATTATCTCCATTCCTGCTCTAGTCAGGAAAGGATTTGCCTTTGAATGCAAGATTTCAAAGTGTGTTTTAACTTTTGATAATATTGTGTATGCGACTGGTTCAATTAACAATGGGTTATACATGTTGGACATGGAAAATTCTATACAAAACATTGATAATAAGAAAGCCAAGTATGCTGATGACAGCACCTTGCTATGGCATAGTCGTTTAGGCCATATAAACGAGAAGCGCATTAAGCGGTTGCATGATCATGGACTGCTGGGATCATTCTCCTATGAGGAAATTGATACATGCAAAGCTTGTTTGATGGGTAAAATGATGAAGTCTCCTTTTCTTCACAAAGGGCAAAGGACTTCAGGTTTACTGGACCTTATACACAGTGATGTGTGTGGGCCATTTAGTAAACATGCCAGAGGTGGCTATCAGTACTTCATTACCTTTACTGATGATTTCAGTAGGTATGGGTATGTCTATTTAATGAGACATAAAAGTGAATCTTTTGACAAGTTCAAAGAGTTCAAAAATGAAGTACAAAATCAGCTAGGCCGAAATATCAAGGCACTTCGTTCTGATCGAGGTGGTGAATACCTGAGTCATGCGTTTACTGACTATCTGAAGGAGTGTGGGATTATCTCACAGCTCACTCCGCCAGGAACACCGCAGTGGAATGGTGTGTCCGAGAGGAGAAATAGAACGTTACTTGATATGGTTCGTTCTATGATGAGTCAGGCTACTCTTCCATATTCCTTTTGGGGTTTTGCACTGGAAACAGCTGCAAAGGTACTAAACCGAGTGCCATCCAAGGCAGTTTCAAAGACGCCATATGAGTTATGGTATGGGAAACAGCCTAGCTTGACATTTATCAGGATCTGGGGTTGCGAGGCTTATGTCAAAAAGCTCGCCTCTGGGAAACTGGAAAGCAGATCTGAGAAATGTATCTTTGTCGGTTACCCTAAGGAAACTAAGGGTTATTATTTCTACGATCCCAAAGAGAACAAGGTTTTTGTTGCTCGGACGGCCATATTTCTTGAGAAGGAGTTTCTTCTGCAAGAGGCCAGTGGGAGAGAAATAAAGCTGGATGAGATTCCAGAGGAAGGACAAAGTAGTCAAGCAGAGTTGGATGAGCCTGAGCCGGTAGATCAGGTTATTGAACAACCTGAGGCTCAGATATCACGGGAACCGCGAAGATCGGGTAGGATCCGTCGACAGCCTGAGCGCTATGATGGAGTCTACATCATTGATAATGATGAACCCCTAACTTATGCGGATGCGGTCAGTGGACCGGAGTCAGCTAGATGGCTTGATGCTATGCGAGCCGAGATGGACTCCATGTCAGATAACCAAGTCTGGGATTTGGTTGATCCGCCTCCGGGAGTAATCCCTATAGGCTGTAAATGGATCTTCAAGAAGAAGATTGACATGGATGGTAACGTGGTTACCTATAAAGGCAGACTAGTTGCGAAAGGTTTCAAACAAATCTACGGGATAGATTATGATGAAACTTTCTCTCCTGTAGCCATGTTTAAGTCTATTCGGATTCTTTTCGCGATAGCAGCATATTACGACTATGAGATCTGGCAGATGGATGTGAAAACAGCTTTCCTTAATGGAAATCTGGATGAGGATGTGTATATGACACAACCTGAGGGTTTCACTAATCCAGCAGATCGTCATAAAATATGCAAGTTAAAGAAGTCCATTTATGGACTTAAACAAGCATCAAGAAGCTGGAACATTCGTTTTGATGAATCAATCTCTGAGTTTGGTTTCATCAAGAACGAGGATGACCCGTGTGTATATAAGAGGTTTAGTGGGAGCGTGATTACATTCCTAATCCTCTACGTCGATGATATCTTGATCATTGGAAATGATATTCCTGAACTGCATGCTGTTAAAGCATGGTTAGGAAAATGTTTCCAGATGAAAGATTTGGGAGAAGCAGCCTATGTACTAGGTGTGAAGATCTACAGGGATAGATCTAAGAGGCTTCTCGGGCTGTGCCAGAGTACTTACATCGATAAGGTCCTGGAGAGATTCCATTTAGAGAATTCTAAACGTGGATATCTTCCAGTCAGACATGGTCTGAATCTTTCGAAGAGTCAGTGTCCACAAACACAGACTGAGAAAGATGAAATGGACAATACGCCTTATGCTTCGGCTATTGGGTCCATTATGTATGCGATGTTGTGTACTCGCCCAGACGTCGCTTACGGGTTAAGCGTGACCAGTCGATTCCAAAGTAATCCAGGTTTGGCGCACTGGATTGCGGTCAAGAACATCTTAAAATATCTGCGGAGGACCAAAGATATGTTCTTGATATATGGTGGTCAGGAAGAACTCAGTATAGAGGGATATATTGACGCTTCGTTCCAGTCGGACCAGGATGATTTCCGATCGCAATCAGGCTATGTTTTTAGCTTGAATGGTGGAGCAGTGGTGTGGAAGAGTTTCAAACAGTCTACTGTTGCTGATTCCACAACTGAAGCCGAGTATGTTGCAGCCTCGGAAGCATCCAAGGAGGCAGTGTGGATTCGTAAGTTCGTGAGAGAACTTGGTGTCGTTCCTTCGAGTGCTGATCCTTTGGTTATCTTCTGTGATAACACTGGAGCAATCGCACAAGCAAAGGAACCACGGTCGCACCAGAAGTCCAAGCACATACAGAGACGGTTTCACTTGATCCGGGAGATCATTGATCGAGGCGAGATCAAGATTTGCAAGGTTCATACAGATGACAATCTGGCAGACCCGCTTACCAAGCCTCTGGCGCAGCAGAAGCATGAGAAGCACTGTAATAATATGGGTTTGAGATTTCTCAACCATTAGATTAAGTGCAAGTGGGAGATTGTTGGGGTATGCCCTTAAGGCTAATGTTTGAGGCCTTGGGATTGTATAAGTATCATGTAATAAACTCTTAAGTTTATAATAAGGCATGGTTGTTATTCAGGTTGTTACCTTGTCTGCTGTAATAAGTGTACTTCTGAATAATGTCTCAAAGCTGTTCAGCTAGGCTGACAGGCTATAAGTCCTTAGTCGAGATATCTTGGTGAACATGAGACAGCCTTGATATGATGGAGACTAATATGAGTGCTAATCTTATAGGATGCTTCGAGCATGGAATAAGATGTAGACTCATGGGTACATTGGATGTACTGGACAGACCCTACTGGGATATTGCATTGCTTGTCACAATGTGAATGATCCCTGTAAGCAGCAAGTGGCACATGTCCTTTGACTTGAGATCACTTGTGTTTCTAAATGATGATTGTCATTGTTTTGAGGTAGTTCAATATCATTTGAAATATAATGATTATAGACTATCTTGGATGGTGAGCTTGAATCAGGTTAGGGCACTAGTGATAGATAAAGGATTGCCGTCTCCTTGTTTAAGGAGTGTGATGTTCTAAAGGCCCCCCTATATGAGATGATTGAGGTAGTGTATGGCCATACCCAGATGACTATGTGCATCTGATCTAATCATGCTCATCGTATTGGAGTTACAAGCTTGACATGCTTGTCCAATAAGAACATCCAGTGGCAAAGGACATATGTGTGCCTTGTGAGTTTTGATTCACACTTGTGTCATGGTTTGGGTGTAGTCTTGGAAGACTATTTCCTTTATATC
This sequence comes from Costus lasius, assembly GCA_027563935.2. Taxonomy (NCBI): domain Eukaryota; kingdom Viridiplantae; phylum Streptophyta; class Magnoliopsida; order Zingiberales; family Costaceae; genus Costus; species Costus lasius. Next base: position 56,687,378 of record CM050454.1, on the reverse strand, counting down.
GGGAGACAGTGATGTGTTGCTAGATACCCCTCACTGATCGTGATAACGTAAGTTGTCGTTACCGACATTTAAAGGAAACCCTTAGGGTCGCACAATTTGATGATATGGCTTTCTTGAGTCAGATCGTGTGGACTGAATTGTATGGGTTCAGTTTAAAGGGGTTTAATCTCTGATTGCAAGTGAGATCTAGCCTGATCATGTTTGATTGATTAGGGCTTTAGATCGGTAAGCTTCGATCGAGAGAGATGATGCTAGATCGGTGAGATCAGGAGCATCAGGAGATGAACGGCTAGATCATGAGCCATTTGGTTCATAGAGGGTCTAGACCATGCCTTGGCTTGGCTTGGTTTGAGTTTGGTCTTTGGGCCAAATCGAATTGAACCAAAGCATGAACCGGTTCACTAGGTGAACGCATGGTTCATCAAGAGGGGCGTTTTGGCGTTGGAGAGTGGCTTCATGACTTTCCATTTTGGGAAGTCATGTAACGTCATTTTGTCTTGATGTCGCCGAAGTGCATTTGCTCTCTTGTCTTTGCGTTTTGTTTTTTGGAAAAAAAGAGAGCTTGCTTGCCATCTCGTGTGGAAGGAAGTGGACGACAAGAACAAGCGCTCGGCCAAGGAAACTTCTCCATCATCCTAACATTCGATCAAGGACACCTTGCGCATCCTTGCTAGCACAAGGAGATCCAAGGAGAAGCCATCTTCTCTTGTGTGTGATTATCTTCGGAGAAGGGGCACTTGCGCCTTTGCTTCCAAAGCTCCATCTAAACCGAGATGGCTATGGTATGAGTCTCAACTTCACCAAGTTGAACATATGTTTATGCTAAGATTCTTGAAAACCTTTTGCTTCCGCTTGCAATGGTGATGCGCCACCCCTTTAAGGTTTTCGCCCCCCTCTTGAAAGGGATTTTGTTTACTTGCGCTCCCCCATGAAGGGGACACTTCAGGTGACTCCCTTACTTGGCACTGCACAAAATTGGCAATGGTACCTAAGACATGGGTTGAAGTCAAAATAAAAAAAATGATGAGAAAAAAGAAAAGATCAAGAGATTGACTCTTTGTCTTGGCACCATGTTGATTTGCGGTGGTACCAAAGTTAAAAGTTTAAGTCCAAACCATGGAGAGAAATCGTTTCACATTAACTCCACTATCTCATGGAAAATTCTTCTTACCTTTGAGATATGAGTTCTTGTACATTAGTTATGTGATCAGTGTACTCCAATTTCATCACTAGAAAAAAGGTGGTAATCGAATTAGAGAATGTGAACGATACAAAAAAAAAGGGAGGAACTTAAAAATTTTGTGTGGAAAAAAGATCTTGGAATCCTATTCCTGTAAACAAAAGTATGGTAGATTTGAACTAAAACTAGGTGAAATCTTGAGATTGAGATTCTTATTATACAAGTTGCGAAATTTTATTTGATTAAGTTGTGGATCTTGAGGAATGAATTCAGAAGATGATATGTTTATTTGAAATTTTATGAAGCAATTGGTGAATTCTTCCATTGGCGATTATATTTTAGAAATTTATTCCTCATAAGAAAGTTTATTCCTTTTATCAGTTTTTGATTTTGCTTGTGGACAAGCAAAGTTTGAGCCTCATGTATTTGATGACACAAAAATTCTTAGTATATTTTGTGTCATTTTATATGTCTTTTTGTTTCACATTCATGCTCTTTTACTTATTTTTATGCTTTATTTTTCAAATATTACAGAATCTACACCTTTTTCTATTTTTGATCATTTTCAAGTAAAAAGACATTATTTTAAGGCGTTTTCAAGCAATTCAGATGCATAGATGAATTCCCATCATCAGGAGAAGATTACTTGTCAAATTTCACGTAAATCAGAGCTTAAGACCAAAAATACGATAGGGCCGTAATTAATTTTATGGTACTGTGGTTTTACTGAACCTACAGAATAAACCATGACACTACCGTAATTTTTGAGCACTACCATATTTTGGGTCGATTTCTATACATAAAGTTTTGCAGCTTTTACGGCACTATCGTAAACCATATTACGGGTCGTAATTTGGGTTGATTTCCGACCAGAGAGTTTTGCAGATTTTACGGCACTACCATAATGTATATTACGGGCTGTAATTTTAGGAGATTTTCTTACAGAATATTTTGCACAATCACGACACTGCCATGGTTCTTTTCACGGCCCATGTTTCTTTCCAGATTCTTCACATAATAAAATACGACACTGCTGTAATCAAAATCACGGCCGTAATTTCAACCTAGGCGGCCGATTTTCTTGGTCAAATTGAAGCCCAATTTTTGCGCGGATGATTGCGGACGATCTAGACCATCAATTGGAGATCCGTAAAAAGAAAAATACTGCCAGACGGAGGAGACGAGACATACATGAAATGCCCAATTTTGATCAACGTTTGAGGGAGAAATCGGGATCTTCACCGCCGCCCTAGGTTTCACCGCAGTGAAGTATACAATGCATCTCCGTCTGCAAAATTTGAAGGGAAGCTGCACCTAGAGGAGGACAACATACCCCAGAAGTTTTAAAGCGAAAGGAGATTGATCGGAGGAGAAATCAACGAACGAAGCATCGCCGTTATTGTTCATCAAGTGAAATTACGGCTGCAATGAAAATTACAGTCGTGTTGTTAGTAGATTTTATCTTTTTCTTTGATTTCTAATCATTTGAAACTATGGTTTATTGTAATTCTTCCGCCATGCTAGCTTAAACACTTTTTGGGACATAGGGGTGTAATCTTACTATGATAATTCTACTTATGTGATGATTGTCTTTAGTTCTTTCTAGTTTCATATTATCAGCATGTTTTGGAGTTTTTGCGATATAGACTGAAAAGTGACTTGCGAGAACTTGGAACCCTAGAATCATGATTTAGGAACTCATCGTAAGAAATTAGGTTTGTTCTTATTTCTAGATTTTAGAAGTTTATTGACATGTTGATAATCTGAACTAGGATTGAGTTTTTGAAATAATCATAATGATACTGTAAGAAATTAAGTATCGAATTGTTGGAGAACCTTAAGTAGAACCTATGAAAATTAAAGTATGAAAGTATTTAGTTTTCACTTGAGATGTTTGACTTAGAATTTGGATGCATGAAAGTGATCTTTGAGTTCTTTGTCAATGATTTACTTATCCTTAGCATTGAATAAATCCTGTGCGAAAGTGAGGATTGGTTGTTTGTAAATTGTCTGCACGAAAGCGAGATGATTTCTTTATAAAGTAAATTATATCTTTATCATAATAAAATTAGACTGAAGACCACTTATTTAGATCTAGTCATTGAAATTAAGGTGGATGAAACCCTAGTCCCTGTTTCTCTCTCTGACTTTTTCGTGTAGTTTCTGATCATTTGCTTTCATCTTATTTGATTGCCTAGCTAGTGAGAAATCGATTATTTGGTACTTGACAAACGAGGTCTCTGTGGTTTGATATCTTTATTATTATTTCGAGTATCCGTGCACTTGCGGACACAACAGAGACCAATACTTGTTAAATTGTCCAAACATCTAGAGAGCTATCTTTTTCAAATAAACATTTGTACCATCTATATACTCTTTCAATGTTACACATATTGTATAAATAGATGGAAAAAAAATTGTAGTTGTATGTTTAACTCCAGAAAAGACACAAGTGATGTTATAAAATACAGCTAAAAACTTAATAATCTTTTAAATTTTTTCCCATTCAAACAAAGATAGACAATCCTTATAGTTGGAATCACTCAACTCCAACTGATATAATGCACTTCTAAAATATATAGCACATACAAGCATGAGATATGTAGAATTTCATCTAGTAGGTACATGTTGTCTTAGCCCCCTTTTTCCATCCAAATTTAAAAACTTAGCACATTCAAGAAACTTTTGCTTTCTAACATGAGAACCCTTGATATATTTTACAGTCTCACGAACTTTTTCAATGGCAATATCAACTTCTTTCATGCTATCTTGGACAACTAAATTAAGAATATGGGTGTCACATCTTTGATGAAAATATGTACCATTACTTAAAAGTGCTATTGAAACAATAAGCTTTTGTTTTAACAATCCTACAAAAGCATCATTTGCTGAAGCATTATCAAGTGTGATGGAAAATAACCTATTTTCTATCCCGAATTCAACCAACAAAGAGCTTAATTTTTCAAATAAAGCTATACCACTATGTGGTGGAGGCATATACTAGAAATTAAGTAATCGCTTATTCAAAACTCAGTCTTTGTCAATATAGTGTGCAATAAGCGATATATATCAATTAGTAGCAACATATGTCCATAAATCAGATGTTAAACAAATTCTACTAGGCACTTTCTCTAACTCTAAAAAAAACTTTTCAATTTAGCTTTATCTCTTTTGTACATCTAAAACAAACCATCTTTCATTGTGTTTCGAGTAAAAGTAGTGAAATTCTGATATAAGTATGCAAATAATGTTCTAATTCTAGTAAATTCCACAAGTGATAATGACAAATTATGTTTCACAATTCCACTAACAACTAACTCACAAAAATGTATAGCATCGATCAAATGTTGTTTTACTCATAGCTAAATAAGGGCAAAAAATCAGCTGACCAATATCCTTTGTATTTTTTCTCACACAAGTATCAATATGCTGCTTTAAGTTACTAGTCCCATATGTACTATCAGATAAAAACAAAGAGCCACATTTTTTACACTTACAACATGATTTTCCATCAATATTTTTTCAGTTGGTTCATAGTTTTGCCATACAATTGACATGTGTTTTCTTTTTTTATTTTCCTTTGGCTTTAGCCGTCTCCTCTTTTTCTTCTTCAATGTCCAAATTTTCTATCTCATCATTAGTTTCAATTGGCTTGTTGTTACAAGGGTTTTCCATATTATCCATATTCAATCTATAATGAAATAAATTCAAATTTGAGTTAGACTTTTGATGACACCAAAATATATAGTATATTTTGTATCATTCTATGTATCTTTTCATGCTAAATTGAGGATCTTTTCACTTATTTTTATGCTGAATTCATTAAATATTGCAAAGTCTACTTCTATCTTGGTTTTTCATGGTTTTCAGGTAAAAAGGCACTATTTCAAGGCGTTTTCAAGCAAAATCAAACACATAAAAGACTTACCATCATCAAGAGGAGATCACCCAAGAGATTTCACGCAAAACGGAGCAACTCAGCAAAATACGGCAGTGCCGTAATCCATTTTACGGTACTGTAATTTCAGACAATACCGTAAAATCAGAACACTGTCGTAATTTGGAGGATTTTCTGAATAGAAAGTTTTTGTGATTTTACGGCACTGCCGTAAAGAATTACACTGCCGTATTTTTCAGCGCTTTCAGAACAGAAACCTTTGCCAATTTTACGGTAGTGCCGTAAACCAGATTACGGTGCCGTATTTTCCAGACACTTCAGACCAGAGAACTCGACCGATTTTACGGCACGGTCGAGAAGCATTTTACCGGCCGTAATTTTGACCCAGAACACGCAGAACAAAAATATGGCACTGCCGTAAAATATAACACGGCCGTAATTCCCAGTCAAAAACGCTAGTTTTCCGTGGCCGAATCTCGCACGGGCCATAATTTTTGATCCAGAGCTCCAAATTTAGATCCGAAAGTTGTTGCGGCTTCGTCCTTAAGAGGAACGTTTATCCAATATCGAGGGAGAAATCGCCAGAGAGGTAGCTAGGGTTTGGCCTCGCACCGAGAGGCATGGAGACCATCTCTGGCCATGATTTTCACGCAGAAGCTTTGCTTGGAGGAGAGGAAGACACCACAGAAGTTTCAGAGCGTTTGGAGTCCGATCGGAGGAGAAATCAACAAAACAGCGGTGACAGCGCTGTTCATCGAAGCAAATTACGACTGTAAACTCTTTTACAGCCGTGGTGTAAAGTTGTTCCTCCTTTCTTTTCATTTTTTGATCACTTGGGGACTATCATTCATTGTATTTCTTACTCCATGCAAGCTTAATACTATTTTTGGGACATGGGGTGTAATCCCCTTGATTTTTAATGATTAGATAATCTTTTCTTTCGTCATGATAATTCTACTTTGATAATTTTACCTATGCCATTATTGTTCTAAGTTTCTCCTTAGTTTACTTTTTGTCATCATGAATAGAGTTATTGCATTGAGGACCGAAAGGTGACATGCTTGAGAACTGGAAACCTAAAATTGATTAATAGGAACTCACCGTAAGAAATTAGGTTAAGTTCTTATTTCTTTATTTTAGATGACTAATTGCCTTGATGATGATTATGAACCTAGTATTAAGTTAGTGTGTCAAACGTGGAGATCTTGCACGAAAGTGAGGATCGGAATGTTGGAGAACCATAGGTAGAACTTGTGTTGAGTCTCGGATGCACGAAAGTGATCCTTGAGATTTCGCTTGAGTCAATCAACCTAGAATTCGGATGCACGAAAGTGATCTTGAGTTCTTTGATTGATGATTTACTTATCATCAGCTTGGGATAAATCTTGCGCGAAAGCGAGGATTTGTCTCTGCATGGTTGTCTTCACGAAAGTGAGATAATCCCTTTATGAAGTAAATTAAGTCTTTATCAAATTAGAATTTGATTGATGAACATCCTTATATATTTAGTCATGAAAATCAAGGTGGATGAAACCCTAGTCCCAATTTATCTCTCTGATTATCTTTCGTGTTCTCTCTATATCGTTCACTTGCATCATATTCGGTTTACTTAGCTAGCGAGAATACAACTATTCAGTACTTAACAATAAGGTCTCTGTGGTTCGATATTTTTATTACTTCGAAGTATCCGTGCACTTGCGGAATCCTATCAACTTTCAAAGCAAGACTAACTACAGTACAAAAAATAAAATTTAATTTGATAATTTCATCAAACCTAAGAGGCTAAGACTAGAGCTATGCTGCAATGATTTTGTCAAGTGGAGGCTAAGAATCTCACTCTAATTTTGATTATTGTGAAATTGATTCATCTGCTAATTTATTTGTGGAAAAGGTTGAGAAAATTGAAATTGAAAAACCTTCTTTTTATGATAATCCTGATTTTGATTATAACTTATTTATGGTTGAATCTGATGAGCTTGATAAATGGTTTAAAATTATAGACATTGATGAACCCCACTGTGATTTTGGTGATATTGTTGAAATTTATGATAAAACTTTTGAGGTTAACTCTGATCCTGTGTAAACGTTGATAAATCTTATTTCTCATATGATTCTGATTTTGACTCTTCTGATGATGAATTATTTGTGGGGAAGCATGAGGAAATTGATTTTGAAGAGTCTCATCTTGATTTTGATAATTATTTTGATATTGATAAACTATTTGATTGTGAGCATGAGGAACATGAAGATGATTTGAAAATTATAAATATTGATGAATCTCACCTTGATGTTTTGCCCATATCTATTGTTCACTCTTCTAATCTATTTGAAAAATCATGCTTTATTGAGAAATCCAATGAAAGACATAAAAATTATTTTGATGATCCAATACTTGAATCTTTTGAACTAGGTCCTAATCTTATTGCAATTGAAAATGTTAATTTGAAGAAAGGACTGATGATTTTGTTTTTTTGATAAACATAGGAAGATAATAAAGATTTCTTTGAGTGAATTTGAGAATTTTGATTTTAATTTCTGCATAATTATGAAAGCCACATCAACTATGATTTATATGAAATTCTGGATATTTAGATTTGTGGCTAAGCTTTTTGGACAAAGAAAATGCAAAAAATTGTTTGCTCTTTATTTTGGTACTGATTCACCTGCTTCACCATGATATTGATTTTTGGTCAAGCTAATGACCTAAAAATTAGCGCTTCTTGGGAGGCAACCCAAGCACTCTACCTTAGCTTAGTTTATTTTATTTTAGTTTATTTTTTGAACTAATTTTTCTTCTCTTTTTGTAGGTGAAAACAAGTTTTGGCGCAAAATACGGCACTGCCGTAATCCATTTTATGGTACCGTATTTTCGGTCCATTTTCGACAGAAAGTTTTGTGATTTTTACGGCAGGGCCATAACGTCTTTCACGTGCCGTAATTTTTAGTGATTTCTTTTCCAAGAGTTCTTTGAAAAATACGGCAGTACCGTAAAGCATTTCACGGTACCGTATTTTAAAGCTGCTTTCTGCTTATTGAGTAGGTGTTTTCTCGCTGCGATTTCAAGAAACTGAGTTGAAAAAATTTTTGATCTTTAGCACGACAACGAAGTACTCATCTTTGTCTATCATCTGGATATTTTTTCTAAATTTTAAAGTCCATGGATCATTCTAAAACCCATAGCAACTTTTCAAATCTAATAAATTTCTGCAGCAGTTTTTTCTGACTAATATGATTAGCACTTTTGCTGCAATTTTTTAAGATGCTTTAATGACTTGAAAACCTGATTTTTCACTTGAAATATAAAGTTCATGTGTCGTTCTATCCCGTGGATGAGTAATTTTCATGAAACTATTTTCTGATCATTCCAGGACACATAGCAACTTTTTGAAAATGATTAAATTTTGTGCAGTTTTTTGCAGTTTTGTAATCTGAGTAGCCTTCTTTTCTGCTGATGCCCTAAATTCCTGACAGATTTTGATCCTTTGATTTTTATTCTTCTGAAAAGAACATATCTTATTCTATTTCATGGTTCTGTCCATTTTCTATTTGGATCATTAAATTTTATTCTAGGGTATGGCTACTTTTAATAAAAAATTCAAAAACTGCAATGTTTGCTTTCTGCTTGTTATTGCTTATTTTGCCTCCAGATCCAGAAATCTTCAAGAGCAACTGTCTTCCACCTCTTGCGGAGCATCACCAGTGGCTTCTTGCTTCTTCTACTGCCTCTTATTTCCATTGATTTGATTTATTTATGCAGCAGACTCTTTATTACTGACTGATTTTTTATTTATGCAGCATTATTGCTGAGCACTACCACCGACGATCTCACCTCCAGGGCTGTATTCTCTAACAGGCCACTAGGGATTACTCACTCTACTGTCGGCACCACCATCGTCATTGCAGTAGCTCTTCAGCTAGCCTCTGATCCACTTTTGCTTCTCAGCTGCATCAGCTCTTTCCACCAGCACTTTCCTGGATCATCGATGATATCTCTGATTCTTTCTTGAGAAAATTATTTTTTTATCATTATTATTCTTGGAGACTATTTTTAGACTGAGCCATATGTATCTTAAATTGTGTAGGAAAAATTTTGAAAAGGCACATTTTTGGACCTAGTAGCATCTACCCTGACACTATTTTTGATCTGAGCCTTATGTATTTTCAATTAGAGCTTGCCATATAGTTTTGTGAGCATCTACCCTTTTTTCTCCTTAGAATTTTATCACTTTACACCCTTTGCATTATTTGAGCCTTATGTGATTACACAAATCTATCACTTTACATCTTTTGACTTTTTGAGTTTAATACTTCACACCTTTTGCATTCATTTTGATATATTTAGATGTTTGAAAATTTTTATGACTTGAATTCATGTGATTATAGGTGTGTGAATTTTCTATGATGATGAATATGTTCATGCATGTGATTAGGACTAGACCTATTGTGTTGAATTTATTTCTCTAATACATATCCATCTTTTGAAATTTGACATTGGTTGATGCATGAAATTTTGGGTAGATGTATTATTTGAGGAATAAGATCTAAGGTGAAACTACTCCTTTGAATAAAATGAGCATATGAGTATGATTTGTGAATCGATATTAATTGATCAACCTAGTAGATGTTTAGTCTATTATGCTATTTGTTGGGAAATAAGAATCCAAGATCCATAAAAATAGTGAGGGACTCCCCTACTTGGCACTATGTAAAATTGATAGTGGTACCTAAGACACGGGTTGAAGTCTATGAATAAAAAATAATGAGAGATAAAAAGAATAAGACTCCTCTACATGGCACTATGTAAAATTGATAGTGGTACCGAAGATAAGAGTTGAAGTCAAAAATAAAAAGTGTGTATCTAAGTGGATGCATGCCATCTTTGCAAAAATAATAATAAAAAAAAATTATGTGTGGAAAAAGATCTTGGAAACCTAATTCCTGTAAACAAAGGCATGATAGATTTGAACTGAAAACTGGGTGAAATCATGAGATTGAAAATTCTATTTATTATACAAGTTGCAAAGTTTTATTTGATTGAGTTGTGGATCTAGAGGGTTGAATTCTAAGAATGATATGTTTATTTCAAGTTTTGTGAAACAATTAATGGAATTTTTCATTGATGGGTTGTATTTTAGAAATTTATTGAGCATGAAAAGGTTATTCTTTTAATTAAGTTTTGATTTTTGCTTGAGGACAAGCAAAGTTTGAGCGTTATGTATTTTGATGACACCAAAATATATAGTATATTTTGTATCATTCTATGTATCTTTTCATGCTAAATTGAGGATCTTTTTGCTTATTTTTATGCTGAATTCATCAAATATTGCAAAGTCTACTTCTATTTTGGTTTTTCATAGTTTTCAGATAAAAAGGCACTATTTCATGGCGTTTTCAAGTAAAATCAAACACATAAAAGAGTTACCATCATCAAGAGGAGATCACCCAAGAAATTTCACGCAAAACGGAGCAACTCAGCAAAATACGGTAGTGCCGTAATCCATTTTACGGTACCGTAATTTCAGACAGTACTGTAAAATCAGAACACTGCCGTAATTTGGAGGATTTTCCGAACATAAAGTTTTTATGATTTTACGGCACTACTATAAAGAATTACACAGTCGTATTTTTCAGTGCTTTTAGAACATAAACCTTTTCCGATTTTACGGCAGTGCCGTAAACCAGATTATGGTGCCATTTTTTCCAAAAACTTCAGACCAGAGAACACGACCGATTTTATGGCATGGTCGAGAAGCATTTTACGGGCCGTAATTTTGACCGAGAACACGCAGAACGAAAATACAGCACTGCCGTAAAATATAACACGGCCGCAATTCCCAGTCAAAAACGCGAGTTTTCCGCGGTCGAATCTCGCGCGGGCCATACCTCTTAATCCACAGCTCCAAATTTAGATCAGAAAGTTGCCGCAGCTTCATTTTTAAGAGGAGAAGACACATGCATTGAAAAGAGGAACTTTTATCTAGTATCGAGGGAGAAATCACTAGAGAGGTGGCTAGGGTTTGGCCTCACGCCGAGAGGCATGGAGACCATCTCCGGCCATGATTTTCATGCAGAAGCTTTGCCTAGAGGAGAGGAAGACACCACAGATGTTTCAGAGTGTTTGGAGTCCAATCGGAGGAGAAATCAGCAAAACAGTGGTGACAGCGCTGTTCATCGAAGCAAATTACGACTATAAACTCTTTTACAGCCGTGGTGTAAAGTTGTTCCTCCTTTCTTTTCATTTTTTGATCACTCTGAGACTATCATTCATTGTATTTCTTCCTCCATGGAAGCTTAATACTATTTTTGGGACATGCGGTGTAATCCCCTTGATTTTTAATGATTAGATAATCTTTTCTTTCATCATGATAATTCTACTTTGATAATTTTACCTATGCGATTATTGTTCTAAGTTTCTCCTTAGTTTACTTTTTGTGATCATGAATAGAGTTCTTGCATTAGGGACCGAAAGGTGACATGCTTGAGAACTGGAACCCTAAAATTGATTAATAGGAACTCACCGTAAGAAATTAAGTTAAGTTTTTATTTCTTTATTTTAGATGACTAATTGCCTTGATGATGATTATGAACCTAGTATTAAGTTAGTGTGTCAAACGTGGAGATCTTGCATGAAAGTGAGGATCGGAACGTTGGTAGGACTTGTGTTGAGTCTCGGATGCACGAAAGTGATCCTTGAGATTCCGCTTGAGACAATCAACCGAGAATTCAGATGCACGAAAGTGATCTTGAGTTCTTTGATTGATGATTTACTTATCATCAGCTTGGGATAAATCTTGCGCGAAAGCGAGGATTTGTCTCTGCATGGTTGTCTTCACGAAAGTGAGATAATCTCTTTATGAAGTAAATTAAGTCTTTATCAAATTAGAATTTGATTGCTGAACATCCTTATATATTTAGTCATGAAAATCAAGGTGGATGAAACCCTAGTACCAATTTATCTCTCTGATTATCTTTCGTGTTCTCTCTATATCATTCACTTGCATCATATTCGGTTTACTTAGCTAGCGAGAATACAACTATTCTGTACTTAACAATAAGGTCTCTGTGGTTTGATATTTTTATTACTTTGAAGTATCTGTGCACTTGCGGAATCCTATCAACTTTCAAAGCAAGACTAACTACAGTACAAAAAATAAAATTTAATTTGTTAATTTCATCAAACCTAAGAGGCTAAGACTAGAGCTATGCTGCAATGATTTTGTCAAGTGGAGGCACGATGTTGTTGCGTTGATTTTGTCAAATGGATGCGGGCAAGAAGAGGGCTGCTTGAGTTTGTGGAGTGGATGGAGGTGAGACCAAGAGATGGCTGGCAACTAGAACGACGAGCGATCTGGCCATCGACGGGAAAGATGGGAAAAAGTCATGGACCGGTGGTGGTGACTGGAACGACGAGAGATCTGGCCGGTGGAGGCGACTAGAATGATGATATATCTAACTAGCGATGGGAAGGACTCCTGGAGCTGTGGAGGCGACGGGAATGATGGAAGAAATTTCAATAGGCGAAAGTGGAAAGGAGATTTGGTATATGGATTTAGATTTTAGGAGTAAATTTCCTAGGTAAAGGGGCTACTAGGATTTTTTCAGCAGCACCCCCTAGGATTAGAATACCGAATCTTAAAGCATTTAGATTTTGCAAATCCCAAAAATAGTTAGCCCCATTAACACCCCATTACTTTTTTAATATCTACAATCATGCAAGTTTGATCCATGATCATGAAGGCTGTATCCATGATCATATAGGCTGTATCCATGATCATGTAGGCTATATCTACGATCATGTAGGCTGTATCCATGATCTTTTTTTAATATCTACGATCATGCACACTGTATGCACGATCATACAGGGTGTATCCACTATCATGCAGGCTGTATCCACTATCATGTAGGCTATTTCCATCATCATGCAGACTATATCCATATTCTTTTTTTAATATTTATGATCGTGGAAGCTGTATCCATGATCATATAGGTTGTATCCATGATCTTTTTTGTAATATTCACAATCGTGCATAATGTATCCACGATTATGCAGACTGTATCCTAATGCGTTGCATTTACATCATGTTTTTACCTGTATTTTATATAATATTTTGGGCTTATTTTATGATTTTATACTAATTTTTGGTGTTTTTACTTCACTTGGTATGGAAACTTCACTTTTCATGGTTTTTATGAAAATGCAGGTAAAATGGCATGTAAATGATAGATTTTGGTGAGTTTTGAAGCCATAGCATAGTTCCCGCAAAAATTACGAGGTCGCACATGAAATTTGGGGCGAAAACAGTGCGAGACACGACATTCACGGCCTTGGCCGTCAGTTTTTCAGCTAGCCGTGAGTTTTGCATTCAAAGGGTTAAATCGCGGCTAAGTAAAAAAGTTCACAAAAACTTTCACTGGTGTGGTCGTGAATCCTTCACGGGCCATGAATTTTTTTGTGTACATAGGTCTTTATTCACAGAAACTTTCAGTTCTGCAGCCGTGAATATTTTTGCTCCTTCATATTTTTCACTTGATTCGATCCCGAATCGAGTCAGAATTTAACCAAACTATCTAGAATTCTTCCTTGTAGGGTTCCAAACTAATTAAACTATAAAAGGAAGAAAATTTTTTGGAGGGCAAAGGAGATTTTTTTTGGGCAAACACAATCAGAGGCGGCAGTTAGAGCGTAACTCAGTTTCAAGGCAAAATTCCAGTAAGAATTCACGCAAAGGGGAGAATTAGGCACTTCATCTTCATCTACAGATCGAGGGGAAGCTTTTCTAATTACTTGTCTAGTGATTTTTCATGTATTTCATTATGATTCAATGCATGTTTCATTAATAAACATGCTGTTTTCTTCGAAAATATATTTGATGCTATTAAGCATCTAACATCTCATGTGGACGCCTTGGCAACCCACAACAAGATGCTAAAGAGCCAAATAGCTCAGCAAGCAAGTACCTCCAATACGCCTATAGGTAAGCTTCCAGTCCAACTAGAGATGAACCCCAAGTAGTATTGTAACGCCATCACCATTGAGAATGGTGAATATATTGATGAACCTGGGATGCCTAATGAAGAACCTATACATGAAGTTTGGGAAAAGAAGATAGAAGAAACTTCACCTGAAAAAGATATGTCAATAGAGAAGGAGAGGGAGGAAGTCTATGTAGGTCCGCCTGCATATGTTCCACCCATTCCTTACCCTCAAAGGCTAGTAACAACAGAATTGGAGAAGCATAACATTGCAACATTGGAGGTAGGAAGCAGTGAGGTAAGTCATGTTAGGGAATACCGGGTGTAATTTAAAATTTTGCAATCCTAGGACGCAGCGGAAGGATCATTACACCCGAAACATATTCCGGTCCCAAGGATCCATACGAGAGAGAAGACACAAGGATGTGTTAGAGATGTACCTCTTTTGCTTGTCTAGTTGCTAAAGCCATGTTGAAGGCGCCCAAGTGTTCGCCCTCCACAAGTATCCATGCGTCGACTCCTTGATCGTTGCTCCCTTCCACGCTTGGTGCTAGCCTCGGGAAGAGAATCAAGCCTTAGGGTTCCTTTACTTCTCTTGCGCCACCTCCAAGGATAATGCGCCAAGTGCAAGGAAGATGCCGCCAACTCCTTATCCTCTTCACTCCAAGAGAAGAGGGAGAAGAAGAGTTTTGGCCCTTAGGTAGAGTAAGAGGAAGTGGCACCACCAAGTCCTTCTCCAAGTCACGCCAAAAGGAGAGGAAGGAGAAGACTTGTAGCCACTAGTAGGAAGAAGGGTTGCGCCACTTTGATGTTGTCGCCCTTTGCCCTTGCTCTCACCCTCTATGTGTGTTCACGTCTCCAAGCATTCGAACCATGAGAGGGGGCAGCTAGGGTCCCTTTTATAAGCCAAGAGGCGGTTTAGGGAGGGCCAAGATCATGCCAAGTGGGCGGCTAGGATGAGAGGGGTTCGTGGTAAGGAAAGTCTGCAAGACTTTGCCATAAACTTCATTCAACCTATCCTTATTTGCCTAATAGCCATATCAGCCCAAGACATGCCTTAGAGGCATTCTTTCCATCTAAGGAGAAGGGCTAGGCGCAACATACAAGAGTCATTCGGCTAAGCAAGGGTTTGAGGGGAATTAGGGTTTGGAGGTAAGGCAAGTCTCCAAGATCTTACCATAAACCTTACCCTACTATCCATATGCGCCCAAGCTCTTTCCAAAAGAGCCATCAAACCATATCAGCCCCAACACTTGCCATAGAGGCAAGATACCATTAAAAGATGAAGGGGGAGGCGCCTAATGCTTCCTTATGAAGCAACATGCACCCACTTCACCCCATTATGCCCTTGGCACCAATGGGGTGAAACTCTTCCCCATTATACCCTTTTAGCCTCTAATCTCTTCATGACAACTTATTATTGGGCCTAATTAGATAATGAGTTAGCCCAAATTTCATTGCATGGGTTGATTAAGCCATTGGATCCTATCCAATGCAACCCTAATCCAAATGTGACCAATGTAGGTCAATTTCGGGTCAACCTGCCAAAAATGAAGTTTGGCTCCAGTAACTTTCTTCCAACTCATTAGGCCCATTGGCGCTGATGAAATCTTTCAAATTGATCCAAGTTATCCAATAACTTGATCATAAGGCTTCTGATTAAAGCAACGTCAAGAGTCTATTGCGTGGGACCCCGTAGGATCCATATGACGATGGCAATGATGTAAACATCATAAGTAGTGAGGGGTATCTAGCAACACATCACTACTACCCATGTCATAGGACTTAAGTCATTATGGCAACAACTCCTAACAAGCAACGAGGATTCCCATTGCATTATAGATCCCTTTGCCTAAACTGATATCCTGCCATTGGATTAGTCTCAAGTTTATCAATCCAATGCATTGGTCATGACTCAACAAGTGTGGCCACACATTCCTGTCATGCATCACTAAGGTGGGGCGCCCCGAGTGGATATCATGCTTACAATAAGGAAGGGGCAAATCCTACTATTGGTCATCCATGTCTCTACGTGACTTATGATATGCCCAATGACAGTCATTTTGGTCTCCCAATTACGGAGAGACGTAAGACTGTATCAAAGCATACCCATTATCAAATCTAGACATGAATACCTCAAGTCTAAGGATCAATGCAAACCTCTTGCATGTGAGATTGACTTGTTGACTAGACAAGTCAATCCTCACGGTGGATCACTCAAGTGCATCCAATGCACCTATATGTCTGCGTTATTGTGCCCCGCACCTAATCAACCCATACACCAGTCTCACATGTACCAAAGCTGTCCCATATCTACTATGGTACCTTGTTTGGGGATTTCTTATGAGAATGGATCCAATCCAAACTCCTAGGACATTATACATGCAACTCAATACATCAACGCAGGTAGAGAAGTCTGCATAATAACGACCATGCCTATACAAAGAGTAATAGTTCTGTCAAAGTACATTCAAACAATGCCTATCCATGTCCATACATTGGTCTTCAGGGCATATACACCAACAATCTCCCACTTGCACTAAGACCAAGGGCAACTGATGTTTAGTCAGTTCCAATGTCTCTAGTATGACTCATTTAGCTTCCGCTGCGCCAGAGGCTATGTCAGTGGGTTTTTCCAGATTGCTATCTGTGTTTATTTTAACAAATTTGATCATCATCCTTACCCCTGATCTCTAAGATCAGATGATATGCTGTAGTATATACTTGAGCACTAAATTCCTTCACTTATGCTATGGCCCCAGTAAGAACTATATTGGACCATCAAGCACCAGGAACTAAATCAAGTTCAAATGAATGAAGCTGCTTCCATGGCTACCACAAGAAGCTGCAATGTACTCAGCCTTATTTGTAGAATTTTGCCACTATGGTTTGCATAATGCTCTTTCAGCACACAGCACCACAACAAGGCAAAGCGCAAATCCTGCCTGTGGTCATAAGACTGTAACGAAGTATCAGTGTACCCTTGTACACAAAATTCTTTCTGTCTATCATAGACTAGACTTTAATCCTTTATACTTCCCAAGTATATATAAGGATTGCTTTCACAGCTATCCAGTGTCAAACACTAGGATCTGATTGAAACTTACTGGCTATGCTCCAAGCATTTGCCACAAATGGTCTTGTGTATATTACTCAAAACATGATCCATCCTATACACCTGAGAGTCCTCATAAGGTGGCGAAACCCTAGATAGGCGCATGAAAAATTTCTTCTAAAGCAGCGGAGTGGGTTTCTTAGTATCATCGCATGCAATATGATCAACTTAACAACATGAAAAGAATTCATACCGACGCCATGTGTTGGATGGCGTCTTGGAAAGAGAGAGCAAGAGAGATCTCCTCCAAATGATGCGCACACAAGAATGAGGATGCGCTCACTTCCTTGGTGCTCCTTGTGCTAGCAAGGTTCCAAGAGGTGTCTTTGATCGAATGGAAGGGATGGATGAAGCTTTGCTCGCTTTGCCAAATGACTCTTCAAGGCGTTCAAGACTCGTCACACACGAATGCCCCTTCGAGAGTAAATGGGGAAAGGCGAGAGAGAAGTTCTCTTGGCGTGAACGTGAGATGTGGTCACGTTAGAGAACATGCTATCTAAAAATAGCAATGTCTCAACGTTCATGCGACCATGCATTACCCCAATCGCCAATGCCTCTTTACTTGAACCATGCGCTCACCCAATGAGCTGGTTCAAATCAATTTGGTTCAATAACCGAATAAACCAAGCAACTAGTCCAGATCATAACAAAAACCCCTAAGGCTTAAGATCTGACCGTTCATCTCTTGATGCTCCTGATATCACCAATCTAGCATCCATTCTCTCAATCGAAGCTTACCGATCTCAAGCCCTTATCAATCAAACATGATCAGACTGGATCTCACTTACAATCAGAGATTAAATCCCTTTAAACTGAACCCAAACAATTCAGTCCACACGATCTGACTTAAGTAAGCCATATCATCAAATTGTGCGACCCTAAGGGTTTCCTTTAAATGTCGGTAACGATAACTTACGTTATCACGATCAGTGAGGGGTATCTAGCAACACATCACTATCTCCCGATATAAAGGAAAGAGTCTTCCAAGACTACACCCAAACCACAGCACAAGTGTGAATCCAATTCACAAGGCATGCAAATTTCCTTTGCCACTGGATGTTCTTATTGGACAAGCGTGTCAAGCCTGTAGCTCCAATATGATGAGCATGATTAGATCAGATGAACACTGTCATCTGGGTATGGCCATACACTTTCTCAATCATCTCATACAGAGGGGGGCCCCTTTAGAACATCATACTCCAATTAAGGAGACGGCAATCCTTTATCTATCACTAGTGCCCTAACCTGACTCAAGCTCACCATCCAAGATAGTCTATAATCATTATGTTTCAAATGATATTGAACTACCTCAAAACAATGACAATCATCATTTAGAAACACAAGTGATCTCAAGTCAGAGGAAATGTGCCACTTGTTGCAATCAAGGATTATTCACATTGTGACAAGCAATTGAATATCCTAGTAGGGTCTGTCCAGTACATCCAATGTACCCATGAGTCTACATCTTATTCTATGCTCGAAGCATCCTATAAGATTAGAACACATATTAGTCTCAATCATATCAGGGCTGTCTCATGTTCACCAAGATATCTTGACTAAGGACATAACTGCATGTCAGCCTAGCTGAACAGCTTGGAGACATTATTCAGAAGTACACTTATTGCAGCAGACAATGTAACAAACTGAATAACAACCATGTCTTTATAAATATAAGAGTTTATACATGATACTGTTACAATCCCAAGGCCTCAAACATTAGCCTTAAGGGCATACCCCAACAATCTCCCACTTGCACTTAATCTAATGGTTGAGAAATCTCAAACCCATATTATTATAGTGCTTCTCATGCTTCTGCTGCGCCAGAGGCTTGGTAAGCGGGTCTGCCAGATTGTCATCTGTATGAACATTGTAGACTTTGATCTCGCCACGATCTATGATCTCTCTGATCAAGTGAATCCGTCTCTGTATGTGCTTGGACTTCTGGTGCGACCGTGGTTCCTTTGCTTGTGCAATTGCTCCAGTGTTATCACAAAAGATAACCAAAGGATCAGCACAGGAAGGAACAACACCAAGTTCCTGAACGAACTTACGAATCCACACTGCCTCCTTGGATGCTTCCGAGGCTGCAACATACTCGGCTTCTGTTGTGGAATCAGCAACAGTAGACTGTTTGAAACTCTTCCACACCACCGCTCCTCCATTCAAGCTAAAAACATAGCCTGATTGCGATCGGAAATCATCCTGGTCAGACTGGAATGAAGCGTCAGTATATCCTTCAATACTGAGTTCTTCCTGACCACCATATATCAAGAACATATCTTTGGTCCCCCGCAGATATTTTAAGATGTTCTTGACTGCAATCCAGTGTGCCTGACCTGGATTACTTTGGAATCGACTGGTCACGCTTAACCCGTAAGCGACGTCTGGGCGAGTACACAACATCGCATACATAATGGACCCAATAGCCGAAGCATAAGGCGTATTGTCCATTTCATCTTTCTCAGTCTGTGTTTGTGGACATTGACTCTTCGAAAGATTCAGACCATGTCTGACTGGAAGATATCCTCTTTTAGAATTTTCTAAATGAAATCTCTCCAGGACTTTATCGATGTAAGTACTCTGGCACAGCCCGAGAAGCCTCTTAGATCTATCCCTGTAGATCTTCACACCTAATACATAGGCTGCTTCTCCTAAATCTTTCATCTGGAAATATTTTCTTAACCATGCTTTAACAGCATGCATTTCAGGAATATCGTTTCCAATGATCAAGATATCATCGACGTAGAGGACTAGGAAAGTAATCACGCTCCCACTAAACCTCTTATATACACACGGGTCATCCTCGTTCTTGATGAAACCAAATTCAGAGATTGATTCATCAAAACGAATATTCCAGCTTCTCGATGCTTGTTTAAGTCCATAAATAGACTTCTTTAACTTGCATATTTTATGACGATCTGATGGATTAGTGAATCCTTCAGGTTGTGTCATATACACATCCTCATCTAGTTTTCCATTAAGGAAAGCTGTCTTCACATCCATTTGCCAGATCTCATAATCATAATATGCTGCTATCGCGAAAAGAATCCGAATAGACTTAAACATAGCTACAGGTGAGAAAGTTTCATCATAATCTATCCCGTAGATTTGTTTGAAACCTTTCGCAACTAGCCTGCCTTTATAGGTAACCACGTTACCATCCATGTCAATCTTCTTCTTGAAGATCCATTTACAGCCTATAGGGATAACTCCCGGAGGCGGATCAACCAATTCCCAGACTTGGTTATCTGACATGGAGTCCATCTCGGCGCGCATAGCTTCAAGCCATCTCGCTGACTCCGGTCCACTGACCGCATCCGCATAAGTTAGGGGTTCATCATTATCAATGATGTAGACTCCGTCATAGCGCTCAGGCTGTCGACGGATCCTTCCCGATCTTCGCGGTTCCCGTGATATCTGAGCCTCAGGTTGTTCAATAACCTGTTCTACCGGCTCAGGCTCATCCAACTGAGCTTGACCACTTTGTCCTTCCTCTGGATTCTCATCCAGCTTTATTTCTCTCCCACTGGCCTCTTGCAGAAGAAACTCCTTCTCAAGAAATATGGCCGTCCGAGCAACAAACACCTTGTTCTCTTTGGGATCGTAGAAATAATAACCCTTAGTTTTCCTTAGGGTAACCGACAAAGATACATTTCTCAGATATGCTCTCTAGTTTCCCAGAGGCGAGCTTTTTGACATAAGCCTCGCAGCCCCAGATCCTGATAAATGTCAAGCTCGGCTGTTTCCCATACCATAACTCATATGGAGTCTTTGAAACTGCCTTGGATGGCACTCGGTTTAGTACCTTTGCAGCTGTTTCCAGTGCAAATCCCCAAAAGGAGTAAGGTAAAGTAACCTGACACATCATAGAACGAACCATATCAAGTAACGTTCTATTTCTCCTCTCGGACACACCATTCCATTGCGGTGTTCCTGGCGGAGTGAGCTGTGAGATAATCCCACACTCCTTCAGATAGTCAGTAAACTCTCGACTTAGGTATTCACCACCTCGATCAGAACGAAGTGCCTTGATATTTCGGCCTAACTGATTCTGTACTTCATTCTTGAACTCTTTGAACTTGTCAAAAGATTCACTTTTATGTCTCATAAGATAGACATACCCATATCTACTGAAATCATCAGTGAAGGTAATGAAGTACTGATAGCCACCTCTGGCATGTTTACTAAAAGGCCCACACACATCACTGTGTATAAGGTCAAGTAAACCTGAAGTCCTTTGACCTTTATGAGGAAAAGGCGACTTCGTCATTTTGCCCATCAAACAAGCTTTGCATGTATCAATCTCCTCATAGGAGAATGATCCCAGCAGTCCATGATCATGCAACCGCTTAATGCGTTTCTTGTTAATATGGCCTAAACGACTATGCCATAGCAAGGTGCTGTCATCAGCATATTTGGCTTTCTTATTATCAATATTGTGTATAGAACATTCCATGTCCAACATGAATAACCCATTGTTAATTGAACCAGTAGCATAAACAATATTATCTAAAGAAAGAACACACTTTGAAATATTGCATTCAAAGGAAAACCCCTTCCTGACAAGAGCAGGAATGGAGATAATATTTTTAGTAATGCTGGGAATAAAGTAACAATTGTCTAGTTCCAATACAAGTCCAGATGGTAAAGAGATGAAATAGTCTCCTACAGCAACAGCAGCAACCCGTGCCCCGTTTCCAACTCGTAGGTCCACCTCATGCTGTCCCACCTGTCTTCTTCTCTTGAGTTCCTGTACATTTGAACAAATGTGAACTCCACATGCAGTGTCCAACACCCATGAAATAGAAGAAGAAGAAACCATGACTTCCGTCACATATATACTTGAGCCAGAAGCAATGCTTCCCCTCTTGTCTCCTTGGAGGGCTTTACAATCCTTTTTCCAGTGACCCAACTGGCCACAGTGGAAACATCTGTATTCCTGCGACCGCTTGACCTTTTGCTTCAGAGCCTTGCTGTAGCTCTTGACAGGGGTCTTGCCCTTCTTCCTCTTCTTCTTGTTCCTTGAAGGAAACATCAAGACAGAGGTTGAAGGCTTTCCCTTCAGAGTCTCCTCAGTAGTCAAGAGCATATTCAGCAGCTCTGCCGGAGTACAATCGATTTTGTTCATATTAAAGTTAATGATGAACGCATCGAAAGAGGGCGGGAGAGACTGCAGAATAATGTCTACAGCAAGCTCCTGATTGATGGTATGCCCCAGTTTCTCTAGAGCCTCCTTGTGCCCAATCATCTTGAGCACGTGAGCTCCCACTGGGCTCCCTTCAGCCAGTTTGCTCTAAAAGAACAGCTTAGTCAAATTATAACGCTCAGTCCTCGCCTGCGCAGCATACAGCATCTTGAGGTTTGCTATAATCTGTATAGCAGACATATCCTCATGCTGACGCTGCAGCGGTGGCGTCATAGACGCTAGCATCAGGCAAGCGACATCAATGCTATCATTGACATGCTTTTCATAGGCATCCCGAACCGCCCTTGCGGCGTTCGGAGCGGGCTGAGGCGGTATAGCCGTCTCGAGGACATACAGTTTCCTCTCTGCCTTAAGAACAATCTTAAGGTGTCCGTACCAGTCTGAGAAGTTCGGCCCAGCAAACTTCTCCCTTTCCAGTAGGGATCACACATTGAAGCTCATGGTGTTCGTTGCTGCAGGTATCTACAACAATGCAAGAACAGCAAGGTCAGTATCAATGTTAAGAATCGATCAGGACTTAAGAAAGATTCCTTTTCTCACTATTTTATCTGGCTGAAAAATCCAGCAAAAACAGCCCAAAAGAGTAGAACTCTTTTAGTGAGATGGGATCCAGATTTCATACTTGGTCTCCGCGTCCCGCTCAGGCGAGATAAGATGCACAGAGGGTACAAGTACTAATCTCTGGTAGGCTGTCCCAGCCAATCGCCAACCCGTGCGATTCCCCTTCATCTGGGCAATCCAGCAGACTGTGCCAACTGAGTTGGTACAACACAGTCTCTGACCCCACAGATGGCTACCTCCATGTGCTACCATATGCGCCACATATGTAGCCTACATGGTCAAGCTAACCCGACCTACTCCCTGGACCACCACGTGCTATGCTGAGCAACGAGAAGCGATAAATCCCTTCCCTATAACACGCAGGTGTAATCCCGCACCGTCTGAAGATAGATGGACGTGCCCACTGAGTGGGTACAACACGGCTCCAACGATAATCAGAACAGTGAGGTTTCGCGTCAGAAGGCTTACGAGCTTGATATTTTAGCGTTGGATTTTAACGGTCTTTATCTTCTTATCTATCATGCAATTCCTATGGTGATAGCAGAAGATTTAAATCATGCTATTCTAATTGTAATTAAACAATAAAAGAAAGCAAGCTGATCTTATGTGGTAAAAGCCCATAAGCCTAAGTAAGACCTTAATTTCACTTAAGTCTTCACTTGCTTTTCTTCATGGGTCTTTTGCTGCTCATCTGGCCTAAACCAGGGCCCAAGAGCCTACTGCAGCTCAGGTGCGCCTACCAGGGAAAGTGCGCCTGGTCCCAGAGTCGAACCCTGGACCTCCCACCTGGTCAAGCCACTGCTGCATGCGCCTCTGCCAAGTGTGCTCTGTGCTCTTGTCTAATTAAATTACAATTTAACTATCTAGACAAGATTGACACGCAGGTCAATAACACTTTATAAATTAATGGAAATGTGATGCGCAGATCACAATAAAATAATTTACATTTAATTTCCAGGCACGCAGGCCCCAACACAGCACACATTAAACGGGCAGCCCACATAAGATAAAATAAACACACATATGGCATCTAAACAGCATATGATCCAATTAAGAAATTAAAGTTTTGAAAACCCCTTTGGCATCAATTTTAATATTCTTATATGCCCTACAACCTTATAACGGTCCATTAATAGGGATCCACTCATCCAATCTAATCAGATCCAGTGCCCTTGCATGCACCAAGTCCTAACTGACTTGAGTCGACCCAGTGGTCAACTATGCATGCGCCAAGGGCTGAATCACCCCATGAGTTCTGGCAAGCGGGTGTGACCCCGGGCCTAACTCATGTGCGTTCATGGGTTGTCTCAACCAGACATCGCTACACGCCTGTGATGCAGTCGACCTACAGCCACCTCTTGCTTGCGCAAAGGTGCTATCTGGTCGACCCATCTAGGCTGTCAGATGATCTGATCAGACTGGTTGGATCTAACCTAGAGGATGACATCAACCCTACTAACCCGTCTAAGGATTTATAGTAAGACCTTAGATCTAGTGAGGTCGCGCAAGTAATATCCGTTTGATAAAACATCAACAATAAAGATGCGCCGACTTTCATACATGCTCAAACATGAAAAACATATGTAATCATTTTCGCATGTAACCTAACCTATAGATCTAAGCATGTTGCGCAAACATGGATCACAAAACATGGTATAGCAATCATAAAACATGCATCAACCAAGGCTCTGATACCAATTGAAAGTCCTCATAAGGTGGCGAAACCCTAGATAGGCGCATGAAAAATTCTTCTAAAGCAGCGGAGTGGGTTTCTTAGTATCATCGCATGCAATATGATCAACTTAACAACATGAAAAGAATTCATACCGAAGCCATGTGTTGGATGGCGTCTTGGAAAGAGAGAGCAAGAGAGATCTCCTCGAAATGATGCGCACACAAGAATGAGGATGCGCTCACTTCCTTGGTGCTCCTTGTGCTAGCAAGGTTCCAAGAGGTGTCTTTGATCGAATGAAAGGGATGGATGAAGCTTTGCTCGCTTTGCCAAATGACTCTTCAAGGCGTCCAAGACTCGTCACACACGAATGCCCCTTCGAGAGTAAATGGGGAAAGGCGAGAGAGAAGTTCTCTTGGCGTGAACGTGAGATGTGGTCACGTTAGAGAACATGCTATCTAAAAATAGCAATGTCTCAACATTCATGCGACCATGCATTACCCCAATCGCCAATGCCTCTTTACTTGAACCATGCGCTCACCCAATGAGCTGGTTCAAATCAATTTGGTTCAATAACCAAATAAACCAAGCAACTAGTCCATATCATAACAAAAACCCCTAAGGCTTCAGATCTGACCGTTCATCTCTTGATGCTCCTGATCTCACCGATCTAGCATCCATTCTCTCAATCGAAGCTTACCGATCTCAAGCCCTTATCAATCAAACATGATCAGACTGATTCTCACTTACAATCAGAGATTAAATCCCTTTAAACTGAACCCAAACAATTCAGTCCACACGATCTGACTTAAGTAAGCCATATCATCAAATTGTGCGACCCTAAGGGTTTCCTTTAAATGTCGGTAACGATAACTTACGTTATCACGATCAGTGAGGGGTATCTAGCAACACATCACTGTCTCCCGATATAAAGGAAAGAGTCTTCCAAGACTACACCCAAACCACAGCACAAGTGTGAATCCAATTCACAAGGCATGCAAATTTCCTTTGCCACTGGATGTTCTTATTGGACAAGCGTGTCAAGCCTGTAGCTCCAATATGATGAGCATGATTAGATCAGATGAACACTGTCATCTGGGTATGGCCATACACTTTCTCAATCATCTCATACAGAGGGGGGCCCCTTTAGAACATCATACTCCAATTAAGGAGACGGCAATCCTTTATCTATCACTAGTGCCCTAACCTGACTCAAGCTCACCATCCAAGATAGTCTATATGAAAGTGCCCCTTAGATTAGGGGGGTCCCCTTCTAGGGGGAGCATAACCCTAAAGCATATGGCGCATAAAATTTTCTTCTTGCGGAACTAGGGTTATAGGATCGATATGCATGCTAAAAGATCAACTTGATAATAAGAAAACAATCATACCATCGCCATGGGAAGATGTTTCCTTGGAAGCAAAGATCAAAGTAGATCTTCTCCTTGTCGTCACACACAAGATGATGTCGCTATCTCTCTTGGTGCTCCTTGTGCTAGCAAGGTTCCAAGAGGTCCTTGTCGAGTGAAGGGAAAATGAGATCTCTTTCTTCTTGGCCGAATCCTCCTCAACCTTCAAAGTGTCGCCACACTCACGAGAGAGACGAGAGGAAGATGGGCGAGAGAAAAACTGAGTGAGCGAAAATAGAGTATTTTCTATTTTGATGAGCGCACTCTCCAAATGGAGATCATGGTTACTAAAAATAGTAACCACTCCTCACCACAACGTTCACGCCAAGTGAACTTGTCGCCTACTCCTCTCCCTATGAACCAAGCGCTCATTTAGTGAGCCGGTTCACTTTGGTTCGGTTTAAGAACCAATCAAGCCAATGATCTAGTCTAGATCTTAAATAAACCCTAAGGTTCACGATCTAACCGTCGATCTCAACGATGCCCCTGATCTGACCGATCTGGCATGCATTCTCTCGATCGAAGCTTACCGATCTCAAGCCCTAATCAATCAAACATGATCAGACCAGATCTCACTCACAATCAGAGATTAAATCCCTTTAAACTGAACCCAAACAATTCAGTCCACACGATCTGACTTAAGTAAGCCATATCATCAAATTGTGCGACCCCAAGGGTTTCCTTTAAATGTCGGTAACGATAACTCGCGTTATCACGATCAGTGAGGGGTATCTAGCAACACATCACTATCTCCCGATATAAAGAAATGAGTCTTCCAAGACTACACCCAAACCACAGCACAAGTGTGAATCAAATCACAAGGCATGCATATTTCCTTTGCCACTGGATGTTCTTATTGGACAAGCCTGTCAAGCTTGTAATTCCAATATGATGAACATGATTAGAACAGACGAACACTGTCACCTGGGTATGGCCATACACTCTCTCAATCATCTCATCCAGGGGGCCCCATTAGAACATCACACCCCTTAAACAAGGAGACGGCAATCCTTTGTCTATCACTAATGCTCTAACCTGACTCAAGCTCACCATCCAAGATAGTCTATAATCATTATGTTTCAAACGATATTGAACTATCTCAAAACAATGACAATCATCATTTAGAAAACACAAGTGATCTCAAGTCAGAGGAAATGTGCCACTTGTCATAATCAAGGAATATTCACATTGTGACAAACAATTGAACATCCTAGTAGGGTCTGTCCAGTACATCCCATGTACCCATGAGTCTACATCTTATTCCATGCTCGAAGCATCCTATAAGATTAGAACACATATTAGTCTTAACCATATCAAGGCTGTCTCATGTTCACCAAGATACATCGACTAAGGACATAATAGCTTGTCAGCCCAGCTGAACAGCTTTGAGACATTATTCAGAAGAACATATATTGCAGCAGACAATGTAGCTAACTGAATAACAACCATGCCTTTATAAACTTAAGAGTTTATTACATGATACAGATACATTCCCACAGGCCTCAAACATTAGCCTTAAGGGCATACCCCAACACTATAATCATTATGTTTCAAATGATATTGAACTACCTCAAAACAATGACAATCATCATTTAGAAACACAAGTGATCTCAAGTTAGAGGAAATGTGCCACTTGTTGCAATCAAGGATTATTCACATTGTGACAAGCAATTGAATATCCTAGTAGGGTCTGTCCAGTACATCCAATGTACCCATGAGTCTACATCTTATTCCATGCTCGAAGCATCCTATAAGATTAGAACACATATTAGTCTCAATCATATCAAGGCTGTCTCATGTTCACCAAGATATCTTGACTAAGGACATAACTGCATGTCAGCCTAGCTGAACAGCTTTGAGACATTATTCAGAAGTACACTTATTGCAGCAGACAATGTAACAAACTGAATAACAACCATGCCTTTATAAACATAAGAGTTTATACATGATACTGTTACAATCCCGAGGCCTCAAACATTAGCCTTAAGGGCATACCCCAACAACACCATGTATCAGGATTTTAGACCCATGTTATTATTCTCCAGCTGTGTCATAGGGCACAACATCCTCATGAGAGTCAGACCATATCTCTCTGGAAGGTATCAATATTTGGAATCATCCAATATAAACCTCTCCAGAAACTCTTGGATGAACATAGATTGACTAAAGGGCAATGACTTTAATGGATCTCTATCTATAGATCCTCATGCCTAAGATGTAGGCATCATTCCCTTGATCATTCTTCTCGAAGTTCATCTCAAGCTTTTTCTTCACCATGTGAAGAGCTGAGATGTCATTTCATGTGAGAAGAATATTATCAATCTTCTAGAACAAGAATTAAGGTGCTTCCACTGATCTTCTTGTAAACACAGGCTCCTTTAAACATGCTTGCATAATATCATGCATATCTTTATGGCCTTAATATGAAAACCTTCTGGCTATTTCCTTATAGATATCTTTTCAGACGTCCATGCAAGAAAGGTAGTTTTCATAACAACACGCCATTATTGATCATGCAATTATAACAAGCAGATTCCTAATGGACTTAAGACTCAGCTATTGGTGAAAATTTTCATCATTATCCATGTTGGGGTATGCCCTTAAGGCTAATGTTTGAGGCCTTGGGATTGTATAAGTATCATGTAATAAACTCTTATGTTTATAAAGGCATGGTTATTATTCAGGTTGCTACCTTGTCTGCTGTAATAAGTGTACTTCTGAATAATGTCTCAAAGCTGTTCAGCTAGGCTGACATGCATATGTCCTTAGTCGAGATATCTTGGTGAACATGAGACAGCCTTGATATGATTGAGACTAATATGTGTTCTAATCTTATAGGATGCTTCGAGCATGGAATAAGATGTAGACTCATGGGTACATTGGATGTACTGGATAGACCCTACTAGGATATTCAATTGCTTGTCACAATGTGAATGATCCTTGTAAGCACCAAGTGGCACATGTCCTCTGACTTGAGATCACTTGTGTTTCTAAATGATGATTGTCATTGTCTTGAGGTAGTTCAATATCATTTGAAACATAATGATTATAGACTATCTTGGATGGTGAGCTTGAATCAGGTTAGGGCACTAGTGATAGACATAGGATTGCCGTCTCCTTGTTTAAGGAGTGTGATGTTCTAAAGGGCCCCCCTATATGAGATGATTGAGATAGTGTATGGCCATACCCAGATGACTATGTTCATCTGATCTAATCATGCTCATCGTATTGGAGTTACAAGCTTGACCCGCTTGTCCAATAAGAACATCCAGTGGCAAAGGAAACATGTATGCCTAGTGAAGTTGATTCACACTTGTGCTGTGGTTTGGGTGAAGTCTTGGAAGACTCTTTCCTTTATATCGGGAGACAGTGATGTGTTGCTAGATACCCCTCATTGATCGTGATAACGAAAGTTATCGTTACCGACATTTAAAGGAAACCCTCAGGGTCGCACAATTTGATGATATGGCTTACTTAAGTCAGATCGTGTGGACTGAATTGTTTGGGTTCAGTTTAAAGGGATAGAGGCTCTGATTGTAAGTGAGATCTGGTCTGATCATGTTTGATTGATTGGGACTTGAGATCGGTAAGCTTCGATCGAGAGTATTGATGCTAGATCGGTGAGATCAAGAGTATCACGAGATCAACGGTTAGATATTGAACCATTGGTTCAATGAGATCTAGACCATGGCTTGGGCTGGTTTAATTTGGTTCTTGAACCAAATTGAAATGGATTGAAGTGGCTTGAACCGGTTCACAAGGGTGAACGCTTGGTTCAAGGGGTTAGGCGTTTTGGTTCGGTAATGGGCGCATAGCTTCATCTCTTCCATTTATGGAAAGTATTGAAGGCGACTTCACCTTAACGCCAAAGCGTTTTGAACGCTCGACTTCACTCCTCTCTTCTCAACGTTCATCCTTGGAGGTGAAGGCATTCGGACGAGAAGAGGAGGCAGGTTGCTCTCGCCAAGCTTGATCTCCAAATCTCCTTCACGCGACAAGGGATACTTTGGAGCCTTGCTAGCACAAGGGACGTTCAAGGTGTAGGCCTTCTTCTTCTTGTGTGCGATTCCTTTGGAGAAGTTCTCTTTGAACTTTGCTTCCAAGCCGACATCCGATCTATGGCATTGGTATGATCACATTCTTGATCTAATGAAATATTATAGTTGATCATATGAGCACATAAGCGATTGAATTCTTGAAACCCTAGCAAAATGCATGCGCCCCCTTGTTTAGGGTTTTCGGCCCCCCCTCTTGAAAGGGGTTTTATCCGCTTGCGCTCCCCCTTGAAGGGGACCCTTCAATTGGTATCAGAGCCTAGGATCTTATATGATTCATATGATTGCTATGTATGTTTTGTGATCCATATATGTTTGATGCTTAGATCTATGTTTTCTCTTCATGCGATTATACTAGTGGATAGTATGTTCATGTTGCGCATGTATGAGAGTTATGTTGTGTTGGCGCTAGTTGAATGGCGCATGTATGATGATTGCGCTTCTTTCATGTTGTTGTAGTTGTTTTTCTTAAAAACCCTAAATGACATGCGCGCCTTGCATATTAGATCTAAGCCGCACCTACAATAAACCCTTAGATGGGTTGATGGGGTTGAAGTCACCTCTAGATTAGATCCAATAGTCTGATCAGACCATCTGACAGCCTAGATGGATCGACCAGATGGCACCTGTGCGCAAGCATGAGGTGGCCATAGGTCGATCGCACCTTAGGCGTGTAGCGAGGTCTGGTTGAGACAACCAGTGAACACACATGAGCTAGGCCCGGGGTCACACCCGCTTGCCAGAACTCATGAGGGTTGTTCAGCCCTTGGCGCATGCATGGTTGACCATTAGGTCAACACGGGTCAGTTAGGACTCGGTGCATGCAAGGGCAGAGGATCTGATTAGATGGATGAGTGGATCCCTATCAATGTACCATTGTAAGGTTGTAGGGGCACATAAGGAAATTAAAATTGATGCCATGGGGTTTTCAAAAATTTAATTTCATGATTGGATCACATGTTGATTGATGCCATGATGTTTGTTTATTTAATCTTATGTGGGTTGCCCTAATGTGTGCTGTGCTGGGGCCTGCGTGCCTGGAATTAAACTTGTAAATTAATTTGTGATCTGCGAATCACATTTGTACTTAATTTATAATGTATAATTGACCTGCGAGTCAAACTTGTCTAGATAGATCAAATTGTATTTGATTAGACAAGAGCACAAAGGCACACATCCAAGAGGGGCTTTCAGCTGGTGGCGCACCTGAGGTGCTCTTGGTGCTAGGGCCCTGGGTTGGACCAGATGAGATGCAAAAGTCCCAAGAAGAGCAAGTGAAGACTTAAGTTTCTTAAGGTCTTACTTAGGCTTTGGGCTTTTACCACATAAGATGCATGCTTTCTTTTTATTGCTTATATAATTAGAACGGCATGAGTTTATCTTCTGCTATCACCATAGGACTTGCATGATAGTGAAGAAGATAAAAGACCGTTAAAATCCAAACGCTAACATATCAAGCTCGTAAGCCTTCTGACGCGAAACCTCACTGTTCTGATTATCGTTGGAGCCGTGTTGTACCCACTCAGTGGGCACGTCCATCTATCTTCAGACGGTGCTGGATTTCACCTGCGTGTTACAGAGAAGGGATTTATCGCTTCTCGTTGCTCAGCATAGCACGTGGTGGTCCAGGGAGTAGGTCGGGTCAGCTTGACCATGTAGACTACATATGTGGCGCATATGGTAGCACATGGAGGCAGCCATCTGAGGGATCAGAGACTGTGTTGTACCAACTCAGTTGGCACAGTCTGCTGGATTGCCCAGGTGAAGGGGAATCGCACGGGTTGGCGATTGGCTGGGACAGCCTACCAGAAATTAGTGCTTGTCATCTCTGTGCATCTTATCTCGCCTGAGCGGGACGCGGAGACCAAGTATGAAATCTGGATCCCATCTCACTAAAAGAGTGTTACTCTTTCGGACTGTTTTACTGGATTTTACAGTCAGCTAAAATAGTGAGAAAAGGAATCATTCTTAAGTCCTGATTGATTCTTAACATTGATACTGACCTTGCTGTTCTTGCATTGTTGTAGATTCCTGCAGCAACGAACACCATGAGCTTCAATGTGCGATCCCTACTGGAAAGGGAGAAGTTTGCTGGGCCGAACTTCTCTGACTGGTTCGGACACCTTAAGATCGTTCTTAAGGCAGAGAGGAAACTGTATGTCCTCGAGACGGCGATACCGCCGCAGCCCGCTCCGAACGCCGCAAGGGCGGTTCGGGATGCCTATGAAAAGCACGTCAATGATAGCATTGATGTCGCTTGCCTGATGCTAGCGTCTATGACGCCACCGCTGCAGCGTCAGCATGAGGATATGTCGGCTATAGAAATTATAGCGAACCTCAAGATGCTATATGCTGCACAGGCGAGGACAGAACGCTATAATCTGACGAAGCTCTTCTTTCAGAGCAAACTGGCTGAAGGGAGCCCAGTGGGAGCTCACGTGCTCAAGATGATTGGGCACAAGGAGGCTCTGGAGAAACTGGGGCATACCATCAACCAGGAGCTTGCTGTAGACATAATTCTACAGTCTCTTCCGCCTTCTTTCGATGCGTTCATCATTAACTTTAATATGAACAAAATCGATTGTACTCCGGCAGAGCTGTTGAATATGCTCTTGACTACTGAGGAAACTCTGAAGGGCAAGCCTTCAACCTCTGTCTTAATGGTTCCTTCTAGGAACAAGAAGAAGGGGAAGAAGGGCAAGGCCCCTGTCAAGAACTACAGTAAGGCACTAAAATAGAAGGTAAAGCGGTCGAAGGACAACAGGTGTTTCCACTGTGGCCAGCTGGGTCACTGGAAAAAGGACTGTAAAGCGCTCCAAGGAGATAAGAGGGGAAGCATCGCTTCTGGCTCAGGTATATATGTGACTGAGGTCATGTTATCTTCTTCTACCATATCATGGGTGTTGGACACTGCATGTGGAGTTCACATTTGTTCAAATGTACAGGAACTCAAGAGAAGAAGGCAGGTGGGACAGCATGAGGTAGACCTACGCGTTGGAAACGGGGCACGGGTTGCTGCTGTTGCTGTAGGAGACTATTTCATTTCTTTACCATCTGGCATTGTATTGGAATTAAACAATTGTTATTTTGTACCCAGTATTACCAAGAATATTATCTCTATTCCTGCTCTTGTCAGGAAAGGATTTGCCTTTGAATGCAATATTTCAAAGTGTGTTTTATCTTGTGATAATATTGTGTATGCAACTGGTTCAATTAACAATGGGTTGTTCATGTTGGACATGGAAAATTCTATACAAAACATTGAT
Source organism: Costus lasius (assembly GCA_027563935.2). Classification (NCBI taxonomy): domain Eukaryota; kingdom Viridiplantae; phylum Streptophyta; class Magnoliopsida; order Zingiberales; family Costaceae; genus Costus; species Costus lasius. The sequence goes on along the minus strand of CM050454.1, from coordinate 56,654,043 downwards.
AATAAGAAAGCCAAGTATGCTGATGACAGCACCTTGCTATGGCATAGTCGTTTAGGCCATATTAACGAGAAGCGCATTAAGCGGTTGCATGATCATGGACTGCTGGGATCATTCTCCTATGAGGAGATTGATACATGCAAAGCTTGTTTGATGGGTAAAATGACGAAGTCACCTTTTTCTAATAAAGGTCAAAGGGCTTCAGGTTTACTTGACCTTATACACAGTGATGTGTGTGGGCCATTTAGTAAACATGCCAGAGGTGGCTATCAGTACTTCATTACCTTTACTGATGATTTCAGTAGGTATGGGTATGTCTATTTGATGAGACATAAGAGTGAATCTTTTGACAAGTTCAAAGAGTTCAAAAATGAAGTACAGAATCAGCTAGGCCGAAATATCAAGGCACTTCGCTCAGATCGAGGTGGAGAATACTTGAGTCATGCGTTTACTGACTATCTAAAGGAGTGTGGGATTATCTCACAGCTCACTCCGCCAGGAACACCGCAATGGAATGGTGTGTCCGAGAGGAGAAATAGAACGTTACTTGATATGGTTCGTTCTATGATGAGTCAGGCTACTCTTCCATACTCCTTTTGGGGTTTTGCACTGGAAACAGCTGCAAAGGTACTAAACCGAGTGCCATCCAAGGCAGTTTCAAAGATGCCATATGAGTTATGGTATGGGAAACAGCCGAGCTTGACATTTATCAGGATCTGGGGTTGCGAGGCTTATGTCAAAAAGCTCGCCTCTGGGAAACTGGAGAGCAGATCTGAGAAATGTATCTTTGTCGGTTACCCTAAGGAAACTAAGGGTTATTATTTCTACGATCCCAAAGAGAACAAGGTATTTGTTGCTCGGACTGCCATATTTCTTGAGAAGGAATTTCTTCTGCAAGAGGCCAGTGGGAGAGAAATAAAGCTGGATGAGATTCCAGAGGAAGGACAAAGTAGTCAAGCACAGTTGGATGTGCCTGAGCCGGTAGATCAGGTTATTGAACAACCTGAGGCTCAAATAACACGGGAACCGCGAAGATCGGGAAGGATCCGTCGTCAGCCTGAGCGCTATGACGGAGTCTACATCATTGATAATGATGAACCCCTCACTTATGCGGATGCGATCAGTGGACCGGAGTCAGCTAGATGGCTTGAAGCTATGCGAGCCGAGATGGACTCCATGTCAGATAACCAGGTCTGGGATTTGGTTGATCCGCCTCCGGGAGTAATCCCTATAGGCTGTAAATGGATCTTCAAGAAGAAGATTGACATGGATGGTAACGTTGTTACCTATAAAGGCAGGCTAGTTGCGAAAGGTTTCAAACAAATCTACGGGTTAGATTATGATGAAACTTTCTCTCCTGTAGCCATGTTTAAGTCTATTCGGATTCTTTTCGCGATAGCAGCATATTATGATTATGAGATCTGGCAGATGGATGTGAAGACAGCTTTCCTTAATGGAAATCTGGATGAGGATGTGTATATGACACAACCTGAAGGTTTCACTAATCCATCAGATCGTCATAAAATATGCAAGTTAAAGAAGTCCATTTATGGACTTAAGCAAGCATCAAGAAGCTGGAATATTCGTTTTGATGAATCAATCTCTGAGTTTGGCTTCATCAAGAACGAAGATGACCCGTGTGTATATAAGAGGTTTAGTGGGAGCGTAATTACATTCCTAATCCTCTACGTCGATGATATCTTGATCATTGGAAATGATATTCCTGAAATGCATGCTGTTAAAGCATGGTTAAGGAAATGTTTCCAGATGAAAGATCTAGGAGAAGCAGCCTATGTATTAGGTGTGAAGATCTACAGGGATAGATCTAAGAGGCTTCTCGGGCTGTGCCAGAGTACTTACATCGATAAAGTCCTGGAGAGATTTCATTTAGAGAATTCTAAACGAGGATATCTTCCAGTCAGACATGGTCTGAATCTTTCGAAGAGTCAGTGTCCACAAACACAGACTGAGAAAGATGAAATGGACAATACGCCTTATGCTTCGGCTATTGGGTCCATAATGTATGCGATGTTATGTACCCGCCCAGATGTCGCTTACGGGTTAAGCGTGACCAGTCGATTCCAAAGTAATCCAGGTATGGCGCACTGGATTGCAGTCAAGAACATTTTAAAATATCTGCGGAGGACCAAAGATATGTTCTTGATATATGGTGGTCAGGAAGAACTCAGTATAGAAGGATATACTGACGCTTCGTTCCAGTCGGACCAGGATGATTTCCGATCGCAATCAGGCTATGTTTTTAGCTTGAATGGTGGAGCAGTGGTGTGGAAGAGTTTCAAACAGTCAACTGTTGCTGATTCCACAACAGAAGCCGAGTATGTTGCAGCCTCGGAAGCATCCAAGGAGGCAGTGTGGATTCGTAAGTTCGTGAGAGAACTTGGTGTTGTTCCTTCGAGTGCAGATCCTTTGGTTATCTTCTGTGATAACACTGGAGCAATCGCACAAGCAAAGGAACCACGGTCGCACCAGAAGTCCAAGCACATACAGAGACGGTTTCACTTGATCCGGGAGATCATTGATCGTGGCGAGATCAAAATATGCAAGGTTCATACAGATGACAATCTGGCAGACCCGCTTACCAAGCCTCTGGCGCAGCAGAAGCATGAGAAGCACTGTAATAATATGGGTTTGAGATTTCTCAACCATTAGATTAAGTGCAAGTGGGAGATTGTTGGGGTATGCCCTTAAGGCTAATGTTTGAGGCCTTGGGATTGTATAAGTATCATGTAATAAACTCTTATGTTTATAAAGGCATGGTTATTATTCAGGTTGCTACCTTGTCTGCTGTAATAAGTGTACTTCTGAATAATGTCTCAAAGCTGTTCAGCTAGGCTGACATGCATATGTCCTTAGTCGAGATATCTTGGTGAACATGAGACAGCCTTGATATGATTGAGACTAATATGTGTTCTAATCTTATAGGATGCTTCGAGCATGGAATAAGATGTAGACTCATGGGTACATTGGATGTACTGGACAGACCCTACTAGGATATTCAATTGCTTGTCACAATGTGAATGATCCTTGTAAGCACCAAGTGGCACATGTCCTCTGACTTGAGATCACTTGTGTTTCTAAATGATGATTGTCATTGTCTTGAGGTAGTTCAATATCATTTGAAACATAATGATTATAGACTATCTTGGATGGTGAGCTTGAATCAGGTTAGGGCACTAGTGATAGACATAGGATTGCCGTCTCCTTGTTTAAGGAGTGTGATGTTCTAAAGGGCCCCCCTATATGAGATGATTGAGATAGTGTATGGCCATACCCAGATGACTATGTTCATCTGATCTAATCATGCTCATCGTATTGGAGTTACAAGCTTGACCCGCTTGTCCAATAAGAACATCCAGTGGCAAAGGACACATGTATGCCTAGTGAAGTTGATTCATACTTGTGCTGTGGTTTGGGTGAAGTCTTGGAAGACTCTTTCCTTTATATCGGGAGACAGTGATGTGTTGCTAGATACCCCTCACTGATCGTGATAACGAAAGTTATCGTTACCGACATTTAAAGGAAACCCTCAGGGTCGCACAATTTGATGATATGGCTTACTTAAGTCAGATCGTGTGGACTGAATTGTTTGGGTTCAGTTTAAAGGGATAGAGGCTCTGATTGTAAGTGAGATCTGGTCTGATCATGTTTGATTGATTGGGACTTGAGATCGGTAAGCTTCGATCGAGAGTATTGATGCTAGATCGGTGAGATCAAGAGTATCACGAGATCAACGGTTAGATATTGAACCATTGGTTCAATGAGATCTAGACCATGGCTTGGGCTGGTTTAATTTGGTTCTTGAACCAAATTGAAATGGATTGAAGTGGCTTGAACCGGTTCACAAGGGTGAACGCTTGGTTCAAGGGGTTAGGCGTTTTGGTTCGGTAATGGGCGCATAGCTTCATCTCTTCCATTTATGGAAAGTATTGAAGGCGACTTCACCTTAACGCCAAAGCGTTTTGAACGCTCGACTTCACTCCTCTCTTCTCAACGTTCATCCTTGGAGGTGAAGGCATTCGGACGAGAAGAGGAGGCAGGTTGCTCTCGCCAAGCTTGATCTCCAAATCTCCTTCACGCGACAAGGGATACTTTGGAGCCTTGCTAGCACAAGGGACGTTCAAGGTGTAGGCCTTCTTCTTCTTGTGTGCGATTCCTTTGGAGAAGTTCTCTTTGAACTTTGCTTCCAAGCCGACATCCGATCTATGGCATTGGTATGATCACATTCTTGATCTAATGAAATATTATAGTTGATCATATGAGCACATAAGCGATTGAATTCTTGAAACCCTAGCAAAATGCATGCGCCCCCTTGTTTAGGGTTTTCGGCCCCCCCTCTTGAAAGGGGTTTTATCCGCTTGCGCTCCCCCTTGAAGGGGACCCTTCAATCCACCCAGTGGATTTGCCTGAAATTTCTGTTCACTAGCTTGCCTTTCAAGGTAACAATGTTACCTTCCATGTCTATCTTCCTAGAAGATTTATTTACAGCCTGTGGGAATTACCCCTTTGGCAGCTCATCCAAGTCCCAAGCTTGATTAGCAGATATGGAGTCCATTATTGTTCTCATGGCCCTTAGCCATTTCTTGGAATCTGGTCCACCGACTACTTCCATTTCCTCATAAGTCTTATGTTCATCCTTAGATGAAAAATGTTGGGGTATGCCCTTAAGGCTAATGTTTGAGGCCTTGGGATTCTTTCATTATCATGTATAAACTTTTATGTTTATAAAGGCAATGGTTGTTATTCAGTATGTTACATTGTCTGCTGCAATAAGTGTGCTTCTGAATAATGTCTCAATGCTGTTCAGCTGGGCTGACATGCTATATGTCCTTAGTCGAGATATCTTGGTGAACATGAGACAGCCTTGATATGATTGAGACTAATATGTGTTCTAATCTTATAGGATGCTTCGAGCATGGAATAAGATGTAGACTCATGGGTACATTGGATGTACTGGACAGACCCTACTAGGATATTCAATTGCTTGTCACAATGTGAATAATCCTTGTTTGCTACAAGTGGCACATGTCCTCTGACTTGAGATCACTTGTGTTTCTAAATGATGATTGTCATTATTTTGAGGTAGTTCAATATCATTTGAGAAATAATGGTTATAGACTATCTTGGATAATGATCATGAGTCAGGTTAGGACACTAGTGATAGATATAGGATTGCCGTCTTCTTGTTTAAGGAGTGTGATGTTCTAAAGGGGCCCCCGGATGAGATGATTGAGAAAGTGTATGGCCATACCCAGGTGACTATGTTCATCTGATCTAATCATGCTCATCATATTGGAGCTACAGGCTTGACACGCTTGTCCAATAAGAACATCCAGTGGCAAAGGAAACATGTATGCCTAGTGAAGTGGATTCACACTTGTGCTGTGGTTTGGGTGTAGTCTTGGAAGACTCTTTTCTTTATATCGGGAGACAGTGATGTGTTGCTAGATACCCCTCACTGATCGTGATAACATAAGTTATCGTTACCGACATTTAAAGGAAACCCTCAGGGTCGCACAATTTGATGATATGGCTTACTTAAGTCAGATCGTGTGGACTGAATTGTTTGGGTTTAGTTTAAAGGGCTTTAGTCTCTGATTGTAAGTGAGATCTGGTCTGATCATGTTTGATTGATTAGGGCTTGAGATCGGTAAGCTTCGATCGAGAGATTGGATGCTAGATCGGTGAGATCAAGAGCATCAGGAGATGAACGGTTAGATCATGAGCCATTTGGTTCATAGAAGGTCTAGACCATGGCTTGGCTTGGTTTGATGAACCAAATACATTTGAACCAAATCAATGAACCGGTTCACTATGTGAACGCTTGGTTCAAAGAGAAGATTCGATGGTTCACTTGGAGTGAACGCATGAGGCTTTGAGTACTTACCATTTTGGGAAATCGGTTTCCAAATTGAATGTAAGTAACGCCTCCACATTAGAGTGGAAGGTTACACTCTCGCCTATCATCTCTTGTGAACGTTTTTCTCTTTCGGTGGTGATCAATTCACGCAAACAAGAGAAGGAGGTCTCGCCAAGCAAGAAGTTCTCTCCCCTTCCATACGGCAAGGACCCTTGAAGAATCTTGCTAGCACAAGGATCACAAGGGGTAGGCGACATCATTTTGTGTGCGTCACTTGTGGAGAAGATCTCTTTTGGTCTTTGCTTCCAAGCCGACATCCAATCTAATGGCGTTGGTATGATCCCTTTGAGATCTTTTCGTTTATACAAGTTAATCATATGAACTACATGCGATCTTGTGGGTGAAACCCCTAGAAATATTACATGCGCCGCCCCCTTTAGGGTTTTTACCCCCTTGCGCTCCCCCTTGAAGGGGACTTTCAATTGGTATCAGAGCTTTGGTTCTTGTAGAATCATATGATTGCTTGATGATTTGTGATCCTTGTTTGTGTTTGATAAGTAGATCTAGTAGGAAGCATCTTGCGCATCTACATGTTAAGTAGTGAACAAAAAAAAAATACATGATGTATGTTTTTACTCCTTTGCGCATGTATGATGTATGGTGGCGCATATTGATAGTTGTAGTTTTTCTTAACATACTTTATCACTTGCGCGCCTCACTAGATCTAAGTGGCGCCTACTGTAAACCCTTAGACGGGTTAGTAGGGTTGAAGTCATCCTCTAGGTAAGATCCAACCAGTCTGATCAGACCATCTGACAGCCTAGATGGGTCGACCAGATGGCACCTGTGCGCAAGCACGAGGTGGCTATAGGTCGACTGCGGACAGGCGTGTAGCGAGGTCTGGTTGAGACAACCAATGAACACACTTGAGTTAGGCCCGGGGTCACACCCGCTTGCCAGGACTGAAGAGTCCCCTTCAAGGGGGAGCGCAAGCAGATGAAACCCTAATTCAGGGGGCGCATGCAATTTTGCTAGGGTTTCAACAACACAATCGCTTATATGCTCATATGATCAACTTTGATAGATTGATTAGATCAAGAAGGAGATCATACCGATGCCATCGAATTGGATGGTGCCTTGGAAGCAAAGACGCAAGTGCTCCTTCTCCAAAGGTGACGCACACAACAAATGAAGATGGCTTGCTCCTTTGAATCCTTTGTGCTAGCAAAGTGCTTCAAAGGGTCCTTGTCGCGTGAGGATGATGAGAGATCAAGCTAGGCCGAGACTTCCTTCTCTCCTCTTTTTGTCAAGTCTTTACACCACCGAAAAAATGGAGAAGCCCTCACAAGAGAGAGATCGGCGAGAGAGTTAACCTCCCACACTAATGTGGAGGCGTTACATACATTCCATTTGGAAACCGAATTCCCAAAATGGAAAGTAGTCAAGGCTCAAGCGTTCACCCTTAAGTGAACCAAGTGCTTAACTCATCTCCCATGAACCATGCGCTCATTCATGAGCCGGTTCAATGTCGGTTTGGTCCAAGACCAATTAACCCAAGCCATATGGTCTAGATCACAATAAACCCTAAAGGTTCAAGATCTAACCGTTCATTTCATGATGCTCCTGATCTCACCGATCTAGAATCAACTCTCTCGATCAAAGCTTACCGATCTCAAGCCTTAATCAATCAAACATGATCAGACCAGATCTCACTTATAATCAGAGATTAAATCCCTTCAAACTGAACCCAAACAATTCAGTCCACACGATCTGACTCAAGTAAGCCATATCATCAAATTGTGCGACCCTGAGGGTTTCCTTTAAATGTCGGTAACGATAACTTTCGTTATCACGATCAGTGAGGGGTATCTAGCAACACATCACTGTCTCCCGATATAAAGGAAAGAGTCTTCCAAGACTACACCCAAACCACAGCACAAGTGTGAATCCATTCACAAGGCATACATATTTCCTTTGCCACTGGATGTTCTTATTGGACAAGCGTGTCAAGCCTGTAGCTCCAATATGATGAGCATGATTAGATCAGATGAACATAGTCACCTGGGTATGGCCATACACTTTCTCAATCATCTCATTCAGGGGGGGCCCTTTAGAACATCACACTCCTTAAACAAGGAGACGGCAATCCTGTATCTATCACTAGTGCCCTAACCTGACTCATGATCATTATCCAAGATAGTTTATAACCATTATGTTTCAAATGATATTGAACTACCTCAAAACAATGACAATCATCATTTAGAAACACAAGTGATCTCAAGTCAGAGGACATGTGCCACTTGTTGCAATCAAGGATTATTCACATTGTGACAAGCAATTGAATATCCTAGTAGGGTCTGTCCAGTACATCCAATGTACCCATGAGTCTACATCTTATTCCATGCTCGAAGCATCCTATAAGATTAGAGCACATATTAGTCTCAATCATATCAAGGCTGTCTCATGTTCACCAAGATATCTCGACTAAGGACAACATAGCATGTCAGCCTAGCTGAACAGCTTTTGAGACATTATTCAGAAGAACACACATTGCAGCAGATGATGTAACAACCTGAATAATAACCATTGCCTTTATAAACTTAAGAGTTTATACATGATACTGTTACAATCCCAAGGCCTCAAACATTAGCCTTAAGGGCATACCCCAACAATCTCCCACTTGCACTTAATCTAATGGTTGAGAAATCTCAAACCCATGTTATTACAGTGCTTCTCATGCTTCTGCTGCGCCAGAGGCTTGGTAAGCGGGTCAGCCAGATTGTCATCCGTATGAACCTTGTAGACTTTGATCTCGCCACGATCAATGATCTCCCTGATCAAGTGAAACTGTCTCTGTATGTGCTTGGACTTCTGGTGCGACCGTGGTTCCTTTGCTTGTGCTATAGCTCCAGTGTTATCACAAAAGATAACCAAAGGATCTGCACTCGAAGGAACGACACCAAGTTCCTGAATGAACTTACGAATCCACACTGCCTCCTTGAATGCTTCCGAGGCTGCAACATACTCGGCTTCTGTTGTGGAATCAGCAACAGTTGACTGTTTGAAACTCTTCCACACCACTGCTCCACCATTCAAGCTAAAAACATAGCCTGATTGCGATCGGAAATCATCCTGGTCCGACTGGAATGAAGCGTAAGTATATCCTTCAATACTGAGTTCTTCCTGACCACCATACATCAAGAACATATCTTTGGTCCTCCGCAGATATTTTAAAATGTTCTTGACTGCAATCCAGTGTGCCTGACCTGGATTACTTTGGAATCGACTGGTAACGCTTAACCCGTAAGCGACGTCTGGGCGAGTACACAACATCGCATACATAATGGACCCAATAGCCGAAGCATAAGGCATATTGTCCATTTCCTCTTTCTCAGTCTGTGTTTGTGGACACTGACTCTTTGAAAGATTCAGACCATGTCTGACTGGAAGATGTCCTCTTTTAGAATTCTCTAAATGGAATCTCTCCAGGACTTTATCGATGTAAGTACTCTGGCACAGCCCGAGAAGCCTCTTTGATCTATCCCTGTAGATCTTCACACCTAATACATAGGCTGCTTCTCCTAGATCTTTCATCTGGAAACATTTTCCTAACCATGCCTTAACAGCATGCAGTTCAGGAATATCGTTTCCAATGATTAAGATATCATCGACGTAGAGGACTAGGAATGTAATTACGCTCCCACTAAACCTCTTATATACACACGGGTCATCTTCGTTCTTGATGAAACCAAACTCAGAGATAGATTCATCAAAACGAATATTCCAGCTTCTTGATGCTTGTTTAAGTCCATAAATAGACTTCTTTAACTTGCATATTTTATGACGATCTGATGGATTAGTGAAACCTTCAGGTTGTGTCATATACACATCCTCATCCAGTTTTCCATTAAGGAAAGCGGTCTTCACATCCATCTGCCAGATCTCATAATCATAATATGCTGCTATCACGAAAAGAATCCGAATAGACTTGAACATGGCTACAGGAGAGAAAGTTTCATCATAATCTATCCCGTAGATTTGTTTGAAACCTTTCGCAACTAGCCTGCCTTTATAGGTAACCACGTTACCATCCATGTCAATCTTCTTCTTGAAGATCCATTTACAGCCTATAGGGATTACTCCCGGAGGCGGATCAACCAAATCCCAGACTTGGTTATCTGACATGGAGTCCATTTCGCTTCGCATAGCTTCAAGCCATCTTGCTGACTCCGGTCCACTGACAGCATCCGCATAAGTAAGGGGTTCATCATTATCAATGATGTAGACTCCGTCATAGCGCTCAGGCTGTCGACGGATCCATCCCGATCTACGCGGTTCCCGTGATATCTGAGCCTCAGGTTGTTCAATAACCTGATTTACCGGCTCAGGCTCATCCAACTGTGCTTGATTACTTTGCCCTTCCTCTGGATCCTTATCCAGCTTTATTTCTCTCCCACTGGCTTCTTGCAGAAGAAACTCCTTCTCAAGAAATATGGCCGTCCGAGCAACAAATACCTTGTTCTCTTTGGGATCGAAGAAATAATAACCCTTAGTTTCCTTAGGGTATCCGACAAAGATACATTTCTCAGATCTGCTCTCTAGTTTCCCAGAGGCGAGCTTTTTGACATAAGCCTCGCAACCCCAGATCCTGATAAATGTCAAGCTAGGCTGTTTCCCATACCATAACTCATATGGAGCCTTTGAAACTGCCTTGGATGGCACTCGGTTTAGTACCTTTGCAGCTGTTTCCAGTGCAAAACCCCAAAAGGAGTAAGGTAGAGTAGCCTGACTCATCATAGAACGAACCATATCAAGTAACGTTCTATTTCTCCTCTCGGACACACCATTCCATTGCGGTGTTCCTGGCGGAGTGAGCTGTGAGATAATCCCACACTCTTTTAGATAGTCAGTAAACGCATGACTCAAGTATTCTCCACCTCGATCAGAACGAAGTGCCTTGATATTTCGGCCTAGCTGATTCTGTACTTCATTTTTGAACTCTTTGAACTTGTCAAAAGATTCACTCTTATGTCTCATTAGATAGACATACCCATATCTACTGAAATCATCAGTAAAGGTAATGAAGTACTGATAGCCACCTCTGGCATGTTTACTAAATGGCCCACATACATCAGTGTGTATAAGGTCAAGTAAACCTGAAGCCCTTTGAACTTTGTTAGGAAAAGGAGACTTCGTCATTTTACCCATCAAACAAGCTTTGCATGTATCAATCTCCTCATAGGAGAATGATCCCAGCAGTCCATGATCATGCAACCGCTTAATGCGCTTCTTGTTAATATGGCCTAAACGACTATGCCATAACAAGGTGCTGTCATCAGCATACTTGGCTTTCTTATTATCAATATTTTGTATAGAATATTCCATGTCCAACATGAATAACCCATTGTTAATTGAACCAGTAGCATAAACAATATTATCAAGAGTAAGATAACACTTTGAAATCTTGCATTCAAAGGAAAACCCTTTCCTGACAAGAGCAGGAATAGAGATAATATTTTTGGTAATACTGGGAACAAAATAACAATTGTTTAATTCTAATACAATGCCAGATGGTAATGAGATGTAATAATCCCCTACAGCAACAGCAGCAACCCGTGCCCCGTTTCCAACGCGTAGGTCCACCTCATGCTGTCCCACCTGTCTTCTTCTCTTGAGTTCCTGTACATTTGAACAAATGTGAACTCCACATGCAGTGTCCAACACCCATGAAATAGAAGAAGATGAAACCATGACTTCCGTCACGTATATACCTGAGCCAGAAGCGATGCTTCCCCTCTTATCTCCTTGGAGCGCTTTACAGTCCTTTTTCCAGTGACCCAACTGGCCACAGTGGAAACACCTGTTGTCCTTTGACCGCTTAACCTTCTGTTTCAGAGCCTTGCTGTAACTCTTGACAGGGGCCTTGCCCTTCTTCCCCTTCTTCTTGTTCCTTGAAGGAACCATTAAGACAGAGGTTGAAGGCTTTCCCTTCAGAGTTTCCTCAGTAGTCAAGAGCATATTCAGCAGCTCTGCCGGAGTACAATCGATTTTGTTCATATTAAAGTTAATAATGAACGCATCGAAAGAGGGCGGGAGAGACTGCAGAATAATGTCTACAGCAAGCTCTTGATTGATGGTATGCCCCAGTTTCTCCAGAGCCTCCTTGTGCCCAATCATCTTGAGCACGTGAGCTCCCACTGGGCTCCCTTCAGCCAGTTTGCTCTGAAAGAAAAGCTTGGTCAGATTATAGCGTTCAGTCCTCGCCTGTGCAGCATACAGCATCTTGAGGTTCGCTATAATCTCTATAGCCGACATATCCTCATGCTGACGCTGCAGCGGTGGCGTCATAGACGCTAGCATCAGGCAAGCAACATCAATGCTATCATTGACATGCTTTTCATAGGCATCGCGAACCGCCCTTGCGGCGTTCGTAGCGGGTTGAGGCGGCACAGCCGTCTCGAGGACATACAGTTTCCTCTCTGCCTTAAGAACGATCTTAAGGTGTCCGAACCAGTCTGAGAAGTTCGGCCCAGCAAACTTCTCCCTTTCCAGTAGGGATCGCACATTGAAGCTCATGGTGTTCGTTGCTGCAGGAATCTACAACAATGCAAGAACAGCAAGGTCAGTATCAATGTTTAGAATCAATTCAGGACTTAAGAAAGATTCTTTTCTCACTATTTTATCTGACTGAAAAATCCATTAAACAGTCCGAAAGAGTAACACTCTTTTAGTGAGATGGGATCCAGATTTCATACTTGGTCTCCGCGTCCTGCTCAGGCGAGATAAGATGCACAGAGAGTACAAGCACTAATCTCTGGTAGGCTGTCCCAGCCAATCGCCAACCCGTGCGATTCCCCTTCATCTGGGCAATCCAGCAGACTGTGCCAACTGAGTTGGTACAACACAATCTCTGACCCCACAGATGGCTGCCTCCATGTACTACCATATGCTCCACATATGTAGCCTACATGGTCAAGCTGACCCGACCTACTCCCTGGACCACCACGTGCTATGTTGAGCAACGAGAAGCGATAAATCCCTTCTCTGTAACACGCAGGTGTAATCCCGCACCGTCTGAAGATAGATGGACGTGCCCACTGAGTGGGTACAACACGGCTCCAACGATAGTCAGAACAGTGAGGTTTCGCGTCAGAAGGCTTACGAGCTTGATATGTTAGCGTTGGATTTTAACGGTCTTTTATCTTCTTGACTATCATGCAATTCCTATGGTGATAGCAGAAGATAAACTCATGCAATTCTATTTATAAAAGCAATAAATAGAAAGCATGCTGATCTTATGTGGTAAAAGCCCATTAACCCTAAGTAAGACCTTAAGTTATCTTAAGTCTTCACTTGCTTCTTGGGTCTTTTGCCTCTCATCTGGCCCAGACCAGGGCCCAAGCGCCCTCTGCAGCTCAGGTGCGCCCACCAGCTGCTTGCGCCTTGCTATGTGTGCTTTGAGCTCTTGTCAGATAAAAAGTACATTTTAATCTATCTAGACAAGTTTGACACGCAGGTCATTTATACAATAAATTAATTAGAAATGTGATTCGCAGATCACAAAAATAATAATTTACCAGGCTCGCAGGCCCCAGCACAGCACACATTAAAAGGGCAACCCACATAAGATTAAATAAACAAGCAGATGCTTACAATCAACATGTGATCCATTAAGAAAATAAAATTTTGAAAACCCATTGGCATCAATTTTAGTTTTCTTATATGCCCTACAACCTTACAACGGTCCATTAATAGGGATCCACTCATCAAACTAGTTAGATCCACTGCCCTTGCATGCACCAAGTCCTAACTGACTTGAGTTGACCTAATGGTCAACCATGCATGCGCAAAGGGCTGAACAACCCTCATGAGTTTTGGCAAGCGGGTGTGACCCCGGGCCTAACTCATGTGCGTTCATAGGTTGTCTCAACCAGACATCGCTACACGCCTTTGATGCAGTCGACCTATAGCCACCTAATGCATGCGCATAGGTGCCATCTGGTCGACCCATCTAGGCTGTCAGATGGTCTGATCAGACTAGTTGGATCTGAACTAGAGATGACTTCAACCCTACTAACCCGTCTAAGGGTTTATTGTAGGTGTGGCTTAGATCTAATGAAAGTCGCGCATGTCATTTAGGGTTTTAGAAAAACAACTACAACAACATGATAGAAGCGCAACCAACATACATGCGCCAAGGAAACATACAAGTTTCGGCATGTATAATATTTACATGCAAATCTCGCATGTAAGGAAGATCTAAGCATACAAGGATCACATAACAAACATAGCAATCATATGAACCATATAAGATCCTAGCTCTGATACCAATTGAAGAGTCCCCTTCAAGGGGGAGCGCAAGCAGATGAAACCCTAATTCAGGGGGCGCATGCATTTTTGCTAGGGTTTCAACAACACAATCGCTTATATGCTCATATGATCAACTTTGATAGATTGATTAGATCAAGAAGGAGATCATACCGATGCCATCGAATTGGATGGTGCCTTGGAAGCAAAGACGCAAGTGCTCCTTCTCCAAAGGTGACGCACACAACAAATGAAGATGGCTTGCTCCTTTGAATCCTTTGTGCTAGCAAAGTGCTTCAAAGGGTCCTTGTCGCGTGAGGATGATGAGAGATCAAGCTTGGCCGAGACTTCCTTCTCTCCTCTTTTCGTCAAGTCTTTACACCACCGAAAAAATGGAGAAGCCCTCACAAGAGAGAGATCGGCGAGAGAGTTAACCTCCCACACTAATGTGGAGGCGTTACATACATTCCATTTGGAAACCGAATTCCCAAAATGGAAAGTAGTCAAGGCTCAAGCGTTCACCCTTAAGTGAACCAAGTGCTTAACTCATCTCCCATGAACCATGCGCTCATTCATGAGCCGGTTCAATGTCGGTTTGGTCCAAGACCAATTAACCCAAGCCATATGGTCTAGATCACAATAAACACTAAAGGTTCAAGATCTAACCGTTCATTTCATGATGCTCCTGATCTCACCGATCTAGCATCAACTCTCTCGATCAAAGCTTACCGATCTCAAGCCCTAATCAATCAAACATGATCAGACCAGATCTCACTTATAATCAGAGATTAAATCCCTTCAAACTGAACCCAAACAATTCAGTCCACACGATCTGACTCAAGTAAGCCATATCATCAAATTGTGCGACCCTGAGGGTTTCCTTTAAATGTCGGTAACGATAACTTTCGTTATCACGATCAGTGAGGGGTATCTAGCAACACATCACTGTCTCCCGATATAAAGGAAAGAGTCTTCCAAGACTACACCCAAACCACAGCACAAGTGTGAATCCATTCACAAGGCATACATATTTCCTTTGCCACTGGATGTTCTTATTGGACAAGCGTGTCAAGCCTGTAGCTCCAATATGATGAGCATGATTAGATCAGATGAACATAGTCACCTGGGTATGGCCATACACTTTCTCAATCATCTCATTCAGGGGGGGCCCTTTAGAACATCACACTCCTTAAACAAGGAGACGGCAATCCTGTATCTATCACTAGTGCCCTAACCTGACTCATGATCATTATCCAAGATAGTTTATAACCATTATGTTTCAAATGATATTGAACTACCTCAAAACAATGACAATCATCATTTAGAAACACAAGTGATCTCAAGTCAGAGGACATGTGCCACTTGTTGCAATCAAGGATTATTCACATTGTGACAAGCAATTGAATATCCTAGTAGGGTCTGTCCAGTACATCCAATGTACCCATGAGTCTACATCTTATTCCATGCTCGAAGCATCCTATAAGATTAGAGCACATATTAGTCTCAATCATATCAAGGCTGTCTCATGTTCACCAAGATATCTCGACTAAGGACAACATAGCATGTCAGCCTAGCTGAACAGCTTTTGAGACATTATTAAGAAGAACACACATTGCAGCAGATGATGTAACAACCTGAATAATAACCATTGCCTTTATAAACTTAAGAGTTTATACATGATACTGTTACAATCCCAAGGCCTCAAACATTAGCCTTAAGGGCATACCCCAACAATTGAAGAGTCCCCTTCAAGGGGGAGCGCAAGCAGATGAAACCCTAATTCAGGGGGGGCAAGCAATTTTTCTAGGGTTTCAACAACACAATCGCTTATATGCTCATATGATCAACTTTGATAGATTGATTAGATCAAGAAGGAGATCATACCAATGCCATCGAATTGGATGGTGCCTTGGAAGCAAAGACGCAAGTGCTCCTTCTCCAAAGGTGACGCACACAACAAATGAAGATGGCTTGCTCCTTTGAATCCTTTGTGCTAGCAAAGTGCTTCAAAGGGTCCTTGTCGCGTGAGGATGATGAGAGATCAAGCTTGGCCGAGACTTCCTTCTCTCCTCTTTTCGTCAAGTCTTCACACCACCGAAAAATGGAGAAGCCCTCACAAGAGAGAGATCGGCGAGAGAGTTAACCTCCCACACTAATGTGGAGGCGTTACATACATTCCATTTGGAAACCGAATTCCCAAAATGGAAAGTAGTCAAGGCTCAAGCGTTCACCCTTAAGTGAACCAAGTGCTTAACTCATCTCCCATGAACCATGCGCTCATTCATGAGCCGGTTCAATGTCGGTTTGGTCCAAGACCAATTAACCCAAGCCATATGGTCTAGATCACAATAAACCCTAAAGGTTCAAGATCTAACCGTTCATTTCATGATGCTCCTGATCTCACCGATCTAGCATCAACTCTCTCGATCAAAGCTTACCGATCTCAAGCCTTAATCAATCAAACATGATCAGACCAGATCTCACTTATAATCAGAGATTAAATCCCTTCAAACTGAACCCAAACAATTCAGTCCACACGATCTGACTCAAGTAAGCCATATCATCAAATTGTGCGACCCTGAGGGTTTCCTTTAAATGTCGGTAACGATAACTTTCGTTATCACGATCAGTGAGGGGTATCTAGCAACACATCACTGTCTCCCGATATAAAGGAAAGAGTCTTCCAAGACTACACCCAAACCACAGCACAAGTGTGAATCCATTCACAAGGCATACATATTTCCTTTGCCACTGGATGTTCTTATTGGACAAGCGTGTCAAGCCTGTAGCTCCAATATGATGAGCATGATTAGATCAGATGAACATAGTCACCTGGGTATGGCCATACACTTTCTCAATCATCTCATTCAGGGGGGGCCCTTTAGAACATCACACTCCTTAAACAAGGAGACGGCAATCCTGTATCTATCACTAGTGCCCTAACCTGACTCATGATCATTATCCAAGATAGTTTATAACCATTATGTTTCAAATGATATTGAACTACCTCAAAACAATGACAATCATCATTTAGAAACACAAGTGATATCAAGTCAGAGGACATGTGCCACTTGTTGCAATCAAGGATTATTCACATTGTGACAAGCAATTGAATATCCTAGTAGGGTCTGTCCAGTAAATCCAATGTACCCATGAGTCTACATCTTATTCCATGCTCGAAGCATCCTATAAGATTAGAGCACATATTAGTCTCAATCATATCAAGGCTGTCTCATGTTCACCAAGATATCTCGACTAAGGACAACATAGCATGTCAGCCTAGCTGAACAGCTTTTGAGACATTATTCAGAAGAACACACATTGCAGCAGATGATGTAACAACCTGAATAATAACCATTGCCTTTATAAACTTAAGAGTTTATACATGATACTGTTACAATCCCAAGGCCTCAAACATTAGCCTTAAGGGCATACCCCAACAATCTCCCACTTGCACTTAATCTAATGGTTGAGAAATCTCAAACCCATGTTATTACAGTGCTTCTCATGCTTCTACTGCGCCAGAGGCTTGGTAAGCGGGTCAGCCAGATTGTCATCTGTATGAACCTTGCAGACTTTGATCTCGCCACGATCAATGATCTCCCTGATCAAGTGAAACCGTCTCTGTATGTGCTTGGACTTCTGGTGCGACCGTGGTTCCTTTGCATGTGCTATAGCTCCAGTGTTATCACAAAAGATAACCAAAGGATCTGCACTCGAAGGAACGACACCAAGTTCCTGAATGAACTTACGAATCCACACTGCCTCCTTGGATGCTTCCGAGGCTGCAACATACTCGGCTTCTGTTGTGGAATCAGCAACAGTTGACTGTTTGAAACTCTTCCACACCACTGCTCCACCATTCAAGCTAAAAACATAGCCTGATTGCGATCGAAAATCATCCTGGTCCGACTGGAACGAAGCGTCAGTATATCCTTCAATACTGAGTTCTTCCTGACCACCATACATCAAGAACATATCTTTGGTCCTCCGCAGATATTTTAAAATGTTCTTGACTGCAATCCAGTGTGCCTGACCTGGATTACTTTGGAATCGACTGGTAACGCTTAACCCGTAAGTGACGTCTGGTCGAGTACACAACATCGCATACTTAATGGACCCAATAGCCGAAGCATAAGGCATATTGTCCATTTCCTCTTTCTCAGTCTGTGTTTGTGGACACTGACTCTTTGAAAGATTCAGACCGTGTCTGACTGGAAGATGTCCTCTTTTAGAATTCTCTAAATGGAATCTCTCCAGGACTTTATCGATGTAAGTACTCTGGCACAGCCCAAGATGTTGGGGTATGCCCTTAAGGCTAATGTTTGAGGCCTATGGGAATGTATCTGTATCATGTAATAAACTGTTATGTTTATAAAGGCATGGTTGTTATTCAGTTAGCTACATTGTCTGCTGCAATATATGTTCTTCTGAATAATGTCTCAAAGCTGTTCAGCTGGGCTGACAAGCTATTATGTCCTTAGTCGATATATCTTGGTGAACATGAGACAGCCTTGATATTGTTAAGACTAATATGTGTTCTAATCTTATAGGATGCTTCGAGCATGGAATAAGATGTAGACTCATGGGTACATGGGATGTACTGGACAGACCCTACTAGGATGTTCAATTGTTTGTCACAATGTGAATATTCCTTGGATATGACAAGTGGCACATTTCCTCTGACTTGAGATCACTTGTGTTTTCTAAATGATGATTGTCATTGTTTTGAGGTAGTTCAATATCATTTGAAACATAATGATTATAGACTATCTTGGATGGTGAGCTTGAATCAGGTTAGGGCACTAGTGATAGACATAGGATTGCCGTCTCCTTGTTTAAGGAGTGTGATGTTCTAAAGGGGCCCCCTGGATGAGATGATTGAGAAAGTGTATGGCCATACCCAGGTGACTGTGTTCATCTGTTCTAATCATGCTCATCATATTGGAATTACGAGCTTGACAGGTTTGTCCAATAAGAACATCCAGTGGCAAAGGAAATATGCATGCCTAGTGATTTGAGTCACACTTGTGCTATGGTTTGGGTGTAGTCTTGGAAGACTCTTTCCTTTCTATCGGGAGACAGTGATGTGTTGCTAGATACCCCTCACTGATCGTGATAACGTGAGTTATCGTTACCGACATTTAAAGGAAACCCTTAGGGTCGCACAATTTGATGATATGGCTTACTTAAGTCAGATCGTGTGGACTGAATTGTTTGGGTTCAGTTTAAAGGGATCTAATCTCTGATTGTGAGTGAGATCTGGTCTGATCATGTTTGATTGATTAGGGCTTGAGATCGGTAAGCTTCGATCGAGAGAATGTATGCCAGATCGGTCAGATCAGGGGCATCGTTGAGATCGACGGTTAGATCGTGAACCTTAGGGTTTATTTAAGATCTAGACTAGATCATTGGCTTGATTGGTTCTTAAACCGAACCAAAGTGAACCGGCTCACTAAATG
This sequence comes from Costus lasius, assembly GCA_027563935.2. NCBI lineage: Eukaryota > Viridiplantae > Streptophyta > Magnoliopsida > Zingiberales > Costaceae > Costus > Costus lasius. Next base: position 56,634,399 of record CM050454.1, on the reverse strand, counting down.
AGCGCTTGGTTCATAGGGAGAGGAGTAGGCGACAAGTTCACTTGGCGTGAACGTTGTGGTGAGGAGTGGTTACTATTTTTAGTAACCATGATCTCCATTTGGAGAGTGCGCTCATCAAAATAGAATATACTCTATTTTCGCTCGGACATATTCCTCTCGCCCATATTCCTCTCGTCTCTCTCGTGAGTGGGGCGACGCTTTGAAGGTTGAGGAGGATTCGGCCAAGAAGAAAGAGATCTCATTTTCCCTTCACTCGACAAGGACCTCTTGGAACCTTGCTAGCACAAGGGGCACCAAGAGAGATAGCGACATCATCTTGTGTGTGACGACAAGGAGAAGATCTACTTTGATCTTTGCTTCCAAGGAAACATCTTCCCATGGCGATGGTATGATTGTTTTCTTATTATCAAGTTGATCTTTTAGCATGCATATCGATCCTATAACCCTAGTTCCGCAAGAAGAAAATTTTATGCGCCATATGCTTTAGGGTTATGCTCCCCCTAGAAGGGGACCCCCCTTATCTTAAGGGGTACTTACAATTGGTATCAGAGCTTTGGTTGAATGCATGTTCGTTATGATTGCTTTGGCCTTGTGATTCCATATGCTTAGATCTATATAACATGCGAAAGTTGCATGATAGGTTTTATCATCTTGCGAAACTTCATGTATGAAATATGTTTCCATCTATTGGCGCATGTATGTTGTAAGTTGGCGCATCTTGTTTTTGTTTTACAAAACTTGAATACTTGCGCGACTCATTATAGATCTAAGGCTTTACTATAAACCCTTAGACGGGTTATTAGGGTTGAAGTCAACCCCTAGGTTAGATCCAGAATGTCTGATCAGATCATCTGACAGCCTGAATGGGTCGATCAAATAGCACCTTGGCGCAAGCCTATGGTGGCTATAGGTCGACTGCAGACAGGTGTGTAGCGATGTCTGCTTGAGACGACTTATGAACGCACCTGAGTTAGGCCCGGGGTCACACCCGTTTGCCAGAACTCTGTGTGGTCGTTCAGCCCTTGCGCATGCATGGTTGACCCTATGGTCGACTCAAGTCAGTTAGGACTTGGTGCATGCAAGGGCAGTGGATCTGACTAGGTTGGATGAGTGGATCCCTAGTAATGGACCGTTGTAAGGTAGTAAGGGCGAATAAGGAAATTAAAATTGATACCTATGGGTTTTCGAAATTTAATTTTCTTGGTTGGATCACATGTTTGAATGTTGCATATGCTTGTTTATTTCTTCTTATGTGGGCTGCCCATATTAATTGTGTGCTGTGCTGGGGCCTGCGAGCCTGTATTAAACAATTGTAAATTAATTATTGTGATCTGCGCATCACTGTGTTTTAATTTATAAATGTAAGTGACCTGCGTGTCACTCTTGTCTAGATAGTTAAATTTGTAATTTAATTAGACAAGAGCACAAAGCACACTTGGCAGAGGCGCATGCAGCAGTGGCTTGACCAGGTGGGAGGTCCAGGGTTCGACTCTGGGACCAGGCGCATTTTCCCTGGTAGGTGCACCTGAGCTGCAGATGGCGCTTGGGCCCTGGTTTGGGCCAGATAAGCAGCTAAAGACCCATGAAGAGCAAATGAAGACTTAAGTTAGGTTAAGGTCTTCTAGGGCTATGGGCTTTTACCACATAAGATACATGCTTTCTTTTATTGCTTAATATTAGAATTGCATGATTAAATTATCTTCTGCTATCACCATAGGAATTGCATGATAGGCAAGAAGATAAAAGACCGTTAAAATCCAACGCTTAAATATCAAGCTCGTAAGCCTTCTGACGCGAAACCTCACTGTTCTGATTATCGTTGGAGCCGTGTTGTACCCACTCAGTGGGCACGTCCATCTATCTTCAGACGGTGCGCGATTACACCTGTGTGTTACAGAGTGGGGATTTATCCCTTCTCGTTGCTCAGCATAGCACATGGTGGTCCAGGGAGTAGGTCGGGTCAGCTTGACCATGTAGGCTACATATGTGGCGCATATGGTAGCACATGGAGGCAGCCATCTGTGGGGTCAGAGACTGTGTTGTACCAACTCAGTTGGCACAGTCTGCTGGATTGCCCGGATGAAGGGGAATCGCACGGGTTGGCGATTGGCTGGGACAGCCTACCAGAGATTAGTGCTTGTACTCTCTGTGCATCTTATCTCGCCTGAGCGGGACGCGGAGACCAAGTATGAAATCTGGATCCCATCTCACTAAAAGAGTTCTACTCTTTCGGGCTGTTTTGCTGGATTTTTCACGCCTGATAAAATAGTGAGAAAAAGAATCTTTCTTAAGTCCTGATTGATTCTTATACATTGATACTGACCTTGCTGTTCTTGCATTGTTGTAGATACCTGCAGCAACGAACACCATGAACTTCAATGTGCGATCCCTACTGGAAAGGGAGAAGTTTGCTGGGCCGAACTTCTATGACTGGTTTGGACACCTTAAGATCGTTCTTAAGGCAGAGAGGAAACTGTATGTCCTCGAGACGGCGATACTGCCGCAGCCCGCTCCGAACGCCGCAAGGGCGGTTCGGGAAGCCTATGAAAAGCACGTCAATGATAGCATTGATGTCGCTTGCCTGATGCTAGCGTCTATGACGCCACCGCTGCAGCGTCAGCATGAGGATATGTCAGCTATACAGATTATAGCAAACCTCAAGATGCTGTATGCTGCACAGGCGAGGACTGAACGCTATAATTTGACTAAGCTCTTCTTTCAGAGCAAACTGGCTGAAGGGAGCCCAGTGGGAGCTCACGTGCTCAAGATGATTGGGCACAAGGAGGCTCTAGAGAAACTGGGGCATACCATCAACCAGGAGCTTGCTGTGGACATTATTCTGCAGTCTCTCCCGCCATCATTCGACGCGTTCATTATTAATTTTAATATGAACAAAATCGATTGTACTCCGGCAGAGCTGCTGAATATGCTCTTGACCACTGAGGAGACTCTGAAGGGTAAGCCTTCAACCTCTGTCTTGATGGTTCCTTCTAGGAACAAGAAGAAGGGGAAGAAGGGCAAGGCCCCGGTCAAGAATTACAGCAAGGCTCTGAAGCAGAAGGTGAAGCGGTCTAAGGAATACAGGTGTTTCCACTGTGGCCAGCTGGGTCACTGGAAAAAGGACTGTAAAGCGCTCCAAGGAGATAAGAGGGGAAGCTTTGCTTCTGGCTCAGGTATATTCGTGACTGAGGTCATGTTTTCTTCTTCTGTATCATGGGTGTTGGACACTGCATGTGGAGTTCACATTTGTTCAAATGTACAGGAACTCAAGAGAAGAAGGCAGGTGGGACAGCATGAGGTGGACCTACGCGTTGGAAACGGAGCACGGGTTGCTGCTGTTGCTGTAGGAGACTACTTCATTTCTTTACCATCTGGCATTGTATTGGAACTAGACAATTGTTACTTTGTTCCCAGTATAACTAAAAATATTATCTCCATTCCTGCTCTTGTCAGGAAGGGGTTTTCCTTTGAATGCAATATTTCAAAGTGTATTTTGTCTTATGATAATATTGTTTATGCAACTGGTTCAATTAACAATGGGTTATTCATGTTGGACATGGAATGTTCAATACAGCAAATTGATATTAAGAAAGCCAAGTATGCTGATGACAGCACCTTGCTATGGCATAGTCGTTTAGGCCATATTAACGAGAAACGCATTAAGCGGTTGCATGAAAATGGACTGCTGGGATCATTCTCCTATAAGGAGATTGATACATGCAAAGCTTGTTTGATGGGTAAAATGACGAAGTCACCTTTTCCTCACAAAGGTCAAAGGGCTTCAGGTTTACTTGACCTTATACACAGTGATGTGTGTGGGCCATTTAGTAAACATGCCAGAGGTGGCTATCAGTACTTCATTACCTTTACTGATGATTTCAGTAGATATGGTTATGTCTATCTGATGAGACATAAAAGTGAATCTTTTGACAAGTTCAAAGAGTTCAAAAATGAAGTACAGAATCAGCTAGGGCGTAATATCAAGGCACTTCGCTCAGATCGAGGTGGTGAATACCTAAGTCATGCATTTACTGACTATCTAAAGGAGTGTGGGATTATCTCACAGCTCACTCCACCAGGAACACCGCAATGGAATGGTGTGTCCGAGAGGAGAAATAGAACGCTACTTGATATGGTTCGTTCTATGATGAGTCAGGCTACTCTTCCTTACTCCTTTTGGGGTTTTGCACTGGAAACAGCTGCAAAGGTACTAAACCGAGTGCCATCCATGGCAGTTTCAAAGACGCCATATGAATTATGGTATGGGAAACAGCCAAGCTTGACATTTATCAGGATCTGGGGCTGCGAGGCTTATGTCAAAAAGCTCGCCTCTGGGAAACTAGAGAGCAGATCTGACAAATGTATCTTTGTCGGTTACCCTAAGGAAACTAAGGGTTATTATTTCTACGATCCCAAGGAGAACAAGGTTTTTGTTGCTCGGACGGCCATATTTCTTGAGAAGGAGTTTCTTCTGCAAGAGGCCAGTGGGAGAGAAATAAAACTGGATGAGAATCCAGAAGAAGGACAAAGTGATCAAGCACAGTTGGATGAGCCTGAGCCGGTAGAACAGGTTATTGAACAACCTGAGGCTCAGATATCACGGGAACCGCGAAGATCGGGTAGGATCCGTCGACAGCCTGAGCGCTATGACGGAGTCTACATCATTGATAATGATGAACCCCTCACTTATGCGGATGCGGTCAGTGGACCGGAGTCAGCGAGATGGCTTGAAGCTATGCGCGCCGAGATGGACTCCATGTCAGATAACCAAGTTTGGGATTTGGTTGATCCGCCTCCGGGAGTTATCCCTATAGGCTGTAAATGGATCTTCAAGAAGAAGATTGACATGGATGGTAACGTGGTTACCTATAAAGGCAGGCTAGTTGCGAAAGGTTTCAAACAAATCTACGGGATAGATTATGATGAAACTTTCTCACCTGTAGCCATGTTTAAGTCTATTCGGATTCTTTTCGCGATAGCTGCATACTATGATTATGAGATCTGGCAGATGGATGTGAAAACAGCTTTCCTTAATGGAAATCTGGATGAGGATGTGTACATGACACAACCAGAAGGTTTCACTAATCCAGCAGATCGTCATAAGATATGCAAGTTAAAGAAGTCTATTTATGGACTTAAACAAGCATCTAGAAGCTGGAATATTCGTTTTGATGAATCAATCAGTGAATTTGGTTTCATCAAGAACGAGGATGACCCGTGTGTATATAAGAGGTTTAGTGGGAGCGTAATTACTTTTCTAGTCCTCTACGTCGATGACATCTTGATCATTGGAAATGACATTCCTGAAATGCATGCTGTGAAGGCATGGCTGAGGAAATGTTTCCAGATGAAAGATCTAGGAGAAGCAGCCTATGTGTTAGGTGTGAAGATCTACAGGGATAGATCTAAGAGGCTTCTCGGGCTGTGCTAGAGTACTTACATCGATAAGGTCCTGGAGAGATTTCACTTAGAGAATTCTAAGAAAGGATATCTTCCAGTCAGACATGGTCTGAATCTTTCAAAGAGTCAGTGTCCACAAACACAGACTGAGAAAGATGAAATGAACAATACGCCTTATGCTTCGGCTATTGGTTCTATTATGTATGCGATGTTGTGTACTCGCCCAGACGTCGCTTACGGGTTAAGCGTGACCAGTCGTTACCAGAGTAATCCAGGTATGGCGCACTGGATTGCAGTCAAGAACATTTTAAAATATCTGCGGAGGACCAAAGATATGTTCTTGATATATGGTGGTCAGGAAGAACTCAGTATTGAAGGATATACTGACGCTTCGTTCCAGTCGGACCAGGATGATTTCCGATCGCAATCAGGCTATGTTTTTAGCTTGAATGGAGGTGCAGTGGTGTGGAAGAGTTTCAAACAGTCAACTGTTGCTGATTCCACAACAGAAGCCGAGTATGTTGCAGCCTCGGAAGCATCCAAGGAGGCAGTGTGGATTCGTAAGTTCGTGAGAGAACTTGGTGTTGTTCCTTCGAGTGCAGATCCTTTGGTTATCTTTTGTGATAACACTGGAGCAATCGCACAAGCAAAGGAACCACGGTCGCACCAGAAGTCCAAGCACATACAGAGACGGTTTCATTTGATCAGGGAGATCATAGATCGTGGCGAGATCAAAATCTGCAAGGTTCATACAGATGACAATCTGGCAGACCCGCTTACCAAGCCTCTGGCGCAGCAGAAGCATGAGAAGCACTGTAATAATATGGGTTTGAGATTTCTCAACCATTAGATTAAGTGCAAGTGGGAGATTGTTGGGGTATGCCCTTAAGGCTAATGTTTGAGGCCTATGGGAATGTATCTGTATCATGTAATAAACTGTTATGTTTATAAAGGCATGGTTGTTATTCAGTTAGCTACATTGTCTGCTGCAATATATGTTCTTCTGAATAATGTCTCAAAGCTGTTCAGCTGGGCTGACAAGCTATTATGTCCTTAGTCGATATATCTTGGTGAACATGAGACAGCCTTGATATTGTTAAGACTAATATGTGTTCTAATCTTATAGGATGCTTCGAGCATGGAATAAGATGTAGACTCATGGGTACATGGGATGTACTGGACAGACCCTACTAGGATGTTCAATTGTTTGTCACAATGTGAATATTCCTTGGATATGACAAGTGGCACATTTCCTCTGACTTGAGATCACTTGTGTTTTCTAAATGATGATTGTCATTGTTTTGAGGTAGTTCAATATCATTTGAAACATAATGATTATAGACTATCTTGGATGGTGAGCTTGAATCAGGTTAGGGCACTAGTGATAGACATAGGATTGCCGTCTCCTTGTTTAAGGAGTGTGATGTTCTAAAGGGGCCCCCTGGATGAGATGATTGAGAAAGTGTATGGCCATACCCAGGTGACTGTGTTCATCTGTTCTAATCATGCTCATCATATTGGAATTACGAGCTTGACAGGTTTGTCCAATAAGAACATCCAGTGGCAAAGGAAATATGCATGCCTAGTGATTTGAGTCACACTTGTGCTATGGTTTGGGTGTAGTCTTGGAAGACTCTTTCCTTTCTATCGGGAGACAGTGATGTGTTGCTAGATACCCCTCACTGATCGTGATAACGTGAGTTATCGTTACCGACATTTAAAGGAAACCCTTAGGGTCGCACAATTTGATGATATGGCTTACTTAAGTCAGATCGTGTGGACTGAATTGTTTGGGTTCAGTTTAAAGGGATCTAATCTCTGATTGTGAGTGAGATCTGGTCTGATCATGTTTGATTGATTAGGGCTTGAGATCGGTAAGCTTCGATCGAGAGAATGTATGCCAGATCGGTCAGATCAGGGGCATCGTTGAGATCGACGGTTAGATCGTGAACCTTAGGGTTTATTTAAGATCTAGACTAGATCATTGGCTTGATTGGTTCTTAAACCGAACCAAAGTGAACCGGCTCACTAAATGAGCGCTTGGTTCATAGGGAGAGGAGTAGGCGACAAGTTCACTTGGCGTGAACGTTGTGGTGAGGAGTGGTTACTATTTTTAGTAACCATGATCTCCATTTGGAGAGTGCGCTCATCAAAATAGAATATACTCTATTTTCGCTCGGACATATTCCTCTCGCCCATATTCCTCTCGTCTCTCTCGTGAGTGGGGCGACGCTTTGAAGGTTGAGGAGGATTCGGCCAAGAAGAAAGAGATCTCATTTTCCCTTCACTCGACAAGGACCTCTTGGAACCTTGCTAGCACAAGGGGCACCAAGAGAGATAGCGACATCATCTTGTGTGTGACGACAAGGAGAAGATCTACTTTGATCTTTGCTTCCAAGGAAACATCTTCCCATGGCGATGGTATGATTGTTTTCTTATTATCAAGTTGATCTTTTAGCATGCATATCGATCCTATAACCCTAGTTCCGCAAGAAGAAAATTTTATGCGCCATATGCTTTAGGGTTATGCTCCCCCTAGAAGGGGACCCCCCTTATCTTAAGGGGTACTTACACAAGAAGCCTCTTTGATCTATCCCTGTAGATCTTCACACCTAATACATAGGCTGCTTCTCCTAGATCTTTCATCTGGAAACATTTTCCTAACCATGCCTTAACAGCATGCAGTTCAGGAATATCGTTTCCAATGATTAAGATATCATCGACGTAGAGGACTAGGAATGTAATTACGCTCCCACTAAACCTCTTATATACACACGGGTCATCTTCGTTCTTGATGAAACCAAACTCAGAGATAGATTCATCAAAACGAATATTCCAGCTTCTTGATGCTTGTTTAAGTCCATAAATGGACTTCTTTAACTTGCATATTTTATGACGATCTGATGGATTAGTGAAACCTTCAGGTTGTGTCATATACACATCCTCATCCAGTTTTCCATTAAGGAAAGCGGTCTTCACATCCATCTGCCAGATCTCATAATCATAATATGCTGCTATCGCGAAAAGAATCCGAATAGACTTGAACATGGCTACAGGAGAGAAAGTTTCATCATAATCTATCCCGTAGATTTGTTTGAAACCTTTCGCAACTAGCCTGCCTTTATAGGTAACCACGTTACCATCCATGTCAATCTTCTTCTTGAAGATCCATTTATAGCCTATAGGGATTACTCCCGGAGGCGGATCAACCAAATCCCAGACTTGGTTATCTGACATGGAGTCCATTTCGCTTCGCATAGCTTCAAGCCATCTTGCTGACTCCGGTCCACTGACCGCATCCGCATAAGTAAGGGGTTCATCATTATCAATGATGTAGACTCCGTCATAGCGCTCAGGCTGTCGACGGATCCTTCCCGATCTACGCGGCTCCCGTGATATCGGAGCCTCAGGTTGTTCAATAACCTGATTTACCGGCTCAGGCTCATCCAACTGTGCTTGATTACTTTGCCTTTCCTCTGGATTCTCATCCAGCTTTATTTCTCTCCCACTGGCTTCTTGCAGAAGAAACTCCTTCTCAAGAAATATGGCCGTCCGAGCAACAAATACCTTGTTCTCTTTGGGATCGAAGAAATAATAACCCTTAGTTTCCTTAGGGTATCCGACAAAGATACATTTCTCAGATCTGCTCTCTAGTTTCCCAGAGGCGAGCTTTTTGACATAAGCCTCGCAACCCCAGATCCTGATAAATGTCAAGCTAGGCTGTTTCCCATACCATAACTCATATGGAGCCTTTGAAACTGCCTTGGATGGCACTCGGTTTAGTACCTTTGCAGCTGTTTCCAGTGCAAAACCCCAAAAGGAGTAAGGTAGAGTAGCCTGACTCATCATAGAACGAACCATATCAAGTAACGTTCTATTTCTCCTCTCGGACACACCATTCCATTGCGGTGTTCCTGGCGGAGTGAGCTGTGAGATAATCCCACACTATTTTAGATAGTCAGTAAACGCATGACTCAAGTATTCTCCACCTCGATCAGAACGAAGTGCCTTGATATTTCGGTCTAGCTGATTCTGTACTTCATTTTTGAACTCTTTGAACTTGTCAAAAGATTCACTCTTATGTCTCATTAGATAGACATACCCATATCTACTGAAATCATCAGTAAAGGTAATGAAGTACTGATAGCCACCTCTGGCATGTTTACTAAATGGCCCACATACATCAGTGTGTATAAGGTCAAGTAAACCTGAAGCCCTTTGACCTTTGTTAGGAAAAGGAGACTTCGTCATTTTACCCATCAAACAAGCTTTGCATGTATCAATCTCCTCATAGGAGAATGATCCCAGCAGTCTATGATCATGCAACCGCTTAATGCGCTTCTTGTTAATATGGCCTAAACGACTATGCCATAACAAGGTGCTGTCATCAGCATACTTGGCTTTCTTATTATCAATATTTTGTATAGAATATTCCATGTCCAACATGAATAACCCATTGTTAATTGAACCAGTAGCATAAACAATATTATCAAGAGTAAGATAACACTTTGAAATCTTGCATTCAAAGGAAAACCCTTTCCTGACAAGAGCAGGAATAGAGATAATATTTTTGGTAATACTGGGTACAAAGTAACAATTGTTTAATTCTAATACAATGCCAGATGGTAATGAGATGTAATAATCCCCTACAGCAACAGCAGCAACCCGTGCCCCGTTTCCAACGCGTAGGTCCACCTCATGCTGTCCCACCTGTCTTCTTCTCTTGAGTTCCTGTACATTTGAACAAATGTGAACTCCACATGCAGTGTCCAACACCCATGAAATAGAAGAAGATGAAACCATGACTTTCGTCACGTATATACCTGAGCCAGAAGCGATGCTTCCCCTCTTATCTCCTTGGAGCGCTTTACAGTCCTTTTTCCAGTGACCCAACTGGCCACAGTGGAAACACCTGTTGTCCTTTGACCGCTTAACCTTCTGTTTCAGAGCCTTGCTGTAACTCTTGACAGGGGCCTTGCCCTTCTTCCCCTTCTTCTTGTTCCTTGAAGGAACCATTAAGACAGAGGTTGAAGGCTTTCCCTTCAGAGTTTCCTCAGTAGTCAAGAGCATATTCAGCAGCTCTGCCGGAGTACAATCGATTTTGTTCATATTAAAGTTAATAATGAACGCATCGAAAGAGCGCGGGAGAGACTGCAGAATAATGTCTACAGCAAGCTCCTGATTGATGGTATGCCCCAGTTTCTCCAGAGCCTCCTTGTGCCCAATCATCTTGAGCACGTGAGCTCCCACTGGGCTCCCTTCAGCCAGTTTGCTCTGAAAGAAGAGCTTCGTCAGATTATAGCGTTCTGTCCTCGCCTGTGCAGCATACAGCATCTTGAGGTTCGCTATAATCTCTATAGCCGACATATCCTCATGCTGACGCTGCAGCGGTGGCGTCATAGACGCTAGCATCAGGCAAGCAACATCAATGCTATCATTGACATGCTTTTCATAGGCATCGCGAACCGCCCTTGCGGCGTTCGCAGCGGGTTGAGGCGGCACAGCCGTCTCGAGGACATACAGTTTCCTCTCTGCCTTAAGAACGATCTTAAGGTGTCCGAACCAGTCTGAGAAGTTCGGCCCAGCAAACTTCTCCCTTTCCAGTAGGGATCGCACATTGAAGCTCATGGTGTTCGTTGCTGCAGGAATCTACAACAATGCAAGAACAGCAAGGTCAGTATCAATGTTTAGAATCAATTCAGGACTTAAGAAAGATTCTTTTCTCACTATTTTATCTGACTGAAAAATCCATTAAACAGTCCGAAAGAGTAACACTCTTTTAGTGAGATGGGATCCAGATTTCATACTTGGTCTCCGCGTCCCGCTCAGGCGAGATAAGATGCACAGAGAGTACAAGCACTAATCTCTGGTAGGCTGTCCCAGCCAATCGCCAACCCGTGCGATTCCCCTTCATCTGGGCAATCCAGCAGACTGTGCCAACTGAGTTGGTACAACACAATCTCTGACCCCACAGATGGCTGCCTCCATGTACTACCATATGCTCCACATATGTAGCCTACATGGTCAAGCTGACCCGACCTACTCCCTGGACCACAACGTGCTATGCTGAGCAACGAGAAGCGATAAATCCCTTCTCTGTAACACGCAGGTGTAATCCCGCACCGTCTGAAGATAGATGGACGTGCCCACTGAGTGGGTACAACACGGCTCCAACGATAGTCAGCACAGTGAGGTTTCGCGTCAGAAGGCTTACGAGCTTGATATGTTAGCGTTGGATTTTAACGGTCTTTTATCTTCTTGACTATCATGCAATTCCTATGGTGATAGCAGAAGATAAACTCATGCAATTCTAATTATAAAAGCAATAAATAGAAAGCATGCTGATCTTATGTGGTAAAAGCCCATTAACCCTAAGTAAGACCTTAAGTTATCTTAAGTCTTCACTTGCTTCTTGGGTCTTTTGCCTCTCATCTTGTAACATCCCACATTCTTAACCCCAAACAAATGGCACAATTCACAAATGATACAGGATGTTTCATATAAGATCGATCATATGCTAGGTAAAACCGAGTTCAAGAAAACACGATCTGAAAAATTTCCATAAATCCATACACACAAATTCACAAAACTCAAATCTCATAAGGGTACCTGCCACCACGCAATCCTTGCACTAGACATATGCAAGGCAATAGTTATATCAAAACCGATTCAAATTCATAAAATCCATAAAGGTACCTGCCACCAGGCAATACTTGCACTAGACATATGCAAGTTACAGGGTATATCAAAACCGATTGCACAGAATATACAACAAGCCAAAATTCAAAACAAAATCACAAAATCGATTTTATAAACTCATACCAAACACCGAAACCAGGCTGAAGCCCGCGGTGACACAAAAATCAAACTCATAAGACTGCCATAACTGGCAACATACTTCACATAGTTCACATAGTCTCATGATTCACATAGTTCATATAGTTTATGTTAAGGCCACAACCGGCCCCAAGAATTAAGCATAAAAATTCTTAAAACAGCAAACAGCATAATTATCCACGCCAATGCACTCAAGACATGCGCCCCTGTTCTATGCCTGAAAATAGTGAGGGGTGAGCTACACAGCCCAGTGAGTGGATAGTCTAAATCGACCATCCATAACATACATTCAAAAATATAGGCAGATTATTTTTAAAAATATTTAACAGAACATTATGTCAACATATAACAAAATAAAGAAACAGAAGTCATATAGACAGTTAAATGTACACACTAGCATATAACAAATTCAGGTTCTAGAGTTTTACTCTAACCCAATTAAACACATATATTCTAAACCAACTAAACACACCATACTTAATTAACCTAGTTGTCCAGCATATTCAGTAGTGACCAATATGGTCTAACCCGGCTTGGCCAAAGCACTGGGAGCTGCAAAATCTCGTGCAACACATAAACATGGATAGTGAGTAGAATCAAGAGGTGGCCCCCGTTAGGTCACGACGTGGCACTTTGCTCTATCACCCCATAACACATCAGAGTGATGACATCAAGAGGTGGCCCCTGTCTGATCAAGACATGGCACTTTGCGTCTTATATCACCCCGTCACATAAAAGAGTGATGACATCAAGAGGTGGCCCCTGTCTGATCAAGACATGGCACTTTGCGTCTTATATCACCCCATCACATAAAAGAGTAGTGACATCAAGAGGTGGCCCCTGTCCGACCAAGACATGGCACTTTGCGTCAAAACCCGTTCTCCCAAAAGGTTCCTACTGGACAACAGACATATCTTATTTCATATTTCACATAGATGAACATATTTCACAAAGGTGGACTCCTAAGTGTCAACTAGACTCTAGGATAGTCATCACAAAAATCATATCGGGCAGGCTGAACATCAACCCCCATCACAATAATCATACTAGGCAGGCTGAACATCAACCTCCTCACATATCACAATACAGGGCTGAAATTCAAACCCTTAACATAACACATAAGGACTATCCCCTTGAGTTCATAGTTACACCTAGCCTTAGTCCTAACCATCACATAATCACATAATTTTCCAAATTCACATAATCACACATATTGTTCAAAATTCACAAGATCACACATAATGTTCAAAATTCACATGATCACACATATTGTTCAAAATTATATAACATAACACATAATATTTTATATTCGAATATCACCGAATATAGTGTAGTCCTTAAATTTCATGCTGATTAGTTTAATCAAACCTTGCTATGTTGTCACTCAAGTTTCTCAAATACAGATACTTAGCCATAAATATAACACCATAATTATTTAACATATTACACACACCAAGAAACAGTCATATCAAGCATCCATAAAATCAACTTAAAATTTAAAACAAGTATTCATATAAATTACTTTACAAATCACCACATGTAACATATTAACTACAAACACCAAAATTCGGTTTTCATAGACAATTATCAAGGTCATCAAGGTTTCGGTTTTCATGTTAACTACAAACATCAATTTCGGTTTTCATAAACAATTATCAAGAACATCAAGATTTCGGTTTTCATGTTAACAACAAACATCATTGATTTAATGTTACCAAAATTGATTTCGGTTTAACTATAATTAACAAGAATTTCATACCCAAAAATTCAATGATTTAATGCTACCAAAATTCCTATAAAAATACCTTAAATTTCATACAAATTTTCGGTTAAATAATCATCATATAATCACCTTTGAAAAATTCGGTTTTCATGATATATTCAACTTTACAAAATTCGGTTTTCATCATAGTGAAGTCTTGAATTTCGGTTTTAGCATGGTAAGATTTCCAACAAGCGAATATATCATCTAACTCATCAATTAACACAAACAAATAGATAGAAATCAATTAGACAATCCCACTCACCTTGAACCGAGAACACAAGGTGAAAAACCCTTCCAAAAATTCGTCTAAGCCTTTGAAAGATGCTACCAAACACCAAGGAATAATTCGCCAAAGGAAAAGAGATGAAGAAATCACCAAAAATCGCCTCAAGAACTCTTCAAGAATCGCCTAAGTTCCTCAAGAAGTCACCAAGTTCTTCAAGCCGTCGCCCAAGGTTTCTTTCAAGCCAAAAAATCGCCAACACTCTACCCTAACCGAAATATTAATTTGAATTTTCGGTTTTTAACTCTTAACCCATTAACCCATTAATCCAAATCGGGTTTAATCCATTTAACTAATAATTTGAATTTTAAAAACCCAATTAGTGCCAACTCAAAAACCCATTAATTTAACCATTAACTTAACGAAAATCCAATAGGGTCTAATTAACATCCAATAAGGGTTTAATTAACCAATAAGGTCTAATTAATTAACTTACAACTTACAACCCATAAATCCTAATTAATTTATTATGAACAACCAATAATAATTCATCATAAACTAACAGCCAATAATCAAATAAATAATCTCTAATTAATTTACAATAAATTAACAACCAAATAAACTCAAATCAAATAATTACAAATTAACAATCAATAAGCCAGTTAATTAGCATCCAATAATTTTATTTAAATCATAATAAAATATCACAGCTAATGATTTTATTTAAATCCAAATAATGCTTACTAGGACTTAAGATCCTTGGATCTTACATCCCTCCCTCCTTATAAAGCTTTAGTCCTCTAAAGCTCAGCATCCATATCATCAAAGAGGTAAGCATAAAATTTCCTCATATCAGCTTCAGTCTCCCAAGTCGCCTCCTCAACAGCCTGATTTCCCCAGATAACCTTTACCAAAGGTATAGTCTTGTTTCTCAGGACTTTATCTTTTCTATCCACAATCCGGAGAGGTCTTTCCTCAAAAGTCAAATCACTCTGAATCTGAAGAGGTTCCAACTCCAACACATGAGATGGATCAGGATGATATTTCCTCAAAGTAGAGACATGGAATACATTATGCACATGATCCATAGCAGGAGGTAAAGCCAATCGGTAAGCCACTGGACCAACTCTCTCAATAATATCAAAAGGGCCTACAAATCTAGGGCTCAACTTGCCCTTTCTGCCAAACCTCATAACACCCTTAGTAGGTGACACCTTTAAGAAAACATGATCCCCTACCATAAACTCCAAGGAACGACGACGGTCGTCAGCATAACTCTTTTGTCTGTCCCGAGCAATTTTCAGTTTATCCTGGATCTCTCTGACCTTATCAGTAGTCTCCTGAACTGCATCAGATCTCAAAATCATTCTGTCACCAGTTTCCTCCCAACACAAGGGAGTCCTACACCTTCTCCCATACAAAGCCTCATAAGGAGCCATCTGAATACTGGAGTGGAAGCTATTATTATAAGTAAACTCTATCAAAGATAGATCCCGGTTCCACTCAGAACTCCAATCGACCACATAGGCTCTCAACAAATCTTCTAGAGTCTGTATAGTACGCTCCGTCTGGCCATCAGACTGAGGATGATATGCTGTACTAAAACTCAACTTAGTACCCAAACCCTCCTGTAAACTCTTCCAAAATCTGGACAAAAACCGAGAGTCCCTATCAGACACAATATCAACAGGAACTCCATGCAGTCTGACTATCTCATCAATGTATAATCTAGCCAGCCTCTCTAAAGGATAAGTCATCTTGATCGGGAGAAAATGGGCTGATTTAGTGAGTCTATCAACAATCACCCAAATAGCATCATGACCCAATCTGTTGAGGTCCTGATTACATCTTAGTCACAAAACCAGGATGTAGAGAATATTTGGAGTTATGGTCTGTCCTCTCAATGATTTCTTTCCTCAAACTTTGTTCCTCAGGGACACATACCCTTCCACGAAACCGAAGAATACCATCATCAGACAGGGCTAAAATCCTGAACTGCGCCATCAACCAGACTATCCCCTGATCTGAACTAATTTCGGATCCACAGACTGCTGATCTCTGATCTTCTGCAATAAAGCAGACTGTACTCTGAGAAAAGCCACATAACCCGACTGAACTCTAGGAGAAACACTGATCCTGAGATCGCTGAACTCCTGCAGGTAACCGCCACTCACTGAATCTCGTAAAGCAGCTACTGAAGTAACTGATGTCTGCTCAGAGCATCCGCCACCACATTGGCCTCTTTCCAAGCCTGATTACTGAAATAGAGAAGTCATAGTCCTTTGATCAACTTCCATCCATCTTCTCTGTCTCTTAGTTCAACTCCCTTCTGAGTGAAGATATACGTTGAGACTCTGGTGATCAGTGAATATATCAAACTCTTGACCCAACAAATAGTGACGCCATATCTTCAAAGCAAATGACTACGGCCGCCAACTCTAAATCATGAGTAGGGTAGTTCAATTCATACTCCTTCAGTTGCCTCGAAGCATAGGCTACTACAGAACCCTTATGCATCAAGACACAACCCAACCCTTTGCCAAGAAGCATCTGTATAAACAGTAAACCTTTTCCACCATCACTAGGTATAATGAGATCGGTGTACTAGTCAATCTCCTTTTCAGCTCTTGAAAACTCTCTTCACACTTATCATCCCAAATAAACTTGGCCTCCTCTTTCTGGTCAATTTAGTTAGAGGACCCGCCAGCTTGGAGAATCCCTCAACAAATCGCCGGGTAGTAACCTGCCAAACCCAGAAAACTCCTGATCTCAGTAGCACTAGTCGGGTCTTCCCCAATTAAGGATGGCTTGCACTTTAACTGGATCCACAGACACCCCCTGACCAGAAATCACATGTCCAAGGAAACTAATCTTTTCCAGCCAGAATTTCACACTTACTAGCCTTGGCATATTAATCGGTTCTTCCTCAAGATCTCCAATTACTCTGCGCAAATCACTTGACATGATCTGAGGTAGGTCCGTGAGTATAACCAAAATAATCGTCTATAAAGACTACCACACACAAGAGTCAAGCCAATTCATGGAATACCCTGTTCATCAAATCCATGAAAACAGCAGGTGCATTCGTCAGTCCAAAAGGCATAACAAAAAATTCAAAATGCCCATACCTGGTCCTGAAAGCAGTCTTAAATATATCCTCATCCTTGACCCTAAGCTGATAATACCCCTGATCTCAGGTCAATCTTAGAGAACACTGTAGCTCCTGTAATTGATCAAATAGATCATCGAATTCTGGGAAGAGGATACTCTATTCATTGATAGTCCACTTATGGTTCAATTGCCTGTAGTCTATACACATCCTCAGGGTTCCATCTTTCTTCTTCCACAAATAAACTAGGCGCCTCCCCAAGGAGAAGCACTAGGCCGAAATATATCCTTTCTCTAACAATTCCTTCCAGTTGTTTCTTAAGCTCGGCCAACTCTGAAGTAGCCATACGATAAGGAGCTCTGGAGATAGGTTGCCTGTCACCTGGCGCCAACTCAATGCCAAACTCCACTTCTCTAATTGGTGGCAAGCCTGAAAATTCTTCAGAGAACACATCAGGAAATTCTTTCTTCACCAACCGCCATCTGGAGTCAAATCAGGAAGTAGAATCATCCTGCACCTTAACATCGCAAGATAACCCTTGCATTCCACTAGCCAGTAATTTCCTGGCCTGCAGGAAAGATATCACATGCGGCTCCTTGGTCTGACACTAGACCTCTCACAAAAAGTCGATTCCCAGTCTAACAAATTCCAAAAGTGATTACTTTCTCAAAGCAATCCACAGAGGCATGATGTGAAGACAACCAATCCATACCTAGAATGACATCATAGTCTTGCATGTCTAAGAGGATTAGATCCACTAGGAAACTCATAACCCTCTACATGTACCATACAGTCAGCAACACACAGTGTCTGTAGATAATGATTTTCCTATGGGAGTACTGACAGACACAACATAATCTAGCATCTTAGGTACAACAGGTAAACATGCAGCAAATCTAAAACAGATACAAAAGACAGATTTGCACCAGGATCAAATAAAATGCGAGCTAACTGATCAAATACCAAATAAAGTACTTCCACGACGGATCGGGAAGCTCGTGTATCCTTCTCAGCCACAGCATACACTCTAGTCTGGACTGTAGGCTTATCTGCGCCTCTAGGTTGCATCTCAGGTTTCTTTGCAGTCCTTAAGCCATGTGCCCTGGTTTCTTACACCTGAAGCATACACCATTCTTCCTATGGCAGTCTTTTCCACTAGATGTCCCTTGAGCCCACAATGACTACAAGTGATACCGTTTCTTGCATCCCTGGCATCCCTGAACTGCTGCGGTGCATCCGCTGGACTGCTGCGGATGCCTTGTAGGAGTAAGGCTTATACCTGCTCTCTTATAATCTTTATGCCTAGGGTACTTCTTTTACCCTTGCCGCCACTTGCCATGGCTGAGGAAACCGCCGCCTTCAGCTGCAGGAACACTGTCAACCGGCAACAGTGAGAACTCCTCTCAGATATATACCTCTCAATGGGGGTGCGGCGCATCGCCCAACAGTTTCAAACATAGGTCTCCAAGTGTTGATCACCAACCTGCTCTCTAATGTCCCATCTGAGACCTCTGAGAAACTTGGTAGCTCTCCTCTTTTCAGTGTTTATCAGGTGAGGAGCATACTTTTCCCAATTTTCGTGAACTGTAATTCATACTGGTCCACTGTCATATCACCCCTGCTCCCAGATGAATAAATTCCACCTCTCGGTCCTCAACCAAGCTATCTGGGAAGTACTTTCTCGTTAAATCGAGACAAGAAGTAAGGCCAATCTAGCAGGTCCTCATGTCTTTTCTTCGGCAAGTCTCACTACGCCCTTCCACCACTCATCTGCGTCAGAACGCATCATATAGGTGGTCAAACATAACTTATCCTCATCTGAGCAGCGCATGACTTGGAAAATCTTTTCCAAGCACAACTGCCAGTTCTCGGCATTACTGGATTCCCGGCCCCCATAAAAAGAGCTGGGACCCAGTTTCTGGAATTCACTCACAAGTGAAGCATAGCGCCTGTGAGCGCCCTCCTGAGAGTCATCCCCCACCGCTCGAGGTAATAGTTCTGGGGTCTCTCCTCGAGTCAGCTGCTGCAAAAGCTGCTGTTGTGCTTCTTGGTGCTGAGCTCTGCTGCTGCTGCAGCATCTGAGCTTGCCTCTCTATCATAGCAAACTTGTTGCTGAACCATGCCAGTCAAGCCTCAAATAGTTCTCGTGAGGTCTGGGTCTGCTCGCCCTCATCACTAGCATTTCCTCTGGTTCGCACCATCTTAAATGCCTACACACGCATATCATAGTCACACCACATATCTTAGTCAGGAAAACAATCATAAACCTATTAGGTGTCTAGCAATACACAAACATGTTTTCCCCCAAACTAAGTTTTAGCTAGCCAACTCCTCTGATACCATTCTGTAAGCATCCCACATTCTTAACCCCAAACAAAATGGCCACAATTCACAAATGATACAGGATGTTTCATATAAGATCGATCATATGCTAGGTAAAACCGAGTTCAAGAAAAGCACGATCTGAAAAATTTCCATAATCCATACACACAAAATTCACAAAACTCAAATCTCATAAGGGTACCTTGCCCCACCCACGCAATCCTGGCACTAGACATATGCAAGGCAATAGTTATATCAAAAACCGATTCAAATTCATAAAAGTCCATAAAGGGTACCCTGCCACCGAGCAGCAATACTTGCACTAGACATATGCAAGTTATCAGGGTATATCAAAACCGATTGCACAGAATATACAAGCAAGCCAAAATTCAAAACAAAAATCACAAAATCGATTTTATAAACTTCATACCAAACACCGAAACCAGGCTGAAGCCCGCGGTGACACAAAAATCAAACTCATAAGGACTGCCCATAACTGGCAAAACATACTTCACATAGTTCACTAGTCTCATGATTCACATAGTTCATATAGTTTTATGTTAAGGCCACAACCGGCCCCAAGAATTAAGCATAAAAAAGTCTTAAAACAGCAACACAGCATAATTATACCACGCCAATGCACTCAAGACATCGGCCCCTGTTCTATGCCTGAAAATAGTGAGGGGGTGAGCTACACAGCCCAGTGAGGTGGATAGTTCTAAATCGACCAGTCCATAACATACATTCAAAAATATAGGCAGATTATTTTTAAAAAAAAATATTTAACAGAACATTATGTCAACATATAACAAAAAATAAAGAACAGAAGTCATATTAGACAGTTAAATGTTACACACTAGCAGTATAACAAATTCAGGTTCTAGAGTTTTACTCTAACCCAATTAAACACATATATTCTAAACCAACTAAACACACCATACTTAATTAACCTAGTTGTCCAGCATATTCAGTAGTGACCAATATGGTCTAACCCGGCTTGGCCAAAGCACTGGGAGCTTGCAAAATCTCGTGCAACACATAAACATGGATAGTGAGTAGAATCAAGAGGTGGCCCCCGTCAGGTCACGACGTGGCACTTTGCTCTATCACCCATACACATCAGAGTGATGACATCAAGAGGTGGCCCCTGTCTGATCAAGACATGGCACTTTGCGTCTTATATCACCCCGTCACATAAAAGAGTTATGACATCAAGAGGTGGCCCCTGTCTGATCAAGGACATGGCACTTTGGCGGTCTTATATCACCCCCTCACATAAAAGAGTAGTGGACATCAAGAGGTGGCCCCCTCTGTCCGACCAAGACATGGCACTTTGCGTCAAAACCCGTTCTCCCAAAAGGTTCCTACTGGGACAACAGACATATCTTATTTCATATTTTCACATAGATGAACTATATTTCACGAAAGGTGGTAGACCTCGCTAAGTGTTCAACTAGACTCTAGGATAGTCATCTTCACAAAAAATCATATCGGGCAGGCTGAACATCAACCCCCCATCACAATATATCAGTACTAGGCAGGCTGAACACAACCTCCTCACATCTTCACAATACAGGGCTGAAATTCAAACCCTTAACATAACACATAAGGACATCCCCTTGAGTTCATAGTTTACACCTAGCCTTAGTCCTAACCATCACATAATCACAGTAATTTTTCCAAATTCACATAATCACACAAATTGTTCAAAATTCACAAGATCACACATAATGTTTCAAAATTCACATGATCACACATAATTGTTCAAAATTATATAACAATAACACATAATATTTTATATTCGAATATCAACCGAGAATATAGTGTAGTCCTTAAATTTCATGCTGATTAGTTTAATCAAACCTTGCTATGTTGTCACTCAAGTTTCTCAAATACAGATACTTAGCCATAAATATAACACCATAATTATTTAACATATTACACACACCAAGAAACAGTCATATCAAGCATCCATAAAATCAACTTAAAATTTAAAACAAGTATTCATATAAATTACTTTACAAATCACCCACATGTAACATATTAACTACAAACACCAAAATTCGGTTTTCATAGACAATTATCAAGGTCATCAAGGTTTCGGTTTTCATGTTAACTACAAACATCAATTTCGGTTTTCATAAACAATTATCAAGAACATCAAGATTTCGGTTTTCATGTTAACTACAAACATCATTGATTTAATGTTACCAAAATTGATTTCGGTTTAACTATAATTAACAAGAATTTCATACCCAAAAAATTCAATGATTTAATGCTACCAAAATTCCTATAAAAATACCTTAAATTTCATACAAATTTTCGGTTAAATAATCATCATATAATCACCTTTGAAAAATTCGTTTTTCATGATATATTCAACTTTACAAAATTCGGTTTTCATCATAGTGAAGTCTTGAATTTCGGTTTTAGCATGGTAAGATTTCCAACAAGCGAATATATCATCTAACTCATCAATTAACACAAACAAATAGATAGAAATCAATTAGACAATCCCACTCACCTTGAACCGAGAACACAAGGTGAAAAACCCTTCCAAAAATTCGTCTAAGCCTTTGAAAGATGCTACCAAACACCAAGGAATAATTCGCCAAAGGAAAAGAGATGAAGAAATCACCAAAAATCGCCTCAAGAACTCTTCAAGAATCGCCTAAGTTCCTCAAGAAGTCGCCAAGTTCTTCAAGCCGTCGCCCAAGGTTTCTTTCAAGCCAAAAAATCGCCAACACTCTACCCTAACCGAAATATTAATTTGAATTTTCGGTTTTTAACTCTTAACCCATTAACCCATTAATCCAAATCGGGTTTAATCCATTTAACTAATAATTTGAATTTTAAAAACCCAATTAGTGCCAACTCAAAAACCCATTAATTTAACCATTAACTTAACGAAAATCCAATAAGGTCTAATTAACATCCAATAAGGGTTTAATTAACCAATAAGGTCTAATTAATTAACTTACAACTTACAACCCCATAAATCCTAATTAATTTATTATGAACAACCAATAATAATTCATCATAAACTAACAGCCAATAATCAAATAAATAATCTCTAATTAATTTACAATAAATTAACAACCAAATAAACTCAAATCAAATAATTACAAATTAACAATCAATAAGCCAGTTAATTAGCATCCAATAATTTTATTTAAATCATAATAAAATATCACAGCTAATGATTTTATTTAAATCCAAATAATGCTTACCAGGACTTAAGATCCTTGGATCTTACACATCTGGCCCAGACCAGGGCCCAAGCGCCCTCTGCAGCTCAGGTGCGCCCACCAGCTGCTTGCGCCTTGCTATGTGTGCTTTGAGCTCTTGTCAGATTAAAAGTACATTTTAATCTATCTAGACAAGTTTGACACGCAGGTCATTTATACAATAAATTAATTAGAAATGTGATTCGCAGATCACAAAAATAATAATTTACCAGGCTCGCAGGCCCCAGCACAGCACACATTAAAAGGGCAACCCACATAAGATTAAATAAACAAGCAGATGCTTACAATCAACATGTGATCCATTAAGAAAATAAAATTTTGAAAACCCATTGGCATCAATTTTAGTTTTCTTATATACCCTACAACCTTACAACGGTCCATTAATAGGGATCCACTCATCAAACTAGTTAGATCCACTGCCCTTGCATGCACCAAGTCCTATCTGACTTGAGTTGACCAAATGGTCAACCATGCATGCGCAAAGGGCTGAACAACCCTCATGAGTTTTGGCAAGCGGGTGTGACCCCGGGCCTAACTCATGTGCGTTCATAGGTTGTCTCAACCAGACATCGCTACACGCCTTTGATGCAGTCGACCTATAGCCACCTAATGCATGCGCATAGGTGCCATCTGGTCGACCCATCTAGGCTGTCAGATGGTCTGATCAGACTAGTTGGATCTGAACTAGAGATGACTTCAACCCTACTAACCCGTCTAAGGGTTTATTGTAGGTGCGGCTTAGATCTAATGAAAGTCGCGCATGTCATTTAGGGTTTTAGAAAAACAACTACAACAACATGATAGAAGCGCAACCAACATACATGCGCCAAGGAAACATACAAGTTTCGGCATGTATAATATTTACATGTAAATCTCGCATGTAAGGAAGATCTAAGCATACAAGGATCACATAACATACATAGCAATCATATGAACCATATAAGATCCTAGCTCTGATGCCAATTGAAGAGTCCCCTTCAAGGGGGAGCGCAAGCAGATGAAACCCTAATTCAGGGGGCGCATGCAATTTTGCTAGGGTTTCAACAACACAATCGCTTATAAGCTGTTCAGCTAGGCTGACTGCGGACAGGCGTGTGTAAGATCCAAGGATCTTAAGTCCTGGTAAGCATTATTTGGATTTAAATAAAATCATTAGCTGTGATATTTTATTATGATTTAAATAAAATTATTGGATGCTAATTAACTGGCTTATTGATTGTTAATTTGTAATTATTTGATTTGAGTTTATTTGGTTGTTAATTTATTGTAAATTAATTAGAGATTATTTATTTGATTATTGGCTGTTAGTTTATGATGAATTATTATTGGTTGTTCATAATAAATTAATTAGGATTTATGGGTTGTAAGTTGTAAGTTAATTAATTAGACCTTATTGGTTAATTAAACCCTTATTGGATGTTAATTAGACCTTATTGGATTTTCGTTAAGTTAATGGTTAAATTAATGGGTTTTTGAGTTGGCACTAATTGGGTTTTTAAAATTCAAATTATTAGTTAAATGGATTAAACCCGATTTGGATTAATGGGTTAATGGGTTAAGAGTTAAAAACCGAAAATTCAAATTAATATTTCGGTTAGGGTAGAGTGTTGGCGATTTTTTGGCTTGAAAGAAACCTTGGGCGACGGCTTGAAGAACTTGGCGACTTCTTGAGGAACTTAGGCGATTCTTGAAGAGTTCTTGAGGCGATTTTTGGTGATTTCTTCATCTCTTTTCCTTTGGCGAATTATTCCTTGGTGTTTGGTAGCATCTTTCAAAGGCTTGGACGAATTTTTGGAAGGGTTTTTCACCTTGTGTTCTCGGTTCAAGGTGAGTGGGATTGTCTAATTGATTTCTATCTATTTGTTTGTGTTAATTGATGAGTTAGATGATATATTCGCTTGTTGGAAATCTTACCATGCTAAAACCGAAATTCAAGACTTCACTATGATGAAAACCGAATTTTGTAAAGTTGAATATATCATGAAAACCAAATTTTTCAAAGGTGATTATATGATGATTATTTAACCGAAAATTTGTATGAAATTTAAGGTATTTTTATAGGAATTTTGGTAGCATTAAATCATTGAATTTTTGGGTATGAAATTCTTGTTAATTATAGTTAAACCGAAATCAATTTTGGTAACATTAAATCAATGATGTTTGTAGTTAACATGAAAACCGAAATCTTGATGTTCTTGATAATTGTTTATGAAAACCGAAATTGATGTTTGTAGTTAACATGAAAACCGAAACCTTGATGACCTTGATAATTGTCTATGAAAACCGAATTTTGGTGTTTGTAGTTAATATGTTACATGTGGTGATTTGTAAAGTAATTTATATGAATACTTGTTTTAAATTTTAAGTTGATTTTATGGATGCTTGATATGACTGTTTCTTGGTGTGTGTAATATGTTAAATAATTATGGTGTTATATTTATGGCTAAGTATCTGTATTTGAGAAACTTGAGTGACAACATAGCAAGGTTTGATTAAACTAATCAGCATGAAATTTAAGGACTACACTATATTCGGTGATATTCGAATATAAAATATTATGTGTTATGTTATATAATTTTGAACAATATGTGTGATCATGTGAATTTTGAACATTATGTGTGATCTTGTGAATTTTGAACAATATGTGTGATTATGTGAATTTGGAAAATTATGTGATTATGTGATGGTTAGGACTAAGGCTAGGTGTAACTATGAACTCAAGGGGATAGTCCTTATGTGTTATGTTAAGGGTTTGAATTTCAGCCCTGTATTGTGATATGTGAGGAGGTTGATGTTCAGCCTGCCTAGTATGATTATTGTGATGGGGGTTGATGTTCAGCCTGCCCGATATGATTTTTGTGATGACTATCCTAGAGTCTAGTTGACACTTAGGAGTCCACCTTTGTGAAATATGTTCATCTATGTGAAATATGAAATAAGATATGTCTGTTGTCCAGTAGGAACCTTTTGGGAGAACGGGTTTTGACGCAAAGTGCCATGTCTTGGTCGGACAGGGGCCACCTCTTGATGTCACTACTCTTTTATGTGATGGGGTGATATAAGACGCAAAGTGCCATGTCTTGATCAGACAGGGGCCACCTCTTGATGTCATCACTCTTTTATGTGACGGGGTGATATAAGACGCAAAGTGCCATGTCTTGATCAGACAGGGGCCACCTCTTGATGTCATCACTCTGATGTGTTATGGGGTGATAGAGCAAAGTGCCACGTCGTGACCTGACAGGGGCCACCTCTTGATTCTACTCACTATCCATGTTTATGTGTTGCACGAGATTTTGCAGCTCCCAGTGCTTTGGCCAAGCGGGTTAGACCATATTGGTCACTACTGAATATGCTGGACAACTAGGTTAATTAAGTATGGTGTGTTTAGTTGGTTTAGAATATATGTGTTTAATTGGGTTAGAGTAAAACTCTAGAACCTGAATTTGTTATATGCTAGTGTGTACATTTAACTGTCTATATGACTTCTGTTTCTTTATTTTGTTATATGTTGACATAATGTTCTGTTAAATATTTTTAAAAATAATCTGCCTATATTTTTGAATGTATGTTATGGATGGTCGATTTAGACTATCCACTCACTGGGCTGTGTAGCTCACCCCTCACTATTTTCAGGCATAGAACAGGGGCGCATGTCTTGAGTGCATTGGCGTGGATAATTATGCTGTTTGCTGTTTTAAGAATTTTTATGCTTAATTCTTGGGGCCGGTTGTGGCCTTAACATAAACTATATGAACTATGTGAATCATGAGACTATGTGAACTATGTGAAGTATGTTGCCAGTTATGGCAGTCTTATGAGTTTGATTTTTGTGTCACCGCGGGCTTCAGCCTGGTTTCGGTGTTTGGTATGAGTTTATAAAATCGATTTTGTGATTTTGTTTTGAATTTCGGCTTGTTGTATATTCTGTGCAATCGGTTTTGATATACCCTGTAACTTGCATATGTCTAGTGCAAGTATTGCCTGGTGGCAGGTACCTTTATGGATTTTATGAATTTGAATCGGTTTTGATATAACTATTGCCTTGCATATGTCTAGTGCAAGGATTGCGTGGTGGCAGGTACCCTTATGAGATTTGAGTTTTGTGAATTTGTGTGTATGGATTTATGGAAATTTTTCAGATCGTGTTTTCTTGAACTCGGTTTTACCTAGCATATGATCGATCTTATATGAAACATCCTGTATCATTTGTGAATTGTGCCATTTGTTTGGGGTTAAGAATGTGGGATGTTACAGAATGGTATCAGAGGAGTTGGCTAGCTAAAACTTAGTTTGGGGGAAAACATGTTTGTGTATTGCTAGACACCTAATAGGTTTATGATTGTTTTCCTGACTATGATATGTGTGTGACTATGATATGCGTGTGTAGGCATTTAAGATGGTGCGAACCAGAGGAAATGCTAGTGATGAGGGCGAGCAGACCCCGAACCTCACGAGAACTATTGAGGCTCTGACTGGCATGGTTCAGCAACAAGGTGCTATGATAGAGAGGCAAGCTCAGATGCTGCAGCAGCAGCAGACTCAGCACCAAGAAGCACAACAGCAGCTTTTGCAGCAGCTGACTCGAGAGAGACCCCAGACTATTACTCGAGCGGTGGGGGATGACTCTCAGGAGGGCGCTCACAGGCGCTATGCTTCACTTGTGAGTGAATTCCAGAAACTGGGTCCCAGCTCTTTTTATGGGGGCTCGGAATCCAGTAATGCCGAGAACTGGCAGTTGTGCTTGGAAAAGATTTTCCAAGTCATGCGCTGCTCAGATGAGGATAAGTTATGTTTGACCACCTATATGATGCGTGCTGACGCAGATGAGTGGTGGAAGGGCGTAGTGAGACTTGCCGAAGAAAGACATGAGACTGTAGATTGGCCTTACTTCTTGTCTCGATTTAACGAGAAGTACTTCCCAGATAGCTTGGTTGAGGACCGAGAGGTGGAATTTATTCATCTGGAGCAGGGTGATATGACAGTGGACCAGTATGAATTACAGTTCACGAAATTGGGAAAGTATGCTCCTCACCTGATAAACACTGAAAAGAGGAGAGCTACCAAGTTTCTCAGAGGTCTCAGATGGGACATTAGAGAGCAGGTTGGTGCTCAACACTTGGAGACCTATGTTGAAACTGTTGGGCGAGCGCGCACCATTGAGAGGTATATATCTGAGAGGAGTTCTCATGTTGCCGTGACAGTAGTTCCTGCAGCTGAGGCGGCGGTTCCTCAGCATGGCAGTGGCGGCAAGGGTAAGAAGTACCCTAGGCATAAAGATTATAAGAAGAGCAGGTATAAGCCTTACTCCTACAAGGCACCGCAGCAGTCCAGGGATGCACCGCAGCAGTTCAGGGATGCCAGGGATGCAAGAAACGGTATCACTTGTAGTCATTGTGGGCTCAAGGGACATCTAGTGAAAGACTGCCATAGGAAGAATGGTGTATGCTTCAGGTGTAAGAAACCAGGGCACATGGCTAAGGACTGCAAAGAACCTGAGATGCAACCTAGAGGCGCAGATAAGCCTACAGTCCAGACTAGAGTGTATGCTGTGGCTGAGAAGGATACACGAGCTTCCCGATCCGTCGTGGAAGGTACTTTATTTGTATTTGATCAGTTAGCTCACATTTTATTTGATCCTGGTGCAAATCTGTCTTTTGTATCTGTTAGATTTGCTGCATGTTTACCTGTTGTACCTAAGATGCTAGATTATGTTGTGTCTGTCAGTACTCCCTTAGGAAAATCATTATCTACAGACACTGTGTGTGCTGACTGTATGGTACATGTAGAGGGTTATGAGTTTCTAGTGGATCTAATCCTCTTAGACATGCAAGACTATGATGTCATTCTAGGTATGGATTGGTTGTCTTCACATCATGCCTCTGTGGATTGCTTTGAGAAAGTAATCACTTTGAATTTGTTAGATGGGAATCGACTTTTTGTGAGAGGTCTAGTGTCAGACCAAGGACCGCATGTGATATCTTTCCTGCAGGCCAGGAAATTATTGGCTAGTGGATGCAAGGGTTATCTTGCGCATGTTAAGGTGCAGGATGATTCTACTTCTGATTTGACTCAGATGGCGGTGGTGAAAGAATTTCCTGATGTGTTCTCTGAAGAATTTTCAGGCTTGCCACCAATTAGAGAAGTGGAGTTTGGCAATGAGTTGGCGCCAGGTACGGCACCTATCTCCAGAGCTCCTTATCGTATGGCTACTTCAGAGTTGGCCGAGCTTAAGAAACAACTGGAGGAATTGTTAGAGAAAGGATATATTCGGCCTAGTGCTTCTCCTTGGGGAGCGCCAGTGTTATTTGTGAAGAAGAAAGATGGAACCCTGAGGATGTGTATAGACTACAGGCAATTGAACCAAGTGACTATCAAGAATAAGTATCCTCTTCCCAGAATTGATGATCTATTTGATCAATTACAGGGAGCTACAGTGTTCTCTAAGATTGACCTGAGATCAGGGTATTATCAGCTTAGGGTCAAGGATGAGGATATATTTAAGACTGCTTTCAGGACCAGGTATGGGCATTTCAAATTTTTAGTTATGCCTTTTGGACTGACGAATGCACCTGCTGTTTTCATGGATTTGATGAACACGGTATTCCATGAATTGCTTGACTCTTGTGTGGTAGTCTTTATAGACGATATTTTGGTATACTCACGGACTACCTCAGATCATGTCAGTGATTTGCGCAGAGTATTGGAGATCTTGAGGAAGAACCGATTATATGCCAAGGCTAGTAAGTGTGAATTCTGGCTGGAAAAGATTAGTTTCCTTGGACATGTGATTTCTGGTCAGGGGGTGTCTGTGGATCCAGTTAAAGTGCAAGCCATCCTTAATTGGGGAAGACCGACTAGTGCTACTGAGATCAGGAGTTTTCTGGGTTTGGCAGGTTACTACCGGCGATTTGTTGAGGGATTCTCCAAGCTGGCGGGTCCTCTAACTAAATTGACCAGAAAGGAGGCCAAGTTTATTTGGGATGATAAGTGTGAAGAGAGTTTTCAAGAGCTGAAAAGGAGATTGACTAGTACACCGATCCTCATTATACCTAGTGATGGGGAAAGGTTTACTGTTTATACAGATGCTTCTGGCAAAGGGTTGGGTTGTGTCTTGATGCAGAAGGGTTCTGTAGTAGCCTATGCTTCGAGGCAACTGAAGGAGTATGAATTGAACTACCCTACTCATGATTTAGAGTTGGCGGCCGTAGTCTTTGCTTTGAAGATATGGCGTCACTATTTGTTGGGTCAAGAGTTTGATCTATTCACTGATCACCAGAGTCTCAAGTATATCTTCACTCAGAAGGAGTTGAACATGAGACAGAGAAGATGGATGGAGTTGATCAAAGACTATGACTTCTCTATTCAGTATCAGGCTGGAAAGGCCAATGTGGTGGCGGATGCTCTGAGCAGACATCCAGTTACTTTAGTAGCTGCTTTACGAGTCAGTGAGTGGCGGTTACTGCAGGAGTTCAGCGATCTCAGGATCAGTGTTTCTCCTAGAGTTCAGTCGGGTTATGTGGCTTTTCTCAGAGTACAGTCTGCTTTATTGCAGAAGATCAGAGATCAGCAGTCTGTGGATCCGAAATTAGTTCAGATCAGGGATAGTCTGGTTGATGGCGCAGTTCAGGATTTTAGCCTGTCTGATGATGGTATTCTTCGGTTTCGTGGAAGGGTATGTGTCCCTGAGGAACCAAGTTTGAGGAAAGAAATATTGGAGGACAGCCATAACTCCAAATATTCTCTACATCCTGGTGTGACTAAGATGTATCAGGACCTCAAGAAGAGTTTTTGGTGGCCGGGCATGAAGAAAGAGGTATATGATTTTGTCTATAGGTGTTTAACCTGTCAGACTGTAAAGGCTGAACACCAGAAGCCTGGTGGTTTGTTGCAGTCTCTTCCTATTCCTGAGTGGAAGTGGGAATGCATCAGTATGGATTTTGTGTGTGGTTTGCCTAGAACCAGATTGGGTCATGATGCTATTTGGGTGATTGTTGATAGACTCACTAAATCAGCCCATTTTCTCCCGATCAAGATGACTTATCCTTTAGAGAGGCTGGCTAGATTATACATTGATGAGATAGTCAGACTGCATGGAGTTCCTGTTGATATTGTGTCTGATAGGGACTCTCGGTTTTTGTCCAGATTTTGGAAGAGTTTACAGGAGGGTTTGGGTACTAAGTTGAGTTTTAGTACAGCATATCATCCTCAGTCTGATGGCCAGACGGAGCGTACTATACAGACTCTAGAAGATTTGTTGAGAGCCTATGTGGTCGATTGGAGTTCTGAGTGGAACCGGGATCTATCTTTGATAGAGTTTACTTATAATAATAGCTTCCACTCCAGTATTCAGATGGCTCCTTATGAGGCTTTGTATGGGAGAAGGTGTAGGACTCCCTTGTGTTGGGAGGAAACTGGTGACAGAATGATTTTGAGATCGGATGCAGTTCAGGAGACTACTGATAAGGTCAGAGAGATCCAGGATAAACTGAAAATTGCTCGGGACAGACAGAAGAGTTATGCTGACGACCGTCGTCGTTCCTTGGAGTTTATGGTAGGGGATCATGTTTTCTTAAAGGTGTCACCTACTAAGGGTGTTATGAGGTTTGGCAGAAAGGGCAAGTTGAGCCCTAGATTTGTAGGCCCTTTTGATATTATTGAGAGAGTTGGTCCAGTGGCTTACCGATTGGCTTTACCTCCTGCTATGGATCATGTGCATAATGTATTCCATGTCTCTACTTTGAGGAAATATCATCCTGATCCATCTCATGTGTTGGAGTTGGAACCTCTTCAGATTCAGAGTGATTTGACTTTTGAGGAAAGACCTCTCCGGATTGTGGATAGAAAAGATAAAGTCCTGAGAAACAAGACTATACCTTTGGTAAAGGTTATCTGGGGAAATCAGGCTGTTGAGGAGGCGACTTGGGAGACTGAAGCTGATATGAGGAAATTTTATGCTTACCTCTTTGATGATATGGATGCTGAGCTTTAGAGGACTAAAGCTTTATAAGGAGGGAGGGATGTAAGATCCAAGGATCTTAAGTCCTGGTAAGCATTATTTGGATTTAAATAAAATCATTAGCTGTGATATTTTATTATGATTTAAATAAAATTATTGGATGCTAATTAACTGGCTTATTGATTGTTAATTTGTAATTATTTGATTTGAGTTTATTTGGTTGTTAATTTATTGTAAATTAATTAGAGATTATTTATTTGATTATTGGCTGTTAGTTTATGATGAATTATTATTGGTTGTTCATAATAAATTAATTAGGATTTATGGGTTGTAAGTTGTAAGTTAATTAATTAGACCTTATTGGTTAATTAAACCCTTATTGGATGTTAATTAGACCTTATTGGATTTTCGTTAAGTTAATGGTTAAATTAATGGGTTTTTGAGTTGGCACTAATTGGGTTTTTAAAATTCAAATTATTAGTTAAATGGATTAAACCCGATTTGGATTAATGGGTTAATGGGTTAAGAGTTAAAAACCGAAAATTCAAATTAATATTTCGGTTAGGGTAGAGTGTTGGCGATTTTTTGGCTTGAAAGAAACCTTGGGCGACGGCTTGAAGAACTTGGCGACTTCTTGAGGAACTTAGGCGATTCTTGAAGAGTTCTTGAGGCGATTTTTGGTGATTTCTTCATCTCTTTTCCTTTGGCGAATTATTCCTTGGTGTTTGGTAGCATCTTTCAAAGGCTTAGACGAATTTTTGGAAGGGTTTTTCACCTTGTGTTCTCGGTTCAAGGTGAGTGGGATTGTCTAATTGATTTCTATCTATTTGTTTGTGTTAATTGATGAGTTAGATGATATATTCGCTTGTTGGAAATCTTACCATGCTAAAACCGAAATTCAAGACTTCACTATGATGAAAACCGAATTTTGTAAAGTTGAATATATCATGAAAACCAAATTTTTCAAAGGTGATTATATGATGATTATTTAACCGAAAATTTGTATGAAATTTAAGGTATTTTTATAGGAATTTTGGTAGCATTAAATCATTGAATTTTTGGGTATGAAATTCTTGTTAATTATAGTTAAACCGAAATCAATTTTGGTAACATTAAATCAATGATGTTTGTAGTTAACATGAAAACCGAAATCTTGATGTTCTTGATAATTGTTTATGAAAACCGAAATTGATGTTTGTAGTTAACATGAAAACCGAAACCTTGATGACCTTGATAATTGTCTATGAAAACCGAATTTTGGTGTTTGTAGTTAATATGTTACATGTGGTGATTTGTAAAGTAATTTATATGAATACTTGTTTTAAATTTTAAGTTGATTTTATGGATGCTTGATATGACTGTTTCTTGGTGTGTGTAATATGTTAAATAATTATGGTGTTATATTTATGGCTAAGTATCTGTATTTGAGAAACTTGAGTGACAACATAGCAAGGTTTGATTAAACTAATCAGCATGAAATTTAAGGACTACACTATATTCGGTGATATTCGAATATAAAATATTATGTGTTATGTTATATAATTTTGAACAATATGTGTGATCATGTGAATTTTGAACATTATGTGTGATCTTCTGAATTTTGAATAATATGTGTGATTATGTGAATTTGGAAAATTATGTGATTATGTGATGGTTAGGACTAAGGCTAGGTGTAACTATGAACTCAAGGGGATAGTCCTTATGTGTTATGTTAAGGGTTTGAATTTCAGCCCTGTATTGTGATATGTGAGGAGGTTGATGTTCAGCCTGCCTAGTATGATTATTGTGATGGGGGTTGATGTTCAGCCTGCCCGATATGATTTTTGTGATGACTATCCTAGAGTCTAGTTGACACTTAGGAGTCCACCTTTGTGAAATATGTTCATCTATGTGAAATATGAAATAAGATATGTCTGTTGTCCAGTAGGAACCTTTTGGGAGAACGGGTTTTGACGCAAAGTGCCATGTCTTGGTCGGACAGGGGCCACCTCTTGATGTCACTACTCTTTTATGTGATGGGGTGATATAAGACGCAAAGTGCCATGTCTTGATCAGACAGGGGCCACCTCTTGATGTCATCACTCTTTTATGTGACGGGGTGATATAAGACGCAAAGTGCCATGTCTTGATCAGACAGGGGCCACCTCTTGATGTCATCACTCTGATGTGTTATGGGGTGATAGAGAAAAGTGCCACGTCGTGACCTGACGGGGGCCACCTCTTGATTCTACTCACTATCCATGTTTATGTGTTGCACGAGATTTTGCAGCTCCCAGTGCTTTGGCCAAGCCGGGTTAGACCATATTGGTCACTACTGAATATGCTGGACAACTAGGTTAATTAAGTATGGTGTGTTTAGTTGGTTTAGAATATATGTGTTTAATTGGGTTAGAGTAAAACTCTAGAACCTGAATTTGTTATATGCTAGTGTGTACATTTAACTGTCTATATGACTTCTGTTTCTTTATTTTGTTATATGTTGACATAATGTTCTGTTAAATATTTTTAAAAATAATCTGCCTATATTTTTGAATGTATGTTATGGATGGTCGATTTAGACTATCCACTCACTGGGCTGTGTAGCTCACCCCTCACTATTTTCAGGCATAGAACAGGGGCGCTTGTCTTGAGTGCATTGGCGTGGATAATTATGCTGTTTGCTGTTTTAAGAATTTTTATGCTTAATTCTTGGGGCCGGTTGTGGCCTTAACATAAACTATATGAACTATGTGAATCATGAGACTATGTGAACTATGTGAAGTATGTTGCCAGTTATGGCAGTCTTATGAGTTTGATTTTTGTGTCACCGCGGGCTTCAGCCTGGTTTCGGTGTTTGGTATGAGTTTATAAAATCGATTTTGTGATTTTGTTTTGAATTTCGGCTTGTTGTATATTCTGTGCAATCGGTTTTGATATACCCTGTAACTTGCATATGTCTAGTGCAAGTATTGCCTGGTGGCAGGTACCTTTATGGATTTTATGAATTTGAATCGGTTTTGATATAACTATTGCCTTGCATATGTCTAGTGCAAGGATTGCGTGGTGGCAGGTACCCTTATGAGATTTGAGTTTTGTGAATTTGTGTGTATGGATTTATGGAAATTTTTCAGATCGTGTTTTCTTGAACTCGGTTTTACCTAGCATATGATCGATCTTATATGAAACATCCTGTATCATTTGTGAATTGTGCCATTTGTTTGGGGTTAAGAATGTGGGATGTTACAGCGTGTAGCGAGGTCTGGTTGAGACAACCAATGAACACTCTTGAGTTAGGCCCGGGGTCACACCCGCTTGCCAGGACTCATGAAGGTTGTTCAGCCCTTGGCGCATGCATGGTTGACCATTAGGTCAACTCAAGTCAGTTAGGACTTGGTGCATGCAAGGGCAGTGGATCTAACTAGTCATGATGAGTGGATCCCTATTAATGGACCATTGTAAGGTGGTAGGGCACATAAGAAAAATAAAATTGATTTCCATGGGATTTTGAAAATTTTATTTTGTCTATGTATCACATGTTGATTGTAAGCATATGCTTGTTTATTTAATCTTATGTGGGATGCCCAATTTAATGTGTGCTGTGCTGGGGCCTGCGTGCCTGGAATAAATTGTAAATTAATATTTATTGTGATCTGCGCATCACATGTTATTTAATTTATAATGTGTAATTGACCTGCGAGTCAATCATGTCTAGGTAGATTAACTTGTAAGTTTAATCAGACATGAGCACAGAGCACAGTTGGCAGAAGCGCATGCAGCAGAGGCTTGACCAGGTGGGAGGTCTAGGGTTCGACCCTATGACAGGCGCATTCACCTGGTGGGCGCACCTGAGCTGCAGTGGGCGCTAGGGCCCTAGGTGGGGCCAGATGAGATGCAAAAGACCCATGAAGAGCTCAAGTGAAGACTTAAGTTAAATTAAGGTCTTACTTAGGGTTAATGGGCTTTTACCACATAAGATCATCATGCTTTCTTTTAATGTTTAAATAATTAGAATTGCATGATTTATGTATCTTCTGCTATCGCCATAGGTTATGAATGATAGTTAAGAAGATAAAAGACCGTTAAAATCCAACGCTCTAATATCAAGCTCGATAGCCTTCTGACGCGAAACCTCACTATTCTGACTATCGTTGGAGCCGTGTTGTACCCACTCAGTGGGCACGTCCATCTATCTTCAGACGGTGTGTGATTTCACCTGCGTGTTACAGAGAAGGGATTTATCGCTTCTCGTTGCTCAGCATAGCACGTGGTGGTCCAGGGAGTAGGTCGGGTCAGCTTGACCATGTGGGCTACATATGGGGCATATGGTAGCTATATGGAGGCAGCCATCTGAGGGATCAGAGACTGTGTTGTACCAACTCAGTTGGCACAGTCTGCTGGATTGCCCGGATGAAGGGGAATCGCACGGGTTGGCGATTGGCAGGGACTGCCTACCAGAAATTAGTGCTTGTACTCTCTGTGCATCTTATCTCGCCTGAGCGGGACGCAGAGACCAAGTATGAAATCTGGATCCCATCTCACTAAAAGAGTGTTACTCTTTCGGACTGTTTTACTGGATTTTTCAGTCAGATAAAATAGTGAGAAAAGAATCTTCCTTAAGTCCTGGATTGATTCTAGACATTGATACTGACCTTGCTGTTCTTGCATTGTTGTAGATTCCTGCAGCAACGAACACCATGAGCTTCAATGTGCGATCCGTACTGGAAAGGGAGAAGTTTGCTGGGCCAAACTTCTCAGACTGGTACGGACACCTTAAGATTGTTCTTAAGGCTGAGAGGAAACTGTATGTCCTCGAGACGGCTGTACCGCCTCAACCCGCTGCGAACGCCGCAAGGGCGGTTCGCGATGCCTATGAAAAGCATGTCAATGATAGTATTGATGTTGCTTGCCTGATGCTAGCGTCTATGACGCCACAGCTGCAGCGTCAGCATGAGGATATGTCTGCTATAGAAATTATAGCAAACCTCAAGATGCTATATGCTGCATAGGCGAGGACTGAACGCTATAATTTGACCAAGCTTTTCTTTCAGAGCAAACTGGCTGAAGGGAGTCCAGTGGGAGCTCACGTGCTCAAGATGATTGGGCACAAAGAGGCTCTAGAGAAACTGGGGCATACCATCAATCAGGAGCTTGCTGTAGACATTATTCTGCAGTCTCTCCCGGCCTCTTTCGATGCGTTCATTATTAATTTTAATATGAACAAGATCGACTGTACACCGGCAGAGTTGCTGAATATGCTCTTGACTACAGAGGAAACTCTAAAGGGAAAGCCTTCAACCTCTGTCTTGATGTTCCCTTCCAGGAACAAGAAGAAGGGGAAGAAGGGCAAAGCCCCTGTCAAGAACTACAGCAAAGCTCTGAAACAAAAGGTGAAGCGGTCGAAGGACAACAGATGTTTCCACTGTGGCCAGCTAGGTCCCTGGAAAAAGGACTGTAAAGCGCTCCAAGGAGACAAGAAGGGAAGCATCGCTTTTGGCTCAGGTATTTTCGTGATTGAAGTCATGATATCTTCTTCTTCTATTTCATGGGTGTTGGACACTGCATGTGGAGTTCACATTTGTTCAAATGTACAGGAACTCAAGAGAAGAAGACAGGTGGGACAGCATGAGGTGGACCTACGAGTTGGAAACGGGGCACGGGTTGCTGCTGTTGCTGTAGGAACTTATTTCATCTCATTACCATCTGGACTTGTATTAGAACTAAACAATTGTTACTTTGTACCGAGCATTACTAAAAATATTATCTCTATTCCTGCTATTGTCAGGAAAGGGTTTTCCTTTGAATGCAAGACTTCAAAGTGTTATCTTTCTCTTGATAATATTGTTTATGCTACTGGGTCAATTAACAATGGGTTATTCATGTTGGACATGGAATGTTCTATACAAAATATTGATAATAAGAAAGCCAAGTATGCTGATGATAGCACCTTGCTATGGCATAGTCGTTTAGGCCATATTAACGAGAAACGCATTAAGCGGTTGCATGACCATGGACTGCTGGGATCATTCTCCTATGAGGAGATTGATACATGCAAAGCTTGTTTAATGGGTAAAATGACGAAGTCTCCTTTTCCTCACAAAGGTCAAAGGGCTTCAGGTTTACTTGACCTTATACACAGTGATGTGTGTGGGCCTTTTAGTAAACATGCTAGAGGTGGCTATTCGTACTTCATTACCTTTACTGATGATTTCAGTAGATATGGGTATGTCTATCTAATGAGACATAAAAGTGAATCTTTTGACAAGTTCAAAGAGTTCAAAAATGAAGTACAGAATCAGCTAGGCCGAAATATCAAGGCACTTCGTTCTGATCGAGGTGGAGAATACCTAAGTCGAGAGTTTATTGACTATCTGAAGGAGTGTGGGATTATCTCACAGCTCACTCCACCAGGAACACCGCAGTGGAATGGTGTGTCTGAGAGGAGGAACAGAACCTTACTGGATATGGTTCGTTCAATGATGAGTCAAGCTACTCTACCTTACTCCTTTTGGGGATTTGCACTGGAAACAGCTGCAAAGGTACTAAACCGAGTGCCATCCAAGGCAGTTTCAAAGACTCCATATGAGTTATGGTATGGGAAACAGCCGAGCTTGACATTTATTAAGATCTGGGGTTGCGAGGCTTATGTCAAAAAGCTCGCCTCTGGGAAACTGGAGAGCAGATCTGAGAAATGTATCTTTGTCGGATACCCTAAGGAAACTAAGGGTTATTATTTCTACGATCCCAAAGAGAACAAGGTATTTGTTGCTCGGACGGCCATTTTTCTTGAGAAGGAGTTTCTTCTGCAAGAGGCCAGTGGGAGAGAAATAAAGCTGGATGAGAATCCAGAAGAAGGACAAAGTAGTCAAGCACAGTTGGATGTGCCTGAGCCAGTAGAACAGGTTATTGAACATCCTGTGGCTCAGATATCACGGGAACCGCGAAGATCGGGAAGGATCCATCGACAGCCTGAACGTATGACGGAGTCTACATCATTGATAATGATGAACCCCTCACTTATGCGGATGCGGTCAGTGGACCGGAGTCAGCGAGATGGCTTGAAGCTATGCGAGCCGAGATGGACTCCATGTCAGATAACCAAGTCTGGGATTTGGTTGATCCGCCTCCGGGAGTAATCCCTATAGGCTGTAAATGGATCTTCAAGAAGAAGATTGATATGGATGGTAACGTACTTACCTATAAAGGCAGGCTAGTTGCGAAAGGTTTCAAACAAATCTACGGGATAGATTATGATGAAACTTTCTCTCCTGTAGCCATGTTCAAGTCTATTCGGATTCTACTCGCAATAGCAGCATATTACGATTATGAGATCTGGCAAATGGATGTGAAGACCGCTTTCCTTAATGGAAAACTGGATGAGGATGTGTATATGACACAACCTGAAGGTTTCACTAATCCATCAGATCGTCATAAAATATGCAAGTTAAAGAAGTCCATTTATGGACTTAAACAAGCATCTAGAAGCTCGAATATTCGTTTTGATGAATCAATATGTGAATTTGGTTTCATCAAGAATGAAGACGACCCGTGTGTATATAAGAGGTTTAGTGGGAGCGTGATTACTTTCCTAGTCCTCTACGTCGATGATATCTTAATCATTGGAAACGATATTCCTGAACTGCATGCTGTTAAAGCATGGTTAAGAAAATGTTTCCAGATGAAAGATCTAGGAGAAGCAGCCTATGTGTTAGGTGTGAAGATCTACAGAGATAGATCTAAGAGGCTTCTCGGGCTGTGCCAGAGTACTTACATCGATAAAGTCCTGGAGAGATTCCATTTAGAGAATTCTAAAAGAGGATATCTTCCAGTCAGACATGGTCTGAATCTTTCAAAGAGTCAGTGTCCACAAACACAGACTGAGAAAGATGAAATGGACTATACGCCTTATGCTTCGGCTAATGGGTCCATTATGTATGCGATGTTGTGTACTCGCCCAGACGTCGCTTACGGGTTAAGCGTGACTAGTCGATTCCAAAGTAATCCAGGTCAGGCGCACTAGATTGCGGTCAAGAACATTTTAAAATATCTGCGGAGGACCAAAGATATGTTATTGATATATGGAGGTCAGGAAGAACTCAGTATTGAAGGATATACTGACGCTTCATTCCAATTGGACCAGGATGATTTCCGATCGCAATCAGGCTATGTTTTTAGCTTGAATGGAGGAGCAGTGGTGTGGAAAAGTTTCAAACAGTCTATTGTTGCTGATTCCACAACAGAAGCCGAGTATGTTGCAGCCTCAGAAGCATCTAAGGAGGCAGTGTGGATTCGTAAGTTCATTCAGGAACTTGGTGTTGTTCCTTCGAGTGCAGATCCTTTGGTTATCTTCTGTGATAACACTGGAGCAATCGCACAAGCAAAGGAACCACGGTCGCACCAGAAGTCCAAGCACATACAGAGACGGTTTCACTTGATCCGGGAGATCATTGATCGTGGCGAGATCAAAATCTGCAAGGTTCATACAGATGACAATCTGGCTGACCCGCTTACCAAGCCTCTGGCGCAGCAGAAGCATGAGAAGCACTGTAATAATATGGGTTTGAGATTTCTCAACCATTAGATTAAGTGCAAGTGGGAGATTGTTGGGGTATGCCCTTAAGGCTAATGTTTGAGGCCTTGGGATTCTTTCATTATCATGTATAAACTTTTATGTTTATAAAGGCAATGGTTGTTATTCTGTATGTTACATTGTCTGCTGCAATAAGTGTGCTTCTGAATAATGTCTCAATGCTGTTCAGCTGGGCTGACATGCTATATGTCCTTAGTCGAGATATCTTGGTGAACATGAGACAGCCTTGATATGATTGAGAGTAATATGTGTTCTAATCTTATAGGATGCTTCGAGCATGGAATAAGATGTAGACTCATGGGTACATTGGATGTACTGGACAGACCCTACTAGGATATTCAATTGCTTGTCACAATGTGAATAATCCTTGTTTGCTACAAGTGGCACATGTCCTCTGACTTGAGATCACTTGTGTTTCTAAATGATGATTGTCATTGTTTTGAGGTAGTTCAATATCATTTGAGAAATAATGGTTATAGACTATCTTGGATAATGATCATGAGTCAGGTTAGGACACTAGTGATAGATATAGGATTGCCGTCTTCTTGTTTAAGGAGTGTGATGTTCTAAAGGGGCCCCCTGGATGAGATGATTGAGAAAGTGTATGGCCATACCCAGGTGACTATGTTCATCTGATCTAATCATGCTCATCATATTGGAGCTACAGGCTTGACACGCTTGTCCAATAAGAACATCCAGTGGCAAAGGAAACATGTATGCCTAGTGAAGTGGATTCACACTTGTGCTGTGGTTTGGGTGTAGTCTTGGAAGACTCTTTCCTTTATATCGGGAGACAGTGATGTGTTGCTAGATACCCCTCACTGATCGTGATAACGTAAGTTATCGTTACCGACATTTAAAGGAAACCCTCAGGGTCACACAATTTGATGATATGGCTTACTTAAGTCAGATCGTGTGGACTGAATTGTTTGGGTTCAGTTTAAAGGGCTTTAGTCTCTGATTGTAAGTGAGATCTGGTCTGATCATGTTTGATTGATTAGGGCTTGAGATCGGTAAGCTTCGATCGAGAGATTGGATGCTAGATCGGTGAGATCAAGAGCATCAGGAGATGAACGGTTAGATCATGAGCCATTTGGTTCATAGAAGGTCTAGACCATGGCTTGGCTTGGTTTGATGAACCAAATACAATTGAACCAAATCAATGAACCGGTTCACTATGTGAACGCTTGGTTCAAAGAGAAGATTCGATGGTTCACTTGGAGTGAACGCATGAGGCTTTGAGTACTTACCATTTTGGGAAATCGGTTTCCAAATTGAATGTAAGTAACGCCTCCACATTAGAGTGGAAGGTTACACTCTCGCCTATCATCTCTTGTGAACGTTTTTCTCTTTCAGTGGTGATCAATTCACGCAAACAAGAGAAGGAGGTCTCGCCAAGCAAGAAGTTCTCTCCCCTTCCATACGGCAAGGACCCTTGAAGAATCTTGCTAGCACAAGGATCACAAGGGGTAGGCGACATCATTTTGTGTGCGTCACTTGTGGAGAAGATCTCTTTTGGTCTTTGCTTCCAAGCCGACATCCAATCTAATGGCGTTGGTATGATCCCTTTGAGATCTTTTCGTTTATACAAGTTAATCATATGAACTACATGCGATCCTGTGGGTGAAACCCCTAGAAATATTACATGCGCCGCCCCCTTTAGGGTTTTTACCCCCTTGCGCTCCCCCTTGAAGGGGACTTTCAAAAAATTCGTCATGCCCAGCATTTCGAATTCATCCAGACTTATGTGGTTCCTGTGTTACTTGATCCTTTGGTTGACTTTCAACCTGTATGTGAGATTCCACTCTCCATTCGTGTATAAACGTATTGTGGTTGATTCTGGATCTTGTCCCAATCAAATCTACTCCCACTAGCTTCCTTCAAAGAAGTATCTCCTCAAGGAAAACAGCAGTATCGAGCAACAAATATTTTGTTCTCTTTGGGATAGAATTAGCACTCTACAGTGGACCACAAACACATACTTTTGAATCACTGCACATTACATTCCCAATTGCATTGAAGAAATGGGATATTTGCAGTTCGCAACTCAAAAGCTAATTTAGACACTTTCTTATGGAGTGGCAGTGTATCTGTTTGCATGGCATCATAGTAGTATATTTGCATGATTATTCAAAGATGGAACCACATCCAATGTGTTCCTTTTTCTTTATTTGAAAATCACCACACAGTGGTGTTCCAAGTAAGCTGTGAGATAATCCCCACACTCCTTAGGATAGTCATCAAATTTTCCACTAATCACCTTGATCCAATCAAAGTGCTTTAATAGATCCTTCAATTTGACTCAATATTTCATTTGTGAACTTCTTGGATTTCTCCAAAGTTCTTAGGTTAGATAAGGCATACCCACACCTGATGAAGCATATAACACCTATTCGTGCTTGTGTATATGGGTCCACACACATTGCTGTGCATTAGATCCAGCAAGCCAATAGTCCTTCCACCCTTTATGGTGAAGGCAGCATTTGTCACATTGTTCCTTTGAACTAGGCTCACATGGGCGAAACCCTAAAGCATGCGCATATAAAAAATTTGCATGGGCGGAATCTAGGGTTTCCTAGGATCGCATGCATGTCATATGATCAACTTAAGAGTTTGTATAGATCAACAGAGAGATCATACCAGTGCCATTTCTTGGATGGCGTCTTGGAAGAAGAGGGCGATGTGGCTCTCCTCCAAAGGTGGCGCACACAAGATGGGTGATCGCCTACTCCTTGTCGATCCTTGTGCTAGCAAGGCTCCAAGGTCTCCTGATCGCGTGAAGGGAGAAGAGATGATCTTTCTTTTGCTTGGTCGAATCCTTCTCTTGTCGTCAACACTCACACACGAGAGAGAGTCATCGTGAGCAAAGGGGGGCGAGAGGCGAGAATAGGGAGACCTCTTCGAACGTGAGGCGTGGTCTCATTTTGAGATCATGGCTTCTAAAAATAGCAAGCCACCACATGCGATCATGTGTTCACACCAAGTGAACAATCGCTATTTCCTCTCCCCTTGAACCATGCGCTCACTATGATGAGCCGGTTCATTTCATTTGGTTCAAGGACCAAATTAAGCCAAGCCTTGATCCAGATCACATTAAACCAAAAGGCTTAAGATCTGACCATTCATCTCTTGATGCTCTTGATCTCTCCGATCTAGCATCAATTCTCTCGATCGAAGCTTACCGATCTCAAGCCCTAATCAATCAAACATGATCAGACCAGATCTCACTTACAATCAGAGTTTAAACTCCTTTAAACTGAACCAAAACAATTCAGTCCACACGATCTGACTTAAGTAAGCTATATCATCAAATTGTGCGACCCTAAGGGTTTCCTTTAAATGTCGGTAACGATAACTCACGTTATCACGATCAGTGAGGGGTATCTAGCAACACATCACTGTCTCCCGATATAAAGGAAAGAGTCTTCCAAGACTACACCCAAACCACAGCACAAGTGTGAACCCAAGTCACTTGACATATGTGTTTCCTTTGCCACTGGATGTTCTTATTGGACAAGCGTGTCAAGCTTGTAATTCCAATACGATGAGAATGATTAGATCAGATGAAACATAGTCATCTGGGTATGGCCATACACTTTCTCAATCATCTCATCCAGGGGGCCCCTATAGAACATCACACTCCAATCAAGGAGACGGCAATCCTATATCTATCACTAGTGCCCTAACATGACTCATGTTCATTATCCAAGATAGTCTATAACCATTATGTTTCAAATGATATTGAACTACCTCAAAACAATGCCAATCATCATTTAGAAACACAAGTGATCTCAAGTCAGAGGAAATATGCCACTTGTTCGCATATAAGGATTATTCACATTGTGACAAGCAATTGAATATCCTAAGTAGGGTCTGTCCAGTACATCCAATGTACCCATGAGTCTACATCTTATTCCATGCTCGAAGCATCCTATAAGACTAGAACACATATTAGTCTCAATCATATCAAGGCTGTCTCATGTTCACCAAGATATCTCGACTAAGGACAATACTGCATGTCAGCCAAGCTGAACAGCATTGAGACATTATTCAGAAGTATACATATTGCAGCAGATGATGTAACAACCTGAATAACAACCATTGCCTTTATAAACATAGAGTTTATACATGATACTGAAATAATCCCAAGGCCTCAAACCTTAGCCTTAAGGGCATACCCCAACAATCTCCCACTTGCACTTAATCTAATGGTTGAGAAATCTCAAACCCATATTATTACAGTGCTTCTCATGCTTCTGCTGCGCCAGAGGCTTTGTAAGCGGGTCAGCTAGATTGTCATCTGTATGAACCTTGCAGACTTTG
The DNA here is from genome assembly GCA_027563935.2 of Costus lasius. Classification (NCBI taxonomy): domain Eukaryota; kingdom Viridiplantae; phylum Streptophyta; class Magnoliopsida; order Zingiberales; family Costaceae; genus Costus; species Costus lasius. The sequence goes on along the minus strand of CM050454.1, from coordinate 56,589,647 downwards.
ATCTCCTATCAAGGAGACGACAATCCTATATCTATCACTAGTGCCCTAACATGACTAATGTTCATTATCCAAGATAGTCTATAACCATTATGTTTCAAATGATATTGAACTACCTCAAAACAATGCCAATCATCATTTAGAAACACAAGTGATCTCAAGTCAGAGGAAATATGCCACTTGTTCGCATATAAGGATTATTCACATTGTGACAAGCAATTGAATATCCTAAGTAGGGTCTGTCCAGTACATCCAATGTACCCATGAGTCTACATCTTATTCCATGCTCGAAGCATCCTATAAGACTAGAACACATATTAGTCTCAATCATATCAAGGCTGTCTCATGTTCACCAAGATATCTCGACTAAGGACAATACTGCATGTCAGCCAAGCTGAACAGCATTGAGACATTATTCAGAAGTATACATATTGCAGCAGATGATGTAACAACCTGAATAACAACCATTACCTTTATAAACATAGAGTTTATACATGATACTGAAATAATCCCAAGGCCTCAAACATTAGCCTTAAGGGCATACCCCAACAATCTCCCACTTGCACTTAATCTAATGGTTGAGAAATCTCAAACCCATATTATTACAGTGCTTCTCATGCTTCTGCTGCGCCAGAGGCTTTGTAAGCGGGTCAGCTAGATTGTCATCTGTATGAACCTTGCAGACTTTGATCTCGCCACGATCAATGATCTCCCGGATCAAGTGAAACCTTCTCTGTATGTGCTTGGACATCTGGTGCGACCGTGGCTCCTTTGCTTGTGCTATTGCTCCAGAGTTATCACAGAAGATAACCAAAGGATCTGCACTCGAAGTAACAACACCAAGTTCCTGAACGAACTTACGAATCTACACTGCCTCCTTGGATGCTTCTGAGGCTGCAACATACTCGGCTTCTATTGTGGAATCAGCAACAATTGACTGTTTGAACTTTTCCACACCACTGCACCTCCATTCAAGCTAAAAACATAGCCTGATTGCGATCGGAAATCATCCTGGTCAGATTGGAACGAAGCGTCAGTATATCCTTCAATACTGAGTTCTTCCTGACCTCCATATATCAAGAACATATCTTTGGTCCTCCGAAGATATTTCAAAATGTTCTTGACCGCAATCCAGTGTGCCTGCCCTGGATTACTTTGGAATCGACTGGTCACGCTTAACCCGTAAGCAACGTCTGGGCGAGTCCACAACATCGCATACATAATGGACCCAATAGCCGAAGCATAAGGCGTATTGTCCATTTCATCTTTCTCAGTCTGTGTTTGTGGACACTGACTCTTTGAAAGATTCAGACCATGTCTGACTGGAAGATATCCTCTTTTAGAATTTTCTAAATGGAATCTCTCCAGGACTTTATTGATGTAAGTACTCTGGCACAGCCCGAGAAGCCTCTTAGATCTATCTCTGTAGATCTTCACACCTAATACATAGGCTGCTTCTCCTAAATCTTTCATCTGGAAACATTTTCTTAACCATGCTTTAACAGCATGTAGTTCAGGAATATCGTTTCCAATGATTAAGATATCATCGACGTAGAGGACTAGGAAAGTAATCACGCTCCCACTAAACCTCTTATATACAGACGGGTCATCTTCATTCTTGATGAAACCAAATTCACAGATTGATTCATCAAATCGAATATTCCAGCTTCTTGATGCTTGTTTAAGTCCATAAATGGACTTCTTTAATTTGCATATTTTATGACGATCTGATGGATTAGTGAAACCTTCAGGTTGTGTCATATACACATCCTCTTCTAGTTTTCCATTAAGGAAAGCGGTCTTCACATCCATCTGCCAGATCTCATAATCATAATATGCCGCTATCGCAAGAATAATCCGAATAGACTTGAACATAGCTACAGGAGAGAAAGTTTCATCATAATCTATCCCGTAGATTTGTTTGAAACCTTTCGCAACTAGCCTGCCTTTATAGGTAACCACGTTACCATCCATGTCTATCTTCTTCTTGAAGATCCACTTACAGCCTATAGGGATTACTCCCGGAGGCGGATCAACCAAATCCCAAACTTGGTTATCTGACATGGAGTCCATCTCGGCTCGCATAGCTTCAAGCCATCTCACTGATTCCGGTCCACTGACCGCATCCGCATAAGTGAGGGGTTCATCATCAATGATGTAGACTCCGTCATAGCGCTTAGGCTGTCGACGGATCCTTCCCGAACTTCGCGGTTCCCGTGATATCTGAGCCTCAGGTTGTTCAGTAACCTGATCTACTAGCCCAGGCTTGTAAGATCCAAGGATCTTGAGTCATGGTAAGCATTATTTTTGAATTAAATAAAATTATTGACTGTGATATTTTATTATGATTCAAGTAAAATTTATTGAATGCTAATTAACTAGCTTATTGATTGTTAATTATTTGATTTGTGATTGGTTGTTAATTTATGGTAAATTAATTAGAGATTAATGGTTGATTATTGGTTGTTAATTTAGGATAAATTAATTAAATCCTTATTGGATATTAATTAAATCCTTATTGGATATTAATTAAATCCTTATTGGATTTCGGTTAAGTGCTTGGTTATTTGTAAGTTAATTAAATTAATTAGTTAACTAGCTTATTGGATGTTAGTTTAACTCTTATTGGACTTTCACTTAAACTAAGGGATTATTGGGTTTTTAAAATTTGAATTATTGGGTTAATGGGTTAAACCTTTTTGAATTAATGGGTTAGAGGGTTAAAACCTTAAAAACCGAAATTTAAATAGGTAATTTCGGTTAGGGTAGAGTTTTGGCGATTTTGGCTTGGAGAAAAACTTTGGGCGACGGCTTGAAGAACTTAGGCGATTCTTGAAGAGTTCTTGAGGCGATTTTGGTGATTTCTCCATCTCTTTCCCTTTGGCGAATTATTCCTTGGTGTTTGGTAGCATCTTTCAAAGCCTTAGACGAATTTTTGGAAGGGTTTTTCTTATTGGTGTTCACGGTTCAAGGTGAGTGGGTTGTCTAATTGATTTCTATCTATTTGTTGGTGTTAATTGATGAGTTAGATGATATATTCGCTTGTTGGAAATCTTACTATGCTAAAACCGAATTTTGTAAGGTTGATTATATCATGAAAACCGAATTTTGTAAAGTTGATTATATGATGAAAACCGAATTTTGTAAGGTAGATTATATCATGAAAACCGAATTTTTCAAAGGTGATTATATGATGATTATTTAACCGAAAATTTGTATGAAATTTAAAGGTATTTTTATAGAAATTTTGGTAGCATTAAATCATTGAATTTTGAGTATGAAACTCTTGTTAGTTATAGTTAAACCGAAATCAACTTTGGTAACATTAAGTCAATGATGTTTGTAGCATGAATGAAAACCGAAACCTTATTGATGGTAGCTAAACCAAAATAATCTTGATGATTGTTTATGGAAACCGAAAATTGTAATAAGGAATTTAAGGTATTCTCCTATGGAATTTAGGAAGCTTTAAACCAATGTTTTTGAGCATGATATTCATGTTAACTAAGGTTTAGAATTTTAGTAGATGATATGATATGTTAACCGTGGGTTATATGTAGAGATTTGTAAAATAAATTGTATGATTTCATGTTTTAGTTTTATGTTAATTTTTATGGATGCTTGTTAACTACAATGTTGAGAAATTGTTTGAGAAATTTGGGTGATAACCTAGTAAAGTTTGACTGAACTAATCAGCATGAAACCTAAGGACCACACTACATTATATGATTGTTAATATTATGTAATTGTGTGATTTTTAAATATTAGGAGTTTATGTGATTTTTGGAATATTATGTTGTTATGTAAATTGTGAACATGAGTTTGTTATATGCTAGTGTGTACATCTGACTGTCTATATGATTTCTGTTTCTTTATTTTGTTATATGTTGACATAATGTTCTTGTTAAAGATTTTTAAAATAATCTGCCTATATTTTTGAGTGTATGTTATGGATGGTCGATTTAGACTATCCACTCACTGGGCTGTGTAGCTCACCCCTCACTATTTTCAGGCATAGAGCAGGGGCGCATTTCATGAGTAACATTGGCGTGGATATTATGTCTGCTGCTTAAGAACTTTTATGCTAAAATTTTCTGGAGCCGGTTGTGGCTAAACCATATGATTTACATGAACTATGTGAACTATGTGATGTGAACCATGTGAACTATGTGAATTTGTGTTGCCAGATTGTGGCAGTTAACTGAGTTTGATTTTTGTGTCACCGCGGGCTTCAGCCTGGTTTCGGTGTTTGGTATGGGTTTATAAAATCGATTTTGTGATTTTGTTTTGAATTTCGGCTTGTTGTATATTCCGTGCAATCGGTTTTGATATACCCTGTAACTTGCATATGTCTAGTGCAAGTATTGCCTGGTGGCAGGTACCTTTATGGATTTTATGAATTTGAATCGGTTTTGATATAACTGTTGCCTTGCATATGTCTAGTGCAAGGATTGCGTGGTGGCAGGTACCCTTATGAGATTTGAGTTTTGTGAATTTGTGTGTATGGATTTATGAAATTTTTCAGATCGTGTTTTCTTGAACTCGGTTTTACCTAGCATATGATCTATCTTATATGAAACATCCTGTATCATTTGTGAATTGTGCCATTTGTTTGGGGTTAAGAATGTGGGATGTTACAGAATGGTATCAGAGCAGTTGGCTAGCTAAAACTTAGTTTGGGGGAAAACATGTTTGTGTATTGCTAGACACCTGTTAGGTTTATGATTGTTTTCCTGACTATGATATGTGTGTGACTATGATATGTTCGTGTAGGAATTTGAATTTAAGATGGTGCGAACCAGAGGAAATGCTAGTGATGAGGGCGAGCAGACCCCGAACCTCACGAGAACTATTGAGGCTCTGACTGGCATGGTTCAGCAACAAGGTGCTATGATAGAAAGGCAAGCTCAGATGCTGCAGCAGCAGCAGACTCAGCACCAAGAAGCACAACAGCAGCTTTTGCAGCAGCTGACTCGAGAGAGACCCCAGACTACTACTCGAGCGGTGGGGGATGACTCTCAGGAAGGCGCTCACAGGCGCTATGCTTCACTTGTGAGTGAATTCCATAAACTGGGTCCCAGCTCTTTTTATGGGGGCTCAGAATCCAGTAATGCCGAAAATTGGCAGCTGTGCTTGGAAAAGATTTTCCAAGTTATGCGTTGCTCGGACGAAGACAAGTTATGTCTGACCACCTACATGATGCGTGCTAACGCAGATGAGTGGTGGAAAGGTGTGGTGAGACTTGCCGAAGAAAGACATGAGACTGTAGACTGGCCTTACTTCTTGTCTCGATTTAACGAGAAGTATTTCCCAGATAGCTTGGTTGAGGACCGAGAGGTGGAATTTATTCACCTGGAGCAGGGTGATATGACAGTGGACCAGTATGAATTACAGTTCACGAAATTGGGAAAGTATGCTCCTCATCTGATAAACACTGAAAAGAGGAGAGCTACCAAGTTTCTCAGAGGTCTCAGATGGGACATTAGAGAGCAGGTTGGTGCTCAACACTTGGAGACCTATGTTGAAACTGTTGGGCGAGCGCGCACCATTGAGAGGTATATATCTGAGAGGAGTTCTCATGTTGCCGTGGCAGTAGTTCCTGCAGCTGAGGCGGCGGTTCCTCAGTATGGCAGTGGCGGCAAGGGTAAGAAGTACCCTAGGCATAAAGATTATAAGAAGAGCAGGTATAAGCCTTACTCCTACAAGGCACCGCAGCAGTCCAGGGATGCACCGCAGTAGTTCAGGGATGCCAGGGATGCAAGAAACGGTATCACTTGTAGTCATTGTGGGCTCAAGGGACATCTAGTGAAAGACTGCCATAGGAAGAATGGTGTATGCTTCAGGTGTAAGAAACCAGGGCACATGGCTAAGGATTGCAAAGAACCTGAGATGCAACCTAGAGGCGCAGATAAGCCTACAGTCCAGACTAGAGTGTATGCTGTGGCTGAGAAGGATACACGAGCTTCCCGATCCGTCGTGGAAGGTACTTTATTCGTATTTGATCAGTTAGCCCGCATATTATTTGACCCTGGTGCAAATTTATCTTTTGTATCTGTTAAGTTTGCTGCATGTTTACCTGTGTTACCTAAGGTAATGAATTATGCTGTGTCTGTGAGTACTCCCTTAGGAAAATCGTTATCTACAGATACTGTGTGTGCTGACTGTGTAGTACATGTAGAGGGTTATGAGTTTCTGGTAGATCTAATCCTCTTAGACATGCAAGATTATGACATCATCTTAGGAATGGATTGGTTGTCTTCCCATCATGCCTCGGTGGATTGCTTTGAGAAAGTAATCACTTTGAATTTGTTAGATGGGAATTGACTTTTTGTGAGAGGTCTAGTGTCAGACCAAGGACCGCATGTGATATCTTTCCTGCAGGCCAGGAAATTACTTGCTAATGGGTGCAAGGGTTATCTTGCGCATGTTAAGGTGCAGGATGAGTCTACTTCTAATTTGACTCAGATGGCGGTGGTGAAAGAATTTCCTGATGTGTTCTCTGAAGAATTTTCAGGCTTGCCACCAATTAGAGAAGTGGAGTTTGGCATTGAGTTGGCGCCAGGTACGGCACCTATCTCCAGAGCTCCTTATCGTATGGCTACTTCAGAGTTGGCCGAGCTTAAGAAACAACTGGAGGAATTGTTAGAGAAAGGATATATTCGGCCTAGTGCTTCTCCCTGGGGAGCGCCAGTGTTATTTGTGAAGAAAAAAGATGGAACCCTGAGGATGTGTATAGACTACAGGCAGCTTAACCAAGTGACTATCAAGAATAAGTATCCTCTTCCCAGAATTGATGATCTATTTGATCAATTACAGGGAGCGACAGTGTTCTCTAAGATTGATCTGAGATCAGGGTATTATCAGCTTAGGGTCAAGGATGAGGATATATTTAAGACTGCTTTCAGGACCAGGTATGGGCATTTCGAATTTTTAGTTATGCCTTTTGGACTGACAAATGCACCTGCTGTCTTCATGGATTTGATGAACAGGGTATTCCATGAGTTGCTTGACTCTTGTGTGGTGGTCTTTATAGACGATATTTTGGTATACTCACGGACTACTTCAGATCATGTCAGTGACTTGCGCAGAGTGCTGGAGATCTTGAGGAAGAACCGGTTATATGCCAAGGCTAGCAAGTGTGAGTTCTGGCTAGAGAAGATCAGTTTTCTGGGTCATGTGATTTCTGGTCAGGGGGTGTCTGTGGATCCAGTTAAAGTGCAAGCCATCCTCAATTGGGGAAGACCGACTAGTGCTACTGAGATCAGGAGTTTTCTGGGTTTAGCAGGTTACTACCGGCGATTTGTTGAGGGATTCTCCAAGCTGGCGGGTCCTTTAACTAAGTTGACCAGAAAGGAAGCTAAGTTTATTTGGGATGACAAGTGTGAAGAGAGCTTCCAAGAGCTCAAGAGAAGGTTGACTAGTACACCGATCCTCATTATACCTAGTGATGGGGAAAGGTTTACTGTTTATACAGATGCTTCTGGCAAAGGGTTGGGTTGTGTCTTGATGCAGAAGGGTTCTGTAGTAGCCTATGCTTCGAGACAACTGAAGGAGTATGAATTGAACTAACCTACTCATGATTTAGAGTTGGCGGCCGTAGTCTTTGCTTTGAAGATATGGCGTCACTATTTGTTGGGTCAGGAGTTTGATCTGTTCACTGATCACCAGAGTCTCAAGTATATCTTCACTCAGAAGGACTTGAACATGAGACAGAGAAGATGGATGGAGTTGATCAAAGACTATGACTTCTCCATTCAGTATCAGGCTGGAAAGGCCAATGTGGTGGCGGATGCTCTGAGCAGACATCCAGTTACTTCAGTAGCTGCTTTACGAGTCAGTGAGTGGCGGTTACTGCAGGAGTTCAGCGATCTCAGGATCAGTGTTACTCCTAGAGTTCAGTCGGGTTATGTGGCTTTTCTCAGAGTACAGTCTGCTTTGTTGCAGAAGATCAGAGATCAGCAGTCTATGGATCCGAGATTAGTTCAGATCAGGGATAGTTTGGTTGATGGCGCAGTTCAGGATTTTAGCCTGTCTGATGATGGTATTCTTCGGTTTCGTGGAAGGGTATGTGTCCGTGAGGAACCGAACTTGAGGAAAGAAATATTGGAGGACAGCCATAACTCCAAATATTCTCTACATCCTGGTGTGACTAAGATGTATCAGGACCTCAAGAAAAGTTTTTGGTGGCCGGGTATGAAGAAAGAAGTATCTGATTTTGTCTCTAGGTGTTTAACCTGTCAGACTGTAAAGGCTGAACACCAGAAGCCTGGTGGTTTGTTGCAGCCTCTTCCTATTCCTGAGTGGAAGTGGGAATGCATCAGTATGGATTTTGTATGTGGTTTGCCCAGAACCAGATTGGGTCATGATGCTATTTGGGTGATTGTTGATAGACTTACTAAATCAGCCCATTTTCTTCCGATTAAGATGACTTATTCTTTAGAGAGGCTGGCCAGATTGTACATTGATGAGATAGTCAGACTGCATGGAGTGCCTGTTGATATCGTGTCTGATAGGGACTCTCGATTTCTGTCCAGATTTTGGAAGAGCTTACAGGAAGGTTTGGGTACTAAGTTGAGTTTTAGTACAGCATATCATCCTCAGTCTGATGGCCAAACGGAGCGTACTATACAGACTCTAGAAGATTTGTTGAGAGCCTATGTGGTTGATTGGAGTTCTGAGTGGAACCGGGATCTATCTTTGATAGAGTTTACTTATAATAATAGCTTCCACTCTAGTATTCAGATGGCTCCTTATGAGGCCTTGTATGGGAGAAGGTGTAGGACTCCCTTGTGTTGGGAGGAAACTGGTGACAGAATGATTTTGAGATCTGATGCAGTACAGGAGACTACTGATAAGGTCAGAGAGATCCAGGATAAACTGAAAATTGCTCGGGACAGACAGAAGAGTTATGCTGACGACCGTCGTCGTTCCTTGGAGTTTATGGTAGGGGATCATGTGTTCTTGAAGGTGTCACCTACAAAGGGTGTTATGAGATTTGGCAAAAAGGGCAAGTTGAGCCCTAGGTTTGTAGGCCCTTTTGATATTATTGAGAGAATTGGTCCAGTGGCTTACCGATTAGCTTTACCTCCTGCTATGGATCATGTGCATAATGTATTCCATGCCTCTGCATTGAGGAAATATCATCCTGATCCATCTCATGTATTGGAATTGGAACCTCTTCAGATTCAGAGTGATTTGACTTTCGAGGAAAGACCTCTCCGGGTTGTGGATAGAAAAGATAAAGTCCTGAGGAACAAGACTATACCTTTGGTAAAGGTTATCTGGGGAAATCAGTCAGTTGAGGAGGCGACATGGGAGACTGAAGCTGATATGAGGAAATTTTATGCTTACCTCTTTGATGATATGGATGCTGAGCTTTAGAGGACTAAAGCTTTATAAGGAGGGAGGGATGTAAGATCCAAGGATCTTGAGTCATGGTAAGCATTATTTTTGAATTAAATAAAATTATTGACTGTGATATTTTATTATGATTCAAGTAAAATTTATTGAATGCTAATTAACTAGCTTATTGATTGTTAATTATTTGATTTGTGATTGGTTGTTAATTTATGGTAAATTAATTAGAGATTAATGGTTGATTATTGGTTGTTAATTTAGGATAAATTAATTAAATCCTTATTGGATATTAATTAAATCCTTATTGGATTTCGGTTAAGTGCTTGGTTATTTGTAAGTTAATTAAATTAATTAGTTAACTAGCTTATTGGATGTTAGTTTAACTCTTATTGGACTTTCACTTAAACTAAGGGATTATTGGGTTTTTAAAATTTGAATTATTGGGTTAATGGGTTAAACCTTTTTGAATTAATGGGTTAGAGGGTTAAAACCTTAAAAACCGAAATTTAAATAGGTAATTTCGGTTAGGGTAGAGTTTTGGCAATTTTGGCTTGGAGAAAAACTTTGGGCGACGGCTTGAAGAACTTAGGCGATTCTTGAAGAGTTCTTGAGGCGATTTTGGTGATTTCTCCATCTCTTTCCCTTTGGCGAATTATTCCTTGGTGTTTGGTAGCATCTTTCAAAGCCTTAGACGAATTTTTGGAAGGGTTTTTCTTATTGGTGTTCACGGTTCAAGGTGAGTGGGTTGTCTAATTGATTTCTATCTATTTGTTGGTGTTAATTGATGAGTTAGATGATATATTCGCTTGTTGGAAATCTTACTATGCTAAAACCGAATTTTGTAAGGTTGATTATATCATGAAAACCGAATTTTGTAAAGTTGATTATATGATGAAAACCGAATTTTGTAAGGTAGATTATATCATGAAAACCGAATTTTTCAAAGGTGATTATATGATGATTATTTAACCGAAAATTTGTATGAAATTTAAAGGTATTTTTATAGAAATTTTGGTAGCATTAAATCATTGAATTTTGAGTATGAAACTCTTGTTAGTTATAGTTAAACCGAAATCAACTTTGGTAACATTAAGTCAATGATGTTTGTAGCATGAATGAAAACCGAAACCTTATTGATGGTAGCTAAACCAAAATAATCTTGATGATTGTTTATGGAAACCGAAAATTGTAATAAGGAATTTAAGGTATTCTCCTATGGAATTTAGGAAGCTTTAAACTAATGTTTTTGAGCATGATATTCATGTTAACTAAGGTTTAGAATTTTAGTAGATGATATGATATGTTAACCGTGGGTTATATGTAGAGATTTGTAAAATAAATTGTATGATTTCATGTTTTAGTTTTATGTTAATTTTTATGGATGCTTGTTAACTACAATGTTGAGAAATTGTTTGAGAAATTTGGGTGATAACCTAGTAAAGTTTGACTGAACTAATCAGCATGAAACCTAAGGACCACACTACATTATATGATTGTTAATATTATGTAATTGTGTGATTTTTAAATATTAGGAGTTTATGTGATTTTTGGAATATTATGTTGTTATGTAAATTGTGAACATGAGTTTGTTATATGCTAGTGTGTACATCTGACTGTCTATATGATTTCTGTTTCTTTATTTTGTTATATGTTGACATAATGTTCTTGTTAAAGATTTTTAAAATAATCTGCCTATATTTTTGAGTGTATGTTATGGATGGTCGATTTAGACTATCCACTCATTGGGCTGTGTAGCTCACCCCTCACTATTTTCAGGCATAGAGCAGGGGCGCATTTCATGAGTAACATTGGCGTGGATATTATGTCTGCTGCTTAAGAACTTTTATGCTAAAATTTTCTGGAGCCGGTTGTGGCTAAACCATATGATTTACATGAACTATGTGAACTATGTGATGTGAACCATGTGAACTATGTGAATTTGTGTTGCCAGATTGTGGCAGTTAACTGAGTTTGATTTTTGTGTCACCGCGGGCTTCAGCCTGGTTTCGGTGTTTGGTATGGGTTTATAAAATCGATTTTGTGATTTTGTTTTGAATTTCGGCTTGTTGTATATTCCGTGCAATCGGTTTTGATATACCCTGTAACTTGCATATGTCTAGTGCAAGTATTGCCTGGTGGCAGGTACCTTTATGGATTTTATGAATTTGAATCGGTTTTGATATAACTGTTGCCTTGCATATGTCTAGTGCAAGGATTGCGTGGTGGCAGGTACCCTTATGAGATTTGAGTTTTGTGAATTTGTGTGTATGGATTTTTGAAATTTTTCAGATCGTGTTTTCTTGAACTCGGTTTTACCTAGCATATGATCGATCTTATATGAAACATCCTGTATCATTTGTGAATTGTGCCATTTGTTTGGGGTTAAGAATGTGGGATGTTACAAGGCTCATCCAACTATACTTGATTACTTTGTCCTTCTTCTGGTTTCTCATCCAGCTTTATTTCTCTCCCACTGGCCTCTTGCAGAAGAAATTCCTTCTCAAGAAAAATAGCCGTCCGAGCAACAAATACTTTATTCTCTTTGGGATCGTAGAAATAATAACCCTTTGTTTCCTTAGGGTAACCGACAAAGATACATTTCTCAGATCTGCTCTCTAGTTTCCCAGAGGCGAGCTTTTTGACATAAGCCTCGCAACCCCAGATCTTAATAAATGTCAAGCTCGGCTGTTTCCCATACCATAACTCATATGAAGTCTTTGAAACGGCCTTGGATGGCACTCGGTTTAGTACCTTTGCAGCTGTTTCCAGTGCAAATCCCCAAAAGGAGTAAGGTAGAGTAGCCTGACTCATCATAGAACGAACCATATCCAGTAAGGTTCTATTTCTCCTCTCGGACACACCATTCCATTGCGGTGTTCCTGGCGTAGTGAGCTGTGAGATAATCCCACACTCCTTCAGATAGTCAGTAAACTCATGACTCAAGTATTCTCCACCTCGATCTGAACGAAGTGCCTTGATATTTCGGCCTAGCTGATTTTGTACTTCATTTTTGAACTCTTTGAACTTGTCAAAAGATTCACTCTTATGTCTCATTAGATAGACATAACCATACCTACTGAAATCATCAGTAAAGGTAATGAAGTATGAATAGCCACCTCTGGCATGTTTACTAAATGGCCCACACACATCACTGTGAATGAGGTCAAGTAAACCTGAAGCCCTTTGACCTTTGTTGGAAAAAGGAGACTTCGTCATTTTACCCATTAAACAAGCTTTGCATGTATCAAGCTCCTCATAGAAGAATGATCCCAGCAGTCCATGGTCATGCAACCGCTTAATGCGCTTCTTGTTAATATGGCCTAAACGACTATGCCATAGCAAGGTGCTGTCATCAGCATACTTGGCTTTCTTAATATCAATTTGTTGTATAGAACATTCCATGTCCAACATGAATAACCCATTGTTAATCGACCCAGTAGCATAAACAATATTATCAAAAGAAATATAACACTTTGAAATCTTGCATTCAAAGGAAAAACCCTTTCCTGACAAGAGCAGGAATAGAGATAATATTCTTAGTTATGCTCGGTACAAAATAACAATTGTCCAGTTCTAATACAAGACCAGATGGTAAAGAGATGTGATAAACTCTACAGCAACAGCAGCAACCCGTGCCCCGTTTCCTACTCGTAGGTCCACCTCATGCTGTCCCACCTGTCTTCTTCTCTTGAGTTCCTGTACATTTGAACAAATGTGAACTCCACATGCAGTGTCTAACACCCATGAAATAGAAGAAGATAACATGACTTCAATCACGTAAATACCTGAGCCAGAAGCGAAAGAGTTGCTTCCCTTCTTCTCTCCTTGGAGCGCTTTACAGTCCTTTTTCCAGTGACCTAGCTGGCCACAATGGAAACATCTGAATTCCTTTGACTGCTTGACCTTTTGTTTCAGAGCCTTGTTGTAGCTCTTGACAGGGGCTTTGCCCTTCTTCCCCTTCTTCTTGTTGCTTGAAGGAACCATTAGGACAGAGGATGAAGGCGTTCCCTTCTCACGAGACTGAGTTTGCTCAGTAGTCAAGAGCATGTTCAGTAACTCTGCAGGCGTACAGTCGATCTTGTTCATATTAAAATTAATGATGAATGGCTGGAAAGAGGCCGGGAGAGACTGCAGGATGATGTCTACAACAAGCTCCTGATTGATGGTATGTCCCAGTTTCTCTAGAGCCTCCTTGTACCCAATCATCTTGAGCACGTGAGCTCCCACTGGACTCCCTTCAGTCAGTTTGCTCTGAAAGAAAAGTTTCGTCAAATTATAGCGTTCAGTCCTTGCCAGTGCAGCATACAGCAGCTTGAGGTTTGCTATAATTTCTATAGCTGACAAATCCTCATGCTGACGCTGCAGCAATGGCGTCATAGACGCTAGCATAAGGCAAGCGACGTCAATGCTATCATTGACATGCTTTTCATAAGCTTCCCGAACCACGTTACCATCCATGTCTATCTTCTTCTTGAAGATCCACTTACAGCCTATAGGGATTACTCCCGGAGGCGGATCAACCAAATCCCAAACTTGGTTATCTGACATAGAGTCCATCTCGGCTCGCATAGCTTCAAGCCATCTCGCTGATTCCGGTCCACTGACCGCATCCGCATAAGTGAGCGGTTCATCATCAATGATGTAGACTCCGTCATAGCGCTCAGGCTATCGACGGATCCTTCCCGATCTTCGCGGTTCCCGTGATATCTGAGCCTCAAGTTGTTCAGTAACCTGATCTACTGGCTCAGGCTCATCCAACTGTACTTGACTACTTTGTCCTTCTTCTGGATTCTCATCCAGCTTTATTTCTCTCCCATTGGCCTCTTGCAGTAGAAATTCCTTCTCAAGAAAAATAGCCGTCCGAGCAACAAATAGTTTGTTATCTTTGGTATCGTAGAAATAATAACCCTTTGTTTCCTTAGGGTAACCGACAAAGATACATTTCTCAGATCTGCTCTCTAGTTTCCCAGAGGCGAGCTTTTTGGCATAAGCCTCACAACCCCAGATCTTAATAAATGTCAAGCTCGGCTGTTTCCCATACCATAACTCATATGGAGTCTTTGAAACGGCCTTGGATGGCACTTGGTTTAGTACCTTTGCAGCTGTTTCCAGTGCAAATCCCCAAAAGGAGTAAGGTAGAGTAGCCTGACTCATCATAGAACGAACCATATCCAGTAAGGTTCTATTTCTCCTCTCGGACACACCATTCCATTGCGGTGTTCCTAGCGGAGTGAGCTGTGAGATAATCCCACACTCCTTCAGATAGTCAATAAACTCATGACTCAAGTATTCTCCACCTCGATCTGAACGAAGTGCCTTGATATTTCGGCCTAGCTGATTTTGTACTTCATTTTTGAACTCTTTGAACTTGTCAAAAGATTCACTCTTATGTCTCATTAGATAGACATAACCATACCTACTGAAATCATCAGTAAAGGTAATGAAGTATGAATAGCCACCTCTAGCATGTTTACTAAATGGCCCACACACATCACTGTGAATGAGGTCAAGTAAACCTGAAGCCCTTTGACCTTTGTTGGAAAAAGGAGAATTCATCATTTTACCCATTAAACAAGCTTTGCATGTATCAAGCTCCTCATAGAAGAATGATCCCAGCAGTCCATGGTCATGCAACCGCTTAATGCGCTTCTTGTTAATATGGCCTAAACGACTATGCCATAGCAAGGTGCTGTCATCAGCATACTTGGCTTTCTTAATATCAATTTGTTGTATAGAACATTCCATGTCCAACATGAATAACCCATTGTTAATCGACCCAGTAGCATAAACAATATTATCAAAAGAAATATAACACTTTGAAATCTTGCATTCAAAGGAAAAACCCTTTCCTGACAAGAGCAGGAATAGAGATAATATTCTTAGTTATGCTCGGTATAAAATAACAATTGTCCAGTTCTAATACAAGACCAGATGGTAAAGAGATGTGATAAACTCCTACAGCAACAGCAGCAACCCGTGCCCCGTTTCCTACTCGTAGGTCCACCTCATGCTGTCCCACTTGTCTTCTTCTCTTGAGTTCCTGTACATTTGAACAAATGTGAACTCCACATGCAGTGTCTAACACCCATGAAATAGAAGAAGATAACATGACTTCAGTCACGTAAATACCTGAGCCAGAAGCGAAAGAGTTGCTTCCCTTCTTCTCTCCTTGGAGCGCTTTACAGTCCTTTTTCCAGTGACCTAGCTGGCCACAATGGAAACATCTGTATTCCTTTGACCGCTTGACCTTTTGTTTCAGAGCCTTGTTGTAGCTCTTGACAGGGGCTTTGCCCTTCTTCCCCTTCTTCTTGTTCCTTGAAGGAACCATTAGGACAGAGGATGAAGGCGTTCCCTTCTCACGAGACTGAGTTTGCTCAGTAGTCAAGAGCATGTTCAGTAACTCTGCAGGCGTACAGTCGATCTTGTTCATATTAAAATTAATGATGAATGGATCGAAAGAGGCCGGGAGAGACTGCAGGATGATGTCTACAACAAGCTCCTGATTGATGGTATGTCCCAGTTTCTCTAGAGCCTCCTTGTACCCAATCATTTTGAGCACGTGAGCTCCCACTGGACTCCCTTCAGTCAGTTTGCTCTAAAAGAAAAGTTTCATCAAATTATAGCGTTCAGTCCTTGCCTGTGCAGCATACAGCCGCTTGAGGTTTGCTATAATTTCTATAGCTGACAAATCCTCATGCTGACGCTGCAGCTGTGGCGTCATAGACGCTAGCATAAGGCAAGCGACGTCAATGCTATCATTGACATGCTTTTCATAAGCTTCCCGAACCGCCCTTGCGGCGTTCGCAGCGGATCCTTCCCGATCTTCGCGGTTCCCGTGATATCTGAGCCTCAGGTTGTTCAGTAACCTGATCTACTGGCTCAGGCTCATCCAACTATACTTGACTACTTTGTCCTTCTTCTGGATTCTCATCCAGCTTTATTTCTCTCCCACTGGCCTCTTGCAGAAGAAATTCCTTCTCAAGAAAAATAGCCGTCCGAGCAACAAATACTTTGTTCTCTTTGGGATCGTAGAAATAATAACCCTTTGTTTCCTTAGGGTAACCGACAAAGATACATTTCTCAGATCTGCTCTCTAGTTTCCCAGAGGCGAGCTTTTTCACATAAGCCTCTCAACCCCAGATCTTAATAAATGTCAAGCTCGGCTGTTTCCCATACCATAACTCATATGGAGTCTTTGAAACGGCCTTGGATGGCACTCGGTTTAGTACCTTTGCAGCTGTTTCCAGTGCAAATCCCCAAAAGGAGTAAGGTAGAGTAGCCTGACTCATCATAGAACGAACCATATCCAGTAAGGTTCTATTTCTCCTCTCGGACACACCATTCCATTGCGGTGTTCCTGGCGGAGTGAGCTGTGAGATAATCCCACACTCCTTCAGATAGTCAGTAAACTCATGACTCAAGTATTCTCCACCTTGATTTGAACGAAGTGCCTTGATATTTCGGCCTAGCTGATTTTGTACTTCATTTTTGAACTCTTTGAACTTGTCAAAAGATTCACTCTTATGTCTCATTAGATAGACATAACCATACCTACTGAAATCATCAGTAAAGGTAATGAAGTATGAATAGCCACCTCTGGCATGTTTACTAAATGGCCCACACACATCACTGTGAATGAGGTCAAGTAAACCTGAAGCCCTTTGACCTTTGTTGGAAAAAGGAGACTTCATCATTTTACCCATTAAACAAGCTTTGCATGTATCAAGCTCCTCATAGAAGAATGATCCCAGCAGTCCATGGTCATGCAACCGCTTAATGCGCTTCTTGTTAATATGGCCTAAACGACTATGCCATAGCAAGGTGCTGTCATCAGCATACTTGGCTTTCTTAATATCAATTTGTTGTATAGAACATTCCATGTCCAATATGAATAACCCATTGTTAATCGACCCAGTAGCATAAACAATATTATCAAAAGAAATATAACACTTTGAAATCTTGCATTCAAAGGAAAAACCCTTTCCTGACAAGAGCAGGAATAGAGATAATATTCTTAGTTATGCTCGGTACAAAATAACAATTGTCTAGTTCTAATACAAGACCAGATGGTAAAGAGATGTGATAAACTCCTACATCAACAGCAGCAACCCGTGCCCCGTTTCCTACTCGTAGGTCCACCTCATGCTGTCCCACCTGTCTTCTTCTCTTGAGTTCCTGTACATCTGAACAAATGTGAACTCCACATGCAGTGTCTAACACCCATGAAATAGAAGAAGATAACATGACTTCAGTCACGTAAATACCTGAGCCAGAAGCGAAAGAGTTGCTTCCCTTCTTCTCTCCTTGGAGCGCTTTACAATCCTTTTTCCAGTGACCTAGCTGGCCACAATGGAAACATCTGTATGCCTTTGACCGCTTGACCTTTTGTTTCAGAGCCTTGTTGTAGCTCTTGACAGGGGCTTTGCCCTTCTTCCCCTTCTTCTTGTTCCTAGAAGGAACCATTAGGACAGAGGATGAAGGCGTTCCCTTCTCACGAGACTGAGTTTGCTCAGTAGTCAAGAGCATGTTCAGTAACTCTGCAGGCGTACAATCGATCTTGTTCATATTAAAATTAATGATGAATGGATCGAAAGAGGCCGGGAGAGACTGTAGGATGATGTCTACAACAAGCTCCTGATTGATGGTATGTCCCAGTTTCTCTAGAGCCTCCTTGTACCCAATCATCTTGAGCACGTGAGCTCCCACTGGACTCCCTTCAGTCAGTTTGCTCTGAAAGAAAAGTTTCGTCAAATTATAGCGTTCAGTCCTTGCCTGTGCAGCATATAGCAGCTTGAGGTTTGCTATAATTTCTATAGCTGACAAATCCTCATGCTGACGCTGCAGCTGTGGCGTGATAGACGCTAGCATAAGGCAAGCGACGTCAATGCTATCATTGACATGCTTTTCATAAGCTTCCCGAACCGCCCTTGCGGCGTTCGCAGCGGGTTGAGGCGGTATAGCCGTCTCGAGGACATACAGTTTCCTCTCAGCCTTAAGAACAATCTTAAGGTGTCCGTACCCGTCTGAGAAGTTTGGCCCAGCAAACTTCTCCCTTTCCAGTAGGGATCGCACATTGAAGGCTGTGGTGTTCGTTGCTGCAGTAATCTAGAACAATGCAAGAACAGCAAGGTCAGTATCAATGTTAGAATCAATTCAGGACTTAAGAATGATTCTTTTCTCACTATTTTATCTGGCTGAAAAATCCAGCAAAACAGCCCGAAAGAGTAAAACTCTTTTAGTGAGATGGGATCCAGATTTCATACTTGGTCTCCGCGTCCCGCTCAGGCGAGATAAGATGCACAGAGAGTACAAGCACTAATTTCTGGTAGGCAATCCCTGCCAATCGCCAACCCGTGCGATTCCCCTTCATCTGGGCAATCCAGCAGACTGTGCCAACTGAGTTGGTACAACACAGTCTCTGATCCCTCAGATGGCTGCCTCCATATGGCTACCATATTCTCAATATGTAGCCTATATGGTCAAGCTGACCCGACCTACTCCCTGGACCACCACGTGCTATGCTGAGCAACGAGAAGCGATAAATCCCTTCTCTGTAACACGCAGGTGTAATCACACACTGTCTGAAGATAGATGGGCGTGCCCACTGAGTGGGTACAACACGGCCCCAACGATAGTCAGAACAGTGAGGTTTCGCATCAGAAGGCTTACGTGCTTGATATTTAACGTTGGATTTTAACGGTCCTTTTATCTTCTTACTATCATTCAAACCCTATGGTGATAGCAGAAGAATAAATCATGCAGTTATTAAATTACTTAAACAGTAAATTAAAAGCATGATGATCTTATGTGGTAAAAGCCCATTAAGTCTAAGTAAGAACTTAATTAACTTAAGTCTTCACTTGAGCTCTTCTTGGGTCTTTTGCATTTCCTCTGGCCCAACCCGGGCCCAAGCGCCCACTGCAGCTTAGGTGCGCCCACCAGGTAAAATGCGCCTTTCCTAGAGTCGAACCCTAGACCTCCCACTGGTGAAGCCACTTGCTGCATGCGCCTCTGCCAAGTGTGCTCTGTGCTCATGTCTGATTAAATTACAATTTAATCTATCTAGACATGATTGACACGCAGGTCAATTACACTTTATAAATTAATTAAAATGTGATGCGCAGATCACAATAAAAATTTACAAATAATACTCCAGGCACGCAGGCCCCAGCACAGCACACATTAAAATTAGGCAGCCCACATAAGATTAAATAGACAATCATCACGTTATACAAACATCATGTGATCCAAACAAGAAAATAAAATTTTTGAAAAACCCATTGGCTTCATTTTATTTCCTTATGTGCCCTACTACCTTACAACGGTCCATTAATAGGGATCCACTCATCAGACCTAGTCAGACCCACTGCCCTTGCATGCACCAAGTCATAACCGACTTGAGTCGACCTCATGGTCAACAATGCATGCGTAGGGCTGAACGTCCCTCATGAGTTTAGGCAAGCGGGTGTGACCCCAGGCCTTAATCATGGGCGTTCATCTGGTTGTCTCAAGCAGACATCGCTACATGCCTTTCTGCAGTCGACCTATAGCCACCTCATGCTTGCGCATAGGTGCCATCTAGTCGACCCATCTAGGCTGTCAGATGGTCTGATCAGACTGTCGGGTCTAGACTGGACGATGACTTCAACCCTAATAACCCGTCTAAGTTTTTACAGCAGGCGCTTATAGATCTAGTGAGGGGCGCGCAAGTAAGTTTTGAGAAAACTACAACAAGCGCCAACTTGCATGCAAGCGCCAATGTAAAACATACATGAAATTTACGCATGCTCTTTTAGATCTACTATTAGGCGCAAACATGGATCACAATAAGCAATCATATGAAACATACAAGGAACTAGCTCAGATACCAATTGAAAGTTCCCTAAAGGGGCGAAACCCTAAAGCATGCGCATATAAAAAATTTGCATGGGCGGAATCTAGGGTTTCCTAGGATCGCATGCATGTCATATGATCAACTTAAGAGTTTGTATAGATCAACAGAGAGATCATACCAGTGCCATTTCTTGGATGGCGTCTTGGAAGAAGAGGGCGATGTGGCTCTCCTCCAAAGGTGGCGCACACAAGATGGGTGATCGCCTACTCCTTGTCGATCCTTGTGCTAGCAAGGCTCCAAGGTCTCCTGATCGCGTGAAGGGAGAAGAGATGATCTTTCTTTTGCTTGGTCGAATCCTTCTCTTGTCGTCAACACTCACACACGAGAGAGAGTCGTCGTGAGCAAAGGGGGGCGAGAGGCGAGAATAGGGAGACCTCTTCGAACGTGAGGCGTGGTCTCATTTTGAGATCATGGCTTCTAAAAATAGCAAGCCACCACATGCGATCATGTGTTCACACCAAGTGAACAATCGCTATTTCCTCTCCCCTTGAACCATGCGCTCACTATGATGAGCCGGTTCATTTCATTTGGTTCAAGGACCAAATTAAGCCAAGCCTTGATCCAGATCACATTAAACCAAAAGGCTTAAGATCTGACCATTCATCTCTTGATGCTCTTGATCTCTCCGATCTAGCATCAATTCTCTCGATCGAAGCTTACCGATCTCAAGCCCTAATCAATCAAACATGATCAGACCAGATCTCACTTACAATCAGAGTTTAAACTCCTTTAAACTGAACCAAAACAATTCAGTCCACACGATCTGACTTAAGTAAGCTATATCATCAAATTGTGCGACCCTAAGGGTTTCCTTTAAATGTCGGTAACGATAACTCACGTTATCACGATCAGTGAGGGGTATCTAGCAACACATCACTGTCTCCCGATATAAAGGAAAGAGTCTTCCAAGACTACACCCAAACCACAGCACAAGTGTGAACCTAAGTCACTTGACATATGTGTTTCCTTTGCCACTGGATGTTCTTATTGGACAAGCGTGTCAAGCCTGTAATTCCAATACGATGAGAATGATTAGATCAGATGAAACATAGTCATCTGGGTATGGCCATACACTTTCTCAATCATCTCATCAGGGGGCCCCTATAGAACATCACACTCCAATCAAGGAGACGGCAATCCTATATCTATCACTAGTGCCCTAACATGACTCATGTTCATTATCCAAGATAGTCTATAACCATTATGTTTCAAATGATATTGAACTACCTCAAAACAATGCCAATCATCATTTAGAAACACAAGTGATCTCAAGTCAGAGGAAATATGCCACTTGTTCGCATATAAGGATTATTCACATTGTGACAAGCAATTGAATATCCTAAGTTGGGTCTGTCCAATACATCCAATGTACCCATGAGTCTACATCTTATTCCATGCTCGAAGCATCCTATAAGACTAGAACACATATTAGTCTCAATCATATCAAGGCTGTCTCATGTTCACCAAGATATCTCGACTAAGGACAATACTGCATGTCAGCCAAGCTGAACAGCATTGAGACATTATTCAGAAGTATACATATTGCAGCAGATGATGTAACAACTGAATAACAACCATTGCCTTTATAAACATAGAGTTTATACATGATACTGAAATAATCCCAACGCCTCAAACATTAGCCTTAAGGGCATACCCCAACAATGGGATATTGATCCAGCAAGCCAATAGTCCTTCCACCCTTTATGGTGAAGGCAGCATTTGTCACATTGTTCCTTTGAACTAGGCTCACATGTATCATAATCCTGAAAGGATAATGATCCCAATAGTCCATGAACCTTTGGATGTGACCATTGTTCTATGGTTCAAGAGACAATGCTATAAGAGGGTGTTTATTGAATCATTGGATCTGATCTTGTGTTACATATAGAACCACAAACCATTATCAACTGTATCACTTCAATAGAACATCTCAGATTAAAGAAAAATATTATTTATTATTTCAAACTAAAATCCTTTCCAAAAGGAATGATGTTCTAAAACATAAGCTGATACATAATAGCAAAGTTCTAGATAAAGTCTTCAAGGCAGTGAGATGATATCAGCAGCATCCAATGCTCCGTCCCTGACCCGAGGGTCGATCCCATCAAGCCTCTTCGTCCTACTTCCTTTGAGCTCCTGCACATGTAAAACATATGTGAGCCTCACATACGGTACCCAGTACCCATGAATAAGAAGTAGATAAAAGACCTCGGTAACACAATACCTGAAGCGGATGGATTACATCCCTTCTTCTTTGCCATGCACTTCTTGGTCATTAATCCTCTTCGAAATACCCATGCATTCCCAGTCTTCCGAAGTATTAGCTTCGAAGACACAGAACCATGGTCATTCTCAGATTTAGGCATACACTCTGAAGATGCAACAGAACTCTCCTGATCATTGTCTATAGAGCATGGCGTGAAGAGACCTTTCAGATGTATGATAAGATCATAAATCCCCATCTCATCACATTCAACCTTGACCTCTGGGGTCATGCACTCTAAGACAAGAGCAGTGTACTGTTCGTTATCTTCATAATGTTCAAGATAGACATTCCACTCCCACTCATTAGTGAAATACACACTGGGCTGGGATGTAGTTCTTTCAAGAAGATGCACCTTATTCTCTTGTTCCAGTATCTTGGACAAAATCTTGAACCAATTTGTCCAGTTTGTCCCATCCAACTTATTTTTATAAAGTTTCAATCTTAGATCAGGAGATGCCATCTACAATAAGCAAATAAGTAAAATAAGTACTATGATAAAGCATTTAAGAAGGACTTTAAATTTAAATGCTATGCTCCCACTACTTCCAAAATAAGTTGAGAAATCTCAAACTCAACATGGAAATAAGTGAGTAGGATCCTAATTTCACATGAGGTCTCCGCGACTCACGAGGGTGAGTTGGGATGCACAGAGTTTCTCATGCTTCCTTAGGTAGGCATGCCAGCCAATTGTGCCGTGCACAATTCCTCTTAGTTAAGACAGACTAGGCGCCCTGTGTCCAGCGAGGGCTGGATACAACACAAAACCCTATCTTCTCAACAGCTGCCTCTAGTGATTCATCATGTCAGTGTCATATGAAAAACTAGTCAAGTCTGGTCCTAACCGTTATGCCCATGGCTAACGAATTCCTTGCGAAGGCACGCCCAGGTTAAAACTGGACTGGGGAAATCTTTTACCTCACACCTTCTAAAGATAAGTGGGTGTGTCCCACGAGGGTGGGAAATAGTTCACAACACCACCGATCGATAGTTTGATGAGGGCTACGCGTTAGAAGGCTATTGACTTGATATTTCAATGAGAGTTTTTCATGTTTATTTTATTCTTTTCTAGCATGCAATTTTCCTATGGTTATGGCAGCAAGGAAAAACATCACAGGCATGCTATGGACAAAATAATAAACCATCACAGTCATGCTAGTTTGGTCGATATGGTCATAGCCCTTTTCATACACATAACTTGTCACGAGCCATGTGACATGTTATCGTGCATCCAAGGGTTGCGAGTCCCTAAAGCATATCAGCCCATGCCAAAAGCCGAAAGCAAGTGTCCTTCCTTCAGCCGCAAGTCCATCACCATGCTTCTAAGCTGGCGCCACTTCTGACTCCGATTGAAGAAGACTCCTTGTTGTCAAGATGAAGCCTTAACCTATCATGTAATTCTACATCTATTCTAAACAAGATGAAAAATTCTTTACAACAAGATAGGGAGAGAACCACACGCAGGTGGAAAGAGTTTTACAAGCATTCATCACAAGTGGAAACATGCTTCCACATCACAACACAGGAGGGCACTCGCTATGACCATATCAACCCAATCAAGTGGCGCATGTAAAATTTGAAAATCCGGCAAAATCAAATTTTAGCACCTTATGCACCAACACCATCCAAAGCACTCTCTTAACCAAATTTATGCTAAAATTGGGATCAAGTTTCTGTAGGTTAAACCCTAGTTCACATGCGCATCTAGGAGATCTTGCATAGGCGAAAAAAACTAGGTTTGATAGGATCGAGAGGCAAGATAATATGAGCAACCATAAAAAATGCGTTACCATTGCCATTGATCGAGTGGCGACTTGGAAGAAGAAAGGGCGAGCGTCTCTTCTCCAAAGGAAATCGCACACAAGAAGATGATGACTTCTTCCTTGTATTCCTTGTGCTAGCAAAGATCCAAGGAGTCCTAGATCGTGTTTGAGGAGATGTCTTTCTCCCTTTTGCTGGGCGAACTTCCTCTTGTCGTGAAGATCATCCACACGAGAGGAGAGGGGGCGAGAGAGAGATAGGCGTTCGAACGTGGGGGCGTTTTCTCAAAGAAAACGGCTTCCAAAAATAGTAAGTCCATAACCCCATGTTTAACTCCACTTGAAGCCATCGATAACTCCTCTCTCAATTGAACCATGCGTTCACCAAGTGAACCGGTTCAATTCTTTTTGGTTCAAAGACCAAATCGAACCCACCATGGTCTTGATCTCTTTAAACCAAATGGTTCAAGATCTAACCACACATCTCTCGACCCTCTTGATCTCTATGATCAAGCATCAATTCTCTCGATCGAAGCTTACCGATCTCAAGCCCTAATCAATCAAACATGATCAGACCAGATCTCACTTCCAATCAGAGTTTAAATTCCTTTAAACTGAACCAGAACAATTCAGTCCACACGATCTGACACAAGTAAGCCATATCATCAAATTGTGCGACCCTAAGGGTTTCCTTCAATGTCGGTAACGATAACTTACGTTATCACGATCAGAGAGGGGTATCTAGCAACACATCACTGTCTCCCGATATGAAGGAAAGAGTCTTCCAAGACTACACCCAAACCATAGCACAAGTGTGAATCCAATTCACTCGGCATACATGTTCCCTTTGCCACTGGACGTTCTTATTGGACAAGCCTGTCAAGCCTGTAATTCCAACATGATGAGAATGGTTAGATCAGATGAACATAGTCATCTGGGTATGGCCATACACTTTCTCAACCATCTCATCCAGGGGGCCCTTTAGAACATCACACTCCAACTAGGAGAGGCAATCCTATATCTATCACTAGTGTCCTAACATGAGTCATGCCCACCATCCAAGATAATCCTTAACCATTATCTTTCAAATGATATTGAACTACCTCAAAACAATGCCAATCATCATTTAGAAACACAAGTGATCTCAAGTCAGAGGGAGTATACCACTTGCTTGCTTATAAGGATTTATTCACATTGTGACAAAGAATTGAATATCCTAAGTAGGGTCAGTCCAGTACATCCAATGCACCTATGCGTCTAAATCTTATTCCATGCTCGAAGCATCCTATAAGATTAGAATACATATTAGTCTCAATCATATCAAGGCTGTCTCATGTTCACCAAGATATCTCGACTAAGGACAATACTGCATGTCAGCCAAGCTGAAACACCAATGAGACATTATTCAGAAGTATACATACAGCAGCAGATAATGCAACAATCTGAATAACAACAATTGCCTTTATAAACATATACATAGTTTATACATGACACTGATAACAGCCCAAGGCCTCAAACATTAGCCTTAAGGGCATACCCCAACAATCTCCCACTTGCACTTAAACTAATGGTTGAGAAATCTCAAACCCATATTATTACAGTGCTTTTCATGCTTCTACTGCGCCAGAGGCTTTGTAAGCGGGTCAGCTAGATTGTCATCTGTATGTACCTTGCAGATCTTGATCTCTCCTCGATCTATGATCTCACGGATCAAATGAAACCTTCTCTGTATGTGCTTGGACTTCTGGTGTGACCATGGTTCCTTTGCTTGTGCAATCTCTCCAGTGTTATCATAGAAGATAACTAGTGGATCTGCACTCGAAGGAACAACACCAAGTTCTTGAATGAACTTACGAATCCACACTGCCTCCTTTGATGCTTCTGAGGCTGCAACATACTCGGCTTCTGTTGTGGAATCAGCAACAATTGATTGTTTGAAACTCTTCCACACCACTGCTCCTCCATTCAAGCTAAAAATGTAGCCTGATTGCGATCGGAAATCATCTTGGTCAGATTGGAACGAAGCATCAGTATATCTTTCAATACTGAGTTCTTCCTGACCTCCATAAATCAAGAACATATCTTTGGTTCTTCGAAGATATTTCAAAATGTTCTTGACTGCAATCCAGTGTGCCTTCCCTGGATTACTTTGGAACCGACTGGTCACGCTTAACCCGTAAGCGACGTCTGGGCGAGTACACAACATCGCATACATGATGGACCCAATAGCCGAAGCATAAGGCATATTGTCCATCTCATCTTTCTCAGACTGTGTTTGAGGACACTGGCTCTTTGAAAGATTCAGACCATGTCTGACTGGAAGATATCCTCTTTTAGAATTTTCTAAATGAAATCTCTCCAGGACCTTATCGATGTAAGTACTCTGGCACAGCCCGAGAAGCCTATTAGATCTATCTCTATAGATCTTCACACCTAGTACATAGGCTGCTTCTCCTAAATCTTTCATCTGGAAACATTTTCTTAACCATGCTTTGATTGCATGTAGTTCAGGAATATCGTTTCCAATGATTAAGATATCATCGACATAGAGGACTAAGAAAGTAATCACGCTCCCACTAAACCTTTTATACACACACGGGTCATCTTCATTTTTGATGAAACCAAATTCACAGACTGATTCATCAAAACGAATATTCCAGCTTCTTGATGCTTGTTTAAGTCCATAAATGGACTTCTTTAATTTGCATATTTTATGACGTTCTGATGGATTGATGAAACCTTCAGGCTGTGTCATATACACATCCTCTTCTAGTTTTCCATTAAGGAAAGCGGTCTTCACATCCATTTGCCAGATCTCATAATCATAATATGCTGCTATCGCGAGAATAATCCGAATGGATTTGAACATGGCTACAGGAGAGAAAGTTTCATCATAATCTATCCCGTAGATTTGTTTGAAACCTTTCGCAACTAGCCTGCCCTTATAGGTAACTACGTTACCATCCATGTCTTTCTTCTTCTTGAAGATCCACTTACAGCCTATAGGGATTACTCCCGGAGGTGGATCAACCAAATCCCAGACTTGGTTGTCGGACATGGAGTCCATCTCGGCTCGCATAGCTTCAAGCCATCTTGCTGATTCCGGTCCACTGACCGCATCCGCATAAGTAAGGGGTTCATCATTAATGATGTAGATTCCGTCATAGCGCTCAGGCTGACGACGAATCCTTCCCGATCTACGCGGTTCCCGTGATATCTGAGCCTCAAGTTGAACATTAACCTGTTCTATTTGCTCAGGCTCATCCAACTGAGCTTGACTACTTTGTCCCTCTTCTGGATTTTCATCCAGCTTTATTTCTCTCCCACTGGCCTCTTGCAGAAGAAATTCCTTCTCAAGAAAAATAGCCGTTCGAGCAACAAATACTTTGTTCTCATTGGGATAGTAGAAATAATAACCCTTAGTTTCTTTAGGGTAACCGACAAAGATACATTTATCTGATCTGCTCTCCAGTTTCCCAGAGGCGGGCTTTTTGACATAAGCCTCGCAACCCCAGATTTTGATAAATGTCAAGCTCGGCTGTTTCCCATACCATAACTCATATGGTGTCTTTGAAACGGCCTTGGATGGCACTCGGTTTAGCACCTTTACAGCTGTTTCCAGTGCAAATCCCCAAAAGGAGTAAGGTAGAGTAGCCTGACTCATCATAGAACGAACCATATCCCATAAGGTTCTATTTCTCCTCTCAGACACACCATTCCATTGTGGTGTTCCTGGCGGAGTGAGCTGTGAGATGATCCCACACTCCTTCAGATAGTCAGTAAACTCATGACTCAAGTATTCGCCACCTCGATCTGAACGAAGTGCCTTGATATTTCGGCCTAACTGATTTTGTACTTCATTTTTGAATTCTTTGAACTTGTCAAAAGATTCACTCTTATGTCTCATTAGATAGACATAACCATACCTACTGAAATCATCAGTAAAGGTAATGAAGTATGAATAGCCACCTCTGGCATGTTTACTAAATGGCCCACACACATCACTGTGAATAAGGTCAAGTAAACCTGAAGCCCTTTTACCTTTATTAGTAAAAGGAGTCTTCGTCATTTTACCCATTAAACAAGCTTTGCATGTATCAAGCTCCTCATAGGAGAATGATCCCAGCAGTCCATGATCATGCAACCGCTTAATGCGCTTCTTGTTAATATGGCCTAAACGACTATGCCATAACAAGGTGCTGTCATCAGCATACTTGGCTTTCTTGTTATCAATTTGTTGTACAGAACATTCCATGTCCAACATGTATAACCCATTGTTAATCGACCTAGTTGCATAAACAATATTATCATATGAAATACAACACTGTGAAGTTTTGCATTCAAAAGAAAAACCTTTCCTGACAAGAGCAGGAATAGAGATAATATTCTTAGTTATGCTTGGCACAAAATAACAATTGTGAAGTTCTAATACAAAACCAGATGGTAAAGAGATGTTATATTCTCCTACAGCAACAGCAGCAACCCGTGCCCCGTTTCCAACTCGTAGGTCCACCTCATGCTGTCCCACCTGTCTTCTTCTCTTGAGTTCCTACACATTTGAACAAATGTGAACTCCACATGCAGTGTCCAACACCCATGAAATCGAAGAAGCTACCATGACTTCAGTCACGTAAATACCTGAGCCAGAAGTGAAAGGCTTGCTTCCCTTCTTCTCTCCTTGGAGCGCTTTATAGTCCTTCTTCCAGTGACCCAGCTGGCCACAATGGAAGCATCTGTTGTCCTTTGACCGCTTCAACTTTTGTTTCAAAGCCTTGTTGTAGCTCTTGATAGGGGTTTTGCCCTTCTTCCCCTTCCTTTTGTTCCGTGAAGGAACCATCAAGACAGAGGATGAAGGCTTTCCCTTCTCAAGAGTCTGCTCTGTGGTGCAGAGCATGTTCAGTAACTCTACCGGAGTACAGTCGATTTTGTTCATATTAAAATTAATAATGAACGAATCGAAAGAAGCCGGGAGAGACTGCAAGATAATGTCAACAACAAGTTCTGAATTGATGGTATGTCCCAGTTTCTCTAGAGTCTCCTTGTACCCAATCATCTTGAGTACGTGAGCTCCCACTGGACTCCCTTCAGTTAGTTTGCTATGAAAGAAAAGTTTTATCAAGTTATAGCGTTCAGTCCTTGCCTGTGCAGCATACAGCATCTTGAGATTTGCTATAATATCAATAGCAGACAAATCCTCATGCTGACGCTGTAGCTCGGGCGTCATTGACGCAAGCATAAGGCAAGCGACATCAGTACTATCACTGACGTGCTTCTCATAAGCATCCAGAACCGCCTTTGCGGCGTTCGCAGCGGGTTGAGCCGGTATTGCCGACTCAAGGACATATAGCTTCCTCTCAGCTTTAAGCACAATCTTAAGCTGTCTGTACCAGTCTGAGAAGTTGGCCCAGCAAACTTCTCCTTTTCCAATATGGATCGCAAATTGAGGCCTGTGGTGTTCGTTGCTGCAGGAATCTACAACATGGCAAGAACAACAAGGTCAGTATCCATGTTAGAATCATTCCAGGACTTAAGAGTGATTCTTTTCTCACTATTTTGTCTGACTGAAAAATCCAATAAAACAGCCCGAAAGAGTGAAACTCTTTTAGTGAGATGGGATCCAGATTTCATACTTGATCTCCGCGTCCCGCTCAGGTGAGATAAGATGCACAGAGAGTTCAAGCACTAGTCACTGGTAGGCTATCCATGCCAATCGCCAACCCGTGCGATTCCCCTTCATCTAGGCAATCCAGAAGACCGTGCCAACTGAGTTGGTACAACACAGTCTCTGATTCCTCAGATGGCTGCCTCCATACAGCTATCATATCCTCAATATGTAGCCTATATGGTCAAGCTGACCTGACCTACTCCCTGGACCATCACATGCTATGCTGAGCAACGAGAAGAGATAAATCCCTTCTCTGTAGCATGTAGATGTAATCGCACACCGTCTGAATATAGCTGGGCGTGCCCACTGAGTGGGTACAACACGGCCCCAACGATAGTCAGAACAGTGAGGTTTCGCGTCAGAAGGCAATCAAGCTTGGTATGGTCGTTGGATTTTAACGGTCCTTTTATCTTCTTACTATCATGCAAATTCTATAGTGATAGCAGAAGAATATAAACATTCATGTGCTAGTATTACTTAAAACAATAAGTAGAAAGCACAATTATCTCATGTGGTAAACGCCCATAAAAGCCTAAGTAAAACCCTAGTTTTACAAAAGTCTTCACGTGAGCTCTTTATGGGTCTTTTACATTTCATCTGGCCCAGCTCGTGCCAAAGCGCCCTGTAGGCAGTATGCGCTTGTTCTAGAGTCGAACTCTAGACCACCCATCTAGTGAAACCAATTGCTGCATGCGCATCTGCCATTTGTGCTGTGTGCTCATGTCTGATCAAATTACATTTTAATCTATCTAGACATGGTTTGACTCGCAGGTCAAATATACATTTTCATAAATTAAAGTGTGATTCGCAGATCACAGTAAAATTTATAAATTAATTCCAGGCACGCAGGCCCCAGCACAGCACACCAAAAAATAAGGGCAGCCCACATAAGATTAAATAAACACCCAATGAACATGTCAGACATGCATACATGTGATCCAAACAGAAAATAAAATTTTTGAAATACCCATGGCATCAATTTTATTTCCTTATGTGCCCTACTACCTTACAACGGTCCATTAACAGGCATCCACTCATCAGACCAAGTTAGACCCACTGCCCTTGCATGCACCCAGTCATAACTGACTTGCGTCGACCTGATGGTCAACTATGCATGCCTTAAGGGCTGAACGTCCCACATGATTTCTGGCAAGCGGGTGTGACCCCGGGCCTAAATCATGATTGTTCACTAGGCGCCTCAATCAGACATCGCTACACGCCCTTCTGCAGTCGACCTATAGCCACCTGTTATGCTTGCGCACAGGTGCTATCTGGTCGACCCATCTAGGCTGTCAGATGGTCTGATTAGGCTGTTGGGTCCAGACTTGACTAATGACTTCAACCCTGTTAACCCGTCTAAGAGTTTAAAGCAGGCGCTTAGATAGATCTAAATGAGGGGGCGCGCATGATAATATTTTGGTTGAAAACTATCACGAAGAGCGCAAACAAACATTACATGCGCAAGCTTACATCTAACATATAGCATGTATTTTCGCATGACATCATGAAGATCTATCCAACGCATAAAACAAACATGGATCACAACAAGATGGTGATCATATATATCAAGCCAAAAACCCTAGCTCTGATACCAATTGTACGTCAAACCCTAGTTCACATGCGCATCTAGGAGATCTTGCATAGGCGAAAAAAACTAGGTTTGATAGGATCGAGAGGCAAGATAATATGAGCAACCATAAAAAATGCGTTACCATTGCCATTGATCGAGTGGCGACTTGGAAGAAGAAAGGGCGAGCGGCTCTTCTCCAAAGGAAATCGCACACAAGAAGATGATGACTTCTTCCTTGTATTCCTTGTGCTAGCAAAGATCCAAGGAGTCCTAGATCGTGTTTGAGGAGATGTCTTTCTCCCTTTTGCTGGGCGAACTTCCTCTTGTCGTGAAGATCATCCACACGAGAGGAGAGGGGGCGAGAGAGAGATAGGCGTTCGAACGTGGGGGCATTTTCTCAAAGAAAACAGCTTCCAAAAATAGTAAGTCCATAACCCCATGTTTAACTCCACTTGAAGCCATCGATAACTCCTCTCTCAATTGAACCATGCGTTCACCAAGTGAACCGGTTCAATTCTTTTTGGTTCAAAGACCAAATCGAACCCACCATGGTCTTGATCTCTTTAAACCAAATGGTTCAAGATCTAACCACACATCTCTCGACCCTCTTGATCTCTATGATCAAGCATCAATTCTCTCGATCGAAGCTTACCGATCTCAAGCCCTAATCAATCAAACATGATCAGACCAGATCTCACTTCCAATCAGAGTTTAAATTCCTTTAAACTGAACCAGAACAATTCAGTCCACACGATCTGACACAAGTAAGCCATATCATCAAATTGTGCGACCCTAAGGGTTTCCTTCAATGTCGGTAACGATAACTAACGTTATCATGATCAGAGAGGGGTATCTAGCAACACATCACTGTCTCCCAATATGAAGGAAAGAGTCTTCCAAGACTACACCCAAACCATAGCACAAGTGTGAATCCAATTCACTCGGCATACATGTTCCCTTTGCCACTGGACGTTCTTATTGGACAAGCCTGTCAAGCCTGTAATTCCAACATGATGAGAATGGTTAGATCAGATGAACATAGTCATCTGGGTATGGCCATACACTTTCTCAACCATCTCATCCAGGGGTCCCTTTAGAACATCACACTCTAACTAGGAGAGGCAATCCTATATCTATCACCAGTGTCCTAACATGAGTCATGCCCACCATCCAAGATAATCCTTAACCATTATCTTTCAAATGATATTGAACTACCTCAAAACAATGCCAATCATCATTTAGAAACACAAGTGATCTCAAGTCAGAGGGAGTATACCACTTGCTTGCTTATAAGGATTTATTCACATTGTGACAAACAATTGAATATCCTAAGTAGGGTCAGTCCAGTACATCCAATGCACCTATGCGTCTAAATCTTATTCCATGCTCGAAGCATCCTATAAGATTAGAACACATATTAGTCTCAATCATATCAAGGCTGTCTCATGTTCACCAAGATATCTCGACTAAGGACAATACTGCATGTCAGCCAAGCTGAAACACCAATGAGACATTATTCAGAAGTATACATACAGCAGCAGATAATGCAACAATCTGAATAACAACAATTGCCTTTATAAACATATACATAGTTTATACATGACACTGATAACAACCCAAGGCCTCAAACATTAGCCTTAAGGGCATACCCCAACAGTTTCATGATGATTTCATGGACCCTATCGGCTGGCAATTTTGTCAGATCAAGAGACCCGCCAATCCGAAGACACAATGCCCGTCCTACTTGACAAAACTACGTGCGCCTTTGGTCTGAAATCAATCATAAACAAAATCCAAATTTTGGCCACAAAGATGAGAAGAGAGGTTTGGATGAAAACGCTTTCTACGTGAAACGCGCATGGATAGATAAAAAATTTTCAAAAATTTTCATACAAGCAAACATACACCTTGTGTTTCTCGCAAGTAGCTCTGATACCACTGTTAGGGAATACCGGGTGTAATTTAAAATTTTGCAGTCCCAGGACGCAGCGGAAGGATCATTACACCCGAAACATATTCCGGTCCCAAGGATCCATGCGAGAGAGAAGACACAAGGATGTGTTAGAGATGTACCTCTTTTGCTTGTCTAGTTGCCGAAGCCATGTTGAAGGCACCCAAGTGTTCGCCCTCCACGAGTATCCACCGTCGACTCCTTGATCGTTGCTAGCCTCGGGAAGAGAATCAAGCCTTAGGGTTCCTTTACTTCTCTTGCGCCACCTCCAAGGATCATGCGCCAAGTGCAAGGAAGATGCCGCCAACTCCTTATCCTCTTCACTCCAAGAGAAGAGGGAGAAGAGGAGTTTCGGCCCTTAGGAAGAGTAAGAGGAAGTGGCTCCACCAAGTCCTTCTCCAAGTCATGCCAAAAGGAGAGGAAGGAGAAGACTTGCGGCCACTAGTAGGAAGAAGGGTTGCGCCACTTTGATGTTGTCGCCCTTTGCCCTTGCTCTCGCCCCTCTATGTGTGTTCACGTCTCCAAGCATTCGAACCATGAGAGGGGGCAGCTAGGGTCCCTTTTATATGCCAAGAGGCGGTTTAGGAAGGGCCAAGATCATGCCAAGTGGGCGGCTAGGATGAGAGGGGTTCGTGGTAAGGAAAGTCTCCAAGACTTTGCCATAAACCTCATTCAACCTATCCTTATTTGCCTAATAGCCATTTCAGCCCAAGACATGCCTTAGAGGCATTCTTTCCATCCAAGGAGAAGGGCTAGGCGCAACATGCAAGAGTCATTCGGCTAAGCAAGGGTTTGAAGGGAATTAGGGTTTGGAGGTAAGGTAAGTCTCCAAGATCTTACCATAAACCTTACCCTACTATCCATATGGGCCCAAGCTCTTTCCAAAAGAGCCATCAAACCATATCAGCCCCAACACTTGCCATAGAGGCAAGATACCATTAAAAGATGAAGGGGGAGGCGCCTAATGCTTCCTTATGAAGCAACATGCACCCACTTCACCCCATTATGCCCTTGGCACCAATGGGGTGAAACTCTTCCCCATTATACCCTTTTAGCCTCTAATCTCTTCATGACAACTTATTATTGGGCATCATTGGATAATGAGTTAGCCCAAATTTCATTGCATGGGTTGATTAAGCCATTGGATCCTATCCAATGCAACTCTAATCCAAATGCGACCAATCTAGGTCAATTTCGGGTCAACCTGCCAAAAATGAAGTTTGGCTCCAATAACTTTCTTCCAACTCATCAGGCCTATTGGCGCTGATGAAATCTTCCAAATTGATCCAAGTTATCCATTAACTTGATCATAAGGCTTCTGATTAAAGCAACGTCAAGAGTCTATTGCGTATGACCCCGTAGGATCCATATGACGATGGCAATGATGTAAACATCATAAGTAGTGAGGGGTATCTAGCAACACATCACTACTACCCATGTCATAGGACTTAAGTCATTATGGCAACAACTCCTAACAAGCAACGAGGATTCCCATTGCATTATAGATCCCTTTGCCTAAACTGATATCCTGCCATTGGATTAGTCTCAAGTTTATCAATCCAATGCATTGGTCATGACTCAACAAGTGTGGCCACACATTCCTATCATGCATCAATAAGGTGGGGCGCCCCGAGTGGATATCATGCTTCCAATAAGGAAGGGGCAAATCCTACTATTGGTCATCCATGTCTCTACGTGACTTATGATATGCCCAATGACAGTCGTTTTGGTCTCCCAATTACGGAGAGACGTAAGACTGTATCAAAGCATACCCATCCTCAAATCTAGACATGAATACCTCAAGTCTAAGGATCAATGCAAACCTCTTGCATGTGAGATTGACTTGTTGACTAGACAAGTCAATCCTCACGGTGGATCACTCTAGTGCGTCCAATGCACCTGTATGTCTGCGTTACTGTGCCCCGCACCTAACCAACCCATACACCAGTCTCACATGTACCAAAGCTGTCCCATATCTGCTATGGTACCTTGTCTGGGGATTTCTTATGAGAATGGATCCAATCCAAACTCTTGGGACATTATACATGCAACTCAATACATCAACGCAGGTAGAGAAGTTTGCATAATAACGACCATGCCTATACAAAGAGTAATAGTTCTATCAAAGTACATTCAAACAATGCCTATCCATGTCCATACATTGGTCTTCAGGGCATATACACCAACAAGTCATCCTTGAAGTTACTCAATTCCCTATCATATTGGTAAGATCTCTATTGAACATGCTTTATGTGATTTAGGGGCAAGTGTAAGTTTAATGCCCTTATCTATTTTTAAGAAGATTGATAGTGGATACATGAAACCCACAAAACTTTTGCTTCAATTTGCTAATGGTTCAGTCCAACAACCTATTGGAATTTTAGAAGATGTTTCTATTAGAATTGGTAACTTCTCTATTTTAACTAATTTTATAATTGCTGATATGGAAGAAGACACTAAGTTACCAATTATCTTAGGTAGACCACTTTTGGCTAGCACAGGTGCTATCTTAGATATGATGAATGAAAAGCTGATATTGAATATTGGTGAGAATAAATTGGTATTTGATTTTTCTTTGAAATTTAAGAAGTTTTCTTTTGTAGAATCTCACCAATACATTGAAGAAGAGGACAATATAACTAATGGTAGTAATACCATTGAAGTTGACAAGAATCCCTTGGAAGAATTTTTGAAGCATGAAAAGGACAAAGGGAAAAGGGATGGAACATGGGTACAATTACAAATGACCAATAAAGTCCACAAGTCGACTCAAGAAGGCGTGACGATGAAATGTTTTATATCATTCACTATGCCTCGGATCCACTAGAACATTCATAAACTTGCTATGGTCGAGCTAATGACCTTAAACAAGCGCTTTTTGGGAGACAACCTAAAGTTTTTGAGTTTTATTAATTTTACTATTTTTACTTTTAGTTTTTAATTTTCTTAGAATTTTTAGAGACTTTAAATAGCATGATTTGATGAACTTTTATACATGAAAAATCTTCTAAATATGTTGTTTTATGTGCAAGAATTTCTTAAAAATTAACTAGAATTTTTTTTGTGAAGAATAGAGTTTTGGCGAGATATTTACGGTCATGGCCGTGAGTCACTCACAGGACGTGAGTTTTATTTGTAAAGGGCTAAGTCACAGAGATATTCACGGCTGAAGCCGTGAATGACTCACGGACCGTGAGTTCTTTTGTGTTAAACTTAAGGGGCAAAACTAGGGTTTATGCCCATGCTCGGTAAATGCCGATTTTTGACAATTCCTTCCACCTTTGGCGATGATTCCCTTCCTCTAATCTTCCTCCACCTCCGGCGAGAGTTTTTCAATGATCTTTCATGTGATTTTGGCCAGATTTCATGAAGAAGTAGCGGACGTTCGCCGGGACACCTATTTCGCCACCAGCGCCCGATATTGATCCGATTTTCACCTAGATTCATGAGCAAACTTTATCCAGCTTTACTCTTTGGTTCCAACACTTGATTTGCATGCTTTTAGCGCTGATTTGAGGATAGATTACTTGATTCTTGAGGAGTTTTTCTGCAAAATTGTAGGTGGCTATTTTTTCTGAGTACTGTAGCTTCATGATTTTTGGTTAAAATTAGCATATTTGTGTTGATTTGATTAAGAGATCATGGCACCGAGGAGATCTGTGAGGACTAGACCCTATGGGGCCATAATGATGTGTAGATACATCGGTCCAGCCCCACGGTTTATGTATAGGATAGTATCTGGAGTGTTACCTGATACATTTGAGCGTATAGTTTATGCTGACTCGAAGCCTGAGACTCACATGCAGATATCAGAGGCTCCAAGCACACCTAAAATGTTGGAAAACTCCGAGGATATTTTACAAAATTTCAAAGATGCAAACACATTGCATAGTGGAAGAATATCCCCGAAACAGGCCGGTCCCAAAAACCTAATGAAGATAGCATGCGAGAAAGTCGACACGATGAGATAGAAGATACCTTGAGCAACGCGAGGCTGATGTCGTAGTAGGCGCCCAAGCGTGCGCCCTCTGCAGTTTCACACACACGGATCACCTCGAGTCCTCTTCTTCCACGCCCGGTGCTAGCCTCGGGAAGAAGATCCAAGCCTCAGGAGAGCCCTCCAAGAAACTTGCGCCACCACCAAAGGAAGAAGCGCCAAGAGCAAGGAGGAAGAAGGAGATGCCGCCAAGTTCAACTTCACCTTGCGCCAAGGAGAAGAGGAAGAGGATCACTTGCAGCTTGATGGAAGGAAGGAGGAAGTTGCGCCCTTGTCCCTTGCTTTCGCCCTCTTGATGATGCTCACGCCTCCAAGGAATAAGTGTCATGAGAGGGTCGGCTAGGGGGGTTATTTATAGGGCAAGGGGCACCTAAAACATGGCTACAATTAAGCCAAGTGGGCGGCTAGGAGAAGAAGGAGGGAATCAAGTCCTAATCTAATTAGGACTCAAGTGGGCAGTTTGATCAAGATTTAGATCAAGTCCTAATCCAATTAGGACTCCAATTGTTTATTTAATTAATTAAATCCTAATCCAATTAGGACTCTAATTAATTTAAATAAATCAGTCCATTAGATCCCACAAAAATAGGACTCCAATTAATTAATTAATTAGCCCCTATTTTATCTCACATGATTAATTAAAATCACATGAGGCATAGGCGCTATCCCTAGTCTAACTAGGGTTAAGCATGGGCCTGCCCTCTTCTTCTCCTTAAGCCCATTAAGCCCAACTTTTCAATGGGCCCAGCCCAATGTCCATTATGCATGTTAACCAAGCCCTTGGATCTAGTCCAATTTAACCCAAGGTCAAATTAGGCTAACCATGGTTAATAAGCCGTAAATGGAAGTTGGCCCCAATAAATTTCTTCCATCTCATCAGGCCCATTGGCGCTGATGAAATCTCCAAAATAGATCCGAGTTATCCAATAGCTCGATCATAAGGCTTCCCGATCAATACGAGAACTCGAGTATCAAGGTGTGCGACCCTGTAGGTTCCTCTGACATTGGCAGTGCTGACCTATGGTCACCACAAGCAGTGAGTGGCACCTAGCAGTGCATCACTGCTACCCAAGTCATCGGAATGGATATCGACATCGACATCCCCATCATCGCAACCAGGTACAGATGCATTACAGTCTCTTTGCCGAACTGATATCCGATTGGTCAAGTGTGTCATCACTTGCTTTTATCCAATCTCATGGCTATGACTAAATCAAGTCTAACCTGGGTATGGCCATACACTTTCAGTCATAGAACCATAGAGGAGCTCCATGGATATCATGCTTCCCTTAGAAAGAGGCAAATCCTATGTCTGTGCATTGACCTTCTCATATGGGTCGTAATATGCCCAATGACAACCGTTATTACTTCCCAACTATGGCAAGGCGTTAGGTTGTATGAAAGCATATCCCTAACCATATAGAATGGCCAATGACCTCAAGTTAAGGGATTAATGCATCTCCTATCACTTGTGAGAATAACTCGTGACACCAAGTTATTGCCTCACAGTGGGTCGGTCCAGTATATCCACCACTGATATACCCATATGCCTGCATTAGCACCTCGTGCCTAACCAGCCCATATACCAGTCTCACAAGTACCAGAGTTGTCCCATATCCACTTAGGTACATCGACTGGGGACAATCATTTGAGCACAGATCCAATCTGTCTCCAGGGACATTATCAAGTAAGTACATATTCGCAGATATATAGACAAACATAGATAATGACAATGCCAGAATGATATATATAAAATATCAATGTTGAAGTAGTACAAATAATGGACCAAAACTAGGTCCTAGGGCATATACACCAACATAAAACGCCTAGTACTTCCGGAGGACCCAGTACCACGCAGGCTGCAGCTGAGCCAGTTAGTTCTCCTAAGCTAGAGATTATTTCTGAGAGGCTTGCTGATAGGCTAGAGAGCCGTGATCAAAGGATCGCTAGACGGTATGTTAGGAAGCGTACCGGTCACTCTACTTCTGCCGGGGGGGGGGGGAGAGTTGCCCCACATTTATCTCCTATACCTGAGACCATAGAGACACCGGTGCACCCCCAGAGCCAGCTCCCCTTACAGTTAAGATGGAGCATGCTGACGAGCAGTAGACTACTTTTGCTCCTATGGATGTGGAGCAGGCTACCACATCTAAACCTCCTTCCGAATTACCAGAGTCTGTTGTTCGCACTGATATGGAGTCTATGGAGGTAGAGGACACTGTACTTGATTCAGTCTAGACTCTAGAGATTCCTTCTCCATTCTTAGCCCAGGGTGACTTTCCAGTAGCTAAGGCCACTACACTAGAGTTACCAGACGATGCGGAGGGATCTCCTGAGATTTTCACGGATCTACCAGAGATTTTCGTAGATATTCTTGTTCTGCCCTCATCACCATTAATTGCACCAAAGCCATCTAAGGCTCCAGAGGCAGCACCTCCGACACCTGAGGTACCACATATTCCTAAGGTGCCTGTCCGAGCTTCAGTACCATCAGCCCACTCACCGGAGATCGAGCTAGCATCACCTAAGCCATCTCCAGAGCCATTGTCACTAGAGGCAGCACCTCCAGTACTAGAGCCTATTATAGTTGAGAGGAGACGAGCATGATCTCCACCTCCTGTCCTAGTTTCCTATCCACGACAGATGCAATATAGGAGCTGGGATCAGGAGAGGAGGTATAGAGAGAGCTATGTCAGCTCGAGGGGTCCTTAGCAGTCGCTATTGGGATGACCAGACTCTTCAGACCCTAGGATTCTTCGATGACATCTGATGACACAAAAATTCATAGTTTATTTCGTATCATTTGATTGGTCTTTTTGAGTCATATTCATGCTCTTTTGCTTATTTTTATGCCTTATTTATTAAATATTTCAGAATCTACACCTTTTCTCGTTTTTGATCATTTTCAGGTCAGAAGGCATCATTTTAATGAATTTTTAAGCAAACCAAGTGCATAAACAAATTCTAATTATCAATAGGAGATTACACATGAAATTTCACGCAAATTGGAGCTTCCGGCAAAATTACGGCCCCTGCCATAATTTTTATTACGGGCCGTGGTTTTACTGAACTTATAGAATAAACCATGGCACTGCCGTAATCAATTTTCTGTGCCGTAATTTTTGATGAATTCTGTCTAGAGAAAAATACGGCACTACTGTAATTGTATTACAACCAGTCATTCTTTTCAGTTTCTTTGCATAAAGAATTACGGCACTACCGTAATCATTATTACGGGCCGTAATTATAATCCAGGTGGCCGATTCTGCCCGATTCTTCCGGAGTTACTATAGCTCGATTTTTGCGTCGTTGATTCCAGTAAATTTCGACCACCATTTCAAAAACCAAAAGAAGGAAAAACTCTATAAGAAGTGTTGGGAAACCCCGGGGATTTTAAAATTTTAAAGACATGCACAGCGAAAGAAATCCCCGAAACAAGCCAATCCCAAAAACCCCGAAGATCGAGTCATGCGAAGGAATTGACACGGTGA
Source organism: Costus lasius (assembly GCA_027563935.2). Taxonomy (NCBI): domain Eukaryota; kingdom Viridiplantae; phylum Streptophyta; class Magnoliopsida; order Zingiberales; family Costaceae; genus Costus; species Costus lasius. Next base: position 56,548,702 of record CM050454.1, on the reverse strand, counting down.
GTAGGAGATGATACCTTGAAGCGAAGCAAAGGATGCGATGCAGGGGCCCAAATGTTCGCCCTCAGTAGTCTCGCACACAGCCAACGCTCGAGTTCTCTTCTTCCATGCCCAGAGCTAGCCTCGGGAAGAAGATCCACACCCTTTTGGGAATTCTCCTCAAACACTTGCGCCACCCTCACAGAGAATGCGCCAAGATGAGTAGAGACGATGGAATAATTTACCAAGGTCCAACCTTGCAGTCACCCAGAGGAGAGGGAGGAATAGAGAAGGCGCCAAGGAGAGAACTCTTCCAAAGAATGAAGTAGTCGCCAACTCCTCTCCCACTCTTCTTTTATTCAAATCATGTGACCTTTGGTATTCTGAAATAAATTTAGAATTAATCTCTGAATTAATTCATCATTAATTATAGAATTAAATTTAGAATTAAACTCTGAATTAAAGCCTCATGATGACCCATTAAAATTTTGATTTAAAGTTTCAAAATGGCCATTAATAGCATGACTCTTCAAATTCAGAATTAATTACAAAATTAAATACAGAATTTAATTCCCAGAATTAAATGTAGCATTTGATTCACCATGATGTCTATTGGGCCTCACAACTGATAGTACCCCTTAAACTAAGGGGGGTCCCCTTCTAGGGGGAGCGAAAACCCTAGGCAGTGGCGCATAAAATTTTTGGGCAGCGGATTAGGGTTTCAAGAATCGGTTCATGTGATATGATCAACCAAATGGAAACGATTGCATGTAAGAGATAAAACTCATACCATAGCCATTTCGAATGGCGCCTAGGAAGCAAAGATCAAAGCAGATCTTCTCCAGAGGTGACGCACACAGTTGATGTCGCCTACTCCTCTTTGCGATCCTTGTGCTAGCAAGATCCAAAGAAGTCTTTGATCGAAAATGAGAAAGGGATGAAGAGATCTTTTCTTTGCCGATTTCTCCTCCAAATCCAAGGCGTCGTCACCCACGGAAAAACAACAACGAGGAATGCGTTCAACTGGCGAGAATAGAGAGAGCACTCTCTTTCGAACGTGAGTCTCTCCAAGTGGAGATCATGGTTGCTAAAAATAGCACCACTAACCGCCCAACATGTTCACGCCAAGTGAACTTGTCGCCAATGCTTGAACCATTTTGGTTTAATTTAATTTTGGTTCAATTACCAAATAAACCAAACGACATGGCCTAGATCATATTAAAACCCTAAGGTTCCAGATCTAGCCGTTGATCTCTATGATGCTCCTGATCTGACCGATCTAGCATCTCTTCTCTCGATCGAAGCTTACCGATCTCAAGCCCTAATCAATCAAACATGATCAGACCAGATCTCACTCACAATCAGAGATTAAATCCCTTTAAACTGAACCCGAAACAATTCAGTCCACACGATCTGACTTAAGTAAGCCATATCATCAATTGTGCGACCCTGAGGGTTTCCTTAAAACATCGGTAACGATAATTTACATTATCACAACCAGTGAGGGGTATCTAGCAACACATCACTGTCTCCCGATATCAAGGAAAGAGTCTTCCAAGACTTCACCCAAAAACAGCACAAGTGTGAATCAATTCACAAAGCATACATATTTCCTTTGCCACTGGATGTTCTTATTGGACAAGCCTGTCAAGCTCGTAACTCCAATATGATGAGCATGATTAGAACAGATGATCACTGTCACCTGGGTATGGCCATACACTCTCTCAATCATCTCATCCAGGGGGCCCCTTTAGAACATCACACTCCTTAAACAAGGAGACGGCAATCCTATGTCTATCACTAGTGCTCTAACCTGATTCAAGCTCACCATCCAAGATAGTCTATAATCATTATGTTTCAAATGATATTGAACTACCTCAAAACAATGACAATCATCATTTAGAAAACACAAGTGATCTCAAGTCAGAGGAAATGTGCCACTTGTCTTAATCAAGGAATATTCACATTGTGACAAACAATTGAACATCCTAGTAGGGTCTGTCCAGTACATCCCATGTACCCATGAGTCTACATCTTATTCCATGCTCGAAGCATCCTATAAGATTAGAACACATATTAGTCTTAACCATATCGAGGCTGTCTCATGTTTACCAAGATATATCGACTAAGGACATAATAGCATGTCAGCCCAGCTGAACAGCTTTGAGACATTATTCAGAAGAACATATATTGCAGCAGACAATGTAGCTAACTGAATAACAACCATGCCTTTATAAACACATAGAGTTTATTACATGATACTTGTTACATTCCCATAGGCCTCAAACATTAGCCTTAAGGGCATACCCCAACAATCTCCCACTTGCACTTAATCTAATGGTTGAGAAATCTCAAACCCATATTATTACAGTGCTTCTCATGCTTCTGCTGCGCCAGAGGCTTGGTAAGCGGGTCTGCCAGATTGTCATCTGTATGAACCTTGCATACTTTGATCTCGCCACGATCTATGATCTCCCTGATCAAATGAAACCGTCTCTGTATGTGCTTGGACTTCTGGTGCGACCGTGGTTCCTTTGCCTGTGCGATTGCTCCAGTGTTATCACAGAAGATAACCAAAGGATCTGCACACGAAGGAACGACACCAAGTTCTCTCACGAACTTACGAATCCACACTGCCTCCTTGGATGCTTCCGAGGCTGCAACATACTCGGCTTCTGTTGTGGAATCAGCAACAGTTGACTGTTTGAAACTTTTCCACACCACTGCACCTCCATTCAAGCTAAAAACATAGCCTGATTGCGATCGGAAATCATCCTGGTCAGACTGGAACGAAGCGTCAGTATATCCTTCAATACTGAGTTCTTCCTGACCACCATATATCAAGAACATATCTTTGGTCCTCCGCAGATATTTTAAAATGTTCTTGACTGCAATCCAGTGCGCCATACCTGGATTACTCTGGTAACGACTGGTTACGCTTAACCCGTAAGCAACGTCTGGGCGAGTACACAACATCGCATACATTATAGAACCAATAGCCGAAGCATAAGGCGTATTGTTCATTTCATCTTTCTCAGTCTGTGTTTGAGGACACTGACTCTTAGAAAGATTCAGACCATGTCTGACTGGAAGATATCCTCGCTTAGAATTCTCTAAGTGAAATCTCTCCAGGACCTTATCGATGTAAGTACTCTGGCACAGCCCGAGAAGCCTCTTAGATCTATCCCTGTAGATCTTCACACCTAACACATAGGCTGCTTCTCCTAGATCTTTCATCTGGAAACATTTCCTCAGCCATGCCTTAACAGCATGCATTTCAGGAATGTCGTTTCCAATGATCAAGATATCATCGACGTAGAGGACTAGGAAAGTAATCACGCTCCCACTAAACCTCTTATATACACACGGGTCATCCTCGTTCTTGATGAAACCAAATTCAGTAACTGATTCATCAAAACGAATATTCCAGCTTCTTGATGCTTGTTTAAGTCCATAAATGGACTTCTTTAACTTGCATATTTTATGACGATCTGCTGGATTAGTGAAACCTTCTGGTTGTGTCATATACACATCCTCATCCAGATTTCCATTAAGGAAAGCTGTTTTCACATCCATCTGCCAAATCTCATAATCATAATATGCAGCTATCGCGAAAAGAATCCGAATAGACTTAAACATGGCTACAGGTGAGAAAGTTTCATCATAATCTATCCCGTAGATTTGTTTGAAACCTTTCGCAACTAGCCTGCCTTTATAGGTAACTACGTTACCATCCATGTCAATCTTCATCTTGAAGATCCATTTACAGCCTATAGGGATAACTCCCGGAGGCGGATCAACCAAATCCCAGACTTGGTTATCTGACATGGAGTCCATCTCGGCGCGCATAGCCTCAAGCCATCTCGCTGACTCTGGTCCACTGACCGCATCCGCATAAGTAAGGGGTTCATCATTGTCAATGATGTAGACTCCGTCATAGCGCTCAGGCTGTCGACGAATCCTACCCGATCTTCGCGGTTCCCGTGATGTCTGAGCCTCAGGTTGTTCAATAACCTGTTCTACCGGCTCAGGCTCATCCAACTGTGCTTGATCACTTTGTCCTTCTTCTGGATTCTCATCCAGCTTTATTTCTCTCCCACTGGCCTCTTGCAGAAGAAACTCCTTCTCAAGAAATATGGCCGTCCGAGCAACAAAAACCTTGTTCTCATTGGGATCGAAGAAATAATAACCCTTAGTTTCCTTAGGGTAACCGACAAAGATACATTTGTCAGATCTGCTCTCTAGTTTCCCAGAGGCGAGCTTTTTAACATAAGCCTCGCAACCCCAGATCCTGATAAATGTCAAGCTCGGCTGTTTCCCATACCATAACTCATATGGCGTCTTTGAAACGGCCTTGGATGGCACTCGGTTTAGTACCTTTGCAGCTGTTTCCAGCGCAAAACCCCAAAAGGAGTATGGAAGAGTAGCCTGACTCATCATAGAACGAACCATATCAAGTAACGTTCTATTTCTCCTCTCGGACACACCATTCCATTGCGGTGTTCCTGGTGGAGTGAGCTGTGAGATAATCCCACACTCCTTTAGATAGTCAGTAAATGCATGACTTAGGTATTCACCACCTCGATCTGAGCGAAGTGCCTTGATATTACGGCCTAGCTGATTTTGTACTTCATTCTTGAACTCTTTGAACTTGTCAAAAGATTCACTCTTATGTCTCATCAGATAGACATACCCATATCTACTGAAATCATCAGTAAATGTAATGAAGTACTGATAGCCACCTCTGGCATGTTTACTAAATGGCCCACACACATCACTGTGTATGAGGTCAAGTAAACCTGAAGCCCTTTGACCTTTATTAGGAAAAGGTGACTTCGTCATTTTACCCATCAAACAAGCTTTGCATGTATCAATCTCCTTATAGGAGAATGATCCCAGCAGTCCATGATCATGCAACCGCTTAATGCGTTTCTCGTTAATATGGCCTAAACGACTATGCCATAGCAAGGTGCTGTCATCAGCATACTTGGCTTTCTTAATATCAACATTCTGTATAGAACTTTCCATGTCCAACATGAATAACCCATTATTAATTGAACCAGTTGCATAAACAATATTATCATATGACAAAACACACTTTGAAATATTGCATTCAAAGGAAAACCCCTTCCTGACAAGAGCAGGAATGGAGATAATATTTTTAGTTATACTGGGAACAAAATAACAACTGTTTAGTTCCAATACAATTCCAGATGGTAAAGTAATGAAGTAGTCTCCTACAGCAACAGCAGCAACCCGTGCCCCGTTTCCAACGCGTAGGTCCACCTCATGCTGTCCCACCTGCCTTCTTCTCTTGAGTTCCTGCACATTTGAACAAATGTGAACTCCACATGCAGTGTCCAACACCCATGATACAGAAGAAGAATACATGACCTCAGTCACGAATATACCTGAGCCAGAAGCAAAGCTTCCCCTCTTATCTCCTTGGAGCGCTTTACAGTCCTTTTTCCAGTGACCCAGCTGGCCACAGTGGAAACACCTGTATTCCTTAGACCGCTTCACCTTCTGCTTCAGAGCCTTGCTGTAATTCTTGACCGGGGCCTTGCCCTTCTTCCCCTTCTTCTTGTTCCTGGAAGGAACCATCAAGACAGAGGTTGAAGGCTTACCCTTCAGAGTTTCCTCAGTGGTCAAGAGCATATTCAGCAGCTCTGCCGGAGTACAATCGATTTTGTTCATATTAAAATTAATAATGAACGCGTCGAATGATGGCGGGAGAGACTGCAGAATAATGTCCACAGCAAGCTCCTGGTTGATGGTATGCCCCAGTTTCTCTAGAGCCTCCTTGTGCCCAATCATCTTGAGCACGTGAGCTCCCACTGGGCTCCCTTCAGCCAGTTTGCTCTGAAAGAAGAGCTTCGTCAAATTATAGCGTTCAGTCCTCGCCTGTGCAGCATACAACATCTTGAGGTTTGTAATCATGTCTCTAGCCGACATGTCCTCATGCTGACGCTGCAGCGGTGGCGTCATAGACGCTAACATCAGGCAAGCGACATCAATGCTATCATTGACGTGCTTTTCATAGGCTTCCCGAACCGCCCTTGCGGCGTTCGGAGCGGGCTGCGGCGGTATCGCCGTCTCGAGGACATACAGTTTCCTCTCTGCCTTAAGAACGATCTTAAGGTGTCCAAACCAGTCAGAGAAGTTCGGCCCAGCAAACTTCTCTCTTTCCAGTAGGGATCGCACATTGAAGTTCATGGTGTTCGTTGCTGCAGGTATCTACAACAATGCAAGAACAGCAAGGTCAGTATCAATGTATAAGAATCAATCAGGACTTAAGAAAGATTCTTTTTCTCACTATTTTATCAGGCGTGAAAAATCCAGCAAAACAGCCCGAAAGAGTAGAACTCTTTTAGTGAGATGGGATCCAGATTTCATACTTGGTCTCCGCGTCCCGCTCAGGCGAGATAAGATGCACAGAGAGTACAAGCACTAGTTTCTGGTAGGCAGTCCCTGCCGATCGCCAACCCGTGCGATTCCCCTTCATCTGGGCAGTCCAGCAGACTGTGCCAACTGAGTTGGTACAACACAATCTCTGACCCCACAGATGGCTGCCTCCATGTGCTACCATATGCGCCACATATGTAGCCTACACGGTCAAGCTGACCCGACCTACTCCCTGGACCACCATGTGCTATGCTGAGCAACGAGAAGGGATAAATCCCTGCTCTGTAACACACAGGTGTAATCCCGCACCGTCTGAAGATAGATGGACGTGCCCACTGAGTGGGTACAACACGGCTCCAACGATAATCAGAACAGTGAGGTTTCGCGTCAGAAGGCTTACGAGCTTGATATTTAATCGTTGGATTTTAACGGTCTTTTATCTTCTTGCCTATCATGCAATTCCTATGGTGATAGCAGAAGATAAATTTACTCATGCAATTCTAATATAAAGCAATAAAAGAAAGCATGTGTCTTTTGTGGTAAAAGCCCATAGCCCTAGTGAGACCTTAACCTAACTTAAGTCTACACTTGCTCTTTATGGGTCTTTAGCTGCTCATCTGGCCCAAACCTGGGCCCAAGCGCCAACTGCAGCTCTGGTGCGCCCACCAGGAATTTGCGCCTGGTCCTAGGGTCGAACCCTAGACCTCCCACCTGGTCCAGCCACTGCTGCATGCGCTTCTGCCAAGTGTGCATTGTGCTCTTGTCTAATTAAATTACAAATTTAACTATCTAGACAAGAGTGACACGCAGGTCACTTTCACATTATAAATTAATTAAAATTGTGATACGCAGATCACATAAAGAAAATTAATTTACAACATATAATCCAGGCACGCAGGCCCCAGCACAGCACACATTAAAAACGGGCAGCCCACATAAGACTAAATAAACAAGCAGATGCAACAACCATCATGTGATCCAGTCAGGAAAAATAAATTTTTAAAAAAAACCCCTTGGGATCGATTTTTTTTTTTTTTTTTTTTTTTTTTTTAATTTTTCCTTATTTGCCCCACAACCTTACAATGGTCCATTACTAGGGATCCACTCATCCAACCTAGTCAGATCCACTGCCCTAGCATGCACCAAGTCCTAACTGACTTGAGTCGACCAAAAGGTCAACCATGCATGCACCAAGGCTGAACGACCACACTGAGGTCTGGCAAGCGGGCGTGACCCCGGGCCTAACTCAGGTGCGTTCATCAGTTGTCTCAATCAGACATCGCTACACACCTGTCTGCAGTCGACCTATAGCCACCACAGGCATGCGCCAAGGTGCTAACTGGTCGACCCATTCAGGCTGTCAGATAGTCTGATCAGACATGTTTGGATCTAACCTAGGGGGTGACTTCAACCCTAATAACCCATCTAAGGGTTTAATGTAGGAGCATTAGATCTAAGGTGAAACGCGCATGTGATCAAGGTTTTAGAAAAACGTACAAAAACATGCGCCAACAACAACATGCGCAATGGAGAAAATAACATCTATACAAATCATGAATTTTCGCCAACTTAGATAATCGCATGTAACCTATAGATCTATTATAATGCGCATACATGGATCATATGACATATCATGGCAATCATAAACAAGCATGAAACATCAGGCTCTGATACCAATTGATAGTACCCCTTAAACTAAGGGGGGTCCCCTTCTAGGGGGAGCGAAAACCCTAGGCAGTGGCGCATAAAATTTTTGGGCAGCGGATTAGGGTTTCAAGAATCGGTTCATGTGATATGATCAACCAAATGGAAACGATTGCATGTAAGAGATAAAACTCATACCATAGCCATTTCGAATGGCGCCTAGGAAGCAAAGATCAAAGCAGATCTTCTCCAGAGGTGACGCACACAGTTGATGTCGCCTACTCCTCTTTGCGATCCTTGTGCTAGCAAGATCCAAAGAAGTCTTTGATCGAAAATGAGAAAGGGATGAAGAGATCTTTTCTTTGCCGATTTCTCCTCCAAATCCAAGGCGTCGTCACCCACGGAAAAACAACAACGAGGAATGCGTTCAACTGGCGAGAATAGAGAGAGCACTCTCTTTCGAACGTGAGTCTCTCCAAGTGGAGATCATGGTTGCTAAAAATAGCACCACTAACCGCCCAACATGTTCACGCCAAGTGAACTTGTCGCCAATGCTTGAACCATTTTGGTTTAATTTAATTTTGGTTCAATTACCAAATAAACCAAACGACATGGCCTAGATCATATTAAAACCCTAAGGTTCCAGATCTAGCCGTTGATCTCTATGATGCTCCTGATCTGACCGATCTAGCATCTCTTCTCTCGATCGAAGCTTACCGATCTCAAGCCCTAATCAATCAAACATGATCAGACCAGATCTCACTCACAATCAGAGATTAAATCCCTTTAAACTGAACCCGAAACAATTCAGTCCACACGATCTGACTTAAGTAAGCCATATCATCAATTGTGCGACCCTGAGGGTTTCCTTAAAACATCGGTAACGATAATTTACATTATCACAACCAGTGAGGGGTATCTAGCAACACATCACTGTCTCCCGATATCAAGGAAAGAGTCTTCCAAGACTTCACCCAAAAACAGCACAAGTGTGAATCAATTCACAAAGCATACATATTTCCTTTGCCACTGGATGTTCTTATTGGACAAGCCTGTCAAGCTCGTAACTCCAATATGATGAGCATGATTAGAACAGATGATCACTGTCACCTGGGTATGGCCATACACTCTCTCAATCATCTCATCCAGGGGGCCCCTTTAGAACATCACACTCCTTAAACAAGGAGACGGCAATCCTATGTCTATCACTAGTGCTCTAACCTGATTCAAGCTCACCATCCAAGATAGTCTATAATCATTATGTTTCAAATGATATTGAACTACCTCAAAACAATGACAATCATCATTTAGAAAACACAAGTGATCTCAAGTCAGAGGAAATGTGCCACTTGTCTTAATCAAGGAATATTCACATTGTGACAAACAATTGAACATCCTAGTAGGGTCTGTCCAGTACATCCCATGTACCCATGAGTCTACATCTTATTCCATGCTCGAAGCATCCTATAAGATTAGAACACATATTAGTCTTAACCATATCGAGGCTGTCTCATGTTTACCAAGATATATCGACTAAGGACATAATAGCATGTCAGCCCAGCTGAACAGCTTTGAGACATTATTCAGAAGAACATATATTGCAGCAGACAATGTAGCTAACTGAATAACAACCATGCCTTTATAAACACATAGAGTTTATTACATGATACTTGTTACATTCCCATAGGCCTCAAACATTAGCCTTAAGGGCATACCCCAACAACAACTTATTGTCATGGCCCATTGGGCCTCACGCCTCAACTGGGCTTCACGCCGATTGGGCTTGGCGGCCCATTAGTCCATGCTCCATGCTTAGACATCATTTGGCTGGCCCATTTGACCCAATTCGCCTATTTGGCCTATTTGGCCCAAAATGAAGTTAGGTCTAATAAGTTCCTTCCATCTCATCAGGCACAATGGCGTTGATGAATTCTCCTAAAAAGATCTGAGTTATCCAATAACTCGATCATAAGGCTACTCGATCAATCTGAGAACTCGAGTTTCAAGTTGTGTGACCTTGTAGATTCCTCTGACGTTGGCAGTGATGAACTCAGGTCATCACAAGTAGTGAAGGGCACCTAGCAGTGCATCGCTGTTACCCAAGTCTTCGAAATGGATATCAACATCGCCATCCCCATCATCGCAACAAGATACCAATGCATTATAGTCACTTTGCCAAACTGATATCCAATTGGACAAAGTGTGTCACCACTTTGTTTTCATCCAATCTCATGGTCATGACTAGATCAGGCTTTCACTGAAAGTCCCCTTCAAGGGGGAGCGCAAGGGGGTAAAAACCCTAAAGGGGGCGGCGCATGTAATATTTCTAGGGGTTTCACCCACAAGATCGCATGTAGTTCATATGATTAACTTGTATAAACGAAAAGATCTCAAAGGGATCATACCAACGCCATTAGATTGGATGTCGGCTTGGAAGCAAAGACCAAAAGAGATCTTCTCCACAAGTGACGCACACAAAATGATGTCGCCTACCCCTTGTGATCCTTGTGCTAGCAAGATTCTTCAAGGGTCCTTGCCGTATGGAAGGGGAGAGAACTTCTTGCATGGCGAGACCTCCTTCTCTTGTTTGCGTGAATTGATCACCACCAAAAGAGAAAAGCATTCACAAGAGATGATAGGCGAGAGTGTAATCTTCCACTCTAATGTGGAGGCGTTACTTACATTCAATTTGGAAACCGATTTCCCAAAATGGTAAGTACTCAAAGCCTCATGCGTTCACTCCAAGTGAACCATCGAATCTTCTCTTTGAACCAAGCGTTCACATAGTGAACCGGTTCATTGATTTGGTTCAATTGTATTTGGTTCATCAAACCAAGCCAAGCCATGGTCTAGACCTTCTATGAACCAAATGGCTCATGATCTAACCGTTCATCTCCTGATGCTCTTGATCTCACCGATCTAGCATCCAATCTCTCGATCGAAGCTTACCGATCTCAAGCCCTAATCAATCAAACATGATCAGACCAGATCTCACTTACAATCAGAGACTAAAGCCCTTTAAACTGAACCCAAACAATTCAGTCCACACGATCTGACTTAAGTAAGCCATATCATCAAATTGTGCGACCCTGAGGGTTTCCTTTAAATGTCGGTAACGATAACTTACGTTATCACGATCAGTGAGGGGTATCTAGCAACACATCACTGTCTCCCGATATAAAGGAAAGAGTCTTCCAAGACTACACCCAAACCACAGCACAAGTGTGAATCCACTTCACTAGGCATACATGTTTCCTTTGCCACTGGATGTTCTTATTGGACAAGCGTGTCGAGCCTGTAGCTCCAATATGATGAGCATGATTAGATCAGATGAACATAGTCACTTGGGTATGGCCATACACTTTCTCAATCATCTCATCCGGGGGGCCCCTTTAGAACATCACACTCCTTAAACAAGAAGACGGCAATCCTATATCTATCACTAGTGTCCTAACCTGACTCATGATCATTATCCAAGATAGTCTATAACCATTATTTCTCAAATGATATTGAACTACCTCAAAACAATGACAATCATCATTTAGAAACACAAGTGATCTCAAGTCAGAGGACATGTGCCACTTGTAGCAAACAAGGATTATTCGCATTGTGACAAGCAATTGAATATCCTAGTAGGGTCTGTCCAGTACATCCAATGTACCCATGAGTCTACATCTTATTCCATGCTCGAAGCATCCTATAAGATTAGAACACATATTAGTCTCAATCATAGCAAGGCTGTCTCATGTTCACCAAGATATCTCGACTAAGGACATATAGCATGTCAGCCCAGCTGAACAGCATTGAGACATTATTCAGAAGCACACTTATTGCAGCAGACAATGTAACATACTGAATAACAACCATTGCCTTTATAAACATAAAAGTTTATACATGATAATGAAAGAATCCCAAGGCCTCAAACATTAGCCTTAAGGGCATACCCCAACATTCACCTGGGTATGGCCATACACTTTCAGTCATGCAACCATAGGGGGGCCCCGTGGATATAAAGCTTCCCGCAGGAAGGGGCAAATCCTATGTCTGTCCATTGATCTTCCCATATGGGTCGTGACATACCCAATGACAACCGTTATGACCTCCCAACTATGGCGAGGTGTTAGGTTGTGTCAAAGCATGTCCCTAACCATATAGAAGAGTCAATGACCTCAAGTCAAGGGATCAATGCATCTCCTGTGACTTGTGAGCTTAACTCATGACACCAAGTTAGAGCCACACAGCGGTTCGGTCCATTAAATCCACCACTGATATACCCATATGCCTAGGTTAGCACCCCATGCCTAACCAGCTCATATACTAGTCTCACACGTACCAAAGCTATCCCTTATCCACTCAGGTACTTGACTCGATGATGCAGGAGCAAACGGGCCCATGAACACACTTGAGGGCGGCCCAATCCCTCCAAAAGACACTTGGGGAGACTCCCCAGGACCCGAGGAATTTTCCTCAGAATTTTTACCTTAGTTAGGGCTCCCCAAACCCCGACACGGCCAGGCCGTACGTCCCGTCACGGCCGTGATACAGTTGCCCAAAGACGCGAACGCCGAACACGGCCGTGCTCCTGATCACGGGCAAGCCGTGCCCGGTTCTGTGGATTTCAGTAACTCCCATCACAGCCGTTCTCCTGATCACGGGCAAGCCATGCCCGGTTCTGTGGATTTCAGCAACTCCCATCACGACCATGCTCCTAATCACGGGCAAGTCATGCTCGGTTATGTGGATTTCAGCAACTACCATCAAGGCCGTGCTCCTAATCACGGGCAAGCCGTGCCCGGCTTTGTGGACTTCGCCCACTCCGAACACGGCCGTGCTCACCAGCATGGCCAGGCCGTGTCCGCCCCTGGAGAGGTGTTGCAGCCCCTACGACCCCACTTCGATGTGCACCGCCCTCCCTACCATTTTTCTCCACCCCATGACGACCCAAAGGAGCCCAACAAGGTGGAAGTCCGGGGATGCCAATGCCAAAGTAAGCCCCTGGACCATTTCTTGGGCGTCATTAGCCCTCTTTCCATCCATACCGAAGGGGCGCAGCCCAAGGGCACTACGAGTCAACCCCCTGAAGATCCAACTCCAAGTGAGCCGCGTAATCTGATTAGCAACACGGCCCAAGACTGAGCTACGACGGTGGTAACCCAGCCCACAACATCGAAGTTCTGCTGCTTTATCGCCGTATGCTCGGAGAGTGTCTAAACCGCCCCCGTACGAAGACGCAGGATCGTGCTACCAGCTTCGAAGAATATTAGGTACTAGTTTGTTAATTTTCGTCTTGTAGTTGCAGCTTGACCACATTTGTGGCTTGCAAGAGTTGGTAGGTGCTTAAAGTACAGTGTCCCTTGTGTATTTTGTTTGTTTCCTCCCCTCTTACTCTATAAAAGAGGAGGTAGGGCTAAGGGTTGAGCAGTTCTCTTTGGTGTTTGAGAGATCTCTTGGTGAGCTTAGAGTCGCCAGCGGTTGTGAAGACAAGCCGGAGTCTTGCCTTCGTCGTGTTTGGGTCAAAGACGTCTCTTCAATTCCAAGTTGTTCCGCTATTAGTTGCTACATCAATTCTAGTATCAGAGGAAGTTGCACGTTCGATTCTTATCGTTCGCACGATCCCTCAACATCGCATTGCATATTTCTGCATCCGTTCGGTGTTTTCAGCATTTTACCTTAGTTGTCTCCCCCTTGTTTGTGCCTGGTGACTACGCGGTCACAAATTATGTCGTCCCAATACCCGGAAACCATCCACGAAACCCAAGAGTTGGTTCAGCCTTCGGAAGGGGCTAACACCTGGTTAGAGTCTATGATTGCGCTTGAGGCGCGGATCGATGCGAAGCTTGATGCGCTGTCCATGCGAGTGGACGCTCAACAAGCAAGCATCTTCTTGGGGAATCGGTTGTGCATTCCCCATTCTTCGCTTCGAGATCATCTTTTGCTCGAGCTGTTGGTGTATATGCCCTGAAGACCAATGTATGGACATGGACAGGCATTGTTTGAATGTACTTTGATAGATCTATTACTCTTTATATAGGCATGGTCGTAATTATGCAGACTTCTCTACCTGCGTTGATGTATTGAGTTGCACGTATAATGTCCCAGGAGTTTGGATTGGATCCATTCTCATAAGAAATCCCTAGACAAGGTACCTTAGCAGATATGGGACAGCTTTGGTACATGTGAGACTGGTGTATGGGCTGGTTAAGTGCGGGGGCATGGTAACGCAGACATACAGGTGCATTGGATGCACTAGAGTGATCCACCGTGAGGATTGACTTGTCTAGTCAACAAGTCAATCTCACATGCAAGAGGTTTGCATTGATCCTTAGACTTGAGGTATTCATGTCTAGATTTGATGATGGGTATGCTTTGATACAGTCTTACGTCTCTCCGTAATTGGGGGACCAAAACGACTGTCATTGGGCATGTCATAAGTCACGTAGAGACATGGATGACCAATAGTAGGATTTGCCCCTTCCTTATTAGAAGCATGATATCCACTCGGGGCACCCCACCTTATTGGTGCATGACAGGAATGTGTGGCCACACTTGTTGAGTCATGACCAAAGCATTGGATTGATAAATTTGAGACTAATCCAATGGTAGGATATCAGTTTAGGCAAAGGGATCTATAATGCAATGGGAATCCTCATTGCTTGTTAGGAGTTGTTGCCATAATGACTTAAGTCCTATGACATGAGTAGTAGTGATGTGTTGCTAGATACCCCTCACTACTTATGATGTTTACATCATTGCCATCGTCATATGGATCCTGCGGGGTCACACGCAATAGACTCTTGACGTTGCTTTAATCAGAAGCCTTAGGATCAAGTTATTGGATAACTTGGATCCATTTGGAAGATTTCATCAGCGCCAATGGGCCTGATGAGTTGGAAGAAAATTATTGGAGCCAAACTTCATTTTTTTGGCAGGTTGACCCGAAATTGACCTAGTTTGGTCACATTTGGATTAGGGTTGCATTGGATTGGATCCAATGGCTTAATCAACCATACCATGAAGTTTGGGCTAGCTCATTATCCAATGAGGCCCAATAATAAGTTGTTGTGAAGAGATTAAAGGCTAAAAGGGCATAATGGGGAGAAATCTCACCCCATTGGCGCCTAAGGGCATAATGGGGTGAGGGAGGCGCCTTTGCTTCATTATGGAAGTAAAGGGCACCTAGCCCTTCTTCCTAGGATGGAATGCATGCTTTTAACGCATCTCTTGGGCTGATATGGCTATAGGGCAAATAAGGATAGGTTGAATGAGGTTTATGGCAAAGTCTTGGAGACTTTCCTTGCCACAAACCCCCTTCATCCTAGCCGCCCACTTGGCATGATCTTGGCCCTCCCTAAACCGCCTCTTGCCCTTATAAATAAGACCCTAGTCGCCCCCTCTAAAAAGGTTAACTCCTTGGAGGCGTGAAGACACAAAGAGAGGCGTGAGCAAGGGCAAAGGGTGACAACTTAAAGGTGGCACAACCCTTCTTCCTCCTTGAAGCCGCAAGCCTTCTTCTCCTTCTTCACCTCTTGACATAACTTGGAGAAGGGCTTGGTGGCGACATCTCTTGGAGAGAATTGGAAGCTTAGGGTGGCGACAACTTGAGAGCTTGGAGCTCTCCTTCTTCATCAAGGAGCGCAATCTCCTTCTTCCTTGGAGCCGAAAGTTCTTCCTCTTCCTCTCTTCTTTGGTGCATGGATTCTTTGTGCTTGGTGGCGTCTTCTTGCCACAAGCCCTCATCATTCCTTGGCCATAGGGGCACCTTGGAGGTGGCGCAAGCATAGAAGAAGAGGGAAATCCTTGGCGGCATCTTCCCTATCCCCTCCTTGGCGCAAATTCTCTTGAAGGTGGCGCAAGTGAGGTGAAGGCTTGATTCTCTTCCCGAGGCTAGCACCAAGCGTGGAAGGGAGCAACGATCAAGGAGTCGATGCGTGGATACTTGTAGAGGGCGAGCACTTGATCGTCTTCAACATGGCTTCGGCAACTAGACAAGCAAAAGAGGTACATCTCTAACACATCCTTGTGTCTTCTCTCTCGCATGGATCCTTGGGACCGGAATATGTTTCGGGTGTAATGATCCTTCCGCTGCGTCCTGGGACTGCAAAATTTTAAATTACACCCGGTATTCCCTAACAGTGGTATCAGAGCTACTTGCGAGAAACAGAAGGTGTATGTTTGCTTGTATAAAAATTTTTGAAAATTTTTCATCTATTCATGCGCGTTTCACGTAGAAAGCGTTTTCATCCAGACCTCTCTTCTCATCTTTGTGGCCGAAACTTGGATTTTGTTTGTGATTGATTTAAGACCAAAGGCGCACGTGGTTTTGTCAAGTAGGACGTGCATTGTGTCTTCGGACTGGCCGGGTCTCTTGATCTGACAAAACTGCCAGCCGATAGGGTCTATGAAATCATCATGGAACTTGATCTAAATATGGCATAAATTTGGTTAAGAGAGTGCTTTGGATGATGTTGGCGCATAAGGTGCTAAAATTTGATTTTTTTCGGATTTTCAAATTTTACATGCGCCACTCGATTGGGTTGATATGGTCATAGCGAGTGCCCTCCTGTGTTGTGATGTGGAAGCATGTTTCCACTTGTGATGAATGCTTGTAAAAACTCTTTCCACCTGCGTGTGGTTCTCTCCCTATCTTGTTGTAAAGAATTTTTCATCTTGTTTAGAATAGATGTAGAATTACATGATAGGTTAAGGCTTCATCTTGACAATAAGGAGTCTTCTTCAATCGGAGTCAGAAGTGGTGCCAGCTTTGGAAGCGTGGTGATGGACTTGCGGCTGAAGGAAGGACACTTGCTTTCGGCTTCTGGCATGGGCTAATCTGCTTTAGGGACTCGCAACCCTTGGATGCACGATAACATGTCACATGGCTCGTGACAATTTATGTGTATGAAAAGGGCTATGACCATATCGACCAAACTAGCATGCCTGTGATGGTTTATTATTTTGTCCATAGCATGCCTGTGATGTTTTTCCTTTGCTGCCATAACCATAGGAAAACTGCATGCTAGAAAAGAATAAAATAAACATGAAAAAACTCTCATTGAAATATCAAGTCAATAGCCTTCTAACGCATAGCCCTCATCAAACTATCGATTGGTGGTGTTGTGAACTGTTTCCCACCCTCGTGGGACACACCCACTTATCTTTAGAAGGTGTGAGGTGAAAGATTTCCCCAGTCCAGTTTTAACCTAGGCGTGCCTTCGCAAGGAATTCGTTGGCCCTGGGCATAACGGTTAGGACCAGACTTGACTAGTTTTCATATGTCACTGACATGATGAATCGCTAGAGGCAGCTGTTGAGAGGATGGGGTTCTGTGTTGTATCCAGCCCTCGCTGGACACAGAGCGCCTAGTCTGTCTTAACTAAGAGGAGTTGTGCACGACACAATTCGCTGGCATGCCTACCTAAGGAAGCATGGGATTCTCTGTGCATCCCAACTCACCCTCGTGAGTCGCAGAGACCTCATGTGAAATTAGGATCCTACTCACTTATTTCCATGTTGAGTTTGAGAGTTCTCAACTTGTTTTGAAAGTAGTGGGAGCATAGCATTTAAATTTAAAGTCCTTGTTAAATGCTTTATCATAGTACTTATTTTACTTATTTGCTTATTGTAGATCGCATCTCCTGATCTAAGATTGAAACTTTATAAAAATAAGTTGGATGGGACAAACTGGACAAATTGGTTCAAGATTTTGTCCAAGATACTGGAACAAGAGAATAAGGTGCATGTTCTTGAAAGACCTCCATCCCAGCCCAGTGTGTATTTCACTAATGAGTGGGAGTGGAATGTCTATCTTGAACATTGTGAAGATAACGAACAGTACACTGCTCTTGTCTTAGAGTGCATGACCCCAGAGGTCAAAGTTGAATGTGATGAGATGGGGATTTATGATCTTATCATACATCTCAAAGGTCTCTTCACGCCATGCTCTATAGACAATGATCAGGAGAGTTCTGTTGGATCTTCAGAGTGTATGCCTAAATCTGAGAATGACCATGGTTCTGTATCTTCGAAGCTAATACTTCGGAAGACTGGGAATGCATGGGTATTTCGAAGAGGATTAATGGCCAAGAAGTGCTTGGCAAAGAAGAAGGGATATAATCCATCCGCTTCAGGTATTGTGTTACCGAGGTCTTTTGTCTACTTCTTATTCATGGGTACTGGGTACCGTATGTGAGGCTCACATATGTTTTACATGTGCAGGAGCTCAAAGGAAGTAGGACGAAGAGGCTTGATGGGATCGACCCTCGGGTCAGGGACGGAGCATTGGATGCTGCTAATATCATCTCACTGCCTTGAAGACTTTATCTAGAACTTTGCTATTATGTATCAGCTTATGTATTAGAACATCATTCCTTTTGGAATGGATTTCAGTTTGAAATAATAAATAATATTTTTCTTTAATCTGAGATGTTCTATTGATGTGATACAGTTGATAATAGTTTGTGGTTCTATATGTAACACAAGATCAGATCCAATGATTCAATAAACACCCTCTTATAGCATTGTCTCTTGAACCATAGAACAATGGTCACATCCAGAGGTCCATGGACTATTGGGATCATTATCCTTTCAGGATTATGATACATGTAAGTCTAGTTCAAAGGAACAATGTGACAAATGCTGCCTTCACCATAAAGGGTGGAAGGACTATTGGCTTGCTGGATCTATTACACAGCAATTTATGTGGACCCATGTAAACAAGCACTAAGAGGTGTTATATGCTTCATCAGGTGTGGGTATGCCTTATCCAACCTAAGAACTTAGGAGAAATCCAAGAAGTTTACAAATGAAGTATTGAGTCAAATTGGAGGATCTATTAAAGCAATTTGATTGGATCAAGGTGATTAGTGGAGAGTTTGATGACTGTCCTAAGGAGTGTGGGGTTATCCCACAGCTTACTTGGAACACCACTGTGTGGTGAATTTCAAAGAAAGAAAGAGGAACACATTGGATGTGGTTCCATCTTTGAATAGTCATGCAAATATACTACTATGATGCCATGTAAATAGATGTACTGCAACTCCATAAGAAAGTGTCTAAGTTAGCTCTTGAGTTGCGAACTGTAAATATCTCATTTCTTCAATGGAATTGGGAATGTAATGTGCAGTGATTCAAAAGTATGTGTTTGTGGGGCACTGTAGAGTGCTCGATACTACTATTTTCCTTGAGGAGATACTTCTTTGAAGGAAGCTAGTGGGAGTAGATTTGATTGGGACAAGATCTAGAATCAACCACAATACGTTTATACACGAATGGAGAGTGGAATCTCACATACAGGTTGAAAGTCAACCAAAGGATCAAGTAACACAGGAACCACATAAGTCTGGATGAATTCGAAATGCTGGGCATGACGAATTTTTCATCTAAGGATGAACCTAAGACTTATGAGGAAATGGAAGCGGTCGGTGGACCAGATTCCAAGAAATGGCTAAGGGCAATGAGAACCATAATGGACTCCATGTCTGCTAATCAAGTTTGGGACTTGGATGAGCTGCCAAAGGGGTAATTCCCACAGGCTGTAAATAAATCTTCTAGGAAGATAGACATGGAAGGTAACATTGTTACCTTGAAAGGCAAGCAAGTGAACAGAAATTTCAGGCAAATCCACTGGGTGGATAATGATGAAATTTTTCACCAATAGCTGAGTTTTAAGTCCATTAGGAATCTGCTTGTTATAATTGCATGATCAGTTATGGCGTGTTGTTATGAAAACTGCCTTTCTTGCATGGACATCTGAAAAGATATCTATAAGGAAATAGCCAGAAGGTTTTCATATCAAGGCCATAAAGATATGCATGGTGTGTTGGTGTATATGCCCTAGGACCTAGTTTTGGTCAACCTATGTACTACTTGACACTGATATTTATATATCATTATGGCATTGTCGTTATCATTATTTGACTACACCTGCGATTGTGTACTTACATGATAATGTCCCTGGAGACAGATTGGATCTGTGCTCGAATTATAATCCCTAGTCGATGTACCTTAGTGGATATGGGACAACTATGGTACTTGTGAGACTGGTATGTGGGCTGGTTAGGCACGCGGTGCTAACGCAGACACATGGGTATATCATTGTAGGATATACTGGATAGACCCGCTATGAGGCTATGACTTGGTGTCATGAGTTATCCTCATAAGTGACAGGAGATGCATTGATCCCTTGACTTGAGGTCATTGATCATTCTATCTGGTTAGGGACTTGCTTTGATACAACCTAACACCTTGCCGTAGCTGGGAGGTCATAACGGTTGTTATTGAGCATGTCACGACCCATATGAGAAGATCAATGGACAGACATAGGATTTGCCCCTTCCCTAAGGAAGTATGATATCCATGGAGCTCCTTTATGGTTCTATGACTGAGAGTGTATGTAACATCCCGTTATCTTAACCCCAAACAAGTAACACAGGTCATAGAGAAACAGGATGTTATCATACAAGATCGATTCACATGCTAGGTAAAACCAAGTTCAAGAAAACACGATCTGAAAATTTTCGAGAATCCATACATAGAATCTCAGCGAAAACACAATTTCAGAAATGTACCTGCCACCACGCAATACTTGCACTAGACATATGCAAGTTCACATTTATATCAAATCCGATTGCAAAAACATAAGTCGACTCGAAATTCAAAGCAAAGCCACAAAATCGATTCTATAAACTCATGAAAATAACATGAATAATACCAAACACCGAAACCAGGCCAAAGCCCGCGGTGACACAAAAATCAAAACTTCAAAACTTAAAACTGCCACAACCGGCATCACAAGTTCACATAATTCGGCCACAACCGGCCCCAGTTAATTAAGCACAAAAGTCTTATACATTAACCAGCATAATATCCATATCAACGCTAACTCAAGAAATGCGCCCCTGCTCTACACCTGAAAATAGTGAGGGAGTGAGCTACACAGCCCAGTGAGTGGATAGTCTCAAACGACCATCCATAACATACACTCAAAATACATGCAGATTATTTTAAAAACATTTAACAGAATATCATGTCAACATATAACAAAATTAAAGGACAGAACTCATATAAAACAATCAGGTGTAAACTGCTAAGACATCATTGTCACCAAAGAGTAACCAGGGTTTTAGAGCTATACTCTAAACCAACTAATGACTTAATTGTCCTAGTTGTCCAGCATAATCAATAGTGACCACTATGGTCCAACCCGGCTTTGGCCTAAGCACTGGGAGAAGCCTGCAAATCACATGCAACATATATACATGGACAGTGTGTAGACTCAAGAGGTAATCCCCACCCGGTCAAGATGTGATACCTTGATCTACACCACCCCATAATCACAAAAATCTAAGCGTCTAAGAGTGATGACATCAAGAGGTGGCCCCTGTCCGACCAAGACATGGCACTTTGCGTCTTATATCACTCGTTCTCCCAAAGGGTTCCTTAACTAGACAACACCAGACACATCTTATATCTTATTTCACAAAAGTGGACTCCAAGTGTCAACTAAACTCTAGGATAGTCATTTTTATCACAATAATCACATCAGGCAGGCTGAACAACAACCCCCTCACATATCACAATACAGGGCTGAAATCTCCAACCCTTAACATATCACATATAGACTATCCCTTGAGTACACAGTTACACTTAGCCTTAGTCCTAACCATTCCATGACCACAACACATATTATTCGAAAATCACATAACCACATAATATTCAAAAATCACATAATCACATAATATTCAAAAATCACATAATCACATAGTAGTGTAGTCCTTAGGTTTCATGCTGATTAGTTCAGTCTAACCTTGCTATGTTATCACCCAAGTTTCTCAAACAAAGATACATGGCCATAAATATATAACCATAAATATATAACACATAAAGAAACATTCATGGATTGCATTTAACAAGCATCCATAAAATCAACATAAAATTAAAACATGTATTCTTACAAACTACTTTACAAATTACTACATGTAACCCACGGTTTCTACAACATATTATCTACCTAAATCTTAAACCTTAGTTAACAAGATTTTCAAGAATATCTACTTAAAATCTAAAACCATAATTAATAAGAGATTCATGCAAGCTACTTAAATTCCATGTAAGAAATATCAAAATTTCGGTTCTCATAAGAATATCAAGATTTCGGTTTTCATAAGTAATATCAAGATTTCGGTTTTCATAAGAATATCAAGATTTCGGTTTTTTTTTTTTTTTTTTTTTTAACATGGTAAAGTTTCCAAGAAATCAAAGGTATCATTTAACACAAACACAACCAAATTGATAGATCTAATAAGACACTCCACTCACCTCAACCGAGAATACCAAGATGAAGATCTCTCCAAAATTTTCGTCTAAAGCCTTGAAGTGATCCTAGAAAGACGCCAACAATGGAAAAGAAACGCCTCCAAACACCAAAGACGCCGGCCAAAAAGAAGAGGAAGAAGAAAATCGTCTCCAAGCTTCCAAGAATCGCCAACTCTTGCCCTAGCCGTCGTCCAAGGTTTTCCTCAAGCCAAAAATCGCCAACTTTCCTTCCCTAACCCCAATTACCCACTTAAAATTTGGGTTTTTTTTTTTTTTTTTTTTTAAATTTTTAACCCGCTAACTAATTAATTCAAATCCATCTAATTTAAGTGCAAACCCAATAACTAATTAATTTAACCATTAACTAACAATTTAACCATTCACTTAAACGAAAATCCAATAAGGATTAACTTAACATCCAATAAGGTCTATTTAATTAATTACAAATTAACAACCAATAAATTTCTAATTAATTAATTATAAATTAACAACCAATAAACTCTAATCAATTAATTACAAATTAACAATCAATAAGCCAGTTAATTAACATCCAATAAACTAGTTAATTAGCATCCAATACTGCTTAACGTAATATCCACAGTCAATGATTTTATTTAAATCAAAATAATACTTACCAGGACTTAAGATCCTTGGATCTTACATCCCTCCCTCCTTATAAAGCTTTAGTCCTCTAAAGCTCAGCATTCATATCATCAAAAAGATAAGCATAAAACTTCCTCATATCAGCTTCAGTCTCCCAAGTCGCCTCCTCAACCGACTGATTTCCCCAGATAACCTTTACCAAAGGTATAGACTTATTCCTCAGAACCTTATCCTTTCTATCAACAATCCGGAGAGGTCTTTCTTCAAAGGTCAAATCACTCTGAATCTGTAAGCCACTGGACCAACTCTCTCAATAATGTCAAAAGGGCCTACAAACCTAGGGCTCAACTTGCCTTTTTTTCCAAACCTCATAACACCCTTAGTAGGTGACACCTTTAAGAAAACATGATCCCCTACCATAAACTCCAAGGGACGACGACGATCATCAGCATAACTCTTCTGTCTATCCCGAGAAATCTTCAGTTTATTCTGTATCTCTCTGACCTTATCAGTAGTCTCCTGTACTGCATCAGATCTCAAAATCATTCTGTCACCAGTTTCCTCCCAACACAAGGGAGTCCTACACCTTCTCCCATACAAAGCCTCATAAGGAGCCATCTGAATACTGGAGTGGAAACTATTATTATAAGTGAACTCTATCAAAGATAGATCCCGGTTCCACTCAGAACTCCAATCAACCACATAAGCTCTCAACAGGTCTTCTAGAGTCTGTATAGTACGCTCCGTCTGGCCATCAGACTGAGGATGGTATGCTGTACTAAAACTCAACTTAGTACCCAAACCCTCCTGTAAGCTCTTCCAAAACCTGGACAGAAATCGAGAGTCCCTATCAGACACCATATCAACAGGCACTCCATGCAGTCTGACTATCTCATCAATATACAATCTAGCCAGTCTCTCTAAAGGATAAGTCATCTTGATCGGGAGAAAGTGGGCTGATTTAGTGAGTCTATCAACAATCACCCAAATAGCATCATGACCCAATCTGGTTCTGGGCAAACCACACACAAAGTCCATACTGATGCATTCCCACTTCCACTCAGGAATAGGAAGGGGCTGCAACAAACCACCAGGCTTCTGGTGTTCAGCCTTTACTGTCTGACAGGTTAAACACCTAGAGACAAAATCAAATACTTCTTTCTTCATACCCGGCCACCAAAAACTCTTCTTGAGGTCCTGATACATCTTAGTTACACCAGGATGTAGAGAATATTTGGAGTTATGGCTGTCCTCCAATATTTCTTTCCTCAAGCTCGGTTCCTCAGGGACACACACCCTTCCACGGAACCGAAGAACACCATCATCAGACAAGCTAAAATCCTGAACTGCGCCTGTAACCAAACTATCCCTGATCTGAATTAATTTCGGATCCACAGATTGCTGATCTCTGATCTTCTGCAACAAAGCAGACTGTACTCTGAGGAAAGCCACATATCCAGACTGAACTTTAGGAGAAATACTGATCCTGAGATCTCTGAACTCCTACAGTAACTGCCACTCACTGACCCGTAGTGCCGCTACTGAAGTAACTGGATGTCTGCTCAGTGCATCAGCCACTACATTGGCCTTTCCAGCCTGATACTGAATAGAGAAGTCATAGTCTTTGATCAACTCCATCCATCTTCTCTGTCTCATGTTCAACTCCTTCTGAGTGAAGATGTACTTGAGACTCTGGTGGTCAGTGAACAGATCAAACTCTTGACCCAACAAATAGTGACGCCATATCTTCAGAGCAAGGACTACGGCCGCCAACTCTAAGTCATGAGTAGGGTAGTTCAACTCATACTCCTTCAGTTGTCTCGAAGCATAGGCTACCACAGAACCCTTCTGCATCAAGATACAACCCAACCCTTTGCCCGAAGCATCCGTATAGACAGTAAACCTTTCCCCATCACTGGGAATAACGAGGATCGGTGTACTAGTCAACCTCCTCTTCAGTTCCTGAAAGCTCTCTTCACACTTGTTATCCCAATTAAACTTGGCCTCCTTTCTGGTCAATTTAGTTAAAGGACCCGCCAACTTGGAGAATCCCTCAACAAACCTCCGATAGTAACCTGCTAAACCCAGGAAACTTCTGATCTCAGTAGCACTAGTCGGTCTTCCCCAATTGAGGATGGCTTGCACTTTAACCGGATCCACAGACACCCCCTGACCAGAAATCACATGCCCAAGGAAACTGATCTTTTCTAGCCAGAACTCACACTTACTAGCCTTGGCATATAATCGGTTTTTCCTCAGAATCTCCAGCACTCTGCGCAAGTCACTGACATGATCCGAAGTAGTCCAAGAGTACACCAAGATATCATCTATGAAAACTACCACACATGAATCAAGTAATTCATGAAATACCCTGTTCATCAAATCCATGAAGACAGCAGGTGCATTCGTCAGTCCAAAAGGCATAACTAGAAATTCGAAATGCCCATACCTGGTCCTGAAAGCAGTCTTAAATATATCCTCATCCTTGACCCTAAGCTGGTAATACCCTGATCTCAGATCAATCTTAGAGAACACTGTAGCTCCCTGTAATTGATCAAATAGATCATCAATTCTGGGGAGAGGATACCTATTCTTGATAGTCACTTGGTTCAGTTGCCTGTAGTCTATACACATCCTCAGGGTTCCATCCTTCTTCTTTACGAACAGCACTGGTGCTCCCCAGGGAGAAGCACTAGGCCGGATGTAACCTTTTTCCAGCAATTCCTCCAGTTGCTTCTTAAGTTCGGCCAATTCTGATGTAGCCATGCGGTAAGGAGCTCTGGAGATAGGTGCAGTACCTGGCACCAACTCAATGCCAAACTCTACCTCTCGTATTGGTGGCAAGCCTGAAAATTCCTCAGAGAACACATCAGGAAACTCTTTCACCACCGCCATCTGAGTCAAATCAGGAGTAGAATCATCCTGCACCTTAACATGCGCAAGATAACCCTTGCACCCACTAGCAAGTAACTTCCTGGCCTGCAGGAAAGATATCACATGCGGTCCTTGGTCTGACACTAGACCTCTCACAAAAAGCCGATTCCCATCTAGCAGATTCAAGGTGATTACTTTCTCAAAGCAATCCACAGTGGCATGATGTGAGGATAACCAATCCATACCTAAGATGACATCATAGTCTTGCATGTCTAAGAGGATTAGATCTACAAGAAACTCATAACCCTCTATATGCACTACACAATCAGCACAAACAGTGTCTGTAGATAATGATTTTCCTAAGGGAGTACTCACAGACACAACATAATCCATCACCTTAGGCAATACAGGTAAACATGCAGCAAATCTAACAGATACAAAAGATAAATTTGCACCAGGGTCAAATAAAATGCGAGCTAACTGATCAAATACAAATAAGGTACCTTCCACGACGGATCGGGAAGCTCGTGTATCCTTTTCAGCCACGGCATAAACTCGGGTTTGGACTGTAGGCTTATCTGCGCCTCTCTGCTGCATCTCAGGTTCTTTGCAGTCCTTGACCATGTGCCCAGGTTTCTTACACCTGAAGCAAACACCATTCTTCTTATAACAGTCCCTCATCAGATGTCCCTTGAGCCCACAATGATGACAAGTCCGGTCTTCAGTGTTACTGTTCTTTACATCCCTGGACTACTGCGGTGCATCCCTGGACTGCTGCGGTGCCTTGTGAGAGTAGGGCTTATACCTGCTCTTCTTGTAGTCTTTATGCTTAGGGTACTTCTTACCCTTGCCGCCATCACCATACTGAGGAGCCGCCGCCTCAACTGCAGGAACCACGGTCATAGCAGCACTAGAATTCCTCTCAGATATGTATCTCTCGATGGTGCGTGCTCGCCCAACAGTCTCAACATAAGTCTCCAAGTGCTGAGCACCCACCTGCTCTCGAATATCCCATCTGAGACCTCTGAGAAACTTGGTAGCCCTCCTCTTTTCAGTGTTTATCAGGTGAGGGGCATACTTTCCCAACTTAGTGAACTGCAACTCATACTGGTCCACAGTCAGATCACCCTGTTCCAGGTGAATAAATTCCACCTCTCGGTCCTCCACCAAGCTATCGGGGAAGTACTTCTCATTAAATTGAGACAAGAAATAGGTCCAATTTACTGTTCATGTCTTTCTTCAGCAAGCCTCACCACGCCCTTCCACCACTCATCTGCGTCACCACGCATCATATAGGTGGCCAGACACAGCTTGTCCTCATCTGACAACGCATGACTTAAAAAATCTTGTCCAAAACCAACTGCCAGTTCTCTGCCGTACTTGATTCTGAGCCTCCATAAAAAGAGCTAGGACCCAGTTTCTGGAATTCACTCACAAGCGAGGCATAGCGCCTGTGAGCGTCCTCCTGAGAGTCAGTCCCCACCCCTCGAGTAGTAGTCTGGGATCTCTCCTGAGTCAATTGCTGCAAGAGCTGCTGTTGCGCTTCTTGATGCTGAGTCTGTTGCTGCTGCAGCATCTGAGCTTGCCTCTCTATCATGGCACCCTGTTGCTGTACCATGCCTGTCAGAGCCGCAATGGCTCTCGTGAGATCCGAGGTCTGCTCACCCTCACTGCTAGCATTTCCTCTGGATCGCACCATCTTAAATTCCTACACACACACACACCATAGTAAGAAAAACAAACATAAACCTATCAGGTGTCTAGCAATACACAAACATGTTTTCCCCCGAACTAAGTTTTAGCTAGCCAACTCCTCTGATACCATTCTGTAACATCCCGTTATCTTAACCCCAAACAAGTAACACAGGTCATAGAGAAACAGGATGTTATCATACAAGATCGATTCACATGCTAGGTAAAACCAAGTTCAAGAAAACACGATCTGAAAATTTTCGAGAATCCATACATAGAATCTCAGCGAAAACACAATTTCAGAAATGTACCTGCCACCACGCAATACTTGCACTAGACATATGCAAGTTCACATTTATATCAAATCCGATTGCAAAAACATAAGTCGACTCGAAATTCAAAGCAAAGCCACAAAATCGATTCTATAAACTCATGAAAATAACATGAATAATACCAAACACCGAAACCAGGCCAAAGCCCGCGGTGACACAAAAATCAAAACTTCAAAACTTAAAACTGCCACAACCGGCAACACAAGTTCACATAATTCGGCCACAACCGGCCCCAGTTAATTAAGCACAAAAGTCTTATACATTAACCAGCATAATATCCATATCAACGCTAACTCAAGAAATGCGCCCCTGCTCTACACCTGAAAATAGTGAGGGAGTGAGCTACACAGCCCAGTGAGTGGATAGTCTCAAACGACCATCCATAACATACACTCAAAATACATGCAGATTATTTTAAAAACATTTAACAGAATATCATGTCAACATATAACAAAATTAAAGGACAGAACTCATATAAAACAATCAGGTGTAAACTGCTAAGACATCATTGTCACCAAAGAGTAACCAGGGTTTTAGAGCTATACTCTAAACCAACTAATGACTTAATTGTCCTAGTTGTCCAGCATAATCAATAGTGACCACTATGGTCCAACCCGGCTTTGGCCTAAGCACTGGGAGAAGCCTGCAAATCACATGCAACATATATACATGGACAGTGTGTAGACTCAAGAGGTAATCCCCACCCGGTCAAGATGTGATACCTTGATCTACACCACCCCATAATCACAAAAATCTAAGCGTCTAAGAGTGATGACATCAAGAGGTGGCCCCTGTCCGACCAAGACATGGCACTTTGCGTCTTATATCACTCGTTCTCCCAAAGGGTTCCTTAACTGGACAACACCAGACACATCTTATATCTTATTTCACAAAAGTGGACTCCTAAGTGTCAACTAAACTCTAGGATAGTCATTTTTATCACAATAATCACAACAGGCAGGCTGAACAACAACCCCCTCACATATCACAATACAGGGCTGAAATCTCCAACCCTTAACATATCACATATAGACTATCCCCTTGAGTACACAGTTACACTTAGCCTTAGTCCTAACCATTCCATGACCACAACACATATTATTCGAAAATCACATAACCACATAATATTCGAAAATCACATAACCACATAATATTCAAAAATCACATAATCACATAATATTCAAAAATCACATAATCACATAGTAGTGTAGTCCTTAGGTTTCATGCTGATTAGTTCAGTCTAACCTTGCTATGTTATCACCCAAGTTTCTCAAACAAAGATACATGGCCATAAATATATAACCATAAATATATAACACATAAAGAAACATTCATGGATTGCATTTAACAAGCATCCATAAAATCAACATAAAATTAAAACATGTATTCTTACAAACTACTTTACAAATTACTACATGTAACCCACGGTTTCTACAACATATTATCTACCTAAATCTTAAACCTTAGTTAACAAGAATTTCAAGAATATCTACTTAAAATCTAAAACCATAATTAATAAGAGATTCATGCAAGCTACTTAAATTCCATGTAAGAAATATCAAAATTTCGGTTCTCATAAGAATATCAAGATTTCGGTTTTCATAAGTAATATCAAGATTTCGGTTTTCATAAGAATATCAAGATTTCGGTTTTTTTTTTTTTTTTTTTTTTTTAACATGGTAAAGTTTCCAAGAAATCAAAGGTATCATTTAACACAAACACAACCAAATTGATAGATCTAATAAGACACTCCACTCACCTCAACCGAGAATACCAAGATGAAGATCTCTCCAAAATTTTCGTCTAGAGCCTTGAAGTGATCCTAGAAAGACGCCAACAATGGAAAAGAAATGCCTCCAAACACCAAAGACGCCGGCCAAAAAGAAGAGGAAGAAGAAAATCGTCTCCAAGCTTCCAAGAATCGCCAACTCTTGCCCTAGCCGTCGTCCAAGGTTTTCCTCAAGCCAAAAATCGCCAACTTTCCTTCCCTAACCCCAATTACCCACTTAAAATTTGGGTTTTTTTTTTTTTTTTTTAAATTTTTAACCCGCTAACTAATTAATTCAAATCCATCTAATTTAAGTGCAAACCCAATAACTAATTAATTTAACCATTAACTAACAATTTAACCATTTACTTAAACGAAAATCCAATAAGGATTAACTTAACATCCAATAAGGTCTATTTAATTAATTACAAATTAACAACCAATAAATTTCTAATTAATTAATTATAAATTAACAACCAATAAACTCTAATCAATTAATTACAAATTAACAATCAATAAGCCAGTTAATTAACATCCAATAAACTAGTTAATTAGCATCCAATACTGCTTAACGTAATATCCACAGTCAATGATTTTATTTAAATCAAAATAATACTTACCAGGACTTAAGATCCTTGGATCTTACAGTGTATGGCCATACCCAGGTGAGAACCTGTTTTAGTCATAGCCATGTGATTGGATGAAAACAAGTGGTGACACACTTGTCCAATCGGATATCAGTACGGCAAAGAGACTGTAATGCATCTGTACCTAGTTGCGATGATGGGGATGTCGATGTCAATATCCATTCCAATGACCTGGGTAGTAGCGATGCACTGCTAGGTGCCACTCACTGCTTGTGATGAACTTTGGTCAGCACTGCCAGCGTCAGAGGAACCTACAGGGTCGCACACCTTGATACTTGAGTTCTCGTATTGATCGGGAAGCCTTATGATCGAGTTATTGCATAACTCGGATCTAATTGGGAGATTTCATCAGCGCCAATGGGCCTGATGAGATGGAAGAATGTTATTGGAGCCAAACTTCATTTTTGGCAGGTTGACCCGTATTTGACCATGGTTGGTCACATTTGAATTAGGGTTGCATTGGATTGGATCCAAGTGCTTAATCAACCTATGCAATGATGTTTGGGCTAGCTCATTATCCAATGAGGCCCAATAACAAGTTCTCATGAAGAGATGAGAGGCTAAAAGGGTATAATGGGGAGAAACATGAACCATTAGGCGCCTAGGGGCATAATGGGGTCATGTTGGCGCCTTTGCTTCATTATGGAAGTAAAGGGCACCTCCCCCTCTCTTCCTAGGATGGAATGCATACCTCTATGGCATTGCTTGAGACGCAAGGCAAGGCCTTGGCGCACAAGGAAAGGCGTGGGAACAAAAGGTACGGTTGAATGAGAATTATGGAAATGTCTTGGAGACTTTCCTTATCTCAAACCTCCTCATCCTAGCCCTACACTTGTCATGATCCTAGCCATTACCCTAACCGCCTCTTGCCCTATAAATATGACCCTAGTCGCCCCCTCTTGAAAGAAATCAATCCTTAAAGGCGTGAACACAAGAGGAGGGGCAAAAGGCTTGGGACAAGGGCGCATCTTCTTCAATAACCGCGAGTTTCTTCCCTTCTTCCTCCTTGGCGCAAGAGAAGGAAAGGCTTGGTGGCATTCTCCCTTCTCCTCTCTTCTTCTTCAATTGGCGCTTCTACCTTGGAGGTGGCGCAAGCATTCAAGAAGAGAACTAAGGCTTGGATCTTCTTCCCGAGGCTAGCACCGGGAGTGGGAGAAGAGAACTCAAGAGATCCGTGTGTGTGAGACTGCAGAGGGCGCACACTTGGGCGCCTACATCGGCATCGCTCTACATTGCTCTTAAGGTATTTCCTAACTCATCGTGTCGACTCCCTTGCTTGCGATCTTCACTGGGTTTTTGGGACTGGCCTATTTCGGGGACATTCTTCCGCTGCGAAAAATGTATGTCCATAACTCTGAAAATTGTAAAATGTCCCCGGGGTTTCCCAACAGTGGTATCAGAGGGACTTGCAAGACTCGAACGATGTTTTATGCTTTTCTTCCATGCTCACATGCCATATCTCTATTTTCGTAAATAGCATGATGCATGGCAATCGATTTTTCTAAAAGTAGAAAAATTAGGGTTTCTTGTTTCTATCATCCTCTCAATCTCTTTTGGAATTTTTGGACTATTTTTCTTGTTTGATTTAAAGATCAAAGGCGCATGTAATTTTGTCAAGTAGGACGGGCATTGTGTCTTCGGACTGGCCAAGTCTCTTAATCTGACAAAATTGCCAGCCGAAAGGATCTCTGAAATCATCATGAAAAATAAATCGTAATAAACCAAAAGACTTGTGAGAAGAATATGAGAAAAAGAAACTGGTTTTGTGAAAAAGTAAAATTTCAGATTTTATGTTTTTCATGAGCATGTAGAATTGCATGAGTAAATACCTTGATTGTGCATGATGCTGTGATCATTAGTCAAGCCCCCTTTGCATGCCTGCGATGTATCCTCGTGAGGCCTGCGTGCCGCTTTTTCTTTTTGCTTTTAACTAAGAAGAAGATTAGGGTGGCGCATGTACTTGGAACTTAGCGCATGCATACCTTGGATGGTGATGCAACAAGCAAGAGGCGCAAACTTGCTTGATGGCGCAAGCATGCAAGGTGGCGCATGCATGGTGGCGCACCTTCCTTGGAGGAAGACCATGGCATTGGCCGAACCTATGGGGAACTTCAAAACTATTCCTCTACGGTTTGAGAGCTAAACCATGAGAGAAGGACCTTGGAGCCAACCTTGAAGTTCAAGCTAGAGGTCGGCTTAGCTAGGTCTAGTTTTTTGGGGCTTGAGTTCTAGGACAAGAGTTGAACCTATTTCATGGCATGGATTGGTTCAATGTCTTGTATAGGATATGATCACATCATCCTTTACTGCTTTTATTATTATCTGCAGAAGTATGCCTGAAATGTTTTACCGTTATGTTATCACTATAGGATTGCATGCCTGTAATGATAGACATAAGATAAAACTGAGATGATGAGACCTTAAACAAAACCCTCAATTAGAATATCAAGTCTGGTAGCCTTCTAACGCGTAGCCCTCACTAAGCTATCGATCAGTGGAGTTGTGAATTATTTCCCACCCTCGTGGGACACACCCACTTATCTTTAGAAAGTGCGTGGTGCCAATGGTTTCCCCAGTCCAGTTTTAACCTGGGCGTGCCTTCGCAAGGAAACTCGTTGGCCCTGGGCATAACGGTTAGGAATGGACTTGAATAGAAGTTCACATGTGCTGGGCACATGGTGAAAGTCTAGAGGCATCGTTGAGAGGTAAAGGTTTCATGTTGTATCCAGCCCTCGCTGGACATGAAATGCCCAGACTGTCTGAACAAGGGGAGTTGCTTGGAGCAACCGGCAGGCACGCCCACCTTAGGAAACATGGGTTACTTTGTGCATCTCATCCCACCCTCGTGGGATGCGAAGCCTCGTGTGAAATAAGGATCCCATCTCACTAGGAAGTTTTAAGCTTCCCAATTGACTTTGTGGGTTGTCAATTCGAGTTTAAAATAGTGGGAGCCATGGTCATTTAAAATAAGTCCAGTTTAAATGACTCGAAGTAGTACTAATCTACTGTTTCTTGGGTGTTGTAGAATAATGTCTACGAACACTGGCGGATTATCACTGCGATCACTCCTTGACAAGGATAAGTTAGTTGGAACTAACTTTATGGACTGGCATCGAAACTTGAGGATAGTCCTCAAGCTCGAGAAGAAGCTGTATGTCCTTGAACAGCCTCTTCCTGCGGCTCCTCCGCCTAATGCCCGAACGGCAGACAGAGATGCTTATAGAAAGCATCAGGATGACTCTTTGGAGGTTGCATGTCTTATGCTAGCCAGTATGGCACCTGAACTGCAGGTGCAATATGAGGAGCAGAACGCTTTTCAGATGATTACTCGTCTGAAACAGATGTTCGAGGCTCAGGCTAGAACTGAGAGATTTGACACCACCAAAGCAGTCTTTCGGTGCAAGTTGTCTGAAGGTGCACCAGTGAGACCCCATGTTCTCAAACTCATTGGGAATGTGGATCATCTCAGAAGACTGGGACACACCATAGACAACGAGCTGGTTGTGGATCTTATTCTTCATTCCCTGCCCCCTAGCTTCAGTCCGTTTATCATTAACTTCAACATGAACCGGATTGAATGCACACGGGAGGAATTGATGAATATGCTCCAAACAGCCGAGCGAGAGATGGGTAAGACCAAACCCAATTTTGTTCTTTTGGTCCCTGCGACCAAGAAGATAAAGAAGAAGGGTAAGGCACGTGCTAAGAGCAGTGCCAGAGGTCCTACCAAAGCACTGAAGGAAAGGGCGAAGAAGTCAAAGGAACAGAGGTGTTTTCACTGTGGCGAGCAGGGCCACTGGAGAAGGGACTGCAGGCAGCTTCAGAATGAGGAGAAGAAAGGCTTGGCCTTAACTTCTAGCTCAGGTATTTATGTTACAGAAGTCAACCTTTCTACTTCTATGTCATGGGTATTGGATACCGCATGTGGAGCTCATATTTGTACAAATATGCAGGGGCTCAAGAAAAGTAGATCGGTGCGGCTTGGAGAGATTGACCTACACGTTGGAAATGGGGCACAGGTTGCTGCTGTTGCTATAGGCGTTTTGACTCTCTCCTTGCCTTCTGGACTTCAATTAGAACTAGACAATTGCTTTTGTGCACCTTCGCTAACTAAGAACATTGTATCCATTCCTTGCTTGGCAAGGAAAGGATTTAAATTTGAAATAAATAAGAATTCCTGTTCTTTTTCATTTTCAAATGTGTTCTATGGGAAGGGTACTTTGTGCAATGGTCTATATATCTTGGATATGGAAAGTTCTATTTGTAACATAAGCAATAAAAGGACCAAACTGAGTGGTTCAGTTGGTGCTTTCCTATGGCACTATCGATTAGCCCATATAAACAAGAATCGCATCCAACAACTCCATGCAAATGGATTGTTAGATTCAAGTTCCTTGGAGGAATTTGATACTTGTGAACCCTGTTTATTTGGGAAAATGACAAAGGCGCCCTTCACCAAGATTGGTGAGAGGGCAGAAGGTTTATTGGATCTCATACATACTGATGTGTGTGGACCCTTAAATAAACAAGCCAGAGGAGGGTACAACTACTTCATTACCTTCACTGATGACTTCAGTAGGTATGGTTATGTTGTTGGGGTATGCCCTTAAGGCTAATGTTTGAGGCCTTGGGATTCTTTCAGTATCATGTATAAACTCTTATGTTTATAAAGGCAATGGTTGTTATTCAGTTTGTTACATTGTCTGCTGCAATAAGTGTGCTTCTGAATAATGTCTCAATGCTGTTCAGCTTGGCTGACATGCTGTAATGTCCTTAGTCGAGATATCTTGGTGAACATGAGACAGCCTTGATATGATTGAGACTAATATGTGTTCTAATCTTATAGGATGCTTCGAGCATGGAATAAGATGTAGACTCATGGGTACATTGGATGTACTGGACAGACCCTACTAGGATATTCAATTGCTTGTCACAATGTGAATAATCCTTGTTTGCAACAAGTGGCACATGTCCTCTGACTTGAGATCACTTGTGTTTCTAAAATGATGATTGTCATTGTTTTGAGGTAGTTCAATATCATTTGAAACATAATGGTTATAGACTATCTTGGATAATGATCATGAGTCAGGTTAGGACACTAGTGATAGATATAGGATTGCCGTCTCCTTGTTTGGAGTGTGATGTTCTAAAGGGGCCCCCCTGGATGAGGTGATTGA
Organism: Costus lasius; assembly: GCA_027563935.2. Classification (NCBI taxonomy): domain Eukaryota; kingdom Viridiplantae; phylum Streptophyta; class Magnoliopsida; order Zingiberales; family Costaceae; genus Costus; species Costus lasius. The sequence goes on along the minus strand of CM050454.1, from coordinate 56,513,271 downwards.
GAAAGTGTATGGCCATACCCAGGTGACTATGTTCATCTGATCTAATCATGCTGATCATATTGGAGTTACAGGCTTGACACGCTTGTCCAATAAGAACATCCAGTGGCAAAGGAAACATGTATGCCTAGTGAAGTGGATTCACACTTGTGCTGTGGTTTGGGTGTAGTCTTGGAAGACTCTTTCCTTTATATCGGGAGACAGTGATGTGTTGCTAAATACCCCTCACTGATCGTGATAACGTAAGTTATCGTTACCGACATTTAAAGGAACCCTCAGGGTCTCACAATTTGATGATATGGCTTACTTAAGTCAGATCGTGTGGACTGAATTGTTTTGGTTCAGTTTAAAGGAGTTTAAACTCTGATTGTAAGTGAGATCTGGTCTGATCTTCGATCGAGAGTATTGATGCTAGATCGGTGAGATCAAAAGCATCAAGAGATCAACGGTTAGATCTTGAACCATTGGTTCAATGAGATCTAGGCCAAGGCTTGGGCTGGTTTGATTTGGTCTTTGAACCAAATGCATCTAAACTGAATTGATTTGAACCGGTTCACTTATGTGAACGTATGGTTCAAAGGCAAGAGGAGTTTTCGATGGTTTAAGAGGAGGTTTTAAGTGAACTTAAAACTTGCTATTTTGGGAAGGCGTTTTGCTAGAGGAAAACGCTCCCACGTTCGAACGCCTCTCTAGCCTCTTCCTCTCTCGTCTTGGGTGCTCTTCACGCCAAGAGGTGAATTCGGCCAGCAAGGTCCTCTCTCTCAATCTCCTTCACGCGACAAGGGGCACTTGGAGATCCTTGCTAGCACAAGGAGCGACAAGAAGAAAGCTACTTCTCATCTTGTGTGCGCATCTTGTGGAGGAGACCCCTTTCGATCTCTTCTTCCAAGACGCCATTCGAACTAATAGCTATGGTATGAATCCTTTTCATCTATATAAGCTGTTGATGTTGATCATATGGCATGCAAAAGATCTTTAGGAAACCCTTACTTCCTTGCGAAAATCTTATATGCGCCTCCCATAGGGTTTCGGCCCCCTTTGGTTTAGGGGTTATTCAATTGGTATCAGAGCATGGTTTTCGCATGTTCATATGATTGCTTTTGCTTGTTGTGATCCGGGTATGCTAATACATGTTATAGATCTATATTGAAGTTTCATTAAGTTTGCGCATGTTACCTTAGATACAAGTATCTAGTTGCGCATGTTAATGTAGATGAAAGCTTCTTACTTTGTTGCGCATGTTGTAAGTTGTTTTTACCTAAAAACTTGTAACATCTTGCGCGCTCCATCTAGATCTATAAGCGCCTACTTTAAACCCTTAGACGGGTTGATAGGGTTGAAGTCACAGTCTAGTCTAGATCCAAATAGTCTGATCAGACCATCTGACAGCCTAGATGGGTCGACCAGATGGCACCTGTGCGCAAGCACGAGGTGGCTATAGGTCGACTGCAGACTGGCGTGTAGCGAGGTCTGGTTGAGACAATCAGTGAACACACATGAGTTAGGCCCGGGGTCACACCCGCTTGCCAGAACTCATGAGGGTTGTTCAGCCCAGCGCATGCATCGTTGACCATTGGGTCGACTCAAGTCTGTTAGGACTTGGTGCATGCAAGGGCAGTGGATCTGACTAGACATGATGAGTGGATCCCAATTAATGGACCGTTGTAAGGTAGTAGGGCACATAAGAAAAATAAAATTGATACCAAGGGGTTTTCAAAATTTTATTTTGTTATTGGATCACATGATGAATGAATACCATGATGTATGTCTATTTCATCTTATGTGGGTTTCCCTTTTAATGTGTGCTGTGCTGGGGCCTGCGTGCCTGGATTAAAACAAAAATGTAAATTATTATATTTGTGATATGCGCATCACATTTTAATTAATTTATTGTGTAATTGACCTGCGAGTCAATCTTGTCTAGATAGATTAAATTGTACTTTTAATCAGACAAGAGCACAGAGCACACTTGGCAGAGGCGCATGCAGCAGAGGCTTGACCAGGTGGGAGGTCTAGGTTTCGACCCTATGGCAGGCGCATTTACCTGGTGGGCGCACCTGAGCTGCAATGGGCGCTTGGGCCCTGGTCTGGGCCAGATGAGATGCAGATAACTCATGAAAAGCTCAAGTGAAGACTTAAGTTATCTTAAGGTCTTACCTAGGCTTAATGGGCGTTTACCACATAAGATCATCATGCTTTCTTTTATTGTTTAAATAATTAGAATTGCATGCTTTATTTATCTTTTGCTATCACCATAGGGTTTGCATGATAGTTAAGAAGATAAAAGACCGTTAAAATCCAACGCAAAATATCAAGCACGTAAGCCTTCTGACGCGAAACCTCACTATTCTGACTATCGTTGGGGCCGTGTTGTACCCACTCAGTGGGCACGCCCATCTATCTTCAGACGGTGTGTGATTTCACCTGCGTGTTACAGAGAAGGGATTTATCGCTTCTCGTTGCTCAGCATAGCACGTGGTGGTCCAGGGAGTAGTGTTGGGGTATGCCCTTAAGGCTAATGTTTGAGGCCTTAGGATTCTATGAGTATCATGTAATAAACGCTTATGTTTATAAAGGCATGGTTGTTATTCAGTATGTTACATTGTCTGTTGCAATAAGTGTACTTCTGAATAATGTCTCAATGCTGTTCAGCTAGGCTGACATGCTATATGTCCTTAGTCGAGATATCTTGGTGAACATGAGACAGCCTTGATATGGTTAAGACTAATGTGTGTTCTAATCTTATAGGATGCTTCGAGCATGGAATAAGATGTAGACTCATGGGTACATTGGATGTACTGGACAGACCCTACTAGGATATTCAATTGCTTGTCACAATGTGAATAATCCTTGTGTGCAACAAGTGGCATACTTCCTCTGACTTGAGATCACTTGTGTTTCTAAATGATGATTGTCATTGTTTTGAGGTAGTTCAATATCATTTGAAATATAATGGTTATAGACTATCTTGAATAATGATCATGAGTCAGGTTAGGGCACTGGTGATAGATAAAGGATTGCCGTCTCTTTGTTTAAGGAGCATGATGTTCTATGGGGCCCCCCCTGGATGAGATGATTGAGAAAGTGTATGGCCATACCCAGGTGACTATGTTCATCTGGTCTAATCATGCTCATCATATTGGAGCTACAGGCTTGACACGCTTGTCCAATAAGAACATCCAGTGGCAAAGGAAACTTGTATGCCTCGTGAAGTGGATTCACACTTGTGCTATGGTTTGGGTGTAGTCTTGGAAGACTCTTTCCTTTATATCGGGAGATAGTGATGTGTGGCTAGATACCTCTCACTGATCGTGATAACGTAAGTTATCGTTACCGACATTTAAAGGAAACCCTCAGGGTCGCACAATTTGGTGATATGGCTTACTTAAGTCAGATCGTGTGGACTGAATTGTTTTGGTTCAGTTTAAAGGAGTTTAAACTCTGATTGTAAGTGAGATCTGGTCTGATCATGTTTGATTGATTAGGGCTTGAGATCGGTAAGCTTCGATCGAGAGTGTGGATGCTAGATCGGTGAGATCAAGAGCATCTAGAGATGTACGGTTAGATCTTGAACCTTCATGGTTCATATGAGATTTAGACCATGGCTTGGCTTGGTTCGATTTGTCATTTGGACCAAATGAAATTGGACCGAATTCAGTTGAACCGGTTCACATAAGTGAACGCATGGTTCAATTGAGTTGGCGTTTTGGAATGGTTCAAAAGACATGAACGCATGTCTTGATGACTTTCCTTTTATGGAAGTCTTGAAACGCCAAAACGCCTATGTTGACTCAACGCCTCTAGGCTTCGATGCTCTCTCTTGGGTGAGGTATCGTTTTGCGCAAGGTGAAAGGGTTTTCGAAGAGCAAGAAGCTTTCATCTCATCTCCTAAACACAAAGGACAACTTGGCAATTTTTGCTAGCACAAGAGTTGCGCAAGGAGGAAGCCTTCATCCCATGTGTGTGACATCTTTGGAGAAGATCTCTCTTGATCTTTGCTTCCAAGCCGACAACCATTCCAATGGCGTTGGTATGATCCCTTTGAGATCTTTTCGTTTATGCAATGAGTTAATCATATGATCTACATGCGGTCTTGAGGGTGACACCCCTAAAATTTTATATGCGCCGCCCCCTTTAGGGTTTCACCCCCTTGCGCTCCCCCTTGAAGGGGACTTTCAAATGGTATCAGAGCTTTGGTTCTTGTAGATTCATATGATTGCTTTGAAGTGTTTGTGATCCATAGATGATGCTATGTTGCGCTTACTTGATGCTTTGTTTACATGCGTTTACATGATGCTATGCGCATGTTGTTTGTTTGCGCTTGTATCATTGTTTCAAGATGTTTGCGCTTATGCCTAGATCTAAGGGTTATCAACATGCTATATATTTTCTCAAGTGCCGCATGTTGTTTGTTTGCGCATTGTTGTAGATGTTTTATCAAAACTTACATCTTGCGCGCTTATCACCATTAGATCTAAATGGCGCCTGCTATAAACCCTTAGACGAGTTAGTAGGGTTGAAGTCATCCTATAAGTAAGATCCAACCAGTCTGATCAGACCATCTGATAGCCTAGATGGGTCGACCAGATGGCACCTGTGCGCAAGCACGAGGTGGCTATAGGTCGACTGCGGACAGGCGTGTAGCGAGGTCTGGTTGAGACAACCATTGAACACACATGAGTTAGGCCCGGGGTCACACCCGCTTGCCAGAACTCATGAGGTTGTTCAGCCCTTGGCGCATGCATGGTTGACCATTAGGTCAACTCAAGTCAGTTAGGACTTGGTGCATGCAAGGGCAGTGGATCTGACTAGATGGATGAGTGGATCCCTATTAATGGACCGTTGTAAGGTAGTAGGGCACATAAGACAAGTAAAATTGATTCCAATGGGATTTCAAAAATTTTATTTAGTCTATGGATCACATGTTGATTGAATGATGCCATGATGCTTGTTTATTTAATCTTATGTGGGTTGCCCTTTTAATGTGTGCTGTGCTGGGGCCTGCTGAAGGTTCCCACATAGGGGGCGAAACCCTAAAGTGGCGCAAACAAAAATGGGCAGCGGATTCAAGGGTTTCATAGGATCGATGAGCATGCATTATAAGATCAACTTTTGAAGCATGAATAGAGAAGATGCGATTCATACCATGGCCATTTCTAGATGGCGCCTTGGAAGCAAGAGAACAACGAAGGTCTCCTCCAAATCGTCACACACAAGATGAGCGACGGCTTGCTTCTTGTCGTCCCTTGTGCTAGCAAGGATCGTCCAAGGTGTCTTTGATCGAAAGGAAAGGGAGAGAGCAACACCTTGCTTGGCAAAAAAACTTTCCTCTTGTCGTCTCAACTTCTCTACACGAGATGTCTCTACTCGTCCAAACTAAGAGAGGGCGACAAAGGCGTGAAGAGGTGACGTGAGAGAGAGGTGGTCACGTTGTGACATGCTTTCTAAAAATAGAAAGCCAACAATTCATGCGACCATGAATTTTTCCCTCAACGCAAATTCCTCTTCAATTGAACCATGCGCTCATGTAATGAGCTGGTTCATTTCGGTTTGGCCCAAGACCAAATAAACCAAGCAATATGGTCTAGATCTCAATTAAACCCAAAGGCTCTTGATCTGACCGTCAATCTCTTGATGCTCCTGATCTGACCGATCCAGCATCCATTCTCTCAATCGAAGCTTACCGATCTTAAGCGCTAATCAATCAGACATGATCAGACCAGATCTCACTTACAATCAGAGATTAAATCCCTTTAAACTGAACCTGAACAATTCAGTCCACACGATCTGACTTAAGTAAGCCATTTCATCAAATTGTGCGACCCTGAGGGTTTCCTTTAAATGTCGGTAACGATAACTCACGTCATCACGATCAGTGAGGGGTATCTAGCAACACATCACTGTCTCCCGATATAAAGGAAAGAGTCTTCCAAGACTACACCCAAAAACAGCACAAGTGTGAATCAACTTCACTAAGCATACATATTTCCTTTGCCACTGGATGTTCTTATTGGACAAGCGTGTCAAGCTTGTAGCTCCAATATGATGAGCATGATTAGATCAGATGAACACAGTCATCTGGGTATGGCCATACACTTTCTCATCATCTCATCCAGGGGGCCCCTTTAGAACATCACACTCCTTAAATAAGGAGACGGCAATCCTATGTCTATCACTAGTGCCCTAACCTGACTCAAGCTCACCATCCAAGATAGTCTATAATCATTATATTTCAAATGATATTGAACTATCTCAAAACAATGACAATCATCATTTAGAAACACAAGTGATCTCAAGTCAGAGGAAATGTGCCACTTGATACAATCAAGGAATATTCACATTGTGACAAGCAATTGAATATCCTAGTAGGGTATGTCCAGTACATCCAATGTACCCATGAGTCTACATCTTATTCCATGCTCGAAGCATCCTATAAGATTAGAACACATACTAGTCTTAACCATATCAAGGCTGTCTCATGTTCACCAAGATACATCGACTAAGGACATATAGCATGTCAGCCTAGCTGAACAGCATTGAGACATTATTCAGAAGTATATCTATTGCAGCAGATAATATAACAAACTGAATAATAACCATGCCTTTATAAACATAAGAGTTTATTACATGATACTGATACAATCCTTAGGCCTCAAACATTAGCCTTAAGGGCATACCCCAACAATCTCCTACTTGCACTTAATCTAATGGTTGAGAAATCTCAAACCCATATTATTACAGTGCTTCTCATGCTTCTGCTGCGCCAGAGGCTTAGTAAGCGGGTCTGCTAGATTGTCATCTGTATGTACCTTGCAGACTTTGATCTCGCCACGATCAATGATCTCCCTGATCAAATGAAACCGTCTCTGTATGTGCTTGGACTTCTGGTGCGACCGTGGTTCCTTTGCCTGTGCGATTGCTCCAGTGTTATCACAGAAGATAACCAAAGGATCTGCACTCGAAGGAACAACACCAAGTTCTCTCACGAACTTACGAATCCACACTGCCTCCTTGGATGCTTCCGAGGCTGCAACATACTCGGCTTCTGTTGTGGAATCAGCAACAGTTGACTGTTTGAAACTCTTCCACACCACTACTCCTCCATTCAAGCAAAAAACATAGCCTGATTGCGATCGGAAATCATCCTGGTCAGACTGGAACGAAGCGTCAGTATATCCTTCAATACTGAGTTCTTCCTGACCACCATATATCAAGAACATATCTTTGGTTCTCCGCAGATATTTTAAGATGTTCTTGACCGCAATCCAGTGTGCCTGACCTGGATTACTTTGGAACCGACTGGTCACGCTTAACCCGTAAGCGACGTCTGGGCGAGTACACAACATCGCATACATTATGGACCCAATAGCCGAAGCATAAGGCGTATTGTCCATTTCATCTTTCTCAGTCTGTGTTTGTGGACACTGACTCTTTGAAAGATTCAGACCATGTCTGACTGGAAGATATCCTCTTTTAGAATTCTCTAAATGAAATCTCTCCAGGACTTTATCGATGTAAGTACTCTGGCACAGCCCGAGAAGCCTCTTAGATCTATCCCTGTAGATCTTCACACCTAACACATAGGCTGCTTCTCCTAGATCTTTCATCTGGAAACATTTCCTTAACCATGCCTTAACCGCATGCATTTCAGGAATGTCATTTCCAATGGTCAAGATATCATCGACGTAGAGGACTAGGAAAGTAATCACGCTCCCACTAAACCTCTTATATACACACGGGTCATCTTCGTTCTTGATGAAACCAAATTCAGTGACTGATTCATCAAAACGAATATTCCAGCTTCTTGATGCTTGTTTAAGTCCATAAATAGACTTCTTTAACTTGCATATCTTATGACGATCTGATGGATTAGTGAAACCTTCTGGTTGTGTCATATACACATCCTCATCCAAATTTCCATTCAGGAAAGCTGTTTTCACATCCATTTGCCAGATCTCATAATCATAATATGCTGCTATCGCGAAAAGAATCCGAATAGACTTAAACATAGCTACTGGTGAGAAAGTTTCATCATAATCTATCCCGTAGATTTGTTTGAAACCTTTCGCAACTAGCCTGCCTTTATAGGTAACCACGTTACCATCCATGTCAATCTTCTTCTTGAAGATCCATTTACAGCCTATAGGGATAACTCCCGGAGGCGGATCAACCAAATCCCAGACTTGGTTATCTGACATGGAGTCCATCTCGGCTCGCATAGCTTCAAGCCATCTCGCTGACTCCGGTCCACTGACCGCATCCGCATAAGTGAGGGGTTCATCATGATCAATGATGTAGACTCCGTCATAGCGATCAGGCTGTCGACGGATCCTTCCCGATCTTCGCGGTTCCCGTGATATCTGAGCCTCAGGTTGTTCAATAACCTGTTCTACCGGCTCAGGCTCATCCAACTGTGCTTGAGCACTTTGTCCTTCTTCTGGATTCTCATCCAACTTTATTTCTCTCCCACTGGCCTCTTGTAGAAGAAACTCCTTCTCAAGAAATATGGCCGTCCGAGCAACAAACACCTTGTTCTCTTTGGGATCGAAGAAATAATAACCCTTAGTTTCCTTAGGGTAACCGACAAAGATACATTTGTCAGATCTGCTCTCTAGTTTCCCAGAGGCGAGCTTTTTGACATAAGCCTCGCAGCCCCAGATCCTGATAAATGTCAAGCTTGGCTGTTTCCCATACCATAACTCATATGGCGTCTTTGAAACGGCCTTGGATGGCACTCGGTTTAGTACCTTTGCAGCTGTTTCTAGTGCAAATCCCCAAAAGGAGTATGGAAGAGTAGCCTGACTCATCATAGAACGAACCATATCAAGTAACGTTCTATTTCTCCTCTCGGACACACCATTCCATTGGGGTGTTCCTGGCGGAGTGAGCTGTGAGATAATCCCACACTCCTTCAGATAGTCAGTAAACGCATGACTTAGGTATTCTCCACCTCGATCAGAACGAAGTGCCTTGATATTTCGGCCTAGCTGATTCTGTACTTCATTCTTGAACTCTTTGAACTTGTCAAAAGATTCACTTTTATGTCTCATTAAATAGACATACCCGTATCTACTGAAATCATCAGTAAAGGTAATGAAGTACTGATAGCCACCTCTGGCATGTTTACTAAATGGCCCACACACATCACTGTGTATAAGGTCAAGTAAACCTGAAGCCCTTTGACCTTTGTGAGGAAAAGGTGACTTCGTCATTTTACCCATTAAACAAGCCTTGCATGTATCAATCTCCTCATAGGAGAATGATCCCAGCAGTCCATGATCATGCAACCGCTTAATGCGTTTCTTGTAAATATGGCCTAAACGACTATGCCATAGCAAGGTGCTGTCATCAGCATACTTGGCTTTCTTAATATCAATATTTTGTATAGAACATTCCATGTCCAACATGAATAACCCATTGTTAATTGAACCAGTTGCATAAACAATATTATCTAAAGATAAAACACACTTTGAAATATTGCATTCAAAGGAAAATCCCTTCCTGACAAGAGCAGGAATAGAGATAATATTTTTAGTAATACTGGGAACAAAGTAACAATTGTCTAGTTCCAATACAAGTCCAGATGGTAAAGAAAAGAAATAGTCTCCTACAGCAACAGCAGCAACCCGTGCCCCGTTTCCAAGCGTAGGTCCACCTCATGCTGTCCCACCTGCCTTCTTCTCTTGAGTTCCTGTACATTTGAACAAATGTGAACTCCACATGCAGTGTCCAACACCCATGATATAGAAGAAGAAAACATGACCTTAGTCACAAAAATACCTGAGCCAGAAGCGAAGCTTCCCCTCTTATCTCCTTGGAGCGCTTTATAGTCCTTTTTCCAGTGACCCAGCTGGCCACAGTGGAAACATCTGTATTCCTTGGACCGCTTCACCTTTTGCTTCAGAGCCTTGCTGTAATTCTTGACAGGGATCTTGCCCTTCTTCCCCTTCTTCTTGTTCCTAGAAGGAACCATTAAGACAGAGGTCGAAGGCTTTCCCTTCAGAGTTTCCTCAGTAGTCAAGAGCATATTCAGCAGCTCTGCCGGAGTACAATCGATTTTGTTCATATTAAAGTTAATGATGAACGCGTCGAATGAAGGCGGGAGAGACTGCAGAATAATGTCTACAGCAAGCTCCTGATTGATGGTATGCCCCAGTTTCTCTAGAGCTTCCTTGTGCCCAATCATCTTGAGCACATGAGCTCCCACTGGGCTCCCTTCAGCCAGTTTGCTCTGAAAGAAAAGCTTTGTCAGATTATAGCGTTCTGTCCTCGCCTGTGCAGCATACAGCATCTTGAGGTTCGCTATAATTTCTATAGCCGACATATCCTCATGCTGACGCTGCAGCGGTGGCGTCATAGACGCTAGCATCAGGCAAGCGACATCAATGCTATCATTGACGTGCTTTTCATAGGCTTCCCGAACCGCCCTTGCGGCGTTCGGGGTGGGCTGAGGCAGTATTGCTGTCTCGGGGACATACAGTTTCCTCTCTGCCTTAAGAACGATCTTAAGGTGTCCGTACCAGTCTGAGAAGTTTGGCCCAGCAAACTTCTCCCTTTCCAGTAGGGATCGCACATTGAAGCTCATGGTGTTCGTTGCTGCAGGTATCTACAACAATGCAAGAACAACAAGGTCAGTATCAATGTTAAGAATCAATCAGGACTTAAGAAAGATTCTTTTTCTCACTATTTTATCTGGCTGAAAAATCCAGCAAAACAGACCGAAAGAGTAGAACTCTTTTAGTGAGATGGGATCCAGATTTCATACTTGGTCTCCGCGTCCCGCTCAGGCGAGATAAGATGCACAGAGAGTACAAGCACTAATCTCTGGTAGGCTGCCCTAGCCAATCGCCAACCCGTGCGATTCCCCTTCATCTGGGCAATCCAGCAGACTGTGCCAACTGAGTTGGTACAACACAATCTCTGACCCCACAGATGGCTGCCTCCATGTGCTACCATATGCGCCACATATGTAGGCTACATGGTCAAGCTGACCCGACCTACTCCCTGGACCACCAGGTGCTATGCTGAGCAACGAGAAGCGATAAATCCCTTCTCTGTAACACGCAGGTGTAATCCCGCACCGTCTGAAGATAGATGGACGTGCCCACTGAGTGGGTACAACACGGCTCCAACGATAATCAGAACAGTGAGGTTTCGCGTCAGAAGGCTAACGAGCTTGATATTTTAGCGTTGGATTTTAACGGTCTTTTATCTTCTTCACTATCATGCAATTCCTATGGTGATAGCAGAAGATAAATAAATCATGCTATTCTACTTATTTAAACAATAAAAGAAAGCATGGATCTTATGTGGTAAAAGCCCATAGCCTAAGTAAGACCTTAAGATACTTAAGTCTTCACTTGGTTTTCTTCATGGGACTTTAGCTGCTCATCTGGCCCAAACCAGGGCCCAAGCGCCATTTGCAGCTGAGGTGCGCCCACCAGGGAAAATGCGCCTGGTCCCAGAGTCGAACCCTGGACCTCCCACCTGGTCAAGCCACTGCTGCATGCGCCTCTGCCAAGTGTGCTCTGTGCTCTTGTCTGATTAACTTACAAATTAATCTATCTAGACAAGATTGACTCGCAGGTCAATTACATTTTATAAATTAATTAAACTGTGATTCGCATATCACAAAAATAAGAATTAATTTACAATAAAATTCCAGGCACGCAGGCCCCAGCACAGCACACATTAAACGGGCAGCCCACATAAGATTAAATAAACATACATATGGCATCCAATCAGCATGTGATCCAATCATGAAAAATAAAATTTTGAAAAAACCCCATTGAGATTAATTTTATTTTTCCTTATTTGCCCTACAACCTTACAACGGTCCATTACTAGGGATCCACTCATCCAACCTAGTCAGATCCACTGCCCTTGCATGCACCAAGTCCTAACTGACTTGAGTCGACCAAAAGGTCAACCATGCATGCGCCAGGGCTGAACAACCCTCATGAGATCTGGCAAGCGGGTGTGACCCCGGGCCTAACTCATGTGTGTTCACTATTCGTCTCAGTCAGACATCGCTACACGCCTGTCTGCAGTCGACCTGTAGCCACCAGATGCTCGCGCACAGGTGCTATCTGGTCAACCCATCAAGGCTGTCAGATGGTCTGATCAGACTATTGGATCTAACCTAGGGGATGACTTCAACCCTAATAACCCATCTAAGGGTTTACAGTAAGGCCTTAGATCTATAGTGAGTCGCGCATGTCTTATAGTTTTGATAAAACAAAGATGCGCCTACATGCCAACATACATGCGCAAATGAAACATAAAATAGGTTTCGGCATGATACAAGTTAACATGATAAATTTACGCATGATATAGATCTAAGCATTCATGGAACACAAAATCAAAGCAATCATATAAATATGCATGAAACCTCGCTCTGATACCAATTGAAGGTTCCCACATAGGGGGCGAAACCCTAAAGTGGCGCAAACAAAAATGTGCAGCGGATTCAAGGGTTTCATAGGATCGATGAGCATGCATTATAAGATCAACTTTTGAAGCATGAATAGAGAAGATGCGATTCATACCATGGCCATTTCTAGATGGCGCCTTGGAAGCAAGAGAACAACGAAGGTCTCCTCCAAATCGTCACACACAAGATGAGCGACGGCTTGCTTCTTGTCGTCCCTTGTGCTAGCAAGGATCGTCCAAGGTGTCTTTGATCGAAAGGAAAGGGAGAAAGCAACACCTTGCTTGGCAAAAAAACTTTCCTCTTGTCGTCTCAACTTCTCTACACGAGATGTCTCTACTCGTCCAAACTAAGAGAGGGCGACAAAGGCGTGAAGAGGCGACGTGAGAGAGAGGTGGTCACGTTGTGACATGCTTTCTAAAAATAGAAAGCCAACAATTCATGCGACCATGAATTTTTCCCTCAACGCAAATTCCTCTTCAATTGAACCATGCGCTCATGTAATGAGCTGGTTCATTTCGGTTTGGCCCAAGACCAAATAAACCAAGCAATATGGTCTAGATCTCAATTAAACCCAAAGGCTCTTGATCTGACCGTCAATCTCTTGATGCTCCTGATCTGACCGATCCAGCATCCATTCTCTCAATCGAAGCTTACCGATCTTAAGCCCTAATCAATCAGACATGATCAGACCAGATCTCACTTACAATCAGAGATTAAATCCCTTTAAACTGAACCTGAACAATTCAGTCCACACGATCTGACTTAAGTAAGCCATTTCATCAAATTGTGCGACCCTGAGGGTTTCCTTTAAATGTCGGTAACGATAACTCACATCATCACGATCAGTGAGGGGTATCTAGGAACACATCACTGTCTCCCGATATAAAGGAAAGAGTCTTCCAAGACTACACCCAAAAACAGCACAAGTGTGAATCAACTTCACTAAGCATACATATTTCCTTTGCCACTGGATGTTCTTATTGGACAAGCGTGTCAAGCTTGTAGCTCCAATATGATGAGCATGATTAGATCAGATGAACACAGTCATCTGGGTATGGCCATACACTTTCTCATCATCTCATCCAGGGGTCCCCTTTAGAACATCACACTCCTTAAACAAGGAGACGGCAATCCTATGTCTATCACTAGTGCCCTAACCTGACTCAAGCTCACCATCCAAGATAGTCTATAATAATTATATTTCAAATGATATTGAACTATCTCAAAACAATGACAATCATCATTTAGAAACACAAGTGATCTCAAGTCAGAGGAAATGTGCCACTTGATACAATCAAGGAATATTCACATTGTGACAAGCAATTGAATATCCTAGTAGGGTCTGTCCTGTACATCCAATGTACCCATGAGTCTACATCTTATTCCATGCTCGAAGCATCCTATAAGATTAGAACACATACTAGTCTTAACCATATCAAGGCTGTCTCATGTTCACCAAGATACATCGACTAAGGACATATAGCATGTCAGCCTAGCTGAACAGCATTGAGACATTATTCAGAAGTATATCTATTGCAGCAGATAATATAACAAACTGAATAATAACCATGCCTTTATAAACATAAGAGTTTATTACATGATACTGATACAATCCTTATGCCTCAAACATTAGCCTTAAGGGCATACCCCAACACCTGCGAGCCTGGTAAATTATTATTTTTGTGATCTGCGAATCACATTTTTAATTAATTTATTGTGTAATTGACCTGCGAGTCAAACTTGTCTAGATAGATTAAAATGTATATTTATTAGACAAGAGCACAAAAGCACACATCGCAGAGGAGCATTCAGCTGGTGGGCGCACCTGCGCTGCATTGAGCACTACGGCCCTGGGTTGGACCAGATGAGGTGCAAAAGACCCAAGAAGAGCAAGTGAAGACTTAAGTTGATTTAAGGTCTTACTTAGGCTCTATGGGCTTTTACCACATAAGATCCATGCTTTCTTTTATTTTCTAAAATACTTAGAATTGCATGAGTTATTTATCTTCTGCTATAGCCATAGGATTTGCCTGATAGTAAGAAGATAAAAGACCGTTAAAATCCAACGCTAAAATATCAAGCACGTAATGCCTTCTGACGCGAAACCTCACTGTTCTGACTATCGTTGGAGCCGTGTTGTACCCACTCAGTGGGCACGTCCATCTATCTTCAGACGGTGCGGTATTTCACCTGCGTGTTACAGAGAAGGGATTTATCGCTTCTCGTTGCTCAGCATAGCACGTGGTGGTCCAGGGAGTAGGTCGGGTCAGCTTGACCATGTAGGCTACATATGTGGCGCATATGGTAGCACATGGAGGCAGCCATCTGTGGGATCAGAGACTGTGTTGTACCAACTCAGTTGGCACAGTCTGCTGGATTGCCCAGATGAAGGGGAATCGCACGGGTTGGCGATTGGCAGGGACTGCCTACCAGAAATTAGTACTTGTACTCTCTGTGCATCTTATCTCGCCTGAGCGGGACGCGGAGACCAAGTATGAAATCTGGATCCCATCTCACTAAAAGAGTGTTACTCTTTCGGACTGTTTAATGGATTTTTCAGTCAGACAAAATAGTGAGAAAAGAATCTTTCTTAAGTCCTGGATTGATTCTAAACATTGATACTGACCTTGCTGTTCTTGCATTGTTGTAGATTCCTGCAGCAACGAACACCATGAGCTTCAATGTGCGATCCCTACTGGAAAGGGAGAAGTTTGCTGGGCCAAACTTCTCGGACTGGTACGGGCACCTTAAGATTGTTCTTAAGGCAGAGAGGAAACTGTATGTCCTCGAGACGGCTGTGCCGCCTCAACCCGCTGCGAACGCCGCAAGGGCGGTTCGCGATGCCTATGAAAAGCACGTCAATGATAGCATTGATGTCGCTTGCCTGATGCTAGCGTCTATGACGCCACCGCTGCAGCGTCAGCATGAGGATATGTCTGCTATAGAAATTATAGCAAACCTCAAAATGCTGTATGCTGCACAGGCGAGGACAGAACGCTATAATCTGACAAAGTTTTTCTTTCAGAGCAAACTGGCTGAAGGGAGCCCAGTGGGAGCTCACGTGCTCAAGATGATTGGGCACAAGGAGGCTCTGGAGAAACTGGGGCATACCATCAACCAGGAGCTTGCTGTAGACATTATTCTGCAGTCTCTCCCGCCCTCCTTCGATGCGTTCATTATTAACTTTAATATGAACAAAATCGATTATACTCCGGCAGAGCTGCTGAATATGCTCTTGACTACTGAGGAAACTCTGAAGGGAAAGCCTTCAACCTCTGTCTTAATGGTTCCTTCCAGGAACAAGAAGAAGGGGAAGAAGGGCAAAGCCCCTGTCAAGAACTACAGTAAGGCTCCGAAACAAAAAGTGAAGCGGTCGAAGGACAACAGGTGTTTCCACTGTGGCCAGCTGGGTCACTGGAAAAAGGACTGTAAAGCGCTCCAAGGAGACAAGAAGGGAAGCATCGCTTCTGGCTCAGGTATATTTGTGACTGAGGTCATGATATCTTCTTCCTCTATTTCATGGGTGTTGGACACTGCATGTGGAGTTCACATTTGTTCAAATGTACAGGAACTCAAGAGAAGAAGACAGGTGGGACAGCATGAGGTGGACCTACGCGTTGGAAACGGGGCACGGGTTGCTGCTGTTGCTGTAGGGGATTATTACATCTCATTACCATCTGGCATTGTATTAGAATTAAACAATTGTTACTTTGTACCCAGTATTACCAAAAATATTATCTCTATTCCTGCTCTTGTCAGGAAAGGGTTTTCCTTTGAATGTAAGATTTCAAAGTGTTATCTTACTCTTGATAATATTATTTATGCTACTGGTTCAATTAACAATGGGTTATTCATGTTGGACATGGAATATTCTATACAAAATATTGATAATAAGAAAGCCAAGTATGCTGATGACAGCACCTTGCTATGGCATAGTCGTTTAGGCCATATTAACAAGAAGCGCATTAAGCGGTTGCATGATCATGGACTGCTGGGATCATTCTCCTATGAGGAGATTGATACATGCAAAGCTTGTTTATTGGGTAAAATGACGAAGTCTCCTTTTCCTAACAAAGGTCAAAGGGCTTCAGGTTTACTTGACCTTATACACAGTGATGTGTGTGGGCCATTTAGTAAACATGCCAGAGGTGGCTATTCGTACTTCATTACCTTTACTGATGATTTCAGTAGATACGGGTATGTCTATCTGATGAGGCATAAGAGTGAATCTTTTGACAAGTTCAAAGAGTTCAAGAATGAAGTACAGAATCAGCTAGGCCGAAATATCAAGGCACTTCGTTCTGATCGAGGTGGAGAATACTTGAGTCATGCGTTTACTGACTATCTAAAAGAGTGTGGGATTATCTCACAGCTCACTCCGCCAGGAACACCGCAATGGAATGGTGTGTCCGAGAGGAGAAATAGAACGTTACTTGATATGGTTCGTTCTATGATGAGTCAGGCTACTTTACCTTACTCCTTTTGGGGATTTGCACTGGAAACAGCTGCAAAGGTACTAAACCGAGTGCCATCCAAGGCAGTTTCAAAGACGCCATATGAGTTGTGGTATGGGAAACAGCCGAGCTTGACATTTATAAAGATCTGGGGTTGCGAGGCTTATGTCAAAAAGCTCGCCTCTAGGAAACTAGAGAGCAGATCTGAGAAATGCATCTTTGTCGGTTACCCTAAGGAAACTAAGGGTTATTATTTCTACGATCCCAAAGAGAACAAGGTATTTGTTGCTCGGACGGCAATATTTCTTGAGAAGGAGTTTCTTCTGCAAGAAGCCAGTGGGAGAGAAATAAAGCTGGATGAGAATCCAGAGGAAGGACAAAGTAGTCAAGCACAGTTGGATGTGCATGAGCCGGTAGAGCAGGTTATTGAACAACCTGAGGCTCAGATATCACGGGAACCGCGACGATCGGGAAGGATCCGTCGTCAGCCTGAGCGTTATGACGGAGTCTACATCATTGATAATGATGAACCCCTAACTTATGCGGATGCGGTCAGTGGACCGGAGTCAGCTAGATGGCTTGAAGCTATGCGAGCCGAGATGGACTCCATGTCAGATAACCAAGTCTGGGATTTGGTTGATCCGCCTCCGGGAGTAATCCCTATAGGCTGTAAATGGATCTTCAAGAAGAAGATTGACATGGATGGTAACGTAGTTACCTATAAAGGCAGGCTAGTAGCGAAAGGTTTTAAACAAATCTACGGGATAGATTATGATGAAACTTTCTCTCCTGTAGCCATGTTCAAGTCTATTCGGATTCTTTTCGCAATAGCTGCATATTATGATTATGAGATCTGGCAAATGGATGTGAAGACGGCTTTCCTTAATGGAAATCTGGATGAGGATGTGTATATGACACAACCTGAAGGTTTCACTAATCCATCAGATCGTCATAAAATATGCAAGTTAAAGAAGTCCATTTATGGACTTAAACAAGCATCTAGAAGCTGGAATATTCGTTTTGATGAATCAATCTCTGAGTTTGGTTTCATCAAGAATGAAGATGACCCGTGTGTATATAAGAGGTTTAGTGGGAGCGTGATTACTTTCCTAGTCCTCTACGTCGATGATATCTTAATCATTGGAAACGATATTCCTGAACTGCATGCTGTTAAAGCATGGTTAGGAAAATGTTTCCAGATGAAAGATCTAGGAGAAGCAGCCTATGTACTAGGTGTGAAGATCTACAGGGATAGATCTAAGAGGCTTCTCGGGCTGTGCCAGAGTACTTACATCGATAATGTCCTGGAGAGATTCCATTTAGAGAATTCTAAAAGAGGATATCTTCCAGTCAGACATGGTCTGAATCTTTCGAAGAGTCAGTGTCCACAAACACAGACTGAGAAAGATGAAATGGACAATACGCCTTATGCTTCGGCTATTGGATCCATTATGTATGCGATGTTGTGTACTCGCCCAGACGTCGCTTACGGGTTAAGCGTGACCAGTCGGTTCCAAAGTAATCCAGGTATGGTGCACTGGATTGCAGTCAAGAACATTTTAAAATATCTTCGGAGGACCAAAGATATGTTCTTGATATATGGTGGTCAGGAAGAACTCAGTATTGAAGGATATACTGACGCTTCGTTCCAGTCTGACCAGGATGATTTCCGATCGCAATCAGGCTATGTTTTTAGCTTGAATGGAGGAGCGGTGGTGTGGAAGAGTTTCAAACAGTCTACTGTTGCTGATTCCACAACAGAAGCCGAGTATGTTGCAGCCTCGGAAGCATCCAAGGAGGCAGTGTGGATTCGTAAGTTCATTCAGGAACTTGGTGTCGTTCCTTCGAGTGCAGATCCTTTGGTTATCTTCTGTGATAACACTGGAGCAATCGCACAAGCAAAGGAACCACGGTCGCACCAGAAGTCCAAGCACATACAGAGACGGTTTCACTTGATCCGGGAGATCATTGATCGTGGCGAGATCAAAATCTGCAAGGTTCATACAGATGACAATCTGGCTGACCCGCTTACCAAGCCTGTGGCGCAGCAGAAGCATGAGAAGCACTGTAATAATATGGGTTTGAGATTTCTCAACCATTAGATTAAGTGCAAGTGGGAGATTGTTGGGGTATGCCCTTAAGGCTAATGTTTGAGGCCTTAGGATTCTATGAGTATCATGTAATAAACGCTTATGTTTATAAAGGCATGGTTGTTATTCAGTATGTTACATTGTCTGTTGCAATAAGTGTACTTCTGAATAATGTCTCAATGCTGTTCAGCTAGGCTGACATGCTATATGTCCTTAGTCGAGATATCTTGGTGAACATGAGATAGCCTTGATATGGTTAAGACTAATGTGTGTTCTAATCTTATAGGATGCTTCGAGCATGGAATAAGATGTAGACTCATGGGTACATTGGATGTACTGGACAGACCCTACTAGGATATTCAATTGCTTGTCACAATGTGAATAATCCTTGTGTGCAACAAGTGGCATACTTCCTCTGACTTGAGATCACTTGTGTTTCTAAATGATGATTGTCATTGTTTTGAGGTAGTTCAATATCATTCGAAATATAATGGTTATAGACTATCTTGGATAATGATCATGAGTCAGGTTAGGGCACTGGTGATAGATAAAGGATTGCCGTCTCTTTGTTTAAGGAGCATGATGTTCTATGGGGCCCCCCCCCTGGATGAGATGATTGAGAAAGTGTATGGTCATACCCAGGTGACTATGTTCATCTGGTCTAATCATGCTCATCATATTGGAGCTACAGGCTTGACACGCTTGTCCAATAAGAACATCCAGTGGCAAAGGAAACTTGTATGCCTCGTGAAGTGGATTCACACTTGTGCTATGGTTTGGGTGTAGTCTTGGAAGACTCTTTCCTTTATATCGGGAGACAGTGATGTGTGGCTAGATACCTCTCACTGATCGTGATAACGTAAGTTATCGTTACCGACATTTAAAGGAAACCCTTAGGGTCGCACAATTTGGTGATATGGCTTACTTAAGTCAGATCGTGTGGACTGAATTGTTTTGGTTTAGTTTAAAGGACTTTAAACTCTGATTGTAAGTGAGATCTGGTCTGATCATGTTTGATTGATTAGGGCTTGAGATCGGTAAGCTTCGATCGAGAGTGTGGATGCTAGATCGGTGAGATCAAGAGCATCTAGAGATGTACGGTTAGATCTTGAACCTTCATGGTTCAGATGAGATTTAGACCATGGCTTGGCTTGGTTCGATTTGTCATTTGGACCAAATGAAATTGGACCGAATTCAATTGAACCGGTTCACATAAGTGAACGCATGGTTCAATTGAGTTGGCGTTTTGGAATGGTTCAAAAGACATGAACGCATGTCTTGATGACTTTCCTTTTATGGAAGTCTTGAAACGCCAAAACGCCTATGTTGACTCAACGCCTCTAGGCTTCGATGCTCTCTCTTGGGTGAGGTATCGTTTTGCGCAAGGTGAAAGGGTTTTCGAAGAGCAAGAAGCTTTCATCTCATCTCCTAAACACAAAGGACAACTTGGCAATTTTTGCTAGCACAAGAGTTGCGCAAGGAGGAAGCCTTCATCCCTTGTGTGTGACATCTTTGGAGAAGATCTCTCTTGATCTTTGCTTCCAAGCCGACAACCATTCCAATGGCGTTGGTATGATCCCTTTGAGATCTTTTCGTTTATGCAATGAGTTAATCATATGATCTACATGCGGTCTTGAGGGTGACACCCCTAAAATTTTATATGCGCGGCCCCCCTTTAGGGTTTCACCCCCTTGCGCTCCCCCTTGAAGGGGACTTTCAAGTAGGTCAGGTCAGCTTGACCATGTAGGCTACATATGGGGCATATGTTAGCTATATGGAGGCAGCCATCTGTGGGATCAGAGACTGTGTTGTACCAACTCAGTTGGCACAGTCTGCTGGATTGCCCAGATGAAGGGGAATCGCACGGGTTGGCGATTGGCAGGGACTGCCTACCAGAAATTAGTGCTTGTACTCTCTATGCATCTTATCTCGCCTGAGCGGGACGCGGAGACCAAGTATGAAATCTGGATCCCATCTCACTAAAAGAGTGTTACTCTTTCGGACTATTTTTATGGATTTTCAGTCAGATAAAATAGTGAGAAAAGAATCATTCTTAAGTCCTGGATTGATTCTAAACATTGATACTTACCTTGCTGTTCTTGCATTGTTGTAGATTCCTGCAGCAACGAACACCATGAGCTTCAATGTGCGATCCCTACTGGAAAGGGAGAAGTTTGCTGGGCCAAACTTCTCAGACTGGTACGGACACCTTAAGATTGTTCTTAAGGCTGAGAGGAAACTGTATGTCCTCGAGACGGCTATACCGCCTCAACCCGCTCCGAACGCCGCAAGGGCGGTTCGGGAAGCCTATGAAAAGCATGTCAATGATAGCATTGATGTCGCTTGCCTGATGCTAGCGTCTATGACGCCATAGCTGCAGCGTCAGCATGAGGATATGTCTGCCATAGAAATTATAGCAAACCTCAAGATGCTGTATGCTGCACAGGCGAGGACTGAACGCTATAATTTGACCAAGCTTTTCTTTCAGAGCAAACTGACTGAAGGGAGTCCAGTGGGAGCTCATGTGCTCAAGATGATTGGGCACAAAGAGGCTCTAGAGAAACTGGGGCATACCATCAATCAGGAGCTTGCTGTAGACATTATTCTGCAGTCTCTCCCGGCCTCTTTCGATCCGTTCATTATTAATTTTAATATGAACAAGATCGACTGTACTCCGGCAGAGTTGCTGAATATGCTCTTGACTACAGAGGAGACTCTAAAGGGAAAGCTTTCAACCTCTGTCTTGATGTTTCCTTCCAGGAACAAGAAGAAGGGGAAGAAGGGCAAAGCCTCTGTCAAGAACTACAACAAGGCTCTGAAACAAAAGGTTAAGCGGTCGAAGGAATACAGATGTTTCCATTGTGGCCAGCTAGGTCACTGGAAAAAGGACTGTAAAGCGCACCAAGGAGACAAGAAGGGAAGCATCGCTTCTGGCTCAGGTATTTTTGTGACTGAAGTCATGATATCTTCTTCTTCTATATCATGGGTGTTGGACACTGCATGTGGAGTTCACATTTGTTCAAATGTACAGGAACTCAAGAGAAGAAGACAGGTGGGACAGCATGAGGTGGACCTACGAGTTGGAAACGGGGCACGGGTTGCTGCTGTTGCTGTAGGAGAATATTACATCTCATTACCATCTGGACTTGTATTAGAACTGAACAATTGTTATTTTGTACCTAGCATTACCAAGAATATTATCTCTATTCCTGCTCTTGTCAGGAAAGGGTTTTCCTGTGAATGCAAGACTTCAAAGTGTTATCTTTCTCTTGATAATATTGTTTATGCTACTGGGTCAATTAACAATGGGTTATTCATGTTGGACATGGAATGTTCTATACAAAACATTGATAATAAGAAAGCCAAGTATGCTGATGACAGCAACTTGCTATGGCATAGTCGTTTAGGCCATATTAACAAGAAACGCATTAAGTGGTTGCATGATCATGGACTGCTGGGATCATTCTCCTATGAGGAGATTGATACATGCAAAGCTTGTTTAATGGGCAAAATGACGAAGGCTCCTTTTCCTCACAAAGGTCAAAGGGCTTCAGGTTTACTTGACCTTATACACAGTGATGTGTGTGGGCCATTTAGTAAACATGGCAGAGGTGGATATTCATACTTCATTACCTTTACTGATGATTTCAGTAGATATGGGTATGTCTATCTAATGAGACATAAGAGTGAATCTTTTGACAAGTTCAAAGAGTTCAAAAATGAAGTACAAAATCAGCTAGGCCGAAATATCAAGGCACTTCGCTCAGATCGAGGTGGAGAATACCTAAGCCGAGAGTTTACTGACTATCTGAAGGAGTGTGGGATTATCTCACAGCTCACTCCACCAGGAACACCGCAATGGAATGGTGTGTCCGAGAGGAGGAACAGAACCTTACTGGATATGGTTTGTTCTATGATGAGTCAGGCTACTCTACCTTACTCCTTTTGGGGATTTGCACTGGAAACAGCTGCAAAGGTACTAAACCGAGTGCCATCCAAGGCAGTTTCAAAGACTCCATATGAGTTATGGTATGGGAAACAGCCGAGCTTGACATTTATTAAGATCTGGGGTTGCGAGGCTTATGTCAAAAAGCTCGCCTCTGGGAAACTAGAGAGCAGATCTGAGAAATGCATCTTTGTCGGTTACCCTAAGGAAACTAAGGGTTATTATTTCTACGATCCCAAAGAGAACAAAGTATTTGTTGCTCGGACGGCAATTTTTCTTGAGAAGGAATTTCTTCTGCAAGAAGCCAGTGGGAGAGAAATAAAGCTGGATGAGAATCCAGAGGAAGGACAAAGTAGTCAATCACAGTTGGATGAGCCTGAGTCAGTAGAACAGGTTATTGAACAACCTGAGGCTCAGATATCACGGGAACCGCGAAGATAGGGAAGGATCCGTCGACAGCCTGAGCGCTATGATGGAGTCTACATCATTGATCATGATGAACCCCTCACTTATGCGGATGCGGTCAGTGGACTGGAGTCAGCTAGATGGCTTGAAGCTATGCGAGCCGAGATGGACTCCATGTCAGATAATCAAGTCTGGGATTTGGTTGATCCGCCTCCGGGAGTAATCCCTATAGGCTGTAAATGGATCTTCAAGAAGAAGATTGACATGGATGGTAACGTAGTTACCTATAAAGGCAGGCTAGTTGCGAAAGGTTTCAAACAAATCTACGGGATAGATTATGATGAAACTTTCTCTCCTGTAGCCATGTTCAAGTCTATTCGGATTATTCTTGCGATAGCAGCATATTACGATTATGAGATCTGGCAAATGGATGTGAAGACTGCTTTCCTTAATGGAAAACTGGATGAGGATGTGTATATGACACAACCTGAAGGTTTCACTAATCCATCAGATCGTCATAAAATATGCAAGTTAAAGAAGTCCATTTATGGACTTAAGCAAGCATCTAGAAGCTGGAATATTCGTTTTGATGAATCAATCTGTGAATTTGGTTTCATCAAGAATGAAGATGACCCGTGTGTATATAAGAGGTTTAGTGGGAGCGTGATTACTTTCCTAGTCCTCTACGTCGATGATATCTTAATCATTGGAAACGATATTCCTGAGCTGCATGCTGTTAAAGCATGGTTAAGAAAATGTTTCCAGATGAAAGATTTAGGAGAAGCAGCCTATGTCTTAGGTGTGAAGATCTATAGAGATAGATCTAAGAGGCTTCTCGGGCTGTGCCAGAGTACTTACATCGATAAAGTCCTGGAGAGATTCCATTTAGAGAATTCTAAAAGAGGATATCTTCTAGTCAGACATGGTCTGAATCTTTCAAAGAGTCAGTGTCCACAAACACAGACTGAGAAAGATGAAATGGACAATACGCCTTATGCTTCGGCTATTGGATCCATTATGTATGCGATGTTGTGTACTCGCCCAGACGTCGCTTACGGGTTAAGCGTGACCAGTCGATTCCAAAGTAATCCAGGTCAGGCGCACTGGATTGCGGTCAAGAACATTTTAAAATATCTGCAGAGGACCAAAGATATGTTCTTGATATATGGAGGACAGGAAGAACTTAGTATTGAAGGATATACTGACGCTTCGTTCCAATCTGACCAGGATGATTTCCGATCGCAATCAGGCTATATTTTTAGCTTGAATGGTGGAGCAGTGGTGTGGAAAAGTTTCAAACAGTCTATCGTTGCTGATTCCACAACAGAAGCCGTGTATGTTGCAGCCTCGGAAGCATCTAAGGAGGCAGTATGGATTAGCAAGTTCATTCAGGAACTTGGTGTTGTTCCTTCGAGTGCAGATCCTTTGGTTATCTTCTGTGATAACACTGGAGCAATCGCACAAGCAAAGGAACCACGGTCGCACCAGAAGTCCAAGCACATACAGAGACGGTTTCACTTGATCCGGGAGATCATTGATCGTGGTGAGATCAAAATCTGCAAGGTTCATATAGATGACAATCTGGCTGACCCGCTTACCAAGCCTCTGGCGCAGCAGAAGCATGAGAAGCACTGTAATAACATGGGTTTGAGATTTCTCAACCATTAGATTAAGTGCAAGTGGGAGATTGTTGGGGTATGCCCTTAAGGCTAATGTTTGAGGCCTTGGGATTCTTTCAGTATCATGTATAAACTCTTATGTTTATAAAGGCAATGGTTGTTATTCAGTTTGTTACATTGTCTGCTGCAATAAGTGTGCTTCTGAATAATGTCTCAATGCTGTTCAGCTTGGCTGACATGCTGTAATGTCCTTAGTCGAGATATCTTGGTGAACATGAGACAGCCTTGATATGATTGAGACTAATATGTGTTCTAATCTTATAGGATGCTTCGAGCATGGAATAAGATGTAGACTCATGGGTACATTGGATGTACTGGACAGACCCTACTAGGATATTCAATTGCTTGTCACAATGTGAATAATCCTTGTTTGCAACAAGTGGCACATGTCCTCTGACTTGAGATCACTTGTGTTTCTAAAATGATGATTGTCATTGTTTTGAGGTAGTTCAATATCATTTGAAACATAATGGTTATAGACTATCTTGGATAATGATCATGAGTCAGGTTAGGACACTAGTGATAGATATAGGATTGTCGTCTCCTTGTTTGGAGTGTGATGTTCTAAAGGGGCCCCCCTGGATGAGGTGATTGAGAAAGTGTATGGCCATACCCAGGTGACTATGTTCATCTGATCTAATCAAGCTCATCATATTGGAGTTACAGGCTTGACACGCTTGTCCAATAAGAACATCCAGTGGCAAAGGAAACATGTATGCCTAGTGAAGTAGATTCACACTTGTGCTGTGGTTTGGGTGTAGTCTTGGAAGACTCTTTCCTTTATATCGGGAGACAGTGATGTGTTGCTAGAAACCCCTCACTGATCATGATAACGTAAGTTATCGTTACCGACATTTAAAGGAACCCTCAGGGTCGCACAATTTGATGATATGGCTTACTTAAGTCAGATCGTGTGGACTGAATTGTTTTGGTTCTGTTTAAAGGAGTTTAAACTCTGATTGTAATTGAGATCTGGTCTGATCATGTTTGATTGATTAGGGCTTGAGATCGGTAAGCTTCGATCGAGAGTATTGATGCTAGATCGGTGAGATCAAAAGCATCAAGAGATCAACGGTTAGATCTTGAACCATTGGTTCAATGAGATCTAGGCCAAGGCTTGGGTTGGTTTGATTTGGTCTTTGAACCAAATGCATCTAAACCGAATTGATTTGAACCGGTTCACTTATGTGAACGTATGGTTCAAAGGCAAGAGGAGTTTTCGATGGTTTAAGAGGAGGTTTTAAGTGAACTTAAAACTTGCTATTTTGGGAAGGCGTTTTGCTAGAGGAAAACGCTCCCATGTTCGAACGCCTCTCTAGCCTCTTCCTCTCTCGTCTTGGGTGCTCTTCACGCCAAGAGGTGAATTCGGCCAGCAAGGTCCTCTCTCTCAATCTCCTTCACGCGACAAGGGGCACTTGGAGATCCTTGCTAGCACAAGGAGCGACAAGAAGAAAGCTACTTCTCATCATGTGTGCGCATCTTGTGGAGGAGACCCCTTTCGATCTCTTCTTCCAAGACGCCATTCGAACTAATAGCTATGGTATGAATCCTTTTCATCTATATAAGCTGTTGATGTTGATCATATGGCATGCAAAAGATCTTTAGGAAACCCTTACTTGCGAAAATCTTATATGCGCCTCCCATAGGGTTTCGGCCCCCTTTGGTTTAGGGGTTCTTCATATGTCTACTTAATGGGACATAAATCTGAATCCTTTGAGAAATTCAAGGAGTTCAAGAATGAAATAGAGAACCAGCTTGGAAGATCCATTAAAGCTCTTCGATCAGATCGAGGTGGAGAATACCTGAGCGGAGAGTTCTTTGACTATCTGAGAGAGTGTGGGATCATATCCCAACTCACTCCTCCTGGAACACCTCAATGGAATGGTGTGTCTGAAAGGAGAAATCAAACTTTATTGGATATGGTTCGATCCATGATGAGTCATGCAACTCTACCTTCATCATTCTGGGGGCATGCACTAGAAACAGCTTCTCTAATACTGAATAATGTTCCATCTAAGAGTGTCTCCAAAATACCATACGAGGTGTGGAGTGGAAGACGCCCTAATCTCACGTTTATCAGGATCTGGGGATGTGAGGCTTATGTCAAATGTCAGGATTCTAGCAAGCTAGAACCTAGATCTGATAAGTGTGTGTTTGTGGGGTATCCTAAGGAAACTAAAGGATACTACTTCTATGTCCCAACCGAGAACAAAGTTTTTGTTGCTCGGGGTGCTATCTTTCTAGAGAAAGAATTTCTTATGAAAGAAGTTAGTGGGAGGAAGTTTGACTTGGATGAGGTCCAAGTGCAAGCACAAGATAAAGAGATGGAATCTGAGCTACCTGCACCGGTTGCTAGGCAACCTGAGGCTCAGACACAGGTCTCGCGTAGGTCTGGGAGAATTCGTCGTGCACCTGAAAGGTATGGGTCGCTACCGACCCAACACGATGGGATCTTCATCATTGAGGATGAACCTAGAACCTATGATGAGGCGGTCAGTGGACCGGACTCCGAGAGATGGCTTGACGCCATGCGATCCGAGATGGATTCCATGTCGGCTAACCAAGTCTGGGATTTGGTTGAGCTGCCTGATGGGGTAAAACCCATAGGGTGTAAATGGGTCTTCTAGAAGAAGACAGACATGGATGGAAAAATAGTTACCTATAAGGGTAGACTAGTGGCTAAAGGATTTAAACAAGTCCACGGGGTGGACTATGATGAAACCTTCTCGCCAGTTGCCATGATTAAATCCATTCGGATTCTGCTTGCTATAGCTGCATATCATGACTATGAGATATGGCAGATGGATGTGAAAACAGCGTTCCTTAACGGGAAGCTGACTGAGGATGTGTATATGACACAACCTGATGGCTTCATCCATCCTGCAGAGGCTAATAAGGTCTGCAGGCTAAAGAGGTCCATTTATGGATTAAAGCAAGCATCTCGAAGTTGGAATCTTTGATTTGATGAGGCCGTGAGAGATTATGGCTTTATCAAAAGCGAATATGACGCCTGTGTATACAGAAAATTCAGTGGGAGCTTGGTGATTTTTCTGGTCTTGTATGTTGATGACATACTGCTCATCGGAAACGACATCCCTAGTCTTCAAGCTATGAAGACATGGTTGGGGAAGTGCTTCGAGATGGAAGACTTAGGGGAGGCCGCCTATATTCTAGGCGTGAGGATCTACCGGGATAGATCCAAGAGGCTCTTGGCCCTTAGTCAAAGTACTTACATTGATAAGGTACTTGAGAGGTTCTACATGGAGCAATCCAAGAAAGGATACCTTCCAGTGAGACATGACCTTACTCTCTCAAAGAGCCAGTGTCCTACAACACAGGCTGAGAGGGATGACATGAGTCAAATTCCTTATGCTTCGGCAGTAGGATCGATCATGTATGCAATGTTATGTACTAGACCAGATGTGGCATATGCTGTGAGCATAACCAGCCGATACCAATCCAATCCAGGTCTACAGCACTGGGTGGCTGTAAAGAACATCCTAAAGTATCTGAGAAGAACTAAGGATTTGTTCTTGGTCTATAGGGGATAGGAAGAGCTCAGTATGCAGGGCTATACTGACGCATCGTTCCAGTCTGACCCTGACGACTTTAGATCGCAGGCCGGCTATGTGTTCAAGATAAATGGAGGTGCTGTATGTTGGAAGAGCTTCAAGCAATCCACCATAGCAGATTCTACAACCGAAGCTGAGTATGTGGCTGCTTCTGAGGCAGCCAAGGAAGTTGTTTGGATAAGAAAGTTCTTATGTGATCTTCAAGTGGTACCTAGTGCAATGGATCCCATTGAACTCTACTGTGACAACAATGGAGCAATTGCACAAGCCAAGGAACCACGGTCTCATCAAAGATCCAAACACATACTCAGAAGATTTCACCTGATCAAAGAGATCATTGACAGAAGTGATGTCAAGATTAGCAGAGTAGACACAGAGAACAATCTGGCAGACCCATTGACCAAGGCTTTGGCGCAGCAGAAGCATGATGGTCACGCTAGAGATATGGGGTTGAGATTCCTCAACTTCTAGGTCTTAGTGCAAGTGGGAGATTGTTGGTGTATATGCCCTAGGACCTAGTTTTGGTCAACTTATGTACTACTTGACACTGATATTTATATATCATTCTGGCATTGTCGTTATCATTGTTTGACTACACCTGCGATTGTGTACTTACATGATAATGTCCCTGGAGATAGATTGGATCTGTGCTCAAATTATAATCCCCAGTCGATGTACCTTAGTGGATATGGGACAGCTATGGTACTTGTGAGACTGGTATGTGGGCTGGTTAGGCACGTGGTGCTAACGCAGACACATGGGTATATGATTGGAGGATATACTGGATAGACCCGCTATGAGGCTATGACTTGGTGTCATGAGTTATCCTCATAAGTGACAGGAGATGCATTGATCCCTTGGCTTGAGGTCATTGATCATTCTATATGGTTAGGGACTTGCTTTGATACAACCTAACACCTTGCCGTAGCTGGGAGGTCATAACGGTTGTTATTGAGCATGTCACTGTTGGGGTATGCCCTTAAGGCTAATGTTTGAGGCCTTGGGATTGTAACAGTATCATGTATAAACTTTTATGTTTATAAAGGCAATGGTTGTTATTCAGTTTGTTACATTGTCTGCTGCAATAAGTGTGCTTCTGAATAATGTCTCAAAGCTGTTCAGCTTGGCTGACATGCCTTATGTCCTTAGTCGAGATATCTTGGTGAACATGAGACAGCCTTGGTATGATTGAGACTAATATGTGTTCTAATCTTATAGGATGCTTCGAGCATGGAATAAGATGTAGACTCATGGGTACATTGGATGTACTGGACAGACCCTACTAGGATATTCAATTGCTTGTCACAATGTGAATAATCCTTGTTTGCAACAAGTGGCACATGTCCTCTGACTTGAGATCACTTGTGTTTCTAAATGATGATTGTCATTGTTTTGAGGTAGTTCAATATCATTTGAAACATAATGGTTATAGACTATCTTGGATGGTGAGCTTGAGTCAGGTTAGGACACTAGTGATAGATATAGGATTGCCGTCTCCTTGTTTGGAGTGTGATGTTCTAAAGGGGCCCCCCTGGATGAGATGATTGAGAAAGTGTATGGCCATACCCAGGTGACTATGTTCATCTGATCTAATCATGCTCATCATATTGGAGCTACAAGCTTGACACACTTGTCCAATAAGAACATCCAGTGGCAAAGGAAACTTGCATGCCTGGTGAAGTGGATTCACACTTGTGCTGTGGTTTGGGTGTAGTCTTGGAAGACTCTTTCTTTTATATCGGGAGACAGTGATGTGTTGCTAGATACCCCTCACTGATCGTGATAACGTAAGTTATCGTTACCGACATTTAAAGGAAACCCTTAGGGTCGCACAATTTGATGATATGGCTTACTTAAGTCAGATCGTGTGGACTGAATTGTTTGAGTTCAGTTTAAAGGGATTTAATCTCTGATTGTAAGTGAGATCTGGTCTGATCATGTTTGATTGATTAGGGCTTAAGATCGGTAAGCTTAGATCGAGAGAGTTGATGCTAGATCGGTAAGATCAAGAGTATCAGGAGATGAACGGTCAGATCCTGAACCTTAGGGTTTAAGGTGATCTGGATCGAGGTTTGGTTTGATTTGGTTTTTAAACCAAATCAACTTGAACCGCTCATTAATTGAGCGCATGGTTCAAAGGGGGCATGTTGCGATTCATTCACTTGGCGTGAATGAGAGAACGTGGGGTGTGGTTTCTAATTTTAGAAACCATGATCTCAAAAGAGACCACGCTTCTTGTTCGAGCATAGAAGCCCTATTCTCGCCGCTCGCCTATCTCTCTGGACGATTTTTTTTTTCTCTCGTGGTAAAGGAGACTCACGACTTGGAGAAAATTCGGCCAAGCACCTCATCCCTTACACGACAAGGTCACTTGGAGATCCTTGCTAGCACAAGGAGCGTCCAAGGAGCAAGCCGTTGATCATCTTGTGTGCGGCGCTTTGGAGGAGAGCCCTGTCGCCATCTTCTTCCTAGACGCCAATCGAACCGATGGCAATGGTATGAATCCATACTCGAACAAGTTGATCATATATTTACGAAAGATCTATTGAAACCCATGCTTCCGCTTGCAAAATTTTATGCGCCACCTATCTGGGTTTCGCCCCCTAGTTACAGGGGACCCTTTCAATTGGTATCAGAGCGAAAGGTTATCGTTTAAATCATATGATTGCTTGACGATAATGTGTGATCCATGTTTATGCTTATGCTTAGATCTAAGTTTTATTACATGCGACAGTTTATGCTAGTTCATCATGCGAAAATACATGCATGATGTTTGTTACTTCTTGGCGCATGTATTGGCGCATGTTGTTCTTTTGTCAAAGAAAAACTTAACTTGCGCGCCTATCATTAGACTAAACGCCTGCTATAAACCCTTAGACGGGTTGATGGGGTTGAAGTCATCCTCTAGGTTAGATCCAATAGTCTGATCAGACCATCTGACAGCCTAGATGGGTCGACCAGATGGCATCTATGCGTAAGCATGAGGTGGCTATAGGTCGACTGCATCACAGGCGTGTAGCGAGGTCTGGTTGAGACAACTAGTGAACGCACATGAGTTAGGCCCGAGTTCACACCCGCTTGCCAGAACCCATGATGGTTGTTCAGCCCTTGGCGCATGCATAGTTGACCACTGGGTCGACTCAAGTCAGTTAGGACTTGGTGCATGCAAGGGCAGTGGATCTGACTAGACATGATGAGTGGATCCCTATCAATGGACCGTTGTAAGGTTGTAGGGCACATAAGAAAAGTAAAATTGATGCCAATGGGGTTTTCAAAATTTTATTTTCTTTTGTTGGATCGCATGATGTTTGTAAGCATATGTTTGTTTATTTAATCTTGTGTGGGCTGCCCATGTTTAATGTGTGCTGTGCTGGGGCCTGCGTGCCTGGAATTTAAATGTAAATAAATATATTTATTGTGATCTGCGCATCACTTTTCATTTAAATTATAAAGTGTAATTGACCTGCGAGTCAATCTTGTCTAGATAGATTAATTTGTAAATTAATCAGACAAGAGCACAGAGCACACTTGGCAGAGGCGCTTGCAGCAGAGGCTTGACCAGGTTGGAGGTCCAGGGTTCGACTCTGGGACCAGGCGCATTTTCCCTGGTAGGCGCACCTGAGCTGCAGATGGCGCTTGGGCCCTGGTTTGGGCCAGTTGAGCAGCAAAAGACCCATGAAGAAAAGCAAGTGAAGACTTAAGTTTAATTTAAGGTCTAACTTAGGCTTAATGGGCTTTTACCACATAAGATCAGCATGCTTTTTATTTATTGCTTTTATAATTAGAATTGCATGAGTTTATGTTCTGCTATCACCATAGGAATTGCATGATAGTCAAGAAGATAAAAGACCGTTAAAATCCAACGCTAAAATATCAAGCTCGTAAGCCTTCTGACGCGAAACCTCACTGTTCTGATTATCGTTGGAGCCGTGTTGTACCCACTCAGTGGGCACGTCCATCTATCTTCAGACGGTGCGGGATTACACCTGCGTGTTACAGAGAAGGGATTTATCGCTTCTCGTTGCTCAGCATAGCACGTGGTGGTCCAGGGAGTAGGTCGGGTCAGCTTGACCATGTAGGCTACATATGTGGCGCATATGGTAGCACATGGAGGCAGCCATCTGTGGGATCAGAGACTGTGTTGTACCAACTCAGTTGGCACAGTCAGCTGGATTGCCCAGATGAAGGGGAATCGCACGGGTTGGCGATTGGCTGGGACAGCCTACCAGAGACTAGTGCTTGTACTCTCTGTGCATCTTATCTCGCCTGAGCGGGACGCGGAGACCAAGTATGAAATCTGGATCCCATCTCACTAAAAGAGTTCTACTCTTTCGGGCTGTTTTTGCTGGATTTTTCAGCCAGATAAAATAGTGAGAAAAGAATCTTTCTTAAGTCCTGGATTGATTCTGAACATTGATACTGACCTTGCTGTTCTTGCATTGTTGTAGATTCCTGCGGCAACGAACACCATGAGCTTCAATGTGCGATCCCTACTGGAAAGGGAGAAGTTTGCTGGGCCGAACTTCTCAGACTGGTACGGACACCTTAAGATTGTTCTTAAGGCAGAGAGTGAAAGTCCCCTTAATCTAGGGGGCCGAAACCCTAAGGGAGGCGCATATAAAAATTCGCATGGGAAGCTAGGGTTACAAGAGATCTTAATATATCATATGATCAACTTTCGAATGCTAGTATAGAAGAGAAAGATCCATACCATCGCCATTTCTTGGATGGTGTCTTGGAAGCAGAGAGCGAGAGGATCTCCTCCAAAGGATGCGCACACAAGATGAAGAAGCCGCCTACTCCCTTGGTGCTCCTTGTGCTAGCAAGGTTCCAAGAGGTGCTTGTCGTGTGGAAGGAAAGAGATGTTTTTCTTCTTGGCCGAATCCTCTCCTAGAGACTTGAAGTCGTCACCACACAAGAGTGTGTCGAGAGAGAAGGGCGAGAGGCGAGAATAGAGCTTCCCTTTTGCGTGAACGTGAAGCGTGGTCACGTTTAGAGAAGTGCTATCTAAAAATAGCAAAGTCTCCAATTCATGCGACCATGAATTTTCCTTAACGCTATTAGCTCTCCCCTTTGAACCATGCGCTCATATGATGAGCCGGTTCAAGTTGGTTCAGTTCAAGAAACCAAATAAGCCAAGCAATTAGTCTAGATCTCAATTAAACCCTAAGGCTTCAGATCTAACCGTTGATCTCTCGATGCTTCTGATCTCACCGATCTAGCATCCATTCTCTCAATCGAAGCTTACCGATCTCAAGCCCTAATCAATCAAACATGATCAAACCAGATCTCACTTACAATCAGAGACTAAATTCCTTTAAACTGAACTTAAACAATTCAGTCCACACGATCTGACTTAAGTAAGCCATATCATCAAATTGTGAAACCCTGAGGGTTTCCTTTAAATGTCGGTAACGATAACTTACGTTATCACGAACAGTGAGGGGTATCTAGCAACACATCACTGTCTCCCGATATAAAGAAAAGAGTCTTCCAAGACTACACCCAAACAACAGCACAAGTGTGAATCAACTCACTAGGCATACATGATTCCTTTGCCACTGGATGTTCTTATTGGACAAGCGTGTCAAGCTTGTAACTCCAATATGATGAGCATGATTAGATCAGATGAACACAGTCACCTGGGTATGGCCATACACTCTCTCAATCATCTCATCCAGGGGGCCCCTTTAGAACATCACACTCCTTAAACAAGGAGACGGCAATCCTATGTCTATCACTAGTGCCCTAACCTGACTCAAGCTCACCATCCAAGATAGTCTATAATCATTATGTTTCAAATGATATTGAACTACCTCAAAACAATGACAATCATCATTTAGAAACACAAGTGATCTCAAGTCAGAGGACATGTGCCACTTGTAGCAAACAAGGATTATTCACATTGTGACAAGCAATTGAATATCCAAATAGGGTCTGTCCAGTACATCCAATGTACCCATGAGTCTACATCTTATTCCATGCTCGAAGCATCCTATAAGATTAGAACACATATTAGTCTTAATCATATCAAGGCTGTCTCATGTTCACCAAGATATATCAACTAAGGACTTAACTGCATGTCAGCTTAGCTGAACAGCTTTGAGACATTATTCAGAAGTACACTTATTGCAGCAGACAATGTAACAAACTGAATAACAACCATGCCTTTATAAACATAAGAGTTTATACATGATACTGTTACAATCCCAAGGCCTCAAACATTAGCCTTAAGGGCATACCCCAACAATCTCCCACTTGCACTTAATCTAATGGTTGAGAAATCTCAAACCCATATTATTACAGTGCTTCTCATGCTTCTGCTGCGCCAGAGGCTTGGTAAGCGGGTCTGCCAGATTGTCATCTGTATGAACCTTGCAGACTTTGATCTCGCCACGATCTATGATCTCCCTGATCAAATGAAACCGTCTCTGTATGTGCTTGGACTTCTGGTGCGACCGTGGATCCTTTGCTGGTGTGATTGCTCCAGTGTTATCACAGAAGATAACCAAAGGATCTGCACTCGAAGGAACAACACCAAGTTCTCTCACGAACTTACGAATCCACACTGCCTCCTTGGATGCTTCCGAGGCTGCAACATACTCGGCTTCTGTTGTGGAATCAGCAACAGTTGACTGTTTGAAACTCTTCCACACCACCGCTCCTCCATTCAAGCTAAAAACATAGCCTGATTGCGATCGGAAATCATCCTGGTCAGATTGGAATGAAGCGTCAGTATATCCTTCAATACTGAGTTCTTCCTGACCACCATACACCAAGAACATATCTTTGGTCCTCCGCACATATTTTAAAATGTTCTTGACCGCAATCCAGTGCGCCTGACCTGGATTACTTTGGAACCGACTGGTCACGCTTAACCCGTAAGCGACGTCTGGGCGAGTACACAACATCGCATACATAATGGACCCAATAGCCGAAGCATAAGGCGTATTGTCCATTTCATCTTTCTCAGTCTGTGTTTGTGGACACTGACTCTTTGAAAGATTCAGACCATGTCTGACTGGAAGATATCCTCTTTTAGAATTCTCTAAATGAAATCTCTCCAGGACTTTATCGATGTAAGTACTCTGGCACAGCCCGAGAAGCCTCTTAGATCTATCCCTGTAGATCTTCACACCTAACACATAGGCTGCTTCTCCAAGATCTTTCATCTGGAAACACTTTCTTAACCATGCCTTAACCGCATGCATTTCAAGAATGTCGTTTCCAATGATCAAGATATCATCGACGTAGAGGACTAGGAAAGTAATCACGCTCCCACTAAACCTCTTATATACACACGGGTCATCCTCGTTCTTGATGAAACCAAACTCACTGATTGATTCATCAAAACGAATATTCCAGCTTCTAGATGCTTGTTTAAGTCCATAAATGGACTTCTTTAACTTGCATATTTTATGACGATCTGATGGATTAGTGAAACCTTCGGGTTGTGTCATATACACATCCTCATCCAGATTTCCATTAAGGAAAGCTGTCTTCACATCCATTTGCCAAATCTCATAATCATAATATGCAGCTATCGCGAAAAGAATCCGAATAGACTTAAACATAGCTACAGGTGAGAAAGTTTCATCGTAATCTATCCCGTAGATTTGTTTGAAACCTTTCGCAACTAGCCTGCCTTTATAGGTAACCACGTTACCATCCATGTCAATCTTCTTCTTGAAGATCCATTTACAGCCTATAGGGATTACTCCCGGAGGCGGATCAACCAAATCCCAAACTTGGTTATCTGACATGGAGTCCATCTCGGCGCGCATAGCTTCAAGCCATCTCGCTGATTCCGGTCCACTGACCGCATCCGCATAAGTGAGGGGTTCATCATTATCAATGATGTAGACTCCGTCATAGCGCTCAGGCTGTCGACGGATCCTTCCCGATCTTCGCGGTTCCCGTGATATCTGAGCCTCAGGTTGTTCAATAACCTGATCAACCGGCTCAGGCTCATCCAACTTTGCTTGACTACTTTGTCCTTCTTCTGGATTCTCATCCAACTTTATTTCTCTCCCACTGGCCTCTTGCAGAAGAAACTCCTTCTCAAGAAATATGGCCGTCCGAGCAACAAATACCTTGTTCTCTTCGGGATCGTAGAAATAATAACCCTTAGTTTCCTTAGGGTAACCGACAAAGATACATTTGTCAGATCTGCTCTCTAGTTTCCCAGAGGCGAGCCTTTTAACATAAGCCTCGCAGCCCCAGATCCTGATAAATGTCAAGCTAGGCTGTTTCCCATACCATAATTCATATGGGGTCCTTGAAACTGCCTTGGATGGCACTCGGTTTAGTACCTTTGCTGCTGTTTCCAGTGCAAATCCCCAAAAGGAATATGGAAGAGTAGCCTGACTCATCATAGAACGAACCATATGAAGTAACGTTCTATTTCTCCTTTCGGACACACCATTCCATTGCGGTGTTCCTGGCGGAGTGAGCTATGAGATAATCCCACACTCCTTCAGATAGTCAGTAAACGCATGACTTAGGTATTCTCCACCTCGATCAGAACGAAGTGCCTTGATATTTCGGCCTAGCTGATTCTGTACTTCATTCTTGAACTCTTTGAACTTGTCAAAAGATTCACTCTTATGTCTCATTAAATAGACATACCCATATCTACTGAAATCATCAGTAAAGGTAATGAAGTACTGATAGCCACCTCTGGCATGTTTACTAAATGGCCCACACACATCACTGTGTATAAGGTCAAGTAAACCTGAAGCCCTTTGACCTTTGTTAGGAAAAGGTGACTTCGTCATTTTACCCATTAAACAAGCCTTGCATGTATCAATCTCCTCATAGGAGAATGATCCCAGCAGTCCATGATCATGCAACCGCTTAATGCGTTTCTTGTTAATATGGCCTAAACGACTATGCCATAGCAAGGTGCTGTCATCAGCATACTTGGCTTTCTTAATATCAATATTTTGTATAGAACATTCCATGTCCAACATGAATAACTCATTGTTAATTGAACCAGTAGCATAAACAATATTATCAAAAGATAAAACACACTTTGAAATATTGCATTCAAAGGAAAATCCCTTCCTGACAAGAGCAGGAATAGAGATAATATTCTTAGTAATGCTGGGAACAAAGTAACAACTGTTTAGTTCTAATACAAGTCCAGATGGCAAAGAGATGAAATAGTCTCCTACAGCAACAGCAGCAACCCGTGCCCCGTTTCCAACTCGTAGGTCCACCTCATGCTGTCCCACCTGTCTTCTTCTCTTGAGTTCCTGTACATTTGAACAAATGTGAACTCCACATGCAGTGTCCAACACCCATGAAATAGAAGAAGATGAAACCATGACTTCCGTCACGTATATACCTGAGCCAGAAGCAAAGCTTCCCCTCTTATCTCCTTGGAGCGCTTTACAGTCCTTTTTCCAGTGACCTAGCTGGCCACAGTGGAAACATCTGTATTCCTTTGACCGCTTGACTTTTTGCTTCAGTGCCTTGCTGTAACTCTTGACAGGGGTCTTGCCCTTCTTCCCCTTCTTCTTCCTTGAAGGAACCATTAAGACAGAGGTTGAAGGCTTTCCCTTTAGAGTTTCCTCAGTAGTCAAGAGCATATTCAGCAGCTCTGCCGGAGTACAATCGATTTTGTTCATATTAAAGTTAATGATGAACACATCGAAAGAGGGCGGGAGAGACTGCAGAATAATGTCTACAGCAAGCTCCTGATTGATGGTATGCCCCAGTTTCTCTAGAGCCTCCTTGTGCCCAATCATCTTGAGCACGTGAGCTCCCACTGGGCTCCCTTCAGCCAGTTTGCTCTGAAAGAACAGCTTTGTCAGATTATAGCGTTCTGTCCTCGCCTGTGCAGCATACAGCATCTTGAGGTTTGCTATCATGTCTATAGCAGACATATCCTCATGCTGACGCTGCAGCGGTGGCGTCATAGACGCTAGCATCAGGCAAGCGACATCAATGCTATCATTGACATGCTTTTCATAAGCTTCCCGAACCGCCCTTGCGGCGTTCGAAGCGGGCTGAGGCGGTATCGCCGTCTTGAGGACATACAGTTTCCTCTCTGCCTTAAGAACAATCTTAAGGTGTCCGAACCAGTCTGAGAAGTTCGGCCCAGCAAACTTCTCCCTTTCCAGTAGGGATCGCACATTGAAGCTCATGGTGTTCGTTGCTGCAGGTATCTACAACAATGCAAGAACAGCAAGGTCAGTATCAATGTAAAGAATCAATTCAGGACTTAAGAATGATTCTTTTTTTTTCTCACTATTTTATCTGGCTGAAAAATCCAGCAAAACAGCCCAAAAGAGTAAAACTCTTTTAGTGAGATGGGATCCAGATTTCATACTTGGTCTCCGCGTCCCGCTCAGGCGAGATAAGATGCACAGAGAGTACAAGCACTAATTTCTGGTAGGCAGTCCCTGCCAATCGCCAACCCGTGCGATTCCCCTTCATCTGGGCAATCCAGCAGACTGTGCCAACTGAGTTGGTACAACACAATCTCTGACCCCACAGATGGCTGCCTCCATGCGCTACCATATGCGCCACATATGTAGCCTACATGGTCAAGCTGACCCGACCTACTGCCTGGACCACCACGTGCTATGCTGAGCAACGAGAAGCGATAAATCCCTTCTCTGTAACACGCAGGTGTAATCCCGCACCGTCTGAAGATAGATGGACGTGCCCACTGAGTGGGTACAACACGGCTCCAACGATAATCAGAACAGTGAGGTTTCGCGTCAGAAGACATACGAGCTTGATATTTTAGCGTTGGATTTTAACGGTCTTTTATCTTCTTCACTATCATGCAATTCCTATGGTGATAGCAGAAGATAAATAAATCATGCTATTCTACTTATTTAAACAATAAAAGAAAGCATGGATCTTATGTGGTAAAAGCCCATAGCCTAAGTAAGACCTTAAGATACTTAAGTCTTCACTTGCTTTTCTTCATGGGTCTTTAGCTGCTCATCAGGCCCAAACCAGGGCTCAAGCGCCATTTGCAACTGAGGTGCACCCACCAGGGAAAATGCGCCCGGTCCCAGAGTCGAACCCTGGACCTCCCTCCTGGTCTAGCATCAAGCTGCATGCGCCTCTGCCAAGTGTACTCTGTGCTCTTGTCTGATTAACTTACAAATTAATCTATCTAGACAAGATTGACTCGCAGGTCAATTACATTTTATAAATTAAAACAATGTGATGCACAGATCACAATAATTAATTTACATTTTAATACAGGCACGCAGGCCCCAGCACAGCACACATTTAACATGGGCAGCCCACATAAGAATAAATAAACAAGCATAGGCATCAATCATTATGTGATCCAATCATGAAAATTAAATTTCGAAAACCCCATAGGCATCAATTTTAATTTTCTTATATGCCCTCACTACCTTACAACGGTCCATTACTAGGGATCCACTCATCCAACCTAGTCAGATCCAGTGCCCTTGCATGCACCAAGTCCTAACCGACTTGAGTCGACCAAAAGGTCAACCATGCATGCACCAGGGCTGAACAACCCTCATGAGTTCTGGCAAGCGGGTGTGACCCCGGGCCTAACTCATGTGTGTTCACTAGTCGTCTCAATCAGACACCGCTACACGCCTGTCTGCAGTCGACCTATAGCCACCAGATGCTTGCGCACAGGTGCTATCTGGTCAACCCATCAAGGCTGTCAGATGGTCTGATCAAACATTTTGGATCTAACCTAGGGGATGACTTCAACCCTAATAACCCGTCTAAGGGTTTACAGTAAGGCCTTAGATCTATAGTGAGTCGCGCATGTCATGAAAGTTTTGAAAACAAAAACTAAAACATGTAAAGCATGCGCCAACAAAAGTTCATCTCATACATGCGCCACAAACAAAATACATCTATCTGGTATTTTCGCATGATGAGAAATATTAGATCTAAACATTCAACATACATGGATCACCATAAGCAATCATATGAATATATAAAACCTAGGCTCTGATACCAATTGATAGTCCCCTTAATCTAGGGGGCCGAAACCCTAAGGGAGGCGCATATAAAAATTCGCATGGGAAGCTAGGGTTACAAGAGATCTTAATATATCATATGATCAACTTTCGAATGCTAGTATAGAAGAGAAAGATCCATACCATCGCCATTTCTTGGATGGTGTCTTGGAAGCAGAGAGCGAGAGGATCTCCTCCAAAGGATGCGCACACAAGATGAAGAAGCCGCCTACTCCCTTGGTGCTCCTTGTGCTAGCAAGGTTCCAAGAGGTGCTTGTCATGTGGAAGGAAAGAGATGTTTTTCTTCTTGGCCGAATCCTCTCCTAGAGACTTGAAGTCATCACCACACAAGAGTGTGTCGAGAGAGAAGGGCGAGAGGCGAGAATAGAGCTTCCCTTTTGCGTGAACGTGAAGCGTGGTCACGTTTAGAGAAGTGCTATCTAAAAATAGCAAAGTCTCCAATTCATGCGACCATGAATTTTCCTTAACGCTATTAGCTCTCCCCTTTGAACCATGCGCTCATATGATGAGCCGGTTCAAGTTGGTTCAGTTCAAGAAACCAAATAAGCCAAGCAATTAGTCTAGATCTCAATTAAACCCTAAGGCTTCAGATCTAATCGTTGATCTCTCGATGCTTCTGATCTCACCGATCTAGCATCCATTCTCTCAATCGAAGCTTACCGATCTCAAGCCCTAATCAATCAAACATGATCAGACCAGATCTCACTTACAATCAGAGACTAAATTCCTTTAAACTGAACTTAAACAATTCAGTCCACACGATCTGACTTAAGTAAGCCATATCATCAAATTGTGCGACCCTGAGGGTTTCCTTTAAATGTCGGTAATGATAACTTACGTTATCACGAACAGTGAGGGGTATCTAGCAACACATCACTGTCTCCCGATATAAAGAAAAGAGTCTTCCAAGACTACACCCAAACAACAGCACAAGTGTGAATCAACTCACTCGGCATACATGATTCCTTTGCCACTGGATGTTCTTATTGGACAAGCGTGTCAAGCTTGTAACTCCAATATGATGAGCATGATTAGATCAGATGAACGCAGTCACCTGGGTATGGCCATACACTCTCTCAATCATCTCATCCAGGGGGCCCCTTTAGAACATCACACTCCTTAAACAAGGAGACGGCAATCCTATGTCTATCACTAGTGCCCTAACCTGACTCAAGCTCACCATCCAAGATAGTCTATAATCATTATGTTTCAAATGATATTGAACTACCTCAAAACAATGACAATCATCATTTAGAAACACAAGTGATCTCAAGTCAGAGGACATGTGCCACTTGTAGCAAACAAGGATTATTCACATTGTGACAAGCAATTGAATATCCAAATAGGGTCTGTCCAGTACATCCAATGTACCCATGAGTCTACATCTTATTCCATGCTCGAAGCATCCTATAAGATTAGAACACATATTAGTCTTAATCATATCAAGGCTGTCTCATGTTCACCAAGATATATCAACTAAGGACTTAACTGCATGTCAGCCTAGCTGAACAGCTTTGAGACATTATTCAGAAGTACACTTATTGCAGCAGACAATGTAACAAACTGAATAACAACCATGCCTTTATAAACATAAGAGTTTATACATGATACTGTTACAATCCCAAGGCCTCAAACATTAGCCTTAAGGGCATACCCCAACAGAGAGGAAACTGTATGTCCTCGAGACGGCTATACCGCCTCAGCCCGCTCCGAACGCCTCAAGGGCGGTTCGGGATGCCTATGAAAAGCATGTCAATGATAGCATTGATGTCGCTTGCCTGATGCTAGCGTCTATGACGCCACCGCTGCAGCGTCAGCATGAGGATATGTCGGCTATAGAAATTATAGCAAACCTCAAGATGTTGTATGCTGCGCAGGCGAGGACTGAGCGCTATAATTTGAC
This sequence comes from Costus lasius, assembly GCA_027563935.2. NCBI lineage: Eukaryota > Viridiplantae > Streptophyta > Magnoliopsida > Zingiberales > Costaceae > Costus > Costus lasius. Next base: position 56,470,796 of record CM050454.1, on the reverse strand, counting down.
TAAGCTGTTCTTTCAGAGCAAACTGGCTGAAGGGAGCCCAGTGGGAGCTCACGTGCTCAAGATGATTGGGCACAAGGAGGCTCTAGAGAAACTGGGGCATACCATCAATCAGGAGCTTGTTGTAGACATTATTCTGCAGTCTCTCCCGCCCTCTTTTGATGCATTCATCATTAACTTTAATATGAACAAAATCGATTGTACTCCGGCGGAGCTGCTGAATATGCTCTTGACTACTGAGGAGACTCTGAAGGGGAAGCCTTCAACCTCTGTCTTGATGTTTCCTTCTAGGAACAAGAAGAAGGGGAAGAAGGGAAAAGCCCCAGTCAAGAACTACAACAAGGCGCTGAAACAGAAGGTTAAGCGGTCGAAGGAATACAGATGTTTCCACTGTGGCCAGCTGGGTCACTGGAAAAAGGACTGTAAAGCGCTCCAAGGAGACAAGAGGGGAAGCATCGCTTCTGGCTCAGGTATATACGTGACGGAAGTCATGGTTTCATCTTCTTCTATTTCATGGGTGTTGGACACTGCATGTGGAGTTCACATTTGTTCAAATGTACAGGAACTCAAGAGAAGAAGACAGGTGGGACAGCATGAGGTGGACCTACGAGTTAGAAACGGGGCACGGGTTGCTGCTGTTGCTGTAGGAGACTATTTCATCTCTTTACCATCTGGACTTGTATTGGAACTAGACAATTGTTACTTTGTTCCGAGCATTACTAAAAATATTATCTCCATTCCTGCTCTTGTCAGGAAGGGGTTTTCCTTTGAATGCAATATTTCAAAGTGTGTTCTATCTTATGATAATATTGTTTATGCTTCTGGATCAATTAACAATGGGTTATTCATGTTGGACATGGAATGTTCTATACACAATATTGATAATAAGAAAGCCAAATATGCTGATGACAGCACCTTGCTATGGCATAGTCGTTTAGGTCATATTAACAAGAAACGCATTAAGCGGTTGCATGATTATGGACTGCTGGGATCATTCTCCTATGAGGAGATTGATACATGCAAAGCTTGTTTGATGGGCAAAATGACGAAGTCGCCTTTTCCTCATAAAGGTCAAAGGACTTCAGGTTTACTTGACCTTATACACAGTGATGTGTGTGGGCCTTTTAGTAAACATGCCAGAGGTGGCTATCAGTACTTCATTACCTTCACTGATGATTTCAGTAGATATGGGTATGTCTATCTTATGAGACATAAAAGTGAATCTTTTGACAAGTTCAAAGAGTTCAAGAATGAAGTACAGAATCAGCTAGGCCGAAATATCAAGGCACTTCGTTCTGATCGAGGTGGAGAATACCTAAGTCGAGAGTTTACTGACTATTTGAAGGAATGTGGGATTATCTCACAGCTCACTCCGCCAGGAACACCGCAATGGAATGGTGTGTCCGAGAGGAGAAATAGAACGTTACTTGATATGGTTCGTTCTATGATGAGTCAGGCTACTCTACCTTACTCCTTTTGGGGATTTGCACTGGAGACAGCTGCAAAGGTACTAAACTGAGTGCCATCCAAGGCAGTTTCAAAGACCCCATATGAATTATGGTATGGGAAACAGCCTAGCTTGACATTTATCAGGATCTGGGGCTGCGAGGCTTATGTCAAAAAGCTCGCCTCTGGAAAACTAGAGAGCAGATCTGAGAAATGTATCTTTGTCGGTTACCCTAAGGAAACTAAGGGTTATTATTTCTACGATCCCAAAGAGAACAAGGTATTTGTTGCTCGGACGGCAATATTTCTTGAGAAGGAGTTTCTTCTGCAAGAGGCCAGTGGGAGAGAAATAAAGCTGGATGAGAACCTAGAGGAAGGACAAAGTAGTCAAGCACAGTTGGATGAGCCTGAGCCGGTAGAACAGGTTATTGAACAACCTGAGGCTAAGATATCACGGGAACCGCGAAGATCGGGAAGGATCCGTCGACAGCCTGAGCGCTATGACGGAGTCTACATCATTGATAATGATGAACCCCTCACTTATGCGGATGCGGTCAGTGGACCGGATTCAGCGAGATGGCTTGAAGCTATGCGAGCCGAGATGGACTCCATGTCAGATAACCAAGTCTGGGATTTGGTTGATCCGCCTCCGGGAGTTATCCCTATAGGCTGTAAATGGATCTTCAAGAAGAAGATTGACATGGATGGTAACGTGGTTACCTATAAAGGCAGGCTAGTTGCGAAAGGTTTCAAACAAATCTACGAGATAGATTATGATGAAACTTTCTCACCTGTAGCTATGTTTAAGTCTATTCGGATTCTTTTCGCGATAGCAGCATATTATGATTATGAGATCTGGCAAATGGATGTGAAGACAGCTTTCCTTAATGGAAATCTGGATGAGGATGTGTATATGACACAACCAGAAGGTTTCATTAATCCATCAGATCGTCATAAAATATGCAAGTTAAAGAAGTCTATTTATGGACTTAAACAAGCATCGAGAAGCTGAAATATTCGTTTTGATGAATCAATCTCTGAATTTGGTTTCATCAAGAACGAGGATGACCCGTGTGTATATAAGAGGTTTAGTGGGAGCGTGATTACTTTCCTAGTCCTCTACGTCGATGATATCTTGATCATTGGAAATGATATTCCTGAAATGCATGCGGTTAAGGCATGGTTAAGGAAATGTTTTCAGATGAAAGATTTGGGAGAAGCAGCCTATGTATTAGGTGTGAAGATCTACAGGGATAGATCTAAGAGGCTTCTCGGGCTGTGCCAGAGTACTTACATCGATAAAGTCCTAGAGAGATTTCATTTAGAGAATTCTAAAAGAGGATATCTTCCAGTCAGACATGGTCTGAATCTTTCGAAGAGTCAGTGTCCACAAACACAGACTGAGAAAGATGAAATGGACAATACGCCTTATGCTTCGGCTATTGGATCCATTATGTATGCGATGTTGTGTACTCGCCCAGACGTCCCTTACGGGTTAAGCGTGACCAGTCGATTCCAAAGTAATCCAGGTATGGCGCACTGGATTGCAGTCAAGAACATTTTAAAATATCTGCGGAGGACCAAAGATATGTTCTTGATATATGGAGGTCAGGAAGAACTCAGTATTGAAGGATATACTGATGCTTCGTTCCAGTCTGACCAGGATGATTTCTGATCGCAATCAGGCTATGTTTTTAGCTTGAATGGAGGAGCAGTGGTGTGGAAAAGTTTCAAACAGTCAATCGTTGCTGATTCCACAACAGAAGCCGAGTATGTTGCAGCCTCGGAAGCATCCAAGGATGCAGTGTGGATTCGTAAGTTCGTTCAGGAACTTGGTGTTGTTCCTTCGAGTGCAGATCCTTTGGTTATCTTCTGTGATAACACTGGAGCAATCGCACAAGCAAAGGAACCACGGTCGCACCAGAAGTCCAAGCACATACAGAGACGATTTCACTTGATCAGGGAGATCATAGATCGTGGCGAGATCAAAGTCTGCAAGGTTCATATAGATGACAATCTGGCTGACCCGCTTACAAAGCCTCTGGTGCATCAGAAGCATGAGAAGCACTGTAATAATATGGGTTTGAGATTTCTCAACCATTAGATTAAGTGCAAGTGGGAGATTGTTGGGGTATGCCCTTAAGGCTAATGTTTGAGGCCTTTGGATTGTAACAGTATCATGTATAAACTTTTATGTTTATAAAGGCAATGGTTGTTATTCAGTTTGTTACATTTTCTGCTGCAATAAGTGTGCTTCTGAATAATGTCTCAAAGCTGTTCAGCTTGGCTGACATGCCTTATGTCCTTAATCGAGATATCTTGGTGAACATGAGACAGCCTTGGTATGATTGAGACTAATATGTGTTCTAATCTTATAGGATGCTTCGAGCATGGAATAAGATGTAGACTCATGGGTACATTGGATGTACTGGACAGACCCTACTAGGATATTCAATTGCTTGTCACAATGTGAATAATCCTTGTTTGCAACAAGTGGCACATGTCCTCTGACTTGAGATCACTTGTGTTTCTAAATGATGATTGTCATTGTTTTGAGGTAGTTCAATATCATTTGAAACATAATGGTTATAGACTATCTTGGATGGTGAGCTTGAGTCAGGTTAGGACACTAGTGATAGATATAGGATTGTCGTCTCCTTGTTTGGAGTGTGATGTTCTAAAGGGGCCCCGCTGGATGAGATGATTGAGAAAGTGTATGGCCATACCCAGGTGACTATGTTCATCTGATCTAATCATGCTCATCATATTGGAGCTACAAGCTTGACACACTTGTCCAATAAGAACATCCAGTGGCAAAGGAAACTTGCATGCCTGGTGAAGTGGATTCACACTTGTGCTGTGGTTTGGGTGTAGTCTTGGAAGACTCTTTCTTTTATATCGGGAGACAGTGATGTGTTGCTAGATACCCCTCACTGATCGTGATAACGTAAGTTATCGTTACCGACATTTAAAGGAAACCCTTAGGGTCGCACAATTTGATGATATGGCTTACTTAAGTCAGATCGTGTGGACTGAATTGTTTGAGTTCAGTTTAAAGGGATTTAATCTCTGATTGTAAGTGAGATCTGGTCTGATCATGTTTGATTGATTAGGGCTTAAGATCGGTAAGCTTAGATCGAGAGAGTTGATGCTAGATCGGTAAGATCAAGAGTATCAGGAGATGAACGGTCAGATCCTGAACCTTAGGGTTTAAGGTGATCTGGATCGAGGCTTGGTTTGATTTGGTTTTTAAACCAAATCAACTTGAACCGCTCATTAATTGAGCGCATGGTTCAAAGGGGGCATGTTGCGATTCATTCACTTGGCGTGAATGAGAGAACGTGGGGTGTGGTTTCTAATTTTAGAAACCATGATCTCAAAAGAGGCCACGCTTCTTGTTCGAGCATAGAAGCCCTATTCTCGCCGCTCGCCTATCTCTCTGGACGATTTTTTTTTCTCTCGTGGTAAAGGAGACTCACGACTTGGAGAAAATTCGGCCAAGCACCTCATCCCTTACACGACAAGGTCACTTGGAGATCCTTGCTAGCACAAGGAGCGTCCAAGGAGCAAGCCGTTGATCATCTTGTGTGCGGCGCTTTGGAGGCGAGCCCTGTTGCCATCTTCTTCCTAGACGCCAATCGAACCGATGGCAATGGTATGAATCCATACTCAAACAAGTTGATCATATATTTACGAAAGATCTATTGAAACCCATGCTTCCGCTTGCAAAATTTTATGCGCCACCTATCTGGGTTTCGCCCCCTAGTTACAGGGGACCCTTTCAGTCACGACCCATATGAGAAGATCAATGGACAGACATAGGATTTGCCCCTTCCCTAAGGAAGTATGATATCCATGGAGCTCCTTTATGGTTCTATGACTGAGAGTGTATGGCCATACCCAGGTGAGAACCTGTTTTAGTCATAGCCATGTGATTGGATGAAAACAAGTGGTGACACACTTGTCCAATCGGATATCAATACTGCAAAGAGACTGTAATGCATCTGTACCTAGTTGCGATGATGGGGATGTTGATGTCGATATCCATTCCAATGACCTGGGTAGTAGCGATGCACTGCTTGGTGCCACTCACTGCTTGTGATGACCTTTGGTCAGCACTGCCAGCGTCAGAGGAACCTACAGGGTCGCACACCTTGATACTTGAGTTCTCGTATTGATCGGGAAGCCTTATGATCGAGTTATTGCATAACTCGGATCTAATTGGGAGATTTCATCAGCGCCAATGGGCCTGATGAGATGGAAGAATGTTATTGGAGCCAAACTTCATTTTTGGCAGGTTGACCCGTATTTGACCATGGTTGGTCACATTTGAATTAGGGTTGCATTGGATTGGATCCAAGTGCTTAATCAACCTATGCAATGATGTTTGGGCTAGCTCATTATCCAATGAGGCCCAATAATAAGTTCTCATGAAGAGATGAGAGGCTAAAAGGGTATAATGGGGAAAAACATGAACCATTAGGCGCCTAGGGGCATAATGGGGTCATGTTGGCGCCTTTGCTTCATTATGGAAGTAAAGGGCGCCTCCCCCTCTCTTCCTAGGATGGAATGCATGCCTCTATGGCATTGCTTGAGATGCAAGGCAAGGCCTTGGCGCACAAGGAAAGGCGTGGGAACAAAAGGTAAGGTTGAATGAGAATTATGGAAATGTCTTGGAGACTTTCCTTATCTCAAACCTCCTCATCCTAGCCCTACACTTGTCATGATCCTAGCCATTACCCTAACCGCCTCTTGCCCTATAAATATGACCCTACTCGCCCCCTCTTGAAAGAAATCAATCCTTAAAGGCGTGAACACAAGAGGAGGGGCGAAAGGCTTGGGACAAGGGCGCATCTTCTTCCATAACCGCGAGTTTCTTCCCTTCTTCCTCCTTGGCGCAAGAGAAGGAAAGGCTTGGCGGCATTCTCCCTTCTCCTCTCTTCTTCTTCAATTGGCGCTTCTACCTTGGAGGTGGCGCAAGCATTCAAGAAGAGAACTAAGGCTTGGATCTTCTTCCCGAGGCTAGCACCGGGCGTGGGAGAAGAGAACTCAAGAGATCCGTGTGTGTGAGACTGCAGAGGGCGCACACTTGGGCGCCTACATCGGCATCGCTCTACATTGCTCTTAAGGTATTTCCTAACTCATCGTGTCGACTCCCTTGCTTGCGATCTTCACTGGGTTTTTGGGACTGGCCTGTTTCGGGGACATTCTTCCGCTGCGAAAAATGTATGTCCATAACTCTGAAAATTGTAAAATGTCCCCGGGGTTTCCCAACATGGTGTTATGCAAGCATGTTTAAAAGAGCCTGTGTTTACAAGAAGATCAGTGGGAGCACCTTAATGGTATTTCTTGTTCTAGAAGATTGATGATATTCTCCTCACATGGAATGATATCTTAGCTCTTCACATGGTGAAGAAAAGGCTTGAGATGTATTTCGAGAAGAATGATCTAGGGAATGATGCCTACATCCTAGGCATGAGGATCTACAGATAGAGATCCAAGAAAGTCATTGCCTTTTAGTCAATCTATGTTCATCCAAGAGTTTCAGGAGAGCTTTATATTGGATGATTCCAAATATTGATACCTTCCAAAGAGATATGGTCTGACTCTCATGAGGATGTTGTGTCCTATGACACAGCTGGCGAGTAATAACATGGGTCTAAAATCCTGATACATGGTGTATAGGATGGATCATGTTTTGAGTAATATACACAAGACCATTTGTGGCAAATGCTTGAAGCATAGCCAGTAAGTTTCAATTAGATCCTTGTGTTTAACACTGGATAGGTATGAAAGCAATCCTTATATATACTTGGGAAGTATAAAGGATTAAAGTCTAGTCTATGATAGACAGAAAGAAATTTGTGTACATGGGTACACTGATACTTCGTTCCAGTCTTATGACCACAGGCAGGATTTGCGCTTTGCCTTGTTGTGGTGCTGTGTGCTGAAAGAGCATTATGCAAACCATAGTGGCAAAATTCTATAAATAAGGCTGAGTACATTGTAGCTTCTTGTGGCAGCCAAGGAAGCAGCTTCATTCATTTGAACTTGATTTAGTTCCTGGTGCTTGATGGTCCAGTATAGTTCTTACTGGGGCCATAACATAAGTAAAGGAACTTAGTGCTCAAGTATGTACTGCAGCATATCATCTGATCTTAGAGATCATGGATAAGGATGATGATCAAATTTGTTAAAATAAACACAGATAGCAATCTGGAAAAACCCACTGACATAGCCTCTGGCGCAGCGGAAGCTAAATGGGTCATACTAGAGACATTGGAACTGACAAAACATCAGTTGTCCTTGGTCTTAGTGCAAGTGGGAGATTGTTGGTGTATATGCCCTGAAGAGCAATGTATGGACATAGACAGACATTGTTTGAATGTACTTTGATAGATCTATTACTCTTTATATAGGCATGGTCGTTATTATGCAGATTTCTCTACCTGCGTTGATGTATTGAGTTGCATGTATAATGTCCCAGGAGTTTGGATTGGATCCATTCTCATAAGAAATCCCCAGACAAGGTACCTTAGCAGATATGGGACAGCTTTGGTACATGTGAGACTGGTGTATGGGCTGGTTAAGTGCGGGGCACGGTAATGCAGACATACAGGTGCATTGGATGCACTGAGTGATCCACCGTGAGGATTGACTTGTCTAGTCAACAAGTCAATCTCACATGCAAGAGGTTTGCATTGATCCTTAGACTTGAGGTATTCATGTCTAGATTTGATGATGGGTATGCTTTGATACAGTCTTACGTCTCTCCGTAATTGGGGGACCAAAACTACTATCATTGGGCATGTCATAAGTCACCTAGAGACATGGATGACCAATAGTAGGATTTGCCCCTTCCTTATTGGAAGCATGATATCCACTCGGGGCGCCCCACCTTATTGGTGCATGACAGGAATGTGTGGCCACACTTGTTGAGTCATGACCAAAGCATTGGATTGATAAACTTGAGACTAATCCAATGGCAGGATATCAGTTTAGGCAAAGGGATCTATAATGCAATGGGAATCCTCGTTGCTTGTTAGGAGTTGTTGCCATAATGACTTAAGTCCTATGACACGAGTAGTAGTGATGTGTTGCAAGATACCCCTCACTACTTATGATGTTTACATCATTGCCATCGTCATATGGATCCTGTTGGGGTATGCCCTTAAGGCTAATGTTTGAGGCCTTGGGGTGTTATCAGTATCATGTATAAACTCTATGTTTATAAAGGCAATGGTTGTTATTCAGGTTGTTGCATTATCTGCTGCTATATGTATACTTCTGAATAATGTCTCAATGGTGTTCAGCTTGGCTGACATGCAGTATTGTCCTTAGTCGAGATATCTTGGTGAACATGAGACAGCCTTGATATGATTGAGACTAATATGTGTTCTAATCTTATAGGATGCTTCGAGCATGGAATAAGATGTAGACTCATAGGTACATTGGATGTACTGGACAGACCCTACTTAGGATATTTAATTGCTTGTCACAATGTGAATAATCCTTATGTGCAAACAAGTGGCATATTTCCTCTGACTTGAGATCACTTGTGTTTCTAAATGATGATTGGCATTGTCTTGAGGTAGTTCAATATCATTTGAAATATAATGGTTATAGATTATCTTGGATAATGGGCATGAGTCATGTTAGGGCATTAGTGATAGATATAGGATTGCCTCTCCTTGTTTGGAGTGTGATGTTCTAAAGGGGCCCCCTGTATGAGATGGTTGTGAAAGTGTATGGCCATACCCAGATGACTATGTTCATCTGATCTAATCATTCTCATCATGTTGGAGTTACAGGCTTGACATGCTTGTCCAACGAGAACATCCAGTGGCAAAGGAAACATGTATGCCTAGTGAATTGAATTCACACTTGTGCTATGTTTGGGTGTAGTCTTAGAAGACTCTTTCCTTTATATCGGGAGACAGTGATGTGTTGCTAGATACCCCTCTCTGTTCGTGATAATGTAAGTTATCGTTACCGACATTTAAAGGATGTGTATATGACACAACCTGAAGGTTTCATCAATCCATCAGATCGTCATAAAATATGCAAATTAAAGAAGTCCATTTATGGACTTAAGCAAGCATCGAGAAGCTGGAATATTCGTTTTGATGAATCAATCTGTGAATTTGGTTTCATCAAAAATGAAGATGACCCGTGTGTATATAAGAGGTTTAGTGGGAGCGTGATTACTTTCCTAGTCCTCTACGTCGATGATATCTTGATCATTGGAAACGATATTCCTGAACTTCATGCCGTCAAAGCATGGTTAAGAAAATGTTTCCAGATGAAAGATTTAGGAGAAGCAGCCTATGTATTAGGTGTGAAGATCTATAGAGATAGATCTAAGAGGCTTCTCGGGCTGTGCCAGAGTACTTACATCGATAAAGTCTTGGAGAGATTCCATTTAGAAAATTCTAAAAGAGGATATCTTCCAGTCAGACATGGTCTGAATCTTTCAAAGAGCCAGTGTCCTCAAACACAGTCTGAGAAAGATTTAGTGGACAATACACCTTATGCTTCGGCTATAGGGTCCATTATGTATGCGATGTTGTGTACTCGCCCAGACGTCGCTTACGGGTTAAGCGTGACCAGTCGATTCCAAAGTAATCCAGGTAAGGCACACTGGATTGCGGTCAAGAACATTTTGAAATATCTTCGGAGAACCAAAGATATGTTCTTGATATATGGAGGTCAGGAAGAACTCAGTATTGAAGGATATACTCACGCTTCGTTCCAATCTGACCAGGATGATTTCCGATCGCAATCAGGCTATGTTTTTAGCTTGAATGGAGGAATAGTGGTGTGGAAAAGTTTCAAACAATCAATTGTTGCTGATTCCACAACAGAAGCCGAGTATGTTGCAGCCTCGGAAGCATCCAAGGAGGCAGTGTGGATTCGTAAGTTCGTTCAAGAACTTGGTGTTGTTCCTTCGAGTGCAGATCCATTGGTTATCTTCTGTGATAACACTGGAGCCATAGCACAAGCAAAGGAACCACGGTCGCACCAGAAGTCCAAGCACATACAGAGAAGGTTTCACTTGATCCGAGATATCATAGATCGAGGAGAGATCAAGATCTACAAGGTTCATACAGATGACAATCTAGCTGACCCGCTTACAAAGCCTCTGGCGCAGCAGAAGCATGAGAAGCACTGTAATAATATGGGTATGAGATTTCTCAACCATTAGATTAAGTGCAAGTGGGAGATTGTTGGGGTATGCCCTTAAGGCTAATGTTTGAGGCCTTGGGGTGTTATCAGTATCATGTATAAACTCTATGTTTATAAAGGCAATGGTTGTTATTCAGGTTGTTGCATTATCTGCTGCTATATGTATACTTCTGAATAATGTCTCAATGGTGTTCAGCTTGGCTGACATGCAGTATTGTCCTTAGTCGAGATATCTTGGTGAACATGAGACAGCCTTGATATGATTGAGACTAATATGTGTTCTAATCTTATAGGATGCTTTGAGCATGGAATAAGATGTAGACTCATAGGTACATTGGATGTACTGGACAGACCCTACTTAGGATATTTAATTGCTTGTCACAATGTGAATAATCCTTATGTGCAAACAAGTGGCATATTTCCTCTGACTTGAGATCACTTGTGTTTCTAAATGATGATTGGCATTGTCTTGAGGTAGTTCAATATCGTTTAAAATATAATGGTTATAGATTATCTTGGATAATGGGCATGAGTCATGTTAGGGCATTAGTGATAGATATAGGATTGCCTCTCCTTGTTTGGAGTGTGATGTTCTAAAGGGGCCCCCTATATGAGATGGTTGAGAAAGTGTATGGCCATACCCAGATGACTATGTTCATCTGATCTAATCATTCTCATCATGTTGGAGTTACAGGCTTGACATGCTTGTCCAACGAGAACATCCAGTGGCAAAGGAAACATGTATGCCTAGTGAATTGAATTCACACTTGTGCTATGTTTGGGTGTAGTCTAGGAAGACTCTTTCCTTTATATCGGGAGACAGTGATGTGTTGCTAGATACCCCTCTCTGTTCGTGATAACGTAAGTTATCGTTACCGACATTTAAAGGAAACCCTTAGGGTCGCACAATTTGTTGATATGGCTTACTTATGTCAGATCGTGTGGACTGAATTGTTTTGGTTCAGTTTAAAGGAGTTTAAACTCTGATTGTAAGTGAGATCTGGTCTGATCATGTTTGATTGATTAGGGCTTGAGATCGGTAAGCTTCGATCGAGAGAATTGATGCTTGATCGATAAGATCAGGAGCATCAAGAGATGAATGGTTAGATCTTGAGCCATTTGGTTTGTCAAGATCTGAACCAATGCTAGTTTGATTTGGTCTTTGAACCAAATGCAATTGAACCGAATTAAATTGAACCGGTTCACTTATGTGAACGTATGGTTCGATTGAGAGATGAAGTTCGATGGTAACGTGGGATTGAATGTGGAGTTAGTGCTTTCTATTTTTAGAAAGACGTTTTCCTTGTTGGAATCTCCCAACGTTTTCGAACGTGGGAAGTCTCCTCTCTCTCTCGCCGACTTGCATCTTCTTGCTCTCGTTTTGGGTGATCTTCACGCCAAGAAGGAGTTTCGGTTAGCCAAGGAAATCATCTCAATCTCCTTCACGCATCTAGGACTCTTTGGAGGGCTTTGCTAGCACAAGGCTCACACCAAGGGAGGAAGCCATCGCCACCTTGTGTGCGTCCACTTTGGAGGAGAGCCACATCGCCCTCTTGCTTCCAAGCCGCCATCCAAACAATGGCTTTGGTAAGATCACAACTTGATCTTTACAAACATAAGGTTAATCATATGTTCATGCCACATGCGATCCTTAGAAACCCTAGCTTCCGCTATGCAAAAATTTTAATCTGCGCTTATTAGGGTTTCGCCCCACTTTCAATTGGTATCAGAGGATGGTTTTGATATGATTCATATGATTGCTTGGTGTGATCCATGTTTGCGATTAGTAGATCTAAACCAAATCATCATGCGAAAATACATGTTAGACTTTAGATGTATTTTGGGTTATTACTTATAGTTGCGCATGATGTATGTTGGCGCATGTTGAATGTTGTTTTTACCACAAACTTAACATCTTGCGCGCCATCCACTTAGATCTATAAGCGCCTACTTGAAAAACTTAGACGGGTTATTAGGGTTGAAGTCGTCGTCCAGTCAAGACCCAACAGCCTGATCAGAACATCTGACAGCCTAGATGGGTCGACCAGATAGCACCTATGCGCAAGCATGAGGTGGCTATAGGTCGACTGCAGAAAGGCGTGTAGCGATATCTGATTGAGGCAACCAATGAACGCTCATGATTAAGGCCCGGGGTCACACCCGCTTGCCAGAAATCATGTGGGACGTTCAGCCCTTTAGACATGCATTGTTGGCCATGAGGTCGACTCAAGTCGGTTATGACTTGGTGCATGCAAGGGCAAGTGGGTCTGACTAGGTCTGATGAGTGGATCCCTATTAATGGACCGTTGTAAGGTAGTAGGGCACATAAGGAAATAAAATTGTTGCCAATGGGATTTTCAAAAATTTTATTTTCTTCATTGGATCACATGTTGCTTGTCTAACCATGTTGGGTGTTTATTTCATCTTATGTGGGTTGCCCAATTTTTGTGTGCTGTGCTGGGGCCTGCGTGCCTGGATTAATTAATTGTAAATTATTATTGTGATCTGCGAATCACATTTCAATTTATGACAATGTGTTATTGACCTGCGAGTTAAATCATGTCTAGATAGATTAAAATGTAATTTAATCAGACATGAGCACAGAGCACACATGGCAGAGGCGCTTGCAGCAAGTAGCTTGACCAGATGGGAGGTCTAGAGTTCGACTCTAGCACAGGCGCAACCAGTTTGGTGGGCGCATCTGAGCTGCAGAGGGCGCTTGGGCCAGGACTGGGCCAGATGAGATGCAAGAGACCCATGAAGAGCTCAAGTGAAGACTTGTGTAAAACTAGGGTTTTACTTAGGCTTATTGGGCGTTTACCACATAAGATCATTGTGCTTTCAATTTACTGTTTTAAGTAATTTTAGCACCTGCATGATTTATCTTTCTACTATCGCCATAGGATATGCATGATAGTAAGAAGATAAAAGGACCGTTAAAATCCAACGTTAAATATCAAGCACGTAAGCCTTCTGACGCGAAACCTCACTGTTCTGACTATCGTTGGGGCCGTGTTGTACCCACTCAGTGGGCACGCCCATCTATCTTCAAACGGTGTGTGATTACACCTGCGTGTTACAGAGAAGGGATTTATCGCTTCTCGTTGCTCAGCATAGCACGTGGTGGTCTAGGGAGTAGGTCAGGTCAGCTTGACCATGTGGGCTACATATTGAGCATATGTTAGCTATATGGAGGCAGCCATCTGTGGAATCAGAGACTGTGTTGTACCAACTCAGTTGGCACAGTCTTCTGGATTGCCTAGATGAAGGGGAATCGCACGGGTTGGCGATTGGCATGGATAGCCTACCAGTGATTAGTGCTTGTACTCTCTGTGCATCTTATCTCGCCTGAGCGGGACGCGGGGACCAAGTATGAAATCTGGATCCCATCTCACTAAAAGAGTGTTACTCTTTCGGACTGTTTTAATGGATTTTTCAGTCAGATAAAATAGTGAGAAAAGAATCATTCTTAAGTCCTGGATTGATTCTAACATTGATACTGACCTTGTTGTTCTTGCAATGTTGTAGATTATTGCAGCAACGAACACCACAGCGTTCAATGTGCGATCCTTACTGGAAAGGGAGAAGTTTGTTGGGCCAAACTTCTCAGACTGGTACGGACACCTTAAGATTGTTCTTAAGGCTGAGAGGAAACTGTATGTCCTTGAGACGGCAATACCGCCTCAACCCGCTGTGAACGCCGCAAGGGCGGTTCGGGATGCTTATGAGAAGCATGTCAATGATAGCATTGATGTCGCTTGCCTTATGCTTGCGTCTATGACGCCAGAGCTTCAGCGTCAGCATGAGGATTTATCTGCTATTGAAATTATAGCAAATCTCAAGATGCTGTATGCTGCACAGGCAAGGACTGAACGCTATAACTTGACAAAACTTTTCTTTCAGAGCAAACTGACTGAAGGGAGTCTAGTGGGAGCTCACGTACTCAAGATGATTGGGTACAAAGAGGCTCTAGAGAAACTGGGACACACCATCAATCAGGAGCTTGTTGTAGACATTATCCTGCAGTCTCTCCCAGCCCCTTTCGATCCGTTCATCATTAATTTTAATATGAACAAGATCGACTGTACCCCGGCAGAGTTACTGAACATGCTCTATACTACAGAGCAGACTCTTGAAAAGGGAAAGCCTTCATCCTCTGTCTTGATGATTCCTTCCAGGAACAAGAAGAAGGGGAAGAAGGGCAAAGCCCCTGTCAAGAGCTACAACAAGGCTCTGAAACAAAAGATCAAGCGGTCGAAGGAATACAGATGTTTCCATTGTGGCCAGCTGGGTCACTGGAAGAAGGACTGTAAAGCGCTCCAAGGAGATAAGAAGGGAAGCAAGCCTTTCGCTTATGGCTCAGGTATTTTCGTGACTGAAGTCATGGTATCTTCTTCTATTTCATGGGTGTTGGACACTGCATGTGGAGTTCACATTTGTTCAAATGTACAGGAACTCAAGAGAAGAAGACAGGTGGGACAGCATGAGGTGGACCTACGAGTTGGAAACGGGGCACGAGTTGCTGCTGTTGCTGTAGGACAATATTACATCTCTTTACCATCTGGTTATGTATTAGAACTGGACAATTGTTATTTTGTACCGAGCATAACTAAGAATATTATCTCTATTCCTGCTCTTGTCAGGAAAGGGTTTTCCTTTGAATGCAAAACTTTAAAGTGTTGTATTTCATTAGATAATATTGTTTATGCTACTGGGTCAATTAACAATGGGTTATTCATGTTGGACATGGAATGTTCTATACAACAAATTGATAATAAGAAAGCCAAGTATGCTGATGACAGCACCTTGCTATGGCATAGTCGTTTAGGCCACATTAACAAGAAGCGCATTAAGCAGTTGCATGACCATGGACTGCTGGGATCATTCTCCTATGAGGAGCTTGATACATGCAAAGCTTGTTTAATGGGCAAAATGACGAAGGCTCCTTTTTCTAATAAAGGTCAAAAGGCTTCAGGTTTACTTGACCTCATTCACAGTGATGTGTGTGGGCCATTTAGTAAACATGCCAGAGGTGGCTATTCATACTTCATTACCTTTACTGATGATTTCAGTAGATATGGTTATGTCTATCTGATGAGACATAAAAGTGAATCTTTTGACAAGTTCAAAGAGTTCAAAAATGAAGTACAAAATCAGCTAGGCCGAAATATCAAGGCACTTCGCTCAGATCGAGGTGGAGAATACTTGAGTCGAGAGTTTATTGACTATCTGAAGGAGTGTGGGATTATCTCACAGCTCACTCCGCCAGGAACACCGCAATGGAATGGTGTGTCCGAGAGGAGAAATAGAACCTTATTGGATATGGTTCGTTCAATGATGAGTCAGGCTACTCTACCTTACTCCTTTTGGGGATTTGCACTGGAAACAGCTGCAAAGGTACTAAACCGAGTGCCATCCAAGGCCGTTTCAAAGACTCCATATGAGTTATGGTATGGGAAACAGCCGAGCTTGACATTTATCAAAATCTGGGGTTGCGAGGCTTATGTCAAAAAGCTCGCCTCTGGGAAACTGGAGAGCAGATCTGATAAATGTATCTTTGTTGGTTACCCTAAAGAAACTAAGGGTTAATATTTCTACGATCCCAAAGAGAACAAAGTATTTGTTGCTCGTACGGCTATTTTTCTTGAGAAGGAATTTCTTCTGCAAGAGGCCAGTGGGAGAGAAATAAAGCTGGATGAGAATCCAGAAGAGGGACAAAGTGGTCAAGCTCAGTTGGATGAGCCTGAGCCAATAGAACAGGTTGATGTTCAACCTGAGGCTCAGATATCACGGGAACCACGAAGATCGGGAAGGATCCGTCGACAGCCTGAGCGCTATGATGGAGTCTACATCATTGATGATGAACCCCTCACTTATGCGGATGCGGTCAGTGGACCAGAATCAGCAAGATGGCTTGAAGCTATGCGAGCCGAGATGGACTCCATGTCAGATAACCAAGTCTGGGATTTGGTTGATCCGCCTCCGGGAATAATCCCTATAGGCTGTAAGTGGATCTTCAAAAAGAAGATTGACATGGATGGTAACGTGGTTACCTATAAAGGCAGGGTAGTTGCGAAAGGTTTCAAACAAATCTACGGGATAGATTATGATGAAACTTTCTCTCTTGTAGCCATGTTCAAGTCTATTCGGATTATTCTCGCGATAGCTGCATATTATGATTATGAGATCTGGCAAATGGATGTGAAGACCGCTTTCCTTAATGGAAAACTAGAAGAGGATGTGTATATGACACAACCTGAAGGTTTCATCAATCCATCAGATCGTCATAAAATATGCAAATTAAAGAAGTCCATTTATGGACTTAAGCAAGCATCGAGAAGCTGGAATATTCGTTTTGATGAATCAATCTGTGAATTTGGTTTCATCAAAAATGAAGATGACCCGTGTGTATATAAGAGGTTTAGTGGGAGCGTGATTACTTTCCTAGTCCTCTACGTCGATGATATCTTGATCATTGGAAACGATATTCCTGAACTTCATGCCGTCAAAGCATGGTCAAGAAAATGTTTCCAGATGAAAGATTTAGGAGAAGCAGCCTATGTATTAGGTGTTAAGATCTATAGAGATAGATCTAAGGGGCTTCTCGGGCTGTGCCAGAGTACTTACATCGATAAAGTCCTGGAGAGATTCCATTTAGAAAATTCTAAAAGAGGATATCTTCCAGTCAGACATGGTCTGAATCTTTCAAAGAGCCAGTGTCCTCAAACACAGTCTGAGAAAGATGAAATGGACAATACGCCTTATGCTTCGGCTATAGGGTCCATTATGTATGCGATGTTGTGTACTCGCCCAGACGTCGCTTACGGGTTAAGCGTGACCAGTCGATTCCAAAGTAATCCAGGTAAGGCACACTGGATTGCGGTCAAGAACATTTTGAAATATCTTCGGAGAACCAAAGATATGTTCTTGATATATGGAGGTCAGGAAGAACTCAGTATTGAAGGATATACTGACGCTTCGTTCCAATCTGACCAGGATGATTTTCGATCGCAATCAGGCTATGTTTTTAGCTTGAATGGAGGAACAGTGGTGTGGAAAAGTTTCAAACAATCAATTGTTGCTGATTCCACAACAGAAGCCGAGTATGTTGCAGCCTCGGAAGCATCCAAGGAGGCAGTGTGGATTCGTAAGTTCGTTCAAGAACTTGGTGTTGTTCCTTCGAGTGCAGATCCATTGGTTATCTTCTGTGATAACACTGGAGCCATAGCACAAGCAAAGGAACCACGGTCGCACCAGAAGTCCAAGCACATACAGAGAAGGTTTCACTTGATCCGGGAGATCATAGATCGAGGAGAGATCAAGATCTGCAAGGTTCATACAGATGACAATCTAGCTGACCCGCTTACAAAGCCTCTGGCGCAGCAGAAGCATGAGAAGCACTGTAATAATATGGGTTTGAGATTTCTCAACCATTAGATTAAGTGCAAGTGGGAGATTGTTGGGGTATGCCCTTAAGGCTAATGTTTGAGGCCTTGGGGTGTTATCAGTATCATGTATAAACTCTATGTTTATAAAGGCAATGGTTGTTATTCAGGTTGTTGCATTATCTGCTGCTATATGTATACTTCTGAATAATGTCTCAATGGTGTTCAGCTTGGCTGACATGCAGTATTGTCCTTAGTCGAGATATCTTGGTGAACATGAGACAGCCTTGATATGATTGAGACTAATATGTGTTCTAATCTTATAGGATGCTTCGAGCATGGAATAAGATGTAGACTCATAGGTACATTGGATGTACTGGACTGACCCTACTTAGGATATTCAATTGCTTGTCACAATGTGAATAATCCTTATGTGCAAACAAGTGGCATATTTCCTCTGACTGGGTGCATGCAAGGGCAGTGGGTCTGACTTGTACTGACGAGTGGATACCTGTCAATAGACCGTTGTAAGGTAGTAGGGCACATAAGGAAATAAAATTGATGCCATGGGTTTTTCAAAAATTTTCATTTCTGAATGGATCACATATATGCATGTTTAACATGTTGATTGGGTGTTTATTTAATCTTATGTGGGTTGCCCTTATTTTGTGTGCTGTGCTGGGGCCTGCGTGCCTGGAATTAAATATTTTGGTGTGATCTGCGAATCACATTTTGATTTATGAAAATGTATAATTGACCTGCGTGTCAAATCATGTCTAGATAGTTTTAAATGTAATTTGATCAGACATGAGCACACAGCACACATGGCAGAAGCGCATGCAGCAATTGGCTTCACCAGGTGGGAGGTCTAGAGTTCGACTCTAGAACTGGCCCATTCTACCCAGTGGGCGCTTTTGGGCTGTAGATGGCGTTTGGGCCCGAGCTGGGCCAGATGAAGTACAAGAGTCCCATAAAGAGCTCAAGTGAAGACTTTTGTCATACTAGGGTTTTACTTAAGTTTTTATGGGCTTTTACCACATAAGATAATGGTGCTTTCATTTACTATTTTAAGTAATATTTGCACATGTATGTTTTATTCTTCTGCTATCACTATAGAATTTGCATGATAGTAAGAAGATAAAAGACCGTTAAAATCCAACGTCAATATCAAGCTATCGATTGCCTTCTAACGCGAAACCTCACTGTTCTGACTATCGTTGGGGCCGTGTTGTACCCACTCAGTGGGCACGCGCAGCTATCTTCAGACGGTGCTTGATTACACCTACATGCTACAGAGAAGGGATTTATCACTTCTCGTTGCTCAGCATAGCACGTGGTGGTCCAGGAAGTAGATCAGGTCAGCTTGACTATATAGGCTACATGTTGAGCATATGATAGCTGTATGGAGGCAACCATCTGAGGAATCAGAGACTGTGTTGTACCAACTCAGTTGGCACAGTCTTCTGGATTGCCTAGATGAAGGGGAATCGCACGGGTTGGCGATTGGCATGGATTGCCTACCAGTGATTAGTGCTTGAACTCTCTGTGCATCTTATCTCGCCTGAGCGGGACGCGGAGATCAAGTGTGAAATCTGGATCCCATCTCACTAAAGGGTTTTCACTCTTTCGGGCTGTTTTATTGGATTTTCAGTCAGATAAAATAGTGAGAAAAGAATCACTCTTAAGTCCTGGAATGATTCTAACATGGATACTGACCTTGTTGTTCTTGCTATGTTGTAGATTCCTGCAGCAACGAACACCACAGGGCTCAATTTGCGATCCATATTGGAAAAGGAGAAGTTTGCTGGGCCAAACTTCTCAGACTGGTACAGACAGCTAAAAATTGTCCTCAAAGCTGAGAGGAAGCTGTATGTCCTTGAGTCGGCAATACCGGCTCAACCCGCTGCGAACGCCGCAAGGGCGGTTCGAGATGCTTATGAGAAGCACGTCAGTGATAGTACTGATGTCGCTTGCCTTATGCTTGCGTCAATGATGCCTGAGCTCCAGCGTCAGCATGAGGATTTGTCTGCTATTGATATTATAGCAAATCTCAAAATGCTGTATGCTGCACAGGCAAGGACAGAACGCTATAACTTGACGAAACTTTTCTTTCATAGCAAACTGACTGAAGGGAGTCCAGTGGGAGCTCACGTACTCAAAATGATTGGGTACAAAGAAGCTCTAGAGAAACTGGGACATACCATCAATCAAGAACTTGTTGTAGACATCATCTTGCAGTCTCTTCCAGCTTCTTTCGATGCGTTCATTATTAATTTTAATATGAACAAAATCGACTGCACTCCGGTAGAATTACTGAACATGCTCTGTACCACAGAGCAGACTCTTGAGAAGGGAAAGCCTTCATCCTCTGTCTTAATGGTTCCTTCACGGAATAAGAAGAAGGGAAAGAAGGGCAAAACCCCTATCAAGAGCTATAACAAGGCTTTGAAACAAAAGGTGAAGCGGTCAAAGGATAACAGATGCTTCCATTGTGGCCAGCTGGGTCACTGGAAGAAGGACTGTAGAGCGCTCCAAGGAGAGAAGAAGGGAAGCAAGTCTTTCACTTCTAGCTCAGGTATTTTCGTGACTGAAGTCATGGTTGCTTCTTCTATTTCATGGGTGTTGGACACTGCATGTGGAGTTCACATTTGTTCAAATGTGCAGGAACTCAAGAGAAGAAGACAGGTGGGACAGCATGAGGTGGACCTACGAGTTGGAAACGGGGCACGGGTTGCTGCTGTTGCTGTAGGGGAATATAACATCTCTTTACCATCTGGTTTTGTATTAGAACTTGACAATTGTTATTTTGTACCAAGCATAACGAATAATATTATCTCTATTCCTGCTCTTGTCAGGAAAGGTTTTTCTTTTGAATGCAAAACTTCACAGTGTTGTATTTCATATGATAATATTGTTTATGCCACTGGGTCGATTAACAATGGGTTATACATGTTGGACATGGAATGTTCTGTACAACAAATTGATAATAAGAAAGCCAAGTATGCTGATGACAGCACCTTGTTATGGCACAATGGCCTATTTGGTCCAAAAATGAAGTTAGCTACAATAAGTCCCTTCCGTCTCATTAGGCACAATGGCGCTGATGAATTCTCACAAAAAGATCCGAGTTATCCAATAATTTGATCATAAGGCTACTCGATCAATATGAGAACCCGAGTTTCAAGTTGTTTTTCCCTGGAGGTTCCTCTGACGTTGGCAGTGATGAATTCAGGTCATCACAAGCAATGAGGGGCGGGGCACCTAGCAGTGCATCGCTGCTGTTGGGGTATGCCCTTAAGGCTAATGTTTGAGGCCTTGGGTTGTTATCAGTATCATGTATAAACTCTATGTTTATAAAGGCAATGGTTGTTATTCAGGTTGTTGCATTATCTGCTGCTATATGTATACTTCTGAATAATGTCTCAATGGTGTTCAGCTTGGCTGACATGCAGTATAGTCCTTAGTCGAGATATCTTGGTGAACATGAGACAGCCTTGATATGATTGAGACTAATATGTGTTCTAATCTTATAGGATGCTTCGAGCATGGAATAAGATGTAGACTCATAGGTACATTGGATGTACTGGACTGACCCTACTTAGGATATTCAATTGCTTGTCACAATGTGAATAATCCTTATGTGCAAACAAGTGGCATATTTCCTCTGACTTGAGATCACTTGTGTTTCTAAATGAGGATTGGCATTGTCTTGAGGTAGTTCAATATCATTTGAAATATAATGGTTATAGATTATCTTGGATAATGGGCATGAGTCATGTTAGGGCATTAGTGATAGATATAGGATTGCCTTCTCCTTGTTTGGAGTGTGATGTTCTAAAGGAGCCCCCTGTATGAGATGGTTGAGAAAGTGTTTGGCCATACCCAGATGACTATGTTCATCTGATCTAATCATTCTCATCATGTTGGAGTTACAGGCTTGACATGCTTGTCCAACGAGAACATCCAGTGGCAAAGGAAACATGTATGCCTAGTGAATTGAATTCACACTTGTGCTATGTTTGGGTGTAGTCTTAGAAGACTCTTTCCTTTATATCGGGAGACAGTGATGTGTTGCTAGATACCCCTCTCTGTTCGTGATAACGTAAGTTATCGTTACCGACATTTAAAGGAAACCCTTAGGGTCGCACAATTTGTTGATATGGCTTACTTATGTCAGATCGTGTGGACTGAATTGTTTTGGTTCAGTTTAAAGGAGTTTAAACTCTGATTGTAAGTGAGATCTGGTCTGATCATGTTTGATTGATTAGGGCTTGAGATCGGTAAGCTTCGATCGAGAGAATTGATGCTTGATCGATAAGATCAGGAGCATCAAGAGATGAATGGTTAGATCTTGAGCCATTTGGTTTGTCAAGATCTGAACCAATGCTGGTTTGATTTGGTCTTTGAACCAAATGCAATTGAACCGAATTAAATTGAACCGATTCACTTATGTGAACGTATGGTTCGATTGAGAGATGAAGTTCGATGGTAACGTGGGAATTGAATGTGGAGTTAGTGCTTTCTATTTTTAGAAAGACGTTTTTCCTTGTTGGAATCTCCCAACGTTTTTCGAACGTGAGAAGTCTCCTCTCTCTCTCGCCGACTTGTATCTTCTTGCTCGCGTCTTGGGTGATCTTCATGCCAAGAAGGAGATTCGGTTAGCCAAGGAAATCATCTCAATCTCCTTCACGCATCTAGGACTCTTTGGAGGGCTTTGCTAGCACAAGGCTCACACCAAGGGAGGAAGCCATCGCCACCTTGTGTGTGTCCACTTTGGAGGAGAGCCACATCGCCCTCTTGCTTCCAAGCCGCCATCCAAACAATGGCTTTGGTAAGATCACAACTTGATCTTTACAAACATAAGGTTAATCATATGTTCATGCCACATGCGATCCTTAGAAACCCTAGCTTCCGCTATGCAAAAATTTTAATCTGCGCTTATTAGGGTTTCGCCCCACTTTCAGCTGCTACCCAAGTCTTCGGAATGGATATCAACATCGACATCGCCATCATCGCAACAAGATACCGATGCATTATAATCTCTTTGCCAAACTGATATCCGATTGGACAAAGTGTGTCACCACTTTGTTTTCGTCTAATCTCATGGTCATGACTAGATCAGGCTTTCACCTGGGTATGACCATACACTTTCAGTCATGCAACCATAGGGGGGCCCTGTGGATATCAAGCTTCCCGCAGGAAGGGGCAAATCCGATGTCTATCCATTGATCTTCTCATATGGGTCGTGACATACCCAATGACAACCGTTATGACCTCCCAACTATGGCGAGGTGTTAGGTTATATCAAAGCATGTCCCTAACCATATAGAAGTGTCAATGACCTCAAGTCAAGGGATCAATATATCTCCTGTCACTTATGAGCTTAACTCATGACACGAAGTTAGAGCCTCACAACGGGTCAGTCCATTATATCCACCACTGATATACCTATATGTCTGCGTTAGCACCCCATGCCTAACCAGCTCATATACCAGTCTCACATATACCAGAGCTATCCCTTATCCACTTAGGTACTTGATTGGGGATACACCGTTTGAGTAAAGATACAATCTATCTCTTGGGACATTATTATCCATGTATATAATGGCATATGTAAACATTGCATAACAACGACAATGCCATAATGATATATTAAATATCAATATCAATAAGTACAAGATGGACCAACAACGGGTCCAAGGGCATATACACCAACAAGAAGAGGCGAAGATCTCAGAACAAGAAGCCTAATTTTGACCAACGATTCAGAGAGAAACCGAGATTCTCGTCATCACCCTAGGGTTCGACGCTGAGAAGCATATAGACCACCACCTGCCGTGAAATTTAAGAGGAAGTTACGCCTGAAGGAGGAGAACACACACCAGAAGTTTCAGAGTGAAAGGAGGTAAAAGAAAGGAGAAATCAAAGAAAGCATGGGCGTCGCCACTGTTCAGAAGCAAATTATGGGCTGTAATTTAATTACAGCCCTATATTCAGTAACCTTTTCCTTCTTTAGATTTTTGATCCTATTGAAATAATGTTTTATTGTAAATCTTCCACCATGCTAGCTTAAAACTCTTTTGGGATGGGGGGTGCAATCCCCTTAATTTCTCAATGACTAGATAATCTTTATTTTGTCGGAATATTTTTGATATAATAATTTTACTTAAGTGATTAATGTCTTTGATCTTTTCTAGTTTCAATTATCAACATGTGTTAGAGTTTTGTAATATGGACTAAAAAGTGATTTATAAAACTTGAAATCAGGCTAGAGTTGAGCGTCGACGGTAAAGTATTGCTCCCGTGGTCGTCCAGCGATTTCCAAGAAATTCCGGCTGAAATCTCGTCGGCGGATCAATGGAAAGGGTCGCCGGCGATGAAGGAAGGTCGGGAACAGAGGTCCGTCGCTTGAGGTGGACGGAATCGACGAGAAATCGGGTTTTTATGGTCCATGAGCCGTTCACGGCTGCGGCCGTAAAAGTTTCTATGACTTAAATCCATCTGCAAAAATTAAATTTACGGCCTTGAGTGACTCACGGCCACGCCCGTGAATATCTCGTCAAATACCTTTTCTTCATGTAAAAATTTTCCAAAAATCCTTGCACATAAAATAACTTATTAAAAGATTTTCTATCAATAAAAATTCATCAATACATGCTGTAAAAATTTATTAAAATTTAAAGAAAAAAAAACTAAGAGTAGTAAAATTCAAAAATTTGGGTTGCCTCCCAAAAAGCGTTTGTTTAAGGTCATTAGCTTGACCAAAGCCTCATGTCATGGTGGAGTTGGTGAATCAGTGCCATAGTAGAGAGCATGTAGTCTTCTTCTTTTTCTTCGTCTCATGAGTGTGTCCACCAAATGTATCCAGTTAAGCAGGTAGAGCTATGTCGCAGTGACCAATACATGCATAGAAAAATAAGAATTAAAATCATGCAAAGAATAATCAATAATTTTCCTATATTTATCCAAGAGTAATATCATGCATTCTTCCTTTAGATTTATATTAGCAATTGGAAGAAGATTAAAATTAAAATCAAAGAATTCATATCTTGGATTGATCAAGAAGCTTTCAAATTTTATTTTTGGTTTTTTCAGTTACCTCAATGCCAATGTGATCAATAATCTCATGTGTTATCATCTCTTCAGTACCTGTGGTAGCATTTGAGTCAAACAATAGTTCATCTACCTTATCATCATTATCCTCTTCACCATCTATAATGCAAATCCCTAATGATTTTTCCTGGAGAAAAGGGATTGATGGTTCATATGGTGGTGGTGGTGTAATATGCTCAGGATCCTCTTCCTCATAATTTTCCTCAATTTCTTTCTCTTCAATGGGGCATTTCATCCTAACACAATCAAATTCCTCCCCATCTATCTCACTATTTCTTACTTGAGGATCCTTAAATTCATCATCCTTCTCCTCACAATACTCAAAAAATTCATATATCTCTTCTATTATGTCCCAAGTATTTGTGTTGCAAGACACTTCATTATGTGAGAGGGGACTAGATGGCTGGTAAAGTGCAGAGGAAGGTAAATCAAAATCATCCAAATCATCAAAATTTGAAGAAGGTAAATCACAATCATCAAAATTTTAAGAATCCTCAAAAATTGCAGAAGGTAAATTACAATCAGGAGTCATGACTAATGATTGATCTAACTCTACAAAATTCTTAGATTCATCATGGATTTCTTCCTTTATGTCATTTTTATCAGTGTCATCAATCATACTATGAATATCTTCACTTTCCAAATCAAACTCAAGTATACAACTTTGTTGTGCTATCTGTGTTTCTAGCATTTTAGTATTAGCACATATAGATTCTATTTGAGAAGTAAGCTGAGCAATCATCTCACTAAGATCTTCAAGTTCCTTACTCTGATTTATTATAATTTTTTCAAGCATGGATTCTAGCATAGATTCTTCAGATTCCTCAAAGTGTGGTTCTGAAATATTATTTGAGAAATCCTCATCAAAAGAAGTTTGCTGATCTTTCCATCTAGGATTATACTGATCATCTTGGTACCGTGATAAATTAGAACTGGCAGGATTTCCAAATTGACACTCAGAAGGATAATGATAATAGCTTCCACAAATATCACAAGTAACATAAGATTTCATTCTTAAATATTCAGTGTGTTGAGAAAAAGAATTTACCCTTGCTGCAGGTGATTGAAATGCAACTGGCGGCACATATTCTCTAGTCTTTACAGGTGGCACATATCCCTGAGTTGACCATTTACATTGGTTAAACATTATTCTTTTCAATTTATGCAATAAATTCCAAAATATATAATGTAGAACAGGAAATGCAAAATATGTAGACAAGTGATTTTTCAGTTCTCCTGCACATAAAACGTGTTAATCCAAAAAGAAAAAAAAACTACTTATATAAAAAAAATGTGAAAAATAAAAAAAATAAAAAAAATGAAAAAAATGAAAACAAAAATAAATAAAACAAATAAAATAAAAACAAAAACAAAAATAAAAATAAAAACAAACAAATAATAAAAAAAATGTCTAGTCTATAAATCTCACGATTAAATCAATATTGGCTGGCCTGATCCCTGGCAACGGCGCCAAAAACTTGATAGGTATCTGCAAGTACACGGATTTATCGAAGTAATAAAAAGATTATCATTCCCAATGAGGATCTGGCGGTCAAGTACCGATTACACGTTTGATCTATATCTAGACGAATCAATATGTGGTTTTTGTTTTCGCAACTTCTAAGTACAAAAAGAAGCAAAAGCGAGCATTCGGGTAAAAATCAATTCGGATAAATTCAGGATCTAGGATTTCACCACGTTGATGATTATGAATAAAATTTGCAAATAAATCTTTTGATCAGAAAATTATAATTTTGAAAGGGATTTTTCCTAAGGTACAGATTACCTCCTCCCGAAGCGTAACCCGGTATCTATTTACATTAATTCCCTACTCCCGTGGCAATTAACATAAATAGACCCATTAAGTTCTGTGAAAAACCATGGTAATCCTTCAAGCGAATCCGAACTACTCCCGTGATCGGATTCACAAGTTTGAAAAGAATAGATCTGACGTTGCGATTCACCTCCCGGTCCTTCTCGCAACGTCTAAGACGTAAAATTTCTTGATCTGGGTAATTCATGAAATAAGCACAATTCTAATCAAATCAAATCTATAAAAGATCATGTCAAAGATTTAAAACTATGTATTTAATCCATAAATCATCAACAGGCTATTCCCCAAATCCCGAAATAAGGGTTTACACGTTCATGTACATAACAAACAACATGTTCATTGATAAAAATCGCATGGAAACTCAATAAAAATACAAGAAATCGCTAGATAAGATAGTAGAAAGGCTTCCCCTCAATGTGGAGATGAAGATCAGCCCTCTAATTCTTCCTTTGCACGGCTTTTTTGTTCGTTTTTTGCAACGGAAAAAATTCTCGCCGTTGCCGCCGCCTCCTCTCGTTTTCATGCCTAGAAGCCCTCAAAACCCTTCCAAAACCTTTCCTTTTATAGTCTAATCAGTATAGAACTGGTCTAGGAAGGTTTCTGGAGAGTTTGGTTCAATTTTGGTTCAGTTTGGAGTCGAATCGAGTGAGAAACACGAAGGGGCGGAAACTTTTACGGTCGGTGATGAGTTTACGGCTTTGGCCGTAATTATTTCGGTGTACAATGCTTTTGGTCACAGAAACTTTTACGGCCCGTGATGGAATTATGGCCTTGCTCGTGAAAGTTTCTGTTTATTCATCCTCCATTCGTCGTTCTTCACCGTTTTCGCCCCAAATTGGACGTGTGAGCTTGTGATCTCCTCGGGAATCATGCTTTGGCTTCAAAACCCTCAAAATCCATCATTTTTAGGCCATTTTACCTACATTTTCACAAAAAACCAAGAAAAGTGAAGATTATGTGCAAAGTAAGATAAAAACACTAAAAGTAGCACAAAATCATGCAAATAAGCCCAAAATATGATCTAAAACATAGGCAAAAACATGGTGTAAAAATCACTTATCAAATACATGAGAGGGGGCATCAAGGGCCGCTTATAAAGAGCAAGGGGCGGTTAGGGTTAGGGCTAGGCGAATAATGAAGCAACTTTGGCCTCCCTAACCCCATTATACCCCTTAGGCGTTAATGGGGTTGTATCTCTCCCCATTATACCCCTTAGGCGCCAATGGGGATGTTATTGGTCCTCATTGGTTAATGAGCAATTGGATCCAATCCAATGCAATCCAAATCCAAATATGACCTAACCATGGTCAAATTCGGGTCAACCTACCAAAAATGAAGTCTTACTCCAATAACATTTTTCCATCTCATCAGGTCCATTGGCGCTGATAAAATCTCTCAAATAGATCCGAGTCATCCAATAACTCAATCATAAGCCTTCCCGGTCAATACGAGAACTCGAGTATCAAGGTGTGCGACCCTATAGGTTCCTCTGACGCTGGCAGTGTTGACCAAAGGTCACCACAAGCAGTGAGCGGTACCTAGCAGTGCATCACTACTACCCAGGTCATTGGAATGGATATCGACATTGATATCCCGATCATCGCAACTAGGTACAGATGCATTCCAGTCTCTTTGCCCAACTGATATATGATTGGACAAGTGTGTCACCACTTGTTTTCATCCAATCTCATGGTTATGACTAAATCAGGTCTCACCTGGGTATGGCCATCACTTTCAGTTATAGAACCAAAGAGGAGCTCCATGGATATCAAGCTTCCCTTAGGAAGGGGCAAATCCTCTATCTGTCCATTGACCTTCTCATATGGGTCGTGACATGCTCAATGACAACCGTTATTACCTCCTAACTACGGCGAGGTGTTAGGTTGTATCAAAGCATATCCCTAACCATATAGAATGGCCAATGACCTCAAGTCAAGGGATCAATGCATTTCCTATAGCTTGTGAGGATAACTCGTGACACCAAGTCATTGCCTCATCGCAGGTCGGTCCAGTATATCCACCACTGATATACCCATATGTCTGCGTTAGGACCTCGTGCCTAACCAGCCCATATACCAGTCTCACAAGTACCAGAGTTGTCCCATATCCACCCTAGTACATCGACTGGGGACGATCATTTGAGCACAGATCTAATCTGTCTCTAGGACATTATTATGTAAGTACATAATCGGAGATGTAGACAAACATTGATAATGACAATGCCATAATGATAAATATAAATATCAAAGTCAAGTTGTACAATAATGGACCAAAACTAGGTCCTAGGGCATATACACCAACAATCTCCCACTTGCACTAAGACCTAGAGGTTGAGGAATCTCAACCCCATATCTCTAGCATGACCATCATGCTTCTACTGCGCCAAAGCCTTGGTCAATGGGTCTGCCAGATTGTTCTCTATGTCAACTCTGCTAATCTTAACATCACCTCTGTCTATGATCTCTCTGATCAAGTGAAATCTCCTGTGTATGTGTTTGGATCTTTGATGAGACCGTGGTTCTTTGGCTTGTGCAATTGCTCTATTCTTATCACAGTAGATTTCAATGGGATCCACTGCACTGGGAACCACCTGAAGTTCAGAAATGAACTTCCTTATCCAAACAGCTTATTTGGCTGCCTCAGAAGCGGCCACATACTTAGCTTTGGTTGTAGAATCGGCAATAGTGGATCGCTTGAAGCCCTGCATACTGAGCTCTTCCTGTCCCTCATAGACTAGGAACAAATCCTTATATTCTCAGATACTTCAGGATGTTCTTTACTGCCGCCCAGTGCTGTAAACTAGGATTGGATTGGTATCGGCTGGTTATGCTCACATTATAAGCCACATCTGGTCTAGTACACAACATTGCATACATGATCGATCCCACTGCCGAAGCATAAGTCACTCGACTCATGTCATCCCTCTCAGCCTGTGTGGTGGGACACTAGCTCTTTGAGAGAGTAAGGCCATGTCTCACTGGAAGGTACCCTTTCTTGGATTGCTCCAAGCTAAACCTCTCCAGGACCTTATCAATGTAAGTACTTTGACTAAGGGCTAGGAGCCTCTTGGATCTATCCCTGTAGATCCTGACGCCTAGGATATAGGTGGTCTCCCTTAAGTTCTTCATCTCGAAACACTTGTCTAACCATGTTTTCACAGCTTGAAGACTAGGGATGTTGTTCCCGATGAGCAGTATGTCATCGACATACAAGACCAGAAAAGTCACCAAGCTCCCACTGAATTTTCTATATACACAGGCGTCATCTTCGCTTTTGATAAAGCCATAATCTCTCACAGCTTCATCAAATCGAGGATTCCAACTTTGAGATGCTTGCTTTAATCCATAGATGGATCTCTTTAGCCTGCAGACCTTATTGGCATCTGCAAGATGGATGAAGCCATCAGGTTATGTCATATACACATCCTCGGTTAGTTTCCCATTAAGGAAAGTTGTCTTTACATCCATCTGCCATATCTCATAATCATAATATGCATCTATAGCAAGCAGAATCCTAATGGATTTGAACATAGCAACTGGTGAAAAGGTTTCATCATAGTCCACCCCGTGGACTTGTTTGAATCCCTTAACCACTAGTCTACCTTTATAGGTAACTATGTTGCCATCCATACCTATCTTCTTCTTGAAGACCCATTTACACCCTATGAGTTTTACCCCATCAGGTAGCTCAACCAAATCCCATACTTGGTTCGCTGACATGGAATCCATCTCGGATCGCATGGTCTCAAGCCATCTCTCAGAGTCCGGTCCACTGACCACCTCTTCATAGGTCATGGGTTCATCCTCAATGATGAAGATGTTGTCGTGTTGGATCGGCTGCGACCCATACCTCTCAGGTACACGATGAATCCTCCCAGACCTATGTGGGGCCTGTGTCTGAGCCTCAGGTTGCCTAGCAACCGGTGCAGGTGGCTCAGGTTCCATCTCTGTGTCTTGTGGTTGCACTTGGACCTCGTCCAAGTCAAACTTCCTCTCACTAACTTCTTTCATGAGAAATTCTTTCTCTAGAAAGACAGCATTTTGAGCAACAAATACTTTATTCTCAGTGGGATTATAGAGGTAGTAACCCTTAGTTTCCTTAGGGTACCCCACAAATATGCATTTATCAGATCTAGGTTCTAGCTTGCTAGAATCCTGACGCTAGACATAAGCCTCACATCCCCAGATCTTGATAAAAGATAAATTAGGGCATCTCTCACTCCATACCTCATATGGTATTTTGGAGACACTTTTAGATGGAACGTTGTTCAGTATTAGAGAAGCTATATAAAGCGCATGTCCCCAGAGTGAGGGAGGTAGAGTTGCATGACTCATCATACATCGAACCATGTCCAACAAAGTTCGATTTCTCCTTTCAGGCACACCATTCCATTGGGGTGTTCCAGGAGGAGTGAGTTGGGATAAAATCCCACACTCTCTCAGATAGTCAAGAAACTCACCACTCAGTTACTCTCCACCACGATCTGAACGAAGAGCCTTAATGGATCTACCAAGTTGGTTCTCTACTTCATGTCTGAACTCTTTGAATTTCTCAAACGATTCAGACTTATGTCTCATTGGGTAGACATAACCATGTCTACTGAAATCATCAGTAAATGTGATGAAGTAGTTGTGGCCTCCTCTAGCTTGCTTATTGAATGGCCCACACACATCGCTATGTATGTGATCCAACAAACCTCCTGCCCATTCACCAGTCTTGGTGAAAGGCGCCTTTGTCATTTTCCCTAACAAACAAGGCTCACATGCATCAAATTCCTCCAAGGAACTTGAACCTAACAATCCATTTGCATGGAGTTGTTGAATGCAATTCTTGTTTATATGAGCTAATCGACAATGCCATAGGAAAGCACCAACTGAACTACTCAATTTGGTCCTTTTATTATTTTTGTTACAAATAGAGCTATCCATTTCCAAGACATATAAACCATTGCATAAAGTACCCTTCCCATAGAACACATTTGCAAATGAAAAAGAACAAGAGTTCTTATTTATTTCAAATTTAAATCCCTTCTTTGCTAAGCAAGGAATGGATACAATGTTCTTAGTAAGCGAAGGTACAAAATAGTAACTATCTAGCTCTAACCGAAGTCCAGAAGGCAGGGAGAGAGTCAAAACTCCTACAACAACAGCAGCAACCTGTGCCCTGTTTCCAACCCGTAGGTCAATCTCTCCAGGCCGCACCGATCTACTTTTCTTGAGCCCCTGCATATTTGTACAAATATGAGCTCCACATGTGGTATCCAATACCCATGACATATAAGTAGAAAGGTTGACTTCTGTAACATAAATACCTGAGCTTGAAGACAAAGCCTTGCCTCTCTTCTTCTCACTCTGAAGTCGCACCATGTCCTTCAACATGTGAGGTGGCCCTCCACATGAATAGCATTTATTGTTCCTGATCCATTCCATCTTTAATTTTAGTTCCTTGGTCAAGCCTTTCGGCTCAACACACTGAATGTCAACTTTAGTATGATTGAGCCTAACCAATTCATTAAAGAGCTGTCTTAGATTAGTAATAATCTCAGAGTCACTCTTCAATTCATATTGCCCTTGAATCTCGGGCGACATGTTGGTTAGCATCAATTGTGCAACCTCCAAAGTGTCAGCCTGATGCTTATCATAAGCATCCTTCGCAGCTGCTAGGGCCGAGCACAGAAGTGGATCAGGAAAAGGCTGCTCAAGGACATAGAGCTTCCTCTCGAGCTTGAGCACAATTCTCAAGTTCATATACCAATCCATCAAGTTGGATCCAACCAACTTGTCCTTCTCAAGGATATATCGCAGTGACCAACCGCTATTGTTTGTTGCCATTGTTCTACACAACTAAGAAACAGCAGATTAGTACTACTTCAAATCATTTAAACTGGACTTGTTTTAAATGATTATGGCTCCCACTATTTTAATCGAATTGACAACCCACAAAGTCAATTGGGAAGTTTAAGACTTCCTAGAGAGATGAGATCCTTATTCCACATGAGGCTTCGCGTTCCACGAGGGTGGGATGAGATGCACAAAGGAACTCATGCTTCCTACGGTGGGCACGCCGGCCGATTGCTCCAAGCAATTCCCCTTATTGAGATAGTCTAGGCATTTCATGTCCAGCGAGGGCTGGATACAGCATGAAACCCTAACCTCTCAACGATGCCTCTAGAGTTTCATCATGTGCCCAGCACATATGGAATTCTAGTCAAGTCCATTCCTAACCGTTATGCCTAGGGCCAACGATTTTCCTTGCGAAGGCGCGTCCAGGCTAAAACTGGACTGGGAAACCATTGCTGTAACATCCCACATTCTTAACCCCAAACAAATGGCACAATTCACAAATGATACAGGATGTTTCATATAAGATCGATCATATGCTAGGTAAAACCGAGTTCAAGAAAAACACGATCTGAAAATTTCCACAAACCCATACATAAATATCCACAAAACACAATTATCATAAATTACATAAAGGTACCTGCCACCACGCAATCCTTGCACTAGACATATGCAAGGCAACAGTTATATCAAATCCGATGGCATAAATACGATTCGATTCGAAATTCAAAGCAAAGCCACAAAGTCGATTTTATAAACTCATACCAAACACCGAAACTAGGCTGAAGCCCGCGGTGACACAAGAATCAAACTCATAAGACTGCCATAACCGGCAACACAATTCACATAGTTCACATAGTCTCATGATTCACATAGTTCATATAATTCATGTTAAGGCCACAACCGGCCCCAAGAATTAAGCATAAAAATTCTTAAAAACAGCAAACAGCATAATTATCCACGCCAAAGCACTCAAGACATGCGCCCCTGCTCTATGCCTGAAAATAGTGAGGGGTGAGCTACACAGCCCAGTGAGTGGATAGTCTAAATCGACCATCCAGAACATACATTCAAAAATATAGGCAGATTATTTTAAAAAATCTTTAACAGGAACATTATGTCAACATATAACAAAATAAAGAAACAGAAGTCATATAGACAGTTAAATGTACACACTAGCATATTACAAATTCAGGTTCTAGAGTTTTACTCTAACCCAATTAAACACATATATTCTAAACCAACTAAACACACCATACTTAATTAACCTAGTTGTCCAGCATATTCAGTAGTGACCAATATGGTCTAACCCGGCTTGGCCAAAGCACTGGGAGCTGCAAAATCTCGTGCAACACATAAACATGGATAGTGAGTAGAATCAAGAGGTGGCCCCCGCCAGGTCACGACGTGGCACTTTGCTCTATCACCCCATAACACATCGATGGATTGTGTGTAGATTCAAGAGGTGGCCCCCGCCAGGTCATGACGTGGCACTTTGCTCCACACACCCAACATCATAAACCGAGTGATGACATCAAGAGGTGGCCCCTGTCTGATCAAGACATGGCACTTTGCGTCTTATATCACCCCAACACATAAAAGAGTAATGACATCAAGAGGTGGCCCCTGTACGACCAAGACATGGCACTTTGCGTCAAAACCCGTTCTCCCAAAAGGTTCCTACTGGACAACAGACACATCTTATTTCATATTTCACATAGGTGAACATATTTCACAAAGGTGGACTCCTAAGTGTCAACTAGACTCTAGGATAGTCATCACAAAAATCATATCGGGCAGGCATCAACCCCCATCACAATAATCATAATAGGCAGGCTGAACATCAACCTCCTCACATATCACAATACAGGGCTGAAATTCAAACCCTTAACATAACACATAAGGACTATCCCCTTGAGTTCATAGTTACACCTAGCCTTAGTCCTAACCATCACATAATCACATAATTTTCCAAATTTACATAACCCATAATTTTCCAAATTCACATAATCACACATATTGTTCAAAATTCACATAACATAACACATAATATTTTATATTCGAATATCACCGAATATAGTGTAGTCCTTAAATTTCATGCTGATTAGTTTAATCAAATTTTGCTATGTTATCACCCAAATTTTCTCAAACAAAATACATGACCATAAACATATAATATGTTACACACATAAAGAAATAACCAAGGTAGCGTTAACAGCATTTATAAAGCATCCATAAAATCAACATAAATTGTAAAACATGTATTCTTATAAATCACTTTACAATTTACCACAAATTACCACATGTAAACATGTTAACTACAACTATAAAAATTTCGGTTTAACTACAATTATAAAGGTATCGGTTTTCATACATGCTATAAAAATCATTGATCTAATGTTACCAAAATTCCCTATAAAATACCTAGTTAACAAGAATTTCATGCTCAAAATTCAATGATCTAAAGCTACCAAAAATCCCTATAAAAATACCTTAAATTTCATGCCACAATTTTCGGTTTTCATGAGATACATACCTTTTACAAAATTTCGGTTTTCATGAAAATACAAGAAGATCTTAAATTCGGTTTCACGAATAATAAGGATATATAAATATTCGGTTTCCATGACAATTATACCATTATAACTTTCGGTTATCACAAGAAGAAGTCTTGAATTTTCGGTTTTTAACATTGCAAATCTCTAATCAATCTCATGCATCAATAACACAACCCAATTGTTAGGAATCAATTAAGACAACCCACTCACCTTGAAACTTAGGTTAAAAATCTCCCCAACAAAAATCGTCCAAAGCCTTTGAAGTCACCCAAAGGATCTCCAAGAAATCGCCAAGAAAGTTTCACCTCAAGGGAAATTCGCCAAGGGAAGAAGATGGAGAAAAAAAATCGCCTCAAAACTCTTCAATAATCGCCACTTCTTCAAGCCGCCACCCTAATTTTTCTCAAGACTCCAAAAATCGCCAATAATCTCACCCTAGTCGATATTACCACTTAAACTTTGGGTTTTTAAATTTTAAACCCATTAACCAATTAATTCCAATAGGGTTTAACCCATATAATTCATAATTTCGAATTTTCAAACCCAATAACCCATAGTTAACCAATTAATTTAATTAACTTACAAATAACCAATCACTTAACCGAAATCCAATAAGGATTTAATTAATATCCAATAAGGATTTAATTAACCAATAAGGTCTAATTAATTAACCAATAAGGTCTAATTAATTAACCAACAAACTGTAATTAATTAACTTACAATTTACAACCCATAAATCCTAATTAATTTATTATGAACAACCAATAATAATTCATCATAAATTAACAGCCAATAATCAAATAAACAATCTCTAATTAATTTACAATAAATTAACAACCAAATAAACTCAAATCAAATAATTACAAATTAACAATCAATAAGCCAGTTAATTAGCATCCAATAATTTTATTTAAATCATAATAAAATATCACAGCTAATGATTTTATTTAAATCCAAATAATGCTTACCAGGACTTAAGATCCTTGGATCTTACAATTGCCACCACGCACTTTCTAAAGATAAGTGGGTGTGTCCCACGAGGGTGGAAAACAGTTCCCAACACCACTAATCGATAGCTTAGTGAGGGCTACGCGTTAGAAGGCTGTTAGACTTGATATTTGTTTGTGAGGGTTTTTGAGGTCTCATCAGTTTTATCTTATGTCTAGCATTACAGGCATGCAATCCTATAGTGATAACATAACGATAAAACAACTCAGGCATGCTTTAGCAGATATGTATGAGAATAGTAAAAGAATGATGTGATCATAGCCTATTCAAGACATTGAACCAACCCATGCCAAAAGGAGGTTCAACTCTTGACCTGGGATTCAAGCCCCAGAGACAAGACCTAACCTAGCCGACCTCTAACTTGAGCTTCAAGGTTGGATCCAAGGTCCTTCTCACCATGGTTTTGCTCTCAAACCATAGAGGTAGTTATAGGGAAACCCTAGAAGCACCCTCATAGGTTCAGCCAATGCCATGGGCTTACTCCAAGGGTGATGTGCCACTATGTAAGGGCCAAGAGACATTGCACACAAACCCTAAGGCTCGGTCAAGTCTAACTTGCGCCACTCACCATGCGCCATCAATGAAGGGTGCTTCTTGCGCCACCAAGCAAGGTGCGCAAACAAGCATGCATGTGCCAATTCTTCAAGTGATATGCGCCACCCTAATCTTCATCTTAGTTAAAAGCAAAAAGAAAAGTGGCAAACGGGCCTCATAAGAGTACATCACAGGCATGCAAAAGGGGCTTGACTCATGATCACAACATTATGCACAAGCAAGGTATCTACACATGCAGTTCTACATGCTCATGAAAAACTTAAAATCTGAAATTTTAATTTTTCATAAAACTAGTCTCTTTTCCTCATCTTCTTTTCACAAATCTCTTGGTTATTCGCAATTAATTTTCATGATGATTTCAAAGATACACTCGGCTAGTAATTTTGTCAGATCAAGAGACCCAGCCAGTCCGAAGACACAATGCCCGACCTACTTGACAAAACCACGTGCGCCTTTGATCCTTAAATCATACAATAAAAATAACCCAAAAATCCAAAAGAGATTGAAAAGATGATATAAACATGGAAAAGCATTTTCCATGTGATCATGCAATTTGCTAAAATTGAGATATTGCATGTGAGCATGGAAAAGCATGAAAATACATTGTTTGAATCTCGTAAGTCCCTCTGATACCACTGTTGGGAAACCCCGTGGATATTTTACAATTTTTAGAGATAGAAATTACACAAATACATTGCACAGCGGAAGCAATATCCCCGAAATGAGCCAGTCCCAAAAACCCAGTGAAGATCACATGCGAGGGAGTCGACACGATGAGATAAAATATACCTTACAGCAAGATGAGGCCGATGTCGAGGTAGGCACCCAAGCGTGCGCCCTCTGCAGTCTCACACACACAAATGCCTCGAGTCCTCTTCTTCCACGCCCGGTGCTAGCCTCGGGAAGAAGATCCAAGCCTTGTATCACCTTCTTCAAGTTGCGCCACCCTCCAAGAGTATGCGCCATGTTGGGGTATGCCCTTAAGGCTAATGTTTGAGGCCTTTGGGATTGTAATAAGTATCATGTAATAAACTCTTGTGTTTATAAAGGCATGGTTATTATTCAGGTTGTTACCTTGTCTGCTGTAATAAGTGTACTTCTGAATAATGTCTCAAAGCTGTTCAGCTAGGCTGACAGGCTATATGTCCTTAGTCGAGATATCTTGGTGAACATGAGACAGCCTTGATATGATTGAGACTAATATGTGTGCTAATCTTATAGGATGCTTCGAGCATGGAATAAGATGTAGACTCATGGGTACATTGGATGTACTGGACAGACCCTACTGGGATATTCCATTGCTTGTCACAATGTGAATGATCCTCGTAAGCAGCAAGTGGCACATGTCCTTTGACTTGAGATCACTTGTGTTTCTAAATGATGATTGTCATTGTTTTGAGGTAGTTCAATATCATTTGAAACATAATGATTATAGACTATCTTGGATGGTGAGCTTGAGTCAGGTTAGGGCACTTGTGATAGATAAAGGATTGCCGTCTCCTTGTTTAAGGAGTGTGATGTTCTAAAGGGCCCCCCCTGTATGAGAAGATTGAGATAGTGTATGGCCATACCCAGATGACTGTGTTCATCTGATCTAATCATGCTCATCGTATTGGAGTTACAGGCTTGACATGCTTGTCCAATAAGAACATCCAGTGGCAAAGGAAACATGCATGCCTCGTGAGTTTGATTCACACTTGTGCCATGGTTTGGGTGTAGTCTTGGAAGACTCTTTCCTTTATATCGGGAGACAGTGATGTGTTGCTAGATACCCCTCACTGATCGTGATAACAAAAGTTATCGTTACCGACATTTAAAGGAAACCCTTAGGGTCGCACAATTTGGTGATATGGCTTGCTTAAGTCAGATCGTGTGGACTGAATTGTTTCGGTTCAGTTTAAAGGGATTTAATCTCTGATTGTAAGTGAGATCTGGTCTGATCATGTTTGATTGATTAGGGCTTTAGATCGGTAAGCTTCGATCGAGAGAGATGATGCTAGATCGATGCGATCAGAAGCGTCAGATGATGAATGGTCAGATCTTGGACTTTGGGGTCTAATTTGATCTAGACTTAATGCTTGGCCTGATTTGGTTTCGCTATTGAACCAAGGGTATTGAACCGGCTCATGGGTTGAGCGCATGGTTCAAGAGGGAGAAGGAGTTGCGTTTGGTTCATGGAGACATGAACGCATGAACGCATACTCTTAATGGTTGCCATTTTTGGAAAGTTCCAAAATGAAAACGCATATGCGTTCATGGCTTGAAGTCTCCCTAATGTTTTTTCGGTTACACCTCTCTCTTGTTGCTTGGTGAAAACGATTTTTGCTCTCGAGCAAGTGAGGGTGTTGACGAGAAGAGGAGGAACCGGCCAAGCAAAAGGAAGTCTTCATCTCTTCCCTACACTCGATCATTGACATCTTGGCACTTTTGCTAGCACAAGAGGTGCGCAAGTTGGGAGTCTTCATCGCCTTTGTGTGTGAACTTTTGGAGGAGATCAAAGTTGCTCTCTTCTTCCAAGCCGACCTCCAATCTATGGCTATGGTATAGATCTAAACTCATAGCTTCAAGTTGATCATATGGTTGTCATATACGATCTTTTAGAAACCCTCTTTCCGTCATGCATGCTAGATGCGCATGTTTAGGGTTTCACCCCCTTAATAAGGGTTTCTTACACGCCAAGGATGAAGAAGGATGGGAAGAGGAAAGCCGCCACTCTCTCAAGCCCTTCATGCACCAAGAGAAGAAGGAGAGGAAGAAGAACACTTGTGACTAGGGTTTGATGGAAGATGCGCTTCTTTCCCTTACTCTCGCCACTCTATGTGTTCTCACGCCTCCAAAGAGTAGAATACATGAGAGGGGGCGTCAAGGGCCTCTTACAAAGTCCAAGGGGTGGTTAGGGTTAGGGCTAGGCGCATAATGAAGTAACTTTGGCCTCCCTAACCCCATTATACCCCTTAGGCGCCAATGCGGTTGGACTCCCCATTATACCCCTTAGGCGCCAATGGGGATGTTATTGGGCCTCATTGGTTAATGAGCAATTGGATCCAATCCAATACAACTCAAATCCAAATGTGACCTAACCATGGTCAAATTCGGGTCAACCTACCAAAAATGAAGTCTTGTTCCAATAACATTCTTCCATCTCATCAGGCCCATCGGCGCTGATGAAATCTCCCAAATAGGTCCGAGTCATCCAATAACTCAATCATAAGGCTTCCCGATCAATACGAGAACTCGAGTATCAAGGTGTACGACCCTATAGGTTCCTCTAACGCTGGCAGTGCTGACCAAAGGTCACCACAAGCAGTGAGTGGCACTAGCAGTGCATCGCTGCTACCCGGGTCATTGGAATGGATATCGACATCGATATCCCCATCATCGCAACTAGGTACAGATGCATTTCAGTCTCTTTGCCGAACTGATATCTGATTGGACAAGTGTGTCACCACTTGTTTTCATCCAATCTCATGGTTATGACTAAATCATGTCTCACCTGGGTATGGCCATACACTTTCAGTCATAGAACCAAAGAGGAGCTCCATGGATATCAAGCTTCCCTTAGAAAGGGGCAAATCCTCTATCTGTCCATTGACCTTCTCATATGGGTCATGACATGCTCAATGACAACCGTTATTACCTCCCAACTACGGCGAGGTGTTAGGTTGTATCAAAGCATATCCCTAACCATATAGAATGGCCAATGACCTCAAGTCAAGGGAGTTGGGGTATGCCCTTAAGGCTAATGTTTGAGGCCTTGGGATTGTATAAGTATCATGTAATAAACTCTTATGTTTATAAAGGCATGGTTATTATTCAGGTTGTTACCTTGTCTCCTGTAATAAGTATACTTCTGAATAATGTCTCAAAGCTGTTCAGCTAGGCTGACAGGCTATATGTCCTTAGTCGAGATATCTTGGTGAACATGAGACAGCCTTGATATGATTGAGACTAATATGTGTGCTAATCTTATAGGATGCTTCGAGCATGGAATAAGATGTAGACTCATGGGTACATTGGATGTACTGGACAGACCCTTCTAGGATATTCAATTGTTTGTCACAATGTGAATAATCCTTGATAGCAGCAAGTGGCACATTTTCCTTTGACTTGAGATCACTTGTGTTTCTAAATGATGATTGTCATTGTTTTGAGGTAGTTCAATATCATTTGAAACATAATGATTATAGACTATCTTGGATGATGAGCTTGAGTCAGGTTAGGGCACTAGTGATAGATAAAGGATTGCCGTCTCCTTGTTCAAGGAGTGTGATGTTCTAAAGGGCCCCCCTGTATGAGATGATTGAGATAGTGTATGGCCATACCCAGATGACTATGTTCATCTGATCTAATCATGCTCATAGTATTGGAGTTACAGGCTTGACATGCTTGTCCAATAAGAACATCCAGTGGCAAAGGAAACATGCATGCCTCGTGAGTTTGATTCACACTTGTGCCATGTTTTGGGTGAAGTCTTGGAAGACTATTTCCTTTATATCGGGAGACAGTGATGTGTTGCTAGATACCCCTCACTGATCATGATAACGTAAGTTATCGTTACCGACATTTAAAGGAAACCCTCAGGGTCGCACAATTTGTTGATATGGCTTTCTTGAGTCAGATCGT
Organism: Costus lasius; assembly: GCA_027563935.2. Classification (NCBI taxonomy): domain Eukaryota; kingdom Viridiplantae; phylum Streptophyta; class Magnoliopsida; order Zingiberales; family Costaceae; genus Costus; species Costus lasius. The sequence continues at coordinate 56,429,251 of CM050454.1, read as the reverse complement.
GTGGACTGAATTGTTTTGATTCAGTTTAAAGGGATTTAAACTCTGATTGTAAGTGAGATCTGGTCTGATCATGTTTGATTGATTAGGGCTTGAGATCGGTAAGCTTCGATCGAGAGAGGAGATGCTAGATCGGTGAGATCAAGAGCATCAGGAGATGAACGGTTAGATCTTGAGCCATTAGGTTCATAGAAGGTCTAGACCATGTATTGACTTGGCTTGGTTTGATTTTGGTCTTTGAGCCAAATCGAATTGAACCATAGATTGAACCGGTTCACTATGTGAACGCATGGTTCATGAAGGGAGGCGTTTTGGCATTGAAGCATGGCTTCATGACTTTCCATTTTGGGAAGTCATGTAACGCCATTTTCATAATATCGCCTAAACGCATTTGCGTTTGGTCTTGGACATTGCTTGCTTGCCATCTCGTGTGGAAGGAAGTGAACGACAAGGAATAGCGCTCGGCCAAGGAAGCATCTCATCATCCTACCATTCGATCAAGGACATCTTGTAGATCCTTGCTAGCACAAGGAGATCCAAGGAGAAGCCATCTTCACCTTGTGTGCGATTATCTTTGGAGAAGGAGCACTTGCGCCTTTGCTTCCAAGATTCCATCTAACCGTGATGGCTATGGTATGGATCTCAACTTCATCAAAGTTGATCATGTGTTCATGCTAAGATCTTGAAAACCCTTGCTTCCGCTTGCGATTTTTCATGCGCCACCCCCTTAGGGTTTTCGCCCCCCCTCTTGAAAGGGGTTTTATCTGCTTGCGCTCCCCCTTGAAGGGGACCCTACAATTGGTATCAGAGTAGGTTGAAGCATGTTAATATGATTGCTTAATATATGATGTGATCCATGTTTGCGCATCTATATGTTTGCTTATGCTTAGATCTTGTTCACATGTGAAAATTGACATGTTATTTCTTCATGCGAAAGTAAGATGTTTACTTCTCTTAGCGCATGTAGTTTGTTCATGATGTCGCATGTCTTCTATTGGCGCTTTGTTTATGTTGTTTTTCAAAACAAAACCTAACTTGCGCGCCTATAACTAGATCTAAAGTGGCGCCTACTATAAACCCTTAGATGGGTTGATGGGGCTGAAGTCACCTCTAGGTTAGATCCATTAGTCTGATCAGACCATCTGACAGCCTAGATGGATCGACCAGATGGCACCTGTGCGCAAGCACGAGGTGGCCATAGGTCGATTGCATCTTAGGTGTGTAGCGAGGTCTGGTTGAGACAACCAGTGAACACTCTTGAGTTAGGCCCGGGGTCACACCCGCTTGCCAGAACTCTTGAAAGCTGTTCAGCCCTTAGCGCATGCATGGTTGACCATTAGGTCAACTCGGGTCAGTTAGGACTCGGTGCATGCAAGGGCAGGGGATCTAACTAGATGGATGAGTGGATCCCTATCAATGGACCATTGTAAGGTTGTAGGACACATAAGGAAGTTAAAATTGATGCCTATGGGGTTTTCAAAATTTAATTTCTTGATTGGATCACATGATGATTGAGACCATATGCTTGTTTATTTAATCTTATGTGGGTTGCCCTAATGTGTGCTGTGCTGGGGCCTGCGTGCCTGGTTAATTATAAGTTAATATTATTGTGATCTGCGAATCACTTTTTCCATTAATCTATTGTATAATTGACCTGCGAGTCAAAGCTTGTCTAGATAGATCAAAATGTATTTTGATTAGACAAGAGCACAAAGGCACACATCCAAGAGGGGCATTCAGCTGGTGGCGCACCTGAGGTGCTCTTGGCGCTAGGGCCCTGGGTTGGACCAGATGAGATGCGAAAGGAGCTCAAGTGAAGACTTAAGTAAAATTAAGGTCTTACTTAGGGTTCATGGGCATTTACCACATAAGATCAGCATGCTTTCTCTTTATTGTTTTATAATTAGAAATGCATGAGTTTATCTTCTGCTATCACCATAGGAACATGTATGATAGTTAAGAAGATAAAAGACCGGTAAAATCCAACGCTAACATATCAAGCTCGGAAAGCCTTCTGACGCGAAACCTCACCGTTCTGACTATCGTTGGAGCCGTGTTGTACCCACTCAGTGGGCACGTCCATCTATCTTCAGACGGTGCTGGATTTCACCTGCGTGTTACAGAGAAGGGATTTATCGCTTCTCGTTGCTCAGCATAGCACGTGGTGGTCCAGGGAGTAGGTCGGGTCAGCTTGACCATGTAGGCTACATATGTGGCGCATATGGTAGCACATGAAGGCAGCCATCTGAGGGATCAGAGACTGTGTTGTACCAACTCAGTTGGCACAGTCTGCTGGATTGCCCAGGTGAAGGGGAATCGCATGGGTTGGCGATTGGCTGGGACAGCCTACCAGAAATTAGTGCTTGTCTTCTCTGTGCATCTTATCTCGCCTGAGCGGGACGCGGAAACCAAGTATGAAATCTGGATCCCATCTCACTAAAAGAGTGTTACTCTTTCGGACTGTTTACTGGATTTTTCAGTCAGACAAAATAGTGAGAAAAGAATCTTTCTTAAGTCCTGGATTGATTCTGAACATTGATACTGACCTTGCTGTTCTTGCTTGTTGTAGATTCCTGCAGCAACGAACACCATGAGCTTCAATGTACGATCCCTACTGGAAAGGGAGAAGTTTGCTGGGCCGAACTTCTCTGACTGGTTCGGACACCTTAAGATCGTTCTTAAGGCAGAGAGGAAACTGTATGTCCTCGAGACGGCGATACCGCCGCAGCCCGCTCCGAACGCCGCAAGGGCGGTTCGGGATGCCTATGAAAAGCACGTCAATGATAGCATTGATGTCGCTTGCCTGATGCTAGCGTCTATGACGCCACCGCTGCAGCGTCAGCATGAGGATATGTCGGCTATAGAGATTATAGAGAACCTCAAGATGCTGTATGCTGCACAGGCGAGGACAGAACGCTATAATCTGACGAAGCTCTTCTTTCAGAGCAAACTGGCTGAGGGGAGCCCAGTGGGTGCTCACGTGCTCAAGATGATTGGGCACAAGGAGGCTCTGGAGAAACTGGGGCATACCATCAACCAGGAGCTTGCTGTAGATATTATTCTGCAGTCTCTTCCGCCTTCTTTCGATGCGTTCATCATTAACTTTAATATGAACAAAATCGATTGTACGCCGGCAGAGCTGCTGAATATGCTCTTGACTACTGAGGAAACTCTGAAGGGCAAGCCTTCAACCTCTGTCTTAATGGTTCCTTCTAGGAACAAGAAGAAGGGGAAGAAGGGCAAGGCCCCTGTCAAGAACTACAGTAAGGCGCTGAAACAGAAGGTGAAGCGGTCGAAGGACAACAGGTGTTTCCACTATGGCCAGCTGGGTCACTGGAAAAAGGACTGTAAAGCGCTCCAAGGAGATAAGAGGGGAAGCATCGCTTCTGGCTCAGGTATATATGTGACGGAAGTCATGGTTTCATCTTCTTCTATATCATGGGTGTTGGACACTGCATGTGGAGTTCACATTTGTTCAAATGTACAGGAACTCAAGAGAAGAAGGCAGGTGGCACAGCATGAGGTAGACCTACGCGTTGGAAACGGGGCACGGGTTACTGCTGTTGCTGTAGGAGACTATTTCATTTCTTTACCATCTGGCATTGTATTAGAATTAAACAATTGTTATTTTGTACCGAGTATCACCAAGAATATTATCTCTATTCCTGCTCTTGTCAGGAAAGGATTTGCCTTTGAATGCAATATTTCAAAGTGTGTTTTATCTCTAGATAATATTGTGTATGCAACTGGTTCAATTAACAATGGGTTATTCATGTTGGACATGGAAAATTCTATACAAAACATTGATAATAAGAAAGCCAAGTATGCTGATGACAGCACCTTGCTATGGCATAGTCGTTTAGGCCATATTAACAAGAAGCGCATTAAGCGGTTGCATGATCATGGACTACTGGGATCATTCTCCTACAAGGAGATTGATACATGCAAAGCTTGTTTGATGGGTAAAATGACGAAGTCACCTTTTCCTAACAAAGGTCAAAGGGCTTCAGGTTTACTTGACCTCATACACAGTGATGTGTGTGGGCCATTTAGTAAACATGCTAGAGGTGGCTATCAGTACTTCATTACCTTTACTGATGATTTCAGTAGGTATGGTTATGTCTATCTTATGAGACATAAGAGTGAATCTTTTGACAAGTTCAAAGAGTTCAAGAATGAAGTACAAAATCAGCTAGGCCGAAAAATCAAGGCACTTCGTTCTGATCGAGGTGGTGAATACCTAAGTCGAGAATTTACTGACTATCTAAAGGAGTGTGGGATTATCTCACAGCTCACTCCGCCAGGAACACCGCAATGGAATGGTGTGTCCGAGAGGAGAAATAGAACGTTACTTGATATGGTTCGTTCTATGATGAGTCAGGCTACTCTTCCATACTCCTTTTGGGGTTTTGCACTAGAGACAGCTGCAAAGGTACTAAACCGAGTGCCATCCAAGGCAGTTTCAAAGACGCCATATGAGTTATGGTATGGGAAACAGCCTAGCTTGACATTTATCAGGATCTGGGGTTGCGAGGCTTATGTCAAAAAGCTCGCCTCTGGGAAACTGGAGAGCAGATCTGAGAAATGTATCTTTGTCGGTTACCCTAAGGAAACTAAGGGTTATTATTTCTACGATCCCAAAGAGAACAAGGTTTTTGTTGCTCGGACGGCCATATTTCTTGAGAAGGAATTTCTTCTGCAAGAGGCCAGTGGGAGAGAAATAAAGCTGGATGAGATTCCAGAAGAAGGACAAAGTAGTCAAGCACAGTTGGATGAGCCTGAGCCGGTGGATCAGGTTATTGAACAACCTGAGGCTCAGATAACACGGGAACCGCGAAGATTGGGAAGGATCCGTCGACATGAGCGCTATGACGGAGTCTACATCATTGATAATGATGAACCCCTAACTTATGCGGATGCGGTCAGTGGACCGGAGTCAGCGAGATGGCTTGAAGCTATGCGAGCCGAGATGGACTCCATGTCAGATAACCAGGTCTGGGATTTGGTTGATCCGCCTCCGGGAGTAATCCTAATAGGCTGTAAATGGATCTTCAAGAAGAAGATTGACATGGATGGTAACGTAGTTACCTATAAAGGCAGGCTAGTTGCGAAAGGTTTCAAACAAATCTACGGGATAGATTATGATGAAACTTTCTCTCCTGTAGCCATGTTTAAGTCTATTCGGATTCTTTTCGCGATAGCTGCATATTACGATTATGAGATCTGGCAGATGGATGTGAAAACAGCTTTCCTTAATGGAAATCTGGATGAGGATGTGTATATAACACAACCGGAAGGTTTCACTGATCCATCAGATCGTCATAAAATATGCAAGTTAAAGAAGTCCATTTATGGACTTAAGCAAGCATCTAGAAGCTGGAACATTCGTTTTGATGATTCAATCTCTGAGTTTGGTTTCATCAAGAACGAAGATGACCCGTGTGTATATAAGAGGTTTAGTGGGAGCATAATTACATTCCTAATCCTCTACGTCGATGATATCTTAATCATTGGAAATGATATTCCTGAACTGCATGCTGTTAAAGCATGGTTAGGAAAATGTTTCCAGATGAAAGATCTAGGAGAAGCAGCCTATGTGTTAGGTGTGAAGATCTACCGGGATAGATCTAAGAGGCTTCTCGGGCTGTGCCAGAGTACTTACATCGATAAAATCCTGGAGAGATTCCATTTAGAGAATTCTAAACGTGGATATCTTCCAGTCAGACATGGTCTGAATCTTTCGAAGAGTCAGTGTCCACAAACACAGACTGAGAAAGATGAAATGGACAATACGCCTTATGCTTCGGCTATTGGGTCCATAATGTATGCGATGTTGTGTACCCGCCCAGACATCGCTTACGGGTTAAGCGTGACCAGTCGGTTCCAAAGTAATCCAGGTTTGGCGCACTGGATTGCAGTCAAGAACATTATAAAATATCTGCGGAGGACCAAAGATATGTTCTTGATATATGGTGGTCAGGAAGAACTCAGTATAGAAGGATATACTGACGCTTCGTTCCAGTCGGACCAGGATGATTTCCGATCGCAATCAGGCTATGTTTTTAGCTTGAATGGTGGAGCAGTGGTGTGGAAGAGTTTCAAACAGTCAACTGTTGCTGATTCCACAACAGAAGCCGAGTATGTTGCAGCCTCGGAAGCATCCAAGGAGGCAGTTTGGATTCGCAAGTTCGTGAGAGAACTTGGTGTCGTTCCTTCGAGTGCAGATCCTTTGGTTATCTTCTGTGATAACACTGGAGCAATCGCACAAGCAAAGGAACCACGGTCGCACCAGAAGTCCAAGCACATACAGAGACGGTTTCACTTGATCGAGGCGAGATCAAGATTTGCAAGGTTCATACAGATGACAATCTGGCAGACCCGCTTACCAAGCCTCTGGCGCAGCAGAAGCATGAGAAGCACTGTAATAATATGGGTTTGAGATTTCTCAACCATTAGATTAAGTGCAAGTGGGAGATTGTTGGGGTATGCCCTTAAGGCTAATGTTTGAGGCCTTGGGATTGTATAAGTATCATGTAATAAACTCTTATGTTTATAAAGGCATGGTTATTATTCAGGTTGTTACCTTGTCTGCTGTAATAAGTATACTTCTGAATAATGTCTCAAAGCTGTTCAGCTAGGCTGACAGGCTATATGTCCTTAGTCGAGATATCTTGGTGAACATGAGACAGCCTTGATATGATTGAGACTAATATGTGTGCTAATCTTATAGGATGCTTCGAGCATGGAATAAGATGTAGACTCATGGGTACATTGGATGTACTGGACAGACCCTTCTAGGATATTCAATTGTTTGTCACAATGTGAATAATCCTTGATAGCAGCAAGTGGCACATTTTCCTTTGACTTGAGATCACTTGTGTTTCTAAATGATGATTGTCATTGTTTTGAGGTAGTTCAACATCATTTGAAACATAATGATTATAGACTATCTTGGATGATGAGCTTGAGTCAGGTTAGGGCACTAGTGATAGATAAAGGATTGCCGTCTCCTTGTTCAAGGAGTGTGATGTTCTAAAGGGCCCCCCTGTATGAGATGATTGAGATAGTGTATGGCCATACCCAGATTACTATGTTCATCTGATCTAATCATGCTCATAGTATTGGAGTTACAGGCTTGACATGCTTGTCCAATAAGAACATCCAGTGGCAAAGGAAACATGCATGCCTCGTGAGTTTGATTCACACTTGTGCCATGTTTTGGGTGAAGTCTTGGAAGACTATTTCCTTTATATCGGGAGACAGTGATGTGTTGCTAGATACCGCTCACTGATCGTGATAACGTAAGTTATCGTTACCGACATTTAAAGGAAACCCTCAGGGTCGCACAATTTGTTGATATGGCTTTCTTGAGTCAGATCGTGTGGACTGAATTGTTTTGATTCAGTTTAAAGGGATTTAAACTCTGATTGTAAGTGAGATCTGGTCTGATCATGTTTGATTGATTAGGGCTTGAGATCGGTAAGCTTCGATCGAGAGAGGAGATGCTAGATCGGTGAGATCAAGAGCATCAGGAGATGAACGGTTAGATCTTGAGCCATTAGGTTCATAGAAGGTGATGGGGGGCCAAACATGCAACATTCAAACAACGCCTTTTGAAAACATTTGCTATTAAGATATAACTATGAAACCCATTTATACTAACGCTTTGAGAAATTAGGTTTGATAGTCTTATAATGAAATCCGAAGCTATAGTCTTATAATGAAATCCGAAGCTACATTCAGCAACTAATCTTATCATGCACTTCTAGTAAAGCTTATCATGTGATTCTAAAACCTCAAGTAGATCTAGCATGCGGTTCTACAACATTAAAGAAATCTAGCATGCGATTCTACCATAAGAAACTAGGGCTAATCTAAGGGAGGAACTCACCTTGCACCCTTTGAGAATAGAAAGGGTGACCTTCCCGTTCTTCACCGGTCCAATGGTTGAATCTCACGAAGTAGGGCCCTATGAGCTTACACACATGACATTGCAGCATCCCACACATGCGTGGGTGAATTTGAAATAATATTAAGAGGCCATTCACATAAACACATTCAAGGGGGAGGATAGCCTCCAAATTCCCTTGCTAACACTTTGAGACTAACTAGTTAAGAGGGGAAGGGGGGGGAATGAACTTGTATACCCTCCTTGACCTTGCGCAACCTGAAAAGAACCTTAGTGAGTGCAGATGAATGTTCAGAAACTTCAAGAAAACATCAACCAAGGGAGAAGAGAGACTTAGCTAACTTAGGGTGGTGGTTTGATCTTGGCATGGGGCTGATGGCACCTTCTTGAGTCTCGGAAGTATCCAGCTCCTCATCATGGCTGAGGACTCTTCAAGACTAAAGGGAGGAAGTGGCGTGAGCTCCTAACTCCATGACAAGCGCAAATGGTGGAGGAAGGTTGAAGAGCAAGAGGGGGTGGAAAGACACTCTCGGCAATGGTTGGAAGAGGGGAGGGGTTAGGTGACACACACCATTAGAAGACACACTTCTGAAATTCGAAAATTCATTCAACTCTAAGTTACTTCACTTTACAAGAGGACTACATCATATAGGGGAGTCTCCAACGGTTATCTCCCTAAGCTCAAAACAAGTCACACAAGCAAGCATGATGTAGACAACTCAATGGGCTGATCTCTTCTTCCAAATGGGTGGTTGTTTGGAGTTTGAACTTTGGAGTCTTCAGCAGGTTAGTAAGCTCGAAATCTGAGATGAGAGTGGACTGAAGAGGCTGCTGATGGCTGACATTGCAGGCTGCAACTTGGCATGGGCGGCTGGCACTTGAAGGGACTGAAGTTGTTGCAAAGTGCAGGCTGCTCCTTGACTTTGGGGGCTGGCGCATGATGGATTGAAGTGGCATTGTTTCAAGCTGGTGGCTGGCGCATGTTGACTTTAGGGGCTGCAACAGCAGGTGAGGGAATGGTCTTGTCCATCTTTGCTTCAAAGGGGAAGGGGCGGTTGGAGGTAGAGACAAATCCCCATGGCTGCCAACTAGGATGGTGGAGTGTTGGGTACTTGTGGTGATGTCCCTTGGAGTTGGATGGGCTGATTTTCTCTTGAGATGGACTCATGGGCTCATGGCATCTCTTGGAGTTATCTTGACTTGATTTTGACTTGCATCCCAAAATGGAGTTGACCTATACTATTACATTAATTTCATGCACTAACCTACCATACATAAGTGGCGGATCCTAGGGATGTAACTACATGGTGTAATTAGTGGGTGGATCTAACCTACCATATGATGCAAGTTATGCTAGAAAATCTAACCTAAAGATGCATGCAATGCAGGAGATGGAAATAACTTAAAGGATGTATGCAATGCAAGGAATGAAAATCTGACTTAAAGATGCATGCAATGCAAGAGATGGGAATTTAGGTGCCCTAGCTAGGGTAACCTTAAACTCCATTTGTATTTCCGTGGGTCATGTCGCCTCCCCACATCAGCTCTCCCCGGGTGAGAAAAATTCTTCTCCGAAGAATTGTCCTTATCCATGAGGAGCTTTGAGGTAGTAAGGGTGAGTTCTTCCTCGGGGAGCCAACCCTCTTCACCATGGTCATATCCAACTAAGTAGAGTAACTCTACCTTATCACGGGTGAAATGGGTTTGGTCCTCAAGGATGGACTCAATCATAAGCTCACAAGTGGGGTCATAGTATGGGGTGGAATGATGCTTATGCAATATGAAGTCATCCACATCGAAAGTGATGGGGGTCCAAAAATCAGTGTCAACAGCATCACAGCAATCAATCTCTTCATCCCAATCTTCATGCTCCTTAAATTCAGGGTCTCCTACACAGAATGTCCTTTCTCGGCCATATTCATTAGTATGTTTGTGGTATACAGGCCTACTAAAAGATTCAGGTATAACAAAATCAAAGTATTCAAGTTCTGGGAGGGAAAGCAAATCATTATCCAATTGAATTTTCTTTAACCCTGGAGTACTAAGGCCAGACTCAAGGTCTAAAGGAGAGATGGGGGATGTTGCCAACTCAGACAAGTTAGGTTCTAAATCATATCCTAGCATGGGAAGCTCAAGAGGATCTAAAGTAAATTCTACTTCATATTCAGGTGAGCTAATGTCTAACTCAAGAAGGGTGAGGGGCGCCTCTAGGATTGGACTTCCTAAGGAAAAAAGAAATGGCTCTCCCATATCTGGAGTAAGATCCTCGAAGCTAAACTGGGGGGGCTCTATCATGTCATAAGGAGAAGGTTGATATAGGTCAGTCCCTATGGGGTCAACTTGAGTAGGGTCATCCCTAGAGTCTTGGGTTATAAGTCCATGTTCAATTGGCCCTAAATGTGGCTTAGGAGTGTGGGTGGCAAGACCTAAGAGATATGTTTCATGGGTCATTGGATCAAAGGTCAAGTCTTCTAGGCCTTGAAGTTGAGGTTCTCCTAATGCTTGGGACTTAGGATCTTGGTCAATGAGAAAAGGATCTAGCATGGGTTCCATCTTAGGCAAAGTAAGGGATCCTAACTCATGTGGGTTGAGATCTAAAGGTGAAGGATCCTCTATGTGTAAAAGTTTGGGCTCTAGGGGTGGGTTTAGGCCTAACTTGGAAAGTTTAGTGCTAGATGGCTCAAAAGTGGTCAAAGAAGGGCCTAGACAAGATGGTATGTCTACCTTAATCTCTAAATATGGTTGAGTAAGATACTTAGGCAGATCATCCATAGAGAAAGGTTCAAACTTAGGTTGAGTCAAGCCTAAAGTGTGATGGTCCTCTAATTGAAGGTGTTGGATTTCTAAAGTGTCTAGAGGCTCATCTAAACTTTCACTAAGGTCAAGTGGCTTGGAACCTAAGTGTTCACAACCTATTGAAGAGTTCTCTAAAGTTTTTCTTATGTCATGAAGAGTAGGTTCACATGGTTCAAGCACTTGATCTAAACATGGGAGCCCTAAAGGGTGAGGCAAACTAGTCTCATAGGTCACTAAGGGTAGGATAGCTTCCACTAAGTCTAGCCTAATATGATTGGGTTCAAGTTCTTCCATAGGCTTAGGTGAGATTGTTCTTAAAGGTGTGGACTTAGTATGACCTATGTGGATGTCAAGAGAGTTTTCCTTAAGTTGGTTGAGTTCTTGTTTGGGTTTTATGGACAACATGATTTGACATGGAGGTAAGTCTTCAATGGGTTCCCTAGACTTGATTTGAGATTGGCTTTGGGAGGGTAGCTTTGGTTCTAAGGCTTGATTGAGCTCCATGGTTTGATTGACTACCTTAGGGGCTTTGGGTCTTGGATGGTCAATTTTCCTTTTATAAAATCTCTTAAGATTTTGCTCCACCTCACTAGCTATTTGAAAAGCATCTTCTATTGTGTATATGGGGTAGTAGGTGAGACCTCTTTTAATCTCAAAGCTAAGACCATCTCTAAACCGGTTAAGCATAACCCTAGGAGCCTCTCTAGTACTATGGTAGAGGGTTTTGAACTTTAGTATATATTCAGCTACATTCATGTTCTCTTGGGTAAGCAATTTTTCATTGAGAGATGTAGGGTCATTGAGAGATGTAGGGTCATATATTTCTTTTATCATGTCATCCCATCTCTTGATGGGTTGTCTATTGCCTCTTAGGGGATTGAATCTAGTAGTCATTTTCGAAATGAGTAAGGTTTTGAAAATAAACCCTAAGGTGATAAAATATAGCTAGTCAAATTCTTTCAAACACCTAGGTCCAAAATCGTCCTAGTAGTAGGAAAATAAATTTTGGTCTTATAAAATCCTACTCTAAGAGCCTAAGCTCTGATACCAAGTTGATGGGGGGCCAAACATGCAACATTCAAACAACGCCTTTTGAAAACATTTGCTATTAAGATATAACTATGAAACCCATTTAAACTAACGCTTTGAGAAATTAGGTTTGATAGTCTTATAATGAAATCCGAAGCTATAGTCTTATAATGAAATCCGAAGCTACATTCAGCAACTAATCTTATCATGCACTTCTAGTAAAGCTTATCATGTGATTCTAAAACCTCAAGTAGATCTAGCATGCGGTTCTACAACATTAAAGAAATCTAGCATGCGATTCTACCATAAGAAACTAGGGCTAATCTAAGGGAGGAACTCACCTTGCACCCTTTGAGAATAGAAAGGGTGACCTTCCCGTTCTTCACCGGTCCAATGGTTGAATCTCACGAAGTAGGGCCCTATGAGCTTACACACATGACATTGCAGCATCCCACACATGCGTGGGTGAATTTGAAATAATATTAAGAGGCCATTCACATAAACACATTCAAGGGGGAGGATAGCCTCCAAATTCCCTTGCTAACACTTTGAGACTAACTAGTTAAGAGGGGAAGGGGGGGGAATGAACTTGTATACCCTCCTTGACCTTGCGCAACCTGAAAAGAACCTTAGTGAGTGCAGATGAATGTTCAGAAACTTCAAGAAAACATCAACCAAGGGAGAAGAGAGACTTAGCTAACTTAGGGTGGTGGTTTGATCTTGGCATGGGGCTGATGGCACCTTCTTGAGTCTCGGAAGTATCCAGCTCCTCATCATGGCTGAGGACTCTTCAAGACTAAAGGGAGGAAGTGGCGTGAGCTCCTAACTCCATGACAAGCGCAAATGGTGGAGGAAGGTTGAAGAGCAAGAGGGGGTGGAAAGACACTCTCGGCAATGGTTGGAAGAGGGGAGGGGTTAGGTGACACACACCATTAGAAGACACACTTCTGAAATTCGAAAATTCATTCAACTCTAAGTTACTTCACTTTACAAGAGGACTACATCATATAGGGGAGTCTCCAACGGTTATCTCCCTAAGCTCAAAACAAGTCACACAAGCAAGCATGATGTAGACAACTCAATGGGCTGATCTCTTCTTCCAAATGGGTGGTTGTTTGGAGTTTGAACTTTGGAGTCTTCAGCAGGTTAGTAAGCTCGAAATCTGAGATGAGAGTGGACTGAAGAGGCTGCTGATGGCTGACATTGCAGGCTGCAACTTGGCATGGGCGGCTGGCACTTGAAGGGACTGAAGTTGTTGCAAAGTGCAGGCTGCTCCTTGACTTTGGGGGCTGGCGCATGATGGATTGAAGTGGCATTGTTTCAAGCTGGTGGCTGGCGCATGTTGACTTTAGGGGCTGCAACAGCAGGTGAGGGAATGGTCTTGTCCATCTTTGCTTCAAAGGGGAAGGGGCGGTTGGAGGTAGAGACAAATCCCCATGGCTGCCAACTAGGATGGTGGAGTGTTGGGTACTTGTGGTGATGTCCCTTGGAGTTGGATGGGCTGATTTTCTCTTGAGATGGACTCATGGGCTCATGGCATCTCTTGGAGTTATCTTGACTTGATTTTGACTTGCATCCCAAAATGGAGTTGACCTATACTATTACATTAATTTCATGCACTAACCTACCATACATAAGTGGCGGATCCTAGGGATGTAACTACATGGTGTAATTAGTGGGTGGATCTAACCTACCATATGATGCAAGTTATGCTAGAAAATCTAACCTAAAGATGCATGCAATGCAGGAGATGGAAATAACTTAAAGGATGTATGCAATGCAAGGAATGAAAATCTGACTTAAAGATGCATGCAATGCAAGAGATGGGAATTTAGGTGCCCTAGCTAGGGTAACCTTAAACTCCATTTGTATTTCCGTGGGTCATGTCGCCTCCCCACATCAGAAGGTCTAGACCATGTATTGACTTGGCTTGGTTTGATTTTGGTCTTTGAGCCAAATCGAATTGAACCATAGATTGAACCGGTTCACTATGTGAACGCATGGTTCATGAAGGGAGGCGTTTTGGCATTGAAGCATGGCTTCATGACTTTCCATTTTGGGAAGTCATGTAACGCCATTTTCATAATATCGCCTAAACGCATTTGCGTTTGGTCTTGGACATTGCTTGCTTGCCATCTCGTGTGGAAGGAAGTGAACGACAAGGAAGAGCGCTCGGCCAAGGAAGCATCTCATCATCCTACCATTCGATCAAGGACATCTTGTAGATCCTTGCTAGCACAAGGAGATCCAAGGAGAAGCCATCTTCACCTTGTGTGCGATTATCTTTGGAGAAGGAGCACTTGCGCCTTTGCTTCCAAGATTCCATCTAACCGTGATGGCTATGGTATGGATCTCAACTTCATCAAAGTTGATCATGTGTTCATGCTAAGATCTTGAAAACCCTTGCTTCCGCTTGCGATTTTTCATGCGCCACCCCCTTAGGGTTTTCGCCCCCCCTCTTGAAAGGGGTTTTATCTGCTTGCGCTCCCCCTTGAAGGGGACCCTACAAAGGGAGCAATGCATTTCCTATAGCTTGTGAGGATAACTCGTGACACCAAGTCATTGCCACATAGCAGGTCGGTCTAGTATATCCACCACTGATATACCCATATGTCTGCATTAGCACCTCGTGCATAACCAGCCCATATACCAGTCTCACAAGTACCAGAGTTGTCTCATATCCACTCTGGTACATCGACTGGGAACGATCATTTGAGCACAGATCCAATCTGTCTCCAGGGACATTATCATGTATGTACATAATCGCAGATGTAGACAAACATTGATAATGACAATGCTATATGATATATATAAATATCAAAGTCAAGTAGTACAATAACGGACCAAAACTAGGTCCTGGGGCATATACACCAACAGTTGTGCGTTTGATTCTTATTGTTCGCACTATCCCTCACCATCGCATTGCATATTTCTGCATCATTTCGGTGTTTTCAGCATTTCACATTAGTCGTGTCCCCCTTGTTTGTGCATGGTGACTACGCGGTCACAAATCATGTTGTCCCAATACCCGGAAACCATCCTCGAAACCCAAGAGTTGGTCCAGCCTTCGGAAGGGGCTAATTCCCATCTAGCATCTATAGGTGCGCTTGAGGCGCGAATCGATGCAAAGCTTGAGGCGCTATCCGTGCGTGTGGACACCCAACAAGCGAGCACCCATGCCATGGTCCAGTATATTTGGGCCGGAATCCAACACCTTGTTAGTCGCCCCCGGGCCCATAGAGCATGAGCGCCCGACTCCGGTAAACCCTCCGGTGTCTGCAACCCAGCCCCCACTAGAGAGTTGCCTCCGTTGGTCGCTCCCACCCAGTGACGTGTCCAAGAGGAGGAATGGGGTAGCACACGGCCGTACGAGGCCCTTAGGGACCTTATCCTTGGTGACGACCCGCTTGATGACGATGACGTTTGGGCCGCGCAAGGTCTTCTGCCCGAAGGGCGCTTCGGCCATGCTTGGGCCGTGCCCCGTACCCCTACCCAAACCCGTGTCGAGTGTCCTCCGATGGATGACAACTTCCATTGTTATATTCGACATACCCCCGCGCCTTTCAAGGGTGGTGTTGACCCCACCGAGTTTCTTGACTGGGTAGCGTCCATTGATGCACACTTCGACCTTATAGGGCTTTTGGCGCACTCCCGTGTTAGGTATGTGCGCACCTTGCTTGAAGGGCCTGCATGTTTACATTGGGAAAACGTGGAGCGCCTAAATGCACAGCAAGCTCTTCCCCCGATCACCGAGTGGGCAGAGATGCAATATCGCCTCCGCGAGCGCTACGTCCCCGCCTCGTATAGGCAGCATCTCCTTGACCAGTATAGTAGCCTACACCAAGGCTCGAGCATCGTAGAGGAGTACCATCTCACCTTCGAGACGCTTCAACTCCGTTGTAACCTATAAGAGGACCCCGAGTTGTCATTGTCCAAGTTTAGGAATGGGCTCCATGCCGATATCCGCTGAGCCTTGCCTACGTATGGCTCGGAGACCTTTGACCAAACCTTCCAGCGTGCTCGCGACATCGAGCAATACCTCCGCGCTGCTGCATGGCGCAGCGACTTTGGGCCCCATCGGCCCCCCCATATGGGCGGTCCTCCGCCGGCCCACCCATGACTTGAGTGTCCGGAGCCTCGTCCGGACCTGCCACCCGCGCCCCCGACCCATCAGCCCCCTAGGCAGCGCACACACCTTGAGGCTTCACCTTCTCGGCCCACTTGGGAGGACAAGGGCAAGGCCCCAGCAGTCGGAACCCCTAGCCGTATCACCTGCTACAACTGTTTGCAGCCGGGTCACATGTCGCGTGAGTGCCCCAAGAAAACCGCCCGAGTTGACACCAGTCCGGCCCGCATCGCTACCATAACCCCCGCTGCGCACGACGTCGAGGCTGAGTGCTACACTAGTGGTGAAGATTCGGGCCTGTCCGCACTTGTCGTATGCTACAACCTTGTGCAGCCCGCGCCTACTGAGGATTGGAGGCGCTCAGGCATTTTCACGACTTACATTAAGTGCAATGGGCGCTCGTGTAAGATCGTCATTGATGGTGGTAGTAGCTTGAACGTCGTCTCTCAGACCGCGGTCACGCGTTTCGGCCTTTCCCTTGAACCCCATCCGAGTCCTTACTCTATCGCATGCGTCGATACCACAAGCCTTCCAATCACACACCAATGTCAGGTCCCCATCACGTTTGGGAACTATCGTGAGAAGGTATTGTGCAATGTTGCGACTATGGACGTCGCCCACGTCCTCCTTGGCCGCCCATGGTTGTACGATAGAGACGTAGTCCACTATGGCCGGTCGAACACATATGTGTTCGACCACGATGAGCAGAAGATCTGTTTGATCCCAGCTCCACCCAAGGAGCTTCGTGCATCCACCTCCAAGGGCCTGATCACACCCTCGGCACCTACCCCTCCGCGTTCCCCCATGGTCTCCCTCATGCGTATCCCCGCACTAGTTCACGAGGCTCATGCGGCCAAGACCGTCTACGCGCTCATGGTGCGCGAAGTGTAGGATCCTGTCCCTTGCCCTGATCCAGCGCCTCCTGTCGAGGTGTCCGCCCTCCTTACCGAGTTTAGTGATATCAACCCCGAGGATTTGCCTCATGGCCTTCCCCCGGAAAGGGAAATTCAACATGCGATTGACCTCATCCCAAGAGCACCAAACATAGCAATCATATGACCATATGAGATCCTACCTCTGATACCAATTGAAGAGTCCCCTTCAAGGGGGAGCGCAAGCGGATAAAACCCCTTTCAAGAGGGGGGCCGAAACCCTAAGGTAGGGGGCGCATGCAAGTTTGCTAGGGTTTCATCATATATGATCGCTTACATGCTCATATAATCAACTATGATAAATTGATTGAAGCAAGAGGGAGATTCATACCAACGCCATAGGCTTGGAGGTCGGCTTGGAAGAAGAGAGCAACTTAGATCTCCTCCAAAAGTTCACACACAAGATGAAGATCGCCTACCCCTTGTGATGCTTGTGCTAGCAAGAATCTTCAAGGGTCCTTGCCGTGTGTAAGGGGATGAAGAGACGATTTTCTTTTGGCCGAGAGCTCCACACGCAAAACCACTTCTCGTCGTCAACCTCTTGCCCAACCAAGTTCAAGGCGTTGAAGTGAAGACAAGAACGCATATGCGTTTTGGCGTTCAAGAGAAACCGGCCTTGATGACTTTCCATAAATGGATGATCATCAAGCCATGCGCTTACTCCAACCCAAAACGCATATTAGCATTGAACCAAGCGTTCACCTTTGTGAACCGGTTCAAGCCAACATGTTCCAATCGCATTTGGTTCATGAACCAAACCGAAATAGCTCAAGCCATGTGGTCTAGACCATATTGAACCCTAAGGCTCAAGATCTCACCATTCATCTCCTGATGCTCCTGATCTCACCGATCTAGCATCATCTCTCTCGATCGAAGCTTACCGATCTCAAGTCCTAATCAATCAAACATGATCAGACCAGATCTCACTTACAATCAGAGATTAAATCCCTTTAAACTGAATCCAAACAATTCAGTCCACACGATCTGACTCAAGTAAGCCATATCATCAATTGTGCGACCCTGAGGGTTTCCTTTAAATGTCGGTAACGATAACTCACGTTATCACGATCAGTGAGGGGTATCTAGCAACACATCACTATCTCCCGATATAAAGGAAAGAGTCTTCCAAGACTACTCCCAAACCACAGCACAAGTGTGAATTTATTCACAAGGCATGCATGTGTCCCTTGCCACTGGATGTTCTTATTGGACAAGCGTGTCAAGCCTGTGACTCCAATATGATGAGCATGATTAGATCAGATGAACATAGTCATCTGGGTATGGCCATACACTATCTCAATCATCTCATCTAGGGGGGCCCTTATAGAACATCACACTCCTTCAACAAGGAGACGACAATCCTCTATCTATCACTAGTGCCCTAACCTGACTCAAGCTCATTATCCAAGATAGTCTATAACCATTATCTTTCAAATGATATTGAACTACCTCAAAACAATGACAATCATCATTCAGAGACACAAGTGATCTCAAGTCAAAGGACATGTGCCACTTGTAGCATACAAGGATTATTCACATTGTGACAAGCAATAAGAATATCCTAGTAGGGTCTGTCCAGTACATCCAATGTACCCATGAGTCTACATCTTATTCCATGCTCGAAGCATCCTATAAGATTAGAACACATATTAGTCTCAATCATATCAAGGCTGTCTCATGTTCACCAAGATATATCGACTAAGGACATTATAGCATGTCAGCCTAGCTGAACAGCTTTGAGACATTAATCAGAAGTACACTTATTACAGCAGACAAGGTAACAACCTGAATAATAACCATGCCTTTATAAACACAAGAGTTTATTACATGATACTGTTACAATCCCAAAGGCCTCAAACATTAGCCTTAAGGGCATACCCCAACAATCTCCCACTTGCACTTAATCTAATGGTTGAGAAACCTCAAACCCATATTATTACAGTGCTTCTCATGCTTCTGCTGCGCCAGAGGCTTAGTAAGCGGGTCTGCCAGATTGTCATCTGTATGAACCTTGCAGATTTTGATCTCGCCACGATCAATGATCTCCCGGGTCAAGTGAAACCGTCTCTGTATGTGCTTGGACTTCTGGTGCGACCGTGGTTCCTTTGCTTGTGCGATGGCTCCAGTGTTATCACAGAAGATAACCAAAGGATCTGCACTCGAAGGAACAACACCAAGTTCTCTCACGAACTTACGAATCCACACTGCCTCCTTGGATGCTTCCGAGGCTGCAACATACTCGGCTTCTGTTGTGGAATCAGCAACAGTTGACTGTTTGAAACTTTTCCACACCACTGCTCCACCATTCAAGCTAAAAACATAGCCTGATTGCGATCGGAAATCATCCTGGTCCGACTGGAACGAAGCGTCAGTATATCCTTCAATACTGAGTTCTTCCTGACCACCATATATCAAGAACATATCTTTGGTCCTCCGCAGATATTTTAAAATGTTCTTGACCGCAATCCAGTGCGCCATACCTGGATTACTTTGGAACCGACTGGTCACGCTTAACCCGTAAGCGACGTCTGGGCGAGTACACAACATCGCATACATAATGGACCCAATAGCCGAAGCATAAGGCGTATTGTCCATTTCATCTTTCTCAGTCTGTGTTTGTGGACACTGACTCTTTGAAAGATTCAGACCATGTCTGACTGGCAGATATCCTCTTTTAGAATTCTCTAAATGGAATCTCTCCAGGACTTTATCGATGTACGTACTCTGGCACAGCCCGAGAAGCCTCTTAGATCTATCCCTGTAGATCTTCACACCTAACACATAGGCTGCTTCTCCTAGATCTTTCATCTGGAAACATTTTCCTAACCATGCTTTAACGGCATGCAGTTCAGGAATATCGTTTCCAATGATCAAGATATCGTCGACGTAGAGGACTAGGAAAGTAATCACGCTCCCACTAAACCTCTTATATACACACGGGTCATCTTCGTTCTTGATGAAACCAAACTCAGAGATTGATTCATCAAAACGAATATTCCAGCTTCTTGATGCTTGCTTAAGTCCATAAATAGACTTCTTTAACTTGCATATTTTATGACGATCTGATGGATTCGTGAAACCCTCAGGTTGTGTCATATACACATCCTCATCCAGATTTCCATTAAGGAAAGCTGTCTTCACATCCATCTGCCAGATCTCATAATCGTAATATGCAGCTATCGCGAAAAGAATCCAAATAGACTTAAACATAGCTACAGGTGAGAAAGTTTCATCATAATCTATCCCGTAGATTTGTTTGAAACCTTTTGCAACTAGCCTGCCTTTATAGGTAACTACGTTACCATCCATGTCAATCTTCTTCTTGAAGATCCATTTACAGCCTATAGGGATTACTCCCGGAGGCGGATCAACCAAATCCCAGACTTGGTTATCTGACATGGAGTCCATTTCGGCTCGCATAGCATCAAGCCATCTAGCTGACTCCGGTCCACTGACCGCATCCGCATAAGTGAGGGGTTCATCATTATCAATGATGTAGACTCCGTCATAGCGCTCAGGCTGTCGACGGATCCTTCCCGATCTTCGTGGTTCCCGTGATATTTGAGCCTCAGGTTGTTCAATAACCTGATCCACCGGCTCAGGCACATCCAACTGTGCTTGACTACTTTGTCCATCCTCTGGATTCTCATCTAGCTTTATTTCTCTCCCACTGGCCTCTTGCAGAAGAAACTCCTTCTCAAGAAATATGGCCGTCCGAGCAACAAATACTTTGTTCTCTTTGGGATCGTAGAAATAATAACCCTTAGTTTCCTTAGGGTAACCGACAAATATACATTTCTCAGATCTGCTCTCCAGTTTCCCAGAGGCGAGCTTTTTGACATAAGCCTCGCAACCCCAGATCCTGATAAATGTCAAGCTTGGCTGTTTCCCATACCATAACTCATATGGTGTCTTAGAAACTGCCTTGGATGGCACTCGGTTTAGTACCTTTGCAGCTGTTTCCAGTGCAAATCCCCAAAAGGAGTATGGAAGAGTAGCCTGACTCATCATAGAACGAACCATATCAAGTAACGTTCTATTTCTCCTCTCGGACACACCATTCCATTGCGGTGTTCCTGGCGGAGTGAGCTGTGAGATAATCCCACACTCTTTTAGATAGTCAGTAAACGCATGACTTAGGTATTCACCACCTCGATCAGAACGAAGTGCCTTGATATTTCGGCCTAACTGATTTTGTACTTCATTTTTGAACTCTTTGAACCTGTCAAAAGATTCACTTTTATGTCTCATAAGATAGACATAACCATACCTACTGAAATCATCAGTAAAGGTAATGAAGTACTGATAGCCACCTCTGGCATGTTTACTAAAAGGCCCACACACATCACTGTGTATAAGGTCAAGTAAACCTGAAGCCCTTTGACCTTTGTTAGGAAAAGGTGACTTCGTCATTTTACCCATCAAACAAGCTTTGCATGTATCAATCTCCTCATAGGAGAATGATCCCAGCAGTCCATGATCATGCAACCGCTTAATGCGCTTCTCGTTAATATGGCCTAAACGACTATGCCATAGCAAGGTGCTGTCTTCAGCATACTTGGCTTTCTTAACATCAACACTTTGTATAGAACTTTCCATGTCCAACATGTATAACCCATTGTTAATTGAACCAGTTGCATAAACAATATTATCTAAAGATAAAACACACTTTAAAATATTGCATTCAAAGGCAAATCCTTTCCTGACAAGAGCAGGAATAGAGACAATATTTTTAGTTATACTGGGTACAAAATAACAATTGTTTAATTCTAATACAATGCCAGATGGTAAAGAAATGAAATAGTCTCCTACAGCAACAGCAGCAACCCGTGCCCCGTTTCCAACGCGTAGGTCTACCTCATGCTGTCCCACCTGCCTTCTTCTCTTGAGTTCCTGTACATTTGAACAAATGTGAACTCCACATGCAGTGTCCAACACCCATGAAATAGAAGAAGATGAAACCATGACTTCCGTCACGTATATACCTGAGCCAGAAGCGATGCTTCCCCTCTTATCTCCTTGGAGCGCTTTACAGTCCTTTTTCCAGTGACCCAGCTGGCCACAGTGGAAACACCTGTTGTCCTTGGACCGCTTCACCTTCTGTTTCAGAGCCTTACTGTAGTTCTTGACAGGGGCTTTGCCCTTCTTCCCCTTCTTCTTGTTCCTTGAAGGAACCATCAAGACAGAGGTTGAAGGCTTTCCCTTCAGAGTTTCCTCAGTAGTCAAGAGCATGTTCAACAGCTCTGCCGGTGTACAATCGATTTTGTTCATATTAAAGTTAATGATGAACGCATCGAAAGAGGGCGGAAGAGACTGCAGAATGATGTCTACAGCAAGCTCCTGGTTGACGGTATGCCCCAGTTTCTCCAGAGCCTCCTTGTGCCCAATCATCTTGAGCACGTGAGCTCCCACTGGGCTCCCTTCAGCCAGTTTGCTCTGAAAGAAGAGCTTCGTCAGATTATAGCGTTCTGTCCTCGCCTGTGCAGCATACAGCATCTTGAGGTTCGCTATAATCTCTATAGCCGACATATCCTCATGCTGACGCTGCAGCGGTGGCGTCATAGACGCTAGCATCAGGCAAGCGACATCAATGCTATCATTGACGTGCTTTTCATAGGCTTCACGAACCGCCCTTGCGGCGTTCGCAGCGGGTTGAGGCGGCACAGCCGTCTCGAGGACATATAGTTTCCTCTCTGCCTTAAGAATGATCTTAAGGTGTCCGAACCAGTCAGAGAAGTTCGGCCCAGCAAACTTCTCCCTTTCCAGTAGGGATCGCACATTGAAGCTCATGGTGTTCGTTGCTGCAGGAATCTACAACAATGCAAGAACAGCAAGGTCAGTATCAATGTTTAGAATCAATCCAGGACTTAAGAAAGATTCTTTTTCTCACTATTTTGTCTGACTGAAAAATCCAGTAAACAGTCCGAAAGAGTAACACTCTTTTAGTGAGATGGGATCCAGATTTCATACTTGGTCTCCGCGTCCCGCTCAGGCGAGATAAGATGCACAGAGAGTACAAGCACTAATCTCTGGTAGGCAGTTCCTGCCAATCGCCAACCCGTGCGATTCCCCTTCATCTGGGCAATCCAGCAGACTGTGCCAACTGAGTTGGTACAACACAATCTCTGACCCCGCAGATGGCTGCCTCCATGTGCTACCATATGCTCCACATATGTAGCCTACATGGTCAAGCTGACCCGACCTACTCCCTGGACCACCACGTGCTATGCTGAGCAACGAGAAGCGATAAATCCCTTCTCTGTAACACGCAGGTGAAATCCCGCACCGTCTGAAGATAGATGGACGTGCCCACTGAGTGGGTACAACACGGCTCCAACGATAATCAGAACAGTGAGGTTTCACGTCAGAAGGCTTACGAGCTTGATATGTTAGCGTTGGATTTTAACGGTCTTTTATCTTCTTACTATCAGGCAAATCCTATGGCTATAGCAGAAGATAAATAACTCATGCTGTTCTACTTATTTAAACAATAACAGAAAGCATGGATCTTATGTGGTAAAAGCCCATTGACCCTAAGTAAGACCTTAAGTTATCTTAAGTCTTCACTTGCTTCTTGGGTCTTGTTGCCTCTCATCTGGCCCAGACCAGGGCCTAAGCGCCCTCTGCAGCTCAAGTGCGCCCACCAGCTGCATGCGCCTTTGCAATTGTGTTCTGTGCTCTTGTCTAATCAAAATACATTTTGATCTATCTAGACAAGCTTGACTCGCAGGTCAATTATACAATTAATTAATTAAGAATGTGATTCGCAGATCACAAAAATAATAATTTACCAGGCTCGCAGGCCCCAGCACAGCACACATTAAGGGCAACCCACATAAGATTAAATAAACAGGCATCATGGCATCAATCAATTAACATGTGATCCATAGACAAAATAAAATTTTTCGAAATCCCATTGGAATCAATTTTACTTGTCTTATGTGCCCTACAACCTTACAACGGTCCATTGATAGGGATCCACTCATCGTATCTAGTTAGATCCATGCCCTTTGCATGCACCAAGTCTTAACTGACTTGCGTTGACCTAATGGTCAACCATGCATGCGCCAAGGGCTGAACAACCAACATGAGATCTGGCAAGCGGGTGTGACCTCGGGCCTAACTCATGTGTGTTCACAGGGTGTCTCAACCAGACCTCGCTACACGCCTTTGATGCAATCGACCTATAGCCACCACGTGCATGCGCATAGGTGCTATCTGGTTGACCCATCTAGGCTGTCAGATGGTCTGATCAGACTAAGTTGATCTAAACTAGATGATGCTTTCAACCCTAGCAACCCGTCTAAGGGTTTATTGCAGGTGCGGCTTAGATCTAGTTAGAGGCGCGCAAGTAAAGTTTTGATGAAACAAAAAACATGTAACATGCGCAACAATGTAAGCAATATACATGCATCAACAAAATTAACCTTACACATGCGCCACCAAAAACATCTCATATATGCGCCTCCAAAATACTTTCAACTAGTATTATCGCATGATGAGAAAACTTAGATCATAAGCGCAAACAAGGATCACCAAACATAGCAATCATATGACCATATGAGATCCTACCTCTGATACCAATTGAAGAGTCCCCTTCAAGGGGGAGCGCAAGCGGATAAAACCCCTTTCAAGAGGGGGGCCGAAACCCTAAGGTAGGGGGCGCATGCAAGTTTGCTAGGGTTTCATCATATATGATCGCTTACATGCTCATATAATCAACTATGATAAATTGATTGAAGCAAGAGGGAGATTCATACCAACGCCATAGGCTTGGAGGTCGGCTTGGAAGAAGAGAGCAACTTAGATCTCCTCCAAAAGTTCACACACAAGATGAAGATCGCCTACCCCTTGTGATGCTTGTGCTAGCAAGAATCTTCAAGGGTCCTTGCCGTGTGTAAGGGGATGAAGAGACGATTTTCTTTTGGCCGAGAGCTCCACACGCAAAACCACTTCTCGTCGTCAATCTCTTGCCCAACCAAGTTCAAGGCGTTGAAGTGAAGACAAGAACGCATATGCGTTTTGGCGTTCAAGAGAAACCGGCCTTGATGACTTTCCATAAATGGATGATCATCAAGCCATGCGCTTACTCCAACCCAAAACGCATATTAGCATTGAACCAAGCGTTCACCTTTGTGAACCGGTTCAAGCCAACATGTTCCAATCGCATTTGGTTCATGAACCAAACCGAAATAGCTCAAGCCATGTGGTCTAGACCATATTGAACCCTAAGGCTCAAGATCTCACCATTCATCTCCTGATGCTCCTGATCTCACCGATCTAGCATCATCTCTCTCGATCGAAGCTTACCGATCTCAAGTCCTAATCAATCAAACATGATCAGACCAGATCTCACTTACAATCAGAGATTAAATCCCTTTAAACTGAATCCAAACAATTCAGTCCACACGATCTGACTCAAGTAAGCCATATCATCAATTGTGCGACCCTGAGGGTTTCCTTTAAATGTCGGTAACGATAACTCACGTTATCACGATCAGTGAGGGGTATCTAGCAACACATCACTATCTCCCGATATAAAGGAAAGAGTCTTCCAAGACTACTCCCAAACCACAGCACAAGTGTGAATTTATTCACAAGGCATGCATGTGTCCCTTGCCACTGGATGTTCTTATTGGACAAGCGTGTCAAGCCTGTGACTCCAATATGATGAGCATGATTAGATCAGATGAACATAGTCATCTGGGTATGGCCATACACTATCTCAATCATCTCATCTAGGGGGGCCCTTATAGAACATCACACTCCTTCAACAAGGAGACGGCAATCCTCTATCTATCACTAGTGCCCTAACCTGACTCAAGCTCATTATCCAAGATAGTCTATAACCATTATCTTTCAAATGATATTGAACTACCTCAAAACAATGACAATCATCATTCAGAGACACAAGTGATCTCAAGTCAAAGGACATGTGCCACTTGTAGCATACAAGGATTATTCACATTGTGACAAGCAATAAGAATATCCTAGTAGGGTCTGTCCAGTACATCCAATGTACCCATGAGTCTACATCTTATTCCATGCTCGAAGCATCCTATAAGATTAGAACACATATTAGTCTCAATCATATCAAGGCTGTCTCATGTTCACCAAGATATATCGACTAAGGACATTATAGCATGTCAGCCTAGCTGAACAGCTTTGAGACATTAATCAGAAGTACACTTATTACAGCAGACAAGGTAACAACCTGAATAATAACCATGCCTTTATAAACACAAGAGTTTATTACATGTTACTGTTACAATCCCAAAGGCCTCAAACATTAGCCTTAAGGGCATACCCCAACAGCGCCGTTCCCGCACTCCTCACGCCCAAAAAGGATGGGTCGTGGTGCATGTGTGTCGATAGCTGTGCCATCAATAGGATCACTGTCAAGTATCGGTTTCCCATTCCTCGGCTTGACAACATGTTGGATTTGTTCTCCGGTGCGTCTTGGTTTTCCAAGCTTGACCTCTGGGGCGGATATCACTAGGTCCGCATTCGCGAGGGCGATGAGTGGACGACCGCATTCAAGACCAAGGACGGTCTTTACGAATGGCTTGTCATGCCATTCGGGTTGTCCAATGCCCCGTCAACTTTTATGCGCTTGATGAGACAAGTCCTCCGGCCATACATGGGCAAGTTTTTGGTCGTCTACTTCGACGACATTCTGATCTTTAGTGGGACCCACGATGAACACTTGGAGCATCTTCGCTCCACTTTTAAACCTCTTGTGCAAGGAGCACCTCTTCCTTAACACGAAGAAGTGTGCCTTCCTAACCAACAGTGTGTATTTCCTTGGGTATATCGTCTCCAACCAAGGGCTGTCCATTGACCCTGCGAAGGTAGAGGCCATCCAGCATTGGCCTGAACCTCGCATCGTGACTGACGTCCGTAGCTTCTTGGGTCTCGCGGGCTTTTACCGCTAGTTCATCCATGGGTTCAGCACGATTGCAATTTAGGGAATACCGGGTATAATTTAAAATTTTGCAATCCCAGGACGCAGCGGAAGGATCATTACACCCGAAACATATTCCGGTCCCAAGGATCTATGCGAGAGAGAAGACACAAGGATGTGTTAGAGATGTACCTCTTTTGCTTGTCTAGTTGCCGAAGCCATGTTGAAGACGATCAAGTGCTCGCCCTCTACAAGTATCCACGCGTCGACTCCTTGATCGTTGCTCCCTTCCACGCTTGGTGCTAGCCTCGGGAAGAGAATCAAGCCTTCACCTCACTTGCGCCACCTTCAAGAGAATTTGCGCCAAGGAGGGGATAGGGAAGATGCCTCCAAGGACTTCCCTCTTCTTCTTTGCTTGCGCCACCTCCAAGGTGCGCCTATGGCCAAGGAACGATGAGGGCTTGTGGCAAGAAGACGCCACCAAGCACAAAGAATCCTTGCACCAAAGAAGAGAGGAAGAGGAAGAACTTTTGGTTCCAAGGAAGAAGGAGATTGCGCTCCTTATTGAAGAAGGATAGCTCCATGCTCTCAAGTTGTCGCCACCCTAAGCTTCCAATTCTCTCCAAGAGATGTCGCCACCAAGCCCTTCTCCAAGTTTTGTCAAGAGGTGAAGAAGGAGAAGAAGGCTTGCGGCTTCAAGGAGGAAGAAGGGTTGCGCCACCTTTAAGTTATCACCCTTTGCCCTTGCTCACGCCTCTCTATGTGTCTTCACGCCCCCAAGGAGTTAACCTTTTTAGAGGGGGCGACTAGGATCTTATTTATAAGGGCAAGAGGCGGTTTAGGGAGGGCCAAGATCATGCCAAGTGGGCGGCTAGGATGAAGGGGTTTTGTGGCAAGGAAAGTCTCCAAGACTTTTCCATAAACCTCATTCAACTTATCCTTATTTGCCCTATATCCATATCAGCCCAAGAGATGCCTTAAAAGCATGCATTCCGTTCTAGGAAGAAGGGCTAGGCGCCCTTTACTTCCATAATGAAGCAAAGGCGCCTCCCTCACCCCATTATGCCCTTAGGCGCCAATGGGGTGAGATTTCTCCCAATTATGCCCTTTTAGCCTTTAATCTCTTCATGACAACTTATTATTGGGCCTCATTGGATAATGAGCTAGCCCAAACTTCATGGTATGGGTTGATTAAGCCATTGGATCCAATCCAATGCAACCCTAATCCAAATGTGACCAATCTAGGTCAATTTCGGGTCAACCTGCCAAAAAATGAAGTTTGGCTCCAATAATTTTCTTCCAACTCATCAGGCCCTTTGGCGCTGATGAAATCTTCCAAATGGATCCATGTTATCCAATAACTTGATCCTAAGGCTTCTGATTAAAGCAACGTCAAGAGTCTATTGCGTGTGACCCCGTAGGATCCATATGACGATGGCAATGATGTAAACATCATAAGTAGTGAGGGGTATCTAGCAACACATCACTACTACCCATGTCATAGGACTTAAGTCATTATGGCAACAACTCCTAACAAGCAACGAGGATTCCCATTGCATTATAGATCCCTTTGCCTAAACTGATATCCTGCCATTGGATTAGTCTCAAGTTTATCAATCCAATGCTTTGGTCATGACTCAACAAGTGTGGCCACACATTCCTGTCATGCACCAATAAGGTGGGGCGCCCCGAGTGGATATCATGCTTCCAATAAGGAAGGGGCAAATCCTACTATTGGTCATCCATGTCTCTACGTGACTTATGACATGCCCAATGACAGTCGTTTTGGTCCGCCAATTACGGAGAGACGTAAGACTGTATCAAGGCATACCCATCATCAAATCTAGACATGAATACCTCAAGTCTAAGGATCAATGCAAACCTATTGCATGTGAGATTGACTTGTTGACTAGACAAGTCAATCCTCACGGTGGATCACTCCAGTGCATCCAATGTACCTGTATGTCTGCGTTACTATGCCCCGCAATTAACCAGCCCATACACCAGTCTCACATGTACCAAAGCTGTCCCATATCTGCTAAGGTACCTTGTCTGGGGATTTCTTATGAGAATGGATCCAATCCAAACTCCTGGGACATTATACATGCAACTCAATACATCAACGCAGGTAGAGAAGTCTGCATAATAACGACCATGCCTATATAAAGAGTAATAGATCTATCAAAGTACATTCAAACAATGTCTGTCCATGTCCATACATTGGTCTTCAGGGCATATACACCAACATGAAACCCCCTTAACCCAGCGTCTCTCTAAGGACGAGTTTAAGTGGACCCCTGCCACTAAACGAGCTTTTGACGCACTTAAGGATGCCTTGACCACCGCTCCTATCTTGCGCCTCCCTGACTTTTCGAAAGTCTTCGAGGTCGTGAGTGATGCCTCCGGTTCCGACATCGGTGGGTCTCTTAGTCAGGAGGGCCATCCCGTGGCCTTCTTCATCGAGAAGTTGAATGCTGTTCACCAGCGTTATTCGACTTACGACAAGGAATTTTATGCGATAGTCCAGTCATTGCACCAATGGTGGAACTTTTTCCTTCACCGTGAGTTCGTATTGTATAGCGACCATCAGGCCCTCTCCTTCCTCAACGCCCAAAAGAAGTTGGGCGCCCGCCATGCTAAGTGGGTTGAGTACCTATAGCAGTATTCCTTTGTGATCAACCATAAGGAGGGTAAGGATGCTATGTCCTATGACACAGCTGGAGAGTAGTAACATGGGTCTAAAATACTGTTACATTGGGTACAGGATAGATCATGTTTTGTGCATAGTGCACAAGACCACATATGGCAAATGCATGGAGCATAGCCAGCAAGTTTTAATCATATCCTAGTGTTTGACACTGGATAGCTGTGAAAGTAATCTTTATATATACTTGGAAAGTATAAAGGATTGAGGTCTAGTCTATGATAGACAGGAAGAACTTTGTGTACAGGGGTACACTGACACTTCGTTCCAGTTTGATGACTATTGATCGTAGCCAAGATTTGCGCTTTGCCTTGTTATGGTGTTGTGTGCTGGAAGAGCATTAGACAAACCACAATGGCAAATTCTACAATTAAGGCTGAGTACATTGCAGCTTCTTGTGGTAGCCAAGGAAGTAGCTTCATTCACTTGAACTCGATTTAGTTCCTGGTGCTCGATGGTCCAATATACTTCTTATTGGGGCCATAGCATGGAACTTAGCACTCAAGTATGTACTGCAGCAATATCATCTGATCTTCGAGATCATGGATAAATATGATGACTGAAATTTGTTAAAATAAACACAGATAGCAATCTGGAAAAACCCACTGACATAGCCTCTGGCGTAGCGGAAGCTAAATAAGTCATACTAGAGACACGGGGACTGATTAAATATCAATTGCTCTTGGTCTTAGTGCAAGTGGGAGATTGTTGGTGTATATGCCCTGCAGACCAATGTATGGACATGGTCAGGCATTGTTTGAATGTATTTTGATAGAATTTCTATTCTTTATAAAGGCATGGTCATTATTACGCAGACTTCTCTACCTGCGTTGATGTATTAAGTTGCATAAATAATGTCCCAGGAGTTTGGTTGGATCCATTCTCATAAGCTATCTCCGGTCAAGGTACCTTAGCAGATATGGGTCATCTTTGATACATGTGAGACTGGTGTATGGGCTGGTTAGGTGCGGGGCACAGTAACGCAGACATACGGGTGCATTGGATGCACTAGAGTGATCCACCGTGAGGATTGACTTGTCTAGTCAACAAGTTAATCTCACATGCAAGAGGTTTGCATTGATCCTTAGACTTGAGGTATTCATGTCTAGATTTGATGATGGATGTGCTTTAATACAGTCTTACGTCTCTCCGTAATTGGGAGATTAAAATGGCTGTCTTTGGGCATATCATAAGTCATGTAGGGACATGGATGACCAATAGTAGGATTTGCCCCTTCCTTCGGAGGAAGCATGAAATCCACTCTGGGGCGCCCCACCTTATTGGTGCATGATAGGAATGTGTGGCCACACTAGTTGAGTCATGACCAATGCATTGGATGAATAAACTTGAGACTGATCCAATGGCAGGATATCAGTTTAGGCAAAGGGATCTATAATGCATGGGAATCCTCGTTGCTTGTTAGGGAGTTGTTGCCATATGACTCTAGTCCAATGACATGGGTAGTAGTGATGTCTTGCTAGATACCCCTCACTACTTATGATGTTTTGTCATCATTGCCATTGTCGTTTGGATCCTACGGGGTCACACGCAATAGACTCTTGACGTTGTTTTATGATCTGGATATCTTGGAATATATATATATTTGAGTTCATGTTCAAGCCAGATTCATAAGGATTCAAATTTGGATTTGATAAAGCCCATAATGGTTGGGCGCATGTCCTAATCCAATAAGGAGTTGGACTCCTAATCCAACAAGGATTCAATTAAGAATTAGAATCCTAATCCAATTAGGAGTTGGAATCCTAATCTAATCAGGATTCAAATCCTAAGAGGAATTCGCTTTGGATGAGGCCCATTGGGTTGGGCGCAAATCCTAGTCCAACAAGGATTTGATTCAAGGGCATATATAGTATTGAAATTCAAATCCAATATGGGATTGTGGATTGAATCTATTTATGGCAAATTGGAATCCTAATAGGGGTTGGATTAATTCATGAAGTTGAATTTGAAATTTGAATTTTAAATTTTGAATTTGAATTTGAATTTGAATTTGAATCCTATTTGAAACATGCTTGGGCGTATGGACTTGTGGTGTGTATGGCTTGATTAATTCAAGCGAGATTCGGCCAAAGTCCTAGTAGAACTCAAATTCGGCTTCATGATGGGCTGATTCAAATGTATGGCTGAAATTAAATGGCTAATTCCATGGAGGAATTGGAGCCATAAATTTGGAAGGAAGGGAAGAGGCGATTTGGGCTTCATGGCTATATAAAGAGGGGTATGTGCCCCTCTCATGGTACATGATCTACTCTGAAATACCGAGTGCAAGAGAGAGCAACCACTTGGAGTGGCACGAGCTCTCAAGCCCTAGCCGCCGCCATCCTCTCTTGAAGAATCAAGCCGCATCCTTCATCCTTCCTCCCCTTGGCCAAAAGTCTCCTTGGAGGAGACTTGTTGGTGCATCCTTCATCCTCTTCCTTGGCTGAGAGTTTCCTTGGAGGAAACTTGTTGGCGTGAAGAGCAAAGGAGGAAGAAGAAGAAGGAGTTGCGCATCCATCCTTCACCTCCTCATCTTGGCCGAGAGTCTCCTTGGAGGAGACTTGTTAGCGTGAAGATCAAAGGAGGAAGAGGAAGGAGTGCCACCATCTCTTTTCTTCCTTTCTCCTTGGCCAAAAATTTCCTTGGAGGAAACTTGTAGGCGTGAAGAACAAAGGAAGGAGAGGAAGGAAATTCCAAGAAGTGATCTTCTCTTCCCGAGGCTAGCACCGAGCGTGGAAAGGAGCAACGTTGAGATGGTCCACGCGTGGATACTTGTAGAGGTCGAACACTTGGGCGCCTTCAACATGGCTTCAACGACTTTGCAAGCAAAGGAGGTACATCTCTAACACATCCTTGTGTCTTTTCTCTCGCATGGATCCTTGAGAAGGGAATATGTTTTGGGTATAATGCTCTTTCCGCTGCGTCTTGGGACTGCAAAATTTTAAAATTATACCCGGTATTTCCCAACAGTGGTATCAGAGCTAATTGCGAGAAACACAAGGTGTACGTTTGCTTGTGTGAAAAATTTTTAGAAAATTTTTCTTCTGTCCATGCGCGTTTCACGTAGAAAGCGTTTTTTCATCCAATCTTCTCTTTTCAATTTTATGGCTGAAATTTGATTGTGTTCACGATGGATTTAAAACCAAATGCGCACGTGGTTTTGTCAAGTAGGACGGGCATTGTGTCTTCGGACTAGCCGGGTCTCTTGATCTGACTATAACTACCAGCCAATAGGGTCTATGAAATCATCATGAAACGTGATCTAATTTTAGCATAAATTTGGTTAAGAGAGTGTTTTGGATGATGTGGGCGCATAGGGTAATTAAAATTTGATATTGCTCAGCTTTTCAAATTTTATATGTGCCTCTTGCCTCTTGAGTGGGTTGATATGGTCATAGCGAGTGCCCTCCTGTGTTGTGATATGGAAGCATGTTTCCACTTGTGATGAATGCTTGTAAAATTTCTTTCCACCTGCATGTGGTACTCTTCCTATCTTGGTGTAAAGATTTTTCATCTTAGAATAGATGTAGAATTAGAAGATAGGTTAAGGCTTCATCTTGTCAACAAGGAGTCTTCTTCAACCAAAGTCAGAATTGGCGCCAGCTTTGGAAGCGTGGTGATTGGCTTGCGGCTGAAGGAAGGACACATGCTTTCGGCTTCTGGCATGGGGCTGATCTGCTACAGGGACTCGCAACCCTTGGATGCACGATAACATGTCACATGGCTAACGACAAGTTATGTGTATGAAAAGGGCTATGACCATATTGACCATATTAGCATGTCTGTGATGGTTTATTATTCTGTCCATAGCATGCCTGTGATGTTTTTCTTTGCTGCCATAACCATAGGAAAAACTGCATGCTAGAAAAGAATAAAATTAACATGCAAAACTCTCATTGAAATATCAAGTTAGTAGCCTTCTAACATGTAGCTCTCATCAAACTATCGATCAGTGGTGTTGTGAACTGTTTCCCACCCTCGTGGGATACACCCACTTATCTTTAGGAGGTGTGTGGTGGCAATGGTTTCCCCAGTCCATTTTAACCGGGCGCGCCTTCGCAAGGAAACTCGTTGACCCTGGGCATAACGGTTAGGATCAGACTTGACTGGTTTTTCATATGTCACTGACATGATGAAACACTAGAAGTAGCTGTTGAGAGGATAGGGTTCTGTGTTGTTTCCAGCCCTCGCTCGACACAGGACGCCTAGTCTGTCTTAACTAAGAGGAGTTGTGCGCGGCACAATTGGCTGGCATGCCTACCTAAGGAAGCATGAGACTCTTCGTGCATCCCAACTCACCCTCGTGAGTCGCGGAGACCTCATCTGAAATTAGGATCCTACTCACTAATTTCCATGTTGAGTTTGAGAGTTCTCAACTTGCTTTTGGAAATAGTGGGAGCATAGCATTTAACTAAAGTCCTAGTTAAATGCTTTATCATAGTACTTATTTTACTTCTTTGCTTATTGTAGATGGCATCTCCTAATCTAAGATTGAGACTTTATAAAAACAATTTGGATGGGACAAATTGGATAAAGTGGTTCAAGATTTTGTCCAAGATACTAGAACAAGAAAACAAGGTGCATCTTCTTGAAAGACCTCCATCCCAGCCCAGTATATACTTTTGAACTGAGTGGGAGTGGAATGTCTATCTTGAACACTGTGAGGATAACAATCAGTACACTGCTCTTGTCTTAGAGTGCATGACTACAGAGGTCAAGGTTGAGTGTGTTGAGATGGGGATTTATGATCTTATCATACATCTCAAAGGTCTCTTCACACCATGCTCTATAGACAAAGATCAGGAGAGTTCTGTTGGATCTTCAGAGAGTATGCCTGAATCTGAGAATGACCATGGTTCTGTATCTTCGAAGCTAATACTTCGGAAGACTGGGAATGCATGGGTATTTCGAAGAGGATTAAGGCCCAAGAAGAGCATGGCAAAGAAGAAGAGATGTAAGCCATCCGCTTCAAGTATTGTGTTACTGAGGTCTTTTGTCTACTTCTTATTCATGGGTACTGGGTACCGCATGTGGAGCTTACATATGTTTTTCATACGCAGGAGCTTAAAAGAAGTAGGACGATGCATAGAATATTCTCAGAACCACTCCTTTAGTTCTTGAAGACCCATTTACACCCTATGGGTTTTACCCCATCAGGTAGCTCAACCAAATCCCGGACTTGGTTAGCCGCGGATCTCATGACCTCAAGCCATTTCTCGGAGTCCGGTCCAGCGACCGCCTCATCATAGGTCCTGGGTTCATCTTCAATGATGAAGATCCCATTGTGTTGGGTCGGCAATGACCCGTACCTCTCAGGTGCACGATGAATCCTCCCAGACCTACGCAGGGCCTGTGTCTGAGCCTCTGGTTGCCCAGCAACTGGTGCAGTTGGCTCAGGTTCCACCTCAGTGTCTTGTGGTTGCACTTGGACCTTGTCCAAGTCAAACTTCCTCCCACTGACTTCTTTCATGAGAAATTCTCTCTCTAGAAAGATAGCACCTCGAGCAACAAAAACTTTGTTCTCATTGGGAATATAGGAGTAATATCCTTTAGTTTCCTTAGGATACCCCACAAACACACATTTATTAGATCTGGGTTCTAGCTTACTGGAATCCTGACGTTTGACATAAGCCTCACATCCCCATATTCTAATAAAGGAGAGATTCAGTTGTCTCCCATTCCATACCTCGTACGGAATCTTGGAGACACTCTTAGATGGAACATTATTCAGTATGAGAGAAGCAGTCTTAAGTGCAAAGCCCCAAAACGACGGAGGTAGAGTTGCATGACTCATCATAGATCGAACCATGTCCAATAAAGTTCGATTTATCCTTTTAGACACACCATTCCATTGAGGTGTTCCAAGAGGAGTGAGTTGGGATAGAATCCCACACTCTCGAAGATAGTCAAAGAACTCACCGCTCAGGTACTCTCCACCACGATCTGATCGAAGAGCCTTAATAGATCTACCAAGCTGGTTCTCTACTTCATGTCTGAACTCCTTAAATGTCTCAAATGATTCTGACTTATGTCTCATCAAATAAACATAACCATATCTACTAAAGTCATTAGTAAATGTGATGAAGTAGTTGTACCCTCCTCTGGCTTGTTTACTGAATGGCCCACACACATTACTATGTCTGAGATCCAACAAACCTCATGCCCTCTCACCAATCTTGGTGAAGGGCGCTTTTGTCATCTTCCCTAATAAACATGGCTCGCAAGTATCAAACTCCTCCAAGGAGGTTGAATCTAACAATCCATTTGCATGGAGTTGTTGAATGCGATTCTTGTTTATATGGGCTAATTGACAATGCCAAAGGTACGTACCAAATGAACCATTTAGTTTTAAATACCTGCACAAAGAAGGTTAAACATATTAGTTTTAAAGAAGAACAGAAGAATAGTTAGACACGGGAATTTGAAAACAGGGGACGTCGCGCGATGGATCAGAGTTCGTCGCCGGACAACCGGTGGTGCACGAACTCGGAACCTGCTACTACTGGAGGATGCTGTGGCTGACGAGAGGACGTGGCCGGAGTTTGGAGATGAAAGATGGCCGGACGGAGGAGATCGACGATGAAAGGCGGATCTGAGGCGGAAGCTGGGCGGAAACAGGGGAAAACGAGCGTGGAGCAGAGTTGGTCGGCGTTGAAGAGTCCCCTTCAAGGGGGAGCGCAAGCAGATGAAACCCTAATTCAGGGGGCGCATGCAATTTTGCTAGGGTTTCAACAACACAATCGCTTATATGCTCATATGATCAACTTTGATAGATTGATTAGATCAAGAAGGAGATCATACCAATGCCATCGAATTGGATGGTGCCTTGGAAGCAAAGACGCAAGTGCTCCTTCTCCAAAGGTGACGCACACAACAAATGAAGATGGCTTGCTCCTTTGAATCCTTTGTGCTAGCAAAGTGCTTCAAAGGGTCCTTGTCGCGTGAGGATGATGAGAGATCAAGCTTGGCCGAGACTTCCTTCTCTCCTCTTTTCGTCAAGTCTTCACACCACCGAAAAATGGAGAAGACCCCACAAGAGAGAGATCGGCGAGAGAGTTAACCTCCCACACTAATGTGGAGGCGTTACATATATTCCATTTGGAAACCGAATTCCCAAAATGGAAAGTAGTCAAGGCTCAAGCGTTCACCCTTAAGTGAACCAAGTGCTTAACTCATCTCCCATGAACCATGCGCTCATTCATGAGCCTGTTCAATGTCGGTTTGGTCCAAGACCAATTAACCCAAGCCATATGGTCTAGATCACAATAAACCCTAAAGGTTCAAGATCTAACCGTTCATTTCATGATGCTCCTGATCTCACCGATCTAGCATCAACTCTCTCGATCAAAGCTTACCGATCTCAAGCCCTAATCAATCAAACATGATCAGACCAGATCTCACTTATAATCAGAGATTAAATCCCTTCAAACTGAACCCAAACAATTCAGTCCACACGATCTGACTCAAGTAAGCCATATCATCAAATTGTGCGACCCTGAGGGTTTCCTTTAAATGTCGGTAACGATAACTTTTGTTATCACGATCAGTGAGGGGTATCTAGCAACACATCACTGTCTCCCGATATAAAGGAAAGAGTCTTCCAAGACTACACCCAAACCACAGCACAAGTGTGAATCCATTCACAAGGCATACATATTTCCTTTGCCACTGGATGTTCTTATTGGACAAGCGTGTCAAGCCTGTAGCTCCAATATGATGAGCATGATTAGATCAGATGAACATAGTCACCTGGGTATGGCCATACACTTTCTCAATCATCTCATTCAGGGGGGGCCCTTTAGAACATCACACTCCTTAAACAAGGAGACGGCAATCCTGTATCTATCACTAGTGCCCTAACCTGACTCATGATCATTATCCAAGATAGTTTATAACCATTATGTTTCAAATGATATTGAACTACCTCAAAACAATGACAATCATCATTTAGAAACACAAGTGATCTCAAGTCAGAGGACATGTGCCACTTGTTGCAATCAAGGATTATTCACATTGTGACAAGCAATTGAATATCCTAGTAGGGTCTGTCCAGTACATCCAATGTACCCATGAGTCTACATCTTATTCCATGCTCGAAGCATCCTATAAGATTAGAGCACATATTAGTCTCAATCATATCAAGGCTGTCTCATGTTCACCAAGATATCTCGACTAAGGACAACATAGCATGTCAGCCTAGCTGAACAGCTTTTGAGACATTATTCAGAAGAACACACATTGCAGCAGATGATGTAACAACCTGAATAATAACCATTGCCTTTATAAACTTAAGAGTTTATACATGATACTGTTACAATCCCAAGGCCTCAAACATTAGCCTTAAGGGCATACCCCAACAATCTCCCACTTGCACTTAATCTAATGGTTGAGAAATCTCAAACCCATGTTATTACAGTGCTTCTCATGCTTCTGCTGCGCCAGAGGCTTGGTAAGCGGGTCAGCCAGATTGTCATCTGTATGAACCTTGCAGACTTTGATCTCGCCACGATCAATGATCTCCCTGATCAAGTGAAACCGTCTCTGTATGTGCTTGGACTTCTGGTGCGACCGTGGTTCCTTTGCTTGTGCTATAGCTCCAGTGTTATCACAAAAGATAACCAAAGGATCTGCACTGCAAGGAACGACACCAAGTTCCTGAATGAACTTACGAATCCACACTGCCTCCTTGGATGCTTCCGAGGCTGCAACATACTCGGCTTCTGTTGTGGAATCAGCAACAGTTGACTGTTTGAAACTCTTCCACACCACTGCTCCACCATTCAAGCTAAAAACATAGCCTGATTGCGATCGGAAATCATCCTGGTCCGACTGGAACGAAGCGTCAGTATATCCTTCAATACTGAGTTCTTCCTGACCACCATACATCAAGAACATATCTTTGGTCCTCCGCAGATATTTTAAAATGTTCTTGACTGCAATCCAGTGTGCCTGACCTGGATTACTTTGGAATCGACTGGTAACGCTTAACCCGTAAGCGACGTCTGGGCGAGTACACAACATCGCATACATAATGGACCCAATAGCCGAAGCATAAGGCATATTGTCCATTTCCTCTTTCTCAGTCTGTGTTTGTGGACACTGACTCTTTGAAAGATTCAGACCATGTCTGACTGGAAGATGTCCTCTTTTAGAATTCTCTAAATGGAATCTCTCCAGGACTTTATCGATGTAAGTACTCTGGCACAGCCCGAGAAGCCTCTTTGATCTATCCCTATAGATCTTCACACCTAATACATAGGCTGCTTCTCCTAGATCTTTCATCTGGAAACATTTTCCTAACCATGCCTTAACAGCATGCAGTTCAGGAATATCGTTTCCAATGATTAAGATATCATCGACGTAGAGGACTAGGAATATAATTACGCTCCCACTAAACCTCTTATATACACACGGGTCATCTTCGTTCTTGATGAAACCAAACTCAGAGATAGATTCATCAAAACGAATATTCCAGCTTCTTGATGCTTGTTTAAGTCCATAAATGGACTTCTTTAACTTGCATATTTTATGACGATCTGATGGATTAGTGAAACCTTTAGGTTGTGTCATATACACATCCTCATCCAGTTTTCCATTAAGGAAAGCGGTCTTCACATCCATCTGCCAGATCTCATAATCATAATATGCTGCTATCGCGAAAAGAATCCGAATAGACTTGAACATGGCTATAGGAGAGAAAGTTTCATCATAATCTATCCCGTAGATTTGTTTGAAACCTTTCGCAACTAGCCTGCCTTTATAGGTAACCACGTTACCATCCATGTCAATCTTCTTCTTGAAGATCCATTTACAGCCTATAGGGATTACTCCCGGAGGCGGATCAACCAAATCCCAGATTTGGTTATCTGACATGGAGTCCATTTCGCTTCGCATAGCTTCAAGCCATCTTGCTGACTCCGGTCCACTGACCGCATCCGCATAAGTAAGGGGTTCATCATTATCAATGATGTAGACTCCGTCATAGCGCTCAGGCTGTCGACGGATCCTTCCCGATCTACGCGGTTCCCGTGATATCTGAGCCTCAGGTTGTTCAATAACCTAATTTACCGGCTCAGGCTCATCCAACTGTGCTTGATTACTTTGCCCTTCCTCTGGATTCTCATCCAGCTTTATTTCTCTCCCACTGGCTTCTTGCAGAAGAAACTCCTTCTCAAGAAATATGGCCGTCCGAGCAACAAATACCTTGTTCTCTTTGGGATCGAAGAAATAATAACCCTTAGTTTCCTTAGGGTATCCGACAAAGATACATTTCTCAGATCTGCTCTCTAGTTTCCCAGAGGCGAGCTTTTTGACATAAGCCTCGCAACCCCAGATCCTGATAAATGTCAAGCTAGGCTGTTTCCCATACCATAACTCATATGGATCCTTTGAAACTGCCTTGGATGGCACTCGGTTTAGTACCTTTGCAGCTGTTTCCAGTGCAAAACCCCAAAAGGAGTAAGGTAGAGTAGCCTGACTCATCATAGAACGAACCATATCAAGTAACGTTCTATTTCTCCTCTCGGACACACCATTCCATTGCGGTGTTCCTGGCGGAGTGAGCTGTGAGATAATCCCACACTCTTTTAGATAGTCAGTAAACGCATGACTCAAGTATTCTCCACCTCGATCAGAACGAAGTGCCTTGATATTTCGGCCTAGCTGATTCTGTACTTCATTTTTGAACTCTTTGAACTTGTCAAAAGATTCACTCTTATGTCTCATTAGATAGACATACCCATATCTACTGAAATCATCAGTAAAGGTAATGAAGTACTGATAGCCACCTCTGGCATGTTTACTAAATGGCCCACATACATCAGTGTGTATAAGGTCAAGTAAACCTGAAGCCCTTTGACCTTTGTTAGGAAAAGGAGACTTCGTCATTTTACCCATCAAACAAGCTTTGCATGTATCAATCTCCTCATAGGAGAATGATCCCAGCAGTCCATGATCATGCAACCGCTTAATGCGCTTCTTGTTAATATGGCCTAAACGACTATGCCATAACAAGGTGCTGTCATCAGCATACTTGGCTTTCTTATTATCAATATTTTGTATAGAATATTCCATGTCCAACATGAATAACCCATTGTTAATTGAACCAGTAGCATAAACAATATTATCAAGAGTAAGATAACACTTTGAAATCTTGCATTCAAAGGAAAAACCTTTCCTGACAAGAGCAGGAATAGAGATAATATTTTTGGTAATACTGGGTACAAAGTAACAATTGTTTAATTCTAATACAATGCCAGATGGTAATGAGATGTAATAATCCCCTACAGCAACAGCAGCAACCCGTGCCCCGTTTCCAACGCGTAGGTCCACCTCATGCTGTCCCACCTGTCTTCTTCTCTTGAGTTCCTGTACATTTGAACAAATGTGAACTCCACATGCAGTGTCCAACACCCATGAAATAGAAGAAGATGAAACCATGACTTCCGTCACGTATATACCTGAGCCAGAAGCGATGCTTCCCCTCTTATCTCCTTGGAGCGCTTTACAGTCCTTTTTCCAGTGACCCAGCTGGCCACAGTGGAAACACCTGTTGTCCTTTGACCGCTTAACCTTCTGTTTCAGAGCCTTGCTGTAACTCTTGACTGGGGCCTTGCCCTTCTTCCCCTTCTTCTTGTTCCTTGAAGGAACCATTAAGACAGAGGTTGAAGGCTTTCCCTTCAGAGTTTCCTCAGTAGTCAAGAGCATATTCAGCAGCTCTGCCGTAGTACAATCGATTTTGTTCATATTAAAGTTAATAATGAACGCATCGAAAGAGGGCGGGAGAGACTGCAGAATAATGTCTACAGCAAGCTCCTGATTGATGGTATGCCCCAGTTTCTCCAGAGCCTCCTTGTGCCCAATCATCTTGAGCACGTGAGCTCCCACTGGGCTCCCTTCAGCCAGTTTGCTCTGAAAGAAAAGCTTGGTCAGATTATAGCGTTCAGTCCTCGCCTGTGCAGCATACAGCATCTTGAGGTTCGCTATAATCTCTATAGCCGACATATCCTCATGCTGACGCTGCAGCGGTGGCGTCATAGAATCTAGCATCAGGCAAGCAACATCAATGCTATCATTGACATGCTTTTCATAGGCATCGCGAACCGCCCTTGCGGCGTTCGCAGCGGGTTGAGGCGGCACAGCCGTCTCGAGGACATACAGTTTCCTCTCTGCCTTAAGAACGATCTTAAGGTGTCCGAACCAGTCTGAGAAGTTCGGCCCAGCAAACTTCTCCCTTTCCAGTAGGGATCGAACATTGAAGCTCATGGTGTTCGTTGCTGCAGGAATCTACAACAATGCAAGAACAGCAAGGTCAGTATCAATGTTTAGAATCAATTCAGGACTTAAGAAAGATTCTTTTCTCACTATTTTATCTGACTGAAAAATCCATTAAACAGTCCGAAAGAGTAACACTCTTTTAGTGAGATGGGATCCAGATTTCATACTTGGTCTCCGCGTCCTGCTCAGGCGAGATAAGATGCACAGAGAGTACAAGCACTAATCTCTGGTAGGCTGTCCCAGCCAATCGCCAACCTGTGCGATTCCCCTTCATCTGGGCAATCCAGCAGACTGTGCCAACTGAGTTGGTACAACACAATCTCTGACCCCACAGATGGCTGCCTCCATGTACTACCATATGCTCCACATATGTAGCCTACATGGTCAAGCTGACCCAACCTACTCCCTGGACCACCACGTGCTATGCTGAGCAACGAGAAGCGATAAATCCCTTCTCTGTAACACGCAGGTGTAATCCCGCACCGTCTGAAGATGGATGGACGTGCCCACTGAGTGGGTACAACACGGCTCCAACGATAGTCAGAACAGTGAGGTTTCGCGTCAGAAGGCTTACGAGCTTGATATGTTAGCGTTGGATTTTAACGGTCTTTTATCTTCTTGACTATCATGCAATTCCTATGGTGATAGCAGAAGATAAACTCATGCAATTCTGTTTATAAAAGCAATAAATAGAAAGCATGCTGATCTTATGTGGTAAAAGCCCATTAACCCTAAGTAAGACCTTAAGTTATCTTAAGTCTTCACTTGCTTCTTGGGTCTTTTGCCTCTCATCTGGCCCAGACCAGGGCCCAAGCGCCCTCTGCAGCTCAGGTGCGCCCACCAGCTGCTTGCGCCTTGCTGTGTGTGCTTTGAGCTCTTGTCAGATTAAAAGTACATTTTAATCTATCTAGACAAGTTTGACACGCAGGTCATTTATACAATAAATTAATTAGAAATGTGATTCGCAGATCACAAAAATAATAATTTACCAGGCTCGCAGGCCCCAGCACAGCACACATTAAAAGGGCAACCCACATAAGATTAAATAAACAAGCAGATGCTTACAATCAACATGTGATCCATTAAGAAAATAAAATTTTGAAAACCCATTGGCATC
Organism: Costus lasius; assembly: GCA_027563935.2. NCBI lineage: Eukaryota > Viridiplantae > Streptophyta > Magnoliopsida > Zingiberales > Costaceae > Costus > Costus lasius. The sequence continues at coordinate 56,386,461 of CM050454.1, read as the reverse complement.
AATTTTAGTTTTCTTATATGCCCTACAACCTTACAACGGTCCATTAATAGGGATCCACTCATCAAACTAGTTAGATCCACTGCCCTTGCATGCACCAAGTCCTAACTGACTTGAGTTGACCTAATGGTCAACCATGCATGCGCAAAGGGCTGAACAACCCTCATGAGTTTTGGCAAGCGGGTGTGACCCCGGGCCTAACTCATGTGCGTTCATAGGTTGTCTCAACCAGACATCGCTACACGCCTTTGATGCAGTCGACCTATAGCCACCTAATGCATGCGCATAGGTGCCATCTGGTCGACCCATCTAGGCTGTCAGATGGTCTGATCAGACTAGTTGGATCTGAACTAGAGATGACTTCAACCCTACTAACCCGTCTAAGGGTTTATTGTAGGTGCGGCTTAGATCTAATGAAAGTCGCGCATGTCATTTAGGGTTTTAGAAAAACAACTACAACAACATGATAGAAGCGCAACCAACATACATGCGCCAAGGAAACATACAAGTTTCGGCATGTATAATATTTACATGTAAATCTCGCATGTAAGGAAGATCTAAGCATACAAGGATCACATAACATACATAGCAATCATATGAACCATATAAGATCCTAGCTCTGATACCAATTGAAGAGTCCCCTTCAAGGGGGAGCGCAAGCAGATGAAACCCTAATTCAGGGGGCGCATGCAATTTTGCTAGGGTTTCAACAACACAATCGCTTATATGCTCATATGATCAACTTTGATAGATTGATTAGATCAAGAAGGAGATCATACCAATGCCATCGAATTGGATGGTGCCTTGGAAGCAAAGACGCAAGTGCTCCTTCTCCAAAGGTGACGCACACAACAAATGAAGATGGCTTGCTCCTTTGAATCCTTTGTGCTAGCAAAGTGCTTCAAAGGGTCCTTGTCGCGTGAGGATGATGAGAGATCAAGCTTGGCCGAGACTTCCTTCTCTCCTCTTTTCGTCAAGTCTTCACACCACCGAAAAATGGAGAAGACCCCACAAGAGAGAGATCGGCGAGAGAGTTAACCTCCCACACTAATGTGGAGGCGTTACATATATTCCATTTGGAAACCGAATTCCCAAAATGGAAAGTAGTCAAGGCTCAAGCGTTCACCCTTAAGTGAACCAAGTGCTTAACTCATCTCCCATGAACCATGCGCTCATTCATGAGCCGGTTCAATGTCGGTTTGGTCCAAGACCAATTAACCCAAGCCATATGGTCTAGATCACAATAAACCCTAAAGGTTCAAGATCTAACCGTTCATTTCATGATGCTCCTGATCTCACCGATCTAGCATCAACTCTCTCGATCAAAGCTTACCGATCTCAAGCCCTAATCAATCAAACATGATCAGACCAGATCTCACTTATAATTAGAGATTAAATCCCTTCAAACTGAACCCAAACAATTCAGTCCACACGATCTGACTCAAGTAAGCCATATCATCAAATTGTGCGACCCTGAGGGTTTCCTTTAAATGTCGGTAACGATAACTTTCGTTATCACGATCAGTGAGGGGTATCTAGCAACACATCACTGTCTCCCGATATAAAGGAAAGAGTCTTCCAAGACTACACCCAAACCACAGCACAAGTGTGAATCCATTCACAAGGCATACATATTTCCTTTGCCACTGGATGTTCTTATTGGACAAGCGTGTCAAGCCTGTAGCTCCAATATGATGAGCATGATTAGATCAGATGAACATAGTCACCTGGGTATGGCCATACACTTTCTCAATCATCTCATTCAGGGGGGGCCCTTTAGAACATCACACTCCTTAAACAAGGAGACGGCAATCCTGTATCTATCACTAGTGCCCTAACCTGACTCATGATCATTATCCAAGATAGTTTATAACCATTATGTTTCAAATGATATTGAACTACCTCAAAACAATGACAATCATCATTTAGAAACACAAGTGATCTCAAGTCAGAGGACATGTGCCACTTGTTGCAATCAAGGATTATTCACATTGTGACAAGCAATTGAATATCCTAGTAGGGTCTGTCCAGTACATCCAATGTACCCATGAGTCTACATCTTATTCCATGCTCGAAGCATCCTATAAGATTAGAGCACATATTAGTCTCAATCATAACAAGGCTGTCTCATGTTCACCAAGATATCTCGACTAAGGACAACATAGCATGTCAGCCTAGCTGAACAGCTTTTGAGACATTATTCAGAAGAACACACATTGCAGCAGATGATGTAACAACCTGAATAATAACCATTGCCTTTATAAACTTAAGAGTTTATACATGATACTGTTACAATCCCAAGGCCTCAAACATTAGCCTTAAGGGCATACCCCAACAGGCGTTCGTCCGGTGGCTGCGATCGCCGGACCTGTTACGATGGGAGGTCCCTCTGACTATGGCGAAGTGGTGGCCAGAGTTTGGAGGCGGACGGTGGCTGGTCGGAGTCGAACGGCGCTGAAAGGCGGGAGTAGGGCGGAATCAGGGTGAGAACAGGGGATCGAAATGAAGTTTCAATTCCGGTGATCGGAGAGTCGGATGGATGGATGCCGGTGGCTGTGGCTTCGTCTTGGGGAGTGGGAGTGGTGGCCGAAGTCTCGTGGAGATCCGGCCGGTGGATCGTCGGCGGCGAACTCGGAAAATTCAGAAAATCTGGAACTGTTGTGGCTGGAAGATTGAACTTGTGAGGAAGGAGAGAATGGAGGAGAGGGGAAGAGAGGAGGAAGGGGCTCAGCCCTAGAAGGAGGTGAGGGGAAGGATAGGCGACACAAGCGCTTCAGAGGAGAAGAAGATCGGAGACATCCGATTGAGGAAGAAAAACCATTTCCATTCAACAAATCTGCCGATTACAAGGATACATGAGTGTAAGATATAGGGGAAGCTTTGAGAGAGGTTGCACGTGAACATTCAAGGTGAACGTTGTTCTTTCCATCTCCAGCAAAGAGACGTTGTGCTTCCATTTGCAGCAATGAAGGGAGAGACATTGAGCCTTCCTTCTTTGCAGTGATCAAGATTTGTGTTGATGTGCGCTTTGATGAAATCCTAGAATCTGATTTGGAGTTGGCGCATCTTGCTTTGTTGCTGGCTGATCCAATGGAATAGTCTTGGGCTTCTTTGTGGCGAATTATTGCTGATAAGTGGGTTTTGTCTTGGGCCTCTTATGTGAAAGTCCCCTAAAGAGGGAAGGAAACCCTAATAGGCGCAAGTAAGGGATTTAAAACAGCGGAAGAGGGTTTCTAAGATCGCATAGCATGTATTATGATCAACTTTAAAATATGAAAAGGAATTCATACCATGGCCATTTCAAGATGGCGCCTTGGAAGCAAAGATCAAATGAGATCTTCTCCTTGTCGTCACACACAGGATGATGACGCTATCTCCCTTGGTGCTCCTTGTGCTAGCAAGGTTCCAAGAGGTCCTTGTCGAGTGAAAGGGAATGATGAGATTTCGATCTCTCTTGGCCGAATCCTCCTCTATCCTTCAAGTGTCGCCGCTCTCACACAAGGTGTCGAGAGGAATCTGGGCGAGAGGGAAAAAATCGTAGAGGCGAAAATAGAGCATACTCTATTTGGACGAGAGCGCTCTCCAAGTGGAGATCATGGTTACTAAAAATAGTAACCACTCATCGCCCCAACGTTCACACCAAGTGAACATGTCGTCAACTACTCTCCCCTTGAACCATGCGCTCATTTAGTGAGCCGGTTCATTTTGGTTCAATTTAAGAACCAATCAAGCCAAGCAACTAGCCCAAATCATAATTAAACCATAAGGCTTTTGATCTGACCGTTGATCTCTTAATGCTCCTGATCTGACCGATCTAGCATCCATTCTCTCGATCGAAGCTTACCGATCTCAAGCCCTAATCAATCAAACATGATCAGACCAGATCTCACTTACAATCAGAGATTAAATCCCTTTAAACTGAACCTAAACAATTCAGTCCACACGATCTGACTTAAGTAAGCCATATCATCAAATTGTGCGACCCTAAGGGTTTCCTTTAAATGTCGGTAACGATAACTCACGTCATCACGATCAGTGAGGGGTATCTAGCAACACATCACTGTCTCCCGATATAAAGAAAAGAGTCTTCCAAGACTACACCCAAAAACAGCACAAGTGTGAATCAACTTCACTAGGCATACATATGTCCTTTGCCACTGGATGTTCTTATTGGACAAGCGTGTCAAGCTTGTAACTCCAATATGACGAGCATGATTAGAACAGATGAACACTGTCACCTGGGTATGGCCATACTCTTTTCTCAATCATCTCATCCAGGGGGCCCCTTTAGAACATCACACTCCTTAAACAAGGAGACGGCAATCCTATGTCTATCACTAGTGCCCTAACCTGACTCAAGCTCACCATCCAAGATAGTCTATAATCATTATGTTTCAAATGATATTGAACTACCTCAAAACAATGACAATCATCATTTAGAAAACACAAGTGATCTCAAGTCAAAGGAAATGTGCCACTTGTTGCACTCAAGGATTATTCACATTGTGACAAACAATTGAATAACCTAGTAGGGTCTGTCCAGTACATCCAATGTACCCATGAGTCTACATCTTATTCCATGCTCGAAGCATCCTATAAGATTAGAACACATATTAGTCTCAATCATATCAAGGCTGTCTCATGTTCACCAAGATATCTCGACTAAGGACATATAGCATGTCAGCCCAGCTGAACAGCTTTGAGACATTATTCAGAAGAACATATATTGCAGCAGACAATGTAGACAACTGAATAATAACCATGCCTTTATAAACATAACAGTTTATTACATGATACAGATACATTCCCATAGGCCTCAAACATTAGCCTTAAGGGCATACCCCAACAATCTCCCACTTGCACTTAATCTAATGGTTGAGAAATCTCAAACCCATATTATTACAGTGCTTCTCATGCTTCTGCTGCGCCAGAGGCTTGGTAAGCGGGTCTGCCAGATTGTCATCTGTATGAACCTTGCAGACTTTGATCTCGCCACGATCTATGATCTCCCTGATCAAATGAAACCGTCTCTGTATGTGCTTGGACTTCTGGTGCGACCGCGGTTCCTTTGCTTGTGCGATTGCTCCAGTGTTATCACAGAAGATAACCAAAGGATCTGCACTCGAAGGAACGACACCAAGTTCTCTCACGAACTTACGAATCCACACTGCCTCCTTGGATGCTTCCGAGGCTGCAACATACTCGGCTTCTGTTGTGGAATCAGCAACAGTTGACTGTTTGAAACTCTTCCACACCACTGCTCCTCCATTCAAGCTAAAAACATAGCCTGATTGCGATCGGAAATCATCCTGGTCCGACTAGAACGAAGCGTCAGTATATCCTTCAATACTGAGTTCTTCCTGACCACCATATATCAAGAACATATCTTTGGTCCTCCGCAGATATTTTAAAATGTTCTTGACTGCAATCCAGTGCGCCATACCTGGATTACTTTGGAAACGACTGGTTACGCTTAACCCGTAAGCGACGTCTGGGCGAGTACACAACATCGCATACATAATGGATCCAATAGCCGAAGCATAAGGCGTATTGTCCATTTCATCTTTCTTAGTCTGTGTTTGTGGACACTGACTCTTTGAAAGATTCAGACCATGTCTGACTAGAAGATATCCTCGTTTAGAATTCTCTAAATGAAATCTCTCCAGGACCTTATCGATGTAAGTACTCTGGCACAGCCCGAGAAGCCTCTTAGATCTATCCCTGTAGATCTTCACACCTAACACATAGGCTGCTTCTCCTAAATCTTTCATCTGGAAACATTTCCTCAGCCATGCCTTCACAGCATGCATTTCAGGAATGTCATTTCCAATGATCAAGATGTCATCGACGTAGAGGACTAGAAAAGTAATCATGCTCCCACTAAACCTCTTATATACACACGGGTCATCCTCGTTCTTGATGAAACCAAATTCAGTAACTGATTCATCAAAACGAATATTCCAGCTTCTTGATGCTTGCTTAAGTCCATAAATGGACTTCTTTAACTTGCATATCTTATGACGATCTGCTGGATTAGTGAAACCTTCTGGTTGTGTCATGTACACATCCTCATCCAGATTTCCATTCAGGAAAGCTGTTTTCACATCCATCTGCCAGATCTCATAATCATAGTATGCAGCTATCGCGAAAAGAATCCGAATAGACTTAAACATGGCTACAGGTGAGAAAGTTTCATCATAATCTATCCCGTAGATTTGTTTGAAACCTTTCGCAACTAGCCTGCCTTTATAGGTAACTACGTTACCATCCATGTCAATCTTCTTCTTGAAGATCCATTTACAGCCTATAGGGATAACTCCCGGAGGCGGATCAACCAAATCCCAAACTTGGTTATCTGACATGGAGTCCATTTCGGCGCGCATAGCTTCAAGCCATCTCGCTGACTCCGGTCCACTGACCGCATCCGCATAAGTGAGGGGTTCATCATTATCAATGATGTAGACTCCGTCATAACGCTCAGGTTGTCGACGGATCCTTCCCGATCTTCGCGGTTCCCGTGATATCTGAGCCTCAGGTTGTTCAATAACCTGTTCTACCGGCTCAGGCTCATCCAACTGTGCTTGACTACTTTGTCCTTCCTCTGGATTCTCATCCAGCTTTATTTCTCTCCCACTGGCCTCTTGCAGAAGAAACTCCTTCTCAAGAAATATGGCCGTCCGAGCAACAAAAACCTTGTTCTCTTTGGGATCGTAGAAATAATAACCCTTAGTTTCCTTAGGGTAACCGACAAAGATACATTTGTCAGATCTGCTCTCTAGTTTCCCAGAGGCGAGCTTTTTGACATAAGCCTCGCAGCCCCAGATCCTGATAAATGTCAAGCTTGGCTGTTTCCCATACCATAACTCATATGGCGTCTTTGAAACTGCCTTGGATGGCACTCGGTTTAGTACCTTTGCAGCTGTTTCCAGCGCAAAACCCCAAAAGGAGTATGGAAGAGTAGCCTGACTCATCATAGAACGAACCATATCAAGTAACGTTCTATTTCTCCTCTCGGACACACCATTCCATTGCGGTGTTCCTGGCGGAGTGAGCTGTGAGATGATCCCACACTCCTTCAGATAGTCAGTAAACGCATGACTTAGGTATTCACCACCTCGATCTGAGCGAAGTGCCTTGATATTTCGGCCTAGCTGATTCTGTACTTCATTTTTGAACTCTTTGAACTTGTCAAAAGATTCACTTTTATGTCTCATTAAAAAGACATACCCATACCTACTGAAATCATCAGTAAAGGTAATGAAGTACTGATAGCCACCTCTGGCATGTTTACTAAATGGCCCACACACATCACTGTGTATAAGGTCAAGTAAACCTGAAGCCCTTTGACCTTTGTGAAGAAAAGGTGACTTCGTCATTTTACCCATTAAACAAGCCTTGCATGTATCAATCTCCTTGTAGGAGAATGATCCCAGCAGTCCATTTCCATGCAACCGCTTAATGCGTTTCTCGTTAATATGGCCTAAACGACTATGCCATAACAAGGTGCTGTCATCAGCATACTTGGCTTTCTTAATATCAATTTGCTGTATAGAACATTCCATGTCCAACATGTATAACCCATTGTTAATTGAACCAGTTGCATAAACAATATTATCAAAAGACAAAATACACTTTGAAATATTGCATTCAAAGGAAAATCCCTTCCTGACAAGAGCAGGAATGGAGATAATATTTTTAGTAATACTGGGAACAAAATAACAATTGTTTAGTTCCAATACAAGTCCAGATGGTAAAGAAATGAAATAGTCTCCTACAGCAACAGCAGCAACCCGTGCCCCGTTTCCAACGCGTAGGTCCACCTCATGCTGTCCCACCTGTCTTCTTCTCTTGAGTTCCTGTACATTTGAACAAATGTGAACTCCATATGCAGTGTCCAACACCCATGATATAGAAGAAGAGAACATGACCTCAGTCACGAATATACCTGAGCCAGAAGCGAAGCTTCCCCTCTTTTCTCCTTGGAGCGCTTTACAGTCCTTTTTCCAGTGACCGAGCTGGCCACAGTGGAAACACCTGTATTCCTTGGACCGCTTAACCTTCTGCTTCAGAGCCTTGCTGTAGCTCTTGACAGGGGCCTTGCCCTTCTTCCCCTTCTTCTTGTTCCTAGAAGGAACCATCAAGACAGAGGTTGAAGGCTTACCCTTCAGAGTCTCCTCAGTGGTGAGGAGCATATTCAGCAGCTCTGCCGGAGTACAATCGATTTTGTTCATATTAAAATTAATAATGAACGCGTCGAATGAAGGCGGGAGAGACTGCAGAATAATATCCACAGCAAGCTCCTGGTTGATGGTGTGCCCCAGTTTCTCCAGAGCTTCCTTGTGCCCAATCATCTTGAGCACGTGAGCTCCCACTGGGCTCCCTTCAGCCAGTTTGCTCTGAAAGAAGAGCTTCGTCAAATTGTAGCGCTCTGTCCTCGCCTGTGCAGCATACAGCATCTTGAGGTTCGCTATAATCTCTATAGCCGACATATCCTCATGCTGACGCTGCAGCGGTGGCGTCATAGACGCTAGCATCAGGCAAGCGACATCAATGCTATCATTGACGTGCTTTTCATAGGCTTCCCGAACCGCCCTTGCGGCGTTCGGAGCGGGCTGCGGCGGTATCGCCGTCTCGAGGACATACAGTTTCCTCTCTGCCTTAAGAACGATCTTAAGGTGTCCAAACCAGTCAGAGAAGTTCGGCCCAGCAAACTTCTCCCTTTCCAGTAGGGATCGCACATTGAAGTTCATGGTGTTCGTTGCTGCAGGTATCTACAACAATGCAAGAACAGCAAGGTCAGTATCAATGTATAAGAATCAATCAGGACTTAAGAAAGATTCTTTTTCTCACTATTTTATCTGGCTGAAAAATCCAGCAAAACAGCCCGAAAGAGTAGTACTCTTTTAGTGAGATGGGATCCGGATTTCATACTTGGTCTCCGCGTCCCGCTCAGGCGAGATAAGATGCACAGAGAGTACAAGCACTAATCTCCGGTAGGCATTCCCTGCCGATCGCCAACCCGTGCGATTCCCCTTCATCTGGGCAATCCAGCAGACTGTGCCAACTGAGTTGGTACAACACAGTCTCTGACCCCACAGATGGCTGCCTCCATGTGCTACCATATGCGCCACATATGTAGCCTACACGGTCAAGCTGACCCGACCTACTCCCTGGACCACCATGTGCTATGCTGAGCAACGAGAAGGGATAAATCCCCACTCTGTAACACACAGGTGTAGTCCCACACCGTCTGAAGATAGATGGACGTGCCCACTGAGTGGGTACAACACGGCTCCAACGATAATCAGAACAGTGAGGTTTCGCGTCAGAAGGCTTACAAGCTTGATATTAAGCGTTGGATTTTCACGGTCTTTTATCTTCTTCACTATCATGCAATTCCTATGGTGATAGCAGAAGATAAACTTAATCATGCAATTCTAATATTTAAACAATAAATAAAAGAAAGCATGAATCTTATGTGGTAAAAGCCCATAGCCCTAGTGAGACCTTAACCTAACTTAAGTCTTCACTTGCTCTTCATGGGTCTTTTGCTGCTCATCTGGCCCAAACCAGGGCCCAAGCGCCAATTACAGCACAGGTGCGCCCACCAGGGAAAATGCGCCTGGTCCCAGAGTCGAACCCTGGACCTCCCACCTGGTCAAGCCACTGCTGCATGCGCCTCTGCCAAGTGTGCTCTGTGCTCTTGTCTAATTAAATTACAAATTTAACTATCTAGACAAGATTGACACGCAGGTCAATTACAATTTTATAAATTAAAGCAATGTGATGCGCAGATCACAATAATTAATTTACAATTTTTAAATCCCAGGCACGCAGGCCCCAGCACAGCACACAATTAATATGAGCAGCCCACATAAGACTAAATAGACAAACATATGCATCCAATCAGCAATCATGTGATCCATAAAAATTAAAATTTTCGAAAAACCCCATGGGATCAATTTTAATTTCCTTATTCGCCCTTACTACCTTACAACGGTCCATTACTAGGGATCCACTCATCCAACCTAGTCAGATCCACTGCCCTTGCATGCACCAAGTCCTAACTGACTTGAGTCGACCATAAGGTCAACTATGCATGCGCCAGGGCTGAACAACCACAATGAGGTCTGGCAAGCGGGTGTGACCCCGGGCCTAACTCATGTGTGTTCATAAGTTGTCTCAATCAGACATCGCTACACACCTGTCTGCAGTCGACCTATAGCCACCATAGGCTTGCGCCAAGGTGCTAACTGGTCGACCCATTCAGGCTGTCAGATGGTCTGATCAGACTGTTGGATCTAACCTAGGGGATGACTTCAACCCTAGTAACCCGTCTAAGGGTTTACAGTAAGGCCTTAGATCTATAGTGAGTCGCGCATGTGTTTAAGTTTTTAAGAAAACCAACAACATTGTAAATGCGCCAAGACATCAAACATGCGCAAGATATAGAAACATACATATGGATGTATTTTCGCAAGATGATACTTAATATCATGAAACTTTCGCATGTCAATTAGATCTAGGCATATGCGCAAATATGGATCAAACATTAAGCAATCATAAAAACATGCATGATAAACTTGCTCTGATACCAATTGAAAGTCCCCTAAAGAGGGAAGGAAACCCTAATAGGCGCAAGTAAGGGATTTAAAACAGCGGAAGAGGGTTTCTAAGATCGCATAGCATGTATTATGATCAACTTTAAAATATGAAAAGGAATTCATACCATGGCCATTTCAAGATGGCGCCTTGGAAGCAAAGATCAAATGAGATCTTCTCCTTGTCGTCACACACAGGATGATGACGCTATCTCCCTTGGTGCTCCTTGTGCTAGCAAGGTTCCAAGAGGTCCTTGTCGAGTGAAAGGGAATGATGAGATCTCGATCTCTCTTGGCCGAATCCTCCTCTATCCTTCAAGTGTCGCCGCTCTCACACAAGGTGTCGAGAGGAATCTGGGCGAGAGGGAAAAAATCGTAGAGGCGAAAATAGAGCATACTCTATTTGGACGAGAGCGCTCTCCAAGTGGAGATCATGGTTACTAAAAATAGTAACCACTCATCGCCCCAACGTTCACACCAAGTGAACATGTCGTCAACTACTCTCCCCTTGAACCATGCGCTCATTTAGTGAGCCGGTTCATTTTGGTTCAATTTAAGAACCAATCAAGCCAAGCAACTAGCCCAAATCATAATTAAACCATAAGGCTTTTGATCTGACCGTTGATCTCTTAATGCTCCTGATCTGACCGATCTAGCATCCATTCTCTCGATCGAAGCTTACCGATCTCAAGCCCTAATCAATCAAACATGATCAGACCAGATCTCACTTACAATCAGAGATTAAATCCCTTTAAACTGAACCTAAACAATTCAGTCCACACGATCTGACTTAAGTAAGCCATATCATCAAATTGTGCGACCCTAAGGGTTTCCTTTAAATGTCGGTAACGATAACTCACGTCATCACGATCAGTGAGGGGTATCTAGCAACACATCACTGTCTCCCGATATAAAGAAAAGAGTCTTCCAAGACTACACCCAAAAACAGCACAAGTGTGAATCAACTTCACTAGGCATACATATGTCCTTTGCCACTGGATGTTCTTATTGGACAAGCGTGTCAAGCTTGTAACTCCAATATGACGAGCATGATTAGAACAGATGAACACTGTCACCTGGGTATGGCCATACTCTTTTCTCAATCATCTCATCCAGGGGGCCCCTTTAGAACATCACACTCCTTAAACAAGGAGACGGCAATCCTATGTCTATCACTAGTGCCCTAACCTGACTCAAGCTCACCATCCAAGATAGTCTATAATCATTATGTTTCAAATGATATTGAACTACCTCAAAACAATGACAATCATCATTTAGAAAACACAAGTGATCTCAAGTCAAAGGAAATGTGCCACTTGTTGCACTCAAGGATTATTCACATTGTGACAAACAATTGAATAACCTAGTAGGGTCTGTCCAGTACATCCAATGTACCCATGAGTCTACATCTTATTCCATGCTCGAAGCATCCTATAAGATTAGAACACATATTAGTCTCAATCATATCAAGGCTGTCTCATGTTCACCAAGATATCTCGACTAAGGACATATAGCATGTCAGCCCAGCTGAACAGCTTTGAGACATTATTCAGAAGAACATATATTGCAGCAGACAATGTAGACAACTGAATAATAACCATGCCTTTATAAACATAACAGTTTATTACATGATACAGATACATTCCCATAGGCCTCAAACATTAGCCTTAAGGGCATACCCCAACAATCTCCCACTTGCACTTAATCTAATGGTTGAGAAATCTCAAACCCATATTATTACAGTGCTTCTCATGCTTCTGCTGCGCCAGAGGCTTGGTAAGCGGGTCTGCCAGATTGTCATCTGTATGAACCTTGCAGACTTTGATCTCGCCACGATCTATGATCTCCCTGATCAAATGAAACCGTCTCTGTATGTGCTTGGACTTCTGGTGCGACCGCGGTTCCTTTGCTTGTGCGATTGCTCCAGTGTTATCACAGAAGATAACCAAAGGATCTGCACTCGAAGGAACGACACCAAGTTCTCTCACGAACTTACGAATCCACACTGCCTCCTTGGATGCTTCCGAGGCTGCAACATACTCGGCTTCTGTTGTGGAATCAGCAACAGTTGACTGTTTGAAACTCTTCCACACCACTGCTCCTCCATTCAAGCTAAAAACATAGCCTGATTGCGATCGGAAATCATCCTGGTCCGACTAGAACGAAGCGTCAGTATATCCTTCAATACTGAGTTCTTCCTGACCACCATATATCAAGAACATATCTTTGGTCCTCCGCAGATATTTTAAAATGTTCTTGACTGCAATCCAGTGCGCCATACCTGGATTACTTTGGAAACGACTGGTTACGCTTAACCCGTAAGCGACGTCTGGGCGAGTACACAACATCGCATACATAATGGATCCAATAGCCGAAGCATAAGGCGTATTGTCCATTTCATCTTTCTTAGTCTGTGTTTGTGGACACTGACTCTTTGAAAGATTCAGACCATGTCTGACTAGAAGATATCCTCGTTTAGAATTCTCTAAATGAAATCTCTCCAGGACCTTATCGATGTAAGTACTCTGGCACAGCCCGAGAAGCCTCTTAGATCTATCCCTGTAGATCTTCACACCTAACACATAGGCTGCTTCTCCTAAATCTTTCATCTGGAAACATTTCCTCAGCCATGCCTTCACAGCATGCATTTCAGGAATGTCATTTCCAATGATCAAGATGTCATCGACGTAGAGGACTAGAAAAGTAATCATGCTCCCACTAAACCTCTTATATACACACGGGTCATCCTCGTTCTTGATGAAACCAAATTCAGTAACTGATTCATCAAAACGAATATTCCAGCTTCTTGATGCTTGCTTAAGTCCATAAATGGACTTCTTTAACTTATTCCATGTACCCATGAGTCTACATCTTATTCCATGCTCGAAGCATCCTATAAGATTAGAACACATATTAGTCTCAATCATATCAAGGCTGTCTCATGTTCACCAAGATATCTCGACTAAGGACATATAGCATGTCAGCCCAGCTGAACAGCTTTGAGACATTATTCAGAAGAACATATATTGCAGCAGACAATGTAGACAACTGAATAATAACCATGCCTTTATAAACATAACAGTTTATTACATGATACAGATACATTCCCATAGGCCTCAAACATTAGCCTTAAGGGCATACCCCAACATTATGAAGTGGTTAATTATTGAGCTAGCTTTATTGATTGCGCTTGCTAGCTTATTCGCGACCTCACGAGTCTTTGTCTATGGCACGTTTAGGCTCCACTTGTATCTTCGTGGCTTGTGGTTCCTGTCCGCATCATTCTCCCCGGGTGAAAAAAAATTCTTCTCCGAAGAATGGTTATTGCGGCGGTGGTGTAGAAGTTTTGGAGAGGCAAGAGCTAATTGTTCCTCCAGGATTTGAATCTTCAAATTGTTGTCAGCATCATAGCATATTGTCTTGTTGCTCTTTGTCCACGGTCCAAGCTGCATATCAAGGGTACCTGCATTGAATTCCCTTTCTCGGCCGTACTCATTAGTAAAATGGTCATAGAAAATCACAAGACTTTGAAAAGAACAAGGAATGATGAAATCAATATACTCAATTTCAATAAGAGCAGAGTGCATAGCATGTTTGAGTTCATTATGTTTTGTTGGTTTCAAAGGTGGCTTATGGGTGTGGGTAGAAGGACCTAAAAGACAAGATTCGAGGATCATAGGGTCCTGGAAGAGATTTTCTAAGTCTAGAGGTTGACCTAAAGGTTGAGGATTAGGATCCAGGTCAAGCTCAAAAGGATCTAACTTAGGTTCCACGTGAGGTTCAAGAAGACCTATGGGTTTGGGTTCAACTGGATTTTTAGGCAAGTCATCTTTAGGTTTGCTAGAGGTAGTGCTAAGGTCAAGTTGAGAACCTGTGGGTATGAGCCCTAAAATTGAAGGTAATGGCTCTATTTGACACTTAGGTTGAGACAAGTCTACAGTGGGCAACTCAGGGGTAGTTTGACTCTCAGACAAGTCAACTATAGGTTCTTTAGCTAGATTGCTAGACTCAAGTTGAGGACCTGTGGGTATGGGCCCTAAAATTGAAGGTTGAGGTATGGGTTCTACCTCATGGTTTGCCTCTTGAGTTTCACATGTCTCTTCTTGACTCGTTTTAGTTCCTAAGGTAGACTTTGAGGTTTGAACAAGTTTTTGTTGGAGTGGTTGGCTTTGTGTTCTAGGTTGGTCAAGTCCTTTCCTATTTGTTGCCTTAATATGTTGTTCTACCATACTAGCTATTTGGAAAGCTTCTTCTATTGTGTGTATGGGGTAGTAGGTGAGACCTCTCTTAATCTCAAAGTTAAGACCATCTATAAACCGATTACGCACAACCCAAGGATGTTCTCTAGCTCTACTCCTATGATTTAGGGTCTTAAACTTTAGAATGTATTCAGCTACAGTCATGTTCTTTTGTGTAAGAAATCTTTCAGGGAGAGAGGAAGGATCATATTTTTCTCTGAGTTTATGAAGCATGTCATCCCATCTCTCAATGGGTAGCAGATTGTCTCTTTCCAAGGTTTGTTCAACAGTGGTCCAGTAATATCTAGCAGATTTTTGTAAAAGTAACTTGGTGAACCTAACTTTGCAATGTTCAGGCATGGCAGTAAAATAGAAATAATGCTCAAGTTTTGTTGACCAGTCATTAAAATCCTTAGGGTTAAGAGACCCGCTAAAGGTAGGGGGTTGGAGTCTAGTGGCCATGGGATGTTTTGAAAACACAATATAATCCTTTGAAAATAGAGCTCCCTAAGATGTCAAAAATGATTTCAGCTAGTATGAAAAAATTTATCTCAAAATAAACAAACTAACATGCAAACAATAAGCACATAATATTTTTTTTTTTTATCAAATAGCAAAAATATGCAATCTAAAATAATATGAACAATGAAACATGTAATAATTCTTTTTTTTTTTATCAATTGCAAGTAAATAGCAAATACTTAACTATCATGCAAACTAATTATAAAGAAACATGAAGGAATTTTTTTTTTTTTTTGAAATGCAAGTAATTTGCAAAAGATGCAAAAGCAATAAGCAATAAAACATGAAAACAAGAACTAACAATTTTTTTTTTTTTATGCAAAGAACAAAGCAAGGATCGTGTGGGCAGACAAGAGTTGCTCACAACCTTTGCTCTGATACCAAATTGATGTAGGGTGGAGACACGTGTTGTGCAAACCAGAACAAAGAGTATTTTTACCAGAATTCAGTGCTATAGAAATATATCATTTAAGAAAAGTAGCTATGTAGGTTCCAAAGATCCAAAATTTGAACTGATTAAGCCAAGATGTAGAGAAAAACTAGTTCTTTTCAACCGTATAGGAATTAGAGTGTGAAGAACTATCAGACAATAAGAACATGTGCGATAAAATGCCTAATCAGATTAGCAAATCAAAATAGCACAGAAATCGTTTCAGTCTTCAAAATTTGTTAGGTCTACTAGGTTGACCTGGTGATTCTTCCATGGAACCATGTGGTACAACAAGTGGGATGTAACATACTCTTCCAAATCATTTCAGAGTTCAGGGATTCCAGCAAGTCCAAGTATTTTAAATACCTGCACAAAGAAGGTTAAACATATTAGTTTTAAAGAAGAACAGAAGAATAGTTAGACACGGGAATCTGAAAACAGGGGACGTCGCGCGATGGATCAGAGTTCGTCGCCGGACAACCGGTGGTGCACGAACTCGGAACCTGCTACTACTGGAGGATGCTGTGGCTGACGAGAGGACGTGGCCGGAGTTTGGAGATGAAAGATGGCCGGACGGAGGAGATCGACGATGAAAGGCAGATCTGAGGCGGAAGCTAGGCGGAAACAAGGGAAAACGAGCGTGGAGCAGAGTTGGTCGGCGTTCGTCCGGTGGCTGACAATCGCCGGACCTGTTATGATGGGAGGTCCCTCTGACTATGGCGAAGTGGTGGCCGGAGTTTGGAGGCGGACGGTGGCTGGTCGGAGTCGAACGGCGCTGAAAGGCGGGAGTAGGGCGGAATCAGGGCGAGAACAGGGGATCGAAATGAAGTTTCGATTCCGGTGATCGGAGAGTCGGATGGATGGATGCCGGTGGCTGTGGCTTCGTCTTGGGGAGAGGGAGTGGTGGCCGAAGTCTCGTGGAGATCCGGCCGGTGGATCGTCGGCGGCGAACTCAGAAAATTCCGAAAATCTGGAACTGTTGCGGCTGGAAGATTGAACTTGTGAGGAAGGAGAGAATGGAGGAGAGGGGAAGAGAGGAGGAAGGGGCTTAGCCCTAGAAGGAGGTGAGGGGAAGGATAGGCGACACAAGCGCCTCAGAGGAGAAGAAGATCGGAGACATCCGATTGAGGAAGAAAAACCATTTCCATTCAACAAATCTGCCGATTACAAGTATACATGACTGTAAGATATAGGGGAAGCTTTGAGAGAGGTTGCACGCGAACGTTCAAGGTGAACGTTGTTCTTTCCATCTCCAGCAAAGAGACGTTGTGCTTCCATTTGCAGCAATGAAGGGAGAGACGTTGAGCCTTCCTTCTTTGCAGTGATCAAGATTTGTGTTGATGTGCGCTTTGATGAAATCCTAGAATCTGATTTGGAGTTGGCGCATCTTGCTTTGTTGCTGGCTGATCCAATGGAATAGTCTTGGGCTTCTTTGTGGCGAATTATTGCTGATAAGTGGGTTTTGTCTTGGGCCTCTTATGAAGTGGTTAATTATTGAGCTAGCTTTATTGATTGCGCTTGCTAGCTTATTCGCGACCTCACGAGTCTTTGTCTATGGCACCTTTAGGCTCCACTTGTATCTTCGTGGCTTGTGGTTCCTGTCCGCATCATTCTCCCCGGGTGAAAAAAAATTCTTCTCCGAAGAATGGTTATTGCGGCGGTGGTGTAGAAGTTTCGGAGAGGCAAGAGCTAATTGTTCCTCTAGGATTTGAATCTTCAAATTGTTGTCAGCATCATAGCATATTGTCTTATTGCTCTTTGTCCACGGTCCAAGCTGCATATCAAGGGTACCTGCATTGAATTCCCTTTCTCGGCCGTACTCATTAGTAAAATTGTCATAGAAAATCACAAGACTTTGAAAAGAACAAGGAATGATGAAATCAATATACTCAATTTCAATAAGAGCAGAGTGCATAGCATGTTTGAGTTCATTATGTTTTGTTGGTTTCAAAGGTGGCTTAAGGGTGTGGGTAGAAGGACCTAAAAGACAAGATTCGAGGATCATAGGGTCCTGGAAGAGATTTTCTAAGTCTAGAGGTTGACCTAAAGGTTGAGGATTAGGATCCAGGTCAAGCTCAAAAGGATCTAACTTGGGTTCCACGTGAGGTTCAAGAAGACCTATGGGTTTGGGTTCAACTGGATTTTTAGGCAAGTCATATTTAGGTTTGCTAGAGGTAGTGCTAAGGTCAAGTTGAGAACCTATGGGAATGAGCCCTAAAATTGAAGGTAATGGCTCTATTTGACACTTAGGTTGAGACAAGTCTACAGTGGGCAACTCAGGGGTAGTTTGACTCTCAGACAAGTCAACTATAGGTTCTTTAGCTAGATTGCTAGACTCAAGTTGAGGACCTGTGGGTATGGGCCCTAAAATTGAAGGTTGAGGTATGGGTTCTACCTCATGGTTTGCCTCTTGAGTTTCACATGTCTCTTCTTGACTCGATTTAGTTCCTAAGGTAGACTCTGAGGTTTGAACAAGTTTTTGTTGGAGTGGTTGGCTTTGTGTTCTAGGTTGGTCAAGTCCTTTCCTATTTGTTGCCTTAATATGTTGTTCTACCATACTAGCTATTTGGAAAGCTTCTTCTATTGTGTGTATGGGGTAGTAGGTGAGACCTCTCTTAATCTCAAAGTTAAGACCATCTATAAACCGGTTACGCACAACCCAAGGATGTTCTCTAGCTCTACTCCTATGGTTGAGGGTCTTAAACTTTAGAATGTATTCAGCTACAGTCATGTTCTTTTGTGTAAGAAATCTTTCAGGGAGAGAGGAAGGATCATATTTTTCTCTGAGTTTATGAAGCATGTCATCCCATCTCTCAATGGGTAGCAGATTGTCTCTTTCCAAGGTTTGTTCAACAGTGGTCCAGTAATATCTAGCAGATTTTTGTAAAAGTAACTTGGTGAACCTAACTTTGCAATGTTCAGGCATGGCAGTAAAATAGAAATAATGCTCAAGTTTTGTTGACCAGTCATTAAAATCCTTAGGGTTAAGAGACCCGCTAAAGGTAGGGGGTTGGAGTCTAGTGGCCATGGGATGTTTTGAAAACACAATATAATCCTTTGAAAATAGAGCTCCCTAAGAAGTCAAAAATGATTTCAGCTAGTATGAAAAAATTTATCTCAAAATAAACAAACTAACATGCAAACAATAAGCACATAATAAATTTTTTTTTTTTATCAAATAGCAAAAATATGCAATCTAAAATAATATGAACAATGAAACATGTAATAATTCTTTTTTTTTTTTTTATCAATTGCAAGTAAATAGCAAATACTTAACTATCATGCAAACTAATTATAAAGAAACATGAAGGAATTTTTTTTTTTTGAAATGCAAGTAATTTGCAAAAGATGCAAAAGCAATAAGCAATAAAACATGAAAACAAGAACTAACAATTTTTTTTTTTTATGCAAAGAACAAAGCAAGGATCTTGTGGGCAGACAAGAGTTGCTCACAACCTTTGCTCTGATACCAAACTGATGTAGGGTGGAGACACGTGTTGTGCAAACCAGAACAAAGAGTATTTTTACCAGAATTCAGTGCTATAGAAATATATCATTTAAGAAAAGTAGCTATGTAGGTTCCAAAGATCCAAAATTTGAACTGATTAAGCCAAGATGTAGAGAAAAACTAGTTCTTTTCAACCGTATAGGAATTAGAGTGTGAAGAACTATCAGACAATAAGAACATGTGCGATAAAATGCCTAATCAGATTAGCAAATCAAAATAGCACAGAAATCGTTTCAGTCTTCAAAATTTGTTAGGTCTACTAGGTTGACCTGGTGATTCTTCCATGGAACCATGTGGTACAACAAGTGGGATGTAACATACTCTTCCAAATCATTTCAGAGTTCAGGGATTCCAGCAAGTCCAAGTATTTTAAATACCTACACAAAGAAGGTTAAACATATTAGTTTTAAAGAAGAACAGAAGAATAGTTAGACACGGGAATCTGAAAACAGGGGACGTCGCGCGATGGATCAGAGTTCGTCGCCGGACAACCGGTGGTGCACGAACTCGGAACCTGCTACTACTGGAGGATGCTGTGGCTGACGAGAGGACGTGGCCGGAGTTTGGAGATGAAAGATGGCCGGACGGAGGAGATCGACGATGAAAGGCGGATCTGAGGCGGAAGCTGGGCGGAAACAAGGGAAAACGAGCGTGGAGCAGAGTTGGTCGGCGTTCGTCCGGTGGCTGACGATCGCCGGACCTGTTACGATGGGAGGTCCCTCTGACTATGGTGAAGTGGTGGCCGGAGTTTGGAGGCGGACGGTGGCTGGTCGGAGTCGAACGGCGCTGAAAGGCGGGAGTAGGGCGGAATTAGGGCGAGAACAGGGGATCGAAATGAAGTTTCGATTCCGATGATCGGAGAGTCGGATGGATAGATGCCGGTGGCTGTGGCTTCGTCTTGGGGAGAGGGAGTGGTGGCCGAAGTCTCGTGGAGATCCGGCCAGTGGATCGTCAGCGGCGAACTCGGAAAATTCCGAAAATCTAGAACTGTTGCGGCTGGAAGATTGAACTTGTGAGGAAGGAGAGAATGGAGGAGAGGGGAAGAGAGGAGGAAGGGGATCAGCCCTACAAGGAGGTGAGGGGAAGGATAGGCGACACAAGCGCCTCAGAGGAGAAGAAGATCGGAGACATCCGATTGAGGAAGAAAAACCATTTCCATTCAACAAATCTGCCGATTACAAGGATACATGAGTGTAAGATATAGGGGAAGCTTTGAGAGAGGTTGCACGCGAACGTTCAAGGTGATCGTTGTTCTTTCCATCTCCAGCAAAGAGACGTTGTGCTTCCATTTGCAGCGATGAAGGGAGAGACGTTGAGCCTTCCTTCTTTGCAGTGATCAAGATTTGTGTTGATGTGCGCTTTGATGAAATCCTAGAATCTGATTTGGAGTTGGCGCATCTTGCTTTGTTGCTGGCTGATCCAATGGAATAGTCTTGGGCTTCTTTGTGGCGAATTATTGCTGATAAGTGGGTTTTGTCTTGGGCCTCTTATGAAGTGGTTAATTATTGAGCTAGCTTTATTGATTGCGCTTGCTAGCTTATTCGCGACCTCACGAGTCTTTGTCTATGGCACCTTTAGGCTCCACTTGTATCTTCGTGGCTTGTGGTTCCTGTCCGCATCACTCCTCCATGCATGATGCGCCATCATGCTTGTGCCAAGAGGGGTAGCTCACGAACCCTACGGTTCGGCCAAGCCCTTACTTGCGCCACCAAGCAAGATGCGCCATCATGGTTGATGCGTCAAGATGTAAGCTTCAAGAGGGATGCGCCCTTAATCTTCTTTGTGCGTTTACAAAACAAAAAGAAAAAGCGGCACGCAGGCCTCACACAAAATACATCACAGGCATACAAGGGGCTTGACTATGACCACAACACGATGCACAATCATCTCATGCTTTTCTATATGCTCAAGAAATCATAAAACTTCAGTTTTAGTTTCTTAGAAAACATGTCTTTCAACCTCAACGTCCGTTCGCAAATCCAGGATTTTTCGTTTCTCTCAGGAGTCTACAAGTGACGCATGCATGCTCCAAGCACGCTTGCCATCTGCCCTTGCAATCCTTAACTTGCCAAGATTAGGACAAACATGTGCCCATAATCTTCGACAAGTCCCACATAGTAGGACTATCCTACATCCGTGGGGAGAAATTAATTCTCTCACATATGGGTCTAACCCTACCATGTGAAGAAAGCGAAAAACCAAAGAGATCGAATAGATGTCAGGAACGAAAAACTTACAATTTTTCTTACTTAGAAAAATCCATGCGCATATGCAAATTTTCAAAAAAATTCAGATGGCATGTGAGCATACAATCAAAGCATAAAACACCGCTCGAGTTCACAAGATGGCTCTGATACCACTGTTGGGAAACACCGGGGATTTTAAAATTTTACAGACAAGCGCAGCGGAAGCAATCCTCGAAACAGGCCAGTCCCAAAAACCCAGAAGATCGAGTCTTGCGAGGAGATCGACACGGTGAGTAGGAGATGATACCTTGACGCAAATAAGGAGATGCGATGCAGGCGCCCAAGTGTGCACCCTCTACAGTCTCGCACACAGCCGAACCTCGAGTCCTCTTCTTCCACACCCGGTGCTAGCCTCGGGAAGAAGATCCACGCCTTTGGGAGACTTGCTCAATCACTTGCGCCAACTCCAGAGGAGATGCCAAGTAGAGGAGGTAGAGCTTCGTCGGAGTCCAACTCTTGAAGCACTCCACCAAGAATAGAACAGGAATCAACCCACGAGCCAAAACCGAACCTTGGAGAGGAGGGCGGCTAGGAGCTAGCAAGAGTGGCGACAAGGAGGCAAGAGCTAGAGGCGACAAGGGGGGGAGGAAGGCGGTTTATAAACCCATGAATAGGTGCACCTCTTCACAAGGGAAGAGGCACACCTCTTCATGAAGAGACACACCTCTTCAAGAGGTAAAACTCATTTCGCCCACTCCAAGCCCCATGTGCCCAAGTTCATTCACCCATTCCAAGTGAGAAGCTCCAAGCTTCTCTCTTTAGGTGAGATCTCCAACTTGGATTTGTCCACTTCATGGAATTGCGCCAAGCTAACTCCAAGTAGCTTGCGCCATCTCCATTTGGCTCATTGGCCCAAATGGGCTCAAGCTAACTCCAAGTAGCTTGCGCCATCTCCATTTGGCTCATTGAGCCCATTTGGCCTATTGGCCCAACTTGGTCTATTGGGCCCATTTGGCCCAAATGGCCCATTGGGCCCATTTGGCCTACTAGGCCCAAAAAACAAGTTAGCTCCAAATGATTCCTTTCATCTCATCTAGCACAGTGGTACTGATGGATTCTCCCAAACAGATCTGAGTTATCCAATAACTCGATCAAAAGGCTACTCGATCAATACGAGAACCAGAGTTTCAAGTTGTGCGACCCTGTAGATTCCTCTGACGTTGGCAGTGATGAACTCAGGTCATCACAAGCAGTGAGTGGCACCTAGCAGTACATCACTGCAACCCAAGTCTTCGGAATGGATATCATATCGACATCCCCATCATCGCAACAAGATACCGATGCATTACAGTCTCTTTACCGAACTGATATCCGATTGGACAAAGTGTGTCACCACTTTGTTTTACTCGGGTCCAAGGGCATATACACCAACACAATATGGGATTGTGGATTGAATCTAATTATGGCAAATTGGAATCCTAATAGGGGTTGGATTAATTCATGAAGTTGAATTTGAAATTTGAATTTTAAATTTTGAATTTGAATTTGAATTTGAATTCGAATCCTATTTGAAACATGCTTGGGCGTATGGACTTGTGGTGTGTATGGCTTGATTAATTCAAGCGAGATTTAGCCAAAGTCCTAGTAGAACTCAAATTCGGCTTCATGATGGGCTGATTCAAATGTATGGCTGAAATTAAATGGCTAATTCTTTGGAGGAATTGGAGCCATAAATTTGAAATGAAGGGAAGAGGCGATTTGGGCTTCATGGCTATATAAAGAGGGGTATGCGCCCCTCTCATGGTACATGATCTACTCTGAAATACCGAGTGCAAGAGAGAGCAACCACTTGGAGTGGCGCGAGCTCTCAAGCCCTAGCCGCCGCCATCCTCTCTTGAAGAATCAAGCCGCATCCTTCATCCTTCCTCCCCTTGGCCGAAAGTCTCCTTGGAGGAGACTTGTTGGCGCATCCTTCATCCTCTTCCTTGGCCGAGAGTTTCCTTGGAGGAAACTTGTTGGCGTGAAGAGCAAAGGAGGAAGAAGAAGAAGGAGTTGCGCATCCATCCTTCACCTCCTCATCTTGGCCGAGAGTCTCCTTGGAGGAGACTTGTTAGCGTGAAGATCAAAGGAGGAAGAGGAAGGAGTGCCACCATCTCTTTTCTTCCTTTTTCCTTGGCCGAAAATTTCCTTGGAGGAAACTTGTAGGCGTGAAGAACAAAGGAAGGAGAGGAAGGAAATTCCAAGAAGTGATCTTCTCTTCTCGAGGCTAGCACCGAGCGTGGAAGGAAGCAACGTTGAGACGGTCGACGCGTGGATACTTGTAGAGGGCGAACACTTGGGCGCCTTCAACATGGCTTCAACGACTTTGCAAGCAAAGGAGGTACATCTCTAACACATCCTTGTGTCTTTTCTCTCGCATGGATCCTTGAGAAGGGAATATGTTTCAGGTATAATGCTCTTTCCGCTGCGTCCTGGGACCGCAAAATTTTAAAATTATACCCGGTATTTCCCAACATGAAGACCAGCACGGCCGTAACACAGTCCAGCCACGATGCGAATGCGAACACGGTCCGCGACACGCCCGTACCCCCGGCCGTAATCTCTGCAACGGAACCTAGAGCATCCAAACACGCCTGTGACCACCAACATGGGCAGGCCGTGTTCGCCTCTGGAGATCAGATCAGGACCCAATGACCCCATTTCGACTTGCACCACCCCTCTCCCCCCCCCCCTACTTTGTTTCTCTGCCTCATGATGATCCAAAGGAGCCCAACAAGGTGATAATCCGGCGATCCCAACGCCAGAGCAAGCCTCCAGATCATTTCATGGGCGTCGTTAGCCCCCTTTCCCCCCAAACCGAGGTGACTCAACCCAAGGACACTACGAGCCAACTGCCTGAGGACCCATCCCTGATGACATGTAAAAATATGATATTTTGTGACCCAATTTCATTCGTATCTTAGAGCATAATGCATGTTTCATCTCATTTATTTACTCAAATGCTTCATATTCTTCAGAACCTTCACTTTTTCTCTGTTTTAATGAAATGTAGGTATTTGGCCTCAAAATCAGTGGAATTTGGAGAATCTGAATATATGGGACGATTTCCCATGATGAGACGAAGCTACCTGCCAAATTTCAGCCCAATCAAAGCTTTCTACAAGATGCACGGTCATGGGTGTGTACCCATGCACGACCGTGCATGACCCTGCTACACCAGGCTTCACCGAGCCATACACAGCCATGGGTGTGTAACCATACATGGCCGTGATCCATAAGTTATTCCGTGATAGAGCCATACACGGGCATGGCCGTGCATCCATGCACGCCCGTTTATCGTCGCGAATTGCTCGACAGGCATCCGGTATTTCGCCCGTAACTTTCTATTCTTAGCTCGGATTGGAGCGAAATTTGGTGGAGACCTTCCTAACTATCATACGCACGATTTGGGACTGGAATCATCAGATTTGGACAAGCAACCGAGGAGAACGATCGAAAAAGGAGAGACCTTAGGGTTTTGGGGTGATTTCGGAGGCAACAACACTGTTCCGGCTTGATTTCTTCGTTGTTCTGGCATGGATCTTCGTTCTGGACCTTCTTCCATCGACGATATACCCTACGTTTGGTTTGATTTAATTATTATGAGAGATTCTACGTGTTTAACGATGTATACACTAGCGTAAACTCTTCTTTTCGGGGTTTGGGCGTAGCCCACTGTAAGAATGCTTGATAATATGACTTGATCTATATATTCCTCTATTTATCTTTGTTCTTATTCATGTTTAGGATGTTTTAATTCTTGTTTACATACTGGCCATATGTATGCATGCTTTAGATGTCGAGGGAAGGACTGAGAGGTGAACTTTGACCAGCGGAACCCCTAGACTGGACTGGTGATTTCGTGTTGCGAGAGCACTCAAAATCACTCGAGGAACCCTAATCTTTCACATATCCCATTGGATCCGCCTTAACCCTAGTAAGCCACGAGAGTAGGAGACTTGGGTTAAGACGAATACCGGACCGTGTCCTGAGAGGGAGCGCGTATGTACCCTAGGAAAGGTTACTTTGAGAACTTAGATAAAACTTTATTTAAATTGTCAAGCCCTAATATTTATGCATGCTTCAGTTTGGTGAAACCTAAAACCCCGAATCTCTCTCATAATCTCAAAACCCCTTTTGCCTTGCTTTCTGCTTCGCTTGATTTAAGTCTGCTTTAGTTTAATTGCTTGCTCTAGGATTTTAGACACTTCTCCATTAATCGTTAACCTAGCTATTGATTTATTGATTAGTTAGTACTTGACCCTAGTCCCTGTGGGTTCGATCTTAATTATTATCCAATAGACCGTGCACTTGTGGTAACAGCCGTTTAGGCCCTATCAAGTTTTTGGCGCCGTTGCCGGGGACTAGATTGCCAATATTAACACGATCAGAAAATTTCTAGACTAGGTTTATTTAGATTTTCCTTTTTTTATATTTTTATTTTATATAGTTTTTCCTTCTTGTGGCTGAATTTTTCCTATCATCTACAGTTTCTGAATTTTGCCTAAAAGTATTCACTTGATTATTGTGCATGATGGTTGATTCATCAAATATCTATCCTGCATTGTTACCGTATGTTTCTTGTGATATATGTGGATGTACAGGTCATTTTTCTGATGAATGTCAATTGAGGACTTCATTTTCCATTCACCCATGCTCTAATACTTATGGATTTACCAATCCTGCATTATTACCATATGTTTCTTGTGATGTTTGTGGAGTGTCAGGACATGCTGCTGATGATTGCCCCATTTTGAGCACTCCATCTGAACAGTTTAATGCCATTGGGAACTTCAAAAATCAAGATGACCCCTACTCGAACACATATAATCCGGGATGGAGAAATAACCCAAATTTCTCCTATAGGTCAAACCAAGAGCAAGTTTATCCTGTGAATTTTTCTAACTCAAATTTCGTTTCTAATTTCAGGCCTCCTCTGAGAATGCAACCTCCATTTGTCTATCAAGAGCAGCCAGACCCACCTAACATGTCAAGTCTAAAGTCGATGTTGGAGAATTTCATGGCAAGTTAAATGAAGCACAATGACAGCATGAATGAGTCTCTTCGTCAGCTGAATTTGAAGGTGGATTCCATGGCCACACTTTATTGCAACATGGCTACACACTCAAAAATATTGGAGACCCAGATTATCCAGCTCAAACAGCAAGCCATAGCCAAACCCATGACAGAGTCAGAGGAGCCTCAAGTAAAGAGTAGCGATTTCAGTGAGGGTGAATTAGAGAGTCATTTGGCTGAGAATAATTTAAACATTGATATCACAAATTTTGATGAAGAGGAGCCAATATGCTTTTTACCACCTCTGTCTGAACCACTGATTCCTATTCCTCAGAGATTGATGATCAAAACTAATAAGAGGTTTAGGTTATGCTATAACATAGAAATGTTGAACAAAGTGGTTGAGGAAATTCATGTCCCCCAGATCAACAAAGATTCATTGGAAATTTACATGATTGATGATGATGATGAGGTGCCTGAAACTGGTATTCAGGGAAACTCCCAACTACAGGACTTACATCCCGCTAACGATACAGATAAGGTACAACCTGAAACACTTATCAAGATCAACCTAGAGGTAAGGGAAGATCTGAAATGTGAATTTAAATATGTCCCTAGACTGAGGATACTTAACTTGATAGTGATCAACTTGCTAGTGAAACATATGATACTTGTTTTGGTGAGAATGCTTTCAGGACAACGAAAAGGCAGGAGACTACATGCACTTTATTATGCAAGTGACCCACCAGCAACACCATGAGCATCACACTGGTCAAGCTAGTGACCCTAAAGAAGCGCTTGTTGGGAGGCAACCCAACCTCTAGTTGATAGTTTTTACTTTCTCATTTATTTTCAGCATTTAGACTATTTTATTTTCCTGTTTTTATTTCATATTTATGCTCTCCAAACTGTACCACACTGATAGGGTGTGATGACACGCACGGCCATGACGCGAAATGAGCTTCTGCACCTGCACTCACCCAAGACATGCACGGGCGTGCCCGTGCACCGATACACGACCATGCATCATAAGTGAATTTTGTTGGCGCGACCAGACCGAGAGCTGCACGAGCTGAGCCATGTATCCATACATGGCCGTGTACGATAAGTGATAAATACAGCAGGATACACAGGCTCGTGCACACCCATGCATGAAACGCTAGCGCCACTGCTGCCGTTCCGATCCGCCGCCTCCAGTGCCCGATCGACCGCCGGCGACCTTCCATCATCTTCTCCAACCTCCGGCGACCCTTTCCCCCAACTTTTTGGCGTCGATCCATGCCTCACGACGCCGTTCGATGCTGCCCTAGCTTTTGTCGCCGCCTGCAATTGCGCGCCGCCGACTTTCTTTCATCGTCGCCAACGCCTCTGAAGCTTCTTCCACAACACAAGCTATCTTCCTGTCATTCTCCTACACTTCCGGGATGTCTCAACGCAAGCAAGTCACGTCCAAGCATCATGCGTCCTCATCTAGCGCCGCCGCTCCATCACCACCTGCCTTGCCGCCTACGCCTTATGGGATCATTTGCCGTGATCCAGAGCAACTTGCCAAGCTTACTGCCCTCGCACGCTGCCTAGTGATCACCACTAGATTCCTAGATCATGGCACGCTGAAGACCTTGGGTTTCTACGAAGATGTGCAATGGATGTTTCAACGAATGGGTTGGGACCAGTTCTTCACCATGTGCTACCCCACCTACATCCCCATTGTACTAGAATTTCTGTCTTCTATGGAGTTCCATGCTAGCATCCACACTGACGACGACAACGGCAATCTATCCATCAGACTGAACAACACTGAGTATGTGCTGACACTGACAGAGCTGAACTTTATATATGGTTTTCCTACAGAAGGGACAAGGTGAAAGTTCCCTAAAGGGGCGAAACCCTAAAGCATGCGCATATAAAAAATTTGCATGGGCGGAATCTAGGGTTTCCTAGGATCGCATGCATGTCATATGATCAACTTAAGAGTTTGTATAGATCAACAGAGAGATCATACCAGTGCCATTTCTTGGATGGCGTCTTGGAAGAAGAGGGCGATGTGGCTCTCCTCCAAAGGTGGCGCACACAAGATGGGTGATCGCCTACTCCTTGTCGATCCTTGTGCTAGCAAGGCTCCAAGGTCTCCTGATCGCGTGAAGGGAGAAGAGATGATCTTTCTTTTGCTTGGTCGAATCCTTCTCTTGTCGTCAACACTCACACACGAGAGAGAGTCGTCGTGAGCAAAGGGGGCGAGAGGCGAGAATAGGGAGACCTCTTCGAACGTGAGGCGTGGTCTCATTTTGAGATCATGGCTTCTAAAAATAGCAAGCCACCACATGCGATCATGTGTTCACACCAAGTGAACGATCGCTATTTCCTCTCCCCTTGAACCATGCGCTCACTATGATGAGCCGGTTCATTTCATTTGGTTCAAGGACCAAATTGATAAGAAAGCCAAGCCTTGATCCAGATCACATTAAACCAAAAGGCTTAAGATCTGACCATTCATCTCTTGATGCTCTTGATCTCTCCGATCTAGCATCAATTCTCTCGATCGAAGCTTACCGATCTCAAGCCCTAATCAATCAAACATGATCAGACCAGATCTCACTTACAATCAGAGTTTAAACTCCTTTAAACTGAACCAAAACAATTCAGTCCACACGATCTGACTTAAGTAAGCTATATCATCAAATTGTGCGACCCTAAGGGTTTCCTTTAAATGTCGGTAACGATAACTCACGTTATCCCAATCAGTGAGGGGTATCTAGCAACACATCACTGTTTCCTTTGCCACTGGATGTTCTTATTGGACAAGCGTGTCAAGCCTGTAATTCCAATACGATGAGAATGATTAGATCAGATGAAACATAGTCATCTGGGTATGGCCATACACTTTCTCAATCATCTTATCCAGGGGGCCCCTATAGAACATCACACTCCAATCAAGGAGACGGCAATCCTATATCTATCACTAGTGCCCTAACATGACTCATGTTCATTATCCAAGATAGTCTATTACCATTATGTTTCAAATGATATTGAACTACCTCAAAACAATGCCAATCATCATTTAGAAACACAAGTGATCTCAAGTCAGAGGAAATATGCCACTTGTTCGCATATAAGGATTATTCACATTGTGACAAGCAATTGAATATCCTAAGTAGGGTCTGTCTAGTACATCCAATGTGTTGGGGTATGCCCTTAAGGCTAATGTTTGAGGCCTTGGGATTATATCAGTATCATGTATAAACTCAATGTTTATAAAGGCAATGGTTGTTATTCAGTTTGTTACATTATCTGCTGCAATATGTATACTTCTGAATAATGTCTCAAAGCTGTTCAGCTTGGCTGACATGCAGTTTTGTCCTTAGTCGAGATATCTTGGTGAACATGAGACAGCCTTGATATGATTGAGACTAATATGTGTTCTAATCTTATAGGATGCTTCGAGCATGGAATAAGATGTAGACTCATGGGTACATTGGATGTACTGGACAGACCCTACTTAGGATATTCAATTGCTTGTCACAATGTGAATAATCCTTATATGCAAACAAGTGGCATACTTCCTCTGACTTGAGATCACTTGTGTTTCTAAATGATGATTGGCATTGTTTTGAGGTAGTTCAATATCATTTGAAACATAATGGTTATAGACTATCTTGGATAATGAGCATGAGTCATGTTAGGGCGCTAGTGATAGATATAGGATTGCCGTCTCCTTGGAAGGAGTGTGATGTTCTATAGGGGCCCCCTGGATGAGATGATTGAGAAAGTGTATGGCCATACCCGGATGACTATGTTTCATCTGATCTGATCATTCTCATCATATTGGAATTACAGGCTTGACACGCTTGTCCAATAAGAACATCCAGTGGCAAAGGAAACATGTATGCCTAGTGAAGTGGATTCACACTTGTGCTGTGGTTTGGGTGTAGTCTTGGAAGACTCTCTCCTTTATATCGGGAGGCAGTGATGTGTTGCTAGATACCCCTCACTGATCGTGATAACGTAAGTTATCGTTACCGACATTTAAAGGAAACCCTTAGGGTCGCACAATTTGATGATATGGCTTACTTATGTCAGATCGTGTGGACTGAATTGTTTTGGTTCAGTTTAAAGGGATTTAATCTCTGATTGTAAGTGAGATCTGGTCTGATCATGTTTGATTGATTAGGGCTTGAGATCGGTAAGCTTCGATCGAGAGATTGGATGCTAGATCGGTGAGATCAAGAGCATCAAGAGATGAATGGTCAGATCTTGAGCCTTTTGGTTTAATGTGATCTGGATCAAGGCTTGGTTTATTTTGGTCTTTGAACCAAATGAATTGAACTGGCTCATCAAGTGAGCGCATGGTTCAAAGAGGAGAATGTTGCGATCGTTCATTTGACTTGAATGCTTGAACACGTTGAGTTTTTGCTATTTTTGGATAGCATGACTTCTAAACATGGTGCACGCCTCCACGTTAGAAGTGGATCGCTCTATTCTCGCTCGTTCCCTCCTCTCTCATCGCCGCTTGCTAGCACAAGGAGCAACAAGAAGAAGCCGAGACTCATCTTGTGTGCGTCTGCTTTGGAGGAGAGCGGCATCACTCTCTGCTTCCAAGTCGCCATCCAAGAAATGGCATTGGTAAGAATCTTTATCGATCTATTCAAGTTGATCATAGATATATGCAAACCGATCCTTAGAAACCCTAGATTCTTCTGCTAAGAATCCTCTGATATGCGCCTATTAGGGTTTCGACCCCGCCCCTTAGGGACTTTCAATTGGTATCAGAGCCAAGTTTTCATATGATCATATGATTGCTTGATATTAATGTGTGATCCATGTTTGCGCTTATGCTTAGCTCTAAGGTTTATCATCATGCCGTGAACTACATGCTTAGATATCTATGTTTTTCATTGGCGCATGTATGATGTTTTTCATTTGCGCATGTTGTAGTTTTTTGTGAAAACTCATTTACTTGCGCGCCTATCATTAGATCTAAGCGCCTACTTCAAAAACTTAGACGGGTTATTAGGGTTGAAGTCATCACTCGAGTCTAGACCCAACAGTCTGATCAGACTATCTGACAGCCTAGATGGGTCGACCAGATGGCACCTATGCGCGAGCATGAGGTGGCTATAGGTCGACTGCAGACAGGCGTGTAGCAATGTCTGGTTGAGACAACCCGTGAACGCTCATGAGTTAGGCCCGGGGTCACACCCGCTTGCCAGAACTCATGAGGGTCGTTCAGCCCAGCGCATGCATGGTTGACCATTAGGTCGACTCAAGTCAGTTAGGACTTGGTGCATGCAAGGGAAGTGGGTCTGACTAGGTCTGATGAGTGGATCCCTATTAATGGACCGTTGTAAGGTAGTAGGGCACATAAGGAAATAAAATTGATACCAATGGGTTTTTCAAAAATTTTATTTTCTTGATTGGATCACATGATGTTTGTATAACATGATGAGTGTTTATTTAATCTTATGTGGGCTGCCAAAATTTAATGTGTGCTGTGCTGGGGCCTGCGAGCCTGGATTTAAATATTGTAAATTATTTATTGTGATCTGCGTATCACATTTTAATTAATTTATAAAGTGTTATTGACCTGCGTGTCAATCATGTCTAGATAGATTAAATTGTATTTTAATCAGACATGAGCATAGAGCACACTTGGCAGAGGCGCATGCAGCAAGTGGCTTCACCAGTGGGAGGTCTAGGGTTCGACTCTAGGACAGGCGCATTTTACCTGGTGGGCGCACCTGAGCTGCAGTGGGCGCTTGGGCCCGGGTTGGGCCAGAGAAAATGCAAAAGACCCAAGAAGAGCTCAAGTGAAGACTTAAGTTAATTAAGGTCTTACTTAGGCTTAATGGGCTTTTACCACATAAGATCATCATCCTTTTAATTTACTGTTTCAGTAATTTAGTAACTGCACGATTTATTCTTCTGCTATCACCATAGGATTTGAATGATAGTAAGAAGATAAAAGGACCGTTAAAATCCAATGTTAAATATCAAGCACGATAGCCTTCTGACGCGAAACCTCACTGTTCTGACTATCGTTGGGGCCGTGTTGTACCCACTCAGTGGGCACGCCCATCTATCTTCAGACGGTGTGAGATTACACCTGCGTGTTACAGAGAAGGGATTTATCGCTTCTCGTTGCTCAGCATAGCACGTGGTGGTCCAGGGAGTAGGTCGGGTCAGCTTGACCATGTAGGCTACATACTGAGCATATGGTAGCTATATGGAGGCAGCCATTTGTGGGATCAGAGACTGTGTTGTACCAACTCAGTTGGCACAGTCTGCTGGATTGCCCAGATGAAGGGGAATCGCACGGGTTGGCGATTGGCAGGGATTGCCTACCAGAGATTAGTGCTTGTACTCTCTGTGCATCTTATCTCGCCTGAGCGGGACGCGGAGACCAAGTTTGAAATCTGGATCCCATCTCACTAAAAGAGTTTCACTCTTTCGGACTGTTTTACTGGATTTTTCTGTAAGATCCAAGGATCTTAAGTCCTGGTAAGCATTATTTTGATTTAAATAAAATTATTGATAGTGTTATTATTCCTGTGTATTGATTGTTAATTTATGATAAATTAATTAGAGATTTTGGTTGATGAATTATAGTTAATTAAATTAGAGATTTTTGGATGTTAATGTTAATTAATTTACTAGCTTATTGGATGCTAATTTTCAGTTAATTAATTAGAGTTTATTGCTTGTTAATTTAAGTTAATTAATTGTTAATTAATTGGAGTTATTGGACGTTAATCCTTATTGGATGTCAATTAAATCCTTATTGGATTTTCATTAAGAGAATGGTTAGTTAATGGTTAAATTAATTAGTAATTATGGGTTATTGGGTTTGCGCTAATTGGGTTTAAAATTCAAATTATTGGTTAAATGGATTAAACCCGATTTGAATTAATGGGTTAATGGGTTAAGAATTAAAAACCGAAAATTCAAATTGGTATTTCGGTTAGGGTAGAGTTTTTGGGCGAGATTTTTGGCTTGAAAGAAATTTTGGGCGACGGCTAGGAGGAAGAAGGCGATTTTGGTGTTCTTGGAATTTTGAGGTGATTTTTCTTCATCTTCTTCCCTTGGCAAATTTCCTTGAAGTGAAGAAACTTTCTTGGCGAGTTCTTGGAGATCCCTTGGGCGGCATCAAGGCTTTAGGCGAGTTTGTGGGGAGATTTTAACCCAAGTGTTCACGGTTAAGAGGTGAGTGGTGTGTCTTTTCGATTTCTAGCAATTTGGTTGTATTAATTGATGCGTTAGATTGATTGGAAAGTTTTACCATGCTAAAAACCGAATTTAAGCTATTTATTTATGAAAACCAAAACTTGATATTAATATTGATATTTGTAGTTAACATGTTTACATGTGAATTGAATCCTGATATTTCTCCATGAAAACATAGTTTAGGGTATTTTCATGAAAACCGAATTTAGGGTATGTCTCCATGAAAACCGAAATTAGGGTATTTCTTATATGGAGTTTAGGAAGCATTAAATCATTGATCTTGAGTATGAAATTCATGTTAACTAAGGTTTAAAATTTAGTAGATAATATGTTATGTTAACCGTGGGTTACATGTGTGAATTGTAAAGCAAATTGATGAATACATGCTTTAAGTTTATGTTTAAATTTTATATTGATTTTATGGATACTTGATAAATGCTTATAATATTATAAAACTCATGTTTATTTATCTAAGACCATGTATTCATGTTTGAGAACATTGGGTGATAACATAGCAAGGTTACACTGAACTGACCAGCCTGAAACTTAAGGACTACACTATGTTATGTGATTTTTAAATAAAATGTGATTTGTGATTTTTGGAATGTTAAGCGATCTTTGAATATGTGAATATTATGTGGTTATGTGAATTTCGAAAATTATGTTGATATGGGATTTTCGAATATTATCTGTTGTGATCATGTGTTGGTTAGGACTAAGGCTAAGTGTAGCTGTGTACTCAAGGGGATGGTCAATATGTGATATGTTAAGGGTTTGAATTTTCAGCCCTGTATTGTGATATGTGAAGGGGGTTGATGTTCAGCCTACCTGCTATGATTATTGTGATGGGGGTTGATGTTCAGCCTGCCCGATATGATTATTGTGATGACTATCCTAGAGTCTAGTTGACACTTAGGAGTCCACCTTTGTGATATATGATATAAGATGTGTCTGTTGTCCAGTAGGAACCTTTTGGGAGAACGGGTTTTGACGCAAAGTGCCATGTCTTGGTCGCACAGGGGCCACCTCTTGATGTCATCACTCTCTTTTTGTGATATGGGGTGTCGTAGAGCAAAGTGCCACGTCGTGACCCGGCGGGGGCCACCTCTTGAATCTACACACTGTCCATGTTAATATGTTGCATGAAATTTTGCAGTCTCCCAGTGCTTAGGCCAAAGCCGGGTTAGACCATAATGGTCACTACTGAATATGCTGGACAACTAGGTTAATTAAGTGTTGGTGTGCTTAGTTGGTTTAGAGTATAACTCTAGAACCTGAGTGTGTTATATGTTGGTGTGTACATCTGACTGTTTATATGACTTCTGTTTTCTTTATGTTGTTATATGTTGACATAATGTTCCTGTTAAAGATTTTTAAATTAATCTGTCTATATTTTTGAGTGTATGTTATGGATGGTCGATTTAGACTATCCACTCACTGGGCTGTGTAGCTCACCCCTCATTATTTTCAGGTGTAGAGCAGGGGCGCAGTTAGCATTATATGGATATCGTGATTTATGCTTAATGAACTTATGATGCCGGTTGTGGCCTTAATATCTGAATTATGTGAACATGTGCTGCCGACTATGGCTAAACTATATGAATTTGTGTTGCCGGATTGTGGCAGTTAAATGATTTTGATTTTTGTGTCACCGCGGGCTTTGGCCTGGTTTCGGTGTTTGGTATGAGTTTATAAAATCGATTTTATGATTTTGTTTTGAATTTCGGTTTGTGGTGTATTCTTTGTAATCGGTTTTGATATATCTGTAACTTGCATATGTCTAGTGCAAGTATTGCCTGGTGGCAGGTACCTTTATGGATTTTATGGTTTTGATACGGATTTGATATAACTGTTGCCTTGCATATGTCTAGTGCAAGGAATGCGTGGTGGCAGGTACCTTTATGAAATTGTGTTTTGTGGAGATTCGTATGTATGTATTTTTGAAATTTTCAAATCGGGTTTCCTGGACTTGGTTTTACCTAGCATATGAATCGATCTTGTATGACACATCCTGTTTCTTTTATGAATTATGTTGTTTGTTTGGGGTTAAGATAACGGGATGTTACAGAATGGTATCAGAGGAGTTGGCTAGCTAAAACTTAGTTCGGGGGGAAAACATGTTTGTGTATTGCTAGACACCTGATAGGTTTATGTTTGTTTTCCTGACTATGGTATGTGTGTGTAGGAATTTAAGATGGTGCGAACCAGAGGAAATGCTAGTGGCGAGGATGAGCAGCCTTCGAACCTCACGAGAACTATTGAGGCTCTGACTGGCATGGTACAGCAACAAGGTGCCATGATAGAGAGGCAAGCTCAGATGCTGCAGCAGCAACAGACTCAGCATCAAGAGGCACAACAGCAGCTTTTGCAGCAGCTGACTCAAGAGAGACCCCAGACTACTACTCGAGCGGTGGGGGATGACTCTCAGGAGGGCGCTCACAGGCGCTATGCTTCACTTGTGAGTGAATTCCAGAAACTGGGTCCTAGTTCTTTTTATGGGGGCTCAGAATCCAGTACTGCTGAGAACTGGCAGTTGTGCTTGGAAAAGATTTTCCAAGTCATGCGCTGCTCAGATGAGGATAAGTTATGTCTGACCACTTATATGATGCGTGGGGACGCAGATGAGTGGTGGAAGGGCGTGGTGAGACTTGCCGAAGAAAGACATGAGACTGTAGATTGGCCTTACTTCTTGTCTCGATTTAACGAGAAGTACTTCCCAGATAGTTTGGTGGAGGACCGAGAGGTGGCATTTATTCACCTGGAGCAAGGTGATATGACAGTGGACCAGTATGAGTTGCAGTTCACTAAGTTGGGAAAGTATGCTCCTCACCTGATAAACACTGAAAAGAGGAGAGCTACCAAGTTTCTCAGAGGTCTCAGATGGGACATTAGAGAGCAGGTTGGTGCTCAGCACTTGGAGACCTATGTTGAAACTGTTGGGCGAGCACGCACCATTGAGAGATACATAGCTGAGAGGAGTTCTCATGTTGCCGTGACAGTGATTCCTGCAGCTGAGGCGGCGGTTCCTCAGTATGGTAGTGGCGGCAAGGGTAAGAAATACCCTAAACATAAGGACTACAAAAAGAGCAGGTATAAGCCTTACTCCTACAAGGCACCGCAGCAGTCCAGGGATGCACCGCAGCAGTTCAGGGATGCCAGGGATGTAAGAAACAGTATCACAGAGGACCGGACTTGTAATTATTGTGGGCTCAAGGGACATCTAGTGAAAGACTGTCATAAGAGGAATGGTGTATGCTTCAGGTGTAAGAAACCAGGGCACATGGTCAAGGACTGCAAAGAGCCTAAGATGCAGAATAGAGGCGCAGAGAAGCCTACAGTCCAGACACGAGTTTATGCTGTGGCTGAGAAGGATACACGAGCTTCCCGATCCGTCGTGGAAGGTACCTTATTTGTATTTGATCAGTTAGCTCGTATCTTATTTGATCCTGGTGCAAATCTGTCTTTTGTGTCTGTTAGATTTGCTGCATGTTTACCTGTTGTACCTAAGATGCTAGACTATGTTGTGTCTGTGAGTACTCCCTTAGGAAAATCATTGTCTACAGATACTGTTTGTGCTGATTGTGTAGTGCATGTAGAAGGTTATGAGTTTCTAGTAGATCTAATCCTCTTAGACATGCAAGATTATGATGTCATCCTAGGTATGGATTGGTTATCCTCACATCATGCTACTGTGGATTGCTTTGAGAAAGTAATCACTTTAAATCTGCTAGATGGGAGTAGGATTTTTGTGAGAGGTCTAGTGTCGGACCAAGGACCGCATGTAATATCTTTCCTGCAGGCCAGGAAGTTACTTGCTAGTGGATGCAAGGGTTATCTTGCGCATGTTAAGGTGCAGGATGATTCTACTTCTGATTTGACTCAGATGGCGGTGGTGAAAGAATTTCCTGATGTGTTCTCTGAAGAATTTTCAGGCTTGCCACCAATTAGAGAAGTGGAGTTTGGCATTGAGTTGGCGCCAGGTACGGCACCTATCTCCAGAGCTCCTTATCGCATGGCTACCTCAGAGCTGGCTGAGCTTAAGAAACAACTGGAGGAATTGCTAGAGAAAGGGTACATTCGGCCTAGTGCTTCTCCCTGGGGAGCGCCAGTACTATTTGTAAAGAAGAAAGATGGAACCCTGAGGATGTGTATAGACTACAGGCAGTTGAACCAAGTGACTATCAAGAATAAGTATCCTCTTCCCAGAATTGATGATCTATTTGATCAATTACAGGGAGCTACAGTGTTCTCTAAGATTGATCTGAGATCAGGGTATTATCAGCTTAGGGTCAAGGATGAGGATATATTTAAGACTGCTTTCAGGACCAGGTATGGGCATTTTGAATTTCTAGTTATGCCTTTTGGACTGACGAATGCACCTGCTGTCTTCATGGATTTGATGAACAGGGTATTCCATGAATTGCTTGACTCTTGTGTGGTAGTCTTTATAGACGATATTTTGGTATACTCACGGACTACTTCAGATCATGTCAGTGACTTGCGCAGAGTGCTGGAGATCTTGAGGAAGAATCGATTGTATGCCAAGGCTAGTAAGTGTGAGTTCTGGCTAGAGAAGATCAGTTTCCTTGGACATGTGATTTCTGGTCAGGGGGTGTCTGTAGATCCAGTTAAAGTGCAAGCCATTCTCAATTGGGGAAGACCGACTAGTGCTACTGAAATCAGGAGTTTCCTGGGTTTAGCAGGTTACTACCGGAGATTTGTTGAGGGATTCTCCAAGTTGGCGGGTCCTTTAACTAAATTGACCAGAAAGGAGGCCAAGTTTATTTGGGATGATAAGTGTGAAGAGAGCTTTCAAGAGCTGAAAAGGAGGTTGACTAGTACACCGATCCTCATTATCCCTAGTGATGGGGAAAGGTTTACTGTCTATACGGATGCTTCAGGCAAAGGGTTGGGTTGTGTCTTGATGCAGAAGGGTTCTGTAGTAGCCTATGCTTCGAGACAACTGAAGGAGTATGAATTGAACTACCCTACTCATGATTTAGAGTTGGCGGCCGTAGTCTTTGCTTTGAAGATATGGCGTCACTATTTGTTGGGTCAGGAGTTTGATCTGTTCACTGATCACCAGAGTCTCAAGTACATCTTCACTCAGAAGGAGTTAAACATGAGACAGAGAAGATGGATGGAATTGATCAAAGACTATGACTTCTCTATTCAGTATCAGGCTGGAAAGGCCAATGTAGTGGCTGATGCACTGAGCAGACATCCAGTTACTTCAGTAGCAGCACTACGGGTCAGTGAGTGGCAGTTGCTGCAGGAGTTTAGCGATCTCAAGATCAGTGTTTCTCCTAGAGTTCAGTCGGGTTATGTGGCTTTTCTCAGAGTACAGTCTGCTTTGTTGCAGAAGATCAGAGATCAGCAGTCTGTGGATCCGAAATTAGTTCAGATCAGGGATAGTCTGGTTGATGGCGCAGTTCAGGATTTTAGCCTGTCTGATGATGGTATTCTTCGGTTTCGTGGAAGGGTATGTGTCCCTGAGGAACCGAGCTTGAGGAAAGAAATATTGGAGGACAGCCATAACTCCAAATATTCTCTACATCCTGGCGTGACTAAGATGTATCAGGACCTCAAGAAAAGTTTTTGGTGGCCGGGTATGAAGAAAGAAGTATCTGATTTTGTCTCTAGGTGTTTAACCTGTCAGACTGTAAAGGCTGAACACCAGAAGCCTGGTGGTTTGTTGCAGCCCCTTCCTATTCCTGAGTGGAAGTGGGAATGCATCAGTATGGATTTTGTGTGTGGTTTGCCTAGGACCAGATTGGGTCATGATGCTATCTGGGTGATAGTTGATAGATTCACTAAATCAGCCCACTTTCTTCCGATTAAGATGACTTATTCTTTAGAGAGACTGGCCAGATTGTACATTGATGAGATAGTCAGACTGCATGGAGTGCCGGTTGATATTGTGTCTGATAGGGACTCTTGGTTTTTGTCCAGATTTTGGAAGAGTTTACAGGAGGGTTTGGGTACTAAGTTGAGTTTTAGTACAGCATACCATCCTCAGTCTGATGGCCAGACGGAGCGTACTATACAGACTCTAGAAGATTTGTTGAGAGCCTATGTGGTTGATTGGAGTTCTGAGTGGAACCGGGATCTATCTTTGATAGAGTTCACTTATAATAATAGTTTCCACTCAAGTATTCAGATGGCTCCATATGAGGCTTTGTATGAGAGAAGGTGTAGGACTCCCTTGTGTTGGGAGGAAACTGGTGACAGAATGATTTTGAGATCTGATGCAGTACAGGAGACTACTGATAAGGTCAGAGAGATCCAGGGTAAACTGAAAGTTGCTCGGGACAGACAGAAGAGTTATGCTGATGACCGTCGTCGTCCCATGGAGTTTATGGTAGGGGATCATGTTTTCTTAAAGGTGTCACCTACTAAGGGTGTTATGAGGTTTGGCAAAAAGGGCAAGTTGGGCCCTAGGTTTGTAGGCCCTTTTGACATTATTGAGAGAATTGGTCCAGTGGCTTACCGGTTAGCTTTACCTCCTACTATGGATCATGTGCATAATGTGTTCCATGTTTCTGCTTTGAGGAAATATCGTCCTGATCCATCTCATGTATTGGAATTAGAACCTCTTCAGATTCAGAGTGATTTGACCTTTGAGGAAAGACCTCTCCGGATTGTGGATAGAAAGGATAAAGTTCTGAGGAACAAGACTATACCTTTGGTAAAGGTTATCTGGGGAAATCAGTCGGTTGAGGAGGCGACTTGGGAGACTGAAGCTGATATGAGGAAATTTTATGCTTATCTCTTTGATGATATGGATGCTGAGCTTTAGAGGACTAAAGCTTTATAAGGAGGGAGGGATGTAAGATCCAAGGATCTTAAGTCCTGGTAAGCATTATTTTGATTTAAATAAAATTATTGACTGTGTTATTATTCCTGTGTATTGATTGTTAATTTATGATAAATTAATTAGAGATTTTGGTTGATGAATTATAGTTAATTAAATTAGAGATTTTTGGATGTTAATGTTAATTAATTAACTAGCTTATTGGATGCTAATTTTTAGTTAATTAATTAGAGTTTATTGCTTGTTAATTTAAGTTAATTAATTGTTAATTAATTGGAGTTATTGGACGTTAATCCTTATTGGATGTCAATTAAATCCTTATTGGATTTTCATTAAGAGAATGGTTAGTTAATGGTTAAATTAATTAGTAATTATGGGTTATTGGGTTTGCGCTAATTGGGTTTAAAATTCAAATTATTGGTTAAATGGATTAAACCCGATTTGAATTAATGGGTTAATGGGTTAAGAATTAAAAACCGAAAATTCAAATTGGTATTTCGGTTAGGGTAGAGTTTTTGGGCGAGATTTTTGGCTTGAAAGAAATTTTGGGCGACGGCTAGGAGGAAGAAGGCGATTTTGGTGTTCTTGGAATTTTGAGGTGATTTTTCTTCATCTTCTTCCCTTGGCAAATTTCCTTGAAGTGAAGAAACTTTCTTGGCGAGTTCTTGGAGATCCCTTGGGTGGCATCAAGGCTTTAGGCGAGTTTGTGGGGAGATTTTAACCCAAGTGTTCACGGTTAAGAGGTGAGTGGTGTGTCTTTTCGATTTCTAGCAATTTGGTTGTATTAATTGATGCGTTAGATTGATTGGAAAGTTTTACCATGCTAAAAACCGAATTTAAGCTATTTATTTATGAAAAACCGAAACTTGATATTAATATTGATAT
This sequence comes from Costus lasius, assembly GCA_027563935.2. Lineage (NCBI taxonomy): Eukaryota > Viridiplantae > Streptophyta > Magnoliopsida > Zingiberales > Costaceae > Costus > Costus lasius. Next base: position 56,345,007 of record CM050454.1, on the reverse strand, counting down.
TTGTAGTTAACATGTTTACATGTGAATTGAATCCTGATATTTCTCCATGAAAACATAGTTTAGGGTATTTTCATGAAAACCGAATTTAGGGTATGTCTCCATGAAAACCGAAATTAGGGTATTTCTTATATGGAGTTTAGGAAGCATTAAATCATTGATCTTGAGTATGAAATTCATGTTAACTAAGGTTTAAAATTTAGTAGATAATATGTTATGTTAACCGTGGGTTACATGTGTGAATTGTAAAGCAAATTGATGAATACATGCTTTAAGTTTATGTTTAAATTTTATATTGATTTTATGGATACTTGATAAATGCTTATAATATTATAAAACTCATGTTTATTTATCTAAGACCATGTATTCATGTTTGAGAACATTGGGTGATAACATAGCAAGGTTACACTGAACTGACCAGCCTGAAACTTAAGGACTACACTATGTTATGTGATTTTTAAATAAAATGTGATTTGTGATTTTTGGAATGTTAAGTGATCTTTGAATATGTGAATATTATGTGGTTATGTGAATTTCGAAAATTATGTTGATATGGGATTTTCGAATATTATCTGTTGTGATCATGTGTTGGTTAGGACTAAGGCTAAGTGTAGCTGTGTACTCAAGGGGATGGTCAATATGTGATATGTTAAGGGTTTGAATTTTCAGCCCTGTATTGTGATATGTGAAGGGGGTTGATGTTCAGCCTACCTGCTATGATTATTGTGATGGGGGTTGATGTTCAGCCTGCCCGATATGATTATTGTGATGGCTATCCTAGAGTCTAGTTGACACTTAGGAGTCCACCTTTGTGATATATGATATAAGATGTGTCTGTTGTCCAGTAGGAACCTTTTGGGAGAACGGGTTTTGACGCAAAGTGCCATGTCTTGGTCGGACAGGGGCCACCTCTTGATGTCATCACTCTCTTTTTGTGATATGGGGTGTCGTAGAGCAAAGTGCCACGTCGTGACCCGGCGGGGGCCACCTCTTGAATCTACACACAATCCATCGATGTGTTATGGGGTGTTATAGAGCAAAGTGCCACGTCGTGACCTGGCGGGGGCCACCTCTTGATTCTACTCACTGTCCATGTTAATATGTTGCATGAAATTTTGCAGTCTCCCAGTGCTTAGGCCAAAGCCGGGTTAGACCATAATGGTCACTACTGAATATGCTGGACAACTAGGTTAATTAAGTGTTGGTGTGCTTAGTTGGTTTAGAGTATAACTCTAGAACCTGAGTGTGTTATATGTTGGTGTGTACATCTGACTGTTTATATGACTTCTGTTTTCTTTATGTTGTTATATGTTGACATAATGTTCCTGTTAAAGATTTTTAAATTAATCTGTCTATATTTTTGAGTGTATGTTATGGATGGTCGATTTAGACTATCCACTCACTGGGCTGTGTAGCTCACCCCTCATTATTTTCAGGTGTAGAGCAGGGGCGCAGTTAGCATTATATGGATATCGTGATTTATGCTTAATGAACTTATGATGCCGGTTGTGGCCTTAATATCTGAATTATGTGAACATGTGCTGCCGACTATGGCTAAACTATATGAATTTGTGTTGCCGGATTGTGGCAGTTAAATGATTTTGATTTTTGTGTCACCGCGGGCTTTGGCCTGGTTTCGGTGTTTGGTATGAGTCTATAAAATCGATTTTGTGATTTTGTTTTGAATTTCGGTTTGTGGTGTATTCTTTGTAATCGGTTTTGATATATCTGTAACTTGCATATGTCTAGTGCAAGTATTGCCTGGTGGCAGGTACCTTTATGGATTTTATGGTTTTGATACGGATTTGATATAACTGTTGCCTTGCATATGTCTAGTGCAAGGAATGCGTGGTGGCAGGTACCTTTATGAAATTGTGTTTTGTGGAGATTCGTATGTATGTATTTTCGAAATTTTCAAATCGGGTTTCCTGGACTTGGTTTTACCTAGCATATGAATCGATCTTGTATGACACATCCTGTTTCTTTTATGAATTATGTTGTTTGTTTGGGGTTAAGATAACGGGATGTTACATTTTCAGTCAGATAAAATAGTGAGAAAAGAATCATTCTTAAGTCCTGAATTGATTCTAACATTGATACTGACCTTGCTGTTCTTGCATTGTTGTAGATTACTGCAGCAACGAACACCACAACCTTCAATGTGCGATCCCTACTGGAAAGGGAGAAGTTTGCTGGGCCAAACTTCTCAGACTGGTACGGACACCTTAAGATTGTTCTTAAGGCTGAGAGGAAACTGTATGTCCTCGAGACGGCTATACCGCCTCAACCCGCTGCGAACGCCACAAGGGCGGTTCGGGAAGCTTATGAAAAGCATGTCAATGATAGCATTGACGTCGCTTGCCTTATGCTAGCGTCTATGACGCCACAGCTGCAACGTCAGTATGAGGATTTATCTGCTATAGAAATTATAGCAAACCTCAAGATGCTGTATGCAGCACAGGCAAGGACTGAACGCTATAATTTGACTAAACTTTTCTTTCAGAGCAAACTGACTGAAGGGAGTCCAGTTGGAGCTCATGTGCTCAAGATGATTGGGTACAAGGAGGCTCTAGAGAAACTGGGACATACCATCAATCAGGAGCTTGTTGTAGATATCATCCTGCAGTCTCTCCCGGCCTCTTTCGATCCTTTCATTATTAATTTTAATATGAACAAGATCGACTGTACGCCAGCAGAGTTACTGAACATGCTCTTGACTACTGAGCAGACTCAGTCTCGTGAGAAGGGAACGCCTTCATCCTCTGTCCTCATGGTTCCTTCTAGGAACAAGAAGAAGGGGAAGAAGGGCAAAGCCCCTGTCAAGAGCTACAACAAGGCTCTGAAGCAAAAAGTAAAGCGGTCAAAGGAATACAGATGTTTCCATTGTGGCCAGCTGGGTCACTGGAAAAAGGACTGTAAAGCGCTCCAAGGAGATAAGAAGGGAAGCAACTCTTTCGCTTCTGGCTCAGGTATTTTCGTGACTGAAGTCATGGTTTCTTCTTCTATTTCATGGGTGTTAGACACTGCATGTGGAGTTCACATTTGTTCAAATGTACAGGAACTCAAGAGAAGAAGACTGGTGGGATAGCATGAGGTGGACCTACGAGTAGGAAACGGGGCACGGGTTGCTGCTGTTGCTGTAGGAGTTTATCACATCTCTTTACCATCTGGTCTTGTATTAGAACTGGACAATTGTTATTTTGTACCAAGCATAACTAAGAATATTATCTCTGTTCCTGCTCTTGTCAGGAAAGGGTTTTCCTTTAAATGCAAGATTTCAAAGTGTTACATTTCTTTTGATAATATTGTTTATGCTACTGGGTCAATTAACAATGGGTTATTCATGTTGGACATGGAATGTTCTATACAACAGATTGATGTTAAGAAAGCCAAGTATGCTGATGACAGCACCTTGCTATGGCATAGTCGTTTAGGCCATATTAACAAGAAGCGCATTAAGCGGTTGCATGACTATGGACTGCTGGGATCATTCTCCTATGAGGAGCTTGATACATGCAAAGCTTGTTTAATGGGTAAAATGACGAAGTCTCCTTTTTCCAACAAAGGTCAAAGGGCTTCAGGTTTACTTGACCTCATTCACAGTGATGTGTGTGGGCCATTTAGTAAACATGCCAGAGGTGGCTATTCATACTTCATTACCTTTACTGATGATTTCAGTAGGTATGGTTATGTCTATCTTATGAGACATAAGAGTGAATCTTTTGACAAGTTCAAAGAGTTCAAAAATGAAGTACAAAATCAGCTAGGCCGAAATATCAAGGCACTTCGCTCAGATCGAGGTGGAGAATACTTGAGTCATGAGTTTACTGACTATCTGAAGGAGTGTGGGATTATCTCACAGCTCACTCCGCCAGGAACACCGCAATGGAATGGTGTGTCCGAGAGGAGAAATAGAACATTACTGGATATGGTTCGTTCTATGATGAGTCAGGCTACTCTACCTTACTCCTTTTGGGGATTTGCACTGGAAACAGCTGCAAAGGTACTAAACCGAGTGCCATCCAAGGCCGTTTCAAAGACTCCATATGAGTTATGGTATGGGAAACAGCCGAGCTTGACATTTATCAAGATCTGGGGTTGCGAGGCTTATGTCAAAAAGCTCGCCTCTGGGGAAACTAGAGAGCAGATCTGAGAAATGTATCTTTGTCAGTTACCCTAAGGAAACTAAGGGTTATTATTTCTACGATCCCAAAGAGAACAAAGTATTTGTTGCTCGGACGGCTATTTTTCTTGAGAAAGAATTTCTTCTGCAAGAAGCCAGTGGGAGAGAAATAAAGCTGGATGAGAATCCAGATGAAGGACAAAGTAGTCAAGCACAGTTGGATGAGCCTGAGCCAGTAGATCAGGTTATTGAACAACCTGAGGCTCAGATATCACGGGAACCGCGAAGATCGGGAAGGATCCGTCGACAGCCTGAGCGCTATGACGGAGTCTACATCATTGATGATGAACCCCTCACTTATGCGGATGCGGTCGGTGGACCGGAATCAGCAAGATGGCTTGAAGCTATGCGAGCCGAGATGGACTCCATGTCAGATAACCAAGTATGGGATTTGGTTGATCCGCCTCCGGGAGTAATCCCTATAGGCTGTAAATGGATCTTCAAGAAGAAGATTGACATGGATGGTAACGTGGTTACCTATAAAGGCAGGCTAGTTGCGAAAGGTTTCAAACAAATCTACGGGATAGATTATGATGAAACTTTCTCTCCTGTAGCTATGTTCAAGTCTATTCGGATTATTCTCGCGATAGCGGCATATTATGATTATGAGATCTGGCAAATGGATGTGAAGACTGCTTTCCTTAATGGAAAATTAGAAGAGGATGTGTATATGACACAACCTGAAGGTTTCACTAATCCATCGGATCGTCATAAAATATGCAAATTAAAGAAGTCCATTTATGGACTTAAACAAGCATCAAGAAACTGGAATATTCGTTTTGATGAATCAATCTGTGAATTTGGTTTCATCAAGAATGAAGATGACCCGTGTGTATATAAGAGGTTTAGTGGGAGCGTGATTACTTTCCTAGTCCTCTACGTCGATGATATCTTAATCATTGGAAACGATATTCCTGAACTACATGCGGTCAAAGCATGGTTAAGAAAATGTTTCCAGATGAAAGATTTAGGAGAAGCAGCCTATGTATTAGGTGTGAAGATCTACAGATATAGATCTAAGAGGCTTCTCGGGTTGTGCCAGAGTACTTACATCGATAAAGTCCTGGAGAGATTCCATTTAGAAAATTCTAAAAGAGGATATCTTCCAGTCAGACATGGTCTGAATCTTTCAAAGAGTCAGTGTCCACAAACACGGACTGAGAAAGATGAAATGGACAATACGCCTTATGCTTCGGCTATTGGATCCATTATGTATGCGATGTTGTGTACTCGCCCAGACGTTGCTTACGGGTTAAGCGTGACCAGTCGATTCCAAAGTAATCCAGGGAAGGCACACTGGATTGCGGTCAAGAACATTTTGAAATATCTTCGGAGGACCAAAGATATGTTCTTGATATATGGAGGTCAGGAAGAACTCAGTATTGAAGGATATACTGACGCTTCATTCCAATCTGACCAGGATGATTTCCGATTGCAATCAGGCTATGTTTTTAGCTTGAATGGAGGAGCAGTGGTGTGGAAAAGTTTCAAACAGTCAATTGTTGCTGATTCCACAATAGAAGCCGAGTATGTTGCAGCCTCAGAAGCATCTAAGGAGGCAGTGTGGATTCGTAAGTTCGTTCAGGAACTTGGTGTTGTTCCTTCGAGTGCAGATCCGTTGGTTATCTTCTGTGATAACACTGGAGCAATAGCACAAGTAAAGGAACCACGGTCGCACCAGAAGTCCAAGCACATACAGAGAAGGTTTCACTTGATCCGGGAGATCATTGATCGTGGCGAGATCAAAGTCTGCAAGGTTCATACAGATGACAATCTGGCAGACCCGCTTACAAAGCCTCTGGCGCAGCAGATGCATGAGAAGCACTGTAATAATATGGGTTTGAGATTTCTCAACCATTAGATTAAGTGCAAGTGGGAGATTGTTGGGGTATGCCCTTAAGGCTAATGTTTGAGGCCTTGGGATTATATCAGTATCATGTATAAACTCAATGTTTATAAAGGCAATGGTTGTTATTCAGGTTGTTACATTATCTGCTGCAATATGTATACTTCTGAATAATGTCTCAAAGCTGTTCAGCTTGGCTGACATGCAGTTTTGTCCTTAGTCGAGATATCTTGGTGAACATGAGACAGCCTTGATATGATTGAGACTAATATGTGTTCTAATCTTATAGGATGCTTCGAGCATGGAATAAGATGTAGACTCATGGGTACATTGGATGTACTGGACAGACCCTACTTAGGATATTCAATTGCTTGTCACAATGTGAATAATCCTTATATGCAAACAAGTGGCATACTTCCTCTAACTTGAGATCACTTGTGTTTCTAAATGATGATTGGCATTGTTTTGAGGTAGTTCAATATCATTTGAAACATAATGGTTATAGACTATCTTGGATAATGAGCATGAGTCATGTTAGGGCGCTAGTGATAGATATAGGATTGCCGTCTCCTTGGAAGGAGTGTGATGTTCTATAGGGGCCCCCTGGATGAGATGATTGAGAAAGTGTATGGCCATACCCGAATGACTATGTTTCATCTGATCTGATCATTCTCATCATATTGGAATTACAGGCTTGACACGCTTGTCCAATAAGAACATCCAGTGGCAAAGGAAACATGTATGCCTAGTGAAGTGGATTCACACTTGTGCTGTGGTTTGGGTGTAGTCTTGGAAGACTCTTTCCTTTATATCGGGAGACAGTGATGTGTTGCTAGATACCCCTCACTGATCGTGATAACGTAAGTTATCTTTACCGACATTTAAAGGAAACCCTTAGGGTCGCAGAATTTAATGATATGGCTTACTTATGTCAGATCGTGTGGACTGAATTGTTTTGGTTCAGTTTAAAGGGATTTAATCTCTGATTGTAAGTGAGATATGGTCTGATCATGTTTGATTGATTAGGGCTTGAGATCGGTAAGCTTCGATCGAGAGATTGGATGCTAGATCGGTGAGATCAAGAGCATCAAGAGATGAATGGTCAGATCTTGAGCCTTTTGGTTTAATGTGATCTGGATCAAGGCTTGGTTTATTTTGGTCTTTGAACCAAATGAATTGAACTGGCTCATCAAGTGAGCTCATGGTTCAAAGAGGAGAATGTTGCGATCGTTCATTTGACTTAAACGCTTGAACACGTTGAGTTTTTGCTATTTTTGGATAGCATGACTTCTAAACATGGTGCACGCCTCCACGTTAGAAGTGGATCGCTCTATTCTCGCTCGTTCCCTCCTCTCTCATCGCCGCTTGCTCTCTCGTGGTGAAGAAGGCTCACGCCAAGGAAGAGAAAAAAATTCGCCCAAGCAAGAGTTCTTCTCATCTTCCCTTTCATTCGATCAGGACTCTTGGAGCCTTGCTAGCACAAGGAGCAATAAGAAGAAGCCGAGACTCATCTTGTGTGCGTCTGCTTTGGAGGAGAGCGGCATCACTCTCTGCTTCCAAGTCGCCATCCAAGAAATGGCATTGGTAAGAATCTTTATCGATCTATTCAAGTTGATCATAGATATATGCAAACCGATCCTTAGAAACCCTAGATTCTTCTGCTAAGAATCCTCTGATATGCGCCTATTAGGGTTTCAACCCCGCCCCTTAGGGACTTTCACAATGTACCCATGAGTCTACATCTTATTCCATGCTCGAAGCATCCTATAAGACTAGAACACATATTAGTCTCAATCATATCAAGGCTGTCTCATGTTCACCAAGATATCTCGACTAAGGACAATACTGCATGTCAGCCAAGCTGAACAGCATTGAGACATTATTCAGAAGTATACATATTGCAGCAGATGATGTAACAACCTGAATAACAACCATTGCCTTTATAAACATTGTAGGGTCCCCTTCAAGGGGGAGCGCAAGCAGATAAAACCCCTTTCAAGAGGGGGGCGAAAACCCTAAGGGGGTGGCGCATGAAAAATCGCAAGCGGAAGCAAGGGTTTTCAAGATCTTAGCATGAACACATGATCAACTTTGATGAAGTTGAGATCCATACCATAGCCATCACGGTTAGATGGAATCTTGGAAGCAAAGGCGCAAGTGCTCCTTCTCCAAAGATAATCGCACACAAGGTGAAGATGGCTTCTCCTTGGATCTCCTTGTGCTAGCAAGGATCTACAAGATGTCCTTGATCGAATGGTAGGATGATGAGATGCTTCCTTGGCCGAGCGCTCTTCCTTGTCGTTCACTTCCTTCCACACGAGATGGCAAGCAAGCAATGTCCAAGACCAAAACGCAAATGCGTTTAGGCGATATTATGAAAATGGCGTTACATGACTTCCCAAAATGGAAAGTCATGAAGCCATGCTTCAATGCCAAAACGCCTCCCTTCATGAACCATGCGTTCACATAGTGAACCGGTTCAATCTATGGTTCAATTCGATTTGGCTCAAAGACCAAAATCAAACCAAGCCAAGCCAATATATGGTCTAGACCTTCTATGAACCTAATGGCTCAAGATCTAACTGTTCATCTCCTGATGCTCTTGATCTCACCGATCTAGCATCTCCTCTCTCGATCGAAGCTTACCGATCTCAAGCCCTAATCAATCAAACATGATCAGACCAGATCTCACTTACAATCAGAGTTTAAATCCCTTTAAACTGAATCAAAACAATTCAGTCCACACGATCTGACTCAAGAAAGCCATATCAACAAATTGTGCGACCCTGAGGGTTTCCTTTAAATGTCGGTAATGATAACTTACGTTATCACGATCAGTGAGGGGTATCTAGCAACACATCACTGTCTCCCGATATAAAGGAAATAGTCTTCCAAGACTTCACCCAAAACATGGCACAAGTGTGAATCAAACTCACGAGGCATGCATGTTTCCTTTGCCACTGGATGTTCTTATTGGACAAGCATGTCAAGCCTGTAACTCCAATACTATGAGCATGATTAGATCAGATGAACATAGTCATCTGGGTATGGCCATACACTATCTCAATCATCTCATACAGGGGGCCCTTTAGAACATCACACTCCTTGAACAAGGAGACGGCAATCCTTTATCTATCACTAGTGCCCTAACCTGACTCAAGCTCATCATCCAAGATAGTCTATAATCATTATGTTTCAAATGATATTGAACTACCTCAAAACAATGACAATCATCATTTAGAAACACAAGTGATCTCAAGTCAAAGGAAAATGTGCCACTTGCTGCTATCAAGGATTATTCACATTGTGACAAACAATTGAATATCCTAGAAGGGTCTGTCCAGTACATCCAATGTACCCATGAGTCTACATCTTATTCCATGCTCGAAGCATCCTATAAGATTAGCACACATATTAGTCTCAATCATATCAAGGCTGTCTCATGTTCACCAAGATATCTCGACTAAGGACATATAGCCTGTCAGCCTAGCTGAACAGCTTTGAGACATTATTCAGAAGTATACTTATTACAGCAGACAAGGTAACAACCTGAATAATAACCATGCCTTTATAAACATAAGAGTTTATTACATGATACTTATACAATCCCAAGGCCTCAAACATTAGCCTTAAGGGCATACCCCAACAAACATAGAGTTTATACATGATACTAATATAATCCCAAGGCCTCAAACATTAGCCTTAAGGGCATACCCCAACAATCTCCCACTTGCACTTAATCTAATGGTTGAGAAATCTCAAACCCATATTATTACAGTGCTTCTCAAGCTTCTGCTGCGCCAGAGGCTTTGTAAGCGGGTCAGCTAGATTGTCATCTGTATGAACCTTGCAGACTTTGATCTCGCCACGATCAATGATCTCCCGGATCAAGTGAAACCTTCTCTGTATGTGCTTGGACTTCTGGTGCGACCGTGGTTCCTTTGCTTGTGCTATTGCTCCAGTGTTATCACAGAAGATAACCAAAGGATCTGCACTCGAAGGAACAACACCAAGTTCCTGAACGAACTTACGAATCCACACTGCCTCCTTGGATGCTTCTGAGGCTGCAACATACTCGGCTTCTGTTGTGGAATCAGCAACAATTGACTGTTTGAAACTTTTCCACACCACTGCACCTCTATTCAAGCTAAAAACATAGCCTGATTGCGATCGGAAATCATCCTGGTCAAATTGGAACGAAGCGTCAGTATATCCTTCAATACTGAGTTCTTCCTGACCTCCATATATCAAGAACATATCTTTGGTCCTCCGAAGATATTTCAAAATGTTCTTGACGGCAATCCAGTGTGCCTACCCTGGATTACTTTGGAATCGACTGGTCACGCTTAACCCGTAAGCAACGTCTGGGCGAGTACACAACATCGCATACATAATGGACCCAATAGCCGAAGCATAAGGCGTATTGTCCATTTCATCTTTCTCAGTCTGTGTTTGTGGACACTGACTCTTTGAAAGATTCAGACCATGTCTGACTGGAAGATATCCTCTTTTAGAATTTTCTAAATGGAATCTCTCCAGGACTTTATCGATGTAAGTACTCTGGCACAGCCCGAGAAGCCTCTTAGATCTATCTCTGTAGATCTTCACACCTAATACATAGGCTGCTTCTCCTAAATCTTTCATCTGGAAACATTTTCTTAACCATGCTTTAACCGCATGTAGTTCAGGAATATCGTTTCCAATGATTAAGATATCATCGACGTAGAGGACTAGGAAAGTAATCACGCTCCCACTAAACCTCTTATATACACACGGGTCATCTTCATTCTTGATGAAACCAAATTCACAGATTGATTCATCAAAACGAATATTCCAGCTTCTTGATGCTTGTTTAAGTCCATAAATGGACTTCTTTAATTTGCATATCTTATGACGATCTGATGGATTAGTGAAACCTTCAGGTTGTGTCATATACACATCCTCTTCTAGTTTTCTATTAAGGAAAGAGGTCTTCACATCCATCTGCCAGATCTCATAATCATAATATGCTGCTATCGCAAGAATAATCCGAATAGACTTGAACATAGCTACAGGAGAGAAAGTTTCATCATAATCTATCCCGTATATTTGTTTGAAACCTTTCGCAACTAGCCTGCCTTTATAGGTAACCACGTTACCATCCATGTCTATCTTCTTCTTGAAGATCCACTTACAGCCTATAGGGATTACTCCCGGAGGCGGATCAACCAAATCCCAAACTTGGTTATCGGACATGGAGTCCATCTCGGCTCGCATAGCTTCAAGCCATCTCGCTGATTCCGGTCCACTGACCGCATCCGCATAAGTGAGGGATTCATCATCAATGATGTAGACTCCGTCATAGCGCTCAGGCTGTCGACGGATCCTTCTCGATCTTCACGGTTCCCGTGATATCTGAGCCTCAGGTTGTTCAGTAACATGATCTACTGGCTCAGGCTCATCCAACTGTACTTGACTACTTTGTCCTTCTTCTGGATTCTCATCCAGCTTTATTTCTCTCCCACTGGCCTCTTGCAGAAGAAATTCCTTCTCAAGAAAAATAGCCGTCCGAGCAACAAATACTTTGTTCTCTTTGGGATCGTAGAAATAATAACCCTTTGTTTCCTTAGGGTAACCGACAAAGATACATTTCTCAGATCTGCTCTCTAGTTTCCCAGAGGCGAGCTTTTTGACATAAGCCTCGCAACCCCAGATCTTAATAAATGTCAAGCTCGGCTGTTTCCCATACCATAACTCATATGGAGTCTTCGAAACGGCCTTGGATGGCACTCGGTTTAGTACCTTTGCAGCTGTTTCCAGTGCAAATCCCCAAAAGGAGTAAGGTAGAGTAGCCTGACTCATCATAGAACGAACCATATCCAGTAAGGTTCTATTTCTCCTCTCGGACACACCATTCCATTGCGGTGTTCCTGGCGGAGTGAGCTGTGAGATAATCCCACACTCCTTCAGATAGTCAGTAAACTCATGACTCAAGTATTCTCCACCTCGATCTGAACGAAGTGCCTTGATATTTCGGCCTAGCTGATTTTGTACTTCATTTTTGAACTCTTTGAACTTGTCAAAAGATTCACTCTTATGTCTCATTAGATAGACATAACCATACCTACTGAAATCATCAGTAAAGGTAATGAAGTATGAATAGCCACCTCTGGCATGTTTACTAAATGGCCCACACACATCACTGTGAATGAGGTCAAGTAAACCTGAAGCCCTTTGACCTTTATTGGAAAAAGGAGACTTCGTCATTTTACCCATTAAACAAGCTTTGCATGTATCAAGCTCCTCATAGGAGAATGATCCCAGCAGTCCATGGTCATGCAACCGATTAATGCGCTTCTTGTTAATATGGCCTAAACGACTATACCATAGCAAGGTGCTGTCATCAGCATACTTGGCTTTCTTAATATCAATTTGTTGTATAGAACATTCCATGTCCAACATGAATAACCCATTGTTAATCGACCCAGTAGCATAAACAATATTATCAAAAGAAATATAACACTTTGAAATCTTGCATTCAAAGGAAAACCCTTTCCTGACAAGAGCAGGAATAGAGATAATATTCTTAGTTATGCTCGGTACAAAATAACAATTGTCTAGTTCTAATACAAGACCAGATGGTAAAGAGATGTGATAAACTCCTACAGCAACAGCAGCAACCCGTGCCCTGTTTCCTACTCATAGGTCCACCTCATGCTGTCCCACCTGTCTTCTTCTCTTGAGTTCCTGTACATTTGAACAAATGTGAACTCCACATGCAGTGTCTAACACCCATGAAATAGAAGAAGATAACATGACTTCAGTCACGTAAATACCTGAGCCAGAAGAGAAAGAGTTGCTTCCCTTCTTCTCTCCTTGGAGCGCTTTACAGTCCTTTCTCCAGTGACCTAGCTGGCCACAATGGAAACATCTGTATTCCTTTGACCGCTTGACCTTTTGTTTCAGAGCCTTGTTGTAGCTCTTGACAGGGGCTTTGCCCTTCTTCCCCTTCTTCTTGTTCCTTGAAGGAACCATTAGGACAGAGGATGAAGGCGTTCCCTTCTCACGAGACTGAGTTTGCTCAGTAGTCAAGAGCATGTTCAGTAACTCTGCAGGCGTACAGTCGATCTTGTTCATATTAAAATTAATGATGACTGGATCAAAAGAGGCCGGGAGAGACTGCAGGATGATGTCTACAACAAGCTCCTGATTGATGGTATGTCCCAGTTTCTCTAGAGCCTCCTTGTACCCAATCATCTTGAGCACGTGAGCTCCCACTGGACTCCCTTCAGTCAGTTTGCTCTGAAAGAAAAGTTTCGTCAAATTATAGCGTTCAGTCCTTGCCTGTGCAGCATACAGCAGCTTGAGGTTTGCTATAATTTCTATAGCTGACAAATCCTCATGCTGACGCTGCAGCTGTGGCGTCATAGACGCTAGCATAAGGCAAGCGACGTCAATGCTATCATTGACATGCTTTTCATAAGCTTCCCGAACCGCCCTTGCGGCGTTCGCAGCGGGTTGAGGTGGTATAGCCGTCTCGAGGACATACAGTTTCCTCTAAGCCTTAAGAACAATCTTAAGGTGTCCGTACCAGTCTGAGAAGTTTGGCCCAGCAAACTTCTCCCTTTCCAGTAGGGATCGCACATTGAAGGTTGTGGTGTTCGTTGCTGCAGTAATCTACAACAATGCAAGAACAGCAAGGTCAGTATCAATGTTAGAATCAATTCAGGACTTAAGAATGATTCTTTTCTCACTATTTTATCTGGCTGAAAAATCCAGCAAAACAGCCCGAAAAAGTAAAACTCTTTTAGTGAGATGGGATCCAGATTTCATACTTGGTCTCCGCGTCCCGCTCAGGCGAGATAAGATGCACAGAGAGTACAAGCACTAATTTCTGGTAGGCAATCCCTGCCAATCGCCAACCCGTGCGATTCCCCTTCATCTGGGCAATCCAGCAGACTGTGCCAACTGAGTTGGTACAACACAGTCTCTGATCCCTCAGATGGCTGCCTCCATATGGTATGCTCAATATGTAGCCTACATGGTCAAGCTGACCCGACCTACTCCCTGGACCACCACGTGCTATGCTGAGCAACGAGAAGCGATAAATCCCTTCTCTGTAACACGCAGGTGTAATCACACACCGTCTGAAGATTGATGGGCGTGCCCACTGAGTGGGTACAACACGGCCCCAACGATAGTCAGAACAGTGAGGTTTCGCGTCAGAAGGCTTACGTGCTTGATATTTAACGTTGGATTTTAACGGTCCTTTTATCTTCTTACTATCATTCAAACCCTATGGTGATAGCAGAAGAATAAATCATGCAGTTATTAAATTACTTAAACAGTAAATTAAAAGCATGATGATCTTATGTGGTAAAAGCCCATTAAGCCTAAGTAAGACCTTAATTAACTTAAGTCTTCACTTGAGCTCTTCTTGGGTCTTTTGCATTTCCTCTGGCCCAACCCGGGCCCAAGCGCCCACTGCAGCTTAGGTGCGCCCACCAGGTAAAATGCGCCTTTACTAGAGTCGAACCCTAGACCTCCCACTGGTGAAGCCACTTGCTGCATGCGCCTCCGCCAAGTGTGCTCTGTGCTCATGTCTGATTAAATTACAATTTAATCTATCTAGACATGATTGACACGCAGGTCAATTACACTTTATAAATTAATTAAAATGTGATGCGCAGATCACAATAAAAATTTACAAATAATACTCCAGGCACGCAGGCCCCAGCACAGCACACATTAAAATTAGGCAGCCCACATAAGATTAAATAGACAATCATCACGTTATACAAACATCATGTGATCCAAACAAGAAAATAAAATTTTTGAAAAACCCATTGGCTTCATTTTATTTCCTTATGTGCCCTACTACCTTACAATGGTCCATTAATAGGGATCCACTCATCAGACCTAGTCAGACCCACTGCCCTTGCATGCACCAAGTCATAACCGACTTGAGTCGACCTCATGGTCAACAATGCATTCGTGAAGGGCTGAACGTCCCTCATAAGTTTGGGCAAGCGGGTGTGACCCCGGGCCTTAATCATGGGCGTTCATCTGGTTGTCTCAAGCAGACATCGCTACACGCCTTTCTGCAGTCGACCTATAGCCACCTCATGCTTGCGCATAGGTGCCATCTGGTCGACCCATCTAGGCTGTCAGATGGTCTGATCAGACTGTCGGGTCTAGACTGGACGATGACTTCAACCCTAATAACCCGTCTAGGCTGTCAGATGGCCATACACTTTCTCAATCATCTTATCCAGGGGGCCCCTATAGAACATCACACTCCAATCAAGGAGACGGCAATCCTATATCTATCACTAGTGCCCTAACATGACTCATGTTCATTATCCAAGATAGTCTATAACCATTATGTTTCAAATGATATTGAACTACCTCAAAACAATGCCAATCATCATTTAGAAACACAAGTGATCTCAAGTCAGAGGAAATATGCCACTTGTTCGCATATAAGGATTATTCACATTGTGACAAGCAATTGAATATCCTAAGTAGGGTCTGTCTAGTACATCCAATGTACCCATGAGTCTACATCTTATTCCATGCTCGAAGCATCCTATAAGACTAGAACACATATTAGTCTCAATCATATCAAGGCTGTCTCATGTTCACCAAGATATCTCGACTAAGGACAATACTGCATGTCAGCCAAGCTGAACAGCATTGAGACATTATTCAGAAGTATACATATTGCAGCAGATGATGTAACAACCTGAATAACAACCATTGCCTTTATAAACATAGAGTTTATACATGATACTGATATAATCCCAAGGCCTCAAACATTAGCCTTAAGGGCATACCCCAACACAAGGCTCACACCTACCGCGTTCAATGATAGCAATTTCTGGGCTGAACTGACCGATCTAAGACCCTTTGACACCTGGACAGCTAGAGCCACCTGCCTCAGGAACCCTGTTTTGAAGTATGTGCATCGTGTCATGGCACATACTATCTTTGGATGAGGAGAGTCTGATGGCTTAGTCAGAGCATTTGAGCTTCAGTTTCTTTGGGCTATGTTGTATGGGGTCCGCCTCAACACTGCTTTTCACTTTGCCCGACAACTCCAGAAGGTATCAAGGGCACCAAAAGGTGCAATAGCTCTCGGGGGACTTCTAACCCCTATCGCTCACGCAGTAGGGATTCATCCCTACTAAATGGAGCAAGCCCGGGGCAACTGCCGACTTGATCTTCATTCCTGCATTTCGATGCGGATGATAGTGAAGGAAGGTGAACTTTACAGCTTGATCTTCCCCGGGAGCGATGTGAAGTTGCCGCTGCCAAACCCAGCACGCACCACAATTCGTGAGCGGCGGAACTGGAGAGTAGAAGCAGTTGAAGATGTGGATGTGCCTCTTGCAACTGAACCACCGCAACCTATTCAGCAGCGCCCTTCTACCCAGCTCGACCGCATTGAGGCCTATGTCCCTTTTATCCGGGATGCACAGGAAGAGACTCATCTGTTTGTCTCTGAAGGCAATTACCGGATCCAACAACTTGAGACAGAAGTGGAGCACATATTTTATAGTCTGTGCATGAACTTCAAGCGAGACTCCATCGACGCTGGGGATGAGCTTCTTTGGTTTCACTGTCACTTGGTCAGCTTTTTGTTTTTCCAGTAGTTTATTTTAGTTATTAGTTTTCATCTGTCTTCTTTTAGTTTATTACATTCTTAGTTGCATGTTTTAGTTTTCTTAGTTGTGTCAACATCTATAGTGTCTTACCCAACCCCACTCTTTTCATTCATGATATTTGCTTAGTCTTTTAGTATTGCATTGTTCTATGCCTACTTGATTGCTTGGGATAGGAATCTTGACTTTTATCTGCCAATGGTCTATAATGGTTATGTTTTGCACATATGATTCTTTGATTTACTGTAGTTGATTGATGTAATTAACCCGATTAATTGTTGGTGGAATCTTGAAGAGTATGCTTCTTATTTCACCATAGCCTTGATATGCATCTCATGGGTAGAAAGTGATTGTATCTAGTTTCTGTCTCTACTTTATTTGTGCACTTTGTCATGTGGGTTAGAAATAATAATGGTGGTACCAAAGTGTTCTTGTGTTGGGGTATGCCCTTAAGGCTAATGTTTGAGGCCTTTGGGATGATTTCAGTATCATGTATAAACTATGTATAAGTTTATAAAGGCAATGGTTGTTATTCAGGTTGTTACATTATCTGCTGTTATTATGTATACTTCTGAATAATGTCTCAATGGTGTTCAGCTTGGCTGACATTAGCATTGTCCTTAGTCGAGATATCTTGGTGAACATGAGACAGCCTTGATATGATTGAGACTAATATGTGTTCTAATCTTATAGGATGCTTCGAGCATAGAATAAGATGTAGACTCATAGGTGCATTGGATGTACTGGACAGACCCTACTTAGGATATTCAATTGTTTGTCACAATGTGAATAATCCTTATATGCAAGCAAGTGACATATTTCCTCTGACTTGAGATCGCTTGTGTTTCTAAATGATGATTGGCATTGTCTTGAGGTAATTCAATATCATTTGAAATATAATGGTTATAGATTATCTTGGATAATGAGCATGAGTCATGTTAGGACACTAGTGATAGATATAGGATTGCCTCTCCTTGTTGGAGTGTGATGTTCTAAAGGGGCCCCCTGGATGAGATGATTGAGAAAGTGTATGGCCATACCCAGATGACTATGTTCATCTGATCTAATCATTTTCATCATATTGGAATTACAGGCTTGACACGCTTGTCCAATGAGAACGTCCAGTGGCAAAGGATACATGTATGTCAAGTGAATTGGATTCACACTTGTGCTATGGTTTGGGTGTAGTCTTGGAAGACTCTTTCCTTCATATCGGGAGACAGTGATGTGTTGCTAGATACCCCTCTCTGATCGTGATAACGTAAGTTATCGTTACCGACATTGAAGGAAACCCTTAGGGTCGCACAATTTGATGATATGGCTTACTTATGTCAGATCGTGTGGACTGAATGGTTTTGGTTCAGTTTAAAGGAGTTTAAACTCTGATTGGAAGTGAGATCTGGTCTGATCATGTTTGATTGATTAGGGCTTGAGATCGGTAAGCTTCGATCGGGAGAATTGATGCTTGATCGATGAGATCAAGAGCATCAAGAGATGTGTGGTTAGATCTTGAGCCATTTGGTTCAATTAGATCTAGACCAAGGCTTGGTTCGATTTGGTCTTTGAACCAAAGTGAATTGAACCGGTTCACATGGTGAACGTATGGTTCGATTGAGAGATGAGTTTCGATGGTTACGTGGGAGTTAAAGTAAGAGTAAAACACTTACTATATTTGGAAGGCATGATTCCTTTTGGAAACCCCCCACGGTTTCGAACGTGGAGACGCTCTCTCTCTCGCCCTCTTCCTCTCGTGCGTGTATTGCCTCCACGAAAGGGAAGAAGTTTCGCCAGCCAAAGGGGTGAACACATCTCCTCATACACGATCAGGATACCTTGGCGTTTTTGCTAGCACAAGGGACGCGCAAGGAAGCAAGTTCCATCACCTTGTGTGCGACTTCTTTGGAGGAGAGCCACTCGCCCTCTATCTTCTTCCAAGCCGCCACTCATGGCCATGGTAACATCTTCACTTGTTTTAAGCAAGTCTTAATGTTGATCATATGATTAAGCCATACAATCATGAAACCTAAAATTTCCGCTGCCTATGAAAATTTTATATGCGCCTATGACCTAGGTTTCGCCACTTTCAATTGGTATCAGAGCATGTGTTTTGGCTTGATCCATATGATTGCAAATTTTGTGATCCATGTTTGTTATAAGCTTATGGTAGATCTACTACATGCGCATCTTTTGGGCATCATGTGAAAATATAGTTCATGGTTTAGAACTACATGTATCTTGTTTTCTTCCAAGCTTGCGCATGTATGATGCTTGTTTGCGCATAGGGAGAAGTTTTTATCAAAAACTTATTGTCTTGCGCGCCCCTCACCTAGATCTCTAAAGCGCCTACTTTATATACTTAGACGGGTTACTAGGGTTGAAGTCGTCAGTCTAGTCTGGACCCAACAGCCTGATCAGACCATCTGACAGCCTAGATGGGTCGGCCAGATAGCACCTATGCGCAAGCATACAGGTGGCTAAAGGCCGACTGCAGAAGGGCGTGTAGCGATGTCTGATTGAGGCGCCTAGTGAATGATCATGATTAAGGCCCGGGGTCACACCCGCCTGCCAGAAATCATGTGGGACGTTTAGCCCTTAAGGCATGCATAGTTGACCACTAGGTCAACACAAGTCAGTTATGACTGGGTGCATGCAAGGGCAGTGGGTCTGACTTGGTCTGATGAGTGGATCCCTATTAATGGACAGTTGTAAGGTAGTAGGGCATATAAGGAAATAAAATTGATGCCATGGGTTTTTCAAAAATTTTATTTTCTGATTGGATCACATGTATGCTTATTTAACCTGATTGGGTGTCTATTTAATCTTATGTGGGCTGCCCTTTTATTTGTGTGCTGTGCTGGGGCCTGCGTGCCTGGAATTAATTTTATAAATTTTATTGTGATCTGCGAATCACATTTCAATTTATGAAAAATGTATAATTGACCTGCGTGTCAAACCATGTCTAGATAGATTAAAATGTAATTTGATTAGACATGAGCACTGAGCACACATGGCAGAGGCGCTTGCAGCAAGTGGCTTCACCAGGTGGGAGGTCTAGAGTTCGACTCTAGAACAGGCGCAACCAATCTGGTGGGCGCATGCATTTGGACTGCAGAGGGCGCTTGGGCCCGGGCTGGGCCAGATGAAGTGAAAGAGACCCATAAAGAGCTCAAGTGAAAACTTGTGTAAAACTAGGGTTTTTACTTAGGCTTAATGGGCATTTACCACATAAGATAATTGTGCTTTCAATTTACTGTTTTAAGTAAGATTAGCACATGCATGATTTATTCTTTTGCTATCACCATAGATATTGCATGATAGTAAGAAGATTAAATGGACCGTTAAAATCCAACGTCAAATATCAAGCACGAAAGCCTTCTGACGCGAAACCTCACTGTTCTGACTATCGTTGGGGCCGTGTTGTACCCACTCAGTGGGCACGCCCATCTATCTTCAGACGGTGTGTGATTACACCTGCGTGTTACAGAGAAGGTATTTATCGCTTCTCGTTGCTCAGCATAGCACTGTTGGGGTATGCCCTTAAGCCTAATGTTTGAGGCCTTGGGAATGTATCAGTATCATGTAATAAACTCTTATGTTTATAAAGGCATGGTTGTTATTCAGGTTGTTACCTTGTCTGCTGTAATAAGTGTACTTCTGAATAATGTCTCAAAGCTGTTCAGCTAGGCTGACATGCAGTAAAGTCCTTAGTCGAGATATCTTGGTGAACATGAGACAGCCTTGATATGATTGAGACTAATATGTGTTCTAATCTTATAGGATGCTTCGAGCATGGAATAAGATGTAGACTCATGGGTACATTGGATGTACTGGACAGACCCTACTAGGATTTTCAATTGTTTGTCACAATGTGAATATTCCTTGATTGCGACAAGTGGCACATTTCCTCTGACTTGAGATCACTTGTGTTTCTAAATGATGATTGTCATTGTTTTGAGGTAGTTCAATGTCATTTGAAACATAATGATTATAGACTATCTTGGATAATGAACTTGAGTCAGGTTAGGGCACTAGTGATAGACAAAGGATTGCCGTCTCCTTGTTTAAGGAGTGTGATGTTCTTAAGGGGCCCCCTGGATGAGATGATTGAGAAAGTGTATGGCCATACCCAGGTGACAGTGATCATCTGATCTAATCATGCTCATCATATTGGAGTTACAAGCTTGACACGCTTGTCCAATAAGAACATCCAGTGGCAAAGGACATATGTATGCCTAGTGAAGTTGATTCACACTTGTGCTGTTTTTGGGTGTAGTCTTGGAAGACTCTTTCCTTTATATCGGGAGACAGTGATGTGTTGCTAGATACCCCTCACTGATCGTGATAACGTGAGTTATCGTTACCGACATTTAAAGGAAACCCTTAGGGTCGCACAATTTGATGATATGGCTTACTTAAGTCAGATCGTGTGGACTGAATTGTTTGAGTTTAGTTTAAAGGGATTTAATCTCTGATTGTAAGTGAGATCTGGTCTGATCATGTTTGATTGATTGGGGCTTGAGATCGGTAAGCTTCGATTGAGAGATTGGATGCTAGATCGATGAGATCAAGAGCATCAAGAGATCAACGGTTAGATCTGGAGCCTTAGGGTTTAATTTAGATCTAGACTGGATTGCTTGGCTTGGTTCTTAAACCGAACCAAAATTGAACCGGCTCATTAAAGAGCGCTTGGTTCAAATAGAGAACAATTTGCGATTGGGAAAGGTTCATGGTCGCATGAAGAAGTGGCTTACTATTTTTTAGAAGCCATGTTCACACGTCTCATGTCGCCACTTGCGCTCTCCTATTCTTGCTCTCGCCCCTTCCTCTCGTCACAACAAGTATTCTCGTGTGGTGAAGGCGGACGAGGAGTAGAAGAAGTTTTTCGCCAAGCAGGTCATCTCATCTCCCTTCACGGATTGGGACTCTTGGAGAGCTTTGCTAGCACAAAGATCGACAAGGAGAAAGTCTTTCTCATCTTGTGTGCGTCATCTCTGGAGGAAAGCCATTTCGCTTTCTGCTTCCAAGACGCCATCTAGAAATGGCATCGGTATGATTTCTTTCTTGCATACAAAAGATTTAATGTTGATTATATAAGATGCATTCGATCCCTAGAAACCCCTTCCGCTGAATTCCATATGCGCCTATTAGGGTTTCACCGCCCCTCTAAGGGAATTTTCAATTGGTATCAGAGCCTAGGTTCTATGCATCTTTTTATGATTGCTTAACCTTTTGTGATCCTTGTTTGCGATTATATGCTTAGATCTAACCTACATGCGAAAGTTACATGTTAAGTTTGCATATTCGAATCTTGATGAATGTTTTCTTGGCGCATGTTGTTGGCGCATGCTTTATGTTTTCTTCAAAACTACTTGACATGCGCGACACACTCTAGATCTAAGGCCTTGTAGTAAACCCTTAGACGGGTTATTAGGGTTGAAGTCACCCCCTAGGTTGGATCCAAAAGTCTGATCAGACCATCTGACAGCCTTGATGGGTTGACCAGGTAGCACCTGTGCGCAAGCACGTGGTGGCTACAGGTCGACTGCAGACAGGCATGTAGCGATGTCTGATTGAGACAACCGATGAACGCACATGAGTTAGGCCCGGGGTCACACCCGCTTGCCAGACCTCATTGTGGTCGTTCAGCCCTGGCGCATGCATGGTTGACCTTATGGTCGACTCAAGTCAGTTAGGACTTGGTGCATGCAAGGGCAGTGGATCTGACTAGGTTGGATGAGTGGATCCCTAGTAATGGACCGTTGTAAGGTTGTAGGGCACATAAGCAAAATAAAATTGATGCCCATGGGGTTTTTCGAAAATTTTATTTTAATGATTGGATCACATGTTAATCGATGCCATGTGAATGTTTATTTAATCTTATGTGGGCTGCCCGAGTTTAATGTGTGCTGTGCTGGGGCCTGCGTGCCTGGTTTATTTTGTAAATTAATTTTATATTGTGATCTGCGCATCACATTGGTTTAATTTATAAAATGTAATTGACCTGCGTGTCAATCTTGTCTAGATAGTTAAATTTGTAATTTAATTAGACAAGAGCACAGAGCACACTTGGCAGAGGCGCATGCAGCAAGTGGCTTGACCAGGTGGGAGGTCTAGGGTTCGACCCTAGGACCTGGCGCATATTCCTGGTGGGCGCACCAGAGCTGCAGATGGCGCTTGGGCCCTGGTTTGGGCCAGATGAGCAGCAAAAGCCCCATGAAGAAAAAGCAAGTGAAGACTTAAGTTAATTAAGGTCTTACTTAGGTTATGGGCTTTTACCACATAAGATCCATGCTTTCTTTTATTGTTTATATAAGTAGAACAGCATGTTTTAATTTATCTTCTGCTATCACCATAGGAATTGCATGATAGTGAAGAAGATAATAGACCGTTAAAATCCAACGCTAAATATCAAGCTCGTAAGCCTTCTGACGCGAAACCTCACTGTTCTGACTATCGTTGGAGCCGTGTTGTACCCACTCAGTGGGCACGTCCATCTATCTTCAGACGGTGTGGGATTACACCTGTGTGTTACAGAGTAGGGATTTATCCCTTCTCGTTGCTCAGCATAGCACATGGTGGTCCAGGGAGTAGGTCGGGTCAGCTTGACCATGTAGGCTACATATGTGGCGCATATGGTAGCACATGGGGGCAGCCATCTGTGGGGTCAGAGATTGTGTTGTACCAACTCAGTTGGCACAGTCTGCTGGACTGCCCAGATGAAGGGGAATCGCACGGGTTGGCGATCGGCAGGGACTGCCTACCGGAGATTAGTGCTTGTACTCTCTGTGCATCTTATCTCGCCTGAGCGGGACGCGGAGACCAAGTATGAAATCCGGATCCTATCTCACTAAAAGAGTGTTTACTCTTTCGGACTGTTTAATGGATTTTTCAGTCAGATAAAATAGTGAGAAAAAGAATCTTTCTTAAGTCTTGATTGATTCTTAACATTGATACTGACCTTGCTGTTCTTGCATTGTTATAGATACCTGCAGCAACGAACACCATGAACTTCAATGTGCGATCCCTACTGGAAAGGGAGAAGTTTGCTGGGCCGAACTTCTCTGACTGGTTTGGACACCTTAAGATTATTCTTAAGGCAGAGAGGAAACTGTATGTCCTCGAGACGGCGATACCGCCTCAGCCCGCTCCGAACGCCGCAAGGGCGGTTCGGGAAGCCTATGAAAAGCACGTCAATGATAGCATTGATGTCGCTTGCCTGATGTTAGCGTCTATGACGCCACCGCTGCAGCGTCAGCATGAGGATATGTCTGCTATAGACATGATAGCAAACCTCAAGATGCTGTATGCTGCACAGGCGAGGACTGAACGCTATAATTTGACGAAGCTCTTCTTTCAGAGCAAACTGGCTGAAGGGAGCCCAGTAGGAGCTCACGTGCTCAAGATGATTGGGCACAAGGAAGCTCTAGAGAAACTGGGGCATACCATCAACCAGGAGCTTGCTGTGGATATTATTCTGCAGTCTCTCCCGCCTTCATTCGACGCGTTCATTATTAATTTTAATATGAACAAAATCGATTGTACTCCGGCAGAGCTGCTGAATATGCTCCTCACTACTGAGGAGACTCTGAAGGGAAAGCCTTCGACCTCTGTCTTAATGGTTCCTTCCAGGAACAAGAAGAAGGGGAAGAAGGGCAAAGCCCCTGTCAAGAGCTACAGCAAGGCTCTGAAGCAGAAGGTGAAGCGGTCCAAGGAATACAGGTGTTTCCATTGTGGCCAGCTAGGTCACTGGAAAAAGGACTGTAAAGCGCTCCAAGGAGATAAGAGGGGAAGCTTCGCTTCTGGCTCAGGTATTTATGTGACTGAGGTCATGTTTTCTTCTTCTATATCATGGGTGTTGGACACTGCATGTGGAGTTCACATTTGTTCAAATGTGCAGGAACTCAAGAGAAGAAGACAGGTGGGACAGCATGAGGTGGACCTATGCGTTGGAAACGGGGCACGGGTTGCTGCTGTTGCTGTAGGAGACTATTTCATTTCTTTACCATCTGGAATTGTATTGGAACTAGACAATTGTTACTTTGTTCCCTGCATTACTAAGAATATTATCTCCATTCCTGCTCTTGTCAGGAAAGGATTTTCCTTTGAATGCAATATTTCAAAGTGTGTTTTATCTTATGATAATATTGTTTATGCAACTGGTTCAATTAATAATGGGTTATACATGTTGGACATGGAATGTTCTATACAGAAAATTGATATTAAGAAAGCCAAGAATGCTGATGACAGCACCTTGCTATGGCATAGTCGTTTAGGCCATATTAACGAGAAACGCATTAAGCGGTTGCATGATCATGGACTGCTGGGATCATTCTCCTGTGAGGAGATTGATACATGCAAGGCTTGTTTAATGGGTAAAATGACGAAGTCACCTTTTCCTCACAAAGGTCAAAGGGCTTCAGGTTTACTTGACCTTATACACAGTGATGTGTGTGGGCCATTTAGTAAACATGCCAGAGGTGGCTATCAGTACTTCATTACCTTTACTGATGATTTCAGTAGATATGGGTATGTCTATTTAATGAGACATAAAAGTGAATCTTTTGACAAGTTCAAAGAGTTCAAGAATGAAGTACAAAATCAGCTAGGCCGAAATATCAAGGCACTTCGCTCAGATCGAGGTGGAGAATACCTAAGTCATGCGTTTACTGACTATTTAAAGGAGTGTGGGATTATCTCACAGCTCACTCCGCCAGGAACACCGCAATGGAATCGTGTGTCCGAGAGGAGAAATAGAACGTTACTTGATATGGTTCGTTCTATGATGAGTCAGGCTACTCTTCCATATTCCTTTTGGGGTTTTGCACTGGAAACAGCTGCAAAAGTACTAAACCGAGTGCCATCCAAGGCCGTTTCTAAGACCCCATATGAATTATGGTATGGGAAACAGCCGAGCTTGACATTTATCAGGATCTGGGGCTGCGAGGCTTATGTCAAAAAGCTCGCCTCTGGGAAACTAGAGAGCAGATCTGACAAATGTATCTTTGTCGGTTACCCTAAGGAAACTAAGGGTTATTATTTCTTCGATCCCAAAGAGAACAAGGTATTTGTTGCTCGGACGGCCATATTTCTTGAGAAGGAGTTTCTTCTGCAAGAGGCCAGTGGGAGAGAAATAAAGCTGGATGAGAATCCAGAGGAAGGACAAAGTGATCAAGCACAGTTGGATGAGCCTGAGCCGGTAGATCAGGATATTGAACAACCTGAGGCTCAAATATCACGGGAACCGCGAAGATCGGGAAGGATTCGTCGACAGCCTGAGCGCTATGACGGAGTCTACATCATTGATAATGATGAACCCCTCACTTATGCGGATGCGGTCAGTGGACCGGAGTCAGCGAGATGGCTTGAAGCTATGCGCGCCGAGATGGACTCCATGTCAGATAACCAAGTCTGGGATTTGGTTGATCCGCCTCCGGGAGTAATCCCTATAGGCTGTAAATGGATCTTCAAGAAAAAGATTGACATGGATGGTAACGTAGTTACCTATAAAGGCAGGCTAGTTGCGAAAGGTTTCAAACAAATCTACGGGATAGATTATGATGAAACTTTCTCACCTGTAGCTATGTTTAAGTCTATTCGGATTCTTTTCGCGATAGCTGCATATTATGATTATGAGATTTGGCAAATGGATGTGAAAACAGCTTTCCTGAATGGAAATCTGGATGAGGATGTGTACATGACACAACCAGAAGGTTTCACTGATCCATCAGATCGTCATAAGATATGCAAGTTAAAGAAGTCTATTTATGGACTTAAGCAGGCATCAAGAAGCTGGAACATTCGTTTTGATGAATCAGTCACTGAATTTGGTTTCATCAAGAACGAGGATGACCCGTGTGTATATAAGAGGTTTAGTGGGAGCGTAATTACTTTCCTAGTCCTCTACGTCGATGATATCTTGATCATTGGAAACGACATTCCTGAAATGCATGCTGTTAAAGCATGGTTAAAGAAATGTTTCCAGATGAAAGATTTAGGAGAAGCAGCCTATGTGTTAGGTGTGAAGATCTACAGGGATAGATCTAAGAGGCTTCTCGGGTTGTGCCAGAGTACTTGTTGGGGTATGCCCTTAAGCCTAATGTTTGAGGCCTTGGGAATGTATCAGTATCATGTAATAAACTGTTATGTTTATATAGGCATGGTTGTTATTCAGTTAGCTACATTGTCTGCTGCAATATATGTTCTTCTGAATAATGTCTCAAAGCTGTTCAGCTGGGCTGACATGCTGTTGTGTCCTTAGTCGATATATCTTGGTGAACATGAGACAGCCTTGATATGGTTAAGACTAATATGTGTTCTAATCTTATAGGATGCTTCGAGCATGGAATAAGATGTAAACTCATGGGTACATTGGATGTACTGGACAGACCCTACTAGGATGTTCAATTGTTTGTTGCAATGTGAATAATCTTTGAATATGACAAGTGGCACATTTCCTCTGACTTGAGATCACTTGTGTTTTCTAAATGATGATTGTCATTGTTTTGAGGTAGTTCAATATCATTTGAAACACAATGGTTATAGGCTATCTTGGATGGTGAGCTTGAGTCATGTTAGGGCACTAGTGATAGACATAGGATTGCCGTCTCCTTGTTTAAGGAGTGTGATGTTCTAAAGGGCCCCCTGGATGAGATGATTGAGAAAAGAGTATGGCCATACCCAGGTGACAGTGTTCATCTGATCTAATCATGCTCATCATATTGGAGCTACAAGCTTGACACGCTTGTCCAATAAGAATATCAAGTGGCAAAGGAATTATGCATGCCTTGTGAATTGATTCACACTTGTGCTGTGTTTTGGGTGTAGTCTTGGAAGACTTTTTTCTTTATATCGGGAGACAGTGATGTGTTGCTAGATACCCCTCACTGATCGTGATAACGTGAGTTATCGTTACCGACATTTAAAGGAAACCCTTAGGGTCGCACAATTTGATGATATGGCTTACTTAAGTCAGATCGTGTGGACTGAATTGTTTGGGTTCAGTTTAAAGGGATTTAATCTCTGATTGTGAGTGAGATCTGGTCTGATCATGTTTGATTGATTAGGGCTTGAGATCGGTAAGCTTCGATTGAGAGATTGGATGCTAGATCGATCAGATCAGAAGCATCAAGAGATTAACGGTCAGATCTGGAGCCTTAGGGTTTATTTGAGATCTAGACTAGATCATTGGCTTGATTGGTTCTTAAACCGAACCAATGTGAACCGGCTCATGAAATGAGCGCATGGTTCATGGGGAGAGGAGTTGGCGACATGTTCACTTGGCGTGAACGTTGGAGTGAAGTGTGGTGGCTATTTTTAGTAACCACGATCTCCACTTGGAGATGTTGTTCACGACCGAATAGAGTGCTCTCTATTCTCGCCTCTCGCCCATATTCTCTCTCGACGTTTTCGTGTGTGTGGCGACGTCTTGAAGGTAGAGGAGGATTCGGCCAAGAGAAGGATCATCTCTTCCATCCCTTTCACTCGATCAAGGACTCCAAGGAACCTTGCTAGCACAAGGAGCACCAAGGGATAAGCGCATCTTCATCTTGTGTGCGAGACTTTGGAGAAGAGGCGATTGCATCTTTACTTCCAAGGCGCCATCTTGAAATGGCATCGGTATGAATTTATTTTCATGCATATAAAGTTGATTATTTTACATGTATGAGATCCTATGAAACCCTAGTATCCGCTGCATATCTTACTTGCGCCACCATAGGGTTTTCGCCCCCCCTTTGGTTAGGGGAACCTTCAATTGGTATCAGAGCTGGTCTATGCATGTTTTATGATTGCTTTAGCCATTTTTGTGATCCTTGTTTGCTTAGATCTATACATGCGAAATTCATCTTTAGTTGAAGCATTATATGCGAAAATTAAATATGTATAGTTGGCGCATGTTTTTGTGGCGCTTAGTTTGTTTTTGTTAAAAACATTTCACTTGCGCGATCTCACTTAGATCTAAGCGCCTGCTGTAAACCCTTAAACGGGTTAGTAGGGTTGAAATCACCCCCTAGGTCAGATCCAATCAGTCTGATCAGACTATCTGACAGCCTTGATGGGTCGACTGGATAGCACCTTGGCGCAAGCTTGAGGTGGCTATAGGTCGACTGCAGACAGGCGTGTAGCGATGTCTGATTGAGACGACCATTGAACGCACCTGAGTTAGGCCCGGGGTCACACCCGCTTGCCGGACCTCAGCGTGGTCGTTCAGCCCTTGGCGCATGCATGGTTGGCCTTTTGGTCGACTCAAGTCAGTTAGGACTTGGTGCATGCAAGGGCAGTGGATCTGACTAGGTTGGATGAGTGGATCCCTATTAATGGACCGTTGTAAGGTTGTAGGGCATATAAGAAAATTAAAATTGAAGCCTATGGGGTTTTTCGAAAATTTTAATTTTTATGGATCACATGATTTTTGAATGATGCCATATGTTTGTCTATTTACTCTTATGTGGGCTGCCCATATTAATTGTGTGCTGTGCTGGGGCCTGCGAGCCTGGAATTATGGTTGTAAATTAATTATTGTGATCTGCGTATCACATTGTTTTAATTTATAAAATGTTATTGACCTGCGTGTCAATCTTGTCTAGATAGTTAAATTTGTAATTTAATTAGACAAGAGCACAAAGCACACTTGGCAGAGGCGCTTGCAGCAGTGGCTGGACTAGGTGGGAGGTCTAGGGTTCGACCCTATGACCTGGCGCAAATTCCTGGTGGGCGCACCAGAGCTGCAGATGGCGCTTGGGCCCAGGTTTGGGCCAGATGAGCAGCAAAAGGCCCTATAAAGAAAAGCAAGTCAAGACTTAAGTTAAATTAAGGTCTTACTAGGGCTATGGGCTTTTACCACATAAGATTCATGCTTTCTTTTATTATTGTTTAAATATTAGAACTGCATGATTAGTTTATCTTCTGCTATCACCATAGGAATTGCATGATAGTGAAGAAGATACAAAGACCGTTAAAATCCAACGCTAAAATATCAAGCTCGTAAGCCTTCTGACGCGAAACCTCACTGTTCTGATTATCGTTGGAGCCGTGTTGTACCCACTCAGTGGGCACATCCATCTATCTTCAGACGGTGTGGGATTACACCTGTGTGTTACAGAGTAGGGATTTATCCCTTCTCGTTGCTCAGCATAGCACATGGTGGTCCAGGGAGTAGGTCGGGTCAGCTTGACCATGTAGGCTACATATGTGGCGCATATGGTAGCACATGGAGGCAGCCATCTGTGGGATCAGAGACTGTGTTGTACCAACTCAGTTGGCACAGTCTGCTGGATTGCCCAGATGAAGGGGAATCGCACGGGTTGGCGATCGGCAGGGACTGCCTACCGGAGATTAGTGCTTGTACTCTCTGTGCATCTTATCTCGCCTGAGCGGGACGCGGAGACCAAGTATGAAATCCGGATCCCATCTCACTAAAAGAGTGTCTACTCTTTCGGACTGTTTAATGGATTTTTCAGTCAGATAAAATAGTGAGAAAAGGAATCTTTCTTAAGTCCTGATTGATTCTTAACATTGATACTGACCTTGCTGTTCTTGCATTGTTGTAGATACCTGCAGCAACGAACACCATGAACTTCAATGTGCGATCCCTACTGGAAAGGGAGAAGTTTGCTGGGCCGAACTTCTCCGACTGGTTCGGACACCTTAAGATCGTTCTTAAGGCAGAGAGGAAACTGTATGTCCTCGAGACGGCAATACCGCCTCAACCCGCTCCGAACGCCGCAAGGGCGGTTCGGGAAGCCTATGAAAAGCACGTCAATGATAGCATTGATGTCGCTTGCCTGATGCTAGCGTCTATGACGCCACCGCTGCAGCGTCAGCATGAGGATATGTCGGCTATAGAGATGATAGCGAACCTCAAGATGCTGTATGCTGCACAGGCGAGGACAGAGCGCTATAATCTGACAAAGCTTTTCTTTCAGAGCAAACTGGCTGAAGGGAGCCCAGTGGGAGCTCACGTGCTCAAAATGATTGGGCACAAGGAGGCTCTAGAGAAACTGGGGCATACCATCAACCAGGAGCTTGCTGTGGATATTATTCTACAGTCTCTCCCGCCTTCATTCGACGCGTTCATTATTAACTTTAATATGAACAAAATCGATTGTACTCCGGCAGAGCTGCTGAATATGCTCCTCACTACTGAGGAGACTCTGAAGGGAAAGCCTTCGACCTCTGTCTTAATGGTTCCTTCTAGGAACAACAAGAAGAAGGGGAAGAAGGGCAAGACCCCTGTCAAGAGCTACAGCAAGGCTCTGAAGCAGAAGGTTAAGCGGTCCAAGGAATACAGGTGTTTCCACTGTGGCCAGCTGGGTCACTGGAAAAAGGACTGTAAAGCGCTCCAAGGAGATAAGAGGGGAAGCATCGCTTCTGGCTCAGGTATATTCGTGACTGAGGTCATGTTTTCTTCTTCTATATCATGGGTGTTGGACACTGCATGTGGAGTTCACATTTGTTCAAATGTACAGGAACTCAAGAGAAGAAGGCAGGTGGGACAGCATGAAGTGGACCTACGCGTTGGAAACGGGGCACGGGTTGCTGCTGTTGCTGTAGGAGACTATTTCATTTCTTTACCATCTGGACTTGTATTGGAACTAAACAGTTGTTATTTTGTTCCCAGTATTACTAAAAATATTATCTCCATTCCTGCTCTTGTCAGGAAGGGTTTTTCCTTTGAATGCAATATTTCAAAGTGTGTTTTATCTTATGATAATATTGTTTATGCAACTGGTTCAATTAGCAATGGGTTATACATGTTGGACATGGAATGTTCTATACAGAAAATTGATATTAAGAAAGCCAAGAATACTGATGACAGCACCTTGCTATGGCATAGTCGTTTAGGCCATATTAACGAGAAACGCATTAAGCGGTTGCATGATCATGGACTGCTGGGATCATTCTCCTACAAGGAGATTGATACATGCAAAGCTTGTTTAATGGGTAAAATGACGAAGTTACCTTTTCCTAACAAAGGACAAAGGGCTTCAGGTTTACTTGACCTTATACACACTGATGTGTGTGGGCCATTTAGTAAACATGCCAGAGGTGGCTATCAGTACTTCATTACCTTTACTGATGATTTCAGTAGATATGGGTATGTCTTTTTAATGAGACATAAAAGTGAATCTTTTGACAAGTTCAAAGAGTTCAAGAATGAAGTACAAAATCAGCTAGGCCGAAATATCAAGGCACTTCGTTCTGATCGAGGTGGTGAATACCTAAGTCATGCGTTTACTGACTATTTGAAGGAGTGTGGGATTATCTCACAGCTCACTCCGCCAGGAACACCGCAATGGAATGGTGTGTCCGAAAGGAGAAATAGAACGTTACTTGATATGGTTCGTTCTATGATGAGTCAGGCTGCTCTACCCTACTCCTTTTGGGGTTTTGCACTGGAAACAGCTGCAAAGGTACTAAACCGAGTGCCATCCAAGGCAGTTTCTAAAACGCCATATGAGTTATGGTATGGAAAATAGCCAAGCTTGACATTTATCAGGATCTGGGGCTGCGAGGCTTACGTTAAAAAGCTCGCCTCTGGGAAACTAGAGAGCAGATCTGACAAATGTATCTTTGTCGGTTACCCTAAGGAAACTAAGGGTTATTATTTCTACGATCCCAAAGAGAACAAGGTTTTTGTTGCTCGGACGGCCATATTTCTTGAGAAGGAGTTTCTTCTGCAAGAGGCCAGTGGGAGAGAAATAAAACTGGATGAGAATCCAGAGGAAGGACAAAGTGCTCAAGCAGAATTGGATGAGCATGAGCCAGTAGATCAGGTAATTCAACAACCTGAGGCTCAGATATCACGGGAACCGCGAAGATTGGGAAAGATCCGTCGACAGCCTGAGCGCTATGACGGAGTCTACATCATTGATAATGATGAACCCCTCACTTATGCGGATGCGGTCAGTGGACCGGAGTCAGCGAGATGGCTTGAAGCTATGCGCGCCGAGATGGACTCCATGTCAGATAACCAAGTTTGGGATTTGGTTGATCCGCCTCCGGGAGTTATCCCTATTGGCTGTAAATGGATCTTCAAGAAGAAGATTGACATGGATGGTAACGTGGTTACCTATAAAGGCAGGCTAGTTGCGAAAGGTTTCAAACAAATCTACGGGATAGATTATGATGAAACTTTCTCACCTGTAGCTATGTTTAAGTCTATTCGGATTCTTTTCGTGATAGCTGCATATTATGATTATGAGATCTGGCAGATGGATGTGAAAACAGCTTTCCTTAATGGAAATCTGGATGAGGATGTGTATATGACACAACCAGAAGGTTTCACTAATCCATCAGATCGTCATAAGATATGCAAGTTAAAGAAGTCCATTTATGGACTTAAGCAAGCATCAAGAAGCTGGAATATTCGTTTTGATGAATCAGTCACGGAATTCGGTTTCATCAAGAACGAGGATGACCCGTGTGTATATAAGAGGTTTAGTGGGAGCATAATTACTTTCCTAGTCCTCTACGTCGATGATATCTTGATCATTGGAAATGACATTCCTGAAATGCATGCTGTGAAGGCATGGTTAAGGAAATGTTTCCAGATGAAAGATTTAGGAGAAGCAGCCTATGTATTAGGTGTGAAGATCTACAGGGATAGATCTAAGAGGCTTCTCGGGCTATGCCAGAGTACTTACATCGATAAAGTCCTGGAAAGATTTCATTTAGAGAATTCTAAACGAGGATATCTTCCAGTCAGACATGGTCTGAGTCTTTCGAAGAGTCAGTGTCCACAAACACAGACTGAGAAAGATGAAATGGACAATACGCCTTATGCTTCGGCTATTGGATCCATTATGTATGCGATGTTGTGTACTCGCCCAGACGTCGCTTACGGGTTAAGCGTGACCAGTCGTTTCCAAAGTAATCCAGGTCAGGCACACTGGATTGCAGTCAAGAACATTTTAAAATATCTGCGGAGGACCAAAGATATGTTCTTGATATATGGTGGTCAGGAAGAACTCAGTATTGAAGGATATACTGACGCTTCGTTCCAGTCTGACCAGGATGATTTCCGATCGCAATCAGGCTATGTTTTTAGCTTGAATGGAGGAGCAGTGGTGTGGAAGAGTTTCAAACAGTCAACTGTTGCTGATTCCACAACAGAAGCCGAGTATGTTGCAGCCTCAGAAGCATCCAAGGAGGCAGTGTGGATTCGTAAGTTCGTGATAGAACTTGGTGTCATTCCTTCGAGTGCAGATCCTTTGGTTATCTTCTGTGATAACACTGGAGCAATCGCACAAGCAAAGGAACCACGGTCGCACCAGAAGTCCAAGCACATACAGAGACGGTTTCATTTGATCAGGGAGATCATAGATCGTGGCGAGATCAAAATCTGCAAGGTTCATACAGATGACAATCTGGCAGACCCGCTTACCAAGCCTCTGGCGCAGTAGAAGCATGAGAAGCACTGTAATAATATGGGTTTGAGATTTCTCAACCATTAGATTAAGTGCAAGTGGGAGATTGTTGGGGTATGCCCTTAAGCCTAATGTTTGAGGCCTTGGGAATGTATCAGTATCATGTAATAAACTGTTATGTTTATATAGGCATGGTTGTTATTCAGTTAGCTACATTGTCTGCTGCAATATATGTTCTTCTGAATAATGTCTCAAAGCTGTTCAGCTGGGCTGACATGCTGTTGTGTCCTTAGTCGATATATCTTGGTGAACATGAGACAGCCTTGATATGGTTAAGACTAATATGTGTTCTAATCTTATAGGATGCTTCGAGCATGGAATAAGATGTAGACTCATGGGTACATTGGATGTACTGGACAGACCCTACTAGGATGTTCAATTGTTTGTCGCAATGTGAATAATCTTTGAATATGACAAGTGGCACATTTCCTCTGACTTGAGATCACTTGTGTTTTCTAAATGATGATTGTCATTGTTTTGAGGTAGTTCAATATCATTTGAAACACAATGGTTATAGGCTATCTTGGATGGTGAGCTTGAGTCATGTTAGGGCACTAGTGATAGACATAGGATTGCCGTCTCCTTGTTTAAGGAGTGTGATGTTCTAAAGGGCCCCCTGGATGAGATGATTGAGAAAAGAGTATGGCCATACCCAGGTGACAGTGTTCATCTGATCTAATCATGCTCATCATATTGGAGCTACAAGCTTGACACGCTTGTCCAATAAGAATATCAAGTGGCAAAGGAATTATGCATGCCTTGTGAATTGATTCACACTTGTGCTGTGTTTTGGGTGTAGTCTTGGAAGACTTTTTTCTTTATATCGGGAGACAGTGATGTGTTGCTAGATACCCCTCACTGATCGTGATAACGTGAGTTATCGTTACTGACATTTAAAGGAAACCCTTAGGGTCGCACAATTTGATGATATGGCTTACTTAAGTCAGATCGTGTGGACTGAATTGTTTGGGTTCAGTTTAAAGGGATTTAATCTCTGATTGTGAGTGAGATCTGGTCTGATCATGTTTGATTGATTAGGGCTTGAGATCGGTAAGCTTCGATTGAGAGATTGGATGCTAGATCGATCAGATCAGAAGCATCAAGAGATTAACGGTCAGATCTGGAGCCTTAGGGTTTATTTGAGATCTAGACTAGATCATTGGCTTGATTGGTTCTTAAACCGAACCAATGTGAACCGGCTCATGAAATGAGCGCATGGTTCATGGGGAGAGGAGTTGGTGACATGTTCACTTGGCGTGAACGTTGGAGTGAAGTGTGGTGGCTATTTTTAGTAACCACGATCTCCACTTGGAGATGTTGTTCACGACCGAATAGAGTGCTCTCTATTCTCGCCTCTCGCCCATATTCTCTCTCGACGTTTTCGTGTGTGTGGCGACGTCTTGAAGGTAGAGGAGGATTCGGCCAAGAGAAGGATCATCTCTTCCATCCCTTTCACTCGATCAAGGACTCCAAGGAACCTTGCTAGCACAAGGAGCACCAAGGGATAAGCGCATCTTCATCTTGTGTGCGAGACTTTGGAGAAGAGGCGATTGCATCTTTACTTCCAAGGCGCCATCTTGAAATGGCATCGGTATGAATTTATTTTCATGCATATAAAGTTGATTATTTTACATGTATGAGATCCTATGAAACCCTAGTATCCGCTGCATATCTTACTTGCGCCACCATAGGGTTTTCGCCCCCCCCTTTGGTTAGGGGAACCTTCAGTACTTACATCGATAAAGTCCTGGAGAGATTTCATTTAGAGAATTCTAAACGAGGATATCTTCCAGTCAGACATGGTCTGAATCTTTCGAAGAGTCAGTGTCCACAAACACAGACTGAGAAAGATGAAATGGACAATACACCTTATGCTTCGGCTATTGGATCCATTATGTATGCGATGTTGTGTACTCGCCCAGACGTTGCTTACGGGTTAAGCGTGACCAGTCGGTTCCAAAGTAATCCAGGTCAGGCACACTGGATTGCAGTCAAGAACATCTTAAAATATCTGCGGAGGACCAAAGATATGTTCTTGATATATGGTGGTCAGGAAGAACTCAGTATTGAAGGATATACTGATGCTTCGTTCCAGTCTGACCAGGATGATTTCCGATCGCAATCAGGCTATGTTTTTAGCTTGAATGGAGGAGCAGTGGTGTGGAAGAGTTTCAAACAGTCAACTGTTGCTGATTCCACAACAGAAGCCGAGTATGTTGCAGCCTCGGAAGCATCCAAGGAGGCAGTGTGGATTCGTAAGTTCGTGAGAGAACTTGGTGTTGTTCCTTCGAGTGCAGATCCTTTGGTTATCTTCTGTGATAACACTGGGGCAATCGCACAAGCAAAGGAACCACGGTCGCACCAGAAGTCCAAGCACATACAGAGACGGTTTCACTTGATCAGGGAGATCATAGATCGCGGCGAGATCAAAGTCTGCAAGGTTCATACATATGACAATCTGGCAGACCCGCTTACCAAGCCTCTGGGCAGCAGAAGCATGAGAAGCACTGTAATAACATGGGTTTGAGATTTCTCAACCATTAGATTAAGTGCAAGTGGGAGATTGTTGGGGTATGCCCTTAAGCCTAATGTTTGAGGCCTTGCGAATGTATCAGTATCATGTAATAAACTCTTATGTTTATAAAGGCATGGTTGTTATTCAGGTTGTTACCTTGTCTGCTGTAATAAGTGTACTTCTGAATAATGTCTCAAAGCTGTTCAGCTAGGCTGACATGCAGTAAAGTCCTTAGTCGAGATATCTTGGTGAACATGAGACAGCCTTGATATGATTGAGACTAATATGTGTTCTAATCTTATAGGATGCTTCGAGCATGGAGTAAGATGTAGACTCATGGGTACATTGGATGTACTGGACAGACCCTACTAGGATTTTCAATTGTTTGTCACAATGTGAATATTCCTTGATTGCGACAAGTGGCACATTTCCTCTGACTTGAGATCACTTGTGTTTCTAAATGATGATTGTCATTGTTTTGAGGTAGTTCAATGTCATTTGAAACATAATGATTATAGACTATCTTGGATAATGAACTTGAGTCAGGTTAGGGCACTAGTGATAGGCAAAGGATTGCCGTCTCCTTGTTTAAGGAGTGTGATGTTCTTAAGGGGCCCCCTGGATGAGATGATTGAGAAAGTGTATGGCCATACCCAGGTGATAGTGATCATCTGATCTAATCATGCTCATCATATTGGAGTTACAAGCTTGACACGCTTGTCCAATAAGAACATCCAGTGGCAAAGGACATATGTATGCCTAGTGAAGTTGATTCACACTTGTGCTGTTTTTGGGTGTAGTCTTGGAAGACTCTTTCCTTTATATCGGGAGACAGTGATGTGTTGCTAGATACCCCTCACTGATCGTGATAACGTGAGTTATCATTACCGACATTTAAAGGAAACCCTTAGGGTCGCACAATTTGATGATATGGCTTACTTAAGTCAGATCGTGTGGACTGAATTGTTTGAGTTCAGTTTAAAGGGATTTAATCTCTGATTGTAAGTGAGATCTGGTCTGATCATGTTTGATTGATTGGGGCTTGAGATCGGTAAGCTTCGATTGAGAGATTGGATGCTAGATCGATGAGATCAAGAGCATCAAGAGATCAACGGTTAGATCTGGAGCCTTAGGGTTTAATTTAGATCTAGACTGGATTGCTTGGCTTGGTTCTTAAACCGAACCAAAATTGAACCGGCTCATTAAAGAGCGCTTGGTTCAAATAGAGAACAATTTGCGATTGGGAAAGGTTTATGGTCGCATGAAGAAGTGGCTTACTATTTTTTAGAAGCCATGTTCACACGTCTCATGTCGCCACTTGCGCTCTCCTATTCTTGCTCTCGCCCCTTCCTCTCGTCACAACAAGTATTCTCGTGTGGTGAAGGCGGACGAGGAGTAGAAGAAGTTTTTCGCCAAGCAGGTCATCTCATCTCCCTTCACGGATTGGGACTCTTGGAGAGCTTTGCTAGCACAAAGATCGACAAGGAGAAAGTCTTTCTCATCTTGTGTGCGTCATCTCTGGAGGAAAGCCATTTCGCTTTCTGCTTCCAAGACGCCATCTAGAAATGGCATCGGTATGATTTCTTTCTTGCATACAAAAGATTTAATGTTGATTATATAAGATGCATTCGATCCCTAGAAACCCCTTCCGCTGAATTCCATATGCGCCTATTAGGGTTTCACCGCCCCTCTAAGGGAATTTTCAAGCACATGGTGATCCAGGGAGTAGGTCGGGTCAGCTTGACCATGTAGGCTACATATTGAGCATATGTTAGCTATATGGAGGCAGCCATCTGTGGTATCAGAGACTGTGTTGTACCAACTCAGTTGGCACAGTCTGCTGGATTGCCCAGATGAAGGGGAATCGCACGGGTTGGCGATTGGCATGGATAGCCTACCAGTGATTAGTGCTTGAACTCTCTGTGCATCTTATCTCGCCTGAGCGGGACGCGGAGACCAAGTATGAAATCTGGATCCCATCTCACTAAAAGGGGTTTTACTCTTTCGGACTATTTTATTGGATTTTTCAGTCAGATAAAATAGTGAGAAAAGAATCATTCTTAAGTCCTAGATTGATTCTAACATGAATACTGACCTTGTTGTTCTTGCAATGTTGTAGATTCCTGCAGCAACGAACACCACAGGGCTCAATCTGCGATCCATACTGGAAAAGGAGAAGTTTGCTGGGCCAAACTTCTCAGACTGGTACAGACAGCTTAAGATTGTTCTTAAGGCTGAGAGGAAACTGTATGTCCTTGAGACGGCAATACCGGCTCAACCCGCAGCGAACGCCGTAAGGGCGGTTCGGGATGCTTATGAGAAGCACGTCAGTGATAGTACTAATGTCGCTTGCCTTATGCTTGTGTCAATGACGCCAGAGCTCCAGCGTCAGCATGAGGATTTATCTGCTATTGATATTATAGCAAATCTCAAGATGCTGTATGCTGCACAGGCAAGGACTGAACGCTATAACTTGGCGAAACTTTTCTTTCAGAGCAAACTGACTGAAGGGAGTCCAGTGGGAGCTCACGTACTCAAGATGATTGGGTACAAGGAGGCGCTAGAGAAACTGGAACACACCATCAATCAGGAACTTGTTGTAGACATTATGCTGCAGTCTCTCCCGGCCTCTTTTGATCCGTTCATTATTAATTTTAATATGAACAAGATCGATTGTACTCTGATAGAGTTACTGAACATGCTCTGTACTACGGTGCAGACTCTTGAGAAGGGAAAGCCTTCCTCCTCTGTCTTGCTGGTTCCTTCAAGGAACAAGAAGAAGGGGAAGAAGGGCAAAGCCCCTATCAAGAGCTACAACAAGGCTCTGAAACAAAAGATAAAGCGGTCAAAGAACAACAGATGTTTCCATTGTGGCCAGCTCGGTCACTGGAAGAAGGACTGTAACGCGCTCCAAGGAGAGAAGAAGGGAAGCAAGCCTTTCACTTCTGGCTCAGGTATTTACGTGACTGAAGTCATGGTAGCTTCTTCTATTTCATGGGTGTTGGACACTGCATGTGGAGTTCACATTTGTTCAAATGTACAGGAACTCAAGAGAAGAAGATAGGTGGGACAGCATGAGGTGGACCTACGAGTTGGAAACGGGGCACGGGTTGCTGCTGTTGCTGTAGGACAATATAACATCTCTTTACCATCTGGTTTTGTATTAGAACTTGACAATTGTTATTTTTTACCGAGCATAACTAAGAATATTATCTCTATTCTTGCTCTTGTCAGGAAAGGATTTTCTTTTGAATGCAAAACATTAAAGTGTTGTATTTCATTTGATAATATTGTTTATGCTACCGGGTCAATTAACAATGGGTTATACATGTTGGACATGGAATGTTCTGTACAACAAATTGATAATAAGAAAGCCAAGTATGCTGATGACAGCACCTTGCTATGGCATAGTCGTTTAGGCCATATTAACAAGAAGCGCATTAAGCGGTTGCATGACCATGGACTGCTGGGATCATTCTCCTATGAGGAGCTTGATACATGCAAAGCTTGTTTAATGGGCAAAATGATGAAGACTCCTTTTTCTAATAAAGGTCAAAGGGCTTCAGGTTTACTTGACCTTATTCACAGTGATGTGTGTGGGCCATTTAGTAAACATGCCAGACGTGGCTATTCATACTTCATTACTTTTACTGATGATTTCAGTAGATATGGTTATGTCTATCTAATGAGACATAAGAGTGAATCTTTTGACAAGTTCAAAGAGTTCAAAAATGAAGTACAGAATCAGCTGGGCCGGAATATCAAGGCACTTCGATCCGATCGAGGTGGAGAATAATTGAGTCGAGAGTTTACTGACTATCTGAAGGAGTGTGGGATTATCTCACAGCTCACTCCGCCAGGAACACCGCAATGGAATGGTGTGTCCGAGAGGAGAAATAGAACCTTATTGGATATGGTTCGTTCGATGATGAGTCAGGCTACTCTACCTTACTCCTTTTGGGGATTTGCACTGGAAATAGCTACAAAGGTACTAAACCGAGTGCCATCCAAGGCCGTTTCAAAGACTCCATATGAGTTATGGTATGGGAAACAGCCAAGCTTGACATTTATCAAAATCTGGGGTTGCGAGGCTTATGTCAAAAAGCTCGCCTCTGGGAAACTGGAAAGCAGATCTGATAAATGTATCTTTGTCGGTTACCCTAAAGAAACTAAGGGTTATTATTTCTTCGATCCCAAAGAGAACAAAGTATTTGTTGCTCGTACAGCTATTTTTCTTGAGAAGGAATTTCTTCTGCAAGAGGCCAGTGGGAGAGAAATAAAGCTGGATGAGAATCCAGAAGAAGGACAAAGTAGTCAAGCTCAGTTGGATGAGCCTGAGCAAATAGAACAGGTTGATGTTCAACCTGAGGCTCAGATATCACGGGAACCGCGTAGATCGGGAAGGATTCGTCGACAGCCTGAGCGCTATGACGGAGTCTACATCATAAATGATGAACCCCTCACTTATGCGGATGCGGTCAGTGGACCGGAATCAGCAAGATGGCTTGAAGCTATGCGAGCCGAGATGGACTCCATGTCAGATAACCAAGTCTGGGATTTTGGTTGATCCGCCTCCGGGAGTAATCCCTATAGGCTGTAAGTGGATCTTCAAAAAGAAGATTGACATGGATGGTAACGTAGTTACCTATAAGGGCAGGCTAGTTGCGAAAGGTTTCAAACAAATCTACGGGATAGATTATGATGAAACATTCTCTCCTGTAGCCATGTTTAAGTCCATTCGGATTATTCTCGCGATAGCTGCATATTATGATTATGAGATCTGTGAAGACCGCTTTCCTTAATGAAAAACTGGAAGAGGATGTGTATATGGCACAACCTGAAGGTTTCATCAATCCATCAGATCGTCATAAAATATGCAAATTAAAGAAGTCTATTTATGGACTAAAACAAGCATCGAGAAGCTGGAATATTCGTTTTGATGAATCAGTTTGTGAATTTGGTTTCATCAAAAATGAAGATGACCCGTGTGTATATAAGAGGTTTAGTGGGAGCGTGATTACTTTCCTAGTCCTCTACGTCGATGATATCTTGATCATTGGAAACGATATTCCTGAACTGCATGCGATCGAAGCATGGTTAAGAAAATGTTTCCAGATGAAAGATTTGGGAGAAGCAGCCTATGTATTAGGTGTGCAGATCTATAGAGATAGATCTAATAGGCTTCTCGGGCTGTGCCAGAGTACTTACATCGATAAAATCCTGGAGAGATTCCATTTAGAAAATTCTAAAAGAGGATATCTTCCAGTCAGACATGGTCTGAATCTTTCTAAGAGCCAGTGTCCTCAAACACAGTCTAAGAAAGATGAAATGGACAATACGCCTTATGCTTCGGCTATTGGATCCATTATGTATGCGATGTTGTGTACTCGCCCAGACGTCGCTTACGGGTTAAGCGTGACCAGTCGATTCCAAAGTAATCCAGGGGAGGCACACTGGATTGCAGTCAAGAACATTTTAAAATATCTTCGGAGGACCAAAGATATGTTCTTGATTTATGGAGGTCAGGAAGAACTCAGTATTGAAGGATATACTGACGCTTCGTTCCAATCTGACCAGGATGATTTCCGATCGCAATCAGGCTATGTTTTTAGCTTGAATGGAGGAGCAGTGGTGTGGA
The DNA here is from genome assembly GCA_027563935.2 of Costus lasius. Classification (NCBI taxonomy): domain Eukaryota; kingdom Viridiplantae; phylum Streptophyta; class Magnoliopsida; order Zingiberales; family Costaceae; genus Costus; species Costus lasius. The sequence continues at coordinate 56,302,759 of CM050454.1, read as the reverse complement.
AAAGTTTCAAACAATCAATTGTTGCTGATTCCACAACAGAAGCCGAGTATGTTGCAGCCTCGGAAGCATCCAAGGAGGCAGTGTGGATTCGTAAGTTCGTTCAGGAACTTGGTGTTGTTCCTTCGAGTGCTGATCCATTGGTTATCTTCTGTGATAACACTGGAGCAATAGCACAAGCAAAGGAACCACGGTCACACCAGAAGTCCAAGCACATACAGAGAAGGTTTCATTTGATCCGTGAGATCATAGATCGTGGAGAGATCAAGATCTGCAAGGTTCATACAGATGACAATCTAGCTGACCCGCTTACTAAGCCTCTGGCGCAGCAGAAGCATGAGAAGCACTGTAATAATATGGGTTTGAGATTTCTCAACCATTAGATTAAGTGCAAGTGGGAGATTGTTGGGGTATGCCCTTAAGGCTAATGTTTGAGGCCTTTGGGATGATTTCAGTATCATGTATAAACTATGTATAAGTTTATAAAGGCAATGGTTGTTATTCAGGTTGTTACATTATCTGCTGCTATTATGTATACTTCTGAATAATGTCTCAATGGTGTTCAGCTTGGCTGACATTAGCATTGTCCTTAGTCGAGATATCTTGGTGAACATGAGACAGCCTTGATATGATTGAGACTAATATGTGTTCTAATCTTATAGGATGCTTCGAGCATGGAATAAGATGTAGACTCATAGGTGCATTGGATGTACTGGACAGACCCTACTTAGGATATTCAATTGTTTGTCACAATGTGAATAATCGTTATATGCAAGCAAGTGACATATTTCCTCTGACTTGAGATCGCTTGTGTTTCTAAATGATGATTGGCATTGTCTTGAGGTAATTCAATATCATTTGAAATATAATGGTTATAGATTATCTTGGATAATGAGCATGAGTCATGTTAGGACACTAGTGATAGATATAGGATTGCCTCTCCTTGTTGGAGTGTGATGTTCTAAAGGGGCCCCCTGGATGAGATGATTGAGAAAGTGTATGGCCATACCCAGATGACTATGTTCATCTGATCTAATCATTTTCATCATATTGGAATTACAGGCTTGACACGCTTGTCCAATGAGAACGTCCAGTGGCAAAGGATACATGTATGTCAAGTGAATTGGATTCACACTTGTGCTATGGTTTGGGTGTAGTCTTGGAAGACTCTTTCCTTCATATCGGGAGACAGTGATGTGTTGCTAGATACCCCTCTCTGATCGTGATAACGTAAGTTATCGTTACCGACATTGAAGGAAACCCTTAGGGTCGCACAATTTGATGATATGGCTTACTTATGTCAGATCGTGTGGACTGAATGGTTTTGGTTCAGTTTAAAGGAGTTTAAACTCTGATTGGAAGTGAGATCTGGTCTGATCATGTTTGATTGATTAGGGCTTGAGATCGGTAAGCTTCGATCGGGAGAATTGATGCTTGATAGATGAGATCAAGAGCATCAAGAGATGTGTGGTTAGATCTTGAGCCATTTTGTTCAATTAGATCTAGACCAAGGCTTGGTTCGATTTGGTCTTTGAACCAAAGTGAATTGAACCGGTTCACATGGTGAACGTATGGTTCGATTGAGAGATGAGTTTCGATGGTTACGTGGGATTTAAAGTAAGAGTAAAACACTTACTATATTTGGAAGGCATGATTCCTTTTGGAAACCCCCCACGGTTTCGAACGTGGAGACGCTCTCTCTCTCGCCCCCTTCCTCTCGTGCGTGTCTTGCCTCCACGAAAGGGAAGAAGTTTCGCCAGCCAAAGGGGTGAACACATCTCCTCATACACGATCAGGATACCTTGGCGTTTTTGCTAGCACAAGGGACGCGCAAGGAAGCAAGTTCCATCACCTTGTGTGCGACTTCTTTGGAGGAGAGCTACTCGCCCTCTATCTTCTTCCAAGCCGCCACTCATGGCCATGGTAACATGTAACATCCCACATTCTTAACCCCAAACAAATGGCACAATTCACAAATGATACAGGATGTTTCATATAAGATCGATCATATGCTAGGTAAAACCGAGTTCAAGAAAACACGATCTGAAAAATTTCATAAATCCATACACACAAATTCACAAAACTCAAATCTCATAAGGGTACCTGCCACCACGCAATCCTTGCACTAGACATATGCAAGGCAACAGTTATATCAAAACCGATTCAAATTCATAAAATCCATAAAGGTACCTGCCACCAGGCAATACTTGCACTAGACATATGCAAGTTACAGGGTATATCAAAACCGATTGCACGGAATATACAACAAGCCGAAATTCAAAACAAAATCACAAAATCGATTTTATAAACCCATACCAAACACCGAAACCAGGCTGAAGCCCGCGGTGACACAAAAATCAAACTCAGTTAACTGCCACAATCTGGCAACACAAATTCACATAGTTCACATGGTTCACATCACATAGTTCACATAGTTCATGTAAATCATATGGTTTAGCCACAACCGGCTCCAGAAAATTTTAGCATAAAAGTTCTTAAGCAGCAGACATAATATCCACGCCAATGTTACTCATGAAATGCGCCCCTGCTCTATGCCTGAAAATAGTGAGGGGTGAGCTACACAGCCCAGTGAGTGGATAGTCTAAATCGACCATCCATAACATACACTCAAAAATATAGGCAGATTATTTTAAAAATCTTTAACAAGAACATTATGTCAACATATAACAAAATAAAGAAACAGAAATCATATAGACAGTCAGATGTACACACTAGCATATAACAAACTCATGTTCACAATTTACATAACAACATAATATTCCAAAAATCACATAAACTCCTAATATTTAAAAATCACACAATTACATAATATTAACAATCATATAATGTAGTGTGGTCCTTAGGTTTCATGCTGATTAGTTCAGTCAAACTTTACTAGGTTATCACCCAAATTTCTCAAACAATTTCTCAACATTGTAGTTAACAAGCATCCATAAAAATTAACATAAAACTAAAACATGAAATCATACAATTTATTTTACAAATCTCTACATATAACCCACGGTTAACATATCATATCATCTACTAAAATTCTAAACCTTAGTTAACATGAATATCATGCTCAAAAACATTGGTTTAAAGCTTCCTAAATTCCATAGGAGAATACCTTAAATTCCTTATTACAATTTTCGGTTTCCATAAACAATCATCAAGATTATTTTGGTTTAGCTACCATCAATAAGGTTTCGGTTTTCATTCATGCTACAAACATCATTGACTTAATGTTACCAAAGTTGATTTCGGTTTAACTATAACTAACAAGAGTTTCATACTCAAAATTCAATGATTTAATGCTACCAAAATTTCTATAAAAATACCTTTAAATTTCATACAAATTTTCGGTTAAATAATCATCATATAATCACCTTTGAAAAATTCGGTTTTCATGATATAATCAACCTTACAAAATTCGGTTTTCATCATATAATCAACTTTACAAAATTCGGTTTTCATGATATAATCAACCTTACAAAATTCGGTTTTAGCATAGTAAGATTTCCAACAAGCGAATATATCATCTAACTCATCAATTAACACCAACAAATAGATAGAAATCAATTAGACAACCCACTCACCTTGAACCGTGAACACCAATAAGAAAAACCCTTCCAAAAATTCGTCTAAGGCTTTGAAAGATGCTACCAAACACCAAGGAATAATTCGCCAAAGGGAAAGAGATGGAGAAATCACCAAAATCGCCTCAAGAACTCTTCAAGAATTGCCTAAGTTCTTCAAGCCGTCGCCCAAAGTTTTTCTCCAAGCCAAAATCGCCAAAACTCTACCCTAACCGAAATTACCTATTTAAATTTCGGTTTTTAAGGTTTTAACCCTCTAACCCATTAATTCAAAAAGGTTTAACCCATTAACCCAATAATTCAAATTTTAAAAACCCAATAATCCCTTAGTTTAAGTGAAAGTCCAATAAGAGTTAAACTAACATCCAATAAGCTAGTTAACTAATTAATTTAATTAACTTACAAATAACCAAGCACTTAACCGAAATCCAATAAGGATTTAATTAATATCCAATAAGGATTTAATTAATTTATCCTAAATTAACAACCAATAATCAACCATTAATCTCTAATTAATTTACCATAAATTAACAACCAATCACAAATCAAATAATTAACAATCAATAAGCTAGTTAATTAGCATTCAATAAATTTTACTTGAATCATAATAAAATATCACTGTCAATAATTTTATTTAATTCAAAAATAATGCTTACCATGACTCAAGATCCTTGGATCTTACATAACATCTTCACTTGTTTTAAGCAAGTCTTAATGTTGATCATATGATTAAGCCATACGATCATGAAACCTAAAATTTCCGCTGCCTATGAAAATTTTATATGCGCCTATGACCTAGGTTTCGCCACTTTCATCTTGTACATAGCACTTTGTACTTCCACTTGGCACTGTTCATCGCATCTCACTAAAAAAAAACTAGGGTTAGTGGTACCTAAGTTCCTTGTTCATCATACTTGGCACTAACCCCATGGTTTTCAATAATAACAGTGGTACCGATGCAAAGCTTAGCACTTGGCACTGTTTGTTCTTATATAAAAAAAAAAGAAAAAAAAAGAAAAAAGAAAAAAGGCACCACATAGGGACTATGTGGTACTGATGCTATTCTCCCATGACTTAGTACACAGTGTTATGCTTTTTGAAAGTTTGATCAATCATATCATGTGCGTGAGATGCATTGTAGAGGTTTTTGGTTATATAACTTTGCATGTTCTATAGATTGTATTCATGATAATTGGTTTAATTTGCTTTCCAGACTGCATTATAACCTGAAGAGTTGTTGTGTTTAACCATTAACCACATTAGACCTACTTAAGCTACTTTGAGATTCCTTATTCCATGTCATCATTGTATTCTAGACAATTCAATTGCTTGAGGACAAGCAAAACTTTAAGTCCGGTGTATTTGATGACATGTAAAAATATGATATTTCGTGACCCAATTTCATTCGTATCTTAGAGCATAATGCATGTTTCATCTCATTTATTTACTCAAATGCTTTATATTCTTCAGAACCTTCACTTTTCCTCTATTTTAATGAAATGCAGGTATTTGACTCCAAAATCAGTAGAATTTGGAGAATCTGAAGGTATGGGACGATTTCCCATGATGAGACGAAGCTACCTGCCAAATTTCAGCCCAATCAGAGCTTTCTACAAGATGCACGGTCATGGGTGTGTAACCATGCATGGCCGTGCATGACCCTACTACTCCAGGCTTCATCGATCCGTACACGGCCATGGGTGTGCAACCATGCACGGCCGTGATCCATAAGTTATTCCGCGATAGAGCCGTACACGGGCATGGCCGTGCATCCATGCACGGCCGTGTATCGTCGTGAACTACTCGATAGGCGTCCGGTATTTCGCCTGTAACTTTCTATTCTTAGCTCAGATTGGAGCGAAATTTGGGGTAAACCTTCCTAACTGGAATACGCACGATTTGGGACTGGAATCATCGGATTTGGACAAGTAACCGAGGAGGACGAGCGAAAAAGGCGAGACCTTAGGGTTTTGGGGTGATTTCGGAGGCGACAACACTGTTCCGGCTTGATTTCTTCGTCGTTCCGGTGTGGATCTTCATGCTGGACCTTCTTCCAACGACGATCTACCCTACCTTTGGATTGATTTAATTATTATGAGAGATTCTATGTGTTTAACAATGTATACACTAGTGTAATCTCTTCTTTTCGGGGTTTGGGCGTAGCCCACTGTAAGAATGCTTGATAATATGACTTGATCTATATATTCCTCTATTTATCTTTGTTCTTATTCATGTTTAGGATGTTTTAATTCTTGTTTACATACTGGCCATATGTATGCATACTTTAGATGTCGAGCGAAGGACTAAGAGGTGAACTTTGACAATCGGAACCCCTAGACTGGACTGGTGATTTCGTGTTGCGAGAGCACTCAAAATCACTCGAGGAACCATAATCTTTCACAGATCCCATTGGATCCGCCTTAACCCTAGTAAGCCACGAGAGTAGGAGACTTGGGTTAAAACGGATATCGGACCGTATCCTGAGAGGGAGCGCGTATGTACCCTAGGAAAGGTTACCTTGAGAACTTAGATAAAACTTTATTTAAATTGTCAAGCCCTAATATTTATGCATGCTTCAGTGTGGTGAAACCTTACCCCGAATCTCTCTCATAATCTCAAAACCCTTTTTGCCTTGCTTTCTGCTTCACTTGATTTAAGTCTACTTTAGTTTAATTGCTTGCTCTAGGATTTTAGACACTTCTCCATTAATCGTTAACCTAGCTATTGATTTATTGATTAGTTAGTACTTGAACCTAGTCCCTGTGGGTTCGATCTTAATTATTATGCGATAGACCGTGCACTTGCGGTAGCAGCCGTTTAGGCCCTATCAATCCCTGAGTGGGCCGCTCAATCTCATCAGTAACTCGGCCCAAGATCGAGCCGCCACGGTGGTAACTTAGCCCATGACGTCCAAATTCTGCTGTTTTGTCGCCACGTGCTCCGAGCGCGTCTAAGCCGCCCCCTGTTGGGAAACCCCGGGGACATTTTATAATTTTTCAGAGCCAAGGACATACATTTTACGCAACGGAAGAATGTCCCCGAAACAGGCTAGTCCCAAAAACCCAGTGAAGATCTCTTGCGAGGGGGTCGACACGATGTGATAATAAGTACCTTTAAGCAATTAGAAGCCGATGTCGATGAAGGCGCCCAAGTGTTCGCCCTCTGCAGTCTCGCACACACGGATTCCTCAAGTTTTCTTCTTCCTCGCCCGGTGCTAGCCTCGGGAAGAAGATCCATGCCTTAGGAGAATCCTCCAAGCAACTTGCGCCACCACCAAGATGTGATGCGCCAAGGAGATGGAAGGAGAAGACAACGCCGCAAGCCTTCTTGTTCCTTTGCGCCAAGGAAAGGAAGAGAAGAAGCATGCTTGCGCCCTTGATGGAAGAAGAAGAGCTCTAAGCTCTCCAAGCCGTCGCCCTCTAATGCTTCACGCCTCCAAGGAATTAGCATCATGAAAAGAGGGGGCGGCAAGGGTTTATTTATAGGAGCAAGAGGCGGTTAGGGGAGAATGGCAAGTGTTGACAATTAGGGCATGATTCTAGTGTTGGGGTATGCCCTTAAGGCTAATGTTTGAGGCCTTGGGATTGTAACAGTATCATGTAATAAACTCTTATGTTTATATAGGCATGGTTGTTATTCAGGTTGTTACCTTGTTTGCTGTAATAAGTGTACTTCTGAATAATGTCTCAAAGCTGTTCAGCTAGGCTGACAGGCAATAAAGTCCTTAGTCGATATATCTTGGTGAACATGAGACAGCCTTGATATGGTTAAGACTAATATGTGTTCTAATCTTATAGGATGCTTCGAGCATGGAATAAGATGTAGACTCATGGGTACATTGGATGTACTGGACAGACCCTATTAGGATATTCAATTGTTTGTCACAATGTGAATAATCCTTAATTGTAACAAGTGGCACATTTCCTCTGACTTGAGATCACTTGTGTTTTCTAAATGATGATTGTCATTGTTTTGAGGTAGTTCAATATCATTTGAAACATAATGATTATAGACTATCTTGGATGGTGAGCTTGAGTCATGTTAGGGCACTAGTGATAGACATAGGATTGCCGTCTCCTTGTTTAAGGAGTGTGATGTTCTAAAGGGGCCCCCTGGATGAGATGATTGAGAAAGTGTATGGCCATACCCAGGTGACTATGATCATCTGATCTAATCATGCTCATCATATTGGAGTTACAAGCTTGACACGCTTGTCCAATAAGAACATCCAGTGGCAAAGGAAACATGTATGCTTTGTGAGTTGATTCACACTTGTGTTGTTTTTGGGTGTAGTCTTGGAAGACTCTTTCCTTTATATTGGGAGACAGTGGCTAGATACCCCTCACTGATCGTGATGACGTGAGTTATCGTTACCGACATTTAAAGGAAACCCTCAGGGTCGCACAATTTGATGATATGGCTTACTTAAGTCAGATCGTGTGGACTGAATTGTTTGAGTTCAGTTTAAAGGGATTTAATCTCTGATTGTGAGTGAGATCTGGTCTGATCATGTTTGATTGATTAGGGCTTCAGATCGGTAAGCTTCGATCGAGAGATTGGATGCTAGATTGGTCAGATCAGGAGCATCAAGAGATTGACGGTCAGATCAAGAACCTAAGTGTTTATTATGGTCTGGACTGAATGCTTGGCTTATTTGGTTATTGAACCGAACCAAAGTGAACCGGCTCATGAATGAGCGCATGGTTCAAGGGTGAAGAGAAGTTTGCGCTTGGGGTAAACCCATGGTCGCATGAGTGCATGAACGTGGGAGTGTTTCTATTTTTAGAAACCATGACTCCTAAACGTGACATCGCCTCACGTTACTCCTCTCTCACGCCTATTGTCGCTCCTTCCTCTCGTCGCTTGCTCATTCGAGAGGGCATGTGGTGTTGACGAAAGGAGAAGGAAGTTTTTCGCCAAGCCAAGAAGATCTCATCCCTTCCATACGAGAAGGATACTTGGACGATCCTTGCTAGCACAAGGGACGACAAGAAGAAGCTATACCTCATCTTGTGTGCGACAATTTGGAGGAGACCTCTCTTGTTCTCTAGCTTCCAAGACGCCATCTAGAAATGGCTATGGTATGGTTCTATCACTACTATACAATCGGTTTTGTTAATCATAATACCATGCAAGATCTAGAAACCCCCTTTCCGCTGCTATCATACTTCATATGCGCCTATAATTTAGGGTTTCGCCCCCTGTGGGAACTTTCATCTAGGAGATTATCCAATCAAATATATTGATTAAATCTCCACTCCCATATGCGCCTAAGACTTGCCAAAGCAAGCATCAGCCATATGCGCCCATATCATGCCATATGAGGCATTAATCCCATCCATGCGCCTAGACCTAGTCAAGGCAATATGATGGATTGCCTAATGTGGCTTGGGCGCAAGTCCTAATCCAATTAGGACTCTAATTATGTTAATAATCAGCCCACAATTGTCAAACATAATCCAATCAATTATCTTGTGTGATTTAATCGAATCCAATTTGATTTAATCACCTAGGAGATACCAAACAAGGCATAGGCGCCAATTCTAGTCCAACTAGAATCCCATATGCGCCTATCCCATTAATTCATCCCCATTATACCCTTCAAGCCTCTTAGCCCTTCAATACAACTTATTAGCAAGCCCAACTAAGCAATGGGCCAAGCCCAAAGTCCATTATGCATGTTAACCAAGCTATTGGATCCAATCCAATTTAACCCATGGTTAAATGAGGCTAACCATGGTTAATTTGATCGATATGCCAAAAACGGAAGTTGGCCCCAATAAGTATCTTCCATCTCATCAGGCCCATTGGCGCTGATGAAATCTCCCAAATAGATTCGAGTTATCCAATAACTCGATCTAAAGGCTACCCGATCAATATGAAAACTCGAGTATCAAGGTGTGTGACCCTTAGGTTCCTCTAACGCTGGCAGTGCTGACTAAAGGTCATCACAAGCAGTGAGTGGCACCTAGCAGTGCATCGCTGCTACCCAGGTTATTGGAATGGATATCGACATCGACATCCCCATCATCGCAACTAGGTACAGATGCATTACAGTCTCTTTGCCGAACTGATATCCGATTGGACAAGTGTGCCACCACTTGTTTTCATCCAATCACATGGCTATGACTAGAACAGGTTCTTACCTGGGTATGGCCATACACTCTCAGTCATAGAACCATAAGGGAGCTCCATGGATATCATACTTCCCAAAGGAAGGGGCAAATCCTATGTCTGTCCATTGACCTTCTCATATGGGTCGTGACATGCTCAATGACAACCGTTATGACCTCCCAACTACGGCAAGGTGTTAGGTTGCATCAAAGCAAGTCCCTAACCATACAGAATGGTCAATGACCTCAAGTAAAGGGATCAATGCATCTCCTGTCACTTGTGAGGATAACTCATGACACCAAGTCATAGCCTCACAGCGGGTCTATCCAGTATATTCCCAATGATATACCCATGTGTCTGCGTTAGCACCACGTGCCTAACCAGCCCACATACCAGTCTCTCAAGTACCAGAGTTGTCCCATATCCACTCAGGTACATCGACTGGGGACTATAGTTCGAGCACAGATCCAATCTGTCTCCAGGGACATTATCATGTAAGTACACAATCGCAGGTGTAGACAAACAATGATAACGACAATGCTAGAAAGATATATATTAATATCAGAGTCAAGTAGTACAAAGATGGACCAAAACTAGGTCCTAGGGCATATACACCAACAATCTCCCACTTGCACTAAGACCTAGAGGTTGAGCAACCTCAACCCCATATCTCTAGTACGACCATCATGCTTCTGCTGCGCCAAAGCCTTGGTCAGTGGGTCTGCTAGATTGCTCTCTGTGTCAATTCTGCTAATCTTGACATCACCTCGATCAATGATCTCTTTGATCAGGCGAAATCTCTTGAATATGTGTTTGGACCTTTGATGAGACCGTGGTTCCTTAGTATGTGCAGTTCCCATTGTTGTCATAGTAGAGCTCAATGGGATCCATTGCACTTGGAACCACCTGAAGTTCAGAAAAGAACTTCCTGATCCAAACGGCTTCATTGGCTGCCTCAGAAGCAACCACATACTCAGCTTCGGTTGTAGAATTAGCTGTGGTGGATTGCTTGAAGCTCTTCCAGCATACAGCACCTCCAACCATCTTAAACAAATAGCCGGTCTGCGATCTGAAGTCGTCAGGATCAGACTGGAATGACCCATCAGTGAAGCCCTGCACACTGAGTTCTTCCTGTCCCCGTAGACTTTATAGAATAAATCCTTAGTCCCTTTCAGGATACTCAAGGATATTCTTTACAGCCACCCAGTGCTGTAAACTAGGATTGGATTGGTATCGGCTGGTTATGCTCACAGCATAAGCCACAACTGGTCTAGTACACAACATTGCATACATGATCGATCCCACCGCCGAAGCATAGGGCACTCGACTCATGTCATCTCTCTCAGGCTCTGTGTTGGTACACTGGTTCTTTGAGAGAGTAAGGCCATGTCTCACTGGAAGGTATCCCTTCTTGGATTGCTCCAAGTTGAACCTCTCCAGGACCTTATCAATGTGGGTACTCTGACTAAGGGCCAAGAGCCTCTTGGATCTATCCCAGTAGATCCTTACGCCTAGAATATAGGCGGCCTCCCCTAAGTCCTTCATCTCGAAACACTCCCCTAACCATGTCTTCACAGCTTGAAGACTAGGGATGTCATTTCCGATGAGCAGTATGTCATCGACATACATGACCAGAAAAGTCACCAAGCTCCCACTGAATTTTCTGTATACACAGGCGTCATCTTCGCTTTTGATAAAGCTATAATCTCTCACAGCTTCATCAAACTGAAGATTCTAACTTCGAGATGCTTGCTTTAATCCGTAAATGGATTTCTTTTAGCCTGCAGACTTTACTAGTATCTGCAGGATGGATGAAGTCATTAGGTTGTGTCATATACACATCCTTAGTTAGCTTCCTGTTAAGGAATGCTGTCTTCACATCTATCTGCCATATCTCATAGTCATGATATGCAGCTATAGCAAGCAGAATCCGAATGGATTTGATCATGGCAACTGGCGAGAAGGTTTCATCATAGTCCACCCCGTGGACTTGTTTAAATCCTTTAGCCACTAGTCTACCCTTATAGGTAACTATTTTGCCATCCATGTCTGTCTTCCTCTTGAAGACCCATTTACACCCTATGGGTTTTACCCCATCAGGCAGCTCAACCAAATCCCAGACTTGGTTAGCCGACATGGAATCCATCTCGGATCGCATGGCCTTAAGCCATCTCTCGGAGTCCGGTCCACTGACCGCCTCATCATAAGTCCTGGGTTCATCCTCCATGATGAAGATCCTGTCGTGTTGGGTGGGCAGCGACCCATACCTCTCAGGTGCACGACGAAACCTCCCAGACCTACATGGGGCCTGTGTCTGAGCCTCAGGCTGCCTAGCAACCGGTGCAGGTGGCTCAGGTTCCCATCTCTATGTCTTGTGGTTGCACTTGGACCTCGTCCAAGTCAAACTTCCTCCCACTAACTTCTTTCATGAGAAATTCTTTCTCTAGAAAGACCGTACCCCGAGCAACAAAAAACTTTGTTCTCGGTGGGAATATAGAAGTAGTAACCCTTAGTCTCCTTAGGGTACCCCACAAATATACACTTATCAGATCTAGGTTCTAGCTTGCTAGAATCCTGATGTTTGACATAAGCCTCACATCCCTAGATCCTGATAAAAGTGAGATTAGGGCGTCTCCCATTCCATACCTCGTATGGAATCTTTGAGACACTCTTAGATGGAACATCATTCAGTATTAGAGAAGCCTTTTTATGTGCATGTCCCCAGAATGAGGGAGGTAGAGTTGCATGACTCATCATAGACCGAACTATGTCCAACAAGGTTCGATTTCTCCTTTCAGATACGCCATTCTACCGAGGTGCTCTAGGAGGAGTGAGTTGGGATAGGATCCCACACTTACTCAGATAGTCAAAGAATACACTGCTCAAGTGCTCTCCATCACGATCTGATCGAAGATCCTTAAAGGATTTACCAAGCTGGTTCTCTACTTCATGTCTTATCATGTAGACATAACCATATCTACTGAAGTCATCAGTAAATGTGATGAAGTAGTTATACCCTCCTTTGGCTTGTTTATTGAATAGCCCACACACATCACTATGTATGAGATCCAACAAACCTCCTGCCCTCTCACCAGTTTTGGTGAAGGGCGTCTTTGTCATTTTCCCTAATAAACAAGTCTCACATGTATCAAGTTCCTCCAAGGAACTCGAATCTAGCAACCCATTTTCATGGAGTTGTCGAATGCGATTCTTGTTTATATGGGCTAATCGACAATGCCGTAGGAAAGCACCAACTGAACCACTCAGTTTGGTCCTTTTAATATTTATGTTACAAATAGAGCTAACCATGTCCAAGACATGCGGACCATTGCACAAAGTACCCTTCCCATAAAACATGTTTGCAAAAGAAAAAGAACATAAGTTCTCTTTTATTTCAAACCTAAATCCTTTCTTTGCCAAGCAAGGAGTGGATACAATGTTTTGGTAAGGGAAGGTACATAATAGCAATTGTCTAGCTTTAACTGAAGTCCAGAAGGCAGGAAGAAAAACTCCTACAGCAACAGCAGCAACTTGTGCCCTGTTACCTATCCGTAGGTCAATCTCTCTAGGCCTTACTGATCTATCCTTTCTGAGCCTTTGCATATTTGTACTCCACATGCGGTATCCAATACCCATGTCATAGGAGTAGAAAGGTTGACTTCGGTAACATAAATACCTGAGCATGAAGACAAGGCCTTGCCTTTCTTCTCCTCATTCTGAAGTTGCAACATGTCCTTCAACATGTGAGGTGGCCCGCCACATGAATAGCACCTATTATTCCTGATCATATCCATCTTTAATTTCAGTTCCTTGGTCAAGCCTTTCGGCTCAACACACTGAATATCAACTTTAGCAGGATTGAGCTCAACCAATTCATCAAAGAGCTGCCTTAGATTAAAATAATTTTAGAGGCACTCTTCGATTCATATCACCCTTTAAATTCAAGTGACATGTTGGTTAGCAACCTCCAAAGTATCAACCTGATGCTTATCATAAGCATCCCTCTCAGCCGCTGAGGCCGAGCATGGAAGTGGCTCAGGAATAAGACGCTCAAGAACATAAAGCTTCCTCTCGAGCTTGAGCACGATTCTCAAGTTCATATACCAATCCAGTAAGTTGGACCCAACCAACTTATCCAGGGTAGATCGCAGTGACCAACTGCTATTGTTCATAGCCATTGTTCTACAACAACCAAGAAACAGCAGATTAGTACTACTTCGAGTCATTTAAACTGGACTTGCCTTTTAAATGACCATGGCTCCCACTATTTTTAATCGAATTGACAACCCACAAAGTCAATCGAGAAATCCAAGATTTCCTAGTGAGATGAGATCCTCATTCCACACAGGGCTTCGCGTCCCATGAGGGTGGGATGAGATGCATAAAGTGACCCATATTTCCTAAGGTGGGCGCGCCGGCCGATTGCTCCAAGCAATTCCCCTTATTGAGACAGTCCAGGCATTTCATGTCCAGCGAGGGCTGGATACAACATGAAACCCTTACCTCTCAACGATGCCTCTAGACTTTCACCATGTGCCCAGCACATGTGAACTTCTAGTCAAGTCCATCCCTAACCGTTATGCCCAGGGCCAACGAGTTTCCTTGCGAAGGCACGCCCAGGTTAAAACTGGAGTGGGGAAACCATTGCCACCACGCACTTTCTAAAGATAAGTGGGTGTGTCCCACGAGGGTGGGAAACAGTTCACAACTCCACTGATCGATAGCTTAGTGAGGGCTACGCGTTAGAAGGCTACTAGACTTGATATTTTAATTGAGGGTTTTTGTTTAAGGTCTCATCATCTCAGTTTTATCTTATGTCTATCATTACAGGCATGCACTCCTATGGTGATAACATAACGATAAAACATCACAGGCATGCTTTAGCTTTTGTAAAGAAAGCACTAAAAGGATGATGTGATCATAGCCCATTCAAGACATTGAACCAATCCATGCCAAAAAGGGTTTCAACTCTTGACCTAGGATTCAAGCCCCAAGATTAGACCTAGCCTAGCCGACCTCTAGCTCTATCTTCAAGGTTGGCTCCAAGGTCATTCTCCCATGGTTTAGCTCTCAAACCCTAGGGGTATACCCACAAGGTTCGGCCAATGCCATGGTCTTCCTCCAAGGAAGGTGCGCAATTTAGCCAGCCACAAGAGGGATAGCACACAAGCACAAGGCTCGGCCAAACCCTAACTTGCGCTCCTATGCAAGGATGTGCCACCTTTGAAGCTTGTTGCGCCATCAGGCAAGGATGCGCAACCAAGCAAGCATGCACCTTGCTCCAAGTAGATGCGCCACCCTAATCTTCTTCTTAGTTAAAAGCAAAAAGAAAAGCGGCACGCAGGCCTCACAAGGATACATCACAGGCATGCTAGGGGGCTTGACATACGACCACAACATCATGCACAATCATGTACTTACTCATGCAATTCTACATGCTCATGAAAAACATAAAATCTGAAATTTTACTTTTTCATAAAACATGTCTCTCTTCCTTCCCTTCATATCACAAATCTTTGATTCTAAGTTTCTCTCAGGAGTCTACAAGAGGCATACCGGTTGCCCTGCTTGCAATCCCTAACTTGTTAGGATAAGGGCAATCACCCAGTCCATGCCCTATTCCAACAAGTCTCTCAAGATAGGTCTATCCTATTATGAGAGGAGAAATTTTCTCTTCCACATGTGGGTCTATCCCATCACATGAAGAGAGCAAAGAACCACAAGAAGTTAATTAGAAGTAAGAAACAAGAGACCTACAATTTTTCTACTTAAAGAAAAATCATGCGCCAACATCTATGCAATATACGAAAATGTAGACATGGCATGTGAGCATGAAAAGCATGAAAGAACATCGTTCGAGGCTCGCAAGTCGCTCTGATACCACTGTTGGGAAACCCCGGGGACATTTTACAATTTTTCAGAGCCAAGGACATACATTTTATGCAGCGGAAGAATGTCCCCGAAACAGGCTAGTCCCAAAAACCCAGTGAAGATCTCTTGCGAGGGGGTCGACACGATGTGATAATAAGTACCTTTAAGCAATTAGAAGCCGATGTCGATGAAGGCGCCCAAGTGTTCTCCCTCTGCAGTCTCGCACACACGGATTCCTCAAGTTTTCTTCTTCCTCGCCCGGTGCTAGCCTTGGGAAGAAGATCCATGCCTTAGGAGAATCCTCCAAGCAACTTGCGCCACCACCAAGATGTGATGCGCCAAGGAGATGGAAGGAGAAGACAACGCCGCAAGCCTTCTTGTTCCTTTGCGCCAAGGAAAGGAAGAGAAGAAGCATGCTTGCACCCTTGATGGAAGAAGAAGAGCTCTAAGCTCTCCAAGCCGTCGCCCTCTAATGCTTCACGCCTCCAAGGAATTAGCATCATGAAGAGAGGGGGCGGCAAGGGTTTATTTATAGGAGCAAGAGGCGGTTAGGGGAGAATGGCAAGTGTTGACAATTAGGGCATGATTCTAGGAGATTATCCAATCAAATATATTGATTAAATCTCCACTCCCATATGCGCCTAAGACTTGCCAAAGCAAGCATCAGCCATATGCGCCCATATCATGCCATATGAGGCATTAATCCCATCCATGCGCCTAGACCTAGTCAAGGCAATATGATGGATTGCCTAATGTGGCTTGGGCGCAAGTCCTAATCCAATTAGTACTCTAATTATGTTAATAATCAGCCCACAATTGTCAAACATAATCCAATCAATTATCTTGTGTGATTTAATCAAATCCAATTTGATTTAATCACCTAGGAGATACCAAACAAGGCATAGGCGCCAATTCTAGTCCAACTAGAATCCCATATGCGCCTATCCCATTAATTCATCCCCATTATACCCTTCAAGCCTCTTAGCCCTTCAATACAACTTATTAGCAAGCCCAACTAAGCAATGGGCCAAGCCCAAAGTCCATTATGCATGTTAACCAAGCTATTGGATCCAATCCAATTTAACCCATGGTTAAATGAGGCTAACCATGGTTAATTTGATCGATATGCCAAAAACGGAAGTTGGCCCCAATAAGTATCTTCCATCTCATCAGGCCCATTGGCGCTGATGAAATCTCCCAAATAGATTCGAGTTATCCAATAACTCGATCTAAAGGCTACCCGATCAATATGAAAACTCGAGTATCAAGGTGTGCGACCCTATAGGTTCCTCTAACGCTGGCAGTGCTGACCAAAGGTCATCACAAGCAGTGAGTGGCACCTAGCAGTGCATCGCTGCTACCCAGGTTATTGGAATGGATATCGACATCGACATCCCCATCATCGCAACTAGGTACAGATGCATTACAGTCTCTTTGCCGAACTGATATCCGATTGGACAAGTGTGTCACCACTTGTTTTCATCCAATCACATGGCTATGACTAGAACAGGTTCTTACCTGGGTATGGCCATACACTCTCAGTCATAGAACCATAAAGGAGCTCCATGGATATCATACTTCCCAAAGGAAGGGGCAAATCCTATGTCTGTCCATTGACCTTCTCATATGGGTCGTGACATGCTCAATGACAACCGTTATGACCTCCCAACTACGGCAAGGTGTTAGGTTGCATCAAAGCAAGTCCCTAACCATACAGAATGGTCAATGACCTCAAGTAAAGGGATCAATGCATCTCCTGTCACTTGTGAGGATAACTCATGACACCAAGTCATAGCCTCACAACGGGTCTATCCAGTATATTCCCAATGATATACCCATGTGTCTGCGTTAGCACCACGTGCCTAACCAGCCCACATACCAGTCTCTCAAGTACCAGAGTTGTCCCATATCCACTCAGGTACATCGACTGGGGACTATAGTTCGAGCACAGATCCAATCTGTCTCCAGGGACATTATCATGTAAGTACACAATCGCAGGTGTAGACAAACAATGATAACGACAATGCCAGAAAGATATATATTAATATCAGAGTCAAGTAGTACAAAGATGGACCAAAACTAGGTCCTAGGGCATATACACCAACACCCCCGTACGAAGACGGAGGATCGTGCTACCAGCTTCGAAGAATATTAGGTAGTAGTTTGTTAATCTTTGTCTTGTAGTTGTAGCTTGACCACTTTAGTGGCCTGCAATAGTTGTTAGGTGGTCAAAGTTCCTTGTCTCTTATGCATTTTGTTTGTTCCCACCCCTCTTATTCTATAAAAGAGGAGGTAGGGCCAGTGTGTTAGTTAGTTCTCTTAGAGGTAGAGAGAGAGCTTCTTCCAGCTTGTGTGGAGGGTGAAGTCGCTTCGCCTTCGGAGTTTGTAAGAGTCGGCGACCGGTGTCTCGACTCGACGTGTTTTAAGCTTGCGTTTCCCGCTTTATAAGAAGTAAATCCTACCCTTCCGGTGGGTCAAGTTCGCCTGTTTTCTTTACATTTTCATCGCATTCCTTCGCTGTGGTTTTCTTCGATCCTTCACCCCCGGCCATCCGCCATCGGAGGCGTGGTCGGATCTCTTGTATTTGGTTTGTTTCAACTTCATAGGCGCGTGAGCTAAACCGTGCGAAACCGCAGTACCCAATGCGAGGTACGCTTAAACGTGCTAAGTGAGTTGTAGGAAATTGCTAAAATTGCTACGGGGTTAGTGCGTTGCATTATTTTAGTTGGGAGCCATTCTCTTCATTCGCATTCATGTTGCCCTAATCGAACTCGTCGCTATTTCGTCGTGCTTTCTACCGGATTCCCTGCACTTTTTCGACGCATTTTCTCTTCCCTCGTCTCACGACCCTCTCCCATTTTATCGCACATTGTGTAAAACCCTAGAGTACGGCTTAAGGACCCCCTCACCTATTAGTTGCTACATCACTATGTCATATACACATCCTCTGTCAGCTTCCCATTAATGAACGCTATTGTTACATCCATATGTCATATCTCATAGTCATGATATGCAGGTATAGCAAGCAGAATCAGAATAGATTTGGTCATGGCAACTGGCAAGAAGATTTCATCATAGTCCACTTCGTGGACTTGTCTGAATCCTTTAGTAACTAGTCTACCCTTATAGGTAACTATGTTGTCATCCATGTTAGTCTTGCTTTTGAAGGCCCATTTACAACCTATGGGTTTTACCCCATCAGGCAGCTCAACCAAATCCCAAACTTGGTTAGCTGACATGGAATCCATCTCGGATCTCATGGCCTCAAGCCGTCTCTCAGAGTCCGGTCCAACAACCGCTCATAGGTCCTGGGCTCATCCTCAATGATGAAAATCCCATCGTGTTGGGTCGGCAACGATTCATACCTCTCAGGTGCACGACGAATCGTCCTAGACCTACGTGGGACATGTGTCTGAGCCTCAGGCTATCTAGCAACCAATGCAGGTGGCTCAGGTTCCATCTTTGTGTCTTATAGTTGCACTTGAAACTCGTCTAAGTCAAACTTCCTCCCACTGACTCTTTCATGAGAAATTCTTTCTCTAGAAAAAAGATAGCACCCCGAGCAACAATGACTTTGTTCTCGGTAGGGACATAGAAGTTGTATCTTTTAGTTTCCATAGGATAGCCCACAAACACACATTTATCAGATCTGGATTCTAGCTTGCTAGAATCCTGACGTTTGACATAAGCCTCACATCCCCAGATCTTGATAAAAGAGCGGTTATGACATCTCCCACTCCATACCTCGTATGGAATCTTGGAGACACTCTTAGATGGAACATTATTCAGTATGAGAGAAGCTGTCTAAAGTGCAAAACCCCAGAATGAGGGTGGTAGAGTTGCATGACTCATCATAGATTGAACCATGTCCAACAATGTTCGATTTCTCCTTTCAGACACACCATTCCATTGAGGTGTTCCAGGAGGAGTGAGTTGGGATAGGATCCCACACTTTTTTAAATAATCAAAGAACTCACTGCTCAGGTACTCTCCACCACGATCTGATCGAAGAGTTTTAATAGATCTACGAAGCTGGTTCTCTACTTCATGTCTGAATTCCTTAAATTTCTCAAAGGATTCAAATTTATGTCTCATCAGATAGATATAACCATATCTACTAAAATAATCAGTAAATGTGATGAAATAGTTGTACCCTCCTCTAGCTTTTTTTCTGAATGGCCCACACACATCACTGTGTATAAGATCCAATAAACCTCCTACCCTCTCACTAATCTTGGTGAAAGGCAATTTTCTCATCTTCCCTAATAAACAAGGCTCACAAGTATCAAACTCCTCCAAGGCTCACAAGTCTCATGCTTCATAGAGGGACTCTCCATCTTGCTGAGCAAAGTTGGTGATTTGGTTTCTCCGCTGAGTTGTCTTACTCGGTGGGAAGTACTTTGACCGAAAAGCCTATGACATCTCGTGATGGAGCCCTGGGGTAAAGATTGTAGCCATTCTCTAGCTCGGTCCCTAAGAGAAAAAAGGAAGAGTCTCAGTTTTATAGCATAAAGGGAAGCACCATTAATTTTTAAAGTGTCATGACATTCTAAAAAGATAGAAAGATAGAAAGATGAAGGTTTGGGTCATCAATAGCTGCTCCACTGAATTGGTTCTGTTGCACCATCTATATTAAGGATTGTTTGATCTCGAAGTTATTAGCCTCGATAGCCAGACTAGAGATGCTCGAGTGCACACGAAAAATGGTGAGTGCTACAAAGTCTTTGAGAGAGCAATTTACTTCCATGGTCTGACTATTTGAAAATTCTCCTTTACGCTTTAATCATTTAAGGTTTCTTCTAATCAGATGAAAGGTTCGCTCAATCTCTGAATACTTGGGTAGATGTTTCCCTGTTCTAAGAGTGTTCCTAGGCATAAAAAAGGTCCCTTGACTAAAGAGGTTAGCAACAACAACACCAACAAAATTACAACTAAAACAAAAAGTAACTAAATAGAAATTTACAAAGTAGAAAGTGGAAATCTAACTAAGCATAGTATATCAATGTCTTGATCGTGTTAATATTGGCAAACATAGTCCCCGGCAATAGTGCCAAAAACTTGATAGGTCGCACCGCAAGTCCACGATTCTATCGCGTAATAAAAAGTATTAATCCCACAGGGGTTAGGGGTCAAGTATTAACTAATCAATCTATCGATAGCTAGGCAATCAAATAATGAAGATAGTAGCTATTATCCTAATGCACAAAAGTAAATTAAAGTAAAATAGAAGCAAACAAGGATGTGAAAAGTCTTGAGAGAAATCGGGGTTTTAGGTTTCACTGCACTGAAGAATAATGGAAAAATGATGCTAAGTGTTTAAATTCATTTATTCTAAGTTCTTAAGGAAAATCTTTCTATTGTACAGATCGTTCCCTTACAGGCCACGATCCGGTATCTAACTTAACCCAAATCTCTTACTCTCGTGGCTTACTAGGTTAAGTAGATCCATTGAGCTTTTTAAAAAATTATTTAATTCTTCGAGTAGTTTCGATCTACTTTCGTGGTCGAAATTACAAGTTCAATCTAAGGGGTTCTGACGTTGTGGTTCATCTCTCAGTACATCCCACAACGTCTAAAACATACATCTGCATGGCCAGTACAAAAATAAGAAATCATTGCAACATAGAAATGAATAAGAACTAAGATAAACTCGCGCAAAGCACTAATTAAACATCGCTAACCAACATTCTTACAGCGGGCAATGCCCAAACCTCAAAAAGAAGTTTACGCTACAACTTTCATCATAGAATACTTCAAATATTTCAAGAAAAATCAAATCAAACCAGGGGAAAGGCTACATCTATGATGGGAGAGGATGGAGAACGATCTTCAGCATCAAAACGGGGAAGAAATTGCACCAGAATAGCCTCGCTGTCAGGATTTTTGCCCAAAACCCTAGTTTTCGCCTTTGACCCTTATTCTCCTCGATCGATCGACAAAACAGTCCAATTCCTATCTCAAATTGTTTGTGGGTAAGTTAGGAAGGTCTCCACAATGTTTTCCCAAATTCCGCTCCAAGAATAGCAAGAATCGGGTGAAAAATCGAACGGGTATCTCAAACTATAGGAGCTCTCACGGTTGTGCATGGATGCACAGCTACGCCCGTGAAGACCTCGGCGAACTCTGTTTCTGGACTACAAACTCTTCACGGCCATGAATGTATTCACGAGTGTGCCCGTGAACATCTCATCAGAAGTCTGAAAAGTTTGGCTGACATCTTCACGACCATGCATGGATGCACGAGCATGCCAGTGAAGATCTCGGCCGAGTATGGAAATGCTGGATCATACACGGTCATGCATGGATGCACGGCCATGCCATGAAGAGTGTAGAAAGCTCCGTTCGATCTAAAAATTGATATGCAGTTTTGTCTCATCATGAGGAGTCGTTCCATATCTTCAAATCTTTCAAATTTCATTAATTTTCGGTCAAAATCCTTACATTTCAATAAAACTAGGGAAAAGTGAAGATTCTGAAGAATATGAAATATTTGAACAAATAAATGAGACAAAACTATGATTCTACTCTAAAATAACAAGAAAACTAAGCCATAATGTACTATATATATGCATGATATCAATGCTTCACCTCCTAAGTGTCTTGACTATTTGTAACTAGTTTGTTCTCATTATTTTCTATAGTGATGTGCTTTAGAATGCTATTCAGGACATCCTTGATGACGTGCCACTTCACATGAAGCAACTGATCAACTGGACCAACTATAAAAAACATTAAAGTCAACTAGACTAAGTAGAACTAAGGTTGGAGGAGTCTGTAGGAAGGGATATCCTCAATTCAATAGATGTCGTCTAGTAAAAGCTCCTGTTCAAGCTGTCAACGTGTTGACTTAAGCACAATCTAGATGAAATCAGCATAAGTAAAACCATAAAGATCAAATTTTGTAGATAAACCACTAGAAAGGTACAAAATGTTCTAAGAACATACATTGAAGTCCACATAGGAGGCATACATGGAAAGCCATTGATGATCCAATATCTTGAAAGTTATGCAGTATATAGTATATCAAAAGCTCTATGATTTTTTGATGCACACAACGAGGAAAATTAATGTTAATACCGAACTAGTCAGACCCTTTAGGGGGAAATTTTTGGACATGTAGCTAAATGAAGTAATATACTCCTTGGCAAGTAGCATAATTGAGTCATTGACTATTTACTTCATTGCTATTGTAAGTCTACATAAATCATCATTCCACTTGTAGTCATCTATATAGAAGGATTTAAACAAACTCTTTCACTTCATTTGAAGATACATTAGAACTAATAGCACTGCATTAAATGAGTTATTGTTGGTAGGTTATCTTCTGAAATGGCTCAGGTTTATAGGTTAAATTATTTCAAAATAATGTATTAAGAAAAAAATGAAATCTTATATATCGATTCTATTCTGTGTTTGTTACCCGCAATGTAAAATATCTACAAGCATCTTGTCAAACTGATGACACCAAAATTTATATTAAATTTTGTGCCATTTTATTGGTATTTTTGTGTCATATTCATAAACTTTGCTTATTTTTATACCTTTTTATCAATATTTGCGGAATCTACACTCTTTTCTATTTTTGATGATTTTCAGGCAAAAAGGCATATTTTTCAGCCAATTTTGAGCAATCCAGATGCATAATTGGATTCACAACATCAAGAGGAGACCACACGTCAAATATCAGAAGAATTGGAGCTTCAGAGCAAATTACAGCACCCCCACTATGGCGTTTACGGTACCATAATTTGTTTGCACTCGCAGGGTGAAATTACGACCATACCATAATAATATTTATGGTACTGTAATTTGGAGTTTTTCCAGGTAGAGATTTTCGTGTGATTATGGCATAGCCGTAAACTTCATTACGGTGCATGCCGTATTTTAGAGCGTATTTGGACAGAGAACTTGATGAAGATTACGGCACCGCCATAAAGAACTTCATGGTACTATAATATCAGAAGATTTCAACCTGAGAACTCGCTGACCAGATTACGGCACTACCGTAAATCTGATTACGGCCGTACTTACAACGCAGCTCGCGATTTTCCTAGTCAACTATGTAGCCCGATTCTTGTGTGGACCATATCTTTTGATTCAGACCTCCAAATTGAGATCTGAAAGATGCTACGGACTTGTCTTAAAGAGGAGAAGACACACGAATTGAGAGCACCAATATTTAGGTAGTATCAAGAGAGCAATTGAGAGAGAGGCGCTTAGGGTTTGGCCTCACACCGAGAGGCGTAGAGGACACCTCACGCTGCAATTTTCACACAGAAGCTTTTCTTCGAGGAGGAGACAATAGCCCAGAAGTTTCAGTGAAAAAGGAGTTCAAACAGAGGAGAAATCAACACAAAACCGAGCGTCGCCGCTGTTGCGCCCAGATTACGGCCGTAAACTTCTTTACGACCGTACCGTAATTTCTATTTTCTCCTTCCTTTCCATTTTCTTCAACATGGATTTTTGTAATCTCCCCTCCATGGAAGCTTAAACATATTTGGGACATGGGGTGTAATCCCCTTTGATTTCTTAATGATTAGATAACTTTTTATCTTCGTCAGAATAGTTTTATGATGATAATTTTACTTATGTGAATAATTGCACTTTGATTCTCTATAGATTGATGTTATTATTCATATTTTAGAGTTCTCACAATAAGGACAGAAAGGTGATTTTCTTGAGAACTTGGAACCCTAGGATTGCATGTTAGGAACTCTCTTAGGTTAGTTCTTAATTATTTGATTTTAGTGATTTTATTGCCATGATGATAATTTGAATCCAGGGTTGAGTTATTGTATTAGACTTGATTTTATCTTGCACGAAAGTGAGGATCGATTCGTCGGAAAACCATAAGTAGAACTTGTGTTGAGTCTCGGATGCTCGAAAGTGATCCTTGAGATTCCACTCGAGACAGTCAACTTAGAATTCGGATGCACGAAATTGATCTTTGAATTATTTGATTAATGATTTACTTATCTTCAGCGTTGGGATAGATCTTGCGCGAAAGCAAGAATTGGTCCCTGCATGATTGTCTGCACGAAAGTGAGATGACCCCTTTATGAAGTAAATTAAGTCTTTATCATGATAAAATTTGACTGGCGACCTTTTATTCATATATAGTCATTGAAATTAAGGTGAATGAAACCCTAGTCCCAGTTTATCTCTCTGATTATCTTTCGTATTCTTTCTATTGTTTACCTGCATCATATTCGATTTACTTAGCTAGTGAGAATACAACTATTTGGTACTTAACAATAAGGTCTCTGTGGGATCGATACTTTTCTTTATTTCTTCAAGTATCCGTGCACTTGCGGACACTACAAGTTTAGGGACAACAAGTTTTTGGAGCAGTGTTAGGGAGTGACAATAGCCCTGTACGCCAACACTTAGTTTTTGGCCGCGACACCTGAAATAAGTCTACCTACTTGTATTTATAAGTGTGTCCTTTCAGATCACAACAAGTTTTTGGCGCCGTTGCCGAGGACCTTAGTTTTGTTAATATCAAAATAGTTGTTAGTATTGCTAGACTAGGTTTTATTTGTTTCAGATTTAACTTTGTTTTTTTGTTTTTGCAGGTTTTGGTTTTTCAGAAGTTGTGACATAACTGAGATTTTCTAAAATTTGTGAATTTTCTTGTGTTTTATATTTTCTTTGTTTTATATATTCTGGAAAAAAAAGAGAGTTTTATTTGATTGACTGGTGTAGGATATCTTTCTGTTCTTGATAGATTTGAAGAGATGTCTTCTCATTACAACTCCTGGGCAACTAAAAGAGGTGAGGTATACATGCCACAAGAAAGGTATGAAGATGATTCACAATGCACTCTTGGAGATAAATTGATATTACACTCTATTTCTTTTATTAGATGTAATATTTGTAAATGTAATGATCATTATGCTTCTGAATGTCAATTTAGAAATCATGCAAATCCCAATACACCATGGTACCAAGATGATCAATACTCTTTTTATGATGATTGCTCTAACAATGTTTCTGAACCATACTTTGAGAAAACTGAAAAATCTAGCTTAGAGATAATATTTGAAAAATTTATGACAAATCAAAGCCAAATTATGATGAATCGAAGTAAGGAAATTGAAGATCTTAAGGGAATAATTGGTCAGCTTGCTTCTCAAGTAGAATCTTTAACTGCTAATTCTGAAATTTTAGAAGCCCAGTTAGCACAACAAGATTGTTTATCTGAGTTGAAACTGAAAAACTTGATTTAGAAAATTCCCCCTCTGATTATGATTGTTTTGAGATTCAGCCTTATGTGAACATTAATGAATCTGTTGGGGTATGCCCTTAAGGCTAATGTTTGAGGCCTTGGGTTATTATCAGTATCATGTATAAACTATGTTTTATAAAGGCAATTGTTGTTATTCAGGCTGTTACATTATCTGCTGCTGTTATGTATACTTCTGAATAATGTCTCAATGGTGTTCAGCTTGGCTGACATGCAGTATTGTCCTTAGTCGAGATATCTTGGTGAACATGAGACAGCCTTGATATGATTGAGACTAATATGTGTTCTGATCTTATAGGATGCTTCGAGCATGGAATAAGATTTAGACACATAGGTGCATTGGATGTACTGGACTGACCCTACTTAGGATGTTCAATTGTTTGTCACAATGTGAATAATCCTTGTATGCAAGCAAATGGCATATTTCCTCTGACTTGAGATCACTTCTGTTTCTAAATGATGATTGGCATTATCTTGAGGTAGTTCAATATCATTTGAAAAATTAATGGTTAAGGATTATCTTGGATAATGGGCATGAGTCATGTTAGGGCACTAGTGATAGATAAAGGATTGCCTCTCCTTGTTGGAGTGTGATGTTCTATAGGGGCCCCCTGGATGAGATGGTTGAGAAAGTGTATGGCCATACCCAGATGACTATGTCCATCTGATCTAACCATTCTCATCATGTTGGAGTTACACGCTTGACACGCTTGTCCAACGAGAACATCCAGTAGCAAAGGAAACATGTATGCCAAGTGAATTGGATTCACACTTGTGCTGTGGTTTGGGTGTAGTCTTGGAAGACTCTTTCCTTCATATCGGGAGACAGTGATGTGTTGCTAGATACCCCTCTCTGATCGTGATAATGTAAGTTATCGTTACCGACGTTGAAGGAAACCCTTAGGGTCGCACAATTTGATGATATGGCTTACTTATATCAGATCGTGTGGATTGAATTGTTTTAGTCCAATTTAAAGGAATTTAAACTCTGATTTGAAGTGAGATCTGGTCTTATCATGTTTGATTGATTAGGGCTTGAGATCGGTAAGCTTCGATCGGGAGAATTGATGCTTGATCGATGAGATCAAGAAGATCAAGAGATGTGTGGTTAGATCTTGAGCCATTTGGTTCAAAGAGATCTAAATCATGGCTGGTTCGATTTGGTCTTTGAACCAAATAGAATTGAACTGGTTCACTTAGTGAACGCTTGGTTCAAAGGAGAAGGAAGTTTCGATGGTTCACTTTGAGTGAATGCATGAGTATTAAGCACTTACTATATTTGGAAGTCGGTTTTCCATTTTGGAAACGCCTCCACGATTGTAATGTGGCTCGCCCCCTCTTCTCCTCCCGTTTTCCTCTCGTGTGGTAGTGAGTCTTCACGCCAAGGAAGAGAGTTCGAACAGCCAAGAGAGAAAAAAAACATCTCCTTGTACACGATCAAGTTTTCCTTGGATCTTTGCTAGCACAAAGAGCACAAGGGAGTAAGCCTTCAACATCTTGTGTGTGACCTCTTTGGAGAAGAGCCGATCGCCCTTTCTTCTTCCAAGTCATCACTCGAGCAATGGCCATGGTAATGCTTCAATCATCCTCTTATGGTTGGTTATACTTACAAGCCATGCGATCTTCATGAAACCTAGTTTTTCCGCCTATGCAAAAATTTAGAAGCGCATCTGACTTAGGTTTCGACCCTTCAGAATCTCACTATGATTTTGATAATTGTGAAATTGATTCTTTTGATAATTTATTTGTGGAAAAGTTTCAAGAAATTGAAATTGGAAAACCCTCTTTTATTGAAACAGATTCTTTTGATGAAAACTTATTTATGGTTAAATCTGATGAGCTTGATAAAGTTTTGAAAATTATAGACATGGATGAGCCCCACTTTGATTCTGGTCATATTATTGAAAATAATGATAGATCTTTTGTGGTTAACTCTGATTCTATTAATTCTTTTGTGAACATTGATAAATCTCATTATGATTTTTCATACGATTCTAATTTTGACTCTTCTGATGATGAATTATTTGTGGGGAGGCATGAGGAATTTGAAAAAGATTGAAAAATACAAACATTGATGAATCTCACCATGATGATGTTGCGCCCATATCTAATGCTCAATCTTGTGATTTATTTGAAAATTTATGTTTTATTGAGGAATCTAATTTAAGACAGAAAGAATTTTTTGATGATCCAATACTTGAATCTTTTGATCAAAGTCCTATGACAATTGAAGATTTAAATTTGAAGAAAGGACTTATGATTTTGCTTTCTGATAAATTTAGGAAGATCATTGAATATCCTTTAATTGAAGTTGAAAATTTTGATTTTGATTTCCGCATATTTAAGAAAGCCACAGTGATTGTAATTTACATGAAATTTTGGATATTTGAATTAGTGGCTAAACTTTTTGGACAGCTGAAAAGAAAGAAATTACATTCTATTTACTTTGGAACTGATTCACCTGCTTCACCATGAGATTTGATTTTTGGTCAAGCTAATGACCTAAAAATTAGCGCTTCTTGAGAGGCAACCCAAGCACTTTTGCTTAACTTAGTTTCTTTTATTTTAGTTTATTTTTAGAATCAATTTTTCTTTTCTTTTTGCAGGGAGAAACGAAATTTTGCGCAAAATACGGCACTGTAGTAATCAATGTTACGATGACGTAATCCTAATCCGATTTCATTCGAGAGTTTTTAGCATATTACATCAATACCATATTAGTTTTTACGGTACCATAATTTTGGACGTTTCTGACTGAGAGTTTTGTGTACATTACGGCAATGTCGTAAAGAACTTTACGCCCGTAATTCTAAAACTGCATTCTGCTTATCTGAATAGGTGTTTTCTTGCTGTGATTTTAAGAAACTGGGTTGAGAAAAATTTTGATCTTTTGCACCATTACGATGTACTAATCTTTGTCTGTCATCTAGATATTTTTGCTGAATTTTAAAGTCCATGGATCACTCTAAAACATAGCATCTTTTCAATTCTGATTAATTTATGTAGCAGTTTTTTACTATTCTGATTAGCACTTTTGCTGCAACTTTTTAAGATACTTTAATGACTTGAAACCCTAATTTATCGCATGGAATATGAAGAACATGTGTCATTCTACCTCGTGGATTAATTGTTTTCATGAAAATATTTTCTGATCATTCTAGGACACATGGCAACTTTTCGAATATGATTAACTTTTGTGCAGTTTTTACAGTTTTGTAATCTGAGTAGCCTTCTTTCTATTAATCCCCTAAATCCCTGAAATATTTTGATCCTTCAATTTTTATACACCTGAAAAGAACGAGTTTCATTGTACCACATGGTTTTGTCTGTTTTCTTCTTGGATCAATGTTTATATCTTATTCTTAGATATGGCTACTTTTCATAAAAGAATTATTGTTGCTACTCTATTTGCTTTCTATCAGTTGTTGATTCTTGATGACACCAAAATATATAGTATATTTTGTATCATTTTGGATATCTTTTCATGCTAGATTGAAGATATTTTACTTGTTTTCATGTCAAATTCATCAAATATTGCAAAGTCTACTTCTGTTTTGGTTTTTCATGATTTTTAGGTAAAAAGGCACTATTTCAAGGAGTTTTCAAGCAAAATCAAACACATAGAATAGTTACCATCATCAAGAGGAGATCACCCAAGAAATTTCATGCAAAACGGAGCAACCTTGCAAAATACGGCAGTGTCGTAACCTATTTTACGGTACCGTATTTTTCGCGGCTACCGTAAAATCAGAGCACTGTCGTATTTTGGTGATTTCTCAAATAGAAAGTTTTCCTGATTTTATGGCACTGCCGTAAAGAATTACACTGCCGTATTTTTCAGTGCTTTCAGAATAGAGAACTTTGCAGATTTTACGGCACTACCGTAACCCATTTTACGGGCCGTAATTCCCAGCTGATTCAGACCAGAGAACTCGTCCGATTTTATGGCACCATTGAGAAATATTTTACGGGCCGTAATTTTGACTCAGCGATCACAGAATGATTTTACGGCACTGCCGTAAATTATTACACGGCCGTAATTTCCAGTCAAAATCGTGAGTTTTCCACGGCTGAAACTTGTTCGGGCTATAACTTTTGATCCAGAGCTCCAAATTAGGATCCGAAAGTTGTTGCAGACTCGCTTTAAGAGGGGAAGGCGTACGAAGTGAAAGGAGAAACTTTTATCCAGTATCGAGGGAGAAATCGCCTGTGAGGTGGCTAGGGTTTGGCCTCACGCCGGTAGGCGTAGAGGGCACCTCAGGCCATGATTTTCACTCAGAAGCGTCGCCTGGAGGAGAGAATGATGCCACAGAAGTTTCAGAGCGTTTGGAGTCTGATCGGAGGAGGAATCAACAAAAGAGCGGTGATAGCGCTGTTCATCATGAAATTACGGGTGTAATTTACATTACACCCGTGTTGTAACGTTGTTTTTTTTCTCCTTCTCTGATTTCTAATTGTTCTAAACTATGATTCATTGTATTTTTTTCCTCCATGCAAGCTTAACACTCTTTTGGGACATGGGGTGTAATCCCCTTAATTCTTAATGATTAGATAACTCTTCTATTTTCGTCATGATAATTTTTGCTATGATAATTTTACTTTTGTGATGGATTGTGCTTAGACTCTCTATAAGTCCATGTTACTAATTATGTTTTTAGAGTTTTCGCAATGAGACTGAAAGGTGATTTGCTTGAGAACTTGGAACCCTAGAATTGCATGTTAGGATCCCTTCCTTAGGTTAGATCTAATTTGATCTGTTCTAGTAAATTAATTGCCATGATTATAACATGAATCTATAGATCGAGTCTATTTGTCAAACGTGGAGATCTTGTGCGAAAGGAAGGATCGGAACGTTGGAGATCCATGAGTAAAACTAGTGTAGAGACTCGGATGCACGAAAGTGATCCTTGAGACTCCACTAGAGATTTTCAACCTAGAATTCGGATGCACAAAAGTGATCTTTGAATTCTCTGATTGATGATTTACTTATCTTTAGCCTGGGATAAATCTTGTGCGAAAGTGAGGATTTATCTCTGTGTGGTTATCTGCACGAAAGTGAGATAATCCTTTTATGAAGTAAATTAGGTCTTTATTTTAGCAAGATTTAATTGACGAACCTTTTATATATCTAATCATTGAAGTTAAGGTTGATGAAACCCTAGTCCCATGTATCTCTCTTTGATTATCTCTTATTTTGCGCGCTTTCCTATTGTTTACTCGCATCATACTCGATTGCTTAGCTAGTGAGAATACAGCTATTTGGTACTTAACACGTAGGTCTCTGTGGATTCGATACTTTCTTTATTACTTCGTGTACCCATGCACTTGCGGGATAACAAGTTTTTGGCGCCGTTGCCGGGGACCTTAGTTTTGTTAATATTAAAATAGTTGTTAGTATTGCTAGACTAAGTTTTATTTGCTTTATATTTAACTTTGTTTTCTGTTTTTGCAGGTTTTGGATATTCACAGTTGTGGCAGAATTGTGATTTCTTAAATTTTTATTTGCTTGTGTTTTTATATATTCTGAAAAAAAAAATCTTATTTGATTGGTGTTGGATTATCTTTTTGGTAGATTTGAAGATATGTCCTTTTATCAAAATTCATGGGCTTCTGAAAGAGGTCAGATATACATGCAACAAGGTGAGCATAAAGATTATTCACAGATGTCTATTGCAGAATTAGCTAAATTACACTCTTATTCTATTACATGTAATATTTGTAAGTCTTCTGATCATTATACTTGTGATTGCAAATTTAACATGCCTCAAAATTCTAATTCTTCATGTTATCAAGATGATTCATGGTGCACTACTGAAGATGAGATAGATTATTTGGTTCATAAATTAAACACTTCTAATTAGCACCCTGTTATGAAATCTTGTTCTTCTGATAGCTGTGTTATTTGTGGATATCCTGATTATTGTTCCTCTGATTGCCCATTTTTAAATACCAATTTATCATGGCAAGAAAGATATCAATTGTATTCTAGATGGGAAAATCAAACTTCTTTTTATGATGATTGCTTTGATCATGTTTCTGTGCCATGCTTTGAGGATACTGAAATATCTAGCCTAAAATCCATGTGTAAAAAATTCATGGCTGATCGAGAAAAATTTTATGCTAAACAAAATCAATTTTTAGACCAAATGCTGGCAAATCAAAGTAAGTATCTTGATGATCTTAAGGGTTCTGTTAATCAAATTTCTTATCAAGAAGAATCTTTGACTGCTAATACTGAATTACTAGAAACCCAGATTGCACAACAAGCATGGTTATTTGAGTTTGATACTGAAAAACTTGATTTAGAAAATTCCCCCTGTGATCATGATTCTTTTGAGATTGAACCTTATGTGAATATTCATGAATCTCACTCTGATCTTGATGATTGTACAATTGATTATTCTGATAATTTATTTGTGGAAAAGATTGGGGAAATTGAAATTAAAAAACCCTCTTTTGATGAAATTGATTCTTTTGATGTTGTATCATTTATGGTTGAATCTGATGAGTTTGATAAAGGGTTGAAAATTACAGACATTGATAAGCCCCACTATGATTTTGGTGATATTTTTGAAATTAATGATAAATCTCTTGTGGTTAACTCTGATTCTATTACTTCTTTTTCATATGATTCTGATTTTGACTCTTCTGATGATGAATTATTTGTGGGGAAACATGAGAAAATTAATTTTGAAGAGTCTCATCTTGACTTTGATGATGATTTTGAAATTGATAAATTGTTTGATGAAGTGCATGAAGAACCTGTAGATGATTTGAATATTGTGAAAATTGATGAATCTCACCATGTTGATATGTTGCCCATGTCTACTGTTGAATCTTGTGCTTTATTTGAAAAATTATGTTTTATTGAGGAATCTAATGAAAGACATAAAAATTATTTTGATGATCCAATATTTGATTCTTTTGATCAAAGTCCTTTTCTCATTGCCATTGAAAACATAAATTTAAAGAAGGGACTTATGATTTTACTTTTTGACAAACATAGGAAGATAATAAAGATTACTTTGACTGGATTTGAAAATTTTAATTTCTGCATACTTGAGAAAGCCACATTGATCATGATTTGTCTTGAATTCTGGATATTTGGATTAGTGACTAAAATTTTTGGAAAAAGAAAATGCAGAAAATTACATGCTTTATACTTTGGAACTGATTCACCTGCTTCACCATGAGATTTGATTTTTGGTCAAGCTATGGACCTAAAATTAGCACTTCTTGGGAGGCAACCCAAGCACTTTTGTCTTAGTTTAGTTTCTTTTATTTTAGTTTATTTTCAGAATAAATTTTTCTTTTATTTTTGCAAGGAAAGCAAATTTTTGCGCAAAATACGACACTGCCGTAATCTATTTCACGCCCGTAATCTGTGTTGATTTCTTCTCCCAAGAGTTTTATGGATTTTACGGCGGTACCGTATTCTCTTTACGGTACCGTATTTTCTGACTGTTTTCGACTTCACGTGCCGTAATCTTGAGGGTTTTCGTTTCTGAAATTTTGTGAAATTACGGCACTGCCGTAAATGATTTCACGGTACCGTATTTTAAAACTGCAATCTGCTTATTTGCCTAGGTGTTTTCTCGCTGTGATTTTAAGAAACTGGGTTGCGAAAATTTTTGATTTTTGGCACAACATGGAAGTACTCATCTTTGTCTATTTATTGGATATTTTTGCTGAATTTTAAAATCCATGGATCTTTCTAAAACATGTGCCAACTTATCAAATTTGATTAACTTTTGTGCAGTTTTTAATCTGAGTAGCCTTCTTTCTGCTGATACCCTAAATTCCTGACAGATTTTGATCCTTTATTTTTTTACATACCTGGAAAGATCAAGTTTTATTCTACTTTATAATTCTGTCTGTT
Source organism: Costus lasius (assembly GCA_027563935.2). Lineage (NCBI taxonomy): Eukaryota > Viridiplantae > Streptophyta > Magnoliopsida > Zingiberales > Costaceae > Costus > Costus lasius. Next base: position 56,269,056 of record CM050454.1, on the reverse strand, counting down.
TTCTATTTGGATCATTAAATTTTATTCTAGGGTATGACTACTTTTCATAAAAAATTTCAAAAACAGCACAGTTTGCTTTCTACCAGTTAATGCTTATTTTGCATCCAGATTCAGAAAATCTTCAAGAGCAACTGTCTTCCACCTCTAGCCACCACTGCATCTGCCTTTGACGTCACTGTATCCAGCCGTCGACACTGGATCATACCATATGCAGACTCTTACTTCTTCTACTGCCACTTATTCTATTGATTTTATTTATGCAGTAGAATATTTATTAGTGACTGATTTTTTATTTTTGCAGTGCTATCTCTGACACCAACCGGCCGACGATCTCACCTCCAGGACTGTGATCTCTAGCAAGCCACTAGAGATTACTCACTCTACTGTCGGCATCATCATCATTGATAGCAGCTTTTCAGCTTGCTTCCGTTCACCTCTGCTTCTTGCCTGTTAGACTTTTTCCACCAGCACTCTTCAAACCTCCAGCGACATCTCTAATCCTCTCTTGAGATTATTTTTATTATTATTATTTTTTGAGACTGTTTTTTATCTGAGCCTTATGTGAGCCTAATATACCTTAAATTTTGTAGAAAATTTTCAAAAGGCATATCTTTGGACCCAGCTGCATTGGCCTAACAATGATTGAGCATGATCTATATAGTTTTGTGAGTATCACTTGCACTCTCTTATTAATGACTATTTCATATAGTGCATCTTTGACTTTATCATATTTATACTACTTATTGGTTTTCTCTTGAAAAATGATTTTATGGATATATGGAACTCATTGTTTTGATGATGATATTATTCAAATTTGTTGTTAAAATTGATGAAAGCATATGATCCACTTTCTACTATATGATGGCATGATTTATTGATAAAATGTCTTCCTTCATAAAATGATTTTATGGATATATGAAAGCATATCTGTTTTTAAAATTTGACATTGGTTGATGCATGAAATTTTGGGTAGATGTGTTATTTGATGAATAAGATCTAAAGGTGAAACTACTCCTTTAAATAAAATGAGCATATGAGTATGATTTGTGAATTGATATCAATTGATCAACCTAGTAGATGTTTAGTCTATTTTGCTATTTGTTGGGAAGGAAGAATCCAAGATCCATAAAAATAGTAAGAGACTCCCCTACTTGACACTATGTAAAATTAATAGTGGTACCTAAGACATGGGTTGAAGTCTATGCATGAAAAAATAATGAGAGTGAAAAATAATAAGACTCCTCTACTTGGCACTGTGTAAAATTGACAGTGGTACTGAAGACAAGAGTTGAAGTCAAAAAATAAAAAGTGTGTATCTAAGTGCGTACATACCATCTTCACAAAAACAAACAAAATACATAAAAAAAAGGAAAAAAAATCATGTGTGGAAAAAGATCTTGGAAACCTAATTCCTGTAAACAAAAGCATGATAGATTTGAACTGAAAACTGGGTGAAATCATGAGATTGAAAATTCTATTTATTACACAAGTTGCAAAGTTTTATTTGATTAAATTGTGGATCTAGAGGGTTGAGTACTAAGGATGATATGTTTAGTTGAAGTTTTGTAAATCAATTGATAGAATTTTTTTCATTGATGGGTTGTATTTTATAAATTTATTTAGCATTAAAAGGTTATTCTTTTAATCAAGTTTTGATTTTTGCTTGAGGACAAGCAAAGTTTGAGCCTTATGTATTTTGATGACACCAAAATATATAGTATATTTTGTATCATTTTGGATATCTTTTCATGCTAGATTAAAGATATTTTACTTGTTTTCATGTCAAATTTATCGAATATTGCAAAGTCTACTTCTGTTTTGGTTTTTCACAATTTTCAGATAAAAATGCACTATTTCAAGGAGTTTTCAAGCAAAATCAAATACATAGAAGAGCTACCATCATCAAGAGGAGATCACCCAAGAAATTTCACGCAAAACGGAGCAACCTTGCAAAATACGGCAGTGTCGTAACCTATTTTACGGTACCGTATTTTTTGCGGCTACCGTAAAATCAGAGCACTGCCGTATTTTGGTGATTTCTCAAACAGAAAGTTTTCTTGATTTTACGACACTGTCATAAAGAATTACACCGCCGTATTTTTCAGCGCTTTCAGAACAGAGAACTTTGCAGATTTTACGGCACTACCGTAACCCATTTTACGGGCCGTAATTCCCAGCTGATTGAGACCAGAGAACTCGTCCGATTTTATGGCAGCATCGAGAAATATTTTACGGGCCATAATTTTGACTCAGCGTTCACAGAATGATTTTACGGCACTGCCGTAAATTATTTCACGGCCGTAATTTCCAGTCAAAATCGCGAGTTTTCCACGGCTGAAACATGTTTGTGCCATAACTTTTGATCCAGAGCTCCAAATTAGGATCTGAAAGTTTCTGCAGACTCCTATTTAAGAGGGGAAGGCGTACGAAGTGAAAGGAGAAACTTTTATCAAGTATCTAGGGAGAAATCGCCAGAGAGGTGGCTAGGGTTTGGCCTCACACCGAGAGGCGTAGAAGGCACCTCAGGCCATGATTTTCACTTAGAAGCTTCGCCTGGAGGAGAGAAATACGTCACAGAAGTTTTAGAGCATTTGGAGTCCGATCGGAGGAAGAATCAACAAAACAGCGGTGACAGCACTGTTCATCACGAAATTACGGGTGTAATTTACATTACACCCGTGTTGTAACGTTGTTTTTTTTCTCCTTCTCTGATTTCTAATTATTCTAAACTATGATTCATTGTATTTTTTCCTCCATGCAAGCTTAACACTCTTTTGGGACATGGGGTGTAATCCCCTTGATTCTTAATGATTAGATAACTCTTCTATTTTCGTCATGATAATTTTTGCTATGATAATTTTACTTTTGTGATGGATTGTGCTTAGACTCTCTATAATTCCATGTTACTAATTATGTTTTTAGAGTTTTTGCAATGAGACTGAAAGGTGATTTGCTTGAGAACTTGGAACCCTAGAATTGCATGTTAGGATCCCTTCCTTAGGTTAGATCTAATTTGATCTGTTCTAGTAAATTAATTGCCATGATTATAACATGAATCTATAGATCGAGTCTATTTGTCAAACGTGGAGATCTTGTGCGAAAGCAAGGATCGGAACGTTGGAGATCCATGAGTAAAACTAGTGTAGAGACTCGGATGCACGAAAGTGATCCTTGAGACTCCACTAGAGATTATCAACCTAGAATTCGGATGCACGAAAGTGATCTTTGAATTCTCTGATTGATGATTTACTTATCTTTAGTCTGGGATAAATCTTGCGCGAAAGTGAGGATTTATCTCTGCATGGTTATCTGCACGAAAGTAAGATAATCCTTTTATGAAGTAAATTAGGTCTTTATTTTAGCAAGATTTGATTGACGAACCTTTTATATATCTAATCATTGAAGTTAAGGTGGATGAAACCCTAGTCCCATGTATCTCTCTTTGATTATCTCTTATTTTGCGAGCTTTCCTATTGTTTACTCACATCATACTCGATTGCTTAGCTAGTGAGAATACAATTATTTGGCACTTAACACATAGGTCTCTGTGGATCGATATTTTTATTACTTCGATAATTCCGTGCACTTGCGGAATCCTATCAAGTTTTTGGAGCTATTGCCGGGGATTAGTCCAAAGTATACGCATGCCAAACTTGTTGTGTTACCTTACGGTCTATCAATTCTTTTGCCTCCAGATCCAGAAATCTTTAAGAGCAACTGTCTTCCACCTCTAGCTACCACTGCATCTGCCTCTGACATCACAGTTTCCAACCGTCGACACTGGATTATACCATCTGCAAATTATTACTTCTTCTACTGCCTCTATTTCCATTGATTTGATTTATTTATGCAGCATTATTTCTTGCACCCACCGGCCATCCTCCAGGACTGTATTCTCTAGCAGACCACTAGAGATTACTCACTCTACTGTCGGCACCATCACCATCATTGCTAACAGCTTTTCAGCTAGCCTCTGTTCACCCTCTGCTTCTTGCCTGCTCGACTCTTTCCACCGGCATCCTCTTAAGACCTCCGGCAACATCTCTGATTCTCCCTTGAGAGAATTATTTTTACCATTATTATTTTTTGAGACTATTTTCAGACTGAGCCTTATGTATTTAAAATTGTGCAGGTAAAATTTCAAAAGGCACATCTTTGGACCTAGCAGCATATGCCCCAACACTATTTTTGATTCGACCCTTATGTATATTTGGTCAAAGCTTGCTATATAGTTTTGTGAGTATCTTTTGCACTCTCTTGTATTCATGATTATTTCATATGGTTGCATCTTTGATTTGCTTTAGATGTATCACTCACTGAGATTTCTATTCAATGTGGTCTCTTGAATCTATCAATTTACACTTTTGACCATGATTGTGTGAGTTTGATACTTCACACCTTTTGTAGTGATTTTGACATATTTTAATGATTAAAAATTTTTATGACTTGAATCCATATGATGAGAGGTTTATGGATTTTTCTATGATAATGAATGCGTTCATGCTTGTGATTAGGTCTGGATCTATTATGTTGAATTTATTTCTCTAATACATATCTGCTTTTGGAATTTTTCATTGGTTGATGCATGAAATTTTGGATAGATGTGTTATTTGAGGAATAAGATCTAAAGGTGAAACTACTCCATTAAATAAAATGAGCATATGAGTATGATTACTGAATTGATATCAATTGATCAACCTAGTAGATGTTTAGTCTATTTTGCTATTTGTTAGGGAGAAAGAATCCAAGATCCATAAAAATAATGAGAGACTCCCTTACTTGGCACTATGTAAAATTGATAGTTGTACCTAAGACATGAGTTGAAGTCTAAGTCCAAAAGATAATGAGAGAAAAAAAAAATAATAAGACTCCTCTACTTGGCACTATGCAAAATTGATAGTGATACCGAAGATAAGAGTTGAAGTCAAGAAAAAAAAGTGTGTATCTAAGTGGGTACATGCCACCTGTGCAAAAACAACAAAATACATGAAAAAAATGAAAACAAAAATATGCGTGGAAAAGGATCTTCGAAACCTAATTCCTGTAAACAAAAGCATGATAGATTTGAACTGAAATTGGGTGAAGTCTTGAGATTGAAAGTTTTATTTATTATACAAGTTGCAGAGTTTTATTTAGTTGAGTTGTGGATCTAGAGGATTGAATTTTGAGAATGATATGTTTATTTGAAGTTTTATGAAACAATTGATGAATTTTTTCATTGGTGATTGTATTTTAGAAATTTATTTTTCATAAGAAAGTCTATGCCTATGATTAATTTTTGGTTTTTGCTTGAGGACAAGCAAAGTTTGAGCCTTATGTAATTGATGACACTGAAATTTATAGTAGATTTTGTGCCATTTTATTGGTATTTTTGTGCCATATTCAGAGACTTTGCTTATTTTTATGTCTTTTTTATCAATATTTGCGGAATCTACACTCTTTTCTATTTTTTATGATTTTCTAGCAAAAAGGCATGTTTTTCAGTCAATTTTGAGCAATCCAGATGCATAATTGGATTCACAACATCAAGAGGAGAGCACACGTCAAATTTCAGAAGAATTGGAGATTCAGAGCAAAGGCACCACCACTATGGCATTTATGGTACCATAATTTGTCTGCACTCGCAGAGCGAAATTACGGCCATACTGTAATAATATTTACAGTACCGTAATTTGGAGTTTTTCCGGGTAGAGATTTTCGTGTGATTACGGCACAGCCGTAAACTTCATTACGATGCTGTATTTTGGAGCGTATTTGGACAGAGAACTTGATGAAGATTATGGCACCGCCGTAAAGAACTTCACGGTACCATAAGATCAGAAGATTTCAACCCGAGAACTCATTGACCAGATTACGGCACTGCCGTAAATCTGATTACGGCCGTAATTAAAACGCATCTCGTGATTTTCCCGGTCAACTCCGAAGCCCGATTCTTGTGTGGACCATATCTTTTGATCTAGACATCCAAATTGACATCTGAAAGATGCTGCAGACTCATCTTAAAGAGGAGAAGAAACACAAACCAAAAGCACCAATTTTTATCTAGTATCGATAGTGCATTGAGAGAGAGGCACTTAGGGTTTGGCCTCGCGCCGAGAGGCGTAGAGGACACCCCCTAGGCCGCAATTTTCACACAGAAGCTTCGCTTGGAGGAGGAGACAATAGCCCAGAAGTTTCAGAGAAAAAAGAGTTCAGACGGAGGAGAAATCAATACAAAACCGAGCACCGCCGCTGTTGCTCCCAGATTACGGCCGTAAACTTCTTTACGTCCATACCATAATTTCTATTTTCTCCTTCCTTTCTATTTTCTTCAACATGGATTATTGTAATCTCCCCTCTATGCAAGCTTAAACATATTTGGGACATGGGGTGTAATCCCCTTTGATTTCTTAATGATTAGATAACTTTTTATCTTCGTCAGAATAGTTTTATGATGATAATTTTACTTATGTGAATAATTGCACTTTGATTCTCTATAGATTGATGTTATTATTCATATTTTAGAGTTCTCACAATAAGGACCGAAAGGTGATTTTCTTGAGAACTTGGAACCCTAGGATTGCATGTTAGGAACTCTCTTAGGTTAGTTCTTAATTATTTGATTTTAGTGATTTTATTGCCATGATGATAATTTGAATCCAGGGTTGAGTTATTATATTAGACTTGATTTGATCTTGCACGAAAGTGAGGATCGATTCATCGGAAAACCATAAGTAGAACTTGTGTTGAGTCTCGGATGAACGAAAGTGATCCTTGAGATTCCACTTGAGACAATCAACTTAGAATTCGGATGCACGAAAGTGATCTTTGAATTCTTTGATTGATGATTTACTTATCGTCAGCATTGGGATAGATCTTGCGCAAAAGCGAGAATTGGTCCCTACATGATTGTCTGCACAAAAGTGAGATGATCCCTTTATGAAGTAAATTAAGTCTTTATCATGATAAAATTTGACTGAAGACCTTTTATTCATATCTAGTCATTGAAATTAAGGTGGATGAAACCCTAGTTCCAGTTTATCTCTCTGATTATCTTTCGTATTCTTTCTATTGCTTACTTGCATCATATTCGATTTACTTAGCTAGTGAGAATACAACTATTTGGTACTTAACAATAAAGTCTCTATGGGATCGATACTTTTCTTTATTACTTCGAGTATCCGTGCACTTACAGACACTACAAGTTTAGGGACAACAAGTTTTTGGAGCAGTGTTAGGGAGTGACAATAGCCCTGTACGCCAACACTTAGGTTTTGGCCGCGACACCTGAAATAAGTCTGCCTACTTGTATTTATAAGTGTGTTCTTTCGGATCACAACACAAACACAAAATAGTAACTGCACTACTGAAACATACCTTCAAGTAGCTTCATGAAAATTGCCCTTATTACTGAAATTGGTTTAGCTGTTGTCCACCAACATATTGAATAAATGATGGATACAAGAAATAAAAATACTAGAACAAACATATCTTTGATTCCAACAACATAGTAAATTACTTCAAGAGATCATGTAAACTATTTTTCTTATGTATTTTATTTCTATAACTAGAAGATATTTAGTTATTAGAAGTTCATCAACTTGTAGTGATTAGCAGAGCACAGACCGTCATGATTTACTAGCACAAAAATGTAGATACTCACTAAGAATTTGCTTGTGTTAGAAGCATGATTTGCTAAGACAATTCACTAAGAAATTAAAAGCAAAATTCTAGTGTACAATCATCATACTCACCAAGAAAAATAGGAAGACAGGACATCCACCAGTTTTCTCTTGTGCTTCCTTGTAACCCATTCCATTTGGGATTTGGCCTTGGGGCATGCATTCCTTATTGATCAAATATTCAAATTTATGAATAATTAGTTAGCAAAGTCCTCATCAAACATATGCACAGGATAATTATAATGGGATCTTTACACACATAAGAACATTGTGCTAGCACAAAAATGCAGATACTCTCAAAAGCTAATTGCCACTGAAACAACAATAGCAAGATTCCAAGTCTAGCAACATAAGAAGCAACAATCCAAGTCTAGCAACATAATCAGCAACAATCCAAGTCTACTACTCTAGCAACATAACAAGCAACAACTCCACAAATATTTATAGCAAAACTTATAATTTCAACAACTTCCAGCACTTCAAAAGTTCAACAATCCAAGTTCCTACAATCTCAAAGGCTATAGTCAGTAAAATTTTTATTAATTAAAATCATTTAATGTAGCAAACTCATAAGAGACAAATCCGTACTAAGGATTATAAATTTACAATCATACCTTTTAGCTTTTGGACTAACCATTAGACATTAGTTGATACCCCATCTACATTAACTTGAGACAAATCTAAAAAACCAAACCAACCAAACAAATATAAGTAATAATACTTGAAAGTTATAATAAATGAAATAATATTTAAATAATAAATGAGAAAAAAATATAATATTACCTTTTTCTAATTCCTTTATTTCTTGTGAGTCTTCCTCAACACTAATGGGAGAATTCATTGCCCGAAACCAATCTTGAGTGCATACCAAAGCTTGAACTATCTTAGAGTTAAAGAACTCCTAAATGGATTCAAAATTCTCCCTAGAGTACTAATTGCACTCTCAGAGGCCACGTTTGAAATTGGAATTGTCAAAATATCTCTTCCATGTGAGAAAGAATTGGTTATCTATGAGAGTTAAGCTTCCAGCATGGTAAGATTTCAAAGTTTGCGACATTAAGCTCAAAATCATCTTTCAAATATTTCTCTCATTTTATTTTACGATCTCCAATCCTTTTTTTAGCCATACGCTTTTTAATTCCCATTTGAATTTTCATTGCCAAAATCTCCTTTGGATCCTTAATAGAATTAGTAGTACCAAAGCTAAAAGGAAAACTCAAGTGGTCTTCAAGTTAAGAGTTTTCAGAGATAACTAGTGTCTTATATTCATTAAAAAGTCTTATGAAGTGCCCTCTCACAAGACTTATCAAGAAAGAACCCCTTTCCATACTATGCATACTCTGAAATGCATATTCTATGTACCATAATTTATGTCAAGGGTCAAGAATGACAGTAATAAAAATCATCTTATTGGTCTTTTCAAAATCACCCCAATAGTTGTCATAATTCTTTCTCATGTATATGGTAATCAATGCAATATTGGGATCTTTATTTATTTCCAATTCTTTCAATAAGATATAAACAAAATATATTTTAGGAAAGAAATGATTGGAAGTTATATAATGAGAGTGCAAAATTTTCATAGTCAAGTCATAAAAGTATTTTTAAAATACTATCAACTTTCTAACATTAATCAAATATGTACAATCAGGTACCATACTGTTCCCCATGTCATCCATAAGCTCATAAGAGAAGCTCTTTTTTTGTCATCATATCTAGCAAAAACTCTTCAATTTTTTGTACTATTTCTGACATTAAGTAGGTGAAATTCCACCTAGTAACCACATTTAAGCACAAAAGACCTTCCACTTAATTTCTCCTTTTCTAGACACTCTTTAAACTTATTTGATCTTAAAGATGATTGTCTAATATATTTCAGAGCTGCCCTAACATTTTTTTTATTAAATCATGCACTTCCTTTAAGCCATCTTGCACAACCAAATTAATAAGATGTGCAATGCATCTCATGTGCAAATGCTCACATCCTAGTTTTGTTGTTCCCTAATGAACAATCTTACCTTTCAAGTATTTGATGGCACAATCATTTGAACTTGCATTGTCCACTGTGATTGTGAACACCTTATCTATCCCCTAGTCTATCAAACACATTTCAAGTTTTTGTCCAATATATATTCCTTTGTGACCAACAATTGGACAAAAACTCAAAATCCTCTTTTGCAATTTTCAGTGAAGTCCAGCCGTTAGTAGTCAAGCATACCCTATTGCAGGATTTTTTTAGGAAAGTTTTAAGTGATGCTTTCTCCTTCAAATACAACCCAAAACAATCCATAGATAAAGCCCATCTTTATGAGATTTTAAATAAGGTTGTATAATAGACATAAAATACTTGAATCCAATATTCTCTACAAATTTAAAAGGAAGCTCATCTACTAGGATCATATAGCTGAGAGCTTTCCTGGCTTCTTCTTAGTCAAATCTCCAAGTGCCCAAATTACCACCATACCCATGAATTTTTAATAGTGTTTGCTTTACTTCCGATGCATGGGGTGGTTTTATTTGAAATAAACTTGGCTAAATCTCAGTTGAGTTGAAATTGATTTTATCCAGCTTAATAAATTGAGTATTTCAATTTCAATATAGCATTGGTTTTGTCAAATTAGGCCTATCCAGGTATTCATTGGTGTGGGGTCAAAAAGTGTTATATTGGAATGTAATAGACCTTTATTAAATTCACCTTAAATTAATAAGGCTTGTTGTTTAATGGGTTCTGGCTTCCAATGAGCGCAAGCGCTCATTGTTAATTACCCCTGAAATCAGGGAATCTTTGATTAAGAGATCTATATAAGTAGACAACATTCAACAAATTGGAGGGCAAAAAATATTTTTATAAATGTCATATCGATACATGGCTCATGAGCAACTTAAAATTTGAATATTCAGCCTTGATGGCTTATAAACAATTGGATTTGATTTATACTCGGTCTTGATGGCTTGTGAGCATTTGAGTTTGACATATACTCGGTCTTGATGACTTGTGAGTATTATATTTCATATGAGCTCGGCCTTAATGGCTTTTGAGCATTTGAACTTGATTTGATACTCGGCTTCAATAGCTTATGAGCATTTGAATTTGATTTATGCTCGGCCTTGATAGCTTATGAGCATATAGATTTGATTTGCTCAGCCTAGATGACTTGTGAGCATTTGGTTTGTACTCGGCTTTGATGGCTTATGAGTATTGGATTTGATATGTGCTTGGCTTCAATAGCTTGTGAGCATTTAGATTTAATTTATGCTCGATCTTGATGACTTATGAGCATCTAGATTTGATTTGCTCAGCCTTAATGACTTATGAGCATTTGGTTTGTACTCGGCCTTGATGGCTTATGACTATTGGATTTGATATATGCTCGGCTTCAATAGCTTGTGAGCATTTAGATTTGATTTATGCTTGGTCTTGATGACTTATGAGCATCTAGATTTGATTTGCTTGGCCTTGATGACTTGTGAGCATTTGATCTTGATTTATGCTCGGTCTTAATGACTTGTGAGCATTTGAATTTAATTTATCATGAGGAGTATTTTTATCTTGGAGCATCACATGCACAATATCATATTGAGGAGCTATGCCCCGATGACAAGCATCGACGTACGCATCTATCAAACAATATTATATCGTGATATGATGGGTTTGGTCAAAATAGGTTGAGTGAGTTAATTAGCTCATATTCAACTGGTTGAAATATATGTTTAATTATATTTGAGAAGATTGGTCTTCACTTTATAGGGGTAAATACCCATATTATATCAATGACTATCCATTTGACTCATATTGATCATATTTAGCCGTCAAATATATGATTTTCTCATAGCCGTTGATCTAAATTCATAGATCTGTTTAATTCAGGACTCGGATCAAAAATCCGATATCATATTTGAAAAGATCTGGTTCAATTTAGTAGAGATCGACTCCTTGATCACATCAAACATCAAACGATTAATCTAGATATGTTCAGATCATTGTCAGCCGTTGATTTTATATTTACATCAAATTTATCTTAATCATTCATTTAAATTCATAGATATGTTTCAATCCAGAATTCGGATCAGAAATATGATATTGTATTTGAAGAGATCAGGTTCGACTTAGTAGGAATCGATACCTTGATCATGTCAAATGTCAACCGATTGACCTAGATATGCTCAGATCAATCTCAGCCGTCAATTTAGAATTTAGATCAGATTTATGACAACCGTTTATTTAAATTTGCAGATATGTATCAATCTGAGGCTCATATCGCAAATATGATATTATGTTTGGAGAGATCAAGTTTGACTTAATAGGGATCGATATTTTGATTATGTCAAACGTCAATGGATTGACCTACATATGCTCAGATCAATCTCAGCCATTGATTTAGAGTTTAAATCAGACTCATCATGACCATTCATTAAAATTCGCAAATCGGCTTTGATTTAAGTATCAGATTGAAGATCCAATAAAATATTTGGAGAGATCAGGTTCGATATAGTAGAGATCAACACCTTGATCATGTCAATAGTTAACCAATTGATCTAGATATATCCAGATCATTCTCAGCCGTTCATTTGAAGTTTTAATCTGAGCCATTCGATCAAGTTCAATTTAATCTAATCCGTTTAAGTCGGTCTGATCTAAACCGTCCGATTAAGCTTTAATTAATCTAGATCATTGATTTTATTTTAGATCCTCACCGTTGATTTTAAGTGGAAGAATCTGAGCTATTGGATTACGATCTAATCTGGACCGTTAATTTTAATTGAACGAATCCTCACCATTGGATTCAATTTTTTTAAACGGATTGATTGGAGCCATCCGATTTCATGTGAAGCGATCTAAATCGTTAAATGTCGTAAAGATCTAACCGTTGATTTAAATTGATTGAATATCAGCCGTTGGATTTAATCTTTTGATATCAGCTGTTGGATATTAGTTGAAGTAATCTGGGATGTTGGTTTACTTTAGATCTAGACCGTCGGTTCGATTGGACGAATCCCGGCCGTCGATAAAAAATACACCTCTTACGTCGATGGCGGCGGTGGATGAAACTAGGGTTCGTCTTCGCCGGCCGCTCATTGCTTCTCCAGCCAATCAGCTCGGTCTATGGATTCTCAGTGTTGAGAGCGGCTCGTGGCAGGAACTTGATGGCGTCCGGTGGAGTGTCGGCGACGAATCGAAGCTCTTGGCGAGAACAGTGTTGCCGGTGCCATTTCATTTAATTCTGGCGATCCGGCCGTCATATCGCCGGATCCTTTCGTCTGTGGGTTTGCACACTCATGGACAAGGTGTGATGGAAGTTTGACGCCGATCCGTTGGCTGGATTTGATGGAATAAGCATTTGGTGTCACCAACGTTAATTCATTCGATTCCGGCGATCTGGCCGTCAGATTGCCGGATCCTCCCGTCTGCCGGTGCGCACACTCGTGGGGGAGACGTGAGCAAAATTTCGATCCGATCAGATGGTCGGATGTGAATTTCGTGTGGTAGAACTTTCGGCGGGCGAGCATGGCTCCGGTGTGAGGCTTTGGTGCGAGCGCATGAACAATTTTCAGCAAATTAAACCGCAGAACAACGTGTAATCTTAACACGGTTCTTAAAAATAGATTTACGGTATAAAATGTTGAGCAGATTTCTTCCATCTTCAATCCCTAGCCACAAGGTCGTCACCGGGTCTAACCTAATAATGGCATAAAATGCCAAGCAAGCTTCTTTAATCTTTAATTTCAATATTCAATTCCTAGCCACAAGGGCGTCACCGTGTCTAACTTAAGCAAGCTCCATCTTCAATCCCTAGCCACAAAGGACGTCACCGAGTCTAGCCTAAGCAAGCTTATTCAATCCCTAGCCACAAAGAGCATCACCGGGTCTAACCTATGCAAGCTTCTTCAATTTCAATCTTCAATCCTTAGCCACAAGGTCGTCACCGGGTCTAACCTAAAGCTTCCTCCATCATCAATTATCTCCTTTCTTCTTCTTTTCTTTTTGGCATTGCCGAGAGCCTCCCTCTACTTTCTTCTTCTCTATTTTTTTTATCTCCTTCTCCTCTAGTTGCCGAGAGATGCCAAGCCAATCTCCCTCTTCAAATTCTCCGTTTTTTTTTTTTGTTGAGCTTAAAGAGTTCTTCACCTTTATTTTCGTCGCCGAGACCTTCTCTCCCTTCTTATGTAATGTTGCTCTCCCTCTTCCTCGGATTTCGAGCCTTCTCTCTCAATTTCTCTTTTGTGTAGCCGAGAGTTTGTGATTTCTCCCCTTTCAATCTCTCTCTTGCTCCCTCTACCAGCCGCCGCTCTTCTCCTTTCTTATTTTTTGCTTTCGGCTGCACCCCACTGAGAACCTCTTCCCTCCTTTTTTTGTTTCAGCTGCACCACCCCATTTATAAAATAAGACCCTTAATCTAAATCGTGATTGAAATTCATGATTCCAAATTTGGTTAAATGTGGCATGTTCACGGTAAAATCAAATTTCTAATTTATTCTTTGTATAATTTTTTACCAATTCTGTATTTCTAATTTTGGAGTCAACGGTTCCATATTTCCCTCTTTTCTCTTTTTTTATTTGGACATTTGGTAATCTAGTTACTTTATTTATTTTATATTTCTAATCTTCATTTCATGGTCTAAGTTATTATTTTTTTTTCCAAATAAATGACACCCCTTTCTTGCCATATCTTCTTCTTTCCTTCTTTTAACCTCTAATCATGGCAATAAGTTCAATTGCTAATTTGCATTGGTTTGATTTTCGATTGCCATTTTTCTTTCACTGATTTGATTTTTTTTATTTGCACGCCTCTAATTTTCTTGATGGTCAAAATTAATTTTGACTTAATTCTTCTATAATCATATGTGAGTGAAAATTAATGGTTCAACAATTGGAAAGCTTGTGAAATTGCCTATCTAATGGTACCAAAATTAATGGTTCAACAATTAGATAGTTTCTATATTTTGTGTAATTTTGGTTTTTAATGTTGGTCTAACTTGGTTTAGGATAATTTTGACCAATTCAGTGGTTTTTAGGTCTGGTTCATTTTTTCTAAGATTGGTTGCCTAAGTTTTAGGGTGTGTTCTTTCTAATTGTAGGCTTAGTTTTTTAAGTTATAATCCTATTGAATAGAGTTTATGCACAATTATGTGTTGTAGAGTGATTAATTCAATGATTTTAGCCTATGTTACTTAATAATTGGTCTAGTTGGCATCTCAATGATAAGACCTTAAATCATATTTATGTAGATAAGGTTTGTTAATCTTTATTCCAATTGACTTAGTTACTATAGTCCTATGCATGTTTGAGATTTGCTAGTTGTATCATTTACATATCAATTTTTAGTTATTATATAATAGTTTCATATGCTTCTAGCATATCATCAGTATTGTTACACCTCAAAATTAAGCCATGTGTAAAATCCAATAAGAGAGGAAGAAAAACATATCTTTTATTAAAGCAATTACAATTCTGACTGACTAACATCCAAGAATATCCAAAAGGGTACACAACCGATTCAATTGACTCAACTATCTATTACAGAATAACTAAATAACAAAAGCAGCTAACAACTAAACTCTAACAGAACAGCTAACTCATGGATTCTTGCCACCTGAGACTTTAAGTGTAACTGCGCTTGAGGGGATTTACGAGACGATCTGACTCCTCCTGATCTGCCACTGCACAACATCCCTCACAGGTTAGCACAAAAATGCTAAGCAAGCCTCTACCCAGAAGAAAGGGTAGTCCCTTAGATCCAAAGGAGGGAAAACTAGCAAAAAACATAAATGATAAGATGAACAAATTGAATACTGAAAACTGTAAATTGGAATGTAACCGAAAGAGCTGAATCAATTTGGTTAATAAAAGATCAATAATATGATACAAGGAAACACTATGAGCATACCTACTGGCTCGTGGGGTCGTCACCCCGAATGCACATGATAAGATGAATCATTCACCTTACATGGTGAACACACGTGCTACCATGCGTCATGAATCCCGATGCATGCTAATTTGGGACCCCGATCTGTCCACAGAGTGGATACTACTGGGTATGTGCTCAATAACATGCAACTGTTCACAATTATACTGTCCACAACGTGGATACTGAAAACAATAACTTGCTTGAACATACTTGACTAGTAGTGAACAATTGAAAACATACATGGTAATACTATAGCTGGAAAATCTTTGTTATGCATAGGATACTATACTATTTGAGTCAATGAAAATAATAATAACAAGCTTTTATATACAGAAATCTGGTTTGAGGTCTTACCTCCGAAAAGCCAAGAAAAACGATGCAAGCCAAATAGTTGTTTAATCACTCTGAAATACAATTTGTACAATAACTCTATCAAATAAGATTCAAACTGAAAAACAGAGACTTCCAACAGAAGCAAAACATCTCAAAACCTAGGGTATCGATCTTGGATTCAGTGAACGAGACACAGAACCCACTGAACCACTCAGGATTGCAGTGAACCGGTCAGATTCAACCCGAACCAAGCCAAACCGACACTTAAAACCAAAATTACAAAAAATATGCGAGTCATCTACGGACACACAGGATAACATTGGATAGGCAATTTGACAAGCTTTCCAACGGCTACCTGAACCGGCCAAGATTCGACCGAATCAGAGTCGAATCGGACCAAAAACCAGATCTGGGCCGAAATTGAAATTGAACTGCCCAAGCTGTTGAACCGGTCTAAATCAATTCCAAACTCAGAGAGCCGGGTTTATTTCAAATAAACCAAACTCAAAACCCGAAATCAAACTAGACTGGCCGCTCGCTCGCGCCGCCCCATCGCTGCCGTGCAAGGCAGCCGGACAAACATCCGCCAGTTGCGCCGACAAGCTCTTGAGGGCACGTCGAGCGTCCGTTCGCCGTCAGATTTCACCAGGAAGTTTCCGACGTCGCCAGAAAGCTTCACAGCTACCTGCGGCGAGCTTTCGACGCACGGTCGAAGCCCTCGCAACAGCCGCCAGTATCGACGGTGGCGTCACCGCCATCGACACACCAAAACCTATCTAAAACGAAACAGAACTTCACCAAAACTTAAACGAAGCACGCTTACCTTGCTACGAAGCTGTATCGTAGCCCAGAATAGAGATATCGTTGTCTCCGGCTGCACAGAAGGAGGAAACGGCTGCAACTCTGGTGATCTCCTTCAAGCTCTGACTGCTTCCTCCTGGCGGCGCGTTGCGGCTCGAAGAGTCTCTAGGTTAGACGACGGACTAGGGCGAACAGAAGCCCCCTTAAATAGATGAGAAACGCGTCCAAAAATAGTGAAGGCGCGGTGGCGACTCGGTCACCGCAACCTTCGGAGATGACGACGATTCAACTCGTCGCCCAAAACAAAACCGAAAACTCGAATCAAAATAAACTGGCGCGGTTTATTACTAAAAACGCAAACTAGCCTGGTAGCTCAGCTGAACCACAACCAAGCTCACGTCGCGGGTTCGAGCCCCCGCGGACGCAAAATCGTTTTTGACAAAAATCAATACTTAAAACCTTTTTTAACATGCCGAAAAAATTCTACAAAAATCCATAAAAATCAATTCAATTTTCTAAAATTATTTTCTCAAAAATCTGGGTTATAACAAGTATCCACGTTGTGGAAAGTTCATAATTTGCATACTTGCATGTTATCATGATTGAGCATACCAAATTCCCTTTGGGGGTAAGTATCTACTTTGTGGATAGATCGGGTCCTAGATTAGTATGCATCGAGATTTACGACATATGATAGTGCATATGTTCACCGCATAGGGTGTGATCCACGCCCTTATAGTGCTTCAGGTGATGACCACACCAACCATGTGTTTGAGGTGATGACCTCACAAGCTAGTAGGTATTGCTCATATATGTACTTATATATGATATCAATTTCTGCATTTTGCATTAGTATGAATTTGTTTCACAGATAATTTAGTTGAAATAGTTTATCTAGTTACATTATAACCTCCAATTACAGTTTTATTTTAGTTTTGATGCATGTAGTAAAATTCAGTTTATAGTTTGTCTTTCATTCTAGTTTTATTATTTATGCAACTTGCTAGTTTCCTCCCCTTTGGACCTAAGGGAGTAGCCATTCTTCTAGGGAGAGACTTGACTTGTCAAATATTTACGAACCCATGAGAGTTGTTATTGCAGTTGTAGAGCAGGAGGTGTTAAGACTGTCAGCAATTCCCTGCAAGCGTAGTTATGCTTGAAGAGCTCAAGATGGCTTGAGAATCCATGAGTTTTGATGGATAGTTTGTATTTATTAAGAATTAATTTTTAAAAGGCAAAGTTATAGTGAGTTGAGAAAGTTGTATAGTCTGTTGATGTTTTATTATTGTCGATGCTTGGCTTACTTAATAAAAGATTTATGTTATATTTTTATATACTATTTTGTTTTCTTGTATGTTTATTATGAATTGTGTATTCAAAGTGTAACACATATGGGGTGCAACACTTTCTTTTTCGTGTCAGAGAGAAGGGTGGCTGGCTGCTCTAGTGGATGCCACAATTTCTTCCAACAAGGTTTCTAGTGTGACCATGGAATGTCAATATTTCTAGTGCATGCTAATTTAATATGAATCTTGTAAAATTTAAGCAGCTCAAATGTTGCCATAAACCTAGTGATCCACCACTAACAGTTTCTAGGTTATTTTTTAATCTAAATCACCTACTTGTTGTTGCTTGTTGTTTAAGGCTGCAAAGTAAAGCACTAGAGATGATTCTGTGAAGCATCTTTATTTTGTAGGTGGCACCAATAAATTGACTCCTCCATTCACGGCATTAGCACGCAGGCAGCTAAGTTCTTTTGCTTATTCATTATAGATTAATTGTTAATTCATCCACCATCTATTTTTATTAATTTTTTTCCTGTTGAGCACAGGAAATTAGCACACAAAGACATGCTCTGCTGGTGTTTTGTGCGGCAATGCATTCTGTTGCTCGTGACAACCAAAAGGAAAGAAGCAAGAGGAAGTTAGAAAGCCTAATGGCAAAGGACATGCAAGCCTGTAAACTCTCCCCTATGCACATGCTCATCAATGCCTCCTCTATGACTCTTATCTGCTCCCCTTCAATCACGATCACATCACCTGAGACCATGAGAGAACAGAGTAGGCGAGCTTTTTTTATTTTGAAATTATACTGTACTTGCCATCTGTCAATTAAATTCCCCGCTTCTACTGAATTATCAATCCAAACGGCTCGTATAGATAAGGTTGCAGGCAGTCTCCAATCCCTTGCCTCCACCTCCTGAATGCTTCCCTAGTACCAACCAGTTCATCATGCAATACGTTTTGCCACCCAACAATCAGGAAAACTGACAGAAACCATAGCCAAAAGTTAAAAGGGTAGTTTGGTTTGGTGCACGCGCTCTTTCCCTCTAGTCCCTCTGGCTCAAAGGTCCCTGCTCTCGTTATTAATGTATGTGAACGCTCATGACTCCATCCATCCTCTCCGTGTGTCCTCTTAATCCCTACGGCTGTCACACGCTCTATTTTTAATCCTACTTTTCCTGTAATTTAAATTGAATATCGAACGACTTTTCTTGTTGCAAGAAATCGGAAATTCGAATCCTGGTTGTGTTGGATTTGTTTGTTTTTTTTTTTCATGCTAAATAGATTCGAAATTATTAGTAAAAATTAGTATCTCCTTCGGTGGGCACAAGCTTAACAAAGCGGTCAAGCTTTTGGTGATAGGACGAAGATCGGTCCTCTTCTTCTAGATGAGCCTCAAGAAGACCAGATAGTTCTTATTTTGCTGTAGCCATGGCAGATGCGTACAAGTACGATGAGGACTTTGAGGAAGAAGAGGTCTGGGCTGTCACGGCCGACGTCAAAGAAGCGAGCACGAGGGCTAGTGGAAAAGCCAAGGATCCATTTCGCCATAATTGTTCTTCCTCCTCTTCCTCTTCCAGTAGCCGGCTTCCAACGGGAGGAACAGCATCTGTCCCGATTAGCTCGTCATCCAACAATGCCCCCAACAAATCTGCTCCTGTTATCATCCCTGAGCGGTTCAAGATGTACAACAATGTCGGCCAAGGACAAGGGTTGGGTGATTATAACCGCCAGGCCTGCGCGGACGATCACAAGGATGATGAAGACGAAGGTGACGACGCGCGGGCTCCTCCACATGAGTGGCTTGCCAAGAAGATGGAGAGGAGTCAGATCTCTTCCTCTTCAATGTGCCAAGGAGCCGGCAGGACCCTCAAGGGCAGAGATCTCACCAAGGTGAGAAATGCAGTGCTCTCAAAGACCGGCTTCTTGGAGTTTTAGCATCGCAAAATTAATCAGATCAAAAAGTGGAGAGGTTGTTAATTAGGCGTCCGACTGGCATTCGGCGTACGTGAAGCAAATTAACTAGTGATTTAGTTCTTCATTTGTCTCTTCTTCCTGTTTTCCTTGTTCACCTTTCTACATCTGTTTTTTTGCCCGGAAAGCAGCACCAAAATTTTGTCTCTACAGTTTCTTGTTGCGCAGAGGAGATGAAGATTACAGAAAATTTTCATTTTTTTAATTGTGTGTGTGTGAATTGTTACGGCAGAAGGGATATAATTTTGTGCTTAATAGGAAAACTGATTTGTTGTGATATATTCTTCGTGTGTTTCCATTGCCACACGCAATCAACTAATCTCTACTTGTTATTTCAGAAGTTGAAATAATCGTATAAGAAATACCTTCTGGGCTTACCTTTTATGTAATTTTTTTCGCTGGAATGTTCATCCGCTGGGCAGAATGATTGCAATAGTTAATGAGATTGTTTAGGATAAGTTGAGTCTTTTGCTTCCTATATCGTAGAAGATGGCATTGTCATGTTTGCTCATATTACTTCCAAGGGCACACGAAGGGGCTGAACATTATTTTATTGCTTTTAAGAATTAATCCAAGATACAGATCATAATCGCTGTAGCACATAAAAAGGTAATTAAATAGTACTTGTGAAAGTTTTTAATGTTGTTGATCCAAAATGATTATATTTACATGTGTTATACATTCACTCTCACCCCTATCCTCCTACACAAGATTCTAAAAATTTCGACAGAGTCTCCCCTGTAATTACTACGCGGGGAGCCTGTGCTACAAGTATTTTAATCCAAAAATCAAAACGAGAACACATCACATGAACACAGCACAGCATCATAAATGCAAAACAAATCCCCTTATGAACACAGCACAATACTTCTCCAATAGCGCCCTCGTGCTGCAGTCTATGGATTGTTGGAGTTGCAGCGTTGCATCCCTTACGTGAATAACCAGCCTCTGTGCGCCAAGTAGCTATAGCCTGCAGGTATTAGAGCGCAGCCGGCCAGCCTTTGGTATGCATACCTTAGAGAATCAGGAAAAAAAAGTGTGAGAGCATCAACTTTATAAAACAAGGTGCAGCAGGTTGAGCATGTCGGGTCCTCCCAAGATTGCAGGATGGAGAGAGCATGGGGTCCAGATCTGGAGGCCGCAAGGATCTTATCACTTTAGAGCTGACGACTGATACTAATATGTTATATGGAGCCAAGAAATAGAGTGGATTGGATCCGGAAATCCAAGCCCTGATCCCTAGAGTATGGATATTTGCGTCCCCAAAATTCACCCGCTACTGCATCTTCATACAGATATCAAAATTTAATCAAGCAACCAAGCCCAGATGCCTGTGGCTTGGTTAACAAGAATTAAGTCACTTCTGAATTGTCTAATGAGGTATATAGCTCCGGTAACAACCAGCCTAATCATGTAGGTTGGAAATACAATTACAGGCCCGTTCATCCAAGCGTGGAGGGTCCTGCATCTTTACCATCATTCGGAATCTGGTGGCGTGAGGCTCACTTACTTGGGGTTCGAGGAGGAGGTAATGGTATTTTGCTTCTTTTCTTCTTCTTCTTTCGCCCAGAGTCTGCAGCCACAAAATCTTGGAGGTCTAATAGGCAACCAGCTTCTTCCCTTGATGCTGGCAAGTTCAGGCATGTGATATCTCCTTGCTCTAGTACATCAATATCATCAACTACATCCTCCGGACCTGGAATAGGCTTGGAGGTGACAATTGACTTCCCTTTCTCTTGAGGTTTGCCTATTGGTGTCGCTTTTGGGGATTCTGGCTTACTAGAATATTTAGATGCAGGGTTATATTCCTGCAGTCCCTGAGAGGAATTACTTGCCCCTTGTTGAATTGGGTTCTCCTTGAATTTCGGATTGCTAGTGTCCTCTGTGCTAGCAACAACCTCCTGCTAGACCATTTTCGCGCACTGTCTGAGATTGGCGCTCTTTGATGTCGCGCAGAGATCAATAAGATGCCCCTGGTTATGCACCATGCCCGTGCTTTCCCCTGCCACATGAGGCTGCTCGGGTTTGCCACCCTTTGAAGGGGCTTGCGCAAGTGCCTGCGGCTTCAGAGAGGAAGACCCAACCGCTGTTTGCTCCTGATGCCCCTCGCAAGATGAGCTTGCGGTGGGCACAGAACCTGCAGCAACCCGCCGACATGGCGTAGGCTTCTCCTTCCAAACCTGGGCCGGAGGAGTAATCCCAGCATCTGCGCAGCCCTTAGAGGTGTGGCCATATAGATTGCAGCCGATACACCTAGGGGGAATATCCTCATACTCGAAGCGGAGATGAGCCTCAGAGCTCCCATTCACCGTGACAGAGAGGATCTCAGGGAACTCAGAGTTGGCTTCCATCTCCACACAAACTCTTGCAAAGCCCAGCCTGGATCTTGAAGCTGTGGCCACATCCATAGAGAGGGGCCGCCCAAGCGCGCTAGCCAGTTGCCCAATGATGCTAGGAGACCACCACTTCAATGGGAGATTGTGGATGCGCACCCAGGTTGGGATGGAAGATAAATCTACCCGAGTTAATTCTTCATCAGGGTTGCAGGGCTTGAGAATTAGGACCTTCCCAAAGACAAACCAGGGTCCCTTTTCTAAAACGCTCATCCTGTCGTCATCCAAGCCAAAACGGAAGAGGATAAAACCGGCTGGTAGCGAATAAACTTCCAACTTCCCCTTAGGTTTCCAAAGCTGCAATACTTTCTGCTTCAGAATGTGGAAATTTGGTCGGAAACTGATGAAGTATCCGACGAGGGCGTTCCCCCAGAAAGAGCAATTTGCGGTCAATTCGTCTTCAGGGGCAGAGATGTCAAGAATTCCGCCTGCACATTTGACCTCCGACTGCATAAGAGTGCAGAAGGAGGCACAAGGGGACGGTTAAGCGAATAATGAGCTCCATGACTTTAGGGGAGGGGGGCCGCAGCCCTGACCAGGGGGAGCAGGGATGCAGCCCTTACCAGAGGGAGCATCCGGGAGAGTTCCCACAACGGGAACCCGCAAGGTTCTCCCAATCTGGTTGCCCGATACCTGGGGCGCCATCAGACCCAGCCACCGCAGCACAGCAAAGAAAAAATCGAGGACAATGCCGGGTTCCCAAATCGAACGAGGAAAAAGAAATCGAAACAGCAATCACGAATCCGAGGTCGGAATACTCAAGATCGGGCAGCAATAACAGACGGCAGAGAGAAGGTTGCCACTTAAAAATATGTATATATATGCGATGGTTATTGATCGATCCATACATATGCAATGGGTTTTATCGCAAGTGAAAGTTTATTGGGGTATATCATAAAGAGTAATTACTAAAAAATAGTTTTAGTATTTTACCATATTCAACTTTATATTTTTAAT
The DNA here is from genome assembly GCA_027563935.2 of Costus lasius. NCBI lineage: Eukaryota > Viridiplantae > Streptophyta > Magnoliopsida > Zingiberales > Costaceae > Costus > Costus lasius. The sequence continues at coordinate 56,245,747 of CM050454.1, read as the reverse complement.
TAAATAATATATTTAATATTATATATATTTAATATTTGCATAATATAAGTGCTTATAATAATATCACATAATTATTATGAATGTTCTTAAGGGCGTGTTTCCTTGGAATGATGTAAAATGAGTAAGAAAGGAAACAGAATCATGAGGGGAGGAAAAATGCATGCACGTGCTCCTCACGTGTGTGTTCCACGCTACAACATGCCGACACAAACTTGCATCTGGCACGTGGATGGAGATGGCGGGCAAACGGATCCAATGGCAGGCGGCTCCGGTGATGGGGAAAGGGTGTGAAGTAGGCGGGAGCTCTAGCAGCGGCGAAGAGAGAAGGTGTCATGGGAAGAGCAATGGCAAGGGGGAGCTTGGCGCCAATGGAGGAGCGGTGAGGAGAGTTCAATGCCGATGGAGGGGTAGTAGCGCTAAAGGGAGCAGAAGGGAGCGAATTTGTTGCGAGCAAATAGATTCGACAAGGGGGTAGCGATTCGGAAGAGAGGGGGGGGGGTCTACACAGGGCGATGAGGATGAGGGGGGCAATGCAAATGAGGGGGAGGTCGGCACAGGGGAAGCATTGACATGGGGGTCATGCGGACGAGAGGGACAGTGGAGGACGCTGTGGACGATGGGGAGGTTGGCGCAGGGCAAGCATTGGCATGGGGGTGATGCAAATGAGGGGGACAACAAAGGGTGATGCGAATGAGGAAGAGGGATGGGCGTTGGTGAGCACCCCTTCTCCTTCATTTTTTGCCTGATTCCGGCGAAATAAAAAAATAGCACTGTCTCCGCCTTCTTTTACATTCTTTCAAATCAATATGCCCAAGGAAACTGTGGAAAATCAAGCTTTCCCTCCTTTCCCTCGTGTTTTCCCTCCAAGGAACACACCTAAATGTCACTTCTCAAGTATTGTTGTGAATTTTGAAATCTTTCCTTCATTGTCTAAGTAGTGGAGTGGATCGAGCTGTTTGTTGCTAAAGAAAATCGCAGACTAATAAAATCGAATTTCTCTTCTTAGAGGATCCATAAGAGATGTGACTAAGGGTACAATAGGAAATATATTTTTGTAGTGTGCTTGAGGTTGGCGATTGATAAGCTATAGGCGCTCAAGTGTTCGCCCTCTACTAGTATCCACATGGCGATGTTGGTGTATGTGCCCTAGGGCCTATGATTATTCTGATATGTGTGTCACACTCACTTGAGATATCTCATATATCCTGACATTGTCGTTGTTATGCATGTGGTACATCTGCGTCATATATACATTTGCATATACAATGTCCCTAGAGATAGATTTTATCTAGTCTCAAAGATTGTCCCCAATTGAGGACCATAGTACATAAGGGACAACTATAGTGCATGTGAGACTAGTATATGTACTAGTCGAGCACATGTGGCTAACGTAGGCATATATGTATATCAAGGTTGATATACTAGACTGACCTGCTGTGGGGATTTAGCTTGGTGTTACAAATCAATCTAACAATGATAGAGGTATACATGTTCTTGACTTGAGGTCATAGACATCTCTATATGGTGAGTGGTGCACTTTGATGCAACCTAATGCTCCGCCGTAGCAGGGGAGTCATAACGGTTCTCATTGGGTGTATCATAAGCCATATGAGAGGTTCAATGCACCAAGATAGAATTTGCCCCTTTCTTAATTAGAAGATTGATGTCCATGGGCGCCTCACATATGGATTGTTATAACCTAAAATTAAAATTTTCTATTATTAACATTCAATTTTAAAATTTTGAAAATTCAAAAATTATATTTTAGAATTTTTATGATTTTTTGTGAAAATTCTTTGAAATTTTTAAAAGGTTAAAAAAATTAAAAACGTAAAACATGTTCGCTCGGATTCGAACCCGTGTCACGCGTGAGTTTCAGACTCGGCCTAACCATTTGGGCTGAGTTATGGTTTTAATTTAATTCCGTGCCCATTTTATTTGATTTAAGTTTAATTTTGAATTAGGGACCAAGTCGACTCGTCGTCTTCCCTGACTTTTTCGACGAACGAGTCAGTGGCGGCGACTTGTTATTCTAGGACACGTCTCATGGATATATTAGAGAACTTCTGCACATATGGTGGAGACACAGAACCCTAGTCTCTCTTCAAGCTTGGACGCGCCGCCAGGAAGGAGAAATCGTGCTCGAACCAGTCGCCGGAGTTCGAGGAGTGCTGCCTCCTATTCTAGTCTTCCAGCGCTTCCATCGGCGCGCGTTTTCTGTTCCAGGGCTACGATACATCCTCGTAGCAAGGTATGTTTGCTCTTGTGAAGTTTTGGTGATGTTCGGTTTGGGTATAGAAAGGTTTTGGTTGAGTTCTATGTATCGACGGCGGTGGCGCCACCGTCGATACCTTCGGCTACTTCGGGTGCTTCGATCGTGCATCGAAAGCTCGCCGCAGCCACCTTTGAAACCTCTCATCGTCGTCAGGAATAGACTGGCGAAGTTTGGCGGTGAACGAAGGTTCGACACGCCCTTAGGAGCTCGCCGGTGCAAGCAGCGGACGCAAGTCCGGTGGCCTTGCACGGTGGCGGTCGGGCGGCGCGGGCGAATGGCTGGTTCAGGTTTAATTTAGGGTTTTGCACGGTTTATTTGGAAATAAACCAGCCTGTTGTCTTAAAATCGATTTGAACTAGTTCAACAGTGGTGAGTCATTCAATTTCAATTTCAGCCCAGTGATTGAATTTGGACCGGTTCAACCCTAATTCGGTCGAATCTGGGCCGATTCAGGTAGCCGTTGGAAAGCTTATGAAATTTTCTATCCAATGCTACTTTGTGTTTCTTTAGATGACTTGTATATTTTGTGTAATTTAAGTTCTAAGTATCGGCTTGACTTGGTTTAGGGTGAAATTGACCGGTTCACTTCAATTCTGTCTGGTTCAGTGGGTTTTATGTCTGGTTCACTTGATCTAGGACTGGTTCTCTATGTTTAGGGATATGTTCTACATGTTGGTTGTTGACACATATTTATATAGAGTTTTACATGTCATTTTGCTAATGAAACCATCCCCATTTGACTACTTTAAGTCTCATAATTGCCTTTATTTGGATACATCTATGGAATCTACACCTGTTTTGGTATTTTCAAGTTTTCAGGTCAAAACGACCACAAAGAGGGTAGATTCTGACACTTATGTGGTAGAGGAGTGTTGGGGTATGCCCTTAAGGCTAATGTTTGAGGCCTTGGGATTATATCAGTATCATGTATAAACTCTATGTTTATAAAGGCAATGGTTGTTATTCAGGTTGTTACATTATCTGCTGCAATATGTATACTTCTGAATAATGTCTCAATGATGTTCAGCTAGGCTGACATGTAGTATAGTCCTTAGTCGAGATATCTTGGTGAACATGAGACAGCCTTGATATGATTGAGACTAATATGTGTTCTAATCTTATAGGATGCTTCGAGCATGGAATAAGATGTAGACTCATGGGTACATTGGATGTACTGGACAGACCCTACTAGGATGTTCAATTGTTTGTCACAATGTGAATAATCCTTGTATGCGAACAAGTGGCATACTTCCTCTAACTTGAGATCACTTGTGTTTCTAAATGATGATTGGCATTGTTTTGAGGTAGTTCAATATCATTTGAAACATAATGGTTATAGACTATCTTGGATAATGAGCATGAGTCATGTTAGGGCGCTGGTGATAGACATAGGATTGCCATCTCCTAGTTTGGAGTGTGATGTTCTAAAGGGGCCCCCTGGATGAGATGATTGAGAAAGTGTATGGCCATACCCAGATGACTATGTTCATCTGATCTAATCATGCTCATCATATTGGAGTTACAGGCTTGACACGCTTGTCCAATAAAGAACATCCAGTGGCAAAGGAAGCATGTATGCCTTGTGAACTGGATTCACACTTGTGCTGTGGTTTGGGTGTAGTCTTGGAAGACTCTTTCCTTTATATCGGGAGACAGTGATGTGTTGCTAGATACCCCTCACTGATCGTGATAACATAAGTTATCGTTACCGACATTTAAAGGAAACCCTTAGGGTCGCACAATTTTATGATATGGCTTACTTAAGTCAGATCGTGTGGACTGAATTGTTTGGGTTCAGTTTAAAGGGATTTAATCTCTGATTGTGAGTGAGATCTGGTCTGATCATGTTAGATTGATTAGGGCTTGAGATCGGTAAGCTTCGATCGAGAGAATTGATGCTAGATCGGTAAGATCAAGAGCATCAGGAGATGAACGGTTAGATCTGGAACCTTAGGGTTTAATATGATCTAGACCAAATCGCTTGGGTTAATTGGTCTTTGAACCAAACCAAATTGAACCGGCTCATCAAGTGAGCGCAAGGTTCAAGGGAGAAGAGGTTTGCGACTTGTTCATGAGCGCGTGAACGTTGAGAAGTGGTTTGCTATTTTTGGATAACATGTTCTCTAATCGTGGACACGCCTCACGTTGCCTCTCTTCACGCTTCTTCTCTTGCCCTATTGTCGTCTCTTTGTTTTTTGGGCTCTCGACACATTCGGGTGGTGAAGCATTGACGATAAGGGAGAGGTCTCGCCAAGCAAAAGAATTCTTCTCTTCCCATCCATTTGATCAGGTTCACTTGGAGAACCTTGCTAGCACAAGGATCAACAAGGAGTAGGCGACATCTTCTTGTGTGCGCATCTTTTGGAGGAGATCCCATTTGCTCTCTTCTTCCAAGGCGCCATCCAAAGCAATGGCGATGGTATGACTCCTTACTTATCTTTGCAATCGATTATAGTTGATCATATCTTATGCATAGATCCTCTTGAAACCCTTGTTTCCGCTGCAAAAGTTTTATATGCGCCTATCTAGGGTTTAGATCCTCTTGAACATGGAGAATGTGCATTGACTGCAGGGCCATTAACAAGATCACTGTTAAATACCGTTTCCCCATCCCAAGGCTGGATGACCTCCTTGACATGATTGTGGGATCCGCTTGGTTTTCCAAAGTGGACCTTCGTAGTGGGTGTTGGGGTATGCCCTTAAGGCTAATGTTTGAGGCCTTGGGATTCTATCAGTATCATGTATAAACTCTAAGTTTATAAAGGCAATGGTTGTTATTCAGTTTGTTACATTGTCTGCTGCAATAAGTGTACTTATGAATAATGTCTCAATGCTGTTCAGCTTGGCTGACATGCTGTAATGTCCTTAGTCGAGATATCTTGGTGAACATGAGACAGCCTTGATATGATTGAGACTAATATGTGTTCTAATCTTATAGGATGCTTCGAGCATGGAATAAGATGTAGACTCATGGGTACATTGGATGTACTGGACAGACCCTACTAGGATATTCAATTGCTTGTCACAATGTGAATAATCCTTGTTTGCAACAAGTGGCACATGTCCTCTGACTTGAGATCACTTGTGTTTCTAAATGATGATTGTCATTGTTTTGAGGTAGTTAAATATCATTTGAAACATAATGGTTATAGACTATCTTGGATAATGATCATGAGTCAGGTTAGGACACTAGTGATAGATATAGGATTGCCGTCTCCTTGTTTAAGGAGTGTGATGTTCTAAAGGGGCCCCCCTGGATGAGATGATTGAGAAAGTGTATGGCCATACCCAGGTGACTATGTTCATCTGATCTAATCATGCTCATCATATTGGAGCTACAAGCTTGACACGCTTGTCCAATGAGAACATCCAGTGGCAAAGGAAACATGTATGCCTTGTGAACTGGATTCACACTTGTGCTGTGGTTTGGGTGTAGTCTTGGAAGACTCTTTCCTTTATATCGGGAGACAGTGATGTGTTGCTAGATACCCCTCACTGATCGTGATAACGTAAGTTACCGTTATCGACATTTAAAGGAAACCCTCAGGGTCGCACAATTTGATGATATGGCTTACTTAAGTCAGATCGTGTGGACTGAATTGTTTGGGTTCAGTTTAAAGGGATTTGGACTCTGATTGTAAGTGAGATCTGGTCTGATCATGTTTGATTGATTAGGGCTTAAGATCGGTAAGCTTCGATCGAGAGAATTGATGCTAGATCGGTGAGATCAAGAGCATCAAGAGATGAACGGTTAGATCTTGAACCATTTGGTTCAATGAGATCTAGACCATGGCTTGGGCTGGTTTGATTTGGTTTATGAACCAAAATCAATTGGAACGATTTGGCATGAACCGGTTCACATGGGTGAACGTTTGGTTCAATGCTTGTAGGCGTTTTGGTTGGTTTGTGGGCGCATGGCTTCATGTCTTCTATTTTTGGAATGTCATAATTAGCCACTCCCCTCAACGCCAAATAACGTCTCAACGTTCGCCTCTTCTCATCCCAATGCTTCTCTTTCGGTGTAGAGAGTTTTTGACGAAAGGAGAAGGAAGTTGAGCCTTGCCAAGCTTGATCTCTCATCATCCTCACGCGACAAGTGAAGAGTCCCCTTCAAGGGGGAGCGCAAGCAGATGAAACCCTAATTCAGGGGGCGCATGCAATTTTGCTAGGGTTTCAACAACACAATCGCTTATATGCTCATATGATCAACTTTGATAGATTGATTAGATCAAGAAGGAGATCATACCAATGCCATCGAATTGGATGGTGCCTTGGAAGCAAAGACGCAAGTGCTCCTTCTCCAAAGGTGACGCACACAACAAATGAAGATGGCTTGCTCCTTTGAATCCTTTGTGCTAGCAAAGTGCTTCAAAGGGTCCTTGTCGCGTGAGGATGATGAGAGATCAAGCTTGGCCGAGACTTCCTTCTCTCCTCTTTTCGTCAAGTCTTCACACCACCAATAATGGAGAAGCCCTCACAAGAGAGAGATCGGCGAGAGAGTTAACCTCCCACACTAATGTGGAGGCGTTACATACATTCCATTTGGAAACCGAATTCCCAAAATGGAAAGTAGTCAAGGCTCAAGCGTTCACCCTTAAGTGAACCAAGTGCTTAACTCATCTCCCATGAACCATGCGCTCATTCATGAGCCGGTTCAATGTCGGTTTGGTCCTGTTGGGGTATGCCCTTAAGGCTAATGTTTGAGGCCTTGGGATTGTAATAGTATCATTGTATAAACTCTTAAGTTTATAAAGGCAATGGTTGTTATTCAGGTTGTTACCTTGTCTGCCGTAATAAGTGTACTACTGAATAATGTCTCAAAGCTGTTCAGCTAGGCTGACATGCAGTAATGTCCTTAGTCGATATATCTTGGTGAACATGAGACAGCCTTGATATGGTTAAGACTAATATGTGTTCTAATCTTATAGGACGCTTCGAGCATGGAATAAGATGTAGACTCATGGGTACATTGGTTGTACTGGACAGACCCTACTAGGATATTCAATTGCTTGTCACAATGTGAATAATCCTTGTATGCTACAAGTGGCACATGTCCTTTGACTTGAGATCACTTGTGTTTCTAAATGATGAATGTCATTGTTTTGAGGTAGTTCAATATCATTTGAAATATAATGGTTATAGACTATCTTGGATAATGATCATGAGTCAGGTTAGGACACTAGTGATAGATAAAGGATTGCCGTCTCCTTGTTTAAGGAGTGTGATGTTCTAAGGCCCCCCCTATATGAGATGATTGAGAAAGTGTATGGCCATACCCAGATGACTATGTTCATCTGATCTAATCATGCTCATCGTATTGGAGTTACAGGCTTGACATGCTTGTCCAATAAGAACATCCAGTGGCAAAGGAAACATGTATGCCTCGTGAAATGGATTCACACTTGTGCTGTGATTTGGGTGTAGTCTTGGAAGACTCTTTCCTTTATATCGGGAGACAGTGATGTGTTGCTAGATACCCCTCACTGATCGTGATAACGTAAGTTGTCGTTACCGACATTTAAAGGAAACCCTTAGGGTCGCACAATTTGATGACATGGCTTACTCAAGTCAGATCGTGTGGACTGAATTGTTTGGATTCAGTTTAAAGGAGTTTAGACTCTGATTGTAAGTGAGATCTGGTCTGATCATGTTTGATTGATTAGGGCTTGAGATCGGTAAGCTTCGATCGAGAGAGTGGATGCTAGATCGGAGAGATCAAGAGCATCCAGAGATGAACGGTTGGATCTTGAACCATTTGGTTCAAAGAGATCTAGACCATGGCTTGGGCTGGTTTGATTTGGTTTTTTGAACCGAATTGAGTTGAACCTAATTGGCTTGAACCGGTTCACATGGGTGAACGTATGGTTCAAGGATTGAAGGCATTTTGGGCGGTTTTTCTTCAAGTGGTCGCATGGCTTCATAACCTTCCATATTTGGAAGTGTAACGCCATCACTTGAATGAAAGCCTTAACGCCATTTGCCCAATTACTCTCTTGTGATCTTCATTCGACAAGAAAAGAGAAAAAGGGGAACTCTTGCACAACGAAGCTCTCGGCCAAGCACCTCTCTTCATCTACACACGACAAGGAAGTTTTAGAGATCCCTTGCTAGCACAAGGAACATCCGAAAGGGTAGCCATCTCTCATCTAGTGTGCGTTATCTTTGGAGGAGTGCTTACTTGCCCTCTTGCTTCCAAGTCGCCACCCTTTATCATGGCTATGGTAAGAGATCTTCTCTTGATCTTTATAAGCAAACAAAGTTAATCTTATAGATATACTACATGCGATCTATGGAAACCCTAATTCCGCCCATGCAATTGAGATTTGTGCATGCTTAGGGTTTGCGCTCCCCCTCGAAGGGGACCTACAATTGGTATCAGAGCATAGGGTTTTTCAGTATCATCTATATGATTGCTTTGCTGAGGTTGTGATCCATTCATGATGCCATATTGCGCTCACTTCATGCTTTGTTTTCTTGCGCTTACATGATGTTGTGTGCACATAAGTTTGTTTGCGCTTGTATCATTGCTTGGAGAAGTTTGCGCTTATGCCTAGATCTTTGGTTTATCAACATGCAAAGAATGACATGCTAGATATTTGATGTATCTTGTTTATCAAAGTGGCGCATGTTACTTGTTTGCGCTTGTTGTAGTTGTTTTTCAAAGAAAAACCTTACATCTTGCGCGCCTATCACCATAGATCTAAGTGGCGCCTGCTATAATCCCTTAGACGGGTTAGTAGGGTTGAAGGCATCCTCTAGGGAAGATCCAACTAGTCTGATCAGACCATCTGACAGCCTAGATGGGTTGACCTGATAGCACCTGTGCGCAAGCACGAGGTGGCTATAGGTTGACTGCATCAAGGGCGTGTAGCGAGGTCTGGTTGAGATGACTAATGAACACACATGAGTTAGGCCCGGGGTCACACCCGCTTGCCAAAACTCATAAGGGTTGTTCAGCCCTTGTAGCATGCATGGTTGACCATTAGGTCAACTCGAGTCAGTTAGGACTTGGTGCATGCAAGGGCAGTGGATCTGACTAGCTGGATGAGTGGATCCCTATTAATGGACCGTTGTAAGGTAGTAGGGCTCATAAGAAAATTAAAATTGATGCCAATGGGGTTTTTAAAATTTTATTTTCTTTGTAATGGATCACATGTTGATTGAATGATGCCATGATGCTTGTTTATTTATTCTTATGTGGGCTGCCCATGTTAAATGTGTGCTGTGCTGGGGCCTGCGTGCCTGGACTTAAACTTGTAAATTAATTTTTATTGTGATCTGCGAATCACTTTTTAATTAATTTATTGTATATTTGACCTGCGAGTCAACCTTGTCTAGATAGATCAAAATGTATTTGATTAGACAAGAGCACAAAAGCACACATTAAAGAGGCGCATTCAGCTGGTGGGCGCACCTGAGCTGAACTTGGCGCAAGGGCCCTGGGATGGACCTGATGAGATAAAAGACCCATGAAAAGAAAGTGAAGACTTAAGTAAAATTAAGGTCTTACTTAGGCTATGGGCTTTTACCACATAAGATCAGCATGCTTTCTATTTATTGCTTTTATAATTAGAATTGCATGAGTTTATCTTCTGCTATCACCATAGGACTTACATGATAGGTATGAAGATAAAAGACCGTTAAAATCCAAACGCTAACATATCAAGCTCGTAAGCCTTCTGACGCGAAACCTCACTGTTCTAACTATCGTTGGAGCCGTGTTGTACCCACTCAGTGGGCACGTCCATCTATCTTCAGACGGTGCGGGATTACACCTGCGTGTTACAGAGTAGGGATTTATCCCTTCTCGTTGCTCAGCATAGCACGTGGTGGTCCAGGGAGTAGGTCGGGTCAGCTTGACCATGTAGGCTACATATGTGGCGCATATGGTAGCACATGGAGGCAGCCATTTGTGGGGTCAGAGACTGTGTTGTACCAACTCAGTTGGCATAGTCTGCTGGATTGCCCAGATGAAGGGGAATCGCACGGGTTGGCGATTGGCTGGGACAGCCTACCAGAGATTAGTGCTTGTACTCTCTGTGCATCTTATCTCGCCTGAGCGGGACGCGGAGACCAAGTATGAAATCTGGATCCCATCTCACTAAAAGAGTTCTACTCTTTCGGGCTGTTTTGCTGGATTTTTCAGCTAGATAAAATAGTGAGAAAAGAATCTTTCTTAAGTCCTGGATTGATTCTAAACATTGATACTAACCTTGCTGTTCTTGCATTGTTGTAGATTCCTGCAGCAACGAACACCATGAGCTTCAATGTGCGATCCCTACTGGAAAGGGAGAAGTTTGCTGGGCCAAACTTCTCAGACTGGTTCGGACACCTTAAGATCATTCTTAAGGCTGAGAGGAAACTGTATGTCCTCGAGACGGCTGTGCCGCCTCAACCCGCTGCGAACGCCGCAAGGGCGGTTCGCGAAGCCTATGAAAAGCATGTCAATGATAGCATTGATGTCGCTTGCCTGATGCTAGCGTCTATGACGCCACCGCTGCAGCGTCAGCATGAGGATATGTCGGCTATAGAGATTATAGCGAACCTCAAGATGCTGTATGCTGCACAGGCGAGGACAGAACGCTATAATCTGACCAAGCTTTTCTTTTAGAGCAAACTGGCTGAAGGGAGCCCAGTGGGAGCTCACGTGCTCAAGATGATTGGGCACAAGGAGGCTCTAGAGAAACTAGGGCATACCATCAACCAGGAGCTTGCTGTAGACATAATTCTGCAGTCTCTCCCGCCCTCTTTCGATGCGTTCATTATTAATTTTAATATGAACAAGATCGATTGTACTCCGGCAGAGCTGTTCAATATGCTCTTGACTACTGAGGAAACTCTGAAGGGAAAGCCTTCAACCTCTGTCTTGATGGTTCCTTCGAGGAACAAGAAGAAGGGGAAGAAGGGCAAGGCCCCTGTCAAGAACTACAGTAAGGCTCTGAAACAAAAGGTGAAGCGGGCGAAGGACAACAGGTGTTTCCACTGTGGCCAGCTGGGTCACTGGAAAAAGGACTGTAAAGCGCTCCAAGGAGATAAGAGGGGAAGCATCGCTTCTGGCTCAGGTATATTTGTGACTGAGGTCATGATATCATCTTCTTCTATTTCATGGGTGTTGGACACTGCATGTGGAGTTCACATTTGTTCAAATGTACAGGAACTCAAGAGAAGAAGGCAGGTGGGATAGCATGAGGTGGACCTACGCGTTGGAAACGGGGCACGGGTTGCTGCTGTTGCTGTAGGAGACTATTTCATCTCATTACCATCTGGCATTGTATTAGAACTAAACAGTTGTTACTTTGTTCCCAGTATTACTAAAAATATTATCTCTATTCCTGCTCTTGTTAGGAAAGGATTTGCCTTTGAATGCAATATTTCAAAGTGTATTTTATCTTTAGATAATATTGTTTATGCAACTGGTTCAATTAACAATGGGTTATACATGTTGGACATGGAAAGTTCTATACAAAGTGTTGATATTAAGAAAGCCAAGTATGCTGAAGACAGCACCTTGTTATGGCATAGTCGTTTAGGCCATATTAACAAGAAGCGCATTAAGCGGTTGCATGATCATGGACTGCTGGGATCATTCTCCTATGAGGAGATTGATACATGCAAAGCTTGTTTAATGGGTAAAATGATGAAGTCACCTTTTCCTCACAAAGGTCAAAGGGCTTCAGGTTTAGTTGATCTTATACACAGTGATGTGTGTGGGCCATTTAGTAAACATGCCAGAGGTGGCTATTCGTACTTCATTACCTTTACTGATGATTTCAGTAGGTATGGTTATGTCTATCTTATGAGACATAAGAGTGAATCTTTTGACAAGTTCAAAGAGTTCAAAAATGAAGTACAGAATCAGCTAGGCCGAAATATCAAGGCACTTCGTTCTGATCGAGGTGGAGAATACCTAAGTCGAGAGTTTACTGACTATCTAAAAGAGTGTGGGATTATCTCACAGCTCACTCCGCCAGGAACACCACAATGGAATGGTGTGTCCGAGAGGAGAAATAGAACGTTACTTGATATGGTTCGTTCTATGATGAGTCAGGCTACTCTTCCATATTCCTTTTGGGGATTTGCACTGGAAACAGCTGCAAAGGTACTAAACCGAGTGCCATCCAAGGCCGTTTCAAAGACGCCATATGAATTATGGTATGGGAAACAGCCGAGCTTGACATTTATCAGGATCTGGGGTTGCGAGGCTTATGTCAAAAAGCTCGCCTCTGGGAAACTGGAGAGCAGATCTGAGAAATGTATCTTTGTCGGTTACCCTAAGGAAACTAAGGGTTATTATTTCTACGATCCCAAAGAGAACAAAGTATTTGTTGCTCGGACGGCCATATTCCTTGAGAAGGAGTTTCTTCTGCAAGAGGCCAGTAGGAGAGAAATAAAGCTGGATGAGAATCCAGAGGAAGGACAAAGTAGTCAAGCACAGTTGGATGTGCATGAGCCAGTGGATCAGGTTATTGAACAACCTGAGGCTCAGATATCACGGGAACCGCGAAGATCGGGTAGGATCCGTAGACAGCCTGAGCGCTATGACGGAGTCTACATCATTGATAATGATGAACCCCTTACTTATGCGGATGCGGTCAGTGGACCGGAGTCAGCTAGATGGCTTGAAGCTATGCGAGCCGAGATAGACTCCATGTCAGATAACCAAGTCTGGGATTTGGTTGATCCGCCTCCGGGAGTAATCCCTATAGGCTGTAAATGGATCTTCAAGAAGAAGATTGACATGGATGGTAACGTGGTTACCTATAAAGGCAGGCTAGTTGCGAAAGGTTTCAAACAAATCTACGGGATAGATTATGATGAAACTTTCTCTCCTGTAGCTATGTTCAAGTCTATTCGGATTCTTTTCGCGATAGCTGCATATTACGATTATGAGATCTAGCAGATGGATGTGAAAACAGCTTTCCTTAATGGAAATCTGAATGAGGATGTGTATATGACACAACCTGAAGGTTTCACTAATCCATCAGATCGTCATAAAATATGCAAGTTAAAGAAGTCCATTTATGGACTTAAACAAGCATCAAGAAGCTGGAATATTCGTTTTGATGAATCAATCTCTGAGTTTGGTTTCATCAAGAACGAAGATGACCCGTGTGTGTATAAGAGGTTTAGTGGGAGCGTGATTACATTCCTAATCCTCTACGTCGATGATATCTTAATCATTGGAAACGATATTCCTGAAATGCATGCTGTTAAAGCATGGCTAAGGAAATGTTTCCAGATGAAAGATCTAGGAGAAGCAGCCTATGTATTAGGTGTGAAGATCTACAGGGATAGATCTAAGAGGCTTCTCGGGCTGTGCCAGAGTACTTACATCGATAAAGTTCTGGAGAGATTCCATTTAGAGAATTCTAAAAGAGGATATCTTCCAGTCAGACATGGTCTGAATCTTTCGAAGAGTCAGTGTCCACAAACACAGACTGAGAAAGATGAAATGGACAATACGCCTTATGCTTCGGCTATTGGGTCCATTATGTATGCGATGTTATGTACTCGCCCAGACGTTGCTTACGGGTTAAGCGTGACCAGTCGTTTCCAAAGTAATCCAGGTCAGGCACACTGGATTGCAGTCAAGAACATTTTAAAATATCTGCGGAGGACCAAAGATATGTTCTTGATATATGGTGGTCAGGAAGAACTCAGTATAGAAGGATATACTGACACTTCGTTCCAGTCGGACCAGGATGATTTCCGATCGCAATCAGGCTATGTTTTTAGCTTGAATGGTGGAGCAGTGGTGTGGAAGAGTTTCAAACAGTCAACTGTTGCTGATTCCACAACAGAAGCCGAGTATGTTGCAGCCTCGGAAGCATCCACGGAGGCAGTGTGGATTCGTAAGTTCGTGAGAGAACTTGGTGTTGTTCCTTCGAGTGTCGATCCTTTGGTTATCTTCTGTGATAACACTGGAGCCATCGCACAAGCAAAGGAACCACAGTCGCACCAGAAGTCCAAGCACATACAGAGACGGTTTCACTTGATCCGGGAGATCATAGATCGTGGCGAGATCAAAATATGCAAGGTTCATACAGATGACAATCTGGCAGACCCGCTTACCAAGCCTCTGGCGCAGCAGAAGCATGAGAAGCACTGTAATAATATGGGTTTGAGGTTTCTCAACCATTAGATTAAGTGCAAGTGGGAGATTGTTGGGGTATGCCCTTAAGGCTAATGTTTGAGGCCTTGGGATTGTAATAGTATCATTGTATAAACTCTTAAGTTTATAAAGGCAATGGTTGTTATTCAGGTTGTTACCTTGTCTGCTGTAATAAGTGTACTACTGAATAATGTCTCAAAGCTGTTCAGCTAGGCTGACATGCAGTAATGTCCTTAGTCGATATATCTTGGTGAACATGAGACAGCCTTGATATGGTTAAGACTAATATGTGTTCTAATCTTATAGGATGCTTCGAGCATGGAATAAGATGTAGACTCATGGGTACATTGGATGTACTGGACAGACCCTACTAGGATATTCAATTGCTTGTCACAATGTGAATAATCCTTGTATGCTACAAGTGGCTCATGTCCTTTGACTTGAGATCACTTGTGTTTCTAAATGATGAATGTCATTATTTTGAGGTAGTTCAATATCATTTGAAATATAATGGTTATAGACTATCTTGGATAATGATCATGAGTCAGGTTAGGACACTAGTGATAGATAAAGGATTGCCGTCTCCTTGTTTAAGGAGTGTGATGTTCTAAGGCCCCCCCTATATGAGATGATTGAGAAAGTGTATGGCCATACCCAGATGACTATGTTCATCTGATCTAATCATGCTCATCGTATTGGAGTTACAGGCTTGACATGCTTGTCCAATAAGAACATCCAGTGGCAAAGGAAACATGTATGCCTCGTGAAATGGATTCACACTTGTGCTGTGATTTGGGTGTAGTCTTGGAAGACTCTTTCCTTTATATCGGGAGACAGTGATGTGTTGCTAGATACCCCTCACTGATCGTGATAACGTAAGTTGTCGTTACCGACATTTAAAGGAAACCCTTAGGGTCGCACAATTTGATGACATGGCTTACTCAAGTCAGATCGTGTGGACTGAATTGTTTGGATTCAGTTTAAAGGAGTTTAGACTCTGATTGTAAGTGAGATCTGGTCTGATCATGTTTGATTGATTAGGGCTTGAGATCAGTAAGCTTCGATCGAGAGAGTGGATGCTAGATCGGAGAGATCAAGAGCATCCAGAGATGAACGGTTGGATCTTGAACCATTTGGTTCAAAGAGATCTAGACCATGGCTTGGGCTGGTTTGATTTGGTTTTTTGAACCGAATTGAGTTGAACCTAATTGGCTTGAACCGGTTCACATGGGTGAACGTATGGTTCAAGGATTGAAGGCATTTTGGGCGGTTTTTCTTCAAGTGGTCGCATGGCTTCATAACCTTCCATATTTGGAAGTGTAACGCCATCACTTGAATGAAAGCCTTAACGCCATTTGCCCAATTACTCTCTTGTGATCTCAAGTCAGAGGACATGTGCCACTTGTTGCAATCAAGGATTATTCACATTGTGACAAGCAATTGAATATCCTAGTAGGGTCTGTCCAGTACATCCAATGTACCCATGAGTCTACATCTTATTCCATGCTCGAAGCATCCTATAAGATTAGAGCACATATTAGTCTCAATCATATCAAGGCTGTCTCATGTTCACCAAGATATCTCGACTAAGGACAACATAGCATGTCAGCCTAGCTGAACAGCTTTTGAGACATTATTCAGAAGAACACACATTGCAGCAGATGATGTAACAACCTGAATAATAACCATTGCCTTTATAAACATAAGAGTTTATACATGATACTGTTACAATCCCAAGGCCTCAAACATTAGCCTTAAGGGCATACCCCAACAATCTCCCACTTGGACTTAATCTAATGGTTGAGAAATCTCAAACCCATGTTATTACAGTGCTTCTCATGCTTCTGCTGCGCCAGAGGCTTGGTAAGCGGGTCAGCCAGATTGTCATCTGTATGAACCTTGCAGACTTTGATCTCGCCACGATCAATGATCTCCCTGATCAAGTGAAACCGTCTCTGTATGTGCTTGGACTTCTGGTGCGACCGTGGTTCCTTTGCTTGTGCTATAGCTCCAGTGTTATCACAAAAGATAACCAAAGGATCTGCACTCGAAGGAACGACACCAAGTTCCTGAATGAACTTACGAATCCACACTGCCTCCTTGGATGCTTCCGAGGCTGCAACATACTCGGCTTCTGTTGTGGAATCAGCAACAGTTGACTGTTTGAAACTCTTCCACACCACTGCTCCACCATTCAAGCTAAAAACATAGCCTGATTGCGATCGGAAATCATCCTGGTCCGACTGGAATGAAGCGTCAGTATATCCTTCAATACTGAGTTCTTCCTGACCACCATACATCAAGAACATATCTTTGGTCCTCCGCAGATATTTTAAAATGTTCTTGACTGCAATCCAGTGTGCCTGACCTGGATTACTTTGGAATCGACTGGTAACGCTTAACCCGTAAGCGACGTCTGGGCGAGTACACAACATCGCATACATAATGGACCCAATAGCCGAAGCATAAGGCATATTGTCCATTTCCTCTTTCTCAGTCTGTGTTTGTGGACACTGACTCTTTGAAAGATTCAGACCATGTCTGACTGGAAGATGTCCTCTTTTAGAATTCTCTAAATGGAATCTCTCCAGGACTTTATCGATGTAAGTACTCTGGCACAGCCCGAGAAGCCTCTTTGATCTATCCCTATAGATCTTCACACCTAATACATAGGCTGCTTCTCCTAGATCTTTCATCTGGAAACATTTTCCTAACCATGCCTTAACAGCATGCAGTTCAGGAATATCGTTTCCAATGATTAAGATATCATCGACGTAGAGGACTAGGAATGTAATTACGCTCCCACTAAACCTCTTATATACACACGGGTCATCTTCGTTCTTGATGAAACCAAACTCAGAGATAGATTCATCAAAACGAATATTCCAGCTTCTTGATGCTTGTTTAAGTCCATAAATGGACTTCTTTAAGTTGCATATTTTATGACGATCTGATGGATTAGTGAAACCTTCAGGTTGTGTCATATACACATCCTCATCCAGTTTTCCATTAAGGAAAGCGGTCTTCACATCCATCTGCCAGATCTCATAATCATAATATGCTGCTATCGCGAAAAGAATCCGAATAGACTTGAACATGGCTACAGGAGAGAAAGTTTCATCATAATCTATCCCGTAGATTTGTTTGAAACCTTTCGCAACTAGCCTGCCTTTATAGGTAACCACGTTACCATCCATGTCAATCTTCTTCTTGAAGATCCATTTACAGCCTATAGGGATTACTCCCGGAGGCGGATCAACCAAATCCCAGACTTGGTTATTTGACATGGAGTCCATTTCGCTTCGCATAGCTTCAAGCCATCTTGCTGACTCCGGTCCACTGACCGCATCCGCATAAGTAAGGGGTTCATCATTATCAATGATGTAGACTCCGTCATAGCGCTCAGGCTGTCGACGGATCCTTCCCGATCTACGCGGTTCCCGTGATATCTGAGCCTCAGGTTGTTCAATAACCTGATTTACCGGCTCAGGCTCATCCAACTGTGCTTGATTACTTTGCCCTTCCTCTGGATTCTCATCCAGCTTTATTTCTCTCCCACTGGCTTCTTGCAGAAGAAACTCCTTCTCAAGAAATATGGCCGTCCGAGCAACAAATACCTTGTTCTCTTTGGGATCGAAGAAATAATAACCCTTAGTTTCCTTAGGGTATCCGACAAAGATACATTTCTCAGATCTGCTCTCTAGTTTCCCAGAGGCGAGCTTTTTGACATAAGCCTCGCAACCCCAGATCCTGATAAATGTCAAGCTAGGCTATTTCCCATACCATAACTCATATGGAGCCTTTGAAACTGCCTTGGATGGCACTCGGTTTAGTACCTTTGCAGCTGTTTCCAGTGCAAAACCCCAAAAGGAGTAAGGTAGAGTAGCCTGACTCATCATAGAACGAACCATATCAAGTAACGTTCTATTTCTCCTCTCGGACACACCATTCCATTGCGGTGTTCCTGGCGGAGTGAGCTGTGAGATAATCCCACACTCTTTTAGATAGTCAGTAAACGCATGACTCAAGTATTCTCCACCTCGATCAGAACGAAGTGCCTTGATATTTCGGCCTAGCTGATTCTGTACTTCATTTTTGAACTCTTTGAACTTGTCAAAATATTCACTCTTATGTCTCATTAGATAGAGATACCCATATCTACTGAAATCATCAGTAAAGGTAATGAAGTACTGATAGCCACCTCTGGCATGTTTACTAAATGGCCCACATACATCAGTGTGTATAAGGTCAAGTAAACCTGAAGCCCTTTGACCTTTGTTAGGAAAAGGAGACTTCGTCATTTTACCCATCAAACAAGCTTTGCATGTATCAATCTCCTCATAGGAGAATGATCCCAGCAGTCCATGATCATGCAACCGCTTAATGCGCTTCTTGTTAATATGGCCTAAACGACTATGCCATAACAAGGTGCTGTCATCAGCATACTTGGCTTTCTTATTATCAATATTTTGTATAGAATATTCCATGTCCAACATGAATAACCCATTGTTAATTGAACCAGTAGCATAAACAATATTATCAAGAGTAAGATAACACTTTGAAATCTTGCATTCAAAGGAAAACCCTTTCCTGACAAGAGCAGGAATAGAGATAATATTTTTGGTAATACTGGGTACAAAGTAACAATTGTTTAATTCTAATACAATGCCAGATGGTAATGAGATGTAATAATCCCCTACAGCAACAGCAGCAACCCGTGCCCCGTTTCCAACGCGTAGGTCCACCTCATGCTGTCCCACCTGTCTTCTTCTCTTGAGTTCCTGTACATTTGAACAAATGTGAACTCCACATGCAGTGTCCAACACCCATGAAATAGAAGAAGATGAAACCATGACTTCCGTCACGTATATACCTGAGCCAGAAGCGATGCTTCCCCTCTTATCTCCTTGGAGCGCTTTACAGTCCTTTTTCCAGTGACCCAGCTGGCCACAGTGGAAACACCTGTTGTCCTTTGACCGCTTAACCTTCGGTTTCAGAGCCTTGCTGTAACTCTTGACAGGGGCCTTGCCCTTCTTCCCCTTCTTCTTGTTCCTTGAAGGAACTATTAAGACAGAGGTTGAAGGCTTTCCCTTCAGAGTTTCCTCAGTAGTCAAGAGCATATTCAGCAGCTCTGCCGGAGTACAATCGATTTTGTTCATATTAAAGTTAATAATGAACGCATCGAAAGAGGGCGGGAGAGACTGCAGAATAATGTCTACAGCAAGCTCCTGATTGATGGTATGCCCCAGTTTCTCCAGAGCCTCCTTGTGCCCAATCATCTTGAGCACGTGAGCTCCCACTGGGCTCCCTTCAGCCAGTTTGCTCTGAAAGAAAAGCTTGGTCAGATTATAGCGCTCAGTCCTCGCCTGTGCAGCATACAGCATCTTGAGGTTCGCTATAATCTCTATAGCCGACATATCCTCATGCTGACGCTGCAGCGGTGGCGTCATAGACGCTAGCATCAGGCAAGCAACATCAATGCTATCATTGACATGCTTTTCATAGGCATCGCGAACCGCCCTTGCGGCGTTCGCAGCGGGTTGAGGCGGCACAGCCGTCTCGAGGACATACAGTTTCCTCTCTGCCTTAAGAACGATCTTAAGGTGTCCGAACCAGTCTGAGAAGTTCGGCCCAGCAAACTTCTCCCTTTCCAGTAGAGATCGCACATTGAAGCTCATGGTGTTCGTTGCTGCAGGAATCTACAACAATGCAAGAACAGCAAGGTCAGTATCAATGTTTAGAATCAATTCAGGACTTAAGAAAGATTCTTTTCTCACTATTTTATCTGACTGAAAAATCCATTAAACAGTCCGAAAGAGTAACACTCTTTTAGTGAGATGGGATCCAGATTTCATACTTGGTCTCCGCGTCCCGCTCAGGCGAGATAAGATGCACAGAGAGTACAAGCACTAATCTCTGGTAGGCTATCCCAGCCAATCGCCAACCCGTGCGATTCCCCTTCATCTGGGCAATCCAGCAGACTGTGCCAACTGAGTTGGTACAACACAATCTCTGACCCCACAGATGGCTGCCTCCATGTACTACCATATGCTCCACATATGTAGCCTACATGGTCAAGCTGACCCGACCTACTCCCTGGACCACCACGTGCTATGCTGAGCAACGAGAAGCGATAAATCCCTTCTCTGTAACACGCAGGTGTAATCCCGCACCGTCTGAAGATAGATGGACGTGCCCACTGAGTGGGTACAACACGGCTCCAACGATAGTCAGAACAGTGAGGTTTCGCGTCAGAAGGCTTACGAGCTTGATATGTTAGCGTTGGATTTTAACGGTCTTTTATCTTCTTGACTATCATGCAATTCCTATGGTGATAGCAGAAGATAAACTCATGCAATTCTAATTATAAAAGCAATAAATAGAAAGCATGCTGATCTTATGTGGTAAAAGCCCATTAACCCTAAGTAAGACCTTAAGTTATCTTAAGTCTTCACTTGCTTCTTGGGTCTTTTGCCTCTCATCTGGCCCAGACCAGGGCCCAAGCGCCCTCTGCAGCTCAGGTGCGCCCACCAGCTGCTTGCGCCTTGCTATGTGTGCTTTGAGCTCTTGTCAGATTAAAAGTACATTTTAATCTATCTAGACAAGTTTGACACGCAGGTCAATTATACAATAAATTAATTAGAAATGTGATTCACAGATCACAAAAATAATAATTTACCAGGCTCGCAGGCCCCAGCACAGCACACATTAAAAGGGCAACCCACATAAGATTAAATAAACAAGCAGATGCTTACAATCAACATGTGATCCATTAAGAAAATAAAATTTTGAAAACCCATTGGCATCAATTTTAGTTTTCTTATATGCCCTACAACCTTACAACGGTCCATTAATAGGGATCCACTCATCAAACTAGTTAGATCCACTGCCCTTGCATGCACCAAGTCCTAACTGACTTGAGTTGACCTAATGGTCAACCATGCATGCGCAAAGGGCTGAACAACCCTCATGAGTTTTGGCAAGCGGGTGTGACCCCGGGCCTAACTCATGTGCGTTCATAGGTTGTCTCAACCAGACATCGCTACACGCCTTTGATGCAGTCGACCTATAGCCACCTAATGCATGCGCATAGGTGCCATCTGGTCGACCCATCTAGGCTGTCAGATGGTCTGATCAGACTAGTTGGATCTGAACTAGAGATGACTTCAACCCTACTAACCCGTCTAAGGGTTTATTGTAGGTGCGGCTTAGATCTAATGAAAGTCGCGCATGTCATTTAGGGTTTTAGAAAAACAACTACAACAACATGATAGAAGCGCAACCAACATACATGCGCCAAGGAAACATACAAGTTTCGGCATGTATAATATTTACATGTAAATCTCGCATGTAAGGAAGATCTAAGCATACAAGGATCACATAACATACATAGCAATCATATGAACCATATAAGATCCTAGCTCTGATACCAATTGAAGAGTCCCCTTCAAGGGGGAGCGCAAGCAGATGAAACCCTAATTCAGGGGGCGCATGCAATTTTGCTAGGGTTTCAACAACACAATCGCTTATATGCTCATATGATCAACTTTGATAGATTGATTAGATCAAGAAGGAGATCATACCAATGCCATCGAATTGGATGGTGCCTTGGAAGCAAAGACGCAAGTGCTCCTTCTCCAAAGGTGACGCACACAACAAATGAAGATGGCTTGCTCCTTTGAATCCTTTGTGCTAGCAAAGTGCTTCAAAGGGTCCTTGTCGCGTGAGGATGATGAGAGATCAAGCTTGGCCGAGACTTCCTTCTCTCCTCTTTTCGTCAAGTCTTCACACCACCAATAATGGAGAAGCCCTCACAAGAGAGAGATCGGCGAGAGAGTTAACCTCCCACACTAATGTGGAGGCGTTACATACATTCCATTTGGAAACCGAATTCCCAAAATGGAAAGTAGTCAAGGCTCAAGCGTTCACCCTTAAGTGAACCAAGTGCTTAACTCATCTCCCACGAACCATGCGCTCATTCATGAGCCGGTTCAATGTCGGTTTGGTCCAAGACCAATTAACCCAAGCCATATGGTCTAGATCACAATAAACCCTAAAGGTTCAAGATCTAACCGTTCATTTCATGATGCTCCTGATCTCACCGATCTAGCAACAACTCTCTCGATCAAAGCTTACCGATCTCAAGCCCTAATCAATCAAACATGATCAGACCAGATCTCACTTATAATCAGAGATTAAATCCCTTCAAACTGAACCCAAACAATTCAGTCCACACGATCTGACTCAAGTAAGCCATATCATCAAATTGTGCGACCCTGAGGGTTTCCTTTAAATGTCGGTAACGATAACTTTCGTTATCACGATCAGTGAGGGGTATCTAGCAACACATCACTGTCTCCCGATATAAAGGAAAGAGTCTTCCAAGACTACACCCAAACCACAGCACAAGTGTGAATCCATTCACAAGGCATACATATTTCCTTTGCCACTGGATGTTCTTATTGGACAAGCGTGTCAAGCCTGTAGCTCCAATATGATGAGCATGATTAGATCAGATGAACATAGTCACCTGGGTATGGCCATACACTTTCTCAATCATCTCATTCAGGGGGGGCCCTTTAGAACATCACACTCCTTAAACAAGGAGACGGCAATCCTGTATCTATTACTAGTGCCCTAACCTGACTCATGATCATTATCCAAGATAGTTTATAACCATTATGTTTCAAATGATATTGAACTACCTCAAAACAATGACAATCATCATTTAGAAACACAAGTGATCTCAAGTCAGAGGACATGTGCCACTTGTTGCAATCAAGGATTATTCACATTGTGATAAGCAATTGAATATCCTAGTAGGGTCTGTCCAGTACATCCAATGTACCCATGAGTCTACATCTTATTCCATGCTCGAAGCATCCTATAAGATTAGAGCACATATTAGTCTCAATCATATCAAGGCTGTCTCATGTTCACCAAGATATCTCGACTAAGGACAACATAGCATGTCAGCCTAGCTGAACAGCTTTTGAGACATTATTCACAAGAACACACATTGCAGCAGATGATGTAACAACCTGAATAATAACCATTGCCTTTATAAACATAAGAGTTTATACATGATACTGTTACAATCCCAAGGCCTCAAACATTAGCCTTAAGGGCATACCCCAACAACAAGGACCCTTTGAAGCGCTTTGCTAGCACAAAAGATTCAAAGGAGCAAGCCATCTTCGTTTGTTGTGTGCGTCACCTTTGGAGAAGGAGCATTTGCGTCTTTGCTTCCAAGGCACCATCCAATCGATGGCATTGGTATGATCTCCTTCTTGATCTAATCAATCTATACAAGTTGATCATATGAGCATATATGCGATCTTGTTGTTGAAACCCTAGCAAATTATCATGCGCCCCCTTAGGGTTTCGCCCCTCCCCTTGTATTAGGGGACCTTCAATTGGTATCAGAGCTAGGATCTTATATGATTCATATGATTTCTTATTCTGATCCATGTTTGCGCTTATGAATTGATCTATGATTCTATGCTTTATCACATGCGACAGTTCATGATAGGTTTCTCATCATGCGAAAATACTTGATGAATGTATTTTACTTGTGGCGCATGTATGAGGTTTTCTTGTTGTCGCATGTATGATGTTTGGCGCTTGTTGTTGTAGTTTTTGCTGCTCAAAAACTTGTTAACTTGCGCGCCTCATTAGATCTAAGATGCGCCTACTGTAAACCCTTAGACGGGTTAATGGGGTTGAAGTCATCTTCTAGGTAGGATCCAACCAGTCTGATCAGACCATCTGACAGCCTAGATGGGTCGACCAGATGGCACCTGTGCGCAAGCACAAGGTGGCTATAGGTCGACTGCAGATAGGCGTGTAGCGAGGTCTGGTTGAGACAACCAGTGAACGCACATGAGTTAGGCCCGGGGTCATACCCGCTTGCCAGAACTCATGAGGTCGTTCAGCCCTTGGCGCATGCATGGTTGACCATTTGGTCGATTCAAGTCAGTTAGGACTTGGTGCATGCAAGGGCAGTGGATCTGACTAGACATGATGAGTGGATCCCTATTAATGGACCGTTGTAAGGTAGTAGGGCTCATAAGACAAATAAAATTGATTCCAATGGGATTTTGAAAATTCTATTTGTTTGATGAATCACATGTTGATTGGATGCCATGATGCTTGTCTATTTCATCTTATGTGGGCTGCCCGTTTTAATGTGTGCTGTGCTGGGGCCTGCGTGCCTGGATTAAAAAAAAATGTAAATTATTATATTTGTGATCTGCGCATCACATTTTAATTAATTTATTGTGTAATTGACCTGCGTGTCAATCTTGTCTAGATAGATTAAATTGTAATTTAATCAGACAAGAGCACTGAGCACACTTGGCAGAGGCGCATGCAGCAGAGGCTTGACCAGGTGGGAGGTCTAGGGTTCGACCCTATGACAGGCACATTTACCTGGTGGGCGCACCTGAGCTGCAGAGGGCGCTTGGGCCCTGGGTTGGGCCAGATAAGATGCAAAAGACCCATGGAGAGCTCAAGTGAAGACTTAAGTTAAATTAAGGTCTTACTTAGGGTTAATGAGCTTTTACCACATAAGATCAGCATGCTTTCTATTTATTGTTTAAATAATTAGAATTGCATGATTTATTTATCTTCTGCTATCACCATAGGGATTTGCATGATAGTTAAGAAGATAAAAGACCGTTAAAATCCAACGCTAAATATCAAGCTCGTAAGCCTTCTGACGCGAAACCTCACTGTTCTGACTATCGTTGGGGCCGTGTTGTACCCACTCAGTGGGCACGCCCATCTATCTTCAGACGGTGTACGATTACACCTGCGTGTTACAGGGAAGGGATTTATCGCTTCTCGTTGCTCAGCATAGCACGTGGTGGTCCAGGGAGTAGGCCGGGTCAGCTTGACCATATAGGCTACATATTGAGCATATGCTAGCTATATGGAGGCAGCCATCTGTGGGATCAGAGACTGTGTTGTACCAACTCAGTTGGCACAGTCGGCTGGATTGCCCAGATGAAGGGGACTCGCACAGGTTGGCGATTGGCAGGGACTGCCTACCAGAAATTAGTGCTTGTACTCTCTGTGCATCTTATCTCGCCAGAGCGGGACGCGGAGACCAAGTATGAAATCTGGATCCCATCTCACTAAAAGAGTGTTACTCTTTCGGACTGTTTTTATAGATTTTTCAGTCAGATAAAATAGTGAGAAAAGAATCATTCTTAAGTCCTGGATTGATTCTAAACATTGATACTGACCTTGCTGTTCTTGCATTGTTGTAGATTCCTGCAGCAACGAACACCATGAGCTTCAATGTGCGATCCCTACTGGAAAGGGAGAAGTTTGCTGGGCCAAACTTCTCAGACTGGTACGGACACCTTAAGTTTGTTCTTAAGGCTGAGAGGAAACTGTATGTCCTCGAGACGGCTATACCGCCTCAAACCCGCTCCGAACGTCGCAAGGGCGGTTCAGGAAGCCTATGAAAAGCATGTCAATGATAGCATTGATGTCGCTTGCCTGATGCTAGCGTCTATGACGCCACAGCTGCAGCGTCAGCATGAGGATATGTCTGCTATAGAAATTATAGCAAACCTCAAGATGCTATATGCTGCACAGGCGAGGACTGAACGCTATAATTTGACTAAGCTTTTCTTTCAGAGCAAACTGGCTGAAGGGAGTCCAGTGGGAGCTCATGTGCTCAAGATGATTGGGCACAAAGAGGCTCTAGAGAAACTGGGGCATACCATCAATCAGGAGCTTGCTGTAGACATTATTCTGCAGTCTCTCCCGGCCTCTTTCGATCCGTTCATTATTAATTTTAATATGAACAAGATCGACTGTACTCTGGCAGAGTTGCTGAATATGCTCTTGACTACAGAGGAGACTCTAAAGGGAAAGCCTTCAACCTCTGTCTTGATGTTTCCTTCCAGGAACAAGAAGAAGGGGAAGAAGGGCAAAGCCCCTGTCAAGAACTACAACAAGGCTCTGAAACAAAAGGTTAAGCGGTCGAAGGAATACAGATGTTTCCATTGTGGCTAGCTGGGTCACTGGAAAAAGGACTGTAAAGCGCTCCAAGGAGACAAGAAGGGAAGCATCGCTTCTGGCTCAGGTATTTTTGTGACTGAAGTCATGATATCCTCTTCTTCTATATCATGGGTGTTGGACACTGCATGTGGAGTTCACATTTGTTCAAATGTACAGGAACTCAAGAGAAGAAGACAGGTGGGACAGCATGAGGTGGACCTACGAGTTGGAAACGGGGCACGGGTTGCTGCTGTTGCTGTAGGAGAATATTACATCTCATTTACCATCTGGACTTGTATTAGAACTGAACAATTGTTTTTTTGTACCTAGCATTACCAAGAATATTATCTCAATTCCTGCTCTTGTCAGGAAAGGGTTTTCCTTTGAATGCAAGACTTCAAAGTGTTATCTTTCTCTTGATAATATTGTTTATGCTACTGGGTCAATTAACAATGGGTTATTCATGTTGGACATGGAATGTTCTATACAAAATATTGATAATAAGAAAGCCAAGTATGCTGATGACAGCACCTTGCTATGGCATAGTCGTTTAGGCCATATTAACAAGAAGCGCATTAAGCGGTTGCATGACCATGGACTGCTGGGATCATTCTCCTATGAGGAGATTGATACATGCAAAGCTTGTTTATTGGGCAAAATGACGAAGTCTCCTTTTCCTAACAAAGGTCAAAGGGCTTCAGGTTTACTTGACCTTATACATAGTGATGTGTGTGGGCCATTTAGTAAACATGCCAGAGGTGGCTACTCATACTTCATTACCTTTACTGATGATTTCAGTAGATATGGGTATGTCTATCTGATGAGACATAAGAGTGAATCTTTTGACAAGTTCAAAGAGTTCAAAAATGAAGTACAGAATCAGCTAGGCCGAAATATCAAGGCACTTCGCTCAGATCGAGGTGGAGAATACCTAAGTCGAGAATTTACTGACTATCTGAAGGAGTGTGGGATTATCTCACAGCTCACTCCACCAGGAACACCGCAATGGAATGGTGTGTCCGAGAGGAGGAACAGAACCTTACTAGATATGGTTCGTTCGATGATGAGTCAGGCTACTCTACCTTACTCCTTTTGGGGATTTGCACTGGAAATAGCTGCAAAAGTACTAAACCGAGTGCCATCCAAGGCAGTTTCAAAGACTCCATATGAGTTATGGTATGGGAAACAGCCGAGCTTGACATTTATCAAGATCTGGGGTTGCGAGGCTTATGTCAAAAAGCTCGCCTCTGGGAAACTAGAGAGCAGATCTGAGAAATGTATCTTTGTTGGTTACCCTAAGGAAACTAAGGGTTATTATTTCTACGATCCCAAAGAGAACAAAGTATTTGTTGCTCGGACGGCTACTTTTCTTGAGAAGGAGTTTCTTCTGCAAGAAGCCAGTGGGAGAGAAATAAAGCTGGATGAGAATCCAGAGGAAGGACAAAGTAGTCAAGCACAGTTGGATGAGCATGAGCCAGTTGAACAGGTTATTGAACAACCTGAGGCTCAGATATCACGGGAACCGCGAAGATCGGGAAGGATCCATCGACAGCCTGAGCGCTATGACGGAGTCTACATCATTGATAATGATGAACCCCTTACTTATGCGGATGCGGTCAGTGGACCGGAGTCAGCTAGATGGCTTGAAGCTATGCGAGCCGAGATGGACTCCATGTCAGATAACCAAGTCTGGGATTTGGTTGATCCGCCTCCGGGAGTGATCCCTATAGGCTGTAAATGGATCTTCAAGAAGAAGATTGACATGGATGGTAACGTAGTTACCTATAAAGGCAGGCTAGTTGTGAAAGGTTTCAAACAAATCTACGGGATAGATTATGATGAAACTTTCTCTCTTGTAGCCATGTTCAAGTCTATTCGGATTATTCTTGCGATAGCAGCATATTACGATTATAAGATCTGGCAAATGGATGTGAAGACCGCTTTCCTTAATGGAAAACTGGATGAGGATGTGTATATGACATAACCTGAAGGTTTCACTAATCCATTAGATCATCATAAAATATGCAAGTTAAAGAAGTCCATTTATGGACTTAAACAAGCATCAAGAAGCTGGAATATTCGTTTTGATGAATCAATCTGTGAATTTGGTTTCATCAAAAATGAAGATGACCCGTGTGTATATAAGAGGTTTAGTGGGAGCGTGATTACTTTCCTAGTCCTCTACGTCGATGATATCTTAATCATTGGAAATGATATTCCTAAACTGCATGCTGTTAAAGCATGGTTAAGAAAATGTTTCCAGATGAAAGATTTAGGAGAAGCAGCCTATGTATTAGGTGTGAAGATCTACAGAGATAGATCTAAGAGGCTTCTCGGGCTGTGCCAGAGTACTTACATCGATAAAGTCCTGAAGAGATTCCATTTAGAGAATTCTAAAAGAGGATATCTTCCAGTCAGACATGGTCTGAATCTTTCAAAGAGTCAGTGTCCACAAACACAGACTGAGAAAGATGAAATGGACAATACGCCTTATGCTTCGGCTATTGGGTCCATTATGTATGCGATGTTATGTACTCGCCCAGACGTCGCTTACGGGTTAAGCGTGACCAGTCGATTCCAAAGTAATCCAGGTCAGGCGCACTGGATTGCGGTCAAGAACATTTTGAAATATCTTCGGAGGACCAAAGATATGTTCTTGGTTTATGGAGGTCAGGAAGAACTCAGTATAGAAGGATATACTGACGCTTCGTTCCAATCGGACCAGGATAATTTCCGATCGCAATCAGGCTATCTTTTTAGCTTGAATGGAGGAGCAGTGGTGTGGAAAAGTTTCAAACAGTCTATCGTTGCTGATTCCACAACAGAAGCCGAGTATGTTGCAGCCTCGGAAGCATCCAAGGAGGCAGTGTGGATTCGTAAGTTCGTTCAAGAACTTGGTGTTGTTCCTTCGAGTGCAGATCCTTTGGTTATCTTCTGTGATAACACTGGAGCAATCGCACAAGCAAAGGAACCACGGTCGCACCAGAAGTCCAAGCACATACAGAGACGGTTTCATTTGATCCGGGAGATCATTGATCGTGGTGAGATCAAAATATGCAAGGTTCATACAGATGAAAATCTAGCTGACCCGCTTACCAAGCCTCTGGCGCAGCAGAAGCATGAGAAGCACTGTAATAATATGGGTTTGAGATTTCTCAACCATTAGATTAAGTGCAAGTGGGAGATTGTTGGGGTATGCCCTTAAGGCTAATGTTTGAGGCCTTGGGATTCTATCAGTATCAAGTATAAACTCTAAGTTTATAAAGGCAATGGTTTTTATTCAGTTTGTTACATTGTCTGCTGCAATAAGTGTACTTATGAATAATGTCTCAATGCTGTTCAGCTTGGCTGACATGCTGTAATGTCCTTAGTCGAGATATCTTGGTGAACATGAGACAGCCTTGATATGATTGAGACTAATATGTGTTCTAATCTTATAGGATGCTTCGAGCATGGAATAAGATGTAGACTCATGGGTACATTGGATGTACTGGACAGACCCTACTAGGATATTCAATTGCTTGTCACAATGTGAATAATCCTTGTTTGCAACAAGTGGCACATGTCCTCTGACTTGAGATCACTTGTGTTTCTAAATGATGATTGTCATTGTTTTGAGGTAGTTCAATATCATTTGAAACATAATGGTTATAGACTATCTTGGATAATGATCATGAGTCAGGTTAGGACACTAGTGGTAGATATAGGATTGCCGTCTCCTTGTTTAAGGAGTGTGATGTTCTAAAGGGGCTCCCCTGGATGAGATGATTGAGAAAGTGTATGGCCATACCCAGGTGACTATGTTCATCTGATCTAATCATGCTCATCATATTGGAGCTACAAGCTTGACACGCTTGTCCAATGAGAACATCCAGTGGCAAAGGAAACATGTATGCCTTGTGAAGTGGATTCACACTTGTGCTGTGGTTTGGGTATAGTCTTGGAAGACTCTTTCCTTTATATCGGGAGATAGTGATGTGTTGCTAGATACCCCTCACTGATCGTGATAACGTAAGTTACCGTTACCGACATTTAAAGGAAACCCTCAGGGTCGCACAATTTGATGATATGGCTTACTTAAGTCAGATCGTGTGGACTGAATTGTTTGGGTTCAGTTTAAAGGGATTTGGACTCTGATTGTAAGTGAGATCTGGTCTGATCATGTTTGATTGATTAGGGCTTAAGATCGGCAAGCTTCGATCGAGAGAATTGATGCTAGATCGGTGAGATCAAGAGCATCAAGAGATGAACGGTTAGATCTTGAACCATTTGGTTCAATGAGATCTAGACCATGGCTTGGGCTGGTTTGATTTGGTTTATGAACCAAAATCAATTGGAACGATTTGGCATGATCCAGTTCACATGGGTGAACATTTGGTTCAATGCTTGTAGGCGTTTTGGTTGGTTTGTGGGCGCATGGCTTCATGTCTTCTATTTTTGGAATGTCATAATTAGCCACTCCCCTCAACGCCAAATAACGTCTCAACGTTCGCCTCTTCTCATCCCAACGCTTCTCTTTCGGTGTAGAGAGTTTTTGACGAAAGGAGAAGGAAGTTGAGCCTTGCCAAGCTTGATCTCTCATCATCCTCACGCGACAAGGACCCTTTGAAGCACTTTGCTAGCACAAAGGATTCAAAGGAGCAAGCCATCTTCGTTTGTTGTGTGCGTCACCTTTAGAGAAGGAGCATTTGCATCTTTGCTTCCAAGGCACCATCCAATCGATGGCATTGGTATGATCTCCTTCTTGATCTAATCAATCTATACAAGTTGATCATATGAGCATATATGCGATCTTGTTGTTGAAACCCTAGCAAATTATCATGCGCCCCCTTAGGGTTTCACCCCTCCCCTTGTATTAGGGGACCTTCAGTGCGTACCACCAGGTGAGGATTAGGGAAGGGGATGAATGAAAAACGGCTTTTAAAACACAAGACGGTCTATATGAGTGGATGGTTATGCCCTTTGGGCTGACCAATGCTCCCTCCACTTTCATGAGATTGATGCATCATGTCTTAAAGCCGTATATTGGTAATTTCCTTGTGGTATACTTTGATGATATTCTAATCTTTAGTAAGACTGAGGAAGATCACCTAAATCACTTAAGGGCCACCCTCGATCTGTTGAGAGAAGAACACTTATTGTTGAATTTGAAGAAATGTGTTTTTTTTTGTCCAAGAAGTTGAATTTCTAGGTTTCATCATTAATGATCAAGGGTTGAAAGCCGATCCCTCAAAGGTGGAAGCCATTGTTAATTGGCCCACCCCGACATCTATCACCGAAGCGAGAAGTTTCCATGGATTAGCTACATTCTACAGGAGATTCATACACGGTTTCAGTACCCTAGTGGCGCCCATAACCAACTGTTTGTGCAAAGAAAGTTTTGAGTGGACAACCTCAGCAGACAGAGCTTTTCAGGACCTCAAAGTAAAAATCACTACCACACCGGTTTTAAGATTACCCGACTTCAATAAAGTGTTCATCGTGGATTGTGATGGTTCGGGAATTGGAATTCATGGAACACTTAGTTAGGAAGGACATCCAATCGCATTTTATAGTGAGAAGCTGAATGAGGCCAGACAACGATACTCCACTTATGATAAAGAGTTTTATGCCATAGTTCCAGCCCTTAAACATTGGAGGCATTATCTTATCCATAAGGAGTTCATTCTCAATAGTGACCACCAAGCTCTCATTTACTTGAGCAGTCAGGTTAAGCTAAATCCAAGGCATGCGAAGTGGGTAGAACTGCTGCAACAATACACCTTTGTTTTAAAGCACAAAACTGGAGTACAAAACAAGGTAGCTGATGCCCTTAGCCGAAAGTTACTATTACTGAATACACTCCAAGCCTCGGTCACAGGATTTGAGAGAATCAAGGGCGAGTACAAGGATTGTCTGGACTTTAAAGGTGTGTTTACTACCCTGGAAGCCGAGCCTACCTGCAATCCTGACTTTGAGATTAAGGAGGGCTACCTCTTTAGGAGAGGAAAGCTATGTATTCCATGCACCTCCTTGAGGGAATTCTTGGTTTGGGAACTACATAGAGGAGGTACCGCCGGCCATCATAGGCGGGATAAGACCTTAGCTTTAGTGGAAGAACGATTCTATTGGCCCAACATATTTAAAGATGTATCTAAGGTGGTTGGGCATTGTCAAACATGTCAAGTATCCAAGGTAACAAGGCACAATACCGGATTATACATGCCTTTACCAATACCCGAGGGACCTTGGCAAGCTCTGAGTATGGATTTTGTGCTTGGCCTTCCGCGCACTAGTGCTCATTATGACTCTATCTTTGTGGTGGTGGATAGGTTCACTAAAATGGCTCACTTCATCCCATGTACCAAAACCACAGATGCTTCTCATGTAGCAAGGCTCTTCTTTACCAATATAGTGCGCTTACATGGTTTGCCCCGCACAATTGTGTCTGATAGAGATGTCAAATTCGTGGGGCATTTTTGGCTTACCTTATGGAAACTATTGGGCACCAAGCTTAATTTTTCCATTGCATATCACCCACAATCGGATGGACAAACTGAAGTAGTAAGCCAGTCCTTAGGGAATATCTTGAGGTGTTTAGTGGGTGCACACCCAGGTACATGGGACAGGCTTTTACCAACTACAGAGTTTGCTTTTAATAGTGCTATGAATCGCACTACTGGCGCTAGTCCTTTCCTGCTTAACTATGGTTTCCAGCCACGAAAACCCATTGACCTAGCCCCCCTACCAACACCCTTTAAGCAGAACCACTCAGCCCTGTCTTTTGCTCAACACATTGTCAAGATTCATAACGAAGTGAAAGACCAAATTGCAAAGAATACCCTTAACTATGAGCTGGCTGCTAACCCCCATCGTCGTGTTGTGAAATTGCAGGAAGGAGATTTAGTCATGCTGCAGAATAGGAAGGAGAGACAACATGGTCCCAACTACAAGCTCCAACCAAGAGCCATGGGTCCTTTCTGAATATTGAAAAAAATAAATGATAATGCTTATATGTTGGATTTACCACAGGCCCTTGGGATACATCACACCATCAACATAGAAGATATGAGACCTTACAAAGCACCGATCCACATTGAGGTTCTAGCTCCAGCCAAGAGGACCGGATATATACGTGAGGGACAACAACGCTGCATCAATAATGAAATTTAGCACTATTACCTCGTTCAATGGGAAGATGGAGGAGAAGAATGGTTATCGGAGGACAAAGCACACGCACAACTACCTGACGAACTTGAGAGCTTCTCATTTAACTCTCCGGAGGAGAGTTCTCCCAACCTCGAGAAAGCTGATGTAGGGACACCACCAAGAAGGTCAACAAGACTCAAGAAGACCCCAATTCGTTATGGGATGAATGCTTGACTCTTCTTAACATTTTGAGAACTCATTTAAGACTTGTTACTTTGTGTTTTATTGCTTTGTAATACGCTACAAACTCTATGGTATTGTCAGCAATTGTTGTTATGTTGTAGCTAGGATTAGCCTAGGTTTACTTTGAAGTCTTTATTTTTATTTTAGTGAATGTACTAGGTTGTCTTAGCCTAGGTCTGATACACAGATGTATTGCACAGTCATGCGCCAAGGCTACCAACGGTATTGTGACCTTGGCATAGTTAATCTTCATCAGCTCAAGCACCTTGGTACCAGCCCACTTCCAACCCACTCAACATCAACCCCAGTTATTAGCAGCCCAATGCCAGATTAAATCAGCCCAACAAACCGAGCATATAGCCCAAATCCAACCTCACTCCACCATCATGAAGTGACTTCACACCCCCTCAATTCAGCCAACGTAGACAACCCGCATGCTCCAAGAAATCATCACGCCTCCTCAGCTAGGAATGCCAAGGGTCACAAGAGGTGTAACGTTGGGAACCTAGGTTTTAAGCTTGCTTTGTTCACTTTGCACACTAAGTCGAATATTTCTGAAAACTGAAAATCTTTGTGTTTGCGTGTGTAAGAGTTGAGCGTGCTCCGCTTTGGATTGAGCTTGCTCTCCACCGGTTGCTAATCATTCCACGTTCCATACAATCCAGTGCCGATCATCCACTTCCATCAACACAAGCTGCAGTTACTGTTCCATTGCCGGTATCTCCTTTCCAACGATCATCTCTCGGTTCAAGAACTAAACTTCATCAAAGGGCTGAAGGATCTTTGGACGACATTCACTGTCAAGAATAGTCTAAGGAGTTCGACCCCTTATCTTTAGGGGTCCAGGTGCACCAACCCCCTAACTTCTTAAAATCTAGTCTTCTCTTGCGTGTAGAGCTACATACCTAGGGTGATTCTTGGGCTAGGATTTACGTCCTACATTAGGTTGCCACGAAATGATGATTTCGTGGAGGAACTAGTGTAACAGCGGCTGCAGGGTATGGGAAAGAAGGCAACGAAGACTTTCTTTAGCTGGAAAACTGCAGCAACTTTGCAGAATCTTAGAAAGGGGCAGCAGCCCACTAGGAGGAGAGGAGATAAAAGAGGGAGTTCAACAAAGAAAAGGGGGGGGGGGGGGAAATCACATACGAGAGGGGGCTGCACCTTGGAGGAGAAGGCCACACCAGGAAGAAAGGGCTGCGCATCTACAACTATTGAAGACCTTTTTGTGCTAGCACCTCAAGGAGAAAGTTGTAAGGGGAGGTCTTAACGCTGCATTCGATTTGCTATATTTATTGTATAATCTTTGCAAGACATAGCATGATCTTACCTTTCTATTACAACTCCTGCACAAATATGCATATGCGTATGTTGTTAAAGGATATTGTTTGCGCTTTCATCATGATAATGATAGGCTAAGACTCTCAAATTAGGGTGTGGGTGTAGCCTCTTGATAACTTATTAGTTCTATAGTCTAGTTCTAATTGCCAATATCCAGCTCGATCTTATGTGCACCCCTTGCCTACGCCATTCGAAGGAATGCATTTGAGCCTTCTAGCCTTGGTTGAGGTTTGTAAATCGGAGAATCATGAGGAGACTCGCTGATTGTCCGTACTCCATCGAGAGGTAGTTAGGATCTTAGATGCGTAGAGGAGACTACAAGTCCGACCTCGCATCCGAAGCATTTGATCAGGAGTTTTATCAAATATGTTTAAACTCTTTGCCTACGTCGCCCGAAAGGGAGCGTTTGAACCTTTTAATTTCTCGTATGAGATTTGTAAATCAGGGGCTAGGGAGAATCTACTTGACGAATTGCACTCTCCTTGTGTTAGTTTCTGGGTCGTAGAGGCATCTGACAAACTTCTTGCGCTTCATTACATTGGATTGTTTAGGACGCTATGCCTGTGCAGCCCGAGAGGGCGCACTTGAGCCGGAAGTTACGCGGTGGAGGTTTGTAAGCCAGGAATTCTTGGGGAGGACCCCTTTTGTCATCCTATACCCACCGTGGAAGTACTAGGAGTTTAGGCGTGTTGGGGAGAAGCGTTTCCAACTAAGCGCCAGAACTTAACAGGTTTGACCTATAGCCGTGATTGTGGAAACAAACCAGCTATCTGAGGGAGCAGCTACCTAAGTGACAAGGAAGTTGAGTCCCTTGAACTAGACAGGATAAAGGCGTTAGAGTTTGGACTATTCAGCTGTAAGAAGTCAAGGTGGTGAACTCACATCCTGATGTTTCATACTATTAATATTCTCTCGTGCAAATTCCTCCAATTACATTTCCATGCATTTAATTAGTTAACATTCAGACTTTATCAATTTCACATCGTCTTGCTAGCAAGTTTGAGATCTGTCGGTGCTTGCCCATTAGTTCCTGTGGGATCGATATTTTATTACTTCGATAGTCCCATGCACTTGCGGGAAACACCCACTATATCTGTGAGCGCTATCAAGTTTTTGGCGCCATTGCTGGGGACTTATTTTGGCAATATTGACAAGATTGAAAATTTTCTAGACTAGACCTTTTTATTGCAATTTTTATTTCTTATGGTTGAATTTT
This sequence comes from Costus lasius, assembly GCA_027563935.2. Classification (NCBI taxonomy): domain Eukaryota; kingdom Viridiplantae; phylum Streptophyta; class Magnoliopsida; order Zingiberales; family Costaceae; genus Costus; species Costus lasius. Next base: position 56,209,417 of record CM050454.1, on the reverse strand, counting down.
TCCTATCATCTATAATTTCTAAATTTTCAAAAAAAAAATGTTACCTTATGTTTCATGTGATCTTTGTGGACGTACATGTCATTCTATTTATGAATGTCAATTGGGGATTCCATTTCCTATTGACTCATACTCTAACACCTATGATATGGATTGGGGGAATGACCCAAATTTCTTTTACGAGAATGACTCAAACCTTATGCCGCAAATGAATTCTAGAGAACCTGTAAATTTCCACCAATGGCAATTTGATCAACCCCAAAAATCAAGCTTAGAAACTAGGATTGAAAAGTTTATTGATTAAACTAAGCAAATCAACAACATACTGGAAGCAACCAAAGATTTACAAAAATCAAACTTAGAAACTAGGATTGAGAGCTTTATGGTTGATCATACTAAACAAATCTATGACATGCTGGAAGCAATCGAAGACTTAACCACACGCTACGAGATATGAGAAAACTACGTAGCCCAACAAGACATCACCATAGCCGAACCCATGGGAGAATTAGAGGAGCCTCAAGTGAAAATCAGCGGGTTAGGTGAAGGTGAATTGGAGATCAATTTGGATGAGGCAGAATCAAACTCTAGCATCATAAATGTTGACAAAGAGGAACCAGTGTGCATTTTACCGCCACCATATAAACCACATATTCCTTTTTCTGAATGTTTGATGGATGTAAGACTTGATAATCGATTTGGTTTATGCTACAACAAAGAAATCTTGAACCAAATGATTGAGCAAATTCATGTCCCCCAAATCAGCAAAGACCTATTGGCAATTAACATGATTGATGACGATAATGAGGTGACTGAAATTGATATCAAAGTAAACTTCCAACTGCAAGACTTAAATCCAACTCTGGATGCAGAAAAGGGAGGAGCTGAGACACTTGACAAAATTAATCTTGAGATAAGAAAAAATCTGAAATTTGAACTTAAATCTATCTCAAGACTAAGGATGTTTATCATGATGGTGATCAACTTGCTTTTGAAACACATGATATTTTTGGTGGAAATTCTTTCAGGACGGCAAAAAGGTAGGAGATTATATGCACTTTACTATGCTAGTGATCCACCAGCAACACCATGATATTCAGGCATTGGTCAGGCTAAAGACCTTAAATTAGCGCTTCTTGGGAGGCAACCCAAGTTTCTTACTCTAGTTGATTTTATTTCCAGCGTTTTTCCTTATTTGCTTTCATGGTTTGTGTAGTTTAGTTATGTCACATCCCGTTATCTTAACCCCAAATAAGCAATACAAGTCTTAGAGAAACAGGATGTTATCATACAAGATCGATTCACATGCTAGGTAAAACCAAGTTCAAGAAAACACGATCTGAAAATTTTCGAGAATCCATACATAGAATCTCAGTGAAAACACAATTTCAGAAATGTACCTGCCACCACGCAATACTTGCACTAGACATATGCAAGTTCACAATTATATCAAATCCGATTGCAAAAATACCAATCGACTCAAATTGAGAACCAAAGTCACAATATCGATTTTATAAGTTCATAACTAACATCAATGATACCAAACACCGAAACCAGGCCCAGGCCCGCGGCGACACAAAAATCAAAATCTTAAAACTGCCACAACCGGCAACCCAAGTTCACATAGTTCGGCCACAACCGGCCCCAGTTAATTAAGCACAAAAGTCTTATACATCCAACTGGCATAGCTATAGAGAATCACAATATCCATATAACATGCTAACTCAGGCAGTGCGCCCCTGCTCTACACCTGAAAATAGTGAAGGGTGAGCTACACAGCCCAGTGAGTGGATAGTCTCAATCGACCATCCATAGCATACAATCAAAGATACATGCAGATTATTTTAAAAACATTTAGCAGAACCTCATGTTAACATATAACAAAAACAAAGAACAGAACACAAACATCACACACTTGTCACCACAGAGTAACCAAGGTTCTAGAGTCATACTCTAAACCAACCTAACACACCAACCACTTAATTGACCTAGTTGTCCAGCATATTCAAGAGTGACCATTATGGTCCAACCCGGCTTTGGCCTAAGCACTGGGAGAAGCCTGCAAATCACATGCAACATATATACATGGACAGTGTGTAGACTCAAGAGGTAATCACCACCTGGTCAAGATGTGATACCTTGATCTACACCACCCCATAATCACAAAAATCTAAGCGTCTAAGAGTGATGACATCAAGAGGTGGCCCCTGTCCGACCAAGACATGGCACTTTGCGTCTTATATCACTCGTTCTCCCAAAGGGTTCCTTAACTGGACAACAACAGACACATCTTATATCTTATTTCACAAAAGTGGACTCCTAAGTGTCAACTAAACTCTAGGATAGTCATTTTTATCACAATAATCACATCAGGCAGGCTGAACAACAACCCCCTCACATATTACAATACAGGGCTGAAATCTCCAACCCTTAACATATCACATATAGACTATCCCCTTGAGTACACAGTTACACTTAGCCTTAGTCCTAACCATTCCATGATCACAACACATATTATTCGAAAATCACATAACCACATAATATTCAAAAATCACATAACCACATAATATTCAAAAATCACATAATCACATAATATTCAAAAATCACATAATCACATAGTAGTGTAGTCCTTAGGTTTCATGCTGATTAGTTCAGTCTAACCTTGCTATGTTATCACCCAAAGTTATCAATCAATATTTCATGTCATTACTTTCTGCATACACCATTCAATTAAAAATACATAATAATACAGAAAATTCACTAAATTTCGTTCACAATTAACATAAATGCAGAATATCACATATTCATAGTTTTCTACTAGTTCTGATAACAAAAGACAGAAATACCCCTAGTTCAAAGTTTAAGTCATACAAGAAAAGTTATCCAAAAATTTCGTAAAAATATTCATTACGTCCCTCATGATCCCTAGATTCGTAATTTCAAGTTTTCCCCAATTTTAACTAGGAAATTTACCGAATTACCCCTAGGTCAATTTCAGTCAACAGAAACTTTTATTTCTAAAAATTCCCAAAAAATACAGTAGAATCCTCATATACCTAATTTCATGAATATCGAGTTTTCCCCAATTTTTACCCATGCATTTGGACGTAACTTCATGAAGAAGGGTCGAAATTCTCCTTCAAGCCCTAATTTTCATGCAATTGAAATTCTAAAGCTACATACATGTTTAATCAAGGTCCAATTTAGGATTAAGAGTCTTAAAAACGAAAAGCCCTAATTTTCATGCAAGCTAGGGTTTCGAAAATTTGGAAACAAAACAAGGAAAACATGTACAATTGAAATTAAGAGATCATGCCATACTCCTATGCATTAATCTTCTCTAAAACAAGCAATGCATCCAATTTTCGTGAACTAGGTGAAGGAGAACATCCACTCACCTCAACCGAGAATACCAAGATGAAGATCTCTCCAAAATTTTCGTCTAAAGCCTTGAAGTGATCCTAGAAAGACGCCAACAATGGAAAAGAAACGCCTCCAAACACCAAAGACGCCGGCCAAAAAGAAGAGGAAGAAGAAGATCGTCTCCAAGCTTCCAAGAATCGCCAACTCTTGCCCTAGCCGTCGTCCAAGGTTTTCCTGAAGCCAAAAATCGCCAACTTTCCTTCCCTAACCCCAATTACCCACTTAAAATTTGGGTTTTTAAATTTTAAACCCGCTAACCAATTAATTCAAATCCATCTAATTTAAGTGCAAACCCAATAACTAATTAATTTAACCATTAACTAACAATTTAACCATTCACTTAAACGAAAATCCAATAAGGATTTAACTTAACATCCAATAAGGTCTATTTAATTAATTACAAATTAACAACCAATAAATTTCTAATTAATTAATTATAAATTAACAACCAATAAACTCTAATCAATTAATTACAAATTAACAATCAATAAGCCAGTTAATTAACATCCAATAAGCTAGTTAATTAACATCCAATACTGCTTAACGTAATATCCACAGTCAATGATTTTATTTAAATCAAAATAATACTTACCAGGACTTAAGATCCTTGGATCTTACAAGTTATATTAACATGTTTTGATGAGTCTTCCTTATTGATTAATCTGAAATCCTTGATAATCTAATTATTTTGTTATATTTCATAATGACACGAGGAGGTATTAATCAATTTTTAAACCCATACTTTCATCTAATCCAGATTTGGCTTTCCTCCTAATTGCAGTTTCTGTTTTTACAGAGTTTCAAGGTTTTATTATCTGATAATGGTGGTAATCTTATAGATCAAGCATATACACTCATCTGGTGCTGACCACTAAATACTGAATGCCTTAACAAACATTGGTGCTGAAGTTATCGTGGAGGTTCCTAATGATCAGCTTCTAAGAATAAGCGAATCGCAATCGCTTACCAGGATAACACAAGCCGCGGCCAAGCTGATGATTTTCTGTTTCCACTCTTGGGAGACTATCTAAGCTCATCTTTACTTATTTATTCCCAGCATTGCCATTCAGTTTGTAGTTGTATTTGAGAGTGTTATGATTGGCCTTGTTGTGCCCTTTCACTATTTACATTATCTATCTCCTTGGTTTTCATATGTTCCTGCTTGTTTAGCTGTAGTATTTGATGCTTCTGTTTAATTGTGAATGACACAGGAATATCCCAAACTGATCTATTGAAGACAGGCGTTTTCTATCATTTTTTTTGGAAATCACAGGCTAATCCTGACGAAAATCTTGACCGTGATTATCACTCAGCCAACATCAGAATTTCGCCAGGAGAGAATTATGGCAGGGAGGTGACTAAAACCACGGCCGTAATTAGCAGTGCATAATTATGTGAGAAAATCATGACTGGGGTATGCTGAAAATCATGACCGAGATTTCTCAAAGACAAAACAAAGACTTATTCGCCGAGAAAATTATGGCAGAGCCGTGACGTTGGTCATGGCCGTAAAATCTGTGCAAAATCTTACAGGAGAAATCACGGGCGGGTCCTAACAAAAATCATGGGCATGATTTTCAGAAGCCAGAATGTGTATAACATTAACGAGAGCATCATGGCTGCCTAGTGATTTAAGTCACGGCCGTGAAAAATAGTACCAAAAATCTGCGAGAACAATCACGACCAGGTCATGATGAAAGTCGCGGGCGCAATTCCTAAACTGCTATCAGATCCTGACTTGCCGCCCAACCTTTTCACTGAGGGTTCCCATTCCTCCGTAGAACTCGCAAAGCCCACCAGCTTTGCCCCACCTAGTCACTGTTGCTCACTTTTTCGGAGACCTCTCCAACCTCGTTCGGCGATCTCTACACTCCAAGTTTTTCATCTTCATTTTGCCGAACTCTCTGTTCTGATAACCTGCTTTTCAGTGCTTCATGGCAGCAACTTCATTTGTATCTTTCACCTCAACCATGCCTCCTCGCAAGAAGTTGACGAGAAAGCGACTGGCCAGTGCTTCCCATCCAACTCCTCCACCACCATAACACCAGCTCCAGCGAAGATACAAATATGCGATAAGCTCCAAGCTGCTCATTACTAGGTCCTTTCTGGTCGCCAGGTCATCAACACGAGGTACATGGATCCAGCTTCGCTCACCACCCTAGAGGTGAAGATATCAATGCTAAAGACTACCCCATAAACTATCGAATTCCAGCTGGCCAACACCGAATGCAAGCACACGCTTACAGATCTGAATGACATTTTTTCGATTCCCTGCACAGACATCTTGCATAGGACCTCCCAATTTCAGCAAAGATATTTTCTGGGGTTGCATCTCCTTGATGACCGCCTACTCCCCACGAACTGCCCAAGCATCCACGATCTCAATTCCGGGACAGCATTGATTGGCGTCTGCACCCAATCCCACTACTCCAAAGGATTCTACCACATCACTCGACATGGATCCTAACTCTTCCTCTGGTGCCCAACTGAAGACTACCACTTGTCCTTCTATTAATGATATTCTACAGCTTATTTGCTAGGACTAGTTTATGTGGGGGGAGCAAATTGCACACATAATTGATTTCACATATTCCTTCAAGATGTTTCTTCACTTGTACCTCTCAGAATATCCTTTCCATGAAGAGGACGACCAAGACGAGACAGTTCATATCTCAGACTCATCCCCATCTGATAATGACGATGACCCTGATGAATGCCACTAGTAGAACTGCACTCTAGTAAGTCTTCCCTCACCCCTTTTGATACATACCTATACTATATGCATCGCAGGTGATGTAGTGTTTTGCTTTGGGTGAGGGGACTTACATATTTTGATGGGTCGCTTTACTTTTTCATGATGTGATGATGTACGCACTGTGATGATAAACTTTGTGCTGTGATGAACTGTTCTTGATGATGTGCTGTTACACCAAACTTGCCAACTTTCAACTATTTTACTACTGATCGTACACCGAACAATATGAACTTTGTTAACATGCTTCATGACATGTGTCTTGCTTTTATAATGTTTCAATTTTACAAAGACACTATCATAATGATTTTCTTCGTGCCTTGCCAATAGACTTAGACGCTTTGATAACATGCTGTATCTGACCAATGTGATTTCATGATTTTGTTGATAAGTTTTGAACCTTGTTGATGATTACTTTCTAAACACGTAAAAGCCTAAGTCGTAGGTCTTAGCTTTAATTTCCTGTTTTCATTGATTGATATTTTCCTCATTCATAATCGATTATGTTCATTTAATTGATGTGTGATTGATCTATACTCCCACACTGCATTAAGAGCATCATTCACGTTGAACAACTAGTCACTCAATTCCTTATACACTGGAAACTTAAGGATTGAAGTTTGATGAGCTTTGAATCTAGGAAGCATATATATATCAACATGAGTACTATTTATTTGGAAAACTATAGACCAAACCACTTGACACAAACTTATCACCCTTGGTAACTCTTAGTATTAGTTTTGGTTCGAGCTCCTCTAACTTGGCACCGTACAAGAAATAGGGAGAAAGTAAAGAGAGGAAAACAAAAGGCAGTGGTACCAAAGTCACAACTTGGCCCTGCCCGACAAAAGGAGAAAAGAAGAAAAATAGTAGTGGTACCGAAGTCTCGACTTGGCACTGCCATTAAAAGAAAAGAAAATGAAACAAAAGAGAGGGTATTGGTATCGAAGTTGTGACTTGGCACTGCAAATCAAAAGAAAAAGAAAAGGCAGTGGTACCGAAGCTACGGCTTGGCACTGCATAAGAGAAAAACAAAAGAGGGTGCGGTGGTACTGAAGTTATGTGCAAGGCCTTTGCTACTACCTAAGAGTTTACCATCCGGATGCTTTAAGTGGATTAGTGCTTCATGAGGTAAGGAACTATTTTCATCCAATACTATCGTACAACTGTTGCACATAGATTTAACCAGGACACTCTGTTTTTCATCTTGGCATTCTTAAGGTCTACAGTGATTTGTGTATCCTGTGACTAGTTGTAATCATTTCACATTTATAGATTATTAGGGATTATAATTGCAGTTGAACAACCCTTATGGAATGTCATTTCTTTCTTTTTGCTTGAGGACATTGGTAGTCTTGGTTTTCAACTTAGAATGTTTATTGATAGAGTTTATGTACAAATTTATGTTATAGAGGGATTGATCCACTAGTCAGCTTGCATCGTATGAACAATTTGTTGGCTTTTTAAGAGTATTTAGGATAATAGCATTTGAGATAGGAATCTTACACTACTCCTTTGTTATAGTGTCAAGAACATATAGGATTCGTTGTTTATTCCTTTGATTTGATATTGGATGCATATATTAGAATTGATTGACGCCAACATCTAATTGCTTCGTCTGCTTGTTTTACTTCTGAAATTCAGTTGACCTAATTTATCCTGTTGTTTGGTCATATTTTGTTTCTGTATGCATGGTTAACAAAGCTATATTGAGATATCTAATTTATTGGCTTATGAGCATGATTGAACAATTGTGTATCTGTGATATTGATACATGAGTATGTGGAATAGTTGAATATTTGTTATGTTAAAGTCATGATATATTTTGACCTCTAGACTGGATGATTTATTCTCCAGTGGTCTGTTTGTCTATGTTATAGTTCTGATGCGTATCGGACTATCTGAGTTGCCGGTTAGGGTACCACCAGTTGTCCTTGGGACAATACTACGGATGCTAGGTGTTGGACGCCAGGTGTTGGATGCAACACTCCTGCGGGACAATACTACGACTGTCCTTGGGATAGTCGTTCCACTACGTGAGCAATAGTGGAAACACTCTGAAAATGAGTGTGGCTCTTGATTGAGATCTGTTGGCCAGCTTGATGATTTACATGACATTCTGTATATTATTTGTATATCGTTGTTTCTATCATTGTATTATCTTGTTATTTGACTCCCCTCACCATAATTGTTGATTTTTACTTAGCATTTTTGCTAACTCCCTTTGTTTCTCTTCCAGGTTCAGAGTTAGCTTATGGGAGGGATAGAGTAGATAGCATACCAGCCCCAAGATGAGATAGTTTGTCTTTTGATTTTTATTTCAGTTTATTTGTTTACAAATTGAATAGTATGTTTTTAGAGATTGTGTTATAAAACTATTGATGTTAAATTTTGGATTAATTATTTAATAAATGATATTGAATTATTATAAGTTCTTTGGTTCCTATCAATATTGTCATCTCCCTAGGAACCCTTAGCTAGAGATAGCTGGCTTTCCGCCGGGGCATGACATGGATGCATGACTGAAAGTGTATGACCATACCCAGGTGAGAACTTGATTTAGTCATGACTATTAGATTGGGTTAAATAAGTGTGACATAGTTGTCCAATCTGGATATTAGCTTGGCAAAAGGACTAAAGTGTATATGTACTTTGTTGCAGTTTAGGGGCGGTCGATGATGACATCCATTCTCATAACTTGAGTAGTAATGATGTATTGCTATGTATCACTCATTGTTTGTGAAGGCATGAGTTATCACTACTAATGTCCGAGGAACCTACAGGGTCACACACCTAGACACTTGATATCTCATATTGATCGGATAGCCTATGATTGAATCATTTCATTAATTTAGATTCGGTTGGGAGACTTATGATATGAAATTACCCTTATGAGGAGGATATTTTGTTTAGTTCATGTATTTGACCACTAGTTCACTTCTACTAGACCACATTTTACCTCAATGGTCAAAACGAGTCAAACAAGGGTCTAAGTGCATTTTGGACTTGGCACATAAGTCAAATGAATAAATAAAATATTTATTTAGCAAGAGAATTTTTTTCTTGGCTAATTAAGAGGGCCATGTGCATTTTACTTGGTAAAATGGTGCTAAGCACCTGTTGAATAAATATATTAATATATTTGGGTTAAAATAGGGCTTGACTTATTTAAATGAATATATTTATTGATGCTAAGCCAATTTGGCTAAATATATTGCATATATTTATTATTTGACTTGGTCTAGGCGCATTCTTCATTAAGTTTATTATATTTATAATAAATTAAATGGGAGAAAGTAGCCAAATATAGTTCTTCTTATTCTTATATAATTGAGTATACTATTTCGGGTGCATGTTTGCTTCATACATGCCCTAGCCGCAAGTTATCACCTCCTTTTTACCTTATTGTCACCCGTCATGCCTTCCAATCCACCTCTTCTTCTCATCTAGGTATGAAGGCTTGGAGTTGGCGAGAGTCACCTTGTGGTGGACCACAAGAGCATTTGTGTGGGCGAGAACACAAGCAAGGCATCTTGTTGGCACCAGTTAAGAAGATTAGTACTTCTCCATGGTGCTTTCACTTCCTTTGATGCATCTCTTGGAGTTGGCGCAAGGAGTGGAGCTCTCCCTCAGAGGTATGGATCTTCTTCTCGAAGTTAGCATCAAGTGCAGAAGAAAGGATTTCAAGGAGTCCGTGTGTGCACGAGTGTAGAGGACGCTCCCTTGCGCGTCTCAACATCGTCATCGGCCACTCCTAAATTTGCAAAAGGTGCTACTCTATCACATCCGATGGCTTCTCTCGTAAGATGATCCTTGTGTATTGGGAAATCTGTTTCGCGCCAATGCTTCCGTTTCTATCTTATTTTAAAATTTGGCCCGAGGATTCCCAACAGCGATCCCTTGAAGACCACATCTCCTCGCACTTGGTGTTAGTCTCAAAAGCAAGGACCCAAGCCTTGGTAATTCTCCTTGAAGCTCTCAGCAAGGAGGGAGAAGGAGGAGGAGGGTGGCTGTGCAACAAGAGAGCCAAGAGGGAGAGAGAGGGGTGGTCGGCTAGAGAGAGAGAGAGAGAAGTGAGAATAGTTTGTGAAGGTCTGACCCCAGTCTCCTTATTTATACAAAGTCAGATGTCCCTCATAAAGCATGGTCGAACAACCCACGCCAAAAGATTTACGCCTAGTTATGCACAACTAGGAAGAGAGGGAAAAGACTTTCCATTAAGGACAATTCTAACTGAACTCCTTGCTTCTTTTGTTCTCCAATCAACTCACACCCCTACCCTTATGGCCAGCCACCTCTGTATGTCCAAGTAGGTGGTGGGGATAGAAATCACAAGCATTCAAACAATGCCTATTGAAAGAAGTGTTTTTGTATTTTATAATAAAAATCAAATTTAAACTAGTCAAAATTTTTAAAATAGTTTTTGTAAACATAAGTAGGAAAACCAATTCTTACTAGTGTTGTAAGAAAATTTGCAAAATAGAAAACTCACCTTGGACCCCTTGAGAATAGTAGGGATCATCTTCTTGTTCTTCGCCGATCCAATGGTTGAAGGCAGGCAAGTAGGGCCCTATGAGCTTACACATATGTGTGGGTGAGTTTTAAGTTAAGATTAAAGACTATACACAAATCAAATCAAGATGAAGGTTAGGCCTCCAAATTCTCTTGACTAAACATTAATAAAACTAAACTAGTAGAGGGTGATAGGAGAAGAAAATTGAAAGACTCTATACAACCATATCGAAATAATCTCATAGAAAGAAAATTGAAAGCAACGATAAATAATACCCATATAGTGCCATGGGGGCTTTATAGGCTAACCGCAAGTGCACGGTTTCTATCACGTAGTAAAAATATCGATCCTCAGAGACTAAGTGTCAAGTACTAGCTTATCATGCAATCATTAGCTAGACAATTCGAAATTGGTTTTCATAACGAGAGTAAAAAAAAACAAACTAGCGAAATAGTTCAAGAGCTTAAATGACAATGATAGAAGAGATGCAAATATGAGAGAAATCATCCAATAGTAGAGAGTAAGAATAAGTTCGCCAACTGAAGCATTCACGGTTGTGTATGGATACACAAGCTGCCCATGTTTACAGTAGAGAACTCCGTTTCACCCCAAATTTGATAGGTGGCCTCGTTATAATATCTGAAATTGTTCCATAATCTTGATTCATCCAATAATCCTTGCATTTTAAGATAAATAAAGTAAGGTAAAATTTTGAACAATTCCAGTGGTATGGCCCAAAATATAGGGCAAAAGCAAGAAATTAAATCTCAAAAAATATATAGAATAAGCCCAAAATCCATCATAAATGCAAGTTATCAAAATATCAAAGACCTAAAATCTTAGTTGTTCTCAAGCAATTTAACTATTTAGAGATAAGGGGTGAAATGAAAGTAGAAAATTACATATTCAAAGATTTGTCTAACATGAATACAATTTTACAAATTCTTTATTTAGATGCAAAATTGAGGAGCGATTAAAACTAAAGATAGAAATATAATCTCAATGTTTAACATTTGAACTAAAAAAGGTTTGCTCACATAATGCAATGACTATTCACTTTCATAAATTCATTCTACAAATAGCGAAACTAAACCATATTTTTCCATGAGAAAGTCTTTCCCATCTTTTTTTTTTATTTTTGTTTCTTTATTTTTGTCGGTTTAATTTACTTCCCCAAATCGTTTGTCAACCTTTATACGTGAAGGTCAAACATTTATGATGAATGCCACTGGTTACTCAGTTGAAAACTAATTTAGAGTACATACACCACATAATGTACATAAACTCATATCATCTAGTCAACAAAGTTCTTTTTTTTTTTTGAATTGTTCATCAACCTTTTTACACGAAGGTCAAATATTTGTGACGAATGCCCCTAGTTACTTAGCTGAAAACAGACTTAAAGTGGATACATGCGAACTCAAAACTAGATAAAAGCGAAGTTGTTCACTTTTACCATACACTTTTTTTTTTCTTTCTTTTAGGGCATCGTAAGGTTAGTTGGCTAAAAATAGAGAATGAAATAATCAATGATTAGTCCATTACATAAAAATTATGCTTGCAGCTCAGTCAGTTATAAATGCATCACCTATCAGTCTTCATTCATGCAACAATGCAATCACATTCAATAATAACTTAAAACATAGGATGAAACATAAAGGTATCATATGAAGACTTTCTTTGACTAACAAAAAAATTTCTTTTTCATAACACGATGTTAGAGCTAAACAATTTGGTAGCAAGAAGAAAATCAAGATAGCTTCTTAGTTTATAGCATAAGAGGAATATCACAGACTTAATATCAAAGACTATAGTTTATCGTAAAAGAAAACATGCAAAATAATATCGAAAACTACATCATCTCTTAGCAAAAGTACTAGAAAATAGTATCAACTACATAATAACCACTAAAATGAAGGTGGGGCAGACCCCTCTTATCCCCACAAAAAAACTGCATATTCCCTTATGAAGTGTACAATATATAGAAGGTGATAAAAGAGAGTAAGAAAACGTACTAATCCAAAATAAAAAGATCATTCGAATCATCCCCCATATGCTACTAAAATCACCATCATTGCAGGTTCACCTTTTGTTGGATGTCACGCACAACATTCCATATGGTGGTTTGCATTTGATTTTGGCAGTGTTGTTCCTCTTGTATTTCTTGGATTTGTTGTTTCTAATCAAGAGATTCCAAATGTATCATGTGTTGCTCCTCTCTGATCTCCTTGAGCAAAAAGTCAATATTACAAAGCAGCAGTAGAAGCATAAGATGAAGTGCCTCCTGTCGAATGCTCTCCAAATCGAAAAGCTCGGGAGGAAGGTGAAGGTGGGGCCATATCAATAGGGACATCCTCATCAGCAGTAGGATGCACTCACGAGTTCCTCCGATCATGAATGGTAGTGCATTGTTGGTTCGAGAGAGGTAAAGTCATGCCACTACCCTTGAATGTCAAACAATATATATCGCCCTCATGGGCAATCATCTTCATTGATAAGCAAGACTTAATATCAAGATGGGAGCTCCCCTTTGCTTGTTCCACACCATAAGGATCTACCCTTAATGCTATGACAATTGGGGTAATCAAACCCCCAGATATAACAACTCCTTTCTAGGCCTTGGACACTTTTTGCAGGTGTTTAATGAAGAAAAAGCCAGTATTTAACTTATATGAATGTAACATGGCCCAAATAAATAGTAGTTCAGATGCATATACTAAACCGTGGCTTTACCCTTAGCCAAATATCGTATCTATATGGATGCGGTGAACATAGTAAATAATAGGGTTGCTCAATGCACTATCTCAAGCTATTTTGGTATTGAATGGTCAGTCACCACTGATATCTGCCCAAAAATTATTATCATTGAATTCTCTTGGGCTAAAACGAGTGTCGTCTTTAAGAAATCCAAATATCTAGTTAATTTGGTTCAGTGTATGGGAGTGCTCCATGTTTGTTAGTTAGAAGGCAATTTGGCCCTCATCATCATCTGTGTGGTGGCTCACCTTTACTTCTTAGGAAGACATAAATTCCAATGTGATAGGGGATGTAGGTGGGGTGTGCCATTTCAAATAAACGGTCCTATCCAACCTGTTAGTACATCCATGACATGTTCTCCAAGAGTCCCAAGGTAGATAGTGCTAGTCGATCAAGATATATGGTATTGATTACTTTCCTTCACATCAAAAGATCATAGTGTGCTTCTTGCTCAGTGTTATGAAAAATAATCTCAAAAGGGTTTGGGGTTGCTATGAGAGCATGCATTAGAGCTAGTTGGGTGCCAGAGCAAGATGTTCAACATTTGGCTACAACCTTCTTTCACGATGACATGGTTATGAAAACTTGCAAGAACACCGGGGGAAGGTCATTGGAGAAGAAGAGCCATTGGGAAGAAAACCAAGGAATAATAGATAATGCATAGAAGGTTAACTAGAAGGAAAGATCACTTGAGTGAGGGCCATCGGGAGGAAAGCTTGGACAAGAAGATTGGTCGCCGGAGAGGGTTGGGAAGGCAAGTTGGAGTCATGGGTGTAACTCAACAGTAGAAAAAAAATATAAACATACCATCAACAGAACATACATACCAACATCAAACAATAGCATATTAGAAAAAAAATCAACATACCATCAACAAAACAAACATACCAACATCAAACAACAACATAGGAGATATATCAATAAACCACAAGTACTGTATTAAAATAAAACCAGAGTATTGTAGCTACCATCATCATAGGTTTAGAGTTACTACATAACAACACAAGTTTTAACGTTTGCTACATAACAACTGCATAATAAGTATCCAAAATGAACCCTCTATCGCCCAGACCTAAAATATGCATAGTCCCTACGCATAACATTGCAAGAACTAAAAAATTAGAGATATGGGTTAAGACACTCACTAGATCAGTCAAACTCATCACCAAAGCTCAGCTCAATGCCCTCCTCTTGTAGATCGTCCTCGTCATCATAACCATCCCGGGATCTCAGCCCGTCATCCTCATCGGGTATCAGTGTGGCCTTCAGATCACTAAAAGAAGTTCATAGAGAAGTCATAAACTTCGCCTGGCATTCTTGTTCTACAGGCATCTTCTCTAGCATAGCGGTTTGGTTGGATAGTTCTTGGTGAATCACATGTTGCCCTTCCTCCAGATGTGAGAACATTTGTTGGAGATACTCTCTTTGGCGTTGTTGTTCATCAAGCATTTGTTTCATAAGGGATGCGCCATTGGAGGAAGTTGAGGAATACTGACCAGCAAAAGAGAAGAATCCACCCGAGGATGATGACGGTGGAAAATGCTTAGCAGTATTAGCGGTAGAAGTAGTGATGGGCCGAATCTTCTAGTTGCTCTTGTCTTTGACTGTGGTGCGCTCCTGGCATGGCAAAGGCATCGGTTGGGTACCATCTTTGGAGGAAAGGAAGTAGGAGTCCTCGCGCTTGATAATCAATATCATAGAGATGCAAGAGTCCAGATCCAAGCATGAGCTATCGGTAGCAATCTCCATCCCACTAGGGTCAATGCCTAGGGCAAGTGCAATGGAGGTAACCAGTCCTCCCATAACAATCTCGCCTTTATACGCCCTTGTGATATTCAACATTTGATTCACCATGAAGTATGTGGTGTTAAGTGGAAAGGAATGAAGCATAGCCCAGAGAAATAATACCTCTCACTGGTGAACCATGCCATCGCTCTCGCCTCTACCAAAGACGGCATGGGCTAAGAAGTGATGGACATATCAAAGAATAGGGTTGCTGATGTTGCTTGCACGTGCAGAGCTGGGAGAGTAGGAATCGTCACCACAGAAAGAACACTAGAATTCTTGCTCCTTATATTTTGTGGGTACAAGGCGGGTCGCATGTGTCGGGAATCCAAATATTTGATTAAGCTGATGGAGATCTAGATAGTGCTCTTCTCCACCCAAACGAAAGGTAATCTGTCTGTTGTCATTGTCGTCATGTGAATTCAGAAGGACATTCAGAGAACTGAAGAACTCAAGGGTGAGTGCTGTATAAGTCGGATGCATCATACGCAAGAACTGTTACCAATTGATATGGCTAAACATCCATTCGATATTGTCAGAGAATCCCGGCATACCCATAGCAAATCAATCTAGATATTGAGTATGGAGGACTTTACACTGTGGGAGAAGATGGCACTTGCGCTCTTGGACAGGGTTGCACATACAAAATCCGAATGCAGAGCTTTGATTTGGATTGGTATCAA
This sequence comes from Costus lasius, assembly GCA_027563935.2. Lineage (NCBI taxonomy): Eukaryota > Viridiplantae > Streptophyta > Magnoliopsida > Zingiberales > Costaceae > Costus > Costus lasius. The sequence goes on along the minus strand of CM050454.1, from coordinate 56,193,507 downwards.
TGGATGAAGGCTCTAAAGTGGAAGAAGAAGGCAGCCGACGTCCTTGTGGAGGAATGTTGCAGGTGGATTTCTGAGCACTCATCTTGCGTTTGGGGGACATTTGCTAGTTAACTCGCAAGAAGATTGCAGAAAACTCAGATGGGAAGACTAGCAAGAAGATGTTAGAACCATGAGGATCCAGCGGCAGAAGGAAAAAATAGCATCGACGAGCCGTCGGCAAGTTCGGCGGTAGCCGGGTAGAGCACTTCTAGTGAAGCAGAGAAGTCGAGATGAAATTGCTTCAAGAAGAATCTGAGCAGCTATAATTCAAGAAGAGAGGTCGATGCCGGCACCTAGGTCATCAGACAGAAGGAAGAAGCCCTGAATTTCAAGTGCAGGAAGTAATCGCCTGTCTCGCTGCTACGGAGGTCATTTGGAGGAAGAAAAACCCCTTAAGAAGAGATCAGCATAGTGAGGAGCAGTAATGGCTAGAGTAATGGAAGCCTAAATGGAAGCCGTTGCTAGCAAAGTGAACGGTGAGTAGAAGAAGACCAATCGTTGTCCACGGTTGCAGAAGTTGAACGGTGGTGGCATGATTCAGTAACGGCTCAAAAAGGGGGCACCATGTAGGTGAAACCCTTACTCCCATGCTTTTCGAGTTCCACGAATGTGGACCTCGTTGACCCGCCTATAAGTTGTAGTAGATTACGGGAATAATGGCCATTACGGCCACACTCGTAATCTTAGTGGAAATGTTTTTTTTATCACAAGATAAAATGCAGGGAAAGGCAAGACCATGGCCATGAGAATTATGGCCAGAATCGTAATCTTGATGTTGATGTCCTCTCGTGTCTCATTCCTATGATTGATAACACTCGTTAGATTTAACAAACAAAAATCAAACAAATAAGAATAAAAATAAAGCATTTGGGTTGCCTCCCAAGAAGTGTTAGTTTTGAAGGAACCCCTAATCTAAAGGGGGGGGGGGGAAACCCTAATCATGCGCATCTAGCATGCATGGCGGAAAATAGGGTTTCAAAATCGCATATGAAACTATATGATCAACTTAAGTTATGAGAAATCATACCAACGCCATAAGCTTGGAATTCGGCTTGGAAGAAGAGATCAAATTAGGTCTCCTCCACAAGTCCACACACAAGATGAAGATGCTCACTTCCTTGAGATCTCTTGTGCTAGCAAGACACCCAAGCCTTATCTTGTCGAATGGAAAGGGTTTGATGAGATGAATCCGTTCGGCCGAGAGCTTCTCTTGGATGTCTACTCCACACCTTCGTCAACCACACCTCAAAAAGAATCAAGGCGTTGAAGTGAGGAGCTCAACGCATAAGCGTTTTGGCATTGAAGCAAAACCGGCCCTTGATGACTTTCCATAAATGGAAGTCAATCAAGCCATGCGTTCAAGCCAACCCAAAACGCATTTTGGCATTGAACCAAGCGTTCATATTTGTGAACCGGTTCAATCCAAAATGTCAAATCGGCTTTGGTTCATCAAACCAAACCGAAATAGCTCAAGCCACTTGGTCTAGACCAAATCGAACCCCAAGGCTTATGATCTAACCGTTCATCTCCTGATGCCCCTGATCTCTCCGATCTAGCATCACCTCTCTCGATCGAAGCTTACCGATCTCAAGCCCTAATCAATCAAACATGATCAGACCAGATCTTACTTACAATCAGAGATTAAATCCCTTTAATCTGAACTCAAAGAATCCAGTCCATACGATCTGACTTAAGTAAGCCATATCACCAAATTGTGCGACCCTGAGGGTTTCCTCTAAATGTCGGTAACGATAACTTACGTTATCACGATCAGTGAGGGGTATCTAGCAACACATCACTGTCTCCCGATATAAAGGAAAGAGTCTTCCAAGACTACTCCCAAACCATAGCACAAGTGTGACTCAATTCACAAGGCATACATATGTCCTTTACCACTGGATGTTCTTATTGGACAAGCATGTCAAGCCTGTAACTCCAATACGATGAGCATGATTAGATCAGATGCACATAGTCATCTGGGTATGGCCATACACTATCTCAATCATCTCATAAGGGGGCCCTTTAGAACATCACACTCCTTAAACAAGGAGACGGCAATCCTATGTCTATCACTAGTGTCCTAACCTGATTCAAGCTCACCATCCAAGATAGTCTATAATCATTATGTTTCAAATGATATTGAACTACCTCAAGACAATGACAATCATCATTTAGAAACACAAGTGATCTCAAGTCAAAGGACATGTGCCACTTGCTGCTTACAAGGATTATTCACATTGTGACAAGCAATGGAATATCCCAGTAGGGTCTGTCCAGTACATCCAATGTACCCATGAGTCTACATCTTATTCCATGCTCGAAGCATCCTATAAGATTAGCACTCATATTAGTCTCAATCATATCAAGGCTGTCTCATGTTCACCAAGATATCTCGACTAAGGACATATTGCCTGTCAGCCTAGCTGAACAGCTTTGAGACATTATTCAGAAGTACACTTATTACAGCAGACAAGGTAACAACCTGAATAATAACCATGCCTTTATAAACTTAAGAGTTTATTACATGATACTAATACAATCCCAAGGCCTCAAACATTAGCCTTAAGGGCATACCCCAACAATCTCCCACTTGCACTTAATCTAATGGTTGAGAAATCTCAAACCCATATTATTACAGTGCTTCTCATGCTTCTGCTGCGCCAGAGGCTTGGTAAGTGGGTCTGCCAGATTGTCATCTGTATGAACCTTGCATATTTTGATCTCGCCTCGATCAATGATCTCCCGGATCAAGTGAAACCGTCTCTGTATGTGCTTGGACTTCTGGTGCGACCGCGGTTCCTTTGCTTGTGCGATGGCTCCAGTGTTATCACAGAAGATAACCAAAGGATCAGCACTCGAAGGAACGACACCAAGTTCTCTCACGAACTTACGAATCCACACTGCCTCCTTGGATGCTTCCGAGGCTGCAACATACTCGGCTTCTGTTGTGGAATCAGCAACAGTTGACTGTTTGAAACTCTTCCACACCACTGCTCCACCATTCAAGCTAAAAACATAGCCTGATTGCGATCGGAAATCATCCTGGTCCGACTGGAACGAAGCGTCAGTATATCCCTCTATACTGAGTTCTTCCTGACCACCATATATCAAGAACATATCTTTGGTCCTCCGCAGATATTTTAAAATGTTCTTGACTGCAATCCAGTGCGCCAAACCTGGATTACTTTGGAATCGACTGGTCACGCTTAACCCGTAAGCGACGTCTGGGCGAGTACACAACATCGCATACATAATGGACCCAATAGCCGAAGCATAAGGCGTATTGTCCATTTCATCTTTCTCAGTCTGTGTTTGTGGACACTGACTCTTCGAAAGATTCAGACCATGTCTGACTGGAAGATATCCACGTTTAGAATTCTCTAAATGGAATCTCTCCAGGACCTTATCGATGTAAGTACTCTGGCACAGCCCGAGAAGCCTCTTAGATCTATCCCTGTAGATCTTCACACCTAATACATAGGCTGCTTCTCCTAAATCTTTCATCTGGAAACATTTTCCTAACCATGCCTTAACAGCATGCAGTTCAGGAATATCATTTCCAATGATTAAGATATCATCGACGTAGAGGATTAGGAATGTAATCACGCTCCCACTAAACCTCTTATATACACACGGGTCATCCTCGTTCTTGATGAAACCAAACTCAGAGATTGATTCATCAAAACGAATATTCCAGCTCCTAGATGCTTGTTTAAGTCCATAAATGGACTTCTTTAACTTGCATATTTTATGACGATCTGATGGATTAGTGAAACCTTCTGGTTGTGTCATATACACATCCTCATCCAGATTTCCATTAAGGAAAGCTGTCTTCACATCCATCTGCCAGATCTCATAATCGTAATATGCAGCTATCGCGAAAAGAATCCGAATAGACTTAAACATGGCTACAGGTGAGAAAGTTTCATCATAATCTATCCCGTAGATTTGTTTGAAACCTTTCGCAACTAGCCTGCCTTTATAGGTAACCACGTTACCATCCATGTCAATCTTCTTCTTGAAGATCCATTTACAGCCTATAGGGATTACTCCCGGAGGCGGATCAACCAAATCCCAGACTTGGTTATCTGACATGGAGTCCATCTCGGCTCGCATAGCTTCAAGCCATCTAGCTGACTCCGGTCCACTGACCGCATCCGCATAAGTTAGGGGTTCATCATTATCAATGATGTAGACTCCGACATAGCGCTCAGGCTGTCGACGGATCCTACCCGATCTTCGCGGTTCCCGTGATATCTGAGCCTCAGGTTGTTCAGTAACCTGATCTACTGGCTCAGGCACATCCAACTCTGCCTGACTACTTTGTCCTTCCTCTGGAATCTCATCCAGCTTTATTTCTCTCCCACTGGCCTCTTGCAGAAGAAACTCCTTCTCAAGAAATATGGCCGTCCGAGCAACAAATATCTTGTTCTCTTTGGGATCGTAGAAATAATAACCCTTAGTTTCCTTAGGGTAACCGACAAAGATGCATTTCTCAGATCTGCTCTCCAGTTTCCCAGAGGCGAGCTTTTTGACATAAGCCTCGCAACCCCAGATCCTGATAAATGTCAAGCTAGGCTGTTTCCCATACCATAGCTCATATGGCGTCTTTGAAACTGCCTTGGATGGCACTCGGTTTAGTACCTTTGCAGCTGTTTCCAGTGCAAAACCCCAAAAGGAATATGGAAGAGTAGCCTGACTCATCATAGAACGAACCATATCAAGTAACGTTCTATTTCTCCTCTCGGACACACCATTCCACTGCGGTGTTCCTGGCGGAGTGAGCTGTGAGACAATCCCACACTCCTTCAGATAGTCAGTAAACGTATGACTCAGGTATTCTCCACCTCGATCAGAACGAAGTGCCTTGATATTTCGGCCTAACTGATTTTGTACTTCATTTTTGAACTCTTTGAACTTGTCAAAAGATTCACTTTTATGTCTCATTAAATAGACATATCCATACCTACTGAAATCATCAGTGAAGGTAATGAAGTACTGATAGCCACCTCTGGCATGTTTACTGAAAGGCCCACACACATCACTGTGTATCAGGTCAAGTAAACCTGAAGTCCTTTGACCTTTGTGAGGAAAAGGAGACTTCGTCATTTTACCCATTAAACAAGCTTTGCATGTATCAATCTCCTCATAGGAGAAAGATCCCAGCAGTCCATGATCATGCAACCGCTTAATGCGCTTCTCGTTTATATGGCCTAAACGACTATGCCATAGCAAGGTGCTGTCATCAGCATACTTGGCTTTCTTATTATCAATGTTTTGTATAGAATATTCCATGTCCAACATGAATAACCCATTGTTAATTGAACCAGTTGCATACACAATATTATCATAAGTTAAAACACACTTTGAAATCTTGCATTCAAAGGCAAATCCTTTCCTGACAAGAGCAGGAATAGAGATAATATTCTTGGTAATACTGGGTACAAAATAACAATTGTTCAATTCTAATACAATGCCAGATGGTAAAGTGATGAAATAGTCTCCTACAGCAACAGCAGCAACCCGTGCCCCGTTTCCAACGCGTAGGTCTACCTCATGCTGTCCCACCTGCCTTCTTCTCTTGAGTTCCTGCACATTTGAACAAATGTGAACTCCACATGCAGTGTCCAACACCCATGATATAGAAGAAGATGAAACCATGACTTCCGTCACGTATATACCTGAGCCAGAAGCAATGCTTCCCCTCTTATCTCCTTGGAGCGCTTTACAGTCCTTTTTCCAGTGACCCAGCTGGCCACAGTGGAAACACCTGTTATCCTTCGACCGCTTCACCTTCTGTTTCAGGGCCTTGCTGTAATTCTTGACAGGGGCCTTGCCCTTCTTCCCCTTCTTCTTGTTCCTAGAAGGAACCAACAAGACAGAGGTTGAAGGCTTACCCTTCAGAGTTTCCTCAGTAGTCAAGAGCATATTCAGCAGCTCTGCCGGCGTACAATCGATTTTGTTCATATTAAAGTTAATGATGAACGCATCGAAAGAAGGCGGAAGAGACTGCAGAATAATATCTACAGCAAGCTCCTGGTTGATGGTATGCCCCAGTTTCTCCAGAGCCTCCTTGTGCCCAATCATCTTGAGCACGTGAGCTCCCACTAGGCTCCCCTCAGCCAGTTTGCTCTGAAAGAAGAGCTTCGTCAGATTATAGCGTTCTGTCCTCGCCTGTGCAGCATACAACATCTTGAGGTTCGCTATAATTTCTATAGCCGACATATCCTCATGCTGACGCTGCAGCGGTGGCGTCATAGACGCTAGCATCAGGCAAGCGACATCAATGCTATCATTGACGTGCTTTTCATAGGCATCCCGAACCGCCCTTGCGGCGTTCGGAGCGGGCTGCGGCGGTATCGCCGTCTCGAGGACATACAGTTTCCTCTCTGCCTTAAGAACGATCTTAAGGTGTCCGAACCAGTCAGAGAAGTTCGGCCCAGCAAACTTCTCCCTTTCCAGTAGGGATCGCACATTGAAGCTCATGGTGTTCGTTGCTGCAGGAATCTACAACAAGCAAGAACAGCAAGGTCAGTATCAATGTTTAGAATCAATCCAGGACTTAAGAAAGATTCTTTTTCTCACTATTTTGTCTGACTGAAAAATCCAGTAAACAGTCCGAAAGAGTATCACTCTTTTAGTGAGATGGGATCCAAATTTCATACTTGGTCTCCGCGTCCCGCTCAGGCGAGATAAGATGCACAGAGATGACAAGCACTAATTTCTGGTAGGCTGTCCCAGCCAATCGCCAACCCGTGCGATTCCCCTTCATCTTGGCAATCCAGCAGACTGTGCCAACTGAGTTGGTACAACACAGTCTCTGATCCCAGAGATGGCTGCCTCCATGCGCTACCATATGCGCCACATATGTAGCCTACATGGTCAAGCTGACCCGACCTACTCCCTGGACCACCACGTGTTATGCTGAGCAACGAGCAGTGATAAATCCCTACTCTGTAACACGCAGGTGAAATCCAGCACCGTCTGAAGATAGATGGACGTGCCCACTGAGTGGGTTCAACACGGCTCCAACGATAATCAGAAAGGTGAGGTTTCGCGTCAGAAGGCTTTATCGAGCTTGATATATTAGCGTTGGATTTTAACGGTCTTTTATCTTCTTACTATCAGGCATATCCTATGGCTATAGTAGAAGATAAACTTAAACATGCAATTCTAATTATTAGCAATAAGTAGAAAGCATGATCTTATGTGGTAAAAGCCCATGAACCCTAGTAAGACCTTAATTTTACTTAAGTCTTCACTTGAGCTCCTTGGCATCTCATCTGGTCCAACCTAGGGCCCTAGCGCCAAGAGCACCTCAGGTGCGCCACCAGCTGAATGCCCCTTTGGGATGTGTGCATTTGTACTCTTGTCTAATCAAAGTACATTTGATCTATCTAGACAAGGTTGACTCGCAGGTCAATTATACAATAAATTAATGAAAAAGTGATTCGCAGATCACAATAAAATTAACTTATAATTTACCAGGCACGCAGGCCCCAGCACAGCACACAATAGGGCAACCCACATAAGACTAAATAGACAAGCATCATGGCATCAAATCATCATGTGATCCAATCAAGAAATTAAATTTTTGAAAAACCCCATGGCATCAATTTTAATTTCCTTATGTGCCCTACAACCTTACAATGGTCCATTGATAGGGATCCACTCATCCATCTAGTTAGATCCTTTGCCCCTGCATGCACCGAGTCCTAACTGACCCGAGTTGACCTGATGGTCAACCATGCATGCGCCAAGGGCTGAACCACCCTCATGAGTTTTGGCAAGCGGGTGTGACCCCGGGCCTAACTCATGTGTGTTCAGTAGTTGTCTCAACCAGACCTCGCTACACGCCTTGGATGCAGTCGACCTATAGCCACCTCGTGCTTGCGCACAGGTGCTATCTGGTCAACCCATCTAGGCTGTCAGATGGTCTGATCAGACTAGTTGGATCTAACCTAGAAGATGCTTTCAACCCCATCAACCCATCTAAGGATTTAATGTAGTGGCACCTTAGATCTAATCATGCGCGCAAGATGTAAGTTTTAGAAAACATTTTGACATGCGCAAACATCTAGAACATCCATAAGATATATCTTCTAGCATGTTGATAACCCTTAGATCTAAGGGGGTCCCCTTCAAGGGGGAGCGCAAACTTTAGGGGGTCCCCTTCTTGGGGGAGCGCATACTTCATCAAAGCCATGATACAAGCGCAAACTACATGTTAGCATGATACAAGCGCAAACTTCATGTTAGCATGATACAAGCGCAAACTTCATGTAAACAAAGCATGCATCAAGTAAGCGCAATATGTATGGATCACAAACACTTCAAAGCAATCATATAGATCATATCAAGAGCCGAGCTCTGATACCAATTGAAGGAACCCCTAATCTAAAGGGGGGGGGAAACCCTAATCATGCGCATCTAGCATGCATGGCGGAAAATAGGGTTTCAAAATCGCATATGAAACTATATGATCAACTTAAGTTATGAGAAATCATACCAACGCCATAAGCTTGGAATTCGGCTTGGAAGAAGAGATCAAATTAGGTCTCCTCCACAAGTCCACACACAAGATGAAGATGCTCACTTCCTTGAGATCTCTTGTGCTAGCAAGACACCCAAGCCTTATCTTGTCGAATGGAAAGGGTTTGATGAGATGAATCCGTTCGGCCGAGAGCTTCTCTTGGATGTCTACTCCACACCTTCGTCAACCACACCTCGAAAAGAATCAAGGCGTTGAAGTGAGGAGCTCAACGCATAAGCGTTTTGGCATTGAAGCAAAACCGGCCCTTGATGACTTTCCATAAATGGAAGTCAATCAAGCCATGCGTTCAAGCCAACCCAAAACGCATTTTGGCATTGAACCAAGCGTTCATATTTGTGAACCGGTTCAATCCAAAATGTCAAATCGGCTTTGGTTCATCAAACCAAACCGAAATAGCTCAAGCCACTTGGTCTAGACCAAATCGAACCCCAAGGCTTATGATCTAACCGTTCATCTCCTGATGCCCCTGATCTCTCCGATCTAGCATCACCTCTCTCGATCGAAGCTTACCGATCTCAAGCCCTAATCAATCAAACATGATCAGACCAGATCTTACTTACAATCAGAGATTAAATCCCTTTAATCTGAACTCAAAGAATCCAGTCCATACGATCTGACTTAAGTAAGCCATATCACCAAATTGTGCGACCCTGAGGGTTTCCTCTAAATGTCGGTAACGATAACTTACGTTATCACGATCAGTGAGGGGTATCTAGCAACACATCACTGTCTCCCGATATAAAGGAAAGAGTCTTCCAAGACTACTCCCAAACCATAGCACAAGTGTGACTCAATTCACAAGGCATACATATGTCCTTTACCACTGGATGTTCTTATTGGACAAGCATGTCAAGCCTGTAACTCCAATACGATGAGCATGATTAGATCAGATGCACATAGTCATCTGGGTATGGCCATACACTATCTCAATCATCTCATAAGGGGGCCCTTTAGAACATCACACTCCTTAAACAAGGAGACGGCAATCCTATGTCTATCACTAGTGTCCTAACCTGATTCAAGCTCACCATCCAAGATAGTCTATAATCATTATGTTTCAAATGATATTGAACTACCTCAAGACAATGACAATCATCATTTAGAAACACAAGTGATCTCAAGTCAAAGGACATGTGCCACTTGCTGCTTACAAGGATTATTCACATTGTGACAAGCAATGGAATATCCCAGTAGGGTCTGTCCAGTACATCCAATGTACCCATGAGTCTACATCTTATTCCATGCTCGAAGCATCCTATAAGATTAGCACTCATATTAGTCTCAATCATATCAAGGCTGTCTCATGTTCACCAAGATATCTCGACTAAGGACATATTGCCTGTCAGCCTAGCTGAACAGCTTTGAGACATTATTCAGAAGTACACTTATTACAGCAGACAAGGTAACAACCTGAATAATAACCATGCCTTTATAAACTTAAGAGTTTATTACATGATACTAATACAATCCCAAGGCCTCAAACATTAGCCTTAAGGGCATACCCCAACAAGTTTATTGTCGGTAGCTCGACATGAAAATCTGTGGTCAAGTAAGAGTATTAGAAATGAGTAAGGAAACTCCCATTTTGATAGGTGTTGGGAAATTATAAGGCTTTAGACATTGCCTATTGACTTTGAAAGTTCCGTATTGATCGTTATAGATGTCAAGTGCACGATATGGATAGACTTTCTTCACAACATACGGACCAGTCCATCTAGAGCACAATTTCATAGGAAATAGCTTAAGACTTGAGTTAAAAAGTAGGACCAAATCTCCAACTTCAAATTCCTTGTGCACTATATGTTTGTCATGGAACCTCTTGGTACGTTCCTTGTAGATTTTGGCATTCTTGTAAGCATCAAGTCATATTTTGTCCAGTTCATTTAGATCTAGCTTCCTCTTCTCACTTGCTGTCTTGTAGTTGTAATTCAAAGCTCTTATCACCCAGAACGCCTTATATTCAAGTTCGACTGGAAAGATGGCAAGACTTCCCATATATCATTTGAAATGGAGACATTCTGATGCAGGAGCATACAACATAAAAGAAGGGGAAAATCTAGCCCCAACGGTGCCCCAAAAATTTTCCACAGAAAGTTCCTCGGGGTACCCAGTGATGAAAACCACTCCCCGTGGGTCCTACGGACAACTACCCGATTCGGTGGTGGCTTCACATGCACAAGTCCGATTTTCCATAGAAAGTTCCTCAGGCTACCTCGCGATGAAGACCACACCCCGTGAGTCCTGCGGACAACTACTGGGTGCACAAGTCCGATTTTCCACAGAAAGTTCCTCGGGGTACCCAGTGACGAAAACCACGCCCCGTGGGTCCTGCGGACATCTACCAAGTGCACAAGTCCTTCTTTCCACAGAAAGTTCCTCGGGGTACCCAGTGACGAAAACCTCGCCCCGTGGGTCCTGCGGACAGCTCCCCGGAGAAATCTTGGAATCAGAGGCGGAGCCACATGCACAAGTCGAAACTCCCATAGAATATTCCTCGGGTCACCCAGTGATGAAAGTCACACCCCGTGACTTCTATGGACAGCTACCCGAAGCCGCAGAACTACCCCGACGACCCCATTTCGACGTATACAACCCACCTTACCATGTTGCTCCACCTCATGAAGACCCAAAGGAGCCCAACATGGTGGTTATTCGGCGATCCCAATGCCCATCTCACCCACCGGACCGCTTCGTTGGTATTATCAGCCCACTCTCCATCCACACCAAAGTGACCCGGCCCAAGGACACTACAAGCCAACCCCCGAAGAGCCCAAGTCCAGATGGGACTCACAACCACATCAGCAACACGGCCCAAGAGAAGACCGCGACGATCGTTACACAGCCCAGTACTTTGAATTTCTGCTGCTTTGTAGCGGCATGCTCCGAGCGCGTCTGATCGCCTAACTGCCTCCGTACAAAGACCAGAAGACCATGCGACCAGCTTCAAGAATATTAGGTAGAAATTTTTTCTCTTTTGTCTTGTAGTTGCAACTTGACTACTTTATGGGCTATAAGAGTAGGTAGTTGTTAAAGTAGCTTGTCTTTTTCTGCTTTGTCTTGTTCCCTCCCCTCTTGTTCTATAAAAGAGGAGGCTGGGGTGTTGTGTTCCTTAGTTCTCTTAGAGGTAGAGTTTTCCTGGTGAGCAAGAGTGCCTCCAGTTTGTGTAGAAGTCAAAGTCGGCGCTTCGCCTTCAAAGTTTGTAAGAGTCATGGTGGGTCAGGTCCGCCTGTCTTTTCATTTCATCGTGTTCATTTCCGTTACGATTTCCAATCTTCCACGGGTATCCGTTGTCGGAGACATCGACGTTCCGCTGTTCTTTGGTTTGTTTCAGGCGCATAGGCGTGTCAGCTGTGCCCTGCGAATCCGCTACTTCCTATTGCGACGTGCTGAGCTTAAAATACGTTGCATGAGAGTGCTAAATTGCTACGAGGTTAGTGTGTTACATTCTGTAGTTGTGTGCCGTTGTGTTCTTTTGCATTCGTGTTGCCCTGATCGAACTTGACACTGATTTCATCATTTTTTTGCTGCATTTCCGAAGTGATTTTCACTTCCCTCGTTTAAAGACACTCTCCCGTTTTTGCATGCATTGTGTAAATCATTAGAGTACGACTTTAAGGACTATCCCTCCTACAGTAGCTATATCACATTCCTATAGGAGTCTTGAATGCAGTTTGATAGGCCCAGAGAGCATCATTCAATTTAAGGGTCTAGTCAATTCTTGTAGTTGAAATCATGTGTTCTAAAATTCTTTTCAATTCACAATTTGTTACCTCGACTTGCCCGCTTGTTTCTGGCTGATACGGTGTTGCTATTTTGTGATGCACCCCATACTTTTTCAATAGAGCGGCAAATCTCTGTTCAATGAAATGCGATTCTCCATCGCTTATAAACACTCGTGGCACGCCGAATCTTGAAAAGAGAGCTTTTGTCAGCATCTGTATCATGACTCTAGAGTCATTGGTCGGTGTGGCTGAAGCTTCTACCCATTTCGATACATAATCGATGGCCATTAGGACATACTTATTTCCACAAGAGGATGGGAATGATCCCATGAAATCTATCCCCCAACATTGAATAATTCGACTTCTAAGATACTATTTAGGTGAAGTTCATCTTGTTTTCAAATATTGCCACTTCTTTGGCAACTGTCACAAGTCAGAATAAAATTTCGTGCAACTCTAAAAATACTGGGCTAGTATAATCTAGATTGTAGTACCTTGAATGCAATCTTTGTAGCACTGGCATGACCTCCATAAGGGGAAGAATGGCATGACATCCGACGGCAAATCGCCAAAAAAGATATGGATCATCCTAGTAGTAATGTCTCACATCAGATAAGAACTTCTTTTTTTGTTGATATGACAAGTTAGGTGGAAAAATATCAAAAGCCAAAAAGTTAACAAATTCGGCGTACCATGGTGTGTCGTACATAGCAATTCTAAACAACTTCTCTTCTGAAAATGTGTCATCAATTTCCAAATCATCATCTACATCCTCACCATTGTCCAAAAGCAGATGTGACAATTGGTCGGCCACCACATTTTTAGCTCCCTTTTTATCTCTGATTTCTAAATCAAACTCTTGAAGAAACAATATCCATCGTATAAGGCATGGCTTTGCTTCCTTTTTACTCATCAAATACTTGATTGCTGCATGATCTATATATACAATAACTTTCGAGTCAATCAAGTAAGAACGATTTTTTTTTGAACGCAAAGACAATGGATAAGAGCTCCTTTTCTATGGTCACGTAGTTGATTTGTGCTTCATCTAAAGTGTGGCTAGCATAGTATATTGCATGAAGCTTTTTCTCTTTTCTTTGCCCCAGAACAACTCCAATGGCAAAGTCGCTTGCATCGCACATTAGTTCGAAAGGCAAGGTCCAATTAGGGGGCTAGATAATAGGTGCAGAGATCAAAGCTTTCTTGAGCGTCTCAAATGCCTGCAAACAATCATTATCAAAACAGAATTCACAGTCTTTATAAAGTAGATTGGTTTGTGGTCGGGCTATCTTTGAGAAATCTTTAATAAATCATCTGTAGAATCCAGTGTGTCATAGGAAACCTCGAATTCCTTTGACTGAAGTCGGCAGGTTCATTCCTTCAATTACTTGAACTTTCGCTTGATCGACTTCTATCTCGCATTCATAAATTAGATGCCCTAACACAATCGCTTCTTGTTCCATAAAATGGCACTTCCTCTAGTTCAGAGCGAGGTTTACTTCCTTGCATCGCTGCAAAACTTTGGACAAATTAGCCAAACGAGATTCAAAAGATTGACCATATATCAAAAAGTCATCCATAAAGATGTACATAAAATCTTCATTAAAGTCAAAGAAGATTGCCATCATGCATCGCTAAAATGTGGCTAGAGTGTTGCATAATCCGAATGGCATTCTCTTATATGCAAATGTACCATATGGATAAGTAAAATGAAGAAACCGCTTTCAAGAGGGGGGCGTGAAACCCTAAAGGGGGGGGGCGCATATCAAGATTTTCGCAAGGAAGCATAGGGTTTATTAGGATCTTTTGCATGCCATATGATCAACATCAAAACGATTGCAACCATGAAAGAAGGATCATACCATCGCCATCATATGGATGGTAGCTTGGAAGCAAAGACCGAAAGGGATCTTCTCCCTAGTTGACGCACACAAGGTGATGTGCCTACTCCTTGGAGATCCTTGTGCTAGCAAGGTTCTTCAAGGGTTCTTGCCGTATGGAAAGGGAATGAGAGATGGTCTCTAGGCTTGCCGAACCTTCTCCAAGATGTCTCCTTCTCCACACCAAGGTCTCGTCGAGAGAGAGAGGTGCCAAAAGTTGAATGGAGCGTTCACTTGTTTTTGGCGTTGAAGGGAACATGCGCTTATTACTTTCCAAAATAGGAAAGACATTAAGCCATGCGTTCAAGATCTCTAAACAGATCAATAACGCCACAAACAATGAACCATGCGTTCAAGCTCTTGAACCGGTTCAATGTAAATGCATTTGGTCCAAAGACCAAACCAAACCAGCCCAAGCCATTTGGTCTAGATCATCTTAAACCCTAAGGCTGCAGATCTAACCATTCATCTCGTCATGCTCTTGATCTCTCCGATCTAGCATCAATACTCTCGATCGAAGCTTACCGATCTCAAGCCCTAATCAATCAAACATGATCAGACCAGATCTCACTTACAATCAGAGATTAAATCCCTTTGAACTGAACCGAAACAATTCAGTCCACACGATCTGACTTAAGTAAGCCATATCATCAAATTGTGCGACCCTAAGGGTTTCCTTTAAATGTCGGTAACGATAACTTATGTTATCACGATCAGTGAGGGGTATCTAGCAACACATCACTGTCTCCCGATATAAAGGAAAGAGTCTTCCAAGACTACACCCAAACCATAGCACAAGTGTGAATCCACTTCACTAGGCATACAAGTTTCCTTTGCCACTGGATGTTCTTATTGGACAAGCGTGTCAAGCCTGTAACTCCAATATGATGAGCATGATTAGATCAGATGAACACAGTCACCTGGGTATGGCCATACACTTTCTCAATCATCTCATCCAGGGGGGCCCCTTTAGAACATCACACTCCAATCCAGGAGATGGCAATCCTTTGTCTATCACTAGTGCCCTAACCTGACTCAAGCTCATTATCCAAGATAGTCTATAATCATTATGTTTCAAATGATATTGAACTAACTCAAAACAATGACAATCATCATTTAGAAACACAAGCGATCTCAAGTCAGAGGACATGTGCCACTTGTTGCAATCAAGGATTATTCACATTGTGACAAGCAATTGAATATCCTAGTAGGGTCTGTCTGTTGGGGTATGCCCTTAAGCCTAATGTTTGAGGCCTTGGGATTGTAACAGTATCGTGTAATAAACGTTTATGTTTATAAAGGCATGGTTATTATTCAGTTAGCTACATTGTCTGCTGCAATATATGTTCTTCTGAATAATGTCTCAATGCTGTTCAGCTGGGCTGACATGCAGTTAAGTCCTTAGTCGATGTATCTTGGTGAACATGAGACAGCCTTGATATGGTTAAGACTAATATGTGTTCTAGTCTTAT
Organism: Costus lasius; assembly: GCA_027563935.2. NCBI lineage: Eukaryota > Viridiplantae > Streptophyta > Magnoliopsida > Zingiberales > Costaceae > Costus > Costus lasius. Next base: position 56,177,840 of record CM050454.1, on the reverse strand, counting down.
AGGATGCTTCGAGCATGGAATAAGATGTAGACTCATGGGTACATTGGATGTACTGGACAGACCCTACTAGGATATTCAATTGTTTGTCACAATGTGAATAATCCTTGAATATGACAAGTGGCACATTTCCTCTGACTTGAGATCACTTGTGTTTTCTAAATGATGATTGTCATTGTTTTGAGGTAGTTCAATATCATTTGAAACATAATGATTATAGACTATCTTGGATAATGAGCTTGAGTCAGGTTAGGGCACTAGTGATAGACATAGGATTGCCGTCTCCTTGTTTAAGGAGTGTGATGTTCTAAAGGGGCCCCCTGGATGAGATGATTGAGAAAAGAGTATGGCCATACCCGGGTGACTGTGTTCATCTAATCTAATCATGCTCATCATATTGGAGCTACAAGCTTGACACGCTTGTCCAATAAGAACATCCAGTGGCAAAGGAAACATGTATGCCTAGTGATGTGGATTCACACTTGTGCTATGGTTTGGGTGTAGTCTTGGAAGACTATTTCCTTTATATCGGGAGACAGTGATGTGTTGCTAGATACCCCTCACTGATCGTGATAAACGTGAGTTATCGTTACCGACATTTAAAGGAAACCCTCAGGGTCGCACAATTTGATGATATGGCTTACTTAAGTCAGATCGTGTGGACTGAATTGTTCGGGTTCAGTTTAAAGGGATTTAATCTCTGATTGTGAGTGAGATCTGGTCTGATCATGTTTGATTGATTAGGGCTTGAGATCGGTAAGCTTCGATCGAGAGAATGGATGCTAGATTGGTCAGATCAGAAGCATCAAGAGATCGACGGTCAGATTAAGAGCCTTAAGGTTTTATTATGGTCTGGACTGATTGCTTGGTTTATTTGGTTATTGAACCAAATGGATTTGAACCAGCTCATTGGTTGAGCACATGGTTCAAGTGATAAGAGGCATTGGCGATTGGGGTGATACATGGTCGCAAGTGAAGAAATGGGATGCTATTTTTAGATAGCACATCTCTTAACGTGACCACATCTCAAGTTCACGCCAAGAGAATACTATTCTCGTCTCTTGCTCTCTTGACGCCATTTTTTGAGCATTCGTCTCTTGCACTCTCGTGGGTGAAGGAGTGGACGACAAGAGGAAACATTCGACCAAGCAAGGATCTCTCTTTTCCTTTCCATTCGGCAAGACAACCTTGGAACCTTGCTAGCACAAGTAGCACCAAGGAAGAAGCGCATTGATCATCTTGTGTGCAAGACTTAGGAGAAGGTTCGCTTGCGCCTTTGCCTCCAAGACACCATCCAAGTGATGGCTATGGTGAGTATCGCTTCTCATTGAAAGTTGATCATATTATATGTTATGCGATCTATTAGAAACCCTAGATTCCGCTAGAAGTTTTTGTTGCGCCTCCTATTAGGGTTTCGCCCCCTTGTCTAGGGGACCTTCACTGTCCAGTACATCCAATGTACCCATGAGTCTACATCTTATTCCATGCTCGAAGCATCCTATAAGATTAGACCACATATTAGTCTCAATCATATCAAGGCTGTCTCAGGTTCACCAAGATATCTCGACTAAGGACAATATAGCATGTCAGCCTAGCTGAACAGCATTGAGACATTATTCAGAAGAACACACATTGCAGCAGATGATGTAACAACCTGAATAATAACCATTGCCTTTATAAACATAAGAGTTTATACATGATACTGTTACAATCCCAAGGCCTCAAACATTAGCCTTAAGGGCATACCCCAACAATCTCCCACTTGCACTTAATCTAATGGTTGAGAAATCTCAAACCCATATTATTACAGTGCTTCTCATGCTTCTGCTGCGCCAGAGGCTTGGTAAGCGGGTCAGCCAGATTGTCGTCTGTATGAACCTTGCATATTTTGATCTCGCCTCGATCAATGATCTCCCGGATCAAGTGAAACCGTCTCTGTATGTGCTTGGACTTCTGGTGCGACCGTGGTTCCTTTGCTTGTGCTATAGCTCCAGTGTTATCACAGAAGATAACCAAAGGATCTGCACTCGAAGGAACAACACCAAGTTCCTGAATGAACTTACGAATCCACACTGCCTCCTTAGACGCTTCCGAGGCTGCAACATACTCGGCTTCTGTTGTGGAATCAGCAACAATAGACTGTTTGAAACTTTTCCACACCACTGCTCCTCCATTCAAGCTAAAAACATAGCCTGATTGCGATCGAAAATCATCCTGGTCCGACTGGAACGAAGCGTCAGTATATCCTTCAATACTGAGTTCTTCCTGACCACCATATATCAAGAACATATCTTTGGTCCTCCGCAGATATTTTAAAATGTTCTTGACTGCAATCCAGTGTGCCTGACCTGGATTACTTTGGAATCGACTGGTCACGCTTAACCCGTAAGCGACGTCTGGGCGAGTACACAACATCGCATACATAATGGACCCAATAGCCGAAGCATAAGGCGTATTGTCCATTTCCTCTTTCTCAGTCTGTGTTTGCGGACACTGACTCTTTGAAAGATTCAGACCATGTCTGACTGGAAGATATCCTCTTTTAGAATTCTCTAAATGAAATCTTTCCAGGACTTTATCGATGTAAGTACTCTGGCACAGCCCGAGAAGCCTCTTAGATCTATCCCTGTAGATCTTCACACCTAATACATAGGCTGCTTCTCCTAGATCTTTCATCTGAAAACATTTTCCTAACCATGCTTTAACAGCATGCAGTTCAGGAATATCATTTCCAATGATTAAAATATCATCGACGTAGAGGACTAGGAAAGTAATCACGCTCCCACTAAACCTCTTATATACACACGGGTCATCTTCGTTCTTGATGAAACCAAACTCACAGATTGATTCATCAAAACGAATATTCCAGCTTCTTGATGCTTGCTTAAGTCCATAAATGGACTTCTTTAACTTGCATATTTTATGACGATCTGATGGATTAGTGAAACCTTCAGGTTGTGTCATATATACATCCTCATCCAGTTTTCCATTAAGGAAAGCCGTCTTCACATCCATTTGCCAGATCTCATAATCGTAATATGCAGCTATTGCGAACAGAATCCGAATAGACTTGAACATAGCTACAGGAGAGAAAGTTTCATCATAATCTATCTCGTAGATTTGTTTGAAACCTTTCGCAACTAGCCTGCCTTTATAGGTAACCACGTTACCATCCATGTCAATCTTCTTCTTGAAGATCCATTTACAGCCTATAGGGATTACTCCCGGAGGCGGATCAACCAAATCCCAGACTTGGTTATCTGACATGGAGTCCATCTCGGCTCGCATAGCTTCAAGCCATCTAGCTGACTCCGGTCCACTGACCGCATCCGCATAAGTAAGGGGTTCATCATTATCAATGATGTAGACTCCGTCATAGCGCTCAGGCTGTCTACGGATCCTTCCCGATCTTCGCGGTTCCCGTGATATCTGAGCCTCAGGTAGTTCAATAACCTGCTCAACTGGCTCAGGCTCATCCAACTGTGCTTGACTACTTTGTCCTTCCTCTGGATTCTCATCCAGCTTTATTTCTCTCCCACTGGCCTCTTGCAGAAGAAACTCCTTCTCAAGAAAAATGGCCGTCCAAGCAACAAATACCTTGTTCTCTTTGGGATCATAGAAATAATAACCCTTAGTTTCCTTAGGGTAACCGACAAAGATGCATTTCTCAGATCTGCTCTCCAGTTTCCCAGAGGCGAGCTTTTTGACATAAGCCTCGCAACCCCAGATCCTGATAAATGTCAAGCTAGGCTGTTTCTCATACCATAACTCATATGGCATCTTTGAAACGGCCTTGGATGGCACTCGGTTTAGTACCTTTGCAGCTGTTTCCAGTGCAAATCCCCAAAAGGAGTAAGGTAGAGTAGCCTGACTCATCATAGAACGAACCATATCAAGTAACGTTCTATTTCTCCTCTCGGACACACCATTCCATTGCGGTGTTCCTGGTGGAGTGAGCTGTGAGATAATCCCACACTCCTTCAGATAGTCAGTAAACGCATGACTCAAGTATTCTCCACCTCGATCAGAACGAAGTGCCTTGATATTTCGGCCTAGCTGATTCTGTACTTCATTCTTGAACTCTTTGAACTTGTCAAAAGATTCACTCTTATGTCTCATAAGATAGACATACCCATACCTACTGAAATCATCAGTAAAGGTAATGAAGTACTGTCACATCCCGTTATCTTAACCCCAAACAAGCAACACAAGTCATAGAGAAACAGGATGTTATCATACAAGATCGATTCACATGCTAGGTAAAACCAAGTTCAAGAAAACACGATCTAAAAATTTACTGAATTACCCCTCGAGTAGTAGTCTGGGATCTCTCCTGAGTCAATTGCTGCAAGAGCTGCTGTTGCGCTTCTTGATGCTGAGTCTGTTGCTGCTGCAGCATCTGAGCTTGCCTCTCTATCATGGCACCCTGTTGCTGTACCATGCCTGTCAGAGTCGCAATGGCTCTCGTGAGATCCGAGGTCTGCTCACCCTCACTGCTAGCATTTCCTCTGGATCGCACTATCTTAAATTCCTACACACACATACCAAAGTCAGGAATGCAAACATAAGCCTATCAGATGTCTAGCAATACACAAACATGTTTTCCCCCGAACTAAGTTTTAGCTAGCCAACTCCTCTGATACCATTCTGTTACAACCCACTTAGTAAGCAAACTATTTATTAACTTGGTGAGCCGATTTGCAACGTGGCCCAATCTATTCAAATACTTAAGCCCAAGTTAACAATAGCAAGCCCACTAAGCCTTATAAACCACATAATAGTTTCTCCCACTTGCAAGGTTTGGGCTTAACGAGGATGTCAAGTCTTAAGTGGGGGAGATTGTAATACCTCGAGTATAGTCCCACATTGCAAGTGGGAGAAACTATTATGTGGTTTATAAGGCTTAGTGGGCTTGCTATTGTTAACTTGGGCTTAAGTATTTTAATAGATTGGGCCACGTTGCAAATCGGCTCACCAAGTTAATAAATAGTTTGCTTACTAAGTGGGTTGTAATAAGTACTGATAGCCACCTCTGGCATGTTTACTAAATGGCCCACACACATCACTGTGTATAAGGTCAAGTAAACCTGAAGCCCTTTGACCTTTGTTAGGAAAAGGAGACTTCGTCATTTTACCCATTAAACAAGCTTTGCATGTATCAATCTCCTCATAGGAGAATGATCCCAGCAGTCCATGATCATGCAACCGCTTAATGCGCTTCTTGTTAATATGGCCTAAACGACTATGCCATAACAAGGTGCTGTCATCAGCATACTTGGCTTTCTTATTATCAATGTTTTGTATAGAATATTCCATGTCCAACATGAATAACCCATTGTTAATTGAACCAGTAGCATAAACAATATTATCAAGAGTAAGATAACACTTTGAAATCTTGCATTCAAAGGAAAACCCTTTCCTGACAAGAGCAGGAATAGAGATAATATTTTTGGTAATACTGGGTACAAAGTAACAATTGTTTAATTCTAATACAATGCCAGATGGTAATGAGATGTAATAATCCCCTACAGCAACAGCAGCAACCCGTGCCCCGTTTCCAACGCGTAGGTTGAAGAGTCCCCTTCAAGGGGGAGCGCAAGCGGATAAAACCCCTTTCAAGAGGGGGGCCAAAACCCTAAGGGAGGGGCGCATGCAATTTTGCTAGGGTTTCAACTATACAATCGCTTATATGCTCACATAATCAACTATGATAGATTGATTAGAACAAGAGGGAGATTCATACCAACGCCATTGCCTTGGAGCTCGGCTTGGAAGAAGAGAGCAACTTAGATCTCCTCCAAAAGTTCACACACAAGATGAAGATCGCCTACCCCTTGTGATGCTTGTGCTAGCAAGAATCTTTAAGGGTCCTTGCCGTATGGAAGGGAAGGGAAATTCTTGCTTGGCGAGACTTCCTTCTCTTGTTTTCGTCAAGTGCCTTCTTCCACCGAATAGAGAAGCCTTCACAAGAGATTTCGGCAAGAGAGTAACCTCCCACACTAATGTGGAGGCGTTACACACAATCCACTTGAAACCGAATTCCAAAAATGGAAAGTATTCAAGGCTCAAGCGTTCACCCTTAAGTGAACCAAGCCCTTAACTCATCTCCCATGAACCATGCGCTCATCCATGAGCCGGTTCAATGTCGGTTTGGTCCAAGACCAATTAACCCAAGCCATATGGTCTAGATCACAATAAACCCTAAAGGTTCAAGATCTAACCGTTCATTTCTTGATGCTCCTGATCTCACCGATCTAGCATCATCTCTCTCGATCGAAGTTTACCGATCTCAAGCCCTAATCAATCAAACATGATCAGACCAGATCTCACTTACAATCAGAGATTAAATCCCTTTAAACTGAACCCAAACAATTCAGTCCACACGATCTGACTCAAGTAAGCCATATCATCAAATTGTGCGACCCTGAGGGTTTCCTTTAAATGTCGGTAACGATAACTTTCGTTATCACGATCAGTGAGGGGTATCTAGCAACACATCACTGTCTCCCGATATAAAGGAAAGAGTCTTCCAAGACTACTCCCAAAACACAGCACAAGGGTGAATGCACTTCACTAGGCATACATGTTTCCTTTGCCACTGGATGTTCTTATTGGACAAGCGTGTCAAGCCTGTGTTCCAATATGATGAGCATGATTAGATCAGATGAACATAGTCATCTGGGTATGGCCATACACTATCTCAATCATCTCATATAGGGGGCCCCTTTAGAACACCACACTCCTTGAACAAGGAGACGGCAATCCTTTATCTATCACTAGTGTCCTAACCTGACTCATGATCATTATCCAAGATAGTCTATAATCATTATGTTTCAAATGATATTGAACTACCTCAAAACAATGACATTCATCATTTAGAAACACAAGTGATCTCAAGTCAGAGGACATGTGCCACTTGTTGCAATCAAGGATCATTCACATTGTGACAAGCAATTGAATATCCTAGTAGGGTCTGTCCAGTACATCCAATGTACCCATGAGTCTACATCTTATTCCATGCTCGAAGCATCCTATAAGATTAGAACAAATGTTAGTCCCAATCATATCAAGGCTGTCTCATGTTCACCAAGATATCTCGACTAAGGACTTAACTTTCAGCCTAGCTGAACAGCTTTGAGACATTATTCTGTAGTACACTTATTACAGCAGACAAGGTAACAACCTGAATAACAACCATGCCTTTATAAACATAAGAGTTTATTACATGATACTTTTACAATCCCAAGGCCTCAAACATTAGCCTTAAGGGCTTACCCCAACATAGGTCCACCTCATGCTGTCCCACCTGTCTTCTTCTCTTGAGTTCCTGTACATTTGAACAAATGTGAACTCCACATGCAGTGTCCAACACCCATGCAATAGAAGAAGAAGATATCATGACTTCAGTCACAAATATACCTGAGCCAGAAGCGATGCTTCCCTTCTTGTCTCCTTGGAGCGCTTTATAGTCCTTTTTCCAGTGACCCAGCTGGCCACAGTGGAAACACCTGTTGTCCTTCGACCGCTTAACCTTCTGTTTCAGAGCCTTGCTGTAACTCTTGACTGGGGCCTTGCCCTTCCTCCCCTTCTTCTTGTTCCTGGAAGGAACCATTAAGACAGAGGATGAAGGCTTTCCCTTCAGAGTTTCCTCAGTAGTCAAGAGCATATTCAGTAGCTCTGCCGGAGTACAATCGATTTTGTTCATATTAAAGTTAATAATGAACGCATCAAAAGAGGGCGGGAGAGACTGCAGAATAATGTCTACAGCAAGCTCCTGATTGATGGTATGCCCCAGTTTCTCCAGAGCCTCCTTGTGCCCAATCATCTTGAGCACGTGAGCTCCCACTAGGCTCCCTTCAGCCAGTTTGCTCTGAAAGAAAAGCTTGGTCAAATTATAGCGTTCAGTCCTCGCCTGTGCAGCATACAGCATCTTGAGATTTGCTATAATCTCTATAGCAGACATATCCTCATGCTGACGCTGCAGCGGTGGCGTCATAGACGCTAGCATCAGCAAGCGACATCAATGCTATCATTGACATGCTTTTCATAGGCATCGCGAACCGCCCTTGCGGCGTTCGCAGTGGGTTGAGGCGGCACAGCCGTCTCGAGGACATACAGTTTCCTCTCTGCCTTAAGAACAATCTTAAGGTGTCCGTACCAGTCTGAGAAGTTTGGCCCAGCAAACTTCTCCCTTTCCAGTAGGGATCGCACATTGAAGCTCATGGTGTTCGTTGCTGCAGGAATCTACAACAATGCAAGAACAGCAAGGTCAGTATCAATGTTTAGAATCAATCCAGGACTTAAGAAAGATTCTTTTTCTCACTATTTTATCTGACTGAAAAATCCATTAAAACAGTCCGAAAGAGTAACACTCTTTTAGTGAGATGGGATCCAGATTTCATACTTGGTCTCCGCGTCCCGCTCAGGCGAGATAAGATGCACAGAGAGTACAAGCACTATTCTCTGGTAGGCAGTCCCTGCCAATCGCCAACCCGTGCGATTCCCCTTCATCTGGGCAATCCAGCAGACTGTGCCAACTGAGTTGGTACAACACAGTCTCTGATCCCACAGATGGCTGCCTCCATATAGCTAACATATGCCCCATATGTAGCCTACATGGTCAAGCTGACCTGACCTACTCCCTGGACCACCACGTGCTATGCTGAGCAACGAGAAGAGATAAATCCCTTCTTTGTAACACGCAGGTGAAATCACACACCGTCTGAAGATAGATGGGCGTGCCCACTGAGTGGGTACAACACGGCCCCAACGATAGTCAGAACAGTGAGGTTTCGCGCCAGAAGGCATTACGTGCTTGATATTTTAGCGTTGGATTTTAACGGTCATTTATCTTCTTACTATCAGGCAAATCCTATGGCTATAGCAGAAGATAAATAACTCATGCAATTCTAATTATTTAGAAAATAAAAGAAAGCATGGATCTTATGTGGTAAAAGCCCATAGAGCCTAAGTAAGACCTTAAATCAACTTAAGTCTTCACTTGCTCTTCTTGGGTCTTTTGCATCTCATCTGGTCCAACCCAGGGCCCTAGCGCTCAATGCAGCTCAAGTGCGCCCACCAGGTGAATGCGCCTGTCCTAGGGTCGAACCCTAGACTTCCCACCTGGAAAAGCCTTAGCTGCATGCACCTCTGCCATGTGTGCTTTGAACTCTTGTCTGATTAAAATACATTTTAATCTATCTAGACAAGCTTGACTCGCAGGTCAATTATACAATAAATTAATTAGAAATGTGATGCGCAGATCACAATAATATTAATTTACAATTTACCAGGCTCGCAGGCCCCAGCACAGCACACATTAAAGGGCAACCCACATAAGATTAAATAAACAAGCATCATGGCATCATTCACTCAACATGTGATCCATTACAAAGAAAATAAAATTTTGAAAACCCATTGGCATCAATTTTACTTTTCTTATGTGCCCTACATCCTTACAACGGTCCATTGATAGGGATCCACTCATCATGTCTAGTTAGATCCATGCCCTTGCATGCACCAAGTCCTAACTGACTTGAGTTGACCTAATGGTCAACCATGCATGCGCCAAGGGCTGAACAACCATCATGAGTTCTGGCAAGCGGGTGTGACCCCGGGCCTAACTCATGTGTGTTCATTAGTTGTCTCAACCAGACCTCGCTACACGCCTGTGATGCAATCGACCTATAGCCACCTCGTGCTTGCGCACAGGTGCCATCTGGTCGATCCATCTAGGCTGTCAGATGGTCTGATCAGACTAGTTTGATCTATACTAGATGATGCTTTCAACCCCATCAACCCGTCTAAGGGTTTATAGTAGGCGCAAATATAGATCTAGGTGATAGGCGCGCAAGATGTAAGTTTTGTTCAAAACATCTTCAACAAGCGCAACAAAATAAGAAGCTTTCAACTAAGTTAACATGCGCAACTAGATAGAAACATGTATCTAAGGTAACATGCGCAAACTTAATTAAACCTTCATATAGATCTATAACATGTATTAGCATACACGGATCACAACAAGCAAAAGCAATCATATGAACATGCGAAAACCATGCTCTGATACCAATTGAAGAAACCCCTTTCAAGAGGGGGGCGTGAAACCCTAAACGGGGGGGGGGGGGGGGGGGGGGGCGCATATCAAGATTTTCGCAAGGAAGCATAGGGTTTATTAGGATCTTTTGCATGCCATATGATCAACATCAAAACGATTGCAACCATGAAAGAAGGATCATACCATCGCCATCATATGGATGGTAGCAAAGACCGAAAGGGATCTTCTCCCTAGTTGACGCACACAAGGTGATGTGCCTACTCCTTGGAGATCCTTGTGCTAGCAAGGTTCTTCAAGGGTTCTTGCCGTATGGAAAGGGAATGAGAGATGGTCTCTAGGCTTGCCGAACCTTCTCCAAGATGTCTCCTTCTCCACACCAAGGTCTCGTCGAGAGAGAGAGGTGCCAAAAGTTGAATGGAGCGTTCACTTGTTTTTGGCGTTGAAGGGAACATGCGCTTATTACTTTCCAAAATAGGAAAGACATTAAGCCATGCGTTCAAGATCTCTAAACCGATCAATAACGCCACAAACAATGAACCATGCATTCAAGCTCTTGAACCGGTTCAATGTAAATGCATTTGGTCCAAAGACCAAACCAAACCAGCCCAAGCCATTTGGTCTAGATCATCTTAAACCCTAAGGCTGCAGATCTAACCATTCATCTCGTCATGCTCTTGATCTCTCCGATCTAGCATCAATACTCTCGATCGAAGCTTACCGATCTCAAGCCCTAATCAATCAAACATGATCAGACCAGATCTCACTTACAATCAGAGATTAAATCCCTTTGAACTGAACCGAAACAATTCAGTCCACACGATCTGACTTAAGTAAGCCATATCATCAAATTGTGCGACCCTAAGGGTTTCCTTTAAATGTCGGTAACGATAACTTACGTTATCACGATCAGTGAGGGGTATCTAGCAACACATCACTGTCTCCCGATATAAAGGAAAGAGTCTTCCAAGACTACACCCAAACCATAGCACAAGTGTGAATCCACTTCACTAGGCATACAAGTTTCCTTTGCCACTGGATGTTCTTATTGGACAAGCGTGTCAAGCCTGTAACTCCAATATGATGAGCATGATTAGATCAGATGAACACAGTCACCTGGGTATGGCCATACACTTTCTCAATCATCTCATCCAGGGGGGCCCCTTTAGAACATCACACTCCAATCCAGGAGATGGCAATCCTTTGTCTATCACTAGTGCCCTAACCTGACTCAAGCTCATTATCCAAGATAGTCTATAATCATTATGTTTCAAATGATATTGAACTAACTCAAAACAATGACAATCATCATTTAGAAACACAAGCGATCTCAAGTCAGAGGACATGTGCCACTTGTTGCAATCAAGGATTATTCACATTGTGACAAGCAATTGAATATCCTAGTAGGGTCTGTCCAGTACATCCAATGTACCCATGAGTCTACATCTTATTCCATGCTCGAAGCATCCTATAAGATTAGACCACATATTAGTCTCAATCATATCAAGGCTGTCTCAGGTTCACCAAGATATCTCGACTAAGGACAATATAGCATGTCAGCCTAGCTGAACAGCATTGAGACATTATTCAGAAGAACACACATTGTAGCAGATGATGTAACAACCTGAATAATAACCATTGCCTTTATAAACATAAGAGTTTATACATGATACTGTTACAATCCCAAGGCCTCAAACATTAGCCTTAAGGGCATACCCCAACATAAAAGTCATATTTTCTTGATGCTCAAGGTGAATTGGGATATGTAGAAAACCATAAAATCATCATGAAAACAAAAGTATGCATTATGGGCAAGGTGCTTAAGCATTTGATCTATGAAGGGTAGAGGGAAGTGGTCCTTTCGCGTTGCTTTGTTGAACTTCTGGTAGTCAATACACATTCGCCATCTGTTGACAATGCGGACCAGAACTAGCTTATTCTATTCATTCTTGTCAACTATTACCCTGCCCTTCTTTAGTACAGCATGGATAGGGCTAAACCATCAGCTGTCCGATATCGGGTAAATGACTCCAGCATCTAGAAGTTTTAGAATCACTTTCTACACTACCTCTTTCATACTGGGGTTCAATCGTTGTTGAAACTCGATGGAGGATTTACTTTCCTTTTCCAAGAGAATCCTATGCATGGAGATAGATGGGTCAATTCCTTTGATATCATCTAAGGAATATCCTATAACCTTTTTATGAAGTTTAATTTCAACTAGCAATTGCTCTGTCTGATTTTCAGTCAGGTTGGCATTAACTATCACTAGAATGGTAGAGTCATCATCTAAATATTCATATTTCAAATTATGAGGAAGTGCTTTCAACTCAATTTTTCTTACCTCACTTACCTGTGACATCGTCCTGTCGAGATGTTCAAATCTCGCCTTTTTGGGGGTTTAATGTTTCAGCTGAGTCCATTATCTTTGTATAAGGCTGATCATCTTTATTCTCTTTAGCAGTTGGACTCTCCAAAAGATAGACCTCTAGTGGGTCCTTGTCCATCCCATTGGCTATGGGATTTTCATCATTAACAACATCATCGATAATATCCAGGCTACAACATGAACCTGTGATAGATGGGTGTTTCATACTTCGTGATAAATCAAATTCAATAGCCTCCTCATTGATGTTTATGGCTAGTTTCCCATTTTTCACGTCAATAACTGCTCTGGCAGTTGCAAGGAATGCTCTTCCCAAGATTATTGATAATTTTGTGTCCTCATCCATCTCTAGCATGACAAAGTCTACTAGAATGAAGAAATCACCGACCTTGATTAGGATGTCTTATATGTTTCCTATCGGCTTGTGTAGTGAGCAATTAGCAACTTACAATGAAATTGGTGTGACTTTAACATTACCAATGTCCAGTCTCCTGCATGTAGAAGAAGGCATTAAACTGACACTGGCGCTTAAGTCACAAAGTGCAAGATCAAAAGACAAATCTCCTATTTGACATGGTATTAAAAAGCTGCCTGGATCTTTTAATTTATCTAGAAGATTGTTTTGAATTATAGCATTGCACTCTTCAGTAAGCGCTAGTATGCTCGATTGCTCCAGCTTCCTTCGATTTGAAAGAATGTTCTTTGAAAATTTTACATATGTGGGCATATGTGTTAAAGCTTCAATAAAGGGGATATTAATATACAAATTCTTCATAATTTCTAAAAACTTTCTGAATTGTTTATCCAGCTTCGCCTTCGCCAGTCTTTGGGGGAATGGAATTGGTGACTTGTAAGGTGGTGGTGGGACATAAGCTGGTTGACTCACTTCATCTTCTTTCTCCTCACTTGGTATCTCGGGTTTGGGTTTATCATTGGCAGATGCATCAAGACTTAGGTTAGGGTCAGGTACAGTTCTTCCAATTGCTTACCACTACTAGTAGTAATTGCACTACAATTCTCTTATGGGTTCTGTTCAGGTTGGGATGGTAACCTACCTAAAGGTCTTGCTAGACTAGAGGCAAGGTTTGCCAATTGTGTATCCAACTATTTGTTGTGGGCTTTAATGAAATCCAATCTACTTGTCACATGATGCAACATATCATTAACACTCTTATTTGTTTTGGTTTGAGAGGAGATGAAATTTTTCATGATGGTTTCAAGCGGGGTCTTCTGAGGTTGTGGTGCATAGGGTCGAGGTTGAAAACCAGGTGGTGGTCTATAATTTGGTTGTGGAGCAGGGTTAGGATTATCCCTATAAAAAAAGTTAGGATGGTTTCTCCAACCAGGGTTGTATGTACTTGAGTAGGGATCATTCTGAGGTCTAGGATTTTAATTCCCTACAGCATTGATATATTCTTGCTGTGGTTCAAAAGGTTGGGAAATCCCTAACTGACAATTTGCATGGCTATGGCCAATAATACCGCAAATCTCACATACAGAAGGATTAGAGCTTGAATCAATAGAACTGACATTGAATGATTCCAATTTACGAGATAATGAATCTACCTTGGCATCTAAAGAACTTAATGCGTCTAATTCATATTTACCTGGTGCAATAGCTCTAGATGATGTACCTCGTTCTCCAGCCCATTGGTTATGATTCATTGCCATGTCTTCTAATAGATACGTCGCTTCATCAATGTTCTTATTCATGATTGCTCCACTAGTGACTGCATCTACAGTAAGATGTGCATTATAGTTAAGACCATAGTAAAAGGTATGAATAATTACCCATCTTTACAAGCCGTGATATGGGCATAAGCATTGAAGCTCCTTGAATCTCTCCTAAGCTTCGTATAAAGATTCGCCTTCTTTTTGGATGAAAACAGTGATTTGATTTCGCAGTTGAACAGTCTTGCTTGGGGGAAAATATTTTGAGATGAACGCCTGGGAAAGTTGTTCCCAAGTTGTAAGCGACTCTGGTTGTGGCGAATATAACCAATTTCGAGCTCTATCCCGTAGAGAGAATGAGAAGAGTCTCAAACATAGCGCGTCACTAGAAACTCCATTCATCTTTGTGGTATCGTAGAACTCCAAGAATATTGAGAGATGCATGTTCGGATCTTTGGAAGATAAGCCGCCGAATTGGTTCTGTTTAACCATCGATAAGAGAGAGGGTTTTATCTTAAAATTATTAGCCTCCACCGGAGGTCAAGAAATGTTTGAGTGAAGACCCTGCATATTTGGAGCAGTGAAATCTTGCAGAGTTCTGTTATTGTTTTCCATCGTCAGATCAATAGTAGTAGGTTCAGTTCTCCTTGACATCTCTTTTTCGCTCAATTCCTTTAGTCTTCTTCTTTGATGGAACGTCCTTTCAATATCTTGATCAAGCTCGTATAAATCTTCTAATCCACCTGATCGTAAACCTCTACGCATATAATAGTTAAGATCAATAAACTAAGTTAGAGAGAAAGACTAAATTATAATAGCAAAGTAACAAAACAAAGAAACCAAAACAAAAGCAATACATCTAGTCTACCAATTCTTTAATCACTTCGATATTGGTGCATTATCCTCGACAACAGTGCCAAAACCTGATGTGTAGTTTATCTTCCTACTATCTAACCGCAAGCGTAATGGTTTATTGTAGTAGTACTTAAGAGTCGATCCCACGGGGACAGTGATCAAGTACCTAGTGATTATAAATCAAAAGCTAGACAATCGAGTGAATATTTTGGGATTACATAAAGTAAATCAAATACAACTTAATACAAAAGACAATTGAATCAAGGAAGAGAAAGTTCTAGGTAGAAAATAAGGTTTAGAGACATCGGAACTTCAGGTTCATCTCATTGGCAGATCTTCGACTTGAACAAGATAGTATCATAATAATGTAACTTTAAAGTATTCAAGGAGATATCTAATGGTACAGATTACGCTCTTTCGACGGCGTAATCCAGCATCAATCTAGATCGGCATCCTACTATCGTGGTAAATTAGATCTAGATTAATCCAATGGGTTCAGAGATATCATAAAGTTCCTCACACAAATCCTACACTAATTCTTGACAGCTCAAAGCATGTTTGATCTAGCAGATCACAATTCTCTTTTCGGTCTATCTTGCGGTGCCCAAGAAAAGTAATAGCATGATCAAAGCAATACTAGTAGTAAAATGGCACAGATCGAATAAGCACAAGATAAAATTGTATTTGCAATAAGACAACAAGTTTGAATAGAAGATACACACAACTTAACTACACCCTCATTCTGATAAAGAAGATTAGGCTATCAAAGTGTTGATTCGATACAAATATCTAAGAGAAGGAAGAAACAAAGAGAAGATTGAAGAGAGAAAGAAGCAAACTCTGCAAGGAAGGGCAACAACTATCCTTCTTCAAGCCTACTAGAGTGGCTCATCAAGATCTTCTTCTCCCCTTTGCTCTCCACTAGAATCTCCACCTGTCACCAAAACTCATCTCTTTATAACATGATTTTCACCCCGTAAATAGAGTCAAAATTGTCTTTTGAGTTCATGCATTGGTAGCCCTTTAAATGCTCATCGTATAGACTCCAAGAACGCCTGATTTAGAGTTAAGACGAGAGAGTTATGGCTCATTTAATGCAGGTAGCTCTGAGATTATGGGCGTAATGAGGATTACAGCTGTAATTTAATGCATTTGTTGAAGTTCTTCAATTCTGGAAATGCTCACATAAATAGGGCTCATTTAATTCTCATCTTTTTTTACTCCAAGAACATCCAAATCGGAGTTAAAACGAGAGAGTTATAGCCATTTAAATTTTGAGGGATAGCAATAAATTCTATTGGCACAAAATTATGGGCGTAATGCAGATTACAGCCATGCCCATAATTTCGATGCAGAAGTCTGATCCGTGAGAAAATTTGTAGATGAGTTGATTTTGACCTTGGCTTCAGATTATGGCTGTGACCATGATATAGACATGAGTCTATCGTAAAGCTATTTGAGAGAATTACGGTCATGATGAAGATTATGGCCTTAGCCATAATTATTGAAATTGATCCCATTTGAAGTAAACTTCTTATAAAGATTCTTGATTCACTCGAAGATGTAAATGTACTTCTATATAGCTCTAAAAGTGAGTGAATTGTCCTGTATTCAAACAAACATGACATGTAATGAAGCTTCTAAAGAAAGTTAATGAAATAAGCAGGAAAGAGATATAAAAACATGATAATAGGTCTCGATTCACTATTAAATTGTTGGTGTTTATGCCCTAAGACTTAGTTTTGGTCTATACTTTGTACTACATGACTCTGATATTTCTTATATATTTTTCTAGCATTGTCATTATTATGCTTTGTTTACATCTGCGATTGTCTACTTACATAACAATGTCCCTGGAGACAGATTGGATCTATGCTCAAACTCTTGTCCCTAGTTAATGTACCTTTGTGGATATGGGGCAACTCTAGCACATGTGAGACTGGTATATGGGCTGGTTAGGGACCAGGTGCTAACGCAGACATATGGGTATATTAGTGGTGGATATATTAGACTGACCCGCTGTGAGGCTATTACATGGTGTCACGAGTTATACTCACAAGTGACAGGAGATGTATTGATCCCCTGACTTAAGGTCATTGACACTTCTATATAGTTAGTAACAGGCTTTGATGCAACCTAACACCTCACCGTTGTTGGGAAATCATAACAGTTATCATTGAGTATGTCACAACCCATATGAGAAGGTCAATGTATAGACAGAGGATTTGTCCCTTCTTGAGGGAAGTATGATATCCATTAGGCCCCCCCTATGGTTCTATGACTAAAAGTGTATGGCCATATCCAGGTGGAAACCTGATTTAGTCATGACCATGAGATTGGGTGAAAATAAGTGGTGACACGCTTGTCCAATCAGATATCAGTTTCGCAAAGAGATTATAATGCGTCTATACCTAGTTGCGATGATGGGGATGTCAACGTCGATATCCATTCCGATGATTTGGGTAGCAGTGGTGCACTGCTAAGTGCCACTCACTGCTTGTGATGACCATACATTATCACTACCAACGTCAGAGGAACCTACAGGGTCGCACACCTTGATACTCGAGTGCTCATATTGATTGAGAAGCCTTATGATCGAGTTATTGGATAGCTCGGATCTATTTGGAAGATTTCATCAGCGCCAATGGGCCAGATGAGATGGAAGAGACTTATGGAGCCAAACTACATTTTTGGTAGGTTGACCCAAAATTGAACATGGTTTGTCACATTTGAGTTAGGGTTGCATTGGATTGGATCCAATGGCTTAATCAACTTGTGCAATGAAGTTTGGGCTAGCTCATTACCCAATGAGGCCTAATAATAAGTTGTCATAAAGAGATAAGAGGGCATAAGTGTTTAATGGGGAGAAACCTAACCCCATTGGCGCCTAAGGGCATAATGGGGTGAACGTGGCGCCTATTGATTTATTAGGAAGGACTTGGCACCTTGCCCTTCTTCCTTGGATGGAAAGCTTGCCTCTAAGGCATGTCCCAAGTCACATCTGGCCGCATGGACTTGTTAGGAAAGTCCTAGGTGCATATGGTTGATTAGAAGGGATTTATGGAAAGGGCTTGGTGTCTTGCCATAACCCTAACCCTAATTGACTCCCCACAAACCCTAGCTGCATCCCTTTGTGTATCTTGTGCCTGTTGGGGTATGCCCTTAAGGCTAATGTTTGAGGCCTTGGGATTGTATCAGTATCATGTAATAAACTCTTGTGTTTATAAAGGCATGGTTATTATTCAGGTTGTTACCTTGTCTGCTGTAATAAGAGTACTACTGAATAATGTCTCAAAGCTGTTCAGCTGGGCTGACATGCAGTAATGTCCTTAGTCGAGATATCTTGGTGAACATGAGACAGCCTTGATATGATGGAGACTAATATGTATTCTAATCTTATAGGATGCTTCGAGCATGGAATAAGATGTAGACTCATGGGTACATTGGATGTACTGGACAGACCCTACTAGGATATTCAATTGCTTGTCACAATGTGAATAATCCTTGTATGCTACAAGTGGCACATGTCCTTTGACTTGAGATCACTTGTGTTTCTAAATGATGAATGTCATTGTTTTGAGGTAGTTCAATATCATTTGAAATATAATGGTTATAGACTATCTTGGATAATGATCATGAGTCAGGTTAGGACACTAGTGATAGATAAAGGATTGCCGTCTCCTTGTTTAAGGAGTGTGATGTTCTAAGGCCCCCCCTATATGAGATGATTGAGAAAGTGTATGGCCATACCCAGATGACTATGTTCATCTGATCTAATCATGCTCATCGTATTGGAGTTACAGGCTTGACATGCTTGTCCAATAATAACATCCAGTGGCAAAGGAAACATGTATGCCTCGTGAAATGGATTCACACTTGTGCTATGATTTGGGTGTAGTCTTGGAAGACTCTTTCCTTTATATCGGGAGACAGTGATGTGTTGCTAGATACCCCTCACTGATTGTGATAACGTGAGTTATCATTACCGACATTTAAAGGAAACCCTCAGGGTCGCACAATTTGGTGATATGGCTTACTTGAGTCAGATCGTGTGGACTGGATTGTTTTGATTCAGTTTAAGGGAGTTTAAACTCTGATTGTAAGTGAGATCTGGTCTAATCATGTTTGATTGATTAGGGCTTGAGATCGGTAAGCTTCGATCGAGAGTGTTGATGCTAGATCGGTGAGATCAAGAGCATCATGAGATGTGTGGTTAGATCTTGAACCTTCATGGTTCATATGAGATTTAGACCATGGCTTGGCTTGGTTCAATTTGGTTCTTAAACCAAATGAGATTGGACCGAATTCAATTGAACCGGTTCACATATGTGAACGCATGGTTCGAATTGAATTGGCGTTTTGATTTGGTTCTCAAGACATAAGCGCATGTCTTGATGACTTTCCAAATTGGGAAGTCTTGTAACGCCATAACGCCCAAAACGCTTGTCTCTCTTGTCTTGTCGCGGTTTTGCTCTTTGGAGTAGAGTGTGGTTGACGAGAAAGAAGAGCTTTCGGCCAAGAAGGAGCTATCATCTCATCTCCTCAACACAAAGGACATCTTGGCAATTGTTGCTAGCACAAGAGTTGCCCAAGGAGTAAGTCTTCATCCCTTGTGTGTGTCTTCTTTGGAGGAGAGCCTTTTCGCCCTCTTGCTTCCAAGGCGCCGTCCAAATCATGGCCATGGTGAGATCTTCTAGATCTTCTCTTGATCTTGATAAGCAAACTAAGTTGATCATATAGATATACTTCATGCGATCTATTGAAACCCTAATTCCGCTCATGCTAGTTCTTAGATTATGCATGCTTAGGGTTTGCGCTCCCCCTTGAAGGGGACCCAACAGTGCCTACACCCTGGTGTTGCTGCCCCTTGTTCTATAATATATCATCCATATGTGACAACTTTTAAGCAATCCAATTGGCATGAACAACAGGGGGCGAGAGCAACTCATCTTGGTGCAACAACTCATCCATAACCGCAAGCATCTCCTCCTCCTCTTCCTCTTGCGCAACTTATAGGAGAGCTTGGCGGCACCATCTCCCTCCTTCTTCCTCTTGGTGTTTCTTCCCTAGAAGGTGGTGCAAGTTGTGTAGAAGGACTGCAAAGGCTTGAATCTTTTTCCTGAGGCTAACACATGGCGTGGAAGAAGAGAACACGAGGGATCCGTGTGTGTGAGACTGCAGAGGGTGCACACTTGGGCACCTATCTCGACATCAGTATGCTCTTGCTCTAGGTACTTTCTCCTCACATCGTGTTGACCCCCTCGAAAGTATAAAATCCATTGGGTTTTGGGACCGACCTGTTTCGGAGATATGCTTCCACTGTGTTATTATAATGCTTGTAAAATTTTAAAATATCCTCGGGGTTTCCCAACATAAATATAGGTCAAAAAGACTATAAAAATACGAAACATCAGCTTGCCTTTACCTCAAAGGAAGACAGAAATTCCTATGTGATAGGAATGTAGGTGGGGTGTGTCATTTCAAATAAACAATCCCATCCAACCTATTAGTACGTCGATGACACGTTCTCCAAGAGTCCCAATGTAGACAGTGCTAGTTGATCAAGATATATGGTATTGATTACTTTCCTTCATAACAAAAGATCATAGTGTGCTTCTTGCTCAGTGTTATGAAAAATATTCTCAAAAGGGTTTGGAGTTGCTACAAGAGCAAGCATTGGAGCTAGCTAGGTGCCGGAGCACGAAGCTCGACATGTGGCTATAGCCTTCTTTCCTGATGACATAGTTGAGAAAACTTGCAAAAACACTTGGGGAAGGTCGTCGGAGAAGAAGAGCCATTGAGAAGAAAACCAGGGAATAATAGATAATGTAGAGAAGGTTAATCAGGAGGAAAGATCGTTTGAGTGAGGGCTGCTGGGAGGAAAGCTTGGACAAGAAGAATGGTCGCCGGAGAGGATTGGGACGGCAAGTTGGAGTCATGGGTGGCAAGATGCATAAGCAAGCCGTGAACCCTAGCTGCTACCCGCTTCATATGTTTTCAAACAAAAAGCCCCCTTTTCAAATAATCATGGTCGTGAATGGATGCAATGACTAGCCGTGATCGATTAGGTGGAAAAAAATTTCATTTAGTCACGAATCAAACATGGTCGTGTATGTATGCACGGGCTAGCCGTGATCGCTTCGGGAAAAATTTATAAAGACACTATGAAATAAATCATAGCTGTGAATGGATGCACAGGCCGACCGTGTTCATCTCAGGAAAAAAATTTGGGCCTATTGCGAAGTGAACACGGCTATGCATAGATCCATAGGCTGGCCATGCATACTTTGTCTCTTCCAAAGAAAATCATCTAAAAAATAGGAAAAATAACTAAAATAAAATAGATGATGTTCAAGCTAAAAAAATACATTAAATGATATTAAGAGGCCAAACTACTTCATGAGAGCAAAAATTTTAAATTGCAACGAAAGTAAAATGAGAAGAGTGCTCGGGTTGCCTTCCAAGAAGCGCTAATTTAAGGCCCTTAACTTGACCAAAGCAGAGTGTCATTGAGCTGGTTGGGGATCAGAAAGAGTGCGAGTGACCACCTTCTCAATTGGATCTCGATCGAAGTAATGCTTTAGACGTTGACCATTTACTTTGAGACTTCTAGTTCCATCGCTTTAAATTTCAACGGTACCATATGGGAAGACCTTTTTCACTATGAAGGATCCTGCACATCTTGTTCTGAGTTTTCCTAAAATGAGCTTCAGTCTGGAGTTAAATAAAAGTACTCATTCCCCTTCCTAAAAATGATTCTTGATGGTTTGTCGGTCATGTCATTTCTTCGTTTGCTCCTTGTAAATTATTGCATTTTCATATGTAGAACTATGAATTTCATCTAATTCATTGATTTGTATCCTCCGCGTCTCTTCGACGCACTTAAGGTCATAGTTCAGCAACTTAATTGCCCAATAAGCTATGTGCTTCATTTCAACGGGTAAATGACAAGATTTACCATGTATGAGTTGAAATGGCGACACACCTAAGGGCATTTTAAATACCGTTCTTGTTAGTGTTATGCTCTGAGACCTATTTTTGGTCTTAACTTTTGTACTGCATTATTGATATTTATAGTTATCTTGGCATTGTCATTGTCATGGTTTATTGTGTTGGGGTATGCCCTTAAGCCTAATGTTTGAGGCCTTGGGATTGTAACAGTATCGTGTAATAAACGTTTATGTTTATAAAGGCATGGTTATTATTCAGTTAGCTACATTGTCTGCTTCAATATATGTTCTTCTGAATAATGTCTCAATGCTGTTCAGCTGGGCTGACATGCAGTTAAGTCCTTAGTCGATGTATCTTGGTGAACATGAGACAGCCTTGATATGGTTAAGACTAATATGTGTTCTAGTCTTATAGGATGCTTCGAGCATGGAATAAGATGTAGACTCATGGGTACATTGGATGTACTGGACAGACCCTACTAGGATATTCAATTGTTTGTCACAATGTGAATAATCCTTGAATATGACAAGTGGCACATTTCCTCTGACTTGAGATCACTTGTGTTTTCTAAATGATGATTGTCATTGTTTTGAGGTAGTTCAATATCATTTGAAACATAATGATTATAGACTATCTTGGATAATGAGCTTGAGTCAGGTTAGGGCACTAGTGATAGACATAGGATTGCCGTCTCCTTGTTTAAGGAGTGTGATGTTCTAAAGGGGCCCCCTGGATGAGATGATTGAGAAAAGAGTATGGCCATACCCAGGTGACTGTGTTCATCTGATCTAATCATGCTCATCATATTGGAGCTACAAGCTTGACACGCTTGTCCAATAAGAACATCCAGTGGCAAAGGAAACATGTATGCCTAGTGATGTGGATTCACACTTGTGCTATGGTTTGGGTGTAGTCTTGGAAGACTATTTCCTTTATATCGGGAGACAGTGATGTGTTGCTAGATACCCCTCACTGATCGTGATAAACGTGAGTTATCGTTACCGACATTTAAAGGAAACCCTCAGGGTCGCACAATTTGATGATATGGCTTACTTAAGTCAGATCGTGTGGACTGAATTGTTCGGGTTCAGTTTAAAGGGATTTAATCTCTGATTATGAGTGAGATCTGGTCTGATCATGTTTGATTGATTAAGGCTTGAGATCGGTAAGCTTCGATCGAGAGAATGGATGCTAGATTGGTCAGATCAGAAGCATCAAGAGATCGACGGTCAGATTAAGAGCCTTAAGGTTTTATTATGGTCTGGACTGATTGCTTGGTTTATTTGGTTATTGAACCAAATGGATTTGAACCAGCTCATTGGTTGAGCGCATGGTTCAAGTGATAAGAGGCATTGGCGATTGGGGTGATACATGGTCGCAAGTGAAGAAATGGGATGCTATTTTTAGATAGCACATCTCTTAACGTGACCACATCTCACGTTCACGCCAAGAGAATACTATTCTCGTCTCTTGCTCTCTTGACGCCGGCTTGAGCATTCGTCTCTTGCACTCTCGTGGGTGAAGGAGTGGACGACAAGAGGAAACATTCGACCAAGCAAGGATCTCTCTTTTCCTTTCCATTCGGCAAGACAACCTTGGAACCTTGCTAGCACAAGGAGCACCAAGGAAGAAGCGCATTGATCATCTTGTGTGCGAGACTTAGGAGAAGGTTCGCTTGCGCCTTTGCCTCCAAGACACCATCCAAGTGATGGCAATGGTGAGTATCGCTTCTCATTGAAAGTTGATCATATTATATGCTATGCGATCTATTAGAAACCCTAGATTCCGCTAGAAGTTTTTGTTGCGCCTCCTATTAGGGTTTCGCCCCCCTTGTCTAGGGGACCTTCAATTGGTATCAGAGCGAAGGTTTATCATGCATGA
This sequence comes from Costus lasius, assembly GCA_027563935.2. Lineage (NCBI taxonomy): Eukaryota > Viridiplantae > Streptophyta > Magnoliopsida > Zingiberales > Costaceae > Costus > Costus lasius. The sequence goes on along the minus strand of CM050454.1, from coordinate 56,154,048 downwards.
TAATATGTTTGTTTCTTTGTGATCCTTTAACATGATCTATATGTTACATGCGATAGTACAAGTTTGTGAAAGTTTTTCATGCTTGCGCATGTTTTCAAGTTGGCGCATATCATATGTTTATGTCTTCAAGTTGGCGCATATCATATGTTTATGTCTTCAGTTGGCGCATATTGTATGTTTTCTTAAAAACCAACATCACATGCGCGACTCACTATAGATCTAAGGCCTTGCATTAAACCCTTAGACGGGTTATTAGGGTTGAAGTCACCCCCCTAGGTTAGATCCAAAAGTCTGATCAGACTATCTGACAGCCTTGATGGGTTGACCAGGTAGCACCTGTGCGCAAGCACGTGGTGGCTACAGGTCGACTGCAGACAGGCGTGTAGCGATGTCTGATTGAGACAACTAGTGAACACACATGAGTTAGGCCCGGGGTCACACCCGCTTGCCAGACCTCATTGTGGTTGTTCAGCCCTCGCGTATGCATGGTTGACCTTATGGTCGACTCAAGTCAGTTAGGACTTGGTGCATGCAAGGGCAGTGGATCTGACTAGGATGGATGAGTGGATCCCTAGTAATGGACCGTTGTAAGGTTGTAGGGAAAATAAGGAAATTAAAATTGATGCCTATGGGTTTTCGAAATTTAAATTTTCTTGAGTGGATCACATGTTGATTGATGCCATGTGTTTGTCTATTTATTCTTATGTGGGCTGCTCGTTCTTAATGTGTGCTGTGCTGGGGCCTGCGTGCCTGGGAATTAATTGTAAATTAATTTTTATTTTTGTGATATGCGAATCACAGTTTAATTAATTTATAATGTGTAATTGACCTGCGTGTCAATCTTGTCTAGATAGTTAAATTTGTAATTTAATTAGACAAGAGCACAGAGCACACTTGGCAGAGGCGCATGCAGCAGAGGCTTGACCAGGTGGGAGGTCTAGGGTTCGACCCTAGGACCTGGCGCATTTTCCCTAGTAGGCGCACCAGAGCTGCAGATGGCGCTTGGGCCCTGGTTGGGCCAGATGAGCAGCTTAAAGCCCTATGAAGAAAAGCAAGTCAAGACTTAAGTTAAATTAAGGTCTTACTAGGGCTATGGGCTTTTACCACATAAGATTCATGCTTTCTTTTATTTATTGTTTAAATATTAGAATTGCATGATTAGTTTATCTTCTGCTATCACCATAGGAATTGCATGATAGTGAAGAAGATAAAAAGACCGTTAAAATCCAACGCTAAAATATCAAGCTTGTAAGCCTTCTGACGCGAAACCTCACTGTTCTGATTATCGTTGGAGCCGTGTTGTACCCACTCAGTGGGCACGTCCATCTATCTTCAGACGGTGTGGGATTACACCTGTGTGTTACAGAGTAGGGATTTATCCCTTCTCGTTGCTCAGCATAGCACATGGTGGTCCAGGGAGTAGGTCGGGTCAGCTTGACCATGTAGGCTACATATGTGGCGCATATGGTAGCACATGGAGGCAGCCATCTGTGGGATCAGAGACTGTGTTGTACCAACTCAGTTGGCACAGTCTGCTGGATTGCCCAGATGAAGGGGAATCGCACGGGTTGGCGATTGGCTGGGACAGCCTACCAGAGATTAGTGCTTGTACTCTCTGTGCATCTTATCTCGCCTGAGCGGGACGCGGAGACCAAGTATGAAATCTGGATCCCATCTCACTAAAAGAGTGTTTACTCTTTCGGACTGTTTAATGGATTTTTCAGTCAGATAAAATAGTGAGAAAAAGAATCTTTCTTAAGTCCTGATTGATTCTTAACATTGATACTGACCTTGCTGTTCTTGCATTGTTGTAGATACCTGCAGCAACGAACACCATGAACTTCAATGTGCGATCCCTACTGGAAAGGGAGAAGTTTGCTGGGCCGAACTTCTCTGACTGGTTCGGACACCTTAAGATCGTTCTTAAGGCAAAGAGGAAACTGTATGTCCTCGAGACGGCGATACCGCCTCAGCCCGCTCCGAACGCCGCAAGGGCGGTTCGGGAAGCCTATGAAAAGCACGTCAATGATAGCATTGATGTCGCTTGCCTGATGTTAGCGTCTATGACGCCACCGCTGCAGCGTCAGCATGAGGATATGTCTGCTATAGACATGATAGCAAACCTCAAGATGCTGTATGCTACACAGGCGAGGACTGAACGCTATAATTTGACGAAGCTCTTCTTTTAGAGCAAACTGGCTGAAGGGAGCCCAGTGGGAGCTCACGTGCTCAAGATGATTGGGCACAAGGAGGCTCTAGAGAAACTGGGGCATACCATCAACCAGGAGCTTGCTGTGGATATTATTCTGCAGTCTCTCCCACCTTCATTCGACGCGTTCATTATTAACTTTAATATGAACAAAAATCGATTGTACTCCGGCAGAGCTGCTGAATATGCTCTTGACTACTGAGGAGACTCTGAAGGGAAAGCCTTCGACCTCTGTCTTAATGGTTCCTTCAAGGAACAAGAAGAAGGGGAAGAAGGGCAAGACCCCTGTCAAGAGTTACAGCAAGGCTCTGAAGCAGAAGGTTAAGCGGTCCAAGGAATACAGGTGTTTCCACTGTGGCCAGCTGGGTCACTGGAAAAAGGACTGTAAAGCGCTCCAAGGAGATAAGAGGGGAAGCATCGCTTCTGGCTCAGGTATATTCGTGACTGAGGTCATGTTTTCTTCTTCTATATCATGGGTGTTGGACACTGCATGTGGAGTTCACATTTGTTCAAATGTGCAGGAACTCAAGAGAAGAAGGCAGGTGGGACAGCATGAGGTGGACCTACGAGTTGGAAACGGGGCACGGGTTGCTGCTGTTGCTGTAGGAGACTATTTCATTTCTTTACCATCTGGACTTGTATTGGAACTAAACAGTTGTTATTTTGTTCCCAGTATTACTAAAAATATTATCTCCATTCCTGCTCTTGTCAGGAAGGGTTTTTCCTTTGAATGCAATATTTCAAAGTGTGTTTTATCTTATGATAATATTGTTTATGCAACTGGTTCAATTAGCAATGGATTATTCATGTTGGACATGGAGCGTTCTATACAAAATGTTGATATTAAGAAAGCCAAGTATGCTGATGACAGCACCTTGCTATGGCATAGTCGTTTAGGCCATATTAACGAGAAACGCATTAAGCGGTTGCATGATCATGGACTGCTGGGATCATTCTCTTACAAGGAGATTGATACATGCAAAGCTTGTTTGATGGGCAAAATGACGAAGTCACCTTTTCTTAACAAAGGTCAAAGGGCTTCAGGTTTACTTGACCTTATACACAGTGATGTGTGTGGGCCATTTAGTAAACATGCCAGAGGTGGCTATCAGTACTTCATTACCTTTACTGATGATTTCAGTAGGTATGGCTATGTCTATCTGATGAGACATAATAGTGAATCTTTTGACAAGTTCAAAGAGTTCAAGAATGAAGTACAGAATCAGCTAGGCCGAAATATCAAGGCACTTCGCTCAGATCGAGGTGGAGAATACTTGAGTCATACGTTTACTGACTATCTGAAGGAGTGTGGGATTATCTCACAGCTCACTCCACCAGGAACACCGCAATGGAATGGTGTGTCCGAGAGGAGAAACAGAACGTTACTTGATATGGTTCGTTCTATGATGAGTCAGGCTACTCTTCCTTACTCCTTTTGGGGATTTGCACTGGAGACAGCTGCAAAGGTACTGAACCGAGTGCCATCCAAGGCCGTTTCAAAAACTCCATATGAGTTATGGTATGGGAAACAACCGAGCTTGACATTTATCAGGATCTGGGGCTGCGAGGCTTATGTCAAAAAGCTCGCCTCTGGGAAACTAGAGAGCAGATCTGACAAATGTATATTTGTCGGTTACCCTAAGGAAACTAAGGGTTATTATTTCTATGATCCCAAAGAGAACAAGGTATTTGTTGCTCGGACGGCCATTTTTCTTGAGAAGGAGTTTCTTCTGCAAGAGGCCAGTGGGAGAGAAATAAAACTGGATGAGAATCCAGAGGAAGGACAAAGTGCTCAAGCACAGTTGGATGAGCCTGAGCCAGTAGATCAGGTTATTGAACAACCTGAGGCTCAGATATCACGGGAACCGCGAAGATCGGGAAGGATTCGTTGACAGCCTGAGCGCTATGACGGAGTCTACATCATTGATAATGATGAACCCCTCACTTATGCGGATGCGGTCAGTGGACCGGAGTCAGCGAGATGGCTTGAAGCTATGCGCGCCGAGATGGACTCCATGTCAGATAACCAAGTTTGGGATTTGGTTGATCCGCCTCCGGGAGTTATCCCTATAGGCTGTAAGTGGATCTTCAAGAAGAAGATTGACATGGATGGTAACGTGGTTACCTATAAAGGCAGGCTAGTTGCGAAAGGTTTCAAACAAATCTACGGGATAGATTATGATGAAACTTTCTCACCTGTAGCTATGTTCAAGTCTATTCGGATTCTTTTCGCGATAGCTGCATATTACGATTATGAGATTTGGCAGATGGATGTGAAAACAGCTTTCCTTAATGGAAATCTGGATGAGGATGTGTATATGACACAACCTGAGGGTTTCACTAATCCATCAGATCGTCATAAGATATGCAAGTTAAAGAAGTCCATTTATGGACTCAAGCAAGCATCGAGAAGCTGGAATATTCGTTTTGATGAATCAGTCACTGAATTTGGTTTCATCAAGAACGAGGATGACCCGTGTGTATATAAGAGTTTTAGTGGGAGCGTGATTACTTTCTTAGTCCTCTACGTCGATGATATCTTGATCATTGGAAATGACATTCCTGAAATGCATGCTGTGAAGGCATGGTTAAGGAAATGTTTCCAGATGAAAGATTTAGGAGAAGCAGCCTATGTATTAGGTGTGAAGATCTACAGGGATAGATCTAAGAGGCTTCTCGGGCTGTGCCAGAGTACTTACATCGATAAAGTCCTGGAAAGATTTCATTTAGAAAATTCTAAACGAGGATATCTTCCAGTCAGACATGGTCTGAGTCTTTCGAAGAGTCAGTGTCCACAAACACAGACTGAGAAAGATGAAATGGATAATACGCCTTATGCTTCGGCTATTGGATCCATTATGTATGCGATGTTGTGTACTCGCCCAGACGTTGCTTACGGGTTAAGCGTGACCAGTCGTTTCCAAAGTAATCCAGGTCAGGCACACTGGATTGCAGTCAAGAACATCTTAAAATATCTGCGGAGGACCAAAGATATGTTCTTGATATATGGTGGTCAGGAAGAACTCAGTATAGAAGGATATACTGACGCTTCGTTCCAGTCAGACCAGGATGATTTCCGATCGCAATCAGGCTATGTTTTTAGCTTGAATGGAGGAGCAGTGGTGTGGAAGAGTTTCAAACAGTCAACTGTTGCTGATTCCACAACAGAAGCCGAGTATGTTGCAGCCTCGGAAGCATCCAAGGAGGCAGTGTGGATTCGTAAGTTTGTGAGAGAACTTGGTGTTGTTCCTTCGAGTGCAGATCCTTTGGTTATCTTCTGTGATAACACTGGAGCAATCGCACAAGCAAAGGAACCACGGTCGCACCAGAAGTCCAAGCACATACAGAGACGGTTTCATTTGATCAGGGAGATCATAGATCGTGGCGAGATCAAAATATGCAAGGTTCATACAGATGACAATCTGGCAGACCCGCTTACCAAGCCTCTGGCGCAGCAGAAGCATGAGAAGCACTGTAATAATATGGGTTTGAGAGTTCTCAACCATTAGATTAAGTGCAAGTGGGAGATTGTTGGGGTATGCCCTTAAGCCTAATGTTTGAGGCCTTGGGATTGTAACAGTATCGTGTAATAAACGTTTATGTTTATAAAGGCATGGTTATTATTCAGTTAGCTACATTGTCTGCTGCAATATATGTTCTTCTGAATAATGTCTCAATGCTGTTCAGCTGGGCTGACATGCAGTTAAGTCCTTAGTCGATGTATCTTGGTGAACATGAGACAGCCTTGATATGGTTAAGACTAATATGTGTTCTAGTCTTATAGGATGCTTCGAGCATGGAATAAGATGTAGACTCATGGGTACATTGGATGTACTGGACAGACCCTACTAGGATATTCAATTGTTTGTCACAATGTGAATAATCCTTGAATATGACAAGTGGCACATTTCCTCTGACTTGAGATCACTTGTGTTTTCTAAATGATGATTGTCATTGTTTTGAGGTAGTTCAATATCATTTGAAACATAATGATTATAGACTATCTTGGATAATGAGCTTGAGTCAGGTTAGGGCACTAGTGATAGACATAGGATTGCCGTCTCCTTGTTTAAGGAGTGTGATGTTCTAAAGGGGCCCCCTGGATGAGATGATTGAGAAAAGAGTATGGCCATACCCAGGTGACTGTGTTCATCTGATCTAATCATGCTCATCATATTGGAGCTACAAGCTTGACACGCTTGTCCAATAAGAACATCCAGTGGCAAAGGAAACATGTATGCCTAGTGATGTGGATTCACACTTGTGCTATGGTTTGGGTGTAGTCTTGGAAGACTATTTCCTTTATATCGGGAGACAGTGATGTGTTGCTAGATACCCCTCACTGATCGTGATAAACGTGAGTTATCGTTACCGACATTTAAAGGAAACCCTCAGGGTCGCACAATTTGATGATATGGCTTACTTAAGTCAGATCGTGTGGACTGAATTGTTCGGGTTCAGTTTAAAGGGATTTAATCTCTGATTATGAGTGAGATCTGGTCTGATCATGTTTGATTGATTAAGGCTTGAGATCGGTAAGCTTCGATCGAGAGAATGGATGCTAGATTGGTCAGATCAGAAGCATCAAGAGATCGACGGTCAGATTAAGAGCCTTAAGGTTTTATTATGGTCTGGACTGATTGCTTGGTTTATTTGGTTATTGAACCAAATGGATTTGAACCAGCTCATTGGTTGAGCGCATGGTTCAAGTGATAAGAGGCATTGGCGATTGGGGTGATACATGGTCGCAAGTGAAGAAATGGGATGCTATTTTTAGATAGCACATCTCTTAACGTGACCACATCTCACGTTCACGCCAAGAGAATACTATTCTCGTCTCTTGCTCTCTTGACGCCGGCTTGAGCATTCGTCTCTTGCACTCTCGTGGGTGAAGGAGTGGACGACAAGAGGAAACATTCGACCAAGCAAGGATCTCTCTTTTCCTTTCCATTCGGCAAGACAACCTTGGAACCTTGCTAGCACAAGGAGCACCAAGGAAGAAGCGCATTGATCATCTTGTGTGCGAGACTTAGGAGAAGGTTCGCTTGCGCCTTTGCCTCCAAGACACCATCCAAGTGATGGCAATGGTGAGTATCGCTTCTCATTGAAAGTTGATCATATTATATGCTATGCGATCTATTAGAAACCCTAGATTCCGCTAGAAGTTTTTGTTGCGCCTCCTATTAGGGTTTCGCCCCCCTTGTCTAGGGGACCTTCATATTGTACATCTGTGCATATGTAGGTTTACGTTATAATGTCCCTTGAGATATTTCTATCTCAGTTTATTATGTCCCCAGTAGAGTACCATAACGAATATGGGACAACTATGGTGTAGGTGAGACTAGTTTATGCACTGGTCAGCATGGGTTGTTTAACGTAGGCATATGGGTATATCGAGGTAGATATACTAGACCGACCACTGTGATGGCGGTGGTTCACTCACAAATAGGATGCATTCAAACGACGCTTTGAGAAAATAGTTTTTTTTGTAATTTTAGAATAAAAGCTGTGATTACTTCTAAAACGGATTTGGAAAATATTTTTTTGTATTTTGTAAATAGGGAAAACCTAAATTATATCTACTTGCAAAATTTAAGAACTTGAAATAAAGACTGGAATTAAACACTCACCTTGGACCCCTTGAGAATAGAAGGGGTCACCTTCCCGTTCTTCACCGCTCCAATGGTTGATGGCAACGAAGTAGGGCCCTATGAGCTTACACACATGCATTCATTACAAGCCCACACATGCGTGGGTGAGTGTTAAGAAAATAGATGTCCAACAGTGATAAAAGATCAAGAGGGGAGATAGGTGTTGGTGTATATGCCCTAGGACCTAGTTTTGGTCCACTTATGTACTACTTGACTTTGATATTTATATCATTCTGGCATTGTCGTTATCTATGTTTGTTTACATCTGTGCATATGTACTAACATGATAATGTACCTGGAGACAGATTGGATCTGTGCTCGAACTATAGTCCCTAGTCGATGTACCTTAGTGGATAAGGGACAGCTCTGGTACATGTGAGACTGGTATATGGGCTGGTTACGCACGGGGTGCTAACGCAGGCATATGGGTATATCAGTGGTGGATATACTGGACCGACCCGCTGTGAGGCTCTGACTTGGTGTCATGAGTTAACCTCACAAGTGATAGGAGATGCATTGATCCCTTGACTCGAGGTCATTGACTCTTTTGTATGGTTAGGAACATGCTTTGATACAACCTAACGGCTCGCCGTAAGCTGGGAGGTCATAACGGTTGTCATTGGGTATGTGACGACCCATATGAGAAGATCAATGGACAGACATAGGATTTGCCCCTTCCTATGGGAAGCTTGATATCCACGGGGCCCCCCCCATGGTTGCATGACTGAAAGTGTATGGCCATACCCAAGTGAAAGCCTGATTTAGTCATGACCATGAGATTGGGTAAAAAATAAAGTGGTGACACACTTTATCCAATCGGATATCAGTTCGGCAAAGAGACTGTAATGCATCGGTATCTTGTTGCGATGATGGGGATGTCGATGTGATATCCATTCCGAAGACTTGGGTAGCAGCGATGCACTGCTAGGTGCCAATCACTGCTTGTGATGACTAGGTTCATCACTACCAACGTCTGAGGAACCTACAGGGTCGCACAACTTGAACTCGGGTTCTCGCATTGATCAGGTAGCCTATTGATTGAGTTGGAGCATACATGCGTCACTTGTAGACTCCTAAGAGAAACGAAAATCTTAGATTTGTGAATGGACGTTGAGGTTCAAAGACATATTTTCTAAGAAACTAAAACTGAAGTTTTATGTTTCCATGAGCATATAGAAAAGCATGAGATGATTGTGCATCGTGTTGTGGTCATAGTCAAGCCCCTTGTATGCCTGTGATGTATTCTGTGTGAGGCCTGCCGCTTTTTCTTTTTGTTTTGTAAACGCACAAAGAAGATTAAGGGCACATCCCTCTTGAAGCTTACATCTTGGCGCATCAATCATGATGGTGCATTTTGCTTGGTGGCACAAGTAAGGGCTTGGCCGAACCGTAGGGTTCGTGAGCTATCCCTCTTGGCACAAGCATGATGGCGCATCATGCATGGAGGAGCCATCAATGTCTTGGCCGAACCCTTGGGTTTGCGTGCTATGCCTTGATGTGGAGGACCTTGAAGCCGCACTTGAAGATAAAGCTTGGTGGCAGCTAGGTTAGGTATTGTTGGGGCTTGTCACCTAGGTCAAGCATTGAACATCCTTCGGCATGTGATGGTTCAATGTGTTGATTAGGCTATGACCACATCGCTTGTTTACTGCTTTTAATATCTGCAAAAGCATGCCTGGATGTGTTTCATCATTTTGTTATCACTACAGGATTGCATGCCTGTAATGTTAGACAAAAGATAAAACTAAGAGGATGAGACCTCAAAAACCCTCAAAAATAATATCAAGTCTGTAGCCTTCTGACGCGTAGCCCTCATCAAGCTATCGATCAGTGGTGTTGTGCACTGTTTCCCACCCTCGTGGGACACACCCACTTATCTTTAGAAGGTGTGTGGTGACAATGGTTTCCCCAGTCCAGTTTTAACCTGGGCGTGCCTTCGCAAGGAAACTCGTTGGCCCTGGGCAAAACGGTTAGGAATGGACTTGACTAGAAGTTCACATGTGCTGGGCACATGGTGAAAGTCTAGAGGCATCGTTGAGAGGTTAGGATTTCATGTTGTATCCAGCCCTCGCTGGACATGAAATGCCCAAACTGTCTCAACAAGGGGAGTTGCTTGGAGCAACCAGCCGGCGCGCCCACCTTAGGAAACATGGGTTACTTTGTGCCTCTCATCCCACCCTAGTGGGACGCGAAGCCTCATGTGAAATAAGGATCCCATCTCACTAGGAAGTCTTAAACTTCCCAATTGACTTTGTGGGTTGTCAATTTGAATTTAAAATAGTGGGAGCACCAATCATTTAAAACAAGTCCAGTTTAAATGATTCGAAGTAGTACTAATCTGTTTTTCCTGGGTGTTGTAGAACAATGGCTACGAACACTGGCGGATTATCTCTGCGATCACTCCTTGATAAGGATAAGTTAGTTGGAACTAACTTTATGGACTGGCATCGGAACTTGAGGATAGTCCTCAAGCTCGAGAAGAAGTTGTATGTCCTTGAACAGGCTCTTCCTGCGGCTCCTCCGCCTAATGCCCGAATGGCAGACAAAGATGCTTATAGAAAGCATCAGGATGACTCTTTGGAGGTTGCATGTCTTATGCTAGCTAGCATGGCACCTGAACTGCAGGTGCAATATGAGGAGCAGAACGCTTTTCAGATGATCACTCATCTGAAACAGATGTTCGAGGCTCAGGCTAGAACTGAGAGATTTGACATCGCCAAAGTAGTCTTTCGGTGTAAGTTGTCTGAGGGTGCACCAGTGAGACCCCATGTTCTCAAACTTATTGGGAATGTGGATCATCTCAGGAGACTGGGACATGCCATAGACAACGAGCTGGTTGTGGATCTTATTCTGCATTCCCTGCCCCCTAGCTTCAGTCCGTTTATTATTAATTTCAACATGAACTGGATTGAGTGCACACGGGAGGAATTAATGAATATGCTCCAAACAGCCGAGCGTGAGATGGGTAAGACCAAACCCAATTCTGTTCTTTTGGTCCCTGCGACCAAGAAGATAAAGAAGAAGGGTAAGGCACGTGCTAAGAGCAGTGCCAGAGGTCCTACCAAGGCACTGAAGAAAAAGGCAAAGAAGTCAAAGGACCAGAGGTGTTTTCACTATGGCGAACAAGGTCACTGGAGAAGGGACTGCAAGCAGCTTCAGAATGAGGAGAAGAAAGGCTTGGCCTTAACTTCTAGCTCAGGTATCTATGTTACAGAAGTCAATCTTTCTACTTCTATGTCATGGGTATTGGATACCGCATGTGGGGCTCAAATTTGTACAAATATGCAGGGGCTCAAGAAAAGTAGATCGGTGCGGCCTAGAGAGATTGACCTACGCGTTGGAAATGGGGCACAGGTTGCTGCTGTTGCTGTAGGCGTTTTGACTATCTCCTTGCCTTCTGGACTTCAATTAGAACTAGATAATTGCTTTTGTGTACCTTCACTTACTAAGAACATTGTATCCATTCCTTGCTTAGCAAAGAAGGGATTTAAGTTTGAAATAAATAAGAACTCTTGTTCTTTTTCATTTGCAAATATGTTCTATGGGAAGGGTACTTTGTGCAATGGTCTATATATCTTGGATATGGAAAGTTCTATTTGTAACATAAGTAATAAAAGGACCAAACTGAGTGGTTCAGTTGGTGCTTTCCTATGGCACTGTCGATTAGCCCATATAAACAAGAATCGCATCCAACAACTCCATGCAAATGGGTTGTTAGATTCAAGTTCCTTAGAGGAATTTGATACTTGTGAACCTTGTTTATTAGGGAAAATGACAAAGGCGCCCTTCACCAAGATTGGTGAGAGGGCAGGAGGTTTATTGGATCTCATACATACTGATGTGTGTGGGCCTTTCAATAAACAAGCCAGAGGAGGGTATAACTACTTCATTACCTTCACTGATGACTTTAGTAGGTATGGTTATGTCTATTTAATGAGGCATAAATCTGAGTCCTTTGAGAAATTCAAGGAGTTCAAGAATGAAGTAGAGAACCAGCTTGGAAGATCCATTAAAGCTCTTCGATCAGATCGAGGTGGAGAGTACCTGAGTGGTGAGTTCTTTGACTATTTGAGAGAGTCTGGAATCATATCCCAACTCACTCCTCCTAGAACACCTCAATGGAATGGTGTGTCTGAAAGGAGAAATCAAACTTTATTGGATATGGTTCCATCAATGATGAGTCATGTAACTCTACCTCCCTCATTCTGGGGGCATGCGCTAGAGACAGCTTCTCTAATACTGAATAACGTTCCATCTAAGAGTGTCTCCAAAATACCATACGAGATGTGGAGTGGGAGACGCCCTAATCTCACTTTTATCAAGATCTGGGGATGTGAGGCTTATGTCAAACGTCAGGATTCTAGCAAGCTAGAACCTAGATCTGATAAATGTGTGTTTGTGGGGTATCCTAAGGAAACTAAAGGATACTACTTCTATGTCCCAACCGAGAACAAAGTTTTTGTTGCTCGGGGTGCTGTCTTTCTAGAGAAAGAATTTCTCATGAAAGAAGTTAGTGGGAGGAAGTTTGACTTGGATGAGGTCTAAGTGCAAGCACAAGACAAACAGATGGAATCTGAGCCACCTGCACCGGTTGCTAGCCAACCTGAGGCTCAGACACAGGTCCCGCATAGGTCTGGGAGAATTCGTCGTGCACCTCAAAGGTACGGGTCGTTGCCGACCCAACACGATGGGATCTTCATCATTGAGGATGAACCCAGAACCTATGATGAGGCGGTCAGTGGACCGGACTCCGAGAGATGGCTTGACGCCATGCGATCCGAGATGGATTCCATGTCGGCTAACCAAGTCTAGGATTTGGTTGAGCTGCCTGATGGGGTAAAACCCATAGGGTGTAAATGGGTCTTCAAGAGAAAGACAGACATGGATGGCAATATAGTTACCTATAAAGGTAGACTAGTGGCTAAAGGATTTAAACAAGTCCACGGGGTGGACTATGATGAAATCTTCTCGCCAGTTGCCATGATCAAATCCATTCGGATTCTGCTTGCTATAGCTGCATATCATGACTATGAGATATGGCAGATGGATGTGACGACTGCGTTCCTTAACGGGAAGCTAACTGAGGATGTGTATATGTCGCAACCTGATGGCTTCATCCATCCTGCAGAGGCTAATAAGGTCTGCAGGCTAAAGAGATCCATTTATGGATTAAAGCAAGCATCTCGAAGTTGGAATCTTTGATTTGATGAAGCCGTGAGAGATTATGACTTTACCAAAAGCGAAGATGACGCCTGTGTATACAGAAAATTCAGTGGGAGCTTGGTAATTTTTCTGGTCTTGTATGTTGATGACATACTGCTCATCGGAAACAACATCCCTAGTCTTCAAGCTGTGAAGACATGGTTGGGGAAGTGTTTCGAGATGAAAGACTTAGGGGAGGCCGCCTATATTCTAGGCGTAAGGATCTACCGGGATAGATCCAAGAGGCTCCTGGCCCTTAGTCAGAGTACCTACATTGATAAGGTCCTGGAGAGGTTCAACTTGGAGCAATCCAAGAAAGGATACCTTCCAGTAAGACATAGCCTTACTCTCTCAAAGAGCCATTGTCCTACAACACAGGCTGAGAGGGATGACATGAGTCGAATTCCTTATGCTTCGGCAGTAGGATCGATCATGTATGCAATGTTGTGTACTAGACCAGATGTGGCATATGCTGTAAGCATAACCAGCCGATACCAATCCTGTAACATCCCTCAGAATCACACCCCACACGCATACAAGTAAAAATACGGGGTTTTAAAAATTTTTACTCTTCCATTAAAACATAAGAAGAAAGCGGCATCGAAGGACATTACTACGGAACTGAAAACCGCACAGAACTGAGTAGGATCGATTACTAGGAAATAGAAATCCGGAAATCCAGAAAAATCCGGCAGCAAGTATACTAAATTACTACTGCACAGACCCACATATCCTGGAACAAAACAAATGTCCACACTACACATATGTGGAGAACACAATTGTCAGAAATATTGCAGAAACGGATTATTCAGATACCAAATACAACAAAAATTCGGTCACACAGCTCAAAGTATTCCGACTACAATAAATCTCAAATCGGACATTTCAGAATAATAACAATTTCAATTCTCATGAATCCAAAACTCGTATCCAACAATTAAAACGAGACAACTATAACATAATATAATATCCTGAAAACAGGCATAAGCCCTCAGGAGATAAAACGTGTCATATAATTAAGTTAGGCACGCAGGCCTAATAGATCTTTAGAAGACAACTCTTAGAAATTATATAAATATAGCATCATCACAAATTAAGTAGCTGTAGCAATCACTGTCTTGATGTCTCACCTGAAAATATTTAAACAACGGGGGTGAGCTAAAAAGCTCAGTGAGTAAAAGACACTAAAAGCCATCCATAGTACACATCAAAAATATCATGCTTGCAGATAAGACATTTAACATGCACACTCATATCAGAAACAAAACATAATCAAATTCAGACACTTATAACAATAGGCATCAAGCATGAAGTAGGATATAAGTCTACCAACCCATTCCAACTAATCACACCGCCCAACACATCTATAATACAGATCGGAACAGAACTACAGAAAATCAGAGCTGACAGACAGACAGATCGAAACAGAACTACAGGAATCAGAGCTGACAGACAGAAAATCAGAATTTTCAGAATCCAAACGGATAGTCTACATCTGAAACAGAAAGGCCACAGAAGGCCTGAAGACCACAGAAGGTCTGATGACCACAGAAGGTCTGACCCCACCTCTGCCGAGGACGAGACATGCATGCATATCAGAAACAGAATGGTAGAGGAGGTATCAGTGGGTGGCCCCCGTCTTGTCAGGACGTGGCACTCTGGCCTCCAATACTGGTAGAGGAGGTATCAGTGGGTGGCCCCCGTCTTGTCAGGACGTGGCACTCTGGCCTCCAATACCCAGAACAGAACAGAAATAGTGGAGGGAGAACGGAAGGTGAGACCAGCTCACATCTACCCTTCACTAGTGTCTCATGGGTCGTAGTAGACTATCAGCACCATTACAGCGCCACAGAAGGAGGGTAAGGACACGGAAGAGTGCTACACTAGGGCATAATTTTTACAGAACAGGTCATGCTGAAACGGAGGAGTAGGACTAACTACTACTCAATTCTCACATCATGCCCAAAGTGTCTCACAAACCAGAAAATGACACACCCTAATATCCAGTCCTTAACAAAATTACAATTTTGCAGAAAATCAAAGCTGAACACACTTCATAATTTTTGCCATCAACCAGAAGTAATATATGAGTGAATTCCTTGAATTCCTTAGATTTCATGCAACTATCCTTAATTCATGTCAAACCATTCTATGTTCTCACAAGGTTATAACACATTCAAAGTTTCAGAAATTCACTACATATGTACACAACAGAAATTATTCGCGTAACAAACAATTAAACAGATGTTTCAGAAAAAAATAGATTAATATATCATACTTGCAACAGATGTTTCAGACCGAGTAAGTAATCTAAAATAGGCAATATGATATTCACAATGAAGCTATTTGGACCTACTTTCCAATAGAACTGAATCCATCGGATTTGGAGTTATAATCGGGGAGGTATGGGTGTTCGAGCATAGAAAGGTCGGGATTTCAGAATTCCAGAAAACAGATTCGTATATCAGAATTGCGACACAAATTTCAGATCCAATAACTAACATAAAATAGGCGAAATGGTAGTCAAAATGAATCCCTTCGAGTCTACTTTCTAATAAAACTGATTTGACAAGATTTCGGGCTATACCTAGGGAGATATGATGGTTCGAACACATAAAGGTCGAAATCCAGATTTCCAGAAAACTGATTTTGTACAGCTAGATTGCAATACATATTGAAATACGAATACAGCTCGGATATGGTCGATATCACATTCAAATAAAAGCCGAATGTATCTAGTTTCATACAAAATTTATTTCGTGCGATTTGGATCTATAGGCCATGAGATATTGGGGTTATAGTACACAAAGGTCAGATTAGAGAATGCAGATTTCAGCAGAACAGGATTTTAAAACCCTATAAATATTTGAATTCGTCCCCATAGAAACGAATATCATGAGATTCAAAACCCAAATCAAGCATAGAAGACACAAGAGACGTCGAAATTTGGTTCATACAGATAATCATTGCAAATAACAAATTTTAATTGAATGATAATCTACAATTTAGCGGATTAGACTCCTTAGGATCGAATTACTCACCAGAAAAATCGTCCACAGAGAAAAACGCCAAGACAGAGGATCACCAGGAATTTCGTCCACCACCAGTCTGCCACCACCAGCGTCAGAAATCTCAGGAGGCGCCAAGCACAGTGAGGGGCGACAACCAAAGGCGGCTAGGGCAAGAAAACACAAAAGTCGTGAGGGAGAGGAGCCCTTACGAAATTCTTCTTTTTCTCCCACCCCAAACGGATCCAAGATCCAATAACCCAGTTAACTTAAGTGAAAAATCGGTTTTATGGGCTTACCTGGGCTTAACCACCCTGCGCCACTCCAATAATATCAGAAATATGCGCCACCATGGTGGAAGGAATTCCAGGAGCAAAGAATCAAGGTTGAGGGTTCGAATCCCCATCCAAAATAATTATTTTTGCCCTGTAGGAAAAATTCCTACACTTAGGCAAAAATCCCAAAATTTTAACAGATAAAAATACAGAAACAGAATTTCTAACCTTAAATCATAATTCAGAAAAATCGAGGGCGTTACATCCTCCCCCCCTTATAGAGCTTTAGTCCTCTAAAGCTGACCAAGCCCGTCACTGAACAGGTGAGGATGCTCCTTTCTCATATCTGCTTCAACCTCCCAAGAGGCTTCTTCAACAGACTGATTTCCCCAGATGACTTTCACAAGTGGAATAACCTTATTTCTCAGCACTTTCTCTTTTCTATCTTCAATTCTGAGAGGTTTCACCACAAAAGTCATGTTCTCTTCAAGCTGAAGAGGTTCCAACTCTAGAACATGAGAAGGATCAGAACAATATTTTCTGAGTGCAGAAACATGGAACACATTATGGAGGTGTTCCAGTGATGGGGGCAGAGCAAGTCGATATGCCACAGGTCCAACCCTCTCAATGATATCAAAGGGACCAATGTACCTGGGACTCAATTTCCCCCTCTTCCCAAATCTCATCACCCCTTTCATAGGTGAGACTTTTAGGAAAACATGCTCTCCCACCAAAAACTCAAGAGGACGCCGTCTCACATCAGCATAACTCTTCTGTCTATCCTGAGCAATCTTCATCTTTCTCTGAATTTCTCTGATCTTCTCAGTGGCTTCCTAAACAGCATCAGACCTTAGCACTGTTCTATCCCCAGTTTCCTCCCAGCATATAGGTGTTCTGCATTTCCTCCCATATAGGGCCTCATACGGAGCCATCTGTATGCTAGAGTGAAAGCTATTGTTGTAGGTGAACTCTATCAGTGATAAGTCCAGATCCCACTCAACAGACCAGTCAACCACATAAGATCTCAGAAGATCCTCAAGTGTCTGAATAGTTCTCTCTGTCTGACCATCAGATTGAGGATGATATGCAGTGCTGAAACTCAGATTAGTTCCCAAATCTTCCTGTAATTTCTTCCAAAACCTGGACAGAAATCGAGGATCACGGTCAGAGACAATGTCCAAGGGAACTCCATGCAATCTGACAACCTCATCGATGTACAGTTTTGCTAACCGATCCAAACTGTAAGTCATTTTGATCGGTAAGAAGTGAGCTGACTTCGTGAGTCTATCCACAATCACCCATACAGCATCATGATTCCTTCTGGTATTGGGCAGTCCACACACAAAGTCCATACTGATATGCTCCCACTTCCACTGAGGAATAGGGAGAGACTGCATCAAACCGCCCGGGCTCTGATGTTCAGCCTTCACGGTTTGGCAAGTTAAACATCTGGACACAAAGAAATGCACATCCTTCTTCATACCATGCCACCAGAAAGCCAATCTGATATAGCCAGAACTCACATTTGCTGGCCTTAGCATACAGCTGCTTCAGCCACAGAATCTCCAGCACCTTGCGCAAATCCTGAGAGTGATCTTGCGCATTCTTGGAGTAGATCAGAATATCATCAATGAAGACGACCACACATTTGTCCAGGAGCTCATGAAATACCCTGTTCATCAGATCCATAAACACCGCAGGGGCATTTGTCAGTCCAAAGGGCATAACAAGAAACTCATAGTGCCCATACCTGGTCCTGAATGCAGTTTTAGGTACATCCTCCTCCTGAACTCTCAGCTGATAATAGCCAGACCTCAGGTCAATTTTAGAGAATACAGTAGCACCCTGCAACTGATCAAAGAGATCATAATACGGGGTAATGGGTACTTATTCCTAACAGTCACTTGATTGAGTTGACGGTAATCGATGCACATGCGCAAAGTACCATCCTTCTTCTTCACAAATAACACAGGTGCTCCCCATGGAGAAACACTGGGTCGAATATACCCCTTCTCTAATAGTTCTTCCAGTTGCTTCTTCAGCTCTGTCAGTTCTGAAGTTGCCATCCTGTAAGGAGCTTTAGATATCGGTGCCGTGCCTGGCAACAACTCGATACCAAACTCAACTTCTCTGCTGGGTGGTAACCCAGATAAATCATCAGAGAAGACGTCAGTAAACTCTCTTACCACAGGAATTCTAGCCAGATCCAAATCAGGCTCAGTCTGCACCTTGACATGCGCCAGATACCCCTTGCAACCCTGGGCTAAAAGCTTCCTGGCCTGCAGATGAGATATCACCAAAGGCTCCTGTTCTGAAACCGGCCTTGGATAACCAGTTGCTGTCCATCACTTAGATGCAGAGTAATTAACTTTTCAAAACAATCTAAAGTAGCATGATAGGCAGACAGCCAATCCATGCCCAGAATGATGTCATAGTCTTTCATAGGAAGACTAATCAAATCAATAGGTAAATCATATCCTTCAACCTTAATCAAACAGTCAGGATATGTTATATCTGTAGATACGGCCTCACCCATAGGTGTATGAACAGAAATACAGAAATCAAGTATCCTAGGCAACACAGGCAGACATAGTGCAAAACATGCAGACACAAAGGATAAATTGGCACCAGGATCAAAAAGAATGCGTGCCAAATAACTAAACACATAAAGTGTACCTTCCACCACGGACTTCGAAGCCGAAGCATCCCTCTCTGCAATGGCATACACGCGAGTCTACACAGTAGGCTTCTCACCCTGTCCTCTAGCATCCGGCATAGGACAGTCCTTAATCATATGCCCCACCTTACCACATCTGAAGCAAGCGCCAGTCTTCCTGTAGCACTCATTATCCTGATGTTTAGTGCTCCCACAGTGGAGACACTTCTTGCCATTCTGAGAAACTGTGCTGGCTGGCTTCTGATAAGGTTTGTATCTGTCCTTATTGTCTTTCTTCTTATTCTTGAAATTCTTCTTATCCTTACCACCCAGAGTGGGTGCGTAAGTCACAGAAGTAGGGGCGGATGCAGTGACTGAAATAGTATCAATAGCCATCTCAGCAATGCACCTCTCAGCAGTGCGAGCCCTGTCTACCACTTCAGCATAATACTCCAAGTGTAGCATAGCTACCCTTGTCCTGATGTCTTTCCTCAAACCCCGCTGAAACTTCTTGGCTCTTCTTTCCTCGGTGTTGACTAAATGAGGAGCATACCCCGACAACCGAGCGAATGTGGCCTCATACTGATCCACCGTCAGGTCGCCCTGCTCAAGATGAATAAACTCCACCTCGCGCTCCTCAGATAAGCTAGAGGGGAAAAACTTGGCATTGAACTTCATCATGAAGTACTGCCAATCAACAACTCTGGATTCAGTTGCCGCCAGTCTGACGACTCCCTTCCACCAGTCTTCGGCATCTCCACGCAACATGAAGACAGACAAACATAGCTTGTCTGCATCATCACAGCGCAAAACCTGGAAAATCTTTTCCAGTGTCAAAAGCCAATCCTCAGCCGCTCTGGGCCCCGGACTACCATAAAATGTAGTCGGGTTCAGATGCTGAAACTCTCGAACCAACCGAGCATATCGTTGATGTGCGCCATCACCCAGAAGAGAACCAGCGCCACCCACACAGTGTCCAGCCGGTTGTGACTGTGACTGAGACTGTGTCTGCGATAGCCGCTGCAATAACTGTTGCTGAACCTCCATGTGCTGCGCCTGCTGCTGCTGCATCATCTGAGTTTGCTGCTGGATGAATGCGTTCTGTTGTTGCATCATAGCAGTCATAGCCTCCATGGCCTGCCTCAGATCAGACTGTTGATCACCGTTGCTACTGCTAGATCTTGGTCGCACCATCTTTTTATACCAGCATCGCATAACACGGTAGAATAACAACCAATATTCAATCACGGATCAGATCCTATTTTGGTTTCTAGCAATACACAAACAGAGTTTTCCAATATTCAATCACGGATCAGATCCTATCTTGGTTTCTAGCAAAACACAAACAGATTTTTCCTTTCCCGGAGTTTCTAATTGCTAGTAATATCGCTCTGATACCATCTGTAACATCCCTCAGAATCACACCCCACACGCATACAAGTAAAAATACGGGGTTTTAAAAATTTTTACTCTTCCATTAAAACATAAGAAGAAAGCAGCATCGAAGGACATTACTACGGAACTGAAAACCGCACAGAACTGAGTAGGATCGATTACTAGGAAATAGAAATCCGGAAATCCAGAAAAATCCGGCAGCAAGTATACTAAATTACTGCTGCACAGACCCACATATCCTGGAACAAAACAAATGTCCACACTACACATATGTGGAGAACACAATTGTCAGAAATATTGCAGAAACGGATTATTCAGATACCAAATACAACAAAAATTCGGTCACACAGCTCAAAGTATTCCGACTACAATAAATCTCAAATCGGACATTTCAGAATAATAACAATTTCAATTCTCATGAATCCAAAACTCGTATCCAACAATTAAAACGAGACAACTATAACATAATATAATATCCTGAAAACAGGCATAAGCCCTCAGGAGATAAAACGTGTCATATAATTAAGTTAGGCACGCAGGCCTAATAGATCTTTAGAAGACAACTCTTAGAAATTATATAAATATAGCATCATCACAAATTAAGTAGCTGTAGCAATCACTGTCTTGATGTCTCACCTGAAAATATTTAAACAACGGGGGTGAGCTAAAAAGCTCAGTGAGTAAAAGACACTAAAAGCCATCCATAGTACACATCAAAAATATCATGCTTGCAGATAAGACATTTAACATGCACACTCATATCAGAAACAAAACATAATCAAATTCAGACACTTATAACAATAGGCATCAAGCATGAAGTAGGATATAAGTCTACCAACCCATTCCAACTAATCACACCGCCCAACACATCTATAATACAGATCGGAACAGAACTACAGAAAATCAGAGCTGACAGACAGACAGATCGAAACAGAACTACAGGAATCAGAGCTGACAGACAGAAAATCAGAATTTTCAGAATCCAAACGGATAGTCTACATCTGAAACAGAAAGGCCACAGAAGGCCTGAAGACCACAGAAGGTCTGATGACCACAGAAGGTCTGACCCCACCTCTGCCGAGGACGAGACATGCATGCATATCAGAAACAGAATGGTAGAGGAGGTATCAGTGGGTGGCCCCCGTCTTGTCAGGACGTGGCACTCTGGCCTCCAATACTGGTAGAGGAGGTATCAGTGGGTGGCCCCCGTCTTGTCAGGACGTGGCACTCTGGCCTCCAATACCCAGAACAGAACAGAAATAGTGGAGGGAGAACGGAAGGTGAGACCAGCTCACATCTACCCTTCACTAGTGTCTCATGGGTCGTAGTAGACTATCAGCACCATTACAGCGCCACAGAAGGAGGGTAAGGACACGGAAGAGTGCTACACTAGGGCATAATTTTTACAGAACAGGTCATGCTGAAACGGAGGAGTAGGACTAACTACTACTCAATTCTCACATCATGCCCAAAGTGTCTCACAAACCAGAAAATGACACACCCTAATATCCAGTCCTTAACAAAATTACAATTTTGCAGAAAATCAAAGCTGAACACACTTCATAATTTTTGCCATCAACCAGAAGTAATATATGAGTGAATTCCTTGAATTCCTTAGATTTCATGCAACTATCCTTAATTCATGTCAAACCATTCTATGTTCTCACAAGGTTATAACACATTCAAAGTTTCAGAAATTCACTACATATGTACACAACAGAAATTATTCGCGTAACAAACAATTAAACAGATGTTTCAGAAAAAAATAGATTAATATATCATACTTGCAACAGATGTTTCAGACCGAGTAAGTAATCTAAAATAGGCAATATGATATTCACAATGAAGCTATTTGGACCTACTTTCCAATAGAACTGAATCCATCGGATTTGGAGTTATAATCGGGGAGGTATGGGTGTTCGAGCATAGAAAGGTCGGGATTTCAGAATTCCAGAAAACAGATTCGTATATCAGAATTGCGACACAAATTTCAGATCCAATAACTAACAGAAAATAGGCGAAATGGTAGTCAAAATGAATCCCTTCGAGTTTACTTTCTAATAAAACTGATTTGACAAGATTTCGGGCTATACCTAGGGAGATATGATGGTTCGAACACATAAAGGTCGAAATCCAGATTTCCAGAAAACTGATTTTGTACAGCTAGATTGCAATACAGATTGAAATACGAATACAGCTCGGATATGGTCGATATCACATTCAAATAAAAGCCGAATGTATCTAGTTTCATACAAAATTTATTTCGTGCAATTTGGATCTATAGGCCATGAGATATTGGGGTTATAGTACACAAAGGTCAGATTAGAGAATGCAGATTTCAGCAGAACAGGATTTTAAAACCCTATAAATATTTGAATTCGTCCCCATAGAAACGAATATCATGAGATTCAAAACCCAAATCAAGCATAGAAGACACAAGAGACGTCGAAATTTAGTTCATACAGATAATCATTGCAAATAACAAATTTTAATTGAATGATAATCTACAATTTAGCGGATTAGACTCCTTAGGATCGAATTACTCACCAGAAAAATCGTCCACAGAGAAAAACGCCAAGACAGAGGATCACCAGGAATTTCGTCCACCACCAGTCTGCCACCACCAGCGTCAGAAATCTCAGGAGGCGCCAAGCACAGTGAGGGGCGACAACCAAAGGCGGCTAGGGCAAGAAAACACAAAAGTCGTGAGGGAGAGGAGCCCTTACGAAATTCTTCTTTTTCTCCCACCCCAAACGGATCCAAGATCCAATAACCCAGTTAACTTAAGTGAAAAATCGGTTTTATGGGCTTACCTGGGCTTAACCACCCTGCGCCACTCCAATAATATCAGAAATATGTGCCACCATGGTGGAAGGAATTCCAGGAGCAAAGAATCAAGGTTGAGGGTTCGAATCCCCAACCAAAATAATTATTTTTGCCCTGTAGGAAAAATTCCTACACTTAGGCAAAAATCCCAAAATTTTAACAGATAAAAATACAGAAACAGAATTTCTAACCTTAAATCATAATTCAGAAAAATCGAGGGCGTTACAAATCCAATCCAGGTCTGCAGCACTGGGTGGCTGTAAAGAACATCCTAAAGTATCTGAGAAGAACTAAGGATTTGTTCTTGGTCTATGGGGGACAGGAAGAGCTCAGTATGCAGGGCTATACTGATGCATCATTCCAGTCTGACCCTGACGACTTTAAATCGCAGGCCGGCTATGTGTTCAAGATAAATGGAGGCGCTGTATGCTGGAAGAGCTTCAAGGAATCCACCATAGCAGATTCTACAACCGAGGCAGAGTATGTGGCCGCTTCTGAGGCAGCCAATGAAGCCGTTTGGATAAGGAAGTTATTATGTGATCTTCAGGTGGTCCCTAGTGCAATGGATCCCATTGAACTCTATTGTGACAAGAATGGAGCAATTGCACAAGCTAAGGAACCACGGTCTCATCAAAGATCCAAACACATACTCAGAAGATTTCACCTGATCAGAGAGATCATTGACAGAGGTGATGTCAACATTAGCAGAGTTGACACAGAGAACAATCTGGCAGACCCATTGACCAAGGCTTTGGCGCAGCAGAAGCATGATGGTCACGCTAGAGATATGGGGTTGAGATTCCTCAACTTCTAGGTCTTAGTGCAAGTGGGAGATTGTTGGTGTATATGCCCTAGGACCTAGTTTTGGTCCACTTATGTACTACTTGACTTTGATATTTATATCATTCTGGCATTGTCGTTATCTATGTTTGTTTACATCTGCGCATATGTACTAACATGATAATGTCCCTGGAGACAGATTGGATCTGTGCTCGAACTATAGTCCCCAGTCGATGTACCTTAGTGGATAAGGGACAGCTCTGGTGCATGTGAGACTGGTATATGGGCTGGTTACGCACGGGGTGCTAACGCAGGCATATGGGTATATCAATGGTGGATATACTGGACCGACCCGCTGTGAGGCTCTGACTTGGTGTCATGAGTTAACCTCACAAGTGACAGGAGATGCATTGATCCCTTGACTTGAGGTCATTGACTCTTCTGTATGGTTAGGAACATGCTTTGATACAACCTAACGCCTCGCCGTAAGCTGGGAGGTCATAATGGTTGTCATTGGGTATGTGACGACCCATATGAGAAGATCAATGGACAGACATAGGATTTGCCCCTTCCTATGGGAAGCTTGATATCCACGGGGCCCCCCCATGGTTGCATGACTGAAAGTGTATGGCCATACTGTTAGGGTCCCCTTCAAGGGGGAGCGAGAAACCCTAAGGTGAGTACCCCTTTCAAGAGGGGGGCGCAAGTGACCTTTCTTTGTTTTAGCAGCGGAATTAGGGTTTCACATTTGATCGCATGCTATACATTCATATGATCAACTTAAACATCAAGTGAAAGATGCGTTACCATGGCCATGAGAAGGAGGCGGCTTGGAAGCAAAGACCAAGAGAGATCTTCTCCACAAGTGATGCACACAAGAAGAGAGATGGCTTCTTCTTGTTGATCTTTGTGCTAGCAAAGATCTTCAAGTGTCCTTGCCGAATGGAAGGGATGGGAGACGAGATCTTGCTTGGGCGAGAGCTCCACACGTTCGTCCACCTCTTCTCCACACGCCAATTGCAAGAAGCCAAGCGAAGTGAAGTCAAGTGGTGAATGGCTTGGCGTTAGGCGTTTTGAAGAAGAGGCCATGATGACTTACCATAAATGGAAGCATGCACTCATAAATGACCAAAACGCCATCACCCTTTCGAACCATGCGTTCACATAAGTGAACCGGTTCTCTTTTGGTTTAATTGCATTTGGTTCAACAAACCAAATCAAATAAGCCCAAGCCCCCTTTGGTCTAGATCATATCAAACCCTAAGGTTCAAGATCTAACCGTTCATCTCCTGATGCTCCTGATCTCACCGATCTAGCATCACCTCTCTCGATCGAAGCTTACCGATCTCAAGCCCTAATCAATCAAACATGATCAGACTAGATCTCACTTACAATCAGAGATTAAATCCCTTTAAACTGAACCCAAACAATTCAGTCCACACGATCTGACTCAAGTAAGCCATATCATCAAATTGTGCGACCCTGAGGGTTTCCTTTGAATGTCGGTAACGATAACTTTCGTTATCACGATCAGTGAGGGGTATCTAGCAACACATCACTGTCTCCCGATATAAAGGAAAGAGTCTTCCAAGACTACTCCCAAAACACAGCACAAGGGTGAATGCACTTCACTAGGCATACATGTTTCCTTTGCCACTGGATGTTCTTATTGGACAAGCGTGTCAAGCCTGTGACTCCAATATGATGAGCATGATTAGATCAGATGAACATAGTCACCTGGGTATGGCCATACACTTTCTCAATCATCTCATTCAGGGGGGCCCCTTTAGAACACCACACTCCTTGAACAAGGAGACGGCAATCCTTTATCTATCACTAGTGTCCTAACCTGACTCCTGATCATTATCCAAGATAGTCTATAATCATTATGTTTCAAATGATATTGAACTACCTCAAAACAATGATAATCATCATCTAGAAACACAAGTGATCTCAAGTCAGAGGACATGTGCCACTTGATGCAAACAAGGATTATTCACATTGTGACAAGCAATTGAATATCCTAGTAGGGTCTGTCCAGTACATCCAATGTACCCATGAGTCTACATCTTATTCCATGCTCGAAGCATCCTATAAGATTAGAACACATATTAGTCTCAATCATATCAAGGCTGTCTCATGTTCACCAAGATATCTCGACTAAGGACATATGCATGTCAGCCTAGCTGAACAGCTTTGAGACATTATTCAGAAGCACAGTTATTGCAGCAGACAATGTAACAAACTGAATAATAACCATTGCCTTTATAAACACAAGAGTTTATTACATGATACTTTTACAATCCCAAGGCCTCAAACATTAGCCTTAAGGGCATCCCCTAACAATCTCCCACTTGCACTTAATCTAATGGTTGAGAAACCTCAAACCCATATTATTACAGTGCTTCTCATGCTTCTGCTGCGCCAGAGGCTTGGTAAGCGGGTCTGCCAGATTGTCATCTGTATGAACCTTGCATATTTTGATCTCGCCACGATCAATGATCTCCCGGATCAAGTGAAACCGTCTCTGTATGTGCTTGGACTTCTGGTGCGACCGTGGTTCCTTTGCTTGTGCGATGGCTCCAGTGTTATCACAGAAGATAACCAAAGGATCTGCACTCGAAGGAACAACACCAAGTTCTCTCACGAACTTACGAATCCACACTGCCTCCTTGGATGCTTCCGAGGCTGCAACATACTCGGCTTCTGTTGTGGAATCAGCAATAGTAGACTGTTTGAAACTCTTCCACACCACTGCTCCACCATTCAAGCTAAAAACATAGCCTGATTGCGATCGGAAATCATCCTGGTCCGACTGGAACGAAGCGTCAGTATATCCTTCTATACTGAGTTCTTCCTGACCACCATATATCAAGAACATATCTTTGGTCCTCCGCAGATATTTTAAAATGTTCTTGACTGCAATCCAGTGCGCCATACCTGGATTACTTTGGAATCGACTGGTCACGCTTAACCCGTAAGCGACGTCAGGGCGAGTACACAACATTGCATACATAATGGACCCAATAGCCGAAGCATAAGGCGTATTGTCCATTTCATCTTTCTCAGTTTGTGTTTGTAGACACTGACTCTTCGAAAGATTCAGACCATGTCTGACTGGAAGATATCCTCGTTTAGAATTCTCTAAATGAAATCTCTCCAGGACTTTATCGATGTAAGTACTCTGGCACAGCCCGAGAAGCCTCTTAGATCTATCCCTGTAGATCTTCACACCTAATACATAGGCTGCTTCTCCTAGATCTTTCATCTGAAAACATTTTCCTAACCATGCTTTAACAGCATGCAGTTCAGGAATATCGTTTCCAATGATTAAGATATCATCGACGTAGAGGACTAGGAAAGTAATCACGCTCCCACTAAACCTCTTATATACACACGGGTCATCCTCGTTCTTGATGAAACCAAACTCAGAGATTGATTCATCAAAACGAATATTCCAGCTTCTAGATGCTTGTTTAAGTCCATAAATGGACTTCTTTAACTTGCATATTTTATGACGATCTGATGGATTAGTGAAACCTTCAGGTTGTGTCATATACACATCCTCATCCAGATTTCCATTAAGGAAAGCGGTCTTCACATCCATCTGCCAGATCTCATAATCGTAATATGCTGCTATCGCGAAAAGAATCCGAATAGACTTAAACATGGCCACAGGTGAGAAAGTTTCATCATAATCTATCCCGTAGATTTGTTTGAAACCTTTCGCAACAAGCCTGCCTTTATAGGTAACCACGTTACCATCCATGTCAATCTTCTTCTTGAAGATCCATTTACAGCCTATAGGGATAACTCCCGGAGGCGGATCAACCAAATCCCAGACTTGGTTATCTGACATGGAGTCCATCTCGGCTCGCATAGCTTCAAGCCATCTAGCTGACTCCGGTCCACTGACCGCATCCGCATAAGTCAGGGGTTCATCATTATCAATGATGTAGACTCCGTCATAGCGCTCAGGCTGTCGACGGATCCTTCCCGATCTTTGCGGTTCCCGTGATATCTGAGCCTCAGGTTGTTCAATAACCTGTTCTACCGGCTCAGGCTCATCCAACTGTGCTTGACTACTTTGTCCTTCCTCTGGATTCTCATCCAGCTTTATTTCTCTCCCACTGGCTTCTTGCAGAAGAAACTCCTTCTCAAGAAATATGGCCGTTCGAGCAACAAATACCTTGTTCTCTTTGGGATCGTAGAAATAATAACCCTTAGTTTCCTTAGGGTAACCGACAAAGATACATTTCTCAGATCTGCTCTCCAGTTTCCCAGAGGCGAGCTTTTTGACATAAGCCTCGCAACCCCAGATCCTGATAAATGTCAAGCTCGGCTGTTTCCCATACCATAATTCATATGGAGTCTTTGAAACTGCCTTGGATGGCACTCGGTTTAGTACCTTTGCAGCTGTTTCCAGTGCAAATCCCCAAAAGGAGTAAGGAAGAGTAGCCTGACTCATCATAGAACGAACCATATCAAGTAACGTTCTATTTCTCCTCTCGGACACACCATTCCATTGCGGTGTTCCTAGTGGAGTGAGCTGTGAGATAATCCCACACTCCTTCAGATAGTCAGTAAATGCATGACTCAAGTATTCTCCACCTCGATCAGAACGAAGTGCCTTGATATTTCGGCCTAGCTGATTCTGTACTTCATTTTTGAACTCTTTGAACTTGTCAAAAGATTCACTTTTATGTCTTATTAAATAGACATACCCATATCTACTGAAATCATCAGTAAAGGTAATGAAGTACTGATAGCCACCTCTGGCATGTTTACTAAATGGCCCACACACATCACTGTGTATAAGGTCAAGTAAACCTGAAGCCCTTTGACCTTTGTGAGGAAAAGGAGACTTCGTCATTTTACCCATTAAACAAGCTTTGCATGTATCAATCTCCTCATAGGAGAATGATCCCAGCAGTCCATGATCATGCAACCGCTTAATGCGCTTCTTGTTAATATGGCCTAAACGACTATGCCATAGCAAGGTGCTGTCATCAGCATACTTGGCTTTCTTATTATCAATGTTTTGTATAGAATATTCCATGTCCAACATGAATAACCCATTGTTAATTGAACCAGTAGCATAAACAATATTATCAAGAGTAAGATAACACTTTGAAATCTTGCATTCAAAGGAAAACCCTTTCCTGACAAGAGCAGGAATAGAGATAATATTTTTGGTAATACTGGGTACAAAATAACAATTGTTTAATTCTAATACAATGCCAGATGGTAATGAGATGTGATAATCCCCTACAGCAACAGCAGCAACCCGTGCCCCGTTTCCAACGCGTAGGTCCACCTCATGCTGTCCCACCTGCCTTCTTCTCTTGAGTTCCTGCACATTTGAACAAATGTGAACTCCACATGCAGTGTCCAACACCCATGAAATGGAAGAAGAAGATAACATGACCTCAGTCACATATATACCTAAGCCAGAAGCAATGCTTCCCCTCTTATCTCCTTGGAGCGCTTTACAGTCCTTTTTCCATTGACCCAGCTGGCCACAGTGGAAACACCTGTTGTCCTTTGACCGCTTTACCTTCTGTTTCAGAGCCTTGCTGTAACTCTTGACAGGGGCTTTGCCCTTCTTCCCCTTCTTCTTGTTCCTGGAAGGAACCATTAAGATAGAGGTTGAAGGCTTTCCCTTCAGAGTTTCCTCAGTAGTCAAGAGCATATTCAGCAGCTCTGCCGGAGTACAATCGATTTTGTTCATATTAAAGTTAATAATGAACGCATCGAAAGAGGGCGGGAGAGACTGTAGAATAATGTCTACAGCAAGCTCCTGGTTGATGGTATGCCCCAGTTTCTCTAGAGCCTCCTTGTGCCCAATCATCTTGAGCACGTGAGCTCCCACTGGGCTCCCTTCAGCCAGTTTGCTCTGAAAGAAAAGCTTTGTCAGATTATAGCGTTCTGTCCTCGCCTGTGCAGCATACAGCATCTTGAGGTTCGCTATAATCTCTATAGCCGACATATCCTCATGCTGACGCTGCAGCGGTGGCGTCATAGACGCTAGCATCAGGCAAGCGACATCAATGCTATCATTGACGTGCTTTTCATAGGCATCACGAACCGCCCTTGCGGCGTTCGCAGCGGGTTGAGGCGGCACAGCCGTCTCGAGGACATACAGTTTCCTCTCTACCTTAAGAACGATCTTAAGGTGTCCGAACCAGTCTGAGAAGTTTGGCCCAGCAAACTTCTCCCTTTCCAGTAGGGATCGCACATTGAAACTCATGGTGTTCGTTGCTGCAGGAATCTACAACAATGCAAGAACAGCAAGGTCAGTATCAATGTTAAGAATCAATCAGGACTTAAGAATGATTCTTTTTCTCACTATTTTATCTGGCTGAAAAATCCAGCAAAACAGCCCGAAAGAGTAGAACTCTTTTAGTGAGATGGGATCCAGATTTCATACTTGGTCTCCGCGTCCCGCTCAGGCGAGATAAGATGCACAGAGATGACAAGCACTAATTTCTGGTAGGCTGTTCCAGCCAATCGCCAACCCGTGCGATTCCCCTTCACCTGGGCAATCCAGCAGACTGTGCCAACTGAGTTGGTACAACACAGTCTCTGATCCCTCAGATGGCTGCCTCCATGCGCTACCATATGCGCCACATATGTAGCCTACATGGTCAAGCTGACCCGACCTACTCCCTGGACCACCACGTGCTATGCTGAGCAACGAGAAGCGATAAATCCCTTCTCTGTAACACGCAGGTGTAATCCCGCACCGTCTGAAGATAGATGGACGTGCCCACTGAGTGGGTACAACACGGCTCCAACGATAGTCAGAACAGTGAGGTTTCGCGTCAGAAGGCATTACGTGCTTGATATTTTAGCGTTTGGATTTTAACGGTCTTTTATCTTCTTACTATCAGGCAAATCCTATGGCTATAGCAGAAGATAAATAACTCATGCAATTCTAATTATTAAACAATAAAAGAAAGCATGGATCTTATGTGGTAAAAGCCCATAGCCTAAGTAAGACCTTAATTAACTTAAGTCTTCACTTGCTTTTCTTGGGTCTTTTGCATCTCATCTGGTCCAACCCAGGGCCCTAGCGCTCAATGCAGCTCAGGTGCGCCCACCAGCTGAATGCGCCTCTGCGATGTGTGCTTTTGTGCTCTTGTCTAATCAAATACATTTTGATCTATCTAGACAAGCTTGACTCGCAGGTCAATTATACAATAAATTAATTAAAAATGTGATTCGCAGATCACAATAAAAATTAATTTACAAGTTTAATTCCAGGCTCGCAAGCCCCAGCACAGCACACATTAAATTGGGCATCCCACATAAGATTAAATAAACAAACATCATGGCATCATGCAATCAACATGTGATCCATTATAAAGAAAATAAAAGTTTTGAAAACCCATTGGCATCAATTTTAATTTTCTTATGTGCCCTACAACCTTACAACGGTCCATTGATAGGGATCCACTCATCAATCTAGTTAGATCCATGCCCTTTCATGCACCAAGTCCTAACTGACTCGAGTTGACCTAATGGTCAACCATGCATGCGCCAAGGGCTGAACAACCAACATGAGTTCTGGCAAGCGGGTGTGACCCCGGGCCTAACTCATGTGTGTTCACTGGTTGTCTCAACCAGACCTCGCTACACGCCTGTGATGCAATCGACCTATAGCCACCTTGTGCTTGCGCACAGGTGCCATCTGGTCGATCCATCTAGGCTGTCAGATGGTCTGATCAGACTATTGGATCTAACCTAGAGGGTGACTTCAACCCCATCAACCCGTCTAAGGGTTTATAGTAAGTGCATATAGATCTAAATGTTTGCGCGCAAGTAGATATAAGTTTTGATGAAATACCATTCAACATACTTAACATGCGCCAACAAGAACATGCATAAACATGAACATCACACATGCGCCAAACACCTAAAACCTAGCATGTGGTTGCGCATGTGAAATAGATCTATACTAACAAGGATCACAAAACAAACAAAGCAATCATATGAACATATATTAACCGCTCTGATACCAATTGTTAGGGTCCCCTTCAAGGGGGAGCGAGAAACCCTAAGGTGAGTACCCCTTTCAAGAGGGGGGCGCAAGTGACCTTTCTTTGTTTTAGCAGCGGAATTAGGGTTTCACATTTGATCGCATGCTATACATTCATATGATCAACTTAAACATCAAGTGAAAGATGCGTTACCATGGCCATGAGAAGGAGGCGGCTTGGAAGCAAAGACCAAGAGAGATCTTCTCCACAAGTGACGCACACAAGAAGAGAGATGGCTTCTTCTTGTTGATCTTTGTGCTAGCAAAGATCTTCAAGTGTCCTTGCCGAATGGAAGTGATGGGAGACGAGATCTTGCTTGGGCGAGAGCTCCACACGTTCGTCCACCTCTTCTCCACACGCCAATTGCAAGAAGCCAAGCGAAGTGAAGTCAAGTGGTGAACGGCTTGGCGTTAGGCGTTTTGAAGAAGAGGCCATGATGACTTACCATAAATGGAAGCATGCACTCATAAACGACCAAAACGCCATCACCCTTTCGAACCATGCGTTCACATAAGTGAACCGGTTCTCTTTTGGTTTAATTGCATTTGGTTCAACAAACCAAATCAAATAAGCCCAAGCCCCCTTTGGTCTAGATCATATCAAACCCTAAGGTTCAAGATCTAACCGTTCATCTCCTGATGCTCCTGATCTCACCAATCTAGCATCACCTCTCTCGATCGAAGCTTACCGATCTCAAGCCCTAATCAATCAAACATGATCAGACCAGATCTCACTTACAATCAGAGATTAAATCCCTTTAAACTGAACCCAAACAATTCAGTCCACACGATCTGACTCAAGTAAGCCATATCATCAAATTGTGCGACCCTGAGGGTTTCCTTTGAATGTCGGTAACGATAACTTTCGTTATCACGATTAGTGAGGGGTATCTAGCAACACATCACTGTCTCCCGATATAAAGGAAAGAGTCTTCCAAGACTACTCCCAAAACACAGCACAAGGGTGAATGCACTTCACTAGGCATACATGTTTCCTTTGCCACTGGATGTTCTTATTGGACAAGCGTGTCAAGCCTGTGACTCCAATATGATGAGCATGATTAGATCAGATGAACATAGTCACCTGGGTATGGCCATACACTTTCTCAATCATCTCATTCAGGGGGGCCCCTTTAGAACACCACACTCCTTGAACAAGGAGACGGCAATCCTTTATCTATCACTAGTGTCCTAACCTGACTCCTGATCATTATCCAAGATAGTTTATAATCATTATGTTTCAAATGATATTGAACTACCTCAAAACAATGACAATCATCATCTAGAAACACAAGTGATCTCAAGTCAGAGGACATGTGCCACTTGATGCAAACAAGGATTATTCACATTGTGACAAGCAATTGAATATCCTAGTAGGGTCTGTCCAGTACATCCAATGTACCCATGAGTCTACATCTTATTCCATGCTCGAAGCATCCTATAAGATTAGAACACATATTAGTCTCAATCATATCAAGGCTGTCTCATGTTCACCAAGATATCTCGACTAAGGACATATGCATGTCAGCCTAGCTGAACAGCTTTGAGACATTATTCAGAAGCACAGTTATTGCAGCAGACAATGTAACAAACTGAATAATAACCATTGCCTTTATAAACACAAGAGTTTATTACATGATACTTTTACAATCCCAAGGCCTCAAACATTAGCCTTAAGGGCATACCCTAACACATACCCAGGTGAAAGCCTGATTTAGTCATGACCATGAGATTGGGTAAAAAATAAAGTGGTGACACACTTTATCCAATCGGATATCAGTTCGGCAAAGAGACTGTAATGCATCGGTATCTTGTTGCGATGATGGGGATGTCGATGTGATATCCATTCTGAAGACTTGGGTAGCAGCGATGCACTGCTAGGTGCCAATCACTGCTTGTGATGACTAGGTTCATCACTATCAACGTCTGAGGAACCTACAGGGTCGCACAACTTGAACTCGGGTTCTCGCATTGATCGGGTAGCCTATTGATTGAGTTATTGGATAACTCAGATCTGTTTGGGAGAATCCATCAGCACCACTATGCTAGATGAGATGAAGGGAATCATTTGGAGCTAACTTATTTTTTGGGCCTAGTAGGCCAAATGGGCCCAATGGGCCCAACAGACCAAGTTGGGCTAATAAGCCAAATGGGCTCAATGAGCCATTTGGGCCAATGGGCCAAGTGGAATGGCACAAGCAACTTGGAGTGAGCTTGGCGCATTTCCATGAGGTGGACAAACCCAAGTTGGCATCTTCTTAAGGTAGGAAGCTTGGAGCTTCTCACTTGGAGAGGATGAATCTACTTGGGCGAATTGGGCTTTACCTCTTGAAGAGGTGTGTCTCTTCATGAAGAGGTGAATGAACTTGGGCGCATGGGACTTGGAATGCGCGAATTGGGTTTTACCTCTTGAAGAGGTGTGTCTCTTCGTGAAGAGGTGCACCTATTCATGGGTATATAAACCCCCTAGCCCCCCTTTTGTCGGGTAACACTCTCCTCTCCTCTTCCCTTTGTCGCCACTCTTGAGGTATTCGGCCATTAAGAGAGTTGGACTCTCTTCCTTAATTGGTTCAGTTCCTGCAAGTTCCTTGGCGCCCTCCTCTCCAAAGTTGGACTTTGGATTTGGTTGATTCCTGTTTGGATCTTGGTGCAGTGCTTCAAGAGTTGTACTCCGACGAAGCTCCACCTCCTCTCCTTGGCATCTCCTCTGGACTTGGCGCAAGTGATTGAGGAAGTCTCCCAAAGGCGTGGATCTTCTTCCCGAGGCTAGCACCGGGCGTGGAAGAAGAGGACTCGAGGTTCGGCTGTGTGCGAGACTGTAGAGGGCGCACATTTGGGCGCCTACATCGCATCCATCATATTCGTTGCAAGGTATCATCTCCTACGCATCGTCTCGATCTCCTCGCAAGACTCGATCTTCTGGGTTTTTGGGACTGGCCTGTTTCGGGGTTTGCTTCCGCTGTGCTTGTTTGTAAAAAAAAATTTTAAAATTCCCGGGGTTTCCCAACAATAGGCTCCCAAGTTCTCTTGCTAACAAGATTAGGACTATCTAGTTTAAAAGAGGGGTGGAAGAGAAGAAAGCTTGCACCAAATGAAGTTCTCCAATCCTTGCGCCCTCCTGCAATAAGCACTTGAATTAGTGTAGAAACAAGTTCTAGAATTTAAGGAAGGGAGAGGGGAAAGGACTTAGCCGAATTGAAGTCTTCTTGATGTCTTTCTTCATGATAGTCGAGAGTGATGGAACCTCCAAGGGTCTTTGTTGCTTTGCCGAGATCAAGGGCTGATGGTTCTTCCTTAGAGTCTCGCCAAGGGTGTGCAAAGGTCCTTCAAGGAGTTGAGGGCGTAGAGGACTTGAGAGGAAAGGGGAGAAGGGAAAGGGCTCGGCCCTTTAGAGAGGAGGGAGGTAGAAAATCTAGGCGACTCAAGCACCAATGCTAACACAAGAAAATTTCATCTAGGCAACTAATCAACAACAAGAGAGGGATTACACCTTTTAGGCTAATCAAGCCATGGGCAAGGGTGACATTTCACGCTAGGCGCAATTACAAAGATAAGGAATAAAATTAATACTCTATTAAAACCTTTCCTTAGGAATTTTGAATTTTGAATCATCCATTCGGTTTGCTCTTTGATGTGGCCGAATTCTTCTTGAGCTCCTTCCTTATTTGCTTGGATGTTAATGCGTCTTAACACAACGAATTCTTTGAATTTGAAAACTTTCCTTCAAGTGCTTGGGCGGCTAGGAAAGCTTCCAAAGGTGGCTCCACAAATTGGGGATCTAGATGGAATCCCATGATTTGTGGATCTTCATTGATCTTGATGAATGGCGCATTGAAAGCTCCCTAAAATGGCAAGTTTGTGGGCTGGTTATCTTGCAATCGAATCCTCCTCCAAGGTGGCGCCTCGGGCTGATTTGGGAAGGTGGAGTTGTATTCAATACATGCTCCTTCAACTTGATGTCTTTAGTTGTGATGGTTGAAGTGCTTCTTTCCATAATTGGAGCTCCACTTGAATGGTTTAGCTTGAGCTTCTTTAGTGTCCCTTGAGCTGGCTTTAGCCTGCCAATTTAGTTGCAAAAACAAGTAGACCATCCTAGAAAGTAAAGCATAACCTAGTACTACAAGGTTCACTAGAACTTATTCCTACAAGTTGCGAATAAGGAAAATGCAAATAAGGAAAGAAAGAATGGGGTGGCCTAAGAGGGAAAGCCATATCTGGTGGGCTTGCTCCTAGTCCTACCAGACCTTCTAGGAGCAGGGTTGGCCCCTCCATCATTTCTCCCCGGGTGAGAAAAATTCTCCACTGGAGAATTATCTTTGTACCCTTGGAGTAATTCTGGAGCGGCCTATGCCAACTCACCTTTAGGAAGCAAGCCTCCTCACCCGAAGTAAACTTAACACGATAAAATACTTGTACATCATCCGGGGTGAGTCGGGTCTAATCCTCAAGTATGCTCTGTGGCTCGAGCCTGTCAGTCAACTCCTCAATGAGTACCGGCCCCTCATAGCGTGTGAGATCCTCCACGTTGACAGTGGTGGGGATCCCCAAGTCCGGTGGTAGATCCAAGACCTAGGCATTATCGTTGATCTTCTCAACGATGGTAAAGGGTCCAAGTCCCTTTGCGTCCAACTTGCAGCCAGATCCATGGATGCGCTCCTCCCTGACCCTCAATATAACCTGTTCACCTACAGAAAATATCCTTTCTTGGCATTTCTTGTTAGCACTCTTGCGAGAAGAATCAACAGCATCAAGCATTTGACAATGTATTTCATGATGCAAATGTGACATGTGAGTAGCAAAATCTCTAGCAGACATAGAAACATGAGAGTGCCTAGGTAAAGGAAATAAATCAACAGGTTTTCTAGGTTGGTACCCTAAGTTGGCTTGAAAGGGGGATAATCCTGTGGTTTTGTTGACAACACTATTGTAGGAGAACTCGGCAATGGGAAGCAGCTTATCCCACGTGCCTGGGTGCTCTCCTACCAAACTCCTCAAAATGCTCCCAAGTGATTGGTTGACCACTTCGGTCTGCCCATCCATCTGAGGATGATAGGGAGTGGAGAATTTGAGTTTTGTTCCCAACATATCCCACAGGGTTTTCCAGGAAGGTCCAACAAACATGGAATCCCTATCAGATACTATAGTCAGAGTGGTACCTCTAAGTCTAACAACCTCTTTAAAGAATAACCTAGCTACATGTGATGCATCTGTGGTTTTATAGCAAGGTATAAAGTGTGCCATCTTGGTAAACCTATCCACAACGACAAAAATAGAGTCATGTCTAGAGGGAGTCCTGGGTAAACCTAAGATGAAATCCATGCTAAGGTCTTGCCAAGCTGCTTGAGGGATGGGTAGGGGTGTGTACAGACCAAAATTATGTTTATGAGTTTTGCTAGTCTGACAGGTCCTACAATGCTTGACGACCTTAGCTACATCCCTATGGAGGTTTGGCCAGAAGAACCGCTCCTCCACCAAGGCTTGAGTCTTGTCCCGGCCATGGTGCCCGACAGACCCTCCTCCGTGGATCTCCCAAACAAGGAAGTCTTGGATTGAGGTCTTGGGAACGCACAACTTTGGCCCAAGAAACAAAAACTCATCCCTTAGGGTATAAAGGGGATGACTCAAAGGGTCTATACTAAGCTCAGAATATATGCTTGAAAAATCAGGGCATTCTAAGTATTCATGCTTCATGCGATCAAATCCAACTACTCGAACAGATAATTTTTGCACAAGTAAAGTTACCCTACTCAAAGCATCAGCAACTTTGTTTTCAGTTCCAGACTTATGTTTTAAAACAAAAGTATGCTGTTGAAGGTATTCTACCCACTTAGCATGCCTAGCATTTAGTTTCTTTTGAGCACTCAAAAAAGATAAAGCCTGGTGGTCATTGTTCAAAATAAATTCATTATGTATTAAATAGTGTCTCTAATGTCTTGAGGATTGAACTACAGCATATAACTCCTTATCATAGGTGGTATATCTTTGCTTAGCCTCATTTAACTTTTCACTAAAATAGGCTACTAGATGGCCCTCCTGACTAAGGGTACCTCCTATACCTACTCCTGAGGCATCACAATCCACTATGAAGACTTTAGAAAAGTCAGGCAATCTCAAAACTAGGGCAATGGTCATTCTAGCCTTAAGTTCTTCAAACACTCTATTAGCAGACTTAGGCCAACTGAACTCACCTAGTTTCATACAATTGGTTATAGGGGCCACTATGGTGCTAAAGTTTCTAATGAATCTCCTATAGAAGGCAGCTAGACCATGAAAGCTCCTAATCTCAGTCAAGGTTTTGGGTTCAGGCCAGTCTAAGATGGCTTGGATCTTGCTAGGGTCAGCTTGAAGTCCTTGGTCAGATACTATGAAGCCTAAGAAGACAACCCTAGGGGAGAGGAAAGAACAATTTTTCAGGTTAAGGTATAGCTTTTCTTCCTGAAGTAAGTCTAGGGTTTTCCTAAGGTGTTCCATGTGTTCTTCTTGGGTCTTGCTATAAATTAGGATGTCATCAAAGTAAACTACTAAGAATCTTCCTATATAAGGCTTCAAGACTTGGTTCATCAATCTCATAAAGGTTGAGGGGGCATTAGAGAGATCAAAGGGCATGACTAGCCACTCATATAAACCATCCTTAGTCTTAAAGGCTGTCTTCCATTCATCCCCAAGTCTTATCCTAACTTGATGGTATCCACTTCTAAGGTCTAGCTTGCTAAACCACTTAGAACCTACAGCATGTCAAGCATGTCATCTAATCTTGGGATGGGAAATCTATATTTGATGGTTATCTTGTTCATTGCCCTACAGTCTATACACATGCGCCAGCTTCCATCCTTCTTTGGGGTAAGAAGGGCTAGGACTGCACATGGGCTAAGACTTTCCCAAATGAAACCTTTATCTAGAAGTTCATCTACTTGCCTCTTGAGCTCTTGATGCTCAGTTGGGTTCCTCCTATAATGAGGCAAGTGTGGGAGAGTGGAACTCGGGACAAGGTCTATGGCATGTTGGATTTCTCTAAGGGGAGGTAGGCCATTGGGAAGTTCATCTCTAGTGAGCTCAGAGTACCTTGAGAGTAGGGTCTCAACTTCTATGGGTATAGGTGACTCCTCATCTGGGTTGGTTTCCTTAATGACTAGGGAGTACACTTGTTTGGACTCTAAGCAATCTTGGGTGAAGGCATGGGACCTTATGAGTTGGATGGTAGGTTTGGGTTCCTTAGGTTCTTCTATCCTACCCTTATTAGTGGAAGTCGTAAGTTCCTTATGCATGGAAGGCTTCAGTTTGATCTTTTGCCCATCGTGGCTAAAGACATAGGTGTTAGTCCGACCGTAGTGGATAACATCCATGTCAAATAACCAAGGGCGACCAAGTAAGACTTGGGCGACATCCATGGTTATAACATCACACCAAATCTTGCGTTGGTAGATGGCAAACTGAAGAGGCACTAAGCACCTATGGGTAACTAGGACACTAGACTGGTTGACCCAGGATATGCTATAGGGACTAGGGTACGGTTCTGCCTTAAGGTTGAACTTCACTAAGGCTGTGTGGGAGACTGCGTTCAGACTACCTCTCCCATCTATCACTACTTTGCACATGTTGCCATTGCATTTCGTGTAGGTGTGGAAAATACTGGTCCTACGCCAGTCCTCAGTTGGGATAGGTTTGATTAGGGTGCACCTAACCACTCCTAAGGTGTCTTGGGTTTGCTCTTCACCACTATCATAGACTAACTCTTCACATATCATACATCCAGAATCAGGGTTATGGGTTTCTTCGTGGTTTTCCTCATAGGTTTCCTCATGCTTCTCTTCACCTAAGTATAGGACTCTCTTGCAGCAATCTTTCATATAGTGTCCTACTTGTTGACAAGCATGGCAGACCAGTCTATTGGATTCTTGGGGTTGTTGATGTTGGTGCCTTGGGTTGGGAGCTTGAGGGGTTTGAAGTAGGGGTCCTAGGATAAGTTCTAGGGGAACTAACTTCTCTCCTAAAAGCTCTCTTTAGGTTTTCCTCCACCTCTAAGGCTCTTTGGTAGGCAATTTCTCTAGACTCTATTTGGAAATAGGTCATTCCTCTTTTGATCTCGGGCCTAAGTCCATTCTTATATCTGCTAAGGGAGACATGGGACTCTTCATGGATGCCACTCCTTAAAAGGAGCTCATCAAACCTAGTGGTGTAATCGGTGACAGATTGGCTACCTTGGACTAGGATCATGGCTTCATCAATTATCTTGAGTTGGAAGTAAGGAGGGACATACTTTTCCCTAAGCTTGTCTTGCATATCTTCCCATCTCTCAATAGGAGCGTGCCTAAACATTTCTTGGTTCCTCTCTATACTTGTCCAGTATAATCTAGCTGTACCCTCTAAGAGACAATGGGTGAACCTAACTTTGGAATGATTAGGCATCATGCTCCAATCGAAGTAACGTTCAAGCTTGTCTACCCAGTCTAAGAACTCTCTTGGGTCAAGGGAACTGCTAAAGGTAGGGGGTGTGAGTTTGATGTTGCATTGCACATCGTCCTCCCTAGGTCTTTGGTAGGGGCAAGCATGTTGCTCTTCCCACTCGGGCTCATGGGTTCTCCTTTGATGATCCCTATTGTCTTGGGGATACTCACCTAAGATGGTTCACTTGCATGTTGGCTCGGGGGTCTATCATCTCTAGGAATTTCATTGTCTTGGGATCTAGATCTAAGGTCTATAACTTCATCCCGAAGTTCCATAAGCATGTTAAACATCATTTCCATCCTATCCATCTCATTAGGATTAGGGTTGTTATTATAATTTGCACCGGATCTAGTAGTCATGGTAGGAAATTGTTTTGAAAAAAATTGTAGTTTTCAAAATAAGGCTCCTAAATATTCTGATAGATGTAATAGCCAATTATGAAAACCACTTTCTTTAAAACACCTAGGTCCAAAGAAAGTCTTAGAAGTCAAAAATTAGTTTTTGAGGCTAAAAATCTATTCTAAAAAGGGCTCTGATACCAAACTGATGGCAGTGGTTCACTCACAAACAGGATGCATTCAAACGACGCTTTGAGAAAATAGTTTTTTTTGTAGTTTTAGAATAAAAGCTGTGATTACTTCTAAAACGGATTTGGAAAATATATTTTTGTATTTTGTAAATAGGGAAAACCGAAATTATATCTACTTGCAAAATTTAAGAACTTGAAATAAAGACTATAATTAAACACTCACCTTGGACCCCTTGAGAATAGAAGGGGTCACCTTCCCATTCTTCACCGGTCCAATGGTTGATGGCAACGAAGTAGGGCCCTATGAGCTTACACACATGCATTCATTACAAGCCCACACATGCATGGGTGAGTGTTAAGAAAATAGATGTCCAGCAGTGATAAAAGATCAAGAGGGGAGATAGGCTCCCAAGTTCTCTTGCTAACAAGATTAGGACTATCTAGTTTAAAGGCGGGGTGGAAGAGAAGAAATCTTGCACCAATTGAAGTTCTCCAATCCTTGCGCCCTCCTGCAATAAGCACTTGAATTAGTGTAGAAACAAGTTCTAGAATTTAAGGAAGGGAGAGGGGAAAGAACTTAGCCGAATTGAAGTCTTCTTGATGTCTTTCTTCATGATGGCCGAGAGTGATGGAACTTCCAAGGGTCTTTGTTGCTTTGCCGAGATCAAGGGCTGATGGTTCTTCCTTAGAGTCTCGCCAAGGGTGTGCAAAGGTACTTCAAGGAGTTGAGGGCGTAGAGGACTTGAGAGGAAAGGGGAGAAGGGAAAGGGCTCGGCCCTTTAGAGAGGAGGGAGGTAGAAAATCTAGGCGACTCAAGCACCAATGCTAACACAAGAAAATTTCATCTAGGCAACTAATCAACAACAAGAGAGGGATTACACCTTATAGGCTAATCAAGCCAAGGGCAAGGGTGGCATTTCACCCTAGGCACAATTACAAAGATAAGGAAGAAAATTAATACTCTATTAAAACCTTTCCTTAGGAATTTTGAATTTTGAATCATCCATTCGGTTTGCTCTTTGATGTGGCCGAATTCTTCTTGAGCTCCTTCCTTAATTGCTTGGATGTTAATGCGTCTTCACACAACGAATTCTTTGAATTTGAAAACTTTCCTTCAAGTGCTTGGGCGGCTAGGAAAGCTTCCAAAGGTGGCTCCACAAATTGGGGATCTAGATGGAATCCCATGATTTGTGGATCTTGATTGATCTTGATGAATGGCACATTGAAAGCTCCCTCAAATGGCAAGTTTGTGGGCTGGTTATTTTGCGATCGAATCCTCCTCCAAGGTGGCGCCTTGGGCTGATTTGGGAAGGCGGAGTTGCATTCAATACATGCTCCTTCAACTTGATGTCTCTAGTTGAGATGGTTGAAGTGCTTGATAGCCCGAAAGGGAACACTACAAGTCTGGCACGCGTATACCTTGGACTAATCCCCGTCAATGGCGCCAAAAACTTGATAGGCTTCCGCAAGTGCACGGAACTATCGAAGTAATAAAGAAAAGTATCGAATCCACAGGGACCTAATTGTTAAGTACCAAATATTGGTATTCTTACTAGCAAAGCGAACCAATTCTAGTGCAAACTAATAATGGAAAACACACGAACTCAGATAATCAGAGAGATAAATTGGGACTTAGGGTTTCATCCTCCTTGATTCCAATGACTAGACATAAATAAAAGAGTCGTCAGTCTAATTCTACCGTGACAAATACACAATTTACTTGATAAAGGTATTGTCTCACATTCGTACAGACAATCATGCAGATAACCGATCCTCACTTTCGTGCAAGATCCATTCTCAATGCTGTAGATAAGTAAATCATCAATCAAAGAACTCAAGATCACTTTCGTGCATCCGAATTCTAGGTTGATAATCTCAAGCGGAAGCACAAGGATCACTTTCGTGCATCCAGGCCTCAACACTAGTTTTACTCATGGATCTCCAATGTTCCGATCCTCACTTTCGTGCAAGATCTCAATGTTTGAGAAATAGACTCGATCGATAAATTCATATTACTATCATGGCAATTAATCTACTAGAACAGATCAAATTGGATCTAACCTAAGAAAGGGATTCTAACATGCAATTCTAGAGGTCCAAGATCTCAAGCAAATCACCTTTCAGTCTCTTTGTGAAAACTCTAAAAACATACTTAGTAACATGGACTTATAGAGAGTCTAAGCACAATTATCACATGAGTAAAATTATCATGGCAAAGTTATCATGACGAAAAAGAAGATTATCTAATCATTAAAAATCAAGGGGATTACACCCCATGTCCCAAAAGAGTATTAAGCTTGCATGGAGAAAGAGATACAATAAATCATAATCTTAGAGTAATTAGAAAAGAAAAAGAAAGGAGAAACAACGTTACAACACGGGTGTAATGTAAATTACACCCGTAATTTCGTGATGACTAGCGCTGTCACCACTGTTTTATTGATTCCTCCTCCGATTGGACTCCAAACTCTCTAAAACATCTCTGGCATCTTTCCCTCCTCCAGGCGAAGCTTCTGAGTGCAAATCATGGCCTGAGGTGCCCTCTACGCCTCTCGGCGTGAGGCCAAATCCTAGCCGCCTCTCTTGCTATTTCTCCCTTGATACTGGATAAAAATTCCCTCTTCCACTTCATACGCCTTCTCCTCATAAAGATGGGTCCGCCACAATTTTCGGATTTCGATTTGGAGCTCTGGATCAAAAGTTATGGCCCGCGCAAGATTCGGACTCGTAAAAATCGCGTTTTTGACAGGGAATTACGGCAGTGTAATATCTCACGGCAGTGGCATAAAATCGGCTGAGTGTTCTGTTCTAGAAACGCTGGAAAATACAGCACCATAATTTGGTTTACGGCCGTGCCATAAAATCGGCTGAACTCTCTGGTCGGATTCGTCGGGGAAATACGGCCCGTGTAATTCTTTACGGCAGTGCCGTAATTTCGGCAAAAGTCTCTATTCAGAAAGTGCCCCAAAATACGGCCGTGTAAATCCTTACGGCGGTGCTGTATTTTTGCGAAAACCATCTGTTTGGAAAATCACCAAAATACGGCCGTGATCTCGATAATACGGTAGCCGTGAAAAATACGGTACCATAAAATCCCTTACGGCACCGCCGTATTTTGGTCTTTAGCCCCGATTTGCGTGAAAATTCTTGTGTGACCTCCTCTTGATGATGGTAACTCTTCCATGTCTTTGATTTTGCTTGAAAATGCCCAAAATAGTGCCTTTTTGCCTAAAAATCATGAAAAACCAAAATAGAAGTAGACTTTGTAATATTCGATGAATTTAGCATGAAAACAAGTAAAAGATCTTCAATTTAGCATGAAAAGATATCTAAAATGATACAAAATATACTACATATTTTGGTGTCATCAAACACATAAGGCTCAAACTTTGCTTGTCCTCAAGCGAAAATCAAATTTTGAAGTCAAAATTTGATCACAAGAATAACCTTTTCATGCTCAATAAATTTCTAAAATATAATCATCAATGAAAAAATCCATCAATTGTTTCACAAAACTTCAAGTAAACATATCATCCTTAGAACTTAACCCTTTAGATCTACAATTCAATCAAATAAAACTTTGTAACTTGTATAATAAATAGAATTTTCAATCTAATGATTTCACCCAGTTTTCAGTTCAAATCTATCATGCTTTTGTTTGCAGGAATTAGGTTTCCAAGATCTCTTTCCACACATGATTT
This sequence comes from Costus lasius, assembly GCA_027563935.2. Lineage (NCBI taxonomy): Eukaryota > Viridiplantae > Streptophyta > Magnoliopsida > Zingiberales > Costaceae > Costus > Costus lasius. The sequence continues at coordinate 56,109,330 of CM050454.1, read as the reverse complement.
TTTTTATTTTATTTATTTTTGTGAAGATGGCATGTACCCACTTAGATACACACTTTTTATTTTTGAGTTCAACTCTTGTCTTCGGTACCACTATCAATTTTACACAGTGCCAAGTAGAGGAGTCTTATTATTTTTCACTCTCATTATTTTTCATGCATAGACTTCAACCCATCTCTTAGGTACCACTGTCAATTTTACACAGTGCCAAGTAGGGGAGTCTCTCACTATTTTTATGGATCTTGGCTTCTTATTTCCCAACAAATAGCAAAATAGACTAAACATCTACTAGGTTGATCAATTGACATCAATTCAATAATCATACTCATATACTCATTTTATTCAAAAGAATAGTTTCACCTTTAGATCTTATTCTTCAAATAATACATCTACCCAAAATTTCATGCATCAACCAATGTCAAATTTCAAAAATAGATATGCATTGAAGAAATAAATCTAACATGATAGGGTTTTTCTCTAATCACAAGTATAAATACTCACATCATCAAGGAAGATATTTTATCAATAGAAATTTTATAAATAAATCTTGCCATCATATAGTAGAAAGTGGATCATATGCTTTCATCAATCTTAACAATAAATTTGAATAATATCATCATCAAAATAGTGAGTTCCATATATCCATAAAATCATTTTTCAAGAGAAAACCAATGAGTAGTATAAATATGATAAAGTCAAAGATGCACTATAAGGAATAGTCATTAATAAGAGAGTGCAAGTGATACTCACAAAACCATATAGATCATGCTCAATCATTGTCAGGTCAATGCAGTTGGGTCCAAAGATGTGCCTTTTGAAAATTTTCTGCAAAATTTAAGCTATATAAGGCTCAGACCAAAAACAGTCTCAAAAATAATAAAAATAAAAATAATTCTCTCAAAGAAAAATCAGAGATATTATCGAGGGTCTAGAAGAGTGCTGGTGGAATAGATGCTAGCTGAAAAGCTGCTAGCAATGATGGTGATGGCGCCGACATAAGGGTGAGTAATCTCTAGTGGCCTGCTAGAGAATACAGTCCTGGAGGTGAGATCGTCAGGCTATGGAAGATAATCCTGCATAGATGAAAAATATCAGAGTCAATAATAAAGATTCTGCTGCAAAAAATAAAATCATATCATGGAATAAGAGGCAGTAAAAGAAATAAGAATCTGCTGGTGGTATGATCCAGTGTCGACGGCTGGAAATAGTGATGTCAGAGGCAGATGCAGTGGTAGCTAGAGATGCTGCAAATCTGGAGAAGAAGCTATAACAGGTAGAAAGCAAATCAAGCAGTTTTTGATTTTTTTTTGAAAAGTAGCCATACCCAAAAATAAGATTTACTGATCCAAAAAGAAAACAGACAAAACCATGAAGTAGAATAAAACTTGATCTTTCCAGGCATGTGAAAAATAAAGGGTCAAAATCTACCATGAATTTAGGGTATCAGCAGAAAGAAGGTTACTTAGATTACAAAATGAAAAACTGCACAAAATCTAATCAGAATCAAAAAGTTGCTATGTGTTCTAGGACAATCCATGGACTTTAAAATTCAGCAAAAACATCCAAATAATAGACAAAGATGAGTACTTCCATGTCGTGCCATAGATTAAAATTTTTCTCAACCCAGTTCCTTAAAATCGCAGCGAGAAAACACCTACTCAATAAGCAGAAAGCAGTTTTGAAATACGGTACCGTAATATTCTTTACGGCAGTGCCGTATTTTGCAAAGAACTCTCGGGTAAGAAATAATCAGGAAATACGGTACCGTGGAATTGTTTACAATACTGCCGTAAAAATAAAAAAAATTTTGGATTGAAAGCATTCGAAATTACGGCACGTGAAGTAAAAAATGGTCAGGAAATACGGTACCGTAAAAGAAATATGGTACCGCCATAAAATACAGAAAACTCTTGGGAGAAGAAATCAATACAGATTACGGGCGTAAACTAGATTACATCAGTGCTGTATTTTGCGCAAAATTTGATTTTCCTACAAAAATAAAAGCAAAATTAATTCTAAAAATAAATTAAAATAAAAGAAACTAAACTAAGATAAAAGTGCTTGGGTTGCCTCCCAAGAAGCGCTAATTTTTAGGTCCATAGCTTGACCAAAAATCAATATCATGGTGAAGTAGGTGAATTAGTTCCAAAGTATAAAGCATATAATTTTCTGCAGTTCCCTTTTCCAAACAGTTTAGCCACTAATCCAAATATCCAGAATTCAAGACAAATCATGATCAATGTGGCTTTCTCGAATATGCAGAAATTATAATCATAATTTTTAATTCCAGTCAAAGTAATCTTTATGATCTTTCTATGTTTATCAAAAAGCAAAATCATAAGTCCTTTCTTCAAATTAATATTTTCAATGGAAATAACAAAAGGACTTTGATCAAAATAGTCAAGTATTGGATCATCATAATAATGTTTATGTCTTTCATTAGGCTTCTCAATAAAAATCAATTTTTCAAATTCATCAAAAGATTCAACAAAAGATAAGGGCAAAACATCAGAGTGAGATTCATCAGTGTTTGTAACATTCAAATCTTTCTCAACTTCCTCATGTTCATCATCAAACAATTTTTTAATATCAAAATTATCAACAAAATCAAGATGAGACTCTTCAAAATTAATTTCCTCATGCTTCCCCACAAATAATTCATCATCAGAAGAGTCAAAATCAGAATCATATGAAAAAGAATTAATAGAATCAGAGTTGACCACAAGAGGTTTATCATTAACTTCAAAAATATCACCAAAATCACAGTGGGGCTCATCAATGTCTATAATTTTTGAACCTTCATCATGCTCATCAGATTTAACCATAAACAAGATATTATCAAAAGCAGAATTATCATCAAAAGAAGGTTCTTCAATTTCAATTTTCTCAATCTTTTCCTCAAATAAACTATCAGATAAATCAATATCAAAATTTTCAACAACAGAGTGAGATTCATTAAAGTTCACATAAGGCTCAATCTCAAAATAATCATAATCACAGGGGGATTTTTCTAGTTCAAGTTCCTCAGTATCAAATTCAAATTGTGGTTCAGAAACAAGATCATAGCAATCATCATATAAAGAAGTCCGGTTTTCCCATCTATAATACAGTTGATCTTGTTCTTGACATGATAAATTTGGTTTTAAAAATGGGCAATCAGAGGAATAATGATCAGGATATCCACAAATAACGCAATATTCAGAAGAACAAGATTGCATATAAGAGTTAAATTGATCTACAAGAGAATTACCTTTTGGCATGTATACCTCACCTCTTTTAGTTGCCCAGGAGTTGTGATTAAAAGACATGTTTTCAAATCTATCAAGAACAGAAAGATAAACCAACACCAATCAATCAAATTTTTTTTTTATTTTTTTTATTTTTCAAAATATAGAAAAAAATAGAAAATCTAAAACACAAGCAAATTCACAAATCTTCAGATATCACAGTTCTATCACAACTGTGAAAATCCAAAACCTGCAAAAAGAAAAAAAACAAAGTTAAATCTAAGACAAAAATACTTAGTCTAGCAAAACTAACAACTATTTTGATATTAACAAAACTAAGGTCCCCCGGCAACGGCGCCAAAAACTTGATAGCCCAAAAGGGAACACTATAAGTCTGGCACGCGTATACCTTGGACTAATCCCCGGCAACGGCGTCAAAAACTTGATAGGCTTCCGCAAATGCACGGAACTATCAAAGTAATAAAGAAAAGTATCGAATCCACAGGGACCTAATTGTTAAGTACCAAATAGTGGTATTCTTACTAGCTAAGCGAACCGATTCTAGTGCAAAGTAATAATGGAAAACACACGAACTCAGATAATTAGAGAGATAAATTGGGACTTAGGGTTTCATCCTCCTTGATTCTAATGATTAGACCTAAATAAAAGAGTCGTCAGTCTAATTCTACCATGACAAAGACATAATTTACTTGATAAAGGTATTGTCTCACACAATCATGCAGATAACCGATCCTCACTTTCGTGCAAGATCTATTCTCAATGCTGTAGATAAGTAAATCATCAATCAAAGAACTCAAGCTCACTTTCGTGCATCCGAATTCTAGGTTGATAATCTCTAGCAGAAGCTCAAGGATCACTTTCGTGCATCCAAGCCTCAACACTAGTTTTACTCATGGATCTCCAACGTTCCGATCCTCACTTTCGTGCAAGATCTCCACGTTTGATAAATAGACTCGATCCATAAATTCATATTACTATCATGGCAATTAATCTACTAGAACAGATCAAATTGGATCTAACCTAAGAAAGGGATCCAAACATGCAATTCTAGAGGTCCAAGTTCTCAAGAAAATCACCTTTCAGTCTCATTGCGAAAACTCTAAAAACATACTTAGTAACATGGACTTATAGAGAGTCTAAGCACAATTATCACATGAGTAAAATTATCATGGCAAAGTTATCATGACGAAAAAGAAGATTATCTAATCATTAAAAATCAAGGGGATGACACCCCATGTCCCAAAAGAGTATTAAGCTTGCATGGAGAAAGAGATACAATAAATCATAGTCTTAGAGTGATCAGAAAACAAAAAGAAAGGAGAAACAACGTTACAACACGGGTGTAATGTAAATTACACCCGTAATTTCGTGATGAACAGCGTTGTCACCGCTGTTTTGTTGATTCCTCCTCTGATCAGACTCGAACCACTTTGAAACTTCTGTGGCATCTTTCTCTCCTCCAGGCGAAGCTTCTGAGTGAAAATCACAACCTGAAGTGCCCTCTACGCCTCTCGGCACAAGGCCAAACCCTAGCCACCTCTCTGGCGATTTCTCCCTCGATACTAGATAAAAATTCTCTCTTCCACATTGTATGCCTTCTCCTATTAAAGGCGAGTCCACCACAATTTTCAGATTTAGATTTGGAGCTCTGGATCAAAAGTTATGGCCCGCGCAAGATTTAGACACGTAAAAATTATGTTTTTGACTGGGAATTACGGCAGTGTAATATCTCACGGCAGTGCCGTAAAATCGGCTGAGTGTTCTGTTCTGGAAATGCTAAAAAATATGGCACTGTAATTTGGTTTACGGCCGTGCCGTAAAATCGGCTGAACTCTCCGGTCGGATTCGTTGGGAAAATACGGCCCGTGTAATTCTTTATGGCAGTGCCGTAATTTCGGCAAAAGTCTCTGTTCAGAAAGTGCCCCAAAATATGGCCGTGTAAATCCTTACGGCGGTGCCGTATTTTCGCAAAAACCTTCTGTTTGGAAAATCACCAAAATACGGCCGTGATCTCGATAATACAGTAGCCGTGAAAAATACAATACCGTAAAATCCCTTACGGCACTACCGTATTTTGGTCTTTTGCCTCGATTTGCGTGAAAATTCTTGTGTGACCTCCTCTTGATGATGGTAACTCTTCCATGTGTTTGATTTTGCTTGAAAATGCCCAAAATAGTGCCTTTTTGCCTAAAAATCATGAAAAACCAAAATAGGAGTAGACTTTACAATATTCGATGAATTTAGCATGAAAACAAGCAAAAGATCTTCAATTTAGCATGAAAAGATATCTAAAATGATACAAAATATACTACATATTTTGGTGTCATCAGTGCTTCATTCCATAATTGGAGCTCCACTTGAATGGTTTAGCTTGAGCTTCTTTTGTGTCCCTTGAGCTAGCTTTAGCCGGCCAATTTAGTTGCAAAAACAAGTAGACCATCCTAGAAAGTAAAGCATAACCTAGTAGTACAAGGTTCAGTAGAACTTATTCCTACAGGTTGCAAATAAGGAAAGAAAGAAGGGGGTGGCCTAAGAGGGAAAGCCATATCTGGTGGGCTTCCTCCTAGTCCTACTAGACCTTCTAGGAGCAGGGTTGGCCCTTCCATCACACTATGAAGTTTTAACTTGGTGTCTCAAGATAAAATTCATAGTGATAGAGGTGTATTTATCCTTTGACTTGAGAGAGATTGTGTCTCTATATAGTAAGAGGTATGCTTTGATACATCTAATGCCTCGCCGTAAAAGGGATGTCATAACAGTTGTCATTGGGCGTACTGATGTCGTCCGCAAGTGCACGACAACGTCAAAGTAATAAAAATACCAATCCCACATAGACCAATGACCAAGTACTGGCTCTACTTAAGATCGTTAGCTAGACAAATCGATAAATGGGTTCGATTTAATCTAAACTAAGATGTATGAATAGCATAACACAACGCGGATGTAATCAAATTTTTGGAAATTCATGATTTAGGGTTCACCACTCTATGTTTCATGACTTATTAAAATTAGAGAAATCTAAGAAAGATTTACTTTGTTGAAGGGGATTTATCCACATGTACAGATTGCCCCCTCTCAGTAGTACAATTCGGTGTCTATCCGAATTAATCCCCTAATCTCGTGATTATTAACTCGAAATAGACCCAATGGGTTCTTTATAAATCTATAAAATCCCTCAAGTCTATTCGAACTACTCTAGTGATCGAATTAACTTATCCAAAAAATTGTAAATCCAACGTCGCAATTCACCTCTCAGTAATTCTTGCGACGTCTAAGACATGCAAATCATGGATAGTAATTAACTTGTAATTAACACAACAATAGTTGAATCTAACACCAGCAAATGACTTTAATAGATCATAGTAAACAATCAAGTCATGAAAACATTGATGGTTATATCCTCAATCTTGAATAAAAGTTTTACGCTGATATGATCAACATATTCACGTTATAGAAATCCATGTTTGATTATAAAATTGGCAAATAAAATATAAAATCAACTAAGGAGGACAAGGATTAAGGCTCCCTGATGAAGATCGACGCCAACAATCCAAGAAATCAAAGTTTTTCCAGTGAAGATTCGCCGTTTGCCCTAGTTCTCTCCTCTTCATTGATTTCGCCTTGAAAATCCTTGAAAAAGTCCTAATAATCGGTCCAAAGCCTCCTTATATAGTTCTCCACCCTTAGAATAGGTTTTCCCCAATTTCTGGTGTGAAACGGAATCGAATTGGGCAAAAAATTGAGTCTAATGCGAGTTGGGGGGAAGAAAACACGGTCGTGAAAATAAATACGAGCCTGTCATATTTTTCTCTATGTCTTTTGGAATTAATGCCCGATAGAAATACGATCATGAAAATAAATACGGCTTTGCCGTATTTCTTTCTATGGATTTTTCTCATCAAAATATGGCCGTAATTTTTATCATAGTACTGCTGTATTTCTTTATGTGGATTTTTCTCATCAAAATACGATCGTAATTTCTATCATGGTATTGTTGTATTTCTTTTTGTTGATTACTGATATTTTTGTGTTGAAGAAAATATGACTGCGACAAATATCACAGGTCGTGCTGTATTTATTTCTATGTTCTTCCAAACATACAGCCATGAAAAAAAAATATGACAAAAGTGAAAAAAGGTGAAGATTCTGAACTGTGACAAAAGTGAAAAATACGGCTATGACAAATATCACAGGCCGTGCTATATTTCTTTCTGATATTTTTTATGGCACAAAATTTGATAGGCAGCTTCGTCTTGACTTGTAGAATTCATCTGTGCACTTGGATCATTCAAAATCTATCAAATTTTGGTTGCTTTTACCTAAAATATGACAAAAGTGAAGAAGGTGAAGATTCCGAACAAACAAAAGGATTTAAGTCAAAATAAGTGGAAATATGATAAAAATAGGAGAGATTATGCATAAAAAGTATAGTAAAAATACTATAGGCATACGTGACATCAAATCTTTCTAGACTTAAACTTTTGCTTGAGGACAAGAAAATCAATAGATCGAAGAACAATGCAAAGTATAGAAAAATATAACTTTCTTATGAAAAATAAATTTTTAAAACATACTTACTCATAATAATTTTCAACTCATGCTACATAAAATTCAGATGAACACACCATTCTCAGAATTTAATCCTTAAGGTCCACAATCTTAACCAAATAAAACTTCGCAACTTGTATAATAAATAGAATTTCAATCTCATGAATTCACCTGCGTCTCAGTTTAAATCTAAAATACTTTTGTTTACAGGAATGAGATATCCAAAAATATTTTTCTCTAATATATTTTTTTATCATCCCTCTTATATATATATATATATATATATATATATATATATATGCCTTTATCATTCTCTAAATCGAATACCACCTTTTTTTTTGTAGTGATGAATTTAGAGTACATTGGCCACTTAGCCAATGTATTAGAACTCATATCTTATTGGAAAGCAAAATTGAGATTCATAGCCTAAGATAGAGGAGTTAATGTCAAACAATTTATTCTTTGGTATGTATAGACATAGATATATACTTTTATATGGACTTCAACTCTTGTGTTCGGTACTACTACCAATTTTTTGTAGTGCTAAGTAGAGGAGTCATTCTCTCTTCCTTTTTTTAATATATTTCTGGATTTTGGACTCTTTCTTCCCAACAAATAACATAATAGGTCAAACATCAACCTAGGCTAATCAATCAATGTTAATTTAGCAAATGATACTCATAAAGTTGTTTTATTTGAAAAAATTGCTTCCCTCTCAAATTGCATTCATCAAACAACATATCTACTATAACCTTATGCATCAATTGTTAAAAAATTTTAACGAGATGATATACATTGAAGAAATAAATTCAACACAAGAAGAATTTCTCCATCCACAAGCATTAATTTATACATGAACAACAAGATGCACATCATACATCATCAAAGAGAAATACTCATGATTCATCAATACTAAACAAAACATTCATCATTACCCATAGAAATCCACATAATAACCAAATTCACATGATAGCCAAATCACAAAAATTATCTTAGTTCCACAAATAGATAATGCATGCACATCTTGGATAACATCAAGTGCCTTTTCCAGGAGGCATCTCTGTCGGTATACTTCTGCAGACAATGCTTGGAATCCTTGATCTTGGGCAAAAGACTAAAAACTCTAAGGCTGCGTTGTACCACGGGAAGAAGAACTAGCCCTATGTGGTGGAGAATCCATACTCATGCCAAAGAGGTCGCTACTCCCACCCCAAGTAGGTGGTGGTGGTGCTGAGTTGAGTGGTTCAGGAACCAAAATGTATAGTATATTTTCTGTCATTTCATTGCTATTTTTGTGTCATATTTATACTACTTTGCTTATTTTCATGCCTTTTTTTATCAAATATTGCGTAACCTACTTCTTTTCTGGGTTTTCATGTTTTTTAGGTAAAAAAGACCTATTATTGTTGGATTTTGGAAGATTTGAGCACACCAATGGATTATAGACGCCGAGATGAAGCTGCCAGTCAATTTTCATGCAAATCAGAGCTTTAGACGGAATTACAGTAGGGTCGTAATTCATATTACGGTATTGTAATTTCGAGTAGTGCCATAATAACGGACCACTGCCATAATTTGGGTCAGTTTTCATACAGAAAGTTTTGCAGAAATTACGGCACTATCGTAATCATTTCCACGGTGCCGTGTTTTTTAGTGATTTCTGATCCGAGAGATTTGGAGAAAATACGGTACTTGAAGGGTCCCCTTCAAGGGGGAGCGCAAGCGGATAAAACCCCTTTCAAGAGGGGGGGCCGAAAACCCTAAACAAGGGGGCGCATGCATTTTGCTAGGGTTTCAAGAATTCAATCGCTTATGTGCTCATATGATCAACTATAATATTTCATTAGATCAAGAATGTGATCATACCAATGCCATAGATCGGATGTCGGCTTGGAAGCAAAGTTCAAAGAGAACTTCTCCAAAGGAATCGCACACAAGAAGAAGAAGGCCTACACCTTGAACGTCCCTTGTGCTAGCAAGGCTCCAAAGTATCCCTTGTCGCGTGAAGGAGATTTGGAGATCAAGCTTGGCGAGAGCAACCTGCCTCCTCTTCTCGTCCGAATTCTTTCACCTCCAAGGATGAACATTGAGAAGAGAGGAGTGAAGTCGAGCGTTCAAAAATGCTTTGGCGTTAAGGTGAAGTCGCCTTCAATACTTTCCATAAATGGAAGAGATGAAGCTATGCGCCCATTACCAAACCAAAACGCCTAACCCCTTGAACCAAGCGTTCACCCTTGTGAACCGGTTCAAGCCACTTCAATCCATTTCAATTTGGTTCAAGAACCAAATTAAACCAGCCCAAGCCATGGTCTAGATCTCATTGAACCAATGGTTCAATATCTAACCGTTGATCTCGTGATACTCTTGATCTCACCGATCTAGCATCAATACTCTCGATCGAAGCTTACCGATCTCAAGTCCCAATCAATCAAACATGATCAGACCAGATCTCACTTACAATCAGAGCCTCTATCCCTTTAAACTGAACCCAAACAATTCATTCCACACGATCTGACTTAAGTAAGCCATATCATCAAATTGTGCGACCCTGAGGGTTTCCTTTAAATGTCGGTAACGATAACTTTTGTTATCATGATCAGTGAGGGGTATCTAGCAACACATCACTGTCTCCCGATATAAAGGAAAGAGTCTTCCAAGACTTCACCCAAACCACAGCACAAGTGTGAATCAACTTCACTAGGCATACATGTGTCCTTTGCCAATGGATGTTCTTATTGGACAAGCGGGTCAAGCTTGTAACTCCAATACGATGAGCATGATTAGATCAGATGAACATAGTCATCTGGGTATGGCCATACACTATCCCAATCATCTCATATAGGGGGGCCCTTTAGAACATCACACTCCTTAAACAAGGAGACGGCAATCCTATGTCTATCACTAGTGCCCTAACCTGATTCAAGCTCACCATCCAAGATAGTCTATAATCATTATGTTTCAAATGATATTGAACTACCTCAAGACAATGACAATCATCATTTAGAAACACAAGTGATCTCAAGTCAGAGGACATGTGCCACTTGGTGCTTACAAGGATCATTCACATTGTGACAAGCAATTGAATATCCTAGTAGGGTTTGTCCAGTACATCCAATGTACCCATGAGTCTACATCTTATTCCATGCTCGAAGCATCCTATAAGATTAGAACACATATTAGTCTCAATCATATCAAGGCTGTCTCATGTTTACCAAGATATCTCGACTAAGGACATATGCATGTCAGCCTAGCTGAACAGCTTTGAGACATTATTCAGAAGTACACTTATTACAGCAGACAAGGTAGCAACCTGAATAATAACCATGCCTTTATAAACATAAGAGTTTATTACATGATACTTATACAATCCCAAGGCCTCAAACATTAGCCTTAAGGGCATACCCCAACAATCTCCCACTTGCACTTAATCTAATGGTTGAGAAATCTCAAACCCATATTATTACAGTGCTTCTCATGCTTCTGCTGCGCCAGAGGCTTGGTAAGCGGGTCTGCCAGATTGTCATCTGTATGAACCTTGCATATTTTGATCTCGCCACGATCAATGATCTCCCGGATCAAGTGAAACCGTCTCTGTATGTGCTTGGACTTCTGGTGCGACCGTGGTTCCTTTGCTTGTGCGATTGCTCCAGTGTTATCACAGAAGATAACCAAAGGATCTGCACTCGAAGGAACAACACCAAGTTCTCTCACGAACTTACGAATCCACACTGCCTCCTTGGATGCTTCCGAGGCTGCAACATACTCGGCTTCTGTTGTGGAATCAGCAACAGTTGACTGTTTGAAACTCTTCCACACCACTGCTCCACCATTCAAGCTAAAAACATAGCCTGATTGCGATCGGAAATCATCCTGGTCCGACTGGAACGAAGCATCAGTATATCCTTCAATACTGAGTTCTTCCTGACCACCATATATCAAGAACATATCTTTGGTCCTCCGCAGATATTTTATAATGTTCTTGACCGCAATCCAGTGCGCCAAACCTGGATTACTTTGGAATCGACTGGTCACGCTTAACCCGTAAGCGACGTCTGGGCGAGTACACAACATCGCATACATAATGGACCCAATAGCCGAAGCATAAGGCGTATTGTCCATTTCATCTTTCTCAGTCTGTGTTTGTGGACACTGACTCTTAGAAAGATTCAGACCATGTCTGACTGGAAGATATCCTCGTTTAGAATTCTCTAAATGAAATCTCTCCAGGACTTTATCGATGTAAGTACTCTGGCACAGCCCGAGAAGCCTCTTAGATCTATCCCTGTAGATCTTCACACCTAATACATAGGCTGCTTCTCCTAGATCTTTCATCTGGAAACATTTTCCTAACCATGCTTTAACAGCATGCAGTTCAGGAATATCATTTCCAATGATCAAGATATCATCAACGTAGAGGATTAGGAATGTAATTACGCTCCCACTAAACCTCTTATATACACACGGGTCAACTTCGTTCTTGATGAAGCCAAACTCAGAGATTGATTCATCAAAACGAATATTCCAGCTTCTTGATGCTTGCTTAAGTCCATAAATGGACTTCTTTAACTTGCATATTTTATGACGATCTGATGGATTAGTGAAACCTTCCGGTTGTGTCATATACACATCCTCATCCAGATTTCCATTAAGGAAAGCTGTCTTCACATCCATCTGCCAGATCTCATAATCATAATATGCTGCTATCGCGAAAAGAATCCGAATAGACTTAAACATGGCTACAGGAGAGAAAGTTTCATCATAATCTATCCCGTAGATTTGTTTGAAACCTTTCGCAACTAGCCTGCCTTTATAGGAAACTACGTTACCATCCATGTCAATCTTCTTCTTGAAGATCCATTTACAGCCTATTGGGATTACTCCCGGAGGCGGATCAACCAAATCCCAGACCTGGTTATCTGACATGGAGTCCATCTCGGCTCGCATAGCTTCAAGCCATCTAGCTGACTCCGGTCCACTGACCGCATCCGCATAAGTGAGGGGTTCATCATTATCAATGATGTAGACTCCGTCATAGCGCTCAGGCTGACGACGGATCCTTCCCGATCTTCGCAGTTCCCGTGTTATTTGAGCCTCAGGTTGTTCAATAACCTGATCTACCGGCTCAGGCACATCCAACTGTGCTTGACTACTTTGTCCTTCCTCTGGAATCTCATCCAGCTTTATTTCTCTCCCACTGGCCTCTTGCAGAAGAAATTCCTTCTCAAGAAATATGGCCGTCCGAGCAACAAAAACTTTGTTCTCTTTGGGATCGTAGAAATAATAACCCTTAGTTTCCTTAGGGTAACCGACAAAGATACATTTCTCAGATCTGCTCTCCAGTTTCCCAGAGGCGAGCTTTTTGACATAAGCCTCGCAACCCCAGATCCTGATAAATGTCAAGCTCGGCTGTTTCCCATACCATAACTCATATGGCGTCTTTGAAACTGCCTTGGATGGCACTCGGTTTAGTACCTTTGCAGCTGTTTCCAGTGCAAAACCCCAAAAGGAGTATGGAAGAGTAGCCTGACTCATCATAGAACGAACCATATCAAGTAACGTTCTATTTCTCCTCTCGGACACACCATTCCATTGCGGTGTTCCTGGCGGAGTGAGCTGTGAGATAATCCCACACTCCTTTAGATAGTCAGTAAACGCATGACTCAAGTATTCTCCACCTCGATCTGAGCGAAGTGCCTTGATATTTCGGCCTAGCTGATTCTGTACTTCATTTTTGAACTCTTTGAACTTGTCAAAAGATTCACTCTTATGTCTCATCAAATAGACATACCCATACCTACTGAAATCATCAGTAAAGGTAATGAAGTACTGATAGCCACCTCTGGCATGTTTACTAAATGGCCCACACACATCACTGTGTATAAGGTCAAGTAAACCTGAAGCCCTTTGACCATTATTAGAAAAAGGTGACTTCGTCATTTTACCCATCAAACAAGCTTTGCATGTATCAATCTCCTCATAGGAGAATGATCCCAGCAGTCCATGATCATGCAACCGCTTAATGCGCTTCTCGTTAATATGGCCTAAACGACTATGCCATAGCAAGGTGCTGTCATCAGCATACTTGGCTTTCTTATTATCAATGTTTTGTATAGAATTTTCCATGTCCAACATGAATAACCCATTGTTAATTGAACCAGTTGCATACACAATATTATCACAAGATAAAACACACTTTGAAATATTGCATTCAAAGGCAAATCCTTTCCTGACAAGAGCAGGAATAGAGATAATATTCTTGGTAATACTGGGTACAAAATAACAATTGTTTAATTCCAATACAATGCCAGATGGTAAAGAAATGAAATAGTCTCCTACAGCAACAGCAGCAACCCGTGCCCCGTTTCCAACGCGTAGGTCTACCTCATGCTGTCCCACCTGCCTTCTTCTCTTGAGTTCCTGTACATTTGAACAAATGTGAACTCCACATGCAGTGTCCAACACCCATGATATGGTAGAAGAAGATAACATGACCTCAGTCACATATATACCTGAGCCAGAAGCGATGCTTCCCCTCTTATCTCCTTGGAGCGCTTTACAGTCCTTTTTCCAGTGACCCAGCTGGCCACAGTGGAAACACCTGTTGTCCTTCGACCGCTTTACCTTCTGTTTCAGTGCCTTGCTGTAATTCTTGACAGGGGCCTTGCCCTTCTTCCCCTTCTTCTTGTTCCTTGAGGGAACCAATAAGACAGAGGTTGAAGGCTTTCCCTTCAGAGTTTCCTCAGTAGTCAAGAGCATATTCAACAGCTCTGCCGGAGTACAATCGATTTTGTTCATATTAAAGTTAATGATGAACGCATCGAAAGAAGGCGGAAGAGACTGTAGAATAATGTCCACAGCAAGCTCCTGGTTGATGGTATGCCCCAGTTTCTCCAGAGCCTCCTTGTGCCCAATCATCTTGAGCACGTGAGCTCCCACTGGGCTCCCTTCAGCCAGTTTGCTCTGAAAGAAGAGCTTCGTCAGATTATAGCATTCTGTCCTCGCCTGTGCAGCATATAGCATCTTGAGGTTCGCTATAATTTCTATAGCCGACATATCCTCATGCTGACGCTGCAGCGGTGGCGTCATAGACGCTAGCATCAGGCAAGCGACATCAATGCTATCATTGATGTGCTTTTCATAGGCATCCCGAACCGCCCTTGCGGCGTTCGGAGCGGGCTGCGGCGGTATCGCCGTCTCGAGGACATACAGTTTCCTCTCTGCCTTAAGAACGATCTTAAGGTGTCCGAACCAGTCAGAGAAGTTCGGCCCAGCAAACTTCTCCCTTTCCAGTAGGGATCACACATTGAAGCTCATGGTGTTCGTTGCTGCAGGAATCTACAACAATGCAAGAACAGCAAGGTCAGTATCAATGTTAAGAATCAATCAGGACTTAAGAATGATCCTTTTCTCACTATTTTAGCTGACTGTAAAATCCAGTAAAACAGTCCGAAAGAGTAACACTCTTTTAGTGAGATGGGATCCAGATTTCATACTTGGTCTCCGCGTCCCGCTCAGGCGAGATAAGATGCACAGAGATGACAAGCACTAATTTCTGGTAGGCTGTCCCAGCCAATCGCCAACCCGTGCGATTCCCCTTCACCTGGGCAATCCAGCAGACTGTGCCAACTGAGTTGGTACAACACAGTCTCTGATCCCGCAGATGGCTGCCTCCATGTGCTACCATATGCGCCACATATGTAGCCTACATGGTCAAGCTGACCCGACCTACTCCCTGGACCACCACGTGCTATGCTGAGCAACGAGAAGCGATAAATCCCTTCTCTGTAACACGCAGGTGAAATCCAGCACCATCTGAAGATAGATGGACGTGCCCACTGAGTGGGTACAACACGGCTCCAACGATAATCAGAACAGTGAGGTTTCGCGTCAGAAGGCTTACGAGCTTGATATGTTAGCGTTTGGATTTTAACGGTCTTTTATCTTCTTCACTATCATGCAAGTCCTATGGTGATAGCAGAAGATAAACTCATGCAGTTCTAATTATATAAGCAATAAAAAGAAAGCATGCATCTTATGTGGTAAAAGCCCAAAGCCTAAGTAAGACCTTAAGAAACTTAAGTCTTCACTTGCTCTTCTTGGGACTTTTGCATCTCATCTGGTCCAACCCAGGGCCCTAGCGCCAAGAGCACCTCAGGTGTGCCACCAGCTGAAAGCCCCTCTTGGATGTGTGCCTTTGTGCTCTTGTCTAATCAAATACAATTTGATCTATCTAGACAAGTTTGACTCGCAGGTCAATTATACATTATAAATTAAGTACAAATGTGATTCGCAGATCACAAATTAATTTACAAGTTTAATTCCAGGCACGCAGGCCCCAGCACAGCACACATTAGGGCAACCCACATAAGATTAAATAAACAAACATCATGGCATCAATCAACATGTGATCCAATCATGAAATTAAATTTTTGAAAACCCCATGGCATCAATTTTAATTTCCTTATGTGCCCCTACAACCTTACAATGGTACATTGATAGGGATCCACTCATCCATCTAATCAGATCCTCTGCCCTTGCATGCACCGAGTCCTAACTGACCCGTGTTGACCTAATGGTCAACCATGCATGCGCCAAGGGCTGAACAACCCTCATGAGTTCTGGCAAGCGGGTGTGACCCCGGGCCTAGCTCATGTGTGTTCACTGGTTGTCTCAACCAGACCTCGCTACACGCCTAAGGTGCGATCGACCTATGGCCACCTCATGCTTGCGCACAGGTGCCATCTGGTCGATCCATCTAGGCTGTCAGATGGTCTGATCAGACTATTGGATCTAATCTAGAGGTGACTTCAACCCCATCAACCCATCTAAGGGTTTATTGTAGGTGCGGCTTAGATCTAATATGCAAGGCGCGCATGTCATTTAGGGTTTTTAAGAAAAACAACTACAACAACATGAAAGAAGCGCAATCATCATACATGCGCCATTCAACTAGCGCCAACACAACATAACTCTCATACATGCGCAACATGAACATACTATCCACTAGTATAATCGCATGAAGAGAAAACATAGATCTAAGCATCAAACATATATGGATCACAAAACATACATAGCAATCATATGAATCATATAAGATCCTACCTCTGATACCAATTGAAGGGTCCCCTTCAAGGGGGAGCGCAAGCGGATAAAACCCCTTTCAAGAGGGGGGGCCGAAAACCCTAAACAAGGGGGCGCATGCATTTTGCTAGGGTTTCAAGAATTCAATCGCTTATGTGCTCATATGATCAACTATAATATTTCATTAGATCAAGAATGTGATCATACCAATGCCATAGATCGGATGTCGGCTTGGAAGCAAAGTTCAAAGAGAACTTCTCCAAAGGAATCGCACACAAGAAGAAGAAGGCCTACACCTTGAATGTCCCTTGTGCTAGCAAGGCTCCAAAGTATCCCTTGTCGCGTGAAGGAGATTTGGAGATCAAGCTTGGCGAGAGCAACCTGCCTCCTCTTCTCGTCCGAATTCTTTCACCTCCAAGGATGAACGTTGAGAAGAGAGGAGTGAAGTCGAGCGTTCAAAAACGCTTTGGCGTTAAGGTGAAGTCGCCTTCAATACTTTCCATAAATGGAAGAGATGAAGCTATGCGCCCATTACCGAACCAAAACGCCTAACCCCTTGAACCAAGCGTTCACCCTTGTGAACTGGTTCAAGCCACTTCAATCCATTTCAATTTGGTTCAAGAACCAAATTAAACCAGCCCAAGCCATGGTCTAGATCTCATTGAACCAATGGTTCAATATCTAACCGTTGATCTCGTGATACTCTTGATCTCACCGATCTAGCATCAATACTCTCGATCGAAGCTTACCGATCTCAAGTCCCAATCAATCAAACATGATCAGACCAGATCTCACTTACAATCAGAGCCTCTATCCCTTTAAACTGAACCCAAACAATTCAGTCCACACGATCTGACTTAAGTAAGCCATATCATCAAATTGTGCGACCCTGAGGGTTTCCTTTAAATGTCGGTAATGATAACTTTCGTTATCACGATCAGTGAGGGGTATCTAGCAACACATCACTGTCTCCCGATATAAAGGAAAGAGTCTTCCAAGACTTCACCCAAACCACAGCACAAGTGTGAATCAACTTCACTAGGCATACATGTGTCCTTTGCCACTGGATGTTCTTATTGGACAAGCGGGTCAAGCTTGTAACTCCAATACGATGAGCATGATTAGATCAGATGAACATAGTCATCTGGGTATGGCCATACACTATCCCAATCATCTCATATAGGGGGGGCCCTTTAGAACATCACACTCCTTAAACAAGGAGACGGCAATCCTATGTCTATCACTAGTGCCCTAACCTGATTCAAGCTCACCATCCAAGATAGTCTATAATCATTATGTTTCAAATGATATTGAACTACCTCAAGACAATGACAATCATCATTTAGAAACACAAGTGATCTCAAGTCAGAGGACATGTGCCACTTGGTGCTTACAAGGATCATTCACATTGCGACAAGCAATTGAATATCCTAGTAGGGTCTGTCCAGTACATCCAATGTACCCATGAGTCTACATCTTATTCCATGCTCGAAGCATCCTATAAGATTAGAACACATATTAGTCTCAATCATATCAAGGCTGTCTCATGTTTACCAAGATATCTCGACTAAGGACATATGCATGTCAGCCTAGCTGAACAGCTTTGAGACATTATTCAGAAGTACACTTATTACAGCAGACAAGGTAGCAACCTGAATAATAACCATGCCTTTATAAACATAAGAGTTTATTACATGATACTTATACAATCCCAAGGCCTCAAACATTAGCCTTAAGGGCATACCCCAACAGTACTGCCGTAAAGCATTTCACGGTACCATAATTCCGGTCGGATCCTGTACAAAAGACTTTAAAGAAATTACGGCACTGCCGTAACATAAACCACGGCCATAATTCTATTCGTGGAAGCGATTTTCATGGTCAACTTTGAAGTCCAATTTTTTCGCGATCGATTGCAAACGATCCAAGCCCTTAAATTCAATGCTGTAAGAAGGAAAAAGGGAGCCTCCGAGGAGGAGAACACGCCGAGGGTGAAAGCCTTAATTTTCATCCACTGTCGAGGGATAAATCGAGTTTTTCACTGTTGCACTAGGTTTCACCACCAGGAAGCGTACAACGCGTCTCCGGCAGTGAAATTTGTGGGGAAGCTTCACTTAGAGGAGGAGGCGATACCCCAGAAGTTTCAGAGAGAAAGAATCTCGATCGGAGGAGAAATCAACGAAAGAGTGGGCGCCGGCACTATTCATCATGGGTTCTTGGACAAATTACGGCTGTAATTTCTATTACAGCCATGCTGTAAAGTTGTTTTCCCCTTTTCTCTTCGATTTCTGATCTTCTGACAGTATGGTTTATTGTAACTCTTTTTCCATGCTAGCTTAAACCTATTATGGGACATGGGGGAGCAATTCCCTTTGATTTTTTAATGACTAGATGAATTTTCTATTATTTCGTTGAGTATAATTTTAGTATGATAATTCTACTTATGTGATGATTGTCTATAATTCACCATAGTTTTCTTATTATCATGCATGTTTTTAGAGTTTTCGCACTATGGACTGAAAAGTGATTTGCTTAAGAACTTGGAACCCTAAAATTGAATATTAGGAACTCACCGTAAGAAATTAGGTTAGTTCTTATTTCTTGATTTTAGAAGAATATTTGCCATGTTTAATAATTTGGAAGAGGTATACATGCCACAAGGTAAGTATGAAGGTGATTCATTTTGCACTCTTGTAGATAAATTTAAATTACTCTCTTATATGCATCCTTCTAAGACATCTTATTCTTCTATTAGATGTGATATTTGTGGATGTTTTGATCATTATACTTCTTATTGCCAAATTTTAACTCCTTCAAATCATGTTTCTGAACCATACTTTGATGATACTGAGAAATCTAGGTTAAATTCCATGCTAGAAAAATTCATGACAAATCAAAATCAAATTATGACAAATCAAAGTAAGGAAATTGAAGATCTTAAGGGAATAATTAGTCTGTTTGCTTCACAAGTTGTTTCTTTAACAGCTCATAAGAAAATTTTAGAAAACCAGATAGAACAACATGATTGTTTATTTGAGTTTGATTTGGAAACTAAGAAAATTGATTTAGAAAAATCCCCCTCAGATTATGATTGTTTTGATATTGAGCCTTATGTGAACATTGATGAATCTAACTTTGATTTTGATAATTGTAAAATTGATTCATCTGATAATTTATTTGTAGAAAAGTTTGAGGAAATTGATTTTGTTAAATCTCCTTTTGATTCTAGTGATAATTATGATATTGATGATATATTATTTGTGGTTAAATCTGATGAAGGATATGAAGGGACTAATTTAGAAAAATCTTACTCTGATTTTGTTAGTAATTTTGAAATTGATGAAGTGCATGAGAACTTGAAAAGGATTTGAAAATTATGAATATTGATGAATCTCACTTTCTTGCTTTGCCTATATCTACTATTCAATCTTTTGATTTATTTGGAAAACTATGCTTTACTAAGGAATCTCATATGAGACAGAAAGACTATTTTTATGATCCAATACTTGAATCTTTTGATCAAAGTCCTATTGCAATTGAAGATATAATCTTGAAGAAAAGACTAATGATTTTGCTTACTAATAAATATAGGAAGATCATTAAATATCCTTTGAGTGGAATTGAAAATTTTGATTTTGATTTCTGTGTATTTGAGAAAGACATGTCAATCTTGATTTATATCAAATTTTGGATGTTTGGATTAGTGGCTAAACTTTCAGGAGAACGAAAATGCAGAAAGTTATATGCTATTTACTATGGTACTGATCCTCCTACTTCATCATGAAATTTGATTTTTGGTCAAGCTATGGACCTAAAAATTAGCGCTTCTTGGGAGGCAACCCAAGTAGTCTTACTTAAGTTTAGTTTCTTTTATTTTAGTTTATTTTTAGAATTATTTTTCTTCTCTTTTTGCAAGGAAAATCAAACTTTGTGCAAAATACGCACTGCCGTAATCTTTTCACGGGTCGTAATTGGGTTGATTTCTTTCCTGAGAGTTAACTGATTTTTACATCACTGTCATAAGCAATTTTACGGTACCGTATTTTCTGACTGTTTTCGACTTCACGTGCCGTAATTTTGAGTGTTTTCTTATTCGAAAGTTTTATGGCTTTTACAGCGATACCGTAATCATTTTCACGGTACCGTATTTTTGGTTCGTTTTGACCAGAAGGTTTGGTGACTTTTACGGCAGGGCCATAACCATTTTTATGGTGCCATAATTCTATCATATTTTTGATCCGAGAGTTTTCTGTATACTACGACACTACCATAAGAAATATTAACCCCATAATTTTGAATCTGCTTTCTGTTTATCTGATTAGGTGTTTTCTCACAGTGATTTTAAGAAACTGGAGCGGCGAAATTTTTTATCTTTGGTACAAACATGAACTACTCATCTTTGTTTATTTTTTGGATATTTTTGTTGAATTTTAAAGTTCATGGATCAACCTAAAACACATAGCAACTTTTGGTAACTGATTAATTTCTTTGCAGTTTTTCATTTAGAAATTTGCGGAGCCTTTTTTCTACTGTTACCATAAATTCCTAACAGATTTTAATCCTTTAATTTTCATACGCCCGGAAAGAACAAGTTTTATTCTACCACGTGGTTTTGTCTCTTTTCTTAATGGATCATTAAATCTTATTCTTGGGTATAGCTACTTTTCATAACTGAATCAGTATGCTGCTCTGCTATCCTTGGACACTTGCAGCTTCTTCTCCAGATTCGCAGCACCTCTGACTACCAGCCACTGTTGCTTCTTCAGCGCTCATCATCTTCAGATCTCCTAGCCGACAATCTACTTCCAGCTACATCGCTTTCCAATAGAAAAATTTGCTAGAGCACCATCAGCAACCTCTTATTTCTTCTGCTGCCTCTGTTTTCATTGATTATTTCTTTTTGCAGCAGAATCCTCATTAATGACTGATTTTTTTTACAGTGCTATCTCTCACACCCACCGGCCGATGACTTTGCCACCACGACTGTAATCTCCAACTAGCCACTGGAGACTACTCATCATCACTCTTTTGTCAGCACCGCCACCATCATCGCTAGCAACTCTTCAGCTAGCATCTATTCCACCTCTGCTTCTCACCTGCATCAACTCTTTCCACCGGTACCCTCTTCGGACCTCCTGTGATATCTCTGATTTTTCATTGAGAAAAATATTATTTTTTTGTTAAAGTTAGAGACTATTTTTGATCTGAGCCTTATGTATCTAAAATTGTCCAGGTAAAATTTTCAAGAACGTGCATCTTTGGACCCAGCCGCATCTAGCCTGACGCTACACCCCGGACGATGATTGAGCTTGCTATATAGTTTTGTGAGTATTATTTGCAATTTTGATTATTTTGATTTGATGTGATTATCTACATTTTCTTCTTCTAAAATTTCGATCTATCATTTTACACTTTTAACTATGAGTTTTATGCTTCACACTTTTTGCATTGATTTTGACATTTTTGATGTTTAAAAATTTTTATGTCTTGAATCTATGTGATGAGAGGTGTGTGAATTTTTCTATGTTTATGGATGTCAATACCTGTGAATGGAGATATACCTATTATGAATTTATTTCTTCAATATATATCTACTTGTTGAAATCCTTCATTGATTTATGCATAAGGTTTTGGGTAGGTATGTTGTTTGATGAATGCAATCTAAAAGTGAAACATCTTTCTTAAATAAAATGAGCATATGAGTGTAATTTTTGAATTGATGTCAATTAATTAACCTAATTGATGTTTGGTTTATCTTATTATTTGTTGGGAAGACAGAATCCAAGATCCAAAAAGAAAATGACTCCACTACTTAGCACTGTGTAAAATTGACAGTGGTACCAAAGATATAAGTTGAAGTCTGTAAAAAAGAGAGAGAGAGAGAGAAAAAGAAAATGACTCCTCTACTTGGCACTATGTAAAATTGACAGTGGTACCGAAGATAAGAGTTGAAGTCCAAATAAAAAGTGTGTATCTATGTGGGTACATACCA
The DNA here is from genome assembly GCA_027563935.2 of Costus lasius. Taxonomy (NCBI): domain Eukaryota; kingdom Viridiplantae; phylum Streptophyta; class Magnoliopsida; order Zingiberales; family Costaceae; genus Costus; species Costus lasius. The sequence continues at coordinate 56,086,464 of CM050454.1, read as the reverse complement.
TCAAAAACACAAAAAGAGAAAAAGAGATTTTGAGTGGAAAAATATTTTGGAAATCTTATTCCTGTAAACAAAGGTATGATAGATTTAAACTGAAACTTGGGTGAATTCATGAGACTGAGATTCTATTTATTATACGAGTTACAAAATTTTATTTGATCAAAGTTGTGAATCTTAAAAATTAATTTGGAGGACAATGTATTTATCTGAAATTTTGTGCAAAAAGGTGGTGGAATATTTCATGAGTGATTATATTTTAGAAATTTATTTTTCATAAAAGAGCATATTTTCCATACTTAGCATTTTTCTTTATTCTATTTATTTGCTTGAGGACAAGAAAAGTTTGAGCCTTATGTGTTTAATGACACCAAAATTTATAGTATATTTTGTGTCATTTCATTTCTCTTTTTGTGTCATATTTATACTATGCTTATTTTCATGCCTTTTTTTTTATCAAATATTACAGAACCTACTTCTTTTCTGGTTTTTCATGATTTTCAGATAAAATGACCTATTCTTGATGGATTTTGGAAGATTTGAGCACACCAATGGATTCTAGACGTCGAGACAAAGCTGCTAGTCAATTTTCATGCAAATCAGAGCTTTAGACGAAATTATGACAAAGCCGTAATTCATATTACGGTACCGTAATTTTGAGTACTGCCGTAATAACGGACCACTGCCGTAATTTGGGTCAGTTTTCATACAGCAAGTTTTGCATAAATTACGGCACTACCGTAATCATTTCCATGGTGCCGTGTTTTTTAGTGATTTCCGACCTGAGAGATATGGAGAATATACTGTACTGCTGTAAAGCATTTCACGGTACCGTAATTTTGGTCGGATCCTGTACAAAAGACTTCAAAGAAATTACGGCACTGCCGTAACAGAAACCACGATCGTAATTCTATCCATGAATGCGATTTTCATGGTCAACTTTGAAGTTTGATTTTTGAGCGATCAATTGCAAACGATACAAGCCCTTAAATTCAAAGTTGTAAGAAGGTAAAAGGGAGCCTCCGAGGAGGAGAACACGCCAAGGGCGAAAGCCCTAATTTTCATCCACTGTCGAGGGAGAAATCATGTTTTTCACCACTGCTATGGGTTTCGCCACTAGGAAGCGTACAGTGCAACTCCAGTCGTGAAATTTGAGGGGAAGCTTCGCTTGGAGGAGGAGACTATACACCAAAAGTTTCAAAGAGAAAGAATCTCGATCGGAGGAGAAATCAATGAAAGAGTGGGCACCAGCAATGTTCATCGTGGGTTCTTGGAGCAAATTACAGCTGTAATTTCTATTACAGCCGTGCTGTAAAGTTGTTTTCCCCTTTTCTCTTCAATTTTTGATCTTCTAACATTATGGTTTATTGTAACTCTTTTTCCATGCAAGATTAAACCTTTTATGGGAGATGGGGGAGTAATTCCCTTTGATTTCTTAATGACTAGATGAATTTTCCATTATTTTGTCGAGTATAATTTTAGTATGATAATTCTACTTATGTGATGATTGTCTATAATTTTCTATAGTTTTTTTTTATTATCATGCATGTTTTTAGACTTTTCGCAATATGGACTGAAAAGTGATTTGCTTGAGAACTTATAACCCTAAAATTGAATATTAGGAACTCACCGTAAGAAATTAGGTTAGTTCTTATTTCTTGATTTTAGAAGAATAATTGCCATGTTTAATAATTTGAATCTAGGATTGAGTCATTTTGTTAAACGTGAAGATCTTGTGCGAAAGTGAAGATCAGAATGTTGGAGAACCATAAGTAGAACCTGTGTTGAGACTCGGATGCACGAAAGTGATCCTTGAGATTCCACTTGAGGCAATCAACTTAGAATTCGGATGCAAGAAAGTGATCCTTGAGTTTTTTTGATTGATGATTTACTTATTTTCAGCATGGGTTAGATCTTGCGCGAATGCGAGGACCGGTCCCTTATATGATTGTCTGCACAAAAGTGAGACAATGCCTTTATGAAGTAAATGATATCTTTATCATGATAAAATTAGACTGACGACCTTTTATTCATATCTAGTCATTGAAATTAAGGTGGATGAAACCCTAGTCCCAGTTTCTCTCTGATTTCGTGTTCTTTCTATCATTTACTTGCATTATAATCGATTGCTTAGCTAGTAAGAATACGACTATTTGGTACTTAACACGTAGGTCATTGTGGGATCGATATTTTTATTACTTCGAAGTATCTGTGCACTTGCGGAATACAACAATTGGCAACATAGTTTTCTGCGCCCTTCTTATCCTTGATGTCTAAGTCGAATTCTTGCAGTAGAAGGATCCATCTCATCAACCTTTTGCCATTATCATTGTTTGTTTACATCTGCGATTATGTACTTACATGACAATGTCCCTAGGAGACAGATTCGATCTGTGCTCAAATGGTTGTCCCCAGTCGATGTACCTGAGTGGATATGGGACAGCTCTCGTGCTTGTGAGACTAGTATATGGGCTGGTTAGGCACGAGGTGCTAATGCAGACATATGGGTATATCAGTACTGGATATACTGACCGACCCACTGTGAGGCTATGACTTGGTGTCATGAGTTATACTCACAAGTGACAGGAGATGCATTGATCCCTTGACTTGAGGTCATTGACCGTTCTATATGGTGAGGGACATGCTTTGATACAACCTAACACCTCGCCGTAGTTGGGAGTAATAACGGTTGTCATTGAGCATGTCACGAACCATATGAGAAGGTTAATGGACAGATAGAGGATTTGCCCTTCCTGAGGGAAGCTTGATATTCATGGAGCTCCTCTATGGTTCTATGACTGAAAGTGTATGGGCATACCTAGGTGAGAAGCTGATTTAGTCATGACCATATGATTTAGTGAAAACAAGTGATGACACACTTGTCCAATCGAATATTAGTTTGGCAAATGGACTTTAATATATCTGTACCTAGTTGCGATGATGGGGATGTCGATGTCGATATCCATTCCAATGACTTGGGTTGCAGCGATGCAGTGCTAGGTGCCACTCATTGTTTGTGGTGACCTAAGGTCAGCACTGCCAACGTCAGAGGAACCTATAGGGTTGCACACCTTGATACTCGAGTTCTCGTATTGATCGGGAAGCCTTATGATTGAGTTATTGGATAGCTCAGATCTTTTTGAGCGATTTCGTCAGTGCCAATGGGCTTGATGAGATGGAAGAGTGTTATTCGAGCCAAACTTCATTTTTGCTAGGTTGACCTGAAATTGACCAAGATTGGTCACATTTGAATTAGGGCTGCATTGGATTGGATCTGATGACACCGAAATTTATAGTAAATTTTGTGCCTTTTCATTGGTATTTTTGTGTCATATTCATAGACTTTGCTTGTGTCATATTCATTGGTATTTTTGTGTCATATTCATAGACCCGAGAACTCGCTGACCAGATTACGGCACTACCGTAAAGCTGATTACGGCCGTAATTACGAAGCTGCTCACGACTTTCCCGGTCAACTCCGAACCCCGATTCTTGCGGAGATGATTGCGATCGATCCAGGCCATTATATACGTTGTTGTAAGAAGCAATCGGGGAGCCATCAAGGAGATTAAGAGGAGCACACCAAAAGCCCTAATTTTCATCCACCACAGAGAGAGAAATCGCCTCACATGCCGCCGCCGTAGGTTTCACGACCAGGAAGCGTACAACGCATCTCCGGCCATGAAATTTGAGTGGAAGCTACGCATAGAGGAGGAGAAGGTGCACCTAAAGTTTCAACGTGATCGGAGATGAGACGAGGAGAAATCACCAGAAAACCGAGCGCCGCCGTTGTTCGCTCCAGATTACGGCCGTAAACATATGGCCATACCGTAATTTCTGTTTCTTCTTCTTTCCGATTTTCTTAAACATGGATTATTGTAACCTTCCCTCTATGATAGCTTAAACTTATTTTGGGACATGAGGGAGTAATTCACATGATTTTTATTGACTAGATGACTATATTTTATTATTTCTTTGCGTTTAATCTAAGCACGATGATTTTACTTATGTGATGATCGTTCTTAGACTCTCCATAGATCTATATTATTATTCATGTTTTAAGAATTTTTGCCATTGACAGAAAAGTAATTGCTTGAGAATTTGGAACCCTAGAATTGCATGTTAGGAACCCTTTTAGGTTAGTTCTTATTCGTTTGATTCTAGTAAACCAATTGCCATGATAATAATATAAATCTAGGATTGAGTCTAAGTTTTCAAACATGGAGATCTTGTGCGAAAGCAAAGATCGGAACGTTGGAGAACCATGAGTAAAATTAGTGTCGAGACTAGGATGCACGAAAGTGATCCTTGAGATTACACTAGAGATTATCGACCTAGAATTCGGATGCACGAAAGTGATCCTTGAGTTCTTAGTTTGATGATTTACTTGTCTTCAACGTTGGGACGACTCTTGCGCAAAAGCAAAGATTTATCCCTGCATGGTTGTTTGCATGAAAGTGAGACAATCCTTTTATTAAAGTAAATTACATCTTTATCATGCTGAAATTAAACTGACGAAATCTTTATTCATGTCTAGTCATAAAAATTAAAGTGAATGAAACCCTAGTCCCAGCTTCTCTCTCTGATAATTCCGTTTTAGCGCTTTAGTCCTCGATTGCTAGTTTACACTCTTTCGATTGCCTAGATAGTAAAAAATCAATTATTCGGTACTCAACAATATAGGTCTCTGTCGGATAGATATTTTCTTTAAAACTTCGAGTATCCGTGCACTTGCAGACACTACAAGTTTAGGGACAACAAGTTTCTGGAGCCGTATCAAAGAGTGACAATAGCCCTATGCGCCAATACTTAGGTTTTGGCCGCGACACCTGAAGCAAGTCTACCTACATGTATTTAAAAGTGTGTCCTTTCGGATCACAATTTTTACGGTACCGTAATTTTTGAATTTTTGACTTTTATATAAAAAAATTATGTGATCGATATTACGGCACCACCGTAAATCTCTTTACAGTACCGTAATGGGCACTGGTTTTTGACTTGAGAGTTTCGACTCATTACGGTACGGCCGTAAACATTTTAATGGTACCGTAATCTGTGCAATTTTTGAGCCGAAAGTTTTTTACCCATTACGGCCATGCCGTAAACATCGTTACGGGCGTAATTCTATTCGAGGCTCGCTATAAAGGTGCCGTAATCTAGGGATTCCACCTGCTGTTTTCACTCCCTCTCGTTCGCTCGTGCGCCGATCTTGGAGTTCCGACCGTCTCCGGCCTTCAGAGGACTCAGGCGACCCTTCCTGTCCGGTTATTATTGCCGATCTGGTACTCTCTCATCCGATTGCACTGTTTTGGTGAGTTTTGTCCTAGTTTTCTCCCCTTTTGCTCGTGTATCTTCATTTCTCAACCGATTTTGGGGATTCTTATTTTCATTTACTCATGAGAGGTTAGGCTGTCGATTCTTTATAATTTTGAAAGTTTTGGACCGATTTCTGGGGCTGATTTGAGCTGAAACGCACTGAACATGCTAAGGGTGTACTGTTCACTGTCGCCCTTTTCATTTTTTCACTGATTATGGAGTTCAAGCATGAGTTTAAGTTGACTTTTTACTTAAAATATGCTTGATTAGTTTTGATGATGATGATTGGAAGTGTTATCCTTGTTTATTTGCTACATCATTGCTATATTTGTGTTGAATGTTAGTTGCAGCTTGTGTTTGCAATCATGCCACCAAGGGTGATGGGGTTAGTGTCCAAAAGAAGAGGAAAGGCACTAGCTGAACCTTCCTTTCCACCCAACCCACATGGCATAGTTTTTAGGAATGAGATTCAAGCTGTGAGGTATAACCAATTGGTTGGAAGAAGAGTGGTAGCAATGAATGTTGGGAAACCCCGGGGACATTTTACAATTTTTAGAGTTATAGACATACATTTTTCGCAGTGGAAGAATGTCCCCGAAACAGGCCGGTCCCAAAAACCCAGTGAAGATCGCAAGCAAGGGAGTCGACACGATGAGTTAGGAAATACCTTAAGAGCAATGTAGAGCGATGCCGATGCAGGCGCCCAAGTGTGCGCCCTCTGCAGTCTCACACACACGGATCTCTTGAGTTCTCTTCTTCCACGCTCGGTGCTATCCTCGGGAAGAAGATTCAAGCCTTAGTTCTCTTCTTGAATGCTTGCGCCACCTCCAACGTAGACGCGCCAATTGATGAAGAAGAGAGGAGAAGGGAGAATGCTGCCAAGCCTTTACTTCTCTTGCGCCAAAGGAGGAAGAAGGGAAGAAGCTTGCGGCTAGGATTTGATGGAAGAAGATGGTTGCACCAATGCCCCTTATTCTCGCCCTCTTGATGTGTTCACGCCTTCAAGGATTGATCATCCTCAAGAGGGGGCGACTAGGGTCACATTTATAGGGCAAGAGGCGGTTAGGGTAAGGGCTAGGATCATGACAAGTGTAGGGCTAGGATGAGGAGGTTTGAGACAAGGAAAGTCTCCAAGACATTTCCATAATTCTCATTCAACCATTCCTTTTGTGCCCCACGCCTTTCCTTGTGCGCCAAGGCCTTGCCTTGCGCCCCAAGCAATGCCATAGAGGCATGCATTCCATCCAAGGAAGAGAGGGGAGGCGCCCTTTACTTCCATAATGAAGCAAAGGCGCCAACATGACCCCATTATGCCCCTAGGCGCTTAATGGTTCATGTTTCTCCCCATTATACCCTTTTAGCCTCTCATCTCTCCATGAGAACTTGTTATTGGGCCTCATTAGATAATGAGCTAGCCCAAACTTCATTACATGGGTTGATTAAGCACTTGGATCCAATCCAATGCAACCCTAATCCAAATGTGACCAACCATTGTCAAATACGGGCCAACCTGCCAAAAATGAAGTTTGGCTCCAATAATATTCTTCCATCTCATCAGGTCCATTAGATCCGAGTTATCCAATAACTCGATCATAAGGCTTCCCGATCAATACGAGAACTCAAGTATCAAGGTGTGCGACCCTGTAGGTTCCTCTGACGCTGGCAGTGCTGACCAAAGGTCATCACAAGCAGTGAGTGGCACCTAGCAGTGCATCGCTGCTACCCAGGTCATTGGAATGGATATCGACATCGACATCCCCATCATCGCAACTAGGTACATATGCATTACAGTCTCTTTGCCAGACTGATATCCGATTGGACAAGTGTGTCACCACTTGTTTTCATCCAATCACATGGCTATGACTAAAACAGGTTCTCACCTGGGTATGGCCATACACTCTCAGTCATAGAACCATAAAAGGAGCTCCATGGATATCATACTTCCCTAGGGAAGGGGCAAATCCTATGTCTGTCCATTGATCTTCTCATATGGGTCATGACATGCTCAATAACAACCGTTATGACCTCCTAGCTACGGCAAGGTGTTAGGTTGTATCAAAGCAAGTCCCTAACCATATAGAATGATCAATGACCTCAAGTCAAGGGATCAATGCATCTCCTGTCACTTATGAGGATAACTCATGACACCAAGTCATAGCCTCATAGCGGGTCTATCCAGTATATCCTCCAATGATATACCCATGAGTCTGCTTTAGCACCACGTACCTAACCAGCCCACATATCAGTCTCTCAAGTACCAGAGTTGTCCCATATCCACTCAGGTACATCGACTGGGGACAATTATTTGAGCACAGATCCAATCTGTCTCCAGGGACATTATCATGTAAGTACACAATCGCAGGTGTAGACAAACAATGATAACGACAATGCCAGAATGATATATAAATATCAATGTCAAGTAGTATATAAGTTGACCAAAACTAGGTCCTAGGGCATATACACCAACAATCTCCCACTTGCACTAAGACCTAGAAGTTGAGGAATCTCAACCCCATATCTCTAGCGTGACCATCATGCTTCTGCTACGCCAAAGCCTTGGTCCATGGGTCTGCCAGATTGTTCTCTGTGTCTACTCTGCTAATCTTGACATCACCTCTGTCAATGATCTCTCTGATCAGGTGAAATCTTCTAAGTATGTGTTTGGATCTTTGATGAGACCGTGGTTCCTTGGCTTGTGCAATTGCTCCATTGTTGTCACAGTAGAGTTCAATGGGATCCATTGCACTAGGTACCACTTGAAGATCACATAAGAACTTCCTTATCCAAACAGCTTCCTTGGCTGCCTCAGAAGCAGCCACATACTCAGCTTCGGTTGTAGAATCTGCTATGGTGGATTGCTTGAAGCTCTTCCAACATACAGCGCCTCCATTTATCTTGAACACATAGCCGGCCTGCGATCTAAAGTCGTCAGGGTCAGACTGGAACGATGCGTCAGTATAGCCCTGCATACTGAGCTCTTCCTGTCCCCCATAGACCAAGAACAGATCCTTAGTTCTTCTTAGATACTTTAGGATGTTCTTCACAGCCACCCAGTGCTGCAGACCTGGATTGGATTGGTATCGGCTGGTTATGCTCACAACATATGCCACATCTGGTCTAGTACACAACATTGCATACATGATCGATCCTACTGCCGAAGCATAAGGAATTCGACTCATGTCATCCCTCTCAGCCTGTGTTGTAGGACACTTGCTCTTTGAGAGAATAAGGCCATGTCTTACTAGAAGGTATCCTTTCTTGGATTGCTCCATGTAGAACCTCTCCAGTACCTTATCAATGTAAGTACTTTGACTAAGGGCCAAGAGCCTCTTGGATCTATCCCGGTAGATCCTCACGCCTAGAATATAGGCGGCCTCCCCTAAGTCTTTCATCTCGAAACACTTCCCCAACCATGTCTTCACAGCTTGAAGATTAGGGATGTTGTTTTCGATGAGCAGTATGTCATCAACATACAAGACCAGAAAAATCATCAAGCTCCCACTGAATTTTCTGTATACACAGGCGTCATCTTCGCTTTTGATAAAGCCATAATCTCTCACGGCCTCATCAAATCGAAGATTCCAACTTCGAGATGCTTACTTTAATCCATAAATGGACCTCTTTAGCCTGCAGACCTTATTAGCCTCTGCAGGATGGATGAAGCCATCAGGTTGTGTCATATACACATCCTCAGTCAGCTTCCCGTTAAGGAACGCTGTTTTCACATCCATCTGCCATATCTCATAGTCATGATATGCAGCTATAGCAAGCAGAATCCGAATGGATTTAATCATGGCAACTGGCGAGAAGGTTTCATCATAGTCCACCCCGTGGACTTGTTTAAATCCTTTAGCCACTAGTCTACCCTTATAGGTAACTATTTTTCCATCCATGTCTGTCTTCTTCTTGAAGACCCATTTACACCCTATGGGTTTTACCCCATCAGGCAGCTCAACCAAATCCTAGACTTGGTTAGCCGACATGGAATCCATTTCAGATCTCATGGCGTCAAGCCATTTCTCGGAGTCCGGTCCACTAACCGCCTCATCATAGGTTCTAGGTTCATCCTCAATGATGAAGATCCCATCGTGTTGGGTCGGTAGTGACCCATACCTTTCAGGTGCACGACGAATTCTCCCAGACCTACTCGGGACCTGTGTCTGAGCCTCAGGTTGCCTAGCAACCGGTGCAGGTGGCTCAGATTCCATCTCTTTGTCTTGGGCTTGCACTTGGATCTCATCCAAGTCAAACTTCCTCCCACTAACTTCTTTCATAAAAAATTCTTTCTCTAGAAAGACAGCACCCCGAGCAACAAAAACTTTGTTCTCGGTTGGGACATAGAAGTAGTATCCTTTAGTTTCCTTAGGATACCCCACAAACACACACTTATCAGATCTAGGTTCTAGCTTGCTAGAATCCTGACATTTGACATAAGCCTCACATCCCTAGATCCTGATAAACTCGTGATTAGGGCGTCTCCCACTCCACATCTCGTATGATATTTTGAAGACACTCTTAGATGGAACATTATTCTGTATCAGAGAAGCTGTTTCTAATGCATGCCCCCAGAATGATGAAGGTAGAGTTGCATGACTCATCATAGATCGAACCATATCCAATAGAGTTCGATTTCTCCTTTCAGACACACCTTTCCATTGAGGTGTTCCAGGGGGAGTGAGTTGGGATATGATCCCACACTCTCTCAGATAGTCGAAGAACTCACCGCTCAGGTATTCTCCACCTCAATCTGATTGAAGAGCTTTAATGGATCTTCCAAGCTGGTTCTCTACTTCATTCTTGAACTCCTTGAATTTCTCAAAGGATTCAGATTTATGTCTCATTAAGTAGACATAGCCATACCTACTGAAGTCATCAGTGAAGGTAATGAAGTAGTTGTACCCTCCTCTGGCTTGTTTATTGAAGGGCCCACCACATCAATATGTATGAGATTTAATAAACCTTCTGCCCTCTCACCAATCTTGGTGAAGGGCGCCTTTGTCATTTTCCCTAATAAACAAGGTTCACAAGTATCAAATTCCTCCAAGGAACTTGAATCTAACAATCCATTTGCATGGAGTTGTTGGATGCGATTCTTGTTTATATGGGCTAATCGACAGTGCCATAGGAAAGCACCAACTGAACCACTCAGTTTGGTCCTTTTATTGCTTATGTTACAAATAGAACTTTCCTTATCCAAGATATATAGACCATTGCACAAAGTACCCTTCCCATAGAACATATTTGCAAATGAAAAAGAACAGGAGTTCTTATTTATTTCAAATTTAAATCCTTTCCTTGCGAAGCAAGGAATGGATACAATGTTCTTTGTAAGTGAAGGTACACAAAAGCAATTATCTAGTTCTAATTGAAGTCCAGAAGGCAAGGAGAGAATCAAAACACCTATAGCAACAGCAGCAACCTGTGCCCCGTTTCCGACGCGTAGGTCAATCTCTCCAAACAGGTGCACCTCTTCACGAATAGACACACCTCTTCAATTATCTAGGGGGTTTATATACCCATGAATAGGTGCACCTCTTCACGAAGAGACACACCTCTTCAAGAGGTAAAACCCAATTCGTGCATTCCTAGTCCCATGCGCCCAAGTTCATTCACCTCTTCATGAAGAGACACACCTCTTCAAGAGGTAAAGCCCAATTCGCCCAAGTAGATTCATCCTCTCCAAGTGAGAAGCTCCAAGCTTCCTACCTTAAGAAGATGCCAACTTAGGTTTGTCCACCTCATGGAAATGCGCCAAGCTCACTCCAAGTTGCTTGCGCCATTCCACTTGGCCCATTGGCCCAAATGGCTCATTGAGCCCATTTGGCTTATTAGCCCAACTTGGTCTGTTGGGCCCATTGGGCCCATTTGGCCTACTAGGCCCAAAAAATAAGTTAGCTCCAAATGATTCCCTTCATCTCATCTAGCACAGTGGTGCTGATGGATTCTCCCAAACAGATCTGAGTTATCCAATAACTCAATCAATAGGCTACCCGATCAATGCGAGAACCCGAGTTCAAGTTGTGCGACCCTGTAGGTTCCTCAGACGTTGGTAGTGATGAACCTAGTCATCACAAGCAGTGATTGGCACCTAGCAGTGCATCGCTGCTACCCAAGTCTTCGGAATGGATATCACATCGACATCCCCATCATCGCAACAAGATACCGATGCATTACAGTCTCTTTGCCGAACTGATATCCGATTGGATAAAGTGTGTCACCAATTTATTTTTTACCCAATCTCATGGTCATGACTAAATTAGGCTTTCACCTGGGTATGGCCATACACTTTCAGTCATGCAACCATGGGGGGGCCCCGTGAAAGTCCCCTTCAAGGGGGAGCGCAAAAGGGGGTAAAACCCTAATAAAGGGGGCGCATGAAATATTATAGGGGTGTCACCCTCAAGACCGCATGTAGATCATATGATTAACTTGGTTATATTGCAAAGATCAAGTTGAGATCTATTACCATAGCCATGAGGAAGGAGGCGGCTTGGAAGCAAGAGGGCAAATGAGCTCTCCTCCAAAGAAGACGCACACAAGGATGATGAAGGCTTCCTCCTTGCGCAATTCTTGTGCTAGCAAAAATCACCAAGTTCTCCTTGCGTGTGTCGAAGTCAAGAGATGCTTGGCCGAACTCTCTTCTCATCAAGGAAGAAGCTCTTTCTCCTCTCAAGCCAAAGCGACAATCGAATTCAATTCACCATCATCATTTAGGCGTTTTTCAAGTGATGGCGTTTCATGACTTCCAAATATGGCAAGTCATGAAGCCATGCGCTCACCCATAAGAAAACCGCCCAAATATGATTGAGCCTTGAACCATGCGTTCACATATGTGAACCGGTTCAAGCTAATTCAATTAAATTCAATTCGATCCAAAGACCAAACCAAAACGGCCCATGGTCTAGATCTCTCTGAACCAAAATGGCTCAAGATCTAACCGTTCATCTCATGATGTTCCTGATCTCACCGATCTAGAATCATCTCTCTTGATCGAAGCTTACCGATCTCAAGCCCCAATCAATCAAACATGATCAGACCAGATCTCACTTACAATCAGAGTTTAAACTCCTTTAAACTGAATCCAAAGAATTCAGTCCACACGATCAGACTTAAGTAAGCCATATCATCAAGTTGTGCGACCCTAAGGGTTTCCTCTAAATGTCGGTAACGATAACTTACATTATCACGATCAGTGAGGGGTATCTAGCAACACATCATTGTCTCCCGATATAAAGGAAAGAGTCTTCCAAGACTACTCCCAAACCACAGCACAAGTGTGAATCCACTTCACTAGGCATACATTTTTCCTTTGCCACTGGATGTTCTTATTGGACAAGCATGTCAAGCTTGTTATTCCAATATGATGAGCATGATTAGATCAGATGATCATAGTCACCTGGGTATGGCCATACACTATCTCAATCATCCCATCTAGGGGGCCCCTATAGAACATCACACTCCAATTAAGGAGATGGCAATCCTTTATCTATCACTAGTGCCCTAACCTGACTCAAGATCATTATCCAAGATAGTCTATAATCATTATGTTTCAAATGATATTGAACTACCTCAAAACAATGACAATCATCATTTAGAAACACAAGTGATCTCAAGTCAGAGGACATGTGCCACTTAGTGCAAACAAGGATTATTCACATTGTGACAAGTAATTGAATATCCTAGTAGGGTCTGTCCAGTACATCCAATGTACCCATGAGTCTACATCTTATTCCATGCTCGAAGCATCCTATAAGATTAGAATACATATTAGTCTCAATTATATCAAGGCTGTCTCATGTTCACCAAGATATCTCGACTAAGGACTTTATAGCATGTCAGCCCAGCTGAACAGCTTTGAGACATTATTCAGAAGTACACTAATTGCAGCAGAGAAGGTAACAACCTGAATAATAACCATGCCTTTATAAACACAAGAGTTTATTACATGATACTGATACAATCCCAAGGCCTCAAACATTAGCCTTAAGGGCATACCCCAACAATCTCCCACTTGCACTTAATCTAATGGTTGAGAAATCTCAAACCCATATTATTACAGTGCTTCTCATGCTTCTGCTGCGCCAGAGGCTTGGTAAGCGGGTCAGCTAGATTGTCATCTGTATGAACCTTGCAGATTTTGATCTCGCCACGATCAATGATCTCCCGGATCAAGTGAAACCGTCTCTGTATGTGCTTGGACTTCTGGTGCGACCGTGGTTCCTTTGCTTGTGCGATTGCTCCAGTGTTATCACAGAAGACAACCAAAGGATCTGCACTCGAAGGAAGGACACCAAGTTCTCTCACGAACTTACGAATCCACACTGCCTCCTTGGATGCTTCCGAAGCTGCAACATACTCGGCTTCTGTTGTGGAATCAGCAACAGTTGACTGTTTGAAACTCTTCCACACCACTGCTCCACCATTCAAGCTAAAAACATAGCCTGATTGCGATCGGAAATCATCCTGGTCCGACTGGAATGAAGCGTCAGTATATCCTTCTATACTGAGTTCTTCCTGAACACCATATATCAAGAACATATCTTTGGTCCTCCGCAGATATTTTAAGATGTTCTTGACTGCAATCCAGTGTGCCTGTCCTGGATTACTTTGGAAACGACTGGTTACGCTTAACCCGTAAGCGATGTCTGGGCGAGTACACAACATCGCATACATAATGGACCCAATAGCCGAAGCATAAGGCGTATTGTCCATTTCATCTTTCTCAGTCTGTGTTTGTGGACACTGACTCTTCGAAAGATTCAGACCATGTCTGACTGGAAGATATCCTCTTTTAGAATTCTCTAAATGGAATCTCTCCAGGACTTTATCGATGTAAGTACTCTGGCACAGCCCGAGAAGCCTCTTAGATCTATCCCTGTAGATCTTTACACCTAACACATAGGCTGCTTCTCCTAAATCTTTCATCTGAAAACATTTTCCTAACCATGCTTTAACAGCATGCAGTTCAGGAACATCGTTTCCAATGATTAAGATATCATCGACGTAGAGGACTAGGAATGTAATTACGCTCCCACTAAACCTCTTATATACACACGGGTCATCCTCGTTCTTGATGAAGCCAAACTCAGAGATTGATTCATCAAAACAAATATTCCAGCTTCTTGATACTTGTTTAAGTCCATAAATGGACTTCTTTAACTTGCATATTTTATGACGATCTGATGGATTAGTGAAACCTTCAGGTTGTATCATATACACATCCTCATTAAGATTTCCATTAAGGAAAGCTGTCTTCACATCCATCTGCCAGATCTCATAATCGTAATATGCAGCTATCGCGAAAAGAATCCGAATAGACTTGAACATGGCTACAGGAGAGAAAGTTTCATCATAATCTATCCCGTAGATTTGTTTGAAACCTTTCGCAACTAGCCTGCCTTTATAGGTAACCACGTTACCATCCATGTCAATCTTCTTCTTGAAGATCCATTTACAGCCTATAGGGATTACTCCCAGAGGCGGATCAACCAAATCCCAGACTTGGTTATCTGACATGGAGTCCATTTCGGCTCGCATAGCTTCAAGCCAACTAGCTGACTCCGGTCCACTGACCGCATCCGCATAAGTGAGGGGTTCATCATTATCAATGATGTAGACTCCGTCATAGCGCTCAGGCTATCGACGGATCCTTCCCGATCTTCGCGGTTCCCGTGATATCTGAGCCTCAGGTTGTTCAATAACCTGTTCTACCGGCTCAGGCTCATCCATCTGTGCTTGACTACTTTGTCCTTCATCTGGATTCTCATCCAGCTTTATTTCTCTCCCACTGGCCTCTTGCAGAAGAAACTCCTTCTCAAGAAAAATGGCCGTCCGAGCAACAAATACCTTGTTCTCTTTGGGATCGTAGAAATAATAACCCTTAGTTTCCTTAGGGTAACCGACAAAGAAGCATTTCTCAGATCTGCTCTCCAGTTTCCCAGAGGCGAGCTTTTTGACATAAGCCTCGCAACCCCAGATCTTAATAAATGTCAAGCTAGGCTGTTTCCCATACCATAACTCATATGGAGTCTTTGAAACTGCCTTGGATGGCACTCGGTTTAGTACCTTTGCAGCTGTCTCCAGTGCAAATCCCCAAAAGGAGTAAGGAAGAGTAGCCTGACTCATCATAGAACGAACCATGTCAAGCAACGTTCTATTTCTCCTCTCGGACACACCATTCCATTGCGGTGTTCCTGGCGGAGTGAGCTGTGAGATAATCCCACACTCTTTCAGATAGTCAGTAAACGCATGACTCAAGTATTCTCCACCTCGATCAGAACGAAGTGCCTTGATATTTCGGCCTAGCTGATTCTGTACTTCATTTTTGAACTCTTTGAACTTGTCAAAAGATTCACTCTTATGTCTCATCAAATAGACATAACCATACCTACTGAAATCATCAGTAAAGGTAATGAAGTACTGATAGCCACCTCTGGCATGTTTACTAAATGGCCCACACACATCACTGTGTATAAGGTCAAGTAAACCTGAAGCCCTTTGACCTTTGTTAGGAAAAGGAGACTTCATCATTTTACCCAATAAACAAGCTTTGCATGTATCAATCTCCTCATAGGAGAATGATCCCAGCAGTCCATGATCATGCAACCGCTTAATGCGCTTCTTGTTAATATGGCCTAAACGACTATGCCATAACAAGGTGCTGTCATCAGCATACTTGGCTTTCTTATTATCAATATTTTGTATAGAATATTCCATGTCCAACATGAATAACCCTTTGTTAATTGAACCAGTAGCATAGACAATATTATCAAGAGTAAGATAACACTTTGAAATCTTGCATTCAAAGGAAAACCCTTTCCTGACAAGAGCAGGAATAGAGATAATATTTTTGGTGATACTAGGTACAAAATAACAATTGTTTAATTCCAATACAATGCCAGATGGTAAAGAAATGAAATAGTCTCCTACAGCAACAGCAGCAACCCGTGCCCCATTTCCAACGCGTAGGTCCACCTCATGCTGTCCCACCTGCCTTCTTCTCTTGAGTTCCTGTACATTTGAACAAATGTGAACTCCACATGCAGTGTCCAACACCCATGAAATGGAAGAAGAAGATAACATGACCTCAGTCACATATATACCTGAGCCAGAAGCAATGCTTCCCCTCTTATCTCCTTGGAGCGCTTTACAGTCCTTTTTCCAGTGACCCAGCTGGCCACAGTGGAAACACCTGTTGTCCTTCGACCGCTTTACCTTCTGTTTCAGAGCCTTACTGTAGTTCTTGACAGGGGCTTTGCCCTTCTTCCCCTTCTTCTTGTTCCTGGAAGGAACCATTAAGACAGAGGTTGAAGGCTTTCCCTTCAGAGTTTCCTCAGTAGTCAAGAGCATATTCAGCAGCTCTGCCGGAGTACAATCGATTTTGTTCATATTAAAGTTAATAATGAACGCATCGAAAGAAGGCGGAAGAGACTGCAGAATAATATCTACAGCAAGCTTCTGGTTGATGGTATGCCCCAGTTTCTCCAGAGCCTCCTTGTGCCCAATCATCTTGAGCACGTGAGCTCCCACTGGGCTCCCTTCAGCCAGTTTGCTCTGAAAGAAAAGCTTTGTCAGATTATAGCGTTCTGTCCTCGCCTGTGCAGCATACAGCATCTTGAGGTTCGCTATAATCTCTATAGCCGACATATCCTCATGCTGACGCTGCAGCGGTGGCGTCATAGACGCTAGCATCAGGCAAGCGACATCAATGCTATCATTGACGTGCTTTTCATAGGCATCACGAACCGCCCTTGCGGCGTTCGCAGCGGGTTGAGGCGGCACAGCCATCTCGAGGACATACAGTTTCCTCTCTGCCTTAAGAACGATCTTAAGGTGTCCGAACCAGTCTGAGAAGTTTGGCCCAGCAAACTTCTCCCTTTCCAGTAGGGATCGCACATTGAAGCTCATGGTGTTCGTTGCTGCAGGAATCTACAACAATGCAAGAACAGCAAGGTCAGTATCAATGTTTAGAATCAATCCAGGACTTAAGAAAGATTCTTTTCTCACTATTTTATCTGACTGAAAAATCCATTAAACAGTCCGAAAGAGTAACACTCTTTTAGTGAGATGGGATCCAGATTTCATACTTGGTCTCCGCGTCCCGCTCAGGTGAGATAAGATGCACAGAGAGTACAAGTACTAATTTCTGGTAGGCAGTCCCTGCCAATCGCCAACCCGTGCGATTCCCCTTCATCTGGGCAGTCCAGCAGACTGTGCCAACTGAGTTGGTACAACACAATCTCTGACCCCACAGATGGCTGCCTCCATGTGCTACCATATGCGCCACATATGTAGCCTACATGGTCAAGCTGACCCGACCTACTCCCTGGACCACCACGTGCTATGCTGAGCAACGAGAAGCGATAAATCCCTTCTCTGTAACACGCAGGTGAAATCCCGCACCGTCTGAAGATAGATGGACGTGCCCACTGAGTGGGTACAACACGGCTCCAACGATAGTCAGAACAGTGAGGTTTCGCGTCAGAAGGCATTACGTGCTTGATATTTTAGCGTTTGGATTTTAACGGTCTTTTATCTTCTTAACTATCATGCAATTTCTATGGTGATAGCAGAAGATAAACTCATGCAGTTCTAATTATATAATCAATAAAAAGAAAGCATGGATCTTATGTGGTAAAAGCCCATAGCCTAAGTAAGACCTTAAGATACTTAAGTCTTCACTTGCTCTTCTTGGGTCTTTAGCATCTCATCTGGTCCAACCCAGGGCCCTTGCGCCAAGAGCACCTCAGGTGCGCCACCAGCTGAATGCCCCTCTGGGATGTGTGCCTTTGTGCTCTTGTCTAGTCAAAATACATTTTGATCTATCTAGACAAGCTTGACTCGTAGGTCAATTATACAATTAATTAAAAATGTGATTCACAGATCACAATAATAATAATTTACCAGGCTCGCAGGCCCCAGCACAGCACACATTAAGGGCAACCCACATAAGATTAAATAAACAAGCATCATGGCATCATTCAATCAACATGTGATCCATTACAAAGAAAATAAAATTTTGAAAACCCCATTGGCATCAATTTTAATTTCCTTATGTGCCCTACAACCTTACAACGGTCCATTGATAGGGATCCACTCAACAATCTAGTTAGATCCATGCCCTTGCATGCACCAAGTCCTAACTGACTCGAGTTGACCTAATGGTCAACCATGCATGCGCCAAGGGCTGAACAACCAACATGAGTTCTGGCAAGCGGGTGTGACCCCGGGCCTAACTCATGTGTGTTCACTGGTTGTCTCAACCAGACCTCGCTACACGCCTGTGATGCAATCGACCTATAGCCACCTTGTGCTTGCGCACAGGTGCCATCTGGTCGATCCATCTAGGCTGTCAGACGGTCTGATCAGACTATTGGATCTACACTAGATGATGCTTTCAACCCCATCAACCCATCTAAGGGTTTATAGTAGGCGCTTATAGATCTAGATGGAGCGCGCAAGATGTTACAAAGTTTTTAGGGAAAAACAACTTACAACATGCGCAACAACAAAGTAAGAAGCTTTCATCTACATTACCATGCGCAACTAGATACTTGGTAACATGCGCAACTATGATGAAACTTCAATATAGATCTATAACATGTAATGACATACACGGATCACAAACAAGCAACATGAAGCAATCATATGATTCTACAAGAAAACCATGCTCTGATACCATTTGAAAGTCCCCTTCAAGGGGGAGCGCAAAAGGGGGTAAAACCCTAATAAAGGGGGCGCATGAAATATTATAGGGGTGTCACCCTCAAGACCGCATGTAGATCATATGATTATAGTCACCTGGGTATGGCCATACACTATCTCAATCATCCCATCTAGGGGGCCCCTATAGAACATCACACTCCAATTAAGGAGATGGCAATCCTTTATCTATCACTAGTGCCCTAACCTGACTCAAGATCATTATCCAAGATAGTCTATAATCATTATGTTTCAAATGATATTGAACTACCTCAAAACAATGACAATCATCATTTAGAAACACAAGTGATCTCAAGTCAGAGGACATGTGCCACTTAGTGCAAACAAGGATTATTCACATTGTGACAAGTAATTGAATATCCTAGTAGGGTCTGTCCAGTACATCCAATGTACCCATGAGTCTACATCTTATTCCATGCTCGAAGCATCCTATAAGATTAGAATACATATTAGTCTCAATTATATCAAGGCTGTCTCATGTTCACCAAGATATCTCGACTAAGGACTTTATAGCATGTCAGCCCAGCTGAACAGCTTTGAGACATTATTCAGAAGTACACTAATTGCAGCAGAGAAGGTAACAACCTGAATAATAACCATGCCTTTATAAACACAAGAGTTTATTACATGATACTGATACAATCCCAAGGCCTCAAACATTAGCCTTAAGGGCATACCCCAACACCCCGTGGATATCAAGCTTCCCATAGGAAGGGGCAAATCCTATGTCTGTCCATTGATCTTCTCATATGGGTCGTCACATACCCAATGACAACCGTTATGACCTCCCAGCTTACGGCGAGGCGTTAGGTTGTATCAAAGCATGTTCCTAACCATACAGAAGAGTCAATGACCTCAACTCAAGGGATCAATGCATCTCCTGTCACTTGTGAGGTTAACTCATGACACCAAGTCAGAGCCTCACAGCGGGTCGGTCCAGTATATCCACCACTGATATACTCATATGCCTGCATTAGCACCCCGTGCGTAACCAGCCCATATACCAGTCTCACATATACCAGAGCTGTCCCTTATCCACTAAGGTACATCGACTGGGGACTATAGTTCGAGCACAGATCCAATCTGTCTCCAGGGACATTATCATGTTAGTACATATGCGCAGATGTAAACAAACATAGATAACGACAATGCCAGAATGATATAAATATCAAAGTCAAGTAGTACATAAGTGGACCAAAACTAGTTCCTAGGGCATATACACCAACAATCTCCCACTTGCACTAAGACCTAGAAGTTGAGGAATCTCAACCCCATATCTCTAGCGTGACCATCATGCTTCTGCTGCGCCAAAGCCTTGGTCAATGGGTCTGCCAGATTGTTCTCTGTGTCAACTCTGCTAATCTTGACATCACCTCTGTCAATGATCTCTCTGATCAGGTGAAATCTTCTGAGTATGTGTTTGGATCTTTGATGAGACCGTGGTTCCTTAGCTTGTGCAATTGCTCCATTCTTGTCATAATAGAGTTCAATGGGATCCATTGCACTAGGGACCACCTGAAGATCACATAATAACTTCCTTATCCAAACGGCTTCATTGGCTGCCTCAGAAGTGGCCACATACTCTGCCTCGGTTGTAGAATCTGCTATGGTGGATTGCTTGAAGCTCTTCCAGCATACAGCGCCTCCATTTATCTTGAACACATAGCCGGCGTACGATTTAAAGTCGTCAGGGTCAGACTGGAACGATGCATCAGTATAGCCCTGCATACTGAGCTCTTCCTGTCCCCCAAAGACCAAGAACAAATCCTTAGTTCTTCTCAGATACTTTAGGATGTTCTTTACAGCCACCTAGTGCTGCAGACCTGGATTGGATTGGTATCGGCTGGTTATGCTTACAGCATATGCCACATCTGGTCTAGTACACAACATTGCATACATGATCGATCCTACTGCCGAAGCATAAGGAATTCGACTCATGTCATCCCTCTCAGCCTGTGTTGTAGGACACTGGCTCTTTGAGAGAGTAAGGCTATGTCTTACTGGAAGGTATCCTTTCTTGGATTGCTCCAAGTTGAACCTCTCCAGGACCTTATCAATGTAGGTACTCTGACTAAGGGCCAGGAGCCTCTTGGATCTATCCCGGTAGATCCTTACGCCTAGAATATAGGCGGCCTCCCCTAAGTCTTTCATCTCGAAACACTTCCCCAACCATGTCTTCACAGCTTGAAGACTAGGGATGTTGTTTCCGATGAGCAGTATGTCATCAACATACACAAGACCAGAAAAATCACCAAGCTCCCACTGAATTTTCTGTATACACAGGCATCATCTTCGCTTTTGATAAAGCCATAATCTCTCATGGCTTCATCAAATCGAAGATTCCAACTTCGAGATGCTTGCTTTAATCCATAAATGGATCTCTTTAGCCTGCAGACCTTATTAGCCTCTGCAGGATGGATGAAGCCATCAGGTTGCGACATATACACATCCTCAGTTAGCTTCTAGTTAAGGAACGCAGTCTTCACATCCATCTGCCATATCTCATAGTCATGATATGCAGCTATAGCAAGCAGAATCCGAATGGATTTGATCATGGCAACTGGCGAGAAGATTTCATCATAGTCCACCCCGTGGACTTGTTTAAATCCTTTAGCCACTAGTCTACCCTTATAGCTAACTATATTGCCATCCATGTCTGTCTTCCTCTTGAAGGCCCATTTACACCCTATGGGTTTTACCCCATCAGGCAGCTCAACCAAATCCTAGACTTGGTTAGCCGACATGGAATCCATCTCGGATCGCATGGCGTCAAGCCATCTCTCGGAGTCCGGTCCACTGACCGCCTCATCATAGGTTCTGGGTTCATCCTCAATGATGAAGATCCCATCGTGTTGGGTCGGCAACGACCCGTACCTTTGAGGTGCACGACGAATTCTCCCAGACCTATGCGGGACCTGTGTCTGAGCCTCAGGTTGGCTAGCAACCGGTGCAGGTGGCTCAGATTCCATCTGTTTGTCTTGTGCTTGCACTTAGACCTCATCCAAGTCAAACTTCCTCCCACTAACTTCTTTCTTGAGAAATTCTTTCTCTAGAAAGACAGCACCCCGAGCAACAAAAACTTTGTTCTCGGTTGGGACATAGAAGTAGTATCCTTTAGTTTCCTTAGGATACCCCACAAACACACATTTATCAGATCTAGGTTCTAGCTTGCTAGAATCCTGACGTTTGACATAAGCCTCACATCCCCAGATCTTGATAAAAGTGAGATTAGGGCGTCTCCCACTCCACATCTCGTATGGTATTTTGGAGACACTCTTAGATGGAACGTTATTCAGTATTAGAGAAGCTGTCTCTAGCGCATGCCCCCAGAATGAGGGAGGTAGAGTTGCATGACTCATCATTGATGGAACCATATCCAATAAAGTTTGATTTCTCCTTTCAGACACACCATTCCATTGAGGTGTTCTAGGAGGAGTGAGTTTGGGATATGATCCCAGACTCTCTCAAATAGTCAAAGAACTCACCACTCAGGTACTCTCCACCTCGATCTGATCAAAGAGCTTTAATGGATCTTCCAAGCTGGTTCTCTACTTCATTCTTGAACTCCTTGAATTTCTCAAAGGATTCAGATTTATGCCTCATTAAGTAGACATAATGAAAGTCCCACCCTAAGGGGGGGGAAACCCTAATAGACGTGCGCATATATATAAAACTTTCGAAGCGGAATTTAGGGTTTCTTAGATCGGTTAGCATGAACACATGATCAACTTGTTCAAGGATTGCAAAGAATCAACAAGAGATCATACCATAGCCATCGTTTAGATGGTGCCTTGGAAGCTAGAGGGCGATATGGCTCTCCTCCAAAGGTGCCGCACACAAGGTGAAGATGGCTTTCTCCTTGTCGTCCTTTGTGCTAGCAAAGAGCTTCAAGAGTCCTAATCGCTTGAAGGGAAGATGAGAGATGACTCTCCGCGTAGATGAACTCCCTCTTCTTTTCGTCAAGTGTCACCACCGAAAAGAGAAGAGAAAAACAAAAAGGATGCCCGCGGTGAGAGAGTGAAGAATCCCCTTTCACGTTCGAAAACGCATAACGTTTTCAACAAAGGAAAACGGCTTTCCAATTTTAGAAAGCACTAACTCCACTTCAACTCCCACGTTACCATCCCTCAATCAAACCATTCGAACCATACGTTCACCATAGTGAACTGGTTCCATTTGGTTTGGTTCAAGTGAATTTGGTTCAAGGACCAAGCCTTGGTCTAAATCTCATTGAACCTCAAGGTTCAAGATCTAACCATTCATCTCTCGATGCTCTTGATCTCACCGATCTAGCATCACTACTCTCGATCGAAGCTTACCGATCTCAAGCCCTAATCAATCAAACATGATCAGACCAGATCTCACTTACAACCAGAGTTTAAATCCCTTTAAACTGAACCAAAACAATTCAGTCCACACGATCTGACATAAGTAAGCCATATCATCAAATTGTGCGACCCTAAGGGTTTCCTTTAAATGTCGGTAACGATAACTTACGTTATCACGATCAGTGAGGGGTATCTAGCAACACATCACTGTCTCCCGATATAAAGGGAAGAGTCTTCCAAGACTACACCCAAACCATAGCACAAGTGTGAATCCACTTCACTAGGCATACATGTTTCCTTTGCCACTGGATGTTCTTATTGGACAAGCGTGTCAAGCCTGTAGCTCCAATATGATGAGCATGATTAGATCAGATGAACATAGTCATCTGGGTATGGCCATACACTTTCTCAATCATCTCATCCAAGGGGGCCCTTTAGAACATCACACTCCAAACAAGGAGACGGCAATCCTATGTCTATCACTAATGCCCTAACATGATTCATGTTCATTATCCAAGATAGTTTATAACCATTATGTTTCAAATGATATTGAACTACCTCAAAACAATGCCAATCATCATTTAGAAACACAAGTGATCTCAAGTCAGAGGAAATATGCCACTTGTTTGCATACAAGGATTATTCACATTGTGACAAGCAATTGAATATCCTAGTAGGGTCTGTCCAGTACATCCAATGTACCCATGAGTCTACTTTTTATTCCATGCTCGAAGCATCCTATAAGATTAGAACACATATTAGTCTCAATCATATCAAGGCTGTCTCATGTTCACCAAGATATCTCGACTAAGGACTATACTGCATGTCAGCCTAGCTGAACATCACTGAGACATTATTCAGAAGTATTCATATTGCAGCAGATAATGTAACAACCTGAATAACAACCATTGCCTTTATAAACATTGAGTTTATACATGATACTGATATAATCCCAAGGCCTCAAACATTAGCCTTAAGGGCATACCCCAACAATCTCCCACTTGCACTTAATCTAATGGTTGAGAAATCTCAAACCCATATTATTACAGTGCTTCTCATGCTTCTGCTGCGCCAGAGGCTTTGTAAGCGGGTCAGCCAGATTGTCATCTGTATGAACCTTGCAGACTTTGATCTCGCCACGATCAATGATCTCCCGGATGAAGTGAAACCGTCTCTGTATGTGCTTGGACTTCTGGTGCGACCGTGGTTCCTTTGCCTGTGCTATTGCTCCAGTGTTATCACAGAAGATAACCAATGGATCTGCACTCGAAGGAACAACACCAAGTTCCTGAACGAACTTACGAATCCACAGTGCCTCCTTGGATGCTTCCGAGGCTGCAACATACTCGGCTTCTGTTGTGGAATCAGCAACAATAGATTGTTTGAAACTTTTCCACACCACTGCACCTCCATTCAAGCTAAAAACATAGCCTGATTGCGATCGGAAATCATCCTGGTCAGATTGGAACAAAGCGTCAGTATATCCTTCAATACTGAGTTCTTCCTGACCACAATATACCAAGAACATATCTTTGGTCCTCCGAAGATATTTGAAAATGTTCTTGACTGCAATCCAGTGCGCCTGACCTAGATTACATTGGAACCGACTGGTCACACTTAACCCGTAAGCGACATCTGGGCGAGTACATAACATCGCATACATAATGGACCCAATAGCCGAAGCATAAGGCGTATTGTCCATTTCATCTTTCTCAGTCTGTGTTTGTGGACACTGACTCTTTGAAAGATTCAGACCATGTCTGACTGGAAGATATCCTCTTTTAGAATTCTCTAAATGGAATCTCTCCAGGACTTTATCAATGTAAGTACTCTGGCATAGCCCGAGAAGCCTCTTAGATCTATCTCTGTAGATCTTCACACCTAATACATAGGCTGCTTCTCCTAAATCTTTCATCTGGAAACATTTTCTTAACCATGCCTTAACCGCATGCAGTTCAGGAATATCGTTTCCAATGATTAAGATATCATCGACGTAGAGGACTAGGAAAGTAATTACGCTCCCACTAAACCTCTTATATACACACGGGTCATCTTCATTCTTGATGAAACCAAACTCACAGATTGATTCATCAAAACGAATATTCCAGCTTCTTGATGCTTGCTTAAGTCCATAAATGGACTTCCTTAACTTGCATATTTTATGACGATCTGATGGATTAGTGAAACCTTCAGGTTGTGTCATATACACATCCTCATCCAGTTTTCCATTAAGGAAAGCAGTCTTCACATCCATCTGCCAGATCTCATAATCATAATATGCTGCTATCGCGAGAATAATCCGAATAGACTTAAACATAGCTACAGGAGAGAAAGTTTCATCATAATCTATCCCGTAGATTTGTTTGAAACCTTTCGCAACTAGCCTGCCTTTATAGGTAACCACGTTACCATCCATGTCAATCTTCTTCTTGAAGATCCATTTACAGCCTATAGGGATTACTCCCGGAGGCGGATCAACCAAATCCCAGACTTGGTTATCTGACATGGAGTCCATCTCGGCTCGCATAGCTTCAAGCCATCTCGCTGATTCCGGTCCACTGACCGCATCCGCATAAGTGAGGGGTTCATCATCAATGATGTAGATTCCGTCATAGCGCTCAGGCTGTCGACGGATCCTTCCCGATCTTCGCGGTTCCCGTGATATCTGAGCCTCAGGTTGTTCAGTAACCTGTTCTACTGGCTCAGGCTCATCCAACTGTGCTTGACTACTTTGTCCTACTTCTGGATTCTCATCCAGCTTTATTTCTCTTCCACTGGCCTCTTGCAGAAGAAATTCCTTCTCAAGAAAAATAGCCGTCCGAGCAACAAATACTTTGTTCTCTTTGGGATCGTAGAAATAATAACCCTTAGTTTCCTTAGGGTAACCGACAAAGATACATTTCTCAGATCTGCTCTCTAGTTTCCCAGAGGCGAGCTTTTTGACATAAGCCTCGCAACCCCAGATCTTGATAAACGTCAAGCTTGGCTGTTTCCCATACCATAACTCATATGGCGTCTTTGAAACTGCCTTGGATGGCACTCGGTTTAGTACCTTTACAGCTGTTTCCAGTGCAAATCCCCAAAAGGAGTAAGGCAGAGTAGCCTGACTCATCATAGAACGAACCATATCCAGTAAGGTTCTGTTCCTCCTCTCGAACACACCATTCCATTGCGGTGTTCCTGGCGGAGTGAGCTGTGAGATAATCCCACACTCCTTCAGATAGTCAGTAAACTCTCGACTCAAGTATTCACCACCTCGATCCGATCGAAGTGCCTTGATATTTCGGCCTAGCTGATTCTGTACTTCATTCTTGAACTCTTTGAACTTGTCAAAAGATTCACTTTTATGTCTCATTAGATAGACATACCCATATCTACTGAAATCATCAGTAAAGGAAATGAAGTATAGATAGCCACCTCTGGCATGTTTACTAAAAGGCCCACACACATCACTATGTATAAGGTCAAGTAAACCTGAAGCCCTTTGACCTTTCTTAGGAAAAGGAGACTTCGTCATTTTACCCATTAAACAAGCTTTGCATGTATCAATCTCCTCACAGGAGAATGATCCCAGCAGTCCATGATCATGCAACCGCTTAATGCGCTTCTTGTTAATATGGCCTAAACGACTATGCCATAGCAAGGTGCTGTTATCAGCATACTTAGCTTTCTTGTTATCAATTTATTGTATAGAACATTCCATGTCCAACATGAATAACCCATTGTTAATCGACCCAGTAGCATAAACAATATTATCAAAAGAAATAATACACTTTGAAATATTGCATTCAAAGGAAAACCCTTTCCTGACAAGAGCAGGAATAGAGATAATATTTTTCGTTATGCTTGGTACAAAATAACAATTGTCCAGTTCCAATACAAGCCCAGATGGTAATGAGATGTAATAAATTCCTACAGCAACAGCAGCAACCCGTGCCCCGTTTCCAATTCGTAGGTCCACCTCATGCTGTCCCACCTGTCTTCTTCTCTTGAGTTCCTGTACATTTGAACAAATGTGAACTCCACATGCAGTGTCCAACACCCATGATATGGAAGAAGAAACCATGACCTCAGTCACAAAAATACCTGAGCCAGAAGCGAAACTTCCCTTCTTGTCTCCTTGGAGCGCTTTACAGTCCTTTTTCCAGTGACCCAGCTGGCCACAGTGGAAACATCTGTATTCCTTCGACCGCTTAACCTTTTGTTTCAGAGCCTTGCTGTAGCTCTTAACAAGGGCTTTGCCTTTCTTCCCTTTCTTCTTGTTCCTAGAAGGAACCATCAAGACAGAGGATACAGGCTTTCCCTTTAGAGTCAACTCTGTAGTCAAGAGCATATTCAGTAACTCTGCCGGCATACAGTCGATCTTGTTCATATTAAAGTTAATGATGAACGGATCGAAAGAGGTCGGGAGAGACTGCAATATGATGTCTACAGCAAGCTCCTGATTGATGGTATGTCCCAGTTTCTCTAGAGCTTCCTTGTACCCAATCATCTTGAGTACGTGAGCTCCCACTGGACTTCCTTCTGCCAGTTTGCTCTGAAAGAAAAGCTTAGTCAAATTGTAGCGTTCAGTCCTAGCCTGTGCAGCATACAGCAGCTTGAGGTTTGCTATAATTTGTATAGCAGATAGATCCTCATGCTGACGCTGCAGCTCTGGCGTCATAGACGCAAGCATCAGGCAAGCGACATCAATGCTATCATTGACATGCTTCTCATAGGCATCCCGAACCGCCCTTGCGGCGTTCGCAGCGGGTTGAGGCGGTATAGCCGTCTCGAGGACATACAGCTTCCTCTCTGCCTTAAGAACAATCTTAAGGTGTCCGTACCAGTCTGAGAAGTTTGGTCCAGCAAACTTCTCCCTTTCCAGTAGTGATCGCACATTGAAATTCGTCGTGTTCGTTGCTGCAGGAATCTACAACATTGCAAGAACAGCAAGGTCAGTATCAATGTGAGAATCAATTCAGGACTTAAGAATGATTCTTTTCTCACTATTTTATCTGGCTGAAAAATCCAGCAAAATAGCCCGAAAGAGTAAAACTCTTTTAGTGAGATGGGATCCAGATTTCATACTTGGTCTCCGCGTCCCGCTCAGGCGAGATAAGATGCACAGAGAGTACAAGCACTAATCTCTGGTAGGTAATCCCTGCCAATCGCCAACCCGTGCGATTCCCCTTCATCTGGGCAATCCAGCAGACTGTGCCAACTGAGTTGGTACAACACAGTCTCTGATCCCACAGATGGCTGCCTCCATATAGCTACCATATGCTCCACATATGTAGCCTACATGGTCAAGCTGACCCGACCTACTCCCTGGACCACCACGTGCTATGCTGAGCAACGAGAAGCGATAAATCCCTTCCCTGTAACACGCAGGTGTAATCACACACCGTCTGAAGATAGATGGGCGTGCCCACTGAGTGGGTACAACACGGCCCCAACGATAGTCAGAACAGTGAGGTTTCGCGCCAGAAGGCTTACGAGCTTGATATTTTAGCATTGGATTTTAACGGTCTTTTATCTTCTTAACTATCATGCAAACCCTATGGTGATAGCAGAAGATTAAATCATGCAATTCTAATTATATAAACAATAAATAGAAAGCATGCTGATCTTATGTGGTAAAAGCCCATTAAGCCTAGGTAAGACCTTAATTTAACTTAAGTCTTCACTTGAGCTGTTCATGGGTCTTTAACATTTCTTCTGGCCCAACCTAGGGCCCAAGCGCCCACTGCAGCTCAGAGGCGCCCACCAGGTAAATGCACCTGTCCCAGAGTCGAACCCTGGACCTCCCACCTGGTCAAGCCACTTACTGCATGCGCCTCTGCCATGTGTGCTCTGTGCTCATGTCTGATTAAAATACATTTTAATCTATCTAGACATGATTGACACGCAGGTCAATTACACGTTATAAATTAATTAAAATGTGATGCGCAGATCACAATTATAATAATTTACAATTAATCCAGGCACGCAGGCCCCAGCACAGCACACACATTAAAATTGGGCAGCCCACATAAGATTAAATAAACAAGCATCATGTTATAGATTCAACATGTGATCCAAACAAGAAAATAAAATTTTCGAAAACCCATTGGCATCAATTTTATTTTCCTTATGTGCCCTACTACCTTACAACGGTCCATTATTAGGGATCCACTCATCAGATCTAGTCAGACCCACTACCCTAGCATGCACCAAGTCCTAACTGACTTGAGTCGACCCAGTGGTCAACAATGCATGTGTTGGGCTGAACGATCCTCAAGAGTTCTGGCAAGCGGGTGTGACCCCGAGCCTAACTCAAGATCGTTCACTGGTTGTCTCAACCAGACATCGCTACACGCCTGTCTGCAGTCGACCCATAGCCACCTCGTGCTTGCGCACAGGTGCCATCTGGTCGACCCATCTAGGCTGTCAGATGATCTGATCAGACTGGTTGGATCTAGACTAGACAATGATTTCAAACCTAATAACCCGTCTAAGGTATTATAGCAGGCGCAAATGTAGATCTAGATGGATGCGCGCAAGTTAACAAGTTTTGAAACACAAAACACATCTTTAACAAGCGCCAACAAAAGATCATGCATTAACATGAATAACATGCGCCAACATCTAATCACAAGCATGTTATTTTTCGCATGGTAACAATAGATCAATGCATTGTCGCAAACATGGAAACAAACATGTTATTGTCGCATGTTGTTAAGATTTAGATCTACACTAAATCGCAAACAAGGATCACATCAAGCAATCATGTAGATTCATACAAAACCTGCTCTGATACCAATTGAAAGTCCCACCCAAGGGGGGGGGGGGGAAACCCTAATAGACGTGCGCATATATATAAAACTTTCGAAGCGGAATTTAGGGTTTCTTAGATCGGTTAGCATGAACACTTGATCAACTTGTTCAAGGATTGCAAAGAATCAACAAGAGATCATACCATAGCCATCGTTTAGATGGTGCCTTGGATGCTAGAGGGCGATATGGCTCTCCTCCAAAGGTGCCGCACACAAGGTGAAGATGGCTTTCTCCTTGTCGTCCTTTGTGCTAGCAAAGAGCTTCAAGAGTCCTAATCGCTTGAAGGGAAGATGAGAGATGACTCTCGGCGTAGATGAACTCCCTCTTCTTTTCGTCAAGTGTCACCACCGAAAAGAGAAGAGAAAAACAAAAAGGATGCCCGCGGCGAGAGAGTGAAGAATCCCCTTTCACGTTCGAAAACGCATAACGTTTTCAACAAAGGAAAACGGCTTTCCAATTTTAGAAAGCACTAACTCCACTTCAACTCCCACGTTACCATCCCTCAATCAAACCATTCGAACCATACGTTCACCATAGTGAACCGGTTCCATTTGGTTTGGTTCAAGTGAATTTGGTTCAAGGACCAAGCCTTGGTCTAAATCTCATTGAACCTCAAGGTTCAAGATCTAACCATTCATCTCTCGATGCTCTTGATCTCACCGATCTAGCATCACTACTCTCGATCGAAGCTTACCGATCTCAAGCCCTAATCAATCAAACATGATCAGACCAGATCTCACTTACAACCAGAGTTTAAATCCCTTTAAACTGAACCAAAACAATTCAGTCCACACGATCTGACATAAGTAAGCCATATCATCAAATTGTGCGACCCTAAGGGTTTCCTTTAAATGTCGGTAACGATAACTTACGTTATCACGATCAGTGAGGGGTATCTAGCAACACATCACTGTCTCCCGATATAAAGGGAAGAGTCTTCCAAGACTACACCCAAACCATAGCACAAGTGTGAATCCACTTCACTAGGCATACATGTTTCCTTTGTTGGGGTATGCCCTTAAGGCTAATGTTTGAGGCCTATGGGAATGTAACAAGTATCATGTAATAAACTCTATGTGTTTATAAAGGCATGGTTGTTATTCAGTTAGCTACATTGTCTGCTGCAATATATGTTCTTCTGAATAATGTCTCAAAGCTGTTCAGCTGGGCTGACATGCTATTATGTCCTTAGTCGATATATCTTGGTAAACATGAGACAGCCTCGATATGGTTAAGACTAATATGTGTTCTAATCTTATAGGATGCTTCGAGCATGGAATAAGATGTAGACTCATGGGTACATGGGATGTACTGGACAGACCCTACTAGGATGTTCAATTGTTTGTCACAATGTGAATATTCCTTGATTAAGACAAGTGGCACATTTCCTCTGACTTGAGATCACTTGTGTTTTCTAAATGATGATTGTCATTGTTTTGAGGTAGTTCAATATCATTTGAAAAATAATGATTATAGACTATCTTGGATGGTGAGCTTGAATCAGGTTAGAGCACTAGTGATAGACATAGGATTGCCGTCTCCTTGTTTAAGGAGTGTGATGTTCTAAAGGGGCCCCCTGGATGAGATGATTGAGAGAGTGTATGGCCATACCCAGGTGACAGTGCTCATCTGTTCTAATCATGCTCATCATATTGGAGTTACGAGCTTGACAGGCTTGTCCAATAAGAACATCCAGTGGCAAAGGAAATATGTATGCTTTGTGAATTGATTCACACTTGTGCTGTTTTTGGGTGAAGTCTTGGAAGACTCTTTCCTTGATATCGGGAGACAGTGATGTGTTGCTAGATACCCCTCACTGGTTGTGATAATGTAAATTATCATTACCGATGTTTTAAGGAAACCCTCAGGGTCGCACAATTGATGATATGGCTTACTTAAGTCAGATCGTGTGGACTGAATTGTTTCGGGTTCAGTTTAAAGGGATTTAATCTCTGATTGTGAGTGAGATCTGGTCTGATCATGTTTGATTGATTAGGGCTTGAGATCGGTAAGCTTCGATCGAGAGAAGAGATGCTAGATCGGTCAGATCAGGAGCATCATAGAGATCAACGGCTAGATCTGGAACCTTAGGGTTTTAATATGATCTAGGCCATGTCGTTTGGTTTATTTGGTAATTGAACCAAAATTAAATTAAACCAAAATGGTTCAAGCATTGGCGACAAGTTCACTTGGCGTGAACATGTTGGGCGGTTAGTGGTGCTATTTTTAGCAACCATGATCTCCACTTGGAGACACTCACGTTCGAAAGAGAGTGCTCTCTCTATTCTCGCCACTTGAACGCATTCCTCTTGGGTTTTTCCGTGGGTGACGACGCCTTGGATTTGGAGGAGAAATCGGCAAAGAAAAGATCTCTTCATCCCTTTCTCATTTTCGATCAAAGACTTCTTTGGATCTTGCTAGCACAAGGATCGCAAAGAGGAGTAGGCGACATCAACTGTGTGCGTCACCTCTGGAGAAGATCTGCTTTGATCTTTGCTTCCTAGGCGCCATTCGAAATGGCTATGGTATGAGTTTTATCTCTTACATGCAATCGTTTCCATTTGGTTGATCATATCACATGAACCGATTCTTGAAACCCTAATCCGCTGCCCAAAAATTTTATGCGCCACTGCCTAGGGTTTTCGCTCCCCCTAGAAGGGGACCCCCCTTAGTTTAAGGGGTACTTTCAATTGGTATCAGAGCCTGATGTTTCATGCTTGTTTATGATTGCCATGATATGTCATATGATCCATGTATGCGCATTATAATAGATCTATAGGTTACATGCGATTATCTAAGTTGGCGAAAATTCATGATTTGTATAGATGTTATTTTCTCCATTGCGCATGTTGTTGTTGGCGCATGTTTTTGTAAGTTTTTCTAAAACCTTGATCACATGCGCGTTTCACCTTAGATCTAATGCTCCTACATTAAACCCTTAGATGGGTTATTAGGGTTGAAGTCACCCCCTAGGTTAGATCCAAACATGTCTGATCAGACTATCTGACAGCCTGAATGGGTCGACCAGTTAGCACCTTGGCGCATGCCTGTGGTGGCTATAGGTCGACTGCAGACAGGTGTGTAGCGATGTCTGATTGAGACAACTGATGAACGCACCTGAGTTAGGCCCGGGGTCACGCCCGCTTGCCAGACCTCAGTGTGGTCGTTCAGCCTTGGTGCATGCATGGTTGACCTTTTGGTCGACTCAAGTCAGTTAGGACTTGGTGCATGCTAGGGCAGTGGATCTGACTAGGTTGGATGAGTGGATCCCTAGTAATGGACCATTGTAAGGTTGTGGGGCAAATAAGGAAAAATTAAAAAAAAAAAAATCGATCCCAAGGGGTTTTTTAAAAATTTATTTTTCCTGACTGGATCACATGATGGTTGTTGCATCTGCTTGTTTATTTAGTCTTATGTGGGCTGCCCGTTTTTAATGTGTGCTGTGCTGGGGCCTGCGTGCCTGGATTATATGTTGTAAATTAATTTTCTTTATGTGATCTGCGTATCACAATTTTAATTAATTTATAATGTGAAAGTGACCTGCGTGTCACTCTTGTCTAGATAGTTAAATTTGTAATTTAATTAGACAAGGGCACAATGCACACTTGGCAGAAGCGCATGCAGCAGTGGCTGGACCAGGTGGGAGGTCTAGGGTTCGACCCTAGGACCAGGTGCAAATTCCTGGTGGGCGCACCAGAGCTGCAGTTGGCGCTTGGGCCCAGGTTTGGGCCAGATGAGCAGCTAAAGACCCATAAAGAGCAAGTGTAGACTTAAGTTAGGTTAAGGTCTCACTAGGGCTATGGGCTTTTACCACAAAAGACACATGCTTTCTTTTATTGCTTTATATTAGAATTGCATGAGTAAATTTATCTTCTGCTATCACCATAGGAATTGCATGATAGGCAAGAAGATAAAAGACCGTTAAAATCCAACGATTAAATATCAAGCTCGTAAGCCTTCTGACGCGAAACCTCACTGTTCTGATTATCGTTGGAGCCGTGTTGTACCCACTCAGTGGGCACATCCATCTATCTTCAGACGGTGCGGGATTACACCTGTGTGTTACAGAGCAGGGATTTATCCCTTCTCGTTGCTCAGCATAGCACATGGTGGTCCAGGGAGTAGGTCGGGTCAGCTTGACCGTGTAGGCTACATATGTGGCGCATATGGTAGCACATGGAGGCAGCCATCTGTGGGGTCAGAGATTGTGTTGTACCAACTCAGTTGGCACAGTCTGCTGGACTGCCCAGATGAAGGGGAATCGCACGGGTTGGCGATCGGCAGGGACTGCCTACCAGAAACTAGTGCTTGTACTCTCTGTGCATCTTATCTCGCCTGAGCGGGACGCGGAGACCAAGTATGAAATCTGGATCCCATCTCACTAAAAGAGTTCTACTCTTTCGGGCTGTTTTGCTGGATTTTTCACGCCTGATAAAATAGTGAGAAAAAGAATCTTTCTTAAGTCCTGATTGATTCTTATACATTGATACTGACCTTGCTGTTCTTGCATTGTTGTAGATACCTGCAGCAACGAACACCATGAACTTCAATGTGCGATCCCTACTGGAAAGAGAGAAGTTTGCTGGGCCGAACTTCTCTGACTGGTTTGGACACCTTAAGATCGTTCTTAAGGCAGAGAGGAAACTGTATGTCCTCGAGACGGCGATACCGCCGCAGCCCGCTCCGAACGCCGCAAGGGCGGTTCGGGAAGCCTATGAAAAGCACGTCAATGATAGCATTGATGTCGCTTGCCTGATGTTAGCGTCTATGACGCCACCGCTGCAGCGTCAGCATGAGGACATGTCGGCTAGAGACATGATTACAAACCTCAAGATGTTGTATGCTGCACAGGCGAGGACTGAACGCTATAATTTGACGAAGCTCTTCTTTCAGAGCAAACTGGCTGAAGGGAGCCCAGTGGGAGCTCACGTGCTCAAGATGATTGGGCACAAGGAGGCTCTAGAGAAACTGGGGCATACCATCAACCAGGAGCTTGCTGTGGACATTATTCTGCAGTCTCTCCCGCCATCATTCGACGCGTTCATTATTAATTTTAATATGAACAAAATCGATTGTACTCCGGCAGAGCTGCTGAATATGCTCTTGACCACTGAGGAAACTCTGAAGGGTAAGCCTTCAACCTCTGTCTTGATGGTTCCTTCCAGGAACAAGAAGAAGGGGAAGAAGGGCAAGGCCCCGGTCAAGAATTACAGCAAGGCTCTGAAGCAGAAGGTGAAGCGGTCTAAGGAATACAGGTGTTTCCACTGTGGCCAGCTGGGTCACTGGAAAAAGGACTGTAAAGCGCTCCAAGGAGATAAGAGGGGAAGCTTTGCTTCTGGCTCAGGTATATTCGTGACTGAGGTCATGTATTCTTCTTCTGTATCATGGGTGTTGGACACTGCATGTGGAGTTCACATTTGTTCAAATGTGCAGGAACTCAAGAGAAGAAGGCAGGTGGGACAGCATGAGGTGGACCTACGCGTTGGAAACGGGGCACGGGTTGCTGCTGTTGCTGTAGGAGACTACTTCATTACTTTACCATCTGGAATTGTATTGGAACTAAACAGTTGTTATTTTGTTCCCAGTATAACTAAAAATATTATCTCCATTCCTGCTCTTGTAAGGAAGGGGTTTTCCTTTGAATGCAATATTTCAAAGTGTGTTTTGTCATATGATAATATTGTTTATGCAACTGGTTCAATTAATAATGGGTTATTCATGTTGGACATGGAAAGTTCTATACAGAATGTTGATATTAAGAAAGCCAAGTATGCTGATGACAGCACCTTGCTATGGCATAGTCGTTTAGGCCATATTAACGAGAAACGCATTAAGCGGTTGCATGATCATGGACTGCTGGGATCATTCTCCTATAAGGAGATTGATACATGCAAAGCTTGTTTGATGGGTAAAATGACGAAGTCACCTTTTCCTATAAAGGTCAAAGGGCTTCAGGTTTACTTGACCTCATACACAGTGATGTGTGTGGGCCATTTAGTAAACATGCCAGAGGTGGCTATCAGTACTTCATTACATTTACTGATGATTTCAGTAGATATGGGTATGTCTATCTGATGAGACATAAGAGTGAATCTTTTGACAAGTTCAAAGAGTTCAAGAATGAAGTACAAAATCAGCTAGGCCGTAATATCAAGGCACTTCGCTCAGATCGAGGTGGTGAATACCTAAGTCATGCATTTACTGACTATCTAAAGGAGTGTGGGATTATCTCACAGCTCACTCCACCAGGAACACCGCAATGGAATGGTGTGTCCGAGAGGAGAAATAGAACGTTACTTGATATGGTTCGTTCTATGATGAGTCAGGCTACTCTTCCATACTCCTTTTGGGGTTTTGCGCTGGAAACAGCTGCAAAGGTACTAAACCGAGTGCCATCCAAGGCAGTTTCAAAGACGCCATATGAGTTATGGTATGGGAAACAGCCGAGCTTGACATTTATCAGGATCTGGGGTTGCGAGGCTTATGTTAAAAAGCTCGCCTCTGGGAAACTAGAGAGCAGATCTGACAAATGTATCTTTGTCGGTTACCCTAAGGAAACTAAGGGTTATTATTTCTTCGATCCCAATGAGAACAAGGTTTTTGTTGCTCGGACGGCCATATTTCTTGAGAAGGAGTTTCTTCTGCAAGAGGCCAGTGGGAGAGAAATAAAGCTGGATGAGAATCCAGAAGAAGGACAAAGTGATCAAGCACAGTTGGATGAGCCTGAGCCGGTAGAACAGGTTATTGAACAACCTGAGGCTCAGACATCACGGGAACCGCGAAGATCGGGTAGGATTCGTCGACAGCCTGAGCGCTATGACGGAGTCTACATCATTGACAATGATGAACCCCTTACTTATGCGGATGCGGTCAGTGGACCAGAGTCAGCGAGATGGCTTGAGGCTATGCGCGCCGAGATGGACTCCATGTCAGATAACCAAGTCTGGGATTTGGTTGATCCGCCTCCGGGAGTTATCCCTATAGGCTGTAAATGGATCTTCAAGAAGAAGATTGACATGGATGGTAACGTAGTTACCTATAAAGGCAGGCTAGTTGCGAAAGGTTTCAAACAAATCTACGGGATAGATTATGATGAAACTTTCTCACCTGTAGCCATGTTTAAGTCTATTCGGATTCTTTTCGCGATAGCTGCATATTATGATTATGAGATTTGGCAGATGGATGTGAAAACAGCTTTCCTTAATGGAAATCTGGATGAGGATGTGTATATGACACAACCAGAAGGTTTCACTAATCCAGCAGATCGTCATAAAATATGCAAGTTAAAGAAGTCCATTTATGGACTTAAACAAGCATCAAGAAGCTGGAATATTCGTTTTGATGAATCAGTTACTGAATTTGGTTTCATCAAGAACGAGGATGACCCGTGTGTATATAAGAGGTTTAGTGGGAGCGTGATTACTTTCCTAGTCCTCTACGTCGATGATATCTTGATCATTGGAAACGACATTCCTGAAATGCATGCTGTTAAGGCATGGCTGAGGAAATGTTTCCATATGAAAGATCTAGGAGAAGCAGCCTATGTGTTAGGTGTGAAGATCTACAGGGATAGATCTAAGAGGCTTCTCGGGCTGTGCCAGAGTACTTACATCGATAAGGTCCTGGAGAGATTTCACTTAGAGAATTCTAAGCGAGGATATCTTCCAGTCAGACATGGTCTGAATCTTTCTAAGAGTCAGTGTCCACAAACACAGACTGAGAAAGATGAAATGAACAATACGCCTTATGCTTCGGCTATTGGTTCTATAATGTATGCGATGTTGTGTACTCGCCCAGACGTTGCTTACGGGTTAAGCGTAACCAGTCGTTACCAGAGTAATCCAGGTATGGCGCACTGGATTGCAGTCAAGAACATTTTAAAATATCTGCGGAGGACCAAAGATATGTTCTTGATATATGGTGGTCAGGAAGAACTCAGTATTGAAGGATATACTGACGCTTCGTTCCAGTCTGACCAGGATGATTTCCGATCGCAATCAGGATATGTTTTTAGCTTGAATGGAGGTGCAGTGGTGTGGAAAAGTTTCAAACAGTCAACTGTTGCTGATTCCACAACAGAAGCCGAGTATGTTGCAGCCTCGGAAGCATCCAAGGAGGCAGTGTGGATTCGTAAGTTCGTGAGAGAACTTGGTGTCGTTCCTTCGTGTGCAGATCCTTTGGTTATCTTCTGTGATAACACTGGAGCAATCGCACAGGCAAAGGAACCACGGTCGCACCAGAAGTCCAAGCACATACAGAGACGGTTTCATTTGATCAGGGAGATCATAGATCGTGGCGAGATCAAAGTATGCAAGGTTCATACAGATGACAATCTGGCAGACCCGCTTACCAAGCCTCTGGCGCAGCAGAAGCATGAGAAGCACTGTAATAATATGGGTTTGAGATTTCTCAACCATTAGATTAAGTGCAAGTGGGAGATTGTTGGGGTATGCCCTTAAGGCTAATGTTTGAGGCCTATGGGAATGTAACAAGTATCATGTAATAAACTCTATGTGTTTATAAAGGCATGGTTGTTATTCAGTTAGCTACATTGTCTGCTGCAATATATGTTCTTCTGAATAATGTCTCAAAGCTGTTCAGCTGGGCTGACATGCTATTATGTCCTTAGTCGATATATCTTGGTAAACATGAGACAGCCTCGATATGGTTAAGACTAATATGTGTTCTAATCTTATAGGATGCTTCGAGCATGGAATAAGATGTAGACTCATGGGTACATGGGATGTACTGGACAGACCCTACTAGGATGTTCAATTGTTTGTCACAATGTGAATATTCCTTGATTAAGATAAGTGGCACATTTCCTCTGACTTGAGATCACTTGTGTTTTCTAAATGATGATTGTCATTGTTTTGAGGTAGTTCAATATCATTTGAAAAATAATGATTATAGACTATCTTGGATGGTGAGCTTGAATCAGGTTAGAGCACTAGTGATAGACATAGGATTGCCGTCTCCTTGTTTAAGGAGTGTGATGTTCTAAAGGGGCCCCCTGGATGAGATGATTGAGAGAGTGTATGGCCATACCCAGGTGACAGTGCTCATCTGTTCTAATCATGCTCATCATATTGGAGTTACGAGCTTGACAGGCTTGTCCAATAAGAACATCCAGTGGCAAAGGAAATATGTATGCTTTGTGAATTGATTCACACTTGTGCTGTTTTTGGGTGAAGTCTTGGAAGACTCTTTCCTTGATATCGGGAGACAGTGATGTGTTGCTAGATACCCCTCACTGGTTGTGATAATGTAAATTATCGTTACCGATGTTTTAAGGAAACCCTCAGGGTCGCACAATTGATGATATGGCTTACTTAAGTCAGATCGTGTGGACTGAATTGTTTCGGGTTCAGTTTAAAGGGATTTAATCTCTGATTGTGAGTGAGATCTGGTCTGATCATGTTTGATTGATTAGGGCTTGAGATCGGTAAGCTTCGATCGAGAGAAGAGATGCTAGATCGGTCAGATCAGGAGCATCATAGAGATCAACGGCTAGATCTGGAACCTTAGGGTTTTAATATGATCTAGGCCATGTCGTTTGGTTTATTTGGTAATTGAACCAAAATTAAATTAAACCAAAATGGTTCAAGCATTGGCGACAAGTTCACTTGGCGTGAACATGTTGGGCGGTTAGTGGTGCTATTTTTAGCAACCATGATCTCCACTTGGAGACACTCACGTTCGAAAGAGAGTGCTCTCTCTATTCTCGCCACTTGAACGCATTCCTCTTGGGTTTTTCCGTGGGTGACGACGCCTTGGATTTGGAGGAGAAATCGGCAAAGAAAAGATCTCTTCATCCCTTTCTCATTTTCGATCAAAGACTTCTTTGGATCTTGCTAGCACAAGGATCGCAAAGAGGAGTAGGCGACATCAACTGTGTGCGTCACCTCTGGAGAAGATCTGCTTTGATCTTTGCTTCCTAGGCGCCATTCGAAATGGCTATGGTATGAGTTTTATCTCTTACATGCAATCGTTTCCATTTGGTTGATCATATCACATGAACCGATTCTTGAAACCCTAATCCGCTGCCCAAAAATTTTATGCGCCACTGCCTAGGGTTTTCGCTCCCCCTAGAAGGGGACCCCCCTTAGTTTAAGGGGTACTTTCATCCTTTGCCACTGGATGTTCTTATTGGACAAGCGTGTCAAGCCTGTAGCTCCAATATGATGAGCATGATTAGATCAGATGAACATAGTCATCTGGGTATGGCCATACACTTTCTCAATCATCTCATCCAAGGGGGTGTTGGGGTATGCCCTTAAGGCTAATGTTTGAGGCCTTGGGATTGTAACAGTATCATGTATAAACTCTTATGTTTATAAAGGCATGGTTGTTATTCAGTTTGTTACATTGTCTGCTGCAATAAGTGTACTCCTGAATAATGTCTCAAAGCTGTTCAGCTAGGCTGACATGCAGTTAAGTCTTTAGTTGATATATCTTGGTGAACATGAGACAGCCTTGATATGATTAAGACTAATATGTGTTCTAATCTTATAGGATGCTTCGAGCATGGAATAAGACGTAGACTCATGGGTACATTGGATGTACTGGACAGACCCTATTTGGATATTCAATTGCTTGTCACAATGTGAATAATCCTTGTTTGCTACAAGTGGCACATGTCCTCTGACTTGAGATCACTTGTGTTTCTAAATGATGATTGTCATTGTTTTGAGGTAGTTCAATATCATTTGAAACATAATGATTATAGACTATCTTGGATGGTGAGCTTGAGTCAGGTTAGGGCACTAGTGATAGACATAGGATTGTCGTCTCCTTGTTTAAGGAGTGTGATGTTCTAAAGGGGCCCCCTGGATGAGATGATTGAGAGAGTGTATGGCCATACCCAGGTTACTGTGTTCATCTGATCTAATCATGCTCATCATATTGGAGTTACAAGCTTGACACGCTTGTCCAATAAGAACATCCAGTGGCAAAGGAATCATGTATGCCTAGTGAGTTGATTCACACTTGTGCTGTTGTTTGGGTGTAGTCTTGGAAGACTCTTTTCTCTATATCGGGAGACAGTGATGTGTTGCTAGATACCCCTCACTGTTCGTGATAACGTAAGTTATCGTTACCGACATTTAAAGGAAACCCTCAGGGTCGCACAATTTGATGATATGGCTTACTTAAGTCAGATCGTGTGGACTAAATTGTTTAAGTTCAGTTTAAAGGAATTTAGTCTCTGATTGTAAGTGAGATCTGGTCTGATCATGTTTGATTGATTAGGGCTTGAGATCGGTAAGCTTCGATTGAGAGAATGGATGCTAGATCGGTGAGATCAGAAGCATCGAGAGATCAATGGTTAGATCTGAAGCCTTAGGGTTTAATTGAGATCTAGACTAATTGCTTGGCTTATTTGGTTTCTTGAACTGAACCAACTTGAACCGGCTCATCATATGAGCGCATGGTTCAAAGGGGAGAGCTAATAGCGTTAAGGAAAATTCATGGTCGCATGAATTGGAGACTTTGCTATTTTTACATAGCACTTCTCTAAACGTGACCACGCTTCACGTTCACGCAAAAGGGAAGCTCTATTCTCGCCTCTCGCCCTTCTCTCTCGACACACTCGTGTGTGGTGACGACTTCAAGTCTCTAGGAGAGGATTCGGCCAAGAAGAAAAAACATCTCTTTCCTTCCACACGACAAGCACCTCTTGGAACCTTGCTAGCACAAGGAGCACCAAGGGAGTAGGCGGCTTCTTCATCTTGTGTGCGCATCCTTGGGAGGAGATCCTCTCGCTCTCTGCTTCCAAGACACCATCCAAGAAATGGCGATGGTATGGATCTTTCTCTTCTATACTAGCATTCGAAAGTTGATCATATGATATATTAAGATCTCTTGACA
Organism: Costus lasius; assembly: GCA_027563935.2. Taxonomy (NCBI): domain Eukaryota; kingdom Viridiplantae; phylum Streptophyta; class Magnoliopsida; order Zingiberales; family Costaceae; genus Costus; species Costus lasius. The sequence continues at coordinate 56,044,438 of CM050454.1, read as the reverse complement.
CCCTAGCTTCCCATGCGAATTTTTATATGCGCCTCCCTTAGGGTTTCGGCCCCCTAGATTAAGGGGACTTTCAATTGGTATCAGAGCCTAGGTTTTATATATTCATATGATTGCTTATGGTGATCCATGTATGTTGAATGTTTAGATCTAATATTTCTCATCATGCGAAAATACCAGATAGATGTATTTTGTTTGTGGCGCATGTATGAGATGAACTTTTGTTGGCACATGCTTTACATGTTTTAGTTTTTGTTTTCAAAACTTTCATGACATGCGCGACTCACTATAGATCTAAGGCCTTACTGTAAACCCTTAGACGGGTTATTAGGGTTGAAGTCATCCCCTAGGTTAGATCCAAAATGTCTGATCAGACCATCTGACAGCCTTGATGGGTTGACCAGATAGCACCTGTGCGCAAGCATCTGGTGGCTATAGGTCGACTGCAGACAGGCGTGTAGCGGTGTCTGATTGAGACGACTAGTGAACACACATGAGTTAGGCCCGGGGTCACACCCGCTTGCCAGAACTCATGAGGGTTGTTCAGCCCTGGCGCATGCATGGTTGACCTTTTGGTCGACTCAAGTCGGTTAGGACTTGGTGCATGCAAGGGCACTGGATCTGACTAGGTTGGATGAGTGGATCCCTAGTAATGGACCGTTGTAAGGTAGTGAGGGCATATAAGAAAATTAAAATTGATGCCTATGGGGTTTTCGAAATTTAATTTTCATGATTGGATCACATAATGATTGATGCCTATGCTTGTTTATTTATTCTTATGTGGGCTGCCCATGTTAAATGTGTGCTGTGCTGGGGCCTGCGTGCCTGTATTAAAATGTAAATTAATTATTGTGATCTGCGCATCACATTGTTTTAATTTATAAAATGTAATTGACCTGCGAGTCAATCTTGTCTAGATAGATTAATTTGTAAGTTAATCAGACAAGAGCACAGAGTACACTTGGCAGAGTACCTGCGAGTCAATCATGTAATTGATCTGCGCATGCAGCTTGATGCTAGACCAGGAGGGAGGTCCAGGGTTCGACTCTGGGACCGGGCGCATTTTCCCTGGTGGGCGCACCTCAGTTGCAAATGGCGCTTGAGCCCTGGTTTGGGCCTGATGAGCAGCTAAAGACCCATGAAGAAAAGCAAGTGAAGACTTAAGTATCTTAAGGTCTTACTTAGGCTATGGGCTTTTACCACATAAGATCCATGCTTTCTTTTATTGTTTAAATAAGTAGAATAGCATGATTTATTTATCTTCTGCTATCACCATAGGAATTGCATGATAGTGAAGAAGATAAAAGACCGTTAAAATCCAACGCTAAAATATCAAGCTCGTATGTCTTCTGACGCGAAACCTCACTGTTCTGATTATCGTTGGAGCCGTGTTGTACCCACTCAGTGGGCACGTCCATCTATCTTCAGACGGTGCGGGATTACACCTGCGTGTTACAGATAAGGGATTTATCGCTTCTCGTTGCTCAGCATAGCACGTGGTGGTCCAGGGAGTAGGTCGGGTCAGCTTGACCATGTAGGCTACATATGTGGCGCATATGGTAGCGCATGGAGGCAGCCATCTGTGGGGTCAGAGATTGTGTTGTACCAACTCAGTTGGCACAGTCTGCTGGATTGCCCAGATGAAGGGGAATCGCACGGGTTGGCGATTGGCAGGGACTGCCTACCAGAAATTAGTGCTTGTACTCTCTGTGCATCTTATCTCGCCTGAGCGGGACGCGGAGACCAAGTATGAAATCTGGATCCCATCTCACTAAAAGAGTTTTACTCTTTCGGGCTGTTTTGCTGGATTTTTCAGCCAGATAAAATAGTGAGAAAAAGGAATCATTCTTAAGTCCTGATTGATTCTTAACATTGATACTGACCTTGCTGTTCTTGCATTGTTGTAGATACCTGCAGCAACGAACACCATGAGCTTCAATGTGCGATCCCTACTGGAAAGAGAGAAGTTTGCTGGGCCGAACTTCTCAGACTGGTTCGGACACCTTAAGATTGTTCTTAAGGCAGAGAGGAAACTGTATGTCCTCGAGACGGCGATACCGCCTCAGCCCGCTCCGAACGCCGCAAGGGCGGTTCGGGAAGCTTATGAAAAGCACGTCAATGATAGCATTGATGTCGCTTGCCTGATGCTAGCGTCTATGGCGCCACCGCTGCAGCGTCAGCATGAGGATATGTCTGCTATGGACATGATAGCAAACCTCAAGATGCTGTATGCTGCACAGGCGAGCACAGAACGCTATAATCTGACAAAGCTGTTCTTTTAGAGCAAACTGGCTGAAGGGAGCCCAGTGGGAGCTCACGTGCTCAAGATGATTGGGCACAAGGAGGCTCTAGAGAAACTGGGGCATACCATCAATCAGGAGCTTGCTGTAGACATTATTCTGCAGTCTCTCCCGCCCTCTTTCGATGCGTTCATTATTAACTTTAATATGAACAAAATCGATTGTACTCCGGCAGAGCTGCTGAATATGCTCTTGACTACTGAGGAAACTCTGAAGGGAAAGCCTTCAACCTCTGTCTTAATGGTTCCTTCAAGGAACAAGAAGAAGGGGAAGAAGGGCAAGACCCCTGTCAAGAGTTATAGCAAGGCACTGAAGCAAAAAGTCAAGCGGTCAAAGGAATACAGATGTTTCCACTGTGGCCAGCTAGGTCACTGGAAAAAGGACTGTAAAGCGCTCCAAGGAGATAAGAGGGGAAGCTTTGCTTCTGGCTCAGGTATATACGTGACGGAAGTCATGGTTTCATCTTCTTCTATTTCATGGGTGTTGGACACTGCATGTGGAGTTCACATTTGTTCAAATGTACAGGAACTCAAGAGAAGAAGACAGGTGGGACAGCATGAGGTGGACCTACGAGTTGGAAACGGGGCACGGGTTGCTGCTGTTGCTGTAGGAGACTATTTCATCTCTTTGCCATCTGGACTTGTATTAGAACTAAACAGTTGTTACTTTGTTCCCAGCATTACTAAGAATATTATCTCTATTCCTGCTCTTGTCAGGAAGGGATTTTCCTTTGAATGCAATATATCAAAGTGTGTTTTATCTTTTGATAATATTATTTATGCTACTGGTTCAATTAACAATGGGTTATTCATGTTGGACATGGAATGTTCTACACAAAATATTGATATTAAGAAAGCCAAGTATGCTGATGACAGCACCTTGCTATGGCATAGTCGTTTAGGCCATATTAACAAGAAACGCATTAAGCGGTTGCAAGATCATGGACTGCTGGGATCATTCTCCTATGAGGAGATTGATACATGCAAGGCTTGTTTAATGGGTAAAATGACGAAGTCACCTTTTCCTAACAAAGGTCAAAGGGCTTCAGGTTTACTTGACCTTATACACAGTGATGTGTGTGGGCCATTTAGTAAACATGCCAGAGGTGGCTATCAGTACTTCATTACCTTTACTGATGATTTCAGTAGATATGGGTATGTCTATTTAATGAGACATAAAAGTGAATCTTTTGACAAGTTCAAAGAGTTCAAGAATGAAGTACAGAATCAGCTAGGCCGAAATATCAAGGCACTTCGTTCTGATCGAGGTGGAGAATACCTAAGTCATGCGTTTACTGACTATCTGAAGGAGTGTGGGATTATCTCACAGCTCACTCCGCCAGGAACACCGCATTGGAATGGTGTGTCCGAAAGGAGAAATAGAACGTTACTTGATATGGTTCGTTCTATGATGAGTCAGGCTACTCTTCCATATTCCTTTTGGGGATTTGCACTGGAAACAACTGCAAAGGTACTAAACCGAGTGCCATCCAAGGCAGTTTCAAAGACACCATATGAATTATGGTATGGGAAACAGCCTAGCTTGACATTTATCAGGATCTGGGGCTGCGAGGCTTATGTTAAAAGGCTCGCCTCTGGGAAACTAGAGAGCAGATCTGACAAATGTATCTTTGTCGGTTACCCTAAGGAAACTAAGGGTTATTATTTCTACGATCCCAAAGAGAACAAGGTATTTGTTGCTCGGACGGCCATATTTCTTAAGAAGGAGTTTCTTCTGCAAGAGGCCAGTGGGAGAGAAATAAAGTTGGATGAGAATCCAGAAGAAGGACAAAGTAGTCAAGCACAGTTGGATGAGCCTGAGCCGGTTGATCAGGTTATTGAACAACCTGAGGCTCAGATATCACGGGAACCGCGAAGATCGGGAAGGATCCGTCGACAGCCTGAGCGCTATGACGGAGTCTACATCATTGATAATGATGAACCCCTTACTTATGCGGATGCGGTCAGTGGACCGGAATCAGCGAGATGGCTTGAAGCTATGCGCGCCGAGATGGACTCCATGTCAGATAACCAAGTTTGGGATTTGGTTGATCCGCCTCCGGGAGTTATCCCTATAGGCTGTAAATGGATCTTCAAGAAGAACATTGACATGGATGGTAACGTGGTTACCTATAAAGGCAGGCTAGTTGCGAAAGGTTTCAAACAAATCTACGGGATAGATTATGATGAAACTTTCTCACCTATAGCTATGTTTAAGTCTATTCGGATTCTTTTCGCGATAGCTGCATATTATGATTATGAGATTTGGCAAATGGATGTGAAGACAGCTTTCCTTAATGGAAATCTGGATGAGGATGTGTATATGACACAACCCGAAGGTTTCACTAATCCATCAGATCGTCATAAGATATGCAAGTTAAAGAAGTCCATTTATGGACTTAAACAAGCATCTAGAAGCTGGAATATTCATTTTGATGAATCAATCAGTGAGTTTGGTTTCATCAAGAACGAGGATGACCCGTGTGTATATAAGAGGTTTAGTGGGAGCGTGATTACTTTCCTAGTCCTCTACGTCGATGATATCTTGATCATTGGAAATGATATTCCTGAACTGCATGCTGTTAAGGCATGGTTAGGAAAATGTTTCCAGATGAAAGATCTAGGAGAAGCAGCCTATGTATTAGGTGTGAAGATCTACCGGGATAGATCTAAGAGGCTTCTCGGGTTGTGCCAGAGTACTTACATCGATAAGGTCCTGGAGAGATTCCATTTAGAGAATTCTAAACGTGGATATCTTCCAGTCAGACATGGTCTGAATCTTTCGAAGAGTCAGTGTCCACAAACACAGACTGAGAAAGATGAAATGGACAATACACCTTATGCTTCGGCTATTGGGTCCATTATGTATGCGATGTTGTGTACTCGCCCAGACGTCGCTTACGGGTTAAGCGTGACCAGTCGATTCCAAAGTAATCCAGGTTTGGCGCACTGGATTGCGGTCAAGAACATCTTAAAATATCTGCGGAGGACCAAAGATATGTTCTTGATATATGGTGGTCAGGAAGAACTCAGTATAGAGGGATATACTGATGCTTCGTTCCAGTCGGACCAGGATGATTTCCGATCGCAATCAGGCTATGTTTTCAGCTTGAATGGTGGAGCAGTGGTGTGGAAGAGTTTCAAACAGTCAACTGTTGCTGATTCCACAACAGAAGCCGAGTATGTTGCAGCCTCGGAAGCATCCAAGGAGGCAGTGTGGATTCGTAAGTTCGTGAGAGAACTTGGTGTCGTTCCTTCGAGTGCCGATCCTTTGGTTATCTTCTGTGATAACACTGGAGCAATTGCACAAGCAAAGGAACCACGGTCGCACCAGAAGTCCAAGCACATACAGAGACGGTTTCACTTGATCCGGGAGATCATTGATCGAGGCGAGATCAAAATATGCAAGGTTCATACAGATGACAATCTGGCAGACCCGCTTACCAAGCCTCTGGCGCAGCAGAAGCATGAAAAGCACTGTAATAATATGGGTTTGAGATTTCTCAACCATTAGATTAAGTGCAAGTGGGAGATTGTTGGGGTATGCCCTTAAGGCTAATGTTTGAGGCCTTGGGATTATAAAGTGTATCATGTAATAAACTGGTAAGTTTATAAAAGGCATGGTTATTATTCAGGTTGTTACCTTGTCTGCTGTAATAAGTGTACTTCTGGATAATGTCTCAAAGCTGTTCAGCTAGGCTGACAGGCTCTAAGTCCTTAGTCGAGATATCTTGGTGAACATGAGACAGCCTTGATATGATTGAGACTAATATGAGTGCTGATCTTATAGGATGCTTCGAGCATGAAATAAGATGTAGACTCATGGGTACATTGGATGTACTGGACAGACCCTACTGGGATATTCCATTGCTTGTCACAATGTGAATGATCCTTGTAAGCAGCAAGTGGCACATGTCCTCTGACTTGAGATCGCTTGTGTTTCTAAATGATGATTGTCATTGTCTTGAGGTAGTTCAATATCATTTGAAACATAATGATTATAGACTATCTTGGATGGTGGGCTTGAATCAGGTTAGGGCACTAGTGATAGACACAGGATTGCCGTCTCCTTGTTTAAGGAGTGTGATGTTCTAATGGGCCCCCTATATGAGATGATTGAGATAGTGTATGGCCATACCCAGATGACTATGGGCATCTGATCTAATCATGCTCATCGTATTGGAGTTACAAGCTTGACCCGCTTGTCCAATAAGAACATCCAGTGGCAAAGGACATATGTATGCCTTGTGAATGGAGTCACACTTGTGCAATGGTTTGGGAGTAGTCTTGGAAGACTCTTTCCTTTATATCGGGAGACAGTGATGTGTTGCTAGATACCCCTCACTGATCGTGATAACGTAAGTTATCGTTACCGACATTTAAGGGAAACCCTCAGGGTCGCACAATTTGATGATATGGCTTACTTGAGTCAGATCGTGTGGACTGGATTCTTTGAGTTCAGATTAAAGGGATTTAATCTCTGATTGTAAGTGAGATCTGGTCTGATCATGTTTGATTGATTAGGGCTTGAGATCGGTAAGCTTCGATCGAGAGAGGTGATGCTAGATCGGAGAGATCAGGGGCATCAGGAGATGAATGGTTAGATCATGAGCCTTGGGGTTCGATTTGGTCTAGACCAAATGGCTTGAGCTATTTTGGTTTGGTTTAATGAACCAAAGCCGATTGGATGATTTGGCTTGAACCGGTTCACAAGGGTGAACGCTTGGTTCAAAGCCATATGCGTTTTGGGTTGGATTGAACGCATGGCTTGATTGACTTCCATTTATGGAAAGTCATCAAGGCCGGTTTTGCTTCAATGCTAAAACGCTTATGCGTTGAGGGTTTTCTTTTCAACGCCTAGCTCTTTCGTTGGTGTGGTTGACGAAGAGAGGAGGGATCATCCAAGAGAAGCTCTCGAAAAGGGACATCTCATCATCCCACACGACAAGGACCGAAAGGGGATCTCTTGCTAGCACAAGGAAGATCCTAAAGGGTAGCCATCCCTCATCTTGTGTGTGGACTTGTGGAGGAGACCTAACTTGTTCTCTTCATCCAAGCCGATTTCCAAGCCTATGGCATTGGTATGGATCTCCCCTTCTTCTTATCAATCCATGATAGTTGAATATATGGCATGCAACGGTTCTTCAAACCCTTGCTTCCGCTTGCATACATTTCATTTGCGCCATGCTTAGGGTTTTTGCCCCCTTCATTTAGGGGTTCCTTCAATTGGTATCAGAGGTTGGCTCATTGCATGCTATTATGTTTGCTGTTGTGATCCATGTTATGCTTAGATCTAGGGTTGGTTACATGCGCAAGTTCATAAAAGATTCATGATGTTTGTTGTTCTTAGCCGCATGTATAGGTGCTTGTTGTTTGTTGTTGTCAAAGTTGCGCTCCCCCTTGAAGGGGACTCTACAAAGTTGCGCTCCCCCTTGAAGGGGACTCTACAAATGTAATTGTTGGCGCATGTTTAATTGGCGCTTCTTACATATTGTTTTTGACAAAACAAAACTCTTGCGCGCCTCACTAGACCTAAGTGGCACCTACCATAAACCCTTAGATGGGTTGATGGGGTTGAAGTCACCTCTAGGTTAGATCCATTAGTCTGATCAGACCATCTGACAGCCTAGATGGGTTGACCAGATAGCACCTGTGCGCAAGCACAAGGTGGCTATAGGTTAACTGCATCAAAGGTGTGTAGCGAGGTCTGGTTGAGACAACTACTGAACACACTTGAGTTAGGCCCGGGGTCACACCCGCTTGCCAAAAACTCATGAGGGTGGTTCAGCCCTTGGCGCATGCATGGTTGACCATTAGGTCAACTCGAGTCAGTTAGGACTCGGTGCATGCAAGGGCAAAGGATCTGACTAGATGGATGAGTGGATCCCTATCAATGGACCATTGTAAGGTTGTAGGACACCTAAGGAAATTAAAATTGATGCCATGGGGTTTTCAAAACTTTTAATTTCAAAATGATTGGATCACATGTTGATTGATGCCATGATGATTGTCTATTTAGTCTTATGTGGGCTGCCCATGTTAAATGTGTGCTGTGCTGGGGCCTGCGTGCCTGGATTCAATTTTGTAAATTAATTTGTGATCTGCGAATCACATTTTTAATTTAGATATTGTATAATTGACCTGTGAGTCAAACTTGTCTAGATAGATCAAATGTATTTGATTAGACAAGAGTACAAATGCACACATCCCACAGGGGCATTCAGCTGGTGGCGCACCTGAGGTGCTCTTGGCGCTAGGGCCCTAGGTTGGACCAGATGAGATGCCAAGGAGCTCAAGTGAAGACTTAAGTAAATTAAGGTCTTACTAGGGTTCATGGGCTTTTACCACATAAGATCATGCTTTCTACTTATTGCTAATAATTAGAATTGCATGTTTAAGTTTATCTTCTGCTATAGCCATAGGATATGCCTGATAGTAAGAAGATAAAAGACCGTTAAAATCCAACGCTAACATATCAAGCTCGATAAGCCTTCTGACGCGAAACCTCACCTTTCTGATTATCGTTGGAGCCGTGTTGAACCCACTCAGTGGGCACGTCCATCTATCTTCAGACGGTGCTGGATTACACCTGCGTGTTACAGAGTTGGGATTTATCCCCTCTCGTTGCTCAGCATAGCACGTGGTGGTCCAGGGAGTAGGTCGGGTCAGCTTGACCATGTAGGCTACATATGTGGCGCATATGGTAGCACATGGAGGCAGCCATCTCTGGGATCAGAGACTGTGTTGTACCAACTCAGTTGGCACAGTCTGCTGGATTGCCAAGATGAAGGGGAATCGCACGGGTTGGCGATTGGCTGGGACAGCCTACCAGAAATTAGTGCTTGTCATCTCTGTGCATCTTATCTCGCCTGAGCGGGACGCGGAGACCAAGTATGAAATCTGGATCCCATCTCACTAAAAGAGTGTTACTCTTTCGGACTGTTTACTGGATTTTTCAGTCAGACAAAATAGTGAGAAAAAGAATCTTTCTTAAGTCCTGGATTGATTCTGAAACATTGATACTGACCTTGCTGTTCTTGCTTGTTGTAGATTCCTGCAGCAACGAACACCATGAGCTTCAATGTGCGATCCCTACTGGAAAGGGAGAAGTTTGCTGGGCCGAACTTCTCTGACTGGTTCGGACACCTTAAGATCGTTCTTAAGGCAGAGAGGAAACTGTATGTCCTCGAGACGGCGATACCGCCGCAGCCCGCTCCGAACGCCGCAAGGGCGGTTCGGGATGCCTACGAAAAGCACGTCAATGATAGCATTGATGTCGCTTGCCTGATGCTTGCGTCTATGACGCCACCGCTGCAGCGTCAGCATGAGGATATGTCGGCTATAGAAATTATAGCGAACCTCAAGATGCTGTATGCTGCACAGGCGAGGACTGAACGCTATAATCTGACGAAGCTCTTCTTTCAGAGCAAACTGGCTGAGGGGAGCCCGGTGGGAGCTCACGTGCTCAAGATGATTGGGCACAAGGAGGCTCTAGAGAAACTGGGGCATACCGTCAACCAGGAGCTTGCTGTGGACATTATTCTGCAGTCTCTTCCGCCCTCTTTCGATGCGTTCATTATTAACTTTAATATGAACAAGATCGATTGTACGCCGGCAGAGCTGCTGAATATGCTCTTGACAACTGAGGAAACTCTGAAGGGTAAGCCTTCAACCTCTATCTTGATGGTTCCTTCGAGGAACAAGAAGAAGGGGAAGAAGGGCAAGGCCCCTGTCAAGAATTACAGCAAGGCCCTGAAACAGAAGGTTAAGCGGTCGAAGGACAACAGGTGTTTCCACTGTGGCCAGCTGGGTCACTGGAAAAAGGACTGTAAAGCGCTCCAAGGAGATAAGAGGGGAAGCATCGCTTCTGGCTCAGGTATATATGTGACTGAGGTCATGTTATCTTCTTCTTCTATTTCATGGGTGTTGGACACTGCATGTGGAGTTCACATTTGTTCAAATGTGCAGGAACTCAAGAGAAGAAGGCAGGTGGGACAGCATGAGGTAGACCTACGCGTTGGAAACGGGGCACGGGTTGCTGCTGTTGCTGTAGGAGACTATTTCATTTCCTTACCATCTGGCATTGTATTAGAATTAAACAATTGTTATTTTGTACCCAGTATTACCAAGAATATTATCTCTATTCCTGCTCTTGTCAGGAAAGGATTTGCCTTTGAATGCAAGATTTCAAAGTGTGTACTTTCTTTTGATAATATTGTGTATGCAACTGGTTCAATTAACAATGGGTTATACATGTTGGACATGGAAAATTCTATACAAAACATTGATAATAAGAAAGCCAAGTATGTTGATGACAGCACCTTGCTATGGCATAGTCGTTTAGGCCATATAAATGAGAAGCGCATTAAGCGGTTGCATGAACATGGACTGCTGGGATCATTCTCCTGTGAGGAGATTGATACATGCAAAGCTTGTTTGATGGGTAAAATGACGAAGTCTCCTTTTTCTAATAAAGGTCAAAGGACTTCAGGTTTACTGGACCTTATACACAGTGATGTGTGTGGGCCTTTTAGTAAACATGCCAGAGGTGGCTATCAGTACTTCATTACCTTTACTGATGATTTCAGTAGGTATGGGTATGTCTATTTGATGAGACATAAAAGTGAATCTTTTGACAAGTTCAAAGAGTTCAAAAATGAAGTACAAAATCAGCTAGGCCGAAATATCAAAGCACTTCGTTCTGATCGAGGTGGAGAATACCTGAGTCATGCGTTTACTGACTATCTGAAGGAGTGTGGGATTATCTCACAGCTCACTCCGCCAGGAACACCGCAATGGAATGGTGTGTCCGAGAGGAGAAATAGAACGTTACTTGATATGGTTCGTTCTATGATGAGTCAGGCTACTCTTCCATATTCCTTTTGGGGTTTTGCACTGGAAACAGCTGCAAAGGTACTAAACCGAGTGCCATCCAAGGCAGTTTCAAAGACACCATATGAGTTATGGTATGGGAAACAGCCTAGCTTGACATTTATCAGGATCTGGGGTTGCGAGGCTTATGTCAAAAAGCTCGCCTCTGGGAAACTAGAGAGCAGATCTGACAAATGTATCTTTGTCGGTTACCCTAAGGAAACTAAGGGTTATTATTTCTACGATCCCAAAGAGAACAAGGTATTTGTTGCTCGGACGGCCATATTTCTTGAGAAGGAGTTTCTTCTGCAAGAGGCCAGAGGGAGAGAAATAAAGCTGGATGAGAATCCAGAGGAAGGACAAAGTAGTCCAGCAGAGTTGGATGTGCCTGAGCTGGTAGATCAGGTTACAGAACAACCTGAGGCTCAGATATCACGGGAACCGCGAAGATCGGGTAGGATCCGTCGACAGCCTGAGCGCTATGACGGAGTCTACATCATTAATAATGATGAACCCCTAACTTATGCGGATGCGGTCAGTGGACCGGAGTCAGCTAGATGGCTTGACGCTATGCGAGCCGAGATGGACTCCATGTCAGATAACCAAGTCTGGGATTTGGTTGATCCGCCTCCGGGTGTAATCCCTATAGGCTGTAAATGGATCTTCAAGAAGAAGATTGACATGGATGGTAACGTGGTTACCTATAAAGGCAGGCTAGTTGCGAAAGGTTTCAAACAAATCTACGGGATAGATTATGATGAAACTTTCTCACCTGTAGCCATGTTTAAGTCTATTTGGATTCTTTTCGCGATAGCAGCATATTACGACTATGAGATCTGGCAGATGGATGTGAAGACAGCTTTCCTTAATGGAAATCTAGATGAGGATGTGTATATGACACAACCGGAAGGTTTCACTAATCCATCAGATCGTCATAAAATATGCAAGTTAAAGAAGTCCATTTATGGACTTAAACAAGCATCAAGAAGCTGGAATATTCGTTTTGATGAATCAATCTCTGAGTTTGGTTTCATCAAGAACGAGGATGACCCGTGTGTATATAAGAGGTTTAGTGGGAGCGTAATTACATTCCTAATCCTCTACGTCGATGATATCTTGATCATTGGAAATGATATTCCTGAACTGCATGCTGTTAAGGCATGGTTAGGAAAATGTTTCCAGATGAAAGATCTAGGAGAAGCAGCCTATGTATTAGGTGTGAAGATCTACCGGGATAGATCTAAGAGGCTTCTCGGGTTGTGCCAGAGTACTTACATCGATAAGGTCCTGGAGAGATTCCATTTAGAGAATTCTAAACGTGGATATCTTCCAGTCAGACATGGTCTGAATCTTTCGAAGAGTCAGTGTCCACAAACACAGACTGAGAAAGATGAAATGGACAATACACCTTATGCTTCGGCTATTGGGTCCATTATGTATGCGATGTTGTGTACTCGCCCAGACGTCGCTTACGGGTTAAGCGTGACCAGTCGATTCCAAAGTAATCCAGGTTTGGCGCACTGGATTGCGGTCAAGAACATCTTAAAATATCTGCGGAGGACCAAAGATATGTTCTTGATATATGGTGGTCAGGAAGAACTCAGTATAGAGGGATATACTGATGCTTCGTTCCAGTCGGACCAGGATGATTTCCGATCGCAATCAGGCTATGTTTTCAGCTTGAATGGTGGAGCAGTGGTGTGGAAGAGTTTCAAACAGTCAACTGTTGCTGATTCCACAACAGAAGCCGAGTATGTTGCAGCCTCGGAAGCATCCAAGGAGGCAGTGTGGATTCGTAAGTTCGTGAGAGAACTTGGTGTCGTTCCTTCGAGTGCCGATCCTTTGGTTATCTTCTGTGATAACACTGGAGCAATTGCACAAGCAAAGGAACCACGGTCGCACCAGAAGTCCAAGCACATACAGAGACGGTTTCACTTGATCCGGGAGATCATTGATCGAGGCGAGATCAAAATATGCAAGGTTCATACAGATGACAATCTGGCAGACCCGCTTACCAAGCCTCTGGCGCAGCAGAAGCATGAAAAGCACTGTAATAATATGGGTTTGAGATTTCTCAACCATTAGATTAAGTGCAAGTGGGAGATTGTTGGGGTATGCCCTTAAGGCTAATGTTTGAGGCCTTGGGATTATAAAGTGTATCATGTAATAAACTGGTAAGTTTATAAAAGGCATGGTTATTATTCAGGTTGTTACCTTGTCTGCTGTAATAAGTGTACTTCTGGATAATGTCTCAAAGCTGTTCAGCTAGGCTGACAGGCTCTAAGTCCTTAGTCGAGATATCTTGGTGAACATGAGACAGCCTTGATATGATTGAGACTAATATGAGTGCTGATCTTATAGGATGCTTCGAGCATGAAATAAGATGTAGACTCATGGGTACATTGGATGTACTGGACAGACCCTACTGGGATATTCCATTGCTTGTCACAATGTGAATGATCCTTGTAAGCAGCAAGTGGCACATGTCCTCTGACTTGAGATCGCTTGTGTTTCTAAATGATGATTGTCATTGTCTTGAGGTAGTTCAATATCATTTGAAACATAATGATTATAGACTATCTTGGATGGTGGGCTTGAATCAGGTTAGGGCACTAGTGATAGACACAGGATTGCCGTCTCCTTGTTTAAGGAGTGTGATGTTCTAATGGGCCCCCTATATGAGATGATTGAGATAGTGTATGGCCATACCCAGATGACTATGGGCATCTGATCTAATCATGCTCATCGTATTGGAGTTACAAGCTTGACCCGCTTGTCCAATAAGAACATCCAGTGGCAAAGGACATATGTATGCCTTGTGAATGGAGTCACACTTGTGCAATGGTTTGGGAGTAGTCTTGGAAGACTCTTTCCTTTATATCGGGAGACAGTGATGTGTTGCTAGATACCCCTCACTGATCGTGATAACGTAAGTTATCGTTACCGACATCTAAGGGAAACCCTCAGGGTCGCACAATTTGATGATATGGCTTACTTGAGTCAGATCGTGTGGACTGGATTCTTTGAGTTCAGATTAAAGGGATTTAATCTCTGATTGTAAGTGAGATCTGGTCTGATCATGTTTGATTGATTAGGGCTTGAGATCGGTAAGCTTCGATCGAGAGAGGTGATGCTAGATCGGAGAGATCAGGGGCATCAGGAGATGAATGGTTAGATCATGAGCCTTGGGGTTCGATTTGGTCTAGACCAAATGGCTTGAGCTATTTTGGTTTGGTTTAATGAACCAAAGCCGATTGGATGATTTGGCTTGAACCGGTTCACAAGGGTGAACGCTTGGTTCAAAGCCATATGCGTTTTGGGTTGGATTGAACGCATGGCTTGATTGACTTCCATTTATGGAAAGTCATCAAGGCCGGTTTTGCTTCAATGCTAAAACGCTTATGCGTTGAGGGTTTTCTTTTCAACGCCTAGCTCTTTCGTTGGTGTGGTTGACGAAGAGAGGAGGGATCATCCAAGAGAAGCTCTCGAAAAGGGACATCTCATCATCCCACACGACAAGGACCGAAAGGGGATCTCTTGCTAGCACAAGGAAGATCCTAAAGGGTAGCCATCCCTCATCTTGTGTGTGGACTTGTGGAGGAGACCTAACTTGTTCTCTTCATCCAAGCCGATTTCCAAGCCTATGGCATTGGTATGGATCTCCCCTTCTTCTTATCAATCCATGATAGTTGAATATATGGCATGCAACGGTTCTTCAAACCCTTGCTTCCGCTTGCATACATTTCATTTGCGCCATGCTTAGGGTTTTTGCCCCCTTCATTTAGGGGTTCCTTCATCTACATCATTGATAATGATGAACCCCTTACTTATGCGGATGCGGTCAGTGGACCGGAATCAGCGAGATGGCTTGAAGCTATGCGCGCCGAGATGGACTCCATGTCAGATAACCAAGTTTGGGATTTGGTTGATCCGCCTCCGGGAGTTATCCCTATAGGCTGTAAATGGATCTTCAAGAAGAAGATTGACATGGATGGTAACGTGGTTACCTATAAAGGCAGGCTAGTTGCGAAAGGTTTCAAACAAATCTACGGGATAGATTATGATGAAACTTTCTCACCTATAGCTATGTTTAAGTCTATTCGGATTCTTTTCGCGATAGCTGCATATTATGATTATGAGATTTGGCAAATGGATGTGAAGACAGCTTTCCTTAATGGAAATCTGGATGAGGATGTGTATATGACACAACCCGAAGGTTTCACTAATCCATCAGATCGTCATAAGATATGCAAGTTAAAGAAGTCCATTTATGGACTTAAACAAGCATCTAGAAGCTGGAATATTCATTTTGATGAATCAATCAGTGAGTTTGGTTTCATCAAGAACGAGGATGACCCGTGTGTATATAAGAGGTTTAGTGGGAGCGTGATTACTTTCCTAGTCCTCTACGTCGATGATATCTTGATCATTGGAAACGACATTCCTGAAATGCATGCGGTTAAGGCATGGTTAAGAAAGTGTTTCCAGATGAAAGATCTTGGAGAAGCAGCCTATGTGTTAGGTGTGAAGATCTACAGGGATAGATCTAAGAGGCTTCTCGGGCTGTGCCAGAGTACTTACATCGATAAAGTCCTGGAGAGATTTCATTTAGAGAATTCTAAAAGAGGATATCTTCCAGTCAGACATGGTCTGAATCTTTCAAAGAGTCAGTGTCCACAAACACAGACTGAGAAAGATGAAATGGACAATACGCCTTATGCTTCGGCTATTGGGTCCATTATGTATGCGATGTTGTGTACTCGCCCAGACGTCGCTTACGGGTTAAGCGTGACCAGTCGGTTCCAAAGTAACCCAGGTCAGGCGCACTGGATTGAGGTCAAGAACATTTTAAAATATCTGCGGAGGACCAAAGATATGTTCTTGGTGTATGGTGGTCAGGAAGAACTCAGTATTGAAGGATATACTGACACTTCGTTCCAATCTGACCAGGATGATTTCCGATCGCAATCAGGCTATGTTTTTAGCTTGAATGGAGGAGCGGTGGTGTGGAAGAGTTTCAAACAGTCAACTGTTGCTGATTCCACAACAGAAGCCGAGTATGTTGCAGCCTCGGAAGCATCCAAGGAGGCAGTGTGGATTCGTAAGTTCGTGAGAGAACTTGGTGTTGTTCCTTCGAGTGCAGATCCTTTGGTTATCTTCTGTGATAACACTGGAGCAATCGCACAAGCAAAGGAACCACGGTCGCACCAGAAGTCCAAGCACATACAGAGACGGTTTCATTTGATCAGGGAGATCATAGATCGTGGCGAGATCAAAGTCTGCAAGGTTCATACAGATGACAATCTGGCAGACCCGCTTACCAAGCCTCTGGCGCAGCAGAAGCATGAGAAGCACTGTAATAATATGGGTTTGAGATTTCTCAACCATTAGATTAAGTGCAAGTGGGAGATTGTTGGGGTATGCCCTTAAGGCTAATGTTTGAGGCCTTGGGATTGTAACAGTATCATGTATAAACTCTTATGTTTATAAAGGCATGGTTGTTATTCAGTTTGTTACATTGTCTGCTGCAATAAGTGTACTCCTGAATAATGTCTCAAAGCTGTTCAGCTAGGCTGACATGCAGTTAAGTCCTTAGTTGATATATCTTGGTGAACATGAGACAGCCTTGATATGATTAAGACTAATATGTGTTCTAATCTTATAGGATGCTTCGAGCATGGAATAAGATGTAGACTCATGGGTACATTGGATGTACTGGACAGACCCTATTTGGATATTCAATTGCTTGTCACAATGTGAATAATCCTTGTTTGCTACAAGTGGCACATGTCCTCTGACTTGAGATCACTTGTGTTTCTAAATGATGATTGTCATTGTTTTGAGGTAGTTCAATATCATTTGAAACATAATGATTATAGACTATCTTGGATGGTGAGCTTGAGTCAGGTTAGGGCACTAGTGATAGACATAGGATTGCCGTCTCCTTGTTTAAGGAGTGTGATGTTCTAAAGGGGCCCCCTGGATGAGATGATTGAGAGAGTGTATGGCCATACCCAGGTGACTGTGTTCATCTGATCTAATCATGCTCATCATATTGGAGTTACAAGCTTGACACGCTTGTCCAATAAGAACATCCAGTGGCAAAGGAATCATGTATGCCTAGTGAGTTGATTCACACTTGTGCTGTTGTTTGGGTGTAGTCTTGGAAGACTCTTTTCTTTATATCGGGAGACAGTGATGTGTTGCTAGATACCCCTCACTGTTCGTGATAACGTAAGTTATCGTTACCGACATTTAAAGGAAACCCTCAGGGTCGCACAATTTGATGATATGGCTTACTTAAGTCAGATCGTGTGGACTGAATTGTTTAAGTTCAGTTTAAAGGAATTTAGTCTCTGATTGTAAGTGAGATCTGGTCTGATCATGTTTGATTGATTAGGGCTTGAGATCGGTAAGCTTCGATTGAGAGAATGGATGCTAGATCGGTGAGATCAGAAGCATCGAGAGATCAACGGTTAGATCTGAATCCTTAGGGTTTAATTGAGATCTAGACTAATTGCTTGGCTTATTTGGTTTCTTGAACTGAACCAACTTGAACCGGCTCATCATATGAGCGCATGGTTCAAAGGGGAGAGCTAATAGCGTTAAGGAAAATTCATGGTCGCATGAATTGGAGACTTTGCTATTTTTACATAGCACTTCTCTAAACGTGACCACGCTTCACGTTCACGCAAAAGGGAAGCTCTATTCTCGCCTCTCGCCCTTCTCTCTCGACACACTCGTGTGTGGTGACGACTTCAAGTCTCTAGGAGAGGATTCGGCCAAGAAGAAAAAACATCTCTTTCCTTCCACACGACAAGCACCTCTTGGAACCTTGCTAGCACAAGGAGCACCAAGGGAGTAGGCGGCTTCTTCATCTTGTGTGCGCATCCTTTGGAGGAGATCCTCTCGCTCTCTGCTTCCAAGACACCATCCAAGAAATGGCGATGGTATGGATCTTTCTCTTCTATACTAGCATTCGAAAGTTGATCATATGATATATTAAGATCTCTTGACACCCTAGCTTCCCATGCGAATTTTTATATGCGCCTCCCTTAGGGTTTCGGCCCCCTAGATTAAGGGGACTTTCAATTGGTATCAGAGCCTAGGTTTTATATATTCATATGATTGCTTATGGTGATCCATGTATGTTGAATGTTTAGATCTAATATTTCTCATCATGCGAAAATACCAGATAGATGTATTTTGTTTGTGGCGCATGTATGAGATGAACTTTTGTTGGCACATGCTTTACATGTTTTAGTTTTTGTTTTCAAAACTTTCATGACATGCGCGACTCACTATAGATCTAAGGCCTTACTGTAAACCCTTAGACGGGTTATTAGGGTTGAAGTCATCCCCTAGGTTAGATCCAAAATGTCTGATCAGACCATCTGACAGCCTTGATGGGTTGACCAGATAGCACCTGTGCGCAAGCATCTGGTGGCTATAGGTCGACTGCAGACAGGCGTGTAGCGGTGTCTGATTGAGACGACTAGTGAACACACATGAGTTAGGCCCGGGGTCACACCCGCTTGCCAGAACTCATGAGGGTTGTTCAGCCCTGGCGCATGCATGGTTGACCTTTTGGTCGACTCAAGTCGGTTAGGACTTGGTGCATGCAAGGGCACTGGATCTGACTAGGTTGGATGAGTGGATCCCTAGTAATGGACCGTTGTAAGGTAGTGAGGGCATATAAGAAAATTAAAATTGATGCCTATGGGGTTTTCGAAATTTAATTTTCATGATTGGATCACATAATGATTGATGCCTATGCTTGTTTATTTATTCTTATGTGGGCTGCCCATGTTAAATGTGTGCTGTGCTGGGGCCTGCGTGCCTGTATTAAAATGTAAATTAATTATTGTGATCTGCGCATCACATTGTTTTAATTTATAAAATGTAATTGACCTGCGAGTCAATCTTGTCTAGATAGATTAATTTGTAAGTTAATCAGACAAGAGCACAGAGTACACTTGGCAGAGTACCTGCGAGTCAATCATGTAATTGATCTGCGCATGCAGCTTGATGCTAGACCAGGAGGGAGGTCCAGGGTTCGACTCTGGGACCGGGCGCATTTTCCCTGGTGGGCGCACCTCAGTTGCAAATGGCGCTTGAGCCCTGGTTTGGGCCTGATGAGCAGCTAAAGACCCATGAAGAAAAGCAAGTGAAGACTTAAGTATCTTAAGGTCTTACTTAGGCTATGGGCTTTTACCACATAAGATCCATGCTTTCTTTTATTGTTTAAATAAGTAGAATAGCATGATTTATTTATCTTCTGCTATCACCATAGGAATTGCATGATAGTGAAGAAGATAAAAGACCGTTAAAATCCAACGCTAAAATATCAAGCTCGTATGTCTTCTGACGCGAAACCTCACTGTTCTGATTATCGTTGGAGCCGTGTTGTACCCACTCAGTGGGCACGTCCATCTATCTTCAGACGGTGCGGGATTACACCTGCGTGTTACAGAGAAGGGATTTATCGCTTCTCGTTGCTCAGCATAGCACGTGGTGGTCCAGGGAGTAGGTCGGGTCAGCTTGACCATGTAGGCTACATATGTGGCGCATATGGTAGCGCATGGAGGCAGCCATCTGTGGGGTCAGAGATTGTGTTGTACCAACTCAGTTGGCACAGTCTGCTGGATTGCCCAGATGAAGGGGAATCGCACGGGTTGGCGATTGGCAGGGACTGCCTACCAGAAATTAGTGCTTGTACTCTCTGTGCATCTTATCTCGCCTGAGCGGGACGCGGAGACCAAGTATGAAATCTGGATCCCATCTCACTAAAAGAGTTTTACTCTTTCGGGCTGTTTTGCTGGATTTTTCAGCCAGATAAAATAGTGAGAAAAAGGAATCATTCTTAAGTCCTGATTGATTCTTAACATTGATACTGACCTTGCTGTTCTTGCATTGTTGTAGATACCTGCAGCAACGAACACCATGAGCTTCAATGTGCGATCCCTACTGGAAAGAGAGAAGTTTGCTGGGCCGAACTTCTCAGACTGGTTCGGACACCTTAAGATTGTTCTTAAGGCAGAGAGGAAACTGTATGTCCTCGAGACGGCGATACCGCCTCAGCCCGCTCCGAACGCCGCAAGGGCGGTTCGGGAAGCTTATGAAAAGCACGTCAATGATAGCATTGATGTCGCTTGCCTGATGCTAGCGTCTATGGCGCCACCGCTGCAGCGTCAGCATGAGGATATGTCTGCTATGGACATGATAGCAAACCGCAAGATGCTGTATGCTGCACAGGCGAGCACAGAACGCTATAATCTGACAAAGCTGTTCTTTTAGAGCAAACTGGCTGAAGGGAGCCCAGTGGGAGCTCACGTGCTCAAGATGATTGGGCACAAGGAGGCTCTAGAGAAACTGGGGCATACCATCAATCCGGAGCTTGCTGTAGACATTATTCTGCAGTCTCTCCCGCCCTCTTTTGATGCGTTCATTATTAACTTTAATATGAACAAAATCGATTGTACTCCGGCAGAGCTGCTGAATATGCTCTTGACTACTGAGGAAACTCTGAAGGGAAAGCCTTCAACCTCTGTCTTAATGGTTCCTTCAAGGAACAAGAAGAAGGGGAAGAAGGGCAAGACCCCTGTCAAGAGTTATAGCAAGGCACTGAAGCAAAAAGTCAAGCGGTCAAAGGAATACAGATGTTTCCACTGTGGCCAGCTAGGTCACTGGAAAAAGGACTGTAAAGCGCTCCAAGGAGATAAGAGGGGAAGCTTTGCTTCTGGCTCAGGTATATACGTGACGGAAGTCATGGTTTCATCTTCTTCTATTTCATGGGTGTTGGACACTGCATGTGGAGTTCACATTTGTTCAAATGTACAGGAACTCAAGAGAAGAAGACAGGTGGGACAGCATGAGGTGGACCTACGAGTTGGAAACGGGGCACGGGTTGCTGCTGTTGCTGTAGGAGACTATTTCATCTCTTTGCCATCTAGACTTGTATTAGAACTAAACAGTTGTTACTTTGTTCCCAGCATTACTAAGAATATTATCTCTATTCCTGCTCTTGTCAGGAAGGGATTTTCCTTTGAATGCAATATTTCAAAGTGTGTTTTATCTTTTGATAATATTATTTATGCTACTGGTTCAATTAACAATGGGTTATTCATGTTGGACATGGAATGTTCTATACAAAATATTGATATTAAGAAAGCCAAGTATGCTGATGACAGCACCTTGCTATGGCATAGTCGTTTAGGCCATATTAACAAGAAACGCATTAAGCGGTTGCAAGATCATGGACTGCTGGGATCATTCTCCTATGAGGAGATTGATACATGCAAGGCTTGTTTAATGGGTAAAATGACGAAGTCACCTTTTCCTAACAAAGGTCAAAGGGCTTCAGGTTTACTTGACCTTATACACAGTGATGTGTGTGGGCCATTTAGTAAACATGCCAGAGGTGGCTATCAGTACTTCATTACCTTTACTGATGATTTCAGTAGATATGGGTATGTCTATTTAATGAGACATAAAAGTGAATCTTTTGACAAGTTCAAAGAGTTCAAGAATGAAGTACAGAATCAGCTAGGCCGAAATATCAAGGCACTTCGTTCTGATCGAGGTGGAGAATACCTAAGTCATGCGTTTACTGACTATCTGAAGGAGTGTGGGATTATCTCACAGCTCACTCCGCCAGGAACACCGCAATGGAATGGTGTGTCCGAAAGGAGAAATAGAACGTTACTTGATATGGTTCGTTCTATGATGAGTCAGGCTACTCTTCCATATTCCTTTTGGGGATTTGCACTGGAAACAACTGCAAAGGTACTAAACCGAGTGCCATCCAAGGCAGTTTCAAAGACCCCATATGAATTATGGTATGGGAAACAGCCTAGCTTGACATTTATCAGGATCTGGGGCTGCGAGGCTTATGTTAAAAGGCTCGCCTCTGGGAAACTAGAGAGCAGATCTGACAAATGTATCTTTGTCGGTTACCCTAAGGAAACTAAGGGTTATTATTTCTACGATCCCAAAGAGAACAAGGTATTTGTTGCTCGGACGGCCATATTTCTTAAGAAGGAGTTTCTTCTGCAAGAGGCCAGTGGGAGAGAAATAAAGTTGGATGAGAATCCAGAAGAAGGACAAAGTAGTCAAGCACAGTTGGATGAGCCTGAGCCGGTTGATCAGGTTATTGAACAACCTGAGGCTCAGATATCACGGGAACCGCGAAGATCGGGAAGGATCCGTCGACAGCCTGAGCGCTATGACGGAGTCTACATCATTGATAATGATGAACCCCTTACTTATGCGGATGCGGTCAGTGGACCGGAATCAGCGAGATGGCTTGAAGCTATGCGCGCCGAGATGGACTCCATGTCAGATAACCAAGTTTGGGATTTGGTTGATCCGCCTCCGGGAGTTATCCCTATAGGCTGTAAATGGATCTTCAA
This sequence comes from Costus lasius, assembly GCA_027563935.2. NCBI lineage: Eukaryota > Viridiplantae > Streptophyta > Magnoliopsida > Zingiberales > Costaceae > Costus > Costus lasius. The sequence goes on along the minus strand of CM050454.1, from coordinate 56,021,860 downwards.
GAAGAACATTGACATGGATGGTAACGTGGTTACCTATAAAGGCAGGCTAGTTGCGAAAGGTTTCAAACAAATCTACGGGATAGATTATGATGAAACTTTCTCACCTATAGCTATGTTTAAGTCTATTCGGATTCTTTTCGCGATAGCTGCATATTATGATTATGAGATTTGGCAAATGGATGTGAAGACAGCTTTCCTTAATGGAAATCTGGATGAGGATGTGTATATGACACAACCCGAAGGTTTCACTAATCCATCAGATCGTCATAAGATATGCAAGTTAAAGAAGTCCATTTATGGACTTAAACAAGCATCTAGAAGCTGGAATATTCATTTTGATGAATCAATCAGTGAGTTTGGTTTCATCAAGAACGAGGATGACCCGTGTGTATATAAGAGGTTTAGTGGGAGCGTGATTACTTTCCTAGTCCTCTACGTCGATGATATCTTGATCATTGGAAACGACATTCCTGAAATGCATGCGGTTAAGGCATGGTTAAGAAAGTGTTTCCAGATGAAAGATCTTGGAGAAGCAGCCTATGTGTTAGGTGTGAAGATCTACAGGGATAGATCTAAGAGGCTTCTCGGGCTGTGCCAGAGTACTTACATCGATAAAGTCCTGGAGAGATTTCATTTAGAGAATTCTAAAAGAGGATATCTTCCAGTCAGACATGGTCTGAATCTTTCAAAGAGTCAGTGTCCACAAACACAGACTGAGAAAGATGAAATGGACAATACGCCTTATGCTTCGGCTATTGGGTCCATTATGTATGCGATGTTGTGTACTCGCCCAGACGTCGCTTACGGGTTAAGCGTGACCAGTCGGTTCCAAAGTAACCCAGGTCAGGCGCACTGGATTGAGGTCAAGAACATTTTAAAATATCTGCGGAGGACCAAAGATATGTTCTTGGTGTATGGTGGTCAGGAAGAACTCAGTATTGAAGGATATACTGACACTTCGTTCCAATCTGACCAGGATGATTTCCGATCGCAATCAGGCTATGTTTTTAGCTTGAATGGAGGAGCGGTGGTGTGGAAGAGTTTCAAACAGTCAACTGTTGCTGATTCCACAACAGAAGCCGAGTATGTTGCAGCCTCGGAAGCATCCAAGGAGGCAGTGTGGATTCGTAAGTTCGTGAGAGAACTTGGTGTTGTTCCTTCGAGTGCAGATCCTTTGGTTATCTTCTGTGATAACACTGGAGCAATCGCACAAGCAAAGGAACCACGGTCGCACCAGAAGTCCAAGCACATACAGAGACGGTTTCATTTGATCAGGGAGATCATAGATCGTGGCGAGATCAAAGTCTGCAAGGTTCATACAGATGACAATCTGGCAGACCCGCTTACCAAGCCTCTGGCGCAGCAGAAGCATGAGAAGCACTGTAATAATATGGGTTTGAGATTTCTCAACCATTAGATTAAGTGCAAGTGGGAGATTGTTGGGGTATGCCCTTAAGGCTAATGTTTGAGGCCTTGGGATTGTAACAGTATCATGTATAAACTCTTATGTTTATAAAGGCATGGTTGTTATTCAGTTTGTTACATTGTCTGCTGCAATAAGTGTACTTCTGAATAATGTCTCAAAGCTGTTCAGCTAGGCTGACATGCAGTTAAGTCCTTAGTTGATATATCTTGGTGAACATGAGACAGCCTTGATATGATTAAGACTAATATGTGTTCTAATCTTATAGGATGCTTCGAGCATGGAATAAGATGTAGACTCATGGGTACATTGGATGTACTGGACAGACCCTATTTGGATATTCAATTGCTTGTCACAATGTGAATAATCCTTGTTTGCTACAAGTGGCACATGTCCTCTGACTTGAGATCACTTGTGTTTCTAAATGATGATTGTCATTGTTTTGAGGTAGTTCAATATCATTTGAAACATAATGATTATAGACTATCTTGGATGGTGAGCTTGAGTCAGGTTAGGGCACTAGTGATAGACATAGGATTGCCGTCTCCTTGTTTAAGGAGTGTGATGTTCTAAAGGGGCCCCCTGGATGAGATGATTGAGAGAGTGTATGGCCATACCCAGGTGACTGTGTTCATCTAATCTAATCATGCTCATCATATTGGAGTTACAAGCTTGACACGCTTGTCCAATAAGAACATCCAGTGGCAAAGGAATCATGTATGCCTAGTGAGTTGATTCACACTTGTGCTGTTGTTTGGGTGTAGTCTTGGAAGACTCTTTTCTTTATATCGGGAGACAGTGATGTGTTGCTAGATACCCCTCACTGTTCGTGATAACGTAAGTTATCGTTACCGACATTTAAAGGAAACCCTCAGGGTCGCACAATTTGATGATATGGCTTACTTAAGTCAGATCGTGTGGACTGAATTGTTTAAGTTCAGTTTAAAGGAATTTAGTCTCTGATTGTAAGTGAGATCTGGTCTGATCATGTTTGATTGATTAGGGCTTGAGATCGGTAAGCTTCGATTGAGGGAATGGATGCTAGATCGGTGAGATCAGAAGCATCGAGAGATCAACGGTTAGATCTGAAGCCTTAGGGTTTAATTGAGATCTAGACTAATTGCTTGGCTTATTTGGTTTCTTGAACTGAACCAACTTGAACCGGCTCATCATATGAGCGCATGGTTCAAAGGGGAGAGCTAATAGCGTTAAGGAAAATTCATGGTCGCATGAATTGGAGACTTTGCTATTTTTACATAGCACTTCTCTAAACGTGACCACGCTTCACGTTCACGCAAAAGGGAAGCTCTATTCTCGCCTCTCGCCCTTCTCTCTCGACACACTCGTGTGTGGTGACGACTTCAAGTCTCTAGGAGAGGATTCGGCCAAGAAGAAAAAACATCTCTTTCCTTCCACACGACAAGCACCTCTTGGAACCTTGCTAGCACAAGGAGCACCAAGGGAGTAGGCGACTTCTTCATCTTGTGTGCGCATCCTTTGGAGGAGATCCTCTCGCTCTCTGCTTCCAAGACACCATCCAAGAAATGGCGATGGTATGGATCTTTCTCTTCTATACTAGCATTCGAAAGTTGATCATATGATATATTAAGATCTCTTGACACCCTAGCTTCCCATGCGAATTTTTATATGCGCCTCCCTTAGGGTTTCGGCCCGCTAGATTAAGGGGACTTTCAGGGGGCCCTTTAGAACATCACACTCCAAACAAGGAGACGGCAATCCTATGTCTATCACTAATGCCCTAACATGATTCATGTTCATTATCCAAGATAGTTTATAACCATTATGTTTCAAATGATATTGAACTACCTCAAAACAATGCCAATCATCATTTAGAAACACAAGTGATCTCAAGTCAGAGGAAATATGCCACTTGTTTGCATACAAGGATTATTCACATTGTGACAAGCAATTGAATATCCTAGTAGGGTCTGTCCAGTACATCCAATGTACCCATGAGTCTACTTCTTATTCCATGCTCGAAGCATCCTATAAGATTAGAACACATATTAGTCTCAATCATATCAAGGCTGTCTCATGTTCACCAAGATATCTCGACTAAGGACTATACTGCATGTCAGCCTAGCTGAACATCACTGAGACATTATTCTGAAGTATTCATATTGCAGCAGATAATGTAACAACCTGAATAACAACCATTGCCTTTATAAACATTGAGTTTATACATGATACTGATATAATCCCAAGGCCTCAAACATTAGCCTTAAGGGCATACCCCAACACATAACCATACCTACTGAAGTCATCAGTGAAGGTAATGAAGTAGTTATACCCTCCTCTGGCTTGTTTATTGAAAGGCCCACACACATCAGTATGTATGAGATCCAATAAACCTCCTGCCCTCTCACCAATCTTGGTGAAGGGCGCCTTTGTCATTTTCCCTAATAAACAAGGTTCACAAGTATCAAATTCCTCTAAGGAACTTGAATCTAACAACCCATTTGCATGGAGTTGTTGGATGCGACTCTTGTTTATATGGGCTAATCGACAGTGCCATAGGAAAGCACCAACTGAACCACTCAGTTTGGTCCTTTTATTACTTATGTTACAAATAGAACTTTCCATATCCAAGTTATATAGACCATTGCACAAAGTACCCTTCCCATAGAACATATTTGCAAATGAAAAAGAATAAGAGTTCTTATTTATTTCAAACTTAAATCCCTTCTTTGCTAAGCAAGGAATGGATACAATGTTCTTAGTAAGTGAAGGTACACAAAAGCAATTATCTAGTTCTAATTGAAGTCCATAAGGCAAGGAGAGAGTCAAAACGCCTACAACAACAGCAGCAACCTGTGCCCCATTTCCAACGCGTAGGTCAATCTCTCCAGGCCGCACCGATCTACTTTTCTTGAGCCCCTGCATATTTGTACAAATATGAGCCCCACATGCGGTATCCAATACCCATCACATAGAAGTAGAAAGATTGACTTCTGTAACATAGATACCTGAGCTAGAAGTTAAGGCCAAGCCTTTCTTCTCCTCATTATGAAGCTGCTTGCAGTCCCTTCTCCAGTGACCTTGTTCGCCATAGTGAAAACACCTCTGGTCCTTTGACTTCTTTGCCTTTTTATTCAGTGCCTTGGTAGGACCTCTGGCACTGCTCTTAGCACGTGCCTTACCCTTCTTCTTTATCTTCTTGGTCGCAGGAACCAAAAGAACAGAATTGGGTTTGGTCTTACCCATATCTCGCTCGGCTCTTTGGAGCATATTCATCAATTCCTCCCGTGTGCACTCAATCCGGTTCATGTTGAAGTTAATGATAAACGGACTGAAGCTAGGGGGCAAGGAATGCAGAATAAGATCCACAACCAGCTCGTTGCCTATGCTGTGTCCCAGTCTCCTGAGATGATCCATGTTCCCAATGAGTTTGAGAACATGGGGTCTCACTGGTGCACCTTCAGACAACTTGCACCGAAAGACTGCTTTGGCGGTGTCAAATTTCTCAGTTCTAGCCTGAGCCTCGAACATCTGTTTCAGACGAGTAATCATCTGAAAAGCGTTCTGCTCCTCATATTGCACCTGCAGTTCAGGTGCCATACTGGCTAGCATAAGACATGCAACCTCCAAAGAGTCATCCTGATGCTTTCTATAAGCATCTCTGTCTGCCGTTCGGGCATTAGGCGGAGGAGCCGCAGGAAGAGGCTGTTCAAGGACATACAGCTTCTTCTCGAGCTTGAGGACTATCCTCAAGTTCCGATGCCAGTCCATAAAGTTAGTTCCAACTAACTTATCCTTATCAAGGAGTGATCGCAGTGATAATCCGCCAGTGTTCGTAGCCATTGTTCTACAACACCCAAGAAGAACAGATTAGTACTACTTCGAATCATTTAAACTGGACTTATTTAAAATGATTTCTGCTCTCACTATTTTAAATTCGAATTGACAACCCACAAAGTCAATCGGGAAGTTTAAAACTTCCTAGTGAGAAGGGATCCTTATTTCACATGAGGCTTCGCGTCCCACGAGGGTGGGATGAGATGCACAAAGTAACCCATGTTTCCTAAGGTGGGTGCACCGGCCGGTTGCTCCAAGCAACTCCCCTTGTCGAGACAGTCTGGGCATTTCATGTCCAGCGAGGGCTGGATACAACATGAAACCTTTACCTCTCAATGATGCCTCTAGAGTTTCACCATGTGCCCAGCACATGTGAACTTCTAGTCAAGTCCATTCCTAACCGTTATGCCCAGGGCCAACGAGTTTCCTTGCGAAGGCACGCCCAGGTTAAAACTGGACTGGGGAAACCATTGCCACCACGCACTTTCTAAAGATAAGTGGGTGTGTCCCACAAGGGTGGGAAACAATTCACAACTCCACTGATCGATAGCTTAGTGAGGGCTACGCATTAGAAGGCCACCAGACTTAATATTTTAATTGAGGGTTTTTGTTTAAGGTCTCATCATCTCAGTTTTATCTTATGTCTATCATTACAGGCATACAATCCTATGGTGATAACATAACGGTAAAATATTTCAGGCATGCTTCTACAGATAATAATAAAAGCAGTAAAGAATGATGTGATCATATCCTATACAAGACATTGAACCAATCCATGCCATGAAATAGGTTCAACTCTTGTCCTAGAACTCAAGCCCCAAAAACTAGACCTAGCCTAGCCGACCTCTAGCTTGAACTTCAAGGTTGGCTCCAAGGTCCTTCTCTCATGGCTTAGCTCTCAAACCATAGAGGAATACTTTCAAAGTTCCCATAGGTTCGGCCAATGCCATGGTCTTGCGCCACTAAGCAGGCTTGCGCCTCTTGCTTGTTGCACCACCATCCAAGGTATGCATGCGCCAAGCTCCAAGTACATGCGCCACCCTAATCTTCTTCTTAGTCAAAAGCAAAAAGAAAAGCGGCACGCAGGCCTCACGAGGATACATCGCAGGCATGCAAAGGGGGGCTTGACTAATGATCACAACATCATGCACAATCAAGTTATTTACTCATGCAATTCTACATGCTCATAAAATCTAAAATTTTACTTTTTCATAAAACTAGTCTCTTTTTCTCATCTTCTTCTCACAAATCTTTTGGTTTATTGTGATTTATTTTTCATGATGATTTCAGAGATCCTTTCGGCTAGCAATTTTGTCAGATCAAGAGACTTGGCCAGTCTGAAGACAGAATGCCCGTCCTACTTGACAAAATTACGTGCGCCTTTGATCTTTAAATCAAACAAGAAAAATAGTCCAAAAATTCCAAAAGAGATTGAGAGGATGATAGAAACAAGAAACCTCAATTTTTCCTACTTAGAAAAATTGTTTGCCATGCATCATGCTATTTATGAAAATAGAGATATGGCATTGTCGTTATCATTGTTTGACTACACCTGATATTTATATATCATTCTGGCATTGTCGTTATCTCACGAAAATAGAGATATGGTGTATATGCCCTAGGACCTAGTTTTGGTCAACTTATGTACCACTTGACACTGATATTTATATATCATTCTGGCATTGTCATTATCATTGTTTGACTACACCTGCGATTGTGTACTTACATGATAATGTCCCTGGAGACAGATTGGATCTGTGCTTGAATTATAATCCCCAGTCGATGTACCTTAGTGGATATGGGACAGCTATGGTACTTGTGAGACTGGTATGTGGGCTGGTTAGGCACGTGGTGCTAACGCAGACACATGGGTATATCATTGGGGATATACTGGATAGACCCGCTATGAGGCTATGACTTGGTGTCATGAGTTATCCTCATAAGTGACAGGAGATGCATTGATCCCTTGACTTGAGGTCATTGATCATTCTATATGATTAGGGACTTGCTTTGATAAAACCTAACACCTTGCCGTAGCTGGGAGGTCATAACGGTTGTTATTGAGCATGTCACGACCCATATGAGAAGATCAATGGACAGACATAGGATTTGCCCCTTCCCTAAGGAAGTATGATATCCATGGAGCTCCTTTATGGTTCTATGACTGAGAGTGTATGGCCATACCCAGGCGAGAACTTGTTTTAGTCAAAGCCATGTGATTGGATGAAAACAAGTGGTGACACACTTGTCCAATCGGATATCAGTTCGGCAAAGAGACTGTAATGCATCTGTACCTAGTTGCGATGATGGGGATGTCGATGTCGATATCCATTCCAATGACCTGGGTAGTAGCGATGCACTGCTAGGTGCCACTCACTGCTTGTGATGACCTCTGGTCAGCACTGCCAGCGTCAGAAGAACCTACAGGGTCGCACACCTTGATACTTGAGTTCTCGTATTGATCGGGATGCCTTATGATCGAGTTATTGGATAACACGGATCTAATTGGGAGATTTCATCAGCGCCAATGGGCCTGATGAGATGGAAGAATGTTATTGGAGCCAAACTTCATTTTTGGCAGGTTGACCCGTATTTGACCATGGTTGGTCACATTTGGATTAGGGTTGCATTGGATTGGATCCAAGTGCTTAATCAACCTATGCAATGATGTTTGGGCTAGCTCATTATCCAATGAGGCCCAATAACAAGTTCTCATGAAGAGATGAGAGGCTAAAAGGGTATAATGGGGAGAAACATGAACCATTAGGTGCCTAGGGGCATAATGGGGTCGTGTTGGCGCCTTTGCTTCATTATGGAAGTAAAGGGCGCCTCCCCCTCTCTTCCTAGGATGGAATGCATGCCTCTATGGCATTGCTTGAGGCGCAAGGCAAGGCCTTGGTGTTGGGGTATGCCCATAAAGGCTAATGTTTGAGGCCTTGGGATTGTATCAGTATCATGTATATAAACTCTTATGTTTATAAAGGCAATGGTTGTTATTCAGTATGTTACATTGTCTGCTGCAATAAGTGTGCTTCTGAATAATGTCTCAATGCTGTTCAGCTAGGCTGACATGCTGTAATGTCCTTAGTCGAGATATCTTGGTGAACATGAGACAGCCTTGATATGATTGAGACTAATATGTGTTCTAATCTTATAGGATGCTTCGAGCATGGAATAAGATGTAGACTCATGGGTGCATTGGATGTACTGGACAGACCCTACTAGGATATTCAATTGCTTGTCACAATGTGAATAATCCTTATATGCAACAACTGGCACATGTCCTCTGACTTGAGATCACTTGTGTTTCTAAATGATGATTGTCATTGTTTTGAGGTAGTTCAATATCATTTGAAACATAATGGTTAAAGATTATCTTGGATAATGATCATGAGTCAGGTTAGGACACTAGTGATAGATATAGGATTGCCGTCTCCTTGTTTAAGGAGTGCGATGTTCTAAAGGGGCCCCCCCTAAATGAGATGATTGAGAAAGTGTATGGCCATACCCAGGTGACTATGTTCATCTGATCTAATCATGCTCATCATATTGGAGCTACAGGCTTGACACGCTTGTCCAATAAGAACATCCAATGGCAAAGGAAACATGTATGCCTAGTGAAGTGGATTCACACTTGTGCTATGGTTTGGGAGTAGTCTTGGAACACTCTTTCCTTTATGTCGGGAGACAGTGATGTGTTGCTAGATACCCCTCACTGATCGTGATAATGTAAGTTATCGTTACCGACATTTAAAGGAAACCCTCAGGGTCGCACAATTTGATGATATGGCTTACTTAAGCCTGATCGTGTGGACTGAATTGTTTGGGTTCAGTTTAAAGGAGTTTAAACTCTGATTGTAAGTGAGATCTGGTCTGATCATGTTTGATTGATTAGGACTTAAGATCGGTAAGCTTCGATCGAGAGAGATGATTCTAGATCGGTGAGATCAGGAACATCATGAGATGAACGGTTAGATCTTGAACCATTTGGTTCAGAGAGATCTAGACCATGGGCTGGTTTGGTTTGGTCTTTGGACCGAATTGAATTGAATTGAGTTGGCTTGAACCGGTTCACATATGTGAACGCATGGTTCAAGGCTTGATTGTGTTTGGGCGGTTTTCTTATGAGTGAGCGCTTGGCTTCATGACTTTCCATATTTGGAAGTCATGTAACGCCATCTCTTGAAAACGCCTCAACGATTATGGCCAATTCACTTCAATTGTCGCCTTGGCTTTTGGGTAGAGCTTTCTTGCTTGACGAGAAGGGAGTTCGGCCAAGCATCTCTCTACTTCGACACACGACAAGAAACTTGGGAGATTCTTGCTAGCACAAGGAACATCCAAGGAGGTAGCCATCTCTCATCTAGTGTGCGTTTTCTTTGGAGGAGTGCTTATTTGCCCTCTTGCTTCCAAGCCGCCTCCTTCATCATGGCTATGGTAAAAGATCTTAACTTGATCTTTGAAATAATAATCAAAGTTGATCATATATATTCATGCAATCGATCTAGTTGAAACCCTAGAAAATTTTCATGCGCCCCCTATTAGGGTTTCACCCCCTTTGCGCTCCCCCTTGAAGGGGACTTTCAATTGGTATCAGAGCTATGGTTTATGCATGAATCATATGATTGCATTGAGTGATCCTTATTTGCGCCAATATAGTAGATCTATCACCATGATAACATGCTAGTCTTTAGATGTTGGCGCATGTTTGATATAACTTGTTTGCGCTAATGTAAAGATCTAATGTTTACATGCGACACTTCATGTTTTAGTTGTTTGCGCATGTATAATTGTTTCATGTTGGCGCTTGTTGATTGTATTTGTTAAAACTCATTACATCTTGCGCGCCTATTGTTGGGGTATGCCCTTAAGCCTAATGTTTGAGGCCTTGGGATTGTAACAGTATCATGTAATAAACCCTTGTGTTTATAAAGGCATGGTTATTATTCAGTTTGTTACCTTGTCTGCTGCAATAAGTATACTTCTGAATAATGTCTCAAAGCTGTTCAGCTGGGCTGACATGCTATTATGTCCTTAGTCGATGTATCTTGGTGAACATGAGACAGCCTTGATATGGTTAAGACTAATGTGTGTTCTAATCTTATAGGATGCTTCGAGCATGGAATAAGATATAGACTCATGGGTACATTGGATGTACTGGACAGACCCTACTAGGATATTCAGTTGCTTGTCACAATGTGAATATTCCTTGATTGTAACAAGTGGCACATTTCCTCTGACTTGAGATCACTTGTGTTTTCTAAATGATGATTGTCATTGTTTTGAGGTAGTTCAATATCATTTGAAACATAATGGTTATAGACTATCTTGGATGGTGAGCTTGAGTCATGTTAGGGCACTAGTGATAGACAAAGGATTGCCGTCTCCTTGTTTAAGGAGTGTGATGTTCTAAAGGGGCCCCCTGGATGAGATGATTGAGAAAGTGTATGGCCATACCCAGGTGACAGTGTTCATCTGATCTAATCATGCTCATCATATTGGAGCTACAAGCTTGACACGCTTGTCCAATAAGAACATCCAGTGGCAAAGGAAGTATGCATGCCTTGTGAATTGGATTCACACTTGTGCTGTGGTTTGGGTGTAGTCTTGGAAGACTCTTTTCTTTATATCGGGAGACAGTGATGTGTTGCTAGATACCCCTCACTGATCGTGATAACGTGGGTTATCGTTACCGACATTTAAAGGAAACCCTCAGGGTCGCACAATTTGATGATATGGCTTACTTAAGTCAGATCGTGTGGACTGAATTGTTCGAGATCAGTTTAAAGGGATTTAATCTCTGATTGTAAGTGAGATCTAGTCTGATCATGTATGATTGATTAGAGCTTGAGATCGGTAAGCTTCGATCGAGAGAATAGATGCTAGATCGGTGAGATCAGAAGCATCAAGAGATCGACGGTTAGATCTGGAGCCTTAGGGTTTAATTTGATCTAGACCATGTCGCTTGGCTTATTTGGTCTTTGAACCAGACCAAGATGAACCGGCTCATGGATGAGCGAGTGGTTCAAAATAAGAGGAGAGATTTGCGACTTGTGAACGTTGAGACGTGTTTGCTATTTTTAGATAGCATGTCTCTTACGTGACCACATCTCTCACGTTGGCTCTATGGTCGCTCATCACTCTCGCCTCTTGCCTCTTCTCGTGTGGCTTGCTCTCTCGTGAAGAAGAGTTTTGACGAAAAGAAGGAGGAAATCGCTAAGCAAGTTTTTCTCTTCCCTTCATACGATTGTGATACTTGGACGATCCTTGCTAGCACAAGGGACGACAAGAAGAAGCGCATTCTCATCTTGTGTGTGACGATTTGGAGAAGATCTCGTTTGATCTTTGCTTCCAAGGCGCCATCTAGAAATGGCCATGGTATGAATCGCATTCATTCTTGTTTACAAGTTATATCAAAGTTAATCATACTTCATGCACCGATTCTTTGAAACCCTAGTATCCGCTGCCCATGTTTCTGTTTGCGCCAGTTTAGGGTTTTTCCCCCTTAGTCAGGGGTCTTTCAATTGGTATCAGAGCAAAGGTTAACGCATGTTTTTATGATTGCTTAATGCTTGGTCTTCATGTTTGATCCATACTTGTGCATATGCTTAGATCTACATGACATGCGAAAGTGTTATGATAGTTTTTATCATCTTGTGAAAATACATCTATTATGTATGTTTCTATCTTTTGCGCATGTTTGATGTGTTGGCGCATCTTAGGTTTTCAAAATCTAAATTACTTGCGCGACCTCACTAGATCTAAGGCCTTGCATTAAACCCTTAAACGGGTTATTAGGGTTGAAGTCACCCCCTAGGTTAGATCCAAAAGTCTGATCAGACCATCTGACAGCCTTGATGGGTTGACCAGGTAGCACCTGTGCGCAAGCACGTGGTGGCTACAGGTCGGCTGCAGACAGGCGTGTAGCGATGTCTGATTGAGACAACCGATGAATGCACATGAGTTAGGCCCGGGGTCACACCCGCTTGCCAGACCTCATTGTGGTTGTTCAGCCCTGGCGCATGCATGGTTGACCTTATGGTCGACTCAAGTCAGTTAGGACTTGGTGCATGCAAGGGCAGTGGATCTGACTAGGATGGATGAGTGGATCCCTAGTAATGGACCGTTGTAAGGTTGTAGGGCAAATAAGGAAATTAAAATTGATGCCTATGGGGTTTTCAAAATTTAATTTTCATGATTGGATCACATGTTGAATGATGCCATGTGCTTGTCTATTTATTCTTATGTGGGCTGCCCATGTTAAATGTCTGCTGTGCTGGGGCCTGCATGCCTGGAAATTAAAGTTGTAAATTAATTATTGTGATCTGCGCATCACATTGCTTTAATTTATAAAATGTAATTGACCTGCGTGTCAATCTTGTCTAGATAGTTAAATTTGTAATTTAATTAGACATGAGCACAGAGCACACTTGGCAGAGGCGCATGCAGCAGTGGCTTGACCAGGTGGGAGGTCCAGGGTTCGACTCTGGGACAGGCGCATTTACCTGGTGGGCGCACCTGAGCTGCAGTTGGCGCTTGGGCCCTGGTTTGGGCCAGATGAGCAGCAAAAGCCCCATGAACAAGAGCAAGTGAAGACTTAAGTTATGATTAAGATCTTACTAGGGCTATGGGCTTTTACCACATAAGATCCATGCTTTCTTTTATTGTTTATATAAGTAGAACAGCATGTTTTAATTTATCTTCTGCTATCACCATAGGAATTGCATGATAGTCAAGAAGATAAAAGACCGTTAAAATCCAACGCTTAAATATCAAGCTCGTAAGCCTTCTGACGCGAAACCTCACTGTTCTGACTATCGTTGGAGCCGTGTTGTACCCACTCAGTGGGCACGTCCATCTATCTTCAGACGGTGCGGGATTACACCTGCGTGTTACAGAGAAGGGATTTATCGCTTCTCGTTGCTCAGCATACCACGTGGTGGTCCAGGGAGTAGGTCGGGTCAGCTTGACCATGTAGGCTACATATGTGGCGCATATGGTAGCACATGGAGGCAGCCATCTGTGGGGTCAGAGACTATGTTGTACCAACTCAGTTGGCATAGTCTGCTGGATTGCCCAGATGAAGGGGAATCGCACGGGTTGGCGATCGGCAGGGACTGCCTACCAGAAATTAGTGCTTGTACTCTCTGTGCACCTTATCTCGCCTGAGCGGGACGCGGAGACCAAGTATGAAATCTGGATCCCATCTCACTAAAAGAGTGTTTACTCTTTCGGGCTGTTTTGCTGGATTTTTTAGCCAGATAAAATAGTGAGAAAAAGAATCTTTCTTAAGTCCTGATTGATTCTTAACATTGATACTGACCTTGCTGTTCTTGCATTGTTGTAGATACCTGCAGCAACGAACACCATGAACTTCAATGTGCGATCCCTACTGGAAAGGGAGAAGTTTGCTGGGCCGAACTTCTTTGACTGGTTTGGACACCTTAAGATCGTTCTTAAGGCTGAGAGGAAACTGTATGTCCTCGAGACGGCGATACCGCCTCAGCCCGCTCCGAACGCCGCAAGGGCGGTTCGGGAAGCTTATGAAAAGCACGTCAATGATAGCATTGATGTCGCTTGCCTGATGCTAGCGTCTATGACGCCACCGCTGCAGCGTCAGCATGAGGATATGTCTGCTATAGACATGATAGCAAACCTCAAGATGCTGTATGCTGCACAGGCGAGGACAGAACGCTATAATCTGACAAAGCTTTTCTTTCAGAGCAAACTGGCTGAAGGGAGCCCAGTGGGAGCTCACGTGCTCAAGATGATTGGGCACAAGGAGGCTCTAGAGAAACTGGGGCATACCATCAACCAGGAGCTTGCTGTAGATATTATTCTGCAGTCTCTGTAGGAACCCCTAATCATAAGGGGGCAAAACCCTAAGCATGGCGCTAATGTAAAATATGCAAGCGGAAGCAAGGGTTCAAGATCATTTGCATGCCATATGTTCAACTATAATCGATTGAATAGATTGAGATAAAAATCATACCAACGCCATATGCTCGGAAGTCGGCTTGGATAAAGAGAACAAAGTAGATCTCCTCCACAAGTTCACACACAAGGTGAAGATGCTTACTCCTTGCGGTCTCTTGTGCTAGCAAGACACCCAAGCCTTCAAGTGTCGAATGGAAGGGGATGATGAACCTCTTGGCCGAGAGCTCCTCTTGCTCAACCTCTCCTTCTCTTCGTCAATCACCACCCAACCAAAGTCGAATGCGTTGAAGAGAAGAGAGCAAACGCATATGCGTTTTTGGCATTGAAGTGAGTGAAACCGGCCCTTGATGACTTTCCATAAATGGAAGCTCATCAAGTCCATGCGCTCAACTCAACCCAAACGCATTTTAGGATTGAACCATGCGTTCACCATTGTGAACCGGTTCAAGCCAAAATGTCAAATCGGCTTTGGTTCAACAAACCAAACCGAAATAGCTCTAGCCACTTGGTCTAGACCAAATTGAACCCCCAAGGCTCATGATCTAACCATTCATCATCTGATGCCCTTGATCTCTCCGATCTAGCATCACCTCTCTCGATCGAAGCTTACCGATCTCAAGTCCTAATCAATCAAACATGATCAGACCAGATCTCACTTACAATCAGAGATTAAATCCCTTTAATCTGAACTCAAAGAATCCAGTCCATACGATCTGACTCAAGTAAGCCATATCACCAAATTGTGCGACCCTGAGGGTTTCCTCTAAATGTCGGTAACGATAACTTACGTTATCACGATCAGTGAGGGGTATCTAGCAACACATCACTGTCTCCCGATATAAAGGAAAGAGTCTTCCAAGACTACTCCCAAACCATAGCACAAGTGTGACTCAATTCACAAGGCATACATGTGTCCTTTGCCACTGGATGTTCTTATTGGACAAGCGGGTCAAGCTTGTAACTCCAATACGATGAGCATGATTAGATCAGATGCACATAGTCATCTGGGTATGGCCATACACTATCTCAATCATCTCATATAGGGGGGCCCTTAGAACACCACACTCCTTAAACAAGGAGACGGCAATCCTATGTCTATCACTAGTGCCCTAACCTGATTCAAGCTCACCATCCAAGATAGTCTATAATCATTATATTTCAAATGATATTGAACTACCTCAAAACAATGACAATCATCATTTAGAAACACAAGTGATCTCAAGTCAGAGGACATGTGCCACTTGCTGCTTACAGGGATCATTCACATTGTGACAAGCAATGCAATATCCCAGTAGGGTCTGTCCAGTACATCCAATGTACCCATGAGTCTACATCTTATTCCATGCTCGAAGCATCCTATAAGATTAGCACTCATATTAGTCTCCATCATATCAAGGCTGTCTCATGTTCACCAAGATATCTCGACTAAGGACTTATAGCCTGTTAGCCTAGCTGAACAGCTTTGAGACATTATTCAGAAGTACACTTATTACAGCAGACAAGGTAACAACCTGAATAACAACCATGCCTTATTATAAACTTAAGAGTTTATTACATGATACTTATACAATCCCAAGGCCTCAAACATTAGCCTTAAGGGCATACCCCAACAATCTCCCACTTGCACTTAATCTAATGGTTGAGAAATCTCAAACCCATATTATTACAGTGCTTCTCATGCTTCTGCTGCGCCAGAGGCTTGGTAAGCGGGTCTGCCAGATTGTCATCTGTATGAACCTTGCAAATCTTGATCTCGCCTCGATCAATGATCTCCCGGATCAAGTGAAACCGTCTCTGTATGTGCTTGGACTTCTGGTGCGACCGTGGTTCCTTTGCTTGTGCTATAGCACCAGTGTTATCACAGAAGATAACCAAAGGATCTGCACTCGAAGGAACGACACCAAGTTCTCTCACGAACTTACGAATCCACACTGCCTCCTTGGATGCTTCCGAGGCTGCAACATACTCGGCTTCTGTTGTGGAATCAGCAACAGTTGACTGTTTGAAGCTCTTCCACACCACTGCTCCACCATTCAAGCTAAAAACATAGCCTGATTGCGATCGGAAATCATCCTGGTCCGACTGGAACGAAGCGTCAGTATATCCCTCTATACTGAGTTCTTCCTGACCACCATATATCAAGAACATATCTTTGGTCCTCCGCAGATATTTTAAGATGTTCTTGACTGCAATCCAGTGCGCCAATCCTGGATTACTTTGGAATCGACTGGTCACGCTTAACCCGTAAGCGACGTCTGGGCGAGTACACAACATCGCATACATAATGGACCCAATAGCCGAAGCATAAGGCGTATTGTCCATTTCATCTTTCTCAGTCTGTGTTTGTGGACACTGACTCTTTGAAAGATTCAGACC
Organism: Costus lasius; assembly: GCA_027563935.2. Classification (NCBI taxonomy): domain Eukaryota; kingdom Viridiplantae; phylum Streptophyta; class Magnoliopsida; order Zingiberales; family Costaceae; genus Costus; species Costus lasius. The sequence continues at coordinate 56,005,308 of CM050454.1, read as the reverse complement.
ATGTCTGACTGGAAGATATCCACGTTTAGAATTCTCTAAATGGAATCTCTCCAGGACTTTATCGATGTAAGTACTCTGGCACAGCCCGAGAAGCCTCTTAGATCTATCCCGGTAGATCTTGACACCTAATACATAGGCTGCTTCTCCTAAATCTTTCATCTGGAAACATTTTCCTAACCATGCCTTAACAGCATGCAGTTCAGGAATATCATTTCCAATGATTAAGATATCATCGACGTAGAGGATTAGGAATGTAATCACGCTCCCACTAAACCTCTTATATACACACGGGTCATCTTCGTTCTTGATGAAACCAAACTCAGAGATTGATTCATCAAAACGAATATTCCAGCTTCTTGATGCTTGTTTAAGTCCATAAATGGACTTCTTTAACTTGCATATTTTATGACGATCTGCTGGATTAGTGAAACCTTCCGGTTGTGTCATATACACATCCTCATCCAGATTTCCATTAAGGAAAGCTGTCTTCACATCCATTTGCCAGATCTCATAGTCGTAATATGCTGCTATCGCGAAAAGAATCCGAATAGACTTAAACATGGCTACAGGAGAGAAAGTTTCATCATAATCTATCCCGTAGATTTGTTTGAAACCTTTCGCAACTAGCCTGCCTTTATAGGTAACCACGTTACCGTCCATGTCAATCTTCTTCTTGAAGATCCATTTACAGCCTATAGGGATTACTCCCAGAGGCGGATCAACCAAATCCCAGACTTGGTTATCTGACATGGAGTCCATCTCGGCTCGCATAGCTTCAAGCCATCTAGCTGACTCCGGTCCACTGACCGCATCCGCATAAGTTAGGGGTTCATCATTATCAATGATGTAGACTCCGTCATAGCGCTCAGGCTGTCGACGGATCCTACCCGATCTTCGCGGTTCCCGTGATATCTGAGCCTCAGGTTGTTCAGTAACCTGATCTACCAGCTCAGGCACATCCAACTCTGCTTGACTACTTTGTCCTTCCTCTGAATTCTCATCCAGCTTTATTTCTCTCCCACTGGCCTCTTGCAGAAGAAACTCCTTCTCAAGAAATATGGCCGTCCGAGCAACAAAAACCTTGTTCTCTTTGGGATCGTAGAAATAATAACCCTTAGTTTCCTTAGGGTAACCGACAAAGATACATTTCTCAGATCTGCTCTCCAGTTTCCCAGAGGCGAGCTTTTTGACATAAGCCTCGCAACCCCAGATCCTGATAAATGTCAAGCTAGGCTGTTTTCCATACCATAACTCATATGGCGTCTTTAAAACTGCCTTGGATGGCACTCGGTTTAGTACCTTTGCAGCTGTTTCCAGTGCAAAACCCCAAAAGGAATATGGAAGAGTGGCCTGACTCATCATAGAACGAACCATGTCTAGTAACGTTCTATTTCTCCTCTCGGACACACCATTCCATTGCGGTGTTCCTGGCGGAGTGAGCTGTGAGATAATCCCACACTCCTTCAGATAGTCAGTAAATCCATGACTCAGGTATTCACCACCTCGATCAGAACGAAGTGCCTTGATATTTCGGCCTAGCTGATTTTGTACTTCATTTTTGAACTCTTTGAACTTGTCAAAAGATTCACTTTTATGTCTCATTAAATAGACATACCCATACCTACTGAAATCATCAGTAAAGGTAATGAAGTACTGATAGCCACCTCTGGCATGTTTACTAAAAGGCCCACACACATCACTGTGTATAAGGTCAAGTAAACCCGAAGCCCTTTGACCTTTGTGAGGAAAAGGAGACTTCGTCATTTTACCCATCAAACAAGCTTTGCATGTATCAATCTCCTCATAGGAGAATGATCCCAGCAGTCCATGTTCATGCAACCGCTTAATGCGCTTCTCGTTTATATGGCCTAAACGACTATGCCATAACAAGGTGCTGTCATCAGCATACTTGGCTTTCTTATTATCAATGTTTTGTATAGAATTTTCCATGTCCAACATGTATAACCCATTGTTAATTGAACCAGTTGCATACACAATATTATCATGAGATAAAACACACTTTGAAATATTGCATTCAAAGGCAAATCCTTTCCTGACAAGAGCAGGAATAGAGATAATATTCTTGGTAATACTCGGTACAAAATAACAATTGTTTAATTCTAATACAACGCCAGATGGTAAAGAAATGAAATAGTCTCCTACAGCAACAGCAGCAACCCGTGCCCCGTTTCCAACTCGTAGGTCTACCTCATGCTGTCCCACCTGCCTTCTTCTCTTGAGTTCCTGCACATTTGAACAAATGTGAACTCCACATGCAGTGTCCAACACCCATGATATAGTAGAAGAAGATAACATGACCTCAGTCACATATATACCTGAGCCAGAAGCGATGCTTCCCCTCTTATCTCCTTGGAGCGCTTTACAGTCCTTTTTCCAGTGACCCAGCTGGCCACAGTGGAAACACCTGTTGTCCTTCGACCGCTTCACCTTCTGTTTCAGGGCCTTGCTGTAATTCTTGACAGGGGCCTTGCCCTTCTTCCCCTTCTTCTTGTTCCTAGAAGGAACCATCAAGACAGAGGTTGAAGGCTTACCCTTCAGAGTTTCCTCAGTGGTCAAGAGCATATTCAGCAGCTCTGCCGGCGTACAATCGATCTTGTTCATATTAAAGTTAATAATGAACGCATCGAAAGAGGGCGGAAGAGACTGCAGAATAATGTCCACAGCAAGCTCCTGGTTGACGGTATGCCCCAGTTTCTCTAGAGCCTCCTTGTGCCCAATCATCTTGAGCACGTGAGCTCCCACTGGGCTCCCCTCAGCCAGTTTGCTCTGAAAGAAGAGCTTCGTCAGATTATAGCGCTCAGTCCTCGCCTGTGCAGCATACAGCATCTTGAGGTTCGCTATAATTTCTATAGCCGACATATCCTCATGCTGACGCTGCAGCGGTGGCGTCATAGACGCTAGCATCAGGCAAGCGACATCAATGCTATCATTGACGTGCTTTTCGTAGGCTTCCCGAACCGCCCTTGCGGCGTTCGGAGCGGGCTGCGGCGGTATCGCCGTCTCGAGGACATACAGTTTCCTCTCTGCCTTAAGAACAATCTTAAGGTGTCCGAACCAGTCAGAGAAGTTCGGCCCAGCAAACTTCTCCCTTTCCAGTAGGGATCGCACATTGAAGCTCATGGTGTTCGTTGCTGCAGGAATCTACAACAAGCAAGAACAGCAAGGTCAGTATCAATGTTTCAGAATCAATCCAGGACTTAAGAAAGATTCTTTTCTCACTATTTTGTCTGACTGAAAAATCCAGTAAACAGTCCGAAAGAGTAAACACTCTTTTAGTGAGATGGGATCCAGATTTCATACTTGGTCTCCGCGTCCCGCTCAGGCGAGATAAGATGCACAGAGATGACAAGCACTAGTTTCTGGTAGGCTGTCCCAGCCAATCGCCAACCCGTGCGATTCCCCTTCATCTTGGCAATCCAGCAGACTGTGCCAACTGAGTTGGTACAACACAGTCTCTGATCCCAGAGATGGCTGCCTCCATGTGCTACCATATGCGCCACATATGTAGTCTACATGGTCAAGCTGACCTGACCTACTCCCTGGACCACCACGTGCTATGCTGAGCAACGAGAGGGGATAAATCCCAACTCTGTAACACGCAGGTGAAATCCAGCACCGTCTGAAGATAGATGGACGTGCCCACTGAGTGGGTTCAACACGGCTCCAACGATAGTCAGAAAGGTGAGGTTTCGCGTCAGAAGGCTTACGAGCTTGATATGTTAGCGTTGGATTTTAACGGTCTTTTATCTTCTTACTATCAGGCATGTCCTATGGCTATAGCAGAAGATAAACATAAATATGCAATTCTAATTATTAGCAATAAGTAGAAAGCATGATCTTATGTGGTAAAAGCCCATGAACCCTAGTAAGACCTTAATATTACTTAAGTCTTCACTTGAGCTTCATTGCATCTCATCTGGTCCAACCCAGTGCCCTAGCGCCAAGAGCACCTCAGGTGCACCACCAGGTGAATGCCCCTCTTGGATGTGTGCCTTTGTTCTTGTCTAATCAAAGTACATTTGATCTATCTAGACAAGGTTGACTCGCAGGTCAACAACATATTATAAATTAAGTACAATGTGATTCGCAGATCACAAATTAATTTACAATTTTTAAGTCCAGGCACGCAGGCCCCAGCACAGCACACAATTGGGCAACCCACATAAGACTAAATAAACAAGCATATGGTTCAATCAACATGTGATCCAATCATCTTGAAATTAAAAGTTTTGAAAACCCCATGGCATCAATTTTAATTTCCTTATGAGCCCTACAACCTTACAATGGTCCATTGATGGGGATCCACTCATCCATCTAGTTAGATCCTTTGCCCTTGCATGCACCGAGTCCTAACTGACCCGAGTTGACCTAATGGTCAACCATGCATGCGCCAAGGGCTGAACTACCCCCATGAGTTTTGGCAAGCGGGTGTGACCCCGGGCCTAACTCAAGTGTGTTCAGTAGTGTCTCAACCAGACCTCGCTACACGCCCTAGATGCAGTCAACCTATAGCCACCTTGTGCTTGCGCATAGGTGCTATCAGGTTAACCCATCTGAGCTGTCAGATGGTCTGATCAGACTTGGATCTAACCTAGTGGTGACTTCAACCCCATCAACCCATCTAAGGGTTTAATGTAGTGGCACCTTAGATCTAATCAAGCGCGCAAGATGTAAGTTTTAGAAAAACCTTAGAACATGCGCAATCATACAAACAAACAACATGCTTGCATATAACCCTTAGATCTAAGGGGGTCCCCTTCAAGGGGGAGCGCAAACTTTAGGGGGTCCCCTTCAAGGGGGAGCGCATACTTCATATAAGCAAAGCATGATACAAGCGCAACTTCATGTAAGCAAAGCATGATACAAGCGCAACTTCATGTAAGCAAAGCATGACTCAAGTAAAAGTAAGCGCAACATGAGGATCACATCAGCAAACATAATAGCATGCATAGAGCCTAGCTCTGATACCAATTGTAGGAACCCCTAATCATAAGGGGGCAATGTAAGTACCCCTTAAGATAAGGGGGGTCCCCTTCTAGGGGGAGCATAACCCTAAAGCATATGGCGCATAAAATTTTCTTCTTGCGGAACTAGGGTTATAGGATCGATATGCATGCTAAAAGATCAACTTGATAATAAGAAAACAATCATACCATCGCCATGGGAAGATGTTTCCTTGGAAGCAAAGATCAAAGTAGATCTTCTCCTTGTCGTCACACACAAGATGATGTCGCTATCTCTCTTGGTGCCCCTTGTGCTAGCAAGGTTCCAAGAGGTCCTTGTCGAGTGAAGGGAAAATGAGATCTCTTTCTTCTTGGCCGAATCCTCCTCAACCTTCAAAGCGTCGCCCCACTCACGAGAGAGACGAGAGGAATATGGGCGAGAGGAATATCTCCGAGCGAAAATAGAGTATATTCTATTTTGATGAGCGCACTCTCCAAATGGAGATCATGGTTACTAAAAATAGTAACCACTCCTCACCACAACGTTCACGCCAAGTGAACTTGTCGCCTACTCCTCTCCCTATGAACCAAGCGCTCATTTAGTGAGCCGGTTCACTTTGGTTCGGTTTAAGAACCAATCAAGCCAATGATCTAGTCTAGATCTTAAATAAACCCTAAGGTTCACGATCTAACCGTCGATCTCAACGATGCCCCTGATCTGACCGATCTGGCATACATTCTCTCGATCGAAGCTTACCGATCTCAAGCCCTAATCAATCAAACATGATCAGACCAGATCTCACTCACAATCAGAGATTAGATCCCTTTAAACTGAACCCAAACAATTCAGTCCACACGATCTGACTTAAGTAAGCCATATCATCAAATTGTGCGACCCTAAGGGTTTCCTTTAAATGTCGGTAACGATAACTCACGTTATCACGATCAGTGAGGGGTATCTAGCAACACATCACTGTCTCCCGATAGAAAGGAAAGAGTCTTCCAAGACTACACCCAAACCATAGCACAAGTGTGACTCAAATCACTAGGCATGCATATTTCCTTTGCCACTGGATGTTCTTATTGGACAAGCCTGTCAAGCTCGTAACTCCAATATGATGAGCATGATCAGAACAGATGAACATAGTCACCTGGGTATGGCCATACACTTTTCTCAATCATCTCATCCAGGGGGCCCCTTTAGAACATCACACTCCTTAAACAAGGAGACGGCAATCCTATGTCTATCACTAGTGCTCTAACCTGACTCAAGCTCACCATCCAAGATAGTCTATAATCATTATGTTTCAAATGATATTGAACTACCTCAAAACAATGGCAATCATCATTTAGATAACACAAGTGATCTCAAGTCAGAGGAAATGTGCCACTTGTCACATTCAAGGAATATTCACATTGTGACAAACAATTGAACATCCTAGTAGGGTCTGTCCAGTACATCCCATGTACCCATGAGTCTACATCTTATTCCATGCTCGAAGCATCCTATAAGATTAGAACACATATTAGTCTTAACCATATCAAGGCTGTCTCATGTTCACCAAGATATATCGACTAAGGACATAATAGCTTGTCAGCCCAGCTGAACAGCTTTGAGACATTATTCAGAAGAACATATATTGCAGCAGACAATGTAGCTAACTGAATAACAACCATGCCTTTATAAACATAACAGTTTATTACATGATACAGATACATTCCCACAGGCCTCAAACATTAGCCTTAAGGGCATACCCCAACAGGCAAAACCCTAAGCATGGCGCTAATGTAAAATATGCAAGCGGAAGCAAGGGTTCAAGATCATTTGCATGCCATATGTTCAACTATAATCGATTGAATAGATTGAGATAAAAATCATACCAACGCCATATGCTCGGAAGTCGGCTTGGATAAAGAGAACAAAGTAGATCTCCTCCACAAGTTCACACACAAGGTGAAGATGCTTACTCCTTGCGGTCTCTTGTGCTAGCAAGACACCCAAGCCTTCAAGTGTCGAATGGAAGGGGATGATGAACCTCTTGGCCGAGAGCTCCTCTTGCTCAACCTCTCCTTCTCTTCGTCAATCACCACCCAACCAAAGTCGAATGCGTTGAAGAGAAGAGAGCAAACGCATATGCGTTTTTGGCATTGAAGTGAGTGAAACCGGCCCTTGATGACTTTCCATAAATGGAAGCTCATCAAGTCCATGCGCTCAACTCAACCCAAACGCATTTTAGGATTGAACCATGCGTTCACCATTGTGAACCGGTTCAAGCCAAAATGTCAAATCGGCTTTGGTTCAACAAACCAAACCGAAATAGCTCTAGCCACTTGGTCTAGACCAAATTGAACCCCCAAGGCTCATGATCTAACCATTCATCATCTGATGCCCTTGATCTCTCCGATCTAGCATCACCTCTCTCGATCGAAGCTTACCGATCTCAAGTCCTAATCAATCAAACATGATCAGACCAGATCTCACTTACAATCAGAGATTAAATCCCTTTAATCTGAACTCAAAGAATCCAGTCCATACGATCTGACTCAAGTAAGCCATATCACCAAATTGTGCGACCCTGAGGGTTTCCTCTAAATGTCGGTAACGATAACTTACGTTATCACGATCAGTGAGGGGTATCTAGCAACACATCACTGTCTCCCGATATAAAGGAAAGAGTCTTCCAAGACTACTCCCAAACCATAGCACAAGTGTGACTCAATTCACAAGGCATACATGTGTCCTTTGCCACTGGATGTTCTTATTGGACAAGCGGGTCAAGCTTGTAACTCCAATACGATGAGCATGATTAGATCAGATGCACATAGTCATCTGGGTATGGCCATACACTATCTCAATCATCTCATATAGGGGGGCCCTTAGAACACCACACTCCTTAAACAAGGAGACGGCAATCCTATGTCTATCACTAGTGCCCTAACCTGATTCAAGCTCACCATCCAAGATAGTCTATAATCATTATATTTCAAATGATATTGAACTACCTCAAAACAATGACAATCATCATTTAGAAACACAAGTGATCTCAAGTCAGAGGACATGTGCCACTTGCTGCTTACAGGGATCATTCACATTGTGACAAGCAATGCAATATCCCAGTAGGGTCTGTCCAGTACATCCAATGTACCCATGAGTCTACATCTTATTCCATGCTCGAAGCATCCTATAAGATTAGCACTCATATTAGTCTCCATCATATCAAGGCTGTCTCATGTTCACCAAGATATCTCGACTAAGGACTTATAGCCTGTTAGCCTAGCTGAACAGCTTTGAGACATTATTCAGAAGTACACTTATTACAGCAGACAAGGTAACAACCTGAATAACAACCATGCCTTATTATAAACTTAAGAGTTTATTACATGATACTTATACAATCCCAAGGCCTCAAACATTAGCCTTAAGGGCATACCCCAACAGTCTCTCCCGCCCTCTTTCGATGCGTTCATTATTAACTTTAATATGAACAAAATCGATTGTACTCCGGCAGAGCTGCTGAATATGCTCTTGACTACTGAGGAAACTCTGAAGGGTAAGCCTTCGACCTCTGTCTTAATGGTTCCTTCCAGGAACAAGAAGAAGGGGAAGAAGGGCAAGGCCCCTGTCAAGAGCTACAGCAAGGTTCTGAAGCAGAAGGTTAAGCGGTCCAAGGAATACAGGTGTTTCCACTGTGGCCAGCTGGGTCACTGGAAAAAGGACTGTAAAGCGCTCCAAGGAGATAAGAGGGGAAGCTTCGCTTCTGGCTCAGGTATTTACGTGACGGAAATCATGGTTTCATCTTCTTCTATATCATGGGTGTTGGACACTGCATGTGGAGTTCACATTTGTTCAAATGTACAGGAACTCAAGAGAAGAAGGCAGGTGGGACAGCATGAGGTGGACCTATGCGTTGGAAACGGGGCACGGGTTGCTACTGTTGCTGTAGGAGACTATTTCATTTCTTTACCATATGGTCTTGTATTAGAACTAAACAGTTGTTACTTTGTTCCCAGTATTACTAAAAATATTATCTCTATTCCTGCTCTTGTCAGGAAGGGATTTTCCTTTGAATGCAATATTTCAAAGTGTGTTTTATCTTTTGATAATATTGTTTATGCAACTGGTTCAATTAACAATGGGTTATTCATGTTGGACATGGAAAGTTCTATACAAAATATTGATATTAAGAAAGCCAAGTATGCTGATGACAGCACCTTACTATGGCATAGTCGTTTAGGCCATATTAACAAGAAACGCATTAAGCGGTTGCATGATCATGGACTGCTGGGATCATTCTCCTATGAGGAGATTGATACATGCAAGGCTTGTTTAATGGGTAAAATGACGAAGTCACCTTTTCCTAACAAAGGTCAAAGGGCTTCAGGTTTACTTGACCTTATACACAGTGATGTGTGTGGGCCATTTAGTAAACATGCCAGAGGTGGCTATCAGTACTTCATTACCTTTACTGATGATTTCAGTAGGTATGGGTATGTCTATTTAATGAGACATAAAAGTGAATCTTTTGACAAGTTCAAAGAGTTCAAGAATGAAGTACAAAATCAGCTAGGCCAAAATATCAAGGCACTTCGTTCTGATCGAGGTGGAGAATACCTAAGTCATGCGTTTACTGACTATCTAAAGGAGTGTGGGATTATCTCACAACTCACTCCGCCAGGAACACCGCAATGGAATGGTGTGTCCGAAAGGAGAAATAGAACGTTACTTGATATGGTTCGTTCTATGATGAGTCAGGCTACTCTTCCATATTCCTTTTGGGGGTTTGCACTGGAAACAGCTGCAAAGGTACTAAACCGAGTGCCATCCAAGGCCGTTTCTAAGACTCCATATGAGTTATGGTATGGGAAACAGCCGAGCTTGTCATTTATCAGGATCTGGGGCTACGAGGCTTATGTCAAAAAGCTCGCCTCTGGGAAACTAGAGAGCAGATCTGACAAATGCATCTTTGTCGGTTACCCTAAGGAAACTAAGGGTTATTATTTCTACGATCCCAAAGAGAACAAGGTTTTTGTTGCTCGGACGGCCATATTTCTTGAGAAGGAATTTCTTCTGCAAGAGGCCAGTGGGAGAGAAATAAAGCTGGATGAGAATCCAGAAGAAGGACAAAGTGCGCAAGCAGAGTTGGATGAGCCTGAGCCGGTAGAACGGGTTTCTGATCAACCTGAGGCTCAAATATCACGGGAACCGCGAAGATCGGGAAGGATCCGTCGACAGCCTGAGCGCTATGACGGAGTCTACATCATTGATAATGATGAGCCCCTCTCTTATGCGGATGCGGTCAGTGGACCGGAGTCAGCGAGATGGCTTGAAGCTATGCGCGCCGAGATGGACTCCATGTCAGATAACCAAGTCTGGGATTTGGTTGATCCGCCTCCGGGAGTTATCCCTATAGGCTGTAAATGGATCTTTAAGAAGAAGATTGACATGGATGGTAACGTGGTTACCTATAAAGGCAGGCTAGTTGCGAAAGGTTTCAAACAAATCTACGGGATAGATTATGATGAAACTTTCTCACCTGTAGCTATGTTTAAGTCTATTCGGATTCTTTTCGCGATAGCTGCATATTATGATTATGAGATCTGGCAGATGGATGTGAAAACAGCTTTTCTTAATGGAAATCTGGATGAGGATGTGTATATGACACAACCAGAAGGTTTCACTAATCCATCAGATCGTCATAAGATATGCAAGTTAAAGAAGTCCATTTATGGACTGAAACAAGCATCGAGAAGCTGGAATATTCGTTTTGATGAATCAGTCAGTAAATTTGGTTTCATCAAGAACGAGGATGACCCGTGTGTATATAAGAGGTTTAGTGGGAGCGTGATTACTTTCCTAGTCCTCTACGTCGATGACATCTTGATCATTGGAAATGACATTCCTGAAATGCATGCAGTTAAGGCATGGTTAAGGAAATGTTTCTAGATGAAAGATCTAGGAGAAGCAGCCTATATATTAGGTGTAAAGATCTACAGGGATAGATCTAAGAGGCTTCTCGGGCTGTGCCAGAGTACTTATATCGATAAAGTCCTGGAGAGATTTCATTTGGAGAATTCTAAACGAGGATATCTTCCAGTCAGACATGGTCTGAATCTTTCGAAGAGTCAGTGTCCACAAACACAGACTGAGAAAGATGAAATGGACAATACGCCTTATGCTTCGGCTATTGGATCCATTATGTATGCGATGTTGTGTACTCGCCCAGACGTCGCTTACGGGTTAAGCGTGACCAGTCGGTTCCAAAGTAATCCAGGTCAGGCACACTGGATTGCAGTCAAGAACATTTTAAAATATCTGCGGAGGACCAAAGATATGTTCTTGATATATGGTGGTAAGGAAGAACTCAGTATTGAAGGATATACTGACGCTTCGTTCCAGTCTGACCAGGATGATTTCCGATCGCAATCAGGCTATGTTTTTAGCTTGAATGGAGGAGCAGTGGTGTGGAAGAGTTTCAAACAGTCAACTGTTGCTGATTCCACAACAGAAGCCGAGTATGTTGCAGCCTCGGAAGCATCCAAGGAGGCAGTGTGGATTCGTAAGTTCGTGAGAGAACTTGGTGTTGTTCCTTCGAGTGCAGATCCTTTGGTTATCTTCTGTGATAACACTGGAGCAATCACACAAGCAAAGGAACCACGGTCACACCAGAAGTCCAAGCACATACAGAGACGGTTTCATTTGATCAGGGAGATCATAGATCGTGGCGAGATCAAAGTCTGCAAGGTTCATACAGATGACAATCTAGCATACCCGCTTACAAAGCCTCTGGCGCAGCAGAAGCATGAGAAGCACTGTAATAATATGGGTTTGAGATTTCTCAACCATTAGATTAAGTGCAAGTGGGAGATTGTTGGGGTATGCCCTTAAGCCTAATGTTTGAGGCCTTGGGATTGTAACAGTATCATGTAATAAACTCTTGTGTTTATAAAGGCATGGTTATTATTCAGTTTGTTACCTTGTCTGCTGCAATAAGTATACTTCTGAATAATGTCTCAAAGCTGTTCAGCTGGGCTGACATGCTATTATGTCCTTAGTCGATGTATCTTGGTGAACATGAGACAGCCTTGATATGGTTAAGACTAATGTGTGTTCTAATCTTATAGGATGCTTCGAGCATGGAATAAGATATAGACTCATGGGTACATTGGATGTACTAGACAGACCCTACTAGGATATTCAGTTGCTTGTCACAATGTGAATATTCCTTGATTGTAACAAGTGGCACATTTCCTCTGACTTGAGATCACTTGTGTTTTCTAAATGATGATTGTCATTGTTTTGAGGTAGTTCAATATCATTTGAAACATAATGGTTATAGACTATCTTGGATGGTGAGCTTGAGTCATGTTAGGGCACTAGTGATAGACAAAGGATTGCCGTCTCCTTGTTTAAGGAGTGTGATGTTCTAAAGGGGCCCCCTGGATGAGATGATTGAGAAAGTGTATGGCCATACCCAGGTGACAGTGTTCATCTGATCTAATCATGCTCATCATATTGGAGCTACAAGCTTGACACGCTTGTCCAATAAGAACATCCAGTGGCAAAGGAAGTATGCATGCCTTGTGAATTGGATTCACACTTGTGCTATGGTTTGGGTGTAGTCTTGGAAGACTCTTTTCTTTATATCGGGAGACAGTGATGTGTTGCTAGATACCCCTCACTGATCGTGATAACGTGGGTTATCGTTACCGACATTTAAAGGAAACCCTCAGGGTCGCACAATTTGATGATATGGCTTACTTAAGTCAGATCGTGTGGACTGAATTGTTCGAGATCAGTTTAAAGGGATTTAATCTCTGATTGTAAGTGAGATCTAGTCTGATCATGTATGATTGATTAGAGCTTGAGATCGGTAAGCTTCGATCGAGAGAATATGTAAGATCCAAGGATCTTAAGTCCTGGTAAGCATTATTTTGATTTTGTCTAAAATTATTGACTGTGATATTTTTCTATGTATTGGTTGTTAATAGTTAATTAACTAGAGATTTTTGGGTTGTTAATTTATTGTAAATTAATTAGAGATTATTTATTTGATTATTGGCTGTTAATTTATGATAAATTATTATTGGTTGTTCATGATAAATTAATTAGGATTTATGGGTTGTAAATTGTAAGTTAATTAATTAGACCTTATTGGTTAATTAAATCCTTATTGGATGTTAATTAAATCCTTAATGGATTTCGTTAAGTGAATGGTTAGTGGATGGTTAAATTAATTGTTAATTATGAGTTTTTTTTGGGTTGGCGCTAATTGGGTTTGAAATTCAAATTTTTTAGTTAAATGGATTAAACCCTATTTGAATTAATTGGTTAATGGGTTAAAAAAAATTAAAAACCGAATTTTTTAGTGGGTATTTCGGTTAGGGAAGGAAGAATTGACGATTTTTGGCTTGAGGAAATCTTGGGGCGGCTAGGGCAAGGAAGAAGGCGATCTTGGTGTTCTTGAAGAGTTCTTGGCGATTTTCTCCATCTTCTTCCCCTTGGCGAATTTCCTTGAGGTGAAACTTCCTTGGTGAGTTCTTGGAGATCCTTTGGGCGACATCAAGGCTTTAGGCGAGTTTTTTGGGAAGATTTTAACCTTAGATTCTCGGTTTAAGAGGTGAGTGGAATGTCTTGTTTGACCTATGGATTTAGTTGTGTTTGTGACATGATACATTTGAGTTCTTGGAATTTCTACCATGTTAAAACCGAATTTAGGGGATGAAAACCAAAATTGAGATGTTCTTTCATGTAAACCGAATTCTTGATAATTCTCATGATAATCCGAAATCCTGATATTATTCATAACAACCGAAATTTGGTATTATTTATGAAAAACCGAAATTAACATGTTTACATGAGGATTATAAAGATAATTACATGTTATAATTTTATGTTGATGTTATGGAATTTAGGTAGTTTTAAATTAGTGAATTTTGAGCATGACATTCTTGTTAACTAGAGTTTAAATTTTAAATAGATGACATGTTCTAAAACCGTGGGTTATATGTGTTGTAATGATTTTTGGATGTGTGTTAATTACAATCCATGACTGTTTATTTAGGTGTGTAGCATGTTATTTAATTTAGGTGTGTAGCCTGTTATTTAATTGTTTGACAAATTTGGGTGATAACATAGCAAGGTTTGACTAAACTAATCAGCATGGAATCTAAGGACTACACTATATTATGTGACATTCGAATATGAAATATTATGTGTTATGTTATGTGATTTTCGAATAGTATGGGTTATGTGAATTTTGAACAATATGTGTTATGTGATGGATTATGTGAATTTTGAATATTATGTGTTATGTGTAGGTTAGGACTATGGCTAAGTGTAACCGTGTACTCATAGGATAGTCCTTATGTGATATGTTAAGGGTTTGAATTTCAGCCCTGTATTTGATATGTGAGGAGGTTGATGTTCAGCCTGCCTATTATGATTATTGTGATGGGGGTTGATGTTCAGCCTGCCCGATATGATTTTTGTGATGACTATCCTAGAGTCTAGTTGACACTTAGGAGTCCACCTTTATGAAATATGATATAAGATGTGTTTGTTGTCCAGTAGGAACCTTTTGGGAGAACGAGTTTTGACGCAAAGTGCCATGTCTTGGTCGGACAGGGGCCACCTCTTGATGTCATCACTCTCTTTTTGTGATATGGGGTGTCGTAGAGCAAAGTGCCACGTCGTGACCCGGCGGGGGCCACCTCTTGAATCTACACATAAGCCATCGATGTGTTTATGGGGTGTTTTAGAGCAAAGTGCCACGTCGTGACCTGGCGGGGGCCACCTCTTGATTCTACTCACTGTCCATGTTTATGTGTTGCACGAGATTTTGCCGCTCCCAGTGCTTAGGCCAAAGCCGGGTTAGACCATATTGGTCACTACTGAATATGCTGGACAACTAGGTTAACTAAGTATTGATGTGTTTAGTTGGTTTAGAGTATAACTCTAGAACCTGAGTTTGTTTAGAACCTGAGTTTGTTATATGTTGGTGTGTACATCTGGCTGTTTATATGACTTCTGTATTTAATCTTGTTGTATATTGACATAATGTTCTGTTAAAGATTTTTAAAATAATCTGCCTATATTTTTGAGTGTATGTTATGGATGGTCGATTTAGACTATCCACTCACTGGGCTGTGTAGCTCACCCCTCACTATTTTCAGGCATAGAGCAGGGGCGCATTTCTTGAGTTAGCATTGGCGTGGACATTATGCTAGTTTGCTGTGATTATATTTAAGAACTTTTGTGCTTAATTATGAGGCCGGTTGTGGCCGAACTATATGAGTTATACGAACTATATGAATGATGTGAACTATGTGAATTTGTGTGAACCACGTGAACTATGTGAAATTTGTGTTGCCAGATTGTGGCAGTTAAATGAGTTTGATTTTTGTGTCACCGCGAGCCTCAGCCTGGTTTCGGTGTTCGGTATGAGTTTATAAAATCGACTTTGTGGCTTTGCTTTGAATTTCGGATCGAATTGTAATTATGCCATCGGATTTGATATAACTGTTGCCTTGCATATGTCTAGTGCAAGGATTGCGTGGTGGCAGGTACCCTTATGTGATTTATGAGATTTGTGTTTTGTGGATATTTATGTATGGGTTTGTGGAAATTTTCAGATCGTGTTTTCTTGAACTCGGTTTTACCTAGCATATGAATCGATCTTATATGAAACATCCTGTATCATTCATGAATTGTGCCATTTGTTTGGGGTTAAGATAACGGGATGTTACAGAATGGTATCAGAGGAGTTGGCTAGCTAAAACTTAGTTTGGGGGAAAACATGTTTGTGTATTGCTAGACACCTGTTAGGTTTATGATTGTTTTCCTGACTATGATATGTGTGTGTAGGCATTTAAGATGGTGCGAACCAGAGGAAATGCTAGTGATGAGGGCGAGCAGACCCCGAATCTCACGAGAACTATTGAGGCTCTAACTGGCATGGTACAGCAACAAGGTGCCATGATAGAGAGGCAAGCTCAGATGCTGCAGCAGCAACAGACTCAGCATCAAGAGGCACAACAGCAGCTTTTGCAGCAGCTGACTCAAGAGAGACCCCAGACTACTACTCGAGCGGTGGGGGATGACTCTCAGGAGGGCGCTCACAGGCGCTATGCTTCACTTGTGAGTGAATTCCAGAAACTGGGTCCTAGTTCTTTTTATGGGGGCTCAGAATCCAGTACTGCTGAGAACTGGCAGTTGTGCTTGGAAAAGATTTTCCAAGTCATGCGCTGCTCAGATGAGGATAAGTTATGTCTGACCACCTATATGATGCGTGGGGACGCAGATGAGTGGTGGAAGGGCGTGGTGAGACTTGCCGAAGAAAGACATGAGACTGTAGATTGGCCTTACTTCTTGTCTCGATTTAACGAGAAGTACTTCCCAGATAGTTTGGTGGAGGACTGAGAGGTGGCATTTATTCACCTGGAGCAGGGTGATATGACTGTGGACCAGTATGAATTACAGTTCACGAAATTGGGAAAGTATGCTCCTCACCTGATAAACACTGAAAAGAGGAGAGCTACTAAGTTTCTGAGAGGTCTCAGATGGGACATTAGAGAGCAGGTTGGTGCTCAGCATTTGGAGACCTATGTTGAGACTGTTGGGCGAGCACGCACCATTGAGAGATACATAGCTGAGAGGAGTTCTCATGTTGCCGTGACTGTGATTCCTGCAGCTGAGGCGGCGGCTCCTCAGTATGGCAGTGGCGGCAAGGGTAAGAAGTACCCTAAACATAAGGACTACAAGAAGAGCAGGTATAAGCCCTACTCTTACAAGGCACCGCAGCAGTCCAGGGATGCACCGCAGCAGTCCAGGGATGCCAGGGAGGCAAAGATCAGTAACAATGAGAACTGGACTTGCAATTATTGTGGGCTCAAGGGACATCTAGTGAAAGACTGTTATAAGAGGAATGGCGTGTGCTTCAGGTGTAAGAAACCAGGGCACATGGTCAGGGACTGCAAAGAGCCTGAGATACAGCCTAGAGGCGCAGATAAGCCTACAGTCCAGACTAGAGTTTATGCTGTGGCTGAGAAGGATACACGAGCTTCTCGATCCGTTGTGGAAGGTACCTTATTTGTATTTGATCAGTTAGCTCGCATTTTATTTGATCCTGGTGCAAATTTGTCTTTTGTATCTGTTAAGTTTGCTGCATGTTTACCTGTGTTACCTAAGGTGATGAACTATGTTGTGTTTGTGAGTACTCCCTTAGGAAAGTCATTATCTACAGACACTGTGTGTGCTGATTGTGTGGTGCATGTAGAGGGTTATGAGTTTCTAGTGGATTTAATCCTCCTAGACATGCAAGACTATGATGTCATTCTAGGTATGGATTGGTTGTCTTCACATCATGCCACTGTGGATTGCTTTGAGAAAGTAATCACCTTGAATCTGCTTGATGGGAGTCGGATTTTTGTGAGAGGTCTAGTGTCAGACCAAGGACCACATGTGATATCTTTCCTGCAGGCCAGGAAGTTACTTGCTAGGGGGTGCAAGGGTTATCTTGCGCATGTTAAGGTACAGGATGATTCTACTTCTGATTTGACTCGGATGGCGGTGGTGAAAGAATTTCCTGATGTGTTCTCTGAGGAATTTTCAGGTTTACCACCAATTCGAGAGGTAGAGTTTGGCATTGAGTTGGCGCCAGGTACGGCACCTATCTCCAGAGCTCCTTATCGTATGGCTACTTCAGAGTTGGCCGAGCTTAAGAAACAACTAGAGGAATTGCTAAAGAAAGGGTACATTCGGCCTAGCGCTTCTCCCTGGGGAGCGCCAGTGCTGTTTGTAAAGAAGAAAGATGGAACCCTGAGGATGTGTATAGACTACAGGCAATTGAACCAAGTGACTATCAAGAATAAGTATCCTCTTCCCAGAATTGATGATCTATTTGATCAATTACAGGGAGCTACAGTGTTCTCTAAGATTGATCTGAGATCAGGGTATTATCAGCTGAGGGTCAAGGATGAGGATATATTTAAGACTGCTTTCAGGACCAGGTATGGGCATTTCGAATTTTTAGTTATGCCTTTTGGACTGACGAATGCACCTGCTGTCTTCATGGATTTGATGAACAGGGTATTCCATGAATTGCTTGACTCTGGTGTGGTAGTCTTTATAGACGATATTTTGGTATACTCACGGACTACTTCAGATCATGTCAGTGACTTGCGCAGAGTGCTGGAGATTCTGAGGAAGAACCGGTTATATGCCAAGGCTAGTAAGTGTGAGTTTTGGCTAGAAAAGATCAGTTTCCTTGGGCATGTGATTTCTGGTCAGGGGGTGTCTGTGGATCCAGTTAAAGTGCAAGCTATCCTTGATTGGGGAAGACCGACTAGTGCTACTGAGATCAGAAGTTTCCTGGGTTTAGCAGGTTACTATCAGAGATTTGTTGAGGGATTCTCCAAGCTGGCGGGCCCTTTAACTAAATTGACCAGAAAGGAGGCTAAGTTTATTTGGGATGATAAGTGTGAAGAGAGCTTTCAAGAGCTGAAAAGGAGGTTGACTAGTACACCAATCCTCATTATTCCTAGTGATGGGGAAAGGTTTACTGTCTATACAGATGCTTCAGGCAAAGGGTTGGGTTGTGTCTTGATGCAGAAGGGTTCTGTGGTAGCCTATGCTTCGAGACAACTGAAGGAGTATGAGTTGAACTACCCTACTCATGATTTAGAGTTGGCGGCCGTAGTCTTTGCTTTGAAGATATGGCGTCACTATTTGTTGGGTCAGGAGTTCGATCTATTCACTGATCACCAGAGTCTCAAGTATATCTTCACTCAGAAGGAGTTGAATATGAGACAGAGAAGATGGATGGAGTTGATCAAAGACTATGACTTCTCTATTCAGTATCAGGCTGGAAAGGCCATTGTAGTGGCGGATGCTCTGAGCAGACATCCAGTTACTTCAGTAGCTGCTTTACGGGTTAGTGAGTGGCGGTTACTGCAGGAGTTCAGCGATCTCAGGATCAGTGTTACTCCTAGAGTTCAGTCTGGATATGTGGCTTTTCTCAGAGTACAGTCTGCTTTGTTGCAAAAGATCAAAGATCAGCAGTCTGTGGATCCGAAATTAGTTCAGATCAGGGATAGTCTGGTTGATGGCGCAGTTCAGGATTTTAGCTTGTCTGATGATGGTATTCTTCGGTTTCGTGGAAGGGTATGTGTCCCTGAGGAACCGAGCTTGAGGAAAGAAATATTGGAGGACAGCCATAACTCCAAATATTCTCTACATCCTGGTGTGACTAAGATGTATCAGGACCTTAAGAAAAATTTTTGGTGGCCGGGTATGAAGAAAGAAGTATTTGATTTTGTCTCTAGGTGTTTAACTTGTCAGACTGTAAAGGCTGAACACCAGAAGCCTGGTGGTTTATTGCAGCCTCTTCCTATTCCTGAGTGGAAGTGGGAATGCATCAGTATGGATTTTGTGTGTGGTTTGCCCAGAACCAGATTGGGTCATGATGCTATTTGGGTGATTGTTGATAGACTCACTAAATCAGCCCATTTTCTTCCAATTAAGATGACTTATTCTTTAGAGAGACTGGCTAGATTATACATTGATGAGATAGTCAGACTGCATGGAGTGCCGGTTGATATTGTGTCTGATAGGGACTCTCGGTTTTTGTCCAGATTTTGGAAGAGTTTACAGGAGGGTTTGGGTACTAAGTTGAGTTTTAGTACAGCATACCATCCTCAGTCTGATGGCCAGACGGAGCGTACTATACAGACTCTAGAAGATCTGTTGAGAGCCTATGTGGTAGATTGGAGTTCTGAGTGGAACCGGGATCTATCTTTGATAGAGTTTACTTATAATAATAGCTTCCACTCTAGTATTCAGATGGCTCCTTATGAGGCTTGGTATGGGAGAAGGTGTAGGACTCCCTTGTGTTGGGAGGAAACTGGTGACAGAATGATTTTGAGATCTGATGCAGTACAGGAGACTACTGATAAGGTCAGAGAGATCCGGGATAAACTGAAGATTGCTCGGGACAGACAGAAGAGTTATGCTGATGACCGTCGTCGTTCCTTGGAGTTTATGGTAGGGGATCATGTTTTCTTAAAGGTGTTGTAAGTCCCCAAGAGGGGCGGTGAAACCCTAATAGGCGCATATGGAATTCAGCGGAAGGGGTTTCTAGGGATCGTATGCATCTTATATAATCAACATTAAATCTTTTGTATGCAAGAAAGAAATCATACCGATGCCATTTCTAGATGGCGTCTTGGAAGCAGAAAGCGAAATGGCTTTCCTCCAGAGATGACGCACACAAGATGAGAAAGACTTTCTCCTTGTCGATCTTTGTGCTAGCAAAGCTCTCCAAGAGTCCCAATCCGTGAAGGGAGATGAGATGACCTGCTTGGTGAAAAACTTCTTCTACTCCTCGTCCGCCTTCACCACACGAGAATACTTCTTGTGACGAGAGGAAGGGGCGAGAGCAAGAATAGGAGAGCGCAAGTGGCGACATGAGACGTGTGAACATGGCTTCTAAAAATAGTAAGCCACTTCTTCATGCGACCATGAACATTTCCCAATCGCAAATTGTTCTCTATTTGAACCAAGCGCTCTTTAATGAGCCGGTTCAATTTTGGTTCGGTTTAAGAACCAAGCCAAGCAATCCAGTCTAGATCTAAATTAAACCCTAAGGCTCCAGATCTAACCGTTGATCTCTTGATGCTCTTGATCTCATCGATCTAGCATCCAATCTCTCAATCGAAGCTTACCGATCTCAAGCCCCAATCAATCAAACATGATCAGACCAGATCTCACTTACAATCAGAGATTAAATCCCTTTAAACTGAACTCAAACAATTCAGTCCACACGATCTGACTTAAGTAAGCCATATCATCAAATTGTGCGACCCTGAGGGTTTCCTTTAAATGTCGGTAACGATAACTCACGTTATCACGATCAGTGAGGGGTATCTAGCAACACATCACTGTCTCCCGATATAAAGGAAAGAGTCTTCCAAGACTACACCCAAAAACAGCACAAGTGTGAATCAACTTCACTAGGCATACATATGTCCTTTGCCACTGGATGTTCTTATTGGACAAGCGTGTCAAGCTTGTAACTCCAATATGATGAGCATGATTAGATCAGATGATCACTGTCACCTGGGTATGGCCATACACTTTCTCAATCATCTCATCCAGGGGGCCCCTTAAGAACATCACACTCCTTAAACAAGGAGACGGCAATCCTTTGTCTATCACTAGTGCCCAAACCTGACTCAAGTTCATTATCCAAGATAGTCTATAATCATTATGTTTCAAATGATATTGAACTACCTCAAAACAATGACAATCATCATTTAGAAACACAAGTGATCTCAAGTCAGAGGAAATGTGCCACTTGTCGCAATCAAGGAATATTCACATTGTGACAAACAATTGAATATCCTAGTAGGGTCTGTCCAGTACATCCAATGTACCCAGGAGTCTACATCTTATTCCATGCTCGAAGCATCCTATAAGATTAGAACACATATTAGTCTCAATCATATCAAGGCTGTCTCATGTTCACCAAGATATCTCGACTAAGGACTTTACTGCATGTCAGCCTAGCTGAACAGCTTTGAGACATTATTCAGAAGTACACTTATTACAGCAGACAAGGTAACAACCTGAATAACAACCATGCCTTTATAAACATAAGAGTTTATTACATGATACTAATACATTCCCAAGGCCTCAAACATTAGGCTTAAGGGCATACCCCAACAATCTCCCACTTGCACTTAATCTAATGGTTGAGAAATCTCAAACCCATGTTATTACAGTGCTTCTCATGCTTCTGCTGCGCCAGAGGCTTGGTAAGCGGGTCTGCCAGATTGTCATCTGTATGAACCTTGCAGACTTTGATCTCGCCGCGATCTATGATCTCCCTGATCAAGTGAAACCGTCTCTGTATGTGCTTGGACTTCTGGTGCGACCGTGGTTCCTTTGCTTGTGCGATTGCCCCAGTGTTATCACAGAAGATAACCAAAGGATCTGCACTCGAAGGAACAACACCAAGTTCTCTCACGAACTTACGAATCCACACTGCCTCCTTGGATGCTTCCGAGGCTGCAACATACTCGGCTTCTGTTGTGGAATCAGCAACAGTTGACTGTTTGAAACTCTTCCACACCACTGCTCCTCCATTCAAGCTAAAAACATAGCCTGATTGCGATCGGAAATCATCCTGGTCAGACTGGAACGAAGCATCAGTATATCCTTCAATACTGAGTTCTTCCTGACCTCCATATATCAAGAACATATCTTTGGTCCTCCGCAGATATTTTAAGATGTTCTTGACTGCAATCCAGTGTGCCTGACCTGGATTACTTTGGAACCGACTGGTCACGCTTAACCCGTAAGCAACGTCTGGGCGAGAACACAACATCGCATACATAATGGATCCAATAGCCGAAGCATAAGGCGTATTGTCCATTTCATCTTTCTCAGTCTGTGTTTGTGGACACTGACTCTTCGAAAGATTCAGACCATGTCTGACTGGAAGATATCCTCGTTTAGAATTCTCTAAATGAAATCTCTCCAGGACTTTATCGATGTAAGTACTCTGGCACAACCCGAGAAGCCTCTTAGATCTATCCCTGTAGATCTTCACACCTAACACATAGGCTGCTTCTCCTAGATCTTTCATCTGGAAACATTTCTTTAACCATGCTTTAACAGCATGCATTTCAGGAATGTCATTTCCAATGATCAAGATATCATCGACGTAGAGGACTAGGAAAGTAATCACGCTCCCACTAAACCTCTTATATACACACGGGTCAACCTCGTTCTTGATGAAACCAAATTCAGTGACTGATTCATCAAAACGAATGTTCCAGCTTCTTGATGCCTGCTTAAGTCCATAAATAGACTTCTTTAACTTGCATATCTTATGACGATCTGATGGATCAGTGAAACCTTCTGGTTGTGTCATGTACACATCCTCATCCAGATTTCCATTCAGGAAAGCTGTTTTCACATCCATTTGCCAAATCTCATAATCATAATATGCAGCTATCGCGAAAAGAATCTGAATAGACTTAAACATAGCTACAGGTGAGAAAGTTTCATCATAATCTATCCCGTAGATTTGTTTGAAACCTTTCGCAACTAGCCTGCCTTTATAGGTAACTACGTTACCATCCATGTCAATCTTCTTCTTGAAGATCCATTTACAGCCTATAGGGATTACTCCCGGAGGCGGATCAACCAAATCCCAGACTTGGTTATCTGACATGGAGTCCATCTCGGCGCGCATAGCTTCAAGCCATCTCGCTGACTCCGGTCCACTGACCGCATCCGCATAAGTGAGGGGTTCATCATTATCAATGATGTAGACTCCGTCATAGCGCTCAGGCTGTCGACGAATCCTTCCCGATCTTCGCGGTTCCCGTGATATTTGAGCCTCAGGTTGTTCAATATCCTGATCTACCGGCTCAGGCTCATCCAACTGTGCTTGATCACTTTGTCCTTCCTCTGGATTCTCATCCAACTTTATTTCTCTCCCACTGGCCTCTTGCAGAAGAAACTCCTTCTCAAGAAATATGGCCGTCCGAGCAACAAATACCTTGTTCTCTTTGGGATCGAAGAAATAATAACCCTTAGTTTCCTTAGGGTAACCGACAAAGATACATTTGTCAGATCTGCTCTCTAGTTTCCCAGAGGCGAGCTTTTTGACATAAGCCTCGCAGCCCCAGATCCTGATAAATGTCAAGCTCGGCTGTTTCCCATACCATAATTCATATGGGGTCTTAGAAACGGCCTTGGATGGCACTCGGTTTAGTACTTTTGCAGCTGTTTCCAGTGCAAAACCCCAAAAGGAATATGGAAGAGTAGCCTGACTCATCATAGAACGAACCATATCAAGTAACGTTCTATTTCTCCTCTCGGACACACCATTCCATTGCGGTGTTCCTGGCGGAGTGAGCTGTGAGATAATCCCACACTCCTTTAAATAGTCAGTAAACGCATGACTTAGGTATTCTCCACCTCGATCTGAGCGAAGTGCCTTGATATTTCGGCCTAGCTGATTTTGTACTTCATTCTTGAACTCTTTGAACTTGTCAAAAGATTCACTTTTATGTCTCATTAAATAGACATACCCATATCTACTGAAATCATCAGTAAAGGTAATGAAGTACTGATAGCCACCTCTGGCATGTTTACTCAATGGCCCACACACATCACTGTGTATAAGGTCAAGTAAACCTGAAGCCCTTTGACCTTTGTGAAGAAAAGGTGACTTCGTCATTTTACCCATTAAACAAGCCTTGCATGTATCAATCTCCTCATAGGAGAATGATCCCAGCAGTCCATGATCATGCAACCGCTTAATGCGTTTCTCGTTAATATGGCCTAAACGACTATGCTATAGCAAGGTGCTGTCATCAGCATTCTTGGCTTTCTTAATATCAATTTTCTGTATAGAACATTCCATGTCCAACATGTATAACCCATTGTTAATTGAACCAGTTGCATAAACAATATTATCATAAGATAAAACACACTTTGAAATATTGCATTCAAAGGAAAATCCTTTCCTGACAAGAGCAGGAATGGAGATAATATTCTTAGTAATGCTGGGAACAAAGTAACAATTGTCTAGTTCCAATACAATTCCAGATGGTAAAGAAATGAAATAGTCTCCTACAGCAACAGCAGCAACCCGTGCCCCGTTTCCAACACGTAGGTCCACCTCATGCTGTCCCACCTGTCTTCTTCTCTTGAGTTCCTGCACATTTGAACAAATGTGAACTCCACATGCAGTGTCCAACACCCATGATATAGAAGAAGAAAACATGACCTCAGTCACATAAATACCTGAGCCAGAAGCGAAGCTTCCCCTCTTATCTCCTTGGAGCGCTTTACAGTCCTTTTTCCAGTGACCTAGCTGGCCACAATGGAAACACCTGTATTCCTTGGACCGCTTCACCTTCTGCTTCAGAGCCTTGCTGTAGCTCTTGACAGGGGCTTTGCCCTTCTTCCCCTTCTTCTTGTTCCTGGAAGGAACCATTAAGACAGAGGTCGAAGGCTTTCCCTTCAGAGTCTCCTCAGTAGTGAGGAGCATATTCAGCAGCTCTGCCGGAGTACAATCGATTTTGTTCATATTAAAATTAATAATGAACGCGTCGAACGAAGGCGGGAGAGACTGCAGAATAATATCCACAGCAAGCTCCTGGTTGATGGTATGCCCCAGTTTCTCTAGAGCTTCCTTGTGCCCAATCATCTTGAGCACGTGAGCTCCTACTGGGCTCCCTTCAGCCAGTTTGCTCTGAAAGAAGAGCTTCGTCAAATTATAGCGTTCAGTCCTCGCCTGTGCAGCATACAGCATCTTGAGGTTTGCTATCATGTCTATAGCAGACATATCCTCATGCTGACGCTGCAGCGGTGGCGTCATAGACGCTAACATCAGGCAAGCGACATCAATGCTATCATTGACGTGCTTTTCATAGGCTTCCCGAACCGCCCTTGCGGCGTTCGGAGCGGGCTGAGGCGGTATCGCCGTCTCGAGGACATACAGTTTCCTCTCTTCCTTAAGAATAATCTTAAGGTGTCCAAACCAGTCAGAGAAGTTCGGCCCAGCAAACTTCTCCCTTTCCAGTAGGGATCGCACATTGAAGTTCATGGTGTTCGTTGCTGTAGGTATCTACAACAATGCAAGAACAGCAAGGTCAGTATCAATGTTAAGAATCAATCAGGACTTAAGAAAGATTCTTTTTCTCACTATTTTATCTGACTGAAAAATCCATTAAACAGTCCGAAAGAGTAAACACTCTTTTAGTGAGATGGGATCCAGATTTCATACTTGGTCTCCGCGTCCCGCTCAGGCGAGATAAGATGCACAGAGAGTACAAGCACTAATCTCTGGTAGGCTGTCCAAGCCAATCGCCAACCCGTGCGATTCCCCTTCATCTGGGCAATCCAGCAGACTGTGCCAACTGAGTTGGTACAACACAGTCTCTGATCCCACAGATGGCTGCCCCCATGTGCTACCATATGCGCCACATATGTAGCCTACATGGTCAAGCTGACCCGACCTACTCCCTGGACCACCATGTGCTATGCTGAGCAACGAGAAGGGATAAATCCCTACTCTGTAACACACAGGTGTAATCCCACACCGTCTGAAGATAGATGGACGTGCCCACTGAGTGGGTACAACACGGCTCCAACGATAGTCAGAACAGTGAGGTTTCGCGTCAGAAGGCTTACGAGCTTGATATTTAGCGTTGGATTTTAACGGTCTATTATCTTCTTCACTATCATGCAATTCCTATGGTGATAGCAGAAGATAAATTAAAACATGCTGTTCTACTTATATAAACAATAAAAGAAAGCATGGATCTTATGTGGTAAAAGCCCATAACCTAAGTAAGACCTTAATTAACTTAAGTCTTCACTTGCTTTTTCTTCATGGGGCTTTTGCTGCTCATCTGGCCCAAACCAGGGCCCAAGCGCCATCTGCAGCTCTGGTGCGCCCACCAGGAATATGCGCCAGGTCCTAGGGTCGAACCCTAGACCTCCCACCTGGTCAAGCCACTTGCTGCATGCGCCTCTGCCAAGTGTGCTCTGTGCTCTTGTCTAATTAAATTACAAATTTAACTATCTAGACAAGATTGACACGCAGGTCAATTACATTTTATAAATTAAACCAATGTGATGCGCAGATCACAATATAAAATTAATTTACAAAATTAACCAGGCACGCAGGCCCCAGCACAGCACACATTAAACTTGGGCAGCCCACATAAGATTAAATAAACATTCACATGGCATCGATTAACATGTGATCCAATCATTAAAATAAAATTTTCGAAAAACCCCATGGGCTTCAATTTTATTTTGCTTATGTGCCCTACAACCTTACAACGGTCCATTACTAGGGATCCACTCATCCAACCTAGTTAGATCCACTGCCCTTGCATGCACCAAGTCCTAACTGACTTGAGTCGACCATAGGGTCAACTATGCATGCGCCAGGGCTGAACGACCACAATGAGGTCTGGCAAGCGGGTGTGACCCCGGGCCTAACTCATGTGCGTTCATCGGTTGTCTCAATCAGACATCGCTACACGCCTGTCTGCAGTCGACCTGTAGCCACCACGTGCTTGCGTACAGGTGCTACCTGGTCAACCCATCAAGGCTGTCAGATGGTCTGATCAGACTTTTGGATCCAACCTAGGGGGTGACTTCAACCCTAATAACCCGTCTAAGGGTTTACTGCAAGGCCTTAGATCTAGAGTGTGTCGCGCATGTCAAGTAGTTTTGAAGAAAACATAAAGCATGCGCCAACAACATGCGCCAAGAAAACATTCATCAAGATTCGAATATGCAAACTTAACATGTAACTTTCGCATGTAGGTAAGATCTAAGCATATAATCACAAACAAGGATCACAAATGGTTAAGCAATCATAAAAAGATGCATAGAACCTAGGCTCTGATACCAATTGTAAGTCCCCAAGAGGGGCGGTGAAACCCTAATAGGCGCATATGGAATTCAGCGGAAGGGGTTTCTAGGGATCGTATGCATCTTATATAATCAACATTAAATCTTTTGTATGCAAGAAAGAAATCATACCGATGCCATTTCTAGATGGCGTCTTGGAAGCAGAAAGCGAAATGGCTTTCCTCCAGAGATGACGCACACAAGATGAGAAAGACTTTCTCCTTGTCGATCTTTGTGCTAGCAAAGCTCTCCAAGAGTCCCAATCCGTGAAGGGAGATGAGATGACCTGCTTGGCGAAAAACTTCTTCTACTCCTCGTCCGCCTTCACCACACGAGAATACTTCTTGTGATGAGAGGAAGGGGCGAGAGCAAGAATAGGAGAGCGCAAGTGGCGACATGAGACGTGTGAACATGGCTTCTAAAAATAGTAAGCCACTTCTTCATGCGACTATGAACATTTCCCAATCGCAAATTGTTCTCTATTTGAACCAAGCGCTCTTTAATGAGCCGGTTCAATTTTGGTTCGGTTTAAGAACCAAGCCAAGCAATCCAGTCTAGATCTAAATTAAACCCTAAGGCTCCAGATCTAACCGTTGATCTCTTGATGCTCTTGATCTCATCGATCTAGCATCCAATCTCTCAATCGAAGCTTACCGATCTCAAGCCCCAATCAATCAAACATGATCAGACCAGATCTCACTTACAATCAGAAATTAAATCCCTTTAAACTGAACTCAAACAATTCAGTCCACACGATCTGACTTAAGTAAGCCATATCATCAAATTGTGCGACCCTGAGGGTTTCCTTTAAATGTCGGTAACGATAACTCACGTTATCACGATCAGTGAGGGGTATCTAGCAACACATCACTGTCTCCCGATATAAAGGAAAGAGTCTTCCAAGACTACACCCAAAAACAGCACAAGTGTGAATCAACTTCACTAGGCATACATATGTCCTTTGCCACTGGATGTTCTTATTGGACAAGCGTGTCAAGCTTGTAACTCCAATATGATGAGCATGATTAGATCAGATGATCACTGTCACCTGGGTATGGCCATACACTTTCTCAATCATCTCATCCAGGGGCCCCTTAAGAACATCACACTCCTTAAACAAGGAGACGGCAATCCTTTGTCTATCACTAGTGCCCTAACCTGACTCAAGTTCATTATCCAAGATAGTCTATAATCATTATGTTTCAAATGATATTGAACTACCTCAAAACAATGACAATCATCATTTAGAAACACAAGTGATCTCAAGTCAGAGGAAATGTGCCACTTGTCGCAATCAAGGAATATTCACATTGTGACAAACAATTGAATATCCTAGTAGGGTCTGTCCAGTACATCCAATGTACCCATGAGTCTACATCTTATTCCATGCTCGAAGCATCCTATAAGATTAGAACACATATTAGTCTCAATCATATCAAGGCTGTCTCATGTTCACCAAGATATCTCGACTAAGGACTTTACTGCATGTCAACCTAGCTGAACAGCTTTGAGACATTATTCAGAAGTACACTTATTACAGCAGACAAGGTAACAACCTGAATAACAACCATGCCTTTATAAACATAAGAGTTTATTACATGATACTGATACATTCCCAAGGCCTCAAACATTAGGCTTAAGGGCATACCCCAACAGGTGTCACCTACTAAGGGTGTTATGAGGTTTGGCAAAAAAGGCAAGTTGAGCCCTAGGTTTGTAGGCCCTTTTGACATTATTGAGAGAATTGGTCCAGTGGCTTACCGGTTAGCTTTACCTCCTGCTTTGGATCATGTGCATAATGTATTCCATGTCTCTGCTTTGAGGAAATATCATCCTGATCCATCTCATGTATTGGAGTTGGAACCTCTTCAGATTCAGAGTGACTTGACATTTGAGGAAAGACCTCTTCGGATTGTGGATAGAAAGGATAAAGTTCTGAGGAACAAGACTATACCTTTGGTAAAAGTTATCTGGGGAAATCAGTCAGTTGAGGAGGCGACATGGGAGACGGAAGCGGATATGAGGAAGTTTTATGCTTATCTTTTTGATGATATGGATGCTGAGCTTTAGAGGACTAAAGCTTTATAAGGAGGGAGGGATGTAAGATCCAAGGATCTTAAGTCCTGGTAAGCATTATTTTGATTTTGTCTAAAATTATTGACTGTGATATTTTTCTATGTATTGGTTGTTAATAGTTAATTAACTAGAGATTTTTGGGTTGTTAATTTATTGTAAATTAATTAGAGATTATTTATTTGATTATTGGCTGTTAATTTATGATAAATTATTATTGGTTGTTCATGATAAATTAATTAGGATTTATGGGTTGTAAATTGTAAGTTAATTAATTAGACCTTATTGGTTAATTAAATCCTTATTGGATGTTAATTAAATCCTTAATGGATTTCGTTAAGTGAATGGTTAGTGGATGGTTAAATTAATTGTTAATTATGAGTATTTTTTGGGTTGGCGCTAATTGGGTTTGAAATTCAAATTTTTTAGTTAAATGGATTAAACCCTATTTGAATTAATTGGTTAATGGGTTAAAAAAAATTAAAAACCGAATTTTTTAGTGGGTATTTCGGTTAGGGAAGGAAGAATTGACGATTTTTGGCTTGAGGAAATCTTGGGGCGGCTAGGGCAAGGAAGAAGGCGATCTTGGTGTTCTTGAAGAGTTCTTGGCGATTTTCTCCATCTTCTTCCCCTTGGCGAATTTCCTTGAGGTGAAACTTCCTTGGTGAGTTCTTGGAGATCCTTTGGGCGACATCAAGGCTTTAGGCGAGTTTTTTGGGAAGATTTTAACCTTAGATTCTCGGTTTAAGAGGTGAGTGGAATGTCTTGTTTGACCTATGGATTTAGTTGTGTTTGTGACATGATACATTTGAGTTCTTGGAATTTCTACCATGTTAAAACCGAATTTAGGGGATGAAAACCAAAATTGAGATGTTCTTTCATGTAAACCGAATTCTTGATAATTCTCATGATAATCCGAAATCCTGATATTATTCATAACAACCGAAATTTGGTATTATTTATGAAAAACCGAAATTAACATGTTTACATGAGGATTATAAAGATAATTACATGTTATAATTTTATGTTGATGTTATGGAATTTAGGTAGTTTTAAATTAGTGAATTTTGAGCATGACATTCTTGTTAACTAGAGTTTAAATTTTAAATAGATGACATGTTCTAAAACCGTGGGTTATATGTGTTGTAATGATTTTTGGATGTGTGTTAATTACAATCCATGACTGTTTATTTAGGTGTGTAGCATGTTATTTAATTTAGGTGTGTAGCCTGTTATTTAATTGTTTGAGAAATTTGGGTGATAACATAGCAAGGTTTGACTAAACTAATCAGCATGGAATCTAAGGACTACACTATATTATGTGACATTCGAATATGAAATATTATGTGTTATGTTATGTGATTTTCGAATAGTATGGGTTATGTGAATTTTGAACAATATGTGTTATGTGATGGATTATGTGAATTTTGAATATTATGTGTTATGTGTAGGTTAGGACTATGGCTAAGTGTAACCGTGTACTCATAGGATAGTCCTTATGTGATATGTTAAGGGTTTGAATTTCAGCCCTGTATTTGATATGTGAGGAGGTTGATGTTCAGCCTGCCTATTATGATTATTGTGATGGGGGTTGATGTTCAGCCTGCCCGATATGATTTTTGTGATGACTATCCTAGAGTCTAGTTGACACTTAGGAGTCCACCTTTATGAAATATGATATAAGATGTGTTTGTTGTCCAGTAGGAACCTTTTGGGAGAACGAGTTTTGACGCAAAGTGCCATGTCTTGGTCGGACAGGGGCCACCTCTTGATGTCATCACTCTCTTTTTGTGATATGGGGTGTCGTAGAGCAAAGTGCCACGTCGTGACCCGGCGGGGGCCACCTCTTGAATCTACACACAAGCCATCGATGTGTTTATGGGGTGTTTTAGAGCAAAGTGCCACGTCGTGACCTGGCGGGGGCCACCTCTTGATTCTACTCACTGTCCATGTTTATGTGTTGCACGAGATTTTGCCGCTCCCAGTGCTTAGGCCAAAGCCGGGTTAGACCATATTGGTCACTACTGAATATGCTGGACAACTAGGTTAACTAAGTATTGATGTGTTTAGTTGGTTTAGAGTATAACTCTAGAACCCGAGTTTGTTTAGAACCTGAGTTTGTTATATGTTGGTGTGTACATCTGGCTGTTTATATGACTTCTGTATTTAATCTTGTTGTATATTGACATAATGTTCTGTTAAAGATTTTTAAAATAATCTGCCTATATTTTTGAGTGTATGTTATGGATGGTCGATTTAGACTATCCACTCACTGGGCTGTGTAGCTCACCCCTCACTATTTTCAGGCATAGAGCAGGGGCGCATTTCTTGAGTTAGCATTGGCGTGGACATTATGCTAGTTTGCTGTGATTATATTTAAGAACTTTTGTGCTTAATTATGAGGCCGGTTGTGGCCGAACTATATGAGTTATACGAACTATATGAATGATGTGAACAATGTGAATTTGTGTGAACCACGTGAACTATGTGAAATTTGTGTTGCCAGATTGTTGCAGTTAAATGAGTTTGATTTTTGTGTCACCGCGGGCCTCAGCCTGGTTTCGGTGTTCGGTATGAGTTTATAAAATCGACTTTGTGGCTTTGCTTTGAATTTCGGATCGAATTGTAATTATGCCATCGGATTTGATATAACTGTTGCCTTGCATATGTCTAGTGCAAGGATTGCGTGGTGGCAGGTACCCTTATGTGATTTATGAGATTTGTGTTTTGTGGATATTTATGTATGGGTTTGTGGAAATTTTCAGATCGTGTTTTCTTGAACTCGGTTTTACCTAGCATATGAATCGATCTTATATGAAACATCCTGTATCATTCATGAATTGTGCCATTTGTTTGGGGTTAAGATAACGGGATGTTACAGAATAGATGCTAGATCGGTGAGATCAGAAGCATCAAGAGATCGACGGTTAGATCTGGAGCCTTAGGGTTTAATTTGATCTAGACCATGTCGCTTGGCTTATTTGGTCTTTGAACCAGACCAAGATGAACCGGCTCATGGATGAGCGAGTGGTTCAAAATAAGAGGAGAGATTTGCGACTTGTGAACGTTGAGACGTGTTTGCTATTTTTAGATAGCATGTCTCTTACGTGACCACATCTCTCACGTTGGCTCTATGGTCGCTCATCACTCTCGCCTCTTGCCTCTTCTCGTGTGGCTTGCTCTCTCGTGAAGAAGAGTTTTGACGAAAAGAAGGAGGAAATCGCTAAGCAAGTTTTTCTCTTCCCTTCATACGATTGTGATACTTGGACGATCCTTGCTAGCACAAGGGACGACAAGAAGAAGCGCATTCTCATCTTGTGTGTGACGATTTGGAGAAGATCTCGTTTGATCTTTGCTTCCAAGGCGCCATCTAGAAATGGCCATGGTATGAATCGCATTCATTCTTGTTTACAAGTTATATCAAAGTTAATCATACTTCATGCACCGATTCTTTGAGACCCTAGTATCCGCTGCCCATGTTTCTGTTTGCGCCAGTTTAGGGTTTTTCCCCCTTAGTTAGGGGTCTTTCACCTATCACCTAGATCTACATTTGCGCCTGCTATGAACCCTTAGACGGGTTGATGGGGTTGAAGTCACCTCTAGGTTAGATCCAAATAGTCTGATCAGACCATCTGACAGCCTAGATGGGTTGACCAGGTAGCACCTGTGCGCAAGCACGAGGTGGCTATAGGTCGACTGCATCAAGGGCGTGTAGCGAGGTCTGGTTGAGACAACCTGTGAACGCACATGAGTTAGGCTCGGGGTCACACCCGCTTGCTAGAACTCATTGGGTCGTTCAGCCCTTTGCGCATGCATGGTTGACCATTAGGTCAACGCAAGTCAGTTAGGACTTGGTGCATGCAAGGGCAGTGGATCTGACTAGATGGATGAGTGGATCCCTATCAATGGACCGTTGTAAGGTTGTAGGGCACATAAGAAAAATAAAATTGATGCCTATGGGGTTTTCAAAATTTTATTTTCTTTGTAATGGATCACATGTTGGATGAATACCATGATGCTTGTCTATTTCTTCTTATGTGGGTTGCCCTTTTAATGTGTGCTGTGCTGGGGCCTGCGAGCCTGACTTAAATTGTAAATTATTATATGTGTGATCTGCGCATCACATTTTAATTAATTTATTGTATAATTGACCTGCGTGTCAAACTTGTCTAGATAGATTAAAATGTACTTTTAATCTGACAAGAGCTTAAAGCACACATAGCAAGGCGCATGCAGCAGTGACTTGACCAGGCGGGCGCACCTGAGCTGCAGAGGGCGCTTGGGCCCTGGTCTGGGCCAGATGGGATGCAAAAGACCCAAGAAGAACAAGTGAAGACTTAAGTTGATTTAAGGTCTTACTTAGGCTCTATGGGCTTTTACCACATAAGATCCATGCTTTCTTTTATTTTCTAAATAATTAGAAATGCATGATTTATTTATCTTCTGCTATCACCATAGGATTTGCATGATAGTTAAGAAGATAAAAGACCGTTAAAAATCCAACGCTAAAATATCAAGCACGTAATGCCTTCTGGCGCGAAACCTCACTGTTCTGACTATCGTTGGAGCCGTGTTGTACCCACTCAGTGGGCACGTCCATCTATCTTCAGACGGTGTGTGATTTCACCTGCGTGTTACAGAGAAGGGATTTATCGCTTCTCGTTGCTCAGCATAGCACGTGGTGGTCCAGGGAGTAGGTCGGGTCAGCTTGACCATGTAGGCTACATATGGGGCATATGGTAGCTATATGGAGGCAGCCATCTGTGGGATCAGAAACTGTGTTGTACCAACTCAGTTGGCACAGTCGGCTGGATTGCCCAGATGAAGGGGAATCGCACGGGTTGGCGATTGGAAGGGAATGCCTACCAGAAATTAGTGCTTGTACTCTCTGTGCATCTTATCTCGCCTGAGCGGGACGCGGAGACCAAGTATGAAATCTGGATCCCATCTCACTAAAAGAGTGTTACTCTTTCGGGCTGTTTTAATGGATTTTTCAGTCAGATAAAATAGTGAGAAAAGAATCTTTCTTAAGTCCTGGATTGATTCTAAACATTGATACTGACCTTGCTGTTCTTGCATTGTGGTAGATTCCTGCAGCAACGAACACCATGAGCTTCAATGTGCGATCCCTACTGGAAAGGGAGAAGTTTGCTGGGCCAAACTTCTCGGACTGGTACGGACACCTTAAGATTGTTCTTAAGGCAGAGAGGAAACTGTATGTCCTCGAGACGGCAGTGCCGCCTCAACCCGCTGCGAACGCCGTAAGGGCGGTTCGTGAAGCCTATGAAAAGCATGTCAATGATAGCATTGATGTCGCTTGCCTGATGCTAGCATCTATGACGCCACCGCTGCAGCGTCAGCATGAGGATATGTCTGCTATAGAAATTATAGCAAACCTCAAGATGCTGTATGCTGCACAGGCGAGGACTGAACGCTATAATTTGACCAAGCTTTTCTTTCAGAGCAAACTGGCTGAAGGGAGCCCAGTGGGAGCTCACGTGCTCAAGATGATTGGGCACAAGGAGGCTCTGGAGAAACTGGGGCATACCATCAATCAGGAGCTTGCTGTAGACATTATTCTGCAGTCTCTCCCGCCTTCTTTCGATGCGTTCATTATTAACTTTAATATGAACAAAATCGATTGTACTCCGGCGAGTTGCTGAATATGCTCTTGACCACGGAGGAGACTCTGAAGGGAAAGCCTTCAACCTCTGTCTTGATGTTTCCTTCTAGGAACAAGAAGAAGGGGAAGAAGGGCAAAGCCCCTGTCAAGAACTACAGTAAGGCTCTGAAACAAAAGGTGAAGCGGTCAAAGGACAACAGATGTTTCCACTGTGGCCAGCTGGGTCACTGGAAAAAGGACTGTAAAGCGCTCCAAGGAGACAAGAAGGGAAGCATCGCTTCTGGCTCAGGTATTTTTGTGACTGAAGTCATGATATCCTCTTCTTCTATTTCATGGGTGTTGGACACTGCATGTGGAGTTCACATTTGTTCAAATGTACAGGAACTCAAGAGAAGAAGACAGGTGGGACAGCATGAGGTGGACCTACGAGTTGGAAACGGGGCACGGGTTGCTGCTGTTGCTGTAGGAGAATATTACATCTCATTACCATCTGGCATTGTATTAGAATTAAACAATTGTTACTTTGTACCCAGTATTACCAAAAATATTATCTCTATTCCTGCTCTTGTCAGGAAAGGGTTTTCCTTTGAATGCAAGATTTCAAAGTGTTATCTTACTCTTGATAATATTGTTTATGCTACTGGTTCAATTAACAATGGGTTATTCATGTTGGACATGGAATATTCTATACAAAACATTGATAATAAGAAAGCCAAGTATGCTGATGACAGCACCTTGCTATGGCATAGTCGTTTAGGCCATATTAACAAGAAGCGCATTAAGCGGTTGCATGATCATGGACTGCTGGGATCTTTCTCCTATGAGGAGATTGATACATGCAAAGCTTGTTTAATGGGTAAAATGACGAAGTCTCCCTTTCCTAATAAAGGTCAAAGGGCTTCAGGTTTACTTGACCTTAAACACACTAATGTGTGTGGGCCGTTTAGTAAACATGCCAGAGGTGGCTATTCGTACTTCATTACCTTTACTGATGATTTCAGTAGATATGGGTATGTCTATCTGATGAGACATAAGAGTGAATCTTTTGACAAGTTCAAAGAGTTCAAGAATGAAGTACAGAATCAGCTAGGCCGAAATATCAAGGCACTTCGTTCTGATCGAGGTGGAGAATACTTGAGTCATGCGTTTACTGACTATCTAAAGGAGTGTGGGATTATCTCACAGCTCACTCCGCCAGGAACACCGCAATGGAATGGTGTGTCCGAGAGGAGAAATAGAACGTTACTAGACATGGTTCGTTCTATGATGAGTCAGGCTACTCTACCTTACTCCTTTTGGGGATTTGCACTGGAAACAGCTGCAAAGGTACTAAACCGAGTGCCATCCAAGGCAGTTTCAAAGACTCCATATGAATTATGGTATGGGAAACAGCCGAGCTTGACATTTATTAAGATCTGGGGTTGCGAGGCTTATGTCAAAAAGCTCGCCTCTGGGAAACTGGAGAGCAGATCTGAGAAATGTATCTTTGTTGGATACCCTAAGGAAACTAAGGGTTATTATTTCTACGATCCCAAGGAGAACAAGGTATTTGTTGCTCGGACGGCAATTTTTCTTGAGAAGGAGTTTCTTCTGCAAGAAGCCAGTGGGAGAGAAATAAAGCTGGATGAGAATCTAGAGGAAGGACAAAGTAGTCAAGCAGAGTTGGATGAGCCTGAGCCGGTAGAACAGGTTACTGAACAACCTGAGGCTCAGATATCACGGGAACCGCGTAGATCGGGAAGGATCCGTCGACAGCCTGAGCGCTATGACGGTGTCTACATCATTGATAATGATGAACCCCTCACTTATGCGGATGCGGTCAGTGGACCGGAGTCAGCTAGGTGGCTTGAAGCTATGCGAGCCGAGATAGACTCCATGTCAGATAACCAAGTCTGGGATTTGGTTGATCCGCCTTCGGGAGTAATCCCTATAGGCTGTAAATGGATCTTCAAGAAGAAGATTGACATGGATGGTAACGTGGTTACCTATAAAGGCAGGCTAGTTGCGAAAGGTTTCAAACAAATCTACGGGATAGATTATGATGAAACTTTCTCTCCTGTAGCCATGTTCAAGTCTATTCGGATTCTTTTCGCGATAGCAGCATATTACGATTATGAGATCTGGCAAATGGATGTGAAGACCGCTTTCCTTAATGGAAAACTGGATGAGGATGTGTATATGACACAACCTGAAGGTTTCACTAATCCATCAGATCGTCATTAAATATGCAAATTAAAGAAGTCCATTTATGGACTTAAGCAAGCATCTAGAAGCTGGAATATTCGTTTTGATGAATCAATCAGTGAATTTGGTTTCATCAAGAATGAGGATGACCCGTGTGTATATAAGAGGTCTAGTGGGAGCGTGATTACTTTCCTAGTCCTCTACGTCGATGATATCTTAATCATTGGAAACGATATTCCTGAAATGCATGCTGTTAAAGCATGACAAAGGAAATGTTTCCAGATGAAAGATTTAGGAGAAGCAGCCTATGTATTAGGTGTGAAGATCTACAGGGATAGATCTAAGAGGCTTCTCGGGCTGTGCCAGAGTACTTACATCGATAAAGTCCTGGAGAGATTCCATTTAGAGAATTCTAAAAGAGGATATCTTCCAGTCAGACATGGTCTGAATCTTTCGAAGAGTCAGTGTCCACAAACACAGACTGAGAAAGATGAAATGGACAATACGCCTTATGCTTCGGCTATTGGGTCCATTATGTATGCGATGTTGTGTACTCGCCCTGATGTAGCTTACGGGTTAAGCGTGACCAGTCGATTCCAAAGTAATCCAGGTCAGGCACACTGGATTGCAGTCAAGAACATTTTGAAATATCTTCGGAGGACCAAAGATATGTTCTTGATATATGGTGGTTAGGAAGAACTCAGTATTGAAGGATATACTGACGCTTCGTTCCAATCGGACCAGGATGATTTCCGATCGCAATCAGGCTATGTTTTTAGCTTGAATGGTGGAGCAGTGGTGTGGAAAAGTTTCAAACAGTCTACTGTTGCTGATTCCACAACAGAAGCCGAGTATGTTGCAGCCTCAGAAGCATCCAAGGAGGCAGTGTGGATTCGTAAGTTCATTAAGGAACTTGGTGTCGTTCCTTCGAGTGCAGATCCTTTGGTTATCTTCTGTGATAACACTGGAGCAATTGCACAAGCAAAGGAACCACGGTCGCACCAGAAGTCCAAGCACATACAGAGACGGTTTCACTTGATCCGGGAGATCATTGATCGTGGCGAGATCAAAATTTGCAAGGTTCATACAGATGACAATCTGGCTGACCCGCTTACCAAGCCTCTGGCGCAGCAGAAGCATGAGCAGCATTGTAATAATATGGGTTTGAGATTTCTCAACCATTAGATTAAGTGCAAGTGGGAGATTGTTGGGGTATGCCCTTAAAGGCTAATGTTTGAGGCCTTGGGATTGTATCAGTATCATGTATATAAACTCTTATGTTTATAAAGGCAATGGTTGTTATTCAGTATGTTA
This sequence comes from Costus lasius, assembly GCA_027563935.2. NCBI lineage: Eukaryota > Viridiplantae > Streptophyta > Magnoliopsida > Zingiberales > Costaceae > Costus > Costus lasius. The sequence continues at coordinate 55,966,703 of CM050454.1, read as the reverse complement.
CATTGTCTGCTGCAATAAGTGTGCTTCTGAATAATGTCTCAATGCTGTTCAGCTAGGCTGACATGCTGTAATGTCCTTAGTCGAGATATCTTGGTGAACATGAGACAGCCTTGATATGATTGAGACTAATATGTGTTCTAATCTTATAGGATGCTTCGAGCATGGAATAAGATGTAGACTCATGGGTGCATTGGATGTACTGGACAGACCCTACTAGGATATTCAATTGCTTGTCACAATGTGAATAATCCTTATATGCAACAAGTGGCACATGTCCTCTGACTTGAGATCACTTGTGTTTCTAAATGATGATTGTCATTGTTTTGAGGTAGTTCAATATCATTTGAAACATAATGGTTAAAGATTATCTTGGATAATGATCATGAGTCAGGTTAGGACACTAGTGATAGATATAGGATTGCCGTCTCCTTGTTTAAGGAGTGCGATGTTCTAAAGGGGCCCCCCCTAAATGAGATGATTGAGAAAGTGTATGGCCATACCCAGGTGACTATGTTCATCTGATCTAATCATGCTCATCATATTGGAGCTACAGGCTTGACACGCTTGTCCAATAAGAACATCCAATGGCAAAGGAAACATGTATGCCTAGTGAAGTGGATTCACACTTGTGCTATGGTTTGGGAGTAGTCTTGGAAGACTCTTTCCTTTATATCGGGAGACAGTGATGTGTTGCTAGATACTCCTCACTGATCGTGATAATGTAAGTTATCGTTACCGACATTTAAAGGAAACCCTCAGGGTCGCACAATTTGATGATATGGCTTACTTAAGCTTGATCGTGTGGACTGAATTGTTTGGGTTCAGTTTAAAGGAGTTTAAACTCTGATTGTAAGTGAGATCTGGTCTGATCATGTTTGATTGATTAGGACTTAAGATCGGTAAGCTTCGATCGAGAGAGATGATTCTAGATCGGTGAGATCAGGAACATCATGAGATGAACGGTTAGATCTTGAACCATTTGGTTCAGAGAGATCTAGACCATGGGCTGGTTTGGTTTGGTCTTTGGTCCGAATTGAATTGAATTGAGTTGGCTTGAACCGGTTCACATATCTGAACGCATGGTTCAAGGCTTGATTGTGTTTGGGCGGTTTTCTTATGAGTGAGCGCATGGCTTCATGACTTTCCATATTTGGAAGTCATGTAACGCCATCTCTTGAAAACGCCTCAACGATTATGGCCAATTCACTTCAATTGTCGCCTTGGCTTTTGGGTAGAGCTTTCTTGCTTGACGAGAAGGGAGTTCGGCCAAGCATCTCTCTACTTCGACACACGACAAGAAACTTGGGAGATTCTTGCTAGTACAAGGAACATCCAAGGAGGTAGCCATCTCTCATCTAGTGTGCGTTTTCTTTGGAGGAGTGCTTATTTGCCCTCTTGCTTCCAAGCCGCCTCCTTCATCATGGCTATGGTAAAAGATCTTAACTTGATCTTTGAAATAATAATCAAAGTTGATCATATATATTCATGCAATCGATCTAGTTGAAACCCTAGAAAATTTTCATGCGCCCCCTATTAGGGTTTCACCCCCTTTGCGCTCCCCCTTGAAGGGGACTTTCACTTGGCGCACAAGGAAAGGCGTGGGAACAAAAGGTAAGGTTGAATGAGAATTATGGAAATGTCTTGGAGACTTTCCTTATCTCAAACCTCCTCATCCTAGCCCTACACTTGTCATGATCCTAGCCATTACCCTAACCGCCTCTTGCCCTATAAATATGACCCTAGTCGCCCCCTCTTGTAAGTGATCAATCCTTGAAGGCGTGAACACAAGGAGAGGGGCGAGTGCTTGGAGCAAGGGCGCATCTTCCATAACCGCAAGCCTCTTCCTCCTTTCCTCTTAGCGCAAGGAACATTAGTGCTTGGCGTTTTGGATAGTCTTCCTTCTTCCCTTGGCGCATCATCCCTCTTGGTGGCGCAAGTGAAGTAGAGTATCTCCCTAAGGCTTGGATCTTCTTCCCGAGGCTAGCACCGGGCGTGGAAGAAGAGAACTCAAGAGATCTGTGTGTGCGAGACTGCAGAGGGTGCACACTTGGACGCCTACATCGGCATCGCTCCACATTGCTCCTAAGGTATTTCCTAACTCATCGTGTCGACTCCCTTGCTTGCGATCTTCACTGGGTTTTTGGGACTGGCCTGTTTCGGGGACATTCTTCCGCTGCTAAAATGTATGTCCATAACTCTGAAAATTGTAAAATGTCCCCGGGGTTTCCCAACAGTGGTATCAAAGCGACTTGCAAGACTCGAACGATGTTTTATGCTTTTCTTCCATGCTCACATGCCATATCTCTATTTTCGTAAATAGCATGATGCATGGCAATCGATTTTTCTAAAAGTAGAAAAATTAGGGTTTCTTGTTTCTATCATCCTCTCATTCTCTTTTGGAATTTTTGGACTATTTTTCTTGTTTGATTTAAAGATCAAAGGCGCACGTGATTTTGTCAAGTAGGACGGGCATTGTGTCTTCGGACTGGCCAAGTCTCTTGATCTGACAAAATTGCCAGCCGAAAGGATCTCTGAAATCATCATGAAAAATAAATTGCAATAAACCAAAAGACTTGTGAGAAGAAGATGAGAAAAAGAAACTGGTTTTGTGAAAAAGTAAAATTTCAGATTTTATGTTTTTCATGAGCATGTAGAATTGCATGAGTAAATACCTTGATTGTGCATGATGTTGTGATCATTAGTCAAGCCCCCCCCCCCCTTGCATGCCTGCGATGATACTTGTGCGGCCTGCGTGCCATCTTTTTCATTATTTTTGTAAAAATTAAGAGGAAGATTAAGTGCTAGGCGCATCCTTCTTGGACCTTGATGCTCGCATCTTGCTTGATGGCGCAAGCATGCAAGGTGGCGCATGCAAGCTGGTGCTTGGTTGCTTGGTGGCGCAAAAGGTCTTGGCCCCTTGCATGGTGGCGCACCTTCCTTGGAGGAAGACCATGGCATTGGCCGAACCTATGGGGAACTTCGAAAGTATTCCTCTACGGTTTGAGAGCTAAACCATGAGAGAAGGACCTTGGAGCCAACCTTGAAGTTCAAGCTAGAGGTCGGCTAGGCTAGGTCTAGTTTTTGGGGCTTGAGTTCTAGGACAAGAGTTGAACCTATTTCATGGCATGGATTGGTTCAATGTCTTGTATAGGATATGATCACATCATCCTTTACTGCTTTTATTATTATCTGCAGAAGCATGCCTGAAATGTTTTACCGTTATGTTATCACTATAGGATTGCATGCCTGTAATGATAGACATAAGATAAAACTGAGATGATGAGACCTTAAACAAAAACCCTCAATTAAAATATCAAGTCTGGTATCCTTCTAACGCGTAGCCCTCACTAAGCTATCGATCAGTGGAGTTGTGAATTGTTTCCCACCCTCGTGGGACACACCCACTTATCTTTAGAAAGTGCGTGGTGGCAATGGTTTCCCCAGTCCAGTTTTAACCTGGACGTGCCTTCGCAAGGAAACTCGTTGGCCCTGGGCATAACGGTTAGGAATGGACTTGACTAGAAGTTCACATGTGCTGGGCACATGGTGAAAGTCTAGAGGCATCGTTGAGAGGTAAAGGTTTCATGTTGTATCCAGCCCTCGCTGGACATGAAATGCCCAGACTGTCTCAACAAGGGGAGTTGCTTGGAGCAATCGGCCGGTGCGCCCACCTTAGGAAACATGGGTCACTTTGTGCATCTCATCCCACCCTCGTGGGACGCGAAGCCTTGTGTGGAATGATTCTTATCTCACTAGGAAATCTTGGATTTCTCGATTGACTTTGTGGGTTGTCAATTCGATTAAAAATAGTGGGAGCCATGGTCATTTAAAACAAGTCCAGTTTAAATGACTCGAAGTAGTACTAATCTGCTGTTTCTTGGTTGTTGTAGAACAATGGCTGTGAACAATGGCGGATGGTCACTGCGATCTACCCTGGAAAGGGATAAGTTGGTTGAATCCAACTTAAAGGATTGGTATATGAACTTGAGAATTGTGCTCAAGCTTGAGAGGAAGCTATATGTCCTTGAGAAGCCAATTCCTGAGCCACTTCCATGCTTGGCCTCAGCGGCTGAGAAGGATGCTTATGATAAGCATCAAGCTGACACTTTGGAGATTGCACAATTGATGCTGACCAACATGTCGCCCGAGCTAAGAGGGCAATATGAATCTAAGAGTGCCTCTGAAATTATTTCTAATCTAAGGCAGCTCTTTGATGCATTGGTTGAGCTCAACCCTCCTAAAGTAGACATTCAGTGTGTTAAGCCCAAAGGCTTAACTAATATATTGAAAACAAAGATGGAAAGAATCAGGAATAATAAGTGCTACTCATGTGGAGGACCACCTCACATGATAAAGGACATAGTACGACTTCAGAATGAGGAGAAGAAAGGCTTGGCCTTAACTTCTAGCTCAGGTATCTATGTTACAGAAGTCAATCTTTCTACTTCTATGTCATGGGTATTGGATACCGCATGTGGAGCTCATATTTGTACAAATATGCAGGGGCTCAAGAAAAGTAGATCGGTGCGGCTTGGAGAGATTGACCTATGCGTTGGAAACGGGGCACAGGTTGCTGCTGTTGCTGTAGGCATTTTGACTCTCTCCTTGCCTTCTGGACTTCAATTAGAACTAGACAATTGCTTTTGTGTACCTTCGCTAACAAAGAACATTGTATCCATTCCTTGCTTGGCAAGGAAAGGATTTAAATTTGAAATAAATAAGAACTCCTGTTCTTTTTCATTTGCAAATATGTTCTATGGGAAGGGTACTTTATGCAAAGGTCTGTATATCTTGGATATGGAAAGTTCTGTTTGTAACATAAGCAATAAAAGGACCAAACTGAGTGGTTCAGTTGGTGCTTTCCTATGGCACTGTCGATTAGCCCATATAAACAAGAATCGCATCCAACAACTCCATGCAAATGGATTGTTAGATTCAAGTTCCTTGGAGGAATTTGATACTTGTGAACCTTGTTTATTAGGGAAGATGACAAAGACGCCCTTCACCAAGATTGGTGAGAGGGCAGAAGGTTTATTGGATCTCATACATACTGATGTGTGTGGGCCCTTCAATAAACAAGCCAGAGGAGGGTACAACTACTTCATTACCTTCACTAATGACTTCAGTAGGTATGGTTATGTCTACTTAATGAGACATAAATCTAAATCCTTTGAGAAATTCAAGGAGTTCAAGAATGAAGTAGAGAACCAGCTTGGAAGATCCATTAAAGCTCTTCGATCAGATCGAGGTGGAGAATACCTGAGTGGTGAGTTCTTTGACTATCTGAGAGAGTGTGGGATCATATCCCAACTCACTCCTCCTGGAACACCTCAATGGAATGGTGTGTCTGAAAGGAGAAATCTGTTGGGGTATGCCCTTAAGGCTAATGTTTGAGGCCTTGGGATTGTATCAGTATCATGTAATAAACTCTTGTGTTTATAAAGGCATGGTTATTATTCAGGTTGTTACCTTGTCTGCTGTAATAAGAGTACTACTGAATAATGTCTCAAAGCTGTTCAGCTGGGCTGACATGCAGTAATGTCCTTAGTCGAGATATCTTGGTGAACATGAGACAGCCTTGATATGATGGAGACTAATATGTATTCTAATCTTATAGGATGCTTCGAGCATGGAATAAGATGTAGACTCATGGGTACATTGGATGTACTGGACAGACCCTACTAGGATATTCAATTGCTTGTCACAATGTGAATAATCCTTGTATGCTACAAGTGGCACATGTCCTTTGACTTGAGATCACTTGTGTTTCTAAATGATGAATGTCATTGTTTTGAGGTAGTTCAATATCATTTGAAATATAATGGTTATAGACTATCTTGGATAATGATCATGAGTCAGGTTAGGACACTAGTGATAGATAAAGGATTGCCGTCTCCTTGTTTAAGGAGTGTGATGTTCTAAGGCCCCCCCTATATGAGATGATTGAGAAAGTGTATGGCCATACCCAGATGACTATGTTCATCTGATCTAATCATGCTCATCGTATTGGAGTTACAGGCTTGACATGCTTGTCCAATAAGAACATCCAGTGGCAAAGGAAACATGTATGCCTCGTGAAATGGATTCACACTTGTGCTATGATTAGGGTGTAGTCTTGGAAGACTCTTTCCTTTATATCGGGAGACAGTGATGTGTTGCTAGATACCCCTCACTGATTGTGATAACGTGAGTTATCATTACCGACATTTAAAGGAAACCCTCAGGGTCGCACAATTTGGTGATATGGCTTACTTGAGTCAGATCGTGTGGACTGGATTGTTTTGATTCAGTTTAAGGGAGTTTAAACTCTGATTGTAAGTGAGATCTGGTCTAATCATGTTTGATTGATTAGGGCTTGAGATCGGTAAGCTTCGATCGAGAGTGTTGATGCTAGATCGGTGAGATCAAGAGCATCATGAGATGTGTGGTTAGATCTTGAACCTTCATGGTTCATATGAGATTTAGACCATGGCTTGGCTTGGTTCAATTTGGTTCTTAAACCAAATGAGATTGGACCGAACTCAATTGAACCGGTTCACATATGTGAACGCATGGTTCGAATTGAATTGGCGTTTTGATTTGATTCTCAAGACATAAGCGCATGTCTTGATGACTTTCCAAATTGGGAAGTCTTGTAACGCCATAACGCCCAAAACGCTTGTCTCTCTTGTCTTGTCGCCGTTTTGCTCTTGGGAGTAGAGTGTGGTTGACGAGAAAGAAGAGCTTTCGGCCAAGAAGGAGCTATCATCTCATCTCCTCAACACAAAGGACATCTTGGCAATTGTTGCTAGCACAAGAGTTGCGCAAGGAGTAAGTCTTCATCCCTTGTGTGTGTCTTCTTTGGAGGAGAGCCTTTTCGCCCTCTTGCTTCCAAGGCGCCGTCCAAATCATGGCCATGGTGAGATCTTCTAGATCTTCTCTTGATCTTGATAAGCAAACTAAGTTGATCATATAGATATACTTCATGCGATCTATTGAAACCCTAATTCCGCTCATGCTAGTTCTTAGATTATGCATGCTTAGGGTTTGCGCTCCCCCTTGAAGGGGACCCAACAATTGGTATCAGAGGATAGGGTTTTTCAGTATCATCTATATGATTGCTTTGCTGAGGTTGTGATCCATTCATGATGCCATATTGCGCTCACTTCATGCTTTGTTTTCTTGCGCTTACATGATGTTGTGTGCACATAAGTTTGTTTGCGCTTGTATCATTGCTTGGAAAAGTTTGCGCTTATGCCTAGATCTTTGGTTTATCAACATGCAAAGAATGACATGCTAGATATTTGATGTATCTTGTTTATCAAAGTGGCGCATGTTACTTGTTTGCGCTTGTTGTAGTTGTTTTTCAAAGAAAAACCTTACATCTTGCGCGCCTATCACCATAGATCTAAGTGGCGCCTGCTATAATCCCTTAGACGGGTTAGTAGGGTTGAAGGCATCCTCTAGGGAAGATCCAACTAGTCTGATCAGACCATCTGACAGCCTAGATGGGTTGACCTGATAGCACCTGTGCGCAAGCACGAGGTGGCTATAGGTTGACTGCATCAAGGGCGTGTAGCGAGGTCTGGTTGAGACGACTAATGAACACACATGAGTTAGGCCCGGGGTCACACCCGCTTGCCAAAACTCATGGGGGTTGTTCAGCCCTTGTAGCATGCATGGTTGACCATTAGGTCAACTCGAGTCAGTTAGGACTTGGTGCATGCAAGGGCAGTGGATCTGACTAGCTGGATGAGTGGATCCCTGTTAATGGACCGTTGTAAGGTAGTAGGGCTCATAAGAAAATTAAAATTGATGCCAATGGGGTTTTCAAAATTTTATTTTCTTTGTAATGGATCACATGTTGTTTTTGATGCCATGATGCATGTTTATTTCATCTTATGTGGGATGCCCTTTTAATGTGTGCTGTGCTGGGGCCTGCGAGCCTGGTAAATTGTAAATAATTATTTTGTGATCTGCGAATCACAATTTTAATTTATTTATTGTATATTTGACCTGCGAGTCAAGATAGTCTAGATAGATCAAAATGTATTTTGATTAGACAAGAGCACACATCGCAGAGGCGCATTCAGCTGGTGGGTGCATCTAAGCTGAATTTGGCGCAAGGGCCCTGGGATGGACCTGATGAGATAAAAGACCCATGAAAAGAAAGTGAAGACTTAAGTAAAATTAAGGTCTCACTTAGGCTATAGGCTTTTACCACATAAGATCAGCATGCTTTCTATTTATTGCTTTTATAATTAGAATTGCATGAGTTTATCTTCTGCTATCACCATAGGACTTACATGATAGGTATGAAGATAAAAGACCGTTAAAATCCAAACGCTAACATATCAAGCTCGTAAGCCTTCTGACGCGAAACCTCACTGTTCTGACTATCGTTGGAGCCGTGTTGTACCCACTCAGTGGGCACGTCCATCTATCTTCAGACGGTGCTGGATTACACCTGCGTGTTACAGAGAAGGGATTTATCGCTTCTCGTTGCTCAGCATAGCACGTGGTGGTCCAGGGAGTAGGTCGGGTCAGCTTGACCATGTAGGCTGCATATGTGGCGCATATGGCAGCACATGGAGGCAGCCATCTGTGGGATCAGAGACTGTGTTGTACCAACTCAGTTGGCACAGTCTGCTGGATTGCCCAGATGAAGGGGAATCGCACGGGTTGGCGATTGGCTGGGACAGCCTACCAGAGATTAGTGCTTGTACTCTCTGTGTATCTTATCTCGCCTGAGCGGGACGCGGAGACCAAGTATGAAATCTGGATCCCATCTCACTAAAAGAGTGTTACTCTTTCGGACTGTTTAATGGATTTTTCAGCCAGATAAAATAGTGAGAAAAAGAATCTTTCTTAAGTCCTGGATTGATTCTAGACATTGATACTGACCTTGCTGTTCTTGCATTGTTGTAGATACCTGCAGCAACGAACACCATGAGCTTCAATGTGCGATCCCTACTGGAAAGGGAGAAGTTTGCTGGGCCAAACTTCTCTGACTGGTTCGGACACCTTAAGATCATTCTTAAGGCTGAGAGGAAACTGTATGTCCTCGAGACGGCTGTGCCGCCTCAACCCGCTGCGAACGCCGCAAGGGTGGTTCGTGATGCCTATGAAAAGCACGTCAATGATAGCGTTGATGTCGCTTGCCTGATGCTAGCGTCTATGACGCCACCGCTGCAGCGTCAGCATGAGGATATGTCGGCTATAGAGATTATAGCGAACCTCAAGATGCTGTATGCTGCACAGGCGAGGACAGAACGCTATAATCTGACAAAGCTTTTCTTTCAGAGCAAACTGGCTGAAGGGAGCCCAGTGGGAGCTCACGTGCTCAAGATGATTGGGCACAAGGAGGCTCTGGAGAAACTGGGGCATACCATCAACCAGGAGCTTGCTGTAGACATTATTCTGCAGTCTCTCCCGCCCTCTTTCGATGCGTTCATTATTAACTTTAATATGAACAAAATCGATTGTACTCCGGCAGAGCTGCTGAATATGCTCTTGACTACTGAGGAAACTCTGAAGGGAAAGCCTTCAACCTCTGTCTTGATGGTTCCTTCGAGGAACAAGAAGAAGGGGAAGAAGGGCAAAGCCCCTGTCAAGAACTATAGCAAGGCTCTGAAACAGAAGGTAAAGCGGTCGAAGGACAACAGGTGTTTCCACTGTGGCCAGCTGGGTCACTAGAAAAAGGACTGTAAAGCGCTCCAAGGAGATAAGAGGGGAAGCATCGCTTCTGGCTCAGGTATTTATATGACTGAGGTCATGTTATCTTCTTCTTCTATTTCATGGGTGTTGGACACTGCATGTGGAGTTCACATTTGTTCAAATGTACAGGAACTCAAGAGAAGAAGACAGGTGGGACAGCATGAGGTAGACCTACGCGTTGGAAACGGGGCACGGGTTGCTGCTGTTGCTGTAGGAGACTATTTCATTTCTTTACCATCTGGCATTGTATTGGAATTAAACAATTGTTATTTTGTACCGAGTATCACCAAAAATATTATCTCTATTCCTACTCTTGTCAGGAAAGGATTTGCCTTTGAATGCAATATTTCAAAGTGTGTTTTATCTTATGATAATATTGTTTATGGAACTGGTTCAATTAACAATGGGTTATACATGTTGGACATGGAAAATTCTATACAAAACATTGATATTAAGAAAGCCAAGTATGCTGAAGACAGCACCTTGTTATGGCATAGTCGTTTAGGCCATATTAACAAGAAGCGCATTAAGCGGTTGCATGATCATGGACTGCTGGGATCTTTCTCCTGTGAGGAGATTGATACATGCAAAGCTTGTTTGATGGGTAAAATGACGAAGTCACCTTTTTCTCACAAAGGTCAAAGGGCTTCAGGTTTACTTGACCTTATACACAGTGATGTGTGTGGGCCATTTAGCAAACATGCCAGAGGTGGCTATCAGTACTTCATTACCTTTACTGATGATTTCAGTAGGTATGGTTATGTCTATCTTATGAGACATAAGAGTGAATCTTTTGACAAGTTCAAAGAGTTCAAAAATGAAGTACAGAATCAGCTAGGGCGAAATATCAAGGCACTTCGTTCTGATCGAGGTGGAGAATACTTGAGTCATACATTTACTGACTATCTGAAGGAGTGTGGGATTATCTCACAGCTCACTCCGCCAGGAACACCGCAATGGAATGGTGTGTCCGACAGGAGAAATAGAACGTTACTTGATATGGTTCGTTCTATGATGAGTCAGGCTACTCTTCCTTATTCCTTTTGGGGTTTTGCACTGGAAACAGCTGCAAAGGTACTAAACCGAGTGCCATCCAAGGCAGTTTCTAAGACGCCATATGAGTTATGGTATGGGAAACAGCCGAGCTTGACATTTATCAGGATCTGGGGTTGCGAGGCTTATGTCAAAAAGCTCGCCTCTGGGAAACTGGAGAGCAGATCTGAGAAATGCATCTTTGTCGGTTACCCTAAGGAAACTAAGGGTTATTATTTCTACGATCCCAAAGAGAACAAAGTATTTGTTGCTCGGACGGCCATATTTCTTGAGAAGGAGTTTCTTCTGCAAGAAGCCAGTGGGAGAGAAATAAAGCTGGATGAGAATCCAGAGGATGGACAAAGTAGTCAAGCACAGATGGATGTGCCTGAGCCGGTAGATCAGGTTATTGAACAACCTGAGGCTCAGATATCACGGGAACCGCGTAGATCGGGAAGGATCCGTCGTCAGCCTAAGCGCTATGAACGAGTCTACATCATTGATAATGATGAACCCCTTACTTATGCGGATGCAGTCAGTGGACCGGAGTCAGCTAGATGGCTTGAAGCTATGCGAGCAGAGATGGATTCCATGTCAGATAACCAGGTCTGGGATTTGGTTGATCCGCCTCCGGGAGTAATCCCTATAGGCTGTAAATGGATCTTCAAGAAGAAGATTGACATGGATGGTAACGTGGTTACCTATAAAGGTAGGCTAGTAGCGAAAGGTTTCAAACAAATCTACGGGATAGATTATGATGAAACTTTCTCTCCTGTAGCCATGTTCAAGTCTATTCGGATTCTTTTCGCGATAGCAGCATATTACGATTATGAGATCTGGCAGATGGATGTGAAGACGGCTTTCCTTAATGGAAAACTGGATGAGGATGTGTATATGACACAACCTGAAGGTTTCACTAATCCAGCAGATCGTCATAAAATATGCAAGTTAAAAAGGTCCATTTATGGACTTAAACAAGCATCAAGGAGCTGGAATATTCGTTTTGATGAATCAATCTCTGAGTTTGGTTTCATCAAGAACGAAGATGACCCGTGTGTATATAAGAGGTTTAGTGGGAGCGTGATTACTTTCCTAGTCCTCTACGTCGATGATATCTTAATCATTGGAAACGATATTCCTGAACTGCATGCTGTTAAAGCATGGTTAGGAAAATGTTTTCAGATGAAAGATCTAGGAGAAGCAGCCTATGTGTTAGGTGTGAAGATCTACAGGGATAGATCTAAGAGGCTTCTCGGGCTGTGCCAGAGTTCTTACATCGATAAAGTCCTGGAGAGATTCCATTTAGAGAATTCTAAAAGAGGATATCTTCCAGTCAGACATGGTCTGAATCTTTCGAAGAGTCAGTGTCCACAAACACAGACTGAGAAAGAGGAAATGGACAATACGCCTTATGCTTCGGCTATTGGATCCATTATGTATGCGATGTTGTGTACTCGCCCAGACGTCGCTTACGGGTTAAGCGTGACCAGTCGATTCCAAAGTAATCCAGGTCAGGCACACTGGATTGCAGTCAAGAACATCTTAAAATATCTGCGGAGGACCAAAGATATGTTCTTGATATATGGTGGTCAGGAAGAACTCAGTATAGAAGGATATACTGACGCTTCGTTCCAGTCGGACCAGGATGATTTCCGATCGCAATCAGGCTATGTTTTTAGCTTGAATGGTGGAGCAGTGGTGTGGAAGAGTTTCAAACAGTCAACTGTTGCTGATTCCACAACAGAAGCCGAGTATGTTGCAGCCTCGGAAGCATCCAAGGAGGCAGTGTGGATTCGTAAGTTCGTGAGAGAACTTGGTGTTGTTCCTTCAAGTGTCGATCCTTTGGTTATCTTCTGTGATAACACTGGAGCCATCGCACAAGCAAAGGAACCACGGTCGCACCAGAAGTCCAAGCACATACAGAGACGGTTTCACTTGATCCGGGAGATCATTGATCGTGGCGAGATCAAAATATGCAAGGTTCATACAGATGACAATCTGGCTGACCCGCTTACCAAGCCTCTGGCGCAGCAGAAGCATGAGAAGCACTGTAATAACATGGGTTTGAGGTTACTCAACCATTAGATTAAGTGCAAGTGGGAGATTGTTGGGGTATGCCCTTAAGGCTAATGTTTGAGGCCTTGGGATTGTATCAGTATCATGTAATAAACTCTTGTGTTTATAAAGGCATGGTTATTATTCAGGTTGTTACCTTGTCTGCTGTAATAAGAGTACTACTGAATAATGTCTCAAAGCTGTTCAGCTGGGCTGACATGCAGTAATGTCCTTAGTCGAGATATCTTGGTGAACATGAGACAGCCTTGATATGATGGAGACTAATATGTATTCTAATCTTATAGGATGCTTCGAGCATGGAATAAGATGTAGACTCATGGGTACATTGGATGTACTGGACAGACCCTACTAGGATATTCAATTGCTTGTCACAATGTAAATAATCCTTGTATGCTACAAGTGGCACATGTCCTTTGACTTGAGATCACTTGTGTTTCTAAATGATGAATGTCATTGTTTTGAGGTAGTTCAATATCATTTGAAATATAATGGTTATAGACTATCTTGGATAATGATCATGAGTCAGGTTAGGACACTAGTGATAGAGAAAGGATTGCCGTCTCCTTGTTTAAGGAGTGTGATGTTCTAAGGCCCCCCCTATATGAGATGATTGAGAAAGTGTATGGCCATACCCAGATGACTATGTTCATCTGATCTAATCATGCTCATCGTATTGGAGTTACAGGCTTGACATGCTTGTCCAATAAGAACATCCAGTGGCAAAGGAAACATGTATGCCTCGTGAAATGGATTCACACTTGTGCTATGATTAGGGTGTAGTCTTGGAAGACTCTTTCCTTTATATCGGGAGACAGTGATGTGTTGCTAGATACCCCTCACTGATTGTGATAACGTGAGTTATCGTTACCGACATTTAAAGGAAACCCTCAGGGTCGCACAATTTGGTGATATGGCTTACTTGAGTCAGATCGTGTGGACTGGATTGTTTTGATTCAGTTTAAGGGAGTTTAAACTCTGATTGTAAGTGAGATCTGGTCTAATCATGTTTGATTGATTAGGGCTTGAGATCGGTAAGCTTCGATCGAGAGTGTTGATGCTAGATCGGTGAGATCAAGAGCATCATGAGATGTGTGGTTAGATCTTGAACCTTCATGGTTCATATGAGATTTAGACCATGGCTTGGCTTGGTTCAATTTGGTTCTTAAACCAAATGAGATTGGACCGAATTCAATTGAACCGGTTCACATATGTGAACGCATGGTTCGAATTGAATTGGCGTTTTGATTTGGTTCTCAAGACATAAGCGCATGTCTTGATGACTTTCCAAATTGGGAATTCTTGTAACGCCATAACGCCCAAAACGCTTGTCTCTCTTGTCTTGTCGCCGTTTTGCTCTTGGGAGTAGAGTGTGGTTGACGAGAAAGAAGAGCTTTCGGCCAAGAAGGAGCTATCATCTCATCTCCTCAACACAAAGGACATCTTGGCAATTGTTGCTAGCACAAGAGTTGCGCAAGGAGTAAGTCTTCATCCCTTGTGTGTGTCTTCTTTGGAGGAGAGCCTTTTCGCCCTCTTGCTTCCAAGGCGCCGTCCAAATCATGGCCATGGTGAGATCTTCTAGATCTTCTCTTGATCTTGATAAGCAAACTAAGTTGATCATATAGATATACTTCATGCGATCTATTGAAACCCTAATTCCGCTCATGCTAGTTCTTAGATTATGCATGCTTAGGGTTTGCGCTCCCCCTTGAAGGGGACCCAACAAAATCGAACTTTATTGGATATGGTTCGATCCATGATGAGTCATGCAACTCTACCTTCATCATTCTGGGGGCATGCACTAGAAACAGCTTCTCTAATACTGAATAATGTTCCATCTAAGAGTGTCTCCAAAATACCATACGAGGTGTGGAGTGGAAGACGCCCTAATCTCACGTTTATCAGAATCTGGGGATGTGAGGCTTATGTCAAACGTCAGGATTCTAGCAAGCTAGAACCTAGATTTGATAAGTGTGTGTTTGTGGGGTATCCTAAGGAAACTAAAGGATACTACTTCTATGTCCCAACCGAGAACAAAGTTTTTGTTGCTCGGGGTGCTGTCTTTCTAGAGAAAGAATTTCTTATGAAAGAAGTTAGTGGGAGGAAGTTTGACTTGGATGAGGTCCAAGTGCAAGCACAAGACCAAGAGATGGAATCTAAGCTACCTGCACCGGTTGCTAGGCAACCTGAGGCTCAGACACAGGTCCCGCGTAGGTCTGGGAGAATTCGTCGTGCACCTGAAAGGTATGGGTCACTACCGACCCAACACGATGGGATCTTCATCATTGAGGATGAACCTAGAACCTATGATGAGGCGGTCATGAGATCTGAAATGGATTCCATGTCAGCTAACCAAGTCTAGGATTTGGTTGAGCTGCCTGATGGGGTAAAACCCATAGGGTGTAAATGGGTCTTCAAGAAGAAGACAGACATGGATGGAAAAATAGTTACCTATAAGGGTAGACTAGTGGCTAAAGGATTTAAACAAGTCCATGGGGTGGACTATGATGAAACCTTCTCGCCAGTTGCCATGATTAAATCCATTCGGATTCTGCTTGCTATAGCTGCATATCATGACTATGAGATATGGCAGATGGATGTGAAAACAGCGTTCCTTAACGGGAAGCTGACTGAGGATGTGTATATGACACAACCTGATGGCTTCATCCATCCTGCATAGGCTAATAAAGTCTGCAGGCTAAAGAGGTCCATTTATGGATTAAAGCAAGCATCTCGAAGTTGGAATCTTCGATTTGATGAGGCCGTGAGAGATTATGGCTTTATCAAAAGTGAAGATGACGCCTGTGTATACAGAAAATTCAGTGGGAGCTTGATGATTTTTCTGGTCTTGTATGTTGATGACATACTGCTCATCGGAAACAACATCCCTAGTCTTCAAGCTGTGAAGACATGGTTGGGGAAGTGTTTCGAGATGAAAGACTTAGGGGAGGCCGCCTATATTCTAGGCGTGAGGATCTACTGGGATAGATCCAAGAGGCTCTTGGCCCTTAGTCAAAGTACTTACATTGATAAGGTACTGGAGAGGTTCTACATGGAGCAATCCAAGAAAGGATACCTTCCAGTGAGACATGGCCTTACTCTCTCAAAGAGCCAGTGTCCTACAACACAGGCTGAGAGGGATGACATGAGTCGAATTCCTTATGCTTCGGCAGTAGGATCGATCATGTATGCAATGTTATGTACTAGACCAGATGTGGCATATGCTGTGAGCATAACCAGCCGATACCAATCCAATCCAGGTCTACAGCACTGGGTGGCTGTAAAGAACATCCTAAAGTATCTAAGAAGAACTAAGGATTTGTTCTTGGTCTATGGGGGACAGGAAGAGCTCAGTATGCAGGGCTATACTGACGCATCGTTCCAGTCTGACCCTGACGACTTTAGATCGCAGGCCGGCTATGTGTTCAAGATAAATGGAGGCGCTGTATGTTGGTAGAGCTTCAAGCAATCCACCATAGCAGATTCTACAACCGAAGCTGAGTATGTGGCTGCTTCTGAGGCAGCCAAGGAAGCTGTTTGGATATGGAAGTTCTTATGTGATCTTCAAGTGGTACCTAGTGCAATGGATCCCATTGAACTCTACTGTGACAACAATGGAGCAATTGCACAAGCCAAGGAACCACGGTCTCATCAAAGATCCAAACACATACTCAGAAGATTTCACCTGATCAGAGAGATCATTGATAGAGGTGATGTCAAGATTAGCAGAGTAGACACAGAGAATAATCTGGCAGACCCATTGACCAAGGCTTTGGCGCAGCAGAAGCATGATGGTCACGCTAGAGATATGGGGTTGAGATTCCTCAACTTCTAGGTCTTAGTGCAAGTGGGAGATTGTTGGTGTATATGCCCTAGGACCTAGTTTTGGTCAACTTATGTACTACTTGACACTGATATTTATATATCATTCTGGCATTGTCGTTATCATTGTTTGACTACACCTGCGATTGTGTACTTACATGATAATGTCCCTAGAGACAGATTGGATCTGTGCTTGAATTATAATCCCCAGTCGATGTACCTTAGTGGATATGGGACAACTATGGTACTTGTGAGACTGGTATGTGGGCTGGTTAGGCACGTGGTGCTAACGCAAACACATGGGTATATCATTGGGGATATACTGGATAGACCCGCTATGAGGCTATGACTTGGTGTCATGCGTTATCCTCATAAGTGACAGGAGATGCATTAATCCCTTGACTTGAGGTCATTGATCATTCTATATGATTAGGGACTTGCTTTGATACAACCTAACACCTTGCCGTAGCTGGGAGGTCATAACGGTTGTTATTGAGCATGTCACGACCCATATGAGAAGATCAATGGACAGACATAGGATTTGCCCCTTCCCTAAGGAAGTATGATATCCATGGAGCTCCTTTATGGTTCTATGACTGAGAGTGTATGGCCATACCCAGGTGAGAACTTGTTTTAGTCATAGACATGTGATTGGATGAAAACAAGTGGTGACACACTTGTCCAATCGGATATCCGTTCGGCAAAGAGACTGTAATGCATCTGTACCTAGTTGCGATGATGGGGATGTCGATGTCGATATCCATTCCAATGACCTGGGTAGTAGCGATGCACTGCTAGGTGCCACTCACTGCTTGTGATGACCTCTGGTCAGCACTGCTAGCGTCAGAAGAACCTACAGGGTCGCACACCTTGATACTTGAGTTCTCGTATTGATCGGGAAGCCTTATGATCGAGTTATTGGATAACTCGGATCTAATTGGGAGATTTCATCAGCGCCAATGGGCCTGATGAGATGGAAGAATGTTATTGGAGCCAAACTTCATTTTTGGCAGGTTGACCCGTATTTGACCATGGTTGGTCACATTTGGATTAGGGTTGCATTGGATTGGATCCAAGTGCTTAATCAACCTATGCAATGATGTTTGGGCTAGCTCATTATCCAATGAGGCCCAATAACAAGTTCTCATGAAGAGATGAGAGGCTAAAAGGGTATAATGGGGAGAAACATGAACCATTAGGTGCCTAGGGGCATAATGGGGTCATGTTGGCGCCTTTGCTTCATTATGGAAGTAAAGGGCGCCTCCCCCTCTCTTCCTAGGATGGAATGCATGCCTCTATGGCATTGCTTGAGGCGCAAGGCAAGGCCTTGGCGCACAAGGAAAGGCGTGGGAACAAAAGGTAAGGTTGAATGAGAATTATGGAAATGTCTTGGAGACTTTCCTTATCTCAAACCTCCTCATCCTAGCCCTACACTTGTCATGATCCTAGCCATTACCCTAACCGCCTCTTGCCCTATAAATATGACCCTAGTCGCCCCCTCTTGTAAGTGATCAATCCTTGAAGGCGTGAACACAAGGAGAGGGGCGAGTGCTTGGAGCAAGGGCGCATCTTCCATAACTGCAAGCCTCTTCCTCCTTTCCTCTTGGCGCAAGGAACATTAGTGCTTGGCGTTTTGGATAGTCTTCCTTCTTCCCTTGGCGCATCATCCCTCTTGGTGGCACAAGTGAAGTAGAGTATCTCCCTAAGGCTTGGATCTTCTTCCCGAGGCTAGCACCGGGCGTGGAAGAAGAGAACTCAAGAGATCCGTGTGTGCGAGACTGCAGAGGGCGCACACTTGGACGCCTACATCGGCATCGCTCCACATTGCTCCTAAGGTATTTCCTAACTCATCGTGTCGACTCCCTTGCTTGCGATCTTCACTGGGTTTTTGGGACTGGCCTGTTTCGGGGACATTCTTCCGCTGCTAAAATGTATGTCCATAACTCTAAAAATTGTAAAATGTCCCCGGGGTTTCCCAACAGTATATCCTTTGGATGTTGCCTTCTTTTTCATGAAGCACATAGAGGTCTCTAGAGCAAAGAAAGGTGCTATTGTGATAGGTGGTTTCATTACACCTATAGCACTTTACTTGAGAGTTGAGCCCTATGGGGTGGAAGTTGCAAGAGGAAGCCCAAGACTAGACATGGAGTCCTGTATAGCCATGAAGATGATACTGAGAGATGGGGAATATTTTTCGTATGGAGGGCACCAAAGAGCACCACCTACTGATCCTATGGACATCGCAGTGCAAAGCACTGAAGAGATAGGATCTGATGGCAGTGAAGATTGGTAGAGTGTTGTGAGTATCTCTTTTCCCTTTTATCTTTTGTCTTTCATTTTCTGTATCTTATTGATATTTCATGTGTTGAAGGGAAGGATGCTTCTTCTGCACATCTGTGTCCGCCGTCACTGCTACTCTGCTTTTCATTCTTATCTTTCTATGTTTTGATCGGGTTGTATAATGATATTTTGATAATATTCTCTTCTATGTGGTTGTATAATATTTGATGATTTGTTTTCAATGTGGTTGTATTTACTTGGTGATATTTTGATGATGATGATGAAGATATTCTTGATATGAATGATTTATGGCCTTGATCTACTTTTGAATTTATTGTATATGACTTGTTGATGATTGATGTTGATGAATAAATTCAAATTTGAGATTAGAACAAGATATATCATGTCAGATTTATTTCTCTTATACATATCTACTTTTGAAAATTTTCATTGGTTGATAAGTGAGATTTTAGGGAGATATGTTGTTTGAAAATTTTGATTTAAGAGTAAAGCTACTTTTTGAATAAAATTAGCATATGAATATGAATTTTTGAATTGATATCAATTGATTAATCTAATTGAAGTTTTGTTTATATTACTATTTGTTGGGAAGAAACAGTCCAAAATCCACAAAAATAGTGAGTGACTCCCCTACTTGGCATTGTGTAAAATTGACAGTGGTACCAAAAGACACGGGTTGAAGTCTGAAAAAGAAAAAAAAGAAATGATGAGAGGAATCTATTCACATTAACTCCGCTGTCTTTAGTAAAATTCTTTCTACTGAAAAGACATGAGTTCTATTACATTGACAATGGTCAGTGTACTCTAACTTCGTCACCAGAAAAAAGGTGGTAATCGAATTAGAGAATGTGAATAATGCAAAAAGAATAAAAATTATATATCTATGTGGGTACATGCCTTCCAAAAAAAAAAAGAATAAAAAAGAATAAAAATTGGAGTGGAAAAAGATTTTGGATACCCTATTCCTGTAAACAAAAGTATGATAAATTTAAACTGAAAATTGGATGAAGTCATGAGATTGAGATTCTGTCTTTTATACAAGTTGCGAAGTTTTATTTGACTAAGTGGTGGATCTTGAGAATTGAATTTAGAAGATGGCATATTTGTTTAAAATTTTATGATTCAATTGATGAGAATTTTTCATTAGTGATTGTATGTTAGAAATTTATTTTCGATGAGAAAGTCTAAGCCTATGATTAGTTTTTGAAAACTTTTTATTTTTGCTTGAGGACAAGCAAAGTTTGAGCCTTATGTATTTGATGACACTGAAATTTATAGTAAATTTTGTGCCATTTCATTGGTATTTTTGTGTCATATTCATAGACTTAGCTTATTTTTATGTCTTTTTTATCAATATTTGCATAATCTACACTCTTTTCTATTTTTGATGGTTTTCAGGCAAAAAGGCATGTTTTTTTAGCCAATTTCGAGCAATCCAAATGCATAATTGGAGTCACAACATCAAGAGGAGACCACACGTCAAATTTCAGAAGAATTGGAGCTTTAGAGCAAACTACGACAACCCCACTATGGCGTTTACGGTACCGTAATTTGTCTCCACTTGCAGAGCGAAATTACGGCCCTACCACAATAATCTTTACGGTACCGTAATTTGGAGTTTTTTCGGGCAAAGATTTTCATGTGATTACGGCACAGTCGTAAACTTCATTACAGTTTCGTATTTTGGAGCGTATTTGGACATAGAACTTGATGAATATTATGGCACCGCCGTAAAGGACGTTACAGTACCGTAATATTAGAAGATTTCAACCTGAGAACTCGCTGACCAGATTATGGCACTACCGTAAAGTTGATTATGGCCGTAATTATGATGCTGCTCGCTACTTTCTCGGTCAACTCCGAAGCTTGATTCTTGCGGAGATGATTGCGATCGATCAAGGCCATTAAATACGTTGCTGTAAGAAGCAATCTGGGAGCCATCAAGGAGACAAAGACGAGCACACCAAAAGCTCTAATTTTCATCCACCATAGAGAGAGAAATTACCTCACACGCTGCCGCCCTAGGTTTCGCCATCGGGAAGCGTACAATGCATCTCCTGCCGTGAAATTTGAGTGGAAGCTACACATAGAGGAGGAGAAGGTGAACCTGAAGTTTCAACGTGATCGAAGATCAGACAGAGCAGAAATCACCAGAAAACCGAGCGTCGCCGCTGTTCGCTCCAAATTACGGCCGTAAACATCTTTATGGCCATACCGTAATTTCTGTTTCTTCTTCTTTGAGATTTTCTTAAACATGGATTATTGAAATCTTCCCTCTATGATAGCTTAAACTTATTTTGGGACATGGGGGAGTAATTCACTTGATTTTTAATGACTAGATGACTATATTTTATTATTTCATTGCATTTAATCTTAGCATGATGATTTTACTTATGTGATGATCGTTCTTAGACTCTCTATAGATCTATATTATTATTCATGTTTTTAGAATTTTTGCCATTGGCTGAAAAGTAATTGCTTGAGGATTTGGAACCCTAGAATTGCATGTTATGAACCCTTTTAGGTTAGTTCTTATTTGTTTGATTCTAGTAAACTAATTGCCATGATAATAATATAAATCTAGGATTGAGTCTAAGTTTTCAAACGTGGAGATCTTGTGCGAAATCAAAGATCGGAACGTTGGAGAACCATGAAGAAAGCTAGTGTCGAGACTCGGAAGCACGAAAGTGATCCTTGAGATTCCACTAGAGATTATCGACCTAGAATTCGAATGCACGAAAGTGATCCTTGAGTTCTTAGTTTGATGATTTACTTGTCTTCAGCGTTGGGATGACTCTTGCGCGAAAGCGAATATTTATGCCTGCATGGTTGTCTGCATGAATGTGAGACAATCCTTTTATTAAAGTAAATTACATCTTTATCATGTTGAAATTAATTTGACGAAATCTTTATTCATGTCTAGTCATAAAAATTAAAGTGTACGAAACCCTAGTCCCAACTTCTCTCTCTGATAATTTCGTTTTAGCGCTTTAGTCCTAGATTGCTAGTTTACACTCTTTCGATTTCCTAGATAGTGAAAAATCAATTATTCGGTACTCAACAATGTAGGTCTCTGTGGGATCGATATTTTCTTTATTACGTCGAGTATCCGTGCACTTGCGGACAATACAAGTTTAGGGACAACAAGTTTCTGGAGCCGTGTTAGGGAGTGACAATAGCCCTGTGCGCCAATACTTAGGTTTTGGCTGCGACACCTGAAGCAAGTCTACCTACTTGTATTTAAAAGTGTGTCCTTTCGGATCACAACATGATCCAATGGCTTAATCAACCCATGTAATAAAGTTTGGGCTATCTCATTACCCAATGAGTCCCAATAACAAGTTGTCATGAAGAGATAATAGGCCAAAAGGGTATAATGGGGAGAAACCCAACCCCATTGTCGCCAAAGGGCATAATGGGGATTGGGTGGCACAATTTGCTTCATTAGGAAGCGTTATGCGCCTCCCCCTTTATGCTTGGATGGAAACCTTGCATCTATGGGAAGGATTGATTCATCTAAGGCATAATAGACATCTTTGGTAAGTCTTGGGCGATTGCAAGGGGTTTATGGAAATCTCTTGGAGAGTATCCAAAACCAAAAACCCTAATTATTCCAATGCGCTAACCCTAGCCGCATACACCCTTCTTGACTTCTGCCAACATCATTGCCTTGCCGCCCACTTTGCTCTATATATGTTGTGATATGCGAGAGCCTCTATTGAATAATCTCATTGGCGTGAGCAAGCATAAGGGCGAGAGCAAGAGACTTCTCATTGGCGCATCTCTTCCTCCTTAGCCGCAAGCAACCATCTTCCTTCCCTCTTGGCACAAGGAACCCTTAGACTTGGTGGCATATACATTACCTTCTCTTCCTTTGGCGCAACTTCCCTTGAAGGTGGAGCAAGGATATGAGAAGGTGAACAAAGGCTTGGATCGTCTTCCCGAGGCTAGCACCGGGCGTGGAAGAAGAGGGCTCGAGGCATCTCTGTGTGTGAGACTGCAGAGGGCGCACGCTTGGGCACCTACCTTGACATCGGCCTCATCTTGCTCCTAAGGTATTTACTATCTCATCGTGTCGACCCCCTCGCAAGACAATCTTCACTGGGTTTTTGGGACTGGCTTGTTTCGGGGATATTATTCCGCTGCGTTTCTAATGTATTCTCTGTGAAAATTGTAAAATATCCCTGGGGTTTCCCAACAGCGGAATCAGAGGCACATGCAAGCCTCGAATGATGTACTTTCATGCTTTTCATGCTCACATGCCATGTTTCAATTTTTGCAAATTGCATGATAACATGGCGCATGATTTTTCTAAGTAGGTAAAATTATAGTTTCTTGTTCCTATCATCTTTTCAATCTCTTTTGGAATTTTGGTCAATTTTTCTTGATTGATTTAAGATCAAAGGCGCATGTAATTTTATCAAGTAGCACAAGTATTGTGTCTTCGGACTAGTTGGGTGCCAGCCGATAGGAACTATGAATCATCATGAAAAATTAATCGCAAATAACCAAAAGATTCGTGATAAGAAGATGAGGAAAGTAGACTTGTTTTATGAGAAACTAAAATTTCAGATTTTGAGTTTTTCATGAGCATGTAGAATTGCATGTGTAAATACCTTGTTTGTGCATGATGTTGTGATCATATGTGAAGCCCCTTCCTGCGGCTCCTGCGCCTAATGCCCGGACGGCAGACAGGGATGCTGTTAGAAAGCATCAAGATGACTCTTTGGAGGTTGCATGTCTCATGTTAGCCACTATGGCACCTGAACTTCAAGTGCAATATGAGGAGTAGAACGGTTTTTAGAAGATCACTCATCTGAAACATATGTTTGAGGCTAGAACTGAGAGATATGACACTACCAAAGTAGTATTTTGGTGTAAGTTGTCTGAGGGTGCACTAGTAAAACCCCACATTCTCAAGCTGATTGGGAATGTGGATCATCTCAAGAGACTGAGACACATCATAGATAACGAGCTGGTTGTGGATCGTATTCCACAGTCCCTACCCCCTAGCTTCAGTCCGTTTATCATAAATTTTAACATGAACCAGATTGATTGCACAAGGGAGGAACTATTGAATATGCTCCAAATAGCCGAGCGTGAGATGGGTAGGACCAAACCCAATTCTGTTCTTTTGGTCCCTGTGACTAAGAAGATGAAAAAGAAGGGTAAGCCACGTGCTAAGGGCAGTGCCAAAGGTCCTACCAAGGCACTGAAGAAAAAGGCAAAGAAGTCAAAGGAACAGAGGTGCTTCCATTGTGGCGAGCAGGGTCACTGGAGGAGGGACTACAAGCAACTTTAGAATGAGGAGAAGAAAGGCTTGGCCTTAGCTGCTAGCTCAGGTATTTATGTTACGGAAGTCAACCTTTATACTTTTACGGAATAACTGTTGGTGTATATGCCCTGATACCTCAGGAAAAGTATAGTTCCGACGTTGCGAATCACCTCCTGGTCTTTCTCGCAACGTCTAAGACGTAAACTTACTTGATTAGAGTAAATTATGGAATAACTGTTGGTGTATATGCCCTGAGACCTAGTATTGGTCCACTTGTGTACTGCTTTAGTTTGATGTTTATATATCAATCTGGCATTGTCATTATCGTTGTTTGTCTACATCTGCGATTATGTACTTACATGATAATGTCCCTGGAGACAGATTAGATCTGTGCTCAAAAGATTGTCCCCAGTCGATGTACCTTAGTGGATAAGGGACAGCTATGATACTTGAGAGACTAGTATATGGGCTGGTTTGGCACGTGGTGCTAACGCAGACATATGGGTATATCAGTGGTGGATATACTGGACAGACCCACTGTGAGGCAATGACTTTGTGTCATGAGTTATCCTCATAAGTGATAGGAGATGCATTGATCCTTAGACTTGAGGTTATTGACTCTACTGTATGGTTTGGGACATGCTTTGATGCAACCTAACGCCTCGCCATAGTTGGGAGGTTATAACGGTTGTCATTGAGTATGTCACGACCCATATGAGAAGGTTAATAGACAGACAAAGGATTTGTCCCTTCCCGAGGGAAGCATGATATCCATAGCGCTTCTCTATGGTTCTATGATGAAAAGTGTATGGCCATACCCAGCTGAAGACCAGATTTAGTAATGACCATGCGATTGGGTGCAAAAAAGTGATCACACACTTGTCCAATCGGATATCAGTTTGACAAAGGGACTGTAATGCATCTGTACCTAATCACGATGATGGGGATGTCAATGTCGATATCCATTCTGATGACTTGGGTAGCAGTGATGCACTACTAGGTGCCACTCACTGCTTGTGGTGACCTTCGGTCAGCACTGCCAACGTCAGAGGAACCTACAGGGTCACACACCAAGATACTCGAGTTATCGTATTGATCGGGTAGCCTTTAGATCGAGTTATTGGATAACTTGGATCTATTTGGGAGATTTCATCAGCGCCAATGGGCCTGCCTGATGAGATGGAAGAAACTTATTGGGGCCAACGTCTATTTTTTGCATATTGACCATATTAACCCTGGTTAGGCTCATTTTACCTTGGGTTAAATTGGATTGGATCTAATGGATTGGTTAATATGCATAATGGACTTTGGGCTAGGCTCATTGCTTAGTTGGGCTCAATAATAAGTAATGCTAAAAGGGTAAAATGGGGATAAATCTTATCCCATTGGCGCCTAGGGGCTCAATGGGGATAAGTTGCGCAATTTGCTTCATAAGGAAGTAATTGGCGCCTCCCCCTTGTTCCTTGGATGGAAGGCTTGACTTGAGGTAAATATGGCTTGATTGGTATCTTCCAAGTGATTGATTGAGATTGGATTTTAATCTAAATCACATGAGGTACTAATTGGATTGTGATATGCACAAGTGGGGTTGATTATTAACATAATTAGAATCCTAATTGGATTAGGATTTTTGCCTAAGCCTTAATAGGCAAACTATCATGATGCCTTGACTTGGTCTAGGCGCATGGATAGAGTTAATGTCTCTTTAGGCATGTAGGGGGAGCATATGTTAATACTTGCTTAGGCAAGAAATAGGCGCATATTGGAGAGAAGATTTAATTAAGATAATTGATTGAATAATCTCCCTAATTAATGCCCTAATTGTCAACCCTTGCCATCTACCCAAACTGCCTTCATGCTCTTATAAAAGAACCCCTTGTCGCCAGCTCTTGTAATACTAATGCCTTAGAGGGGTGGAGTCAAGTGGGAGGGCGAAAGGCTTGGAGTTCTTGGAGTGCTTCTCTTCCTCTTCCATCATGGACGCAAGCAAAGCTTTGCCTCTCCTCCTTTGGCGCAAGAGAAGCAAAGAGTTTGGCGGCATCTCCTCTTCCTCCTCTACTCTTGGCGCATCTTCCTTGAAGGTGGCGCAAGATTTGAAGGAAGTAATACAAAGGCATGGATTTTCTTCCCGAGGCTAGCACTAGGTGTGGAAGAAGAGAGCTCGAGGAATCCGTGTGTGTGAGATTGTAGAGGGCGAACACTTGGGCTCCTACCTCGACATCGGCTTCTCATCTTGCTCTTAAGGTACTTTCTATCTCATCGTGTCGATTCCCTCGCAAGACGATCATCACTGGGTTTTTGGGATTGGCCTATTTCAGGGATATTATTCTGCTACGTATGTAATCTCTATAATGCCAAAAATTATAAAATATCCTCGGGGTTTCCCAATAGTGGTATCAGAGCGACTTGCGAGCCTCGAACGATATTCTTTCATTCTCTTCCATGCTCACATGCCATGTTTCTATTTTCGCAAATAGCATGATCACATGGCGCATGTTTTTCTTAGAGTAGAAAAATTAAAGTTTCTTGTTCCAATCATCTTTTTAATCTCTTTTGGATTTTTGGATTGTTTTTCTCAGTGATTTAAGATCAAAGGCGCACGTAGTTTTTTCAAGTAGGATGGGCATTGTGTCTTCGGACTGGCCGAGTCTTTTGATCTGACAAGATTGCCTTCCGATAGGATCTGTGAAATTGTCTTGAAAAATTAATCGCAAATAACCAAAAGATTTGTGATAAGAAGATGAGGAAAAGTGACTTATTTTATGAGAAACTAAAATTTCAAATTTTGAGTTTTTCATGAGCATGTACAATTGCATGAGTAAGTACCTTGTTTGTGCATAATGTTGTGATCATGAGTCAAGCCCCTTAGCATGCCTGTGATGTATCCTTGTGAGGCCTGCGTGCCGCTTTTCTTTTTTGCTTTTAATTAAGAAGAACATTAGGGTGGTGCATCTACTTGGAGCATTGGCACATGCAACTACCTTGATGGCGCATGCATGCTAAGTGGCGCAAGTTGGCATGACCGAACCCTTTGGGTTTGAGAGCTAGGTATCTTGGCCCCTTGCATGGTGGCTCATCTTCCTTGGAAGAAGACCATGGCATTGGCCGAACCCTAAAAAGTACCCCTAGGGTTTGAGAGCTAAACCACAGTGAGGTGGACCTTGGAGCCAACCTTGAAGACAGAGCTAGAGGTCAGCTTGGCTAGGTCTAGTCTTGGTGCTTGAATCGTAGGTCAAGAGTTGAACCTCCTTTTGGCATGAGTTGGTTCAATGTCTTGAATGGGCTATGATCACATCATCCTTTTTCTGCTTTAAAGCAAAGCATGCCTGTGATGTTTTATCGTTATGTTATCACTATTGGATTGCATGCCTGTAATGTTAGACATAAGATAAAACTAAAATGATGAGACCTCAAAAACCCTCAAAATAATATCAAGTCTGAAATAGCCTTCTGATGCGTAGCCCTTGTCAAACTATCGATCGATGGGGCTGTGAATTGTTTCCACCCTAGTGGACACACCCATCTATCTTTAGGAGGGGCGTGGTGACAATGTTTTCCCCAGTCCAGTTAAAATCCTGGACGCGCCTTTGCAAAGAATTCGTTGGCCCTGGGCATAACAGTCAGGATAGACTTGACTAGTTTTTCATATGTGGTGGCCACGTGATGAAACTCTAGAGGCAGCCTCGAGAAGTTAGGGTTTTGTGTTGTTCCAGCCCTAGCTGGGCACAAAATGCTTGAACTGTTTTGAGAAGGGGAATTGGCAAGTTGCAATTGGCCGGCACGCCTACCTTGAGATACATGCGTCACCTCGTGCAGTACATTCTGCCTTAGCGGGACGCGAGGCTGTGTGAGGAACAAGGATCCCATCTCACTAGGAAATCTCATATTTTCCGATTTACTTTGTGAGTTGTCAATTCGATTAAAATAATGGGAGGCATGGTCATTTAAAACAAGTCTAGTTTAAATGACTCGAAGTAGTACTAATCTATTGTTTCTTGGTTGTTGTAGAACAATGGCTATGAAGAATAGCAGTTGGTCACTGCGATCTATTTTGGAAAGGGATAAGTTGGTTGGATCCAACTTACTGGATCAGTATAAGAACTTGAGAATTGTGCTCAAGCTCTAGAGGAAGCTTTATATCCTTGAGCAGCCTATTCCTAAACCATTTCCATGCTCCGCCTCAGCGGCTGAGAAGGATGCTTATGATAAGCATCAGGCTGATACTTTGGTGATTGCACATTTGATGCTAACCAACATGTCACCTATATGGCAACATGAATCTAAGAGTGCCACTAAGATTATTTCTAATCTAAGGTAGCTCTTTGATGAATTGGTAGAGCTCAATTCTCCTAAAGTTGACATTCAGTGTGTTGAGCCGAAAGGCTTAACCAAGGAACTAAAATCAAAGATGGAAAGGATCAGGAATAATAGGTGCTATTCATGTGGAGGGCCACCTCACATGTTGAAGGACATTGTGCGACTTCAGAATGAGAGGAAGAGAGGCAAGGCCTCGTCTTCAAGCTCAGGTATTTATGTTACCGAAGTCAACCTATCTACTTCTATGACATGGGTATCGGATTCTGCATGTGGAGCTCATATTTGTACAAAATATTCAATGGCTCAAGAAAAGTAGATCGGTACAGGCTCGAGAGATTGACCTACGGGTTGGAAACGGGGCACAAGTTGCTGCTATTGTTGTTGCTGTAGGAGTTTTGACTCCCTCCTTGCCTTATGGACTTCAGTTAGAGCTAGACAATTGCTATTATGTACCTTCACTTACCAAAACATTGTATCCATTTCTTGCTTGGCAAAGAAAGGATTTAAGTTTGAAATCAAAGAGAACTCATGTTCTTTTTCTTTTGCAAACATGTTTTATGGGAAGGGTACTTTGAGCAATGGTTTATATGTCTTGGACATGGATAGCTCTATTTGTAACATAAATAGTAAGAGGACCAAACTGAGTAGTTAAGTTGGTGCTTTCCTATGGCATTGTCGATTAGCCTATATAAACAAGAATCACATTCAACAACTCAATGCAAATGGTTTGTTTGATTCAAAATTCCTTAGAGGAATTTGATACATGCGAACCTTGTTTATTAGCGAAAATGACAAAGGCACCCTTCACCATGACTGGTGAGAGAGCAGGAGGTTTATTGGATCTCATACATATTAATGTGTGTGGGCTGTTCAATAAACAAGCCAGAGGAGGACACAACTACTCCATCACATTTACTGTTGACTTTAGTAGATATGGTTATGTCTACTTGATGAGACATAAACTCGAATCCTTTGAGAAATTCAAGGAGTTCAAGAATGAAGTAGAGAACCAGCTTGGTAGATCCATTAAAGCTCTTCGATCAAATTGTGGTGGAGAGTACCTGAGCGGCGAGTTCTTTGACTGTCTGAGGGAGTGTGGGATTCTATCCCAACTCACTCCTCCTGGAACACCTCAATGGAAAGGTGTGTCTGAGAGGAGAAATCGAACCTTGTTGGACATGGTTTGGTCCATGATTAGTCATGCAACTCTACCACCCTCATTCTGGGGTTTTTGCACATGAGACAGCTTCTCTTATACTGAATAACATTCCATCTAAGATTGTCTCAAATATACCATACGAGGTATGGAGTGGGAGACTAAATGTGTCTTTGTGGGGTACCCTAAGGAAAATAAGGGTTACTACTTCTATGTTCCCACCGAGAACAATGTTTTTGTTGCTCGGGGTGCTGTCTTTCTAGAGAAAGAATTTCTCATGAAAGAGGCCAGTGTGAGGAAGTTTGGCTTGGACTGGACGAGGTCCAAGTGCAACCACAAGATACAGAGATGGAACAAGAGCCACCTGCACTGGTTGTTGGGCAACCTAAGGCTCAGACACAGGTCCCACATAGGTATGGGAGGATTCGTGTGCACCTGAGAGGTATGGGTCGCTGCTGACCCAACACGACGGGATCTTCATTATTGAGGATGAACACAGGATCTATGATGAGGCGGTCAGTGGACCGGACTCCGAGAGATGGCTTGATGCCATGCGGTCTGAGATGGATTCCATGTCGGCTAACTAAGCTTGGGATTTGGTTGAGCTGCCTGATGGGGTTAAACCCATAGGGTGTAAATGGGTCTTCAAAAGGAAGACTGACATGGATGGAAATATAGTTACCTATAAGGGTAGACTAGTGGCTAAAGGATTCAGACAGGTCCACTGGGTGGACTATGATGAAACTTTTTCGCCAGTTGCCACAATCAAATCCATTCGGGTTCTACTTGCTATTGCTGCATATCATGACAATGAGATATGGCAGATGGATGTTAAGACAGCGTTCCTTAATGGGAAGCTGACAAAGGATGTGTATATGGCACAACCTAATGACTTCATCCATCCTACAGACAACAATAGGGTCTGTAGGCTAAAGAAATCCATTTATGGATTGAAGCAGACATCTCGAAGTTAGAATCTTCGGTTTGATGAAGCTGTGAGAGATTATGGCTTTATCAAAAGTGAAGATGACGCCTGTGTATACAGAAAATTCAGTGGGAGCTTTGTGACTTTTCTGGTCTTTTATGTCGATGACATACTGCTCATCGAAAATGACATCCCTAGTCTTCAATCTATGAAGGCATGGTTGGGAAAGTGTTTCAAGATGAAGGACTTAGGGGAGGCCGCCTATGTCTTAGGCGTGAGGATCTACCGGGATAGATCCAAGAGGCTCCTGGCCCTGAGCCAAAGTACATACATTGATAAGGTCCTGGAGAGGTTTAACTTGGAGCAATCCAAGAAAGGATACTGTCCAGTGGGACATAGCCTTACTCTCTCAAAGCGCCAGTGTCCCGCCACACAGGCAGAGAGGGATGACATGGGTTGAGTGCCCTATGCTTCGGCAGTAGGTTTGATCATGTATGCAATGCTCTGTACTTGACCAGATGTGTCTTATGCTGTGAGCATAACCAGCCGATAGTAATCCAATCCAGGTATGCAGCACTGGGTGGCTGTAAAGAATATC
This sequence comes from Costus lasius, assembly GCA_027563935.2. NCBI lineage: Eukaryota > Viridiplantae > Streptophyta > Magnoliopsida > Zingiberales > Costaceae > Costus > Costus lasius. Next base: position 55,935,508 of record CM050454.1, on the reverse strand, counting down.
CTTGAGTATCCTAAATAGTGACTAAGGATTTGTTCTTGGTCTATGGGAGATAGGAAGAGCTTAGTGTTCAGGGCTACACTGTTGCATTGTTCTAGTCAGACCCTAATGACATAACATCGCAAACATGCTATGCGTTCAGATTAAGTGGAGGTGCTATGAGCTGGAGAGCTCTAAGCAGTCCATTGTAGCTAACCCTACAACCGAGGCTGAGTATGTGGCCGCTTCTGAGGCAACCAAAGAAGCTATTTGGATAAGGAAGTTCATATCTGAACTTCAGGTGGTTCCATGTGCAATGGATCCCATTGAGCTCTATCGTGGCTTCAATTGGGAAAGGCACAAGCTAATGAACCACGGTCTCATCAAAGGTCCAAACACATACTCAGGAGATTTCACCTGATCAGAGAGATCATTGATCGAGGTGATGTCAAGATTAGCAGAGTTGACATATAGAACAATCTGGTAGACTTACTGACCAAGGCTTTGGCGTAGCAGAAGCAGGATGGTCATACTAGAGATATGGGGTTGAGGTTCCTCAACCTCTAGGTCTTAGTGCAAGTGGGAGATTGTTGGTGTATATGCCCTGAGACCTAGTATTCGTCCACTTGTGTACTGCTTCACTCTAATATTTATATATCAATCTGGCATTGTCATTATCGTTGTTTGTCTACATCTGTGATTATGTACTTACATGATAATGTCCCTGGAGACAGATTAGATCTGTGCTCAAAAGATTGTCCCTAGTTGATGTGCCTTAGCGGATAAGGGATAGCTATGGTACTTGAGAGACTGGTATATGGGCTGGTTAGGCACGCGATGCTAACGCAGACATATGGGTATTTCAGTGGTGGATATACTGGACAGACCCGCTGTGAGGCAATGGCTTTGTGTCATGAGTTATCCTTATAAGTGATAGGAGATGCATTGATCCTTAGACTTGAGGTCATTGATTCTTCTATATGGTTAGGGACATGCTTTTATGCAACCTAATGCCTCGCCGTAGTTGGGAGGTTATAACGGTTGTCATTGAGTATGTCACGACCCATATGAGAAGGTCAATAGACAGATTGAGGATTTGCCCCTTCCTGAGGGAAGCATGATATTCATGGAGGCCCTCTATGGTTCTATGACTAAAAGTGTATGGCCATACCCAGGTGAAGACCTGATTTAGTCATGACCATGTGATTGGGTGAAAACAAGTGATGACACACTTGTCCAATCGGATATTAGTTTGGCAAAGGGACTGTAATGCATTTGTACCTAGTCGCGATGATGGGAATGTCGATGTCGATATCTATTCCGATGACTTGGGTAGCAGTGATGGACTGCTAGGTGCTAGTCACTGCTTGTGGTGACCTTCGGTCAGCACTGCCAACGTCAAAGGAACCTACAGGGTCGCATACCAAGATACTCGAGTTCTCGTATTGATCGGGTAGCCTATAGATCGAGTTATTGGATAACTCGGATCTATTTGGGATATTTCATCAGTAGCAATGGGCCTGATGAGATGGAAGAAACTTATTGGAGCCAACTTCTATTTTTTGCATATTGACCATATTAACCATGGTTAGGCTCATTTGACCTTGGGTTAAATTGGATTGGATCCAATGGATTGGTTAATATGCATAATAGACTTTGGGCTAGGCTCATTGCTTAGTTGGGCTCAATAATAAGTAATGCTAAAAGGGTAAAATGGGGATAAATCTTATCCCAGTGGCGCCTAGGGGCCCAATGGGGATAAGTTGCGCAATTTGCTTCATAAGGAAGCAATTGGCACCTCCCCCTTGTTCCTTGGATGGAAGGCTTGACTTGAGGTAAATATGGCTTGATTGGTATCTTCCAAGTGATTGATTGAGATTGGATTTTAATATAAATCACATGAGATACTAATTGGATTGTGATATGCACAAGTGTGGCTAATTATTAACATAATTAGAATCCTAATTGGATTAGGATTTTTGCCTAAGCCTTAATAGGCAAACTATCATGATGCCTTGACTTGGTCTAGGCGCATGGATAGAGTTAATGCCTCTTTAGGCATGTAGTGGGCGCATATCTTAATACTTGCTTAGGCAAGAAATAGGCGTATATTGGAGAGAAGATTTAATTAAGATAATTGATTGAATAATCTCCCTAATTAATGCACTAATTGTCAACCCTTGCCATCTACCCAAACCGCCTTCATGCTCTTATAAAAGAGCCCCTTGTCGCCACCTCTTGTAATATTAATGCCTTAGAGAGGTGGAGTCAAGTGGGAGGGCGAAAGGCTTGGAGTTCTTGGAGCGCTTCTCTTCCTCTTCCATCAAGGCCGCAAGCAAATCTTTGCCTCTCCTCCTTTAGCGCAAGAGAAGCAAAGAGTTTGGCGGCATCTCCTCTTCCTCCTCTACTCTTGGCGCATATTCATTGAAGGTGGCGCAAGATTTGAAGGAAGTAACAGAAAGGCATGGATCTTCTTCCCGAGGCTAGCACTAGGCGTGGAAGAAGAGAGCTCGAGGAATCTGTGTGTGAGAGACTGCAGAGGGCGAACCCTTAGGCGCCTACCTCGACATCGGCTTCTCATCTTGCTCTTAAGGTACTTTCTATCTCATCGTGTCGATTCCCTCGCAATATGATCTTCACTGGGTTTTTGGGACTGGCCTGTTTCGGGGATATTATTCCGCTGCATATGTAATCTCTGTAGTGCAAAAAATTATAAAATATCCCCGGGGTTTCCTAACAATAACACAATTCTAATCAAATCAATCTATAAAAATCATGACAAAGTTTTAAGACAATAGATTTAATCCATCAATCATCAACGGGCTACACCCGTAATCCCGAAATAAGGTTTACACGTTCATGTGTATAGAAAACTGCACGTTCATCGATAAAAATCGCATGAAAACCTAAGAAGATTATAGGAAATCGCTAGACAAGTAATTAGAAAAGCTTCACCTCGATCTGGAGTTCAAGATGAAGCATCCAATTCTTCCTTTGCGCAACTTTCCTGATTTAATTATGCTCTGGAATTGATTTTCGCCGTCGCCGCCGCCGCCTTTCATTTTTGTCCGTCGAAGCCTCCGAAACCCTTCCAAAATCCTTCCATTTATAGTCTAATCAGTGTAAAACCCATCTAGGAAGGTTTCTGGAGAGTTTGGTTCAATTCTTGTTCGATTTGGAGTCGAATCGAGTGAGAAACCTAAGGGGGCAGAAACTTCACCGCCTGTAATGTGTTTACGGCTGTGGCCATAATTTTTTCTGTACATAAGGCTCTTTTTACACATAAAGTTTCACGGACCGTGAAGAATTCACGGCTTCACCGGTGAAATTCTCTGTAGACTTCTATACTTAGCCGTTTTTTCGCCCATCGAATGCCAAAATTACGGCCGATTCAATAATTACTGATAAGGCCGTGAAAGTCACGATCTACACAAATTTCACTCCAAATTTGACGTGCGAGCTCGTAATCTCATCGGGAATCGTGCTATGGCTTCAAAACTCATAAAATCCATTATTTTTATGTCATTTTACTTACATTTTCATAAAAACTAAGAAAAGTGAAGATTATATCCCAAGTGAAGTAAAAACACTAAAAATTGATTAAAATCATTCAATTAAGCCCAAAATATCATCTAAAATATAGGCAAAAATGTGATGTAAATGCAACTCATCAGAATACCCTAGACTTGAAACTTTGCTTGTCCTCAAGTAATACTTTGATATGTATAAAGAATGTAAAGATAAGAAACACTTCTTTGTTCTCCCTTTAATAATGTCCTTAGTCAACAATTTAAGCAATCAATTTTCAGAACTCAAGTAATTTAAGAAAAATCATTAAAGAGATAAATTGTCAAGAGTTTACAATCCAAGAAAGATAAAACTCAAAATTCATGTCATAATATTCATCTTTCATGTATTAAGCATCAAATACTCTAGACTAAATAAATCTTCTTACTTAATAGATAGAAATTTACTTCAAGTCATTAATTGATTTTTAAAGATAAGAGATTTTTATAGCATTTTGGTCTCTAAACTATCATGTGCTCTTTTTGTTAACAACATAACTGATAGTCCTAATCATAAGTTCAGCAGAGTTGTCCAGTTGATACGTCCGCAAGTGCTCAGATTTATCGAAGTAATAAAAACATCATTCCCAACGAGGATCTGGTGGTCAAGTATCGATTACACGGTCGATCTATATCTAGACAATTCGAAGTGTGGTTTTTGTTTTGTTTGGAAACTTCTAAATACAAATAAAAGAAATAGAGACAACATTTTGGGGAAAAATCAATTCGGATAAAATCAGAACTCGGGGTTTCACCACATTGACAAATGTGAATTTAGTAAGAATAAATCTTTAAACAGAAAATTATAGTATTGAAAGGGATTTTTCCTAAGGTACAGATTACCTCCTCCTGAAGCGTAATCCGGTATCTAATTACGCTAACTTACTACTCTCATGACAGTTAATGTTACTAGACCCATTAAGTTCTATGAAAAAAACCATATAAATACTTCAAACGAATCCGATCACGGCCCGTGATCGGATTCATAGGTTTGAAAAGAATAGTTCCGATGTTCCGATTCACCTCCTGGTCTTTCTCGCAACGTCAAATCAAATCAATTCTATAAAAATCATGACAAAGATTTAAGACAATAGATTTAATCAATGAATCGTCAATGGGCTACACTCCTAATCTCGAAATAAGGTTTACACGTTCATGTTTATAGAAAACAACATTTTCATCAATGAAAATCGCATGAAAACCTAAGAAGATTATAGGAAATCGCTAGACAAGTAATTAGAAAAGATTCACCTCGATCTAGAGATCAAGATAAAGCATCCAATTCTTCCTTTGTGCAGCTTTCCTGATCGAATTATGCCCTGGAATTGATTTTCACCACTGCCACTGCCGCCACCGTTCATTTTCATCTGTCGAAGTCCCTGAAACCCTTCCAAAATCCTTTCTTTTATAGTCTAATCAGTGTAGAACCCATCTACGAAGGTTTCGGAAGAGTTTGGTTCAATTCTGGTTCGATTTGGAGTCGAATCGAGTGAGAAACCTAAGGGGGCAAAAACTTTCACCGCCCGTAATGTGTTTACGGCTGAGGCCGTAATTCTTTCTGTACATAAGGCTCTTTGTACACAGAAAGTTTCACGAATGGTGAAGGATTGACGGCTTCACCCATGAAATTTTCTGTGGACTTTTATACTTAGCTATTTTTTCGCCTTTCGAATGCCAAAATTACGGCCGATTCAATAATTACGGCCAAGGTCGTGAAAGTCACGATCTTCACTATTTTCACTCCAAATTTGACGTGGAGTTCGTAATCTCCTTGGAAATCATGCTATGGCTTCAAAACTCATAAAATCCATCATTTTTATGTCATTTTACCTACATTTTCATAAAAACCAAGAAAAGTGAATATTCTATGTCAAGTGAAGTAAAAACACTAAAAAGTGAATAAAATCATTCAATTAAGCCCAAAATATCATATAAAATATAGGCAAAAATGTGATGTAAATGCAACTCATCGGATACTGCATGTGTTGCTGTTGCTGTAGGAGTTTTGACTCTCTCCTTGCCTTCTGGACTTCTATTAGAACTAGATCATTGCTAATATGTACCTTCACTTACTAAAAACATTGTATCCATTCCTTGCTTGGCAAAGAAAGGATTTAAGTTTGAAATAAAGGAGAACTCTTATTCTTGTTGGGGTATGCCCTTAAGGCTAATGTTTGAGGCCTGTGGGAATGTATCAGTATCATGTAATAAACTCTTAAGTTTATAAAGGCATGGTTGTTATTCAGTTAGCTTCATTGTCTGCTGCAATATATGTTCTTCTGAATAATGTCTCAAAGCTGTTCAGCTGGGCTGACATGCTATTAAGTCCTTAGTCGATGTATCTTGGTGAACATGAGACAGCCTTGATATGGTTAAGACTAATATGTGTTCTAATCTTATAGGATGCTTCGAGCATGGAATAAGATGTAGACTCATGGGTACATGGGATGTACTGGACAGACCCTACTAGGATGTTCAATTGTTTGTCACAATGTGAATATTCCTTGGATATGACAAGTGGCACATTTCCTCTGACTTGAGATCACTTGTGTTTTCTAAATGATGATTGTCATTGTTTTGAGATAGTTCAATATCGTTTGAAACATAATGATTATAGACTATCTTGGATGGTGAGCTTGAGTCAGGTTAGAGCATTAGTGATAGACAAAGGATTGCCGTCTCCTTGTTTAAGGAGTGTGATGTTCTAAAGGGGCCCCCTGGATGAGATGATTGAGAAAAGTGTATGGCCATACCCAGGTGACAGTGTTCATCTGATCTAATCATGCTCATCATATTGGAGTTACGAGCTTGACAGGCTTGTCCAATAAGAACATCCAGTGGCAAAGGAAATATGCATGCCTTGTGAATTGATTCACACTTGTGCTGTTTTTGGGTGTAGTCTTGGAAGACTCTTTCCTTTATATCGGGAGACAGTGATGTGTTGCTAGATACCTCTCACTGGTCGTGATAACGTGAGTTATCGTTACCGACGCTTAAAGGAAACCCTCAGGGTCGCACAATTTGATGATATGGCTTACTTAAGTCAGATCGTGTGGACTGAATTGTTCGGGTTCAGTTTAAAGGGATTTAATCTCTGATTGTAAGTGAGATCTGGTCTGATCATGTTTGATTGATTAGGGCTTGGGATCGGTAAGCTTCGATCGAGAGAACGGATGCTAGATCGGTCAGATCAGAAGCATCAAGAGATCGACGGTCAGATCAAGCACCTTAGGGTTTTTAATGTGATCTGGACTAATTGCTTGGATTATTTGGTTTATAGACCAGACCGAATTGAACCGGCTCTAGATGTGAGCGCTTGGTTCAAAGTAATGAGGAAAATGCGATTGGTTCATGAGGGCATGAACACATGATCGCATGTAAGAGAGGTTGGCTATTTTTAGCAACCACGCCCCCCATGTTTACATGGAGCGCATCTCTTGTTGCCTCAACCTCTAATTCTCGTCGCTCTCTCTCGTAAGAGACTGCTCTTTCACGTCTTGGAGACTCGAGAATCAAGCAAGGAAAGGCGATCTTCTTCCCTTCTCACGCGATCAAAGACACCTAGGAATCTTGCTAGCACAAGATATTCCGTAGGGAGTAAGCGCATCCTCATCTTGTGTGCGCGTCCTAAGGAGGAAATCTTCGTTGCTTTCTATCTTCCAAGGCGCCATCTTTAAATGGCATTGGTATGAATCGCATCTCCTTCTTTCATGTTTTAAAGGTTGATCATATATTGCATGTTTTCGATTCTTGAATCCGCTGCCTATCGAGTTTGCGCCAACTAGGGTTTCGCCCCCCTCTTGAAAGGGGTTCCCTTCAATTGGTATCAGAGCGCAAAGTTTACATGCAAATTTATATGATTGCTTTGATTATGTGTTCCAAGTATTCTAGATCTTCACCATGCGAAATTCATCATGATAACATGTTTCATGCTGAAACTTATTTCATGTTTTACTTGCGCATGTATGTTGGCGCATGTAGTAGTTTTTTCTCAAAAATTATATCATTTGCGCGACTCATTGTAGATCTAAGTTGCGCCTGCATTAAAACCCTTAGACGGGTTATTAGGGTTGAAGTCAACCCCTAAGTTAGATCCAAACATGTCTGATCAGATCATCTGACAGCCTGAATGGGTCGACCAGATAGCACCTTGGCGCAAGCCTATGGTGGCTATAGGTCGACTGCAGACAGGTGTGTAGCGATGTCTGATTGAGACGACTACTGAACGCACCTGAGTTAGGCCCGGGGTCACGCCCGCTTGCCACACCTCAGTGTGGTCGTTCAGCCCTGGCGCATGCATAGTTGACCTTATGGTCGACGCAAGTCAGTTAGGACTTGGTGCATGCAAGGGCAGTGGATCTGACTAGGTTGGATGAGTGGATCCCTAGTAATGGACCGTTGTAAGGTTGTAGGGCAAATAAGGAAAATTAAAATTGATCCTATGGGGTTTTCGAAAATTTTAATTTTTATGGATCACATGGTTATTGATTGATGCATATGCTTGTTTATTTAGTCTTATGTGGGCTGCTCATATTATTTGTGTGCTGTGCTGGGGCCTGCGTGCCTGAATTAAAAAAATTGTAAATTAATTATTGTGATCTGCGCATCACTGTGTTTTAATTTATAAATGTAAGTGACCTGCGTGTCACTCTTGTCTAGATAGTTAAATTTGTAATTTAATTAGACAAGAGCACAAAGCACACTTGGCAGAGGCGCTTGCAGCAAGTGGCTGGACCAGGTGGGAGGTCTAGGGTTCGACCCTAGGACCTGGCGCAATTTCCTGGTGGGCGCATCAGAGCTGCTGATGGCGCTTGGGCCCAGGTTTGGGCCAGATGAGCAGCTAAAGACCCATGAAGAGCAAGTGAAGACTTAAGTTAGGTTAAGGTCTCACTAGGGCTATGGGCTTTTACCACATAAGATTCATGCTTTCTTTTATTGCTTAATATTAGAATTGCATGATTAAATTATCTTCTGCTATCACCATAGGAATTGCATGATAGGCAAGAAGATAAAAGACCGTTAAAATCCAACGCTTAAATATCAAGCTCGTAAGCCTTCTGACGCGAAACCTCACTGTTCTGATTATCGTTGGAGCCGTGTTGTACCCACTCAGTGGGCACGTCCATCTATCTTCAGACGGTGCGGGATTACACCTGTGTGTTACAGAGTAGGGATTTATCCCTTCTCGTTGCTCAGCATAGCACATGGTGGTCCAGGGAGTAGGTCGGGTCAGCTTGACCGTGTAGACTACATATGTGGCGCATATGGTAGCACATGGAGGCAGCCATCTGTGGAGTCAGAGATTGTGTTGTACCAACTCAGTTGGCACAGTCTGCTGGATTGCCCAGATGAAGGGGAATCGCACGGGTTGGCGATCGGCAGTGACTGCCTACCAGAAACTAGTGCTTGTACTCTCTGTGCATCTTATCTCGCCTGAGCGGGACGCGGAGACCAAGTATGAAATCTGGATCCCATCTCACTAAAAGAGTTCTACTCTTTCGGGCTGTTTTGCTGGATTTTTCACGCCTGATAAAATAGTGAGAAAAAGAATCTTTCTTAAGTCCTGATTGATTCTTATACATTGATACTGACCTTGCTGTTCTTGTATTGTTGTAGATACCTGCAGCAACGAACACCATGAACTTCAATGTGCGATCCCTACTGGAAAGGGAGAAGTTTGCTGGGCCGAACTTCTCTGACTGGTTTGGACACCTTAAGATCGTTCTTAAGGCAGAGAGGAAACTGTATGTCCTCGAGACGGCAATACCGCCGCAGCCCGCTCCGAACGCCGCAAGGGCGGTTCGGGAAGCCTATGAAAAGCACGTCAATGATAGCATTGATGTCGCTTGCCTGATGCTAGCGTCTATGACGCCACCGCTGCAGCGTCAGCATGAGGATATGTCTGCTATAGACATGATAGCGAACCTCAAGATGCTGTATGCTGCACAGGCGAGGACTGAACGCTATAATTTGACAAAGCTCTTCTTTCAGAGCAAACTGGCTGAAGGGAGCCCAGTGGGAGCTCACGTGCTCAAGATGATTGGGCACAAGGAGGCTCTAGAGAAACTGGGGCATACCATCAACCAGGAGCTTGCTGTGGACATTATTCTGCAGTCTCTCCCGCCTTCATTCGACGCGTTCATTATTAATTTTAATATGAACAAAATCGATTGTACTCCGGCAGAGCTACTGAATATGCTCTTGACCACTGAGGAGACTCTGAAGGGTAAGCCTTCAACCTCTGTCTTGATGGTTCCTTCTAGGAACAAGAAGAAGGGGAAGAAGGGCAAGGCCCCTGTCAAGAGTTACAGCAAGGCTCTGAAGCAGAAGGTCAAGCGGTCTAAGGAATACAGGTGTTTCCACTGTGGCCAGCTGGGTCACTGGAAAAAGGACTGTAAAGCGCTCCAAGGAGATAAGAGGGGAAGCTTTGCTTCTGGCTCAGGTATATTCGTGACTGAGGTCATGTTTTCTTCTTCTATATCATGGGTGTTGGACACTGCATGTGGAGTTCACATTTGTTCAAATGTACAGGAACTCAAGAGAAGAAGGCAGGTGGGACAGCATGAGGTGGACCTACGCGTTGGAAACGGGGCACGGGTTGCTGCTGTTGCTGTAGGAGACTACTTTATTTCTTTACCATCTGGACTTGTATTGGAACTAAACAGTTGTTACTTTGTTCCCAGTATAACTAAAAATATTATCTCCATTCCTGCTCTTGTCAGGAAGGGGTTTTCCTTTGAATGCAATATTTCAAAGTGTATTTTGTCTTATGATAATATTGTTTATGCAACTGGTTCAATTAACAATGGGTTATTCATGTTGGACATGGAATGTTCAATACAGCAAATTGATATTAAGAAAGCCAAGTATGCTGATGACAGCACCTTGCTATGGCATAGTCGTTTAGGCCATATTAACGAGAAATGCATTAAGCGGTTGCATGAAAATGGACTGCTGGGATCATTCTCCTATAAGGAGATTGATACATGCAAAGCTTGTTTGATGGGTAAAATGACGAAGTCACCTTTTCCTCACAAAGGTCAAAGGGCTTCAGGTTTACTTGACCTTATACACAGTGATGTGTGTGGGCCATTTAGTTTACATGCCAGAGGTGGCTATTAGTACTTCATTACCTTTACTGATGATTTCAGTAGATATGGTTATGTCTATCTGATGAGTCATAAAAGTGAATCTTTTGACAAGTTCAAAGAGTTCAAAAATGAAGTACAGAATCAGCTAGGCCGTAATATCAAGGCACTTCGCTCAGATCGAGGTGGTGAATACCTAAGTCATGCATTTACTGACTATCTAAAGGAGTGTGGGATTATCTCACAGCTCACTCCACCAGGAACACCGCAGTGGAATGGTGTGTCCGAGAGGAGAAATAGAACGCTACTTGATATGGTTCGTTCTATGATGAGTCAGGCTACTCTACCCTACTCCTTTTGGGGTTTTGCACTGGAAACAGCTGCAAAGGTACTAAACCGAGTGCCATCCAATGCAGTTTCCAAGACGCCATATGAGTTATGGTATGGGAAACAGCCAAGCTTGACATTTATCAGGATCTGGGGTTGCGAAGCTTATGTAAAGAAGCTCGCCTCTGGGAAACTAGAGAGCAGATCTGACAAATGTATCTTTGTCGGTTACCCTAAGGAAACTAAGGGTTATTATTTCTTCGATCCCAAGGAGAACAAGGTTTTTGTTGCTCGGACGGCCATATTTCTTGAGAAGGAGTTTCTTCTGCAAGAGGCCAGTGGGAGAGAAATAAAACTGGATGAGAATCCAGAGGAAGGACAAAGTGCTCAAGCAGAGTTGGATGAGCCTGAGCCGGTAGAACAGGTTATTGAACAACCTGAGGCTCAGATATCACGGGAACCGCGAAGATCGGGTAGGATCCGTCGACAGCCTGAGCGCTATGACGGAGTCTACATCATTGACAATGATGAACCCCTCACTTATGCGGATGCGGTCGGTGGACCGGAGTCAGCGAGATGGCTTGAAGCTATGCGCGCCGAGATGGACTCCATGTCAGATAACCAAGTCTGGGATTTGGTTGATCCGCCTCCGGGAGTTATCCCTATAGGCTGTAAATGGATCTTCAAGAAGAAGATTGACATGGATGGTAACGTGGTTACCTATAAAGGCAGGCTAGTTGTGAAAGGTTTCAAACAAATCTACGGGATAGATTATGATGAAACTTTCTCACCTGTAGCCATGTTTAAGTCTATTCGGATTCTTTTCGCGATAGCTGCATATTATGATTATGAGATTTGGCAGATGGATGTGAAAACAGCTTTCCTTAATGGAAATCTGGATGAGGATGTGTATATGACACAACCAGAGGGTTTCACTAATCCAGCAGATCGTCATAAAATATGCAAGTTAAAGAAGTCCATTTATGGACTTAAACAAGCATCAAGAAGCTGGAATATTCGTTTTGATGAATCAGTTACTGAATTTGGTTTCATCAAGAACGAGGATGACCCGTGTGTATATAAGAGGTTTAGTGGGAGCGTGATTACTTTCCTAGTCCTCTACGTCGATGACATCTTGATCATTGGAAATGATATTCCTGAAATGCATGCTGTTAAGGCATGGCTAAGGAAATGTTTCCAGATGAAAGATCTAGGAGAAGCAGCCTATGTGTTAGGTGTGAAGATCTACAGGGATAGATCTAAGAGGCTTCTCGGGCTGTGCCAGAGTACTTACATCGAAAAGGTCCTGGAGAGATTTCATTTAGAGAATTCTAAACGAGGATATCTTCCAGTCAGACATGGTCTGAATCTTTCGAAGAGTCAGTGTCCACAAACACAGACTGAGAAAGATGAAATGGACAATACGCCTTATGCTTCGGCTATTGGTTCCATTATGTATGCGATGTTGTGTACTCGCCCAGACGTTGCTTACGGGTTAAGCGTAACCAGTCGTTTCCAAAGTAATCCAGGTGTGGCGCACTGGATTGCAGTCAAGAACATCTTAAAATATCTGCGGAGGACCAAAGATATGTTCTTGATATATGGTGGTCAGGAAGAACTCAGTATTGAAGGATATACTGACGCTTCGTTCCAGTCTGACCAGGATGATTTCCGATCGCAATCAGGCTATGTTTTTAGCTTGAATGGAGGTGCAGTGGTGTGGAAAAGTTTCAAACAGTCAACTGTTGCTGATTCTACAACAGAAGCCGAGTATGTTGCAGCCTCGGAAGCATCCAAGGAGGCAGTGTGGATTCGTAAGTTCGTGAGAGAACTTGGTGTCATTCCTTCGAGTGCAGATCCTTTGGTTATCTTTTGTGATAACACTGGAGCAATCGCACAAGCAAAGGAACCACGGTCGCACCAGAAGTCCAAGCACATACAGAGACGGTTTCACTTGATCCGGGAGATCATTGATCGTGGCGAGATCAAAATCTGCAAGGTACATACAGATGACAATCTGGCAGACCCGCTTACCAAGCCTCTGGCGCAGCAGAAGCATGAGAAGCACTGTAATAATATGGGTTTGAGATTTCTCAACCATTAGATTAAGTGCAAGTGGGAGATTGTTGGGGTATGCCCTTAAGGCTAATGTTTGAGGCCTGTGGGAATGTATCAGTATCATGTAATAAACTCTTAAGTTTATAAAGGCATGGTTGTTATTCAGTTAGCTTCATTGTCTGCTGCAATATATGTTCTTCTGAATAATGTCTCAAAGCTGTTCAGCTGGGCTGACATGCTATTAAGTCCTTAGTCGATGTATCTTGGTGAACATGAGACAGCCTTGATATGGTTAAGACTAATATGTGTTCTAATCTTATAGGATGCTTCGAGCATGGAATAAGATGTAGACTCATGGGTACATGGGATGTACTGGACAGACCCTACTAGGATGTTCAATTGTTTGTCACAATGTGAATATTCCTTGGATATGACAAGTGGCACATTTCCTCTGACTTGAGATCACTTGTGTTTTCTAAATGATGATTGTCATTGTTTTGAGATAGTTCAATATCGTTTGAAACATAATGATTATAGACTATCTTGGATGGTGAGCTTGAGTCAGGTTAGAGCATTAGTGATAGACAAAGGATTGCCGTCTCCTTGTTTAAGGAGTGTGATGTTCTAAAGGGGCCCCCTGGATGAGATGATTGAGAAAAGTGTATGGCCATACCCAGGTGACAGTGTTCATCTGATCTAATCATGCTCATCATATTGGAGTTACGAGCTTGACAGGCTTGTCCAATAAGAACATCCAGTGGCAAAGGAAATATGCATGCCTTGTGAATTGATTCACACTTGTGCTGTTTTTGGGTGTAGTCTTGGAAGACTCTTTCCTTTATATCGGGAGACAGTGATGTGTTGCTAGATACCTCTCACTGGTCGTGATAACGTGAGTTATCGTTACCGACGCTTAAAGGAAACCCTCAGGGTCGCACAATTTGATGATATGGCTTACTTAAGTCAGATCGTGTGGACTGAATTGTTCGGGTTCAGTTTAAAGGGATTTAATCTCTGATTGTAAGTGAGATCTGGTCTGATCATGTTTGATTGATTAGGGCTTGGGATCGGTAAGCTTCGATCGAGAGAACGGATGCTAGATCGGTCAGATCAGAAGCATCAAGAGATCGACGGTCAGATCAAGCACCTTAGGGTTTTTAATGTGATCTGGACTAATTGCTTGGATTATTTGGTTTATAGACCAGACCGAATTGAACCGGCTCTAGATGTGAGCGCTTGGTTCAAAGTAATGAGGAAAATGCGATTGGTTCATGAGGGCATGAACACATGATCGCATGTAAGAGAGGTTGGCTATTTTTAGCAACCACGCCCCCCATGTTTACATGGAGCGCATCTCTTGTTGCCTCAACCTCTAATTCTCGTCGCTCTCTCTCGTAAGAGACTGCTCTTTCACGTCTTGGAGACTCGAGAATCAAGCAAGGAAAGGCGATCTTCTTCCCTTCTCACGTGATCAAAGACACCTAGGAATCTTGCTAGCACAAGATATTCCGTAGGGAGTAAGCGCATCCTCATCTTGTGTGCGCGTCCTAAGGAGGAAATCTTCGTTGCTTTCTATCTTCCAAGGCGCCATCTTTAAATGGCATTGGTATGAATCGCATCTCCTTCTTTCATGTTTTAAAGGTTGATCATATATTGCATGTTTTCGATTCTTGAATCCGCTGCCTATCGAGTTTGCGCCAACTAGGGTTTCGCCCCCCTCTTGAAAGGGGTTCCCTTCAATTCTTTCTCATTTGCAAACATGTTTTAGGGGAAGGGTACTCTATGCAATGGGTTTTATGTCTTCGACATGGATAGTTCTATTTGTAACATAAATAACAAAAGGATCAAACTGAGTGGTTCAGTTGGTGCCTTCCTATGGCATTGTCGATTAGCCCATATATATGATATGGTCCGCAAGTGCACGGATTTATCGAAGTAATAAAAAAGATATCATTCCCAATGAGGATTACGTAGTTAAGTACTAACTCTTCGACTTGTTTAAATTTAGGCAAAACTAACAAGTGGTTGTGTTGAACTTCTAAACATGAACAATTCAAAAGCAGCGTCAAAGAGGATTCAAATTCTAAAAGATCGGGTTGTCATGGGTTCACCATACTGACAAGTATGAATCGTTTAAAGATAACTCAATCAACAGAAAATATTTATTATGAAAGGAACTTTTCCTAATGTATATATTACCTCCTCCCGAAGCGTAATACGGTACTTAATTACGCTAACTCCCTACTCTCGTGATAGTTAACGGAACAAAGCCCATTAAGTTCTATGAAAAGCTGGTTAAATCCTTCAGACGAATCAAATCTACTCCCGTGATTGGATTTGTATGTTCGATTAAAATAGATCGGATGTTGCAATTCACCTCCCGGTACTTCTCGCAACGTCTAATACGCAATTATACTTGGCCAAGGTAAATTATGAAGTAAGCACAACTTCAATCAAATCATGACAATATAATCATATAGAAAGAGCATGAATATAGATCGATTCATAATTGTCAGCGGGCTAAGCCCATAATCCCGAAACGAAGATGTACTCACTCATGTTCTCAAAGGAAAACATGTTTTGTATGATGAACAAGTAGGAATCATATAAAATTTCCAAAGAAATCACTAAAACAACAATTTAACGTGCTTCCTCTCGATCTAACGATGAAGATGAAGTAATCAAACTGATCTTTTTCCTAAAATTTTGCCGGAATCTGCTCAGTAATTGAGTTTCGCCCTTTGTCACCACCGCTGATGTTCTTCATCCCAAAAGACCCCCTTTTTTCTCAAAAAATATGATCTTTTATAGCTGAACTGGTTCGGAACCCCTCATCGAATGTTTCTGCAAAGTTTGGTTCAAATCTGGTTTGAATCAGGAAAGAATCGAGTGAAAAACTCGTCGGGTGGACGTTTTCACGGTCTGTAACATGTTCACGGCCACGGTCATAAATGTCTCTATGTTTACAGGTCATAAATGTCTCGTGAAAGTTTCTGTGCATTCCCATACTTAGCTGTTTTTTGCCTTTCGCTCGACGCCAAAATTACGATCGACACCATAATTATGGCTAAGGCCGTAAATATAGAAATCTTCACTATTTTCGCTCCAAATTTGATGTGTAAGCTCGTGATCTTCTTGGGAATCGTATTATGGCTTCAAAACTCTTGAAAATCTATCATTTTTTCGCCGTTTTACCTATATTTTCAATAAAACCAAGAAAGGTGAATATTTGTTGACAAGTGAAGTAAAAACACAAAAATTAGCATAAAATCATTAATTAAGCTCAAAATATGATCTAAAATTTAGGCAAAAATGTGGTGTACATATAACGCTGATGTGTACTTTACTATACTAATAACCGCATGCGTGACGGCTTTGTCGTAGTAGTAAATACGATGTCGATCCCACAGGACAGTAATCAAGCACCGAGTGATTACGAATTAATAGCTAGACAATTGGGTAAATGTTTTTGAGTTTTTATAAAATAAATCAAACTACAACTAAATACAATTGCTAGCCGAATCAAGCAAGTGAAAGTTTTGGATGGAAAACAAGGTTTAGAGACATCAAAACTTCGAGCGCATCTCGTTGATGGATCTTAAACTCAAACAAGATAAAATCACAACAACGCAATTTTAAAAGTGTTCAAGGAAATATCTAATGGTATAGATTACCCTCTTTCGACGGCATAATTTGGTATCAATTTAGATCGGCGTCCTACTTTCGTGGCTAACCGGACCTAGATTTATCTATTGGGTTCAGAGATATTATAAAGTTCCTCACACAAATCTGGCCATAATTCTTGACCTCTCACAGCATGTTCGATAAGGTAGATCTAGCATCGCAGTTCACCTTTCGGTCCTTCTTACGGCCCCCAAGAAAAGTAATTGCATGATCAAGGCAATACTAGCAATAATACAGCACAGGTCGAATAAACACAAGATAAAATTTTTATTGCTACGAGAAAACAAGTTCGAAACTAAGATCCAAACAACTAAAATACACCCTTGTTCCGATAAAGAAAATTAGGCTATCATAGCATCGATTCAGTACAAATCCCTAAAGGAACATAAGAAACTAAAGAGAAGATAGAAGAAAGAGGAAGCAAACTCTCTGCATAAGCATTGTAACATTCCTTCAAGTCTTCTATAATGATGGGCACTATTCCTTCCTCCTCCCTTGTTGTCACCAAGAACTTCCCATTGCAAAACTCACTAGCCCCCCTTGAGCCCCAACTGTGCGCTGCTTTCTTTAGCGAATTTAGCCCCTTTATATAGAATCCTGGTGCCCCTTGGAATTCTGAATTAAATCCTGGAATTAAATTCTCCATTATGGCTCCTAGTGGTGTGTCTTTTCATATTCGGAATTTAATTCCCATAATGACACTTGATGGCTAATAAATGATCTAGATAACTCTTGCATTTATGACTCTTTGATAAATTCCGGATTTTTGACTGTAACAGTAATGCATTAATTGCAGTCTTTTTAATTCTTGTAACCTTCAGACAATTAACGCTCATTTAATCCTTGACGGCTATAATAAATTCCGACGACTACGGATAAACTTTTGTAGAGGCCGTGAGATTTCAGTCGTGAGGAAGATTATGGCCATGCCCATAATTTTTGAAATTAATTCCATTTAAAGCCAAACTCCTTGTTAAGATTCTTGATTCACTTGAATATGTAAATATACGTTCAAAATAGCTCTGAGAGTGAGTGAAATGTCCTGTATTCAAGCAAACATGACAAGCAGTGACGCTTCTGAAGAAAGTCGATGAAATAAGTAGGAAAGAGAAGTAAAATCATGAAAATATGTCTCAATTCGCAATTAAATATAGGTCTAAAGGACGATATAAATACGAGATATCAAAGATATGAAACACATCAAAATACCCTAGACTTAGAATTTTGCTTGTCGTCAAGCAATACATTAATATGAATTAAGAATGTAAAGATAAGGAACACTTAATTGTTCTGCCATCAATAAAGTTCTCAGTCTACATTTCAAGCAAGCAACTTTTCAGAACTTAATTAATTTAAGAGAAATCATAGTAAAAATAAACTATCAAGAATTTACAATCCAAGAAAGATAAAATCCACAAGTCATGTTATAATGTTGATTCAACACATATCAAGCATCAATTACTTTCAAGCTTAATAAATCTCCTTTAATCAACAGATAGAGAATCACTTCAAGTTACTTGGTGAAGCTATAGATAAGAGATTTTTTAGTGCAATTTGGTCCTTAAATTGTTATGTGCCATAACATTGTTTAAAGTATACTGCATAATAGTATAATTTAACTCATGGTCTCGATCTTAAGTTAGAGGAATTTTCCACTTAGCCTACAGCTTTCTCTTTTTGTCAATTTTTTTTAGACTTCAACTCATGTCTTTGGTACCACTGCCAATTTTTCGCAGTGCCAAGTAGAGGAGTCATTTTTTTTCGATCAAATCTAAATATGGAAAAAGCCGGTCAGTGTCAACCCATAACCTTAGATTATGCAACAAGAGGAGTTGGAGCAAATCTCAAATTAAATATACATATCACTGAATTTCTATCCTTAAAAATCACTATTAAATCAAAGGAAGATAAATTAAACTTAAAGTATAAAGATCACTATGCACATGTTGTTTAAACATACAACAATTCTTATATAAACTTTATCAATACCATAATTGATCTTACTCAACAATTTAAGTCTTCATGAAATCTCAAAAATTCTCTAAGTCATCAAATTAAATGCCCAAAATGCCTCCGAAGTCCAACATCGAGGATAAAACAATCTTAAACATTCAAAATTCATATCTATAAAACTTTGAGGGACTAGCAAAACATGAAAGAGGATACCCTAGATATTCAAATTATATCAAAAGCATAAAATATAACTCAGAAAAATCAGGAAAACATACCATATCGTAGATATTCAAATTTTACATGGTAATCAAGTTTCAAATATCAAATACCGTCATTTTTTATCATCCAAATCACAGTTTACCATGCATAGTTACTATTCACTCTAAATATCAAAAAATATATATCAACTTCAATCTAAAATGTAATAATTTATCAACATAGCATCAAAAATCATCATATAGCATCCCAAACACACGATGAATACCGAATATATACAAAACCGTCCTATTCACACAATGTTCAACATCCTTAGGTCCAAGACCGTCATGTATGTACAATATCAGGTCTAATGTCATTTGTCTAAGTAAAATACCAAAATGAATCACATAATATCTAGATACAATGCACACACAAATAAAACATACAAATGTTGTGTGTGGTCATATCGGCATCCAGTCTACTAAATCCTGTGCACATGTAAGATAAATGTGAGATCTCCTACATAATATCAAAGAATATTCTTAAATGCATAAAAATTGATGTAGGGACATCTTCAAGGGTTAATTATGCGTGACATCATTTTGGAGAATTGTTGCATTTTGTTATCTTTGAACTTGTTAATTTCAGCATGTTGCAAACCTTATTTAAAATTCAGCATTTGATGTTATGTTGTAGTTAGGATTTTGCCTAGGATTTATTTTCCAAGTCTTTATTTTATTTTGTAGTGAATGTATTAGGTTGTTTTAGCCTAGGTTTTGCACACATGTATTGCACATGCAGGCACCTAGCTCCTCCCCAACATCATCGTGACCGTAGCATGTTTACAAGCACAATTTTGATCAAGACCAATATCAGCCGTGAAGATCAAATGCCTTCAAGATTACCGATCTAACATCCATTCTCTCGATCGAAGCTTACCGATCTCAAGCCCTAATCAATCAAACATGATCAGACTAGATCTCACTTACAATCAGAGATTAAATCCCTTTAAACTGAACCCAAACAATTCAGTCCACACGATCTGACTTAAGTAAGCCATATCATCAAATTGTGCGACCCTAAGGGTTTCCTTTAAATGTCGGTAACGATAACTTACGTTATCACGATCAGCGAGGGGTATCTAGCAACACATCACTGTCTCCCGATATAAAGAAAAGAGTCTTCCAAGACTACACCCAAACCACAGCACAAGTGTGAATCCACTTCACTAGGCATACATGCTTCCTTTGCCACTGGATGTTCTTTATTGGACAAGCGTGTCAAGCCTGTAACTCCAATATGATGAGCATGATTAGATCAGATGAACATAGTCACCTGGGTATGGCCATACACTTTCTCAATCATCTCATTCAGGGGGGCCCCTTTAGAACATCACACTCCAAACAAGGAGACGGCAATCCTATATCTATCACTAGTGCCCTAACATGACTCATGCTCATTATCCAAGATAGTCTATAACCATTATGTTTCAAATGATATTGAACTACCTCAAAACAATGACAATCATCATTTAGAAACACAAGTGATCTCAAGTCAGAGGAAATGTGCCACTTGTTGCAAACAAGGATTATTCACATTGTGACAAGCAATTGAATATCCTAGTAGGGTCTGTCCAGTACATCCAATGTACCCATGAGTCTACATCTTATTCCATGCTCGAAGCATCCTATAATATTAGAACACATATTAGTCTCAATCATATCAAGGCTGTCTCATGTTCACCAAGATATCTCGACTAAGGACATTACAGCATGTCAGCCAAGCTGAACAGCATTGAGACATTATTCAGAAGTATACATATTGCAGCAGATAATGTAACAAACTAAATAACAACCATTGCTTTTATAAACATAAGAGTTTATACATGATACTGAAAGAATCCCAAGGCCTCAAACATTAGCCTTAAGGGCATACCCCAACACTCCAAGGTGTATGCGCCAAGAGGAAGATGAGGAGAAGGAAGTCGCCAAACACCACCAAGTTCCTCACGACAAGAGGAAGGGAAGAAGGTGTGTTGCGGCTAGGGTTGGATGGAAGAATTGAGCCACTAGCCTCTTGCTCTCGCCCTCAATTTTGATCATGCCTCAAGGAGAGATTAGTATCATGAGGGGAGGCATCTATGGCTCTATTTATAGAGCAAGAGCCGGCTGAGTGTGTGGCCACAATTCAATTTGAGTGGGCGGCTAGGAGAGGGTTTAGGAGTTTAATTATTTTAGGAATTAACCAAGTCCTAATCCAATTAGGACTCTAATTAATTGTTTAAATAATTAAATCCTAATCTAATTAGGATTCTAATTAATCATGATCAGTCCTAATCCAATTAGGACTCAAGTGGGCGACTTGATCAAGGTCCAAATTAAATTTTGAATCAAGTCCTAATCCAATTAGGACTCTAATTATTTATTTAATTAATTAAATCCTAATCCAATTAGGACTCTAATTAATTCAAATAAATCAGTCCATTTAATCCAACAAAAATAGGACTCTAATTAATTAATTAATTAGCCCCTATTTTATCATGATTAATTAAACACACATGAGGTATAGGCGCTAACCCTAGTCTAACTAGGGTTAAGCATGCGCCATCTCTTTTCTTCTCCTTAAGCCCATTAAGCCCAACTTTTCAATGGGCCCAGCCCAATGTCCATTATGCATGTTAACCAAGCCCATGGATCCAATCCAATTTAACCCTAGGTCAAATTGGGCTAACCATGGTTAATATGCCGTAAATGGAAGTTGGCTCCAACAAATCTCTTCCATCTCATCAGGCCCATTGGCGCTGATGAAATCTCCAGAATAGATCCGAGTTATCCAATAACTCGATCATAAGGCTTCCCGATCAATACGAGAACTCGAGTATCAAGGTGTGAGACCCTTTTGATTCCTTTGACGTTGGCAGTGCTGACCCATGGTCACCACAATCAGTGAGTGGCACCTAGCAGTGCATCGCTGCTACCCAAGTCATCGGAATGGATATCGACATCGACATCCCCATCATCGCAACCAAGTACAGATGCATTACAGTCTCTTTGCCGAACTGATATCCGATTGGCCAAGTGTGTCACCACATGTTTCTATCCAATCTCATGGCTATGACTAAATCTGGTCTAACCTGGGTATGGCCATACACTTTCAGTCATAGAACCATAGAGGAGCTCCATGGATATCATGCTTCCCTTAGGAAGGGGCAAATCCTATGTCTGTGCATTGACCTTCTCATATGGGTCGTGACATGCCCAATCACAACTGTTATTACCTCCCAACTACGGCAAAGTGTTTGGTTGTATCAAAGCATATCCCTAACCACATAGAATGACCAATGACCTCAAGTCAATGGATCAATGCATCTCCTATCACTTGTGAGGATAACTCGTGACACCAAGTCATTGCCTCACAGCGGGTCAGTCCAGTATATCTACCACTGATATACCCATATGTCTGCATTAGCACCTCGTGCCTAACCAGCTCATATACCAGTCTTACAAGTACCATAGATGTCCCATATCCAGTAAGGTACATTGACTAGGGACAATAGTTTGAGCATAGATCCAATCTGTCTCCAGGGACATTATCATATAAGTACATGTTCGCAGATGTAAACAAATAATGATAACGACAATGCCAATATGATATAAATATCAATGTCAAGTAGTACAAGTAACGATCCAGAATTAGGTCCTTAGGGCATATACACCAACACCGGGAACCGAGATGACCTCCACACCCTTGGCTTACCACCGGAGCCTCCACATGCTTCAATTTTAATTCTCCGGAGGAGAATTCTTCACCCCCAGAGATAGCTGATGTAGGGACATCTTCAAGGGTTAATTATGCATGACATCATTTTGGAGAATTGTTGCATTTTGATATCTTTGAACTTGTTAATTTCAGCATGTTGCAAACCTTTTTTAAAATTCAGCATTTGATGTTATGTTGTAGTTAGGATTTAGCATAGGTTTTATTTTCCAAGTCTTTATTTTATTTTGTAGTGAATGTATTATCTTGTTTTAGCCGAGGTTTTGCACACATGTATTGCACATGCAGGCACCTAGCTCCTCCCCAACATCATCGTGACCGTAGCATGTTTACAAGCACAATTTTGATCAAGACCAATATCAGCCGTGAAGATAAAATGCCATCAAGATTAGCACAATTTTGATCAAGACCAATATCAGCCTTTGAAGCCATCAAGACCAATATCAGCCATGGAAGTCAAAACCGCACCCAAATTCAGCCAACTCCGAGTCCAATTCAACCTCACATCAAACCAGTCCAGCTCAAGTTAATACAAGCCAGCCATCTTGCCAAATGGACAACACAGCCAACGGCAACCAAAGCTTTATTCAGCATGCGCAATGGAAGCATCACAGAAAACCAGCAAACAACCTTTTTTACCACCAATGGACGCTCACACATGGAATGCCAAAGGTCACTAAGAAAATGTAGTCGTTGGGAGAGATAGGTTTTAAGCCTGCGTTGTACACTTTGCATTTTTTGTCAAAACCTTTTGAAAACTGAAACCTTGTGTTTGTTCTTGAGTTGAGCTGGCTCCTCGTCGGGTTGAGCATGCTCCCCACCCCGGTTACCAATCCATATCATCCTTCCATCAATGCTCACTTCAATCACTCCCTCCATACCAAGCTGCATACCGTTCCATTGCTGAGATTGTGCTACTGTTCCATTGCCGGTCTCAACATCTACTACAAATCACCACTCGGATTGTAGTTAAACCACGCTGAACGCTTCATCATCAACCTTGAGGACGTGCTGCTGAAGGTTTATAAGAGTAGGGAAGAATCAAAGGAGTTCGGCCCCTTCCCTCGAAGTGGCCCAAGGTGCTAGTTTCCTTCTCACTACTGTTAACGCATTATCATCTTATTTGTGTTAGATTTACATACCTAGGGTGATCCTTGGGCTAGGAAAATCTGTTCTTCATAAAAAATGAATTAAAGGCACTTACAAAATCTATCAATCCGTCTCAGTATGCTCGGAATCCTCCTCCTCGTCTCTAGTATGTCGTGTCGATGAGGATGGGAGATGACGCCGTAATAGCTCCTCTATCGTGTGTAATGACTCGAGTGCCCTCGATTGTCCCTACTCAAGGCACGATATGTCATCACACATCCTCCGCTGCTCAGCTCATATCTGCTCTAGAGAAGGGTCTGGTGGTGCTGAGGTAGATGGCCCGACAGAGGTAGACGGCCTATCACTAGCGGATGGCTCGACTAGAGGAACGTGCTTTGGAATCCTCGACGGTGATGGAGGTGAAGCTACCTCTCTAGGACCTCACCGACGAGTGGGATCCATAATCCAGTTATTCTGAACACGAACCATAGTACGGTTCATGTTCAGCAATCACATCGTAATATCAGTACCTTTAAACATCAGATAATATGAGCTCCCAAGCCTCATAATCATCTTAATGGCTACGCAAGCGTCCATATCTAGTCTAGGATTGCCCTTTGCCTCGTTCAAACCTGAAGGGTCAAAACCAAGGGCAAGGGCAATGGTGGTAATCATGCCTCCCATCACCAGGACTCCTCTCCGTGCTCTAGCAGCTTATTAAAAAGTTGATTAAAAGATAAACCTTTTCATGCTCAATAAATTTCTAAAACACAATCATCAATGAAAAATTCCATCAATTGCTTTATAAAACTTCAAGCAAACATATCATTCTTAGAACTCAACCCTCTAGATCCACAATTCAATCAAATAAAATTTTGCAACTCGTATAAAAATTAGAATTTTCAATCTCAAGACTTCACCCAATTTTAGTTCAAATCTATCATGCTTTTGTTTACAGGAATTAGGTTTCCAAGATCTTTTTGCACAGATAATTTTTTTCCCTTTTTTTGGTATTTTGTTTGTTTTTGTAAAGATGACATGTACCCACTTAGATACACACTTTTTAATTTTGACTTCAACCCTTATCTTCGGTACCAGTGTCAATTTTACATAGTGCCAAGTAGAGGAGTCTTATTCTTTTTATCTCTCATTATTTTTCATTCATAGACTTCAACCCATGTCTTAGGTACCACTATCAATTTTACATAGTGCCAAGTAGGGGAGTCTCTCACTATTTTTATGGATCTTGGAATCTTATTTCCCAACAAATAGCAAAATAGACTAAACATCTACTAGGTTGATCAATTGATATCAATTCAGTAATCATGCTCATATGCTCATTTTATTTAAAGGAGTAGTTTCACCTTTAGATTTCATTCATCAAATAATACATCTACCTAAAATTTAATGCATCAACCAATGTCAAATTTCAAAAATAGATATGCATTGAAGAAATAAATCTAACATTATAGTGTTTGTCTCTAATCATTAATTTGAATTTATTCATCATCAATCAATCAAGTCATCAACAATATAAGTCAAGAGTATACTCATCATCATCATCAAATATTACAATATCATATCATCAAATATATATATATATATATATATATATATATATCATATATTGAAGATAAATTATCATAATATCGAAATATCATAATACAACCCCATTGAAATAGTAGAAATCAATATCATAATCATAATACAACCACATCGAAGAGAAAAATAAGCATGTGGTCACATTGGCGTAGAAGCATCAAACTCAAACAATCATGGTCAAAAGTGTAAAATGATAGATTCAAGAGACCACATCGAGTAGAAATCTCAGTGAGTGATACATTCAAAGTAAATCAAATATGCAACCATACAAAATAATCATGAATATGAGAGTGCAAACAATACTCACAAAACTATATCGCAAGCTCTGACTAAAAATACATAAGGCTCAGATCAATAATAGTGTCAGGGTATATGCTGCAAGGTCCAAGGATGTGCCTTTTGAAAATTTTACCAGAACAATTTAAGATACATAAGGCTCAGTCTAAAAATATTCTCCAAAAATAATAATGATAAAAATAATTTTCTCAAGAGAGAATCAGAGATGTTGCCAGAGGTCTGAAGAGGATGTCGGGGGAAAGAGTTCAGCGGCAAGAAGCAGAGGTGAACAGAGGCTAGCTGAAAAGCTACTAGCAATGACGGTGGTGGTGCTGACAGTAGAGTGAGTAATCTCTAGTGGTCTGCTAGAGAATACAATCCTGGAGGTGAGATCGTTGGCCGGTGGGTGCCAGAAATAATGCTGCATAGATTAAAAAAATCAGTCACTAATAAAGAGTCTGCTGTATAAATAATTCAAATCAATGGAAATAGAGGCAGTAGAAGAAGTAAGAGTCTGCTGTGGTGATAATCCAGTGTCGACGGCTGGAAATAGTGATGTCAGAGGCAGATGCAGTGGTGGCTAGAGGTGGAAGACAGTTCCTCTTGAAGAATTCTGGATCAGGAGGCAAAAGAAGCTATAACAGGTAGAAAGCAAACAGAGCAGCAAGTGAATTGTTTTTGAAAAGTAGCTATAACCAAAAATAAGATTTAATGATCCAAAAAGAAAATGGACAGAACCATGTGATAGAATGAAACGCGCTCTTTTCAGATGTATAAAAATTGAAGGATCAAAATCTGTCAGGAATTTAGGGCATCAACAGAAAGAAGGCTACTCAGATTATAAAACTGCAAAAACTACACAAAAGTTAATCAGATTCAAAAAGTTGTCATGTGTCCTAGAATGATCAAGAAATATTTTCATGAAAATAATTAATCCACGAGATAGAACGACACATGTTCTTCATATACCATGCGAAAAATTTGGGTTTCAAGTCATTAAAGTATCTTAAAAAGCTGCAGCAAAAGTGCTAATCAGAATAGTAAAAAAAAAACTGCTGCAGAAATTAATCAGAATAAAAAATATGCTATGTGTTTTAGAATGATCCATGGATTTTAAAATTCAGAAAAAATATCCAGATGATAAACAAAGATGAGTACTTCGTGATGGTGCCAAAGATAAAAAATTTTTGCATTCCAGTTTCTTAAAATCGTAGATAGAAAACACCCAGTCAGATAAGCAGAACGCAGCTTTAAAATTATGGGCGTAAAATTCTTTACAACAGTGCCGTAATGTACAAAAAATATCGGGTCAGAAATATCCAAAACATACGGTACCGTAAAAACCAATACGGTACTGCCGTGAAACTCTAAAAACTCTCGAGAAAGAAAATTATAGAATTACGGCACCGTAAAGAGGATTACGACAGTGACATATTTTGCGCAAAATTTTATTTTCCCTGCAAAAAGAAAAGAAAAATTAATTCTAAAAATAAACTAAAATAAAAGAAACTAAGCTAAATGATAATGCTTGGGTTGCCTCCCAAGATGCGCTAATTTTAGGTCCATAGCTTGACCAAAACTCAAAAATCATGGTGAAACAGATGAATCAGTATCAAAGTAAAGAGCAAACAATTTTCTGCATTTCTTTTGTCCAAAAATTTTAGCCACTAATCCAAAAATCTAGAATTGCATATAAATCACAATCAAAGTGGATTCCTTAAATATGCAGGAATCAAAATCAAAATTTTCAATGATTTTCCTATGTTTGTCAGTAAGCAAAATTATAAGTCCTTTCTTCAAATTTAAATCTTCAATTGCCATAGGACTTTGATCAAAAGATATAAGCATTGGATCATCAAAATAAACTTTTTTTGTCTCAAATTAGATTTTTCAACAAAGCACAATTTTTCAAATACATTAGAAGATTCAACAGTAGATATGGGCAAAGTATCAAAGTGAGCTTCATTCAAATCCTTATCAAGATCCTCAGGTCTAACATCAAATAACTTATAAATTTCAAAATTATCATCAAAATCGAAGTGAGACTGTTCAAAATCAATTTCCCTATACCTTTCCACAAATAATTCATCATCAAAAGAATCAAAATCAGAATCATACAAAAAATCATAATGAGATTTATCAGAATCAATAGAATCAGAGTCAACCACAAAAGATTTATCATTAATCTCAGCAATATCACCAAAATCAAAGTGGGGCTCATCATTGTCTGTAATTTTCAACCCTTTATCAAACTCATCAGATTTAACCATAAATGATACAACATCAAAAGAATCAATTTCATCAAAAGAGGGTTTTTCAAAATCAATTTTCTCAGACTTTTCTACAAACAAGTTATTAGAAGAATCAATTTTACAATCATCAAAATCAGAGTGAGATTCATTAATTTTCACATAAGGCTAAATTTCAAAATAGTAATAATCAAAGGGAGATTTTTTCAAATCAAGTTCTTCAGTTTCAAACTCAAATAAACAAGCTTGCTGTGCTAACTGGGTTTCTAAAATTTCTTTGTGTTCAACCATGTCATCCATTCTATGTTTATGGGTCTCATGTGCCACCTCACTTTGTTTCATGAATTTTTCAAACATCAACTCTAAGCTAGATTTTTCAGTATCCTCAAAGTATGGTTCAGAAGTATAGTTTGAGCAATCATCATAAAAAGAAGTTTGGTGATTTTCCCGTCTAGAATACAATTGATAAGACTGTTTCCATGATAAATTGGGATTTAAAAATTGGCAATCAGAGGTATAATAATCAAAATATCCACAAATATCACATCTAATAGAAGAAGAAGATTTCTTAACAAAGTGCATAAAAGAATTAAACGTATCTTGGAGTGTGCTCAATGAATCATTTTCATACTTACCTTGTGGCATGTATACCTTACTTCTTTGAGATGCCCATGAATTGTGATGAAAAGACATATTTATCAAATCTATCAAGAACAGAAAGATAATCCAACACCAATCAATCAAATTATTTTTTTTTCTGAATATATAACAAAAATAAAAAAATCTAAAACACAAGCAAATTCACAAATTTCAAAAATTCTCAGTTTTGTCACAACTGTGAAAATCCAAAACCTGCAAAAAGAAAAAAATAAAGTTAAATCTAAAACAAATAAAACTTAGTCTAGCAATACTAACAACTATTTTGATATTAACAAAACTAAGCTCCCCGGCAACGGCGCCAAATACTTGTTGTATCCCAAGTTGTTTGGCATGTACCTAGGACTAATCCCCGGCAATGACGCCAAAAACTTATTGTATTCCGCAAGTGCACGGATACTCGAAGTAATAAAGAAAGATATCGAACCACAGAGACCTTATTGTTAAGTACCAAATAGTTATATTCTTACTAGCTAAGCAACCGAATAATATCAAAGCAATGATGGAAAACAGACGAAATCAGATAATCAGATAGAAACATTAGGACTAGGGTTTCATCCTCCTTAATTCTAATGATTAGATTTAAATAAAAGGTCATCAGACTAATCTTATCATGATAAAAACTTAATTTACTTCATAAAGGGATCATCTCACTTTCGTGTAGACAATCATGCAGGGACTAATCCTCGCTTTCACGCGAGATCTATCCCAATGCTAAAGATAAGTAAATCATCAATCAAAGAACTCGAGATCACTTTTGTGCATCCGAATTCTAAGTTGATTATCTCAAGTGGAATTTCAAGGATCACTTTCATGCATCCGAGACTCAACACAAGTTCTACTTATAGTTCTCCAACGTTCCGATCCTCACTTACGTGCAAGATCTCCACGTTTGACAACTCGACTCTACCCTAGATTCAAATTATCATCATGATAATAAGATCACTAAAATCAAATAATTAAGAACAAATGTAAGAGAGTTTCTAACATGTAATTCTAGGGTTCCAAGTTCTCAAGCAAGTCACCTTTCGATCCTTATTGTGAGAACTCTAAAACATGAATAATAACATCAATCTATGGAGAATCAAAGACAAACAATCACATAAGTAAAATCATCATAATAAAACTATTATGATGAAAATAAGAGTTATCTAATCATTAAGAAATCAAAGTGAATTACACCCATGTCCCAAAATACGATTCAGCTAGCATGGAAAGAGAAATACAATAAGCCATAGTTTCAGAAGATAAAAAATCAATGGAAAAGAATAGTTAAGAAAATACAGCACAGTTGTGAAATATTTCACAGCTGTATTTTGCAAGGAGGCGTCGATGAATAGTGGCGACGCTTCCCTTTTCTTTGATTTCTTCTCCAATTGAACTCCTTTTCCTCTAAAACTTCTAGGTATCGTCTCCTCCTCTAGGCGAAGCTTTTGCATGAAAATCACGGCCTAATGTAGCCTCCACTCCTCTAGGCGCAAAGCCAAACCCTAAGCACCTCTCTGTCGATTTTTCCCTCAATACTTAATAAAAATTTGGGCTTTCACTTCGTGTGTCTTCTGCTCTTAACGATGAGTTCGCAGCAACTTTTGGATCTCAATTTGGACTTTTAAATCAAAAGATATGGTCCGCGCAAGATTTGAGCCCCTAAAAATCGCGTTTTTGAATGGAAATTACGGCCGTAAAATATTTTACGACAGTGCCGTATTTTGGTTTTGTAAACCCTGTGTCAAAATTATGGCCCGTAAAAGTTATTGTGTCAGTGCCATAAAATCTGACATGTTCTCTGGTCTGAAATCTCTGATAAATACGACACCATGAAATGGTTTACAGTCGTGCCGTAAAATCAGCAAAAGTCTCTGGTTTAAAACGCTCCAAAATATGGCCCGTGTAATTCTTTACTGTGGTGCCATAAAATCAGGAAAATCTTCTGGTATATAAACTCCCCATATTATGGTAGTGCTCTGATTTTATGGTATCGTACGGAAATACGGTTACCGTATTTTGGTCAGTTGCTCCGATTTGCGTGAAATTTGTCAGCTAATCTCCTCTTGATGATGGTAACTCTTCTATGTCTTCGATTTTGCTTGAAAATGCCTCAAAATAGTGCCTTTTTACCTGAAAATCATGAAAAACCAAAATAGAAGTAGATTTTGAAATATTTGATAATTTTGGCATAAAAATAAGCAAAAGATCTTCAATTGAGCATGAAAAGATATATAAAATGATACAAAATATACTATATATTTTGGTGTCATCAGGGGTCAAAACCAAGGGCAAGGGCAATGGTGGTCATCATGCCTCCCATCACCAGGACTCCTCTCCGTGCTCTAGCAGCCTTATGAATCTGCTTCATGAGGTAGAACAGGGTGCTAAGGTGGAATCCTGTCTCATAGCCCATAAAAAGAATAGCTCTGAAGATCTAACCATGCCGTCACTCTTTGCTCTCCCAAAAATAGTATGTGCAAGTACTCGATGTACATATATGAAAGCTGGGCGGATAAGCATGTGGCTCTGGCGGTCCTCGGATCAAATCCTCCCTCACTAGATATATCTCGCTAGAAAGTCCTATCAGAGTACTCGCGTGGGCGATATCTAGTACCATCTAAGGGGAACCAGAATATATGACCAAACTGGTCAAGTGTAAGTACGTGGTCCCGGTTGCCCAACCGGAACGTCATCCTACTAGGATCGTTGTCGTCATAGTTCCTCAATGTAATATGGACAGAGCTAAAAAACTCCAAAGTCAGTTGAACATAGGTCGGATGCCTCTGGTGATAGAAATCCTGCCACCCTATGTTCATGAACATCTACTGGATGTCATCGAACAATCCTAGGCACTACAGTATCTGGTCATCCCAATACCTCGTGCTAAGTACTCCCCGAGTAGACATAGCATGGTACCTCCTCTCCTGCTCCCGACTCCTGTGTCTGATCTGTCGTGGGTGAGGAGTAAGTAGAGGAGGTGGTGATCGCGCACATCTCTTCTCTGGTATCTCAGGCTCTGGTATAGTAGGAGATGGCTCAGAAGATGAAGGCTCTGGGTACACAGCAAGCGAATGTCCTGAGGATAGCATAGGGGAAGGCAAGTGAATCTCAGGTGATGGTGCTGGTGATGCTGATGCAGTGAGTAGCATCTCAGTGGTATGTGGTGCCTCATATACTACTGGTGGTGCTGACTCACTAACAATAGACGGCTCATGTACTATTGATGGAAGAGAGCGGAGCTCTGGTATATCCATTGAAATCTCCGGTA
Source organism: Costus lasius (assembly GCA_027563935.2). Classification (NCBI taxonomy): domain Eukaryota; kingdom Viridiplantae; phylum Streptophyta; class Magnoliopsida; order Zingiberales; family Costaceae; genus Costus; species Costus lasius. Next base: position 55,903,752 of record CM050454.1, on the reverse strand, counting down.
AGTCTGCAAATATCTCAAGAGATCCATCATCCTAAACTGGCAATACTGGCATAACTGCCTTAGGGATAGGTAGATCTCCCTGAGCTGACTAGGGTGATGGAATCTCAGGAGTCTGGACAGAGTCATGTGGAGTGTCTACCTCAATGGTTTGAGTGTTGGAGGGGACTGCAGACTCTAATAGATCAGCGGGAGGCCCCGGTGTAGCGGACTCCTCTACATCCATCGGAGTAGCATCAACTACTATCGGTGTTGGCGCTGGTGGTGCTACAGATGTCTCAGCTATCTCTACAACTGGCAATAAAGGTCTGGTAACTCTCCTCCCCCAAGTGCTAGTAGCTCGACCGGTACACTTCCTGGAGTACCATCTTGCGATCCTCTGATCGTGGCTCTTTGGCCTATCAGCAGGCCTCTCCGATATGATCTCCAATTCTGGAGAGCTGACTGGCCCTAGCACTGCTGTTTGTGATGTATTGGGTGCTGAGGATGTGCTAGGAGCTAGGGTTGTCCTCTCAGTGTCGATCTCGTTGGAAACACTAGGATACTCCCATGGTGTGTCGGAGGGAGGATATAAGTCGAATGGTATCAGAGACTCCACGGCTGACATATGTGCTAGCTCAAATCTGTGCGGGAGGACGCCATGAACCATCCTATATCTAGGATATATAGGAGGATACGGTCCTCGTATACTCTATTTCCTCACTGCCCCATAGGGTCTGTGATGGGGTCACCAAACATGCAACATTCAAACAACGCGCTTCGAAAACATTTTGATAAATAGGTATAGCTTAGTAAACCCCTTAAGCTATCGTAGTTCGAAATTAGTTTGTTTTGGTAGATAATAGGGAAACCGAAACTAATCAACAAGAGCAACCTAGCATGCGCTTCTAGATAAGATGGAACTTTTGAACAAACTTAAACATGCGGTTCTATAGCTTCAAATAGACCTAACATGCGGTTCTACCATAAGCCATAAAGCTACTCTAAGGGAGGAACTCACCTTGCACCCTTTGAGAATAGAAAGGGTGTCCTTCCCGTTCTTCACCGGTCCAATGGTGGAATCTCACGAAGTAGGGCCCTATGAGCTTACACACATGTCATTGCAGCATCCCACACATGCGTGGGTGAATTTGAAAATAATATTAAGAGGCCAATACACAAGACAATCAAGGGGGAGGCTAGACTCCAAATTCCCTTGTTAACATAGTTTAGACTATCTAGGCTTAGGGGAAGAGAAGAGGGGATAGCTTGCTTGTCATCCCATGGCCTTGCGCCTCCTGCAGAAAATCAGCGTAAGTGCAAAGGGGCTGTCCAACAAGTATCAAAGAACCACACCAACAAGTAACAAAGAACAACAACCAAGATAGTAGAGAGACTTAGCTTAACTAGGTGGTGGCTTGGTCTCGGCATGACACCATCTTGAGTCTCGGCTGTCCAGCTCTCCCTCTTGGACTGAGGACTTGTCAAGGCTAAGGGGAAGAAGTGGCGAGAGCTTCCATCTCCAAGACAAGCGCAAGAGGTGGAATAAGGCTGAAGAGCAAGAGGGAATGGAAAGGGGGACTCTCGGCAATGGTAGGAAGGAAGGGAGGGGTTAGGTGACACACACCATTTGAAGACACACTTCAGAATTTTGAAATTTCATTCAACACTAAGAAGACATCACTTTACAAGAGGAATACATCATATAGGGGGCTGCCAACGGTTGCCTCTCTTCATGACAAGTTGAGTGGACAAGAGCAGGTTGCATCCCCTTCCCTAAGTGCATGACATGTTGACTTTGAAGGAGCTGTTTGCTGGCGCATGTTGACTGAACAGGAGCAGTTGGCTGGCGACTTTGAAGGAGCTGAAGGAGTTGTCATTCTTCAGTCAATGGATGCAGCATCTTGGAGAATGGAACTCTTCATTGTGGTGGCGTGTGCAGGCTGAAAGAAGCTGTGATTCTGCAGAGTTGTTGGCGCAGCTTCTTGAGGCTGAAATTCTGCAAAGTTGTTGGCGCATGATGGATGTAAGGGGCTGCAAAAGCTGGTGTATGAATGGTCTTGTCCACTTTGCTTCAAAGAGGAAGGGGCGGTTGGAGTCAAATCCCTCTCTTGGCTGCCAACTAGGATGGTGGAGTGTTGGGTACTTGTGGTGATGTCTCTTTGAATTGGATGGGCTGATCTTCTCTTGGGCTGATGGCCCAAGGCATCTCTTGGGGTTGTCTTGACCTGATTTTGACTTGCATTCCAAGAATGGAGTTGACCTATACTATTACATTAATTTCATGCACTAACCTACTATACATAAGTGGCGGATCCTAGGCATGTAACTACATGGTGTAATGGGAGGGTGGATCTAACCTACCATATGATGCACCCTAGTCTAAGACAAAATAAGCAACAAAAGGGGGTCCTAAGGAAGCCATATCTAATGGCTAGGATAGCCATACCGAGAGGGCTTCTTTCGGACCCGAGTGGACCTCCGAAGGTCCTGCTTTGGTCCCACATCAGTCTGGTCCTCACTGATCTCCTCGGAGCCATAATGATGGGGGGGGGGGGGGGCAAGACCAGCTCCGCGGAGGTCCACTAGGGTCCGAAGGAAACCTCTCAGGTTTGGGTTTCCTCTATAGGATCCTACTTTCCTTATTTGCATTGCATCGCATCATGATAGGTTAGATCCACCCCCAATCCAACATGTAGTTACATGTAGGTTTTACTTTCCTGTTTAAATAAAATGTTGCATCATGGTTGGTTAGAAGCATAGCACGTGTAAATGCATCTACAATACATAGGCAAAATTCAGCTCACCACTCACTCACCTAGTGAGCTCCAAAAAAAGGAAATTCAGCTTAAACTCAGTTCAACTCTCATCACTTGAAGACTTGAGTTGAAGGGGTTTCATCAATTCATCAAACTCTTGCCAAATTCAGCCCTAGGCGCCCACATCATTCCCTCAAAGAATCAGCCACAAGACAGATGCACCAATCAATCCTCAAATCAAGGAAGCATTTAATATGGCGCCCAACACTTGGAGAAGTAATTCAAAATTTTCTCCTCAATTGGAAGCTCTATCAATGCTTAGAACCGCCCACTCATTCAAAGATCAATATGCGCCAGCCCTTGAATTCAAATTCGAAAACTTACCTTGAAGGAGATGGCCAAAGAAGGAAGGACAACTCAAGCTTTTGTGCGCCAATTCAATGTATTTTCCCTTGCAATTATTTCCTGAATTTTCCACATTATTTGCTTGGGTGCCTAGGGGAAGAAATGACTCATGTAACCCCTAGATGCCTTGCCTATAAATTGTAGCCCTCATGCATCATTTTGCATAACATAGTAATGATATTTGTCAAGTAGTTTCTAGGTTAATTTCTGAGTGCTTGTGTCACTACTCTTCCTCTCTTCTTCTATGCGCCTCCATCATCCATACCTCCACCCTACCCGAAACTTCCACCTCCTTCCCCCACATCAAACCATGACCCTTGACCACTCTCAAGAGAAGCCAAAGTTCGCCATCAACAAACACTTGAAGGAGTTCTCTTTAGAGGCCGGAACTTTCATCTTGAAGGAACTTTTGAGGCCGAACCCCATCTTCAACAAGGATCCTGAATAGCTAAGTGTTCTAACTAGTCTTTCAGTTCCTTCTCTCGTTTCTTCAAGTTCAAGTCCTACACTAAATTTCGGTTGTTATAGGACATGGCGCTTGGAGGTGTAACACTCTTGGAGCACTCTTCTTTCCACCCCTCCCTCAACTAGTTTAGTCCTTATTGTCTAGGCAAGGGAAGTTGGAGGCTTAACCTCCCTCTTGCGACTTTGATTTGTAAAGTTTAATATTTGCTTAACAACTCACCCACGCCTGTGTGGGATTGCTGGAATGCATGTGTGTAACCGACACTTTCCATCAGAGTAGGACTGGTGAAGAACGGGAAGGTGATCCCTTCTATTCTCAAGGGATCCACTGTAAGTCCTCTTTAAGTTTTAGTAATTCAATTCTGTAATTTATTTCAGCAAGTAGAACAATTCGGTTTTCCTATTATAAAACTACAAAACATCTACTTTCAAATCCATTAGAATAATTTCGGTTCTCCTACTATCTTATTACAAAAAAAAAAAAAAATCTTTGCCAAAATCGTTGCTTATCTCTTGTGTCCTGAGCCCACATCACATAATGATGATCGAAACAATACAAAATATGCAAATGTATCTCAAAAACTGTAATGCTACAGTAACTTCAGAAATCGCTCGTAAAAACTCAGATGAAAATCGATCCAAAAATCCAATCCAAAGGCTCCAAATCAATGCTAGAAGTATGCAGATCTAGTGTTGAGATTGAAAATCAAGTTTGGAAGAGTTTGCTCACAAATCCGTGCAGATATCAGCCTCAAATCGTTCAAAAGGTGAGTTCTGGCTGACGAACAGCAGTTCTCCACAAAATATGGTAGTAGTCCGATGGAAGATCATCGAAAATCACTCGTTGGAAGTAGAGAAAGGTAGGTGGAAAGGTTTCATCACCGCTCGTGGAAGGAATCGTCGAAAATCGGCAAATTATGAGCGTGGGCGTAAACCCTAACACGCTTGTTAAGTTTAAACTGTAAGAAATTATGGTCCATAAAGACTTCACGGCTTCAGCCATAATCTTTCTTCAATGTACAATCCCAGCTTTATTTAAAATCACGGCTGCGCGGTATTCAGGGGTCTAGCCGTAAATCTCGCGTTTTAACATTGTTTTTCACCGAAATTTTTTTTACAAATTATGAGAAAATTCCTGCACGTAAAACTATGAATTTGGAGTGCTTTTCTTATAGACAGGTTCATCACAACATGTTGATAAAATTGATTAAGAAAATTCAAAGCTAAATAACTAATCACGAAAAATTCAAAACCAAAATTTTAAAAGAAAATTGCTGAAATTAACAAAGTTCAGAGCCTCTGGGTTGCCTGCCAAGTAGCGCTTATTTAAGGTCCTTAACTTGACCAAAATAATGTTCATAGTCCTTCAGGTGGATAAGAAGCGCAATCAATAATAGGTAGTTGTTTATCTTCACTCCTTTCCAAATCATTACATAAGTTTAACTTTAAAATATGAGATAATTCCCATGTTCCATCTTTCTTCTTCTTGTCCCTCCTATGCTTTGCCAGATATTCTAAGGGACATCCTTCTATTTCAAAAATATTTTTGTCACCTGACTTGCTCCCTTTCACTTTATAGGATTGATGAAAACCTGTACAATAAGACTTATTATCTTTTGAGGAAAAGTCATAAATCAATTTGCTTTCACACATATTCAACATTAAATTCTCATGCAGCATATCTATTACAGCTCCTGTACTTGCCAAAAATAGTCTACCTAGAATAATAGGTGACTTAGTGCATTTTTCCATTTTAACAATCATGAAATCAGTCTAGATAGAAAACTTATCAATTTTAACAGACACATTCTCTAAAATTCCTAGAGGTTGCTAAACAGATCCACTAGCAAATTGAAGGCAAGTTTCAATAGGTTTAAATTCTCCACTACCTACTTTTTCAATCATATATGGAGGCATCAAGCTAACACTCGATCCTAAGTCACATAAAGCATTTTCAACAAAAAACTTACCAACTTGGCAGGGAATTGAAATGTCTCCAGGATCTCTTACCTTTGTTATTTCTATGTCTATACTTACCTGGTCGCCTTTCACCTCAGCCACTCAGATATCAAGTTTTCCCTGATCTGCTCCAAATAGCCTCTAGGGAAAAGGGATTGGAGGAACGTATGCAGGCGGGCCTACATATTTCGGCTCCTCCCCTTTCTCCTAACGGCTCTCTAACTCAAGTGTAATGTCCTCAGGTTTGTCCATAGAACCCTCGATAAGCCCTCCAGGTGCATCATTATTTTTGCCCCTCACAATATCGACCGCATTACAATGCACCCTGGGAATCATCTCAGGTTGTCCAGAAAGTTTCCCTATGGGCCTACTAGTAGAACTTGCTTGCTGAGCTATCGGTTCTCCAACATCTTGTTGTGGGTAGCCAAGACATCCACACGAGATGTCAGCTGCTGGATTGCATCAGCGAGGTCATCAGTGCTTTTCTTCCGTTGCATAACAAATCCTTCTAGCATGGTCTCCAAGTTAGACTTATGGGGTTTGCCATACTATCTTGATTGAAAGCCCGGTGGTGGCCTGTTATTCTGCTGAGGATACTGAGGACGAGCTTGCCCTTGGTTGTTCTTGTATGACAAGTTGGGGTGGTTCCTCCATCCTGGATTATAGGTTGTAGAATATGGGTCATTCATTAGTCTCTGATTGAAATTCCCCAAGGCATTAACTTGCTCCTGATTAAGATCTTCTTGAGATGAAGCTATAAATTGACTGTTGGTGTATATGCCCTAGGACCTAGTTTTGGTCCATCTTTGTACTACTTGACTCTAATATTCATATATATATCTTTCTGGCATTGTCGTTATCATTGTTTGTCTACAACTTGCTCCTGCTTTGATACAACCTAACACTTCGCCGTAGTTTGGAGGTCATAACGGTTGTCATTGAGCATGTCACGACCCATATGAGAAGGTCAATGGACAGACATAGGATTTGCCCCTTCCTTAGGGAAGTATGATATCCATGGAGCTCCTCTATGGTTCTATGACTGAAAGTGTATGGCCATACCCAGGTGAGAACCTGATTTAGTCATAACCATGTGATTGAGTGAAAATAAGTGGTGACACACTTGTCCAATCGGATATCAGTTCAGCAAAGAGACTGTAATGCATCTATACCATGTTGCAATGATGGGGATGTCGATGTCGATATCCATTCTGATGACTTGGGTAGCAGCGATGCACTGCTAGGTGCCATTCATTGCTTGTGGTGACATTTGGTCAGCACTGCCAACGTCAGAGGGACCTACAGGGTCGCACACCTTGATACTCGAGTTGTCGTATTGATCGGGAAGCCTTATGATCGAGTTATTGGATAACTCGGATCTATTTTGGAGATTTCATCAACGCCAATGGGTCTGATGAGATGGAAGGATGTTATTGGAGCCAAACTCCATTTATGGCAGGTTGACCCGAAATTGACCATGGTTGGCCACATTGGGATTAGGGTTGCATTGGATTGGATCCAAGTGCTTAATCAAGCCATGTAATGAAGTTTGGGCTAGCTCATTATCCAATGAGGCCCAATACTAAGTTGTCATGAAGAGGCAATAGGCTAAAAGGGTATAATGGGGAGGAAGCCAAGCCCATTGGCGCCTAAGGGGCATAATGGGGTTTGGATGGCAAATTTGCTTCATTAAGGAAGCTTTATGCACCTAGCCCTCTCCCATTGATAGTGTGAATGCATTAAGGCATTGCTTGGGGCACAATGCTAGGCCTTGACACACAAGGCAAGGCTTGGTAGCTTATGGAAAGGTTGAATGAGGTTTATGGTAAAGTCTTGGAGACTTTCCTTACCTCAAACCTTCTCATCCAAGATATACACTTGTCATCATCTCAACCCTTGCCCTAACCGCCTCTAGCACTTTATAAGTGACCCTAGCCGCCCCCTCTTCTGATGATGCACAATCCTTAGAGGCGTGACAACAAGAGGAGGGGCGAAAGCAAGGGCTTGAAGGGCGACAACACCAAGAAGTGGCGCATCTTCTTCTTCCTTCCAAACCCTAGCCGCAAGCCTCTTCCTTCTCTCTTGACGCAAGGAACTTGATGCTTGGCGGTTTCCCTCTCCCTCATCCTTCTTCATCTTTGGCGTATCTACCTTGGAGGTGGCGCATATTTTGAAGAAGGAGCATAAGGCTTGGATCTTCTTCCCGAGGCTAGCAATGGGCGTGGAAGAAGAGAACTTGAGGGGTCCGTGTGTGTGAGACTGCAGAGGGCGCACGCTTGGGCGCCTTTTACGACATCGACCTTATCTTGCTCTAAGGTATTTCCTAACTCATCGTGTCGACTCTCTTGCTTGCGATCTTCACTGGGTTTTTTTGGGACCGGCCTATTTCGGGGATATTGCTTTCGCTCTGCAATGTATTTTGTAATCTCTATCTCTGAAAATTATAAAATATGCCCGGGGTTTCCCAACAGTGGTATCAGAGCGACTTGCAAGACTCGAACGATGTTTTATGCTTTTCTTTCATGCTCACATGCCATATCTCTATTTTCGTAAATAGCATGATGCATGGCAAATGATTTTTCTAAAAGTAGAAAAATTAGGGTTTCTTGTTTCTATCATCCTCTCAATCTCTTTTGGATTTTTGGCCTATTTTTCTTGTCTGATTTAAAGATCAAAGGCACACGTAATTTTGTTAAGTAGGACTGGCATTGTGTCTTCGGACTGGCCAAGTCTCTTGATCTGACAAAATTGCCAGCCGAAAGGATATCTGAAATCATCATGAAAAATAAATCACAATTAACCAAAAGATTTGTGAGAAGAAGATGAGAAAAAGAGACTAGTTTTATGAAAAAGTAAAATTTTAGATTTTATGTTTTTCATGAGCATGTAGAATTGCATGAGTAAATACCTTGATTGTGCATGATGTTGTGATCATTAGTCAAGCCCCCCTTTTGCATGCCTGTGATGTATCCTTGTGAGGCCTGCGTGCCGCTTTTCTCTTTTCTTTTAACTAAAAAGAAGATTAGGGTGGCGCATGTACTTGGAGCTTGGCGCATGAATGAAGCTTGCGCACCTTGGATGGTGGCGCAACAAGCATCAAAGGAAGAGACGCAAGCTTGCTTAGTGGCGCAAGTTAGGCGTGGCCGAACCCTTGGGTTTGAGAGCTAGCTAACCTGGCTTCTTGCATGGTGGCGCATCTTCCTTGAAGGAAGACCATGGCATTGGCCAAACCTATGGGGAACATTTAAAGTGTATCTCTAGGGTTTGAGAGCTAAACCATGAGAAAAGAACCTTGGAGCCAACCTTGAAGTTCAAGCTAGAGGTCGGCTAGGCTAGGTCTAGTTTTTGGGGCTTGAGTTCTAAGACAAGAGTTGAACCTCTTTCATGGCATGGGTTGGTTCAATGTCTTTAATAGGATATGATCACATCATTCTTTACTGCTTTTATTATTATCTGCAGAAGCATGCCTGTAATGTTTTATCGTTATGTTATCACCATAGGATTGCATGCCTGTAATGATAGACATAAGATAAAACTGAGATGATGAGACCTTAAACAAAAACCCTCAATTAAAATATCAAGTCTAGTAGCCTTCTAACGCGTAGCCCTCACTAAGCTATCGATCAGTGGAGTTGTGAATTGTTTCCCACCCTCGTGGGACACACCCACTTATCTTTAGAAAGTGTGTGGTGACAATGGTTTCCCCAGTCCAGTTTTAACCTGGGCGTGCCTTCGCAAGGAAACTCGTTGGCCCTGGGCATAACGGTTAGGAATGGACTTGACTAGTTTTTCATGTGTGCTAGGCACATGATGAAACTCTAGAGGCATCGTTGAGAGGTTAGGGTTTCATGCTGTATCCAGCCCTTGCTGGACATGAAATGCCTGGACTGTCTCAATAAGGGGAATTGCTTGGAGCAATCGGCCGGCGCGCCCACCTTAGGAAACATGGGTCACTTTGTGCATCTCATCCCACCCTCGTGGGACGCAAAGCCCTGTGTGGAATGAGGATCTCATCTCACTAGGAAATCTTGGATTTCTCGATTGACTTTGTGGGTTGTCAATTCGATTAAAAATAGTGGGAGCCATGGTCATTTAAAACAAGTCCAGTTTAAATGACTCGAAGTAGTACTAATCTGCTGTTTCTTGGTTGTTGTAGAACAATGGCTATGAACAATAGCAGTTGGTCACTGCGATCTACCCTGGAAAGGGATGAGTTGGTTGGATCCAACTTACTGGATTGGTATATGAACTTGAGAATCGTGCTCAAGCTCGAAAGGAAGCTTTATGTCCTTGAGCGTCCTTTTCCTGAGCCACTTCCATGCTCGGCCTCAGCGGCTGAGAGGGATGCTTATGATAAGCATCAGGTTGATACTTTGGAGGTTGCTAACCAACATGTCACCTGAATTTAGAGGGTGATATGAATCGAAGAGTGCCTCTAAGATTATTTTTAATCTAAGGCAGCTCTTTGATGAATTGGTTGAGCTCAATCCTCCTAAAGTTGATATTCAGTGTGTTGAGCCGAAAGGCTTGACCAAGGAACTGAAATTAAAGATGGATATGATCAGGAATAGAAGGTGCTATTCATGTGGAGGGCCACCTCACATGTTGAAGGACATGTTGCAACTTCAGAATGAGGAGAAGAAATGCAAGGCCTTGTCTTCATGCTCAGGTATTTGTGTTACCGAAGTCAACCTTTCTACTCCTATGAAATGGGTATTGCATACCGCATGTGGAGCTCATATTTGTACAAATATGCAAAGGCTCAGAAAGGGTAGATCGGTAAGTCCTAGAGAGATTGACCTACGGATAGGTAACAGGGCACAAGTTACTACTGTTCCTGTAGGAATTTCTCTCCCTGCCTTCTGGACTTCAGTTAAAGCTAGACAATTGCTATTATGAACCTTCACTTACCAAAACATTATATCCACCCCTTGCTTGGAAAAGAAAGGATTTAAGTTTGAAATAAAAGAGAACTTATGTTTTTTTTCTTTTGCAAACATGTTCTATGGGAAGGGTACTTTGTGCAATGGTCCGCATGTCTTGGACATGGATAGCTCTATTTGTAACATAAATAATAAAAGGACCAAACTGAGTGGTTCAGTTGGTGCTTTCCTACGGCATTGTCGATTAGCCCATATAAACAAGAATCGCATTCGACAACTCTATGCAAATGGGTTGTTAGATTCGAGTTCCTTGGAGGAACTTGATACATGTGAGACTTGTTTATTAGGGAAAATGACAAAGGCGCCCTTCACCAAGACTGGTGAGAGGGCAGGAGGTTTATTAGATCTCATACATACTGATGTGTGTGGGCCTTTCAATAAACAAGCCAGAGGAGAGTACAACTACTTCATCACGTTTACTGATGACTTCAGTAGATATGGTTATGTCTATCTGATGAGACATAAGTCTGAATCCTTTGAGAAATTTAAGGAGTTTAGACATGAAGTAGAGAACCAGCTTGGTAGATCCATTAAGGCTCTTCGATCAGATCGTGGTGGAGAGTACTTGAGCAGTGAGTTCTTTGACTATCTGAGAGAGTGTGGGATCATATCCCAACTCACTCCTCCTAGAACACCTCAATGGAATGGTGTGTCTGAAAGGAGAAATCAAACTTTGTTGGACATGGTTCGATCTATGTTGAGTCATGCAACTCTACCTCCCTCATTATGGGGACATGCACTTGAGACAGCTTCTCTAATACTGAATAATGTTCCATCTAAGAGTGTCTCAAATATTCCACACGAGGTATGGAGTGGGAGATGCCCTAATCTCACTTCTATTAGGATCTGGGGATGTAAGGCTTATGTCAAACATCAGGATTCTAGCAAGCTAGAACCTAGATCTGATAAGTGTATGTTTGTGGGGTACCCTAAGAAGACTAAGGGTTACTACTTCTATGTTCCCACCGAGAACAAAGTTTTTGTTGCTCGGGGTGCTTCTAGAGAAAGAATTTCTCATGAAAGAAGTTAGTGGAGGAAGTTTGACTTGGACGAGGTCCAAGTGCAACCACAAGACATAGAGATGGAACTTGAGCCACCTACACCGGTTTCTAGGCAACCTGAGGCTCAGACACAGGCCCCATGTAGGTCTGGGAGGATTCGTCGTGCACTTGAGAGGTGCGGGTCGCTGCCGACTCAACACGATGGGATCTTCATCATTGAGGATGAACCCAGAACCTATGATGAGGCGGTCAGTGGACCGGACTCCAAGAGATGGCTTGATGCCATGCGATCCGAGATGGATTCCATGTCGGCTAACCAAGTCTGGGATTTGGTTAAGCTGCCTGATGGGGTAAAACCGATAGGGTGTAAATGGGTCTTCAAGAGGAAGACAGACATGGATGGCAATATAGTTACCTATAAGGGTAGACTAGTGGCTAAAGGATTTAAACAAGTCCACAGGGTGGACTATGATGAAACCTTCTAGCTAGTTGCCATGATCAAATCCATTCGGATTCTGCTTGCCATAGCTGCATATCATGATTATGAGATATGACAGATGGACATGGAGACAGCGTTCCTTAATGGGAAGCTGACTAAGGATGTGTATATGACACAATCTGATGGCTTCATCCATCCTGCAGATGCTAGTAAGGTCTGCAGGCTAAAGAAATCCATTTATGGATTAAAGCAAGCATCTCGAAGTTGGAATCTTTAGTTTGATGAAGCTGTGAGAGATTATGGCTTTATCAAAAGTGAAGATGACACCTGTGTATACAGAAAATTCAGTGGGAGCTTGGTGACTTTTCTGGTCACGTATGTCGATGATGTTGGGGTATGCCCTTAAGGCTAATGTTTGAGGCCTTGGGATTCTTTCAGTATCATGTATAAACTCTTATGTTTATAAAGGCAATGGTTGTTATTCAGTTTGTTACATTGTCTGCTGCAATAATTGTACTTCTGAATAATGTCTCAATGCTGTTCAGCTAGGCTGACATGCTATATGTCCTTAGTCGACATATCTTGGTGAACATGAGACAGCCTTGATATGATTGAGACTAATGTGTATTCTAATCTTATAGGATGCTTCGAGCATGGAATAAGATGTAGACTCATGGGTACATTGGATGTACTGGACAGACCCTACTAGGATATTCAATTGCTTGTCACAATGTGAATAATCCTTGTTTGCCACAAGTGGCACATGTCCTCTGACTTGAGATCACTTGTGTTTCTAAATGATGATTGTCATTGTTTTGAGGTAGTTCAATATCATTTGAAACATAATGGTTATAGACTATCTTGGATAATGATCATAAGTCAGGTTAGGACACTAGTGATAGATATAGGATTGCCGTCTCCTTGTTTAAGGAGTGTGATGTTCTGAAGGGGCCCGCCTATATTAGATGATTGAGAAAGTGTATGGCCATGCCCAAGTGACTATGTTCATCTGATCTAATCATGCTCATCATATTGGAGTTACAAGCTTGACACGCTTGTCCAATAAGAACATCCAGTGGCAAAGGAAACATGTATGCCTAGTGAAGTTGATTCACACTTGTGCTGTGGTTTGGGTGTAGTCTTGGAAGACTCTTTCCTTTATATCGGGAGACAGTGATGTGTTGCTAGATACCCCTCACTGATCGTGATAACGTAAGTTATCATTACCGACATTTAAAGGAAACCCTCAGGGTCGCACAATTTGATGATATGGCTTACTTAAGTCAGATCGTGTGGACTGAATTGTTTGGGTTCAGTTTAAAGGGGTTTAAACTCTGATTGTAAGTGAGATCTGGTCTGATCATGTTTGATTGGTTAGGGCTTGAGATCGGTAAGCTTCGATCGAGAGATTGGATGCTAGATCGGTGAGATCAAGAGCATCTTGAGATGTGCGGTTAGATCTTGAGCCATTTGGTTCATAGGAGATCTTGTTGGGGTATGCCCTTAAGCCTAATGTTTGAGGCATTGGGTTTGTATCAGTATCATGTAATAAACTCTTATGTTTATAAAGGCATGGTTCTTATTCAGTTTGTTGCCTTGTCTGCTGTAATAAGTGTACTTCTGAATAATGTCTCAAAGCTGATCAGCTAGGCTGACATGCTATATGTCCTTAGTCGATGTATCTTGGTGAACATGAGACAGCCTTGATATGGTTAAGACTAATATGTGTTCTAATCTTATAGGATGCTTCGAGCATGGAATAAGATGTAGACTCATGGGTACATTAGATGTACTGGACAGACCCTACTAGGATATTCAATTGTTTGTCACAATGTGAATAATCCTTGAATGCAACAAGTGGCACATTTCCTCTAACTTGAGATCACTTGTGTTTTCTAAATGATGATTGTCATTGTTTTGAGGTAGTTCAATATCATTTGAAATATAATGGTTATAGACTATCTTGAATGATGAGCTTGAATCAGGTTAGGGCACTAGTGATAGACATAGGATTGCCGTCTCCTTGTTTAAGGATTGTGATGTGCTAAAAGGGGCCCCCCCTAGATGAGATGATTGAGAAAGTGTATGGCCATACCCAGGTGACTGTGTTCATCTGATCTAATCATGCTCATCGTATTGGAGTTACAGGCTTGAATGCTTGTCCAATAAGAACATCCAATGGCAAAGGAAACATGTATGCCTTGTGAGTTTGATTCACACTTGTGCTGTGGTTTGGGTGTAGTCTTGGAAGACTCTTTCCTCTATATCGGGAGACAGTGATGTGTTGCTAGATACCCCTCACTGATCGTGATAACGTGAGTTATCGTTACCGACATTTAAAGGAAACCCTCAGGGTCGCACAATTTGATGATATGGCTTACTTAAGTCAGATCGTGTGGACTAAATTGTTTTGGTTCAGTTTAAAGGGATTTAATCTCTGATTGTAAGTGAGATCTGGTCTGATCATGTATGATTGATTAGGGCTTTAGATCGGTAAGCTTCGATCGAGAGAATTGATGCTAGATCGGTGCGATCAGGAGCATCGAGAGATGAACGGTCAGATCTTGAATCTTAGGGTTTGATTTTTATCTGGACCAATGCTTGGGCTAACTTGGTTTAGTCATTGAACCGAATGCTTTGAACCGGCTCATGTGAGCGCATGGTTCATATGGGAGTATGCGTTTGGTTCACTTGGTGAACGCTTGAACGCAAAGCTTTGAGGGCTTTCCAAATTTGGAAAGTGGTTTGCTAATTTGAGAGTAACGCCCACGTTTGTGTGGAACGCCTCATTGATTCGTTCTCCCTCTCATTCGACAACGCTCTTGCGTAGTGAAGGAGACTCACGGTTTTGGAGAGTTCTTTCGGAAAGGCAAGAAAAGCTTCATCCATCCCTTTGATTTCGATCAACGACACCTCTTGGAACCTTGCTAGCACAAGGAGTACCAAGGAAGTGAGCGCATCCTCATCTTGTGTGCGCATCCTTTGGAGGAGATCTTTCTTGCTCTCTCTTTCAAGACGCCATCCAACATATGGCTTCGGTATGAATTTCTCATGTTGTTGTAGTTGATCATATTGCATGCGATGATCATTATGAAACCCTTATTCCGCTGCTATAACATAACCCACAAGGTCACTTGCGCCTCCTTAGGGTTTCGCTCCCCCTTGAAGGGGACTCTTCAATTGGTATCAGAGGAGGTTGATGCATGTTTTATGATTGCTATACCATGTTTTGTGATCCATGTTTGCGCATCATGCTTAGATCTATAAGTTAGATTACATGCGAAAATGATTACATATGTTTTTCATGTTTTGCGCATGTATAATGTTTTGGTTGGCGCTTGTTAATGTTTTGAAAAGAAAAACTTATCTTGCGCGCCCATTAGATCTAATGCGCCTACTATAATCCCTTAGATGGGTTGATGGGGTTGAAAGCATCATCTAGAATGGATCAAACTAGTCTGATCAGACCATCTGACAGCCTAGATGGATCGACCAGATGGCACCTGTGCGCAAGCACAAGGTGGCTATAGGTCGATTGCATCACAGGCTTGTAGCGAGGTCTGATTGAGACAACTAACGAACACACATGAGTTAGGCCCGGGGTCACACCCGCTTGCCGAAACTCATGAGGGTTGTTCAGCCCTTTGCGCATGCATGGTTGACCATTAGGTCAACTCAAGTCAGTTAGGACTTGGTGCATGCAAGGGCAGTAGATCTGACTAGATGGATGAGTGGATCCCTATCAATGGACCATTGTAAGGTTGTAGGGTACATAAGAAAATTAAAATTAATGCCAATGGGGTTTTCAAAATTTTATTTTCTTGTTATATGGATCACATGTTGAGTGGATACCATGTGCTTGTTTATTTATTCTTATGTGGGCTGCCCATGTTAAATGTGTGCTGTGCTGGGGCCTGCGTGCCTGGAATTAAACTTGTAAATTAATTTTATTGTGATCTGCGAATCACATTTTTAATTAATTTATTGTATATTTGACTTGTGTGTCAAGCTTGTCTAGATAGATCAAAATGTATTTTGATTAGACAAGAGCACAGAGCACACTTGGCAGAGGCACATTCAGCTGGTGGGCGAACCTGAGCTGCATTGATCGCTAGGGCCCTGGGTTGGGCCAAATGAGCAGCTAAAAACCCATGAAGAAAAGCAAGTGAAGACTTAAGATAAATTAAGGTCTTACTTAGGCTATGGGCTTTTACCACATAAGATGCATGCTTTCTTTTATTGTTTATATAAGTAGAAAAGCATGATTTATTTATCTTCAGCTATCACCATAGGAATTGCATGATAGTGAAGAAAATAAAAGACCGTTAAAATCCAACGCTAAAATATCAAGCTCGTAAGCCTTCTGACGCGAAACCTCACTGTTCTGACTATCGTTGGAGCCGTGTTGTACCCACTCAGTGTTGGGGTATGCCCTTAAGGCTAATGTTTGAGGCCTTGGGATTCCATGAGTATCATGTATATAAACTCTTTTGTTTATAAAGGCAATGGTTGTTATTCAGGTTGTTACATTGTCTGCTGCAATATATGTACTTCTGAATAATGTCTCAAAGCTGTTCAGCTAGGCTGACATGCAGTTAAGTCCTTAGTCGAGATATCTTGGTAAACATGAGACAACCTTGATATGATTGAGACTAATGTGTGTTCTAATCTTATAGGATGCTTCGAGCATGGAATAAGATGTAGACTCATAGGTACATTGGATGTACTGGACAGACCCTATTAGGATATTCAATTGCTTGTCACAATGTGAATAATCCTTATGCTACAAGTGGCACATGTCCTCTGACTTGAGATCACTTGTGTTTCTAAATGATGATTGTCATTGTTTTGAGGTAGTTCAATATCATTTGAAATATAATGGTTATAGACTATCTTGGATAATGATCATGAGTCAGGTTAGGACACTAGTGATAGATATAGGATTGCCATCTCCTTAATTGGAGTGAGATGTTCTGAAGGGCCCCCCCCCTGAATGAGATGATTGAGAATGTGTATGGCCATACCCAGGTGACTATGTTCATCTGATCTAATTATGCTCATCATATTGGAGTTACAGGCTTGACACGCTTGTCCAATAAGAACATCCAGTGGCAAAGGACACATGCATGCCTTGTGAAGTGGATTCACACTTGTGCTATGTTTTGGGTGTAGTCTTGGAAGACTCTTTTCTTTATATCGGGAGACAGTGATGTGTTGCTAGATACCTCTCACTGATCGTGATAACGTAAGTTATCGTTACCGACATTTAAAGGAAACCCTCAAGGTCGCACAATTTGATGATGTGGCTTACTTGAGTCAGATCGTGTGGACTGAATTGTTTTGGTTCATTTTAAAGGAGTTTAAACTCTGATTGCAAGTGAGATCTGGCCTGATCATGTTTGATTGATTAGGGCTTGAGATCGGTAAGCTTCGATCGAGAGTAGTGATGCTAGATCGGTGAGATCAAAGGCATCAAGAGATGTACGGTTAGATCTCGAACCTTCATGGTTCAGATGAGATTTAGACCATGGCTTGGCTTGGTTCAATTTGATCTTTGAACCGAAATCAATTAGACCGAATTCTATTTGAACCGGTTCACATATGTGTGAACGCATGGTTAAATCGAATTGGCGTTTTGGTTTGGTTCATAAGAGACATGAACGCTTGTAGTGATGACTTACCATTTTTGGAAGTGGAGGTTTCGGAAATGGTTTCTCAACGCTTCACTTTGGATGAGAACGTTGGTCTCTCTCTCAACTCAACGCCTCTTTCTCGGTGTGGAGAGTTTTGACGAGAACAAGGAGGAGTTCATCCACGCCAAGATCATCTCCTTTTTCCTTCATTCGATCAAGGACATCTTGGAGATCCTTGCTAGCACAAGGAGCAACAAGAAGCAAGTCAATTCTCATCTTGTGTGCACATCTTGTGGAGGAGACCCTCTTCGATCTCTTCTTCCAAGGGACCATCCGAAAGATGGCTATGGTATGATCTACTCTTGATCTATTCAATCTATGATAGTTGATCATATGACATGCAAAAGATCATCAAACCCTTGCTACCGCTTGCAAAGTTTTATTTGCGCCATGCTTAGGGTTTGCGCCCCCCTCTCGAAAGGGGTTTCTTCAATTGGTATCAGAGCTGCGGTTGTATGTATGGTTATATGATTGCTTTGTGATCCTTGTTTGCGCTCTAGCTTAGATCTTAACTTCATGCGAAAACTTGATGATGATGTCTTTCTTGTTGGCGCATGTATGATGATGTGCGCATCTATCATGTTGAATGTTGTTGATGTTTTCTCAAAACAAACTAAATGACTTGCGCGCTCACCATTAGATCTAAGTGGCGCTTACTATAAACCCTTAGACGGGTTGATGGGGTTGAAGTCACCCTCTAGGTTAGATCCAATAGTCTGATCAGACCATCTGACAGCCTAGATGGATCGACCAGATGGCACCTGTGCGCAAGCACAAGGTGGCTATAGGTCGATTGCATCACAGGCGTGTAGCGAGGTCTGGTTGAGACAACCAGTGAACACACATGAGTTAGGCCCGGGGTCACACCCGCTTGCCAGAACTCATGTTGGTTGTTCAGCCCTTGGCGCATGCATGGTTGACCATTAGGTCAACTCGAGTCAGTTAGGACTTGGTGCATGCAAGGGCATGGATCTAACTAGATTGTTGAGTGGATCCCTATCAATGGACCGTTGTAAGGTTGTAGGGCACATAAGGAAATTAAAATTGATGCCTATGGGGTTTTCAAAATTTTATTTTCTTTGTAAGGGATCACATGATGATTGATTGATGCCATATGCTTGTTTATTTTATCTTATGTGGGATGCCCAATTTAATGTGTGCTGTGCTGGGGCCTGCGAGCCTGGAATTAAACTTGTAAATTAATTTGTTTTGTGATCTGCGAATCACATTTTTAATTAATTTATTGTATAATTGACCTGCGAGTCAAGCTTGTCTAGATAGATCAAAATGTATTTTGATTAGACAAGAGCTCAAAAGCACACATTGCAGAGGCGCATTCATCTGGTGGGCGCACCTGAGCTGCATTGAGCGCTAGGGCCCTGGGTTGGACCAGATGAGATGCAAAAGACCCAAGAAGCAAGTGAAGACTTAAGATAACTTAAGGTCTTACTTAGGGTTCATGGGCTTTTACCACATAAGATCAGCATGCTTTCTATTTATTGCTTTTATAATTAGAATTGCATGAGTTTATCTTCTGCTATAGCCATAGGATTTGCCTGATAGTAAGAAGATAAAAGGCCGTTAAAATCCAACGCATAAATATCAAGCTCGTAAGCCTTCTGACGCGAAACCTCACTGTTCTGACTATCGTAGGAGCCGTGTTGTACCCACTCAGTGGGCACGTCCATCTATCTTCAGACGGTGCGGGATTTCACCTGCGTGTTACAGAGAAGGGATTTATCGCTTCTCGTTGCTCAGCATAGCACGTGGTGGTCCAGGGAGTAGGTCGGGTCAGCTTGACCATGTAGGCTACATATGTGGCGCATATGGTAGCACATGGAGGCAGCCATCTGTGGGGTCAGAGATTGTGTTGTACCAACTCAGTTGGCACAGTCGGCTGGATTGCCCAGATGAAGGGGAATCGCACGGGTTGGCGATTGGCAGGGACTGCCTACCAGAAATTAGTGCTTGTATTCTCTGTGCATCTTATCTCGCCTGAGCGGGACGCGGAGACCAAGTATGAAATCTGGATCCTATCTCACTAAAAGAGTGTTACTCTTTCGGACTGTTTTAATGGATTTTTCAGTCAGATAAAATAGTGAGAAAAGAATCATTTCTTAAGTCCTGAATTGATTCTAAACATTGATACTGACCTTGCTGTTCTTGCATTGTTGTAGATTCCTGCAGCAACGAACACCATGAGCTTCAATGTGCGATCCCTACTGGAAAGGGAGAAGTTTGCTGGGCCAAACTTCTCAGACTGGTTCGGACACCTTAAGATCGTTCTTAAGGCAGAGAGGAAACTGTATGTCCTCGAGACGGCTGTGCCGCCTCAACCCGCTGCGAACGCCGCAAGGGCGGTTCGTGATGCCTATGAAAAGCACGTCAATGATAGCATTGATGTCGCTTGCCTGATGCTAGCGTCTATGACGCCACCGCTGCAGCGTCAGCATGAGGATATGTCGGCTATAGAGATTATAGCGAACCTCAAGATGCTGTATGCTGCACAGGCGAGGACATAACGCTATAATCTGACCAAGCTTTTCTTTCAGAGCAAACTGGCTGAAGGGAGCCCAGTGGGAGCTCACGTGCTCAAGATGATTGGGCACAAGGAGGCTCTGGAGAAACTGGGGCATACCATCAACCAGGAGCTTGCTGTAGACATTATTGTGCAGTCTCTCCCGCCTTCTTTCGATGCGTTCATTATTAACTTTAATATAAACAAAATCGATTGTACTCCGGCAGAGCTGCTCAATATGCTCTTGACTACTGAGGAAACTCTGAAGGGAAAGCCTTCAACCTCTGTCTTAATGGTTCCTTCCAGGAACAAGAAGAAGGGGAAGAAGGGCAAAGCCCCTGTCAAGAGTTACAGCAAGGCTCTGAAACAGAAGGTTAAGCGGTCAAAGGACAACAGGTGTTTCCACTATGGCCAGCTGGGTCACTGGAAAAAGGACTGTAAAGCTCTCCAAGGAGATAAGAGGGGAAGCATCCCTTCTGGCTCAGGTATATACGTGACGGAAGTCATGGTTTCATCTTCTTCTATTTCATGGGTGTTGGACACTGCATGTGGAGTTCACATTTGTTCAAATGTACAGGAACTCAAGAGAAGAAGACAGGTGGGACAGCATGAGGTGGACCTACGAGTTGGAAACGGGGCACGGGTTGCTGCTGTTGCTGTAGGGGATTATTACATCTCATTACCATCTGGCATTGTATTAGAATTAAACAATTGTTATTTTGTACCCAGTATTACTAAAAATATTATCTCTATTCCTGCTCTTGTCAGGAAAGGGTTTTCCTTTGAATGCAAGATTTCAAAGTGTTATCTTACTCTTGATAATATTGTTTATGCTACTGGTTCAATTAACAATGGGTTATTCATGTTGGACATGGAATATTCTATACAAAATATTGATAATAAGAAAGCCAAGTATGCTGATGACAGCACCTTGTTATGGCATAGTCGTTTAGGCCATATTAACAAGAAGCGCATTAAGCGGTTGCATGATCATGGACTGCTGGGATCATTCTCCTATGAGGAGATTGATACATGCAAAGCTTGTTTAATGGGTAAAATGACGAAGGCTCCTTTTCCTAACAAAGGTCAAAGGGCTTCAGGTTTACTTGACCTTATACACAGTGATGTGTGTGGGCCATTTAGTAAACATGCCAGAGGTGGCTATCAGTACTTCATTACCTTTACTGATGATTTCAGTAGAAATGGGTATGTCTATCTTATGAGACATAAGAGTGAATCTTTTGACAAGTTCAAAGAGTTCAAGAATGAAGTACAAAATCAGCTAGGCCGAAATATCAAGGCACTTCGTTCTGATCGAGGTGGAGAATACTTGAGTCATGCGTTTACTGACTATCTAAAGGAGTGTGGGATTATCTCACAGCTCACTCCGCTAGGAACACCGCAATGGAATGGTGTGTCCGAGAGGAGAAATAGAACGTTACTTGATATGGTTCGTTCTATGATGAGTCAGGCTACTCTTCCTTACTCCTTTTGGGGATTTGCACTGGAAACAGCTGCAAAGGTACTAAACCGAGTGCCATCCAAGGCCGTTTCAAAGACTCCATATGAATTATGGTATGGGAAACAGCCTAGCTTGACATTTATTAAGATCTGGGGTTGCGAGGCTTATGTCAAAAAGCTCGCCTCTGGGAAACTGGAGAGCAGATCTGAGAAATGCATCTTTGTCGGTTACCCTAAGGAAACTAAGGGTTATTATTTCTACGATCCCAAAGAGAACAAGGTATTTGTTGCTCGGACGGCCATTTTTCTTGAGAAGGAGTTTCTTCTGCAAGAGGCCAGTGGGAGAGAAATAAAGCTGGATGAGAATCCAGAGGAAGGACAAAGTAGTTAAGAACAGTTGGATGAGCCTGAGCCGGTAGAACAGGTTATTGAACAACCTGAGGCTCAGATATCACGGGAACCGCGTAGATCGGGAAGGATCCGTCGACAGCCTGAGCGCTATGACGGAGTCTACATCATTGACAATGATGAACCCCTCACTTATGCGGATGCGGTCAGTGGACCGGAGTCAGCTAGATGGCTTGAAGCTATGCGAGCCGAAATGGACTCCATGTCAGATAACCAAGTCTGGGATTTGGTTGATCCGCCTCTGGGAGTAATCCCTATAGGCTGTAAATGGATCTTCAAGAAGAAGATTGACATGGATGGTAACGTGGTTACCTATAAAGGCAGGCTAGTAGCAAAAGGTTTCAAACAAATCTACGGGATAGATTATGATGAAACTTTCTCTCCTGTAGCCATGTTCAAGTCTATTCGGATTCTTTTCGCGATAGCAGCATATTATGATTATGAGATCTGGCAGATGGATGTGAAAACTGCTTTCCTTAATGGAAAACTGGATGAGGATGTGTACATGACACAACCTGAAGGTTTCACTAATCCAGCAGATCGTCATAAAATATGCAAGTTAAAGAAGTCCATTTATGGACTTAAACAAGCATCTAGAAGCTGGAATATTCGTTTTGATGAATCAATCTCTGAGTTTGGTTTCATCAAGAACGAAGATGACCCGTGTGTATATAAGAGGTTTAGTGGGAGCGTGATTACTTTCCTAGTCCTCTACGTCGATGATATCTTAATCATTGGAAACGATATTCCTGAACTGCATGCTGTTAAAGCATGGTTAGGAAAATGTTTTCAGATGAAAGATTTAGGAGAAGCAGCCTATGTATTAGGTGTGAAGATCTACAGGGATAGATCTAAGAGGCTTCTCGGGCTGTGCCAGAGCACTTACATCAATAAAGTCCTGGAGAGATTCCATTTAGAGAATTCTAAAAGAGGGTATCTTCCAGTCAGACATGGTCTGAATCTTTCGAAGAGTCAGTGTCCACAAACACAGACTGAGAAAGATGAAATGGACTGAAAGAACCCCTTTCTAGAGGGGGGGCGAAACCCAGCATGGCGCATTATAAACATTTAGGCAGCGGATTAGGGTTTCATGGATCGGCTTCATGTGATATGATCAACCATAAGGTTCGATTGCATAGAAGAGATAAAACTCATACCATAGCCATTTCAAGATGGCGTCTAGGAAGCAAAGATCAAAGCAGATCTTCTCCAGAGGTGACGCACACAGTTGATGTCGCCTACTCCTCTTTGCGATTCTTGTGCTAGCAAGATCCAAAGAAGTCTTTGATCGAAATGGAAAGGGAAGGAGATCTTTTCTCTTTGCCGAATTCTCCTCTAGCTCCAAGGCGCCGTCACCCAAAAGAACGAGAGGAATATGCGTTCAAGTGGCGAGAATAGAGAACCCTCTCTATTCGAACGTGAGAGTCATGGTTGCTAAAAATAGCACCACTCACCGCTCAACATGTTCACGCTAAGTGAACTTGTCGCCTAGTCTTGAACCATTTTGGTTCAATTTAATTTTGGTTTAATAACCAAATAAACCAATCGACATGGCCTAGATCACATTAAAACCCTAAGGTTCCAGATCTAACCGTTGATCTCTTTGATGCTCCTGATCTGACCGATCTAGCATCCATTCTCTCGATCGAAGCTTACCGATCTCAAGCCCTAATCAATCAAACATGATCAGACTAGATCTCACTTACAATCAGAGATTAAATCCCTTTAAACTGAACCTGAACAATTCAGTCCACACGATCTGACTTAAGTAAGCCATATCATCAATTGTGCGACCCTGAGGGTTTCCTTAAAACGTCGGTAACGATAATTCACATTATCACGATCAGTGAGGGGTATCTAGCAACACATCACTGTCTCCCGATATCAAGGAAAGAGTCTTCCAAGACTACACCCAAAAACAGCACAAGTGTGAATCAATTCACAAGGCATGCATATTTCCTTTACCACTGGATGTTCTTATTGGACAAGCCTGTCAAGCTCGTAACTCCAATATGATGAGCATGATTAGAACAGATGAACACTGTCACCTGGGTATGGCCATACACTTTCTCAATCATCTCATCCAGGGGGCCCCTTTAGAACATCACACTCCTTCAACAAGGAGACGGCAATCCTATGTCTATCACTAGTGCTCTAACCTGACTCAAGCTCACCATCCAAGATAGTCTATAATCATTATGTTTCAAATGATATTGAACCATCTCAAAACAATGACAATCATCATTTAGAAAACACAAGTGATCTCAAGTCAGAGGAAATGTGCCACTTGTCTTAATCAAGGAACATTCACATTGTGACAAACAATTGAACATCCTAGTAGGGTCTGTCCAGTACATCCAATGTACCCATGAGTCTACATCTTATTCCATGCTCGAAGCATCCTATAAGATTAGAACACATATTAGTCTTAACCATATCAAGGCTGTCTCATGTTCACCAAGATACATCGACTAAGGACATAATAGCATGTCAGCCCAGCTGAACAGCTTTGAGACATTATTCAGAAGAACATATATTGCAGCAGACAATGTAAACAACCGAATAATAACCATGCCTTTATAAACATAACAGTTTATTACATGATACAGATACATTCCCACAGGCCTCAAACATTAGCCTTAAGGGCATACCCCAACATGGACAATACGCTTTATGCTTCGGCTATTGGGTCCATTATGTATGCGATGTTGTGCACTCGCCCAGACGTCGCTTACGGGTTAAGCGTGACCAGTCGATTCCAAAGTAATCCAGGTCAGGCACACTGGATTGCGGTCAAGAACATTTTAAAATATCTGCGGAGGACCAAAGATATGTTCTTGATATATGGTGGTCAGGAAGAACTCAGTATAGAAGGATATACTGACGCTTCATTCCAGTCGGACCAGGATGATTTCCGATCGCAATCAGGCTATGTCTTTAGCTTGAATGGAGGAGCGGTGGTGTGGAAAAGTTTCAAACAGTCAACTGTTGCTGATTCCACAACAGAAGCCGAGTATGTTGCAGCCTCGGAAGCATCCAAGGAGGCAGTGTGGATTCGTAAGTTCGTGAGAGAACTTGGTGTCGTTCCTTCGAGTGCTGATCCTTTGGTTATCTTCTGTGATAACACTGGAGCAATCGCACAAGCAAAGGAACCACGGTCGCACCAGAAGTCCAAGCACATACAGAGACGGTTTCACTTGATCCGGGAGATCATTGATCGTGGCGAGATCAAAATCTGCAAGGTTCATACAGACGACAATCTGGCTGACCCGCTTACCAAGCCTCTGGCGCAGCAGAAGCATGAGAAGCACTGTAATAATATGGGTTTGAGATTTCTCAACCATTAGATTAAGTGCAAGTGGGAGATTGTTGGGGTATGCCCTTAAGGCTAATGTTTGAGGCCTTGGGATTCCATGAGTATCATGTATATAAACTCTTTTGTTTATAAAGGCAATGGTTGTTATTCAGGTTGTTACATTGTCTGCTGCAATATGTGTACTTCTGAATATTGTCTCAAAGCTGTTCAGCTAGGCTGACATGCAGTTAAGTCCTTAGTCGAGATATCTTGGTAAACATGAGACAGCCTTGATATGATTGAGACTAATGTGTGTTCTAATCTTATAGGATGCTTCGAGCATGGAATAAGATATAGACTCATAGGTACATTGGATGTACTGGACAGACCCTATTAGGATATTCAATTGTTTGTCACAATGTGAATAATCCTTATGCTACAAGTGGCACATGTCCTCTGACTTGAGATCACTTGTGTTTCTAAATGATGATTGTCATTGTTTTGAGGTAGTTCAATATCATTTGAAATATAATGGTTATAGACTATCTTGGATAATGATCATGAGTCAGGTTAGGACACTAGTGATAGATATAGGATTGCCATCTCCTTAATTGGAGTGAGATGTTCTGAAGGGCCCCCCCCCTGAATGAGATGATTGAGAATGTGTATGGCCATACCCAGGCGACTATGTTCATCTGATCAAATCATGCTCATCATATTGGAGTTACAGGCTTGACACGCTTGTCCAATAAGAACATCCAGTGGCAAAGGACACATGCATGCCTTGTGAAGTGGATTCACACTTGTGCTATGTTTTGGGTGTAGTCTTGGAAGACTCTTTTCTTTATATCGGGAGACAGTGATGTGTTGCTAGATACCTCTCACTGATCGTGATAACGTAAGTTATCGTTACCGACATTTAAAGGAAACCCTCAGGGTCGCACAATTTGATGATGTGGCTTACTTGAGTCAGATCGTGTGGACTGAATTGTTTTGGTTCAGTTTAAAGGAGTTTAAACTCTGATTGCAAGTGAGATCTGGCCTGATCATGTTTGATTGATTAGGGCTTGAGATCGGTAAGCTTCGATCGAGAGTAGTGATGCTAGATCGGTGAGATCAAAGGCATCAAGAGATGTACGGTTAGATCTCGAACCTTCATGGTTCAGATGAGATTTAGACCATGGCTTGGCTTGGTTCAATTTGATCTTTGAACCGAAATCAATTAGACCGAATTCTATTTGAACCGGTTCACATATGTGTGAACGCATGGTTAAATCGAATTGGCGTTTTGGTTTGGTTCATAAGAGACATGAACGCTTGTAGTGATGACTTACCATTTTTGGAAGTGGAGGTTTCGGAAATGGTTTCTCAACGCTTCACTTTGGATGAGAATGTTGGTCTCTCTCTCAACTCAACGCCTCTTTCTCGGTGTGGAGAGTTTTGACGAGAACAAGGAGGAGTTCATCCACGCCAAGATCATCTCCTTTTTCCTTCATTCGATCAAGGACATCTTGGAGATCCTTGCTAGCACAAGGAGCAACAAGAAGCAAGTCAATTCTCATCTTGTGTGCGCATCTTGTGGAGGAGACCCTCTTCGATATCTTCTTCCAAGGGACCATCTGAAAGATGGCTATGGTATGATCTACTCTTGATCTATTCAATCTATGATAGTTGATCATATGACATGCAAAAGATCATCAAACCCTTGCTACCGCTTGCAAAGTTTTATTTGCGCCATGCTTAGGGTTTGCGCCCCCCTCTCGAAAGGGGTTTCTTCACTCAGTGGGCACGTCCATCTATCTTCAGACGGTGCGGGATTTCACCTGCGTGTTACAGAGAAGGGATTTATCGCTTCTCGTTGCTCAGCATAGCACGTGGTGGTCCAGGGAGTAGGTCGGGTCAGCTTGACCATGTAGGCTACATATGTGGCGCATATGGTAGCACATGGAGGCGGCCATCTGTGGGATCAGAGACTGTGTTGTACCAACTCAGTTGGCACAGTCTGCTGGATTGCCCAGATGAAGGGGAATCGCACGGGTTGGCGATTGGCAGGGACTGCCTACCAGAGATTAGTGCTTGAACTCTCTGTGCATCTTATCTCGCCTGAGCGGGACGCGGAGAC
Organism: Costus lasius; assembly: GCA_027563935.2. NCBI lineage: Eukaryota > Viridiplantae > Streptophyta > Magnoliopsida > Zingiberales > Costaceae > Costus > Costus lasius. The sequence continues at coordinate 55,876,308 of CM050454.1, read as the reverse complement.
CAAGTATGAAATCTGGATCCCATCTCACTAAAAGAGTGTCACTCTTTCGGGCTGTTTTGCTGGATTTTTCAGCTAGATAAAGTAGTGAGAAAAAGAATCTTTCTTAAGTCCTGATTGATTCTTAACATTGATACTGACCTTGCTGTTCTTGCATTGTTGTAGATTCCTGCAGCAACGAACACCATGAGCTTCAATGTGCGATCCCTACTGGAAAGGGAGAAGTTTGCTGGGCCGAACTTCTCAGACTGGTACAGACACCTTAAGATTGTTCTTAAGGCTGAGAGGAAACTGTATGTCCTCGAGACGGTTGTACCGCCTCAACCCGCTGCGAACGCCGCAAGGGCGGTTCGCGATGCCTATGAAAAGCACGTCAATGATAGCATTGATGTCGCTTGCCTGATGCTAGCGTCTATGACGCCACCGCTGCAGCGTCAGCATGAGGATATGTCGGCTATAGAGATTATAGCGAACCTCAAGATGCTGTATGCTGCACAGGCGGGGACAGAACGCTATAATCTGACAAAGCTTTTCTTTCAGAGCAAACTGGCTGAAGGGAGCCCAGTGGGAGCTCACGTGCTCAAGATGATTGGGCACAAGGAGGCTCTAGAGAAACTGGGGCATACCATCAATCAGGAGCTTGCTGTAGACATTATTCTGCAGTCTCTTCCGCCTTCTTTCGATGCGTTCATCATTAACTTTAATATGAACAAAATCAATTGTACTCCGGCAGAACTGCTGAATATGCTCTTGACTACTGAGGAAACTCTGAAGGGCAAGCCTTCAACCTCTGTCTTAATGGTTCCTTCCAGGAACAAGAAGAAGGGGAAGAAGGGCAAAGCCCCAGTCAAGAACTACAACAAGGCTCTGAAGCAAAAGGTCAAGCGGTCCAAGGAATACAGGTGTTTCCACTGTGGCCAGCTGGGTCACTGGAAAAAAGACTGTAAAGCGCTCCAAGGAGACAAGAGGGGAAGCATTGCCTCTGGCTCAGGTATTTACGTGACAGAAGTCATGGTTTCATCTTCTTCAATTTCATGGGTGTTGGACACTGCATGTGGAGTTCACATTTGTTCAAATGTACAGAAACTCAAGAGAAGAAGACAGGTGGGACAGCATGAGGTGGACCTACGCGTTGGAAACGGGGCACGGGTTGCTGCTGTTGCTGTAGGAGACTATTTCATCTCATTACCATCTGGCTTTGTATTAGAATTAAACAATTGTTATTTTGTACCCAGTATTACCAAGAATATTATCTCTATTCCTGCTCTTGTCAGGAAAGGATTTTCCTTTGAATGCAATATTTCAAAGTGTGTTTTATCTAATGATAATATTGTTTATGCTACTGGTTCCATTAACAATGGGTTATTCATGTTGGACATGGAATATTCTATACAAAACATTGATAATAAGAAAGCCAAGTATGCTGATGACAGCACCTTGCTATGGCATAGTCGTTTAGGCCATATTAACAAGAAGCGCATTAAGCGGTTGCATGACCATGGACTGCTGGGATCATTCTCCTATGAGGAGATTGATACATGCAAAGCTTGTTTAATGGGTAAAATGACGAAGTCACCTTTTCCTAACAAAGGTCAAAGTGCTTCAGGTTTACTTGACCTTATACACAGTGATGTGTGTGGGCCATTTAGTAAACAAGCCAGAGGTGGCTATCAGTACTTCATTACCTTTACTGACGATTTCAGTAGGTATGGTTATGTCTATTTAATGAGACATAAGAGTGAATCTTTTGACAAGTTCAAAGAGTTCAAGAATGAAGTACAAAATCAGCTAGGCCGAAATATCAAGGCATTTCGTTCTGATCGAGGTGGAGAATACTTGAGTCATGCATTTACTGACTATCTGAAGGAGTGTGGGATTGTCTCACAGCTCACTCCGCCAGGAACACCACAATGGAATGGTGTGTCCGAGAGGAGAAATAGAACGTTACTTGATATGGTCCGTTCTATGATGAGTCAGGCTACTCTACCTTACTCCTTTTGGGGATTTGCACTGGAGACAGCTGCAAAGGTACTAAACCGAGTGCCATCCAAGGCAGTTTCAAAGACTCCATATGAGTTATGGTATGGGAAACAGCCGAGCTTGACGTTTATCAGGATCTGGGGCTGCGAGGCTTATGTCAAAAAGCTCGCCTCTAGGAAACTGGAGAGCAGATCTGAGAAATGTATCTTTGTCGGTTACCCTAAGGAAACTAAGGGTTATTATTTCTACGATCCCAAAGAGAACAAGGTTTTTGTTGCTCGGACGGCTATTTTTCTTGAGAAGGAGTTTCTTCTGCAAGAGGCTAGTGGGAGAGAAATAAAGCTGGATGAGAATCCAGAGGAAGGACAAAGTAGTCAAGCACAGTTGGATGAGCCTGAGCCGGTTGAACAGGTTATTGAACTACCTGAGGCTCAGATATCACGGGAACCGCGAAGATCGGGAAGGATCCGTCGACAGCCTGAGCGCTATGACGGAGTCTACATCATTGATAATGATGAACCCCTCACTTATGCGGATGCGGTCAGTGGACCGGAGTCAGCTAGATGGCTTGAAGCTATGCGAGCCGAGATGGACTCCATGTCAGATAACCAAGTCTGGGATTTGGTTGATCCGCCTCCGGGAGTAATCCCTATAGGCTGTAAATGGATCTTCAAGAATAAGATTGACATGGATGGTAACGTGGTTACCTATAAAGGCAGGCTAGTTGCGAAAGGTTTCAAACAAATCTACGGGATAGATTATGATGAAACTTTCTCTCCTGTAGCCATGTTCAAGTCTATTCGGATTCTTTTCGCAATAGCTGCATATTATGATTATGAGATCTGGCAAATAGATGTGAAGACGGCTTTCCTTAATGGAAATCTGGATGAGGATGTGTATATGACACAACCAGAAGGTTTCACTAATCCATCAGATCGTCATAAGATATGCAAGTTAAAGAAGTCTATTTATGGACTTAAGCAAGCATCAAGGAGCTGGAATATTTGTTTTGATGAATCAATCTCTGAGTTTGGTTTCATCAAGAACGAAGATGACCCGTGTGTATATAAGAGGTTTAGTGGGAGCGTGATTACTTTCCTAGTCCTCTACGTCGATGATATCTTAATCATTGGAAACGATATTCCTGAAATGCTTGCGGTTAAGGCATGGCTAAGGAAATGTTTCCAGATGAAAGATCTAGGAGAAGCAGCCTATGTGTTAGGTGTGAAGATCTACAGGGATAGATCTAAGAGGCTTCTCGGGTTGTGCCAGAGTACTTACATCGATAAAGTCCTGGAGAGATTCCATTTAGAGAATTCTAAAAGAGGATATCTTCCAGTCAGACATGGTCTGAGTCTTTCGAAGAGTCAGTGTCCACAAACACAGACTGAGAAAGATAAAATGGACAATACGCCTTATGCTTCGGCTATTGGGTCCATCATGTATGCGATGTTGTGTACTCGCCCAGACGTCGCTTACGGGTTAAGCGTGACCAGTCGTTTCCAAAGTAATCCAGGTCAGGCACACTGGATTGCAGTCAAGAACATTTTAAAATATCTGCGGAGGACCAAAGATATGTTCTTGATATATGGTGGTCAGGAAGAACTCAGTATTGAAGGATATACTGACGCTTCGTTCCAGTCGGACCAGGATGATTTCCGATCGCAATCAGGCTATGTTTTTAGCTTGAATGGTGGAGCAGTGGTGTGGAAGAGTTTCAAACAGTCTACTGTTGCTGATTCCACAACAGAAGCCGAGTATGTTGCAGCCTCGGAAGCATCCAAGGAGGCAGTGTGGATTCGTAAGTTCATTAAGGAACTTGGTGTCGTTCCTTCGAGTGCAGATCCTTTGGTTATCTTCTGTGATAACACTGGAGCAATCGCACAAGCAAAGGAACCACGGTCGCACCAGAAGTCCAAGCACATACAGAGACGGTTTCACTTGATCAGGGAGATCATAGATCGTGGCGAGATCAAAATCTGCAAGGTTCATACAGATGACAATCTGGCAGACCCACTTACCAAGCCACTGGCGCAGCAGAAGCATGAGAAGCACTGTAATAATATGGGTTTGAGATTTCTCAACCATTAGATTAAGTGCAAGTGGGAGATTGTTGGGGTATGCCCTTAAGCCTAATGTTTGAGGCATTGGGTTTGTATCAGTATCATGTAATAAACTCTTATGTTTATAAAGGCATGGTTGTTATTCAGTTTGTTGCCTTGTCTGCTGTAATAAGTGTACTTCTGAATAATGTCTCAAAGCTGATCAGCTAGGCTGACATGCTATATGTCCTTAGTCGATGTATCTTGGTGAACATGAGACAGCCTTGATATGGTTAAGACTAATATGTGTTCTAATCTTATAGGATGCTTCGAGCATGGAATAAGATGTAGACTCATGGGTACATTAGATGTACTGGACAGACCCTACTAGGATATTCAATTGTTTGTCACAATGTGAATAATCCTTCAATGCAACAAGTGGCACATTTCCTCTGACTTGAGATCACTTGTGTTTTCTAAATGATGATTGTCATTGTTTTGAGGTAGTTCAATATCATTTGAAATATAATGGTTATAGACTATCTTGAATGATGAGCTTGAATCAGGTTAGGGCACTAGTGATAGACATAGGATTGCCGTCTCCTTGTTTAAGGATTGTGATGTGCTAAAAGGGGCCCCCCCTAGATGAGATGATTGAGAAAGTGTATGGCCATACCCAGGTGACTGTGTTCATCTGATCTAATCATGCTCATCGTATTGGAGTTATAGGCTTGACATGCTTGTCCAATAAGAACATCCAATGGCAAAGGAAACATGTATGCCTTGTGAGTTTGATTCACACTTGTGCTGTGGTTTGGGTGTAGTCTTGGAAGACTCTTTCCTCTATATCGGGAGACAGTGATGTGTTGCTAGATACCCCTCACTGATCGTGATAACGTGAGTTATCGTTACCGACATTTAAAGGAAACCCTCAGGGTCGCACAATTTGATGATATGGCTTACTTAAGTCAGATCGTGTGGACTAAATTGTTTTGGTTCAGTTTAAAGGGATTTAATCTCTGATTGTAAGTGAGATCTGGTCTGATCATGTATGATTGATTAGGGCTTTAGATCGGTAAGCTTCGATCGAGAGAATTGATGCTAGATCGGTGCGATCAGGAGCATCGAGAGATGAACGGTCAGATCTTGAATCTTAGGGTTTGATTTTTATCTGGACCAATGCTTGGGCTAACTTGGTTTAGTCATTGAACCGAATGCTTTGAACCGGCTCATGTGAGCGCATGGTTCATATGGGAGTATGCGTTTGGTTCACTTGGTGAACGCTTGAACGCAAAGCTTTGAGGGCTTTCCAAATTTGGAAAGCGGTTTGCTAATTTGAGAGTAACGCCCACGTTTGTGTGGAACGCCTCTCTTAACGCCTCATTGATTCGTTCTCCCTCTCATTCGACAACGCTCTTGCGTAGTGAAGGAGACTCACGGTTTTGGAGAGTTCTTTCGGAAAGGCAAGAAAAGCTTCATCCATCCCTTTGATTTCGATCAACGACACCTCTTGGAACCTTGCTAGCACAAGGAGTATCAAGGAAGTGAGCGCATCCTCATCTTGTGTGCGCATCCTTTGGAGGAGATCTTTCTTGCTCTCTCTTTCAAGACGCCATCCAACATATGGCTTCGGTATGAATTTCTCATGTTGTTGTAGTTGGTCATATTGCATGTGATGATCATTATGAAACCCTTATTCCGCTGCTATAACATAACCCACAAGGTCACTTGCGCCTCCTTAGGGTTTCGCTCCCCCTTGAAGGGGACTCTTCAGATCTAGACCAAAGCTTGGCCTAATTTGGTCTTTGAACCAAACCACCTTGAGCCGGTTCACATGTGTGAACGCATGGTTCAAAGCATCAAGGCGTTTTGATCGGTTATGAGATCATCAAGGAGCATGGCTTCCATTTATGGTAAGTCATGAAGGCCTCTTCTAAAACGCTATAACGCATATGCGTTGCTCTCTTCACTTGGACGCCTTGCACTCTCGTGAGAGAGAGGTTGACGAGAAGGAGAGGACTTGACAAGGAGCTCTCGGCCAAGAGAGAGACATCTCATCCCTTCCATATGACAAGCACCTTTGAAGAACCTTGCTAGCACAAGGATCTCAAAGAGTAGCCGACTTCATCTTGTGTGCGCGCCGTTTGGAGGAGATCAATTTTGTTCTCTTGATTCCAAGTCGCCACCCACACAATGGCTATGGTATGATCTCTCATTCATCTTTGCAATCTTTTGGCAAGTTGATCATATGTTTATTCAAATGATCCCAAGGAAACCCTAGCTTCCGCTATGAGATATGATATGCGCCCCCTTTAGGGTTTCACCCCCTTGCGCTCCCCCTTGAAGGGGACTCTTCAGATGAGATACTGCTCATCGGAAACGACATCCCTAGTCTTCAAGCTGTGAAGACATGGTTAGGGAAGTGTTTCGAGATGAAGGACTTAGGGGAGGCCGCCTACATTCTAGGCGTGAGGATCTACCGGGATAGATCCAAGAGGCTCTTGGCCCTTAGTCAAAGTACCCACATTGATAAGGTCTTGGAGAGGTTCAACTTGGAGCAATCCAAGAAAGGATACCTTCTAGTGAGACATGGCCTTACTCTCTCAAAGAGCCAGTGTCCTACAACACAGGCTGAGAGGGATAACATGAGTCAAATTCCCTATGCTTCGGCAGTGGGATCAATCATGTATGTAATGCTGTGTACTAAACCAGATGTGGCTTATGCTGTAAGCATAACCAGCCGATACCAATCCAAATCCAGGTCTGCAGCACTAGGTGGCTGTAAAGAATATCCTTGAGTATCCTGAAAAGGACTAAGGATTTATTCGATATGGTCTACGGGGGACAGGAAGAGCTCAGTGTGCAGGGCTTTACTGATGAGTCATTCCAGTCTGATCCTGATGACTTCAAATCGCAGACCGGCTATTTGTTTAAGATGGTTGGAGGTGCTGTATGCTGGAAGAGCTTCAAGCAATCCACCATAGCTAATTCTACAACCGAAGCTGAGTATGTGGTTGCTTCTGAGGCAGCCAATGAAGCCGTTTGGATCAGGAAGTTCTTTTCTGAACTTCAGGTGGTTCCAAGTGGAATGGATCCCATTGAGCTCTACTGTGACAACAATGGGAACTGCACATGCTAAGGAACCACGGTCTCATCAAAGGTCCAAACACATACTCAGGAGATTTCACCTGATCAGAGAGATCATTGATCGAGGTGATGTTAAGATTAGCAGATTTGACACAGAGAGCAATCTAGTAGGCCCACTGACCAAGGCTTTGGCGCAGCAGAAGCATGATAGTCGTACTAGAAATATGGGGTTGAGGTTGCTAAACCTCTAGGTCTTAGTGCAAGTGGGAGATTGTTGGTGTATATGCCCTAGGACCTACTTTTGGTCCATGTTTGTACTACTTGACTCTGAGATTCATATATATATCTTTCTGGCATTGTCATTATCATTGTTTGTCTACACCTGCGACTGTGTACTTACATGATAATGTCCCTGGAGACAGATTGGATCTGTGCTCAAATGATTATCCCCAATCGATGTACCTGAGTGGATATGGGACAACTCTGGTACTTGTGAGACTGGTATATGGGCTGGTTAGGCACGAGGTGCTAATGCAGACATATGGGTATATCAGTGGTGGATATACTGGACTGACCCGCTGTGAGGCTATGACTTGGTGTCATGAGTTATCCTCACAAGTGAGAGGAGATGCATTGATCCCTTGACTTGAGGTCATTGATCATTCTATATAGTTAGGGATTTGCTTTGATACAACCTAACACGTCGCCGTAGTTGGGAGGTCATAACGATTGTCATTGAGCATGTCATGACCCATATGAGAAGGTCAATGGACTGACATAGGATTTGCCCCTTCCTAAGGGAAGTATGATATCCATGGAGCTCCTCTATGGTTCTATGACTGAAAGTGTATGGCCATACCTAGGTGAGAACCTGATTTAGTCATAACCATGTGATTGGGTGAAAACAAGTGGTAACACACTTGTCCAATCGTATATCAGTTCGGCAAAGAGACTGTAATGCATCTGTACCTTATTGGAATGATGGGGATGTCGATGTCGATATCCATTCCGATGACTTGGGTAGTAGCGATGCACTGCTAGGTGCCACTCACTGCTTGTGGTGACATTTGGTCAGCACTGCCAACGTCAGAGGGACCTACAGGGTCGCACACCTTGATACTCGAGTTCTTCTATTGATCGGGAAGCCTTATGATCGAGTTATTGGATAACTCGGATCTATTTTGGAGATTTCATCAGCGCCAATGGGTCTGATGAGATGGAAGGATGTTATTGGAGCCAAACTCCATTTATGGCAGGTTGACCCGAAATTGACCATGGTTGGCCACATTTGGATTAGGGTTGCATTGGATTGGATCCAAGTGCTTAATCAAGCCATGTAATGAAGTTTGGGCTAGCTCATTATCCAATGAGGCCCAATAATAAGTTGTCATGAAGAGGAAATAGGCTAAAAGGGTATAATGGGGAGGAAGCCAAGCCCATTGGCGCCTAAGGGGCATAATGGGGTTTGGATGGCAAATTTGCTTCATTAAGGAAGCTTTATGCGCCTAGCCCTCTCCCATTCATAGTGTGAATGCATTAAGGCATTGCTTGGGGCACAAGGCTAGGCCTTGGCGCACAAGGCAAGGCTTGGTAGCTTATGGAAAGGTGTTGGGGTATGCCCTTAAGGCTAATGTTTGAGGCCTTGGGATTGTATAAGTATCATGTAATAAACTCTTGTGTTTATAAAAGGCATGGTTATTATTCAGGTTGTTATCTTGTCTGCTGTAATGAGAGTACTTCTGAATAATGTCTCAAAGCTGTTCAGCTAGGCTGACAGGCTATAAGTCCTTAGTCGAGATATCTTGGTGAACATGAGACAGCCTTGATATGGTTAAGACTAATATGTGTTCTAATCTTATAGGATGCTTCGAGCATGGAATAAGATGTAGACTCATGGGTACATTGGATGTACTGGACAGACCCTACTAGGATATTCAGTTGGTTGTCACAATGTGAATATTCCTTGTATGCATCAAGTGGCACATGTCCTTTGACTTGAGATCACTTGTGTTTCTAAATGATGAATGTCATTATTTTGAGGTAGTTCAATATCATTTGAAAGATAATGATTATAGACTATCTTGGATAATGATCATGAGTCAGGTTAGGACACTAGTGATAGATATAGGATTGCCGTCTCCTTGTTCAAGGAGTGTGATGTTCTAAAGGGCCCCTCTATATGGGATGATTGAGATAGTGTATGGCCATACCCAGATGACTATGATCATCTGATCTAATCATGCTCATCGTATTGGAGTTACAGGCTTGACATGCTTGTCCAATAAGAACATCCAGTGGCAAAGGAAACATGCATGCCTCGTGAGTTTGATTCACACTTGAGCTGTGTTTTGGGTGTAGTCTTGGAAGACTCTTTCCTTTATATCGGGAGACAGTGATGTGTTGCTAGATACCCCTCACTGATCGTGATAACGTAAGTTATCGTTACCGACATTTAAAGGAAACCCTTAGGGTCGCACAATGTGATGATATGGCTTACTTAAGTCAGATCGTGTGGACTGAATTCTTTGGGTTCAGTTTAAAGGGAAATAAACTCTGATTGTAAGTGAGATCTGGTCTGATCATGTTTGATTGATTAGGGCTTGAGATCGGTAAGCTTCGATCGAGAGAGTTGATGCTAGATCGGTGAGATCAAGAGCATCAGGAGATGGACGGTTGGATCTGGAACCTTAGGGTTTGATATGGTCTAGACCAAGTGGCTTGGCTCAATTTGCGTTTTGAACCAACTCTAATTGAACCGGTTCACTATGTGATCGCTTGGTTCAATGAGAGGTTCAATGCAAAGAAGTTTCGAACGTTCACTTGGAGTGAACGCTTAAGCCATTGAGACTTACCTATTTTGGAAGGCGGTTTTCGATAATGAAAGAAAAACGCTTCCATGTGGTAACGTGGAAGGCTGGTCTCAACGCCTTGCATCTTTCGCTTGAGGGTGATCGACGAGAAGGTGGTTTTGGACAAGGAGCTCTCGGCCAAAGGATCATCTCATCCCTTGCATACGACAACCCTTGAAGGACCTTGCTAGCACAAGGATCTCCAAGGAGCAAGCACATCATCTTGTGTGCGTCAACTAGGGAGAAGATGTAACATCCCACATTCTTAACCCCAAACAAATGGCACAATTCACAAATGATACAGGATGTTTCATATAAGATCGATCATATGCTAGGTAAAACCGAGTTCAAGAAAACACGATCTAAAAAATTTCCATAAATCCATACACACAAATTCACAAAACTCAAATCTCATAAGGTACTACCTGCCACCACGCAATCCTTGCACTAGACATATGCAAGGCAACAGTTATATCAAAACCGATTCAAATTCATAAAATCCATAAAGGTACCTGCCACCAGGCAATACTTGCACTAGACATATGCAAGTTACACGGTATATCAAAACCGATTGCACAGAATATACAACAAGCCGAAATTCAAAACAAAATCACAAAATCGATTTTATAAACTCATACCAAACACCGAAACCAGGCTGAAGCCCGCGGTGACACAAAAATCAAACTCATAAGACTGCCATAACTGGCAACATACTTCACATAGTTCACATAGTCTCATGATTCACATAGTTCATATAGTTTATGTTAAGGCCACAACCGGCCCCAAGAATTAAGCATAAAAATTCTTAAAACAGCAAACAGCATAATTATCCACGCCAATGCACTCAAGACATGCGCCCCTGCTCTATGCCTGAAAATAGTGAGGGGTGAGCTACACAGCCCAGTGAGTGGATAGTCTAAATTGACTATCCATAACATACATTCAAAAATATAGGCAGATTATTTTTAAAACATTTAACAGAACATTATGTCAACATATAACAAAATAAAGAAACAGAAGTCATATAGACAGTTAAATGTACACACTAGCATATAACAAATTCAGGTTCTAGAGTTTTACTCTAACCCAATTAAACACATATATTCTAAACCAACTAAACACACCATACTTAATTAACCTAGTTGTCCAGCATATTCAGTAGTGACCAATATGGTCTAACCCGGCTTGGCCAAAGCACTGGGAGCTGCAAAATCTCGTGCAACACATAAACATGGATAGTGAGTAGAATCAAGAGGTGGCCCCCGTCAGGTCACGACGTGGCACTTTGCTCTATCACCCCATAACACATCAGAGTGATGACATCAAGAGGTGGCCCCTGTCTGATCAAGACATGGCACTTTGCGTCTTATATCACCCCATCACATAAAAGAGTAATGACATCAAGAGGTGGCCCCTGTCTGATCAAGACATGGCACTTTGCGTCTTATATTACCCCATCACATAAAAGAGTAATGACATCAAGAGGTGGCCCCTGTCCGACCAAGACATGGCACTTTGCGTCAAAACCCGTTCTCCCAAAAGGTTCCTACTGGACAACAGACATATCTTAGTTCATATTTCACAAAGGTGGACTCTTAAGTGTCAACTAGACTCTAGGATAGTCATCACAAAAATCATATCGGGCAGGCTGAACATCAACCCCCATCACAATAATCATAATAGGCAGGCTGAACATCAACCTCCTCACATATCACAATACAGGGCTGAAATTCAAACCCTTAACATAACACATAAGGACTATCCCCTTGAGTTCATAGTTACACCTAGCCTTAGTCCTAACCATCACATAATCACATAATTTTCCAAATTCACATAACCCATAATTTTCCAAATTCACATAATCACACATATTGTTCAAAATTCACAAGATCACACATAATGTTCAAAATTCACATGATCACACATATTGTTCAAAATTATATAACATAACACATAATATTTTATATTCGAATATCACCGAATATAGTGTAGTCCTTAAATTTCATGCTGATTAGTTTAATCAAACCTTGCTATGTTGTCACTCAAGTTTCTCAAATACAGATACTTAGCCATAAATATAACACCATAATTATTTAACATATTACACCCACCAAGAAACAGTCATATCAAGCATCCATAAAATCAACTTAAAATTTAAAACAAGTATTCATATAAATTACTTTACAAATTACCACATGTAACATATTAACTACAAACACCAAAATTCGGTTTTCATAGTCAATTATCAAGGTCATCAAGGTTTCGGTTTTCATGTTAACTACAAACATCAATTTCGGTTTTCATAAACAATTATGAAGGACATCAAGATTTCGGTTTTCATGTTAACTACAAACATCATTGATTTAATGTTACCAAAATTGATTTCGGTTTAACTATAATTAACAAGAATTTCATACCCAAAATTCAATGATTTAATGCTACCAAAATTCCTATAAAAATACCTTAAATTTCATACAAATTTTCGGTTAAATAATCATCATATAATCACCTTTGAAAAATTCGGTTTTCATGATATAATCAACCTTACAAAATTCGGTTTTCATCATATAATCAACTTTACAAAATTCGGTTTTAGCATGGTAAGATTTCCAACAAGCGAATATATCATCTAACTCATCAATTAACACAAACAAATAGATAGAAATCAATTAGACAACCCACTCACCTTGAACCGAGAACACAAGGTGAAAAAAACCCTCCAACAATTTCGTCTAAAGCCTTTAAGCCGCCCAAAAATCTTCAAGAACTCGCCAAGGAAGTTTCTTCACTTCAAGGAAAATCACCAAGGGAAGAAGATGAAGAAAATCACCTCAAAATTCCAAGAACACCAAAGTCGCCTCCTTCTTCCTAGCCGTCGCCCAAAGTTTTCTCTCAAGCCAAAATCTCGCCCAAAAATTCCACCCTAACCGAAATATCAATTTGAATTTTCGGTTTTAACTCTTAACCCATTAACCCATTAATTCAAATAGGGTTTAACCATTTAACTAACTAAATTTGAATTTTAAACCCAATAACCCATGGTTTAAGTGACAATCCAATAAGAACTTAAATTAACATCCACTTAATGAATTCACTTAAACGCAAATCCAATAAGGATGTAATTAATATCCAATAAGGATTTAATTAACCAATAGCTCCAATTAATTAACAATTAATTAACTTACAATTTACAACCCATAAATCCTAATTAATTTATCATGAACTACCAATAATAATTTATCATAAATTAACAGCCAATAATCAAACAAATAATCTCTAATTAAATAACTATTAACAACCAATACATAAAAATATCACAGTCAATAATTTTAGACTAAATCAAAATAATGCTTACCAGGACTTAAGATCCTTGGATCTTACATCCCTCCCTCCTTATAAAGCTTTAGTCCTCTAAAGCTCAGCATCCATATCATCAAAGAGGTAAGCATAAAATTTCCTCATATCAGCTTCAGTCTCCCATGTCGCCTCCTCAACTGACTGATTTCTCCAGATAACCTTTACCAAAGGTATAGTCTTGTTCCTCAGGACTTTATCTTTTCTATCAACAATCCGGAGAGGTCTTTCCTCGAAAGTCAAATCACTCTGAATCTGAAGAGGTTCCAACTCCAACACATGAGATGGATCAGGATGATATTTCCTCAAAGCAGAGACATGGAATACATTATGCACATGATCCATAGCAGGAGGTAAAGCTAACCGGTAAGCCACTGGACCAATTCTCTCAATAATATCAAAAGGGCCTACAAACCTAGGGCTCAACTTGCCCTTTTTGCCAAACCTCATAACACCCTTAGTAGGTGACACCTTCAAGAACACATGATCCCCTACCATAAACTCCAAGGAACGACGACGGTCATCAGCATAACTCTTCTGTCTGTCCCGAGCAATTTTTAGTTTATCCCGGATCTCTCTGACCTTATCAGTAATCTCCTGTACTGCATCAGATCTCAAAATCATTCTGTCACCAGTCTCCTCCCAACACAAGGGAGTCCTACACCTTCTCCCATACAAAGCCTCATAAGGAGCCATCTGAATACTGGAGTGGAAGCTATTATTATAAGTAAACTCTATCAAAGATAGATCCCGGTTCCACTCAGAACTCCAATCGACCACATAAGCTCTCAACAAGTCTTCTAGAGTCTGTATAGTACGCTCCGTCTGGCCATCAGACTGAGGATGATATGCTGTACTAAAACTCAACTTAGTACCCAAACCTTCCTGTAAGCTCTTCCAAAATCTGGACAGAAATCGAGAGTCCCTATCAGACACGATATCAACAGGCACTCCATGCAGTCTGACTATCTCATCAATGTACAATCTAGCCAGCCTCTCTAGAGAATAAGTCATCTTAATCGGAAGAAAATGGGCTGATTTAGTGAGTCTATCAACAATCACCCAAATAGCATCATGACCCAATCTGGTTCTGGGCAAACCACATACAAAATCCATACTGATGCATTCCCACTTCCACTCAGGAATAGGAAGGGACTGCAACAAACCACCAGGCTTCTAGTGTTCAGCCTTCACAGTCTGACAGGTTAAACACCTAGAGACAAAATCAAACACTTCTTTCTTCATACCCGGCCACCAAAAACTCTTCTTGAGGTCCTGATACATCTTAGTCACGCCAGGATGTAGAGAATATTTGGAGTTATGGCTGTCCTCCAATATTTCTTTCCTCAAGCTCGGTTCCTCAGGGACACATACCCTTCCACGAAACCGAAGAATACCATCATCAGACAGGCTAAAATCCTGAACTGCGCCATCAACCAGACTATCCCTGATCTGAACTAATTTCGGATCCACAGACTGCTGATCTCTGATCTTCTGCAACAAAGCAGACTGTACTCTGAGAAAAGCCACATAACCAGTCTGAACTCTAGGAGAAACGCTGATCCTGAGATCTCTGAACTCCTGCAGTAACTGCCACTCACTGACCCGCAGTGCAGCTACTGAAGTAACTGGATGTCTGCTCAGTGCATCCGCTACTACATTGGCCTTTCCAGCCTGATACTGAATGGAGAAGTCATAGTCTTTGATCAACTCCATCCATCTTCTCTGTCTCATGTTCAAGTCCTTCTGAGTGAAGATATACTTGAGACTCTGGTGATCAGTGAACAGATCAAACTCCTGACCCAACAAATAGTGACGCCATATCTTCAAAGCAAAGACTACGGCCGCCAACTCTAAATCATGAGTAGGGTAGTTCAATTCATACTCCTTCAGTTGTCTCGAAGCATAGGCTACTACAGAACCCTTCTGCATCAATTTACAACCCAACCCTTTGCCAGAAGCATATGTATAAACAGTAAACCTTTCCCCATCACTAGGTATAATGAGGATCGGTGTACTAGTCAATCTCCTTTTCAGCTCTTGAAAACTCTCTTCACACTTATCATCCCAAATAAACTTGGCCTCCTTTCTGGTCAATTTAGTTAGAGGACCCGCCAGCTTGGAGAATCCCTCAACAAATCTCCGGTAGTAACCTGCTAAACCCAGGAAACTTCTGATCTCAGTAGCACTAGTCGGTCTTCCCCAATTAAGGATGGCTTGCACTTTAACTGGATCCACAGACACCCCTTGACCAGAAATCACATGTCTAAGGAAACTGATCTTCTCTAGCCAGAACTCACACTTACTAGCCTTGGCATATAATCGGTTCTTCCTCAGAACCTCCAGCACTCTGCGCAAGTCACTGACATGATCTGAAGTAGTCCGTGAGTATACCAAAATATCGTCTATAAAGACTACCACACAAGAGTCAAGCAATTCATGGAATACCCTGTTCATCAAATCCATGAAAACAGCAGGTGCATTCGTCAGTCCAAAAGGCATAACTAAAAATTCGAAATGCCCATACCTGGTCCTGAAAGCAGTCTTAAATATATCCTCATCTTTGATCCTAAGCTGATAATACCCTGATCTCAGATCAATCTTAGAGAACACTGTAGCTCCCTGTAATTGATCAAATAGATCATCAATTCTGGGAAGAGGATACTTATTCTTGATAGTCACTTGGTTCAATTGCCTGTAGTCTATACACATCCTCAGGGTTCCATCTTTCTTCTTCACAAATAGCACTGGCGCTCCCCAGGGAGAAGCACTAGGCCGAATGTACCCTTTCTCTAGCAATTCCTCCAGTTGTTTCTTAAGCTGGGCCAGCTCTGAGGTAGCCATACGATAAGGAGCTCTGGAGATAGGTGCCGTACCTGGCGCCAACTCAATGCCAAACTCTACTTCTCTAATCGGTGGCAAGCCTGAAAATTCCTCAGAGAACACCTCAGGAAATTCTTTCACCACCGCCATCTGAGTCAAATCAGAAGTAGAATCATCCTGCACCTTAATATGTGCAAGGTAACCCTTGCACCCATTAGCAAGTAATTTCCTGGCCTGCAGGAAAGATATCACATGCGGTCCTTGGTCTGACACTAGACCTCTCACAAACAGTCGATTCCCATCTAACAAATTCAAAGTGATTACTTTCTCAAAGCAATCCACAGAGGCATGATGGGAAGACAACCAATCCATTCCTAAGATGATATCATAATCTTGCATGTCTAAGAGGATTAGATCTACCAGAAACTCATAACCCTCTACATGTACTACACAGTCAGCACAAACAGTATCTGTAGATAACGATTTTCCTAAGGGAGTACTGACAGACACAACATAATCTAGCATCTTAGGTACAACAGGTAAACATGCAGCAAACTTAACAGATACAAAAGATAAATTTGCACCAGGGTCAAATAATATGCGGGCTAACTAATCAAATACGAATAAAGTACCTTCCACGACGAATCGGGAAGCTCGTGTATCCTTCTCAGCCACAGCATAAACTCGTGTCTGGACTGTAGGCTTATCTGCGCCTCTAGGTTGCATCTCAGGTTCTCTGCAGTCCTTAGCCATGTGCCCTGGTTTCTTACACCTGAAGCATACACCATTCTTCCTATGGCAGTCTTTCACTAGATGTCCCTTGAGCCCACAATAACTACAAGTGATACCGTTTCTTACATCCCTGGCATCCCTGAACTGCTGCGGTGCATCCCTGGTCTGCTGCGGTGCCTTGTAGGAGTAAGGCTTATACCTACTCTTCTTATAATCTTTATGCCTAGGGTACTTCTTACCCTTGCCGCCACTGCCATGCTGAGGAACCGCCGCCTCGGCTGCAGGAACTACTGTCACGGCAACATGAGAACTCCTCTCAGCTATGTATCTCTCAATGGTGCGCGCTCGCCCAACAGTTTCAACATAGGTCTCCAAGTGTTGAGCACCAACCTGCTCTCTAATGTCCCATCTGAGACCTCTGAGAAACTTGGTAGCTCTCCTCTTTTCAGTGTTTATCAGATGAGGAGCATACTTTCCCAATTTCGTGAACTGTAATTCATACTGGTCCACAGTCATATCACCCTGCTCCAGGTGAATAAATTCCACCTCTCGGTCCTCCACCAAGCTATCGGGGAAGTACTTCTCGTTAAATCGAGACAAGAAGTAGGGCCAATCCACTGTTTCATGTTTTTCTTCAGCTAGCCTCACAACGCCCTTCCACCACTCATCTGCGTCACCACGCATCATATAGGTGGTCAGACATAACTTGTCTTCGTCCGAGCAACGCATGACTTGGAAAATCTTTTCCAAGACCAACTGCCAGTTCTCTGCAGTACTTGATTCTGAGCCCCCATAAAAAGAGCTAGGACCCAGTTTTTGGAATTCACTCACAAGTGAGGCATAGCGCCATCTTAAATTCCTACACACACATTCCATAGTAAGGAAATCAAACATAAACCTATCAGGTGTCTAGCAATACACAAACATGTTTTCCCCCAAACTAAGTTTTAGCTAGCCAACCTCCCTCTGATACCATTCTGTAACATCCCACATTCTTAACCCCAAACAAATGGCACAATTCACAAATGATACAGGATGTTTCATATAAGATCGATCATATGCTAGGTAAAACCGAGTTCAAGAAAACACGATCTAAAAAATTTCCATAAATCCATACACACAAATTCACAAAACTCAAATCTCATAAGGGTACCTGCCACCACGCAATCCTTGCACTAGACATATGCAAGGCAACAGTTATATCAAAACCGATTCAAATTCATAAAATCCATAAAGGTACCTGCCACCAGGCAATACTTGCACTAGACATATGCAAGTTACAGGGTATATCAAAACCGATTGCACAGAATATACAACAAGCCAAAATTCAAAACAAAATCACAAAATCGATTTTATAAACTCATACCAAACACCGAAACCAGGCTGAAGCCCGCGGTGACACAAAAATCAAACTCATAAGACTGCCATAACTGGCAACATACTTCACATAGTTCACATAGTCTCATGATTCACATAGTTCATATAGTTTATGTTAAGGCCACAACCGGCCCCAATAATTAAGCATAAAAATTCTTAAAACAGCAAACAGCATAATTATCCACGCCAATGCACTCAAGACATGCGCCCCTGCTCTATGCCTGAAAACAGTGAGGGGTGAGCTACACAGCCCAGTGAGTGGATAGTCTAAATCGACTATCCATAACATACATTCAAAAATATAGGCAGATTATTTTTAAAACATTTAACAGAACATTATGTCAACATATAACAAAATAAAGAAACAGAAGTCATATAGACAGTTAAATGTACACACTAGCATATAACAAATTCAGGTTCTAGAGTTTTACTCTAACCCAATTAAACACATATATTCTAAACCAACTAAACACACCATACTTAATTAACCTAGTTGTCCAGCATATTCAGTAGTGACCAATATGGTCTAACCCGGCTTGGCCAAAGCACTGGGAGCTGCAAAATCTCGTGCAACACATAAACATGGATAGTGAGTAGAATCAAGAGGTGGCCCCCGTCAGGTCACGACGTGGCACTTTGCTCTATCACCCCATAACACATCAGAGTGATGACATCAAGAGGTGGCCCCTGTCTGATCAAGACATGGCACTTTGCGTCTTATATCACCCCGTCACATAAAAGAGTAATGACATCAAGAGGTGGCCCCTGTCTGATCAAGACATGGCACTTTGCGTCTTATATTACCCCATCACATAAAAGAGTAATGACATCAAGAGGTGGCCCCTGTCCGACCAAGACATGGCACTTTGCGTCAAAACCCGTTCTCCCAAAAGGTTCCTACTGGACAACAGACATATCTTAGTTCATATTTCACAAAGGTGGACTCCTAAGTGTCAACTAGACTCTAGGATAGTCATCACAAAAATCATATCAGGCAGGCTGAACATCAACCCCCATCACAATAATCATAATAGGCAGGCTGAACATCAACCTCCTCACATATCACAATACAGGGCTGAAATTCAAACCCTTAACATAACACATAAGGACTATCCCCTTGAGTTCATAGTTACACCTAGCCTTAGTCCTAACCATCACATAATCACATAATTTTCCAAATTCACATAACCCATAATTTTCCAAATTCACATAATCACACATATTGTTCAAAATTCACAAGATCACACATAATGTTCAAAATTCACATGATCACACATATTGTTCAAAATTATATAACATAACACATAATATTTTATATTCGAATATCACCGAATATAGTGTAGTCCTTAAATTTCATGCTGATTAGTTTAATCAAACCTTGCTATGTTGTCACTCAAGTTTCTCAAATACAGATACTTAGCCATAAATATAACACCATAATTATTTAACATATTACAACCACCAAGAAACAGTCATATCAAGCATCCATAAAATCAACTTAAAATTTAAAACAAGTATTCATATAAATTACTTTACAAATTACCACATGTAACATATTAACTACAAACACCAAAATTCGGTTTTCATAGTCAATTATCAAGGTCATCAAGGTTTCGGTTTTCATGTTAACTACAAACATCAATTTCGGTTTTCATAAACAATTATCAAGGACATCAAGATTTCGGTTTTCATGTTAACTACAAACATCATTGATTTAATGTTACCAAAATTGATTTCGGTTTAACTATAATTAACAAGAATTTCATACCCAAAATTCAATGATTTAATGCTACCAAAATTCCTATAAAAATACCTTAAATTTCATACAAATTTTCGGTTAAATAATCATCATATAATCACCTTTGAAAAATTCGGTTTTCATGATATAATCAACCTTACAAAATTCGGTTTTCATCATATAATCAACTTTACAAAATTCGGTTTTAGCATGGTAAGATTTCCAACAAGCGAATATATCATCTAACTCATCAATTAACACAAACAAATAGATAGAAATCAATTAGACAACCCACTCACCTTGAACCGAGAACACAAGGTGAAAAAAACCCTCCAACAATTTCGTCTAAAGCCTTTAAGCCGCCCAAAAATCTTCAAGAACTCGCCAAGGAAGTTTCTTCACTTCAAGGAAAATCACCAAGGGAAGAAGATGAAGAAAATCACCTCAAAATTCCAAGAACACCAAAGTCGCCTCCTTCTTCCTAGCCGTCGCCCAAAGTTTTCTCTCAAGCCAAAATCTCGCCCAAAAATTCCACCCTAACCGAAATATCAATTTGAATTTTCGGTTTTAACTCTTAACCCATTAACCCATTAATTCAAATAGGGTTTAACCATTTAACTAACTAAATTTGAATTTTAAACCCAATAACCCATGGTTTAAGTGACAATCCAATAAGAACTTAAATTAACATCCACTTAATGAATTCACTTAAACGCAAATCCAATAAGGATGTAATTAATATCCAATAAGGATTTAATTAACCAATAGCTCCAATTAATTAACAATTAATTAACTTACAATTTACAACCCATAAATCCTAATTAATTTATCATGAACTACCAATAATAATTTATCATAAATTAACAGCCAATAATCAAACAAATAATCTCTAATTAAATAACTATTAACAACCAATACATAAAAATATCACAGTCAATAATTTTAGACTAAATCAAAATAATGCTTACCAGGACTTAAGATCCTTGGATCTTACAGAAGATCCCTTTCGATCTTTCTCTTCCAAGTCGCCATCTTCTTCATGGCTTTGGTAAAGATCTAAACTCCATCTCGTTGATCATATTATCGTGCTAAGATCCATGAAAACCCTAGCTTCCGCTTGAAAGTTTTGATGCGCCACCCTAAAGGGTTTTTCGCCCCCCTCTTGAAAGGGGTTTCATATGCATGCGCTCCCCCTTGAAGGGGACCCTTCAACTGGTATCAGAGCGATGTTGAAGCTTGGTAATATGATTGCGTGAGATAATTTTTGTGATCCTTGGTTGCGCATCTACATGTATGTTGATCTTGTTTGACATATGTTAACTCTTCATGCGTGTATACTAGATGATAGTATGTTTCTATTTGCGCATGTATGTAGGTTGCGGTTATAGCATGTTGTTGTTGTTTTTCACAAAACCCTAAATGACATGCGCGCCCAACTAGATCTAAGATGCACCTATAATAAACCCTTAGATGGGTTGATAGGGTTGAAAGCTTCATCTAGAATGGATCAAACTAGTCTGATCAGACCATCTGACAGCCTAGATGGGTTGACCAGATAGCACCTGTGCGCAAGCATGAGGTGGCTATAGGTTGACTGCATCAAAGGTGTGTAGCGAGGTCTGGTTGAGACAACCAATGAACACTCTTGAGTTAGGCCCGGGGTCACACCCGCTTGCCAAAACTCTTGAAGGTGGTTCAGCCCTTGGCGCATGCATGGTTGACCATAAGGTCAACTCGGGTCAGTTAGGACTCGGTGCATGCAAGGGCACAGGATCTAACTAGATGGATGAGTGGATCCCTATCAATGGACCATTGTAAGGTTGTAGGGCACATAAGGAAATTAATATTGATGCCTATGGGGTTTTCAAAAATTTAATTTCTTGATTGGATCACATGATGATTGATGCCATGATGCTTGTCTATTTATTCTTATGTGGACTGCCCATGTTAAATGTGTGCTGTGCTTGGGGCCTGCGTGCCTGGAATCAAACTTGTAAATTATTTTGTGATCTGCGAATCACATTTGTACTTAATTTATAATGTATAATTGACCTGCGAGTCAAACTTGTCTAGATAGATCAAATTGTATTTGATTAGACAAGAGCACAAAGGCACACATCAGAGGAGCATTCACCTGGTGGCGCACCTGAGGTGCTCTTGGCGCTAGGGCCCTGGGTTGGACCAGATGAGATGCAAATGAGCTCAAGTGAAGACTTAAGTAAAATTAAGGTCTTACTAGGGTTCATGGGCTTTTACCACATAAGATCATGCTTTCTATTTATTGCTTAAATAATTAGAATTGCATGTGTTTATCTTCTGCTATCACCATAGGCCTTGTATGATAGTTAAGAAGATAAAAGACCGTTAAAATCCAACGCTAATATATCAAGCACGTAATGCCTTCTGGCGCGAAACCTCACTGTTCTGACTATCGTTGGAGCCGTGTTGAACCCACTCAGTGGGCACGTCCATCTATCTTCAGACAGTGCGGGATTACACCTGCGTGTTACAGAGTAGGGATTTATCCCTTCTCGTTGCTCAGCATAGCACGTGGTGGTCCAGGGAGTAGGTCAGGTCAGCTTGACCATGTAGACTACATATGTGGCGCATATGGTAGTGCATGGAGGCAGCCATCTGTGGGGTCAGAGACTGTGTTGTACCAACTCAGTTGGCACAGTCTGCTGGATTGCCCAGATGAAGGGGAATCGCACGGGTTGGCGATTGGCTGGGACAGCCTACCAGAAATTAATGCTTGTCATCTCTGTGCATCTTATCTCGCCTGAGCGGGACGCGGAGACCAAGTATGAAATCTGGATCCCATCTCACTAAAAGAGTGTTACTCTTTCGGACTGTTTTCTGGATTTTTCAGTCAGACAAAATAGTGAGAAAAAGAATCTTTCTTAAAGTCCTGGATTGATTCTGAACATTGATACTGACCTTGCTGTTCTTGCATTGTTGTAGATTCCTGCAGCAACGAACACCATGAGCTTCAATGTGCGATCCCTACTGGAAAGGGAGAAGTTTGCTGGGCCGAACTTCTCTGACTGGTTCGGACACCTTAAGATCGTTCTTAAGGCAGAGAGGAAACTGTATGTCCTCGAGACGGCGATACCGCCGCAGCCCGCTGCGAACGCCGCAAGGGCGGTTCGTGATGCCTATGAAAAGCACGTCAATGATAGCATTGATGTCGCTTGCCTGATGCTAGCGTCTATGACGCCACCGCTGCAGCGTCAGCATGAGGATATGTCGGCTATAGAGATTATAGCGAACCTCAAGATGCTGTATGCTGCACAGGCGAGGACAGAACGCTATAATCTGACGAAGCTCTTCTTTCAGAGCAAACTGGCTGAGGGGAGCCCAGTGGGAGCTCACGTGCTCAAGATGATTGGGCACAAGGAGGCTCTGGAGAAACTGGGGCATACCGTCAACCAGGAGCTTGCTGTAGATATTATTCTGCAGTCTCTTCCGCCTTCTTTCGATGCGTTCATCATTAATTTTAATATGAACAAAATCGATTGTACGCCGGCAGAGCTGCTGAATATGCTCTTGACTACTGAGGAAACTCTGAAGGGCAAGCCTTCAACCTCTGTCTTAATGGTTCCTTTTAGGAACAAGAAGAAGGGGAAGAAGGGCAAGGCCCCTGTCAAGAACTACAGTAAGGCTCTGAAACAGAAGGTCAAGCGGTCCAAGGACAACAGGTGTTTCCACTGTGGCCAGCTGGGTCACTGGAAAAAGGACTGTAAAGCGCTCCAAGGAGATAAGAGGGGAAGCATCGCTTCTGGCTCAGGTATATACGTGACGGAAGTCATGGTTTCATCTTCTTCTATTTCATGGGTGTTGGACACTGCATGTGGAGTTCACATTTGTTCAAATGTACAGGAACTCAAGAGAAGAAGGCAGGTGGGACAGCATGAGGTAGACCTACGCGTTGGAAACGGGGCACGGGTTGCTGCTGTTGCTGTAGGAGACTATTTCATTTCTTTACCATCTGGCATTGTATTGGAATTAAACAATTGTTATTTTGTACCGAGTATCACCAAGAATATTATCTCTATTCCTGCTCTTGTCAGGAAAGGATTTGCCTTTGAATGCAATATTTCAAAGTGTGTTTTATCTGTAGATAATATTGTGTATGCAACTGGTTCAATTAACAATGGGTTATACATGTTGGACATGGAAAATTCTATACAAAACATTGATAATAAGAAAGCCAAGTATGCTGATGACAGCACCTTGCTATGGCATAGTCGTTTAGGCCATATAAACGAGAAACGCATTAAGCGGTTGAATGATCATGGACTGCTGGGATCTTTCTCCTATGAGGAGTTTGATACATGCAAAGCTTGTTTGATGGGTAAAATGACGAAGTCTCCTTTTCCTAACAAAGGTCAAAGGGCTTCAGGTTTACTTGACCTCATACACAGTGATGTGTGTGGGCCATTTAGTAAACATGCCAGAGGTGGCTATCAGTACTTCATTACCTTTACTGATGATTTCAGTAGGTATGGGTATGTCTATCTAATGAGACATAAAAGTGAATCTTTTGACAAGTTCAAAGAGTTCAAAAATGAAGTACAAAATCAGTTAGGCCGAAATATCAAGGCACTTCGTTCTGATCGAGGTAGAGAATACCTAAGTCGAGAATTTACTGACTATCTGAAAGAGTGTGGGATTATTTTACAGCTCACTCCGCCAGGAACACCGCAATGGAATGGTGTGTCCGAGAGGAGAAATAGAACGTTACTTGACATGGTTCGTTCTATGATGAGTCAGGCTACTCTTCCATACTCCTTTTGGGGTTTCGCACTGGAAACAGCTGCAAAGGTACTAAACCGAGTGCCATCCAAGGCAGTTTCAAAGACGCCATATGAGTTATGGTATGGGAAACAGCCTAGCTTGACATTTATCAGGATCTGGGGTTGCGAGGCTTATGTCAAAAAGCTCGCCTCTGGGAAACTGGAGAGCAGATCTGAGAAATGCATCTTTGTCGGTTACCCTAAGGAAACTAAGGGTTATTATTTCTACGATCCCAAAGAGAACAAGGTTTTTGTTGCTCGGACAGCCATATTTCTTGAGAAGGAATTTCTTCTGCAAGAGGCCAGTGGGAGAGAAATAAAGCTGGATGAGAATCCAGAGGAAGGACAAAGTAGTCAAGTGCAGTTGGATGAGCCAGAGCCAGTGGATCAGGTTATTGAACAACCTGAGGCTCAGATAACACGGGAACCGCGAAGATCGGGAAGGATCCGTCGACAGCCTGAGCGCTATGACGGAGTCTACATCATTGATAATGATGAACCCCTCACTTATGCGGATGCGGTCAGTGGACCGGAGTCAGCTAGATGGCTTGATGCTATGCGAGCCGAGATGGACTCCATGTCAGATAACCAAGTCTGGGATTTGGTTGATCAGCCTCCGGGAGTAATCCCTATAGGCTGTAAATGGATCTTCAAGAAGAAGATTGACATGGATGGTAACGTGGTTACCTATAAAGGCAGGCTAGTTGCGAAAGGTTTCAAACAAATCTACGGGATAGATTATGATGAAACTTTCTCACCTGTAGCCATGTTTAAGTCTATTCGGATTCTTTTCGCGATAGCTGCGTATTACGATTATGAGATCTGGCAGATGGATGTGAAAACAGCTTTCCTTAATGGAAATCTGGATGAGGATGTGTATATGACACAACCTGAGGGTTTCACTAATCCAGCAGATCGTCATAAAATATGCAAGTTAAAGAAATCCATTTATGGATTGAAACAAGCATCTAGAAGCTGGAATATTCGTTTCGATGAATCAATCTCTGAGTTTGGTTTCATCAAGAACGAAGATGACCCGTGTGTATATAAGAGGTTTAGTGGGAGCGTAATTACATTCCTAATCCTCTACGTCGATGATATCTTAATCATTGGAAACGATATTCCTGAACTGCATGCGGTTAAAGCATGGTTAGGAAAATGTTTCCAGATGAAAGATCTAGGAGAAGCAGCCTATGTGTTAGGTGTGAAGATCTACCGGGATAGATCTAAGAGGCTTCTCGGGCTGTGCCAAAGTACTTACATCGATAAAGTCCTGGAGAGATTCCATTTAGAGAAGTCTAAACGTGGATATCTTCCAGTCAGACATGGTCTGAATCTTTCGAAGAGTCAGTGTCCACAAACACAGACTGAGAAAGATGAAATGGACAATACGCCTTATGCTTCGGCTATTGGGTCCATTATGTATGCGATGTTGTGTACTCGCCCAGACGTCGCTTACGGGTTAAGCGTGACCAGTCGATTCCAAAGTAATCCAGGTTTGGCACACTGGATTGCGGTCAATAACATTATAAAATATCTGCGGAGGACCAAAGATATGTTCTTGATATATGGTGGTCAGGAAGAACTCAGTATAGAGGGATATACTGACGCTTCGTTCCAGTCAGACCAGGATGATTTCCGATCGCAATCAGGCTATGTCTTTGGCTTGATTGGTGGAGCAGTGGTGTGGAAGAGTTTCAAACAGTCAACTGTTGCTGATTCCACAACAGAAGCCGAGTATGTTGCAGCCTCGGAAGCATCCAAGGAGGCAGTGTGGATTCGTAAGTTCGTGAGAGAACTTGGTGTTGTTCCTTCGAGTGCAGATCCTTTGGTTATCTTCTGTGATAACACTGGAGCAATCGCACAAGCAAAGGAACCACGGTCGCACCAGAAGTCCAAGCACATACAGAGACGGTTTCACTTGATCCGGGAGATCATTGATCGAGGCGAGATCAAAATATGCAAGGTTCATACAGATGACAATCTGGCAGACCCGCTTACCAAGCCTCTGGCGCAGCAGAAGCATGAGAAGCACTGTAATAATATGGGTTTGAGATTTCTCAACCATTAGATTAAGTGCAAGTGGGAGATTGTTGGGGTATGCCCTTAAGGCTAATGTTTGAGGCCTTGGGATTGTATAAGTATCATGTAATAAACTCTTGTGTTTATAAAAGGCATGGTTATTATTCAGGTTGTTATCTTGTCTGCTGTAATGAGAGTACTTCTGAATAATGTCTCAAAGCTGTTCAGCTAGGCTGACAGGCTATAAGTCCTTAGTCGAGATATCTTGGTGAACATGAGACAGCCTTGATATGGTTAAGACTAATATGTGTTCTAATCTTATAGGATGCTTCGAGCATGGAATAAGATGTAGACTCATGGGTACATTGGATGTACTGGACAGACCCTACTAGGATATTCAGTTGGTTGTCACAATGTGAATATTCCTTGTATGCATCAAGTGGCACATGTCCTTTGACTTGAGATCACTTGTGTTTCTAAATGATGAATGTCATTATTTTGAGGTAGTTCAATATCATTTGAAAGATAATGATTATAGACTATCTTGGATAATGATCATGAGTCAGGTTAGGACACTAGTGATAGATATAGGATTGCCGTCTCCTTGTTCAAGGAGTGTGATGTTCTAAAGGGCCCCCCTATATGGGATGATTGAGATAGTGTATGGCCATACCCAGATGACTATGATCATCTGATCTAATCATGCTCATCGTATTGGAGTTACAGGCTTGACATGCTTGTCCAATAAGAACATCCAGTGGCAAAGGAAACATGCATGCCTCGTGAGTTTGATTCACACTTGAGCTGTGTTTTGGGTGTAGTCTTGGAAGACTCTTTCCTTTATATCGGGAGACAGTGATGTGTTGCTAGATACCCCTCACTGATCGTGATAACGTAAGTTATCGTTACCGACATTTAAAGGAAACCCTTAGGGTCGCACAATGTGATGATATGGCTTACTTAAGTCAGATCGTGTGGACTGAATTCTTTGGGTTCAGTTTAAAGGGAAATAAACTCTGATTGTAAGTGAGATCTGGTCTGATCATGTTTGATTGATTAGGGCTTGAGATCGGTAAGCTTCGATCGAGAGAGTTGATGCTAGATCGGTGAGATCAAGAGCATCAGGAGATGGACGGTTGGATCTGGAACCTTAGGGTTTGATATGGTCTAGACCAAGTGGCTTGGCTCAATTTGCGTTTTGAACCAACTCTAATTGAACCGGTTCACTATGTGATCGCTTGGTTCAATGAGAGGTTCAATGCAAGGAAGTTTCGAACGTTCACTTGGAGTGAACGCTTAAGCCATTGAGACTTACCTATTTTGGAAGGCGGTTTTCGATAATGAAAGAAAAACGCTTCCATGTGGTAACGTGGAAGGCTGGTCTCAACGCCTTGCATCTTTCGCTTGAGGGTGATCGACGAGAAGGTGGTTTTGGACAAGGAGCTCTCGGCCAAAGGATCATCTCATCCCTTGCATACGACAACCCTTGAAGGACCTTGCTAGCACAAGGATCTCCAAGGAGCAAGCACATCATCTTGTGTGCGTCAACTAGGGAGAAGATCCCTTTCGATCTTTCTCTTCCAAGTCGCCATCTTCTTCATGGCTTTGGTAAAGATCTAAACTCCATCTCGTTGATCATATTATCGTGCTAAGATCCATGAAAACCCTAGCTTCCGCTTGAAAGTTTTGATGCGCCACCCTAAAGGGTTTTTCGCCCCCCTCTTGAAAGGGGTTTCATATGCATGCGCTCCCCCTTGAAGGGGACCCTTCAAAAGGTTGAATGAGGTTTATGGTAAAGTCTTGGAGACTTTCCTTACCTCAAACCTTCTCATCCAAGCCATACACTTGTCATGATCTCAACCCTTGCCCTAACCGCCTCTAGCTGTTTATAAGTGACCCTAACCACCCCCTCTTGTGATGATGCACAATCCTTAGAGGCGTGACAACAAGAGGAGGGGCGAAAGCAAGGGCTTGAAGGGCGACAACACCAAGAAGTGACGCATCTTCTTCTTCCTTCCAAACCCTAGCTGCAAGCCTCTTCCTTTTCTCTTGACGCAAGGAACTTGATGCTTGGCAGTTTCCCTCTCCCTCATCCTTCTTCATCTTTGGCGCATCTACCTTGGAGGTGGCGCATATTTTGAAGAAGGAGCACAAGGCTTGGATCTTCTTCCCGAGGCTAGCACTGAGCGTGGAAGAAGAGGACTCGAGGGGTCCGTGTGTGTGAGACTGCAGAGGGCGCACGCTTGGGCGCCTTTCACAACATCGACCTCATCTTGCTCTAAGGTATTTCCTAACTCATCGGGTCGACTCTCTTGCTTGCGATCTTCACTGGGTTTTTTGGGACCGGCCTGTTTCGGGGATATTGCTTTCGCTGTGCAATGTATTTTGTAATCTCTATCTTTAAAAATTGTAAAATATCCCCGGGGTTTCCCAACATTGACAATCAGATGAATTGTGCCCTGTTACACCACACACTTCACAAGAAACTGCATTAACGGAAACTGAGAGGAAGGAAAAGGAATCTAACTTATGCGCTAATGAATCTACCTTTGCCGCTAGAGATGTCAAGGAATCATTATGGTACTTACCAAATCCCATGGAAGTAGTTCCTCACTCACTCGACTAGTGGTTATGGTTCATGCCCATATCCTCAAGTAAAGCTGTCACCTCTTCCACGCCTTTACTCATGTTTGTTCCTCCAGCCGCAGCGTCCACCATCAGCTTTGCATCATAATCCAATCCATTATAAAAGATGTGGATCAGAACCCATGCTTGGAGTCCATGGTGTGGGCACATACGCTGGAGCTCCTTGAAGCGAAGCGATGCCAGGCATCATACAGTGATTCTCTCTCTTGTTGTGCAAAACATGTGATCCTGTTACACAATTGAACAATCTTGCTAGGTGGGAAGTATTTGTTCAGAAAGGCTCTGGAAAGCTCGTCCCAGGTAGTAATAGATCTTGTTGGCAGCGAATATGGCCAAGCTCTCGCACGGTCCCTAAGAGAAAATGGGAACATTCTTAGTCTTATAGCGTCAGATGAAACTCCATTAACTTTAACAGTATCGCAATATTCTAAAAAGACAGCTAGATGTAGATTAGGGTCCTGATTTGGGGATCCCCCAAATTGCATTTGCTGGACCATCATCATCAAGTCTGGCTTGAGTTCAAAGTTATTTGCTTCTAGATTGGGTCAAACTATGCTTGAATTAAAGCCTTGTATGTTCGGTACGGCAAAGTCACTCAAAGATTGGTTGTTTGCCGCCATTGCACCGTCTTCAGAAATCTTCTGAGTCTGAAACTGTAATCTCCTTCGAAGGCAAAATGTACGCTCAATTTCTGGGTCTGCTAGAACTACAGTACCTGTTGGAGAAATTGTTGGCATACAATGTGTAAGTTAAGATAGAAAGTAAAATAATAATGAAAATGGAAAGAAAAGTAAAAAACCATTGCTAAAACAAAGAAGAAAAAGTGCCTAGTCTCCAAACTTATATAGTAAGTCAATATTAAATAGTCGTAATCCCCAGCAACAACACCAAAAACTTGATACGGTCCACAAGTGGACGGATTTATCAAAGTAATAAAAAAGATATCATTCCCAACATGGATTACATAGTTAAGTACTAACGCTTCGACTTGTTTAAATCTAGGCAAAACTAACAAGTGGTTGTGTTGAACTTCTAAGCATGAACAATTAAAAAGTAGCATTAAAGAGGATTCAAATTCTAAAAGATCAGGTTGTCATGGGTTCACCACACTGACAAGTATGAATCGTTTAAAGATAACTCTGTTAGGTCCCCTTCAAGGGGGAGCGCAAGCGGATAAAGCCCCTTTCTAGAGGGGGGCGCAAATGCAATTTTAGGGGTGTCACCCTCATGATCGCATGTAGATCATATGGTTAACTTATGTATAAGCGAAAGGATCTTTAAAGGGATCATACCAACGCCATGAAGTTGGATGTCGGCTTGGAAGAAGAGAGCAACTTTGATCTCCTCCAAAAGTTCACACACAAGGTGAAGATCTCTTACTTCCTTGGCGTCACTTGTGCTAGCAAGGCACCCAAGGTTCCTTGTCGAATGGAAGGAGATGATGAAAGCTTTCTTGGCTGATCCTTCTTCTCGTCAACCTCTACCACCCGAGAGTTCGAGTGTCGTCGAGAGCCAAAGGGGAGATGAGCGTTTTTTCCCAGCTTGTGATCGAATGTGGAGACATTCATCACTATGGCAAAACCGAAATGCCATAAATGGTAAGTCTTCAACACATGCGTTATGCGTTCACATGTAGTGAACCAAACGCATATCTCATCTCACAAATGAACCAAGCGCTCACATATGAGCCGGTTCAATGTAGTTGGTCCAATGACCAAACCAAATCAGCCCAAGTATTGGTCCAGACCAAAATAAACCCTAAGGTTCAAGATCTGACCGTTCATCCTTTGATGCTCTTGATCTCCCAGATCTAGCATCCACACTCTCGATCAAAGCTTACCGATCTCAAGCCCTAATCAATCAAACATGATCAGACTGGATCTCACTTACAATCAGAGTTTAATCTCCTTTAAACTGAATCAAAACAATCCAGTCCACCCGATCTGACTCAAGTAAGTCATATCACCAAATTGTGCGACCCTAAGGGTTTCCTTTAAATGTCGGTAACGATAACTCACGTCATCACAATCAGTGAGGGGTATCTAGCAACACATCACTGTCTCCCGATATAAAGGAAAGAGTCTTCCAAGACTACACCCAAACCACAGCACAAGTGTGAATCCACTTCACAAGGCATACATGTTTCCTTTGCCACTGGATGTTCTTATTGGACAAGCATGTCAAGCCTGTAACTCCAATACAATGAGCATGATTAGATCAGATGAACATAGTCATCTGGGTATGGCCATACACTATCTCAATCATCTCATACAGGGGGGCCCCTTTAGAACATCACACTCCTTGAACAAGGAGACGGCAATCCTTTATCTATCACTAGTGTCCTAACCTGACTCATGATCATTATCCAAGATAGTCTATAATCATTATGTTTCAAATGATATTGAACTACCTCAAAATAATGACATTCATCATTTAGAAACACAAGTGATCTCAAGTCAGAGGACATGTGCCACTTGTTGCATTCAAGGATTATTCACATTGTGACAAACAATTGAATATCCTAGTAGGGTCTGTCCAGTACATCTAATGTACCCATGAGTCTACATCTTATTTCATGCTCGAAGCATTCTATAAGATTAGCACACATATTAGTCTCAATCATATCAAGGCTGTCTCATGTTCACCAAGATATCTCGACTAAGGACATATGCATGTCAGCCTAGCTGAACAGCTTTGAGACATTATTCAGAAGTACACTTATTACAGCAGACAAGGTAGCAACCTGAATAATAACCATGCCTTTATAAACATAAGAGTTTATTACATGATACTTATACAATCCCAAGGCCTCAAACATTAGCCTTAAGGGCATACCCCAACAATCTCCCACTTGCACTTAATCTAATGGTTGAGAAACCTCAAACCCATATTATTACAGTGCTTTTCATGCTTCTGCTGCGCCAGAGGCTTGGTAAGCGGGTCAGCCAGATTGTCATCTGTATGAACTTTGCAGATTTTGATCTCGCCTCGATCAATGATCTCCCGGATCAAGTGAAACCGTCTCTGTATGTGCTTGGACTTCTGGTGCGACCGTGGTTCCTTTGCTTGTGCGATTGCTCCAGTGTTATCACAGAAGATAACCAAAGGATCTGCACTCGAAGGAATGACACCAAGTTCTTTCACGAACTTACGAATCCACACTGCCTCCTTGGATGCTTCCTGAAGGGAACCCCTTTCAAGAGGGGGGCGAAACCCTAGTTGGCGCAAACTCGATAGGCAGCGGATTCAAGAATCGAAAACATGCAATATATGATCAACCTTTAAAACATGAAAGAAGGAGATGCGATTCATACCAATGCCATTTAAAGATGGCGCCTTGGAAGATAGAAAGCAACGAAGATTTCCTCCTTAGGACGCGCACACAAGATGAGGATGCGCTTACTCCCTACGGAATATCTTGTGCTAGCAAGATTCCTAGGTGTCTTTGATCGCGTGAGAAGGGAAGAAGATCGCCTTTCCTTGCTTGATTCTCGAGTCTCCAAGACGTGAAAGAGCAGTCTCTTACGAGAGAGAGCGACGAGAATTAGAGGTTGAGGCAACAAGAGATGCGCACCCTGTAAACATGGGGGGGGCGTGGTTGCTAAAAATAGCCAACCTCTCTTACATGCGATCATGTGTTCATGCCCTCATGAACCAATCGCATTTTCCTCATTACTTTGAACCAAGCGCTCACATCTAGAGCCGGTTCAATTCGGTCTGGTCTATAAACCAAATAACCCAAGCAATTAGTCCAGATCACATTAAAACCCTAAGGTGCTTGATCTGACCGTCGATCTCTTGATGCTTCTGATCTGACCGATCTAGCATCAGTTCTCTCGATCGAAGCTTACCGATCCCAAGCCCTAATCAATCAAACATGATCAGACCAGATCTCACTTACAATCAGAGATTAAATCCCTTTAAACTGAACCCGAACAATTCAGTCCACACGATCTGACTTAAGTAAGCCATATCATCAAATTGTGCGACCCTGAGGGTTTCCTTTAAGCGTCGGTAACGATAACTCACGTTATCACGACCAGTGAGAGGTATCTAGCAACACATCACTGTCTCCCGATATAAAGGAAAGAGTCTTCCAAGACTACACCCAAAAACAGCACAAGTGTGAATCAATTCACAAGGCATGCATATTTCCTTTGCCACTGGATGTTCTTATTGGACAAGCCTGTCAAGCTCGTAACTCCAATATGATGAGCATGATTAGATCAGATGAACACTGTCACCTGGGTATGGCCATACACTTTTCTCAATCATCTCATCCAGGGGGTGTAGGAACCCCTTTCAAGAGGGGGGCGAAACCCAGCATGGTGCAAAACAAATTTCAAGCAGCGGATAGGGTCTCTAAGAATCGCATGCACCTTATATAATCAACTTAAAGGAAAAACCGATTGCATAAGAGATGATTCGATCCATACCATTGCCATTTCTAGATGGCACCTTGGAAGTAAAGATCAAACGAGATCTTCTCCTTGTCGTCACACACAAGATGATGTCGCTATCTCTCTTGGTGCTCCTTGTGCTAGCAAGGTTCCAAGAGGTCCTTTGACGAGTGAAGGGAAAATGAGATGTCAATCTCTCTTGGCCGAATCCTCCTCAATCCGTCAAGCGTCGCCGCACTCACACAAGAATGTCGAGAGGAATATGGGCGAGAGGAATATGGGAAGTGGCGAAAATAGAGTATACTCTATTCGGACGAGAGCCCCCTCAAGTGGAGATCATGGTTACTAAAAATAGTAACCACTCCTCACCACAACGTTCACGCCAAGTGAACTTGTCGCCTACTCCTCTCCCTATGAACCAAGCGCTCATTTAGTGAGCCGGTTCACTTTGGTTCGGTTTAAGAACCAATCAAGCCAATGATGTAGTCTAGATCTTAAATAAACCCTAAGGTTCACGATCTAACCGTCGATCTCAACGATGCCCCTGATCTGACCGATCTGGCATGCATTCTCTCGATCAAAGCTTACCGATCTCAAGCCCTAATCAATCAAACATGATCAGACCAGATCTCACTTACAATCAGAGATTAAATCCCTTTAAACTGAACCCAAATAATTCAGTCCACACGATCTGACTTAAGTAAGCCATATCATCAAATTGTGCGATCCAAAGGGTTTCCTTTAAATGTCGGTAACGACAACTTACGTTATCACGATCAGTGAGAGGTATCTAGCAACACATCACTGTCTCCCGATATAAAGAAAAGAGTCTTCCAAGACTACACCCAAAAACAGCACAAGTGTGAATCAAATCACAAGGCATGCATTTTTCCTTTGCCACTGGATGTTCTTATTGGACAAGCCTGTCAAGCTTGTAATTCCAATATGATGAGCATGATTAGATCAGATGATCATAGTCACCTGGGTATGGCCATACACTCTCTCAATCATCTCATCCAGGGGGCCCCTTTAGAACATCACACTCCTTAAACAAGGAGACGGCAATCCTATGTCTATCACTAGTGCCCTAACCTGACTCAAGCTCATCATCCAAGATAGTCTATAATCATTATGTTTCAAACGATATTGAACTATCTCAAAACAATGACAATCATCATTTAGAAAACACAAGTGATCTCAAGTCAGAGGAAATGTGCCACTTGTCATAATCAAGGAATATTCACATTGTGACAAACAATTGAACATCCTAGTAGGGTCTGTCCAGTACATCCCATGTACCCATGAGTCTACATCTTATTCCATGCTCGAAGCATCCTATAAGATTAGAACACATATTAGTCTTAACAATATCAAGGCTGTCTCATGTTCACCAAGATACATCGACTAAGGACTTAATAGCATGTCAGCCCAGCTGAACAGCTTTGAGACATTATTCAGAAGAACATATATTGCAGCAGACAATGTAGCTAACTGAATAACAACCATGCCTTTATCAACATAAGAGTTTATTACATGATACAGATACATTCCCATAGGCCTCAAACATTAGCCTTAAGGGCATACCCCAACAATCTCCCACTTGCACTTAATCTAATGGTTGAGAAATCTCAAACCCATATTATTACAGTGCTTCTCATGCTTCTGCTGCGCCAGAGGCTTGGTAAGCGGGTCTGCCAGATTGTCATCTGTATGAACCTTGCAGACTTTGATCTCGCCTCGATCTATGATCTCCCTGATCAAATGAAACCGTCTCTGTATGTGCTTGGACTTCTGGTGCGACCGTGGTTCCTTTGCTTGTGCGATTGCTCCAGTGTTATCACAAAAGATAACCAAAGGATCTGCACTCGAAGGAATGACACCAAGTTCTCTCACGAACTTACGAATCCACACTGCCTCCTTGGATGCTTCCGAGGCTGCAACATACTCGGCTTCTGTTGTGGAATCAGCAACAGTTGACTGTTTGAAACTCTTCCACACCACAGCACCTCCATTCAAGCTAAAAACATAGCCTGATTGTGATCGGAAATCATCCTGGTCAGACTGGAACGAAGCGTCAGTATATCCTTCAATACTGAGTTCTTCCTGACCACCATATATCAAGAACATATCTTTGGTCCTCCGCAGATATTTTAAAATGTTCTTGACTGCAATCCAGTGCGCCACACCTGGATTACTCTGGTAACGACTGGTTACGCTTAACCCGTAAGCAACGTCTGGGCGAGTACACAACATCGCATACATAATGGATCCAATAGCCGAAGCATAAGGCGTATTGTCCATTTCATCTTTCTCAGTCTGTGTTTGTGGACACTGACTCTTCGAAAGATTCAGACCATGTCTGACTGGAAGATATCCACGTTTAGAATTCTCTAAATGAAATCTCTCCAGGACCTTATCGATGTAAGTACTTTGGCACAGCCCGAGAAGCCTCTTAGATCTATCCCTGTAGATCTTCACACCTAACACATAGGCTGCTTCTCCTAAATCTTTCATCTGGAAACATTTCCTTAGCCATGCCTTAACAGCATGCATTTCAGGAATGTCGTTTCCAATGATCAAGATGTCATCGACGTAGAGGACTAGGAAAGTAATCACGCTCCCACTAAACCTCTTATATACACACGGGTCATCCTCGTTCTTGATGAAACCAAATTCAATGACTGATTCATCAAAACGAATGTTCCAGCTTCTTGATGCTTGTTTAAGTCCATAAATAGACTTCTTTAACTTGCATATCTTATGACGATCTGCTGGATTAGTGAAACCTTCTGGTTGTGTCATATACACATCCTCATCCAGATTTCCATTAAGGAAAGCTGTTTTTCACATCCATCTGCCAAATCTCATAATCATAATATGCAGCTATCGCGAAAAGAATCCGAATAGACTTAAACATAGCTACAGGTGAGAAAGTTTCATCATAATCTATCCCGTAGATTTGTTTGAAACCTTTCGCAACTAGCCTGCTTTTATAGGTAACCACGTTACCATCCATGTCAATCTTCTTCTTGAAGATCCATTTACAGCCTATAGGGATAATTCCCGGAGGCGGATCAACCAAATCCCAAACTTGGTTATCTGACATGGAGTCCATCTCGGCGCGCATAGCTTCAAGCCATCTCGCTGACTCCGGTCCACTGACCGCATCCGCATAAGTGAGGGGTTCATCATTGTCAATGATGTAGACTCCGTCATAGCGCTCAGGCTGTCGACGGATCCTACCCGATCTTCGCGGTTCCCGTGATATCTGAGCCTCAGGTTGTTCAATAACCTGTTCTACCGGCTCAGGCTCATCCAACTCTGCTTGACTACTTTGTGCTTCGTCTGGATTCTCATCCAGCTTTATTTCTCTCCCACTGGCCTCTTGCAGAAGAAATTCCTTCTCAAGAAATATGGCCGTCCGAGCAACAAAAACCTTGTTCTCCTTGGGATCGAAGAAATAATAACCCTTAGTTTCCTTAGGGTAACCGACAAAGATACATTTGTCAGATCTACTCTCTAGTTTCCCAGAGGCGAGCTTCTTTACATAAGCTTCGCAACCCCAGATCCTGACAAATGTCAAGCTTGGCTGTTTCCCATACCATAACTCATATGGCGTCTTTGAAACTGCCTTGGATGGCACTCGGTTTAGTACCTTTGCAGCTGTTTCCAGTGCAAAACCCCAAAAGGAGTAGGGTAGAGTAGCCTGACTCATCATAGAACGAACCATATCAAGTAGCGTTCTATTTCTCCTCTCGGACACACCATTCCATTGCGGTGTTCCAGGCGGAGTGAGCTGTGAGATAATCCCACACTCCTTTAGATAGTCAGTAAATGCATGACTTAGGTATTCACCACCTCGATCTGAGCGAAGTGCCTTGATATTACGGCCTAGCTGATTCTGTACTTCATTTTTGAACTCTTTGAACTTGTCAAAAGATTCACTCTTATGTCTCATCAGATAGACATACCCGTATCTACTGAAATCATCAGTAAAGGTAATGAAGTACTGATATCCACCTCTGGCATGTTTACTAAAAGGCCCACACACATCACTGTGTATAAGGTCAAGTAAACCTGAAGCCCTTTGACCTTTGTGAGGAAAAGGTGACTTCGTCATTTTACCCATTAAACAAGCTTTGCATGTATCAATCTCCTTGTAGGAGAATGATCCCAGCAGTCCATTTTCATGCAACCGCTTAATGCGTTTCTCGTTTATATGGCCTAAACGACTATGCCATAGCAAGGTGCTGTCATCAGCATACTTGGCTTTCTTAATATCAATTTGTTGTATCGAACATTCCATGTCCAACATGTATAACCCATTATTAATTGAACCAGTTGCATAAACAATATTATCAAAAGACAAAATACACTTTGAAATATTGCATTCAAAGGAAAATCCCTTCCTAACAAGAGCAGGAATGGAGATAATATTTTTAGTTATACTGGGAACAAAGTAACAACTGTTTAGTTCCAATACAAGTCCAGATGGTAAAGAAATAAAGTAGTCTCCTACAGCAACAGCAGCAACCCGTGCCCCGTTTCCAACTCGTAGGTCCACCTCATGCTGTCCCACCTGCCTTCTTCTCTTGAGTTCCTGTACATTTGAACAAATGTGAACTCCACATGCAGTGTCCAACACCCATGATACAGAAGAAGAAAACATGACCTCAGTCACGAATATACCTGAGCCAGAAGCAAAGCTTCCCCTCTTATCTCCTTGGAGCGCTTTACAGTCCTTTTTCCAGTGACCCAGCTGGCCACAGTGGAAACACCTGTATTCCTTAGACCGCTTCACCTTCTGCTTCAGAGCCTTGCTGTAATTCTTGACCGGGGCCTTGCCCTTCTTCCCCTTCTTCTTGTTCCTAGAAGGAACCATCAAGACAGAGGTTGAAGGCTTACCCTTCAGAGTCTCCTCAGTGGTCAAGAGCATATTCAGCAGCTCTGCCGGAGTACAATCGATTTTGTTCATATTAAAATTAATAATGAACGCGTCGAATGAAGGCGGGAGAGACTGCAGAATAATGTCCACAGCAAGCTCCTGGTTAATGGTATGCCCCAGTTTCTCTAGAGCCTCCTTGTGCCCAATCATCTTGAGCACGTGAGCTCCCACTGGGCTCCCTTCAGCCAGTTTGCTCTGAAAGAAGAGCTTTGTCAAATTATAGCGTTCAGTCCTCGCCTGTGCAGCATACAGCATCTTGAGGTTCGCTATCATCTCTATAGCCGACATATCCTCATGCTGACGCTGCAGCGGTGGCGTCATAGACGCTAGCATCAGGCAAGCGACATCAATGCTATCATTGACGTGCTTTTCATAGGCTTCCCGAACCGCCCTTGCGGCGTTCGGAGCGGGCTGCGGCGGTATCGCCGTCTCGAGGACATACAGTTTCCTCTCTGCCTTAAGAACGATCTTAAGGTGTCCAAACCAGTCAGAGAAGTTCGGCCCAGCAAACTTCTCCCTTTCCAGTAGGGATCGCACATTGAAGTTCATGGTGTTCGTTGCTGCAGGTATCTACAACAATGCAAGAACAGCAAGGTCAGTATCAATGTATAAGAATCAATCAGGACTTAAGAAAGATTCTTTTTCTCACTATTTTATCAGGCGTGAAAAATCCAGCAAAACAGCCCGAAAGAGTAAAACTCTTTTAGTGAGATGGGATCCAGATTTCATACTTGGTCTCCGCGTCCCGCTCAGGCGAGATAAGATGCACAGAGAGTACAAGCACTAGTTTCTGGTAGGCAGTCCCTGCCGATCGCCAACCCGTGTGATTCCCCTTCATCTGGGCAGTCCAGCAGACTGTGCCAACTGAGTTGGTACAACACAATCTCTGACCCCACAGATGGCTGCCTCCATGTGCTACCATATGCGCCACATATGTAGCCAACACGGTCAAGCTGACCCGACCTACTCCCTGGACCACCACGTGCTATGCTGAGCAACGAGAAGGGATAAATCCCTACTCTGTAACACGCAGGTGTAATCCCGCACCGTCTGAAGATAGATGGACGTGCCCACTGAGTGGGTACAACACGGCTCCAACGATAATCAGAACAGTGAGGTTTCGCGTCAGAAGGCTTACGAGCTTGATATTTAAGCGTTGGATTTTAACGGTCTTTTATCTTCTTGCCTATCATGCAATTCCTATGGTGATAGCAGAAGATAATTTAATCATGCAATTCTAATATTAAGCAATAAAAGAAAGCATGTATCTTATGTGGTAAAAGCCCATAGCCCTAGAAGACCTTAACCTAACTTAAGTCTTCATTTGCTCTTCATGGGTCTTTTGCTGCACATCTGGCCCAAACCTGGGGCCAAGCGCCAATTACAGCACAGGTGCGCCCACCAGGGAAAATGCGCCTGGTCCTAGGGTC
Organism: Costus lasius; assembly: GCA_027563935.2. Lineage (NCBI taxonomy): Eukaryota > Viridiplantae > Streptophyta > Magnoliopsida > Zingiberales > Costaceae > Costus > Costus lasius. The sequence continues at coordinate 55,836,090 of CM050454.1, read as the reverse complement.
GAACCCTAGACCTCCCACCTGGTCCAGCCACTTGCTGCATGCGCCTCTGCCAAGTGTGCTCTGTGCTCTTGTCTAATTAAATTACAAATTTAACTATCTAGACAAGAGTGACACGCAGGTCACTTACATTTATAAATTAAAACACAGTGATGCGCAGATCACAATAATTAATTTACAATTTTAAAACAGGCACGCAGGCCCCAGCACAGCACAGATTTAACATGGGCAGCCCACATAAGACAAAATAGACAGACACATGCATCCATTCAGCAATCAAGTGATCCATTATAAAAATTAAAATTTTCGAAAACCCCTTGGGATTAATTTTAATTTTTCCTTATTTGCCCTACAACCTTACAACGGTACATTACTAGGGATCCACTCATCCAACCTAGTCAGATCCACTGCCCTTGCATGCACCAAGTCCTAACTGACTTGAGTCGACCATGAGGTCAACCATGCATGCGCCAGGGCTGAACAACCACAATGAGGTCTGGCAAGCGGGTGTGACCCCGGGCCTAACTCATGTGTGTTCATAGGTTGTCTCAATCAGACATCGCTACACACCTGTCTGCAGTCGACCTATAGCCACCATAGGCTTGCGCCAAGGTGCTAACAGGTCGACCCATTCAGGCTGTCAGATGGTCTGATCAGACTGTTGGATCTAACTCAGGGGGTGACTTCAACCCTAATAACCCGTCTAAGGGTTTATAGTAGAGCCTTAGATCTAGAGTGACTCGCGCATGTCAATTAGGGTTTTAAGAAAAACACAAAGCATGCGCCAAGAACAACATGCGCCAATGAAAACATACTTCAAGTTTCGCATGTATAAAAACTTAAAGAAAAATCGCATGTTAACTAGATCTAAGCATGTACACGCAAACATGGATCACATAAGCTTAAGCAATCATACAAAGATGCATAGAAAACCTGCTCTGATACCAGTTGTAGGAACCCCTTTCAAGAGGGGGGCGAAACCCAGCATGGTGCAAAACAAATTTCAAGCAGCGGATAGGGTCTCTAAGAATCGCATGCACCTTATATAATCAACTTAAAGGAAAAACCGATTGCATAAGAGATGATTCGATCCATACCATTGCCATTTCTAGATGGCACCTTGGAAGTAAAGATCAAACGAGATCTTCTCCTTGTCGTCACACACAAGATGATGTCGCTATCTCTCTTGGTGCTCCTTGTGCTAGCAAGGTTCCAAGAGGTCCTTTGACGAGTGAAGGGAAAATGAGATGTCAATCTCTCTTGGCCGAATCCTCCTCAATCCGTCAAGCGTCGCCGCACTCACACAAGAATTTCGAGAGGAATATGGGCGAGAGGAATATGGGAAGTGGCGAAAATAGAGTATACTCTATTCGGACGAGAGCCCCCTCAAGTGGAGATCATGGTTACTAAAAATAGTAACCACTCCTCACCACAACGTTCACGCCAAGTGAACTTGTCGCCTACTCCTCTCCCTATGAACCAAGCGCTCATTTAGTGAGCCGGTTCACTTTGGTTCGGTTTAAGAACCAATCAAGCCAATGATCTAGTCTAGATCTTAAATAAACCCTAAGGTTCACGATCTAACCGTCGATCTCAACGATGCCCCTGATCTGACCGATCTGGCATGCATTCTCTCGATCAAAGCTTACCGATCTCAAGCCCTAATCAATCAAACATGATCAGACCAGATCTCACTTACAATCAGAGATTAAATCCCTTTAAACTGAACCCAAATAATTCAGTCCACACGATCTGACTTAAGTAAGCCATATCATCAAATTGTGCGACCCAAAGGGTTTCCTTTAAATGTCGGTAACGACAACTTACGTTATCACGATCAGTGAGAGGTATCTAGCAACACATCACTGTCTCCCGATATAAAGAAAAGAGTCTTCCAAGACTACACCCAAAAACAGCACAAGTGTGAATCAAATCACAAGGCATGCATTTTTCCTTTGCCACTGGATGTTCTTATTGGACAAGCCTGTCAAGCTTGTAATTCCAATATGATGAGCATGATTAGATCAGATGATCATAGTCACCTGGGTATGGCCATACACTCTCTCAATCATCTCATCCAGGGGGCCCCTTTAGAACATCACACTCCTTAAACAAGGAGACGGCAATCCTATGTCTATCACTAGTGCCCTAACCTGACTCAAGCTCATCATCCAAGATAGTCTATAATCATTATGTTTCAAACGATATTGAACTATCTCAAAACAATGACAATCATCATTTAGAAAACACAAGTGATCTCAAGTCAGAGGAAATGTGCCACTTGTCATAATCAAGGAATATTCACATTGTGACAAACAATTGAACATCCTAGTAGGGTCTGTCCAGTACATCCCATGTACCCATGAGTCTACATCTTATTCCATGCTCGAAGCATCCTATAAGATTAGAACACATATTAGTCTTAACAATATCAAGGCTGTCTCATGTTCACCAAGATACATCGACTAAGGACTTAATAGCATGTCAGCCCAGCTGAACAGCTTTGAGACATTATTCAGAAGAACATATATTGCAGCAGACAATATAGCTAACTGAATAACAACCATGCCTTTATCAACATAAGAGTTTATTACATGATACAGATACATTCCCATAGGCCTCAAACATTAGCCTTAAGGGCATACCCCAACAGGGGGCCCCTTTAGAACATCACACTCCTTAAACAAGGAGACGGCAATCCTTTGTCTATCACTAATGCTCTAACCTGACTCAAGCTCACCATCCAAGATAGTCTATAATCATTATGTTTCAAACGATATTGAACTATCTCAAAACAATGACAATCATCATTTAGAAAACACAAGTGATCTCAAGTCAGAGGAAATGTGCCACTTGTCATAATCAAGGAATATTCACATTGTGACAAACAATTGAACATCCTAGTAGGGTCTGTCCAGTACATCCCATGTACCCATGAGTCTACATCTTATTCCATGCTCGAAGCATCCTATAAGATTAGAACACATATTAGTCTTAACCATATCTAGGCTGTCTCATGTTCACCAAGATACATCGACTAAGGACATAATAGCATGTCAGCCCAGCTGAACAGCTTTGAGACATTATTCAGAAGAACATATATTGCAGCAGACAATGTAGCTAACTGAATAACAACCATGCCTTTATAAACTTAAGAGTTTATTACATGATACTGATACATTCCCACAGGCCTCAAACATTAGCCTTAAGGGCATACCCCAACAATCTCCCACTTGCACTTAATCTAATGGTTGAGAAATCTCAAACCCATATTATTACAGTGCTTCTCATGCTTCTGCTGCGCCAGAGGCTTGGTAAGCGGGTCTGCCAGATTGTCATCTGTATGTACCTTGCAGATTTTGATCTCGCCACGATCAATGATCTCCCGGATCAAGTGAAACCGTCTCTGTATGTGCCTGGACTTCTGGTGCGACCGTGGTTCCTTTGCTTGTGCGATTGCTCCAGTGTTATCACAAAAGATAACCAAAGGATCTGCACTCGAAGGAATGACACCAAGTTCTCTCACGAACTTACGAATCCACACTGCCTCCTTGGATGCTTCCGAGGCTGCAACATACTCGGCTTCTGTTGTAGAATCAGCAACAGTTGACTGTTTGAAACTTTTCCACACCACTGCACCTCCATTCAAGCTAAAAACATAGCCTGATTGCGATCGGAAATCATCCTGGTCAGACTGGAACGAAGCGTCAGTATATCCTTCAATACTGAGTTCTTCCTGACCACCATATATCAAGAACATATCTTTGGTCCTCCGCAGATATTTTAAGATGTTCTTGACTGCAATCCAGTGCGCCACACCTGGATTACTTTGGAAACGACTGGTTACGCTTAACCCGTAAGCAACGTCTGGGCGAGTACACAACATCGCATACATAATGGAACCAATAGCCGAAGCATAAGGCGTATTGTCCATTTCATCTTTCTCAGTCTGTGTTTGTGGACACTGACTCTTCGAAAGATTCAGACCATGTCTGACTGGAAGATATCCTCGTTTAGAATTCTCTAAATGAAATCTCTCCAGGACCTTTTCGATGTAAGTACTCTGGCACAGCCCGAGAAGCCTCTTAGATCTATCCCTGTAGATCTTCACACCTAACACATAGGCTGCTTCTCCTAGATCTTTCATCTGGAAACATTTCCTTAGCCATGCCTTAACAGCATGCATTTCAGGAATATCATTTCCAATGATCAAGATGTCATCGACGTAGAGGACTAGGAAAGTAATCACGCTCCCACTAAACCTCTTATATACACACGGGTCATCTTCGTTCTTGATGAAACCAAATTCAGTGACTGATTCATCAAAACGAATATTCCAGCTTCTTGATGCTTGTTTAAGTCCATAAATAGACTTCTTTAACTTGCATATCTTATGACGATCTGCTGGATTAGTGAAACCTTCTGGTTGTGTCATATACACATCCTCATCCAGATTTCCATTAAGGAAAGCTGTTTTCACATCCATCTGCCAAATCTCATAATCATAATATGCAGCTATCGCGAAAAGAATCCGAATAGACTTAAACATGGCTACAGGTGAGAAAGTTTCATCATAATCTATCCCGTAGATTTGTTTGAAACCTTTCGCAACTAGCCTGCCTTTATAGGTAACCACGTTACCATCCATGTCAATCTTCTTCTTGAAGATCCATTTACAACCTATAGGGATAACTCCCGGAGGCGGATCAACCAAATCCCAGACTTGGTTATCTGACATGGAGTCCATCTCGGCGCGCATAGCTTCAAGCCATCTCGCTGACTCCGGTCCACCGACCGCATCCGCATAAGTGAGGGGTTCATCATTGTTAATGATGTAGACTCCGTCATAGCGCTCAGGCTGTCGACGGATCCTACCCGATCTTCGCGGTTCCCGTGATATCTGAGCCTCAGGTTGTTCAATAACCTGTTCTACCGGCTCAGGCTCATCCAACTCTGCTTGAGCACTTTGTCCTTCCTCTGGATTCTCATCCAGTTTTATTTCTCTCCCACTGGCCTCTTGCAGAAGAAACTCCTTCTCAAGAAATATGGCCGTCCGAGCAACAAAAACCTTGTTCTCCTTGGGATCGAAGAAATAATAACCCTTAGTTTCCTTAGGGTAACCGACAAAGATACATTTGTCAGATCTGCTCTCTAGTTTCCCAGAGGCGAGCTTCTTTACATAAGCTTCGCAACCCCAGATCCTGATAAATGTCAAGCTTGGCTGTTTCCCATCCCATAACTCATATGGCGTCTTGGAAACTGCCTTGGATGGCACTCGGTTTAGTACCTTTGCAGCTGTTTCCAGTGCAAAACCCCAAAAGGAGTAGGGTAGAGTAGCCTGACTCATCATAGAACGAACCATATCAAGTAGCGTTCTATTTCTCCTCTCGGACACACCATTCCATTGCGGTGTTCCTGGTGGAGTGAGCTGTGAGATAATCCCACACTCCTTTAGATAGTCAGTAAATGCATGACTTAGGTATTCACCACCTCGATCTGAGCGAAGTGCCTTGATATTACGGCCTAGCTGATTCTGTATTTCATTTTTGAACTCTTTGAACTTGTCAAAAGATTCACTCTTATGTCTCATCAGATAGACATACCCGTATCTACTGAAATCATCAGTAAAGGTAATGAAGTACTGATAGCCACCTCTGGCATGTTTACTAAATGGCCCACACACATCACTGTGTATAAGGTCAAGTAAACCTGAAGCCCTTTGACCTTTGTTAGGAAAAGGTGACTTCGTCATTTTACCCATCAAACAAGCTTTGCATGTATCAATCTCCTTATAGGAGAATGATCCCAGCAGTCCATTTTCATGCAACCGCTTAATGCGTTTCTCGTTAATATGGCCTAAACGACTATGCCATAGCAAGGTGCTGTCATCAGCATACTTGGCTTTCTTAATATCAATTTGCTGTATTGAACATTCCATGTCCAACATGAATAACCCATTGTTAATTGAACCAGTTGCATAAACAATATTATCATAAGACAAAATACACTTTGAAATATTGCATTCAAAGGAAAACCCCTTCCTGACAAGAGCAGGAATGGAGATAATATTTTTAGTTATACTGGGAACAAAGTAACAACTGTTTAGTTCCAATACAAGTCCAGATGGTAAAGAAATAAAGTAGTCTCCTACAGCAACAGCAGCAACCCGTGCCCCGTTTCCAACGCGTAGGTCCACCTCATGCTGTCCCACCTGCCTTCTTCTCTTGAGTTCCTGTACATTTGAACAAATGTGAACTCCACATGCAGTGTCCAACACCCATGATACAGAAGAAGAAAACATGACCTCAGTCACGAATATACCTGAGCCAGAAGCAAAGCTTCCCCTCTTATCTCCTTGGAGCGCTTTACAGTCCTTTTTCCAGTGACCCAGCTGGCCACAGTGGAAACACCTGTATTCCTTAGACCGCTTGACCTTCTGCTTCAGAGCCTTGCTGTAACTCTTGACAGGGGCCTTGCCCTTCTTCCCCTTCTTCTTGTTCCTAGAAGGAACCATCAAGACAGAGGTTGAAGGCTTACCCTTCAGAGTCTCCTCAGTGGTCAAGAGCATATTCAGCAGCTCTGCCGGAGTACAATCGATTTTGTTCATATTAAAATTAATAATGAACGCGTCGAATGAAGGCGGGAGAGACTGCAGAATAATGTCCACAGCAAGCTCCTGGTTGATGGTATGCCCCAGTTTCTCTAGAGCCTCCTTGTGCCCAATCATCTTGAGCACGTGAGCTCCCACTGGGCTCCCTTCAGCCAGTTTGCTCTGAAAGAAGAGCTTTGTCAAATTATAGCGTTCAGTCCTCGCCTGTGCAGCATACAGCATCTTGAGGTTCGCTATCATGTCTATAGCAGACATATCCTCATGCTGACGCTGCAGCGGTGGCGTCATAGACGCTAGCATCAGGCAAGCGACATCAATGCTATCATTGACGTGCTTTTCATAGGCTTCCCGAACCGCCCTTGCGGCGTTCGGAGCGGGCTGCGGCGGTATCGCCGTCTCGAGGACATACAGTTTCCTCTCTGCCTTAAGAACGATCTTAAGGTGTCCAAACCAGTCAGAGAAGTTCGGCCCACCAAACTTCTCCCTTTCCAGTAGGGATCGCACATTGAAGTTCATGGTGTTCGTTGCTGCAGGTATCTACAACAATGCAAGAACAGCAAGGTCAGTATCAATGTATAAGAATCGATCAGGACTTAAGAAAGATTCTTTTTCTCACTATTTTATCAGGCGTGAAAAATCCAGCAAAACAGCCCGAAAGAGTAGAACTCTTTTAGTGAGATGGGATCCAGATTTCATACTTGGTCTCCGCGTCCCGCTCAGGCGAGATAAGATGCACAGAGAGTACAAGCACTAGTTTCTGGTAGGCAGTCACTGCCGATCGCCAACCCGTGCGATTCCCCTTCATCTGGGCAATCCAGCAGACTGTGCCAACTGAGTTGGTACAACACAATCTCTGACTCCACAGATGGCTGCCTCCATGTGCTACCATATGCGCCACATATGTAGTCTACACGGTCAAGCTGACCCGACCTACTCCCTGGACCACCATGTGCTATGCTGAGCAACGAGGAGGGATAAATCCCTACTCTGTAACACACAGGTGTAATCCCGCACCGTCTGAAGATAGATGGACGTGCCCACTGAGTGGGTACAACACGGCTCCAATGATAATCAGAACAGTGAGGTTTCGCGTCAGAAGGCTTACGAGCTTGATATTTCAGCGTTGGATTTTAACGGTCTTTTATCTTCTTGCCTATCATGCAATTCCTATGGTGATAGCAGAAGATAATTTAATCATGCAATTCTAATATTAAGCAATAAAAGAAAGCATGAATCTTATGTGGTAAAAGCCCATAGCCCTAGTGAGACCTTAACCTAACTTAAGTCTTCACTTGCTCTTCATGGGTCTTTAGCTGCTCATCTGGCCCAAACCTGGGCCCAAGCGCCATTAGCAGCTCTGATGCGCCCACCAGGAAATTGCGCCAGGTCCTAGGGTCGAACCCTAGACCTCCCACCTGGTCCAGCCACTTGCTGCAAGCGCCTCTGCCAAGTGTGCTTTGTGCTCTTGTCTAATTAAATTACAAATTTAACTATCTAGACAAGAGTGACACGCAGGTCACTTACATTTATAAATTAAAACACAGTGATGCGCAGATCACAATAATTAATTTACAATTTTTTTAATTCAGGCACGCAGGCCCCAGCACAGCACACAAATAATATGAGCAGCCCACATAAGACTAAATAAACAAGCATATGCATCAATCAATAACCATGTGATCCATAAAAATTAAAATTTTCGAAAACCCCACAGGATCAATTTTAATTTTCCTTATTTGCCCTACAACCTTACAACGGTCCATTACTAGGGATCCACTCATCCAACCTAGTCAGATCCACTGCCCTTGCATGCACCAAGTCCTAACTGACTTGCGTCGACCATAAGGTCAACTATGCATGCGCCAGGGCTGAACGACCACACTGAGGTGTGGCAAGCGGGCGTGACCCCGGGCCTAACTCAGGTGCGTTCAGTAGTCGTCTCAATCAGACATCGCTACACACCTGTCTGCAGTCGACCTATAGCCACCATAGGCTTGCGCCAAGGTGCTATCTGGTCGACCCATTCAGGCTGTCAGATGATCTGATCAGACATGTTTGGATCTAACTTAGGGGTTGACTTCAACCCTAATAACCCGTCTAAGGGTTTTAATGCAGGCGCATCTTAGATCTACAATGAGTCGCGCAAATGATATAATTTTTGAGAAAAAACTACTACATGCGCCAACATACATGCGCAAGTAAAACATGAAATAAGTTTCAGCATGAAACATGTTATCATGATGAATTTCGCATGGTGAAGATCTAGAATACTTGGAACACATAATCAAAGCAATCATATAAATTTGCATGTAAACCTTGCGCTCTGATACCAATTGAAGGGAACCCCTTTCAAGAGGGGGGCGAAACCCTAGTTGGCGCAAACTCGATAGGCAGCGGATTCAAGAATCGAAAACATGCAATATATGATCAACCTTTAAAACATGAAAGAAGGAGATGCGATTCATACCAATGCCATTTAAAGATGGCGCCTTGGAAGATAGAAAGCAACGAAGATTTCCTCCTTAGGACGCGCACACAAGATGAGGATGCGCTTACTCCCTACGGAATATCTTGTGCTAGCAAGATTCCTAGGTGTCTTTGATCGCGTGAGAAGGGAAGAAGATCGCCTTTCCTTGCTTGATTCTCGAGTCTCCAAGACGTGAAAGAGCAGTCTCTTACGAGAGAGAGCGACGAGAATTAGAGGTTGAGGCAACAAGAGATGCGCACCCTGTAAACATGGGGGGGGCGTGGTTGCTAAAAATAGCCAACCTCTCTTACATGCGATCATGTGTTCATGCCCTCATGAACCAATCGCATTTTCCTCATTACTTTGAACCAAGCGCTCACATCTAGAGCCGGTTCAATTCGGTCTGGTCTATAAACCAAATAACCCAAGCAATTAGTCCAGATCACATTAAAACCCTAAGGTGCTTGATCTGACCGTCGATCTCTTGATGCTTCTGATCTGACCGATCTAGCATCAGTTCTCTCGATCGAAGCTTACCGATCCCAAGCCCTAATCAATCAAACATGATCAGACCAGATCTCACTTACAATCAGAGATTAAATCCCTTTAAACTGAACCCGAACAATTCAGTCCACACGATCTGACTTAAGTAAGCCATATCATCAAATTGTGCGACCCTGAGGGTTTCCTTTAAGCGTCGGTAACGATAACTCACGTTATCACGACCAGTGAGAGGTATCTAGCAACACATCACTGTCTCCCGATATAAAGGAAAGAGTCTTCCAAGACTACACCCAAAAACAGCACAAGTGTGAATCAATTCACAAGGCATGCATATTTCCTTTGCCACTGGATGTTCTTATTGGACAAGCCTGTCAAGCTCGTAACTCCAATATGATGAGCATGATTAGATCAGATGAACACTGTCACCTGGGTATGGCCATACACTTTTCTCAATCATCTCATCCAGGGGGCCCCTTTAGAACATCACACTCCTTAAACAAGGAGACGGCAATCCTTTGTCTATCACTAATGCTCTAACCTGACTCAAGCTCACCATCCAAGATAGTCTATAATCATTATGTTTCAAACGATATTGAACTATCTCAAAACAATGACAATCATCATTTAGAAAACACAAGTGATCTCAAGTCAGAGGAAATGTGCCACTTGTCATAATCAAGGAATATTCACATTGTGACAAACAATTGAACATCCTAGTAGGGTCTGTCCAGTACATCCCATGTACCCATGAGTCTACATCTTATTCCATGCTCGAAGCATCCTATAAGATTAGAACACATATTAGTCTTAACCATATCTAGGCTGTCTCATGTTCACCAAGATACATCGACTAAGGACATAATAGCATGTCAGCCCAGCTGAACAGCTTTGAGACATTATTCAGAAGAACATATATTGCAGCAGACAATGTAGCTAACTGAATAACAACCATGCCTTTATAAACTTAAGAGTTTATTACATGATACTGATACATTCCCACAGGCCTCAAACATTAGCCTTAAGGGCATACCCCAACACTTCCGAGGCTGCAACATACTCGGCTTCTGTTGTGGAATCAGCAACAGTTGACTGTTTGAAACTCTTCCACACCACTGCTCCACCATTCAAGCTAAAAACATAGCCTGATTGCGATCGGAAATCATCCTGGTCCGACTGGAACGAAGCGTCAGTATATCCTTCTATACTGAGTTCTTCCTGACCACCATATATCAAGAACATATCTTTGGTCCTCCGCAGATATTTTAAAATGTTCTTGACCGCAATCCAGTGCGCCATACCTGGATTACTTTGGAACCGACTGGTCACGCTTAACCCGTAAGCGACGTCTGGGCGAGTACACAACATCGCATACATAATGGACCCAATAGCCAAAGCATAAGGCGTATTGTCCATTTCATCTTTCTCAGTCTGTGTTTGTGGACACTGACTCTTCGAAAGATTCAGACCATGTCTGACTGGAGGATATCCTTGTTTAGAATTCTCTAAATGAAATCTCTCCAGGACTTTATCGATGTAAGTACTCTGGCACAGCCCGAGAAGCCTCTTAGATCTATCCCTGTAGATCTTCACACCTAATACATAGGCTGCTTCTCCTAGATCTTTCATCTGGAAACATTTCCTTAACCATGCTTTAACAGCATGCAGTTCAGGAATATCATTTCCAATGATCAAGATGTCATCGACGTAGAGGATTAGGAATGTAATTATGCTCCCACTAAACCTCTTATATACACACGGGTCATCTTCGTTCTTGATGAAACCAAACTCAGAGATTGATTCATCAAAACGAATATTCCAGCTTCTAGATGCTTGTTTAAGTCCATAAATGGACTTCTTTAACTTGCATATTTTATGACGATCTGATGGATTAGTGAAACCCTCAGGTTGTGTCATATACACATCCTCATCCAGATTTCCATTAAGGAAAGCTGTCTTCACATCCATCTGCCAGATCTCATAATCATAATATGCAGCTATCGCGAAAAGAATCCGAATAGACTTAAACATGGCTACAGGTGAGAAAGTTTCATCATAATCTATCCCGTAGATTTGTTTGAAACCTTTCGCAACCAGCCTGCCTTTATAGGTAACCACGTTACCATCCATGTCAACCTTCTTCTTGAAGATCCATTTACAGCCTATAGGGATTACTCCCGGAGGCGGATCAACCAAATCCCTGACTTGGTTATCTGACATGGAGTCCATCTCGGCTCGCATAGCTTCAAGCCATCTAGCTGACTCCGGTCCACTGACCGCATCCGCATATGTGAGGGGTTCATCATTATCAATGATGTAGACTCCGTCATAGCGCTCAGGCTGTCGACGGATCCTTCCCGATCTTCGCGGTTCCCGTGATATTTGAGCCTCAGGTTGTTCGACAACCTGTTCTACCGGCTCAGGCACATCCAACTGTGCTTGACTACTTTGTCCTTCTTTTGGAATCTCATCCAGCTTTATTTCTCTCCCACTGGCCTCTTGCAGAAGAAACTCCTTCTCAAGAAATATGGCCGTCCGAGCAACAAATACTTTGTTCTCTTTGGGATCGTAGAAATAATAACCCTTAGTTTCCTTAGGGTAACCGACAAATATACATTTCTCAGATCTGCTCTCCAGCTTCCCAGAGGCGAGCTTTTTGACATAAGCCTCGCAACCCCAGATCCTGATAAATGTCAAGCTTGGCTGTTTCCTATACCATAACTCATATGGTGTCTTAGAAACTGCCTTGGATGGCACTCGGTTTAGTACCTTTGCAGCTGTTTCCAGTGCAAAACCCCAAAAGGAATACGGTAGAGTAGCCTGACTCATCATAGAACGAACCATATCAAGTAACGTTCTATTTCTCCTCTCGGACACACCATTCCATTGCGGTGTTCCTGGCGGAGTGAGCTGTGAGATAATCCCACACTCCTTCAGATAGTCAGTAAACGCATGACTTAGGTATTCACCACCTCGATCAGAACGAAGTGCCTTGATATTTCGGCCTAGCTGATTCTGTACTTCATTTTTGAACTCTTTGAACTTGTCAAAAGATTCACTCTTATGTCTCATCAAATAGACATATCCATACCTACTGAAATCATCAGTAAAGGTAATGAAGTAATGATAGCCACCTCTGGCATGTTTACTAAAAGGCCCACACACATCACTGTGTATAAGGTCAAGTAAACCTGAAGCCCTTTGACCTTTGTTAGGAAAAGGTGACTTCGTCATTTTACCCATTAAACAAGCTTTGCATGTATCAATCTCCTCATAGGAGAATGATCCCAGCAGTCCATGATCATGCAACCGCTTAATGCGCTTCTCGTTAATATGGCCTAAACGACTATGCCATAGCAAGGTGCTGTCATCAGCATACTTGGCTTTCTTATTATCAATGTTTTGTATAGAATATTCCATGTCCAACATGAATAACCCATTGTTAATTGAACCAGTTGCATACACAATATTATCATAAGATAAAACACACTTTGAAATCTTGCATTCAAAGGCAAATCCTTTCCTGACAAGAGCAGGAATAGAGATAATATTCTTGGTAATACTGGGTACAAAATAACAATTGTTTAATTCTAATACAATGCCAGATGGTAAAGAAATGAAATAGTCTCCTACAGCAACAGCAGCAACCCGTGCCCCGTTTCCAACTCGTAGGTCTACCTCATGCTGTCCCACCTGCCTTCTTCTCTTGAGTTCCTGTACATTTGAACAAATGTGAACTCCACATGCAGTGTCCAACACCCATGATATAGTAGAAGAAGATAACATGACCTCAGTCACATATATACCTGAGCTAGAAGCGATGCTTCCCCTCTTATCTCCTTGGAGCGCTTTACAGTCCTTTTTCCAGTGACCCAGCTGGCCACAGTGGAAACACCTGTTGTCCTTCGACCGCTTCACCTTCTGTTTCAGCGCCTTACTGTAGTTCTTGACAGGGGCCTTGCCCTTCTTCCCCTTCTTCTTGTTCCTTGAAGGAACCATTAAGACAGAGGTTGAAGGCTTTCCCTTCAGAGTTTCCTCAGTAGTCAAGAGCATATTCAACAGCTCTGCCGGAGTACAATCGATTTTGTTCATATTAAAATTAATGATGAACGCATCGAAAGAAGGCGGAAGAGACTGTAGAATGATGTCTACAGCAAGCTCCTGGTTAATGGTATGCCCCAGTTTCTCCAGAGCCTCCTTGTGCCCAATCATCTTGAGCACGTGAGCTCCCACTGGGCTCCCTTCAGCCAGTTTGCTCTGAAAGAAGAGCTTCGTCAGATTATAGCGTTCTGTCCTCGCTTGTGCAGCATACAGCATCTTGAGGTTCGCTATGATCTCTATAGCCGACATATCCTCATGCTGACGCTGCAGCGGTGGCGTCATAGACGCTAGCATCAGGCAAGCGACATCAATGCTATCATTGACGTGCTTTTCATAGGCATCCCGAACCGCCCTTGCGGCGTTCGCAGCGGGTTGAGGCGGCACAGCCGTCTCGAGGACATACAGTTTCCTCTCTGCCTTAAGAACGATCTTAAGGTGTCCGAACCAGTCTGAGAAGTTTGGCCCAGCAAACTTCTCCCTTTCCAGTAGGGATCGCACATTGAAGCTCATGGTGTTCGTTGCTGCAGGTATCTACAACAATGCAAGAACAGCAAGGTCAGTATCAATGTTAAGAATCAATCAGGACTTAAGAATGATTCCTTTTTCTCACTATTTTAGCTGACTGTAAAATCCATAAAACAGTCCGAAAGAGTAATACTCTTTTAGTGAGATGGGATCCAGATTTCATACTTGGTCTCCGCGTCCCGCTCAGGCGAGATAAGATGCACAGAGATGACAAGCACTAATTTCTGGTAGGCTGTCCCAGCCAATCGCCAACCCGTGCGATTCCCCTTCATCTGGGCAATCCAGCAGACTGTGCCAACTGAGTTGGTACAACACAGTCTCTGATCCCACAGATGGCTGCCTCCATGTGCTACCATATGCGCCACATATGTAGCCTACATGGTCAAGCTGACCCGACCTACTCCCTGGACCACCACGTGCTATGCTGAGCAACGAGAAGCGATAAATCCCTTCTCTGTAACACGCAGGTGTAATCCAGCACCATCTGAAGATAGATGGACGTGCCCACTGAGTGGGTACAACACGGCTCCAACGATAATCAGAATAGTGAGGTTTCGCGTCAGAAGGCTTACGAGCTTGATATGTTAGCGTTTGGATTTTAACGGTCTTTTATCTTCTTACTATCAGGCAAATCCTATGGCTATAGCAGAAGATAACTAAACATGCAATTCTAATTATAAGCAATAAGTAGAAAGCATGCAGATCTTATGTGGTAAAAGCCCATAGCCTAAGTAAGACCTTAAATTATCTTAAGTCTTCACTTGAGCTTCTTGGGACATTTGCATCTCATCTGGTCCAACCCAGGGCCCTAGCTCCAAGAGCACCTCAGGTGCGCCACTAGCTGAATGCCCCTCTGGGATGTGTGCCTTTGTGCTCTTGTCTAATCAAATACAATTTGATCTATCTAGACAAGTTTGACTCGCAGGTCAATTATACAATAGATTAATTAAAAATGTGATTCGCAGATCACAAATTAATTTACAAGTTTAATTCCAGGCACGCAGGCCCCAGCACAGCACACATTTAACATGGGCAGCCCACATAAGAATAAATAGACAAGCATCATGGCATCAATCAACATGTGATCCTAAAACAAGAAAATAAAATTTTGAAAACCCCATTGGCATCAATTTTAATTTTCTTATGTGTCCTACAACCTTACAATGGTCCATTGATAGGGATCCACTCAACCATCTGGTCAGATCCTCTGCCCTTGCATGCACCGAGTCCTAACTGACCCGAGTTGACCAAATGGTCAACCATGCATGCGCCAAGGGCTGAACAACCCTCATGAGTTCTGGCAAGCGGGTGTGACCCCGGGCCTAACTCATGTGTGTTCACTGGTTGTCTCAACCAGACCTCGCTACACGCCTAAGATGCAATCGACCTATGGCCACCTCATGCTTGCGCACAGGTGCCATCTGGTCGATCCATCTAGGCTGTCAGATGGTCTGATCAGACTATTGGATCTACCCTAGAGGTGACTTCAACCCCATCAACCCATCTAAGGGTTTATAGTAGACGCCATTAGATCTAAATGGAGCGCGCAAGATGTTACAAGTTTTAGGTAAAAACCAACTACAACATGCGCAACAACAAAGTAAGAAGCTTTCATCTACATTAGCATGCGCAACTAGATATATGGTAACAAGCGCAAACATGATGAAACTTCAAGATAGATCTATAACATGCGTTGACATACTCGGATCACAAACGAGCAACATGAAGCAATCATATGAATCTACATGAATCCCAAGCTCTGATACCAATTGTTAGGTCCCCTTCAAGGGGGAGCGCAAGCGGATAAAGCCCCTTTCTAGAGGGGGGCGCAAATGCAATTTTAGGGGTGTCACCCTCATGATCGCATGTAGATCATATGGTTAACTTATGTATAAGCGAAAGGATCTTTAAAGGGATCATACCAACGCCATGAAGTTGGATGTCGGCTTGGAAGAAGAGAGCAACTTTGATCTCCTCCAAAAGTTCACACACAAGGTGAAGATCTCTTACTTCCTTGGCGTCACTTGTGCTAGCAAGGCACCCAAGGTTCCTTGTCGAATGGAAGGAGATGATGAAAGCTTTCTTGGCCGATCCTTCTTCTCGTCAACCTCTACCACCCGAGAGTTCGAGTGTCGTCGAGAGCCAAAGGGGAGATGAGCGTTTTTTCCCAGCTTGTGATCGAATGTGGAGACATTCATCACTATGGCAAAACCAAAATGCCATAAATGGTAAGTCTTCAACACATGCGTTATGCGTTCACATGTAGTGAACCAAACGCATATCTCATCTCACAAATGAACCAAGCGCTCACATATGAGCCGGTTCAATGTAGTTGGTCCAATGACCAAACCAAATCAGCCCAAGTATTGGTCCAGACCAAAATAAACCCTAAGGTTCAAGATCTGACCGTTCATCCTTTGATGCTCTTGATCTCCCAGATCTAGCATCCACACTCTTGATCAAAGCTTACCGATCTCAAGCCCTAATCAATCAAACATGATCAGACTGGATCTCACTTACAATCAGAGTTTAATCTCCTTTAAACTGAATCAAAACAATCCAGTCCACCCGATCTGACTCAAGTAAGTCATATCACCAAATTGTGCGACCCTAAGGGTTTCCTTTAAATGTCGGTAACGATAACTCACGTCATCACAATCAGTGAGGGGTATCTAGCAACACATCACTGTCTCCCGATATAAAGGAAAGAGTCTTCCAAGACTACACCCAAACCACAGCACAAGTGTGAATCCACTTCACAAGGCATACATGTTTCCTTTGCCACTGGATATTCTTATTGGACAAGCATGTCAAGCCTGTAACTCCAATACAATGAGCATGATTAGATCAGATGAACATAGTCATCTGGGTATGGCCATACACTATCTCAATCATCTCATACAGGGGGGCCCCTTTAGAACATCACACTCCTTGAACAAGGAGACGGCAATCCTTTATCTATCACTAGTGTCCTAACCTGACTCATGATCATTATCCAAGATAGTCTATAATCATTATGTTTCAAATGATATTGAACTACCTCAAAATAATGACATTCATCATTTAGAAACACAAGTGATCTCAAGTCAGAGGACATGTGCCACTTGTTGCATTCAAGGATTATTCACATTGTGACAAACAATTGAATATCCTAGTAGGGTCTGTCCAGTACATCCAATGTACCCATGAGTCTACATCTTATTTCATGCTCGAAGCATTCTATAAGATTAGCACACATATTAGTCTCAATCATATCAAGGCTGTCTCATGTTCACCAAGATATCTCGACTAAGGACATATGCATGTCAGCCTAGCTGAACAGCTTTGAGACATTATTCAGAAGTACACTTATTACAGCAGACAAGGTAGCAACCTGAATAATAACCATGCCTTTATAAACATAAGAGTTTATTACATGATACTTATACAATCCCAAGGCCTCAAACATTAGCCTTAAGGGCATACCCCAACAAACTCAATCAATAGAAAATATTTATCATGAAAGGAACTTTTCCTAATGTACATATTACCTCCTCCCGAAGTGTAATACGGTACTTAATTACGCTAACTCCCTACTCTCGTGACAGTTAACATAACAAAGCACATTAAGTTATATGAAAAGCTGGTTAAATCCTTTAGACGAATCCAATCTACTCCCGTGATTGGATTTGTAGGTTTGATTGAAATAGATCGGACGTTGCGATTCACCTCCCGGTACTTCTCGCAACGTCTAATACGCAATTATACTTGGCCAAGGTAAATTATGAAGTAAACACAACTTCAATCAAATAATGACAATATAATCATATAGAAAGAGCATGAATATAGATCAATTCATAATTGTCAGCGAGCTAAGCCCTTAATCCCGAAACGAAGATCTACTGACTCATGTTCTTAAAGGAAAACATGTTTTGTATGATGAACGAGTAGGAATGTTATAAAATTTGCAAAGAAATCACTAAAACAACAATTTAACATGCGTCCTCTCGATCCAACGATGAAGATGAAGTAATAAAACTGATATTTTTCGTGAAATCTCACCGGAATCTACTCATAAATCGAGTTTCGCCCTTTGTCGCCACCGCCAATGTTATTCTCCCAAAATCCCCCCTTTTTCCTCAAAAAATATGATCATTTATAGTTGAACCGGTTCGGAACCCCCATCGAACGTTTCTGCAAAGTTTGGTTCAAATCCGATTCGAATCGGGAAAGAATCGAGTGAAAACTCATCGGGTGGACGTTTTCATGGTCTGTAACATGTTCACGGCCACGGCCGTAAATGTATATGTGTGTACATCCCTTTGTACACAGAAGGTTTCATGGACCGTGATGGATTCACGGCTTCGCCCGTGAAAGTTTATGTGCATTCCCATACTTAGCCCTTTTTCGCCTTTCGCTCGACGCCAAAATTACGTTCGACTCCATAATTACGGCCAAGGCCGTAAAGGTTGAAATCTTCAGCATTTTCGCTCCAAATTTGACGTGTAAGCTCGTGAATTCCTTGGGAATCATATTATGGCTTCAAAACACTCGAAATCCATCATTTTTATGCCATTTTATCTATATTTTCAATAAAACCAAGAAAAGTTAAGATTCTGTGCCAAGTGAAGTAAAAACACCAAAATTAGCATAAAATCATGCAATTAAGCTCAAAATATGATCTAAAATATAGAAATAAATGTGGTGTAAATACAACGCATCAATAAACAAGAATCGCATCCAACAACTCAATACAAATGGGTTGTTAGATTCAAGTTCCTTGGAGGAATTTGATACTTGTGCCAAGATCAGTGAGTGTTGTATCCCAAGTTGTTTGACGTGTATCTTGGACTATTCCCCGGCAACGGCACCAAAAACTTGTTGTATCTACAGTTGTTTGGCGTGTACCTTGGACTATTCCCCGGCAACGGCGCCAAAAACTTGTTGTACTCTGCAAGTGCACGGATACTCAAAGTAATATTTAATGTATCGAACCCACAGAGACCTATGTGTTAAGTAACAAATAGTTGAATTCTTACTAGCTAAGTAACTAATTTTAATACAAGTAAATAATAGGAAGAACAAGAAAGATAAACAGAGAGATAAACTGGGCTACGGTTTCATCCTCCTTAATTTCAATGACTATATATGAATAAAAGGTCGCCAGTCTAATTTTATTATGATAAAGACATAATTTACTTCATAAAGGGATTATCTCACTTTCGTGCAAACAATCATGCAGGGACCAATCCTCGCTTTCGCGCAAGATCTATCCCAACGCTGTAGATAAGTAAATCGTCAAACAAATAACTCAAGGATCACTTTCATGCATCCGAATTCTTACAAGACAATAAGAAAACTATGGAGAATCATAGACAATCATCGCATAAGTAGAATTATCAATATAAAATTATCATGACGAAGGTAAAAGTAATCTAGTCATTAAGAAAATCAAAGGGGATTACTCCCCCATGTCCCATAAAAGTTTCAGCTAGAATAGTGAAGGAGTTACAATAATCCATGGTTTCAAAAGATCAAAAATCAAAGAGAAAAGAGAGTTTAAGAAAACACACCACGACTGAAATATAAATTACAGCCGTAATTTGCATAAGGGGGCGCTGTGAACACTGTTGGCGCCTCCTCTTTCGTTGATTTCTCCTCTAACTGATCTTCTTTTGCTCTGAAACTTCTAGGGTGAGTTCTCCTCCTCCAGGCATAGCTTCCCCTCAAAATTCACGATCGGAGATGCACTGTGTGCTTCACGGCGGTGAAACCCTTGGCGGTGGCATGGAACTCCATTTCTCTCCGTATGGTGGATGAAAATTAGGGCTTTTGCCCTTGGCGTGTTCACCTCCTCCCCGGCTCCCTTTCTTCTTTTCACGGCTTCGAATTTAAAGGCCTAGATCATCCGCAATCATCTTTGCAAAAATCGGGCTTCAAATTTGACCGTGGACGTCATGTTCAAAAATAGAATTACGACCGTGTTTTATGATACGGCAATTACGGCACCGTAATATAAGTTATGGTAGTGCCATAAAATCGTCTGAATTCTCTGGTCGGAATTGTCTGGAAATTACGGCCCGTGTAAAGTCTTACGGCAGTGCCATAAAATCAGCAAATATCTCTCGTCTGAAGGCACTCCAAATTACGGTACCGTGTAAATTATTACGGCAGTGCCGTAATTTCCATTAAACTTTCTTGTCTTAAATTTCCCAAATTACGGCAGTGCTCTGATATTACAGTTGTTATACCTTGAAATTTTTTTTTTATTTAATTATTAATCTAAATTTAAATTTTTTTATTTCAGAAACCTTAATATGTTAAGCCCTAAAATCTCTCCGCTATTTTTACTCTCCCTAAATCCTCTCAAAATTTTCCTATAAATGAAACCCTAAACCCTCCCCTTAATCTCTCCAATTAATCCCTAATCATTAATTAACCTCCTCTCACGCACCGCTAGTCTCCGCTCCTCTGTTTTACCCGAAATCTGCTCGAGTCCTTCATCAACGATGCGTGAGCTTTCGGCTTCCTCCCACTTTCTCGCGTCTTCTCCATCAGCGGCGAGGGTGTACATCCGGCGATGGCAGAAAGACGTGCCGGCGTTGCCTTCATCGTCTCGTTGTTGCGGCGCCCTCCGTCCGGCAAGATTTTTGGACGCGTGAGACGGTAGCAAGTGTTCTGAGTCGGGCGGTGACAGGAGGAAGCTCCGGCATCGTTCCTTGAAGCAGTGCCTTCGTCCGACGTGATTCCGGACGCAGGCAGCGGGTGGCAACTCATCTCCCTCTCGGCGGTTGCAATTTCTTCCTTTTCCTTGTTTCCGGCTGTGACGAGTCTAGCAACAGCAACTTCTGTGGCGAGCACCACCTCCCTCTCCTTCCTCTCCCAGCGCCGGTGGCAGTTTCTTCCAGAGCCGGCTGCCCTCTTCCTTCCGGCGGCGGCTGAGGCGGCTCTTCCAAGCAGCAGTGACCACTGTTTCTATTTGCGGCGCCGCCTCCTTCTTCAAGTAGCGGCAGATCTTCCATCTTCCGGTTCCTGCTGCTCCTCCTCCGTTTGGTGGCTGTCTTCTTCCCCGGCAAGCACCGGTGATCTTCTCAGTGAGCGCCAGAGATTTCTTCTCCCAGCGACGCGAGCGAAGCCGATGCGAACGAACGCTGTGTTGACTTCGTCCGCGTCCAGCTCTCTGCAAAGAGGTAAGTTTGTTTTAACTATTTTATTTTGAATTCGTTTATGGGGGATAAATTAATATAAATATATATAATTTCTAATATCATGTTATTTTGGGGGGAAATTTATATGAAAAGATAATTTGGGATAAATTTAATAGGAAATTAGGGGGTTAATGGTATTATTGTGAATTGATGCATATGTTGAGTAATAACGGATATTTATTTAATTTATTCAGTGGAGAAAGGAAGATAACTTTGATTTCAAAAAAATTCAAAATAACAGTGTTTGAGGTAGGAATCTCACCCTACTCCTTTCTTACAGTGTCAATAATAGGATTTGCTACTTAATCCTTTGACTTGATATGTGATGCATATGATAGAATTAGTTGACACTGATATCTGATTGCTTCGTCTGCTTGGTTTGTTTCTGAAATTCCTATTGACCTCAATTATCTTGTTTATTTGGTCATATTCTGCTTCTGTATGAATGGTTAACAAACCTGTGTTGAGATATCTGATATATTGGCTTATGAGCCTGGTTGAACAATTGTGTATCTGAGATATTGACGTATAAGTATATGGAACCATTGTAAATCTGTGATATCAGTCGTGATATATATTGACCTCTGACCTGGATGATTTATTCTCCAGTGGCCTGTTTATCTGAGTTATAGTTCCGACGCGCATCGGACTATCTAAGATGCCGGTACAGCACCGCCAGTTGTCTTGAGGACAATACTACGGATGTCAGTGTTGGACGCAACACTCCGGGCTGTTTAGGACAGTCGTTCCATTGCATGAGCAACAGTGGAAACACTCTGAAAATGAGTGCGGCTCTTAAGTGAGATCTGTTGGCCAGCTTGATGATTTGCAAGACATTCTTATATTATTTGTATATCGTTGTTTCAGTTATTGTATTATCCTGTTATTTGATTCCCTCACCATGTTTGTTGATTCCTACTTAGCATTTTTGCTAACTCCCTTTGTTTCTCTTCCAGGTACAGAGTTAGCTTTTGGGAGGGATAGAGTAGATAGCAGATACCAGTCCGAGTTGAGATAGTTGCCTTTTGTATTTTATTCAGTTGATAATTTGGATAGTTGTATTCAGATATTGTGTTATAAAACAGTAGATGTTAATATTGGATTGTTTATTAAATAAATGATATTGGATTATTGTAGTTCTCTGGTTCCTATCAATATTGTTACCCCCTAGGAACCCTGAGCTAGAAATAGCCAGCTCCCGCCGGGGCGTGACAACGGTAGCGTGTGAAATTACGGTACCGTATTATAGATTACGGCCCTGCCGTAATTTGGTTTGTTTCTCCTATTTGCGTGAAATTTGTCATGTAATCTCCTCTTGATGATAGTAACTCTTATATGTATTTGATTTTGCTCAAAAATGCCTAAAAATAGTGTCTTTTTACCTGAAAATAATCAAAAACTAAAATAGAAGTAGATTTTCCAATATTTGATAAATTTGGCAAACAAAAATAAGCAAAGGAGCTTTAATTTAGCATAAAAAGATGTATAAAATGACACAAAATATACTATATATTTTGGTGTCATCAAATTCATAAGGCTCAAATTTTGCTTGGTCTCAAGCAAAACTGAAAAACTGATCAAGGGATTAACTTTTTCATGCTCGATAAATTTCTAAAATACAATCACCAATGAAAAATTCCATCAATTGTTTCACTAAACTTCAAATAAACATATCATTCTCAAAATTCAATCCTCTAGATCTACAACTCAGTCAAATAAAACTTTGCAACTTGTATAATAAATAGAACTTTCAATCTCAATACTTCAACCAATTTCAGTTCAAATCTATCTTGCTTTTGTTTATAGGAATTAGGTTTCCAAGATCTTTTTCCTAACATTTTTTTTTCATGTATTTTGTTATTTTTGCATAGATGGCATGTGCCCACATAGATACATACTTTTTATTTTTGACTTCAACTCTTTTCTTCAGTACTACTATCAATTTTGCATAGTGCCACGTAGAGGCATCTTATTCTTTTTCTCTCTCATTATCTTTTAGACATAGACATCAACCCATGTCTTAGGTACCACTATAAATTTTACATAGTGCCAAGTAGGGGAGTCTCTCACTATTTTTATGGATCTTGGATTCTTCTTTCCCAACAAATAGCAAAATAGACTAAGCATCTACTAGGTTGATCAATTGATATCAATTCCGTAATCATTCATATATGCTCATTTTATTTAAATGAGTAGTTTCACCTTTAGATCTTATTTCTCAAATAACACATCTACCCAAAATTTCATGCATCAAACAATGTCATATTTCAAAAGATAGATATGCATTGAAGAAATAAATCTAACATGATAGGTTTCTTTCTAATCATGAATACAAGTTTATTCATCATCATGGAAGATATTTATCAATGAAAATCTTTTAAAAATACAATCACACCACAAGATAGTAGAAAGTGGACTATGAACAATCATATCATCATACAACCATATCGAAGAACTATCAATGAGTGATACATCTAAAGCAAATCAAAGATGCAACCATATGAAATAATCATGAATATAAGAGAGAGTCAACGATACTCACAAAACTATATTGCAAGCTCTGACCAAAAATACAAAAGGATCAAACCAAAAATAGTGTCGGGGCAGATGCTGTTAGGTCCAAAGATGTGCCTTTTGAAAAAATTTTCTGCACAATTTAAGATACATAAGGCTCAGTTTAAAAATAGTCTATAAAAATAATAATGATAAAAATAATTTTCTCAAGGGAGAATTAGAGATGTCGCCGTAGGTCTGAAGAAGATGCCGATGAAAGAGTCGAGCAAGTAAGAAGCAGAGGGTGAACAGAGGCTAGTTGAAAAGCTGCTATCAATAATGGTGATGGTGCCAACAATAGAGTGAGTAATCTCTAGTGGCCTACTAGAGACTGCTGTCCTGGAGGTGAGATCATCGGCCGATGGGTGCCAGAAATAATGCTGCATAGATAAAAAAAATCAGGCACTAATGAAGAGTCTGCTGCATAAATAAATCAAATCAATGGAAATAGAGACAGTAGAAGACGTAAAAGTCTGCTGATGGTATAATCCAGTGTCGACGGCTGGAAACTGTGATGTCAGAGGCAGATGCAGTGGTGGCTAGAGGTGGAAGAAAGTTGCTCTTGAAGATTTCTGGATCTGGAGTCAAAATAAGCAATAACATGTAGAAAGCTAACAAAGCATTCAGTGAATTTTTTATGAAAAGTAGCCATACCCAAGAATAAGATTTATTAATCCAAAAAGAAAATAAACAAAACCATGTAGAAGTACAAAACTTGTTCTTTCCAGACGTATGAAAATCAAAGGATCAATGTCTGTCACGAATTCTGGGCATCAACAGAAAGAAGGCTAATCAGATTACAAAAATAAAAACAGCACAAATGTTAATCAGATTCAAAAAGTTGCCATGCTACCTAGAATGATCAGAAAATATTTTCATGAAAACAACTAATCCATGAGATAGAAAGAAACATGTACTTCCAAATTCAAGTGAAAGATCAGGGTTACAACTCATTAAAGCACCTTAAATACTTGCAGCAAAAACGCTAATCAGAATAGTCAAAAGAAAACTGCTGGAGAAATTAATCAGAATCAAAAAGATGCTATGTGTTTTAAGATGATCCATGAACTTTAAAATTCAACAGAGATATCCAAATAATAGACAAAGACGAGTAGTTCATGTTTGTACCAAAGATCAAAAATTTTCCCAACCCAGTTTCTTAATATCACAGCGAGAAAACACCTAGCAGAATGCAGTTTTTAAAATTACGGGCGTGAAATGCTTTACAGCAGTGTCGTATTTAACACAGGATTGTCGAGTCAAAAATATGATAGAATTACAGCATCGTAAAAATGGTTACGGCACTGCTGTATTTTTTAATGGATTTCTGGATAAAAAATACTCAAAAATACTGCGCGTGAAGTCGAAAATGATCAGAAATTACGGTACAATAAAAATGATTACGGTAGTGCCACAAAAGATGAAAAACTGTCGGGTCAAAAATAACCAAAATTACGGCACCGTGAAATAGATTACGGATGTGCCATATTTTTGAGCAAAATTCAATTTTTCCTACAAAAAGAAAAGAAAAATTAATTCTAAAAATACACTAAAATAAAAGAAACTAAGCTAGATAAGAGTGCTTGGGTTGTCTCCCAAGAAGTGCTAATTTTAGGTCCATAGCTTGACCAAAAATCAACCATCATGGTGAAGCAGGTGAATTAGTACCAAAGTAGATAGCATACAATTTTCTACATTTCCTTTGTCCAAAAAGTTTAGCCACTAATCCAAATATCCAAAATTTCATATAAATCACAATCAACGTGGCTTTCTTAAATATGCAGAAATTAAAATTAAAATTTTCAAATCCACTCAAAGGATTTTCAATAATCTTCCTATATTTGTCAGTAAGCAAAATCATAAGTCCTTTATTCAAATTTTTATCTTCAATTGCAATAGGACTTTGATCAAATGAATCAAGTATTGGATCATCAAAATAATTTTTATGTCTTTCGTTGGATTCCTCATTAAAACATAATTTTTCAAATAAATTAGAAGAGTGAACAGTAGATATGGGCAAAACATCAGAGTGACATTCATCAATATTCACCATATTCAAATCATTTTCAAGTTCCTCATGCCCTTCATCAAATAATTTATCAATTTCAAAGTCATCAATAATATTAGAGTAAGATTTTTCTAAATCAGTCCCCTCATATATTTCATCAGATTTTACCACAAATAATACATCATCAAAATAATCAATTTCATAATTATCATTAGAATCGAAAGGAGATTTTTCAGAATCAATTCTATCAACCTTTTCCACAAATGCATCAATTTTACAATCATCCAGATCAGAGTGTAATTCATTAATGTTCACATAAGGCTCAATCTCAAAACCATCATAATCAGAGGGGGAATTTTTTGAATCAAGTTCTTCAGTTTCCAAATCAAACTCAAACAAACATGCTTGTTGTGTTATCTGGGTCTCTAAAATTTTAGAATTAGCAGTTAAAGATTCTACTTGAGAAGCAAGCGGACTAACCATTCCCTTAAGATCTTCAATTTTCTTACTTTGGTTTGTCATGATCTGGTTTTGATTTGTCATAAGTTTTTCAAGCATGGATTCTAACCTGGATTCTTCAGTATCTTCAAAGTATGGTTCAGAAACAAGATTTGAGCATTCATCATAAAAATAAGTTTGATTTTCCCATCTAGAATTATATTGATCATTTTGATACCATGATGAATTAGAATTTTGAGGATTAAAAATTTGGCAATCAGAAGCATAATGGTTAGAACATCCACAAATATCACATATAATAGAAGAGTAAGATGTCCTAACAGGGTGCGTGTAAGAGTCTAATTTATAAGCAAAATAATCTAACTTTTTTGTAAGAGTGCACCTTGAATTATCTTCATATTTACCTTGTGGCATATATACCTCACCTCTTTCAGTTGCCCATGAGTTGTGATTAAAAGACATATCTTCAAATCAAGCTTTCTACACAACTAAAAAAAATTGTTATCTCAAAGTTCACAGAAAATCAAGATCTAAGAGTCCGATGTATAGGAAAAAATAATAGAAACAGAAAGATTATCTAACACCAATTAATCAAAATTTTTCCTTTTTTTTAGAATATATAAAATAGAAAAATATAAAACATAAGCAAATTCACAATTTTTAGAAATCATAGCTCTGTCACAACTTGTGAAAATCCAAAACCAGCAAAAACATAATACAGAGTTAAATCTAAAACATATAAAACTTAGTCTAGTAACACTAACAACTATTTTGATATTAACAAAACTAAGGTCCCCGACAACGGCGCCAAAAACTTGTTGTATCCTAAGTTGTTTAGCGTGTACCTTGGACTATTCCCCGGCAATGGCGCCAAAAACTTGTTGTACTCCACAAGTGCACGGATACTCAAAGTAATATTTAATGTATAAACCCCACAGGAGACCTATGTGTTAAGTACCAAATAGTTGAATTCTTACTAGCTAAGCAACTGATTTTAATACAAGTAAATAGTAGGAAGAACACGAAGATAAACAGAGAGATAAATTGGGACTAGGGTTTCATCCTCCTTAATTTCAATGACTAGATATGAATAAAAGGTCGTCAGTCTAATTTTATTATGATAAAGACATAATTTACTTCATAAAGGGATTATCTCAATTTCGTGCAGATAGTCATGCAGGGACCAATCCCTCGCTTTCATGCAAGATATATCCCAACGCTGTAGATAAGTAAATCATCAAACAAAGAACTCAAGGAACACTTTTGTGCATCCGAATTCTTAGTTGATAATCTCAAGTGGAATCTCAAGGATCACTTTCATGCATCCGAGTCTCAACACAAGTTGTACTTATGCTTATCCAACGTTCTGATCTTTGCTTTCGTGCAAGATCTCCACATTTGACACAATAACTCAATCCTAGATTCAAATTATCAAACATGAGAATAAAATCACTAAAAATTAGAATTCAAAGAACTAACCTAATTTCTTACGATAAGTTCCAAACTCAATGATTTTTAGGGTTCCAAATTTCACAATCAACCTTTCAGTCTATTTCGCAAAATTCTAAATATGCATGACAATAAGAAAACTATGAAGATTCATAGACAATCATCGCATAAGTAGAATTATCAATATAAAATTATCATGACGAAGATAAAAGTAATCTAGTCATTAAGAAAATCAAAGGGGATTACTCCCCCATGTCCCATAAAATTTTAAGCTAGCATAGTAAAGGAGTTACAATAATCCATGGCTTTAAAAGATCAAAAATCAAAGAGAAAAGAGAGTTTAAGAAAACACACCACGGCTATAATATAAATTATAGCTGTAATTTGCATTGGGGGGCACTGTGAACAGTGTCGGCGCCTCCTCTTTCGTTGACTTCTCCAATTGATCTTCTTTCGCTCTGAAACTTCTGGGGTGAGTTCTCCTCCTCCAGGCATAGCTTCCCATCAAAATTCATGGCCGGAGATGCACTGTGTGCTTCACGATAGTGAAACCTTAGGCGGTAGCGTGGAAGTCGATTTCTCTCCGTATGGTGATTAAAAATTAGGGCTTTCGCCCTTGGCGTGTTCTCCTCCTCCCCGGCTCACTTTCTTCTTTTCATGGCTTCGAATTTAATGGCCTGGATCATCCACAATCATCTTCGCAAAAATTAGTCTTCAAATTTGACAGTGGAAGTCGTGTTCAAAAATATAATTATGGCCGTGTTTTATGTTGTGGCACTGCTGTAATTTTAGTCGCGTTCTCTGATCCAAAATCTCTAGCAATTACGGCACCGTGTAAATTCTTACGGCAGTGTCGTAAAATCAGCAAATATCTCTGGTCTGAAGGCGCTCCAAATTATAGTACCATGTAAATTCTTACAGCAGTGCCGTAATTTGGATAAAACTTTCTGGTTGGAAATTTACCAAATTACGGCAGTGCTCTGATATTACGGTAGCGTGTGAAATTACGGTACCATAGTATAGATTACGGCCCTGCCGTAATTTGGTTTGTTGCTCCTATTTGCGTGAAATTTGTCATGTAATCTCCTCTTGATGATAGTAACTCTTATATGTATTTGATTTTGCTCGAAAATGCCTAAAAATAGTGTCTTTTTACCTGAAAATCATCAAAAACTAAAATAGTAGTAGATTTTGGAATATTTGATAAATTTGGCAAACAAAAATAAGCAAAAGAGCTTTAATTTAGCATAAAAAGATGTATAAAATGACACAAAATATACTATATATTTTGGTGTCATCAGCGAGAGGGCAGGAGGTTTATTGGATCTTATACACAGTGATGTATGTGGGCCATTTAGTAAACAAGCCAGAGGAGAGTACAACTACTTCATCACATTTACTGATGACTTCAGTAGATATGATTATGTCTATCTGATGAGACATAAATTTGAATCTTTGAGAAATTCAAGGAGTTCAAAAATGAAGCAAAGAACCAGCTTGGAAGATCCATTAAAACTCTTCGATCAGATCGTGGTGGAGAGTACCTGAGCGGTGAGTTATTTAACTATCCGAGAGAGTGTGGGATTCTATCCCAACTCACTCCTCCTGTAACACCTCAATGGAATGCTGTGTCTGAGAGGAGAAATCGAACCTTGTTGGACATGGTTCGATCTATGTTGAGTCATGCAACTCTACCACCCTCATTATGGGGTTTTGCACTTGAAACAGCTTCTCTTATTCTGAATAACGTTCCATCTAAGAGTGTCTCCAAGATACCATATGAGGTATGAAGTGGGAGACGCCCTAACCTCTCTTTTATTAGGATATGGGGATGTGAGGCTTATGTCAAACATTAGGATTCTAGCAAGCTAGAACCTAGATCTGATACATGTGTATTTGTGGGGTATCCTAAGAAAACTAAAGGATATTACTTCTATGTTCCCACCGAGAACAAAGTTTTCATTGCTCGGGGTGCTGTCTTTCTAGAGAAAGAATTTCTCATGAGAGAAATCAGTGGGAGGAAGTTTGACTTGGACGAGGTCCAAGTGCAACCACAAGACATACAGATGGAACTTTAGCCACTTGCACCGATTGCTAGGCAGCCTAAGGCTCAGACACAAGTCCCACATAGGTTTGGGAGGATACGTTGTGCACTTGAGAAGTATGGGTCGCTGCCAACTGATGACACCAAAATATATAGTATATTTTGTATCATTCTATATATCTTTTAATGCCAAATTGTGGATCTTTAGCTTATTTTTATGCTTAATTTATCAAATATTGCAAAATCTACTTCTATTTTGGTTTTTCATGATTTTCACGTAAAAAGACATTGTTTTAAGGCATTTTCAAGGAAAATCAAAGACATGGAAGAGTTACCATCATCAAGAGGAGATCACCTGACAAATTTCACGCAAATCAGAGCAACACACCAAAATACGGTAGTGCCGTATTCTATATTACGGTACCGTATTTCCGTACGATACCGTAATATCATAGCACTGCCGTAAATTAGTGAAATTTCTGACTAGAAGATTTAATAAAAAATACGGTACTGTCGTAAAACTTAACACTGTCATATTTTGGAGCGCATTCAGAACAGAGTTAATTGCTAAAATTACGGCACTGCCGTAAACCATTTTACGGGCCGTATTTGCCTGAGATTTTGGACTAGAGAACTCGACTGAAATTACGGCACAACCATATTATGTTTCACGGGCCATAATTTTGACTCAGGGTTCATAGAACTAAAATACGGCACTGCCGTAAAATAAAACACGGCCGTATTTTCTACCTGGACACGCGATATTTTCGGGCCTGATTCTTGCGCGGACCATATCTTGAGATCTAGATATCCAAATTGAGATCTGAAAGATGCTGTGGAGTCATTTCTATGAGGAGAAGATAAAGAGACTGAAGCCCAAATTTTTATCCAGAATCGAGGGAGCAATCGATAGAGAGGAGTTTAGGGTTTGTGTTCACGCTCAGAGGCATGGAGGCTTCCTCAAGTCGTGATTTTTACACTGAAGCTTCGCCTGGAGGAGGAGACACTACCCCAGAAGTTTCAGAGCAAAAGGAGTTTGATTAGAGGAGGAATGAAAGAAAGAAGTACTCGGACACTGTTCATAGTGAGTTTCCTTTGCAAAATACGGCTGTAATTTATATTACAATCGTGGTGTATTTTCTTAAACCCTCTTCTTCATTGATTTCTGACACTTTGATACCATGGCCTTTTGTATTTCTTCTTCCATGCAAGCTTAAACATATTTGGGACATGGGGTGTAATCCCCTTTGATTTCTTAATGGTTAGATAACTTTTATCTTCGTCAAAATAGTTTTATGATGATAATTTTACTTATGTGAATAATTGCACTTTGATTGTCCATAGATTGATGTTATTATTCATGTTTTAGAGTTCTCGCAATAAGGACCGAAAGGTGACTTGATTGAGAACTTGGAACCCTAGAATTGCATGTTAGGAACTCTCTTAGGTTAGTTCTTAATTTGATTTTAGTGATTTTCTTGCCATGATGATAATTTGAATCTAGGGTTGAGTTATTGTATTATACTTGATTTGATCTTGCATGAAAGTGATGATCGAGTCGTCGAAAAACCATAAGTAGAACTTGTGTTGAGTCTCGGATGCACGAAAGTCATCCTTGAGATTCCACTCGAGACAATCAACTTAGAATTCGGATGCACGAAAGTGATATTTGAGTTCTTTAATTGATGATTTACTTATCTTTAGAGTTGGGATAGATCCTCCGCGAAAGTGAGTATCGATCCCTGCATGATTGTCTGCACGAAAGTGAGATGATCCTTTATGAAGTAAATTAAGTCTTTATCATGATAAAATTAGTCTGACGACCTTTTATTTATATCTAATCATTGAAATTAAGGTGGATGAAACCCTAGTCTCAGTTTATCTCTCTGATTATTTTCCCGTGTGTTTATCGATTATCCACTTGCATCATATTCGATTTACTAAGCCAGTAAGAAAACAATTATTTGGTACTTAACAATAAGGTCTATGTGGGATCGATACTTTTCTTTATTACTTCGAGTATCCGTGCACTTGCGGACACTACAAGTTTAGGGACAACAAGTTTTTGGAGCTGTGTCAAGGAGTGATAATAGCCCTATATGCCAACACTTAGGTTTTGGCCGCGACACCTGAAATAAGTCTACCTACTTGTATTTATAAGTGTGTCCTTTCGGATCACAATAAGTTTTTGGTGCCGTTGCCGTGTACCTTAGTTTTGTTAATATCAAAATAGTTGTTAGTATTGCTAGACTAAGTTTTTGCTTTTGATTTAACTTTATTTTTTGTTATTTATTTTGCAGGTTTTGGATTTTCACAGTTGTGACTAAACTGTGATATCTAAAAACTTCGAATTTGCTTGTGTTTTATATTTTCTATTTTTTTTATATATTCTGAAAAAAAAATTCTGATTGATTGGTGTTGGATAATCTTTCTGTTCATGATAGATTTGAAGATATGTCTTTTAATCACTACTCATGGGCAAATAAAAGGGGTAAGGTATACATGCCACAAGGTAAGCATAAAGATGATTCATTGTGCACTCTTGTAGATAAATTGAAATTACACTCTATTTCTTCTATTAGTTGTAATATTTGTAAATGTAATGATCATTATGCTTCTGAATGTCAATTTAAAAATCATGCAAATCCCAATGCACCATGGTACCAAGATGATCAATATTCTCTTTATGATGATTGCTCAAATCATGTTTCTGAACCATACTTTGAAGATATTAAGAAATCTAGGTTGGAATCCATGCTTGAAAAATTCTTGTCAAATCAAAACCAATTCATGGCAAATCAAAGTAAGGAAATTGAAGATATTAAGGGAATAATTGGTCAGCTTGCTTCTCAACTAGAATTTTTAACTGCTAATTCTAAATTATTAGAAACCTAGTTAGCACAACAAGCATGTTTATTTGAGTTTGAAACTGAAGAACTTGATTTAGAAAAATCCCCCTTTGACTATGATTGTTTTGAGATTGAGCCTTATGTGAAAATTGATGAATCTCACTCTGATTTTGATAATTGTGAAATTGATTCTTTTGATAATTTATTTGTGGAAAAGTTTGAAGAAATTGAAATTGAAAAACCCTCTTTTAATGAAATTGATTCTTTTGATAATATATTGTTTATGGTAAATTCTGATGAAGGATATGAGGGGACTAATTTAGAAAAATCTTACTCATATTTTGTTGATAATTTTGAAATTGATAATTTATTTAATGATGAACATGAGGAACTTAATAAGGATTTGAAACTTACAAACATTATTGAATCTCACTCTGATGTTTTGCCCATATCTACTATTGAATCTTCTGATTTCATTGAAATTTTAGGTTTTGTTGAGGAATTTAATTTGAGTCAGAAAGTTTATTTTGATGATCCAATGCTTATATCTTTTGATCAAAGTCCTATGGCAATTTAAGATTTAAATTTGAAGAAAGGACTTATGATTTTGCTTTTTGATAAATATAGGAAGATCATTGAATATCGTTTGTGTGGAATTGAAAATTTTGATTTTGATTTCCGCATATTTGAAAAAGTCATGTCAATTGTGATTTATATGATATTTTGGATGTTTGGATTTGTGGCTAAACTTTTTGGACAGCGGAAAAGAGAGAAATTACATGCTACCTACTTTGGAACTGATTCACCTGCTTCACCATGAGATTTGATTTTTGGTCAAGCTATGGACCTAAAGTTAGCGCTTCTTGGGAGGCAACCCAAGCATTATCACTTAGCTTAGTTTCTTTTATTTTAGTTTATTTTTAGAATTAATTTTTTTCTTCTCTTTTTGTAGGAAACTAAAATTTTGTGCAAAATACGACATACCGTATGCTATTACGGTATCATAATTTCGGTCTGATTTCATCCCAATAGTTTTTAGTCTTTTACGGCACTGCTGTAAGATATTTTACGGTGCCGTAATTTGGGGTAATTTTTGTACAGAAGGTTTTGAATCTTTTACGGCAGTACCGTATGCTGTTTCACATTAATTTTTGTACAGAAGGTTTTGTACAGATATTTTAAAGCTGCAGTATGCTTATTTGAGTAGGTGTTTTCTCGCATTAATTTTAAGAAACTGGTTTGGAAAAATTTTTGATCTTTGGCACCATCACGAAGTACTCATCTTTGTCTATCATCTGGATATTTTTACTGAATTTTAAATTCCATGGATCATTCTAAAATACATAGTATCTTTTCGATTTTGATTAATTTCTGCAGCAGTTTTCTTTTGACTATTCTGATTAGCATTTTTGCAGCAACTTTTTAGGATGCTTTAATGACTCGGAACCTTGATTTTTCACATGGTATATGAAGAACATGTGTCGTTCTATCTTGTGGATTCGTTGTTTTCATGAAAATATTTTCTGATCATTCTATGACACATGGCAACTTTTCAAATCTGATTAACTTTTGTGTAGTTTTTGCAGTTTTGTAATCTGAGTAGCCTTCTTTCTGCTGATGCCCTAAATTCTTGACATATTTTGATCCTTCAATTTTTATACACCTGAAAAGAACGAGTTTCATTCTACCACACAGTTGTATCTATTTTCTTCTTAGATCATTAAACCTTATTCTTAGATATGACTACTTTTCATAAAAGATTATTGTTGCTGCTCTACTTGCTTTCTACATGTTATAGCTTCTTTTCCCTCTAGATCCAGAAATCTTAAAGAGCACCTGTCTTCCACCTCTAGCCACCACTGCATCTGCCTCTGACATCACTGTTTCCAGCCGTCGACATTGGATTATACCATCAGCAGACTTTTACTTCTTCTACTGCCTCTATTTCCGTTGATTTGATTCATTTATGCAGCAGACTCTTCATTAGTGACTGATTTGATTTATTTATGCAGCATTATTTCTAGCACCCACAGGCCGACGATCTCACTTCCAGGACTGTAGTGTCTAGCAGGCCACTAGAGATTACTCACTCTACTATAGTCTCTGCTTCTTGCCTGCTCGACTCTTTCCATTGGCATCCTCTTCAGACCTTTAGCGACATCTCTAATTCTCCCTAGAGAAAATTATTTTTATTATTATTATTTTTAGAGACTATTTTTAGATTGAGCCTTATGTATCTTAAACTGTGTAGGTAAAATTTTTTAAAAGGCACATCCTTCGACATAGCAGCATCTGCCCCGACAATATTTTTTTGTCCAAGCCTTATGTATTTTTTGTCAAAGCTTGCTATATAGTTTTGTGAGTATATTTTGCACTCTGTTGTATTCATAATTATTTCATATGGTTGCATCTTTGATTTGCGTTAGATGCATCACTCACTAAAATTTCTTCGATAAGGTTGTATGATGATATGATTGTTCATGATCCACTTTCTACTATCTTGTGGTGTTATTCTATTTTTAAAAGATTTTCATTGATAAATATCTTCCTTTATGATGAGTAAACCTGTATTCATGATTAGAAAGAAACTCATCATGTTAAATTTATTTCTTCAATGCATATCTATCTTTTGAAATTTGACATTGGTTGATGCATGAAATTTTGGGTAGATGTGTTATTTCAGGAATAAGATCTAAAGGTGAAACTACTCCTTTAAATAAAATGAGCATATAAGTATGATTTGTGAATTGACGTCAATTGATCAACCTAGTAGATGTTTAGTCTATCCTGCTATTTGTTGGGAAGGAGGAATCCAAGATCCATAAAAATAGTGAGAGACTACCCTACTTGGCACTATATAAAATTGATAGTGGTACCTAAGACATGAAAGGGGGGCGAAACCCTAAACGCATGCACTTCTAAAATTTTGCATGGGCGGAAATAAGGATTTCAACATGATCGCATGTGGCATGAACATATGATTAACTTAAAGCCTTCTTAGATCAACACAAAGATTTTACCATAGCCATTGTTTTGATGGCGACTTGGAAATAAGAGGGCGATGTGGCTCTCCTCCAAAGTGAACGCACACAAGATGGTGATGGCTTCCTTCTTGGCGTTCCTTGTGCTAGCAAAGTTCTCCAAGGTGTCCTAGCCGTGTGAGGAGAATGAGATGCTCTCTTGGCGTTTTCGAACCTCCTCCTTGGCGTGAAGTCTCTCTACCAAAATGAGAGGAGTCTCGAGAGTAGAAGATGGGCGACGAGAGAAGCGTTACCCTCGAACGTGGAGGCGTGCTTCTATTTTGGAAAAAATTCAACTTCCAAAAATAGCAAGCCCTCAACGCATGATGCGTTCACTCCATGTGAACCGATCGCCTCTTCTTCTCCCTTTGAACCATGCGTTCATATAATGAACCGGTTCTATAGAATTTGGTTCAAAGACCAAATCAAACCAAGCCTTGGTTTAGATCTTATTAAACCGAAAGGCTCAAGATCTAACCACACATCTCTTGATGTTCTTGATCTCATCGATCTAGCATCAATTCTCTCGATCGAAGCTTACCGATCTCAAGCCCTAATCAATCAAACATGATCAGACCAGATCTCACTTACAATCAGAGTTTAAACTCCTTTAAACTGAACCAAAACAATTCAGTCCACACGATGTGACATAAGTAAGCCATATCATCAAATTGTGCGACCCTAAGGGTTTCCTTTAATGTCGGTAACGATAACTTACGTTATCACGATCAGAGAGGGGTATCTAGCAACACATCACTGTCTCCCGATATAAAGGAAAGAGTCTTCCAAGACTACACCCAAACACAGCACAAGTGTGAATTCAATTCACTTGACATATGTGTTTCCTTTGCCACTGGATGTTCTCGTTGGACAAGCGTGTCAAGCTTGTAACTCCAACATGATGAGAGTGGTTAGATCAGATGAACATAGTCATCTGGGTATGGCCATACACTTTCTCAACCATCTCATACAGGGGGCCCCTTTAGAACATCACACTCCAAACAAGGAGAAGGCAATCCTATATCTATCACTAATGCCCTAACATGACTCATGCCTATTATCCAAGATAATCTATAACCATTATATTTCAAATGATATTGAACTACCTCAAGACAATGCCAATCATCATTTAGAAACACAAGTGATCTCAAGTCAGAGGAAATATGCCACTTGTTTGCATACAAGGATTATTCACATTGTGACAAACAATTGAATATCCTAAGTAGGGTCTGTCCAGTACATCCAATGCACCTATGAGTCTACATCTTATTCCATGCTCGAAGCATCCTATAAGATTAGAACACATATTAGTCTCAATCATATCAAGGCTGTCTCATGTTTACCAAGATATCTCGACTAAGGACTATACTGCATGTCAGCGAAGCTGAACACCATTGAGACATTATTCAGAAGTATACATATAGCAGCAGATAATGCAACAACCTGAATAACAACCATTGCCTTTATAAACATAGAGTTTATACATGATACTGATAATAACCCAAGGCCTCAAACATTAGCCTTAAGGGCATACCCCAACAATCTCCCACTTGCACTTAATCTAATGGTTGAGAAATCTCAAACCCATATTATTACAGTGCTTCTCATGCTTCTGCTGCGCCAGAGGCTTTGTAAGCGGGTCAGCTAGATTGTCATCTGTATGAACCTTGCAGATCTTGATCTCTCCACGATCTATGATCTCACGGATCAAATGAAACCTTCTCTATATGTGCTTGGACTTCTGGTGTGACCGTGGTTCCTTTGCTTGTGCTATTGCTCCAGTGTTATCATAGAAGATAACCAAAGGATCTGCACTCGAAGGAACAACACCAAGTTACTGAACGAACTTACGAATCCACACTGCCTCCTTTGATGCTTCTGAGGCTGCAACATACTCGGCTTCTGTTGTGGAATCAGCAACAATAGATTGTTTGAAACTTTTCCACACCACTGCTCCTCCATTCAAGCTAAAAACATAGCCTGATTGCGATCGGAAATCATCCTGGTCAGATTGGAACGAAGCATCAGTATATCCTTCAATACTGAGTGCTTCCTGACCTCCATATATCAAGAACATATCTTTGGTCCTCCGAAGATATTTCAAAATGTTCTTGACCGCAATCCAGTGTGCCTTACCTGGATTACTTTGGAATCGACTGGTCACGCTTAACCCGTAAGCGACATCTGTGCGAGTACACAACATCGCATACATGATGGATCCAATAGCCGAAGCATAAGGCGTATTGTCCATTTCATCTTTCTCAGATTGTGTTTGAGGACACTGGCTCTTTAAAAGATTCAGACCATGTCTGACTAGAAGATATCCTCTTTTAGAATTTTCTAAATGGAATCTCTCCAGGACTTTATCGATGTAAGTACTCTGGCACAGCCCGAGAAGCCTATTAGATCTATCTCTGTAGATCTGCACACCTAATACATAGGCTGCTTCTCCTAAATCTTTCATCTGGAAACATTTTCTTAACCATGCTTTGATGGCATGCAGTTCAGGAATATCGTTTCCAATGATCAAGTTATCATTGACGTAGAGGACTAAGAAAAATAATCACGCTCCCACTAAACCTCTTATATACACACGGGTCATCTTCATTTTTGATGAAACCAAATTCACAAACTGATTCATCAAAACGAATATTCCAGCTTCTCGATGCTTGTTTAAGTCCATAAATGGACTTCTTTAATTTGCATATTTTATGACGATCTGATGGATTGATGAAACCTTCAGGTTGTGTCATATACACATCCTCTTCTAGTTTTCCATTAAGGAAAGCGGTTTACACATCCATTTGCCAGATCTCATAATCATAATATGCAGCTATGGCGAGAATAATCCGAATAGACTTGAACATAGCTACAGGAGAGAAAGTTTCATCATAATCTATTCCGTAGATTTGTTTGAAACCTTTCGCAACTAGCCTGCCCTTATAGGTAACTACGTTACCATCCATGTCAATCTTCTTCTTGAAGATCCACTTAGAGCCTATAGGGATTACTCCCGAAGGCGGATCAACCAAATCCCAGACTTGGTTATCTGACATGGAGTCCATCTCGGCTCGCATAGCTTCAAGCCATCTTGCTGATTCCGGTCCACTGACCGCATCCGCATAAGTAAGGGGTTCATCATCAATGATGTAGACTCCGTCATAGCGCTCAGGCTGTCGACGGATCCTTCCCGATCTTCGCGGTTCCCGTGATATCTGAGCCTCAGGTTGAACATCAACCTGTTCTATTTGCTCAGGCTCATCCAACTGAGCTTGACTACTTTGTCCCTCTTCTGGATTCTCATCCAGCTTTATTTCTCTCCCACTGGCTTCTTGCAGAAGAAATTCCTTCTCAAGAAAAATAGCCGTACGAGCAACAAATACTTTGTTCTCTTTGGGATCGTAGAAATAATAACCCTTAGTTTCTTTAGGGTAACCGACAAAGATACATTTATCAGATCTGCTCTCCAGTTTCCTATAGCCGAGCTTTTTGACATAAGCCTCGCAACCCCAGATTTTAATAAATGTCAAGATCGGCTGTTTCCCATACCATAACTCATATGGAGTCTTTGAAACGGCCTTGGATGGCACTCGGTTTAGTACCTTTGCAGCTGTTTCCAGTGCAAATCCCCAAAAGGAGTAAGGTAGAGTAGCCTGACTCATCATTGAATGAACCATATCCAATAAGGTTCTATTTCTCCTCTCGGACACACCATTCCATTGCGGTGTTCCTAGCGGAGTGAGCTGTGAGATAATCCCACACTCCTTCAGATAGTCAGTAAACTCTCGACTCAAGTATTCTCCACCTCGATCTGAACGAAGTGCCTTGATATTTCGGCCTAACTGATTCTGTACTTCATTTTTGAACTCTTTGAACTTGTCAAAAGATTCACTCTTATGTCTCATTAGATAGACATAACCATATCTACTGAAATCATCAGTAAAGGTAATGAAGTATGAATAGCCACCTCTGGCATGTTTACTAAATGGCCCACATACATCACTGTGAATGAGGTCAAGTAAACCTGAAGCCCTTTGACCTTTGTTAGAAAAA
Organism: Costus lasius; assembly: GCA_027563935.2. Lineage (NCBI taxonomy): Eukaryota > Viridiplantae > Streptophyta > Magnoliopsida > Zingiberales > Costaceae > Costus > Costus lasius. Next base: position 55,796,267 of record CM050454.1, on the reverse strand, counting down.
GGAGTCTTCGTCATTTTGCCCATTAAACAAGCTTTGCATGTATCAAGCTCCTCATAGGAGAATGATCCCAGCAGTCCATGGTCATGCAACCGCTTAATGCGCTTCTTTTTAATATGGCCTAAACGACTATGCCATAGCAAGGTGCTGTCATCAGCATACTTGGCCTTCTTATTATCAATTTGTTGTACAGAACATTCCATGTCCAACATGAATAACCCATTGTTAATCGACCCAGTAGCATAAACAATATTATCAAATGAAATACAACACTTTAAAGTTTTGCATTCAAAGGAAAACCCTTTCCTGACAAGAGCAAGAATTGAGATAATATTCTTAGTTATGCTCGGTACAAAATAACAATTGTCAAGTTCTAATACAAGACCAGATGGTAAAGAGATGTGATATACTCCTACAGCAACAGCAGCAACCCGTGCCCCGTTTCCAACTCGTAGGTCCACCTCATGCTGTCCCACCTGTCTTCTTCTCTTGAGTTCCTGTACATTTGAACAAATGTGAACTCCACATGCAGTGTCCAACCCCCATGAAATAGAAGAAGATACCATGACTTCAGTCAAGAAAATACCTGAGCCAGAAGTGAAAGCCTTGCTTCCCTTCTTGTCTCCTTGGAGCGCTTTACAGTCCTTTTTCCAGTGACCCAACTGGCCACAATGGAAACATCTGTATTCCTTTGACCGCTTTATCTTTTGTTTCAGAGCCTTGTTGTAGCTCTTGATAGGGGTTTTGCCCTTCTTCCCCTTCTTCTTGTTCCTTGAAGGAACCATCAAGACAGAGGATGAAGGCTTTCCCTTTTCAAGAGTCTGCTCTGTAGTACAGAGCATGTTCAGTAACTCTGCCGGTGTACAGTCGATCTTGTTCATATTAAAATTAATGATGAACGGATCGAAAGAGACCGGGAGAGACTGCAAGATAATGTCTACAACAAGTTCCTGATTGATGGTGTGTCCCAGTTTCTCTAGAGCCTCTTTGTACCCAATCATCTTGAGTACGTGAGCTCCCACTGGACTCCCTTCAGTCAGTTTGCTCTGAAAGAAAAGTTTTGTCAAGTTATAGCGTTCTGTCCTTGCCTGTGCAGCATACAGCATTTTGAGATTTGCTATAATTTCAATAGCAGATAAATCCTCATGCTGACGCTGTAGCTCTGGCGTCATAGACGCAAGCATAAGGCAAGCGACATCAATGCTAACATTGACATGCTTCTCATAAGCATCCCGAACCGCCCTTGCGGCGTTCGCAGCGGGTTGAGGCGGTATTGCCGTCTCAAGGGCATACAGCTTCCTCTAAGCCTTAAGAACAATCTTAAGGTGTCCGTACCAGTCTGAGAAGTTTGGCCTAGCAAACTTCTCCCTTTCCAGTAAGGATCGCACATTGAACCCTGTGGTGTTCGTTGCTGCAGGAATCTACAACAAAGCAAGAACAACAAGGTCAGTATCCATGTTAGAATCATTCCAAGACTTAAGAGTGATTCTTTTCTCACTATTTTATCTGACTGAAAAATCCAATAAAACAGTCCGAAAGAGTAAAACTCTTTTAGTGAGATGGGATCCAGATTTCATACTTGGTCTCCGCGTCCCGCTCAGGCGAGATAAGATGCACAGAGAGTTCAAGCACTAATCACTGGTAGGCTATCCATGCCAATCGCCAACCCGTGCGATTCCCCTTCATCTAGGCAATCCAGAAGACTGTGCCAACTGAGTTGGTACAACACAGTTTCTGATTCCAGAGATGGCTGCCTCCATATAGCTAACATATGCTCAATATGTAGCATACATGGTCAAGCTGACCCGACCTACTCCCTGGACCACCACGTGCTATGCTGAGCAACGAGAAGCGATAAATCCCTTCTCTGTAACACATAGGTGTAATCACACACCGTCTGAAGATAGCTGGGCGTGCCCACTGAGTGGGTACAACACGGCCCCAACGATAGTCAGAACAGTGAGGTTTCGCGTCAGAAGGCTTTCGTGCTTGATATTTAACGTTGGATTTTAACGGTCCTTTTATCTTCTTACTACCATGCATATCCTATGGTGATAGTAGAATGATAAATCATGCAGGTGCTAATATTACTTAAACAGTAAATAGAAAGCACGATGATCTTATGTGGTAAACGCCCATTAAGCCTAAGTAAAACCCTAGTTTTACACAAGTCTTCACTTGAGCTCTTCATGGGTCTTTTGCATTTCATCTGGCCCAGCCCGGGCCCAAGCCCTCTACAGCCCAAATGCACTCCCAGACTGGTTCCGCTTGTTCTAGAGTCGAACTCTAGACCTCCCACTGGTGAAGCCACTTGCTGCAAGCGCCTCTGCCATGTGTGCTCTGTGCTCATGTCTGATTAAGTTACATTTTAATCTATCTAGACATGATTTGACACACAGGTCAATTACACATTATCATAAATTGAAAATGTGATGCGCAGATCACAATAAAAATTTACAATTAATTAATCCAGGCACGCAGGCCCCAGCACAGCACACAAATAGGGCAGCCCACATAAGATGAAATAGACACCTAATCAGGTTAAACAAGCAACTTGTGAACCAAACAGGAAAATAAAATTTTTTGAAAAACCCCATGGTATCAATTTTATTTCCTTATGTGCCCTACTACCTTACAACGGTCCATTAATAGGGATCCACTCATCAGACCAAGTCAGACCCACTGCCCTTGCATGCACCAAGTCATAACTAACTCACGTCGACCTCATGGTCAACAATGCATGCCTTAAGGGCTGAACGTCCCACATGATTTCTGGCAAGCGTGTGTGACCCCGGGCCTTAATCATGATCGTTCACTAGTCGCCTCAATCAGACATCGCTACACGCCTTTCTGCAGTCGACCTATAGCCACCTAATGCTTGCGCATAGGTGCTATCTGGTTGACCCATCTAGGCTGTCAGATGGTCTGATCAGACTGTTGGGTCTAGACTAGATTGATGACTTCAACCCTAGTAACCCGTCTAAGTATTTCAAGTAGGCGCTTTTAGATCTAAGTGGAGTCGCGCATGATATTAAGTTTTGTCAAAAATCTTCAACATGCGCCAATAGGAATAACATACATGCGCCACAAGCAAAAACATACATCTAAAGACTAGCACGTATTTTTCGCATGATGTTTAGGTCTAGATCTATTCAACGCATACATGGATCACACAAAAAGCAATCATATAAGATCATGCCATAACTTGGCTCTGATACCAATTGAAAGGGGGGCGAAACCCTAAACGCATGCACTTCTAAAATTTTGCATGGGCGGAAATAAGGATTTCAACATGATCGCATGTGGCATGAACATATGATTAACTTAAAGCCTTCTTAGATCAACACAAAGATTTTACCATAGCCATTGTTTGGATGGCGACTTGGAAATAAGAGGGCGATGTGGCTCTCCTCCAAAGTGAACGCACACAAGATGGTGATGGCTTCCTTCTTGGCGTTCCTTGTGCTAGCAAAGTTATCCAAGGTGTCCTAACCGTGTGAGGAGAATGAGATGCTCTCTTGGCGTTTTCGAACCTCCTCCTTGGCGTGAAGTCTCTCTACCAAAATGAGAGGAGTCTCGAGAGTAGAAGATGGGCGACGAGAGAAGCGTTACCCTCGAACGTGGAGGCGTGCTTCTATTTTGGAAAAAATTCAACTTCCAAAAATAGCAAGCCCTCAACGCATGATGCGTTCACTCCAAGTGAACCGATCGCCTCTTCTTCTCCCTTTGAACCATGCGTTCATATAATGAACCGGTTCTATAGAATTTGGTTCAAAGACCAAATCAAACCAAGCCTTGGTTTAGATCTTATTAAACCGAAAGGCTCAAGATCTAACCACACATCTCTTGATGTTCTTGATCTCATCGATCTAGCATCAATTATCTCGATCGAAGCTTACCGATCTCAAGCCCTAATCAATCAAACATGATCAAACCAGATCTCACTTACAATCAGAGTTTAAACTCCTTTAAACTGAACCAAAACAATTCAGTCCACACGATCTGACATAAGTAAGCCATATCATCAAATTGTGCGACCCTAAGGGTTTCCTTTAATATCGGTAACGATAACTTACGTTATCACGATCAGAGAGGGGTATCTAGCAACACATCACTGTCTCCCGATATAAAGGAAAGAGTCTTCCAAGACTACACCCAAACACAGCACAAGTGTGAATTCAATTCACTTGACATATGTGTTTCCTTTGCCACTGGATGTTCTCGTTGGACAAGCGTGTCAAGCCTGTAACTCCAACATGATGAGAGTGGTTAGATCAGATGAACATAGTCATCTGGGTATGGCCATACACTTTCTCAACCATCTCATACAGGGGGCCCCTTTAGAACATCACACTCCAAACAAGGAGAAGGCAATCCTATATCTATCACTAATGCCCTAACATGACTAATGCCCATTATCCAAGATAATCTATAACCATTATATTTCAAATGATATTGAACTACCTCAAGACAATGCCAATCATCATTTAGAAACACAAGTGATCTCAAGTTAGAGGAATATGCCACTTGTTTGCATACAAGGATTATTCACATTGTGACAAACAATTGAATATCCTAAGTAGGGTCTGTCCAGTACATCCAATGCACCTATGAGTCTACATCTTATTCCATGCTCGAAGCATCCTATAAGATTAGAACACATATTAGTCTCAATCATATCAAGCTGTCTCATGTTTACCAAGATATCTCGACTAAGGACTATACTGCATGTCAGCGAAGCTGAACACCATTGAGACATTATTCAGAAGTATACATATAGCAGCAGATAATGCAACAACCTGAATAATAACCATTGCCTTTATAAACATAGAGTTTATACATGATACTGATAATAACCCAAGGCCTCAAACATTAGCCTTAAGGGAATACCCCAACAAGACATGGGTTGAAGTCTATGCCTAAAAGATAATGAGAGAGAAAAAGAATAAGACTCCTCTACTTGGCACTATGCAAAATTGGTAGTGGTACCAAAGAAAAGAGTTGAAGTCAAAATAAAAAGTGTGTATATAAGTGGGTACATGCCATCTATACAAAAACAACAAAATACATGAAAAAGAAAAAAAATGAATAAAAAAATATGCGTGGAAAAAGATCTTGGAAACCTAATTCCAGTAAACAAAAGCATGGTAGATTTGAAGTGAAATTGGGTAAAATCACGAGATTGAAAATTCTATTTATTATACAAGTTGCAAAGTTTTATTTGATTGAGTTGTGGATCTAGAGGATTGAGTTCTAAGAATGATATGTTTAGTTGAAGTTTTGTGAAAAAATTGATGGAATTTTTCAATGATGATTGTATTTTAGAAATTTATTGAGCATGAAAAGATTTATCATTTAATCAATTTTTGATTTTTGCTTGAGGACGAACAAAGTTTGAGCCTTATGTATTTTGATGACACCAAAATATATAGTATATTTTATATCATTTTATATGTCTTTTCATGCCAAATTGAGGATCTTTTGCTTATTTTTATGCTAAATTTATCAAATATTGCAAAATCTACTTCTATTTTGGTTTTTCATGATTTTCAGGTAAAAAGGCACTATTTTATGGCATTTTCAAGCAAAATCAAAGACATGGAAGAGTTACCATCATCAAGAGGAGATCACCTGACAAATTTAACGTAAATCAGAGCAACACACAAAAATACGGTAGTGCCGCATTTTATATTATTGTACCGTATTTCCGTACGATACCGTAATATCAGAGCACTACCGTAAATTGGTGGAATTTCCGACCAGAGAGTTTAATGAAAAATATGGCACGGCCGTAAGAAATTACACAACCCGTATTTTGAAGCGTATTCAGAATAGAGAAAATTGCTAAAATTTCGCCACTTCCGTAAACTTTGACACAAGCCGTATTTTCTAGACAATTTCGACCAGAGAGTTCAGCCAATTTTACGGTAGTGCCATGAACCATTTTACGGTGCCATATGTTGCATACAACATTAGATCAGAGAACGCGACCGATAATATGGCACTGCCGTGAAATATTACACTGTTGTATTTCTGCTTTTGAATGTGACTTCCACGGTCAACTTTGAAGCCTGATTTTTGTCGAGATGATTGTGAGAGATCCAGACATCCAAATTGAGATCCGAAGGAAGTGGTGGACTATTCTTAAAGAGGAGAAGACACACGAAGGGAAAGCCCCAAATTTTTATCCAGAATCAAGGGACCAATCAACAGAGAGGAGCTTCAGGTTTGGCCTCATGCCGAGAGGCCTAGAGACCACTTCAGGTCGTGATTTTTACACGGAAGCTTCGCCAGGAGGAGAGAATGACAACCCAGAAGTTTCAAAGCAAAAGGAGTTCGATTGGAGGAGGAATCAACGAAAGAAGTGCTCGGGCACTGTTCACAGCGAGTTTCCTTTGCAAAATATGGCTTTAATTTATGTTACAGCCGTAGTGTATTTTCTTAAACCCTCTTCTTCATTGATTCTGACACTTTGATACTATTGCTTGTTGCATTTATTCTTCCATGCAAGCTTAAACATATTTGGGACACGGGGTGTAATCCCCTTTGATTTCTTAATGATTAGATAACTTTTTATCTTCGTCAGAATAGTTTTATGATTATAATTTTACTTATGTGAATAATTGCACTTTGATTCTTCATAGATTGATGTTCTTATTCATGTTTTAGAGTTCTTACAACAAAAACTTGTTGTGATCCGAAAGGACACACTTATGAATACAAGTAGGTAGACTTATTTTAGGTATCGCGACCAAAACCTAAGTGTTGGCGCACAGGGCTATTGTCACTCCCTGACACAGCTCCAAAAACTTGTTATCCCTAAACTTGTAGTGTCCGCAAGTGCATGGATACTCGAAGTATTAAAGAAAAGTATCGATCCCACAGAGACCTTATTGTTAAGTACCAAATAATTATTTTCTTACTAGATAAGCAAATCGAATATGATGCAAGTGAATAATCGATAAACACATGGGAAAATAATCAGAGAGATAAACTGGGACTAGGGTTTCATCCACCTTAATTTCAATGATTAGATATAAATAAAAGGTCGTCAGACTAATTTTATCTTGATAAAGACTTAATTTACTTCATAAAGGGATCATCTCACTTTCGTGTAGAAAATCATGCAAGGATCGATCCTCGCTTTTGCACATGATCTATCCCAACTCTAAATATAAGTAAATCATCAATCAAATAACTCAAAGATCACTTTCGTGCATCCGAATTCTAAGTTGATTGTCTCGAGTGGAATTTCAAGGATCACTTTCATGCATCCAAGACTCAACACAAGTTCTACTTATGGTTTTCCGACTACTCGTTCCTCACTTTCAAGCAAGATCAAATCAAGTCTAATACAATAACTCAACCCTAGATTCAAATTATCATCATGGCAAAAAAATCACTAAAATCAAATTAAGAACTAACCTAAGAGAGTGCATAACATGCAATTCTAGGGTTCCAAGTTCTCAAGCAAGTCACCTTTCGGTCGTTATTGTCAGAACTCTAAAACATGAATAATAACATCAATCTATGGAGAATCAAAGTGCAATTATTCACATAAGTAAAATTATGATCATAAAACTATTATGACGAAGATAAAAGTTATCTAACCATTAATAAACCAAAGGGGGTTACACCCCATGTCCCAAATATGTTTAAGCTTGCATGAAAGAAGAAATACAACAAGCCATAGCATCAAAGTCTCAGAAATCAATGAAGAAGAGGGTTTAAGAAAATACACCACGGCTGTAATATAAATTACAGCCGTATTTTGCAATGGAAACTCGCTATGAACCGTGCCCGAGCCCTTCTTTCATTGATTCCTCCTCTAATCGAACTCCTTTTGCTCTAAAACTTCTGGGGTCTTGTCTTCTCCTCCAGGAAAAGCTTCAGTGTAAAAATCACTGCTTGAGGTGGCCTCCATGACTCTCGGCGTGAAGACGAATCCTAAATGCCTCTCTATCAATTTCACCCTCGATTCTGGATAAATATTAGGGCTTTTAGTCTCTATATCTTCTCCTCATCGAGATGAGTCCGTAGCATCTTTCAGATCTCAATTTGGATATCTGGATCTGACGATATGGTCTGCACAACGATCGGGCCCGAAAATGTCGCACGTCCAGGTAGAAAATGCGGCCGTGTTTTATTTTACGATAGTGCCGTATTTTAGTTTTGTGAACCCCAAGTCAAAATTATGGCCTGTGAAACATATTATGGCTGTGCCGTAATTTCAGTCGAGTTCTCTAGTCCAAAATCTCTAGCAAATACGGCCCGTAAAATGGTTTACGTGAGTGCCGTAATTTCACCAATTAACTATGTTCTGAATGCGCTCCAAAATACGGTAGTGTTAAGTTTTATGGCAGTGCCGTATTTTTCATTAAATCTTCTGGTCGGAAATTCTACCAATTTACAGCAGTGCTTTGATATTACGGTAACGTACAGAAATACGGTACTGTAATATAGAATACGACACTACCGTATTTTGGTTGGTTGCTCCAATTTGCATGAAATTTGTCAAGTGATCGCCTCTTGATGATGGTTACTCTTCCATGTCTTTGATTTTGCTTGAAAATGCATTAAAATAGTGCTTTTTTACTTGAAAATCATGAAAAGCCAAAATAGAAGTAGATTTTGCAATATTTGATAAATTTAGCATAAAAATAAGCAAAAGATCCTCAATTTGATACAAAATATACTATATATTTTGGTGTCATCACCGACCCAACACAACGGGATCTTTATCATTGAGGATGAGCCCAAGACTTATGATGAGGTGGTCAGTGGACCGGACTCTGAGAGATGGCTTGAGGCCATGTGATCTGAGATGGATTCCATGTCGACTAACCAAGTCTGGGATTTGGTTGAGCTACATGATAGGGTAAAACCCATAGGGTGCAAATGGGTCTTCAAAAGGAAGACAGACATGGATGGCAACATTGTTACCTATAAGGGTAGACTAGTGGCTAAAGGATTCAAACAAGTCCACGGGGTGGACTATGATGAAACCTTCTCGCCTATTGCCATGATCAAATCCATTCGGATTCTGCTTGCTATAGCTACATATCATGACTATGAAATATGGTAGATGGATGTTAAGACAACGTTCCTTAATGGGAGGCTGATAGAGGATGTGTATGTGACACAACCTAATGGTTTCATCCATCCTGCAGATGCCAATAAAGTCTATTGGCTAAAGAAATTAATTTATAGATTAAAACAAGCATATCGAAGTTGGAATATTCGATTTGATGAAGCTGTTAGAGATTATGGCACTATTAAAAGCTAAGATAATGCCTGTGTGTATAGAGAATTTAGTGGGAGCTTAGTGACTTTTTTGGTCTTGTATGTCGATGACATACTGCTCATCGGAAACAACATCCCTAGTCTTCAGTCTGTGAAGACATGGTTGGGGAAGTGCTTCGAGATGAAGGACTTAGGGGAGGCTGCTTATATCCTATGCACGAGGATCTACTAAGATAGAAGCAAGAGGCTCCTGGCCCTTAGTTAGAGTACCAACATTGATAAGGTCCTAGAGAGGTTCCACCTGGAGCAATCCAATAAGGGATACCTTCCAGTGAGACATGGCCTTACTCTCTAAAAGAGCTAGTGTCCCACCACACAGGCTGAGAGGGGTGACATGAGTCGAGTGCCCTATGCTTCGGTAGTGGGGTCTATCATGTATGCAATGTTGTGTACTATAACAGATGTGGCTTATGCTGTGGGCATAATCAGTCGATACCAATACAATACAGGTCTACAGCACTGTGTGGCTGTAAAGAACATCCTTAAGTATCTAAGAAGAACTAAGGATTTATTCTTGGTCTATGGGGGACAGGAAGTGCTCAGTGTTCAGGGCTACACTGATGCGCCATCACATTTTGACCCTAACGACTTCAGATCGCAGGCTGGCTACGTGTTCAAGTTAAATAGAGGCGCTGTATGCTGGAAGAGCTTCAAGCAATCCACCATAGCAGATTCTACAACCGAGGCTGAGTATGTGGCCGCTTCTGAGGCAGCCAAAGAAGCCGTTTGGATCAGGAAGTTCATTTCAGAACTTTCGGTGGTTCCAAGTGTAGTGGATCCCATTGAGCTCTACTGTGACAACAATGGGGCAATTGCACAAGCTAAGGAAGCACGGTCTCATCAAAGGTCCAAACACATATTCAAAAAATTTCACATGATCAGAGTGATCATTGACCGAGGTGATGTCAAGATAAGCAGAGTTGACACAGAGAATGTTAGGGTATGCCCTTAAGGCTAATGTTTGAGGCCTTGGGATTGTAACAGTATCATGTATAAACTCTTATGTTTATAAAGGCAATGGTTGTTATTCAGGTTGTTACATTGTCTGCTGCAATGAGCGTACTTCTGAATAATGTCTCAATGCTGTTCAGCTAGGCTGACATGCTTAATGTCCTTAGTCGAGATATCTTGGTGAACATGAGACAGCCCTGATATGATTGAGACTAATATGTATTCTAATCTTATAGGATGCTTCGAGCATGGAATAAGATGTAGACTCATGGGTACATTGGATGTACTGGACAGACCCTACTAGGATATTCAATTGCTTGTCACAATGTGAATAATCCTTGATTGCAACAAGTGGCACATGTCCTCTGACTTGAGATCACTTGTGTTTCTAAATGATGATTGTCATTGTTTTGAGGTAGTTCAATATCATTTGAAACATAATGGTTATAGACTATCTTGGATGGTGAGCTTGAGTCATGTTAGGTCACTAGTGATAGATATAGGATTGCCGTCTCCTTCATTGGAGTGTGATGTTCTAAAGAGGCCCCCTGGATGAGATGATTGAGAAAGTGTATGGCCATACCCAGATGACTATGTTCATCTGATCTAATCATGCTCATCATATTGGAGTTACAAGCTTGACAGGCTTGTCCAATAAAGAACATCCAGTGGCAAAGGAATCATGTATGCCTAGTGAGTTGATTCACACTTGTGCTGTTGTTTGGGTGTAGTCTTGGAAGACTCTTTCCTTTATATCGGGAGACAGTGATGTGTTGCTAGATACCCCTCTCTGATCGTGATAACGTAAGTTATCGTTACCGACATTTAAAGGAAACCCTCAGGGTCGCACAATTTGATGATATGGCTTACTTAAGTCAGATCGTATGGACTGAATTGTTTTGGGTTCAGTTTAAAGGGAATTAATCTCTGATTGTGAGTGAGATCTGGTCTGATCATGTTTGATTGATTAGGGCTTGAGATCGGTAAGCTTCGATCGAGAGATTGGATGCTAGATCAGTGAGATCAGAAGCATCAAGAGATCAACGGTTAGATCTGGAGCCTTAGGGTTTAATTGAGATCTAGACTGGATTGCTTGGGTTAATTGGTCTTGGACCAAACCGAAATGAACCAGCTCATCAAGTGAGCGTGTGGTTCAAATGGAGAGGAGTTTGCGATTGGGGTAAACCCATGATCGCATGTGAGGGAGTGGATTTCTATTTTTAGAAAGCATGATCACTTACGTGACCACGCCTCATGTTGCTCGCCTCTTCATGCCTTTGTCGCCTCTTGTGATTTCGAGAGTTTTTGCATTCTCGTGTGGAAAGGAGTGGACGACAAGAGGAGAAAGTTTTTCGCCAAGCAAGGAGATCATCTTCCTTTTTTCATACGACAAGAACCTCTTGGAACCTTGCTAGCACAAGGAGCACCAAGGGAGTAGGCGGCTTCTTCATCTTGTGTGCGCATCCTCTGGAGGAGACCCCTGTCGATCTCTTCTTCCTCGACATCATACAAACAATGGGCATGGTATGATCATTGTTGTTCTAAGTTGATCATATAATACATGGTATGCGATCCTAGGAAACCCTAGATTCCGCCCATGCAAATTTATATCTGCGCATGTCATAGGGTTTCGCCCCCTTGTGGGGACTTTCAATTGGTATCAGAGCGCTAGTTGATGCATGATTTTATGATTGCTTTAGCCTTTTTGTGATCCTTGTATGCTTAGATCTATACATGCGAACTTTCATCTTTAGTTGTTGCATATGCGAAACTTGAATATGTTTTGATGGCGCATAGTTTGTTTTTCTCAAAACTATATCACTTGCGCGACCTTCACTAGATCTAAGAGGCGCCTGCTATAAACCCTTAGACGGGTTGATGGGGCTGAAGTCATCCTCTAGGTTAGATCCAATAGTCTGATCAGACCATCTGACAGCCTAGATGGGTCGACCAGATGGCACCCATGCGCAAGCACGTGGTGGCTATAGGTCGACTGCATCACAGACATGTAGCGATGTCTGATTGTGAGACAACTAATGAACGCACATGAGTTAGGCCCGGGGTCACGCCCGCTTGCCAGACCTCATTGTGGCTGTTCAGCCCTTGGCGCATGCATGGTTGACCTTTTGGTCGACTCAAGTCAGTTAGGACTTGGTGCATGCAAGGGCAGTGGATCTGACTAGACATGATGAGTGGATCCCTATCAATGGACTATTGTAAGGTAGTAGGGCACATAAGGAAAATTAAAATGATGCCAATGGGGTTTTCGAAATTTTAATTTCCTATGTTGGATCACATGATTTTTGGATGATGCCATGTGCTTGTTTATTTTATCTTATGTGGGTTGCCCTTAATGTGTGCTGTGCTGGGGCCTGCGAGCCTGGTGAATTGTTGTAAATTAATATTTATTGTGATCTGCGCATCACATTTTATTTAATTTATAAAGTGTAATTGACCTGCGTGTCAATTTTGTCTAGATAGATTAATTTGTAAATTTATCAGACAAGAGCACAGAGCACACATGGCATTGGCGCATGCAGCAGTGGCTTGACCAGGTGGGAGGTCCAGGGTTCGACTCTGGGACAGGCGCATTCACCTGAGCTGCAGTGGGCGCTTGGGCCCTAGGTTGGGCCAGATGAGAAGCAAAAGCCCCATGACAAAAAGCAAGTGAAGACTTAAGTTAGGTTAAGGTCTTACTTAGGCTTAATGGGCTTTTACCACATAAGATCAGCATGCTTTCTATTTATTGCTTATATAATTAGAAATGCATGAGTTTATCTTCTGCTATCACCATAGGAATTGCATGATAGTTAAGAAGATAAAAGACCGTTAAAATCCAACGCTAAATATCAAGCACGTAAAGCCTTCTGACGCGAAACCTCACTGTTCTGACTATCGTTGGAGCCGTGTTGTACCCACTCAGTGGGCACGTCCATCTATCTTCAGACGGTGCGGGATTACACCTGCGTGTTACAGAGAAGGGATTTATCGCTTCTCGTTGCTCAGCATAGCACGTGGTGGTCCAGGGAGTAGGTCAGGTCAGCTTGACCATGTAGGCTACATACTGAGCATATGTGAGCTATATGGAGGCAGCCATCTGAGGGATCAGAGATTGTGTTGTACCAACTCAGTTGGCATAGTCTGCTGGATTGCCCAGATGAAGGGGAATCGCACGGGTTGGCGATTGGCAGGAATTGCCTACCAGAAATTAGTGCTTGTACTCTCTATGCATCTTATCTCGCCTGAGCGGGACGCGGAGACCAAGTATGAAATCTGGATCCCATCTCACTAAAAGAGTGTTTACTCTTTCGGACTGTTTAATGGATTTTTCAGTCAGATAAAATAGTGAGAAAAAGAATCATTCTTAAGTCCTGATTGATTCTTAACATTGATACTGACCTTGCTGTTCTTGCATTGTTGTAGATTCCTGCAGCAACGAACACCATGAACTTCAATGTGCGATCCCTACTGGAAAGGGAGAAGTTTGCTGGGCCAAACTTCTTAGACTGGTACGGACACCTTAAGATTGTTCTTAAGGCAGAGAGGAAACTGTATGTCCTCGAGACGGCGATACCGCCTCAACCCGCTCCGAACGCCGCAAGGGCGGTTCGGGAAGCCTATGAAAAGCATGTCAATGATAGCATTGATGTCGCTTGCCTGATGTTAGCGTCTATGACGCCACCGCTGCAGCGTCAGCATGAGGATATGTCTGCTATAGAAATTATAGCAAACCTCAAGATGCTGTATGCTGCACAGGCGAGGACTGAGCGCTATAACTTGACCAAGCTGTTCTTTCAGAGCAAACTGGCTGAAGGGAGTCCAGTGGGAGCTCATGTGCTCAAGATGATTGGGCACAAGGAGGCTCTAGAGAAACTGGGACACACCATCAATCAGGAGCTTGCTGTAGACATTATTCTGCAGTCTCTACCGCCTTCTTTCGATGCGTTCATTATTAACTTTAATATGAACAAAATCGACTGTACCCCGGCAGAGTTGCTGAATATGCTCTTGACTACAGAGGAAACTCTGAAGGGAAAGCCTTCATCCTCTGTCTTGATGTTTCCTTCCAGGAACAAGAAGAAGGGGAAGAAGGGAAAAACCCCAGTCAAGAACTACAACAAGGCGCTGAAACAAAAGGTTAAGCGGTCGAAGGAATACAGATGTTTCCACTGTGGCCAGCTGGGTCACTGGAAAAAGGACTGTAAAGCGCTCCAAGGAGACAAGAAGGGAAGCATCGCTTCTGGCTCAGGTATTTATGTGACTGAGGTCATGTTCTCTTCTTCTATATCATGGGTGTTGGACACTGCATGTGGAGTTCACATTTGTTCAAATGTACAGGAACTCAAGAGAAGAAGACAGGTGGGACAGCATGAGGTGGACCTACGAGTTGGAAACGGGGCACGGGTTGCTGCTGTTGCTGTAGGCACTTATTTCATTTCTCTACCATCTGGGCTTGTATTGGAACTAGACAATTGTTATTTTGTTCCTAGCATTACTAAAAATATTATCTCTATTCCTGCACTTGTCAGGAAAGGGTTTTCCTTTGAATGCAATATTTCAAAGTGTGTTTTATCTTTTGATAATATTGTTTATGCCACTGGATCAATTAGCAATGGGTTATTCATGTTGGACATGGAATGTTCTATACAGCAGATTGATATTAAGAAAGCCAAGTATGCTGATGACAGCACCTTGCTATGGCATAGTCGTTTAGGCCATATTAACAAGAAACGCATTAAGCGGTTGCATGATCATGGACTGCTGGGATCATTCTCCTATGAGGAGATTGATACATGTAAAGCTTGTTTAATGGGCAAAATGACGAAGTCACCTTTTCCTAATAAAGGTCAAAGGGCTTCAGGTTTACTTGACCTTATACACAGTGATGTGTGTGGGCCATTTAGTAAACATGCCAGAGGTGGCTATCAGTACTTCATTACCTTTACTGATGATTTCAGTAGGTATGGGTATGTCTATTTAATGAGACATAAAAGTGAATCTTTTGACAAGTTCAAAGAGTTCAAGAATGAAGTACAAAATCAGCTAGGCCGAAATATCAAGACACTTCGTTCTGATCGAGGTGGAGAATACCTAAGTCATGCGTTTACTGACTATCTGAAGGAGTGTGGGATTATCTCACAGCTCACTCCGCCAGGAACACCGCAATGGAATGGTGTGTCCGAGAGGAGAAATAGAACGTTACTTGATATGGTTCGTTCGATGATGAGTCAGGCTACTCTACCTTACTCCTTTTGGGGATTTGCACTGGAGACAGCTGCAAAGATACTAAACCGAGTGCCATCTAAGGCAGTTTCAAAGACCCCATATGAATTATGGTATGGGAAACAGCCTAGCTTGACATTTATCAAGATCTGGGGTTGCGAGGATTATGTCAAAAAGCTCGCCTCTGGGAAACTAGAGAGCAGATCTGAGAAATGCATCTTTGTCGGTTACCCTAAGGAAACTAAGGGTTATTATTTCTACGATCCCAAAGAGAACAAGGTATTTGTTGCTCGGACGGGCATTTTTCTTGAGAAGGAGTTTCTTCTGCAAGAAGCCAGTGGGAGAGAAATAAAGCTGGATGAGAATCCAGAGGAAGGACAAAGTAGTCAAGCACAGTTGGATGAGCCTGAGCCGGTAGAACAGGTTATTGAACAACCTGAGGCTCAGATATCACGGGAACCGCGAAGATCGTGAAGGATTCGTCGACAGCCTGAGCGCTATGACGGAGTCTACATCATTGATCATGATGAACCCCTCACTTATGCGGATGCGGTCAGTGGACCGGACTCAGCTAGATGGCTTGAAGCTATGCGAGCCGAGATGGACTCCATGTTAGATAACCAAGTTTGGGATTTGGTTGATCCGCCTCCGGGAGTTATCCCTATAGGCTGTAAGTGGATCTTCAAGAAGAAGATTGACATGGATGGTAACGTGGTTACCTATAAAGGCAGGCTAGTTGCGAAAGGTTTCAAACAAATCTACGGGATAGATTATGATGAAACTTTCTCTCCTGTAGCCATGTTTAAGTCTATTCGGATTCTTTTCGCGATAGCAGCATATTATGATTATCAGATCTGGCAAATGGATGTGAAGACCGCTTTCCTTAATGGAAAATTGGATGAGGATGTGTATATGACACAACCGGAAGGTTTCACTAATCCATCAGATCGTCATAAGATATGCAAGTTAAAGAAGTCCATTTATGGACTTAAACAAGCATCAAGAAGCTGGAATATTCGTTTTGATGAATCAGTCAATGAATTTGGTTTCATCAAGAACGAGGATGACCCGTGTGTTTAAAAGAGGTTTAGTGGGAGCGTGATTACTTTCCTAGTCCTCTACGTCGATGATATCTTAATCATTGGAAACGATATTCCCGAAATGCATGCGGTGAAAGCATGGTTAAGAAAATGTTTCCAGATGAAAGATTTAGGAGAAGCAGCCTATGTGTTAGGTGTGAAGATCTACAGGGATAGATCTAAGAGGCTTCTCGGGCTGTGCCAGAGTACTTACATCGATAAAGTCCTGGAGAGATTTCATTTAGAGAATTCTAAAAGAGGATATCTTCCAGTCAGACATGGTCTGAATCTTTCAAAGAGTCAGTGTCCACAAACACAGACTGAGAAAGATGAAATGGACAATACGCCTTATGCTTCGGCTATTGGGTCCATTATGTATGCGATGTTGTGTACTCGCCCAGACGTCGCTTACGGGTTAAGCGTGACCAGTCGGTTCCAAAGTAATCCAGGTCAGGCGCACTGGATTGCAGTCAAGAACATTTTAAAATATCTTCGGAGGACCAAAGATATATTCTTGATATATGGTGGTCAGGAAGAACTCAGTATTGAAGGATATACTGACGCTTTGTTCTAGTCTGACCAGGATGATTTCCGATCGCAATCAGGCTATGTTTTTAGCTTGAATGGAGGAGCAGTGGTGTGAAGAGTTTCAAACAGTCTATAGTTGCTGATTCCACAACAGAAGCCGAGTATGTTGCAGCCTCGGAAGCATCTAAGGAGGCAGTGTGGATTCGTAAGTTCGTTCAAGAACTTGGTGTCGTTCCTTCGAGTGCAGATCCTTTGGTTATCTTCTGTGATAACACTGGAGCAATAGCACAAGCAAAGGAACCACGGTCGCACCAGAAGTCCAAGCACATACAGAGACGGTTTCATTTGATCCGGGAGATCATTGATCGTGGCGAGATCAAAATCTGCAAGGTTCATACAGATGACAATCTGGCAGACCCGCTTACCAAGCCTCTGGCGCAGCAGAAGCATGAGAAGCACTGTAATAATATGGGTTTGAGATTTCTCAACCATTAGATTAAGTGCAAGTGGGAGATTGTTAGGGTATGCCCTTAAGGCTAATGTTTGAGGCCTTGGGATTATAACAGTATCATGTATAAACTCTTATGTTTATAAAGGCAATGGTTGTTATTCAGGTTGTTACATTGTCTGCTGCAATGAGCGTACTTCTGAATAATGTCTCAATGCTGTTCAGCTAGGCTGACATGCTTAATGTCCTTAGTCGAGATATCTTGGTGAACATGAGATAGCCCTGATATGATTGAGACTAATATGTATTCTAATCTTATAGGATGCTTCGAGTATGGAATAAGATGTAGACTCATGGGTACATTGGATGTACTGGACAGACCCTACTAGGATATTCAATTGCTTGTCACAATGTGAATTATCCTTGATTGCAACAAGTGGCACATGTCCTCTGACTTGAGATCACTTGTGTTTCTAAATGATGATTGTCATTGTTTTGAGGTAGTTCAATATCATTTGAAACATAATGGTTATAGACTATCTTGGATGGTGAGCTTGAGTCATGTTAGGTCACTAGTGATAGATATAGGATTGCCGTCTCCTTCATTGGAGTGTGATGTTCTAAAGAGGCCCCCTGGATGAGATGATTGAGAAAGTGTATGGCCATACCCAGATGACTATGTTCATCTGATCTAATCATGCTCATCATATTGGAGTTACAAGCTTGACAGGCTTGTCCAATAAAGAACATCCAGTGGCAAAGGAATCATGTATGCCTAGTGAGTTGATTCACACTTGTGCTGTTGTTTGGGTGTAGTCTTGGAAGACTCTTTCCTTTATATCGGGAGACAGTGATGTGTTGCTAGATACCCCTCTCTGATCGTGATAATGTAAGTTATCGTTACCGACATTTAAAGGAAACCCTCAGGGTCGCACAATTTGATGATATGGCTTACTTAAGTCAGATCGTATGGACTGAATTGTTTTGGGTTCAGTTTAAAGGGAATTAATCTCTGATTGTGAGTGAGATCTGGTCTGATCATGTTTGATTGATTAGGGCTTGAGATCGGTAAGCTTCGATCGAGAGATTGGATGCTAGATCAGTGAGATCAGAAGCATCAAGAGATCAACGGTTAGATCTGGAGCCTTAGGGTTTAATTGAGATCTAGACTGGATTGCTTGGGTTAATTGGTCTTGGACCAAACCGAAATGAACCAGCTCATCAAGTGAGCATGTGGTTCAAATGGAGAGGAGTTTGCGATTGGGGTAAACCCATGATCGCATGTGAGGGAGTGGATTTCTATTTTTAGAAAGCATGATCACTTACGTGACCACGCCACATGTTGCTCGCCTCTTCACGCCTTTGTCGCCTCTTGTGATTTCGAGAGTTTTTGCATTCTCGTGTGGAAAGGATTGGACGACAAGAGGAGAAAGTTTTTCGCCAAGCAAGGAGATCATCTTCCTTTTTTCATACGACAAGAACCTCTTGGAACCTTGCTAGCACAAGGAGCACCAAGGGAGTAGGCAGCTTCTTCATCTTGTGTGCGCATCCTCTGGAGGAGACCCCTGTCGATCTCTTCTTCCTCGACATCATACAAACAATGGCCATGGTATGATCATTGTTGTTCTAAGTTGATCATATAATACATGCTATGCGATCCTAGGAAACCCTAGATTCCGCCCATGCAAATTTATATCTGCGCATGTCATAGGGTTTCGCCCCCTTGTGGGGACTTTCAGAGAACAATCTAGCAGACCCACTAACCAAGGCTTTGGCGCAGCATAAGCATGATGGTTATGCTAGGGATATGTGGTTGAGGTTCCTCAACCTCTAGGTCTAAGTGCAAGTGGGAGATTGTTGGTGTGTATGTCCTGAGACCTAGTATTGGTCTATCTTTTGTACTACTTGACATAGATATATATATATATCATTCTGGCATTGTCATTATCAATGTTTGTCTACATCTGCGATTATGTACTTGCATGATAATGTCCCTAGGAGACAGATTGGATTTGTGCTCAAATGGTTGTCCCAATCGATGTACTTGAGTGGATGTGGGACAGCTATAGGGGTGGCAATTCCACCCGACGAGTTCGGGTACCCGACCCGTTTAGCATGGGTTCGGGTACCCGTTTAGCTAAATGGGTCGGGTTTGGGTTTAGGGGTATGGGTACCCGTGGGTACCCGATACCCGATTTCAAATAAATATAAATATAATTTTTATATTATTAGTATATATATAATAATAAAATAACTATTATATAAATATTTATTACTATTAAAAATATAATCATAATAATAAATAGATATTATATAAATATTTTTATTTTATTTTAATTTTTAAACTATATTTTATTAAAATAATATAATAAATAATTTATTTTTTATTTAATCGGATACCTGCGGGTACCCGTTTAAATACCCGACTCGGGTTTGGGTCGAGTTCGAGTATCGGGTCAGGTTCGGGTTTAGGGTAAAACCGCGGGTACCCGACCCGTTGCCACCCCTAGACAGCTCTGGTACATGTGAGACTGGTATATGGGCTAGTTAGGCACAAGGTGCTGACGTAGACATATTGGTATATCAGTGGTGGATATACTGGACCGACCCGTAGTGAGGCTATGACTTGGTGTCATGGGTTATCCTCACAAGTGACAGGAGATGCATTGATCCCTTGGCTTGAGGTCATTGACTGTTCTATATGGTTTAGGATATGCTTTGATACAACCTAACACCTCGCTGTAGTTGGGAGGTAATAACGGTTGTCATGGAGCATGTGACGACCCATATGAGAAGGTCAATGAACAGACAGAGGATTTGCCCCTTCATGAGGGAAGCTTGATATCCATGTAGCTCCTCTATGGTTCTATGACTGAAAGTGAATGGCTATACCCAAGTGAGAACCTTATTTAAGCCCCGTTTGGGCTAACTTTTGCGGCTGCTTACGGTATTGCGGCCAGTAGAAATTAAGAAGCTGAGGTGTTTGGCCCTTAAGCTTCTATGTTCCAACCCACAAATAGCTACTTCTTTGAGGAGCAAGGGTGAAGCTGCTTCTCTAGCCCCCCACCTGCTTATGCTCAATAACCCTTATATGTAATAATAATTTTTTAATAGTACAACTTATAATATTTTTAATAAATATTTTAATTATAGTTAACTATAAATTTAATCATATAATTTTTATCTTAGTAATTTTTTTAATAAAAAAATATTTATTATAAATAGAATAACCTAGTCATAAGCTGTGCATCGAAACACCCTCAAACTTCTTCAACCAGCATTTCTTCAACCATCACTTCTTCAACTAGCAAAAGCTAGAAGTAGAAGCTAGGCCAAATGGAGCCTTAGTCATGACCATGTGATTGGGTGAAAACAAGTGATGACACACTTGTCCAATCGGATATCAGTTTGGCAAAGGGACTATAATGTATATGTACCTAGTTGCGATGATGAGGATGTCGATGTCCATATCCATTCCGATGACTTGGGTAGCAGCGATGCACTGCTAGGTGCCACTCACTACTTGTGGTGACCTAAGGTCAGTACTACTAACGTCAAAGGAACCTACAGAGTCTCACACCTTGATACTCGAGTTCTCGTATTGATCGGGAAGCCTTATGATCGAGTTATTGGATAGCTCAGATCCTTTTGGGAGATTTTGTTCGCGTCAATGGACCTGATGAGATGGAATAGAGTTATTGGAGCCAAACTTCATTTTTGACAGGTTGACCTGAAATTGACCAAGATTGGTCACATTTGAATTAGGGTTGCATTAGATTGGATCCAATGGCTTAATCAATCCATGCAATGAAGTTTGGGCTAGCTCATTACCCAATGAGGCCCAATAACAAGTTGTCATGAAGAGATAATGGGCTAAAAGGTTATAATGGGGAGAAACCCAACCCCATTGGCGCCTAAGGGCATAATGGGGTTTGGGTGGCCAATTTGCTTCATTATGAAGCATTATGCGCCTCCCCCTTTATGGTTGGATGGAAACCTTGCATTTATGGCAAGGCTTGATGCATCTAAGGCATGATAGACATCTTTGGTAAGTCTTGGGCGATTGGAAGGGGTTTATGGAAATCTCTTGGAGAGTTTCCAAAACCAAAAACCCTAATTGTTCCAATGCCCTAACCCTAGCCGCATACACCCTGCTTGACTTGCTCCAACACCATTGCCTTGCCCCCCACTTTGCTCTATATATGTTGTGATATGCGAGAGCTTCTATTGAATAATCACATTGGTGTGAGCAAGCATAAGGGCGAGAGCAAGAGACTTCTCATTGGCGCATCTCTTCCTCCTTAGCCGCAAGCAACCATCTTCCTTCCCTCTTGGCGCAAGGAACCCTTAGACTTGGCGGCATATCCCTTTTCCTTCTCTTCCATTGGCGCAACTTCTCTTGAAGGTGGCGCAAGGATAGAAGAAGGTGAACAAAGGCTTGGATCTTCTTCCCGAGGATAGCACCGAGTGTGGAAGAAGAGGGCTCGAGGTATCCGTGTGTGTGAGACTGCAGAGGGTGCACGCTTGGGCGCCTACCTCGACATCGGACTTATCTTGCTCCTAAGGTATTTACAATCTCATCGTGTCGACCCTCTCGCAAGATGATCTTCACTGGGTTTTTGGGACCGACCTATTTCGGGGATATTATTCCGCTGCATTTGTAATGTATTCTCTATGAAAATTATAAAATATCCCTAGAGTTTCCCAACAACCTTGGCTTCAAATCCTTCTTACTCATAAGATACCTGATTACTGCATGATCTATGTAAACAACTACTTCAAAATCAATAAGATATGATCAAATTTATTGAATGCAAAAACAATAGCTAGAAACTCCTTCTCTGTTTTTGCATAATTGATCTGTGCGTCGTCCAATGTCTGGCACGCATAATATATAGCATGCAACCTCTTCTCCTTGCATTGTCCAAGAACAACACATATGGCATGATCACTAGCATCACACATCTGCTCAAAAGGAAGTGACTAGTTAGGCGGTTGAATTATTGGTGCGTTGGTAAGAGCCTTTTTGAGTTTCTGAAAAGCAATCATACAATCTTCATCAAAAATAAAAGGCCCATCTTTACCAAGTAATAAAGTAAGATGCCTAGTAATTTTTGAAAAATCTTTAACAAAGCGTCTATAAAAACCAGCATGACCAAGAAAATTTCTAATTCCTTTAACAGAGGATGGTGGTGGCAATTTCTCAATCACTTCTACCTTTGCCTTCTCTACCTCAATACCACGATTAGAAATTAAGTGCCCTAAAACAATACCTTCATTCACCATAAAATGACACTTTTCCTAATTCAAAACTAAATCAAACTGTTCACGATGTCAAAACACTCGTGATAAATTAAACAAGCAAATATCAAAATCAAAACCATATAGGAAAAAATCATCCATAAACACATCCATAATGTCCTCAATAAGATCAAAAAAAATAGCCATCATGCAACACTAAAAAGTAGCGGGTACATTGCAAAGTCCAAACAGCATGCGGCAATAAGAAAAAGTGCCTTATGGGCATGTGAACGTTGTCTTCTCCTGGTCCTCAGGATGAATGGGGATCTAAAAGAAATCAGAATATCCATCAAGATAACAAAAATAAGAATTACAAGCTAAACGTTCTAACATTTGATCAATAAAAGGATGGGAAAATGATCTTTTCGGGTGATGGCATTAAACTTCTGATAGTCAATGCACATTCGCCACCTCATTACTGTTCTTGTTGGATTAAGAGTACTGCACATCTGCCACCCACTCGCTGTCAGAGATGGGATAGATGACTCTAGCATCTAGGATTTTAAGAATCTCTTTCTTCACTACCTCCTGCATGTTCAGGTTGAGCCTTCTTTGATATTCAGTTGATGGCTTACTTCGTTCTTCTAAAAATATCCCGTGCATACAAACAGAAGGATTAATTTCTTTTATGTCATCATGGGCATAGCCAATCACTCTCTTATGTTACCGAAGTTCATTCAAAAGTCTAGTAGTCTGAGAGGCATCATTATTTGCATTAAAAATTATAGGAAATGTAGATTCTCCCCAAGAAATTCATACCTGAGGTTACTTGGGAGAGTTTTAAGATCATACCTCTATTCTTCATCAGATTTACCTTCTTGCATACTCAAATGTTCTACTTTCAACTTTTTTGGCTCAAGTGGTGATGCGGAATTTAATAATGCAGAATATGAACTTACTTCCTCTTCTTCATCACTGTCATCACCTTTGATAAGACACACTTCCAGCGGATCCTTCCCCATCCTATAATTAATGGTCATCGGTGAAGTGTCTTCCAAGGCTTCAACACTGCAACAAGATCCAGCAAAAGAAGGCTTCTTTAGATTCTCAATCAAATCAAAATCTACATAATCCTCACCTATCTAAAAATTGAGCTTCTCATTCTTAACATCAATGATGGCTCCAGCTGTCGCCAAAAAGGGGCGACCTATAATAATGGGAAGTTTAGAATCCTCCTCCATCTCAAGGATTGAAAGTCACTAAAGGGGTGGGGAAACCCTAATATGCACATATATATAAAATCGCAAAGCGGAATCTAGGGTTTCCTACAAGATCGATTGGTATGCAAATATATGATCAACTTAAAACTTTGTAAAGATCAACACAAGATCATACCGATGCCATTGCTTGGATGGCTACTTGGAAGCAGAGAACGATGCGGCTCTCCTCCAAAGCGTGCGCACACAAGATGAGAGAGGCTTCTCCTTGTCGTTCCTTGTGCTAGCAAGGATTTCCAAGTCTCCTGATCGAGTGAAGGGATGAGATCTCTTGGCTTGTCGAATTCTTCTTGGCGTGAAGAAAAAACTTCACAACACGAGAGAGGAGAGGCGAGTATAGAGCAATCCACTCGAACGTGGAGGCGTGAAGACTATTTTGGAAAGCATGACTTCCAAAAATAGTAAACCCTCAATGTTCATGCGATCATGCGATCACCCATGCGTTCACCCCAAGTGAACCGATCGCTTCTCTTCTCCCCTTGAACCATGCGCTCACATTAAGTGAACCGGTTCATTGAATTTGGTTCAAAGACCAAATTAAACCAAGCATTGTCCTAGATCATATTGAACCAAAAGGTTCAAGATCTAACCATCCATCTCTTGATGCTCTTGATCTCACCGATCTAGCATCATTTCTCTCGATCGAAGCTTACCGATCTCAAGCCCTAATCAATCAAACATGATCATACCAGATCTCACTTACAATCAGAGTTTAAATCCCTTTAAACTGAACCAAAACAATTCAGTCCACACGATCTGACTTAAGTAAGCCATATCATCAAATTGTGCGACCCTAAGGGTTTCCTTTAAATGTCGGTAACAACAACTTACGTTATCACGAACAGAGAGGGGTATCTAGCAACACATCACTATCTCCCGATATAAAGGAAAGAGTCTTCCAAGACTACACCCAAACCATAGCATAAGTGTGAATTCAATTCACTAGGCATACTTGTTTCCTTTGCCACTGGATGTTCTTATTGGATAAGCATGTCAAGCCTGTAACTCCAATATGATGAGAGTGGTTAGATCAGATGAACATAGTCATCTGGGTATGGCCATACACTTTCTCAACCATCTCATCCAGGGGGCCCCTTTAGAACATCACACTCCAAACAAGAGAAGGCAATCCTATATCTATCACTAGCGCCCTAACATGACTCATGCTCATTATCCAAGATAATCTATAACCATTATGTTTCAAATGATATTGAACTACCTCAAGACAATGCCAATCATCATTTAGAAACACAAGTGATCTCAAGTCAGAGGAAGTATGCCACTTGTTTGCATATAAGGATTATTCACATTGTGACAAGCAATTGAATATCCTAAGTAGGGTCTTGTTGGGGTATGCCCTTAAGGCTAATGTTTGAGGCCTTTGGGATTGTAATAAGTATCATGTAATAAACTCTTGTGTTTATAAAGGCATGGTTATTATTCAGGTTGTTACCTTGTCTGCTGTAATAAGTGTACTTCTGAATAATGTCTCAAAGCTGTTCAGCTAGGCTGACAGGCTATATGTCCTTAGTCGAGATATCTTGGTGAACCTGAGACAGCCTTGATATGATTGAGACTAATATGTGTGCTAATCTTATAGGATGCTTCGAGCATGGAATAAGATGTAGACTCATGGGTACATTGGATGTACTGGACAGACCCTACTGGGATATTCCATTGCTTGTCACAATGTGAATGATCCTCGTAAGCAGCAAGTGGCACATGTCCTTTGACTTGAGATCACTTGTGTTTCTAAATGATGATTGTCATTGTTTTGAGGTAGTTCAATATCATTTGAAACATAATGGTTATAGACTATCTTGGATGGTGAGCTTGAGTCAGGTTAGGGCACTTGTGATAGATAAAGGATTGCCGTCTCCTTGTTTAAGGAGTGTGATGTTCTAAAGGGCCCCCCCTGTATGAGAAGATTGAGATAGTGTATGGCCATACCCAGATGACTGTGTTCATCTGATCTAATCATGCTCATCGTATTGGAGTTACAGGCTTGACATGCTTGTCCAATAAGAACATCCAGTGGCAAAGGAAACATGCATGCCTCGTGAGTTTGATTCACACTTGTGCTATGGTTTGGGTGTAGTCTTGGAAGACTCTTTCCTTTATATCGGGAGACAGTGATGTGTTGCTAGATACCCCTCACTGATCGTGATAACGAAAGTTATCGTTACCGACATTTAAAGGAAACCCTTAGGGTCGCACAATTTGGTGATATGGCTTGCTTAAGTCAGATCGTGTGGACTGAATTGTTTCGGTTCAGTTTAAAGGGATTTAATCTCTGATTGTAAGTGAGATCTGGTCTGATCATGTTTGATTGATTAGGGCTTTAGATCGGTAAGCTTCGATCGAGAGAGATGATGCTAGATCGATGCGATCAGAAGCGTCAGATGATGAATGGTCAGATCTTGGACTTTGGGGTCTAATTTGATCTAGACTTAATGCTTGGGCTGATTTGGTTTCGCTATTGAACCAAGAGTATTGAACCGGCTCATGGGTTGAGCGCATGGTTCAAGAGGGAGAAGGAGTTGCGTTTGGTTCATGGAGACATGAACGCATGAACGCATACTCTTAATGGTTGCCATTTTTGGAAAGTTCCAAAATGAAAACGCATATGCGTTCATGGCTTGAAGTCTCCCTAATGTTTTTCGGTTACACCTCTCTCTTGTTGCTTGGTGGAAACGATTTTTTGCTCTCGAGCAAGTGAGGGTGTTGACGAGAAGAGGAGGAACCGGCCAAGCAAAAGGAAGTCTTCATCTCTTCCCTACACTCGATCATTGACATCTTGGCACTTTTGCTAGCACAAGAGGTGCGCAAGTTGGGAGTCTTCATCGCCTTTGTGTGTGAACTTTTGGAGGAGATCAAAGTTGCTCTCTTCTTCCAAGCCGACCTCCAATCTATGGCTATGGTATAGATCTAAACTCATAGCTTCAAGTTGATCATATGGTTGTCATATACGATCTTTTAGAAACCCTCTTTCCGTCATGCATGCTAGATGCGCATGTTTAGGGTTTCACCCCCTTAATAAGGGTTTCTTTCAGGTCTGTCCAGTACATCCAATGTACCCATGAGTCTACATCTTATTCCATGCTCGAAGCATCCTATAAGATTAGAACACATATTAGTCTCAATCATATCAAGGCTGTCTCATGTTCACCAAGATATCTCGACTAAGGACAATACTGCATATCAGCCAAGCTGAACAGCATTGAGACATTATTCAGAAGTATACATATGGCAGCAGATAATGCAACAAACTGAATAACAACCATTGCCTTTATAAACATTGAGTTTATACATGATACTGATATAATCCCAAGGCCTCAAACATTAGCCTTAAGGGCATACCCCAACAATCTCCCACTTGCACTTAATCTAATGGTTGAGAAATCTCAAACCCATATTATTACAGTGCTTCTCATGCTTCTGCTGCGCCAGAGGCTTTGTAAGCGGGTCAGCTAGATTGTCATCTGTATGAACCTTACAGATCTTGATCTCTCCTCGATCAATGATCTCCCGGATCAAGTGAAACCTTCTCTGTATGTGCTTGGACTTCTGGTGCGACCGTGGTTCCTTTGCTTGTGCTATTTCTCCAGTGTTATCACAGAAGATAACCAATGGATCTGCACTCGAAGGAACAACACCAAGTTCTTGAACGAACTTACGAATCCACACTGCCTCCTTAGATGCTTCCGAGGCTGCAACATACTCGGCTTCTGTTGTGGAATCAGCAACAATAGATTGTTTGAAACTTTTCCACACCACTGCTCCTCCATTCAAGCTAAAAACATAGCCTGATTGCGATCAGAAATCATCCTGGTCAGATTGGAACGAAGCGTCAGTATATCCTTCAATACTGAGTTCTTCCTGACCTCCATATATCAAGAACATATCTTTGGTCCTCCGAAGATATTTCAAAATGTTCTTGACTGCAATCCAGTGTGCCTTTCCTGGATTACTTTGGAACCGACTAGTCACGCTTAACCCGTAAGCGACATCTGGGCGAGTACACAACATCGCATACATAATGGACCCAATAGCCGAAGCATAAGGCGTATTGTCCATTTCATCTTTCTCAGTCTGTGTTTGTGGACACTGACTCTTTGAAAGATTCAGACCATGTCTGACTGGAAGATATCCTCTTTTAGAATTTTCTAAATGAAATCTCTCCAGGACTTTATCGATGTAAGTACTCTGGCACAGCCCGAGAAGCCTCTTTGATCTATCTATGTAGATCTTCACACCTAATACATAGGCTGCTTCTCCTAAATCTTTCATCTGGAAACATTTTCTTAACCATGCCTTAACCGCATGTAGTTCAGGAATATCGTTTCCAATGATCAAGATATCATCGACGTAGAGGACTAGGAAAGTAATCACGCTCCCACTAAACCTCTTATATACACACGGGTCATCTTCATTTTTGATGAAACCAAACTCACAGATTTGTTGGGGTATGCCCTTAAGGCTAATGTTTGAGGCCTTGGGATTGTAACAGTATCATGTATAAACTCTTATGTTTATAAAGGCAATGGTTATTATTCAGGTTGTTACATCATCTGCTGCAATGTGTGTTCTTCTGAATAATGTCTCAATGCTGTTCAGCTAGGCTGACATGCTATATTGTCCTTAGTCGAGATATCTTGGTGAACCTGAGACAGCCATGATATGATTGAGACTAATATGTGTTCTAATCTTATAGGATGCTTCGAGCATGGAATAAGATGTAGACTCATGGGTACATTGGATGTACTGGACAGACCCTACTAGGATATTCAATTGCTTGTCACAATGTGAATAATCCTTGATTGCAACAAGTGGCACATGTCCTCTGACTTGAGATCGCTTGTGTTTCTAAATGATGATTGTCATTGTTTTGAGTTAGTTCAATATCATTTGAAACATAATGATTGTAGACTATCTTGGATAATGAGCTTGAGTCAGGTTAGGGCACTAGTGATAGACAAAGGATTGCCATCTCCTGGATTGGAGTGTGATGTTCTAAAGGGGCCCCCCTGGATGAGATGATTGAGAAAGTGTATGGCCATACCCAGGTGACTGTGTTCATCTGATCTAATCATGCTCATCATATTGGAGTTAGAGGCTTGACACGCTTGTCCAATAAGAACATCCAGTGGCAAAGGAAACTTGTATGCCTAGTGAAGTGGATTCACACTTGTGCTATGGTTTAGGTGTAGTCTTGGAAGACTCTTTCCTTTATATCGGGAGACAGTGATGTGTTGCTAGATACCCCTCACTGATCGTGATAACGTAAGTTATCGTTACCGACATTTAAAGGAAACCCTTAGGGTCGCACAATTTGATGATATGGCTTACTTAAGTCAGATCGTGTGGACTGAATTGTTTCGGTTCAGTTCAAAGGGATTTAATCTCTGATTGTAAGTGAGATCTGGTCTGATCATGTTTGATTGATTAGGGCTTGAGATCGGTAAGCTTCGATCGAGAGTATTGATGCTAGATCGGAGAGATCAAGAGCATGACGAGATGAATGGTTAGATCTGCAGCCTTAGGGTTTAAGATGATCTAGACCAAATGGCTTGGGCTGGTTTGGTTTGGTCTTTGGACCAAATGCATTTACATTGAACCGGTTCAAGAGCTTGAACGCATGGTTCATTGTTTGTGGCGTTATTGATCGGTTTAGAGATCTTGAACGCATGGCTTAATGTCTTTTCTATTTTGGAAAGTAATAAGCGCATGTTCCCTTCAACGCCAAAACAAGTGAACGCTCCATTCAACCTTTGGCACCTCTCTCTCTCGACGAGACCTTGGTGTGGAGAAGGAGACATCTTGGAGAAGGTTCGGCAAGCCTAGAGACCATCTCTCATTCCCTTTCCATACGGCAAGAACCCTTGAAGAACCTTGCTAGCACAAGGATCTCCAAGGAGTAGGCACATCACCTTGTGTGCGTCAACTAGGGAGAAGATCCCTTTCGGTCTTTGCTTCCAAGCTACCATCCATATGATGGCGATGGTATGATCCTTCTTTCATGGTTGCAATCATTTTGATGTTGATCATATGGCATGCAAAAGATCCTAATAAACCCTATGCTTCCTTGCGAAAATCTTGATATGCGCCCCCCCCCTTTAGGGTTTCACGCCCCCCTCTTGAAAGGGGTTTCTTCAAGATTGATTCATCAAAACGAATATTCCAGCTTCTTGATGCTTGTTTAAGTCCATAAATGGACTTCTTTAATTTGCATATTTTATGACGATCTGATGGATTGGTGAAACCTTCAGGTTGTGTCATATACACATCCTCTTCTATATTTTCCATTAAGGAAAGTGGTCTTCACATCCATTTGCCAGATCTCATAATCATAATATGCAGCTATCGCAAGAATAATCCGAATAGACTTGAACATGGCTACAGGAGAGAAAGTTTCATCATAATCTATCCCGTAGATTTGTTTGAAGCCTTTCGCAACTAGCCTGCCTTTATAGGTAACCACGTTACCGTCCATGTCAATCTTCTTCTTGAAGATCCATTTACATCCTATAGGGATTACTCCCGGAGGCGGATCAACCAAATCCCAGACTTGGTTATCTGACATGGAGTCCATCTCGGATCGCATAGCTTCAAGCCATCTCGCTGATTCCGGTCCACTGACTGCATCCGCATAAGTGAGGGGTTCATCATTAATGATGTAGACTCCATCATAGCGCTCAGGCTGTCGACGGATCCTTCCCGATCTTCGCGGTTCCCGTGATATCTGAGCCTCAGGTTGTTCAATAACCTGTTCTATTGGCTCAGGCTCATCCAACTGAGTTTGACTACTTTGTCCTTCTTCTGGATTTTCATCCAGCTTTATTTCTCTCCCACTGGCCTCTTGCAGAAGAAATTCCTTCTCAAGAAAAATAGCCGTTCGAGCAATAAATACTTTGTTCTCCTTGGGATCGTAGAAATAATAACCCTTAGTTTCTTTAGGGTAACCGACAAAGATACATTTATCAGATCTGCTCTCCAGTTTCCCAGAGGCGAGCTTTTTGACATAAGCCTCGCAACCCCAGATTTTAATAAATGTCAAGCTCGGCTGTTTCCCATACCATAACTCATATGGCGTCTTTGAAACGGCCTCGGATGGCACTCGGTTTAGTACCTTTGCAGCTGTTTCCAGTGCAAATCCCCAAAAGGAGTAAGGTAGAGTAGCCTGACTCATCATAGAACGAACCATATCCAGTAAGGTTCTATTTCTCCTCTCGGACACACCATTCCATTGCGGTGTTCCTGGCGGAGTGAGCTGTGAGATAATCCCACACTCCTTCAGATAGTCAGTAAACTCTCGACTCAAGTATTCTCCACCTCGATCTGAACGAAGTGCCTTGATATTTCGGCCTAGCTGATTTTGTACTTCATTTTTGAACTCTTTGAACTTGTCAAAAGATTCACTTTTATGTCTCATTAGATAGAAATAACCATACCTACTAAAATCATCAGTAAAGGTAATGAAGTATGAATAGCCACCTCTGGCATGTTTACTAAATGGCCCACACACATCACTGTGAATGAGGTCAAGTAAACCTGAAGCCCTTTGACCTTTATTAGAAAAAGGAGACTTCGTCATTTTACCCATTAAACAAGCTTTGCATGTATCAAGCTCCTCATAGGAGAATGATCCCAGCAGTCCATGTTCATGCAACCGCTTAATGCGCTTCTTGTTAATGTGGCCTAAACGACTATGCCATAGCAAGGTGCTGTCATCAGCATACTTGGCTTTCTTATTATCAATTTGTTGTATAGAACATTCCATGTCCAATATGAATAACCCATTGTTAATCGACCCAGTAGCATAAACAATATTATCAAAAGAAATATAACACTTTGAAGTTTTGCATTCAAAGGAAAACCCTTTCCTGACAAGAGCAGGAATAGAGATAATATTCTTAGTTATGCTTGGTACGAAATAACAATTGTCCAGTTCTAATACAAGACCAGATGGTAAAGCGATGTGATATTCTCCTACAGCAACAGCAGCAACCCGTGCCCCATTTCCTACTCGTAGGTCCACCTCATGCTGTCCCACCTGTCTTCTTCTCTTGAGTTCCTGTACATTTGAACAAATGTGAACTCCACATGCAGTGTCCAACACCCATGAAATAGAAGAAGAAGATACCATGACTTCAATCACGAAAATACCTGAGCCATAAGTGAAAGGCTTGCTTCCCTTCTTGTCTCCTTGGAGCGCTTTACAGTCCTTCTTCCAGTGACCCAGCTGGCTGAAAATCCCCTTGAAGAAGGGGGGGCGAAACCCTTATAGGTGGCGCATATAGAACTTTTGCAGCGGAAGCAAGAGTTTCATAGGATCGCAAGTAAGAGCATATGATCAACTTAACATATTGTATAGATCTAAAGAGATCATACCATAGCCATTGCGTGGATGGCGACTTGGAATCAAGAGAACAAAGTTGATCTCCTCCAAAAGGCGCGCACACAAGAAGAAAATGGCTTTCTCCCTTGACATGAACCTTGTGCTAGCAAAGCTCTTCAAGGTGTCCTGATCTTGTGAAGGGAATTGAGATCTCTTGGCTTGTCCAAAATCTCCAAGGCGTGAAGACCACCTTAGACGACAGGAAGAAGATCACGTCGGCGAGAGAGTGAAGAAACAAAACCCTTCCACGTTCGAAAACGCTTGGCGTTTTCAACCAAGGAAAACGACTTTCTAATTTTAGAAAGCAATAACTCCACTTCAACTCCCACGTTACCATCACTTAATCAAACCATTCGAACTATGCGTTCACCAAAGTGAACCGGTTCCATTTGGTTTGGTTCTAGTGAATTTGGTTCAATTCAATTTGGTTCAAAAACCAAATCAAAACAGCCCAAGCCATGGTCTAGATCTCATTGAACCAATTGGTTCAGGATCTAACCGTTCATCTCATGATGCTCTTGATCTCACCGATCTAGCATCAACTCTCTCGATCGAAGCTTACCGATCTCAAGCCCTAATCAATCAAACATGATCAGACCAGATCTCACTTACAATCAGAGATTAAATCCCTTTAAACTGAACCAAAACAATTCAGTCCACACGATCTGACTTAAGTAAGCCATATAATCAAATTGTGCGACACTAAGGGTTTCCTTTAAATGTCGGTAACGATAACTTACGTTATCACGATCAGTGAGGGGTATCTAGCAACACATCACTATCTCCCGATATAAAGGAAAGAGTCTTCCAAGACTACACCCAAACCACAGTACAAGTGTGAATCCACTTCACTAAACATACATGTTTCCTTTGCCACTGGATGTTCTTATTGGACAAGCGTGTCAAGCCTGTGACTCCAATATGATGAGCATGATTAGATCAGATAAACATAGTCATCTGGGTATGGCCATACACTTTCTCAATCATCTCATCCAGGGGGGCCCCTTTAGAACATCACACTCCTAAACAAGGAGACGGCAATCCTTTATCTATCACTAGTGTCCTAACCTGACTCATGATTATTATCCAAGATAGTCTATAACCATTATGTTTCAAATGATATTGAACTACCTCAAAACAATGACAATCATCATTTAGAAACACAAGTGATCTCAAGTCAGAGGAAGTATGTCACTTGTTCGCATACAAGGATTATTCACATTGTGACAAGCAATTGAATATCCTCGTAGGGTCTGTCCAGTACATCCAATGTACCCATGAGTCTACATCTTATTCCATGCTCGAAGCATCCTATAAGATTAGAACACATATTAGTCTCAATCTTATCTAGGCTGTCTCATGTTCACCAAGATATCTCGACTAAGGACTTATCTGCATGTCAGCCCAGCTGAACAGCATTGAGACATTATTCAGAAGTTTACATATTGCAGCAGATAAGATAACAACCTGAATAACAACCATTGCCTTTATAAACATAAGAGTTTATACATGATACTGATACAATCCCGAGGCCTCAAACATTAGCCTTAAGGGCATACCCCAACAATCTCCCACTTGCACTTAATCTAATGGTTGAGAAATCTCAAACCCATATTATTACAGTGCTTCTCATGCTTCTGCTGCGCCAGAGGCTTTGTAAGCGGGTCAGCCAGATTGTCATCTGTATGAACCTTGCAGACTTTGATCTCGCCTCGATCAATGATCTCCCGGATCAAGTGAAACCGTCTCTGTATGTGCTTGGACTTCTGGTGCGACCGTGGTTCCTTTGCTTGTGCTATTGCTCCAGTGTTATCACAAAAGATAACCAAAGGATCTGCACTCGAAGGAACAACACCAAGTTCTTGAACGAACTTACGAATCCACACTGCCTCCTTGGATGCTTCCGAGGCTGCAACATACTCGGCTTCTGTTGTGGAATCAGCAACGATAGACTGTTTGAAACTTTTCCACACCACCGCACCTCTATTCAAGCTAAAAACATAGCCTGATTGCGATCGGAAATCATCCTGGTTAGATTGGAACGAAGCGTCAGTATATCCTTCAATACTGAGTTCTTCCTGACCACCATACACCAAGAACATATCTTTGGTCCTCCGAAGATATTTCAAAATGTTCTTGACTGCAATCCAGTGTGCCTGACCTGGATTACTTTGGAATCGACTAGTCACGCTTAACCCGTAAGTGATGTCTGGGCGAGTACACAACATCGCATACATAATGGACCCAATAGCCGAAGCATAAGGCGTTTTGTCCATTTCATCTTTCTCAGTCTGTGTTTGCGGACACTGACTCTTTGAAAGATTCAGACCATGTCTGACTAGAAGATATCCTCTTTTAGAATTCTCTAAATGAAATCTCTCCAGGACTTTATCGATGTAAGTACTCTGGCACAGCCCGAGAAGCCTCTTAGATCTATCTCTGTAGATCTTCACACCTAATACATAGGCTGCTTCTCCTAGATCTTTCATCTGGAAACATTTTCTCAACCATGCTTTAACCGCATGTAATTCAGGAATATCGTTTCCAATGATTAAGATATCATCGACGTAGAGGACTAGGAAAGTAATCACGCTCCCACTAAACCTCTTATATACACACGGGTCATCTTCATTCTTGATGAAACCAAATTCACAGATTGATTCATCAAAATGAATATTCCAGCTTCTAGATGCTTGCTTAAGTCCATAAATGGACTTCTTTAACTTGCATATTTTATGACAATCTGATGGATTAGTGAAACCTTCAGGTTGTGTCATATACACATCCTCATCCAGATTTCCATTAAGGAAAGCGGTCTTCACATCCATCTGCCAGATCTCATAATCGTAATATGCTGCTATCGCAAGAATAATCCGAATAGACTTGAACATGGCTACAGGAGAGAAAGTTTCATCATAATCTATCCCGTAGATTTGTTTGAAACCTTTCGCAACTAGCCTGCCTTTATAGGTAACCACGTTACCATCCATGTCAATCTTCTTTTTGAAAATCCATTTACAGCCTATAGGGATTACTCCCGGAGGCGGATCAACCAAATCCCAGACTTGGTTATCTAACATGGAGTCCATCTCGGCGCGCATAGCTTCAAGCCATCTCGCTGATTCCGGTCCACTGACCGCATCCGCATAAGTGAGGGGTTCATCATGATCAATGATGTAGACTCCGTCATAGCGCTCAGGCTGTCGACGGATCCTTCCCGATCTTCGCGGTTCCCGTGATATCTGAGCCTCAGGTTGTTCAATAACCTGTTCTACTGGCTCATGCTCATCCAGCTGTGCTTGACTACTTTGTCCTTCTTCTGGATTCTCATCCAGCTTTATTTCTCTCCCACTGGCCTCTTGCAGAAGAAATTCCTTCTCAAGAAAAATGGCCGTTCGAGCAACAAATACCTTGTTCTCTTTGGGATCGTAGAAATAATAACCCTTAGTTTCCTTAGGGTAACCGACAAAGATACATTTCTCAGATCTGCTCTCTAGTTTCCCAGAGGCGAGCTTTTTTACATAAGCCTCGCAACCCCATATCTTAATAAATGTTAAGCTCGGCTGTTTGCCATACCATAACTCATATGGAGTCTTTGAAACTGCCTCGGATGGCACTCGGTTTAGTACCTTTGCAGTTGTTTCCAGTGCAAATCCCCAAAAGGAGTAAGGTAGAGTAGCCTGACTCATCATTGAATGAACCATATCCAATAAGGTTCTGTTCCTCCTTTCGGACACACCATTCCATTGCGGTGTTCCTGGCGGAGTGAGCTGTGGGATAATCCCACACTCCTTCAGATAGTCAGTAAACTCTCGACTTAGGTATTCTCCACCTCAATCTGAGCGAAGTGCCTTGATATTTCGGCTTAGCTGATTCTGTACTTCATTTTTGAACTCTTTGAACTTGTCAAAAGATTCACTTTTATGTCTCATTAGATAGACATACCCGTATCTACTGAAATCATCAGTAAAGGTAATGAAGTATGAATAGCCACCTCTGGCATGTTTACTAAATGGCCCACACACATCACTGTGTATAAGGTCAAATAAACCTGAAGCCCTTTGACCTTTATTAGAAAAAGGAGACTTCGTCATTTTACCCATTAAACAAGCTTTGCATGTATCAATCTCCTCATAGGAGAATGATCCCAGCAGTCCATGGTCATGCAACCGCTTAATGCGTTTCTTGTTAATATGGCCTAAACGACTATGCCATAGCAAGGTGCTATTATCAGCATACTTGGCTTTCTTATTATCAATATTTTGTATAGAACATTCCATGTCCAACATGAATAATCCATTGTTAATTGATCCAGTAGCATAAACAATATTATCTAAAGAAATAACACACTTTGAAATATTGCATTCAAAGGAAAACCCTTTCCTGACAAGAGCAGGAATAGAGATAATATTTTTTGTTATGCTAGGTACAAAATAACAATTGTTCAATTCTAATACAAGTCCAGATGGTAATGAGATGTGATATTCTCCTACAGCAACAGCAGCAACCCGTGCCCCGTTTCCAACTCGTAGGTCCACCTCATGCTGTCCCACCTGTCTTCTTCTCTTGAGTTCCTGTACATTTGAACACATGTGAACTCCACATGCAGTGTCCAACATCCATGAAATAGAAGAAGAAGATATCATGACTTCAGTCACAAAAATACCTGAGCCAGAAGCGATGCTTCCCTTCTTGTCTCCTTGGAGCGCTTTACAGTCCTTTTTCCAGTGACCCAGTTGGCCACAATGGAAACATCTGTATTCCTTCGACCGCTTAACCTTTTGTTTCAGAGCCTTGCTGTAACTCTTAACAGGGGCTTTGCCCTTCTTCCTCTTCTTCTTGTTCCTTGAAGGAACCATTAAGACACAGGTTGAAGGCTTTCCCTTAAGAGTCAGCTCTGTAGTCAAGAGCATATTCAGTGACTCTGCCGGCGTACAGTCGATCTTGTTCATGTTAAAGTTAATGATGAACGGATCGAAAGAGGTCGGGAGAGACTGCAATATGATGTCTACAGCAAGCTCCTGATTGACGGTATGTCCCAGTTTCTCTAGAGCCTCCTTGTACCCAATCATCTTGAGTACGTGAGCTCCCACTGGACTCCCTTCAGCCAGTTTGCTCTGAAAGAAAAGCTTAGTCAAATTGTAGCATTCAGTCCTAGCCTGTGCAGCATACAGCAGCTTGAGGTTTGCTATAATCTGTATAGCAGATAGATCCTCATGCTGACGCTGCAGCTCTGGCGTCATAGACGCAAGCATCAGGCAAGCGACATCAATGCTATCATTGACATGCTTTTCATAGGCATCACGAACCGCCCTTGCGGCGTTCGCAGCGGGTTGAGGCGGTATAGCCGTCTCGAGGACATACAGTTTCCTCTCTGCCTTAAGAACAATCTTAAGGTGTCCGTACCAGTCCGAGAAGTTTGGCCCAGCAAACTTCTCCCTTTCCAGTAGGGATCGCACATTGAAATTCGTGGTGTTCGTTGCTGCAGTAATCTACAACAATGCAAGAACAGCAAGGTCAGTATCAATGTTTAGAATCAATCCAGGACTTAAGAAAGATTCTTTTCTCACTATTTTATGTGGCTGAAAAATCCAGCAAAACAGCCCGAAAGAGTAAAACTCTTTTAGTGAGATGGGATCCAGATTTCATACTTGGTCTCCGCGTCCCGCTCAGGCGAGATAAGATGCACAGAGAGTACAAGCACTAATTTCTGGTAGGTAGTCCCTGCCAATCGCCAACCCGTGCGATTCCCCTTCATCTGGGCAATCCAGCAGACTGTGCCAACTGAGTTGGTACAACACAGTCTCTGATCCCACAGATGGCTACCCCCATATAGCTCACATATGCTCAGTATGTAGCCTACATGGTCAAGCTGACCCGACCTACTTCCTGGACCACCACGTGCTATGCTGAGCAACGAGAAGCGATAAATCCCTTCTCTGTAACACGCAGGTGTAATCACACACCGTCTGAAGATAGATGGGCGTGCCCACTGAGTGGGTACAACACGGCCCCAACGATAGTCAGAACAATGAGGTTTCGCGTCAGAAGGCTTACGTGCTTGATATTTTAGCGTTGGATTTTAACGGTCTTTTATCTTCTTAACTATCATGCATAACCTATGGCGATAGCAGAAGATTAAATCATGCAGTTCTAATTATATAAGCAATAAGTAGAAAGCATGCTGATCTTATGTGGTAAAAGCCCATTAACCTTAAGTAAGACCTTAATTTAACTTAAGTCTTCACTTGAGCTCTTCATGGGTCTTTTGCATCTCATCTGGCCCAACCCAGGGCCCTAGCGCCCACTGAGGCTCAGGTGCGCTCACCAGGTAAATGCGCCTGTCCTAGGGTCGAACCCTAGACCTCCCACCTGGTCAAGCCTCAAGCTGCATGCGCTTCTGCCATGTGTGCTTTGTGCTCTTGTCTGATTAAAATTACAATTTAATCTATCTAGACAAGATTGACACGCAGGTCAATTACACAATAAATTAATTAAAATGTGATGCGCAGATCACAAAAATAATAATTTATAATTAATCCAGGCTCGCAGGCCCCAGCACAGCACACATTAAAAGGGCAACCCACATAAGATGAAATAGACAAACATCATGGTATACAACCAACATGTGATCCATTACAAGAAAATAAAATTTTTCGAAATCCCATTGGAATCAATTTTATTTTTCTTATTTGCCCTACTACCTTACAACGGTCCATTAATAGGGATCCACTCATCTGACCTAGTCAGATCCACTGCCCTTGCATGCACCAAGTCCTAACTGACTTGAGTTGACCCCGTGGCCAACAATGCATGCAGATGGGCTGAACGACACTCATGAGTTCTGGCAAGCGGGTGTGACCCCGGGCCTAACTCATGCGCGTTCACTGGTTGTCTCAACCAGACATCGCTACACTTCTGTCCGCAGTCGACCTATAGCCACCTCTGCTTGCGCACAGGTGCCATCTGGTCGACCCATCTAGGCTGTCAGATAGTCTGATCAGACTGGTTGGATCTTGACTAGATGATGACTTCAACCCTATCAACCCGTCTAAGGGTTTATAGAGGGCGCATCTTAGATCTAATGATGGGCGCGCAAGTTAAGTTTTGTACAAAACAACAACATGCGCCAATACATGCGCCAAAGAGTAACATACTTCATACTTGCGCAAATATAAGAAAAACTTGCATGTAATCCTTTCGCATGATGATAACCCTAGATCTATTCAACTCAAACATGGATCACCAAACATTAAGCAATCATAAGCTTCATACCGAAACCAAAAAGCTCTGATACCAATTGAACCCCTTGAAGAAGGGGGGCGAAACCCTTATAGGTGGCGCATATAGAACTTTTGCAGCGGAAGCAAGAGTTTCATAGGATCGCAAGTAAGAGCATATGATCAACTTAACATATTGTATAGATCTAAAGAGATCATACCATAGCCATTGCGTGGATGGCGACTTGGAATCAAGAGAACAAAGTTGATCTCCTCCAAAAGGCACGCACACAAGAAGAAAATGGCTTTCTCCCTTGACGTGAACCTTGTGCTAGCAAAGCTCTTCAAGGTGTCCTGATCTTGTGAAGGGAATTGAGATCTCTTGGCTTGTCCAAATCTCCAAGGCGTGAAGACCACCTTAGACGACAGGAAGAAGATCACGTCGGCGAGAGAGTGAAAAACAAAAACCCTTCCATGTTCGAAAACGCTTGGCGTTTTCAACCAAGGAAAACGACTTTCTAATTTTAGAAAGCAATAACTCCACTTCAACTCCCACGTTACCATCACTTAATCAAACCATTCGAACTATGCGTTCACCAAAGAGAACCGGTTCCATTTGGTTTGGTTCTAGTGAATTTGGTTCAATTCAATTTGGTTCAAAAACCAAATCAAAACAGCCCAAGCCATGGTCTAGATCTCATTGAACCAATTGGTTCAGGATCTAACCGTTCATCTCATGATGCTCTTGATCTCACCGATCTAGCATCAACTCTCTCGATCGAAGCTTACCGATCTCAAGCCCTAATCAATCAAACATGATCAGACCAGATCTCACTTACAATCAGAGATTAAATCCCTTTAAACTGAACCAAAACAATTCAGTCCACACGATCTGACTTAAGTAAGCCATATCATCAAATTGTGCGACCCTAAGGGTTTCCTTTAAATGTCGGTAACGATAACTTACGTTATCACGATCAGTGAGGGGTATCTAGCAACACATCACTGTCTCCCGATATAAAGGAAAGAGTCTTCCAAGACTACACCCAAACCACAGCACAAGTGTGAATCCACTTCACTAAACATACATGTTTCCTATGCCACTGGATGTTCTTATTGGACAAGCGTGTCAAGCCTGTGACTCCAATATGATGAGCATGATTAGATCAGATGAACATAGTCATCTGGGTATGGCCATACACTTTCTCAATCATCTCATCCAGGGGGGCCCCTTTAGAACATCAAACTCCTAAACAAGGAGACGGCAATCCTTTATCTATCACTAGTGTCCTAACCTGACTCATGATTATTATCCAAGATAGTCTATAACCATTATGTTTCAAATGATATTGAACTACCTCAAAACAATGACAATCATCATTTAGAAACACAAGTGATCTCAAGTCAGAGGAAGTATGTCACTTGTTCGCATACAAGGATTATTCACATTGTGACAAGCAATTGAATATCCTAGTAGGGTCTGTCCAGTACATCCAATGTACCCATGAGTCTACATCTTATTCCATGCTCGAAGCATCCTATAAGATTAGAACACATATTAGTCTCAATCATATCTAGGCTGTCTCATGTTCACCAAGATATCTCGACTAAGGACTTATCTGCATGTCAGCCCAGCTGAACAGCATTGAGACATTATTCAGAAGTTTACATATTGCAGCAGATAATATAACAACTTGAATAACAACCATTGCCTTTATAAACTTAAGAGTTTATACATGATACTGATACAATCCCGAGGCCTCAAACATTAGCCTTAAGGGCATACCCCAACACGCCTCACATTCACGCCAAGAGAAGTTATATTCTCGCCTCTCGCCCCTCTCTCGAGAGGTTCACTCGTTGTGTGTCGCCTTGACGCTTTGGAGAGGATTAGGCCAAGAAGAAAAAAAACATCTCCTTCCCTTCCATTCGATCAGGAGACCTTGGAACCTTGCTAGCACGAGGAGCACTAAGGGAGTAGGCGCATTGATCACCTTGTGTGCGCACCATTTGGAGGAGAAGCGTTTGACTCTCTACTTCCTAGACGCCATCCAAGAAATGGCATCGGTAAGGATCGATTCTCATGTATACGAAAATAAAGTTGATCATACTGCATGCATCGATCTAGAAACCTTTTCCGCTGTGTTAAAACCTCTGCATGCGCCTATTAGGGTTTCGCCCCCTCGTGGTAGGGGACTTTCAGTCGCCCCCTCTTGTAAGTGATCAATCCTTGAAGGCGTGAACACAAGGAGAGGGGCGAGTGCTTGGAGCAAGGGCGCATCTTCCATAACCGCAAGCCTCTTCCTCGTTTCCTCTTGGCACAAGGAACATTAGTGCTTGGCGTTTTGGATAGTCTTCCTTCTTCCCTTGGCGCATCATCCCTCTTGGTGGCGCAAGTGAAGTAGAGTATCTCCCTAAGGCTAGGATCTTCTTCCCGAGGCTAGCACCGGGCGTGGAAGAAGAGAACTAAAGAGATCCGTGTGTGCGAGACTGCAGAGGGCGCACACTTGGACGCCTACATCGGCATCGCTCCACATTGCTCCTAAGGTATTTCCTAACTCATCGTGTCGACTCCCTTGCTTGCGATCTTCACTGGGTTTTTGGGACTGGCCTGTCTCGGGGACATTCTTCCGCTGCTAAAATGTATGTCCATAACTCTGAAAATTGTAAAATGTCCCCAGGGTTTCCCAACAGGTTGAAGTCTATAAAAATGATGATAGTGGAAAAGAATAAGACTCCCCTACTTGGCACTGTGTAAAATTGACAGTGGTATCTAAGAAAAGAGTTGAAGTCAAAATAAAAAGCATGTATATATGTGGGTACATGCCATCCATGCAAAAACAACAAAATAACTGTCATGAAAAACAAACAAAAATATATATGTGTGGAAAAAGATCTTGGAAACCTAATTCCTGTAAACAAAAGCATGATAGATTGAACTGAAATTGGGTGAAGACTTGAGATTCAAAATTCTATTTATTATACAAGTTGCAAAGTTTTATTTTATTGAAATGTGGATCTAGAGGGTTGAGTTCTAAGGATGATATGTTTATTTGAAGTTATATAAATCAATTGATAGAATTTTTCATTGATGAGTTGTATTTTAGAAATTTATTGAGCATGAAAAGGTTATTCTTTTGATGAAATTTTGATTTCAAATTTGATTTTTGCTTGAGGACAAGCAAAGTTTGAGCCTTATGTATTTTGATGACACCAAAATATATAGTATATTTTGTATCATTCCAGATATCTTTTCATGATAAATTGAGGATCTTTTACTTGTTTTCATGCTAAATTCATTGAATATTGCAAAGTCTACTTCTATTTTGGTTTTTCATGATTTTCAGGTAAAAAGGCACAATTTCAATGCGTTTTCAAGCAAAATCAAACACATAGAAGAGTTACCATCATCAAGAGGACATCACCCATGAAATTTTACGCAAAACGGAGCAAGTCAACAAATTACGGCAGTGCTGTAACCTATTTTACGGTACCGTATTTTCATACGCTACCGAAAAATCCGAGCCACTGCCGTATTTTGATGAGTTTCCGAACAAAAGGATTTTTGGATTTTACGGCATGGCCGTAAACTATTACACGGTACCGTATTGTAGAGCGCTTCACAACAGAAACTTTGCTTGATTTTACGGCACCACCGTAAAGGATTACACGGGCCGTATTTTCCAGTCACTTCCGAACAGAGAGTTCAGAATATTTTACGGCAGTACCGTAAACCATATTACGGTTCCGTATTTCCCAGACGACATCAGATCAGAAAACTCGACCGATTTTATGGCACTGTCGTGAACTATTACACTGCCATAATTCTCATTCCGAATGTGACTCCGAGGTCAATCCCGACGC
The DNA here is from genome assembly GCA_027563935.2 of Costus lasius. Taxonomy (NCBI): domain Eukaryota; kingdom Viridiplantae; phylum Streptophyta; class Magnoliopsida; order Zingiberales; family Costaceae; genus Costus; species Costus lasius. The sequence continues at coordinate 55,752,738 of CM050454.1, read as the reverse complement.
CCGATTCTTGCGAAGATGATTGCGAATGTTCCAAGGCTCTATGTTCAAAGCCGTAAGAAACAATGGGGGCCAGGGGGATGCGAGGATTACATTGGCACCGAAAGCCCCAATTTTCATCGACTGTCAAGAGATAAATCAGGATTCACGCCGCTGCGATCAATCCAGACCACCTACGGCCGTGATTTTCATACTAAAGCTTCGTCTGAAGGAGGAGAGGACATCCTAGAAGTTTCAGATCGAAAAGAGATCAATTGGAAGAGGAATCGAAGAAAGAAGAGGCGCCGACACTGTTCATCGCCTCAAATTGTAAATTATGGCTGTGTTTTATTTCACAGCCGTGCTGTATTTTCTTAAACTCTTCTTTTTCCTTGATTTTTGATCTTCTGAAACCATGACTTATTGTAATTCCTTCACGATGCTAGCTTAAAATACTTTTGGGACATGGGGGAGTAATTCCCTTTGATTTTCTTAATGACTAGATTATTTTTATTTTCATCATGATTGTTCTAGTTTGATAATTTTGCCTATGTGATTATTGCTCTAAGATTATCTTAAGTTTATTTTTGTCATCATGATTTAGACTTCTCGCAATAAGGATCGAAAGATGACTTGCTTGAGAATTTGGAACCCTAGAACTGTATGATAGGAATTTTCTTATGATTGTTCTTATTATTTAATTTTAGTGATTTGTATTGCCATGATAACAAATACAAACTTAGGATTGAGTTATTGTGTCAAACGTGGAGATCTTGCACGAAAGTGAGGATCGAAACGTTAGATAACCATAGGCAAAACTTGTGTTGAGACTCGGATGCACGACGGTGATCATAGAGTTTCCGCTTGAGACGATCAACTTAGAATACGGATGCACAAAAGTAATCCTCAAGTTCTTCGATTGATGATTTACCTATCATTAGCTTGGAATGAATCTTGCGCGAAAGTGAGGATTTATTCTTGCATGGTTATCTGCACGAGAGTGAGATAATCCCTTTTTAGGTAAATTATGTCTTTATCAAAATAGAATTTGATTGATGAACATCTTTGAACATCTAGTCATGAAAATCTAGGTGAATGAAACCCTAGTCCTAGTTTTCTCTCTCTGATAGTATCTTTCCGTGTGTTTGCGATATTTACATAACTTTCATTCGATTACCTAGATAGTGAAAAATTAATTTATCAGTATTTGACAACATAGGTCTCTGTGGGTTCGATATCTTTTATTACTTCGAGTATCCGTACACTCGCGGATCACAACAGTTATGTGTCATAAGGGAAAATAGACTTCATATAATTTAGCGAGGATTTTTGTAGTCTCGGCACCACTTAGTTTTATCTTATTTCTACCAATCTAGGTATGCAATCCTAAGGTGGGAATAAAATAACACATTAAAGCAGTACCGACATGCTTAATAAGAGTAGATAAATAAAGATGATGTGATCAAAGCCCAAACTTGGGTATGATGCCCATAGACCTAGTCCTAAACACCTAGCACTGCAAGGGCTCTGAGCCATGGGCCCATGCCACTAAGTCCTTGGCTCAGCCTTGAGTGTCTGAAGGGCTCTTGACGTAGTGGATGTTTAGGAGGGGTTGTCCTTAGCTCAGTACTCTGAGGAGGTGGATACGATGATGTAGAAAACTGTTAGAGGGTTTGGAGACAAGGGAAAGAAAATCATGTCGCTGAGACGTGACTTGAGCAATACCGGTCAGCCAAGAAAACCAAAGCACGAACTAAACTGAAATTACTAACCTCGCTTCTAGAGCCAATTCCAAGCATGCATGCACGTGCAGTTGATGCATTGCATTTTGGTAGTGATTTTCATAGTTATTTCATGTCAAATCTAGCCTTATTGCGGCATTTTTATACTCATTATAGGCTTATTTCCTTCATATTTTCGGAATCTTCACTTTTTGGCACTTTTATGGAATTTCAGGTAAAAACACCCTTTTTTCAACATATTTTGAAGATTCTGAGGCCATGGAACGATTTCTCATGCGAAGATGAAGCCGCCTATCAAATTTCTCATGCGAAAACCAAAGCCGCCTATTTTGAACGATTTCTGAGGCCATGGTATATAAAATGCCCAATTTTCTTGCCCTAATCATCGAGCATTCACACGAAGAAGTGGTGTGGGTGGAAGAACACGGCGACCGAGGTGACTTTTGGAGATTTTCGGAGATTGAGACACACGATCATCACGAATTCTTCAGGATTCCTTCGGTTCATCGTCTCCTTCCCCTTAGCTTCATTTTCTTATACTTTTCATTGCATTAAAAGAGAGATTTTGAGCATTTCAATGACGATTGTAGCGTAAACCCTATTTCGGGGCTTGGTGGAAACCCTTTGATGATTTTAATTGCAAACTTTGTATCTATTTATGTTATTTGGTATGAATTGTGAGCATATTTTACTTTGACGTATTTATTTCGTGGTTTTACCTTGGCCGAGTAATATCGCGTGTTAGCCGTTACGATTCATATCGAGAGAAGGATCGTAAGGGTCGAACCTCTGAGTAAAACTTCCGAGACCTCGACACAAGAGTGCTTGGTCTTCGCTCGAGGATTTCATAGTCTACCGGCAACAACAGGCTCGACATCGATCACATAGACACCACAATCTCTCACATGCAGCAGGACTATGCCGCTAGATGGGAATCAAATGAAGCTGGTATGCAACGCCAGCACAAAATGCTGACCTCTATTTGAGGAAAGCTATCCGCGATGGATGAGCGCCTCGCCTTTGCCTCTGAGGAGCACAGGGCTCAGATGGACATCTCCTCCGACAGTGTTTTTCCTTCAGATGAGGAGGTTGAGCCGGATTATAGTGCGCATGGGAAGAAGAAGAGCTCAAGCTCTAGAGCTTCTGGTTCCCGCTCGCGCAAAAAGAAGTAGCTGCCTAGGATATCTATTTCAGCACCCACTTCTCTCACATCATGGTATTGCATAGAGGACTATGCAAAAATTTAGAGTGGGTGAGCTTTCTTTACTCCAATCTCTGCTTTATTTCTACACGTGGCTGCGATGTGATTTGATGTGATGTTTTAATGTTTTTTTTTTGGAGATTGATACTATTATCCCATGACGGTTGGATATTATGTGGCATTGTATCTTATATGCCATTATATTCGTGGGCCTAGTCCACTTCTTCATGCCCCACTCTATGACAGTTACATATGACACTTTGCACTTTACTTTCATGCTTATATCAGTACTTTGTTATGATGATTGTGATTTCATGTTGTGAAAATCTTGAATGATGTTATGATGCTTATTATTCATGAATTCATGTGTCTGTCATGAGACTTGTCCTATGAAAGCTATTTCAAAATTTTGAGTTGAATACTTTATTGGTTAAGAATAATCAAAGAAGTAAGTCTGGAGTATATCTCCTTGTTAGAAATACTGTTTGATCATATCTTTATGTTCTATGATTTAGAAATTTTGTGATTTTGATTGATTTTTAGTAGTTCAATAGTGGGTCAAACATAACTATGATTGTTAAATCAACTATAGCTTCCAACTTTCATGAGAATCGTATTGAGATACATATTCTCTTAGTTATTCTTTGAATTCCTTTCTTTTGTTGGGGAAACACTACATTTGTCAAAAAGGATATGTTTATAAAAAAAAAAAATTTACTCACCCTTATATTCCTCTACTTGGCACTACACAAAATTGGCAGTGGTACCGAAGATATGAGTTGAAATCTAAGGGATGTGAAATTGAAATCAATAAAGAGACTCCTCTACTTGGCATTGCGAAAAATTGGCAATGGTACTAAGGTTATGAGTTGAAGTCCAGTGCAATAATCAGTATATCGTATCCTGAATAAAATATTTGAGTTAACCCCAACGATTTGACTATGAAGGATTGGAATTGCATGAGTGTTTTATGTAAGATTAATTGAATCCTATGCTCGCTGCTTACTAAGTTGTTTGGCATCTAATTATTGTGGGATCAAACTGTTGAACACTTGAGACAACCATTTACTTAACTTCCCTTGATTAGATCTTGGATTGGTATTAAATGTTTTTCTAACTTGGATGTATATCTTGACATGAAAGATTGCTCTTTTACCAATCATGTATCTCATCTTATTTAATTGCTTGAGGACAAGCAAAGATTTAAGTCTGGAGTATTTTGATGCATTGCATTTTGGTAGTGATTTTCATAGTTATTTCATGTCAAATCTAGGCTTATTTCGGCATTTTTATACTCATTATAGGCTTATTTCCTTTATATCTTCAGAATCTTCACTTTTTGGCACTTTTATGGAATTTCAGGTAAAAACACCCTTTTTTAAAACATATTTTGAAGATTCTGAGGCCATGGGACGATTTCTCATGCGAAAATGAAGCCGCCTGTCAAATTTGGGCTTGTTTGGAGTTAGCCTGACAATCACGGCCAGGTGAACCGCACGGGGTTCACCATCCCAGTCGCCAGCTTGCAAAACTCACAGAGAGCATCATGGCCAGGTGAACCCCAGCGGGGTTCACCAGAATTCCATTTGGCCGAAAACTGTCCAAAACACATCACGGCCAGGTGAACCCAGCGGGGTTCACCACGCTTCTTTCTGCCGAAATCACAGAATGAATCACAGCCAGGTGAACCCGGCGGGGTTCACCGTGATTCTAACCCAGGTTCGCGAGCGGCCCGACCCGCACTCGGTCTTCCTTCGATTTCTCACCCGTTCGGAGGCCAAATGAGACAAGTAAGGTGTCTATGGAAAGCTCTTTCAGAGGCGAATGCATGGGATAAAAAAGCCCCAATTTTCTTGCCCTAATTATCGAGCATTCACACGAAGAAGCGGTTCGGGTGGAAGAACACGGCGACAAAGGCGACTTTTTGAGATTTTCGGAGATTGAGACTCACGATCATCACGAATTCTTCAGGATTCCTTCGGTTCATCGTCTCCTTCCCCTTAGCTTCATTTTCTTATACTTTTCATTGCATTAAAAGAGAGATTTTGAGCATTTCAATGACGATTGTAGCGTAAACCCTATTTCGGGGCTTGGTGGAAACCCTTTGATGATTTTAATTGCAAACTTTGTATCTATTTATGTTATTTGGTATGAATTGTGAGCATATTTTACTTTGACGTATTTATTTCATGGTTTTATCTTGGCCAAGTAATATCGCGTGTTAGCCATTACAATTCATATCGAGAGAAGGATCGTAAGGGTCGAACCTCTGAGTAAAACTTGCGAGACCTCAACACGGGAGTGCTTGGTCTTCGCTCGAGGATTTCATAGTCTACCATAGAACTCATTGGGTTCGCCTTAGAATGATCCACCGCGAGAGTAGGAGGTCGGTCTAAGACGAACACCGGGGTGTATCACTCGAGAGAGGGCATCTTGTACCCTAGGGTTAGACTCCTTGTGCAAAACCAATAAACCAAATAACTAATATCTTTCTTATGCGATTAAGATTATCATCGTGGTGGAAGCCGTAGCCCTGAATTCTCTCTTATGTATTTTCTCTACCGAAGTAGTTGCACTTGTTTGTTTTCGATTTATGCTTTCAAAACCCACCTTTTGATTTGCCTAGCTATTAGGACTCGGACTTTCTAGTACTCAACCTTGCTCACTGTGGGATTCGACATCTTTTATATTACTTCGACATTACCGTGCACTTGCGGTCGTGACAGCAGTCAGACTTCCTCACAATGCTACGAAGAGGAGGGTGCTCGTGCACCCTAGATGAAGCCAGGCGGTGTACAAGGCTGGCCCTTCAGGAGGGTTGCAGTTCTAGGGAGTGGTCGGCGCACTCAATGAAGCAACTGTTAAAAGAAGAGTTGCCTAGAGCAATTCGGTGTCGCTCCGGCCCTTTTGATTAAATGAAAATTATAGTACAGGAAGAGACTAGAATGGGAGGACTCACAGGTGAGTCTCTTGGATTTTGCTGGAACTAGACCTTCGTGTTGGGGAAGGTGTCTACTACAACAAAGCTAAGAAACAAACTAACCCTTAGCCCTCTTTTATAGATCAAGAGGGAGGGGAGAACACATGCTAAACATATGAGGGTTGTTGGATAAGCCAACAATCTCTAACTTCCTAAAAGAGGGTCAAGGTACCCTATAACAAACTAAAAGCATATGCTACCAACTCCAGTAGGGAATCTTGAGGGATGGTTGGCGTATGGGCCAAGTTTCCTGGGCCGTTGTCTGGGCTAGATTCGATGTGCTAGATCATCTCGGAGTAGGCCACCGTGAAACAACAATACTTGCTGATTATGGGCTGGTTTTGGACATTGTTGGCCGTCTCTTGGGCCGAGTTGAGAACCCGGTTGTGATATCGGTCCATCATGGGCTCTTGCGGTGGTCCTCGGGGAAGATTTACCATGGGAATAGGGCAGAGGAACTCTGTTGAGGAGGTAGATGGACTGAGAATCCTCATATAATGGTCATGAAAGTCCCCTAAAACAAGGGGGGCGAAACCCTAATAGTAGGCGCATATAAAATTTTCGAGCGGAAGCAACGGTTTCCTAGATCGATTTATATGTCATATGATCAACTTTCAATTCCTTGCAATGTAGATAGATCTAGAAGAAAGATCATACCATTGCCATCGCTTGGATGGTGCCTTGGAAGCAAAGATCGAAAGGGGTCTTCTCCAAAGGTAGCGCACACAAGGTGAAGATGACTTGCTCCTTTGAGTCCTTTGTGCTAGCAAAGTTCTTCAAAGTATCCTTGATCGCTTGAAGGGAATTGAGATGAGACTTTGCTTGTCGAAATTTCTCCAAGGCGTGAAGTCTTTTTTGCCACACGAGAGAGAGGGCGTCGAGAGAGAAGAACTTCGGCTTAAGGCGTTGAGGCGTTCAACAAGAAGTGGCGTTACATGCTTTCTAAAAATAGAAATACATGAAGCCATGCGCCCACTCAATGAAACCGCCAAAACGCCTACATGCTTTGAACCAAGCGTTCACTCATGTGAACCGGTTCAAGCCAATTCAATCCAATTGCATTTGGTTCAAAGTCCAAACCAAATCAGACCAAGCCATGATCTAGATCACATTGAACCAAATGGTTCAAGATCTAACCGTTCATCTCTTGATGCTCCTGATCTCACCGATCTAGCAACAATTCTCTCGATCGAAGCTTACCGATCTCAAGCCCAAATCAATCAAACATGATCAGACCAGATCTCACTTACAATCAGAGATTAAATCCCTTTAAACTGAACCAAAACAATTCAGTCCACACGATCTGACTTAAGTAAGCCATATCATCAAATTGTGCGACCCTAAGGGTTTCCTTTAAATGTCGGTAACGATAACTTACGTTATCACGATCAGTGAGGGGTATCTAGCAACACATCACTGTCTCCCGATATAAAGGAAAGAGTCTTCCAAGACTACACCCAAACCATAGCACAAGTGTGAATCTACTTCACTAGGCATACTTGATTCCTTTGCCACTGGATGTTCTTATTGGACAAGCGTGTCAAGCCTATAACTCCAATATGATGAGAATGATTAGATCAGATGAACACAGTCATCTGGGTATGGCCATACACTTTCTCAATCATCTCATCCAGGGGGGCCCCTTTAGAACATCACACTCCTATTAAGGAGACGGCAATCCTATATCTATCACAAGTGTCCTAACCTGACTCATGATCATTATCCAAGATAGTCTATAACCATTATATTTCAAATGATATTGAACTACCTCAAAACAATGACAATCATCATTTAGAAACACAAGTGATCTCAAGTCAGAGGACATATGCCACTTGTTTGCATACAAGGATTATTCACATTGTGACAAGCAATTGAATATCCTAGTAGGGTCTGTCCAGTACATCCAATGTACCTATGAGTCTACATCTTATTCCATGCTCGAAGCATCCTATAAGATTAGAACACATATTAGTCTCAATCATATCTAGGCTGTCACATGTTCACCAAGATATCTCAACTAAGGACTTAACTGCATGTCAGCCAAGCTGAACAGCATTGAGACATTATTCAGAAGTATACATATGACAGCAGATGATGTAACAACCTGAATAACAACCATTGCCTTTATAAACATTAGAGTTTATACATGATACTGATACAATCCCGAGGCCTCAAACATTAGCCTTAAGGGCATACCCCAACAATCTCCCACTTGCACTTAATCTAATGGTTGAGAAATCTCAAACCCATATTATTACAGTGCTTCTCATGCTTCTGCTGCGCCAGAGGCTTTATAAGCAGGTCAGCCAGATTGTCATCTGTATGAACCTTGCAGACTTTGATCTCGCCACGATCAATGATCTCCCGGATCAAGTGAAACCGTCTCTGTATGTGCTTGGACTTCTGGTGCGACCGTGGTTCCTTTGCTTGTGCTATTGCTCCAGTGTTATCACAGAAGATAACCAATGGATCTGCACTCGAAGGAACAACACCAAGTTCCTGAATGAACTTACGAATCCACACTGCCTCCTTGGATGCTTCCGAGGCTGCAACATACTCGGCTTCTGTTGTGGAATCAGCAACAATAGATTGTTTGAAACTTTTCCACACCACCGCTCCTCCATTCAAGCTAAAAACATAGCCTGATTGCGATCGGAAATCATCCTGGTCAGATTGGAACGAAGCGTCAGTATATCCTTCAATACTGAGTTCTTCCTGACCACCATACACCAAGAACATATCTTTGGTCCTCCGAAGATATTTCAAAATGTTCTTGACTGCAATCCAGTGTGCCTGACCTGGATTACTTTGGAATCGACTAGTCACGCTTAACCCGTAAGCGACGTCTGGGCGAGTACACAACATCGCATACATAATGGACCCAATAGCCGAAGCATAAGGCGTATTGTCCATTTCATCTTTCTCAGTCTGTGTTTGTGGACACTGACTCTTCGAAAGATTCAGACCATGTCTGACTGGAAGATATCCTCTTTTAGAATTTTCTAAATGAAATCTCTCCAGGACTTTATCGATGTAAGTACTCTGGCACAGCCCGAGAAGCCTCTTAGATCTATCTCTGTAGATCTTCACACCTAATACATAGGCTGCTTCTCCTAGATCTTTCATCTGGAAACATTTTCCTAACCATGCTTTAACGGCATGTAGTTCAGGAATATCGTTTCCAATGATTCAGATATCATCGACGTAGAGGACTAGGAAAGTAATCATGCTCCCACTAAACCTCTTATATACACACGGGTCATCTTCATTCTTGATGAAACCAAATTCACATATTGATTCATCAAAACGAATATTCCAGCTTCTAGATGCTTGTTTAAGTCCATAAATGGACTTCTTTAAATTGCATATTTTATGACGATCTGATGGATTAGTGAAACCTTCAGGTTGTGTCATATACACATCCTCATCCAGATTTCCATTAAGGAAAGCGGTCTTCACATCCATCTGCCAGATCTCATAATCGTAATATGCTGCTATCGCAAGAATTATCCGAATAGACATGAACATGGCTACAGGAGAGAAAGTTTCATCATAATCTATCCCGTAGATTTGTTTGAAACCTTTCGCAACTAGCCTGCCTTTATAGGTAACCACGTTACCATCCATGTCAATCTTCTTCTTGAAGATCCATTTACAGCCTATAGGGATTACTCCCGGAGGCGGATCAACCAAATCCCAGACTTGGTTATCTGACATGGAGTCCATCTCGGCGCGCATAGCTTCAAGCCATCTCGCTGATTCCGGTCCACTGACCGCATCCGCATAAGTGAGGGGTTCATCATGATCAATGATGTAGACTCCGTCATAGCGCTCAGGCTGTCGACGGATCCTTCCCGATCTTCGCGGTTCCCGTGATATCTGAGCCTCAGGTTGTTCAATAACCTGTTCTACTGGCTCATGCTCATCCAACTGTGCTTGACTACTTTGTCCTTCTTCTGGATTCTCATCCAGCTTTATTTCTCTCCCACTGGCCTCTTGCAGAACAAACTCCTTCTCAAGAAAAATGGCCGTCCGAGCAACAAATACCTTGTTCTCTTTGGGATCGTAGAAATAATAACCCTTAGTTTCCTTAGGGTAACCGACAAAGATACATTTCTCAGATCTGCTCTCTAGTTTCCCAGAGGCGAGCTTTTTGACATAAGCCTCGCAACCCCAGATCTTAATAAATGTCAAGCTCGGCTGTTTCCCATACCATAACTCATATGGAGTCTTTGAAACTGCCTTGGATGGCACTCGGTTTAGTACCTTTGCAGCTGTTTCCAGTGCAAATCCCCAAAAGGAGTAAGGTAGAGTAGCCTGACTCATCATAGAACGAACCATATCCAATAAGGTTCTGTTTCTCCTCTCAGACACACCATTCCATTGCGGTGTTCCTGGCGGAGTGAGCTGTGAGATAATCCCACACTCCTTCAGATAGTCAGTAAACTCTCGACTTAGGTATTCTCCACCTCGATCTGAGCGAAGTGCCTTGATATTTCGGCCTAGCTGATTCTGTACTTCATTTTTGAACTCTTTGAACTTGTCAAAAGATTCACTTTTATGTCTCATTAGATAGACATACCCGTATCTACTGAAATCATCAGTAAAGGTAATGAAGTATGAATAGCCACCTCTGGCATGTTTACTAAATGGCCCACACACATCACTGTGTATAAGGTCAAATAAACCTGAAGCCCTTTGACCTTTATTAGAAAAAGGAGACTTCGTCATTTTACCCATTAAACAAGCTTTGCATGTATCAATCTCCTCATAGGAGAATGATCCCAGCAGTCCATGGTCATGCAACCGCTTAATGCGTTTCTTGTTAATATGGCCTAAACGACTATGCCATAGCAAGGTGCTATTATCAGCATACTTGGCTTTCTTATTATCAATATTTTGTATAGAACATTCCATGTCCAACATGAATAATCCATTGTTAATTGATCCAGTAGCATAAACAATATTATCTAAAGAAATAACACACTTTGAAATATTGCATTCAAAGGAAAACCCTTTCCTGACAAGAGCAGGAATAGAGATAATATTTTTTGTTATGCTAGGTACAAAATAACAATTGTTCAATTCTAATACAAGTCCAGATGGTAATGAGATGTGATATTCTCCTACAGCAACAGCAGCAACCCGTGCCCCGTTTCCAACTCGTAGGTCCACCTCATGCTGTCCCACCTGTCTTCTTCTCTTGAGTTCCTGTACATTTGAACAAATGTGAACTCCACATGCAGTGTCCAACACCCATGAAATAGAAGAAGAAGATATCATGACTTCAGTCACAAATATACCTGAGCCAGAAGCAATGCTTCCCTTCTTGTCTCCTTGGAGCGCTTTACAGTCCTTTTTCCAGTGACCAAGCTGGCCACAATGGAAACATCTGTATTCCTTCGACCGCTTAACCTTTTGTTTCAGAGCCTTGTTGTAGCTCTTAACAGGGGCTTTGCCTTTCTTCCCCTTCTTCTTGTTCCTGGAAGGAACCATCAAGACAGAGGTTGAAGGCTTTCCCTTTAGAGTCAACTCTGTAGTCAAGAGCATATTCAGTAACTCTGCCGGCGTACAGTCGATCTTGTTCATATTAAAGTTAATGATGAACGGATCGAACGAGGTCGGGAGAGACTGCAATATGATGTCTACAGCAAGCTCCTGATTGATGGTATGTCCCAGTTTCTCTAGAGCCTCTTTGTACCCAATCATCTTGAGTACGTGAGCTCCCACTGGACTCCCTTCAGCCAGTTTGCTCTGAAAGAAAAGCTTAGTCAAATTATAGCGTTCAGTCCTCGCCTGTGCAGCATACAGCATCTTGAGGTTTGCTATAATTTCTATAGTAGATAGATCCTCATGCTGACGCTGCAGCTCTGGCGTCATAGACGCAAGCATCAGGCAAGCGACATCAATGCTATCATTGACATGCTTCTCATAAGCATCCCGAACCGCCCTTGCGGCGTTCGGAGCGGGTTGAGGTGGTATAGCCGTCTCGAGGACATACAGTTTCCTCTCAGCCTTAAGAACAATCTTAAGGTGTCCGTACCAGTCCGAGAAGTTTGGCCCAGCAAACTTCTCCCTTTCCAGTAGGGATCGCACATTGAAATTCGTGGTGTTCGTTGCTGCAGTAATCTACAACAATGCAAGAACAGCAAGGTCAGTATCAATGTTTAGAATCAATCCAGGACTTAAGAATGATTCTTTTCTCACTATTTTATCTGACTGAAAAATCCAGTAAAACAGTCCGAAAGAGTAACACTCTTTTAGTGAGATGGGATCCAGATTTCATACTTGGTCTCCGCGTCCCGCTCAGGCGAGATAAGATGCACAGAGAGTACGAGCACTAATTTCTGGTAGGCAGTCCCTGCCAATCGCCAACCCATGCGATTCCCCTTCATCTGGGCAATCCAGCAGACTGTGCCAACTGAGTTGGTACAACACAGTCTCTGATCCCACAGATGGCTGCCTCCATATAGCTTACATATGCTCAGTATGTAGCCTACATGGTCAAGCTGACCCAACCTACTTCCTGGACCACCACGTGCTATGCTGAGCAACGAGAAGCGATAAATCCCTTCTCTGTAACACGCAGGTGTAATCACACACCGTCTGAAGATAGATGGGCGTGCCCACTGAGTGGGTACAACACGGCCCCAACGATAGTCAGAACTGTGAGGTTTCGCGTCAGAAGGCTTACGTGCTTGATATTTTCGCGTTGGATTTTAACGGTCTTTTATCTTCTTAACTATCATGCATAACCTATGGCGATAGCAGAAGATTAAATCATGCAATTCTAATTATATAAACAATAAATAGAAAGCATGCTGATCTTATGTGGTAAAAGCCCATTAAGCCTAGGTAAGACCTTAATTCAACTTAAGTCTTCACTTGAGCTCTTCATGGGTCTTTTGCATCTCTTCTGGCCCAACCCAGGGCCCAAGCGCCCATTGCAGCTCAGGTGCGCCCACCAGGTAAATGCGCCTGTCCCAGAGTCAAACCCTGGACCTCCCACCTGGTCAAGCCTCAAGCTGCATGCGCCTCTGCCAAGTGTGCTCTGTGCTCTTGTCTGATTAAATTACAATTTAATCTATCTAGACAAGATTGACTCGCAGGTTAATTACACTTTATAAATTAAATAACATGTGATACGCAGATCACAATAAATATTAATTTACAATTTAATACCAGGCTCGCAGGCCCCAGCACAGCACACATTAAATTAGGCTGCCCACATAAGATTAAATAAACAAGCATCATGGCATCCAATCAACATGTGATCCATAAACAAAATAAAATTTTCAAAATCCCATTGGAATCAATTTTATTTTTCTTATGTGCCCTACAACCTTACAACGGTCCATTAATAGGGATCCACTCATCATCTCTAGTCAGATCCACTGCCCTTGCATACACCAAGTCCTAACCGACTTGAGTCGACCTAATGGTCAACAATGCATGCGTTGGGCTGAACTACCCTCATGAGTTCTGGCAAGTGGGTGTGACCCCGGGCCTAACTCATGCGTGTTCACAGGTTGTCTCAACCAGACATCGCTACACGCCTGTCTGCAGTCGACCTATAGCCACCTCGTGCTTGCGCACAGGTGCTATCTGGTCAACCCATCTAGGCTGTCAGTAGTCTGATCAGACTGGTTGGATCTAGACTCGACTGTGACTTCAACCCTACTAACCCGTATAAGGACTTATAGCAGGCGCTTAGATCTAAGTGAGCCGCGCAAGTTAAGTTTTGATTGATAAAACAAAAATACAACATTGCGCCAACATCTTACATGCGCCACCATGAATAAAACAAGCATCTAATGTTTAACATGTTATATTCTCATGATGATTAGATCTACCCACGCAAACATGGATCACAAGTAGTAACATGAAGCAATCATATGAACACATATAGAACCGCATGCTCTGATACTCATTGAAAGTCCCCTAAAACAAGGGGGGCGAAACCCTAATAGTAGGCGCATATAAAATTTTTGAGCGGAAGCAAGGGTTTCCTAGATCGATTTATATGTCATATGATCAACTTTCAATACCTTGCAATGTAGATAGATCTAGAAGAAAGATCATACCATTGCCATCGCTTGGATGGTGCCTTGGAAGCAAAGATCGAAAGGGGTCTTCTCCAAAGGTAGCGCACATAAGGTGAAGATGACTTGCTCCTTTGAGTCCTTTGTGCTAGCAAAGTTCTTCAAAGTATCCACGCCTACATGCTTTGAACCAACCGTTCACTCATGTGAACCGGTTCAAGCCAATTCAATCCAATTGCATTTGGTTCAAAGTCCAAACCAAATCAGCCCAAGCCATGATCTAGATCACATTGAACCAAATGGTTCAAGATCTAACCGTTCATCTCTTGATGCTCCTGATCTCACCGATCTAGCAACAATTCTCTCGATCGAAGCTTACCGATCTCAAGCCCAAATCAATCAAACATGATCAGACCAGATCTCACTTACAATCAGAGATTAAATCCCTTTAAACTGAACCAAAACAATTCAGTCCACACGATCTGACTTAAGTAAGCCATATCATCAAATTGTGCGACCTTAAGGGTTTCCTTTAAATGTCGGTAATGATAACTTACGTTATCACGATCAGTGAGGGGTATCTAGCAACACATCACTGTCTCCCGATATAAAGGAAAGAGTCTTCCAAGACTACACGCAAACCACAGCACAAGTGTGAATCTACTTCACTAGGCATACTTGATTCCTTTGCCACTGGATGTTCTTATTGGACAAGCGTGTCAAGCCTGTAACTCCAATATGATGAGAATGATTAGATCAGATGAACACAGTCATCTGGGTATGGCCATACACTTTCTCAATCATCTCATCCAGGGGGCCCCTTTAGAACATCACACTCCTATTAAGGAGACGGCAATCCTATATCTATCACAAGTGTCCTAACCTGACTCATGATCATTATCCAAGATAGTCTATAACCATTATGTTTCAAATGATATTGAACTACCTCAAAACAATGACAATCATCATTTAGAAACACAAGTGATCTCAAGTCAGAGGACATATGCCACTTGTTTGCATACAAGGATTATTCACATTGTGACAAGCAATTGAATATCCTAGTAGGGTCTGTCCAGTACATCCAATGTACCTATGAGTCTACATCTTATTCCATGCTCGAAGCTGTTGGGGTATGCCCTTAAGGCTAATGTTTGAGGCCTTGGGATTGTATCAGTATCATGTAATAAACTTTTATGTTTATAAAGGCAATGGTTGTTATTCAGTTTGTTGCCTTGTCTGTTGTAATAAGTGTCCTTCTGAATAATGTCTCAAAGCGGTTCAGCTAGGCTGACATGCTATATGTCCTTAGTCGAAATATCTTGGTGAACATGAGACAGCCTTGATATGGTTAAGACTAATATGTGTTCTAATCTTATAGGATGCTTCGAGCATGGAATAAGATGTAGACTCATGGGTACATTGGATGTACTGGACAGACCCTACTAGGATATTCAATTGCTTGTCACAATGTGAATAATCCTTGTTTGCATCAAGTGGCACATGTCCTTTGACTTGAGATCACTTGTGTTTCTAAATGATGATTGTCATTGTTTTGAGGTGGTTTAATATCATTTGAAACATAATGATTATAGACTATCTTGGATGGTGAGCTTGAGTCAGGTTAGGGCACTAGTGATAGATAAAGGATTGCCGTCTCCTTGTTTAAGGAGTGTGATGTTCTAATGGGGCCCCCCTGGATGAGATGATTGAGAAAGTGTATGGCCATACCCAGGTGACTGTGTTCATCTGATCTAATCATGCTCATCATATTGGAGTTACAGGCTTGACACGCTTGTCCAATAAGAACATCCAGTGGCAAAGGACACATGCATGCCTAGTGAAATGGATTCACTCTTGAGCTGTGGTTTGGGTGTAGTCTTGGAAGACTCTTTCCTTTATATCGGGAGACAGTGATGTGTTGCTAGATACCCCTCACTGATCGTGATAACGTAAGTTATCGTTACCGACATTTAAAGGAAACCCTCAGGGTCGCACAATTTGATGATATGGCTTACTTAAGTCAGATCGTGTGGACTGAATTGTTTCGGTTCAGTTTAAAGGGATTTAAACTCTGATTGTAAGTGAGATCTAGTCTGATCATGTTTGATTGATTAGGGCTTGAGATCGGTAAGCTTCGATCGAGAGTGTTGATGCTAGATCGATCAGATCAGGAGCATCAGAAGATGAATGGTCAGATCTAGGACCTTAGGGTTTAATTCGATCTTGACTTAATGCTTGGGCTAATTCGGTTTGGTCATTGAACCAAAGACCTTGAACCGGCTCATGATTGAGCGCTTGGTTCAATGTGAATAAGTGAGTTTCGAATAGTTCAACGCAAAACGTTTTGGAATTAAAGACTTTCTATAATTGGAAAGTCGGTTTTTTAAGTGAAAAACGTCTCCACGTTTTGGCTGAACGTCTCGACTTCGTGTGGATCGTTGTCTCACTTCTTCCTCTCGCGGACTCTCGGGTGTAGAGAAGAGAACTCACGCCGAAGTCTAGTGGAGAAAGCCGAGCAAGTCTTTCATCACCCCGACAAGCGATCAAAGACACTTTGGTGCCTTGCTAGCACAAGGAGCGATCGAAGTGTAGGCCTTCTTCCTCTTGTGTGCGATTCCTTTGGAGAAGAAGCAATCGAGTCTTTGCTTCCAAGGCATCATCTAAACTATGGCATCGGTATGACCCTTTGTTGATTTTAGCAACCTTTCATCTAGTTGATTATATATCATACATGCGATTCTTGAATCCCTAATTTCCGCCATGCAAAGGTTTCGGTTATGCATGTTTAGGGTTCTCGCCCCCCCTCTCGAAAGGGGTTTCTTCAATTGGTATCAGAGCTGCGGTTGTATGTATGGTTATATGATTGCTTTGCGATCCTTGTTTGCGCTCTAGTATAGATCTTTTTCACATGCGAATCTACATGCTAGGTTTTAGGTGTTGGCGCATGTGTTTTGTTCATGTTTTTGCATGATCTTGTTGGCGCATGTTTAGTTTGTTGAATGGTATTTCATTAAAAACTTGTTTACTTGCGCGCAAACAATTAGATCTATATGCGCTTACTATAAACCCTTAGACGGGTTGATGGGGTTGAAGTCACCCTCTAGGTTAGATCCAATAGTCTGATCAGACCAATTGACAGCCTAGATGGATCGACCAGATGGCACCTGTGCGCAAGCACAAGGTGGCTATAGGTCGATTGCATCACAGGCGTGTAGCGAGGTCTGGTTGAGACAACCAGTGAACACACATGAGTTAGGCCCGGGGTCACACCCGCTTGCCAGAACTCATGTTGGTTGTTCAGCCCTTGGCGCATGCATGGTTGACCATTAGGTCAACTTGAGTCAGTTAGGACTTGGTGCATGCAAGGGCATGGATCTAACTAGATTGTTGAGTGGATCCCTATCAATGGACCGTTGTAAGGTTGTAGGGCACATAAGGAAATTAAAATTGATGCCTATGGGGTTTTCAAAATTTTATTTTCTTTGTAAGGGATCACATGATGATTGATTGATGCCATATGCTTGTTTATTTAATCTTATGTGGGATGCCCAATTTAATGTGTGCTGTGCTGGGGCCTGCGAGCCTGGAATTAAACTTGTAAATTAATTTGTATTGTGATCTGCGAATCACATTTTTAATTAATTTATTGTATAATTGACCTGCGAGTCAAGCTTGTCTAGATAGATCAAAATGTATTTTGATTAGACAAGAGCTCAAAAGCACACATTGCAGAGGCGCATTCAGCTGGTGGGCGCACCTGAGCTGCATTGAGCGCTAGGGCCCTGGGTTGGACCAGATGAGATGCAAAAGACCCAAGAAGCAAGTGAAGACTTAAGATAACTTAAGGTCTTACTTAGGGTTCATGGGCTTTTACCACATAAGATCAGCATGCTTTCTATTTATTGCTTTTTTAATTAGAATTGCATGAGTTTATCTTCTGCTATAGCCATAGGATTTGCCTGATAGTAAGAAGATAAAAGACCGTTAAAATCCAACGCATCAATATCAAGCTCGTAAGCCTTCTGACGCGAAACCTCACTGTTCTGATTATCGTTGGAGCCGTGTTGTACCCACTCAGTGGGCACGTCCATCTATCTTCAGACGGTGCGGGATTTCACCTGCGTGTTACAGAGAAGGGATTTATCGCTTCTCGTTGCTCAGCATAGCACGTGGTGGTCCAGGGAGTAGGTCGGGTTAGCTTGACCATGTAGGCTACATATGTGGCGCATATGGTAGCACATGGAGGCAGCCATCTGTGGGGTCAGAGATTGTGTTGTACCAACTCAGTTGGCACAGTCTGCTGGATTGCCCAGATGAAGGGGAATCGCATGGGTTGGCGATTGGCAGGGACTGCCTACCAGAAATTAGTACTTGTATTCTCTGTGCATCTTATCTCGCCTGAGCGGGACGCGGAGACCAAGTATGAAATCTGGATCCCATCTCACTAAAAGAGTGTTACTCTTTCGGACTGTTTTAATGGATTTTTCAGTCAGATAAAATAGTGAGAAAAGAATCTTTCTTAAGTCCTGGATTGATTCTAAACATTGATACTGACCTTGCTGTTCTTGCATTGTTGTAGATTCCTGCAGCAACGAACACCATGAGCTTCAATGTGCGATCCCTACTGGAAAGGGAGAAGTTTGCTGGGCCAAACTTCTCAGACTGGTTCGGACACCTTAAGATCGTTCTTAAGGCAGAGAGGAAACTGTATGTCCTCGAGACGGCTATACCGCCTCAACCCGCTGCGAACGCCGCAAGGGCGGTTCGTGAAGCCTATGAAAAGCACGTCAATGATAGCATTGATGTCGCTTGCCTGATGCTAGCGTCTATGACGCCACCGCTGTAGCGTCAGCATGAGGATATGTCGGCTATAGAAATTATAGCGAACCTCAAGATGCTGTATGCTGCACAGGCGAGGACAGAACGCTATAATCTGACAAAGCTTTTCTTTCAGAGCAAACTGGCTGAAGGAAGCCCAGTGGGAGCTCACGTGCTCAAGATGATTGGGCACAAGGAGGCTCTAGAAAAACTGGGGCATACCATCAATCAGGAGCTTGCTGTAGACATTATTCTGCAGTCTCTCCCGCCCTCTTTCGATGCGTTCATTATTAACTTTAATATGAACAAAATCGATTGTACTCCGGCAGAGCTGCTGAATATGCTCTTGACTACTGAGGAGACTCTGAAGGGAAAGCCTTCAACCTCTGTCTTAATGGTTCCTTCTAGGAACAAGAAGAAGGGGAAGAAGGGCAAGGCCCCTGTCAAGAGCTACAGCAAGGCTCTGAAGCAAAAGGTCAAGCGGTCAAAGGAGTACAGATGTTTCCACTGTGGCCAGCTGGGTCACTGGAAAAAGGACTGTAAAGCGCTCCAAGGAGATAAGAGGGGAAGCATTGCTTCTGGCTCAGGTATTTATGTGATGGAAGTCATGGTTTCATCTTCTTCTATATCATGGGTGTTGGACACTGCATGTGGAGTTCACATTTGTTCAAATGTGCAGGAACTCAAGAGAAGAAGACAGGTGGGACAGCATGAGGTGGACCTACGCGTTGGAAACGGGGCACGGGTTGCTGCTGTTGCTGTAGGAGACTATTTCATCTCATTACCATCTGGCATTGTATTAGAACTAAACAGTTGTTACTTTGTTCCCAGTATTACTAAAAATATTATCTCTATTCCTGCTCTTGTCAGGAAAGGATTTGCCTTTGAATGCAATATTTCAAAGTGTGTACTTTCTCTTGATAATATTGTTTATGCTACTGGTTCAATTAACAATGGGTTATTCATGTTGGACATGGAAAATTCTATACAAAACATTGATAATAAGAAAGCCAAGTATGCTGATGACAGCACCTTGTTATGGCATAGTCGTTTAGGCCATATTAACAAGAAGCGCATTAAGCGGTTGCATGATCATGGACTGCTGGGATCATTCTCCTATGAGGAGATTGATACATGCAAAGCTTGTTTGATGGGTAAAATGACGAAGTCACCTTTTCCTCACAAAGGTCAAAGGGCTTCAGGTTTACTTGACCTAATACACAGCGATGTGTGTGGGCCATTTAGTAAACATGCCAGAGGTGGCTATCAGTACTTCATTACCTTTACTGATGATTTCAATAGATATGGATATGTCTATTTAATGAGACATAAAAGTAAATCTTTTGACAAGTTCAAAGAGTTCAAAAATGAAGTACAGAATCAGCTAGGCCGAAATATCAAGGCACTTCGTTCTGATCGAGGTGGAGAATACTTGAGTCATGCGTTTACTAACTATCTAAAAGAGTGTGGGATTATCTCACAGCTAACTCCGCCAGGAACACCGCAGTGGAATGGTGTGTCCGAGAGGAGAAATAGAACGTTACTTGATATGGTTCGTTCTATGATGAGTCAGGCTACTCTACCTTACTCCTTTTGGGGATTTGCACTGGAAACAGCTGCAAAGGTACTAAACCGAGTGCCATCCAAGGCAGTTTCAAAGACGCCATATGAGTTATGGTATGGGAAACAGCCTAGCTTGACATTTATTAAGATCTGGGGTTGCGAGGCTTATGTCAAAAAGCTCGCCTCTGGGAAACTGGAGAGCAGATCTGACAAATGTATCTTTGTCGGTTACCCTAAGGAAACTAAGGGTTATTATTTCTACGATCCCAAAGAGAACAAGGTATTTGTTGCTCGGACGGCTATTTTTCTTGAGAAGGAATTTCTTCTGCAAGAGGCCAGTGGGAGAGAAATAAAACTGGATGAGAATCCAGAAGAAGGACAAAGTGCTCAAGCAGAGTTGGATGAGCCTGAGCCGGTAGAACAGGTTATTGAACAACCTGAGGCTCAGATATCACGGGAACCGCGTAGATCGGGAAGGATCCGTCAACAGCCTGAGCGCTATGATGGAGTCTACATCATTGATAATGATGAACCCCTCACTTATGCGGATGCGGTCAGTGGACCGGAGTCAGCTAGATGGCTTGAAGCTATGCGAGCCGAGATGGACTCCATGTCAGATAACCAAGTCTGGGATTTGGTTGATCCGCCTCTGGGAGTAATCCCTATAGGCTGTAAATGGATCTTCAAGAAGAAGATTGACATGGATGGTAACGTAGTTACCTATAAAGGCAGGCTAGTTGTGAAGGGTTTCAAACAAATCTACGGGATAGATTATGATGAAACTTTCTCACCTGTAGCCATGTTTAAGTCTATTCAGATTCTTTTCGCGATAGCTGCATATTACGATTATGAGATCTGGCAGATAGATGTGAAGACGGCTTTCCTTAATGGAAATCTGGATGAGGATGTGTATATGACACAATCAGAAGGTTTCACTAATCCATCAGATCGTCATAAAATATGCAAGTTAAAGAAGTCCATTTATGGACTGAAACAAGCATCTAGAAGCTGGAATATTCGTTTTGATGAATCAATCTCTAAGTTTGGTTTCATCAAGAACGAAGATGACCCGTGTGTATATAAGAGGTTTAGTGGGAGCGTGATTACTTTCCTAGTCCTCTACGTCGATGACATCTTAATCATTGGAAATGATATTCCTGAACTGCATGCTGTTAAAGCATGGTTAGGAAAATGTTTTCAGATGCAAGATCTAGGAGAAGCAGCCTATGTGTTAGGTGTGAAGATCTACAGAGATAGATCTAAGAGGCTTCTCGGGCTGTGCCAGAGTACTTACATCGATAAAGTCCTGGAAAGATTTCATTTAGAGAATTCTAAAAGGGGATATCTTCCAGTCAGACATGGTCTGAATCTTTCGAAGAGTCAGTGTCCACAAACACAGACTGAGAAAGATGAAATGGACAATACGCCTTATGCTTCGGCTATTGGGTCCATTATGTATGCGATGTTGTGTACTCGCCCAGACGTCGCTTACGGGTTAAGCGTG
This sequence comes from Costus lasius, assembly GCA_027563935.2. Lineage (NCBI taxonomy): Eukaryota > Viridiplantae > Streptophyta > Magnoliopsida > Zingiberales > Costaceae > Costus > Costus lasius. The sequence continues at coordinate 55,730,912 of CM050454.1, read as the reverse complement.
ACCAGTCGATTCCAAAGTAATCCAGGTCAGGCACACTGGATTGCAGTCAAGAACATTTTGAAATATCTGCGGAGGACCAAAGATATGTACTTGATGTATGGTGGTCAGGAAGAACTCAGTATTGAAGGATATACTAACGCTTCGTTCCAGTCTGACCAGGATGATTTTCGATCGCAATCAGGCTATGTATTTAGCTTGAATGGAGGAGCAGTGGTGTGGAAGAGTTTCAAACAGTCTACTGTTGCTGATTCCACAACAGAAGCCGAGTATGTTGCAGCCTCGGAAGCATCCAAGGAGGCAGTGTGGATTCGTAAGTTCATTCAGGAACTTGGTGTTGTTCCTTCGAGTGCAGATCCTTTGGTTATCTTCTGTGATAACACTGGAGCAATTGCACAAGCAAAGGAACCACGGTCGCACCAGAAGTCCAAGCACATACAGAGACGGTTTCACTTGATCCGGGAGATCATTGATCGTGGCGAGATCAAAATCTGCAAGGTACATACAGATGACAATCTGGCTGACCCGCTTACCAAGCCTCTGGCGCAGCAGAAGCATGAGAAGCACTGTAATAATATGGGTTTGAGATTTCTCAACCATTAGATTAAGTGCAAGTGGGAGATTGTTGGGGTATGCCCTTAAGGCTAATGTTTGAGGCCTTGGGATTGTATCAGTATCATGTAATAAACTTTTATGTTTATAAAGGCAATGGTTGTTATTCAGTTTGTTGCCTTGTCTGCTGTAATAAGTGTACTTCTGAATAATGTCTCAAAGCTGTTCAGCTAGGCTGACATGCTATATGTCCTTAGTCGAAATATCTTGGTGAACATGAGACAGCCTTGATATGGTTAAGACTAATATGTGTTCTAATCTTATAGGTTGCTTCGAGCATGGAATAAGATGTAGACTCATGGGTACATTGGATGTACTGGACAGACCCTACTAGGATATTCAATTGCTTGTCACAATGTGAATAATCCTTGTTTGCATCAAGTGGCACATGTCCTTTGACTTGAGATCACTTGTGTTTCTAAATGATGATTGTCATTGTTTTGAGGTGGTTTAATATCATTTGAAACATAATAATTATAGAATATCTTGGATGGTGAGCTTGAGTCAGGTTAGGGCACTAGTGATAGATAAAGGATTGCCGTCTCCTTGTTTAAGGAGTGTGATGTTCTAATGGGGCCCCCCCTGGATGAGATGATTGAGAAAGTGTATGGCCATACCCAGGTGACTATGTTCATCTGATCTAATCATGCTCATCATATTGGAGTTACAGGCTTGACACGCTTGTCCAATAAGAACATCCAGTGGCAAAGGACACATGCATGCCTAGTGAAATGGATTCACTCTTGAGCTGTGGTTTGGGTGTAGTCTTGGAAGACTCTTTCCTTTATATCGGGAGATAGTGATGTGTTGCTAGATACCCCTCACTGATCGTGATAACGTAAGTTATCGTTACCGACATTTAAAGGAAACCCTCAGGGTCGCACAATTTGATGATATGGCTTACTTAAGTCAGATCGTGTGGACTGAATTGTTTCGGTTCAGTTTAAAGGGATTTAAACTCTGATTGTAAGTGAGATCTAGTCTGATCATGTTTGATTGATTAGGGCTTGAGATCGGTAAGCTTCGATCGAGAGTGTTGATGCTAGATCGATCAGATCAGGAGCATCAGAAGATGAATGGTCAGATCTAGGACCTTAGGGTTTAATTCGATCTTGACTTAATGCTTGGGCTAATTCGGTTTGGTCATTGAACCAAAGACCTTGAACCGGCTCATGATTGAGCGCTTGGTTCAATGTGAATAAGTGAGTTTCGAATAGTTCAACGCAAAATGTTTTGGAATTAAAGACTTTCTATAATTGGAAAGTCGGTTTTTCAAGTGAAAAACGTCTCCACGTTTTGGCTGAACGTCTCGACTTCGTGTGGATCGTTGTCTCACTTCTTCCTCTCGCGGACTCTCGGGTGTAGAGAAGAGAACTCACGCCGAAGTCTAGTGGAGAAAGCCGAGCAAGTCTTTCATCACCCCGACAAGCGATCAAAGACACTTTGGTGCCTTGCTAGCACAAGGAGCGATCGAAGTGTAGGCCTTCTTCCTCTTGTGTGCGATTCCTTTGGAGAAGAAGCAATCGAGTCTTTGCTTCCAAGGCATCATCTAAACTATGGCATCGGTATGACCCTTTGTTGATTTTAGCAACCTTTCATCTAGTTGATTATATATCATACATGCGATTCTTGAATCCCTAATTTCCTCCATGCAAAGGTTTCGGTTATGCATGTTTAGGGTTCTCGCCCCCCCCCCCCCCTCTCGAAAGGGGTTTCTTCAGAAGCATCCTATAAGATTAGAACACATATTAGTCTCAATCATATCTAGGCTGTCTCATGTTCACCAAGATATCTCGACTAAGGACTTAACTGCATGTCAGCCAAGCTGAACAGCATTGAGACATTATTCAGAAGTATACATATGACAGCAGATGATGTAACAACCTGAATAACAACTATTGCCTTTATAAACATTAGAGTTTATACATGATACTGATACAATCCCGAGGCCTCAAACATTAGCCTTAAGGGCATACCCCAACAGGTCAGGAGGGTGTGAGGAATGTTGCGAATGTTGAACGTCATGAAAAATAGAGCTTTTATGAGTTTTTTGTTTTTCTGAGCATTTCCACGGCAAGGGTGTAATTTTTTCCACGGCCGTAATTTCGGCCAAATTCTAGGTAGAGAACTTTACGACAGGGGCCATAATTTTTTCCATAGCCGTAATTTTTGCCGAATTCTGGGCATAACTTTTCTGCTTTCCTGGGCATTTCCACGGTAGGGGTGTAATTTTTTCCACTATTGTAATTTTGGCTGTAAAACTAGCAGTATCTTCTGGGCATTTCAATGACAAGGGTGTGGAATTTTCCACGGCCGTAATTTAGGTTGTAGTTTTTTGTTTGAGCCAAAACTTCTGGCGTTGCTTCTTCAAGCCATGGAAAGTAATGCCAAATGCTTTCTAGGGGTGTTTGGTCACATCCATAGTCATTGACTCCGTCAGCTCTACTCCAAACCCTAGGTGTGCCGCCTAGGTTTTCATCTCCAAGGGTCATCTCATGTACCCTAGAGGCACCATCTACGAAACCCTAGATGTCTCCTTATGTTCAGCCAGCCCTAGACTCCTCCTTGATACTATCTCACAAACCCTAGACTCCTTCCAGGGTCCGGCCAACATGCATGTGCCATCAACATCTTGGTGTATAACCATCCATGCATGATGCACCACTTCCCTTGCAAGGTGCGCCGCCATGGGGTGCGCCCCCTTGCTTGGATGTGCCATCAAGTAAGTCTAGGTGCACCACCTTCCCTTCCTCACCCCATGAACTCAAGAAGCGCCACTAAGGGCTTCCAAGCTTTCGGCCAAGATGAAAGCTCTGCCACCTTGCAAGCTTGGTGCACCAACCCTCTTCATCAGCCTTTGAGCCTCAAGATGCGCCATTAGGAAACCCTAGAAGGTATCATGGCTCGGCTAAGAAAGAAGTTCAGCCCCCTTACTTGATTAGGTTATCCCATCTACTTGATCAGCCTTCTTCCCTTCAAGTGCTCAATCTAGGAAGCCCTAGAAGACACTCAAGGTCAAGCTAAGAGAGGAGATGCACCACCATGGAGGTGAGGTGCGCCAACCCTAACCCTAGCCGCCAAACCCTAAGATGCGCCTCTAGGTCAACCCTATAAGCCTTCTAGGTTTCGGCTAGGTAGAGGTTGTGCCACCATGATTAGATGCACCAAGGAGAGAGGAGAGGAATCGCCAAGAGATGTCTTCCCTAATCTTCAATTCGAATTGCAATACATAATTAAAATAAAATTGAAAGTCGGCACGCAGGCCTCACAATAACACATCACAGGTATGGCAATTAGGACTTGTCTTTTTTCCCATCACAATGCATATGGAACATCCTATTCATGCTCTTCTACATGCTATGAAAAACCAACTTGTAATCAATTTTAGTTTTTCATAAAACCCATCCAATAATTTTGAGCGACTCTCCATAAATTATCCTTGTTTCATCCCTCTCAGGAGTGTACAAGGAGCTACCCCTTGCAATCCTTACTCTATAGAGATTAGGGCAATCACCCAATCCATGCCTTGCTTAATCGCCTATAGGTCTTGCACCGTAGGTCTAACCTATGTGCGCAAGGAGGGATAAATTCTTCCACATAGGGTCTACCCAACGTATGAAGCAAACAAAACTAGAAAAAGATAAGAGAGGCAAAAATGGTGAAATTTAATTTTTTAAATGAGAAATCCATGGCATAAATTTATAAAACTATTTTTTATGACAAGTGGGCTACACATGTAGAATGTACACCATCGGGTCTTGTAAGATCGCTCTGATACGACTGTTGGGAATCCCTTGGCCAATTTAAAATTTATGAATAGTGGAAGCATAGGCCCAAAACAGATTTTCCGAGAGCGCCGGGATTAACTTACGAGTGAGAAAACCGATCGATGTGAAGAGTATACCTGTTATCAATTTTTTAGCAGCGCTGATGATGATAGGTGGGCATAGGAGCGTCATCTGAAATTGCGCACACATGAGGTCCTCGAGTCCTCAGAACCTTCGCGCTCGGTGCTAGCCTCGGATGGTGAGATCTACATCTTGGAAGCCTTGCTTGTTGCTTGCGCCAATCACCAAGAAGGAGGTGCCAATAAGATGTCCACTTGGCCACAAGGAGTGCACAGCACTCCCACTTGTGCTAATAGATGAAGAGGAAGAAGGATATACACAAAGGATAGAAGATAGCCTCTTCAACTTATGCAAACTCCTTCTTCAACCTTGTTGTCCACTTATTCAAAGTGGTACCACCAGAAGAAGAGGAGGAGGGTGCTGCCCTAACAAGATGCATAGCTAGGTCTAGAGATAGGAGGCTAGGCGGCTAGGGTATCAGACAATGATGTATGCACCTATGCCCTCAAATATATAGAGTTTTGAGCAGGTCCCGTACATTTAGTTATGAATATAATTGAGTATAAATATTCACTAAAGTTGCGGGTGGCCCCCACGACTTAAGTTGTGAATAAAATTGAATATAAATATTCATTTTAGCACTAAAGTTGTTGGCCCCTCATTTTATGTTAAGTTCTGTCACAAAAAGCCTCCAAATAATTTTGGAACTACTTTTGACCGATCAACTAGACCAAGTCTATCGAGGTTAAATACGGTCATCCAAATGTCAACCGAGGCCAAAACACAATATAAATCCATATAATCATCTCTGACTCACCAGACGCATTCGAGATGCATCAGACTCCCAAATACATCCGAATCAACTAAATGACTCGATCTAGGCTCTCCGATCAATATAAGAACTCGAGTGTCTAGGTGTGCAACCCTGTAGGTTCTTCATATATTGGTAGTGATAATCTGTAATCATCACAAGCAATGAGTGACACCAAGCAGTATATCATTGCTACCCAAGTCATCAAAATGGAGTCATCATTAACATCCCCTAAAAATTATGACAAAGTAGTTGTACACCTTTGTCCTTTTTCCAAGCTGATGTCTAGATTGGACAAGTGTGTCACACTTCTTTAACCCAATCAAATGGTCATAACTAAATTAGGTTCTCACCTTGGTATGGCTAAACACTTTTAGTCATGCAACCATATAGGGGTGTCATGGACATCAAGCTTTCTTGAAAGGAAAGGAAAAATCCTACCTTGGTATGGCTAAACACTTCCTTGCTACAGCGAAGCGTTAGGTTGTATCAAAGTATATCACTTTACCATATACCATTGTCAATATCCTTAAGTCAAGGATAGGCATACCTCTGTCACTGTCATATTCATCTTGTGACACCATAATAAATCCTTAGTATGGTTCAATCCAATATATCTCCCTTGATATACCCATATGTCTGTGTTAGCACTACGTGCTCAACCAACACATATACCAGTCTCACATGTATCGTAGCTATTCTATATCCACTATGATACTCGACCGAGGACGAAAATAGAGAGTAGATAAAATCTATCTGTAGGGGCATTGTTTATGCAAATGTACATATGCTATAGAAGTACTAAATGCATAACAACGACAATACTAGGGTATCACATTTATCAAACATAGATGTGACACACATCACATTGGACCAACCATAGATCATATGGCATCAATGCTAACAATCTCCCACTTGCACTAGGACCATGCTATTGAGCAACGTCAACGCCATATCCTAAGGAGGACCTAACACGCTCCTGCAGTTGGTGTTTATGCCCTAAGACCTAGTTTTGGTCTATACTTTGTACTACTTGACACTAATATTTTATATTTATCATTATGGTATTGTCGTTATTATGATTTGTTTACATCTGTGATTGTGTACTTGCATGATAATGTCCCTGGAGATAGATTGGATCCATGCTAAAATTATTGTCCCCAGTCAATACACCTGAGCAGATATAGGACAGCTCTGGTACTTGTGAGACTAGTATATGGGTTGGTTAGGCACGAGGTATTAATGCAAACATATGGGTATATCAGTAGTGGATATACTGGACCGACCCGCTGTGAGGTACTAACTTGGTGTCGTGAGTTATCCTCACAATTGATCCCTTGACTTGAGGTCATTGACTCTTCTATATAGTTAGGGACATGCTTTGATATAGCCAACACCTCGCTATAGTTGGGAGGTTATAACGATTGTCATTGAGTGTGTCACGACCCATATGAGAAGGTGAATGTACAGATAGAGGATTTGCCCCTTCCTGAGGGAAGCTTGATATCCATGGGGCCCCCCTATGGTTCTATGACTGAAAGTGTATGGCCATACCCAGGTGAGAACTTGATCTAGTTATGACCATGAGATTGGGTAAAAACAAGAGGTGACACACTTGTCCAATCGGATATCAGTTTGGTAAAGAGATTGTAATGCATCTATACCTAGTTGCGATGATGGGGATGTCGATGTCGATATCCATTCCGATGACTTGGGTAGAAGCGATGCACTGCTAGGTGCCACTCGCTACATGTGATTACCTTAGGTCATCACTGCCAACATCAGAGGAACCTATAAGGTCGCACACCTTGATGCTCGACTTTTTGTATTGATCGGGAAGCCTTATGATCGAATTATTGGATAGCTCGAATCTATTTCGGAGTTTTCATCAGCGCCAATGGGCCTGATGAGATGGAAGTGACTTATTGGAGCTAAACTTCATTTTTGGCATGTTGACCCGAAATTGACCATGGTTGGTCACATTTGACATAAGATTGCATTTGATTGGAACCAATGACTTAATCAACTTGTGCAATGAAGATTGGGCTGGATCATTACCCAATAAGGCCTAATAATAAGTTGTCATGAAGAGATAAGAGGGCATATGTTGGTGTATATGCCCTAGGACCTAGTTTTGGTCCATTATTGCACTACTTGACGTTGATATTTTATATCATTCTGGCATTGTCATTATCTATATTTGCTTACATCTGCGATTGTGTACTTATATGATAATGTCCCTGGAGACAGATTGGATCTGTGCTCAAATGATAGTCCTCAGTCGATGTACCTGAGTGGATATGGGACAGCTCTAGTACTTGTGAGACTGGTATATGGGCTTGTTAGGCACGAGGTGCTAACGCAGACATATGGGTATATCAGTGGTGGATATACTAGATCAACCCACTGCAGGGCAATGACTTGGTGTCATAAGTTATCCTCACAAGTGATAGGAGATGCATTGATCCGTTGACTTGATGATGGGGGCAGAGACCACAAACCACGATGTACAAATGGAGTTTACGATTGCCATAGACAAAGGCTCAGAGTCTTGCGAATAAGCTAGCAAACTCACTTATAAAGCTAGCTCAATAATTAGTAGAGGACTACTTCAACCACTCAATAAACTCAAGACATTCAAGCTCAATGAGTTGCGGGAATCAATTCCAAAATGTGACCTGCATCAACGGCAAACCAAACAAATCATGCGTCAGCCAGCTAAAGCTCTCGTGACACGCTAGCCAGTGTCAACTTCAGTCAACACTCAACGCTGCAAATATGGAAGCTGCAGCGAAGGAAATCTTCAACGTTTCTCCCCTTGCTGCTCAAAATGGAAGCTGCAATGTACACATCTCTCCAACGTCTCTCTACTGCCGTGGAAAGAAATAGCAACGTCTCTCCCTGCAACGTCTCTAAAGTTCCCCTATATGTATCTCGCTTAAAAACCTTGTAGCAGACAGATTGATGATTTTTGATGAATGGAATGGAAATAGTCCTTCTTCTGATGGATTCGGATGTCTCTTCCCTCTTCTCCTCCTTCTAGGGCTGAGCCCCTCCCTCTTCCTTTCTTCTCTAATCTCTCCTTCTTCCCCTAATTCTCCTGCTCCGCTGCCAACATCGCACACCCAGCAAACTTGCAGACTTCCATCATTTTGTGATCTCGCCGCCGGCGATCCAGCCGTCGGATCCTCACAAGACTTAGGCCACCACTTCTCCTTTCCCTGAAGAAGCTTCAGCCGCTGGGATCTGCCCATCCGCATCTCCGTGTTGGGGTATGCCCTTAGCCTAATGTTTGAGGCCTTGGGATTGTATCAGTATCATGTAATAAACTCTTCTGTTTATAAAGGCATGGTTATTATTCAGTTTGCTACATTGTCTGCTGCAATATATGTTCTTCTTGGATAATGTCTCAAAGCTGTTCAGCTAGGCTGACATGCTATAAGTCCTTAGTCGATATATCTTGGTGAACATGAGACAGCCTTGATATGATTGAGACTAATATGTGTTCTGATCTTATAGGATGCTTCGAGCATGGAATAAGATGTAGACTCATGGGTACATTGGATGTACTGGACAGACCCTACTAGGATATTCAATTGTTTGTCGCAATGTGAATAATCCTTGTATATGACAAGTGGCACATTTCCTCTGACTTGAGATCACTTGTGTTTTCTAAATGATGATTGTCATTGTTTTGAGATAGTTCGATATCATTGGAAACATAATGATTATAGACTATCTTGGATGGTGAGCTTGAGTCATGTTAGGGCACTAGTGATAGACATAGGATTGCCGTCTCCTTGTTTAAGGAGTGTGATGTTCTAAAGGGGCCCCCTGGATGAGATGATTGAGAAAGTGTATGGCCATACCCAGGTGACTATGTTCATCTGATCTAATCATGCTCATCATATTGGAGTTACAAGCTTGACACGCTTGTCCAATAAGAACATCCAGTGGCAAAGGAAATATGTATGCTTCGTGAGTTGGATTCACACTTGTGCTGTGTTTTGGGTGTAGTCTTGGAAGACTCTTTTCTTTATATCGGGAGACAGTGATGTGTTGCTAGATACCCCTCACTGATCGTGATGATGTAAGTTATCGTTACCGACAATTAAAGGAAACCCTCAGGGTCGCACAATTGATGATATGGCTTACTTAAGTCAGATCGTGTGGACTGAATTAGTTGGGTTCAGTTTAAAGGGATTTAATCTCTGATTATGAGTGAGATCCGGTCTGATCATGTTTGATTGATTAGGGCTTGAGATCGGTAAGCTTTGATCGAGAGAATGGATGCTTGATCAGTGAGATCAGGAGCATCAAGAGATCAACGGTTAGATCTGGAACCTTAGGGTTTTAATTTGATCTAGGCCATGTCGCTTGGTTTATTTGGCTATTGAACCAAATTCAAGATGAACCGGCTCATGGATGAGCGCATGGTTCAAGGGTGAAGTGAGTTGGCGATTGGGGTTAACCCATGATCGCAAGTGGAGAAGTGGCATGCTATTTTTAGATAGCACTTCTCTTGCGTGACCACCACTCACGTTCACGCCCCCCCTTTCTCTCTTGTGTTCGTCGCCTTGCCTCTTGCTCTTGACGAGAGAACTTGGTGTTGTGAAGAGGTTGACGAAAAGAGAAAAAGAAATCGCCAAGCAAAACATCTCTTCCCTTTTACCATTCGACAAGGACACCTTTGGGCCTTGCTAGCACAAGGAGCGCCAAAGAGGAGTAGGCGACATCAACTGTGTGCGTCACCTCTGGAGAAGATCCAGTTCGATCTTTGCTTCCAAGGCGCCATCTAGAAATGGCTATGGTATGATTCTATCTCTTCCGTGTATTCGGATTTTATATGGTTGATCATATCTCATGAAACTAATCCTTTGAAACCCTTTCCGCTGCTTAAAATTTTAATATGCGCCATGCTGGTTTTCGCCCCCCTCTTGAAAGGGGTTCTTTCAATTGGTATCAGAGCCAATGTTTCATGCTTGCTTATGATTGCCATGTTTTGTCATTTGATCCATGTTTGCGCAAGATAAAAGATCTAGAGGTCACATGCGAATACTTATGCTATAGATGTTATTTTCACCATGGCGCATGTTGTTATTGGCGCATGTTTTTGTATGTTTTCTTAAAACCTATATCACATGCGCGAATCACCTTAGATCTAAAGCGCCTACTGTAAACCCTTAGATGGGTTATTAGGGTTGAAATCTCAGTCTAGTCAAGATCCAACCAGTCTGATCAGACTATCTGACAGCCTTGATGGGTCGACCAGATAGCACCTTGGCGCAAGCTTGAGGTGGCTATAGGTCGACTGTAGACAGGCGTGTAGCGATGTCTGATTGAGACAACCTATGAACGCACATGAGTTAGGCCCGGGGTCACACCCGCTTGCCAGACCTCAGTGTGGTCGTTCAGCCCTTGGCGCATGCATAGTTGGCCTATTGGTCGACTCAAGTCAGTTAGGACTTGGTGCATGAAAGGGCAGTGGATCTGACCAGGTCTGATGAGTGGATCCCTAGTAATGGACCATTGTAAGGTAGTAGGGCAAATAAGGAAAATTAAAAATGATCCCAAGGGGTTTTTAAAATTTAATTTTTCATGATTGGATCACATGATGATTGATGCATCTGTATGTTTATTTATTCTTATGTGGGCTGCCCAAGTTAACTGTGTGCTGTGCTGGGGCCTGCGTGCCTGGAAATTATTGTTGTAAATTAATTTTTATTTATGTGATCTGCGAATCATAGTTTAATTAATTTATAATGTGAAATTGACCTGCGTGTCAATCTTGTCTAGATAGTTAAATTTGTAATTTAATTAGACAAGAACACAGAGCACACTTGGTAGAGGCGCATGCAGCAGTGGCTTGACCAGGTGGGAGGTCTAGGGTTCGACCCTAGGACCTGGCGCATTTTCCCTGGTGAGCGCACCAGATCTGCAGATGGCGCTTGGGCCCTGGTTTGGGCCAGATGAGCAGCAAAAGCCCCATGAAGCAAAAGCAAGTCAAGACTTAAGTTAAATTAAGGTCTTACTTAGGGCTATGGGCTTTTACCACATAAGATTCATGCTTTCTTTTATTTTATTATTTAAATATTAGAATTGCATGATTACTTTATCTTCTGCTATCACCATAGGAATTGCATGATAGTGAAGAAGATAAAAGACCGTTAAAATCCAACGCTAAAATATCAAGCTCGTAAGCCTTCTGACGCGAAACCTCACTGTTCTGATTATCGTTGGAGCCGTGTTGTACCCACTCAGTGGGCACGTCCATCTATCTTCAGACGGTGTGGGATTACACCTGCGTGTTACAGGGTAGGGATTTATCCCTTCTCGTTGCTCAGCATAGCACGTGGTGGTCCAGGAAGTAGGTCGGGTCAGCTTGACCATGTAGGCTACATATGTGGCGCATATGGTAGCGCATGGAGGCAGCCATCTGTGGAATCAGAGACTGTGTTGTACCAACTCAGTTGGCACAGTCTGCTGGATTGCCCAGATGAAGGGGAATCGCACGGGTTGGCGATCGGCAAGGACTGCCTACCGGAGATTAGTGCTTGTACTCTCTGTGCATCTTATCTCGCCTGAGCGGGACGCGGAGACCAAGTATGAAATCCGGATCCCATCTCACTAGAAGAGTTCTACTCTTTCGGACTGTTTAATGGATTTTTCAGTCAGATAAAATAGTGAGAAAAAGAATCTTTCTTAAGTCCCGATTGATTCTTAACATTGATACTGACCTTGCTGTTCTTGCATTGTTGTAGATACCTGCAGCAACGAACACCATGAACTTCAATGTGCGATCCCTACTGGAAAGGGAGAAGTTTGCTGGGCCGAACTTCTCTGACTGGTTTGGACACCTTAAGATTGTTCTTAAGGCAGAGAGGAAACTGTATGTCCTCGAGACGGCGATACCGCCTCAGCCCGCTCCGAACGCCGCAAGGGCGGTTCGGGAAGCCTATGAAAAGCACGTCAATGATAGCATTGATGTCGCTTGCCTGATGTTAGCGTCTATGACGCCACCGCTGCAGCGTCAGCATGAGGATATGTCTGCTATAGACATGATAGCGAACCTCAAGATGCTGTATGCTGCACAGGCAAGGACTGAGCGCTACAATTTGACAAAGCTCTTCTTTCAGAGCAAACTGGCTGAAGGGAGCCCAGTGGGAGCTCACGTGCTCAAGATGATTGGGCACAAGGAGGCTCTAGAGAAACTGGGGCATACCATCAACCAGGAGCTTGCTGTGGATATTATTCTGCAGTCTCTCCCGCCTTCATTCGACGCGTTCATTATTAATTTTAATATGAACAAAATCGATTGTACTCCGGCAGAGCTGCTGAATATGCTCCTCACTACTGAGGAGACTCTGAAGGGAAAGCCTTCGACCTCTGTCTTAATGGTTCCTTCCAGGAACAAGAAGAAGGGGAAGAAGGGCAAGACCCCTGTCAAGAGCTACAGCAAGGCTCTGAAGCAAAAGGTGAAGCGGTCCAAGGAATACAGGTGTTTCCACTGTGGCCAGCTGGGTCATTGGAAAAAGGACTGTAAAGCGCTCCAAGGAGATAAGAGGGGAAGCATCGCTTCTGGCTCAGGTATATTCGTGACTGAGGTCATGTTTTCTTCTTCTATATCATGGGTGTTGGACACTGCATGTGGAGTTCACATTTGTTCAAATGTATAGGAACTCAAGAGAAGAAGACAGGTGGGACAGCATGAGGTGGACCTACGAGTTGGAAACGGGGCACGGGTTGCTGCTGTTGCTGTAGGAGACTATTTCATTTCTTTACCATCTGGACTTGTATTGGAACTAGACAATTGTTATTTTGTTCCCAGTATTACTAAAAATATTATCTCCATTCCTACTCTTGTCAGGAAGGGTTTTTCCTTTGAATGCAATATTTCAAAGTGTGTTTTATCTTATGATAATATTGTTTATGCAACTGGTTCAATTAGCAATGGATTATTCATGTTGGACATGGAGCGTTCCATACAAAATGTTGATATTAAGAAAGCCAAGTATGCTGATGACAGCACCTTGCTATGGCATAGTCGTTTAGGCCATATTAACGAGAAACGCATTAAGCGGTTGCATGATCATGGACTGCTGGGATCATTCTCCTATAAGGAGATTGATACATGCAAAGCTTGTTTGATGGGTAAAATGACGAAGTCACCTTTTTCTCACAAAGGTCAAAGGGCTTCAGGTTTACTTGACCTTATACACAGTGATGTGTGTGGGCCATTTAGTAAACATGCCAGAGGTGGCTATCAGTACTTCATTACCTTTACTGATGATTTCAGTAGATATGGGTATGTCTATTTAATGAGACATAAAAGTGAATCTTTTGACAAGATCAAAGAGTTCAAGAATGAAGTACAAAATCAGCTAGGCCGTAATATCAAGGCACTTCGCTCAGATCAAGGTGGAGAATACTTGAGTCATACGTTTACTGACTATCTGAAGGAGTGTGGGATTATCTCACAGCTTACTCCGCCAGGAACACCGCAATGGAATGGTGTATCCGAGAGGAGAAATAGAACGTTACTTGATATGGTTCGTTCTATGATGAGTCAGGCTACTCTTCCTTACTCCTTTTGGGGTTTTGCACTGGAAACAGCTGCAAAGGTACTAAACCGAGTGCCATCCAAGGCAGTTTCAAAAACTCCATATGAGTTATGGTATGGGAAACAGCCGAGCTTGACATTTATCAGGATCTGGGGCTGCGAGGCTTATGTCAAAAAGCTCGCCTCTGGGAAACTAGAGAGCAGATCTGACAAATGTAACTTTGTCGGTTACCCTAAGGAGACTAAGGGTTATTATTTCTACGATCCCAAAGAGAACAAGGTATTTGTTGCTTGGACGGCCATATTTCTTGAGAAGGAGTTTCTTCTGCAAGAGGCCAGTGGGAGAGAAATAAAGCTGGATGAGAATCCAGAGGAAGGACAAAGTAGTCAAGCACAGTTGGATGAGCCTGAGCCGGTAGATCAGGTTATTGAACAGCTTGAGGCTCAGATATCACGGGAACCGCGAAGATCGGGAAGGATTCGTCGACAACCTGAGCGTTATGACGGAGTCTACATCATTGATCATGATGAACCCCTCACTTATGCGGATGCGGTCAGTGGACCGGAGTCAGCAAGATGGCTTGAAGCTATGCGCGCCGAGATGGACTCCATGTCAGATAACCAAGTTTGGGATTTGGTTGATCCGCCTCCGGGAGTTATCCCTATAGGTTGCAAATGGATCTTCAAGAAGAAGATTGACATGGATGGTAACGTGGTTACCTATAAAGGCAGGCTAGTTGCGAAAGGTTTCAAACAAATCTACGGGATAGATTATGATGAAACTTTCTCACCTGTAGCTATGTTTAAGTCTATTCGGATTCTTTTCGCGATAGCTGCATAATACGATTATGAGATCTGGCAGATGGATGTGAAAACAGCTTTCCTTAATGGAAATCTTGATGAGGATGTGTATATGACACAACCTGAGGGTTTCACTAATCCATCAGATCGTCATAAAATATGCAAGTTAAAGAAGTCCATTTATGGACTTAAGCAAGCATCAAGAAGCTGGAATATTCGTTTTGATGAATCAGTCACTGAATTTGGTTTCATCAAGAACGAGGATGACCCGTGTGTGTATAAGAGGTTTAGTGGGAGCGTAATTACTTTCCTAGTCCTCTACGTCGATGACATCTTGATCATTGGAAATGACATTCCTGAAATGCATGCTGTTAAAGCATGGTTAAAGAAATGTTTCCAGATGAAAGATCTAGGAGAAGCAGCCTATGTATTAGGTGTGAAGATCTACAGGGATAGATCTAAGAGGCTTCTCGGGCTGTGCCAGAGTACTTACATCGAAAAAGTCCTGGAGAGATTTCATTTAGAGAATTCTAAACGAGGATATCTTCCAGTCAGACATGGTCTGAGTCTTTCGAAGAGTCAGTGTCCACAAACACAGACTGAGAAAGATGAAATGGACAATACGCCTTATGCTTCGGCTATTGGATCCATTATGTATGCGATGTTGTATACTCGCCCAGACGTCGCTTACGGGTTAAGCGTGACCAGTCGTTTCCAAAGTAATCCAGGCTTGGCGCACTGGATTGCAGTCAAGAACATCTTAAAATATCTGCGGAGGACCAAAGATATGTTCTTGATATATGGTGGTCAGGAAGAACTCAGTATTGAAGGGTATACTGACGCTTCGTTCCAGTCTGACCAGGATGATTTCCGATCGCAATCAGGCTATGTTTTTAGCTTGAATGGAGGAGCAGTGGTGTGGAAAAGTTTCAAACAGTCAATTGTTGCTGATTCCACAACAGAAGCCGAGTATGTTGCAGCCTCGGAAGCATCCAAGGAGGCAGTGTGGATTCGTAAGTTCGTGAGTGAACTTGGTGTCGTTCCTTCGAGTGCAGATCCTTTGGTTATCTTCTGTGATAACACTGGAGCAATCGCACAAGCAAAGGAACCACGGTCGCACCAGAAGTCCAAGCACATACAGAGACGGTTTCATTTGATCAGGGAGATCATAGATCGTGGCGAGATCAAAGTCTGCAAGGTTCATACAGATGACAATCTGGCAGACCCGCTTACCAAGCCTCTGGCGCAGCAGAAGCATGAGAAGCACTGTAATAATATGGGTTTGAGATTTCTCAACCATTAGATTAAGTGCAAGTGGGAGATTGTTGGGGTATGCCCTTAGCCTAATGTTTGAGGCCTTGGGATTGTATCAGTATCATGTAATAAACTCTTCTGTTTATAAAGGCATGGTTATTATTCAGTTTGCTACATTGTCTGCTGCAATATATGTTCTTCTTGGATAATGTCTCAAAGCTGTTCAGCTAGGCTGACATGCTATAAGTCCTTAGTCGATATATCTTGGTGAACATGAGACAGCCTTGATATGATTGAGACTAATATGTGTTCTGATCTTATAGGATGCTTCGAGCATGGAATAAGATGTAGACTCATGGGTACATTGGATGTACTGGACAGACCCTACTAGGATATTCAATTGTTTGTCGCAATGTGAATAATCCTTGTATATGACAAGTGGCACATTTCCTCTGACTTGAGATCACTTGTGTTTTCTAAATGATGATTGTCATTGTTTTGAGATAGTTCGATATCATTTGAAACATAATGATTATAGACTATCTTGGATGGTGAGCTTGAGTCATGTTAGGGCACTAGTGATAGACATAGGATTGCCGTCTCCTTGTTTAAGGAGTGTGATGTTCTAAAGGGGCCCCCTGGATGAGATGATTGAGAAAGTGTATGGCCATACCCAGGTGACTATGTTCATCTGATCTAATCATGCTCATCATATTGGAGTTACAAGCTTGACACGCTTGTCCAATAAGAACATCCAGTGGCAAAGGAAATATGTATGCTTCGTGAGTTGGATTCACACTTGTGCTGTGTTTTGGGTGTAGTCTTGGAAGACTCTTTTCTTTATATCGGGAGACAGTGATGTGTTGCTAGATACCCCTCACTGATCGTGATGACGTAAGTTATCGTTACCGACAATTAAAGGAAACCCTCAGGGTCGCACAATTGATGATATGGCTTACTTAAGTCTGATCGTGTGGACTGAATTAGTTGGGTTCAGTTTAAAGGGATTTAATCTCTGATTATGAGTGAGATCCGGTCTGATCATGTTTGATTGATTAGGGCTTGAGATCGGTAAGCTTTGATCGAGAGAATGGATGCTTGATCAGTGAGATCAGGAGCATCAAGAGATCAACGGTTAGATCTGGAACCTTAGGGTTTTAATTTGATCTAGGCCATGTCGCTTGGTTTATTTGGCTATTGAACCAAATTCAAGATGAACCGGCTCATGGATGAGCGCATGGTTCAAGGGTGAAGTGAGTTGGCGATTGGGGTTAACCCATGATCGCAAGTGGAGAAGTGGCATGCTATTTTTAGATAGCACTTCTCTTGCGTGACCACCACTCACGTTCACGCCCCCCCTTTCTCTCTTGTGTTCGTCGCCTTGCCTCTTGCTCTTGACGAGAGAACTTGGTGTTGTGAAGAGGTTGACGAAAAGAGAAAAAGAAATCGCCAAGCAAAACATCTCTTCCCTTTTACCATTCGACAAGGACACCTTTGGGCCTTGCTAGCACAAGGAGCGCCAAAGAGGAGTAGGCGACATCAACTGTGTGCGTCACCTCTGGAGAAGATCCAGTTCGATCTTTGCTTCCAAGGCGCCATCTAGAAATGGCTATGGTATGATTCTATCTCTTCCGTGTATTCGGATTTTATATGGTTGATCATATCTCATGAAACTAATCCTTTGAAACCCTTTCCGCTGCTTAAAATTTTAATATGCGCCATGCTGGGTTTCGCCCCCCTCTTGAAAGGGGTTCTTTCACTCCGATCGCCAGAATCGGAAGAATCACCGTCACGCCCAGCTTCCGCCACACGTCCCCTGTTTCGCCTGCAACTTCACCCAGATCTCGAGATTTTGCAACCTCGCCGCCGGCGATCCCCCGGCCAGATCTCCACAACACTTTGGCCATCGCCGTTCCTACCCTTGTGAAATCTCCAGCCGACAGGATCTGTCCATCTGCCACTCAGATCAGCGGAATCGAAACTTCCTATCGATCCCCTGCTCTCACCTTGATTCCGCCCAACATCCGCCTTCCGACGTCGTCCTCCTCCGACCGGCCACCAATCAACTCCAAACTCCATCCACGGCATCACAGCAAACCCAACGACCTCCAGTTATAGCAGGTTCTGGGTTCGTGCTCTACCGGCCGAACACCGACCATCCCTGTTATGTTCGACAGCCTCCCCTGTTCTGCTCGAACAGCCGCCTCCTTTTGCAGCTTCCCCAGTTCCACCTGAACAGTCATTTCTCCGCCTCTGCCAGTGCTCCGACGCCGCATCACCTTCTCCACCACCTGATGTATCAGAGTCGCCGATGACCCCTGGCTCCGGCATCATCCAATGGCGCAAATCATGCTTGCCTGTTTCCATATCTCTTTCCTGGTAGGTTCTGTTTACTAAATATCTAGTCTGATTAAGCTTCTTGTTGTAGGTTTCTAACACACTCGGAAAGACCTCTACGTCTAATATTTGGATCCATCAGAAAGACCAAATCTTTGTCCAGAAGCCAGATAAGTTTATTCAACCTAGATGACAAAGGATCAACCTGCAAGATATGTCAACATTTGCAATCTGATAAAATTCCTGTACTATTTTCACAGAATAATCTGAATAGCTATATTGCTGTAGTTATTATATTGCTGCAGTGATCTCTTTCCTACTAGATATTTATATCATTTTATGGTTTGCACAACACGTGTCTTCACCCCACATCACTTGAGGTCATTGGCCATTCTATATGGTTAGGGATATGCTTTGATACAACCTAACACCTCACCGTAGGTGGGGGGTAATAACGGTTGTCATTGAGTATGTCACAACCCATATGAGAAGGTCAATGGACAAACAGAGGATTTTCCCCTTCCTAAGGGAAGTTTAATATCCATAGACCTCTTCTATGGTTCTATGACTGAAAGTGTATGGCCATACCCAGGTGAGACCTGATTTAGTCATAACCATGAGATTGGATGAAAAGAATGGTGACACACTTGTCCAATCGGATATCAGTTAGGCAAAGAGACTGGAATGCATCTGTACCTAATTGCGATGATGGGGATGTCGATATCGATATCCATTCCAATGACCTGGGTAGCAGTGATGCACTGCTAGGTGCCACTCACTACCTGTGGCAATCTTTGGACAGCAGTGCCAGCGTCAGAGGAACCTACAGGGTCGCATATCTTGATACTTGAGTTCTCGTATTGATCTGGAAGCCTTATGATCGAGTTATTGGATAACTCAGATCTATTTGGGAGAATTCATCAGCGCTGATGGACCTGATGTGATGGAAGAATGTTATTGGAGCCAGACTTCATTCATGGTGGGTTGACCCGAATTTGACGATGGTTAGGTCACATTTGGATTTGGATTGCATTGGATTGGATCCAATGGCTTAATCAACCCATTCAATGAAGTATGGGCTTGCTCATGACCAATGAGGCCCAATAACAACTCCATTGCCGCCTAAGGGGTATAATGGGGAGAGAACCAACCCGATTGGTGCCTAAGGGGCATAATGGGGTGAAGTGGGCAAATTTGATTCATTATGGAAGCAAATTGCGCCTAGCCCTAACCCTGGGCGCCCCTTGCTCTATATAAGTGGCCCTGGGCGCCCCCTCTCAGGTATTCTATTCCTTGGAGGCATGAACACTGAAAGAGGCAAGAGCAAAGGGTGAAGGGCGAGAGCCAAGGGTTCAATTGGCGCAACCCTTCTTCTTCCATCAAACTGCAAGTGATCTTCTTCCTCTCCTTTTTGCGCAAGAGGGACTTCCCCTTGGCCGCTTCTCCCTCTCCTCATCTTCTTCTTTGGCGCTTTATCCTTGGAGGTGGCGCAAGGCTTGAAGAAGGTGACAAGGGCATGGATTTTCTTCCCGAGGCTAGCACTGGGCGTGGAAGAAGAGGACTTGAGGCATCCGTGTGCGTGAAACTATAGAGGGCGCACGCTTGGGTGCCTATCACGACATCAGCCTCATCTTGCTTTAAGGTATATCCTATCTCATCGTGTCGACTCTCTCGCATGCGATCTTCACTAGGTTTTTGGGACTGGCTCGTTTCGGGGATATTGCTTCCGCTGTGCAATGTTTTATATAAGCTCTATCTCTGAAAATTGTAAAATATCCCCGGGGTTTTCCAACAGTGGTATCAGAGCGACTTGCGAGACTCGAACGATGTAATTTCATGCTTTCCATGCTCACATGCCATATCTCAATTTTCGCAACTTGCATGATCACATGGCAAACGATTTTTGTAAGTAGGAAAAATTAGGGTTTCTTATTTCTATCATCTTTTCAATCTCTTTTGGATTTTTGGGTTATTTGTCAAGTAGGACGGGCATTGTGTCTTTGGACTGGCCGGGTCTCTTGATCTGACAAAATTGCCAGCCGAAAAGATCTTTGAAATCATCATGAAAGTTTAATCGCAAATAACCAAAAGATTTGTGATAAGAAGATGAGGAAAAGAGACTGGTTTTATGAAAATGTAAAATTTTAGATTTTTTGTTTTTCATGAGCATGTAGAATTGCATGTGTAGATACCTTACTTGTGCATAATGTTGTGATCATGAGTAAAGCCCCTATGCATGCCTGTGATGTACTCTTGTGAGGCCAGCGTGCCGCTTTTTCTTTTGCTTTTAAATAAGAAGAAGATTAGGGTGACACACATCACTTGAAGCATTGGCGCTTGGAGCACTATTGCTTGATGGCGCATGTATAGAAGTGCAAGATGGCATGGTCGAACCCTAGGGTTTGAGAGCCAGCTATCTTGGCTCCTTGCATGGTGGCGCATCATCTATGGAGAAAGACCCATGGCATTGGCCGAACCCATGAGGGACACCTCTAGGGTTTGAGAGCTAAATCATGGTGAGAAGGACCTTGGAGTTAACCTTGAAGCTCAACTTACAGGTAGGCTAGGTTAGGTCTTGTCTTTGGGGCTTGAATCCAAGGTCAAGAGTTGAACCTCCTTTTGGCATGGGTTGGTTCAATGTCTTGAATAGGCTATGATCACATCATTCTTTTACTGTTTTCATACATATTTGCTAAAGCATGCCTGAGTTGTTTTATCGTTATGTTATCACTATAGGATAGCATGCCTGTAATGCTAGACATAAGATAAAACTGATGAGACCACAAAAACCCCACAAATAAATATCAAGTCTAGTAGCCTTCTAACGTGTAGCCCTCACTAAGCTATCGATCAGTTGTGTTGTGAACTGTTTCCCACCCTCGTGGGATACACCCACTTATCTTTACAAAGTGCGTGGTGGCAATGGTTTCCCCAGTCCGTTTTAATCGGGCGTGCCTTCTCAAGGAAACTCGTTGGCCCTGGGCATAACGGTTAGGAATGGACTTGACTAGATTTTCACATGTGCTGGGCATATGGTGGACCTCTAGAAGCATCGTTGAGAGGTTAGGGTTTCATACTGTATCCAGCCCTCGCTGGACATGAAATGCCTAGACTGTCTCAATAAGGGGAATTGCTTGGAGGAATCGACCGGCGTGCCCACCTTAGGAAGCATGAGTTACTTTGTGCATCTCATCCCACCCTCGTGGGACGCGAAGCCTCATGTGGAATAAGGATCCCATCTCACTAGGAAGTCTTAAACTTCCCGATTGACTTTGTGGGTTATCAATTCAATTAAAATAGTGAGAGCCATAATCATTTAAAACAAGTCCAGTTTAAATGATCTGAAGAAGTACTAATCTACTGTTTCTTGGTTGTTGTAGAACAATGGCAACGAACAATAGCGATTGGTCACTGCGGTCTATCCTTGAGAAGGACAAGTTGGTTGGATCCAACTTGATGGATTGGTATATGAACTTGAGAATTGTGCTCAAGCTCGAAAGAAAGCTCTATGTCCTTGAGCAGCCCATTCCTGAACCACTTCCATGCTCGGCCTCAGCGGCTGAGAAGGATGCTTATGATAAGCATTAGGCTGATACTTTGGAGGTTGCACAATTGATGCTAACCAACATGTCGCCCGAGCTTCAAGGGCAATATGAATTGAAGAGTGCCTTTGAGATTATTACTAATCTAAGACAGCTCTTTAATGAATTGGTTAGGCTCAATCCTCCTAAAGTTGACATTCAGTGTGTTGAGCCGAAAGGCTTAACCAAGGTACTGAAATTAAAGATGGAATGGATCAGGAACAATAAATGCTATTCATGTGGAGGGCCACCTCACATGTTGAAGGACATGGTGCGACTTCAGAGTGAGAAGAAGAGAGGCAAGGGTTCGTCTTCAAGCTCAGGTATTTATGTTACAGAAGTCAACCTTTCTACTTCTATGACATGGGTATTGGATACCGCATGTGGAGCTCATATTTGTACAAATATACAGGGGCTCAAGAAAAGTAGATCGGTCCAGCCTGGAGAGATTGACCTACGAGTTGGAAACGGGGCACAGATTGCTGCTGTTGCTGTAGGAGTTTTGACTCTCTCCCTGCCATCTGGACTTCAGTTAGAGTTAGATAATTGCTATTATGTACCTTCGCTTACTAAGAACATTGTATCCATTCCTTGCTTGGCAAAGAAGGGATTTAAGTTTGAAATAAATAAGAACTCTTGTTCTTTTTCATTTGCAAATATGTTCTATGGGAAGGGTACTTTGTGCAATGGTGTATATGTGTTAGACATGGATAACTCTATTTGTAACATAAATAATAAAAGGACCAAACTGAGTGGTTCAGTTGGTGCTTTCCTATGGCATTGTCGATTAGCCCATATAAACAAGAATTGCATTCAACAACTCCATGCAAATGGGTTGTTAGATTCAAGTTCCTTGGTGGAATTTGATACATGTGAGCCTTATTTGTTAGGGAAAATGACAAAGGTGCCCTTCACCAAAATTGGTGAGAGGGCAGGAGGTTTGTTGAATCTCATACAAAGCGATGTGTGTGGGCCATTCAATAAGCAAGCCAGAGGAGGCCACAACTACTTCATCACTTTTACTGATGATTTCAGTAGATATGGTTGTGTCTACCTAATGAGACATAACTCTGAATCGTTTGAGAAATTCAAAGAGTTCAGACATGAAGTAGAGAACCAGCTTGGTAGATCCATTAAGGCTCTTCGATCAGATCGTGGTGGAAAGTACTTGAGCGGTGAGTTCCTTGATTATCTAAAAGAGTGTGGGATTTTGTCCCAACTCACTCCTCCTAGAACACCCCAATGGAATGGTGTGTCTGAAAGGAGAAATCGAACTTTGTTGGACATGGTTCGATGTATGATGTGTCATGCAACTCTGCCTCCCTCATTATGGGGGCATGCACTTGAAACAGCTTCTCTAATACTGAATGATGTTCCATCTAAGAGTGTCTCAAAGATTCCATACGAGGTATGGAGTGGGAGACGCCCTAATCTCACTTTTATGAGGATCTGGGGATGTGAGGCTTATGTCAAACGTCAGGATTCTAGCAAGCTAGAACGTGTTGGGGTATGCCCTTAAGGCTAATGTTTGAGGCCTTGGGATTGTATAAGTATCATGTAATAAACTCTTAAGTTTATAAAAGGCATGGTTATTATTCAGGTTGTTATCTTGTCTGCTGTAATAAGTGTACTTCTGAATAATGTCTCAAAGCTGTTCAGCTAGGCTGACAGGCTCTATGTCCTTAGTCGAGATATCTTGGTGAACATGAGACAGCCTTGATATGATTGAGACTAATATGAGTGCTAATCTTATAGGATGCTTCGAGCATGGAATAAGATGTAGACTCATGAGTACATTGGATGTACTGGACAGACCCTACTCGGATATTCCATTGCTTGTCACAATGTGAATGATCCTTGTAAGCACTAAGTGGCACATGTCCTTTGACTTGAGATCACTTGTGTTTCTAAATGATGATTGTCATTGTTTTGAGGTAGTTCAATATCATTTGAAACATAATGATTATAGACTATCTTGGATGGTGAGCTTGAGTCAGGTTAGGGCACTTGTGATAGATAAAGGATTGCCGTCTCCTTGTTTAAGGAGTGTGATGTTCTAGAGGGCCCCCCTATATGAGATGATTGAGGAAGTGTATGGCCATACCCAGATGACTATGTTCATCTGATCTAATCATGCTCATCGTATTGGAGTTACAGGCTTGACATGCTTGTCCAATAAGAACATCCAGTGGCAAAGGAATCATGTATGCCAAGTGAGTTGATTCACACTTATGCTATGGTTTGGGTGGAGTCTTGGAAGACTCTTTCCTTTATATCGGGAGACAGTGATGTGTTGCTAGATACCCCTCACTGATCGTGATAACGTAAGTTATCGTTACCGACGTTTAAAGGAAACCCTCAGGGTCACACAATTTGGTGATATGGCTTTCTTTGAGTCAGATCGTGTGGACTGAATTATTTGGGTTCAGTTTAAAGGGATATAGACTCTGATTGTAAGTGAGATCTAGCTTGATCATGTTTGATTGATTAGGGCTTGAGATCGGTAAGCTTCGATCGAGAGTATTGATGCTAGATCGGTGAGATCAAGAGCATCATAAGATGAACGGTTGGATTGGAAACCTTAGGGTTTGGTTGATCTAGACCGATTGCTTTGGTTTGGACCAATTTGGATTGAACCGGTTTACATGGGTGAACCCATGGTTCGATCCATAAGCGTTTTGGGCGGTTTGCTTGAAGAGGAGAACGCATGGCTTAATGGAGTTTCCAAATTTGGAAAGTCATTGAGCGCATGGCTCCTTGAAACGCCAAAACGGCTTGAGCTCATTCATCCCTTGTCTCCTTGCGTTTTGCTCTTGCTCGGCGAGACTTGAGAGAAGCTTGGAGTGGACGACAAGAGGAGAACCGGAAAAAGCATCATCTTCATCCCTACCACTCGAGAAGGACAACTTGGCATTTTGCTAGCACAAAGTTGCGCAAGTTGGAAGCCTTCATCACTTGGTGTGTGTATTCTTTGGAGGAGATCTCGCTTGCTCTCTCTCATTCCAAGCCGCCATCCAATCCATGGCATTGATGCGCATGTTTAGGGTTTCTTCCCCCTTAGATTAGGGGTTCCATCAATTGGTATCAGAGGTAGGCTCTCCATATGATCTATATGATTGCTTTACGATTTTGTGATCCATGTTGGTTGCGCTTACTTTGGTTACATGATGGTTGCGCTTACTTTGGTTACATGATGGTTGCGCTTGTATCATGGTTGCATGAAGGTTGCGCTTGTATCATATGTTGACATGTAGTTTGCGCTCCCCCTTGAAGGGGACCCCCTAAAGTTTGCGCTCCCCCTTGAAGGGGACCCCCTAAAGTATGCGCTCCCCCTTGAAGGGGACCCCCTTAGATCTAAGGGTTATCAAGCATGTTGTTTGTTTATTTGCGCACGTTCTAAAAGTTTTCTAAAACTTACATCTTGCGCGCTTGATTAGATCTAAGGTGCCACTACATTAAACACTTAGATGGGTTGATGGGGTTGAAGTCACCACTAGGTTAGATCCAAGTCTGATCAGACCATCTGACAGCTCAGATGGGTTAACCTGATAGCACCTATGCGCAAGCACAAGGTGGCTATAGGTTGACTGCATCTAGGGCGTGTAGCGAGGTCTGGTTGAGACACTACTGAACACACTTGAGTTAGGCCCGGGGTCACACCCGCTTGCCAAAACTCATGAGGGTAGTTCAGCCCTTGGCGCATGCATGGTTGACCATTAGGTCAACTCGGGTCAGTTAGGACTCGGTGCATGCAAGGGCAATGGATCTAACTAGATGGTTGAGTGGATCCCTATCAATGGACCATTGTAAGGTTGTAGGGCTCATAAGGAAATTAAAATTGATGCCATGGGGTTTTCAAAACTTTTAATTTCAAGATGATTGGATCACATGTTGATTGAACCATATGCTTGTTTATTTAGTCTTATGTGGGTTGCCCATATTGTGTGCTGTGCTGGGGCCTGCGTGCCTGGTAAATTATAAGTTAATTTTTGTGATCTGCGAATCACATTGTTTTAATTTATGAAATGTAGTTGACCTGCGAGTCAACCTTGTCTAGATAGATCAAATGTACTTTGATTAGACAAGAGTACAAAGGCACACATCCAAGAGGGGCATTCACCTGGTGGTGCACCTGAGGTGCTCTTGGCGCTAGGGCACTGGGTTGGACCAGATGAGATGCAATGAAGCTCAAGTGAAGACTTAAGTAACATTAAGGTCTTACTAGGGTTCATGGGCTTTTACCACATAAGATCATGCTTTCTACTTATTGCTAATAATTAGCATTGCATGTTTATGTTTATCTTCTGCTATAGCCATAGGCATGCCTGATAGTAAGAAGATAAAAGACCGTTAAAATCCAACGCTAATATATCAAGCTCGTAAGCCTTCTAACGCGAAACCTCACCTTTCTGATTATCGTTGGAGCCGTGTTGAACCCACTCAGTGGGCACGTCCATCTATCTTCAGACGGTGCTGGATTTCACCTGCGTGTTACAGAGTTGGGATTTATCCCCTCTCGTTGCTCAGCATAGCACGTGGTGGTCCAGGGAGTAGGTCGGGTCAGCTTGACCATGTAGGCTACATATGTGGCGCATATGGTAGCACATGGAGGCAGCCATCTCTGGGATCAGAGACTGTGTTGTACCAACTCAGTTGGCACAGTCTGCTGGATTGCCAAGATGAAGGGGAATCGCACGGGTTGGCGATTGGCTGGGACAGCCTACCAGAAACTAGTGCTTGTCATCTCTGTGCATCTTATCTCGCCTGAGCGGGACGCGGAGACCAAGTATGAAATCTGGATCCCATCTCACTAAAAGAGTGTTTACTCTTTCGGACTGTTTACTGGATTTTTCAGTCAGACAAAATAGTGAGAAAAGAATCTTTCTTAAGTCCTGGATTGATTCTGAAACATTGATACTGACCTTGCTGTTCTTGCTTGTTGTAGATTCCTGCAGCAACGAACACCATGAGCTTCAATGTGCGATCCCTACTGGAAAGGGAGAAGTTTGCTGGGCCGAACTTCTCTGACTGGTTCGGACACCTTAAGATTGTTCTTAAGGCAGAGAGGAAACTGTATGTCCTCGAGACGGCGATACCGCCGCAGCCCGCTCCGAACGCCGCAAGGGCGGTTCGGGATGCCTACGAAAAGCACGTCAATGATAGCATTGATGTCGCTTGCCTGATGCTAGCGTCTATGACGCCACCGCTGCAGCGTCAGCATGAGGATATGTCGGCTATAGAAATTATAGCGAACCTCAAGATGCTGTATGCTGCACAGGCGAGGACTGAGCGCTATAATCTGACGAAGCTCTTCTTTCAGAGCAAACTGGCTGAGGGGAGCCCAGTGGGAGCTCACGTGCTCAAGATGATTGGGCACAAGGAGGCTCTGGAGAAACTGGGGCATACCATCAACCAGGAGCTTGCTGTGGATATTATTCTGCAGTCTCTCCCGCCTTCTTTCGATGCGTTCATTATTAATTTTAATATGAACAAGATCGATTGTACGCCGGCAGAGCTGTTGAATATGCTCTTGACTACTGAGGAAACTCTGAAGGGTAAGCCTTCAACCTCTGTCTTGATGGTTCCTTCAAGGAACAAGAAGAAGGGGAAGAAGGGCAAGGCCCCTGTCAAGAATTACAGCAAGGCCCTGAAACAGAAGGTCAAGCGGTCGAAGGACAACAGGTGTTTCCACTGTGGCCAGCTGGGTCACTGGAAAAAGGACTGGAAGCGCTCCAAGGAGATAAGAGGGGAAGCATCGCTTCTGGCTCAGGTATATATGTGACTGAGGTCATGTTATCTTCTTCTTCTATTTCATGGGTGTTGGACACTGCATGTGGAGTTCACATTTGTTCAAATGTGCAGGAACTCAAGAGAAGAAGGCAGGTGGGACAGCATGAGGTAGACCTACGAGTTGGAAACGGGGCACGGGTTGCTGCTGTTGCTGTAGGAGACTATTTCATTTCTTTACCATCTGGCATTGTATTAGAATTGAACAATTGTTATTTTGTACCCAATATTACCAAGAATATTATCTCTATTCCTGCTCTTGTCAGGAAAGGATTTGCCTTTGAATGCAAGATTTCAAAGTGTGTTTTATCTCATGATAATATTGTGTATGCAACTGGTTCAATTAACAATGGGTTATACATGTTGGACATGGAAAATTCTATACAAAACATTGATAATAAGAAAGCCAAGTATGCTGATGACAGCACCTTGCTATGGCATAGTCGTTTAGGCCATATAAACGAGAAGCGCATTAAGCGGTTGCATGAACATGGACTGCTGGGATCATTCTCCTATGAGGAGATTGATACATGCAAAGCTTGTTTGATGGGTAAAATGACGAAGTCTCCTTTTCTTAACAAAGGTCAAAGGACTTCAGGTTTACTTGACCTTATACACAGTGATGTGTGTGGGCCTTTCAGTAAACATGCCAGAGGTGGCTATCAGTACTTCATTACCTTTACTGATGATTTCAGTAGGTATGGATATGTCTATTTAATGAGACATAAAAGTGAATCTTTTGACAAGTTCAAAGAGTTCAAAAATGAAGTACAAAATCAGTTAGGCCGAAATATCAAGGCACTTCATTCTGATCGAGGTGGTGAATACCTGAGTCATGCGTTTACTGACTATCTGAAGGAGTGTGGGATTATCTCACAGCTCACTCCGCCAGGAACACCGCAGTGGAATGGTGTGTCCGAGAGGAGAAATAGAACGTTACTTGATATGGTTCGTTCTATGATGAGTCAGGCTACTCTTCCATATTCCTTTTGGGGTTTTGCACTGGAAACAGCTGCAAAGGTACTAAACCGAGTGCCATCCAAGGCAGTTTTAAAGACGCCATATGAGTTATGGTATGGGAAACAGCCTAGCTTGACATTTATCAGGATCTGGGGTTGCGAGGCTTATGTCAAAAAGCTCGCCTCTGGGAAACTAGAGAGCAGATCTGAGAAATGTATCTTTGTCGGTTACCCTAAGGAAACTAAGGGTTATTATTTCTACGATCCCAAAGAGAACAAGGTTTTTGTTGCTCGGACGGCCATATTTCTTGAGAAGGAGTTTCTTCTGCAAGAGGCTAGTGGGAGAGAAATAAAGCTGGATGAGAATCCAGAGGAAGGACAAAGCGGTCAAGCACAGTTGGATGAGCCTGAGCCGGTAGATCAGGTTATTGAGCAACCTGAGGCTCAAATATCACGGGAACCGCGAAGATCGGGTAGGATCCGTCGTCAGCCTGAGCGCTATGACGGAGTCTACATCATTGATAATGATGAACCCCTCACTTATGCGGATGCGGTCAGTGGACCGGAGTCAGCTAGATGGCTTGAAGCTATGCGAGCCGAGATGGACTCCATGTCAGATAATCAAGTCTGGGATTTGATTGATCCGCCTCCGGGAGTAATCCCTATAGGCTGTAAATGGATCTTCAAGAAGAAGATTGACATGGATGGTAACGTAGTTACCTATAAAGGCAGGCTAGTAGCGAAAGGTTTCAAACAAATCTACGGGATAGATTATGATGAAACTTTCTCTCCTGTAGCCATGTTTAAGTCTATTCGGATTCTTTTCGCGATAGCAGCATATTACGACTATGAGATCTGGCAGATGGATGTGAAAACAGCTTTCCTTAATGGAAATCTGGATGAGGATGTGTATATGACACAACCTGAGGGTTTCACTAATCCATCAGATCGTCATAAAATATGCAAGTTAAAGA
The DNA here is from genome assembly GCA_027563935.2 of Costus lasius. Classification (NCBI taxonomy): domain Eukaryota; kingdom Viridiplantae; phylum Streptophyta; class Magnoliopsida; order Zingiberales; family Costaceae; genus Costus; species Costus lasius. Next base: position 55,701,391 of record CM050454.1, on the reverse strand, counting down.
AGTCCATTTATGGACTGAAACAAGCATCAAGAAGCTGGAACATTCGTTTTGATGAATCAATCTCTGAGTTTGGTTTCATCAAGAACGAGGATGACCCGTGTGTATATAAGAGGTTTAGTGGGAGCGTGATTACATTCCTAATCCTCTACGTCGATGATATCTTAATCATTGGAAATGATATTCCTGAACTGCATGCTGTTAAGGCATGGTTAGGAAAATGTTTCCAGATGAAAGATTTAGGAGAAGCAGCCTATGTACTAGGTGTGAAGATCTACCGGGATAGATCTAAGAGGCTTCTCGGGCTGTGCCAGAGTACTTACATCGATAAAGTCCTGGAGAGATTCCATTTAGAGAATTCTAAACGTGGATATCTTCCAGTCAGACATGGTCTGAATCTTTCGAAGAGTCAGTGTCCACAAACACAGACTGAGAAAGATGAAATGGACAATACGCCTTATGCTTCGGCTATTGGATCCATTATGTATGCGATGTTGTGTACTCGCCCAGACGTCGCTTACGGGTTAAGCGTAACCAGTCGATTCCAAAGTAATCCAGGTTTGGCGCACTGGATTGCGGTCAAGAACATTTTAAAATATCTGCGGAGGACCAAAGATATGTTCTTGATATATGGTGGTCAGGAAGAACTCAGTATAGAGGGATATACTGACGCTTCGTTCCAGTCGGACCAGGATGATTTCCGATCGCAATCAGGCTATGTTTTTAGCTTGAATGGTGGAGCAGTGGTGTGGAAAAGTTTCAAACAGTCAACTGTTGCTGATTCCACAACAGAAGCCGAGTATGTTGCAGCCTCGGAAGCATCCAAGGAGGCAGTGTGGATTCGTAAGTTCGTGAGAGAACTTGGTGTCGTTCCTTCAAGTGCAGATCCTTTGGTTATCTTCTGTGATAACACTGGAGCCATCGCACAAGCAAAGGAACCGCGGTCGCACCAGAAGTCCAAGCACATACAGAGACGGTTTCACTTGATCCGGGAGATCATTGATCGTGGCGAGATCAAGATTTGCAAGGTTCATACAGATGACAATCTGGCAGACCCGCTTACCAAGCCTCTGGCGCAGCAGAAGCATGAGAAGCACTGTAATAATATGGGTTTGAGATTTCTCAACCATTAGATTAAGTGCAAGTGGGAGATTGTTGGGGTATGCCCTTAAGGCTAATGTTTGAGGCCTTGGGATTGTATAAGTATCATGTAATAAACTCTTAAGTTTATAAAAGGCATGGTTATTATTCAGGTTATTATCTTGTCTGCTGTAATAAGTGTACTTCTGAATAATGTCTCAAAGCTGTTCAGCTAGGCTGACAGGCTCTATGTCCTTAGTCGAGATATCTTGGTGAACATGAGACAGCCTTGATATGATTGAGACTAATATGAGTGCTAATCTTATAGGATGCTTCGAGCATGGAATAAGATGTAGACTCATGAGTACATTGGATGTACTGGACAGACCCTACTCGGATATTCCATTGCTTGTCACAATGTGAATGATCCTTGTAAGCACTAAGTGGCACATGTCCTTTGACTTGAGATCACTTGTGTTTCTAAATGATGATTGTCATTGTTTTGAGGTAGTTCAATATCATTTGAAACATAATGATTATAGACTATCTTGGATGGTGAGCTTGAGTCAGGTTAGGGCACTTGTGATAGATAAAGGATTGCCGTCTCCTTGTTTAAGGAGTGTGATGTTCTAGAGGGCCCCCCTATATGAGATGATTGAGGAAGTGTATGGCCATACCCAGATGACTATGTTCATCTGATCTAATCATGCTCATCGTATTGGAGTTACAGGCTTGACATGCTTGTCCAATAAGAACATCCAGTGGCAAAGGAATCATGTATGCCAAGTGAGTTGATTCACACTTATGCTATGGTTTGGGTGGAGTCTTGGAAGACTCTTTCCTTTATATCGGGAGACAGTGATGTGTTGCTAGATACCCCTCACTGATCGTGATAACGTAAGTTATCGTTACCGACGTTTAAAGGAAACCCTCAGGGTCACACAATTTGGTGATATGGCTTTCTTTGAGTCAGATCGTGTGGACTGAATTATTTGGGTTCAGTTTAAAGGGATATAGACTCTGATTGTAAGTGAGATCTAGCTTGATCATGTTTGATTGATTAGGGCTTGAGATCGGTAAGCTTCGATCGAGAGTATTGATGCTAGATCGGTGAGATCAAGAGCATCATAAGATGAACGGTTGGATTGGAAACCTTAGGGTTTGGTTGATCTAGACCGATTGCTTTGGTTTGGACCAATTTGGATTGAACCGGTTTACATGGGTGAACCCATGGTTCGATCCATAAGCGTTTTGGGCGGTTTGCTTGAAGAGGAGAACGCATGGCTTAATGGAGTTTCCAAATTTGGAAAGTCATTGAGCGCATGGCTCCTTGAAACGCCAAAACGGCTTGAGCTCATTCATCCCTTGTCTCCTTGCGTTTTGCTCTTGCTCGGCGAGACTTGAGAGAAGCTTGGAGTGGACGACAAGAGGAGAACCGGAAAAAGCATCATCTTCATCCCTACCACTCGAGAAGGACAACTTGGCATTTTGCTAGCACAAAGTTGCGCAAGTTGGAAGCCTTCATCACTTGGTGTGTGTATTCTTTGGAGGAGATCTCGCTTGCTCTCTCTCATTCCAAGCCGCCATCCAATCCATGGCATTGGTAAGATCAAAACTTGATCTTAAGTTGAATTAAGTTAACATATAGTTCATATGCGATCTACTTGAAGCCCTCTTTCCGCTATGCATGCTAGATGCGCATGTTTAGGGTTTCTTCCCCCTTAGATTAGGGGTTCCATCAGAACGTAGATCTGATAAATGCGTGTTTATGAGGTACTCTATGGAAACTAAGGGTTACTACTTCAATGTTCCCACCGAGAACAAAGTTTTTGTTGCTCGGGGTGCTGTCTTTCTAGAGAAAGAATTTCTCATGAAAGAAGTTAGTGGGAGGAAGTTTGACTTGGACGAGGTCGAAGAGCAACCACAAGACGTAGAGATGGAACCTGAGCCACCTGCACTGGTTGATGGGCAACCTGAGGATCAAACACAGGCCCCGCGTAGGTCTGGGAGGATTCGTCGTGTACCTGAAAGGTATGGGTCGCTGCCGACCCAACACGACGGAATATTCATCATTGAGGATGAACCCAATACCTATGAAGAGGTAGTCAGTGGACCGGACTCCGAGAGATGGCTTTACGCCCTGAGATCCGAAATAGATTCCACGTCAGCTAACCAAGTTTGGGATTTGGTTGAGTTACTTGTTGGGGTAAAACCCATAGGATGTAAATGGGTCTTCAAAAGGAAGACAGACATGGATGGCAATGTAGTTACCTATAAATGTAGACTAGTGGCTAAGGGATTCAAACAAGTTCACGGGGTGGACTATGATGAAACCTTTTCGCCAGTTGCTATGTTCAAATCCATTAGGATTCTACTTGCTATAGCTGCATATCATGACTATGAGATATGGCAGATGGATGTAAAGATAGCGTTCCTTAATGGGAAGCTAACTGAGGATGTGTATATGACACAACCTGATGGCTTCATCCATCCTACAGAGGCCAATAAGGTCTGCAGGCTAAAGAGATCCGTTTATGGATTAAAGCAAGCATCTCGAAGTTGGAATATTTGATTTGATGAAGCTGTGAGAGATTATGGCTTCATCAAAAGTGAAGATGACACCTGTGTATATAGAAAATTCAGTGGGAGCTTGATGACTTTTCTGGTCTTGTATGTCGATGATATACTACTCATCGGGAAGGACATCCCTAGTCTTCAAGCTGTGAAGACATGGTTAGGGAAGTGTTTCGAGATGAAGGACTTAGGACAGACCGCCTATATTCTAGGCGGGAGGATCTATAGGGATAGATTCAAGAGGCTCCTGGCCCTTAGTCAAAGTACTTACAATGATAAGGTCCTGGAAAGGTTCAACCTGGAGCAATCCAAAAAAGGGTAACTTCCAGTGAGACATGGCCTTACTCTCTCAAAGAGCTAGTGTCCCACCACACAGGCTGAGAGGGATGACATGAGTCGATTGCCTTATGCTTCGGTAGTGGGATCGATCATGTATGCAATGTTGTGTACTAGACCATATGTGGTTTATGCTATAAGCATAACCAGCCGATACCAATCCAATCCTAGAGTGCAGCACTGAGTGGCTGTAAAGAACATCCTAAAGTATCTAAGAAGAACTAAGGATTTGTCTCTAGTCTATGGGGGACAGGAAGAGCTCTGTATGTAGGGGCTACACTGATGCATCATTCCAGTCTGACCCTAATGACTTTAGATCGTAGGCTGCCTATGTGTTTAAGATAAATGGAGTTGCTGTTTGCTGGAAGAGCTTCAAGCAATCCACAATTGCCGATTCTACAACTGAATCTAAGTATGTGGCCGCTTCTGAGCAGCCAAAGAAGCTGTTTGGATAAGGAAGTTCATTTCTGAACTTCAGGTGGTTCCCAGTGCAGTGGATCCCATTGAAATCTACTGTGATAACAATGGAGCAATTGCACAAGCCAAAGAACCACGATCTCATCAAAGATCCAAACACATACTCAGAAGATTTCACCTGATCAGAGAGATCATAGACAGAGGTGATGTCAAGATTAGCAGAGTTGACACAGAGAACAATCTGGCAGACCCATTGACCAAGGCTTTAGCACAGCAGAAGCATGACTGTCATGCTACATATATGGGGTTGAGATTCCTCAACCTCTAGGTCTTAGTGCAAGTGGGAGATTGTTGGTGTATATGCCCTAGGACCTAGTTTTGGTCCATTATTGTACTACTTGACGTTGATATTTTATATCATTCTGGCATTGTCATTATCTATATTTGCTTACATCTGCGGTTGTGTACTTATATGATAATTTCCCTGGAGACAGATTAGATCTGTGCTCAAATGATAGACCCCAGTTGATGTACCTGAGTGGATATGGGACAGCTTTGGTACTTGTTAGACTGGTATATGGGCTGGTTAGGCACGAGGTGCTAATGCAGACATATGGGTATATCAGTGGTTGATATACTGGATCGACCCACTACAAGGCAATGACTTGGTGTCACAAGTTATCCTCACAAGTAATAGGAGATGCATTGATCCCTTAACTTGAGGTCATTGGCCATTCTATATTGTTAGGGATATGCTTTGATACAACCTAACACCTCGCCGTAGTTGGGGGGTAATAACAGTTGTCATTGAGCATGTCACGACCCATATGAGAAGGTAGACAGACAGAGGATTTGCCCCTTCATAAGGGAAGTTTGATATCCATGGAGCTCCTCTATTGTTCTATGACTGAAAGTGTATGGCCATACCCAAGTGAGACCTGATTTAGTCATAACCATGAGATTGGATGAAAACAAGTGGTGACACACTTGTCCAATCGGATATCAGTTAGGCAAAGAGACTGGAATGCATCTGTACCTAATTGCGATGATGGGGATATCGATGTCGATATCCATTCCAATGACCTGGGTAGTAGCGATGCACTGCTAGATGCCACTCACTACTTGTGGTGACCTTTGGTTAGCACTCCCAGTGTTAGAGGAACCTACAGGGTCGCACATCTTGATACTTGAGTTATCGTATTGATCGGGACGCCTTATGATCGAGTTATAAGATAACTCAGATCTATTTGGGAGATTTCATCAGCACCGATGGGACTGATGAGATGGAAGAATGTTATTGGAGCCAGACTTCATTTATGGTGGGTTGCCCCGAATTTGACCATGGTTAGGTCACATTTGGATTTGGGTTGCATTGGATTGGATCCAATGGCTTAATCAACCCATTCAATGAATTATGGGCTTGCTCATTGACCAATGAGGCCCAATAACAACCCCATTGGTGCCTAAGGGGTATAATGGGGAGAGAACCAACCCCATTGTCACCTAAGGGGCATAATGGGGTGAAGTGGGCAAATTTGCTTCATTATGGAAGCAAATTGCGCCTAGCCCTAATCCTGGCTGCCCCTTGCTCTATATAAGTGGCCCGAGGCGCCCCCTCTTAGGTATTCTATTCCTTGGAGGCGTGAACACTGAAACAGGCGAGAGCAAGGGGTGAAGGGCAAGAGCAAGGGTTCAATTGGCGCAACCCTTCTTCTTCCATCAAGCTGCAAGTGATCTTCTTCCTCTCCTCTTGGCGCAAGAGGTGTTGGGGTATGCCCTTAAGGCTAATGTTTGAGGCCTTGGGTTGTTATCAGTATCATGTATAAACTCTATGTTTATAAAGGCAATGGTTGTTATTCAGGTTGTTACATTATCTGCTGCAATATGTATACTTCTGAATAATGTCTCAATGGTGTTTAGCTTGGCTGACATGCAGTATTGTCCTTAGTCGAGATATCTTGGTGAACATGAGACAGCCTTGATATGATTGAGACTAATATGTGTTCTAATCTTATAGGATGCTTCGAGCATGGAATAAGATGTAGACTCATTGGTACATTGGATATACTGGACAGACCCTACTTAGGATATTCGATTGCTTGTCACAATGTGAATAATCCTTGTATGCAAACAAGTGGCATATTTCCTCTGACTTGAGATCACTTGTGTTTCTAAATGATGATTGGCATTGTTTTGAGGTAGTTCAATATCATTTGAAACATAATGGTTATAGACTATCTTGGATAATGAGCATGAGTCATGTTAGGGCACTAGTGATAGATATAGGATTGTCGTCTCCTTGTTTGGAGTGTGATGTTCTGAAGGGGCCCCCTGGATGAGATGGTTGAGAAAGTGTATGGCCATACCCAGATGACTATGTTCATCTGATCTAACCACTCTCATCATATTGGAATTACAGGCTTGACACGCTTGTCCAATAAGAACATCCAGTGGCAAAGGAAACACATATGTCAAGTGACTTGGGTTCACACTTGTGCTGTGGTTTGGGTGTAGTCTTGGAAGACTCTTTCCTTTATATCGGGAGACAGTGATGTGTTGCTAGATACCCCTCTCTGTTCGTGATAACGTAAGTTATCGTTACCGACATTTAAAGGAAACCCTTAGGGTCGCACAATTTGATGATATGGCTTACTTAAGTCAGATCGTGTGGACTGAATTGTTTTGGTTCAGTTTAAAGGGATTTAAACTCTGATTGTAAGTGAGATCTGGTCTGATCATGTTTGATTGATTAGAGCTTGAGATTGGTAAGCTTCGATCGAGAGAATTGATGCTAGATCGGTGAGATCAAGAGCATCAAGAGATGAATGGTTAGATCTTGAGCCTTATGGTTTAATTTGATCTAGACCAATGCTTGGTTTAATTTGGTCTTTGAACTAAATGAAATTGAACCGGTTCACTTAGTGTGAGCTCATGGTTCAAGTCAAGGGAGAAAGTTGCGATTGGGGTAAACCCATCTTGCGTTGAAGTAGTGGCTTGCTATTTTTGGAAGTTATGTTTTCCAAAATAGCGTGGACGCCTCACGTTCGAAGTGGTCACGCCCTATTCTCGCCTCTTCACCTCTTGTCGCCTCTCCTCTCTCGGGTAGAGAGTCTTCATGCCTTGGAGAGAGTTTGACCAAGCAAAGACGTCATCTCAATTCCCTTGACGCGATCAGGAAACTTGGAGATCCTTGCTAGCACAAGGAACGACAAGGAGTAGTCAACTCTCATCTTGTGTGCGCACGTTTTGGAGGAGAACCATTTCGTTATCTCTGCTTCCAAGTCGCCATCCAGGCAAGGGCAATGGTATGAATCTTTTCGATCTATACAAGTATTTACAAGTTGATCATTTGACATGCTGTTGATCCTTTAGAAACCCTAGCTTCCGCTCAATGCAAAACCTCTGATATGCTTCTATTAGGGTTTCGCCCCCTTTAATGGAACTTTCAATTGGTATCAGAGCTATAGGTTCTGGTATGTTCATATGATTGCTTGACATGTGTGATTCATGTTTGTATGAATAGATCTAATGGTTATCTTCATGCGAAACTACATGCTTATTTTCGAAAATAGATGTATGTTGGCGCATGTATCTATGTTGGCGCTTGTTGTAGTTTTTTCTCAAAACGTAATTACTTGCGCGCCCCTCATTAGATCTAAGCGCCTGCTTTAAAATCTTAGACGTGTTATTAGGGTTAAAGTCATCGTCCAGTCTAGACCCAACAGTCTGATCAGACCATCTAACAGCCTAGATGGGTCGACCAGATGGCACCTATGCGCAAGCATGTGGTGGCTATTGGTCGACTGCAGAAAGGTGTGTAGCGATGTCGGATTGAGACAACCAGTGAACGCTCATGATTAAGGCCCGGGGTCACACCCGCTTGCCAGAACTCATGAGGGACGTTCAGCCCTTAACGCATGCATTGTTGACCATGAGGTCAACTCAAGTCGGTTATGACTTGGTGCATGCAAGGGCAGTGGGTCTGACTAGGTCTGATGAGTGGATCCCTATTAATGGACCGTTGTAAGGTAGTAGGGCTCATAAGGAAATAAAATTGATGCCAATGGGATTTTCGAAAATTTTATTTTCTTGATTGGATCACTTGATGTTTGTATAACTTGATGAGTGTTTATTTCATCTTATGTGGGCTGCCCAAATTTAATGTGTGCTGTGCTGGGGCCTGCGTGCCTGGATTGATATTGTAAATTATTTATTGTGATCTGCGCATCACATTTTTAATTAATTTATAAAGTGTAATTGACCTGCGTGTCAATCATGTCTAGATAGATTAAATTGTAATTTAATCAGACATGAGCACAGAGCACACATGGCAGAGGCGCATGCAGCAAGTGGCTTCACCAGTGGGAGGTCTAGGGTTCGACTCTAGGACAGGCGCATTTTACCTGGTGGGCGCATCTCAGCTGCACAGGGCGCTTGGGCCCGGGTTGGGCCAGATGAAATGCTAAAGACCCATGGAGAGCTCAAGTGAAGACTTAAGTTAATTAAGGTCTTACTTAGGCTTAATGGGCTTTTACCACATAAGATCATCATGCTTTTAATTTACTGTTTAAGTAATTTAGTAACTGCATGATCTATTCTTCTGCTATCACCATAGGATTTGCATGATAGTAAGAAGATAAAAGGACCGTTAAAATCCAACGTTAAATATCAAGCACGTAAGCCTTCTGACGCGAAACCTCACTGTTCTGACTATCGTTGGGGCCGTGTTGTACCCACTCAGTGGGCACGCCCATCTATCTTCAGACGGTGTGTGATTACACCTGCGTGTTACAGAGAAGGGATTTATCGCTTCTCGTTGCTCAGCATAGCACGTGGTGGTCCAGGGAGTAGGTCGGGTCAGCTTGACCATGTAGGCTACATATTGAGCATATGGTAGCTATATGGAGGCAGCCATCTGTGGGATCAGAGACTGTGTTGTACCAACTCAGTTGGCACAGTCTGCTGGATTGCCCAGATGAAGGGGAATCGCACGGGTTGGCGATTGGCAGGGATTGCCTACCTGAGATTAGTGCTTATACTCTCTGTGCATCTTATCTCGCCTGAGCGGGACGCAGAGACCAAGTATGAAATCTGGATCCCATCTCACTAAAAGAGTTTTACTCCTTCGGGCTGTTTTGCTGGATTTTTCAGCCAGATAAAATAGTGAGAAAAGAATCATTCTTAAGTCCTGAATTGATTCTAACATTGATACTGACCTTGCTGTTCTTGCATTGTTGTAGATTCCTGCAGCAACGAACACCACAAATTTCAATGTGCGATCCCTACTGGAAAGGGAGAAGTTTGCTGGGCCAAACTTCTCAGACTGGTACGGACACCTTAAGATTGTTCTTAAGGCTGAGAGGAAGCTGTATGTCCTCGAGACGGCAATACCGCCTCAACCCGCTGCGAACGCCGCAAGGGCGGTTCGGGAAGCTTATGAGAAGCATGTCAATGATAGCATTGATGTCGCTTGCCTTATGCTTGCGTCTATGACGCCACAGCTGCAGCGTCAGCATGAGGATTTATCTGCTATAGAAATTATAGCAAACCTCAAGATGCTGTATGCTGCACAGGCAAGGACTGAACGCTATAACTTGATGAAACTTTTCTTTCAGAGCAAACTGACTGAAGAGAGTCCAGTGGGAGCTCACGTGCTCAAGATGATTGGGTACAAAGAAGCTCTAGAGAAACTGGGACACACCATCAATCAGGAGCTTGTTGTAGACATCATCCTGCAGTCTCTCCCGGCCTCTTTCGATCCATTCATTATTAATTTTAATATGAACAAGATCGACTGTACGCCGGCGGAGTTACTGAACATGCTCCTTACTACAGAGCAGACTCTTGAGAAGGGAAAGCCTTCATCCTCTGTCCTAATGGTTCCTTCTAGGAACAAGAAGAAGGGGAAGAAGGGCAAAGCCCCTATCAAGAGCTACAACAAGGCTCTAAAACAAAAGATAAAGCGGTCGAAGGAATACAGATGTTTCCATTGTGGCCAGCTGGGTCACTGGAAAAAGGACTGTAAAGCGCTCCAAGGAGACAAGAAGGGAAGCAAGCTTTTCGCTTCTGGCTCAGGTATTTTCGTGACTGAAGTCATGGTATCTTCTTCTTCTATTTCATGGGTGTTGGACACTGCATGTGGAGTTCACATTTGTTCAAATGTGAAGGAACTCAAGAGAAGAAGACAGGTGGGACAGCATGAGGTGGACCTACGAGTAGGAAACGGGGCACGGGTTGCTGCTGTTGCTGTAGGAGAATATCACATCTCTTTACCATCTGGTCTTGTATTAGAACTGGACAATTGTTATTTTGTACCGAGCATAACTAAGAATATTATCTCTATTCCTGCTCTTGTCAGGAAAGGGTTTTCCTTTGAATGCAAAATTTCAAAGTGTTATATTTCTTTTGATAATATTGTTTATGCTACCGGGTCAATTAACAATGGGTTATTCATGTTGGACATGGAATGTTCTATACAGCAGATTGATATTAAGAAAGCCAAGTATGCTGATGACAGCACCTTGTTATGGCATAGTCGTTTAGGCCATATTAACAAGAAGCGCATTAAGCGGTTGCATGACCATGGACTGCTGGGATCATTCTCCTATGAGGAGCTTGATACATGCAAAGCTTGTTTAATGGGTAAAATGACGAAGTCTCCTTTTTCTAATAAAGGTCAAAGGGTTTCAGGTTTATTTGATCTCATTCACAGTGATGTGTGTGGGCCATTTAGTAAACATGCCAGAGGTGGCTATTCATACTTCATTACCTTTACTGATGATTTCAGTAGATATGACTATGTCTATCTTATGAGACATAAGAGTGAATCATTTGACAAGTTCAAAGAGTTCAAAAATGAAGTACAAAATCAGCTGGGCCGAAATATCAAGGCACTTCGATCGGATCGAGGTGGAGAATACTTGAGTCATGAGTTTATTGACTATCTAAAGGAGTGTGGGATTATCTCATAGCTCACTCCGCCAGGAACACCGCAATGGAATGGTGTGTCCGAGAGGAGAAATAGAACCTTACTGGATATGGTTCATTCTATGATGAGTCAGGCTACTCTACCTTACTCCTTTTGGGGATTTGCACTGGAAACAGCTGCAAAGGTACTAAACTGAGTGCCATCCAAGGCCGTTTCAAAGACTCCGTATGAGTTATGGTATGGGAAACAGCCGAGCTTGACATTTATTAAGATCTGGGGTTGCGAAGCTTATGTCAAAAAGCTCGCCTCTGGGAAACTGGAGAGCAGATCTGATAAATGTATCTTTGTCGGTTACCCTAAGGAAACTAAGGGTTATTATTTCTACGATCCCAAAGAGAACAAAGTATTTGTTGCTCGGACGGCTATTTTTCTTGAGAAGGAATTTCTTCTTCAAGAGGCCAGTGGGAGAGAAATAAAGCTGGATGAGAATCCAGAAGAAGGACAAAGTAGTCAAGCACAGTTGGATGAGCCTGAGCCAGTAGATCAGGTTACTGAACAACCTGAGGCTCAGATATCACGGGAACTGTGTAGATCGGGAAGGATCCGTCGACAGCCTGAACGCTATGACGGATTCTACATCATTGATGATGAACCCCTCACTTATGCGGATGCGGTCAGTGGACCGGAATCAGCGAGATGGCTTGAAGCTATGCGAGCCGAGATGGACTCCATGTCAGATAACCAAGTCTGGGATTTGGTTGATCCGCCTCCGGGAGTAATCCCTATAGGCTGTAAGTGGATCTTCAAAAAGAAGATAGACATGGATGGTAACGTGGTTACCTATAAAGGCAGGCTAGTTGCGAAAGGTTTCAAACAAATCTACGGGATAGATTATGATGAAACTTTCTCTCCTGTAGCCATGTTCAAGTCTATTCGGATTATTCTTGCGATAGCAGCATATTATGATTATGAGATCTGGCAAATGGATGTGAAGACCGCTTTCCTTAATGGAAACTTAGAGGAGGATGTGTATATGACACAACCTGAAGGTTTCACTAATCCATCAGATCGTCATAAAATATGCAAATTAAAGAAGTCCATTTATGGACTTAAACAAGCATCAAGAAGCTGGAATATTCGTTTTGATGAATCAATCTGTGAATTTGGTTTCATCAAAAATGAAGATGACCCGTGTGTATATAAGAGGTTTAGTGGGAGTGTGATTACTTTCCTAGTCCTCTACGTCGATGATATCTTAATCATTGGAAACGATATTCCTGAACTACATGCTGTCAAAGCATGGTTAAGAAAATGTTTCCAGATGAAAGATTTAGGAGAAGCAGCCTATGTATTAGGTGTGAAGATCTACAGAGATAGATCTAAGAGGCTTCTCGGGCTGTGCCAGAGTACTTACATCGATAAAGTCTTGGAGAGATTCCATTTAGAAAATTTTAAAAGAGGGTATCTTCCAGTCAGACATAGTCTGAATCTTTCAAAGAGTCAGTGTCCACAAACACAGACTGAGAAAGATGAAATGGACAATACGCCTTATGCTTCGGCTATTGGGTCCATTATGTATGCGATGTTGTGTACTCGCCCAGATGTCGCTTACGGGTTAAGCGTGACTAGTCGATTCCAAAGTAATCCAGGAAAGGCACACTGGATTGCGGTCAAGAACATTTTGAAATATCTTCGGAGGACCAAAGATATGTTCTTGATATATGGAGGTCAGGAAGAACTCAGTATTGAAGGATATACTGACGCTTCGTTCCAATCTGACCAGTATGATTTCCGATAGCAATCAGGCTATGTTTTTAGCTTGAATGGAGGAGCAGTGGTGTGGAAAAGTTTCAAACAATCAATTGTTGCTGATTCCACAACAGAAGCCGAGTATGTTGCAGCCTCAGAAGCATCTAAGGAGGCAGTGTGGATTCGTAAGTTCGTTCAGGAACTTGGTGTTGTTCCTTCGAGTGCAGATCCTTTGGTTATCTTCTGTGATAACACTGGTGCAATAGCACAAGCAAAGGAACCACGGTCGCACCAGAAGTCCAAGCACATACAGAGAAGGTTTCACTTGATCCGGGAGATCATTGATCGTGGTGAGATCAAAATCTGCAAGGTTCATACAGATGACAATCTAGCTGACCCGCTTACAAAGCCTCTGGCGCAGCAGAAGCATGAGAAGCACTATAATAATATGGGTTTGAGATTTCTCAACCATTAGATTAAGTGCAAGTGGGAGATTGTTGGGGTATGCCCTTAAGGCTAATGTTTGAGGCCTTGGGTTGTTATCAGTATCATGTATAAACTCTATGTTTATAAAGGCAATGGTTGTTATTCAGGTTGTTACATTATCTGCTGCAATATGTATACTTCTGAATAATGTCTCAATGGTGTTTAGCTTGGCTGACATGCAGTTTTGTCCTTAGTCGAGATATCTTGGTGAACATGAGACAGCCTTGATATGATTGAGACTAATATGTGTTCTAATCTTATAGGATGCTTCGAGCATGGAATAAGATGTAGACTCATGGGTACATTGGATGTACTGGACAGACCCTACTTAGGATATTCGATTGCTTGTCACAATGTGAATAATCCTTGTATGCAAACAAGTGGCATATTTCCTCTGACTTGAGATCACTTGTGTTTCTAAATGATGATTGGCATTGTTTTGAGGTAGTTCAATATCATTTGAAACATAATGGTTATAGACTATCTTGGATAATGAGCATGAGTCATGTTAGGGCACTAGTGATAGATATAGGATTGCCGTCTCCTTGTTTGGAGTGTGATGTTCTGAAGGGGCCCCCTGGATGAGATGGTTGAGAAAGTGTATGGCCATACCCAGATGACTATGTTCATCTGATCTAACCACTCTCATCATATTGGAATTACAGGCTTGACACGCTTGTCCAATAAGAACATCCAGTGGCAAAGGAAACACATATGTCAAGTGACTTGGGTTCACACTTGTGCTGTGGTTTGGGTGTAGTCTTGGAAGACTCTTTCCTTTATATCGGGAGACAGTGATGTGTTGCTAGATACCCCTCTCTGTTCGTGATAACGTAAGTTATCGTTACCGACATTTAAAGGAAACCCTTAGGGTCGCACAATTTGATGATATGGCTTACTTAAGTCAGATCGTGTGGACTGAATTGTTTTGGTTCAGTTTAACGGGATTTAAACTCTGATTGTAAGTGAGATCTGGTCTGATCATGTTTGATTGATTAGAGCTTGAGATTGGTAAGCTTCGATCGAGAGAATTGATGCTAGATCGGTGAGATCAAGAGCATCAAGAGATGAATGGTTAGATCTTGAGCCTTATGGTTTAATTTGATCTAGACCAATGCTTGGTTTAATTTGGTCTTTGAACTAAATGAAATTGAACCGGTTCACTTAGTGTGAGCTCATGGTTCAAGTCAAGGGAGAAAGTTGCAATTGGGGTAAACGCATCTTGCGTTGAAGTAGTGGCTTGCTATTTTTGGAAGTTATGTTTTCCAAAATAGCGTGGACGCCTCACGTTCGAAGTGGTAACGCCCTATTCTCGCCTCTTCACCTCTTGTCGCCTCTCCTCTCTCGGGTAGAGAGTCTTCACGCCTTGGAGAGAGTTTGACCAAGCAAAGACGTCATCTCAATTCCCTTGACGCGATCAGGAAACTTGGAGATCCTTGCTAGCACAAGGAACGACAAGGAGTAGTCAACTCTCATCTTGTGTGCGCACGTTTTGGAGGAGAACCATTTCGTTCTCTCTGCTTCCAAGTCGCCATCCAGGCAAGGGCAATGGTATGAATCTTTTCGATCTATACAAGTATTTACAAGTTGATCATTTGACATGCTGTTGATCCTTTAGAAACCCTAGCTTCCGCTCAATGCAAAACCTCTGATATGCGCCTATTAGGGTTTCGCCCCCTTTAATGGAACTTTCAAGAGGGACTTCACCTTGGCGGCTTCTCCCTCTCCTCATCTTCTTCTTTGGCGCTTCATCCTTGGAGGTGGTGCAAGACTTGAAGAAGGTGACAAGGGCTTGGATCTTCTTCCCGAGGCTAGCACCGAGCGTGGAAGAAGAGGACTCGAGGCATCCGTGTGTGTGAAACTGCAGAGGGCGCACGCTTGGGCACCTATCACGACATCAGCCTCATCTTGCTTTAAGGTATATTCTATCTCATCGTGTCGACTCTCTCACATGCAATTTTCACCTGGTTTTTGGGACTGGCTCATTTCGGGGATATTGCTTCCGCTGTGCAATGTTTTGTATAATCTCTATCTCTAAAAATTATAAAATATCCCTGGGGTTTCCCAATAGTGGTATCAGTGCGACTTGCGAGACTCGAATGATGTAATTTCATGCTTTTCCATGCTCACATGCCATATCTCAATTTTCGCAAATTGCATGATCACATGGCAAATGATTTTTCTAAGTAGGAAAAATTCCATGACCTATTGGGATTATTCTGCTTTGAAATCTTTTTCTTACCTTACCATGTAATTCTTGTTACTTTTGTTTATTTTTACCATGTAACTATGTTTCTTTGGGTTGCTACTTCATGATGTGCATACAATGGCACTGATGCATACCATGCCATTATCACTATTGCTTACCATATCATTATAATTTAATTACCATAACATGCTTACCATATCATTATACTTCCATTTGAAGCATTGTGGAAACCTAGTATGCACTTACTTTATTTGGCATCTTATTTACTTGCTGAGCATTCTTGCTCAATTCTTGCATTTCTAACCTCTTGACATGTTAGCTTGGGCTACAAGCTATGTAGAAGGTTTCACTGAAACACATGAGTTATCGTTTTGTGTTTTGCACTTGTACACCTGTGTGAACCATGTAGTTGAAGTGTTTGTAAGCTGAGTATGAGAAAATCCATGACTTGTATAGGACAAAGATACTTTGTGTTTTAAAGACTCATATATGATATTGTGTTTAGTGCTTGTAATGGAATGATATGTATGGAATGAAATTATGGTTTTGGATAAATGATGCATGGCTTTTATGATCTAAAATGTATGGTTTCCTGATCTCTAAGTATTGTGCTTACTATAATGGAATTTGAAGTTTGAATTGTGATTTAAGTTGTATGAGTTGTTGTTACCTCCTATACAAATGATGGTTGAATAGGTTATCACTTATGGATCCTGGATACATCATGCCAAAATTATTTTTATATGATATCAATTTTGAATAATTGAGTACCATCAAGGGGTGTGACAGCAATCGTATATGGTAGATTGGAAGATGTTTATGGAAAAGGCTTGGAGTTTTTCCTTACATCAAACCCTAATTGCTCTCCCCTAAACCCTAGCCGCATGTCTCTTGGTTGAATGCGCCTATAACCCTTTTGTTGCCGCCACTTGCTGATGTACATTATCATATGCGAGAGCAAGGTGTAAGATTGGTGTGAACATCTAGTGCCGTGAACAACATCAAAGGGTGCAATGTTGTGTTCGTAAGTGCACGGATACTCGAAGTAATAAAAAGATATCGAACCACAGAAACCTCGTTTGTCAAGTACTAAATAATCGATTTCTCACTTGCTAGGCAATCGAAAATGACGAAAGTAAATGATCGAAAAGTGTATGAAATATCAGTGGGAGACTGGGATTAGGGTTTCATCCACCATAATTCCAATGTCTAGATATAAATAAGTATTCATCAGTCTATTTTTATTATGATAAAGATATAATTTACTTATATAGAAATCATCTCGCTTTTGCGCAGACAATTTACAAGGAACCAATCCTTACTTTCCCACAGGATCTATTCAATGTTAAAGATAAGTAAATCATTGACAAATAACTCAAATATCACTTTCGTGGATCCAAATCCTAAATCAATCATCTCAAGTGAAAACTACATACTTTCATACTATAATTTTCACAGGTTCTACTTAAGGTTATCCAACGATCGGATACTTGATTTCTCACAGTATCATCATGTTTATTTCTATAACTCAATCCTAGATTTAGATTATCAACATGGAATTATACTTCTAAAATCAAGAAATAAGAACAAACCTAATTTCTTACGATGAGTTCCTAATATTCAATTTTCGGGTTCCGAATTTTCACAAGTCACTTTTCAGTCCATATCACAAAAGCTCTAAATCAAGCTGGTAAAATGAATCTATGGAGAATTAAAGGCAATCGTCACATAAGTAGAATTATCATATTAAAATTATCTTGACTAAATAAAAGTCATCTAGTCATAAGAAATTAAGGTGATTATACCCCATGTCCCATGAAGTGTTTAAGCTAGCATAGTTGAAGAATTACAATAAACCATTGTTTCATAGGATTAGAAATCAAAAGGAAGGAGGAAATCAAATAACAGCACGGCTATAATGAAAATTACAGTCGTAATTTTACTCTTGAAGATGCGATGAATAGTGCTAGCGACGCTTCCTTTGTCGATTTCTCCTCCGATCGATCCCCTTTTTCTCTTAAACTTCTGGAGTATGTTCTCCTCCTCTAGGCACAGCTTCACCTCAAATTTCTCGGCCAGAGATGCGCTGTACGCTTCCCGGCCGTGAAACCTAGGGCGACGGTGAAATTCTTGATTTCTCTCCCGATCGTGGATGAAAATTGGGGCTTTTCCTATGTCTCTCCTATCCTCGGTCTCATGAGTATTCATCTTTTTACGGATTTAAAATTAATGGTCTGGATCATCTGTAATCATCTACGCAAGAATCGGCAGTGCCGTAATTTCTGCAATGTTTTCTGTTAAAAAATCGACCAGGATTACAGCCCGTGATATCCATTACAGTAGTGCCGTAATTCTTTTAAATCTTTTGGATCAGAATTGGACTGAAATTATGGCCCGTAATATTGTTTATGGCCGGGCCGTAATATGTGTAAAACTTTCTGTATAAAATTCACCCCAAATTACAGCAGTGCTCTAAAATTACAGTAGTGCCGTGGTTTGTTCTGTAGGTTCAGTGAAACCACGGTACCATAATATTAATTACGGCCCTGCCGTAATCTGGTCTGAAGCCTTGATTTGTGTGAAAATTGACATGTAATCTCTTTTGGATGATGGTGATTCTTCAATGCATCTGAATTTGCTTGAAAATGCCTTAAAATAGTTCCTTTTTACCTGAAAATCCTCAAAAACCAGAAAAGTATAGATTCCGCAATATTTGATAAATAAGGCATAAGAATAAGCAAAAGAGCATGAATATGACATAAAAACACCTATCAAATGGCATAAAATTAACTATAAATTTTCGTGTCATCAAATACATTAGGCTCAAACTTTGCTTGTCCAGAAGCAAAATCAAAAATTGATCAAAGGATAAGACTTTCTTATGAAGAATAAATTTCTAAAATACAATCAATAATGAAACCTTTCACCAATTGTTTCAAAAAATTTCAAGTAAACATATCATCCTTTGAATTCAATCCTCAAGATCCACAACTTGATCAAATAAAACTTCGCAACTCGTATAATAACTAGAATTTCAATCTCAAGATTTCATCTAGTTTCAGTTCAAACCTATCATACTTTTGTTTACAAGAATAGGATTTCCAAGATCTTTCTCCACTTAGATTTATTTTTTTTTAAGTTCTTCCAATTTATGTATCGTTCACATTCTCTAATTCGATTACCACCTTTTTTCTGGTGATGAAGTTAGAGTACATTGATCACATAATCAATGTAATAGAACTCATATATTTTTGGTAGGAAGAATTTTACCAAAGATAGCGGAGTTAATGTGAAACAATTTCTCTCCATGGTATGTACCCACATAGATACATACTAATTTTCTTTTGACTTCAACTCTTAACTTTGGTACCACCGCAAATTAACACGGTGCCAAGACGAGGAGTCATTCTCTTGATTTTTCTTTTTCTCTTATTTTGACTTCAACCCATGTCTTTGGTACCACTGCCAACTTTGCGCAATGGCAAGTAAGGGAGTCTTCACTCTCTCAATTTGGGTCATGGAATCTTTCTTCCCAATAAATAGCAAATAGGATGAACATCATCTAAATTAATCAATCAACATCAATTCAAGAATCATACTTATATGCTAGTTTTATATAAAGAAGTTGCTTCACTTTTTAAACCAAGTTCATCAAATAACATGTTCACCCAAAATTTTATTCGTCAATCAATGAAAATTCCAATAGGCAGATATATATATATAAGAGAAATAAATTCGACACAATAGGTCAAGTACTATTCACAAACAAACACTTTCATCATCAAGAAAATCATTTTATCAAAAAATATTACTTCAGAATCGGAATACGTTTCAAGATAATCACAACAACAGGAATTGCATATACTCATTCATAATCAAAATTACACATGTCATCAATCATCAGTATGCACCAACATGGTGCTCAATGTCAACATAATATCAATCATTATACAACCCAATCGAATCCAACATCAATATCAGAATATTATACAACCAAATCGAATGATGAAACAGTCAAGCAAAAACAAGGTAAGATAGCATCGGTGGACACAAGAAGTTTGAATGAGTCATCCTTCCCTATAAACATATGAAAAATCAATAAGATAAGGAAAATGAAATGCAAATAAGTAAGGAAAAGGAATACTCAGAAAACTCTACTCATCAGCATCATATCCAATCTCCTCTATGTCCTCGGCGGCTGCATCCATAGGTTCATCCTACTGCCCTCCCTGGTCTCCACCATAGACTCCACCTCTCCTGGTGTCCTCAAAACGAAAACAATCATAGAGGAAATTCCCCATCTCCTCTATGTAGTTGCCTAGCTCTTCAACATCCTGGTGAATATGATCCATGGAGTGATGCAGCACCAACAAAGCAAACCAAATTTTGCTACTGCACATAAAGTTCCACGATCGACCTAGTTCTGTAGATGCGTTCCAAGTCACAAGTCTAATTCTGCACAAAATGTTCCTCAGGGGACCAGGCAACCAGTACCTCAGTGCATGGATTTTGGAGGCATCATCCAGGGCTCCGATCATCACAAGACTCCAGCTACAGCACCTCCTCCTCCATGCGAACTCTAGGGCCAAAGGATCCGATGATGGACGGCCAGATTGCCAGCATCGAGCTTCACGAGATCTGGCGCTCCGCCCTCTATTCCGCCCCATCCACAGCACTGATCATCGCCAAACTCCGGCTACGGGATCTCCTCATCGTCGCGAACTCATAGCCGAAAACAATCGGCCATCCGGCTGGTGGATCGCCGGAATGGAAAACTTCCCCGATTCCTAGCTTCCGCCGCCGTCCGCTCTATTCTCGGACAGGCACACCACGAAGGGATGCCGGAAGCTGTTGGGGTATGCCCTTAAGGCTAATGTTTGAGGCCTTGGGATTCTATCAGTATCATGTATATAAACTCTTATGTTTATAAAGGCAATGGTTGTTATTCAGTATGTTACATTGTCTGCTGCAATAAGTGTGCTTCTGAATAATGTCTCAATGCTGTTCAGCTAGGCTGACATGCTGTAATGTCCTTAGTCGAGATATCTTGGTGAACATGAGACAGCCTTGATATGATTGAGACTAATATGTGTTCTAATCTTATAGGATGCTTCGAGCATGGAATAAGATGTAGACTCATGGGTACATTGGATGTACTGGACAGACCCTACTAGGATATTCAATTGTTTGTCACAATGTGAATAATCCTTGTTTGCATCAAGTGGCACATGTCCTCTGACTTGAGATCACTTGTGTTTCTAAATGATGATTGTCATTGTTTTGAGGTAGTTCAATATCATTTGAAACATAATGGTTATAGACTATCTTGGATAATGATCATGAGTCAGGTTAGGGCACTAGTGATAGATATAGGATTGCCGTCTCCTTGTTTGGAGAGTGATGTTCTGAAGGGGCCCCCCTTGCATGAGATGATTGAGATAGTGTATGGCCATACCCTGATGACTATGTTCATCTGATCTAGTCATGCTCATCATATTGGAATAACAAGCTTGACACACTTGTCCAGTAAGAACATCCAGTGGCAAAGGAAACATGTATGCCTAGTGAAGTGGATTCACACTTGTGCTGTGGTTTGGGTGTAGTCTTGGAAGACTTTTTCCTTTATATCGGGAGACAGTGATGTGTTGCTAGATACCCCTCACTGATCGTGAAAACGTAAGTTATCGTTACCGACATTTAAAGGAAACCCTTAGGGTCGCACAATTTGGTGATATGGCTTACGTAAGTCAGATCGTGTGGACTGAATTGTTTTGGTTCAGTTTTAAAGGAGTTTAAACTCTGATTGTAAGTGAGATCTGATCTAATCATGTTTGATTGATTAGGGATTGAGATCGGTAAGCTTCGATCGAGAGAAGTGATGCTAGATCAGTGAGATCAGAAGCATCAAGAGATCAACGGTTAGATCTTGAACCATTTGGTTCAGAGAGAGATCTAGACCATGGCTTGGGTTGTTTTCGGTTTGGTCTTTGAACCAAAAGCATTAGACCAAATTCCATTGAACCGGTTCACATATGTGCGAACGGTTGGTTCAAGGTGAAAGCGTTTTAGGGCGGTTTGCTTTGAGTGGGCGATAGCTTCATGACTTTCCATATTGGGAAATCATGTAACGCCTCATCTAAGAAAACGCCTCAACGCATGTTGTCTTCTTGCTTGGTCGTCTATCCATTCGCGTAGAGGTTGGTCTCGACGACAAGAAGGAGAGCTTCATCGCCCTAGCCGAAAGTGTATTTCCATCTCCTTCATACGACAAGAGCCTTGAAGCCTTGCTAGCACAAGGAACACAAGGAGTAGCCATCATCTTCTTGTGTGTGCCACCTTTGGAGGAAAGCCCTTTCGCAATCTTACTTCCAAGGCACCATCCAATCTAATGGCGTTGGTATGAACTTCCTCTTGATCCATTCAATCATTTGAAGTTGATCATAAGAATATATTACATGCGATTTTGTTGAAACCCTAGCATCCCATGCGAAAATGTTATATGCGCCACACTTAGGGTTTCACCCCCTTGCGCTCCCCCTTGAAGGGGACTTTTCAATTGGTATCAGAGCGTAGGTTCTTATATGTTCTTATGATTGCTTTGTGTGATCCATGTATGCTTGATGCTTAGATCTAAGATTTCTCTTCATGCGATTATACTAGTTGATAGTATGTTCATGTTGCGCATGTATGAGATTTAGTTATGTTGGCGCTAGTATGATAGTTGCACATGTTGTTCTTGATGTTTTCACAAAAACTTGATGACTTGCGCGTTTACTAGATCTAAGAGGCGCTTACTATAAACCCTTAGACGGGTTGATGGGGTTGAAAGCATCATCTAGTATAGATGAAATTAGTCTGATCAGACCATCTGACAGCCTAGATGGATCGACCAGATGGCACCTGATGTAGGAGAGAGCCATGTCTGCCTCACAAGGGCCGTCCGGACATGTATGTCTGCCTCACAAGGGGCGTCTGGACATAAGCGACCCATGCCTGCCTCATTCGGCGCGTCTGACATGTTCGCCCCCCTCCCCTACAACACTAAGGACCGGCGGAGCTCCACCGATCCCCTCGAGGTTAGGCATCCCAGAGACCTAACCCGCAAGGTCCAGGGTGTCGAATCCTGGCACAGTTATACCCCATGCCTGGGCTGTGCAAATTTCGTCTGCAGCAGGATTCGAACCCTCGACTTGGCCTTCACAAACCAAGTCCCTCTAACCATTGAGCCTTTTATGATGTAGGAGAGAGCCATGTCTGCCTCACAAGGGCCGTCCGGACATGTATGTCTGCCTCACAAGGGCCGTCTGGACATAAGCGACCCATGCCTGCCTCATTCGGCGCGTCTGACATGCTCGTCTTCAGCAATGCAAAATGGAAGTTCTCCAACGTCTCCTTGCTGCCGACGTTCATCTTCAACCAAAATGGAAGCTTCAACGTCTACACCAGCTCCTCACGTGGAAGCCTCAAATGGAAATCGCAACGTTCCTCTGCAGCAACGTCTCTCCCAATCTTCTCCTATATGTATCAAAGCTTGAACCTTGTAAAGACAGATTTTGCAGATTTGTTGAATGGAAATGGTTTTCGTTTTCAATCGGATGTCTCCGATCTTCTTCTCCTCTGAGGCGCTTGTGTCGCCTATCCTTCCCCTCACCTCCTTCTAGGGCCGAGCCCTCCCTCTTCCCTTCTTCTCTACAAGCTTCTTCCTCCGAAACCTACGCTCCCAGCCAACCAGTTACGTGTTCACAAGAATTCCAGAAGTTCGCGACCTTGCCGCCGACGATCCACCGGCCGGATCTCCACAAGACTTCGGCCACCACTCCCCCTCCCCAAGACGAAGTCACAGCCACCGTCATCCATCCATCCGACTCTCCGATCACCGGAATCGAACTTCCGTTCGAATCCCCTGCTCTCGCCAGCCTTCCGTCCCTACTTCCGCCTTTCATCGTCGTCCGCCTCCGACCGGCCACCATCCGCATCCAAACTCCGCCCACGACGTATCAACAACCCCAACAACCTCCAGTTATAGCAGGTTTGGATTTGGTCCATCACCGGACGTCCGGCGACGCCCCCTGTTCTGTCCGCGCGCTTCCCCTGTTCTGCTGAGCAGCGCATCTCCGCCTTTCGACGCTGTCCTCCTCGGACCAGCCACCGTCCGTCTCAAAACTCCGGCCACCCCTCCAACACCTTCACAAGGACTTCCAGTTGCAGCAGGTCCGGCGATCGTGCACCACCGGACGAGCGCCGACGATCCCAGCCTTCTTGCGCAACTTCCCCTGTTTCTGAATCCATTGCGTGCTGCATTTTGTTTTGGTCAAAATAATAATCTGACTAAGCCTTTTCTTGCAGATATCTTAAGCAACCAGCACAACGAAAACCTTGAACTTTGATGCCATTACGAAGAACTCATCTTGATCTATCATTTGGATAACTTGGCTCAGTCTAACAGCGCATGGATCATCCTGGGAGACATGACATCTTTTCTTATCTGAGTAACTTCTGCAGTTGTTTCAATCCTGACTAGACTACTTTGTGCAGGTTTTTAACATACTCGGAGAAGCCTTCAGCTCTGATCCTTGTATCCAATAGCAAGATCTGAACCTTCTCTATCATTTGGATCAGTTGGGACAGATTAAGATTGAACAGATAAACCTACGAGATGGTGCAACTTTTGATGAATGATATATTTCTGCACCAGTTTTATTCTTTAATCTGAATAGTTGTTTTGCCTTTGATGTCCTTATTACTTGACAGATCTTCAATCTGCAATTCTTATACGATTTAAAAGAACAAGTTTTGGTCTACATCTTGGTTTAATTAGTTTGAATTTTTGATTTATGGATTTTCCTGCAACATATGTCTACTTTTTGTAAATGATTAAAGTTGCTCAGGAATTCTAATAGCTATTTTCTCGCTGCATTCTGAATTTTGACTTTTTTTAAAAATCCCAAAAATAAATAACTGAATTTTGCATCAGTAGTTTTACTCCACGCTTCCCCCCTACATCAGTTTGGTATCAGAGGCAGGTTTGTGAGCAACTCTTGTCTGCCCACACGATCCTTGCTTTGTTCTTTGCACAAAAAAAAAAAATGTTAGTTCTGGTTTTCATGGTTTATTGCTTATTGCTTTTGCATGTTTTGCTAATTACTTGCATTTAAAAAAAAAAAAAAATTTATTCTTAGTTTATGCTTTCATGTTTTGTTGCCTTCATTGCTTCTGCATGTTAGTTAAGTTATTTGCTCTTTATTGATTAGAAAAAAAAAATTGCTTGCATTAAACAATTTGCCAAAGAAAACTGCATAAATTTGCCAAAGAAAACTACATTTGAATTTTTGCAAAGTTCTAATTAATTCTGCACACTACTGCATCTTCTCGCAAGTTTTGATCAGCCTTTCTAAATTCTGCACTTGTACTCCACTCTCGGTTCTTTAAATTCTGCAGTTTTGAACCATTAAAATTCTGAGATTCCTGATTTGTTTTCACCCTATCGCTGCACATTATCTATATCAAATTGCAGGCTATTGAAATATACTCTATATGCTGAATTCTGCACTTCATTTCTGAATATTAACATCTGGGTTTTTTCAGCTTTGTGAATCTGAAATTTGCAGCTTGAAATTCGCAGCCTGCAACACTTAATCCCTATCAAACTGCAGCTACTTTTACCACCAATATATCTCAGCTTGGACACCTATGAGTGCAGCCTTGACATAGTGATTTTGATGCTAAATTAGGATTATAAATTCTGCATTTGATTTCTGAATTCTGTTTTTTTCAGCCTTGTTCAAACTGTTGCCATCAACTTGCTGCAATCAATTCTGATTTACTGCTGGGTTTTGTTTATAATTTTGCACTAAAACAATAGTCTTTTCCTGCTTGCTAAGTTTCTTGTTTTATCATGCGTCGGTATAATCAAAGAGACTTAATCTTTTCTAGAGATGGATATCAAAGACTCACCCTTAGACCTAATAGTTTTACAACTCATGTTTGGTGTAATGGTTATAAAGGTAAAACTATTATAGATCATCAAGTTAAGTATAATTTTATATCTATTGATGCCCTTGAACAATTTGGTCTCACCAAAGATAAACATCATAACCCTTACTACATAACTTGGGACAATCATGAGTTTATCACTGTAGTTGACCACCAATGTCTAGTTCCTATTCAATTAGATGGTATGAAAATCAAAATATGGTGTGATGTTATAGGACTAGATGATTTTGATATCTTAATAGGTGATGAATTCCTTCATTATTACCAAGCCTATCATTATAGAGAACCATGGTGTTATAGTATCATATTTAGAGGTTTAGAACATATCATCTATCCTAAGAGCCTAGAGTCAAAGGACTATGATCGTCTTGATAAGTTAGGGGAGCAGATTAAACAAATGTATGAAGAGTATAAGAGACAAAAGGAGCAATCCATGCAAAAAGAAGATGAAAGTTCAACCCCTTTAGAACTTGAGCAAACCTTAGAGTCTACATTAGAGATTAATCCATGTCTTGATGAAACCATTGAAATTGAAGTAGCAAGACATGAAGAGCCAAACCATCAAGTAGAACCAATGCCTTCACCTTCAATTTTAGGGCCAAAACTTTTACCTTCAATTTTAGGGCCCATACCCATAGGTTCTCAACTTGATCTTAGCACTACTATTAGAGAGCCTAAAGCTGAGCCCAAACCCATAGGTCTTCTTGAACCATGTCTTGAACCTAAGTTAGAACCTTTTGAGCTAGACCTGGATCCTAATCCTCAACCTTTAGGTCAACCCCTAGACTTAGAAAATCTTTTCCAGGACCCTATGATCATTGAATCTTGTCTTTTAGGTCCTTCTACCCACACCCTTAAGCCTCCTTTAGGATCAAAAGAAAAGAATGAACCCAAACGTGATTTGCTCTTTACACTTAATGATGTTGAGCACGTTGATTTCATCATTCCTTGTTCTCTTATAAGTCCTATGATTTTCTATGACAAACTTACTAATGAGTACGGCCGAGAAAGGGAATTCAATGCAGGTACCCTTGATATGCAGCTTAGATCGTGGACAAGGAACAACAAGACAAGATGTTGTGATGCTAACAACATTTTGAAGATTCAGATCCTAGAGGAACAACTAGCTCTTGCCTCTCAAAAATTTCTCCATCGCCACAAGAACAATTCTTCGGGGAAGAATTTTTTTCACCCGGGGAGAAATGATGGGGGCAGAGATCACAGGCCAAGAAGGTACAAATGGAGTTTACGATTGCCATAGACGAAGGCTTAAAGTCTTGCGAATAAGCTAGCAAACTCACTTATAAAGCTAGCTCAATAATTAGTAGATGACTACGTCAACCCCTCAATAAACTCAAGACATTCAAGCTCATAAGTTGCGGGAATCAATTCCAAAACGTGACCTGCATCAACGGCAAACCAAACAAATCATGCGTCAGCTAGCTAAAGCTCTTGTGACACGCCAGCCAGTGTCAACTTCAGTCAACACTCAACGCTGCAAATATGGAAGCTGCAGCGAAGGAAATCTTCAACGTTTTCCCCCCTTGCTGCTCAAGATGGAAGCTGCAACGTTCACATCTGCAGCCAACGCTCACCTTCAGCGCTGCAAAGATGGAAGCTCTCCAACGCACGCTTGCAGCCAACGCTCGTCTTCAGCAATGCAAAATGGAAGTTCTCCAACGTCTCCTTGCTGCCGACGTTCATCTTCAACCAAAATGGAAGCTTCAACGTCTACACCAGCTCCTCACGTGGAAGCCTCAAATGGAAATCGCAACGTTCCTCTGCAGCAACGTCTCTCCCAATCTTCTCCTATATGTATCAAAGCTTGAACCTTGTAAAGACAGATTTTGCAGATTTGTTGAATGGAAATGGTTTTCGTTTTCAATCGGATGTCTCCGATCTTCTTCTCCTCTGAGGCGCTTGTGTCGCCTATCCTTCCCCTCACCTCCTTCTAGGGCCGAGCCCTCCCTCTTCCCTTCTTCTCTACAAGCTTCTTCCTCCGAAACCTACGCTCCCAGCCAACCAGTTACGTGTTCACAAGAATTCCAGAAGTTCGCGACCTTGCCGCCGACGATCCACCGGCCGGATCTCCACAAGACTTCGGCCACCACTCCCCCTCCCCAAGACGAAGTCACAGCCACCGTCATCCATCCATCCGACTCTCCGATCACCGGAATCGAACTTCCGTTCGAATCCCCTGCTCTCGCCAGCCTTCCGTCCCTACTTCCGCCTTTCATCGTCGTCCGCCTCCGACCGGCCACCATCCGCATCCAAACTCCGCCCACGACGTATCAACAACCCCAACAACCTCCAGTTATAGCAGGTTTGGATTTGGTCCATCACCGGACGTCCGGCGACGCCCCCTGTTCTGTCCGCGCGCTTCCCCTGTTCTGCTGAGCAGCGCATCTCCGCCTTTCGACGCTGTCCTCCTCGGACCAGCCACCGTCCGTCTCAAAACTCCGGCCACCCCTCCAACACCTTCACAAGGACTTCCAGTTGCAGCAGGTCCGGCGATCGTGCACCACCGGACGAGCGCCGACGATCCCAGCCTTCTTGCGCAACTTCCCCTGTTTCTGAATCCATTGCGTGCTGCATTTTGTTTTGGTCAAAATAATAATCTGACTAAGCCTTTTCTTGCAGATATCTTAAGCAACCAGCACAACGAAAACCTTGAACTTTGATGCCATTACGAAGAACTCATCTTGATCTATCATTTGGATAACTTGGCTCAGTCTAACAGCGCATGGATCATCCTGGGAGACATGACATCTTTTCTTATCTGAGTAACTTCTGCA
The DNA here is from genome assembly GCA_027563935.2 of Costus lasius. Classification (NCBI taxonomy): domain Eukaryota; kingdom Viridiplantae; phylum Streptophyta; class Magnoliopsida; order Zingiberales; family Costaceae; genus Costus; species Costus lasius. The sequence goes on along the minus strand of CM050454.1, from coordinate 55,672,827 downwards.
GTTGTTTCAATCCTGACTAGACTACTTTGTGCAGGTTTTTAACATACTCGGAGAAGCCTTCAGCTCTGATCCTTGTATCCAATAGCAAGATCTGAACCTTCTCTATCATTTGGATCAGTTGGGACAGATTAAGATTGAACAGATAAACCTACGAGATGGTGCAACTTTTGATGAATGATATATTTCTGCACCAGTTTTATTCTTTAATCTGAATAGTTGTTTTGCCTTTGATGTCCTTATTACTTGACAGATCTTCAATCTGCAATTCTTATACGATTTAAAAGAACAAGTTTTGGTCTACATCTTGGTTTAATTAGTTTGAATTTTTGATTTATGGATTTTCCTGCAACATATGTCTACTTTTTGTAAATGATTAAAGTTGCTCAGGAATTCTAATAGCTATTTTCTCGCTGCATTCTGAATTTTGACTTTTTTTAAAAATCCCAAAAATAAATAACTGAATTTTGCATCAGTAGTTTTACTCCACGCTTCCCCCCTACATCAGCACCTGTGCGCAAGCACGAGGTGGCTATAGGTCGATTGCATCACAGGCATGTAGCGAGGTCTGGTTGAGACAACCAGTGAACACACATGAGTTAGGCCCGGGGTCACACCCGCTTGCCAGAACTCATGTTGGCTGTTCAGCCCTTGGCGCATGCATGGTTGACCATTAGGTCAACTCGAGTCAGTTAGGACTTGGTGCATGCAAGGGCATGGATCTAACTAGATTGATGAGTGGATCCCTATCAATGGACCGTTGTAAGGTTGTAGGGCACATAAGAAAATTAAAATTGATGCCAATGGGTTTTCAAAATTTTATTTTCTTTGTAATGGATCACATGTTGATTGAATGATGCCATGATGCTTGTTTATTTAATCTTATGTGGGTTGCCCTTTTAATGTGTGCTGTGCTGGGGCCTGCGAGCCTGGTAAATTATTATTTTCGTGATCTGCGAATCACTTTTTAATTAATTTATTGTATAATTGACCTGCGAGTCAAGCTTGTCTAGATAGATTAAAATGTATTTTAATTAGACAAGAGCACAAAAGCACACATCGCAGAGGCGCATTCAGCTGGTGGGTGCACCTGAGCTGCATTGAGCGCTAGGGCCCTGGGTTGGACCAGATGAGATGCAAAAGACCCAAGAAGAGCAAGTGAAGACTTAAGTTGATTTAAGGTCTTACTTAGGCTCTATGGGCTTTTACCACATAAGATCCATGCTTTCTTTTATTTTCAAATACTTAGAATTGCATGAGTTATTTATCTTCTCCTATAGCCATAGGATTTGCCTGATAGTAAGAAGATAAAAGACCGTTAAAATCCAACGCTAAAATATCAAGCACGTAATGCCTTCTGACGCGAAACCTCACTGTTCTGACTATCGTTGGAGCCGTGTTGTACCCACTCAGTGGGCACGTCCATCTATCTTCAGACGGTGTGTGATTTCACCTGCGTGTTACAGAGAAGGGATTTATCGCTTCTCGTTGCTCAGCATAGCACGTGGTGGTCCAGGGAGTAGGTCAGGTCAGCTTGACCATGTAGGCTACATATGGGGCATATGGTAGCTACATGGAGGCAGCCATCTGTGGGGTCAGAGACTGTGTTGTACCAACTCAGTTGGCACAGTCTGCTGGATTGCCCAGATGAAGGGGAATCGCACGGGTTGGCGATTGGCAGGGAATGCCTACCAGAAATTAGTGCTTGTACTCTCTGTGCATCTTATCTCGCCTGAGCGGGACGCGGAGACCAAGTATGAACTCTGGATCCCATCTCACTAAAAGAGTGTTACTCTTTCGGGCTGTTTTGCTGGATTTTTTAGCCAGATAAAATAGTGAGAAAAAGAATCTTTCTTAAGTCCTGGATTGATTCTTAACATTGATACTGACCTTGCTGTTCTTGCATTGTTGTAGATTCCTGCAGCAACGAACACCATGAGCTTCAATGTGCGATCCCTACTGGAAAGGGAGAAGTTTGCTGGGCCAAACTTCTCAGACTGGTACGGACACCTTAAGATCGTTCTTAAGGCAGAGAGGAAACTGTATGTCCTCGAGACGGCTATACCGCCTCAACCCGCTGCGAACGCCGCAAGGGCGGTTCGGGATGCCTATGAAAAGCATGTCAATGATAGCATTGATGTCGCTTGCCTGATGCTAGCGTCTATGACGCCACCACTGCAGCGTCAGCATGAGGATATGACTGCTATAGAAATTATAGCAAACCTCAAGATGCTGTATGCTGCACAGGCGAGGACTGAGCGCTATAATTTGACCAAGCTTTTCTTTCAGAGCAAACTGGCTGAAGGGAGCCCAGTGAGAGCTCAAGTGCTCAAGATGATTGGGCACAAGGAGGCTCTGGAGAAACTGGGGCATACCATCAATCAGGAGCTTGCTGTAGACATTATTCTGCAGTCTCTCCCGCCCTCTTTCGATGCGTTCATTATTAACTTTAATATGAACAAAATCGATTGTACTCCGGCAGAGCTGCTGAATATGCTCTTGACTACTGAGGAGACTCTGAAGGGAAAGCCTTCAACCTCTGTCTTAATGGTTCCTTCCAGGAACAAGAAGAAGGGGAAGAAGGGCAAAGCCCCTGTCAAGAACTACAGTAAGGCTCTGAAACAAAAGGTGAAGCGGTCGAAGGACAACAGGTGTTTCCACTGTGGCCAGCTGGGTCACTGGAAAAAGGACTGTAAAGCGCTCCAAGGAGACAAGAAGGGAAGCATCGCTTCTGGCTCAGGTATATTTGTGACTGAGGTCATGATATCTTCTTCTTCTATTTCATGTGTGTTGGACACTGCATGTGGAGTTCACATTTGTTCAAATGTACAGGAACTCAAGAGAAGAAGACAGGTGGGACAGCATGAGGTGGACCTACGCGTTGGAAACGTGGCACGGGTTGCTGCTGTTGCTGTAGGGGATTATTACATCTCATTACCATCTGGCATTGTATTTGTAAGATCCAAGGATCTTAAGTCCTGGTAAGCATTATTTGGATTTAAATAAAATCATTAGCTGTGATATTTTATTATGATTTAAGTAAAATTATTGGATGCTAATTAACTGGCTTATTGATTGTTTAATTGTAATTATTTGATTTGAGTCTATTTGGTTGTTAGTTTATTGTAAATTAATTAGAGATTATTTATTTGATTATTGGTTGTTAATTTATGATAAATTATCATTGGTTGTTCATGATAAATTAATTAGGATTTATGGGTTGTAAATTATTAGTTAATTAATTAAATCCTTATTGGATTTGCGCTTAAGTGAATTAATTAATTGGATGTTAATTTAAATTCATATTGGATTTTCACTTAAACCATGGGTTATTGGGTTTGCAATAATTAGATTTAAAATTCGAAATTATTAGTTAAATGGGTTAAACCCTATTTGAATTAATTGATTAATGGGTTTAAAATTTAAAAACCCAAAGTTTAAGTGGTAATATCGGCTAGGGTGGAGATTTTGGCGTTTTTCTTTAGCTTGGAGAAAAATTAAGGTGGCGGCTTGAAGAGTTGGCGATTCTTGAAACCTTGGGCGATCTTCTTCTTCATCTTCCTTCTCTCTTGGAGTCTTTGGTGTTGGAAGTGTTTCCTTCCTTTGGTGGCGATTCTTGGTAGAACTTCAAGCCTTAGACGAATTGTTTTTGGAGAGTTTTCACCTTGGTATTCACGGTTAAGAGGTGAGTGGGGTGTCTAATCGATTTCTATCTATTTGTTTGTGTTAATTGATGTGTTAGATGATATATTTGCTTGTTGGAAATCTTACCATGCTAAAACCGAAATTCAAGACTTCACCATCATGAAAACCGAATTTTGTAAAGTTGATTATATCATGAAAACCGAATTTTACAAAGGTGATTATATGATGACTATTTAACCGAAAATTTGTATGAAATTTAAGGTATTTTTATAGGAATTTTGGTAGCATTAAATCATAGAATTTTGAGTATGAAATTCTTGTTAATTATAGTTAAACCGAAATCAATTTTGGTAACATTAAATCAATGATTTTTGTAGCAGGTATGAAAACCGAAACCTTGTTAATTGTAGTTAAACCGAAATCTTGATAATATGTATGGAAGCCGAATTTGATGTTTTTAGTTAACATGTATGTGGTAGTTGTTTGAGAAATTGTTTGAGAAATTGTTTGAAAATTTTAAGTTGATTTTATAAGTATATGGTTATATACTTAGGACTATGTTGAGAAATTGTTTGAGAAATGTGAGTGATAACATAGCAAGTTTTGACTGAACTAATTAGCATGAAATCTAAGGACTACACTATTTGAATATGAAATATTATGTGATATGTTATGAGATTTTTGGAATAATATGTGTTATGTGATAGGTGATGTGAATTTGGAATAATATGTGTTATGTAACGGGTTATGTGAATTTGGAATATTATGTGGTTATGTGACTTATGAAAATTATGTGGTTATGTGAATTCGGATATTATGTGATATGTGATGGTTAGGACTATGGCTAAGTGTAACCGGGTACTCATTGGATAGTCCTTATGTGTTATGTTAAGGGTTTGAATTTCAGCCCTGTATTTGATATGTGAGGAGGTTGATGTTCAGCCTGCCTATTATGATTATTGTGATGGGGGTTGATGTTCAGCCTGCCCGATATGATTTTGTGATGACTATCCTAGAGTCTAGTTGACACTTAGGAGTCCACCTTTGTGAAATATGAAATAAGATATGTCTGTTGTACAGTAGGAACCTTTTGGGAGAACGGGTTTTGACGCAAAGTGCCATGTCTTGGTCGGACAGGGGCCACCTCTTGATGTCATTACTCTTTTATGTTATGGGGTGATATAAGACGCAAAGTGCCATGTCTTGATCAGACAGGGGCCACCTCTTGATGTCATCACTCTCATTTTGTGATATGGGGTGTCGTAGAGCAAAGTGCCACGTCATGACCTGACGGGGGCCACCTCTTGAATCTACACACAATCCATCGATGTGTTATGGGGTGATAGAGCAAAGTGCCACGTCGTGACCTGGCGGGGGCCACCTCTTGATTCTACTCACTATCCATGTTTATGTGTTGCACGAGATTTTGCAGCTCCCAGTGCTTTGGCCAAGCCGGGTTAGACCATATTGGTCACTACTGATTATGCTGGACAACTAGGTTAATTAAGTATGGTGTGTTTAGTTGGTCTAGAATATATGTGTTTAATTGGTTTAGAGTAAAACTCTATAACCTGAGTTTGTTATATGCTAGTGTGTACATCTGACTGTCTATATGACTTCTGTTTCTTTATTTTGTTATATGTTGACATAATGTTCCTGTTAAAGATTTTTAAAATAATCTGCCTATATTTTTGAATGTATGTTCTGGATGGTCGATTTAGACTATCCACTCACTGGGCTGTGTAGCTCACCCCTCATTATTTTCAGGTGTAGAGCAGGGGCGCAGTTAGCATTATATGGATATTGTGATTTATGCTTAACGAACTTATGATGCCGGTTGTGGCCTTAATATATGAATTATGTGAACATATGCTGCCGAACTATATGAGTTATATGAACTATATGAATGATGTGAACTATGTGAATTGTGTTGCCGGTTATGGCAGTCTTATGAGTTTGATTTTTGTGTCACCGCGGGCTTCAGCCTGGTTTCGGTGTTTGGTATGAGTTTATAAAATCGACTTTGTGGTTTTGCTTTAAATTTCGAATCGAATCGTATTTATGCCATCGGATTTGATATAAATGTTGCCTTGCATATGTCTAGTGCAAGGATTGCGTGGTGGCAGGTACCTTTATGTGATTTATGAGATTTGTGTTTTGTGAATTTGTATGTATGGATTTATGGAAATTTTTCAGATCGTGTTTTCTTGAACTCGGTTTTACCTAGCATATGATCGATCTTATATGAAACATCCTGTACCGTTCATGAATTGTGTCATTAGTTTGGGGTTAAGATAACGGGATGTTACAGAATGGTATCAGAGCAGTTGGCTAGCTAAAACTTAGTTTGGGGGAAAACATGTTTGTGTATTGCTAGACACCTGATAGGTTTATGTTTGATTTCCTTACTATGGAATGTGTGTGTAGGAATTTAAGATGGCGCTATGCCTCACTTGTGAGTGAATTCCAAAAACTGGGTCCTAGTTCTTTTTATAGAGGCTCAGAATCCAGTACTGCTGAGAACTGGCAGTTGTGCTTGGAAAAGATTTTCCATGTCATGCGCTGCTCAGATGAGGATAAGTTATGTCTGATCACCTATATGATGCGTGCTGACGCAGATGAGTGGTGGAAGGGCGTGGTGAGACTTGCCGAAGAAAGACATGAGACTGTAGATTGGCCTTACTTCTTGTCTCGATTTAACGAGAAGTACTTCCCAGATAGTTTGGTGGAGGACCGAGAAGTGGCGTTTATTCACCTGGAGCAGGGTGATATGACTGTGGACCAGTATGAATTACAGTTCACGAAATTGGGAAAGTATGCTCCTCATCTGATAAACACTGAAAAGAGGAGAGCTACTAAGTTTCTCAGAGGTCTCAGATGGGACATTAGAGAGCAGGTTGGTGCTCAGCATTTGGAGACCTATGTTGAGACTGTTGGACGAGCACGCACCATTGAGAGATACATAGCTGAGAGGAGTTCTCATGTTGCCGTGGCAGTGGTTCCTGCAGCTGAGGCGGCGGTTCCTCAGTATGGCAGTGGCGGCAAGGGTAAGAAGTACCCTAAACATAAGGACTACAAGAAGAGCAGGTATAAGCCTTACTCCTACAAGGCACCGCAGCAGTCCAGGGATACACCGCAGCAGTTCAGAGTTGCCAGGGATGTAAGAAACAGTATCACAGAGGACCGGACTTGTAGTTATTGTGGGCTCAAGGGACATCTAGTGAAAGACTGCCATAAGAAGAATGGTGTATGTTTCAGGTGTAAGAAACCAGGGCACATGGTCAGGGACTGCAAAGAGCCTGAGATACAGCCTAGAGGCGCAGATAAGCCTACAGTCCAGACTAGAGTTTATGCTGTGGCTGAGAAGGATACACGAGCTTCCCGATCCGTAGTGGAAGGTACCTTATTTGTATTTGATCAGTTAGCTCGCATTTTATTTGATCCTGGTGCAAATTTGTCTTTTGTATCTGTTAAGTTTGCTGCATGTTTACCTGTGTTACCTAAGGTGATGAATTATGTTGTGTCTGTCAGTACTCCCTTAGGAAAGTCATTGTCTACAGACACTGTGTATGCTGATTGTGTGGTGCATGTAGAGGGTTATGAGTTTCTAGTGGATCTAATCCTTTTAGACATGCAAGACTATGATGTCATCCTAGGTATGGATTGGTTGTCTTCGCATCATGCCTCTGTGGATTGCTTTGAGAAAGTAATCACTTTAAATCTGCTAGATGGGAATCGGCTTTTTGTGAGAGGTCTAGTGTCAGACCAAGGACCGCATGTGATATCTTTCCTGCAGGCCAGGAAATTACTGGCTAGTGGATGCAAGGGTTATCTTGCGCATGTTAAGGTGCAGGATGATTCTACTTCTGATTTGACTCAGATGGCGGTGGTGAAAGAATTTCCTGATGTGTTCTCTGAAGAATTTTCAGGTTTACCACCAATTAGAGAAGTGGAGTTTGGCATTGAGTTGGCGCCAGGTACGGCACCTATCTCCAGAGCTCCTTATCGTATGGCTACTTCAGAGCTGGCCGAGCTTAAGAAACAACTGGAGGAATTGCTAGAGAAAGGGTATATCCGGCCTAGTGCTTCTCCCTGGGGAGTGTTGGGGTATGCCCTTAAGGCTAATGTTTGAGGCCTATGGGAATGTAACAAGTATCATGTAATAAACTCTATGTGTTTATAAAGGCATGGTTGTTATTCAGTTAGCTACATTGTCTGCTGCAATATATGTTCTTCTGAATAATGTCTCAAAGCTGTTCAGCTGGGCTGACATGCTATTATGTCCTTAGTCGATATATCTTGGTAAACATGAGACAGCCTCGATATGGTTAAGACTAATATGTGTTCTAATCTTATAGGATGCTTCGAGCATGGAATAAGATGTAGACTCATGGGTACATGGGATGTACTGGACAGACCCTACTAGGATGTTCAATTGTTTGTCACAATGTGAATATTCCTTGATTAAGACAAGTGGCACATTTCCTCTGACTTGAGATCACTTGTGTTTTCTAAATGATGATTGTCATTGTTTTGAGGTAGTTCAATATCATTTGAAACATAATGATTATAGACTATCTTGGATGGTGAGCTTGAATCAGGTTAGAGCACTAGTGATAGACATAGGATTGCCGTCTCCTTCTTTAAGGAGTGTGATGTTCTAAAGGGGCCCCCTGGATGAGATGATTGAGAGAGTGTATGGCCATACCCAGGTGACAGTGCTCATCTGTTCTAATCATGCTCATCATATTGGAGTTACGAGCTTGACAGGCTTGTCCAATAAGAACATCCAGTGGCAAAGGAAATATGTATGCTTTGTGAATTGATTCACACTTGTGCTGTTTTTGGGTGAAGTCTTGGAAGACTCTTTCCTTGATATCGGGAGACAGTGATGTGTTGCTAGATACCCCTCACTGGTTGTGATAATGTAAATTATCGTTACCGATGTTTTAAGGAAACCCTCAGGGTCGCACAATTGATGATATGGCTTACTTAAGTCAGATCGTGTGGACTGAATTGTTTCGGGTTCAGTTTAAAGGGATTTAATCTCTGATTGTGAGTGAGATCTGGTCTGATCATGTTTGATTGATTAGGGCTTGAGATCGGTAAGCTTCGATCGAGAGAAGAGATGCTAGATCGGTCAGATCAGGAGCATCATAGAGATCAACGGCTAGATCTGGAACCTTAGGGTTTTAATATGATCTAGGCCATGTCGTTTGGTTTATTTGGTAATTGAACCAAAATTAAATTAAACCAAAATGGTTCAAGCATTGGCGACAAGTTCACTTGGCGTGAACATGTTGGGCGGTTAGTGGTGCTATTTTTAGCCACCATGATCTCCACTTGGAGACACTCACGTTCGAAAGAGAGTGCTCTCTCTATTCTCGCCACTTGAACGCATTCCTCTAGTTTTTCCGTGGGTGACGACGCCTTGGATTTGGAGGAGAAATCGGCAAAGAAAAGATCTCTTCATCCCTTTCTCATTTTCGATCAAAGACTTCTTTGGATCTTGCTAGCACAAGGATCGCAAAGAGGAGTAGGCGACATCAACTGTGTGCGTCACCTCTGGAGAAGATCTGCTTTGATCTTTGCTTCCTAGGCGCCATTCGAAATGGCTATGGTATGAGTTTTATCTCTTACATGCAATCGTTTCCATTTGGTTGATCATATCACATGAACCGATTCTTGAAACCCTAATCCGCTGCCCAAAAAATTTTATGCGCCACTGCCTAGGGTTTTCGCTCCCCCTAGAAGGGGACCCCCCTTAGTTTAAGGGGTACTTTCAATTGGTATCAGAGCCTGATGTTTCATGCTTGTTTATGATTGCCATGATATGTCATATGATCCATGTATGCGCATTATAATAGATCTATAGGTTACATGCGATTATCTAAGTTGGCGAAAATTCATGATTTGTATAGATGTTATTTTCTCCATTGCGCATGTTGTTGTTGGCGCATGTTTTTGTAAGTTTTTCTAAAACCTTGATCACATGCGCGTTTCACCTTAGATCTAATGCTCCTACATTAAACCCTTAGATGGGTTATTAGGGTTGAAGTCACCCCCTAGGTTAGATCCAAACATGTCTGATCAGACTATCTGACAGCCTGAATGGGTCGACCAGTTAGCACCTTGGCGCATGCCTGTGGTGGCTATAGGTCGACTGCAGACAGGTGTGTAGCGATGTCTGATTGAGACAACTGATGAACGCACCTGAGTTAGGCCCGGGGTCACGCCCGCTTGCCAGACCTCAGTGTGGTCGTTCAGCCTTGGTGCATACATGGTTGACCTTTTGGTCGACTCAAGTCAGTTAGGACTTGGTGCATGCTAGGGCAGTGGATCTGACTAGGTTGGATGAGTGGATCCCTAGTAATGGACCATTGTAAGGTTGTGGGGCAAATAAGGAAAAATTAAAAAAAAAAAAAATCGATCCCAAGGGGTTTTTTAAAAATTTATTTTTCCTGACTGGATCACATGATGGTTGTTGCATCTGCTTGTTTATTTAGTCTTATGTGGGCTGCCCGTTTTTAATGTGTGCTGTGCTGGGGCCTGCGTGCCTGGATTATATGTTGTAAATTAATTTTCTTTATGTGATCTGCGTATCACAATTTTAATTAATTTATAATGTGAAAGTGACCTGCGTGTCACTCTTGTCTAGATAGTTAAATTTGTAATTTAATTAGACAAGAGCACAATGCACACTTGGCAGAAGCGCATGCAGCAGTGGCTGGACCAGGTGGGAGGTCTAGGGTTCGACCCTAGGACCAGGCGCAAATTCCTGGTGGGCGCACCAGAGCTGCAGTTGGCGCTTGGGCCCAGGTTTGGGCCAGATGAGCAGCTAAAGACCCATAAAGAGCAAGTGTAGACTTAAGTTAGGTTAATGTCTCACTAGGGCTATGGGCTTTTACCACAAAAGACACATGCTTTCTTTTATTGCTTTATATTAGAATTGCATGAGTAAATTTATCTTCTGCTATCACCATAGGAATTGCATGATAGGCAAGAAGATAAAAGACCGTTAAAATCCAACGATTAAATATCAAGCTCGTAAGCCTTCTGACGCGAAACCTCACTGTTCTGATTATCGTTGGAGCCGTGTTGTACCCACTCAGTGGGCACGTCCATCTATCTTCAGACGGTGCGGGATTACACCTGTGTGTTACAGAGCAGGGATTTATCCCTTCTCGTTGCTCAGCATAGCACATGGTGGTCCAGGGAGTAGGTCGGGTCAGCTTGACCGTGTAGGCTACATATGTGGCGCATATGGTAGCACATGGAGGCAGCCATCTGTGGGGTCAGAGATTGTGTTGTACCAACTCAGTTGGCACAGTCTGCTGGACTGCCCAGATGAAGGGGAATCGCACGGGTTGGCGATCGGCAGGGACTGCCTACCAGAAACTAGTGCTTGTACTCTCTGTGCATCTTATCTCGCCTGAGCGGGACGCGGAGACCAAGTATGAAATCTGGATCCCATCTCACTAAAAGAGTTCTACTCTTTCGGGCTGTTTTGCTGGATTTTTCACGCCTGATAAAATAGTGAGAAAAAGAATCTTTCTTAAGTCCTGATTGATTCTTATACATTGATACTGACCTTGCTGTTCTTGCATTGTTGTAGATACCTGCAGCAACGAACACCATGAACTTCAATGTGCGATCCCTACTGGAAAGAGAGAAGTTTGCTGGGCCGAACTTCTCTGACTGGTTTGGACACCTTAAGATCGTTCTTAAGGCAGAGAGGAAACTGTATGTCCTCGAGACGGCGATACCGCCGCAGCCCGCTCCGAACGCCGCAAGGGCGGTTCGGGAAGCCTATGAAAAGCACGTCAATGATAGCATTGAGGTCGCTTGCCTGATGTTAGCGTCTATGACGCCACCGCTGCAGCGTCAGCATGAGGACATGTCGGCTAGAGACATGATTACAAACCTCAAGATGTTGTATGCTGCACAGGCGAGGACTGAACGCTATAATTTGACGAAGCTCTTCTTTCAGAGCAAACTGGCTGAAGGGAGCCCAGTGGGAGCTCACGTGCTCAAGATGATTGGGCACAAGGAGGCTCTAGAGAAACTGGGGCATACCATCAACCAGGAGCTTGCTGTGGACATTATTCTGCAGTCTCTCCCGCCATCATTCGACGCGTTCATTATTAATTTTAATATGAACAAAATCGATTGTACTCCGGCAGAGCTGCTGAATATGCTCTTGACCACTGAGGAAACTCTGAAGGGTAAGCCTTCAACCTCTGTCTTGATGGTTCCTTGTAGGAACAAGAAGAAGGGGAAGAAGGGCAAGGCCCCGGTCAAGAATTACAGCAAGGCTCTGAAGCAGAAGGTGAAGCGGTCTAAGGAATACAGGTGTTTCCACTGTGGCCAGCTGGGTCACTGGAAAAAGGACTGTAAAGCGCTCCAAGGAGATAAGAGGGGAAGCTTTGCTTCTGGCTCAGGTATATTCGTGACTGAGGTCATGTATTCTTCTTCTGTATCATGGGTGTTGGACACTGCATGTGGAGTTCACATTTGTTCAAATGTGCAGGAACTCAAGAGAAGAAGGCAGGTGGGACAGCATGAGGTGGACCTACGCGTTGGAAACGGGGCACGGGTTGCTGCTGTTGCTGTAAGAGACTACTTCATTACTTTACCATCTGGAATTGTATTGGAACTAAACAGTTGTTATTTTGTTCCCAGTATAACTAAAAATATTATCTCCATTCCTGCTCTTGTCAGGAAGGGGTTTTCCTTTGAATGCAATATTTCAAAGTGTGTTTTGTCATATGATAATATTGTTTATGCAACTGGTTCAATTAATAATGGGTTATTCATGTTGGACATGGAAAGTTCTATACAGAATGTTGATATTAAGAAAGCCAAGTATGCTGATGACAGCACCTTGCTATGGCATAGTCGTTTAGGCCATATTAACGAGAAACGCATTAAGCGGTTGCATGATCATGGACTGCTGGGATCATTCTCCTATAAGGAGATTGATACATGCAAAGCTTGTTTGATGGGTAAAATGACGAAGTCACCTTTTCCTAATAAAGGTCAAAGGGCTTCAGGTTTACTTGACCTCATACACAGTGATGTGTGTGGGCCATTTAGTAAACATGCCAGAGGTGGCTATCAGTACTTCATTACATTTACTGATGATTTCAGTAGATATGGGTATGTCTATCTGATGAGACATAAGAGTGAATCTTTTGACAAGTTCAAAGAGTTCAAGAATGAAGTACAAAATCAGCTAGGCCGTAATATCAAGGCACTTCGCTCAGATCGAGGTGGTGAATACCTAAGTCATGCATTTACTGACTATCTAAAGGAGTGTGGGATTATCTCACAGCTCACTCCACCAGGAACACCGCAATGGAATGGTGTGTCCGAGAGGAGAAATAGAACGTTACTTGATATGGTTCGTTCTATGATGAGTCAGGCTACTCTTCCATACTCCTTTTGGGGTTTTGCGCTGGAAACAGCTGCAAAGGTACTAAACCGAGTGCCATCCAAGGCAGTTTCAAAGACGCCATATGAGTTATGGTATGGGAAACAGCCGAGCTTGACATTTATCAGGATCTGGGGTTGCGAGGCTTATGTTAAAAAGCTCGCCTCTGGGAAACTAGAGAGCAGATCTGACAAATGTATCTTTGTCGGTTACCCTAAGGAAACTAAGGGTTATTATTTCTTCGATCCCAATGAGAACAAGGTTTTTGTTGCTCGGACGGCCATATTTCTTGAGAAGGAGTTTCTTCTGCAAGAGGCCAGTGGGAGAGAAATAAAGCTGGATGAGAATCCAGAAGAAGGACAAAGTGATCAAGCACAGTTGGATGAGCCTGAGCCGGTTGAACAGGTTATTGAACAACCTGAGGCTCAGACATCACGGGAACCGCGAAGATCGGGTAGGATTCGTCGACAGCCTGAGCGCTATGACGGAGTCTACATCATTGACAATGATGAACCCCTTACTTATGCGGATGCGGTCAGTGGACCAGAGTCAGCGAGATGGCTTGAGGCTATGCGCGCCGAGATGGACTCCATGTCAGATAACCAAGTCTGGGATTTGGTTGATCCGCCTCCGGGAGTTATCCCTATAGGCTGTAAATGGATCTTCAAGAAGAAGATTGACATGGATGGTAACGTAGTTACCTATAAAGGCAGGCTAGTTGCGAAAGGTTTCAAACAAATCTACGGGATAGATTATGATGAAACTTTCTCACCTGTAGCCATGTTTAAGTCTATTCGGATTCTTTTCGCGATAGCTGCATATTATGATTATGAGATTTGGCAGATGGATGTGAAAACAGCTTTCCTTAATGGAAATCTGGATGAGGATGTGTATATGACACAACCAGAAGGTTTCACTAATCCAGCAGATCGTCATAAAATATGCAAGTTAAAGAAGTCCATTTATGGACTTAAACAAGCATCAAGAAGCTGGAATATTCGTTTTGATGAATCAGTTACTGAATTTGGTTTCATCAAGAACGAGGATGACCCGTGTGTATATAAGAGGTTTAGTGGGAGCGTGATTACTTTCCTAGTCCTCTACGTCGATGATATCTTGATCATTGGAAACGACATTCCTGAAATGCATGCTGTTAAGGCATGGCTGAGGAAATGTTTCCAGATGAAAGATCTAGGAGAAGCTGCCTATGTGTTAGGTGTGAAGATCTACAGGGATAGATCTAAGAGGCTTCTCGGGCTGTGCCAGAGTACTTACATCGATAAGGTCCTGGAGAGATTTCACTTAGAGAATTCTAAGCGAGGATATCTTCCAGTCAGACATGGTCTGAATCTTTCTAAGAGTCAGTGTCCACAAACACAGACTGAGAAAGATGAAATGAACAATACGCCTTATGCTTCGGCTATTGGTTCTATAATGTATGCGATGTTGTGTACTCGCCCAGACGTTGCTTACGGGTTAAGCGTAACCAGTCGTTACCAGAGTAATCCAGGTATGGCGCACTGGATTGCAGTCAAGAACATTTTAAAATATCTGCGGAGGACCAAAGATATGTTCTTGATATATGGTGGTCAGGAAGAACTCAGTATTGAAGGATATACTGACGCTTCGTTCCAGTCTGACCAGGATGATTTCCGATCGCAATCAGGCTATGTTTTTAGCTTGAATGGAGGTGCAGTGGTGTGGAAAAGTTTCAAACAGTCAACTGTTGCTGATTCCACAACAGAAGCCGAGTATGTTGCAGCCTCGGAAGCATCCAAGGAGGCAGTGTGGATTCGTAAGTTCGTGAGAGAACTTGGTGTCGTTCCTTCGTGTGCAGATCCTTTGGTTATCTTCTGTGATAACACTGGAGCAATCGCACAGGCAAAGGAACCACGGTCGCACCAGAAGTCCAAGCACATACAGAGACGGTTTCATTTGATCAGGGAGATCATAGATCGTGGCGAGATCAAAGTATGCAAGGTTCATACAGATGACAATCTGGCAGACCCGCTTACCAAGCCTCTGGCGCAGCAGAAGCATGAGAAGCACTGTAATAATATGGGTTTGAGATTTCTCAACCATTAGATTAAGTGCAAGTGGGAGATTGTTGGGGTATGCCCTTAAGGCTAATGTTTGAGGCCTATGGGAATGTAACAAGTATCATGTAATAAACTCTATGTGTTTATAAAGGCATGGTTGTTATTCAGTTAGCTACATTGTCTGCTGCAATATATGTTCTTCTGAATAATGTCTCAAAGCTGTTCAGCTGGGCTGACATGCTATTATGTCCTTAGTCGATATATCTTGGTAAACATGAGACAGCCTCGATATGGTTAAGACTAATATGTGTTCTAATCTTATAGGATGCTTCGAGCATGGAATAAGATGTAGACTCATGGGTACATGGGATGTACTGGACAGACCCTACTAGGATGTTCAATTGTTTGTCACAATGTGAATATTCCTTGATTAAGACAAGTGGCACATTTCCTCTGACTTGAGATCACTTGTGTTTTCTAAATGATGATTGTCATTGTTTTGAGGTAGTTCAATATCATTTGAAACATAATGATTATAGACTATCTTGGATGGTGAGCTTGAATCAGGTTAGAGCACTAGTGATAGACATAGGATTGCCGTCTCCTTCTTTAAGGAGTGTGATGTTCTAAAGGGGCCCCCTGGATGAGATGATTGAGAGAGTGTATGGCCATACCCAGGTGACAGTGCTCATCTGTTCTAATCATGCTCATCATATTGGAGTTACGAGCTTGACAGGCTTGTCCAATAAGAACATCCAGTGGCAAAGGAAATATGTATGCTTTGTGAATTGATTCACACTTGTGCTGTTTTTGGGTGAAGTCTTGGAAGACTCTTTCCTTGATATCGGGAGACAGTGATGTGTTGCTAGATACCCCTCACTGGTTGTGATAATGTAAATTATCGTTACCGATGTTTTAAGGAAACCCTCAGGGTCGCACAATTGATGATATGGCTTACTTAAGTCAGATCGTGTGGACTGAATTGTTTCGGGTTCAGTTTAAAGGGATTTAATCTCTGATTGTGAGTGAGATCTGGTCTGATCATGTTTGATTGATTAGGGCTTGAGATCGGTAAGCTTCGATCGAGAGAAGAGATGCTAGATCGGTCAGATCAGGAGCATCATAGAGATCAACGGCTAGATCTGGAACCTTAGGGTTTTAATATGATCTAGGCCATGTCGTTTGGTTTATTTGGTAATTGAACCAAAATTAAATTAAACCAAAATGGTTCAAGCATTGGCGACAAGTTCACTTGGCGTGAACATGTTGGGCGGTTAGTGGTGCTATTTTTAGCCACCATGATCTCCACTTGGAGACACTCACGTTCGAAAGAGAGTGCTCTCTCTATTCTCGCCACTTGAACGCATTCCTCTAGTTTTTCCGTGGGTGACGACGCCTTGGATTTGGAGGAGAAATCGGCAAAGAAAAGATCTCTTCATCCCTTTCTCATTTTCGATCAAAGACTTCTTTGGATCTTGCTAGCACAAGGATCGCAAAGAGGAGTAGGCGACATCAACTGTGTGCGTCACCTCTGGAGAAGATCTGCTTTGATCTTTGCTTCCTAGGCGCCATTCGAAATGGCTATGGTATGAGTTTTATCTCTTACATGCAATCGTTTCCATTTGGTTGATCATATCACATGAACCGATTCTTGAAACCCTAATCCGCTGCCCAAAAAATTTTATGCGCCACTGCCTAGGGTTTTCGCTCCCCCTAGAAGGGGACCCCCCTTAGTTTAAGGGGTACTTTCAGGGAGCGCCAGTGCTGTTTGTGAAGAAGAAAGATGGAACCCTGAGGATGTGTATAGACTACAGGCAATTGAACCAAGTGACCATCAAGAATAAGTATCCTCTTCCCAGAATTGATGATCTGTTTGATCAATTACAGGGAGCTACGGTGTTCTCTAAGATTGATCTGAGATCCGGGTATTATCAGCTTAGGGTCAAGGATGAGGACATATTTAAGACTGCTTTCAGGACCAGGTATGGGCATTTCGAATTTTTAGTTATGCCTTTTGGACTGACGAATGCACCTGCTGTTTTCATGGATTTGATGAACAGGGTATTCCATGAATTGCTTGACTCTTGTGTGGTAGTCTTTATAGACGATATTTTGGTATACTCACGGACTACTTCAGATCATGTCAGTGACTTGCGCAGAGTGCTGGAGGTTCTGAGGAAGAACCGATTATATGCCAAGGCTAGTAAGTGTGAGTTCTGGCTAGAGAAGATCAGTTTCCTTGGACATGTTATTTCTGGTCAGGGGGTGTCTGTGGACCCAGTTAAAGTGCAAGCCATCCTTGATTGGGGAAGACCGACTAGTGCTACTGAGATCAGAAGTTTCCTGGGATTAGCAGGTTACTACCGGCGATTTGTTGAGGGATTCTCCAAGCTGGCGGGTCCTTTAACTAAATTAACCAGAAAAGAGGCTAAGTTTATTTGGGATGACAAGTGTGAAGAGAGCTTTCAAGAGCTGAAAAGAAGGTTGACTAGTACACCGATCCTCATTATTCCTAGTGATGGGGAAAGGTTTACTGTCTATACAGATGCTTCAGGCAAAGGGTTGGGTTGTGTTTTGATGCAGAAGGGTTCTGTAGTAGCCTATGCTTCGAGACAACTGAAGGAGTATGAATTGAACTACCCTACTCATGATTTAGAGTTGGCGGCCGTAGTCTTTGCTTTGAAGATATGGCGTCACTATTTGTTGGGTCAGGAGTTTGATCTGTTCACTGATCACCAGAGTCTCAAGTATATCTTCACTCAGAAGGAGTTGAACATGAGACAGAGAAGATGGATGGAGTTGATCAAAGACTATGACTTCTCCATTCAGTATCAGGCTGGAAAGGCCAATGTAGTGGCGGATGCGCTGAGCAGACATCCAGTTACTTCAGTAGCTGCTTTACGAGTCAGTGAGTGGCGGTTACTGCAGGAGTTCAGCGATCTCAGGATCAGTGTTTCTCCTAAAGTTCAGACTGGTTACGTGGCTTTTCTCAGAGTACAGTCTGCTTTGTTGCAGAAGATCAGAGATCAGTAGTCTGTGGATCCGAAATTAGTTCAGATCAGGGATAGTCTGGTTGATGGCGCAGTTCAGGATTTTAGCCTGTCTGGTCATGGTATTCTTCGATTTCGTGGAAGGGTATGTGTCCCTGAGGAACCGAGCTTGAGGAAAGAAATATTGGAGGACAGCCATAACTCTAAGTATTCTCTACATCCTGGTGTGACTAAGATGTATCAGGACCTTAAGAAAAATTTTTGGTGGCCGGGTATGAAGAAAGAAGTAACTGATTTTGTCTCTAGGTGTTTAACCTGTCAGACTGTAAAGGCTGAACACCAGAAGCCTGGTGGTTTGTTGCAGCCCCTTCCTATTCCTGAGTGGAAGTGGGAATGCATCAGTATGGATTTTGTATGTGGTTTGCCCAGAACCAGATTGGGTCATGATGCTATTTGGGTGATTGTTGATAGACTCACTAAATCAGCCCATTTTCTTCCGATCAAGATGACTTATTCTTTAGAGAGGCTGGCTAGATTGTACATTGATGAGATAGTCAGACTGTATGGAGTTCCTGTTGATATTGTGTCTGATAGGGACTCTCGATTTTTGTCCAGATTTTGGAAGAGCTTACAGGAGGGTTTGGGTACTAAGTTGAGTTTTAGTACAGCATACCATCCTCAGTCTGATGGCCAGACGGAGCGTACTATACAGACTCTAGAAGACTTATTGAGAGCTTATGTGGTTGATTGGAGTTCTGAGTGGAACCGGGATCTATCTTTGATAGAGTTCACTTATAATAATAGCTTCCACTCCAGTATTCAGATGGCTCCTTATGAGGCTTTGTATGGGAGAAGGTGTAGGACTCCCTTGTGTTGGGAGGAAACTGGTGACAGAATGATTTTGAGATCTGATGTAGTACAGGAGACTACTGATAAGGTTAGAGAGATCCGGGATAAACTGAAGATTGCTCGGGACAGACAGAAGAGTTATGCTGATGACCATCGTCGTCCCTTGGAGTTTATGGTAGGGGATCATGTGTTCTTGAAGGTGTCACCTACTAAGGGTGTTATGAGGTTTGGCAAAAAGGGCAAGTTGAGCCCTAGGTTTGTAGGCCCTTTTGACATTATTGAGAGAATTGGTCCAGTGGCTTACCGGTTAGCTTTACCTCCTGCTATGGATCATGTGCATAATGTATTCCATGTCTCTGCATTGAGGAAATATCATCCTGATCCATCTCATGTATTAGAGTTGGAACCTCTTCAGATTCAGAGTGATTTGACTTTCGAGGAAAGACCTCTCCGGATTGTTGATAGAAAGGATAAAGTTCTGAGAAACAAGACTATACCTTTGGTAAAGGTTATCTGGGGAAATCAGTCAGTTGAGGAGGCAACTTGGGAGACTGAAGCTGATATGAGGAAATTTCATGCTTATCTCTTTGATGATATGGATTCTGAGCTTTAGAGGACTAAAGCTTTATAAGGAGGGAGGGATGTAAGATCCAAGGATCTTAAGTCCTGGTAAGCATTATTTGGATTTAAATAAAATCATTAGCTGTGATATTTTATTATGATTTAAGTAAAATTATTGGATGCTAATTAACTGGCTTATTGATTGTTTAATTGTAATTATTTGATTTGAGTCTATTTGGTTGTTAGTTTATTGTAAATTAATTAGAGATTATTTATTTGATTATTGGTTGTTAATTTATGATAAATTATCATTGGTTGTTCATGATAAATTAATTAGGATTTATGGGTTGTAAATTATTAGTTAATTAATTAAATCCTTATTGGATATTAATTAAATCCTTATTGGATTTGCGCTTAAGTGAATTAATTAATTGGATGTTAATTTAAATTCATATTGGATTTTCACTTAAACCATGGGTTATTGGGTTTGCAATAATTAGATTTAAAATTCGAAATTATTAGTTAAATGGGTTAAACCCTATTTGAATTAATTGATTAATGGGTTTAAAATTTAAAAACCCAAAGTTTAAGTGGTAATATCGGCTAGGGTGGAGATTTTGGCGTTTTTCTTTAGCTTGGAGAAAAATTAAGGTGGCGGCTTGAAGAGTTGGCGATTCTTGAAACCTTGGGCGATCTTCTTCTTCATCTTCCTTCTCTCTTGGAGTCTTTGGTGTTGGAGGTGTTTCCTTCCTTTGGTGGCGATTCTTGGTAGAACTTCAAGCCTTAGACGAATTGTTTTTGGAGAGTTTTCACCTTGGTATTCACGGTTAAGAGGTGAGTGGGGTGTCTAATCGATTTCTATCTATTTGTTTTTGTTAATTGATGTGTTAGATGATATATTTGCTTGTTGGAAATCTTACCATGCTAAAACCGAAATTCAAGACTTCACCATCATGAAAACCGAATTTTGTAAAGTTGATTATATCATGAAAACCGAATTTTACAAAGGTGATTATATGATGACTATTTAACCGAAAATTTGTATGAAATTTAAGGTATTTTTATAGGAATTTTGGTAGCATTAAATCATAGAATTTTGAGTATGAAATTCTTGTTAATTATAGTTAAACCGAAATCAATTTTGGTAACATTAAATCAATGATTTTTGTAGCAGGTATGAAAACCGAAACCTTGTTAATTGTAGTTAAACCGAAATCTTGATAATATGTATGGAAGCCGAATTTGATGTTTTTAGTTAACATGTATGTGGTAGTTGTTTGAGAAATTGTTTGAGAAATTGTTTGAAAATTTTAAGTTGATTTTATAAGTATATGGTTATATACTTAGGACTATGTTGAGAAATTGTTTGAGAAATGTGAGTGATAACATAGCAAGTTTTGACTGAACTAATTAGCATGAAATCTAAGGACTACACTATTTGAATATGAAATATTATGTGATATGTTATGAGATTTTTGGAATAATATGTGTTATGTGATAGGTGATGTGAATTTGGAATAATATGTGTTATGTAACGGGTTATGTGAATTTGGAATATTATGTGGTTATGTGACTTATGAAAATTATGTGGTTATGTGAATTCGGATATTATGTGATATGTGATGGTTAGGACTATGGCTAAGTGTAACCGGGTACTCATTGGATAGTCCTTATGTGATATGTTAAGGGTTTGAATTTCAGCCCTGTATTTGATATGTGAGGAGGTTGATGTTCAGCCTGCCTATTATGATTATTGTGATGGGGGTTGATGTTCAGCCTGCCCGATATGATTTTGTGATGACTATCCTAGAGTCTAGTTGACACTTAGGAGTCCACCTTTGTGAAATATGAAATAAGATATGTCTGTTGTCCAGTAGGAACCTTTTGGGAGAACGGGTTTTGACGCAAAGTGCCATGTCTTGGTCGGACAGGGGCCACCTCTTGATGTCATTACTCTTTTATGTTATGGGGTGATATAAGACGCAAAGTGCCATGTCTTGATCAGACAGGGGCCACCTCTTGATGTCATCACTCTCATTTTGTGATATGGGGTGTCGTAGAGCAAAGTGCCACGTCATGACCTGACGGGGGCCACCTCTTGAATCTACACACAATCCATCGATGTGTTATGGGGTGATAGAGCAAAGTGCCACGTCGTGACCTGGCGGGGGCCACCTCTTGATTCTACTCACTATCTATGTTTATGTGTTGCACGAGATTTTGCAGCTCCCAGTGCTTTGGCCAAGCCGGGTTAGACCATATTGGTCACTACTGATTATGCTGGACAACTAGGTTAATTAAGTATGGTGTGTTTAGTTGGTCTAGAATATATGTGTTTAATTGGTTTAGAGTAAAACTCTATAACCTGAGTTTGTTATATGCTAGTGTGTACATCTGACTGTCTATATGACTTCTGTTTCTTTATTTTGTTATATGTTGACATAATGTTCCTGTTAAAGATTTTTAAAATAATCTGCCTATATTTTTGAATGTATGTTCTGGATGGTCGATTTAGACTATCCACTCACTGGGCTGTGTAGCTCACCCCTCATTATTTTCAGGTGTAGAGCAGGGGCGCAGTTAGCATTATATGGATATTGTGATTTATGCTTAACGAACTTATGATGCCGGTTGTGGCCTTAATATATGAATTATGTGAACATATGCTGCCGAACTATATGAGTTATATGAACTATATGAATGATGTGAACTATGTGAATTGTGTTGCCGGTTATGGCAGTCTTATGAGTTTGATTTTTGTGTCACCGCGGGCTTCAGCCTGGTTTCGGTGTTTGGTATGAGTTTATAAAATCGACTTTGTGGTTTTGCTTTAAATTTCGAATCGAATCGTATTTATGCCATCGGATTTGATATAAATGTTGCCTTGCATATGTCTAGTGCAAGGATTGCGTGGTGGCAGGTACCTTTATGTGATTTATGAGATTTGTGTTTTGTGAATTTGTATGTATGGATTTATGGAAATTTTTCAGATCGTGTTTTCTTGAACTCGGTTTTACCTAGCATATGATCGATCTTATATGAAACATCCTGTACCGTTCATGAATTGTGTCATTAGTTTGGGGTTAAGATAACGGGATGTTACAGTATTAGAATTAAACAATTGTTACTTTGTACCCAGTATTACCAAAAATATTATCTCTATTCCTGCTCTTGTCAGGAAAGGGTTTTCCTTTGAATGCAAGATTTCAAAGTGTTATCTTACTCTTGATAATATTGTTTATGCCACTGGTTCAATTAACAATGGGTTATTCATGTTGGACATGGAATATTCTATACAAAACATTGATAATAAGAAAGCCAAGTATGCTGATGATAGCACCTTGTTATGGCATAGTCGTTTAGGCCATATCAACAAGAAGCGCATTAAGCGGTTGCATGATCATGGACTGCTGGGATCATTCTCCTATGAGGAGATTGATACATGCAAAGCTTGTTTAATGGGTAAAATGACGAAGTCTCCTTTTCCTAACAAAGGTCAAAGGGCTTCAGGTTTACTTGACCTTATACACAGTGATGTGTGTGGGCCATTTAGTAAACATGCCAGAGGTGGCTATTCGTACTTCATTACCTTTACTGATGATTTCAGTAGATACGGGTATGTCTATCTGATGAGGCATAAGAGTGAATCTTTTGACAAGTTCAAAGAGTTCAAGAATGAAGTACAGAATCAGCTAGGCCGAAATATCAAGGCACTTCGTTCTGATCGAGGTGGAGAATACCTAAGTCGTGAGTTTACTGACTATCTGAAGGAGTGTGGGATTATCTCACAACTCACTCCACCAGGAACACCGCAATGGAATGGTGTATCCGAGAGGAGAAATAGAACGTTACTTGATATGGTTCGTTCTATGATGAGTCAGGCTACTCTACCTTACTCCTTTTGGGGATTTGCACTGGAAACAGCTGCAAAGGTACTAAACCGAGTGCCATCCAAGGCCGTTTCAAAGACTCCATATGAGTTATGGTATGGGAAACAGCCTAGCTTGACATTTATTAAGATCTGGGGTTGCGAGGCTTATGTCAAAAAGCTCGCCTCTGGGAAACTGGAGAGCAGATCTGAGAAATGCATCTTTGTCGGTTACCCTAAGGAAACTAAGGGTTATTATTTCTACGATCCCAAAGAGAACAAGGTATTTGTTGCTTGGACGGCCATTTTTCTTGAGAAGGAGTTTCTTCTGTAAGAGGCTAGTGGGAGAGAAATAAAGCTGGATGTGAATCCAGAGGAAGGACAAAGTAGTCAAGCATAGTTGGATGAGCCTGAGCTGGTAGATCAGATTACTGAACAACCTGAGGCTCAGATATCACGGGAACCGCGAAGATCGGGAAGGATCCGTCAACAGCCTGAGCGCTATGACGGAGTCTACATCATTGATAATGATGAACCCCTTACTTATGCGGATGCGGTCAGTAGACCGGAGTCAGCTAGATGGCTTGAAGCTATGCGAGCCGAGATGGACTCCATGTCAGATAACCAAGTCTGGGATTTGGTTGATCCGCCTCCGGGAGTAATCCCTATAGGCTGTAAATGGATGTTCAAGAAGAAGATTGACATGGATGGTAACGTGGTTACCTATAATGGCAGGCTAGTAGCGAAAGGTTTCAAACAAATATACGGGATAGATTATTATGAAACTTTCTCTCCTGTAGCCATGTTCAAGTCTATTCGGATTCTTTTCGCGATAGCAGCATATTACGATTATGAGATCTGGCAGATGGATGTGAAGACCGCTTTCCTTAATGGAAAACTGGATGAGGATGTGTATATGACACAACCTGAAGGTTTCACTAATCCATCAGATCATCACAAAATATGCAAGTTAAAGAAGTCCATTTATGGACTTAAACAAGCATCTAGAAGCTGGAATATTCGTTTTGATGAATCAATCTCTGAGTTTGGTTTCATCAAGAACGAAGATGACCCGTGTGTATATAAGAGGTTTAGTGGGAGCGTGATTACTTTCCTAGTCCTCTACGTCGATGATATCTTAATCATTGGAAACGATATTCCTGAACTGCATGCTGTTAAAGCATGGTTAGGAAAATGTTTTTAGATGAAAGATCTAGGAGAAGCAGCCTATGTATTAGGTGTGAAGATCTACAGGGATAGATCTAAGAGGCTTCTCGGGCTGTGCCAGAGTACTTACATCGATAAAGTCCTGGAGAGATTTCATTTAGAGAATTCTAAAAGAGGACATCTTCCAGTCAGACATGGTCTGAATCTTTCAAAGAGTCAGTGTCCACAAACACAGACTGAGAAAGATGAAAAGGACAATACGCCTTATGCTTCGGCTATTGGGTCCATTATGTATACAATGTTGTGTACTCGCCCAGACGTTGCTTACGGGTTAAGCGTGACCAGTCGATTCCAAAGTAATCCAGGTCAGGCACACTGGATTGCACTCAAGAACATTTTAAAATATCTGCGGAGGACCAAAGATATGTTCTTGATATATGGTGGTCAGGAAGAACTCAGTATAGAAGGATATACTGATGCTTCGTTCCAGTCGGACCAGGATGATTTCCGATCGCAATCAGGCTATGTTTTTAGCTTGAATGGTGGAGCAGTGGTGTGGAAAAGTTTCAAACAGTCTACTGTTGCTAATTCCACAACAGAAGCCGAGTATGTTGCAGCCTCGGAAGCATCCAAGGAGGCAGTGTGGATTCTTAAGTTCATTCAGGAACTTGGTGTCGTTCCTTCGAGTGCAGATCCTTTGGTTATCTTCTGTGATAACACTGGAGCTATAGCACAAGCAAAGGAACCACGGTCGCACCAGAAGTCCAAGCACATACAGAGACGGTTTCACTTGATCCGGGAGATCATTGATCGTAGCGAGATCAAAATCTGCAAGGTTCATACAGATGACAATCTGGCTGACCCGCTTACCAAGCCTTTGGCGCAGCAGAAGCATGAGAAGCACTGTAATAATATGGGTTTGAGATTTCTCAACCATTAGATTAAGTGCAAGTGGGAGATTGTTGGGGTATGCCCTTAAGGCTAATGGTTGAGGCCTTGGGATTCTATCAGTATCATGTATATAAACTCTTATGTTTATAAAGGCAATGGTTGTTATTCAGTATGTTACATTGTCTGCTGCAATAAGTGTGCTTCTGAATAATGTCTCAATGCTGTTCAGCTAGGCTGACATGCTGTAATGTCCTTAGTCGAGATATCTTGGTGAACATGAGACAGCCTTGATATGATTGTGACTAATATGTGTTCTAATCTTATAGGATGCTTCGAGCATGGAATAAGATGTAGACTCATGGGTACATTGGATGTACTGGACAGACCCTACTAGGATATTCAATTGTTTGTCACAATGTGAATAATCCTTGTTTGCATCAAGTGGCACATGTCCTCTGACTTGAGATCACTTGTGTTTCTAAATGATGATTGTCATTGTTTTGAGGTAGTTCAATATCATTTGAAACATAATGGTTATAGACTATCTTGGATAATGATCATGAGTCAGGTTAGGGCACTAGTGATAGATATAGGATTGCCGTCTCCTTGTTTGGAGAGTGATGTTCTGAAGGGGCCCCCCTTGCATGAGATGATTGAGATAGTGTATGGCCATACCCTGATGACTATGTTCATCTGATCTAGTCATGCTCATCATATTGGAATAACAAGCTTGACACACTTGTCCAATAAGAACATCCAGTGGCAAAGGAAACATGTATGCCTAGTGAAGTGGATTCACACTTGTGCTGTGGTTTGGGTGTAGTCTTGGAAGACTTTTTCCTTTATATCGGGAGACAGAGATGTGTTGCTAGATACCCCTCACTGATCGTGATAACGTAAGTTATCGTTACCGACATTTAAAGGAAACCCTTAGGGTCGCACAATTTGGTGATATGGCTTACGTAAGTCAGATCGTGTGGACTGAATTGTTTTGGTTCAGTTTTAAAGGAGTTTAAACTCTGATTGTAAGTGAGATCTGATCTAATCATGTTTGATTGATTAGGGATTGAGATCGGTAAGCTTCGATCGAGAGAAGTGATGCTAGATCAGTGAGATCAGAAGCATCAAGAGATCAACGGTTAGATCTTGAACCATTTGGTTCAGAGAGAGATCTAGACCATGGCTTGGGTTGTTTTCAGTTTGGTCTTTGAACCAAAAGCATTAGACCGAATTCCATTGAACCGGTTCACATATGTGCGAACGGTTGGTTCAAGGTGAAAGCGTTTTAGGGCGGTTTGCTTTGAGTGGGCGATAGCTTCATGACTTTCCATATTGGGAAATCATGTAACGCCTCATCTAAGAAAACGCCTCAACGCATGTTGTCTTCTTGCTTGGTCGTCTATCCATTCGCGTAGAGGTTGGTCTCGACGACAAGAAGGAGAGCTTCATCGCCCTAGCCGAAAGTGTATTTCCATCTCCTTCATACGACAAGAGCCTTGAAGCCTTGCTAGCACAAGGAACACAAGGAGTAGCCATCATCTTCTTGTGTGCGCCACCTTTGGAGGAAAGCCCTTTCGCAATCTTACTTCCAAGGCACCATCCAATCTAATGGCGTTGGTATGAACTTCCTCTTGATCCATTCAATCATTTGAAGTTGATCATAAGAATATATTACATGCGATTTTGTTGAAACCCTAGCATCCCATGCGAAAATGTTATATGCGCCACACTTAGGGTTTCACCCCCTTGCGCTCCCCCTTGAAGGGGACTTTTCAGAAGCTTCCCAGCCGCCCATAGGTGCCACACGCAGCTCTAGCCGGAGTATCACCGGTAGTGGAGGCCAGAACGGCGACCGACGGCGTGCCCGAGTTGCCGTCTGTGTCCTCGCAAAAACGAAGGGAAGAGGAAAATGCTGCTCAATGGCCCAGATTCAACAGCCCACATCCAACGGCTAGATCAGTTCAGAGGCAATCAATGGCTGGTAATGTTTCTATCAGATCTACTCCTATCGGATGAGTTTCAGGGCGATCCAGGTGTCGATCCCCACTAATCCGAACAAGATATATCCATCCATGCCATCAGATCTCCAATCAAATGTCTGGATCAGAAGATATCATCAACACTTAAACGGATGGCTCATATTTAAAGCGACCTGAAGCTTCTCAAGCACACTTGGTTGCTGGAATATTTGCAATCAAATGTACCTTGTTTTTCCAGCTTTTTGCAGCATAGTAGTTAGAATATTGTTGTAACCACCCCTCATGTGAGTGGTGTGGTTTTTCCCTCCCTTAGCTTATAAAAGGGAGATAGGGCCTAGTGTTTAGGTAGTTCTCAAGTTCTGAAGTTTGTAAGGGCCTGCGAAGGGTCTTGTAACTCCGGGGTAGTGGTCGGTGCTTCAACTCCGCAAATCGTGTAGAAGAGAAGGGAGGTTGGTGCCTCGCCTTCAGAGTCTTGTGGCTGAAGGTCCCCTAATACAAGGGGAGTGGCGAAACCCTAAGGGGGCGCATGATAATTTGCTAGGGTTTCAACAACAAGATCGCATATATGCTCATATGATCAACTTGTATAGATTGATTAGATCAAGAAGGAGATCATACCAATGCCATCGATTGGATGGTGCCTTGGAAGCAAAGACGCAAATGCTCCTTCTCCAAAGGTGACGCACACAACAAACGAAGATGGCTTGCTCCTTTGAATCCTTTGTGCTAGCAAAGCGCTTCAAAGGGTCCTTGTCGCGTGAGGATGATGAGAGATCAAGCTTGGCAAGGCTCAACTTCCTTCTCCTTTCGTCAAAAACTCTCTACACCGAAAGAGAAGCGTTGGGATGAGAAGAGGCGAACGTTGAGACGTTATTTGGCGTTGAGGGGAGTGGCTAATTATGACATTCCAAAAATAGAAGACATGAAGCCATGCGCCCACAAACCAACCAAAACGCCTACAAGCATTGAACCAAACGTTCACCCATGTGAACCGGTTCATGCCAAATCGTTCCAATTGATTTTGGTTCATAAACCAAATCAAACCAGCCCAAGCCATGGTCTAGATCTCATTGAACCAAATGGTTCAAGATCTAACCGTTCATCTCTTGATGCTCTTGATCTCACCGATCTAGCATCAATTCTCTCGATCGAAGCTTACCGATCTTAAGCCCTAATCAATCAAACATGATCAGACCAGATCTCACTTACAATCAGAGTCCAAATCCCTTTGAACTGAACCCAAACAATTCAGTCCACACGATCTGACTTAAGTAAGCCATATCATCAAATTGTGCGACCCTGAGGGTTTCCTTTAAATGTCGGTAACGGTAACTTACGTTATCACGATCAGTGAGGGGTATCAAGCAACACATCACTGTCTCCCGATATAAAGGAAAGAGTCTTCCAAGACTACACCCAAACCACAGCACAAGTGTGAATCCACTTCACAAGGCATACATGTTTCCTTTGCCACTGGATGTTCTCATTGGACAAGCGTGTCAAGCTTGTAGCTCCAATATGATGAGCATGATTAGATCAGATGAACATAGTCACCTGGGTATGGCCATACACTTTCTCAATCATCTCATCCAGGGGGGCCCCTTTAGAACATCACACTCCTTAAACAAGGAGACGGCAATCCTATATCTATCACTAGTATCCTAACCTGACTCATGATCATTATCCAAGATAGTCTATAACCATTATGTTTCAAATGATATTGAACTACCTCAAAACAATGACAATCATCATTTAGAAACACAAGTGATCTCAAGTCAGAGGACATGTGCCACTTGTTGCAAACAAGGATTATTCACATTGTGACAAGCAATTGAATATCCTAGTAGGGTCTGTCCAGTACATCCAATGTACCCATGAGTCTACATCTTATTCCATGCTCGAAGCATCCTATAAGATTAGAACACATATTAGTCTCAATCATATCAAGGCTGTCTCATGTTCACCAAGATATCTCGACTAAGGACATTACAGCATGTCAGCCAAGCTGAACAGCATTGAGACATTATTCATAAGTACACTTATTGCAGCAGACAATGTAACAAACTGAATAACAACCATTGCCTTTATAAACTTAGAGTTTATACATGATACTGATAGAATCCCAAGGCCTCAAACATTAGCCTTAAGGGCATACCCCAACAGTGGCGACGCTAGAGTGATGGGCAAGGTGTACGATCCTTGGCTTGGTCTCGCTACCTTGCCTTCTTCGATTGTATTGGTTAGTAGTTTCATTTGGGAGCTATTTCATAGTTGAATGACTTGGTTTATCTATTTCGCCAACCATTGCTCTTATACGTATCCGAGTCATTGCATCCGCGTGTTTTCCTATCGTTTGTATGCCCTCCTAGAGCAGGTCTAGGAGATCCCCTTGTCCCGTAGCTCGGCGCTACACCATGGAGTCAGTCATCCTCTCCATAGAATCAAGCATCCTCTCCATGAGACGTCCTTGACGGTACATCTGATAGCCCGAAAGGGAACACAATAAATCTGGCATGCGTGTACCTTGAACTAATCCTTGGTAACGGCACCAAAAACTTGTTCTTAAACCGCAAGTGCATGGGTATACGAAGTAATAAAAAAAAGTATCGAATCCACAGGGACCTACATTATCGAATACTAAATAGTTGATTTCTTACTAACTAGGCAAGTCGAGATCGTGAGAATAGCAATCAGTAACTAAAAGCGGGATTATCAGAGAGAAAAGTTGGGATTAGGGTTTCGTTCACTTAAACTTTTATGACTAGACATGAATAAGGATTTCGTTGATTCAATTTCATCATGAAAAAGATATTATCAAAGGATGAACTCAAGGATCACTTTCGTGCATCCGAGCTCTAGAATCTATAGTGGAGTCTCAAGGATCACTTTCGTGCATCCGAGTCTCACAACTAGTTTTTCTCAAGGAACTCCAACATTCCGATCTTTGCTTTCGCACAAGATCTCCACGTTTGACAAATAGACTCGATCCATAGACTCATGTTATAATCATGACAATTATTTTACTAGAAAAGATCAAGATGGATCTAACCTAAGGAAGGGATCCTAACATGCAATTCTAGGGTTCCAAATTCTCAAGCAATTACCTTTCAGTCTCAAGCGAAAATTCTAAGAACATGATTAATAATATGAACTTAAAGAGAATCTAAGCACAATTATCACATGAGCAAAATCATCATGCTGAAATCAAACTCAACGAAATATTGAAAAAGAAGTTATCTAATCATTTAAAGTCAAGCGAACTACTCTCCCATGTCCCAAGAGTAGTTTAAGCTAGCATGGCGAAGGAAATACAATATTCCATAATTTTAGAAAATCGAAAATCAATAAAAAGAAGAGTTTTTAGAAAATACGGCACAGCTGTGAAGTGTTTCACAGCCGTATTTTACAAAGGAAGGCGTGAACAGTGGTGGCGATCCTTCTTCCTTTGATTTCTCCTCCAATTTGTCTCTTTTTGATCTGAAACTTCTGGCACGTTGTCTCCTTCACCAGGCGATGCTTAGGTAGAAAAATCACGACCGGAGGTTGTCTGGATCGAGCGCGGCGGAGAAACCCTTGGCGACGGCGTGGATCAAGATTTCTCCCTCGACGGTGTACGAAATTTAGGGCTTTTGGTCTCTCTCTAAGCCTCCCGTCCAAAGCTCCTTTCGTGCTTCTTACGGCATCGAATATAAACTTCTAGATCATCCACAATCATCTCCGCAAGAATCGGGTGTGGACATTGACCTGAGCGTCGCGTTCAAAACGGGTTTTACGGCAGTGTAATTGTTTATGGCTGGTGCCGTAAAATCTCTTGAGTCTTTTGTGCCGATGTCGTCTCGAAAAATGCAGCCCGTAAAATAGTTTACGGTTAGTGCCGTAAAAAATCTTGAACTCTCTGGTCGGATTCGTCGGGGAAATACGGCTCGTGTAATTCTTTACGGCAGGTGCCGTAATTTCAGATGAAGTTTCTGTTCTGGCGCAATCTGAAATACGGTACCGTAATATTGCTTACGGCCGGGTACCGTAAAATCGGGAAATCTTTCTGTTCGAAAATCTTCACAAATTACGGCAGTGTTCGGATTTTATGGTACCATTTGGAATTACGGTACCGTAAAATAGATTACGGCACTACCGTAATTTGCTGGCTTGCTCCGATTTGCATGAAATTTCTTGGGTGATCTCCTCTTGAGGATGAGAACTCTTCCATGTATTTTATTTTGCTTGAAAACGCCTAAAATAGTGCCTTTTTGCCTGAAAAATATGAAAAACCAAAATAGAAGTAGACTTTGCAATATTTGATGGATTTAGCATAAAAACAAGTAGAAAGATCCTCGATTTAGCATGAAAAGGTATCTAAAATGATGCAAAATATACTACATATTTCGGTGTCATCAAACACATAAGGCTCAAACCTTGCTTGCCCTCAAGCAAAAATCAAAATTTGAAATCAAAATTTGATTGGAAGAATAACCTTCCCATGCTCAATAAATTTCTAATATACAACTTGTCAATGAAAATTTCTATTAATTGATTTACAAAACTTCAAGTAAACATATCATCCTCAGAACTCAATTTTCTATATTCACAACTCAATCAAATAAAACTTTGCAACTTGTATAATAGATAGAATTTTCAATCTCATGATTTCACCTAGTATCAATTTAAATCTATCATGGTTTTGTTTACAGGAATTAGGTCTCCAAGATCTTTTTCCACACATAATTTTTTTTTGTTTGTTTTTGTGAAGACGGCATGTATCCACATAGACCCATGCTTTTTATTTTTGACTTCAACTCTTTCTTCGGTACCACTGTCAATTTTACACAGTGCCAGGTAGAGGAGGCTTATTCTTTTCACCACTCATTATTTTTCATGCATAGACTTCAACCCATGTCTTAGGTACCTCTATCAATTTTACATAGTGCCAAGTAGGGGAGTCTCTCACTATTTTTTTTGGATCTTGGATTCTTATTACCCAACAAATAGCAAAAATAGACTAAACCTCAACTAGGTTGATCAATTGATCTAAATTCACAAATCATACTGATATACTCATTTTATTCAAAAGAGAAGTTTCACTTTTAAATTTCATTCTTCAAATAATATATCTCCCCAAAATTTTATGCATCAATCAATATCATATTTCAATAGACAAATATGTATTGAAGAAATAAATTTGACATGATGGAGTTATGTTTTCAATCATGAATTTGAGATCATCAATCATTCAAGTCATCAACAGTATAAATTAAGAGTGAACCCATCATCACCTTCAATTATCACAATATCATATCAATATATCAAAACATTAGAATATCAAATCATCATACAACCCCATCGAATCAGTTAAGATCAATATCATCATCATAATACAACCATATCGAATATCAATCATCAAAATGTCATCATACAACCATATCGAAATAAGAGTAATAGGCATGTTAAACAGAATGCAGTGGCAGTAGTCATGGTAGCACCATCCTTCCCTTCATCATATAAAACAACAGTGAGATAAAGAAAATCATAGTACAGCAAAAAGGTAAGGGAAGATAATACTCACAAAGCCTCTACTCATCATCGTCATATCGCGTAGCCTCTGAATCTCGTGCAGCAGTCTCCATGGGATAAAAGTATGGGGCTCCTCCCTGATCGCCATGATAGCCATAGTCCCTATGATCAGCATAACCAAAACGGTCATAGAGGAAGTTACTCATGTCTTCCATGTGGTTGCATAGGCTCTCCATGTCTCTGTGGATGTACCCTAAGGTCTCCTCCATCCTCTCCTGGCGGCGCTCTTGGTTATACATCCGTGTTGTCAACGCCTGAAAACCAGGATCATGGTGGCTAGCAAAGCCACCCGTCGGTCTCTGTGATGAAGTGCCTGCATTCTGTGCAGAATCACGAGGTGGTGACTCCATCCCAAATGGATCACCCCGTCCACCCCAGGTGGGTGGTGCTGCTGCTGAATCAAGAGGTGGGGAAAAAGCTGCTACTGCTGTGCTGGGTGACAACTTCCAGTTTGCTCTGTCCCTGACTATGGTCTTCTGAACATGGGGTAAAGGTAGAGGGCGGATATTCGGTCCAAGGACCAAACAAAATGTATCTCCCTCCCTGACAATCATCTTCATTGCGATGCAAGACTCCATGTCAAGTCTTGGATTCCCTCATGCCATTTCTGTGTCAAAGGGCTCAATCCCAAGATGCATGGCTATAGGAGTAACTAAGCCTCCTATTACCACTGATCCTCTAGTTACCCTGGCAACCTTATCCATATGCTTCACCATGAAGTAAGCAACATCCACAGCAAATCTGTTGAGCATCCCCAATAGAAAATATAGCTCATGCTGACGGACCATGACGTCACTGTCTCCTCTCCCAAATACCGTGTATGCT
Source organism: Costus lasius (assembly GCA_027563935.2). Classification (NCBI taxonomy): domain Eukaryota; kingdom Viridiplantae; phylum Streptophyta; class Magnoliopsida; order Zingiberales; family Costaceae; genus Costus; species Costus lasius. The sequence continues at coordinate 55,639,015 of CM050454.1, read as the reverse complement.
AGAACCCGATGAGCATATTTGACACAGGGGTTCATGATCTTCGAGGCTCTGGCAGACACAGCATAAAAATGATTTTCATTTGTAATCTGGTTCCAGAAGATGTTTTCCATAAATCCTAAGGGAATTTCAGTATATCCTCCTATGCTCTTACTTACTGCAGTGTAAGCTCTCTCTCTTCATTTGCCAATCTGAAAGTAATCTTTCCCTCAGCTGGGCCATGGGAGTGTTCCTTTAATTCCACAATCAGGCTGCTCAGAAACTCTAAAACAAGTGGCAAGAATGTTGGTGTATGTATATAGAAAAATTGCTTGGCTTCTACCCTCTCAAACATCCAAAGAACTGAAGGGACCCCTTTCATGAGGGGGGCGAAACCCTAGATAGGCGCATGTAAAATATTTGCTAGGGTTTCAACAACAAGATCGCATATATGCTCATATGATCAACTTGTATAGATTGATTAGATCAAGAAGGAGATCATACCAATGCCATCGATTGGATGGTGCCTTGGAAGCAAAGACGCAAATGCTCCTTCTCCAAAGGTGACGCACACAACAAACGAAGATGGCTTGCTCCTTTGAATCCTTTGTGCTAGCAAAGCGCTTCAAAGGGTCCTTGTCGCGTGAGGATAATGAGAGATCAAGCTTGGCGAGGCTCAACTTCCTTCTCCTTTCGTCAAAAACTCTCCACACCGAAAGAGAAGCGTTGGGATGAGAAGAGGCGAACGTTGAGAAGTTATTTGGCGTTGAGGGGAGTGGCTAGTTATGACATTCCAAAAATAGAAGACATGAAGCCATGCGCCCACAAACCAACCAAAACGCCTACAAGCATTGAACCAAGCGTTCACCCATGTGAACCGGTTCATGGCAAATCGTTCTAATTGAATTTGGTTCATAAACCAAATCAAACCAGCCCAAGCCATGGTCTAGATCTTATTGAACCAAATGGTTCAAGATCTAACCGTTCATCTCTTGATGCTCTTGATCTGACCGATCTAGCATCAATTCTCTCGATCGAAGCTTACCGATCTTAAGCCCTAATCAATCAAACATGATCAGACCAGATCTCACTTACAATCAGAGTCTAAATCCCTTTAAACTGAACTAAAACAATTCAGTCCACACGATCTGACTTAAGTAAGCCATATCATCAAATTGTGCGACCCTGAGGGTTTCCTTTAAATGTCGGTAACGGTAACTTACGTTATCACGATCAGTGAGGGGTATCTAGCAACACATCACCGTCTCCCGATATAAAGGAAAGAGTCTTCCAAGACTACACCCAAACCACAGCACAAGTGTGAATCCACTTCACAAGGCATACAAGTTTCCTTTGCCACTGGATGTTCTTATTGGACAAGCGTGTCAAGCCTGTAGCTCCAATATGATGAGCATGATTAGATCAGATGAACATAGTCACCTGGGTATGGCCATACACTTTCTCAATCATCTCATTCAGGGGGGCCCCTTTAGAACATCACACTCCAATCAAGGAGACGGCAATCCTATATCTATCACTAGTGTCCTAACCTGACTCATGATCATTATCCAAGATAGTCTATAACCATTATGTTTCAAATGATATTGAACTACCTCAAAACAATTACAATCATCATTTAGAAACACAAGTGATCTCAAGTCAGAGGACATGTGCCACTTGTTGCAAACAAGGATTATTCACATTGTGACAAGCAATTGAATATCCTAGTAGGGGCTGTCCAGTACATCCAATCTACCCATGAGTCTACATCTTATTCCATGCTCGAAGCATCCTATAAGATTAGAACACATATTAGTCTCAATCATATCAAGGCTGTCTCATGTTCACCAAGATATCTCGACTAAGGACATTACAGCATGTCAGCCAAGCTGAACAGCATTGAGACATTATTCAGAAGCACACTTATTGCAGCAGACAATGTAACAAACTGAATAACAACCATTGCCTTTATAAACATAAGAGTTTATACATGATACTGAAAGAATCCCAAGGCCTCAAACATTAGCCTTAAGGGCATACCCCAACAATCTCCCACTTGCACTTAATCTAATGGTTGAGAAATCTCAAACCCATGTTATTACAGTGCTTCTCATGCTTCTGCTGCGCCAGAGGCTTGGTAAGCGGGTCAGCTAGATTGTCATCTGTATGAACCTTGCAGATTTTGATCTCACCACGACCAATGATCTCCCGGATCAAGTGAAACCGTCTTTGTATGTGCTTGGACTTCTGGTGCGACTGTGGTTCCTTTGCTTGTGCGATTGCTCCAGTGTTATCACAGAAGATAACCAAAGGATCTGCACTCGAAGGAACAACACCAAGTTCCTGAACGAACTTGCGAATCCACACTGCCTCCTTGGATGCTTCCGAGGCTGCAACATACTCGGCTTCTGTTGTGGAATCAGCAACAATAGATTGTTTGAAACTTTTCCACACCACTGCTCCTCCATTCAAGCTAAAAACATAGCCTGATTGCGATCGGAAATCATCCTGGTCAGATTGGAACGAAGCGTCAGTATATCCTTCTATACTGAGTTCTTCCTGACCTCCATAAATCAAGAACATATCTTTGGTCCTCCGAAGATATTTCAAAATGTTCTTGACTGCAATCCAGTGCGCCTGACCTGGATTACTTTGGAATCGACTGGTCACGCTTAACCCGTAAGCGACGTCTGGGCAAGTACATAACATCGCATACATAATGGATCCAATAGCCGAAGCATAAGGCGTATTGTCCATTTCATCTTTCTTAGTCTGTGTTTGTGGACACTGACTCTTTGAAAGATTCAGACCATGTCTGACTGGAAGATATCCTCTTTTAGAATTCTCTAAATGAAATCTCTCCAGGACTTTATCGATGTAAGTACTCTGGCACAGCCCGAGAAGCCTCTTAGATCTATCTCTGTAGATCTTCACACCTAATACATAGGCTGCTTCTCCTAGATCTTTCATCTGGAAACATTTTCTTAACCATGCTTTAACAGCATGCAGTTCAGGTATATCGTTTCCAATGATTAAGATATCATCGACGTAGAGGACTAGGAAAGTAATCACGCTCCCACTAAACCTCTTATATACACACGGGTCATCTTCATTCTTGATGAAACCAAATTCACAGATTGATTCATCAAAACGAATATTCCAGCTTCTTGATGCTTGTTTAAGTCCATAAATGGACTTCTTTAACTTGCATATTTTATGACGATCTGATGGATTGGTGAAACCTTCAGGTTGTGTCATATACACATCCTCATCCAGTTTTCCATTAAGGAAAGCGGTCTTCACATCCATTTGCCAGATCTCATAATCGTAATATGCTGCTATCGCAAGAATAATCCGAATAGACTTGAACATGGCTACAGGAGAGAAAGTTTCATCATAATCTATCCCGTAGATTTGTTTGAAACCTTTCGCAACTAGCCTGCCTTTATAGGTAACCACGTTACATTCCATGTCAATCTTCTTCTTGAAGATCCATTTACAGCCTATAGGGATTACTCCCGGAGGCGGATCAACCAAATCCCAGACTTGGTTATCTGACATGTAGTCCATCTCGGCTCGCATAGCTTCAAGCCATCTAGCTGACTCTGGTCCATTGACCGCATCCGCATAAGTAAGGGGTTCATCATGATCAATGATGTAGACTCCGTCATTGCGCTCAGGCTGTCGACGGATCCTTCCCGATCTACGCGGTTCCCGTGATATCTGAGCCTCAGGTTGTTCAATAACCTGTTCTACTGGCTCAGGCTCATCCAACTGTGCTTGACTACTTTGTCCTTCCTCTGGATTCTCATCCAGTTTTATTTCTCTCCCACTGGCCTCTTGCAGAAGAAACTCCTTCTCAAGAAAAATTACCGTCCGAGCAACAAATACTTTGTTCTCTTTGGGATCGTAGAAATAATAACCCTTAGTTTCCTTAGGGTAACCGACAAAGATGCATTTCTCAGATCTGCTCTCTAGTTTCCCAGAGACGAGCTTTTTGACATAAGCCTCGCAACCCCAGATCTTAATAAATGTCAAGCTTGGCTGTTTCCCATACCATAACTCATATGGAGTCTTTGAAACTGCCTTGGATGGCACTCGGTTTAGTACCTTTGCAGCTGTTTCCAGCGCAAATCCCCAAAAGGAGTAAGGTAGAGTAGCCTGACTCATCATAGAACGAACCATATCCAGTAAGGTTCTGTTCCTCCTCTCGGACACACCATTCCATTGCGGTGTTCCTGGTGGAGTGAGCTGTGAGATAATCCCACACTCCTTCAGATAGTCAGTAAACTCTCGACTTAGGTATTCTCCACCTCGATCTGAGCGAAGTGCCTTGATATTTCGGCCTAGCTGATTTTGTACTTCATTTTTGAACTCTTTGAACTTGTCAAAAGATTCACTCTTATGTCTCATCAGATAGACATAACCATACCTACTGAAATCATCAGTAAAGGTAATGAAGTATGAATAGCCACCTCTGGCATGTTTACTAAATGGCCCACACACATCACTGTGTATAAGGTCAAGTAAACCTGAAGCTCTTTGACCTTCGTTAGGAAAAGGCGACTTCGTCATTTTGCCCAATAAACAAGCTTTGCATGTATCAATCTCCTCATAGGAGAATGATCCCAGCAGTCCATGGTCATGCAACCGCTTAATGCGCTTCTTGTTAATATGGCCTAAACGACTATGCCATAGCAAGGTGCTATCATCAGCATACTTGGCTTTCTTATTATCAATATTTTGTATAGAACATTCCATGTCCAACATGAATAACCCATTGTTAATTGACCCAGTAGCATAAACAATATTATCAAGAGAAAGATAACACTTTGAAGTCTTGCATTCAAAGGAAAACCCTTTCCTGACAAGAGCAGGAATAGAGATAATATTCTTGGTAATGCAAGGTACAAAATAACAATTGTTCAGTTCTAATACAAGTCCAGATGGCAATGAGATGTAATATTCTCCTACAGCAACAGCAGCAACCCGTGCCCCGTTTCCTACTCGTAGGTCCACCTCATGCTGTCCCACCTGTCTTCTTCTCTTGAGTTCCTGTACATTTGAACAAATGTGAACTCCACATGCAGTGTCCAACACCCATGATATAGAAGAAGAAGATATCATGACTTCAGTCACAAAAATACCTGAGCCAGAAGCGATGCTTCCCTTCTTGTCTCCTTGGAGCGCTTTACAGTCCTTTTTCCAGTGACCCAGCTGGCCACAATGGAAACATCTGTATTCCTTCGACCGCTTGACCTTTTGTTTCAGAGCCTTGTTGTAATTCTTGACAGGGGCTTTGCCCTTCTTCCCCTTCTTCTTGTTCCTGGAAGGAAACATCAAGACAGAGGTTGAAGGCTTTACCTTTAGAGTATCCTCTATAGTCAAGAGCATATTCAGCAACTCTGCCGGAGTACAGTCGATCTTGTTCATATTAAAATTAATAATGAACGGATCGAAGGAGGCCGAGAGGGACTGCAGAATAATGTCTACAGCAAGCTTCTGACTGATGGTATGCCCCAGTTTCTCTAGAGCCTCTTTGTGCCCAATCATCTTGAGCACATGAGCTCCCACTGGACTCCCTTCAGCCAGTTTGCTCTGAAAGAAAAGCTTGGTCAAATTATAGCGTTCAGTCCTCGCCTGTGCAGCATATAGCATCTTGAGGTTTGCTATAATTTCTATAGCAGACATATCCTCATGCTAACGCTGCAGCTGTGGCGTCATAGACGCTAGCATCAGGCAAGCGACATCAATGCTATCATTGACATGCTTTTCATAGGCATCCCGAACCGCCCTTGCGGCGTTCGGAGCGGGTTGAGGCGGTATAGCCGTCTCGAGGACATACAGTTTCCTCTCAGCCTTAAGAACAATCTTAAGGTGTCCGTACCAGTCTGAGAAGTTTGGCCCAGCAAACTTCTCCCTTTCCAGTAGGGATCGCACATTGAAGCTCATGGTGTTCGTTGCTGCAGGAATCCACAACAATGCAAGAACAACAAGGTCAGTATCAATGTTTAGAATCAATCCAGGACTTAAGAAAGATTCTTTTCTCACTATTTTATCTGGCTAAAAAATCCAGCAAAACAGCCCGAAAGAGTAAAACTCTTTTAGTGAGATGGGATCCAGATTTCATACTTGGTCTCCGCGTCCCGCTCAGGCGAGATAAGATGCACAGAGAGTACAAGCACTAATTTCTGGTAGGCAGTCCCTGCCAATCGCCAACCCGTGCGATTCCCCTTCATCTGGGCAATCCAGCCGACTGTGCCAACTGAGTTGGTACAACACAGTCTCTGATCCCACAGATGGCTGCCTCCATATAGCTGACATATGCCCCATATGTAGCCTACATGGCCAAGCTGACCTGACCTACTCCCTGGACCACCACGTGCTATGCTGAGCAACGAGAAGCGATAAATCCCTTCTCTGTAACACGCAGGTGAAATCTGTTGGGGTATGCCCTTAAGGCTAATGTTTGAGGCCTTGGGATTCCATGAGTATCATGTATATAAACTCTTTTGTTTATAAAGGCAATGGTTGTTATTCAGGTTGTTACATTGTCTGCTGCAATATGTGTACTTCTGAATAATGTCTCTAAGCTGTTCAGCTAGGCTGACATGCAGTTAAGTCCTTAGTCGAGATATCTTGGTAAACATGAGACAGCCTTGATATGATTGAGACTAATGTGTGTTCTAATCTTATAGGATGCTTCGAGCATGGAATAAGATGTAGACTCATAGGTACATTGGATGTACTGGACAGACCCTATTAGGATATTCAATTGCTTGTCACAATGTGAATAATCCTTATGCTACAAGTGGCACATGTCCTCTGACTTGAGATCACTTGTGTTTCTAAATGATGATTGTCATTGTTTTGAGGTAGTTCAATATCATTTGAAATATAATGGTTATAGACTATCTTGGATAATGATCATGAGTCAGGTTAGGACACTAGTGATAGATATAGGATTGCCATCTCCTTAATTGGAGTGAGATGTTCTGAAGGGCCCCCCCCTGAATGAGATGATTGAGAATGTGTATGGCCATACCCAGGTGACTATGTTCATCTGATCTAATCATGCTCATCATATTGGAGTTACAGGCTTGACACGCTTGTCCAATAAGAACATCCAGTGGCAAAGGACACATGCATGCCTTGTGAAGTGGATTCACACTTGTGCTATGTTTTGGGTGTAGTCTTGGAAGACTCTTTTCTTTATATCGGGAGACAGTGATGTGTTGCTAGATACCTCTCACTGATCATGATAACGTAAGTTATCGTTACCGACATTTAAAGGAAACCCTCAGGGTCGCACAATTTGATGATGTGGCTTACTTGAGTCTGATCGTGTGGACTGAATTGTTTTGGTTCAGTTTAAAGGAGTTTAAACTCTGATTGCAAGTGAGATCTGGCCTGATCATGTTTGATTGATTAGGGCTTGAGATCGGTAAGCTTCGATCGAGAGTAGTGATGCTAGATCGGTGAGATCAAAGGCATCAAGAGATGTACGGTTAGATCTTGAACCTTCATGGTTCAGATGAGATTTAGACCATGGCTTGGCTTGGTTCAATTTGATCTTTGAACCGAAATCAATTAGACCGAATTCTATTTGAACCGGTTCACATATGTGTGAACGCATGGTTAAATCGAATTGGCGTTTTGGTTTGGTTCATAAGAGACATGAACGCTTGTAGTGATGACTTACCATTTTTGGAAGTGGAGGTTTCGGAAATGGTTTCTCAACGCTTCACTTTGGATGAGAACGTTGGTCTCTCTCTCAACTCAACGCCTCTTTCTCGGTGTGGAGAGTTTTGACGAGAACAAGGAGGAGTTCATCCACGCCAAGATCATCTCCTTTTTCCTTCATTCGATCAAGGACATCTTGGAGATCCTTGCTAGCACAAGGAGCAACAAGAAGCAAGTCAATTCTCATCTTGTGTGCGCATCTTGTGGAGGAGACCCTCTTCGATCTCTTCTTCCAAGGGACCATCCGAAAGATGGCTATGGTATGATCTACTCTTGATCTATTCAATCTATGATAGTTGATCATATGACATGCAAAAGATCATCAAACCCTTGCTACCGCTTGCAAAGTTTTATTTGCGCCATGCTTAGGGTTTGTGCCCTCCTCTCGAAAGGGGTTTCTTCAATTGGTATCAGAGCTGCGGTTGTATGTATGGTTATATGATTGCTTTGTGTAAGATCCAAGGATCTTGAGTCCTGGTAAGCATTATTTTTGATTTAAATAAAATTATTGACTGTGTTATTACTCTTGTGTGTTGATTGTTAATTTATAGTTAATTAATTAGAGCTTAATGGTTGTTAATTTTAATTAATTAACTAGCTTGTTGGACGTTAATTAACTGGTTTAATGATTATTAAATTGTGATTTATATTGGTTGTTAATTTAGGATAAATTAATTAGACCTTATTGGATATTAATTAAATCCTTATTGGATTTGCGTTTAAGTGAAGTAATTAATTGGATGTTAATTTAAACTCTTATTGGATGTTCACTTAAACTAAGGGTTATTGGGTTACACTTAAATTAGATTTAAAATTTGAATTAGTAAGTTAAATGGATTAAACCCTTTTGACAATTAGTTGGTTAATGGGTTAAAGAGTTAGAAACCGAAAATTCAAATTGATATTTCGGTTAGGGTAGAGTTTTGGCGATTTTTTTGGCTTGGAGAAATCTTGGGCGACGGCTTGAAGAGATTGGCGACGGCTTGGAGACTTGGAGGCGAAAATTCTTCTTCCTCTTCCTTTTCTCCCTTTGGCCGGCATCTTTGTGTTGGAGGTGTTTCCTTCCTTTGGTGGCGATTCTTGGTAGAACTTCAAGCCTTAGACGAATTGTTTTTGGAGAGTTTTCACCTTGGTATTCACGGTTAAGAGGTGAGTGGGGTGTCTAAACGATTTCTATCTATTTGTTTGTGTTAATTGATGTGTTAGATGATATATTTGCTTGTTGGAAATCTTACCATGCTAAAACCGAAATTCAAGACTTCACCATGATGAAAACCGAATTTTGTAAAGTTGATTATATCATGAAAACCGAATTTTGTAAAGTTGATTATATCATGAAAACCGAATTTTTCAAAGGTGATTATATGATGATTATTTAACCGAAAATTTGTATGAAATTTAAGGTATTTTTGTAGGAATTTTGGTAGCATTAAATCATTGAATTTTGAGTATGAAATTCTTGTTAATTATAGTTAAACCGAAATCAATTTTGGTAACATTAAATCAATGATTTTTGTAGCATGTATGAAAACCGAAACCTTGATAGTTGTAGTTAACATGTTTACATGTGGTAATTTGTGGTAATTTGTAAAGTGATTTATAAGAATACATGTTTTACAATTTATGTTGATTTTATGGATGCTTTATAAATGCTGTTAACGCTACCTTGGTTATTTCTTTATGTGTGTAACATATTATATGTTTATGGTCATGTATTTTGTTTGAGAAAATTTGGGTGATAACATAGCAAAATTTGATTAAACTAATCAGCATGAAATTTAAGGACTACACTATATTCGGTGATATTCGAATATAAAATATTATGTGTTATGTTATGTGAATTTTGAACAATATGTGTGATTATGTGAATTTGGAAAATTATGGGTTATGTAAATTTGGAAAATTATGTGATTATGTGATGGTTAGGACTAAGGCTAGGTGTAACTATGAACTCAAGGGGATAGTCCTTATGTGTTATGTTAAGGGTTTGAATTTCAGCCCTGTATTGTGATATGTGAGGAGGTTGATGTTCAGCCTGCCTATTATGATTATTGTGATGGGGGTTGATGCCTGCCCGATATGATTTTTGTGATGACTATCCTAGAGTCTAGTTGACACTTAGGAGTCCACCTTTGTGAAATATGTTCACCTTTGTGAAATATGAAATAAGATATGTCTGTTGTCCAGTAGGAACCTTTTGGGAGAACGGGTTTTGACGCAAAGTGCCATGTCTTGGTCAGACAGGGGCCACCTCTTGATGTCATTACTCTTTTATGTGATGGGGTAATATAAGACGCAAAGTGCCATGTCTTGATCAGACAGGGGCCACCTCTTGATGTCATTACTCTTTTATGTTATGGGGTGATATAAGACGCAAAGTGCCATGTCTTGATCAGACAGGGGCCACCTCTTGATGTCATCACTCTCATTTTGTGATATGGGGTGTCGTAGAGCAAAGTGCCACGTCATGACCTGACGGGGGCCACCTCTTGAATCTACACACAATCCATCGATGTGTTATGGGGTGATAGAGCAAAGTGCCACGTCGTGACCTGGCGGGGGCCACCTCTTGATTCTACTCACTATCCATGTTTATGTGTTGCACGAGATTTTGCAGCTCCCAGTGCTTTGGCCAAGCCGGGTTAGACCATATTGGTCACTACTGATTATGCTGGACAACTAGGTTAATTAAGTATGGTGTGTTTAGTTGGTTTAGAATATATGTGTTTAATTGGTTTAGAGTAAAACTCTAGAACCTGAGTTTGTTATATGCTAGTGTGTACATCTGACTGTCTATATGACTTCTGTTTCTTTATTTTGTTATATGTTGACATAATGTTCCTGTTAAAGATTTTTAAAATAATCTGCCTATATTTTTGAATGTATGTTCTGGATGGTCGATTTAGACTATCCACTCACTGGGCTGTGTAGCTCACCCCTCATTATTTTCAGGTGTAGAGCAGGGGCGCAGTTAGCATTATATGGATATTGTGATTTATGCTTAACGAACTTATGATGCCGGTTGTGGCCTTAATATATGAATTATGTGAACATATGCTGCCGAACTATATGAGTTATATGAACTATATGAATGATGTGAACTATGTGAATCTATGTGAACCTATGATGCCAGATTGTGACTGTTAATGAGTTTGAATTTTTGTGTCACCGCGGGCTCCAGCCTGGTTTCGGTGTTTGGTATAAGTTTATAAAAATCGACTTTGTGGCTTTGCTTTGAATTTCGAATCGAATTGTATTTATGTCATCGGACTTGATATAACTGTTGCCTTGCATATGTCTAGTGCAAGGATTGCGTGGTGGCAGGTACCCTTATGTAATTTATGAGATTTGTGTTTTGTGGATATTTATGTATGGGTTTGTGGAAATTTTCAGATCGTGTTTTCTTGAACTCGGTTTTACCTAGCATATGAATCGATCTTATATGAAACATCCTGTATTCTTCATGAATTGTGCCATTTGTTTGGGGTTAAGATAACGGGATGTGACAGAATGGTATCAGAGCAGTTGGCTAGCTAAAACTTAGTTTGGGGGAAAACATGTTTGTGTATTGCTAGACACCTGTTAGGTTTATGATTGTTTTCCTGACTATGATATGTGTGTGTAGGCATTTAAGATGGTGCGAACCAGAGGAAATGCTAGTGATGAGGGCGAGCAGACCCCGAGTCTCTCGAGAGCTATTGAGGCTTTGACTGGCATGGTACAGCAACAAGGTGCCATGATAGAGAGGCAAGCTCAGATGCTGCAGCAGCAGCAGACTCAGCACCAAGAAGCACAACATCAGCTTTTGCAGCAGCTGACTCAAGAGAGACCCCAGACTACTACTCGAGCAGTGGGGGATGACTCTCAGGAGGGCGCTCACAGGCGCTATGCTTCACTTGTGAGTGAATTCCAGAAACTGGGTCCTAGTTCTTTTTATGGGGGCTCAGAATCCAGTACTGCTGAGAATTGGCAGTTGTGCTTGGAAAAGATTTTCCAAGTTATGCGTTGCTCGGACGAAGACAAGTTATGTCTGACCACCTATATGATGCGTGCTGACGCAGATGAGTGGTGGAAGGGCGTGGTGAGACTTGCCGAAGAAAGACATGAGACTGTAGATTGGCCTTACTTCTTGTCTCGATTTAACGAGAAGTACTTCCCAGATAGTTTGGTGGAGGACCGAGAGGTGGCATTTATTCACCTGGAGCAGGGTGATATGACTGTGGACCAGTATGAATTACAGTTCACGAAATTGGGAAAGTATGCTCCTCACCTGATAAACACTGAAAAGAGAAGAGCTACTAAGTTTCTCAGAGGTCTCAGATGGGACATTAGAGAGCAGGTTGGTGCTCAGCATTTGGAGACCTATGTTGAGACTGTTGGGCGAGCACGCACCATTGAGAGATACATAGCTGAGAGGAGTTCCCAAGTTGCCGTGACAGTGGTTCCTGCAGCTGAGGCGGCGGTTCCTCAGTATGGTAGTGGCGGCAAGGGTAAGAAGTACCCTAGGCATAAAGATTATAAGAAGAGCAGGTATAAGCCTTACTCCTACAAGGCACCGCAGCAGTCCAGGGATGCATCGCAGCAGTTCAGGGATGCCAGGGATGCAAGAAACGGTATCACTTGTAGTCATTGTGGGCTCAAGGGACATCTAGTGAAAGACTGTCATAGGAAGAATGGTATATGCTTCAGGTGTAAGAAACCAGGGCACATGGCTAAGGACTGCAAAGAACCTGAGATGCAACCTAGAGGCGCAGATAAGCCTACAGTCCAGACTAGAGTGTATGCTGTGGCTGAGAAGGATACACGAGCTTCCCGATCCATCGTGGAAGGTACTTTATTCGTATTTGATCAGTTAGCCCGCATATTATTTGACCCTGGTGCAAATCTGTCTTTTGTATCTGTTAGATTTGCTGCATGTTTACCTGTTGTACCTAAGATGCTAGATTATGTTGTGTCTGTCAGTACTCCCTTAGGAAAGTCATTATCTACAGACACTGTGTGTGCTGACTGTGTAGTGCATGTAGAGGGTTATGAGTTTCTAGTGGATTTAATCCTCCTAGACATGCAAGATTATGATATCATCTTAGGAATGGATTGGTTGTCTTCCCATCATGCCTCTGTGGATTGCTTTGAGAAAGTAATCACTTTGAATTTGTTAGATGGGAATCGACTTTTTGTGAGAGGTCTAGTGTCAGACCAAGGATCGCATGTGATATCTTTCCTGCAGGCCAGGAAATTACTGGCTAGTGGATGCAAGGGTTATCTTGCGCATGTTAAGGTGCAGGATGATTCTACTTCTGATTTGACTCAGATGGCGGTGGTGAAAGAATTTCCTGATGTGTTCTCTGAAGAATTTTCAGGCTTGCCACCAATTAGAGAAGTGGAGTTTGGCATTGAGTTGGCGCCAGGTACGGCACCTATCTCCAGAGCTCCTTATCGTATGGCTACTTCAGAGTTGGCCGAGCTTAAGAAACAACTGGAGGAATTGTTAGAGAAAGGATATATTCGGCCTAGTGCTTCTCCTTGGGGAGCGCCAGTGTTATTTGTGAAGAAAAAAGATGGAACCCTGAGGATGTGTATAGACTACAGGCAGCTTAACCAAGTGACTATCAAGAATAAGTATCCTCTTCCCAGAATTGATGATCTATTTGATCAATTACAGGGAGCGACAGTGTTCTCTAAGATTGATCTGAGATCAGGGTATTATCAGCTTAGGGTCAAGGATGAGGATATATTTAAGACTGCTTTCAGGACCAGGTATGGGCATTTCGAATTTTTAGTTATGCCTTTTGGACTGACGAATGCACCTGCTGTCTTCATGGATTTGATGAACAGGGTATTCCATGAGTTGCTTGACTCTTGTGTGGTAGTCTTTATAGACGATATTTTGGTATACTCACGGACTACTTCAGATCATGTCAGTGACTTGCGCAGAGTGCTGGAGGTTCTGAGGAAGAACCGATTATATGCCAAGGCTAGTAAGTGTGAGTTCTGGCTGGAAAAGATTAGTTTCCTTGGGCATGTGATTTCTGGTCGTGGGGTGTCTGTGGATCCAGTTAAAGTGCAAGCCATTCTTAATTGGGGAAGACCGACTAGTGCTACTGAGATCAGGAGTTTTCTGGGTTTGGCAGGTTACTACCGGCGATTTGTTGAGGGATTCTCCAAGCTGGCGGGTCCTCTAACTAAATTGACCAGAAAGGAGGCCAAGTTTATTTGGGATGATAAGTGTGAAGAGAGTTTTCAAGAGCTGAAAAGGAGATTGACTAGTACACCAATCCTCATTATTCCTAGTGATGGGGAAAGGTTTACTGTCTATACAGATGCTTCTGGCAAAGGGTTGGGTTGTGTCTTGATGCAGAAGGGTTCTGTAGTAGCCTATGCTTCGAGACAACTGAAGGAGTATGAATTGAACTACCCTACTCATGATTTAGAGTTGGCGGCCGTAGTCTTTGCTTTGAAGATATGGCGTCACTATTTGTTGGGTCAGGAGTTTGATCTGTTCACTGATCACCAGAGTCTCAAGTATATCTTCACTCAGAAGGAGTTGAACATGAGACAGAGAAGATGGATGGAGTTGATCAAAGACTATGACTTCTCTATTCAGTATCAGGCTGGAAAGGCCAATGTAGTGGCGGATGCTCTGAGCAGACATCCAGTTACTTCAGTAGCTGCTTTACGAGTCAGTGAGTGGCGGTTACTGCAGGAGTTCAGCGATCTCAGGATTAGTGTTTCTCCTAGAGTTCAGTCGGGTTATGTGGCTTTTCTCAGAGTACAGTCTGCTTTGTTGCAGAAGATCAGAGATCAGCAGTCTGTGGATCCGAGATTAGTTCAGATCAGGGATAGTCTGGTTGATGGCGCAGTTCAGGATTTTAGCCTGTCTGATGATGGTATTCTTCGGTTTCGTGGAAGGGTATGTGTCCCTGAGGAACCGAGCTTGAGGAAAGAAATATTGGAGGACAGCCATAACTCCAAATATTCTCTACATCCTGGCGTGACTAAGATGTATCAGGACCTCAAGAAAAGTTTTTGGTGGCCGGGTATGAAGAAAGAAGTGTTTGATTTTGTCTCTAGGTGTTTAACCTGTCAGACTGTGAAGGCTGAACACCAGAAGCCTGGTGGTTTGTTGCAGCCTCTTCCTATTCCTGAGTGGAAGTGGGAATGTATCAGTATGGATTTTGTATGTGGTTTGCCCAGAACCAGATTGGGTCATGATGCTATTTGGGTGATTGTTGATAGATTCACTAAATCAGCCCATTTTCTTCCGATTAAGATGACTTATTCTCTAGAGAGACTGGCTAGATTATATATTGATGAGATAGTCAGACTGCATGGAGTGCCTGTTGATATCGTGTCTGACAGGGACTCTCGATTTCTGTCCAGATTTTGGAAGAGTTTACAGGAAGGTTTGGGTACTAAGTTGAGTTTTAGTACAGCATATCATCCTCAGTCTGATGGCCAGACGGAGCGTACTATACAGACTCTAGAAGATTTGTTGAGAGCCTATGTGGTTGATTGGAGTTCTGAGTGGAACCGGGATCTATCTTTGATAGAGTTTACTTATAATAATAGCTTCCACTCCAGTATTCAGATGGCTCCTTATGAGGCTTTGTATGGGAGAAGGTGTAGGACTCCCTTGTGTTGGGAGGAAACTGGTGACAGAATGATTTTGAGATCTGATGCAGTACAGGAGACTACTGATAAGGTCAGAGAGATCCGGGATAAACTGAAAATTTCTCGGGACAGACAGAAGAGTTATGCTGACGACCGTCGTCGTTCCTTGGAGTTTATGGTAGGGGATCATGTGTTCTTGAAGGTGTCACCTACTAAGGGTGTAATGAGGTTTGGCAAAAAGGGCAAGTTGAGCCCTAGGTTTGTAGGCCCTTTTGATATTATTGAGAGAGTTGGTCCAGTGGCTTACCGATTGGCTTTACCTCCTGCTATGGATCATGTGCATAATGTATTCCATGTCTCTACTTTGAGGAAATATCATCCTGATCCATCTCATGTGTTGGAGTTGGAACCTCTTCAGATTCAGAGTGATTTGACTTTCGAGGAAAGACCTCTCCGGATTGTTGATAGAAAGGATAAAGTCCTGAGGAACAAGACTATACCTTTGGTAAAGGTTATCTGGGGAAATCAGTCAGTTGAGGAGGCGACATGGGAGACTGAAGCTGATATGAGGAAATTTTATGCTTACCTCTTTGATGATATGGATGCTGAGCTTTAGAGGACTAAAGCTTTATAAGGAGGGAGGGATGTAAGATCCAAGGATCTTGAGTCCTGGTAAGCATTATTTTTGATTTAAATAAAATTATTGACTGTGTTATTACTCTTGTGTGTTGATTGTTAATTTATAGTTAATTAATTAGAGCTTAATGGTTGTTAATTTTAATTAATTAACTAGCTTGTTGGACGTTAATTAACTGGTTTAATGATTATTAAATTGTGATTTATATTGGTTGTTAATTTAGGATAAATTAATTAGACCTTATTGGATATTAATTAAATCCTTATTGGATTTGCGTTTAAGTGAAGTAATTAATTGGATGTTAATTTAAACTCTTATTGGATGTTCACTTAAACTAAGGGTTATTGGGTTACACTTAAATTAGATTTAAAATTTGAATTAGTAAGTTAAATGGATTAAACCCTTTTGACAATTAGTTGGTTAATGGGTTAAAGAGTTAGAAACCGAAAATTCAAATTGATATTTCGGTTAGGGTAGAGTTTTGGCGATTTTTTTGGCTTGGAGAAATCTTGGGCGACGGCTTGAAGAGATTGGCGACGGCTTGGAGACTTGGAGGCGAAAATTCTTCTTCCTCTTCCTTTTCTCCCTTTGGCCGGCATCTTTGTGTTGGAGGTGTTTCCTTCCTTTGGTGGCGATTCTTGGTAGAACTTCAAGCCTTAGACGAATTGTTTTTGGAGAGTTTTCACCTTGGTATTCACGGTTAAGAGGTGAGTGGGGTGTCTAAACGATTTCTATCTATTTGTTTGTGTTAATTGATGTGTTAGATGATATATTTGCTTGTTGGAAATCTTACCATGCTAAAACCGAAATTCAAGACTTCACCATGATGAAAACCGAATTTTGTAAAGTTGATTATATCATGAAAACCGAATTTTGTAAAGTTGATTATATCATGAAAACCGAATTTTTCAAAGGTGATTATATGATGATTATTTAACCGAAAATTTGTATGAAATTTAAGGTATTTTTGTAGGAATTTTGGTAGCATTAAATCATTGAATTTTGAGTATGAAATTCTTGTTAATTATAGTTAAACCGAAATCAATTTTGGTAACATTAAATCAATGATTTTTGTAGCATGTATGAAAACCGAAACCTTGATAGTTGTAGTTAACATGTTTACATGTGGTAATTTGTGGTAATTTGTAAAGTGATTTATAAGAATACATGTTTTACAATTTATGTTGATTTTATGGATGCTTTATAAATGCTGTTAACGCTACCTTGGTTATTTCTTTATGTGTGTAACATATTATATGTTTATGGTCATGTATTTTGTTTGAGAAAATTTGGGTGATAACATAGCAAAATTTGATTAAACTAATCAGCATGAAATTTAAGGACTACACTATATTCGGTGATATTCGAATATAAAATATTATGTGTTATGTTATGTGAATTTTGAACAATATGTGTGATTATGTGAATTTGGAAAATTATGGGTTATGTAAATTTGGAAAATTATGTGATTATGTGATGGTTAGGACTAAGGCTAGGTGTAACTATGAACTCAAGGGGATAGTCCTTATGTGTTATGTTAAGGGTTTGAATTTCAGCCCTGTATTGTGATATGTGAGGAGGTTGATGTTCAGCCTGCCTATTATGATTATTGTGATGGGGGTTGATGCCTGCCCGATATGATTTTTGTGATGACTATCCTAGAGTCTAGTTGACACTTAGGAGTCCACCTTTGTGAAATATGTTCACCTTTGTGAAATATGAAATAAGATATGTCTGTTGTCCAGTAGGAACCTTTTGGGAGAACGGGTTTTGACGCAAAGTGCCATGTCTTGGTCAGACAGGGGCCACCTCTTGATGTCATTACTCTTTTATGTGATGGGGTAATATAAGACGCAAAGTGCCATGTCTTGATCAGACAGGGGCCACCTCTTGATGTCATTACTCTTTTATGTTATGGGGTGATATAAGACGCAAAGTGCCATGTCTTGATCAGACAGGGGCCACCTCTTGATGTCATCACTCTCATTTTGTGATATGGGGTGTCGTAGAGCAAAGTGCCACGTCATGACCTGACGGGGGCCACCTCTTGAATCTACACACAATCCATCGATGTGTTATGGGGTGATAGAGCAAAGTGCCACGTCGTGACCTGGCGGGGGCCACCTCTTGATTCTACTCACTATCCATGTTTATGTGTTGCACGAGATTTTGCAGCTCCCAGTGCTTTGGCCAAGCCGGGTTAGACCATATTGGTCACTACTGATTATGCTGGACAACTAGGTTAATTAAGTATGGTGTGTTTAGTTGGTTTAGAATATATGTGTTTAATTGGTTTAGAGTAAAACTCTAGAACCTGAGTTTGTTATATGCTAGTGTGTACATCTGACTGTCTATATGACTTCTGTTTCTTTATTTTGTTATATGTTGACATAATGTTCCTGTTAAAGATTTTTAAAATAATCTGCCTATATTTTTGAATGTATGTTCTGGATGGTCGATTTAGACTATCCACTCACTGGGCTGTGTAGCTCACCCCTCATTATTTTCAGGTGTAGAGCAGGGGCGCAGTTAGCATTATATGGATATTGTGATTTATGCTTAACGAACTTATGATGCCGGTTGTGGCCTTAATATATGAATTATGTGAACATATGATGCCGAACTATATGAGTTATATGAACTATATGAATGATGTGAACTATGTGAATCTATGTGAACCTATGATGCCAGATTGTGACTGTTAATGAGTTTGAATTTTTGTGTCACCGCGGGCTCCAGCCTGGTTTCGGTGTTTGGTATAAGTTTATAAAAATCGACTTTGTGGCTTTGCTTTGAATTTCGAATCGAATTGTATTTATGTCATCGGACTTGATATAACTGTTGCCTTGCATATGTCTAGTGCAAGGATTGCGTGGTGGCAGGTACCCTTATGTAATTTATGAGATTTGTGTTTTGTGGATATTTATGTATGGGTTTGTGGAAATTTTCAGATCGTGTTTTCTTGAACTCGGTTTTACCTAGCATATGAATCGATCTTATATGAAACATCCTGTATTCTTCATGAATTGTGCCATTTGTTTGGGGTTAAGATAACGGGATGTGACACTTTGTGATCCTTGTTTGCGCTCTAGCTTAGATCTTAACTCCATGCGAAAACTTGATGATGATGTCTTTCTTGTTGGCGCATGTATGATGATGTGCGCATCTATCATGTTGAATGTTGTTGATGTTTTCTCAAAACAAACTAAATGACTTGCGCACTCACCATTAGATCTAAGTGGCGCTTACTATATACCCTTAGACCGGTTGATGGGGTTGAAGTCACCCTCTAGGTTAGATCCAATAGTCTGATCAGACCATCTGACAGCCTAGATGGATCGACCAGATGGCACCTGTGCGCAAGCACAAGGTGGCTATAGGTCGATTGCATCACAGGCGTGTAGCGAGGTCTGGTTGAGACAACCAGTGAACACACATGAGTTAGGCCTGGGGTCACACCCGCTTGCCAGAACTCATGTTGGTTGTTCAGCCCTTGGCGCATGCATGGTTGACCATTTAGGTCAACTCGAGTCAGTTAGGACTTGGTGCATGCAAGGGCATGGATCTAACTAGATTGTTGAGTGGATCCCTATCAATGGACCGTTGTAAGGTTGTAGGGCACATAAGGAAATTAAAATTGATGCCTATGGGGTTTTCAAAATTTTATTTTCTTTGTAAGGGATCACATGATGATTGATTGATGCCATATGCTTGTTTATTTTATCTTATGTGGGATGCCCAATTTAATGTGTGCTGTGCTGGGGCCTGCGAGCCTGGAATTAAACTTGTAAATTAATTTGTTTTGTGATCTGCGAATCATATTTTTTAATTAATTTATTGTATAATTGACCTGCGAGTCAAGCTTGTCTAGATAGATCAAAATGTATTTTGATTAGACAAGAGCTCAAAAGCACACATTGCAGAGGCGCATTCATCTGGTGGGCGCACCTGAGCTGCATTGAGCGCTAGGGCCCTGGGTTGGACCAGATGAGATGCAAAAGACCCAAGAAGCAAGTGAAGACTTAAGATAACTTAAGGTCTTACTTAGGGTTCATGGGCTTTTACCACATAAGATCAGCATGCTTTCTATTTATTGCTTTTATAATTAGAATTGCATGAGTTTATCTTCTGCTATAGCCATAGGATTTTCCTGATAGTAAGAAGATAAAAGACCGTTAAAATCCAACGCATAAATATCAAGCTCGTAAGCCTTCTGACGCGAAACCTCACTATTCTGACTATCGTTGGAGCCGTGTTGTACCCACTCAGTGGGCACGTCCATCTATCTTCAGACGGTGCGGGATTTCACCTGCGTGTTACAGAGAAGGGATTTATCGCTTCTCGTTGCTCAGCATAGCACGTGGTGGTCCAGGGAGTAGGTCGGGTCAGCTTGACCATGTAGGCTACATATGTGGCGCATATGGTAGCACATGGAGGCAGCCATCTGTGGGGTCAGAGATTGTTTTGTACCAACTCAGTTGGCACAGTCGGCTGGATTGCCCAGATGAAGGGGAATCGCACGGGTTGGCGATTGGCAGGGACTGCCTACCAGAAATTAGTGCTTGTATTCTCTGTGCATCTTATCTCGCCTGAGCGGGACGCGGAGACCAAGTATGAAATCTGGATCCTATCTCACTAAAAGAGTGTTACTCTTTCGGACTGTTTTAATGGATTTTTCAGTCAGATAAAATAGTGAGAAAAGAATCATTTCTTAAGTCCTGAATTGATTCTAAACATTGATACTGACCTTGCTGTTCTTGCATTGTTGTTGATTCCTGCAGCAACGAACACCATGAGCTTCAATGTGCGATCCCTACTGGAAAGGGAGAAGTTTGCTGGGCCAAACTTCTCAGACTGGTTCGGACACCTTAAGATCGTTCTTAAGGCAGAGAGGAAACTGTATGTCCTCGAGACGGCTGTGCCGCCTCAACCCGCTGCGAATGCCGCAAGGGCAGTTCGTGATGCCTATGAAAAGCACGTCAATGATAGCATTGATGTCGCTTGCCTGATGCTAGCGTCTATGACGCCACCGCTGCAGCGTCAGCATGAGGATATGTCGGCTATAGAGATTATAGCGAACCTCAAGATGCTGTATGCTGCACAGGCGAGGATAGAACGCTATAATCTGACCAAGCTTTTCTTTCAGAGCAAACTGGCTGAAGGGAGCCCAGTGGGAGCTCACGTGCTCAAGGTGATTGGGCACAAGGAGGCTCTGGAGAAACTGGGGCATACCATCAACCAGGAGCTTGCTGTAGACATTATTCTGCAGTCTCTCCCGCCTTCTTTCGATGCGTTCATTATTAACTTTAATATGAACAAAATCGATTGTACTCCGGCAGAGCTGCTCAATATGCTCTTGACTACTGAGGAAACTCTGAAGGGAAAGCCTTCAACCTCTGTCTTAATGGTTCCTTCCAGGAACAAGAAGAAGGGGAAGAAGGGCAAAGCCCCTGTCAAGAGTTACAGCAAGGCTCTGAAACATAAGGTTAAGCGGTCAAAGGACAACAGGTGTTTCCACTGTGGCCAGCTGGGTCACTGGAAAAAGGACTGTAAAGCGCTCCAAGGAGATAAGAGGGGAAGCATCCCTTCTGGCTCAGGTATATACGTGACGGAAGTCATGGTTTCATCTTCTTCTATTTCATGGGTGTTGGACACTGCATGTGGAGTTCACATTTGTTCAAATGTACAGGAACTCAAGAGAAGAAGACAGGTGGGACAGCATGAGGTGGACCTACGAGTTGGAAACGGGGCACGGGTTGCTGCTGTTGCTGTAGGGGATTATTACATCTCATTACCATCTGGCATTGTATTAGAATTAAACAATTGTTATTTTGTACCTAGTATTACTAAAAATATTATCTCTATTCCTGCTCTTGTCAGGAAAGGGTTTTCCTTTGAATGCAAGATTTCAAAGTGTTATCTTACTCTTGATAATATTGTTTATGCTACTGGTTCAATTAACAATGGGTTATTCATGTTGGACATGGAATATTCTATACAAAATATTGATAATAAGAAAGCCAAGTATGCTGATGACAGCACCTTGTTATGGCATAGTCGTTTAGGCCATATTAACAAGAAGCGCATTAAGCGGTTGCATGATCATGGACTGCTGGGATCATTCTCCTATGAGGAGATTGATACATGCAAAGCTTGTTTAATGGGTAAAATGACGAAGGCTCCTTTTCCTAACAAAGGTCAAAGGGCTTCAGGTTTACTTGACCTTATACACAGTGATGTGTGTGGGCCATTTAGTAAACATGCCAGAGGTGGCTATCAGTACTTCATTACCTTTACTGATGATTTCAGTAGATATGGGTATGTCTATCTTATGAGACATAAGAGTGAATCTTTTGACAAGTTCAAAGAGTTCAAGAATGAAGTACAAAATCAGCTAGGCCGAAATATCAAGGCACTTCGTTCTGATCGAGGTGGAGAATACTTGAGTCATGCGTTTACTGACTATCTAAAGGAGTGTGGGATTATCTCACAGCTCACTCCGCCAGGAACACTGCAATGGAATGGTGTGTCCGAGAGGAGAAATAGAACGTTACTGGATATGGTTCGTTCTATGATGAGTCAGGCTACTCTTCCTTACTCCTTTTGGGGATTTGCACTGGAAACAGCTGCAAAGGTACTAAACCGAGTGCCATCCAAGGCCGTTTCAAAGACTCCATATGAATTATGGTATGGGAAACAGCCTAGCTTGACATTTATTAAGATCTGGGGTTGCGAGGCTTATGTCAAAAAGCTCACCTCTGGGAAACTGGAGAGCAGATCTGAGAAATGCATCTTTGTCGGTTACCCTAAGGAAACTAAGGGTTATTATTTCTACGATCCCAAAGAGAACAAGGTATTTGTTGCTCGGACGGCCATTTTTCTTGAGAAGGAGTTTCTTCTGCAAGAGGCCAGTGGGAGAGAAATAAAGCTGGATGAGAATCCAGAGGAAGGACAAAGTAGTCAAGCACAGTTGGATGAGCCTGAGCCGGTAGAACAGGTTATTGAACAACCTGAGGCTCAGATATCACGTGAACCGCGTAGATCGGGAAGGATCCGTCGACAGCCTGAGCGCTATGACGGAGTCTACATCATTGACAATGATGAACCCCTCACTTATGCGGATGCGGTCAGTGGACCGGAGTCAGCTAGATGGCTTGAAGCTATGCGAGCCGAAATGGACTCCATGTCAGATAACCAAGTCTGGGATTTGGTTGATCCGCCTCCGGGAGTAATCCCTATAGGCTGTAAATGGATCTTCAAGAAGAAGATTGACATGGATGGTAACGTGGTTACCTATAAAGGCAGGCTAGTAGCGAAAGGTTTCAAACAAATCTACGGGATAGATTATGATGAAACTTTCTCTCATGTAGCCATGTTCAAGTCTATTCGGATTCTTTTCGCGATAGCAGCATATTATGATTATGAGATCTGGCAGATGGATGTGAAAACTGCTTTCCTTAATGGAAAACTGGATGAGGATGTGTACATGACACAACCTGAAGGTTTCACTAATCCAGCAGATCGTCATAAAATATGCAAGTTAAAGAAGTCCATTTATGGACTTAAACAAGCATCTAGAAGCTGGAATATTCGTTTTGATGAATCAATCTCTGAGTTTGGTTTCATCAAGAACGAAGATGACCCGTGTGTATATAAGAGGTTTAGTGGGAGCGTGATTACTTTCCTAGTCCTCTACGTCGATGATATCTTAATCATTGGAAACGATATTCCTGAACTGCATGCTGTTAAAGCATGGTTAGGAAAATGTTTTCAGATGAAAGATTTAGGAGAAGCAGCCTATGTATTAGGTGTGAAGATCTACAGGGATAGATCTAAGAGGCTTTTCGGGCTGTGCCAGAGTACTTACATCGATAAAGTCCTGGAGAGATTCCATTTAGAGAATTCTAAAAGAGGGTATCTTCCAGTCAGACATGGTCTGAATCTTTCGAAGAGTCAGTGTCCACAAACACAGACTGAGAAAGATGAAATGGACAATACGCCTTATGCTTCGGCTATTGGGTCCATTATGTATGCGATGTTGTGCACTCGCCCAGACGTCGCTTACGGGTTAAGCGTGACCAGTCGATTCCAAAGTAATCTAGGTCAGGCACACTGGATTGCGGTCAAGAACATTTTAAAATATCTGCGGAGGACCAAAGATATGTTCTTGATATATGGTGGTCAGGAAGAACTCAGTATAGAAGGATATACTGACGCTTCGTTCCAGTCGGACCAGGATGATTTCCCATCGCAATCAGGCTATGTCTTTAGCTTGAATGGAGGAGCGGTGGTGTGGAAAAGTTTCAAATAGTCAACTGTTGCTGATTCCACAACAGAAGCCGAGTATGTTGCAGCCTCGGAAGCATCCAAGGAGGCAGTGTGGATTCGTAAGTTCGTGAGAGAACTTGGTGTCGTTCCTTCGAGTGCTGATCCTTTGGTTATCTTCTGTGATAACACTGGAGCAATCGCACAAGCAAAGGAACCACGGTCGCACCAGAAGTCCAAGCACATACAGAGACGGTTTCACTTGATCCGGGAGATCATTGATCGTGGCGAGATCAAAATCTGCAAGGTTCATACAGACGACAATCTGGCTGACCCGCTTACCAAGCCTCTGGCGCAGCAGAAGCATGAGAAGCACTGTAATAATATGGGTTTGAGATTTCTCAACCATTAGATTAAGTGCAAGTGGGAGATTGTTGGGGTATGCCCTTAAGGCTAATGTTTGAGGCCTTGGGATTCCATGAGTATCATGTATATAAACTCTTTTGTTTATAAAGGCAATGGTTGTTATTCAGGTTGTTACATTGTCTGCTGCAATATGTGTACTTCTGAATAATGTCTCAAAGCTGTTCAGCTAGGCTGACATGCAGTTAAGTCCTTAGTCGAGATATCTTGGTAAACATGAGACAGCCTTGATATGATTGAGACTAATGTGTATTCTAATCTTATAGGATGCTTCGAGCATGGAATAAGATGTAGACTCATAGGTACATTGGATGTACTGGACAGACCCTATTAGGATATTCAATTGCTTGTCACAATGTGAATAATCCTTATGCTACAAGTGGCACATGTCCTCTGACTTGAGATCACTTGTGTTTCTAAATGATGATTGTCATTGTTTTGAGGTAGTTCAATATCATTTGAAATATAATGGTTATAGACTATCTTGGATAATGATCATGAGTCAGGTTAGGACACTAGTGATAGATATAGGATTTCCATCTCCTTAATTGGAGTGAGATGTTCTGAAGGCCCCCCCCCTGAATGAGATGATTGAGAATGTGTATGGCCATACCCAGGTGACTATGTTCATCTGATCTAATCATGCTCATCGTATTGGAGTTACAGGCTTGACACGCTTGTCCAATAAGAACATCCAGTGGCAAAGGACACATGCATGCCTTGTGAAGTGGATTCACACTTGTGCTATGTTTTGGGTGTAGTCTTGGAAGACTCTTTTCTTTATATCGGGAGACAGTGATGTGTTGCTAGATACCTCTCACTGATCGTGATAACGTAAGTTATCGTTACCGACATTTAAAGGAAACCCTCAGGGTCGCACAATTTGATGATGTGGCTTACTTGAGTCTGATCGTGTGGACTGAATTGTTTTGGTTCAGTTTAAAGGAGTTTAAACTCTGATTGCAAGTGAGATCTGGCCTGATCATGTTTGATTGATTAGGGCTTGAGATCGGTAAGCTTCGATCGAGAGTAGTGATGCTAGATCGGTGAGATCAAAGGCATCAAGAGATGTACGGTTAGATCTCGAACCTTCATGGTTCAGATGAGATTTAGACCATGGCTTGGCTTGGTTCAATTTGATCTTTGAACCGAAATCAATTAGACCAAATTCTATTTGAACCGGTTCACATATGTGTGAACGCATGGTTAAATCGAATTGGCGTTTTGGTTTGGTTCATAAGAGACATGAACGCTTGTAGTGATGACTTACCATTTTTGGAAGTGGAGGTTTCGGAAATGGTTTCTCAACGCTTCACTTTGGATGAGAACGTTGGTCTCTCTCTCAACTCAACGCCTCTTTCTCGGTGTGGAGAGTTTTGACGAGAACAAGGAGGAGTTCATCCACACTAAGATCATCTCCTTTTTCCTTCATTCGATCAAGGACATCTTGGAGATCCTTGCTAGCACAAGGAGCAACAAGAAGCAAGTCAATTCTCATCTTGTGTGCGCATCTTGTGGAGGAGACCCTCTTCGATCTCTTCTTCCAAGGGACCATCCGAAAGATGGCTATGGTATGATCTACTCTTGATCTATTCAATCTATGATAGTTGATCATATGACATGCAAAAGATCATCAAACCCTTGCTACCGCTTGCAAAGTTTTATTTGCGCCATGCTTAGGGTTTGCGCCCCTCTCTCGAAAGGGTTTTCTTCAAAATCTCACACCGTCTGAAGATAGATGGGCGTGCCCACTGAGTGGGTACAACACGGCCCCAACGATAGTCAGAACAGTGAGGTTTCGCGTCAGAAGGCTTACGAGCTTGATATTTAGCGTTGGATTTTAACGGTCTTTTATCTTCTTAACTATCATGCAAACCCTATGGTGATAGCAGAAGATTAAATCATGCAGTTCTAATTATATAAACAATAAATAGAAAGCATGCTTATCTTATGTGGTAAAAGCCCATTAACCCTAAGTAAGACCTTAATTTTAACTTAAGTCTTCACTTGAGCTCTTCATGGGTCTTTTGCATCTCATCTGGCCCAACCCAGGGCCCAAGCGCCCACTGCAGCTCAGGTGCGCCCACCAGGTAAACGCGCCTGTCCTAGGGTCGAACCCTAGACCTCCCACCTGGTCAAGCCACTGCTGCATGCGCCAATGCCATGTGTGCTCTGTGCTCTTGTCTGATTAAAATTACAATTTTAATCTATCTAGACAAGATTGACACGCAGGTCAATTACACAATAAATTAATTAAATGTGATGCGCAGATCACAAATATAATAATTTACAATTTTTTTTTAATCCAGGCACGCAGGCCCCAGCACAGCACACATTAAAACGGGCAGCCCACATAAGATGAAATAGACAAGCATCATGGCATCCAATCAACATGTGATTCATCAACAAAATAGAATTTTCAAATTCCCATTGGAATCAATTTTATTTGTCTTATGAGCCCTACTACCTTACAACGGTCCATTAATAGGGATCCACTTATCATGTCTAGTCAGATCCACTGCCCTTGCATGCACCAAGTCCTAACTGACTTGAATCGACCAAATGGTCAACCATGCATGCGCCAAGGGGCTGAACGACCTCATGAGTTCTGGCAAGCGGGTATGACCCCGGGCCTAACTCATGTGCGTTCACTGGTTGTCTCAACCAGACCTCGCTACACGCCTGTCTGCAGTCGACCTATAGCCACCTCGTGCTTGCGCACAGGTGCCATCTGGTCGACCCATCTAGGCTGTCAGATGGTCTGATCAGACTGGTTGGATCCTACCTAGAGGATGACTTCAACCCCATCAACCCGTCTAAGGGTTTACAGTAGGCGCATCTTAGATCTAATGAGGCGCGCAAGTTAACAAGTTTTTGAGCAGCAAAAACTACAACAACAAGCGCCAAACATCATACATGCGACAACAAGAAAACCTCATACATGCGCCACAAGTAAAATACATTCATCAAGTATTTTCGCATGATGAGAAACCAATCATGAACTTTCGCATGTGATAAAGCATAGATCAATTCATAAGCGCAAACATGGATCAGAATAAGCAATCATATGAATCATATAAGATCCTAGCTCTGATACCAATTGAAGGGACCCCTTTCATGAGGGGGGCGAAACCCTAGATAGGCGCATGTAAAATATTTGCTAGGGTTTCAACAACAAGATCGCATATATGCTCATATGATCAACTTGTATAGATTGATTAGATCAAGAAGGAGATCATACCAATGCCATCAATTGGATGGTGCCTTGGAAGCAAAGACGCAAATGCTCCTTCTCCAAAGGTGACGCACACAACAAACGAAGATGGCTTGCTCCTTTGAATCCTTTGTGCTAGCAAAGCGCTTCAAAGGGTCCTTGTCGCGTGAGGATGATGAGAGATCAAGCTTAGCGAGGCTCAACTTCCTTCTCCTTTCGTCAAAAACTCTCCACACCGAAAGAGAAGCGTTGGGATGAGAAGAGGCGAACGTTGAGACGTTATTTGGTGTTGAGGGGAGTGGCTAGTTATGACATTCAAAAAATAGAAGACATGAAGCCATGCGCCCACAAACCAACCAAAACGCCTACAAGCATTGAACCAAGCGTTCACCCATGTGAACCGGTTCATGCCAAATCGTTCTAATTGAATTTGGTTCATAAACCAAATCAAACCAGCCCAAGCCATGGTCTAGATCTTATTGAACCAAATGGTTCAAGATCTAACCATTCATCTCTTGATGCTCTTGATCTGACCGATCTAGCATCAATTCTCTCGATCGAAGCTTACCGATCTTAAGCCCTAATCAATCAAACATGATCAGACCAGATCTCACTTACAATCAGAGTCTAAATCCCTTTAAACTGAACCAAAACAATTCAGTCCACACGATCTGACTTAAGTAAGCCATATCATCAAATTGTGCGACCCTGAGGGTTTCCTTTAAATGTCGGTAACGGTAACTTACGTTATCACGATCAGTGAGGGGTATCTAGCAACACATCACTGTCTCCCGATATAAAGGAAAGAGTCTTCCAAGACTACACCCAAACCACAGCACAAGTGTGAATCCACTTCACAAGGCATACAAGTTTCCTTTGCCACTGGATGTTCTTATTGGACAAGCGTGTCAAGCCTATAGCTCCAATATGATGAGCATGATTAGATCAGATGAACATAGTCACCTGGGTATGGCCACACACTTTCTCAATCATCTCATTCAGGGGGGCCCCTTTAGAACATCACACTCCAATCAAGGAGACGGCAATCCTATATCTATCACTAGTGTCCTAACCTGACTCATGATCATTATCCAAGATAGTCTATAACCATTATGTTTCAAATGATATTGAACTACCTCAAAACAATGACAATCATCATTTAGAAACACAAGTGATCTCAAGTCAGAGGACATGTGCCACTTGTTGCAAACAAGGATTATTCACATTGTGACAAGCAATTGAATATCCTAGTAGGGTCTGTCCAGTACATCCAATGTACCCATGAGTCTACATCTTATTCCATGCTCGAAGCATCCTATAAGATTAGAACATATATTAGTCTCAATCATATCAAGGCTGTCTCATGTTCACCAAGATATCTCGACTAAGGACATTACAGCATGTCAGCCAAGCTGAACAGCATTGAGACATTATTTAGAAGCACACTTATTACCGCAGACAATGTAACAAACTGAATAACAACCATTGCCTTTATAAACATAAGAGTTTATACATGATACTGAAAGAATCCCAAGGCCTCAAACATTAGCCTTAAGGGCATACCCCAACAAGAACATCCTCATAAAGCCCTATGGCTTCAAGAGTGTTGGGGTATGCCCTTAAGGCTAATGTTTGAGGCCTTGGGATTGTATCAGTATCATGTAATAAACTCTTATGTTTATAAAGGCATGGTTATTATTCAGTTTGTTATATTATCTGCTGCAATAGATATACTTCTGAATAATGTCTCAATGCTGTTCAGCTAGGCTGACATGCTATATGTCCTTAGTCGATGTATCTTGGTGAACATGAGACAGCCTTGATATGGTTAAGACTAATATGTGTTCTAATCTTATAGGATGCTTCGAGTATGGAATAAGATATAGACTCATGGGTACATTGGATGTACTGGACAGACACTACTAGGATATTCAATTGCTTGTCACAATGTGAATATTCCTTGATTGTATCAAGTGGCACATTTCCTCTGACTTGAGATTACTTGTTTTTCTAAATGATGATTGTCATTGTTTTGAGGTAGTTCAATATCATTTGAAACATAATGATTATAGACTATCTTGGATGGTGAGCTTGAGTCAGGTTAGGGCACTAGTGATAGATAAAGGATTGCCGTCTCCTTGTTTAAGGAGTGTGATGTTCTAAAGGGGCCCCCTGGATGAGATGATTGAGAAAGTGTATGGCCATACCCAGATGACTGTGTTCATCTGATCTAATCATGCTCATCGTATTGGAGTTACAGGCTTGACATGCTTATCCAATAAGAACATCCAGTGGCAAAGGAAACATGCATGCCTTGTGAGTTGATTCACACTTGTGCTATGGTTTGGGTGTAGTCTTGGAAGACTCTTTCCTTTATATCGGAAGACAGTGATGTGTTGCTAGATACCCCTCACTGATCGTGATAACGTGAGTTATCGTTACCGACATTTAAAGGAAACCCTTAGGGTCGCACAATTTGATGATATGGCTTACTTAAGTCAGATCGTGTGGACTGAATTGTTTTGGTTCAGTTTAAAGGGATTTAATCTCTGATTGTAAGTGAGATCTGGTCTGATCATGTTTGATTGATTAGGGCTTAAGATCGGTAAGCTTCGATTGATTGAATAGATGCTAGATCGGTGAGATCAGGAGCATCAAGAGATGAACGGTTAGATCTGGAGCCTTAGGGTTTAATTAAGATCTAGACTGGATCGCTTGGCTTGGTTGGTTCTTGAACCGAACCAAATTGAACCGGCTCATATATGAGCGCATGGTTCAAAGGGAGATGGCGTGGTGACTTGTTCACTTGGCGTGAACGTTTGAGCGAGTGGTGGTTTCTATTTTTAGAAACCATGATCTCCACTTGGAGATCTCTCACGTTCGAATAGGATTGATTCTATTCTCGCCTCTCCACCCATTATTCCTCTTGGCACTTTTCGTGTGTGGCGACGCTTGGAGCTTTGAGGAGGATTCGGCCAAGAAAGGAAAATCGCCTCTCCACCCATGATCTCCACTTCAAGACTTCTTGGAACCTTGCTAGCACAAGGAGCACCAAGAAAGTAGGCGCACTCTCATCTTGTGTGCGCATTCTCTGGAGGAGACCCCTGTCGATCTCTGCTTCCTAGACGCCATCCAACACATGGCTTCGGTATGATCTTCATTCGATCTTCATGCTTCTTAAAAGTTGATCATATGTATGTATAGCATCCGATCTTCTTGAAACCCTACTTCCGCTGCTAAAACATAAGAATAAGGTTGCTTGCGCCACCTTAGGGTTTCGCCCCCCCCCTTGAAGGGGAACCAACAATTGGTATCAGAGGCCAGTTCTATGCATTGTTATTATGATTGCTTTAGCCATGTGTGATCCATTACTTACGCATATCTCTAGATCTAGGGTTACATGCGTAATCTCTAGTATGTGTTAGTTGACGAAAAATGCATATTTTCTTTTTGCGCATGTATGTTGGCGCATGATGTAGTTTTGCTCAAAATATATCACTTGCGCGACCTCACTAGATCTAAGAGGCGCCTGCTGTAAACCCTTAGACGGGTTATTAGGGTTGAAGTCATCCCCTAGGTTAGATCCAGACAATCTGATCAGACCATCTGACAGCCTTGATGGGTTGACCAGATAGCACCTGTGCGTAAGCACTTGGTGGCTATAGGTCGACTGCAGACAGGCGTGTAGCGATGTCTGGTTGAGACGACTAGTGAACACACATGAGTTAGGCCCGGGGTCACACCCGCTTGCCAGAACTCATGAGGGTTGTTCAGCCCTGGCGCATGCATGGTTGACCATTTGGTCGACTCAAGTCAGTTAGGACTTGGTGCATGTAAGGGCAGTGGATCTGACTAGGTCTGATGAGTGGATCCCTAGTAATGGACCGTTGTAAGGTAGTAGGGCACATAAGGAAAATTAAAATTGATGCCAATGGGGTTTTTCAAAATTTTATTTTCCTGTGTTGGATCACATGTTTGATTGTTGCATATGCCTGTTTATTTATTCTTATGTGGGCTGCCCATGTTAAATGTGTGCTGTGCTGGGGCCTGCGTGCCTGTATTAAATTTGTAAATTAATTATTGTGATCTACGTATCACATTGTATTTAATTTATAAAGTGTAATTGACCTGCGTGTCAATCTTGTCTAGATAGATTAATTTGTAAGTTAATTAGACAAGAGCACAGAGCACACTTGGCAGAGGCGCATGCAGCAGTGGCTTGACCAGGTGGGAGGTCCAGGGTTCGACTCTGGGACCAGGCGCATTTTCCCTGGTGGGCGCACCTCAGCTGCAAATGGCGCTTGGGCCCTGGGCTGGGCCAGATGAGCAGCTAAAGTCCTCTGAAGAAAAGCAAGTGAAGACTTAAGTATCTTAAGGTCTTACTTAGGCTATGGGCTTTTACCACATAAGATCCATGCTTTTTTTTATTGTTTAAATAAGTAGAACAGCATGATTTATTTATCTTCTGCTATCACCATAGGTATTGCATGATAGTGAAGAAGATAAAAGACCGTTAAAATCCAACGCTAAAATATCAAGCTCGTAAGCCTTCTGACGCGAAACCTCACTGTTCTGATTATCGTTGGAGCCGTGTTGTACCCACCCAGTGGGCACGTCCATCTATCTTCAGACGGTGCGGGATTACACCTGCGTGTTACAGAGAAGGGATTTATCGCTTCTCGTTGCTCAGCATAGCACGTGGTGGTCCAGGGAGTAGGTCGGGTCAGCTTGACCATGTAGCCTACATATGTGGCGCATATGGTAGCACATGGAGGCAGCCAACTGTGGGGTCAGAGATTGTGTTGTACCAACTCAGTTGGCACAGTCTGCTGGATTGCCCAGATGAAGGGGAATAGCACGGGTTGGCGATTGGCTAGGGCAGCCTACCAGAGATTAGTGCTTGTACTCTCTGTGCATCTTATCTCGCCTGAGCGGGACGCGGAGACCAAGTATGAAATCTGGATCCCATCTCACTAAAAGAGTTCTACTCTTTCGGGCTGTTTTGCTGGATTTTTCAGCCAGATAAAATAGTGAGAAAAAGAATCTTTCTTAAGTCCTGATTGATTCTTAACATTGATACTGACCTTGTTGTTCTTGCATTGTTGTAGATACCTGCAGCAACGAACACCATGAGCTTCAATGTGCGATCCCTACTGGAAAGGGAGAAGTTTGCTGGGCCGAACTTCTCAGACTGGTACGGACACCTTAAGATCGTTCTTAAGGCAGAGAGGAAACTGTATGTCCTCGAGACGGCGATACCGCCTCAGCCCGCCCCGAACGCCGCAAGGGCGGTTCGTGAAGCCTATGAAAAGCACATCAATGATAGCATTGATGTCGCTTGCCTGATGCTAGCGTCTATGACGCCACCGCTGCAGCGTCAGCATGAGGATATGTCTGCTATAGACATGATAGCGAACCTCAAGATGCTGTATGCTGCACAGGCGAGGACAGAACGCTATAATCTGACAAAGCTTTTCTTTTAGAGCAAACTGGCTGAAGGGAGCCCAGTGGGAGCTCATGTGCTAAAGATGATTGGGCACAAGGAAGCTCTAGAGAAACTGGGGCATACCATCAATCAGGAGCTTGCTGTAGACATTATTCTGCAGTCTCTCCCGCCCTCATTCGACGCGTTCATCATTAACTTTAATATGAACAAAATTGATTGTACTCCGGCAGAGCTGCTGAATATGCTCTTGACTACTGAGGAAACTCTGAAGGGAAAGCCTTCGACCTCTGTCTTAATGGTTCCTTCTAGGAACAAGAAGAAGGGGAAGAAGGGCAAGACCCCTGTCAAGAATTACAGCAAGGCTCTGAAGCAAAAGGTAAAGCGGTCCAAGGAATACAGATGTTTCCACTGTGGCCAGCTGGGTCACTGGAAAAAGGACTGTAAAGCGCTCCAAGGAGATAAGAGGGGAAGCTTCGCTTCTGGCTCAGGTATTTTTGTGACTGAGGTCATGTTTTCTTCTTCTATATCATGGGTGTTGGACACTGCATGTGGAGTTCACATTTGTTCAAATGTGCAGGAACTCAAGAGAAGAAGACAGGTGGCACAGCATGAGGTGGACCTACGCGTTGGAAACGGGGCACGGGTTGCTGCTGTTGCTGTAGGAGACTATTTCATTTCTTTACCATCTGGACTTGTATTGGAACTAGACAATTGTTACTTTGTTCCCAGTATTACTAAAAATATTATCTCTATTCCTGCTCTTGTCAGGAAGGGATTTTCCTTTGAATGCAATATTTCAAAGTGTGTTTTATCTTTAGATAATATTGTTTATGCAACTGGTTCAATTAACAATGGGTTATTCATGTTGGACATGGAATGTTCTATACAAAATATGATATTAAGAAAGCCAAGTATGCTGATGACAGCACCTTGCTATGGCATAGTCGTTTAGGCCATATTAACAAGAAACGCATTAAGCGGTTGCATGATCATGGACTGCTGGGATCATTCTCCTATGAGGAGATTGATACATGCAAGGCTTGTTTAATGGGTAAAATGACGAAGTCACCTTTTCCTCACAAAGGTCAAAGGGCTTCAGGTTTACTTGACCTTATACACAGTGATGTGTGTGGGCCATTTAGTAAACATGCCAGAGGTGGCTATCAGTACTTCATTACCATTACTGATGATTTCAGTAGATACGGGTATGTCTATTTAATAAGACATAAAAGTGAATCTTTTGACAAGTTCAAAGAGTTCAAAAATGAAGTACAGAATCAGCTAGGCCGAAATATCAAGGCACTTCGTTCTGATCGAGGTGGAGAATACCTAATTCATGCGTTTACTGACTATCTGAAGGAGTGTGGGATTATCTCACAGCTCACTCCGCCAGGAACACCCCAATGTAATGGTGTGTCCGAGAGGAGAAATAGAACGTTACTTGATATGGTTCGTTCTATGATGAGTCAGGCTACTCTTCCATACTCCTTTTGGGGATTTGCACTGGAGACAGCTGCAAAGGTACTAAACCGAGTGCCATCCAAGGCAGTTTCTAAGACTCCATATGAGTTATGGTATGGGAAACAGCCAAGCTTGACATTTATCAGGATCTGGGGCTGCGAAGCTTATGTCAAAAAGCTCGCCTCTGGGAAACTAGAGAGCAGATCTGACAAATGTATCTTTGTCGGTTACCCTAAGGAAACTAAGGGTTATTATTTCTTCGATCCCAAAGAGAACAAAGTGTTTGTTGCTCGGACGACCATATTTCTTGAGAAGGAGTTTCTTCTGCAAGAGGCCAGTGGGAGAGAAATAAAGTTGGATGAGAATCCAGAAGAAGGACAAAGTGCTCAAGCACAGTTGGATGAGCCTGAGCCGGTGGATCAGGTTATTGAACAATCTGAGGCTCAGATATCACGGGAACCGCGAAGATCGGGAAGGATCCATCGACAGCCTGAGCGCTATGACGGAGTCTACATCATTGATCATGATGAACCCCTCACTTATGCGGATGCGGTCAGTGGACCGGAGTCAGCGAGATGGCTTGAAGCTATGCGAGCCGAGATGGACTCCATGTCAGATAACCAAGTTTGGGATTTGGTTGATCCGCCTCCGGGAGTTATCCCTATAGGCTGTAAATGGATCTTCAAGAAGAAGATTGACATGGATGGTAACGTGGTTACCTATAAAGGCAGGCTAGTTGCGAAAGGTTTCAAACAAATCTACGGGATAGATTATGATGAAACTTTCTCACCTGTAGCCATGTTTAAGTCTATTCGGATTCTTTTCGCGATAGCTGCATATTATGATTATGAGATTTGGCAAATGGATGTGAAGACAGCTTTCCTGAATGGAAATCTGGATGAGGATGTGTACATGACACAACCTGAGGGTTTCACTAATCCATCAGATCGTCATAAAATATGCAAGTTAAAGAAGTCCATTTATGGACTTAAACAAGCATCAAGAAGCTGGAATATTCGTTTTGATGAATCAGTCACTGAATTTGGTTTCATCAAGAACGAAGATGACCCGTGTGTATATAAGAGGTTTAGTGGGAGCGTAATTACTTTCCTAGTCCTCTACGTCGATGATATCTTGATCATTGGAAATGACATTCCTGAAATGCATGCGGTTAAGGCATGGTTAAGGAAATGTTTCCAGATGAAAGATCTAGGAGAAGCAGCCTATGTGTTAGGTGTGAAGATCTACAGGGATAGATCTAAGAGACTTCTCGGGTTGTGCCAGAGTACTTACATCGATAAAGTCCTGGAGAGATTTCATTTAGAGAATTCTAAAAGAGGATATCTTCCAGTCAGACATGGTCTGAATCTTTTGAAGAGTCAGTGTCCACAAACACAGACTGAGAAAGATGAAATGGACAATACGCCTTATGCTTCGGCTATTGGGTCCATTATGTATGCGATGTTATGTACTCGCCCAGACGTCGCTTACGGGTTAAGCGTGACCAGTCGGTTCCAAAGTAATCCAGGTCAGGCGCACTGGATTGCAGTCAAGAACATCTTAAAATATCTGCGGAGGACCAAAGATATGTTCTTGATATATGGTGGTCAGGAAGAACTCAGTATTGAAGGATATACTGACGCTTCATTCCAATCTGACCAGGATGATTTCAGATCGCAATCAGGCTATGTTTTTAGCTTGAATGGAGGAGCAGTGGTGTGGAAGAGTTTCAAACAGTCAACTGTTGCTGATTCCACAACAGAAGCCGAGTATGTTGCAGCCACGGAAGCATCCAAGGAGGCAGTGTGGATTCGTAAGTTCGTGAGAGAACTTGGTGTTGTTCCTTCGAGTGCAGATCCTTTGGTTATCTTCTGTGATAACACTGGAGCAATCGCACAGGCAAAGGAACCACGGTCGCACCAGAAGTCCAAGCACATACAGAGACGGTTTCACTTGATCAGGGAGATCATAGATCGTGGCGAGATCAAAATCTGCAAGGTTCATACAGATGACAATCTGGCAGACCCGCTTACCAAGCCTCTGGCGCAGCAGAAGCATGAGAAGCACTGTAATAATATGGGTTTGAGATTTCTCAACCATTAGATTAAGTGCAAGTGGGAGATTGTTGGGGTATGCCCTTAAGGCTAATGTTTGAGGCCTTGGGATTGTATCAGTATCATGTAATAAACTCTTATGTTTATAAAGGCATGGTTATTATTCAGTTTGTTATATTATCTGCTGCAATAGATATACTTCTGAATAATGTCTCAATGCTGTTCAGCTAGGCTGACATGCTATATGTCCTTAGTCGATGTATCTTGGTGAACATGAGACAGCCTTGATATGGTTAAGACTAATATGTGTTCTAATCTTATAGGATGCTTCGAGTATGGAATAAGATATAGACTCATGGGTACATTGGATGTACTGGACAGACCCTACTAGGATATTCAATTGCTTGTCACAATGTGAATATTCCTTGATTGTATCAAGTGGCACATTTCCTCTGACTTGAGATTACTTGTGTTTCTAAATGATGATTGTCATTGTTTTGAGGTAGTTCAATATCATTTGAAACATAATGATTATAGACTATCTTGGATGGTGAGCTTGAGTCAGGTTAGGGCACTAGTGATAGATAAAGGATTGCCGTCTCCTTGTTTAAGGAGTGTGATGTTCTAAAGGGGCCCCCTGGATGAGATGATTGAGAAAGTGTATGGCCATACCCAGATGACTGTGTTCATCTGATCTAATCATGCTCATCGTATTGGAGTTACAGGCTTGACATGCTTATCCAATAAGAACATCCAGTGGCAAAGGAAACATGCATGCCTTGTGAGTTGATTCACACTTGTGCTATGGTTTGGGTGTAGTCTTGGAAGACTCTTTCCTTTATATCGGGAGACAGTGATGTGTTGCTAGATACCCCTCACTGATCGTGATAACGTGAGTTATCGTTACCGACATTTAAAGGAAACCCTTAGGGTCGCACAATTTGATGATATGGCTTACTTAAGTCAGATCGTGTGGACTGAATTGTTTTGGTTCAGTTTAAAGGGATTTAATCTCTGATTGTTAGTGAGATCTGGTCTGATCATGTTTGATTGATTAGGGCTTAAGATCGGTAAGCTTCGATTGAGAGAATAGATGCTAGATCGGTGAGATCAGGAGCATCAAGAGATGAACGGTTAGATCTGGAGCCTTAGGGTTTAATTAAGATCTAGACTGGATCGCTTGGCTTGGTTGGTTCTTGAACCGAACCAAATTGAACCGGCTCATATATGAGCGCATGGTTCAAAGGGAGATGGCGTGGTGACTTGTTCACTTGGCGTGAACGTTTGAGCGAGTGGTGGTTTCTATTTTTAGAAACCATGATCTCCACTTGGAGATCTCTCACGTTCGAATAGGATTGATTCTATTCTCGCCTCTCCACCCATTATTCCTCTCGGCACTTTTCGTGTGTGGCGACGCTTGGAGCTTTGAGGAGGATTCGGCCAAGAAAGGAAAATCGTCTCCATCCCTTCCATACGTTCAAGACTTCTTGGAACCTTGCTAGCACAAGGAGCACCAAGAAAGTAGGCGCACTCTCATCTTGTGTGCGCATTCTCTGGAGGAGACCCCTGTCGATCTCTGCTTCCTAGACGCCATCCAACACATGGCTTCGGTATGATCTTCATTCGATCTTCATGCTTCTTAAAAGTTGATCATATGTATGTATAGCATCCGATCTTCTTGAAACCCTACTTCGCTGCTAAAACATAAGAATAAGGTTGCTTGCGCCACCTTAGGGTTTCGCCCCCCCCCCCCCCCTTGAAGGGGAACCAACAAAGAGTTCTTTGATCAGCGTATTTTGTGTTTACAATTCTCCTTTCCAGTAGTTTGTTATATCTTGTTTCTTGCATCTCATTCCTAAATGTGATCCCATATGGATTTTGGGATTGAGATGATCTACTAGGGGCTTTCCCCTTTCCTTTTCTTTTGTCTGGTTCTCTTTGGCAAATGGACTTTGTTCTTGGCATGTTGGCAATCAAGTGTGAAATCCTTTACGGCGGTACCGTAATTTCGTCGCAGCTTTCTGTTCGTAAGCAGACTGAAATATGGTACCGTAAAATTCTTTACGGTACTGCCGTATTTTGCTCCAAATCATGAAAAACCTACAAAAATAAAATAAAAATTAGTCCTAAGCAAAAATTATGTTAAAGAAAACAAAAATAAGGGTTAGAAAGCTTGGGTTGCCTCCCAAGAAGCACTAATTTAAAGGTCATTAGCTTGACCCTTTAACACTCGGGTTTGATCATGAATTTTTGGATCTCAACTCTGATCTTACAACATAAGGCTCGATCTTGAAACAGTATCCAAATCTACTCAGAATTCTTTCTTTTTTCTCAATCATCCTAGAGCCTTCTCTTCTTCTCTTCCTCTTTGGCTTTTTCTTCTTCTGCAATTTCTCATCAATACCCTCAAAAAGATTGTTAGATTCATTATTTGGGGTTTCATCAAACAAACTTGAAACATCATTAGCGACATCTATGCTATCACTGACGTGCTTTTCATAGGCTTCCCGAACCGCCCTTGCGGCGTTCGGTGCGGGCTGAGGCGGTATCGCTGTCTCGAGGACATACAGTTTCCTCTCTGCCTTAAGAACGATCTTAAGGTGTCCAAACCAGTCTGAGAAGTTCGGCCCAGCAAACTTCTCTCTTTCCAGTAGGGATCGCACATTGAAGTTCATGGTGTTCGTTGCCGCAGAAATCTACAACAATGCAAGAACAGCAAGGTCAGTATCAATGTCAAGAATCAATCAGGACTTAAGAATGATTCTTTTTCTCACTATTTTTGCTGACTGAAAAATCCATTAAACAGTCCGAAAGAGTATCACTCTTTTAGTGAGATGGGGATCCAGATTTCATACTTGGTCTCCGCGTCCCGCTCAGGCGAGATAAGATGCACAGAGAGTACAAGCACTAATCTCTGGTAGGCTGTCCCAGCCAATCGCCAACCCGTGCGATTCCCCTTCATCTGGGCAATCCAGCAGACTGTGCCAACTGAGTTGGTACAACACAATCTCTGACCCCACAGATGGCTGCCTCCATGTGCTACCATATGCGCCACATATGTAGCCTATATGGTCAAGCTGACCCGACCTACTCCCTGGACCACCACGTGCTATGCTGAGCAACGAGAAGGGATAAATCCCTACTCTGTAACACGCAGGTGTAATCCAGCACCGTCTGAAGATAGATGGACGTGCCCACTGAGTGGGTACAACACGGCTCCAACGATAGTCAGAACAGTGAGGTTTCGCGTCAGAAGGCTTACGAGCTTGATATTTTAGCGTTGGATTTTAACGGTCTTTTATCTTCTTCACTTTCATGCAATTCCTATGGTGATAGCAGAAGATAAATAAATCATGCTGTTCTACTTATTGAAACAATAAAAGAAAGCATGAATCTTATGTGGTAAAAGCCCATAAAGCCTAAGTAAGACCTTAACCTAACTTAAGTCTTCACTTGCTTTTCGTCATGGGGCTTTTGCTTCTCATCTGGCCCAACCCAGGGCCCAAGCGCCATCTGCAGCTCTGGTGCGCCCACAAAGAAAATGCGCCAGGTCCTAGGGTCGAACCCTAGACCTCCCACCTGGTCAAGCCACAAGCTGCATGCGCCTCTGCCAAGTGTGCTCTGTGCTCTTGTCTGATTAATTTACAAATTAATCTATCTAGACAAGATTGACACGCAGGTCAATTACACTTTATAAATTAAATACAATGTGATACGCAGATCACAATAATTAATTTACAACTTTAATTTCCAGGCACGCAGGCCCCAGCACAGCACACATTAAAAACGGGCAGCCCACATAAGATTAAATAAACAAACATAGGCATCAATCAACATGTGATCCAATCATGAAAATTAAATTTCGAAAACCCCATAGGCATCAATTTTAATTTCCTTATTTGCCCTACATCCTTACAACGGTCCATTACTAGGGATCCACTCATCCAACCTAGTCAGATCCACTGCCCTTGCATGCACCAAGTCCTAACTGACTTGAGTCGACCAAAAGGTCAACCATGCATGCGCCAGGGCTGAACAACCACAATGAGGTCTGGCAAACGGGTGTGACCCCGGGCCTAACTCATGTGCGTTCATAGGTTGTCTCAATCAGACATCGCTACACGCCTGTCTGCAGTCGACCTATAGCCACCAGGTGCTTGCGCACAGGTGCTATCTGGTCAACCCATCAAGGCTGTCAGATGGTCTGATCAGACTGTCTGGATCTAACCTAGGGGATGACTTCAACCCTAGTAACCCGTCTAAGGGTTTACAGTAAGGCCTTAGATCTAGTGTGAGTCGCGCAAGTATTTAAGTTTTAAGAAAACCAACAACATACAAGCGCCAACTGAAGGTAACCTCATACATGCGCCTTAAACAAAATACAAGTTTCGCCTATGATAACTTAACATGTATTTTCGCATGTAATAAAGATCTAAGCATTGTTCGCAAACAAGGATCACAAAATGGCTTGCAATCATAAAACATGCATGAAACCTAGGCTCTGATACCAATTGAAGGTCCCCTAAAGGGGGCGAAACCCTAAAGCATTGGCGCATATGGAAGATGCAAGCAGCGGAAAGGGGGTTTCTAGATCTTGCATGCTATATGATTAACAAAAAGAACCCGATTGCATATAGAGAAGGATCATACCATAGCCATTTCTAGATGGCGCCTTGGAAGCAAAGATCAAACTGGATCTTCTCCAGAGGTGACGCACACAATTGATGTCGCCTACTCCTCCTTGCGATCCTTGTGCTAGCAAGGTCCAAAGATGTCTTTGTCGAGTGAAAGGGAAAAAGAACTTCTTGGCTTGGCGATTTTTCCTTATCGTCTATTCCTCTCCTCCACGCAAGAATGCCCCAAGAGCCAAAGCCGAATTGGCGACAAAGCGTGAAGGCGTGAAGAGGGAAAACGTGAAAACGTGGTCACGTTGAGAAGTGCTATCCAAAAATAGCATATAACTTCTCCACATGCGATCTTGGGTTTACCCCAATCGCAAACTCCACTTCACCCTTGAACCATGCGCTCATTCATGAGCTGGTTCACTTGAATTTGGTTCAATAACCAAATAAACCAAGCCATAAGTCCAGATCACATTAAAACCCTAAGGTATTTGATCTGACCGTTCATCTCCTGATGCTCTTGATCTCACCGATCCAGCATCCATTCTCTCAATCGAAGCTTACCGATCTCAAGCCCTAATCAATCAAACATGATCAGACCAGATCTCACTTACAATCAGAGATTAAATCCCTTTAAATTGAACCTGAACAATTCAGTCCACACGATCTGACTTAAGTAAGCCATATCATCAAATTGTGCAACCCTGAGGGTTTCCTTTAAATGTCGGTAACGATAACTTACGTTATCACGATCAGTGAGGGGTATCTAGCAACACATAACTGTCTCCCGATATAAAGAAAAGAGTCTTCCAAGACTACACCCAAACCATGGCACAAGTGTGAATCCAACTCACAAGGCATGCATCTTTCCTTTGCCACTGGATGTTCTTATTGGACAAGCGTGTCAAGCTTGTAGCTCCAATATGATAAGTATGATTAGAACAGATGAACATAGTCACCTGGGTATGGCCATACACTTTCTCAATCATCTCATCCAGGGGGCCCCTTTAGAACATCACACTCCTTAAACAAGGAGACGGCAATCCTTTGTCTATCACTAGTTCCCTAACCTGACTCGAGCTCACCATCCAAGATAGTCTATAACCATTATGTTTCAAATGATATTGAACTACCTCAAAACAATGACAATCATCATTTAGAAAACACAAGTGATCTCAAGTCAGAGGAAATGTGCCACTTGTTACAATCAAGGATTATTCACATTGTGACAAGCAATTGAATATCCTAGTAGGGTCTGTCCAGTACATCCAATGTACCCATGAGTCTACATCTTATTCCATGCTCGAAGCATCCTATAAGATTAGAACACATATTAGTCTTAACCATATCAAGGCTGTCTCATGTTCACCAAGATATCTCGACTAAGGACAAAACTGCATGTCAGCCCAGCTGAACAGCTTTGAGACATTATTCAGAAGTACAATTATTGCAGCAGACAATATAACAACCTGAATAACAACCATGCCTTTATAAACATAAGAGTTTATACATGATACTGATACAATCCCAAGGCCTCAAACATTAGCCTTAAGGGCATACCCCCGGGCCTAACTCATGTGCGTTCACTGGTTGTCTCAACCAGACCTCGCTACATGCCTGTCTGCAGTCGACCTATAGCCACCTCGTGCTTGCGCACAGGTGCCATCTGGTCGACCCATCTAGGCTGTCAGATGGTCTGATCAGACTGGTTGGATCCTACCTAGAGGATGACTTCAACCCCATCAACCCGTCTAAGGGTTTACAGTAGGCGCATCTTAGATCTAATGAGGCGCGCAAGTTAACAAGTTTTTGAGCAGCAAAAACTACAACAACAAGCGCCAAACATCATACATGCGACAACAAGAAAACCTCATACATGCGCCACAAGTAAAATACATTCATCAAGTATTTTCGCATGATGAGAAACCAATCATGAACTTTCGCATGTGATAAAGCATAGATCAATTCATAAGCGCAAACATGGATCAGAATAAGCAATCATATGAATCATATAAGATCCTAGCTCTGATACCAATTGAAGGGACCCCTTTCATGAGGGGGGCGAAACCCTAGATAGGCGCATGTAAAATATTTGCTAGGGTTTCAACAACAAGATCGCATATATGCTCATATGATCAACTTGTATAGATTGATTAGATCAAGAAGGAGATCATACCAATGCCATCAATTGGATGGTGCCTTGGAAGCAAAGACGCAAATGCTCCTTCTCCAAAGGTGACGCACACAACAAACGAAGATGGCTTGCTCCTTTGAATCCTTTGTGCTAGCAAAGCGCTTCAAAGGGTCCTTGTCGCGTGAGGATGATGAGAGATCAAGCTTAGCGAGGCTCAACTTCCTTCTCCTTTCGTCAAAAACTCTCCACACCGAAAGAGAAGCGTTGGGATGAGAAGAGGCGAACGTTGAGACGTTATTTGGTGTTGAGGGGAGTGGCTAGTTATGACATTCAAAAAATAGAAGACATGAAGCCATGCGCCCACAAACCAACCAAAACGCCTACAAGCATTGAACCAAGCGTTCACCCATGTGAACCGGTTCATGCCAAATCGTTCTAATTGAATTTGGTTCATAAACCAAATCAAACCAGCCCAAGCCATGGTCTAGATCTTATTGAACCAAATGGTTCAAGATCTAACCATTCATCTCTTGATGCTCTTGATCTGACCGATCTAGCATCAATTCTCTCGATCGAAGCTTACCGATCTTAAGCCCTAATCAATCAAACATGATCAGACCAGATCTCACTTACAATCAGAGTCTAAATCCCTTTAAACTGAACCAAAACAATTCAGTCCACACGATCTGACTTAAGTAAGCCATATCATCAAATTGTGCGACCCTGAGGGTTTCCTTTAAATGTCGGTAACGGTAACTTACGTTATCACGATCAGTGAGGGGTATCTAGCAACACATCACTGTCTCCCGATATAAAGGAAAGAGTCTTCCAAGACTACACCCAAACCACAGCACAAGTGTGAATCC
Organism: Costus lasius; assembly: GCA_027563935.2. NCBI lineage: Eukaryota > Viridiplantae > Streptophyta > Magnoliopsida > Zingiberales > Costaceae > Costus > Costus lasius. The sequence continues at coordinate 55,594,563 of CM050454.1, read as the reverse complement.
ACTTCACAAGGCATACAAGTTTCCTTTGCCACTGGATGTTCTTATTGGACAAGCGTGTCAAGCCTGTAGCTCCAATATGATGAGCATGATTAGATCAGATGAACATAGTCACCTGGGTATGGCCACACACTTTCTCAATCATCTCATTCAGGGGGGCCCCTTTAGAACATCACACTCCAATCAAGGAGACGGCAATCCTATATCTATCACTAGTGTCCTAACCTGACTCATGATCATTATCCAAGATAGTCTATAACCATTATGTTTCAAATGATATTGAACTACCTCAAAACAATGACAATCATCATTTAGAAACACAAGTGATCTCAAGTCAGAGGACATGTGCCACTTGTTGCAAACAAGGATTATTCACATTGTGACAAGCAATTGAATATCCTAGTAGGGTCTGTCCAGTACATCCAATGTACCCATGAGTCTACATCTTATTCCATGCTCGAAGCATCCTATAAGATTAGAACATATATTAGTCTCAATCATATCAAGGCTGTCTCATGTTCACCAAGATATCTCGACTAAGGACATTACAGCATGTCAGCCAAGCTGAACAGCATTGAGACATTATTCAGAAGCACACTTATTACAGCAGACAATGTAACAAACTGAATAACAACCATTGCCTTTATAAACATAAGAGTTTATACATGATACTGAAAGAATCCCAAGGCCTCAAACATTAGCCTTAAGGGCATACCCCAACAAGAACATCCTCATAAAGCCCTATGGCTTCAAGAGTTCTTTGATCAGCGTATTTTGTGTTTACAATTCTCCTTTCCAGCAGTTTGTTATATCTTGTTTCTTGCATCTCATTCCTAAATGTGATCCCATATGGATTTTGGGATTGAGATGATCTACTAGGGGCTTTCCCCTTTCCTTTTCTTTTGTCTGGTTCTCTTTGGCAAATGGACTTTGTTCTTGGCATGTTGGCAATCAAGTGTGAAATCCTTTACGGCGGTACCGTAATTTCGTCGCAGCTTTCTGTTCGTAAGCAGACTGAAATATGGTACCGTAAAATTCTTTACGGTACTGCCGTATTTTGCTCCAAATCATGAAAAACCTACAAAAATAAAATAAAAATTAGTCCTAAGCAAAAATTATGTTAAAGAAAACAAAAATAAGGGTTAGAAAGCTTGGGTTGCCTCCCAAGAAGCACTAATTTAAAGGTCATTAGCTTGACCCTTTAACACTCGGGTTTGATCATGAATTTTTGGATCTCAACTCTGATCTTACAACATAAGGCTCGATCTTGAAACAGTATCCAAATCTACTCAGAATTCTTTCTTTTTTCTCAATCATCCTAGAGCCTTCTCTTCTTCTCTTCCTCTTTGGCTTTTTCTTCTTCTGCAATTTCTCATCAATACCCTCAAAAAGATTGTTAGATTCATTATTTGGGGTTTCATCAAACAAACTTGAAACATCATAAATTTCATCATTAAATATTTCAATACTACAACAAGATCCTGAGTATGAAAGTTTGTTTGTTGAATCATTAAGACTAAATTCGATCTTGTTATCACATATATCAAAGGTAATTTTTCCTGATTCCACATCAATTTTTGCTTTAGCTGTGGCCAATAGTGGTCTACCCAGAATGATAGGATTTCTACAATTTTCCTCCATGTCCAATATTACAAAATCTGCAGGTATGAGAAACTCACCTATCTTTATTGGAATATTCTCTAACATACCTATAGGATAGATACTTCACTAATGAGTCTGCGAGCTACAAAGATATTGATGTAGGCTTTAGCTCTCCCAAATTCAGTTTCCTGTAAGTAGAAAGTGGCATTAAACTTACACTCGCACCTAAGTCACATAAGACTCGGTCAAAAGATAGGGTACCAATTGAATAGGGTACAGAAAAGCTACCTGGATCCTTCAATTTAGGTGGCAATTTATTTTGTATGACCGCACTACAATCTTTTGTTAGTCTAACCATGCAAGTACCATAATCATCCAATTTTCTTTTACTAGACAATATCTCTTTTAAAAACTTGGCATAAGATGACATTTCAATAATAGCTTCAAGAATTGGAACATTAATATAAAGCTTTTTAAAAACCTCAAGAAACTTGCCAAACTTTTTGTCTAGTTTATGTTGAACTAACCTTTGAGGAAAAGGTATAGGTGTTTGGTAAGGATTAGGTAAATCAGATTTAGGATTATCTTTCTCACATGATTCCTCCCCTTTTGGTTCATCACCCTTTTGAGGTGATAAACAAATTTGGTGTTTCTCATGTGAAGAAGATTCTCCTATCTCCAATTCCCTTTTATTATCATTAAGCTTTTCTTCAGTGTTTTCAAACCTCCCTCTAGGTTCTCCCAGTTGTTTCCCACTTCTAGTCATGATGGCATTACAGTGCTCCCTAGGGTTTATCTCAGGTTTTACAAGCAATTTCCCAGGGGGTCTGTAAGGAACACTAGCATGCTGTGCAATTTGGTTTTCAAGAATTTTATTGTGGGCTTCTACTCTATCTAGTCTAGAGTTTATTTGATAAAATTTTCCTTAAATTCCTCATTTTGCTTGTTTTGATTTCACATGTATTCTTTTATATTAGACATGAACTGATTTTGGTTGGCCAAAAGTTTTTCAAGTATGGATCCCTCATTAGAATTTTGATTTATGTTTTGGTTCAGATTTTGCTTTTGGAATCCTTTGTTTTCATTCTTCCCCCCTACATTGTTATTGTTTTTCCATGAAAGGTTGGGGTGATTTCTGTAAGATCCAAGGATCTTAAGTCCTGGTAAGTATTATTTTTGGATTTAAATAAAATCATTAACTGTGGATATTACGTTAAGCAGTATTGGATGTTAATTAACTGGCTTATTGATTGTTAATTTATAATTATTTAATTAGAGCTTATTGGTTAATTAATTAGACCTTATTGGATATTAATTAAATCCTTATTGGATTTTCGTTTAAGTGAATGGTTAATTGTTAGTTAATGGTTAAATTAATTAGTTATTGGGTTTGCACTTAAATTAGATGGATTTTGAGTTTAAAATTCGAATTAATTAGTTAGTGGGTTAAACCCTATTTGAATTAATTGGTTAGCGGGTTTAAAATTTAAAAACCGAAAATACAAGTTGGTAATTTCGACTAGGGTAGGAGAATTGGCGTTTTTGGCTTGGAAGAAACCTTAGGGCGACGGCTTGAAGGCTTGGGCGATTCTTGGAGGCTTGGAGGCGAAATTCCTTTCTTCCTCTTCCTTTCTTCCCTTGGCCGGCGTCTTTGGTGTTGGTGGTGTTTCTCTTCCATTGTTGGCGATATTTGGTGGCGTCTTTCAAGGCCTTAGACGAGTTTGTAAGAGAGATTTTTCATCTTGGTGTTCACGGTTGAGGTGAGTGGATTTTCTCTTCACCTAGTTCACGCATATGGAAGGTTTTGCATGATTTAGAGAGGATTAATGTCTAGAAAGATGACATGAACACATGCTTGCAAAATTGTATACATTTCTTGCCTTTTCCCTAAATTTTGAAACCCTAGCTTGCATGACAATTAGGGCTTTTCGTTTTTAAGACTCCTAATCATAAATTAGGCCTTGATTAAACATGTATGTAGCATTAGAATTTCAATTGCATGAAGATTAGGGCTTGGATGAGAATTTCGACCCTTCTTCATGAAGTTACGTCCAAATGCATGGGTAAAAATTGGAGAAAACTTGATATTCATGAAATTAGGTATATGAGGATTCTACTGTATTTTTTTGGGAATTTTTAGAAATAAAAGTTTCTGTTGACTGAAATTGACCTAGGGGTAATTCGGTGAATTTCCTAGTTAAAATTGGGGAAAACTTGAAATTACGAATCTAGGGATCATGAGGGACGTAATGAATATTTTTACGAAATTTTTGGATAACTTTTCTTGTATGACTTAAACTTTGAACTGGGGGTATTTCTGTCTTTTGTTATCAGAACTAGTAGAAAACTATGAATATGTGATATTCTGCATTTATGTTAATTGTGAACGAAATTTAGTGAATTTTCTGTATTATTATGTATTTTTAATTGAATGGTGTATGCAGAAAGTAATGACACGAAATATTGATTGATAACTTTGGGTGATAACTTAGCAAGGTTAGACTGAACTAATCAGCATGAAACCTAAGGACTACACTATGTGAATTATGCGATTTTTGGAATATTATGTGTTTAATGTGATTTTTGAATATTATGTGTTTAATGTGATTTTTGAATATTATGTGATTATGTGATTTTTTGAATATTATGTGGTTATGTGATTTTCGAATATTATGTGGTTATGTGAACTCAAATATTATGTGTTGTGGTCATGGAATGGATAGGACTAAGGCTAAGTGTAACTGTGTACTCAAGGGGATAGTCTATATGTGATATGTTAAGGGTTTGAATTTCAGCCCTGTATTGTGATATGTGAGGGGGTTGTTGTTCAGCCTGCCTGATGTGATTATTGTGATAAGGGGGTTGTTGTTCAACCTGCCTGATGTGATTATTGTGATAAGGGGGTTGTTATTCAGCCTGCCTGATGTGATTATTGTGATGAGGGGGTTGTTGTTCAGCCTGCCTGTTGTGATTATTGTGATGACTATCCTAGAGTCTAGTTGACACTTAGGAGTCCACCGTTGTGAAATAAGATATAAGATGTGTCTGTTGTCCAGTAGGAACCTTTTGGGAGAACGGGTTTTGACGCAAAGTGCCATGTCTTGGTCGGACAGGGGCCACCTCTTGATGTCATCACTCTTTTATTTGTGATATGGGGTGTCGTAGAGCAAAGTGCCACGTCGTGACCCGGCGGGGGCCACCTCTTGAATCTACACACTATCCATCGATGTGTTATGGGGTGTTTTAGAGCAAAGTGCCACGTCGTGACCTGGCGGGGGCCACCTCTTGATTCTACTCACTGTCCATGTTTATATGTTGCATGAAATTTTGCAGTCTCCCAGTGCTTAGGCCAAAGCCGGGTTAGACCATAATGGTCACTACTGAATATGCTGGACAACTAGGTTAATTAAGTGTTGGTGTGTACATCTGAGTTGGTTTAGAGTATAACTCTAGAACCTGAGTTTGTTATATGTTGGTGTGTACATCTGACTGTTTATATGACTTCTGTTTTCTTTATGTTGTTATATGTTGACATAATGTTCCTGTTAAAGATTTTTAAAATAATCTGTCTATATTTTTGAGTGTATGTTATGGATGGTCGATTTAGACTATCCACTCACTGGGCTGTGTAGCTCACCCCTCACTATTTTCAGGCATAGAGCAGGGGCGCATTTCTTGAATTAGCATTGGCGTGGATATCGCTAGTTTGCTGTTTAAGAACTTTTGTGCTTAATTATTTGGGGCCGATTGTGGCCGAACTATATGAATGATATGAGCTATGTGAACCATGTGAACTATGTGAACTTGTGATGTCAGATTGTGGCTGTTTAATGAGTTTGATTTTTGTGTCACCGCGGGCTTCAGCCTGGTTTCGGTGTTTGGTATGAGTTTATAAAAATCGATTTTGTGATTTGTTTTGAAATTCGGTTTGTGGTGTATTCTTTGTAATCGGTTTTGATATACCTGTAACTTGCATATGTCTAGTGCAAGTATTGCCTGGTGGCAGGTACCTTTATGGATTTTATGGATTTGATACGGATTTGATATAACTGTTGCCTTGCATATGTCTAGTGCAAGGAATGCGTGGTGGCAGGTACCTTTATGAAATTGTGTTTACCTGGAGATTTATATGTATGGATTTTCGAAATTTTCAGATCGGGTTTCCTGAACGGGGTTTTACCTAGCATATGTATCGATCTTGTATGTTAACATCCTGTTTCTTTCATGAATTGTGTTGCTTGTTTGGGGTTAAGATAACGGGATGTTACAATTTCTCCATCCAGGGTTGTATGTATTAGAATAGGGATCATTAGGTCTACTTTGGTTGTAATTCCCTATGGCGTTCACATGCACATTACCCTGATCGGCAATTCTATAATATTCAGCAGTATGACCATCATTACCACAGTTTTCACAAGTGATAGCAGAAACAGAAGCAGTTTGCATGGAATTTAACTGACTACACAAAAATTTTACCTTCTCTTCTAAGGAGCGTATTTCATCACTTCCACTCTTACCTTGAGAAGGCTTGTATAGTACTCCCCTTTCGGTAGTCCATTGATTATGGTTTTCTGCCATCTCCTCTAGCAGTCTGAAGGCTTCATCTGGTGTTTTGCTCATAAGAGCTCCTCCTGCAGCGGCATCCACAATCATTTTAGTCTGATCAGATAATGTAATATAAAAAGTTTGCATTAAAGTTAGAAGTTCTATTCTATGGTGAGGACACTTCCGCTGCAGTTCATTGAATCTCTCCCAGGCTTCACTGAGCGTCTCCCCACTTCTTTGTTGGAAGTTTGTAATTTGGTTCCTCAATTCAAGTGTCTTCCTTGGTAGAAAGTATTTGTTCAAGAAGGAATTTGACAGTTGATTCCAAGTGGTGAAGGTACCGGCTGGGTGTGAATTAAGCCATGTCTTTGCCCGGTCCCTAAGAGAAAAAGAAAAAAGTCTTAGTCTAAATACATCGTTAGAAACACCATTCATCTTAATAGTATCGCATAAGTCGAGAAATAAGGCCAAGTGTTGGTTGGGATCCTCCAGTGGAGATCCTCCAAACTGATCTTGTTGAAACATTGCAATGAGTTGAGGTTTAATCTCGAAATTGTTGGCCTCAATTGCTGGCCTAGCAATACTAGAACGAATTTCATGATGATTAGGGGCTGCATAGTCCCTAAGTGTTCTCTGATGGTTCTGATTGTCTTCCATCTCTAAAATCTCTTCTTGTAACTCTGGTTGGGATTGTTCTTGCAGTTCTTCTTGTGATGATTCTTCTAACCTCAACTTTCTGCGCACTCTTAATGTCTTATTGATTTCAGGATCCAATGGTACAAGTGGTCCTGACCTAAGGCTCCTATGCATGCAAAGTAAACAGATCAAGTGATTTCAAGAAACAGAAAATAAGTAGTAAATAATAATAAAAAAATAGCAAATAAATACCTAATCTAGCAATAATCTCAACGTCTCTAATATCGACAAAACTAAGGTCCCCGGCAATGGCGCCAAAAACTTGATAGCCCGGAAGGGAACACAACAAATCTGGCACGTGTGTACCTTGGACTAATCCTTGGTAACGGCACCAAAAACTTGTTGTTAAACCGCAAGTGCACGGGTATACGAAGTAATAAAAAAAGTATCGAATCCATAGGGACCTACGTTGTCGAATACTAAATAGTTGATTTCTTACAAACTAGGCAAGTGGAGATCGTGAGAATAGCAATTGGTAACTAAAAGCGGGATTATCAAAGAGAAAAGCTGGGATTAGGGTTTCGTTCACTTAAACTTTTATGACTAGACATGAATAAGGATTTCATTGATTCAATTTCATCATGAAGAAGATATTATCAAAGGATGAACTCAAGGACCACTTTCGTGCATCCGAGCTCTAGAATCTCTAGTGGAGTCTCAAGGATCACTTTCGTGCATCCGAGTCTCACAACTAGTTTTGCTCAAGGACCTCCAACGTTCCGATCTTTGCTTTAGCACAAGATCTCCACGTTTGACAAATAGACTCGATTTATAGACTCATGTTATAATCATGATAATTATTTTACTAGAAAAGATCAAGATGGATCTAACCTAAGGAAGGGATCCTAACATGCAATTCTAGGGTTCCAAATTCTCAAGCAATTACCTTTCAGTCTCAAGCGAAAATTCTAAGAACATGATTAATAATATGAACTCAAAGAGAGTCTAAGCACAATTATCACATGAGCAAAATCGTCATGCTGAAATCAAACTCAACGAAATATTGAAAAAGAAGTTATCTGATCATTAAAAGTCAAGTGAACTACTCTCCCATGCCCCAAGAGTAGTTTAAGCTAGCATGGCGAAGGAAATACAATATTCCATAATTTTAGAAAATCAAAAATCAACAAAAAGAAGAGTTTTTAGAAAATACGGCACGGCTGTGAAGTATTTCACAGCCGTATTTTACAAAGGAAGGAGGTGAACAGTGGTGGCGATCCTTCTTCCTCTAATTTCTCCTCTAATTTGTCTCTTTTCGATCTGAAACTTCTGGCACGTTGTATCCTTCACCAGGCGATGCTTCGGTAGAAAAATCACGAAACCCTCGTCGACGGCATGGATCAAGATTTCTCCCTCGACGGTGTACGAAATTTAGGGCTTTTGGTCTCTCTCTAATCCTCCCGTCCAAAGCTCCTTTCGTGCTTCTTATGGCATCGAATATAAACTTCTGGATCGTCCGCAATCATCTCCGCAAGAATCGGGTGTGGACAATGACCTGGGCGTCACGTTCAAAACGGGTTTTCCGACAGTGTAATTGTTTACGGCTGGTGCCGTAAAATCTCTTGAGTCTTCTATGCCGATGTCATCTCAGAAAATATGGCCCGTAAAATAGTTTACGGTCAGTGCCGTAAAATCTCTTGAACTCTCTGGTCGGATTCGTCGGGGAAATACGGCTCGTGTAATTCTTTACGGCAGGTGGCGTAATTTCAGATGAAGTTTCTGTTCTGGCGCAATCCGAAATACGGTACCCTAATATTGCTTACGGCCGGTACCATAAAATCGGGAAATCTTTCTGTTCGAAAATCTTCACAAATTACGGCAGTGTTCAGATTTTACGGTACCATTTGGAATTACGGTACCGTAAAATCGATTACAGCACTACCGTAATTTGCTGGCTTGCTCCAATTTGCGTGAAATTTCTTGGGTGATCTGCTCTTGAAGATGAGAACTCTTCCATGTATTTGATTTTGCTTGAAAACACCTAAAATAGTGCCTTTTTGCCTAAAAAACATGAAAAACCAAAATAGAAGTAGACTTTGCAATATTTGATGGATTTTAGCATAAAAACAAGTAGAAAGATCCTCGATTTAGTATGAAAAGGTATCTAAAATGATGCAAAATATACTACATATTTCGGTGTCATCAACATCTCAGCAGAGAGGGCCTGAAACCCTGGGTCATGGGCACTGGGCCATCCTCCACTAGGTCTATGAGAAGAACCTCTTGTTGGGACACCCCGGGGATATTCTACAATTTTTCAGAGTCATTACAATACATACACATTGCACAGCGGAATAATATCCTCGAAACAGGCCAGTCCGAAAAACCCAGTGAAGATCACATGCGAGGGAGTAAATACAATGAGATAGAAAATACCTTAAAGCAAGACGAGACCGATGTCGAGGTAGGCGTGCAAGCGTGCGCCCTCTGCCGTCTCACATACATGGATGCCTCGAGCTCTCTTCTTCCACGCCCGGTGCTAGACTCGGGAAGAAGATCCAAGCATTGTTCTACTTTTTCAAAGCATGCACCACCTTCAAGGAAGATGCGCCAATGATGAAGAAAGGAGAGGAGATTGCCGCCAAGCACTTATCCCTCTTGCGCCAAGAGGAGAATAGAAGAAGAAGCTTACGGCTAGGAAGAAGGAAGAAGTTGCACCACCACTTGAACCCTTGCTTTCGCCCCTCTTGATGTTGCACACGCCTCCAAGGAATTCCAACAATAAAGAGCGGGGTGGCTAGGTTTACTTTTATAGAGAAAGAGGCGGTTTGGGCAAGGGCTAGGATCATGACAAGTGTAGGGCTAGGATGAGGGGGTTTGAGGCAAGGAAAGTCTCTAAGACTTTACCATAAACCTCATTCAACCTATCCATAATTGCCCAAGTACCATATCAGCCCAAGACATGCCTTAAAGGCATTCATACCATAAAAGGAGCAAGGGGGGGGGGGGGGGGGGGCGCAAATTGCTTCCTTAATGAAGCAACTTTGCCAACTTCTCCCCATTATGCCCATAGGTGCCTAAGGGAGAAGTTTTCTCCCCGTTATACCCTTGTAACCCATTGCCTCTTCATGACAACTTGTTATTGGGTCTCATTGGATAATGAGCTAGCCCAAACTTCATTACATGGGTTGATTAAGCAATTGGATCAAATCCAATGCAACCCTAATCCAAATGTGACCAACCATGGTCAAATACGGGTCCACCTACCAAAAATGAAGTTTGGCTCCAATAACATTCTTTCATCTCATCAGGCCCGTTGGCGCTGATGAAATCTCCCAATTAGATCCGAGTTATCCAATAACTCGATCATAAGGCTTCCCGATCAATACGAGAACTCAAGTATGAAGGTGTATGACCTCGTAGGTTCAACCAACGCTGGCAGTGGTGACCAAAGGTCACCACAAGCAGTGAGTGGCACCTAGCAGTGCATCGCTGCCACCCAGGTCATTTGAATGGATTTTAACATTGACATCCCCATCATCGCAACTAGGTACAGATACATTATAGTCTCTTTGCCGAACTGATATCCGATTGGGCAAGTGTGTCACCACTTGTTTTCACCCAATCCCATGGTCATGACTAAATCAGGTTCTCACCTGGGTATGGCCATACACTTTCAGTCATAGAACCATAGAGGAGCTCTATGGATATCAAGCTTCCCTTAGGAAGGGGCAAATCCTCTATCTGTCCATTGACCTTCTCATATGGGTTGTGACATGCTCAATAACAACCATTATTACCTCCCAAGTATGGCGAGGTGTTAGCTTGTATCAAAGCACGTCTCTAACCATATAGAATGGCCAATGAGCTCAAGTCATGGGATCAATGCATCTCCTATCACTTGTGAGGATAACTCATGACACCAAGTCATTGCCTCACAGCGGGTTTGTCCAGTATATCCACTACTAATATACCTATATGTCTACGTTAGCACCTCGTGCCTAACCAGTCCATATACCAGTTTCACAAGTACCAGAGCTATCCCATATCCACTCAGGTACATCGACTGGGGATAACTATTTGAGCACATATCCAATCTGTCTCCAGGGACATTACCATGTAAGTACACAATCGCAGAAGTAGACAAACATAGATAATTACAATGCTAGAATGATATATAAGTATCAAAGTCAAGTAGTGCAAAGATGGACCAAAACTAGGTCCTAGGGGATATACACCAACAATCTCCCACTTGCACTAAGACCTAGAGGTTGAGCAACCTCGACCCCATATCTCTAGTATGACCATCATGCTTCTGCTGCGCTAAAGCTTTGGTCAATGGGTCTGCCAGATTGTTCTATGTGTCAACTATGCTAATATTGACATCACCTCTGTCAATGATCTCTCTGATCCGGTGAAATCTCCTGAGTATGTGTTTGGACCTTTGATGAGACTGTGGTTCCTTTGTTTGTGCAATTGCCCCATTGTTGTCAGAGTAGAGCTCAATGCGATCCACTGCACTTGGAACCACCTAAAGTTCAGAAATGAACTTCCTGATCCAAATGGTTTCTTTGGCTGCCTCAGAAGCGGCCACATACTTAGCCTCGATTGTAGAATCAGCTATGGTGGATTGCTTGAAGCTCTTCCAGCATACAACACCTCCATTCAACTTGAACACATAGCCGGCCTGCAATCTAAAGTCATCAGGGTCAGACTGGAACGACGCATCAGTGTAGCCCTGCATACAGAGGTCTACCTGTCCCCCATAGACCAAGAACAGATCCTTAGTTCTTCTCAGATACTTAAAGGATGTTCTGTACAGCCACCCAGTGCTGCAATCCTGGATTGGATTGGTATCAGCTGGTTATGCTCACAGCATAAGCCACGTCTGGTCTAGTGCACAATATTGCATACATGATCTATCCCACTGCCGAAGCATAGGGCACTCAACATTTGAGATAGTAAGGCCATGTCTCACTGGAAGGTATCCCATCTTGGATTGCTCCAAGTTGAACCTCTCCAGGACCTTGTCAATGTAGGTACTCTTATTGGGAAACCCCGGGGATATTTTACAATTTTCAGAGATAGAGATTACAAAATACATTGCACAGCGGAAGCAATATCCCCGAAACAGGCCAGTCCCAAAAACCCAGTGAAGATCGCAAGCAAGAGAGTCGACACGATGAGTTAGGAAATACCTTAGAGCAAGATGAGGTCGATGTCGTGATAGGCGCCCAAGCGTGCGCCCTCTGCAGTCTCACACACACGGATCCCTCGAGTCCTCTTCTTCCACGCCCGGTGCTAGCCTCGGGAAGAAGATCCAAGCCTTGTGCTCCTTCTTCAAAGTATGCGCCACCTCCAAGGTAGATGCGCCAAAGATGAAGAAGGATGAGGGAGAGGGAAACCGCCAAGCATCAAGTTCCTTGCGTCAAGAGAGAAGGAAGAAGCTTGCGGCTAGGGTTTGGAAGGAAGAAGAAGATGCGCCACTTCTTGGTGTTGTCGCCCTTCAAGCCCTTGCTTTCGCCCCTCCTCTTGTTGTCACGCCTCTAAGGATTGTAACCTCTTAGAGGGGGTGGCTAGGGTCACTTATAAAGAGCTAGAGGCGGTTAGGGCAAGGGTTGAGATCATGACAAGTGTATGGCTTGGATGAGAAGGTTTGAGGTAAGGAAAGTCTCCAAGACTTTACCATAAACCTCATTCAACCTTTCCATAAGCCACCAAGCCTTGCCTTGTGCGCCAAGGCCTAGCCTTGCGCCCCAAGCAATGCCTTAATGCATTCACACTATCAATAGGAGAGGGCTAGGCGCATAAAGCTTCCTTAATGAAGCAAATTTGCCATCCAAACCCCATTATGCCAATTAGGCGCCAATGGGCTTGGCTTCCTCCCCATTATACCCTTTTAGCCTATTGCCTCTTCATGACAACTTATTATTGGGCCTCATTGGATAATGAGCTAGCCCAAACTTCATTACATGGCTTGATTAAGCACTTGGATCCAATCCAATGCAACCCTAATCCAAATGTGGCCAACCATGGTCAATTTTGGGTCAACCTGCCATAAATGGAGTTTGGCTCCAATAACATCCTTCCATCTCATCAGGCCCATTGGCGCTGATGAAATCTCCCAATTAGATCCGAGTTATCCAATAACTCGATCATAAGGCTTCCCGATCAATACGAGAACTCAAGTATCAAGGTATGCGGCCCTATAGGTTCCTCTGATGCCGGCAGTGCTGACCAAAGGTCACCACAAGTAGTGAGTGGCACCTAGCAGTGCATCGCTGCTACCCAGGTCATTGGAATGGATATCGACATCGGCATCTCCATCATCGCAATTAGGTACAGATGCATTATAGTCTCTTTTCCGAACTGCTATCCGATTGGACAAGTGTGTCACCACTTATTTTCATCCAATCACATGGCTATGACTAAAACAGGTTCTCACCTGGGTATGGCTATACACTCTCAGTCATAGAACCATAGAGGAGCTCCATGGATATCATGCTTCCCTAAGGAAGGGGCAAATCCTATGTCTGTCCATTGACCTTCTCATATGGGTCGTGACACGCTCAATGACAACCGTTATGACCTCCCAACTACGACGAGGTGTTAGGTTGTATCAAAGCAAATCCCTAACCATATAAAATGGTCAATGACCTCAAGTCAAGGGATCAATGCATCTCCTGTCACTTGTGAGGATAACTCATGACACCAAGTCATAGCCTCACAGCGGGTCTATCCAGTATATCCTCCAATGATATACCCATGTGTCTGTGTTAGCACCACGTGCCTAACCAGCCCACATACTAGTCTCACAAGTACTAGAGCTGTCCCATATCCACTCAGGTACATCGACTGGGGACAATCATTTGAGTACAGATCCAATCTGTCTCTAGGGACATTATCATGTGTAAGTCCCCTAAAAGGGGGGCGAAAACCCTAAAGCATGCGCATATAAACTTTTCTAGGGTTTTAACAAGATCGCTTGCATGAATATATATGATCAACTTTGATTATGTTGCAAAGATCAAGTTAAGATCTTTTACCGTAGCCATGATGAAGGAGGCGACTTGGAAGCAAGAGGGCGAATTGGCTCTCCTCCTAAGAAGACGCACACTAGATGAGAGATGGCTACCTCTTTGGACGTTCCTTGTGCTAGCAAGGATCTCCAAATTTCCTTGTCGTGTGAAGAAGATGAGATGAATCCTCTTGATGGCCGATCCGCTTTTTCTTTCGTCTAGGAAGAAGACACCACGATGATCGCTTTACAACTCGAGAAGGGGGCGAACACATTACAACATGGAGACGTTTTTCCTTTTTGAAAACCGAACTCCAAAAATAGCAAGTCTTCAAAGCTTCATGCGTTCACCTCAAGTGAACCATCGAAACTCCCCTCCTCATTGAACCATACGTTCACATAGGTGAATGGGTTCAATTGCAATCAGTTCAAAAAGGATTTGGTACAAAGACCAAATCAAACCAAGCCAAGCCATGGTCTAAATCTGATATGAACCATGAAGGTTCAAGATCTAACCGTTCATCTCTAGATGCACTTGATCTCACCGATCTAGCATCAATACTCTCGATCGAAGCTTACCGATCTCAAGCCCTAATCAATCAAACATGATCAGACCAGATCTCACTTACAATCAGAGTTTAAACTCCTTTAAACTGAACCAAAACAATTCAGTCCACACGATCTGACTTAAGTAAGCCATATCATCAAATTGTGCGACCCTGAGGGTTTCCCTTAAATGTCGGTAACGATAACTTACGTTATCATGATCAGTGAGGGGTATCTAGCAACACATCACTGTCTCCCGATATAAAGGAAAGAGTCTTCCAAGACTACACCCAAACCATAGCACAAGTGTGAATCCACTTCACTAGACATACATGTTTCCTTCGCCACTGGATGTTCTTATTGGACAAGCGTGTCAAGCTTGTAACTCCAATATGATGAGCATGATTAGATCAGATGAACACAGTCATCTGGGTATGGCCATACACTTTCTCAATCATCTCATCCAGGGGGCCCCTTTAGAACATCACTCTCCTAAACAAGGAGACGGCAATCCTTTATCTATCACTAGTGTCCTAACCTGACTCATGATCATTATCCAAGATAGTCTATAACCATTATGTTTCAAATGATATTGAACTACCTCAAAACAATGACAATCATCATTTAGAAACACCAGTGATCTCAAGTCAGAGGAAGTATGCCACTTGTTCACATACAAGGATTATTCACATTGTGACAAGCAATTGAACATCCTAGTAGGGTCTGTCCAGTACATCCAATGTACCTATGAGTCTACATCTTATTCCATGCTCGAAGCATCCTATAAGATTAGAACACATATTAGTCTCAATCATATCAAGGCTGTCTCATGTTCACCAAGATATCTCGACTAAGGACAATACTGCATGTCAGCCAAGCTGAACAGCATTGAGACATTATTCAGAAGTGTACATATTGCAGCAGATGATGTAACAAACTGAATAACAACCATTGCCTTTATAAACATAAGAGTTTATACATGATACTGAAAGAATCCCTAGGCCTCAAACATTAGCCTTAAGGGCATACTCCAACAATCTCCCACTTGCACTTAATCTAATGGTTGAGAAATCTCAAACCCATATTATTACAGTGCTTCTCATGCTTCTGCTGCGCCAGAGGCTTTGTAAGCGGGTCAGCCAGATTGTCATCTGTATGAACCTTGCAGACCTTGATCTCTCCTCGATCAATGATCTCCCGGATCAAGTGAAACCGTCTCTGTATGTGCTTGGACTTATGGTGCGACCGTGGTTCCTTTGCTTGTGCTATTGCTCCAGTGTTATCACAAAAGATAACCAAAGGATCTGCACTCGAAGGAACAACACCAAGTTCCTGAACGAACTTACGAATCCATACTGCCTCCTTGGATGCTTCCGAGGCTGCAACATACTCGGCTTCTGTTGTGGAATCAGCAACAATAGATTGTTTGAAACTTTTCCACACCACCGCTCCTCCATTCAAGCTAAAAACATAGCCTGATTGCGATCGGAAATCATCCTGGTCAGATTGGAACGAAGCGTCAGTATATCCTTCAATACAGAGTTCTTCTTGACCACCATACACCAAGAACATATCTTTGGTCCTCCGCAGATATTTTAAAATGTTCTTGACTGCAATCCAGTGTCCCTGACCTGGATTACTTTGGAATCGACTGGTCACGCTTAACCCGTAAGCGACGTTTGGGCGAGTACACAACATCGCATACATAATGGACCCAATAGCCGAAGCATAAGGCGTTTTGTCCATTTCATCTTTCTCAGTCTGTGTTTGCGGACACTGACTCTTTGAAAGATTCAGACCAAGTCTGACTGGAAGATATCCTCTTTTAGAATTCTCTAAATGAAATCTCTCCAGGACTTTATCGATGTAAGTACTCTGGCACAGCCCGAGAAGCCTCTTAGATCTATCTCTGTAGATCTTCACACCTAATACATAGGCTGCTTCTCCTAAATCTTTCATCTGGAAACATTTCCTTAACCATGCTTTAACGGCATGTAGTTCAGGAATATCGTTTCCAATGATCAAGATATCATCGACATAGAGGACTAGGAAAGTAATCACGCTCCCACTAAACCTCTTATACACACATGGGTCATCTTCATTCTTGATGAAACCAAATTCACAGATTGATTCATCAAAACGAATATTCCAGCTTCTAGATGCTTGCTTAAGTCCATAAATGGACTTCTTTAACTTGCATATTTTATGACGATCTGATGGATTAGTGAAACCTTCAGGTTGTGTCATATACACATCCTCATCCAGATTTCCATTAAGGAAAGCGGTCTTCACATCCATCTGCCAGATCTCATAATCGTAATATGCTGCTATCGCAAGAATAATCCGAATAGACTTGAACATGGCTACAGGAGAGAAAGTTTCATCATAATCTATCCCGTAGATTTGTTTGAAACCTTTCGCAACTAGCCTGCCTTTATAGGTAACCACGTTACCATCCATGTCAATCTTCATTCTTGAAGATCCATTTACAGCCTATAGGGATTACTCCCGGAGGCGGATCAACCAAATCCCAGACTTGGTTATCTGACATGGAGTCCATCTCGGCGCGCATAGCTTCAAGCCATCTCGCTGATTCCGGTCCACTGACCGCATCCGCATAAGTGAGGGGTGAAAAGAACCCCTAACTCATGGGGGGGGGAAACCCTAGAACATGCGCCTCTAGCAAGCATGGCGGAAAGAGGGTTTCTCAAGGATCGCATATGAAAAACCATATGATCAACTTGAATGAGTTTAGATCTATACCATAGCCATAGAGATGGAGGTCGGCTTGGAAGCAAGAGAGCAAAATAGATCCCCTCCAAATGGCGCGCACACAAGAAGAAGTTGGCTACTCCCTTCACGCCTTTGTGCTAGCAAAAGCTTCAAGGGGTCTTGATCGTTTGAAGGAGAATCCTTGGAGTCTTTGCTTGGCCGAATTCCACCTCTCCACTCTCGGCGATAATGCTCTCTCAAGCACACTTTCTTCGCCAAAGTGAGAAGCCTTCAAGCAAAAAGCGTTTTGGCGTTTTTTTCATCAAGTCACCATGATGACTTTCCATAAATGGAATGTCATGAAGGAGAGCTTTCGAAACCGATCAAAACAAAACGCTTATGCTTTGAACCAAGCGTTCACACATGTGAACCGGTTCAAGCTTAATCGATCTAATTGATTTTGGTTCAATAAACCAAATCAAATCAGCCCAAGCATTGGTCCAAATCAAAATAAACCCAAGGTTTAAGATCTGACCGTTCATCCTTTTGATGCTTCTGATCTCATCGATCTAGCATCAACTCTCTCGATCGAAGCTTACCGATCTAGAGCCCTAATCAATCAAACATGATCAGACCAGATCTCACTTACAATCAGAGGTTAAACTCCTCTAAACTGAACCCAAACAATTCAGTCCATACGATCTGACTTGAGTAAGCCATATCATCAAATTGTGCGACCCTAAGGGTTTCCTTTAAATGTCGGTAACGATAACTTTCGTTATCACGATCAGTGAGAGGTATCTAGCAACACATCACTGTCTCCCGATATAAAGGAAATAGTCTTCCAAGACTACACCCAAACCATGGCACAAGTGTGAATCAAACTCACAAGGCATACATGTTTCCTTTGCCACTGGATGTTCACATTGGACAAGCATGTCAAGCTTGTAACTCCAACATGATGAGCATGATTAGATCAGATGAACATAGTCATCTGGGTATGGCCATACACTTTCTCAATCATCTCATATAGGGGGGCCCTTTAGAACATCACACTCCTTAAACAAGGAGACGGCAATCCTTTGTCTATCACTAGTGCCCTAACCTGATTCAAGCTCACCATCCAAAATAGTCTATAATCATTATGTTTCAAATGATATTGAACTACCTCAAGACAATGACAATCATCATTTAGAAACACAAGTGATCTCAAGTCAGAGGACATGTGCCACTTAGTGCTTACAAGGATCATTCACATTGTGACAAGCAATGGAATATCCCAGTAGGGTCTGTCCAGTACATCCAATGTACCCATGAGTCTACATCTTATTCCATGCTCGAAGCATCCTATAAGATTAGCACACATATTAGTCTCAATCATATCAAGGTTGTCTCATGTTCACCAAGATATCTCGACTAAGGACATATAGCCTGTCAGCCTAGCTGAACAGCTTTGAGACATTATTCAGAAGTACACTTATTACAGCAGACAAGGTAACAACCTGAATAATAACCATGCCTTTATAAACACAACAGTTTATTACATGATACTATTACAATCCCAAGGCCTCAAACATTAGCCTTAAGGGCATACCCCAACAATCTCCCACTTGCACTTAATCTAATGGTTGAGTAATCTCAAACCCATATTATTACAGTGCTTCTCATGCTTCTGCTGCGCCAGAGGCTTGGTAAGCGGGTCTGCCAGATTGTCATCTGTATGAACCTTGCATATTTTGATCTCGCCACGATCAATGATCTCCCGGATCAAGTGAAACCGTCTCTGTATGTGCTTGGACTTCTGGTGCGACCGTGGTTCCTTTGCTTGTGCTATTGCTCTAGTGTTATCACAGAAGATAACCAAAGGATCTGCACTCGAAGGAACGACACCAAGTTCTCTCACGAACTTACGAATCCACACTGCCTCCTTGGATGCTTCCGAGGCTGCAACATACTCGGCTTCTGTTGTGGAATCAGCAACAGTTGACTGTTTGAAACTCTTCCACACCACTGCTCCACCATTCAAGCTAAAAACATAGCCTGATTGCGATCGGAAATCATCCTGGTCCGACTGGAACGAAGCGTCAGTATATCCCTCTATACTGAGTTCTTCCTGACCACCATATATCAAGAACATATCTTTGGTCCTCCGCAGATATTTTAAGATGTTCTTGACTGCAATCCAGTGCGCCAAACCTGGATTACTTTGGAATCGACTGGTTACGCTTAACCCGTAAGCGACGTCTGGGCGAGTACACAACATCGCATACATAATGGACCCAATAGCCGAAGCATAAGGCGTATTGTCCATTTCATCTTTCTCAGTCTGTGTTTGTGGACACTGACTCTTCGAAAGATTCAGACCATGTCTGACTGGAAGATATCCACGTTTAGAATTCTCTAAATGGAATCTCTCCAGGACCTTATCGATGTAAGTACTCTGGCACAGCCCGAGAAGCCTCTTAGATCTATCTCGGTAGATCTTCACACCTAACACATAGGCTGCTTCTCCTAAATCTTTCATCTGGAAACATTTTCCTAACCATGCTTTAACAGCATGCAGTTCAGGAATATCATTTCCAATGATTAAGATATCATCGACGTAGAGGATTAAGAATGTAATCACGCTCCCACTAAACCTCTTATATACACACGGGTCGTCTTCATTCTTGATGAAACCAAACTCAGAGATTGATTCATCAAAACGAATATTCCAGCTTCTAGATGCTTGTTTCAGTCCATAAATGGACTTCTTTAACTTGCATATTTTATGACGATCTGATGGATTAGTGAAACCCTCAGGTTGTGTCATATACACATCCTCATCCAGATTTCCATTAAGGAAAGCTGTTTTCACATCCATCTGCCAGATCTCATAATCGTAATATGCTGCTATCGCGAAAAGAATCCGAATAGACTTAAACATGGCTACAGGTGAGAAAGTTTCATCATAATCTATCCCGTAGATTTGTTTGAAACCTTTCGCAACTAGCCTGCCTTTATAGGTAACCACGTTACCATCCATGTCAATCTTCTTCTTGAAGATCCATTTACAGCCTATAGGGATTACTCCCGGAGGCGGATCAACCAAATCCCAGACTTGGTTATCTGACATGGAGTCCATTTCGGCTCGCATAGCTTCAAGCCATCTAGCTGACTCCGGTCCACTGACCACATCCGCATAAGTGAGGGGTTCATCATTATCAATGATGTAGACTCCGTCATAGCGCTCAGGCTGACGACGGATCCTTCCCGATCTTCGCGGTTCCCGTGTTATCTGAGCCTCAGGTTGTTCAATAACCTGTTCAACTGGCTCAGGCTCATCCAACTGTTCTTGACTACTTTGTCCTTCCTCTGGATTCTCATCCAGCTTTATTTCTCTCCCACTGGCCTCTTGCAGAAGAAATTCCCTCTCAAGAAATATAGCCGTCCGAGCAACAAAAACCTTGTTCTCTTTGGGATCGAAGAAATAATAACCCTTAGTTTCCTTAGGGTAACCGACAAAGATACATTTCTCAGATCTGCTCTCCAGTTTCCCAGAGGCGAGCTTTTTGACATAAGCTTCGCAACCCCAGATCCTGATAAATGTCAAGCTAGGCTATTTCCCATACCATAACTCATATGGCGTCTTTGAAACTGCCTTGGATGGCACTCGGTTTAGTACCTTTGCAGCTGTTTCCAGTGCAAAACCCCAAAAGGAATATGGAAGAGTAGCCTGACTCATCATAGAACGAACCATATCAAGTAACGTTCTATTTCTCCTTTCGGACACACCATTCCATTGTGGTGTTCCTGGCGGAGTGAGCTGTGAGATAATCCCACACTCCTTTAGATAGTCAGTAAATGCATGACTCAGGTATTCACCACCTCGATCAGAACGAAGTGTCTTGATATTACGGCCTAACTGATTTTGTACTTCATTCTTGAACTCTTTGAACTTGTCAAAAGATTCACTTTTATGTCTCATTAAATAGACATACCCATACCTACTGAAATCATCAGTAAAGGTAATGAAGTACTGATAGCCACCTCTGGCATGTTTACTAAATGGCCCACACACATCACTGTGTATGAGGTCAAGTAAACCTGAAGCCCTTTGACCTTTGTTAGGAAAAGGAGACTTCGTCATTTTACCCATCAAACAAGCTTTGCATGTATCAATCTCCTCATAGGAGAATGATCCCAGCAGTCCATGATCATGCAACCGCTTAATGCGCTTCTCGTTTATATGGCCTAAACGACTATGCCATAATAAGGTGCTGTTATCAGCATACTTGGCTTTCTTATTATCAATGTTTTGTATAGAATTTTCCATGTCCAACATGAATAACCCATTGTTAATTGAACCAGTCGCATACACAATATTATCATAAGTTAAAACACACTTTGAAATCTTGCATTCAAAGGCAAATCCTTTCCTGACAAGAGCAGGAATAGAGATAATATTCTTGGTAATACTGGGTACAAAATAACAATTGTTTAATTCTAATACAATGCCAGATGGTAAAGAAATGAAATAGTCTCCTACAGCAACAGCAGCAACCCGTGCCCCGTTTCCAACGCGTAGGTCTACCTCATGCTGTCCCACCTGCCTTCTTCTCCTGAGTTCCTGTACATTTGAACAAATGTGAACTCCACATGCAGTGTCCAACACCCATGAAATGGAAGAAGAAGATAACATGACCTCAGTCACATATATACCTGAGCAAGAAGCGATGCTTCCCCTCTTATCTCCTTGGAGCGCTTTACAGTCCTTTTTCCAGTGACCCAGCTGGCCACAGTGGAAACACCTGTTGTCCTTCGACCGCTTCACCTTCTGTTTCAGTGCCTTGCTGTAGTTCTTGACAGGGGCCTTGCCCTTCTTCCCCTTCTTCTTGTTCCTTGAAGGAACCATTAAGACAGAGGTTGAAGGCTTTCCCTTCAGAGTTTCCTCAGTAGTCAAGAGCATATTCAGCAGCTCTGCCGGCGTACAATCGATTTTGTTCATATTAAAGTTAATAATGAACGCATCGAAAGAGGGCGGAAGAGACTGCAGAATAATATCTACAGCAAGCTCCTGGTTGATGGTATGCCCCAGTTTCTCCAGAGCCTCCTTGTGCCCAATCATCTTGAGCACGTGAGCTCCCACTGGGCTCCCCTCAGCCAGTTTGCTCTGAAAGAAGAGCTTCGTCAGATTATAGCGTTCTGTCCTCGCCTGTGCAGCATACAGCATCTTGAGGTTCGCTATAATCTCTATAGCCGACATATCCTCATGCTGACGCTGCAGCGGTGGCATCATAGACGCTAGCATCAGGCAAGCGACATCAATGCTATCATTGACGTGCTTTTCATAGGCATCCCGAACCGCCCTTGCGGCGTTCGGAGCGGGCTGCGGCGGTATTGCCGTCTCGAGGACATACAGTTTCCTCTCGATATAGAGGAAACTGTATGTCCTCGAGACGGCGATACCGCCGCAGCCCGCTCCGAACGCCGCAAGGGCGGTTCGGGATGCCTATGAAAAGCACGTCAATGATAGCATTGATGTCGCTTGCCTGATGCTTGCGTCTATGACGCCACCGCTGCAGCGTCAGCATGAGGATATGTCGGCTATAGAGATTATAGCGAACCTCAAGATGCTGTATGCTGCACAGGCGAGGACAGAACGCTATAATCTGACAAAGCTCTTCTTTCAGAGCAAACTGGCTGAGGGGAGCCCAGTGGGAGCTCACGTGCTCAAGATGATTGGGCACAAGGAGGCTCTGGAGAAACTGGGGCATACCGTCAACCAGGAGCTTGCTGTTGATATTATTCTACAGTCTCTCCCGCCCTCTTTCGATGCGTTCATTATTAACTTTAATATGAACAAAATCGATTGTACACCGGCAGAGCTGCTGAATATGCTCTTGACAACTGAGGAAACTCTGAAGGGTAAGCCTTCAACCTCTGTCTTGATGGTTCCTTCTAGGAACAAGAAGAAGGGGAAGAAGGGCAAGGCCCCTGTCAAGAATTACAGCAAGGCTCTGAAACAGAAGGTGAAGCGGTCGAAGGATAACAGGTGTTTCCACTGTGGCCAGCTGGGTCACTAGAAAAAGGACTGTAAAGCGCTCCAAGGAGATAAGAGGGGAAGCATCGCTTCTGGCTCAGGTATATATGTGACTGAGGTCATGTTATCTTCTTCTTCTATTTCATGGGTGTTGGACACTGCATGTGGAGTTCACATTTGTTCAAATGTACAGGAACTCAAGAGAAGAAGGCAGGTGGGACAGCATGAGGTAGACCTACGAGTTGGAAACGGGGCACGGGTTGCTGCTGTTGCTGTAGGAGACTATTTCATTTCTTTACCATCTGGCATTGTATTGGAATTAAACAATTGTTATTTTGTACCCAGTATTACCAAGAATATTATCTCTATTCCTGCTCTTGTCAGGAAAGGATTTGCCTTTGAATGCAAAATTTCAAAGTGTGTTTTATCTTATGATAATATTGTGTATGCAACTGGTTCAATCAACAATGGGTTATTCATGTTGGACATGGAATATTCTATACAAAACATTGATAATAAGAAAGCCAAGTATGCTGATGACAGCACCTTGCTATGGCATAGTCGTTTAGGCCATATAAACGAGAAGCGCATTAAGCGGTTGCATGATCATGGACTGCTGGGATCATTCTCCTATAAGGAGATTGATACATGCAAAGCTTGTTTAATGGGTAAAATGACGAAGTCACCTTTTTCTAAGAAAGGTCAAAGGGCTTCAGGTTTACTTGACCTTATACACAGTGATGTGTGTGGGCCGTTTAGTAAACATGCCAGAGGTGGCTATCAGTACTTCATTACCTTTACTGATGATTTCAGTAGGTATGGGTATGTCTATCTGATGAGACATAAAAGTGAATCTTTTGACAAGTTCAAAGAGTTCAAGAATGAAGTACAAAATCAGCTAGGCCGAAATATCAAGACACTTCGCTCAGATCGAGGTGGAGAATACCTAAGTCATGCATTTACTGACTATCTGAAGGAGTGTGGGATTATCTCACAGCTCACTCCGCCAGGAACACTGCAATGGAATGGTGTGTCCGAGAGGAGAAATAGAACGTTACTTGATATGGTTCGTTCTATGATGAGTCAGGCCACTCTTCCATACTCCTTTTGGGGTTTTGCACTAGAAACAGCTGCAAAGGTACTAAACCGAGTGCCATCTAAGGCAGTTTCAATGACGCCATATGAATTATGGTATGGGAAACAGCCAAGCTTGACATTTATCAGGATCTGGGGTTGCGAGGCTTATGTCAAAAAGCTCGCCTCTGGGAAACTAGAGAGCAGATCTGACAAATGCATCTTTGTCGGTTACCCTAAGGAAACTAAGGGTTATTATTTCTACGATCCCAAGGAGAACAAAGTTTTTATTGCTCGGACGGCCATATTCCTTGAGAAGGAGTTTCTTCTGCAAGAGGCCAGTGGGAGAGAAATAAAGCTGGATGAAAATCCAGAGGAAGGACAAAGTAGTCAAGCTCAGTTGGATGAGCCTGAGCCAGTGGATCAGGTTATTGAACAACCTGAGGCTCAGATAACACGGGAACCGCGAAGATCGGGAAGGATCCGTCGACAGCCTGAGCGCTATGACGGAGTCTACATCATTGATAATGATGAACCCCTCACCTATGCGGATGCGGTCAGTGGACCGGAGTCAGCTAGATGGCTTGATGCTATGCGAGCCGAGATGGACTCCATGTCAGATAACCAAGTCTGGGATTTGGTTGATCCGCCTCCGGGAGTAATCCCTATAGGCTGTAAATGGATCTTCAAGAAGAAGATTGACATGGATGGTAACGTGGTTACCTATAAAGGCAGGCTAGTTGCGAAAGGTTTCAAACAAATCTACGGGTTAGATTATGATGAAACTTTCTCACCTGTAGCCATGTTTAAGTCTATTCGGATTCTTTTCGCGATAGCTGCATATTATGGTTATGAGATCTGGCAGATGGATGTGAAGACAGCTTTCCTTAATGGAAATCTGGATGAGGATGTGTATATGACACAACCTGAGGGTTTCACTAATCCAGCAGATCGTCATAAAATATGCAAGTTAAAGAAATCCATTTATGGATTGAAACAAGCATCTAGGAGCTGGAATATTCGTTTTGATGAATCAATCTCTGAGTTTGGTTTCATCAAGAACGAAGATGACCCGTGTGTTTATAAGAGGTTTAGTGGGAGCGTAATTACATTCCTAATCCTCTACGTCGATGATATCTTAATCATTGGAAATGATATTCCTGAACTGCATGCTGTTAAAGCATGGTTAGGAAAATGTTTCCAGATGAAAGATCTAGGAGAAGCAGCCTATGTGTTAGGTGTAAAGATCTACCGGGATAGATCTAAGAGGCTTCTCGGGCTGTGCCAGAGTACTTACATCGATAAGGTCCTGGAGAGATTCCATTTAGAGAATTCTAAACGTGGATATCTTCCAGTCAGACATGGTCTGAATCTTTCGAAGAGTCAGTGTCCACAAACACAGACTGAGAAAGATGAAATGGACAATACGCCTTATGCTTCGGCTATTGGGTCCATCATGTATGCGATGTTGTGTACTCGCCCAGACGTCGCTTACGGGTTAAGCGTGACCAGTCGATTCCAAAGTAATCCAGGTATGGCGCACTGGATTGCAGTCAAGAACATTATAAAATATCTGCGGAGGACCAAAGATATGTTCTTGATATATGGTGGTCAGGAAGAACTCAGTATAGAGGGATATACTGACGCTTCGTTCCAGACGGACCAGGATGATTTCCGATCGCAATCAGGCTATGTTTTTAGCTTGAATGGAGGTGCTGTGGTGTGGAAGAGTTTCAAACAGTCAACTGTTGCTGATTCCACAACAGAAGCCGAGTATGTTGCAGCCTCGGAAGCATCCAAGGAGGCAGTGTGGATTCGTAAGTTCGTGAGAGAACTTGGTGTCGTTCCTTCGAGTGCTGATCCTTTGGTTATCTTCTGTGATAACACTGGAGCAATCGCACAAGCAAAGGAACCACGGTCGCACCAGAAGTCCAAGCACATACAGAGACGGTTTCACTTGATCCGGGAGATCATTGATCGAGGCGAGATCAAAATATGCAAGGTTCATACAGATGACAATCTGGCAGACCCGCTTACCAAGCCTCTAGCGCAGCAGAAGCATGAGCAGCACTGTAATAATATGGGTTTGAGATTTCTCAACCATTAGATTAAGTGCAAGTGGGAGATTGTTGGGGTATGCCCTTAAGGCTAATGTTTGAGGCCTTTGGGATTGCAATAAGTATCATGTAATAAACTCTTGTGTTTATAAAGGCATGGTTATTATTCAGGTTGTTACCTTGTCTGCTGTAATAAGTGTACTTCTGAATAATGTCTCAAAGCTGTTCAGCTAGGCTGACAGGCTATATGTCCTTAGTCGAGATATCTTGGTGAACCTGAGACAGCCTTGATATGATTGAGACTAATATGTGTGCTAATCTTATAGGATGCTTCGAGCATGGAATAAGATGTAGACTCATGGGTACATTGGATGTACTGGACAGACCCTACTGGGATATTCCATTGCTTGTCACAATGTGAATGATCCTTGTAAGCAGCAAGTGGCACATGTCCTTTGACTTGAGATCACTTGTGTTTCTAAATGATGATTGTCATTGTTTTGAGGTAGTTCAATATCATTTGAAACATAATGATTATAGACTATCTTGGATGGTGAGCTTGAGTCAGGTTAGGGCACTTGTGATAGATAAAGGATTGCCGTCTCCTTGTTCAAGGAGTGTGATGTTCTAAAGGGCCCCCCTATATGAGATGATTGAGATAGTGTATGGCCATACCCAGATGACTGTGTTCATCTGATCTAATCATGCTCATCGTATTGGAGTTACAGGCTTGACATGCTTGTCCAATAAGAACATCCAGTGGCAAAGGAAACATGCATGCCTCGTGAGTTTGATTCACACTTGTGCCATGGTTTGGGTGTAGTCTTGGAAGACTCTTTCCTTTATATCGGGAGACAGTGATGTGTTGCTAGATACCCCTCACTGATCGTGATAACGAAAGTTATCGTTACCGACATTTAAAGGAAACCCTTAGGGTCGCACAATTTGGTGATATGGCTTGCTTAAGTCAGATCGTGTGGACTGAATTGTTTCGGTTCAGTTTAAAGGGATTTAATCTCTGATTGTAAGTGAGATCTGGTCTGATCATGTTTGATTGATTAGGGCTTTAGATCGGTAAGCTTCGATCGAGAGAGATGATGCTAGATCGATGCGATCAGAAGCGTCAGATGATGAATGGTCAGATCTTGGACTTTGGGGTCTAATTTGATCTAGACTTAATGCTTGGGCTGATTTGGTTTCGCTATTGAACCAAGAGTATTGAACCGGCTCATGGGTTGAGCGCATGGTTCAAGAGGGAGAAGGAGTTGCGTTTGGTTCATGGAGACATGAACGCATGAACGCATACTCTTAATGGTTGCCATTTTTGGAAAGTTCCAAAATGAAAACGCATATGCGTTCATGGCTTGAAGTCTCCCTAATGTTTTTCGGTTACACCTCTCTCTTGTTGCTTGGTGGAAACGATTTTTGCTCTCGAGCAAGTGAGGGTGTTGACGAGAAGAGGAGGAACCGGCCAAGCAAAAGATAGTCTTCATCTCTTCCCTACACTCGATCATTGACATCTTGGCACTTTTGCTAGCACAAGAGGTGCGCAAGTTGGGAGTCTTCATCGCCTTTGTGTGTGAACTTTTGGAGGAGATCAAAGTTGCTCTCTTCTTCCAAGCCGACCTCCAATCTATGGCTATGGTATAGATCTAAACTCATAGCTTCAAGTTGATCATATGGTTGTCATATACGATCTTTTAGAAACCCTCTTTTCGTCATGCATGCTAGATGCGCATGTTTAGGGTTTCGCCCCCTTAATAAGGGTTTCTTTCAGAGATCACTTGTGTTTTCTAAATGATGATTGTCATTGTTTTGAGGTAGTTCAATATTATTTGAAACATAATGATTATAGACTATCTTGGATAATGAGCTTGAGTCAGGTTAGGGCACTAGTGATAGACATAGGATTGCCGTCTCCTTGTTTAAGGAGTGTGATGTTCTAAAGGGGCCCCCTGGATGAGATGATTGAGAGAGTGTATGGCCATACCCAGATGACAGTGTTCATCTGATCTAATCATGCTCATCATATTGGAGCTACAAGCTTGACACGCTTGTCCAATAAGAACATCCAGTGGCAAAGGAAGTATGCATGCCTAGTGAAGTTGATTCACACTTGTGCTGTTTTTGGGTGTAGTCTTGGAAGACTCATTTCTTTTATATCGGGAGACAGTGATGTGTTGCTAGATACCCCTCACTGATCGTGATAACGTGAGTTATCGTTACCGACATTTAAAGGAAACCCTCAGGGTCGCACAATTTGATGATATGGCTTACTTAAGTCAGATCGTGTGGACTGAATTGTTTAGGTTCAGTTTAAAGGGATTTAGTCTCTGATTGTAAGTGAGATCTAGTCTGATCATGTTTGATTGATTAGGGCTTGAGATCGGTAAGCTTCGATCGAGAGAATAGATGCTAGATCGGTGAGATCAAGAGCATCAAGAGATGAACGGTCAGATCTGGAGCCTTAGGGTTTATTTGAGATCTGGACTTGATTACTTGGCTTGATTGGTTTTAAACCAAACCAAATTGAACCGGCTCATGAAATGAGTGCATGGTTCAAGGTGTGGCGACATGTTCACTTGGCGTGAACGTTGGAGCGGTGAGTGGTTGCTATTTTTAGTAACCATGATCTCCAATTGGAGTCACTCACGTTCGAATAGAGTGCTCTCTATTCTCGCCTCTCGCTCTCATTCCTCTCGACTTCCGTGTGTGGCGACGCTTTGAAGGTTGAGGAGGTTTCGGCCAAGAGAACATCATCTCATCTTTTCCTTTCCATTCGGCAAGACAACCTTGGAACCTTGCTAGCACAAGGAGCACCAAGGAAGAAGCACATTGTTCATCTTGTGTGCGAGACTTTGGAGAAGAGGCGCTTGCAACTTTTTCTTCCAAGGCGCCATCTTGAAATGGCTACGGTATGAACCCTTCTCTATTTGCAATCGGGTTATTATGGTTGATCATATCTCATGAAACCGATCTCAAGAAACCCTCTTCCGCTGCTTAAAATTTTAATATGCGCCATACTTAGGGGTTTCGCCCCCCCTTGTGGGGACCTTTCAATTGGTATCAGAGGCAATTTTCATGTTTTATGATTGCCATGTTATGATTTATGATCCATGTTTGCGCAAGATAACAGATCTACAGGTCACATGCGAATGCTTATGCTGTAGTTGTAAGTTGGCGAAAATACATGTTTCTTATAGATGTTATTTTCTCCCTGGCGCATGTTGTTGGCGCATGTTTTATTGTGTTTCCAAAACAAATAACTTGCGCGATTCATCTTAGATCTAAAGCACCTACTTTAAACCCTTAGATGGGTTATTAGGGTTGAAGTCACCCTCCTTAGGTTAGATCCAAAAGTCTGATCAGACTATCTGACAGCCTTGATGGGTTGACCAGGTAGCACCTGTGCGCAAGCACGTGGTGGCTACAGGTCGGCTGCAGACAGGCGTGTAGCGATGTCTGATTGAGACAACTGATGAACGCACATGAGTTAGGCCCGGGGTCACACCCGCTTGCCAGACCTCATTGTGGTTGTTCAGCCCTGGCACATGCATGGTTGACCTTATGGTCGACTCAAGTCAGTTAGGACTTGGTGCATGCAAGGGCAGTGGATCTGACTAGGATGGATGAGTGGATCCCTAGTAATAGACCATTGTAAGGCAGTAGGGCAAATAAGGAAAATTAAAATTCATCCCAAGGGGTTTTCGAAATTTAATTTTCATGATTGGATCACATGTTGATTGTTGCATATGTATGTTTATTTAATCTTATGTGGGCTGCCCGTCTTTAATGAGTGCTGTGCTGGGGCCTGCGTGCCTGGTTAATTTTGTAAATTAATTTTATATTGTGATCTGCGCATCACATTGCTTTAATTTATAAAATGTAATTGACCTGCGTGTCAATCTTGTCTAGATAGTTAAATTTGTAATTTAATTAGACAAGAGCACAGAGCACTCTTGGCAGAGGCGCATGCAGCAAGTGGCTTGACCAGGTGGGAGGTCCAGGGTTCGACTCTGGGACCAGGCGCATTTTCCCTGGTGGGCGCACCTCAGCTGCAAATGGCGCTTGGGCCCTGGTTTGGGCCAGATGAGCAGCAAAAGCCCCATGAAGAAAAGCAAGTGAAGACTTAAGTTAATTAAGGTCTTACTAGGGCTATGGGCTTTTACCACATAAGATTCATGCTTTCTTTTATTTATTGTTTAAATATTAGAATTGCATGATTAGTTTATCTTCTGCTATCACCATAGGAATTGCATGATAGTGAAGAAGATAAAAGACCGTTAAAATCCAACACTAAAATATCAAGCTCATAAGCCTTCTGATGCGAAACCTCACTGTTCTGATTATCGTTGGAGCCGTGTTGTACCCACTCAGTGGGCACGTCCATCTATCTTCAGACGGTGTGGGATTACACCTGTGTGTTACAGAGTAGGGATTTATCCCTTCTCGTTGCTCAGCATAGCACATGGTGGTCCAGGGAGTAGGTCGGGTCAGCTTGACCATGTAGGCTACATATGTGGCGCATATGGTAGCACATGGAGGCAGCCATCTGTGGGATCAGAGACTGTGTTGTACCAACTCAGTTGGCACAGTCTGCTGGATTGCCCAGATGAAGGGGAATCGCACGGGTTGGCGATCGGCAGGGACTGCCTACCGGAGATTAGTGCTTGTACTCTCTGTGCATCTTATCTCGCCTGAGCGGGACGCGGAGACCAAGTATGAAATCCGGATCCCATCTCACTAAAAGAGTGTCTACTCTTTCGGACTGTTTAATGGATTTTTCAGTCAGATAAAATAGTGAGAAAAAGAATCTTTCTTAAGTCCTGATTGATTCTTAACATTGATACTGACCTTGCTGTTCTTGCATTGTTGTAGATACCTGCAACAACGAACACCATGAACTTCAATGTGCGATCCCTACTGGAAAGGGAGAAGTTTGCTGGGCCGAACTTCTCTGACTGGTTCGGACACCTTAAGATTGTTCTTAAGGCAGAGAGGAAACTGTATGTCCTCGAGACGGCGATACCGCCTCAACCCGCTCCGAACGCCGCAAGGGCGGTTCGGGAAGCCTATGAAAAGCACGTCAATGATAGCATTGATGTCGCTTGCCTGATGCTAGCGTCTATGACGCCACCGCTGCAGCGTTAGCATGAGGATATGTCTGCTATAGACATGATAGCGAACCTCAAGATGCTGTATGCTGCACAGGCAAGGACTGAGCGCTACAATTTGACAAAGCTTTTCTTTCAGAGCAAACTGGCTGAAGGGAGCCTAGTGGGAGCTCACGTGCTCAAGATGATTGGGCACAAGGAGGCTCTAGAGAAACTGGGGCATACCATCAACCAGGAGCTTGCTGTGGATATTATTCTGCAGTCTCTCCCGCCTTCATTCGACGCGTTCATTATTAACTTTAATATGAACAAAATCGATTGTACTCCGGCAGAGCTGCTGAATATGCTCTTGACTACTGAGGAGACTCTGAAGGGAAAGCCTTCGACCTCTGTCTTAATGGTTCCTTCGAGGAACAAGAAGAAGGGGAAGAAGGGCAAGACCCCTGTCAAGAGCTACAGCAAGGCTCTGAAGCAGAAGGTGAAGCGGTCCAAGGAATACAGGTGTTTCCACTGTGGCCAGCTCGGTCACTGGAAAAAGGACTGTAAAGCGCTCCAAGGAGATAAGAGGGGAAGCATCGCTTCTGGCTCAGGTATATTCGTGACTGAGGTCATGTTTTCTTCTTCTATATCATGGGTGTTGGACACTGCATGTGGAGTTCACATTTGTTCAAATGTACAGGAACTCAAGAGAAGAAGGCAGGTGGGACAGCATGAGGTGGACCTACGAGTTGGAAACGGGGCACGGGTTGCTGCTGTTGCTGTAGGAGACTATTTCATTTCTTTACCATCTGGAATTGTATTGGAACTAGACAATTGTTATTTTGTTCCCAGTATTACTAAAAATATTATCTCCATTCCTGCTCTTGTCAGGAAGGGTTTTTCCTTTGAATGCAATATTTCAAAGTGTCTTTTATCTCATGATAATATTGTTTATGCAACTGGTTCAATTAGCAATGGATTATTCATGTTGGACATGGAGCGTTCTATACAAAATGTTGATATTAAGAAAGCCAAGTATGCTGATGACAGCACCTTGCTATGGCATAGTCGTTTAGGCCATATTAACGAGAAACGCATTAAGCGGTTGCATGATCATGGACTGCTGGGATCATTCTCTTACAAGGAGATTGATACATGCAAAGCTTGTTTGATGGGTAAAATGACGAAGTCGCCTTTTCCTCACAAAGGTCAAAGGGCTTCAGGTTTACTTGACCTTATACACAGTGATGTGTGTGGGCCATTTAGTAAACATGCCAGAGGTGGCTATCAGTACTTCATTACCTTTACTGACGATTTCAGTAGGTATGGCTATGTCTATCTGATGAGACATAAGAGTGAATCTTTTGACAAGTTCAAAGAGTTCAAGAATGAAGTACAGAATCAGCTAGGCCGAAATATCAAGGCAGTTCGCTCAGATCGAGGTGGAGAATACTTGAGTCATACGTTTACTGACTATCTGAAGGAGTGTGGGATTATCTCACAGCTCACTCCGCCAGGAACACCGCAATGGAATGGTGTGTCCGAGAGGAGAAACAGAACGTTACTTGATATGGTTCGTTCTATGATGAGTCAGGCTACTCTTCCATACTCCTTTTGGGGTTTTGCACTGGAAACAGCTGCAAAGGTACTAAACCGAGTGCCATCCAAGGCAGTTTCAAAGACGCCATATGAATTATGGTATGGGAAACAGCCAAGCTTGACATTTATCAGGATCTGGGGTTGCGAGGCTTATGTCAAAAAGCTCGCCTCTGGGAAACTAGAGAGCAGATCTGACAAATGTATCTTTGTCGGTTACCCTAAGGAGACTAAGGGTTATTATTTCTACGATCCCAAAGAGAACAAGGTATTTGTTGCTCGGACGGCCATATTTCTTGAGAAGGAGTTTCTTCTGCAAGAGGCCAGTGGGAGAGAAATAAAGCTGGATGAGAATCCAGAGGAAGGACAAAGTGCTCAAGCAGAGTTGGATGAGCCTGAGCCAGTAGATCAGGTTATTGAACAACCTGAGGCTCAGATATCACGGGAACCGCGAAGATCGGGAAGGATCCGTCGACAACCTGAGCGTTATGACGGAGTCTACATCATTAATAATGATGAATCCCTCACTTATGCGGATGCGGTCAGTGGACCAGAGTCAGCGAGATGGCTTGAAGCTATGCGCGCCGAGATGGACTCCATGTCATATAACCAAGTCTGGGATTTGGTTGATCCGCCTCCGGGAGTAATCCCTATAGGCTGTAAATGGATCTTCAAGAAGAAGATTGACATGGATGGTAACGTGGTTACCTATAAAGGCAGGCTAGTTGCGAAAGGTTTCAAACAAATCTACGGGATAGATTATGATGAAACTTTCTCACCTGTAGCCATGTTTAAGTCTATTCGGATTCTTTTCGCGATAGCGGCATATTATGATTATGAGATCTGGCAGATGGATGTGGAAACAGCTTTCCTTAATGGAAATCTGGATGAGGATGTGTATATGACACAACCTGAGGGTTTCACTAATCCATCAGATCGTCATAAGATATGCAAGTTGAAGAAGTCCATTTATGGACTTAAGCAAGCATCAAGAAGCTGGAATATTCGTTTTGATGAATCAGTCACTGAATTTGGTTTCATCAAGAACGAGGATGACCCGTGTGTGTATAAGAGGTTTAGTGGGAGCGTAATTACTTTCCTAGTCCTCTACGTCGATGACATCTTGATCATTGGAAATGACATTCCTGAAATGCATGCTGTTAAAGCATGGTTAAAGAAATATTTCCAGATGAAAGATCTAGGAGAAGCAGCCTATGTATTAGGTGTGAAGATCTACAGGGATAGATCTAAGAGGCTTCTCGGGTTGTGCCAGAGTACTTACATCGAAAAAGTCCTGGAGAGATTTCATTTAGAGAATTCTAAACGAGGATATCTTCCAGTCAGACATGGTCTGAGTCTTTCGAAGAGTCAGTGTCCACAAACACAGACTGAGAAAGATGAAATGGACAATACGCCTTATGCTTCGGCTATTGGATCCATTATGTATGCGATGTTGTGTACTCGCCCAGACGTCGCTTACGGGTTAAGCGTGACCAGTCGTTTCCAAAGTAATCCAGGTCAGGCACACTGGATTGCAGTCAAGAACATCTTAAAATATCTGCAGAGGACCAAAGATATGTTCTTGATATATGGTGGTCAGGAAGAACTCAGTATTGAAGGATATACTGACGCTTCGTTCCAGTCTGACCAGGATGATTTCCGATCGCAATCAGGCTATGTTTTTAGCTTGAATGGAGGAGCAGTGGTGTGGAAGAGTTTCAAACAGTCAACTGTTGCTGATTCCACAACAGAAGCCGAGTATGTTGCAGCCTCGGAAGCATCCAAGGAGGCAGTGTGGATTCGTAAGTTCATAAGAGAACTTGGTGTTGTTCCTTCGAGTGCAGATCCTTTGGTTATCTTCTGTGATAACACTGGAGCAATCGCACAAGCAAAGGAACCACGGTCGCACCAGAAGTCCAAGCACATACAGAGACGGTTTCATTTGATCAGGGAGATCATAGATCGTGGCGAGATCAAAGTCTGCAAGGTTCATACAGATGACAATCTGGCAGACCCGCTTACCAAGCCTCTGGCGCAGCAGAAGCATGAGAAGCACTGTAATAATATGGGTTTGAGATTTCTCAACCATTAGATTAAGTGCAAGTGGGAGATTGTTGGGGTATGCCCTTAAGCCTAATGTTTGAGGCCTTGGGATTGTAACAGTATCATGTAATAAACGTTTATGTTTATAAAGGCATGGTTATTATTCAGTTAGCTACATTGTCTGCTGCAATATATGTTCTTCTGAATAATGTCTCAAAGCTGTTCAGCTGGGCTGACATGCAGTTAAGTCCTTAGTCGATGTATCTTGGTGAACATGAGACAACCTTGATATGGTTAAGACTAATATGTGTTCTAGTCTTATAGGATGCTTCGAGCATGGAATAAGATGTAGACTCATGGGTACATTGGATGTGCTGGACAGACCCTACTAGGATATTCAATTGTTTGTCACAATGTGAATAATCCTTGTATATGACAAGTGGCACATTTCCTCTGACTTGAGATCACTTGTGTTTTCTAAATGATGATTGTCATTGTTTTGAGGTAGTTCAATATTATTTGAAACATAATGATTATAGACTATCTTGGATAATGAGCTTGAGTCAGGTTAGGGCACTAGTGATAGACATAGGATTGCCGTCTCCTTGTTTAAGGAGTGTGATGTTCTAAAGGGGCCCCCTGGATGAGATGATTGAGAGAGTGTATGGCCATACCCAGATGACAGTGTTCATCTGATCTAATCATGCTCATCATATTGGAGCTACAAGCTTGACACGCTTGTCCAATAAGAACATCCAGTGGCAAAGGAAGTATGCATGCCTAGTGAAGTTGATTCACACTTGTGCTGTTTTTGGGTGTAGTCTTGGAAGACTCATTTCTTTTATATCGGGAGACAGTGATGTGTTGCTAGATACCCCTCACTGATCGTGATAACGTGAGTTATCGTTACCGACATTTAAAGGAAACCCTCAGGGTCGCACAATTTGATGATATGGCTTACTTAAGTCAGATCGTGTGGACTGAATTGTTTAGGTTCAGTTTAAAGGGATTTAGTCTCTGATTGTAAGTGAGATCTAGTCTGATCATGTTTGATTGATTAGGGCTTGAGATCGGTAAGCTTCGATCGAGAGAATAGATGCTAGATCGGTGAGATCAAGAGCATCAAGAGATGAACGGTCAGATCTGGAGCCTTAGGGTTTATTTGAGATCTGGACTTGATTACTTGGCTTGATTGGTTTTAAACCAAACCAAATTGAACCGGCTCATGAAATGAGCGCATGGTTCAAGGTGTGGCGACATGTTCACTTGGCGTGAACGTTGGAGCGGTGAGTGGTTGCTATTTTTAGTAACCATGATCTCCAATTGGAGTCACTCACGTTCGAATAGAGTGCTCTCTATTCTCGCCTCTCGCTCTCATTCCTCTCGACTTCCGTGTGTGGCGACGCCTTGAAGGTTGAGGAGGTTTCGGCCAAGAGAACATCATCTCATCTTTTCCTTTCCATTCGGCAAGACAACCTTGGAACCTTGCTAGCACAAGGAGCACCAAGGAAGAAGCACATTGTTCATCTTGTGTGCGAGACTTTGGAGAAGAGGCGCTTGCAACTTTTTCTTCCAAGGCGCCATCTTGAAATGGCTACGGTATGAACCCTTCTCTATTTGCAATCGGGTTATTATGGTTGATCATATCTCATGAAACCGATCTCAAGAAACCCTCTTCCGCTGCTTAAAATTTTAATATGCGCCATACTTAGGGGTTTCGCCCCCCCTTGTGGGGACCTTTCAAGCATAAGGAGCACCAAAGAAGAGTAGGCGACATCAATTGTGTGCGTCACCTTAGGAGAAGGAGCATTTGCGCCTTTCCTTCCAAGACACCATCTAAGCGATGGCAATGGTAAGAATCGCTTTTCATTGAAAGTTGAATATATTACATGCTATGCGATCCTGTTAGAAACCCTAGATTCCGCTAGAGTTTTTGTTGCGCCTCCTATTAGGGTTTCGCCCCCCTTGTTCTAGGGGACTTTCAATGCTAGGTACAAAGTAACAATTGTTCAGTTCTAATACAAGTCCAGATGGTAATGAGATGTGATATTCTCCTACAGCAACAGCAGCAACCCGTGTCCCGTTTCCAACTCATAGGTCTACCTCATGCTGTCCCACCTGCCTTCTTCTCTTGAGTTCCTGTACATTTGAACAAATGTGAACTCCACATGCAGTGTCCAACACCCATGAAATAGAAGAAGAAGATATCATGACTTCAGTCACAAATATACCTGAGCCAGAAGCGATGCTTCCCTTCTTGTCTCCTTGGAGCGCTTTACAGTCCTTTTTCCAGTGACCCAGCTGGCCACAATGGAAACATCTGTATTCCTTCGACCGCTTAACCTTTTGTTTCAGAGCCTTGCTGTAACTCTTAACAGGGGCTTTGCCCTTCTTCCCCTTCTTCTTGTTCCTTGAAGGAATTAGCAAGACAGAGGATGAAGGCTTTCCCTTTAGAGTCAACTCTGTAGTCAAGAGCATATTCAGCAACTCTGCCGGGGTACAGTCTGAAAATCCCCTTGAAGAAGGGGGGCGAAACCCTTATAGGTGGCGCATATAGAACTTTTGCAGCGGAAGCAAGAGTTTCATAGGATCGCAAGTAAGAGCATATGATCAACTTAACATATTGTATAGATCTAAAGAGATCATACCATAGCCATTGCGTGGATGGAGACTTGGAATCAAGAGAACAAAGTTGATCTCCTCCAAAAGGCGCGCACACAAGAAGAAAATGGCTTTCTCCCTTGACGTGAACCTTGTGCTAGCAAAGATCTTCAAGGTGTCCTGATCTTGTGAAGGGAATTGAGATCTCTTGGCTTGTCCAAAATCTCCAAGGCGTGAAGACCACCTTAGACGACAGGAAGAAGATCACGTCGGCGAGAGAGTGAAGAAACAAAACCCTTCCACGTTCGAAAACGCTTGGCGTTTTCAACCAAGGAAAACGACTTTCTAATTTTAGAAAGCAATAACTCCACTTCAACTCCCACGTTACCATCACTTAATCAAACCATTCGAACTATGCGTTCACCAAAGTGAACCGGTTCCATTTGGTTTGGTTCTAGTGAATTTGGTTCAATTCAATTTGGTTCAAAAACCAAATCAAAACAGCCCAAGCCATGGTCTAGATCTCATTGAACCAATTGGTTCAGGATCTAACCGTTCATCTCATGATGCTCTTGATCTCACCGATCTAGCATCAACTCTCTCGATCGAAGCTTACCGATCTCAAGTCAGAGGAAGTATGTCACTTGTCGGATCAGACCAGATCACTTGTCGAAGCTTACCGATCTAGCATCAACTCTCTCGATCGAAGCTTACCGATCTCAAGTCAGAGGAAGCCTACCAATTGGTTCAGGATCTAACCGTTCATCTCATGATGCTCCTAATCAATCAAACATGATCAGACCAGATCTCACTTACAATCAGAGATTAAATCCCTTTAAACTGAACCAAAACAATTCAGTCCACACGATCTGACTTAAGTAAGCCATATCATCAAATTGTGCGACCCTAAGGGTTTCCTTTAAATGTCGGTAACGATAACTTACGTTATCACGATCAGTGAGGGGTATCTAGCAACACATCACTGTCTCCCGATATAAAGGAAAGAGTCTTCCAAGACTACACCCAAACCACAGCACAAGTGTGAATCCACTTCACTAAACATACAAGTTTCCTTTGCCACTGGATGTTCTTATTGGACAAGCGTGTCAAGCCTGTGACTCCAATATGATGAGCATGATTAGATCAGATGAACATAGTCATCTGGGTATGGCCATACACTTTCTCAATCATCTCATCTAGGGGGGCCCCTTTAGAACATCACACTCCTAAACAAGGATACGACAATCCTTTATCTATCACTAGTGTCCTAACCTGACTCATGATTATTATCCAAGATAGTCTATAACCATTATGTTTCAAATGATATTGAACTACCTCAAAACAATGACAATCATCATTTAGAAACACAAGTGATCTCAAGTCAGAGGAAGTATGTCACTTGTTCGCATACAAGGATTATTCACATTGTGACAAGCAATTGAATATCCTAGTAGGGTCTGTCCAGTACATCCAATGTACCCATGAGTCTACATCTTATTCCATGC
This sequence comes from Costus lasius, assembly GCA_027563935.2. Classification (NCBI taxonomy): domain Eukaryota; kingdom Viridiplantae; phylum Streptophyta; class Magnoliopsida; order Zingiberales; family Costaceae; genus Costus; species Costus lasius. The sequence continues at coordinate 55,555,516 of CM050454.1, read as the reverse complement.
TCGAAGCATCCTATAAGATTAGAACACATATTAGTCTCAATCATATCTAGGCTGTCTCATGTTCACCAAGATATCTTGACTAAGGACTTATCTACATGTCAGCCCAGCTGAACAGCATTGAGACATTATTCAGAAGTTTACATATTGCAGCAGATAATATAACAACCTGAATAACAACCATTGCCTTTATAAACATAAGAGTTTATACATGATACTGATACAATCCCGAGGCCTCAAACATTAGCCTTAAGGGCATACCCCAACAATCTCCCACTTGCACTTAATCTAGTGGTTGAGAAATCTCAAACCCATATTATTACAGTGCTTCTCATGCTTCTGCTGCGCCAGAGGCGTTGTAAGCGGGTCAGCCAGATTGTCATCTGTATGAACCTTGCCGACTTTGATCTCGCCTCGATCAATGATCTCCCGAATCAAGTGAAACCGTCTCTGTATGTGCTTGGACTTCTGGTGCGACCGTGGTTCCTTTGCTTGTGCTATTGCTCCAGTGTTATCACAAAAGATAACCAAAGGATCTGCACTCGAAGGAACAACACCAAGTTCCTGAACGAACTTACGAATCCACACTGCCTCCTTGGATGCTTCCGAGGCTGCAACATACTCGGCTTCTGTTGTGGAATCAGCAACGATAGACTGTTTGAAACTTTTCCACACCACCGCACCTCCATTCAAGCTAAAAACATAGCCTGATTGCGATCGGAAATCATCCTGGTCAGATTGGAATGAAGCGTCAGTATATCCTTCAATACTGAGTTCTTCCTGACCACCATACACCAAGAACATATCTTTGGTCCTCCGAAGATATTTCAAAATGTTCTTGACTGCAATCCAGTGTGCCTGACCTGGATTACTTTGGAATCGACTGGTCACGCTTAACCCGTAAGTGACGTCTGGGCGAATACACAACATCGCATACATAATGGACCCAATAGCCGAAGCATAAGGCGTTTGGTCCATTTCATCTTTCTCAGTCTGTGTTTGCGGGCACTGACTCTTTGAAAGATTAAGACCATGTCTGACTGGAAGATATCCTCTTTTAGAATTCTCTAAATGAAATCTCTCCAGGACTTTATCGATGTAAGTACTCTGGCACAGCCCGAGAAGCCTCTTAGATCTATCTCTGTAGATCTTCACACCTAATACATAGGCTGCTTCTCCTAGATCTTTCATCTGGAAATATTTTCTTAACCATGCTTTAACCGCATGTAATTCAGGAATATCGTTTCCAATGATTAAGATATCATCGACGTAGAGGACTAGGAAAGTAATCACGCTCCCACTAAACCTCTTATATACACACGGGTCATCTTCATTCTTGATGAAAACAAATTCACAGATTGATTCATCAAAACGAATATTCCAGCTTCTAGATGCTTGCTTAAGTCCATAAATGGACTTCTTTAACTTGTATATTTTATGACGATCTGATGGATTAGTGAAACCTTCAGGTTGTGTCATATACACATCCTCATCCAGATTTCCATTAAGGAAAGCGGTCTTCACATCCATCTGCCAGATCTCATAATCGTAATATGCTGCTATCGCAAGAATAATCCGAATAGACTTGAACATGGCTACAGGAGAGAAAGTTTCATCATAATCTATCCCGTAGATTTGTTTGAAACCTTTCGCAACTAGCCTGCCTTTATAGGTAACCACGTTACATTCCATGTCAATCTTCTTCTTGAAGATCCATTTACAGCCTATAGGGATTACTCCCGGAGGCGGATCAACCAAATCCCAGACTTGGTTATCTGACATGTAGTCCATCTCGGCTCGCATAGCTTCAAGCCATCTCACTGATTCCGGTCCACTGACCGCATCCGCATAAGTGAGGGGTTCATCATGATCAATGATGTAGACTCCGTCATAGCGCTCAGGCTGTCGACGGATCCTTCCCGATCTTTGCGGTTCCCGTGATATCTGAGCCTCAGGTTGTTCAATAACCTGTTCTACTGGCTCATGCTCATCCAACTGTGCTTGACTACTTTGTCCATCTTCTGGATTCTCATCCAGCTTTATTTCTTTCCCACTGGCCTCTTGCAGAAGAAATTCCTTCTCAAGAAAAATGGCCGTCCGAGCAACAAATACCTTGTTCACTTTGGGATCGTAGAAATAATAACCCTTAGTTTCCTTAGGGTAACCGACAAAGATACATTTCTCAGATCTGCTCTCTAGTTTCCCAGAGGCGAGCTTTTTGACATAAGCCTCGCAACCCCAGATCTTAATAAATGTTAAGCTCGGCTGTTTGCCATACCATAACTCATATGGAGTCTTTGAAACTGCCTCGGATGGCACTCGGTTTAGTACCTTTGCAGCTATTTCCAGTGCAAATCCCCAAAAGGAGTAAGGTAGAGTAGCCTGACTCATCATTGAACGAACCATATCCAATAAGGTTCTGTTCCTCCTTTCGGACACACCATTCCGTTGCGGTGTTCCTGGCGGAGTGAGCTGTGAGATAATCCCACACTCCTTCAGATAGTCAGTAAACTCTCGACTTAGGTATTCTCCACCTCGATCTGAGCGAAGTGCCTTGATATTTCGGCCTAGCTGATTCTGTACTTCATTTTTGAACTCTTTGAACTTGTCAAAAGATTCACTTTTATGTCTCATTAGATAGACATACCCGTATCTACTGAAATCATCAGTAAAGGTAATGAAGTATGAATAGCCACCTCTGGCATGTTTACTAAATGGCCCACACACATCACTGTGTATAAGGTCAAGTAAACCTGAAGCCCTTTGACCTTTATTAGAAAAAGGAGACTTCGTCATTTTACCCATTAAACAAGCTTTGCATGTATCAATCTCCTCATAGGAGAATGATCCCAGCAGTCCATGGTCATGCAACCGCTTAATGCGTTTCTTGTTAATATGGCCTAAACGACTATGCCATAGCAAGGTGCTATTATCAGCATACTTGGCTTTCTTATTATCAATATTTTGTATAGAACATTCCATGTCCAACATGAATAATCCATTGTTAATTGATCCAGTAGCATAAACAATATTATCTAAAGAAATAACAGACTTTGAAATATTGCATTCAAAGGAAAACCCTTTCCTGACAAGAGCAGGAATAGAGATAATATTTTTCGTTATGCTAGGTACAAAATAACAATTATTCAATTCTAATACAAGTCCAGATGGTAATGAGATGTGATATTCTCCTACAGCAACAGCAGCAACCCGTGCCCCGTTTCCAACTTGTAGGTCCACCTCATGCTGTCCCACTTGTCTTCTTCTCTTGAGTTCCTGTACATTTGAACAAATGTGAACTCCACATGCAGTGTCCAACACCCATGAAATAGAAGAAGAAGATATCATGACTTCAGTCACAAAAATACCTGAGCCAGAAGCGATGCTTCCCTTCTTGTCTCCTTGGAGCGCTTTACAGTCCTTTTTCCACTGACCCAGCTGGCCACAATGGAAACATCTGTATTCCTTCGACCGCTTAACCTTTTGTTTCAGAGCCTTGCTGTAACTCTTAACAGGGGCTTTGCCCTTCTTCCCCTTCTTCTTGTTCCTTGAAGGAACCATTAAGACAGAGGTTGAAGGCTTTCCCTTAAGAGTCAGCTCTGTAGTCAAGAGCATATTCAGTAACTCTGCCGGCGTACAGTCGATCTTGTTCATGTTAAAGTTAATGATGAACGGATCAAAAGAGGTCGGGAGAGACTGCAATATGATGTCTACAGCAAGCTCCTGATTGACGGTATGTCCCAGTTTCTCTAGAGCCTCCTTGTACCCAATCATCTTGAGTACGTGAGCTCCCACTGGACTTCCTTCAGCCAGTTTGCTCTGAAAGAAAAGCTTAGTCAAATTGTAGCGTTCAGTCCTAGCCTGTGCAGCATACAGCAGCTTGAGGTTTGCTATAATCTGTATAGCAGATAGATCCTCATGCTGACGCTGCAGCTCTGGCATCATAGACGCAAGCATCAGGCAAGCGACATCAATGCTATCATTGACATGCTTTTCATAGGCATCACGAACCGCCCTTGCGGCGTTCGCAGCGGGTTGAGGCGGTATAGCCGTCTCGAGGACATACAGTTTCCTCTTTGCCTTAAGAACAATCTTAAGGTGTCCGTACCAGTCCGAGAAGTTTGGCCCAGCAAACTTCTCCCTTTCCAGTAGGGATCGCACATTGAAATTCGTGGTGTTCGTTGCTGCAGTAATCTACAACAATGCAAGAACAGCAAGATCAGTATCAATGTTTAGAATCAAACCAGGACTTAAGAAAGATTCTTTTCTCACTATTTTATCTGGCTGAAAAATCCAGCAAAACAGCCCGAAAGAGTAAAACTCTTTTAGTGAGATGGGATCCAGATTTCATACTTGGTCTCCGCGTCCCGCTCAGGCGAGATAAGATGCACAGAGAGTACAAGCACTAATTTCTGGTAGGCAGTCCCTACCAATCGCTAACCCGTGCGATTTCCCTTCATCTGGGCAATCCAGCAGACTGTGCCAACTGAGTTGGTACAACACAGTCTCTGATCCCACAGATGGCTGCCCCCATATAGCTCACATATGCTCAGTATGTAGCCTACATGGTCAAGCTGACCCGACCTACTTCCTGGACCACCACATGCTATGCTGAGCAACGAGAAGCGATAAATCCCTTCTCTGTAACACGCAGGTGTAATCACACACCGTCTGAAGATAGATGGGCGTGCCCACTGAGTGGGTACAACACGGCCCCAACGATAGTCAGAACAGTGAGGTTTCGCGTCAGAAGGCTTACGTGCTTGATATTTTAGCGTTGGATTTTAACGGTCTTTTATCTTCTTAACTATCATGCATAACCTATGGCGATAGCAGAAGATTAAATCATGCAGTTCTAATTATATAAGCAATAAGTAGAAAGCATGCTGATCTTATGTGGTAAAAGCACATTAACCCTAAGTAAGACCTTAATTTAACTTAAGTCTTCACTTGAGCTCTTCATGGGTCTTTTGCATCTCATCTGGCCCAACCCAGGGCCCTAGCGCCCACTGCAGCTTAGGTGCGCTCACCAGGTAAATGCGCCTGTCCTAGGGTCGAACCCTAGACCTCCCACCTGGTCAAGCCTCAAGCTGCATGCGCTTCTGCCATGTGTGCTCTGTGCTCTTGTCTGATTAAAATTACAATTTAATCTATCTAGACAAGATTGACACGCAGGTCAATTACACAATAAATTAATTAAAATGTGATGCGCAGATCACAAAAATAATAATTTATAATTAATCCAGGCTCGCAGGCCCCAGCACAGCACACATTAAAAGGGCAACCCACATAAGATGAAATAGACAAACATCATGGTATACAACCAACATGTGATCCATTACAAGAAAATAAAATTTTTCGAAATCCCATTGGAATCAATTTTATTTTTCTTATTTGCCCTACTACCTTACAACGGTCCATTAATAGGGATCCACTCATCTGACCTAGTCAGATCCACTGCCCTTGCATGCACCAAGTCCTAACTGACTTGAGTTGACCCAGTGGCCAACAATGCATGCAGATGGGCTGAACGACACTCATGAGTTCTGGCAAGCGGGTGTGACCCCGGGCCTAACTCATGCGCGTTCACTGGTTGTCTCAACCAGACATCGCTACACGCCTGTCCGCAGTCGACCTATAGCCACCTCGTGCTTGCGCACAGGTGCCATCTGGTCGACCCATCTAGGCTGTCAGATAGTCTGATCAGATTGGTTGGATCTTGACTAGATGATGACTTCAACCCTATCAACCCGTCTAAGGGTTTATAGCAGGCGCATCTTAGATCTAATGATGGGCGCGCAAGTTAAGTTTTGTACAAAACAACAACATGCGCCAATACATGCGCCAAAGAGTAACATACTTCATACTTGCGCAAATATAAGAAAAACTTGCATGTAATCCTTTCGCATGATGATAACCCTAGATCTATTCAACTCAAACATGGATCACCAAACATTAAGCAATCATAAGCTTCATACCGAAACCAAAAAGATCTGATACCAATTGAAAATCCCCTTGAAGAAGGGGGGCGAAACCCTTATAGGTGGCGCATATAGAACTTTTGTAGCGGAAGCAAGAGTTTCATAGGATCGCAAGTAAGAGCATATGATCAACTTAACATATTGTATAGATCTAAAGAGATCATACCATAGCCATTGCGTGGATGGCGACTTGGAATCAAGAGAACAAAGTTGATCTCCTCCAAAAGGTGCGCACACAAGAAGAAAATGGCTTTCTCCCTTGACGTGAACCTTGTGCTAGCAAAGATCTTCAAGGTGTCCTGATCTTGTGAAGGGAATTGAGATCTCTTGGCTTGTCCAAAATCTCCAAGGCGTGAAGACCACCTTAGACAACAGGAAGAAGATCACGTCGGCGAGAGAGTGAAGAAACAAAACCCTTCCACGTTCGAAAATGCTTGGCGTTTTCAACCAAGGAAAACGACTTTCTAATTTTAGAAAGCAATAACTCCACTTCAACTCCCACGTTACCATCACTTAATCAAACCATTCGAACTATGCGTTCACCAAAGTGAACCGGTTCCATTTGGTTTGGTTCTAGTGAATTTGGTTCAATTCAATTTGGTTCAAAAACCAAATCAAAACAGCCCAAGCCATGGTCTAGATCTCATTGAACCAATTGGTTCAGGATTTAACCGTTCATCTCATGATGCTCTTGATCTCACCGATCTAGCATCAACTCTCTCGATCGAAGCTTACTGATCTCAAGCCCTAATCAATCAAACATGATCAGACCAGATCTCACTTACAATCAGAGATTAAATCCCTTTAAACTGAACCAAAACAATTCAGTCCACACGATCTGACTTAAGTAAGCCATATCATCAAATTGTGCGACCCTAAGGGTTTCCTTTAAATGTCGGTAACGATAACTTACGTTATCACGATCAGTGAGGGGTATCTAGCAACACATCACTGTCTCCCGATATAAAGGAAAGAGTCTTCCAAGACTACACCCAAACCACAGCACAAGTGTGAATCTACTTCACTAAACATACATGTTTCCTTTGCCACTGGATGTTCTTATTGGACAAGCGTGTCAAGCCTGTGACTCCAATATGATGAGCATGATTAGATCAGATGAACATAGTCATCTGGGTATGGCCATACACTTTCTCAATCATCTCATCCAGGGGGGCCCCTTTAGAACATCACACTCCTAAACAAGGAGACGGCAATCCTTTATCTATCACTAGTGTCCTAACCTGACTCATGATTATTATCCAAGATAGTCTATAACCATTATGTTTCAAATGATATTGAACTACCTCAAAACAATGACAATCATCATTTAGAAACACAAGTGATCTCAAGTCAGAGGAAGTATGTCACTTGTTCGCATACAAGGATTATTCACATTGTGACAAGCAATTGAATATCCTAGTAGGGTCTGTCCAGTACATCCAATGTACCCATGAGTCTACATCTTATTCCATGCTCGAAGCATCCTATAAGATTAGAACACATATTAGTCTCAATCATATCTAGGCTGTCTCATGTTCACCAAGATATCTTGACTAAGGACTTATCTGCATGTCAGCCCAGCTGAACAGCATTGAGACATTATTCAGAAGTTTACATATTGCAGCAGATAATATAACAACCTGAATAACAACCATTGCCTTTATAAACATAAGAGTTTATACATGATATTGATACAATCCCGAGGCCTCAAACATTAGCCTTAAGGGCATACCCCAACACAGTGGATCTTGTTCATATTAAAATTAATGATGAACGGATCGAAAGATGCCGGAAGAGACTGCAGGATAATGTCTACAGCAAGCTCCTGATTGACGGTATGTCCCAGTTTCTCTAGAGCCTCCTTGTACCCAATCATCTTGATACGTGAGCTCCCACTGGACTCCCTTCAGCCAGTTTGCTCTAAAAGAAAAGCTTAGTCAAATTATAGCGTTCAGTCCTTGCCTGTGCAGCATACAGCATCTTGAGGTTTGCTATAATTTCTATAGCAGATAGATCCTCATGCTGACGGTGCAGCTCTGGCGTCATAGACGCAAGCATCAGGCAAGCGACATCAATGCTATCATTGACATGCTTTTCATAGGCTTCCCGAACCGCCCTTGCGGCGTTCGGAGCGGGTTGAGGTGGTATAGCCATCTCGAGGACATACAGTTTCCTCTCTGCCTTAAGAACAATCTTAAGGTGTCCGTACCAGTCTGAGAAGTTTGGCCCAGCAAACTTCTCCCTTTCCAGTAGGGATCGCACATTGAAATTCGTGGTGTTCATTGCTGCAGTAATCTACAACAATGCAAGAACAGCAAGGTCAGTATCAATGTTTAGAATCAATCCAGGACTTAAGAAAGATTCTTTTCTCACTATTTTATCTGGCTGAAAAATCCAGCAAAACAGCCCGAAAGAGTAAAACTCTTTTAGTGAGATGGGATCCAGATTTCATACTTGGTCTCCGCGTCCCGCTCAGGCGAGATAAGATGCACAGAGAGTACAAGCACTAATATCTGGTAGGCAGTCCCTGCCAATCGCCAACCCGTGCGATTCCCCTTCATCTGGGCAATCCAGCAGACTGTGCCAACTGAGTTGGTACAACACATTCTCTGATCCCTCAGATGGCTGCCTCCATATAGCTACTATATGCGCCACATATGTAGCCTACATGGTCAAGCTGACCCGACCTACTCCCTGGACCACCACGTGCTATGCTGAGCAACGAGAAGCGATAAATCCCTTCTCTGTAACACGCAGGTGTAATCACACACCGTCTGAAGATAGATGGGCGTGCCCACTGAGTGGGTACAACACGGCCCCAACGATAGTCAGAATAGTGAGGTTTCGCGCCAGAAGGCTTACGTGCTTGATATTTTAACGTTGGATTTTAACGGTCTTTTATCTTCTTAACTATCATACAAACCCTATGGTGATAGCAGAAGATTAAATCATGCAGTTCTAATTATATAAACAATAAGTAGAAAGCATGCTGATCTTATGTGGTAAAAGCCCATAAGCCTAGGTAAGACCTTAATTTAACTTAAGTCTTCACTTGAGCTCTTCATGGGTCTTTTGCATCTCATCTGGCCCAGCCCAGGGCCCTAGCGCCCACTGCAGCTCAGGTGCGCTCACCAGGTAAATGCACCTGTCCTAGGGTCGAACCCTAGACCTCCCACCTGGTCAAGCCACTGCTGCATGCGCCTCTGCCATGTGTGCTTTGTGCTCTTGTCTGATTAAAATTACAATTTAATCTATCTAGACAAGATTGACACGCATGTCAATAACACAATAAATTAATTAAAATGTGATGCGCAGATCACAATAATAATAATTTACAATTAAATCTAGGCTCGCAGGCCCCAGCACAGCACACATTAAAAGGGCAACCCACATAAGATGAAATAGACACTCATCATGGTATTCAACCAACATGTGATCCAATAACAAAATAAAATTTTTGAAAATCCCATTGGAATCAATTTTATTTTTCTTATGTGCCCTACTACCTTACAACGGTCCATTAATAGGGATCCACTCATCATGTCTAGTCAGATCCACTGCCCTTGCATGCACCAAGTCCTAACTGACTTGAGTTGACCCAATGGTCAACAATGCATGCCTTGGGCTGAACGACCCTCATGAGTTCTGGCAAGCGGGTGTGACCCCGGGCCTAACTCATGCGCGTTCACTGGTTGTCTCAACCAGACATCGCTACACGCCTGTCTGCAGTCGACCTATAGCCACCTCGTGCTTTCGCACAGGTGCCATCTGGTCGACCCATCTAGGCTGTCAGATGGTCTGATCAGACTATTTGGATCTTAACTAGACTATGACTTCAACCCTAATAACCCGTCTAAGGGTTTACAGCAGGCGCATATGTAGATCTAGGTGATAGGCGCGCAAGATGTAATGAGTTTTGATAAATACATTCAATAAGCGCCAACATGAAACAATCATACATGCGCAAACAACTAAATCATGTAGTTTCGCATGTTAACATTAGAGCTATGCAATAGCGCATACAAGTTATATCAAACATGCGCCAACATCTAATGACTAGCATGTTCTCATGGTGACGATAGATCTACATTATGGCACAAACAAACATCACTCAAAGCAATCATATGATTCATACATCAACCATGGCTCTGATACCAATTGTAAGTCCCCTAAAAGGGGGGCGAAAACCCTAAAGCATGCGCATATAAACTTTTCTAGGGTTTTAACAAGATCGCTTGCATGAATATATATGATCAACTTTGATTATGTTGCAAAGATCAAGTTAAGATCTTTTACCGTAGCCATGATGAAGGAGGCAACTTGGAAGCAAGAGGGCGAATTGGCTCTCCTCCTAAGAAGACGCACACTAGATGAGAGATGGCTACCTCTTTGGACGTTCCTTGTGCTAGCAAGGATCTCCAAATTTCCTTGTCGTGTGAAGAAGATGAGATGAATCCTCTTGATGGCCGATCCTCTTTTTCTTTCGTCTAGGAAGAAGACACCACGATGATCGCTTTACAACTCGAGAAGGGGGGCGAACACATTACAACATGGAGACGTTTTTCCTTTTTGAAAACCGAACTCCAAAAATAGCAAGTCTTCAAAGCTTCATGCGTTCACCTCAAGTGAACCATCGAAACTCCCCTCCTCATTGAACCATACGTTCACATAGTGTAGAGTCCCCTTCCAAGGGGGGAGCGCAAGCGAATAAAACCCCTTTCAAGAGGGGGGCGAAACCCTATGGATGGCGCATCTTTGATTTTAAGCGGAAGCAAGGGTTTCAAGGGATCGGCATGCATGATATATGATCAACTAAAACGAAATGATTGCAATCATGAAGCAAGAATCATACCATGGCCATTAGATTGGACTCGGCTTGGAAGCAAGAAAATGATAGGGTTCTCCTCCAAAGTGTGCCACACACAAGATGAAGTTGGCCTACTCCTTGTCGTCCTTTGTGCTAGCAAAGGGCTTCAAAGGTCCTTGATCGAATGAAGGAGAGTTTTGTGTCTTCTTGGCTTTCCGAAAATCCTTCTTGCTCTCGGCGATGAGATACACTCCCTAGCTCTCTTCGCATGCAAGAAGCCTTGAAGGATCTAGGCGTTTTTCTTGGTCTCAAGGCGTTTTTGGCGTTGAGGCTTCCCAATATGGTAAGTCTTCACTCCATACGTTCACACTTAGTGAAACTACTCAAAACGCCCATCACATTGAACCATGCGTTCACAAAAAGGAACCGGTTCAATTGACTTTGGTTCAATGACCAAATCAAACCAAGACCAAACCAAGATATGGTCTAGACCTCATCAAACCAAAAAGGTTCAAGATCCAACCACATATTCCTTGATGCTCTTGATCTCATCGATCTGGCATCAGATCTCTCGATCGAAGCTTACCGATCTCAAGCCCTAATCAATCAAACATGATCAGACCAGATCTCACTTACAATCAGAGTCTAATCTCCTTTTAACTGAACTAAAACAATTCAGTCCACACGATCTGACTTAAGTAAGCCATATCATCAAATTGTGCGACCCTAAGGGTTTCCTTTAAATGTCGGGTAACGATAACTCACGTTATCACAATCAGTGAGGGGTATCTAGCAACACATCACTGTCTCCCGATATAAAGGAAAGAGTCTTCCAAGACTACACCCAAACCACAGCACAAGTGTGAATCCATGTAACATCCCACATTCTTAACCCCAAACAAATGGCACAATTCACAAATGATACAGGATGTTTCATATAAGATCGATCATATGCTAGGTAAAACCGAGTTCAAGAAAACACGATCTGAAAAAATTTCCATAAATCCATACATACAAATTCACAAAACACAAATCTCATAAATCACATAAAGGTACCTGCCACCACGCAATCCTTGCACTAGACATATGCAAGGCAACAGTTATATCAAATCCGATGGCATAAATACGATTCGATTCGAAACTCAAAGCAAAACCACAAAGTCGATTTTATAAACTCATACCAAACACCGAAACCAGGCTGAAGCCCGCGGTGACACAAAAATCAAACTCATAAGACTGCCATAACCGGCAACACAATTCACATAGTTCACATGGTTCACATAGTTCATATAATTCATGTTAAGGCCACAACCGGGCCCCAAGAATTAAGCACAAAATTTCTTAAAACAGCAAATAGCATAATTATCCACGCCAATGCACTCAAGAAAATGCGCCCCTGCTCTATGCCTGAAAATAGTGAGGGGGTGAGCTACACAGCCCAGTGAGTGGATAGTCTAAACCGACCATCCAGAACATACATTCAAAAATATAGGCAGATTATTTTAAAAATCTTTAACAGGAACATTATGTCAACATATAACAAAATAAAGAAACAGAAGTCATATAGACAGTTAAATGTACACACTAGCATATAACAAATTCAGGTTCTAGAGTTTTACTCTAACCCAATTAAACACATATATTCTAAACCAACTAAACACACCATACTTAATTAACCTAGTTGTCCAGCATATTCAGTAGTGACCAATATGGTCTAACCCGGCTTGGCCAAAGCACTGGGAGCTGCAAAATCTCGTGCAACACATAAACATGGATAGTGAGTAGAATCAAGAGGGTGGCCCCCGCCAGGTCACGACGTGGCACTTTGCTCTCTCACCCCATAACACATCGATGGATTGTGTGTAGATTCAAGAGGTGGCCCCCGTCAGGTCATGACGTGGCACTTTGCTCTACGACACCCAACATCACAAAATGAGAGTGATGACATCAAGAGGTGGCCCCTGTCTGATCAAGACATGGCACTTTGCCGTCTTATATCACCCCATCACATAAAAGAGTAATGACATCAAGAGGTGGCCCCTGTCTGATCAAGACATGGCACTTTGCGTCTTATATCACCCCCATCACATAAAAGAGTAATGACATCAAGAGGTGGCCCCTGTCCGACCAAGACATGGCACTTTGCGTCAAAACCCGTTCTCCCAAAAGGTTCCTACTGGACAACAGACATATCTTATTTCATATTTCACAAAGGTGGACTCCTAAGTGTCAACTAGACTCTAGGATAGTCATCACAAAAATCATATCGGGGCAGGCTGAACATCAACCCCCATCACAAAAATCATAATAGGCAGGCCGAACATCAGCCCCCTCACATATCAAATACAGGGCTGAAATTCAAACCCTTCACATATCACATAAGGGACTATCCTATGAGTACACTGTTACACTTAGCCATAGTCCTAACCAACACATAACACATAAATATTCAAAATTCTCATAATCACATAATTTTCAAAAATCTCATAACCACCTAATGTTCGCAATTTACATAACAACATAATATTCCAAAAATCACATAAACACCTAATATTTAAAAATCACATAATTACATAATATTAACAATCATATAATGTAGTGTGGTCCTTAGGTTTCATGCTGATTAGTTCAGTCAAACCTTACTAGGTTATCATCCAAATTTCTCAAACAATTTCTCAATAATGCAGTTAACAAGCATCCATAAAAATTAACATAAACTAAAACATGTAGTCATACAAACTATCCATAAAATTAACAAAAATTAAAACATGTATTCATACCAACTATTTTACAAATCTCTACATATAAACCACGGTTAACATAACATACTATCTATTAAATTTTACACCTTGAATTAACATGAATTTCATGCTCAAACCATTGGTCTAAAATTTCCGAATTTCCATAATTTAATACCTTAAATTTCATATTACCAACTTTCGGATTTCATAAAGAAAATCATCAAAATTTCGGTTTTCATGCATATTATCAAGAATTTGGTCTTCATAAATAATATCAAGATTTCGGATTATCATGAATAATTATCAAAGATTCGGTTCACATGAAGAAACATCTTGAATTTGGTTTACATGAAAAATACATCTTTGAGCTTTCGGTTTTAACATGATAAAAATTTCAATAATTCAATTGTATCAAGTCACAAACACAACCAAACTAATAGATCAAATAAGACATTCCACTCACCTCTTAACCGAGAACACAAGGTGAAAAAACTCTCCAAAATAATTCGTCTAAGGCTTGAAGTTCTACCAAGAATCGCCACCAAAGGAAGGAAACACCTCCAACACCAAAGACTCCAAGAGAGAAGGAAGATATTTCACCTCTAAGCCTCCCAAGAATCGCCTAAGTTCTTCAAGAAGTCGCCAAGTTCTTCAAGCCGTCGCCCAAGAGTTTCTTTCAAGCCAAAAAATCGCCAACACTCTACCCTAACCGAAATTACCTACTTAAATTTCGGTTTTTAACTCTTAACCCATTAACCCATTAATTCAATTCGGGTTTAATCCATTTAATTAATAATTTGAATTTTAAAACCCAATTAGTTTAAACCCATTAATTCAACCATTAACTTAACGAAAATCCAATAAGGTCTAATTAACATCCAATAAGGGTTTAATTAACCAATAGGGTCTAATTAATTAACTTACAAGCTCTAATTAATTAACTTACAATTACAACCCATAAATCCTAATTAATTTATCATGAACAGCCAATAATAATTTATCATAAATTAACAGCCAATAATCAAACAAATAATCCCTAATTAATTTACAATAAATTAACAACCAAAAATCTCTAGTTAAATAACTATTAACAACCAATACATAGAAAAATATCACAGTCAATAATTTTATTTAATTCAAAAATAATGCTTACCAGGACTTAAGATCCTTGGATCTTACAATCCACTTCACAAGGCATACATGTATCCTTTGCCACTGGATGTTCTTATTGGACAAGCATGTCAAGCTTGTAACTCCAATACGATGAGCATGATTAGATCAGATGAGCATAGTCATCTGGGTATGGCCATACACTTTCTCAATCATCTCATCCAAGGGGGCCCTTTTAGAACATCACACTCCTTGAATAAGGAGACGGCAATCCTATGTCTATCACTAGTGTCCTAACCTGACTCATGATCATTATCCAAGATAGTTTATAACCATTATCTTTCAAATGATATTGAACTACCTCAAAACAATGACAATCATCATTTAGAAACACAAGTGATCTCAAGTCAAAGGACATGTGCCACTTGCAGCAAACAAGGATTATTCACATTGTGACAAGCAATTGAATATCCTAGTAGGGTCTGTCCAGTACATCCAATGTACCCATGAGTCTACATCTTATTCCATGCTCGAAGCATCCTATAAGATTAGAACACATATTAGTCTTAACCATATCAAGGCTGTCTCATGTTTACCAAGATATATCGACTAAGGACATAGAGCATGTCAGCCTAGCTGAACAGCTTTGAGACATTATTCAGAAGTACACTTATTACTGCAGATAAGGTAACAACCTGAATAACAACCATGCCTTTATAAACACAAGAGTTTATTACATGATACTGATATAATCCCAAAGGCCTCAAACATTAGCCTTAAGGGCATACCCCAACAATCTCCCACTTGCACTTAATCTAATGGTTGAGAAATCTCAAACCCATATTATTACAGTGCTTCTCATGCTTCTGCTGCGCCAGAGGCTTGGTAAGCGGGTCTGCCAGATTGTCATCTGTATGAACCTTGCAGATTTTGATCTCGCCTCGATCAATGATCTCCCGGATCAAGTGAAACCGTCTCTGTATGTGCTTGGACTTCTGGTGCGACCGTGGTTCCTTTGCTTGTGCGATGGCTCCAGTGTTATCACAGAAGATAACCAAAGGATCTGCACTCGAAGGAACAACACCAAGTTCTCTCACGAACTTACGAATCCAAACTGCCTCCTTGGATGCTTCCGAGGCTGCAACATACTCGGCTTCTGTTGTGGAATCAGCAACAGTTGACTGTTTGAAACTTTTCCACACCACTGCTCCACCATTCAAGCTAAAAACATAGCCTGATTGCGATCGGAAATCATCCTGGTCCGACTGGAACGAAGCGTCAGTATATCCTTCAATACTGAGTTCTTCCTGACCACCATATATCAAGAACATATCTTTGGTCCTCCGCAGATATTTTAAAATGTTCTTGACTGCAATCCAGTGCGCCACACCTGGATTACTTTGGAACCGACTGGTCACGCTTAACCCGTAAGCGACGTCTGGGCGAGTACACAACATCGCATACATAATGGATCCAATAGCCGAAGCATAAGGCATATTGTCCATTTCATCTTTCTCAGTCTGTGTTTGTGGACACTGACTCCTCGAAAGATTCAGACCATGTCTGACTGGAAGATATCCTCGTTTAGAATTCTCTAAATGAAATCTCTCCAGGACTTTATCGATGTACGTACTCTGGCACAGCCCGAGAAGCCTCTTAGATCTATCCCTGTAGATCTTCACACCTAATACATAGGCTGCTTCTCCTAGATCTTTTATCTGGAAACATTTTCCTAACCATGCTTTAACAGCATGCAGTTCAGGAATATCATTTCCAATGATCAAGATATCATCGACGTAGAGGACTAGGAAAGTAATCACGCTCCCACTAAACCTCTTATATACACACGGGTCATCTTCGTTCTTGATGAAACCAAACTCAGAGATTGATTCATCAAAACGAATATTCCAGCTTCTAGATGCTTGTTTAAGTCCATAAATGGACTTCTTTAACTTGCATATTTTATGACGATCTGATGGATTAGTGAAACCTTCAGGTTGTGTCATATACACATCCTCGTCCAGATTTCCATTAAGGAAAGCTGTCTTCACATCCATCTGCCAGATCTCATAATCGTAATATGCAGCTATCGCGAAAAGAATCCGAATAGACTTGAACATGGCTACAGGTGAGAAAGTTTCATCATAATCTATCCCGTAGATTTGTTTGAAACCTTTCGCAACTAGCCTGCCTTTATAGGTAACTACGTTACCATCCATGTCAATCTTCTTCTTGAAGATCCATTTACAGCCTATAGGGATTACTCCCGGAGGCGGATCAACCAAATCCCAGACTTGGTTATCTGACATGGAGTCCATTTCGGCTCGCATAGCATCAAGCCATCTAGCTGACTCCGGTCCACTGACCGCATCCGCATAAGTAAGGGGTTCATCATTATCAATGATGTAGACTCCGTCATAGCGCTCAGGCTGTCGACGGATCCTTCCCGATCTTCGCGGTTCCCGTGATATCTAAGCCTCAGGTTGTTCAGTAACCTGTTCTACCGGCTCAGGCTCATCCAACTGTGCTTGACTACTTTGTCCTTCCTCTGGATTCTCATCCAGCTTTATTTCTCTCCCACTGGCCTCTTGCAGAAGAAACTCCTTCTCAAGAAATATGGCCGTCCGAGCAACAAATACTTTGTTCTCTTTGGGATCGTAGAAATAATAACCCTTAGTTTCCTTCGGGTAACCGACAAAGACACATTTCTCAGATCTGCTCTCCAGTTTCCCAGAGGCGAGCTTTTTGACATAAGCCTCGCAACCCCAGATCCTGATAAATGTCAAGCTCGGCTGTTTCCCATACCATAACTCATATGGCGTCTTAGAAACTGCCTTGGATGGCACTCGGTTTAGTACCTTTGCAGCTGTTTCCAGTGCAAAACCCCAAAAGGAGTATGGAAGAGTAGCCTGACTCATCATAGAACGAACCATATCAAGTAACGTTCTATTTCTCCTCTCGGACACACCATTCCATTGTGGTGTTCCTGGCGGAGTGAGCTGTGAGATAATCCCACACTCTTTTAGATAGTCAGTAAACGCATGACTTAGGTATTCTCCACCTCGATCAGAACGAAGTGCCTTGATATTTCTGTTGGGGTATGCCCTTAGGCTAATGTTTGAGGCCTTGGGATTGTAACAGTATCATGTAATAAACTCTTCTGTTTATAAAGGCATGGTTGTTATTCAGTTTGTTACCTTGTCTGCTGTAATAAGTGTACTTCTGAATAATGTCTCAAAGCTGTTCAGCTAGGCTGACAAGCTTTATGTCCTTAGTCGAGATATCTTGGTGAACATGAGACAGCCTTGATATGATTGAGACTAATATGTGTTCTAATCTTATAGGATGCTTCGAGCATGGAATAAGGTGTAGACTCATGGGTACATTGGATGTACTGGACAGACCCAACTAGGATATTCAGTTGTTTGTCACAATGTGAATATTCCTTGATTGCAACAAGTGGCACATTTCCTCTGACTTGAGATCACTTGTGTTTCTAAATGATGATTGTCATTGTTTTGAGGTAGTTCAATATCATTTGAAAGACAATGATTATAGACTATCTTGGATGGTGAGCTTGAATCAGGTTAGGGCACTAGTGATAGACATAGGATTGCCATCTCCTTGTTTAAGGAGTGTGATGTTCTACAGGGGCCCCCTGGATGAGATGATTGAGAAAGTGTATGGCCATACCTAGGTGACTGTGTTCATCTGATCTAATCATGCTTATCATATTGGTGCTACAAGCTTGACACGCTTGTCCAATAAGAACATCCAGTGGCAAAGGAAAGATGCATGCCTTGTGAGTTAGAGTCACACTTGTGCTGTGGTTTGGGTGAAGTCTTGGAAGACTCTTTCCTTTCTATCGGGAGACAGTGATGTGTTGCTAGATACCCCTCACTGATCGTGATAACGTGAGTTATCGTTACCGACAGGTATAGGAAACCCTTAGGGTCGCACAATTTGATGATATGGCTTACTTAAGTCAGATCGTGTGGACTGAATTGTTTAGGTTCAGTTTAAAGGGGTTTTAAACTCTGATTGTAAGTGAGATCTGGTCTGATCATGTTTGATTGATTAGGGCTTGAGATCGGTAAGCTTCGATCGAGAGATTTGATGCTAGATCGGTGAGATCAGGAGCATCTTGAGATCAACGGTGATCTTGAGCCTTGAGGTTCAATAAGATCGACCATTGCATGGGCTGATTTGGTCTTGGACCAAAGTCATTTGAACCGGCTCATCTTGTGAGCGCTTGGTTCAAAGATTCGAATGGGGTGAAGGAGTTACGGTTCACTTCATGTGAACGCATAACCGTTGAGAGTAATGGGTTGCTATTTTTGGATAGCAACGCCTCCACGTTGATTACAACGTTCGCTCAATCGCCTCTCATCACTTTGGACGATTTTTCTCTCTTCTCGTGTGACAAAGCTCTCGACGAGTGTAGAGGAAGTTCTTCTTCGCCAAGCCCAAAGGATCTCATCTCCTCCACGCGCAAAGGACCCTTGAAGCTTTGCTAGCACAAAGACGACAAGGAGAAGCCATTCCTCATCGTGTGTGCATCGACTAGGGAGAAGATCCCTTTCGGTCTTTGATTCCAACACATCATCCAACGAATGGCGATGGTATGATTCTTCTTGATATTTGCAATCGGTTTTTCATAGTTGATCATATATATCATGCAACCGATTCTTGATGCCCTAATTTCCGCCCATACAATAGTGTTCTATGTGCATGTATTAGGGTTTTGCGCCCCCCTCTTGAAAGGGGTTTTTTCCGCTTGCGCTCCCCCCTTGAAGGGGACTCCTGCAATTGGTATCAGAGGAGGCTTTTATGCATGATAAATATGTTTGCTGTGATTTGTGATCCTTGTATGCGCCATGTTACTAGATCTAGACTACATGCGAAACTTTACTAGTTATGTATTGTTGTTGGCGCATGTATGGGTAGCGCTTCTATAAGTTGTGTTTGATGTTTATCTTACAAAAAAAAATAAAATGACTTGCGCGCTTACCATTAGATCTAAATGGCGCCTGCAGTAAACCCTTAGACGGGTTATTAGGGTTGAAGTCGTCCTCTAAGTTAGATCCAACTGGTCTGATCAGACTATCTGACAGCCTAGATGGGTCGACCAGAGAGCACCTGTGCGTAAGCTATAGGTGGCTCTAGGTCGACTGCATCAAAGGCGTGTAGTGATGTCTGATGGAGACACTTTATGAACGCACATGAGTTAGGCCCGGGGTCACACCCGTTTGCCAGATCTCATAGTGGTCGTTCAGCCCTGCCGCATGCATGTTTGACCACTGGGTCAACTCAAGTCAGTTAGGACTTGGTGCATGCAAGGGCAATGGATCTGACTAGGTTGGATGAGTGGATCCCTAGTAATGGACCGTTGTAAGGTTGTAGGGCCTATAAGGAAATTAAAATTCATACCCATGGGGTTTTTCGAAATTTAATTTCATGAATGGATCACATGATGATTGATGCATATGTATGTTTATTTCATCTTATGTGGGCTGCCCAAGTTAAATGTGTGCTGTGCTGGGGCCTGCGTGCCTGGTAATGATTTTGTAAATTAATTTTAATTGTGATCTGCGAATCACCTTGTACTTAATTTATAAAATGTAATTGACCTGCGAGTCAATCTTGTCTAGATAGATTAATTTGTAAATTAATCAGACAAGAGCACTGAGCACACTTGGCAGAGGCGCATGCAGCAAGTGGCTTGACCAGGTGGGAGGTCTAGGGTTCGACCCTAGGACCTGGCGCATATTCCTGGTGGGCACACCAGATCTGCAGATGGCGCTTGGGCCCTGGTTTGGGCCAGATGAGCAGCAAAAAGCCCCATGATGAAAAGCAAGTCAAGACTTAAGTTAGGTTAAGGTCTTACTTAGGCTATGGGCTTTTACCACATAAGATTCATGCTTTCTTTTATTGCTTTATAAGTAGAACAGCATGTTTTAATTTATCTTCTGCTATCACCATAGGATTGCATGATAGTGAGGAAGATAAAAGACCGTTAAAATCCAACGCTAAAATATCAAGCTCGTAAGCCTTCTGA
The DNA here is from genome assembly GCA_027563935.2 of Costus lasius. NCBI lineage: Eukaryota > Viridiplantae > Streptophyta > Magnoliopsida > Zingiberales > Costaceae > Costus > Costus lasius. The sequence goes on along the minus strand of CM050454.1, from coordinate 55,534,822 downwards.
CGCGAAACCTCACTGTTCTGACTATCGTTGGAGCCGTGTTGTACCCACTCAGTGGGCACGTCCATCTATCTTCAGACGGTGTGTGATTACACCTGCGTGTTACAGAGTAGGGATTTATCCCTTCTCGTTGCTCAGCATAGCACGTGGTGGTCCAGGGAGTAGGTCGGGTCAGCTTGACCATGTAGGCTACATATGTGGCGCATATGGTAGCACATGGAGGCAGCCATCTGTGGGGTCAGAGATTGTGTTGTACCAACTCAGTTGGCACAGTCGGCTGGATTGCCCAGATGAAGGGGAATCGCACGGGTTGGCGATTGGCTGGGACAGCCTACCAGAAATTAGTGCTTGTACTCTCTGTGCATCTTATCTCGCCTGAGCGGGACGCGGAGACCAAGTATGAAATCTGGATCCCATCTCACTAAAAGAGTTCTACTCTTTCGGGCTGTTTTGCTGGATTTTTCAGCCAGATAAAATAGTGAGAAAAAGAATCTTTCTTAAGTCCTGATTGATTCTTGACATTGATACTGACCTTGTTGTTCTTGCATTGTTGTAGATTCCTGCAGCAACGAACACCATGAGCTTCAATGTGCGATCCCTACTGGAAAGGGAGAAGTTTGCTGGGCCGAACTTCTCTGACTGGTTTGGACACCTTAAGATCGTTCTTAAGGCAGAGAGGAAACTGTATGTCCTCGAGACGGCGATACCGCCGCAACCCGCTCCGAACGCCGCAAGGGCGGTTCGGGATGCCTATGAAAAGCACGTCAATGATAGCATTGATGTCGCTTGCCTGATGCTAGCGTCTATGACGCCACCGCTGCAGCGTCAGCATGAGGATATGTCGGCTATAGAAATTATAGCGAACCTCAAGATGCTATATGCTGCACAGGCGAGGACAGAACGCTATAATCTGACGAAGCTGTTCTTTCAGAGCAAACTGGCTGAAGGGAGCCCAGTGGGAGCTCACGTGCTCAAGATGATTGGGCACAAGGAGGCTCTGGAGAAACTGGGGCATACCATTAACCAGGAGCTTGCTGTAGACATTATTCTGCAGTCTCTTCCGCCCTCTTTCGATGCGTTCATCATTAACTTTAATATGAACAAAATCGATTGTACTCCGGCAGAGCTGCTGAATATGCTCCTGACTACTGAGGAAAATATGAAGGGTAAGCCTTCGACCTCTGTCTTAATGGTTCCTTCAAGGAACAAGAAGAAGGGGAAGAAGGGCAAGGCCCCTGTCAAGAACTACAACAAGGCTCTGAAGCAAAAGGTTAAGCGGTCCAAGGAATACAGGTGTTTCCACTGTGGCCAGCTGGGTCACTGGAAAAAGGACTGTAAAGCGCTCCAAGGAGACAAGAGGGGAAGCATCGCTTCTGGCTCAGGTATTTACGTGACGGAAGTCATGGTTTCATCTTCTTCTATTTCATGGGTGTTGGACACTGCATGTGGAGTTCACATTTGTTCAAATGTACAGGAACTCAGGAGAAGAAGACAGGTGGGACAGCATGAGGTAGACCTACGCGTTGGAAACGGGGCACGGGTTGCTGCTATTGCTGTAGGAGACTATTTCATTTCTTTACCATCTGGCATTGTATTAGAATTAAACAATTGTTATTTTGTACCCAGTATTACCAAGAATATTATCTCCATTCCTGCTCTTGTCAGGAAGGGTTTTTCCTTTGAATGCAAGATTTCAAAGTGTGTCTTTCTCTAGATAATATTGTGTATGCTACTGGTTCAATTAACAATGGGTTATTCATGTTGGACATGGAACATTCGATACAAAACATTGATGATAAGAAAGCCAAGTATGCTGATGACAGCACCTTGCTATGGCATAGTCGTTTGGCCATATAAACGAGAAGCGCATTAAGCGGTTGCATGATTATGGACTGCTGGGATCATTCTCCTATGTGGAGATTGATACATGCAAGGCTTGTTTAATGGGTAAAATGACGAAGTCACCTTTTCCTCACAAAGGTCAAAGGGCTTCAGGTTTACTTGACCTTATACACAGTGATGTGTGTGGGCCATTTAGTAAACATGCCAGAGGTGGCTATCAGTACTTCATTACCTTTACTGATGATTTCAGTAGGTATGGTTATGTCTATCTGATGAGACATAAAAGTGAATCTTTTGACAAGTTCAAAGAGTTCAAGAATGAAGTACAAAATCAGCTAGGCCGAAATATCAAGACACTTCGCTCAGATCGAGGTGGAGAATACCTAAGTCATGCGTTTACTGACTATCTGAAAGAGTGTGGGATTATCTCACAGCTCACTCCGCCAGGAACACCACAATGGAATGGTGTGTCCGAGAGGAGAAATAGAACGTTACTTGATATGGTTCGTTCTATGATGAGTCAGGCTACTCTTCCATACTCCTTTTGGGGTTTTGCACTGGAAACAGCTGCAAAGGTACTAAACCGAGTGCCATCCAAGGCAGTTTCAAAGACGCCATATGAGTTATGGTATGGGAAACAGCCGAGCTTGACATTTATTAAGATCTGGGGTTGCGAGGCTTATGTCAAAAAGCTCGCCTCTGGGAAACTGGAGAGTAGATCTGAGAAATACATCTTTGTCGGTTACCCTAAGGAAACTAAGGGTTATTATTTCTACGATCCCAAGGAGAAAAAAGTATTTGTTGCTCGGACGGCCATATTTCTTGAGAAGGAGTTTCTTCTGCAAGAGGCCAGTGGGAGAGAAATAAAGCTGGATGAGAATCCAGAGGAAGGGCAAAGTAGTCAAGCACAGTTGGATGAGCCTGAGCCGGTAGATCAGGTTACTGAACAGCCTGAGGCTCAGATATCACGGGAACCACGAAGATCGGGAAGGATCCGTCGACAGCCTGAGCGCTATGACGGAGTCTACATCATTGATAATGATGAACCCCTCACTTATGCGGATGCGGTCAGTGGACCGGAGTCAGCTAGATGGCTTGAAGCTATGCGAGCCGAGATGGACTCCATGTCAGATAACCAAGTCTGGGATTTGGTTGATCCGCCTCCGGGAGTAATCCCTATAGGCTGTAAATGGATCTTCAAGAAGAAGATTGACATGGATGGTAACGTGGTTACCTATAAAGGCAGGCTAGTTGCGAAAGGTTTCAAACAAATCTACGGGATAGATTATGATGAAACTTTCTTACCTGTGGCCATGTTTAAGTCTATTCGGATTCTTTTCGTGATAGCTGCATATTATGATTATGAGATCTGGCAGATGGATGTGAAGACAGCTTTCCTTAATGGAAATCTGGACGAGGATGTGTATATGACACAACCTGAGGGTTTCACTAATCCATCAGATCGTCATAAAATATGCAAGTTAAAGAAGTCTATTTATGGACTTAAACAAGCATCAAGAAGCTGGAATATTCGTTTTGATGAATCAGTTACTGAATTTGGTTTCATCAAGAACGAGGATGACCCGTGTGTATATAAGAGGTTTAGTGGGAGCGTAATTACATTCCTAGTCCTCTACGTCGATGATATCTTGATCATTGGAAATGACATTCCTGAAATGCATGAGGTTAAGGCATGGCTAAGGAAATGTTTCCAGATGAAAGATCTAGGAGAAGCAGCCTATGTATTAGGTGTGAAGATCTACAGGGATAGATCTAAGAGGCTTCTCGGGTTGTGCCAGAGTACTTACATCGATAAAGTCCTGGAGAGATTTCATTTAGAGAATTCTAAACGAGGATATCTTCCGGTCAGACATGGTCTGAATCTTTCGAAGAGTCAGTGTCCGCAAACACAGACTGAGAAAGATGAAATGGACAATACGCCTTATGCTTCGGCTATTGGATCCATTATGTATGCGATGTTGTGTACTCGCCCAGACGTCGCTTACGGGTTAAGCGTGACCAGTCGGTTCCAAAGTAATCCAGGTATGGCGCACTGGATTGCAGTCAAGAACATTTTAAAATATCTGCGGAGGACCAAAGATATGTTCTTGATATATGGTGGTCAGGAAGAACTCAGTATTGAAGGATATACTGACGCTTCGTTCCAGTCGGACCAGGATGATTTCCGATCACAATCAGGCTATGTTTTTAGCTTGAATGGTGGAGCAATGGTGTGGAAGAGTTTCAAATAGTCAACTGTTGCTGATTCCACAACAGAAGCCGAGTATGTTGCAACCTCGGAAGCATCCAAGGAGGCAGTCTGGATTCGTAAGTTCTTATGGGAACTTGGTGTCGTTCCTTCGAGTGCAGATCCTTTGGTTATCTTCTGTGATAACACTGGAGCAATCGCACAAGCAAAGGAACCACGGTCGCACCAGAAGTCCAAGCACATACAGAGACGGTTTCATTTGATCCGGGAGATCATTGAACGTGGCGAGATCAAAATATGCAAGGTTCATACAGATGACAATCTGGCAGACCCGCTTACCAAGCCTCTGGCGCAACAGAAGCATGAGAAGCACTGTAATAATATGGGTTTGAGATTTCTCAACCATTAGATTAAGTGCAAGTGGGAGATTGTTGGGGTATGCCCTTAGGCTAATGTTTGAGGCCTTGGGATTGTAACAGTATCATGTAATAAACTCTTCTGTTTATAAAGGCATGGTTGTTATTCAGTTTGTTACCTTGTCTGCTGTAATAAGTGTACTTCTGAATAATGTCTCAAAGCTGTTCAGCTAGGCTGACAAGCTTTATGTCCTTAGTCGAGATATCTTGGTGAACATGAGACAGCCTTGATATGATTGAGACTAATATGTGTTCTAATCTTATAGGATGCTTCGAGCATGGAATAAGGTGTAGACTCATGGGTACATTGGATGTACTGGACAGACCCTACTAGGATATTCAGTTGTTTGTCACAATGTGAATATTCCTTGATTGCAACAAGTGGCACATTTCCTCTGACTTGAGATCACTTGTGTTTCTAAATGATGATTGTCATTGTTTTGAGGTAGTTCAATATCATTTGAAAGACAATGATTATAGACTATCTTGGATGGTGAGCTTGAATCAGGTTAGGGCACTAGTGATAGATATAGGATTGCCATCTCCTTGTTTAAGGAGTGTGATGTTCTACAGGGGCCCCCTGGATGAGATGATTGAGAAAGTGTATGGCCATACCCAGGTGACTGTGTTCATCTGATCTAATCATGCTTATCATATTGGAGCTACAAGCTTGACACGCTTGTCCAATAAGAACATCCAGTGGCAAAGGAAAGATGCATGCCTTGTGAGTTAGAGTCACACTTGTGCTGTGGTTTGGGTGAAGTCTTGGAAGACTCTTTCCTTTCTATCGGGAGACAGTGATGTGTTGCTAGATACCCCTCACTGATCGTGATAACGTGAGTTATCGTTACCGACAGGTATAGGAAACCCTTAGGGTCGCACAATTTGATGATATGGCTTACTTAAGTCAGATCGTGTGGACTGAATTGTTTAGGTTCAGTTTAAAGGGGTTTTAAACTCTGATTGTAAGTGAGATCTGGTCTGATCATGTTTGATTGATTAGGGCTTGAGATCGGTAAGCTTCGATCGAGAGATTTGATGCTAGATCGGTGAGATCAGGAGCATCTTGAGATCAACGGTGATCTTGAGCCTTGAGGTTCAATAAGATCGACCATTGCTTGGGCTGATTTGGTCTTGGACCAAAGTCATTTGAACCGGCTCATCTTGTGAGCGCTTGGTTCAAAGATTCGAATGGGGTGAAGGAGTTACGGTTCACTTCATGTGAACGCATAACCGTTGAGAGTAATGGGTTGCTATTTTTGGATAGCAACGCCTCCACGTTGATTACAACGTTCGCTCAATCGCCTCTCATCACTTTGGACGATTTTTCTCTCTTCTCGTGTGACAAAGCTCTCGACGAGTGTAGAGGAAGTTCTTCTTCGCCAAGCCCAAAGGATCTCATCTCCTCCACGCGCAAAGGACCCTTGAAGCTTTGCTAGCACAAAGACGACAAGGAGAAGCCATTCGTCATCGTGTGTGCGTCGACTGGGGAGAAGATCCCTTTCGGTCTTTGATTCCAACACACCATCCAACGAATGGCGATGGTATGATTCTTCTTGATATTTGCAATCGGTTTTTCATAGTTGATCATATATATCATGCAAACGATTCTTGATGCCCTAATTTCCGCCCATGCAATAGTGTTCTATGTGCATGTATTAGGGTTTCGCGCCCCCCTCTTGAAAGGGGTTTTATCCGCTTGCGCTCCCCCCTTGAAGGGGACTCCTGCAAGATCGATATCTCCATCCCTTTCCTTTCGATCAAAGACATCTTGGACGATCCTTGCTAGCACAAGGGACGACAAGAAGCAAGCCGTCGCTCATCTTGTGTGTGACGATTTGGAGGAGACCTTCGTTGTTCTCTTGCTTCCAAGGCGCCATCTTGAAATGGCTATGGTATGAATCGCATCTTCTCTATTCATGTTTTCGAAAGTTGATCATATAATGCATGCTCTTCGACCCTTGAATCCGCTGCCTATCATGTTGCGTGTAACGCCCCTCGATACTTAACCCCGAATTTCACGCGGAAATCACACGAGGAACGTCACGAGAGAAAAACAAAAGAAAGCCAAGATCATACTACGAACAAAGCTAGGGAATAAAAGACCTGAAAACTTATACAAAAATCCGGCAGCATGTATACGTACATACCAGGTTCGGGGAAAGTTCCCATACATGTACATGCTGTACTGATTCATAACAACAAGTAATTTCAACTTATAAATACTGAACATAAGCGAATCAGATCACAACTCCGTACTATACATATACGGAGGCAAAATCGCATACCACAGAACAGACTAAACATAAAATCTTATCAAAACGCTGAAAGTGCCACAAACGAAATCTTGTAACAAAATGGGCCTAAGCCCTCACATGTAACCAAAATACATCGTTCATCATCCAAAGCAAAATACAACTGATACAGGCACGCAGGCCCCAGATAACAAAATCAAGACACAAGTATTCAAATACCAAAATTGTTTACAAGATCCATATCACAAAACCAAAGCTTCATCAAGCTACTCAGTATATCTCAAAGGTGCATAACGCCGTATCAATCACCGTCCCTCACCTGTAGATTTTAGAGGGGGTGAGCTAACAGCTCTGCAAGTGAGAACCTTATGGAACCCCTCCATTAATACATTCAAAAATAGCATACAAGGTTTTTCAAAACATTTACCAAATGCGATTATCAAATATCAAATCAAATACAGATAAGACTACAAACTTACAAGATAATCCACATGGCGAAATCTAATCATAATACAACAAAACCAAATAGAAACTTACATATCATATGGCAAAACAGAACACATACGTATCATATGGCAAAACAGAACACATACGTGGATGCACATCCCATCCTAACATATCCAAATCCAGAACAGAACGAAATGACCACAAAGGTCCGACCCTTCCCTCGTCAGGGCTCAGAGAATGCATGCATGCCAAACAGTAGGGGAGAAATCAGGAGGTGGCCCCCGTCTAGCTAAGACGTGGCACGCTGATCTCCACCTACCCACTCAGACAATGTGGTAAATCAAGAGGTGGCCCCCGCCAAGTCACGGCGTGGCACTTTGTTTCCCCACATTGGTCTCACAGCAGTCAGAGAGTTCAAGAGGTGGCCCTCGCTTACCAGTAGCGTGGCACTTTGTCTCTCTTATGCTAAACTAATCACATCTGTGAAGGAAGATCAAGCGGTGGCCCCCGCCTGACTAGGGCGTGGCACTTTGCCCCACTTCACAATATCTCCAGGGTCACACATAATGGATATGATTTACACCGCACACATATAGCAAAAGACTAATACCCGGATATCTAACTTATCGAATTCACCACTCACAATTAATTAAACAGCATAGACAGGGTAGTCCTTAAGTTTCATGCAATTAGGTTAGGAAGATACCATGCTAAGTTCTCAACCAATGTTCCCACGCAGGTATAATGTGTTAATCCTAGATTTCATGCAATTAGATTGTAACATCTACATTCTAGGTTATCAAACAGAACTTCCACCCAAGCAGATTAATTACAAGCATTGCACACATTTATCATCACTTAATTTCAAGAGAACGATTACACATATAACTATGCATAGAAAATTCCTAAAATTAAGCAAAAATCATATTTAAGTACCATATGAACTCAATTACATGAATAACATCTTTGCCCCAAAAGTTAACTGAACATTGACCAAAATACCCCTAGGGCAAATTTCGGCCAGCATGAATTAAGGCTCCAAAAATAGTATAAAATTCATGATAAATTCCCTTATACTTCTAATTTCATGAATCCTAAGTTTTCCCCAAAAGTTAGCATGAAATTTCATCAATTTAGGGCATGGGCGCATGTCATACTCTAGGGTTTTTCATGACTACATTATACAATCAAATTGAAGATCCAAATCATGATAATTCATCCTCCTAAGACATCTAGTCAAGTAAAGAACGAAAAGCCCTATGATTAGAGCCCCTAAATCTGATTTTCGAAACTTCAAATGGTGTCCACGGTTTCATGGTAAGGGAACATATAAACCTACTCGTTTTCCATCACCAAGCAAGGAAACATGTCAAGGAAAGATCATAAACTCGGAATAGAGGTAACTTAAGGTTTCCACTCGCCTTGGGAATGATTTGCAAGCAAACCGTGAGCAAGAAGGGTTGTTTGAAGCTTCCACACGTCGCCGCCGTCCACCACGCCGGAAGACCAAGCGCCACCGCCGGAAACTCGCCGGAAGAGGAGCTGGACGAAGGGGAAGGCGCGGCCACAATCGTCCACGAGAGGGAGAGGAAGAAACGTGAGGGGCGGCTAGGGTTGGGTGAATTTTCGAAACTTCCTAAGTGGAGCCAAATCACTTAAGTGAAATCTGAAATTTAATTTGCATACTTACATAATAAGTAGGCGCCCACATTGTTGGGGTATGCCCTTAAGGCTAATGTTTGAGGCCTATGGGAATGTAACAAGTATCATGTAATAAACTCTATGTGTTTATAAAGGCATGGTTGTTATTCAGTTAGCTACATTGTCTGCTGCAATATATGTTCTTCTGAATAATGTCTCAAAGCTGTTCAGCTGGGCTGACATGCTATTATGTCCTTAGTCGATATATCTTGGTAAACATGAGACAGCCTCGATATGGTTAAGACTAATATGTGTTCTAATCTTATAGGATGCTTCGAGCATGGAATAAGATGTAGACTCATGGGTACATGGGATGTACTGGACAAACCCTACTAGGATGTTCAATTGTTTGTCACAATGTGAATATTCCTTGATTAAGACAAGTGGCACATTTCCTCTGACTTGAGATCACTTGTGTTTTCTAAATGATGATTGTCATTGTTTTGAGGTAGTTCAATATCATTTGAAACATAATGATTATAGACTATCTTGGATGGTGAGCTTGAATCAGGTTAGAGCACTAGTGATAGACATAGGATTGCCGTCTCCTTGTTTAAGGAGTGTGATGTTCTAAAGGGGCCCCCTGGATGAGATGATTGAGAGAGTGTATGGCCATACCCAGGTGACAGTGCTCATCTGTTCTAATCATGCTCATCATATTGGAGTTACGAGCTTGACAGGCTTGTCCAATAAGAACATCCAGTGGCAAAGGAAATATGTATGCTTTGTGAATTGATTCACACTTGTGCTGTTTTTGGGTGAAGTCTTGGAAGACTCTTTCCTTGATATCGGGAGACAGTGATGTGTTGCTAGATACCCCTCACTGGTTGTGATAATGTAAATTATCGTTACCGATGTTTTAAGGAAACCCTCAGGGTCGCACAATTGATGATATGGCTTACTTAAGTCAGATCGTGTGGACTGAATTGTTTCGGGTTCAGTTTAAAGGGATTTAATCTCTGATTGTGAGTGAGATCTGGTCTGATCATGTTTGATTGATTAGGGCTTGAGATCGGTAAGCTTCGATCGAGAGAAGAGATGCTAGATCGGTCAGATCAGGAGCATCATAGAGATCAACGGCTAGATCTGGAACCTTAGGGTTTTAATATGATCTAGGCCATGTCGTTTGGTTTATTTGGTAATTGAACCAAAATTAAATTAAACCAAAATGGTTCAAGCATTGGCGACAAGTTCACTTGGCGTGAACATGTTGGGCGGTTAGTGGTGCTATTTTTAGCAACCATGATCTCCACTTGGAGACACTCACGTTCGAAAGAGAGTGCTCTCTCTATTCTCGCCACTTGAACGCATTCCTCTAGTTTTTCCGTGGGTGACGACGCCTTGGATTTGGAGGAGAAATCGGCAAAGAAAAGATCTCTTCATCCCTTTCTCATTTTCGATCAAAGACTTCTTTGGATCTTGCTAGCACAAGGATCGCAAAGAGGAGTAGGCGACATCAACTGTGTGCGTCACCTCTGGAGAAGATCTGCTTTGATCTTTGCTTCCTAGGCGCCATTCGAAATGGCTATGGTATGAGTTTTATCTCTTACATGCAATCGTTTCCATTTGGTTGATCATATCACATGAACCGATTCTTGAAACCCTAATCCGCTGCCCAAAAATTTTATGCGCCACTGCCTAGGGTTTTCGCTCCCCCTTAGAAGGGGACCCCCCTTAGTTTAAGGGGTACTTTCAATTGGTATCAGAGCCTGATGTTTCATGCTTGTTTATGATTGCCATGATATGTCATATGATCCATGTATGCGCATTATAATAGATCTATAGGTTACATGCGATTATCTAAGTTGGCGAAAATTCATGATTTGTATTGATGTTATTTTCTCCATTGCGCATGTTGTTGTTGGCGCATGTTTTTGTAAGTTTTTCTAAAACCTTGATCACATGCGCGTTTCACCTTAGATCTAATGCTCCTACATTAAACCCTTAGATGGGTTATTAGGGTTGAAGTCACCCCCTAGGTTAGATCCAAACATGTCTGATCAGACTATCTGACAGCCTGAATGGGTCGACCAGTTAGCACCTTGGCGCATGCCTGTGGTGGCTATAGGTCGACTGCAGACAGGTGTGTAGCGATGTCTGATTGAGACAACTGATGAACGCACCTGAGTTAGGCCCGGGGTCACGCCCGCTTGCCAGACCTCAGTGTGGTCGTTCAGCCTTGGTGCATGCATGGTTGACCTTTTGGTCGACTCAAGTCAGTTAGGACTTGGTGCATGCTAGGGCAGTGGATCTGACTAGGTTGGATGAGTGGATCCCTAGTAATGGACCATTGTAAGGTTGTGGGGCAAATAAGGAAAAATTAAAAAAAAAAAAAATCGATCCCAAGGGGTTTTTTTAAAAATATATTTTTCCTGACTGGATCACATGATGGTTGTTGCATCTGCTTGTTTATTTAGTCTTATGTGGGCTGCCCGTTTTTAATGTGTGCTGTGCTGGGGCCTGCGTGCCTGGATTATATGTTGTAAATTAATTTTCTTTATGTGATCTGCGTATCACAATTTTAATTAATTTATAATGTGAAAGTGACCTGCGTGTCACTCTTGTCTAGATAGTTAAATTTGTAATTTAATTAGACAAGAGCACTGAGCATACTTGGCAGAAGCGCATGCAGCAGTGGCTGGACCAGGTGGGAGGTCTAGGGTTCGACCCTAGGACCAGGCGCAAATTCCTGGTGGGCGCACCAGAGCTGCAGTTGGCGCTTGGGCTCAGGTTTGGGCCAGATGAGCAGCTAAAGACCCATAAAGAGCAAGTGTAGACTTAAGTTAGGTTAAGGTCTCACTAGGGCTATGGGCTTTTACCACAAAAGACACATGCTTTCTTTTATTGCTATATATTAGAATTGCATGAGTAAATTTATCTTCTGCTATCACCATAGGAATTGCATGATAGGCAAGAAGATAAAAGACCGTTAAAATCCAACGATTAAATATCAAGCTCGTAAGCCTTCTGACGTGAAACCTCACTGTTCTGATTATCGTTGGAGCCGTGTTGTACCCACTCAGTGGGCACGTCCATCTATCTTCAGACGGTGCGGGATTACACCTGTGTGTTACAGAGCAGGGATTTATCCCTTCTCGTTGCTCAGCATAGCACATGGTGGTCCAGGGAGTAGGTCGGGTCAGCTTGACCGTGTAGGCTACATATGTGGCGCATATGGTAGCACATGGAGGCAGCCATCTGTGGGGTCAGAGATTGTGTTGTACCAACTCAGTTGGCACAGTCTGCTGGACTGCCCAGATGAAGGGGAATCGCACGGGTTGGCGATCGGCAGGGACTGCCTACCAGAAACTAGTGCTTGTACTCTCTGTGCATCTTATCTCGCCTGAGCGGGACGCGGAGACCAAGTATGAAATCTGGATCCCATCTCACTAAAAGAGTTCTACTCTTTCGGGCTGTTTTGCTGGATTTTTCACGCCTGATAAAATAGTGAGAAAAAGAATCTTTCTTAAGTCCTGATTGATTCTTATACATTGATACTGACCTTGCTGTTCTTGCATTGTTGTAGATACCTGCAGCAACGAACACCATGAACTTCAATGTGCGATCCCTACTGGAAAGAGAGAAGTTTGCTGGGCCGAACTTCTCTGACTGGTTTGGACACCTTAAGATCGTTCTTAAGGCAGAGAGGAAACTGTATGTCCTCGAGACGGCGATACCGCCGCAGCCCGCTCCGAACGCCGCAAGGGCGGTTCGGGAAGCCTATGAAAAGCACGTCAATGATAGCATTGATGTCGCTTGCCTGATGTTAGCGTCTATGACGCCACCGCTGCAGCGTCAGCATGAGGACATGTCGGCTAGAGACATGATTACAAACCTCAAGATGTTGTATGCTGCACAGGCGAGGACTGAACGCTATAATTTGACGAAGCTCTTCTTTCAGAGCAAACTGGCTGAAGGGAGCCCAGTGGGAGCTCACGTGCTCAAGATGATTGGGCACAAGGAGGCTCTAGAGAAACTGGGGCATACCATCAACCAGGAGCTTGCTGTGGACATTATTCTGCAGTCTCTCCCGCCATCATTCGACGCGTTCATTATTAATTTTAATATGAACAAAATCGATTGTACTCCGGCAGAGCTGCTGAATATGCTCTTGACCACTGAGGAAACTCTGAAGGGTAAGCCTTCAACCTCTGTCTTGATGGTTCCTTCCAGGAACAAGAAGAAGGGGAAGAAGGGCAAGGCCCCGGTCAAGAATTACAGCAAGGCTCTGAAGCAGAAGGTGAAGCGGTCTAAGGAATACAGGTGTTTCCACTGTGGCCAGCTGGGTCACTGGAAAAAGGACTGTAAAGCGCTCCAAGGAGATAAGAGGGGAAGCTTTGCTTCTGGCTCAGGTATATTCGTGACTGAGGTCATGTATTCTTCTTCTGTATCATGGGTGTTGGACACTGCATGTGGAGTTCACATTTGTTCAAATGTGCAGGAACTCAAGAGAAGAAGGCAGGTGGGACAGCATGAGGTGGACCTACGCGTTGGAAACGGGGCACGGGTTGCTGCTGTTGCTGTAGGAGACTACTTCATTACTTTACCATCTGGAATTGTATTGGAACTAAACAGTTGTTATTTTGTTCCCAGTATAACTAAAAATATTATCTCCATTCCTGCTCTTGTCAGGAAGGGGTTTTCCTTTGAATGCAATATTTCAAAGTGTGTTTTGTCATATGATAATATTGTTTATGCAACTGGTTCAATTAATAATGGGTATTCATGTTGGACATGGAAAGTTCTATACAGAATGTTGATATTAAGAAAGCCAAGTATGCTGATGACAGCACCTTGCTATGGCATAGTCGTTTAGGCCATATTAACGAGAAACGCATTAAGCGGTTGCATGATCATGGACTGCTGGGATCATTCTCCTATAAGGAGATTGATACATGCAAAGCTTGTTTGATGGGTAAAATGACGAAGTCACCTTTTCCTAATAAAGGTCAAAGGGCTTCAGGTTTACTTGACCTCATACACAGTGATGTGTGTGGGCCATTTAGTAAACATGCCAGAGGTGGCTATCAGTACTTCATTACATTTACTGATGATTTCAGTAGATATGGGTATGTCTATCTGATGAGACATAAGAGTGAATCTTTTGACAAGTTCAAAGAGTTCAAGAATGAAGTACAAAATCAGCTAGGCCGTAATATCAAGGCACTTCGCTCAGATCGAGGTGGTGAATACCTAAGTCATGCATTTACTGACTATCTAAAGGAGTGTGGGATTATCTCACAGCTCACTCCACCAGGAACACCGCAATGGAATGGTGTGTCCGAGAGGAGAAATAGAACGTTACTTGATATGGTTCGTTCTATGATGAGTCAGGCTACTCTTCCATACTCCTTTTGGGGTTTTGCGCTGGAAACAGCTGCAAAGGTACTAAACCGAGTGCCATCCAAGGCAGTTTCAAAGACGCCATATGAGTTATGGTATGGGAAACAGCCGAGCTTGACATTTATCAGGATCTGGGGTTGCGAGGCTTATGTTAAAAAGCTCGCCTCTGGGAAACTAGAGAGCAGATCTGACAAATGTATCTTTGTCGGTTACCCTAAGGAAACTAAGGGTTATTATTTCTTCGATCCCAATGAGAACAAGGTTTTTGTTGCTCGGACGGCCATATTTCTTGAGAAGGAGTTTCTTCTGCAAGAGGCCAGTGGGAGAGAAATAAAGCTGGATGAGAATCCAGAAGAAGGACAAAGTGATCAAGCACAGTTGGATGAGCCTGAGCCGGTAGAACAGGTTATTGAACAACCTGAGGCTCAGACATCACGGGAACCGCGAAGATCGGGTAGGATTCGTCGACAGCCTGAGCGCTATGACGGAGTCTACATCATTGACAATGATGAACCCCTTACTTATGCGGATGCGGTCAGTGGACCAGAGTCAGCGAGATGGCTTGAGGCTATGCGCGCCGAGATGGACTCCATGTCAGATAACCAAGTCTGGGATTTGGTTGATCCGCCTCCGGGAGTTATCCCTATAGGCTGTAAATGGATCTTCAAGAAGAAGATTGACATGGATGGTAACGTAGTTACCTATAAAGGCAGGCTAGTTGCGAAAGGTTTCAAACAAATCTACGGGATAGATTATGATGAAACTTTCTCACCTGTAGCCATGTTTAAGTCTATTCGGATTCTTTTCGCGATAGCTGCATATTATGATTATGAGATTTGGCAGATGGATGTGAAAACAGCTTTCCTTAATGGAAATCTGGATGAGGATGTGTATATGACACAACCAGAAGGTTTCACTAATCCAGCAGATCGTCATAAAATATGCAAGTTAAAGAAGTCCATTTATGGACTTAAACAAGCATCAAGAAGCTGGAATATTCGTTTTGATGAATCAGTTACTGAATTTGGTTTCATCAAGAACGAGGATGACCCGTGTGTATATAAGAGGTTTAGTGGGAGCGTGATTACTTTCCTAGTCCTCTACGTCGATGATATCTTGATCATTGGAAACGACATTCCTGAAATGCATGCTGTTAAGGCATGGCTGAGGAAATGTTTCCAGATGAAAGCTCTAGGAGAAGCAGCCTATGTGTTAGGTGTGAAGATCTACAGGGATAGATCTAAGAGGCTTCTCGGGCTGTGCCAGAGTACTTACATCGATAAGGTCCTGGAGAGATTTCACTTAGAGAATTCTAAGCGAGGATATCTTCCAGTCAGACATGGTCTGAATCTTTCTAAGAGTCAGTGTCCACAAACACAGACTGAGAAAGATGAAATGAACAATACGCCTTATGCTTCGGCTATTGGTTCTATAATGTATGCGATGTTGTGTACTCGCCCAGACGTTGCTTACGGGTTAAGCGTAACCAGTCGTTACCAGAGTAATCCAGGTATGGCGCACTGGATTGCAGTCAAGAACATTTTAAAATATCTGCGGAGGACCAAAGATATGTTCTTGATATATGGTGGTCAGGAAGAACTCAGTATTGAAGGATATACTGACGCTTCGTTCCAGTCTGACCAGGATGATTTCCGATCGCAATCAGGCTATGTTTTTAGCTTGAATGGAGGTGCAGTGGTGTGGAAAAGTTTCAAACAGTCAACTGTTGCTGATTCCACAACAGAAGCCGAGTATGTTGCAGCCTCGGAAGCATCCAAGGAGGCAGTGTGGATTCGTAAGTTCGTGAGAGAACTTGGTGTCGTTCCTTCGTGTGCAGATCCTTTGGTTATCTTCTGTGATAACACTGGAGCAATCGCACAGGCAAAGGAACCACGGTCGCACCAGAAGTCCAAGCACATACAGAGACGGTTTCATTTGATCAGGGAGATCATAGATCGTGGCGAGATCAAAGTATGCAAGGTTCATACAGATGACAATCTGGCAGACCCGCTTACCAAGCCTCTGGCGCAGCAGAAGCATGAGAAGCACTGTAATAATATGGGTTTGAGATTTCTCAACCATTAGATTAAGTGCAAGTGGGAGATTGTTGGGGTATGCCCTTAAGGCTAATGTTTGAGGCCTATGGGAATGTAACAAGTATCATGTAATAAACTCTATGTGTTTATAAAGGCATGGTTGTTATTCAGTTAGCTACATTGTCTGCTGCAATATATGTTCTTCTGAATAATGTCTCAAAGCTGTTCAGCTGGGCTGACATGCTATTATGTCCTTAGTCGATATATCTTGGTAAACATGAGACAGCCTCGATATGGTTAAGACTAATATGTGTTCTAATCTTATAGGATGCTTCGAGCATGGAATAAGATGTAGACTCATGGGTACATGGGATGTACTGGACAAACCCTACTAGGATGTTCAATTGTTTGTCACAATGTGAATATTCCTTGATTAAGACAAGTGGCACATTTCCTCTGACTTGAGATCACTTGTGTTTTCTAAATGATGATTGTCATTGTTTTGAGGTAGTTCAATATCATTTGAAACATAATGATTATAGACTATCTTGGATGGTGAGCTTGAATCAGGTTAGAGCACTAGTGATAGACATAGGATTGCCGTCTCCTTGTTTAAGGAGTGTGATGTTCTAAAGGGGCCCCCTGGATGAGATGATTGAGAGAGTGTATGGCCATACCCAGGTGACAGTGCTCATCTGTTCTAATCATGCTCATCATATTGGAGTTACGAGCTTGACAGGCTTGTCCAATAAGAACATCCAATGGCAAAGGAAATATGTATGCTTTGTGAATTGATTCACACTTGTGCTGTTTTTGGGTGAAGTCTTGGAAGACTCTTTCCTTGATATCGGGAGACAGTGATGTGTTGCTAGATACCCCTCACTGGTTGTGATAATGTAAATTATCGTTACCGATGTTTTAAGGAAACCCTCAGGGTCGCACAATTGATGATATGGCTTACTTAAGTCAGATCGTGTGGACTGAATTGTTTCGGGTTCAGTTTAAAGGGATTTAATCTCTGATTGTGAGTGAGATCTGGTCTGATCATGTTTGATTGATTAGGGCTTGAGATCGGTAAGCTTCGATCGAGAGAAGAGATGCTAGATCGGTCAGATCAGGAGCATCATAGAGATCAACGGCTAGATCTGGAACCTTAGGGTTTTAATATGATCTAGGCCATGTCGTTTGGTTTATTTGGTAATTGAACCAAAATTAAATTAAACCAAAATGGTTCAAGCATTGGCGACAAGTTCACTTGGCGTGAACATGTTGGGCGGTTAGTGGTGCTATTTTTAGCAACCATGATCTCCACTTGGAGACACTCACGTTCGAAAGAGAGTGCTCTCTCTATTCTCGCCACTTGAACGCATTCCTCTAGTTTTTCCGTGGGTGACGACGCCTTGGATTTGGAGGAGAAATCGGCAAAGAAAAGATCTCTTCATCCCTTTCTCATTTTCGATCAAAGACTTCTTTGGATCTTGCTAGCACAAGGATCGCAAAGAGGAGTAGGCGACATCAACTGTGTGCGTCACCTCTGGAGAAGATCTGCTTTGATCTTTGCTTCCTAGGCGCCATTCGAAATGGCTATGGTATGAGTTTTATCTCTTACATGCAATCGTTTCCATTTGGTTGATCATATCACATGAACCGATTCTTGAAACCCTAATCCGCTGCCCAAAAATTTTATGCGCCACTGCCTAGGGTTTTCGCTCCCCCTTAGAAGGGGACCCCCCTTAGTTTAAGGGGTACTTTCACACATACATAACACAAAGATTGGGCTGGAACTCTGGTAGCCAGGACAACATGCACAGGAGAGGTCTCAGGTTCAAGACTCCTCCACAGCAACTTATTTTTGCCCTACAGGAGAATAATTTTCCCCTTAGCCAACAATCCCACCAACAAGGTTAATAAATGCCTGATTATAGGTAATTAAAATGAGTCACATACCGAGGTTTAATGCATCAAAATTCTCGGGTTTTACATTGCGCCACTTTAGGGTTTCGCACCCCTCATGAAAGGGGTTCCTTGCAATTGGTATTAGAGGAGGTTACATGCGCAATTATTGTTGGGGTATGCCCTTAAGGCTAATGTTTGAGGCCTTTGGGATTGTAACAGTATCATGTAATAAACTTTTATGTTTATAAAGGCATGGTTGTTATTCAGGTTGTTACCTTGTCTGCTGCAATAAGTGTACTTCTGATTAATGTCTCAAAGCTGTTCAGCTAGGCTGACAGGCTATATGTCCTTAGTCGAGATATCTTGGTGAACATGAGACAGCCTTGATATGATTGAGACTAATATGTGTTCTAATCTTATAGGATGCTTCGAGCATGGAATAAGATGTAGACTCATGGGTACATTGGATGTACTGGACAGACCCTACTAGGATATTCAATTGCTTGTCACAATGTGAATATTCCTTGTATGCACTAAGTGGCACATGTCCTCTGACTTGAGATCACTTGAGTTACTAAATGATGATTGTCATTGTTTTGAGGTAGTTCAATATCATTTGAAACATAATGATCATAGACTATCTTGGATAATGATCATGATTCAGGTTAGGGCACTAGTGATAGATATAGGATTGCCGTCTCCTTGTTCAAGGAGTGTGATGTTCTAAAGGGGCCCCCCTTATATGAGATGATTGAGAAAGTGTATGGCCATACCCAGATGACTATGCTCATCTGATCTAATCATGCTCATCGTATTGGAGTTACAAGCTTGACCCGCTTGTCCAATAAGAACATCCAGTGGCAAAGGACACTTGCATGCCTTGTGAAGTTGATTCACACTTGTGCTGTGGTTTGGGAGTAGTCTTGGAAGACTCTTTCCTTTATATCGGGAGACAGTGATGTGTTGCTAGATACCCCTCACTGATCGTGATAACGAAAGTTATCGTTACCGACATTTAAAGGAAACCCTCAGGGTCGCACAAATTGATGATATGACTTACTTAAGTCAGATCGTGTGGACTGAATTATTTGGGTTTAGTTTAAAGGGATTTAAACTCTGATTGTAAGTGAGATCTAGTCTGATCATGTTTGATTGATTAGGGCTTGAGATCGGTAAGCTTCGATCGAGAGAGGAGATGCTAGATCGGTAAGATAAAGAGCATCAGGAGATGAACGGTTAGATCTTGAGCCATTAGGTTCATAGAAGGTCTAGACCATATATTGGCTTGGCTTGGTTTGATTTTGGTCTATGAGCCAAATCGAATTGAACCAAAGAATGAACCGGTTCACTATGTGAACGCATGGTTCATGAAGGAAGGCATTTTGGCGTTGGAACATGGCTTCATGACTTTCCATTTTGGGAAGTCATGTAACGCCATTTTTGATGTTATCGCCTAAACGCTTTTGCTCACTTGTGATTGACGTTGCTTGCTTGCCATCTCGTGTGGAAGAAGGTGAACGACAAGGGAGAGCTCTCGGCCAAGGAAGCATCTCAACCTATCCCTTCCATTCGGCAAGGACTCTTGAAGATCTTTGCTAGCACAAAGATCAACAAGAAGAAGTCATCCCTCCTTCTTGTGTGCGTCGCTTGTGGAGAAGATCTATCTTGCTCTTTGCTTCCAAGCCGCCTCCTTCCCATGGCTATGGTAACGAATCTTTCATTTGTTGTTTAAGTTGATCATATGAAAGTATAGCATGCAATCAAGTTTAAACCCTAATTCCGCTGCTAAAACAAAGAAGACCACTTGCGCCGTCTATAGGGTTTCGCTCCCCCTTGAAGGGGACCCCTCTAAACCCTTCAATTGGTATCAGAGGTAGGATCTATACTTGTTCATATGATTGCTTGCGCATCTAATGTGTAGATCATCATGTTTGATCCATGTATATGCTTATGAGTAGATCTAATGATGGTTGATCACATGCCGAAACCTGCATGCTAGTTTAGAACTTAGATGTATGTTTCTTCATGATTTGCGCATGTTGTTGTGTTGGCGCATGTTAAGTATGTTGAATGGTATTTCATCAAAACTTATACCTACTTGCGCGCAAACAATTAGATCTATATGCATCTACTATAAACCCTTAGACGGGTTGATGGGGTTGAAAGCATACTCTAGGTTAGATCCAATAGTCTGATCAGACCATCTGACAGCCTAGATGGGTTGACCAGATAGCACCTGTGCGAAAGCACGAGGTGGCTATAGGTTGACTGCATCACAGGCGTGTAGCGAGGTCTGGTTGAGACAGCAATGAACACACATGAGTTAGGCCCGGGGTCACACCCGCTTGCCAGATCTCATGAAGGTTGTTCAGCCCTTGGCGCATGCATGGTTGACCATCAGGTCAACTCGAGTCAGTTAGGACTTGGTGCATGCAAGGGCAAGGATCTAACTAGATTGATGAGTGGATCCCTATCAATGGACCGTTGTAAGGTTGTAGGGCACATAAGAGAATTAAAATTGATGCCAATGGGGTTTTCAAAATTTTATTTTCTATGTAATGGATCACATGATGATTGGTTGATGCCATGATGCCTGTTTATTTAATCTTATGTGGGTTGCCCTATTGTGTGCTGTGCTGGGGCCTGCGTGCCTGGTTAATTATAAATTAATCTTATTTTGTGATCTGCGAATCACATTGTTTTTAATTTATTGTATAATTGACCTGCGAGTCAAGCTTGTCTAGATAGATCAAAATGTATTCTGATTAGACAAGAGCACAAAAGCACACATCGCAGAGGCGCATTCAGCTGGTGGCGCACCTGAGGTGCTCTTGGCGCTAGGGCCCTGGGTTGGACCAGATGAGATGCAAAAGTCCCAAGAAGAGCAAGTGAAGACTTAAGTATCTTAAGGTCTTACTTAGGCTTTGGGCTTTTTACCACATAAGATCAGCATGCTTTCTTTTTATTCGTTATATAATTAGAACTGCATGAGTTTATCTTCTGCTATAGCAATAGGATTTGCCTGATAGTAAGAAGATAAAAGGCCGTTAAAATCCAAACGCTAAAAATATCAAGCTCGTAAGCCTTCTGACGCGAAACCTCACTGTTCTGACTATCGTTGGAGCCGTGTTGTACCCACTCAGTGGGCACGTCCATCTATCTTCAGACGGTGCGGGATTTCACCTGCGTGTTACAGAGAAGGGATTTATCACTTCTCGTTGCTCAGCATAGCACGTGGTGGTCCAGGGAGTAGGTCGGGTCAGCTTGACCATGTAGGCTACATATGTGGCGCATATGGTAGCGCATGGAGGCAGCCATCTGTGGGATCAGAGACTGTGTTGTACCAACTCAGTTGGCACAGTCTGCTGGATTGCCCAGATGAAGGGGAATCGCACGGGTTGGCGATTGGCTGGGACAGCCTACTAGAAATTAATGCTTGTCATCTCTGTGCATCTTATCTCGCCTGAGTGGGATGCGGAGACCAAGTATGAAATCTGGATCCCATCTCACTAAAAGAGTGTTACTCTTTCGGACTGTTTACTGGATTTTTCAGTCAGACAAAATAGTGAGAAAAGAATCATTCTTAAGTCCTGGATTGATTCTGAACATTGATACTGACCTTGCTGTTCTTGCATTGTTGTAGATTCCTGCAGCAACGAACACCATGAGCTTCAATGTGCGATCCCTACTGGAAAGGGAGAAGTTTGCTGGGCCGAACTTCTCTGACTGGTTCGGACACCTTAAGATCGTTCTTAAGGCAGAGAGGAAACTGTATGTCCTCGAGACGGCAGTGCCGCCTCAACCCGCTGCGAACGCCGCAAGGGCGGTTCGCGAAGCCTATGAAAAGCACGTCAATGATAGCATTGATGTCGCTTGCCTGATGCTAGCGTCTATGACGCCACCGCTGCAGCGTCAGCATGAGGATATGTCGGCTATAGAGATTATAGCGAACCTCAAGATGCTGTATGCTGCACAGGCGAGGACAGAACGCTATAATCTGACGAAGCTCTTCTTTCAGAGCAAACTGGCTGAAGGGAGCCCAGTTGGAGCTCATGTGCTCAAGATGATTGGGCACAAGGAGGCTCTAGAGAAACTGGGGCATACCATCAACCAGGAGCTTGCTGTAGACATTATTCTGCAGTCTCTCCCGCCCTCTTTCGATGCGTTCATCATTAACTTTAATATGAACAAAATCGATTGTACTCCGGCAGAGCTGCTGAATATGCTCTTGACTACTGAGGAAACTCTGAAGGGAAAGCCTTCAACCTCTGTCTTACTGGTTCCTTCCAGAAACAAGAAGAAGGGGAAGAAGGGCAAGGCCCCAGTCAAGAACTACAGTAAGGCACTGAAACAGAAGGTGAAGCGGTCGAAGGACAACAGGTGTTTCCACTGTGGCCAGCTGGGTCACTGGAAAAAGGACTGTAAAGCTCTCCAAGGAGATAAGAGGGGAAGCATCGCTTCTGGCTCAGGTATATACGTGACGGAAGTCATGGTTTCATCTTCTTCTATTTCATGGGTGTTGGACACTGCATGTGGAGTTCACATTTGTTCAAATGTACAGGAACTCAAGAGAAGAAGGCAGGTGGGACAGCATGAGGTAGACCTACGCGTTGGAAACGGGGCACGGGTTGCTGCTGTTGCTGTAGGAGACTATTTCATTTCTTTGCCATCTGGACTTGTATAGGAACTAAACAGTTGTTATTTTGTTCCCAGTATAACTAAAAATATTATCTCCATTCCTGCTCTTGTCAGGAAAGGATTTGCCTTTGAATGCAATATTTCAAAGTGTGTTTTATCTTATGGTAATATTGTTTATGCTACTGGTTCAATTAACAATGGGTTATACATGTTGGACATGGAAAGTTCTATACATAACATTGATAATAAGAAAGCCAAGAATGCTGATGACAGCACCTTGCTATGGCATAGTCGTTTAGGCCATATAAACGAGAAACGCATTAAGCGGTTGCATGATCATGGACTGCTGGGATCATTCTCCTGTGAGGAGATTGATACATGCAAAGCTTGTTTGATGGGTAAAATGACGAAGTCACCTTTTCCTAATAAAGGTCAAAGGGCTTCAGGTTTACTTGACCTCATACACAGTGATGTGTGTGGGCCATTTAGTAAACATGCTAGAGGTGGCTATCAGTACTTCATTACCTTTACTGATGATTTCAGTAGGTATGGGTATGTCTATCTGATGAGACATAAAAGTGAATCTTTTGACAAGTTCAAAGAGTTCAAGAATGAAGTACAAAATCAGCTAGGCCAAAATATCAAGGCACTTCGCTCAGATCGAGGTGGAGAATACCTAAGTCATGCGTTTACTGACTATCTAAAGGAGTGTGGGATTATCTCACAGCTCACTCCGCCAGGAACACCGCAATGGAATGGTGTGTCCGAGAGGAGAAATAGAACGTTACTTGATATGGTTCGTTCTATGATGAGTCAGGCTACTCTTCCATACTCCTTTTGGGGATTTGCACTGGAAACAGCTGCAAAGGTACTAAACCGAGTGCCATCCAAGGCAGTTTCAAAGACTCCATATGAGTTATGGTGTGGGAAACAGCCGAGCTTGACATTTATCAGGATCTGGGGTTGCGAGGCTTATGTCAAAAAGCTCGCCTCTGGGAAACTGGAGAACAGATCTGAGAAATGCATCTTTGTCGGTTACCCTAAGGAAACTAAGGGTTATTATTTCTACGATCCCAAGGAGAACAAAGTATTTGTTGCTCGGACGGCCATATTTCTTGAGAAGGAGTTTCTTCTGCAAGAGGCCAGTGGGAGAGAAATAAAGCTGGATGAGAATCCAGAGGAAGGACAAAGTAGTCAAGCACAGTTGGATGAGGCTGAGCTGGTAGAACAGGTTACTGAACAACCTGAGGCTCAGATATCACGGGAACCGCGAAGATCGGGAAGGATCCGTCGACAGCCTGAGCGCTATGACGGAGTCTACATCATTGATAATGATGAACCCCTCACTTATGCGGATGCGGTCAGTGGACCGGAGTCAGCTAGATGGCTTGATGCTATGCGAGCCGAGATGGACTCCATGTCAGATAACCAAGTCTGGAATTTGGTTGATCCGCCTCCGGGAGTAATCCCTATAGGCTGTAAATGGATCTTCAAGAAGAAGATTGACATGGATGGTAACGTGGTTACCTATAAAGGCAGGCTAGTTGCGAAAGGTTTCAGACAAATCTACGGGATAGATTATGATGAAACTTTCTCACCTGTAGCCATGTTTAAGTCTATTCGGATTCTTTTCGCGATAGCTGCATATTACGATTATGAGATCTGGCAGATGGATGTGAAGACAGCTTTCCTTAATGGAAATCTGGATGAGGATGTGTACATGACACAACCTGAGGGTTTCACTAATCCATCAGATCGTCATAAAATATGCAAGTTAAAGAAGTCTATTTATGGACTTAAACAAGCATCTAGAAGTTGGAATATTCGTTTTGATGAATCAATCTCTGAGTTTGGTTTCATCAAGAACGAGGATGACCCGTGTGTATATAAGAGGTTTAGTGGGAGCGTGATTACATTCCTAGTCCTCTACGTCGATGATATCTTAATCATTGGAAATGATATTCCTGAACTGCATGCGGTTAAAGCATGGTTAGGAAAATGTTTCCAGATGAAAGATTTAGGAGAAGCAGCCTATGTATTAGGTGTGAAGATCTACAGGGATAGATCTAAGAGGCTTCTCGGGCTGTGCCAGAGTACTTACATCGATAAAGTCCTGGAGAGATTCCATTTAGAGAATTCTAAAAGAGAATATCTTCCAGTCAGACATGGTCTGAATCTTTCGAGGAGTCAGTGTCCACAAACACAGACTGAGAAAGATGAAATGGACAATACGCCTTATGCTTCGGCTATTGGGTCCATTATGTATGCGATGTTGTGTACTCGCCCAGACGTCGCTTACGGGTTAAGCGTGACCAGTCGGTTCCAAAGTAATCCAGGTATGGCGCACTGGATTGCGGTCAAGAACATTTTAAAATATCTGCGGAGGACCAAAGATATGTTCTTGATATATGGTGGTCAGGAAGAACTCAGTATAGAAGGATATACTGACGCTTCGTTCTAGTCGGACCAGGATGATTTCCGATCGCAA
Organism: Costus lasius; assembly: GCA_027563935.2. Lineage (NCBI taxonomy): Eukaryota > Viridiplantae > Streptophyta > Magnoliopsida > Zingiberales > Costaceae > Costus > Costus lasius. Next base: position 55,509,554 of record CM050454.1, on the reverse strand, counting down.
TCAGGCTATGTTTTTAGCTTGAATGGTGGAGCAGTGGTGTGGAAAAGTTTCAAACAGTCAACTGTTGCTGATTCCACAACAGAAGCCGAGTATGTTGCAGCCTCAGAAGCATCCAAGGAGGCAGTGTGGATTCGTAAGTTCGTGAGAGAACTTGGTGTCGTTCCTTCGAGTGCAGATCCTTTGGTTATCTTCTGTGATAACACTGGAGCAATCGCACAAGCAAAGGAACCACGGTCGCACCAGAAGTCCAAGCACATACAGAGACGGTTTCACTTGATCCGGGAGATCATAGATCGTGGCGAGATCAAAATATGCAAGGTTCATACAGACGACAATCTGGCAGACCCGCTTACCAAGCCTCTGGCACAGCAGAAGCATGAGAAGCACTGTAATAATATGGGTTTGAGATTTCTCAACCATTAGATTAAGTGCAAGTGGGAGATTGTTGGGGTATGCCCTTAAGGCTAATGTTTGAGGCCTTTGGGATTGTAACAGTATCATGTAATAAACTTTTATGTTTATAATGGCATGGTTGTTATTCAGGTTGTTACCTTGTCTGCTGCAATAAGTGTACTTCTGATTAATGTCTCAAAGCTGTTCAGCTAGGCTGACAGGCTATATGTCCTTAGTCGAGATATCTTGGTGAACATGAGACAGCCTTGATATGATTGAGACTAATATGTGTTCTAATCTTATAGGATGCTTCGAGCATGGAATAAGATGTAGACTCATGGGTACATTGGATGTACTGGACAGACCCTACTAGGATATTCAATTGCTTGTCACAATGTGAATATTCCTTGTATGCACTAAGTGGCACATGTCCTCTGACTTGAGATCACTTGAGTTACTAAATGATGATTGTCATTGTTTTGAGGTAGTTCAATATCATTTGAAACATAATGATCATAGACTATCTTGGATAATGATCATGAGTCAGGTTAGGGCACTAGTGATAGATATAGGATTGCCGTCTCCTTGTTCAAGGAGTGTGATGTTCTAAAGGGGCCCCCCTTATATGAGATGATTGAGAAAGTGTATGGCCATACCCAGATGACTATGCTCATCTGATCTAATCATGCTCATCGTATTGGAGTTACAAGCTTGACCCGCTTGTCCAATAAGAACATCCAGTGGCAAAGGACACTTGCATGCCTTGTGAAGTTGATTCACACTTGTGCTGTGGTTTGGGAGTAGTCTTGGATGACTCTTTCCTTTATATCGGGAGACAGTGATGTGTTGCTAGATACCCCTCACTGATCGTGATAACGAAAGTTATCGTTACCGATATTTAAAGGAAACCCTCAGGGTCGCACAAATTAATGATATGACTTACTTAAGTCAGATCGTGTGGACTGAATTATTTGGGTTCAGTTTAAAGGGATTTAAACTCTAATTGTAAGTGAGATCTAGTCTGATCATGTTTGATTGATTAGGGCTTGAGATCGGTAAGCTTCGATCGAGAGAGGAGATACTAGATCGGTAAGATCAAGAGCATCAGGAGATGAACGGTTAGATCTTGAGCCATTAGGTTCATAGAAGGTCTAGACCATATATTGGCTTGGCTTGGTTTGATTTTGGTCTATGAGCCAAATCGAATTGAACCAAAGAATGAACCGGTTCACTATGTGAACGCATGGTTCATGAAGGAAGGCGTTTTGGCGTTGGAACATGGCTTCATGACTTTCCATTTTGGGAAGTCATGTAACGCCATTTTTGATGTTATCGCCTAAACGCTTTTGCTCACTTGTGATTGACGTTGCTTGCTTGCCATCTCGTGTGGAAGAAGGTGAACGACAAGGGAGAGCTCTCGGCCAAGGAAGCATCTCAACCTATCCCTTCCATTCGGCAAGGACTCTTGAAGATCTTTGCTAGCACAAAGATCAACAAGAAGAAGTCATCCCTCCTTCTTGTGTGCGTCGCTTGTGGAGAAGATCTATCTTGCTCTTTGCTTCCAAGCCGCCTCCTTCCCATGGCTATGGAAATGAATCTTTCATTTGTTGTTTAAGTTGATCATATGAAAGTATAGCATGCGATCAAGTTTAAACCCTAATTCCGCTGCTAATACAAAGAAGACCACTTGCGCCGTCTATAGGGTTTCGCTCCCCCTTGAAGGGGACCCCTCTAAACCCTTCAATTATATGATTGCTTTGATTTTGTGTTCCATGAATGTTTAGATCTATATCATGCGTAATTTTATCATGTTAATATGTTTCATGTAGAAACCTATTTTATGTTTCATTTGCGCATGCATGTTGGCGCATGTTTGTTTTCTCAAAAATGGATCACATGCGCGACTAACATTAGATCTAAGGCCCTGCTGTAAACCCTTAGACGGGTTATTAGGGTTGAAATCATTCCCCAGGTTAGATCCAACAGTCTGATCAGACTATCTGACAGCCTTGATGGGTCGACCAGATAGCATCTGTGCGCAAGCATCAGATGGCTATAGGTCGACTGCAGACAGGCGTGTAGCGATGTCTGATTGAGACAACCTATGAACGCACATGAGTTAGGCCCGGGGTCACACCCGCTTGCCAGACCTCATTGTGGTCGTTCAGCCCTTGGCGCATGCATTGTTGACCTTTTGGTCGACTCAAGTCAGTTAGGACTTGGTGCATGTAAGGGCACAGGATCTGACTAGGTTCGATGAGTGGATCCCTAGTAATGGACCGTTGTAAGGTAGTAAGGCTAATAAGGAAAAATAAAATTAATCTCAATGGGGTTTTTCAAAAATTTTATTTTTCATGATTGGATCACATGATGTATGATGCCATATGTATGTTTATTTAGTCTTATGTGGGCTGCCCATGTTTAATGTGTGCTGTGCTGGGGCCTGCGTGCCTGGAATCTTTTTGTAAATTATTTTTAACTGTGATCTGCGTATCACCTTCTATTTAATTTATAAAATGTAATTGACCTGCGAGTCAATCTTGTCTAGATAGATTAATTTGTAAATTAATCAGACAAGAGCACAGAGCACACTTGGCAGAGGCGCTTGCAGCAGAGGCTTGACCAGGTGGGAGGTCCAGGGTTTGACTCTGGGACCAGGCGCATTTTCCCTGGTAGGCGCACCTGAGCTGCAGATGGCGCTTGGGCCCTGGTTTGGGCCAAATGAGCAGCAAAAGACCCATGAAGAAAAGTAAGTGAAGACTTAAGTTGTTTAAGGTCTTACTTAGGCTATGGGCTTTTACCACATAAGATTCATGCTTTCTTTTATTTGTTTAAATAAGTAGAACAGCATGATTTATTTATCTTCTGCTATCACCATAGGAATTGCATGATAGTGAAGAAGATAAAAGACCGTTAAAATCCAACGCTAAAATATCAAGCTCGTTAGCCTTCTGACGCGAAACCTCACTGTTCTGATTATCGTTGGAGCCGTGTTGTACCCACTCAGTGGGCACGTCCATCTATCTTCAGACGGTGCGGGATTACACCTGCGTGTTACAGAGAAGGGATTTATTGCTTCTCGTTGCTCAGCATAGCACGTGGTGGTCCAGGGAGTAGGTCGGGTCAGCTTGACCATGTAGGCTACATATGTGGCGCATATGGTAGCGCATGGAGGCAGCCATCTGAGGGGTCAGAGATTGTGTTGTACCAACTCAGTTGGCACAGTCTGTTGGATTGCCCAGATGAAGGGGAATCGCACGGGTTGGCGATTGGCAGGCAGCCTACCAGAGATTAGTGCTTGTACTCTCTGTGCATCTTATCTCGCCTGAGCGGGACGCGGAGACCAAGTATGAAATCTGGATCCCATCTCACTAAAAGAGTGTTTACTCTTTCGGGCTGTTTTGCTGGATTTTTCAGCCAGATAAAATAGTGAGAAAAAGAATCTTTCTTAAGTCCTGATTGATTCTTCACATTGATACTGACCTTGCTGTTCTTGCATTGTTGTAGATACCAGCAGCAATGAACACCATGAACTTCAATGTGCGATCCCTACTGGAAAGGGAGAAGTTTGCTGGGCCAAACTTCTCAGACTGGTTTGGACACCTTAAGATTGTTCTTAAGGCAGAGAGGAAACTGTATGTCCTCGAGACGGCGATACCGCCTCAGCCCGCTCCGAACGCCGCAAGGGCGTTTCGGGAAGCCTATGAAAAGCACGTCAATGATAGCATTGATGTCGCTTGCCTGATGCTAGCGTCTATGACGCCACCGCTGCAGCGTCAGCATGAGGATATGTCTGCTATAGACATGATAGCGAACCTCAAGATGCTGTATGCTGCACAGGCGAGGACAGAACGCTATAATCTGACAAAGCTGTTCTTTCAGAGCAAACTGGCTGAAGGGAGCCCAGTGGGAGCTCATGTGCTCAAGATGATTGGGCACAAGGAAGCTCTAGAGAAACTGGGGCATACCATCAATCAGGAGCTTGCTGTAGACATTATTCTGCAGTCTCTTCCGCCCTCATTCGACGCGTTCATCATTAACTTTAATATGAACAAAATCGATTGTACTCCGGCAGAGCTGCTGAATATGCTCTTGACTACTGAGGAAACTCTGAAGGGAAAGCCTTCGACCTCTGTCTTAATGGTTCCTTCAAGGAACAAGAAGAAGGGGAAGAAGGGCAAGACCCCTGTCAAGAATTACAGCAAGGCTCTGAAGCAAAAGGTGAAGCGGTCCAAGGAATACAGATGTTTCCACTGTGGCCAGCTGGGTCACTGGAAAAAGGACTGTAAAGCGCTCCAAGGAGATAAGAGGGGAAGCATCGCTTCTGGCTCAGGTATTTAGGTGACTGAAGTCAAGTTTTCATCTTCTTCTATATCATGGGTGTTGGACACTGCTTGTGGAGTTCACATTTGTTCAAATGTACAGGAACTCAAGAGAAGAAGGCAGGTGGGACAGCATGAGGTGGACCTACGAGTAGGAAACGGGGCACGGGTTGCTGCTGTTGCTGTAGGAGACTATTTCATTTCTTTACCATCTGGACTTGTATTGGAACTAGACAATTGTTACTTTGTTCCTAGCATTACTAAGAATATTATCTCCATTCCTGCTCTTGTCAGGAAGGGGTTTTCCTTTGAATGCAATATTTCAAAGTGTGTTTTATCTTTAGATAATATTGTTTATGCAACTGGTTCAATTAACAATGGGTTATTCATGTTGGACATGGAGAGTTCTATACAAAATATTGATAATAAGAAAGCCAAGTATGCTGATGACAGCACCTTGCTATGGCATAGTCGTTTAGGCCATATTAACAAGAAACGCATTAAGCGGTTGCATGATCATGGACTGCTGGGATCATTCTCCTATGAGGAGATTGATACATGCAAGGCTTGTTTAATGGGCAAAATGACGAAGTCACCTTTTCCTAACAAAGGTCAAAGGGCTTCAGGTTTACTTGACCTTATACACAGTGATGTGTGTGGGCCATTTAGTAAACATGCCAGAGGTGGCTATCAGTACTTCATTACCTTTACTGATGATTTCAGTAGATATGGGTATGTCTATTTAATGAGAAATAAAAGTGAATCTTTTGACAAGTTCAAAGAGTTCAAGAATGAAGTACAGAATCAGCTAGGCCGAAATATCAAGGCACTTCGTTCTGATCGAGGTGGAGAATACCTAAGTCATGAGTTTACTGACTATCTGAAGGAGTGTGGGATTATCTCACAGCTCACTCCACCAGGAACACCGTAATGGAATGGTGTGTCCGAGAGGAGAAATAGAACGTTACTTGATATGGTTCGTTCTATGATGAGTCAGGTTACTCTTCCATATTCCTTTTGGGGTTTTGCACTGGAAACAGCTGCAAAGGTACTAAACCGAGTGCCATCCAAGGCCGTTTCTAAGACTCCATATGAGTTATGGTATGGGAAACAGCCGAGCTTGACATTTATCAGGATCTGGGGTTGCGAGGCTTATGTCAAAAAGCTCGCCTCTGGGAAACTAGAGAGCAGATCTGAGAAATGTATCTTTGTCGGTTACCCTAAGGAAACTAAGGGTTATTATTTCTACGATCCCAAAGAGAACAAGGTTTTTGTTGCTCGGACGGCCATATTTCTTGAGAAGGAGTCTCTTCTACAAGAGGCCAGTGGGAGAGAAATAAAGCTGGATGAGAATCCAGAAGAAGGACAAAGTGCTCAAGCACAGTTGGATGAGCCTGAGCTGGTAGAACAGGTTATTGAACAACCTGAGGCTCAGATATCACGGGAACCGCGAAGATCGGGAAGGATCCGTCGACAGCCTGAGCGCTATGACGGAGTCTACATCATTGATCATGATGAACCCCTCACTTATGCGGATGCGGTTAGTGGACCGGAGTCAGCAAGATGGCTTGAAGCTATGCGCGCCGAGATGGACTCCATGTCAGATAACCAAGTCTGGGATTTGGTTGATCCGCCTCCGGGAGTTATCCCTATAGGCTGTAAATGGATCTTCAAGAAGAAGATTGACATGGATGGTAACGTGGTTACCTATAAAGGCAGGCTAGTTGCGAAAGGTTTCAAACAAATCTACGGGATAGATTATGATGAAACTTTCTCACCAGTAGCTATGTTTAAGTCTATTCAGATTCTTTTCGCGATAGCTGCATATTACGATTATGAGATCTGGCAGATGGATGTGAAGACGGCTTTCCTGAATGGAAATCTGGATGAGGATGTGTATATGACACAACCAGAAGGTTTCACTAATCCATCAGATCGTCATAAAATATGCAAATTAAAGAAGTCCATTTATGGACTTAAACAAGCATCAAGAAGCTGGAATATTCGTTTTGATGAATCAATCTCTGAATTTGGTTTCATCAAGAACGAAGATGACCCGTGTGTATATAAGAGGTTTAGTGGGAGCGTGATTACTTTCCTAGTCCTCTACGTCGATGACATCTTGATCATTGGAAATGACATTCCTGAAATGCATGCGGTTAAGGCATGGTTAAGGAAATGTTTCCAGATGAAAGATCTTGGAGAAGCAGCCTATGTGTTAGGTGTGAAGATCTACAGGGATAGATCTAAGAGGCTTCTCGGGCTGTGCCAGAGTACTTACATCGATAAAGTCCTGGAGAGATTTCATTTAGAGAATTCTAAAAGTGGATATCTTCCAGTCAGACATGGTCTGAATCTTTCGAAGAGTCAGTGTCCACAAACACAGACTGAGAAAGATAAAATGGACAATACGCCTTATGCTTCGGCTATTGGGTCCATTATGTATGCGATGTTGTGTACTCGCCCAGACGTCGCTTACGGGTTAAGCGTGACCAGTCGGTTCCAAAGTAATCCGGGAGTGGCACACTGGATTGCAGTCAAGAACATCTTAAAATATCTGCGGAGGACCAAAGATATGTTCTTGATATATGGTGGTCAGGAAGAACTCAGTATTGAAGGATATACTGACGCTTCATTCCAGTCGGACCAGGATGATTTCCGATCGCAATCAGGCTATGTTTTTAGCTTGAATGGTGGAGCAGTGGTGTGGAAGAGTTTCAAACAGTCAACTGTTGCTGATTCCACAACAGAAGCCGAGTATGTTGCAGCCTCGGAAGCATCCAAGGAGGCAGTGTGGATTCGTAAGTTCGTGAGAGAACTTGGTGTTGTTCCTTCGAGTGCAGATCCTTTGGTTATCTTCTGTGATAACACTGGAGCAATCGCACAGGCAAAGGAACCACGGTCGCACCAGAAGTCCAAGCACATACAGAGACGGTTTCATTTGATCAGGGAGATCATAGATCGTGGCGAGATCAAAGTTTGCAAGGTTCATACAGATGACAATCTGGCAGACCCGCTTACTAAGCCTCTGGCGCAGCAGAAGCATGAGAAGCACTGTAATAATATGGGTTTGAGATTTCTCAACCATTAGATTAAGTGCAAGTGGGAGATTGTTGGGGTATGCCCTTAAGCCTAATGTTTGAGGCCTTGGGATTGTAACGGTGTCATGTAATAAACTCTTATGTTTATAAAGGCATGGTTATTATTCAGGTTGTTACCTTGTCTGCTGTAATAAGTGTACTCCTGAATAATGTCTCAAAGCTGTTCAGCTAGGCTGACATGTAGTTAAGTCCTTAGTCGATATATCTTGGTGAACATGAGACAGCCTTGATATGATTGAGACTAATATGTGTTCTAATCTTATAGGATGCTTCGAGCATGGAATAAGATGTAGACTCATGGGTACATTGGATGTACTGGACAGACCCTACTAGGATATTCAGTTGCTTGTCACAATGTGAATATTCCTTGATTGTAACAAGTGGCACATTTCCTCTGACTTGAGATCACTTGTGTTTTCTAAATGATGATTGTCATTGTTTTGAGGTAGTTCAATATCATTTGAAACATAATGATTATAGACTATCTTGGATGGTGAGCTTGAATCAGGTTAGGGCACTAATGATAGACAAAGGATTGCCCTCTCCTTGTTTAAGGAGTGTGATGTTCTAAAGGGGCCCCCTGGATGAGATGATTGAGAAAAGAGTATGGCCATACCCAGGTGACAGTGTTCATCTGTTCTAATCATGCTCGTCATATTGGAGTTACAAGCTTGACACGCTTGTCCAATAAGAACATCCAGTGGCAAAGGAAATATGCATGCCTAGTGAGTTGATTCACACTTGTGCTGTTTTTGGGTGTAGTCTTGGAAGACTCTTTTCTTTATATCGGGAGACAGTGATGTGTTGCTAGATACCCCTCACTGATCGTGATGACGTAAGTTATCGTTACCGACATTTAAAGGAAACCCTCAGGGTCGCACAATTTGATGATATGGCTTACTTAAGTCAGATCGTGTGGACTGAATTGTTTAAGTTTAGTTTAAAGGGATTTGATCTCTGATTGTAAGTGAGATTTGGTCTGATCATGTTTGATTGATTAGGGCTTGAGATCGGTAAGCTTCGATCGAGAGAATAGATGCTAGATCGGTGAGATCAGAAGCATCAAGAGATCAACGGTTAGATCTGGAGCCTTAGGGTTTATTTGAGATCTAGACTTGATTGCTTGGCTTGATTGGTTCTTAAACCGAACCAAATTGAACCAGCTCATGAAATGAGCGCATGGTTCAAGGCGTGGCGACATGTTCACTTGGCGTGAACATTGGAGCGATGAGTGGTTGCTATTTTTAGTAACCATGATCTCCACTTGGAGATGGCTCACGTTCGAATAGAGGGTTCTCTATTCTCGTCACTCAAACTCATTCCTCTTGACACCTTTTGGTGTGCGGCGACAACTTGAAGCATAGAGGAAGATTCGGCCAAGAGAGATCGATATCTCCATCCCTTTCCTTTCGATCAAAGACATCTTGGACGATCCTTGCTAGCACAAGGGACGACAAGAAGCAAGCCGTCGCTCATCTTGTGTGTGACGATTTGGAGGAGACCTTCGTTGTTCTCTTGCTTCCAAGGCGCCATCTTGAAATGGCTATGGTATGAATCGCATCTTCTCTATTCATGTTTTCGAAAGTTGATCATATAATGCATGCTCTTCGACCCTTGAATCCGCTGCCTATCATGTTGCGCCACTTTAGGGTTTCGCACCCCTCATGAAAGGGGTTCCTTGCATAATCTTCATCTTAATTTTTACAAAAATAATGAAAAAGATGGCACGTAGACCGCACAAGGATACATCACAGGCATGCAAGAGGGGCTGGACTCATGATCACAACATTATGCACAATCAAGGTATTTACTCATGCAATTCTACATGCTCATGAAAAACGTAAAATTTGAAATTTTACTTTTTCATAAAACTAGTCTCTTTTTCTCATCCTCTTCTCACAAATCTTTTAGTTAATTGCGATTTATTTTTCATGATGATTTCAGAGATCCTTTCGGCTGGCAATTTTGTCATATCAAGAGACTTGGTCAGTCCGAAGACACAATGCCCGTCCTACTTGATAAAATTACGTGCGCCTATGATCTTTAAATCAGACAAGAAAAATAGTCCAAAAATCCAAAAGAGATTGAGAGGATGATAGAAACAAGAAACCCTAATTTTTCCTACTTAGAAAAAATCGTTTGCCATGCATCATGCTATTGACGAAAATAGAGATATGGCATGTGAGCATGAAAGAAAAGCGTAAAACATCATTCGAGTCTTGCAAGTTGCTCTGATACCACTGTTGGGAAACCCCGGGGATATTTTACAATTTTCAGAGATAGAGATTACAAAATACATTGCACAGCGGAAGCAATATCCCCGAAACAGGCCAGTCCCAAAAACCCAGTGAAGATCGCAAGCAAGAGAGTCAACACGATGAGTTAGGAAATCCCTTAGAGCAAGATGAGGTCGATGTCATGATAGGCGCCCAAGCGTGCGTCCTCTGCAGTCTCACACACACGGATCCCTCGAGTCCTCTTCTTCCACGCCCGGTGCTAGCCTCGGGAAGAATATCCAAGCCTTGTGCTCCTTCTTCAAAGTATGCGCCACCTCCAAGGTAGATGCGCCAAAGATGAAGAAGAATGAGGGAGAGGGAAACCGCCAAGCATCAAGTTCCTTGCGTCAAGAGAGAAGGAAGAAGCTTGCGGCTAGGGTTTGGAAGGAAGAAGAAGATGCGCCACTTCTTGGTGTTATCACCCTTCAAGCCCTTGCTTTCGCCCCTCCTCTTGTTGTCACGCCTCTAAGGATTGTAACCTCTTAGAGGGGGCGGCTAGGGTCACTTATAAAGAGCTAGAGGCGGTTAGGGCAAGGGTTGAGATCATGACAAGTGTATGGCTTGGATGAGAAGGTTTGAGGTAAGGAAAGTCTCCAAGACTTTACCATAAACCTCATTCAACCTTTCCATAAGCCACCAAGCCTTGCCTTGCCTTGTGCGCCAAGGCCTAGCCTTGTGCCCCAAGCAATGCCTTAATGCATTCACACTATCAATAGGAGAGGGCTAGGCGCATAAAGCTTCCTTAATGAAGCAAATTTGCCATCCAAACCCCATTATGCCCCTTAGGTGCCAATGGGCTTGGCTTCCTCCCCATTGTACCCTTTTAGCCTATTGCCTCTTCATGACAACTTATTATTGGGCCTCATTGGATAATGAGCTAGCCCAAACTTCATTACATGGCTTGATTAAGCACTTGGATCCAATCCAATGCAACCCTAATCCAAATGTGGCCAACCATGGTCAATTTCGGGTCAACCTGCCATAAATGGAGTTTGGCTCCAATAACATCCTTCCATCTCATCAGGCCCATTGGCGCTGATGAAATCTCCCAATTAGATCCGAGTTATCCAATAACTCGATCATAAGGCTTCCCGTTCAATACAAGAACTCAAGTATCAAGGTGTGCGACCCTGTAGGTTCCTCTGACGCCGGCAGTACTGACCAAAGGTCACCACAAGCAGTGAGTGGCACCTAGCAGTGCATCACTACTACCCAGGTCATTGGAATGGATATCGACATCGACATCCCCATCATCGCAACTAGGTACAGATGCATTATAGTCTCTTTGCCGAACTGCTATCCGATTGGACAAGTGTGTCACCACTTGTTTTCACCCAATCACATGGCTATGACTAAAACAGGTTCTCACCTGGGTATGGCCATACACTCTCAGTCATAGAACCATAGAGGAGCTCCATGGATATCATGCTTCCCTAAGGAAGGGGCAAATCCTATGTCTGTCCATTGACCTTCTCATATGGGTCGTGACATGCTCAATGACAATCGTTATGACCTCCCAACTACGTGAGGTGTTAGGTTGTATCAAAGCAAATCCCTAACCATATAGAATGGTCAATGAACTCAAGTCAAAGGATCAATGCATCTCCTGTCACTTGTGAGGATAACTCATGACACCAAGTCATAGCCTCACAGCGGGTCTATCCAATATATCCTCCAATGATATACCCATGTGTCTGCGTTAGCACCACGTGCCTAACCATCCCACATACTAGTCTCACAAGTACCAGAGCTGTCCCATATCCACTCAGGTACATCGACTGGGGACAATCATTTGAGTACAGATCCAATCTGTCTCCAGGGACATTATCATGTAAGTACACAATCGCAGGTGTAGACAAACAATGATAACGACAATGCCAGAAAGATATATATATGAATATCAGAGTCAAGTAGTACAAAGATGGACCAAAACTAGGTCCTAGGGCATATACACCGACAACTCTAACTAAGGGCCAGGAGCCTCTTAGATCTATCCCGGTAGATCCTCACGCCTAAGATAAATATGGCCTCCCCCAAGTCCTTCATCTCGAAACACTTCCCTAACCATGTCTTCACAGCTTGAAGACTAGGGATGTTGTTTTCGATGAGAAGTATGTCATTGACATACAAGACCAGAAAAGTCACCAAGCTCCCACTGAATTTTCTGTATACACAGCCGTCATCTTCGCTCTTGATAAAGCCATAATCTCTCACAGCTTCATCAAATCGAAGATTCTAACTTCGAGATGCTTGCTTTAATCCATAAATGGATTTATTTTGCCTATAGACCTTACTGGCATATGTAGGATGGATGATGCCATCAGGTTGTGTCATGTACACATCCTCGATCAGCTTCCCGTTAAGGAACGCTGTCTTCACATCCATCTGCTATATCTCATAGTCATGATACCCATTTACACCCTATGGGTTTTATCCCATTAGGTAGCTCAACCAAATCCCATACTTGGTTAGCTGAAATGGAATCCAACTCGGATCGCATGGCCTCAAGCCATCTCTCGGAGTCTGGTCCACTGACCACCTCATCATAAGTCCTGGGTTAATCCTCAATGATGAAGATCCCATCGTGTTTGGTCGACAGCAACCGATACCTCTCAGGTGCACGACAAATCCTCCTAGACCTACGTGGGGCCTGTGTCTGAGCCTCAGGTTGCCCAGCAACTAGTGCAGGTGGCTCAGGTTCCACCTCTTCGTCTTGTGGTTGCACTTGGAACTCATCCAGGTCAAACTTCCTCCCACTGGCTTCTTTTATGAGAAATTCTTTCTCTAGAAAGACAGCAACCGTAATGATAATATAAACTATGGAGAATTAAAGACAGCAAAATTAAAAATTCTAAAACATGCATGATAATATAAACTATGGAGAATTAAAGACAAGACATCACAAAAGCGAAATTATCATGATAAAACTATCTTGACGTAATAAAAGTCATATAGTCATTAAAAATCAAAAGGATTACACGCTATGTCCCAAAAAATGTTAAAGCAAGCATGGAAGAAGAAATACAATGAATCATAGTCTCAGAGTGATCAGAAAACCAAGAGAAAGGAGAAATAACGTTACAATACGGCTGTAATAGAAATTACAGCCGTAATTTGCTTCGAAAACTCACTGTGAATAGTGCCCGAACCCTTCTTTTGTTGATTCCTCCTCCAATTGATCTCCTTTCACTCGAAAACTTCTAGTGTGTCCTCTCCTCCACCAGGCGAAGCTTCTGTGTAAAAATCACAACCTGAGGTGGCCTCCACGCCTCTCAACACGAGGACGAACCCTAAATGCCTCTCTGTCGATTGCTCCCCTGATTTTGTATAAAAATTGAATCTATTACATCGTGTGTCTTCTAATCTTTAAGACGAGTCCGTAGAATCTTTCGGATCTCAATATGGAGTTTTGGATCAAAAGATATGGTCCGCGCAAGAATCGGGGCCGAAAATGTCGTGCGTCTAGGTAGAAAATACGGCCGCGTTTTATTTTACGGCAGTGCCGTATTTTAGTTCTGTGAACCCTGAGTCAAAATTACGGCCCGTGAAACATATTACGGTTGTGCGGTAATTTCAGTCGAGTTTTCTGGTTCAAAATCTCTGGCAAATACGGCCCGAAAAATGGTTTACGGTAATGCCATAATTTCAGCAATTTTCTCTGTTCTGAATGCGCTTCAAAATACAGCCTATTAATTTATTACGGCAGTGCCGTATTTTTCATTAAACTCTCTGGTCAGAAATTCCACCAATTTACGGCAGTGCTCTGATATTACGTTATAGTACAGAAATACGGTACCGTAATATAGAATATGGCACTACCGTATTTTGGTGTGTTGCTATGATTTGCGTGAAATTTGTCAGGTGATCTCCTCTTGATGATGGTAACTCTTCCATGTCTTTGATTTTGCTTAAAAATTCCTTAAAATAGTGCCTTTTTACCTGAAAATCATGAAAAACCAAAATAGAAGTAGATTTTGCAATATTTGGTAAATTTAGCATAAAAATAAGCAAAATATCTTCAATTTAGCATGAAAAGATATATAAAATGATACAAAATATACTATATATTTTGGTGTCATCAAAATACATAAGGCTCAAACTTTGCTTGTCCTCAAGCAAAAATAAAAAATTGATTAAAAGAATAACCTTTTCATGCTTAATAGATTTCTAAAATACAATCATCAATGAAAAATTCCATCAATTGTTTCACAAAACTTTAAATAAATATATCATCCATAGAACTCAACCCTCTAGATCCACAATTCAATCAAATAAAACTTTGCAACTCATATAATAATTAGAATTTTCAATCTCAAGACTTCACCCAATTTCAGTTTAAATCTATCATGCTTTTGTTTACAGGGATTAGGTTTCCAAGATCTTTTTCTACACATAGTTTTTTTTTTATTTTGTTGTTTTTGCACAAATGGCATATACCCACTTAGATACAAACTTTTTTTATTTTGACCTCAACTCTTATCTTTGGTACCACTATCAATTTTGCATAGTGCCAAGTAGAGGGGTCTTATTCTTTTTCTCTCTCATTATCTTTTGGGCATAGACTTCAACCCACGTTTTACATACCACTATCAATTTTACACAGTGCCAAGTAGGGGAGTCTCTCACTATTTTTATGGATCTTGGATTCTTATTTCCCAACAAATAGCAAAAATAGACTAAACATCTACTAGGTTGATCAATTGATATCAATTCAGTAATCATACTCATATGCTCATTTTATTTAAAGAAGTAGTTTCACTATTAGATCTTATTCCTCAAACAACACATCTACCCAAAATTTCATGCATCAACCAATGAAAAATTCAAAGAGCAGATATGTATTAGAGAAATAAATTCAACATGATAGGTTTCTTTCTAATCATGAACACAGGTTTATTCATCATCAAGGAAGATATTTATCAACGAAAATTTTTTTTTAAAAAAAATAGAATCACAGCACAAGATAGTAGAAAGTGAATCATGAATAATCATATCATCATACAACCATATCGAAGAAATATCAGTGAGTGATACATCTAAAGCAAATCAATGATGCAACTATACGAAATAATCATGAATACAAGAGAGTGCAAACGATACTCACAAAGCTATATAGCAAGCTCTAACCAAAAATACTAAGGCTCAGACCAAAAATAGTGTCGGGGCAGATGCGGCTAGGTTCATAGATGTGCCTTTTGAAAATTTTACTTGCACAATTTAAGATACATAAGGCTCAGTCTAAAAATAGTCTCTAAAATAATAATGATAAAAATAATTTTCTCAAAGAAGAATTAGAGATATCATCGGTAGTCCGAAAAGTGCTCGTGGAAAGAGCTGATGCAGCTGAGAAGCAGAGGGTGAACAGAGGCTGGCTGAAAAGCTACTAGCAATGATGGTGATGGTGCTAACAGTAGAGTGAGCAATCTCTAGTGGCCTGCTAGAGAATACAGTCCTAGAGGTGAGATCGTCGGCCGGTGGGTGCCAGAAATAATGCTGCACATATAAAAGAATTAGTCACTAATGAAGAGTCTGCTGCATATATCAAATCAATGGAAATAGAGGCAGTAGAAGAAGTAAGAGTCTGCTGATGGTATAATCCAGTGTCGACGGCTGGAAACAATGATGTCAGAGGCAGAAGCAGTGGTGGCTAGATGTGGAAGACTGTTGCTCTTGAAGATTTCTGGATCTGGAGGCAAAAAAAGCTATAATAGGTAGAAAGCAAACAGTGCAGCCAGTGAATTTTTTAAGAAAAGTAGCTATACCCAAAAATAAGATTTAATGATCCAAAAAGAAAATGGACAAAACTATGTAATAGAATAAAACTCGTTGTTTTCAGATGTATGAAATTGAAGCATCAAAATCTGTCAAGAGTTTAGGGTATCAACAGAAAGAAGGCTAATCAGATTACAAAACTGCATAAAAGTTAATCAGATTCAAAAAGTTGCAATGTGTCCTATAATTGTCAGAAAATATTTTCATTAAAACAACAGATCCACATGATAGAATGACACGTGTTATTCCAATTCCATGTGAAAAATCAGGGTTTCAAGTCATTAAAGGACCTTAAAAACTTGCTGTAAAAGTGCTAATCGGATTGGTCAAGAGAAAACTGCTGCAAAAATTAATCAGAATTGAAAAGATGCTATATGTTTTAGAATTATCCATGGACTTTCAAATTCAGCAAAAATATCCAGATGATAGACAAAGATGAGTACTTCGTGATGGTGCCAAAGATCAAAATTTTTTCCAACCTAGTCTCTTAAAATCGCAGAGAGAAAACACCTACTCAAATAAACAGAATGCAGTTTTGAAATTATGGGCATGAAATCCCTTACGGCAGTGCCATATTTTTCAAAGAACTCTCGGGTAAAAAATAGTCCAAAATACGACACCGTGAAAAATCATACGGTACTGCCGTAAAACTCCAAAAACTCTCGGGTCAGAAAATGTCCCAAAATACAGTACCGTAAAAACTAATTTGGTACCGCCGTAATATGCCAAAAACTCTCTGATGAAATCGGATTAAGATTACGGCACTGTAAAGCAGATTACGGCAGTGCCGTATTGTGCGCAAAATTTCATTTCTCCCTACAAAAATAAAAGAAAAATTAATTCTAAAAATAAACTAAAATAAAAAAACTAAGCTAAGTAAGAGTGCTTGGGTTGCCTCCCAAAAAGCGCTAATTTTAGGTCTGTAGCTTGACCAAAAATCAAATCTCATGGTGAAGCAGGTGAATTAATTCCAAAGTAAATAGCATGCAATTTTTTCCTTTTCTGCTGTCCAAAAAGTTTAGCCACTAATCCAAATATCCAAAATTTTAAATAAATCACAATCAATATGGCTTTCTCAAATATGCGGAAATCAAAATAAAAAGTTCCAATTTCACACAAAGGATATTCAATAATCTCCTAAATTTATCAGAGAGTAAAATCATAAGTCCTTTCTTCAAATTTAAATCTTCAATTTCCATAGGACTTTAATCAAAAGATATAAGCATTGGATCATCAAAATGACTTTTCTGTCTTAAATTAGGTTCCTCAATAAAACATAATTATTCAAATAAATCAAAAGAGTGAACATTAGATATGGGAAAAACATCATCATGGTGACATTCATCAATGTTTATAATTTTCAAATATTTTTCAAATTCCTCATGCTCATCATCAAACAATTCATTGATTTCAAAATTATCAACAAAATCACAGTATGATTTTTCTAACTCAGTCCCCTCATATCCTTCATCAGAATTAACCATAAACAATATATTATCAAATGAATCAATTTCATCATAAGAGGGTTTTCCAAATTTAATTTCTTCAATTTTTCTACAATTAAATTATCAAAGGAATCAATTTCACAATTATCAAAATTATAGTGAGATGCATTAATTTCCACATAAGGCTCAATCTCAAAACAATCATAATCAGAGGGAGAATTTTCTAAATCAATTTCTTCAGTTTCCAAATCAAAATAAATAAACATGCTTGTTGTGCTAACTGGGTCTCTAGAATTTCAGAATTAGCAGTTAAAGATTATACTTGTGAAGCAAGTTGACTAAATATTCCCTTAAGATCCTCAATTTTCGCACTTTGATTTATCCTGATTTGGTTTTGATTTGACATGAATCATTCAAGAATGGAATTTAACCTAGAATTTTTTGTATCCTCAAAGTATGGTTCAGAAACATGATCTGGAGGAGTTAAAAATTGACAATCAGAAGCATAATGATTAGAACACTTACAAATATTACATCTAATGGAAGAATAAGAGTGTAATTTCAATTTATCTGCAAGAGTGCACAGTGAATCTTCATACCTTCTTTGTGGCATGTATACCTCACCTCTTTTAGTTGCCCATGAGTTGTAATTAAAAGACATCTCTTCAAATCTATCAAGAATAGAAAGATTATCCAACACCAATCAATCAAATAAAACTTTTTTTTCAAAATATATAAAAAAACAAAGAAAATATAAAACACAAGCAAATTCACAAATTTTAGAGAATCTCAGTTCTATCACAACTTCTGAAAATCCAAAACCTGCAAAAACAGAAAACAAATTTAAATCTAAAACAAATAAAACCTAGTTTAGCAATACTAATAATTATTTTGATATTAACAAAACTAAGGTCCTCGGCAACGACATCAAAAACTTGTTGTCATCCGAAAGGACACACCTATGAATACAAGTAGGTAGACTTATTTCAGGTGCCGCGGCCAAAACCCAAGTGTTGGCACACAGGGACTTTTGTCACTCACTGACACGGCTCCATAAACTTATTGTCCATGAACTTGTAGTGTCCGCAAGTACACAGATACTCGAAGTAATAAAATAGATATCGAACCCACAGAGACTTTATTGTTAAGTACCAAATAATTATTTTCTTACTAGCTAAGCAAATCAAATATGATGCAAGTAAATAATGGAAAGAGTGTAAAGATAAACAGAGAGATAAACTGGGACTAGGGTTTCATCCACTTTAATTTCAATGATTAGATATGAATAAAAGGTCATCAGTTTAATTTTATCACGATAAAGATGTAATTTACTTGATAAAGGTATTGTCTCACTTTTGTGTAGAGAATCATGCAGGGATCAATCCTCGCTTTCGCGCAAGATTTATCCCAACGCTGAAAATAAGTAAACCATCAATAAAGAATTCAAGGATCACTTTCGTGCATCCGAATTCTAAGTTGATTATCTCAAGTGGAATCTCAAGGTTCACTTTCGTGCATCCGAGTCTCAACACATCTTCTAACAAGCAACGAGGATTCCCATTGCATTATAGATCCCTTTGCCTAAATTGATATCCTGCCATTGGATTAGTCTCAAGTTTATTAATCCAATGCATTGGTCATGACTCAACAAGTGTGGCCACACATTCCTGTCATGCACCAATAAGGTGGGGCGCCCCAAGTGGATATTATGCTTCCAATAAGGAAGGGGCAAATCCTACTATTGGTCATCCATGTCTCTACATGACTTATGACATGCCCAATGTCAGTCGTTTTGGTCTCCCAATTACGGAGAGACGTAAGACTGTATCAAAGCATACCCATGATCAAATCTAGACATGAATACCTCAAGTCTAATGATCAATGCAAACCTCTTGCATTTGAGATTGACTTGTTGACTAGACAAGTCAATCCTCACGGTGGATCACTCCAGTGCATCCAATGCACCTGTATGCCTGCGTTACTGTGCCCCACACTTAACCAGCCCATACACCAGTCTCTCATGTACCAAGTTGTCCCATATCTGCTATGGTACCTTGTCTGGGGATAGCTTGTGAGAATGGATCCAATCCAAACTCCTGGGACATTATTTATGCAACTCAATACATCAACGCAGGTAGAGAAGTCTGCATAATAACGACCATGCCTATATAAAGAGTAATAGTTCTATCAAAGTGCATTCAAACAATGCCTGACTATGTCCATACATTGGTCTTCAGGGCATATACACCAACAATCTCTCACTTGCACTAAGACCAAGGGCAACTAATGTTTAGTTAGTTCCAATGTCTCTAGTATGACCCATTTAGCTTCCGCTGCACCAGAGGCTATGTCAGTGGGTTTTTCCAGATTGCTATCTGTGTTTATTTTAACAAATTTGATCATCATCCTTATTCATGATCTCTAAGATCAGATGATATGCTGCAGTACATGCTTGAGCACTAAGTTCTTTCACTTTATGCTATGGGCCCAGTAAGAACTATACTGGACCAGGAAATAAATCAAGTTCAAATGAATGAAGCTGCTTCCTTGGCTGCCACAAGAAGCTGCAATGTACTCAGCCATATTTGTAGAATTTTGCCACTATGGTTTGCATAATGCTCTTTTAGCACACCACAACAAGGCAAAGCGCAAATCCTGGCTGTGATCAATAGTCATTATGTTGGGGTATGCCCTTAAGGCTAATGTTTGAGGCCTTGGGATTGTATTAGTATCATGTAATAAACTCTTAAGTTTATAAAGGCATGGTTATTATTCAGGTTGTTACCTTGTCTGCTGTAATAAGTGTACTTCTGAATAATGTCTCAAAGCTGTTCAGCTAGGCTGACAGGCTATATGTCCTTAGTCGAGATATCTTGGTGAACATGAGACAGCCTTGATATGATTGAGACTAATATGAGTGCTAATCTTATAGGATGCTTCGAGCATGGAATAAGATGTAGACTCATGGGTACATTGGATGTACTGGACAGACCCTACTGGGATATTCCATTGCTTGTCACAATGTAAATAATCCTTGTAAGCAGCAAGTGGCACATGTCCTTTGACTTGAGATCACTTGTGTTTCTAAATGATGATTGTCATTGTCTTGAGGTAGTTCAATATCATTTGAAACATAATGATTATAGACTATCTTGGATGGTGAGCTTGAATCAGGTTAGGACACTAGTGATAGACATAGGATTGCCGTCTCCTTGTTTAAGGAGTGTGATGTTCTAAAGGGCCCCCTTATGAGATGATTGAGATAGTGTATGGCCATACCCAGATGACTATGTGCATCTGATCTAATCATGCTCATCGTATTGGAGTTACAGGCTTGACATGCTTGTCCAATAAGAACATCCAGTGGTAAAGGACATATGTATGCCTTGTGAATTGAGTCACACTTGTGCTATGGTTTGGGAGTAGTCTTGGAAGACTCTTTCCTTTATATCGGGAGACAGTGATGTGTTGCTAGATACCCCTCACTGATCGTGATAACGTAAGTTATCGTTACCGACATTTAGAGGAAACCCTCAGGGTCGCACAATTTGGTGATATGGCTTACTTAAGTCAGATCGTATGGACTGGATTCTTTGAGTTCAGATTAAAGGGATTTAATCTCTGATTGTAAGTAAGATCTGGTCTGATCATGTTTGATTGATTAGGGCTTGAGATCGGTAAGCTTCGATCGAGAGAGGTGATGCTAGATCGGAGAGATCAGGGGCATCAGGAGATGAACGGTTAGATCATAAGCCTTGGGGTTCGATTTGGTCTAGACCAAGTGGCTTGAGCTATTTCGGTTTGGTTTGATGAACCAAAGCCGATTTGACATTTTGGATTGAACTGGTTCACAAATATGAACGCTTGGTTCAATGCCAAAATGCGTTTTGGGTTGGCTTGAACGCATGGCTTGATTGACTTCCATTTATGGAAAGTCATCAAGGGCCGGTTTTGCTTCAATGCCAAAACGCTTATGCGTTGAGCTCCTCACTTCAACGCCTTGATTCTTTTCGAGGCGTGGTTGACGAAGGTGTGGAGTAGACATCCAAGAGAAGCTCTCGGCCGAACGGATTCATCTCATCAAACCCTTTCCATTCGACAAGATAAGGCTTGGGTGTCTTGCTAGCACAAGAGATCTCAAGGAAGTGAGCATCTTCATCTTGTGTGTGGACTTGTGGAGGAGACCTAATTTGATCTCTTCTTCCAAGCCGAATTCCAAGCTTATGGCGTTGGTATGATTTCTCATAACTTAAGTTGATCATATAGTTTCATATGCGATTTTGAAACCCTATTTTCCGCCATGCATGCTAGATGCGCATGATTAGGGTTTCCCCCCCCCCTTTAGATTAAAGTGGTTCATTCAATTGGTATCAGAGCTAGGCTCTTGATATGATCTATATGATTGCTTTGAAGTGTTTGTGATCCATACATATTGCGCTTACTTGATGCATGCTTTGTTTACATGAAGTTTGCGCTTGTATCATGCTAACATGAAGTTTGCGCTTGTATCATGCTAACATGTAGTTTGCGCTTGTATCATGGCTTTGATGAAGTATGCGCTCCCCCAAGAAGGGGACCCCCTAAAGTTTGCGCTCCCCCTTGAAGGGGACCCCCTTAGATCTAAGGGTTATCAACATGCTAGAAGATATATCTTATGGATGTTCTAGATGTTTGCGCATGTCAAAATGTTTTCTAAAACTTACATCTTGCGCGCATGATTAGATCTAAGGTGCCACTACATTAAATCCTTAGATGGGTTGATGGGGTTGAAAGCATCTTCTAGGTTAGATCCAACTAGTCTGATCAGACCATCTGACAGCCTAGATGGGTTGACCAGATAGCACCTGTGCGCAAGCACGAGGTGGCTATAGGTCGACTGCATCCAAGGCGTGTAGCGAGGTCTGGTTGAGACAACTACTGAACACACATGAGTTAGGCCCGGGGTCACACCCGCTTGCCAAAACTCATGAGGGTGGTTCAGCCCTTGGCGCATGCATGGTTGACCATCAGGTCAACTCGGGTCAGTTAGGACTCGGTGCATGCAGGGGCAAAGGATCTAACTAGATGGATGAGTGGATCCCTATCAATGGACCATTGTAAGGTTGTAGGGCACATAAGGAAATTAAAATTGATGCCATGGGGTTTTTCAAAAATTTAATTTCTTGATTGGATCACATGATGATTTGATGCCATGATGCTTGTCTATTTAGTCTTATGTGGGTTGCCCTATTGTGTGCTGTGCTGGGGCCTGCGTGCCTGGTAAATTATAAGTTAATTTTATTGTGATCTGCGAATCACTTTTTCATTAATTTATTGTATAATTGACCTGCGAGTCAACCTTGTCTAGATAGATCAAATGTACTTTGATTAGACAAGAGTACAAATGCACACATCCCAAAGGGGCATTCAGCTGGTGGCGCACCTGAGGTGCTCTTGGCGCTAGGGCCCTAGGTTGGACCAGATGAGATGCCAAGGAGCTCAAGTGAAGACTTAAGTAAAATTAAGGTCTTACTAGGGTTCATGGGCTTTTACCACATAAGATCATGCTTTCTACTTATTGCTAATAATTAGAATTGCATGTTTAAGTTTATCTTCTACTATAGCCATAGGATATGCCTGATAGTAAGAAGATAAAAGACCGTTAAAATCCAACGCTAATATATCAAGCTCGATAAAGCCTTCTGACGCGAAACCTCACCTTTCTGATTATCGTTGGAGCCGTGTTGAACCCACTCAGTGGGCACGTCCATCTATCTTCAGACGGTGCTGGATTTCACCTGCGTGTTACAGAGTAGGGATTTATCACTGCTCGTTGCTCAGCATAACACGTGGTGGTCCAGGGAGTAGGTCGGGTCAGCTTGACCATGTAGGCTACATATGTGGCGCATATGGTAGCGCATGGAGGCAGC
The DNA here is from genome assembly GCA_027563935.2 of Costus lasius. Taxonomy (NCBI): domain Eukaryota; kingdom Viridiplantae; phylum Streptophyta; class Magnoliopsida; order Zingiberales; family Costaceae; genus Costus; species Costus lasius. The sequence continues at coordinate 55,486,336 of CM050454.1, read as the reverse complement.
CATCTCTGGGATCAGAGACTGTGTTGTACCAACTCAGTTGGCACAGTCTGCTGGATTGCCAAGATGAAGGGGAATCGCACGGGTTGGCGATTGGCTGGGACAGCCTACCAGAAATTAGTGCTTGTCATCTCTGTGCATCTTATCTCGCCTGAGCGGGACGCGGAGACCAAGTATGAAATTTGGATCCCATCTCACTAAAAGAGTGATACTCTTTCGGACTGTTTACTGGATTTTTCAGTCAGACAAAATAGTGAGAAAAGAATCTTTCTTAAGTCCTGGATTGATTCTATACATTGATACTGACCTTGCTGTTCTTGCTTGTTGTAGATTCCTGCAGCAACGAACACCATGAGCTTCAATGTGCGATCCCTACTGGAAAGGGAGAAGTTTGCTGGGCCGAACTTCTCTGACTGGTTCGGACACCTTAAGATCGTTCTTAAGGCAGAGAGGAAACTGTATGTCCTCGAGACGGCGATACCGCCGCAGCCCGCTCCGAACGCCGCAAGGGCGGTTCGGGATGCCTATGAAAAGCACGTCAATGATAGCATTGATGTCGCTTGCCTGATGCTAGCGTCTATGACGCCACCGCTGCAGCGTCAGCATGAGGATATGTCGGCTATAGAAATTATAGCGAACCTCAAGATGTTGTATGCTGCACAGGCGAGGACAGAACGCTATAATCTGACGAAGCTCTTCTTTCAGAGCAAACTGGCTGAGGGGAGCCCAGTGGGAGCTCACGTGCTCAAGATGATTGGGCACAAGGAGGCTCTGGAGAAACTGGGGCATACCATCAACCAGGAGCTTGCTGTAGATATTATTCTGCAGTCTCTTCCGCCTTCTTTCGATGCGTTCATCATTAACTTTAATATGAACAAAATCGATTGTACGCCGGCAGAGCTGCTGAATATGCTCTTGACTACTGAGGAAACTCTGAAGGGTAAGCCTTCAACCTCTGTCTTGTTGGTTCCTTCTAGGAACAAGAAGAAGGGGAAGAAGGGCAAGGCCCCTGTCAAGAATTACAGCAAGGCCCTGAAACAGAAGGTGAAGCGGTCGAAGGATAACAGGTGTTTCCACTGTGGCCAGCTGGGTCACTGGAAAAAGGACTGTAAAGCGCTCCAAGGAGATAAGAGGGGAAGCATTGCTTCTGGCTCAGGTATATACGTGACGGAAGTCATGGTTTCATCTTCTTCTATATCATGGGTGTTGGACACTGCATGTGGAGTTCACATTTGTTCAAATGTGCAGGAACTCAAGAGAAGAAGGCAGGTGGGACAGCATGAGGTAGACCTACGCGTTGGAAACGGGGCACGGGTTGCTGCTGTTGCTGTAGGAGACTATTTCATCACTTTACCATCTGGCATTGTATTAGAATTGAACAATTGTTATTTTGTACCCAGTATTACCAAGAATATTATCTCTATTCCAGCTCTTGTCAGGAAAGGATTTGCCTTTGAATGCAAGATTTCAAAGTGTGTTTTAACTTATGATAATATTGTGTATGCAACTGGTTCAATTAACAATGGGTTATTCATGTTGGACATGGAATATTCTATACAAAACATTGATAATAAGAAAGCCAAGTATGCTGATGACAGCACCTTGCTATGGCATAGTCGTTTAGGCCATATAAACGAGAAGCGCATTAAGCGGTTGCATGATCATGGACTGCTGGGATCTTTCTCCTATGAGGAGATTGATACATGCAAAGCTTGTTTAATGGGTAAAATGACGAAGTCTCCTTTTCCTCACAAAGGTCAAAGGACTTCAGGTTTACTTGACCTGATACACAGTGATGTGTGTGGGCCTTTCAGTAAACATGCCAGAGGTGGCTATCAGTACTTCATTACCTTCACTGATGATTTCAGTAGGTATGGATATGTCTATTTAATGAGACATAAAAGTGAATCTTTTGACAAGTTCAAAGAGTTCAAAAATGAAGTACAAAATCAGTTAGGCCGAAATATCAAGGCACTTCGTTCTGATCGAGGTGGAGAATACCTGAGTCATACGTTTACTGACTATCTGAAGGAGTGTGGGATTGTCTCACAGCTCACTCCGCCAGGAACACCGCAGTGGGATGGTGTGTCCGAGAGGAGAAATAGAACGTTACTTGATATGGTTCGTTCTATGATGAGTCAGGCTACTCTTCCATATTCCTTTTGGGGTTTTGCACTGGAAACAGCTGCAAAGGTACTAAACCGAGTGCCATCCAAGGCAGTTTCAAAGACGCCATATGAGCTATGGTATGGGAAACAGCCTAGCTTGACATTTATCAGGATCTGGGGTTGCGAGGCTTATGTCAAAAAGCTCGCCTCTGGGAAACTGGAGAGTAGATCTGAGAAATGCATCTTTGTCGGTTACCCTAAGGAAACTAAGGGTTATTATTTCTACGATCCCAAAGAGAACAAGATATTTGTTGCTCGGACGGCCATATTTCTTGAGAAGGAGTTTCTTCTGCAAGAGGCCAGTGGGAGAGAAATAAAGCTGGATGAGATTCCAGAAGAAGGACAAAGTAGTCAGGCAGAGTTGGATGTGCCTGAGCCAGTAGATCAGGTTACTGAACAACCTGAGGCTCAGATATCACGGGAACCGCGAAGATCGGGTAGGATCCGTCGACAGCCTGAGCGCTATGTCAGAGTCTACATCATTGATAATGATGAACCCCTAACTTATGCGGATGCGGTCAGTGGACCGGAGTCAGCTAGATGGCTTGAAGCTATGCGAGCCGAGATGGACTCCATGTCAGATAACCAAGTCTGGGATTTGGTTGATCCGCCTCCGGGAGTAATCCCTATAGGCTGTAAATGGATCTTCAAGAAGAAGATTGACATGGATGGTAACGTGGTTACCTATAAAGGCAGGCTAGTTGCGAAAGGTTTCAAACAAATCTACGGGATAGATTATGATGAAACTTTCTCACCTGTAGCCATGTTTAAGTCTATTCGGATTCTTTTCGCGATAGCTGCATATTACGATTATGAGATCTGGCAGATGGATGTGAAGACAGCTTTCCTTAATGGAAATCTGGATGAGGATGTGTATATGACACAACCAGAAGGTTTCACTAATCCATCAGATCGTCATAAAATATGCAAGTTAAAGAAGTCCATTTATGGACTTAAACAAGCATCTAGGAGCTGGAATATTCGTTTTGATGAATCAATCTCTGAGTTTGGTTTCATCAAGAACGAGGATGACCCGTGTGTATATAAGAGGTTTAGTGGGAGCGTGATTACATTCCTAATCCTCTACGTCGATGATATCTTAATCATTGGAAATGATATTCCTGAACTGCATGCTGTTAAGGCATGGTTAGGAAAATGTTTCCAGATGAAAGATTTAGGAGAAGCAGCCTATGTATTAGGTGTGAAGATCTACAGGGATAGATCTAAGAGGCTTCTCGGGCTGTGCCAGAGTACTTACATCGATAAGGTCCTGGAGAGATTCCATTTAGAGAATTCTAAACGTGGATATCTTCCAGTCAGACATGGTCTGAATCTTTCGAAGAGTCAGTGTCCACAAACACAGACTGAGAAAGATGAAATGGACAATACGCCTTATGCTTCGGCTATTGGGTCCATTATGTATGCGATGTTGTGTACTCGCCCAGACGTCGCTTACGGGTTAAGCGTGACCAGTCGATTCCAAAGTAATCTAGGTTTGGCGCACTGGATTGCAGTCAAGAACATTTTAAAATATCTGCGGAGGACCAAAGATATGTTCTTGATATATGGTGGTCAGGAAGAACTCAGTATAGAGGGATATACTGACGCTTCGTTCCAGTCGGACCAGGATGATTTCCGATCGCAATCAGGCTATGTTTTTAGCTTGAATGGTGGAGCAGTGGTGTGGAAGAGTTTCAAACAGTCAACTGTTGCTGATTCCACAACAGAAGCCGAGTATGTTGCAGCCTCGGAAGCATCCAAGGAGGCAGTGTGGATTCGTAAGTTCGTGAGAGAACTTGGTGTCGTTCCTTCGAGTGCTGATCCTTTGGTTATCTTCTGTGATAACACTGGAGCCATCGCACAAGCAAAGGAACCGCGGTCGCACCAGAAGTCCAAGCACATAGAGAGACGGTTTCACTTGATCCGGGAGATCATTGATCGAGGCGAGATCAAAATATGCAAGGTTCATACAGATGACAATCTGGCAGACCCACTTACCAAGCCTCTGGCGCAGCAGAAGCATGAGAAGCACTGTAATAATATGGGTTTGAGATTTCTCAACCATTAGATTAAGTGCAAGTGGGAGATTGTTGGGGTATGCCCTTAAGGCTAATGTTTGAGGCCTTGGGATTGTATTAGTATCATGTAATAAACTCTTAAGTTTATAAAGGCATGGTTATTATTCAGGTTGTTACCTTGTCTGCTGTAATAAGTGTACTTCTGAATAATGTCTCAAAGCTGTTCAGCTAGGCTGACAGGCTATATGTCCTTAGTCGAGATATCTTGGTGAACATGAGACAGCCTTGATATGATTGAGACTAATATGAGTGCTAATCTTATAGGATGCTTCGAGCATGGAATAAGATGTAGACTCATGGGTACATTGGATGTACTGGACAGACCCTACTGGGATATTCCATTGCTTGTCACAATGTAAATAATCCTTGTAAGCAGCAAGTGGCACATGTCCTTTGACTTGAGATCACTTGTGTTTCTAAATGATGATTGTCATTGTCTTGAGGTAGTTCAATATTATTTGAAACATAATGATTATAGACTATCTTGGATGGTGAGCTTGAATCAGGTTAGGACACTAGTGATAGACATAGGATTGCCGTCTCCTTGTTTAAGGAGTGTGATGTTCTAAAGGGCCCCCTTATGAGATGATTGAGATAGTGTATGGCCATACCCAGATGACTATGTGCATCTGATCTAATCATGCTCATCGTATTGGAGTTACAGGCTTGACATGCTTGTCCAATAAGAACATCCAGTGGTAAAGGACATATGTATGCCTTGTGAATTGAGTCACACTTGTGCTATGGTTTGGGAGTAGTCTTGGAAGACTCTTTCCTTTATATCGGGAGACAGTGATGTGTTGCTAGATACCCCTCACTGATCGTGATAACGTAAGTTATCGTTACCGACATTTAGAGGAAACCCTCAGGGTCGCACAATTTGGTGATATGGCTTACTTAAGTCAGATCGTATGGACTGGATTCTTTGAGTTCAGATTAAAGGGATTTAATCTCTGATTGTAAGTAAGATCTGGTCTGATCATGTTTGATTGATTAGGGCTTGAGATCGGTAAGCTTCGATCGAGAGAGGTGATGCTAGATCGGAGAGATCAGGGGCATCAGGAGATGAACGGTTAGATCATAAGCCTTGGGGTTCGATTTGGTCTAGACCAAGTGGCTTGAGCTATTTCGGTTTGGTTTGATGAACCAAAGCCGATTTGACATTTTGGATTGAACTGGTTCACAAATATGAACGCTTGGTTCAATGCCAAAATGCATTTTGGGTTGGCTTGAACGCATGGCTTGATTGACTTCCATTTATGGAAAGTCATCAAGGGCCGGTTTTGCTTCAATGCCAAAACGCTTATGCGTTGAGCTCCTCACTTCAACGCCTTGATTCTTTTCGAGGTGTGGTTGACGAAGGTGTGGAGTAGACATCCAAGAGAAGCTCTCGGCCGAACGGATTCATCTCATCAAACCCTTTCCATTCGACAAGATAAGGCTTGGGTGTCTTGCTAGCACAAGAGATCTCAAGGAAGTGAGCATCTTCATCTTGTGTGTGGACTTGTGGAGGAGACCTAATTTGATCTCTTCTTCCAAGCCGAATTCCAAGCTTATGGCGTTGGTATGATTTCTCATAACTTAAGTTGATCATATAGTTTCATATGCGATTTTGAAACCCTATTTTCCGCCATGCATGCTAGATGCGCATGATTAGGGTTTCCCCCCCCCCCTTTAGATTAAAGTGGTTCATTCACATTAGACTGGAACGAAGTGTTAGTGCACCCCTGTGCACAAAATTCTTTCCTGTCCATCATAGACTAGATTTCAATCCTTTATACTTCCCAATTATATATATATAAGGATTGCTTTAACAGCTATCTAGTGTTAAACACTAAGATCTGATTGAAACTTGCTGGCTACGCTCTAAGCATTTGCCACAAATGGTCTTGTGTATATTACTCAAAACATGAACCGTCCTATACACCATGTATCAGGATTTTAGACCCATGTTATTACTCTCCAGCTGTGTCATAGGACACAACATCCTCATGAGAGTCAGACCATATCTCTCTGGAAGGTATCAATATTTGGAATCATCCAATATAAACCTTTCCAGAAATTCTTGGATGAACATAGATTGAGTAAAGGGCAATGATTTTCTTGGATCTCTGTCCATAGATCCTCATGCCTAGGATGTAAGCATCATTCCCTAGATCATTCTTCTCAAAATACATCTCAAGCCTTTTCTTCACCATGTGAAGAGCTGAGATGTCATTCCATGTGAGGAGAATTTCATCAATCTTCTAGAACAAGAAATACTATTACGGTGCTCCCACTGATCTTCTCGTAAACACAGGCTCTTTTAAAGATGCTTGCATAATACCATGCATATCTTTATGGCCTTGATATGAAAACCTTCTAGCTATTTCCTTATAGATATCTTTTCAGACGTCCATGCAAGAAAGGCAGTTTTTCATAACAACACTCCATAATTGATCATGCAATTATAACAAGCAGATTCCTAATGGACTTAAAATTCAGCTATTGGTGAAAAATTTCATCATTATCCACCCAGTGGATTTGCCTGAAATTTCTGTTCACTAGCTTGCCTTTCAAGGTAACAATGTTGTTGGGGTATGCCCTTAAGGCTAATGTTTGAGGCCTTGGGATTCTTTCAGTATCATGTATAAACTCTTATGTTTATAAAGGCAATGGTTGTTATTCAGTTTGTTACATTGTCTGCTGCAATAAGTGTGCTTCTGAATAATGTCTCAATGCTGTTCAGCTTGGCTGACATGCTGTAATGTCCTTAGTCGAGATATCTTGGTGAACATGAGACAGCCTTGATATGATTGAGACTAATATGTGTTCTAATCTTATAGGATGCTTCGAGCATGGAATAAGATGTAGACTCATGGGTACATTGGATGTACTGGACAGACCCTACTAGGATATTCAATTGCTTGTCACAATGTGAATAATCCTTGTTTGCAACAAGTGGCACATGTCCTCTGACTTGAGATCACTTGTGTTTCTAAATGATGATTGTCATTGTTTTGAGGTAGTTCAATATCATTTGAAACATAATGGTTATAGACTATCTTGGATAATGATCATGAGTCAGGTTAGGACACTAGTGATAGATAAAGGATTGCCGTCTCCTTGATTGGAGTGTGATGTTCTAAAGGGGCCCCCTTGAATGAGATGATTGAGAAAGTGTATGGCCATACCCAGATGACTATGTTCATCTGATCTAATCATTCTCATCATATTGGAGTTACAGGCTTGACACGCTTGTCCAATAAGAACATCCAGTGGCAAAGGAAACATGTATGCCTTGTGAAGTGGATTCACACTTGTGCTGTGGTTTGGGTGTAGTCTTGGAAGACTCTTTCCTTTATATCGGGAGACCGTGATGTGTTGCTAGATACCCCTCACTGATCGTGATAACGTGAGTTGTCATTACCGACATTTAAAGGAAACCCTTAGGGTCGCACAATTTGATGATATGGCTTACTTAAGTCAGATCGTGTGGACTGAATTGTTTTGGTTCAGTTTAAAGGGTTTTTAATCTCTGATTGTAAGTGAGATCTGGTCTGATCATGTTTGATTGATTAGGGCTTGAGATCGGTAAGCTTCGATCGAGAGAATTGATGCTAGATCGGTGAGATCAAGAGCATCAAGAGATGAACGGTTAGATCTGGAAGCTATTGGTTCAATGAGATCTAGACCATGGCTTGGGCTGATTTGATTTGTTGAACCAAATGCAATTGAACCAAAAAGGGAACCGGTTCACTTATGTGAACGTATGGTTCGAAAGGGAGAAGGCGTTTTTGGTGGGTTCACTAAACATGGGCGCATGGCTTGAAGACATTCTATTTTTAGCCATATGCGTTCCCACGTTTTGAGAACGCCAAAACGATTCCCTCTCTTACGCTTGAAGTGTTCCTCTTTGGTTTTGGTCTCGTCTCCACGACAAGGAGAGGGAGAGCTTTCGCCCTAGCCGCAAGGAGGATCATCTTATTTTCCCTTCCATACGACAAGGACCCTTGAAGAACCTTGCTAGCACAAGGATCAACAAGGAGTAGGCGACATCACCTTGTGTGCGTCAACTTTGGAGAAGATCCCTTTCGATCTTTGCTTCCAAGGCACCATCCAAAGAATGGCGATGGTATGATCCTTCATTGATGTATGCAATCGGGTTTTATAGTTGATCATATTTTATGCAATCAATCCCTAGAAACCCTCATTTCCGCTGCAAAAGAATTTATATGCGCCACTTTAGGGTTTCGCTCCCCCTCGAAGGGGACCTTTCAAATTGGTATCAGAGGAAGGGGGTTTTTATGCATGTTACTATGATTGCTTTGTTTGCTTTTGTGATCCATGTTTGCGCCATATAACATAGATCTATAGGTTACATGCGAAAACTTACATGTTGCATTTTCATGTTGGCGCATGTATGAAGGTAGCGCATCTATCATGTTGTTGTTGATGTTTTTCTCAAAACTTAATGACTTGCGCGCTTACCATTAGATCTAAGTAGCGCCTACTTTAAAACCCTTAGACGGGTTGATAGGGTTGAAGTCATCGTCTAGGTAAGATCCAACCTGTCTGATCAGACCATCTGACAGCCTAGATGGGTCGACCAGATGGCACCTGTGCGCAAGCACGAGGTGGCTATAGGTCGACTGGAGACAGGCGTGTAGCCAGGTCTGGTTGAGACAATCAGTGAACACACATGAGTTAGGCCCGGGGTCACACCCGCTTGCCAGAACTCATGAGGGTTGTTCAGCCCTTGGCGCATGCATGGTTGACCATTGGGTCGACTCAAGTCAGTTAGGACTTGGTGCATGCAAGGGCACTGGATCTGAGTAGATATGATGAGTGGATCCCTATTAATGGACCGTTGTAAGGTAGTAGGGCTCATAAGACAAATAAAATTGATTCCAATGGGATTTTGAAAAATTTACTTTGTTGATGGATCACATGATGAATGAATACCATGATTTATGTCTATTTAATCTTATGTGGGCTGCCCGTGTTAATGTGTGCTGTGCTGGGGCCTGCGAGCCTGGATTAATTATAAATTATTATTTTTGTGATCTGCGCATCACATTTTAATTAATTTATTGTGTAATTGACCTGCGTGTCAATCTTGTCTAGATAGATTAAATTGTAATTTTAATCAGACAAGAGCACAGAGCACACATGGCAGAGGCGCATGCAGCTTGAGGCTTGACCAGGTGGAAGGTCTAGAGTTCTACTCTAGGACAGGCGCATTTACCTGGTGGGCGCACCTGAGCTGCAAAGGGCGCTAGGGCCCTGGGTTGGGCCAGATGAGATGCAAAAGACCCATGAAGAGCTCAAGTGAAGACTTAAGTTAAAATTAAGGTCTTACTTAGGGTTAATGGGCTTTTACCACATAAGATCAGCATGCTTTCTACTTATCGCTTTTATAATTAGAATTGCATGATTTAATCTTCTGCTATCGCCATAGGGTTTGCATGATAGTTAAGAAGATAAAAGACCGTTAAAATCCAACGCTATAATATCAAGCACGTAAGCCTTCTGACGCGAAACCTCACTGTTCTGACTATCGTTGGGGCCGTGTTGTACCCACTCAGTGGGCACGCCCATCTATCTTCAGACGGTGTGTGATTACACCTGCGTGTTACAGGGAAGGGATTTATCGCTTCTCGTTGCTCAGCATAGCACGTGGTGGTCTAGGGAGTAGGTCAGGTCAGCTTGACCATGAGGCTACATATGGGGCATATGTTAGCTATATGGAGGCAGCCATCTGTGGGATCAGAGACTGTGTTGTACCAACTCAGTTGGCACAGTCGGCTGGATTGCCCAGATGAAGGGGAATCGCACGGGTTGGCGATTGGCAGGGACTGGCTACCAGAAATTAGTGCTTGTACTCTCTGTGCATCTTATCTCGCCTGAGCGGGACGCGGGGACCAAGTATGAAATCTGGATCCCATCTCACTAAAAGAGTCTTACTCTTTCGGACTGTTTTAATGGATTTTTCAGTCAGATAAAATAGTGAGAAAAGAATCTTTCTTAAGTCCTGGATTGATTCTAAACATTGATACTGACCTTGCTGTTCTTGCATTGTTGTAGATTCCTGCAGCAACGAACACCATGAGCTTCAATGTGCGATCCCTACTGGAAAGGGAGAAGTTTGCTGGGCCAAACTTCTCAGACTGGTACGGACACCTTAAGATTGTTCTTAAGGCTGAGAGGAAATTGTATGTCCTCGAGACGGCTATACAGCCTCAACCCGCTCCGAACGCCGCAAGGGCGGTTCGGGATGCCTATGAAAAGCATGTCAATGATAGCATTGATGTTGCTTGTCTGATGCTAGCGTCTATGACGCCACAGCTGCAGCGTCAGCATGAGGATATGTCTGCTATAGAAATTATAGCAAACCTCAAGATGCTATATGCTGCACAGGCGAGGACTGAACGCTATAATTTGACCAAGCTTTTCTTTCAAAGCAAACTGGCTGAAGGGAATCCAGTGGGAGCTCACGTGCTCAAGATGATTGGGGACAAAGAGGCTCTGGAGAAACTGGGGCATACCATCAATCAGGAGCTTGCTGTAGACATTATTCTGCAGTCTCTCCCGGCCTCTTTCGATCCGTTCATTATTAATTTTAATATGAACAAGATCGACTGTACTCCGGCAGAGTTGCTGAATATGCTCTTGACTACGGAGGAGACTCTAAAGGGAAAGCCTTCAACCTCTGTCTTGATGTTCCCTTCCAGGAACAAGAAGAAGGGGAAGAAGGGCAAAGCCCCTGTCAAGAACTACAACAAGGCTCTGAAACAAAAGGTCAAGCGGTCGAAGGAATACAGATGTTTCCATTGTGGCCAGCTGGGTCACTGGAAAAAGGACTGTAAAGCGCTCCAAGGAGACAAGAACGGAAGCATCGCTTCTGGCTCAGGTATTTTTGTGACTGAAGTCATGATATCTTCTTCTTCTATTTCATGGGTGTTGGACACTGCATGTGGAGTTCACATTTGTTCAAATGTACAGGAACTCAAGAGAAGAAGACAGGTGGGACAGCATGAGGTGGACCTACGAGTTGGAAACGGGGCACGGGTTGCTGCTGTTGCTGTAGGAGTTTATTACATCTCATTACCATTTGGACTTGTATTGGAACTAGACAATCGTTACTTTGTACCAAGCATTACGAAAAATATTATCTCTATTCCTGCTCTTGTCAGGAAAAGGTTTTCCTTTGAATGCAAGACTTCAAAGTGTTATCTTTCTCTTGATAATATTGTTTATGCTACTGGGTCAATTAACAATGGTGTTGGGGTATGCCCTTTAGGCTAATGTTTGAGGCCTATGGGAATGTAACAAGTATCATGTAATAAACTCTATGTGTTTATAAAGGCATGGTTGTTATTCAGTTAGCTACATTGTCTGCTGCAATATATGTTCTTCTGAATAATGTCTCAAAGCTGTTCAGCTGGGCTGACATGCTATTATGTCCTTAGTCGATATATCTTGGTAAACATGAGACAGCCTCGATATGGTTAAGACTAATATGTGTTCTAATCTTATAGGATGCTTCGAGCATGGAATAAGATGTAGACTCATGGGTACATGGGATGTACTGGACAGACCCTACTAGGATGTTCAATTGTTTGTCACAATGTGAATATTCCTTGATTAAGACAAGTGGCACATTTCCTCTGACTTGAGATCACTTGTGTTTTCTAAATGATGATTGTCATTGTTTTGAGGTAGTTCAATATCATTTGAAACATAATGATTATAGACTATCTTGGATGGTGAGCTTGAATCAGGTTAGAGCACTAGTGATAGACATAGGATTGCCGTCTCCTTGTTTAAGGAGTGTGATGTTCTAAAGGGGCCCCCTGGATGAGATGATTGAGAGAGTGTATGGCCATACCCAGGTGACAGTGCTCATCTGTTCTAATCATGCTCATCATATTGGAGTTACGAGCTTGACAGGCTTGTCCAATAAGAACATCCAGTGGCAAAGGAAATATGTATGCTTTGTGAATTGATTCACACTTGTGCTGTTTTTGGGTGAAGTCTTGGAAGACTCTTTCCTTGATATCGGGAGACAGTGATGTGTTGCTAGATACCCCTCACTGGTTGTGATAATGTAAATTATCGTTACCGATGTTTTAAGGAAACCCTCAGGGTCGCACAATTGATGATATGGCTTACTTAAGTCAGATCGTGTGGACTGAATTGTTTCGGGTTCAGTTTAAAGGGATTTAATCTCTGATTGTGAGTGAGATCTGGTCTGATCATGTTTGATTGATTAGGGCTTGAGATCGGTAAGCTTCGATCGAGAGAAGAGATGCTAGATCGGTCAGATCAGGAGCATCATAGAGATCAACGGCTAGATCTGGAACCTTAGGGTTTTAATATGATCTAGGCCATGTCGTTTGGTTTATTTGGTAATTGAACCAAAATTAAATTAAACCAAAATGGTTCAAGCATTGGCGACAAGTTCACTTGGCGTGAACATGTTGGGCGGTTAGTGGTGCTATTTTTAGCCACCATGATCTCCACTTGGAGACACTCACGTTCGAAAGAGAGTGCTCTCTCTATTCTCGCCACTTCAACGCATTCCTCTGGTTTTTCCCGTGGGTGACGACGCCTTGGATTTGGAGGAGAAATCGGCAAAGAAAAGATCTCTTCATCCCTTTCTCATTTTCGATCAAAGACTTCTTTGGATCTTGCTAGCACAAGGATCGCAAAGAGGAGTAGGCGACATCAACTGTGTGCGTCACCTCTGGAGAAGATCTGCTTTGATCTTTGCTTCCTAGGCGCCATTCGAAATGGCTATGGTATGAGTTTTATCTCTTACATGCAATCGTTTCCATTTGGTTGATCATATCACATGAACCGATTCTTGAAACCCTAATCCGCTGCCCAAAAATTTTATGCGCCACTGCCTAGGGTTTTCGCTCCCCCTAGAAGGGGACCCCCCTTAGTTTAAGGGGTACTTTCAATTGGTATCAGAGCCTGATGTTTCATGCTTGTTTATGATTGCCATGATATGTCATATGATCCATGTATGCGCATTATAATAGATCTAAAGGTTACATGCGATTATCTAAGTTGGCGAAAATTCATGATTTGTATAGATGTTATTTTCTCCATTGCGCATGTTGTTGTTGGCGCATGTTTTTGTAAGTTTTTCTAAAACCTTGATCACATGCGCGTTTCACCTTAGATCTAATGCTCCTACATTAAACCCTTAGATGGGTTATTAGGGTTGAAGTCACCCCCTAGGTTAGATCCAAACATGTCTGATCAGACTATCTGACAGCCTGAATGGGTCGACCAGTTAGCACCTTGGCGCATGCCTGTGGTGGCTATAGGTCGACTGCAGACAGGTGTGTAGCGATGTCTGATTGAGACAACTGATGAACGCACCTGAGTTAGGCCCGGGGTCACGCCCACTTGCCAGACCTCAGTGTGGTCGTTCAGCCTTGGTGCATGCATGGTTGACCTTTTGGTCGACTCAAGTCAGTTAGGACTTGGTGCATGCTAGGGCAGTGGATCTGACTAGGTTGGATGAGTGGATCCCTAGTAATGGACCATTGTAAGGTTGTGGGGCAAATAAGGAAAAATTAAAAAAAAAAAAAAATCGATCCCAAGGGGTTTTTTAAAAAATTTATTTTTCCTGACTGGATCACATGATGGTTGTTGCATCTGCTTGTTTATTTAGTCTTATGTGGGCTGCCCGTTTTTAATGTGTGCTGTGCTGGGGCCTGCGTGCCTGGATTATATGTTGTAAATTAATTTTCTTTATGTGATCTGCGTATCACAATTTTAATTAATTTATAATGTGAAAGTGACCTGCGTGTCACTCTTGTCTAGATAGTTAAATTTGTAATTTAATTAGACAAGAGCACAATGCACACTTGGCAGAAGCGCATGCAGCAGTGGCTGGACCAGGTGGGAGGTCTAGGGTTCGACCCTAGGACCAGGCGCAAATTCCTGGTGGGCGCACCAGAGCTGCAGTTGGCGCTTGGGCCCAGGTTTGGGCCAGATGAGCAGCTAAAGACCCATAAAGAGCAAGTGTAGACTTAAGTTAGGTTAAGGTCTCACTAGGGCTATGGGCTTTTACCACAAAAGACACATGCTTTCTTTTATTGCTATATATTAGAATTGCATGAGTAAATTTATCTTCTGCTATCACCATAGGAATTGCATGATAGGCAAGAAGATAAAAGACCGTTAAAATCCAACGATTAAATATCAAGCTCGTAAGCCTTCTGACGCGAAACCTCACTGTTCTGATTATCGTTGGAGCCGTGTTGTACCCACTCAGTGGGCACGTCCATCTATCTTCAGACGGTGCGGGATTACACCTGTGTGTTACAGAGCAGGGATTTATCCCTTCTCGTTGCTCAGCATAGCACATGGTGGTCCAGGGAGTAGGTCGGGTCAGCTTGACCGTGTAGGCTACATATGTGGCGCATATGGTAGCACATGGAGGCAGCCATCTGTGGGGTCAGAGATTGTGTTGTACCAACTCAGTTGGCACAGTCTGCTGGACTGCCCAGATGAAGGGGAATCGCACGGGTTGGCGATCGGCAGGGACTACCTACCAGAAACTAGTGCTTGTACTCTCTGTGCATCTTATCTCGCCTGAGCGGGACGCGGAGACCAAGTATGAAATCTGGATCCCATCTCACTAAAAGAGTTCTACTCTTTCGGGCTGTTTTGCTGGATTTTTCACGCCTGATAAAATAGTGAGAAAAAGAATCTTTCTTAAGTCCTGATTGATTCTTATACATTGATCCTGACCTTGCTGTTCTTGCATTGTTGTAGATACCTGCAGCAACGAACACCATGAACTTCAATGTGCGATCCCTACTGGAAAGAGAGAAGTTTGCTGGGCCGAACTTCTCTGACTGGTTTGGACACCTTAAGATCGTTCTTAAGGCAGAGAGGAAACTGTATGTCCTCGAGACGGCGATACCGCCGCAGCCCGCTCCGAACGCCGCAAGGGCGGTTCGGGAAGCCTATGAAAAGCACGTCAATGATAGCATTGATGTCGCTTGCCTGATGTTAGCGTCTATGACGCCACCGCTGCAGCGTCAGCATGAGGACATGTCGGCTAGAGACATGATTACAAACCTCAAGATGTTGTATGCTGCACAGGCGAGGACTGAACGCTATAATTTGACGAAGCTCTTCTTTCAGAGCAAACTGGCTGAAGGGAGCCCAGTGGGAGCTCACGTGCTCAAGATGATTGGGCACAAGGAGGCTCTAGAGAAACTGGGGCATACCATCAACCAGGAGCTTGCTGTGGACATTATTCTGCAGTCTCTCCCGCCATCATTCGACGCGTTCATTATTAATTTTAATATGAACAAAATCGATTGTACTCCGGCAGAGCTGCTGAATATGCTCTTGACCACTGAGGAAACTCTGAAGGGTAAGCCTTCAACCTCTGTCTTGATGGTTCCTTCCAGGAACAAGAAGAAGGGGAAGAAGGGCAAGGCCCCGGTCAAGAATTACAGCAAGGCTCTGAAGCAGAAGGTGAAGCGGTCTAAGGAATACAGGTGTTTCCACTGTGGCCAGCTGGGTCACTGGAAAAAGGACTGTAAAGCGCTCCAAGGAGATAAGAGGGGAAGCTTTGCTTCTGGCTCAGGTATATTCGTGACTGAGGTCATGTATTCTTCTTCTGTATCATGGGTGTTGGACACTGCATGTGGAGTTCACATTTGTTCAAATGTGCAGGAACTCAAGAGAAGAAGGCAGGTGGGACAGCATGAGGTGGACCTACGCGTTGGAAACGGGGCACGGGTTGCTGCTGTTGCTGTAGGAGACTACTTCATTACTTTACCATCTGGAATTGTATTGGAACTAAACAGTTGTTATTTTGTTCCCAGTATAACTAAAAATATTATCTCCATTCCTGCTCTTGTCAGGAAGGGGTTTTCCTTTGAATGCAATATTTCAAAGTGTGTTTTGTCATATGATAATATTGTTTATGCAACTGGTTCAATTAATAATGGGTTATTCATGTTGGACATGGAAAGTTCTATACAGAATGTTGATATTAAGAAAGCCAAGTATGCTGATGACAGCACCTTGCTATGGCATAGTCGTTTAGGCCATATTAACGAGAAACGCATTAAGCGGTTGCATGATCATGGACTGCTGGGATCATTCTCCTATAAGGAGATTGATACATGCAAAGCTTGTTTGATGGGTAAAATGACGAAGTCACCTTTTCCTAATAAAGGTCAAAGGGCTTCAGGTTTACTTGACCTCATACACAGTGATGTGTGTGGGCCATTTAGTAAACATGCCAGAGGTGGCTATCAGTACTTCATTACATTTACTGATGATTTCAGTAGATATGGGTATGTCTATCTGATAAGACATAAGAGTGAATCTTTTGACAAGTTCAAAGAGTTCAAGAATGAAGTACAAAATCAGCTAGGCCGTAATATCAAGGCACTTCGCTCAGATCGAGGTGGTGAATACCTAAGTCATGCATTTACTGACTATCTAAAGGAGTGTGGGATTATCTCACAGCTCACTCCACCAGGAACACCGCAATGGAATGGTGTGTCCGAGAGGAGAAATAGAACGTTACTTGATATGGTTCGTTCTATGATGAGTCAGGCTACTCTTCCATACTCCTTTTGGGGTTTTGCGCTGGAAACAGCTGCAAAGGTACTAAACCGAGTGCCATCCAAGGCAGTTTCAAAGACGCCATATGAGTTATGGTATGGGAAACAGCCGAGCTTGACATTTATCAGGATCTGGGGTTGCGAGGCTTATGTTAAAAAGCTCGCCTCTGGGAAACTAGAGAGCAGATCTGACAAATGTATCTTTGTCGGTTACCCTAAGGAAACTAAGGGTTATTATTTCTTCGATCCCAATGAGAACAAGGTTTTTGTTGCTCGGACGGCCATATTTCTTGAGAAGGAGTTTCTTCTGCAAGAGGCCAGTGGGAGAGAAATAAAGCTGGATGAGAATCCAGAAGAAGGACAAAGTGATCAAGCACAGTTGGATGAGCCTGAGCCGGTAGAACAGGTTATTGAACAACCTGAGGCTCAGACATCACGGGAACCGCGAAGATCGGGTAGGATTCGTCGACAGCCTGAGCGCTATGACGGAGTCTACATCATTGACAATGATGAACCCCTTACTTATGCGGATGCGGTCAGTGGACCAGAGTCAGCGAGATGGCTTGAGGCTATGCGCGCCGAGATGGACTCCATGTCAGATAACCAAGTCTGGGATTTGGTTGATCCGCCTCCGGGAGTTATCCCTATAGGCTGTAAATGGATCTTCAAGAAGAAGATTGACATGGATGGTAACGTAGTTACCTATAAAGGCAGGCTAGTTGCGAAAGGTTTCAAACAAATCTACGGGATAGATTATGATGAAACTTTCTCACCTGTAGCCATGTTTAAGTCTATTCGGATTCTTTTCGCGATAGCTGCATATTATGATTATGAGATTTGGCAGATGGATGTGAAAACAGCTTTCCTTAATGGAAATCTGGATGAGGATGTGTATATGACACAACCAGAAGGTTTCACTAATCCAGCAGATCGTCATAAAATATGCAAGTTAAAGAAGTCCATTTATGGACTTAAACAAGCATCAAGAAGCTGGAATATTCGTTTTGATGAATCAGTTACTGAATTTGGTTTCATCAAGAACGAGGATGACCCGTGTGTATATAAGAGGTTTAGTGGGAGCGTGATTACTTTCCTAGTCCTCTACGTCGATGATATCTTGATCATTGGAAACGACATTCCTGAAATGCATGCTGTTAAGGCATGGCTGAGGAAATGTTTCCAGATGAAAGATCTAGGAGAAGCAGCCTATGTGTTAGGTGTGAAGATCTACAGGGATAGATCTAAGAGGCTTCTCGGGCTGTGCCAGAGTACTTACATCGATAAGGTCCTGGAGAGATTTCACTTAGAGAATTCTAAGCGAGGATATCTTCCAGTCAGACATGGTCTGAATCTTTCTAAGAGTCAGTGTCCACAAACACAGACTGAGAAAGATGAAATGAACAATACGCCTTATGCTTCGGCTATTGGTTCTATAATGTATGCGATGTTGTGTACTCGCCCAGACGTTGCTTACGGGTTAAGCGTAACCAGTCGTTACCAGAGTAATCCAGGTATGGCGCACTGGATTGCAGTCAAGAACATTTTAAAATATCTGCGGAGGACCAAAGATATGTTCTTGATATATGGTGGTCAGGAAGAACTCAGTATTGAAGGATATACTGACGCTTCGTTCCAGTCTGACCAGGATAATTTCCGATCGCAATCAGGCTATGTTTTTAGCTTGAATGGAGGTGCAGTGGTGTGGAAAAGTTTCAAACAGTCAACTGTTGCTGATTCCACAACAGAAGCCGAGTATGTTGCAGCCTCGGAAGCATCCAAGGAGGCAGTGTGGATTCGTAAGTTCGTGAGAGAACTTGGTGTCGTTCCTTCGTGTGCAGATCCTTTGGTTATCTTCTGTGATAACACTGGAGCAATCGCACAGGCAAAGGAACCACGGTCGCACCAGAAGTCCAAGCACATACAGAGACGGTTTCATTTGATCAGGGAGATCATAGATCGTGGCGAGATCAAAGTATGCAAGGTTCATACAGATGACAATCTGGCAGACCCGCTTACCAAGCCTCTGGCGCAGCAGAAGCATGAGAAGCACTGTAATAATATGGGTTTGAGATTTCTCAACCATTAGATTAAGTGCAAGTGGGAGATTGTTGGGGTATGCCCTTTAGGCTAATGTTTGAGGCCTATGGGAATGTAACAAGTATCATGTAATAAACTCTATGTGTTTATAAAGGCATGGTTGTTATTCAGTTAGCTACATTGTCTGCTGCAATATATGTTCTTCTGAATAATGTCTCAAAGCTGTTCAGCTGGGCTGACATGCTATTATGTCCTTAGTCGATATATCTTGGTAAACATGAGACAGCCTCGATATGGTTAAGACTAATATGTGTTCTAATCTTATAGGATGCTTCGAGCATGGAATAAGATGTAGACTCATGGGTACATGGGATGTACTGGACAGACCCTACTAGGATGTTCAATTGTTTGTCACAATGTGAATATTCCTTGATTAAGACAAGTGGCACATTTCCTCTGACTTGAGATCACTTGTGTTTTCTAAATGATGATTGTCATTGTTTTGAGGTAGTTCAATATCATTTGAAACATAATGATTATAGACTATCTTGGATGGTGAGCTTGAATCAGGTTAGAGCACTAGTGATAGACATAGGATTGCCGTCTCCTTGTTTAAGGAGTGTGATGTTCTAAAGGGGCCCCCTGGATGAGATGATTGAGAGAGTGTATGGCCATACCCAGGTGACAGTGCTCATCTGTTCTAATCATGCTCATCATATTGGAGTTACGAGCTTGACAGGCTTGTCCAATAAGAACATCCAGTGGCAAAGGAAATATGTATGCTTTGTGAATTGATTCACACTTGTGCTGTTTTTGGGTGAAGTCTTGGAAGACTCTTTCCTTGATATCGGGAGACAGTGATGTGTTGCTAGATACCCCTCACTGGTTGTGATAATGTAAATTATCGTTACCGATGTTTTAAGGAAACCCTCAGGGTCGCACAATTGATGATATGGCTTACTTAAGTCAGATCGTGTGGACTGAATTGTTTCGGGTTCAGTTTAAAGGGATTTAATCTCTGATTGTGAGTGAGATCTGGTCTGATCATGTTTGATTGATTAGGGCTTGAGATCGGTAAGCTTCGATCGAGAGAAGAGATGCTAGATCGGTCAGATCAGGAGCATCATAGAGATCAACGGCTAGATCTGGAACCTTAGGGTTTTAATATGATCTAGGCCATGTCGTTTGGTTTATTTGGTAATTGAACCAAAATTAAATTAAACCAAAATGGTTCAAGCATTGGCGACAAGTTCACTTGGCGTGAACATGTTGGGCGGTTAGTGGTGCTATTTTTAGCCACCATGATCTCCACTTGGAGACACTCACGTTCGAAAGAGAGTGCTCTCTCTATTCTCGCCACTTGAACGCATTCCTCTGGTTTTTCCCGTGGGTGACGACGCCTTGGATTTGGAGGAGAAATCGGCAAAGAAAAGATCTCTTCATCCCTTTCTCATTTTCGATCAAAGACTTCTTTGGATCTTGCTAGCACAAGGATCGCAAAGAGGAGTAGGCGACATCAACTGTGTGCGTCACCTCTGGAGAAGATCTGCTTTGATCTTTGCTTCCTAGGCGCCATTCGAAATGGCTATGGTATGAGTTTTATCTCTTACATGCAATCGTTTCCATTTGGTTGATCATATCACATGAACCGATTCTTGAAACCCTAATCCGCTGCCCAAAAATTTTATGCGCCACTGCCTAGGGTTTTCGCTCCCCCTAGAAGGGGACCCCCCTTAGTTTAAGGGGTACTTTCAAATGGGTTATTCATGTTGGACATGGAATGTTCTATACAAAACATTGATAATAAGAAAGCCAAGTATGCTGATGACAGCACCTTGCTATGGCATAGTCGTTTAGGCCATATTAACAAGAAGCGCATTAAGCGGTTGCATGACCATGGACTGCTGGGATCATTCTCCTATGAGGAGATTGATACATGCAAAGCTTGTTTAATGGGTAAAATGACGAAGTCCCCTTTTTCTAACAAAGGTCAAAGGGTTTCAGGTTTACTTGACCTTATACACAGTGATGTGTGTGGGCCATTTAGTAAACATGCCAGAGGTGGCTATTCATACTTCATTACCTTTACTGATGATTTCAGTAGATACGGGTATGTCTATTTAATGAGACATAAGAGTGAATCTTTTGACAAGTTCAAAGAGTTCAAAAATGAAGTGCAGAATCAGCTAGGCCGAAATATCAAGGCACTTCGCTCAGATCGAGGTGGAGAATACCTAAGTCGAGAGTTTACTGACTATCTGAAGGAGTGTGGGATTATCTCACAGCTCACTCCACCAGGAACACCGCAATGGAATGGTGTGTCCGAGAGGAGGAACAGAACCTTACTGGATATGGTTCGTTCTATGATGAGTCAGGCTACTCTACCTTACTCCTTTTGGGGATTTACACTGGAAACAGCTGCAAAGGTACTAAACCGAGTGCCATCCAAGGCAGTTTCAATGACTCCATATGAGTTATGGTATGGGAAACAGCCGAGCTTGACATTTATTAAGATCTGGGGTTGCGAGGCTTATGTCAAAAAGCTCGCCTCTGGGAAACTGGAGAGCAGATCTGACAAATGCATCTTTGTCGGTTACCCTAAGGAAACTAAGGGTTATTATTTCTACGATCCCAAAGAGAACAAAGTATTTGTTGCTCTGACGGCTATTTTTCTTGAGAAGGAATTTCTTCTGCAAGAAGCCAGTGGGAGAGAAATAAAACTGGATGAGAATCCAGAGGAAGGACAAAGTAGTCAAGCACAGTTGGATGAGCCTGAGCCAGTAGAATAGGTTATTGAACAACCTGAGGCTCAGATATCACGGGAACCGCGTAGATCGGGAAGGATCCGTCGACAGCCTGAGCGCTATGACGGAGTCTACATCATTGATAATGATGAACCCCTTACTTATGCGGATGCGGTCAGTGCACCGGAGTCAGCTAGGTGGCTTGAAGCTATGCGAGCCGAGATGGACTCCATGTCAGATAACCAAGTCTGGGATTTGGTTGATCCGCCTCCGGGAGTAATCCCTATAGGCTGTAAATGGATCTTCAAGAAGAAGATTGACATGGATGGTAACGTGGTTACCTATAAAGGCAGGCTAGTTGCGAAAGGTTTCAAACAAATCTACGGGATAGATTATGATGAAACTTTCTCTCCTGTAGCCATGTTCAAGTCAATTCGGATTATTCTTGCGATAGCAGCATATTACGATTATGAGATCTGGCAAATGGATGTGAAGACCGCTTTCCTTAATGGAAAACTGGATGAGGATGTGTATATGACACAACCTGAAGATTTCACTAATCCATCATATCGTCATAAAATATGCAAGTTAAAGAAGTCCATTTATGGACTTAAGCAAGCATCTAGAAGCTGGAATATTCGTTTTGATGAATCAATATGTGAATTTGGTTTCATCAAGAATGAAGATGACCCGTGTGTATATAAGAGGTTTAGTGGGAGCGTGATTACTTTCCTAGTCCTCTACGTCGATGATATCTTAATCATTGGAAACGATATTCCTGAACTGCATGCTGTTAAAGCATGGTTAAGAAAATGTTTCCAGATGAAAGATCTAGGAGAAGCAGCCTATGTGTTAGGTGTGAAGATCTACAGGGATAGATCTAAGAGGCTTCTCGGGCTGTGCCAGAGTACTTACATCGATAAAGTCCTGGAGAGATTTCATTTAGAGAATTCTAAAAGAGGATATCTTCCAGTCAGACATGGTTTGAATCTTTCAAAGAGTCAGTGTCCACAAACACAGACTGAGAAAGATGAAATGGACAATACGCCTTATGCTTCGGCTATTGGGTCCATTATGTATGCGATGTTGTGTACTCGCCCAGACGTCGCTTACGGGTTAAGCGTGACCAGTCGATTCCAAAGTAATCCAGGTCAGGCGCACTGGATTGCGGTCAAGAACATTTTGAAATATCTTCGGAGGACCAAAGATATGTTCTTGATTTATGGAGGTCAGGAAGAACTCAGTATTGAAGGATATACTGACGCTTCGTTCCAATCTGACCAGGATGATTTCCGATCGCAATCAGGCTATATTTTTAGCTTGAATGGAGGTGCAGTGGTGTGGAAAAGTTTCAAACAGTCTATCGTTGCTGATTCCACAACAGAAGCCGAGTATGTTGCAGCCTCGGAATCATCCAAGGAGGCAGTGTGGATTCGTAAGTTCATTCAGGAACTTGGTGTTGTTCCTTCGAGTGCAGATCCTTTAGTTATCTTCTGCGATAACACTGGAGCAATCGCACAAGCAAAGGAACCACGGTCGCACTAGAAGTCCAAGCACATACAGAGACGGTTTCACTTGATCCGGGAGATCATAGATCATGGTGAGATCAAAATCTGCAAGGTTCATACAGATGACAATCTGGCTGACCCGCTTACCAAGCCTCTGGCGCAGCAGAAGCATGAGAAGCACTGTAATAATATGGGTTTGAGATTTCTCAACCATTAGATTAAGTGCAAGTGGGAGATTGTTGGGGTATGCCCTTAAGGCTAATGTTTGAGGCCTTGGGATTCTTTCAGTATCATGTATAAACTCTTATGTTTATAAAGGCAATGGTTGTTATTCAGTTTGTTACATTGTCTGCTGCAATAAGTGTGCTTCTGAATAATGTCTCAATGCTGTTCAGCTTGGCTGACATGCTGTAATGTCCTTAGTCGAGATATCTTGGTGAACATGAGACAGCCTTGATATGATTGAGACTAATATGTGTTTTAATCTTATAGGATACTTCGAGCATGGAATAAGATGTAGACTCATGGGTACATTGGATGTACTGGACAGACCCTACTAGGATATTCAATTGCTTGTCACAATGTGAATAATCCTTGTTTGCAACAAGTGGCACATGTCCTCTGACTTGAGATCACTTGTGTTTATAAATGATGATTGTCATTATTTTGAGGTAGTTCAATATCATTTGAAACATAATGGTTATAGACTATCTTAGATAATGATCATGAGTCAGGTTAGGACACTAGTGATAGATAAAGGATTGCCGTCTCCTTGATTGGAGTGTGATGTTCTAAAGGGGCCCCCTTGAATGAGATGATTGAGAAAGTGTATGGCCATACCCAGATGACTATGTTCATCTGATCTAATCATTCTCATCATATTGGAGTTACAGGCTTGACACGCTTGTCCAATAAGAACATCCAGTGGCAAAGGAAACATGTATGCCTTGTGAAGTGGATTCACACTTGTGCTGTGGTTTGGGTGTAGTCTTGGAAGACTCTTTCCTTTATATCGGGAGACAGTGATGTGTTGCTAGATACCCCTCACTGATCGTGATAACATGAGTTGTCGTTACCGACATTTAAAGGAAACCCTTAGGGTCGCACAATTTGATGATATGGCTTACTTAAGTCAGATCGTGTGGACTGAATTGTTTTGGTTCAGTTTAAAGGGTTTTTAATCTCTGATTGTAAGTGAGATCTGGTCTGATCATGTTTGATTGATTAGGGCTTGAGATCGGTAAGCTTCGATCGAGAGAATTGATGCTAGATCGGTGAGATCAAGAGCATCAAGAGATGAACGGTTAGATCTGGAAGCTATTGGTTCAATGAGATCTAGACCATGGCTTGGGCTGATTTGATTTGTTGAACCAAATGCAATTGAACCAAAAAGGGAACCGGTTCACTTATGTGAACGTATGGTTCGAAAGGGAGAAGGCGTTTTTGGTGGGTTCACTAAACATGGGCGCATGGCTTGAAGACATTCTATTTTTAGCCATATGCGTTCCCACGTTTTGAGAACGCCAAAACGATTCCCTCTCTTACGCTTGAAGTGTTCCTCTTTGGTTTTGGTCTCGTCTCCACGACAAGGAGAGGGAGAGCTTTCGCCCTAGCCGCAAGGAGGATCATCTTATTTTCCCTTCCATACGACAAGGACCCTTGAAGAACCTTGCTAGCACAAGGATCAACAAGGAGTAGGCGACATCACCTTGTGTGCGTCAACTTTGGAGAAGATCCCTTTCGATCTTTGCTTCCAAGGCACCATCCAAAGAATGGCGATGGTATGATCCTTCATTGATGTATGCAATCGGGTTTTATAGTTGATCATATTTTATGCAATCGATCCCTAGAAACCCTCATTTCCGCTACAAAAGAATTTATATGCGCCACTTTAGGGTTTCGCTCCCCCTCGAATGGGACCTTTCAAATGTGACCTTCCATGTCTATCTTCCTAGAAGATTTATTTATAGCCTGTGGGAATTACCCCTTTGGCAGCTCATCCAAGTCCCAAACTTGATTAGGAGACATGGAGTCCATTATGGTTCTCATGGCCCTTAGCCATTTCTTGGAATCTGATCCACCGACCGCTTCCATTAAGTCTTAGGTTCATCCTTGATGAAAAATTCGTCATGCCCAGCATATCGAATCAATCTAGACTTATGTGGTTCCTGTGTTACTTGAACCTCAGGTTGACCTTCAATCTACATGTGAGATTTTGCTCTCCATCTGTGTCTAATTATATTGTGGTTGATTCTGGACCTTGTCCCAATCAAATCTACTCCCACTAGCTTCTTTTAAAAGAAATACTTTCTCAAGAGAGACAGTAGTTTGAGCAACAAATATTTTGTTCTCTTTGTGATAGAATTAGCACTTTACAGTGCACCACAAATACATACTTTTGAATCACTGCACATTACATTCCCAATTCCATTGAAGAAATGGGATATTTGCAGTTCGCAACTCAAGAGCTAACTTAGACACTTTCTTATGGAGTGGCAGTACATCTGCTTGCATGGCATCATAGTAGTATATTTGCATGACTATTCAAAGATGGAACCACATCCAATGTGTTCCTCTTTCTTTCTTTGAAATTCACCACACAGTGGTGTTCCAGGTAAGCTATGAGATAACCCCACACTCCTTAGTACAGTCATCAAATTCTCCACTAATCACCTTGATCCAATCAAAGTGCTTTAATAGATCCTCCAATTTGACTCAATACTTCATTTGTGAACTTCTTGGATTTCTCCAATGTTCTTAGGTTGGATAAGGCATACCCATACCTGATGAAGCATATAACACCTCTTAGTGCTTGTTTACATGGGTCCACATACATTGCTGTGTAATAGATCCAGCAAGCCAATAGTCCTTCCACCCTTTATGGTGAAGGCAGCATCTGTCACATTGTTCCTTTGAACTAGGCTCACATGTATCATAATCCTGAAAGGATAATGATCCCAATAGTCCATGGACCTTTGGATGTGACCATTGTTCTATGGTTCAAGAGACAATGCTATAAGAGGGTGTTTATTGAATCATTGGATCTGATCATGTGTTACATATAGAACCACAAACTATTATCAACTGTATCACTTTAGTAGAACATCTCAGATTAAAGAAAAATATTATTTATTATTTCAAACTGAAATCCTTTCCAAAAGGAATGATGTTCTAATACATAAGCTGATACATAATATCAAAGTTCTAGATAAAGTCTTCAAGGCAGTGAGATGATATCAACAGCATCCAATGCTCCGTCCCTGACCCGAGGGTCGATCCCATCAAGCCTCATCGTCCTACTTCCTTTGAGCTCCTGCACATGTAAACATATGTGAGCCTCACATATGGTACCCAGTACCCATGAATAAGAAGTAGACAAAAGACCTCGGTAACACAATACCTGAAGCGGATGGATTACATCCCTTCTTCTTTGCCATGCACTTCTTGGCCATTAATCCTCTTCGAAATACCCATGCATTCCCAGTCTTCCGAAGTATTAGCTTCGAAGATACAGAACCATGGTCATTCTCAGATTTAGGCATACACTCTGAAGATCCAACAGAACTCTCCTGATCATTGTCTATAGAGCATGGCGTGAAGAGACCCTTGAGATGTATGATAAGATCATAAATCTGTTGGGGTATGTCCTTAAGGCTAATGTTTGAGGACTCGGTTTGTTATTAGTATCATGTATAAACTCTATGTTTATAAAGGCAATGGTTGTTATTCAGGTTGTTGCATTATCTGCTGCCATATGTATACTTCTGAATAATGTCTCAATGCTGTTCAGCTTGGCTGACATGCAGAATTGTCCTTAGTCGAGATATCTTGGTGAACATGAGACAGCCTTGATATGATTGAGACTAATATGTGTTCTAATCTTATAGGATGCTTCGAGCATGGAATAAGATGTAGACTCACGGGTACATTGGATGTACTGGACAGACCCTACTTAGGATGTTCAATTGCTTATCACAATGTGAATAATCCTTATATGCAAACAAGTGGCATACTTCCTCTGACTTGAGATCACTTGTGTTTCTAAATGAGGATTGGCATTGTCTTGAGGTAGTTTAATATCATTTGAAACATAATGGTTAGAGACTATCTTGGATAATGAACATGAATCATGTTAGGGCACTAGTGATAGATATAGGATTGCCTTCTCCTTGATTGGAGTGTGATGTTCTAAAGGGGCCCCCTGGATGAGATGGTTGAGAAAGTGTATGGCCATACCCAGATGACTATGTTCATCTGATCTAACCACTCTCATCATATTGGAGTTACAGGCTTGACATGCTTATCCAATAAGAACATCCAGTGGCAAAGGAAACAAGTATGCCTAGTGAATTGAATTCACACTTATGCTGTGATTTGGGTGTAGTCTTGGAAGACTCTTTCCTTTATATCGAGAGACAGTGATGTGTTGCTAGATACCCCTCACTGATCGTGATAACGTAAGTTATCGTTACCGACATTTAAAGGAAACCCTTAGGGTCGCACAATTTGATGATATGGCTTACTTATGTCAGATCGTGTGGACTGAATTGTTTTGGTTCAGTTTAAAGGAGTTTACACTCTGATTGTAAGTGAGATCTGGTCTGATCATGTTTGATTGATTAGGGCTTGAGATTGGTAAGTTTCGATCGAGAGAATTGATGCTTGATCGATAAGATCAGGAGCATCAAGAGATGAATGGTTAGATCTTGAGCCATTTGGTTTGTCAAGATCTAAACCAATGCTGGTTTGATTTGGTCTTTGAACCAAATGTAATTGAACCGAATTAAATTGAACCGGTTCACTTATGTGAACGTATGGTTCGATTGAGAGATGAAGTTCGATGGTAACGTGGGATTGAATGTGGAGTTAGTGCTTTCTATTTTTAGAAAGACGTTTTCCTTGTTGGAAACTCCCAACGTTTTCGAACGTGAGAAGTCTCCTCTCTCTCTCGCCGACTTGCTTCTTCTTGCTCTCGCTTTGGGTGATCTTCACGCCAAGAAGAGCTTTCGGCCAGAAAAAGAAAAAGCAATTCATCTCTTCTCCTCCACACAAAAGGACACCTTGGAGCCTTGCTAGCACAAGGATCGACAAGGAGTAGGCGATCAATCATCTTGTGTGCGCACGCTTTGGAGGAGAGCTACTTCGTTCTCTGCTTCCAAGACGCCATTCAATCATGGCTATGGTATGATCTTAATTTGATCTATACAAGTATTAATAAGTTGATTATATGACATGCAAACCGATCTTAGAAACCCTAGCTTCCGCTTGTGAAAACTCTGATATGCGCCTATTAGGGTTTTCGCCCCCCCCCTTTAGGGACTTTCAAAATCCCCATCTCATCACATTCAACCTTGACCTCTGGGGTCATGCACTATAAGACAAGAGCAGTGTACTGTTCGTTATCTTCACAATGTTCAAGATAGATGTTCCACTCCCACTCATTAGTGAAATACACACTGGTCCTAACCGTTATGCACAGAGTGAGTTGGGATGCACAGAGTGTCTTATGCTTCCTTAGGTAGGCATGCCAGCCAATTGTGCTGTGCACAATTCCTCTTAGTTAACACAGACTAGGCGCCCTGTGTCCAGCGAGGGCTGGATACAACACAGAACCCTATCCTCTCAACAGCTGCCTCTAGTGATTCATCATGTTAGTGACATATGAAAACTAGTCAAGTCTGGTCCTAACCGTTATGCCCAGGGTCAACGAATTTCCTTGCGAAGGCACGCCCAGGTTAAAACTGGACTGGGGAAATCATTATCACCATACATCTTCTAAAGATAAGTGGGTGTGTGCCACGAGGGTGGGAAACAGTTCACAATACCACCGATCGATAGTTTGATGAGGGCTACGCGTTAGAAGGCTATCGACTTGATATTGTATTGAGAGTTTTTGCATGTTTGTTTTTATTCTTTTCTAGCATGTAGTTTTCCTATGGTTATGGCAGCAAAGGAAAAACATCACAGGCATACTATGGACAAAATAATAAACCATCACAGGCATGCTATTTTGGTCGATATGGTCATAGCCCTTTTCATACACATAACTTGTCACGAGCCATGTGATATGTTATCGTGCATCCAAGGGTTGCGAGTCCCTAAAGCAGATCAGCCCATGCCAGAAGCCGAAGGCATGTGTCCTTCCTTCAGCCGCAAGTTCATCACCACGCTTCCAAAGCTGGCGCCACTTCTCATTCCGATTGAAGAAGACTCCTTGTTGTCAAGATGAAGCCTTAACCTATCATATAATTCTATATCTATTCTAAACAAGATGAAAAATTCTTTACAACAAGATAGGGAGAGAACCACACGCAGGTGGAAAGGGATTTTACAAGCATTCATCACAAGTGGAAACATGCTTCCACATCACAACACAGGAGGGCACTCGCTATGACCATATCAACCCAATCAAGTGGCGCATGTAAAATTTGAAAATCCGGAAAAATCAAATTTTAGCACCTTATGCGCCAACATCATCCAAAGCACTCTCTTAACCAAATTTATGCAAAAATTGGGATCAAGTTTCATGATGATTTCATGGACCCTATCGGCTGGCAAATTTGTCAGATCAAGAGACCCGGCCAGTCCGACGACACAATGCCCGTCCTACTTGACAAAACTACGTGCGCCTTTGGTCTTAAATCAATCATAAACAAAATCCAAATTTCGGCCACAAAGAAGAGGAGAGAGGTTTGGATGAAAACGCTTTCTACGTGAAACGCGCATGGATAGAAGAAAAATTTTCCAAATAAGTTTCACACAAGCAAACGTACACCTTGTGTTTCTCGCAAGTAGCTCTAATACCACTGTTAGGGAATACCGGGTGTAATTTAAAATTTTTGCAGTCCCAGGACACAGCGGAAGTATCATTACACCCGAAACATATTCCGGTCCAAAGGATCCATGCGAGAGAGAAGACACAAGGATGTGTTAGAGATGTACATCTTTTGCTTGTCTAGTTGTCGAAGCCATGTCGAAGACGATCAAATGCTCGCCCTCTACAAGTGTCCACGCGTCGACTCCTTGATCGTTGCTCCCTTCCACGCTTGGTGCTAGCCTCGGGAAAAGAATCAAGCCTTCACCTCACTTGCGCCACCTTCAAGAGAACTTGCGCCAAGGAGGGGTAGGGAAGATGCCGCCAAGGACTTCCCTCTTCTTCTTTGCTTGCGCCACCTCCAAGGTGCGCCTATGGCCAAGGAACGATGAGGGCTCGTGGCAAGAAGACGCCACCAAGCACAAAGAATCCTTGCATCAAAAAGAGAGGAAGAGGAAGAACTTTCGGCTCCAAGGAAGGAGATTGCGCTCCTTGATGAAGAAGGAGAGCTCCAAGCTCTCAAATTGTCGCCACCCTAAACTTCCAATTCTCTCCAAGAGATGTCGCCACCAAGCCCTTCTCCAAGTTATGTCAAGAGGTGAAGAAGGAGAAGAAGGCTTGCGGCTTCAGGGAGGAAGAAGGGTTGCGCCACCTTTAAGTTGTCACCCTTTGCCCTTGCTCACGCCTCTCTTTTTGTCTTCACGCCTCCAAGGAGTTAACCTCTTTAGAGGGGGTGACTAGGGTCTTATTTATAAGGTCAAGAGGCGGTTTAGGGAGGGCTAAGATTATGCCAAGTGGGCGGCTAGGATGAAGGAGATTTGTGGCAAGGAAAGTCTCTAAGACTTTTCCATAAACATCATTCAACCTATCCTTATTTGCCCTATAGCCATATCAGTCCAAGAGATGCCTTAAAAGCATACATTCCATCCAAGGAAGAAGGGCTAGGCGCCCTTTACTTCCATAATGAAGCAAAAGCGCCTCCCTCACCCCATTATGCCCTTAGGCGCCAATGGGGGTGAGATTTCTCCCCATTATGCCCTTTTAGCCTTTAATCCCTTCATGACAACTTATTATTGGGCCTCATTGGATAATGAGCTAGCCCAAACTTCATGGTATGGGTTGATTAAGCAATTGGATCCAATAACTTTCTTCCAACTCATCAGGCCCATTGGTGCTGATGAAATCTTCCAAATTGATCCAAGTTATCCAATAACTTGATCATAAGGCTTCTGATTAAAACAACGTCAAGAGTCTATTGCGTGTGACCCCGTAGGATCCATATGACGATGGCAATGATGTAAACATCATAAGTAGTTAGGGGTATCTAGCAACACATCACTACTACCCATGTCATAGGACTTAAGTCATTATGGCAACAACTCCTAACAAGCAACGAGGATTCGCATTGCATTATAGATCCCTTTACCTAAATTGATATCCTGCCATTGGCTTAGTCTCAAGTTTATTAATCCAATGCATTGGTCATGACTCAACAAGTGTGGCCACACATTCCTGTCATGCACCAATAAGGTGGGGCACCCCAAGTGGATATTATGCTTCCAATAAGGAAGGGGCAAATCCTACTATTGGTCATCCATGTCTCTACATGACT
Source organism: Costus lasius (assembly GCA_027563935.2). NCBI lineage: Eukaryota > Viridiplantae > Streptophyta > Magnoliopsida > Zingiberales > Costaceae > Costus > Costus lasius. The sequence continues at coordinate 55,454,782 of CM050454.1, read as the reverse complement.
TATGACATGCCCAATGTCAGTCGTTTTGGTCTCCCAATTACGGAGAGACGTAAGACTGTATCAAAGCATACCCATCATCAAATCTAGACATGAATACCTCAAGTCTAAGGATCAATGCAAACCTCTTGCATGTGAGATTGACTTGTTGACTAGACAAGTCAATCCTCACGGTGGATCACTCCAGTGCATCCAATGCACCTGTATGCCTGCGTTACTGTGCCCCGCACTTAACCAGCCCATACACCAGTCTCTCATGTACCAAGCTGTCCGATATCTGCTATGGTACCTTGTCTGGGGATAGCTTGTGAGAATGGATCCAATCTAAACTCCTGGGACATTATTTATGCAACTCAATACATCAACGCAGGTAGAGAAGTCTGCATAATAACGACCATGCCTATATAAAGAGTAATAGTTCTATTAAAGTGCATTCAAACAATGCCTGACTATGTCCATACATTGGTCTTCGGGGCATATACACCAACAATGCCCATATACCAGTCTCACAAGTACCAGAGCTTTCCCATATCTACTTAGGTACATCGACTGGGGATAACTATTTGAGCACAGATCCAATCTGTCTCCAGGGACATTACCATGTACGTACACAATCACAGATGTAGACAAACATAGATAATGACAATGCCAGAATGATATATAAGTATCAAAGTCAAGTAGTACAAAGATTGACCAAAACTAGGTCCTAGGGCATATACACCAACACCTCCAGCATGATGGGAAGAATCTGCGGCATGTGGGAAGGTGAATCTGTACCTATTTCGAATGGGTCATCTCTTCCACCCTTGGTGGGTGGTGGTTGTACAGAATCCAAAGGTGGTGTGAAGGCAGCCTTGGCATCACTTGGAGAAAGCCTCCAATTAGCTTGATCTCAGGCATTAGTTCTCTCAGTGTGAGGCAAAGGCAAAGTGGGTGCTCCAGGTCCAAGAACCAAACAGAAGATATCCCCCTCTCTGACAATCATCTTCATGGCTATGCAAGATTCAATGTCCAATCCTGCATTTCCCTTAGCCACTTCAACTCCATAGGGTTCGACATTCAAATGAAGGGCTATAGGAGTAATTAACCCTCCTATCACAATTGCCCCCCTCTTAGCCCTGGCAACCTTATCCATGCGCTTGAAACCCATGTAACATCCAAAAGACATCATCATAAAGGCCTAGTGCCTCTAACGTGCGTCGATCTGCATACTTATTGTTGACAATTCTCCTGGCTATCAATTGGTTATATTTGGTCTCTTGGATTTCATTCCTAAAAATGATACCATAGGGATTTGGGGGAGCTAAGGATTCAACTGGTGCCTTTCCCTTCTTCCTTGAGACCACTGATTTTACTCTTGGTGCCATCTGATGAAACTGCTTGTCACTTATGCTGAAATAGGCTGCAAACTAAAATTTGAACACAATATAGCAAAAATCTTGTTCTAATAGAAATCACACTTTCAATTTCCTTAGGATTGAACATTTTCACTAAACAAGCATCGTGAAAACAAGAATCAGTTAAATCCAAGCTTAAATCCAAATATTTGACTAGAAAAAGAATGAGGGTGAACAGTAAACTGAAGAACACAACCTATTGAGCTCGTTTGAGGTTCAAAATCACTCCAAAATTAGTCAAAATTTTCTAGAAACAAACTAGGAAGAGTAGCCTGTCATCCAAGGAGCAAATGAGAGCAAAAATTTAAAAAATCGACCAAGAATCAAAAGAAAACAAGATAGGGGTGGAAATCTCATCAAAACCCGCCATAATGAAGAAATCGGGCAAGATAGTACCAAATCGGTGGCCGGAGTTAGACGGGAAGGGTCGTCGGCGAGCTCTGAAGGTCAGAGAAGGTCAAAAACTCGAGGTCGGTGTGAGAGAACGAGTAAAATCCCCAAAACACGGTATAGAAACCTTAAAAACGGTAGAGTAAATCATATGGGCTGATAGAAATATGGCCGTAATTTTCATTACGGCAGTGCCGTAATGTGGTAATCGAAAAACACAGGCCGTAATATCCATACGACAGTGCCGTAAACGTCTGAAAACTCTCAGGTCAAAAATGGACTGGAATTATGGTACCGTATAAATGATTACGGCAATGCCGTAAAAATGAGCAATATTTTTTTTTACGAAATAAAATACGGCATGTAGAAATGTTCACGGTACTACCGTAAAAGTAGTAAAAATCTCGGGAAGATTTTGGAGCAAAAATATGACCAGTAAAAATACTTACGGAAGTGCCATAATGGCATCAAAACTTTCTACTCAAAAACGGACCGAAAATACGGCCTGTAATTTGCATTACAGTAGTGTCGTAATTTTGAATCAAACGTGATTTTACCTACAAAAAGAGAAGAAAACATTAGTGCTAAAAATAAACTAAAATAAAAGAAACTAAGCTAAGTAAGAGTGATTGGGTTGCCTCCCAAGAAGCGCTAATTTAAAGGTCATTAGCTTGACCGTTCTACACTCATATTTGATTGTGGTGGTGCCTTCAATCACCATTCTGATTTCTCCATGTTTTGTTCACCACTTCTAAGTACATAAGGCTCATTCAAGAAACAATGTCTAACTTTACTTAAGATCTTTTTTCCTCTGTCAAGCAATTTTGATCTTCCTTTTCTTCTTCGTCTCTTCTTCTTTTTCTTTATAGAAATTGAATCAGTTTCCTCCTGAAATCCTTTATTCACACACTCAAAAAAAGTGTCAATTTCAATATTACAAGTTTTACCAAATAAATTGTGCACATCACTGACAACATTATCAACTAACTCAATACTACAACATGATCCTGAATATGATGCTTTTTTCAATGAATCGGATAAATCAAACTCAATTATATTTTCACAAATATCAAAAGTGAGTTTTCCTTTCCTAACATCTATGACTGCACCTGCTGTGGCTAAAAAGGGTCTACCAAGTATAATTGGATTCTTATGACTTTCCTCCATCTCAAGAACTACAAAATCTGCTGGTATTTAATACATGCCTATTTGAACTGGAACATTTTCTAAAATACCAACTGGGTACTTTACCAATGAATCAGCGAGTTGCAAAGATATTGAAGTTGGTTTAAGCTATCCCATGTCCAATTTATTGCAAATAGATAATGGCATTAGGCTTACACTAACACCCAAATCACATAAGGCTCGATCAAAAGTCATACTCGCAATAAAACAAGGTATAGAGAAACTACATGGATCCTTTAATTTCGGTGGCACTTTATTCTGGATAATAACACTAAATTATTTAGTAAAAGCCACAGTACCATAGTCCTCTATCTTTCTCTTATTTGACAAATTTTCTTTAAAAAATTTAGCATATGAGGACATTTGAGATAAAGCTTCAATGAATGGAATGCTAATGTAAAGCTTATTTAAAACAACAAGGAATTTCCCAAATTCCTTATCTAGTTTGGCTTGAACTAATTTCTGGGAAAAGGGTATAGGTGGCCAATAAGGTGCAGGAGAACTTGATTTAGAAACATCAACTTGACATGGCTCATCACCTTTATGAGGTGGCAAACTAGTTTGGGACTGCTCATGCACAGAAGATTTTTCCAAGTCTAGTTCATTATCATGTTCATTATTAGGCTCTCTTTCATTGTCCTCAGGTTTCCCTTTAGGTTCATCTAATTTCCTACCACTTCTAGTAATTATAGCATTATAGTGCTCCCTAGGGTTTAATTCAGGTTTAGCAGGTAATTTTCCTGGGGGTCTGTAAGAAGTGCTTACTTGTTGTGCTATTTGATTTTCTAATATTTTATTGTGGGTTGCTAATGATACTATTGGAGAAGCAAGTTGGCTAACCATTCTCTTAAGATCTTCAATTTCCTTATTTTGATTTGTCATGGATTGATTTTGTCAAGTCATAAACTTTTCAACCATAGATTCAACATTAGAATTTTGGGGTTGGTTTTGATTTGGATTTTGCTTTTCTTGGTACCCTCTATTCTCAGTTTGCCCCCCAATATTGTTTTTACTCTTCCAAGATAAATTAGGGTGGTTCCTCCATCCAGGGTTGTAAGTACCAGAATAAGGATCATTGTTTCTACTTTGACTATAACCCCCCAAAGCATTAACTTGTTTAGCACCTTGATTAGCAATGACTTTACATTCTTCAGAATAATGACCATTATTACCACAAATATCACACACTATAGAAGATGAAACTACAGCAATTTGCATTTTAAAAGAATCAAATCTGTTGCACAAAGAATCTACCTTTTCTGCCGAGGTGCGCCAACCACTACTCTCGTTCTTACCTTGAGGAGGTCGATACAACACTCCTCTCTCAGTAGTCCACTGGTTATGATTCAAAGTCACCACCTCCATCAACTTGAAAGCATCTTCAATGGTTCTGCTCATGAGAGCTCCTCCTGCAGCTGCATCAACAGTTAGTTTGGTATTATAAAGGAATCCATTGTAAAGAGTATGAATTATAACCCAATTTTCAAGGCCATGGTGAGCACACTTCCGTTCTAAATCATTAAAACGCTCCCATGCCTCGCTAAAAGATTCGCCATCCCTCTATGCAAAGCTTGTTATCTGGTTTCTCAATTGGATGGTCTTGCTGGGTGGAAAGTATTTCATCAAGAAGGCATTTGATAATTGTTCCCATGTGGAGAAGGTACTGGTAGGTTGAGATTGAAGCCATGAATGCACGCGGTCCCTAAGAGAAAAGGGAAACAATGCTTTGATACAACCTAACGCCTCGCCGTAGCAGGGAGGTCATAACGGTTGTCATTGGGTATGTGATGACCCATATGAGAAGATCAATGGACAGACATAGGATTTGCCCCTTCCTACGGGAAGCTTGATATCCACGGGGCCCCCTATGGTTGCATGACTAGAAGTGTATAGCCATACCCAGGTGAAAGCCTGATTAAGTCATGACCATGAGATTGGGTGAAAACAAAGTGGTGACACACTTTGTCCAATCGGATATCAGTTCGGCAAAGAGACTGTAATGCATCGGTATCTTGTTGCGATGATGGGGATGTCGATGTGATATCCATTCTGAAGACTTGGGTAGCAGCGATGCACTGCTAGGTGCCAATCACTGCTTGTGATGACTAGGTTCATCACTACCAACGTCTGAGGAACCTACAGGGTCGCACAACTTGAACTCGGGTTCTCGCATTGATCGGGTAGCCTATTGATTGAGTTATCGGATAACTCAAATCTGTTTGGGAGAATCCATTAGCACCACTGTGCTATATGAGATGAAAGAAATCATTTGGAGCTAACTTGTTTTTTGGGCCAAGTAGGCCAAATGGGCCCAATGGGCCATTTGGGCCCCATGGGCCCAATAGACCAAGTTGGGCTAATAGGCCAAATGGGCTCAATGAGCAATTTGGGCCAATGGGCCAAGTGGAATGGCGCAAGCAACTTGGAGTGAGCTTGGCGCATTTCCATGAGGTGGACAAACCTAAGTTGGCATCTTCTTAAGGTAGGAAGCTTGGAGCTTCTCACTTGGAGAGGATGAATCTACTTGGGCGAATTGGGCTTTACCTCTTGAAGAGGTGTGTCTCTTCATGAAGAGGTGAATGAACTTGGGCGCATGGGACTTGGAATGGGCGAATTGGGTTGTACCTCTTGAAGAGGTGTGTCTCTTCGTGAAGAGGTTCACCTATTCATGGGTATATAAACCCCCTAGCCCCCCTTTTGTCGGGTTACACTCTCCTCTCCTCTTCCCTTTGTTGCCACTCTTGAGGTATTCGGCCATTAAGAGAGTTGGACTCTCTTCCTTACTTGGTTCAATTCCTGCAAGTTCCTTGGCGCCCTCCTCTCCAAAGTTGGACTTTGGATTTGGTTGATTTCTGTTTGGATCTTGGTGGAGTGCTTCAAGAGTTAGACTCCGACGAAGCTCCACCTCCTCTCCTTGGCATCTCCTCTGGACTCGGCGCAAGTGATTGAGGAAGTCTCCTAAAGGCGTGGATCTTCTTCCCTAGGCTAGCACCGGGCGTGGAAGAAGAGGACTCGAGGTTCGGCTATGTGCGAGACTGCAGAGGGCGCACATTTGGGCGCCTGCATCGCATCCATGATCTTCGTTGCAAGGTATCATCTCCTACTCACCGTGTCGATCTCCTCGCAAGACTTGATCTTCTGGGTTTTTGGGACTGGTCTGTTTCAGGGATTGCTTCCGCTGTGCTTGTCTGTAAAATTTTTTAAAATCCCCGGGGTTTCCCAACAGTGGTATTAGAGCCATCTTGCAAACTCGAACGGTGTTTTATGCTTTGATTGTATGCTCACATGGCATTTGAAATTTTTCAAAAATTTGCATATGCGTATGGATTTTTCTAAGTAGGAAAAATCATAAGTTTTTCGTTCTTAACATCTATTCGATCTCTTTGGTTTTTTTGCTTTCTTCACATGGTGGGATAGACCCACATGTGAGAGAATTAATTTCTCCCCACGCATGTAGGATAGCCTAACAGGTGTTCAAAATTCACATAACCTATAATTTTTCCAAATTCACATAACCTATAATTTTCCAAATTCACATAATCACACATACTGTTCAAAATTCACAAGATCACATATATTGTTAAAAATTCACATGACCCACAAATCACATAATAAATACATAATATTTCATATTCGAATATCACATGATATAGTGTAGTCCTTAGATTTCATGCTGATAAGTTTAATCAAATTTTGCTATATTATCACTCAAGTTTTCTCAAACAATTTCTCAATAATTCAGTTAACAAGCATCCATAAAAATTAACATAAAACCAAAACATGAGATCATACAAACTATCCATAAAATTAACAAAACTAAAACATGTATTCACATAAATTACTTTACAAATTACCACATGTAACATATTAACTACAAATATCAAGATTCGGTTTTCATAAACCATTATCAAGGTCATCAAGGTTTCGGTTTTCATGTTAATTACAAACATCAATTTCGGTTTTCATAAACAATTATCAAGAACATCAAGATTTCGGTTTTCATGTTAACTACAAACATCAATTTCGGTTTAACCATAATTAACAAGAACTTCATACCCAAAATTCAATGATTTAAGGCTACCAAAATTCCTATAAAATACCTTAAATTTCATGTTATCAACTTTCGGATTTCATAAGTAAAATCATCAAAATTTCGGATTATCATGAGTAATTATCAAAGATTCGGTTCCCATGAAGAACATCTTGAATTTGGTTTACATGAAAAATACATCTTGAGTTTCGGTTTTAACATGATAAAAATTCCAATAATTCAATTGTATCAATTCACAAACGCAACCAACTAATAGATCAAATAAGACATTCCACTCACCTCCTAAACCGAAAATACCAAGGTGAAAACTTCCACAAGAATTCGTCTAAGACCTTGGAATGCTCCTAGGAAGACGCCAACAATTGACAAGGAACACCTCCAACACCAAGATGCCGGCCAAAGGAAGAAAAGGAAGAGGAAGAAGAAATTTTCGCCTCCAAGAATCGCCCACTCCTCCTTAGCCGTCGCCCAAGTTTTCTTCAAGCCAAAAAAAATCGCCAAAGTCTCCACCCTAACCAAAATTACCCACTTAAGTTTCGGTTTTTAATGTTTAAACCCTCTAACCCATTAATTCAAAAAGGTTTAACCCATTAATCCCTTAGTTTAAGTGAAAGTCCAATAAGAGTTAAACTAACATCCAATAAGCTAGTTAACTAATTAATTTAACATCCACTAACCCTTCACTTAACGAAATCCATTAAGGATTTAATTAACATCCAATAAGGATTTAATTAACCAATAAGATCTAATTAATTAACCAATAAGGTCTAATTAATTAACCAATAATTTACAACCCATAAATCCTAATTAATTTAACATGAACAACCAATAATAATTTATCATAAATTAATAGCCAATAATCAAACAAATAATTTCTAATTAATTTACAATAAATTAATAACCAAAAATCTCTAGTTAATTAACTATACTTTATCAACCACAAATCTCTGGTTAATTAACTATTAACAACCAATACATAGAAAATATCACAATCAATAATTTTATTTAATTCAACAATAATGCTTACCAGGACTTAAGATCCTTGGATCTTACATTCCTCCCTCCTTATAAAGCTTTAGTCCTCTAAAGCTCAGCATCCATATCATCAAAGAGGTAAGCATAATTTTTCCTCATATCAGCTTCAGTCTCCCAAGTCGCCTCCTCAACCGACTGATTCCCCCAGATAACCTTTACCAAAGGTATAGTCTTGTTCCTCAGGACTTTATCTTTTCTATCAACAATCCGGAGAGGTCTTTCCTCGAATGTCAAGTCACTCTGAATCTGAAGAGGTTCCAACTCCAACACATGAGATGGATCAGGATGATATTTCCTCAAAACAGAGACATGGAACACATTATGCACATGATCCATAGCAGAAGGTAAAGCCAATCGGTAAGCCACTGGACCAACTCTCTCAATAATATCAAAAGGGCCTACAAACCTAGGGCTCAACTTGCCCTTTTTGCCAAACCTCATAACACCCTTAGTAGGCGACACCTTCAAGAACACATGGTCTCCTACCATAAACTCCAAAGGACGACGACGGTCATCAGCATAACTCTTCTGTCTGTTCCGAGCAATTTTCAGCTTATCCTGGATCTCTCTGACTTTATCAGTAGTCTCTTGAACTGCATCGGATCTCAAAATCATCCTGTCACCAGTTTCCTCCCAACACAAGGGAGTCCTACACCTCCTCCCATACAAGGCCTCATAAGGAGCCATCTGAATACTGGAGTGGAAACTATTATTATAAGTGAACTCTATCAAAGATAGATCCCGGTTCCACTCAGAACTCCAATCAACCACATAGGCTCTCAACAAATCTTCTAGAGTCTGTATAGTACGCTCCGTCTGGCCATCAGACTGAGGATGGTATGCTGTACTAAAACTCAGCTTAGTACCCAAACCCTCCTGTAAACTCTTCCAAAATCTGGACAAAAATCGAGAGTCCCTATCAGACACAATATCAACCGGAACTCCATGCAGTCTGACTATCTCATCAATGTACAATCTGGCCAGCCTCTCTAAAGAATAAGTCATCTTAACCGGAAGAAAATGGGCTGATTTGGTGAGTCTATCAACAATCACCCAAATAGCATCATGACCCAATCTGGTTCTGGGCAAACCACACACAAAATCCATACTGATGCATTCCCACTTCCACTCAGGAATAGGAAGAGACTGCAACAAACCCCCAGGCTTCTGGTGTTCGGCCTTTATAGTCTGACAGGTCAAACACCTAGAGACAAAATCAAGCACTTCTTTCTTCATACCCGGCCACCAAAAACTTTTCTTGAGGTCTTGATACATCTTAGTCACACCAGGATGTAGAGAATATTTGGAGTTATGGCTGTCCTCCAATATTTCTTTCCTCAAGCTCGGTTCCTCCGGGACACATACCCTTCCACGAAACCGAAGAATACCATCATCAGACAGGCTAAAATCCTGAACCGCGCCATCAACCAGACTATCCCTGATCTGAACTAATCTCGGATCCACAGACTGCTGATCTCTGATCTTTTGCAACAAAGCAGACTGTACTCTGAGAAAAGCCACATAACCAGACTGAACTTTAGGAGAAACGCTGATCCTGAGATCGCTGAACTCCTGCAGTAACCGCCACTCATTAACCCGTAAAGCAGCTACTGAAGTAACTGGATGTCTGCTCAGAGCATCCGCCACTACATTGGCCTTTCCAGCCTGATACTGAATAGAGAAGTCATAGTCTTTGATCAACTCCATCCATCTCCTCTGTCTCATGTTCAAGTCCTTCTGAGTGAAGATATACTTGAGACTTTGGTGATCAGTGAACAGATCAAACTCCTGACCCAACAAATAGTGACGCCATATCTACAAAGCAAAGACTACGGCCGCCAACTCTAAATCATGAGTAGGATAGTTCAGTTCATACTCCTTCAGTTGTCTCGAAGCATAGGCTACCACAGAACCACTCTACATCAATACACAACCCAACCCTTTGCCAGAAGCATCTGTATAAACAGTAAACCTTTCCCCATCACTAGGAATAATGAGGATCGGTGTACTAGTCAACCTTCTCTTCAGCTCTTGGAAGCTCTCTTCACACTTGTCATCCCAAATAAACTTAGCTTCCTTTCGGTTTAATTTAGTTAAAGGACCCGCCAGCTTGGAGAATCCCTCAACAAATCTCCGGTAATAACCTGCTAAACCCAGAAAACTCCTGATCTCAGTAGCACTAGTCGGTCTTCCCCAATCAAGGATAGCTTGCACTTTAACTGGATCCACAGACACCCCCTGACCAGAAATCACATGTCCCAAGAAGCTGATTTTCTCTAGCCAGAACTCACACTTATTAGCCTTGGCATATAATCGGTTCTTCCTCAAGATCTCGAGTACTCTGCGCAAATCACTGACATGATCTGAGGTAGTCTGAGAGTACACCAAAATATCGTCTATGAAGACTACCACACAAGAATCAAGCAGCTCATGGAATACCCTGTTCATCAAATCCATGAAAACAGCAGGTGCATTTGTCAGTCCAAAAGGCATAACCAAGAATTCGAAATGCCCATACCTGGTCCTGAAAGCAGTCTTAAATATATCCTCATCCTTGACCCTAAGCTGATAATACCCTGATCTCAGATCAATCTTAGAGAACACTGTCGCTCCCTGTAATTGATCAAATAGATCATCAATTCTGGGAAGAGGATACTTATTCTTGATAGTCACTTGGTTAAGCTGCCTGTAGTCTATACACATCCTCAGGGTTCCATCTTTCTTCTTCACAAATAGCACTGGCGCTCCCCAAGGTGAAGCACTAGGCCGAATGTACCCTTTCTCTAACAATTCCTCCAGCTGTTTCTTAAGCTCGGCCAACTCTGAAGTAGCCATACGATAAGGAGCTCTGGAGATGGGTGCCGTACCTGGCGCCAACTCAATGCCAAATTCCACTTCTCTAATCGGTGGCAAGCCTGAAAATTCTTCAGAGAACACATCAGGAAATTCTTTCACCACCTCCATCTGAGTCAGATCAGAAGTAGAATCCTCTTGCAACTTAACATGCGCAAGATAACTCTTGCACCCACTAGCAAGTAACTTCCTGGCCTGCAGGAAAGATATCACATGTGGTCCTTGGTCTGACACTAGACCTCTCACAAAAAGTTGATTCCCATCAAACATATTCAAAGTGATTACTTTCTCAAAGCAATCCACAGAAGCATGATGCGAAGACAACCAATCCATACCTAGAATGACATCATAGTCTTGCATGTCTAGGAGGATTAAATCTACCAGAAACTCATAGCCCTCTACATGCACTACACAATCAGCGCATACAGTGTCTGTAGATAATGATTTTCCTAAGGGAGTACTGACAGACACAACATACTCTAGCATCTTTGGGGACACAGGTAAACATGCAGCAAACTTAACAGATACAAAAGATAAATTTGCACCAGGGTCAAATAAAATACGAGCTAACTGATCAAATACAAATAATGTACCTTCCACAACGGATCGGGAAGCTCGTGTATCCTTCTCAGCCACAGCATACACTCTAGTCTGGACCGTAGGCTTATCTGCGCCTCTAGGTTGCATCTCAGGTTCTTTGCAATCCTTAGCCATGTGCCCTGGTTTCTTACACCTGAAGCATATACCATTCTTCCTATGGCAGTCTTTCACTAGATGTCCCCTGAGCCCACAATAACTACAAGTGATACCGTTTCTTGCATCCTTGGCATCGCTGAACTGCTGCGGTGCATCCCTGGACTGCTGCGGTGCCTTGTAGGAGTAAGGCTTATACCTGCTCTTCTTATAATCTTTATGCCTAGGGTATTTCTTACCCTTGCCGCCACTGCCATGTTGAGGAACCGCCGCCTCAGCTGCAGGAACTACTGTCACGGCAACATGAGATCTCCTCTCAGATATATACCTCTCAATGGTGCGCGCTCGCCCAACAGTTTCAACATAGGTCTCCAAGTGTTGAGCACCAACCTGCTCTCTAATGTCCCATCTGAGACCTCTGAGAAACTTAGTAGCTCTCCTCTTTTCAGTGTTTATCAGATGAGGAGCATACTTTCCCAATTTCGTGAACTGTAGCTCATACTGGTCCACTGTCATATCACCCTGCTCCAGGTGAATAAATTCCACCTCTCGGTCCTCAACCAAGCTATCTGGGAAGTACTTCTCGTTGAATCGAGACAAGAAGTAAGGCCAATCTACAGTCTCATGTCTTTCTTCGGCAAGTCTCACCACGCCTTTCCACCACTCATCTGCGTCAGCACGCATCATATAGGTGGCCAGACATAACTTATCCTCGTCCGAGCAACGCATAACTTGGAAAATCTTTTCCAAGCACAACTGCCAATTCTCTGCATTACTGGATTCTGAGCCCCCATAAAAAGAGCTCGGACCCAGTTTCTAGAATTCACTCACAAGTGAAGCATAGCGCCTGTGAGTGCCCTCCTGAGAGTCATCCCCCACTGCCCGAGTAGTAGTCTGGGGTCTCTCTCGAGTCAGCTGCTGCAAAAGCTGCTGTTGTGCTTCTTGGTGCTGAGTCTGCTGCTGCTGCAGCATCTGAGCTTGCCTTTCTATCATAGCACCTTGTTGCTGAACCATGCCAGTCAGAGCCTCAATAGTTCTCGTGAGGTTCGGGGTCTGCTCGCCCTCATCACTAGCATTTCCTCTGGTTCGCACCATCTTAAATGCCTACACACGCATATCATAGTCACACACATATCATAGTCAGGAAAACAATCATAAACCTAACAGGTGTCTAGCAATACACAAACATGTTTTCCCCCAAACTAAGTTTTAGCTAGCCAACTCCTCTGATACCATTCTGTAACATCCCATATTCTTAACCCCAAACAAATGGCACAATTCACAATAATACAGGATGTTTCATATAAGATCGATCATATGCTAGGTAAAACCGAGTTCAAGAAAAAAACACGATCTGAAAAATTCCATAAATCCACACATACAAATTCACAAAACACAAATCTCATAAGAGTACCTGCCACCACGCAATACTTGCACTAGACATATGCAAGTTACAGTTATATCAAAACCGATTACAATTCATAAAATCCATAAAGGTACCTGCCACCAGGCAATACTTGCACTAGACATATGCAAGTTACAGTTGTATCAAAACCGATTGCAAAAATACACATCAACTTCAATCTCAAAACAAATCCACAAAATCGATTTTATAAACTGACACCAAACACCGAAACCAGGCTGATGCCCGCGGTGCCACAAAAATCAAATTCATAAGACTGCCATAACTGGCAACATACTTCACATAGTTCACATGGTTCACAAAGTTCATATAACTCGTAGGGTTTAGCCACAACCGGCATCATAAGCATAAACACATTAAGGCCACAACCGGCATCATAAATTCAATAAGCATAATTCACAGCATCCATATAATGCTAACTGCGCCCCTGCTCTACACCTGAAAATAGTGAGGGGTGAGCTACACAGCCCAGTGAGTGGATAGTCTAATTGACCATCCAGAACATACACTCAAAAACATAGGCAAATTATTTTTAAAAATCTTTAACAGGATATCATGTCAACATATAACAACAATTCAATGCAAAAGTCATATAAGCAGTCAAATGTACACACTAACATATAATAACCTTAGGTTCTAGAGTTATACTCTAAACCAACCGAACACACATATTCTAACCCAACTAAACATACCAACACATATTTAACCTAGTTGTCCAGCATATTCAGTAGTGACCAATATGGTCTAACCCGGCTTGGCCAAAGCACTGGGAGCCGCATGCAACACATAAACATGGACAGTGAGTGGAATCAAGAGGTGGCCCCCGCCAGGTCACGACGTGGCACTTTGGTCCCTCACCCCATAACACATCAGAGTGACGACATCAAGAGGTGGCCCCTGTCTGATCAAGACATGGCACTTTGGGTCTTATATCACCCCATCACATAAAGAGTAACGACATCAAGAGGTGGCCCCTGTCTGATCAAGACATGGCACTTTGGGTCTTATATTACTCCATCACATAAAAGAGAAATGACATCAAGAGGTGGCCCCTGTCTGACCAAGACATGGCACTTTGGGTCAAATCCCGTTCTCCCAAAAGGTTCCTACTGGACAACAGACACATCTTATTTCATATTTCACATAGGTGAACATATTTCACAAAGGTGGACTCCTAAGTGTCAACTAGACTCTAGGATAGTCATCACAAAAATCACATCGGGCAGGCTGAACATCAACCCCCATCACAATAATCATAATAGGCAGGCTGAACATCAACCTCCTCACATATCACAATACAGGGCTGAAATTCAAACCCTTAACATAACACATAAGGACTATCCCCTTGAGTTCATAGTTACACCTAGCCTTAGTCCTAACCATCACATAATCACATAATTTTCCAAATTCACATAACCTATAATTTTTCCAAATTCACATAATCACACATACTGTTCAAAATTCACAAGATCACATATATTGTTAAAAATTCACATGACCCACAAATCACATAATAAATACATAATATTTCATATTCGAATATCACATGATATAGTGTAGTCCTTAGATTTCATGCTGATAAGTTTAATCAAATTTTGCTATATTATCACTCAAGTTTTCTCAAACAATTTCTCAATAATTCAGTTAACAAGCATCCATAAAAATTAACATAAAACCAAAACATGAGATCATACAAACTATCCATAAAATTAACAAAACTAAAACATGTATTCACATAAATTACTTTACAAATTACCACATGTAACATATTAACTACAAATATCAAGATTCGGTTTTCATAAACCATTATCAAGGTCATCAAGGTTTCGGTTTTCATGTTAATTACAAACATCAATTTCGGTTTTCATAAACAATTATCAAGAACATCAAGATTTCGGTTTTCATGTTAACTACAAACATCAATTTCGGTTTAACCATAATTAACAAGAACTTCATACCCAAAATTCAATGATTTAAGGCTACCAAAATTCCTATAAAATACCTTAAATTTCATGTTATCAACTTTCGGATTTCATAAGTAAAATCATCAAAATTTCGGATTATCATGAGTAATTATCAAAGATTCGGTTCCCATGAAGAACATCTTGAATTTGGTTTACATGAAAAATACATCTTGAGTTTCGGTTTTAACATGATAAAAATTCCAATAATTCAATTGTATCAATTCACAAACGCAACCAACTAATAGATCAAATAAGACATTCCACTCACCTCCTAAACCGAAAATACCAAGGTGAAAACTTCCACAAGAATTCGTCTAAGACCTTGGAATGCTCCTAGGAAGACGCCAACAATTGACAAGGAACACCTCCAACACCAAGATGCCGGCCAAAGGAAGAAAAGGAAGAGGAAGAAGAAATTTTCGCCTCCAAGAATCGCCCACTCCTCCTTAGCCGTCGCCCAAGTTTTCTTCAAGCCAAAAAAAATCGCCAAAGTCTCCACCCTAACCAAAATTACCCACTTAAGTTTCAGTTTTTAATGTTTAAACCCTCTAACCCATTAATTCAAAAAGGTTTAACCCATTAATCCCTTAGTTTAAGTGAAAGTCCAATAAGAGTTAAACTAACATCCAATAAGCTAGTTAACTAATTAATTTAACATCCACTAACCCTTCACTTAACGAAATCCATTAAGGATTTAATTAACATCCAATAAGGATTTAATTAACCAATAAGATCTAATTAATTAACCAATAAGGTCTAATTAATTAACCAATAATTTACAACCCATAAATCCTAATTAATTTAACATGAACAACCAATAATAATTTATCATAAATTAATAGCCAATAATCAAACAAATAATTTCTAATTAATTTACAATAAATTAATAACCAAAAATCTCTAGTTAATTAACTATACTTTATCAACCACAAATCTCTGGTTAATTAACTATTAACAACCAATACATAGAAAATATCACAATCAATAATTTTATTTAATTCAACAATAATGCTTACCAGGACTTAAGATCCTTGGATCTTACAGAGCATACATGCGTCACTTGTAGACTCCTGAGAGAAACGAAAATCTTAGATTTGCGAACGGACGTTGAGGTTCAAAGACATATTTTCTAAGAAACTAAAACTGAAGTTTTATGTTTTCATGAGCATATAGAAAAGCATGAGATGATTGTGCATCGTGTTGTGGTCATAGTCAAGCCCCTTGTATGCCTGTGATGTATTCTGTGTGAGGCCTGCGTGCCACTTTTTCTTTTTGTTTTGTAAATGCACAAAGAAGATTAAGGGCGCATCCCTCTTGAAGCTTACATCTTGGCGCATCAATCATGATAGTGCATCTTGCTTGGTGGCACAAGTAAGGGCTTGGGCGAACCGTAGGGTTCGTGAGCTATCCCTCTTGGCACAAGCATGATGGCGCATCATGCATGGAGGAGCCATCAATGTCTTGGCCGAACCCTTGGGTTTGCGTGCTATGCCTTGATGTGGAGGACCTTGAAGCCGCACTTGAAGATAAAGCTTGGTGGCGGCTAGGTTAGGTCTTGTTGGGGCTTGTCACCTAGGTCAAGCATTGAACATCCTTCGGCATGTGATGGTTCAATGTGTTGATTAGGCTATGACCACATCGCTTGTTTACTGCTTTTAATATCTGCAAAAGCATGCCTGGATGTGTTTTATCATTTTGTTATCACTATAGGATTGCATGCCTGTAATGTTAGACAAAAGATAAAACTAAGAGGATGAGACCTCAAAAACCCTCAAAAATAATATCAAGTCTGTAGCCTTCTGACGCGTAGCCCTCATCAAGCTATCGATCAGTGGTGTTGTGCACTGTTTCCCACCCTTGTGGGACACACCCACTTATCTTTAGAAGGTGTGTGGTGACAATGGTTTCCCCAGTCCAGTTTTAACCTGGGCGTGCCTTCGCAAGGAAACTTGTTGGCCCTGGGCATAACGGTTAGGAATGGACTTGACTAGAAGTTCACATGTGCTAGGCACATGGTGAAAGTCTAGAGGCATCATTGAGAGGTTAGGATTTCATGTTGTATCCAGCCCTCGCTGGACATGAAATGCCCAGACTGTCTCAACAAGGGGAGTTGCTTGGAGCAACCGGCCGGCGCGCCCACCTTAGGAAGCATGGGTCACTTTGTGCATCTCATCCCACCCTCGTGGGACGCGAAGCCTCATGTGGAATAAGGATCCCATCTCACTAGGAAATCTCAGATTTCCCGATTAACTTTGTGGGTTGTCAATTCGATTAAAATAGTGGGAGCCATGATCATTTAATGTAAGTCCAGATTAAATGGTTCGAAGTAGTACTAATCTGCTATCTTGGTTGTTGTAGATCAATGGCTACGAACAATAGTGGTTGGTCACTGCGATCTATCGTAGAAAAGGACAAGTTGGTTGGATCCAACTTGATGGACTGGTATCGGAACTTGAGGATTGTCCTTAAGCTCGAGAGGAAGCTCTATGTCCTTGAGCAGCCTATTCCAGAGCCACTTCCATGCTCGGCCTCAGCGGCTGAGAAGGATGCTTTTGATAAGCATCAAACTAATACTTTGGAGGTTGCTAATTTGATGCTAACCAACATGTCGCCTGAATTGAGAGGGCAATATGAATCTAAGAGTGCTTTTGAGATTATTCATAATCTAAGGCAGCTCTTTGATGAATTGGTTGAGCTCAACCCTCCTAAAGTAGCCATTTAGTGTGGTGAACCGAAAGGTTTGACCAAGGAACTGAAACTAAAGATGGAAAGGATCAGGAATAACAGGTGCTATTCATGTGGAGGGCCACCTAACATGTTGAAGGACATAGTGCGACTTCAGAACGAGGAGAAGAGAAGCTGGGCTTCATCTTCTGGCTCAGGTATTTATGTTACCGAATTCAACCTTTCTATTTCTATGTCATGGATATTGGATACCGCATGCGGAGCTCATATTTGTACAAATATGCAGGGGCTCAAGAAAAGTAGATTGGTGCGGCCTAGGGAGATTGACCTACGTGTTGGAAACAGAGCACAGGTTGCTGCTGTTGCCGTAGGACTTTTGACGCTCTCCCTGCCTTCTGGACTTCAACTAGAGTTAAATAATTGCTATTATGTACCTTCTCTCACTAAAAACATTGTATCTATTCCTTGCTTAACAAGGAAAGGATTTAAATTTCAAATAAAAGAGGACTCTTGTTCTTTTTCATTTGCAAATGTGTTTTATGGGAAGGGTACCTTGTGCAATGGATTATATGTCTTGGACATGGATAACTCTATATGTAACATAAATCAAAAAAGGATCAAACTGAATGGTTTAGTTGGTACGTACCTTTGGCATTGTCGATTAGCCCATATAAACAAGAATCACATTCAATAACTCCATACAAATGGATTATTGGGTTCAAACTCCTTGGAGGAGTTTGATACTTGCGAGCCTTGTTTATTCGGGAAAATGACAAAGGCACCCTTCACCAAGATTGGTGAGAGGGCAGGAGGTTTGTTGGATCTCATACATAGTGATGTGTGTGGGCCATTCAGTAAAGAAGCCAGAGGAGGGCACAACTACTTCATCACATTTACTGATGACTTCAGTAGATATGGTTATGTCTATTTGATGAGACATAAGTCTGAATCCTTTGAAAAATTTAAGGAGTTCAGACATGAAGTAGAGAACCAGCTTGGTAGATCTATTAAGGCTCTTCGATCAGATCGTGGTGGAGAGTACCTGAGCGGTGAGTTCTTTGATTATCTTAGAGAGTGTGGGATTCTATCCCAACTCACTCCTCCTGGAACACCTCAATGGAATGGTGTGTCCGAAAGGAGAAATCAAACTTTGTTGGACATGGTTTGATCTATGTGAGTCATGCAACTCTACCTCCCTCGTTTTGGGGCTATGCACTTGAGACAGCTTCTCTCATACTGAATAATGTTCCATCTAAGAGTGTCTCCAAGATTCCGTACGAGGTATGGAATAGGAGATGACCGAATCTCTCTTTTATTAGAGTCTGGGGATATGAGGCTTATGTCAAACATCAGGATTCTAGCAAGCTAGAACCCAGATCTGATAAATGCGTGTTTATGGGATATCCTAAGGAAACTAAAGGATATCATTTCTATGTTCCCAGCGAGAACAAAGTTTTTGTTGCTCGAGGTGCTGTCTTTCTAGAGAAAGAATTTCTCATGAAAGAAGTCAGTGGGAGTAAGTTTGACTTGGACGAGGTCCAGGTGCAACCAGAAAGACACTGAGGTGGAACCTGAGTCACTTGCACCAGTTGCTGGGCAACCAGAGGCTCAGACACAGGCCTGCGTAGGTCTGGGAGGATTCGTCGTGCACCTGAGAGGTATGGGTCACTGCTGACCCAACACGATGGGATCTTCATCATTGAGGATGAACCCAGGACCTATAATGAGGCGGTCGCTGGACCGGACTCTGAGAAATGGCTTGAGGCCATGAGATCCGAGATGGATTCCATGTCGGCTAACCAAGTATGGGATTTGGTTGAGCTACCTGATGGGGTAAAACCTATAGGGTGTAAATGGGTCTTCAAGAGGAAGACTGACATGGATGGCAATGTAGTTACCTATAAGGGTAGACTTGTGGCTAACGGATTCAGACAAGTTCACAGGGTGGACTATGATGAAACCTTCTCGCCAGTTGCCATGTTCAAATTCATTCGAATCCTGCTTGCTATAGCTGCATATCACGATTATGAGATATGACAGATAGATGTAAAGACAGCGTTCCTTAACGGGAAGCTGACAGAGGATGTGTTTATGACACAACCTGATGGTTTCATCATTCCTGCAGAAGCCAATAAGGTCTGCAGGCTAAAAAGATCCATTTATGGATTAAAGCAAGCCTCTCGAGGTTGGAATCTTCGATCCGATGAAGCAGTAAGAGATTGTGGCTTTATCAAAAGCGAAGATGACGCTTGTGTATATAGAAAATTCAGTGGGAGCTTGGTGATATTCCTGGTCTTGTATGTCGACGACATACTACTCATCGGAAATGACATCCCTAGTCTTCAAGCTATGAAGACATGGTTGGGGAAGTGTTTCGAGATGAAAGACTTAGGGGAGGCCGCCTATATCCTAGGCGTGAGGATCTACCGGGATAGATCCAAGAAATTTCTGGCCCTTAGTCAGAGTACTTACATTGATAAGGTCCTGGAGAGGTTCAGCTTAGAGCAATCTAAGAAAGGATACCTTCCAGTGAGACATGGCCTTATTCTCTCAAAGAGCCAGTGTCCTGTCACACAGGCTGAGAGGGACGACATGAGTCGAGTACCCTATGCTTCGGCAGTAGGTTCGATCATGTATGCAATGCTGTGTACTAGACCAGACGTGGCTTATGCTTGGAGCATAACCAGCAGATACCAATCCAATCCAGGTCTGCAGCACTGGGTGGCTGTAAAGAACATTCTATGTTTCTGAGAAGAACTAAAGAATGGTTCTTGGTCTATGGGGGACAGGAAGAGCTCAGTGTTCAGGGCTACACTGAGGCATCGTTCCAGTCTGACCCTGATGACTTTAGATCGCAGACAGGCTATGTGTTCAGATTGAGTGGAGGTGCTATGAGCTGAGAGAGCTCTAAGTAATCCATTGTAACTGATTCTACGACCGAGGCTGAGTATGTCGTTGCTTCTGAGGCAGCCAAAGAAGCTGTTTGGATTCGGAAGTTCATTTCTGAACTTCAGGTGGTTCCAACTGCTATGGATCCAATTGAGCTCTATTGTGACAACAATAAAGCGATGGCACAGACAAAGGAACCACGGTCTCATAAAAAATCCAAACACATTCTCAGTAGATTTCACCTGATCTGGGAGATCATTGATAGAGGTGATATCAAGATAAGCAGAGTTGACATAGACAACAATCTGGTAGACCCACTGACCATGGCATTGGCACAACAGAAGCGTGTTGGTCATACGAGGGACATGGGGTTGAGTTTTTTCAACAACTAAGTCTAAGTGCAAGTGGGAGATTGTTGGTGTATATGCCCTTAGACCCGTTGTTGGTCTAGTTTGTACTACTTGATATTGATATTTAACATATCATTATGGCATTGTCGTTATTATGCTGTGTTTACATCTGCGATTATGTACATGGATAATAATGTCCCTGGAGACAGATTGTATCTGTGCTCAAACGGTGTGTCCCAAGTCGATTACCTGAGTGGATAAGGGACAGCTCTGGTACATGTGAGACTGGTATATGGGCTGGTTACGCACGGGGTGTTAACGCGGGCATATGGGTATATCAGTGGTGGATATACTGGACCGACCCGCTGTGAGGCTCTGACTTGGTGTCATGAGTTAACCTCATAAGTGACAAGAGATACATTGATCCCTTGACTTGAGGTCATTGACTCTTCTGTATGGTTAGGAACATGCTTTGATACAACCTAACGCCTCGCCGTAGCAGGGAGGTCATAACGGTTGCCATTGGGTTTGTGACAACCCATATGAGAAGATCAATGGACAGACATAGGATTTGCCCCTTCCTACAGGAAGCTTGATATCCACGGGGCCCCCTATGGTTGCATGACTGGAAGTGTATGGCCATACCCAGGTGAAAGCCTGATTTAGTCATGACCATGAGATTGGGTGAAAACAAAGTGGTGACACACTTTGTCCAATCGGATATCAGTTCGGCAAAGAGACTGTAATGCATCGGTATCTTGTTGCGATGATGGGGATGTCGATGTGATATCCATTCCGAAGACTTGGGTAGCAGCGATGCACTGCTAGGTGCCAATCACTGCTTGTGATGACTAGGTACATCACTACCAACGTCTGAGGAACCTACAGGGTCGCACAACTTGAACTCGGGTTCTCGCATTGATTGGGTAGCCTATTGATTGAGTTATTAGATAACTCATATCTGTTTGGGAGAATCCATCAGCACCACTATGCTACATGAGATGAAAGGAATCATTTGGAGCTAACTTGTTTTTTGGGCCTAGTAGGCCAAATGGGCCCAATGGGCCATTTCGGCCACATGGGCCCAACAGACCAAGTTGGGCTAATAGGCCAAATGGGCTCAATGAGCCATTTGGGCCAATGGGCCAAGTGGAATGGCGCAAGCAACTTGGAGTGAGCTTGGCGCATTTCCATGTGGTGGACAAACCCAAGTTGGCATCTTCTTAAGGTAGGAAGCTTGGAGCTTCTCACTTGGAGAGGATGAATCTACTTGGGCGAATTGGGCTTTACCTCTTGAAGAGGTGTGTCTCTTCATGAAGAAGTGAATGAACTTGGGCGCATGGGACTTGGATGGCGAATTGGGTTTTACCTCTTGAAGAGGTGTGTCTCTTCGTGAAGAGGTGCACTTATTCATGGGTATATAAACCCCCTAGCCCCCCTTTTGTCGGGTTACACTCTCCTCTCCTCTTCCCTTTGTCGCCACTCTTGAGGTATTCGGCCATTAAGAGAGTTGGACTCTCTTCCTTACTTGGTTCAGTTCCTGCATGTTCCTTGGCGCCCTCCTCTCCAAAGTTGGACTTTGGATTTGGTTGATTCCTGTTTGGATCTTGGTGGAGTGCTTCAAGAGTTGGACTCCGACGAAGCTCCACCTCCTCTCCTTGGCATCTCCTCTGGACTCGGCGCAAGTGATTGAGGAAGTCTCCCAAAGGCGTGGATCTTCTTCCCGAGGCTAGCACCGGGCGTGGAAGAAGAGGACTTGAGGTTCGGCTGTGTGCGAGATTGCAGAGGGCGCACATTTGGGCGCCTGCATCGCATCCATCATCTTCGTTGCAAGGTATCATCTCCTACTCACCGTGTAGATCTCCTCGCAAGACTCGATCTTCTGGGTTTTTGGGACTGGCCTGTTTCGGGGATTGCTTCCACTGTGCTTGTCTGTAAAATTTTTTTAAAATCCCCGGGGTTTCCCAATAGTTGCACCAAGAAGGAAGAGGGAAGAAGACAACCTACCAAGCTCTAATGCTCCAAGCGTTAAGAGGAAAGGAAGGAAGAAGCTTGCAGATTGATGGAAGGAAGAAGGTTGCTCCCCTCTTCTTGCTCTCGCCCTTGCCCTTTGCTCACGCCTCAATGTGCTCATGCCAATGAGTTGAATCATGAGAGCTCTTGCACATCTCTAGGATATAAATAGAGCAAGGGGCAGTAACACAAGCCTTAAGGGGTGTGCGCAACTCATAGAGAAAGGGGCGGCTAGGATTAGGGTTTGGTGCAATTAGGGTTTGAGGTAAGGAAAGTCTCCAAGACTTTACCATAAACCTCATTCAACTAGTCCATATGCACCCAAAGCTTTCTATACATATCCAAATTGCTTCATGCGCCCCATCCCTTGCCATAGAGGAAAGGTTTCCATCAAGGACAAAGGGCAAGGCGCCAAAGGCTTCTATACGAAGCAAATTGTGCCACTTCTCCCCATTATAACCATAAGCGCCTAGGGGAGAAGTTTCCCCCCCCCCATTATACCCTTTTAGCCTCTCATCTCTTCATGAGAACTTGTTATTGGGCCTCATTGGATAATGAGCAAGCCCAAACTTCAATGCATGGATTGATTAAGTGATTGGATCTAATCCAATGCAACCCTAATCCAAATGTGACCAACCATGGTCAAATACCGTTTAACTTGCCAAAAATGAAGTTTGGCTCCAATAACATTCTTCCATCTCATCAGGCCCATTGGCGCTGATGAAATCTCCCAAATAGATCCGAGTTATCCAATAACTCGATCATCAGACTTCCCGATCAATACGAGAACTCGAGTATCAAGGTGTGCGAACCTGTAGGTTCCATTGACGCTGGCAGTGCTGACCAAAGGTCATCACAAGCAGTGAGTGGTACCTAGTAGTGCATCACTACTACCCAGGTCATTGGAATAGATATCGACATCGACATCCCCATCATCACAACTAGGTACAGATGCATTACAGTCTCTTTGCCGAACTGATATCCGATTGGACAAGTGTGTCACCACTTGTTTTCACCCAATCACATGGCTATGACTAAATCAGGTTCTCACCTGGGGATGGCCATAAACTTTCAGTCATAGAACCATAGAGGAGCTCCATGGATATCAAGGTTCCCTTAGGAAGGGGCAAATCCTTTGTCTGTACATTGACCTTCTCTAATGGGTCGTGACATGCTCAATGACAACCATTATTACCTCCCAACTACAGTGAGGTGTTAGGTTGTATCAAAGTATGTCCCTAACCATATAGAATGGCCAATAAGCTAAAGTCAAGGGATCAATGCATCTCCTATCACTTGTGAGGATAACTCATGGCACCAAGTAATTGCCTGACAGCGGGTCTATCCAGTATACCACCACTGATATACCCATATGTCTGCATTAGCACCTTTTGCCTAACCAGCTCATATACCAGTCTCTTAAGTACTAGTGCAGTCCCAGATCCACTCAGGTACATCGTCTAGGGATAACTATTTGAGCACAGATCCAATCTGTCTTCTGGGGCATTACCATGTAAGTACACAATTGCAGATGTAGACAAACATAGATAATGACAATGCCAGAAAGATAGATAAATATCAGAGTTAAGTAGTACGAAGATGGACCAAAACTAGGTCCTAGGGCATATACACCAACAATCTCCCATTTGCACTAAGACCTAGAGGTTGAGGAATCTCAACCCCATATCTCTAGAGTAACCATCATCCTTCTGCTGCGCCAAAGCCTTGGTCTATGGGTCTGCCAGATTGTTCTATGTGTCAACTCTACTAATCTTGACATCACCTCTATCAATGATCTCTCTGATCAGGTGAAATCTCCTGAGTATGTGTTTGGACCTTTGATGGGACCGTGGTTCCTTAGCTTGTGCAATTGCCCCATTGTTGTCACAATAGAGCTCAATGGGATCCACTGCACTAGGAACCAACTGAAGTTCAGAAATGAACTTCCTTATCCAAATAGCTTCTTTGGCTGCCTTAGAAGTGGCCACATACTCAGCTTCAATTGTAGAATCAGCTATGGTGGATTGCTTGAAGCTATTCCAGCATACAGCACCTCCATTCATCTTGAACACATAGCTGGCCTGCGATCTAAAGTCGTCAGGGTCAGACTGGAACAACGCATCAGTGTAGCCCTACATACTGAGGTCTTCCTGTCCTCCATATACCAAGAACAGATCCTTAGTTCTTCTCAGATACTTAAGGATGTTCTTTACAGCCACCTAGTGCTGCAAGCCTGGATTGGATTGCTATCGGCTGGTTATGCTCACAGCATAAGCCACATCTGGTCTAGTACACAACATTGCATACATAATCGATCCTACTGCCGAAGCATAGGGCACTCGACTCATGTCATCCCTCTTAGCCTATGTGGTGGGACACTAGCTCTTTGAGAGAGTAAGGCCATGTCTCACTGGAAGGTATCCCTTCTTGGATTGCTCCAGGTTGAACCTCTCCAGGACCTTATCAATGTAGGTACTCTGACTAAGGGACAGGAGCCTCTTGGATCTGTCCTGGTAGATCCTCACACCTAGGATATAGGCGGCCTCCCCTAAGTCTTTCA
Source organism: Costus lasius (assembly GCA_027563935.2). Lineage (NCBI taxonomy): Eukaryota > Viridiplantae > Streptophyta > Magnoliopsida > Zingiberales > Costaceae > Costus > Costus lasius. The sequence continues at coordinate 55,429,297 of CM050454.1, read as the reverse complement.
TCTCGAACCACTTCCCTAACCACGTCTTCACAACTTGAAGACTAGGGATGTCGTTTCCGATGAGCAGTATGTCATCGACATACAAGACCAGAAAAGTCACCAAGCTCCCACTAAATTTTCTGTATACACAGGCGTCATCTTCACTTTTTATAAAGCCATAATCTCTTGCAGCTTCATTGAACCGAAGATTCCAACTTCGAGATGCTTGCTATAATCCATAAATGGATTTCTTTAGCCTGCAGACTTTATTGGCATCTATAGGATGGATGAAGCCATCAGGTTGTGTCATGTACACATCCTCAGTCAGCTTCCTGTTAAGGAACGCTATCTTCACATCCATCTGCCATATCTCATAGTCATGATATGCAGCTATAGCTAGCAGAATCTGAATGGATTTGATCATGGCAATCGACGAGAAGGTTTCATTATAGTCCACCCCGTGGACTTGTTTGAATCCCTTAGCCACTAGTATACCTTTATAGGTAACTATGTTACCATCCATGTCTGTTTTCCTCTTGAAGACCCATTTACACCCTATGGGTTTTACCCCATCAGGCAACTCAACCAAATCCCAAACCTAGTTAGCTGACATGGAATCTATCTCGGATCGCATGGCCTCAAGCCATCTCTCGAAGTCCGGTCCACTGACCGCCTCATCATAGGTCATGGGCTCATCCTCAATGATGAAGATCCCATCATGTTGGGTCAGCAGCGACCCATACCTCTCAGGCGCACGATGAAACCTCCCAGAACTACATGGGGCCCATGTCTGAGCCTCAAGTTGCCTAGCAACCGGTGCAGGTGGCTCAGGTTCCATCTATGTGTCTTGTGGTTGCAGTCTTTTGAGATGATCCACATTCCCAATCATCTTGAGAACATGGGATCTCACTGGTGCACCTTCAGATAACTTGCACCGAAGGACTGCTTTGGTAGTGTCATATCTCTCAGTTCTAGCTTGAGCCTCGAACATCTGTTTCAAATGAGTAATCATCTGAAAAGCGTTATGCTCCTCATATTGCACATGAAGTTTAGGTGCGATGGTGGCTAGCATGAGACATGATACCTCCAAAGAGTCATCCAGATGCTTTCTAACAACATCCCTATCTGCCGTTCGGGCATTAGGCATAAGAGCCGTAGGAAGAGGTTGCTCAAGGACATACAACTTCTTCTCGAGCTTGAGGGCTATCCTCAAGTTCTGATGTTAGTCCATAAAGTTGGTTCCAACCAACTTATCCTTATCAAGGAGTGATCGCAGTGTCAATCCGCTATTGTTCGTTGCCATTGTTCTACAACAACCAAGAAACAGTAGATTAGTACTACTTCGAATCATTTAAATTGGACTTGTTTTAAATGATTATGGCTCCTACTATTTTAATCAGATTCACAACCCACAAAGTCAACCCAGAAATTTAAGATTTCCTAGTGAGATGGGATCCTTATTCCACATGAGGCTATGCGTCCCACGAGGGTGGGATGAGATGCACAAAGTGGCACATGTTTCTTAAGGTGGGCATGCATGCCGATTGCTCCAAGCAACTCCCCTTGTTGAGACAGTCTAGGCATTTCATGTCCAGCAAGGGCTGGATATAGCATGAAACCCTAACCTCTCAAAGTCGCCTCTAGAGTTTCATCATGTACCCAGCACATATGAAAATATAGTCAAGTCCATTCCTAACCGTTATGCCTAGGGCCAACGAGTTTCCTTGCGAACGCACGCCCAAGTTAAAACTGGACTAGGGAAACCTTTGCCACCACGCACTTTCTAAAGATAAGTGAGTATGTCCCACGAGAGTGGGAAACAGTCACAACTCTACTGATCGATAGCTTAGTGAGGGGTACGTGTTAGAAGGCTACTAGACTTGATATTTTAATTGAGGGTTTTTGTTTAAGGTTTCGTTAGTTTTATCTTATGTCTAACAATATAGCCATGCAATCCTATAGTGATAACATAACGATAAAACATCACAAGCATGCTTTAGCAGATACTGAAAAAATAAAAGAATGATGTGATCATAAGGAGGTTCAACTCTTGACCTAGGACTCAAGCCCCCAAAAACTAGACCTATCCTAGCCGACTTCTAGCTTAGTCTTCAAGGTTGGCTCCAAGGTCCTTTTTTCCATAGTTTAGCTATCAAACCCTAGATGTACCCTAAAGGAGTACCATCATGGGTTCGGCCAATGCCATGGGCTTCCTCCAAAGAAGGTGTGCCACCATGCAAGGGGCCAAGATAGCTAGCTCACAAACCCAAAGGGTTCTTCCATGCTAACTTGCGCCACTTAGCATGCATGCGCCACCAAGGGAGATGCATGCGGCAATCATCCAATGTTGTATCCCCTAATCTTCATCTTGAGCAATTTTACAAAATAAAAGAAAAAGATGGCACGCAGGCCACACATTGATACATCATAGGCATGCAAAAGGGGCTTGACTTTTGACCATAGCATTATGCACAACCAAGATATTTACTCATGCAATTCTACATGCTCATGAAAAATATAAAATCTGAAATTTTACTTTTTCATAAATCAAGTCTCTTTTCCTCATCTTCTTATCACAAATCTTTTGGTTATTTGCAATTAACTTTTCATGGTGATTTCATAGATCCTTTCGGCTAGCAATTTTGTCAAATCAAGAGACCCGGCCAGTCCGAAGACACAATGCCCGTCCTACATGACAAAACTATGTGTGCCTTTGATCTTTAAATCAAGCAAGAAAAATAACCGAAAAATCCAAAAGAGATTGACAAGATGATGGGAACAAGAAACCCTAATTTTTCCTACTTAGAAAAAATCATGCGCTATGTGATCTTGCAATTTGTGAATATTGAGATATGGCATGTGAGCATGGAAAAGCATGAAATTACATAGTTCGAGTCTTGCAAGTCCCTCTGATACCACTGTTGGGAAACCCCAGAGATATTTTATAATTTTTCAGAGTCATAACAATACATACACATTGCACAGCGGAAGAATATCCCGGAAATAGGCTAGTCCCAAAAACCCAGTGAAGATCGTCAAGCGAGGGGGTCGACACGATGAGATAGAAAATACCTTAAAGCAAGACAAGGCCAATGTCGAGGTAGGCGGCCATGCGTGTGAAGAGTCCCCTTCAAGGGGGAGCGCAAGGGGTTGAAACCCTAAAGGGGGCGCATGTAATTTCCAAGGGGTTTCAACATGAGATCGCATGTAATATATGTTCATATGATCAACCTTAAGGAATGTGGAGATCGAAAGAAGATCATACCAAAGCCATCTATTTGGATGGTGTCTTGGAAGCAAAGATCGAAAGGGATCTTCTCCAAAGATGACGCACACAAGATGAGGAATGGCTTCTCCTTGTCGTCTTTGTGCTAGCAAAGCTTCAAGGGGTCCTTTGCGTGGAGGAAGTTTTTGAGATGCGAGAACAAGCTTCTCCTTGGACGAAAAACCTTCCCTTCTTCTCGTCAATCCTTCTCTTACGAGAGTGCAAGCAAGCCACAAGAGAAGAGGGGAACGTATTTGCGTTTTGGCGTTGAGAGGAATCGGCATTGATGACTTTCCAAAAATGGAACATCATTAAGCCATGCGCTCATGCCAACCCAAAAACGCTTACTAGCATTGAACCAAGCGTTCACCTTTGTGAACCGGTTCAAGCCAAAACGTCCCAATCGAATTTGGTTCATAAACCAAATCAAAATAGCTCAAGCCATTTGGTCTAGACCATAGTAAACCCTAAGGTTACAGATCTAACCGTTCATCTCTTTGATGCTCTTGATCTCACTGATCCAACATCAATCCTCTCGATCGAAGCTTACCGATCTCAAGCCCTAATCAATCAAACATGATCAGACCAGATCTCACTTACAATCAGAGTTTAAACTCCTTTAAACTGAACCCAAACAATTCAGTCCACACGATCTGACTTAAGCAAGCCATATCATCAAATTGTGCGACCCTAAGGGTTTCCTTTAAATGTCGGTAACGATAACTTACGTTATCACGATCAGTGAGGGGTATCTAGCAACACATCACTGTCTCCCGATATAAAGGAAAGAGTCTTCCAAGACTACACCCAAACCACAGCACAAGTGTGAATCCACTTCACTAGGCATACATGTTTCCTTTGCCACTGGATGTTCTTATTGGACAAGCGTGTCAAGCCTGTAGCTCCAATATGATGAGCATGATTAGATCAGATGAACATAGTCACCTGGGTATGGCCATACACTTTCTCAATCATCTCATTTAAGGGGGCCCCTTTAGAACATCACACTCCAATCAAGGAGACGGCAATCCTATATCTATCACTAGTGTCCTAACCTGACTCATGATCATTATCCAAGATAGTCTATAACCATTATGTTTCAAATGACATTGAACTACCTCAAAACAATGACAATCATCATTTAGAAACACAAGTGATCTCAAGTCAGAGGACATGTGCCACTTGTTGCATACAAGGATTATTCACATTGTGACAAGCAATTGAATATCCTAGTAGGGTCTGTCCAGTACATCCAATGCACCCATGAGTCTACATCTTATTCCATGCTCGAAGCATCCTATAAGATTAGAACACATATTAGTCTCAATCATATCAAGGCTGTCTCATGTTCACCAAGATATCTCGACTAAGGACATTACAGCATGTCAGCCTAGCTGAACAGCATTGAGACATTATTCAGAAGCACACTTATTGCAGCAGACAATGTAACATACTGAATAACAACCATTGCCTTTATAAACATAAGAGTTTATACATGATACTGATACAATCCCAAGGCCTCAAACATTAGCCTTTAAGGGCATACCCCAACAGCGTGCGCCCTCTGCAGTCTCACACACATGGATGCCTCGAGTCCTCTTCTTCCATGCCCAGTGCTAGCCTCGGGAAGAAGATCCAAGCCTTTGGGAGACCTCCACTTTACTTGTGCCAACTTCTAGAGAAGTTGCGCCAAGAAGGAAGAGGGAAGAAGACAAGCCGCCAAGCTCCAATGCTCCAAGCATCAAGAGGAAAGGAAGGAAAAAGCTTGCGGATTGATGGAAGGAAGATGGTTGCACCCCTCTTCTTGCTCTCGCCCTTGCCCTTTGCTCACGCCTCTTGATGTGCTCACACCAATCAGTTGAATCATGAGAGATCTTTCACATCTCTGGGATATAAATAGAGCAAGGAGCAGTAACACAAGGCTTAAGGGGTGGCCGCAACTCATAGAGAAAGGGGCAGCTAGTGTTAGGGTTTGGTGCAATTAGGGTTCGAGGTAAGGAAAGTCTGCCAGACTTTAACATAAACCTCATTCAACCTATCCATATGCCCCCAAAGCTTTCTATACATGTCCAACATGCTTCATGCGCCCCATCCCTTGCCATAGAGGCAAGGTTTCCATCAAGGACAAAGGGGTAAGGCGCCAAAAGCTTCTATAAGAAGCAAATTGTGCCACTTCTCCCCATTATGCCCATAGGTGCCTAGGGCATAAGTTTTCTCCCCATTATACCCTTTTTGATGGCTTTTCAAAATTCAATGGATGGTTTGATGCGCAAGCAAGAAGCATGAGGCCAGCCTTCGCCCACAACAAATGCGCCAGAAAAGACAGCTCATTACCAGCCCCAATGCCGTTAAGACCTTGCCAATTGGGGACCACTAAAGAAGGAAATCATTCAAGACAAATTGCGCCACCCTTTTGTCTCTCAAATTCAAAGATTCTCTCTATTTTTGTAAGGAGCGCAAGGGAGCATTTGACAATCCTATCCAAGCTCTCCTCTTCACCTATAAATGTACCCCCCCCCCTCTCGCATGTATTCTCAACTTTGGATGAAATAATATTGTCTATTAGTTTCCTAGGTTAATTACTTGTGTTAGTGTTAGAATTCTCCCTATAGACGAGCCATCATCTTCTTCCAACCTTCCCACCGAGACTCCAAGAAGGACTCCTCCCCTTCTTAAGGGCGCAACCTCAAGGAGAGCACCTCTTCATCCTCGGTTTGGAGTAAGAAGAAGACAATCCCCCTCTCGGCATCATGGAGTCTTCATGCTATTCAGCTAAGTCTCTCTCCCTAGTCTTCTCTCTTTGTTTCAAGAACATCTTCCTACACTAATTTTGAGTTTTATCTCAAAGCTTGCGCAAGGAGTGGAACTAGAAGGGGCGCACCCCTTTCTTCTCTCTTCTCCCCCTTCTCTTTAGTAACCTAGGATTAGCGAGGGAATTTGTGAGGCTTAACCTCACCCCTTGATCTTTCTTTTGTATTAAAATCCGTGACTTGTACGAATCTGTCTATGAATGTTTGTAAGCTCCACCCTACACCTTCCATCAGAGTAGGACCAGTGAAGAACGGGAAGCACAGCCCTTCGATTCTCAAGGGCTGCACTGTAAGTTTACTTCCTGCATTTACTACTTTCTAGTGTAATTCTTATTTACAGTTCTTAGTTAAACTCGGTTTTCTCTTATATATATAATACAAAAAAAATTAGTTTCTCAAACCTCGTTAGCATAACATCAGTTTTTCCCTACTACTTAGCTATTTATCAAAACCGGTTTTCAAAGACGTTGTTTGAATGCTTTAGTTTCCCGTCCTACATCACTTTTAGCCTCGCATCCCTTCATAAGAACTTGTTATTGGGCCTCGTTAGATATTGAGCAAGCCCAAACTCCATTGCATGGGTTGATTAAGCAATTGGATCCAATCCAATGCCACCCAAATCCAAATGTGACCAACTATGGTCAAATACTGGTCAACCTGCCAAGAATGAAGTTTGGCTCCAATAACATTCATCCATCTCATCAGGCCCATTGGCGCTGATGAAATCTCCCAAATAGATCCGAGTTATCCAATAACTCGATCATAAGACTTCCCGATCAATACGAGAACTCAAGTATTAAGGTGTGCGACCCTATAGGTTCCTCTGACGCTGGTAGTGCTGACCAAAGTTCATCACAAGCAGTGAGTAGCACCTAGCAGTGCATCGCTGCTACCCAAGTCATTGGAATGGATATCGACATCGACATCCCCATCATCGCAACTAGGTACAAATGCATTACAGTCTATTTGCCGAACTAATATCCAATTGGACAAGTGTGTCACCGCTTGTTTTCACCCAATCATATGGCTATGACTAAATCAGGTTCCCACCTAGCTTTGGTCATACACTTTCAATCATAGAACCATAGAGGAGCTCCATAGATATCAAGCTTCCCTCGGGAAGGGGCAAATCATTTGTCTGTACATTGACCTTCTCATATGGGTCGTGACATGCTCAATGACAACTGTTATTACCTCTCAACTACGGCGGGGTGTTAGGTTGTATCAAAGCATGTCCCTAACCATATAGAATGGCTAATGACCTCAAGTCAAGGGATCAATGCATCTTCTATCACTTGTGAGGATGACTCATGACACCAAGTCATTGCCTCATAGCGGGTCTATCTAGTATATCTACCATTGATATACCCATATGTTTGCATTAGCACCTTGTGCCTAACCAGCCTATATACTAGTCTCACAAGTATTAGAGCTGTCCCATATCCACCCAGGTACATCGACTGGGGACAACTATTTGAACACAGATCCAATCTGTCTGCAGGGACATTACCATGTAAGTACACATTCGCAGACGTAGAAAAACATAGATAATGACAATGGCAGAAAGGTATATAATAAATATTAGAGTTAAGTAGTACAAAGATGGACCAAAACTAGGTCCTAGGGCATATACACCAACATCTTCAAGAGGAGATCCTCCAAACTGATTTTGCTGGATCATAGACAAGAAAGCAGGCTTGATTTCAAATTTGTTAGCCTCTATAACTGGTCTAGTAATGCTAGAGTGAATCTCTTGTGGATTAGGAGCTGCATAGTCCCTAAGTGATCTTCTTTCTTCCATGACTACTTCTCCTTGCTATTTCCCTTCAAATCTAAGTAAGAGTTTTATTTGTCTCAGGGTCTAAAGGAACTAGAGGTCCTGATATAAGATTCCTGCTCATGCAAAGTAGATGGATCAAATAAACTCAATATAAGCAGAAAAATAGAAAATAAACAGAAAATAAAACCTAGTCTAGGAATACTTTCAATATCTTCAATATTGACAAAAACTAAGGTCCCTGGATACTCGAAGTAATAAAAAGATATCGAACCACAGAGTCCTCGTTTGTCAAGCACTGAATAATCGATTTCTCACTAGCTAGGCAATGGAAAATGACAAAAGTAAATGATCGAAAAGTGTATGAAATATCAGAGAGAGAAATTGGGACTAGGGTTTCATCCACCTTAATTCCAATGACTAGATATATATAAGTGTTCGTCAGTCTAATTTTATTATGATAAAGATCTAATTTACTTATATATAATCATCTCGCTTTCGCGCAAACAATTTACAAAGAACCAATCCTTACTTTCGCACAGGATCTATTCAATGTTAAAGATGAGTAAATCATTCACAAATAACTCAAAGATCATATTCGTGCATCCAAATCCCAAGTCAATCATCTCAAGTGAAAACTACATACTTTCATACTATAATTTTCATAGGTTCTACTTAAGGTTCTCCAACGATCCGATACTTGATTTCTCATAGCATCATCATGTTTATTTCAATAACTCAATCCTAGATTCTGATTATCAACATGGCAATATACTTCTAAAATCAAGAAATAAGAACAAACCTAATTTCTTACGATGAGTTCCTAACAATCAATTATAGGGTTCCGAGTTTTTGCAAATCACTTTTTAGTCCATATCATAAAAACTCTAAATCATGCTGGTAAAATGAATCTATGGAGAATTAAAGGCAATCATCACATAAGTAGAATTATCATATTAAAATTATCTTGACGAAATAAAGGTCATCTATTCATAAGAAATTATGGGGTTTATACCCCATGTCCCATGAAGTGTTTAAGCTAGCATAGTTGAAGGATTACAATAAACCATAGTTTCAAAGGATTTGAAATCAAAAGGAAAGAGGAAATCAAATAACAGCACGGCTGTAATTTTCATTACAACCGTATTTTTACTCTAGAAGGAGAGATGAACAGTGCTCGCGACGCTTCCATTGTCGATTTCTCCTCTGATCGATCCCCTTTTGCTCTAAAACTTATGGAGTATTTTCTCCTCCTCTAGGCGCAGCTTCACCTCAAATTTCTCGACCGGAGGTGCACTATACGTTTCCCGGCGGTGAAACCTAGGGCGACGGTGAAATTCTTGATTTCTCTCCCGATCGTGGATGAAAATTGGGGCTTTTCGTGTGCCTCTCCTCTCCTCGATCTCATGAGTATTCATCTTTTTACGGATTTAAAATTGATGGTCTGGATCGTCCGCAATCATCCGCGCAAGAATTGGGCTTCAAATAGTCTGTGAAAATCGCAAGTCAATGTCATAATTACGGCCGTGTTTTTGATTACGGTAGTGTTGTAATTTCTGCAAAGTTTTCTATACAAAAATCGATCAGGATTATGGCCCGAGATATTCATTACGGTAGTGTCGTAATTCTTGTAAATCTTTCAAGTCATAATTGGACTGAAATTATGGCCCATAATATTGTTTACGGCCGCGCCGTAATATGTGTTAAACTTTCTATAAAAATCACCCCAAATTACTGCAGTGCTCGTAAATTACAGTAGTGCCGTGGTTTGTTCTATAGGTTCAGTGAAACCATGGTACTGTAATATTAATTACGGCCTAGCTGTAATTTGGTCTGAAGCCTTGATTTGCGTGAAAATTGACATATAATATCTTCTTGATGATGGTGATTCTTCAATGCATCTGAATTTGCTTGAAAACGCCTTAAAATAGTGCATTTTTATCTGAAAATCATGAAAAACCAAAAAAGGTGTGGATTCCACAATATTTGATAAATAAGGCATAAAAATAAGCAAAATAGCATAAATTTGACATAAAAAGACCTATTCAATGGCACAAAATTTACTATAAATTTTTGTGTCATCACGCAAGCATCCTCATCCATCTCTTCCATAGCTGCAAGCTTTGTTCCTTCTCTTCCTCTTATGCAAGCTATAGGAGAGCTTGGCGGCACCATCTCCCTCCTTCTTCCTCTTGGCACTTATTTCCTAGAAGGTGGCACAAGTTGTGTTGAAAGACTCCAAAGGCTTGGATCTTCTTCCCAAGGCTAGCACCGGGGGTGGAAGAAGAGAACTCGTGGGATCCGTGTGTATGAGACTATAAAGGGTGCACACTTGGGCACCCTTAAGGCTAATGTTTGAGGCCTTTGGGATTGTAACAGTATCATGTAATAAACTTTTATGTTTATAAAGGCATGGTTGTTATTCAGGTTGTTACCTTGTCTGCTGCAATAAGTGTACTTCTGATTAATGTCTCAAAGCTGTTCAGCTAGGCTGACAGGCTATATGTCCTTAGTCGAGATATCTTGGTGAACATGAGACAGCCTTGATATGATTGAGACTAATATGTGTTCTAATCTTATAGGATGCTTCGAGCATGGAATAAGATGTAGACTCATGGGTACATTGGATGTACTGGACAGACCCTACTAGGATATTCAATTGCTTGTCACAATGTGAATATTCCTTGTATGCACTAAGTGGCACATGTCCTCTGACTTGAGATCACTTGAGTTACTAAATGATGATTGTCATTGTTTTGAGGTAGTTCAATATCATTTGAAACATAATGATCATAGACTATCTTGGATAATGATCATGAGTCAGGTTAGGGCACTAGTGATAGATATAGGATTGCCGTCTCCTTGTTCAAGGAGTGTGATGTTCTAAAGGGGCCCCCCTTATATGAGATGATTGAGAAAGTGTATGGCCATACCCAGATGACTATGCTCATCTGATCTAATCATGCTCATCGTATTGGAGTTACAAGCTTGACCCGCTTGTCCAATAAGAACATCCAGTGGCAAAGGACACTTGCATGCCTTGTGAAGTTGATTCACACTTGTGCTGTGGTTTGGGAGTAGTCTTGGAAGACTCTTTCCTTTATATCGGGAGACAGTGATGTGTTGCTAGATACCCCTCACTGATCGTGATAACGAAAGTTATCGTTACCGACATTTAAAGGAAACCCTCAGGGTCGCACAAATTGATGATATGACTTACTTAAGTCAGATCGTGTGGACTGAATTATTTGGGTTCAGTTTAAAGGGATTTAAACTCTGATTGTAAGTGAGATCTAGTCTGATCATGTTTGATTGATTAGGGCTTGAGATCGGTAAGCTTCGATCGAGAGAGGAGATGCTAGATCGGTAAGATCAAGAGCATCAGGAGATGAACGGTTAGATCTTGAGCCATTAGGTTCATAGAAGGTCTAGACCATATATTGGCTTGGCTTGGTTTGATTTTGGTCTATGAGCCAAATCGAATTGAACCAAAGAATGAACCGGTTCACTATGTGAACGCATGGTTCATGAAGGAAGGCGTTTTGGCGTTGGAACATGGCTTCATGACTTTCCATTTTGGGAAGTCATGTAACGCCATTTTTGATGTTATCGCCTAAACGCTTTTGCTCACTTGTGATTGACGTTGCTTGCTTGCCATCTCGTGTGGAAGAAGGTGAATGACAAGGGAGAGCTCTCGGCCAAGGAAGCATCTCAACCTATCCCTTCCATTCGGCAAGGACTCTTGAAGATCTTTGCTAGCACAAAGATCAACAAGAAGAAGTCATCCCTCCTTCTTGTGTGCGTCGCTTGTGGAGAAGATCTATCTTGCTCTTTGCTTCCAAGCCGCCTCCTTCCCATGGCTATGGTAACGAATCTTTCATTTGTTGTTTAAGTTGATCATATGAAAGTATAGCATGCGATCAAGTTTAAACCCTAATTCCGCTGCTAAAACAAAGAAGACCACTTGCGCCGTCTATAGGGTTTCGCTCCCCCTTGAAGGGGACCCCTCTAAACCCTTCAATTGGTATCAGAGGTAGGATCTATACTTGTTCATATGATTGCTTGCGCATCTAATGTGTAGATCATCATGTTTGATCCATGTATATGCTTATGAGTAGATCTAATGATGGTTGATCACATGCCGAAACCTGCATGCTAGTTTAGAACTTAGATGTATGTTTCTTCATGATTTGCGCATGTTATATGTTTCTTCATGATTTGCGCATGTTGTTGTGTTGGCGCATGTTAAGTATGTTGAATGGTATTTCATCAAAACTTATACCTACTTGCGCGCAAACAATTAGATCTATATGCATCTACTATAAACCCTTAGACGGGTTGATGGGGTTGAAAGCATACTCTAGGTTAGATCCAATAGTCTGATCAGACCATCTGACAGCCTAGATGGGTTGACCAGATAGCACCTGTGCGAAAGCACGAGGTGGCTATAGGTTGACTGCATCACAGGCGTGTAGCGAGGTCTGGTTGAGACAGCAATGAACACACATGAGTTAGGCCCGGGGTCACACCTGCTTGCCAGATCTCATGAAGGTTGTTCAGCCCTTGGCGCATGCATGGTTGACCATCAGGTCAACTCGAGTCAGTTAGGACTTGGTGCATGCAAGGGCAAGGATCTAACTAGATTGATGAGTGGATCCCTATCAATGGACCGTTGTAAGGTTGTAGGGCACATAAGAGAATTAAAATTGATGCCAATGGGGTTTTCAAAATTTTATTTTCTATGTAATGGATCACATGATGATTGGTTGATGCCATGATGCCTGTTTATTTAATCTTATGTGGGTTGCCCTATTGTGTGCTGTGCTGGGGCCTGCGTGCCTGGTTAATTATAAATTAATCTTATTTTGTGATCTGCGAATCACATTGTTTTTAATTTATTGTATAATTGACCTGCGAGTCAAGCTTGTCTAGATAGATCAAAATGTATTCTGATTAGACAAGAGCACAAAAGCACACATCGCAGAGGCGCATTCAGCTGGTGGCGCACCTGAGGTGCTCTTGGCGCTAGGGCCCTGGGTTGGACCAGATGAGATGCAAAAGTCCCAAGAAGAGCAAGTGAAGACTTAAGTATCTTAAGGTCTTACTTAGGCTTTGGGCTTTTACCACATAAGATCAGCATGCTTTCTTTTTATTCGTTATATAATTAGAACTGCATGAGTTTATCTTCTGCTATAGCCATAGGATTTGCCTGATAGTAAGAAGATAAAAGGCCGTTAAAATCCAAACGCTAAAAATATCAAGCTCGTAAGCCTTCTGACGCGAAACCTCACTGTTCTGACTATCGTTGGAGCCGTGTTGTACCCACTCAGTGGGCACGTCCATCTATCTTCAGACGGTGCGGGATTTCACCTGCGTGTTACAGAGAAGGGATTTATCGCTTCTCGTTGCTCAGCATAGCACGTGGTGGTCCAGGGAGTAGGTCGGGTCAGCTTGACCATGTAGGCTACATATGTGGCGCATATGGTAGCGCATGGAGGCAGCCATCTGTGGGATCAGAGACTGTGTTGTACCAACTCAGTTGGCACAGTCTGCTGGATTGCCCAGATGAAGGGGAATCGCACGGGTTGGCGATTGGCTGGGACAGCCTACTAGAAATTAATGCTTGTCATCTCTGTGCATCTTATCTCGCCTGAGCGGGACGCGGAGACCAAGTATGAAATCTGGATCCCATCTCACTAAAATAGTGTTACTCTTTCGGACTGTTTACTGGATTTTTCAGTCAGACAAAATAGTGAGAAAAGAATCTTTCTTAAGTCCTGGATTGATTCTGAACATTGATACTGACCTTGCTGTTCTTGCATTGTTGTAGATTCCTGCAGCAACGAACACCATGAGCTTCAATGTGCGATCCCTACTGGAAAGGGAGAAGTTTGCTGGGCCGAACTTCTCTGACTGGTTCGGACACCTTAAGATCGTTCTTAAGGCAGAGAGGAAACTGTATGTCCTCGAGACGGCAGTGCTGCCTCAACCCGCTGCGAACGCCGCAAGGGCGGTTCGCGAAGCCTATGAAAAGCACGTCAATGATAGCATTGATGTCGCTTGCCTGATGCTAGCGTCTATGACGCCACCGCTGCAGCGTCAGCATGAGGATATGTCGGCTATAGAGATTATAGCGAACCTCAAGATGCTGTATGCTGCACAGGCGAGGACAGAACGCTATAATCTGACGAAGCTCTTCTTTCAGAGCAAACTGGCTGAAGGGAGCCCAGTTGGAGCTCATGTGCTCAAGATGATTGGGCACAAGGAGGCTCTAGAGAAACTGGGGCATACCATCAACCAGGAGCTTGCTGTAGACATTATTCTGCAGTCTCTCCCGCCCTCTTTCGATGCGTTCATCATTAACTTTAACATGAACAAAATCGATTGTACTCCGGCAGAGCTGCTGAATATACTTTTGACTACTGAGGAAACTCTGAAGGGAAAGCCTTCAACCTCTGTCTTACTGGTTCCTTCCAGAAACAAGAAGAAGGGGAAGAAGGGCAAGGCCCCAGTCAAGAACTACAGTAAGGCACTGAAACAGAAGGTGAAGCGGTCGAAGGACAACAGGTGTTTCCACTGTGGCCAGCTGGGTCACTGGAAAAAGGACTGTAAAGCGCTCCAAGGAGATAAGAGGGGAAGCATCGCTTCTGGCTCAGGTATATACGTGACGGAAGTCATGGTTTCATCTTCTTCTATTTCATGGGTGTTGGACACTGCATGTGGAGTTCACATTTGTTCAAATGTACAGGAACTCAAGAGAAGAAGGCAGGTGGGACAGCATGAGGTAGACCTACGCATTGGAAACGGGGCACGGGTTGCTGCTGTTGCTGTAGGAGACTATTTCATTTCTTTACCATCTGGACTTGTATTGGAACTAAATAGTTGTTATTTTGTTCCCAGTATAACTAAAAATATTATCTCCATTCCTGCTCTTGTCAGGAAAGGATTTGCCTTTGAATGCAATATTTCAAAGTGTGTTTTGTCTTATGGTAATATTGTTTATGCTACTGGTTCAATTAACAATGGGTTATACATGTTGGACATGGAAAGTTCTATACATAACATTGATAATAAGAAAGCCAAGAATGCTGATGACAGCACCTTGCTATGGCATAGTCGTTTAGGCCATATAAACGAGAAACGCATTAAGCGGTTGCATGATCATGGACTGCTGGGATCATTCTCCTGTGAGGAGATTGATACATGCAAAGCTTGTTTGATGGGTAAAATGACGAAGTCACCTTTTCCTAATAAAGGTCAAAGGGCTTCAGGTTTACTTGACCTCATACACAGTGATGTGTGTGGGCCATTTAGTAAACATGCTAGAGGTGGCTATCAGTACTTCATTACCTTTACTGATGATTTCAGTAGGTATGGGTATGTCTATCTGATGAGACATAAAAGTGAATCTTTTGACAAGTTCAAAGAGTTCAAGACTGAAGTACAAAATCAGCTAGGCCGAAATATCAAGGCACTTCGCTCAGATCGAGGTGGAGAATACCTAAGTCATGCGTTTACTGACTATCTAAAGGAGTGTGGGATTATCTCACAGCTCACTCCGCCAGGAACACCGCAATGGAATGGTGTGTCCGAGAGGAGAAATAGAACGTTACTTGATATGGTTCATTCTATGATGAGTCAGGCTACTCTTCCATACTCCTTTTGGGGATTTGCACTGGAAACAGCTGCAAAGGTACTAAACCGAGTGGCATCCAAGGCAGTTTCAAAGACTCCATATGAGTTGTGGTGTGGGAAACAGCCGAGCTTGACATTTATCAGGATCTGGGGTTGCGAGGCTTATGTCAAAAAGCTCGCCTCTGGGAAACTGGAGAACAGATCTGAGAAATGCATCTTTGTCGGTTACCCTAAGGAAACTAAGGGTTATTATTTCTACGATCCCAAGGAGAACAAAGTATTTGTTGCTCGGACGGCCATATTTCTTGAGAAGGAGTTTCTTCTGCAAGAGGCCAGTGGGAGAGAAATAAAGCTGGATGAGAATCCAGAGGAAGGACAAAGTAGTCAAGCACAGTTGGATGAGGCTGAGCCGGTAGAACAGGTTACTGAACAACCTGAGGCTCAGATATCACGGGAACCGCGAAGATCGGGAAGGATCCGTCGACAGCCTGAGCGCTATGACGGAGTCTACATCATTGATAATGATGAACCCCTCACTTATGCGGATGCGGTCAGTGGACCGGAGTCAGCTAGATGGCTTGATGCTATGCGAGCCGAGATGGACTCCATGTCAGATAACCAAGTCTGGGATTTGGTTGATCCGCCTCCGGGAGTAATCCCTATAGGCTGTAAATAGATCTTCAAGAAGAAGATTGACATGGATGGTAACGTGGTTACCTATAAAGGCAGGCTAGTTGCGAAAGGTTTCAGACAAATCTACGGGATAGATTATGATGAAACTTTCTCACCTGTAGCCATGTTTAAGTCTATTCGGATTCTTTTCGCGATAGCTGCATATTACGATTATGAGATCTGGCAGATGGATGTGAAGACAGCTTTCCTTAATGGAAATCTGGATGAGGATGTGTACATGACACAACCTGAGGGTTTCACTAATCCATCAGATCGTCATAAAATATGCAAGTTAAAGAAGTCAATTTATGGACTTAAACAAGCATCTAGAAGTTGGAATATTCGTTTTGATGAATCAATCTCTGAGTTTGGTTTCATCAAGAACGAGGATGACCCGTGTGTATATAAGAGGTTTAGTGGGAGCGTGATTACATTCCTAGTCCTCTACGTCGATGATATCTTAATCATTGGAAATGATATTCCTGAACTGCATGCGGTTAAAGCATGGTTAGGAAAATATTTCCAGATGAAAGATTTAGGAGAAGCAGCCTATGTATTAGGTGTGAAGATCTACAGGGATAGATCTAAGAGGCTTCTCGGGCTGTGCCAGAGTACTTACATCGATAAAGTCCTGGAGAGATTCCATTTAGAGAATTCTAAAAGAGCATATCTTCCAGTCAGACATGGTCTGAATCTTTCGAGGAGTCAGTGTCCACAAACACAGACTGAGAAAGATGAAATGGACAATACGCCTTATGCTTCGGCTATTGGGTCCATTATGTATGCGATGTTGTGTACTCGCCCAGACGTCGCTTACGGGTTAAGCGTGACCAGTCGGTTCCAAAGTAATCCAGGTATGGCGCACTGGATTGCGGTCAAGAACATTTTAAAATATCTGCGGAGGACCAAAGATATGTTCTTGATATATGGTGGTCAGGAAGAACTCAGTATAGAAGGATATACTGACGCTTCGTTCCAGTCGGACCAGGATGATTTCCGATCGCAATCAGGCTATGTTTTTAGCTTGAATGGTGGAGCAGTGGTGTGGAAAAGTTTCAAACAGTCAACTGTTGCTGATTCCACAACAGAAGCCGAGTATGTTGCAGCCTCGGAAGCATCCAAGGAGGCAGTGTGGATTCGTAAGTTCGTGAGAGAACTTGGTGTCGTTCCTTCGAGTGCAGATCCTTTGGTTATCTTCTGTGATAACACTGGAGCAATCGCACAAGCAAAGGAACCACGGTCGCACCAGAAGTCCAAGCACATACAGAGACGGTTTCACTTGATCCGGGAGATCATAGATCGTGGCGAGATCAAAATATGCAAGGATCATATAGACGACAATCTGGCAGACCCGCTTACCAAGCCTCTGGCGCAGCAGAAGCATGAGAAGCACTGTAATAATATGGGTTTGAGATTTCTCAACCATTAGATTAAGTGCAAGTGGGAGATTGTTGGGGTATGCCCTTAAGGCTAATGTTTGAGGCCTTTGGGATTGTAACAGTATCATGTAATAAACTTTTATGTTTATAAAGGCATGGTTGTTATTCAGGTTGTTACCTTGTCTGCTGCAATAAGTGTACTTCTGATTAATGTCTCAAAGCTGTTCAGCTAGGCTGACAGGCTATATGTCCTTAGTCAAGATATCTTGGTGAACATGAGACAGCCTTGATATGATTGAGACTAATATGTGTTCTAATCTTATAGGATGCTTCGAGCATGGAATAAGATGTAGACTCATGGGTACATTGGATGTACTGGACAGACCCTACTAGGATATTCAATTGCTTGTCACAATGTGAATATTCCTTGTATGCACTAAGTGGCACATGTCCTCTGACTTGAGATCACTTGAGTTACTAAATGATGATTGTCATTGTTTTGAGGTAGTTTGATGCGGACAGGAACCACAAGCCACGAAGATACAAGTGGAGCCTAAAGGTGCCATAGACAAAGACTCGTGAGGTCACAAATAAGCTAGCATGCTTAATCAAAAGCTAGCTCAATAAATAACAAAGTGAAGCTCAAGTCACATTCCAAATAACAAGTTGCTGCATACAAATCCACAACCGAGACCTACATCGAAACAAAGGATTTAATCAAATCTTGGATCTCATCCAACGGCAACACTCATCTTCATCAACGCTGGAACCTTGCGACGTTCATCTTCAACCAAAGATGGAAGCTCTCCAACGCACGTTTGCAACCAACGTTCATCTCCAGCCAAGAAAGGAAACTTCTCCAACGTATCCCCTCAACGTCTCTCCCTGCAGCCAAAGAAAGAAGCTTCAACGTTCACCCCAACGTCTCTCCCATCTTCTCTATATGTATCACGCATCCATGCTTGTAATCGATAGTTTTTTGAATGAATGAAATAGTTTCTTCGTCCATGAAATCGGATGTCTCCTTTCTCCTCTGAGGCGCTTGTGTCGCCTATCCTTCCCCTCACCTCCTTCTAGGGCTGAGCCCCTTCCTCCTCTCTTCCCCTCTACCTCTAATTCTCCTTCTCTGTTCGCTATAATCATCCGCAACTTCAGCCCAGATTTCGAAACTTTGCGACTTCGCCGCCGACGATCCACCGGTCGGATCTCCACGAGACTTAGGCCACCACTCTCTCTCCCCAAGACGAAGCCACAGCCACCGGCATCCATCCATCCGACTCTCCGATCACCGGAATCGAAACATCCTTTCGATCCCCTGTTCTCGCCCTGATTCCGCCCTCAGATCCGTCTTTCATCGTCGATCTCCTCCGTCCGGCCATCTTTCATCTCCAAACTCCGGCCACATCCTCTCCTCAGCCACAGCATCCTCCAGTAGTAGCAGGTTCCGAGTTCGTGCACCACCGGTTGTCCGGCGACGAACTCTGCTCCATCGCGCAACGTCCCCTGTTTCCGCCAGTCTTCCGCCCCAGCTCCACCTTTCCTCGTCGCCCTCCTCCGACCGGCCACCATTCGACCTCAAACTCCGGCCACGACGTCCCCACAACCATACCAACCTCCAGTTGTAGCAGGTCCGGCGAACGACCACCACCCGACGAACGGCGGCCACCTCTACTCCACACTCGCGACTCCCCTGTTCTGCTGAACAGCGCATCCCCGCCTCCGCCTGCGTTGCCACCCTCGCCTCACCCCACCACCAGCCGTCGGTGTTCCGACGATACCGACGTCGCCTCGTCTCCTCCTTGCTTCCAAATCCTCCGACGAGCAATCCACGCTCAAGCGTCGATGAACGACGCAAACCTTGTGTTCCCTGTTTCTGATCTCCATGAATTTCCTGCCTCAACTTTCTGTTCGCTAATCTGAATCTGTTTGTTTGCGCAGGTATTTTTAGCAATCGGCGCCACCAAAATCTTGATCTTTGGCGTCATGAGGAAGAACTCACTTTGCTCTGCGAGAGGACGAGTTGATCCAACTGAAGCTACAATGGATCAGTCCGAAAGACATGACAACTCCTCGTAAATAATATTTTGTAGCACTAAAGTCTATTTGCTATTTTCTAGCTGTTTTCTGAATTTTACACTTTATTTTGAAAATTAAAAAAAATAATAATAATAATAATCGGGCTTTAATTAGTATCTTATTTCGTGTCTCCCCCCTGCATCAGTTTGGTATCAGAGGCAGGTTCGTGGGCAACTCTTGTCTGCCTACACGATCCTTGCTTTGTTCTTTGCACAAAAAAAGAAAAAAAAAAAAAAAATTGTTAGTTCTTGATTTCATGTTTTATTGCTTATTGCTTTTGCATGTTTGCTAATTACTTGCATTTGAAAAAAAAAAATTACATGCTTTGATTGTTCTCATTATTTAGTTTGCATATTTATATTTGTTTAAAAAAAAAAAAAAAAATCTTGCTTACACCCTAGTTGCACCCCAAACTTCTCATACCACATCATGGTGCGTCACTTTTATCAAAGGGAAATCACACCCAAAAAAGAACTTATATCTAAAAGGGACAACCATAAGGTTCTCACACATAGTCTAAATAGCTTCAAAACTCATGCTTGGTGTAATGGTTATAAAAGTAGAACAATTATAGATCACGAGGTTAAGTTCAATGTTATATCTATTAGATCACTTGAACACTTTGGACTCACGATGCAAAAACATGATTACCCTTATGTCATAACTTGGGAAGACTATACTAAAACTTTAATTGACTTTCAATGTTTAGTTCCCATCCAGTTAGGCAATATCAGAATTGAAATTTGGTGTGATGTGATGAGTTTAGAAGGCTTTGACATTTTATTAGGCAATGAATTTATGCATGATTTTCAAGGATATTATTTTACAAAACCTTGGTGTTATAGTTTTATTTATAAAGGTTTGAAACACTTTGTTTACCCTAAAAATGAAATGTCAATATTTGTAAAGGAAATGCGTAACGATATTAAAGAGATGAAGCAAATTTTAGGAGAATTCATGGAGCAGTTATTGCAAAAAGAAGATGAAAGTTCAACCCCTTTGCAAACCTTAGAGCTTACTATAGAGCCTAATCCATGTCTTGAAGATACCACTGAACCTGAACAAATAAGTCATGAGGAGTCAAACCATGAGATAGAACCCATACCTCAACCTTCAATTTTAGGGCCCATACCCATAGGTCCTCAACTTGAGTCTAGCAATCCAGCTCAAGAACCCATAGTTGACTTGTCTGAGAGTCAAGCTACCCCTGAGTTGCCCATAGAGACCACTGTAGACTTGTCTCAACCTAAGTGTCCAATAGAGCCATTACCTTCAATTTTAGGGCCTATACCCACAGGTTCTCAACTTGACTTTAGCCCTACCTCTAGCGAACCTAAAGATGACTTGCCAAAATGTCTAAGTGAGCCCAAACCCATAGGTCTTCTAAAAGGT
The DNA here is from genome assembly GCA_027563935.2 of Costus lasius. Classification (NCBI taxonomy): domain Eukaryota; kingdom Viridiplantae; phylum Streptophyta; class Magnoliopsida; order Zingiberales; family Costaceae; genus Costus; species Costus lasius. The sequence continues at coordinate 55,408,312 of CM050454.1, read as the reverse complement.
AATATCGAACCTAAGTTAGAGTCATTTGAGCTTGACCTGGATCCTAACCCTCAACCTTTAGGTCAACCCCTAGACTTAGAAGATCTCTTCCAGGACCCTATGATCCTTGAATCTTGTCTGTTAGGTCCTTCTACCCACACCCTTAAGCCACCATTAGGATCAACAAAACATAATGAACTCAAACCTGCTTTGCACTATGCTCTTATTGAAGTTGAATATATTGATTTCATCCTTCCTTATTCTTTTCAAAGTCTTGTGATTTTCTATGACAATTTTACTGATGAGTACGGCCGAGAAAGGGAATTCAATGCAGGTACCCTTGATATGCAATTTGGACCGTGGACAAAAGGCAACAAGACAATATGTTGTGATGCTGACAACAATTTGAAGATTCAAATCCTGGAGGAACAATTTGCTCTTGCCTCTCCAAAACTTCTCCATCGCCGCAATAACCATTCTTCGGAGAAGAATTTTTTTTCACCCGGGGAGAATGATGCGGACAGGAACCACAAGCCACGAAGATACAAGTGGAGCCTAAAGGTGCCATAGACAAAGACTCGTGAGGTCACAAATAAGCTAGCATGCTTAATCAAAAGCTAGCTCAATAAATAACAAAGTGAAGCTCAAGTCACATTCCAAATAACAAGTTGCTGCATACAAATCCACAACCGAGACCTACATCGAAACAAAGGATTTAATCAAATCTTGGATCTCATCCAACGGCAACACTCATCTTCATCAACGCTGGAACCTTGCGACGTTCATCTTCAACCAAAGATGGAAGCTCTCCAACGCACGTTTGCAATCAACGTTCATCTCCAGCCAAGAAAGGAAACTTCTCCAACGTATCCCCTCAACGTCTCTCCCTGCAGCCAAAGAAAGAAGCTTCAACGTTCACCCCAACGTCTCTCCCATCTTCTCTATATGTATCACGCATCCATGCTTGTAATCGATAGTTTTTTGAATGAATGAAATAGTTTCTTCGTCCATGAAATCGGATGTCTCCTTTCTCCTCTGAGGCGCTTGTGTCGCCTATCCTTCCCCTCACCTCCTTCTAGGGCTGAGCCCCTTCCTCCTCTCTTCCCCTCTACCTCTAATTCTCCTTCTCTGTTCGCTGTAATCATCCGCAACTTCAGCCCAGATTTCGAAACTTTGCGACTTCGCCGCCGACGATCCACCGGTCGGATCTCCACGAGACTTCGGCCACCACTCTCTCTCCCCAAGACGAAGCCACAGCCACCGGCATCCATCCATCCGACTCTCCGATCACCGGAATCGAAACATCCTTTCGATCCCCTGTTCTCGCCCTGATTCCGCCCTCAGATCCGTCTTTCATCGTCGATCTCCTCCGTCCGGCCATCTTTCATCTCCAAACTCCGGCCACATCCTCTCCTCAGCCACAGCATCCTCCAGTAGTAGCAGGTTCCGAGTTCGTGCACCACCGGTTGTCCGGCGACGAACTCTGCTCCATCGCGCAACGTCCCCTGTTTCCGCCAGTCTTCCGCCCCAGCTCCACCTTTCCTCGTCGCCCTCCTCCGACCGGCCACCATTCGACCTCAAACTCCGGCCACGACGTCCCCACAACCATACCAACCTCCAGTTGTAGCAGGTCCGGCGAACGACCACCACCCGACGAACGGCGGCCACCTCTGCTCCACACTCGCGCCTCCCCTGTTCTGCTGAACAGCGCATCCCCGCCTCCGCCTGCGTTGCCACCCTCGCCTCACCCCACCACCAGCCGTCGGTGTTCCGACGATACCGACGTCGCCTCGTCTCCTCCTTGCTTCCAAATCCTCCGACGAGCAATCCACGCTCAAGCGTCGATGAACGACGCAAACCTTGTGTTCCCTGTTTCTGATCTCCATGAATTTCCTGCCTCAACTTTCTGTTCGCTAATCTGAATCTGTTTGTTTGCGCAGGTATTTTTAGCAATCGGCGCCACCAAAATCTTGATCTTTGGCGTCATGAGGAAGAACTCACTTTGCTCTGCGAGAGGACGAGTTGATCCAACTGAAGCTACAATGGATCAGTCCGAAAGACATGACAACTCCTCGTAAATAATATTTTGTAGCACTAAAGTCTATTTGCTATTTTCTAGCTGTTTTCTGAATTTTACACTTTATTTTGAAAATTAAAAAAAATAATAATAATAATAATCGGGCTTTAATTAGTATCTTATTTCGTGTCTCCCCCCTGCATCATAGTTCAATATCATTTGAAACATAATGATCATAGACTATCTTGGATAATGATCATGAGTCAGGTTAGGGCACTAGTGATAGATATAGGATTGCCGTCTCCTTGTTCAAGGAGTGTGATGTTCTAAAGGGGCCCCCCTTATATGAGATGATTGAGAAAGTGTATGGCCATACCCAGATGACTATGCTCATCTGATCTAATCATGCTCATCGTATTGGAGTTACAAGCTTGACCCGCTTGTCCAATAAGAACATCCAGTGGCAAAGGACACTTGCATGCCTTGTGAAGTTGATTCACACTTGTGCCGTGGTTTGGGAGTAGTCTTGGAAGACTCTTTCCTTTATATCGGGAGACAGTGATGTGTTGCTAGATACCCCTCACTGATCGTGATAACGAAAGTTATCGTTACCGACATTTAAAGGAAACCCTCAGGGTCGCACAAATTGATGATATGACTTACTTAAGTCAGATCGTGTGGACTGAATTATTTGGGTTCAGTTTAAAGGGATTTAAACTCTGATTGTAAGTGAGATCTAGTCTGATCATGTTTGATTGATTAGGGCTTGAGATCGGTAAGCTTCGATCGAGAGAGGAGATGCTAGATCGGTAAGATCAAGAGCATCAGGAGATGAACGGTTAGATCTTGAGCCATTAGGTTCATAGAAGGTCTAGACCATATATTGGCTTGGCTTGGTTTGATTTTGGTCTATGAGCCAAATCGAATTGAACCAAAGAATGAACCGGTTCACTATGTGAACGCATGGTTCATGAAGGAAGGCGTTTTGGCGTTGGAACATGGCTTCATGACTTTCCATTTTGGGAAGTCATGTAACGCCATTTTTGATGTTATCGCCTAAACGCTTTTGCTCACTTGTGATTGACGTTGCTTGCTTGCCATCTCGTGTGGAAGAAGGTGAACGACAAGGGAGAGCTCTCGGCCAAGGAAGCATCTCAACCTATCCCTTCCATTCGGCAAGGACTCTTGAAGATCTTTGCTAGCACAAAGATCAACAAGAAGAAGTCATCCCTCCTTCTTGTGTGCGTCGCTTGTGGAGAAGATCTATCTTGCTCTTTGCTTCCAAGCCGCCTCCTTCCCATGGCTATGGTAACGAATCTTTCATTTGTTGTTTAAGTTGATCATATGAAAGTATAGCATGCGATCAAGTTTAAACCCTAATTCCGCTGCTAAAACAAAGAAGACCACTTGCGCCGTCTATAGGGTTTCGCTCCCCCTTGAAGGGGACCCCTCTAAACCCTTCAGTAATGCTTCTAAAATTTTAAAATATCCTCGGGGTTTCCCAACACTTGCTGCGCTAGAGCATTAGTCAGTGGGTCTACCATGGCTGTTTCAATGTCAATATCTAATATGCCAATAACACCTCTATCCCCGAGACAATGTATAAGCATATGAGTATGTTGTCTAAATCCTTGGTTCTTAATTGTGTTTTTGTTGCTCCAATGGACTCACAATAGGGCCTAACAATCACATGAAACCATGTGAAGTTCAATAAAGAACTCTCACTATTCAAACTGCTTCCCAAAAGCATCAACATACTCTACTTTTTGTAGTCTGCCTTTAAGCTCCCTTAGATTCCAACACTACCTCAATAGCCGGACTACAACTTTAGTCTGATAGGAACAAGCTGCCAAGTGTAACCACCGAGCATTTCCTATCTTCATTGTCCCTGAACCATTCCTTAGTTCCGTTTAGAACCCAAGAATGTTCTTCTCTCTTGATCTAGTGCCATGCACCTAGATTGGACCTGATATCATTTGGTTATGCCCGTGGCATAAGCAATCATAATGCTACAACATCAATAACCCGACTCATGAGGCCATGCCTATCTAGAAGATCAAATCTCTCCAACATCGATGTATGTAATCTGACTCATTGTCTAGGAGTTTCTTTGGACCTTGTCCTCAAAAATCCACACCTAATCCATAGGTGGTCTCCCATAAGCCACTCATCACGAAACACTTCCCAACTGTCTCTTCACCTTGTGCATAATCAGGATGTTGCTTCTGATGATCAGTATATCCTTTGATATACAAGACCAGAGAAGTCTTCAATCTCCCACTGAACTTAGGTACTATAGGATAAAGATTCTTTGTCTAAGTTCGGAGTTACCCATAACTCAAACACATATTGATGTAGGGGTGGTTCACAAAGCATGCAAACAACGATTTTCGAAAAATAGTTTTTTTGTAGTTTTGTAAAGTAGAGAAACCGACTTATACTAACGAGGTTTGAAAATAATGTTTTTGTAGTTTTTAAATAAGAAAACCGAATTAAACTACTTGCAAGAAAGAAAATGCTACTTGCTTCAAAGTAAATGACAATAAATGAAAGAAGACTTACAGTGCGGCCCTTGAGCATAGAAGGACCGTCCTTCCCGTTCTTCACCGGTCCTACTCTGATGGAAGGTGTAGGTTACACACAGGGCAATCAGCAATCCCACACAGGCGTGGGTGAGTTATAAAGCAGATTAAAATAACTACACAATCAAATGTCAAGAGGGAGCATAGTCCTCCAAATTCTCTTGCTAACACTAATATTGGACTAACTAAGAGGGGGGAAAGAAAAGGGGAAGAGGGATGCGCCAAGCTCCTTTCCTTGCGCCAACTCCTACAAATCCGAGGGAAGTGTAGTAAGATGCTCTTAGATAATATGAAAAGAGAACACAAGAGGTTAGAACACTTAACTTATAGAATGGTCTTGAAGAGATCAAAGGATGCTTCCATGTTCTATGCGCCACTTGAGTTGTGTTCTTGCTTTGATGTTGAATGCTCTCGGTTTGACTTGGATGAAGTGATGAGGAAGAGAAGAGGAGAGGAGTCTCGGCTCTTGGAGAAGTAGGGGGGAAGATGAGGGGGTTTGGGCGACACAAGCACCCTAAGGAGAAGAAGTAGGCGACACAAGCACCTAGGCGACACAAGCACCTTTCTTTGGCTAGGAAACTAGTCAACAATTTTATTTCAACAATGCTTAATGCACATGATGCGATGGGGACATATTTATAGGTGGCTAGGGATGAGGATAAGGTGAGGGCAAGGTGGTCATTGGCCCCTTGCGCCCCTTACATAAGTGGGAGATTTCGAAATTAATTACAAGGCAATTAATGCAATTAATGGGCTGATATTGTTGTCTTCTTTGGAGAGTCTTCAAAGGAAAGCATTTGAATTTCGAATTTGCTTTCTTCCTTGTGTTGATGTCGCATGGGTGGAGAGTTGACTTGAATTTGAATTCCTTCCAAGTTGGTTTGGGCGGCAATGAGATGAAGGAAAGGATTCACCATGATTTGTGGATCTAGATTAGGCGCCCCTTGATTTGTGGATCTAGAGTGGCGCCCCTTGATTGATGGATCTAGATTGAGCCTTTGCATTCATTTGTTGCTTGAGGGTGGCGCAAATGAATCCATGGGTTTGGTATCTTCTTCAATTGGAAAGGGCCTTGAAGTGGGGCTTTGAAGTGGAGTTGAGTTGGAAGTCCCCTTTGAGCTAGTTTGAAGTGAACCTTCCAAAATGGGAACTAGCTCCATGGAGTAGAGTGAGCTAGCTAGCTTGTATCCCTTGAGCCATCTTTAAATGTGTCCAACTACATGCACTAACCTACCATGATATTACAATGCACAACCTACCAACAACATTCATAAAAATAAACTACATGGTAGACTTTTGGGTGGAACTAACCTATCATGCCATGCAATGCAAATATGGAAAGTACTAAAAAGGAAAGTGGACTCTAAGTGAAGCCATACCTGATGGGCTTCCTCCGAGCCCTAGTGGATCTTCTAGGAGCTGTGTTAGGCCCTCCATCACATATGAATCTATTCAACCTATATCAATGGCTCAGATTCCATCTGTAACCATTTGTGTCAAGTGGTTGACCTTGGGCTAAATCCAAGTTAGAGTTTCCTCCCACTAGCCTTTTTCAAGGAAAAACCTTTCCATGAAAATAGCACTTATGAGTAACTATCACTTGTTCTCCTGTGGGAACATGGAAATGGTCTCCCTAAGTTACCTTAGGATACCCCACTCACACTTATTAGATCTTAGTTCTTTCCCACTATAACTCAGATGTATGACCTGAAGTCTCACATCTCTAGATACTATAATATGTCTGGTCATCTCCTAGTCCTAGTGACACACTTTAGATGGAACATCTTTCAGTGCTCAAAAAAACTATTCATTTTGAAAAAACCTTTAACGAGGAGTTACATGACTCATCCTATATCAAATCATGCCAATCAAGACTCGATTCCTCCAATTAGACACTCTCTCCTAATCAGAAGTTCTAGAAGGAGTGAGCTATGAGAAAATCTTCATACTCATTAAGATAGTCAACTAACTGTGGCTCAATTGCTTTCCAACAAATCAGAAAGCCTTTATTGATCTATCAAGCTGGTTACCTTACTTAATCCATCTCCCATAGACATGTCTGCGAAGGATTAGTACCCTATCTTAGGCTAATTTATTAGATTTTCCATACACAACATAGTACATGAGATCTAATAAATCTCCTGCTCTTCCACTTCTGAAAAGTGAAGAACATTTATGTTGTTTTCCTTAGTAAACAAGGCTTGCACAGATCAAACACTCGAAAGAGGTTGACCCATCTCATTCTCCTCAAAGGAGATTGAATCCAAAAATCCATTTGCATACAGTCAATGGATGAGATTCTTGTTATATAAGGCCTAAACAACAATGTCAAATGTATGTACATAACCACTTAATTTAATCCATATTGTACTTATGTTACTCATAGAGCTTTCTATTGCATGATGTACCAGACACATTTGCAAATAAATATCCTTTTATTCCAAGAATATATATTCCTCCAAAATAGGAATAGATATAATGTCATAAGTACATAACTGCAACGAAAATAACGAATGTTCTAACAAAGTTTTGACCCCAAAGATAGTGAGGTCTCCTACAGATATGACAGCAACCTATGTTCCAACTGGTTGGTCAGTCTCTCTGTGTCATCATTGTTCTATTTTTGTTGAGCACCTAGACATTTTGCAATTCTTGGTCTGATCATGCGGTATGAAATACCCATGTGCCAAAAACAAACAACTTGACTTTGGTAACATAATTACCTGAGCCAGAAGATGAAGGGTTACTTTTCTTCTCCTCATTTGGAGGTTTCTTGCAATCTGTCTCAAGCACATAATTACCTTCAACCTTCTCATCATCTTTCTCAATGTCATGGTCAAATCTTGAGGCTTACCTTTGCAGGGAGGGACTACTTTAGAGGTTTCATAGCATTTTGTTCTAGCTTGTCCACTGAATAGTTGCTTTAGAACAATGATCTAGAATATATTGAGCTCTACGTGTTGCTCTCGCAACATGCTAGCATCAGACAAGGTACCTCTAAAGCATCCTATTCTGCAATTGAAGTTGTAGATGAGATGGGTTCAGAAAGAGACTACCTAAGGACATACAAGTTTTCCTCGAGCCGGAGGACCATCCTCAAGTTCCAATACCAGTCCTTATAGTTGGTTCAAACCAACTTAGGAAAAATCACAGTGATATTATGTTGCTGCAATTGTTTGTAGTCATCTTCTATAAAACACAAGTAGATTAGTATCACATTTCAATCCTTTGTATTGGACTTAAATGATTATTTATCACTATTTTATTCGAATCGATAATCCTCAAAAATCAATCGAGAAGTTGCCTGACTTCCTTTGTGAGATGGAATCCTCATTTCATACACGGCCGTGCGTCCCACAAGGGTGGGATATGTTGCACAAGGTGACGCATGTTTCCTAAGGTAGGCACACTAGTCAATTGCAACTCAATAATTCCCCTTCTAAAGATAGTTCCTGCACTTTGTGTCTAAATACAGCATAAAACCCTAACCTCTTGAGGCTACCTATAGATATTTCATCGTATGAACCAACACATATGATGAATTTAGACAAGTCTAAACTGACCATTATACTCAAGGCCAACGATTTCCTTGTGAAAGGCACACCTAGAGTTTTCACCGGGTTGGGAAAATCATTGTCACCACATGCCTTCTAAAGATGGATGGGCCTGTCCCACAAGGGTGGGAAACATTATATAGCACCATCAATTGATAGTTTTATAAGGGTCATGCATCAGAAGGCAAAACAGACTTGATATAATTTAACGAGGATTTTTGTGGTCTCAGCACCACTTAGTTTTATTTTATTCTACCAATCCAGGCATGCAATCCTATAATGGGAATAAAATAACACAATGTAGCAGTAAAGACATGCTTAACAAGAGTAGAAGAATAAAGATGATGTGATGAAAGCCCGAACTTGGGTAACAAGCCCCTTACATCTAGTCCAAAACACCTAGCACATCCAAGGGCTCTAAGCCATGGACCCTTGCCACAAAGTCCTCGGCTTAGACCTGAGTGCCTGAAGGGTTCTGCTGCATACCCTAGGTGCCGCCTAGGTCTTCAACTCCAAGGGCCAGCTCACGAATCCTAGAGGTAGCATCCAAGAAACCCTAGATGTCCCCTTTGGTTCAGCGAGCCCTAGTCTCCTCCTTGATGCTACCTCGCAAAACCTAGACTCCTTCCAGGGTTCGGTCAACATGCATGCACCATCAAGATCTTGGTGTATCACCATCCATGAATGATGCACCACTTCCCTTGCAAGGTGCGCTAGCATGGGGTGCGCCCCCTTGCTTGGATGTGCCATCAAGCAAGTCTAGGTGCACCACCTTTCCTTCCTTAGCCCATGAACTCAAGAAGCACCACTAAGGGTTTCCAAGCTCTTGGCCAAGATGAAAGATCAGCCACCTTGCAAGCTAGGTGCGCTAACCCTCTTCATCAGCCCTTGAACCTCAAGATGCGCCACTAGGAAACACTAGAATGCATCAAGGCTCGGCTAAGGAAAAAGATCAACCCCCTTATTTGATTAGGTTGCGCCATCTCCTTGATCGACCTTCTTCCCTTCAAGTGCTCAATCTAGGAAGCCCTAGAAGCCACTCATGGTCAAGCCAAAAGAGGAGATGCACCACCATGGAGATGAGGTGCGCCAACCCTAACCCTAGAAGCCATCTAGGCTTCGGCAAGGTCAAGGTTGTACCACCTTCATTAGATGCACAAGAGAGAGAGGAGAGGAATCACCATGAGATGTCTTCCCTAATCTTCTGTTGGGGTATGCCCTTAAGGCTAATGTTTGAGGCCTTGGGATTATATCAGTATCATGTATAAACTCTAATGTTTATAAAGGCAATGGTTGTTATTCAGGTTGTTACATCATCTGCTACAATATGTATACTTCTGAATAATGTCTCAATGCTGTTCAGCTTGGCTGACATGCAGTATTGTCCTTAGTCGAGATATCTTGGTGAACATGAGACAGCCTTGATATGATTGAGACTAATATGTGTTCTAATCTTATAGGATGCTTCGAGCATGGAATAAGATGTAGACTCATGGGTACATTGGATGTACTGGACAGACCCTACTAGGATATTCAATTGCTTGTCACAATGTGAATAATCCTTGTATGCAACAAGTGGCATATTTCCTCTGACTTGAGATCACTTGTGTTTCTAAATGATGATTGGCATTGTTTTGAGGTAGTTCAATATCATTTGAAACATAATGGTTATAGACTATCTTGGATAATGAGCATGAGTCATGTTAGGGCACTAGTGATAGATAAAGGATTGCCGTCTCCTTGTTTAGGAGAGTGATGTTCTAAAGGGGCCCCCTAGATGAGATGATTGAGAAAGTGTATGGCCATACCCAGATGAATGTGTTCATCTGATCTAATCATTCTCATCATATTGGAGTCACAGTCTTGACACGCTTGTCCAATAAGAACATCCAGTGGCAAAGGAAACATGTATGCCTAGTGAAGTGGATTCACACTTGTGCTGTGGTTTGGGTGTAGTCTTGGAAGACTCTTTCCTTTATATCGGGAGACAGTGATGTGTTGCTAGATACCCCTCACTGATCGTGATAACATAAGTTATCGTTACCGACATTTAAAGGAAACCCTTAGGGTCGCACAATTTGATGATATGGCTTACTCATGTCAGATCGTGTGGACTGAATTGTTTCGGTTCATTTTAAAGGGATTTAAACTCTGATTGTAAGTGAGATCTGGTCTGATCATGTTTGATTGATTAGGGCTTGAGATCGGTAAGCTTCGATCGAGAGAAGTGATGCTGGATTGGTGAGATCAAGAGCATTGAGAGATCAACGGTTAGATCTTGAACCTTTGGGTTTAATGAGATCTAGATCAAAGGCTTGGCTTAATTGGTCATTGAACCAAATGTCATTGAACCAGCTCATGTGTGAGCGCTTGGTTCAAATGAAAGAGATGAGCGTTCGGTTCACTTGGGTGAACGCATGAACGCATGAGCATTGAGGGCTTTCTATATTTGGAAAGTCGGTTTTCCAATTTGAGAGTAACGCCCCACGTTTGTGTGAAACGCCTCTTGCTCTCGTTCTCTTCTCCTTTCGACGACACACTCGTGGGTGAAAGAGGTTAACGCCTTGGAGAAAATTCAGCCAAGCAAGAGTTCATCTCTCAATTCCCTTCAAGCGATCAAGGAGACTTGAAGGTCTTTGCTAGCACAAAGAACATCAAGGAGAAGCCATCTCTCTTCTTGTGTGCGGCACCTTTGGAGGAGAGCCCTTTCGATCTCTGCTTCCAAGACGCCATCCAAGCGAAATGGCATTGGTATGAATCTTTCGATCTTTACAAGATTTTAAAGTTGATCATATGAATATATCACATGCGATCCTTATGAAACCCTAATTCCGCTACCAAAAAGTTTACATGCGCCACTTCAGGGTTTCGCCCCCCCCCCCCCCCCCTCTTGAAGGGGACTTTCAATTGGTATCAGAGGAAATGGTTTATCTATGTTCATATGATTGCTTGATCTTCATGCTTGATCCATGTATGCGCTTTTGATTAGATCTAAGGATACATGCGAAAATTGTTGTAAACAGATGTGAGTTGGCTAAAATACATGCTTATCATAGATGTATGTTTTCTCCTTGACGCATGTTTGTTGGCGCATGCTTTAGTTTTTCTCAAAACAAAAGGACTTGCGCGCCCTTCATTAGATCTAATAAGCGCCTACTATAAACCCTTAGACGGGTTATTAGGGTTGAAGTCATAGTCTAGTTAAGATCCAAACAGTCTGATCAGACCATCTGACAGCCTAGATGGGTCGACCAGATGGCACCTGTGCGCAAGCACGAGGTGGCTATAGGTCGACTGCAGACAGGCGTGTAGCGATGTCTGGTAGAGACAACCAGTGAACGTGCATGAGTTAGGCCCGGGGTCACACCCGCTTGCCTGAACTCATGAGGGTCGTTCAGCCCATTGCATGCATTGTTGACCACTGGGTCGACTCAAGTCAGTTAGGACTTGATGCACGCAAGGGCAGTGGGTCTGACTAGGTCTGATGAGTGGATCCCTATTAATGGACCGTTGTAAGGTAGTAGGGCACATAAGGAAAATAAAATTGATGCCAATGGGTTTTTCAAAATTTTATTTTCTAGTTTGGATCACATGTTGATTGGATGCCATGATGCGTGTTTATTTAATCTTATGTGGGCTGCCTATTTAATGTGTGCTGTGCTGGGGCCTGCGTGCCTGGATTAAAATTATAAATTAATACTTATTGTGATCTGCGTATCACATTTTAATTAATTTATTGTGTAATTGACCTGCGTGTCAATCATGTCTAGATAGATTAAATTGTATTTTAATCAGACATGAGCACAGAGCACACTTGGCAGAGGCGCATGCAGCAGAGGCCTGACCAGGTGGGAGGTCTAGGGTTCGACCCTATGACAGGCGCATTTACCTGGTGGGCGCACCTGAGCTGCAGTGGGCGCTTGGGCCCTGGGTTGGGCCAGAAGAGATGCAAAAGACCCATGAAGAGCTCAAGTGAAGACTTAAGTTAAATTAAGGTCTTACCTAGGGCTTATGGGCTTTTACCACATAAGATCAGCATGCTTTCTAGTTATTGTTTATATAATTAGAATTGCATGATTTAATCTTCTGCTATCGCCATAGGTTATGCATGATAGTTAAGAAGATAAAAGACCGTTAAAATCCAACGCGAAAATATCAAGCACGTAAGCCTTCTGACGCGAAACCTCACTGTTCTGACTATCGTTGGGGCCGTGTTGTACCCACTCAGTGGGCACGCCCATCTATCTTCAGACGGTGTGCGATTACACCTGCGTGTTACAGAGAAGGGATTTATCGCTTCTCGTTGCTCAGCATAGCACGTGGTGGTCCAGGGAGTAGGTCAGGTCAGCTTGACCATGTAGGCTACATACTGAGCATATGTGAGCTATATGGAGGCAGCCATCTGTGGGATCAGAGACTGTGTTGTACCAACTCAGTTGGCACAGTCTGCTGGATTGCCCAGATGAAGGGGAATCGCACGGGTTGGCGATTAGCAGGTATTGCCTACCAGAAATTAGTGCTTGTACTCTCTGTGCATCTTATCTCGCCTGAGCGGGACGCGGAGACCAAGTATGAAATCTGGATCCCATCTCACTAAAAGAGTGTTGCTCTTTCGGACTGTTTAATGGATTTTTCAGTCAGATAAAATAGTGAGAAAAGAATCTTTCTTAAAGTCCTGGATTGATTCTAAACATTGATACTGACCTTGCTGTTCTTGCATTGTTGTAGATTACTGCAGCAACGAACACCACGAATTTCAATGTGCGATCCCTACTGGAAAGGGAGAAGTTTGCTGGGCCAAACTTCTCAGACTGGTACGGACACCTTAAGATTGTTCTTAAGGCAGAGAGGAAACTGTATGTCTTCGAGACGGCTATACCGCCTCAACCCGCTGCGAATGCCGCAAGGGCGGTTCGGGAAGCCTATGAAAAGCATGTCAATGATAGCATTGATGTCGCTTGCCTGATGCTTGCGTCTATGACGCCAGAGCTGCAACGTCAGCATGAGGATCTATCTGCTATACAGATTATAGCAAACCTCAAGATGCTGTATGCTGCACAGGCTAGGACTGAACGCTACAATTTGACTAAGCTTTTCTTTCAGAGCAAACTGGCTGAAGGGAGTCCAGTGGGAGCTCACGTACTCAAGATGATTGGGTACAAGGAGGCTCTAGAGAAACTGGGACATACCGTCAATCAGGAGCTTGCTGTAGACATCATATTGCAGTCTCTCCCGACCTCTTTTGATCCGTTCATCATTAACTTTAATATGAACAAGATCGACTGTACGCCGGCAGAGTTACTGAATATGCTCTTGACTACAGAGCTGACTCTAAAGGGAAAGCCTTCAACCTCTGTCTTGATGGTTCCTTCCAGGAACAAGAAGAAGGGGAAGAAGGGCAAAGCCCCTGTCAAGAGCTACAACAAGGCTCTGAAACAAAAGGTTAAGCGGTCGAAGGAATACAGATGTTTCCATTGTGGCCAGCTGGGTCACTGGAAAAAGGACTGTAAAGTGCTCCAAGGAGACAAGAAGGGAAGCATTGCTTCTGGCTCAGGTATATTTGTGACTGAAGTCATGATATCTTCTTCTTCTATTTCATGGGTGTTGGACACTGCATGTGGAGTTCACATTTGTTCAAATGTACAAGAACTCAAGAGAAGAAGACAGGTGGGACAGCATGAGGTGGACCTACGAGTTGGAAACAGGGCACGGGTTGCTGCTGTTGCTGTAGGAGTTTATTACATCTCATTACCATCTGGACTTGTATTGGAACTAGACAATTGTTACTTTGTACCAAGCATTACGAAAAATATTATCTCTATTCCTGCTCTTGTCAGGAAAGGATTTTCCTTTGAATGCAATATTTCAAAGTGTGTAATTTCTTATGATAATATTGTTTATGCTTCTGGATCAATTAACAATGGGTTATTCATGTTGGACATGGAATGTTCTGTACAAAATATTGATAATAAGAAAGCCAAGTTTGCTGATGACAGCACCTTGCTATGGCATAGTCGTTTAGGCCATATTAACAAGAAACGCATTAAGCGGTTGCATGACCATGGACTGCTGGGATCATCCTCCTATGAGGAGATTGATACATGCAAAGCTTGTTTAATGGGTAAAATGACGAAGTCTCCTTTTTATAATAAAGGTCAAAGGGCTTCAGGTTTACTTGACCTTATACACAGTGATGTGTGTGGGCCATTTAGTAAACATGCCAGAGGTGGCTTTTCGTACTTCATTACCTTTACTGATGATTTCAGTAGATACGGGTATGTCTATCTAGTGAGACATAAGAGTGAATCTTTTGACAAGTTCAAAGAGTTCAAAAATGAAGTACATGTTGGGGTATGCCCTTAAGGCTAATGTTTGAGGCCTTGGGATTGTATCAGTATCATGTATAAACTTTTATGTTTATAAAGGCATGGTTGTTATTCAGGTTGTTACATTGTCTGCTGCAATAAGTGTACTTCTGAATAATGTCTCAGTACTGTTCAGCTAGGCTGACATGCAGTAAAGTCCTTAGTCGATATATCTTGGTGAACATGAGACAGCCTTGATATGGTTAAGACTAATATGTGTTCTAATCTTATAGGATGCTTCGAGCATGGAATAAGATGTAGACTCATGGGTACATTGGATGTACTGGACAGACCCTACTAGGTTATTCAATTGCTTGTCACAATGTGAATAATCCTTGAATGCGACAAGTGGCACATTTCCTCTGACTTGAGATCACTTGTGTTTTCTAAATGATGATTGTCATCGTTTTGAGGTAGTTCAATATCATTTGAAACATAATGATTATAGACTATCTTGGATGGTGAGCTTGAGTCAGGTTAGGGCACTAGTGATAGACATAGGATTGCCGTCTCCTTGTTTAAGGAGTGTGATGTTCTAAAGGGGCCCCCTGGATGAGATGATTGAGAAAAGAGTATGGCCATACCCAGGTGACTGTGTTCATCTGTTCTAATCATGCTTATCATATTGGAACTACAAGCTTGACACGCTTGTCTAATAAGAACATCCAGTGGCAAAGGAAATATGCATGCCTTGTGAATTGGATTCACACTTGTGCTGTGGTTTGGGTGTAGTCTTGGAAGACTCTTTCCTTTATATCGGGAGACAGTGATGTGTTGCTAGATACCCCTCACTGATCGTGATAACGTGAGTTATCGTTACCGACATTTAAAGGAAACCCTCAGGGTCGCACAATTTGATGATATGGCTTACTTAAGTCAGATCGTGTTGACTGAATTGTTCAGGTTCAGTTTAAAGGGATTTTAATCTCTGATTGTAAGTGAGATCTGGTCTGATCATGTTTGATTGATTAGGGCTTGAGATCGGTAAGCTTCGATTGAGAGAATGGATGCTGGATCGGTGAGATCAGGAGCATCAAGAGATCGACGGTCAGATCAAGAGCCTTAGGGTTTATTGTGGTCTGGACTGATTGCTTGGTTTATTTGGTTATTGAACCAAATCGATTTGAACCAGCTCATTGGTTGAGCGCATGGTTCAATCTAAGAGGAGTTTGCGATTGGGTAAACCCATGATCGCATTTGGAGGTGAGGCTTTCTATTTTTAGAAAGCATGATCACTTACGTGACCACGCCTCATGAAACTTGCCTCTACACGCCTTTGTCGCCAACTTGAGTATTCGGCGCTTGCATTCTCGCGAGGAGAAGGGTAGACGACAAGAGGAAATTTTCGGCCAAGCAAGGTGATCTCTCCCCTTTCCATTCGGCAAGACAATCTTGGAGCCTTGCTAGCACAAGGAGCACCAAGGAAGAGTAGGCGACATCAATTGTGTGCGTTACCTTAGGAGAAGGAGCATTTGCGCCTTTCCTTCCAAGACACCATCTAAGCGATGGCAATTGTTGTTAGGGAATGCCGGGTGTAATTTAAAATTTTGCAGTCCCAGGACGCAGCGGAAGAAGCATTACACCCGAAACACATTCCGGTCCCAAGGATCCATGCGAGTGAGTACACACAAGGATGTGATAGAGATGTACCTCTTTTGCTTGTCTAGATGTCGAAGCCATGTTGAAGACGCCCAAGTGTTCGTCCTCTACAAGTATCCATGCGTCGACTCCTTGATCGTTGCTCCCTTCCACGCTTGGTGCTAGCCTCGGGAAGAGAATCAAGCCTACTCTTGCGCCACCTCCAAGATGAAAGCGCCAAGAGGAGATATGGAGGAAGATGATGCCGCCAAGCTTCCTTCTTCTTCTTCTTTGCTTGCGCTACCTCCAAGGTGCGCCTATGGCCAAGGAACGGATAAGGCTTATGGCAAGGAGATGCCACCAAGCACTAAGACTCCTTGCGCCAAGAAGAGAGGGAGATGAAGAAGAAGTTGCGGCTCCAAGGAAGAAGATTGCGCCAATGCTATGTTGCTTTCGCCACTTGCCCTCCAATTCTCTCCAAGAGATATGTCACCCCACAAGATGTTGTCCACACCGAACAACCAACAAGAGGGGGCGACAAGGGTCCTATTAATAGGACAAGGGGCGGCTAGAGAAATGGCTAGGATCATGCCAAGTGGGCGGCTAGGATGAGGTGTCTTGAGGTAAGGAAAGTCTCCAAGACTTTTCCATAAACCTCATTCAACCTTTCCTAATTTGCCCAATTGTCATATCAGCCCATGACATGCCTTAGAGGCATTCTTTCCATCCAAGGAGAAGGGCTAGGCGCAACATGCAAGAGGAATTCGTCCAAGGGTGGTGTCATGGGAGAAATTAGGGTGAGGTAAGGAAAGTCTCCAAGACTTTACCATAAACCTCTTCCCTATATCCATATGCGCCCAAGCTCTTTCCAAAAGAGCCACCAAGCCATATCAGCCCCAAGACTTGCCTTAGAGGCAAGTATTCCATCCAAGGAAGAGGGGCTAGGCGCCCCTTACTTCCATAATGAAGCAAAGGCGCCTCCCTCACCCCATTATGCCCCTAGGCGCCAATGGGGTGAGATTTCTCCCCATTATACCCTTTTATCCTAATTCCTTCTTCATGACAACTATTATTGGGCCTCATTGGATAATGAGCTAGCCCAAACTTCATGGCAAGGGTTGATTAAGCCATTGGATCCAATCCAATGCAACCCTAATCCAAATGTGACCAATCTAGGTCAATTTCGGGTCAACCTGCCAAAAATGAAGTTTGGCTCCAATAACTTTCTTCCAACTCATCAGGCCCATTGGTGCTGATGAAATCTTCCAAATGGATCCAAGTTATCCAATAACTTGATCCCAAGGCTTCTGAATAAAGCAACGTCAAGAGTCTATTGCGTGTGACCCCGTAGGATCCATATGACGATGGCAATGATGTAAACATCATAAGTAGTGAGGGGTATCTAGCAACACATCACTACTACCCATGTCATAGGACTTAAGTCATTGTGGCAACGACTCCTAACAAGCAACGAGGATTCCCATGCATTATAGATCCCTTTGCCTAAACTGATATCCTGCCATTGGAATAGTCTCAAGGTTATTATCCAATGCATTGGTCATGACTTAACTAGTGTGGCCACACATTCCTGTCATGCACCAATAAGGTGGGGCGCCCCGAGGTGGATATCATGCTTCCAATATGGAAGGGGCAAATCCTACTATTAGTCATCCATGCCTCTACATGATTTATGACATGCCCAATGACAGTCGTTTTGATCTCCCAATTACGGAGAGATGTAAGACTGTATTAAAGCATACCCATCATCAAATCTAGACATGAATACCTCAAGTCTAAGGATCAATGCAAAACCTCTTGCATGTGAGATTGACTTGTTGACTAGACAAGTCAATCCTCACGGTGGATCACTCCAGTGCATCCAATGCACCTGTATGTCTGTGTTACTGTGCCCTGCACCTAACCAACCCATACACCAGTCTCACATGTACCAAAGCTGTCCCATATCTACTAAGGTACCTTGTCTGGGGATAGCTTATGAGAATGGATCCAATCCAAACTCCTGGGACATTATTTATGCAACTCAATACATTAACGCAGGTAGAGAAGTCTGCATAATAACGACCATGCCTTTATTGATTATATCAATTCCATTAATTCTATCAAAGTACATTCAAACAATGCCTGACCATGTCCATACATTGGTCTGTAGGGCATATACACCAACAATTGTAAGAATCGCTTCTCATTGAAAGTTGAATATATTACATGCTATGCGATCCTTTTAGAAACCCTAGATTCCGCTAGAGTTTTGTTGCACCTCCTATTAGGGTTTCGCCCCCCCCCTTCCTTGTGGGGAACCCCTTTCAATTGGTATCAGAGGCTGTTATTGCATGATAATATGTTTGCTTTCTTTGTGATCCTATGTATAGATCTATAAGTTACATGCGATAGTTGTGATAGGCGAATTTTACATGCTTGATAGAGATGTTTTTTTCTCCTTGGCGCATGTTTCTTGTTGGCGCATATTGTATGTTTTCTCAAAAACTTATATTACATGCGTGACTCATTATAGATCTAAGGCCCTGCTTTAAACCCTTAGACGGGTTATTAGGGTTGAAGTCATCCCCTAGGTTAGATCCAGACAGTCTGATCAGACCATCTGACAGCCTTGATGGGTTGACCAGATAGCACCTGTGCGTTAGCACCTGGTGGCTATAGGTCGACTGCAGACAGGCGTGTAGCGATGTCTGATTGAGATGACTAGTGAACACACATGAGTTAGGCCCGGGGTCACACCCGCTTGCCAGATCTCATGAGGGTTGTTCGGCCCCTGGCACATGCATGGTTGACCTTTTGGTCGACTCAAGTCAGTTAGGACTTGGTGCATGCAAGGGCAGTGGATCTGACTAGGTTGGATGAGTGGATCCCTAGTAATGGACCGTTGTAAGGTTGTAGGGCAAATAAGGAAATTAAAATTGATGCATATGGGGTTTTCGAAATTTAATTTTCATGATTGGATCACATGTTGATTGATGCCTATGTATGTTTATTTATTCTTATGTGGGCTGCCCATGTTAAATGTGTGCTGTGCTGGGGCCTGCGTGCCTGGAAATTAAAGTTGTAAATTAATTATTGTGATCTGCGTATCACATTGTATTTAATTTATAAAGTGTAATTGACCTGCGTGTCAATCTTGTCTAGATAGATTAATTTGTAAGTTAATCAGACAAGAGCACAGAGCACACATGGCATAAGCGCATGCAGCAGTGGCTTGACCAGGTGGGAGGTCTAGGGTTCGACCCTAGGACAGGCGCATTTTCCTGGTGGGCGCACCTTGAGCTGCAATGGGCGCTTGGGCCCTGGTTTGGGCCAAATGAGCAGCAAAAGACCCATGAAGAAAAGCAAGTGAAGACTTAAGTTTAATTTAAGGTCTAACTTAGGCTTAATGGGCTTTTACCACATAAGATCAGCATGCTTTCTATTTATTGCTTTTATAATTAGAATTGCATGAGTTTATCTTCTGCTATCACCATAGGAATTGCATGATAGTTAAGAAGATAAAAGACCGTAAAAATCCAATGCTAAAATATTAAGCTCGTAAGCCTTCTGACGCGAAACCTCACTGTTCTGATTATCGTTGGAGCCGTGTTGTACCCACTCAGTGGGCACGTCCATCTATCTTCAGACGGTGCGGGCGCTCCCCAGGGAGAAGCACTAGGCCGAATGTACCCTTTCTCTAGCAATTCCTCCAGTTGTTTCTTAAGCTCGGCCAACTCTGAAGTAGCCATACGATAAGGAGCTCTGGAAATAGGTGCCGTACCTGGCGCCAACTCAATGCCAAACTCTACCTCTCGAATTGGTGGTAAACCTGAAAATTCCACAGAGAACACATCAGGAAATTCTTTCACCACCGCCATCTGAGTCAAATCAGAAGTAGAATCATCCTGCACCTTAACATGCGCAAGATAACCCTTGCATCCACTAGCAAGTAACTTCCTGGCCTGCAGGAAAGATATTACATGCGGTCCTTGGTCTGACACTAGACCTCTCACAAAAATCCTACTCCCATCTAACAGATTTAAAGTGATTACTTTCTCAAAGCAATCCACAGTAGCATGATGTGAGGATAACCAATCCATTCCTAAGATGACATCATAATCTTGCATGTCTAGGAGGATTAAATCCACTAGAAACTCATAACCCTCTACATGCACCAGACAATCAGCACACACAGTATCTGTAGACAATGACTTTCCTAAGGGAGTACTCACAGACACAACATAGTCTAGCATCTTAGGTACAACAGGTAAACATGCAGCAAATCTAACAGACACAAAAGACAGATTTGCACCAGGATCAAATAAGATACGAGCTAACTGATCAAATACAAATAAGGTACCTTCCACGACGGATCGGGAAGCTCGTGTGTCCTTCTCAGCCACAGCATAGACTCGTGTCTGGACTGTAGGCTTCTCTGCGCCTCTATTCTGCATCTCAGGCTCTTTGCAGTCTTTGACCATGTGCCCTGGTTTCTTACACTTGAAGCACACGCCATTCCTCTTATAACAGTCTTTCACTAGATGTCCCTTGAGCCCACAATAATTGCAAGTCCAGTTCTCATTGTTACTGATCTTTGCCTCCCTGGCATCCCTGAACTGCTGCGGTGCATCCCTGGACTGCTGCGGTGCCTTGTAAGAGTAAGGCTTATACCTGCTCTTCTTGTAGTCCTTATGTTTAGGGTACTTCTTACCCTTGCCGCCACTGCCATACTGAGGAGCCGCCGCCTCAGCTGCAGGAATCACAGTCACGGCAACATGAGAACTCCTCTCAGCTATGTATCTCTCAATGGTGCGTGCTCGCCCAACAGTCTCAACATAGGTCTCCAAATGCTGAGCACCAACCTGCTCTCTAATGTCCCATCTGAGACCTCTGAGAAACTTAGTAGCTCTCCTCTTTTCAGTGTTTATCAGGTGAGGAGCATACTTTCCCAATTTCGTGAACTGTAATTCATACTGGTCCACAGTCATATCACCCTGCTCCAGGTGAATAAATGCCACCTCTCGGTCCTCCACCAAACTATCTGGGAAGTACTTCTCGTTAAATCGAGACAAGAAGTAAGGCCAATCTACGGTCTCATGTCTTTCATCGGCAAGTCTCACTACGCCCTTCCACCACTCATCTGCGTCCCCACGCATCATATAGGTGGTCAGACATAACTTATCCTCATCTGAGCAGCGCATGACTTGGAAAATCTTTTCCAAGCACAACTGCCAGTTCTCAGCAGTACTGGATTCTGAGCCCCCATAAAAAGAACTAGGACCCAGTTTCTGGAATTCACTCACAAGTGAAGCATAGCGCCTGTGAGCGCCCTCCTGAGAGTCATCCCCCACCGCTCGAGTAGTAGTCTGGGGTCTCTCTTGAGTCAGCTGCTGCAAAAGCTGCTGTTGTGCCTCTTGATGCTGAGTCTGTTGCTGCTGCAGCATCTGAGCTTGCCTCTCTATCATGGCACCTTGTTGCTGTACCATGCCAGTTAGAGCCTCAATAGTTCTCGTGAGATTCGGGGTCTGCTCGCCCTCATCACTAGCATTTCCTCTGGTTCGCACCATCTTAAATGCCTACACACACATATCATAGTCAGGAAAACAATCATAAACCTAACAGGTGTCTAGCAATACACAAACATGTTTTCCCCCAAACTAAATTTTAGCTAGCCAACTCCTCTGATACCATTCTGTCACATCCCGTTATCTTAACCCCAAACAAATGGCACAATTCATGAATGATACAGGATGTTTCATATAAGATCGATTCATATGCTAGGTAAAACCGAGTTCAAGAAAACACGATCTGAAAATTTCCACAAACCCATACATAAATATCCACAAAACACAAATCTCATAAATCACATAAGGGTACCTGCCACCACGCAATCCTTGCTGTAAGATCCAAGGATCTTAAGTTCTGGTAAGCATTATTTTCTATGATAAATTATGATAAATTATTGATGTAAATAAAATTATTGACTGAGTTATTATTCCTGAGTATTGATTGTTAATTTATGATAAATTAACTAGAGATTTTGTTGTTAATTAACTGATTTATTGATTGTTAATTTGTAATTAATGGATTTGAGTTTATTTGGTTGTTAATTTATTGTAAATTAATTAGAGATTATTGATTTGATTATTGGCTGTTAATTTATGATAAATTATTATTGGTTGTCCATGATAAATTAATTAGGATTTATGGGTTGTAAATTGTAAGTTAATTAATTAGACCTTATTGGTTAATTAAGTCCTTATTGGATTTCGGTTAAGTGAATGGTTAATGGTTAAGTTAATTAAATTAATTGGTTAACTATGGGTTATTGGGTTTGAAAAATTCGAAATTATGAGTTAAATGGGTTAAACCCTATTGGAATTAATTGGTTAATGGGTTTAAAATTTAAAAACCCAAAGTTTAAGTGGTAATATCGATTAGGGTGAGATTGTGGGCGTTTTTTTTTTGGCTTGAGGAAATCTTGGGGCGGCTAGGGCAAAGAAGAAGGCGATTCTTGGAGTTGTTGAGGTGATTTTCTTCATCTTCTTCCCCTTGGCAATTTTTCCTTGAAGTGAAGAAATTTCCTTGGTGTTTGGTGGTGACATCAAAGGCTTTGAACGATTTCTTTTGTGGAAAATTTTCGGTTTAAGAGGTGAGTGGATTTTCTCTTCCACTTAATCCATGTATGCTTGAGATTATTGCTTAGAAACATGGCATGAACCCTTAATTTCAATTTTTGTACATGTTTCTATGTTTTCCCTAAAATTTCGAAAACCCTAGATTGTATGAGAATTAGGGCTTTTCATTTTTAAGGCTTCTAATCATCAATTAGACCTTGTTTAAGCATGTATGTAGCTTTAGTTTTTCAATTGCATGAAGTTTAGGGCTTGAATGAGAATTTCGACCCTTCTTCATGAAGTTACGCCCAAATGCATGGGTAAAATTTGGGGAAAACTTGATATTCATGAAATTAGGTATATGAGGACTCTACTGTAATTTTTTGAGAATTTTTAGAAATAAAAGTTTCTGTTGACTGACATTGACCTAGGGGTAATTCGGTAAATTTTCTAGTTAAAATTGGGGAAAACTTGAAATCTCGAATCTAGGGATCATGAGGGATGTAATGAATATTTTTACGAAATTTTTGGATAACTTTTCCTGCATGACTTAAACTTTGAACTAGGGGTATTTCTGTCTTTTGTTATCAGAACTAGTAGAAAACTATGAAGTTGTGATATTCTACATTTATGTTAATTGTGAACGAAATTTGGTGAATTTTCTGTATTATTATGTATTTTTAATTGAGTGGTGTATGTAGAAAGTAATGACATGAAATATTGATAGAGAACATTGGTTGATAACTTAGCAAAATTACACTGAACTGACCAGCCTGAAATTTAAGGACTACACTATGTTATGTGATTTTTAAATATTGTGATTTGTGATTTTTGGCATGTTAAGTGATCTTTGAATATGTGAATATTATGTGGTTATGTGAAATTCGAAAATTATGTGGTTATGAGGTTCGAATATTATGTGTTGTGATTATGTGATGGTTAGGACTAAGGCTAGGTGTAACTATGAACTCAAGGGGATAGCCCTGTTATGTGATATGTTAAGGGTTTGAATTTCAGCCCTGTATTGTGATATGTGAGGAGGTTGATGTTCAGCCTGCCTATTGTGATTATTGTGATGGGGGTTGATGTTCAGCCTGCCGATGTGATTTTGTGATGGCTATCCTAGAGTCTAGTTGACACTTAGGAGCCCACCTTTGTGAAATGTGAAATAAGATATGTGTGTTGTCCAGTAGGAACCTTTTGGGAGAACGGGTTTTGACCCAAAGTGCCATGTCTTGGTCAGACAGGGGCCACCTCTTGATGTCATTACTCTTTTATGTGTTGGGAATGGTATAAGACCCAAAGTGCCATGTCTTGGTCAGACAGGGGCCACCTCTTGATGTCACCATTCTCGTTTTGTGTTGGGAATGATATAAGACCCAAAGTGCCATGTCCTGATCAGACAGGGGCCACCTCTTGATGTCATCATTCTCGTTTTATGTTATGGCGTGATAGACCAGCGTGCCACGTCGTGACCTGACGGGGGCCACCTCCTGATTCTATTCTCGTTTTATGTTATGGCGTGATAGACCAGCGTGCCACGTCGTGACCTGACGGGGGCCACCTCCTGATTCTATTCACTGTCCATGTTTATGTGTTGCACGAGATTTTGCAGCTCCCAGTGCTTTGGCCAAGCCGGGTTAGACCATATTGGTCACTACTGAATATGCTGGACAACTAGGTTAAAAATGTGTTGGTGTGTTTAGTTGGTTTAGAATATGTGTGTTTAGTTGGTTTAGAGTATAACTCTAGAACCTGAGTTTGTTTAGAACCTGAGTTGATTATGTTAGTGTGTACATCTGACTGTTTATGTGACTTCTGTATATTTAATCTGGTGATATGTTGACATTATGTTCCTGTTAAAGATTTTTAAAATGATCTGCATATGTTTTTGAGAGTATGTTATGGATGGTCAATTAGACTATCCACTCACTGGGCTGTGTAGCTCACCCCTCACTATTTTCAGGTGTAGAGCAGGGGCGCAGTTAGCATTATATGGGTGCTGTGAATTATGCTTAATGTGTTTATGATTATGATGCCGGTTGTGGCTAAAACTTATGATTTATATGAACTATGTGAACCATGTGATGTGAACAATGTGAACTATGTGAATTTGTGTTGCCAGATGGTGGCAATCAACTGAGTTGGATTTTTGTGTCACCGCGGGCTTCGGCCTGGTTTCGGTGTTTGGTATTAGTTTATAAAATCGATTTTGTGGATTTGTTTTGAAATTGAAGTTGATGTGTATTTTTGCAATCGGTTTTGAGATAACTGTAACGTGCATATGTCTAGTGCACGTATTGCGTGGTGGCAGGTACCTTTATGTGATTTATGAGATTTGTGATTCGAAGATTTTATGTGTTTGGAGTTTTGAAAATTTTCAGATCGTGTTTTTCTTGAACTCGGTTTTACCTAGCATTTGATCGATCTTATATGAAACATCCTATTACTTTTGCGATTGTGTTATTTGCTTGGGGTTAAGTATGTGGGATGTTACAGAATGGTATCAGAGCAGTTGGCTAGCTAAAACTTAGTTTGGGGGAAAACATGTTTGTGTATTGCTAGACACCTGATAGGTTTATGTTTGTTTTCCTGACTATGATATGTGTGTGACTATGATATGTGTGTGTAGGAATTTGAATTTAAGATGGTGCGAACCAGAGGTAATGCTGGTGATGAGGGCGAGCAGACCCCGGATCTCACTAGAACTATTGAGGCCTTGACTGGCATGGTACAGCAACAAGGTGCCATGATTGAGAGGCAAGCTCAGATGCTGCAGCAGCAGCAGACTCAGCACCAAGAGGCACAACAGCAGCTTTTGCAGCAGCTGACTCAGGAGAGACCTCAGACTACTACTCGGGCAGTGGGGGATGACTCTCAGGAGGGCGCTCATCGGCGTTATGCCTCACTTGTGAGTGAATTTCAGAAACTGGGTCCTAGCTCATTTTATGGGGGCTCAGAATCCAGTACTGCTGAGAACTGGCAGTTGGTCTTGGAAAAGATTTTCCAAGTCATGCGCTGCTCAGATGAGGATAAGCTATGTCTGTCCACCTATATGATGCGTGGTGACGCAGATGAGTGGTGGAAGGGCGTGGTGAGACTTGCAGCAGAAAGACATGAGACTGTCGATTGGCCTTACTTCTTGTCTCGATTTAATGAGAAGTATTTTCCAGATAGCTTGGTAGAGGACCGAGAGGTAGCATTTATTCACCTGGAGCAGGGTAATATGACAGTGGACCAGTATGAAGTACAGTTCACGAAATTGGGAAAATATGCTCCTCACCTGATAAACACTGAAAAGAGGAGAGCTACCAAGTTTCTGAGAGGTCTCAGATGGGATATTCGAGAGCAGGTTGGTGCTCAACACTTGGAGACCTATGTTGAGACAGTTGGGCGAGCACGCACTATAGAGAGGTATATATCTGAGAGGAGTTCTCATGCTACGGTGGCAGTGGTTCCTGCAGCTGAGGCGGCGGTTCCTCAGTTTGGCAGTGGCGGCAAGGGTAAGAAGTACCCTAGGCACAAGGATTTCAAGAAGAGCCGGTATAAGCCTTACTCTTACAAGGCACCGCAGCAGTCCAGGGATGCACCGCAGCAGTTCAGAGATATCAGGGATGTAAGAAACAGCAACACTGAGAACGGGACTTGTAGTTATTGTGGGCTCAGAGGACATCTGGTGAAAGATTGTCATAGGAAGAATGGCGTGTGCTTCAAGTGTAAGAAACCTGGGCACATGGCTAGGGACTGCAAAGAGCCTGAGATGCAGCCTAGAGGTGCAGATAAGCCTACTGTCCAGACTAGAGTCTATGCTGTGGCTGAGAAGGATACACGAGCATCCCGATCCGTTGTGGAAGGTACATTATTTGTATTTGATCAGTTAGCTCGCATTCTATTTGACCCTGGTGCAAATTTGTCTTTTGTCTCTGTTAAGTTTGCTGCATGTTTACCTGTTGTACCTAAGATGCTAGATTATGCTGTGTCTGTCAGTACTCCTTTAGGAAAGTCATTGTCTACAGACACTGTATGTGCTGACTGTGTAGTACATGTAGAGGGTTATGAATTTCTGGTAGATCTAATCCTCTTAGACATGCAAGATTATGATGTCATCCTAGGAATGGACTGGTTGTCTTCGCATCATGCCTCGGTGGATTGCTTTGAGAAAGTAATCACTTTGAATATGTTTGATGGGAATCGGCTTTTTGTGAGAGGTCTAGTGTCAGACCAAGGACCACATGTGATATCTTTCCTGCAGGCCAGGAAGTTACTTGCCAGTGGTTGCAAGGGTTATCTTGCACATGTTAAGGTGCAGGATGATTCTACTTCTGATCTGACTCAGATGGCGGTGGTGAAAGAATTTCCTGATGTGTTCTCTGAGGAATTTTCAGGTTTGCCACCAGTTAGAGAAGTGGAATTTGGCATTGAGTTGGCGCCAGGTACGGCACCTATCTCCAGAGCTCCTTATCGTATGGCTACTTCAGAGTTGGCCGAGCTTAAGAAACAACTGGAGGAATTGTTAGAGAAAGGGTACATTCGGCCTAGTGCTTCACCTTGGGGAGCGCCAGTGCTATTTGTGAAGAAGAAAGATGGAACCCTGAGGATGTGTATAGACTACAGGCAGTTGAACCAAGTGACCATCAAGAATAAGTATCCTCTTCCCAGAATTGATGATCTATTTGATCAATTACAGGGAGCTACAGTGTTCTCTAAGATTGATCTGAGATCAGGGTATTATCAGCTTAGAGTCAAGGATGAGGATATATTCAAGACTGCTTTCAGGACCAGGTATGGGCATTTCGAATTTTTAGTTATGCCTTTTGGACTGACAAATGCACCTGCCGTCTTCATGGATTTGATGAACAGGGTATTCCATGAGTTGCTTGACTCTTGTGTGGTGGTCTTTATAGACGATATATTGGTGTACTCTCGGACTACTTCAGATCATGTCGGTGACTTGCGAAGAGTACTAGAGGTTCTGAGGAAGAACCGGTTATATGCCAAGGCTAGTAAGTGTGAATTTTGGCTAGAGAAGATCAGTTTTCTGGGACACGTGATTTCTGGTCAGGGGGTGTCTGTGGATCCAGTTAAAGTGCAAGCCATTCTTGATTGGGGAAGACCGACTAGCGCTACTGAGATCAGGAGTTTTCTGGGTTTGGCAGGTTATTACCGGAGGTTTGTTGAGGGATTCTCCAAGCTGGCGGGTCCTTTAACTAAATTGACCAGAAAGGAAGCCAAATTTATTTGGGATGACAAGTGTGAAGAGAGCTTTCAAGAGCTGAAGAGAAGGTTGACTAGTACACCGATCCTCATTATTCCTAGTGATGGGGAAAGGTTTACTGTCTATACAGATGCTTCAGGCAAAGGGTTGGGTTGTGTCTTGATGCAGAAGGGTTCTGTGGTGGCTTATGCTTCGAGACAACTGAAAGAGTATGAACTGAACTACCCTACTCATGATTTAGAGTTGGCGGCCGTAGTCTTTGCTTTGAAGATATGGCGTCACTATTTGTTGGGTCAGGAGTTTGATCTGTTCACTGATCACCAGAGTCTCAAGTATATCTTCACTCAGAAGGAGTTGAACATGAGACAGAGAAGATGGATGGAGTTGATCAAAGATTATGACTTCTCTATCCAGTATCAGGCTGGGAAAGCCAATGTAGTAGCGGATGCACTGAGCAGGCATCCAGTTACTTCGGTAGCTGCACTGCGGGTCAGTGAGTGGCAGTTACTGCAGGAGTTCAGAGATCTCAGGATCAGTGTTTCTCCTAGAGTTCAGACTGGTTATGTGGCTTTTCTCAGAGTACAGTCTGCTTTGTGGCAGAAGATCAGAGATCAGCAGTCTGTAGATCCGAAATTAGTTCAGATCAGGGATAGTCTGATTGATGGCGCAGTTCAGGACTTTAGTGTGTCTGATGATGGTATTCTTCGGTTTCGTGGAAGGGTATGTGTCCCTGAGGAACCGAACTTGAGGAAAGAAATATTGGAGGACAGCCATAACTCCAAATATTCTCTACATCCTGGTGTGACTAAGATGTATCAGGACCTCAAGAAAAACTTTTGGTGGCCGGGTATGAAGAAAGAGGTATATGATTTTGTCTCTAGATGTTTGACCTATCAGACTATAAAGGCTGAACACCAGAAGCCTGGTGGTTTGTTGCAGTCTCTTCCTATTCCTGAGTGGAAGTGGGAATGCATCAGTATGGATTTTGTGTGTGGTTTGCCTAGAACCAGATTGGGTCATGATGCTATTTGGGTGATTGTTGATAGACTCACCAAATCAGCCCATTTTCTTCCGATCATGATGACTTATTCTTTGGAGAGACTGGCCAGATTGTACATTGATGAGATAGTCAGACTACATGGAGTGCCTGTCGATATTGTGTCTGATAGGGACTCTCGATTTTTGTCCAGATTTTGGAGGAGTTTACAGGAGGGTTTGGGTACTAAGTTGAGTTTTAGTACCGCATACCATCCTCAGTCTGATGGCCAGACGGAGCGTACTATACAGACTCTAGAGGATTTGTTGAGAGCCTATGTGGTTGATTGGAGTTCTGAGTGGAACCGGGATCTATCTTTGATAGAGTTCACTTATAATAATAGTTTCCACTCCAGTATTCAGATGGCTCCTTATGAGGCTTTGTATGGGAGAAGGTGTAGGATTCCTTTGTGTTGGGAGGAAACTGGTGACAGGATGATTTTGAGATCTGATGCAGTACAGGAGACTACTGATAAGGTCAGAGAGATTCAGGATAAACTGAAAATTGCTCGGGACAGACAGAAGAGTTATGCTGATGACCGTCGTCGTCCCTTGGAGTTTATGGTAGGGGACCATGTGTTCTTGAAGGTGTCGCCTACTAAGGGTGTTATGAGATTTGGCAAAAAGGGCAAGTTGAACCCTAGGTTTGTAGGCCCTTTTGATATTATTGAGAGAGTTGGTCCAGTGGCTTACCGATTGGCTTTACCTCCTGCTATGGATCATGTGCATAATGTATTCCATGTCTCTGCTTTGAGGAAATATCATCCTGATCCATCTCATGTGTTGGAGTTGGAACCTCTTCAGATTCAGAGTGACTTGACTTTTGAGGAAAGACCTCTCCGGATTGTGGATAGAAAAGATAAAGTTCTGAGGAACAAGACTATACCTTTGGTGAAGGTTATCTGGGGAAATCAATCAGTTGAAGAAGCGACTTGGGAGACTGAAGCTGATATGAGGAAAAATTATGCTTACCTCTTTGATGATATGGATGCTGAGCTTTAGAGGACTAAAGCTTTATAAGGAGGGAGGAATGTAAGATCCAAGGATCTTAAGTTCTGGTAAGCATTATTTTCTATGATAAATTATGATAAATTATTGATGTAAATAAAATTATTGACTGAGTTATTATTCCTGAGTATTGATTGTTAATTTATGATAAATTAACTAGAGATTTTGTTGTTAATTAACTGATTTATTGATTGTTAATTTGTAATTAATGGATTTGAGTTTATTTGGTTGTTAATTTATTGTAAATTAATTAGAGATTATTGATTTGATTATTGGCTGTTAATTTATGATAAATTATTATTGGTTGTCCATGATAAATTAATTAGGATTTATGGGTTGTAAATTGTAAGTTAATTAATTAGACCTTATTGGTTAATTAAGTCCTTATTGGATTTCGGTTAAGTGAATGGTTAATGGTTAAGTTAATTAAATTAATTGGTTAACTATGGGTTATTGGGTTTGAAAAATTCGAAATTATGAGTTAAATGGGTTAAACCCTATTGGAATTAATTGGTTAATGGGTTTAAAATTTAAAAACCCAAAGTTTAAGTGGTAATATCGATTAGGGTGAGATTGTGGGCGTTTTTTTTTGGCTTGAGGAAATCTTGGGGCGGCTAGGGCAAAGAAGAAGGCGATTCTTGGAGTTGTTGAGGTGATTTTCTTCATCTTCTTCCCCTTGGCAATTTTTCCTTGAAGTGAAGAAATTTCCTTGGTGTTTGGTGGTGACATCAAAGGCTTTGAACGATTTCTTTTGTGGAAAATTTTCGGTTTAAGAGGTGAGTGGATTTTCTCTTCCACTTAATCCATGTATGCTTGAGATTATTGCTTAGAAACATGGCATGAACCCTTAATTTCAATTTTTGTACATGTTTCTATGTTTTCCCTAAAATTTCGAAAACCCTAGATTGTATGAGAATTAGGGCTTTTCATTTTTAAGGCTTCTAATCATCAATTAGACCTTGTTTAAGCATGTATGTAGCTTTAGTTTTTCAATTGCATGAAGTTTAGGGCTTGAATGAGAATTTCGACCCTTCTTCATGAAGTTACGCCCAAATGCATGGGTAAAATTTGGGGAAAACTTGATATTCATGAAATTAGGTATATGAGGACTCTACTGTAATTTTTTGAGAATTTTTAGAAATAAAAGTTTCTGTTGACTGACATTGACCTAGGGGTAATTCGGTAAATTTTCTAGTTAAAATTGGGGAAAACTTGAAATCTCGAATCTAGGGATCATGAGGGATGTAATGAATATTTTTACGAAATTTTTGGATAACTTTTCCTGCATGACTTAAACTTTGAACTAGGGGTATTTCTGTCTTTTGTTATCAGAACTAGTAGAAAACTATGAAGTTGTGATATTCTACATTTATGTTAATTGTGAACGAAATTTGGTGAATTTTCTGTATTATTATGTATTTTTAATTGAGTGGTGTATGTAGAAAGTAATGACATGAAATATTGATAGAGAACATTGGTTGATAACTTAGCAAAATTACACTGAACTGACCAGCCTGAAATTTAAGGACTACACTATGTTATGTGATTTTTAAATATTGTGATTTGTGATTTTTGGCATGTTAAGTGATCTTTGAATATGTGAATATTATGTGGTTATGTGAAATTCGAAAATTATGTGGTTATGAGGTTCGAATATTATGTGTTGTGATTATGTGATGGTTAGGACTAAGGCTAGGTGTAACTATGAACTCAAGGGGATAGCCCTGTTATGTGATATGTTAAGGGTTTGAATTTCAGCCCTGTATTGTGATATGTGAGGAGGTTGATGTTCAGCCTGCCTATTGTGATTATTGTGATGGGGGTTGATGTTCAGCCTGCCGATGTGATTTTGTGATGGCTATCCTAGAGTCTAGTTGACACTTAGGAGCCCACCTTTGTGAAATGTGAAATAAGATATGTGTGTTGTCCAGTAGGAACCTTTTGGGAGAACGGGTTTTGACCCAAAGTGCCATGTCTTGGTCAGACAGGGGCCACCTCTTGATGTCATTACTCTTTTATGTGTTGGGAATGGTATAAGACCCAAAGTGCCATGTCTTGGTCAGACAGGGGCCACCTCTTGATGTCACCATTCTCGTTTTGTGTTGGGAATGATATAAGACCCAAAGTGCCATGTCCTGATCAGACAGGGGCCACCTCTTGATGTCATCATTCTCGTTTTATGTTATGGCGTGATAGACCAGCGTGCCACGTCGTGACCTGACGGGGGCCACCTCCTGATTCTATTCTCGTTTTATGTTATGGCGTGATAGACCAGCGTGCCACGTCGTGACCTGACGGGGGCCACCTCCTGATTCTATTCACTGTCCATGTTTATGTGTTGCACGAGATTTTGCAGCTCCCAGTGCTTTGGCCAAGCCGGGTTAGACCATATTGGTCACTACTGAATATGCTGGACAACTAGGTTAAAAATGTGTTGGTGTGTTTAGTTGGTTTAGAATATGTGTGTTTAGTTGGTTTAGAGTATAACTCTAGAACCTGAGTTTGTTTAGAACCTGAGTTGATTATGTTAGTGTGTACATCTGACTGTTTATGTGACTTCTGTATATTTAATCTGGTGATATGTTGACATTATGTTCCTGTTAAAGATTTTTAAAATGATCTGCATATGTTTTTGAGAGTATGTTATGGATGGTCAATTAGACTATCCACTCACTGGGCTGTGTAGCTCACCCCTCACTATTTTCAGGTGTAGAGCAGGGGCGCAGTTAGCATTATATGGGTGCTGTGAATTATGCTTAATGTGTTTATGATTATGATGCCGGTTGTGGCTAAAACTTATGATTTATATGAACTATGTGAACCATGTGATGTGAACAATGTGAACTATGTGAATTTGTGTTGCCAGATGGTGGCAATCAACTGAGTTGGATTTTTGTGTCACCGCGGGCTTCGGCCTGGTTTCGGTGTTTGGTATTAGTTTATAAAATCGATTTTGTGGATTTGTTTTGAAATTGAAGTTGATGTGTATTTTTGCAATCGGTTTTGAGATAACTGTAACGTGCATATGTCTAGTGCACGTATTGCGTGGTGGCAGGTACCTTTATGTGATTTATGAGATTTGTGATTCGAAGATTTTATGTGTTTGGAGTTTTGAAAATTTTCAGATCGTGTTTTTCTTGAACTCGGTTTTACCTAGCATTTGATCGATCTTATATGAAACATCCTATTACTTTTGCGATTGTGTTATTTGCTTGGGGTTAAGTATGTGGGATGTTACACTTGCACTAGACATATGCAAGGCAACAGTTATATCAAATCCGATGGCATAATTACAATTCGATCCGAAATTCAAAGCAAAGCCACAAAGTCGATTTTATAAACTCATACCGAACACCGAAACCAGGCTGAGGCCCGCGGTGACACAAAAATCAAACTCATTTAACTGCCACAATCTGGCAACACAAATTTCACATAGTTCACGTGGTTCACACAAATTCACATAGTTCACATCATTCATATAGTTCGTATAACTCATATAGTTCGGCCACAACCGGCCTCATATTTAAGCACAAAAGTTCTTAAATATAATCACAGCAAACTAGCATAATGTCCACGCCAATGCTAACTCAAGAAATGCGCCCCTGCTCTATGCCTGAAAATAGTGAGGGGTGAGCTACACAGCCCAGTGAGTGGATAGTCTAAATCGACCATCCATAACATACATTCAAAAATATAGGCAGATTATTTTAAAAATCTTTAACAGAACATTATGTCAATATACAACAAGATTAAATACAGAAGTCATATAAACAGCCAGATGTACACACCAACATATATCAAACTCAGGTTCTAAACAAACTCAGGTTCTAGAGTTATACTCTAAACCAACTAAACACACCAATACTTAGTTAACCTAGTTGTACAGCATATTCAGTAGTGACCAATATGGTCTAACCCGGCTTTGGCCTAAGCACTGGGAGCTGCAAAATCTCGTGCAACACATAAACATGGACAGTGAGTAGAATCAAGAGGTGGCCCCCGCCAGGTCACGACGTGGCACTTTGCTCTAAAACACCCCATAAACACATCGATGGCTTGTGTGTAGATTCAAGAGGTGGCCCCCGCCGGGTCACGACGTGGCACTTTGCTCTACGACACCCCATATCACAAAAAGAGAGTGATGACATCAAGAGGTGGCCCCTGTCCGACCAAGACATGGCACTTTGCGTCAAAACTCGTTCTCCCAAAAGGTTCCTACTGGACAACAAACACATCTTATATCATATTTCATAAAGGTGGACTCCTAAGTGTCAACTAGACTCTAGGATAGTCATCACAAAAATCATATCGGGCAGGCTGAACATCAACCCCCATCACAATAATCATAATAGGCAGGCTGAACATCAACCTCCTCACATATCAAATACAGGGCTGAAATTCAAACCCTTAACATATCACATAAGGACTATCCTACGAGTACACGGTTACACTTAGCCATAGTCCTAACCAACACATAACACATAATATTCAAAATTCACATAATCCATCACATAACACATATTGTTCAAAATTCACATAACCCATACTATTCGAAAATCACATAACATAACACATAATATTTCATATTCGAATGTCACATAATATAGTGTAGTCCTTAGATTCCATGCTGATTAGTTTAGTCAAACCTTGCTATGTTATCACCCAAATTTCTCAAACAATTAAATAACATGCTACACACCTAAATAAACAGTCATGGATTGTAATTAACACACATCCAAAAATCATTACAACACATATAACCCACGGTTTTACAACATGTCATCTATTTAAAATTTAAACTCTAGTTAACAAGAATGTCATGCTCAAAATTCACTAATTTAAACTACCTAAATTCCATAACATCAACATAAAATTATAACATGTAATTGTCTTTATAATCCTCATGTAAACATGTTAATTTCGGTTTTTCATAAATAATACCAAATTTCGGTTGTTATGAATAATATCAGGATTTCGGATTATCATGAGAATTATCAAGAATTCGGTTTACATGAAAGAACATCTCAATTTTGGTTTTCATCCCCTAAATTCGGTTTTAACATGGTAGAAATTCCAAGAACTCAAATGTATCATGTCACAAACACAACTAAATTCATAGGTCAAACAAGACATTCCACTCACCTCTTAAACCGAGAATACTAAGGTTAAAATCTTCCCAAAAAACTCGCCTAAAGCCTTGATGTCGCCCAAAGGATCTCCAAGAACTCACCAAGGAAGTTTCACCTCAAGGAAATTCGCCAAGGGGAAGAAGATGGAGAAAATCGCCAAGAACTCTTCAAGAATACCAAGATCGCCTTCTTCCTTGCCCTAGCCGCCCCAAGATTTCCTCAAGCCAAAAAAATCGTCAATTCTTCCTACCCTAACCGAAATATCAATTTGAATTTTCGGTTTTTAATTCTTTAACCCGTTAACCAACTAATTGCAATAGGGTTTAACCCATTTAACTAACTAAATTTGAATTTTAAACCCAATAACCCATGGTTTAAGTGACAATCCAATAAGGGTTTAATTAATATCCAATAAGCTAGTTAATTAACCAATAAGGTCTAATTAATTAACCAATAAACTCTAATTAATTTATCATAAATTAGCAACCAATAATCGAATAAATTAACCACCATTAATTTCTAATTAATTTACAATAAATTAACAACCAAATAAATTAACAACCAAAATCTCTAGTTAACTAACTATAAACTAACAACCAAAAATCTCTAGTTAATTAACTATAAAATAACAACCAATACATAGAAAAATACCACAGTCAATAATTTTATTTAAATCAAAAATAATGCTTACCAGGACTTAAGATCCTTGGATCTTACAGAAACTGGGGCATACCATCAATCGGGAGCTTGCTGTAGACATTATTCTGCAGTCTCTCCCGCCCTCTTTCGATGCGTTCATTATTAACTTTAATATGAACAAAATCGACTGTACTCCGGCAGAGCTGCTGAATATGCTCTTAACTACTGAGGAGACTCTGAAGGGAAAGCCTTCGACCTCTGTCTTAATGGTTCCTTCTAGGAACAAGAAGAAGGGGAAGAAGGGCAAGGCCCCTATCAAGAGTTACAGCAAGGCTCTGAAGCAAAAGGTTAAGCGGTCAAAGGAATACAGGTGTTTCCACTGTGGCCAGTTAGGTCACTGGAAAAAGGACTGTAAAGCGCTCCAAGGAGATAAGAAGGGAAGCTTTGCTTCTGGCTCAGGTATTTATGTGACGGAAGTCATGATATCCTCTTCTTCTATTTCATGGGTGTTGGACACTGCATGTGGAGTTCACATTTGTTCAAATGTACAGGAACTCAAGAGAAGAAGGCAGGTGGGACAGCATGAGGTGGACCTACGAGTTGGAAACGGGGCACGGGTTGCTGCTGTTGCTGTAGGAGACTATTTCATCTCTTTGCCATCTGGGCTTGTATTAGAACTAAACAGTTGTTACTTTGTTCCCAGCATTACTAAAAATATTATCTCCATTCCTGCTCTTGTCAGGAAGGGGTTTTCCTTTGAATGCAATATTTCAAAGTGTGTTCTTTCTTTAGATAATATTGTTTATGCTACTGGTTCAATTAACAATGGGTTATTCATGTTGGACATGGAATGTTCTATACAAAACATTGATATTAAGAAAGCCAAGTATGCTGATGACAGCACCTTGCTATGGCATAGTCGTTTAGGCCATATTAACAAGAAGCGCATTAAGCGGTTGCATGATCATGGACTGCTGGGATCATTCTCCTATGAGGAGATTGATACATGCAAGGCTTGTATAATGGGTAAAATGACGAAGCCACCTTTTCCAAACAAAGGTCAAAGGGCTTCAGGTTTACTTGACCTTATACACAGTGATGTGTGTGAGCCATTTAGTAAACATGCCAGAGGTGGCTATCAGTACTTCATTACCTTTACTGATGATTTCAGTAGATATGGTTATGTCTATCTCGTGAGACATAAAAGTGAATCTTTTGACAAGTTCAAAGAGTTCAAGAATGAAGTACAGAATCAGCTAGGCCGAAATATCAAGGCACTTCATTCTGATCGAGGTGGAGAATACTTGAGTCATGCGTTTACTGACTATCTGAAGGAGTGTGGGATTATCTCACAGCTCACTCCGCCAGGAACACCGCAATGGAATGGTGTGTCCGAGAGGAGAAATAGAACGTTACTTGATATGGTTCGTTCTATGATGAGTCAAGCTACTCTTCCATATTCCTTTTGGGGATTTGCACTGGAGATAGCTGCAAAGGTACTAAACCGAGTGCCATCCAAGGCAGTTTCGAAGACGCCATATGAGTTATGGTATGGGAAACAGCCGAGCTTGACATTTATCAGGATCTGGGGCTGCGAAGCTTATGTCAAAAAGCTCGCCTCTGGGAAACTAGAGAGCAGATCTGAGAAATGTATCTTTGTCGGTTACCCTAAGGAAACTAAGGGTTATTATTTCTTCGATCCCAAAGAGAACAAAGTATTTGTTGCTCGGACGGCCATATTTCTTGAGAAGGAGTTTCTTCTGCAAGAGGCCAGTGGGAGAGAAATAAAACTGGATGAGAATCCAGAGGAAGGACAGTGCTCAAGCACAGTTGGATGAGCCTGAGCCGGTAAAACAGGTTATTGAACAACCTGAGGCTCAGATATCACGGGAACCACGAAGATCGGGAAGGATCCGTCGATAGCCTGAGCGCTATGACGGAGTCTACATCATTGATAATGATGAACCCCTCACTTATGCGGATGCGGTCAGTGGACCGGAGTCAGCGAGATGGCTTGAAGCTATGCGAGCCGAGATGGACTCCATGTCAGTTAACCATGTCTGGGATTTGGTTGATCCGCCTCCGGGAGTTATCCCTATAGGCTGTAAATGGATCTTCAAGAAGAAGATTGACATGGATGGTAACATGGTTACCTATAAAGGCAGGCTAGTTGCGAAAGGTTTCAAACAAATCTACGGGATAGATTATGATGAAACTTTCTCACCTGTAGCCATGTTTAAGTTTATTCGGATTCTTTTCGCGATAGCAGCATATTATGATTATGAGATCTGGCAAATGGATGTGAAAACAGCTTTCCTGAATGGAAATCTGGATGAGGATGTGTATATGACACAACCAGAAGGTTTCACTAATCCATCAGATCGTCATAAAATATGCAAGTTAAAAAAATCCATTTATGGACTTAAACAAGCATCTAGGAGCTGGAATATTCGTTTTGATGAATCAGTCACTGAATTTGGTTTCATCAAGAACGAGGATGACCCGTGTGTATATAAGAGGTTTAGTGGGAGCGTGATTACTTTCCTAGTCCTCTACGTCGATGATATCTTGATCATTGGAAATGACATTCCTGAAATGCATGCGGTTAAGGCATGGTTAAGAAAGTGTTTCCAGATGAAAGATCTAGGAGAAGCAGCCTATGTATTAGGTGTGAAGATCTACAGGGATAGATCTAAGAGGCTTCTCAGGCTGTGCCAGAGTACTTACATCGATAAAGTCCTGGAGAGATTTCATTTAGAGAATTCTAAATGAGGATATCTTCCAGTCAGACATGGTCTGAATCTTTCGAAGAGTCAGTGTCCACAAACACAGACTGAGAAAGATGAAATGGACAATACGCCTTATGCTTCGGCTATTGGATCCATTATGTATACGATGTAGTGTACTCGCCCAGACGTCGCTTACGGGTTAAGCGTGACCAGTCGGTTCCAAAGTAATCTAGGTCAGGCACACTGGATTGCAGTCAAGAACATTTTAAAATATCTTCGGAGGACCAAAGATATGTTCTTGATATATGGTGGTCAGGAAGAACTCAGTATTGAAGGATATACTGACGTTTCGTTCCAGTCTGACCAGGATGATTTCCGATCGCAATCAGGCTATGTTTTTAGCTTGAATGGAGGAGCGGTGGTGTGGAAAAGTTTCAAACAGTCAACTGTTGCTGATTCCACAACAGAAGCCGAGTATGTTGCAGCCTCAGAAGCATCCAAGGAGGCAGTGTGGATTCGTAAGTTCGTTCAGGAACTTGGTGTTGTTCCTTCGAGTGCAGATCCTTTGGTTATCTTCTGTGATAACACTGGAGCAATCGCACAAGCAAAGGAACCACGGTCGCACCAGAAGTCCAAGCACATACAGAGAAGGTTTCATTTGATCAGGGAGATCATTGATCGTGGTGAGATCAAAGTCTGCAATGTACATACAGATGACAATCTGGCAGACCCGCTTACTAAGCCTCTGGCGCAGCAGAAGCATGAGAAGCACTGTAATAATATGGGTTTGAGATTTCTCAACCATTAGATTAAGTGCAAGTGGGAGATTGTTGGGGTATGCCCTTAAGGCTAATGTTTGAGGCCTTGGGATTGTATCAGTATCATGTATAAACTTTTATGTTTATAAAGGCATGGTTGTTATTCAGGTTGTTACATTGTCTGCTGCAATAAGTGTACTTCTGAATAATGTCTCAGTACTGTTCAGCTAGGCTGACATGCAGTAAAGTCCTTAGTCGATATATCTTGGTGAACATGAGACAGCCTTGATATGGTTAAGACTAATATGTGTTCTAATCTTATAGGATGCTTCGAGCATGGAATAAGATGTAGACTCATGGGTACATTGGATGTACTGGACAGACCCTACTAGGTTATTCAATTGCTTGTCACAATGTGAATAATCCTTGAATGCGACAAGTGGCACATTTCCTCTGACTTGAGATCACTTGTGTTTTCTAAATGATGATTGTCATCGTTTTGAGGTAGTTCAATATCATTTGAAACATAATGATTATAGACTATCTTGGATGGTGAGCTTGAGTCAGGTTAGGGCACTAGTGATAGACATAGGATTGCCGTCTCCTTGTTTAAGGAGTGTGATGTTCTAAAGGGGCCCCCTGGATGAGATGATTGAGAAAAGAGTATGGCCATACCCAGGTGACTGTGTTCATCTGTTCTAATCATGCTTATCATATTGGAACTACAAGCTTGACACGCTTGTCCAATAAGAACATCCAGTGGCAAAGGAAATATGCATGCCTTGTGAATTGGATTCACACTTGTGCTGTGGTTTGGGTGTAGTCTTGGAAGACTCTTTCCTTTATATCGGGAGACAGTGATGTGTTGCTAGATACCCCTCACTGATTGTGATAACGTGAGTTATCGTTACCGACATTTAAAGGAAACCCTCAGGGTCGCACAATTTGATGATATGGCTTACTTAAGTCAGATCGTGTGGACTGAATTGTTCAGGTTCAGTTTAAAGGGATTTTAATCTCTGATTATAAGTGAGATCTGGTCTGATCATGTTTGATTGATTAGGGCTTGAGATCGGTAAGCTTCGATTGAGAGAATGGATGCTGGATCGGTGAGATCAGGAGCATCAAGAGATCGACGGTCAGATCAAGAGCCTTAGGGTTTATTGTGGTCTGGACTGATTGCTTGGTTTATTTGGTTATTGAACCAAATCGATTTGAACCAGCTCATTGGTTGAGCGCATGGTTCAATCTAAGAGGAGTTTGCGATTGGGTAAACCCATGATCGCATTTGGAGGTGAGGCTTTCTATTTTTAGAAAGCATGATCACTTACGTGACCACGCCTCATGAAACTTGCCTCTACACGCCTTTGTCGCCAACTTGAGTATTCGGCGCTTGCATTCTCGCGAGGAGAAGGGTAGACGACAAGAGGAAATTTTCGGCCAAGCAAGGTGATCTCTCCCCTTTCCATTCGGCAAGACAATCTTGGAGCCTTGCTAGCACAAGGAGCACCAAGGAAGAGTAGGCGACATCAATTGTGTGCGTTACCTTAGGAGAAGGAGCATTTGCGCCTTTCCTTCCAAGACACCATCTAAGCGATGGCAATGGTAAGAATCGCTTCTCATTGAAAGTTGAATATATTACATGCTATGCGATCCTTTTAGAAACCCTAGATTCCGCTAGAATTTTGTTGCGCCTCCTATTAGGGTTTCGCCCCCCCCCCCCTTGTGGGGAACCCCTTTCAGTACAGAATCAGCTAGGCCGAAATATCAAGGCACTTCGTTCAGATCGAGGTGGAGAATACCTAAGTCGAGAGTTTACTGACTATCTGAAGGAGTGTGGGATTATCTCACAGCTCACTCCGCCAGGAACACCGCAATGGAATGGTGTGTCTGAGAGGAGAAACAGAACCTTATTGGATATGGTTCGTTCAATGATGAGTCAGGCTACTCTACCTTACTCCTTTTGGGGATTTGCACTGGAAACAGCTGCAAAGGTACTAAACCGAGTGCCATCCAAGGTAGTTTCAAAGACTCCATATGAGTTATGGTATGGGAAACAGCCGAGTTTGACATTTATTAAGATATGGGGTTGCGAGGCTTATGTCAAAAAGCTCGCCTCTGGGAAACTAGAGAGCAGATCTGAGAAATGTATCTTTGTCGGTTACCTAAGGAAACTAAGGGTTATTGTTTCTACGATCCCAAAGAGAACAAGGTATTTGTTGCTCGGACGGCCATTTTTCTTGAGAAGGAATTTCTTCTGAAAGAGGCCAGTGGGAGAGAAATAAAGCTGGATGAGAATCCAGAGGAAGGACAAAGTAGTCAAGCACAGTTGGATGAGCATGAGCCAGTAGATCAGGTTATTGAGCAACCTGAGGCTCAGATATCACGGGAACCGCGAAGATCGGGAAGGATGCGTCGACAGCCTGAGCGCTATGACGGAGTCTACATCATTGATCATGATGAACCCCTCACTTATGCGGATGCGGTCAGTGGACCGGAATCAGCGAGATGGCTTGAAGCTATGCGAGCCGAGATGGACTCCATGTCAGATAACCAAGTCTGGGATTTGGTTGATCCGC
The DNA here is from genome assembly GCA_027563935.2 of Costus lasius. Lineage (NCBI taxonomy): Eukaryota > Viridiplantae > Streptophyta > Magnoliopsida > Zingiberales > Costaceae > Costus > Costus lasius. The sequence goes on along the minus strand of CM050454.1, from coordinate 55,366,528 downwards.
CTCCGGGAGTAATCCCTATAGGCTGTAAATGGATGTTCAAGAAGAAGATTGACATGGATGGTAACGTGGTTACCTATAAAGGCAGGCTAGTTGCGAAAGGTTTCAAACAAATCTACGGGATAGATTATGATGAAACTTTCTCTCTTGTAGCCATGTTCAAGTCTATTCGGATTATTCTCGCAATAGCAGCATATTATGATTATGAGATCTAGCAGATGGATGTGAAGACCGCTTTCCTTAATGGAAATCTGGATGAGGATGTGTATATGACACAACCTGAAGGTTTCACTAATCCATCAGATCGTCATAAAATATGCAAGTTAAAGAAGTCCATTTATGGACTTAAACAAGCATCTAGAAGCTGGAATATTCGTTTTGATGAATCAATCTGTGAATTTGGTTTCATCAAGAATGAAGATGACCCGTGTGTGTATAAGAGGTTTAGTGGGAGCGTGATTACTTTCCTAGTCCTCTACGTCGATGATATCTTAATCATTGGAAACGATATTCCTGAACTACATGCGGTTAAAGCATGGTTAAGAAAATGTTTCCAGATGAAAGATCTAGGAGAAGCAGCCTATGTATTAGGTGTGAAGATCTACAGAGATAGATCTAAGAGGCTTCTCGGGCTGTGCCAGAGTACTTACATCGATAAAGTCCTGGAGAGATTTCATTTAGAAAATTCTAAAAGAGGATATCTTCCAGTCAGACATGGTCTGAATCTTTCGAAGAGTCAGTGTCCACAAACACAGACTGAGAAAGATGAAATGGACAATACGCCTTATGCTTCGGCTATTGGGTCCATTATGTATGCGATGTTGTGTACTCGCCCAGACGTCGCTTACGGGTTAAGCGTGACTAGTCAATTCCAAAGTAATCCAGGTCAGGCACACTGGATTGCAGTCAAGAACATTTTGAAATATCTTCGGAGGACCAAAGATATGTTCTTGGTGTATGGTGGTCAGGAAGAACTCAGTATTGAAGGATATACCGACGCTTCGTTCCAATCTGACCAGGATGATTTCCGATCGCAATCAGGCTATCTTTTTAGCTTGAATGGAGGTGCGGTGGTGTGGAAAAGTTTCAAACAGTCTATCGTTGCTGATTCCACAACAGAAGCCGAGTATGTTGTAGCCTCGGAAGCATCCAAGGAGGCAGTGTGGATTCGTAAGTTCGTTCAGGAACTTGGTGTTGTTCCTTCGAGTGCAGATCCTTTGGTTATCTTCTGTGATAACACTGGAGCAATTGCATAAGCAAAGGAACCACGGTCGCACCAGAAGTCCAAGCACATATAGAGACGGTTTCACTTGATCCGGGAGATCATTGATCGAGGCGAGATCAAAGTCTGCAAGGTTCATACAGATGACAATCTGGCTGACCCGCTTACAAAGCCTCTGGCGCAGCAGAAGTATGAGAAGCACTGTAATAATATGGGTTTGAGATTTCTCAACCATTAGATTAAGTGCAAGTGGGAGATTGTTGGGGTATGCCCTTAAGGCAAATGTTTGAGGCCTTGGGATTATATCAGTATCATGTATAAACTCTAATGTTTATAAAGGCAATGGTTGTTATTCAGGTTGTTACATCATCTGCTGCAATATGTATACTTCTGAATAATGTCTCAATGCTGTTCAGCTTGGCTGACATGCAGTATTGTCCTTAGTCGAGATATCTTGGTGAACATGAGACAGCCTTGATATGATTGAGACTAATATGTGTTCTAATCTTATAGGATGCTTCGAGCATGGAATAAGATGTAGACTCATGGGTACATTGGATGTACTGGACAGACCCTACTAGGATATTCAATTGCTTGTCACAATGTGAATAATCCTTGTATGCAACAAGTGGCATATTTCCTCTGACTTGAGATCACTTGTGTTTCTAAATGATGATTGGCATTGTTTTGAGGTAGTTCAATATCATTTGAAACATAATGGTTATAGACTATCTTGGATAATGAGCATGAGTCATGTTAGGGCACTAGTGATAGATAAAGGATTGCCGTCTCCTTGTTTAGGAGAGTGATGTTCTAAAGGGGCCCCCTGGATGAGATGATTGAGAAAGTGTATGGCCATACCCAGATGACTGTGTTCATCTGATCTAATCATTCTCATCATATTGGAGTCACAGGCTTGACACGCTTGTCCAATAAGAACATCCAGTGGCAAAGGATGTTGGGATATGCCCTTAAGCCTAATGTTTGAGGCCTTGGGAATGTATCAGTATCATGTAATAAACTCTTATGTTTATGAAGGCATGGTTGTTATTCAGGTTGTTACCTTGTCTGCTGTAATAAGTGTACTTCTGAATAATGTCTCAAAGCTGTTCAGCTAGGCTGACATGCAGTAAAGTCCTTAGTCGAGATATCTTGGTGAACATGAGACAGCCTTGATATGATTGAGACTAATATGTGGTCTAATCTTATAGGATGCTTCGAGCATGGAATAAGATGTAGACTCATGGGTACATTGGATGTACTGGACAGACCCTATTAGGATATTCAATTGTTTGTCACAATGTGAATATTCCTTGATTGCGACAAGTGGCACATTTCCTCTAACTTGAGATCACTTGTGTTTCTAAATGATGATTGTCATTGTTTTGAGGTAGTTCAATATCATTTGAAACATAATGATTATAGACTATCTTGGATAATGAACTTGAGTCAGGTTAGGGCACTAGTGATAGACAAAGGATTGCCGTCTCCTTGTTTAAGGAGTGTGATGTTCTTAAGGGGCCCCCTGGATGAGATGATTGAGAAAGTGTATGGCCATACCCAGGTGACAGTGATCATCTAATCTAATCATGCTCATCATATTGGAGTTACAAGCTTGACACGCTTGTCCAATAAGAACATCCAGTGGCAAAGGACATATGTATGCCTAGTGAAGTTGATTCACACTTGTGCTGTTTTTGGGTGAGGTCTTGGAAGACTCTTTCCTTTATATCGGGAGACAATGATGTGTTGCTAGATACCCCTCACTGATCGTGATAACGTGAGTTATCGTTACCGACATTTAAAGGAAACCCTCAGGGTCGCACAATTTGATGATATGGCTTACTTAAGTCAGATCGTGTGGACTGAATTGTTTGAGTTCAGTTTAAGGGGATTTAATCTCTGATTGTAAGTGAGATCTGGTCTGATCATGTTTGATTCATTGGGGCTTGAGATCGGTAAGCTTCGATTGAGAGATTGGATGCTAGATCGATGAGATCAAGAGCATCAAGAGATCAACGGTTAGATCTGGAGCCTTAGGGTTTAATTTAGATCTAGACTGGATTGCTTGGCTTGGTTCTTAAACCGAACCAAAATTGAACCGGCTCATTAAAGAGCGCTTGGTTCAAATAGAGAACTGAAAGTACCCCTTAAACTAAGGGGGGTCCCCTTCTAGGGGGAGCGAAAACCCTAGGCAGTGGCGCATAAATTTTTTTGGGCAGCGGATTAGGGTTTCAAGAATCGGTTCATGTGATATGATCAACCAAATGGAAACGATTGCATGTAAGAGATAAAACTCATACCATAGCCATTTCGAATGGCGCCTAGGAAGCAAAGATCAAAGCAGATCTTCTCCAGAGGTGACGCACACAGTTGATGTCGCCTACTCCTCTTTGCGATCCTTGTGCTAGCAAGATCCAAAGAAGTCTTTGATCGAAAATGAGAAAGGGATGAAGAGATCTTTTCTTTGCCGATTTCTCCTCCAAATCCAAGGCGTCGTCACCTACGGAAAAACTAGAGAGGAATGCGTTCAAGTGGCGAGAATAGAGAGAGCACTCTCTTTCGAACGTGAGTGTCTCCAAGTGGAGATCATGGTGGCTAAAAATAGCACCACTAACCGCCCAACATGTTCACGCCAAGTGAACTTGTCGCCAATGCTTGAACCATTTTGGTTTAATTTAATTTTGGTTCAATTACCAAATAAACCAAACGACATGGCCTAGATCATATTAAAACCCTAAGGTTCCAGATCTAGCCGTTGATCTCTATGATGCTCCTGATCTGACCGATCTAGCATCTCTTCTCTCGATCGAAGCTTACCGATCTCAAGCCCTAATCAATCAAACATGATCAGACCAGATCTCACTCACAATCAGAGATTAAATCCCTTTAAACTGAACCCGAAACAATTCAGTCCACACGATCTGACTTAAGTAAGCCATATCATCAATTGTGCGACCCTGAGGGTTTCCTTAAAACATCGGTAACGATAATTTACATTATCACAACCAGTGAGGGGTATCTAGCAACACATCACTGTCTCCCGATATCAAGGAAAGAGTCTTCCAAGACTTCACCCAAAAACAGCACAAGTGTGAATCAATTCACAAAGCATACATATTTCCTTTGCCACTGGATGTTCTTATTGGACAAGCCTGTCAAGCTCGTAACTCCAATATGATGAGCATGATTAGAACAGATGAGCACTGTCACCTGGGTATGGCCATACACTCTCTCAATCATCTCATCCAGGGGGCCCCCTTTAGAACATCACACTCCTTAAACAAGGAGACGGCAATCCTATGTCTATCACTAGTGCTCTAACCTGATTCAAGCTCACCATCCAAGATAGTCTATAATCATTATGTTTCAAATGATATTGAACTACCTCAAAACAATGACAATCATCATTTAGAAAACACAAGTGATCTCAAGTCAGAGGAAATGTGCCACTTGTCTTAATCAAGGAATATTCACATTGTGACAAACAATTGAACATCCTAGTAGGGTCTGTCCAGTACATCCCATGTACCCATGAGTCTACATCTTATTCCATGCTCGAAGCATCCTATAAGATTAGAACACATATTAGTCTTAACCATATCGAGGCTGTCTCAAGTTTACCAAGATATATCGACTAAGGACATAATAGCATGTCAGCCCAGCTGAACAGCTTTGAGACATTATTCAGAAGAACATATATTGCAGCAGACAATGTAGCTAACTGAATAACAACCATGCCTTTATAAACACATAGAGTTTATTACATGATACTTGTTACATTCCCATAGGCCTCAAACATTAGCCTTAAGGGCATACCCCAACAATCTCCCACTTGCACTTAATCTAATGGTTGAGAAATCTCAAACCCATATTATTACAGTGCTTCTCATGCTTCTGCTGCGCCAGAGGCTTAGTAAGCGGGTCTGCCAGATTGTCATCTGTATGAACCTTGCATACTTTGATCTCGCCACGATCTATGATCTCCCTGATCAAATGAAACCGTCTCTGTATGTGCTTGGACTTCTGGTGCGACCGTGGTTCCTTTGCCTGTGCGATTGCTCCAGTGTTATCACAGAAGATAACCAAAGGATCTGCACACGAAGGAACGACACCAAGTTCTCTCACGAACTTACGAATCCACACTGCCTCCTTGGATGCTTCCGAGGCTGCAACATACTCGGCTTCTGTTGTGGAATCAGCAACAGTTGACTGTTTGAAACTTTTCCACACCACTGCACCTCCATTCAAGCTAAAAACATAGCCTGATTGCGATCGGAAATCATCCTGGTCAGACTGGAACGAAGCGTCAGTATATCCTTCAATACTGAGTTCTTCCTGACCACCATATATCAAGAACATATCTTTGGTCCTCCGCAGATATTTTAAAATGTTCTTGACTGCAATCCAGTGCGCCATACCTGGATTACTCTGGTAACGACTGGTTACGCTTAACCCGTAAGCAACGTCTGGGCGAGTACACAACATCGCATACATTATAGAACCAATAGCCGAAGCATAAGGCGTATTGTTCATTTCATCTTTCTCAGTCTGTGTTTGTGGACACTGACTCTTAGAAAGATTCAGACCATGTCTGACTGGAAGATATCCTCGCTTAGAATTCTCTAAGTGAAATCTCTCCAGGACCTTATCGATGTAAGTACTCTGGCACAGCCCGAGAAGCCTCTTAGATCTATCCCTGTAGATCTTCACACCTAACACATAGGCTGCTTCTCCTAGATCTTTCATCTGGAAACATTTCCTCAGCCATGCCTTAACAGCATGCATTTCAGGAATGTCGTTTCCAATGATCAAGATATCATCGACGTAGAGGACTAGGAAAGTAATCACGCTCCCACTAAACCTCTTATATACACACGGGTCATCCTCGTTCTTGATGAAACCAAATTCAGTAACTGATTCATCAAAACGAATATTCCAGCTTCTTAATGCTTGTTTAAGTCCATAAATGGACTTCTTTAACTTGCATATTTTATGACGATCTGCTGGATTAGTGAAACCTTCTGGTTGTGTCATATACACATCCTCATCCAGATTTCCATTAAGGAAAGCTGTTTTCACATCCATCTGCCAAATCTCATAATCATAATATGCAGCTATCGCGAAAAGAATCCGAATAGACTTAAACATGGCTACAGGTGAGAAAGTTTCATCATAATCTATCCCGTAGATTTGTTTGAAACCTTTCGCAACTAGCCTGCCTTTATAGGTAACTACGTTACCATCCATGTCAATCTTCTTCTTGAAGATCCATTTACAGCCTATAGGGATAACTCCCGGAGGCGGATCAACCAAATCCCAGACTTGGTTATCTGACATGGAGTCCATCTCGGCGCGCATAGCCTCAAGCCATCTCGCTGACTCTGGTCCACTGACCGCATCCGCATAAGTAAGGGGTTCATCATTGTCAATGATGTAGACTCCGTCATAGCGCTCAGGCTGTCGACGAATCCTACCCGATCTTCGCGGTTCCCGTGATGTCTGAGCCTCAGGTTGTTCAATAACCTGTTCTACCGGCTCAGGCTCATCCAACTGTGCTTGATCACTTTGTCCTTCTTCTGGATTCTCATCCAGCTTTATTTCTCTCCCACTTGCCTCTTGCAGAAGAAACTCCTTCTCAAGAAATATGGCCGTCCGAGCAACAAAAACCTTGTTCTCATTGGGATCGAAGAAATAATAACCCTTAGTTTCCTTAGGGTAACCGACAAAGATACATTTGTCAGATCTGCTCTCTAGTTTCCCAGAGGCGAGCTTTTTAACATAAGCCTCGCAACCCCAGATCCTGATAAATGTCAAGCTCGGCTGTTTCCCATACCATAACTCATATGGCGTCTTTGAAACTGCCTTGGATGGCACTCGGTTTAGTACCTTTGCAGCTGTTTCCAGCGCAAAACCCCAAAAGGAGTATGGAAGAGTAGCCTGACTCATCATAGAACGAACCATATCAAGTAACGTTCTATTTCTCCTCTCGGACACACCATTCCATTGCGGTGTTCCTGGTGGAGTGAGCTGTGAGATAATCCCACACTCCTTTAGATAGTCAGTAAATGCATGACTTAGGTATTCACCACCTCGATCTGAGCGAAGTGCCTTGATATTACGGCCTAGCTGATTTTGTACTTCATTCTTGAACTCTTTGAACTTGTCAAAAGATTCACTCTTATGTCTCATCAGATAGACATACCCATATCTACTGAAATCATCAGTAAATGTAATGAAGTACTGATAGCCACCTCTGGCATGTTTACTAAATGGCCCACACACATCACTGTGTATGAGGTCAAGTAAACCTGAAGCCCTTTGACCTTTATTAGGAAAAGGTGACTTCGTCATTTTACCCATCAAACAAGCTTTGCATGTATCAATCTCCTTATAGGAGAATGATCCCAGCAGTCCATGATCATGCAACCGCTTAATGCGTTTCTTGTTAATATGGCCTAAACGACTATGCCATAGCAAGGTGCTGTCATCAGCATACTTGGCTTTCTTAATATCAACATTCTGTATAGAACTTTCCATGTCCAACATGAATAACCCATTATTAATTGAACCAGTTGCATAAACAATATTATCATATGACAAAACACACTTTGAAATATTGCATTCAAAGGAAAACCCCTTCCTGACAAGAGCAGGAATGGAGATAATATTTTTAGTTATACTGGGAACAAAATAACAACTGTTTAGTTCCAATACAATTCCAGATGGTAAAGTAATGAAGTAGTCTCCTACAGCAACAGCAGCAACCCGTGCCCCGTTTCCAACGCGTAGGTCCACCTCATGCTGTCCCACCTGCCTTCTTCTCTTGAGTTCCTGCACATTTGAACAAATGTGAACTCCACATGCAGTGTCCAACACCCATGATACAGAAGAAGAATACATGACCTCAGTCACGAATATACCTGAGCCAGAAGCAAAGCTTCCCCTCTTATCTCCTTGGAGCGCTTTACAGTCCTTTTTCCAGTGACCCAGCTGGCCACAGTGGAAACACTTGTATTCCTTAGACCGCTTCACCTTCTGCTTCAGAGCCTTGCTGTAATTCTTGACCGGGGCCTTGCCCTTCTTCCCCTTCTTCTTGTTCCTGGAAGGAACCATCAAGACAGAGGTTGAAGGCTTACCCTTCAGAGTTTCCTCAGTGGTCAAGAGCATATTCAGCAGCTCTGCCGGAGTACAATCGATTTTGTTCATATTAAAATTAATAATGAACGCGTCGAATGATGGCGGGAGAGACTGCAGAATAATGTCCACAGCAAGCTCCTGGTTGATGGTATGCCCCAGTTTCTCTAGAGCCTCCTTGTGCCCAATCATCTTGAGCACGTGAGCTCCCACTGGGCTCCCTTCAGCCAGTTTGCTCTGAAAGAAGAGCTTCGTCAAATTATAGCGTTCAGTCCTCGCCTGTGCAGCATACAACATCTTGAGGTTTGTAATCATGTCTCTAGCCGACATGTCCTCATGCTGACGCTGCAGCGGTGGCGTCATAGACGCTAACATCAGGCAAGCGACATCAATGCTATCATTGACGTGCTTTTCATAGGCTTCCCGAACCGCCCTTGCGGCGTTCGGAGCGGGCTGCGGCGGTATCGCCGTCTCGAGGACATACAGTTTCCTCTCTGCCTTAAGAACGATCTTAAGGTGTCCAAACCAGTCAGAGAAGTTCGGCCCAGCAAACTTCTCTCTTTCCAGTAGGGATCGCACATTGAAGTTCATGGTGTTCGTTGCTGCAGGTATCTACAACAATGCAAGAACAGCAAGGTCAGTATCAATGTATAAGAATCAATCAGGACTTAAGAAAGATTCTTTTTCTCACTATTTTATCAGGCGTGAAAAATCCAGCAAAACAGCCCGAAAGAGTAGAACTCTTTTAGTGAGATGGGATCCAGATTTCATACTTGGTCTCCGCGTCCCGCTCAGGCGAGATAAGATGCACAGAGAGTACAAGCACTAGTTTCTGGTAGGCAGTCCCTGCCGATCGCCAACCCGTGCGATTCCCCTTCATCTGGGCAGTCCAGCAGACTGTGCCAACTGAGTTGGTACAACACAATCTCTGACCCCACAGATGGCTGCCTCCATGTGCTACCATATGCGCCACATATGTAGCCTACACGGTCAAGCTGACCCGACCTACTCCCTGGACCACCATGTGCTATGCTGAGCAACGAGAAGGGATAAATCCCTGCTCTGTAACACACAGGTGTAATCCCGCACCGTCTGAAGATAGATGGACGTGCCCACTGAGTGGGTACAACACGGCTCCAACGATAATCAGAACAGTGAGGTTTCGCGTCAGAAGGCTTACGAGCTTGATATTTAATCGTTGGATTTTAACGGTCTTTTATCTTCTTGCCTATCATGCAATTCCTATGGTGATAGCAGAAGATAAATTTACTCATGCAATTCTAATATAAAGCAATAAAAGAAAGCATGTGTCTTTTGTGGTAAAAGCCCATAGCCCTAGTGAGACCTTAACCTAGCTTAAGTCTACACTTGCTCTTTATGGGTCTTTAGCTGCTCATCTGGCCCAAACCTGAGCCCAAGCGCCAACTGCAGCTCTGGTGCGCCCACCAGGAATTTGCGCCTGGTCCTAGGGTCGAACCCTAGACCTCCCACCTGGTCCAGCCACTGCTGCAGGCGCTTCTGCCAAGTGTGCATTGTGCTCTTGTCTAATTAAATTACAAATTTAACTATCTAGACAAGAGTGACACGCAGGTCACTTTCACATTATAAATTAATTAAAATTGTGATACGCAGATCACATAAAGAAAATTAATTTACAACATATAATCCAGGCACGCAGGCCCCAGCACAGCACATATTAAAAACGGGCAGCCCACATAAGACTAAATAAACAAGCAGATGCAACAACCATCATGTGATCCAGTCAGGAAAAATAAATTTTTAAAAAACCCCTTGGGATCGATTTTTTTTTTTTTTTAATTTTTCCTTATTTGCCCCACAACCTTACAATGGTTCATTACTAGGGATCCACTCATCCAACCTAGTCAGATCCACTGCCCTAGCATGCACCAAGTCCTAACTGACTTGAGTCGACCAAAAGGTCAACCATGCATGCACCAAGGCTGAACGACCACACTGAGGTCTGGCAAGCGGGCGTGACCCCGGGCCTAACTCAGGTGCGTTCATCAGTTGTCTCAATCAGACATCGCTACACACCTGTCTGCAGTCGACCTATAGCCACCACAGGCATGCGCCAAGGTGCTAACTGGTCGACCCATTCAGGCTGTCAGATAGTCTGATCAGACATGTTTGGATCTAACCTAGGGGGTGACTTCAACCCTAATAACCCATCTAAGGGTTTAATGTAGGAGCATTAGATCTAAGGTGAAACGCGCATGTGATCAAGGTTTTAGAAAAACTTACAAAAACATGCGCCAACAACAACATGCGCAATGGAGAAAATAACATCTATACAAATCATGAATTTTCGCCAACTTAGATAATCGCATGTAACCTATAGATCTATTATAATGCGCATACATGGATCATATGACATATCATGGCAATCATAAACAAGCATGAAACATCAGCCTCTGATACCAATTGAAAGTACCCCTTAAACTAAGGGGGGTCCCCTTCTAGGGGGAGCGAAAACCCTAGGCAGTGGCGCATAAATTTTTTTGGGCAGCGGATTAGGGTTTCAAGAATCGGTTCATGTGATATGATCAACCAAATGGAAACGATTGCATGTAAGAGATAAAACTCATACCATAGCCATTTCGAATGGCGCCTAGGAAGCAAAGATCAAAGCAGATCTTCTCCAGAGGTGACGCACACAGTTGATGTCGCCTACTCCTCTTTGCGATCCTTGTGCTAGCAAGATCCAAAGAAGTCTTTGATCGAAAATGAGAAAGGGATGAAGAGATCTTTTCTTTGCCGATTTCTCCTCCAAATCCAAGGCGTCGTCACCTACGGAAAAACTAGAGAGGAATGCGTTCAAGTGGCGAGAATAGAGAGAGCACTCTCTTTCGAACGTGAGTGTCTCCAAGTGGAGATCATGGTGGCTAAAAATAGCACCACTAACCGCCCAACATGTTCACGCCAAGTGAACTTGTCGCCAATGCTTGAACCATTTTGGTTTAATTTAATTTTGGTTCAATTACCAAATAAACCAAACGACATGGCCTAGATCATATTAAAACCCTAAGGTTCCAGATCTAGCCGTTGATCTCTATGATGCTCCTGATCTGACCGATCTAGCATCTCTTCTCTCGATCGAAGCTTACCGATCTCAAGCCCTAATCAATCAAACATGATCAGACCAGATCTCACTCACAATCAGAGATTAAATCCCTTTAAACTGAACCCGAAACAATTCAGTCCACACGATCTGACTTAAGTAAGCCATATCATCAATTGTGCGACCCTGAGGGTTTCCTTAAAACATCGGTAACGATAATTTACATTATCACAACCAGTGAGGGGTATCTAGCAACACATCACTGTCTCCCGATATCAAGGAAAGAGTCTTCCAAGACTTCACTCAAAAACAGCACAAGTGTGAATCAATTCACAAAGCATACATATTTCCTTTGCCACTGGATGTTCTTATTGGACAAGCCTGTCAAGCTCGTAACTCCAATATGATGAGCATGATTAGAACAGATGAGCACTGTCACCTGGGTATGGCCATACACTCTCTCAATCATCTCATCCAGGGGGCCCCTTTAGAACATCACACTCCTTAAACAAGGAGACGGCAATCCTATGTCTATCACTAGTGCTCTAACCTGATTCAAGCTCACCATCCAAGATAGTCTATAATCATTATGTTTCAAATGATATTGAACTACCTCAAAACAATGACAATCATCATTTAGAAAACACAAGTGATCTCAAGTCAGAGGAAATGTGCCACTTGTCTTAATCAAGGAATATTCACATTGTGACAAACAATTGAACATCCTAGTAGGGTCTGTCCAGTACATCCCATGTACCCATGAGTCTACATCTTATTCCATGCTCGAAGCATCCTATAAGATTAGAACACATATTAGTCTTAACCATATCGAGGCTGTCTCAAGTTTACCAAGATATATCGACTAAGGACATAATAGCATGTCAGCCCAGCTGAACAGCTTTGAGACATTATTCAGAAGAACATATATTGCAGCAGACAATGTAGCTAACTGAATAACAACCATGCCTTTATAAACACATAGAGTTTATTACATGATACTTGTTACATTCCCATAGGCCTCAAACATTAGCCTTAAGGGCATACCCCAACAAGAACAATTTACGATTGGGAAAGGTTCATGGTCGCATGAAGAAGTGGCTTACTATTTTTAGAAGCCATGTTCACACGTCTCATGTCGCCACTTGCGCTCTCCTATTCTTGCTCTCGCCCCTTCCTCTCGTCTCAAGAAGTATTCTCGTGTGGTGAAGGCGGACGAGGAGTAGAAGAAGTTTTTCGCCAAGCAGGTCATCTCATCTCCCTTCACGGATTGGGACTCTTGGAGAGCTTTGCTAGCACAAAGATCGACAAGGAGAAAGTCTTTCTCATCTTGTGTGCGTCATCTCTGGAGGAAAGCCATTTCGCTTTCTGCTTCCAAGACGCCATCTAGAAATGGCATCGGTATGATTTCTTTCTTGCATACAAAAGATTTAATGTTGATTATATAAGATGCATTCGATCCCTAGAAACCCCTTCCGCTGAATTCCATATGCGCCTATTAGGGTTTCACCGCCCCTCTTGGGGACTTTCAATTGGTATCAGAGGATGTGTTCTATGCATCTTTTTATGATTGCTTAACCTTTTGTGATCCTTGTTTGCGATTATATGCTTAGATCTAACCTACATGCGAAAGTTACATGTTAAGTTTGCATATTCGAATCTTGATGAATGTTTTCTTGGCGCATGTTGTTGGCGCATGCTTTATGTTTTCTTCAAAACTACTTGACATGCGGGACACACTCTAGATCTAAGGCCTTGCAGTAAACCCTTAGACGGGTTATTAGGGTTGAAGTCACCCCCTAGGTTGGATCCAAAAGTCTGATCAGACCATCTGACAGCCTTGATGGGTTGACCAGGTAGCACCTGTGCGCAAGCACGTGGTGGCTACAGGTCGACTGCAGACAGGCGTGTAGCGATGTCTGATTGAGACAACCGATGAACGCACATGAGTTAGGCCCGGGGTCACACCCGCTTGCCAGACCTCATTGTGGTCGTTCAGCCCTGGCGCATGCATAGTTGACCCTATGGTCGACTCAAGTCAGTTAGGACTTGGTGCATGCAAGGGCAGTGGATCTGACTAGGTTGGATGAGTGGATCCCTAGTAATGGACCGTTGTAAGGTTGTAGGGCACATAAGCAAAATAAAATTGATGCCCATGGGGTTTTTCGAAAATTTTATTTTAATGATTGGGTCACATGTTAATTGATGCCATGTGTATGTTTATTTAATCTTATGTGGGCTGCCCAAGTTTAATGTGTGCTGTGCTGGGGCCTGCGTGCCTGGTTAATTTTGTAAATTAATTTTATATTGTGATCTGCGCATCACATTGGTTTAATTTATAAAATGTAATTGACCTGCGTGTCAATCTTGTCTAGATAGTTAAATTTGTAATTTAATTAGACAAGAGCACAGAGCACACTTGGCAGAGGCGCTTGCAGCAGTGGCTGGACCAGGTGGGAGGTCTAGGGTTCGACCCTAGGACCTGGCGCATATTCCTGGTGGGCGCACCAGAGCTGCAGATGGCGCTTGGGCCCTGGTTTGGGCCAGATGAGCAGCAAAAGCCCCATGAAAAAAAAAAAGCAAGTGAATACTTAAGTTAATTAAGGTCTTACTTAGGTTATGGGCTTTTACCACATAAGATCCATGCTTTCTTTTATTGTTTATATAAGTAGAACAGCATGTTTTAATTTATCTTCTGCTATCACCATAGGCATTGCATGATAGTGAAGAAGATAAAAGACCGTTAAAATTCAACGCTAAAATATCAAGCTCGTAAGCCTTCTGACGCGAAAACTCACTGTTCTGATTATCGTTGGAGCCGTGTTGTACCCACTCAGTGGGCACGTCCATCTATCTTCAGACGGTGTGGGATTACACCTGTGTGTTACAGAGTAGGGATTTATCCCTTCTCGTTGCTCAGCATAGCACATGGTGGTCCAGGGAGTAGGTCGGGTCAGCTTGACCATGTAGGCTACATATGTGGCGCATATGGTAGCACATGGGGGCAGCCATCTGTGGGGTCAGAGATTGTGTTGTACCAACTCAGTTGGCACAGTCTGCTGGATTGCCCAGATGAAGGGGAATCGCACGGGTTGGCAATTGGCTTGGACAGCCTACCAGAGATTAGTGCTTGTACTCTCTGTGCATCTTATCTCGCCTGAGCGGGACGCGGAGACCAAGTATGAAATCCGGATCCCATCTCACTAAAAGAGTGTTTACTCTTTCGGACTGTTTAATGGATTTTTCAGTCAGATAAAATAGTGAGAAAAAGAATTTTTCTTAAGTCCTGATTGATTCTTAACATTGATACTGACCTTGCTGTTCTTGCATTGTTGTAGATACCTGCAGCAACGAACACCATGAACTTCAATGTGCGATCCCTACTGGAAAGGGAGAAGTTTGCTGGGCCGAACTTCTCTGACTGGTTTGGACACCTTAAGATTATTCTTAAGGCAGAGAGGAAACTGTATGTCCTCGAGACGGCAATACCGCCTCAGCCCGCTCCGAACGCCGCAAGGGCGGTTCGGGAAGCCTATGAAAAGCACGTCAATGATAGCATTGATGTCGCTTGCCTGATGTTAGCGTCTATGACGCCACCGCTGCAGCGTCAGCATGAGGATATGTCTGCTATAGACATGATAGCAAACCTCAAGATGCTGTATGCTGCACAGGCGAGGACTGAACGCTATAATTTGACGAAGCTCTTCTTTCAGAGCAAACTGGCTGAAGGGAGCCCAGTAGGAGCTCACGTGCTCAAGATGATTGGGCACAAGGAAGCTCTAGAGAAACTGGGGCATACCATCAACCAGGAGCTTGCTGTGGATATTATTCTGCAGTCTCTCCCGCCTTCATTCGACGCGTTCATTATTAATTTTAATATGAACAAAATCGATTGTACTCCGGCAGAGCTGCTGAATATGCTCCTCACTACTGAGGAGACTCTGAAGGGAAAGCCTTCGACCTCTGTCTTAATGGTTCCTTCCAGGAACAAGAAGAAGGGGAAGAAGGGCAAAGCCCCTGTCAAGAGCTACAGCAAGGCTCTGAAGCAGAAGGTGAAGCGGTCCAAGGAATACAGGTGTTTCCACTGTGGCCAGCTAGGTCACTGGAAAAAGGACTGTAAAGCGCTCCAAGGAGATAAGAGGGGAAGCTTCGCTTCTGGCTCAGGTATTTATGTGACTGAGGTCATGTTTTCTTCTTCTATATCATGGGTGTTGGACACTGCATGTGGAGTTCACATTTGTTCAAATGTGCAGGAACTCAAGAGAAGAAGACAGGTGGGACAGCATGAGGTGGACCTACGCGTTGGAAACGGGGCACGGGTTGCTGCTGTTGCTGTAGGAGACTATTTCATTTCTTTACCATCTGGAATTGTATTGGAACTAGACAATTGTTACTTTGTTCCCAGCATTACTAAGAATATTATCTCCATTCCTGCTCTTGTCAGGAAAGGATTTTCCTTTGAATGCAATATTTCAAAGTGTGTTTTATCTTATGATAATATTGTTTATGCAACTGGTTCAATTAAAAATGGGTTATACATGTTGGACATGGAAAGTTCTATACAGAAAATTGATATTAAGAAAGCCAAGAATGCTGATGACAGCACCTTGCTATGGCATAGTCGTTTAGGCCATATTAACGAGAAACGCATTAAGCGGTTGCATGATCATGGACTGCTGGGATCATTCTCCTATGAGGAGATTGATACATGCAAGGCTTGTTTAATGGGTAAAATGACGAAGTCACCTTTTCTTCACAAAGGTCAAAGGGCTTCAGGTTTACTTGACCTTATACACAGTGATGTGTGTGGGCCATTTAGTAAACATGCCAGAGGTGGCTATCAGTACTTCATTACCTTTACTGATGATTTCAGTAGATATGGGTATGTCTATTTAATGAGACATAAAAGTGAATCTTTTGACAAGTTCAAAGAGTTCAAGAATGAAGTACAAAATCAGCTAGGCCGAAATATCAAGGCACTTCGCTCAGATCGAGGTGGAGAATACCTAAGTCATGTGTTTACTGACTATTTAAAGGAGTGTGGGATTATCTCACAGCTCACTCCGCCAGGAACACCGCAATGGAATGGTGTGTCCGAGAGGAGAAATAGAACGTTACTTGATATGGTTCGTTCTATGATGAGTCAGGCTACTCTTCCATATTCCTTTTGGGGTTTTGCACTGGAAACAGCTGCAAAGGTACTAAACCGAGTGCCATCTAAGGCCGTTTCTAAGACCCCATATGAATTATGGTATGGGAAACAGCCGAGCTTGACATTTATCAGGATCTGGGGCTGCGAGGCTTATGTCAAAAAGCTCGCCTCTGGGAAACTAGAGAGCAGATCTGACAAATGTAACTTTGTCGGTTACCCTAAGGAAACTAAGGGTTATTATTTCTTCGATCCCAAAGAGAACAAGGTATTTGTTGCTCGGACGGCCATATTTCTTGAGAAGGAGTTTCTTCTGCAAGAGGCCAATGGGAGAGAAATAAAGCTGGATGAGAATCCAGAGGAAGGACAAAGTGATCAAGCACAGTTGGATGAGCCTGAGCCGGTAGATCAGGATATTGAACAACCTGAGGCTCAAATATCACGGGAACCGCGAAGATCGGGAAGGATTCGTCGACAGCCTGAGCGCTATGACGGAGTCTACATCATTGATAATGATGAACCCCTCACTTATGCGGATGCGGTCAGTGGACCGGAGTCAGCGAGATGGCTTGAAGCTATGCGCGCCGAGATGGACTCCATGTCAGATAACCAAGTCTGGGATTTGGTTGATCCGCCTCCGGGAGTAATCCCTATAGGCTGTAAATGGATCTTCAAGAAGAAGATTGACATGGATGGTAACGTAGTTACCTATAAAGGCAGGCTAGTTGCGAAAGGTTTCAAACAAATCTACGGGATAGATTATGATGAAACTTTCTCACCTGTAGCTATGTTTAAGTCTATTCGGATTCTTTTCGCGATAGCTGCATATTATGATTATGAGATTTGGCAAATGGATGTGAAAACAGCTTTCCTGAATGGAAATCTGGATGAGGATGTGTACATGACACAACCAGAAGGTTTCACTGATCCATCAGATCGTCATAAGATATGCAAGTTAAAGAAGTCTATTTATGGACTTAAGTAGGCATCAAGAAGCTGGAACATTCGTTTTGATGAATCAGTCACTGAATTTGGTTTCATCAAGAACGAGGATGACCCGTGTGTATATAAGAGGTTTAGTGGGAGCGTGATTACTTTCCTAGTCCTCTACGTCGATGACATCTTGATCATTGGAAATGACATTCCTGAAATGCATGCTGTTAAAGCATGGTTAAGGAAATGTTTCCAGATGAAAGATCTAGGAGAAGCAGCCTATGTGTTAGGTGTGAAGATCTACAGGGATAGATCTAAGAGGCTTCTCGGGTTGTGCCAGAGTACTTACATCGATAAAGTCCTGGAGAGATTTCATTTAGAGAATTCTAAATGAAGATATCTTCCAGTCAGACATGGTCTGAATCTTTCGAAGAGTCAGTGTCCACAAACACAGACTGAGAAAGATGAAATGGACAATACGCCTTATGCTTCGGCTATTGGATCCATTATGTATGCGATGTTGTGTACTCGCCCAGACGTTGCTTACGGGTTAAGCGTGACCAGTCGGTTCCAAAGTAATCCAGGTCAGGCACACTGGATTGCAGTCAAGAACATCTTAAAATATCTGCGGAGGACCAAAGATATGTTCTTGATATATGGTGGTCAGGAAGAACTCAGTATTGAAGGATATACTGATGCTTCGTTCCAGTCTGACCAGAATGATTTCCGATCGCAATCAGGCTATGTTTTTAGCTTGAATGGAGGAGCAGTGGTGTGGAAGAGTTTCAAACAGTCAACTGTTGCTGATTCCACAACAGAAGCCGAGTATGTTGCAGCCTCGGAAGCATCCAAGGAGGCAGTGTGGATTCGTAAGTTCGTGAGAGAACTTGGTGTTGTTCCTTCGAGTGCAGATCCTTTGGTTATCTTCTGTGATAACACTGGGGCAATCGCACAAGCAAAGGAACCACGGTCGCACCAGAAGTCCAAGCACATACAGAGACGGTTTCACTTGATCAGGGAGATCATAGATCGCGGCGAGATCAAAGTCTGCAAGGTTCATACAGATGACAATCTGGCAGACCCGCTTACCAAGCCTCTGGCGCAGCAGAAGCATGAGAAGCACTGTAATAACATGGGTTTGAGATTTCTCAACCATTAGATTAAGTGCAAGTGGGAGATTGTTGGGGTATGCCCTTAAGCCTAATGTTTGAGGCCTTGGGAATGTATCAGTATCATGTAATAAACTCTTATGTTTATGAAGGCATGGTTGTTATTCAGGTTGTTACCTTGTCTGCTGTAATAAGTGTACTTCTGAATAATGTCTCAAAGCTGTTCAGCTAGGCTGACATGCAGTAAAGTCCTTAGTCGAGATATCTTGGTGAACATGAGACAGCCTTGATATGATTGAGACTAATATGTGGTCTAATCTTATAGGATGCTTCGAGCATGGAATAAGATGTAGACTCATGGGTACATTGGATGTACTGGACAGACCCTATTAGGATATTCAATTGTTTGTCACAATGTGAATATTCCTTGATTGCGACAAGTGGCACATTTCCTCTGACTTGAGATCACTTGTGTTTCTAAATGATGATTGTCATTGTTTTGAGGTAGTTCAATATCATTTGAAACATAATGATTATAGACTATCTTGGATAATGAACTTGAGTCAGGTTAGGGCACTAGTGATAGACAAAGGATTGCCGTCTCCTTGTTTAAGGAGTGTGATGTTCTTAAGGGGCCCCCTGGATGAGATGATTGAGAAAGTGTATGGCCATACCCAGGTGACAGTGATCATCTGATCTAATCATGCTCATCATATTGGAGTTACAAGCTTGACACGCTTGTCCAATAAGAACATCCAGTGGCAAAGGACATATGTATGCCTAGTGAAGTTGATTCACACTTGTGCTGTTTTTGGGTGTAGTCTTGGAAGACTCTTTCCTTTATATCGAGAGACAGTGATGTGTTGCTAGATACCCCTCACTGATCGTGATAACGTGAGTTATCGTTACCGACATTTAAAGGAAACCCTCAGGGTCGCACAATTTGATGATATGGCTTACTTAAGTCAGATCGTGTGGACTGAATTGTTTGAGTTCAGTTTAAAGGGATTTAATCTCTGATTGTAAGTGAGATCTGGTCTGATCATGTTTGATTGATTGGGGCTTGAGATCGGTAAGCTTCGATTGAGAGATTGGATGCTAGATCGATGAGATCAAGAGCATCAAGAGATCAACGGTTAGATCTGGAGCCTTAGGGTTTAATTTAGATCTAGACTGGATTGCTTGGCTTGGTTCTTAAACCGAACCAAAATTGAACCGGCTCATTAAAGAGCGCTTGGTTCAAATAGAGAACAATTTACGATTGGGAAATGTTCATGGTCGCATGAAGAAGTGGCTTACTATTTTTAGAAGCCATGTTCACACGTCTCATGTCGCCACTTGCGCTCTCCTATTCTTGCTCTCGCCCCTTCCTCTCGTCACAAGAAGTATTCTCGTGTGGTGAAGGCGGACGAGGAGTAGAAGAAGTTTTTCGCCAAGCAGGTCATCTCATCTCCCTTCACGGATTGGGACTCTTGGAGAGCTTTGCTAGCACAAAGATCGACAAGGAGAAAGTCTTTCTCATCTTGTGTGCGTCATCTCTGGAGGAAAGCCATTTCGCTTTCTGCTTCCAAGATGCCATCTAGAAATGGCATCGGTATGATTTCTTTCTTGCATACAAAAGATTTAATGTTGATTATATAAGATGCATTCGATCCCTAGAAACCCCTTCCGCTGAATTCCATATGCGCCTATTAGGGTTTCACCGCCCCTCTTGGGGACTTTCAAAGGAAACATGTATGCCTAGTGAAGTGGATTCACACTTGTGCTGTGGTTTGGGTGTAGTCTTGGAAGACTCTTTCCTTTATATCGGGAGACAGTGATGTGTTGCTAGATACCCCTCACTGATCGTGATAACGTAAGTTATCGTTACCGACATTTAAAGGAAACCCTTAGGGTCGCACAATTTGATGATATGGCTTACTCATGTCAGATCGTGTGGACTGAATTGTTTCGGTTCATTTTAAAGGAATTTAAACTCTGATTGTAAGTGAGATCTGGTCTGATCATGTTTGATTGATTAGGGCTTGAGATCGGTAAGCTTCGATCGAGAGAAGTGATGCTGGATTGGTGAGATCAAGAGCATCGAGAGATCAACGGTTAGATCTTGAACCTTTGGGTTTAATGAGATCTAGATCAAAGGCTTGGCTTAATTGGTCATTGAACCAAATGTCATTGAACCAGCTCATGTGTGAGCGCTTGGTTCAAATGAAAGAGATGAGCGTTCGGTTCACTTGGGTGAACGCATGAACGCATGAGCATTGAGGGCTTTCTATATTTGGAAAGTCGGTTTTCCAATTTGAGAGTAACGCCCCACGTTTGTGTGAAACGCCTCTTGCTCTCGTTCTCTTCTCCTTTCGACGACACACTCGTGGGTGAAAGAGGTTAACGCCTTGGAGAAAATTCAGCCAAGCAAGAGTTCATCCCTCAATTCCCTTCAAGCGATCAAGGAGACTTGAAGGTCTTTGCTAGCACAAAGAACATCAAGGAGAAGCCATCTCTCTTCTTGTGTGCGGCACCTTTGGAGGAGAGCCCTTTCGATCTCTGCTTCCAAGACGCCATCCAAGCGAAATGGCATTGGTATGAATCTTTCGATCTTTACAAGATTTTAAAGTTGATCATATGAATATATCACATGCGATCCTTATGAAACCCTAATTCCGCTGCTAAAAAGTTTACATGCGCCACTTCAGGGTTTCGCCCCCCCCCCCTCTTGAAGGGGACTTTCATCTTCAATTCGAATTATAATACATAATTGAAATAAAATTGAAAGTCGGCACGCAGGCCTCACAAGGATACATCACAGGCATAACGCATAAAGAACATTCTAGTCATGCTCTTCTACATGCTATGAAAAACCAACATGTAATCAATTTTATTTTTCATAAAATCCATCCAACAATCTTCAGCGACTCTCTATCCAATTTTCATTAAGCTTTGTCCCTCACAGGAGTTGATAAGGAGCCACTCCTTATAATGCTCACCCTGTAGAGATTATAGCAATCACCCAGTCCATGCCACGCATAATCTCCTATGGGTCTTGCACCGTAGGTCTATCCTATGTGCGGAAGGAGGGATAAATTCTACCACACAGTGATGTAGGAGGGCCTTCCTTGACAGCTCCAGAAACAGAGAAACCTAGCTATTCTATGGATTTCCCCCCAAACAAGGTTCCACCTCCCTTAAAAGGTTCACAGGGGCCCGACGCAAACATGATAAAGCAATCTCAACATTCAAGTCAACCACCAGATCGATTCGTGGGTGCCATCAGTCCATTATCAGCCCACACGGAGGTGTTGTGACCTATGTGCTTGGCGCCCTGGCCACCTGAAGCCCCGGTTAATGATCGCTACCACAACCAGTTGACCAACATGCCACAAGAACAAGCCAGCATAGTGATGAATCAACCCACCATCAGCAAATTTTTTTGTTTCATTGCCGCATGCTCCGAGATGGTTTGACAGCCCAGCTGTAGCCCAGAAGGCCTAGTTGCAGCCTACAAGGCCTAGTTGTAGCCTAGATGGCCCAGCCGATGCGTCAGCTTTAGATTCCCTCATCTACTTTAGTTGGTAGTAGTTAGTAGGAGTTAGTTAGTGCTTACATCGGCATGCTTACATTAGCAGCATCTTGACTGCTTTTAGTTAGTTAGAGTAGGTAGTCATACTTGTGGTGTGTTATTCCCTAGTCATACTTGTGGTGTGATATTCCCTAGTCATGTGTGTGGTGTGATATTCCCTCCCTTGCTCTATAAAAGGGAGCTAGGGTATAGCTTGTTCCTCGACTCTTCTTGAGTATAGATTAGCTCATTATGTGTTTCGAGTGTGAGGTTGGTGCCTCGAGTCAAGAGTTAGTGGCGACGCTAGAGTGACGAGCAAGGTGTGTGAACATTGGCTTGGTCTCGCTGTCTCGCTATTCCGATTGTACTCATCTTTCATTTCAAAAAAAGTAAATTGCACTGCCGGTGCGTCAGGTTCACCTGTTCTCGGATTTTCATTGTGTTGTTCTTACTGGATTTCCTTACCCACGGGCATCCGTACACCGGAGACATGGTGGTTTCTTGGCTTTGGTGTGATCGTAGGTTCATAGGCGCGTGAGCTGAGTCGCTGCTAAGTCCGCTGCCCATGTTGCCATGTCGTGCTTAAATCACCTGCTAATAGAGGTTAGTGAGTTTTATTTGTGTAGTTGGGTGTCATTGGTTTATTCGTCTCCGTGTTGCCCCAAAACATATTCATCGCTATCTTCTGCATTGTTTCTCGCTGGTTTTTACATTGCTCATTTTCTGACACGCGTTTTACTTCCCTCGTCTCTAGTCCCTATCACAGTTTTCTATTTTCTGAGCATCATCTCATAAACCCCTAGAGTATGGAGCTAAGGACTAACCCACCTATAGTAGCTACATCAAATTTGGTATCAGAGGAGCTACGTGTTCAATTCTTATTGTTCGCACGATCCAACTCCGTTGCATCTTCATATTTTCGCACGCTTTCAGCATTTGTATTTTGAGTCATACCTTGTTTGTGCATGGTGACTACGAGGTCACAAACTATGTCCTAGTTCCCTAATTCTCAAGAGTTTGTCCTACCCACGGATGGGCCTAAGGACCAGGTCAGTTCGAATGACGCCCTGTCATCACGATTAGACAAAATGGAGGACTTTTGTCAACAATTTAGCCAACTACTCATGCAGTCCATGGATCAGCTCACTGCTTCTCTTAAGGGCGTGAGTGATTGCCTCTAGTCTTTAGAGCGTAGAACCCGAGTCCTGATTGACCCCTCCCCGCTGACCTACCGATCTCCGACTAGGGAGCTACCCCCTTAACCCAACCAGTTAGGCGTAGGCCTTATGAGGAAGAACCAGTTCATGAGGATGAACCCTTTGATGAGGATGATGTGTGGGCCGCACAAGGGCCCCAAACCCAACCCCGTTATGGTCAAAACTAGATGGATGATGATTTTTGTCGCATCGTGCGTACCTCACCCGCACCCTTTGACGGTATCCTTGACCCCACACGGTTTCTTGATTGGGCCACGTCAGTTGACAACTACTTTGAGTAGGGCACTATGCCCCAACACTTGCGCATCAACTTTGCGCGCCTCCTACTAGAGGGTCCACCCCGTCTGCATTGGGAAAATGTGGAATAGCAACTAGAGTAGCAAGCCCTCCCACCCATGACACGGTGGGATGAAATGAAGTACTGCCTCCATGAGCAGTATGTTCCCCCGCATACACCAGGGATCCAGTACCGTCGCTGAGTATAAACTAGTCTAGATTCAAGAATGGACTTCGATCGGAGATCCAAAGAGCCCAACCAGCCTATAACTCGGAGAGTTTGGACCAGACATTCTAGCAAGCTCTAGACATTGAGCAAGACTTGCGCGATGTTGCTAGGCGTTGCGAGTTTGTACCTTCTAGACGACCCCCAGCTGTCGGTACCCCACTTGTTCATTCTTGAGCCAAGCTCACTGAGCCTCGATATGCTCCAACTGTCCACGAGGCACGCTCGAAGCCCCATCATGCTCCCACTGTTCATGACCCCCCTAGGCGTCCCACACCTAACGCCCCTTCTCCTCGTCTTTCATGGGATGAAAAGGGCAAGGCTCCAGCACATGGGTCTACGAACCGTGTGAATTGTTTCAACTGTCTCCAACCCGGTCATTATTCGAAGGATTGCCCTAAACGTCCTGCCCATGTTGACAAGAGTCAGCCCTAGTCGCTATAACCTGATAGTGCCGTGAGCGCGACATTGAGGCTGAGTGCTATAGTAGTGAGGATGAGTCGGGTCAGCTCACACTTGCGATTGTCTGGTGCACTCTAGTGCAAACCCCTCCCTCTGAGGATTGTTGGCAAACCAGTATTTTCACAACATACATCAAATGAAACGGGTATTCATGTAAGATCATTATTGATGGGGGTAGTAGCCTTAATGTGGTGTCGCACACCGCAATCACTCAGTTTAACCTTGCACTTGAACCCCACCCAAAGCCGTATTCAATCGCTTGGGTCGACACATCGAGCCTACCAGTCAACCACCGTTGTCAGGTTCCCATTAGTTTTCGAAACTATAAGGAGAAAGTTTGGTGTGATGTGGCAACTATGGATGTTACCCACATACTATTGGGTCGCCCTTGGCTACGCCCTTGGCTATACAACCATGATGTGGTACACTATAGCTGGCTGAACACTTATGTCTTCAACCACAATGACCAGAAAATCCGGCTCAACCATGTGTTTGTATTCTTCCGCTGTACAATGTGTTTGTATTGTAATGACTCTGAAAAATTATAAAATATCCCCAGGGTTTCCCAACAGTGGTATCAGAGCGACTTGCAAGACTCGAACGATGTAATTCCATGCTTTTCCATGCTCACATGCCATATCTCAATTTTCAAAAATTGCATGATCTCATGGCAAACGATTTTTCTAAATAGGAAAAATTATGGTTTCTTGTTCCTATCATCTTGTCAATCTCTTTTAGATTTTTGGGTTATTTTTCTTGCTTGATTTAAAGATCAAAGGTGCACGTAGTTTTGTTAAGTAGATGGACATGGTGTCTTCGAACTGGCCGGGTCTCTTGATGTGACAAAATTGCCAGTCGAAAGGATCTATGAAATCATCATGAAAAGATAATCACGAATAACCAAAAGATTTGTGATAAGAAGATGAGGAAAAAAGACGTGTTATATGAAAAAGTAAAATTTCATATTTTATGTTTTTCATGAGCATGTAGAATTGCATGAGTAAATACATTGGTTGTGCATAATGTTGTGGTCATGAGTCAGGCCCCTTTGCATGCCTGTGATGTATCCTTGTGAGCCCTGCGTGCCGCTTTTCTTTTTTGCTTTTAATTAAGAAGAAGATTAGGGTAGCGCATGTACTTGGAGATTGGCGCATGCTTGAAGCTTGCGCACCTTGCTTGGTGCTACAAGAAGACTCTTCAAAGATGGCGCGCGGTGTTGTGGTGCAAGATGACTTGGCCGAGCCTTAGGGCTTGTGTGCTAGGAGTCTTGGCCCATACATGGTGGCGCATCACTCTTGAAGGAAGCCCATGGCATTGGCCGAACCTATGGGGGTGCTTTTATGGTTTACCTAGAACTACCTATAGGGTTTGAGAGCTAAACTATGCAGAGAAGGACCATGGAGCCAACCTTGAAGATCAAGCTAGAGGTCGGCTAGGTTAGGTTTTTTCTTTTAAGGGGCTTCAGTCCTAGGTCAAGAGTTGAACCTCCTTCTGGCATGAATAGGCTATGATCACATCATTCTTTTACTGTTTCAGTATCTGCTAAAGCATGCTTGTGACGTTTTATCGTTATGTTATCACTATAGGATTTCATGCCTGCATTGTTAGACATAAGATAAAACTGATGAGACCTTAAATAAAAACCCTCAATTAAAATATCAAGTCTAGTAGCCTTCTAACGAGTAGCCCTCACTAAGCTATCGATCAGTAGTGTTGTGAACTGTTTCCCACCCTCGTGGGACACACCCACTTATCTTTAGAAAGTGTGTGGTGGCAATGGTTTTCCTAGTCCAGTTTTAACTTGGGCGTGCCTTCACAAGGAAACTCATTGGCCCTGGGCATAACAGTTAGGAATGGACTTGACTAGAGTTTCTTATGTGTTGGGCACACGATGAAACTCTAGGGGCATCGTTGAGAGGTTAGGGTTCATGCCATATCCAGCCCTCGCTAGACATGAAATGCCTAGATTGTCTCAACAAGGGGAGTTGCTTGGAGCAACCGGCCGGCGTGCCCACCTTAAGAAACATGGGTCACTTTGTGCATCTCATCCCGCCCTCGTGGGATGCGAAGCCTCATGTGGAATAAGTATCCCATCTCACTAGGAAATCTTAAATTTCTCGATTGACTTTGTGGGTTGTCAATTCGATTAAAATAGTAGGAGCCATGGCCATATAAAACAAGTCCAGTTTAAATGACTCGAAGTAGTACAATGGCTGTGAACAATGGCAGATGGTCACTACAATCGACCCTGGAAATGGATAAGTTGGTTGGATCCAACTTACTAGATTGGTATATGAACTTGAGAAATGTGCTCATGATGGGGGTGGGGTCATGCAACATTCAAACAACGTATTTCGAAAACATTTGTTAGTAACTTATAGCTTAGTGAAAACCGGTTTGTTCTAACGCTCTTTAGAAATTAGGGTTTGATACTTGATGGGGAAACCGAAGTTAATCAACAAGTATTCCTATCATGCATTTCTAAATAAGTTGAAAACTTTAACAAAGCTTAAGCATGCGGTTCTACATCAATAAGCAAGGCTACACTAGGGGAGGAACTCACCTTGCGCCCCTTGAGAATAGAAGGGACGTCCACCCCGTTCTTCACCGGTCCAATGGTTGAATCTCACGAAGTAGGGCCCTATGAGCTTACAACCATGGCATTACAGCAATCCCACACATGCGTGGGTGAGTTTAAACAATTATTAAGAGGCCTTTCACAATCACAATCAAGGGGGAGACTAGCTCTCCAAGTTCCCTCGCTAACAATTTAGAGACTAGCTATTAGAGGGGAAGAGAGCGGGAATGACGCCTTGCATATCCTCTGATCCTTGCGCAACCTTCATGAAACAGGGATGTGAGTGTAGATGGATGCTCAAAGACAACAAGAAAATACCATACAAAGTAGAGAAGAAGCTTATCTAACTTAGGGAAGTTCCTTGATCTTGGCTTGGTGTAGGCAACACCATCCTATGCCACGGCTTGGTTCCAACTCCTCCTCTTGGATTGGACACTCTTCAAGGCTGAGGGGAAGGGAGGTGTGAGCTTCCACCTTCAAGGCGTGAACAAGTGGTGGAAGAAGATTGAAGAGGGGAAGAGGAGAGGAACTCTCGGTTAGGGTTGGAAGAGGGGGAGAGTTGAGGTGACACACACCCTTGAAGACACACTTCAGAAGTTTTTTTCAAAAGTATTCAACTCTAAGTCTTGTCCAAGAAGTTACAAGGTTATAATAACATAGCCAAGCAAGGAAAACAGGTCCTTGGGCGCATAAGCAAGCCAAAACACCCAACAACAATCTGCACAAGAAGCTGGCGCATAGAAGGCTGAGCTTTCCTCATTTGTGGACTGGTCTTCTAGAGTCTCTCTTGGAGTGTTTCTTCAAGTGGAAAGGGGGAATCCTGAGCTGCTGCAAAGATTAATCTGCTGGTGGCTTTGGGGGGCAAGAACAGCAAGCAATTCCCTAAATAGGGGGGGGGGGGGGGGCGGGGGGGGGGGGGGGGGGGGGCAGCAACCTGCACTTGTAAAGGTGGACTGCCGGCTGCTCTTAGCTTTGATAGGCTGACATGCTTTCTCCTTTGGGGGCTGTAGGAAAGCTGGTATGTGGCTGGCTTGGTCCTCTTTGCTTCCAAGGGAAAGGGGCGGTTGGGGATGAAGACAAATAACTCCACATGGATGCTTGCTTGGATGGTAGAAACTTGGGTGGATTTGATGAGGGTGCTCTTCAAGATGGATTGGGTTGAGCTTGGCGCTTCTTTATGAACTAGACCTGATCTTGGCTTGAGTCCCAAAATGGAGTTGACCTAATCTATTACATCAATTGCATGCACTAACCTATCATACATAAGTGGCGGAACCTAGAAATGTAGCTACATGGTCTAATTGGAGGGTGGATCTAACCTACCACATGATGCACCCTAATCTAAGACAAAATAGGCAAAATGGGTCCTAAGGAAGCCATGTCTAGGGGCTAGGATAGCCATACCTAGAGGGCTTCTTTCGAACCCGGGCGGACCTCCGAAGGTCCTGCCTCGGTCCCACATCAGCTCTCCCGGGGTGGGAGAAATTCTCCTCTGGAGAATTATCTTTGTACCCTTGGAGAAGCTCAGGTGCAGACCTAGCAAGTTCAGCCTCGGGGAGCCATGCCTCCTCACCATCAGTAAATTTGACGCGGTAATAAAGCTGTACCTCATCAGGGGTGAGTCAGGTCTGGTCCTCAAGTATGGCCTCAATCTCTAATTCGTGGCAGACGTCGGTGTTGGGGTATGCCCTTAAGGCTAATGTTTGAGGCCTATGGGAATGTAACAAGTATCATGTAATAAACTCTATGTGTTTATAAAGGCATGGTTGTTATTCAGTTAGCTACATTGTCTGCTGCAATATATGTTCTTCTGAATAATGTCTCAAAGCTGTTCAGCTGGGCTGACATGCTATTATGTCCTTAGTCGATATATCTTGGTAAACATGAGACAGCCTCGATATGGTTAAGACTAATATGTGTTCTAATCTTATAGGATGCTTCGAGCATGGAATAAGATGTAGACTCATGGGTACATGGGATGTACTGGACAGACCCTACTAGGATGTTCAATTGTTTGTCACAATGTGAATATTCCTTGATTAAGACAAGTGGCACATTTCCTCTGACTTGAGATCACTTGTGTTTTCTAAATGATGATTGTCATTGTTTTGAGGTAGTTCAATATCATTTGAAACATAATGATTATAGACTATCTTGGATGGTGAGCTTGAATCAGGTTAGAGTACTAGTGATAGACATAGGATTGCCGTCTCCTTGTTTAAGGAGTGTGATGTTCTAAAGGGGCCCCCTGGATGAGATGATTGAGAGAGTGTATGGCCATACCCAGGTGACAGTGCTCATCTGTTCTAATCATGCTCATCATATTGGAGTTACGAGCTTGACAGGCTTGTCCAATAAGAACATCCAGTGGCAAAGGAAACATGTATGCTTTGTGAATTGATTCACACTTGTGCTGTTTTTGGGTGAAGTCTTGGAAGACTCTTTCCTTGATATCGGGAGACAGTGATGTGTTGCTAGATACCCCTCACTGGTTGTGATAATGTAAATTATCGTTACCGATGTTTTAAGGAAACCCTCAGGGTCGCACAATTGATGATATGGCTTACTTAAGTCAGATCGTGTGGACTGAATTGTTTCGGGTTCAGTTTAAAGGGATTTAATCTCTGATTGTGAGTGAGATCTGGTCTGATCATGTTTGATTGATTAGGGCTTGAGATCGGTAAGCTTCGATCGAGAGAAGAGATGCTAGATCGGTCAGATCAGGAGCATCATAGAGATCAACGGCTAGATCTGGAACCTTAGGGTTTTAATATGATCTAGGCCATGTCGTTTGGTTTATTTGGTAATTGAACCAAAATTAAATTAAACCAAAATGGTTCAAGCATTGGCGACAAGTTCACTTGGCGTGAACATGTTGGGCGGTTAGTGGTGCTATTTTTAGCAACCATGATCTCCACTTGGAGACACTCACGTTCGAAAGAGAGTGCTCTCTCTATTCTCGCCACTTGAACGCATTCCTCTTGGGTTTTTCCGTGGGTGACGACGCCTTGGATTTGGAGGAGAAATCGGCAAAGAAAAGATCTCTTCATCCCTTTCTCATTTTCGATCAAAGACTTCTTTGGATCTTGCTAGCACAAGGATCGCAAAGAGGAGTAGGCGACATCAACTGTGTGCGTCACCTCTGGAGAAGATCTGCTTTGATCTTTGCTTCCTAGGCGCCATTCGAAATGGCTATGGTATGAGTTTTATCTCTTACATGCAATCGTTTCCATTTGGTTGATCATATCACATGAACCGATTCTTGAAACCCTAATCCGCTGCCCAAAATTTTTATGCGCCACTGCCTAGGGTTTTCGCTCCCCCTAGAAGGGGACCCCCCTTAGTTTAAGGGGTACTATCAATTGGTATCAGAGGCTGATGTTTCATGCTTGTTTATGATTGCCATGATATGTCATATGATCCATGTATGCGCATTATAATAGATCTATAGGTTACATGCGATTATCTAAGTTGGCGAAAATTCATGATTTGTATAGATGTTATTTTCTCCATTGCGCATGTTGTTGTTGGCGCATGTTTTTGTAAGTTTTTCTAAAACCTTGATCACATGCGCGTTTCACCTTAGATCTAATGCTCCTACATTAAACCCTTAGATGGGTTATTAGGGTTGAAGTCACCCCCTAGGTTAGATCCAAACATGTCTGATCAGACTATCTGACAGCCTGAATGGGTCGACCAGTTAGCACCTTGGCGCATGCCTGTGGTGGCTATAGGTCGACTGCAGACAGGTGTGTAGCGATGTCTGATTGAGACAACTGATGAACGCACCTGAGTTAGGCCCGGGGTCACGCCCGCTTGCCAGACCTCAGTGTGGTCGTTCAGCCTTGGTGCATGCATGGTTGACCTTTTGGTCGACTCAAGTCAGTTAGGACTTGGTGCATGCTAGGGCAGTGGATCTGACTAGGTTGGATGAGTGGATCCCTAGTAATGGACCATTGTAAGGTTGTGGGGCAAATAAGGAAAAATTTAAAAAAAAAAAAAAAAAATCGATCCCAAGGGGTTTTTTAAAAAAATTTATTTTTCCTGACTGGATCACATGATGGTTGTTGCATCTGCTTGTTTATTTAGTCTTATGTGGGCTGCCCGTTTTTAATGTGTGCTGTGCTGGGGCCTGCGTGCCTGGATTATATGTTGTAAATTAATTTTCTTTATGTGATCTGCGTATCACAATTTTAATTAATTTATAATGTGAAAGTGACCTGCGTGTCACTCTTGTCTAGATAGTTAAATTTGTAATTTAATTAGACAAGAGCACAATGCACACTTGGCAGAAGCGCATGCAGCAGTGGCTGGACCAGGTGGGAGGTCTAGGGTTCGACCCTAGGACCAGGCGCAAATTCCTGGTGGGCGCACCAGAGCTGCAGTTGGCGCTTGGGCTCAGGTTTGGGCCAGATGAGCAGCTAAAGACCCATAAAGAGCAAGTGTAGACTTAAGTTAGGTTAAGGTCTCACTAGGGCTATGGGCTTTTACCACAAAAGACACATGCTTTCTTTTATTGCTTTATATTAGAATTGCATGAGTAAATTTATCTTCTGCTATCACCATAGGAATTGCATGATAGGCAAGAAGATAAAAGACCGTTAAAATCCAACGATTAAATATCAAGCTCGTAAGCCTTCTGACGCGAAACCTCACTGTTCTGATTATCGTTGGAGCCGTGTTGTACCCACTCAGTGGGCACGTCCATCTATCTTCAGACGGTGCGGGATTACACCTGTGTGTTACAGAGCAGGGATTTATCCCTTCTCGTTGCTCAGCATAGCACATGGTGGTCCAGGGAGTAGGTCGGGTCAGCTTGACCGTGTAGGCTACATATGTGGCGCATATGGTAGCACATGGAGGCAGCCATCTGTGGGGTCAGAGATTGTGTTGTACCAACTCAGTTGGCACAGTCTGCTGGACTGCCCAGATGAAGGGGAATCGCACGGGTTGGCGATCGGCAGGGACTGCCTACCAGAAACTAGTGCTTGTACTCTCTGTGCATCTTATCTCGCCTGAGCGGGACGCGGAGACCAAGTATGAAATCTGGATCCCATCTCACTAAAAGAGTTCTACTCTTTCGGGCTGTTTTGCTGGATTTTTCACGCCTGATAAAATAGTGAGAAAAAGAATCTTTCTTAAGTCCTGATTGATTCTTATACATTGATACTGACCTTGCTGTTCTTGCATTGTTGTAGATACCTGCAGCAACGAACACCATGAACTTCAATGTGCGATCCCTACTGGAAAGAGAGAAGTTTGCTGGGCCGAACTTCTCTGACTGGTTTGGACACCTTAAGATCGTTCTTAAGGCAGAGAGGAAACTGTATGTCCTCGAGACGGCGATACCGCCGCAGCCCGCTCCGAACGCCGCAAGGGCGGTTCGGGAAGCCTATGAAAAGCACGTCAATGATAGCATTGATGTCGCTTGCCTGATGTTAGCGTCTATGACGCCACCGCTGCAGCGTCAGCATGAGGACATGTCGGCTAGAGACATGATTACAAACCTCAAGATGTTGTATGCTGCACAGGCGAGGACTGAACGCTATAATTTGACGAAGCTCTTCTTTCAGAGCAAACTGGCTGAAGGGAGCCCAGTGGGAGCTCACGTGCTCAAGATGATTGGGCACAAGGAGGCTCTAGAGAAACTGGGGCATACCATCAACCAGGAGCTTGCTGTGGACATTATTCTGCAGTCTCTCCCGCCATCATTCGACGCGTTCATTATTAATTTTAATATGAACAAAATCGATTGTACTCCGGCAGAGCTGCTGAATATGCTCTTGACCACTGAGGAAACTCTGAAGGGTAAGCCTTCAACCTCTGTCTTGATGGTTCCTTCAAGGAACAAGAAGAAGGGGAAGAAGGGCAAGGCCCCGGTCAAGAATTACAGCAAGGCTCTGAAGCAGAAGGTGAAGCGGTCTAAGGAATACAGGTGTTTCCACTGTGGCCAGCTGGGTCACTGGAAAAAGGACTGTAAAGCGCTCCAAGGAGATAAGAGGGGAAGCTTTGCTTCTGGCTCAGGTATATTCGTGACTGAGGTCATGTATTCTTCTTCTGTATCATGGGTGTTGGACACTGCATGTGGAGTTCACATTTGTTCAAATGTGCAGGAACTCAAGAGAAGAAGGCAGGTGGGACAGCATGAGGTGGACCTACGCGTTGGAAACGGGGC
Source organism: Costus lasius (assembly GCA_027563935.2). Lineage (NCBI taxonomy): Eukaryota > Viridiplantae > Streptophyta > Magnoliopsida > Zingiberales > Costaceae > Costus > Costus lasius. The sequence goes on along the minus strand of CM050454.1, from coordinate 55,333,418 downwards.
ACGGGTTGCTGCTGTTGCTGTAGGAGACTACTTCATTACTTTACCATCTGGAATTGTATTGGAACTAAACAGTTGTTATTTTGTTCCCAGTATAACTAAAAATATTATCTCCATTCCTGCTCTTGTCAGGAAGGGGTTTTCCTTTGAATGCAATATTTCAAAGTGTGTTTTGTCATATGATAATATTGTTTATGCAACTGGTTCAATTAATAATGGGTTATTCATGTTGGACATGGAAAGTTCTATACAGAATGTTGATATTAAGAAAGCCAAGTATGCTGATGACAGCACCTTGCTATGGCATAGTCGTTTAGGCCATATTAACGAGAAACGCATTAAGCGGTTGCATGATCATGGACTGCTGGGATCATTCTCCTATAAGGAGATTGATACATGCAAAGCTTGTTTGATGGGTAAAATGACGAAGTCACCTTTTCCTAATAAAGGTCAAAGGGCTTCAGGTTTACTTGACCTCATACACAGTGATGTGTGTGGGCCATTTAGTAAACATGCCAGAGGTGGCTATCAGTACTTCATTACATTTACTGATGATTTCAGTAGAAATGGGTATGTCTATCTGATGAGACATAAGAGTGAATCTTTTGACAAGTTCAAAGAGTTCAAGAATGAAGTACAAAATCAGCTAGGCCGTAATATCAAGGCACTTCGCTCAGATCGAGGTGGTGAATACCTAAGTCATGCATTTACTGACTATCTAAAGGAGTGTGGGATTATCTCACAGCTCACTCCACCAGGAACACCGCAATGGAATGGTGTGTCCGAGAGGAGAAATAGAACGTTACTTGATATGGTTCGTTCTATGATGAGTCAGGCTACTCTTCCATACTCCTTTTGGGGTTTTGCGCTGGAAACAGCTGCAAAGGTACTAAACCGAGTGCCATCCAAGGCAGTTTCAAAGACGCCATATGAGTTATGGTATGGGAAACAGCCGAGCTTGACATTTATCAGGATCTGGGGTTGCGAGGCTTATGTTAAAAAGCTCGCCTCTGGGAAACTAGAGAGCAGATCTGACAAATGTATCTTTGTCGGTTACCCTAAGGAAACTAAGGGTTATTATTTCTTCGATCCCAATGAGAACAAGGTTTTTGTTGCTCGGACGGCCATATTTCTTGAGAAGGAGTTTCTTCTGCAAGAGGCCAGTGGGAGAGAAATAAAGCTGGATGAGAATCCAGAAGAAGGACAAAGTGATCAAGCACAGTTGGATGAGCCTGAGCCGGTAGAACAGGTTATTGAACAACCTGAGGCTCAGACATCACGGGAACCGCGAAGATCGGGTAGGATTCGTCGACAGCCTGAGCGCTATGACGGAGTCTACATCATTGACAATGATGAACCCCTTACTTATGCGGATGCGGTCAGTGGACCAGAGTCAGCGAGATGGCTTGAGGCTATGCGCGCCGAGATGGACTCCATGTCAGATAACCAAGTCTGGGATTTGGTTGATCCGCCTCCGGGAGTTATCCCTATAGGCTGTAAATGGATCTTCAAGAAGAAGATTGACATGGATGGTAACGTAGTTACCTATAAAGGCAGGCTAGTTGCGAAAGGTTTCAAACAAATCTACGGGATAGATTATGATGAAACTTTCTCACCTGTAGCCATGTTTAAGTCTATTCGGATTCTTTTCGCGATAGCTGCATATTATGATTATGAGATTTGGCAGATGGATGTGAAAACAGCTTTCCTTAATGGAAATCTGGATGAGGATGTGTATATGACACAACCAGAAGGTTTCACTAATCCAGCAGATCGTCATAAAATATGCAAGTTAAAGAAGTCCATTTATGGACTTAAACAAGCATCAAGAAGCTGGAATATTCGTTTTGATGAATCAGTTACTGAATTTGGTTTCATCAAGAACGAGGATGACCCGTGTGTATATAAGAGGTTTAGTGGGAGCGTGATTACTTTCCTAGTCCTCTACGTCGATGATATCTTGATCATTGGAAACGACATTCCTGAAATGCATGCTGTTAAGGCATGGCTGAGGAAATGTTTCCAGATGAAAGATCTAGGAGAAGCAGCCTATGTGTTAGGTGTGAAGATCTACAGGGATAGATCTAAGAGGCTTCTCGGGCTGTGCCAGAGTACTTACATCGATAAGGTCCTGGAGAGATTTCACTTAGAGAATTCTAAGCGAGGATATCTTCCAGTCAGACATGGTCTGAATCTTTCTAAGAGTCAGTGTCCACAAACACAGACTGAGAAAGATGAAATGAACAATACGCCTTATGCTTCGGCTATTGGTTCTATAATGTATGCGATGTTGTGTACTCGCCCAGACGTTGCTTACGGGTTAAGCGTAACCAGTCGTTACCAGAGTAATCCAGGTATGGCGCACTGGATTGCAGTCAAGAACATTTTAAAATATCTGCGGAGGACCAAAGATATGTTCTTGATATATGGTGGTCAGGAAGAACTCAGTATTGAAGGATATACTGACGCTTCGTTCCAGTCTGACCAGGATGATTTCCGATCGCAATCAGGCTATGTTTTTAGCTTGAATGGAGGTGCAGTGGTGTGGAAAAGTTTCAAACAGTCAACTGTTGCTGATTCCACAACAGAAGCCGAGTATGTTGCAGCCTCGGAAGCATCCAAGGAGGCAGTGTGGATTCGTAAGTTCGTGAGAGAACTTGGTGTCGTTCCTTCGTGTGCAGATCCTTTGGTTATCTTCTGTGATAACACTGGAGCAATCGCACAGGCAAAGGAACCACGGTCGCACCAGAAGTCCAAGCACATACAGAGACGGTTTCATTTGATCAGGGAGATCATAGATCGTGGCGAGATCAAAGTATGCAAGGTTCATACAGATGACAATCTGGCAGACCCGCTTACCAAGCCTCTGGCGCAGCAGAAGCATGAGAAGCACTGTAATAATATGGGTTTGAGATTTCTCAACCATTAGATTAAGTGCAAGTGGGAGATTGTTGGGGTATGCCCTTAAGGCTAATGTTTGAGGCCTATGGGAATGTAACAAGTATCATGTAATAAACTCTATGTGTTTATAAAGGCATGGTTGTTATTCAGTTAGCTACATTGTCTGCTGCAATATATGTTCTTCTGAATAATGTCTCAAAGCTGTTCAGCTGGGCTGACATGCTATTATGTCCTTAGTCGATATATCTTGGTAAACATGAGACAGCCTCGATATGGTTAAGACTAATATGTGTTCTAATCTTATAGGATGCTTCGAGCATGGAATAAGATGTAGACTCATGGGTACATGGGATGTACTGGACAGACCCTACTAGGATGTTCAATTGTTTGTCACAATGTGAATATTCCTTGATTAAGACAAGTGGCACATTTCCTCTGACTTGAGATCACTTGTGTTTTCTAAATGATGATTGTCATTGTTTTGAGGTAGTTCAATATCATTTGAAACATAATGATTATAGACTATCTTGGATGGTGAGCTTGAATCAGGTTAGAGCACTAGTGATAGACATAGGATTGCCGTCTCCTTGTTTAAGGAGTGTGATGTTCTAAAGGGGCCCCCTGGATGAGATGATTGAGAGAGTGTATGGCCATACCCAGGTGACAGTGCTCATCTGTTCTAATCATGCTCATCATATTGGAGTTACGAGCTTGACAGGCTTGTCCAATAAGAACATCCAGTGGCAAAGGAAACATGTATGCTTTGTGAATTGATTCACACTTGTGCTGTTTTTGGGTGAAGTCTTGGAAGACTCTTTCCTTGATATCGGGAGACAGTGATGTGTTGCTAGATACCCCTCACTGGTTGTGATAATGTAAATTATCGTTACCGATGTTTTAAGGAAACCCTCAGGGTCGCACAATTGATGATATGGCTTACTTAAGTCAGATCGTGTGGACTGAATTGTTTCGGGTTCAGTTTAAAGGGATTTAATCTCTGATTGTGAGTGAGATCTGGTCTGATCATGTTTGATTGATTAGGGCTTGAGATCGGTAAGCTTCGATCGAGAGAAGAGATGCTAGATCGGTCAGATCAGGAGCATCATAGAGATCAACGGCTAGATCTGGAACCTTAGGGTTTTAATATGATCTAGGCCATGTCGTTTGGTTTATTTGGTAATTGAACCAAAATTAAATTAAACCAAAATGGTTCAAGCATTGGCGACAAGTTCACTTGGCGTGAACATGTTGGGCGGTTAGTGGTGCTATTTTTAGCAACCATGATCTCCACTTGGAGACACTCACGTTCGAAAGAGAGTGCTCTCTCTATTCTCGCCACTTGAACGCATTCCTCTTGGGTTTTTCCGTGGGTGACGACGCCTTGGATTTGGAGGAGAAATCGGCAAAGAAAAGATCTCTTCATCCCTTTCTCATTTTCGATCAAAGACTTCTTTGGATCTTGCTAGCACAAGGATCGCAAAGAGGAGTAGGCGACATCAACTGTGTGCGTCACCTCTGGAGAAGATCTGCTTTGATCTTTGCTTCCTAGGCGCCATTCGAAATGGCTATGGTATGAGTTTTATCTCTTACATGCAATCGTTTCCATTTGGTTGATCATATCACATGAACCGATTCTTGAAACCCTAATCCGCTGCCCAAAATTTTTATGCGCCACTGCCTAGGGTTTTCGCTCCCCCTAGAAGGGGACCCCCCTTAGTTTAAGGGGTACTATCAGTCGGGTTCTTGTATAGAGAGAGGCGGATGATAAAGCGTCAGATCCTCCACATTGACGGTGGAGGATATCCCCAATTCTGGTGGTAGGTCCAATAGATAGGCGTTGTTGTTAACCCTCTTCAGAATAGTGAAGGGCCCGATTCCCTTTGCGACCAACTTGCGGCCGTGTCCTTGGATACGCTCCTCACGGACCCACAACATCACCTGGTCCCCTACAGAAAATACCTTCTCTCGGCGTCGTTTGTTAGTATCATCACGATATTGATTAACAGAATCCTGAATCTTACTAAATAACTCATGATGTAACTGCGAAATATGGAAAGCATAATCTCGTGCCGAAATAGAAGTCTTGCAATGCTTAGGGGCAGCAAATAGGTAAATGGGCTTATTAGGTTGGTACCCTAAGTTTGCCTGGAAGGGAGACAGGCCAGTAGTCCTATTTGGAACACTATTGTAGGAGAATTCAGCTGTGGGCAACAGCTTGTCCCAATCACCGGGGTGTTCTCCTACGAGACTCCTAAGGATGCTCCCAAGTGATCTGTTGACCACTTCGGTCTGCCCATCCGTCTGGGGATGGTAGGCCGTCGAGAACTTCAGTTTTGTGCCTAGCAGAGCCCATAGTGTCCTCCAAAAATGGCTAACGAACCTGGTGTCTCTATCCGAGACTATAGTGAGAGGGGTACCATGCAGCCTAACAATGTCTCTAAAGAAGAGCCTGGCCATATGGGAGGCATCGGTAGTCTTAGTACAAGGTATAAAATGTGCCATTTTGGTAAACCTGTCTACCACAACATAAATAGAATCATGCCTAGCAGCAGTCTTAGGCAATCCTAGAACAAAGTCCATACTAATATCCTTCCATGGTGCCTGGGGAATAGGCAGAGAGGTATATAGTCCAAAATTGTGCTTCTGGACCTTGGTGGATTGACAGGTCCCACAATGCCTAACTATCTTGGCCACATCTCGGTAGAGTTTAGGCCAAAAGAACCGTTCCTCTACTAAAGCACGGGTCTTCTCTCGACCGTGGTGCCCAGCAGACCCTCCCCCATGGAGTTCCCAAATTAGGAAATCCCGGATTGAGGTCTTAGACACGCAAAGTGTCAGCCCAAGGAAAAGGTACCCATCCTTAAGGGTGTATAGAGGGTGACACATAACATCCCTAGTTAGGTCAGCATATATGGTAGAAAAATCAGGGCAATCTAAATAAGCAGCTTTCATATGATCAAATCCTACAAGCTCAGCATGCATAGTGTGCAAAATAAAAACTACCCTACTTAAAGCATCAGCAACTTTGTTGTTAACTCCAGACTTGTGTTTTAGGACAAAAGTGTACTGCTGTAGATACTCTACCCATTTAGCTTGTCTAGCATTGAGTTTTCTTTGGGCACTAAGGTAAGACAGGGCTTGATGATCGCTATTTAAAGTAAATTCATGGTGGAGAAGGTAGTGCCGCCAATGCCTTAAAGATTGAACTACGGCATAGAACTCTTTGTCGTAGGTTGAGTACTTCTGCTTGGCCTCATTTAGTTTTTCACTGAAGATGGCAATAGGGTGACCTTCCTGGCTGAGGGTTCCACCTATGCCAATGCCAGAAGCATCGCAATCAACCTCAAAGACTTTGCCAAAGTCAGGTAATCTTAAAACAGGAGCAGAGGTCATCCTACTTTTAAGTTCAGTGAAGGCCCTACTGGCAGACTTGGTCCAACTAAAGTCCCCTTGTTTCATGCAATTGGTGATAGGAGCTACTATGGTGCTAAAATTCCGTATAAACCTACGGTAGAAGGTAGCAAGGCCATGGAAACCCCTGACTTCAGTAAGGGTTTTAGGCTCTGGCCAGTCTAGTATGGCTTGGACCTTAGACGGATCAGCTTGAAGCCCTAAATCGGAAACAATGAACCCTAGAAAGACAACTTTGGGAGCTAGGAAAGAACACTTCTTCAAGTTAACATAAAGCTTTTCATCTCTAAGGAGGGTTAGGGTTTGCCTGAGGTGCTCTAAGTGCTCCTCCTGTGACTTACTATAGATAAGTATGTCATCAAAATACACAACTAAGAATTTCCCTATGTAGGGTCTAAGCACTTGGGTCATAAGCCTCATAAATGTGGAAGGGGCATTGGTTAGCCCAAAAGGCATGACTAACCACTCATATAGACCATCCTTGGTTTTGAAGGCGGTCTTCCACTCATCCCCTTCCCTTATCCTGACTTGATGGTACCCACTCCTAAGGTCATGTTTGGAGAACCAGTTGGATCCTACTAACATATCTAGCATGTCATCAAGTCTAGGTATAGGAAACCTATACTTGATAGTAATCTTGTTGATGGCTCTACAATCTATGCACATGCGCCAGCTGCCATCCTTCTTTGGGGTAAGAAGGACTGGGACGGCGCAGGGACTTAGGCTTTCCCTTATATAACCCTTACACATCAAGTCATTGACTTGTCTCTTAAGCTCCGCATGTTCGGTAGGGTTCATCCTATAGTGGGGTAGGTTGGGAAGAGAGGATCCAGGTACTAGGTCGATGGCATGTTGTATGTCCCTAAGGGGTGGCAGTCCTTCAGGGAGGTCCTCGGGAGTGAGCTCACTAAATTCTTGGAGCAAGGATTCTACTTCTGGGGAGGGTTTCTCTTCTGATTCAGGGTTGATTTCTTTGATGACTAAGGTATAGAGGGGTTGATCTGCTACAATCTCCTTAGTGAAGGTTTGAGGTCTTATAAGCTGAACGGTGGGCTGACTATTCTTGGGTTCCTCTACCTTACCCTTACTAGTAGTAGCTCTAAGTTCTTTGGGAAGAGAGGGTTTTAGTCTAATCTTTTGGTCCTTATGGTTAAAGACATAGGTGTTGGTACTACCGTAGTGGAGAACATCCATGTCATATAGTCAGGGGCGTCCTAAAAGAATTTGGGCTACATCCATAGTAAGGACGTCACACCACACCTTGTCCTCATATGTGCCAAACTGGATAGGCACGAGGCATCTATGGGTTACTGGGACACTAGTTTGGTTGACCCAGGAAATGTTGTAAGGGCTAGGTCGGGGTTCCATTTTGAGATTTAATTTGGTGGCAGCTATGTGGGAGACAGCATTGAGACTGCTTCCTCCATCAATTACCACCTTGCACATGTGACCATGGCATTTGGTGTAAGTGTGGAAGATGCTAGTCCGACGCCAGTCTTCGGTGGGGGTAGGCTTGACAAGGGTACATCTAACTACCCCTAAGGTGTTGAAGATGTCATCGCTACTGTCATAGTCATTGATTTCAATCTCTTGATCAGGGTCCCCCTCAAGGGTGGGTTCAGGGTCTACATGTTCCTCAGTTAGGACCATGACCCTCTTTTGGCAGTCCTTTACAAGGTGTCCCCTTTGCCTACAGTTATAACAAGTGAAGGTGGGGTTGTCTATAGGTTGAGTAGGCCTAGGTTTGGGATTTGAGCTGGAAGGCTGGGGCATATGAGTGGGCCTATAGATAGGCCGGGGAGCGAGAGTCTCCTTTCTATTCTTAAGTTCTTGTTCCACTTCTATGGCTCTTTGATAAGCTATCTCGGGGGTGTCTAATTGGAAATAGGTCAAGGCCCTCTTAATGTCTGGTCTAAGGCCATTCTTGAATCTACTTAGGATCATACCCTGATCTTCATTGACCTCACACCTAATGAGAAGCTCTTCCAACTTGGTTTGGTAGGCCTCTACAGTAGAGGATCCTTGAGTGTGACTACCAAGTTCATCCTTAAGTTTTTGCATGAAGCCGGGAGGGACATACTTTTGCCTAAGGAGGAATTTCATTACATCCCAAGACTCAATGGGTGGCTTACCATCCCTTTCTATAGTTCTCTCGAAATGGGTCCAGTAGAGTCTAGCGGGTCCTTCTAGTAAGCACTTTGTGAACCTAACCTTACTTTCATTGTGCATAAGGCTATAGTCAAAGTATTGATCTAGCTTTGTGGTCCAATCTAGGAACTCCTTAGGGTTAAGGGATCCTCCAAAAGTAGGAGGGTTGATCTTGATGGCACGTTGCACATCATGATCTCTAGGTCTATGATAGGGTGGTTGTTGGGCATAGGGTCCTTCCCATTCGGTTTGAGCATGAGTGACTCTATGTTGGGGTACGCCCTTAAGGCTAATGTTTGAGGCCTTGGGATTCTTTCAGTATCATGTATAAACTCTTATGTTTATAAAGGCAATGGTTGTTATTCAGTTTGTTACATTGTCTGCTGCAATAAGTGTGCTTCTGAATAATGTCTCAATGCTGTTCAGCTTGGCTGACATGCTGTAATGTCCTTAGTCGAGATATCTTGGTGAACATGAGACAGCTTTGATATGATTGAGACTAATATGTGTTCTAATCTTATAGGATGCTTCGAGCATGGAATAAGATGTAGACTCATGGGTACATTGGATGTACTGGACAGACCCTACTAGGATATTCAATTGCTTGTCACAATGTGAATAATCCTTGTTTGCAACAAGTGGCACATGTCCTCTGACTTGAGATCACTTGTGTTTCTAAATGATGATTGTCATTGTTTTGAGGTAGTTCAATATCATTTGAAACATAATGGTTATAGACTATCTTGGATAATGATCATGAGTCAGGTTAGGACACTAGTGATAGATATAGGATTGCCGTCTCCTTGATTGGAGTGTGATGTTCTAAAGGGGCCCCCCTGGATGAGGTGATTGAGAAAGTGTATGGCCATACCCAGGTGACTATGTTCATCTGATCTAATCATGCTCATCATATTGGAGTCACAGGCTTGACACGCTTGTCCAATAAGAACATCCAGTGGCAAAGGAAACATGTATGCCTAGTGAAGTGGATTCACACTTGTGCTGTGGTTTGGGTGTAGTCTTGGAAGACTCTTTCCTTTATATCGGGAGACAGTGATGTGTTGCTAGATACCCCTCACTGATCGTGATAACGTAAGTTATCGTTACCGACATTTAAAGGAACCCTCAGGGTCGCACAATTTGATGATATGGCTTACTTAAGTCAGATCGTGTGGACTGAATTGTTTTGGTTCAGTTTAAAGGAGTTTAAACTCTGATTGTAAGTGAGATCTGGTCTGATCATGTTTGATTGATTAGGGCTTGAGATCGGTAAGCTTCGATCGAGAGTATTGATGCTAGATCGGTGAGATCAAAAGCATCAAGAGATCAACGGTTAGATCTTGAACCATTGGTTCAATGCGATCTAGGCCAAGGCTTGGGCTGGTTTGATTTGGTCTTTGAACCAAATGCATCTAAACCAAATTGATTTGAACCGGTTCACTTATGTGAACGTATGGTTCAAAGGCAAGAGGAGTTTTCGATGGTTTAAGAGGAGGTTTTAAGTGAACTTAAAACTTGCTATTTTGGGAAGGCGTTTTGCTAGAGGAAAACGCTCCCACGTTCGAACGCCTCTCTAGCCTCTTCCTCTCTCGTCTTGGGTGCTCTTCACGCCAAGAGGTGAATTCGGCTAGCAAGGTCCTCTCTCTCAATCTCCTTCACGCGACAAGGGGCACTTGGAGATCCTTGCTAGCACAAGGAGCGACAAGAAGAAAGCTACTTCTCATCTTGTGTGCGCATCTTGTGGAGGAGACCCCTTTCGATCTCTTCTTCCAAGACGCCATTCGAACTAATAGCTATGGTATGAATCCTTTTCATCTATATAAGCTGTTGATGTTGATCATATGGCATGCAAAAGATCTTTAGGAAACCCTTACTTCCTTGTGAAAATCTTATATGCGCCTCCCATAGGGTTTCGGCCCCCTTTGGTTTAGGGGTCCTACACTCTAGGGGTGTGAGATGGAGGTCCTAGGTCATTTGGTTCCCTTGTGTGGGATCCACTATTGGGCCGGCTAGTGTTTGGGGGATCCATCTTAGAGTTAGTGTTGGGGTATGCCCTTAAGGCTATTGTTTGAGGCCTTGGGATTATTTCAGTATCATGTATAAACTCTATGTTTATAAAGGCAATGGTTGTTATTCAGGTTGTTACATCATCTGCTGCAATATGTATACTTCTGAATAATGTCTCAATGCTGTTCAGCTTGGCTGACATGTAGTTTTGTCCTTAGTCGAGATATCTTGGTGAACATGAGACAGCCTTGATATGATTGAGACTAATATGTGTTCTAATCTTATATGATGCTTCGAGCATGCAATAAGATGTAGACTCATGGGTACATTGGATGTACTGGACAGACCCTACTTAGGATATTCAATTGCTTGTCACAATGTGAATAATCCTTATATGCAAACAAGTGGCATATTTCCTCTGACTTGAGATCACTTGTGTTTCTAAATGATGATTGTCATTGTTTTGAGGTAGTTCAATATCATTTGAAACATAATGGTTATAGACTATCTTGGATAATGATCATGAGTCATGTTAGGGCACTAGTGATAGATATAGGATTGCTGTCTCCTTGATTGGAGTGTGATGTTCTATAGGGCCCCCCTAGATGAGATGATTGAGAAAGTGTATGGCCATACCCAGATGACTATGTTCATCTGATCTAATCATTCTCATCATATTGGAATTACAGGCTTGACACGCTTGTCCAATAAGAACATCCAGTGGCAAAGGAAACACATATGTCAAGTGACCTGGGTTCACACTTGTGCTGTGGTTTGGGTGTAGTCTTGGAAGACTCTTTCCTTTATATCGGGAGACAGTGATGTGTTGCTAGATACCCCTCACTGATCGTGATAACGTGAGTTATCGTTACCGACATTTAAAGGAAACCCTTAGGGTCGCACAATTTGATGATATGGCTTACTTATGTCAGATCGTGTGGACTGAATTGTTTTGGTTCAGTTTAATGGGATTTAAACTCTGATTGTAAGTGAGATCTGGTCTGATGATGTTTGATTGATTAGGGCTTGAGATCGGTAAGCTTCGATCGAGAGAATTTGTAACATCCCTCAGAACACACCCCACACGCATACAAGTAAAATACGGGGCTAAAAAAATTTTTTTACTCTTCCATTAATACACAAGAAGAAAGCGGCATCGAAGGACATTACTACGGAACTGAAAACCGCACAGAACTGAGTAGGATCGATTTACTAGGAAATAGAAATCCGGAAGTTCAGAAAAAATCCGGCAGCAAGTATACTAAACTACTGCTGCACAGACACACATGTAACAACAACAAATGTCCACACTACACATATGTGGAATTTCAGAAATATGCAGAACTGATTATTCAGATACTAAAACAACACAAATTCGGTTACACATCTCAAATCGGACATTTCAAAATAAGAACCAATTCACTAAAAGAATCCAAGACTCGTATCCAATAATTTAAACGAGACAACTATAATATAATATCCTGAAAACAGGCATAAGCCCTCAGGAGATAAAACGTGTCACATAAGTCATAACAAATTAGGCACGCAGGCCTGATAAATTTTTAGAAGAAAATTCTTAGAAATTACATCAAACATTAGCATCATAACAATTAGCTGTAGCGGTTACTGTCTTGATGTCTCACCTGAAAACATTTAAACAACGGAGGTGAGCTAAAAAGCTCAGTGAGTAAAAGACACTAAAAGTCATCCATAGTACACATCAAAAATATCATGCTTAAGTTGAAATTCTTTTATTTAACAGATAAAATAAATCAGCTTAACATGCACACTCATATCAGAAACAAAACACAATCAAATACAGATACTTGTAACAATAGGCTTCAAGCAGGTAGGATATGAATATACCAACCCATACCAACTAACCACACCGCCTAATACATCTAAATACAGATCGAAATAGAACTACAGAAATCAGAACTGACAGACAGAAAATCAGAATTTTCAGAGTCCAAACGGATAGTCTACATCGGAAACAGAAAGGCCACAGAAGGCCTGATGACCACAGAAGGTCAGACCCCACCTCTACCGAGGACGAGACAATGCATGCATATCAGAAATAGAATGGTAAAGGAGATATCAGTGGGTGGCCCCCGTCTTGTCAGGACGTGGCACTCTGGTCTCCAATACCCAGAACAGAATGGTAGAGGAGGTATCAGTGGGTGGCCCCCGTCTTGCTAGGACGTGGCACTCTGGCCTCCAAAACCCAGAACTGAATGGTAGAGGAGGTATCAGTGGGTGGCCCCCGTCTTGTTAGGACGTGGCACTCTGGCCTCCAAAACCCAGAACTGAATGGTAGAGGAGGTATCAGTGGGTGGCCCCCGTCTTGTTAGGACGTGGCACTCTGGCCTCCAAAACCCAGAACTGAATGGTAGAGGAGGTATCAGTGGGTGGCCCCCGTCTTGTTAGGACGTGGCACTCTGGCCTCCAATACCTATAACGGAACAGAAATAGTGTCTCAAGGGTCGTAGTAGACTATCAGCACCATTACAGCGCCACAGAAGGAGGGTAAGGACACGGAAGAGTGCTACACTAGGGCATAATTTTACAGAACAGATTATACTGAAACGGAGAAGTAGGATCAACCACTACTTAATTCTTACATTATGCCCAAAGTCTAACAAACCAGAAAATGACACACCCCAATATCCAGTCCTTAAACACAGAACAGAAATTATATGAGTGAATTCCTTACAACTAACCTTAATTCATGTCAAACCATTCTATGTTCTCACAAATGTTTTAACACATTCAAGGTTTTCAGAAAATTCACAACATATAAACAGAACAGGAAATATCCACATAACAAACAATTAAATACAGAACAGAAATTATTCATATAACAAACATTTAAACACAGAACAGAAATTATTCATGAAATAATCTCCTCAAAATTTCTAAAATCGTGAGCTATAAAATTACTGTAAGGGGCGCCACTTTCAGAACCTTAACAGAACGCACAAATTTCATGTAAATAATTTCAGTCCCCCACTACAGATAATTTTAATTACACGCTCGTGAAGAAAACTGACAAAAGCCCCAAAATTGGCTCAACTATATTTTCGAAAATTCCTAAGTTCTTAGTTAAATCCCCAATTTTGTTTTCTCTAAAATTTCTCATCAAACAAATAAATTTTAGAAGAACTACAGACCACAATTTAAGAGGTTAAACCATACAATGTAAATTTTTCTCACAAAGGAATATTCGTCTAACCAAAACATAGCAGATTTATATTGTCAGATTGCAAAATATATTTTTAGTCCAATTTCGAACCAAAGCTAGTCAATATTGTATTCAAAATGAAGCTCTCTGAATCTAGTTTCCAATAAAACTGGTTTCACAAGATTTCGAATTGTAGGCAGGAAGATATAAGGGTTCGAACATAGGAAGGTCAGAATTTCAGATTTCAAGAAAACAGATTCATATATCAGACTTGCGACATTTATTTCAGATCCAATAACTAATCGAAAATAGGCGTTATGGGAGTCAAAATAAAGCTCTTCGAGCCTACGGTCTAATAAAACTGATTTGACAAGATTTCGAGCTATACCTAGGGAGATATGATGGTTCGAACACATAAAGGTCGAAATCCAGAATTTCAGAAAACTGATTTTGTACCGCTGGATTGCAATACAGATTGAAATACGAATACCGCTCGGATATGGTCGATATCATATTCAAATTAAAGCCAAACATATCTAGTTTCATACAAAATTTATCTCGTGCGATTTGGATCTATAGGCCATGAGATATTGGGGTTATAGTACACAAAGGTCAGATTAACGAATGCAGATTTCAGCAGAACAGGATTTTAAAACCCTATAATTATTTGAATTCAACCCCATACGAATAATCATGGCAAATAACGAATTTTAATTCGGATTAGACTCCTTAGGATCGAATTACTCACCAGAAAAATCGCCCACAGAGAAAACGCCAAAACAGGGGATCAGGGGTCTCCAGAAAGTTCGTCCACCACCAGCGTCAGAAATTTTGCAGGAGCGCCAAGCACAGTGAGGGGCGACAACACAGGCGGCTAGGGCAAGAAACAAACCAAAAATCGTGAGGGAGAGGAGCTCTCACGAATTTTCCCCTTTTTTTTTTTTTTTTTTTTTTTTCCACCCCAAACGGATCCAAGATCCAATAACCCAATTAACTTAAGTGGAAATCGGCTTTAATGGGCTTACCTGGGCTTAACCACCATGCGCCACTCCAATAACACAGAAATATGCGCCACCATGGTGGAAGAATTCCAGGAGCAAATAGTCAAGGTTGAGGGTTCGAAGCCCCAACAAAAATAATTATTTTTGCCCTGTAGGGAAAAGTCCTACAATTAGGCAAAAATCCCAAAATTTTAACCGATAAAAATACAGAAACTGAATTTCTAACCTTAAATCATAATTCAGAAAATCAAGGGCGTTACAGAATTGATGCTAGATCAGAGAGATCAAGAGCATCAAGAGATGAATGGTTAGATCTTGAGCCTTATGGTTTAATTTGATCTAGACCAATGCTTGGTTTGATTTGGTCCTTGAGCCAAATGTAATTGAACCGGCTCATCATAGTGAGCGCATGGTTCAAAGGGGAGAGAAAAATGCGATGGTTCACTTGGAGTGAACGCATGAACGCATGATGTTAGTGGCTTGCTATTTTTGGAAGTCATGTTTCCAAAATAGAGAGCACGCCTCTACATTCGTGGGTGCATCTCTTTTTGCCTCTCGTCTCTTCCTCTTGTCGCCTCTCTCCTCTCGTGTGGTGAGTCTTGACGACAAGGAGAGGACTTGACAAAGCCAAGGAGAGCATCTCATCTTCCCTTCAAGCGATCAGGAGACTTGGAGAGCCTTGCTAGCACAAGGAACGACAAGGAGTAGGCGATCACCCATCTTGTGTGCGTCACCTTTGGAGGAGAGCCGCTCGCCCTCTTGCTTCCAAGACGCCATCCAAGAAATGGCACTGGTATGATCTCTCTATTGATCTATACAAACTCTTAAGTTGATCTATGTTCATACATGCGATCCTAGGAAACCCTAGATTCCGCCCATGCAAGTTTTTATATGCGCATGCTTTAGGGTTTCGCCCCCTTTAGGGAACTTTCAGTTAGACTCTAGGGTGTTAAGCCTATTGTCTATGACACCTATAGAGTGTTGAAGGGATGCTAGGGTTTCTTTAATGGAGGCCATATCAATTGAAAGGGCACTCACCTCATGGTCAATAGCTTGATTAAGACCATAGGGTGCACCGGATCTAGTAGCCATTTTCGAAAACTAGTAGAGTTTGCAAAAAAATAGGCCCTAAGGTGATAAAATACTAGTTAATCAACTTCTTTCAAGCACCTAGTTCCAAGTCATCTTAGTAGTAGGAAAATAAATTTTAGGTCTTATAAAATCCTACTCTAAGAACCTCCTCTGATACCAAGACGATGGGGGTGGGGTCATGCAACATTCAAACAACGTATTTCAAAAACATTTGTCAGTAACTTATAGCTTAGTGAAAACCGGTTTGTTCTAACGCTCTTTAGAAATTAGGGTTTGATACTTGATGGGGAAACCGAAGTTAATCAACAAGTATTCCTATCATGCATTTCTAAATAAGTTGAAAACTTTAACAAAGCTTAAGCATGCGGTTCTACATCAATAAGCAAGGCTACACTAGGGGAGGAACTCACCTTGCGCCCCTTGAGAATAGAAGGGACGTCCACCCCGTTCTTCTCCGGTCCAATGGTTGAATCTCACGAAGTAGGGCCCTATGAGCTTACAACCATGGCATTACAGCAATCCCACACATGCGTGGGTGAGTTTAAACAATTATTAAGAGGCCTTTCACAATCACAATCAAGGGGGAGACTAGCTCTCCAAGTTCCCTCGCTAACAATTTAGAGACTAACTATTAGAGGGGAAGAGAGGGGGAATGACGCCTTGCATATCCTCTGATCCTTGCGCAACCTTCATGAAACAGGGATGTGAGTGTAGATGGATGCTCAAAGACAACAAGAAAATACCATACAAAGTAGAGAAGAAGCTTATCTAGCTTAGGGAAGTTCCTTGATCTTGGCTTGGTGTAGGCAACACCATCCTATGCCATGGCTTGGTTCCAACTGTTAGGGTATGCCCTTAAGGCTAATGTTTGAGGCCTTGGGATTGTAAAAGTATCATGTAATAAACTCTTGTATTTATAAAGGCAATGGTTATTATTCAGTTTGTTACATTGTCTGCTGCAATAACTGTGCTTCTGAATAATGTCTCAAAGCTGTTCAACTAGGCTGACATGCATATGTCCTTAGTCGAGATATCTTGGTGAACCTGAGACAGCCTTGATATGATTGAGACTAATATGTGTTCTAATCTTATAGGATGCTTCGAGCATGGAATAAGATGTAGACTCATGGGTACATTGGATGTACTGGACAGACCCTACTAGGATATTCAATTGCTTGTCACAATGTGAATAATCCTTGTTTGCATCAAGTGGCACATGTCCTCTGACTTGAGATCACTTGTGTTTCTAGATGATGATTGTCATTGTTTTGAGGTAGTTCAATATCATTTGAAACATAATGATTATAGACTATCTTGGATAATGATCATGAGTCAGGTTAGGACACTAGTGATAGATAAAGGATTGCCGTCTCCTTGTTCAAGGAGTGTGGTGTTCTAAAGGGGCCCCCCTGAATGAGATGATTGAGAAAGTGTATGGCCATACCCAGGTGACTATGTTCATCTGATCTAATCATGCT
The DNA here is from genome assembly GCA_027563935.2 of Costus lasius. Taxonomy (NCBI): domain Eukaryota; kingdom Viridiplantae; phylum Streptophyta; class Magnoliopsida; order Zingiberales; family Costaceae; genus Costus; species Costus lasius. Next base: position 55,316,202 of record CM050454.1, on the reverse strand, counting down.
CATCATATTGGAGTTACAGGCTTGACACGCTTGTCCAATAAGAACATCCAGTGGCAAAGGAAACATGTATGCCTAGTGAAGTGCATTCACCCTTGTGCTATGTTTTGGGAGTAGTCTTGGAAGACTCTTTCCTTTATATCGGGAGACAGTGATGTGTTGCTAGATACCCCTCACTGATCGTGATAACGAAAGTTATCATTACCGACATTCAAAGGAAACCCTCAGGGTCGCACAATTTGATGATATGGCTTACTTGAGTCAGATCGTGTGGACTGAATTGTTTGGGTTCAGTTTAAAGGGATTTAATCTCTGATTGTAAGTGAGATCTGGTCTAATCATGTTTGATTGATTAGGGCTTGAGATCGGTAAGCTTCGATCGAGAGAGGTGATGCTAGATCGGTGAGATCAGGAGCATCAGGAGATGAACGGTTAGATCTTGAACCTTAGGGTTTGATATGATCTAGACCAAAGGGGGCTTGGGCTTATTTGATTTGGTTTGTTGAACCAAATGCAATTAAACCAAAAAGAGAACCGGTTCACTTATGTGAACGCATGGTTCGAAAGGGTGATGGCATTTTGGTCGTTTATGAGTGCATGCTTCCATTTATGGTAAGTCATCATGGCCTCTTCTTCAAAACGCCTAACGCCAAGCCGTTCACCACTTGACTTCACTTCGCTTGGCTTCTTGCAATTGGCGTGTGGAGAAGAGGTGGACGAACGTGTGGAGCTCTCGCCCAAGCAAGATCTCGTCTCCCATCCCTTCCATTCGGCAAGGACACTTGAAGATCTTTGCTAGCACAAAGATCAACAAGAAGAAGCCATCTCTCTTCTTGTGTGCGTCACTTGTGGAGAAGATCTCTCTTGGTCTTTGCTTCCAAGCCGCCTCCTTCTCATGGCCATGGTAACGCATCTTTCACTTGATGTTTAAGTTGATCATATGAATGTATAGCATGCGATCAAATGTGAAACCCTAATTCCGCTGCTAAAATAAAGAAAGGTCACTTGTGCCCCCCTCTTGAAAGGGGTACTCACCTAAAGGGTTTCTCGCTCCCCCTTGAAGGGGACCCTAACAATTGGTATCAAAGCGGTTAATATATGTTCATATGATTGCTTTGTTTGTTTTGTGATCCTTGTTAGTATAGATCTATTTCACATGCGCAACCACATGCTAGGTTTTAGGTGTTTGGCGCATGTGTGATGTTCATGTTTATGCATGTTCTTGTTGGCGCATGTTAAGTATGTTGAATGGTATTTCATCAAAACTTATATCTACTTACGCGCAAACATTTAGATCTATATGCACTTACTATAAACCCTTAGACGGGTTGATGGGGTTGAAGTCACCCTCTAGGTTAGATCCAATAGTCTGATCAGACCATCTGACAGCCTAGATGGATCGACCAGATGGCACCTGTGCGCAAGCACAAGGTGGCTATAGGTCGATTGCATCACAGGCGTGTAGCGAGGTCTGGTTGAGACAACCAGTGAACACACATGAGTTAGGCCTGGGGTCACACCCGCTTGCCAGAACTCATGTTGGTTGTTCAGCCCTTGGCGCATGCATGGTTGACCATTAGGTCAACTCGAGTCAGTTAGGACTTGGTGCATGAAAGGGCATGGATCTAACTAGATTGATGAGTGGATCCCTATCAATGGACCGTTGTAAGGTTGTAGGGCACATAAGAAAATTAAAATTGATGCCAATGGGTTTTCAAAACTTTTATTTTCTTTATAATGGATCACATGTTGATTGCATGATGCCATGATGTTTGTTTATTTAATCTTATGTGGGATGCCCAATTTAATGTGTGCTGTGCTGGGGCCTGCGAGCCTGGAATTAAACTTGTAAATTAATTTTTATTGTGATTTGCGAATCACATTTTTAATTAATTTATTGTATAATTGACCTGCGAGTCAAGCTTGTCTAGATAGATCAAAATGTATTTGATTAGACAAGAGCACAAAAGCACACATCGCAGAGGCGCATTCAGCTGGTGGGCACACCTGAGCTGCATTGAGCGCTAGGGCCCTGGGTTGGACCAGATGAGATGCAAAAGACCCAAGAAAAGCAAGTGAAGACTTAAGTTAATTAAGGTCTTACTTAGGCTATGGGCTTTTACCACATAAGATCCATGCTTTCTTTTATTGTTTAATAATTAGAATTGCATGAGTTATTTATCTTCTGCTATAGCCATAGGATTTGCCTGATAGTAAGAAGATAAAAGACCGTTAAAATCCAAACGCTAAAATATCAAGCACATAATGCCTTCTGACGCGAAACCTCACTGTTCTGACTATCGTTGGAGCCGTGTTGTACCCACTCAGTGGGCACGTCCATCTATCTTCAGACGGTGCGGGATTACACCTACGTGTTACAGAGAAGGGATTTATCGCTTCTCGTTGCTCAGCATAGCACGTGGTGGTCCAGGGAGTAGGTCGGGTCAGCTTGACCATGTAGGCTACATATGTGGCGCATATGGTAGCGCATGGAGGCAGCCATCTGAGGGATCAGAGACTGTGTTGTAACAACTCAGTTGGCACAGTCTGCTGGATTGCCCAGGTGAAGGGGAATCGCACGGGTTGGCGATTGGCTGGAACAGCCTACCAGAAATTAGTGCTTGTCATCTCTGTGCATCTTATCTCGCCTGAGCGGGACGCGGAGACCAAGTATGAAATCTGGATCCCATCTCACTAAAAGAGTTCTACTCTTTCGGGCTGTTTTGCTGGATTTTTCAGCCAGATAAAATAGTGAGAAAAAGAATCATTCTTAAGTCCTGATTGATTCTTAACATTGATACTGACCTTGCTGTTCTTGCATTGTTGTAGATTCCTGCAGCAACGAACACCATGAGCTTCAATGTGCGATCCCTACTGGAAAGGGAGAAGTTTGCTGGGCCAAACTTCTCAGACTGGTTCGGACACCTTAAGATCGTTCTTAAGGCAGAGAGGAAACTGTATGTCCTCGAGACGGCTGTGCCGCCTCAACCCGCTGCGAACGCCGCAAGGGCGGTTCGTGATGCCTATGAAAAGCACGTCAATGATAGCATTGATGTCGCTTGCCTGATGCTAGCGTCTATGACGCCACCGCTGCAGCGTCAGCATGAGGATATGTCGGCTATAGAGATTATAGCGAACCTCAAGATGCTGTATGCTGCACAGGCGAGGACAGAACGCTATAATCTGACAAAGCTTTTCTTTCAGAGCAAACTGGCTGAAGGGAGCCCAGTGGGAGCTCACGTGCTCAAGATGATTGGGCACAAGGAGGCTCTGGAGAAACTGGGGCATACCATCAACCAGGAGCTTGCTGTAGACATTATTCTGCAGTCTCTCCCGCCCTCTTTCGATGCGTTCATTATTAACTTTAATATGAACAAAATCGATTGTACTCCGGCAGAGCTGCTGAATATGCTCTTGACTACTGAGGAAACTCTGAAGGGAAAGCCTTCAACCTCTGTCTTAATGGTTCCTTCCAGGAACAAGAAGAAGGGGAAGAAGGGCAAAGCCCCTGTCAAGAGTTACAGCAAGGCTCTGAAACAGAAGGTAAAGCGGTCAAAGGACAACAGGTGTTTCCACTGTGGCCAGCTGGGTCACTGGAAAAAGGACTGTAAAGCGCTCCAAGGAGATAAGAGGGGGGAAGCATTGCTTCTGGCTCAGGTATATATGTGACTGAGGTCATGTTATCTTCTTCTTCCATTTCATGGGTGTTGGACACTGCATGTGGAGTTCACATTTGTTCAAATGTGCAGGAACTCAAGAGAAGAAGGCAGGTGGGACAGCATGAGGTGGACCTACGCGTTGGAAACGGGGCACGGGTTGCTGCTGTTGCTGTAGGGGATTATTACATCTCATTACCATCTGGCATTGTATTAGAATTAAACAATTGTTATTTTGTACCCAGTATTACCAAAAATATTATCTCTATTCCTGCTCTTGTCAGGAAAGGGTTTTCCTTTGAATGCAAGATTTCAAAGTGTTATCTTACTCTTGATAATATTGTTTATGCTACTGGTTCAATTAACAATGGGTTATTCATGTTGGACATGGAATATTCTATACAAAACATTGATAATAAGAAAGCCAAGTATGCTGATGACAGCACCTTGCTATGGCATAGTCGTTTAGGCCATATTAACAAGAAGCGCATCAAGCGGTTGCATGATCATGGACTGCTGGGATCATTCTCCTATGAGGAGATTGATGCATGCAAAGCTTGTTTAATGGGTAAAATGACGAAGTCTCCTTTTCCTCACAAAGGTCAAAGGGCTTCAGGTTTACTTAACCTTATACACAGTGATGTGTGTGGGCCATTTAGTAAACATGCCAGAGGTGGCTATCAGTACTTCATTACCTTTACTGATGATTTCAGTAGATATGGGTATGTCTATTTAATGAGACATAAAAGTGAATCTTTTGACAAGTTCAAAGAGTTCAAAAATGAAGTACAGAATCAGCTAGGCCGAAATATCAAGGCACTTCGTTCTGATCGAGGTGGAGAATACTTGAGTCATGTGTTTACTGACTATCTGAAGGAGTGTGGGATTATCTCACAGCTCACTCCACCAGGAACACCGCAATGGAATGGTGTGTCCGAGAGGAGAAATAGAACGTTACTTGATATGGTTCGTTCTATGATGAGTCAGGCTACTCTTCCTTACTCCTTTTGGGGATTTGCACTGGAAACAGCTGCAAAGGTACTAAACCGAGTGCCATACAAGGCAGTTTCAAAGACTCCATATGAATTATGGTATGGGAAACAGCCTAGCTTGACATTTATTAAGATCTGGGGTTGCGAGGCTTATGTCAAAAAGCTCGCCTCTGGGAAACTGGAGAGCAGATCTGAGAAATGTATCTTTGTCGGTTACCCTAAGGAAACTAAGGGTTATTATTTCTACGATCCCAAAGAGAACAAGGTATTTGTTGCTCGAACGGCCATATTTCTTGAGAAGGAGTTTCTTCTGCAAGAAGCCAGTGGGAGAGAAATAAAGCTGGATGAGAATCCAGAGGAAGGACAAAGTAGTCAAGCACAGTTGGATGAGCCTGAGCCGGTAGAACAGGTTACTGAACAACCTGAGGCTCAGATATCACGGGAACCGCGAAGATCGGGAAGGATCCGTCGACAACCTGAGCGCTATGACGGAGTCTACATCATTGACAATGATGAACCCCTCACTTATGCGGATGCGGTCAGTGGACCGGAGTCAACTAGATGACTGGAAGCTATGCGAGCCGAGATGGACTCCATGTCAGATAACCAAGTCTGGGATTTGGTTGATCCGCCTCCGGGAGTTATCCCTATAGGCTGTAAATGGATCTTCAAGAAGAAGATTGACATGGATGGTAACGTGGTAACCTATAAAGGTAGGCTTGTTGCGAAAGGTTTCAAACAAATCTACGGGATAGATTATGATGAAACTTTCTCACCTGTAGCCATGTTTAAGTCTATTCGGATTCTTTTCGAAATTGCAGCATATTACGATTATGAGATCTGGCAGATGGATGTGAAGACCGCTTTCCTTAATGGAAATCTGGATGAGGATGTGTATATGACACAACCTGAAGGTTTCACTAATCCATCAGATCGTCATAAAATATGCAAGTTAAAGAAGTCCATTTATGGACTTAAACAAGCATCTAGAAGCTGGAATATTCGTTTTGATGAATCAATCTCTGAGTTTGGTTTCATCAAGAACGAGGATGACCTGTGTGTATATAAGAGGTTTAGTGGGAGCGTGATTACTTTCCTAGTCCTCTACGTCGATGATATCTTAATCATTGGAAACGATATTCCTGAAATGCATGCTGTTAAAGCATGGCTAAGTGATGGAGGGGCCAACCCTGCCCCAAGGAGGTCTGGAAGGACTAGGAGGAAGCCCATCAGATATGGCTTTTCCTCCTAGGTCATCTTTCTTACCTTATTTGCACTTTCCTTATTTGCATTGAATAAAGCTCTAGTGCATTGTGTAGTTTCCTTATTTGCTTCTAGAATAGTCTACTGGCCTTTGTGTTAATAATTGGGCAGGTTATAGCCCAGCTCAAGGGAAGCTAGGAAGCTCAAGCTAAAGCCACTCAAGTAGAGCTCCAATTATGGAAGGAGGCACTTCAACTACTTCAACTAAAGACTCCAAGTTGAAGGGGCTTACAATCAATGCAACTCCACCTTCCATATCAACCTAGGCGCCACTCAATATGATGATGATTCGAATGCAAGAAATCAGCCCACAATTTAATGCGCCTAGCTATCAACAATCTAGATCCACAAATCAAGGGATCAAGTCTAGATCCACAATTTGAGGAATCACCTTTGGAAACCTCTTAACCGCCCATGCTCTTGAAGGAAGATTTCGAATTCAAATTAGTCCAAGGCATGAAGGCGCCATCTCATCCATGCAAACAAGGAAGGAGCTCATAAAGAATTCGGCTACAAGGAAGCTCCATCAAGAAAGAATTCGAAATTCAAAAGGGCTAATGGAAATGTATTAAATGTCATTAATTTCTTCCTTAAACCTTATGATTGCGCCTAGGGTGAATTGTCACCCTTGCCCATGGCTTGTTGAGCCTATAAATTGTAACCTCCCCTCTCTTTGTCTATTAGTTGCCTAGTGAAAAGAATCCTTGTGTTAGCATTGGTGATTGTCGCCTAAGAGCATTCTATCTCCCCCCTTCTCTAAAGGGCCGAGCCCTTTCCCTTCTCCCCCCTTTCTTCTCAAGTCTTCTACGCAACTCAACCACTTGAAGGATCTTGCGCACCTTTGGAGGGACTCTAAGAAGCTTCATCCTTTGCCCTCGGCAATCAACTAAGACCCTTAGGGGTTCTTCACTTTCGGCTTGCATGAAGGCTACACCAACAAGACTTCAAATTCGGCTAAGTTCTTTCCCCTCTTCCATCTATAGATTCTAGAACTTGTTTTCTACACTAATCTATGTTGGGGTATGCCCTTAAGGCTAATGTTTGAGGCCTATGGGAATGTAACAAGTATCATGTAATAAACTCTATGTGTTTATAAAGGCATGGTTGTTATTCAGTTAGCTACATTGTCTGCTGCAATATATGTTCTTCTGAATAATGTCTCAAAGCTGTTCAGCTGGGCTGACATGCTATTATGTCCTTAGTCGATATATCTTGGTAAACATGAGACAGCCTCGATATGGTTAAGACTAATATGTGTTCTAATCTTATAGGATGCTTCGAGCATGGAATAAGATGTAGACTCATGGGTACATGGGATGTACTGGACAGACCCTACTAGGATGTTCAATTGTTTGTCACAATGTGAATATTCCTTGATTAAGACAAGTGGCACATTTCCTCTGACTTGAGATCACTTGTGTTTTCTAAATGATGATTGTCATTGTTTTGAGGTAGTTCAATATCATTTGAAAAATAATGATTATAGACTATCTTGGATGGTGAGCTTGAATCAGGTTAGAGCACTAGTGATAGACATAGGATTGCCGTCTCCTTGTTTAAGGAGTGTGATGTTCTAAAGGGGCCCCCTGGATGAGATGATTGAGAGAGTGTATGGCCATACCCAGGTGACAGTGCTCATCTGTTCTAATCATGCTCATCATATTGGAGTTACGAGCTTGACAGGCTTGTCCAATAAGAACATCCAGTGGCAAAGGAAATATGTATGCTTTGTGAATTGATTCACACTTGTGCTGTTTTTGGGTGAAGTCTTGGAAGACTCTTTCCTTGATATCGGGAGACAGTGATGTGTTGCTAGATACCCCTCACTGGTTGTGATAATGTAAATTATCGTTACCGATGTTTTAAGGAAACCCACAGGGTCGCACAATTGATGATATGGCTTACTTAAGTCAGATCGTGTGGACTGAATTGTTTCGGGTTCAGTTTAAAGGGATTTAATCTCTGATTGTGAGTGAGATCTGGTCTGATCATGTTTGATTGATTAGGGCTTGAGATCGGTAAGCTTCGATCGAGAGAAGAGATGCTAGATCGGTCAGATCAGGAGCATCATAGAGATCAACGGCTAGATCTGGAACCTTAGGGTTTTAATATGATCTAGGCCATGTCGTTTGGTTTATTTGGTAATTGAACCAAAATTAAATTAAACCAAAATGGTTCAAGCATTGGCGACAAGTTCACTTGGCGTGAACATGTTGGGCGGTTAGTGGTGCTATTTTTAGCAACCATGATCTCCACTTGGAGACTCTCACGTTCGAAAGAGAGTGCTCTCTCTATTCTCGCCACTTGAACGCATTCCTCTTGTTTTTCCGTGGGTGACGACGCCTTGGATTTGGAGGAGAAATCGGCAAAGAAAAGATCTCTTCATCCCTTTCTCATTTTCGATCAAAGACTTCTTTGGATCTTGCTAGCACAAGGATCGCAAAGAGGAGTAGGCGACATCAACTGTGTGCGTCACCTCTGGAGAAGATCTGCTTTGATCTTTGCTTCCTAGGCGCCATTCGAAATGGCTATGGTATGAGTTTTATCTCTTACATGCAATCGTTTCCATTTGGTTGATCATATCACATGAACCGATTCTTGAAACCCTAATCCGCTGCCCAAAAATTTTATGCGCCACTGCCTAGGGTTTTCGCTCCCCCTAGAAGGGGACCCCCCTTAGTTTAAGGGGTACTTTCAATTGGTATCAGAGCCTGATGTTTCATGCTTGTTTATGATTGCCATGATATGTCATATGATCCATGTATGCGCATTATAATAGATCTATAGGTTACATGCGATTATCTAAGTTGGCGAAAATTCATGATTTGTATAGATGTTATTTTCTCCATTGCGCATGTTGTTGTTGGCGCATGTTTTTGTAAGTTTTTCTAAAACCTTGATCACATGCGCGTTTCACCTTAGATCTAATGCTCCTACATTAAACCCTTAGATGGGTTATTAGGGTTGAAGTCACCCCCTAGGTTAGATCCAAACATGTCTGATCAGACTATCTGACAGCCTAAATGGGTCGACCAGTTAGCACCCTGGCGCATGCCTGTGGTGGCTATAGGTCGACTGCAGACAGGTGTGTAGCGATGTCTGATTGAGACAACTGATGAACGCACCTGAGTTAGGCCCGGGGTCACGCCCGCTTGCCAGACCTCAGTGTGGTCGTTCAGCCTTGGTGCATGCATGGTTGACCTTTTGGTCGACTCAAGTCAGTTAGGACTTGGTGCATGCTAGGGCAGTGGATCTGACTAGGTTGGATGAGTGGATCCCTAGTAATGGACCATTGTAAGGTTGTGGGGCAAATAAGGAAAAATTAAAAAAAAAAAAAAATCGATCCCAAGGGGTTTTTTAAAAATTTATTTTTCCTGACTGGATCACATGATGGTTGTTGCATCTGCTTGTTTATTTAGTCTTATGTGGGCTGCCCGTTTTTAATGTGTGCTGTGCTGGGGCCTGCGTGCCTGGATTATATGTTGTAAATTAATTTTCTTTATGTGATCTGCGTATCACAATTTTAATTAATTTATAATGTGAAAGTGACCTGCGTGTCACTCTTGTCTAGATAGTTAAATTTGTAATTTAATTAGACAAGAGCACAGAGCACACTTGGCAGAGGCGCATGCAGCAGTGGCTAGACCAGGTGGGAGGTCCAGGGTTCGACTCTGGGACCCGGGCGCAAATTCCTGGTGGGCGCACCTGAGCTGCAATTGGCGCTTGGGCCCTGGGTTGGGCCAGATGAGCAGCTAAAGACCCATAAAGAGCAAGTGTAGACTTAAGTTAGGTTAAGGTCTCACTAGGGCTATGGGCTTTTACCACAAAAGACACATGCTTTCTTTTATTGCTTTATATTAGAATTGCATGAGTAAATTTATCTTCTGCTATCACCATAGGAATTGAATGATAGGCAAGAAGATAAAAGACCGTTAAAATCCAACGATTAAATATCAAGCTCGTAAGCCTTCTGACGCGAAACCTCACTGTTCTGATTATCGTTGGAGCCGTGTTGTACCCACTCAGTGGGCACGTCCATCTATCTTCAGACGGTGCGGGATTACACCTGTGTGTTACAGAGCAGGGATTTATCCCTTCTCGTTGCTCAGCATAGCACATGGTGGTCCAGGGAGTAGGTCGGGTCAGCTTGACCGTGTTGGCTACATATGTGGCGCATATGGTAGCACATGGAGGCAGCCATCTGTGGGGTCAGAGATTGTGTTGTACCAACTCAGTTGGCACAGTCTGCTGGACTGCCCAGATGAAGGGGAATCGCACGGGTTGGCGATCGGCAGGGACTGCCTACCAGAAACTAGTGCTTGTACTCTCTGTGCATCTTATCTCGCCTGAGCGGGACGCGGAGACCAAGTATGAAATCTGGATCCCATCTCACTAAAAGAGTTCTACTCTTTCGGGCTGTTTTGCTGGATTTTTCACGCCTGATAAAATAGTGAGAAAAAGAATCTTTCTTAAGTCCTGATTGATTCTTATACATTGATACTGACCTTGCTGTTCTTGCATTGTTGTAGATACCTGCAGCAACGAACACCATGAACTTCAATGTGCGATCCCTACTGGAAAGAAAGAAGTTTGCTGGGCCGAACTTCTCTGACTGGTTTGGACACCTTAAGATCGTTCTTAAGGCAGAGAGGAAACTGTATGTCCTCGAGACGGCGATACCGCCGCAGCCCGCTCCGAACGCCGCAAGGGCGGTTCGGGAAGCCTATGAAAAGCACGTCAATGATAGCATTGATGTCGCTTGCCTGATGTTAGCGTCTATGACGCCACCGCTGCAGCGTCAGCATGAGGACATGTCGGCTAGAGACATGATTACAAACCTCAAGATGTTGTATGCTGCACAGGCGAGGACTGAACGCTATAATTTGACGAAGCTCTTCTTTCAGAGCAAACTGGCTGAAGGGAGCCCAGTGGGAGCTCACGTGCTCAAGATGATTGGGCACAAGGAGGCTCTAGAGAAACTGGGGCATACCATCAACCAGGAGCTTGCTGTGGACATTATTCTGCAGTCTCTCCCGCCATCATTCGACGCGTTCATTATTAATTTTAATATGAACAAAATCGATTGTACTCCGGCAGAGCTGCTGAATATGCTCTTGACCACTGAGGAAACTCTGAAGGGTAAGCCTTCAACCTCTGTCTTGATGGTTCCTTCCAGGAACAAGAAGAAGGGGAAGAAGGGCAAGGCCCCGGTCAAGAATTACAGCAAGGCTCTGAAGCAGAAGGTGAAGCGGTCTAAGGAATACAGGTGTTTCCACTGTGGCCAGCTGGGTCACTGGAAAAAGGACTGTAAAGCGCTCCAAGGAGATAAGAGGGGAAGCTTTGCTTCTGGCTCAGGTATATTCGTGACTGAGGTCATGTATTCTTCTTCTGTATCATGGGTGTTGGACACTGCATGTGGAGTTCACATTTGTTCAAATGTGCAGGAACTCAAGAGAAGAAGGCAGGTGGGACAGCATGAGGTGGACCTACGCGTTGGAAACGGGGCACGGGTTGCTGCTGTTGCTGTAGGAGACTACTTCATTACTTTACCATCTGGAATTGTATTGGAACTAAACAGTTGTTATTTTGTTCCCAGTATAACTAAAAATATTATCTCCATTCCTGCTCTTGTCAGGAAGGGGTTTTCCTTTGAATGCAATATTTCAAAGTGTGTTTTGTCATATGATAATATTGTTTATGCAACTGGTTCAATTAATAATGGGTTATTCATGTTGGACATGGAAAGTTCTATACAGAATGTTGATATTAAGAAAGCCAAGTATGCTGATGACAGCACCTTGCTATGGCATAGTCGTTTAGGCCATATTAACGAGAAACGCATTAAGCGGTTGCATGATCATGGACTGCTGGGATCATTCTCCTATAAGGAGATTGATACATGCAAAGCTTGTTTGATGGGTAAAATGACGAAGTCACCTTTTCCTAATAAAGGTCAAAGGGCTTCAGGTTTACTTGACCTCATACACAGTGATGTGTGTGGGCCATTTAGTAAACATGCCAGAGGTGGCTATCAGTACTTCATTACATTTACTGATGATTTCAGTAGATATGGGTATGTCTATCTGATGAGACATAAGAGTGAATCTTTTGACAAGTTCAAAGAGTTCAAGAATGAAGTACAAAATCAGCTAGGCCGTAATATCAAGGCACTTCGCTCAGATCGAGGTGGTGAATACCTAAGTCATGCATTTACTGACTATCTAAAGGAGTGTGGGATTATCTCACAGCTCACTCCACCAGGAACACCGCAATGGAATGGTGTGTCCGAGAGGAGAAATAGAACGTTACTTGATATGGTTCGTTCTATGATGAGTCAGGCTACTCTTCCATACTCCTTTTGGGGTTTTGCGCTGGAAACAGCTGCAAAGGTACTAAACCGAGTGCCATCCAAGGCAGTTTCAAAGACGCCATATGAGTTATGGTATGGGAAACAGCCGAGCTTGACATTTATCAGGATCTGGGGTTGCGAGGCTTATGTTAAAAAGCTCGCCTCTGGGAAACTAGAGAGCAGATCTGACAAATGTATCTTTGTCGGTTACCCTAAGGAAACTAAGGGTTATTATTTCTTCGATCCCAATGAGAACAAGGTTTTTGTTGCTCGGACGGCCATATTTCTTGAGAAGGAGTTTCTTCTGCAAGAGGCCAGTGGGAGAGAAATAAAGCTGGATGAGAATCCAGAAGAAGGACAAAGTGATCAAGCACAGTTGGATGAGCCTGAGCCGGTAGAACAGGTTATTAAACAACCTGAGGCTCAGACATCACGGGAACCGCGAAGATCGGGTAGGATTCGTCGACAGCCTGAGCGCTATGACGGAGTCTACATCATTGACAATGATGAACCCCTTACTTATGCGGATGCGGTCAGTGGACCAGAGTCAGCGAGATGGCTTGAGGCTATGCGCGCCGAGATGGACTCCATGTCAGATAACCAAGTCTGGGATTTGGTTGATCCGCCTCCGGGAGTTATCCCTATAGGCTGTAAATGGATCTTCAAGAAGAAGATTGACATGGATGGTAACGTAGTTACCTATAAAGGCAGGCTAGTTGCGAAAGGTTTCAAACAAATCTACGGGATAGATTATGATGAAACTTTCTCACCTGTAGCCATGTTTAAGTCTATTCGGATTCTTTTCGCGATAGCTGCATATTATGATTATGAGATTTGGCAGATGGATGTGAAAACAGCTTTCCTTAATGGAAATCTGGATGAGGATGTGTATATGACACAACCAGAAGGTTTCACTAATCCAGCAGATCGTCATAAAATATGCAAGTTAAAGAAGTCCATTTATGGACTTAAACAAGCATCAAGAAGCTGGAATATTCGTTTTGATGAATCAGTTACTGAATTTGGTTTCATCAAGAACGAGGATGACCCGTGTGTATATAAGAGGTTTAGTGGGAGCGTGATTACTTTCCTAGTCCTCTACGTCGATGATATCTTGATCATTGGAAACGACATTCCTGAAATGCATGCTGTTAAGGGCATGGCTGAGGAAATGTTTCCAGATGAAAGATCTAGGAGAAGCAGCCTATGTGTTAGGTGTGAAGATCTACAGGGATAGATCTAAGAGGCTTCTCGGGCTGTGCCAGAGTACTTACATCGATAAGGTCCTGGAGAGATTTCACTTAGAGAATTCTAAGCGAGGATATCTTCCAGTCAGACATGGTCTGAATCTTTCTAAGAGTCAGTGTCCACAAACACAGACTGAGAAAGATGAAATGAACAATACGCCTTATGCTTCGGCTATTGGTTCTATAATGTATGCGATGTTGTGTACTCGCCCAGACGTTGCTTACGGGTTAAGCGTAACCAGTCGTTACCAGAGTAATCCAGGTATGGCGCACTGGATTGCAGTCAAGAACATTTTAAAATATCTGCGGAGGACCAAAGATATGTTCTTGATATATGGTGGTCAGGAAGAACTCAGTATTGAAGGATATACTGACGCTTCGTTCCAGTCTGACCAGGATGATTTCCGATCGCAATCAGGCTATGTTTTTAGCTTGAATGGAGGTGCAGTGGTGTGGAAAAGTTTCAAACAGTCAACTGTTGCTGATTCCACAACAGAAGCCGAGTATGTTGCAGCCTCGGAAGCATCCAAGGAGGCAGTGTGGATTCGTAAGTTCGTGAGAGAACTTGGTGTCGTTCCTTCGTGTGCAGATCCTTTGGTTATCTTCTGTGATAACACTGGAGCAATCGCACAGGCAAAGGAACCACGGTCGCACCAGAAGTCCAAGCACATACAGAGACGGTTTCATTTGATCAGGGAGATCATAGATCGTGGCGAGATCAAAGTATGCAAGGTTCATACAGATGACAATCTGGCAGACCCGCTTACCAAGCCTCTGGCGCAGCAGAAGCATGAGAAGCACTGTAATAATATGGGTTTGAGATTTCTCAACCATTAGATTAAGTGCAAGTGGGAGATTGTTGGGGTATGCCCTTAAGGCTAATGTTTGAGGCCTATGGGAATGTAACAAGTATCATGTAATAAACTCTATGTGTTTATAAAGGCATGGTTGTTATTCAGTTAGCTACATTGTCTGCTGCAATATATGTTCTTCTGAATAATGTCTCAAAGCTGTTCAGCTGGGCTGACATGCTATTATGTCCTTAGTCGATATATCTTGGTAAACATGAGACAGCCTCGATATGGTTAAGACTAATATGTGTTCTAATCTTATAGGATGCTTCGAGCATGGAATAAGATGTAGACTCATGGGTACATGGGATGTACTGGACAGACCCTACTAGGATGTTCAATTGTTTGTCACAATGTGAATATTCCTTGATTAAGACAAGTGGCACATTTCCTCTGACTTGAGATCACTTGTGTTTTCTAAATGATGATTGTCATTGTTTTGAGGTAGTTCAATATCATTTGAAAAATAATGATTATAGACTATCTTGGATGGTGAGCTTGAATCAGGTTAGAGCACTAGTGATAGACATAGGATTGCCGTCTCCTTGTTTAAGGAGTGTGATGTTCTAAAGGGGCCCCCTGGATGAGATGATTGAGAGAGTGTATGGCCATACCCAGGTGACAGTGCTCATCTGTTCTAATCATGCTCATCATATTGGAGTTACGAGCTTGACAGGCTTGTCCAATAAGAACATCCAGTGGCAAAGGAAATATGTATGCTTTGTGAATTGATTCACACTTGTGCTGTTTTTGGGTGAAGTCTTGGAAGACTCTTTCCTTGATATCGGGAGACAGTGATGTGTTGCTAGATACCCCTCACTGGTTGTGATAATGTAAATTATCGTTACCGATGTTTTAAGGAAACCCACAGGGTCGCACAATTGATGATATGGCTTACTTAAGTCAGATCGTGTGGACTGAATTGTTTCGGGTTCAGTTTAAAGGGATTTAATCTCTGATTGTGAGTGAGATCTGGTCTGATCATGTTTGATTGATTAGGGCTTGAGATCGGTAAGCTTCGATCGAGAGAAGAGATGCTAGATCGGTCAGATCAGGAGCATCATAGAGATCAACGGCTAGATCTGGAACCTTAGGGTTTTAATATGATCTAGGCCATGTCGTTTGGTTTATTTGGTAATTGAACCAAAATTAAATTAAACCAAAATGGTTCAAGCATTGGCGACAAGTTCACTTGGCGTGAACATGTTGGGCGGTTAGTGGTGCTATTTTTAGCAACCATGATCTCCACTTGGAGACTCTCACGTTCGAAAGAGAGTGCTCTCTCTATTCTCGCCACTTGAACGCATTCCTCTTGTTTTTCCGTGGGTGACGACGCCTTGGATTTGGAGGAGAAATCGGCAAAGAAAAGATCTCTTCATCCCTTTCTCATTTTCGATCAAAGACTTCTTTGGATCTTGCTAGCACAAGGATCGCAAAGAGGAGTAGGCGACATCAACTGTGTGCGTCACCTCTGGAGAAGATCTGCTTTGATCTTTGCTTCCTAGGCGCCATTCGAAATGGCTATGGTATGAGTTTTATCTCTTACATGCAATCGTTTCCATTTGGTTGATCATATCACATGAACCGATTCTTGAAACCCTAATCCGCTGCCCAAAAATTTTATGCGCCACTGCCTAGGGTTTTCGCTCCCCCTAGAAGGGGACCCCCCTTAGTTTAAGGGGTACTTTCAATCTAAACTTTGTTTGAAGGGGCGCAAGGACTTGGAGGACTCTTCACTAAGCGCAAGCTTTCTCCCCTCCCCCTTTCTCTCTTTAGTTAAGTGTTAAGGGAACTTGTGAGGCTTAACCTCCCCCTTAGTTTTGCTTTGTAATATGAATCCGTGGTGTGTGCGGATCTCGTTTGTCTGTGTTTGCTTGTAATGATGCAATACCTTCCATCAGAGTAGGACCGTTGAAGATCGGGACGATACGATCCTTCTATGCTCAAGGATCGCACTGTGAGTATTCCTACTTGTCTTTCAATTTGTAGGTAATTGCTACTTCTTTAAGTAGTCTAAATAGTTTAGTGTCGTTTTCTTTATTTATAAAAATACAAAACATATTTTCTAACTCCGTTTAGAGTAATTTCGGTTTTTATCAAAAATACAAAAAAATATTTTCTGAAAGCGTTGTTTGAATGCTCCCTTACTTGTGAGTGATCCCACCTCCATCAGTTTGGTATCAGAGCCCTTTCTTAGAATAGATTTTTGGCCTAAAAGCTATTTTTCAAATTCTAAGACTTTTCTTGGACCTAGGTGTTTGAAAGAAGTTGATTTCATAAAAGGCTATCATAAAATATATCACTTTAGGGGCCTTATTTTCAAAACTAATTTCTTTCAAAACTATCTTTGACTATGACTACTAGATCGGGAGCAAACTATAACAACTTTGAACCTAATGACATGGCTAGACAATCTGAACCTAATGACATGGCTAGACTTTTTGACATGATGGTGACCCTTAACAATAGGATGACTCAGATGGAAACTAGATTGCCAAACCCAGAGAACCCTAGAGATGATAGACCCCCTAGTCGGCCCTCAAGTGAACCCATCCTAGGTGAACATCCCCAAAACAATAGGAACCATAATAGGAGAGTCCAAGAACCTGAATGGGAAGATCCACATGCTCGACCCTATCAAAGACCTAGGGAAGACCAAGAACTTGAGTGGAATGAGCCACGTGCTCAAACCTACCACAGACCTAGAGAGGATGAAGTGCAACGCAACATCAAACTCTCACCACCAACCTTTAGTGGTTCCCTTGACCCTAGAGAATTCCTAGATTGGGTAGATAAACTTGAACGGTATTTTGACTGGAGCATGATGCCTAGTCAATCCAAGGTTAGGTTCACCCGATGTCTCCTAGAAGGTACTGCTAGGTTATACTGGACTAGTATAGAGAAAAACATAGAGTTGTTTAGACGCCCTCCTATTGAGAGATGGGAAGACATGCGAGACAAACTTAGGGAAAAATATGTCCCTCCCTATTTCCAACTTAAGATTATTGATGAAGCCATGAGCCTAGTCCAAGGTAGCCTAAATGTCACCGACTACACCACTAGGTTTGATGAACTCCTTTTGAGGAGTGGCATCCATGAGGAACCCCATGTCTCCCTTAGTAGGTACAAGAATGGACTTAGACCCGAGATCAAAAGAGGAATGACCTATTTCCAAATAGAGTCTAGGGAAGTCGCCTACCAAAGAGCCTTAGAGGTAGAGGAAAACATAAAGAGAGCCTTTAGGAGAGAGTTAAGTTCCCCTAGAACTTACCCTAAGGCACCCTCCTCAAATCCCTCTAGCTCTCAACCCAAAGCCCCAACACCAACACCCTCTAGACCTAGGACTGTCCAAGAACCTAGAGTCATCTGCCATGCTTGCCACCAAGTAGGACACTATATGAAAGACTGTCCCAAGAGAGTCCTGTACTTAGGTGAGGAAAAATGTGAAGAAACCTATGAGGAAAACCATGAGGAAATCCATAACCCTGACTCTGGTTGTACGGTTTGGGAAGAACTAGCTTATGATAGTGGTGAAGAACAAACCCACGACACATTAGGAGTGGTTAGGTGCACCCTAATCAAACCTACCCCAACCGAGGACTGGCGTAGGACCAGTATTTTCCACACCTACACGAAATGCAATGGTAACATGTGCAAAGTAGTGATAGATGGGGGAAGTAGTCTTAACGCGGTCTCTCACACAGCCTTAGTAAAGTTTAACCTTAAGGCAGAACCGCACCCTAACCCCTATAGCATATCCTGGGTCAACCAGTCTAGTGTCCCAGTCACCCATAGGTGCTTAGTGCCCCTTCAGTTTGCCATCTACCAAGGCAAGATTTGGTGTGACGTCATAACCATGGATGTCGCCCAGGTCTTACTCGGTCGCCCGTGGCTGTTTGACATGGATGTTATCCACTACGGTCGGACCAACACCTATGTCTTTAGCCATGATGGGCAAAAGATCAAGCTGAAGCCTTCCATGCCTAAGGAACTTAAGGCTTCCACCAACAAGGGTAGGATAGAGGAACCTAAGGAACCTAAACCAACCATCCAACTCATAAGGTCCCATACCTTTACCCAAGACTGCTTAGAATCCAAGCAAGTGTACTCCTTAGTCATTAAGGAAACCAACCCAGATGAGGAGTCACCCATACCCAAAGAAGTTGAGACCCTACTCTCAGGGTACTTTGAGCTCACCAGGGAAGAACTTCCCGATGGCTTACCCCCTCTTAGAGAAATCCAACATGCCATAGACCTTGTCCCGGGTTCTACTCTCCCACACTTACCCCACTATAGGATGAACCCTACTGAGCATCAAGAGCTCAAAAGACAAGTAGATGAACTGTTAGACAAGGGTTTCATTAGGGAAAGCCTTAGCCCGTGTGCAGTACCCGCCCTTCTTACCCCAAAGAAGGATGGAAGCTGGCGCATGTGTATAGACTGTAGGGCCATGAACAGGATAACCATCAAGTATAGATTTCCCATCCCAAGGTTAGATGACATGCTTGACATGCTGGTAGGATCTAAGTGGTTTAGCAAGCTAGACCTTAGAAGTGGGTACCACCAAGTTAGGATCAGACTTGGGGATGAGTGGAAGACTGCCTTTAAAACTAAGGATGGTTTGTATGAATGGCTAGTCATGCCCTTTGGCCTTTCTAATGCCCCCTCAACCTTCATGAGGTT
This sequence comes from Costus lasius, assembly GCA_027563935.2. Lineage (NCBI taxonomy): Eukaryota > Viridiplantae > Streptophyta > Magnoliopsida > Zingiberales > Costaceae > Costus > Costus lasius. The sequence continues at coordinate 55,297,164 of CM050454.1, read as the reverse complement.
AATGAACCAAGTCTTGAAGCCTTACATAGGAAGATTCTTAGTAGTTTACTTTGATGACATCCTAATCTATAGCAAGACCCGAGAAGAACACATGGAACACCTTAGGAAAATCCTAGACTTACTTCAGGAAGAAAAGCTATACCTAAACCTGAAGAAGTGTTCTTTCCTTTCCCCTAGGGTTGTCTTTTTAGGCTTCATAGTTTCAGACCAAGGACTTCAAGCTGACCCTAGCAAAATCCAAGCCATCTTAGACTGGCCTGAACCCAAGACTTTAACTGAAATTAGGAGCTTCCATGGTCTAGCTGCCTTTTATAGGAGGTTCATTAGAAACTTTAGCACCATAGTAGCCCCTATAACCAACTGTATGAAACAAGGTGAGTTTAGTTGGCCTAAGTCTGCTAGTAGAGCTTTTGTGGAGCTTAAGTCTAGAATGACCACTGCCCCTGTCCTAAAGTTACCTGACTTCTCTAAAGTTTTCATAGTGGACTGTGATGCCTCAGGAGTAGGAATAGGGGGTACCCTTAGTCAGGAAGGTCACCCCATAGCCTACTTTAGTGAGAAGTTAAATGAGGCTAAACAAAGATATACTACCTATGATAAGGAGTTCTATGCTGTAGTGCAATCCTTAAGGCACTGGAGGCACTATTTGATACATAACGAATTTATTCTAAATAGTGATCACCAAGCTTTATCTTTTCTAAATGCTCAAAAGAAATTAAATGCTAGGCATGCTAAATGGGTAGAGTACCTTCAACAGTATACTTTTGTTTTGAAGCATAAATCTGGAATTGAAAATAAAGTTGCTGATGCTTTGAGTAGAGTAGTTTTACTTATGCAAACTTTATCTGTTGAAGTAGTTGGATTTGATCGCATGAAGCATGAATACCTAGAATGTCCTGATTTTTCTAGCGTTTATTCTGAGCTTAGCATAGACCCTTTAAGTCATCCCATCTATACCCTAAGGGATGAGTTTCTGTTTCTTGGGCCAAAGTTGTGCATTCCCAAGACCTCAATCCGAGACTTCCTTGTTTGGGAGATCCACGGAGGAGGGTCTGCCGGGCATCATGGCCGGGACAAGACTCAAGCCTTAGTGGAGGAACGGTTCTTCTGGCCGAACCTCTATAGGGATGTAGCTAAGGTTGTCAGACATTGTAGGACCTGTCAGACCAGGAAAACTCAGAAACATAACTATGGTCTGTACACACCCCTACCTATCCCTCAAGCACCATGGCAAGACCTTAGCATGGACTTCATCTTAGGTTTACCAAGGACTCCCTCCAGACATGACTCCATTTTTGTCGTAGTGGATAGGTTTACCAAGATGGCACACTTTATACCTTGCTACAAAACCACAGATGCATCACATGTAGCTAGGTTATTCTTTAAGGAGGTTGTTAAACATAGAGGTACCCCTCTGACTATAGTTTCTGATAGGGATTCCAGGTTTGTTGGACATTTCTGGAAAACCCTGTGGGCTATGTTGGGAACCAAACTCAAATTCTCCACGGCCTATCATCCTCAGACGGATGGGCAGACCGAAGTGGTCAATCGATCACTAGGGAGCATTTTGAGGAGTTTGGTAGGAGAGCACCCAGGCACATGGGATAAGCTGTTGCCCATTGCCGAGTTCTCCTATAATAGTGTTGTCAACAAAACCACAGGATTGTCCCCTTTTCAGGCCAACTTAGGGTACCAGCCCAGAAAACCTGTTGATTTGTTTCCTTTACCTAGGCACTCTCATATTTCTATGTCTGCTAAAGATTTTGCTACTCACATGTCCCATTTACATCATGAAATTCACTGTCAAATGCTTGATGCTGTAAATTCCTATCGCAAGAGTGCTAACAAAAAACGCCGAGAAAGGAAATTCTCTGTAGGTGAACAGGTTATACTGCGGGTCAGGGAGGAGCGCATCCATGGATCTGGCCGCAAGTTGGACCCAAAAGGAATCGGGCCATTCACCATTATAGAAAAGATCAACGACAACGCCTACATCTTGGATCTACCACCGGACTTGGGGATCCCCACCACTGTCAATGTGGAGGATCTCACGCACTATGAGGAGCCGGTGCACATCGGGGAGTTGACTGACAGGCCTGAGCTGCAGAGCATACTTGAAGATCAGACCCGACTCACCCCAGACAAGGTACAAGTGTTTTACCGTGTTAAATTTACGTCGGGTGAGGAGGCTTGGCTTCCCGAAGAAGAGTTGGCACAGGCCGCTCCGGAATTACTCCAAGGGTACAAGGATAATTCTCCAGAGGAGAATTCTTCCCACCCGGGGAGAAATGATGGAGGGGCCAACCCTGCCCCAAGGAGGTCTGGAAGGACTAGGAGGAAGCCCATCAGATATGGCTTTTCCTCCTAGGTCATCTTTCTTACCTTATTTGCACTTTCCTTATTTGCATTGAATAAAGCTCTAGTGCATTGTGTAGTTTCCTTATTTGCTTCTAGAATAGTCTACTGGCCTTTGTGTTAATAATTGGGCAGGTTATAGCCCAGCTCAAGGGAAGCTAGGAAGCTCAAGCTAAAGCCACTCAAGTAGAGCTCCAATTATGGAAGGAGGCACTTCAACTACTTCAACTAAAGACTCCAAGTTGAAGGGGCTTACAATCAATGCAACTCCACCTTCCATATCAACCTAGGCGCCACTCAATATGATGATGATTCGAATGCAAGAAATCAGCCCACAATTTAATGCGCCTAGCTATCAACAATCTAGATCCACAAATCAAGGGATCAAGTCTAGATCCACAATTTGAGGAATCACCTTTGGAAACCTCTTAACCGCCCATGCTCTTGAAGGAAGATTTCGAATTCAAATTAGTCCAAGGCATGAAGGCGCCATCTCATCCATGCAAACAAGGAAGGAGCTCATAAAGAATTCGGCTACAAGGAAGCTCCATCAAGAAAGAATTCGAAATTCAAAAGGGCTAATGGAAATGTATTAAATGTCATTAATTTCTTCCTTAAACCTTATGATTGCGCCTAGGGTGAATTGTCACCCTTGCCCATGGCTTGTTGAGCCTATAAATTGTAACCTCCCCTCTCTTTGTCTATTAGTTGCCTAGTGAAAAGAATCCTTGTGTTAGCATTGGTGATTGTCGCCTAAGAGCATTCTATCTCCCCCCTTCTCTAAAGGGCCGAGCCCTTTCCCTTCTCCCCCCTTTCTTCTCAAGTCTTCTACGCAACTCAACCACTTGAAGGATCTTGCGCACCTTTGGAGGGACTCTAAGAAGCTTCATCCTTTGCCCTCGGCAATCAACTAAGACCCTTAGGGGTTCTTCACTTTCGGCTTGCATGAAGGCTACACCAACAAGACTTCAAATTCGGCTAAGTTCTTTCCCCTCTTCCATCTATAGATTCTAGAACTTGTTTTCTACACTAATCTAAACTTTGTTTGAAGGGGCGCAAGGACTTGGAGGACTCTTCACTAAGCGCAAGCTTTCTCCCCTCCCCCTTTCTCTCTTTAGTTAAGTGTTAAGGGAACTTGTGAGGCTTAACCTCCCCCTTAGTTTTGCTTTGTAATATGAATCCGTGGTGTGTGCGGATCTCGTTTGTCTGTGTTTGCTTGTAATGATGCAATACCTTCCATCAGAGTAGGACCGTTGAAGATCGGGACGATACGATCCTTCTATGCTCAAGGATCGCACTGTGAGTATTCCTACTTGTCTTTCAATTTGTAGGTAATTGCTACTTCTTTAAGTAGTCTAAATAGTTTAGTGTCGTTTTCTTTATTTATAAAAATACAAAACATATTTTCTAACTCCGTTTAGAGTAATTTCGGTTTTTATCAAAAATACAAAAAAATATTTTCTGAAAGCGTTGTTTGAATGCTCCCTTACTTGTGAGTGATCCCACCTCCATCACTAAGGAAATGTTTCCAGATGAAGGATCTAGGAGAAGCAGCCTATGTATTAGGTGTGAAGATCTACAGGGATAGATCTAAGAGGCTTCTCGGGCTGTGCCAGAGTACTTACATCGATAAAGTCCTGGGGAGATTTCATTTAGAGAATTCTAAACGAGGATATCTTCCAGTCTGACATGGTCTGAATCTTTCGAAGAGTTAGTGTCCACAAACACAGACTGAGAAAGATGAAATGGATAATACGCCTTATGCTTCGGCTATTGGGTCCATTATGTATGCGATGTTGTGTACTCGCCCTGACGTCGCTTACGGGTTAAGCGTGACCAGTCGATTCCAAAGTAATCCAGGTATGGCGCACTGGATTGCAGTCAAGAACATTTTAAAATATCTGCGGAGGACCAAAGATATGTTCTTGATATATGGTGGTCAGGAAGAACTCAGTATAGAAGGATATACTGACGCTTCGTTCCAGTCGGACCAGGATGATTTCCGATCGCAATCAGGCTATGTTTTTAGCTTGAATGGTGGAGCAGTGGTGTGGAAGAGTTTCAAACAGTCTACTGTTGCTGATTCCACAACAGAAGCCGAGTATGTTGCAGCCTCGGAAGCATCCAAGGAGGCAGTGTGGATTCGTAACTTCGTGAGAGAACTTGGTGTTGTTCCTTCGAGTGCAGATCCTTTGGTTATCTTCTGTGATAACACTGGAGCCATCGCACAAGCAAAGGAACCACGGTCGCACCAGAAGTCCAAGCACATACAGATACGGTTTCACTTGATCCGGGAGATCATTGATCGTGGCGAGATCAAAATATGCAAGGTTCATACAGACGACAATCTGGCTGACCCGCTTACCAAGCCTCTGGCGCAGCAGAAGCATGAGAAGCACTGTAATAATATGGGTTTGAGATTTCTCAACCATTAGATTAAGTGCAAGTGGGAGATTGTTAGGGTATGCCCTTAAGGCTAATGTTTGAGGCCTTGGGATTGTAAAAGTATCATGTAATAAACTCTTGTGTTTATAAAGGCAATGGTTATTATTCAGTTTGTTACATTGTCTGCTGCAATAACTGTGCTTCTGAATAATGTCTCAAAGCTGTTCAGCTAGGCTGACATGCATATGTCCTTAGTCGAGATATCTTGGTGAACCTGAGACAGCCTTGATATGATTGAGACTAATATGTGTTCTAATCTTATAGGATGCTTCGAGCATGGAATAAGATGTAGACTCATGGGTACATTGGATGTACTGGACAGACCCTACTAGGATATTCAATTGCTTGTCACAATGTGAATAATCCTTGTTTGCATCAAGTGGCACATGTCCTCTGACTTGAGATCACTTGTGTTTCTAGATGATGATTGTCATTGTTTTGAGGTAGTTCAATATCATTTGAAACATAATGATTATAGACTATCTTGGATAATGATCATGAGTCAGGTTAGGACACTAGTGATAGATAAAGGATTGCCGTCTCCTTGTTCAAGGAGTGTGGTGTTCTAAAGGGGCCCCCCTGAATGAGATGATTGAGAAAGTGTATGGCCATACCCAGTTGACTATGTTCATCTGATCTAATCATGCTCATCATATTGGAGTCACAGGCTTGACACGCTTGTCCAATAAGAACATCCAGTGGCAAAGGAAACATGTATGCCTAGTGAAGTGCATTCACCCTTGTGCTGTGTTTTGGGAGTAGTCTTGGAAGACTCTTTCCTTTATATCGGGAGACAGTGATGTGTTGCTAGATACCCCTCACTGATCGTGATAACGAAAGTTATCGTTACCGACATTCAAAGGAAACCCTCAGGGTCGCACAATTTGATGATATGGCTTACTTGAGTCAGATCGTGTGGACTGAATTGTTTGGGTTCAGTTTAAAGGGATTTAATCTCTGATTGTAAGTGAGATCTGGTCTGATCATGTTTGATTGATTAGGGCTTGAGATCGGTAAGCTTCGATCGAGAGAGGTGATGCTAGATCGGTGAGATCAGGAGCATCAGGAGATGAACGGTTAGATCTTGAACCTTAGGGTTTGATATGATCTAGACCAAAGGGGGCTTGGGCTTATTTGATTTGGTTTGTTGAACCAAATGCAATTAAACCAAAAAGAGAACCGGTTCACTTATGTGAACGCATGGTTCGAAAGGGTGATGGCGTTTTGGTCGTTTATGAGTGCATGCTTCCATTTATGGTAAGTCATCATGGCCTCTTCTTCAAAACGCCTAACGCCAAGCCGTTCACCACTTGACTTCACTTCGCTTGGCTTCTTGCAATTGGCGTGTGGAGAAGAGGTGGACGAACGTGTGGAGCTCTCGCCCAAGCAAGATCTCGTCTCCCATCCCTTCCATTCGGCAAGGACACTTGAAGATCTTTGCTAGCACAAAGATCAACAAGAAGAAGCCATCTCTCTTCTTGTGTGCGTCACTTGTGGAGAAGATCTCTCTTGCTCTTTGCTTCCAAGCCGCCTCCTTCTCATGGCCATGGTAACGCATCTTTCACTTGATGTTTAAGTTGATCATATGAATGTATAGCATGCGATCAAATGTGAAACCCTAATTCCGCTGCTAAAATAAAGAAAGGTCACTTGCGCCCCCCTCTTGAAAGGGGTACTCACCTAAAGGGTTTCTCGCTCCCCCTTGAAGGGGACCCTAACACCAACTCCTCCTCTTGGATTGGACACTCTTCAAGGCTAAGGGGAAGGGAGGTGTGAGCTTCCACCTTCAAGGCGTGAACAAGTGGTGGAAGAAGATTGAAGAGGGGAAGAGGAGAGGAACTCTCGGTTAGGGTTGGAAGAGGGGGAGAGTTGAGGTGACACACACCCTTGAAGACACACTTCAGAAGTTTTTTTCAAAAGTATTCAACTCTAAGTCTTGTCCAAGAAGTTACAAGGTTATAATAACATAGCCAAGCAAGGAAAACAGGTCCTTGGGCGCATAAGCAAGCCAAAACACCCAACAACAATCTGCACAAGAAGCTGGCACACAGAAGGCTGAGCTTTCCTCATTTGTGGACTGGTCTTCTAGAGTCTCTCTTGGAGTGTTTCTTCAAGTGGCAAGGGGAATCCTGAGCTGCTGCAAAGATTAATCTGCTGGTGGCTTTGGGGGGCGAGAACAGCAAGCAATTCCCTAAATAGGGGGGGGGGGGGGGGGCAGCAACCTGCACTTGTGAAGGTGGACTGCCGGCTGCTCTTAGCTTTGATAGGCTGACATGCTTTCTCCTTTGGGGGCTGTAGGAAAGCTGGTATGTGGCTGGCTTGGTCCTCTTTGCTTCCAAGGGAAAGGGGCGGTTGGGGATGAAGACAAATAACTCCACATGGATGCTTGCTTGGATGGTAGAAACTTGGGTGGATTTGATGAGGGTGCTCTTCAAGATGGATTGGGTTGAGCTTGGCGCTTCTTGATGAACTAGACCTGATCTTGGCTTGAGTCCCAAAATGGAGTTGACCTAATCTATTACATCAATTGCATGCACTAACCTATCATACATAAGTGGCGGAACCTAGAAATGTAGCTACATGGTGTAATTGGAGGGTGGATCTAACCTACCACATGATGCACCCTAATCTAAGACAAAATAGGCAAAATGGGTCCTAAGGAAGCCATGTCTAGGGGCTAGGATAGCCATACCTAGAGGCCTTCTTTCGAACCCGGGCGGACCTCCGAAGGTCCTGCCTCGGTCCCACATCAGCTCAAGCTCGATCGGAAGCTCTATGTCCTTGAGTAGCCAAATCCTGAGCCACTTCCATGCTCGGCCTCAGTGGCTGAGAAGGATGCTTGTAATAAGCATTAGGCTGATACTTTAGAGGTTGCTAATTTAATGCTAACCAACATGTCACCTGAATTAAAAGGGAAATATTAATCTAATAGTGCATCTGAGATTATTTCTAATCTAAGACAGCTCTTTGATGAATTGGTTGAGCTCAACCATCATAAAGTAGACATTCAATGTGTTGAGTTGAAAGGCTTAACTAAGACATTGAAGATAAAGATGGAAAGAGTCAGGAATAACCAGTGCTACTCATGTGGAGGACCACCTCACATGATGAAGGACATGGTGCGACTTCAGAATGAGGAGAAGAAAGGCTTGGCCTTATCTATAACCTAGATCTCAGATTTGTACAAATATGCAGGCCTCAAGAAAAGTAGATCGGTGCGGGCTGGACAGATTGACCTACGAGTTGGAAACGGGGACAAGGTTGCTCTTGTTGCTATAGGAGTTTTGACTCTCTTCCTACCTTCTGGACTTCAATTAGAGTTAGATAATTGCTATTATGTACCTTCTCTTACTAAGAACATTGTATCCATTCCTTGCTTGGCAAAGAAGGGATTTAAGTTTGAAATAAATAAGAACTCTTGTTCTTTTTCATTTGCAAATATGTTCTATGGGAAGAGTACTTTATGCAATGGTTTGTATGTCTTGGACATGGATATCTCTATTTGTTACATAAATAATAAAAGGACCAAACTGAGTGGTTCAGTTGGTGCTTTCATTTGGCATTGTTGATTAGCCCATATAAACAAGAATCGCATCCAATAACTCCATGCAAATGCGTTGTTAGATTTAATTTCCTTGGAGGAATTTGATACTTGTGAACCTTGTTTATTTGGTAAAATGACAAAAGCGCCCTTCACCAAGGTTGGTGAAAGGGCAAGAGGTTTATTGGATCTCATACATTCTGATGTGTGCAGGTCATTCAATAAACATGCCAGAGGAGGGTACAACTACTTCATCACATTTACTGATGACTTCAGTAGATATGGTTATGTCTACTTGATGAGACATAAGTCTGAATCATTTGAGAAATTTAAGGACTATAGACATGAAGTAGAGAACCAGCTTGGTAGATCCATTAAAGCTCGTCGATCAGATCGTGGTGGAGAGTACCTGAGCGGTGAGTTCTTTGACTATCTGAGAGAGTGTAGGATCATGTCCCACCTCACTCCTCCTAGAACACCTCAATGGAATGGTTTGTCTGAAAGGAGAAATCGAACCCTGTTGGACATGGTTCGGTCTATGATGAGTCATCCAACTCTACCTCCCTCATTCTGCGGGCATGCACTTGAGACAGCTTCTCTTATAGTGAATAACGTTCCATCCAAGAGTGTCTCCAAGATACCATACGAGGTATGCAGTGAGAAATGCCATAATCTCATTTTTATCAGGATCTGGGGATGTGAGGCCTATCTCATGAAGTGTCCCCTTCATGGGGGAGCGCAAGTAAACAAAATCCCTTTCAAGAGGGGGGCGAAAACCTTAAAGGGGTGGCGCATCACCATTGCAAGCGGAAGCAAAAGGTTTTCAAGAATCTTAGCATAAACATATGTTCAACTTGGTGAAGTTGAGACTCATACCATAGCCATCTCGGTTTAGATGGAGCTTTGGAAGCAAAGGCGCAAGTGCCCCTTCTCCGAAGATAATCACACACAAGAGAAGATGGCTTCTCCTTGGATCTCCTTGTGCTAGCAAGGATGCGCAAGGTGTCCTTGATCGAATGTTAGGATGATGGAGAAGTTTCCTTGGCCGAGCGCTTGTTCTTGTCGTCCACTTCCTTCCACACGAGATGGCAAGCAAGCTCTTTTTTTTTCAAAAAAAACAAAACGCAAAGACAAGAGAGCAAATGCACTTCGGCGACATCAAGACAAATGACGTTACATGACTTCCCAAAATGGAAAGTCATGAAGCCACTCTCCAACGCCAAAACGCCCCTCTTGATGAACCATGCGTTCACCTAGTGAACCGGTTCATGCTTTGGTTCAATTCGATTTGGCCCAAAGACCAAACTCAAACCAAGCCAAGCCAAGGCATGGTCTAGACCCTCTATGAACCAAATGGCTCATGATCTAGCCGTTCATCTCCTGATGCTCCTGATCTCACCGATCTAGCATCATCTCTCTCGATCGAAGCTTACCGATCTAAAGCCCTAATCAATCAAACATGATCAGGCTAGATCTCACTTGCAATCAGAGATTAAACCCCTTTAAACTGAACCCATACAATTCAGTCCACACGATCTGACTCAAGAAAGCCATATCATAAAATTGTGCGACCCTAAGGGTTTCCTTTAAATGTCGGTAACGACAACTTACGTTATCACGATCAGTGAGGGGTATCTAGCAACACATCACTGTCTCCCGATATAAAGGAAATAGTCTTCCAAGACTACACCCAAACCATGACACAAGTGTGAATCAAAACTCACAAGGCACACATATGTCCTTTGCCACTGGATGTTCTTATTGGACAAGCATGTCAAGCTTGTAACTCCAATACGATGAGCATGATTAGATCAGATGCACATAGTCATCTGGGTATGGCCATACACTACCTCAATCATCTCATATAGGGGGGCCTTTAGAACATCACACTCCTTAAACAAGGAGACGGCAATCCTTTATCTATCACTAGTGCCCTAACCTGATTCAAGCTCACCATCCAAGATAGTCTATAATCATTATATTTCAAATGATATTGAACTACCTCAAAACAATGACAATCATCATTTAGAAACACAAGTGATCTCAAGTCAAAGGACATGTGTCACTTGCTGCTTACAGGGATCATTCACATTGTGACAAGCAATGCAATATCCCAGTAGGGTCTGTCCAGTACATCCAATGTACCCATGAGTCTACATCTTATTCCATGCTCGAAGCATCCTATAAGATTAGCACTCATATTAGTCTCCATCATATCAAGGCTGTCTCATGTTCACCAAGATATCTCGACTAAGGACTTATAGCCTGTCAGCCTAGCTGAACAGCTTTGAGACATTATTCAGAAGTACACTTATTACAGCAGACAAGGTAACAACCTGAATAACAACCATGCCTTATTATAAACTTAAGAGTTTATTACATGATACTTATACAATCCCAAGGCCTCAAACATTAGCCTTAAGGGCATACCCCAACAATCTCCCACTTGCACTTAATCTAATGGTTGAGAAATCTCAAACCCATATTATTACAGTGCTTCTCATGCTTCTGCTGCGCCAGAGGCTTGGTAAGCGGGTCTGCCAGATTGTCATCTGTATGAACCTTGCAAATCTTGATCTCGCCTCGATCAATGATCTCCCGGATCAAGTGAAACCGTCTCTGTATGTGCTTGGACTTCTGGTGCGACCGTGGTTCCTTTGCTTGTGCGATTGCTCCAGTGTTATCACAGAAGATAACCAAAGGATCAGCACTCGAAGGAACGACACCAAGTTCTCTCACGAACTTACGAATCCACACTGCCTCCTTGGATGCTTCCGAGGCTGCAACATACTCGGCTTCAGTTGTGGAATCAGCAACAGTAGACTGTTTGAAACTCTTCCACACCACTGCTCCACCATTCAAGCTAAAAACATAGCCTGATTGCGATCGGAAATCATCCTGGTCCGACTGGAACGAAGCGTCAGTATATCCCTCTATACTGAGTTCTTCCTGACCACCATATATCAAGAACATATCTTTGGTCCTCCGCAGATATTTTAAGATGTTCTTGACCGCAATCCAGTGCGCCAAACCTGGATTACTTTGGAATCGACTGGTCACGCTTAACCCGTAAGCGACGTCTGGGCGAGTACACAACATCGCATACATAATGGACCCAATAGCCGAAGCATAAGGCGTATTGTCCATTTCATCTTTCTCAGTCTGTGTTTGTGGACACTGACTCTTCGAAAGATTCAGACCATGTCTGACTGGAAGATATCCACGTTTAGAATTCTCTAAATGGAATCTCTCCAGGACCTTATCGATGTAAGTACTCTGGCACAGCCCGAGAAGCCTCTTAGATCTATCCCTGTAGATCTTCACACCTAGTACATAGGCTGCTTCTCCTAAATCTTTCATCTGGAAACATTTTCCTAACCATGCTTTAACAGCATGCAGTTCAGGAATATCATTTCCAATGATCAAGATATCATCGACGTAGAGGATTAGGAATGTAATCACGCTCCCACTAAACCTCTTATATACACACGGGTCATCCTCGTTCTTGATGAAACCAAACTCAGAGATTGATTCATCAAAACGAATGTTCCAGCTTCTTGATGCTTGTTTAAGTCCATAAATGGACTTCTTTAACTTGCATATTTTATGACGATCTGCTGGATTAGTGAAACCCTCAGGTTGTGTCATATACACATCCTCATCCAGATTTCCATTAAGGAAAGCTGTTTTCACATCCATCTGCCAGATCTCATAGTCGTAATATGCTGCTATCGCGAAAAGAATCCGAATAGACTTAAACATGGCTACAGGAGAGAAAGTTTCATCATAATCTATCCCGTAGATTTGTTTGAAACCTTTCGCAACTAGTCTGCCTTTATAGGTAACCACGTTACCATCCATGTCAATCTTCTTCTTGAAGATCCATTTACAGCCTATAGGGATTACTCCCGGAGGCGGATCAACCAAATCCCAGACTTGGTTATCTGACATGGAGTCCATCTCGGCTCGCATAGCATCAAGCCATCTAGCTGACTCCGGTCCACTGACCGCATCCGCATAAGTTAGGGGTTCATCATTATCAATGATGTAGACTCCGTCATAGCGCTCAGGCTGTCGACGGATCCTACCCGATCTTCGCGGTTCCCGTGATATCTGAGCCTCAGGTTGTTCAATAACCTGATCTACCGGCTCAGGCTCATCCAACTCTGCTTGACTACTTTGTCCTTCCTCTGGAATCTCATCCAGCTTTATTTCTCTCCCACTGGCCTCTTGCAGAAGAAACTCCTTCTCAAGAAATATGGCCGTCCGAGCAACAAAAACCTTGTTCTCTTTGGGATCGTAGAAATAATAACCCTTAGTTTCCTTAGGGTAACCGACAAAGATACATTTCTCAGATCTGCTTTCCAGTTTCCCAGAGGCGAGCTTTTTGACATAAGCCTCGCAACCCCAGATCCTGATAAATGTCAAGCTAGGCTGTTTCCCATACCATAACTCATATGGCGTCTTTGAAACTGCCTTGGATGGCACTCGGTTTAGTACCTTTGCAGCTGTTTCCAGTGCAAAACCCCAAAAGGAATATGGAAGAGTAGCCTGACTCATCATAGAACGAACCATATCAAGTAACGTTCTATTTCTCCTCTCGGACACACCATTCCACTGCGGTGTTCCTGGCGGAGTGAGCTGTGAGATAATCCCACACTCCTTCAGATAGTCAGTAAACGCATGACTCAGGTATTCACCACCTCGATCAGAACGAAGTGCCTTGATATTTCGGCCTAGCTAATTTTGTACTTCATTTTTGAACTCTTTGAACTTGTCAAAAGATTCACTTTTATGTCTCATTAAATAGACATACCCATACCTACTGAAATCATCAGTAAAGGTAATGAAGTACTGATAGCCACCTCTGGCATGTTTACTAAATGGCCCACACACATCACTGTGTATAAGGTCCAGTAAACCTGAAGTCCTTTGCCCTTTGTGAAGAAAAGGAGACTTCATCATTTTACCCATCAAACAAGCTTTGCATGTATCAATCTCCTCATAGGAGAATGATCCCAGCAGTCCATGATCATGCAACCGCTTAATGCGCTTCTCGTTTATATGGCCTAAACGACTATGCCATAGCAAGGTGCTGTCATCAGCATACTTGGCTTTCTTATTATCAATGTTTTGTATAGAATTTTCCATGTCCAACATGTATAACCCATTGTTAATTGAACCAGTCGCATACACAATATTATCAAAAGTTAAAACACACTTTGAAATCTTGCATTCAAAGGCAAATCCTTTCCTGACTAGAGCAGGAATGGAGATAATATTCTTGGTGATACTTGGTACAAAATAACAATTGTTCAATTCTAATACAATGCCAGATGGTAAAGTAATGAAATAGTCTCCTACAGCAACAGCAGCAACCCGTGCCCCGTTTCCAACTCGTAGGTCTACCTCATGCTGTCCCACCTGCCTTCTTCTCTTGAGTTCCTGCACATTTGAACAAATGTGAACTCCACATGCGGTGTCCAACACCCATGAAATGGTAGAAGAAGATAACATGACCTCAGTCACATATATACCTGAGCCAGAAGCGATGCTTCCCCTCTTATCTCCTTGGAGCGCTTTACAGTCCTTTTTCCAGTGACCCAGCTGGCCACAGTGGAAACACCTGTTGTCCTTCGACCGCTTCACCTTCTGTTTCAGGGCCTTGCTGTAATTCTTGACAGGGGTCTTGCCCTTCTTCCCCTTCTTCTTGTTCCTTGAAGGAACCATTAAGACAGAGGTTGAAGGCTTACCCTTCAGAGTTTCCTCAGTTGTCAAGAGCATATTCAGCAGCTCTGCCGGCGTACAATCGATTTTGTTCATATTAAAATTAATGATGAACGCATCGAAAGAAGGCGGAAGAGACTGTAGAATAATGTCCACAGCAAGCTCCTGGTTGACGGTATGCCCCAGTTTCTCTAGAGCCTCCTTGTGCCCAATCATCTTGAGCACATGAGCTCCCACTGGGCTCCCCTCAGCCAGTTTGCTCTGAAAGAAGAGCTTCGTCAGATTATAGCGCTCAGTCCTCGCCTGTGCAGCATACAGCATCTTGAGGTTCGCTATAATTTCTATAGCCGACATATCCTCATGCTGACGCTGCAGCGGGTGGCGTCATAGACGCTAGCATCAGGCAAGCGACATCAATGCTATCATTGACGTGCTTTTCGTAGGCATCCCGAACCGCCCTTGCGGCGTTCGGAGCGGGCTGCGGCGGTATCGCCGTCTCGAGGACATACAGTTTCCTCTCTGCCTTAAGAACAATCTTAAGGTGTCCGAACCAGTCAGAGAAGTTCGGCCCAGCAAACTTCTCCCTTTCCAGTAGGGATCGCACATTGAAGCTCATGGTGTTCGTTGCTGCAGGAATCTACAACAGGCAAGAACAGCAAGGTCAGTATCAATGTTTCAGAATCAATCCAGGACTTAAGAAAGATTCTTTTCTCACTATTTTGTCTAACTGAAAAATCAGTAAACAGTCCGAAAGAGTAACACTCTTTTAGTGAGATGGGATCCAGATTTCATACTTGGTCTCCGCGTCCCGCTCAAGCGAGATAAGATGCACAGAGATGACAAGCACTAATTTCTGGTAGGCTGTCCCAGCCAATCGCCCAACCCGTGCGATTCCCCTTCATCTTGGCAATCCAGCAGACTGTGCCAACTGAGTTGGTACAACACAGTCTCTGATCCCAGAGATGGCTGCCTCCATGTGCTACCATATGCGCCACATATGTAGTCTACATGGTCAAGCTGACCTGACCTACTCCCTGGACCACCACGTGCTATGCTGAGCAACGAGAAGGGATAAATCCCTGCTCTGTAACACGCAGGTGTAATCCAGCACCGTCTGAAGATAGATGTACGTGCCCACTGAGTGGGTTCAACACGGCTCCAACGATAGTCAGAACGGTGAGGTTTCGCGTCAGAAGGCTTACGAGCTTGATATATTAGCGTTGGATTTTAACGGTCTTTTATCTTCTTACTATCAGGCATGTCCTATGGCTATAGCAGAAGATAAACTTAAACATGCAATTCTAATTATTAGCAATAAGTAGAAAGCATGATCTTATGTGGTAAAAGCCCATGAACCCTAGTAAGACCTTAATTTTACTTTAAGTCTTCACTTGAGCTCCTTGGCCTCACATCTGGTCCAACCTAGGGCTCTAGCGCCAAGAGCACCTCAGGTGCGCCACCAGGTGAATGCTCCTCTTGGATGTGTGCCTTTGTGCTCTTGTCTAATCAAAATACATTTTTGATCTATCTAGACAAGGTTGACTCGCAGGTCAACAATACATTATAAATTAAGTACAATGTGATTCGCAGATCACAAATTAATTTACAATTTTAAATCCAGGCTCACAGGCCCCAGCACAGCACACAATAGGGCAACCCACATAAGAGTAAATAAACAAGCATATGGTTTCAATCATCATGTGATCCAATCAAGAAATTAAAATTTTGAAAACCCCATAGGCATCACTTTTAATTTCCTTATGTGCCCTACAACCTTACAATGGTCCATTGATAGGGATCCACTCATCCATCTAGATAGATCCTTTTCCCTTGCATGCACCGAGTCCTAACTGACCCGAGTTGACCTGATGGTCAACCATGCATGCGCCAAGGGCTGAACCACCCTCATGAGTTTTGGCAAGCGGGTGTGACCCCGGGCCTAACTCAAGTGTGTTCAGAAGTTGTCTCAATCAGACCTCGCTACACGCCTTGGATGCAGTCGACCTATAGCCACCTCGTGCTTGCGCACAGGTGCTATCTGGTCAACCCATCTAGGCTGTCAGATGGTCTGATCAGACTAGTTTGATCCATTCTAGATGAAGCTTTCAACCCCATCAACCCATCTAAGGGTTTACAATAGGTACTTCTTAGATCTAGTTGGGCGCGCATGTCATTTAGGTTTTAGAAAAACAACAACAACATGGTATAACCGCAACCAACATATATGCGCCAATCAACATAACTCTCATACATGCGCAAATATAAACATACTATTATCTAGCATACTCGCATGAAGAGATAACATATGTCAAACAAGATCAACATACATGTAGATGCGCAAACATGGATCACATAGTATATCAAGCAATCATATGATTATGCTTCAACCGGCGCTCTGATACCAATTGAAGTGTCCCCTTCATGGGGGAGCGCAAGTAAACAAAATCCCTTTCAAGAGGGGGGCGAAAACCTTAAAGGGGTGGCGCATCACCATTGCAAGCGGAAGCAAAAGGTTTTCAAGAATCTTAGCATAAACATATGTTCAACTTGGTGAAGTTGAGACTCATACCATAGCCATCTCGGTTTAGATGGAGCTTTGGAAGCAAAGGCGCAAGTGCCCCTTCTCCGAAGATAATCACACACAAGAGAAGATGGCTTCTCCTTGGATCTCCTTGTGCTAGCAAGGATGCGCAAGGTGTCCTTGATCGAATGTTAGGATGATGGAGAAGTTTCCTTGGCCGAGCGCTTGTTCTTGTCGTCCACTTCCTTCCACACGAGATGGCAAGCAAGCTCTTTTTTTTTCAAAAAAAACAAAACGCAAAGACAAGAGAGCAAATGCACTTCGGCGACATCAAGACAAATGACGTTACATGACTTCCCAAAATGGAAAGTCATGAAGCCACTCTCCAACGCCAAAACGCCCCTCTTGATGAACCATGCGTTCACCTAGTGAACCGGTTCATGCTTTGGTTCAATTCGATTTGGCCCAAAGACCAAACTCAAACCAAGCCAAGCCAAGGCATGGTCTAGACCCTCTATGAACCAAATGGCTCATGATCTAGCCGTTCATCTCCTGATGCTCCTGATCTCACCGATCTAGCATCATCTCTCTCGATCGAAGCTTACCGATCTAAAGCCCTAATCAATCAAACATGATCAGGCTAGATCTCACTTGCAATCAGAGATTAAACCCCTTTAAACTGAACCCATACAATTCAGTCCACACGATCTGACTCAAGAAAGCCATATCATCAAATTGTGCGACCCTAAGGGTTTCCTTTAAATGTCGGTAACGACAACTTACGTTATCACGATCAGTGAGGGGTATCTAGCAACACATCACTGTCTCCCGATATAAAGGAAATAGTCTTCCAAGACTACACCCAAACCATGACACAAGTGTGAATCAAAACTCACAAGGCACACATATGTCCTTTGCCACTGGATGTTCTTATTGGACAAGCATGTCAAGCTTGTAACTCCAATACGATGAGCATGATTAGATCAGATGCACATAGTCATCTGGGTATGGCCATACACTACCTCAATCATCTCATATAGGGGGGCCTTTAGAACATCACACTCCTTAAACAAGGAGACGGCAATCCTTTATCTATCACTAGTGCCCTAACCTGATTCAAGCTCACCATCCAAGATAGTCTATAATCATTATATTTCAAATGATATTGAACTACCTCAAAACAATGACAATCATCATTTAGAAACACAAGTGATCTCAAGTCAAAGGACATGTGCCACTTGCTGCTTACAGGGATCATTCACATTGTGACAAGCAATGCAATATCCCAGTAGGGTCTGTCCAGTACATCCAATGTACCCATGAGTCTACATCTTATTCCATGCTCGAAGCATCCTATAAGATTAGCACTCATATTAGTCTCCATCATATCAAGGCTGTCTCATGTTCACCAAGATATCTCGACTAAGGACTTATAGCCTGTCAGCCTAGCTGAACAGCTTTGAGACATTATTCAGAAGTACACTTATTACAGCAGACAAGGTAACAACCTGAATAACAACCATGCCTTATTATAAACTTAAGAGTTTATTACATGATACTTATACAATCCCAAGGCCTCAAACATTAGCCTTAAGGGCATACCCCAACTTCTCAAACGTCAGGATTCTAGCAAGCTATAACCTATATCTGATAAATGTGTGTTTGTGGGGTACCCTAAGGAAACTAAGGGTTACTACTTCTATGTTCCCACCGAGAATAAAGTTTTTGTTGCTCGGGGTGCTGTCTTTCTAGAGAAAGAATTTCTCATGAAAGAAGTCAGTGGGAGGAAGTTTGACTTGGACGAGGTCCAAGTGCAATCACAAGACAAGGAGATGGAACCTGAGCCACTTGCACCAGTTGCTAGGCAACCTGAGGCTCAGACACAGGTCCCACGTAGGTTTGGGAGGATTCGTCGTGCACCTGAGAGGTATGGGTCGCTGCCGACTCAACACGACGGGATCTTCATCACTGAGGATGAGCCTAGGACTTATGATGAGGCGGTTAGTGGACCAAACTCCGAGAGATGGCTTGAGGCCAAGCCATCCGAGATGGATTCCATGTCCGCTAACCAAGTATGGGATTTGGTTGAGCTGCCTGATGGGGTAAAACCCATAGGATGTAAATGGGTTTTCAAGAGGTAGACTGACATGGATGGCAACATAGTCACCTATAAGGGTAGACTAGGGGCTAAGGGATCCAAGCAAGTCCACGGGGTGGACTATGATGAAACCTTCTCGCCAGTTGCCATGATCAAATCCATTCGGATTCTGCTTGCTATAGCTGCATATCATGACTATGAGATATGGCAGATGGATGTATACATGACACAACCTAATGGCTTCATCCATCCTGCAGATGCCAGTAAAGTCTATAGGCTAAAGAAATCCATTTATGGATTAAAGCAAGCATCTCAAAGTTGGAATCTTCGGTTTGATGAAGCTGTGAGAGATTATGGCTTTATTAAAAGCGAAGATGACACATGTGTATACAGAAAATTCAGTGGGAGCTTGGTGACTTTTCTGGTCTTGTATGTCGATGACATACTGCTCATCGGAAACGACATCCCTAGTCTTCAAGCCGTGAAGACATGGTTATGGAAGTGTTTCGAGATGAAAGACTTAGGGGAGGCCGCCTATATCCTAGGCGTGAGGATCTACTGGGATAGATCCAAGAGGCTCCTAGCCCTTAGTCAGAGTACCTACATTGACAAGGTCCTGGAGAGGTTCAACTTGGGGCAATCCAAGAAGGGATGACGTGATTCGAGTGCCCTATGCTTCGGCAGTGGGATCGATCATGTATTCAATGTTGTGTACTAGACCAGATGTGGCTTATGCTGTGAGCATAACCAGCCAATACCAATCCAATCCAGGATTGCAGCACTATGTAGCTGTAAAGAACATCCTTAAGTATCTGAGAAGAACTAAGGATCTGTTATTGGTCTATAGGGGACAAGAAGACCTCAATATGCAGGGCTATACTGATGTGTCATTTCAGTCTGACCCTGACGACTATAGATCGCAGGCTGGCTATGTGTTTAAGATGAATGGAGGTGTTGTATGCTAGAAGAGCTTCAAGCAATCCACCATAGCTGATTCTACAACCGAGGCTGAGTATGTGGCCGCTTTTGATGCAGCCAAAGAAGTTGTTTGGATCAGGAAGTTCATTTCTGAACTTCAGGTGGTTCCAAGTGTAGTGGATCCCATTGAGCTCTACTATGACAACAATGAGGCAATTGAACAAGCAAAGGAACCACAGTCTCATCAAAGGTCCAAACACATACTCAGGAGATTCCACCTGATCAGAGAGATCATTGACAGAGGTCATATCAAGATTAGCAGAGTTGACACACAGAACAATCTGGCATACCCATTGACCAAAGCTTTGGCGCAACAGAAGCATGATGGTCATACTAGAGATATGGGCTTGAGGTTGCTCAACCTCTTGGTCTTAGTGTAAGTGGGATATTGTTGGTGTATATGCCCTAGGACCTAGTTTTGGTCCATCTTTGTACTAATTGACTTTGATACTTATATACCATTCTGGCATTGTCATTATCTATGTTTGTCTATACTTGCGATTGTGTACTTACATGGTAAGGTCCCTGGAGACAGATTGGATCTGTGCTCAAATGATTGTCCCCAGTCAATATACCTAAGTGGATATGGAAAGCTCTGGTACTTGTGAGACTAGTATATGGGCTGGTTAGGCAGAAGCTGCTAATGCAGACATATGGGTATATCAGTAGTGGATATACCGGACAGACCCACTGTGAGGCACTGACTTGGTGTCATGAGTTATCCTCACAAGTGATAGGAGATGCATGATCCATTGACTTGAGGTCATTGGCCATTCTATATAGTTAGAGACATGCTTTGATATAACCTAACACCTTGCCGTGGGTCAATGGACAGAGAGAAGATTTGCCCCTTCCTAAGGGAAGCTTGACATCCATGGAGCTCCTCCATGGTTCTATGACTGAAAGTGTATGGCCATACCCAGGTGAGAACCTAATTTAGTCATAGTCATATGATTGGGTGAAAACAAGTGGTGACACACTTATCCAATCGGATATTAGTTCAATAAAGATACTATAATGCATCAGTACCTAGTCGCGATCATGGGGATGTCGATGTCGATATCCATTCCAATGACCTAGGTAGCAGCGATGCACTGCTAGGTGCCACTCACTGCTTGTGGTGACCTTTGGTCAGCACTACCAGCGTTAGAGGAACCTACAGGGTAACACACCAAGATACTCGAGTTCTCGTATTGATCGGGAAGCCTTATGATCGAGTTATTGGATAACTCGGATCTGATTGGGAGATTTCGTCAGCGCCAATGGGCCTGATGAGATGGAAGAATGTTATTGGAGCCAAACTTCATTTTTGGCAGGTTGACCCGTATTTGACCATGGTTGGTCACATTTGGATTAGGGTTGCGTTGGATTGGATCCAATTGCTTAATCAACCCATGTAATGAAGTTTGGGCTAGTTCATAATCCAATAAGGCCCAATTCAAGTTGTCATGAAGAGGCAATGGGCTACAAGGGTATAATTGAAAATCCCCTAAATCTAAGGGGGGGGCGAAACCCTAAGGGGGCGCATATCATGATTTTGCAAGCGGATATTCGGGTTTCTAAGATCGAATGCATGTCATATGATTAACTTTCATGGACTTGTGTAGAACAACAATGGATCATACCATAGCCATCGCTTGGATGGTGCCTTGGAAGCAAGAGGGCGAATTGGCTCTCCTCCAAAGTCGCGCACACAAGATGAGAGATGGCTACTCCCTTGGCGTCTTTGTGCTAGCAAAGCTTCAAGGAGTCCTTTGTGTGGAGGAGAAGAGATCTCTTGCGGCTAGGGCGGTGAAGCTCTTCTTCCTCCTTTTTCGTGAAAAAAAAAAAGACAACGCAAGAGTGGATAGGCGACAAGACAAGAACCGAAGATGCGTTGAGGCGTCGTGTAGAGATGTGGCGTTACATGACTTCCAAATATGGAAAGTCATGAAGCCATGCGCCCACTCAATGCAAACCGCTCAAAACGCTTTCATATTGAACCATGCGTTCACACATGTGTGAACCGGTTCAATCCAATTCGGTCCAATGCATTTGGTTCAAAGATCGAACCAAATCAGCCTAAGCCACGGTCTAGATCTCTTTGAACCAAATGGTTCAAGTTCTAACCGTTCATCTCTTGATGCTCTTGATCTCACCGATCTAGCATCAATACTCTCGATCGAAGCTTACCGATCTCAAGCCCTAATCAATCAAACATGATCAGACCAGATCTCACTTACAATCAGAGTTTAAACTCCTTTAAACTGAACCAAAACAATTCAGTCCACACGATTTGACTTAAGTAAGCCATATCATCAAATTGTGCGACCCTAAGGGTTTCCTTTAAATGTCGGTAACGATAACTTTCGTTATCACGATCAGTGAGGGGTATCTAGCAACACATCACTATCTCCCGATATAAAGGAAAGAGTCTTCCAAGACTACACCCAAACCACAGCACAAGTGTGAATCCACTTCACTAGGCATACTTGATTCCTTTGCCACTGGATGTTCTTATTGGACAAGCGTGTCAAGCCTGTAACTCCAATATGATGAGAATGATTAGATCAGATTAACATAGTCATCTGGGTATGGCCATACATTTTCTCAATCATCTCATCTGTTGGGGTATGCCCTTAAGGCTAATGTTTGAGGCCTTGGGACTGTTACAGTATCATGTATAAACTCAATGTTTATAAAGGCATTGGTTATTATTCAGGTTGTTACATCATCTGCTGCAATATGTATACTTCTGAATAATGTCTCAATGCTGTTCAGCTTGGCTGACATGCAGTATTGTCCTTAGTCGAGATATCTTGGTGAACTTGAGACAGCCTTGATATGATTGAGACTAATATGTGTTCTAATCTTATAGGATGCTTCGAGCATGGAATAAGATGAAGACTCATGGGTACATTGGATGTACTGGACAGACCCTACTAGGATATTCAATTGCTTGTCACAATGTGAATAATCCTTGTATGCAACAAGTGGCATATTTCCTCTGACTTGAGATCACTTGTGTTTCTAAATGATGATTGGCATTGTTTTGAGGTAGTTCAATATCATTTGAAACATAATGGTTATAGACTATCTTGGATAATGAGCATGAGTCATGTTAGGGCACTAGTGATAGATAAAGGATTGCCGTCTCCTAGTTTGGAGTGTGATGTTCTAAAGGGGCCCCCCCCTGGATGAGATGATTGAGAAAGTGTATGGCCATACCCAGATGACTATGTTCATCTGATCTAATCATGCTCATCATATTGGAGTCACAGGCTTGACACGCTTGTCCAATAAGAACATCCAGTGGCAAAGGAAACATGTATGCCTAGTGAAGTGGATTCACACTTGTGCTGTGGTTTGGGTGTAGTCTTGGAAGACTCTTTCCTTTATATCGGGAGACAGTGATGTGTTGCTAGATACCCCTCACTGATCGTGATAACGTAAGTTGTCGTTACCGACATTTAAAGGAAACCCTTAGGGTCGCACAATTTGATGATATGGCTTACTTATGTCAGATAGTGTGGACTGAATTATTTTGGTTCAGTTTAAAGGAGTTTAAACTCTGATTGTAAGTGAGATCTGGTCTGATCATGTTTGATTGATTAGGGCTTGAGATCGGTAAGCTTCGATCGAGAGATTGGATGCTAGATCGGTGAGATCGAGAGCATCGAGAGATGAACGGTTAGATCTTGAACCATTTGGTTTAATGAGATCTGAACCAATGTTGATTTGATTTGGTCTTTGAACTAAATGCATTGAACCGAATGAATTGAATCGGTTCACTTATGTGAACGCTTGGTTCGAATGGGAGACGTTCGAAGGTAACGTGGGATTGAATGAGGACTTAGTGCTTTCTATTTTTAGAAAGGCGTTTTTCCTCCTTTGGTTAATTCCCAACGTTTTCGAATGTGGGGGTTACTCTCTCGCTCTCTCTCGCCGACTTGTGCTCTTGCGCTCGTCTTGGGTGATCTTCACGCCAAAGGAGAAGGTTCAATCAGCATAGAAGAATCATCTCTTCTCTTCCACACACGAAAAGGACACTTGGAGATCCTTGCTAGCACAAGGAGTCACAAGGAGTAGCCGACCACTCAACTTGTGTGCGTCATCTTTGGAGGAAAGCCATATCGCCTTCTTCTTCCAAGCCGCCATCCAAGCAATGGCTATGGTATGATTCAATCTAAGATCTATGCAATTTTAAGTTGATCATATATGATGTATGCGATCCTTATGAAACCCTAATTCCGCTGCCGAAAAAGAAATTTACATGCGCCACCCTTAGGGTTTCGCCCCCCTCACGAAAGGGGTCCTTCATCATCCAGGGGGCCCCTTTAGAACATCACACTCCTATTAAGGAGACGGCAATCCTATATCTATCACTAGTGTCCTAACCTGACTCATGATCATTATCCAAGATAGTCTATAACCATTATGTTTCAAATGATATTGAACTACCTCAAAACAATGACAATCATCATTTAGAAACACAAGTGATCTCAAGTCAGAGGACATATGCCACTTGTTTGCATATAAGGATTATTCACATTGTGACAAACAATTGAATATCCTAGTAGGGTCTGTCCAGTACATCCAATGTACACATGAGTCTACATCTTATTCCATGCTCGAAGCATCCTATAAGATTAGAACACATATTAGTCTCAATCATATCAAGGCTGTCTCAAGTTCACCAAGATATCTCGACTAAGGACTTAACTGCATGTCAGCCTAGCTGAACAGCATTGAGACATTATTCAGAAGTATACATATTGCAGCAGATGATGTAACAACCTGAATAATAACCATTGCCTTTATAAACAAATAGTTTATACATGATACTGATATAATCCCAAGGCCTCAAACATTAGCCTTAAGGGCATACCCCAACAATCTCCCACTTGCACTTAATCTAATGGTTGAGAAATCTCAATCCCATATTATTACAGTGCTTCTCATGCTTCTGCTGCGCCAGAGGCTTAGTAAGCGGGTCTGCCAGATTGTCATCTGTATGAACCTTGCAAACTTTGATCTCGCCACGATCAATGATCTCCGGGATCAAGTGAAACCGTCTCTGTATGTGCTTGGACTTCTGGTGCGACCGTGGTTCCTTTGCTTGTGCGATTGCTCCAGTGTTATCACAGAAGATAACCAAAGGATCAGCACTCGAAGGAACAACACCAAGTTCCTGAATGAACTTACGAATCCACACTGCCTCCTTAGATGCTTCTGAGGCTGCAACATACTCGGCTTCTGTTGTAGAATCAGCAACAATAGATTGTTTGAAACTTTTCCACACCACCACACCTCCATTCAAGCTAAAAACATAGCCTGATTGCGATCGGAAATCATCCTGGTCAGACTGGAACGAAGCGTCAGTATATCCTTCAATACTGAGTTCTTCCTGACCACCATACACCAAGAACATATCTTTGGTCCTCCGCAGATATTTTAAAATGTTGTTGACTGCAATCCAGTGTGCCTGACCTGGATCACTTTGGAATCGACTGGTTACGCTTAACCCGTAAGCGACGTCTGGGCGAGTACACAACATCGCATACATAATGGACCCAATAGCCGAAGCATAAGGCGTTTTGTCCATTTCATCTTTCTCAGTCTATGTTTGCGGACACTGACTC
Source organism: Costus lasius (assembly GCA_027563935.2). Classification (NCBI taxonomy): domain Eukaryota; kingdom Viridiplantae; phylum Streptophyta; class Magnoliopsida; order Zingiberales; family Costaceae; genus Costus; species Costus lasius. The sequence goes on along the minus strand of CM050454.1, from coordinate 55,271,878 downwards.
TTCGAAAGATTCAGACCATGTCTGACTGGAAGATATCCTCTTTTAGAATTCTCTAAATGGAATCTCTCCAGGACTTTATCGATGTAAGTACTCTGGCACAGCCCAAGAAGCCTCTTAGATCTATCTCTGTAGATCTTCACACCTAAGACATAGGCTGCTTCTCCCAAATCTTTCATCTGGAAACATTTCCTTAACCATGCCTTAACCGCATGCATTTCAGGAATATCGTTTCCAATGATCAAGATATCATCGACGTAGAGGACTAGAAAAGTAATCACGCTCCCACTAAACCTCTTATATACACACGGGTCATCTTCATTCTTGATGAAACCAAATTCACAGATTGATTCATCAAAACGAATATTCCAGCTTCTTGATGCTTGCTTAAGTCCATAAATGGACTTCTTTAACTTGCATACTTTATGATGATCTGATGGATTAGTGAAACCTTCAGGTTGTGTCATATACACATCCTGATCCAGATTTCCATTAAGGAAAGCGGTCTTCACATCCATTTGCCAGATCTCATAATCATAATATGCTGCTATTGCGAGAATGATCCGAATAGACTTGAACATGGCTACAGGAGAGAAAGTTTCATCATAATCTATCCCGTAGATTTGTTTGAAACCTTTCGCAACTAGCCTGCCTTTATAGGTAACCACGTTGCCATCCATGTCAATCTTCTTCTTGAAGATCCATTTACAGCCTATAGGGATTATTCCCGGAGGCGGATCAACCAAATCCCAGACTTGGTTATCTGACATGGAGTCCATCTCGGCTCGCATAGCTTCAAGCCATCTCGCTGATTCCGGTCCACTGATCGCATCCGCATAAGTGAGGGGTTCATCATGATCAATGATGTAGACTCCGTCATAGCGCTCAGGCTGTCGATGGATCCTTCCCGATCTTCGCGGTTTCTGTGATATCTGAGCCTCAGGTTGTTCAATAACCTGATCAACTGGCTCAAGCTCATCCAACTGTGCTTGACTACTTTGTCCTTCCTCTGGATTCTCATCCAGTTTTATTTCTCTCCCACTGGCCTCTTGCAGAAGAAATTCCTTCTCAAGAAAAATGGCCGTCCGAGCAACAAATACTTTGTTCTCTTTGGGATCGTAGAAATAATAACCCTTAGTTTCCTTAGGGTAACCGACAAAGATGCATTTCTCAGATCTGCTCTCTAGTTTCCCAGAGGCAAGCTTTTTGACATAAGCCTCGCAACCCCAGATCTTAATAAATGTCAAGCTCGGCTGTTTCCCATACCATAACTCATATGGAGTCTTTGAAACTGCCTTGGATGGCACTCGGTTTAGTACCTTTGCAGCTGTTTCTAGTGCAAATCCCCAAAAGGAGTAAGGTAGATTAGCCTGACTCATCATTGAACGAACCATATCCAATAAGGTTCTATTCCTCCTCTCGGACACACCATTCCATTGCGGTGTTCCTGGCGGAGTAAGCTGTGAGATAATCCCACACTGCTTCAGATAGTCAGTAAACTCTCGACTTAGGTATTCTCCACCTCGATCTGAGCGAAGTGCCTTGATATTTCGGCCTAGCTGATTTTGCACTTCATTTTTGAACTCTTTGAACTTGTCAAAAGGTTCACTCTTATGTCTCATTAGATAGACATACCCGTATCTACTGAAATCATCAGTAAAGGTAATGAAGTATGAATAGCCACCTCTGGCATGTTTACTAAATGGCCCACACACATCACTGTGTATAAGGTCAAGTAAACCTGAAGCCCTTTGACCTTTGTTAGGAAAACGAGCCTTCGTCATTTTACCCATTAAAGAAGCTTTGCACGTATCAAGCTCCTCATAGGAGAATGATCCCAGCAGTCCATGATCATGCAACCGCTTAATGCGTTTCTTGTTAATATGGCCTAAACGACTATGCCATAGCAAGGTGCTTTCATCAGCATACTTGGCTTTCTTATTATCAATATTTTGTATAGAATATTCCATGTCCAACATGAATAACCCATTCTTAATTGATCCAGTAGCATAAACAATATTATCATAAGAAATAACACACTTTGAAATATTGCATTCAAAGGAAAACCCTTTCCTGACAAGAGCAGGAATAGAGATAATATTTTTCGTTATGCTAGGTACAAAATAACAACTGTCCAATTCTAATACAAGTCCAGATGGTAATGAGATGTGATATTCTCCTACAGCAACAGCAGCAACCCGTGCCCCGTTTCCAACTCGTAGGTCCACCTCATGCTGTCCCACCTGCCTTCTTCTCTTGAGTTCCTGTACATTTGAACAAATGTGAACTCCACATGCAGTGTCCAACACCCATGAAATAGAAGAAGAAAACATGACCTCAGTCACAAAAATACCTGAGCCAGAAGCGATGCTTCCCTTCTTGTCTCCTTGGAGCGCTTTACAGTCCTTTTTCCAGTGACCCAGCTGGCCACAATGGAAACATCTGTATTCCTTCGACCGCTTAACCTTTTGTTTCAGAGCCTTACTGTAGCTCTTGACAGGGGCTTTGCCCTTCTTCCCTTTCTTCTTGTTCCTTGAAGGAACCATCAAGACAGAGGTTGAAGGCTTTCCCTTTAGAGTCAGCTCTGTAGTCAAGAGCATATTCAGTAACTCTGCCGGCGTACAGTCGATCTTGTTCATATTAAAGTTAATGATGAACGGATCGAAAAAGGTCGGGAGAGACTGCAATATGATGTCTACAGCAAGCTCCTGATTGATGGTATGTCCCAGTTTCTCTAGAGCCTCCTTTTACCCAATCATCTTGAGTACGTGAGCTCCCACTGGACTCCCTTCAGCCAGTTTGCTCTGAAAGAAAAGCTTAGTCAAATTGTAGCGTTCAGTCCTAGCCTGTGCAGCATACAGCAGCTTGAGGTTTGCTATAATCTGTATAGCAGATAGATCCTCATGCTGACGCTGCAGCTCTGGCGTCATAGACGCAAGCATCAGGCAAGCGACATCAATGCTATCATTGACATGCTTTTCATAGGCATCCCGAACCGCCCTTGCGGCGTTCGCAGCGGGTTGAGGCGGTATAGCCGTCTCGAGGACATACAGTTTCCTCTCTGCCTTAAGAACAATCTTAAGGTGTCCGTACCAGTCTGAGAAGTTTGGCCCAGCAAACTTCTCCCTTTCCAGTAGGGATCGCACATTGAAATTCGTGGTGTTCGTTGCTGCAGTAATCTACAACAATGCAAGAACAGCAAGGTCAGTATCAATGTTTAGAATCAATCCAGGACTTAAGAAAGATTCTTTTCTCACTATTTTATCTGACTGAAAAATCCATTAAACAGTCCGAAAGAGTAACACTCTTTTAGTGAGATGGGATCCAGATTTCATACTTGGTCTCCGCGTCCCGCTCAGGCGAGATAAGATGCACAGAGAGTACAAGCACTAATTTCTGGTAGGCAATGCCTGCCAATCGCCAACCCGTGCGATTCCCCTTCATCTGGGCAATCCAGCAGACTGTGCCAACTGAGTTGGTACAACACAGTCTCTGATCCCACAGATGGCTGCCTCCATATAGCTCATATATGCTCAGTATGTAGCCTACATGGTCAAGCTGACCTGACCTACTCCCTGGACCACCACGTGCTATGCTGAGCAACGAGAAGCGATAAATCCCTTCTCTGTAACACGCAGGTGTAATCACACACCGTCTGAAGATAGATGGGCGTGCCCACTGAGTGGGTACAACACGGCCCCAACGATAGTCAGAACAGTGAGGTTTCGCGTCAGAAGGCTTACGTGCTTGATATTTTAGCGTTGGATTTTAACGGTCTTTTATCTTCTTAACTATCATGCATAACCTATGGCGATAGCAGAAGATTAATTCATGCAGTTCTAATTATATAAACAATAAGTAGAAAGCATGCTGATCTTATGTGGTAAAAGCCCATTAAACCTAAGTAAGACCTTAATTTAACTTAAGTCTTCACTTGAGCTCTTGATGGGTCTTTTGCATCTCATCTGGCCCAACCCAGGGCCCAAGCACCCACTGCAGCTCAGGTGCGCTCACCAGGTAAATGCGCCTGTCCCAGAGTCGAACCCTGGACCTCCCACCTGGTTAAGCCACTGCTGCATGCACCTCTGCCAAGTGTGCTCTGTGCTCTTGTCTGATTAAATTACAATTTAATCTATCTAGACAAGATTGACTCGCAGGTCAATTACACTTTATAAATTAAATAACATGTGATGCGCAGATCACAATAAAAATTAATTTACAATTTTAAACCAGGCTCGCAGGCCCCAGCACAGCACACATTAAAAGGGCAACCCACATAAGATGAAATAAACAAGCATCATGGTATTCAACCAACATGTGATCCAATAACAAGAAATAAAATTTTTGAAAACCCATTGGCATCAATTTTATTTTCGTATGTGCCCTACAACCTTACAACGGTCCATTAATAGGGATCCACTCATCATGTCTAGTCAGATCCACTGCCCTTACATGCACCAAGTCCTAACTGACTTGAGTCGACCTAACGGTCAACCATGCATGCGCTAAGGGCTGAACAACCTTCATGAGTTCTGGCAAGCGGGTGTGACCCCGGGCCTAACTCATGCGCGTTCACTGGTTGTCTCAACCAGACATCGCTACACGCCTGTCTGCAGTCGACCTATAGCCACCTCGTGCTTGCGCACAGGTGCCATCTGGTCGACCCATCTAGGCTGTCAGATGGTCTGATCAGACTATTTGGATCTTAACTAGATGATGATATCAACCCTATCAACCCGTCTAAGGACTTATAGCAGGCGCTGCTTAGATCTAATGGAGAGCGCAAGATGTAAGTTTTGATCAAAACATTCAACATGCTTTAACATGCATGCGCCAACATACATGCGCCAACATACATGCGCCAACATAAAAACATTCAACATGTTGTTTTCGGCATGAAAAACTATCATGGAAACTCGCATGTAATTTAGATCTATGCAAACAAGCGCAACAAAGGATCACAAAGCAAGCATATGAACATACATAAACAACCATGCTCTGATACCAATTGAAAATCCCCTAAATCTAAGGGGGGGGGGGGGCGAAACCCTAAGGGGGCGCATATCATGATTTTGCAAGCGGATATTCGGGTTTCTAAGATCGAATGCATGTCATATGATTAACTTTCATGGACTTGTGTAGAACAACAATGGATCATACCATAGCCATCGCTTGGATGGTGCCTTGGAAGCAAGAGGGCGAATTGGCTCTCCTCCAAAGTCGCGCACACAAGATGAGAGATGGCTACTCCCTTGGCGTCTTTGTGCTAGCAAAGCTTCAAGGAGTCCTTTGTGTGGAGGAGATGAGATCTCTTGCGGCTAGGGCGGTGAAGCTCTTCTTCCTCCTTTTTCGTGAAAAAAAAAGACAACGCAAGAGTGGATAGGCGACAAGACAAGAACCGAAGATGCGTTGAGGCGTCGTGTAGAGATGTGGCGTTACATGACTTCCAAATATGGAAAGTCATGAAGCCATGCGCCCACTCAATGCAAACCGCCCAAAATGCTTTCATATTGAACCATGCGTTCACACATGTGTGAACCGGTTCAATCCAATTCGGTCCAATGCATTTGGTTCAAAGATCGAACCAAATCAGCCTAAGCCACGGTCTAGATCTCTTTGAACCAAATGGTTCAAGTTCTAACCGTTCATCTCTTGATGCTCTTGATCTCACCGATCTAGCATCAATACTCTCGATTGAACTTACCGATCTCAAGCCCTAATCAATCAAACATGATCAGACCAGATCTCACTTACAATCAGAGTTTAAACTCCTTTAAACTGAACCAAAACAATTCAGTCCACACGATTTGACTTAAGTAAGCCATATCATCAAATTGTGAGACCCTAAGGGTTTCCTTTAAATGTCGGTAACGATAACTTTCGTTATCACGATCAGTGAGGGGTATCTAGCAACACATCACTATCTCCCGATATAAAGGAAAGAGTCTTCCAAGACTACACCCAAACCACAGCACAAGTGTGAATCCACTTCACTAGGCATACTTGATTCCTTTGCCACTGGATGTTCTTATTGGACAAGCGTGTCAAGCCTGTAACTCCAATATGATGAGAATGATTAGATCAGATGAACATAGTCATCTGGGTATGGCCATACACTTTCTCAATCATCTCATCCAGGGGGCCCCTTTAGAACATCACACTCCTATTAAGGAGACGGCAATCCTATATCTATCACTAGTGTCCTAACCTGACTCATGATCATTATCCAAGATAGTCTATAACCATTATGTTTCAAATGATATTGAACTACCTCAAAACAATGACAATCATCATTTAGAAACACAAGTGATCTCAAGTCAGAGGACATATGCCACTTGTTTGCATATAAGGATTATTCACATTGTGACAAACAATTGAATATCCTAGTAGGGTCTGTCCAGTACATCCAATGTACCCATGAGTCTACATCTTATTCCATGCTCGAAGCATCCTATAAGATTAGAACACATATTAATCTCAATCATATCAAGGCTGTCTCAAGTTCTCCAAGATATCTCGACTAAGGACTTAACTGCATGTCAGCCTAGCTGAACAGCATTGAGACATTATTCAGAAGTATACATATTGCAGCAGATGATGTAACAACCTGAATAATAACCATTGCCTTTATAAACAAAGAGTTTATATATGATACTGATATAATCCCAAGGCCTCAAACATTAGCCTTAAGGGCATACCCCAACAATAATGGGGAGAATACTTCTCCCTTAAGCGCCTATGGGCATAATGGGGAGAAGTTGGCAAAGTTGCTTCATTAAGGAAGCAATTTCTGCCTCCCCCTTGCTCCTTTGATGGTATGAATGCCTTTAAGGCATGTCTTGGGCTGATATGGTTCTTGGGGAATTATGGATAGGTGGTTTATGGTAAAGTCTTGGAGACTTTCCTTGCCCCAAACCCCCTTATCCTAGCCATACACTTGTCATGATCCTAGCCCTTGCCCAAACCGCCTCTTGCTCTATAAAAGTAACCCTAGCCGCCCCTCTCCTTGTTGTTGGAATTCCTTGGAGGCGTGTGCAACATCAAGAGGGGCGAAAGCAAAGGTTCAAGTGGTGGTGCAACTTCTTCCTTCTTCCTAGCCGCAAGCTTCTTCTTCTATTCTCCTCTTGGCGCAAGAGGGATAAGTGCTTGGCAGCAATCTCCTCTCCTTTCTTCATCATTGGTGCATCTTCCTTGAAGGTGGCGCATGCTTTGAAGAAGGAGAACAAGGCTTAGATCTTCTACCCAAGGATAGCACCAGGCGTGGAAGAAGAGAGACCGAGGCATCCGTGTGTGTGACATTGCAGAGGGCGCATGCTTGGGCGCCTACCTCGACATCGGCTTTGTCTTGCTTTAAGGTATTTTCTTTCTCATCGTGTCGACTCCCTCGCATGCGATCTTCACTGGGTTTTTGGGACTGGCCTGTTTCGGGGATATTCTTCCACTGTGCAATGTGTTTGTTTTGTAATGACTCTGAAAAATTATAAAATATCCCCGGGGTTTCCCAACAGACTTTGTCCTGGGTTTGCCCTGCATTGCATCTAGATTCGATTCCATCTACATCGTAGTGGGCCGGTTCTCCAAGATGGCTCATTTCATCCCCTGTTCTAGGATAGTGGATGCGTCCCATGTAACCCATTTCTTCGTTAGGGAGGTAGTTCGCCTCCATGGCCTCCCACTCTCTATAGTATCCGATCGCGACACCCGCATTGTGAGCCACTTTTGGCGATGATTGTGGGCACTATTAGGGACCACCCTTAAGTATTTCATGGCCTATCACCCTCAAATAGATGGCCAAACTTAGGTCGTTAAGCGGAGTTTGGGTAACTTGCTCCGATGTCTTATTGGTGATCACCCTAAGAGTTGGGACACTGTACTCCCTATTGCCGAATTCACATATAATACTGTAGTCAATCGGTTTACCAGTCTAGGTCCCTTCAAGGTGGTCCTTGGATAATAACCACGAAAATTTATTGACTTGCATGACCTTCCCGTGGAGTCCCACCTTTCCGAGCATGCATTTTCCTTTGCCAGTCATATTGCGAGTTTGCATGAGGAAGTTCAGCATCGGATCTTTTTAGGCAACACTCAAAATGCTCGGAAGGCCAATGAACACCGTAGGCCACTCCATTTTAGTGCAAGTGATATAGTGAGGGTGCGTATCTATCCTGAGTGAGTGGCAAATCAGGCACATTTTAAGCTACAAGCACGGTACATGGGGCCCTATGCGATACTACAGCGGGTAGGCTCCAACGCCTATGTCTTCGATCTACCGGAAAGCATGGGGATCCACCCTGTATTCAATGTCGCAGACCTTCTTCCCTACCATGACTCACTACAGAAGCCCCTCACCACTGACGAGCATCCCCTTAGTTCTCCAATGGAGAACTCTTCAAACCAGGGGGGGATTGATGCAGGAGGACCTTCCATAACAGCTCTAGAACCTGAGAAACCTTGCTATTATGTGGATTTCCCTCCATACAAGGTTCCACCTCCCTTAAAAAGTTCAAAGGGGCCTAACGCAGTCACGATAAGGCGATCTCAACGTTCAAGTCAACCACCAGATCGATTCGTGGGTCCCATTAGTCCATTATCAGCCCACACGGAGGTGTTGCGACCCATGTGCTTGGCACCCTGGCCACCTGAAGCCCCGGTCAATGATCGCTACCACAACCAGTTGACCAACACATCACAAGAACAAGCTAGCACAATGATGAATCAACCCACCATCAGCAAATTCTTCTATTTCATTGCTGCGTGCTCCGAGATGGTTTGACGGCCCAGTTGTAGCCCAGAAGGCCCAGTTGCAGCCCAGAAGGCCTAGTTACAGCCTAGAAGGCCTAGTTGTAGCCTAGAAGGCCCAGCCCATGCCCCTACTTCATATTCCCTCATCTACTTTAGTTGGTATTAGTTAGTAGGAGTTAGTTAGTGCTTACATCAGCATACTTACATCAGCAGCATCTTGACTGCTTTTAGTTAGTTAGCATAGGTAGTCATACTTATAGTGTGTTATTCCCTAGTCATACTTGTGGTGTGATATTCCCTAGTCATGTGTGTGGTGTGATATTCCCTCCCTTGCTCTATAAAAGGGAATTGGAGTTTAGCTTGTTCCTCAGCACTTCTTGTGTGATAGATTAGCTCACAGTGTGGTTCGAGAGTGAGGTTGGTGCCTCGACTCAAGAGTTAGTGGCGACGCTAGAGTGAAGAGCAAGGTGTCTGATCCTTGGCTCGGTCTCGTTATCTCACTATTCCGATTGTACCCATCTTTTGTTTCAAAGAAGTAAATCGCACTGCCGATGCATCAGGTTCACCTGTTCTCAGATTTTCATTGTGCTATTCCTGCTTGATTTCCATACCCACGGGCATCCTTATGTCAGAGACGTGGTGGTTCCTTGGCTTTGGTGTAATCGCAGGTTCATAGGCGCGCGAGCTGAGTCCCCGCTAAGTCCGCTGCCCATGTTGTCGTACTATGCTTAAATCGCCCGCTAAGAGAGGTTAGTGATTTCTATTTGTGTAGTTGGGTGCCGTTGGTTTCTTCGTCTCCGTGTTGTCCTGAATCGTATTCATCGCTGTCTTCCGCATTGTTTCTTGCTGGTTTTTACGTTGCTCATTTTCCAACACGTGTTTTACTTCCCTCATCTCCAGACCCTCTCACAGTTTTCCAAGCATCGTCTCATCACACAGGGGTCCACCCACATGTGAAGACAACAAAACTAGAAAAAGATGATAGAAGCAAAATTTGATGAATTTAATTTTTCAACAGAAAAATCCATGGCATAAATTTTCAAAACTAATATTTTTTTTTACTTGTGGGCTACGCATATAGAAAGTACACCATCGGGCCTCATAAGATCGCTCTAATACCATTGTTGGGAATCCCTGTGCCAATTTAAATGTTATGAACAGTGGAAGCATGGGCCCGAAACAGAATTCCTAAAGCGCTAGGATCAACTTACAAGTGAGAAAACCAATGTATCTGATGAGTATACCTTTTAGCAATTTTTGAGTGAGCACCGATGATGATAGACGTGAGCATGCTATGCAATCGAAGAGAAAAGGGGAAACAACTTTACTACACAGCTGTAATGGAAATTATAGCCATAATTTTTGGCATGAATAGTGTCTACGAGAAGCCTTTAATTCATTCCTCCTCCTCCAATCTCCTTTGATTCTGACATCTAGGGTTTCTTCGTCTCCAATCCTCACTTTCGCATAGGATTTATTCAATGCTAAAGATAAGTAAATCATTGACAAGGAGATTTAAGATCACTTTCATGAATTCAATCTCTATGTCAATCATCTCAAGTGAAAACTAAATACATTGAAACTTTAGTTTCACAAGTTGTACTTAAAGGTCTCCAATGATCCAATACCTAATTTATTACGGTATCTTCATGTTTAATTCATTAATTTTTCCTATATTAGATTATCAACAAGTCAATAAACTTCTAAGATCTAGAAATAAGAATAAACCTATTTTCTTATGATGAGTTCCTAATTCTCAATTTTAGGGTTCCAAGTTTTGTAAGTCACTTTTCAGTCCATATCACAAAAACTCCAATACATGTTGACAATATGAAATTATAAAGGATTAAAGATGATCATCACTTAAGTAGAATTATCATAAAAAAAGTATCCTGACAAATTAAAGATCATCTAGTCATTATGAAATTAAGGGGATTACACCCCATGTCCCAAGAAGTGTTTAAGCTAGCATGGTAGAAGAATTACAAAAAGCTATTGTTTAGAATGATAAAAAATGAAAGAGAAAGAGGAAATTTTACTAAACACTGGGCTGTAATGAAAATTACAGCCCGTAATTTGCCGCATAACTCGCGATGAACAGTGTGGCGTCCCTTCTTTCATTGATTTCTCCTCCGATCGATCTCCTTATGCTCTGAAACTTCTGGGGTATATTCTCCTCCTCCAGGCGTAGCTTTCCCTCAAATTTCACGGCCAGTGGTGCTCTGTACACTTCGCGGCAATGAACCCAGACGGCTAAGAACTCAATTTCTCTCTAAAGCGTGGATCAAAATTGGGGCTTTTCATTCGATGATGATCGCCTCCTTTTTTCTAGTATTCTGCATTTTACGGTTCTTGAATTAGTGATCTAAATGATTCGTAATCATCTGCAAAAAAAATTAGGCTACAGTAATACCGGGAAAATCGGCTGTCTAGATCATAATCACGTCCGTAATTTCCATTAATGTAGATACCCCTTTCAAGAGGGGGGGCCGAAACTTGTAGAAAACCCCTTTCAAGAGGGGTGCCGAAACCCTAATATTGGCGCACATAGAGAGTTTTGCAAGCGGAAGATAGGGCTTCATAGGATCGCAATTATAAGAGCATATGATCAACTTGGATAAGTGGAATAGATCTAAAAGATCATACCAATGCCATCGATTTGACGATGCCTTGGAAGCGAAGGTGCAAGTGCTCCTTCTCCAAAGGTGACGCACACAACCGAGGAAGATAGCTTGCTCCTTTGAGTCCTTTGTGCTAGCAAAGCACTTCAAAGAGTCCTTGTCGCGTGAGGATGATGAGAGCTTAAGCTTGGCTAGCGTATGCTTCCTTCCTCTCGTCCGAAATGTTTTTCACACCCAAAGAGGAACGTAGAGAAAAGTGAAGGCGAGCGTTGAAAGCGTTTTGCGTTAAGGTGAAGTGGCATTCATATCATTCCATAAATGGAAGACATAAAGCCATGCGTCCATAACCGAACAAAAACGCCTACACGCCTTGAACCAAGCGTTCACCCTTGTGAACCAGTTCAAACCACTTTAATCCACTTCAATTTGGTTCAAGAACCAAATTAAACCAGCCCAAACCATGGTCTAGATCTCACTCCGAACCAAAGGGTTCAAGATCTAACCGTTGATCTCTTGATGCTCCTGATCTCACCGATCTAGCATCATCTCTCTCGATCGAAGCTTACCGATCTCAAGCCCTAATCAATCAAACATGATCAGACCAGATCTCACTTACAATCAGAGTTCAAACTCCTTTAAACTGAACCTAAACAATTCAGTCCACACGATCTGACTTAAGTAAGCCATATCATCAAATTGTGCGACCCTGAGGGTTTCCTTTAAATGTCGGTAACGATAACTTTCGTTATCACGATCAGTGAGGGGTATCTAGCAACACATCACTGTCTCCCGATATAGAGGAAAGAGTCTTCCAAGACTTCACCCAAATCACAGCACAAGTGTGAATCAACTCACTAGGCATACATGTTTCCTTTGCCACTGGATGTTCTGATTGGACAAGCCTGTCAAGCTTGTAGTTCCAATATGATGAGCATGATTAGATCAGATGAGCATAGTCACCTTGGTATGGCCATACACTATTCTCAATCATCTCATTCAGGGGGCCCCTTTAGAACATCACACTCCTTAAACAAGGAGACGGCAATCCTATGTCTATCACTAGTGTCCTAACCTGACTCATGATCATTATCCAAGATAGTCTAGAACCATTATTTTTCAAATGATATTGAACTACCTCAAAACAATGACATTCATCATTTAGAAACACAAGTGATCTCAAGTCAAAGGACATGTGCCACTTGTAGCATACAAGGATTATTCACATTGTGACAAGCAATTGAATATCCTAGTAGGGTCTGTCCAGTACATCCAATGTACCCATGAGTCTACATCTTATTCCATGCTCGAAGCATCCTATAAGATTAGAACACATATTAGTCTTAACCATATCAAGGCTGTCTCATGTTCACCAAGATATATCGACTAAGGACATCAGTGCATGTCAGCCTAGCTGAACAGCTTTGAGACATTATTCAGTAGTATACTTATTACAGCAGACAAGGTAACAACCTGAATAACAACCATTGCCTTTATAAACTTAAGAGTTTATACAATGATACTATTACAATCCCAAGGCCTCAAACATTAGCCTTAAGGGCATACCCCAACAATCTCCCACTTGCACTTAATCTAATGGTTGAGAAACCTCAAACCCATATTATTACAGTGCTTCTGATGCTTCTGCTGCGCCAGAGGCTTGGTAAGCGGGTCTGCCAGATTGTCATCTGTATGAACCTTGCATATTTTGATCTCGCCACGATCTATGATCTCCCGGATCAAGTGAAACCGTCTTTGTATGTGCTTGGACTTCTGGTGCGACCGTGGTTCCTTTGCTTGTGCGATGGCTCCAGTGTTATCACAGAAGATAACCAAAGGATCGACACTCGAAGGAACAACACCAAGTTCTCTCATGAACTTACGAATCCATACTGCCTCCTTGGATGCTTCTGAGGCTGCAACATACTCGGCTTCTGTTGTAGAATCAGCAACAGTTGACTGTTTGAAACTCTTCCACACCACTGCTCCACCATTCAAGCTAAAAACATAGCCTGATTGCGATCGGAAATCATCCTGGTCCGACTGGAACGAAGCGTCAGTATATCCTTCAATACTGAGTTCTTCCTGACCACCATATATCAAGAACATATCTTTGGTCCTCCGCAGATATTTTAAAATGTTCTTGACCGCAATCCAGTGTGCCATACCTGGATTACTTTGGAACCGACTAGTCACGCTTAACCCGTAAGCGACGTCTAGGCGAGTACACAACATCGCATACATAATGGATCCAATAGCCGAAGCATAAGGCGTATTGTCCATTTCCTCTTTCTCAGTCTGTGTTTGCGGACACTGACTCTTCGAAAGATTCAGACCATGTCTGACTGGAAGATATCCTCGTTTAGAATTCTCTAAATGAAATCTCTCCAGGACTTTATCGATGTAAGTACTCTAGCACAGCCCGAGAAGCCTCTTGGATCTATCCCTGTAGATCTTCACACCTAATACATAGGCTGCTTCTCCTAGATCTTTCATTTGGAAACATTTTCCTAACCATGCTTTAACAGCATGCAGTTCAGGAATATCGTTTCCAATGATTAAGATATCATCGACGTAGAGGACTAGGAAAGTAATCACGCTCCCACTAAACCTCTTATATACACACGGGTCGTCCTCGTTCTTGATGAAACCAAACTCAGAGATTGATTCATCAAAACGAATATTCCAGCTCCTTGATGCTTGTTTCAGTCCATAAATGGACTTCTTTAGCTTGCATATTTTATGACGATCTGATGGATTAGTGAAACCTTCAGGTTGTGTCATATACACATCCTCATCCAGTTTTCCATTAAGGAAAGCTGTCTTCACATCCATCTGCCAGATCTCATAATCGTAATATGCCGCTATCGCGAAAAGAATCCGAATAGACTTAAACATGGCTACAGGTGAGAAAGTTTCATCATAATCTATCCCGTAGATTTGTTTGAAACCTTTCGCAACTAGCCTGCCTTTATAGGTAACCACGTTACCATCCATGTCAATCTTCTTCTTGAAGATCCATTTACAGCCTATAGGGATTACTCCCGGAGGTGGATCAACCAAATCCCAGACTTGGTTATCTGACATGGAGTCCATCTCGGCTCGCATAGCTTCAAGCCATCTAGCTGACTCCGGTCCACTGACCGCATCCGCATAAGTAAGGGGTTCATCATTATCAATGATGTAGACTCCGTCATAGCGCTCAGGCTGTCGACGGATCCTTCCCGATCTACGCGGTTCCCGTGATATCTGAGCCTCAGGTTGTTCAATAACCTGATCCACTAGCTCATGCACATCCAACTGTGCTTGACTACTTTGTCCTTCCTCTGGATTCTCATCCAGCTTTATTTCTCTCCCACTGGCCTCTTGCAGAAGAAACTCCTTCTCAAGAAATATGGCCGTCCGAGCAACAAATACTTTGTTCTCTTTGGGATCGTAGAAATAATAACCCTTTCCTTAGGGTAACCGACAAAGACACATTTCTCAGATCTGCTCTCTAGTTTCCCAGAGGCGAGCTTTTTGACATAAGCCTCGCAACCCCAGATCCTGATAAATGTCAAGCTCGGCTGTTTCCCATACCATAATTCATATGGCGTCTTTGAAACGGCCTTGGATGGCACTCGGTTTAGTACCTTTGCAGCTGTTTCCAGCGCAAATCCCCAAAAGGAATATGGAAGAGTAGCCTGACTCATCATAGAACGAACCATATCAAGTAACGTTCTATTTCTCCTCTCGGACACACCATTCCATTGCGGTGTTCCTGGCGGAGTGAGCTGTGAGATAATCCCACACTCTTTTAGATAGTCAGTAAACGCATGACTCAAGTATTCTCCACCTCGATCAGAACGAAGTGCCTTGATATTTCGCCCTAGCTGATTCTGTACTTCATTTTTGAACTCTTTGAACTTGTCAAAAGATTCACTCTTATGTCTCATAAGATAGACATAACCATACCTACTGAAATCATCAGTAAAGGTAATGAAGTACGAATAGCCACCTCTGGCATGTTTACTAAATGGCCCACACACATCACTGTGTATAAGGTCAAGTAAACCTGAAGCCCTTTGACCTTTGTTAGGAAAAGGTGACTTCGTCATTTTACCCATCAAACAAGCTTTGCATGTATCAATCTCCTTATAGGAGAAAGATCCCAGCAGTCCATGATCATGCAACCGCTTAATGCGCTTCTTGTTAATATGGCCTAAACGACTATGCCATAACAAGGTGCTGTCATCAGCATACTTGGCTTTCTTATTATCAATGTTTTGTATAGAATTTTCCATGTCCAACATGAATAACCCATTGTTAATTGAACCAGTTCCATAAACAATATTATCATAAGATAAAACACACTTTGAAATATTGCATTCAAAGGCAAATCCTTTCCTGACAAGAGCAGGAATAGAGATAATATTTTTGGTGATACTCGGTACAAAATAACAATTGTTTAATTCCAATACAATGCCAGATGGTAAAGAAATGAAATAGTCTCCTACAGCAACAGCAGCAACCCGTGCCCCGTTTCCAATGCGTAGGTCTACCTCATGCTGTCCCACCTGCCTTCTTCTCTTGAGTTCCTGCACATTTGAACAAATGTGAACTCCACATGCAGTGTCCAACACCCATGAAATAGAAGAAGAAGATAACATGACCTCAGTCACATAAATACCTGAGCCAGAAGCGATGCTTCCCCTCTTATCTCCTTGGAGCGCTTTACAGTCCTTTTTCCAGTGACCCAGCTGGCCACAGTGGAAACACCTGTTGTCCTTCGCCCGCTTCACCTTTTGTTTCAGAGCCTTACTGTAGTTCTTGACAGGGGCCTTGCCCTTCTTCCCCTTCTTCTTGTTCCTCGAAGGAACCATCAAGACAGAGGTTGAAGGCTTTTCCTTCAGAGTTTCCTCAGTAGTCAAGAGCATATTCAGCAGCTCTGCCGGAGTACAATCGATTTTGTTCATATTAAAGTTAATAATGAACGCATCGAAAGAAGGCGGGAGAGACTGCAGAATAATATCTACAGCAAGCTCCTGGTTGATGGTATGCCCCAGTTTCTCCAGAGCCTCCTTGTGCCCAATCATCTTGAGCACGTGAGCTCCCACTGGGCTCCCTTCAGCCAGTTTACTCTGAAAGAAAAGCTTTGTCAGATTATAGCGTTCTGTCCTCGCCTGTGCAGCATACAGCATCTTGAGGTTCGCTATAATCTCTATAGCCGACATATCCTCATGTTGACGCTGCAGCGGTGGCGTCATAGATGCTAGCATCAGTCAAGCGACATCAATGCTATCATTGACGTGCTTTTCATAGGCATCCCGAACCGCCCTTGCGGCGTTCGGAGCGGGTTGAGGCGGCACAGCCGTCTCGAGGACATATAGTTTCCTCTCTGCCTTAAGAACGATCTTAAGGTGTCCGAACCAGTCTGAGAAGTTTGGCCCAGCAAACTTCTCCCTTTCCAGTAGGGATCGCACATTGAAGCTCATGGTGTTCGTTGCTGCAGGAATCTACAACAATGCAAGAACAGCAAGGTCAGTATCAATGTCTAGAATCAATCTAGGACTTAAGAATGATTCCTTTTCTCACTATTTTATCTGGCTGAAAAATCCAGCAAAACAGCCCGAAAGAGTAGAACTCTTTTAGTGAGATGGGATCCAGATTTCATACTTGGTCTCCGCGTCCCGCTCAGGCGAGATAAGATGCACAGAGAGTACAAGCACTAATCTCTGGTAGGCTGTCCCAGCCAATCGCCAACCCATGCGATTCCCCTTCATCTGGGCAATCCAGCAGACTGTGCCAACTGAGTTGGTACAACACAGTCTCTGATCCCACAGATGGCTGCCTCCATGTGCTACCATATGCGCCACATATGTAGCCTACATGGTCAAGCTGACCCGACCTACTCCCTGGACCACCACGTGCTATGCTGAGCAACGAGAAGGGATAAATCCCTACTCTGTAACACGCAGGTGTAATCCCGCACCGTCTGAAGATAGATGGACGTGCCCACTGAGTGGGTACAACACGGCTCCAACGATAGTCAGAACAGTGAGGTTTCGCGTCAGAAGGCTTACGAGCTTGATATGTTAGCGTTTGGATTTTAACGGTCTTTTATCTTCATACCTATCATGCAAGTCCTATGGTGATAGCAGAAGATAAACTCATGCAATTCTAATTATAAAAGCAATAAATAGAAAGCATGCTGATCTTATGTGGTAAAAGCCCATAGCCTAAGTAAGACCTTAATTTTACTTAAGTCTTCACTTTCTTTTCATGGGTCTTTTATCTCATCAGGTCCATCCCAGGGCCCTTGCGCCAAGTTCAGCTCAGGTGCGCCCACCAGCTGAATGCGCCTCTTTAATGTGTGCTTTTGTGCTCTTGTCTAATCAAATACATTTTGATCTATCTAGACAAGTTTGACTCGCAGGTCAAATATACAATAAATTAATTAAAAAGTGATTCGCAGATCACGATAAAAATTAATTTACAAGTTTAAGTCTAGGCACGCAGGCCCCAGCACAGCACACATTTAACATGGGCAGCCCACATAAGAATAAATAAACAAGCATCATGGCATCATTCAATCAACATGTGATCCTTTACAAAGAAAATAAAATTTTGAAAACCCCATTGGCATCAATTTTAATTTTCTTATAAGCCCTACTACCTTACAACGGTCCATTAATAGGGATCCACTCATCCAGCTAGTCAGATCCACTGCCCTTGCATGCACCAAGTTCTAACTGACTCGAGTTGACCTAATGGTCAACCATGCATGCTACAAGGGCTGAACAACCCTCATGAGTTTTGGCAAGCGGGTGTGACCCCGGGCCTAACTCATGTGTGTTCATTAGTCGTCTCAACCAGACCTCGCTACACGCCCTTGATGCAGTCAACCTATAGCCACCTCGTGCTTGCGCACAGGTGCTATCAGGTCAACCCATCTAGGCTGTCAGATGGTCTGATCAGACTAGTTGGATCTTCCCTAGAGGATGCCTTCAACCCTACTAACCCGTCTAAGGGATTATAGCAGGCGCCACTTAGATCTATGGTGATAGGCGCGCAAGATGTAAGGTTTTTCTTTGAAAAACAACTACAACAAGCGCCATAATTCATCATACATGCGCAAGGGAATAAAAACATACATCATGTATTTTTCATTAGATGCGCAAGATGCTACCTACTAGATCTACTAATCAAACACAAACAAGGATCACAAAGCATCAAGCAATCATATGATTCTACATACAACCGCAGCTCTGATACCAATTGTAGATACCCCTTTCAAGAGGGGGGGCCGAAACTTGTAGAAAACCCCTTTCAAGAGGGGTGCCGAAACCCTAATATTGGCGCACATAGAGAGTTTTGCAAGCGGAAGATAGGGCTTCATAGGATCGCAATTATAAGAGCATATGATCAACTTGGATAAGTGGAATAGATCTAAAAGATCATACCAATGCCATCGATTTGATGATGCCTTGGAAGCAAAGGTGCAAGTGCTCCTTCTCCAAAGGTGACGCACACAACCGAGGAAGATAGCTTGCTCCTTTGAGTCCTTTGTGCTAGCAAAGCACTTCAAAGAGTCCTTGTCGCGTGAGGATGATGAGAGCTTAAGCTTGGCTAGCGTATGCTTCCTTCCTCTCGTCCGAAATGTTTTTCACACCCAAAGAGGAACGTAGAGAAAAGTTAAGGCGAGCGTTGAAAGCGTTTTGCGTTAAGGTGAAGTGGCATTCATATCATTCCATAAATGGAAGACATAAAGCCATGCGTCCATAACCGAACAAAAACGCCTACACGCCTTGAACCAAGCGTTCACCCTTGTGAACCGGTTCAAACCACTTTAATCCACTTCAATTTGGTTCAAGAACCAAATTAAACCAGCCCAAACCATGGTCTAGATCTCACTCCGAACCAAAGGGTTCAAGATCTAACCGTTGATCTCTTGATGCTCCTGATCTCACCGATCTAGCATCATCTCTCTCGATCGAAGCTTACCGATCTCAAGCCCTAATCAATCAAACATGATCAGACCAGATCTCACTTACAATCAGAGTTCAAACTCCTTTAAACTGAACCTAAACAATTCAGTCCACACGATCTGACTTAAGTAAGCCATATCATCAAATTGTGCGACCCTGAGGGTTTCCTTTAAATGTCGGTAACGATAACTTTCATTATCACGATCAGTGAGGGGTATCTAGCAACACATCACTGTCTCCCGATATAGAGGAAAGAGTCTTCCAAGACTTCACCCAAATCACAGCACAAGTGTGAATCAACTCACTAGGCATACATGTTTCCTTTGCCACTGGATGTTCTGATTGGACAAGCCTGTCAAGCTTGTAGTTCCAATATGATGAGCATGATTAGATCAGATGAGCATAGTCACCTGGGTATGGCCATACACTATTCTCAATCATCTCATTCAGGGGGCCCCTTTAGAACATCACACTCCTTAAACAAGGAGACGGCAATCCTATGTCTATCACTAGTGTCCTAACCTAACTCATGATCATTATCCAAGATAGTCTAGAACCATTATTTTTCAAATGATATTGAACTACCTCAAAACAATGACATTCATCATTTAGAAACACAAGTGATCTCAAGTCAAAGGACATGTGCCACTTGTAGCATACAAGGATTATTCACATTGTGACAAGCAATTGAATATCCTAGTAGGGTCTGTCCAGTACATCCAATGTACCCATGAGTCTACATCTTATTCCATGCTCGAAGCATCCTATAAGATTAGAACACATATTAGTCTTAACCATATCAAGGCTGTCTCATGTTCACCAAGATATATCGACTAAGGACATCAGTGCATGTCAGCCTAGCTGAACAGCTTTGAGACATTATTCAGTAGTATACTTATTATAGCAGACAAGGTAACAACCTGAATAACAACCATTGCCTTTATAAACTTAAGAGTTTATACAATGATACTATTACAATCCCAAGGCCTCAAACATTAGCCTTAAGGGCATACCCCAACAATTACGATAGTGCCGTAATATCTTTTAATGTAAACCATGGCAGTGCCATATAAGTGCAAATCTTTTTGGAAAGAAATCTCCTGAAATTACGGCCCGTAATATTAATTATTGTATGGCCGTATTCTTCTCTCGATAGAAATTGACCAAAATTATAGCAGGTCGAATAGATTACGGCAGTGTCATGGTTTATTCTGTAAGTTCAGTAAAACCACATGTTGGGGTATGCCCTTAAGGCTAATGTTTGAGGCCTTGGGATTATATCAGTATCATGTATAAACTCTTGTGTTTATAAAGGCAATGGTTGTTATTCAGTTTGTTACATTGTCTGCTGCAATAAGTGTGCTTCTGAATAATGTCTCAATGCTGTTCAGCTTGGCTGACATGCTGTAATGTCCTTAGTCGAGATATCTTGGTGAACATGAGACAGCCTTGATATGATTGAGACTAATATGTGTTCTAATCTTATAGGATGCTTCGAGCATGGAATAAGATGTAGACTCATGGGTACATTGGATGTACTGGACAAACCCTACTAGGATATTCAATTGCTTGTCACAATGTGAATAATCCTTGTTTGCAACAAGTGGCACATGTCCTCTGACTTGAGATCACTTGTGTTTCTAAAATGATGATTGTCATTGTTTTGAGGTAGTTCAATATCATTTGAAACATAATGGTTATAGACTATCTTGGATAATGATCATGAGTCAGGTTAGGACACTAGTGATAGATATAGGATTGCCGTCTCCTTGTTTGGAGTGTGATGTTCTAAAGGGGTGTTGGGGTATGCCCTTAAGCCTAATGTTTGAGGCCTTGGGAATGTATCAGTATCATGTAATAAACTCTTATGTTTATAAAGGCATGGTTGTTATTTAGGTTGTTACCTTGTCTGCTGTAATAAGTGTACTTCTGAATAATGTCTCAAAGCTGTTCAGCTAGGCTGACATGCAGTAAAGTCCTTAGTCGAGATATCTTGGTGAACATGAGACAGCCTTGATATGATTGAGACTAATATGTGTTCTAATCTTATAGGATGCTTTGAGCATGGAATAAGATGTAGACTCCTGGGTACATTGGATGTACTGGACAGACCCTACTAGGATATTCAATTGTTTGTCACAATGTGAATATTCCTTGATTGCGACAAGTGGCACATTTCCTCTGACTTGAGATCACTTGTGTTTCTAAATGATGATTGTCATTGTTTTGAGGTAGTTCAATATCATTTGAAACATAATGATTATAGACTATCTTGGATAATGAACTTGAGTCAGGTTAGGGCACTAGTGATAGACAAAGGATTGCCGTCTCCTTGTTTAAGGAGTGTGATGTTCTTAAGGGGCCCCCTGGATGAGATGATTGAGAAAGTGTATGGCCATACCCAGGTGACAGTGATCATCTGATCTAATCATGCTCATCATATTGGAGTTACAAGCTTGACACGCTTGTCCAATAAGAACATCCAGTGGCAAAGGACATATGTATGCCTAGTGAAGTTGATTCACACTTGTGCTGTTTTTGGGTGTAGTCTTGGAAGACTCTTTCCTTTATATCGGGAGACAGTGATGTGTTGCTAGATACCCCTCACTGATCGTGATAACGTGAGTTATCGTTACCGACATTTAAAGGAAACCCTTAGGGTCGCACAATTTGATGATATGGCTTACTTAAGTCAGATCGTGTGGACTGAATTGTTTGAGTTCAGTTTAAAGGGATTTAATCTCTGATTGTAAGTGAGATCTGGTCTGATCATGTTTGATTGATTGGGGCTTGAGATCGGTAAGCTTCGATTGAGAGATTGGATGCTAGATCGATGAGATCAAGAGCATCAAGAGATCAACGGTTAGATCTGGAGCCTTAGGGTTTAATTTAGATCTAGACTGGATTGCTTGGCTTGGTTCTTAAACCGAACCAAAATTGAACCGGCTCATTAAAGAGCGCTTGGTTCAAATAGAGAACAATTTACGATTGGGAAATGTTCATGGTCGCATGAAGAAGTGGCTTACTATTTTTAGAAGCCATGTTCACACGTCTCATGTCGCCACTTGCGCTCTCCTATTCTTGCTCTCGCCCCTTCCTCTCGTCACAAGAAGTATTCTCGTGTGGTGAAGGCGGACGAGGAGTAGAAGAAGTTTTTCGCCAAGCAGGTCATCTCATCTCCCTTCACGGATTGGGACTCTTGGAGAGCTTTGCTAGCACAAAGATCGACAAGGAGAAAGTCTTTCTCATCTTGTGTGCGTCATCTCTGGAGGAAAGCCATTTCGCTTTCTGCTTCCAAGACGCCATCTAGAAATGGCATCGGTATGATTTCTTTCTTGCATACAAAAGATTTAATGTTGATTATATAAGATGCATTCGATCCCTAGAAACCCCTTCCGCTGAATTCCATATGCGCCTATTAGGGTTTCACCGCCCCTCTTGGGGACTTACAATTGGTATCAGAGCCTAGGTTCTATGCATCTTTTTATGATTGCTTAACCTTTTGTGATCCTTGTTTGCAATTATATGCTTAGATCTAACCTACATGCGAAAGTTACATGTTAAGTTTGCATATTCGAATCTTGATGAATGTTTTCTTGGCGCATGTTGTTGGCGCATGCTTTATGTTTTCTTCAAAACTACTTGACATGCGCGACACACTCTAGATCTAAGGCCTTGCAGTAAACCCTTAGACGGGTTATTAGGGTTGAAGTCACCCCTAGGTTGGATCCAAAAGTCTGATCAGACCATCTGACAGCCTTGATGGGTTGACCAGGTAGCACCTGTGCGCAAGCACGTGGTGGCTACAGGTCGACTGCAGACTGGCGTGTAGCGATGTCTGATTGAGACAACCGATGAACGCACATGAGTTAGGCCCGGGGTCACACCCGCTTGCCAGACCTCATTGTGGTCGTTCAGCCCTGGCGCATGCATGGTTGACCTTATGGTCGACTCAAGTCAGTTAGGACTTGGTGCATGCAAGGGCAGTGGATCTGACTAGGTTGGATGAGTGGATCCCTAGTAATGGACCGTTGTAAGGTTGTAGGGCACATAAGCAAAATAAAATTGATGCCCATGGGGTTTTTCGAAAATTTTATTTTAATGATTGGATCACATGTTAATCGATGCCATGTGTATGTTTATTTAATCTTATGTGGGCTGCCCAAGTTTAATGTGTGCTGTGCTGGGGCCTGCGTGCCTGGTTAATTCTGTAAATTAATTTTATATTGTGATCTGCGCATCACATTGGTTTAATTTATAAAATGTAATTGACCTGCGTGTCAATCTTGTCTAGATAGTTAAATTTGTAATTTAATTAGACAAGAGCACAGAGCACACTTGGCAGAGGCGCTTGCAGCAGTGGCTGGACCAGGTGGGAGGTCTAGGGTTCGACCCTAGGACCTGGCGCATATTCCTGGTGGGCGCACCAGAGCTGCAGATGGCGCTTGGGCCCTGGTTTGGGCCAGATGAGCAGCAAAAGCCCCATGAAGAAAAGCAAGTGAAGACTTAAGTTAATTAAGGTCTTACTTAGGTTATGGGCTTTTACCACATAAGATCCATGCTTTCTTTTATTGTTTATATAAGTAGAACAGCATGTTTTAATTTATCTTCTGCTATCACCATAGGAATTGCATGATAGTGAAGAAGATAATAGACCGTTAAAATCCAACGCTAAATATCAAGCTCGTAAGCCTTCTGACGCGAAACCTCACTGTTCTGACTATCGTTGGAGCCGTGTTGTACCCACTCAGTGGGCACGTCCATCTATCTTCAGACGGTGTGGGATTACACCTGTGTGTTACAGAGTAGGGATTTATCCCTTCTCGTTGCTCAGCATAGCACATGGTGGTCCAGGGAGTAGGTCGGGTCAGCTTGACCATGTAGGCTACATATGTGGCGCATATGGTAGCACATGGGGGCAGCCATCTGTGGGGTCAGAGATTGTGTTGTACCAACTCAGTTGGCACAGTCTGCTGGACTGCCAAGATGAAGGGGAATCGCACGGGTTGGCGATCGGCAGGGACTGCCTACCGGAGATTAGTGCTTGTACTCTCTGTGCATCTTATCTCGCCTGAGCGGGACGCGGAGACCAAGTATGAAATCCGGATCCTATCTCACTAAAAGAGTGTCTACTCTTTCGGACTGTTTAATGGATTTTTCAGTCAGATAAAATAGTGAGAAAAAGAATCTTTCTTAAGTCCTGATTGATTCTTAACATTGATACTGACCTTGCTGTTCTTGCATTGTTGTAGATACCTGCAGCAACGAACACCATGAACTTCAATGTGCGATCCCTACTGGAAAGGGAGAAGTTTGCAGGGCCGAACTTCTCTGACTGGTTTGGACACCTTAAGATTATTCTTAAGGCAGAGAGGAAACTGTATGTCCTCGAGACGGCGATACCGCCTCAGCCCGCTCCGAACGCCGCAAGGGCGGTTCGGGAAGCCTATGAAAAGCACGTCAATGATAGCATTGATGTCGCTTGCCTAATGTTAGCGTCTATGACGCCACCGCTGCAGCGTCAGCATGAGGATATGTCTGCTATAGACATGATAGCAAACCTCAAGATGCTGTATGCTGCACAGGCGAGGACTGAACGCTATAATTTGACGAAGCTCTTCTTTCAGAGCAAACTGGCTGAAGGGAGCCCAGTAGGAGCTCACGTGCTCAAGATGATTGGGCACAAGGAAGCTCTAGAGAAACTGGGGCATACCATCAACCAGGAGCTTGCTGTGGATATTATTCTGCAGTCTCTCCCGCCTTCATTCGACGCGTTCATTATTAATTTTAATATGAACAAAATCGATTGTACTCCGGCAGAGCTGCTGAATATGCTCCTCACTACTGAGGAGACTCTGAAGGGAAAGCCTTCGACCTCTGTCTTAATGGTTCCTTCCAGGAACAAGAAGAAGGGGAAGAAGGGCAAAGCCCCTGTCAAGAGCTACAGCAAGGCTCTGAAGTAGAAGGTGAAGCGGTCCAAGGAATACAGGTGTTTCCATTGTGGCCAGCTAGGTCACTGGAAAAAGGACTGTAAAGCGCTCCAAGGAGATAAGAGGGGAAGCTTCGCTTCTGGCTCAGGTATTTATGTGACTGAGGTCATGTTTTCTTCTTCTATATCATGGGTGTTGGACACTGCATGTGGAGTTCACATTTGTTCAAATGTGCAGGAACTCAAGAGAAGAAGACAGGTGGGACAGCATGAGGTGGACCTACGCGTTGGAAACGGGGCACGGGTTGCTGCTGTTGCTGTAGGAGACTATTTCATTTCTTTACCATCTGGAATTGTATTGGAACTAGACAATTGTTACTTTGTTCCCAGCATTACTAAGAATATTATCTCCATTCCTGCTCTTGTCAGGAAAGGATTTTCCTTTGAATGCAATATTTCAAAGTGTGTTTTATCTTATGATAATATTGTTTATGCAACTGGTTCAATTAACAATGGGTTATACATGTTGGACATGGAATGTTCTATACAGAAAATTGATATTAAGAAAGCCAAGAATGCTGATGACAGCACCTTGCTATGGCATAGTCGTTTAGGCCATATTAACGAGAAACGCATTAAGCGGTTGCATGATCATGGACTGCTGGGATCATTCTCCTGTGAGGAGATTGATACATGCAAGGCTTGTTTAATGGGTAAAATGACGAAGTCACCTTTTCCTCACAAAGGTCAAAGGGCTTCAGGTTTACTTGACCTTATACACAGTGATGTGTGTGGGCCATTTAGTAAACATGCCAGAGGTGGCTATCAGTACTTCATTACCTTTACTGATGATTTCAGTAGATATGGGTATGTCTATTTAATGAGACATAAAAGTGAATCTTTTGACAAGTTCAAAGAGTTCAAGCATGAAGTACAAAATCAGCTAGGCCGAAATATCAAGGCACTTCGCTCAGATCGAGGTGGAGAATACCTAAGTCATGCGTTTACTGACTATTTAAAGGAGTGTGGGATTATCTCACAGCTCACTCCGCCAGGAACACCGCAATGGAATGGTGTGTCCGAGAGGAGAAATAGAACGTTACTTGATATGGTTCGTTCTATGATGAGTCAGGCTACTCTTCCATATTCCTTTTGGGGTTTTGCACTGGAAACAGCTGCAAAAGTACTAAACCGAGTGCCATCCAAGGCCGTTTCTAAGACCCCATATGAATTATGGTATGGGAAACAGCCGAGCTTGACATTTATCAGGATCTGGGGCTGCGAGGCTTATGTCAAAAAGCTCGCCTCTGGGAAACTAGAGAGCAGATCTGACAAATGTATCTTTGTCGGTTACCCTAAGGAAACTAAGGGTTATTATTTCTTCGATCCCAAAGAGAACAAGGTATTTGTTGCTCGGACGGCCATATTTCTTGAGAAGGAGTTTCTTCTGCAAGAGGCCAGTGGGAGAGAAATAAAGCTGGATGAGAATCCAGAGGAAGGACAAAGTGATCAAGCACAGTTGGATGAGCCTGAGCCGGTAGATCAGGATATTGAACAACCTGAGGCTCAAATATCACGGGAACCGCGAAGATCGGGAAGGATTCGTCGACAGCCTGAGCGCTATGACGGAGTCTACATCATTGATAATGATGAACCCCTCACTTATGCGGATGCGGTCAGTGGACCGGAGTCAGCGAGATGGCTTGAAGCTATGCGCGCCGAGATGGACTCCATGTCAGATAACCAAGTCTGGGATTTGGTTGATCCGCCTCCGGGAGTAATCCCTATAGGCTGTAAATGGATCTTCAAGAAGAAGATTGACATGGATGGTAACGTAGTTACCTATAAAGGCAGGCTAGTTGCGAAAGGTTTCAAACAAATCTACGGGATAGATTATGATGAAACTTTCTCACCTGTAGCTATGTTTAAGTCTATTCGGATTCTTTTCGCGATAGCTGCATATTATGATTATGAGATTTGGCAAATGGATGTGAAAACAGCTTTCCTGAATGGAAATCTGGATGAGGATGTGTACATGACACAACCAGAAGGTTTCACTGATCCATCAGATCGTCATAAGATATGCAAGTTAAAGAAGTCTATTTATGGACTTGAGCAGGCATCAAGAAGCTGGAACATTCATTTTGATGAATCAGTCACTGAATTTGGTTTCATCAAGAACGAGGATGACCCGTGTGTATATAAGAGGTTTAGTGGGAGCGTGATTACTTTCCTAGTCCTCTACGTCGATGATATCTTGATCATTGGAAACGACATTCCTGAAATGCATGCGGTTAAGGCATGGTTAAGGAAATGTTTCCAAATGAAAGATCTAGGAGAAGCAGCCTATGTGTTAGGTGTGAAGATCTACAGGGATAGATCTAAGAGGCTTCTCGGGTTGTGCCAGAGTACTTACATCAATAAAGTCCTGGAGAGATTTCATTTAGAGAATTCTAAACGAGGATATCTTCCAGTCAGACATGGTCTGAATCTTTCGAAGAGTCAGTGTCCACAAACACAGACTGAGAAAGATGAAATGGACAATACGCCTTATGCTTTGGCTATTGGATCCATTATGTATGCGATGTTGTGTACTCGCCCAGACGTTGCTTACGGGTTAAGCGTGACCAGTCGGTTCCAAAGTAATCCAGGTGAGGCACACTAGATTGCAGTCAAGAACATCTTAAAATATCTGCGGAGGACCAAAGATATGTTCTTGATATATGGTGGTCAGGAAGAACTCAGTATTGAAGGATATACTGATGCTTCGTTCCAGTCTGACCAGGATGATTTCCGATCGCAATCAGGCTATGTTTTTAGCTTGAATGGAGGAGCAGTGGTGTGGAAGAGTTTCAAACAGTCAACTGTTGCTGATTCCACAACAGAAGCCGAGTATGTTGCAGCCTCGGAAGCATCCAAGGAGGCAGTGTGGATTCGTAAGTTCGTGAGAGAACTTGGTGTTGTTCCTTCGAGTGCAGATCCTTTGGTTATCTTCTGTGATAACACTGGGGCAATCGCACAAGCAAAGGAACCACGGTCGCACCAGAAGTCCAAGCACATACAGAGACGGTTTCACTTGATCAGGGAGATCATAGATCGCGGCGAGATCAAAGTCTGCAAGGTTCATACAGATGACAATCTGGCAGACCCGCTTACCAAGCCTCTGGCGCAGCAGAAGCATGAGAAGCACTGTAATAACATGGGTTTGAGATTTCTCAACCATTAGATTAAGTGCAAGTGGGAGATTGTTGGGGTATGCCCTTAAGCCTATTGTTTGAGGCCTTGGGAATGTATCAGTATCATGTAACAAACTCTTATGTTTATAAAGGCATGGTTGTTATTCAGGTTGTTACCTTGTCTGCTGTAATAAGTGTACTTCTGAATAATGTCTCAAAGCTGTTCAGCTAGGCTGACATGCAGTAAAGTCCTTAGTCGAGATATCTTGGTGAACATGAGACAGCCTTGATATGATTGAGACTAATATGTGTTCTAATCTTATAGGATGCTTTGAGCATGGAATAAGATGTAGACTCATGGGTACATTGGATGTACTGGACAGACCCTACTAGGATATTCAATTGTTTGTCACAATGTGAATATTCCTTGATTGCGACAAGTGGCACATTTCCTCTGACTTGAGATCACTTGTGTTTCTAAATGATGATTGTCATTGTTTTGAGGTAGTTCAATATCATTTGAAACATAATGATTATAGACTATCTTGGATAATGAACTTGAGTCAGGTTAGGGCACTAGTGATAGACAAAGGATTGCCGTCTCCTTGTTTAAGGAGTGTGATGTTCTTAAGGGGTCCCCTGGATGAGATGATTTAGAAAGTGTATAGCCATACCCAGGTGACAGTGATCATCTGATCTAATCATGCTCATCATATTGGAGTTACAAGCTTGACACGCTTGTCCAATAAGAACATCCAGTGGCAAAGGACATATGTATGCCTAGTGAAGTTGATTCACACTTGTGCTATTTTTGGGTGTAGTCTTGGAAGACTCTTTCCTTTATATCGGGAGACAGTGATGTGTTGCTAGATACCCCTCACTGATCGTGATAACGTGAGTTATCGTTACCGACATTTAAAGGAAACCCTTAGGGTCGCACAATTTGATGATATGGCTTACTTAAGTCAGATCGTGTGGACTGAATTGTTTGAGTTTAGTTTAAAGGGATTTAATCTCTGATTGTAAGTGAGATCTGGTCTGATCATGTTTGATTGATTGGGGCTTGAGATCGGTAAGCTTCGATTGAGAGATTGGATGCTAGATCGATGAGATCAAGAGCATCAAGAGATCAACGGTTAGATCTGGAGCCTTAGGGTTTAATTTAGATCTCGACTAGATTGCTTGGCTTGGTTCTTAAACCGAACCAAAATTGAACCGGCTCATTAAAGAGCGCTTGGTTCAAATAGAGAACAATTTACGATTGGGAAATGTTCATGGTCGCATGAAGAAGTGGCTTACTATTTTTAGAAGCCATGTTCACACGTCTCATGTCGCCACTTGCGCTCTCCTATTCTTGCTCTCGCCCCTTCCTCTCGTCACAAGAAGTATTCTCGTGTGGTGAAGGCGGACGAGGAGTAGAAGAAGTTTTTCGCCAAGCAGGTCATCTCATCTCCCTTCACGGATTGGGACTCTTGGAGAGCTTTGCTAGCACAAAGATCGACAAGGAGAAAGTCTTTCTCATCTTGTGTGCGTCATCTCTGGAGGAAAGCCATTTCGCTTTCTGCTTCCAAGACGCCATCTAGAAATGGCATCGGTATGATTTCTTTCTTGCATACAAAAGATTTAATGTTGATTATATAAGATGCATTCGATCCCTAGAAACCCCTTCCGCTGAATTCCATATGCGCCTATTAGGGTTTCACCGCCCCTCTTGGGGACTTACAAGGGGCCCCCCTGGATGAGGTGATTGAGAAAGTGTATGGCCATACCCAGGTGACTATGTTCATCTGATCTAATCATGCTCATCATATTGGAGTTACAGGCTTGACACGCTTGTCCAATAAGAACATCCAGTGGCAAAGGAAACATGTATGCCTAGTGAAGTGGATTCACACTTGTGCTGTGGTTTGGGTGTAGTCTTGGAAGACTCTTTCCTTTATATCGGGAGACAGTGATGTGTTGCTAGATACCCCTCACTGATCGTGATAACATAAGTTATCGTTACCGACATTTAAAGGAACCCTCAAGGTCGCACAATTTGATGATATGGCTTACTTAAGTCAGATCGTGTGGTCTGAATTGTTTTGGTTCAGTTTAAAGGAGTTTAAACTCTGATTGTAAGTGAGATCTGGTCTGATCATGTTTGATTGATTAGGGCTTGAGATCGGTAAGCTTCGATCGAGAGTATTGATGCTAGATCGGTGAGATCAAAAGCATCAAGAGATCAACGGTTAGATCTTGAACCATTGGTTCAATGAGATCTAGGCCAAGGCTTGGGCTGGTTTGATTTGGTCTTTGAACCAAATGCATCTAAACCGAATTGATTTGAACCGGTTCACTTATGTGAATGTATGGTTCAAAGGCAAGAGGAGTTTTCGATGGTTTAAGAGGAGGTTTTAAGTGAACTTAAAACTTGCTATTTTGGGAAGGCGTTTTGCTAGAGGAAAACGCTCCCACGTTCGAACGCCTCTCTAGCCTCTTCCTCTCTCGTCTTGGGTGCTCTTCACGCCAAGAGGTGAATTCGGCCTGCAAGGTCCTCTCTCTCAATCTCCTTCACGCGACAAGGGGCACTTGGAGATCCTTGCTAGCACAAGGAGCGACAAGAAGAAAGCTACTTCTCATCTTGTGTGCGTATCTTGTGGAGGAGACCCCTTTCGATCTCTTCTTCCAAGACGCCATTCGAACTAATAGCTATGGTATGAATCCTTTTCATCTATATAAGATGTTGATGTTGATCATATGGCATGCAAAAGATCTTTAGGAAACCCTTACTTCCTTGCGAAAATCTTATATGCGCCTCCCATAGGGTTTCGGCCCCCTTTGGTTTAGGGGTTCTTCAATTGGTATCAGAGCATGGTTTTCGCATGTTCATATGATTGCTTTTGCTTGTTGTGATCCGGGTATGCTAATACATGTTATAGATCTATATTGAAGTTTCATTAAGTTTGCGCATGTTACCTTAGATACAAGTATCTAGTTGCGCATGTTAATTTAGATGAAAGCTTCTTACTTTGTTGCGCATGTTGTAAGTTGTTTTTACCTAAAAACTTGTAACATCTTGCGCGCTCCATCTAGATCTATAAGCGCCTACTTTAAACCCTTAGACGGGTTGATAGGGTTGAAGTCACAGTCTAGTCTAGATCCAAATAGTCTGATCAGACCATCTGACAGCCTAGATGGGTCGACCAGATGGCACCTGTGCGCAAGCACGAGGTGGCTATAGGTCGACTGCAGACAGGCGTGTAGCGAGGTCTGGTTGAGACAATCAGTGAACACACATGAGTTAGGCCCGGGGTCACACCCGCTTGCCAGAACTCATGAGGGTTGTTCAGCCCAGCGCATGCATCGTTGACCATTGGGTCGACTCAAGTCAGTTAGGACTTGGTGCATGCAAGGGCAGTGGATCTGACTAGACATGATGAGTGGATCCCTATTAATGGACCGTTGTAAGGTAGTAGGGCACATAAGAAAAATAAAATTGATACCAAGGGGTTTTCAAAATTTTATTTTGTTATTGGATCACATGATGAATGAATACCATGATGTATGTCTATTTCATCTTATGTGGGTTGCCCTTTTAATGTGTGCTGTGCTGGGGCCTGCGTGCCTGGATTAAAACAAAAATGTAAATTATTATATTTGTGATCTGTGCATCACATTTTAATTAATTTATTGTGTAATTGACCTGCGAGTCAATCTTGTCTAGATAGATTAAATTGTACTTTTAATCAGACAAGAGCACAGAGCACACTTGGCAGAGGCGCATGCAGCAGAGGCTTGACTAGGTGGGAGGTCTAGGGTTCGACCCTATGACAGGCGCATTAACCTGGTGGGCGCACCTTAGCTGCAATGGGCGCTTGGGCCCTGGTCTGGGCCAGATGAGATGCAGATAACTCATGAAAAGCTCAAGTGAAGACTTAAGTTATCTTAAGGTCTTACCTAGGCTTAATGGGCGTTTACCACATAAGATCACCATGCTTTCTTTTATTGTTTAAATAATTAGAATTGCATGCTTTATTTATCTTCTGCTATCACCATAGGGTTTGCATGATAGTTAAGAAGATAAAAGACCGTTAAAATCCAACGCAAAATATCAAGCACGTAAGACTTCTGACGCGAAACCTCACTGTTCTGACTATCGTTGGGGCCGTGTTGTACCCACTCAGTGGGCCCATCTATCTTCAGACGGTGTGTGATTTCACCTGCGTGTTACAGAGAAGGGATTTATCGCTTCTCGTTGCTCAGCATAGCACGTGGTGGTCCAGGGTGTAGGTCAGGTCAGCTTGACCATGTAGGCTACATATGGGGCATATGTTAGCTATATGGAGGCAGCCATCTGTGGGATCAGAGACTGTGTTGTACCAACTCAGTTGGCACAGTCTGCTGGATTGCCCAGATGAAGGGGAATCGCACGGGTTGGCGATTGGCAGGGACTGCCTACCAGAAATTAGTGCTTGTACTCTCCGTGCATCTTATCTCGCCTGAGCGGGACGCGGAGACCAAGTATGAAATCTAGATCCCATCTCACTAAAAGAGTGTTACTCTTTCGGACTGTTTTTATGGATTTTTCAGTCAGATAAAATAGTGAGAAAAGAATCATTCTTAAGTCCTGGATTGATTCTAAACATTGATACTGAGCTTGCTGTTCTTGCATTGTTGTAGATTCCTGCAGCAACGAACACCATGAGCTTCAATGTGCGATCCCTACTGGAAAGGGAGAAGTTTGCTGGGCCAAACTTCTCAGACTGGTACGTACACCTTAAGATTGTTCTTAAGGCTGAGAGGAAACTGTATGTCCTCGAGACGGCTATACCGCCTCAACCCGCTCTGAACGCCGCAAGGGCGGTTCGGGAAGCCTATGAAAAGCATGTCAATGATAGCATTGATGTCGCTTGCCTGATGCTAGCGTCTATGACGCCACAGCTTCAGCGTCAGCATGAGGATATGTCTGCTATAGAAATTATAGCAAACCTCAAGATGTTGTATGCTGCACAGGCGAGGACTGAACGCTATAATTTGACCAAGCTTTTCTTTTAGAGCAAACTGACTGAAGGGAGTCCAGTGGGAGCTCATGTGCTCAAGATGATTGGGCACAAAGAGGCTCTAGAGAAACTGGGGCATACCATCAATCAGGAGCTTGCTGTAGACATTATTCTGCAGTCTCTCCCGGCCTCTTTCGATCCGTTCATTATTAATTTTAATATGAACAAGATCGACTGTACTCCGGCAGAGTTGCTGAATATGCTCTTGACTACAGAGGAGACTCTAAAGGGAAAGCCTTCAACCTCTGTCTTGATGTTTCCTTCCAGGAACAAGAAGAAGGGGAAGAAGGGCAAAGCCCCTGTCAAGAACTACAACAAGGCTCTGAAACAAAAGGTTAAGCGGTCGAAGGAATACAGATGTTTCCATTGTGGCCAGCTAGGTCACTAGAAAAAGGACTGTAAAGCGCTCCAAGGAGACAAGAAGGGAAGCATCGCTTCTGGCTCAGGTATTTTTGTGACTGAAGTCATGATATCTTCTTCTTCTATATCATGGGTGTTGGACACTGCATGTGGAGTTCACATTTGTTCAAATGTACAGGAACTCAAGAGAAGAAGACAGGTGGGACAGCATGAGGTGGACCTACGAGTTGGAAACGGGGCACGGGTTGCTGCTGTTGCTGTAGGAGAATATCACATCTCATTACCATCTGGACTTGTATTAGAACTGAACAATTGTTACTTTGTACCAAGCATTTCGAAAAATATTATCTCTATTCCTGCTCTTGTCAGGAAAGGGTTTTCCTTTGAATGCAAGACTTCAAAGTGTTATCTTTCTCTTGATAATATTGTTTATGCTACTGGGTCAATTAACAATGGGTTATTCATGTTGGACATGGAATGTTCTATACAAAACATTGATAATAAGAAAGCCAAGTATGCTGATGACAGCACCTTGCTATGGCATAGTCGTTTAGGCCATATTAACAAGAAACGCATTAAGCGGTTGCATGATCATGGACTGCTGGGATCATTCTCCTATGAGGAGATTGATACATGCAAAGCTTGTTTAATGGGCAAAATGACGAAGGCTCCTTTTCCTCACAAAGGTCAAAGGGCTTCAGGTTTACTTGACCTTATACACAGTGATGTGTGTGGGCCATTTAGTAAACATGGCAGAGGTGGCTATTCATACTTCATTACCTTTACTGATGATTTCAGTAGATATGGGTATGTCTATCTAATGAGACATAAGAGTGAATCTTTTGACAAGTTCAAAGAGTTCAAAAATGAAGTACAGAATCAGCTAGGCCGAAATATCAAGGCACTTCGCTCAGATCGAGGTGGAGAATACCTAAGTCGAGAGTTTACTGACTATCTGAAGGAGTGTGGGATTATCTCACAGCTCACTCCACCAGGAACACCACAATGGAATGGTGTGTCCGAGAGGAGGAACAGAACCTTACTGGATATGGTTCGTTCTATGATGAGTCAGGCTACTCTACCTTACTCCTTTTGGGGATTTGCACTGGAAACAGCTGCAAAGGTACTAAACCGAGTGCCATCCAAGGCAGTTTCAAAGACTCCATATGAGTTATGGTATGGGAAACAGCCGAGCTTGACATTTATTAAGATCTGGGGTTGCGAGGCTTATGTCAAAAAGCTCGCCTCTGGGAAACTAGAGAGCAAATTTGAGAAATGCATCTTTGTCGGTTACCCTAAGGAAACTAAGGGTTATTATTTCTACGATCCCAAAGAGAACAAAGTATTTGTTGCTCAGACGGCAATTTTTCTTGAGAAGGAATTTCTTCTGCAAGAAGCCAGTGGGAGAGAAATAAAGCTGGATGAGAATCCAGAGGAAGGACAAAGTAGTCAAGCACAGTTGGATGAGCCTGAGTCAGTAGAACAGGTTATTGAACAACCTGAGGCTCAGATATCACGGGAACCGTGAAGATCAGGAAGGATCCGTCGACAGCCTGAGCGCTATGACGGAGTCTACATCATTGATCATGATGAACCCCTCACTTATGCGGATGCGGTCAGTGGACCGGAGTCAGCTAGATGGCTTGAAGCTATGCGAGCCGAGATGGACTCCATGTCAGATAATCAAGTCTGGGATTTGGTTGATCCGCCTCCGGGAGTAATCCCTATAGGCTGTAAATGGATCTTCAAGAAGAAGATTGACATGGATGGTAACGTAGTTACCTATAAAGGCAGGCTAGTTGCGAAAGGTTTCAAACAAATCTACGGGATAGATTATGATGAAACTTTCTCTCCTGTAGCCATGTTCAAGTCTATTCGGATTATTCTTGCGATAGCAGCATATTACGATTATGTGATCTGGCAAATGGATGTGAAGACTGCTTTCCTTAATGGAAAACTGGATGAGGATGTGTATATGACACAACCTGAAGGTTTCACTAATCCATCAGATCGTCATAAAATATGCAAGTTAAAGAAGTCCATTTATGGACTTAAGCAAGCATCTAGAAGCTGGAATATTCGTTTTGATGAATCAATCTGTGAATTTGGTTTCATCAAGAATGAAGATGACCCGTGTGTATATAAGAGGTTTAGTGGGAGCGTGATTACATTCCTAGTCCTCTACGTCGATGATATCTTAATCATTGGAAACGATATTCCTGAGCTGCATGCTGTTAAAGCATGGTTAAGAAAATGTTTCCAGATGAAAGATTTAGGAGAAGCAGCCTATGTCTTAGGTGTGAAGATCTACAGAGATAGATCTAAGAGGCTTCTTGGGCTGTGCCAGAGTACTTACATCGATAAAGTCCTGGAGAGATTTCATTTAGAGAATTCTAAAAGGGGATATCTTCCAGTCAGACATGGTCTGAATCTTTCAAAGAGTCAGTGTCCACAAACACAGACTGAGAAAGATGAAATGGACAAAACACCTTATGCTTCGGCTATTGGGTCCATTATGTATGCGATGTTGTGTACTCGCCCAGACGTCGCTTACGGGTTAAGCGTGACCAGTCGATTCCAAAGTAATCCAGGTCAGGCACACTGGATTGCAGTCAAGAACCTTTTAAAATATCTGCGGAGGACCAAAGATATGTTCTTGGTGTATGGTGGTCAGGAAGAACTCAGTATTGAAGGATATACTGACGCTTCGTTCCAATCTGACCAGGATGATTTCTGATCGCAATCAGGCTATGTATTTAGCTTGAATGGAGGTGCAGTGGTGTGGAAAAGTTTCAAACAATCTATCGTTGCTGATTCCACAACAGAAGCCGAGTATGTTGCAGCCTCGGAAGCATCTAAGGAGGCAGTATGGATTCGCAAGTTCGTTCAGGAACTTGGTGTTGTTCCTTCGAGTGCAGATCCTTTGGTTATCTTCTGTGATAACACTGGAGCAATCGCACAAGCAAAGGAACCACGGTCGCACCAGAAGTCCAAGCACATACAGAGACGGTTTCACTTGATCCGGGAGATCATTGATCGAGGTGAGCTCAAAGTCTGCAAGGTTCATACAGATGACAATCTGGCTGACCCACTTACAAAGCCTCTGGCGCAGCAGAAGCATGAGCAGTACTGTAATAATATGGGTTTGAGATTTCTCAACCATTAGATTAAGTGCAAGTGGGAGATTGTTGGGGTATGCCCTTAAGGCTAATGTTTGAGGCCTTGGGATTATATCAGAATCATGTATAAACTCTTATGTTTATAAAGGCAATGGTTGTTATTCAGTTTGTTACATTGTCTGCTGCAATAAGTGTGCTTCTAAATAATGTCTCAATGCTGTTCAGCTTGGCTGACATGCTGTAATGTCCTTAGTCGAGATATCTTGGTGAACATGAGACAGCCTTGATATGATTGAGACTAATATGTGTTCTAATCTTATAGGATGCTTCGAGCATGGAATAAGATGTAGACTCATGGGTACATTGGATGTACTGGACAGACCCTACTAGGATATTCAATTGCTTATCACAATGTGAATAATCCTTGTTTGCAACAAGTGGCACATGTCCTCTGACTTGAGATCACTTGTGTTTCTAAAATGATGATTGTCATTGTTTTGAGGTAGTTCAATATCATTTGAAACATAATGGTTATAGACTATCTTGGATAATGATCATGAGTCAGGTTAGGACACTAGTGATAGATATAGGATTGCCGTCTCCTTGTTTGGAGTGTGATGTTCTAAAGGGGCCCCCCTGGATGAGGTGATTGAGAAAGAGTATGGCCATACCCAGGTGACTATATTCATCTGATCTAATCATGCTCATCATATTGGAGTTACAGGCTTGACACACTTGTCCAATAAGAACATCCAGTGGCAAAGGAAACATGTATGCCTAGTGAAGTGGATTCACACTTGTGCTGTGGTTTGGGTGTAGTCTTGGAAGACTCTTTCCTTTATATCGGGAGACAGTGATGTGTTGCTAGATACCCCTCACTGATCGTGATAACATAAGTTATCGTTACCGACATTTAAAGGAACCCTCAGGGTCGCACAATTTGATGATATGGCTTACTTAAGTCAGATCGTGTGGACTGAATTGTTTTGGTTCAGTTTAAAGGAGTTTAAACTCTGATTGTAAGTGAGATCTAGTCTGATCATGTTTGATTGATTAGGGCTTGAGATCGGTAAGCTTCGATCGAGAGTATTGATGCTAGATCGGTGAGATCAAAAGCATCAAGAGATCAACGGTTAGATCTTGAACCATTGGTTCAATGAGATCTAGGCCAAGGCTTGGGCTGGTTTGATTTGGTCTTTGAACCAAATGCATCTAAACCGAATTGATTTGAACTGGTTCACTTATGTGAACGTATGGTTCAAAGGCAAGAGGAGTTTTCGATGGTTTAAGAGGAGGTTTTAAGTGAACTTAAAACTTGCTATTTTGGGAAGGCGTTTTGCTAGAGGAAAACGCTCCCACGTTCGAACGCCTCTCTAGCCTCTTCCTCTCTCGTCTTGGGTGCTCTTCACGCCAAGAGGTGAATTCGGCCAGCAAGGTCCTCTCTCTCAATCTCCTTCACGCGACAACGGGCACTTGGAGATCCTTGCTAGCACAAGGAGCGACAAGATGAAAGCTACTTCTCATCTTGTGTGCGCATCTTGTGGAGGAGACCCCTTTCGATCTCTTCTTCCAAGACGCCATTCGAACTAATAGCTATGGTATGAATCCTTTTCATCTATATAAGATGTTGATGTTGATCATATGGCATGCAAAAGATCTTTAGGAAACCCTTACTTCCTTGCGAAAATCTTATATGCGCCTCCCATAGGGTTTCGGCCCCCTTTGGTTTAGGGGTTCTTCACCACAGTACTGTAATATTCATTATGGCCCTACCGTAATTTCGTTTGAAGCTCCAATCTATGTGAAATTTGACATGTAATCTTCTCTTTGGGATTTTGTCAATGCAATTGAATTACTCGAAAATGCCTTAAAATGATACCTTTTTACCTGAAAATGATCAAAAACCAAAAAAGGTGTAGATTTCATAATATTTGATAAATAAGGCATAAAAATAAGCAAAAGAGCATGAATATGACAAAAAAAGACTTATCAAATGATACAAAATATACTATGAATTTTCGTGTCATCAAATACATAAGGCTCAAACTTTGCTTGTCCTCGAGCAAAATCAAAAATTGATTATAGGAATAAACTTTCTTATGAAGAGTAAACTTCTAAAATATAATCACTAATGAAAAATCTCACCAAATGCTACATAGAATTTCAAATAAACATATCATCTTCTAAATTCAATCCTCAAGATCTACAAATTAATCAAATAAAATTTCACAACTCGTGTAATAAATAGAATTTTAATCTCAAGATTTATCCTAGTTTTAGTTCAAACCCACCATACTTTTGTTTACAGGAATAGGATTTCCAAAATCTTTTTCCACTCATAAGTTTTTAAGTTCCTCCCTTTTTTGTATCATTCACATTCTCTAATTCGATTACCACCTTTTTTTTCTGATGACGACGAATTTAGAGTACACTAATCACATAACCAATGCAATAGAACTCATATCTCTTTGCTTGGAAGAATCTTACACGAGATAGCGGAGTTAATGTGAAACGATTTCTCTCCATGGCATGTACCCACATAGATACATACTTTTTTGCTTGGACTTCAACTCTTAACTTCGGTACCACCGCAAATCAACATAGTGCCAAGACGAGGAGCCATTCTCTTGATTTTTTTTCATCATTTTTTTTATTTTGACTTCAACTCATGTCTTTGGTACCACTGCCAATTTTGTGCAGTGACAAGTAAGGGTGTCAAAACTCTCTATATTGGATCATGGAATCTTTCTTCCCAACAAATAGAAAATAGGTTGAACATCAACTAAGTTAACCCACCGATATCAACTCAAAAATCATACTCATATGCTTGTTTTATTTAAAGAAGTAGCTCCACTCTTGGATCATATTCATCAAACAATACATCTACCGAAAATCTCATGCATCAATCAATGCAAAATTCGAATAGGCAGGTATATATTAAAGAAATAAATTCATCACAATAGGTCTATCCCTAATCACAGGCATAAACATATTCATTATTAAGAAAGTCAGATTGTCAACAGAAATTTCTCAAAAACATACCACACCACAAGATTAAAGCATATAACCACAACAAGAGGAGAACGCATATATCAAGTTTAAAGTCACAAAATCATCATGAATCATCATGCACCTACACAGGTGTTAGTGTTTATGCCCTAGGACCTCAAGATGGTCCATTGGGAAATGTGTATCACATCTTGTTGATAGATGAGATATCCTGGCATTGTCGTTGTTATGTAGGTTTGTACATCTATGCATATGTACATTTATATATACAATGTCCCTAAGAGATAGATTTTATCTAGCCTCTGTGTTCATCCCTGGTCGAGAATCATAGTGGATATGGGACAGCTAGGATTCACTTGAGACTGGTATATGTGCTGGTTGAGCACGGGTTGCTAACGCAGGCATATGGGTGTATCAAGGGAGATATACTGGACTCAATGTGCCAATAGAGGATTTGCCCCTTCCCTGTGGGGAAGCTTGATTGTCCATGGTGCCCCTATATGGATGACTGAAAGTGTATGGCCATACCCAGGTGATAACTTGATTTAGTCATGCCATAATATTGGGATTAACAAGTGTGACACACTTGCCCAATCTGGACATCAGTTGGCAAAAGGACAAAGCTGCACTTTTACTTTGTCGCAGTTTTAGGGGATGTCAATGATGACTCCATTCTGATGACTTGAGTAGCAATGATGTACTGCTAGGTGTCACTCATTGTTTGTGATGATTTAGTCATCACTTCCAATGTCTAAAGAACCTACAGGGCCGAACACCTAGACATTAGAGATTCCATACTAATTGGTTAGCCTCTGATCGAATCATTGTATGATTCAGATCATTTTGGGGAACTAATGAATTGAGACTTTTACAGAGGAGATGATATTTTATTTTTGTTCATGTTTGACCACTAGTTGACTCTAGTGGACCACGTTTGACCTCTGTTGACCCGTGTTGTCAAAATGAGTCAAACAAGTGTCTTGGTGCAAGTTTGGACATGGCAATTTTGTCACATGAATAAAATAAAATTATTAATTGGTAAGAGAATTTTTCTCTTGGCTAATTAGCAGGCTTGGGCGCAATTTACAATTAATAGCATATGCGAGGATTCGAACCCGTGACGTTGAACTGGTTAATTGTTAATAGGCGCCTATACTTATCCCACATGGGAAAAATCTCCAAAGTGTATCTGGCTCTGCTATTATGAATAGAGAGGCCTACCTGGGAGATTTTTGCACCAGACTCTTCTCTTATCTCTTATTGTTGCCTCCCTTCTGTTGCTTGGTGTGAGGGTTTTCGAGGTGAGAACAATAAAAGATTTTGCACTAAGGGTTGAGACAAGTGGTAGTGCTACCCACTTCTTGTCGTCAATGTTCCCCCTTCTCCTTGGCATTGGCACAAGTTGAGAAGATCAAGAGGTGTGGATCTCCTCTCCTGATGCTAGCACGTGCGTGGAGCGGAGGAATCTCGAGATAGTCCGTGTGTGCACAATTGTAGAGGACGGATACCTGTGCGTCTTCGTCATCGACTGCTTATAAAGGTGCTTGATAAGGTATTACTCTTCACATCCTTCGATTTTCTCTCGTAAGGGATCCTTGTTTTTCTGGAATTTTGTTTCGGACCTCCACTTCCGCTGTGTTTAAAGTTTTTCTGAGGTCCGGGGATTCCCAACAGTGGTATTAGAGCAATCTTACGAGGCTAGTAGGTGTCCTTTCTACATGTGCAGCCCCATGTCATGAAAATTATTTTCAAATATTTTTT
Organism: Costus lasius; assembly: GCA_027563935.2. NCBI lineage: Eukaryota > Viridiplantae > Streptophyta > Magnoliopsida > Zingiberales > Costaceae > Costus > Costus lasius. The sequence continues at coordinate 55,230,158 of CM050454.1, read as the reverse complement.
TACCATGAATTTTCTATTGAAAATTAATTTCTGAACTTTTTGCCTCCTATGTCTTTCTTGTTTTGATTTCCTTCACATATGGGATAGACCCTAATGTGGAAGGAATTTCCCTCCTTGCGCTCATGGGATAGACCCATGGCGCAAGACCCATAGGAGATTATGCAGGGCATGGATTGGGCGATTGCCCTAATCTCTATGTGGTAAGCATTGCAAGGGGCAGGTACCCTTTGTAGATTCCTGAGAGGGACAAAACCCAAAGAATAGGTCATGAGGAGTCGCTGAAAAATTTAGAAAAAGGTTTATGAAAAACTGAATGTGATTACTATTTGGTTTTTGTATAGCATGTAGAATTGTATGAGTAATTGATTTGTTCATTTATGTTGTGATCAAAGTCAAGCCCTATTGTCATGCCGGTGATGTATCAATGTGAGGCCTGCATGTTGGTGTATATGCCCTAGGACCTAGTTTTGGTCCATCTTTGTACTACTTGACTCTGATATTCATATATATATCTTTCTGGCATTGTCGTTATCATTGTTTGTCTACACCTGCGATTGTGAACTTACATGATAATGCCCCTGGAGACAGATTAGATCTGTGCTCAAATGATTGTCCCCAGTCAATGTACCTGAGTGGATATGGGACACCTCTGGTACTTGTGAGACTAGTATATGGGCTGGTTAGGCACGAGGTGCTAACGCAGACATATGGGTATATCAGTGGTGGATATACTGGACCGACCCGCTGTGAGGCTATGACTTGGTGTCATGAGTTATCCTCACAAGTAATAGGAGATGCATTGATCCCTTGACTTGATGTCATTGGCCATTCTATATGGTTAGGGATTTGCTTTGATACAACCTAACACCTGGCCGTAGTTGGGAGGTCATAACGGTTGTCATTGAGCATGTCACGACCCATATGAGAAGGTCAATGGACAGACATAGGATTTGCCCCTTCCTTAGGGAAGCATGATATCCATGGAGCTCCTCTATGGTTCTATGACTGAGAGTGTATGGCCATACCCAGGTGAGAACCTGTTTTAGTCATAGCCATGTGATTGGGTGAAAACAAGTGGTGACACACTTGTCCAATCGGATATCAGTTCGGCAAAGAGACTGTAATGCACCTATACCTAGTTGCGATGATGGGGATGTCGATGTCGATATCCATTCCAATGACCTGGGTAGCAGTGATGCACTGCTAGGTGCCACTCACTGCTTGTGGTGACCTTTGGTCAGCACTGCCGGCGTCAGAGGAACCTACAGGGTCGCACACCTTGATACTTGAGTTCTCGTATTGATCGGGAAGCCTTATGATCGAGTTATTGGATAACTCGGATCTAATTGGGAGATTTCATCAGCGCCAATGGGCCTGATGAGATGGAAGGATATTATTGGAGCCAAACTCCATTTATGGCAGGTTGACCCGAAATTGACCATGGTTGGCCACATTTGGATTAGGGTTACATTGGATTGGATCCAAGTGCTTAATCAAGCCATGTAATGAAGTTTGGGCTAGCTCATTATCCAATGAGGCCCAATAATAAGTTGTCATGAAGAGGCAATAGGCTAAAAGGGTATAATGGGGAGGAAGCCAAGCCCATTGGCGCCTAAGGGGCATAATGGGGTTTGGATGGCAAATTTGCTTCATTAAGGAAGCTTTATGCGCCTAGCCCTCTCCTATTGATAGTGTGAATACATTGGACGATCCTCCAAAAACACGAGAGAGCTTCGAAAAACAAGAGGCATTGAGGCAATTGGCGTTTTGGCGTTAGGCGTTACAAGACTTCCCATAATGGAAAGTCATCAAGACATGCGTTCATGTCTTGTGAACTAATCCACAACGCCAATTCAATTGAACCAAGCGATTACAAATGTGAACCGGTTCAATTGAATTCGGTCCAATTGCATTTGGTCCATAGACCAAATTGAAACAAGCCAAGCCATGGTCTAAATCTCATATGAACCATGAAGGTTCAAGATCTAACCGTACATCTCTTGATGCTCTTGATCTCACCGATCTAGCATCAATACTCTCGATCGAAGCTTACCAATCTCAAGCCCTAATCAATCAAACATGATCAGACCGGATCTCACTTACAATCAGAGTTTAAACTCCTTTAAACTGAATCAAAACAATCCAGTCCACACGATCTGACTCAAGTAAGCCATATCACCAAATTGTGCGACCCTAAGGGTATCCTTTAAATGTCGGTAACGATAACTAACGTTATCACAATCAGTGAGGGGTATCTAGCAACACATCACTGTCTCCCGATATAAAGGAAAGAGTCTTCCAAGACTTCACCCAAACCACAGCTCAAGTGTGAATCCACTTTACTAAACATACATGTTTCCTTTGCCACTGGATGTTCTTATTGGACAAGTGTGTCAAGCTTGTTATTCCAATATGATGAGCATGACTAGATCAGATGAACATAGTCATCTGGGTATGGCCATACACTTTCTCAATCATCTCATGCAGGGGGGCCCCTTTAGAACATCACACTCCTTAAACAAGGAGACGGCAATCCTATATCTATCACTAGTGCCCTAACCTGACTCATGATCATTATCCAAGATAGTCTATTACCATTATGTTTCAAATGATATTGAACTACCTCAAAACAATGACAATTATCATTTAGAAACACAAGTGATCTCAAGTCAGAGGAAGTATGCCACTTGCTTGTATATAAGGATTATTCACATTGTGACAAGCAATTGAATATCCTAGTAGGGTCTGTCCAGTACATCCAATGTACCCATGAGTCTACATCTTATTCCATGCTCGAAGCATCCTATAAGATTAGAACACATATTAGTCTCAATCATATCAAGGCTGTCTCATGTTCACCAAGATATCTCAACTAAGGACATTACAGCATGTCAGCCTAGCTGAACAGCATTGAGACATTATTCAGAAGTACACTTATTGCAGCAGACAATGTAACATACTGAATAACAACCATTGCCTTTATAAACATAAGAGTTTATACATGATACTGATAGAATCCTAAGGCCTCAAACATTAGCCTTAAGGGCATACCCCAACAGGTAGCGCAACCCATGACCTAGACAAACCCTAGGGTAGTTTTCAGGGTTACCTCATGGTGGATCCAATGGGGGTTGGGGGCTAGGGTTAGGGTTGGCGCACCTCACCTCCTAAGGTGGCGCATCCCCTTCTTTGACCTAACCTTGAGTGGCTTCTAGGGTTACCTAGATGGTTTACTAAAGGGACGAGGGTTGGATAAGGTGATGGTGCAACCTAGTCAAGCAAGGGGGCTGACCTTCATCCTCAACTAAATCCACATGGCTTCTAGGTTTCCTAGTAGCGCATGCATGGGTTCAAGGGCTGATGATGAAGGAAAAGCAACATAAGGGGGCTGATCCTATTCCTTGACCGAAAGACGATTGGTGCTCCAAGCTTGAAGGGGGGTTGACCTTCCATCATTAGCTAAGAACTTGAAGGTTCTTTGGACGCTTCTTAAGTTCATGGGCTGATGGAGGAAGGTCGAGCACCAAGGATGATTGATGGGACATCCGAGCAAAGGGGGCGCACCTCTTGGTGGTGCACTTTGCAAGGGTTGATTCGTATCAAGCATTGAGGTGTGATACCTAGTATAGAGATGGCAGATGGATGTTTGGTCGAATCCTAAGGGGAGCTTAGGATTTGCTAGGGTGGAGATCTGAGTTGGCCGAATCCGAGGAGGAGCCTAGGGTTTGCAAGCTGGCTTCAGGAGAAGAATCGGGTTGGCCGAACCTAAAGGGGATCTAGGGTATCCTGGATGGTGCCTTTAGGGTTTGCGAGCTGACTCATGGAGCTGAAGACCTAGGTGGCGCACCTTGGGGCCTTGGAGCAGAGCCCTTAGGGCACTCAGGGATGAGCTAAGGACTTGTTGGCATGAGCCCATGGCTCAGAGCCCTTGGTAGTGCTAGGTGGCTAGGACTAGGTCTAGGGGCTTGTCATCCATGTTTTGGGCTTTGATCACATCATATTTACTGCTTTTGTTCCAGCATGCCTTTACTGCATTTGGTTTTATTCCACCATATGATTGCATGCCTGTATTGGTAGAAATAAGATAAAAGCTTGTGGTGCCGAGTCCACAAAAATCCTCGCTAAATTATTTCAAGTCTCGTTTTTGCCTTCTGGTGCGTAACCCTTATCAAACTGTCAATCGTTGGGGTTGTGCATTGTTTTTCACCCCCGTGAGACACACCCATTTATCTTCAGGAGGCGTGTGGTGATAATGATTTACCTAGTCTGGTTAAAACTCTAGACACGCCTTCTGCAAGGAAATCGTTGGCCCTGGGCATAACGGTCAGGTCGAACTTGACTAGACTTTTCATATGTGGTGGTTCACATGATGAAATTTCTAGAGGCACCCTTAAGAAGTTAAGACTTTATGCTGTATCCAGCCTCCGTTGGACACAAAGTGCTTAACTGTCTTAAGAAAGGGAATTGCCGAGTTGCAATTGGCTAGAGGCCTACCTCAGGAAGCATGCGTCACCTTGTGTAGTACATCCCACCTCCGTGGGGCGCAGGCCGTGTACGAAACGAGGATCCCATCTTGCTAAGGAAGTCGGGCAACTTCTCGATCAATTTTTGAGGATTATCGATTCAAATAAAATAGTGAAAAACAAACATTTATAAAAGGCCAGAATAAATGATTGAATTGTGATATTGATCTGCTCTTATCTTTGTTCTAGATGGCATCTACAAGCAATAGTGATAGCAGACTGTCACTCCATTCCTTCCCGGGGAAGGAGAAGTTGGTTGGAACCAACTTCGAGAACTAGTACTGTACTAGAGGATTACCCTCAAGCTCGAGGAAAAGCTATGTCTCCTTGGGCAACCTTTTCTTGAACCCATCTCATCTATAGCCTTGTTGGCTGAAGAGGATGCTTATGAGGTAACTTGTCTAAAGCTAGCATGTCGCCTGTGTTGCGAAAGCAACATATTGTGCTCATCATATTTTAGATATTCTAAAATATCTCTTTAAGGGACAAGCTAGAATAGAAAGCTGTAACCTCTAAAGTAGTCCTACAATGCAAAGGAAAGCCTTAGGGCTTGTCCGATGCAATAATGATGAAAAGGGGTGCATGAGTAAAGTGCTTGAGATTGATTGCTAGCAACCTCAAAACAAGGAGACGAGAAGTAGCCCTTCGTCTTCTGGCTTATGTAATTATGTTACCAAAGTCTAGTTGTTTATTTTTGACACATGGGTATGTCGTACCACATGACAAGACTAGTACTTGCAAAAGCGTCTTAGTGCTCAACAAAAATAGGGCAATGATGACGCAGAGAGACTGACCTACTAGTTGGAGCATCTATTGCTGCCATAGCTATAGGAGACCTCACTCTCTCTAGGGTCAAGGCTTTCTTAGAACTTTAGTATCTTCACGTTCTATCTGTATGTGAAGTTCTATGAGTAACATAATATATGGATTAAATTCAGTGGCTTTGTACCTATCTCTGGCACTGTTGTTTGGGCCTTATAAAACAAGAACCTCATTCACTATCTCCATGCAAATGGATTTGTGGATTCACTATCTCTGGCACGAGCCTTGTTTGCTAAAGACAACAACAACGATGCTCTTCACTTTTTTAGAAATGGAAGATTAGGAGACTTGTTGGACCTCATACACTTTAGTGTCTGTGGACAAGTCTAATAAGTAAGCCAAAGATAGGGTACTAGTCCTTTACAGACATATCTGATAGATATGAATAAAGGAAACTAGCTTAATAGATCCATAAAGAGTTTTCTGACTTGTTGGAAAGCACTTGAGCTATAGTTTATGATTATCCTGATGATTATGAGATTCCTGTTGGGGTATGCCCTTAAGGCTAATGTTTGAAGCCTTGGGATTATATCAGTATCATGTATATAAACTCTATGTTTATAAAGGCAATGGTTGTTATTCAGGTTGTTACATCATCAGCTGCAATATGTATACTTCTGAATAATGTCTCAATGCTGTTCAGCTTGGCTGACATGCAGTTTTGTCCTTAGTCGAGATATCTTGGTGAACATGAGACAGCCTTGATATGATTAAGATTAATATGTGTTCTAATCTTATAGGATGCTTCGAGCATGGAATAAGATGTAGACTCATGGGTACATTGGATGTACTGGACAGACCCTACTTGGGATATTCAATTGCTTGTCACAATGTGAATAATCCTTATAAGCAAACAAGTGGCATATTTCCTCTAACTTGAGATCACTTGTGTTTCTAAATGATGATTGGCATTGTTTTGAGGTAGTTCGATATCATTTGAAACATAATGGTTATAGATTATCTTGGATAATGAGCATGAGTCATGTTAGGGCACTAGTGATAGATATAGGATTGCTGTCTCCTTGTTTGGAGTGTGATGTTCTATAGGGGCCCCCTGGATGAGATGATTGAGAAAGTGTATGGCCATACCCAGATGACTATGTTCATCTGATCTAATCATTCTCATCATATTGGAATTACAGGCTTGACACGCTTGTCCAATAAGAATGTCCAGTGGCAAAGGAAACACATATGCCTAGTGAGTTGGGTTCACACTTGTGCTATGGTTTGGGTGTAGTCTTGGAAGACTCTTTCCTTTATATCGGGAGACAGTGATGTATTGCTAGATACCCCTCACTGATCGTGATAATGTGAGTTATCGTTACCGACATTTAAAGGAAACCCTTAGGGTCACACAATTTGATGATATGGCTTACTTAAGTCAGAACGTGTGGACTGAATTGTTCTGGTTCAGTTTAAAGGAGTTTAAACTCTGATTGTAAGTGAGATCTGGTCTGATCATGTTTGATTGATTAGGGCTTGAGATCAGTAAGCTTCGATCGAGAGAATTGATGCTAGATCGGTGAGATCAAGAGCATCAAGAGATGAATGGTTAGATCTTGAACCTTATGGTTTAATTTGATCTAGACCAATGCTTGACTTAATTTGGTCTTTGAACCAAATCTAATTGAACCGGCTCATCATGTGAGCGCATGGTTCAATGGGAGATAAAGTGGCGATCGGTTTAATTGTGTAAATGCATGAGCGTTAAGGGGTTTGCTATTTTTGGAAGTTGGTTTTCCAAAATAGAGTAACGCTTCCACGTTTGGGCATAACGCCTCACGTTCGAGGGCATTACTCTTCGCTCACTCGCCTCTTCCTCTTGACGACGCTCCTCTTTCGGTGATCTTCTTCACGCAAAGAGAGGGAGTTCGAAAGCCAAGAAAAGCATCTCATCTCCTTCACACGGTTAGGAGACTTGGAGAACTTTGCTAGCACAAAGATCGACAAGGAGTAGGCGATCATACATCTTGTGTGCGCACGCTTTGGAGGAGAGCCACATCGCCCTCTTGCTTCCAAGTCGCCATCCAAGAAATGGCATTGGTATGTTTTTCGTTTGATCTATACAAGTTCATGAAGTTGATCATATATTCATGCATGCGATTCCTTAAGAAACCCTAGCTTCCGCTATGCAAAAATATTCTACATGCGCATATTAGGGTTTCGCCCCCTTAGGGGAACCTTCAATTCCTCATAGCTCACTCCTTCTAGAACTCTTTTACAAGGGTGAGTGTCTAAACGGAGAAATCAAGTCATGCTTGGCATGATTCGATACAGGTTAAGTCATGTTACTCCTTGTTAAAAGTTGTGCAAAAATGAATAGTTTTTCCTGAACAGTGATAGATGTTCGATATCTGATGCATATGTGTATGGGGTATCCTTTGGGAATACTACTTCCATGATCCCACAGGAGAGCAACTTGGTCGCTGCTCAGAGTGCTAATTTTCTTGGGAAAGTTTTCTCTTGAAAAAGACTAGTGGGAGGAAGTCTGACTTGGATGTAGTCCAAGATTAGCCATTCGACATATTTGGTCAAAGATGGAATCTTAGCCAGTTATATAGGTTGTGGGTAACCTGAGGCTCCGAACACTCAGGTTGTACAGGTCGAATAGATTCGTCTGATTTTGATTTATGGGTAATTCCTAACTCAATGTAAAGAATCTTCATCCTATGATGCCTGAGTACTATGGGAGCTTGATGACACCTCTGGTCGTGTACGTTGGGGACATACAGATCATCAGAGACGACATCCTGATCCTTCACTTAGTGAAGAGATGATTGGGAAATGTCTTATGATGAATGACTTAGTTGACATCACCTATGTGGTAGGTGTGAGAGTTTTTTGATAGGTCCAAGAAACTCTGAGTGCTAAGTCATATAATATACATCGATCATGGTATGTTATAGACCATATGTGGTTTGTGCCGAGAGCATAACCAACAAATACCAGGTCTAGTCCAGGTGCTCAGCACTGGATAAGGAGTGAAGAACACACTTAGGTTTTATGTAGAACTAAGGGGTGGTTCTTGGTTAGTAATGACAGGAAAAGCTCAGTGTATTCACTTGGCAGCCTGTTCCAGTCAAACTAGTGATAGTCTAGCTGTTCCTATAGTGGTGCTAGAAGCTTTGGAAACTTCAAAGTAGACTACTTGAAAGCATTGTTTGCAAATGCTTTTGGGAAGCAGTGGGAGTTCTTTGTTGAACTTCGCAGGCGTACTCAGATGCTTATACCTTGTCTTGGGGACAGAGGTACTTAAGATATAGCAGATATGAACACTGATATAATCGTGATAGGCCCATAGACCGATGCTCTGGCGCAGCAGGAGCGTGGTAAGTCGTGCTTTGGATATGACGTTGAGGTTGCTCAATGCAATGTCCTAGTGCAAGTGGGAGATTGTTAGTGTTTATTGTTGTGTCCGCAAGTGCACGGATACTCGAAGTAATAATTAAGATATCGAACCACAAAGACCTCCTTTGCCAAGTACTGAATAATTAATTTCTTACTAGCTAGGCAATCGGAAATATGAAAGTAAACTATCGAAGGCCACATGAAAATATCAAAGAGAGAAACTAGGACTAGAGATTCATTCATCTTAATTTCCATGACTAAATATGAATAGATGCCCGTCAATCAAATTCTACTACGATAAAGACACAATTTACTTAATAATGTAATCATCTCATTTTTGTGCAGAATATTTACAAAGAACCGATCCTCACTTTCATGCAGGATCTATTCAATGTTGAGGATAAGTAAATCATTGATAAAGAACTCAAGGATCACTTTCATGCATCCGAATTCTAATCAATCATCTCAAGTGAAAACTACATACTTTCGTACTATAATTTTCACAAGCTCTACTTAACGCTCTCTAACAATTCAATACTTGATTTCTCACAACATCGTCATGTTTATCACAATAACTCAATCTTAAATTCAGATTATTAACATGGCAATATTTTTCTAAAATCATGAAATAAGAACAAACCTAATTTCTTACGATAAGTTCCTAACGTTCAATTTTAGGGTTCCAAGTTCTCAAGCAAATCACCTTTCGATCCATATCGCGAAAACTCAAAACATGCTAACAATATGAATCTTAGAAGAATTAAAGGCAATCATCACAAAAGCAGAATTATTGTAGTAAAATCATCATGACAAAAGTAAAAATAATCTAGTCATTAAGAAAATTAAGAGGAATTACTCCCCCATGTCCCATAAAAGGTTTAAGCTAGCATGGTAAAAGAATTACAATAAAGCGTAATTTCAAAGGTTCAGAAATCGAAGAGAAAGGGAAAAATAACTTTATAGCATGGCTGTAATGGAAATTACAGCCGTCATTTCTGTGATGAACAGTGTCGGCGATGAGTGTTCCGTTGATTTCTCGTCCGATCGATATCCTTTCGTTCTGAAACTTCTGGGATATCTTCTCCTCCTCTATGCGCAGCTTCCCCTTAAATTTCACAGGCGGAGATGCACTGTACGGTTCCCGGTAGCGAAACCTAAGGCGACGGTGAAGAACTCGATTTCTCTCTAAATCGTGGATGAAAATTAGGGTTTTTCATCTCTCCCCTCTCTCCCTGATCTGATCGGTATTTATCAACTTAAGGATCTTCAATTGATAGCCTCGATCGTCCAAAATAATCCGTGCAAGAATTGGGCTTCAAACAGTCTGAGAAAATCGCGTGTTTAGGTTACAATTACGGCCGTAAAAACAGTTATGGCAGTGCCGTAATTTCAGTAGGAACTCTTGGTACAGAAATCATCCAGAATCATGGTACCATGAAATGCATTACGGCAGTGCCGTATTTTCATCAAATCTCTCCGGTGAAAAATCGACTCGAGTTACGGCCCATAATTTTGGTTACGTCAGTGTTGTAATTTCAGTGAAACTTTTTATGTAAAAACTTCCCAAAATACGGCAGCACTCAGAAATTACGGTAGTACCACGGTTTTGTTCTGTAGGTGCAGTGAAATAGCGGTACCGTAATTTTGATTACAGTAGTGCCGTAATTTCGTTTTAAGCTCCAATCTTCGTGAAATTTGACATGCAATTTTCTCATGGTGGTGGGAATTCATTCATGCATATGAATTTGCGGAAAAACGCTTAAAATTGTGCCTTTTTACCTGAAAATTATCAAAAATAAGAAAAGGTGTAGATTCCGCAATAATTTATAAAAAAGGCATAAAAATAAGCAACGTAGCATGAATATGACACAAAAAGATATATGAAATGGCATAAAATTTACTATAAATTTTGGTGTCATCAAACACATAAGGCTCAAACTTTGCTTGTCCTCAAGAAAAAATCAAAATTTGATCAAAGGAAAAGATTTTCTTATGAAGAATAAATTTCTAAAATACAATCACTAATGAAAAATTTCATTAATTGTTTCGTAAAATTTTAAATAGGCATATCATCCTTTGAATTCAATTCTAAAGATCCACAACTTAATCAAATAAAACTTTGTAGCTTGTATAAAAAGTAGAATCTCAGTCTCATGAATTCACCCAATTCTTAGTTTAAATCTATCTACCTTTGTTTACAGGGATAGGATATCCAAAATCTTTTTCCACTCAAAATCTTTTTTTTCTTTTTATTCTTTTTTTTTGGATAGCATGCACCCACATAGATACACACTTTTTATTGGGACTTCAACTCTTGTCTTAGGTACCACAGTCAATTTTACACACTTTTTATTGATACCTCTCTTGCGCGTTTAGATGATGTAGCCATATTGAAGACGCCCAAGTGTTCGTCCTCTACAAGTATCCACGCGTCGACCTTCTCAACGTTGCTCCCTTCCACGCTTGGTGCTAGCCTCAGGAAGAGAATCAAGCCTCCAAATACCTTCTTCTATGCTTGCGAAAGAAAAGCACTGCTCAACGCGGGCTAGTCAAGGCTGATCATGAAAGTCCCCTATACTTGGGGGGGGGGGGCGAAACCCTAGATAGGCGCATATAAAACTTTTGCAGCGGAAACAAGGGTTTCAAGAGGATCTATGCATGAGATATGATCAACTATAATCGATTGCAAAGATAAGTAAGGATTCATACCATCGCCATTGGCTTTGGATGGCGCCTTGGAAGAAGAGAGAAAATGGGATCTCCTCCAAAAGATGCGCACACAAGAAGATGTCGCCTACTCCTTGATGATCCTTGTGCTAGCAAGGTTCTCCAAGTGAACCTGATCGAATGGAAGGGAAGAGAAGAATTCTTTTGCTTGGCGAGACCTCTCCCTTATCGTCAATGCTTCACCACCCGAATGTGTCGAGAGCCCAAAAAACAAAGAGACGACAATAGGGCAAGAGAAGAAGCGTGAAGAGAGGCAACGTGAGGCGTGTCCACGATTAGAGAACATGTTATCCAAAAATAGCAAACCACTTCTCAACGTTCATGCGCTCATGAACAAGTCGCAAACCTCTTCTCCCTTGAACCTTGCGCTCACTTGATGAGCCGGTTCAATTTGGTTTGGTTCAAAGACCAATTAACCCAAGCGATTTAGTCTAGATCATATTAAACCCTAAGGTTCCAGATCTAACCGTTCATCTCCTGATGCTCTTGATCTTACCGATCTAGCATCAATTCTCTCGATCGAAGCTTACCGATCTCAAGGCCTAATCAATCTAACATGATCAGACCAGATCTCACTCACAATCAGAGATTAAATCCCTTTAAACTGAACCCAAACAATTCAGTCCACACGATCTGACTTAAGTAAGCCATATCATCAAATTGTGCGACCCTAAGGGTTTCCTTCAAATGTCGGTAACGATAACTTATGTTATCACGATCAGTGAGGGGTATCTAGCAACACATCACTATCTCACGATATAAAGGAAAGAGTCTTCCAAGACTACACCCAAACCACAGCACAAGTGTGAATCCAGTTCACAAGGCATACATGCTTCCTTTGCCACTGGATGTTCTTTATTGGACAAGCGTGTCAAGCCTGTAACTCCAATATGATGAGCATGATTAGATCAGAAGAACATAGTCATCTGGGTATGGCCATACACTTTCTCAATCATCTCATCCAGGGGGCCCCTTTAGAACATCACACTCCAAACTAGGAGATGGCAATCCTATGTCTATCACCAGCGCCCTAACATGACTCATGCTCACCATCCAAGATAGTCTATAACCATTATGTTTCAAATGATATCGAACTACCTCAAAACAATGCCAATCATCATTTAGAAACACAAGTGATCTCAAGTCAGAGGAAGTATGCCACTTGTTCGCATACAAGGATTATTCACATTGTGACAAGCAATTGAACATCCTAGTAGGGTCTGTCCAGTACATCCAATGTACCTATGAGTCTACATCTTATTCCATGCTCGAAGCATCCTATAAGATTAGAACACATATTAGTCTCAATCATATCAAGGCTGTCACATGTTCACCAAGATATCTCGACTAAGGACTATACTACATGTCAGCCTAGCTGAACATCATTGAGACATTATTCAGAAATATACATATTGCAGCAGATAATGTAACAACCTGAATAACAACCATTGCCTTTATAAACATAGAGTTTATACATGATACTGATATAATCCCAAGGCCTCAAACATTAGCCTTAAGGGCATACCCCAACAATCTCCCACTTGCACTTAATCTAATGGTTGAGAAATCTCAAACCCATATTATTACAGTGCTTCTCATGCTTCTGCTACGCCAGAGGCTTTGTAAGCGGGTCAGCCAGATTGTCGTCTGTATGAACCTTGTAGACTTTGATCTCGCCACGATCAATGATCTCCCGGATCAAATGAAACCTTCTCTGTATGTGCTTGGACTTCTGGTGCGACCGTGGTTCCTTTGCTTGTGCTATAGCTCCAGTGTTATCACAGAAGATAACCAAAGGATCTGCACTCGAAGGAACAACACCAAGTTCCTGAACGAACTTACGAATCCACACTGCCTCCTTGGATGCTTCCGAGGCTGCAATATACTCGGCCTCTGTTGTGGAATCAGCAACAATAGACTGTTTGAAACTCTTCCACACCACTGCTCCTCCATTCAAGCTAAAAACATAGCCTGATTGCGATCGGAAATCATCCTGGTCAGATTGGAACGAAGCGTCAGTATATCCTTCAATACTGAGTTCTTCCTGACCACCATACACCAAGAACATATCTTTGGTCCTCCGAAGATATTTCAAAATGTTCTTGACTGCAATCCAGTGCGCCTGACCTGGATTACTTTGGAACCGACTGGTCACGCTTAACCCGTAAGCGACGTCTAGGCGAGTACACAACATCGCATACATAATGGATCCAATAGCCGAAGCATAAGGCGTATTGTCCATTTCATCTTTCTCAGTCTGTGTTTGTGGACACTGACTCTTTGAAAGATTCAGACCGTGTCTGACTGGAATCTCTCCAGGACTTTATCGATGTAAGTACTCTGGCACAGCCCGAGAAGCCTCTTAGATCTATCTCTGTAGATCTTCACACCTAATACATAGGTTGCTTCTCCTATATCTTTCATCTGGAAACATTTTCTTAACCATGCTTTGACCGCATGCAGTTCAGGAATATCGTTTCCAATGATTAAGATATCATCGACGTAGAGGACCAGGAAAGTAATTACGCTCTCACTAAACCTCTTATATACACACGGGTCATCTTCATTCTTGATGAAACCAAACTCACAGATTGATTCATCAAAACGAATATTCCAGCTTCTTGATGCTTGTTTAAGTCCATAAATGGACTTCTTTAACTTGCATATTTTATGACGATCTGATGGATTGGTGAAACCTTCAGGTTGTGTCATATACACATCCTCATCCAGTTTTCCATTAAGGAAAGCAGTCTTCACATCCATCTGCCAGATCTCATAATCATAATATGCTGCTATCGCAAGAATAATCCGAATAGACTTGAACATAGCTACAGGAGAGAAAGTTTCATCATAATCTATCCCGTAGATTTGTTTGAAACCTTTCGCAACTAGCCTGCCTTTATAGGTAACCACGTTACCATCCATGTCAATCTTCTTCTTGAAGATCCATTTACAGCCTATAGGGATTACTCCCGGAGGCGGATCAACCAAATCCCAAACTTGGTTATCTGACATGGAGTCCATCTCGGCTCGAAAAGCTTCAAGCCATCTCGCTGATTCTGGTCCACCGACCGCATCCGCATAAGTGAAGGGTTCATCATCAATGATGTAGACTCCGTCATAGCGCTCAGGCTGTCGACGGATCCTTCCCGATCTTCGCGGTTCCCGTGATATCTGAGCCTCAGGTTGTTCAGTAACCTGATCTACTGGCTTAGGCTCATCCAACTGTGCTTGACTACTTTGTCCTTCTTCTGGATTCTCATCCAGCTTTATTTCTCTCCCACTGGCCTCTTGCAGAAGAAATTCCTTCTCAAGAAAAATAGCCGTTCGAGCAACAAATACTTTGTTCTCTTTGGGATCGTAGAAATAATAACCCTTAGTTTCTTTAGGGTAACCGACAAAGATGCATTTCTCAGATCTGCTCTCCAGTTTCCCAGAGACGAGCTTTTTGACATAAGCCTCGCAACCCCAGATCTTAATAAATGTCAAGCTCGGCTGTTTCCCATACCATAACTCATATGGCGTCTTTGAAACTGCCTTGGATGGCACTCGGTTTAGTACCTTTGCAGCTGTTTCCAGTGCAAATCCCCAAAAGGAGTAAGGTAGAGTAGCCTGACTCATCATAGAACGAACCATATCCAATAAGGTTATGTTCCTCCTTTCGGACACACCATTCCATTGCGGTGTTCCTGGCGGAGTGAGCTGTGAGATAATCCCACACTCCTTCAGATAGTCAGTAAACTCATGACTCAAGTATTCTCCACCTCGATCTGAGCGAAGTGCCTTGATATTTTGGCCTAGCTGATTCTGTACTTCATTTTTGAACTCTTTGAACTTGTCAAAAGATTCACTTTTATGTCTCATAAGATAGACATAACCATACCTACTGAAATCATCAGTAAAGGTAATGAAGTATGAATAGCCACCTCTGGCATGTTTACTAAATGGCCCACACACATCACTGTGTATAAGGTCAAGTAAACCTGAAGCCCTTTGACCTTTCTTAGGAAAAGGAGACTTCGTCATTTTACCCATTAAACAAGCTTTACATGTATCAATCTCCTCATAGGAGAATGATCCCAGCAGTCCATGATCATGCAACCGCTTAATGCGCTTCTTGTTAATATGGCCTAAACGACTATGCCATAGCAAGGTGCTGTCATCAGCAAGCTTGGCTTTCTTAATATCAATATTTTGTATAGAACATTCCATGTACAACATGAATAACCCATTGTTAATTGAGCCAGTAGCATAAACAATATTATCAAAAGAAATAACACACTTTGAAATATTGCATTCAAAGGAAAACCCTTTCCTGACAAGAGCAGGAATAGAGATAATATTTTTCGTAATGCTTGGTACAAAGTAACAATTGTCCAGTTCCAATACAAGTCCAGATGGTAAAGGGATGTAATAAACGCCTACAGTAACAGCAGCAACCCGTGCCCCGTTTCCAACTCGTAGGTCCACCTCATGCTGTCCCACCTGTCTTCTTCTCTTGAGTTCCTGTACATTTGAACAAATGTGAACTCCACATGCAGTGTCCAACACCCATGATATGGAAGAAGAAACCATGACCTCAGTCACAAAAATACCTGAGCCAGAAGCGAAACTTCCCTTCTTGTCTCCTTGGAGCGCTTTACAGTCCTTTTTCCAGTGACCAGGTTGGCCACAGTGGAAACATCTGTATTCCTTCGACCGCTTAACCTTTTGTTTCAGAGCCTTGTTGTAGTTCTTGACAGGGGCCTTGCCCTTCTTCCCTTTCTTCTTGTTCCTAGAAGGAACCATCAAGACAGAGGATGAAGGCTTTCCCTTTAGAGTCAACTCTGTAGTCAAGAGCATATTCAGCAACTCTGCCGGGGTACAGTCGATCTTGTTCATATTAAAATTAATGATGAACGGATCAAAAGTAGCCGGAAGAGACTGCAGGATAATGTCTACAGCAAGCTCCTGATTGATGGTATGTCCCAGTTTCTCAAGAGCCTCCTTGTACCCAATCATCTTGAGTACGTGAGCTCCCACTGGACTCCCTTCAGCCAGTTTGCTCTGAAAGAAAAGCTTAGTCAAATTGTAGCGTTCAGTCCTAGCCTGTGCAGCATACAGCAGCTTGAGGTTTGCTATAATTTGTATAGCAGATAGATCCTCATGCTGACGCTGCAACTCTAGCGTCATAGACGCAAGCATTAGGCAAGCGACATCAATGCTATCATTGACATGCTTCTCATAGGCATCCCGAACCGCCCTTGCGGCGTTCGCAGCGGGTTGAGGCGGTATAGCCGTCTCGAGGACATACAGCTTCCTCTCAGCCTTAAGAACAATCTTAAGGTGTCCGTACCAGTCTGAGAAGTTTGGTCCAGCACACTTCTCCCTTTCCAGTAGGGATCGCACATTGAAATTCGTGGTGTTCGTTGCTGCAGTAATCTACAACAATGCAAGAACAGCAAGGTCAGTATCAATGTGAGAATCAATTCAGGACTTAAGAATGATTCTTTTTTCACTATATTATCTGGCTGAAAAATCCAACAAAACAGCCCGAAAGAGTAAAACTCTTTTAGTGAGATGGGATCCAGATTTCATACTTGGTCTCCGCGTCCCGCTCAGGTGAGATAAGATGCACAGAGAGTACAAGCACTAATCTCTGGTAGGCAATCCTTGCCAATCGCCAGCCCGTGCGATTCCCCTTCATCTGGGCAATCCAGCAGACTGTGCCAACTGAGTTGGTACAACACAGTCTCTGATCCCACAGATGGCTGCCTCCATATAGCTACAATATGCGCCACATATGTAGCCTACATGGTCAAGCTGACCCGACCTACTCCCTGGACCACCACGTGCTATGCTGAGCAACGAGAAGCGATAAATCCCTTCCTTGTAACACGCAAGTGTAATCACACACCGTCTGAAGATAGATGGGCGTGCCCACTGAGTGGGTACAACACGGCCCCAACGATAGTCAGAACAGTGAGGTTTCGCGCCTGAAGGCTTACGAGCTTGATATTTTAGCATTGGATTTTAACGGTCTTTTATCTTCTTAACTATCATGCAAACCCTATGGTGATAGCAGAAGATTAAATCATGCAATTCTAATTATATAACAATAAATAGAAAGCATGCTGATCTTATGTGGTAAAAGCCCATTAAGCCTAGGTAAGACCTTAATTTAACTTAAGTCTTCACTTGAGCTCTTGATGGGTCTTTTGCATCTCATCTGGCCCAACCCAGGGCCCAAGCGCCCACTGCAGCTCAGGTGCGCCCACCACGTAAATGCGCCTGTCCCAGAGTCGAACCCTGGACCTCCCACCTGGTCAAGCCACTGTTGCATGCGCTTCTGCCAAGTGTGCTCTGTGCTCATGTCTGATTAAAATTACAATTTAATCTATCTAGACATGATTGACACGCAGGTCAATTACACAATAAATTAATTAAAATGTGATGCGCAGATCACAAGAAAATAATTTACAATTAATTCAGGCACGCAGGCCCCAGCACAGCACACATTAAATTGGGCAGCCCACATAAGATTAAATAGATACCAAACATGGTATACAATCAACATGTGATCCAATAATAAGAAAATAAAATTTTCAAAAACCCATTGGCATTAATTTTATTTTCCTTATGTGCCCTACTACCTTACAACGGTCCATTAATAGGGATCCACTCATCAGATCTAGTCAGACCCACTGCCCTTGCATGCACCAAGTCCTAACTGACTTGAGTCGACCTAGTGGTCAACAATGCATGCAATTGGGCTGAACGACCCTCATGAGTTCAGGCAAGCGGGTGTGACCCCGGGCCCAACTCATGCGCGTTCACTGGTTGTCTCAACCAGACATCGCTACACGCCTGTATGCAGTCGACCTATAGCCACCTCGTGCTTGCGCACAGGTGCCATCTGGTCAACCCATCTAGGCTGTCAGATAGTCTGATCAGACTGGTTGGATCTAGACTCGACTGTGACTTCAACCCTAATAACCCGTCTAAGTGTTTCAAGTAGGCGCCACTTAGATCTAAGGTGAGTCGCGCAGGTGATGTAGTTTTAAGAAAAACTAATATGCGCGAACAAAAAGATACAACATGTAATATTTTCGCATATAACCTTTAGATCTAGTCTTTTGCGCAAACATGGATCACAAGACAAACATAGCAATCATATTAACATGGAATAACCTTGCTCTGATACCAATTGAAAGTCCCCTATACTTGGGGGGGGGGGCGAAACCCTAGATTGGCGCATATAAAACTTTTGCAGCGGAAACAAGGGTTTCAAGAGGATCTATGCATGAGATATGATCAACTATAATCGATTGCAAAGATAAGTAAGGATTCATACCATCGCCATTGGCTTTGGATGGCGCCTTGGAAGAAGAGAGCAAATGGGATCTCCTCCAAAAGATGCGCACACAAGAAGATGTTGCCTACTCCTTGTTGATCCTTGTGCTAGCAAGGTTCTCCAAGTGAACCTGATCGAATGGAAGGGAAGAGAAGAATTCTTTTGCTTGGCGAGACCTCTCCCTTATCGTCAATGCTTCACCACCCGAATGTGTCGAGAGCCCAAAAAACAAAGAGACGATAATAGGGCAAGAGAAGAAGCGTGAAGAGAGGCAACGTGAGGCGTGTCCATGATTAGAGAACATGTTATCCAAAAATAGAAAACCACTTCTCAACGTTCACGCGCTCATGAACAAGTCGCAAACCTCTTCTCCCTTGAACCTTGCGCTCACTTGATGAGCCGGTTCAATTTGGTTTGGTTCAAAGACCAATTAACCCAAGCGATTTGGTCTAGATCATATTAAACCCTAAGGTTCCAGATCTAACCGTTCATCTCCTGATGCTCTTGATCTTACCGATCTAGCATCAATTCTCTCGATCGAAGCTTACCGATCTCAAGCCCTAATCAATCTAACATGATCAGACCAGATCTCACTCACAATCAGAGATTAAATCCCTTTAAACTGAACCCAAACAATTCAGTCCACACGATCTGACTTAAGTAAGCCATATCATCAAATTGTGCGACCCTAAGGGTTTCCTTTAAATGTCGGTAACGATAACTTATGTTATCACGATCAGTGAGGGGTATCTAGCAACACATCACTGTCTCCCGATATAAAGGAAAGAGTCTTCCAAGACTACACCCAAACCACAGCACAAGTGTGAATCCAGTTCACAAGGCATACATGCTTCCTTTGCCACTGGATGTTCTTTATTGGACAAGCGTGTCAAGCCTGTAACTCCAATATGATGAGCATGATTAGATCAGATGAACATAGTCATCTGGGTATGGCCATACACTTTCTCAATCATCTCATCCAGGGGGCCCCTTTAGAACATCACACTCCAAACTAGGAGATGGCAATCCTATGTCTATCACCAGCGCCCTAACATGACTCATGCTCACCATCCAAGATAGTCTATAACCATTATGTTTCAAATGATATCGAACTACCTCAAAACAATGCCAATCATCATTTAGAAACACAAGTGATCACAAGTCAGAGGAAGTATGCCACTTGTTCGCATACAAGGATTATTCACATTGTGACAAGCAATTGAACATCCTAGTAGGGTCTGTCCAGTACATCCAATGTACCTATGAGTCTACATCTTATTCCATGCTCGAAGCATCCTATAAGATTAGAACACATATTAGTCTCAATCATATCAAGGCTGTCTCATGTTCACCAAGATATCTCGACAAAGGACTATACTACATGTCAGCCTAGCTGAACATCATTGAGACATTATTCAGAAGTATACATATTGCAGCAGATAATGTAACAACCTGAATAACAACCATTGCCTTTATAAACATAGAGTTTATACATGATACTGATATAATCCCAAGGCCTCAAACATTAGCCTTAAGGGCATACCCCAACAGATCACTAGTCATAGGTTTTTCGTTTACTCTTTTATTGGAAGCTCGCTTTCTTTGGGATATAGAATAATGGTAGGCGATTTCACACATAGGTTGCTAAGGAGTCAAGCGTCGGGATAGGCCAGTCCGTTCTAGGGCTTTTTCATATGTCACCTTCAAGAGAAGTGGCGCCAAGAGGAGAAGAAGGATGGATTATGTTGCCAACTCCAAGTCCTTTTCTCTCCAAGAGAAGAGGAAGAAGAGGAGTCTCGGCTCTTTGGAAGAGGAAGAAGAGATGTCGCCACCAAGCCCTTCTCCAAGTTGCGCCAAGAGGAGAAGAAGGAGAAGGAGGCTTGCGCCTTCAAGGAAGAAGAGAGAGCTTGCGCCTTGCTCTCGCCCTTGCCCTTGCTCATGCCTCCTTGTGTATTAGTCCTCACGCCTTCAAGGATTAGAGCACGAAGAGGGGGCGGCAAGGGGTCTCTTATATAGGGGTAGAGGCGGTTTGAGCAAGGGCTAGGATTGGGACAAGTGTATGGATAGGATGACGAGTCTTGAGGCAAGGAAAGTCTCCAAAACTTTACCATAAACCTCATTCAACCTATCCATAATTGCACAAACACCATATCAGCCCAAGACATGCATTCCATCAAAGGAGAAGGGGCAAGGCGCCAAAGACTTCCAAATGAAGCCATAGGCACCAACATGACCCCATTATGCCCTTTGGCGCCTAATGGTTCATGTTTCTCCCCATTATACCCTTGAGCCCTATTCTCTCTTCATGAAAACTTGTTATTGGGCTTCATTGGATAATGAGCAAGCCCAAACTTCATGGCATGGGTTGATTAAGCCATTGGATCCAATCTAATGCAACCCTAATCCAAATGTGACCAACCATTGTCAATTTTGGGTCAACCTGCCATAAATGGAGTTTGGCTCCAATAACTCTCCTCCAACTCATCAGGTCCATTGGAGCTGATGAAATCTTCCAAATAGATCTAAGCTATCTAATAACTTGATCATAAAGGCTTTTGATTAATGCAACGTCAAGAGTCTATTGCGTGTGATCCCGTAGGATCCAAATGACAATGGCAATGATGATAGAACATCATAAGTAATGAGAGGTATCTAGCAACACATCACTACTACCCATGTCATTGGACTTAAGTCATATGGCAACAACTCCTAAACAAGCAATGAGGATTCCCATGCATTATATATCCCTTTGCCTAAACTGATATCCCGCCATTGGATTTAGTCTCAAGTTTATCAATCCAATCTATTGGTCATGACTCAAACAGTATGGCCATACATTCCTGTCATGCACCAATGAGGTGGGGCGCCCCAAAATGGATATCATGCTTCCAATTAAGGAAGGGGCAAATCCTACTATTGGTCATCCATGTCTTCATATAACTTATGATATGCCCGATGATAGTCGTATTGATCACCCAATTACGGAGAGACGTAAGACTGTATCAAAGCATATCCATCATTATATTTTGACAGGAATACCTCAAGTCTAAGGATCAATGCAAACCTCTCGCATGTGAGATTGACCTGTTGACTAGACAAGTCAATCCTCACGGTGGGTCACTCCAATGCATCCAATGCACCTGTATGTCTGCGTTACTATGCCCCTCACCTAACCAGCCCGTACACCAGTCTCACATGCACCAAAGCTATCCCATATCGGCTAAGGCACCTTGACTGGGGATTACTATGAGAATGGATCCAACCAAACTCATGGGAAATTAATTATGCAATTCAATACATAAACACAGGTAAAGCAATCTGCATAACAACGACCATGCCTTAATTGATTATATCAATTTTATCAAAGTACATTCAAATGATGCCGGACCATGTCCAAAATTGGTCTTCAAGGCATAAACACTAACAAGATATAGTCCTAATCATAGGGATGAATTCATTCATCGTCAATGGAGTCATACTATCAACAATAATATCTTAAAAAATAGACTAGGCCACAAATCAACACATCAACAAAAATAGTATATACTCATCAATCATAAAAGTATCACAATGTTATCATGTCATCAAGCATGCACCTCCATAGGGTGCTCAAATCAAAAAATCATCATACAACCCAATCGAAATCAATATCATCATCAAAATATGGTACAACCACATCGAATAGTCAAATCAATATCATAATATCATACACCCATATTGAATGATCTTAAAGTCAAATAGAGCAGAGCAAGGTAGCAATGGTGGACACAATGAGTTTGGAAGAATCATCCTTCCCTATTAAATATGAAACATCAATAAGATAAGGAAAAATGAATGCAAATAAGGGAAAAAGATACTCACAAAACTCTACTCATCATCATCCAATCGGATCTCGTCGGTGTCCTTTGCAGCTGCCTCGATCGGATCATCCTACCGCTCCGCCTAGTAGCCTCCATATACTCCACCCCTCCTAGAGTCCTAAAATCCAAAGTGGTCATACAGAAAGTTGCCCATTTCTTCCATGTAGTTAATCAAATCCTCTACATCTCTATGGATATGGTGCATGGTGTCTTGCATTCGCCCCATGGAATCAAGCATCTTCTCCATCCGATGCTCTCATTGGTACATCTGAGCATAAAGAGAATGAAATCCAGGGTTGTAAGCACTGGACCATCCTCTGTCCGAAGCACGGTGTGAGGATCCGGAAGCTCCCTGAGATGGCTGCTCCATACCCATACGAAATGGGTCATCATTACCACCCCAGGTGGGTGGTGGTAGTACGGTATCAAGAGGTGGCGCATGGCATAATCTGTGTCACTCGGAGTTAATTTTCAGTTAGCTTGATTCTTCACATAGGTCTGCTCATAGTTGGGCAATGGCAATTTCTGACCTCCTGGCCCAAGAACTAAAGAGAAGATGTCACCCTCTCTAACTATCATCTACATGGCCATGCATGACTCCATATCCAGTCTAGAGTTCCCTCTGGCCACTTCAATTCCATATGGTTCCACATTCAAAAACAAGGCTATAGGTGTGATGAAACCACCTATCACAATGGCACCTTTCTTGGCCCTTGCTACCTTATCCATATGCTCAACAAAGAAGAAAGCAACATCCAATGGATAACCATATAGCATACTCTAGAAAAAGAAAAGTTCTGACTGTCTCACCATCCCATCACTGTCTCCTCTCCCAAAAATTGTGTGAGCATATTTGATGTAGGGGTTTGAAATCTTTGATGCTGTAGCTAAAACTGCAAAAAAATGAACTTATGAAGATATCTGATTCCAAAACACACTCTCCACATAACCAAGTGATACACTAGCATGTCCTCCTGACGCTAGCTAATTGATAGATCTGACGCCCCTCATGGTAAGCTTCCTCTCAATGTTGGCAATGAGGAAGGTGATCTCACCTTCGGCATGCCTATCGGTAAACTCATGTAACTCCATATCAAAGCTGAAGAGTCCCCTTCAAGGGGGAGCGCAAGGGGGTGAAACCCTAAAGGGGGCGCAT
The DNA here is from genome assembly GCA_027563935.2 of Costus lasius. Lineage (NCBI taxonomy): Eukaryota > Viridiplantae > Streptophyta > Magnoliopsida > Zingiberales > Costaceae > Costus > Costus lasius. The sequence continues at coordinate 55,206,389 of CM050454.1, read as the reverse complement.
ATCATATCTCATAGCGGAAGCTAGGGTTTCCTTGGGATCATTTGAATAAACATATGATCAACTTGCCAAAAGATTGCAAAGATGAATGAAAGATCATACCATAGCCATTGTGTGGGTGGCGACTTGGAATCAAGAGAACAAAATTGATCTCCTCCAAACGGCACGCACACAAGATGAAGTCGGCTACTGTTTGAGATCCTTGTGCTAGCAAGGTTCTTCAAAGGTGCTTGTCGTATGGAAGGGATGAGATGTCTCTCTCTTGGCCGAGAGCTCCTTGTCAAGTCCTCTCCTTCTCGTCAACCTCTCTCTCACGAGAGTGCAAGGCGTCCAAGTGAAGAGAGCAACGCATATGCGTTATAGCGTTTTAGAAGAGGTCTTCATGACTTACCATAAATGGAAGCCATGCGCCTTGATGATCTCATAACCGATCAAAATGCCTTGATGCTTTGAACCATGCGTTCACACATGTGAACCGGCTCAAGGTGGTTTGGTTCAAAGACCAAATTAGGCCAAGCATTGGTCTAGATCTCCTATGAACCAAATGGCTCAAGATCTAACCGCACATCTCAAGATGCTCTTGATCTCACCGATCTAGCATCCAATCTCTCGATCGAAGCTTACCGATCTCAAGCCCTAACCAATCAAACATGATCAGACCAGATCTCACTTACAATCAGAGTTTAAACCCCTTTAAACTGAACCCAAACAATTCAGTCCACACGATCTGACTTAAGTAAGCCATATCATCAAATTGTGCGACCCTGAGGGTTTCCTTTAAATGTCGGTAACGATAACTTACGTTATCACGATCAGTGAGGGGTATCTAGCAACACATCACTGTCTCCCGATATAAAGGAAAGAGTCTTCCAAGACTACACCCAAACCACAGCACAAGTGTGAATCAACTTCACTAGGCATTCATGTTTCCTTTGCCACTAGATGTTCTTATTGGACAAGCGTGTCAAGCTTGTAACTCCAATATGATGAGCATGATTAGATCAGATGAACATAGTCACCTGGGTATGGCCATACACTTTCTCAATCATCTCATATAGGCGGGCCCCTTCAGAACATCACACTCCTTAAACAAGGAGACGGCAATCCTATATCTATCACTAGTGTCCTAACCTGACTTATGATCATTATCCAAGATAGTCTATAACCATTATGTTTCAAATGATATTGAACTACCTCAAAACAATGACAATCATCATTTAGAAACACAAGTGATCTCAAGTCAGAGGACATGTGCCACTTGTGGCAAACAAGGATTATTCACATTGTGACAAGAAATTGAATATCCTAGTAGGGTCTGTCCAGTACATCCAATGTACCCATGAGTCTACATCTTATTCCATGCTCGAAGCATCCTATAAGATTAGAATACATATTAGTCTCAATCATATCAAGGCTGTCTCATGTTCACCAAGATATGTCGACTAAGGACATATAGCATGTCAGCCTAGCTGAACAGCATTGAGACATTATTCAGAAGTACAATTATTGCAGCAGACAATGTAACAAACTGAATAACAACCATTGCCTTTATAAACATAAGAGTTTATACATGATACTGAAAGAATTCCAAGGCCTCAAACATTAGCCTTAAGGGCATACCCCAACAATCTCCCACTTGCACTTAATCTAATGGTTGAGAAATCTCAAACCCATATTATTACAGTGCTTCTCATGCTTCTGCTGCGCCAGAGGCTTGGTAAGCGGGTCAGCCAGATTGTCATCTGTATGAACCTTGCAGATTTTGATCTCACCACGATCAATGATCTCCCGGATCAAATGAAACCGTCTCTGTATGTGCTTGGACTTCTGGTGCGACCGTGGTTCCTTTTCCTGTGCGATTGCTCCAGTGTTATCACAGAAGATAACCAAAGGATCTGCACTCGAAGGAACAACACCAAGTTCCAGAACGAACTTACGAATCCACACTGCCTCCTTTGATGCTTCCGAGGCTGCAACATACTCGGCTTCTGTTGTGGAATCAGCAACGATAGACTGTTTGAAACTTTTCCACACCACTGCTCCACCATTCAAGCTAAAAACATAGCCTGATTGCGATCGGAAATCATCCTGGTCCGACTGGAACGAAGTGTCAGTATATCCTTCTATACTGAGTTCTTCCTGACCACCATATATCAAGAACATATCTTTGGTCCTCCGCAGATATTTTAAAATGTTCTTGACTACAATCCAGTGCGCCTGACCTGGATTACTTTGGAACCGACTGGTCACGCTTAACCCGTAAGCGACGTCTGGGCGAGTACACAACATCGCATAGATAATGGACCCAATAGCCGAAGCATAAGGCGTATTGTCCATTTCATCTTTCTCAGTCTGTGTTTGTGGACACTGACTCTTCGAAAGATTCAGACCATGTCTGACTGGAAGATATCCTCGTTTAGAATTTTCTAAATGGAATCTCTCCAGGACTTTATCGATGTAAGTACTCTGGCACAGCCCGAGAAGCCTCTTAGATCTATCCCTGTAGATCTTCACACCTAATACATAGGCTGCTTCTCCTAGATCTGTCATCTGGAAACATTTTCTTAACCATGCTTTAACAGCATGCAGTTCAGGAATATCATTTCCAATGATTAAGATATCATCGACGTAGAGGACTAGGAAAGTAATCACGCTCCCACTAAACCTCTTATATACACACGGGTCATCTTCATTCTTGATGAAACCAAATTCACATATTGCTTCATCAAAACGAATATTCCAGCTTCTAGATGCTTGCTTAAGTCCATAAATGGACTTCTTTAACTTGCATATTTTATGACGATCTGATGGATTAGTGAAACCTTCAGGTTGTGTCATATACACATCCTCATCCAGTTTTCCATTAAGGAAAGCCGTCTTCACATCCATCTGCCATATCTCATAATCGTAATATGCTGCTATCACGAAAAGAATCCGAATAGACTTGAACATGGCTACAGGAGAGAAAGTTTCATCATAATCTATCCCGTAGATTTGTTTGAAACCTTTCGCAACTAGCCTGCCTTTATAGGTAACCACGTTACCATCCATGTCAATCTTCTTCTTGAAGATCCATTTACAGCCTATAGGAATTACTCCCGGAGGCGGATCAACCAAATCCCAGACTTGGTTATCTGACATGGAGTCCATCTCGGCTCGCATAGCTTCAAGCCATCTAGCTGAATCCGGTCCACTGACCGCATCCGCATAAGTGAGGGGTTCATCATTATCAATGATGTAGACTCCGTCATAGCGCTCAGTGTTGGGGTATGCCCTTAAGGCTAATGTTTGAGGCCTTTGGGATTGTAACAGTATCATGTAATAAACTCTTGTGTTTATAAAGGCATGGTTATTATTCAGGTTGTTACCTTGTCTGCTGTAATAAGTGTACTTCTGATTAATGTCTCAAAGCTGTTCAGCTAGGCTGACATACTATAATGTCCTTAGTCGATATATCTTGGTGAACATGAGACAGCCTTGATATGATTGAGACTAATATGTGTTCTAATCTTATAGGATGCTTCGAGCATGGAATAAGATGTAGACTCATGGGTACATTGGATGTACTGGACAGACCCTACTAGGATATTCTTATTGCTTGTCACAATGTGAATAATCCTTGTATGCTACAAGTGGCACATGTCCTTTGACTTGAGATCACTTGTGTCTCTGAATGATGATTGTCATTGTTTTGAGGTAGTTCAATATCATTTGAAAGATAATGGTTATAGACTATCTTGGATAATGAGCTTGAGTCAGGTTAGGGCACTAGTGATAGATAGAGGATTGCCGTCTCCTTGTTGAAGGAGTGTGATGTTCTATAAGGGCCCCCCTAGATGAGATGATTGAGATAGTGTATGGCCATACCCAGATGACTATGTTCATCTGATCTAATCATGCTCATCATATTGGAGTCACAGGCTTGACACGCTTGTCCAATAAGAACATCCAGTGGCTGAAAGTACCCCTTAAGATTAAGGGGGGTCCCCTTCTAGGGGGAGCAAAAACCCTAGTCATGTGGCGCATAAAACTTTGCAGCGGAATAAAGGGTTTGAAAGAATCTATTGCATGATATATGATCAACTTAAGTAAACTTGAATTCATACCATAGCCATTTGCGTTGGATGAAGACTTGGAAGGAAAGGCGCAAGCGAGCCTTCTCCTAAGGTGACGCACACAATTGGTGTCGCCTACTTTCCTTGGTGCTCCTTGTGCTAGCAAGGTTCCAAGAAGCCTTTGTCGAATGGAAAGGGAAAGGAAAAAGATCGTCTTGCTTGAGTTTCCTTTTTTCCGTCCTCCTCTTCTCTAGCCGAGAGGTTGTCACGTCTAAGCCAAGCGTTGGCGACGAACAAAGAGAGGGGGAAGCGTGAAGTGTGGCAATCGTGAGTCATGGCCACGATTAGTAGAAGTGCTATCCAAAAATAGCATCCACTTCTCAACATGCGCTCTTGGGTTTACCCAATCGCTAATGCCACATCACTTGAACCATGCGCTCAACCAATGAGCGGGTTCACTTCGGTTTGGTCCAAGACCAATTAAACCAAGCAATATGGTCTAGATCTTAAATAAACCCTAAGGCTTCAGATCTAACCGTCAATCTCTTCGATGCCCCTGATCTGACCGATCTGGCATCTAATCTCTCGATCGAAGCTTACCGATCTAAAGCCCTAATCAATCAAACATGATCAGACTAGATCTCACTCACAATCAGAGATTAAATCCCTTTAAACTGAACCTAAACAATTCAGTCCACACGAACTGACTTAAGTAAGCCATATCATCAAATTGTGCGACCCTGAGGGTTTCCTTTAAATGTCGGTAACGATAATTCTCATTATCACGATCAGTGAGGGGTATCTAGCAACACATCACTGTCTCCCGATATAGAGGAAAGAGTCTTCCAAGACTACACCCAAAACATAGCACAAGTGTGAATCAATTCACAAGGCATGCATATTTCCTTTGCCACTGGATGTTCTTATTGGACAAGCCTGTCAAGCTCGTAACTCCAATATGATGAGCATGATTAGATCAGATGAACACTGTCACCTGGGTATGGCCATACTCTTTTCTCAATCATCTCATCCAGGGGGCCCCTTTAGAACATCACACTCCTTAAACAAGGAGACGGCAATCCTATGTCTATCATTAGTGCCCTAACCTGACTCAAGCTCATCATCCAAGATAGTCTATAATCATTATGTTTCAAATGATATTGAACTACCTCAAAACAATGACAATTATCATTTAGAAACACAAGTGATCTCAAGTCAGAGGAAATGTGCCACTTGTCTTAATCAAGGAATATTCACATTGTGACAAACAATTGAACATCCTAGTAGGGTCTGTCCAGTACATCCCATGTACCCATGAGTCTACATCTTATTCCATGCTCGAAGCATCCTATAAGATTAGAACACATATTAGTCTTAACCATATCAAGGCTGTCTCATGTTCACCAAGATATATCGACTAAGGACATAATAGCATGTCAGCCCAGCTGAATAGCTTTGAGACATTATTCAGAAGAACATATATTGCAGCAGACAATGTAGCTAACTGAATAACAACCATGCCTTTAAACATAACAGTTTATTACATGATACTGATACATTCCCATAGGCCTCAAACATTAGCCTTAAGGGCATACCCCAACAATCTCCCACTTGCACTTAATCTAATGGTTGAGAAATCTCAAACCCATATTATTACAGTGCTTCTCATGCTTCTGCTGCGCCAGAGGCTTGGTAAGCGGGTCTGCCAGATTGTCATCTGTATGAACCTTGCAGATTTTGATCTCGCCACGATCTATGATCTCCCTGATCAAATGAAACCGTCTCTGTATGTGCTTGGACTTCTGGTGCGACCGTGGTTCCTTTGCTTGTGCGATTGCTCCAGTGTTATCACAGAAGATAACCAAAGGATCTGCACTCGAAGGAACGACACCAAGTTCTCTCACGAACTTACGAATCCACACTGCCTCCTTGGATGCTTCCGAGGCTGCAACATACTCGGCTTCTGTTGTGGAATCAGCAACAGTTGACTGTTTGAAACTCTTCCACACCACTGCACCTCCATTCAAGCTAAAAACATAGCCTGATTGCGATCGGAAATCATCCTGGTCAGACTGGAACGAAGCGTCAGTATATCCTTCAATACTGAGTTCTTCCTGACCACCATATATCAAGAACATATCTTTGGTCCTCCGCAGATATTTTAAAATGTTCTTGACTGCAATCCAGTGCGCCATACCTGGATTACTCTGGTAACGACTGGTCACGCTTAACCCGTAAGCGACGTCTGGGCGAGTACACAACATCGCATACATAATGGATCCAATAGCCGAAGCATAAGGCGTATTGTCCATTTCATCTTTCTCAGTCTGTGTTTGTGGACACTGACTCTTCGAAAGATTCAGACCATGTCTGACTGGAAGATATCCTTTCTTAGAATTCTCTAAGTGAAATCTCTCCAGGACCTTTTCGATGTAAGTACTCTGGCACAGCCCGAGAAGCCTCTTAGATCTATCCCGGTAGATCTTCACACCTAACACATAGGCTGCTTCTCCTAAATCTTTCATCTGGAAACATTTCCTCAGCCATGCCTTAACAGCATGCATTTCAGGAATGTCATTTCCAATGATCAAGATGTCATCGACGTAGAGGACTAGAAAAGTAATCACGCTCCCACTAAACCTCTTATATACGCACGGGTCATCCTCGTTCTTGATGAAACCAAATTCAGTAACTGATTCATCAAAACGAATATTCCAGCTTCTGGATGCTTGTTTAAGTCCATAAATAGACTTCTTTAACTTGCATATCTTATGACGATCTGCTGGATTAGTGAAACCTTCTGGTTGTGTCATATACACATCCTCATCCAGATTTCCATTCAGGAAAGCTGTTTTCACATCCATCTGCCAGATCTCATAATCATAATATGCAGCTATCGCGAAAAGAATCCGAATAGACTTAAACATGGCTACAGGTGAGAAAGTTTCATCATAATCTATCCCGTAGATTTGTTTGAAACCTTTCGCAACTAGCCTGCCTTTATAGGTAATTACGTTACCATCCATGTCAATCTTCTTCTTGAAGATCCATTTACAGCCTATAGGGATAACTCCCGGAGGCGGATCAACCAAATCCCAAACTTGGTTATCTGACATGGAGTCCATCTCGGCGCGCATAGCTTCAAGCCATCTCGCTGATTCCGGTCCACTGACCGCATCCGCATAAGTAAGGGGTTCATCATTATCAATGATGTAGACTCCGTCATAGCGCTCAGGCTGTCGACGGATCCTACCCGATCTTCGCGGTTCCCGTGATATCTGAGCCTCAGGTTGTTCAATAACCTGTTCTACCGGCTCAGGCTCATCCAACTGTGCTTGGTCACTTTGTCCTTCTTCTGGATTCTCATCCAGTTTTATTTCTCTCCCACTGGCCTCTTGCAGAAGAAACTCCTTCTCAAGAAATATGGCCGTCCGAGCAACAAAAACCTTGTTCTCTTTGGGGTCGTAGAAATAATAACCCTTAGTTTCCTTAGGGTAACCGACAAAGATACATTTGTCAGATCTGCTCTCTAGTTTCCCAGAGGCGAGCTTTTTGACATAAGCCTCGTAGCCCCAGATCCTGATAAATGTCAAGCTTGGCTGTTTCCCATACCATAACTCATATGGCGTCTTTGAAACTGCCTTGGATGGCACTCGGTTTAGTACCTTTGCAGCTGTTTCCAGTGCAAAACCCCAAAAGGAGTAGGGTAGAGTAGCCTGACTCATCATAGAACGAACCATATCAAGTAGCGTTCTATTTCTCCTTTCGGACACACCATTCCATTGCGGTGTTCCTGGTGGAGTGAGCTGTGAGATAATCCCACACTCCTTTAGATAGTCAGTGAATGCATGACTTAGGTATTCACCACCTCGATCTGAGCGAAGTGCCTTGATATTTCGGCCTAGCTGATTCTGTACTTCATTTTTGAACTCTTTGAACTTGTCAAAAGATTCACTCTTATGTCTCATCAGATAGACATACCCATATCTACTGAAATCATCAGTAAAGGTAATGAAGTATTGATAGCCACCTCTGGCATGTTTACTAAAAGGCCCACACACATCACTGTGTATAAGGTCAAGTAAACCTGAAGCCCTTTGACCTTTGTGAGGAAAAGGTGACTTCGTCATTTTGCCCATCAAACAAGCTTTGCATGTATCAATCTCCTTGTAGGAGAATGATCCCAGCAGCCCATTATCATGCAACCGCTTAATGCGTTTCTCGTTAATATGGCCCAAACGACTATGCCATAGCAAGGTGCTGTCATCAGCATACTTGGCTTTCTTAATATCAATTTGCTGTATCGAACATTCCATGTCCAACATGTATAACCCATTGTTAATTGAACCAGTTGCATAAACAATATTATCAAAAGATAAAATACACTTTGAAATATTGCATTCAAAGGAAAATCCCTTCCTGACAAGAGCAGGAATGGAGATAATATTTTTAGTTATACTGGGAACAAAATAACAACTGTTTAGTTCCAATACAAGTCCAGATGGTAAAGAAATAAAGTAGTCTCCTACAGCAACAGCAGCAACCCGTGCCCCGTTTCCAACGCGTAGGTCCACCTCATGCTGTCCCACCTGCCTTCTTCTCTTGAGTTCCTGTACATTTGAACAAATGTGAACTCCACATGCAGTGTCCAACACCCATGATATAGAAGAAGAAAACATGACTTCAGTCACGAATATACCTGAGCCAGAAGCAAAGCTTCCCCTCTTATCTCCTTGGAGCGCTTTACAGTCCTTTTTCCAGTGACCCAGCTGGCCACAGTGGAAACACCTGTATTCCTTGGACCGCTTCACCTTCTGCTTCAGAGCCTTGCTGTAATTCTTGACCGGGGCCTTGCCCTTCTTCCCCTTCTTCTTGTTCCTGAAAGGAACCATCAAGACAGAGGTTGAAGGCTTACCCTTCAGAGTCTCCTCAGTGGTCAAGAGCATATTCAGCAGCTCTGCCGGAGTACAATCGATTTTGTTCATATTAAAATTAATAATGAACGCGTCGAATGAAGGCGGGAGAGACTGTAGAATAATGTCCACAGCAAGCTCCTGGTTGATGGTATGCCCCAGTTTCTCTAGAGCCTCCTTGTGCCCAATCATCTTGAGCACGTGAGCTCCCACTGGGCTCCCTTCAGCCAGTTTGCTCTGAAAGAAGAGCTTTGTCAAATTATAGCGTTCAGTCCTCGCCTGTGCAGCATACAGCATCTTGAGGTTTGCTATCATGTCTATAGCAGACATATCCTCATGCTGACGCTGCAGCGGTGGCGTCATAGACGCTAGCATCAGGCAAGCGACATCAATGCTATCATTGACGTGCTTTTCATAGGCTTCCCGAACCGCCCTCGCGGCGTTCGGAGCGGGCTGCGGCGGTATCGCCGTCTCGAGGACATACAGTTTCCTCTCTGCCTTAAGAACGATCTTAAGGTGTCCAAACCAGTCAGAGAAGTTCGGCCCAGCAAACTTCTCCCTTTCCAGTAGGGATCGCACATTGAAGTTCATGGTGTTCGTTGCTGCAGGTATCTACAACAATGCAAGAACAGCAAGGTCAGTATCAATGTATAAGAATCAATCAGGACTTAAGAAAGATTCTTTTTCTCACTATTTTATCAGGCGTGAAAAATCCAGCAAAACAGCCCGAAAGAGTAATACTCTTTTAGTGAGATGGGATCCAGATTTCATACTTGGTCTCCGCGTCCCGCTCAGGCGAGATAAGATGCACAGAGAGTACAAGCACTAGTTTCTGGTAGGCAGTCCCTGCCGATCGCCAACCCGTGCGATTCCCCTTCATCTGGGCAGTCCAGCAGACTGTGCCAACTGAGTTGGTACAACACAATCTCTGACCCCACAGATGGCTGCCTCCATGTGCTACCATATGCTCCACATATGTAGCCAACACGGTCAAGCTGACCCGACCTACTCCCTGGACCACCGTGTGCTATGCTGAGCAACGAGAAGGGATAAATCCCTACTCTGTAACACACAGATGTAATCCCACACCCTCTGAAGATAGATGGACGTGCCCACTGAGTGGGTACAACACGGCTCCAACGATAATCAGAACAGTGAGGTTTCGCGTCAGAAGGCTTACCAGCTTGATATTAAAGCGTTGGATTTTAACGGTCCTTTTTATCTTCATGCCTATCATGCAATTCCTATGGTGATAGCAGAAGATAATTTAATCATGCAATTCTAATATTCATCAATAAAAGAAAGCATGAATCTTATGTGGTAAAAGCCCATAGCCCTAGTGAGATCTTAACCTAACTTAAGTCTTCACTTGCTCTTCATGGGTCTTTAGCTGCTCATCTGGCCCAAACCTGGGCCCAAGCGCCATCTGCAGCTCAGGTGCGCCTACCAGGGAAAATGCGCCTGGTCCCAGAGTCGAACCCTGGACCTCCCACCTGGTCAAGCCACTGCTGCATGCGCCTCTGCCAAGTGTGCTTTGTGCTCTTGTCTAATTAAATTACAAATTTAACTATCTAGACAAGAGTGACACGCAGGTCACTTACATTTATAAATTAATTAAACAGTGATTCGCAGATCACAAAATAAAATTAATTTACAATCAATATTCCCAGGCACGCAGGCCCCAGCACAGCACACAAATAATATGAGCAGCCCACATAAGACTAAATAAACAAGCAAATGCATCATTCAATAACCATGTGATCCATCAAAAAAATTAAAATTTTTGAAAACCCCATAGGATCAATTTTAATTTTCCTTATTTGCCCTACAACCTTACAACGGTCCATTACTAGGGATCCACTCATCCAACCTAGTCAGATCCACTGCCCTTGCATGCACCAAGTCCTAACTGACTTGCGTCGACCATAAGGTCAACTATGCATGCGCCAGGGCTGAACATCCACACTGAGGTCTGGCAAACGGGCGTGACCCCGGGCCTAACTCAGGTGCGTTCATAAGTTGTCTCAATCAGACATCGCTACACACCTGTCTGCAGTCGACCTATAGCCACCATAGGCTTGCGCCAAGGTGCTAACTGGTCGACCCATTCAGGCTGTCAGATAGTCTGATCAGACTGTTGGATCCAACCTAGGGGATGACTTCAACCCTAGTAACCCGTCTAAGGGTTTAAAGTATGGGCTTAGATCTATTTGGAGCGCGCATGTAATAAGGATTTTTAATAAAACCTAGATGCGCCAACAAGCAAGATAACAAAAGCATGTTTCGGCATGAAACAATGTAACATGTAAATTCGCATGTTGTTAACTCTAGATCTATAGATTTAAAACATGGATCACACAACATGAAGCAATCATATAAGCAAGCATTAACGTTGGCTCTGATACCAATTGAAAGTACCCCTTAAGATTAAGGGGGGTCCCCTTCTAGGGGGTGCAAAAACCCTAGTCATGTGGCGCATAAAACTTTGCAGCGGAATAAAGGGTTTGAAAGAATCTATTGCATGATATATGATCAACTTAAGTAAACTTGAATTCATACCATAGCCATTTGCGTTGGATGAAGACTTGGAAGGAAAGGCGCAAGCGAGCCTTCTCCTAAGGTGACGCACACAATTGGTGTCGCCTACTTTCCTTGGTGCTCCTTGTGCTAGCAAGGTTCCAAGAAGCCTTTGTCGAATGGAAAGGGAAAGGAAAAAGATCGTCTTGCTTGAGTTTCCTTTTTTCCGTCCTCCTCTTCTCTAGCCGAGAGGTTGTCACGTCTAAGCCAAGCGTTGGCGACGAACAAAGAGAGGGGGAAGCGTGAAGTGTGGCAATCGTGAGTCATGGCCACGATTAGTAGAAGTGCTATCCAAAAATAGCATCCACTTCTCAACATGCGCTCTTGGGTTTACCCAATCGCTAATGCCACATCACTTGAACCATGCGCTCAACCAATGAGCGGGTTCACTTCGGTTTGGTCCAAGACCAATTAAACCAAGCAATATGGTCTAGATCTTAAATAAACCCTAAGGCTTCAGATCTAACCGTCAATCTCTTCGATGCCCCTGATCTGACCGATCTGGCATCTAATCTCTCGATCGAAGCTTACCGATCTAAAGCCCTAATCAATCAAACATGATCAGACTAGATCTCACTCACAATCAGAGATTAAATCCCTTTAAACTGAACCTAAACAATTCAGTCCACACGAACTGACTTAAGTAAGCCATATCATCAAATTGTGCGACCCTGAGGGTTTCCTTTAAATGTCGGTAACGATAATTCTCATTATCACGATCAGTGAGGGGTATCTAGCAACACATCACTGTCTCCCGATATAGAGGAAAGAGTCTTCCAAGACTACACCCAAAACATAGCACAAGTGTGAATCAATTCACAAGGCATGCATATTTCCTTTGCCACTGGATGTTCTTATTGGACAAGCCTGTCAAGCTCGTAACTCCAATATGATGAGCATGATTAGATCAGATGAACACTGTCACCTGGGTATGGCCATACTCTTTTCTCAATCATCTCATCCAGGGGGCCCCTTTAGAACATCACACTCCTTAAACAAGGAGACGGCAATCCTATGTCTATCATTAGTGCCCTAACCTGACTCAAGCTCATCATCCAAGATAGTCTATAATCATTATGTTTCAAATGATATTGAACTACCTCAAAACAATGACAATTATCATTTAGAAACACAAGTGATCTCAAGTCAGAGGAAATGTGCCACTTGTCTTAATCAAGGAATATTCACATTGTGACAAACAATTGAACATCCTAGTAGGGTCTGTCCAGTACATCCCATGTACCCATGAGTCTACATCTTATTCCATGCTCGAAGCATCCTATAAGATTAGAACACATATTAGTCTTAACCATATCAAGGCTGTCTCATGTTCACCAAGATATATCGACTAAGGACATAATAGCATGTCAGCCCAGCTGAATAGCTTTGAGACATTATTCAGAAGAACATATATTGCAGCAGACAATGTAGCTAACTGAATAACAACCATGCCTTTAAACATAACAGTTTATTACATGATACTGATACATTCCCATAGGCCTCAAACATTAGCCTTAAGGGCATACCCCAACAGTGGCAAGGGACACATGCATGCCTTGTGAATAGATTCACACTTGTGCTGTGGTTTGGGAGTAGTCTTGGAAGACTCTTTCCTTTATGTCGGGAGATAGTGATGTGTTGCTAGATACCCCTCACTGATCGTGATAACGTGAGTCATCGTTACCGACATTTAAAGGAAACCCTCAGGGTCGCACAATTGATGATATGGCTTACTTGAGTCAGATCGTGTGGACTGAATTGTTTGGATTCAGTTTAAAGGGATTTAATCTCTGATTGTAAGTGAGATCTGGTCTGATCATGTTTGATTGATTAGGACTTGAGATCGGTAAGCTTCGATCGAGAGAGATGATGCTAGATCGGTGAGATCAGGAGCATCAGGAGATGAATGGTGAGATCTTGAGCCTTAGGGTTCAATATGGTCTAGACCACATGGCTTGAGCTATTTCGGTTTGGTTCATGAACCAAATGCGATTGGAACATGTTGGCTTGAACCGGTTCACAAAGGTGAACGCTTGGTTCAATGCTAATATGCGTTTTGGGTTGGAGTAAGCGCATGGCTTGATGATCATCCATTTATGGAAAGTCATCAAGGCCGGTTTCTCTTGAACGCCAAAACGCATATGCGTTCTTGTCTTCACTTCAACGCCTTGAACTTGGTTGGGCAAGAGGTTGACGACGGGAAGTGGTTTTGCGTGTGGAGCTCTCGGCCAAAAGGAAATCGTCTCTTCATCCCCTTACACACGGCAAGGACCCTTGAAGATTCTTGCTAGCACAAGCATCACAAGGGGTAGGCGATCTTCATCTTGTGTGTGAACTTTTGGAGGAGATCTAAGTTGCTCTCTTCTTCCAAGCCGACCTCCAAGCCAATGGCATTGGTATGAATCTCCCTCTTGCTTCAATCAATTTATCATAGTTGATTATATGAGCATGTAAGCGATCATATATGATGAAACCCTAGCAAACTTGCATGCGCCCCCTACCTTAGGGTTTCGGCCCCCCTCTTGAAAGGGGTTTTATCCGCTTGCACTCCCCCTTGAAGGGGACTCTTCACTCAGGCTGTCGACGGATCCTTCCCGATCTACGCGGTTCCCGTGATATCTGAGCCTCAGGTTGTTTAATAACCTGTTCTACCGGCTCAGGCTCATCCAACTGTGCTTGACTACTTTGTCCTTCCTCTGGATTCTCATCCAGCTTTATTTCTCTCCCACTGGCTTCATGCAGAAGAAACTCCTTCTCAAGAAAAATAGCCGTCCGAGCAACAAATACCTTGTTCTCTTTGGGATCGTAGAAATAATAACCCTTAGTTTCCTTAGGGTAACCGACAAAGATACATTTCTCAGATCTGCTCTCCAGTTTCCCAGAGGCGAGCTTTTTGACATAAGCCTCGCAACCCCAGATCTTAATAAATGTCAAGCTCGGCTGTTTCCCATACCATAACTCATATTGCGTCTTTGAAACTGCCTTGGATGGCACTAGGTTTAGTACCTTTGCAGCTGTTTCCAGTGCAAATCCCCAAAAGGAGTAAGGTAGAGTAGCCTGACTCATCATAGAACGAACCATATCCAGTAAGGTTCTATTCCTCCTCTCGGACACACCATTCCATTGCGGTGTTCCTGGTGGAGTGAGCTGTGAGATAATCCCACACTCCTTCAGATAGTCAGTAAACTCTGGACTTAGGTATTCTCCACCTCGATCAGAACGAAGTGCCTTGATATTTCGGCCTAGCTGATTCTCTACTTCATTTTTGAACTCTTTGAACTTGTCAAAAGATTCACTTTTATGTCTCATTAGATAGACATACCCATATCTACTGAAATCATCAGTAAAGGTAATGAAGTATGAATAGCCACCTCTGGCATGTTTACTAAATGGCCCACACACATCACTGTGTATAAGGTCAAGTAAACCTGAAGCCCTTTGACCTTTGTTAGGAAAAGGAGCTTTCCTCATTTTACCCATTAAACAAGCTTTGCATGTATCAATCTCCTCATAGGAGAATGATCCCAGCAGTCCATGGTCATGCAACCGCTTAATGCGTTTCTTGTTAATATGGCCTAAACGACTATGCCATAGCAAGGTGCTGTCATCAGCATACTTGGCTTTCTTATTATCAATATTTTGTATAGAACATTCCATGTCCAACATGAATAAGCCATTGTTAATTGATCCAGAAGCATAAACAATATTATCATAAGACAAAATACACTTTGAAATTTTGCATTCAAAGGAGAATCCTTTCCTGACAAGAGCAGGAATAGAGATAATATTTTTAGTAATACTCGGAACAAAATAACAATTGTCCAGTTCTAATACAAGTCCAGATGGTAATGAGATGTAATAAACCCCTACAGCAACAGCAGCAACCTGTGCCCCGTTTCCAACTCGTAGGTCCACCTCATGCTGTCCCACCTGTCTTCTTCTCTTGAGTTCCTGTACATTTGAACAAATGTGAACTCCACATGCAGTGTCCAACACCCATGAAATAGAAGAAGATGATATCATGACCTCAGTCACAAATATACCTGAGCCAGAAGCGATGCTTCCCTTCTTGTCTCCTTGGAGCGCTTTACAGTCCTTTTTCCAGTGACCCAGCTGGCCATAGTGGAAACACCTGTTGTCCTTCGATCGCTTCACCTTTTGTTTCAGAGCCTTGTTGTAATTCTTGACAGGGGCTTTGCCCTTCTTCCCCTTCTTCTTGTTCCTGGAAGGGAACATCAAGACAGAGGTTGAAGGCTTGCCCTTTAGAGTTTCCTCTCTAGTCAAGAGCATATTCAGCAATTCTGCCGGAGTACAGTCGATCTTGTTCATATTAAAATTAATAATGAACGGATCGAAAGAGGCCGGGAGAGACTGCAGAATAATGTCTACAGCAAGCTCCTGATTGATGGTATGCCCCAGTTTCTCTAGAGCCTCTTTGTGCCCAATCATCTTGAGCACATGAGCTCCCACTGGACTCCCTTCAGCCAGTTTGCTTTGAAAGAAAAGCTTGGTCAAATTATAGCGCTCAGTCCTCGCCTGTGCAGCATATAGCATCTTGAGGTTTGCTATGATTTCCATAGCAGACATATCCTCATGCTGACGCTGCAGCGGTGGCGTCATAGACGCTAGCATCAGGCAAGCGACATCAATGCTATCATTGACATGCTTTTCATAGGCATCCCGAACCGCCCTTGCGGCGTTCGGAGCGGGTTGAGGCGGTATAGCCGTCTCGAGGACATACAGTTTCCTCTCAGCCTTAAGAACAATCTTAAGGTGTCCGTACCAGTCTGAGAAGTTTGGCCCAGCAAACTTCTCCCTTTCCAGTAGGGATCGCACATTGAAGCTCATGGTGTTCGTTGCTGCAGGAATCTACAACAATGCAAGAACAGCAAGGTCAGTATCAATGTTAAGAATCAATTCAGGACTTAAGAATGATTCTTTTCTCACTATTTTATCTGACTGAAAAATCCAGTAAAACAGTCCGAAAGAGTAACACTCTTTTAGTGAGATGGGATCCAGATTTCATACTTGGTCTCCGCGTCCCGCTCAGGCGAGATAAGATGCACAGAGAGTACAAGCACTAATTTTTGGTAGGCAGTCCCTGCCAATCGCCAACCCGTGCGATTACCCTTCATCTGGGCAATCCAGCAGACTGTGCCAACTGAGTTGGTACAACACAGTCTCTGATCCCACAGATGGCTGCCTCCATATAGCTACCATATGCGCCACATATGTAGCCTACATGGTCAAGCTGACCCGACCTACTCCCTGGACCACCACGTGCTATGCTGAGCAACGAGAAGCGATAAATCCCTTCTCTGTAACACGCAGGTGAAATCACACACCGTCTGAAGATAGATGGACGTGCCCACTGAGTGGGTACAACATGGCTCCAACGATAGTCAGAACAGTGAGGTTTCGCATCAGAAGGCTTTCGAGCTTGATATTTTAGCGTTGGATTTTAACGGTCTATTATCTTCTTAACTATCATGCAAACCCTATGGTGATAGCAGAAGATAGATAAATCATGCAAGTCTAATTATTTAAACAATAAAAGAAAGCATGATGATCTTATGTGGTAAACGCCCATAAAGCCTAGGTAAGACCTTAAGTAACTTAAGTCTTCACATGAGCTCTTCTTGGGTCTTTTGCATCTGTCTGGCCCAGTCCAGGGCCATAGCGCCCAGTGCAGCTCAGGTGCGCCCACCAGGTAAATGTGCCTGTCCTAGGGTCGAACCCTAGACCTCCCACCTGGTCAAGCCTCTGCTGCATGCGCCTCTGCCAAGTGTGCTATGTGTACTTGTCTGATTAAATTACAATTTAATCTATCTAGACAAGATTGACACGCAGGTCAATTACATTTTATAAATTAATTGAAAGTGATGCACAGATCACAATAAATATTAATTTACAATGTTAATCCAGGCTCGCAGGCCCCAACACAGCACACATTAAAAGGGCAACCCACATAAGATGAAATAGACACTCATCATGGTATGCAATCATTATGTGATCCAATAAAAAGAAAATAAAAATTTTTGAAAACCCATTGGCATCAATTTTAATTTTCTTATGGGCCCTGCAACCTTACAACGGTCCATTGATAGGGATCCACTCATCATGTCTAGTCAGATCCACTGCCCTTGCATGCACCAAGTCCTAACTGACTTGAGTTGACCTAATGGTCAACCATGCATGCGACAAGGGCTGAACAACCATCATGAGTTCTGGCATGCGGGTGTGACCCCGGGCCTAACTCAAGAGTGTTCACTGGTTGTCTCAACCAGACCTCGCTACACGCCTGTCTGCAGTCGACCTATAGCCACCTCGTGCTTGCGCACAGGTGCCATCTGGTCGACCCATCTAGGCTGTCAGATGGTCTGATCAGACTATTTGGATCTTATTTAGAGGATGATATCAACCCCATCAACCCGTCTAAGGGTTTATAGTAGGTGCACCTTAGATCTAATAAGGATGCGCGCAAGATATGATAAGTTTTTAAGAAAAACAACATCCAAGTGCCACCATACAATATACATGCGCAAACATAAACATACTAGCAAGTAGTTTCGCATGATAATTCAGATCTACACTAACATGGATCACAAAGACATGAAGCAATCATATGAATCATTCAGAAATCAGCTCTGATACCAATTGAAGAGTCCCCTTCAAGGGGGAGCGCAAGGGGGTGAAACCCTAAAGGGGGCGCATATCATATCTCATAGCGGAAGCTAGGGTTTCCTTGGGATCATTTGAATAAACATATGATCAACTTGCCAAAAGATTGCAAAGATGAATGAAAGATCATACCATAGCCATTGTGTGGGTGGCGACTTGGAATCAAGAGAACAAAATTGATCTCCTCCAAACGGCGCGCACACAAGATGAAGTCGGCTACTCTTTGAGATCCTTGTGCTAGCAAGGTTCTTCAAAGGTGCTTGTCGTATGGAAGGGATGAGATGTCTCTCTCTTGGCCGAGAGCTCCTTGTCAAGTCCTCTCCTTCTCGTCAACCTCTCTCTCACGAGAGTGCAATGAAGAAACCCCTTTCGAGAGGGGGGCGAGAACCCTAAACATGCATAACTGAAACCTTTGCATGGCGGAAATTAGGGATTCAAGAATCGCATGTATGATATATAATCAACTAGATGAAAGGTTGCTAAAATCAACAAAGGGTCATACCGATGCCATAGTTTAGATGATGCCTTGGAAGCAAAGACTCGATTGTTTCTTCTCCAAAGGAATCGCACACAAGAGGAAGAAGGCCTACACTTCGATCGCTCCTTGTGCTAGCAAGGCACCAAAGTGTCTTTGATCGCTTGTCGGGGTGATGAAAGACTTGCTCGGCTTTCTCCACTAGACTTCGGCATGAGTTCTCTTCTCTACACCCGAGAGTCCGCGCGAGGAAGAAGTGAGACAACCATCCACCCGAAGTGGAGACGTTCAGCCAAAACGTGGAGACGTTTTTCACTTGAAAAACCGACTTTCCAATTATAGAAAATCTTTAATTCCAAAACGTTTTGCGTTGAACTATTCGAAACTCACTTATTCACATTGAACCAAGCGCTCAATCATGAGCCGGTTCAAGGTCTTTGGTTCAATGACCAAACCGAATTGTCACATCCCGTTATCTTAACCCCAAACAAGCAACACAATTCACATAGAAACAGGACTCATATCACACAGGATCGATGCACATGCTAAGTAAAACCAAGTCCAGGAAATCTGATCTGAAAATTTCGAAAATCCATACATACAAATCTCCACAAAAACACAATTTCATAAAGGTACCTGCCACCACGCAATACTTGCACTAGACATATGCAAGTCACATTTATATCAAATCCGATCGCAAAAGTATAAATCGACTCGAACTTAGAAACAAAACCACAATGTCGATTCTATAAATTCATTCAATGATACCACACCGAAACCAGGCCAAAGCCCGCGGTGACACAAAAATCAGAATATCAAACTGCCATAACCGGCAACACAAGTTCACATAGTTTGGCCACAACTGGCAACACAAGTTCATATAATTCGGCCACAACCGGCCCCAGTAATTAAGCACAAAAGTCTTATTCATTCAACTGGCATATCACGATATTCATATAAAATGCTAACTGGAAATGCGCCCCTGCTCTACACCTGAAAATAATGAGGGGGGAGCTACACAGCCCAGTGAGTGGATAGTCTCAAACGACCATCCATAACATACACTCAAAAATACATGCAGATTATTTTAAAAACATTTAACAGAATATCATGTCAACATTTGACAAACTTAAAGAACAGAATTCATATAAAACAGTCAGATGTACACTGCTAAAACATCACATAATTATCACTACAGAGTAACCAAGGTTCTAGAGTTATACTCTAAACCAACTAAACACACCAACCACTTAATCAACCTAGTTGTCCAGCATATTCAGTAGTGACCATTATGGTCTAACCCGGCTTTGGCCTAAGCACTGGGAGAAGCCTGCAAATCACATGCAACATATAGATGGACGGTGTGTAGATTCAAGAGGTGGCCCCCGCCAGGTCACGACGTGGCACTTTGCTCTACGATCACCCCATAACACGAAAATCTAAGCGTCTAAGAGTGATGACATCAAGAGGTGGCCCCTGTCCGACCAAGACATGGCACTTTGCGTCTTATATCACTCGTTCTCCCAAAGGGTTCCTACTGGACAACAATAGACACATCTTATATCTTATTTCACAAAAGTGGACTCCTAAGTGTCAACTAGACTCTAGGATAGTCATTTTTATCACAATAATCATATCAGGCAGGCTGAATAACAACCCCCTTATCACAATAATCATATCAGGCAGGCTGCAACAAACCACCAGGTTTCTGGTGTTCAGCCTTTACTGTCTGACAGGTTAAACACCTAGAGACAAAATCAAGCACTTCTTTCTTCATACCCGGCCACCAAAAGCTCTTCTTGAGATCCTGATACATCTTAGTCACGCCAGGATGTAGAGAATATTTGGAGTTATGGCTGTCCTCCAATATTTCTTTCCTCAAACTCGGTTCCTTAGGGACACACACCCTTCCACGAAACCGAAGAATACCATCATCAGACAAGCTAAAATCCTGAACTGTACCCGCAACCAAACTATCCCTGATCTGAACTAATCTCGGATCCACAGACTGCTGATCTCTGATCTTCTGCAACAAAGCAGACTGTACTCTGAGGAAAGCCACATAACCCGACTGAACTTTAGGAGAAACACTGATCCTGAGATCTCTGAACTCTTGCAGTAACTGCCACTCACTGACCCGTAAAGCAGCTACTGAAGTAACTGGATGTCTGCTCAGTGCATCCGCCACTACATTGGCCTTTCCAGCCTGATACTGAATAGAGAAGTCATAATCTTTGATCAACTCCATCCATCTTCTCGGTCTCATGTTCAACTCCTTCTGAGTGAAGATGTACTTGAGACTCTGGTGATCAGTGAACAGATCAAACTCTTGACCCAACAAATAGTGACGCCATATCTTCAGAGCAAAGACTACAGCCGCCAACTCTAAGTCATGAGTAGGGTAGTTCAACTCATACTCCTTCAGTTGTCTCGAAGCATAGGCTACCACAGAACCCTTCTGCATCAAGACACAACCCAACCCTTTGCCTGAAGCATCCGTATAAACAGTAAACCTTTCCCCATCACTAGGAATAATGAGGATCGGTGTACTAGTCAACCTTCTCTTCAGCTCTTGAAAGCTTTCTTCACACTTGTCATCCCAATTAAACTTGGCCTCCTTCCTGGTCAATTTAGTTAAAGGACCCGCCAGCTTGGAGAATCCCTCAACAAACCTCCGATAGTAACCTGCTAAACCCAGGAAACTTCTGATCTCAGTAGCACTAGTCGATCTTCCCCAGTCAAGGATGGCTTGCACTTTAACTGGATCCACAGACACCCCCTGACCAGAAATCACATGCCCAAGGAAACTGATCTTTTCTAGCCAGAACTCACACTTACTAGCCTTGGCATATAATCGGTTTTTCCTCAGAATTTCCAGCACTCTGCGCAAGTCACTAACATGATCCGAAGTAGTCCGAGAGTACACCAAGATATCATCTATAAAGACTACCACACATGAATCAAGTAATTCATGAAATACCCTGTTCATCAAATCCATGAAGACAGCAGGTGCATTCGTCAGTCCAAAAGGCATAACTAGAAATTCGAAATGCCCATACCTGGTCCTGAAAGCAGTCTTAAATATGTCCTCATCCTTGACCCTAAGCTAGTAATACCCTGATCTCAGATCAATCTTAGAGAACACTGTCGCTCCCTGTAATTGATCAAATAGATCATCAATTCTGGGAAGAGGATACTTATTCTTGATAGTCACTTGGTTCAGTTGCCTGTAATCTATACACATCCTCAGAGTTCCATCCTTCTTCTTAACGAACAGCACTGGTGCTCCCCAGGGAGAAGCACTAGGCCGGATGTAACCTTTTTCCAGCAATTCCTCCAGTTGTTTCTTAAGTTCGGCCAACTCTGAAGTAGCCATGCGGTAAGGAGCTCTGGAGATAGGTGCAGTACCTGGCACCAACTCAATGCCAAACTCTACCTCTCGTATTGGTGGCAAGCCTGAAAATTCCTCAGAGAACACATCAGGAAACTCTTTCACCACCGCCATCTGAGTCAAATCAGAAGTAGAATCATCCTGCATCTTAACATGTGCAAGGTAACCCTTACACCCACTAGCAAGTAACTTCCTGGCCTGCAGGAAAGATATCACATGTGGTCCTTGGTCTGACACTAGACCTCTCACAAAAAGCCGATTCCCATCTAGCAGATTCAAGGTGATTACTTTCTCAAAGCAATCCACAGTGGCATGATGTGAGGATAACCAATCCATACCTAGGATGACATCATAATCTTGCATATCCAACAGGATTAGATCTACCAGAAACTCATAACCCTCTACATGCACTACACAATCAGCACAAACAGTATCTGTAGATAATGATTTTCCTAAGGGAGTACTTACAGACACAACATAAGTCTCCAAGTGCTGAGCACCCACCTGCATCTGAGACCTCTGAGAAACTTGGTATCCCTCCTCTTTTCAGTGTTTATCAGGTGAGGGGCATACTTTCCCAACTTAGTGAACTGCAACTCATACTGGTCCACAGTCATATCACCCTGCTCCAGATGAATAAATTCCACCTCTCGGTCCTCAACCAAGCTATCATGGAAATACTTCTCGTTAAATTGAGACAAGAAGTAGGGCCAATCTACTGTTTCATCTCTTTCTTCAGCAAGCCTCACCACGCCCTTCCACCACTCATCTGCGTCACCACGCATCATATAGGTGGTCAGACACAGCTTGTCCTCATCCGAGCAACGCATGACTTGGAAAATCTTTTCCAAGACCAACTGCCAGTTTTCTGCAGTACTTGATTCTGAGCCCCCATAAAAAGAGCTGGGACCCAGTTTCTGGAATTCACTCACAAGTGAGGCATAGCGCCATCTTAAATTCCTACACACACATTCCATAGTCAGGAATGCAAACATAAACCTATCAGATGTCTAGCAATACACAAACATGTTTTCCCCCGAACTAAGTTTTAGCTAGCCAACCCCTCTGATACCATTATGTCACATCCCGTTATCTTAACCCCAAACAAGCAACACAATTCACATAGAAACAGGACTCATATCACACAGGATCGATGCACATGCTAAGTAAAACCAAGTCCAGGAAATCCGATCTGAAAATTTCGAAAATCCATACATACAAATCTCCACAAAAACACAATTTCATAAAGGTACCTGCCACCACGCAATACTTGCACTAGACATATGCAAGTCACATTTATATCAAATCCGATCGCAAAAGTATAAATCGACTCGAACTTAGAAACAAAACCACAATGTCGATTCTATAAATTCATTCAATGATACCACACCGAAACCAGGCCAAAGCCCGCGGTGACACAAAAATCAGAATATCAAACTGCCATAACCGGCAACACAAGTTCACATAGTTTGGCCACAACTGGCAACACAAGTTCATATAATTCGGCCACAACCGGCCCCAGTAATTAAGCACAAAAGTCTTATTCATTCAACTGGCATATCACGATATTCATATAAAATGCTAACTGGAAATGCGCCCCTGCTCTACACCTGAAAATAATGAGGGGTGAGCTACACAGCCCAGTGAGTGGATAGTCTCAAACGACCATCCATAACATACACTAAAAAATACATGCAGATTATTTTAAAAACATTTAACAGAATATCATGTCAACATTTGACAAACTTAAAGAACAGAATTCATATAAAACAGTCAGATGTACACTGCTAAAACATCACATAATTATCACTACAGAGTAACCAAGGTTCTAGAGTTATACTCTAAACCAACTAAACACACCAACCACTTAATCAACCTAGTTGTCCAGCATATTCAGTAGTGACCATTATGGTCTAACCCGGCTTTGGCCTAAGCACTGGGAGAAGCCTGCAAATCACATGCAACATATAGATGGACGGTGTGTAGATTCAAGAGGTGGCCCCCGCTAGGTCACGACGTGGCACTTTGCTCTACGATCACCCCATAACACGAAAATCTAAGTGTCTAAGAGTGATGACATCAAGAGGTGGCCCCTGTCCGACCAAGACATGGCACTTTGCGTCTTATATCACTCGTTCTCCCAAAGGGTTCCTACTGGACTGTAGGTCCCCTTCGAGGGGGGAGCGCAAACCCTAAGCATGCACAAATCTCAATTGCATGGGCGGAATTAGGGTTTCCATAGATCGCATGTAGTTTATCTATAAGATTAACTTTGTTTGCTTATAAAGATCAAGAGAAGATCTCTTACCATAGCCATGATAAAGGGTGGCGACTTGGAAGCAAGAGGGCAAGTAAGCACTCCTCCAAAGATAACGCACACTAGATGAGAGATGGCTACCCTTTCGGATGTTCCTTGTGCTAGCAAGGGATCTCCAAAACTTCCTTGTCGTGTGTAGATGAAGAGAGGTGCTTGGCCGAGAGCTTCGTTGTGCAAGAGTTCCCCTTTTTTTTTTCCTTGTCGAATCACAAGAGAGTAATTGGGCAAATGGCGTTAAGGCTTTCATTCAAGTGATGGCGTTACACTTCCAAATATGGAAGGTTATGAAGCCATGCGACCACTTGAAGAAAAACCGCCCAAAATGCCTTCAATCCTTGAACCATACGTTCACCCATGTGAACCGGTTCAAGCCAATTAGGTTCAACTCAATTCGGTTCAAAAAACCAAATCAAACCAGCCCAAGCCATGGTCTAGATCTCTTTGAACCAAATGGTTCAAGATCCAACCGTTCATCTCTGGATGCTCTTGATCTCTCCGATCTAGCATCCACACTCTCGATCGAAGCTTACCGATCTCAAGCCCTAATCAATCAAACATGATCAGACCAGATCTCACTTACAATCAGAGTCTAAACTCCTTTAAACTGAATCCAAACAATTCAGTCCACACGATCTGACTTGAGTAAGCCATGTCATCAAATTGTGCGACCCTAAGGGTTTCCTTTAAATGTCGGTAACGACAACTTACGTTATCACGATCAGTGAGGGGTATCTAGCAACACATCACTGTCTCCCGATATAAAGGAAAGAGTCTTCCAAGACTACACCCAAATCACAGCACAAGTGTGAATCCATTTCACGAGGCATACATGTTTCCTTTGCCACTGGATGTTCTTATTGGACAAGCATGTCAAGCCTGTAACTCCAATACGATGAGCATGATTAGATCAGATGAACATAGTCATCTGGGTATGGCCATACACTTTCTCAATCATCTCATATAGGGGGGCCTTAGAACATCACACTCCTTAAACAAGGAGACGGCAATCCTTTATCTATCACTAGTGTCCTAACCTGACTCATGATCATTATCCAAGATAGTCTATAACCATTATATTTCAAATGATATTGAACTACCTCAAAACAATGACATTCATCATTTAGAAACACAAGTGATCTCAAGTCAAAGGACATGTGCCACTTGTAGCATACAAGGATTATTCACATTGTGACAAGCAATTGAATATCCTAGTAGGGTCTGTCCAGTACATCCAATGTACCCATGAGTCTACATCTTATTCCATGCTCGAAGCATCCTATAAGATTAGAACACATATTAGTCTTAACCATATCAAGGCTGTCTCATGTTCACCAAGATATATCGACTAAGGACATTACTGCATGTCAGCCTAGCTGAACAGCTTTGAGACATTATTCAGTAGTACACTTATTACAGCAGACAAGGTAACAACCTGAATAACAACCATTGCCTTTATAAACTTAAGAGTTTATACAATGATACTATTACAATCCCAAGGCCTCAAACATTAGCCTTAAGGGCATACCCCAACATGGACAACAATAGACACATCTTATATCTTATTTCACAAAAGTGGACTCCTAAGTGTCAACTAGACTCTAGGATAGTCATTTTTATCACAATAATCATATCAGGCAGGCTGAATAACAACCCCCTTATCACTATAATCACATCAGGCAGGCTGAATAACAACCCCCTTATCACAATAATCACATCAGGCAGGTTGAACAACAACCCCCTCACATATCACAATACAGGGCTGAAATCTCTAACCCTTAACATATCACATATAGACTATCCTCTTGAGTACACAGTTACACTTAGCCTTAGTCCTATCCGTTCCATGACCACAACACATATTATTCGAAAATCACATAACCACATAATATTCGAAAATCACATAACCACATAATATTCAAAAATCACATAATCACATAATATTCAAAAATCACATAATATTTTATAGAGTCCTTAGATTTCATGCTGATCAGTTCAGTATAATCATGCTAAGTTATCACCCAAAGTTATCAATCAATATTTCATGTCATTACTTTCTGCATACACCATTCAATTAAAAATACATAATAATACAGAAAATTCACTAAATTTCGTTCACAATTAACATAAATGCAGAATATCACATATTCATAGTTTTCTTCTAATTCTGATAACAAAAGACAGAAATACCCCTAGTTCAAAGTTTAAGTCATACAAGAAAAGTTATCCAAAAATTTCGTAAAAATATTCATTACGTCCCTCATGATCCCTAGAATCGTATTTCAAGTTTTCCCCAATTTTAACTAGGAAATTTACCGAATTACCCCTAGGTCAATTTCAGTCAACAGAAACTTTTATTTCTAAAAATTCCCAAAAAAATACAGTAGAATCCTCATATACCTAATTTCATGAATATCAAGTTTTCCCCAATTTTTACCCATGCATTTGGACGTAACTTCATGAAGAAGGGTCGAAATTCTCATCCAAGCCCTAATCTTCATGCAATTGAAATTCTAATGCTACATACATGTTTAATCAAGGCCTAATTTATGATTAGGAGTCTTAAAAACGAAAAGCCCTAATTGTCATGCAAGCTAGGGTTTCGAAATTTAGGGAAAAAGCAAGAAACGTATACAATTTTGCAAGCATGTGTTCATGTCATCTTTCTAGACATTAATCCTCTATAAATCATGCAAAACCTTCCATATGCGTGAACTAGGTGAAGAGAAAATCCACTCACCTCAACCGTGAACACCAAGATGAAAAATCTCTCTTACAAACTCGTCTAAGGCCTTGAAAGACGCCACCAAATATCGCCAACAATGGAAGAGAAACACCACCAACACCAAAGACGCTGGCCAAGGGAAGAAAGGAAGAGGAAGAAAGGAATTTCGCCTCCAAGCCTCCAAGAATCGCCCAAGCCTTCAAGCCGTCGCCCTAAGGTTTCTTCCAAGCCAAAAACGCCAATTCTCCTACCCTAGTCGAAATTACCAACTTGAATTTTTGGTTTTTAAATTTTAAACCCGCTAACCAATTAATTCAAATAGGGTTTAACCCACTAACTAATTAATTCGAATTTTAAACTCAAAATCCATCTAATTTAAGTGTAAACCCAATAACCCATAGTTAACTAATTAATTTAACCATTAACTAACAATTAACCATTCACTTAAACAAAAATCCAATAAGGATTTAATTAATATCCAATAAGGTCTAATTAATTAACCAATAAGCTCTAATTAATTAACTTAAAATTAACAACCAATAAGCTCTAATTAATTAATTATAAATTAACAATCAATAAGCCAGTTAATTAACATCCAATACTGCTTAACGTAATATCCACAGTTAATGATTTTATTTAAATCCAAAAATAATACTTACCAGGACTTAAGATCCTTGGATCTTACACGAATTAGCCCAAGCATTAAGTCAAGATCGAATTAAACCCTAAGGTCCTAGATCTGACCATTCATCTTCTGATGCTCATGATCTGATCGATCTAGCATCAACACTCTCGATCGAAGCTTACCGATCTCAAGCCCTAATCAATCAAACATGATCAGACTAGATCTCACTTACAATCAGAGTTTAAATCCCTTTAAACTGAACCGAAACAATTCAGTCCACACGATCTGACTTAAGTAAGCCATATCATCAAATTGTGCGACCCTGAGGGTTTCCTTTAAATGTCGGTAACGATAACTTACGTTATCACGATCAGTGAGGGGTATCTAGCAACACATCACTGTCTCCCGATATAAAGGAAAGAGTCTTCCAAGACTACACCCAAACCACAGCTCAAGAGTGAATCCATTTCACTAGGCATGCATGTGTCCTTTGCCACTGGATGTTCTTATTGGACAAGCGTGTCAAGCCTGTAACTCCAATATGATGAGCATGATTAGATCAGATGAACACAGTCACCTGGGTATGGCCATACACTTTCTCAATCATCTCATCCAGGGGGGGCCCCATTAGAACATCACACTCCTTAAACAAGGAGACGGCAATCCTTTATCTATCACTAGTGCCCTAACCTGACTCAAGCTCACCATCCAAGATAGTCTATAATCATTATGTTTCAAATGATATTAAACCACCTCAAAACAATGACAATCATCATTTAGAAACACAAGTGATCTCAAGTCAAAGGACATGTGCCACTTGATGCAAACAAGGATTATTCACATTGTGACAAGCAATTGAATATCCTAGTAAGGTCTGTCCAGTACATCCAATGTACCCATGAGTCTACATCTTATTCCATGCTCGAAGCATCCTATAAGATTAGAACACATATTAGTCTTAACCATATCAAGGCTGTCTCATGTTCACCAAGATATTTCGACTAAGGACATATAGCATGTCAGCCTAGCTGAACAGCTTTGAGACATTATTCAGAAGTACACTTATTACAGCAGACAAGGCAACAAACTGAATAACAACCATTGCCTTTATAAACATAAAAGTTTATTACATGATACTGATACAATCCCAAGGCCTCAAACATTAGCCTTAAGGGCATACCCCAACAATCTCCCACTTGCACTTAATCTAATGTTTGAGAAATCTCAAACCCATATTATTACAGTGCTTCTCATGCTTCTGCTGCACCAGAGGCTTGGTAAGCGGGTCAGCCAGATTGTCATCTGTATGTACCTTGCAGATTTTGATCTCGCCACGATCAATGATCTCCCGGATCAAGTGAAACCGTCTCTGTATGTGCTTGGACTTCTGGTGCGACCGTGGTTCCTTTGCTTGTGCAATTGCTCCAGTGTTATCACAGAAGATAACCAAAGGATCTGCACTCGAAGGAACAACACCAAGTTCCTGAATGAACTTACGAATCCACACTGCCTCCTTGGATGCTTCCGAGGCTGCAACATACTCGGCTTCTGTTGTGGAATCAGCAACAGTAGACTGTTTGAAACTCTTCCACACCACTGCTCCTCCATTCAAGCTAAATACATAGCCTGATTGCGATCGGAAATCATCCTGGTCAGACTGGAACGAAGCGTCAGTATATCCTTCAATACTGAGTTCTTCCTGACCACCATACATCAAGAACATATCTTTGGTCCTCCGCAGATATTTCAAAATGTTCTTGACTGCAATCCAGTGTGCCTGACCTGGATTACTTTGGAATCGACTGGTCACGCTTAACCCGTAAGCGACGTCTGGGCGAGTACACAACATCGCATACATAATGGACCCAATAGCCGAAGCATAAGGCGTATTGTCCATTTCATCTTTCTCAGTCTGTGTTTGTGGACACTGACTCTTCGAAAGATTCAGACCATGTCTGACTGGACGATATCCCCTTTTAGAATTCTCTAAATGAAATCTTTCCAGGACTTTATCGATGTAAGTACTCTGGCACAGCCCGAGAAGCCTCTTAGATCTATCTCTGTAGATCTTCACACCTAACACATAGGCTGCTTCTCCTAGATCTTTCATCTGAAAACATTTTCCTAACCATGCTTTAACAGCATGCAGTTCAGGAATATCATTTCCAATGATTAAGATGTCATCGACGTAGAGGACTAGGAAAGTAATCACGCTCCCACTAAACCTCTTATATACACACGGGTCATCTTCGTTCTTGATGAAACCAAACTTAGAGATTGATTCATCAAAACGAATATTCCAGCTTCTAGATGCTTGTTTCAGTCCATAAATGGACTTCTTTAACTTGCATATTTTATGACGATCTGATGGATTAGTGAAACCTTCTGGTTGTGTCATATACACATCCTCATCCAGATTTCCATTAAGGAAAGCCGTCTTCACATCCATCTGCCAGATCTCATAATCGTAATATGCAGCTATCGCGAAAAGAATCCGAATAGACTTAAACATGGCTACAGGTGAGAAAGTTTCATCATAATCTATCCCGTAGATTTGTTTGAAACCCTTCGCAACTACCCTGCCTTTATAGGTAACTACGTTACCATCCATGTCAATCTTCTTCTTGAAGATCCATTTACAGCCTATAGGGATTACTCCCAGAGGCGGATCAACCAAATCCCAGACTTGGTTATCTGACATGGAGTCCATCTCGGCTCGCATAGCTTCAAGCCATCTAGCTGACTCCGGTCCACTGACCGCATCCGCATAAGTGAGGGGTTCATCATTATCAATGATGTAGACTCCGTCATAGCGCTCAGGCTATTGACGGATCCTTCCCGATCTACGCGGTTCCCGTGATATCTGAGCCTCAGGTTGTTCAATAACCTGTTCTACCGGCTCAGGCTCATCCAACTCTGCTTGAGCACTTTGTCCTTCTTCTGGATTCTCATCCAGTTTTATTTCTCTCCCACTGGCCTCTTGCAGAAGAAATTCCTTCTCAAGAAAAATAGTCGTCCGAGCAACAAATACCTTGTTCTCTTTGGGATCGTAGAAATAATAACCCTTAGTTTCCTTAGGGTAACCGACAAAGATACATTTGTCAGATCTGCTCTCCAGTTTCCCAGAGGCGAGCTTTTTGACATAAGCCTCGCAACCCCAGATCTTAATAAATGTTAAGCTAGGCTGTTTCCCATACCATAACTCATATGGCGTCTTTGAAACTGCCTTGGATGGCACTCGGTTTAGTACCTTTGCAGCTGTTTCCAGTGCAAATCCCCAAAAGGAGTAAGGTAGAGTAGCCTGACTCATCATAGAACGAACCATATCAAGTAACGTTCTATTTCTCCTCTCAGACACACCATTCCACTGCGGTGTTCCTGGCGGAGTTAGCTGTGAGATAATCCCACACTCTTTTAGATAGTCAGTAAACGCATGACTCAAGTATTCTCCACCTCGATCAGAACGAAGTGCCTTGATATTTCGGCCTAGCTGATTCTGTACTTCATTTTTGAACTCTTTGAACTTGTCAAAAGATTCACTTTTATGTCTCATTAAATAGACATATCCATATCTACTGAAATCATCAGTAAAGGTAATGAAGTACTGATAGCCACCTCTGGCATGTTTACTAAATGGCCCACACACATCGCTGTGTATTAGGTCAAGTAAACCTGAAGCCCTTTGACCTTTGTGAGGAAAAGGTGACTTCGTCATTTTACCCATCAAACAAGCTTTGCATGTATCAATCTCCTCATAGGAGAATGATCCCAGCAGTCCATGATCATGCAACCGCTTAATGCGCTTCTTGTTAATATGGCCTAAACGACTATGCCATAACAAGGTGCTGTCATCAGCATACTTGGCTTTCTTATTATCAATGTTTTGTATAGAATTTTCCATGTCCAACATGAATAACCCATTGTTAATTGAACCAGTAGCATAAACAATATTATCAAGAGAAAGTACACACTTTGAAATATTGCATTCAAAGGCAAATCCTTTCCTGACAAGAGCAGGAATAGAGATAATATTTTTAGTAATACTGGGAACAAAGTAACAACTGTTTAGTTCTAATACAATGCCAGATGGTAATGAGATGAAATAGTCTCCTACAGCAACAGCAGCAACCCGTGCCCCGTTTCCAACGCGTAGGTCCACCTCATGCTGTCCCACCTGTCTTCTTCTCTTGAGTTCCTGCACATTTGAACAAATGTGAACTCCACATGCAGTGTCCAACACCCATGATATAGAAGAAGATGAAACCATGACTTCCGTCACGTAAATACCTGAGCCAGAAGCAATGCTTCCCCTCTTATCTCCTTGGAGCGCTTTACAGTCCTTTTTCCAGTGACCCAGCTGGCCACAGTGGAAACATCTGTACTCCTTTGACCGCTTGACCTTTTGCTTCAGAGCCTTGCTGTAGCTCTTGACAGGGGCCTTGCCCTTCTTCCCCTTCTTCTTGTTCCTAGAAGGAACCATTAAGACAGAGGTTGAAGGCTTTCCCTTCAGAGTCTCCTCAGTAGTCAAGAGCATATTCAGCAGCTCTGCCGGAGTACAATCGATTTTGTTCATATTAAAGTTAATAATGAACGCATTGAAAGAGGGCGGGAGAGACTGCAGAATAATGTCTACAGCAAGCTCCTGATTGATGGTATGCCCCAGTTTTTCTAGAGCCTCCTTGTGCCTAATCATCTTGAGCACGTGAGCTCCCACTGGGCTTCCTTCAGCCAGTTTGCTCTGAAAGAAAAGCTTTGTCAGATTATAGCGTTCTGTCCTCGCCTGTGCAGCATACAGCATCTTGAGGTTGGCTATAATTTCTATAGCCGACATATCCTCATGCTGACGCTGCAGCGGTGGCGTCATAGACGCTAGCATCAGGCAAGCGACATCAATGCTATCATTGACGTGCTTTTCATAGGCTTCACGAACCGCCCTTGCGGCGTTCGCAGCGGGTTGAGGCGGTATAGCCGTCTCGAGGACATACAGTTTCCTCTCTGCCTTAAGAACGATCTTAAGGTGTCCGAACCAGTCTGAGAAGTTTGGCCGAGCAAACTTCTCCCTTTCCAGTAGGGATCGCACATTGAAGCTCATGGTGTTCGTTGCTGCAGGAATCTACAACAATGCAAGAACAGCAAGGTCAGTATCAATGTTTAGAATCAATCCAGGACTTAAGAAAGATTCTTTTCTCACTATTTTATCTGACTGAAAAAACCATTAAAACAGTCCGAAAGAGTAACACTCTTTTAGTGAGATGGGATCCAGATTTCATACTTGGTCTCCGCGTCCCGCTCAGGCGAGATAAGATGCACAGAGAATACAAGTACTAATTTCTGGTAGGCAGTCCCTGCCAATCGCCAACCCGTGCGATTACCCTTCATCTGGGCAATCCAGCAGACTGTGCCAACTGAGTTGGTACAACACAATCTCTGACCCCACAGATGGCTGCCTCCATGTGCTACCATATGCGCCACATATGTAGCCTACATGGTCAAGCTGACCCGACCTACTCCCTGGACCACCACGTGCTATGCTGAGCAACGAGAAGCGATAAATCCCTTCTCTGTAACATGATGAGTCCCCTTCAAGGGGGAGCATAACCCTAAAGTGATGGCGCATATAAAATTTGTCTTGCGGAAATTAGGGTTATAGGATCAACTTGCATGTTAAATGATCAACTCGATAAAAGGCTAATAAAGATTAATGAAAACGATCATACCATCGCCATAGCCTAGATGTTGCCTTGGAAGCAAAGAGTCAATTGCTTCTTCTCCAAAGGGATTCGCACACAAGAGGATGATGGCAAACTCTTTGTCGCTCCTTGTGCTAGCAAGGCTCCAAAGTGTCCTTGATCGAATGGAAAGGGATGAAAACTTCTTGGCAAATTTTTCTTTTCCTTCTTCGTCCACCTTCTTCACGACACAAGAGAAAACTTGTTTTGACTAGTGGAGAGGCGAGGCGAGAAGAGGCGTCAAGAAGAGAAGCGTGGAGCGTGGTCACGTTTAGAGAGTTGCTATCTAAAAATAGCATACCACCTCTCAACGTTCACATGCGCACACCAAGTCGCAAATCTCTCTTCACCCTTTTGAACCATGCGCTCATTCGAGCTGGTTCACTTTGGTTCGGTTCACAAACCAAATAAGCCAAGCAACTAGTCCAAATCATAATTAAACCACAAGGTTCTTGATCTGACCGTTGATCTCTTAATGCTTCTGATCTGACCGATCTAGCATCCAATCTCTCAATCGAAGCTTACCGATCTGAAGCCCTAATCAATCAAACATGATCAGACCAGATCTCACTTACAATTAGAGATTAAATCCCTTCAAACTGAACTCAAACAATTCAGTCCACACGATCTGACTTAAGTAAGCCATATCATCAAATTGTGCGACCCTGAGGGTTTCCTTTAAATGTCGGTAACGATAACTCACATTATCACGATCAGTGAGGGGTATCTAGCAACACATCACTGTCTCCCGATATAAAGGAAAGAGTCTTCCAAGACTACACCCATACCACAGCACAAGTGTGAATCAAATCACAAGGCATGCATATTTCCTTTACCACTGGACGTTCTTATTGGACAAGCGTGTCAAGCTTGTAACTCCAATATGATGAGCATGATTAGATCAGATGAACATAGTCACCTGGGTATGGCCATACTCTTTTCTCAATCATCTCATCCAGGGGGCCCCTTTAGAACATCACACTCCTTAAACAAGGAGACGGCAATCCTATGTCTATCACCAGTGCCCTAACATGACTCAAGCTCACCATCCAAGATAGTCTATAATCATTATGTTTCAAATGATATTGAACTAACTCAAAACAATGACAATCATCATTTAGAAAACACAAGTGATCTCAAGTCAGAGGAAATGTGCCACTTGTCTCATTCAAGGAATATTCACATTGTGACAAACAATTGAACATCCTAGTAGGGTCTGTCCAGTACATCCAATGTACCCATGAGTCTACATCTTATTCCATGCTCGAAGCATCCTATAAGATTAGAACACATATTAGTCTCAATCATATCAAGGCTGTCTCATGTTCACCAAGATATATCGACTAAGGACACAACAGCATGTCAGCCCAGCTGAACAGCTTTGAGACATTATTCAGAAGAACATATATTGCAGCAGACAATGTAACAACCTGAATAATAACCATGCCTTTATAAACATAAAAGTTTATTACATGATACTGATACAATCCCAAGGCCTCAAACATTAGGCTTAAGGGCATACCCCAACAATCTCCCACTTGCACTTAATCTAATGGTTGAGAAATCTCAAACCCATATTATTACAGTGCTTCTCATGCTTCTGCTGCGCCAGAGGCTTGGTAAGCGGGTCTGCCAGATTGTCATCTGTATGTACCTTGCAAACTTTGATCTCGCCACGATCAATGATCTCCCTGATCAAATGAAACCGTCTTTGTATGTGCTTGGACTTCTGGTGCGACCGTGGTTCCTTTGCTTGTGCGATTGCTCCAGTGTTATCACAGAAGATAACCAAAGGATCTGCACTCGAAGGAACAACACCAAGTTCTCTCACGAACTTACGAATCCAAACTGCCTCCTTGGATGCTTCCGAGGCTGCAACATACTCGGCTTCTGTTGTGGAATCAGCAACAGTTGACTGTTTGAAACTCTTCCACACCACTGCTCCTCCATTCAAGCTAAAAACATAGCCTGATTGCGATCGGAAATCATCCTGGTCTGACTGGAACGAAGCGTCAGTATATCCTTCAATACTGAGTTCTTCCTGACCACCATATATCAAGAACATATCTTTGGTCCTCCGTAGATATTTTAAGATGTTCTTGACTGCAATCCAGTGCGCCACACCTGGATTACTTTGGAAACGACTGGTCACGCTTAACCCGTAAGCGACGTCTGGGCGAGTACACAACATCGCATACATAATGGATCCAATAGCCGAAGCATAAGGCGTATTGTCCATTTCATCTTTCTCAGTCTGTGTTTGTGGACACTGACTCTTCGAAAGATTCAGACCATGTCTGACTGGAAGATATCCTCGTTTAGAATTTTCTAAATGAAATCTCTCCAGGACCTTTTCGATGTAAGTACTCTGGCACAGCCCGAGAAGCCTCTTAGATCTATCCCTGTAGATCTTCACACCTAATACATAGGCTGCTTCTCCTAAATCTTTCATCTGGAAACATTTCCTTAACCATGCCTTCACAGCATGCATTTCAGGAATGTCATTTCCAATGATCAAGATATCATCGACGTAGAGGACTAGGAAAGTAATTACGCTCCCACTAAACCTCTTATATACACACGGGTCATCCTCGTTCTTGATGAAACCAAATTCAGTGACTGATTCATCAAAACGAATATTCCAGCTTCTTGATGCTTGCTTAAGTCCATAAATGGACTTCTTTAACTTGCATATCTTATGACGATCTGATGGATTAGTGAAACCCTCAGGTTGTGTCATATACACATCCTCATCCAGATTTCCATTAAGGAAAGCTGTTTTCACATCCATCTGCCAGATCTCATAATCATAATATGCTGCTATCGCGAAAAGAATCCGAATAGACTTAAACATAGCTACAGGTGAGAAAGTTTCATCATAATCTATCCCGTAGATTTGTTTGAAACCTTTCGCAACTAGCCTGCCTTTATAGGTAACCACGTTACCATCCATGTCAATCTTCTTCTTGAAGATCCATTTACAGCCTATAGGGATAACTCCCAGAGGCGGATCAACCAAATCCCAGACTTGGTTATCTGACATGGAGTCCATCTCGGCGCGCATAGCTTCAAGCCATCTCGCTGATTCCGGTCCACTGACCGCTTCCGCATAAGTGAGGGGTTCATCATTATCAATGATGTAGACTCCGTCATAGCGCTCAGGCTGTCGACGAATCCTTCCCGATCTTCGCGGTTCCCGTGATATCTGAGCCTCAGGTTGTTCAATAACCTGATCTACTGGCTCAGGCTCATCCAACTGTGCTTGAGCACTTTGTCCTTCCTCTGGATTCTCATCCAACTTTATTTCTCTCCCACTGGCCTCTTGCAGAAGAAACTCCTTCTCAAGAAATATGGCCGTCCGAGCAACAAATACCTTGTTCTCTTTGGGATCGTAGAAATAATAACCCTTAGTTTCCTTAGGGTAACCGACAAAGATACATTTGTCAGATCTGCTCTCTAGTTTCCCAGAGGCGAGCTTTTTGACATAAGCCTCGCAGCCCCAGATCCTGATAAATGTCAAGCTCGGCTGTTTCCCATACCATAACTCATATGGCGTCTTTGAAACGGCCTTGGATGGCACTCGGTTTAGTACCTTTGCAGCTGTTTCCAGTGCAAAACCCCAAAAGGAGTTGGGTAAAGAAGCCTGACTCATCATAGAACGAACCATATCAAGTAACGTTCTATTTCTCCTCTCGGACACACCATTCCATTGCGGTGTTCCTGGTGGAGTGAGCTGTGAGATGATCCCACACTCCTTTAGATAGTCAGTAAACGCATGACTTAGGTATTCACCACCTCGATCTGAGCGAAGTGCCTTGATATTTCGGCCTAGCTGATTCTGTACTTCATTTTTGAACTCTTTGAACTTGTCAAAAGATTCACTCTTATGTCTCATCAGATAGACATACCCATACCTACTGAAATCATCAGTAAAGGTAATGAAGTACTGATAGCCACCTCTGGCATGTTTACTAAATGGCCCACACACAACACTGTGTATAAGGTCAAGTAAACCTGAAGCCCTTTGACCTTTGTGAGGAAAAGGTGACTTCGTCATTTTACCCATTAAACAAGCCTTGCATGTATCAATCTCCTTGTAGGAGAATGATCCCAGCAGTCCATGATCATGCAACCGCTTAATGCGTTTCTCGTTAATATGTCCTAAACGACTATGCCATAGCAAGGTGCTGTCATCAGCATACTTGGCTTTCTTAATATCAATATTTTGTATCGAACTTTCCATGTCCAACACGAATAACCCATTGTTAATTGAACCAGTTGCATAAACAATATTATCAAAAGACAAAATACACTTTGAAATATTGCATTCAAAGGAAAATCCCTTCCTGACAAGAGCAGGAATGGAGATAATATTTTTAGTAATACTGGGAACAAAATAACAATTGTTTAGTTCCAATACAATTCCAGATGGTAAAGAAATGAAGTAGTCTCCTACAGCAACAGCAGCAACCCGTGCCCCGTTTCCAACGCGTAGGTCCACCTCATGCTGTCCCACCTGCCTTCTTCTCTTGAGTTCCTGTACATTTGAACAAATGTGAACTCCACATGCAGTGTCCAACACCCATGATATAGAAGAAGAAAACATGACCTCAGTCACGAATATACCTGAGCCAGAAGCGAAGCTTCCCCTCTTATCTCCTTGGAGCGCTTTACAGTCCTTTTTCCAGTGACCCAGCTGGCCACAGTGGAAACACCTGTATTCCTTGGACCGCTTCACCTTCTGCTTCAGAGCCTTGCTGTAGCTCTTGACAGGGGTCTTGCCCTTCTTCCCCTTCTTCTTGTTCCTGGAAGGAACCATTAAGACAGAGGTCGAAGGCTTTCCCTACAGAGTCTCCTCAGTAGTGAGGAGCATATTCAGCAGCTCTGCCGGAGTACAATCGATTTTGTTCATATTAAAGTTAATAATGAACGCGTCGAATGAAGGCGGGAGAGACTGCAGAATAATATCCACAGCAAGCTCCTGGTTGATGGTATGCCCCAGTTTCTCTAGAGCCTCCTTGTGCCCAATCATCTTGAGCACATGAGCTCCCACTGGGCTCCCTTCAGCCAGTTTGCTCTGAAAGAAGAGCTTCGTCAAATTATAGCGTTCAGTCCTCGCCTGTGCAGCATACAGCATCTTGAGGTTCGCTATCATGTCTATAGCAGACATATCCTCATGCTGACGCTGCAGCGGTGGCGTCATAGACGCTAACATCAGGCAAGCGACATCAATGCTATCATTGACGTGCTTTTCATAGGCTTCCCGAACCGCCCTTGCGGCGTTCGGAGCGGGCTGCGGCGGTATCGCCGTCTCGAGGACATACAGTTTCCTCTCTGCCTTAAGAACGATCTTAAGGTGTCCAAACCAGTCAGAGAAGTTCGGCCCAGCAAACTTCTCCCTTTCCAGTAGGGATCGCACATTGAAGTTCATGGTGTTCGTTGCT
This sequence comes from Costus lasius, assembly GCA_027563935.2. Lineage (NCBI taxonomy): Eukaryota > Viridiplantae > Streptophyta > Magnoliopsida > Zingiberales > Costaceae > Costus > Costus lasius. The sequence goes on along the minus strand of CM050454.1, from coordinate 55,167,463 downwards.
GCAGGTATCTACAACAATGCAAGAACAGCAAGGTCAGTATCAATGTATAAGAATCGATCAGGACTTAAGAAAGATTCCTTTTTCTCACTATTTTATCTGGCTTGAAAAATCCAACAAAACAGCCCGAAAGAGTAGACACTCTTTTAGTGAGATGGGATCCGGATTTCATACTTGGTCTCCGTGTCCCGCTCAGGCGAGATAAGATGCACAGAGAGTACAAGCACTAATCTCCGGTAGGCAGTCCCTGCCGATCGCCAACCCGTGCGATTCCCCTTCATCTGGGCAATCCAGCAGACTGTGCCAACTGAGTTGGTACAACACAGTCTCTGATCCCACAGATGGCTGCCTCCATGTGCTACCATATGCGCCACATATGTAGCCTACATGGTCAAGCTAACCCGACCTACTCCCTGGACCACCATGTGCTATGCTGAGCAACGAGAAGGGATAAATCCCTACTCTGTAACACACAGGTGTAATCCCGCACCGTCTGAAGATAGATGGACGTGCCCACTGAGTGGGTACAACACGGCTCCAACGATAATCAGAACAGTGAGGTTTCGCGTCAGAAGGCTTACGAGCTTGATATTTTAGCATTGGATTTTAACGGTCTTTTATCTTCTTCACTATCATACAATTCCTATGGTGATAGAAGAAGATAAACTTAATCATGCAATTCTAATATTCAAACATTAAAAGAAAGCATGGATCTTATGTGGTAAAAGCCCATAGCCCTAGTAAGACCTTAACCTAAATTAAGTCTTTACTTGCTCTTCATGGGTCTTTTGCTGCTCATCTGGCCCAAACCTGGGCCCAAGCGCCATCTGCAACTCTGGTGCGCCCACCAGGAATTTGCGCCAGGTCCTAGGGTCGAACCCTAGACCTCCCACCTGGTCCAGCCACTGCTGCAAGCGCCTCTGCCAAGTGTGCTCTGTGCTCTTGTCTAATTAAATTACAAATTTAACTATCTAGACAAGATTGACACGCAGGTCAATAACATTTTATAAATTAAAAACAATGTGATGCGCAGATCACAGTAATTAATTTACAACAATAAATCCAGGCTCGCAGGCCCCAGCACAGCACACAGTTAATATGGGCAGCCCACATAAGATTAAATAAACATACATATGCATCAATCAACAATCATGTGATCCAAAATTAAAATTTTCGAAAACCCCATGGGATCAATTTTAATTTTCCTTATTTGCCCTACAACCTTACAACGGTCCATTACTAGGGATCCACTCATCCATCCTAGTCAGATCCACTGCCCTTGCATGCACTAAGTCCTAACTGACTTGAGTCGACCATAAGGTCAACCATGCATGCACTAGGGCTGAACAACCACAATGAGGTCTGGCAAGCGGGTGTGACCCCGGGCCTAACTCATGTGTGTTCACTAGTTGTCTCAATCAGACATCGCTACACGCCTGTCTGCAGTCGACCTGTAGCCACCAGGTGCTAGCGCACAGGTGCTACCTGGTCAACCCATCAAGGCTGTCAGATGATCTGATCAGACTTTTGGATCCAACCTAGGGGGTGACTTCAACCCTAATAACCCGTCTAAGGGTTTACTGTAAGGCCTTGATCTAATGATATACGCGCAAGTGTTTAAGTTTTAAAGAAACAAAACTATTACAAGCGCATACTATGTACATGATGGAACCCCTAATCTAAGGGGGAAGAAACCCTAAACATGCGCATCTAGCATGCATAGCGGAAAGAGGGCTTCAAGTAGATCGCATATGAACTATATGTTAACTTAATTCAACTTAAGATCAAGTTTTGATCTTACCAATGCCATGGATTGGATGGCGGCTTGGAATGAGAGAGAGCAAGCGAGATCTCCTCCAAAGAATACACATACCAAGTGATGAAGGCTTCCAACTTGCGCAACTTTGTGCTAGCAAAATGCCAAGTTGTCCTTCTCGAGTGGTAGGGATGAAGATGATGCTTTTGCCGGTTCTCCTCTTGTCGTCCACTCCAAGCTTCTCTCAAGTCTCGCCGAGCAAGAGCAAAACGCAAGGAGACAAGGGATGAATGATCTCAAGCCGTTTTGGCGTTTCAAGGAGCCATGCGCTCAATGACTTTCCAAATTTGGAAACTCCATTAAGCCATGCGTTCTCCTCTTCAAGCAAACCGCCCAAAACGCTTATGGATCGAACCATGGGTTCACCCATGTAAACCGGTTCAATCCAAATTGGTCCAAACCAAAGCAATCGGTCTAGATCAACCAAACCCTAAGGTTTCCAATCCAACCGTTCATCTTATGATGCTCTTGATCTCACCGATCTAGCATCAATACTCTCGATCGAAGCTTACCGATCTCAAGCCCTAATCAATCAAACATGATCAAGCTAGATCTCACTTACAATCAGAGTCTATATCCCTTTAAACTGAACCCAAATAATTCAGTCCACACGATCTGACTCAAAGAAAGCCATATCACCAAATTGTGTGACCCTGAGGGTTTCCTTTAAACGTCGGTAACGATAACTTACGTTATCACGATCAGTGAGGGGTATCTAGCAACACATCACTGTCTCCCGATATAAAGGAAAGAGTCTTCCAAGACTCCACCCAAACCATAGCATAAGTGTGAATCAACTCACTTGGCATACATGATTCCTTTGCCACTGGATGTTCTTATTGGACAAGCATGTCAAGCCTGTAACTCCAATACGATGAGCATGATTAGATCAGATGAACATAGTCATCTGGGTATGGCCATACACTTCCTCAATCATCTCATATAGGGGGGCCCTCTAGAACATCACACTCCTTAAACAAGGAGACGGCAATCCTTTATCTATCACAAGTGCCCTAACCTAACTCAAGCTCACCATCCAAGATAGTCTATAATCATTATGTTTCAAATGATATTGAACTACCTCAAAACAATGACAATCATCATTTAGAAACACAAGTGATCTCAAGTCAAAGGACATGTGCCACTTAGTGCTTACAAGGATCATTCACATTGTGACAAGCAATGGAATATCCGAGTAGGGTCTGTCCAGTACATCCAATGTACTCATGAGTCTACATCTTATTCCATGCTCGAAGCATCCTATAAGATTAGCACTCATATTAGTCTCAATCATATCAAGGCTGTCTCATGTTCACCAAGATATCTCGACTAAGGACATAGAGCCTGTCAGCCTAGCTGAACAGCTTTGAGACATTATTCAGAAGTACACTTATTACAGCAGACAAGATAACAACCTGAATAATAACCATGCCTTTTATAAACTTAAGAGTTTATTACATGATACTTATACAATCCCAAGGCCTCAAACATTAGCCTTAAGGGCATACCCCAACAATCTCCCACTTGCACTTAATCTAATGGTTGAGAAATCTCAAACCCATATTATTACAGTGCTTCTCATGCTTCTGCTGCGCCAGAGGCTTGGTAAGCGGGTCTGCCAGATTGTCATCTGTATGAACCTTGCAAATCTTGATCTCGCCACGATCAATGATCTCCCGGATCAAGTGAAACCGTCTCTATATGTGCTTGGACTTCTGGTGCGACCGCGGTTCCTTTGCTTGTGCGATGGCTCCAGTGTTATCACAGAAGATAACCAAAGGATCTGCACTTGAAGGAACGACACCAAGTTCTCTCACGAACTTACGAATCCACACTGCCTCCTTGGATGCTTCCGAGGCTGCAACATACTCGGCTTCTGTTGTGGAATCAGCAACAGTTGACTGTTTGAAACTTTTCCACACCACTGCTCCACCATTCAAGCTAAAAACATAGCCTGATTGCGATCGGAAATCATCCTGGTCCGACTGGAACGAAGCGTCAGTATATCCCTCTATACTGAGTTCTTCCTGACCACCATATATCAAGAACATATCTTTGGTCCTCCGCAGATATTTTAAAATGTTCTTGACCGCAATCCAGTGCGCCAAACCTGGATTACTTTGGAATCGACTGGTTACGCTTAACCCGTAAGCGACGTCTGGGCGAGTACACAACATCGCATACATAATGGATCCAATAGCCGAAGCATAAGGCGTATTGTCCATTTCATCTTTCTCAGTCTGTGTTTGTGGACACTGACTCTTCGAAAGATTCAGACCATGTCTGACTGGAAGATATCCACGTTTAGAATTCTCTAAATGGAATCTCTCCAGGACTTTATCGATGTAAGTACTCTGGCACAGCCCGAGAAGCCTCTTAGATCTATCCCGGTAGATCTTCACACCTAGTACATAGGCTGCTTCTCCTAAATCTTTCATCTGGAAACATTTTCCTAACCATGCCTTAACAGCATGCAGTTCAGGAATATCATTTCCAATGATTAAGATATCATCGACGTAGAGGATTAGGAATGTAATCACGCTCCCACTAAACCTCTTATATACACACGGGTCATCCTCGTTCTTGATGAAACCAAACTCAGAGATTGATTCATCAAAACGAATGTTCCAGCTTCTTGATGCTTGTTTCAGTCCATAAATGGACTTCTTTAACTTGCATATTTTATGACGATCTGATGGATTAGTGAAACCCTCAGGTTGTGTCATATACACATCCTCATCCAGATTTCCATTAAGGAAAGCTGTTTTCACATCCATCTGCCAGATCTCATAGTCGTAATATGCTGCTATCGCGAAAAGAATCCGAATAGACTTAAACATGGCTACAGGAGAGAAAGTTTCATCATAATCTATCCCGTAGATTTGTTTGAAACCTTTCGCTACTAGCCTGCCTTTATAGGTAACTACGTTACCATCCATGTCAATCTTCTTCTTGAAGATCCATTTACAGCCTATAGGGATTACTCCCGGAGGCGGATCAATCAAATCCCAGACTTGATTATCTGACATGGAGTCCATCTCTGCTCGCATAGCTTCAAGCCATCTAGCTGACTCCGGTCCACTGACCGCATCCGCATAAGTGAGGGGTTCATCATTATCAATGATGTAGACTCCGTCATAGCGCTCAGGCTGACGACGGATCCTACCCGATCTTCGCGGTTCCCGTGATATTTGAGCCTCAGGTTGCTCAATAACCTGATCTACCGGCTCAGGCTCATCCAACTGTGCTTGACTACTTTGTCCTTCCTCTGGATTCTCATCCAGCTTTATTTCTCTCCCACTAGCCTCTTGCAGAAGAAACTCCTTCTCAAGAAATATGGCCGTCCGAGCAACAAAAACCTTGTTCTCTTTGGGATCGTAGAAATAATAACCCTTAGTTTCCTTAGGGTAACCGACAAAGATACATTTCTCAGATCTGCTCTCTAGTTTCCCAGAGGCGAGCTTTTTGACATAAGCCTCGCAACCCCAGATCCTGATAAATGTCAAGCTAGGCTGTTTCCCATACCATAACTCATATGGCGTCTTTAAAACTGCCTTGGATGGCACTCGGTTTAGTACCTTTGCAGCTGTTTCCAGTGCAAAACCCCAAAAGGAATATGGAAGAGTAGCCTGACTCATCATAGAACGAACCATATCAAGTAACGTTCTATTTCTCCTCTCGGACACACCATTCCACTGCGGTGTTCCTGGCGGAGTGAGCTGTGAGATAATCCCACACTCCTTCAGATAGTCAGTAAACGCATGACTCAGGTATTCACCACCTCGATCAGAACGAAGTGCCTTGATATTTCGGCCTAACTGATTTTGTACTTCATTTTTGAACTCTTTGAACTTGTCAAAAGATTCACTTTTATGTCTCATTAAATAGACATATCCATACCTACTGAAATCATCAGTAAAGGTAATGAAGTACTGATAGCCACCTCTGGCATGTTTACTGAAAGGCCCACACACATCACTGTGTATAAGGTCAAGTAAACCTGAAGTCCTTTGACCTTTGTTAAGAAAAGGAGACTTCGTCATTTTACCCATCAAACAAGCTTTGCATGTATCAATCTCCTCATAGGAGAATGATCCCAGCAGTCCATGTTCATGCAACCGCTTAATGCGCTTCTCGTTTATATGGCCTAAACGACTATGCCATAGCAAGGTGCTGTCATCAGCATACTTGGCTTTCTTATTATCAATGTTTTGTATAGAATTTTCCATGTCCAACATGTATAACCCATTGTTAATTGAACCAGTTGCATACACAATATTATCATGAGATAAAACACACTTTGAAATCTTGCATTCAAAGGCAAATCCTTTCCTGACAAGAGCAGGAATAGAGATAATATTCTTGGTAATACTGGGTACAAAATAACAATTGTTCAATTCTAATACAATGCCAGATGGTAAAGAAATGAAATAGTCTCCTACAGCAACAGCAGCAACCCGTGCCCCGTTTCCAACTCGTAGGTCTACCTCATGCTGTCCCACCTGCCTTCTTCTCTTGAGTTCCTGCATATTTGAACAAATGTGAACTCCACATGCAGTGTCCAACACCCATGAAATAGAAGAAGAAGATAACATGACCTCAGTCACATATATACCTGAGCCAGAAGCGATGCTTCCCCTCTTATCTCCTTGGAGCGCTTTACAGTCCTTTTTCCAGTGACCCAGCTGGCCACAGTGGAAACACCTGTTGTCCTTCGACCGCTTGACCTTCTGTTTCAGGGCCTTGCTGTAATTCTTGACAGGGGCCTTGCCCTTCTTCCCCTTCTTCTTGTTCCTTGAAGGAACCATCAAGACAGAGGTTGAAGGCTTACCCTTCAGAGTTTCCTCAGTAGTCAAGAGCATATTCAACAGCTCTGCCGGCGTACAATCGATCTTGTTCATATTAAAATTAATAATGAACGCATCGAAAGAAGGCGGGAGAGACTGCAGAATAATATCCACAGCAAGCTCCTGGTTGATGGTATGCCCCAGTTTCTCCAGAGCCTCCTTGTGCCCAATCATCTTGAGCACGTGAGCTCCCACTGGGCTCCCCTCAGCCAGTTTGCTCTGAAAGAAGAGCTTCGTCAGATTATAGCGCTCAGTCCTCGCCTGTGCAGCATACAGCATCTTGAGGTTCGCTATAATTTCTATAGCCGACATATCCTCATGCTGACGCTACAGCGGTGGCGTCATAGACGCTAGCATCAGGCAAGCGACATCAATGCTATCATTGACGTGCTTTTCGTAGGCATCCCGAACCGCCCTTGCGGCGTTCGGAGCGGGCTGCGGCGGTATCGCCGTCTCGAGGACATACAGTTTCCTCTCTGCCTTAAGAACAATCTTAAGGTGTCCGAACCAGTCAGAGAAGTTCGGCCCAGCAAACTTCTCCCTTTCCAGTAGGGATCGCACATTGAAGCTCATGGTGTTCGTTGCTGCAGGAATCTACAACAAGCAAGAACAGCAAGGTCAGTATCAATGTTTCAGAATCAATCCAGGACTTAAGAAAGATTCTTTTCTCACTATTTTGTCTGACTGAAAAATCCAGTAAACAGTCCGAAAGAGTAAACACTCTTTTAGTGAGATGGGATCCAGATTTCATACTTGGTCTCCGCGTCCCGCTCAGGCGAGATAAGATGCACAGAGATGACAAGCACTAGTTTCTGGTAGGCTGTCCCAGCCAATCGCCAACCCGTGCGATTCCCCTTCATCTTGGCAATCCAGCAGACTGTGCCAACTGAGTTGGTACAACACAGTCTCTGATCCCAGAGATGGCTGCCTCCATGTGCTACCATATGCGCCACATATGTAGCCTACATGGTCAAGCTGACCCGACCTACTCCCTGGACCACCACGTGCTATGCTGAGCAACGAGAGGGGATAAATCCCAACTCTGTAACACGCAGGTGAAATCCAGCACCGTCTGAAGATAGATGGACGTGCCCACTGAGTGGGTTCAACACGGCTCCAACGATAATCAGAAAGGTGAGGTTTCGCGTCAGAAGGCTTACGAGCTTGATATATTAGCGTTGGATTTTAACGGTCTTTTATCTTCTTACTATCAGGCATGCCTATGGCTATAGCAGAAGATAAACATAAACATGCAATTCTAATTATTAGCAATAAGTAGAAAGCATGATCTTATGTGGTAAAAGCCCATGAACCCTAGTAAGACCTTAATGTTACTTAAGTCTTCACTTGAGCTTCATTGCATCTCATCTGGTCCAACCCAGTGCCCTAGCGCCAAGAGCACCTCAGGTGCACCACCAGGTGAATGCCCCTCTTGGATGTGTGCCTTTGTACTCTTGTCTAATCAAAGTACATTTGATCTATCTAGACAAGGTTGACTCGCAGGTCAACTACATTTCATAAATTAAAACAATGTGATTCGCAGATCACAAAAATTAACTTATAATTTACCAGGCACGCAGGCCCCAGCACAGCACACAATATGGGCAACCCACATAAGACTAAATAAACAAGCATATGGTTCAATCAACATGTGATCCAATCATCTTGAAATTAAAAGTTTTGAAAACCCCATGGCATCAATTTTAATTTCCTTATGAGCCCTACAACCTTACAATGGTCCATTGATAGGGATCCACTCAACCATCTAGTTAGATCCATTGCCCTTGCATGCACCGAGTCCTAACTGACCCGAGTTGACCTAATGGTCAACCATGCATGCGCCAAGGGCTGAACTACCCTCATGAGTTATGGCAAGCGGGTGTGACCCCGGGCCTAACTCAAGTGTGTTCAGTAGTGTCTCAACCAGACCTCGCTACACGCCCTAGATGCAGTCAACCTATAGCCACCTTGTGCTTGCGCATAGGTGCTATCAGGTTAACCCATCTGAGCTGTCAGATGGTCTGATCAGACTTGGATCTAACCTAGTGGTGACTTCAACCCCATCAACCCATCTAAGGGTTTAATGTAGTGGCACCTTAGATCTAATCAAGCGCGCAAGATGTAAGTTTTAGAAAACTTTTAGAACGTGCGCAAATAAACAAACAACATGCTTGATAACCCTTAGATCTAAGGGGGTCCCCTTCAAGGGGGAGCGCATACTTTAGGGGGTCCCCTTCAAGGGGGAGCGCAAACTTTAGGGGGTCCCCTTCAAGGGGGAGCGCAAACTACATGTCAACATATGATACAAGCGCAACCTTCATGCAACCATGATACAAGCGCAACCATCATGTAACCAAAGTAAGCGCAACCATCATGTAACCAAAGTAAGCGCAACCATCATGTAACCAAAGTAAGCGCAACCAACATGGATCACAAAATCGTAAAGCAATCATATAGATCATATGGAGAGCCTACCTCTGATACCAATTGATGGAACCCCTAATCTAAGGGGGAAGAAACCCTAAACATGCGCATCTAGCATGCATAGCGGAAAGAGGGCTTCAAGTAGATCGCATATGAACTATATGTTAACTTAATTCAACTTAAGATCAAGTTTTGATCTTACCAATGCCATGGATTGGATGGCGGCTTGGAATGAGAGAGAGCAAGCGAGATCTCCTCCAAAGAATACACACACCAAGTGATGAAGGCTTCCAACTTGCGCAACTTTGTGCTAGCAAAATGCCAAGTTGTCCTTCTCGAGTGGTAGGGATGAAGATGATGCTTTTGCCGGTTCTCCTCTTGTCGTCCACTCCAAGCTTCTCTCAAGTCTCGCCGAGCAAGAGCAAAACGCAAGGAGACAAGGGATGAATGAGCTCAAGCCGTTTTGGCGTTTCAAGGAGCCATGCGCTCAATGACTTTCCAAATTTGGAAACTCCATTAAGCCATGCGTTCTCCTCTTCAAGCAAACCGCCCAAAACGCTTATGGATCGAACCATGGGTTCACCCATGTAAACCGGTTCAATCCAAATTGGTCCAAACCAAAGCAATCGGTCTAGATCAACCAAACCCTAAGGTTTCCAATCCAACCGTTCATCTTATGATGCTCTTGATCTCACCGATCTAGCATCAATACTCTCGATCGAAGCTTACCGATCTCAAGCCCTAATCAATCAAACATGATCAAGCTAGATCTCACTTACAATCAGAGTCTATATCCCTTTAAACTGAACCCAAATAATTCAGTCCACACGATCTGACTCAAAGAAAGCCATATCACCAAATTGTGTGACCCTGAGGGTTTCCTTTAAACGTCGGTAACGATAACTTACGTTATCACGATCAGTGAGGGGTATCTAGCAACACATCACTGTCTCCCGATATAAAGGAAAGAGTCTTCCAAGACTCCACCCAAACCATAGCATAAGTGTGAATCAACTCACTTGGCATACATGATTCCTTTGCCACTGGATGTTCTTATTGGACAAGCATGTCAAGCCTGTAACTCCAATACGATGAGCATGATTAGATCAGATGAACATAGTCATCTGGGTATGGCCATACACTTCCTCAATCATCTCATATAGGGGGGCCCTCTAGAACATCACACTCCTTAAACAAGGAGACGGCAATCCTTTATCTATCACAAGTGCCCTAACCTGACTCAAGCTCACCATCCAAGATAGTCTATAATCATTATGTTTCAAATGATATTGAACTACCTCAAAACAATGACAATCATCATTTAGAAACACAAGTGATCTCAAGTCAAAGGACATGTGCCACTTAGTGCTTACAAGGATCATTCACATTGTGACAAGCAATGGAATATCCGAGTAGGGTCTGTCCAGTACATCCAATGTACTCATGAGTCTACATCTTATTCCATGCTCGAAGCATCCTATAAGATTAGCACTCATATTAGTCTCAATCATATCAAGGCTGTCTCATGTTCACCAAGATATCTCGACTAAGGACATAGAGCCTGTCAGCCTAGCTGAACAGCTTTGAGACATTATTCAGAAGTACACTTATTACAGCAGACAAGATAACAACCTGAATAATAACCATGCCTTTTATAAACTTAAGAGTTTATTACATGATACTTATACAATCCCAAGGCCTCAAACATTAGCCTTAAGGGCATACCCCAACAGTACATGCGTCAAAATACAACAAATGTTCTACAACAAGTATGTAGTTACGCATGTCATGAAAACATTAGATCTATTGACTAGCACATTTATGGATCACGTAAAGCATCAAGCAATCAACATAACATACATTAAGAACCTGCTCTGATACCAATTGATGAGTCCCCTTCAAGGGGGAGCATAACCCTAAAGTGATGGCGCATATAAAATTTGTCTTGCGGAAATTAGGGTTATAGGATCAACTTGCATGTTAAATGATCAACTCGATAAAAGGCTAATAAAGATTAATGAAAACGATCATACCATCGCCATAGCCTAGATGTTGCCTTGGAAGCAAAGAGTCAATTGCTTCTTCTCCAAAGGGATTCGCACACAAGAGGATGATGGCAAACTCTTTGTCGCTCCTTGTGCTAGCAAGGCTCCAAAGTGTCCTTGATCGAATGGAAAGGGATGAAAACTTCTTGGCAAATTTTTCTTTTCCTTCTTCGTCCACCTTCTTCACGACACAAGAGAAAACTTGTTTTGACTAGTGGAGAGGCGAGGCGAGAAGAGGCGTCAAGAAGAGAAGCGTGGAGCGTGGTCACGTTTAGAGAGTTGCTATCTAAAAATAGCATACCACCTCTCAACGTTCACATGCGCACACCAAGTCGCAAATCTCTCTTCACCCTTTTGAACCATGCGCTCATTCGAGCTGGTTCACTTTGGTTCGGTTCACAAACCAAATAAGCCAAGCAACTAGTCCAAATCATAATTAAACCACAAGGTTCTTGATCTGACCGTTGATCTCTTAATGCTTCTGATCTGACCGATCTAGCATCCAATCTCTCAATCGAAGCTTACCGATCTGAAGCCCTAATCAATCAAACATGATCAGACCAGATCTCACTTACAATTAGAGATTAAATCCCTTCAAACTGAACTCAAACAATTCAGTCCACACGATCTGACTTAAGTAAGCCATATCATCAAATTGTGCGACCCTGAGGGTTTCCTTTAAATGTCGGTAACGATAACTCACATTATCACGATCAGTGAGGGGTATCTAGCAACACATCACTGTCTCCCGATATAAAGGAAAGAGTCTTCCAAGACTACACCCATACCACAGCACAAGTGTGAATCAAATCACAAGGCATGCATATTTCCTTTACCACTGGACGTTCTTATTGGACAAGCGTGTCAAGCTTGTAACTCCAATATGATGAGCATGATTAGATCAGATGAACATAGTCACCTGGGTATGGCCATACTCTTTTCTCAATCATCTCATCCAGGGGGCCCCTTTAGAACATCACACTCCTTAAACAAGGAGACGGCAATCCTATGTCTATCACCAGTGCCCTAACATGACTCAAGCTCACCATCCAAGATAGTCTATAATCATTATGTTTCAAATGATATTGAACTAACTCAAAACAATGACAATCATCATTTAGAAAACACAAGTGATCTCAAGTCAGAGGAAATGTGCCACTTGTCTCATTCAAGGAATATTCACATTGTGACAAACAATTGAACATCCTAGTAGGGTCTGTCCAGTACATCCAATGTACCCATGAGTCTACATCTTATTCCATGCTCGAAGCATCCTATAAGATTAGAACACATATTAGTCTCAATCATATCAAGGCTGTCTCATGTTCACCAAGATATATCGACTAAGGACACAACAGCATGTCAGCCCAGCTGAACAGCTTTGAGACATTATTCAGAAGAACATATATTGCAGCAGACAATGTAACAACCTGAATAATAACCATGCCTTTATAAACATAAAAGTTTATTACATGATACTGATACAATCCCAAGGCCTCAAACATCTCCCTTTCCAGTAGGGATCGCACATTGAAGCTCATGGTGTTCGTTGCTGCAGGAATCTACAACAATGCAAGAACAGCAAGGTCAGTATCAATGTTTAGAATCAATCCAGGACTTAAGAAAGATTCTTTTCTCACTATTTTATCTGACTGAAAAAACCATTAAAACAGTCCGAAAGAGTAACACTCTTTTAGTGAGATGGGATCCAGATTTCATACTTGGTCTCCGCGTCCCGCTCAGGCGAGATAAGATGCACAGAGAATACAAGTACTAATTTCTGGTAGGCAGTCCCTGCCAATCGCCAACCCGTGCGATTACCCTTCATCTGGGCAATCCAGCAGACTGTGCCAACTGAGTTGGTACAACACAATCTCTGACCCCACAGATGGCTGCCTCCATGTGCTACCATATGCGCCACATATGTAGCCTACATGGTCAAGCTGACCCGACCTACTCCCTGGACCACCACGTGGTATGCTGAGCAACGAGAAGCGATAAATCCCTTCTCTGTAACACGCAGGTGAAATCCCGCACCGTTTGAAGATAGATGGACGTGCCCACTGAGTGGGTACAACACGGCTCCAACGATAATCAGAACAGTGAGGTTTCGCGTCAGAAGGCTTACGAGCTTGATATTGATGCGTTGGATTTTAACGGTCTTTTATCTTCTTACTATCAGGCAAATCCTATGGCTATAGCAGAAGATAAACTCATGCAATTCTAATTAAAAAAGCAATAAATAGAAAGCATGCTGATCTTATGTGGTAAAAGCTCATGAACCCTAAGTAAGACCTTAAGTTATCTTAAGTCTTCACTTGCTTCTTGGGTCTTTTGCATCTCATCTGGTCCAACCCAGGGCCCTAGCGCTCAATGCAGCTCAGGTGCGCCCACCAGCTGAATGCGCCTCTGCAATGTGTGCTTTTGAGCTCTTGTCTAATCAAAATACATTTTGATCTATCTAGACAAGCTTGACTCGCAGGTCAATTATACAATAAATTAATTAAAAATGTGATTCGCAGATCACAATACAAATTAATTTACAAGTTTAATTCCAGGCTCGCAGGCCCCAGCACAGCACACATTAAATTGGGCATCCCACATAAGATTAAATAAACAAGCATATGGCATCAATCAATCATCATGTGATCCCTTACAAAGAAAATAAAATTTTGAAAACCCTATAGGCATCAATTTTAATTTCCTTATGTGCCCTACAACCTTACAACGGTCCATTGATAGGGATCCACTCAACAATCTAGTTAGATCCATGCCCTTGCATGCACCAAGTCCTAACTGACTCGAGTTGACCTAATGGTCAACCATGCATGCGCCAAGGGCTGAACAACCAACATGAGTTCTGGCAAGCGGGTGTGACCCCGGGCCTAACTCATGTGTGTTCACTGGTTGTCTCAACCAGACCTCGCTACACGCCTGTGATGCAATCGACCTATAGCCACCTTGTGCTTGCGCACAGGTGCCATCTGGTCGATCCATCTAGGCTGTCAGATGGTCTGATCAGACTATTGGATCTAACCTAGAGGGTGACTTCAACCCCATCAACCCGTCTAAGGGTTTATATTAAGCGCATATAGATCTAATTGTTTGCGCGCAAGTAAACATGTTTTTAATGAAATACCATTCAACAAACTAAACATGCGCCAACAAGATCATGCAAAAAACATGAACAAAACACATGCGCCAACACCTAAAACCTAGCATGTAGATTCGCATGTGAAAAAGATCTATACTAGAGCGCAAACAAGGATCACAAAGCAATCATATAACCATACATACAACCGCAGCTCTGATACCAATTGAAGAAACCCCTTTCGAGAGGGGGGCGAGAACCCTAAACATGCATAACCGAAACCTTTGCATGGCGGAAATTATGGATTCAAGAATCGCATGTATGATATATAATCAACTAGATGAAAGGTTGCTAAAATCAACAAAGGGTCATACCGATGCCATAGTTTAGATGATGCCTTGGAAGCAAAGACTCGATTGTTTCTTCTCCAAAGGAATCGCACACAAGAGGAAGAAGGCCTACACTTCGATCGCTCCTTGTGCTAGCAAGGCACCAAAGTGTCTTTGATCGCTTGTCGGGGTGATGAAAGACTTGCTCGGCTTTCTCCACTAGACTTCGGCGTGAGTTCTCTTCTCTACACCCGAGAGTCCGCGCGAGGAAGAAGTGAGACAACCATCCACCCGAAGTGGAGACGTTCAGCCAAAACGTGGAGACGTTTTTCACTTGAAAAACCGACTTTCCAATTATAGAAAATCTTTAATTCCAAAACGTTTTGCGTTGAACTATTCGAAACTCACTTATTCACATTGAACCAAGCGCTCAATCATGAGCCGGTTCAAGGTCTTTGGTTCAATGACCAAACCGAATTAGCCCAAGCATTAAGTCAAGATCGAATTAAACCCTAAGGTCCTAGATCTGACCATTCATCTTCTGATGCTCCTGATCTGATCGATCTAGCATCAACACTCTCGATCGAAGCTTACCGATCTCAAGCCCTAATCAATCAAACATGATCAGACTAGATCTCACTTACAATCAGAGTTTAAATCCCTTTAAACTGAACCGAAACAATTCAGTCCACACGATCTGACTTAAGTAAGCCATATCATCAAATTGTGCGACCCTGAGGGTTTTCTTTAAATGTCGGTAACGATAACTTACGTTATCACGATCAGTGAGGGGTATCTAGCAACACATCACTATCTCCCAATATAAAGGAAAGAGTCTTCCAAGACTACACCCAAACCACAGCTCAAGAGTGAATCCATTTCACTAGGCATGCATGTGTCCTTTGCCACTGGATGTTCTTATTGGACAAGCGTGTCAAGCCTGTAACTCCAATATGATGAGCATGATTAGATCAGATGAACACAGTCACCTGGGTATGGCCATACACTTTCTCAATCATCTCATCCAGGGGGGGCCCCATTAGAACATCACACTCCTTAAACAAGGAGACGGCAATCCTTTATCTATCACTAGTGCCCTAACCTGACTCAAGCTCACCATCCAAGATAGTCTATAATCATTATGTTTCAAATGATATTAAACCACCTCAAAACAATGACAATCATCATTTAGAAACACAAGTGATCTCAAGTCAAAGGACATGTGCCACTTGATGCAAACAAGGATTATTCACATTGTGACAAGCAATTGAATATCCTAGTAGGGTCTGTCCAGTACATCCAATGTACCCATGAGTCTACATCTTATTCCATGCTCGAAGCATCCTATAAGATTAGAACACATATTAGTCTTAACCATATCAAGGCTGTCTCATGTTCACCAAGATATTTCGACTAAGGACATATAGCATGTCAGCCTAGCTGAACAGCTTTGAGACATTATTCAGAAGTACACTTATTACAGCAGACAAGGCAACAAACTGAATAACAACCATTGCCTTTATAAACATAAAAGTTTATTACATGATACTGATACAATCCCAAGGCCTCAAACATTAGCCTTAAGGGCATACCCCAACATGCAAGGCGTCCAAGTGAAGAGAGCAACGCATATGCGTTATAGCATTTTAGAAGAGGCCTTCATGACTTACCATAAATGGAAGCCATGCGCCTTGATGATCTCATAACCAATCAAAACGCCTTGATGCTTTGAACCATGCGTTCACACATGTGAACCGGCTCAAGGTGGTTTGGTTCAAAGACCAAATTAGGCCAAGCTTTGGTCTAGATCTCCTATGAACCAAATGGCTCAAGATCTAACCGCACATCTCAAGATGCTCTTGATCTCACCGATCTAGCATCCAATCTCTCGATCGAAGCTTACCGATCTCAAGCCCTAACCAATCAAACATGATCAGACCAGATCTCACTTACAATTAGAGTTTAAACCCCTTTAAACTGAACCCAAACAATTCAGTCCACACGATCTGACTTAAGTAAGCCATATCATCAAATTGTGCGACCCTGAGGGTTTCCTTTAAATGTCGGTAACGATAACTTACGTTATCACGATCAGTGAGGGGTATCTAGCAACACATCACCGTCTCCCGATATAAAGGAAAGAGTCTTCCAAGACTACACCCAAACCACAGCACAAGTGTGAATCAACTTCACTAGGCATTCATGTTTCCTTTGCCACTAGATGTTCTTATTGGACAATCGTGTCAAGCTTGTAACTCCAATATGATGAGCATGATTAGATCAGATGAACATAGTCACCTGGGTATGGCCATACACTTTCTCAATCATCTCATATAGGCGGGCCCCTTCAGAACATCACACTCCTTAAACAAGGAGACGGCAATCCTATATCTATCACTAGTGTCCTAACCTGACTTATGATCATTATCCAAGATAGTCTATAACCATTATGTTTCAAATGATATTGAACTACCTCAAAACAATGACAATCATCATTTAGAAACACAAGTGATCTCAAGTCAGAGGACATGTGCCACTTGTGGCAAACAAGGATTATTCACATTGTGGCAAGCAATTGAATATCCTAGTAGGGTCTGTCCAATACATCCAATGTACCCATGAGTCTACATCTTATTCCATGCTCGAAGCATCCTATAAGATTAGAATACATATTAGTCTCAATCATATCAAGGCTGTCTCATGTTCACCAAGATATGTCGACTAAGGACATATAGCATGTCAGCCTAGCTGAACAGCATTGAGACATTATTCAGAAGTACAATTATTGCAGCAGACAATGTAACAAACTGAATAACAACCATTGCCTTTATAAACATAAGAGTTTATACATGATACTGAAAGAATCCCAAGGCCTCAAACATTAGCCTTAAGGGCATACCCCAACGAAAGCTGCTCAAGAACTCTAGTACCAATGGCAAATATGTTTGTGGAGTCATCTGAAAGAACTTCTTGGCCCTGATTTGGTCGAACATCCAAAATACATCATCATACAAGCCAAGTGCCTTCAAGGTTCTTCTATTAGCATACTTTGTATTTACCACCCTTCTCTCGACCAATTTGTTGTATCTTGATTCCTGAACTTCATCCCTAAAGATGATGCCATGGGTATTTGGTGGTGTGGAGGGCTCAACTGGTCCTTTGCCCCTTCTCTTTGAAACTACTGTCTTAGTCGTAGGTGTCATTCTCAATTCAAGAGTAAACTAGGGTTGCAACTTAGATGATAGCACAATATAGCAAAGATATAGTAATTCTAATAACACTTTCAGCATGAACATCATTATTTAATAAGCATCATAAAAGCAAAAATCAGTTGAATCCAAGCTTAAAATTGAAATTTCAGCTAGAGAACATGGCTGAATAGTAAATCTAAAAAACTTCAACAAATCTAGCTCATTTAAGCTCAAATCACTTTCAAAAACAGATCCAAAACCTTTGGAAACACACAAGGAAAGTTATCCTATCGTATAAGAAGCAAATGGAACCAAAGATTTTAGAAATCGACTTAGAAACGTGGAGAATTTAAGAATGGGGCGAAAACACTCGGGAAACTCGCTAAATCAGAGAGATCGGGTGAAATGCTACCATATCGGTTGTGAAAGCTGGTCGGGAATGGTCACCGGCGTGTTCTGAAGGTCGAAGAAGGTTGGAAGTCGAAGGTCGGCGCACGAGAATGGGAGAAAACCCTGAACACGTCACAGAAACCCTAAAAAATGGCATGTATATCGCGTAGGGCCAATAAAATTACGGCCGTAATTATAGTTACGGCGGTGCCATAATCGGGTGCATTAAAAAAACACGGGCTGTAATTTCAAAACAGCAATACCGTAAAATGGCTCAAACTCTTGGGTCAAAAAACATCCCTAATTACGGTACCGTGAAAACGAAAATGGTAGTACCATAATTTCCAAGAAACTCTCAGGTCAAACACTTGTAGCAAATACGGTACCACAAAATGGTTACGGCAACGCCGTAATATGTTCGAAACTCTCAATTGAGAAAATGATCAAATTACGGTGTCGTGAAAATGGTTACGGTGGTGCCGTAAAATCAGTCAAAAAGATTTTTTTTTTTTTTTCAAAACAAATATGGCCCGTAAGAATGTTTACGGTACTACCGTAATTCAGGGTAAATCACATAAACTCTCGGGTAAGAATTACGCAAAAATATGGCCCGTGTAAAAGATTACGGTAGTGCCATAAAAGCACTAAAACTCTCGAGAAGATTTTGGTGCAAAAATATGGCACATGAAAAGAGTTACGGCAGTGCTGTAATTTCATCTCAACTTTCTATTCGGAAACAGACTGGCATTACGGAACTGTAAACTTCATTACGGTAGTGCCGTAATGTGCGCCAAAACTCAATTTTACCTACAAAAAGAAAAGAAAAATTAATTATAAAAGAAAAATAACAATAAAGTAAAATAAAAGAGAATAAACTAAAGAAAGAGTGCTTGGGTTGTCTCTTAAGAAGCACTAAGTTAAAGGTCATTAGCTTGACCATTCTACACTCGGATTTGATCTTGATTTCTGCAGTTGCCACTCTGATTTTCCTCTGTTATGTGCATCACTTCTGATCACATAAGGCTCATTCATAAAATAGTGTCTAACTTTACTTAAGATTTTTCTTCCTTTATCAAGTAATTTTGAGCCTCTTTTTCTCCTTGGACTTCTCTTCTTCCTTCTTTCAGAAATTGGATGTGTTGTCCCCTGAAATCCTCTATCCATACTCTCAGAAAAAGTGTCAGTTTCAAACAAATTATGCACATCACTAACAATATTATCTACTATATCAAGACTACAACATGATCCTGAATATGAAAGTTTGTTTAGTGAATCTGCCAGTTCAAACTCAGTCATGTTTTCTCCTATATTCAGTGTGAGTTTTCCTTTCTTAAAATCTATCAGTGCTCCTACTGTGGCTTGAAATAGTCAACCAAGGATGATGGGATTTTTAGAATTTTCTCCTTGTTGGGAACATTCTCTAAAATACCTACAGGATACTTTACCAATGAGTTAGTGAGCTGTAAAGATATTGAGGTTGGTTTAAGCTCTTTAATGTCTAGTTTCCTGCAAATAGACAGTGTCATTAGGCTCACACTAGCACCCAAATCACATAAGGTTCGGTCAAAAGCCATATTTCCAATAGAATAAGGTATAGAGAAACTACCTGAATCTTTTAATTTCCATGGCAGTTTATTCTGGATAATAGCCCTACAATCTTCAGTTAAAGCCACAGTACCGTAGTCCTCTATTTTTCTCTTATTAGACAAAAACACTTTCAAAAATTTAACATATGAAGGCATTTGAGATAAAGCTTCAGTGAATAGAATATTAATGCAAAGCTTATTTAAAACATCAAGAAATTTCCCAAATTATTTATCTAATTTTGCTTGCACTAACCTTTGGGGAAAAGGTATAGGTGGCCTATATGGTGTAGGAGAATTAGGTTTAGAAATATCATTCTAACATGGCACATCATCTTTAGGTTCATCACTTTGGTGAGGTGGCAAACAAGTTTGGGATTGCTCAAGCTCAGAAGATTTTTCAAAGTCTAACTCATGATCATGTTCATCATTAGGCTCTTTTTCTTTATCCTCAAATTTCTTTTTAGGTTCCTCTAATTACCTCCCAAATCTCATTTGCATTAGGGTTCTATGTCTCTTCCTTTGTTGCGCCACATTGCATGTCTCCCACGACTATGATGCCGTCCTCAAAGATGGCTACATAGGTCGACCTCCACCCGAGCGAGATAAACTTTTTGGTGGTTTGCGCCCATCCTCATCTTGTCCCCCACACCTTCTCATTCCGTCTTTTGTGTTCCCTTATGTTTGTCTGTGTGTCGACTTTTTGCTTTGGATCTATTTGAGCAACTGTAGGTGCGAAATGGAGGCCATTGTGTACTTCACGCCACCAAAATGTGAGGTAAATTTGAGTTCCCAAGGAATGACACGCCAATTCAGTTCTCCGGAGGAGAACTTAGAGTGTTCAGCGGAAGTTGATGCAGCGTAAATCCAGCCAACCCAGCATTTCAACAATATGCGCAATAATCATGGGCGTAACAGCCATCACAGCTAGCCCGTGTTCATCTCGGCCAGAGAGATCATGGCCATGATAGGAAGCACGGCCCAGCCGTGTTCTTCTCGGCACAAGGTTGAAACGCAGCAGCTCAATCTTCCCGTGCCCACGGTGATCTGCTCACCCAGGGCTCCAATCATCACCAAACTTCGGCCACAGCGCCTCCTCCGCCGTGCGAACTCCTGGTCCAAAGGATCCGGCCATCGGACGGCCGGATCATCATAATTGAGCGGCACCATGCCAGGTGTCTCCCCCTCTCCTCCGCCCCATCCGCCCAGCCGATCAAGCCCAGATTCCAGGCACAGACTTTCCTTGTCGTCGTGAACTCACAGCCGGAAGGAATCGGCCATCCGGCGGTGGATCACCGGAATCGGGAACTTTCCCGATTCTCTAACCATCACCGCGTTCTGCTCCATTCTCGGGCCGGCGCACCACGATCAGACGCGGAAAGTTTCCCAGCCACCCGCAGCCGGCACACGCAGCTCCAGCCAGACTATCACCCGCGATCGAAGCCGGAAAGGCAACCGGCTGCGTGCCCTATTCGTCGTCCGCGTCCTCGCGGGAACGAAGAGAAAGGGCATGGGCCATCCGACGGCCCAGATCAGTCCAGCTTAATCCCACGGCTAGATCTGCATCCAAGAAAACCAATAGGTGGTATTGTTTCAGCGAGATCTGCTTCATTCGGTTGAGCTTTCGAGCTATCCAGGTGCCGATACCCACTAATCATAACCAGATATATCCATCCATGCCATCACATCTCTGATCAGACGTCCAAATCAGAAGATATCATCAATACTTAAATGGATGGCTCACATTTAAGGCGACATGAAGCTTCTCAAACATGAGGTCTATTGACCTTCTCCTATGGGTCGTGACATGCTCAATGACAATCGTTATTACCTCCCAATTACGGCGAGGTGTTGGGTTATATCAAAGCATGTCCCTAACCATATAGAATGGACAATGACCTCATGTCAAGGGATCAATGCATCTCCTATCACTTGTGAGGATAACTCATGATACCAAGTCATTACCTCGCAGCGCGTCTATCTAGTATATTCACCACTGATATACTCATATGTCTACATTAGCACCTCGTGCCTAACCAGCCCATATACCAGTGTCACAAGAACCAGAGCTATCCCATATCCACTCAGGTACAACGACTGGGGACAATCATTTGAGCACATATCCAATTTGTCTCCAAGGACATTATCATGTAAGTACATAATCGCAGATGTAAACAAACATAGATAATGTCAATGCCAGAAAGATATATATAAATATCAATGTCAAGTAGTACAAAGATGGACCAAAACTAGCTCCTAGGACATATACACCAACAATCTCCCACTTGCACTAAGACCTAGAAGTTGAGGAATCTCAACCCCATTTCTCTAGCATGACCATCATGCTTCTGCTGCGCCAAAGCCTTTGTCAATGGGTCTGTCAGATTGTTCTCTGTGTCAACTCTGCTAATCTTGACATCACCTCTATTAATGATCTCTCTAATCAGGTGAAATCTCCTAAGTATGTGTTTAGATCTTTGATGAGACCGTGGTTCCTTGGCTTATGCAATTGCTCCATTGTTGTCACAGTAGAGCTCAATAGGATCCATTGCACTTGGAACCACCTGAAGTTTAGAAATCAACTTCCTGATCCAAACGGCTTCTTTAGCTGCCTCAGAAGCGGCCACATACTCAGCCTCGGTTGTAGAATCAGCTATGGTGGACTGCTTGAAGCTATTCCAGCATACAACACCTCCATTCATCTTGAACACATAGCCGCCCTACGATCTAAAGTTGTCAGGGTCAGACTGGAATGACGCATCAGTGTAGCCCTGCATACTGAGGTTTCCTATCCCCCATAGACCAAGAACAGATCCTTAGTGTTGGGAAACCCCGGGGACATTTTACAATTTTTCATAGTCATAGACATACATACATTCATTGCACAGCGGAAGAATGTCCCCGAAACAGGCCGGTCCCAAAAACCCAGTGAAGATCGCAAGCAAGAGAGTCGACACGATGAGTTAAGAAATACCTTAAGAGCGATTTGGAGTGATGCTGATGTAGGCGCCCAAGTGTGCGCCCTCTGCAGTTTCACACACACGGATCTCTTGAGTTCTCTTCTTCCACGCCCGGTGCTAGCCTCGGGAAGAAGATCAAAGCCTTAGGGAGATGCTCCACTTCACTTGCGCCACCAAGAGAAAGGATGCGCCAAGAGAAGAAAGAAATAACCCAAGCCGCCAAGCACCAAAGCTCCTTGCGCCAAGAGGAAAGGAGGGAGAAGCTTGCGGCTATGGAAGAAGGAAGATGCGCCCTTACTCCTAGCACAACCTTCTTCTTATGTTCACGCCTTCAAGGATTAATCACTCATAAGAGGGGTCGGCTAGGTGCTCTTTTATAGGGCAAGAGGCTGTTTATGAAAGGCTAGGATCAAGACAAGTGGGCGGCTAGGATGAGAAGGTTTGAGACAAGGAAAGTCTCCAAGACATTTCCATAATTCTCATTCAACCATTCCTTTTGTGCCCCATGTCTTTCTTTGTGCGCCAAGGCCTTGCCTTGCGCCCCAAGCAATGCCATATAGGCATTCATACCATAAGGGATAAAGGGGGAGGCACCAATTGCTTCCTTATGAAGCAAATTGTGCCACTTCTCCCCATTATGCCCATAGGCGCCTAGGGGAGAAGATTTGTCCCCATTATACCCTTCTAGCCCTTCTTCTCTTCATGACAACTTATTATTGGGCCTCATTGGATAATGAGCTAGCCCAAACTCCATTACATGGGTTGATTAAGCACTTGGATCCAATCCAATGCAACCCTAATCCAAATGTGACCAACCATGGTCAAATAGGGGTCAACCTGCCAAAAATGAAGTTTGGCTCCAATAATATTCTTCCATCTCATCAGGCCCATTGGCGCTGATGAAATCTCCCAATTAGATCCGAGTTATCCAATAACTCGATCATAAGGCTTCCCGATCAATACGAGAACTCAAGTATCAAGGTGTGCGACCCTGTAGGTTTCTCTGTGTTGGTGTATATGCCCTAGGACCTAGTTTTGGTCCATCTTTGTATTACTTAACTCTGATATTCATATATCTTTCTGGCATTGTCGTTATCATTGTTTGTCTACACCTGCGATTGTGTACTTACATGATAATGTCCCTGGAGACAGATTGGATATGTGCTCAAATGATTGTCCCTAGTCGATGTACCTGAGTGGATATGGGACAGCTCTGGTACTTGTGAGACTGATATGTGGGCTGGTTAGGAACGTGGTGTAGGTTCCCATAAGAGGGACGAAACCCTAAAGCATGCGCAAACATAAAATTGCATGGGCAGAATCTAGGGTTTCCTAGGATCGCATGGCATGAATAATATAATCAACTACCGAATGCTTGTATAGAAGTAAAAGATCCATACCATTGCCATCGCTTGGATGGTGTCTTGGAAGGAGAGAGCGAAAGGGATCTCCTCCAAAGGTGGTGCACACAAATGATGTCGCCTACTTTCTTGGTGCTCCTTGTGCTAGCAAGGTTCCAAGAAGTCTTGATCGAATGAAAAAGGGATGAGAGAGTGAATCCTTGCTTGGCGATGTCTCCTTCCTTGTCGTCAACTCCACCAACACTTCGAAAATCTCAGAGACACGAGAGAGAGGAGCGACAATAGGCGTCAGGGAGAAAAATGTGAGGCATGGTCACGTTTAGAGACATGCTTTCTAAAAATAGAAAGCCTCAACGTTCATGCGCTCATGCGACTATGGGTTTGCCCAAAGCGCATTTTTCTCATCACTTGAACCATGCGCTCATGTAATGAGCTAGTTCAAATCGAGTTGGTTCGGTTCAAGAAACCAAACAAGCCAAGCAACTAGTCCAGATCATAATAAACCCATAAGGCTTAAGATCTGACCGTTGATCTCTTGATGCTCCTGATCTCACTGATCTAGCAACTATTCTCTCGATCGAAGCTTACCGATCTCAAGCCCTAACCAATCAAACATGATCAGACCAGATCTCACTTACAATCAGAGTTCAAATCCCTTTAAACTGAACCCAAACAATTCAGTCCACACGATCTGACTTAAGTAAGCCATATCATCAAATTGTGCGACCCTAAGGGTTTCCTTTAAATGTCGGTAACGATAACTTACGTTATCACGATCAGTGAGGGGTATCTAGCAACACATCACTGTCTCCCGATATAAAGGAAAGAGTCTTCCAAGACTACACCCAAACTACAGCACAAGTGTGAATCCAATTCACAAGGCATACATATATCCTTTGCCACTGGATGTTCTTATTGGACAAGCGTGTCAAGCTTGTAATTCCAATATGAAGAGCATGATTAGATCAGATGAACATAGTCACCTGGGTATGGCCATACACTTTTCTCAATCATCTCATCCAGGGGGCCCCTTTAGAACATCACACTCTAATTAAAGAGACGGCAATCCTTTGTCTATCACTAATGCCCTAACATGACTCAAGCTCACCATCCAAGATAGTCTATAACCATTATGTTTCAAATGATATTGAACTAACTCAAAACAATGACAATCATCATTTAGAAACACAAGCGATCTCAAGTCAGAGGAAATGTGCCACTTGTCGCATTCAAGGATTATTCACATTGTGACAGACAATTGAATATCCTAGTAGGGTCTGTCCAGTACATCCAATGTACCCATGAGTCTACATCTTATTCCATGCTCGAAGCATCCTATAAGATTAGAACACATATTAGTCTTAACCATATCAAGGCTGTCTCATGTTCACCAAGATATCTCGACTAAGGACTTTATAGCATGTCAGCCCAGCTGAACAGCTTTGAGACATTATTCAGAAGTACACTTATTGGAGCAGACAATGTAACAAACTGAATAACAACCATGCCTTTATAAACATAAGAGTTTATTACATGATACTGATACATTCCCAAGGCCTCAAACATTAGCCTTAAGGGCATACCCCCAACAATCTCCCACTTGCACTTAATCTAATGGTTGCGAAATCTCAAACCCATATTATTACAGTGCTTCTCATGCTTCTGCTGCGCCAGAGGCTTAGTAAGCGGGTCTGCCAGATTGTCATCTGTATGAACCTTGCAAACTTTGATCTCGCCACGATCTATGATCTCCCGGATCAAGTGAAACCGTCTCTATATGTGCTTGGACTTCTGGTGCGACCGTGGTTCCTTTGCTTGTGCGATTGCTCCAGTGTTATCACAAAAGATAACCAAAGGATCTGCACTCGAAGGAACAACACCAAGTTCTCTCACGAACTTACGAATCCACACTGCCTCCTTGGATGCTTCCGAGGCTGCAACATACTCGGCTTCTGTTGCGGAATCAGCAACAGTTGACTGTTTGAAACTCTTCCACACCACTGCTCCTCCATTCAAGCTAAAAACATAGCCTGATTGCGATCGGAAATCATCTTGGTCAGACTGGAACGAAGCGTCAGTATATCCTTCAATACTGAGTTCTTCCTGATCACCATACATCAAGAACATATCTTTGGTCCTCCGCAGATATTTTAAAATGTTCTTGACCGTAACCCAGTGCGCCATACCTGGATTACTTTGGAACCGACTGGTCATGCTTAACCCGTAAGCGACGTCTGGGCGAGTACACAACATCGCATACATAATGGATCCAATAGCCGAAGCATAAGGCGTATTGTCCATTTCATCTTTCTCAGTCTGTGTTTGTGGACACTGACTCTTCGAAAGATTCAGACCATGTCTGACTGGAAGATATCCTCTTTTAGAATTCTCTAAATGAAATCTCTCCAGGACTTTATCGATGTAAGTACTCTGGCACAGCCCGAGAAGCCTCTTAGATCTATCCCTGTAGATCTTCACACCTAATACATAGGCTGCTTCTCCTAGATCTTTCATCTGGAAACACTTTCTTAACCATGCCTTAACCGCATGCATTTCAGGAATGTCATTTCCAATGATCAAGATATCATCGACGTAGAGGACTAGGAAAGTAATCACGCTCCCACTAAACCTCTTATATACACACGGGTCATCCTCGTTCTTGATGAAACCAAATTCACTGACTGATTCATCAAAATGAATATTCCAGCTTCTTGATGCTTGTTTAAGTCCATAAATAGACTTCTTTAACTTGCATATCTTATGACGATCTGATGGATTAGTGAAACCTTCTGGTTGTGTCATATACACATCCTCTTCCAGATTTCCATTAAGGAAAGCAGTCTTCACATCCATTTGCTAGATCTCATAATCATAATATGCAGCTATCGCGAAAAGAATCCGAATAGACTTAAACATGGCTACAGGTGAGAAAGTTTCATCATAATCTATCCCATAGATTTGTTTGAAACCTTTCGCAACTAGCCTGCCTTTATAGGTAACCACGTTACCATCCATGTCAATCTTCTTCTTGAAGATCCATTTACAGCCTATAGGGATAACTCCCGGAGGCGGATCAACCAAATCCCAAACTTGGTTATCTGACATGGAGTCCATCTCGGCGCGCATAGCTTCAAGCCATCTCGCTGACTCCGGTCTACCGACCGCATCCGCATAAGTGAGGGGTTCATCATTATCAATGATGTAGACTCCGTCATAGCGCTCAGGCTGTCGACGAATCCTTCCCGATCTTCGCGGTTCCCGTGATATCTGAGCCTCAGGTTGTTGAATAACCTAATCTACCGGCTCAGGCTCATCCAACTGTGCTTGAGCACTTTGTCCTTCCTCTGGATTCTCATCCAGCTTTATTTCTCTCCCACTGGCCTCTTGCAGAAGAAACTCCTTCTCAAGAAATATGGCCGTCCGAGCAACAAATACCTTGTTCTCTTTGGGATCAAAGAAATAATAACCCTTAGTTTCCTTAGGGTAACCGACAAAGATACATTTCTCAGATCTGCTCTCCAGTTTCCCAGAGGCGAGCTTTTTGACATAAGCCTCGCAGCCCCAGATCCTGATAAATGTCAAGCTCGGCTGTTTCCCATACCATAACTCATATGGCGTCTTTGAAACTGCCTTGGATGGCACTCGGTTTAGTACCTTTGCAGCTGTCTCCAGTGCAAATCCCCAAAAGGAATATGGAAGAGTAGCCTGACTCATCATAGAACGAACCATATCAAGTAACGTTCTATTTCTCCTCTCGGACACACCATTCCATTGCGGTGTTCCTGGCGGAGTGAGCTGTGAGATAATCCCACACTCCTTCAGATAGTCAGTAAATGCATGACTCAAGTATTCTCCACCTCGATCAGAACGAAGTGCCTTGATATTTCGGCCTAGCTGATTCTGTACTTCATTCTTGAACTCTTTGAACTTGTCAAAAGATTCACTCTTATGTCTCATTAAATAGACATACCCATATCTACTGAAATCATCAGTAAAGGTAATGAAGTACTGATAGCCACCTCTGGCATGTTTACTAAATGGCCCACACACATCACTGTGTACAAGGTCAAGTAAACCTGAAGCCCATTGACCTTTATTAGGAAAAGGTGACTTCGTCATTTTACCCATTAAACAAGCCTTGCATGTATCAATCTCCTCATAGGAGAATGATCCCAGCAGTCCATGATGATGCAACCGCTTAATGCGTTTCTTGTTAATATGGCCTAAACGACTATGCCATAGCAAGGTGCTGTCATCAGCATATTTGGCTTTCTTATTATCAATCTGCTGTATAGAACTTTCCATGTCCAACATGAATAACCCATTGTTAATTGAACCAGTGGCATAAACAATATTATCAAAAGATAAAACACACTTTGAAATATTGCATTCAAAGGAAAATCCCTTCCTGACAAGAGCAGGAATGGAGATAATATTCTTAGTAATGCTGGGAACAAAGTAACAACTGTTTAGTTCTAATACAAGTCCAGATGGTAATGAGATGTAATAGTCTCCTACAGCAACAGCAGCAACCCGTGCCCCGTTTCCAACTCGTAGGTCCACCTCATGCTGTCCCACCTGTCTTCTTCTCTTGAGTTCCTGTACATTTGAACAAATGTGAACTCCACATGCAGTGTCCAACACCCATGAAATAGAAGAAGATGAAACCATGACTTCCGTCACGTATATACCTGAGCCAGAAGCGATGCTTCCCCTCTTATCTCCTTGGAGCGCTTTACAGTCCTGTTTCCAGTGACCCAGCTGGCCACAATGGAAACATCTGTATTCCTTTGACCGCTTAACTTTTTGCTTCAGTGCCTTGCTGTAACTCTTGACAGGGGTCTTGCCCTTCTTCCCCTTCTTCTTGTTCCTTGAAGGAACCATTAAGACAGAGGTCGAAGGCTTTCCCTTCAGAGTCTCCTCAGTAGTCAAGAGCATATTCAGCAGCTCTGCCGGAGTACAATCGATTTTGTTCATATTAAAGTTAATAATGAACGCATCGAAAGAGGGCGGGAGAGACTGTAGAATAATGTCTACAGCAAGCTCCTGGTTGATGGTATGCCCCAGTTTCTCTAGAGCCTCCTTGTGCCCAATCATCTTGAGCACGTGAGATCCCACTGGGCTCCCTTTAGCCAGTTTGCTCTGAAAGAACAGCTTTGTCAGATTATAGCATTCTGTCCTCGCCTGTGCAGCATACAGCATTTTGAGGTTTGCTATCATGTCTATTGCAGACATATCCTCATGCTGACGCTGCAGCGGTGGCGTCATAGACGCTAGCATCAGGCAAGCGACATCAATGCTATCATTGACATGCTTTTCATAAGCTTCCCGAACCGCCCTTGCGGCGTTCGGAGCGGGCTGAGGCGGTATCGCCGTCTCGAGGACATACAGTTTCCTCTCTGCCTTAAGAACAATCTTAAGGTGTCCAAACCAGTCTGAGAAGTTCGGCCCAGCAAACTTCTCCCTTTCCAGTAGGGATCGCACATTGAAGCTCATGGTGTTCGTTGCTGCAGGAATCTACAACAATGCAAGAACAGCAAGGTCAGTATCAATGTTAAGAATCAATCAGGACTTAAGAATGATTCCTTTTTCTCACTATTTTATCTGGCTGAAAAATCCAGCAAAACAGCCCGAAAGAGTAGAACTCTTTTAGTGAGATGGGATCCAGATTTCATACTTGGTCTCCGCGTCCCGCTCAGGCGAGATAAGATGCACAGAGAGTACAAGCACTAATCTCTGGTAGGCTGTCCCAGCCAATCGCCAACCCGTGCGATTCCCCTTCATCTGGGCAATCCAGCAGACTGTGCCAACTGAGTTGGTACAACACAGTCTCTGACCCCACAGATGGCTGCCTCCATGTGCTACCATATGCGCCACATATGTAGCCTACATGGTCAAGCTGACCCGACCTACTCCCTGGACCACCACGTGCTATGCTGAGCAACGAGAAGCGATAAATCCCTTCTCTGTAACACGCAGGTGTAATCCCGCACCGTCTGAAGATAGATGGACGTGCCCACTGAGTGGGTACAACACGGCTCCAACGATAGTCAGAACAGTGAGGTTTCGCGTCAGAAGGCTTACGAGCTTGATATTTTAGCGTTGGATTTTAACGGTCTTTTATCTTCTTAACTATCATGCAATTCCTATGGTGATAGCAGAAGATAAACTCATGCAATTCTAATTAAAAAAGCAATAAATAGAAAGCATGCTGATCTTATGTGGTAAAAGCCCATTAAGCCTAAGTAAGACCTTAACCTAACTTAAGTCTTCACTTGCTTTTCTTCATGGGTCTTTTGCTGCTCATTTGGCCCAAACCAGGGCCCAAGCGCCATCTGCAGCTCAGGTGCGCCCACCAGGTAAATGCGCCTGGTCCCAGAGTCGAACCCTGGACCTCCCACCTGGTCAAGCCTCTGCTGCAAGCGCCTTTGCCAAGTGTGCTCTGTGCTCTTGTCTGACTAATTTACAAATTAATCTATCTAGACAAGATTGACTCGCAGGTCAATTACATTTTATAAATTAATTAAACTGTGATTCGCAGATCACAAAAATAAGAATTAATTTACAGTAAAATTCTAGGCACGCAGGCCCCAGCACAGCACACATTAAACATGGGCAGCCCACATAAGATTAAATAAACAAGCAAATGGCATCAATCATCATGTGATCCAATCATGAAAAATAAAATTTTGAAAAACCCCATTGAGATCAATTTTATTTTTCCTTATGTGCCCTACTACCTTACAACGGTCCATTACCAGGGATCCACTCATCCGACCTAGTCAGATCCACTGCCCTTACATGCACCAAGTCCTAACTGACTTGAGTCGACCAAAAGGTCAACAATGCATGCGCCAAGGGCTGAACGACCACAATGAGGTCTGGCAAGCGGGTGTGACCCCGGGCCTAACTCATGTGCGTTCATAGGTTGTCTCAATCAGACATCGCTACACGCCTGTCTGCAGTCGACCTATAGCCATCTCGTGCTTGCGCACAGATGCTATCTGGTCGACCCATCAAGGCTGTCAGATGGTCTGATCAGACTGTCTGGATCTAACTTAGGGGATGACTTCAACCCTAATAACCCGTCTAAGGGTTTAAAGCAGGGCCTTAGATCTAGTGTAAGTCGCGCAAGTTATATAGATTTTTGATAAAATCATAGTTGCGCCAACAAGCATGCGCCAAGAAAAACAAAAACAAGTTTCAGCATGAAACAAGTTAACATGTATTTTCGCATGTTGTAATCCTAGATCTAAACATGTCAAACATGGATCACAAAAACATGTAGCAATCATATAAATCATGGAGCAACCTGCTCTGATACCAATTGTAGGTTCCCATAAGAGGGACGAAACCCTAAAGCATGCGCAAACATAAAATTGCATGGGCGGAATCTAGGGTTTCCTAGGATCGCATGGCATGAATAATATAATCAACTACCGAATGCTTGTATAGAAGTAAAAGATCCATACCATTGCCATCGCTTGGATGGTGTCTTGGAAGGAGAGAGCGAAAGGGATCTCCTCCAAAGGTGGCGCACACAAATGATGTCGCCTACTTTCTTGGTGCTCCTTGTGCTAGCAAGGTTCCAAGAAGTCTTGATCGAATGAAAAAGGGATGAGAGAGTGAATCCTTGCTTGGCGATGTCTCCTTCCTTGTCGTCAACTCCACCAACACTTCGAAAATCTCAGAGACACGAGAGAGAGGAGCGACAATAGGCGTCAGGGAGAAAAATGTGAGGCATGGTCACGTTTAGAGACATGCTTTCTAAAAATAGAAAGCCTCAACGTTCATGCGCTCATGCGACTATGGGTTTGCCCAAAGCGCATTTTTCTCATCACTTGAACCATGCGCTCATGTAATGAGCCAGTTCAAATCGAGTTGGTTCGGTTCAAGAAACCAAACAAGCCAAGCAACTAGTCCAGATCATAATAAACCCATAAGGCTTAAGATCTGACCGTTGATCTCTTGATGCTCCTGATCTCACTGATCTAGCATCTATTCTCTCGATCGAAGCTTACCGATCTCAAGCCCTAACCAATCAAACATGATCAGACCAGATCTCACTTACAATCAGAGTTCAAATCCCTTTAAACTGAACCCAAACAATTCAGTCCACACGATCTGACTTAAGTAAGCCATATCATCAAATTGTGCGACCCTAAGGGTTTCCTTTAAATGTCGGTAACGATAACTTACGTTATCACGATCAGTGAGGGGTATCTAGCAACACATCACTGTCTCCCGATATAAAAGAAAGAGTCTTCCAAGACTACACCCAAACTACAGCACAAGTGTGAATCCAATTCACAAGGCATACATATATCCTTTGCCACTGGATGTTCTTATTGGACAAGCGTGTCAAGCTTGTAATTCCAATATGATGAGCATGATTAGATCAGATGAACATAGTCACCTGGGTATGGCCATACACTTTTCTCAATCATCTCATCCAGGGGGCCCCTTTAGAACATCACACTCTAATTAAAGAGACGGCAATCCTTTGTCTATCACTAATGCCCTAACATGACTCAAGCTCACCATCCAAGATAGTCTATAACCATTATGTTTCAAATGATATTGAACTAACTCAAAACAATGACAATCATCATTTAGAAACACAAGCGATCTCAAGTCAGAGGAAATGTGCCACTTGTCGCATTCAAGGATTATTCACATTGTGACAGACAATTGAATATCCTAGTAGGGTCTGTCCAGTACATCCAATGTACCCATGAGTCTACATCTTATTCCATGCTCGAAGCATCCTATAAGATTAGAACACATATTAGTCTTAACCATATCAAGGCTGTCTCATGTTCACCAAAATATCTCGACTAAGGACTTTATAGCATGTCAGCCCAGCTGAACAGCTTTGAGACATTATTCAGAAGTACACTTATTGGAGCAGACAATGTAACAAACTGAATAACAACCATGCCTTTATAAACATAAGAGTTTATTACATGATACTGATACATTCCCAAGGCCTCAAACATTAGCCTTAAGGGCATACCCCCAACACGTGGTGCTAACGCAGACACATGGGTATATCATTGGAGGATATACTGGATAGACCCGCTGTGAGGCTATGACTTGGTGTCATGAGTTATCCTCACAAGTGACAGGAGATGCATTGATCCCTTGACTTGAGGTCATTGACCATTCTATATGGTTAGGGACTTGCTTTGATACAACCTAACACCTCGCCGTAGTTGGGAGGTCATAACGGTTGTCATTGAGCATGTCACGACCCATATGAGAAGACCAATGGACAGACATAGGATTTGCCCCTTCCTTAGGGAAGCATGATATCCGTGGAGCTCCTTTATGGTTCTATGACTGAAAGTGTATGGCCATACCCAGGTGAAAACCTGATTTAGTCATAACCATGTGATTGGGTAAAAACAAGTGGTGACACACTTGTCCAATCGGATATCAGTTCGGCAAAGAGACTGTAATGCATCTGTACCTAGTTGCGATGATGGGTATGTCGATGTCGATATCCATTCCAATGACCTAGGTAGCAGCGATGCACTGCTAGGTGCCACTCACTGCTTGTGATGACCTTTGGTTAGCACTGCCAGCGTTAGAGGAACCTACAGGGTCGCACACCCTGATACTCGAGTTTTCATATTGATCGGGTAGCCTTTAGATCGAGTTATTGGATAACTCAGATCTATTTGGGAGATTTCATCAGCGCCAATGGGCCTGATGAGATGGAAGAAACTTATTGGAGCCAACTTCCGTTTTTAGCATATTGATCAAATTAACCATGGTTAACCTCATTTGACCATGGGTTAAATTGGATTGGATCCAATAGCTTGGTTAACATGCATAATGGACTTTGGGCTTGGCCCATTGTTTAGTTGGGCTTGCTAATAAGTTGTATTGAAGGGCTATGAGGCTTGAAGGGTATAATGGGGATGAATTAATAAGATAGGCACATATGGGATTCTAGTTGGACTAGAATTTGCGCCTATGCCTTGTTTGGTATCTCCTAGGTGATTAAATCAAATTGGATTTGAATAAATCACCCAAGATAATTGATTGGATTGTATTTGACAATTGTGGGCTGATTATTAACATAATTAGAGTCCTAATTGGATTAGGACTTGCGCCCAAGCCATATTAGGCAATCCATTATATTGCCTTGACTAGGTCTAGGCGCATAGATGGGATTAATGCCTCATATGGCATGATATGGGCGCATATGGCTGATACTTTCTTTGGCAAGTCTTAGGCGCATATGGAAGTGGAGATTTAATCAGTATATTTGATTAAATAATCTCCTAGAATCATGCCCTAATTGTCAACACTTGCCTTTCTCCCCTAAACCACCTCTTGCTCCTATAAATAAGCCCTTGCCGCCCCCTCTCTTTATGATGCTAATTCCTTGGAGGTGTGAAGCATTAGAGGGCGACGGCTTGGAGAGCTTAGAGCTCTTCTTCTTCCATCAAGGGCGCAAGCATGCTTCATCTTTCTCCTCTTCCTTTCCTTGGCGCAAAGGAACAAGAAGGCTTGCGGCGTTCCCTTCTCTTTCCATCTCCTTGGCGCATCACATCTTGGTGGTGGCGCAAGTTGCTTGGAGAACTCTCCTAAGGCATGGATCTTCTTCCCGAGGCTAGCACCGGGCGAGGAAGAAGAAAACTTGAGGAATCCGTGTGTGCGAGACTGCAGAGGGCGAACACTTGGGCGCCTTCATCGACATCGGCTTCTAATTGCTTAAAGGTACTTACTATCACATCGTGTCGACCCCCTCGCAAGAGATCTTCACTGGGTTTTTGGGACCGGCTTGTTTCGGGGACATTCTTCCGCCGCGTAAAATGTATGTCCATGACTCTGAAAATTGTAAAATGTCCCCGGGGTTTCCCAACAGTGGTATCAGAGGTACTTGCGAGCCTCGAACGATGTTCTTTCATGCTTTTCATGCTCACATGCCATATCTACATTTTCGCATATTGCATAGATGTTGGCGCATGGTTTTTCTTTAAGTAGAAAAATTGTAGGTCTCTTGTTTCTTACTTCTAATTAACTTCTTGTGGTTCTTTGCTCTCTTCATGTGATGGGATAGACCCATACATGGAATAGAAAATTTCTCCTCTCATAATAGGATAGACCTATCTTGAGAGACTTGTTGGGATAGGGCATGGACTGGGTGATTGCCCTTATCCTAGCAAGTTAGGGATTGCAAGCAGGGCAACCGGTATGCCTCTTGTAGACTCCTGAGAGAAACTTAGAATCAAAGATTTGTGATATGAAGGGAAGGAATAGAGACATGTTTTATGAAAAAGTAAAATTTCAGATTTTATGTTTTTCATGAGCATGTAGAATTGCATGAGTAAGTACTTGATTGTGCATGATGTTATGGTCATATGTCAAGCCCCTTAGCATGCCTGTGATGTATCCTTGTGAGGCCTGCGTGCTGCTTTTCTTTTTGCTTTTAACTAAGAAGAAGATTAGGGTGGCGCATCTGCTTGGAGCAAGGTGCATGCTTGCTTGGTTGCGCATCCTTGCCTGATGGCGCAACAAGCTTCAAAGGTGGCACATCCTTGCATGGGGGCACAAGTTAGGGTTTGGCCGAGCCTTGTGCTTGTGTGCTATCCCTCTTGTGGCTTGCTAGATGGCACACCTTCCTTGGAGAAAGACCATGGCATTGGCCGAACCTTGTGGGTGTACCCCTTGGGTTTGAGAGCTAAACCATGAGAGAAGGACCTTGGAGCCAACCTTGAAGATAGAGCTAGAGGTCGGCTAGGCTAGGTCTCGTCTTGGGGCTTGAATCCTAGGTCAAGAGTTGAACCCCTTTTTGGCATGGATTGGTTCAATGTCTTGAATGGGCTATGATCACATCATCCTTTTATTGCTTTCTTTACAAAAGCTAAAGCATGCCTGTGATGTTTTATTGTTATGTTATCACCGTAGGATTGCATGCCTGTAATGATAAACATAAGATAAAACTGAGATGATGAGACCTTAAACAAAAACCCTCAATTAAATATCAAGTCTAGTAGCCTTCTAACGCGTAGCCCTCACTAAGCTGTCGATCAGTGGAGTTGTGAATTGTTTCCCACCCTCGTGGGACACACCCACTTATCTTTAGAAAGTGCGTGGTGGCAATGTTTTCCCCAGTCCAGTTTTAACCTGGGCGTGCCTTCGCAAGGAAACTCGTTGGCCCTGAGCATAACGGTTAGGAATGGACTTGACTAGATTTTCATGTGTGCTAGGCACATGATGAAACTCTAGAGGCATCGTTGAGAGGTTAGGGTTTCATGCTGTATCTAGCACTCGCTGGACATGAAATGCCTGGACTGTCTCAATAAGGGGAATTGCTTGGAGCAATCGGCCGGCGAGCCCACCTTAGGAAACATGGGTCACTTTGTGCATCTCATCCCACCCTCGTGGGACGCAAAGCCCTATGTGGACTGAGGATCTCATCTCACTAGGAAATCTTGGATTTCTCGATTGACTTTATGGGTTGTCAATTCGATTAAAAATAGTGGGAGCCATGGTCATTTAAAACAAGTCCAGTTTAAATGACTCGAAGTAGTACTAATCTGTTGTTTCTTGGTTGTTGTGGAACAATGGCTGTGAACAATAGCAGTTGGTCACTGCGATCTCCCCTGGAAAGGGATAAGTTGGCTGGATCCAACTTACTGGATTGGTATATGAACTTGAGAATCGTGCTCAAGCTCAAAAGGAAGCTTTGTGTCCTTGAGCGTCCTTTTTCCTGAGCCACTTCCATCCTCGGCCTTAGCAGCTGAGAGGGATGCTTATGATAAGAATCAGGTTGATACTTTGGAAGTTGCTAACCAACATGTCACCTGAATTTAGAGGGTAATATGAATCGAAGAGTGCCTCTGAGATTATTTTTAATCTGAGGCAGCTCTTTGATGAATTGGTTGAGCTCAATCCTCCTAAAGTTGATATTCAGTGTGTTGAGCCGAAAGGCTTGACCAAGGAACTGAAATTAAAGATGGATATGATCAGGAATAGAAGGTGCTATTCATGTGGAGGGCCACCTCACATGTTGAAGGACATGTTGCAACTTCAGAATGAGGAGAAGAAAGGCAAGGCCTTGTCTTCATGCTCAGGTATTTGTGTTACCGAAGTCAACCTTTCTACTCCTATGAAATGGGTATTGGATACCGCATGTGGAGCTCATATTTGTACAAATATGCGATGGCTCTGAAAGGATAGATCGGTAAGGCCTTGAGAGATTGACCTACAGATAGGTAACAGGGCACAAGTTGCTGCTGTTGCTGTAGGAGTTTC
Organism: Costus lasius; assembly: GCA_027563935.2. Classification (NCBI taxonomy): domain Eukaryota; kingdom Viridiplantae; phylum Streptophyta; class Magnoliopsida; order Zingiberales; family Costaceae; genus Costus; species Costus lasius. The sequence continues at coordinate 55,130,157 of CM050454.1, read as the reverse complement.
TCTCCCTGCCTTTAGGACTTCAGTTAAAGCTAGACAATTGCTATTATGTACCTTCCCTTACCAAAACATTGTATCCACTCCTTGCTTGGTAAAGAAAGGATTTAGGTTTGAAATAAAAGATAACTTATGTTCTTTTTCTTTTGCAAACATGTTTTATGGGAAGGGTACTTTGTGCAACGGACCGCATGTCTTGGACATGGATAGCTCTATTTGTAACATAAATAATAAAAGGACCAAACTGAGTGGTTCAGTTGGTGCTTTCCTACGGCATTGTCGATTAGCCCATATAAACAAGAATCGCATTCGACAACTCCATGAAAATGGGTTGTTAGATTCAAGTTCCTTGGAGGAATTTGATACTTGTGAACCTTGTTTATTAGGGAAAATGACAAAGGCGCCCTTCACCAAGACTGGTAAGAAGACAGGAGGTTTATTAAATCTCATACATACTGACGTGTATGGGCCTTTCAATAAACAAGCCAGAGGAAGGTACAACTACTTCATCGCGTTTACTGATGACTTCAGTAAATATGGTTATGTCTATATGATGAGACATAAGTCTGAATCCTTTGAGAAATTTAAGGAGTTTAGACATGAAGTAGAAAACCAGCTTGGTAGATCCATTAAGGCTCTTCGATCAGATCGTGGTGGAGAGTACCTGAGCGGTGAGTTCTTTGACTATATGAGAGAGTGTGGGATCATATCCCAACTCACTCCTCCTGGAACACCTCAATGGAATGATGTGTCTGAAAGGAGAAATCGAACTTTGTTGGACATGGTTCGATCTATGATGAGTCATGCAACTCTACCTCCCTCATTCTGGGGACATGCACTTGAGATAGCTTCTCTAATACTGAATAATGTTCCATCTGAGAGTGTCTCAAAGATTCCATACGAGGGATGGAGTGGGAGACGCCCAAATCTCACTTTTATTAGGATCTGGGGATGTAAGGCTTATGTCAAATGTCAGGATTCTAGCAAGCTAGAACCTAGATCTGATAAATGTGTGTTTGTGGGGTATCCTAAGGAAACTAAAGGATACTACTTCTATATCCCAACCGAGAACAAAGTTTTTGTTGCTTGGGGTGCTGTCTTTTTAGAGAAAGAATTTCTCATGAAAGAAGTTAGCCGCTGGAAGTTTGACTTGGATGAGGACCAAGTGCAACCACAAAGACAAAGAGATGGAATTTGAGCCACCTGCACCGGTTGCTAGGCAACCTGAGGCTCAAACACAGGTCCCATGTAGGTCTGGGAGGTTTCATCATGCACCTGAGAGGTATGGGTCACTGTCGACCCAACACGACGGGATCTTCATCATTGAGGATGAACCCAGGACTTATGATGAGGCGGTCAGTGGACCGGACTCCGAGAGATGGCATGAGGCCATGCGATCCGAGATGGATTCCATGTCGGCTAACCAAGTTTGGGCTTTGGTTGAGCTGTCTGATGGGGTAAAACCCATAGGGTGTAAATGGGTCTTCAAGAGGAAGACAGACATGGATGGCAAAATAGTTACCTATAAGGGTAGACTAGTGGCTAAAGGATTTAAACAAGTCCACGAGGTGGACTATGGTGAAACCTTCTCGCCAGTTGCCATGATCAAATCCATTCGGATTCTGCTTGCTATAGCTGCATATCATGACTATGAGATATGGCAGATGGATGTGAAGACAGCGTTCCTTAACGGGAAGCTGACTAAGGATGTGTATATGACACAACCTAATGACTTCATCCATCCTGCAGATACTAGTAAAGTCTACAGGCTAAAGAAATCCATTTATTGATTAAAGCAAGCATCTCGAAGTTAGAATCTTCAGTTTGATGAAGCTGTGAGAGATTATGGCTTTATCAAAAGTGAAGATGATGCCTGTGTATACAGAAAATTCAGTGGGAGCTTGGTGACTTTTCTGGTCATGTATGTCGATGACATACTGCTCATCGGAAACGACATCCCTAGTCTTCAAGCTGTGAAGACATGGTTGGGGAAATGTTTTGAGATGAAAGACTTAGGGGAGGCCGCCTATATTCTAGGCATGATGATCTACCGGGATAGATCCAAGAGGCTCTTGGCCCTTAGTTAGAGTACCCACATTGATAAGGTCCTGGAGAGGTTCAACTTGGAGCAATCCAAGAAAGGATACCTTCTAGTGAGAGATGGCCTTACTCTCTCAAAGAGCCAGTGTCCTACAACACGGGCTGAGAGGGATAACATGAGTCGAATTCCCTATGCTTCGGCAATGGGATCAATCATGTATGCAATGCTGTGTACTATACCAGATGTGGGTTATGCTGTAAGCATAACCAGCCGATACCAATCCAATCCAGGTTTGCAACACTGGGTGGCTGTAAAGAATATCCTTGAGTTTCCTGAAAAGGACTAAGGATTTATTCTGTATGGTCTACGGGGACTGGAAGAGCTCAGTGTGTAGGGCTTCACTGATGAGTCATTCCAGTCTGATCCTGACGACTTCAGATCGCAGACCAGCTATTTGTTGGAGGTGCTGTATGCTGAAAGAGCTTCAAGCAATCCACCATAGCTAATTCTACAATCGAAGCTGAGTATGTGGTTGCTTCTGAGGCAGCCAATGAAGCCGTTTGGATCAGGAAGTACTTTTCTGAACTTCAGGTGGTTCCAAGTGCAATGGATCCCATTGAGCTCTACTATGACAACAATGGGAACTGCACATGTTAAGGAACCACGGTCTCATCAAAGTCCAAACACATACTCAGGAGATTTCGCCTGATCAGAGAGATCATTGATCAAGGTGATGTCAAGATTAGCAGAGTTGACACAGAGAGCAATCTAGCCGACCCACTGACCAAGGCTTTGGCGCAGCAGAAGCATGATGGTCGTACTAGAGATATGGGGTTGAGGTTGCTCAACCTCTAGGTCTTAGTGCAAGTGGGAGATTGTTGGTGTATATGCCCTAGGACCTAGTTTTTGTCAATCTTTGTACTACTTAACTCTGATATTCATATATCTTTCTGGCATTGTCGTTATCATTGTTTGTCTACATCTGCGATTGTGTACTTACATGATAATGTCCCTGGAGACAGATTGGATCTGTGCTCAAATGATTGTCCCTAGTCGATGTACCTGAGTGGATATGGGACAGCTTTGGTACTTGTGAGACTGGTATGTGGGCTGGTTAGGCACGTGGTACTAACACAGACACATGGGTATATCATTGGAGGATATATTGGATAGACCCGCTATGAGGCTATGACTTGGTGTCATGAGTTATCCTCACAAGTGACAGGAGATGCATTGATCCCTTGACTTGAGGTCATTGACCATTCTATATGGTTAGGGACTTGCTTTGATACAACCTAACACCTCGCCGTAGTTGGGAGGTCATAACGGTTGTCATTGAGCATGTCACGACCCATATGAGAAGACCAATGGACAGACATAGGATTTGCCCCTTCCTTAGGGAAGCATGATATCCGTGGAGCTCCTTTATGGTTCTATGACTGAAAGTGTATGGCCATACCCAGGTGAAAACCTGATTTAGTCATAACCATGTGATTGGGTAAAAACAAGTGGTGATACACTTGTCCAATCGGATATCAGTTCGGCAAAGAGACTGTAATGCATCTGTACCTAGTTGCGATGATGGGGATGTCGATGTCGATATCCATTCCAATGACCTGGGTAGCAGCGATGCACTGCTAGGTGCCACTCACTGCTTGTGATGACCTTTGGTTAGCACTGCCAGCGTTAGAGGAACCTACAGGGTCGCACACCTTGATACTCAAGTTTTCATATTGATCGGGTAGCCTTTAGATCGAGTTATTGGATAACTCATATCTATTTGGGAGATTTCATCAGCGCCAATGGGCCTGATGAGATGGAAGAAACTTATTGGAGCCAACTTCCGTTTTTAGCATATTGATCAAATTAACCATGGTTAACCTCATTTGACCATGGGTTAAATTGGATTGGATCCAATAGCTTGGTTAACATGCATAATGGACTTTGGGCTTGGCCCATTGTTTAGTTGGGCTTGCTAATAAGTTGTATTGAAGGGCTATGAGGCTTGAAGGGTATAATGGGGATGAATTAATAGGATAGGCGCATATGGGATTCTAGTTGGACTAGAATTTGTGCCTATGCCTTGTTTGGTATCTCCTAGGTGATTAAATCAAATTGGATTTGAATAAATCACCCAAGATAATTGATTGGATTGTATTTGACAATTGTGGGCTGATTATTAACATAATTAGAGTCCTAATTGGATTAGGACTTGCGCCCAAGCCATATTAGGCAATCCATTATATTGCCTTGACTAGGTCTAGGCGCATAGATGGGATTAATGCCTCATATGGCATGATATGGGCGCATATGGCTGATACTTGCTTTGGCAAGTCTTAGGCGCATATGGGAGTGGAGATTTAATCAGTATATTTGATTAAATAATCTCCTAGAATCATGCCCTAATTGTCAACACTTGCCTTTCTCCCCTAAACCGCCTCTTGCTCCTATAAATAAGCCCTTGCCGCCCCCTCTCTTTATGATGCTAATTCCTTGGAGGCGAGAAGCATTAGAGGGCGACGGCATGGAGAGCTTAGAGCTCTTCTTCTTCCATCAAGGGCGCAAGCATGCTTCATCTTTCTCCTCTTCCTTTCCTTGGCACAAAGGAACAAGAAGGCTTGCGGCGTTCCCTTCTCTTTCCATCTCCTTGGCGCATCACATCTTGGTGGTGGCGCAAGTTGCTTGGAGAACTCTCCTAAGGCATAGATCATCTTCCCGAGGCTAGCACCGGGCGAGGAAGAAGAAAACTTGAGGAATCCGTGTGTGCGAGACTGTAGAGGGCGAACACTTGGGCGCCTTCATTGACGTCGGCTTCTAATTGCTTAAAGGTACTTCCTATCACATCGTGTCGACCCCCTCGCAAGAGATCTTTACTGGGTTTTTGGGACCGGCTTGTTTCGGGGACATTCTTCCGCTGCGTAAAATGTATGTCCATGACTCTGAAAATTGTAAAATGTCCCCGGGGTTTCCCAACACTCTGACGCTGGCAGTGCTGACCAAAGGTCATCACAAGCAGTGAGTGGCACCTAGCAGTGCATCGCTGCTACCCAGGTCATTGGAATGGATATCGACATCGACATCCCCATCATCGCAACTAGGTACATATGCATTATAGTCTCTTTGCCGAACTGATATCCGATTGGACAAGTGTGTCACCACTTGTTTTCATCCAATCACATGGCTATGACTAAAACAGTTTCTTACCTGGGTATGGCCATACACTCTCAGTCATAGAACCATAGAGGAGCTCCATAGATATCATACTTCCCTAAGGAAGGGGCAAATCCTATGTCTGTCCATTGACCTTCTCATATGGGTCGTGACATGCTCAATGACAACCGTTATGACTTCCCAACTACGGCAAGGTGTTAGGTTGTATCAAAGCAAGTCCCTAACTATATAGAATGATCAATGACCTCAAGTCAAGGGATCAATGCATCTCCTGTCACTTGTGAGGATAACTCATGACACCAAGTCATAGCCTCACAGCGGGTCTATCTAGTATATCCTCCAATGATATACCCATGTGTCTGCGTTAGCACCACGTGCCTAACCAGCCCACATACCAGTCTCACAAGTACCATAGCTGTCCTATATCCACTAAGGTACATCGACTGGGGATTATAGTTCGAGCACAGATCCAATCTGTCTCCAGGGACATTATCATGTTAGTACATATGCGCAGATGTAAACAAACATAGATAATGACAATGCCAGAATGATATATAAATATCAAAGTCAAGTAGTACATAAGTTGACCAAAACTAGGTCCTAGGGCATATACACCAACACTTAGTTTTTCACAGATACTTAAGGATGTTCTTTACAGCATAAGCCACGTCTAGTCTAGTACACAACATTGCATACATGATCGATCCCACTGTCGAAGCATAGGGCACTCAACTCATGTCATCCCTCTCAGCCTGTGTGGTAGGACACTAGCTATTTGATAAAGTAAGACCATGTCTCACTAGAAGGTATCCCTTCTTGAATTGCTCCAAGTTAAACCTCTCCAGAACCTTGTCAATGTAGGTACTCTGACTAAGGGCTAGGAGCCTCTAGGATCTATCCCGGTAGATCCTCACGCCTAGGATATAGGCGGCCTCCCCTAAGTCCTTCGTCTCGAAACACTTCCCTAACCATGTTTTCATAGCTTGAAGACTAGGGATGTCGTTCCCAATGAGCAGTATGTCGTCGACATACAAGACCAAAAAAGTCACCAAGCTCCTACTGAATTTTCTGTATGCATAGGCGTCATCTTCACTTTTGATAAAGCCATAATCTCTCACAGTTTCATCAAACCGAAGATTCCAACTTCGAGATGCTTGCTTTAATCCATAAATGGATTTCTTTAGCATGCAGACCTTACTGGCATCTGCAGGATGGATGAAGCCATCAGGTTGTGTCATGTACACATCCTCAATTAGCTTCCTGTTAAGGAGCACAGTCTTCACATCCATCTGTCATATCTCATAGTCGTGATATGAAGCTATAGCAAGCATAATCCGAATGGATTTGATCATGGCAACCGGCAAGACGGTTTCATCATAGTCCACCCCGTGGACTTGTTTGAATCCCTTAGCCACTAGTCTACCTTTATAGGTAACTATGTTGCCTTCCATGTTTGTCTTCCTCTTGTAGACCCATTTACACCCTATGGGTTTTACCCCATCTGGGAAATCAACCAAATCCCAGACTTGGTTAGCTGACATGCAATCCATCCCGGATCGCATTTCCTCAAGCGATCACTTGGAGTCCAGTCCACTGACCGCCTCATCATAAGTCCTGGGCTCATCCTCAATGATGAAGATCTTGTCATGTTGGGTCGGCAGCGACCCATACCTCTCAGGTGCACGATGAATCCTCCTAGACCTACGTGGGACCTGTGTCTGAGCCTTAGGTTGCCCGGCAACCAGTGCAGGTGGCTTAGGTTCCATCTCCTTGTCTTGTGGTTGCACTTGGACCTCGTCCAAGTCAAACTTCCTCCCACTGACTTCTTTCATGAGAAATTCTTTCTCTAGAAAGACAGCACCCCGAGCAACAAAAACTTTGTTCTCGGTGTGAATATAGAAGTAGTAACCCTTGTTCTAGGTTCTAGCTTGCTAGAATCCTGACATTTGACATATGTCTCACATCCCCAGATCCTGATAAAAGAGAGGTTAGGGCGTCTCCCACTCCATACCTCGTATGGTATCTTGGAGACACTCTTAGATGGAACATTATTTAGTATCAGAGAAGTTGTCTCAAGTGCATGACCCCAGAATGAGGGAGGTAGAGTTGCATGACTCATCATAGACCGAACCATGTCCAACAAAGTTTGATTTCTCCTTTCAGACACACCATTCCATTGAGGTGTTCTAGGAGGAGTGAGTTGGGACAGGATCTCACACTCTCTCACAAAGTCAAAGAACTCACCACTCAGGTACTCTCCACCACGATCTGAACGAAGAGCCTTAATGGATCTACCAAGCTGGTTCTCTACTTCTTGTTTGAACTCCTTAAATTTCTCAAAGGATTCAAACTTATGTCTAATCAAGTAGACATAACCATATCTACTGAAGTCATCAGTAAATATGATGAAGTAGTTGTACCCTCCTCTGGCTTGTCTATTGAATGGCCCACACACATTAGTATGTATGAGAACCAATAAACCTCCTGCCCTTACACCATTCTTGGTGAAGGGTGCCTTTGTCATCTTCCCTAATAAACAAGGCTCCCATGTATCAAATTCCTCCAAGGAACTTGAATCTAACAACCCATTTGCATGGAGTTGTTGGACGCAATTCTTGTTTGTATGGGCCAATCAACAATGCCATAGGAAAGCACCAACTGAACCACTCAGTTTGGTCATTTTACTATTTATGTTACAAATATAGTTATCCATGTCCAATACATATAGACCATTGCACAAAGTACCCATCCCATATAACATATTTGCAAATGAAAAAGAACAAGAGTTCTTATTTATTTCGAACTTAAATCCTTTCTTTGCCAGGCAAGGAATGGATACAATGTCCATAGTAAAGGAAGGTACATAATAGCAATTATCTAACTCTAATTGAAGTCCAGAAGGTAGGGAGAGAGTCAAAACTCCTATAGCAATAGTAGCAACCTGTTCCCTGTTTCCTAATTGTAGGTCAATCTCTCCAGCCCGCACCGATCTACTTTTCTTGAGCCCCTGCATATTTGTACAAATATGAACTCCAAATGCAGCATCCAATACCCATGACATAGAAGCAGAAAGGTTGACTTCTGTAACATAAATTCCTGAGCTAGAAGCTAAGCCCAAGCCTTTCTTCTCCTTATTCTGAAGTTGCTTGTAGTCCCTCCTCCAGTGACCCTGCTCGCCATAGTGGAAGCACCTCTGCTCCTTTGACTTCTTCGCCTTTTTCTTCAGTGCCTTGGTAGGACCTCTGGCACTGCCCTTAGCACGTGCCTTATCCTTCTTCTTTATCTTCTTGGTCGTAAGAACCAAAAGAACAGAATTGGGTTTGGTCTTATGCATCTCACGCTTCGCTGTTTGGAGCATATTCAGTAGTTCCTCCCTTGTGCAATCAATCCGGTTCATATTAAAATTTATGATAAATAGACTGAAGCTAGGGGACAGGGACAGGAGAATAAGATCCACAACCAGCTCGTTGTCTATGGTGTGTCCCAGTCTCCTGAGATGATCCACATTCCCAATCAGCTTGAGAACGTGGGGTCTCACTGGTGCACCTTCAGAAAACTTGCACCGAAAAACTGCTTTGGCAGTGTCATATCTCTCACTTCTAGCCTGAGCCTCAAACATCTGTTTCAGATGAGTGATCATCTGAAAAGCGTTATGCTCCTCATATTGCACTTGAAGTTCAGGTGCCATAGTGGCTAGCATGAGACTTGCAACCTCTAAAGAGTCATCCTGATGCTTTCTAAAAGCATGTCTGTCTGCCGTCCGGGCATTAGGCAGAGGAGCCGCAGGAAGAGGCTGTTCAAGGACATACAGCTTCTTCTCGAGCTTGAGGGCTATCCTTAAGTTCCGATGCCAGTTCATAAAGTTGGTTCCAACCAACTTATCCTTATCAAGGAGTGATCGTAGTGTTAATCCGCCAGTGTTCGTTGCCATTGTTTCTACAACACCCAAGAAAAAGCAGATTAGTACTACTTCGAATCATTTAAACTGGACTTGTTTTAAATGATTATGGCTCCCACTATTTTAACTGGATTGACAACCCACAAAGTCAACCAGGAAATTTAAGATTTCCTAGTGAGATGGGATCCTTATTCCACATGAGGCTTCGCGTGCCACGAGGGTGGGATGAGCTACACAAAGTGACCATGCTTCCTAAGGTGGGCACGCCAGCCGAATGCTGATATGATCCGCAAGTGCATAGAATTATCGAAGTAATAAAGAAAGATATCGAACCACAGAGACATTATTGTTAAGTACCAAATAACTGCTTTCTTACTAGCTAAGCAAATCAAATATGATGCAATAATCAACAGAAAGAGTGTAAAGTAAATCAGAGAGATAAATATGGGACTAGGGTTTCATCCACCTTGATTTCGATGATTAGATATAAATAAAAGGTCGTTAGTCTAATTTTATCATGATAAAGACTTAATTTACTTCATAAATGGATCATCTCACTTTCGTGCAGACAATCATGCAGGGATCAATCCTCGCTTTTGCGCAAGATTTACCTCGATGCTAAAGATGAGTAAATCATCAATCAGAGAATTCAAAGATCACTTTCGTGCATCCGAATTCTAAGTTGATTGCCTCAAGTGGAATCTCAAGGATCACTTTCGTGCATCCGAGACTCAACACAAGTTCTACCTATGGTTCTCCAACGTTCTGATCCTCACTTTCATGCAAGATCTCCAAGTTTGACAACTTGACTCTATCCTAGATTCATATTATTAAATCATGGCAATAGGATCACTAAAATCAAATAATTAAGAACAAACCTAATTTCTTACGAAAAGCTCCTAACATGCAATTCTAGTGTTCCAAGTTCTCAAGCAAGTCACCTTTCGGTCCTTATTGCGAGAACTCTAATCATGAATAATAACATCAATATATGGATAATCAAAGACAAGACATTCACATAAGTAGAATTATCGTGGCAAAATTATCCGGACGAAATAAAAAGTATCTAAACATTAGAAATCAAAGGGATTATACCCCATGTCCCAAAATATGTTTAAGTTAGCATGGAAAAATAAATACAATCAACCATAATTTCAAAGTAGAAGAAATTGAAGAAGAAGAAGAAAACAACTTCACAACACGGCTGTAATATAAATTACAGCCGTATTTTCCGTGATGAACAGTGCTATCACCGTTGTTTCATTGATTTCTCCTCCACCCAAACTCCTTTTGATCTGAAACTTCTGTGGTATCTTTCTCTCCTCCAGGCGAAGCTTCTACATGAAAATCAAGGCCTGAGGTGCCCGCTACACCTCTCGGTGTGAGTCCAAACCCTAGACTCCTCTCTGTCGATTGCTCCCTAGATACTGGATAAAAATTCCCCCTTTCACTTCGTGTGTGTTCTCCTCTTAAAGACGAGTCTGCAGCAACTTTGGGATCTCAATTTGGAGCTCTGGATCAAAAGTTATGGTCCGCGCAAGTTTCAGACCCGTAAAAATCGCGTTTTTGAGTGTAATTACGGTGCCGTAAAATATATTACGGTAGTGCCGTATTTTTTTTGGCAACTTTCTGGTAAAAAATTGCTCAAAATATGGTACCATAAAATAGTTTACGGCCGTGCCATAAAATCGAACGAGTTCTCTGGTCTAAATTGTCTGGAAAATACGGCACCGTGAAATAGTTTACGGCAGTGCCGTAATTTCGGCAAGTGTCTCTGTTCTGAAGCGCTCCAAATTACGGCAATGTAATTTCTTATGGCAGTGCCGTAAAATCGTGAAAACCTTCTGTTTGGAAAACTCCCCAGATTACGGCAGGTGCTCTGATATTATGGTAGCATACGAAAATACGGTACCGTAATATAGATTACGGCTCTGCCGTATTTTGGTTTGTTGCTCCGTTTTCCCTGAAATTTGTCATGTGATCTCCTCTTGATGATGGTAACTCTTCTATGTCTTCGATTTTGCTTGAAAACGCAACAAAATAGCGTCTTTTTACTTGAAAATCATGAAAAACCAAAATAGAAGTAGACTTTGCAATATTTGATGAATTTAGCATAAAAACAAGTAAAAGATCCTCAATTTAGCATGAAAATATATCTAAAATGATACAAAATATACTATGTATTTTGGTGTCATCAAAATACATAAGGCTCAAACTTTGCTTGTCCTCAAGCAAATATCAAAAATTGATTAAAAGAATAACCTTTTCATGCTCAATAAATTTCAAAAATACAATCATCAATGAAAATTTCCATCGATTGTTTCACAAAACATCAAATAAATATATCATACTTAAAATTCAATCCTCTAGATCCACAACTCAATCAAATAAAACTTTGCAACTTGTATAATAAATAAAATTTTCAATCTCATGATTTCACCCAGTTTTCAGTTCAAATCTATCATGCTTTTGTTTACATGAATTAGGTTTCCAAGATCTTTTTCCACACATAATAATTCTATTTTCTTTTTTTCTTTTTTTTATTATTTTTGCAAAGATGGCATGCATCCACTTAGATACACACTTTTTATTTTTGACTTCAACTCTTATCTTCGGTACCACTATCAATTTTGCATAGTGCCAAGTAGAGGAGTCTTATTCTTTTTATATCTCAATATTTTTCATTCATAGACTTCAACCCATGTCTTAGGTACCACTATCAATTTTACATAGTGCAAGTAGGGGAGTCTCTCACTAGTTTTATGAATCTTGGATTCATCTTTCCCAACAAATAGCAAAATAGACTAAACATCTACTAGGTCGATCAATTGATATCAATTCACAAATCATACTCATGCTCATTTTATTTAAAGGAGTAGTTTCACCTTTGGATCTTATTCTCCAAATAACACATATAACCAAAATTTCATGCATCAACCAATGTCAAATTTCAAAAATAGATATGCATTGAAGAAATAAATTTAACATGATAGGGTTTTTCTCTAATCACAAGTATAATTACTCACATCATCAAGGAAGATATTTTATCAATAAATCATGCCATCATATAGTAGAAAGTGCATCATATGCTTTCATCAATTTTAACAACAAATTTAAATAATATCATCATTAAAACAATGAGTTCCATATATCCATAAAATCATTTTTCAAGAGAAAACCAATAAGTAGTATAAATATGATAAAGTCAAAGATGCACTATATGAAATAGTCATTAATAAGAGAGTGCAAGTGATACTCACAAAACTATATAAATCATGCTCAATCATTGTCTGGCCAATGCAGCTGGGTCCAAAGATGTGCCTTTTGAAAATTTTTCTGCACAATTTAAGGTACATAAGGCTCACAAAAGGCTCAGATCAAAAACAGTGTCGGGGCAGATGCTGCTAGGTCCAAAGATGTGTCTTCTCAAAATTTTTACCTACACAATTGAAGATACATAAAGCTCAGTCTAAAAATAGTCTTTAAAAATAACAATGATAAAAATAATTTTCTGAAGGGAGAATTAGAGATGTCGCCGGAGGTCTGAAGAGGATGCCAGTGGAAAGAGTCGAGCAGACAAGAAGCATAGGTGAACAGAGGCTAGCTGAAAAGCTGCTAGTAATGATGGTGATGGTGCTGACAGTATAGTGAGTAATATCTAGTGGCCTGTTAGAGAATACAGTCTTGGAGGTGAGATCGTCGGCCGGTGGTGCAAGAGATAGCACTGCAAAAATAAAAAATCAGTCACTAATAAATATTCTACTGCATAAATAAATAAAATCAATAGAACAGGAGGTAGTAGAAGAAGTAAGAATCTGCAAATGGTATAATCCAGTGTATGTAACATCCCTCGAATCACACCCCACACGCATACAAGTAAAAATACGGGGTTTTAAAAATTTTTACTCTTCCATTAAAACATAAGAAGAAAGCGGCATCGAAGGACATTACTACGGAACTGAAAACCGCACAGAACTGAGTAGGATCGATTACTAGGAAATAGAAATCCGGAAATCCAGAAAATCCGGCAGCAAGTATACTAAATTACTGCTGCACAGACCCACATATCCTGGAACAAAACAAATGTCCACACTACACATATGTGGAGAACACAAATTTCAGAAATATTGCAGAAACTGATTTTTCAGATACCAAATACAACAAAAAAACCCGGTCACACATCTCAAAGTATTCCGACTACAATAAATCTCAAATCGGACATTTCAGAATAATAACAATTTCAATTCTCATGAATCCAAAACTCGTATCCAACAATTAAAACGAGACAACTATAACATAATATAATATCCTGAAAACAGGCATAAGCCCTCAGGAGATAAAACGTGTCATATAATTAAGTTAGGCACGCAGGCCTGATAGATCTTTAGTAGACAACTCTTAGAAATTATATAAAACATAGCATCATCACAAATTAAGTAGCTGTAGCAATCACTGTCTTGATGTCTCACCTGAAAATATTTAAACAACGGGGGTGAGCTAAAAAGCTCAGTGAGTAAAAGACACTAAAAGCCATCCATAGTACACATCAAAAATATCATGCTTAACAGATAAGATACTTAACATGCACACTCATATCAAAACAAAACATAATCAAATACAGATACTTATAACAATAGGCATCAAGCATGAAGTAGGATATAAGTATACCAACCCATTCCAACTAATCACACCGCCCAACACATCTATACTACAGATCGAATACTACAGATCGAAACAGAACTACAGAAATCAGAACTGACAGACAGAAAATCAGAATTTTCAGAATCCAAACAGATAGTCTACATCGGAAACAGAAAGGCCACAGAAGGCCTGAAGACCACAGAAGGTCTGATGACCACAGAAGGTCTGACCCCACCTCTGCCGAGGACGAGACATGCATGCATAACAGAAACAGAATGGTATAGGAGGTATCAGTGGGTGGCCCCCGTCTAGTCAGGACGTGGCACTCTGGCCTCCAATACCCAGAACAGAACAGAAATAGTGGAGGGAGAACGGAAGGTGAGACCAGCTCACATCTACCCTTCACTAGTGTCTCATGGGTCGTAGTAGACTATCAGCACCATTACAGCGCCACAGAAGGAGGGTAAGGACACGGAAGAGTGCTACACTAGGGCATAATTTTTACAGAACAGGTCATGCTGAAACGGAGGAGTAGGACTAACCACCACTCAATTCTCACATCATGCCCAAAGTGTCTCACAAATCAGAAAATGACACACCCCCAATATCCAGTCCTTAACAAAATTACAATTTGCACACACCCCCAATATCCAGTCCTTAACAAAATTACAATTTGCAGAAAATCAAAGCGGAACACTCTTCATAATTTTTACCATCAACCAGAAGTAATATATGAGTGAATTCCTTAGATTTCATAAAACTATCCTTAATTCAGGTCAAACCATTCTATGTTCTCACAAGGTTATAACACATTCAAAGTTTCAGAAAATTCACAACATATATACATAACAGAAATTATTCGCGTAACAAACAGTTAAACAAGCCTAGAAATTATAGGAAAATATATATAGATACTCATTGCACTATTCTTCCCCAAAATTTCTAAAAAAACCGTGAGCCATAAAATCACTGCAAGGGGCGAAATTTTCAGAATCCTTGCAGAACATACAAATTTCATGAAAATAATTTCAGTCCCCCACTACAGATAATTTTAATTGCACGTTTGTGAAGGAAAATGACAAAAGCCCCAAAATTGGCCCGAACCATGATTTTCGAAAATTTCTAAGTTCTTAGTTAAATCCCCAAATTTTGTTTTCTCTAAAATTTCTCATCAAGCAAATAAATTTTAGAAGAACTACAGACCACAATTTAAGAGATTAAACCATACAGAATAAATTTTTCTCACAAGGAATATTCGTCCGGCACAGGTAAATTTCGAATTTCACATATGCACCAATTTACTTGTAGATTTTTGGTTCATACAGATAATCATTGCAAATAACGAATTTTAATTGACTGATAATCTACAATTTAGCGGATTAGGCTCCTTAGGATCGAATTACTCACCAGAAAAATCGTCCACAGAGAAAAACGCCAAGACAGAAGATCAAGGATCACCAGGAAATTCGTCCACCACCAGTCTGCCACCACCAGCATCAGAAATTTCAGGAGGCGCCAAGCACAGTGAGGGGCGACAACCAAAGGCGGCTAGGGCAAGAAAATCAACAAAAGTCGTGAGGGAGAGGAGCCCTCACGCAATTCCTCTTTTTCTCCCACCCCAAACGGATCCAAGATCCAATAACCCAGTTAACTTAAGTGAAAAATCGGTTTTATGGGCTTACCTGGGCTTAACCACCCTGCGCCACTCCAATAACATCAGAAATGTGCGCCACCGTGGTGGAAGGAATTCCAGGAGCAAAGAATCAAGGTTGAGGGTTCAAATCCCCAACCAAAATAATTATTTTTGCCCTGTAGGAAAAATTCCTACACTTAGGCAAAAATCCCAAAATTTTAACAGATAAAAAAATACAGAAACAGAATTTCTAACCTTAAATCATAATTCAGAAAAATCGAGGGCGTTACAGTGTAGACAGCTGGAAACTGTGGTGCTAGAGGTGGAAGACAGTTGCTCTTGATGATTTCTGAATCTGGAGGCAAAAGAAGCAATAACAAGTAGAAAGCAAACTAAGCAGTTTTTGATTTTTTTTTTTTTATGAAAAGTAGCCATACCCTAGAATAAAATTTAATGATCCAAATAGAAAATGGACAGAACCATGTAAAAGAATAAAACTCATTCTTTTCAGGTGTATAAAAATTGAAGGATCAAAATCTGTCAGGAATTTAGGGTATCAACAAAAAGAAGGCTACTCAGATTACAAAACTACAAAAACTGCACAAAAATTAATCAAATTCAAAAAGTTGCCATGTGTTCAGAATGATCCATGGACTTTAAAATTCAGAAAAAATATCCAGATGATAGACAAAGATGAGTACTTCCATGCTGTTTCAAAGATAAAAAAATTTTGCAACCCAGTTTCTTAAAATCACAGCGAGAAAACACCTATTCAATAAGTAGAAAGCAGCTTTAAAATACGGTACCGTGAAAGGCCTTATGACAGTGCCATAATTTACAAAGAGCTCTCTGGTTAAAAATGACTTAAAAATACGGTACCGTGAAAAATATTACGGTAGTACCGTAAAATACCAAAAAACTCTCGGGTGGAAATTGGACCAAAAATACGGTGCCGTAAAATGGATTACGGCAGTGCCGTATTTTGCGTTAAAATTGTTTTCACCTACAAAAAGAGAAGAAAAATTAGTTCTAAAAATAAACTAAAATAAAAGAAACTAAACTAAGGTAAAAGTGCTTGGGTTGTGTTCCAATAAGCGCTAATTTTAGGTCCATAGCTTGACCGAAATTCAAACTTTAAGGTGAAGCAGGTGAATTAGTTCCAAAGTAGATAGCTTGTATTTTCCTCCTTTTTCTTTGTCTAAAAAGTTTAGCCACTAATCCAAAAATCCAGAATTTCATATAAATCACAATTGATGTGGCATCCTTAAATATGCAGAAATTAAAATCAAAATTTTCAACTTCAATCAAAGGATATTTAATGATCTTCCTAAATTTATTAAAAATGCAAAATCATAAGTCCTTTCTTCAAAATTATATTTTCAATTGCAATAGGACTTAAATCAAAATAATCAAGCATTGGATCATCATAATAGTAGTCTTTCTGTTCTATATTAGATTCCTCAATAAAGCACAAATTTTCAAGTATATCAGGAGATTGAACATTAGATATGGGCAAAACATGAGATTCATCAATTTTCATAATTTTCAAATCATCTACAGGTTCTCATGCACTTCATCAAACAATTTATCAATTTCAAAATTAATTTCCTCATGCTTCCCCACAAATAATTCATCATCAGAAGAGTCAAAATCGGAATCATATGAGAAATAAGATTTATCAATGTTTACAATAGAATCAGAGTTAACCTCAGAAGTTTTATCATAAGTTTCATCAATATCACCAAAATCACAGTGGGGCTCATCAATTTCTATAATTTTCAACCCTTTATCAAACTCATCAGTTTTAACCATAAGTGATACAACATCAAAAGAATCAATTTCATCAAAAGAGGGTTTTTCAAAATCAATTTTCTCAAACTTTTCTACAAACAATTTATCAGAAGAATCAATTTTACAATCATCAAAATCAGAGTGAGATTCATTAATATTCACATAAGGCTCAATCTCAAAACAATCATAATCAGAGGGAGATTTTTCTAAATCAAGTTCTTCAATTTCAAACTCAAATAAACATGCTTGTTGTGCTAACTGGGTTTCTAGCAATTCAGTATTAGCATGCAAAGATTCTACACGTGAAGCAAGTTGACTAGTCATCTTCTTAAGATCTTCAAATTTTTTATTTTGACTTGTCATAAATTGGTTTTGATTTGACATGAATTTTTCAAGCATGGACTCTAACCTAGATTCTTCAGTTTTCTCAAAGTATGGTTCAGAAACATGATTTGAATAATCATCATGAAAAGAAGTTTGGTTTTCCCATCTAGAATACAATTGATAAGATTCTTTCTATGATAAATTAGGATTTAAGAATTGACAATCAGAGGAACAATGATCAAAATATCCGCAGATATCACATCTAACAGGAGAACAAGATTTCATAACAGGGTGCATATTAAAAGTGTCTAATTTATGAGCCAAATAATCTAACTTATCTGCAATAGTGCACCATGAATCATCTTCATACCTTCCTTGTGGCATGTATACCTCATCTCTTTCAGTTGCCCATGAGTAGTGATTAAAAGACATCTCTTCAAAACAGAAAGATTATCCAAAACCAATCAATCAGAGATTTTTTTTTCAGAATATATTAAAAAAGAGAGAAAGATAAAACACAAGTAAATTCACAAATTTCAGATATCACAGTTCTATCACAATTTATGAATATCCAAAACATGCAAAAACAGAAAACAAAGTTAAATCTAAAACAAATAAAACCTAGTCTAAGAATACTAACAACTATTTTGATATTAACAAAACTAAGGTCCCCGGCAACGGCGCCAAAAACTTGATATGATCCGCAAGTGTACGGAATTATCGAAGTAAAAAAGAACGATATCAAACCATGGAGACCTTATTGTTAAGTACCAAATAACTGCTTTCTTACTAGCTAAGCAAATCGAATATGATGCAATAATCAACGGAAAGAGTGTAAAGTAAATCAGAGAGATAAATATGGGACTAGGGTTTCATCCACCGTGATTTCAATGATTAGATATAAATAAAAGGTCGTCAGTCTAATTTTATCATGATAAAGACTTAATTTACTTCATAAAGGGATCATCTCACTTTCGTGCAGACAATCATGTAGGGATCAATCATCGCTTTCGCGCAAGATTTACCCCAAAGCTAAAGATGAGTAAATCATCAATCAGAGAATTCAAAGATCACTTTCGTGCATCCGAATTCTAAGTTGATTGCCTCAAGTGGAATCTCAAGGATCACTTTCGTGCATCCGAGAGTCAACACAAGTTCTACCTATGGTTCTCCAACGTTCCGATCCTCACTTTCGTGCAAGATCTCCACGTTTGACAACTTGACTCTATCCTAGATTCATATTATTAAATCATGGCAATAAGATCACTAAAATCAAATAATTAAGAACAAACCTAATTTCTTACGGAAAGCTCCTAACATGCAATTCTAGGGTTCCAAGTTCTCAAACAAGTCACCTTTCGGTCCTTATTACGAGAACTCTAAACATGAATAATAACATCAATCTATGGAGAATCAAAGACAAGACATTCACATAAGTAGAATTATCGTGGCAAAATTATCTTGACGAAATAAAAAGTATCTAAACATTAGAAATCAAAGGGATTATACCCCATGTCCCAAAATATGTTTAAGTTAGCATGGAAAAAGAAATACAATCAACCATAGTTTCAAAGTGGAATAAATTGAAGAAGAAGAAGAAAACAACTTCACAACACGGCTGTAATATAAATTACAACCGTATTTTCCGTGATGAACAGTGCTGTCACTGCTGTTTCGTTGATTTCTCCTCCACCTGAACTCCTTTTGATCTAAAACTTCTGTGGTGTCTTTCTCTCCTCCAGGTGAATCTTTTGCTTGAAAATCAAGGCCTGAGGTGCCCTCTATACCTCTCGGTGTGGGGCCAAACCCTAGACGCCTCTCTATTGATTGCTCCCACAATACTGGATAAAAATTCCCACTTTCACCTCATGTGTGTTCCCCTTTAAAGACGAGTCCGCAGCAGCTTTCGGATCTCAATTTGGAGCTCTGGATCAAAAGTTATGGTCCGCGCAAGTTTCGGACCCGTAAAAATTGCGTTTTTGAGTGTAATTATGGTACCGTATAATATATTACGGTAGTGCCGTATTTTCTGGGCAAATTTCTGGTAAAAAATTGCTCAAAATATGGTACCATAAAATAGTTTATGGCCGTGCCATAAAATCGGGCGAGTTCTCTGGCCTGAATTGTCTGGAAAATACGGCACCGTGAAATAGTTTACGGTAGTGCCGTAATTTCGGCAAGTGTCTTTGTACTGAAGCGCTCCAAATTACGACAGTGTAATTTCTTACGGCAGTGCCAAAAAATCATGAAAACCTTCTGTTCAGAAAACTCCCCAGATTACGGCAGGTGCTCTAATATTACGGTAGCGTACGAAAATACGGTACCGTAATATAGATTACGGCCCTACCGTATTTTGGATTGTTGCTCCATTTTGCGTGAAATTTGTCATGTGATCTCCTCTTGATGATGGTAACTCTTCTATGTCTTCGATTTTGCTTGAAAACGCCTCAAAATAGCACCTTTTTACCTGAAAATCATGAAAAACCAAAATAGAAGTAGACTTGCAATATTGGATGAATTTAGCATAAAAACAAGTAAAAGATCCTCAATTTAGCATGAAAAGATATCTAAAATGATACAAAATATACTATATATTTTGGTGTCATCAAATGCTCTAAGCAATTCCCCTTATTGAGACAGTCTAGGCATTCCATGTCCAGTGAGGGCAGGATATAGCATGAACCCCAACCTCTCAATGATGCCTCTAGAGTTCCACCATATATCCAGCATATGTGGAAATCTAGTCAAGTCTAATCCTAACCGTTATGCCCAGGGCCAACGAGTTTTCTTGCGAAGGCACGCCCAGGTTAAAATTGGATTAGGGATACCATTGTCACCACGCACTTTCTAAAGATAAGTGGGTGTGTCCCACGAGGGTGGGAAATAATTCACAACTCCACTGATCGATAGCTTAGTGAGGGCTATGCGTTAGAAGGTTACTAGACTTGATATTTTTAATTGTGGGTTTTTGTTTAAGGTCTCATCAGTTTTATCTTATGTCTAACAATACAGGCATGCAATCCAATAGCGATAACATAACGATAAAACATCATAGGAATGCTTTAGTAGATAGTGAAAAATAGTAAAAGAATGATGTGATCATAGCCTATTCAAGACATTGAACCAACCCATGCCAAAAGGATGTTCAACTCTTGACTTAGGACTCAAGCCCCTAAAACAAGACCTAGCCTAGCTGACCTCTAGCTTGGTCTTCAAGGTTGGCTCCAAGGTCCTCCACACCATGGTTTAGCTCATAAACCCTAGAGGTAGTTCTAGGGAAGCCCTAGAAGCACACCCCATGGTTCGACCAATGTCATGGACTTCCTCCAAAGGTGAACCGCCACCTTGCAAGGGCCAAGATGGCTGGCTCACAAGCCCTAAGGCTCGGCCATGCCCTCTTGTGCAACATGCAAGCAAGCGCCACCCTCAGTTGAAGCTTGCGCACCAAGCTTCTAGCATGCGCCAATCATCCAAGTACATGCGCTACCCTAATCTTCTTCTTAGTTAAAAGCAAAAAGAAAAGCAGCACACAGGCCTCACAAGGATACATCACAGGCATGCTAAGGGGCTTGACTCATGACCACTAACATCATGCACAAACAAGGTATTTATTCAATCAATTATACATGCTCATGAAAAACATAAAATCTGAAATTTTATTTTTTCATAAAACAAGTCTCTTTTCCTCATCTTCTTATCTCAAATCTTTTGGTTACTCGCGATTAATTTTTCATGATGATCTCATAGATCCTTTCGGCTAGTAATTTTGTCAGATCAAGAGACCCGGCCAGTCCGAAGACACAATGCCCGTCCTGCTTGACAAAACTACATGCGCCTTTGATCTTTAAATCAAGCAAGAAAAATAACCCAAAAATCCAAAATAGATTGACAAGATGATAGTAACAAGAAACCCTAATTTTTCCTACTTAGAAAAATCATTTGCCATGTGATCATGCAATTTTTAAAAATTGAGATATGGCATGTGAGCATGGAAAAGCATGAAATTACATTGTTCGAGTCTCGCAAGTCGCTCTGATACCACTGTTGGGAAACCCCGGGGATATTTTACAAATTTTGAGAGATTGACATTACAAATTACATTGCACAGCGGAAGCAATATCCCCGAAATGAGTCAGTCCCAAAAACCCAGTGAAGATCCCATGCGAGGGAGTCGACGAGATGAGATAGAAAATACCTCAATGCAAGATGAGGCTGATGTCGAAGTAGGCACCCAAGCGTGCACCCTCTGCATTCTCACACACACGGATGCCTCGAGTCCTCTTCTTCCACGCCCGGTGCTAGCCTCGGGAAGAAGATCCAAGCCTTAGTCACCTTCTTCAATGCTTGCGCCACCTCCAAGGTAGAAGCGCCAATTGAAGAAGAAGAGTGGAGAAGGAGAAGAATGCCGCCAAGTGGTTCCCTCACTTGCGCCAAGAAGAGGAAAGGAAGAAGACTCTTGCGGCTTGCGTTTGATGGAAGAAAATGCTTGCGCAACTAGCCCTTGTCCTTGCCTCTTGATGTGTTCATGCCTCCAAGGAATTGTACACAAGAGAAGGGGGCGGCCAGGGCTACTTTTATAGGGCAAGAGGCGGTTAGGGCAATGGCTAGGATCATGACAAGTGTATGGCTAGGATGAGGAGGTTTGAGGCAAGGAAAGTCTCCAAGACTTTACCATAAACTTCAATCAACATATCCATAAATTCCCAAGCACCTGATGACACCAAAATATGTAGTATATTTTGCATCATTTTAGATACCTTTTCAAGCTAAATTGAGGATCTTTTACTTGTTTCCATGCTAAACCCATCAAATATTGCAAAGTCTACTTTTGTTTTGGTTTTTCATGTTTTTCAGGCAAAAAGACGCTATTTTAGGCATTTTCAAGCAAAATCAAATACATGGAAGAGTTCTCATCATCAAGAAGAAGGCACCCAAGATTTCATGCAAATCGAGGCAAAGAACAAAAAATATGGCAGGGCCGTAAAGGATTTTACGGTACCGTATTTTTCACGGCTACCGTGTTATCGAGATCACGGCCGTATTTTGGTGATTTTCCAAACAGAAGGTTTTCGCAAAAATACGATACCGCCGTAAGAATTTACACGGCCGTATTTTGGGTCGCTTTCGAAATAGAAACCTTAGCCGATTTTACGGCACTTCCGTAAACCGGTTTACAGGCCGTATTTTCTAGATGTCTTCAGAACAGAAAGTTTCCTTGAAATTACGGCACTGCCGTAAACATTTACACGGGCCGTATTTTCCAGACGAATTCGACCAAAGAGTTCAGCCGATTTTACGGCACTACCGTAAACCAAATTACGGTGCCGTATGTTTCAGCAATTTCAAAACAGAATGATCGATGGATTTTACGGCAACGTCGTAAGATATTACACTGCCGTATTTCAGTTTTTGAACGTGACTCCCAGGTCAATTTCAACGCCCGATTTTTGCGGAGATGATTGCAGACGATCCAGAAGTTTATATGCAATGCCCGTAAGAAGCAAAATGTGAGCTTTTCATAAGAGGATTACAGAGAGACAAAAGGCTCCAATTTTGATTGACGATGGACGGAGAAATCGTGATCCACGCCGCCGTGGAGGGTTTCACCGCCGCTCTCGATTCAGACGACCTCCGGATGTGATTTTTCTACCGAAGCATCGCCTAGTGAAGGAGACAACGTACCGGAAGTTTCAGATCAAAAAGAGACAAATTGGAGGAGAAATCAAGGGAAGAAGGATCGCCACCACTGTTCATGCCTTCTTTTGTAAAATACGGCTGTGAAATACTTCACAGCCGTGCCGTATTTTCTAAAAACTCTTCCTTTTGTTGATTTTCGATTTTTTGAAATTATGGAATATTGTATTTCTTTCGCCATGCTAGCTTAAACTACTCTTGGGACATGGGGGAGTAGTTCACTTGACTTTTAATGATTAGATAACTTCTTTTTCAATATTTCGTTGAGTTTGATTTTAGCATGATGATTTTCCTCATGTGATAATTGTGCTTAGACTCTCTTTAAGTTCATATTATTAATTATGTTCTTAGAATTTTCGCTTGAGACTAAAATGTAATTGCTTGAGAATTTGGAACCCTAGAATTGGCATGTTAGGATCCCTTCCTTAGGTTAGATCCATCTTGATCTTTTATAGTAAAATAATTTTCATGATTATAACATGAATCCATAGATCGAGTCTATTTGTCAAACGTGGAGATCTTGTGCGAAAGCAAAGATCGGAACGTTGGAGGTTCTTGAGCAAAACTAGTTGCGAGACTCGGATGCACGAAAGTGATCCTTGAGACTCTACTAGAGATTCTAGAGCTTGGATACACGAAAGTGATCCTTGAGTTCATCCTTTGATAATATCTTCTTCATGATGAAATTGAATCAACGAAATCCTTATTCATGTCTAGTCATAAAAGTTTAAGTGAACGAAACCCTAGTCCCAGCTTTTCTCTCTGATAATCCCACTTTTAGTTACCGATTGCTATTCTCACGATCTTGTTTTGCCTAGTTAGTAAGAAATCAACTATTTAGTATTCGACAACGTAGGTCCCTGTGGATTCGATACTTTTTTATTACTTCGTATACCCGTGCACTTGCGGTTTAACAACAAGTTTTTGGTGTCGTTACCAAGGATTAGTCCAAGGTACACGCGTGCCAGATTTGTTGTGTTCCCTTTCGGTCTATCAAGTTTTTGGCGCCGTTGCCGGGGACCTTAGTTTTTGTCAATATTAGAGATGTTGAGAGTATTGCTAGACTAGGTTTCATTTATGTTTTATCTTTTTATTCTTTTCTATTTACTTACATCATTTGATCAGTTTGCTCTAGTGTGCACAGGACATTCATTTCTAATGGCTGATCAAAGATCACTAAGGGACTATGCTACCCCTAATCCTCAGGGGATACACTTCAGCTTTTCTAGACTTACAATTGAGGCCTCCAACTTTGAAATTAATCCTGCCTTCGTGACTATGATCCAGCAGAATCAGTTCGGAAGATCATCAATCGAAGATCCTTATTCACATTTATATACCTTTCTTGAATATTGTGATACCATAAGAATTCATGGAATTTCTGATGATGCACTAAAACTGATATTGTTCCCTTTTTCTCTCAGGGATCAAGCACGAACTTGGTTGCATTCTCGTCAACCCAATACTTTCACAACATGGGATCAATTATCAAAAGCTTTTCTGACGAGATATTTTCCACCAAGAAAGACTTTCCAATTGAGAAATCAAATCATGAACTTCCAACAAAAAGAAGGAGAATCTCTTAGTGAAGCATGGGAACGATACAATGAATTGCAAAGGAAGTGTCCTCACCATGGCTTGGAGCGATGGGTCTTAATTGAAACTTTTTATTATGGTTTAATTAATCACACTCACCTCATTATTGATGCTGCTGTAGGGGGAGCCTTGATGAGTAGAACAATTGATGATGCTTTCAAGTTGTTTGAGGAGATGTCCTTGAATTAGAGCCAATGGGCTCCAGATGAAGGAATTTCATATTGTCATCAACATAGTAAGAATGAGAATGAGGATCAGCAAACCTTGACCGAAGAGGTTAGTGAGCACATGTTAGAAAAATTTTTAGCTAGCCAAATCCATTCATTGCAAATTCAAAACACAAAAAAATTCGAAGATCTTGAAGAAACTATTAGTCATCTTGTTTCTCAAGTAGAATCCTTAGTTACTTGCAGTAAAATTCGAGAAGGACAAATATCTAGATTAAACACTGGGGAACATTGCAATGCCATTATCACTAGAAGTAGGAGACAACTAGGAGAACTTAAGGAAAAAGAGTCTATTAATGATCAAGATGAAGAATTAGAATTAGAAAAGCTTTCTGAACATGAACAAACCCTACATAGTTCAACACCTCAAAAGGGTGGTAATCAAAAAGAGGATGTTCCATGTAAAGAAGACAGATCTAAGACTAATCTACCTCCATCCTTTAGACCACTAATACCTTTTCCCCAAAGGTTAGAACAAGAGAAGTTAGATAAGCAATTTGGGAGATTTGTTAATGTTTTGTAAGAGCTTTACATTAATATACCATTTACTGAAGCTTTATCTCAAATGCCCATATATGCTAAATTTTTGAAAGAAATCCTGTCTAACAAAAGAAAGATAGAAAACTATGGTACTGTTTCTTTAACCGAAGAATGTAGTGCTGTTATTCAAAATAGGTTACCACCGAAATTGAATGATCCAAGTAGTTTCTCTATCCCATGTTTTATTGGAAATATAGCTTTTGACCGAGCCTTATGTGATCTAGGGGCTAGTGTAAGTCTTATGCCTTTGTCTGTGTGCAGGAAATTGGACATGGGAGCTCCTAAGCCGACTACAATTTCTTTGCAGCTCGCCGATCGATCAGTAAAATATCCAGTAGGTATTCTAGAGGATGTTCCTATATAGGTTGGTAAGTACTTCATACCTGCTGATTTTGTGGTACTTGAAATGGAAGAAGACGACAAGATTCCTATTATTCTGGGTAGGCCATTCTTAGCCACTGCTGGAGCCCTTATTGATATAAGGAATGGCAAACTTGCTTTAAGAATTGGCAATGATAAGATTGAGTTTGATTTGAATAATTCATTGAAAAAACCTGCTTATGCTAGTTCTTGTTGCACTATTCAGTCCATTGATGACACAGTTTATGATGCTAGTTGTTTGTTTGATGATTCTTCTGCTGATGTTTCTTTTTCTGATTACTTGGAAAATTCTTGTGAAAAAATTGATAGTCCTGGTTTTGAGAATGATTTTGATGATGAGAAACATGATATCTTAGATTGTGCTACTTTTGATAATGAAAGTGAAAAGATCACTAAAGTTGAGTAGAAAGTTTTACCTGATAACCTTAGATATGAATTTCTTGGTCCTAACTCTACCTACCTTGTGATTGTGGATGCTAAATTAGATGCCAGAGAAACTGATTTACTCCTGAAGGAGCTAAGAATTCATATAAAGGTAACTGGGTATTCCATTGATGACTTAAAAGGGATTAACCCTTCTTTTTGTATGCACAGGATTCACATGGAGGATGAGCACAAGCCGCATGTAGATTTTCAGAGAAGGCTCAACCCATCTATGAAGGAAGTGGTGAAGAAAGAAGTACTAAAATTGCTAGATGCAGGTATTATCTACCCTATCTCAGATAGTAAGTGGGTGAGTCCTGTACACTGTGTTCCAAAGAAGGGGGGTGTCATTGTAATGAAAAATAAGGATAATGAATTGATACCTGTTAGAAATATCACTAGTTGGCATATGTGTATTGATTATAGAAAATTAAATACTGCCACTAGGAAGGATCATTTTCCCTTGCCTTTCATTGATCAAATAGTGGAAAGACTTGCCAAGCACTCTCACTTTTGTTTTCTTCATGGGTATTCCGGATTTTTTCATATTCCTATTCATCCTGATGATTAGGATAAAACCACTTTTACATGTCATTATGGTACTTTTGCTTATAGAAGAATGCCCTTTGGTTTATGCAATGCACCTGCCACTTTTGAAAGATGTATGATGGCGATTTTTTCTGAATTTATTGAAGACTTCATGGATGTTTTTATGGATGATTTCTTTGTCTATGGTTTTTCTTTTGATGACTACTTAGCTAATCTTTCTAGAGTTTTACAGAGATGCGAAGAGACTAACCTTGTCTTTAATTGGGAAAAATGTCACTTTATGGTTAGACAGGGGATAGTTTTGGGCCATCTCGTTTCAGAGAGAGGGATTGAAGTGGACAAGGCCAAGATAGAAGTGATTGAGAAGTTAGCACCTCCCACCACTGTCAAGGAGATCAGGAGCTTTTTGGGACATGCAGGGTTTTATAGGAGATTCATCAAGGACTTCTCTAAACTTGCTAAACCTTTAACTGATTTACTTTGTAAAGACGCCAAATTCTGCTTTGATGAGAAATGTATGTTTGCTTTTCAGGAGTTAAAGAAAACTTTGGTTTCAGCACCCATCATTCAGCCCCCAGATTGGGACTTGCCCTTTGAACTCATGTGTGACGCCAGTGATTATGCAGTGGGAGCAGTCTTGGGACAAAGAAAAGATAAGAAACCTCATGTTATTCACTACGCCAGCAAAACTTTGGATGAGGCACAAAGAAATTACACCACCACTGAGAAGGAATTATTGGCCGTAGTATTTGCTTTTGATAAATTTAGGTCTTACTTGATTAACTCAAAAGTGGTAGTGTACACTGACCATGCAGCTGTGAAATACTTAATGCGGAAAAAAGACAGTAAACCACGATTACTCAGATGGATTTTACTTCTACAAGAATTTGATTTGGAGATTAAAGACAAAAAGGGATCAGAAAACCTTGTTGTAGATCATCTCTCAAGAATAATGGTAGACACTGAAAAGAATGATGAAATCCATGATTCTTTCCCTGAAGAACAGCTCTTAACCATTGAACAACTCAAAGCACCCTGGTATGCTGACATAGTGAATTATCTTGTAGCCAATATTTTTCCTCCTGATTTGAGCTACCAAAAAAAGAAAAGATTTTTGGCTGAGGTGAAACACTATTTTTGGGATGAGCCTTATGTGTTTAGAAGATGTGCTGATGGCATTTTTAGAAGATGTGTACCTGAAGAAGAAATTGCAGATATTTTGCTTCAATGCCATGGATCCTCCTATGGTGGTCATGCCGGTACTGAAAAAACTGCTTTTAAGGTGCTACAATCAGGTTTTTATTGGTCCACAATTTTCAAAGATGCTAGAAACTTTGTATCATCCTATGATAGATGTCAAAAGACTAGGAATATTAACAGAAGACATGAAATGCCACTATCCAATATTCTTGAAGTAGAGATATTTGATGTTTGGGGGATTGACTTCATGGGACCTTTCCCATCTTCTGGAGGTAACAAGTACATTCTTGTAGTAGTTGATTATGTCTCAAAATGGGTTGAAGCTCTTGCTTCACCCACCAATGATTCGAGAGTTGTTATTAAACTGTTCAAGAAGATTATCTTTCCACGATATGGAACACCCCGAGTAGTGATCAGTGATGGAGGCTCGCATTTCATAGAACATAAGTTTTCAGCCTTACTCAGGAAGTACGAAGTTAATCATAAAGTTGCAACACCCTATCACCCCCAAACAAGTGGACAGGTTGAGATATCAAATAGAGAGATCAAATGAATTCTGGAGAAAACAGTGTCACGCACTAGAAAAGACTGGGCATTCAAATTTGATGATGCATTGTGAGCTTACAGGACTGCTTTCAAAACACCCATAGGTATGTCCCCCTTTCAATTGATTTAGGGAAAATCATGTCACCTTCCCGTAGAGCTCGAGCATAAGGCGTTCTAGGCAATCAAGAAGCTAAATTTTGACTTGAAAAATGCTCGTGAAAAACGAAGGTTGCAATTAAATGAGCTAGATGAGATCAGACTCTCTGCATATGAGAATGCAAGAATCTACAAAGAGAGGACTAAGAGATGACATGATCGACAGATTTTCAGAAAAGACTTCCAACAAGGTGACTTTGTTCTATTATTCAATTCTAGATTGAGACTTTTTCCAAGAAAGCTTAAGTCTCGATGGTCTGGTCCTTTTCCGCTAAAGAAAGCCTATCCCTACGGAGCTATACACGTATGGAGCGAGGGAACGGGAGAATTCAAAGTTAATGGTCAAAGATTGAAGCATTATTATCAGGAAGAGCAGATTGGGGAAAAGGAAAGTTTTTACCTTGATAAGCCACGATCAAATCCGAGTGTCGAACGGTCAAGCTAATGACCTTTTAAACTAGCGCTTCTTGGGAGGCAACCCAAGCACTCTTGCTTAGTTTAATCACTTCTATTTTAGTTGTTTTTAGAATTAAAATTTCCTCTTTTTTGGGGGAATAGAATAAAGAGGGAGTTATGAAGAAAGTTGAATCCAACGGTGGTGAAAAATTTAATTTTGTGAGCATCACTTTCCATACTACTTTGCATTCTATTTTCCTCGATCTTTTGAAAAAGAATTGGATGCATACGATCCACTTTCTACCATCTTGTGGTGTGATCCTATTTTTTTTGAAAAATATTTTCATTGATAAATATCTTCCACGATTCATGATTGAAGATATAGCCCTATCATGTTAAATTTATTTCTTTAATACATATTTGTCTATTGAGATATGACATTGATTGATGCATAAAATTTTGGGTAGATATATTATTTGAAGAGTAAGATTTAAGGGTGAAACTTCTCTTTTGAATAAAATGAGTATATTAGTATGATTTGAGAATTTAGATCAATTGATCAACCTAGTTGACGCTTAGTCTATTTTTGCTATTTGTTGGGAAAGAAGAATCCAAGATCCATAAAAATAGTGAGAGACTCCCCTACTTGGCACTATGTAAAATTGATAGTGATACCTAAGAACATGGGTCGAAGTCTATACATGAAAAATAATGAGAAAGAAAAAGAATAAGACTCCTCTGCTTGGCACTGTGTAAAATTGACAGTGGTACCAAAGAAAGAGTTGAAGTCAAAAATAAAAAGTATGTGTCTATGTGGGTACATGACATCTTTACAAAAACAAAAAAATGCATAAAAAAAACTATGTGTGGAAAAAGATCTTGGAGACCTAATTCCTGTAAACAAAAGCCATGATAGATTTAAATTGATACTGGGTGAAATCATGAGATTGAAATTTCTATTTATCATACGGTTGCAAAATTATATTTGATTGAGTTGTGAATCTAGAAAATAGAGTTCTGAGGATGATATGTTTACTTGAAATTTTGTAAATCAATTAATAGAATTTTCCATTGACAAGTTGTATTTTAGAAATTTATTTGAGCATGAAAAGGTTATTCTTTAAATTTGAAATCAAAATTTGATTTTTGCTTGAGGACAAGCAAGGTTTGAGCCTTATGTGTTTGATGACACCAAAATATGTAGTATATTTTGCATCATTTTAGATACCTTTTCAAGCTAAATTGAGGATCTTTTACTTGTTTCCATGCTAAACCCATCAAATATTGCAAAGTCTACTTCTGTTTTGGTTTTTCATGTTTTTCAGGCAAAAAGATGCTATTTTAGGCGTTTTCAAGCAAAATCAAATACATGGAAGAGTTCTCATCATCAAGAAGAAGGCACCCAAGAAATTTCACACAAATCGAGGCAAAGAACAAAAAATATGGCAGGGCCGTAAAGGATTTTACGGTAGCGTATTTTTCACGGCTATCGTATTATCGAGATCACGACAGTATTTTGGTGATTTTCCAAACAGAAGGTTTTCGCGAAAATACGGTACCGCCATAAGAATTTACACGGCCGTATTTTGGGGCGCTTTCGAAATAGAAACCTTAGCCGATTTTACGGCACTGCCGTAAACCAGTTTGCGGGCCGTATTTTCCAGATGTCTTCAGAACAGAAAGTTGCCCTGAAATTACGGCACTGCCGTAAACATTTACATGGGCCGTATTTTCTAGATGAATTCGACCAGAGAGTTCAGCCGATTTTTCGGCACTGCTGTAAACCAAATTACGGTGCTGTATGTTTCAGCAATTTCATAATAGAATGATCGATGGATTTTACGGCAGTGTCATAAGATATTACACTGCCGTATTTCAGTTTTTGAACGTGACTCCCAGGTCAATTTCAACGCCCGATTTTTGGGGAGATGATTGCGGATGATCCAGAAGTTTATATTCGATGTCGTAAGAAGAAAAAGGGGAGCTTTTCACGAGAGGATTACAGAGAGACAAAAGGCTCCACTTTTGATTGACGGTGGAGGGAGAAATCGCGATCCACGCCGCTGTGGAGGGTTTCACCGCCGCGCTCGATTCAGATGACCTCTGGCTGCGATTTTTCTAACGAAGCATCGCCTGGTGAAGGAGACAACGTACCGGAAGTTTCAGATCAAAAAGAGACAAATTGGAGGAGAAATCAAGGGAAGAAGGATTGCCACCACTGTTCATGCCTTCTTTTGTAAAATACGACTGTTAAATACTTCACAGCCATGCTGTATTTTCTAAAAACTCTTCGTTTTCTTGATTTCTGATTTTCTAAAATTATGGAATATTGTATTTCCTTCGCCATGCTAGCGTAAACTACTCTTGGGACATGGGGGAGTAGTTCACTTGACTTTTAATGATTTTAGCATGATGATTTTGCTCATGTGATAATTGTGCTTAGACTCTCTTTAAGTTCATATTATTAATTATGTTCTTAGAATTTTCGCTTGAGACTGAAAGGTAACTGCTTGAGAATTTGGAACCCTAGAATTACATGTTAGGATCCCTTCCTTAGGTTAGATCCATCTTGATCTTTTCTATTAAAATAATTGCTATGATTATAACATGAATCCATACATCGAGTCTATTTGTCAAACGTGGAGATCTTGTGCGAAAGCAAAGATCGGAACGTTGGAGGTCCTTGAGCAAAACTAGAGATTCTAGAGCTCGGATGCACGAAAGTGATCCTTGAGTTCATCCTTTGATAATATCTTCTTCATGATGAAATTGAATCAACGAAATCCTTATTCATGTCTAGTCATAAAAGTTTAAGTGAACGAAACCCTAGTCCCAGCTTTTCTCTCTGATAATCCCGCTTTTACTTACCGATTGCTATTCTCACGATCTCGTTTTGCCTAGTTAGTAAGAAATCAACTATTTAGTATTCGACAACGTAGGTCCCTGTGGATTCGATACTTTTTTATTACTTCGTATACCCGTGCACTTGCGGTTTAACAACAAGTTTTCGGTGCCATTACCAAGGATTAGTCTAAGGTACACGCGTGCCAGATTTGTTGTGTTCCCTTTCGGGCTATCAGCACCATATCAGCCCATGACATGCCTTAAAGGCATTCATATCATATCATCAAGGGACAAAGAGCTAGGCGCAATTTGGTTCCATAATGAAGCAAATTTGCCCACTCCACCCCATTATGCCCCTAGGCGCCAATGGGGTGGAGATTTCTCCCCATTATACCCTTTAAGCCTATTCTCTCTTCATGACAACTTGTTATTGCACCTCATTGGGTAATGAGCTAGCCCAAACTTCATTACAATGGTTGATCAAGCACTTGGATCCAATCCAATGCAACCCTAATCCAAATGTGACCAACCAAGGTCAAATTTGGGTCAACCTGCCGTAAATGGAGTTTGGCTCCAATAACATTCTTCCATCTCATCAGTCCTATTGGCGCTGATGAAATATGCCAAATCGATCCGAGTTATCCAATAACTCGATCATAAGGCTTCCCGATCAATACGATCATAAGGCTTCCCGATCATGGTGAGCTACCCTGTAGGTTCCTTTGACACTGGCAGCATTGACCAAAGGTCACCACAAGCAGTGATTGGCACCGAGCAGTGCATCGCTGCTACCCAGGTCATTGGAATGGAGATCGACATCGACATCCCCATCATCACGACTAGGTACAGATGCATCACAGTCTCTTTGCCGAACTAATACCGATTGGATAAGTGTGTCACCACTTGTTTTTCACCCAATAACAAGGTCATGACTAAATCAGGTTCTCACCTAGGTATGGTCATACACTTTCAGTCATAGAACAATAGGGAGCTCCATGGATATCAAGCTTCCCTTAGGAAGGGGCAAATCTTTTATCTTTCTGTTGACCTTCTCATATGGGTCGTGACATGCTCAATGATAATCGTTATTACCTCCCAATTACGACGAGGTGTTGGGTTGTATCAAAGCATGTCCCGAACCATATAGAATGGCCAATGACCAAGTCAAGGGGTCAATGCATCTCCTATCACTTGTGAGGATAACTCATGACACCAAGTCATTGCTGTTGGTGTATATGCCCTAAGACCTAGTTTTGGTCCATTATGTACTACTTGACCTTGATATGTATATATCATTCTGGCATTGTCGTTATCTATGTTTGTTTACATCTGCGCATATGTACTAACATGATAATGTCCCTGGAGACAGATTGGATCTGTGCTCGAACTATAGTCCCCAGTCGATGTACCTTAGTGGATATGGGATAGCTATGGTACTTGTGAGACTGGTATGTGGGCTGGTTAGGCACGTGGTGCTAACGTAGACACATGGGTATATCATTTGAGGATATACTGGATAGACCCACTGTGAGGCTATGACTTGGTGTCATGAGTTATCCTCACAAGTGACAGGAGATGCATTGATCCCTTGACTTGAGATCATTGATCATTCTATATGGTTAGGGACTTGCTTTGATACAACCTAACACCTCGCCATAGTTGGGAGGTCATAACGGTTGTCATTGAGCATGTCACGACCCATATGAGAAGGTCAATGGACAGATAAAGGATTTGCCCCTTCCTTAGGGAAGTATGATATCCATGGAGCTCCTCTATGGTTCTATGACTGAGAGTGTATGGCCATACCCAGGTGAGAACCTGTTTTAGTCATAGCCATGTGATTGGGTGAAAACAAGTGGTGACACACTTGTCCAATCGGATATCAGTTCGGCAAAGAGACTATAATGCATCTGTACCTAGTTGCGATGATGGGGATGTCAATGTCGATATCCATTCCAATGACCTGGGTAGCAGCGATGCACTACTAGGTGCCACTCACTGCTTGTGGTGACCTTTGGTCAACACTGCCAGCGTCAGAGGAACCTACAGGGTCACACACCAAGACACTTGAGTTCTCGTATTGATCGGGAAGCCTTATGATCGAGTTATAGGATAACTCGGATCTATTTTGGAGATTTCATCAGCACCAATGGGCCTGATGAGATGGAAGAAACTTATTAAAGCCAACTTCTATTTTTGGCATATTGGCCGAATTAACCATGGTTAGCCTCATTTGACCATGGGTTAAGTTGGATTGGATCCAATCGCTTGGTTAACATGACTAATGGTCTTTGGGCTAGGCCCATTGCTAAGTTGGGCTCACTAATAAGTTCTCATGAAGAGAAGAAGGGCTAGAAGGGTATAATGGGGACAAATCTTCTCCCCTAGGCGCCTATGGGCATAATGGGGAGAAGTGGCACAATTTGCTTCATAAGCAAGCAATTGGCGCCTCCCCCCTTTATCCCTTATGGTATGAATGCCTCTATGGCATTGCTTGGGGCGCAAGGCAAGGCCTTGGCGCACAAGGAAAGGCGTGGGCACAAAAGGAAGTGTTGAATGAGAATTATGGAAATGCCTTGGAGACTTTCCTTGCCTCAAACCTTCTCATCCTAGCCGCCCACTTGTCTTGATCCTAGCCTTTCACAAACCACCTCTTGCCCTATAAAAGAGCACCTAGCCGTCCCCTCTTGCAAGTGACAATTAATTGGAGGCGTAAGCAATAGAGAGGGGCGAAAGCTTGGAGGCTCTTGGCGCAACTTCTCTTCCTCCAACATCTAGCCGCAAGCACAAGTCTTCTTCTCCTCCTCTTGGCTCAAGAATGACTTGGACTTGGCGACTACTTCTCCTCTCCTTCTTCTTGGCGCATACACCTTGGAGGTAGAGCAGAGTTGAAGAGGGAGAACATAAGGCTTGAATCTTCTTCCCGAGGATAGCACCAAGCGCGGAAGAAGAGAGCTCAAGGAGTCCGTGTGTGTGAGACTGCAGAGGGCGAACACGTGGGCGCCTATCTCAACATCGACATCTCTTTGCTCGCTTAAGGTACTTTCTATCACATCATGTCGATCCCCTCGCTTGACGATCCGCACTGGGTTTTGGGACTGGCCTATTTCGGGGACATTCTTCCGCTATGCAATGTCTATAACTCAAAAATTGTAAAATGTCCCCGGGGTTTCCCAACAATTGCCTCACAGCGGGTCTATCCAATATATCCACCACTGAAATACCCATATGTCTGCATTAGCACCTCGTGCCTAACCAGCACATATACCAGTCTCACAAGTACTAGAGCTGTCTCATATCCACTCAGGTACATCGACTAGGCACAATCATTTGAGCACATATCCAATCTGTCTCCAGGGACATTATCATGTAAGTAAATAATCGCAGATGTAAACAAAAATAGATAATGACAATTTCAGAAATATATATATAAATATCATTGTCAAGTAGTACAAAGATAGACCAAAACTAGGTCCTAGGGCACATACACCAACACAGTGCTTCCTAGGGTTTAATTTAGGTTTAGCAGGTAATTTTCCTCGGGGTTTGTAGTAAGTGTTTGCTTGTTGTGCTATTTGATTTTCTAATATTTTATTGTGGGCTACTAGAGATTCTACTTTAGATGCAAGTTGGCTAACCATTCCCTTTAGATCTTCAATTTATTTGTTTTGATTAGTCATTAACTGATTTTGATTAGCCATACACTTTTCTAACATGGACTCAACATTAGAATTTTGATTTTGATTTTGGTTTTGGCTTGGCCTTTGTTCATATCCTCTATTTTCAGTTTGTCCCCCAACATTGTTTTTGCTCTTCCAAGATAAATTAGGGTGATTCCTCCATCCAAGGTTGTAAGTACCAGAATAGTGATCATTGTTTCTACTTTGATTATAATTCCCGAATGCATTAACATGTTCACTACCCTGATTAGCTATGACTTTATACTCTTCAAAAATATGACCATTATTACCATAGATATCACAAACAACAGAAGATAAAACTACAGCAGTTTGCATTTGAAAAGAATGGAATCTATTGCACAAAGAATATACATTTTCTGCCAAGGTGCACCAACCATCACTTTCATTCTTACCTTGAGGAGGTCGATACAGCACTCCTCTCTCTGCAGTCCACTGGTTGTGATTTAAAGTCATCTCCCCTAGCAACTTGAAAGCATCTTCAATGGTTTTGCTCATGAGAGCTCCTCCTGCAGCAGTATCAACAGTTAGTCTGGTATTATAAAGTAAACCATTGTAAAAAGTATGAATTAAAACCCAATTTTCAATGCCATGGTGAGGATACTTCCGTTGTAAATCATTGAAACGCTCCCATGCCTCGTTAAAAGATTCACCATCCCTCTATGCGAAGCTCGTGATCTGGTTTATCAACTGGATGGTCTTGCTTGGTGGGAAGTATTTCATCAAGAAAGCGTTTCACAGTTGTTCCCATGTGGTGAAGGTATCGGTAGGTTGATCTTCAAGCCAAGATCACGCTCGGTCCCTAAAAGAAAAAGGAAACAATCTCAATTTTAATGCATCATTAGAAACACCATTTATCTTAATTGTATCACAAAATTCAAGAAACAAAGCAAGGTGTTGGTTAGGATCTTCAAGTGGAGATCCTCCAAACTGGTTTTGTTGAATCATATATAAGAAAGCAGGCTTGATTTCAAAGTTGTTAGCCTCTATCACCAGTCTAGCAATACTAGAATGAATCTCCTATCGATTAGGGGCTGCATAGTCCCTAAGCGATCTTCTTTCTGCCATGTCCACTTCTTCTTGTTGACTTTCTTCAAATCTAAGTTGCATGCGCAATCTAAGAGTTTTATTTATCTCATGATCAAAAGGTACTAAAGGTCCTGATCTAAGATTTATGCGCATGCAAAGTAGATTGATCAAATAATTTCAAGAGAAAATAAAATAAACAAAAAACAGAAAATAAAACCTAGTCTAGCAATACTTTTAATATCTTCAATATTGACAAAAAAAACAAGGTCCCTGGCAACGGTGCCAAAAACTTGTTGAGCCCGCAAGTGCATAGATACTCGAAGTAATAATTAAGATATCGAACCAAAGAGACCTCGTTTGCCAAGTACCGAATAATTAATTTCTTACTAGCTAGGCAACCGGAAATATGAAAGTAAAATATCGAAGGCTACACGAAAATATCAGAGAGAGAAATTGGGACTAGGGTTTAATTCATCTTAATTTCCATGACTAAATATGAATAGATGCTCGTCAATCAAATTCTACTGCAATAAAGACACAAATTACTTAATAAAGAAATCATCTCAATTTCATGCAGACAATTTACAAATAACCGATCCTCACTTTCATGCAGGATTTATTCAATGTTGAAGATAAGTAAATCATTGATAAAGAACTCAAGGATCACTTTCATGCATCCGAATTCTAATCAGTCATCTCAAGTGAAAACTACATACTTTCGTACTATAATTTTCACAAGCTCTACTTAAGGCTCTCCAACAATTCAATACTTGATTTCTCACAGTATCATCATGCTTATCACAGTATCTCAATCCTAAATTCAGATTATTAACATGGCAATATATTTCCAAAATTGAGAAATAAGAACAAACCTAATTTCTTACGATAAGTTCCTAACATTCAATTATAGGGTTCCAACTTCTCAAGCAAATAACCTTTTGGTCCATATCGTGAAAAATTCAAACATGCTAACAATATGAATCTTCGGAGAATTAAAGGTAATCATCACATAAGCATAATTATCACAGTAAAATCATCATGACTAAAGTAAAAATAATATAGTCATTAAGAAAATTAAGGGGAATTACTCCCCTATATCCCATAAAAGGTTTAAGCTAGCATGGTAAAATAATTACAACCAACCATAATTTCAAAGGATCAAAAATTGAAGAGAAAGGAGAAAACAACTTGCACGACAGTAATGGAAATTACAGGTGTAATTTCCGTGATGAATAGTGTTAATGATGAGTTTTCCGTTCATTTCTCCTCCGATGAATCTCCTTTCATTCTGAAACTTCTGGGATATCTTCTCCTCCTCTATGCGCAGCTTCCCCTTAAATTTCATGGCCGGAGATGCACTGTACGCTTCCCGGCAGTGAAACCTAGGGCGACGGCGAAGAACTCGATTTCTCTCTAAATCATGGATGAAAATTAGGGTTTTTCGTCTCTCCCCTCTCTCCCTAATCTGATTAGTATTTCTCAACTTACGGATCTTCAATTGATGGCCTGGATCATCCAAAATCATCCGCGCAAGAATCAGGGTTCCAAGTTCTCAAGCAAATCATCTTTGGTTACGGCAGTGCCGTAATTTCAGTGAAACTTTCTGTATAAAAATGTCCCAAAACACGGCATCACTCGGAAATTACGGTAGTACCGTGGTTTTGTTCTATAGGTGCAGTGAAACCATGGTACCGTAATCTTGATTATGGTAGTGTTGTAATTTCGTTTTAAGCTCCAATCTTCGTGAAATTTGACATGCAATCTTCTCTTTGTAGTGAAAATTCATCCATGCATCTGAATTTGCTGAAAAAGCCTAAAAATAGTGCCTTTTTGCCTGAAAATCATCAAAATTTACTATAAATTTTGGTGCCATCATTTATGCCCTAGGACCTCATGATGGTCCATTGGGATATGTGTTTCACATCTAGTTGATAGATGAGTTATCCTGGCATTGTCGTTGTTATGCATGTTTGTACATCTGCGCATATGTACATTTGCATATACAATGTCCCTAAGAGATAGATTTTATCTAGTTTCTGTGTTTATCCCTAGTTGAGAATCATTGGGGATATGGGACAGCGATGATTCACTTGAGACTGGTATATGCGCTGGTTGAGCACGAGTTGCTAACACAGGCATATGGGTATATCAAGGGAGATATACTGGATCGACCCGCCGTGAGGATTCATCTCGGTGTCACGAGATGAATATCACAGTGATAGAGTTGCGCTTGTCCTAGACTTGAGGGCATTGGTATCACTATATAGTGAGTGACACACTTTGATACAACCTAACGCTTCGCCGTAAAAAGGAAGTTATAATGATTGTCATTGGGTGTGTCATAAGCTACATGAGGGATTCAATTTGCCAATAGAGGATTTGCCCCTTCCCTGCGGGGAAGCTTGGTTGTCCATGGCGCCCCTATATGGATAACTTAAAGTGTATGGTCATACCCAGGTGAGAACCTGATTTAGTCATGCCATAATATTGGGATTAACAAGTGTGACAGACTTGCCCAATCTAGACATCAGTTGGCAAAAGGACAAAGTTGCACTTGTACTTTGTCGCAATTTTAGGCGATGTCGATGATGACTCCATTCTAATGACGTGGGTAGCAATGATGCACTGCTAGGTGCCACTCATTGCTTGCGATGATTTAGTCATCATTGCCAACATCTGAAGAACCTACAGGGTCGCACACCTAGACGTTAGAGAATCCATACTGATCGTTTAGCCTCTAATCGAATTATTGTATGATTCAGATCATTTTGGGTAACTGATGCATTGAGGCTTTTATAGAGGAGATGATATTTTGTTTTAATTCATGTTTGACCACTAGTTGACTATAGTTGACCATGTTTGACCTCTATTGACCTGTGTTGTCAAAATGAGTTAAACAAGGGTCTTGGTGCAAGTTTGGACTTGGCACTTTAGTCACATAAATAAAATAAAACTATTAATTGGTAAGAGAATTTTTCTCTTGGCTAATTAGTAGTCTTGGCGCAATTTACAATTAATAGCGTCTGCGAGGATTTGAACCCGTGACGCTTAACTGGTTAATTGTGAATAGGCGCCCATACTTATCCCACATGGAAAAAATCTCCAAGTGTAGGTTGGGGCAAGTGGTAGTGCTACCCACTCCTTGTCGCCAACGTTCCCTCTTCTCCTTAGCATTGGCACATGTTGAGAAGATCAAGAGATGTGGATCTCCTCTCTCGATGCTAGCACGTGCGTGGAGCGAAGGAATCTCGAGACAGTCCATGTGTGCACAATTGTAGAAGACGGACACCTGTGCGTCTTCATCATCGACTGCTTCTAAAGTTGCTTTATAAGGTATTACTCTTCACATCGTTTGATTTTCTCTCGTAAGGGATCCTGGTGTTTCTGGAATTCTACTTTGGACCTCCACTTCTGCTGTGTTTAAAGCTTTTCTGAGGTCTGGGGATTCCGAACGACAAGGTGCTCAATATCAATAGAATATTATACAACCATATCGAATCCAATATCAATATCACCAATAGCAATACAACCAAAATCGAATCATGACAGAGTAATTTGAAGTTAGAAAGCAGCGGACACAAGAAGTTTGGAAGAGTCATCCTTCCCTATAAAAACATGAATCATCAATAGGATAAAGAAGATGGAATGCAAATAAGTAGGGAAAAAGGAATACTCACAAAGCTCTACTCATCCGCATTAGATCCAATCTCCTCTATGTCCTCAGGGCCGCACCCATGGGATCATCATGCTGTCCTCCCTGGCCTCCATCATCACCTCCACCTCTCATGTTGTCCTCAAAGCCGAATCAGTAACAACTAGATCTAGCGGGAGAACACCAAATTGAAGCTTAGGGATGGGCAGAAAGGATTGCCGGAAACTTTTGTGGGTACAGGCAAACCAGTCGGCGCACGAACGTGCGAAAACACAGGTGAAAAACCCTAAAAACGGTGGCGGAATCGCGGAGGATGAATGAAATTATGGCTGTAATATTCCTTATGGTAGTGCCAAATTTTGGTTAGTTTGAATGTTACAGGCCGTAAAAACAATACGGTAGTGCCATAAAAATCCTA
The DNA here is from genome assembly GCA_027563935.2 of Costus lasius. NCBI lineage: Eukaryota > Viridiplantae > Streptophyta > Magnoliopsida > Zingiberales > Costaceae > Costus > Costus lasius. Next base: position 55,089,315 of record CM050454.1, on the reverse strand, counting down.
TAACTTTCTGGACATAAGTACGTTGAAATTATTACACCATGAAATAGTTTACGACAGTGCCGTAAAACATGCAAAAGTTCTCTGGCCAAAAATAAATCAAAATCACGGCCTGTGAAAATGTTTACAGTACTACCGTAATATGCATCAAATCTCGAAAACTTTATGGTAAAAAATCATTCATAATTACGGCTCCTGAAAATCCTTACGGTAGTGCCGTAAAAGAGGTAAAATTCTTGGGAAAATTTTTAAGCAAAATTACGGCACTTAAAAAGACTTACAGCAGTGCTGTAAAATCCATAAAACTTTCTGGATGAAAATGGACCAAAATTACGGCCCGTAATATAAATTACGGAACTACCGTATTTTGTAAAAAAAATCAATTTTACCTATGAAAAGAAAAGAAAAATTAGTTATATAAATAAACTAAAATAAAAGAAACTAACTAAAGTAAGAGTGCTTGGGTTGCCTCCCAAGAAGCGCTAATTTAAAGGTCATTAGCTTGACCGTTCTGCACTTATGTCTCTTCGAGGTTCATCAAGATGAAAATTTTCTCCATCCTCAATCAGTTCTTCTTGATAATAATGCTTCAATCTCTAACCATTAACTTTAAACTCTCCTGTTTCATCACTCCATATATCCACAGCTCCGTAGGGCTAAGTTTTCTTCACCTGAAAAGGTCCAGACCATCGAGACTTAAGTTTTCCAAGAAAAAGTTTCAATCTAGAATTGAATAAAAGAATAAAGTCACTTCGTTGGAACTCCCTTCTGAAGATATGTTGATCATGCCATCTTTTAGTCCTCTCTTTATAAATTCTCGCATTTTCATAAGCGAAGAGTCTAATCTCATCTAGCTCGTTCAATTGTAACCACCGTTTCTCCCCTGCGTTCTTTAAGTCAAAATTTAGTGCTTTAATCGCCCAAAATGCCCTATGCTCGAGGTCTACAGGTAGATGATAAGATTTACCATAAACTAATTGGAAAAGAGACATACCTATTGTAGTTTTGAAAGCAGTTCGGTAAGCCCATACTGCATCTTCAAGTTTGGATGCCCAATCTTTTCTCGTGCGTGACACAGTCTTTTCCAAAATTCACTTGATTTTTCTATTTGATATCTCAACTTGTCCACTTGTATGGGGATGATAAGGTGTTGCAACTTTATGATTTACCCCATACTTTCAAAGCAAGGCTGAGAACTTATGTTATATAAGGTGTGAGCCTCCATCACTAATCACTACTTGTGGTGTCCCAAATCGTGGAAAGTTAATCTTTTTGAACAGTTTAACAACAACTCTAGAATCATTAGTAGGAGAAGCAAGAGCCTCAACCCACTTAGAAACATAATCAACTGCCACAAGTATGTATTTGTTACCTCCAGAAGATGGAAAAGGTGCCATGACATCTATCCGCCAAACATTAAATATCTCAACCTCAAGAATAGTGGACAGTGGCACCTCATGTCTTCTATTAATGTTCCCTATCTTTTGACATCTATCACAACATAAAATAAAATTTATATCATATTTAAAAATTATAGGCCAATAAAATCCCGATTTTAAAACTTTGAAAGCAATCTTTTGAGTACTAGCATGCCCTCCGTATGAAGATCCATGTCACTGAAATATTATATTTGTGATTTCCTCTTCAAGTACACATATCCTAAAAATTCCATCTGCATATCTCCTAAAAACATAAGGCTCATCCCAAAAATAGTTCCTTACCTCAGTCAAGAATCTATTCTTTCTTTGATAACTCAAAAGGAAAAACATTAGCTACTAAGTAATTTACTAAATCAGTATACCAAGGAGCCTTGATCTGTTCAATGGCCAAGAGTTGTTCTCCAGGAAAGGAGTCATGGATTGTATCATTCTTTTCAGTATCTACCATTATCCTTGAAAGATGATCTACAACAAAGTTTACTGATCTCTTTTTATCCTTGATTTCCAAATTAAACTCTTGCAATAGTAGAATCCATCTAAGCAAGTGCGGTTTACTATCTTTTTTCTGCATCAAGTACCTCACCGCAGAATGATTAGTGTACACCACTACCTTGGAGTTAATCAAATATGATCTAAATTTATAAAAAGCAAAAACTGTGGCTAAAAGTTCTTTCTCAGTGGTAGTGTAATTCCTTTGTGTCTCATCCAATGTCCTACTGATGTACCGTAAGGTTACACTACAAGTTCGGCATGCGTATACTTTGGACTAATCCCCGGTAACGGCGCCAAAAACTTGTTGTTATCCCGTAAGTGCACAGGTACACGAAGTAATAAAGAAAGTATCGAATCCACAGGGACCTATGTTGTCAAGTACTAAATAATTGATTTTTTACTATCTAGGCAAACGAATGAAAGTCAAGCAAATATCGCAAACACACAAAAGAAAACTGTCGGAGAGAAAGCTGGGACTAGGGTTTCGTTCACTTAACTTTTATGACTAGATATAAATAAAGATTTCGTCAGTTTAATTTTATCATGATGAGGATATAATTTACCTAGTAAAAGGATTGTTTCACTCTCGTGCAAACAATCATGCAGGGATTTATCTTTGCTTTCGCGCAAGATTTGTCCCAACGTTGAAGAGAAGTAAATTATCAATCTATGAACTCAAGGATCACTTTCATGCATTCAAATTCTAGGTTGATAATCTCTAGCGGAAGCTCAATGATCACTTTCGTGCATCTGAGCCTCGACACTAGTTTTACTCATGGATCTCCAACGTTCCGATCTTCACTTTCGTGCAAGATCTCCACGTTTGACAAATAGACTCGATCTATAGATTCATGTTATAATCATGGCAATAATTCTACTAGAACAGATCAAGTTGGATCAAACCTAAGGAAGGGTTCCTAACATGCAATTCTAGGGTTCCAAATTCTCAAGCAATTACCTTTCAGTCAATAGCGAAAATTCTAAGAACATAATTAATAACATGGATTTATAAAGAGTCTAAGCACAATTATCACATGAGCAAAATCATCATGCTATGATTAAACGCAATGAAATATATAAAAAATAGTTATCTAGTCATTGGAAATTAAGTGAACTGTTGGAGTATGCCCTTAAGGCTAATGTTTGAGGCCTAGGGATTCTTTCAGTATCATGTATAAACTCTTATGTTTATAAAGGCAATGGTTGTTATTCAGTTTGTTACATCATCTGCTGCAATATGTACACTTCTGAATAATGTCTCAATGCTGTTCAGCTTGGTTGACATGCAGTATTGTCCTTAGTCGAGATATCTTGGTGAACATGAGACAGCCTTGATATGATTGAGACTAATATGTGTTCTAATCTTATAGGATGCTTCGAGCATGGAATAAGATGTAGACTCATAGGTACATTGGATGTACTGGACAGACCCTACTAGGATGTTCAATTGCTTGTCACAATGTGAATAATCCTTGTATGTGAACAAGTGGCATACTTCCTCTGACTTGAGATCACTTGTGTTTCTAAATGATGATTGTCATTGTTTTGAGGTAGTTCAATATCATTTGAAACATAATGGTTATAGACTATCTTGGATAATGATCATGAGTCAGGTTAGGACACTAGTGATAGATAAAGGATTGCCGTCTCCTTGTTTAGGAGAGTGATGTTCTAAAGGGGCCCCCTGGATGAGATGATTGAGAAAGTGTATGGCCATACCCAGATGACTGTGTTCATCTGATCTAATCATGCTCATCATATTGGAGTTACAAGCTTGACACGCTTGTCCAATAAGAACATCCAGTGGCGAAGGAAACATGTATGTCTAGTGAAGTGGATTCACACTTGTGCTATGGTTTGGGTGTAGTCTTGGAAGACTCTTTCCTTTATATCGGGAGACAGTGATGTGTTGCTAGATACCCCTCACTGATCGTGATAACGTAAGTTATCGTTACCGACATTTAAGGGAAACCCTCAGGGTCGCACAATTTGATGATATGGCTTACTTAAGTCAGATCGTGTGGACTGAATTGTTTTGGTTCAGTTTAAAGGAGTTTAAACTCTGATTGTAAGTGAGATCTGGTCTGATCATGTTTGATTGATTAGGGCTTGAGATCGGTAAGCTTTGATCGAGAGTATTGATGCTAGATCGGTGAGATCAAGTGCATCTAGAGATGAACGGTTAGATCTTGAACCTTCATGGTTCATATAAGATTTAGACCATGGCTTGGCTTGGTTTGATTTGGTCTTTGTACCAAATCCTTTTTGAACCGATTGCAATTGAACCCATTCACCTATGTGAACGTATGGTTCAATGAGGAGGGGAGTTTCGATGGTTCACTTGAGGTGAACGCATGAAGCTTTGAAGACTTGCTATTTTTGGAGTTCGGTTTTCAAAAAGGAAAAACGTCTCCATGTTGTAATGTGTTCGCCCCCTTCTCGAGTTGTAAAGCGATCATCGTGGTGTCTTCTTCCTAGACGAAAGAAAAAGAGGATCGGCCATCAAGAGGATTCATCTCATCTTCTTCACACGACAAGGAAATTTGGAGATCCTTGCTAGCACAAGGAACGTCCAAAGAGGTAGCCATCTCTCATCTAGTGTGCGTCTTCTTAGGAGGAGAGCCAATTCGCCCTCTTGCTTCCAAGTCGCCTCCTTCATCATGGCTACGGTAAAAGATCTTAACTTGATCTTTGCAACATAATCAAAGTTGATCATATATATTCATGCAAGCGATCTTGTTAAAACCCTAGAAAAGTTTATATGCGCATGCTTTAGGGTTTTCACCCCCCTTTTAGGGGACTTACATGAACTACACCCGAATGTCCCAAGAGTAGTTTAAGCTATCATGGTAAAGGAGTTACATAATTCCATGGTTTCAGAAGATCAAAAATCAAAGGAAAAGAGAAGTTTAGAAAATACAGCATGGCTATGAAGTATTTCACAGCCGTAATTTCCAATTTGAGGCAATGAACAGTGTCAGTGCCTCTTCTTTCCTTGATTTCTCCTTCAATTGATCTCCTCTCTGTCTGAAACTTCTGGCACATCGTCTCCTCCTTCAGATGAAGCTTCAGTATGAAAATCATGGCCGGAGATCATCTGGATCGATCACGGTGGCGAAACCCTAGGCGGCGGCATGGATGATGATTTCTCCCTCGACAGTGGATCAAAATTGGGGCTTTTCGTCTATACGTACTCCCCTCGTCCAAAACTCCCTTGTTGCTTCTTACGGCGTCGAATGTAAAGCCCTGGATCGTCCATAATCATCTCTGCAAGAATTGGGCATGGAAATTGACCTGGGTGTCGCGTTCAAAATAAAAATTACGGCAGTGTAATAGTTCACGGCACTGCCGTAAAATCGGTAGAGTCTTCTGTTTTGCTGTCGTCCAGGGAATACGGCATCGTAATCTAGTTTACGGTAGTGCCGTAAAATCGGCTGAACTCTCTGTTCAAAATCGTCCAGAAAATACGGTACCGTGTAATCCTTTACGGTGGTGCCGTAAAATCAGACAAAGTCTCTGTTCTGAAGCGCTTTGAAATACGGTACCGTAAATTGGTTTACGGCAGTGCCATAAAATCTGGAAACTTTCTATTCGGAAATTCATCAAAATACGGCAAGGCTCGGATTTTACGGTACTGTCTGAAATTGGAGGAGTCTTATTTTTGACTTCAACTCTTTCTTCGGTACCACTGTCAATTTTGCACAGTGCCAAGTAGAGGAGTCTTATTCTTTTGACCTCTCATTATTTTTCATGCGTAGACTTCATCCCATGTTTTAGGTACCACTATCAATTTTACATAGTGCCAAGTAGTGGAATCTCTTACTATTTTTGTGGATCTTGGATTCTTCCTTCTCAACAAATAGAAAAATAGACTAAATATCTATTAAGTTGATCAATTGATATCAATTCGAAAATCATACTCATATACTCATTTTATTCGAAAGAAAAGTTTCACTTTTAGATTTTATTCTTCAAAGAATACATCTACCCAAAATTTATGCATCAACTGATGTCATATTTCAATAGACAAATATGTATTGAAGAAATAAATTTAACATGATGAGGCTATAACTCTAATCAAGTATTTAAGTTCATTCATCATAAAAAATCATCAACATATGAGTTCATTCATCTTCAAAAATTTATCAACACATGCCAAAACATGATCATATATCAAAATATTTTCATCATCACATCATGTCAACTATAATTAATATCATCATAATATAGTACAACCATATCTAAAAGTGAATCAGAACATCAATATTCATCATACAACCATATTGAAAATTAGAAATCAGTATCATCATCAAGATACAACCATATTGAAAACCAAGTAATCAAAAATCAGTGGCGGTGATCATGAAGCATCATCCCTCCCTTCATCATATGAAAAATCAATGAGATATATATGGGAAAACATAGTATGGTGAAGAAGTAAAGGAAAACAGTACTCACAAAGTAACTACTCATCGCCATCTGACCGTGTAGCCTCTGAATCTCTAGCAGCAGCCTCCATGGGATCATAATATGGTGTTCCTCCTTGATCACCCTGGTATCCATAATCTCTATGATCTGCATAACCAAAACGGTCAAAGAGGAAGTTACCCATATCTTCCATATGATTACATAACCTCTCCATATCCCTCTGGATGTGCCCTAGAGTCTCTTCCATCCTCTCCTTGCGGCGTTCTTGATTATACATTTGTGCTGTGAGTGCATGGAAACCTGGATCATGGTGGCTAGCAAAACCTCCTCTGGTGCTCTGTGAAGAAGGACCGGCTGCCTATGCAGAATCATGTGGTGGTGTCTCCATCCCATATGGATCACCCCTTCCACCCCAGGTGGGTGGTGGTGGAACTGTGGTTAGTGGTGGAGTAAAAGCCGCTTCAGCTGCACTGGGAGATAACTTTCAGTTGGCTCTTTCTCTGACAGTGGTTTTCTGGACATGGGGTAAAGGAAGAGTAGGGGCATCTGGTCCAAGGACCAAACAAAAGGTATCACCCTCTCTAACGATCATCTTCATTGCTATGCAAGACTCGATGTCGAGCCTTTCATTCCCCCTTGCCAACTCAACTTCATAGGGCTCAATCCCACAATGTCTAGCTATAGGAGTAATCAAACCTCCTATCACCACAGACCCTCTAGTTGCCCTGGCTACCTTGTCCATATGCTTAACCATGAAATAAGCAACATCCACTGCGAATCCATTGAGCATGCCCCAGAGAAAGTACAGCTCGTGTTGACGGACCATGCCGTCACTATCCCCTCTCCCAAATAATGTGTGTGCCAGAACCCGATGAGCATACTTGATACAAGGGTTCATGATTTTTGAGGCTCTGGCAGACACAGCATAGAAGTGGTTCTCATTTGTGATCTAGTTCCAAAATATGCTCTCCATGAATCCTAGGGGTATCTCAGTGTACCCTCCTATGCTCAGTCCAAAGATGTCTCTAACTTCTTGCAAGGTAAGTTTTCTTTCTTCATTTGCTAATCTGAAACTGATTTCTCCCTCTGCAGGGCCATGAGAGTACTCCTTCAATTCAATTATCAAACTACTCAAGAACTCCAAGACAAGTGGCAAATAGGTGTGCGGAGTCATCTGGAAGAACTGCTTGGATTGGATTCTCTCAAACATCCAAAGTACATCATCATAAAGCCCCAAGGCTTCAAGAGTTCTCTGATCAGCATACTTTGTGTTGGGGTATGCCCTTAAGGCTAATGTTTGAGGCCTATGGGAATGTATTTGTATCATGTAATAAACTGTTATGTTTATAAAGGCATGGTTGTTATTCAGTTAGCTACATTGTCTGCTCCAATATATGTTCTTCTGAATAATGTCTCAAAGCTGTTCAGCTCGGCTGACATGCTATTATGTCCTTAGTCGATATATCTTGGTGAACATGAGACAGCCTTGATATGATTGAGACTAATATGTGTTCTAATCTTATAGGATGCTTCGAGCATGGAATAAGATGTAGACTCATGGGTACATTGGATGTACTGGACAGACCCTACTAGGATGTTCAATTGTTTGTCACAATGTGAATATTCCTTGATTAAGACAAGTGGCACATTTCCTCTGACTTGAGATCACTTGTGTTTTCTGAATGATGATTGTCATTGTTTTGAGATGGTTCAATATCATTTGAAACATAATGATTATAGACTATCTTGGATGGTGAGCTTGAGTCAGGTTAGAGCACTAGTGATAGACATAGGATTGCCGTCTCCTTGTTTAAGGAGTGTGATGTTCTAAAGGGGCCCCCTGGATGAGATGATTGAGAAAGTGTATGGCCATACCCAGGTGACAGTGATCATCTGTTCTAATCATGCTCATCATATTGGAGTTACAAGCTTGACAGGCTTGTCCAATAAGAACATCCAGTGGCAAAGGAAATATGTATGCTTTGTGATTTGATTCACACTTGTGCTGTTTTTGGGTGTAGTCTTGGAAGACTCATTTCTTTATATCGGGAGATAGTGATGTGTTGCTAGATACCCCTCACTGATCGTGATAATGAGAATTATCGTTACCGACATTTAAAGGAAACCCTTAGGGTCGCACAATTTGATGATATGGCTTACTTAAGTCAGATCGTGTGGACTGAATTGTTTGGGTTCAGTTTAAAGGGAATTAGTCTCTGATTGTAAGTGAGATCTGGTCTGATCATGTTTGATTGATTAGGGCTTAAGATCGGTAAGCTTCGATCGAGAGAATAGATGCCAGATCGGTCAGATCAGGGGCATCGAGGAGATCGACGGTTAGATCGGGAACCTTAGGGTTTATTTAAGATCTAGACTAGATCATTGGCTTGATTGGTTCTTAAACCGAACCAAAGTGAACCGGCTCACTTGATGAGCGCATGGTTCAAGGGGAGAGGAGTTGGCGACAAGTTCACTTGGCGTGAACGTTGGGGTGAGGAGTGGTTACTATTTTTAGTAACCATGATCTCCACTTGGTGGGTGCTCTCGTCCGAATAGAGTATTCTCTATTTTCGCCACTTCAACTGATTTTTCCTCTCGCCCATATTCCTCTCGAGATTATTGTGTGAGTGTGGCGACGCTTGACGCTTGACGCTTGACGCTTGAGGAGGATTCGGCCAAGAAAGATTGACATCTCATTTTCCCTTCACTCGTCAAAGGACCTCTTGGAACCTTGCTAGCACAAGGAGCACCAAGAGAGATAGCGACATCATCTTGTGTGTGACGACAAGGAGAAGATCTCGTTTGATCTTTGCTTCCAAGCCGCCATCAAGAAATGGCAATGGTATGGATCGAATCACCTCTTATGCATTCGGGTTTTCTTTAAGTTGATTATATAAGGTGCATGCGATTCTTAGAGACCCTATCCGCTGCTTGAAATCTGAATATGCGCCATCTGGGTTTCGCCCCCCTCTAGAAAGGGGTTCCAACAACTGGTATCAGAGCAGTTTTCTATGCATCTTTGTATGATTGCTTAAGCTTATGTGATCCATGTTTGCGTGTACAAGCTTAGATCTAGTTAACATGCGTTTTTTCTTTAAGTTTTTGTACATGCGAAACTTGAAGTATGTTATCATTGGCGCATGTTGTTCTTGGCGCATGCTTAGTGTTTTTCTTAAAAACCCTAATTAACATGCGCGACTCACTCTAGATCTAAGGCTCTACTATAAACCCTTAAACGGGTTATTAGGGTTGAAGTCACCCCTAGTTTAGATCCAACAGTCTGATCAGACTATCTGACAGCCTGAATGGGTCGACCAGATAGCACCTTGGCGCAAGCCTATGGTGGCAACGCACCTGAGTTAGGCCCGGGGTCACGCCCGCTGCCAGACCTCAGTGTGGTCGTTCAGCCCTGACGCATGCATGGTTGGACCTTATGGTCGACTCAAGTCAGTTAGGACTTGGTGCATGCAAGGGCAGTGGATCTGACTAGGTTGGATGAGTGGATCCCCTAGTAATGGATCGTTGTAAGGTTGTAGGGCAAATAAGGAAAAATTAAAATTGATCCCATGGGTGTTTTCGAAAATTTTATTTTTATGATGGATCACTTGATTGCTGATTGGATGCATGTGTTTGTCTATTATGTTTATGTGCGGTGCCCATGTTAAATCTGTGCTGTGCTGGGGCCTGCGTTGCCCTGGATTTAAAATTGTAAATTATTATTGTGATCTGCGCATCACATTGTTTTAATTTATAAAATGTAAGTGACATGCGTGTCACTCTTGTCTAGATCGTTAAATTTGTTAATTAAATTTGACAAGAGCACAGTGCTACCCACTTGGCAGAGGCGCATGCAGCAAAGTGGACTGGACCAGGTGGGAGGTCTAGGGTTCGACCCTAGGACCTGGCGCAATTCCTGGGTGGGAGGCACCTGTGCTGCAGATGGCGCTTGGGCCCAGGTTTGGGCCAGATGAGCAGCAAAAGACCCATGAAGAGCAAATGAAGACTTAAGTTAGGTTAAGGTCTTCTAGGGCTATGGGCTTTTACCACATAAGATACATGCTTTCTTTTATTGTATAATATTAGAATTGCATGTTTAAGTTTATCTTCTGCTATCACCATAGGAATTGCATGATAGTGAAGAAGATAAAAGACCGTTAAAATCCAACGCTAAAATATCAAGCTCGTAAGCCTTCTGACGCGGAAACCATCACTGTTCTGATTATCGTTGGAGCCGTGTTGTACCCACTCAGTGGGCACGTCCATCTACTTTCAGACGGTGCGGGATTACACCCTGCGTGGTACAGAGTAGGGATTATCCCTTCTCGTTGCCTCAGCATAGCACGTGGTGGTCCAGGGAGGAGGTCGGGTCAGCTTGACCGTGTAGGCTACATATGTGGCGCATATGGTAGCACATGGAGGCAGCCATCTGTGGGATCAGAGACTGTGTTGTACCAACTCAGTTGGCAACAGTCTGCTGGATTGCCCAGATGAAGGGGAATCGCAAGGGTTGGCGATTGGCTGGGATGCCCTACCAGAAAACTAGTGCTTGTACTCTCTGTGCATCTTATCTCGCCTGAGCGGGACGCGGAGACCAAGTATGAAATCTGGATCCCATCTCACTAAATGAGTGCTACTCTTTCGGGCTGTTTTGCTGGATTTTTCAGCCAATAAAATAGTGAGAAAAAGAATCTTTCTTAAGTCCTGATCGATTCTATACATTGATACTGACCTTGCTGTTCTTGCATTGTTGTAGATACCTGCAGCAACGAACACCATGAACTTCAATGTGCGATCCCTACTGGAAAGGGAGAAGTTTGCTGGGCCGAACTTCTCTGACTGGTTTGGACACCTTAAAGATCATTCTTAAAGGCAGAGAGGAAAACTGTATGTCCTCGAGACGCGATACACCGCCGCAGCCCACTCCGAACGCCGCAAGGGCGGTTCGGGAAGCCTATGAAAAGCACGTCAATGATAGCATTGATGTCGCTTGCCTGAATGCTAGCGTCTATGACGCCACCGCTGCCAGCGTCAGAATGAGGACATGTCGGCTATAGACATGATACTAAACCTACAAGATGTTGTATGCTGCACAGGCGAGGACAGAACGCTATAATCTGACAAAGCTCTTCTTTCAGAGCCAACTGGCTTGAAGGGAGCCCAGTTGGAGCTCACGTGCTCAAGATGATTGGGCACAAGGAGGCTCTAGAGAAACTGGGGCATACCATTAACCAGGAGCTTGCTGTGGACATTATTCTGCAGTCTCTCCCGCCTTCATTCGACGACGTTCATTATTAATTTTAATATGAACAAAAATCGATTGTACTCCGGCAGAGCTGCTGAATATGCTCTTGACCACTGAGGAAACTCTGAAGGGTAAGCCTTCAAACCTCTGTCTTAATGGTTCCTTCCAGGAACAAGAAGAAGGGGAAGAAGGGCAAGGCCCCAGTCAAGAACTACAGCAAGGCTCTGACAGCAAAAGGTCAAGCGGTCCAAGGAATAAGGTGTTTCCACTGTGGCCAGCTGGGTCACTGAAAAAGGAACTGACAAAGCGCTCCAAGGAGATAAGAGGGGAAGCTTCGCTTCTGGCTCAGGTATATTCGTGACTGAGGTCATGCTTTTCTTCTTCTATATCATGGGTGTTGGACACGCACATGTGGAGTTCACATTTGTTCAAATGTACAGGAACTCAAGAGAGAAGCAGGTGGGACAGCCATGAGGTGGACCTACGAGTTGGAAACGGGGCACGGGTAGCTGCTGTTTGCTGTAGGAGGACTACTTCATTTCCTTTACCATCTGGCTTTGTATTGGAAACTAGACAATTGTTATTTTGTTCCCTGTATAACTAAAAATATTATCTCCATTCATCTGCTCTTGTCAGGAAGGGGTTTTCCTTTGAATGCAATATTTCAAAGTGTATTTTGTCTTATGATAATATTGTTTATGCAACTGGTTTCAATTAACAATGGGTTATTCATGTTGGACATGGAAAGTTCCTATACAAAATGTTGATATTAAGAAAGCCAAGTATGCTGATGACAGCACCTTGCTGTGGCATAGTCGTTTAGGCCATATAAACGAGAAACGCATTAAGCGGTTGCATGATCATGGACTGCTTGGGATCATTCTCCTATAAGGAGATTGATACATGCAAAGCTTGTTTGATGGTAAAATGACGAAGTCACCTTTTCCTCACAAAGGTCAAAGGGCTTAGGTTTACTTGACCTTATACACAGTGATGTGTGTGGGCCATTTAGTAAAAATGCCAGAGGTGGCTATCAGTACTTCATTAACCTTTTACTGATGATTTCAGTAGATACGGGTATGTTCTATCTGTTGAGACATAAAAGTGAATCTTTTGACAAGTTTCAAAGAGTTCAAGAATGAAGTACAATAAATCAGCTAGTGCCGAAATATCAAGAGCACTTCGCTCAGATCGAGGTGGTGAATAACCTAAGTCATACTCGTTTACTGACTATCTAAAGGAAGTGTGGGATTTATCTCAACAGCTCTCCCGCCAGGAACACCGCAATGGAATGTGTGTCCCGAGAGGAGAAATAGAACGCTACTTGATATGGTTCGTTCTATGATGAGTCAGGCTACTCTTCCATACTCCATTGGGGGTTTTTGCGCTGGAAAACAGCTGCAAAGGTACTAAACCGAGTGCCATCCAAAGCAGTTTCTAAAACTCCATATGAGTTATGGTATGGGAAACAGCCAAGCTTGACATTTATCAGGATCTGGGGCTGCGAGGCTTATGTCAAAAAGCTCGCCTCTGGGAAACTAGAGAGCAGATCTGACAAATGTATCTTTGTCGGTTACCCTAAGGAAACTAAGGGTTATTATTTCTACGATCCCAAAGAGAACAAGGTTTTTGTTGGCTCGGACGGCCCCATATTTCTTGAGAAGGAGTTTCTTCTGCAAGAGGCCAGTGGGAGAGAAATAAAGCTGGATGAGAATCCAGTCGAAGGACAAAGTAGCTCAAGCACAGTTGGATGAGCCTGAGCCGGTAGAACAGGTATTGAACAACCTGAGGCTCAAATATCACGGGAACCGCGAAGATCGGGTAGGATCCGTCGACAGCCTGAGCGCTATGACGGGAGTCTACATCATTGACAATGATGAACCCTCACTTATGCGGATGCGGTCAGGGACCGGAGTCAGCGAGATGGCTTGAGGCTATGCGCGCCGAGATGGACTCCATGTCAGATAACCAAGTCTGGGATTTGGTTGATCCGCCTTCGGGAGTTATCCCTATAGGCTGTAAATGGATCTTCAAGAAGAATATTGACATGGATGGTAACGTGGTTACCTATAAAGGCAGGCTAGTTGCGAAAGGTTTCAAACAAATCTACGGGATAGATTATGATGAAACTTTCTCACCTGTAGCCATGTTTAAGTCTATTCGGATTCTTTTCGCGATAGCGCATATTATGATTATGAGATTTGGCAGATGGATGTGAAAACAGCTTTCCTTAATGGAAATCTGGATGAGGATGTGTATATGACACAACCTGAGGGTTTCACTAATCCATCAGATTCGTCATAAGATATGCAAGTTAAAGAAGTCCATTTATGGACTTAAGCAAGCATCTAGAAGCTGGAATATTCGTTTTGATGAATCAGTCATTGAATTTGGTTTCATCAAGAACGAGGATGACCCGTGTGTATATAAGAGGTTTAGTGGGAGCGTGATTACTTTCCTAGTCCTCTACGTCGATGACATCTTGATCATTGGAAATGACATTCCTGAAATGCATGCTGTTAAAGCATGGCTGAGGAAGTGTTTCCAGATGAAAGATCTAGGAGAAGGCAGGCCTATGTGTTAGGTGTGAAGATCTATAGGGATAGATCTAAGAGGCTTCTTGGGCTGTGCCAGAGTACTTACATCGATAAGGTCCTGGAGAGATTTCATTTAGAGAATTCTAAACGTGGATATCTTCCAGTCAGACATGGTCTGAGTCTTTCGAAGAGGTCAGTGTCCACAAACACAGACTGAGAAAGATGAAATGGACAATACGCCTTATGCTTCGGCTATTGGTTCCATTATGTATGCGATGTTGTGTACTCGCCCAGACGTCCGCTTACGGTTAAGCGTAACCAGTCGTTTCCAAAGTAATCCAGGTATGGCGCACTGGATTGCAGTCAAGAACATTTTAAAATATCTGCGGAGGACCAAAGATATGTTCTTGATATATGGTGGTCAGGAAGAACTCAGTATAGAGGGATATACTGACGCTTCGTTCCAGTCGGACTAGGATGATTTCCGATCGCAATCAGGCTATGTTTTTAGCTTGAATGGAGGTGCAGTGGTGTGGAAGAGTTTCAAACAGTCAACTGTTGCTGATTCCACAACAGAAGCCGAGTATGTTGCAGCCTCGGAAGCATCCAAGGAGGCAGTCTGGATTCGTAAGTTTACGTGAGGAGAACTTGGTGTTGTTCCTTCGAGTGTCGATCCTTTGGTTATCTTCTGTGATAACACTGGAGCAATCGCACAAGCAAAGGAACCACGGTCGCACCAGAAGTCCAAGCACATACTGAGACGGTTTCATTTGATCAGGGAGATCATAGATCGTGGCGAGATCAAAATCTGCAAGGTTCATACAGATGACAATCTGGCAGACCCACTTACCAAGCCTCTGGCGCAGCAGAAGCATGAGAAGCACTGTAATAATATGGGTTTGAGATTTCTCAACCATTAGATTAAGTGCAAGTGGGAGATTGTTGGGGTATGCCCTTAGGCTAATGTTTGAGGCCTATGGGGAATGTATTTGTATCATGTAATAACTGTTATGTTTATAAAGGCATGGTTGTTATTCAGTTAGCTACATTGTCTGCTCCAATATATGTTCTTCTGAATAATGTCTCAAAGCTGTTCAGCTCGGCTGACATGCTATTATGTCCTTAGTCGATATATCTTGGTGAACATGAGACAGCCTTGATATGATTGAGACTAATATGTGTTCTAATCTTATAGGATGCTTCGAGCATGGAATAAGATGTAGGACTCATGGGTACATTGGATGTACTGGACAGACCCTACTAGGATGTTCAATTGTTTGTCACAATGTGAATATTCCTTGATTAAGACAAGTGGCACATTTCCTCTGACTTGAGATCACTTGTGTTTTCTGAATGATGATTGTCATTGTTTTGAGATGGTTCAATATCATTTGAAACATAATGATTATAGACTATCTTGGATGGTGAGCTTGAGTCAGGTTAGAGCACTAGTGATAGACATAGGATTGCCGTCTCCTTGTTTAAGGAGTGTGATGTTCTAAAGGGGCCCCCTGGATGAGATGATTGAGAAAGTGTATGGCCATACCCAGGTGACAGTGATCATCTGTTCTAATCATGCTCATCATATTGGAGTTACAAGCTTGACAGGCTTGTCCAATAAGAACATCCAGTGGCAAAGGAAATATGTATGCTTTGTGATTTGATTCACACTTGTGCTGTTTTTGGGTGTAGTCTTGGAAGACTCATTTCTTTATATCGGGAGATAGTGATGTGTTGCTAGATACCCCTCACTGATCGTGATAATGAGAATTATCGTTACCGACATTTAAAGGAAACCCTTAGGGTCGCACAATTTGATGATATGGCTTACTTAAGTCAGATCGTGTGGACTGAATTGTTTGGGTTCAGTTTAAAGGGAATTAGTCTCTGATTGTAAGTGAGATCTGGTCTGATCATGTTTGATTGATTAGGGCTTAAGATCGGTAAGCTTCGATCGAGAGAATAGATGCCAGATCGGTCAGATCAGGGGCATCGAGGAGATCGACGGTTAGATCGGGAACCTTAGGGTTTATTTAAGATCTAGACTAGATCATTGGCTTGATTGGTTCTTAAACCGAACCAAAGTGAACCGGCTCACTTGATGAGCGCATGGTTCAAGGGGAGAGGAGTTGGCGACAAGTTCACTTGGCGTGAACGTTGGGGTGAGGAGTGGTTACTATTTTTAGTAACCATGATCTCCACTTGGTGGGTGCTCTCGTCCGAATAGAGTATTCTCTATTTTCGCCACTTCAACTGATTTTTCCTCTCGCCCATATTCCTCTCGAGATTATTGTGTGAGTGTGGCGACGCTTGACGCTTGACGCTTGACGCTTGAGGAGGATTCGGCCAAGAAAGATTGACATCTCATTTTCCCTTCACTCGTCAAAGGACCTCTTGGAACCTTGCTAGCACAAGGAGCACCAAGAGAGATAGCGACATCATCTTGTGTGTGACGACAAGGAGAAGATCTCGTTTGATCTTTGCTTCCAAGCCGCAATCAAGAAATGGCAATGGTATGGATCGAATCACCTCTTATGCATTCGGGTTTTCTTTAAGTTGATTATATAAGGTGCATGCGAGTCTTAGAGACCCTATCCGCTGCTTGAAATCTGAATATGCGCCATGCTTGGGTTTCGCCCCCCTCTAGAAGGGGTTCCAACAACTGGGTATCATGAGCAGTTTTCTATGCATCTTTGATTGATTGCTTAGCTTATGGATCCATGTTTGCGGTACAAGCTTAGATCTAGTTAACATGCGTTTTTTCTTTAAGTTTTTGTACATGCGAAACTTGAAGTATGTTATCATTGGCGCATGTTGTTCTTGGCGCATGCTTAGTGTTTTTCTTAAAAACCCTAATTAACATGCGCGACTCACTCTAGATCTAAGGCTCTACTATAAACCCTTAAACGGGTTATTAGGGTTGAAGTCACCCCTAGTTTAGATCAACTTCTGATCAGACTATCTGACAGCCTGAATGGGTCGGACCAGATAGCACCTTGGCGCAAGCCTATGGTGGCTATAGGTCGACTGCAGACAGGTGTGTAAGCGAAGTCTGATTGAGGACGATTAATGAACGCACCTGAGTTAGGCCGGGGTCACGCCCGCTTGCCAGACCTCAGTGTGGTCGTCAGCCCTGACGCATGCATGGTTGACCTTATGGTCGACTCAAGTCAGTTAGGACTTGGTGCATGCAAGGGCAGTGGAATCTGACTAGGTTGGATGAGTGGATCCCTAGTAATGGATCGTTGTAAGGTTGTAGGGCAAATAAGGACAAAATTAAAATTGATCCCAAGGGGTTTTCGAAAATTTTTAATTTTTATGATGGATCTCTTGATGCTGATTTGGATGCCATGTGTTTGTCTATTTAGTCTTATGTGGCTGCCCATGTTTAAATCTGTGCTGTGCTGGGCCTGCGTGCCTGGAATTAAAAATTGTAAATTAATTATTGTGATCTGCGCATCACATTGTTTTAATTTATAAAATGTAAGTGACCTGCGTGTCACTCTTGTCTAGATAGTTAAATTTGTAATTTAATTTGACAAGAGCACAGTGCACACTTGGCAGAGGCGCATGCAGCAAGTGGCTGGACCAGGTGGGAGGTCTAGGGTTCGACCCTAGGACCTGGCGCATATTCCTGGTGGGAGCACCTGTGCTGCAGATGGCGCTTGGGCCCAGGTTTGGGCCAGATGAGCAGCAAAAGACCCATGAAGAGCAAATGAAGACTTAAGTTAGGTTAAGGTCTTCTAGGGCTATGGGCTTTTACCACATAAGATACATGCTTTCTTTTATTGTATAATATTAGAATTGCATGTTTAAGTTTATCTTCTGCTATCACCATAGGAATTGCATGATAGTGAAGAAGATAAAAGACCGTTAAAATCCAACGCTAAAATATCAAGCTCGTAAGCCTTCTGACGCGAAACCTCACTGTTCTGATTATCGTTGGAGCCGTGTTGTACCCACTCAGTGGGCACGTCCATCTATCTTCAGATGGTGCGGGATTACACCTGCGTGTTACAGAGTAGGGATTTATCCCTTCTCGTTGCTCAGCATAGCACGTGGTGGTCCAGGGAGTAGGTCGGGTCAGCTTGACCGTGTAGGCTACATATGTGGCGCATATGGTAGCACATGGAGGCAGCCATCTGTGGGATCAGAGACTGTGTTGTACCAACTCAGTTGGCACAGTCTGCTGGATTGCCCAGATGAAGGGGAATCGCACGGGTTGGCGATTGGCTGGGATGCCTACCAGAAACTAGTGCTTGTACTCTCTGTGCATCTTATCTCGCCTGAGCGGGACGCGGAGACCAAGTATGAAATCTGGATCCCATCTCACTAAAAGAGTGCTACTCTTTCGGGCTGTTTTGCTGGATTTTTCAGCCAGATAAAATAGTGAGAAAAAGAATCTTTCTTAAGTCCTGATCGATTCTTATACATTGATACTGACCTTGCTGTTCTTGCATTGTTGTAGATACCTGCAGCAACGAACACCATGAACTTCAATGTGCGATCCCTACTGGAAAGGGAGAAGTTTGCTGGGCCGAACTTCTCTGACTGGTTTGGACACCTTAAGATCATTCTTAAGGCAGAGAGGAAACTGTATGTCCTCGAGACGGCGATACCGCCGCAGCCCACTCCGAACGCCGCAAGGGCGGTTCGGGAAGCCTATGAAAAGCACGTCAATGATAGCATTGATGTCGCTTGCCTGATGCTAGCGTCTATGACGCCACCGCTGCAGCGTCAGCATGAGGACATGTCGGCTATAGACATGATTACAAACCTCAAGATGTTGTATGCTGCACAGGCGAGGACAGAACGCTATAATCTGACAAAGCTCTTCTTTCAGAGCAAACTGGCTGAAGGGAGCCCAGTGGGAGCTCACGTGCTCAAGATGATTGGGCACAAGGAGGCTCTAGAGAAACTGGGGCATACCATTAACCAGGAGCTTGCTGTGGACATTATTCTGCAGTCTCTCCCGCCTTCATTCGACGCGTTCATTATTAATTTTAATATGAACAAAATCGATTGTACTCCGGCAGAGCTGCTGAATATGCTCTTGACCACTGAGGAAACTCTGAAGGGTAAGCCTTCAACCTCTGTCTTAATGGTTCCTTCCAGGAACAAGAAGAAGGGGAAGAAGGGCAAGGCCCCAGTCAAGAACTACAGCAAGGCTCTGAAGCAAAAGGTCAAGCGGTCCAAGGAATACAGGTGTTTCCACTGTGGCCAGCTGGGTCACTGGAAAAAGGACTGCAAAGCGCTCCAAGGAGATAAGAGGGGAAGCTTCGCTTCTGGCTCAGGTATATTCGTGACTGAGGTCATGTTTTCTTCTTCTATATCATGGGTGTTGGACACTGCATGTGGAGTTCACATTTGTTCAAATGTACAGGAACTCAAGAGAAGAAGGCAGGTGGGACAGCATGAGGTGGACCTACGAGTTGGAAACGGGGCACGGGTTGCTGCTGTTGCTGTAGGAGACTACTTCATTCCTTTACCATCTGGCATTGTATTGGAACTAGACAATTGTTATTTTGTTCCCAGTATAACTAAAAATATTATCTCCATTCCTGCTCTTGTCAGGAAGGGGTTTTCCTTTGAATGCAATATTTCAAAGTGTATTTTGTCTTATGATAATATTGTTTATGCAACTGGTTCAATTAACAATGGGTTATTCATGTTGGACATGGAAAGTTCTATACAAAATGTTGATATTAAGAAAGCCAAGTATGCTGATGACAGCACCTTGCTGTGGCATAGTCGTTTAGGCCATATAAACGAGAAACGCATTAAGCGGTTGCATGATCATGGACTGCTGGGATCATTCTCCTATAAGGAGATTGATACATGCAAAGCTTGTTTGATGGGTAAAATGACGAAGTCACCTTTTCCTCACAAAGGTCAAAGGGCTTCAGGTTTACTTGACCTTATACACAGTGATGTGTGTGGGCCATTTAGTAAAAATGCCAGAGGTGGCTATCAGTACTTCATTACCTTTACTGATGATTTCAGTAGATACGGGTATGTCTATCTGATGAGACATAAAAGTGAATCTTTTGACAAGTTCAAAGAGTTCAAGAATGAAGTACAAAATCAGCTAGGCCGAAATATCAAGGCACTTCGCTCAGATCGAGGTGGTGAATACCTAAGTCATACGTTTACTGACTATCTAAAGGAGTGTGGGATTATCTCACAGCTCACTCCGCCAGGAACACCGCAATGGAATGGTGTGTCCGAGAGGAGAAATAGAACGCTACTTGATATGGTTCGTTCTATGATGAGTCAGGCTACTCTTCCATACTCCTTTTGGGGTTTTGCGCTGGAAACAGCTGCAAAGGTACTAAACCGAGTGCCATCCAAAGCAGTTTCTAAAACTCCATATGAGTTATGGTATGGGAAACAGCCAAGCTTGACATTTATCAGGATCTGGGGCTGCGAGGCTTATGTCAAAAAGCTCGCCTCTGGGAAACTAGAGAGCAGATCTGACAAATGTATCTTTGTCGGTTACCCTAAGGAAACTAAGGGTTATTATTTCTACGATCCCAAAGAGAACAAGGTTTTTGTTGCTCGGACGGCCATATTTCTTGAGAAGGAGTTTCTTCTGCAAGAGGCCAGTGGGAGAGAAATAAAGCTGGATGAGAATCCAGTCGAAGGACAAAGTAGTCAAGCACAGTTGGATGAGCCTGAGCCGGTAGAACAGGTTATTGAACAACCTGAGGCTCAAATATCACGGGAACCGCGAAGATCGGGTAGGATCCGTCGACAGCCTGAGCGCTATGACGGAGTCTACATCATTGACAATGATGAACCCCTCACTTATGCGGATGCGGTCAGTGGACCGGAGTCAGCGAGATGGCTTGAGGCTATGCGCGCCGAGATGGACTCCATGTCAGATAACCAAGTCTGGGATTTGGTTGATCCGCCTTCGGGAGTTATCCCTATAGGCTGTAAATGGATCTTCAAGAAGAATATTGACATGGATGGTAACGTGGTTACCTATAAAGGTAGGCTAGTTGCGAAAGGTTTCAAACAAATCTACGGGATAGATTATGATGAAACTTTCTCACCTGTAGCCATGTTTAAGTCTATTCGGATTCTTTTCGCGATAGCTGCATATTATGATTATGAGATTTGGCAGATGGATGTGAAAACAGCTTTCCTTAATGGAAATCTGGATGAGGATGTGTATATGACACAACCTGAGGGTTTCACTAATCCATCAGATCGTCATAAGATATGCAAGTTAAAGAAGTCCATTTATGGACTTAAGCAAGCATCTAGAAGCTGGAATATTCGTTTTGATGAATCAGTCATTGAATTTGGTTTCATCAAGAACGAGGATGACCCGTGTGTATATAAGAGGTTTAGTGGGAGCGTGATTACTTTCCTAGTCCTCTACGTCGATGACATCTTGATCATTGGAAATGACATTCCTGAAATGCATGCTGTTAAAGCATGGCTGAGGAAGTGTTTCCAGATGAAAGATCTAGGAGAAGCAGCCTATGTGTTAGGTGTGAAGATCTACAGGGATAGATATAAGAGGCTTCTTGGGCTGTGCCAGAGTACTTACATCGATAAGGTCCTGGAGAGATTTCATTTAGAGAATTCTAAACGTGGATATCTTCCAGTCAGACATGGTCTGAGTCTTTCGAAGAGTCAGTGTCCACAAACACAGACTGAGAAAGATGAAATGGACAATACGCCTTATGCTTCGGCTATTGGTTCCATTATGTATGCGATGTTGTGTACTCGCCCAGACGTCGCTTACGGGTTAAGCGTAACCAGTCGTTTCCAAAGTAATCCAGGTATGGCGCACTGGATTGCAGTCAAGAACATTTTAAAATATCTGCGGAGGACCAAAGATATGTTCTTGATATATGGTGGTCAGGAAGAACTCAGTATAGAGGGATATACTGACGCTTCGTTCCAGTCGGACTAGGATGATTTCCGATCGCAATCAGGCTATGTTTTTAGCTTGAATGGAGGTGCAGTGGTGTGGAAGAGTTTCAAACAGTCAACTGTTGCTGATTCCACAACAGAAGCCGAGTATGTTGCAGCCTCGGAAGCATCCAAGGAGGCAGTCTGGATTCGTAAGTTCGTGAGAGAACTTGGTGTTGTTCCTTCGAGTGTCGATCCTTTGGTTATCTTCTGTGATAACACTGGAGCAATCGCACAAGCAAAGGAACCACGGTCGCACCAGAAGTCCAAGCACATACTGAGACGGTTTCATTTGATCAGGGAGATCATAGATCGTGGCGAGATCAAAATCTGCAAGGTTCATACAGATGACAATCTGGCAGACCCGCTTACCAAGCCTCTGGCGCAGCAGAAGCATGAGAAGCACTGTAATAATATGGGTTTGAGATTTCTCAACCATTAGATTAAGTGCAAGTGGGAGATTGTTGGGGTATGCCCTTAAGGCTAATGTTTGAGGCCTATGGGAATGTATTTGTATCATGTAATAAACTGTTATGTTTATAAAGGCATGGTTGTTATTCAGTTAGCTACATTGTCTGCTCCAATATATGTTCTTCTGAATAATGTCTCAAAGCTGTTCAGCTCGGCTGACATGCTATTATGTCCTTAGTCGATATATCTTGGTGAACATGAGACAACCTTGATATGATTGAGACTAATATGTGTTCTAATCTTATAGGATGCTTCGAGCATGGAATAAGATGTAGACTCATGGGTACATTGGATGTACTGGACAGACCCTACTAGGATGTTCAATTGTTTGTCACAATGTGAATATTCCTTGATTAAGACAAGTGGCACATTTCCTCTGACTTGAGATCACTTGTGTTTTCTGAATGATGATTGTCATTGTTTTGAGATGGTTCAATATCATTTGAAACATAATGATTATAGACTATCTTGGATGGTGAGCTTGAGTCAGGTTAGAGCACTAGTGATAGACATAGGATTGCCGTCTCCTTGTTTAAGGAGTGTGATGTTCTAAAGGGGCCCCCTGGATGAGATGATTGAGAAAGTGTATGGCCATACCCAGGTGACAGTGATCATCTGTTCTAATCATGCTCATCATATTGGAGTTACAAGCTTGACAGGCTTGTCCAATAAGAACATCCAGTGGCAAAGGAAATATGTATGCTTTGTGATTTGATTCACACTTGTGCTGTTTTTGGGTGTAGTCTTGGAAGACTCATTTCTTTATATCGGGAGATAGTGATGTGTTGCTAGATACCCCTCACTGATCGTGATAATGAGAATTATCGTTACCGACATTTAAAGGAAACCCTTAGGGTCGCACAATTTGATGATATGGCTTACTTAAGTCAGATCGTGTGGACTGAATTGTTTGGGTTCAGTTTAAAGGGAATTAGTCTCTGATTGTAAGTGAGATCTGGTCTGATCATGTTTGATTGATTAGGGCTTAAGATCGGTAAGCTTCGATCGAGAGAATAGATGCCAGATCGGTCAGATCAGGGGCATCGAGGAGATCGACGGTTAGATCGGGAACCTTAGGGTTTATTTAAGATCTAGACTAGATCATTGGCTTGATTGGTTCTTAAACCGAACCAAAGTGAACCGGCTCACTTGATGAGCGCATGGTTCAAGGGGAGAGGAGTTGGCGACAAGTTCACTTGGCGTGAACGTTGGGGTGAGGAGTGGTTACTATTTTTAGTAACCATGATCTCCACTTGGTGGGTGCTCTCGTCCGAATAGAGTATTCTCTATTTTCGCCACTTCAACTGATTTTTCCTCTCGCCCATATTCCTCTCGAGATTATTGTGTGAGTGTGGCGACGCTTGACGCTTGACGCTTGACGCTTGAGGAGGATTCGGCCAAGAAAGATTGACATCTCATTTTCCCTTCACTCGTCAAAGGACCTCTTGGAACCTTGCTAGCACAAGGAGCACCAAGAGAGATAGCGACATCATCTTGTGTGTGACGACAAGGAGAAGATCTCGTTTGATCTTTGCTTCCAAGCCGCCATCAAGAAATGGCAATGGTATGGATCGAATCACCTCTTATGCATTCGGGTTTTCTTTAAGTTGATTATATAAGGTGCATGCGAGTCTTAGAGACCCTATCCGCTGCTTGAAATCTGAATATGCGCCATGCTGGGTTTCGCCCCCCTCTAGAAAGGGGTTCCAACACTTTGTGTTTATGATTTTTCTTTCCAACAGCTTGTTGTATCTAGCCTCCTGCATCTCATTCCTAAATATGATTTCATATGGGTTTCGTGGCTGAGACGACCTTGCAGGGGCATTCCCTTTTTCTTTTCGACTCCCTGTTTCTCTTTGACAAATTGACTTTGTTCTTGGCTTGCTTGTCAATAAGCTGAAAACTTACAATTTAATGGCAGCAAAACAATAATACAGTTCAATTCAAGTCAAATGGCATCCTATCGACATGTTCCAATATCATAAAAATAGGGCATAAATAGAGCACGTAATCTCAATCTCAATATCAATATGGCAGGTATGAATCATAGTTTCAGCATCATGAATAACACTAACCAAGTAAATATGAAGCGAAAATCAACTCATAACTCCAGCTCAAACTCAAAAAATCATCAAAACCGTGAATGAATAGTAACATTACCATGTTTCAACCTATTTCAGTTCAAATCATCGATCAAATCGACCCAAATTCTTTTCAAACAACAAGGGATTGAAAGTTCATCCTCTCATGAGTGAATTGAAACAAAAATCACTTAAAATAGTGGAGGATCGAGCGAGAACGAGCGAAAGGGGCGAAAATTGGTGAAAACTCACCAAATCGGAAAAATTGGAGAATCGGTTACCTAATCGACGATGAAAACTGAACGGAAGTGGTCGCTGGTGTCCACTGAAGGTCGGGGATGGTCGAAAATCCAAGGATGGCTTGAAAATGAGTGAGATCGAGGGTAAAAACCCTAAAAACGGTTCAGTTGAAACCCTAAATACGGCACAGGGCTCACGTGCCAGAAAACTGATTACGACAGTGTTATTTCTTACTGCACGGCCGTAATATCTCGACTACTTTCTGTTCGAAACTGGATGCAGAATATGATGACACCAAAATATATAGTATATTTCGTATCATTTGGATATCTTTTCATGCTATATTGAAGATCTTTTACTTGTTTTCATGCTAAAATTATCGAATACTGAAAAGTCTACTTCTATTTTGGTTTTTCATGGTTTTCAGGTAAAAAGGCACTATTTTTAGGCGTTTTCAAGCAAAATCAAATACATAGAAGTATTACCATCATCAAGAGGAGATCACCCAAAACATTTCACGCAAAATGGAGCAAGTCAGCAAATTACGGCAGTGCCGTAATCTATTTTACGGTACCATAATTCAAGACAGTACTGTAAAATCCGAGCCCTGCCGTATTTTGAAGAATTTCCAAACATAAAGTTTTTCCGATTTTACGGGACCGCCGTAAGCAATATTATGGTACCGTATTTCGGAGCGCTTCAGAACAGAAACTTCGCTCGATTTTACGGCACTACCGTAAGAAACTACATGGGCCGTAATTTCCAGACATTCGCGAATAGAGAGTTCAGCCGATTTTACGGCACTACCGTAAACCAGATTACGGTGCCGTAATTCCCGGACGACATCAGAACAGAAGACTCGAGCAATTGCGATCCACGCCGCTGCCTAGGGTTCCGCCGCCGCGCTCGATCCAGACGATCTCCGGCTGTGATTTTCATACTGAAGCTTCGTTTGAAGGAGGAGATAACGTGCCAGAAGTTTCAGACCGAAAGTGTTGGGGTATGCCCTTAAGGCTAATGTTTGAGGCCTTGGGATAGTAACAGTATCATGTATAAACTTTTTAGTTTATAAAGGCAATGGTTGTTATTCAGGTTGTTACCTTGTTTGCTGTGATAAGTGTACTTCTGAATAATGTCTCAAATGCTGTTCAGCTGGGCTGACATGCAGTAAAGTCCTTAGTCGATATATCTTGGTGAACATGAGACAGCCTTGATATGATTGAGACTAATATGTGTTCTAATCTTATAGGATGCTTCGAGCATGGAATAAGATGTAGACTCATGGGTACATTGGATGTACTGGACAGACCCTACTAGGATATTCAATTGCTTGTCACAATGTGAATAATCCTTGTATGTGTACAAGTGGCACATTTCCTTTGACTTGAGATCACTTGTGTTTCTAAATGATGATTGTCATTGTTTTGAGGTAGTTCAATATCATTTGAAACATAATGATTATAGACTATCTTGGATGGTGAGCTTGAGTCATGTTAGGGCACTAGTGATAGATATAGGAATGCCGTCTCCTTAATTGGAGTGTGATGTTCTAAAGGGGCCCCCTGGATGAGATGATTGAGAAAGTGTATGGCCATACCCAGATGACTGTGTTCATCTGATCTAATCATGCTCATCATATTGGAGTTACGAGCTTGACAGGCTTGTCCAATAAAGAACATCCAGTGGCAGAGGAAGCATGTATGCCTTGTGAGTTGGATTCTCACTTGTGCTGTGTTTTGGGTGTAGTCTTGGAAGACTCTTTTCTTTATATCGGGAGACAGTGATGTGTTGCTAGATACCCCTCACTGATCGTGATAACGTAAGTTATCGTTACCGACATTTAAAGAAAACCCTTAGGGTCGCACAATTTGATGATATGGCTTACTTAAGTCAGATCGTGTGGACTGAATTGTTTGGATTCAGTTTTAAAGGGATTTAATCTCTGATTGAAAGTGAGATCTGGTCTGATCATGTTTGATTGATTAGGGCTTGAGATCGGTAAGCTTCGATTGAGAGAATTGATGCTAGATTGGTGAGATCAAGAGCATCAAGAGATCAACGGTCAGATCTTAAGCCTTAGGGGTTTAATTTGATCTGGACTAAAGGCTTGGGCTGGTTTGATTTGGTCTTTGAACCAAATGCAATTGAACCATGGCTCGGTTCAAAGAGGAGCGATTGGTTCACTTGAAGTGAACGCATGATCGCATGAGAGTATGAGGCGAGTTTTTGGCTTGCTATTTTTAGAAGCCACGCTCCCACGTTCAACGAGAACGTTGCACTCGTCGCCTCTTTATGGCTCTCGCTCTCGTGTGGTGACAAGGCTACACAAAAAGAGGGGTGCAAGAGCTTCATCGACCAAGCCGCAAGAGATCTCATATCCTCCATACGAAGGACTCGTTGAAAATTTGCTAGCACAAAGTCGCCAAGGAAGTAGTCGCCTTCTCATTGTGTGCGTCATCTTTGGAGAAAAGGCATTTGCGTTTTTGCTTCCAAGGCACCATCCAGAAATGGCTATGGTATGAATTCTTATCATGAATACATGTTGTTAAAAGTAGATCATGTGACATGTTTTCGATCCTATGAAACCCTAGCATCCGCTGCCCATATTATGTTTGCGCCACTTTAGGGTTTCGCCCCCCTTTGATTTAGGGGGCTCTCAATTGGTATCAGAGCCATGTTTGATGCATGATTCATATGATTGCTTTATGTTATGTATTGTGATCCATGTTTGCGCAAGCTGAATAGATCTAGGGTTATCTTCATGCGAAAATTTTACATGCTTGTTGTGGCGCATGAATGATGCTTCTTTGGTTGCGCTTATGGGTTAGATCTATAGTTATGCGAAAGTTTCTGCATGTCGAAACTCAATATTTGTTTCCTTTAGTTGGCGCATGCTTTGGTTTTTCTGAAAAAACAAAACTCTTGCGCGACTCACATTAGATCTAACTAGCGCCTGCTTTAAACCCTTAGACGGGTTATTAGGGTTGAAGTCATCTTCTAAATAGATCCAAACAGTCTGATCAGACTATCTGACAGCCTAGATGGGTCGACCAGATAGCACCTTGGCACAAGCCTGAGGTGGCTATAGGTCGACTGCAGACGGCGTGTAGCGATGTCTGGTTGAGACACCCTATGAACGCACATGAGTTAGGCCCGGGGTCACACCCGCCTGCTAGACCTCATTATGGTCGTTCAGCCCTAGGCGCATGCATGGTTGACCATGTGGTCGACTCAAGTCAGTTAGGACTTGGTGCATGCAAGGGCAATGGATCTGACTAGATTGATGAGTGGATCCCTATTAATGGACCGTTGTAAGGCAGCAGGGCAAATAAGGAAATTAAAATTGATGCCAATGGGGTTTTTCAAAATTTTATTTTCCTAATTGGATCACATGATATTTGATGCCATTTGCTTGTTTATTTCATCTTATGTGGGCTGCCCGTTTAAATGTGTGCTGTGCTGGGGCCTGCGTGCCTGGAACTTAAATGTAAATTAATAGTTATTGTGATCTGCGCATCACATATTATTTAATTTATAAAATGTAATTGACCTACGTGTCAATCTTGTCTAGATAGATTAATTTGTAAGTTAATCAGACAAGAGCACAGAGTACACTTGGCAGAGGCGCTTGCAGCAGTGGCTAGACCAGGAAGGAGGTCTAGGGTTCGACTCTGGGACCAGGCGCATTTTCCCTGGTAGGCGCACCTGAGCTTCAGATGGCGCTTGGGCCCTGGTTTGGGCCAGATGAGCAGCAAAAGACCCATGAAGAAAAGCAAGTGAAGACTTAAGTTAATTAAGGTCTTACTTAGGCTATGGGCTTTTACCACATAAGATCCATGCTTTCTTTTATTGTTGTTTAAATAAGTAGAACAGCATGATTTATTTATCTTCTGCTATCACCATAGGAATTGCATGATAGTGAACAAGATAAAAGACCGTTAAAATCCAACACTAAAAATATCAAGCTCCTAAGCCTTCTGACGCGAAACCTCACTGTTCTGATTATCGTTGGAGCCGTGCTGTACCCACTCAGTGGGCACGTCCATCTATCTTCAAACGGTGCGTGATTACACCTGCGTGTTACAGAGAAGGGATTTATCGCTTCTCGTTGCTCAGCATAGCACGTGGTGGTCCAGGGAGTAGGTCGGGTCAGCTTGACCATGTAGGCTACATATGTGGCGCATATGGTAGCACATGGAGGCAGCCATCTGTGGGGTCAGAGACTGTGTTGTACCAACTCAGTTGGCACAGTCTGCTGGATTGCCCAGATGAAGGGGAATCGCACGGGTTGGCGATTGGCTGGGACAGCCTACCAGAGATTAGTGCTTGTACTCTCTGTGCATCTTATCTCGCCTGAGCGGGACGCGGAGACCAAGTATGAAATCTGGATCCCATCTCACTAAAAGGGTTCTACTCTTTCGGGCTGTTTTGCTGGATTTTTCAGCCAGATAAAATAGTGAGAAAAGAATCTTCCTTAAGTCCTGGATTGATTCTTACATTGATACTGACCTTGCTGTTCTTGCATTGTTGTAGATACCTGCAGCAACGAACACCACGAATTTCAATGTGCGATCCCTACTGGAACGCGAGAAGTTTGCTGGGCCGAACTTCTCAGACTGGTACGGACACCTTAAGATCGTTCTTAAGGCAGAGAGGAAACTGTATGTCCTCGAGACGGCGATACCGCCTCAACCCGCTCCGAACGCCGCAAGGGCGGTTCGTGAAGCTTATGAAAAGCATGTCAATGATAGCATTGATGTCGCTTGCCTGATGCTTGCGTCGATGATGCCACAGCTGCAGCGTCAGCATGAGGATATGTCGGCTATTGATATTATAGCGAACCTCAAGCTGTTGTATGCTGCACAGGCGAGGACTGAACGCTATAATCTGACAAAACTTTTCTTTCAGAGCAAACTGGCTGAAGGGAGTCCAGTGGGAGCTCATGTGCTCAAGATGATTGGGTACAAGGAGTCTCTAGAGAAACTGGGACATACCATCAATCAGGAGCTTGCTGTAGACATTATTCTGCAGTCTCTCCCGGCCTCTTTCGATGCGTTCATCATTAACTTTAATATGAACAAAATCGACTGTACTCCGGCAGAGCTGCTGAACATGCTCTTGACTACTGAGGAGACTCTGAAGGGAAAGCCTTCAACCTCTGTCTTGATGTTTCCTTCAAGGAACAAGAAGAAGGGGAAGAAGGGCAAAGCCCCAGTCAAGAACTACAACAAGGCTCTGAAGCAAAAGCTGAAGCGGTCAAAGGAATACAGATGTTTCCATTGTGGCCAACCAGGTCACTGGAAAAAGGACTGTAAAGCGCTCCAAGGAGTCAACAGGGGAAGCATTCCTTCTGGCTCAGGTATTTACGTGACGGAAGTCATGATTTCTTCTTCTTCTGTTTCATGGGTGTTGGACACTGCATGTGGAGTTCACATTTGTTCAAATGTACAGGAACTCAAGAGAAGAAGACAGGTGGGACAGCATGAGGTGGACCTACGAGTTGGAAACGGGGCACGGGTTGCTGCTGTTGCTGTAGGAGACTATTTTATCTCTTTGCCATCTGGACTTGTATTGGAACTAAACAATTGTTACTTTGTTCCCAGTATTACTAAAAATATTATCTCTATTCCTGCTCTTGTCAGGAAAGGGTTTTCCTTTGAATGCAATATTTCAAAGTGTGTTTTATCTTATGATAATATTGTTTATGCTACTGGTTCAATTAACAATGGGTTATTCATGTTGGATATGGAATGTTCTATACAGCAAATTGATAATAAGAAAGCCAAGAATGCTGATGAAAGCACCTTGCTATGGCATAGTCGTTTAGGCCATATTAACAAGAAGCGCATTAAGCGGTTGCATGATCATGGACTGCTGGGATCATTCTCCTATGAGGAGATTGATACATGCAAAGCTTGTTTAATGGGTAAAATGACGAAGTCACCTTTTCCTAACAAAGGTCAAAGGGCTTCAGGTTTACTTGACCTTATACACAGTGATGTGTGTGGGCCATTTAGTAAACATGCCAGAGGTGGCTATCAGTACTTCATTACCTTTACTGATGATTTCAGTAGATATGGGTATGTCTATCTTATGAGACATAAAAGTGAATCTTTTGACAAGTTCAAAGAGTTCAAAAATGAAGTACAGAATCAGCTAGGCCGAAATATCAAGGCACTTCGTACTGATCGAGGTGGAGAATACCTAAGTCGAGAGTTTACTGACTATATGAAGGAGTGTGGGATTATCTCACAGCTCACTCCGCCAAGAACACCGCAATGGAATGGTGTGTCCGAGAGGAGGAATAGAACGTTACTTGATATGGTTCATTCTATGATGAGTCAGGCTACTCTTCCTTACTCCTTTTGGGGTTTTGCACTGGAAACAGCTGCAAAAGTACTAAATCGAGTGCCATCCAAGGCAGTTTCAAAGACTCCATATGAGTTATGGTTTGGAAAACAGCCAAGCTTGACATTTATAAAGATCTGGGGATGCGAGGCTTATGTCAAAAAGCTCACCTCTGGGAAACTGGAGAGCAGATCTGAGAAATGCATCTTTGTCGGATACCCTAAGGAAACTAAGGGTTATTATTTCTACGATCCCAGAGAGAACAAGGTATTTGTTGCTCGGACGGCCATATTTCTTGAGAAGGAGTTTCTTCTGCAAGAGACCAGTGGGAGAGAAATAAAGCTGGATGAGAATCCAGAGGAAGGACAAAGTGGTCAAGTACAGTTGGATGAGCCTGAGCCGGTAGAACAGGTTACTGAACAACCTGAGGCTCAGATATCACGGGAACCGCGAAGATCGGGAAGGATTCATCGACAGCCTGAGCGCTATGACGGAGTCTACATCATTGATAATGATGAACCCCTTACTTATGCGGATGCGGTCAGTGGACCGGACTCAGCGAGATGGCTTGAGGCTATGCGCGCCGAGATGGACTCCATGTCAGATAACCAAGTCTGGGATTTGGTTGATCCGCCTCCGGGAGTTATCCCTATAGGCTGTAAATGGATCTTCAAGAAGAAGATTGACATGGATGGTAACGTAGTTACCTATAAAGGCAGGCTAGTTGCGAAAGGTTTCAAACAAATCTACGGGATAGATTATGATGAAACTTTCTCACCTGTAGCTATGTTCAAGTCTATTCGGATTCTTTTCGCGATAGCAGCATATTATGATGAGATCTGGCAGATGGATGTGAAGACGGCTTTCCTTAATGGAAATCTAGATGAGGATGTGTATATGACACAACCAGAAGGTTTCACTAATCCATCAGATTGTCATAAGATATGCAAGTTAAAGAAGTCCATTTATGGACTTAAACAAGCATCTAGAAGCTGGAATATTCGTTTTGATGAATCAATCAGTGAGTTTGGTTTCATCAAGAACGAGGATGACCCGTGTGTATATAAGAGGTTTAGTGGGAGCGTGATTACTTTCCTAGTCCTCTACGTCGATGATATCTTGATCATTGGAAACGATATTCCTGAAATGCATGCGGTTAAGGCATGGTTAAGGAAATGTTTTCAGATGAAAGATCTTGGAGAAGCAGCCTATGTATTAGGTGTGAAGATCTACAGGGATAGATCTAAGAGGCTTCTCGGGCTGTGCCAGAGTACTTACATCGATAAAGTCCTGGAGAGATTTCATTTAGAGAATTCTAAAAGAGGATATCTTCCAGTCAGACATGGTCTGAATCTTTCAAAGAGTCAGTGTCCACAAACACAGACTGAGAAAGATGAAATGGACAAAACGCCTTATGCTTCGGCTATTGGGTCCATTATGTATGCGATGTTGTGTACTCGCCCAGACGTCGCTTACGGGTTAAGCGTGACCAGTCGGTTCCAAAGTAATCCAGGAATGGCGCACTGGATTGCGGTCAAGAACATTTTAAAATATCTGCGGAGGACCAAAGATATGTTCTTGGTGTATGGTGGTCAGGAAGAACTCAGTATAGAAGGATATACTGACGCTTCGTTCCAGTCTGACCAGGATGATTTCCGATCGCAATCAGGCTATATTTTTAGCTTGAATGGAGGTGCAGTGGTGTGGAAAAGTTTCAAATAGTCAATCGTTGCTGATTCCACAACAGAAGCCGAGTATGTTGCAGCCTCAAAAGCATCCAAGGAGGCAGTGTGGATTCGTAAGTTCGTTCAAGAACTTGGTGTTGTTCTTTCGAGTGCAGATCCTTTGGTTATCTTCTGTGATAACACTGGAGCAATTGCACAAGCAAAGGAACCACGGTCGCACCAGAAGTCCAAGCACATACAGAGACGGTTTCACTTGATCAGGGAGATCATAGATCGTGGCGAGATCAAAGTTTGCAAGGTTCATACAGATGACAATCTTGTTGGGGTATGCCCTTAAGGCTAATGTTTGAGGCCTTTGGGATTGCAATAAGTATCATGTAATAAACTCTTGTGTTTATAAAGGCATGGTTATTATTCAGGTTGTTACCTTGTCTGCTGTAATAAGTGTACTTCTGAATAATGTCTCAAAGCTGTTCAGCTAGGCTGACAGGCTATATGTCCTTAGTCGAGATATCTTGGTGAACCTGAGACAGCCTTGATATGATTGAGACTAATATGTGTGCTAATCTTATAGGATGCTTCGAGCATGGAATAAGATGTAGACTCATGGGTACATTGGATGTACTGGACAGACCCTACTGGGATATTCCATTGCTTGTCACAATGTGAATGATCCTTGTAAGCAGCAAGTGGCACATGTCCTTTGACTTGAGATCACTTGTGTTTCTAAATGAT
Source organism: Costus lasius (assembly GCA_027563935.2). Lineage (NCBI taxonomy): Eukaryota > Viridiplantae > Streptophyta > Magnoliopsida > Zingiberales > Costaceae > Costus > Costus lasius. Next base: position 55,055,691 of record CM050454.1, on the reverse strand, counting down.
GATTGTCATTGTTTTGAGGTAGTTCAATATCATTTGAAACATAATGATTATAGACTATCTTGGATGGTGAGCTTGAGTCAGGTTAGGGCACTTGTGATAGATAAAGGATTGCCGTCTCCTTGTTTAAGGAGTGTGATGTTCTAAAGGGCCCCCCTATATGAGATGATTGAGATAGTGTATGGCCATACCCAGATGACTGTGTTCATCTGATCTAATCATGCTCATCGTATTGGAGTTACAGGCTTGACATGCTTGTCCAATAAGAACATCCAGTGGCAAAGGAAACATGCATGCCTCGTGAGTTTGATTCACACTTGTGCCATGGTTTGGGTGTAGTCTTGGAAGACTCTTTCCTTTATATCGGGAGACAGTGATGTGTTGCTAGATACCCCTCACTGATCGTGATAACAAAAGTTATCGTTACCGACATTTAAAGGAAACCCTTAGGGTCGCACAATTTGGTGATATGGCTTGCTTAAGTCAGATCGTGTGGACTGAATTGTTTCGGTTCAGTTTAAAGGGATTTAATCTCTGATTGTAAGTGAGATCTGGTCTGATCATGTTTGATTGATTAGGGCTTTAGATCGGTAAGCTTCGATCGAGAGAGATGATGCTAGATCGATGCGATCAGAAGCGTCAGATGATGAATGGTCAGATCTTGGACTTTGGGGTCTAATTTGATCTAGACTTAATGCTTGGGCTGATTTGGTTTCGCTATTGAACCAAGAGTATTGAACCGGCTCATGGGTTGAGCGCATGGTTCAAGAGGGAGAAGGAGTTGCGTTTGGTTCATGGAGACATGAACGCATGAACGCATACTCTTAATGGTTGCCATTTTTGGAAAGTTCCAAAATGAAAACGCATATGCGTTCATGGCTTGAAGTCTCCCTAATGTTTTTCGGTTACACCTCTCTCTTGTTTTTTCGGTGGAAACGATTTTTTGCTCTCGAGCAAGTGAGGGTGTTGACGAGAAGTGGAGGAACCGGCCAAGCAAAAGGAAGTCTTCATCTCTTCCCTACACTCGATCATTGACATCTTGGCACTTTTGCTAGCACAAGAGGTGCGCAAGTTGGGAGTCTTCATCGCCTTTGTGTGTGAACTTTTGGAGGAGATCAAAGTTTCTCTCTTCTTCCAAGCCGACCTCCAATCTATGGCTATGGTATAGATCTAAACTCATAGCTTCAAGTTGATCATATGGTTGTCATATACGATCTTTTAGAAACCCTCTTTCCGTCATGCATGCTAGATGCGCATGTTTAGGGTTTCACCCCCTTAATAAGGGTTTCTTTCAATTGGTATCAGAGCTAGGCTTTCGATATGATCTATATGATTGCTTTGAAGTGTTTGTGATCCATACATGTTGCGCTTACTTGATGCTTTGTTTTCATGATGCATGGTTTACATTGGCTATGTTTGCGCTTGTATCATGGTTACATGAAGTTTGCGCTCCCCCTTGAAGGGGACTCCCCTTAGATCTAAGGGTTATCAATATGCTTGATATGAGATATATCTTATGTTCTCAAGTGAAGCATGTTGTTTTGTTTGTTTGCGCATGTTCTAGATGTTTTATAAAACTTACATCTTGCGCGCCTACTTAGATCTAAGGTGCCCCTACTATAAATCCTTAGATGGGTTGATGGGGTTGAAAGCATCTTCTAGGTTAGATCCAACTAGTCTGATCAGACCATCTGACAGCCTAGATGGGTTGACCAGATAGCACCTGTGCGCAAGCACGAGGTGGCTATAGGTCGACTGCATCCAGGGCGTGTAGCGAGGTCTGGTTGAGACAACTACTGAACACACATGAGTTAAGCCCGGGGTCACACCCGCTTGCCAAAACTCATGAGGGTGGTTCAGCCCTTGGCGCATGCATGGTTGACCATTAGGTCAACACGGGTCAGTTAGGACTCGGTGCATGCAAGGGCAGAGGATCTGACTAGATGGATGAGTGGATCCCTATCAATGGACCATTGTAAGGTTGTAGAGCACATAAGGAAATTAAAATTGATACCATGGGGTTTTTCAAAATTTAATTTCATGAATGGATCACATGTTGTTTTGATACCATATGCTTGTTTATTTAATCTTATGTGGGTTGCCCTAATGTGTGCTGTGCTGGGGCCTGCGTGCCTGGTAAATTACAAGTTAATATTATTGTGATCTGCGAATCACATTTTTTTATTAATTTATTGTATAATTGACCTGCGAGTCAAAGCTTGTCTAGATAGATCAAAATGTTTTTGATTAGACAAGAGCATAAAGGCACACATCCTAGATGGGCATTCACATGGTGGCGCACCTGAGGTGCTCTTGGCGCTAGGGCCCTGGGTTGGACCAGATGAGATGCAAAAGAGCTCAAGTGAAGACTTAAGTAAAATTAAGGTCTTTCTAGGGTTCATGGGCTTTTACCACATAAGATCATGCTTTCTATTTATTGCTTATATAATTAGAATTGCATGTGTTTATCTTCTGCTATAGCCATAGGATATGCCTGATAGTAAGAAGATAAAAGACCGTTAAAATCCAACGCTAATATATCAAGCACGTAATGCCTTCTGACGCGAAACCTCACTGTTCTGACTATCGTTGGAGCCGTGTTGAACCCACTCAGTGGGCACGTCCATCTATCTTCAGACGGTGCGGGATTACACCTGTGTGTTACAGAGTAGGGATTTATCCCTTCTCGTTGCTCAGCATAGCACGTGGTGGTCCAGGGAGTAGGTCAGGTCAGCTTGACCATGTAGGCTACATATGTGGCGCATATGGTAGCACATGGAGGCAGCCATCTGTGGGATCAGAGACTGTGTTGTACCAACTCAGTTGGCATAGTCTGCTGGATTGCCCAGATGAAGGGGAATCGCACAGGTTGGCGATTGGCTGGGACAGCCTACCAGAAATTAGTGCTTGTCATCTCTGTGCATCTTATCTCGCCTGAGCGGGACGCGGATACCAAGTATGAAATCTGGATCCCATCTCACTAAAAGAGTGTTACTCTTTCGGACTGTTTACTAGATTTTTCAGTCAGACAAAATAGTGAGAAAAGAATCTTTCTTAAGTCCTGGATTGATTCTGAACATTGATACTAACCTTGCTGTTCTTGCATTGTTGTAGATAACTGCAGCAACGAACACCATGAGCTTCAATGTGCGATCCCTACTGGAAAGGGAGAAGTTTGCTGGGCCGAACTTCTCTGACTGGTTCGGACACCTTAAGATCGTTCTTAAGGCAGAGAGGAAACTGTATGTCCTCGAGACGGCGATACCGCCGCAGCCCGCTCCGAACGCCGCAAGGGCGGTTCGGGATGCCTATGAAAAGCACGTCAATGATAGCATTGATGTCGCTTGCCTGATGCTAGCGTCTATGACGCCACCGCTGCAGCGTCAGCATGAGGATATGTCGGCTATAGAGATTATAGCGAACCTCAAGATGCTGTATGCTGCACAGGCGAGGACAGAACGCTATAATCTGACAAAGCTCTTCTTTCAGAGCAAACTGGCTGAGGGGAGCCCAGTGGGAGCTCACGTGCTCAAGATGATTGGGCACAAGGAGGCTCTGGAGAAACTGGGGCATACCGTCAACCAGGAGCTTGCTGTTGATATTATTCTGCAGTCTCTCCCGCCCTCTTTCGATGCGTTCATCATTAATTTTAATATGAACAAAATCGATTATACGCCGGCAGAGCTGCTGAATATGCTCTTGACAACTGAGGAAACTCTGAAGGGAAAGCCTTCAACCTCTGTCTTAATGGTTCCTTCTAGGAACAAGAAGAAGGGGAAGAAGGGCAAGGCCCCTGTCAAGAATTACAGCAAGGCTCTGAAACAGAAGGTGAAGCGGTCGAAGGATAACAGGTGTTTCCACTGTGGCCAGCTGGGTCACTGGAAAAAGGACTGTAAAGCGCTCCAAGGAGATAAGAGGGGAAGCATTGCTTCTGGCTCAGGTATATATGTGACTGAGGTCATGTTATCTTCTTCTTCTATTTCATGGGTGTTGGACACTGCATGTGGAGTTCACATTTGTTCAAATGTACAGGAACTCAAGAGAAGAAGGCAGGTGGGACAACATGAGGTAGACCTACGAGTTGGAAACGGGGCACGGGTTGCTGCTGTTGCTGTAGGAGACTATTTCATTTCTTTACCATCTGGCATTGTATTGGAATTAAACAATTGTTATTTTGTACCAAGTATCACGAAGAATATTATCTCTATTCCTGCTCTTGTCAGGAAAGGATTTGCCTTTGAATGCAAAATTTCAAAGTGTGTTTTATCTTATGATAATATTGTGTATGCAACTGGTTCAATCAACAATGGGTTATTCATGTTGGACATGGAATATTCTATACAAAACATTGATAATAAGAAAGCCAAGTATGCTGATGACAGCACCTTGCTATGGCATAGTCGTTTAGGCCATATAAACGAGAAGCGCATTAAGCGGTTGCATGATAATGGACTGCTGGGATCATTCTCCTATAAGGAGATTGATACATGCAAAGCTTGTTTAATGGGTAAAATGACGAAGTCACCTTTTTCTAAGAAAGGTCAAAGGGCTTCAGGTTTACTTGACCTTATACACAGTGATGTGTGTGGGCCGTTTAGTAAACATGCCAGAGGTGGCTATCAGTACTTCATTACCTTTACTGATGATTTCAGTAGGTATGGGTATGTCTATTTAATGAGACATAAAAGTGAATCTTTTGACAAGTTCAAAGAGTTCAAGAATGAAGTACAAAATCAGCTAGGCCGAAATATCAAGGCACTTCGTTCTGATCGAGGTGGAGAATACCTAAGTCATGCGTTTACTAACTATCTGAAGGAGTGTGGGATTATCTCACAGCTCACTCCACCAGGAACACCGCAATGGAATGGTGTGTCCGAGAGGAGAAATAGAACGTTACTTGATATGGTTCGTTCTATGATGAGTCAGGCTACACTTCCATACTCCTTTTGGGGTTTTGCACTGGAAACAGCTGCAAAGGTACTAAACCGAGTGCCATCTAAGGCAGTTTCAATGACGCCATATGAATTATGGTATGGGAAACAGCCAAGCTTGACATTTATCAGGATCTGGGGTTGCGAGGCTTATGTCAAAAAGCTCGCCTCTGGGAAACTAGAGAGCAGATCTGACAAATGCATCTTTGTCGGTTACCCTAAGGAAACTAAGGGTTATTATTTCTACGATCCCAAGGAGAACAAAGTTTTTGTTGCTCGGTACGGCCATATTCCTTGAGAAGGAGTTTCTTCTGCAAGAGGCCAGTGGGAGAGAAATAAAGCTGGATGAAAATCCAGAGGAAGGACAAAGTAGTCAAGCACAGTTGGATGAGCCTGAGCCGGTAGATCAGGTTATTGAACAACCTGAGGCTCAGATAACACGGGAACCGCGAAGATCGGGAAGGATCCGTCGACAGCCTGAGCGCTATGACGGAGTCTACATCATTGATAATGATGAACCCCTAACTTATGCGGATGCGGTCAGTGGACCGGAGTCAGCTAGATGGCTTGATGCTATGCGAGCCGAGATGGACTCCATGTCAGATAACCAAGTCTGGGATTTGGTTGATCCGCCTCCGGGAGTAATCCCTATAGGCTGTAAATGGATCTTCAAGAAGAAGATTGACATGGATGGTAACGTGGTTACCTATAAAGGCAGGCTAGTTGCGAAAGGTTTCAAACAAATCTACGGGATAGATTATGATGAAACTTTCTCACCTGTAGCTATGTTCAAGTCTATTCGGATTCTTTTCGCGATAGCAGCATATTATGATTATGAGATCTGGCAGATGGATGTGAAAACAGCTTTCCTTAATGGAAATCTGGATGAGGATGTGTATATGACACAACCTGAGGGTTTCACTAATCCAGCAGATCGTCATAAAATATGCAAGTTAAAGAAATCTATTTATGGATTGAAACAAGCATCTAGGAGCTGGAATATTCGTTTTGATGAATCAATCTCTGAGTTTGGTTTCATCAAGAACGAGGATGACCCGTGTGTTTATAAGAGGTTTAGTGGGAGCGTAATTACATTCCTAATCCTCTACGTCGATGATATCTTAATCATTGGAAATGATATTCCTGAACTGCATGCTGTTAAAGCATGGTTAGGAAAATGTTTCCAGATGAAAGATCTAGGAGAAGCAGCCTATGTGTTAGGTGTAAAGATCTATAGGGATAGATCTAAGAGGCTTCTCGGGCTGTGCTAGAGTACTTACATCGATAAGGTCCTGGAGAGATTCCATTTAGAGAATTCTAAACGTGGATATCTTCCAGTCAGACATGGTCTGAATCTTTCGAAGAGTCAGTGTCCACAAACACAGACTGAGAAAGATGAAATGGACAATACGCCTTATGCTTCGGCTATTGGGTCCATCATGTATGCGATGTTGTGTACTCGCCCAGACGTCGCTTACGGGTTAAGCGTGACCAGTCGATTCCAAAGTAATCCAGGTATGGCGCACTGGATTGCAGTCAAGAACATTATAAAATATCTGCGGAGGACCAAAGATATGTTCTTGATATATGGTGGTCAGGAAGAACTCAGTATAGAGGGATATACTGACGCTTCGTTCCAGACGGACCAGGATGATTTCCGATCGCAATCAGGCTATGTTTTTAGCTTGAATGGAGGTGCTGTGGTGTGGAAGAGTTTCAAACAGTCAACTGTTGCTGATTCCACAACAGAAGCCGAGTATGTTGCAGCCTCGGAAGCATCCAAGGAGGCAGTGTGGATTCGTAAGTTCGTGAGAGAACTTGGTGTCGTTCCTTCGAGTGCTGATCCTTTGGTTATCTTCTGTGATAACACTGGAGCAATCGCACAAGCAAAGGAACCACGGTCGCACCAGAAGTCCAAGCACATACAGAGACGGTTTCACTTGATCCGGGAGATCATTGATCGAGGCGAGATCAAAATATGCAAGGTTCATACAGATGACAATCTGGCAGACCCGCTTACCAAGCCTCTGGCGCAGCAGAAGCATGAGCAGCACTGTAATAATATGGGTTTGAGATTTCTCAACCATTAGATTAAGTGCAAGTGGGAGATTGTTGGGGTATGCCCTTAAGGCTAATGTTTGAGGCCTTTGGGATTGCAATAAGTATCATGTAATAAACTCTTGTGTTTATAAAGGCATGGTTATTATTCAGGTTGTTACCTTGTCTGCTGTAATAAGTGTACTTCTGAATAATGTCTCAAAGCTGTTCAGCTAGGCTGACAGGCTATATGTCCTTAGTCGAGATATCTTGGTGAACCTGAGACAGCCTTGATATGATTGAGACTAATATGTGTGCTAATCTTATAGGATGCTTCGAGCATGGAATAAGATGTAGACTCATGGGTACATTGGATGTACTGGACAGACCCTACTGGGATATTCCATTGCTTGTCACAATGTGAATGATCCTTGTAAGCAGCAAGTGGCACATGTCCTTTGACTTGAGATCACTTGTGTTTCTAAATGATGATTGTCATTGTTTTGAGGTAGTTCAATATCATTTGAAACATAATGATTATAGACTATCTTGGATGGTGAGCTTGAGTCAGGTTAGGGCACTTGTGATAGATAAAGGATTGCCGTCTCCTTGTTTAAGGAGTGTGATGTTCTAAAGGGCCCCCCTATATGAGATGATTGAGATAGTGTATGGCCATACCCAGATGACTGTGTTCATCTGATCTAATCATGCTCATCGTATTGGAGTTACAGGCTTGACATGCTTGTCCAATAAGAACATCCAGTGGCAAAGGAAACATGCATGCCTCGTGAGTTTGATTCACACTTGTGCCATGGTTTGGGTGTAGTCTTGGAAGACTCTTTCCTTTATATCGGGAGACAGTGATGTGTTGCTAGATACCCCTCACTGATCGTGATAACGAAAGTTATCGTTACCGACATTTAAAGGAAACCCTTAGGGTCGCACAATTTGGTGATATGGCTTGCTTAAGTCAGATCGTGTGGACTGAATTGTTTCGGTTCAGTTTAAAGGGATTTAATCTCTGATTGTAAGTGAGATCTGGTCTGATCATGTTTGATTGATTAGGGCTTTAGATCGGTAAGCTTCGATCGAGAGAGATGATGCTAGATCGATGCGATCAGAAGCGTCAGATGATGAATGGTCAGATCTTGGACTTTGGGGTCTAATTTGATCTAGACTTAATGCTTGGGCTGATTTGGTTTCGCTATTGAACCAAGAGTATTGAACCGGCTCATGGGTTGAGCGCATGGTTCAAGAGGGAGAAGGAGTTGCGTTTGGTTCATGGAGACATGAACGCATGAACGCATACTCTTAATGGTTGCCATTTTTGGAAAGTTCCAAAATGAAAACGCATATGCGTTCATGGCTTGAAGTCTCCCTAATGTTTTTCGGTTACACCTCTCTCTTGTTTTTTCGGTGGAAACGATTTTTTGCTCTCGAGCAAGTGAGGGTGTTGACGAGAAGTGGAGGAACCGGCCAAGCAAAAGGAAGTCTTCATCTCTTCCCTACACTCGATCATTGACATCTTGGCACTTTTGCTAGCACAAGAGGTGCGCAAGTTGGGAGTCTTCATCGCCTTTGTGTGTGAACTTTTGGAGGAGATCAAAGTTGCTCTCTTCTTCCAAGCCGACCTCCAATCTATGGCTATGGTATAGATCTAAACTCATAGCTTCAAGTTGATCATATGGTTGTCATATACGATCTTTTAGAAACCCTCTTTCCGTCATGCATGCTAGATGCGCATGTTTAGGGTTTCACCCCCTTAATAAGGGTTTCTTTCAAATCTAGCAGACCCGCTTACCAAGCCTCTGGCGCAGCAGAAGCATGAGAAGCACTGTAATAATATGGGTTTGAGATTTCTCAACCATTAGATTAAGTACAAGTGGGAGATTGTAGGGGTATGCCCTTAAGGCTAATGTTTGAGGCCTTGGGATAGCAACAGTATCATGTATAAACTTTTTAGTTTATAAAGGCAATGGTTGTTATTCAGGTTGTTACCTTGTCTGCTGTAATAAGTGTACTTCTGAATAATGTCTCAAATGCTGTTCAGCTGGGCTGACATGCAGTAAAGTCCTTAGTCGATATATCTTGGTGAACATGAGACAGCCTTGATATGATTGAGACTAATATGTGTTCTAATCTTATAGGATGCTTCGAGCATGGAATAAGATGTAGACTCATGGGTACATTGGATGTACTGGACAGACCCTACTAGGATATTCAATTGCTTGTCACAATGTGAATAATCCTTGTATGTGTACAAGTGGCACATTTCCTTTGACTTGAGATCACTTGTGTTTCTAAATGATGATTGTCATTGTTTTGAGGTAGTTCAATATCATTTGAAACATAATGATTATAGACTATCTTGGATGGTGAGCTTGAGTCATGTTAGGGCACTAGTGATAGATATAGGAATGCCGTCTCCTTAATTGGAGTGTGATGTTCTAAAGGGGCCCCCTGGATGAGATGATTGAGAAAGTGTATGGCCATACCCAGATGACTGTGTTCATCTGATCTAATCATGCTCATCATATTGGAGTTACGAGCTTGACAGGCTTGTCCAATAAAGAACATCCAGTGGCAGAGGAAGCATGTATGCCTTGTGAGTTGGATTCACACTTGTGCTGTGTTTTGGGTGTAGTCTTGGAACACTCTTTGCTTTATATCGGGAGACAGTGATGTGTTGCTAGATACCCCTCACTGATCGTGATAACGTAAGTTATCGTTACCGACATTTAAAGAAAACCCTTAGGGTCGCACAATTTGATGATATGGCTTACTTAAGTCAGATCGTGTGGACTGAATTGTTTGGATTCAGTTTTAAAGGGATTTAATCTCTGATTGAAAGTGAGATCTGGTTTGATCATGTTTTATTGATTAGGGCTTGAGATTGGTAAGCTTCGATTGAGAGAATTGATGCTAGATTGGTGAGATCAAGAGCATCAAGAGATCAACGGTCAGATCTTAAGCCTTAGGGGTTTAATTTGATCTGGACTAAAGGCTTGGGCTGGTTTGATTTGGTCTTTGAACCAAATGCAATTGAACCATGGCTCGGTTCAAAGAGGAGCGATTGGTTCACTTGAAGTGAACGCATGATCGCATGAGAGTATGAGGCGAGTTTTTGGCTTGCTATTTTTAGAAGCCACGCTCCCACGTTCAACGAGAACGTTGCACTCGTCGCCTCTTTATGGCTCTCGCTCTCGTGTGGTGACAAGGCTACACAAAAAGAGGGGTGCAAGAGCTTCATCGACCTAGCCGCAAGAGATCTCATATCCTCCATACGAAGGACTCCTTGAAAATTTGCTAGCACAAAGTCGCCAAGGAAGTAGTCGCCTTCTCATTGTGTGCGTCATCTTTGGAGAAAAGGCATTTGCGTTTTTTCTTCCAAGGCGCCATCCAGAAATGGCTATGGTATGAATTCTTATCATGAATACATGTTGTTAAAAGTTGATCATGTGACATGTTTTCGATCCTATGAAACCCTAGCATCCGCTGCCCATATTATGTTTGCGCCACTTTAGGGTTTCGCCCCCCTTAGATTTAGGGGGCTCTCAGAAAGGAGATTGATCGGAAGAGAAATCGAAGAAAAAGGAGTCGCCGACACTGTTCATCGACGGTTCTTTTCAAATTACAGCTGTGAAATACTTCACAGCTGTGCTGTATTTTCTGAACTTCTCTTTTCCTTTGATTTTTGATCTTCTGAAACCATGAGTCATTGTAATTCCTTCATGATGATAGCTTAAACTACTTTTGGGACAAGGGGGAGTAATTCACTTAATTTCCAATGACTATATGACTATTTTTTTTTCACTATTTCGTTGAGTTTAATCTTAGCATGATGATTTTGCTCATGTGATAATTGTGCTTAGACTCTCTACAAGTTCATGTTAGTAATTATGTTTTTAGAGTTTTCGTAATGAGACTGAAAGGTGATTTGCTTGAGAACTTGGAACCCTAGAGTTGCATGTTAGGATCCCTTCCTTAGGTTAGATCTAATTTGATCTATTCTAGTAGATTAATTGTCATGATTATAACATGAACCTATAGATCGAGTCTATTTGTCAAACGTGGAGATCTTGTGCGAAAGCAAGGATCGGAACGTTGGAGATCCATGAGTAAAACTAGTGTAGAGACTCGGATGCACGAAAGTGATCCTTGAGACTCCACTAGAGATTATCAACCTAGAATTCGGATGTTGGGGTATGCCCTTAAGGCTAATGTTTGAGGCCTTGGGATTCTTTCAGTATCATGTATAAACTCTTATGTTTATAAAGGCAATGGTTGTTATTCAGTTTGTTACATTGTCTGCTGCAATAAGTGTACTTATGAATAATGTCTCAATGCTGTTCAGCTTGGCTGACATGCTGTAATGTCCTTAGTCGAGATATCTTGGTGAACATGAGACAGCCTTGATATGATTGAGACTAATATGTGTTCTAATCTTATAGGATGCTTCGAGCATGGAATAAGATGTAGACTCATGGGTACATTGGATGTACTGGACAGACCCTACTAGGATATTCAATTGCTTGTCACAATGTGAATAATCCTTGTTTGCAACAAGTGGCACATGTCCTCTGACTTGAGATCACTTGTGTTTCTAAATGATGATTGTCATTGTTTTGAGGTAGTTCAATATCATTTGAAACATAATGGTTATAGACTATCTTGGATAATGATCATGAGTCAGGTTAGGACACTAGTGATAGATATAGGATTGTCGTCTCCTTGTTTAAGGAGTGTGATATTCTAAAGGGGCCCCCCTGGATGAGATGATTGAGAAAGTGTATGGCCATACCCAGGTGACTATGTTCATCTGATCTAATCATGCTCATCATATTGGAGCTACAAGCTTGACACGCTTGTCCAATAAGAACATCCAGTGGCAAAGGAAACATGTATGCCTTGTGAAGTGGATTCACACTTGTGCTGTGGTTTGGGTGTAGTCTTGGAAGACTCTTTCCTTTATATCGGGAGACAGTGATGTGTTGCTAGATACCCCTCACTGATCGTGATAACGTAAGTTACCGTTACCGACATTTAATGGAAACCCTCAGGGTCGCACAATTTGATGATATGGCTTACTTAAGTCAGATCGTGTGGACTGAATTGTTTGGGTTCAGTTTAAAGGGATTTGGACTCTGATTGTAAGTGAGATCTCGTCTGATCATGTTTGATTGATTAGGGCTTAAGATCGGTAAGCTTCGATCGAGAGAATTGATGCTAGATCGGTGAGATCAAGAGCATCAAGAGATGAACGGTTAGATCTTGAACCATTTGGTTCAATGAGATCTAGACCATGGCTTGGGCTGGTTTGATTTGGTTTATGAACCAAAATCAATTGGAACGATTTGGCATGAACTGGTTCACATGGGTGAACGTTTGGTTCAATGCTTGTAGGCGTTTTGGTTGGTTTGTGGGCGCATGGCTTCATGTCTTCTATTTTTGGAATGTCATAATTAGCCACTCCCCTCAACGCCAAATAACGTCTCAACGTTCGCCTCTTCTCATCCCAACGCTTCTCTTTCGGTGTAGAGAGTTTTTGACGAAAGGAGAAGGAAGTTGAGCCTCGCCAAGCTTGATCTCTCATCATCCTCACGCGACAAGGACCCTTTGAAGCGCTTTGCTAGCACAAAGGATTCAAAGGAGCAAGCCATCTTCGTTTGTTGTGTGCGTCACCTTTGGAGAAGGAGCATTTGCGTCTTTGCTTCCAAGGCACCATCCAATCGATGGCATTGGTATGATCTCCTTCTTGATCTAATCAATCTATACAAGTTGATCATATGAGCATATATGCGATCTTGTTGTTGAAACCCTAGCAAATTATCATGCGCCCCCTTAGGGTTTCGCCCCTCCCCTTGTATTAGGGGACCTTCAATTGGTATCAGAGGTAGGATCTTATATGATTCATATGATTGCTTATTCTGATCCATGTTTGCGCTTATGAATTGATCTATGATTCTATGCTTTATCACATGCGAAAGTTCATGATAGGTTTCTCATCATGCGAAAATACTTGATGAATGTATTTTACTTGTGGCGCATGTATGAGGTTTTCTTGTTGTCGCATGTATGATGTTTGGCGCTTGTTGTTGTACTTTTTGCTGCTCAAAAACTTGTTAACTTGCGCGCCTCATTAGATCTAAGATGCGCCTACTGTAAACCCTTAGACGGGTTGATGGGGTTGAAGTCATCTTCTAGGTAGGATCCAACCAGTCTGATCAGACCATCTGACAGCCTAGATGGGTCGACCAGATGGCACCTGTGCGCAAGCACGAGGTGGCTATAGGTCGACTGCAAACAGGCGTGTAGCGAGGTCTGGTTGAGACAACCAGTGAACGCACATGAGTTAGGCCCGGGGTCATACCCGCTTGCCAGAACTCATGAGGTCGTTCAGCCCTTGGCGCATGCATGGTTGACCATTTGGTCGATTCAAGTCAGTTAGGACTTGGTGCATGCAAGGGCAGTGGATCTAACTAGACATGATGAGTGGATCCCTATTAATGGACCGTTGTAAGGTAGTAGGGCTCATAAGACAAATAAAATTGATTCCAATGGGATTTTGAAAATTCTATTTGTTTGATGAATCACATGTTGATTGGATGCCATGATGCTTGTCTATTTCATCTTATGTGGGCTGCCCGTTTTAATGTGTGCTGTGCTGGGGCCTGCGTGCCTGGATTTAAAAAAATGTAAATTATTATATTTGTGATCTGCGCATCACATTTTAATTAATTTATTGTGTAATTGACCTGCGTGTCAATCTTGTCTAGATAGATTAAATTGTAATTTAATCAGACAAGAGCACTGAGCACACTTGGCAGAGGCGCATGCAGCAGAGGCTTGACCAGGTGGGAGGTCTAGGGTTCGACCCTATGACAGGCGCATTTACCTGGTGGGCGCACCTGAGCTGCAGAGGGCGCTTGGGCCCTGGGTTGGGCCAGATAAGATGCAAAAGACCCATGGAGAGCTCAAGTGAAGACTTAAAGTTAAATTAAGGTCTTACTTAGGGTTAATGGGCTTTTACCACATAAGATCAGCATGCTTTCTATTTATTGTTTAAATAATTAGAATTGCATGATTTATTTATCTTCTGCTATCACCATAGGGATTTGCATGATAGTTAAGAAGATAAAAGACCGTTAAAATCCAACGCTAAATATCAAGCTCGTAAGCCTTCTGACGCGAAACCTCACTGTTCTGACTATCGTTGGGGCCGTGTTGTACCCACTCAGTGGGCACGCCCATCTATCTTCAGACGGTGTGCGATTACACCTGCGTGTTACAGGGAAGGGATTTATCGCTTCTCGTTGCTCAGCATAGCACGTGGTGGTCCAGGGAGTAGGCCGGGTCAGCTTGACCATATAGGCTACATACTGAGCATATGCTAGCTATATGGAGGCAGCCATCTGTGGGATCAGAGACTGTGTTGTACCAACTCAGTTGGCACAGTCGGCTGGATTGCCCAGATGAAGGGGAATCGCACGGGTTGGCGATTGGCAGGGACTGCCTACCAGAAATTAGTGCTTGTACTCTCTGTGCATCTTATCTCGCCTGAGCGGGACGCGGAGACCAAGTATGAAATCTGGATCCCATCTCACTAAAAGAGTCTTACTCTTTCGGACTGTTTTTATGGATTTTTCAGTGAGATAAAATAGTGAGAAAAGAATCATTCTTAAGTCCTGGATTGATTCTAAACATTGATACTGACCTTGCTGTTCTTGCATTGTTGTAGATTCCTGCAGCAACGAACACCATGAGCTTCAATGTGCGATCCCTACTGGAAAGGGAGAAGTTTGTTGGGCCAAACTTCTCAGACTGGTACGGACACCTTATGATTGTTCTTAAGGCTGAGAGGAAACTGTATGTCCTCGAGACGGCTATACCGCCTCAACCCGCTCCGAATGCCGCAAGGCGGTTCGGGAAGCCTATGAAAAGCATGTCAATGATAGCATTGATGTCGCTTGCCTGATGCTAGCGTCTATGACGCCACAGCTGCAGCGTCAGCATGAGGATATGTCTGCTATAGAAATTATAGCAAACCTCAAGATGCTGTATGCTGCACAGGCGAGGACTGAACGCTATAATTTGACCAAGCTTTTCTTTCAGAGCAAACTGGCTGAAGGGAGTCCAGTGGGAGCTCATGTGCTCAAGATGATTGGGCACAAAGAGGCTCTAGAGAAACTGGGGCATACCATCAATCAGGAGCTTGCTGTAGACATTATTCTGCAGTCTCTCCCGGCCTCTTTCGATCCGTTCATTATTAATTTTAATATGAACAAGATCGACTGTACTCCGGCAGAGTTGCTGAATATGCTCTTGACTACAGAGGAGACTCTAAAGGGAAAGCCTTCAACCTCTGTCTTGATGTTTCCTTCCAGGAACAAGAAGAAGGGGAAGAAGGGCAAAGCCCCTGTCAAGAACTACAACAAGGCTCTGAAACAAAAGGTTAAGCGGTCGAAGGAATACAGATGTTTCCATTGTGGCCAGCTGGGTCACTGGAAAAAGGACTGTAAAGCGCTCCAAGGAGACAAGAAGGGAAGCATCGCTTCTGGCTCAGGTATTTTTGTGACTGAAGTCATGATATCCTCTTCTTCTATTTCATGGGTGTTGGACACTGCATGTGGAGTTCACATTTGTTCAAATGTACAGGAACTCAAGAGAAGAAGACAGGTGGGACAGCATGAGGTGGACCTACGAGTTGGAAACGGGGCACGGGTTGCTGCTGTTGCTGTAGGAGAATATTACATCTCATTACCATTTGGACTTGTATTAGAACTGAACAATTGTTATTTTGTACCTAGCATTACCAAGAATATTATCTCAATTCCTGCTCTTGTCTGGAAAGGGTTTTCCTTTGAATGCAAGACTTCAAAGTGTTATCTTTCTCTTGATAATATTGTTTATGCTACTGGGTCAATTAACAATGGGTTATTCATGTTGGACATGGAATGTTCTATACAAAATATTGATAATAAGAAAGCCAAGTATGCTGATGACAGCACCTTGCTATGGCATAGTCGTTTAGGCCATATTAACAAGAAGCGCATTAAGCGGTTGCATGACCATGGACTGCTGTGATCATTCTCCTATGAGGAGATTGATACATGCAAAGCTTGTTTATTGGGCAAAATGACGAAGTCTCCTTTTCCTAACAAAGGTCAAAGGGCTTCAGGTTTACTTGACCTTATACACAGTGATGTGTGTGGGCCATTTAGTAAACATGCCAGAGGTGGCTATTCATACTTCATTACCTTTACTGATGATTTCAGTAGATATGGGTATGTCTATCTGATGAGACATAAGAGTGAATCTTTTGACAAGTTCAAAGAGTTCAAAAATGAAGTACAGAATCAGCTAGGCCGAAATATCAAGGCACTTCGCTCAGATCGAGGTGGAGAATACCTAAGTCGAGAATTTACTGACTATCTGAAGGAGTGTGGGATTATCTCACAGCTCACTCCACCAGGAACACCGCAATGGAATGGTGTGTCCGAGAGGAGGAACAGAACCTTACTAGATATGGTTCGTTCTATGATGAGTCAGGCTACTCTACCTTACTCCTTTTGGGGATTTGCACTGGAAACAGCTGCAAAAGTACTAAACCGAGTGCCATCCAAGGCAGTTTCAAAGACTCCATATGAGTTATGGTATGGGAAACAGCCGAGCTTGACATTTATCAAGATCTGGGGTTGCGAGGCTTATGTCAAAAAGCTCGCCTCTGGGAAACTAGAGAGCAGATCTGAGAAATGTATCTTTGTCGGTTACCCTAAGGAAACTAAGGGTTATTATTTCTACGATCCCAAAGAGAACAAAGTATTTGTTGCTCGGACGGCTATTTTTCTTGAGAAGGAGTTTCTTCTGCAAGAAGCTAGTGGGAGAGAAATAAAGCTGGATGAGAATCCAGAGGAAGGACAAAGTAGTCAAGCACAGTTGGATGAGCATGAGCCAGTTGAACAGGTTATTGAACAACCTGAGGCTCAGATATCACGGGAACCGCGAAGATCGGGAAGGATCCGTCGACAGCCTGAGCGCTATGACGGAGTCTACATCATTGATAATGATGAACCCCTTACTTATGCGGATGCGGTCAGTGGACCGGAGTCAGCTAGATGGCTTGAAGCTATGCGAGCCGAGATGGACTCCATGTCAGATAACCAAGTCTGGGATTTGGTTGATCCGCCTCCGGGAGTGATCCCTATAGGCTGTAAATGGATCTTCAAGAAGAAGATTGACATGGATGGTAACGTAGTTACCTATAAAGGCAGGCTAGTTGCGAAAGGTTTCAAACAAATCTACGGGATAGATTATGATGAAACTTTCTCTCTTGTAGCCATGTTCAAGTCTATTCGGATTATTCTTGCGATAGCAGCATATTACGATTATGAGATCTGGCAAATGGATGTGAAGACCGCTTTCCTTAATGGAAAACTGGGTGAGGATGTGTATATGACACAACCTGAAGGTTTCACTAATCCATCAGATCGTCATAAAATATGCAAGTTAAAGAAGTCCATTTATGGACTTAAACAAGCATCAAGAAGCTGGAATATTCATTTTGATGAATCAATCTGTGAATTTGGTTTCATCAAAAATGAAGATGACCCGTGTGTATATAAGAGGTTTAGTGGGAGCGTGATTACTTTCCTAGTCCTCTACGTCGATGATATCTTAATCATTGGAAACGATATTCCTGAACTGCATGCTGTTAAAGCATGGTTAAGAAAATGTTTCCAGATGAAAGATTTAGGAGAAGCAGCCTATGTATTAGGTGTGAAGATCTACAGAGATAGATCTAAGAGGCTTCTCGGGCTATGCCAGAGTACTTACATCGATAAAGTCCTGGAGAGATTCCATTTAGAGAATTCTAAAAGAGGATATCTTCCAGTCAGACATGGTCTGAATCTTTCAAAGAGTCAGTGTCCACAAACACAGACTGAGAAAGATGAAATGGACAATACGCCTTATGCTTCGGCTATTGGGTCCATTATGTATGCGATGTTATGTACTCGCCCAGACGTCGCTTACGGGTTAAGCGTGACCATTCGATTCCAAAGTAATCCAGGTCAGGCGCACTGGATTGCGGTCAAGAACATTTTGAAATATCTTCGGAGGACCAAAGATATGTTCTTGATTTATGGAGGTCAGGAAGAACTCAGTATAGAAGGATATACTGACGCTTCGTTCCAATCGGACCAGGATGATTTCCGATCGCAATCAGGCTATCTTTTTAGCTTGAATGGAGGAGTAGTGGTGTGGAAAAGTTTCAAACAGTCTATCGTTGCTGATTCCACAACAGAAGCCGAGTATGTTGCAGCCTCGGAAGCATCCAAGGAGGCAGTGTGGATTCGTAAGTTCGTTCAAGAACTTGGTGTTGTTCCTTCGAGTGCAGATCCTTTGGTTATCTTCTGTGATAACACTGGAGCAATCGCACAAGCAAAGGAACCACGGTCGCACCAGAAGTCCAAGCACATACAGAGACGGTTTCATTTGATCCGGGAGATCATTGATCGTGGTGAGATCAAAATATGCAAGGTTCATACAAATGACAATCTGGCTGACCCGCTTACCAAGCCTCTGGCGCAGCAGAAGCATGAGAAGCACTGTAATAATATGGGTTTGAGATTTCTCAACCATTAGATTAAGTGCAAGTGGGAGATTGTTGGGGTATGCCCTTAAGGCTAATGTTTGAGGCCTTGGGATTCTTTCAGTATCATGTATAAACTCTTATGTTTATAAAGGCAATGGTTGTTATTCTGTTTGTTACATTGTCTGCTGCAATAAGTGTACTTATGAATAATGTCTCAATGCTGTTCAGCTTGGCTGACATGCTGTAATGTCCTTAGTCGAGATATCTTGGTGAACATGAGACAGCCTTGATATGATTGAGAGTAATATGTGTTCTAATCTTATATGATGATTCGAGCATGGAATAAGATGTAGACTCATGGGTACATTGGATGTACTGGACAGACCCTACTAGGATATTCAATTGCTTGTCACAATGTGAATAATCCTTGTTTGCAACAAGTGGCACATGTCCTCTGACTTGAGATCACTTGTGTTTCTAAATGATGATTGTCATTGTTTTGAGGTAGTTCAATATCATTTGAAACATAATGGTTATAGACTATCTTGGATAATGATCATGAGTCAGGTTAGGACACTAGTGATAGATATAGGATTGCCGTCTCCTTGTTTAAGGAGTGTGATGTTCTAAAGGGGCCCCCCTGGATGAGATGATTGAGAAAGTGTATGGCCATACCCAGGTGACTATGTTCATCTGATCTAATCATGCTCATCATATTGGAGCTACAAGCTTGACACGCTTGTCCAATAAGAACATCCAGTGGCAAAGGAAACATGTATGCCTTGTGAAGTGGATTCACACTTGTGCTGTGGTTTGGGTGTAGTCTTGGAAGACTCTTTCCTTTATATCGGGAGACAGTGATGTGTTGCTAGATACCCCTCACTGATCGTGATAATGTAAGTTACCATTACCGACATTTAAAGGAAACCCTCAGGGTCGCACAATTTGATGATATGGCTTACTTAAGTCAGATCGTGTGGACTGAATTGTTTGGGTTCAGTTTAAAGGGATTTGGACTCTGATTGTAAGTGAGATCTGGTCTGATCATGTTTGATTGATTAGGGCTTAAGATCGGTAAGCTTCGATCGAGAGAATTGATGCTAGATCGGTGAGATCAAGAGCATCAAGAGATGAACGGTTAGATCTTGAACCATTTGGTTCAATGAGATCTAGACCATGGCTTGGGCTGGTTTGATTTGGTTTATGAACCAAAATCAATTGGAACGATTTGGCATGAACCGGTTCACATGGGTGAACGTTTAGTTCAATGCTTGTAGGCGTTTTGGTTGGTTTGTGGGCGCATGGCTTCATGTCTTCTATTTTTGGAATGTCATAATTAGCCACTCCCCTCAACGCCAAATAACGTCTCAACGTTCGCCTCTTCTCATCCCAACGCTTCTCTTTCGGTGTAGAGAGTTTTTGACGAAAGGAGAAGGAAGTTGAGCCTCGCCAAGCTTGATCTCTCATCATCCTCACGCGACAAGGACCCTTTGAAGCGCTTTGCTAGCACAAAGGATTCAAAGGAGCAAGCCATCTTCGTTTGTTGTGTGCGTCACCTTTGGAGAAGGAGCATTTGCGTCTTTGCTTCCAAGGCACCATCCAATCGATGGCATTGGTATGATCTCCTTCTTGATCTAATCAATCTATACAAGTTGATCATATGAGCATATATGCGATCTTGTTGTTGAAACCCTAGCAAATTATCATGCGCCCCCTTAGGGTTTCGCCCCTCCCCTTGTATTAGGGGACCTTCATCGGATGCACGAAAGTGATCCTTGAGTTCATTGTTTGATTATTTACTTATCTTCAGCGTTGGGACGAATCTTGCGCGAAAGCGAAGACAAATTCCTGTGCGGTTGTTTGCACGAAAGTGAAACAACCCTGTTATTAAGTAAATTCATCTTCATCATGATAAAATTGAACTAACGAAACCCTTATTCATATCTAGTCATAAAAGTTAAAGTAAATGAAACCCTAGTCCCAGCGTTTCTTTCTGATAATTCGACAACATAGGTCTCTGTGGGTTCGATATCTTAATTATTACTTTGAGTATCCGTGCACTTGCGGATCACAACAAGTTTTTGGCGCTGTTGCCGGGGAGCTTAGTTTTTGTCGATATTAGAGACGTTGAGATTATTTCTAGATTAGGTTTCTATTTACTGTTTTTTTTATTTACTGCTTATTTTTTGTTTCTTGAAATCACTTGATCTATCTACTTTGCATGCGCAGGAGTTTTAGATCAGGACCACTCGTACCATTAGATCCTGAAATCAATAGAACACTGAGAGTGTGCAGGAAGTTGAGATTAGAAGAAGAACTGCAAGAGACATCCCAACCGGAGTTACAAGAAGAAATATTAGAGATGGGAGACAATCAGAACAATCAGAGAACACTTAGGGACTATGCAGCCCCTAATCAACATGAAATTCATTCTAGTATTGCTAGGCCAGCAATAGAGTCTAACAACTTTGAGATCAAGCCTGCTTTTATTTCAATGTTTCAACAAAATCAATTTGGAGGATCTCCACCGGAGGATCCCAACCAACACTTGGCGCCATTTCTTGAATTATGCGATACTATTAAATTTAATGGTGTTTCTAACGATGCATTGAGATCGAGACTTTTTCCTTTTTCTCTTAGGGACAGGGCAAAGACATGGCTTAATTCACAACTAGCCGGTACCTTCACCACTTGGAATCAATTGTCAAATTCTTTCTTGAACAAATACTTTCCCCCAGGCAAGACACTGCAGATGAGGAATCAAATTACAAACTTTCAACAAAGAAGTGGGGAGTCGCTCAGCGAGGCCTAGGAGAGATTCAATAAATTGCAGCGGAAGTGTCCTCACCATGGCATTGAAGATTGGAGTTTACTGCAAATTTTTTATTATACATTATCTGATCATACTAAAATGATTGTGGATGCTGCTGCAGGAGGAACTATTATGAGCAAAACCCCAGATGTTGCTTTCAGACTACTAGAGGAGATGGCATTAAATCACAATCAATGGACTACCGAGAGAGGAATACTTTACAAGCCTTCTCAAAGTAAGGGTGATGATGAAGGCTGGCGATCTTTAGCAGAGAAGGTAGACTTTTTGTGTAGTAAATTTAATTCTATGCAAACTGCTTCCATTTCTGCTATCACTTGTAAAATTTGTGGCAATAATGGTCATACTGCTGAATATTGTAGAATAATTGTTGATCAGGGTAATGAGCATGTGAATGCCATAGGGAATTATAATCAAAGTAGACCTAATGATCCCTATTCTAGTACATATAACCTTGGATGGAGAAATCACTCCAACCTTTCATGGAAAAACAATAACAATGTAGGGGGAAACACTGAGAACAAAGGATTCCAAAGGCAAAATCCTAACCAAAATCTGAATCAAAACAATGATCAATTCTCTGAGTTAAAATCCATGTTTGAAAAAATAATGGCTAGTCAAAATCAGCATGAGCTAAAACAAGGATAGAAAAATTGAAGAGTTTATGTCTAGGCAAGACCACATCATGTCAAATCAAAATAGACAAATTGAAGAGTTTAAGGAAAGTTTTCATCAAATTAACTATTGACTGGATAGAGTAGAAGCCCACAACAAAATTCTTGAAAACCAAATTGCACAACATGCTAGTGCACCTTACAGACCCCCCCGGGAAATTGCCTGCAAAACCTGAGATAAACCCTAGGGAGCACTGTAATGCCATTATGACTAGAAGTGGGAAACAACTAGGAGAACCTAGAGGTAGGTTTGAAAACACTGAAAAAAGGCTTAATGATAATGAAAGGGGATTAGAGTTAGGAGAATCTTCTTCACACGAGAAACCCCAAACTTGTTTACCACCTCAAAAGGGTGATGAACCAAAAGGGGAGGAATCATGTGAGAAAGACAATCCTAAACCTAATTTGCCTGCTCCTTACCAACCACCAATACCTTTTCCTCAAAGGTTAGTTCAACATAAACTAGACAAAAAGTTTGGCAAATTTCTTGAAATCCTGAAAAAGTTTTATGTTAACATTCCTTTTACTAAAGCTATTACTAAAATGTCATCTTATGCCAAGTTTTTAAAGGAAATTTTGTCTAGTAAAAGGAAATTAGATGATTATGGTACATGCACTGTTACTTTAACTGAAGATTGTAGTGATATCATACAGAACAAACTGCCACCTAAACTGAAAGATCTAGGTAGTTTTTCTATACCTTGTTCAATAGGCACTATGGCTTTTGACCGAGCCTTATGTGACCTCGGTGCAAGTGTGAGTCTAATGCCTCTTTCTACTTATAGGAAACTAAATCTTGGAGAGCTAAAGCATACATCCATATCCTTACAACTTGCAGATTCATCGGTTAAGTATCCTATAGGCATATTAGAGAATGTTCCTGTACAAATTGGTAAGTTTTTCATTCCTGCGGATTTTGTAGTGTTAGACATGGAGGAAAATACTAGAAATCCTATAATTCTGGGTAAACCACTATTGGCCACTACTAAAGCAAACATAGATGTGAAAGAAGGAAAGATAACTTTTGATATATGTGACAACAAGATTGAATTTAATCTTAATGATTCATTGAACAAACTTTCATACTCAGGATCTTGTTGTAGTGTTGAAATATTTAATGATAAAATTTATGATGTTTCAAGTCTGTTTGCTGAAACCTCAAATAATGAATCTGACAATCTTTTTGAGGGTCTTGATAAGAAATTACAGAAGAAAAAGGCAAGGAGGAAGAAAAGAAGAGGAAGCTCTAGATTGATTGACAAGATAGAAGGGATTCTGAATAAATTTGGATACTGTTTCAAGATTGAGCCTTATGTTGAAAAATCAGGAGGGCAACAGAGGAATTCACGATCACACCCGAGTGTTAAAGGGTCAAGCTAATGACCTTTAAATTAGCACTTCTTGGGAGGCAACCCAAGCTCTCTAACCTCTATTTTGTTTTCTTTAACTTAACTTTAGCTTAATACTAATTTTTCTTTTATTTTTGTAGGTAAAATTTGAATTGGAGCAAATTACGACACTACCGTAAGGTCTTTTATGGTACCATATTTCCAGCCTCTTTCGATCAGAAAGTTGCCGCGAAATTACGGTACCGCCATAAGCTTGTTAACAAATATGCTAACGAGGAAGGTAATTTTCCCAGGAGAGAAGAGGAAAGCTCCTGCAGAACCATCTCAACCTCAGAACCCCCATGGAATCATTTTTAGGAATGAAATGTAGGAGGATAGATACAACAAATTGATTGAAAGAATGATTATCAACACAAAGTATGCGGACCAAAGAACATTGGAAGCTTTAGGGCTTTATGAGGACGTGCTTTGGATGTTTGATAGGATCCAAGCCAAGCAATTTTTCCAGATGCATCCACCCACATTCTTGCCACTTGTTTTAGAGTTTTTGAGTAGTCTGATTGTAGAACTGAAGGAGTATTCCCATGGCCCTGCTGATGGAAAAATTACTTTCAGATTGGCGAATGAAGAGAGAGAGCTTACACTGCAGGAAGTAAGAGACATCTTTGGACTGAGGACAGGAGGGTACACTAAGATACCCTTAGGATTCATGGAGAACATCTTTTGGAACCAAATTACAAGTGAAGACCATTTCTATGTTGTTTCTGCCAGGGCTAGCAAGATCATGAACCCTTGTATCAGATATGCTCACAAGGTTCTAGCACATATAGTGTTTGGTAGAGGAGATAGTGATGGCATGGTCCGTCAGCACAAGCTCTATTTCCTTTGGGCGATGCTCAGTGGGTTTGCTGTGGATGTCGCTTACTTCATGGTTAAGCATATAGACAAGGTAGCCAGGGCAACCAGAGGAGCTGTGGTGATAGGAGGTTTGATTACTCCTATAGCCAGACATTTTGGGATTGAGCCCTTTGACGCAGAGATGGCACGAGGGAATCCAAGACTTGACATGGAGTCTTGCATTACGATGAAGATGATTGTTAGAGAGGGAGATACCTTTTGTTTGGTCCTTGGACCAAATATCTGCCCTCTACCTTTACCACGCATTGAGAAGACTACAGTCAGGGATAGAGCCAACTGGAAGTTATCTCCCAGTGCAGCTAAGGCAGCCTTTACTCCACCACTCGACACAGCTCCACCGCCACCCACCTAGGGTGGAAGGAGTGATCTGTATGGGATGGAGTCACCTCCTCGTGATTCTCCACAGGCTGTCGGTGCATTTTCACAGAGACCTAGGGCTGGTTTTGCTAGCCACCACGATCCAGGTTTCCAGGCTCTCACAGCATAGATGTATAATCAAGAACGCTGCCAGGAGAGGATGGAAAAGACTCTAGGGCACATCCAGAGGGAATGGAGAAGTTATGTAATCATATGGAAGACATGGGTAACTTACTTTTTGACCGTTTTGGTTATGCAGATCATCGAGATTATGGATACCAGGGTGATCAAGGAGGAACACCATATTGTTATCCCATGGAGGCTGCTGCGAGAGATTCAGAGGCCACACGATCAGATGGCGACGAGTAGATACTTTGTGAGTATTGTTTTCGTTTACTTCTTTACCATACTGTGTTTTCCCTTATATATCTCATTGATTTTTTATATGATGAAGGGAAGGATGACGCTTCATGATCGCCGCCACTGATTTTTGATATAATTACTTGGTTTTCAATATGGTTGTATGATGAATATTGATATTCTGATTTACCTTTCGATTTGGTTGTATTGCATTATAATGATGATATTACTTCTTTTGACATGATGTGATGATGAAAATATTTTGAGATTAATGTGATATGTGTTTTGAAATGTGTCAATGATTTTTTATGACAAATGAAATTCAAAATCCATGATTAGAGATATAGCCCTATCATGTCAAAATTTATTTCTTCAATACATATTTGTCTATTGAAATATGAAATTAGTTGATGCTTGAAATTTTGGATAGATGTATTATTTGAAGAATAAAATCTAAAGGTGAAATTTTTCTTTCGAATAAAATGAGTATATGAGTATGATTTGTGAATTAAGATCAATTGATTAACCTAGTAGATGTTTATTCTATACTTGCTATTTGTTGGGAAATAAGAATCCAAGATCCCCAAAAATAAGGTGAGGACTCCCCTACTTGGCACTGTGGGGAAGCACAGTGGTACCGAAGGTCATGGGTTGAAGTAATAAATAGAAAAAGTATGTATCTATGTGGGTACATGCCATGAGAAAAATCATTTTACATAAACTCCACTGTCCTTAGTAAATTCTTTCCAAATTAGAGGATATGAGTTCCATTGCATTGATTATGTGATCCGTGTACTCTAATCTCGTCGAAAAAAAAGTGGTAATCGAGTTAGAGAATGTGAATGTTTCCAAAAAGAAAAAAAATTGATATGAGTGGAAAAAGATCTTGGAGACCTTATTCCTGTAAACAAAAGCATGATAGATTTGAATTGAAAATTGAGTAAAATCATGAGATTGAAAATTCTATTTATTGTACATGTTGCGAAGTTTTATTTGATTGAATTATGGATCTAGAGAGTTGAGTTCTAAGAATGATATGTTTATTTGAAATTTTATAAATCAATTGATAGAATTTTTCATTGATGAGTTGTATTTTAGAAATTTATTGAGAATGAAAAGGTTACTCTTTTAATCAAAGTTTGAATTCAAATTTTGATTTTTGCTTGAGGACAAGCAAAGTTTGAGCCTTATGTATTTTGATGACACCAAAATATATAGTATATTTTGTATCATTTTGGATATCTTTTCATGCTAGATTGAAGATCTTTTACTTGTTTTCATGCTAAAATTATTGAATACTGCAAAGTCTACTTCTATTTTGGTTTTTCATAGTTTTCAGGTAAAAAGGCACTATTTTTAGGCATTTTCAAGAAAAATCAAATACATAGAAGGATTACCATCATCGAGAGGAGATCACCCAAGAAATTTCACACAAAACAGAGCAAGTTAGCAAATTATGGCAGTGCCGTAATCTATTTTACGGTACCGTAATTCCAGACAGTACCGTAAAATATGAGCCCTACCGTATTTTGATGAATTTCCGAACAGAAAGTTTTTCAGATTTTATGGCACCGCCATAAGCAATATTACGGTACCATATTTCAGAGCGCTTCAGAACAGAAACTTCGCCCGATTTTATGGCACTACCGTAAGAAACTACACGGGCCGTAATTTCCAGACGTTCGTGAACAAAGAGTTCAGCCGATTTTTTGGCACTATCGTAAACCAGATTATGGTGCCGTAATTCTTGGACGACATTAGAACAGAAGACTCGAGCCATTTTACGGCAGTGCCGTAAACAATTCCACTGTCGTAATTCCTGCTCTGAACGTGACGCCCAGGTCAACTTCAGCGCCCGATTCTTGTGGAGAAGATTGCGAGCGATCCAGAGCGTTAAATCAGATGTCATAAGAGGCAAAGGGGGAGCTTTTCACGATAGGATTATGGAGAGACCGAAAGCCCCAATTTTCATCGACGGTTGAGGAAGAAATTGCGATCCACGCTGCCGCCTAGGGTTCCGCCGCCGTGCTCGATCCAGACGATCTCCAGCTGTGATTTTCATACTGAAGCTTCGTTTGAAGGAGGAGACAACGTGCCAGAAGTTTCAGACCGAAAGGAGATTGATCGGAAGAGAAATCGAAGAAAAAGGAGTCGCCGACACTGTTCATCGAGGGTTCTTTTTAAATTACGGCTGTGAAATACTTCACAGCCATGCTGTATTTTCTGAACTTCTCTTTTCCTTTGATTTTTGATATTCTGAAACCATGACTCATTGTAATTCCTTCATGATGATAGCTTAAACTACTTTTGGGACATGTGGGAGTAATTCACTTAATTTCCAATGACTAGATGACTATTTTTTTTTCACTATTTCGTTGAGTTTAATCTTAGCATGATGATTTTGCTCATGTGATAATTGTGCTTAGACTCTCTACAAGTCCATGTTACTAATTATGTTTTTAGAGTTTTCGTAATGAGACTGAAAGGTGATTTGCTTGAGAACTTGGAACCCTTGAGTTGCATGTTAGGATCCCTTCCTTAGGCTAGATCTAATTTGATCTGTTCTAGTAGATTAATTGCCATGATTATAACATGAACCTATAGATCGAGTCTATTTGTCAAACGAGGAGATCTTGTGCGAAAGCAAGGATCGGAACGTTGGAGATCCATGAGTAAAACTAGTGTAGAGACTCGGATGCACAAAAGTGATCCTTGAGACTCCACTAGAGATTATCAACCAAGAATTCGGATGCACGAAAGTGATCCTTGAGTTTATTGTTTGATGATTTACTTATCTTCAGCGTTGGGACAAATCTTGCGCGAAAGCGAAGAGAAATACCTATGCGGTTGTTTGCACGAAAGTGAAACAATCCTGTTATTAAGTAAATTCATCTTCATCATGATAAAATTGAACTAACGAAACCCTTATTCATATCTAGTCATAAAAGTTAAAGTGAACGAAACCCTAGTCCCAGCGTTTCTTTCTGATAATTTTGTTTTAGTTTCCGATTGCTATTTTCATCATTTCGATTAGCCTAGATAGTAAGAAATCAACTATTTGGTATTCGACAAAATAGGTCTCTATGGGTTCGATATCTTAATTATTGCTTCGAGTATCCGTGCACTTGCGGATCACAACAAAATACAGTACCGTAAAATGTCTTACGGTACCGCCGTAAAATCTCGGTGGTCTTCTGATAAAAAATGACACGAAAATACGGTACCGTAAAGGAGCTTACGGTACCTGCTGTAAAAATCAAGCAGCAAAAGATATTTTTTTTTTTTATGATGGAAAAATGAAAAATAAATTCCAGAAAATATGGCATGTAAAACAACTTACGGTAGTGCCGTAAAAATGAAGGAACTCTTTGGTTGATTTCGAATACAAAATATGGTACCGTAATTTATCTTACAGCGGTACCGTAATTTCGAGACAACCTTCTGATCGAAAGAGGACTGGAAATACAGTACCGTAAAATACTTTACGGTAGTGCCGTAATTTGCAGCAAATCACAATTTACCTACAAAAATTAAAGAAAAAATTAGTATTAAGCTAAAATTAAGTTAAATAAAACAAAATAGAGGTTAGAAAGCTTGGGTTGCCTCCCAAAAAGCGCTAATTTAAAGGTCATTAGCTTGACCCTTTAACACTTGGGTTTGATCGTGAACTCCTGAATTTCCTTCCCGATTCTCCAACATAAGGCTCAATCTCGAAACAGTATCCAAATTTGCTCTGAATCCCTTCTATTTTTCCAATCAGTCTAGAGCTTTCTCTTTTTCTCTTCCTCCTTATCTTTTTCTTCTACAATTTCTCATCAATACTCTCAGAAAAATTGTCAGATTCATTATTTGGGGTTTCATCAAACAGACTTGAAACATCATAAATTTCATCATTAAATATCTCGACACTACAACAGGATCCTGAGTATGAAAGTTTGTTCAATGAATCATTAAGATTAAATTCAATATTGTTATCACATATATCAAAAGTAATCTTTCCTTCTTTCACATCAATGTTAACCTTAGCAGTGGCCAAAAGTGGTCTTCCAAGAATTATAGGATTTCTAGAATTTTCCTCCATGTCTAACACTACAAAATCTGCAGGAATGAAAAACTTACCAATTTGTACAGGAACATTCTCTAATATACCTACAGGATACTTCACCGATAAATCCGCGAGCTGTAAGGATATGGATGTATGCTTCAGCTCTCCAAGATTTAGTTTCCTGTAAGTAGAAAGAGGCATTAGACTCACACTGGCACCTAGGTCACATAAGGCTCGGTTAAAAGCCATAGTGCCTATTGAACAAGGTATAGAAAAACTACCTGGATCTTTTAGTTTAGGTGGCAGTTTGTTCTGTATGATAGCACTACAATCTTCAGTTAAAGTAACATTACATTTGCCATAATCATCCAATTTTCTTTTACTAGACAAAATCTCCTTTAAAAACTTGGCATAAGATGGCATTTCAGTAATAGCTTCAGTAAAAGGAATGTTAACATAAAGCTTTTTCAGGATTTCAAGAAATTTTCCAAACTTTTTGTCTAGTTTATGTTGAACTAACCTTTGAGGAAAAGGTATTGGTGGCTGGTAAGGATCTTTGAGGAAAAGGTATTGGTGGCTGGTAAGGAGCAGGCAAATTAGGTTTAGGATTGTCTTTCTCAAATGATTCCTCCCCTTTTGGTTCATCACCCTTTTGAGGTGGTAAACAAGTTTGGGGTTTCTCATGTGAAGAAGATTCTCCTAACTCTAATCCCCTTTCATTATCATCAAGCCCTTTTCCAGTGTTTTCAAACCTCCCTCTAGGTTCTCCTAGTTGTTTCCCACTTCTAGTCATGATGGCATTACAATGCTCCCTAGGGTTTGTCTCAGGTTTTGCAAGCAAGTTCCCAGGGGGTCTGTACGGTACACTAGCAAGTTGTGCAATTTGGTTTTCAAGAATTTTGTTGTAGGCTTCTACTCTATCCAGTCTAGAGTTGATTTGATGAAAACTTTCCTTAAACTCTTCAATTTGTCTATTTTGATTTGACATGAGTTGGTCTTGCTTAGACATAAACTCTTCAATTTTTCTATTTTGGTTTGACATGGTTTGTTTTTTATCAGACATAAATTGATTTTGACTGGCCATAAGTTTTTCAAACATGGATTTTATATTTGAATTCTGATTTTGATTTTGATTTTGATTAAAGTTCTGATTTGGTATTTGATATCCTTTATTCTCAGTGTCTCCCCCTACATTGTTATTGTTTTTCCATGAAAGGTTGGGGTGATTTCTCCATCCAGGGTTATATGTACTAGAATAGGGATCATTAGGTCTACTTTGATTATAATTCCCTATGGCATTCACATGCTCATTCCCCTGATCAACAATTATTCTACAATATTCAGCAGTATGACCATCATTGCCACAAATTTCACAAGTGATAGCAGAAACAGAAGCAGGTTACATAGAATTAAACTTACTACACAAAAAGTCTACCTTCTCTGCTAAGGATTGCCATCCTTCACTTTCTCCCTTACCTTGAGAAGGCTTGTGAAGTACTCCTCTCTCAGCAGTCCATTGATTGTGATTCAATGCCATCTCCTCTAGCAGTCTGAAGGCAACATCTGGGGTTTTGCTCATAATAGTTCCTCCTGCAGCAGCATCCACAATCATTTTAGTATGATCAGATAATGTATAATAAAAAATTTGCAGTAAACTCCAATCTTCAATGCCATGGTGAGGACACTTCCGCTGTAGTTCATTGAATCTCTCCTAGGCCTCACTAAGCGACTTCCCACTTCTTTGTTGAAAGTTTGTAATTTGATTCCTCATCTGCAGTGTCTTGCTTGGGGGGAAGTATTTGTTCAAGAAAGAATTTGACAATTGATTCCAAGTGGTGAAGGTACCAGCTGGTTGTGAATTAAGCCATGTCTTTGCCCGGTCCCTAAGAGAGAAAGGAAAAAGTCTTAGTCTCAATGCATCGCTAGAAACACCATTAAATTTAATAGTATCGCATAATTCAAGAAATAAAGACAAGTGTTGGTTGGGATCTTCCAAAGGAGATCCTCCAAACTGATTCTGTTGAAACATTGAAATAAAAGCAGGCTTAATCTCGAAGTTGTTAGCCTCTATTGCTGGTCTAGCAATGCTTGAATGAATTTCTTGGGGATTAGGGGCTGCATAATCCCTAAGTGTTCTATAATTATTCTGATTGTCTCCCATCTCTAATATTTCTTCTTGTAACTCCGATTGGGATGTCTCTTGCAGTTCTTCTTCTAATCTCAACTTTCTGCACACTCTCAGTGTTCTATTGATTTCAGGATCCAATGGTACAAGTGGTCCAAAGTAGATCGATCAAGTGATTTCAAGAAAAATAGAAAATAACATAAACAAAATAAAAAATAGTAAATAAAAACCTAGTCTAGCAATAATCTCAATATCTTCAATATTCACAAAACTAAGGTCCCCGGCAACGGCGCCAAAAACTTGATGTACCGTAAGGTAACACTACAAGTTCGGCATGCGTATACTTTGGACTAATCCCCGGTAACGGCGCCAAAAACTTGTTGTTATCCCGCAAGTGCATGGGTACACGAAGTAATAAAGAAAGTATCGAATCCATAGGGACCTATGTTGTCAAGTACTGAATAATTGATTTTTCACTATCTAGGCAAACGAATGAAAGTAAAGCAAATATCGCAAACACATGAAAGAAAACTGTCGGAGAGAAAGCTGGGACTAGGGTTTCGTTCACTTAACTTTTATGACTAGATATGAATAAGGATTTCGTTAGTTTAATTTTATCATGATGAAGATACAATTTACCTAGTAAAAGGATTGTTTCACTCTCGTACAAACAATCACGCAGGGATTTATCTTCGCTTTCGCGCAAGATTTGTCCCAACATTGAAGAGAAGTAAATTATCAATCTATGAACTCAAGGATCACTTTCATGCATCCGAATTCCAGGTTGATAATCTCTAGCGGAAGCTCAAGGATCACTTTCGTGCATCCGAGCCTCGACACTAGTTTTACTCATGGATCTCCAACGTTCCGATCCTCACTTTCGTGCAAGATCTCCACGTTTGACAAAAAGACTCGATCTATAGATTCATGTTATAATCATGGCAATAATTCTACTAGAACAGATCAAGTTGGATCAAACCTAAGGAAGGGTTCCTAACATGCAATTCTAGGGTTCCAAATTCTCAAGCAATTACCTTTCAGTCAATAGCGAAAATTCTAAGAACATAATTAATAACATGGATTTATAGAGAGTCTAAGCACAATTATCACATGAGCAAAATCATCATGCTATGATTAAACACAACAAAATATATAAAAAATAGTTATCTAGTCATTGGAAATTAAGTGAACTACTCCCCCATGTCCCAAGAGTAGTTTAAGCTATCATGGTAAAAGAGTTACAGAATTTGATGGTTTCAGAAGATCAAAAATCAAAGGAAAAGAGAAGTTTAGAAAATACAGGACGGCTGTGAAGTATTTCACAGCCGTAATTTCCAATTTGAGGCGATGAACAGTGTCGGTGCCTCTTCTTTCCTTGATTTCTACTTCAATTGACCTCCTCTCTGTCTGAAACTTCTGGCACGTCGTCTCCTCCTTCAGATGAAGCTTCAGTATGAAAATCATGGCCAGAGATCATCTGGATCGAGCACGGTGGTGATACCCTAGGCGGCGGCGTGGATGACGATTTCTATCTCGACAGTGGATCAAAATTGGGGCTTTTCATCTGTGCGTGCTTCCCTCGTCCAAAACTCCCTTGTTGCTTCTTATGGCGTCAAATGTAAAGCCCAGGATCGTTCGCAATCATCTCCGCAAGAATCTGGCGTGGAAATTGACCTGGGCGTCGCGTTCAAAACAAGAATTACGGTAGTGTAATAGTTCACAGCACTACCATAAAATCGGTCGAGTCTTCTGTTCTGATGTCTTCTGGGGAATACGGCACCGTAATCTAGTTTACGGTAGTGCCGTAAAATCGGCTGAACTCTCTGTTCGAAATCGTCTGGAAAATACGGTACCGTGTAATCCTTTACGGTGGTGCCGTAAAATCAGGCAAAGTCTCTGTTCTAAAGCGCTTTGAAATACGGTAGCGTAAATTGGTTTACGGCAGTGCCGTAAAATCTGGAAAACTTTCTGTTCGGAAATTCTTCAAAATACGGTAGGGCTTGGATTTTACGGTACTGTCTGAAATTACGGTACCGTAAAATGGATTACGGCACTGCCATAATTTCCTGAGTTGCTCCATTTTGCGTGAAATTTCTTAGGTGATCTCCTCTTGATGATGGTAACTCTTCCATGTATTTTATTTCGCTTGAAAATGCCTTAAATAGTGCCTTTTTGCCTGAAAAACAAGAAAAACCAAAATAGAAGTAGACTTTGCAATATTTAATGTATTCAACATAAAAGCAAGGAAAAGATCCTCAATTTGGCATGAAAAGGTACCCAAAATGAAGCAAAATATATTAGATATTTTGGTGTCATCACCTACTGGCATAGTGAATGACTTAAGGCTTTTTCTCTTTTCTCTGTCCTAGAACTGCGCCTACCGCACAATCACTAGCATCACACATGAGTTCAAAGGGCAAGTTCCAGTCTAGAGGCTGAATGGTAGGTGCTGAATAAAGCCTTCTTCAATTCCTGAAAAGCAGATAAACAATCTTTATCAAAAGAAAATTTAACATCTTTACAAAGTAAATTTGTAAGAGGTCGAGCAAGTTTAGAGAAATCCTTGATGAATCGTCGGTAGAATCCTGCATGTGCTAGAAAGCTTCGGACCTCCTTTACTATAGTGGGCGGCTCCAATTTTTCTATTACCTCAACTTTGGCTTTGTCAACTTCAATTCCTCTTTTTAAAATTAAGTACCCCAAAACTATCCCTGCCTAACCATGAAATGAATCTTTTCCCAATTAAGCACAAGGTTAGTTTCTTCGCACCTCTACAAAACTCGAGATAAATTAGCCAAATAATCATCAAAATAAGAACCATATACAGAGAAGTCATTCATAAAAACATCCATAAAATCCTCAATAAAGTTAGAAAAAATAGCCATCATACACCTCTGAAAAGTAGCAGGTGTATTACGTAAACCAAAAAGCATTATCCTATATGCAAAAGTACCGTAAGGGCAAGTGAAAGTGGTCTTATCTTGGTCATCAAGATGTATAGGAATTTGGAAAAATCCAGAATATCCATCTAAGAAACAAAAATGAGAATGATTTGCAAGCCTTTTAACCATCTGATCAATAAAAGGTAAGGGAAAGTGGTCTTTCTTAGTGGCTGCATTGAATTTTCTATAATCTATGGACATGCGCCAACTAATTACTATTCTAACAGGAATCTATTCATTATCTTTATTTTTTATTACAGTTACCCCCCCCCTTCTCAGGAACACAATGAACAGGACTTACCCATTTACTATCAGAAATAGGATAGATAATACCTGCATCAAGTAATTTCAGGACTTCCTTCTTCACAACTTCTTTCAGAATCACATACAGAAGTTTCAACAAATAAATCACTAAGATCATAGACAGTTGATGACACCAAAAATCATACTATATTTTGTGTCATTTCATTTGTATTTTTGTGTCATATTCCTGCACCTTTGCTTATTTTTATGCCTTTTCTATCAAATATTGCAAAATATACTTCTATTTTGGTTTTTTGATGATTTTCAGGTAAAAAGGCAAGATTTTAAGACATTTTCAAGCAAAATCAGATACATAGAAGAATTCTCATCATCAAGAAGAAGTTACATGACAAATTTCACTCAAAACGGAGCCAAAACCCAAATTACGGTAGTGCCATAATTAGTAATACAGTACCGTATTTTTGAGTACTACCGTAATCTTGGAGCACTGCCATATTTTGGGTGATTTCCATACTAAAATCACAGTCCCATACTTTGAAGCAACTTCCGACTCCAGAGATTTTTAGAAATTATGGCACTGCTGAAAAACATTACATAGTATCGTAATTCTTGTCGAATCCTGTACAGAAGAACTTAAAGAAATTACGGCAATGCCGTAACGAACTTCACGGCCATAATTATAACCGTGGAACATGATTTTCCTGGTCTAATTGAAGTCTGATTTTTGTGCGATCGATTGCGGACAATCTAGGCATTTAAATTCAAATATCTAAAAAGCAAAAAGAGAGCCTCCGAGGATGAGAACACACCTAGGGTGAAAGCCCTAATTTTCATCCACTATTGAGGGAGAAATCGAGTTTCACACCGCCGCCATAGGTTTCACTGCCGGGAAGCGTACAGCGCATCTTCGGCCGTGAAATTTGAGGGGAAGCTTCGCTTGGAGGAGGAGACGATACCTAGAAGTTTCAGAGAGAAAGGATCTCGATCGGAGGAGAAATCAACGAAAGAGTGGGCGTCGGCACTGTAATTACGGCTGTAATTTCTATTACAGCCGTGCTGTAATGTTGTTTTCCCCTCTTCT
The DNA here is from genome assembly GCA_027563935.2 of Costus lasius. NCBI lineage: Eukaryota > Viridiplantae > Streptophyta > Magnoliopsida > Zingiberales > Costaceae > Costus > Costus lasius. The sequence continues at coordinate 55,020,188 of CM050454.1, read as the reverse complement.
CTTCAATTTTTGATCTTATGAAATTATTGTTTATTATAACTCTATTTCCATGCTAGCTTAAACCTTTTATGGGACACGGGGTGTAATCCCCTTGATTTTATATGACAAGATAACTTCTATTTTGTCAGAATAGTTTTGTTATGATGATTCTACTTATGTGATGATTGTCTATAATTCTCCGAAGTATTCTTATTATCTTGCATGTTTTAGAGTTCTCGCAATAAGGACAGAAAGGTGATATGCTTGAGAACTTGGAATCCTAGAATTGAGTGTTAGGAACTTATCGTAAGAAATTAGATTCGTTCTTATTTCTTGATTTTAGAAGAATAATTGCCATGTTTAATAATTTGAATTTAGGATTGAGTTATTTTGTTAAACGTGAAGATCTTGTGCGAAAGTGAGGATTGGAACATTGGAGAACCATAAGTAGAACCTGTGTTGAGACTCGGATGCACGAAAGTCATCCTTGAGATTCCACTTGAAATAATCCACTTAGAATTCGGATGTACGAAAGTGATCCTTGAGTTCTTTGATGGATGGTTTACTTATTTTCAGCTTGGGATAGATCTTGCCCGAAAGCAAGGATCGGTCCCTGCATGATTGTTTGCACGAAAGTGAGATGATCCTTTTATGAAGTAAATTATATCTTTATCATGATAAAATTACACTGACGACCTTTTATTCATACCTAGTCATTGAAATTAAGGTGGATGAAACCCTAGTCCTAGTTTCTTTGTGAGTTCGTGTTCTTTCTACAATTTACTTGCATCATAATCGATTGCTTAGCTAGTAAGAATACAACTATTTGGTACTTAACACGTAGGTCTCTGTGGGATCGATATTTTTTTATTACTTCGAGTATCCGTTCACTTGCGGACACAACAAGTTTTTGGCGAAAACGCTAGAGATAAATTTTTGTCTAGCTACTTATTGGGATACAACAAGTTTTTGGCGCCGTTGCCAGAGACCTTAGTTTTGTTAACATCAAAATAGTTGTTAGTATTGCTAGACTAAGTTTTATTTGTTTTTAGTTTTAACTTTGTTTTCTATTTTCGCAGGTTTTGGATTTTCACAAGTTGTGACAGAACTGTGATTTCTGAAATTTTTGTGTTTTTTTCTTTTCTATTTTTTATATATTTTGATAAAAACAATTAATTGATTGGTGTTGGATAATCTTTCTGTTCTTGATAGATTTGAAGATATGTCTTTTAATCACTACTCGTGGACAACTGAAAGAGGTGACGTATACATGCCACAAGGTTAGTATGAAGATGATTCATTGTGCACTCTTGCAGATAAATTAAAATTTCACTCTTATATGCACCCTATTAAGACATCTTATTCTTCTATTAGATGTGATATTTGTGGATATTTTGATCATTATACTTCTGATTGTCAAATTTTAACTCCTCCAAATCATGTTTCTGAACCATACTTTGAGGATACTGAGAAATCTAGGTTAGCATCCATGCTTGAAAAATTCATGACAAATCAAAATCAAATCATGACATATTGAAGTAAGTAAATTGAATATCTTAAAGGGATAATTAGTCAGCTTGCTTCCCAAGTAGGATCTTTAATAGCTCATAAGAAAATTTTGGAAACCCAGATAGCACAACAAGCTTGTTTGTTTGAGTTTGATTTGGAAACTAAAGAAATTGATTTAGAAAATTCCCCCTCTGATTATGATTGTTTTGAGATTGAGCCTTATGTGAACATTAATGAAAAAGATTTGAATATTACAAACATTGATTATTTGAAAAATTATGCTTTATTGAAGAATCTAATGTGAGACACAAAGATTATTTTGATGATCTAATACTTGAATCTTTTGATCAAAGTCCTATTGCAATTGAAGATATAAATTGGAAGAAAGGACTAAAGATTTTACTTTATGATAAATATAGGAAGATCATTGAATATCCTTTGAGTGGAATTGAAAATTTTGATTTCTGCAAAGCCATGTCAATTGTGATTTACATGAAATTTTGGATGTTTGGATTAGTGGCTAAACTTTTAGGACAACGGAAATGCATAAAATTGTATGCTATTTACTATGGTACTGATCCACCTACTTCACCATGATATTTGGGTTTTGGTCAAGCTATAGACCTAAAAATTAGCGCTTCTTAGGAGGCAACCCAAGCAGTCTTGCTTTAGCTTAGTTTCTGTTATTTTAGTTTATTTTTAGAATTAATTTTTCTTTTATTTTTGTAGGAAAAATCAAATTTTGTGCAAGATACGGCACTGCCATAATCTTTTTCACGGTGCCATAATTTTGGTGAATTCTTACCCGAGAGTTTTACCTCTGTTATGGCGGTACCATAATCATTTTCACGGTACCGTATTTTCGGTTCATTTTTGACCAGAATGTTTCTTGACTTTTACGGCAGGGCCGTAACCATTTTCATGGTGCCGTAATTCTATCATATTTTTGACCCGAGAGTTTTGTTTATATTACGGCACTGTCGTAAGCAATTTTACACCCATAATTTGGAATCTGCTTTCTGCTTATCTGATTAGGTGTTTGCTTGCTGTGATTTTAAAAATTGGGTTTGGAAAATTTTTGATCTTTGGCACAAATATGAACTACTCATCCTTGTCTATTATTTGGATATTTTTATTGAATTTTAAAGTTCATGGATCAACCTATAACACATAGCATCTTTTGGTACTTGATTAATTTTTGCAACCGTTTTGTTTGATTGATATGATTAGCGTTTTTGCTGTAAATTTTTAAGATTCTTTGATGAGTTGAAACCCTGATCTTTCACTTGAATTGGAAGTAATCTAATTAACTTTTGTGCAGTTTTTATTTGAGTAGCCCTCTTTCTGTTAATACCCTAAATTCCTGACAGATTTTGATCCTTTAAATTTCAAACACTCGTCAAGAATAAATTTTATTCTACTTCATGGTTATGTCTATTTTCCTTATGGATCATTAAATCTTATTCATGGGTATAGTTACTGTTCATAACTGAATCAGTAGGCTGCTCTGCTATCCTTGGACACCTGCAGCTTCTTCTCCAGATTTGTAGCACCTCTAGCTAGCCTAACCACCACCACTCCAGCTGCCTCTGACACCACTATTTCCAGCTGTCGACACTGGATTCTACCACTAGCATCCTTTTACTTCTTCTACTGCCTCTATTTCCATTGATTTTATTTATTTTTGCAGTAGGATCTTCATTAGTGACTCTGATTTTTTTTATTTATGCAGCATTATCTCTCGCCACCCACCAGCCGACAACTTTGCCTTCAGGACTATAATCTCCAACTGGCCACTGGAGACTACTCATCATCACTCTACTGTCGGCACTATCATCTTCAACGCTAGCAGCTCCTCCACCAGCATCTACTCCACATCAGCTCTCTTTCCACCGGCACCTTCCTTAGATCACTGATGACATCTCTGATTTTCCTTTGAGAAAAATATTTTCTATCATTTATTTTTAAAGCAATAGACTATTTTTGGTCTAAGCCTTATGTAATTAAAAATTGTGCAGGAAAATTTTTAGAAGGCACATCTTTGGACCTAGCCACATCTGCCCAACACTACACCTCGGACGATGATTGAGCTTGCTATATAGTTTTGTGAGTATTGTTTGCACTTTCTAGTGATCTTATTTGGTATGATTGTATGGTATTGCTACTGGTTTTCTTTTGCTATTTTTCATGATTGCATCACTTACCGAGATTTCTATTTGATGAGGTTTCTTGAATTTATCACTTTACATCTTTTGACTACATGAGTTTGATGCTTTGTACTTTTGCATTGATATTGATATTTTTGATGTTTGAAAAAAAAAATTTATGGCTTGAATCCATGTGATGAGAGGTGTGTGGATTTTTCTATAATGACGAATGTTTATGCATATGCCTGTGATAGAGATATACCTATTATGTTGAATTTATTTCTTCAATATATATCTACTTGTTGAAATGCTTCATTGATTGATGCATAAGGTTTTGGGTAGGTATGTTGTTTGATAAATGCAATCTAAGAGTGAAACATCTTTCTTGAATAAAATGAGCATATGAGTGTAATTTTTGAATTGATGTCAATTGATTAACCTAGTTGATGTTTAGTTTATCTTACTATTGGTTGGGAAGAAAGAATCCAAGATCCAAAAAGAGAAAGAGACTCCCCTACTTGGCACTACGTAAAATTGGCAGTGGTACCAAAGATATGGTTTGAAGTCTATAAAAAAAGAGAGAGAAAAAAAAAAGAAAATAACTCCTCTACTTGGCACTGTGTAAAATTGACAGTGGTACCAAATATAAGATTTGAAGTCCAAATAGAAAGTGAGTATCTATGTGGGTACATGCCAAAAAGAAAAAGAAAAAAAAAACAAAGATTTTGTGTGAAAAAAGATTTTGGATATCCTATTCCTGTAAATAGATGTATGATAGATTTAAACTGAAACTTGAGTGAATTCATGAGATGGAGATTGTGTTTATTATGTGAATTACGAAGTTTTATTTGATCAAAGTTGTGAATATTAAAGATTAAATTCAGAGGATGATGTACTTATCTGAAATTTTGTGCAAAAAGTTGGTGGAGTATTTCATGAGTAATTATATTTTAGAAATTTATTTTTCATAAAAGGTCATATTTTCCAAAGTAGTGTTTTTTATTCTTTTTATTTACTTGAGGACAAGCAAAGTTTGAGCCTTATGTGTTTGATGACACCAAAATTCATATTATATTTTATGTCATTTCATTGGTATTTTTGTGTCATATTCCTAAACCTTTGCTTATTTTTATGCATTTTCTATCGAATAGTTTATCTTACTATTCGTTGGGAAGAAAGAATCCAAGATCCAAAAAGAGAAAGAGACTCCCCTACTTGGCACTACGTAAAATTGGCAGTGGTACCAAAGATATGGTTTGAAGTCTATAAAAAAAGAGAAAGAAAAAAAAAGAAAATAACTCCTCTACTTGGCACTGTGTAAAATTGACAGTGGTACCAAATATAAGATTTGAAGTCCAAATAGAAAGTGAGTATCTATGTGGGTACATGCCAAAAAGAAAAAGAAAAAAAAAATAGAGATTTTGTGTGAAAAAAGATTTTGGATATCCTATTCCTGTAAATAGATGTATGATAGATTTAAACTGAAACTTGAGTGAATTCATGAGATGGAGATTGTGTTTATTATGTGAATTACGAAGTTTTATTTGATCAAAGTTGTGAATATTAAAGATTAAATTTAGAGGACGATGTATTTATCTGAAATTTTGTGCAAAAAGTTGGTGGAGTATTTCATGAGTAATTATATTTTAGAAATTTATTTTTCATAAAAGGTCATATTTTCCAAAGTAGTGTTTTTTATTCTTTTTATTTACTTGAGGACAAGCAAAGTTTGAGCCTTATGTGTTTGATGACACCAAAATTCATAGTATATTTTATGTCATTTCATTGGTATTTTTGTGTCATATTCCTAAACCTTTGCTTATTTTTATGCATTTTCTATCAAATATTGCAAAATCTTCTTCTATTTTGGTTTTTGATGATTTTCAGGTAAAAAGGCACGATTTTAGGACGTTTTCAAGCAAAATCAGATACATAGAAGAATTCCCATCATCAAGAAGAAGTTACATGACAAATTTCACGCAAAATGGAGCCAAAACCCAAATTACGGCAGTGACATAATTATTATTACGGTACCCTATTTTCTAGTACTACCGGAATTTTGGAGCACTGCCGTATTTTGGGTGATTTCCGTACATAAGGTTTTAGAGAAATTACAGCACTGCTGTAACTAAAATCACAGTGTCGTATTTTGAAGCAACTTCCGACCCGAGAGATATCCAGAAATTACGGCACTGCCAAAAAACATTACATAGTACCGTAATTCTTGTCGAATCCTGTACAAAAGAACTTAAAGAAATTACGGAAGTGCCGTAACAAACTTCATGACCGTAATTATAACCTTGGAACGTGATTTTCCTAGTCAAATTGAAGTCCGATTTTTGCGCGATCGATTGTGGATGATCCAGACCATTAAATTCAAATATGTAAGAAGCAAAAAGAGAGCCTCCGAGGACAAGAACACGCCTAGGGCGTAAGCCCTAATTTTCATCCACTGTCAAGGAAAAAATAGAGTTTCACACTACCGCATTAGGTTTCGCCGCTGGGAAGCATACAGCGCATCTCCGACCATGAAATTTGAACAGAAGCTTCGCTTGGAGGAGGAGACGATACCCCAGAAGTTTCATAGAAAAAGGATCTTGATCGGAGGAGGAATCAACTAAAGAGTGGGCACCGGCACTGTTCACACGATTCTTGGAGCAAATTACGGCTGTAGCCGTGCTGTAAAGTTGTTTTCCCCTCTTCTCTTCAATTTTCGATATTATGAAATTATGGCTTATTATAACTCTATTTCCATGCTATCTTAAACCTTTTATGGGACATGGGGTGTAATCCCCTTGATTTTATATGACTAGATAACTTCTATTTCGTCAAAATAGTTTTGTTATGATGATTCTACTTATGTGATGATTGTCTATAATTCTCCTAAGTAGTCTTATTATCATGCATGTTTTAGAGTTTTCGCAATAAGGACCGAAAGGTGATTTGCTTGAGAACTTGGAACCCTAGAATTGAGTGTTAGGAACTTATCGTAAGAAATTAGATTAGTTCTTATTTCTTGATCTTAGAAGAATAATTGTCATGTTTAATAATTTGAATCTAGGATTGAGTTATTTTGTTAAACGTGAATATCTTGTGCGAAAGTGAGGATTAAAACGTTGGAGAACCATAAGTAGAACCCGTGTTGAGACTCGGATGCACGAAAGTGATCCTTGAGATTCCACTTGAGATAATCCACTTAGAATTCAGATGCACGAAAGTGATCCTTGAGTTCTTTGATTGATGGTTTACTTATTTTCAGCTTGGGATAGATCTTGCGTGAAAGCAAGGATCGGTCCCCCTGCATGATTGTCTGCACGAAAGTGAGATGATCCTTTTATGAAGTAAATTATATCTTTATCATGATAAAATTAGGCCGACGACCTTTTATTCATATCTAGTCATTGAAATTAAGTTGGATGAAACCCTAGTCCTAGTTTCTCTGTGAGTTCGTGTTCTTTCTATCATTTACTTGCATCATAATCGATTGCTTAGCTAGTAAGAATACAACTATTTGGTACTTAACACATAAGTCTCTATGGGATCGATGTTTTTTTATTACTTCGAGTATCCATGCACTTGTGGACACAACAAGTTTTTGGACACAATAAGTTTTTAGCAGAAACACTAGAGATAAGTTTTTGTCTAGCTACTTGTTTGATGCAGGAGCATACAACATGAAAGAAGGGAAAAATCTGGCCCCAACGATGCCCCAGAAATTTTCCACATAAAGTTCCTCGGGGTACCCAGCGACGGAAGCCACGCCCCGTGAGTCCTGCGGACAACTCCCCGATTCTAGGGCGACTTCACATGCACAAGTTCGATTTTCCACCGAAAGTTCCTCGGGCTACCCCGTGACGAAGACCACACCATGTGAGTCCTGCGGACAACTACCAGGTGCAAAAGTCCAATTTTCCACAGAAAGTTCCTCGGGGAACCCAGCGACGAAAACCACGCCCCGTGGGTCCTGGGGACAACTACCGAGTGCACAAGTCCAATTTTCCACAGAAAGTTCCTTCGGTTGCCAAGTGACGAAAACCTCGCACTGTGGGTCCTGCGGACAGCTACCCGGAGAAATTTTGGAATCGGAGGCGGAGCCACATGCACAAGTCGGAACTCCCACAGAATGTTCCTCGGGTCACCCAGTGACAAAATTCATGCCTCGTGACTTATGCGGACAGCTACCCGAAGCCGCATAACTGCCCCGATGACCCCATTTCGACGTATACAACCCACCCTACCATGTTGCTCCACCTGATGAAGACCCAAAGGAGCCGAACAAGGTGGTTATTCGGCGATCCCAACGCTTCATGGGTATTATCAGTCCACTCTCCATCCACACCGAAGTGACCCGGCCCATGGACACTACAAGCCAACCCCCGAAGAGCCCATGTCCAGATGGGCCTCACAACCACATCAGCAACACGGCCCAAGAGAAGTCCGCGACAATCATTATACAGCCTAGTACTTCAAAATTCTGCTACTTTGTCGTGATGTGCTTTGAGCGCGTCTAACCGTCATCGCAGCCACCTCGTACGCTGAAGAATCAAAGGACCTGCGCTCCTGCAGGAGTAGATGGTAGTTGGTAGAATTATGTTCTGTTTTGTCCTTTTTTGGCAGCTTGACCACTTTTTAGTTGTTAGTTGTTGAGATGCTGCCCTCTTTGTCTTGCTTCCCCCTCCTTATCTTATAAAAGAGAGGGGCTAGCCAGCATTCTCGCTTAGTTCTCTTTGAGGTAGAGTTCTCCTGGTGAGCAAGAGTGCCTCAAGTTTGTGTGTAAGTCGAAGTCGGCACTTTGCCTTCAAAGTTTGTAAGAGTCGTGGTCGGTGCCTCGACTCTGATGTGTTTCCTTCCTAGTTTTCAAAGCAGTGAAGTAAATCCCACCACCTCCAGTGGGTCAGGTCCGCCTGTCTTTTCATTTCATCATGTTCATTTCCGTTACGATTTCTGATATTCCACGAGTATCCGTTCGCCGGAGACGTGGACGTTGCGCTGTTCTTTGGTTTGTTTCAGGCGCATAGGCGTGCGAGCTATGCCCTACGAATCCACTACTTCCCATTGCGACATGCTAAGCTTAAAATCTACTGTGTGAGAGTGCTAAATTGCTACGAGGTTAGTGCGTTACATTCTGTAGTTGCGTGCCGTTGTGTTCTTCCGCATTCGTGTTGCCCCGATCGAACTCGACGCTGATTTCATCGTGTTTTCAGCTACATTTTCGAAGTGATTTTCACTTCCCTTGTCTAAAGACCCTCTCCTGTTTTCGCGTGCATTGTGTAAATCCTTAGAGTATGGCTTTAAGGACCTTCCCTCCTACAGTAGCTACATCAATTCAGGTATCAGAGGACATTGCGCGTTCAATTCTTATCGTTCGCACGGCCCAACTCCGTTGCATCGCATATTTCCGCATTGGTTTCACGTTTTCAGCATCCTGCACTTAGTCATTTTCAGCCTTGATTGTGCATGGTGACCACAAGGTCGCAACTCATGTCTTCCCAATTCCCCGACACTATCCCGGAAACCCAATAATCGGTCCAAACTTCGGAAGGGACTAGCACCCATGGACGAGTGGACGCACTAACTACGCAGCTTGTTGCGTATAAGCAGTCCATGGATACCGCCATGCAACAACTCAAGTTGTCATCGGAGACTATGTTCCAGCAACTTTTGGCTAGTTTCCAAGACCTTACTGATGTGGTTAACGTGTCGGGGCAAAGGCACCCCAACTTGAGTCAACCCCCTTAGTCTGCTCGGACTGCTCCGACTAGGGAGTTACCGCCGGTAGTTGCGCCCGTTCGGCGCCAACCCCTTTGTTGGTGTATATGCCCTAGGACCTAGTTTTGGTCCATCTTTGTACTACTTAACTCTGATATTCATATATCTTTTTGGCATTGTCGTTATCATTGTTTGTCTACACCTGCGATTGTGTACTTACATGATAATGTCCCTGGAGACAGATTGGATCTGTGCTCAAATGATTGTCCCCAGTCGATGTACCTGAGTGGATATGGGACAGCTCTGGTACTTGTGAGACTAGTATGTGGGCTGGTTTGGCACGTGGTGCTAACGCAGCCACATGGGTATATCATTGGAGGATATACTGGATAGACCCGCTGTGAGGCTATGACTTGGTGTCATGAGTTATCCTCACAAGTGACAGGAGATGCATTGATCCCTTGACTTGAGGTCATTGACCATTCTATATGGTTAGGGACTTGCTTTGATACAACCTAACACCTCGCCGTAGTTGGGAGGTCATAACGGTTGTCATTGAGCATGTCACGACCCATATGAGAAGGTCAATGGACAGACACAGGATTTGCCCCTTCCTTAGGGAAGTATGATATCCATGGAACTCCTCTATGGTTCTATGACTGAGAGTGTATGGCCATACCCAGGTGAGAACCTGATTTAGTCATAGCCATGTGATTGGGTGAAAACAAGTGGTGACACACTTGTCCAATCGGATATCAGTTCGGCAAAGAGACTGTAATGCATCTGTACCTAGTTGCGATGATGGGGATGTCGATGTCAATATCCATTCCAATGACCTGGGTAGCAGCGATGCACTGCTAGGTGCCACTCACTGCTTGTGATGACCTTTCGTTAGCACTGCCAGCGTTAGAGGAACCTACAGGGTCGCACACCTTGATACTCGAGTTTTCATATTGATCGGGTAGCCTTTAGATCGAGTTATTGGATAACTCGGATCTATTTGGGAGATTTCATCAGCGCCAATGGGCCTGATGAGATGGAAGAAACTTATTGGAGCCAACTTCCGTTTTTGGCATATTGATCAAATTAACCATGGTTGACCTCATTTGACCATGGGTTAAATTGGATTGGATCCAATAGCTTGGTTAACATGCATAATGGACTTTGGGCTTGGCCCATTATTTAGTTGGGCTTGCTAATAAGTTGTATTGAAGGGCTATGAGGCTTGAAGGGTATAATGGGGATGAATTAATAGGATAGGCGCATATGGGATTCTAGTTGGACTAGGATTTACGCCTATGCCTTGTTTGGTATCTCCTAGGTGATTAAATCTAATTGGATTTGAATAAATCACCCAAGATAATTGATTGGATTGTGTTTGACAATTGTGGGCTGATTATTAAAATAATTAGAGTCCTAATTGGATTAGGACTTGCGCCCAAGCCACATTAGGCAATCCATTATATTGCCTTGACTAGGTCTAGGCGCATAGATGGGATTAATGCCTCATATGGCATGATATGGGCGCATATGGCTGATACTTGCTTTGGCAAGTCTTAGGCGCATATGGGAGTGGAGATTTAATTAGTATATTTGATTAAATAATCTCCTAGAATCATGCCCTAATTGTCAACACTTGCCTTTCTCCCCTAACCGCCTCTTGCTCCTATAAATAAGCCCTTGCCGCCCCCTCTCTTGATGATGCTAATTCCTTGGAGGAGTGAAGCATTAGAGGGCGACGGCTTGGAGAGCTTAGAGCTCTTCTTCTTCCATCAAGGGCGCAAGCATGCTTCTCCTCTTCCTTTCCTTGGCGCAAAGGAACAAGAAGGCTTGCGGCATTCCCTTCTCCTTCCATCTCCTTGGCGCATCACATCTTGGTGGTGGCGCAAGTTGCTTGGAGAACTCTCCTAAGGCATGGATCTTCTTCCCGAGGCTAACACCGGGCGAGGAAGAAGAAAACTTAAGGAATCCGTGTGTGCGAGACTGCAGAGGGCGAACACTTGGGCGCCTTCATCGACATCGGCTTCTAATTGCTTAAAGGTACTTACTATCACATCGTATCGACCTCCTCGCAAGAGATCTTCACTAGGTTTTTGGGACCGGCCTATTTCGGGGACATTCTTCCGCTGCATAAAATGTATGTCCATGACTTTGAAAATTGTAAAATGTCCCCGGGGTTACCCAACAGTGGTATCAGAGCTACTTGCGAGCCTCGAACGATGTTCTTTCATGCTTTTCATGCTCACATGCCATATCTACATTCTCGCATATTGCATAGATGTTGGCGCATGGTTTTTCTTTAAGTAGAAAAATTGTAGGTCTCTTGTTTCTTACTTCTAATTAACTTCTTGTGGTTCTTTGCTCTCTTCATGTGATGGGATAGACCCATACGTGGAAGAGAAAATTTTCCTCTCATAATAGGATAGACCTATCTTGAGAGACTTGTTGGGATAGGGCATGGACTGGGTGATTGCCCTTATCCTAACAAGTTAGGGATTGCAAGCAGGGCAACCGGTATGCCTCTTGTAGACTCCTGAGAGAAACTTAGAATCAAAGATTTGTGATATGAAGGGAAGGAAGAGAGACATGTTTTATGAAAAAGTAAAATTTCAGATTTTATGTTTTTCATGAGCATGTAGAATTGCATGAGTAAGTACTTGATTGTGCATGATGTTATGGTCATATGTCAAGCCCCTTAGCATGCCTGTGATGTATCCTTGTGAGGCCTGCGTGCCGCTTTTCTTTTTGCTTTTAACTAAGAAGAAGATTAGGATGGCGCATCTACTTGGAGCAAGGTGCATGCTTGCTTGGTTGCGCATCCTTGCCTGATGGCGCAACAAGCTTCAAAGGTGGCACATCCTTGCATGGGGGTGCAAGTTAGGGTTTGGCCGAGCCTTGTGCTTGTGTGCTATCCCTCTTGTGGCTTGCTAGATGGCGCACCTTCCTTGGAGGAAGACCATGGCATTGGCCAAACCTTGTGGGTGTACCCCTAGGGTTTGAGAGCTAAACCATGAGAGAAGGACCTTGGAGCCAACCTTGAAGATAGAGCTAGAGGTCGGCTAGGCTAGGTCTCGTCTTGGGGCTTGAATCCTAGGTCAAGAGTTGAACCCCTTTTTGGCATGGATTGGTTCAATGTCTTGAATGGGCTATGATCACATCATCCTTTTATTGCTTTCTTTACAAAAGCTAAAGCATGCCTGTGATGTTTTATTGTTATGTTATAACCATAGGATTGCACGCCTGTAATGATAGAAATAAGATAAAACTGAGATGATGAGACCTTAAACAAAAACCCTCAAATAAAATATCAAGTCTAGTAGCCTTCTAACGCGTAGCCCTCACTAAGCTATCGATCAGTGGAGTTGTGAATTGTTTCCCACCCTCGTGGGACACACCCACTTATCTTTAGAAAGTGCGTGGTGGCAATGGTTTCCCCAGTCCAGTTTTAACCTGGGCGTGCCTTCGCAAGGAAACTCGTTGGCCCTGTGCATAACGGTTAGGAATGGACTTGACTAGATTGCATAGATGTTGGCACATGGTTTTTCTTTAAGTAGAAAAATTGTAGGTCTCTTGTTTCTTACTTCTAATTAACTTCTTGTGGTTCTTTGCTCTCTTCATGTGATGGGATAGACCCATACGTGGAAGAGAAAATTTTCCTCTCATAATATGATAGACCTATCTTGAGAGACTTGTTGGGATAGGGCATGGACTGGGTGATTGCCCTTATCCTAACAAGTTAGGGATTGCAAGCAGGGCAACCGGTATGCCTCTTGTAGACTCCTGAGAGAAACTTAGAATCAAAGATTTGTGATATGAAGGGAAGGAAGAGAGACATGTTTTATGAAAAAGTAAAATTTCAGATTTTATGTTTTTCATGAGCATGTAGAATTGCATGAGTAAGTACTTGATTGTGCATGATGTTATGGTCATATGTCAAGCCCCTTAGCATGCCTGTAGTGTATCCTTGTGAGGCCTGCGTGCCGCTTTTCTTTTTGCTTTTAACTAAGAAGAAGATTAGGGTGGTGCATCTACTTGGAGCAAGGTGCATGCTTGCTTGGTTGCGCATCCTTGCCTAATGGCGCAACAAGCTTCAAAGGTGGCACATCCTTGCATGGGGGTGCAAGTTAGGGTTTGGCCGAGCCTTGTGCTTGTGTGCTATCCCTCTTGTGGCTTGCTAGATGGCGCACCTTCCTTGGAGGAAGACCATGGCATTGGCCAAACCTTGTGGGTGTACCCTTAGGGTTTGAGAGCTAAACCATGAGAGAAGGACCTTGGAGCCAACCTTGAAGATAGAGCTAAAGGTCGGCTAGGCTAGGTCTCGTCTTGGGGCTTGAATCCTAGGTCAAGAGTTGAACCCCTTTTTGGCATGGATTGGTTCAATGTCTTGAATGGGCTATGATCACATCATCCTTTTATTGCTTTCTTTATAAAAGCTAAAGCATGCCTGTGATGTTTTATTGTTATGTTATCACCATAGGATTGCACGCCTGTAATGATAGACATAAGATAAAACTGAGATGATGAGACCTTAAACAAAAACCCTCAATTAAAATATCAAGTCTAGTAGCCTTCTAACGCGTAGCCCTCACTAAGCTATCGATCAGTGGAGTTGTGAATTGTTTCCCACCCTCATGGGACACACCCACTTATCTTTAGAAAGTGCATGGTGGCAATGGTTTCCCCAGTCCAGTTTTAACCTGGGCGTGCCTTCGCAAGGAAACTCGTTGGCCCTAGGCATAATGGTTAGGAATGGACTTGACTAGATTTTCATGTGTGCTAGGCACATGATGAAACTCTAGAGGCACCATTGAGAGGTTAGGGTTTCATGCTATATCCAGCCCTCGCTGGACATGAAATGTCTGGACTGTCTCAATATGGGGAATTGCTTAGAGCAATCGGTCGGCGAGCCCACCTTAGGAAACATGGGTCACTTTGTGCATCTCATCCCACCCTCGTGGGACGCGAAGCCCTATGCGGAATGAGGATCTCATCTCACTAGGAAATCTTGGATTTCTCGATTGACTTTGTGGGTTGTCAATTCGATTAAAAATAGTGGGAGCCATGGTCATTTAAAACAAGTCCAGTTTAAATGACTCGAAGTAGTACTAATCTACAGTTTCTTGGTTGTTGTAGAACAATGGCTGTGAACAATAGCAGTTGGTCACTGCAATCTCCCCTGGAAAGGGATAAGTTGGCTGGATCCAACTTACTGGATTGGTATATGAACTTGAGAATCGTGCTCAAGCTCAAAAAGAAGCTTTGTGTCCTTGAGCGTCCTTTTCCTGAGCCATTTCCATGCTCGGCCTCAGCGGCTGAGAGGGATGCTTATGATAAGCATCAGGTTGATACTTTGGAGGTTGCTAACCAACATGTCACCAGAATTTAGAGGGTGATATGAATCGAAGAGTGCCTCTGAGATTATTTTTTAATCTAAGGCAGCTCTTTGATGAATTGGTTGAGCTCAATCCTCCTAAAGTTGATATTCAGTGTGTTGAGCCGAAAGGCTTGACCAAGGAACTGAAATTAAAGATGGATATGATCAGGAATAATAGGTGTTATTCATGTGGAGGGCCACCTCACATGTTTAAGGACATGTTGCAACTTCAGAATGAGGAGAAGAAAGGCAAGGCCTTGTCTTCATGCTCAAGTATTTATGTTACCAAAGTCAACCTTTCTACTCCTATGACATGGGTATTGGATACCGCATGTGGAGCTCATATTTGTACAAATATGCAAAGGCTCAGAAAGGATAGATCGGTAAGGCCTAGAGAGATTGACCCACTGATAGGTAACAGGGCACAAGTTGCTGCTGTTGCTGTAGGAGTTTCTCTCCCTGCCTTCTGGACTTTAGTTAAAGCTAGACAATTGCTATTATGTACCTTCCCTTACCAAAACATTGTATCCACTCCTTGCTTGGCAAAGAGAGGATTTAGGTTTGAAACAAAAGAGAACTTATGTTCTTTTTCTTTTGCAAACATGTTTTATGGGAAGGGTACTTTGTGCAATGGTCCGCATGTATTGGACATGGTTAGCTCTATTTGTGACATAAAAGGACCAAACTGAGTGGTTTAGTTGGTGCTTTCCTATGGCATTGTCGATTAGCCCATATAAATAAGAATCGCATTCGACAACTCCATGCAAATAGGTTGTTAGATTCGAGTTCCTTGGAGGAACTTGATACATGTGAGACTTGTTTATTAGAGAAAAATGACAAAGGCACCCTTCACCAAAACTGGGGAGAGGGCAGGAGGTTTATTAGATCTCATACATACTGATGTGTGTGGGCCTTTCAATAAACAAGCCAGAGGAGGGTACAGCTACTTCATCACATTTACTGATGACTTCAATAGATATGGTTATGTCTATATGATGAGACATAAGTCTGAATCCTTCGAGAAATTTAAGGAGTTTAGACATGAAGTAGAGAACCAGCTTGGTAGATCCATTAAGGCTCTTCGATCAGATCGTGGTGGAGAGTGTTGGGGTATGCCCTTAAGGCTAATGTTTGAGGCCTTGGGATTATATCAGTATCATGTATAAACTCTATGTTTATAAAGGCAATGGTTGTTATTCAGGTTGTTACATCATCTGCTGCAATATGTATACTTCTGAATAATGTCTCAATGCTGTTCAGCTTGGCTGACATGCAGTTTTGTCCTTAGTCGAGATATCTTGGTGAACATGAGACAGCCTTGATATGATTGAGACTAATATGTGTTTTAATCTTATAGGATGCTTCGAGCATGGAATAAGATGTAGACTCATGGGTACATTGGATGTACTGGACAGACCCTACTTAGGATATTCAATTGCTTGTCACAATGTGAATAATCCTTATATGCAAACAAGTGGCATATTTCCTCTGACTTGAGATCACTTGTGTTTCTAAATGATGATTGGCATTGTTTTGAGGTAGTTCAATATCATTTGAAACATAATGGTTATAGACTATCTTGGATAATGAGCATGAGTCATGTTAGGGCACTAGTGATAGATATAGGATTGCCGTCTCCTTGATTGGAGTGTGATGTTCTATAGGGGCCCCCTGGATGAGATGATTGAGAAAGTGTATGGCCATACCCAGATGACTATGTTTCATCTGATCTAATCATTCTCATCATATTGGAATTACAGGCTTGACACGCTTGTCCAATAAGAACATCCAGTGGCAAAGGAAACACATATGTCAAGTGACTTGGGTTCACACTTGTGCTGTGGTTTGGGTGTAGTCTTGGAAGACTCTTTCCTTTATATCGGGAGACAGTGATGTGTTGCTAGATACCCCTCACTGATTGTGATAACGTAAGTTATCGTTACCGACATTTAAAGGAAACCCTTAGGGTCGCAAAATTTGATGATATGGCTTTCTTATGTCAGATCGTGTGGACTGAATTGTTTTGGTTCAGTTTAAAGGAATTTAAACTCTGATTGTAAGTGAGATCTGGTCTGATCATGTTTGATTGATTAGGGCTTGAGATCGGTAAGCTTCTGTTGGGGTATGCCCTTAAGGCTAATGTTTGAGGCCTTGGGATTATATCAGTATCATGTATATAAACTCTATGTTTATAAAGACAATGGTTGTTATTCAGGTTGTTACATCATCTGCTGCAATATGTATACTTCTGAATAATGTCTCAATGCTGTTCAGCTTGGCTGACATGCAGTTTTGTTTTTAGTCGAGATATCATGGTGAACATGAGACAGCCTTGATATGATTGAGATTAATATGTGTTCTAATCTTATAGGATGCTTCGAGCATGGAATAAGATGTAGACTCATGGGTACATTGGATGTACTGGACAGACCCTACTTAGGATATTCAATTGCTTGTCACAATGTGAATAATCCTTATAAGCAAACAAGTGGCATATTTCCTCTGACTTGAGATCACTTGTGTTTCTAAATGATGATTGGCATTGTCTTAAGGTAGTTCAATATCATTTGAAACATAATGGTTATAGACTATCTTGGATAATGAGCATGAGTCATGTTAGGGCACTAGTGATAGATATAGGATTGCCGTCTCCTTGATTGGAGTGTGATGTTCTACTGGGGCCCCCCTTGGATGAGATGGTTGAGAAAGTGTATGGCCATACCCAGATGACTATGTTTCATCTGATCTAATCATTCTCATCATATTGGAATTACAGGCTTGACACGCTTGTCCAATAAGAACGTCCAGTGGCAAAGGAAACACATCTGTCAAGTGACTTGGGTTCACACTTGTGCTGTGGTTTGGGTGTAGTCTTGGAAGACTCTTTCCTTTATATCGGGAGACAGTGATGTGTTGCTAGATACCCCTCACTGATCGTGATAACGTAAGTTATCGTTACCGACATTTAAAGGAAACCCTTAGGGTCGCACAATTTGATGATATGGCTTACTTATGTCAGATCGTGTGGACTAAATTATTTTGGTTCAATTTAAAGGAATTTAAACTCTGATTGTAAGTGAGATCTGGTCTGATCATGTTTGATTGATTAGGGCTTGAGATCGGTAAGCTTCGATCGAGGGAACTGATGCTAGATCGATGAGATCAAGAGCATCGAGAGATGAATGGTTAGATCTTGAGCCATCTGGTTCATAGGAGATCTAGACCATGGCTTGGTTTGATTTGGTCTTTGAACCAAATGCAATTGAACTGAATAATTGAACCGGTTCACTTATGTGAACGTATGGTTCAATTGAGAGAAGTTCGATGGTGGTAACGTGGGCATTGAAGAAGGAGTTAGTGCTTTCTATTTTTAGAAAGCCGTTTGCCTTGTTGATTCTCTCAACGTTTTTTCGAACGAAAAAACTCTCCTCTCGCTCACACGCCGACTTGCATCTTCTTGCTCTCGTCTTGGGTGGTCTTCACGCCAAGGAGGAGGTTCGGTTATCCAAGGAACTTCATCTCTTCTCCTCCACACAAAAGGATCACTTGGAGAACTTTGCTAGCACAAAGATCGACAAGGAGTAGCCTTCAACATCTTGTGTGCGCACACTTTGGAGAAGAAGCACTTGCCTCTTTCCCTTCCAAGTCGCCATCCATACAATGGCAATGGTAAGATCATAACATGATCTTTGCAAGTTAATAAGTTAATCATAAGATCATGCCTTATGCGATCACTTGAAATCCTTATTTCCGCCCATGCTTTAGAAATCAAAGTGCATGTGATTAGGGTTTCGCCCCCATATTGGGACTTTCAATTGGTATCAGAGCGTATGGTTTGGCTTGATCTATATGATTTCTTCTTTTGTGATCCTTGTTTGCGTTTGTTTAGATCATGGAGTTAACATGCGTGAATACATGCTAGTCATTAGTTGTTGGCGCATGTATCATGTTTTCTTGTTGGCGCATATTAAATGATGTTTTTGTCAAACATACAATCTTGCGCGCATCCACTAGATCTATAAGCGCCTGCTTTAAAAACTTAGACGGGTTATTAGGGTTGAAGTCGTCGTCCTGTCTAGACCCTACAGTCTGATCAGACCATCTGACAGCCTAGATGGGTCGACCAGATAGCACCTATGCGCAAGCACAAGGTGGCTATAGGTCGACTGCACAGGGCGTGTAGCGATGTCTGATTGAGGCGACTAATGAACGCTCATGATTAAGGCCCGGGGTCACACCCGCTTACCAGAAATCATGAGGGACGTTCAGCCCTTAAGGCATGCATCGTTGACCATGAGGTCGACGCAAGTCAGTTATGACTTGGTGCATGCAAGGGCAGTGGGTCTGACTAGGTCTGATGAGTGGATCCCTTTTAATGGACCGTTGTAAGGTAGTAGGGCACATAAGGAAATAAAATTGATGCCAATGGGATTTTCAAAAATTTTAATTTCCTGTCTGGATCACATGATGCTTGTCTAACCATGTTGGGTGTTTATTTAATCTTATGTGGGTTGCCCAATTTAATGTGTGCTGTGCTGGGGCCTGCGTGCCTGGATTAATTAATTGTAAATTATTTTTGTGATCTGCGAATCACATTTTAATTTATGTTAATGTGTAATTGACCTGCGAGTCAAATCATGTCTAGATAGATTAAAATGTAATTTAATCAGACATGAGCACAGAGCACACATGGCAGAGGCGCATGCAGCAAGTGGCTTCACCAGTGGGAGGTCTAGGGTTCGACCCTAGGACAGGCGCATTTTACCTGGTGAGCGCATCTGAGCTGCAGTGGGCGCTTGGGGCCCGGGTTGGGCCAGATGAAATGCTAAAGACCCAAGCAGAGCTCAAGTGAAGACTTAAGTTAACTTAAGGTCTAATTTAGGCTTAATGGGCTTTTACCACATAAGATCATCATGCTTTTTATTTACTATTTTAAGTAAATTTAATATTTGCATGATTTAATCTTCTGCTATCACCATAGGATTTGCATGATAGTTAAGAAGATAAAAGGACCGTTAAAATCCAACGTTAAATATCAAGCACGTAAGCCTTCTGACGCGAAACCTCAATGTTCTAACTATCGTTGGGGCCATGTTGTACCCACTAAGTGGGCACGCCCATCTATCTTTAGACGGTGTGTGATTACACCTGTGTGTTACAGAGAAGGGATTTATCGCTTCTCGTTGCTCAGCATAGCACGTGGTGGTCCAGGGAGTAGGTCAGGTCAGCTTGACCATGTAAGCTACATATTGAGCATATGGTAGCCATATGGAGGCAGCCATCTGTGGGATCAGAGACTGTGTTGTACCAACTCAGTTGGCACAGTCTACTGGATTGCCCAGATGAAGGGGAATCGCACGGGTTGGCGATTGGCAGGGATTGCCTACCAGAGATTAGTGCTTGTACTCTCTGTGCATCTTATCTCGCCTGAGCGGGACGCGGAGACCAAGTATGAAATCTGGATCCCATCTCACTAAAAGAGTCTTACTCTTTCGGACTGTTTTACTGGATTTTTCAGTCAGATAAAATAGTGAGAAAAGAATCATTCTTAAGTCCTGAATTGATTCTAACATTGATACTGACCTTGCTGTTCTTGCATTGTTGTAGATTACTGCAGCAACGAACACCACAGCGTTCAATGTGCGATCCCTACTGGAAAGGGAGAAGTTTGCTGGGCCAAACTTCTCAGACTGGTATGGACACCTTAAGATTGTTCTTAAGGCTGAGAGAAAACTGTATGTCCTCGAGACGGCTATACCGCCTCAACCCGCTCCGAACGCCACAAGGGCGGTTCGGGATGCTTATGAAAAGCATGTCAATGATAGCATTGACGTCGCTTGCCTTATGCTAGCGTCTATGACGCCACAGCTGCAACGTCAGCATGAGGATTTATCTGCTATAGAAATTATAGCAAACCTCAAGATGCTGTATGCAGCACAGGCAAGGACTGAACGCTACAACTTGACGAAACTTTTCTTTTAGAGCAAACTGACTGAAGGGAGTCCAGTGGGAGCTCACGTGCTCAAGATGATTGGGTACAAGGAGGCTCTAGAGAAACTGGGACACACCATCAATCAGGAGCTTGTTGTAGATATCATCCTACAGTCTCTCCCGGCCTCTTTCGATCCATTCATTATTAATTTTAATATGAACAAGATCGATTGTACGCCGGCAGAGTTACTGAATATGCTCTTGACAACTGAGCAGACTCAGTCTCGTGAGAAGGGAATGCCTTCATCCTCTGTCCTAATGGTTCCTTCTAGGAACAAGAAGAAGGGGAAGAAGGGCAAAGCCCCTGTCAAGAGCTACAACAAGGCTCTGAAGCAAAAAGTAAAGTGGTCGAAGGAATACATATGTTTCCATTGTGGCCAGCTGGGTCACTGGAAAAAGGACTGTAAAGCGCTCCAAGGAGATAAGAAGGGAAGCAAGCCTTTCGCTTCTGGCTCAGGTATTTTTGTGACTGAAGTCATGCTATCTTCTTCTATTTCATGGGTGTTGGACACTGCATGTGGAGTTCACATTTGTTCAAATGTACAGGAACTCAAGAGAAGAAGACAGGTGGGACAGCATGAGGTGGACCTACGAGTGGGAAACGGGGCACGGGTTGCTGCTGTTGCTGTAGGAGTTTATCACATCTCTTTACCATCTGGTCTTGTATTAGAACTGGACAATTGTTATTTTGTACCGAGCATAACTAAGAATATTATCTCTATTCCTACTCTTGTCAGGAAAGGGTTTTCCTTTGAATGCAAGATTTCAAAGTGTTATATTTCCTTTGATAATATTGTTTATGCTACTGGGTCGATTAACAATGGGTTATTCATGTTGGACATGGAATGTTCTGTACAACAAATTGATAATAAGAAAGCCAAGTATGCTGATGACAGCACCTTGCTATGGCATAGTCATTTAGGCCATATTAACAAGAAGCGCATTAAGCGGTTGCATGACCATGGACTGCTGGGATCATTCTCCTATGAGGAGCTTGATACATGCAAAGCTTGTTTAATGGGTAAAATGACGAAGTCTCCTTTTTCCAACAAAGGTCAAAGGGCTTCAGGTTTACTTGACCTCATTCACAGTGATGTGTGTGGGCCATTTAGAAAACATGCCAGAGGTGGCTATTCATACTTCATTACCTTTACTGATGATTTCAGTAGGTATGGTTATGTCTATCTTATGAGACATAAGAGTGAATCTTTTGACAAGTTCAAAGAGTTCAAAAATGAAGTACAAAATCAGCTAGGCCGAAATATCAAGGCACTTCGTTCAGATCGAGGTGGAGAATACTTGAGTCGAGAGTTTACTGACTATCTGAAGGAGTGTGGGATTATCTCACAGCTCACTCCGCCAGGAACACCGCAGTGGAATGGTGTGTCCGAGAGGAGAAATAGAACCTTACTGGATATGGTTCGTTCTATGATGAGTCAGGCTACTCTACCTTACTCCTTTTGAGGATTTGCACTGGAAACAGCTGCAAAGGTACTAAACCGAGTGCCATCCAAGGCCGTTTCAAAGACTCCATATGAGTTATGGTATGGGAAACAGCCGAGCTTGACATTTATTAAGATCTGGGGTTGCGAGGCTTATGTCAAAAAGCTCGCCTCTGGGAAACTAGAGAGCAGATCTGAGAAATGTATCTTTGTCGGTTACCCTAAAGAAACAAAGGGTTATTATTTCTACGATCCAAAAGAGAACAAAGTATTTGTTGCTCGGACGGCTATATTTCTTGAGAAGGAATTTCTTCTGCAAGAGGCCAGTGGGAGAGAAATAAAGCTGGATGAGAATCCAGAAGAAGGACAAAGTAGTCAAGCTCAGTTGGATGAGCCTGAGCCAGTAGATCAGGTTATTGAATAACCTAAGGCTCAGATATCACGGGAACCGCGAAGATCGGGAAGGATCCGTCGACAGCCTGAGCGCTATGACGGAGTCTACATCATTGATGATGAACCCCTCACTTATGCGGATGCGGTCAGCGGACCGGAATCAGTGAGATGGCTTGAATCTATGCGAGCCGAGATGGACTCCATGTCAAATAACCAAGTTTGGGATTTGGTTGATCCGCCTCCGGGAGTAATCCCTATAGGCTGTAAGTGGATCTTCAAGAAGAAGATGGACATGGATGGTAACGTGGTTACCTATAAAGGCAGGCTAGTTGCGAAAGGTTTCAAACAAATCTATGGGATAGATTATGTTGAAACTTTCTCTCCTGTAGCCATGTTCAAGTCTATTCGGATTATTCTCGCGATAGCGGCATATTATGATTATGAGATCTGGCAAATGGATGTGAAGACCGCTTTCCTTAATGGAAAACTAGAAGAGGATGTGTATATGACACAACCTGAAGGTTTCACTAATCCATCAGATAGTCATAAAATATGCAAATTAAAGAAGTCCATTTATGGACTTAAACAAGCATCAAGAAGCTGGAATATTCGTTTTGATGAATCAATCTATGAATTTGGTTTCATCAAGAATGAAGATGACCCGTGTGTATATAAGAGGTTTAGTGGGAGCGTGATTACTTTCCTAGTCCTCTACGTCGATGATATCTTAATCATTGGAAACGATATTCCTGAACTGCATGCCGTTAAGGCATGGTTAAGAAAATGTTTCCAGATGAAAGATTTAGGAGAAGCAGCCTATGTGTTAGGTGTGAAGATCTACAGAGATAGATCTAAGAGGCTTCTCGGGCTATGCCAGAGTACTTACATCGATAAAGTCCTGGAGAGATTTCATTTAGAGAATTCTAAAAGAGGATATCTTCCAGTCAGACATGGTCTGAATCTTTCAAAGAGTCAGTGTCCACAAACACAGACTGAGAAAGATGAAATGGACAATACGCCTTATGCTTCGGCTATTGGGTCCATTATGTATGCGATGTTGTGTACTCGCCCAGACGTCGCTTACGGGTTAAGCGTGACCAGTCGATTCCAAAGTAATCCAGGTAAGGCACACTGGATTGCGGTCAAGAACATTTTGAAATATCTTCGGAGGACCAAAGATATGTTCTTGATATATGGAGGTCAGGAAGAACTCAGTATTGAAGGATATACTGACGCTTTGTTCCAGTCTGACCAGGATGATTTCCGATCGCAATCAGGCTATGTTTTTAGCTTGAATGGAACAGCAGTGGTGTGGAAAAGTTTCAAACAGTCAATTGTTGCTGATTCCACAACAGAAGCCGAGTATGTTGCAGCCTCAGAAGCATCAAAGGAGGCAGTGTGGATTCGTAAGTTCGTTCAGGAACTTGGTGTTATTCCTTCGAGTGCATATCCATTGGTTATCTTCTGTGATAACACTGGAGCAATTGCACAAGCAAAGGAACCACGGTCGCACCAGAAGTCCAAGCACATACAGAGAAGGTTTCATTTGATCCGGGAGATCATAGATCGAGGAGAGATCAAGATCTGTAAGGTTCATACAGATGACAATCTAGCTGACCCGCTTACAAAGCCTTTGGCGCAGCAGAAGCATGAGAAGCACTGTAATAATATGGGTTTGAGATTTCTCAACCATTAGATTAAGTGCAAGTGGGAGATTGTTGGGGTATGCCCTTAAGGCTAATGTTTGAGGCCTTGGGATTATATCAGTATCATGTATATAAACTCTATGTTTATAAAGGCAATGGTTGTTATTCAGGTTGTTACATCATCTGCTGCAATTTGTATACTTCTGAATAATGTCTCAATGCTGTTCAGCTTGGCTGACATGCAGTTTTGTCTTTAGTCGAGATATCTTGGTGAACATGAGACAGCCTTGATATGATTGAGACTAATATGTGTTCTAATCTTATAGGATGCTTCGAGCATGGAATAAGATGTAGACTCATGGGTACATTGGATGTACTGGACAGACCCTACTTAGGATATTCAATTGCTTGTCACAATATGAATAATCCTTATAAGCAAACAAGTGGCATATTTCCTCTGACTTGAGATCACTTGTGTTTCTAAATGATGATTGGCATTGTCTTGAGGTAGTTCAATATCATTTGAAACATAATGGTTATATACTATCTTGGATAATGAGCATGAGTCATGTTAGGGCACTAGTGATAGATATAGGATTGCCGTCTCCTTGATTGGAGTGTGATGTTCTACTGGGGCCCCCCTTGGATGAGATGGTTGAGAAAGTGTATGGCCATACCCAGATGACTATGTTTCATCTGATCTAATCATTCTCATCATATTGGAATTACAGGCTTGACACGCTTGTCCAATAAGAACGTCCAGTGGCAAAGGAAACACATATGTCAAGTGACTTGGGTTCACACTTGTGCTGTTGTTTGGGTGTAGTCTTGGAAGACTCTTTCCTTTATATCGGGAGACAGTGATGTGTTGCTAGATACCCCTCACTGATCGTGATAACGTAAGTTATCGTTACCGACATTTAAAGGAAACCCTTAGGGTCGCACAATTTGATGATATGGCTTACTTATGTCAGATCGTGTGGACTGAATTGTTTTGGTTCAGTTTAAAGGAATTTAAACTCTGATTGTAAGTGAGATCTGGTCTGATCATGTTTGATTGATTAGGGCTTGAGATCGGTAAGCTTCGATCTAGGGAACTGATGCTAGATCGATGAGATCAAGAGCATCGAGAGATGAATGGTTAGATCTTGAGCCATCTGGTTCATAGGAGATCTAGACCATGGCTTGGATTGATTTGGTCTTTGAACCAAATGCAATTGAACCGAATAATTGAACCGGTTCACTTATGTGAACGTATGGTTCAATTGAGAGAAGTTCGATGGTGGTAACGTGGGCATTGAAGAAGGAGTTAGTGCTTTCTATTTTTAGAAAGCCGTTTGCCTTGTTGATTCTCTCAACGTTTTTTCGAACGAAAAAACTCTCCTCTCGCTCACACGCTGACTTGCATCTTCTTGCTCTCGTCTTGGGTGGTCTTCACGCCAAGGAGGAGGTTCGGTTATCCAAGGAATTTCATCTCTTCTCCTCCACACAAAAGGATCACTTGGAGAACTTTGCTAGCACAAAGATCGACAAGGAGTAGCCTTCAATATCTTGTGTGCGCACACTTTGGAGAAGAAGCACTTGCCTCTTTCCCTTCCAAGTCGCCATCCATACAATGGCAATGGTAAGATCTTAACATGATCTTTGCAAGTTAATAAGTTAATCATAAGATCATGCCTTATGCGATCACTTGAAATCCTTATTTCCGCCCATGCTTTAGAAATCAAAGTGCATGTGATTAGGGTTTCGCCCCCATATTGGGACTTTCAGCTTCGATCGAGAGTATTGATGCTAGATCAGTGAGATCAAGAGCATCAAGAGATGAACGGTTAGATCTTAAACCATTTGGTTTGATAAGATCTGAACCAATGCTGGTTTGATTTGGTCTTTGAACCAAATGCAATTGAACCGAATTGGTTTGAACCGGTTCACATGTGTGAACGCATGGTTCAATATGAAGGCGTTTAGGTCGGTTATCATGGCGTGGGCTCATGGCTTCATGACTTTCTATTTTTGGAAGTCATGTAACGCCACAACTCCACAACGCCTCAATGCATCGCCTCTTCCTCTCTCGACTTGGGTTGTCTTCACGCCAAGAGAGAAAAACCATTCGGCAAGCAAGAGGTCATTCTCTAAAAAATCTCCTTCACGCGACAAGGACACTTGAAGATCTTTGCTAGCACAAAGGACGACAAGGAGAAAGCCATCTTCACCTTGTGTGCGTTGCCTTTGGAGAAGAAGCATTCGATTCTTTGATTCCAAGACGCCATCCAAGAAATGGCAATGGTAACGCATCTCTATGCTTTCAATCTTAAGTTGATCATATGTTCATACTATTCGATCCTCATGAAACCCTAGAAAAGTTTTATTTGCGCATGCTATTAGGGTTTCGCCCCCCCCCCCCTTTTTAGGGACTTTCAATTGGTATCAGAGCCTGGTATCGTATGAATCATATGATTGCTTGATGTTAATTTGTGATCCTAGTTTGCGTTTGATATGTAGATCTAGAAGTTATCATCTTGCGCAACTACATGTTAGTTTGCGAAATTACATGATGTATGTTTTTACTTGTTGGCGCATGTTAAAGTGTTTTTGTAAAAACTTAACATCTTGCGCGCTCCATCTAGATCTATGAGCACCTGCTATAAAACCTTAGACGGGTTATTAGGGTTGAAATCATCATCCAGTCTAGACCCAATAGTCTGATCAGACCATCTGACAGCCTAGATGGGTCGACCAGATGGCACCTATGCGCAAGCATGAGGTGGCTATAGGTCGACTACATACTGGGCGTGTAGCGATGTCTGATTGATACAACCAGTGAACGCTCATGATTTAGGCCCGGGGTCACACCCGCTTGCCAAAACTCATGAGGGACGTTCAGCCCTTCACGCATGCATTGTTGACCATGAGGTCGACTCAAGTCGGTTATGACTTGGTGCATGCAAGGGCAGTGGGTCAGACTAGGTCTGATGAGTGGATCCCTAGTAATGGACCGTTGTAAGGTAGTAGGGCACATAAGGAAATAAAATGAAGCCAATGGGTTTTTCAAAGATTTTATTTTCTTGATTGGATCACATGATGTTTGTATAACATGATGATTGTCTATTTAATCTTATGTGGGCTGCCCAATTAACGTGTGCTGTGCTGGGGCCTGCGTGCCTGGATTAAATTGTAAATTATTATTGTGATCTGCGTATCACATTTTAATTAATTTATAAAGTGTAATTGACCTGCGAGTCAATCATGTCTAGATAGATTAAATTGTAATTTAATCAGACATGGGCACAGAGCACACTTGGCAGAGGCGTATGCAGCAAGTGGCTTCACCAGTGGGAGGTCTAGGGTTCGACTCTAGGACAGGCGCATTATACCTGGTGGGCGCACCTGAGCTGCAGTGGGCGCTTGGGCCCGAGTTGGGCCAGAGGAAATGCTAAAGACCCATGAAGAGCTCAAGTGAAGACTTAAGTTAATTAAGGTCTTACTTAGGCATAATGGGTTTTTACCACATAAGATCATCATGCTTTTAATTTACTGTTTAAGTATTTTAATAACTGCATGATTTATTCTTCTGCTATCACCATAGGATTTGAATGATAGTAAGAAGATAAAAGGACCGTTAAAATCCAACGTTAAATATCAAGCACGAAAGCCTTCTGACGCGAAACCTCACTGTTCTGACTATCGTTGGGGCCGTGTTGTACCCACTCAGTGGGCACGCCCATCTATCTTCAGACGGTGTGTGATTACACCTGCGTGTTACAGAGAAGGGATTTATCGCTTCTCGTTGCTCAGCATAGCACGTGGTGGTCCAGGGAGTAGGTCGGGTCAGCTTGACCATGTAGGCTACATATTGAGCATATGGTAGCTATATGGAGGCAGCCATCTGTGGGATCAGAGACTGTGTTGTACCAACTCAGTTGGCACAGTCTGCTGGATTGCCCAGATGAAGGGGAATCGCACGGGTTGGCGATTGGCAGGGATTGCCTACCAGAGATTAGTGCTTCTACTCTCTGTGCATCTTATCTCGCCTGAGCGGGATGCGGAGACCAAGTATGAAATCTGGATCCCATCTCACTAAAAGAGTTTTACTCTTTCGGGCTGTTTTGCTGGATTTTTCAGCCAGATAAAATAGTGAGAAAAGAATCATTCTTAAGTCCTGAATTGATTCTAACATTGATACTGACCTTGCTGTTCTTGCATTGTTGTAGATTACTGCAGCAACGAACACCACAGCGTTCAATGTGCGATCCCTACTGGAAAGGGAGAAGTTTGCTGGGCCAAACTTCTCAGACTGGTACGGACACCTTAAGATTGTTCTTAAGGCTGAGAGGAAACTGTATGTCCTCGAGACGGCTATACCGCCTCAACCCGCTGCGAACACCGCAAGGGCGGTTCGGGAAGCTTATGAAAAGCATGTCAATGATAGCATTGACGTCGCTTGCCTTATGCTAGCGTCTATGACGCCACAGCTGCAGCGTCAGCATGAGGATTTATCAGCTATAGAAATTATAGAAAACCTCAAGCTGCTGTATGCAGCACAGGCAAGGACTGAACGCTATAACTTGACTAAACTTTTCTTTCAGAGCAAACTGACTGAAGGGAGTCCAGTGGGAGCTCACGTACTCAAGATGATTGGGTACAAGGAGGCTCTAGAGAAACTGGGACACACCATCAATCAGGAGTTTGTTGTAGACATCATCTTGCAGTCTCTCTCGGCCTCTTTCGATCCGTTCATCATTAATTTTAATATGAACAAGATCGACTGTACGCAGGCAGAGTTACTGAACATGCTCTTGACTACTGAGCAGACTCAGTCTCGTGAGAAGGGAACGCCTTCATCCTCTGTCCTAATGGTTCCTTCAAGGAACAAGAAGAAGGGGAAGAAGGGCAAAGCCCTTGTCAAGAGCTACAACAACGCACTGAAACAAAAGCTCAAGCGGTCAAAGGAATTCAGATGTTTCCATTGTGGCCAGTTAGGTCACTGGAAAAAGGACTGTAAAGCGCTCCAAGGAGATAAGAAGGGAAGCAACCCTTTCGCTTCTGGCTCAGGTATTTATGTGACTGAAGTCATGTTATCTTCTTCTATTTCATGGGTGTTAGACACTGCATGTGGAGTTCACATTTGTTCAAATGTACAGGAACTCAAGAGAAGAAGACAGGTGGGACAGCATGAGGTGGACCTACGAGTAGGAAACGGGGCACGGGTTGCTGCTGTTGCTGTAGGAGTTTATCACATCTCTTTACCATCTGGTCTTGTATTAGAACTGGACAATTGTTATTTTGTACCGAGCATAACTAAGAATATTATCTCTATTCCTGCTCTTGTCAGGAAAGGGTTTTCCTTTGAATGCAAGATTTCAAAGTGTTATATTTCTTTTGATAATATTGTTTATGCTACTGGGTCAATTAACAATGGGTTATTCATGTTGGACATGGAATGTTCTATACAGCAGATTGATATTAAGAAAGCCAAGTATGCTGATGACAGCACCTTGCTATGGCATAGTCGTTTAGGCCATATTAACAAGAAGCGCATTAAGCGGTTGCATGAACATGGACTGCTGGGATCATTCTCCTATTGTAAGATCCAAGGATCTTAAGTCCTGGTAAGTATTATTTTGATTTAAATAAAATCATTAACTGTGGATTTTACGTTAAGCAGTATTGGATGTTAATTAACTAGCTTATTGGATATTAATTAACTGGTTTATTGATTGTTAATTTGTAATTAATTAAATAGACCTTATTGGATGTTAATTAAATCCTTATTGGATTTTCGTTTAAGTGAATGGTTAAATGGTTAGTTAATGGTTAAATTAATTAGTTAACTATGGGTTATTGGGTTTACACTTAAATTAGATGGATTCGAATTAATTAGTTAGTGGATTAAGTCTTCTCACCTAATTGGATCATCACTTGGCGACATGGACTTGGATCCTCTACTTGGCGGTTAGGATGCTTGGCGACTTGAAGATCCAATCCGTTAATTCAAATATGGCGTGAAGAGGACTTTTGGCGGCTGATCGTTCATGCAACCCTAGAGCTTGACGCCACCTTGGAGGAAGAAGGCGATCTTGGTGTTCTTGGAGTTATTGAGGCGAATTCTCCATCTTCTTCCCCTTGGCGAATTTCCTTGAGGTGAAGAAACTTTCTTGGCGAGTTCTTGGAGATTCTTTGGGCGGCTTAAAGGCTTTAGACGAGTTTTGTGGGGGAAGATTTCACCTTAGTGTTCACGGTTAAGAGGTGAGTGGAGTGTCTATTCGATCCTATCTATTTGGTTGTGTTAGATGATACATGTAATTGTTTGAAAACTTTACCATGTTAAAAACCGAAACTCACGACCTCACCATGTTGAAAACCAAATTTTGCAAAGGTGAATATATCATGAAAAACCAAAATTTTGCATGGGTGTATATATCATGAAAAACCAAAATTTAAGGTATTCTTATATGGAATTTAGGAAGCTTTAAATCAATGATTTTTAGCATGGAATTCTTGTTAACTAGGGCTTTAAATTTTAAGTATATAATATGCTTGAAACCGTGGGCTACATGTGATGTTTTGTGAATTAGATTGTAAGAAGATGAATTTTAATCTTATGTTGATGTTATGGATGCCCTAATAGCCCTAATAAATGCTAATAATATTCATGTTTATTTATCTATGACCATGAATCTTTGTTTGAGAAACTTGGGTGATAACTTAGCAAGGTTAGACTGAACTAATCAGCATGAAACCTAAGGACTACACTACTATGTGAATTATGCGATTTTTTTTGGAATATTATGTGGTTATGTGATTTTTTTAAATATTATGTGATTATGTGATTTTTTGGAATATTATGTGTTTATGTGATTTTTGAATATTATGTGATTATGTGATTTTTTTTGAATATTATGTGGTTATGTGATTTTCGAATATTATGTGGTTATGTGAACTCAAATATTATGTGTTGTGGTCATGGAATGGATAGGACTAAGGCTAAGTGTAACTGTGTACTCAAGGGGATAGTCTATATGTGATATGTTAAGGGTTAGAGATTTCAGCCCTGTATTGTGATTATTGTGATAAGGGGGTTGTTGTTCAGCCTGCCTGATGTGATTATTGTGATAAAAATGACTATCCTAGAGTCTAGTTGACACTTAGGAGTCCACTTTTGTGAAATAAGATATAAGATGTGTCTGGTGTTGTCCAGTTAAGGAACCCTTTGGGAGAACGAGTGATATAAGACGCAAAGTGCCATGTCTTGGTCGGACAGGGGCCACCTCTTGATGTCGTCACTCTTAGACGCTTAGATTTTTGTGATTATGGGGTGGTGTAGATCAATGTATCACATCTTGACCAGGTGGTGATTACCTCTTGAGTCTACTCACTGTCCATCTATATGTTGCATGTGATTTGCAGGCTTCTCCCAGTGCTTAGGCCAAAGCCGGGTTGGACCATAATGGTCACTACTGAATATGCTGGACAACTAGGTTAACTAAGTGGTTGGTATGTTTAGTTGGTTTAGAGTATAGCTCTAGAACCTTGAGTAGACACTGGTGTGATGTCTTAGCAGTGTCCATCTGACTGTTTTATATGAGTTCTGTGCTTTAATTTTGTTATATGTTGACATGATATTCTGTTCAATGTTTTTAAAATAATCTGCATGTATTTTGAGTGTATGTTATGGATGGTCGTTTGAGACTATCCACTCACTGGGCTATGTAGCTCACCCCTCATTATTTTCAGGTGTAGAGCAGGGGCGCATTTCCAGTTAACATTTTATATGAACATCGTGATATGCCAGTTGAATGAATAAGACTTTTGTGTTTAATTACTGGGGCTGGTTGTGGCCGAATTATGTGAACTTGTGTTGCCAGTTGTGGCCGAATTATGTGAACTTGTGTTGCCGGTTGTGGCAGTTTGATATTCTGATTTTTGTGTCACCGCGGGCTTTGGCCTGGTTTCGGTGTGGTATCATTGAATGAATTTATAGAATCGATATTATGACTTTGTTTCGAATTTCGAGTTGACTTGTGTTTTTGCAATCGGTTTTAATATAAATGTAACTTGAATATGTCTAGTGCAAGTATTGCGTGGTGGCAGGTACATTTATGAAATTGTGTTTTGAGATTCTATGTATGAATTTTCAAAAATTTTCAGATCGTGTTTTCTTGAACTTGGTTTTACCTAGCATGTGCATCGATCTTGTATGATAACATCCAGTATCTTTCATGACTTGTGATCCTTGTTTGGGGTTAAGATAAACGGGATGTGACAGAATGGTATCAGAGGAGTTGGCTAGCTAAAACTTAGTTCGGGGGAAAACATGTTTGTGTATTGCTAGACACCTGATAGGTTTATGTTTGCATTCCTGACTTTGGTATGTGTGTGTAGGAATTTAAGATGGTGCGATCCAGAGGAAATGCTAGCAGTGAGGGTGAGCAGACCTCGGATCTCACAAGAACCATTGCAACTCTGACAGGCATGGTACAGCAACAGGGTGCCATGATAGAGAGGCAAGCTCAGATGCTGCAGCAGCAACAGACTCAGCATCAAGAAGCGCAACAGCAGCTCTTGCAGCAATTGACTCAGGAGAGATCCCAGACTACTACTCGAGGAGTGGGGACTGACTCTCAGGAGGACACTCACAGGCGCTATGCCTCACTTGTGAGTGAATTCCAGAAACTGGGTCCTAGTTCTTTTTATGGGGGCTCAGAATCAAGTACTGCAGAGAACTGGCAGCTGGTCTTGGAAAAGATTTTTCAAGTCATGCGTTGCTCAGATGAGGACAAGCTGTGTCTGGCCACCTATATGATGCGTGGTGATGCAGATGAGTGGTGGAAGGGCGTGGTGAGGCTTGCTGAAGAAAAACATGAAACAGTAAATTGGCCCTATTTCTTGTCTCAATTTAATGAGAAGTACTTCCCCGATAGCTTGGTTGAGGACCGAGAGGTGGAATTTATTCACCTGGAGCAGGGTGATATGACTGTGGACCAGTATGAGTTACGGTTCACTAAGTTGGGAAAGTATGCCCCTCACCTGATAAACACTGAAAAGAGGAGGGCTACCAAGTTTCTCAGAGGTCTCAGATGGGACATTCGGGAGCAGGTTGGTGCTCAGCACTTGGAGACTTACGTTGAGACTGTTGGGCGAGCACGCACCATTGAGAAGTACATATCTGAGAGGAGTTCTAGTGTGGCCGTGACGGTGGTTCCTGCAGTTGAGGCGGCGGCTCCTCAGTATGGTAATGGCGGCAAGGGTAAGAAGTACCCTAAACATAAGGACTACAAGAAGAGCAGGTATAAGCCTTACTCTTACAAGGCACCGCAGCAGTCCAGGGATGCACCGCAGCAGTCCAGGGATGCCAGGGATGTAAAGAACAGTATCACAGAGGACCGGAATTGTAATTATTGTGGGCTCAAGGGACATCTAATGAAGGACTGTTATAAGAAGAATGGTGTTTGCTTCAGGTGTAAGAAACCTGGGCACATGGTCAAGGACTGCAAAGAACCTGAGATGCAGCAGAGAGGCGCAGATAAGCCTATAGTCCAGACCCGAGTTTATGCTGTGGCTAAGAAGGATACACGAGCTTCCCGATCCGTCGTGGAAGGTACCTTATTTGTATTCGATCAGTTAGCCCGCATTTTATTTGACCCTGGTGCAAATTTGTCTTTTGTATCTGTTAAATTTGCTGCATGTTTACCTGTGTTACCTAAGGTGCTAGATTATGTTGTGTCTGTAAGTACTCCCTTAGGAAAATCATTATCTACAGACACTGTTTGTGCTGATTGTGTAGTGCATGTAGAGGGTTATGAGTTTCTTGTAGATCTAATCCTTTTAGACATGCAAGACTATGATGTCATCCTAGGTATGGATTGGTTATCCTCACATCATGCCACTGTGGATTGCTTTGAGAAAGTAATCACCTTGAATCTGCTAGATGGGAATCGGCTTTTTGTGAGAGGTCTAGTGTCAGACCAAGGACCACATGTGATATCTTTCCTGCAGGCCAGAAAGTTACTTGCTAGTGGGTGTAAGGGTTACCTTGCACATGTTAAGGTGCAGGATGATTCTACTTCTGATTTGACTCAGATGGCGGTGGTGCAAGAGTTTCCTAATGTGTTCTCTGAGGAATTTTCAGGCTTACCACCAATTAGAGAAGTAGAATTTGGCATTGAGTTGGCGCCAGGTACTGCGCCTATCTCCAGAGCTCCTTACCGCATGGCTACATCAGAGTTGGCCGAACTTAAGAAGCAGCTGGAGGAATTGCTGGAAAAAGGTTACATCCGGCCTAGTGCTTCTCCCTGGGGAGCGCCAGTGCTGTTCGTAAAGAAGAAGGATGGAACCCTGAGGATGTGTATAGACTACAGGCAACTGAACCAAGTGACTATCAAGAATAAGTATCCTCTTCCCAGAATTGATGATCTGTTTGATCAATTACAGGGAGCTATAGTGTTCTCTAAGATCGATCTGAGATCAGGGTATTACCAGCTTAGGGTCAAGGATGAGGATATATTTAAGACTGCTTTCAGGACCAGGTATGGGCATTTCGAATTTCTAGTTATGCCTTTTGGACTGACGAATGCACCTGCTGTCTTCATGGATTTGATGAACAGGGTATTCCATGAATTGCTTGACTCTTGTGTGGTAGTCTTTATAGATGATATCTTGGTATACTCTCGGACTACTTCGGATCATGTCAGTGACTTGCGCAGAGTGCTAGAGATTCTGAGGAAGAACCGGTTATATGCCAAGGCTAGTAAGTGTGAGTTCTGGCTAGAAAAGATCAGTTTCCTTGGGCATGTGATTTCTGGTCAGGGGGTGTCTGTGGATCCAGTTAAAGTGCAAGCCATCCTCAATTGGGGAAGACCGACTAGTGCTACTGAGATCAGAAGTTTCCTGGGATTAGCAGGTTACTACCGGAGATTTGTTGAGGGATTCTCCAAGCTGGCGGGTCCTTTAACTAAATTGACCAGAAAAGAGGCCAAGTTTAATTGGGATGACAAGTGTGAAGAGAGCTTTCAAGAGCTGAAGAGAAGGTTGACTAGTACACCGATCCTCATTATTCCTAGTGATGGGGAAAGGTTTACTGTTTATACGGATGCTTCAGGCAAAGGGTTGGGTTGTGTCTTGATGTAGAAGGGTTCTGTGGTAGCCTATGCTTCGAGACAACTGAAGGAGTATGAGTTGAACTACCCTACTCATGACTTAGAGTTGGCGGCCGTAGTCTTTGCTCTGAAGATATGGCGTCACTATTTGTTGGGTCAAGAGTTTGATCTGTTCACTGATCACCAGAGTCTCAAGTACATCTTCACTCAGAAGGAGTTGAACATGAGACAGAGAAGATGGATGGAGTTGATCAAAGACTATGACTTCTCTATTCAGTATCAGGCTGGAAAGGCCAATGTAGTGGCGGATGCACTGAGCAGACATCCAGTTACTTCAGTAGCAGCACTACGGGTCAGTGAGTGGCAGTTACTATAGGAGTTCAGCGATCTCAGGATCAGTGTTTCTCCTAGAGTTCATTCGGGTTATGTGGCTTTCCTCAGAGTACAGTCTACTTTGTTGCAGAAGATCAGAGGTCAGCAATCTGTGGATCCGAAATTAATTCAGATCAGGGATAGTTTGGTTGCGGGTACAGTTCCAGATTTTAGCTTGTCTGATAATGGTGTTCTTCGGTTCCGTGGAAGGGTGTGTGTCCCTGAGGAACCGAGCTTGAGGAAAGAAATATTGGAGGACAGCCATAATTCCAAATATTCTCTACATCCTGGTGTGACTAAGATGTATCAGGACCTCAAGAAAAGCTTTTGGTGGCCAAGTATGAAGAAAGAAGTATTTGATTTTGTCTCTAGGTGTTTAACCTGTCAGACAGTAAAGGCTGAACACCAGAAGCCTGGTGGTTTGTTGCAGCCCCTTCCTATTCCTGAGTGGAAGTGGGAATGTATTAGTATGGACTTTGTATGTGGTTTGCCCAGAACCAGATCGGGACATGATGCTATTTGGGTGATTGTTGATAGACTCACTAAATCAGCCCATTTTCTTCCGATCAAGATGACTTATCCTTTAGAGAGACTGGCTAGATTGTATATTGATGAGATAGTCAGACTGCATGGAGTGCCTGTTGATATTGTGTCTGATAGGGACTCTCGATTTCTGTCCAGGTTTTGGAAGAGCTTACAGGAGGGTTTGGGTACTAAGTTGAGTTTTAGTACAGCATACCATCCTCAGTCTGATGGCCAGACGGAGCGTACTATACAGACTCTAGAAGACTTATTGAGAGCTTATGTGGTTGATTGGAGTTCTGAGTGGAATCGGGATCTATCTTTGATAGAGTTCACTTATAATAATAGCTTCCACTCCAGTATTCAGATGGCTCCATATGAGGCTTTGTATGGAAGAAGGTGTAGGACTCCCTTGTGTTGGGAGGAAACTGGTGACAGAATGATTTTGAGATCTGATGCAGTTCAGGAGACTACTGATAAGGTCAGAGAGATACAGAATAAACTGAAGATTTCTCGGGACAGACAGAAGAGTTATGCTGATGACCGTCGTCGTCCCTTGGAGTTTATGGTAGGGGATCATGTTTTCTTAAAGGTGTCACCTACTAAGGGTGTTATGAGGTTTGGCAAAAAGGGCAAGTTGAGCCCTAGGTTTGTAGGCCCTTTTGACATTATTGAGAGAGTTGGTCCAGTGGCTTACAGGTTAGCTTTACCTCCTGCTATGGATCATGTGCATAATGTGTTCCATGTTTCTGCTTTGAGGAAATATCATCCTGATCCATCTCATGTATTGGAGTTGGAACCTCTTCAGATTCAGAGTGATTTGACCTTTGAGGAAAGACCTCTCCGGATTGTGGATAGAAAGGATAAAGTTCTGAGGAACAAGTCTATACCTTTAGTAAAGGTTATCTGGGGAAATCAGTCGGTTGAGGAGGCGACTTGGGAGACTGAAGCTGATATGAGGAAGTTTTATGCTTATCTTTTTGATGATATGAATGCTGAGCTTTAGAGGACTAAAGCTTTATAAGGAGGGAGGGATGTAAGATCCAAGGATCTTAAGTCCTGGTAAGTATTATTTTGATTTAAATAAAATCATTAACTGTGGATTTTACGTTAAGCAGTATTGGATGTTAATTAACTAGCTTATTGGATATTAATTAACTGGTTTATTGATTGTTAATTTGTAATTAATTAAATAGACCTTATTGGATGTTAATTAAATCCTTATTGGATTTTCGTTTAAGTGAATGGTTAAATGGTTAGTTAATGGTTAAATTAATTAGTTAACTATGGGTTATTGGGTTTACACTTAAATTAGATGGATTCGAATTAATT
Source organism: Costus lasius (assembly GCA_027563935.2). Classification (NCBI taxonomy): domain Eukaryota; kingdom Viridiplantae; phylum Streptophyta; class Magnoliopsida; order Zingiberales; family Costaceae; genus Costus; species Costus lasius. Next base: position 54,982,676 of record CM050454.1, on the reverse strand, counting down.
AGTTAGTGGATTAAGTCTTCTCACCTAATTGGATCATCACTTGGTGACATGGACTTGGATCCTCTACTTGGCGGTTAGGATGCTTGGCGACTTGAAGATCCAATCCGTTAATTCAAATATGGCGTGAAGAGGACTTTTGGCGGCTGATCGTTCATGCAACCCTAGAGCTTGACGCCACCTTGGAGGAAGAAGGCGATCTTGGTGTTCTTGGAGTTATTGAGGCGAATTCTCCATCTTCTTCCCCTTGGCGAATTTCCTTGAGGTGAAGAAACTTTCTTGGCGAGTTCTTGGAGATTCTTTGGGCGGCTTAAAGGCTTTAGACGAGTTTTGTGGGGGAAGATTTCACCTTAGTGTTCACGGTTAAGAGGTGAGTGGAGTGTCTATTCGATCCTATCTATTTGGTTGTGTTAGATGATACATGTAATTGTTTGAAAACTTTACCATGTTAAAAACCGAAACTCACGACCTCACCATGTTGAAAACCAAATTTTGCAAAGGTGAATATATCATGAAAAACCAAAATTTTGCATGGGTGTATATATCATGAAAAACCAAAATTTAAGGTATTCTTATATGGAATTTAGGAAGCTTTAAATCAATGATTTTTAGCATGGAATTCTTGTTAACTAGGGCTTTAAATTTTAAGTATATAATATGCTTGAAACCGTGGGCTACATGTGATGTTTTGTGAATTAGATTGTAAGAAGATGAATTTTAATCTTATGTTGATGTTATGGATGCCCTAATAGCCCTAATAAATGCTAATAATATTCATGTTTATTTATCTATGACCATGAATCTTTGTTTGAGAAACTTGGGTGATAACTTAGCAAGGTTAGACTGAACTAATCAGCATGAAACCTAAGGACTACACTACTATGTGAATTATGCGATTTTTTTTGGAATATTATGTGGTTATGTGATTTTTTTAAATATTATGTGATTATGTGATTTTTTGGAATATTATGTGTTTATGTGATTTTTGAATATTATGTGATTATGTGATTTTTTTTGAATATTATGTGGTTATGTGATTTTCGAATATTATGTGGTTATGTGAACTCAAATATTATGTGTTGTGGTCATGGAATGGATAGGACTAAGGCTAAGTGTAACTGTGTACTCAAGGGGATAGTCTATATGTGATATGTTAAGGGTTAGAGATTTCAGCCCTGTATTGTGATTATTGTGATAAGGGGGTTGTTGTTCAGCCTGCCTGATGTGATTATTGTGATAAAAATGACTATCCTAGAGTCTAGTTGACACTTAGGAGTCCACTTTTGTGAAATAAGATATAAGATGTGTCTGGTGTTGTCCAGTTAAGGAACCCTTTGGGAGAACGAGTGATATAAGACGCAAAGTGCCATGTCTTGGTCGGACAGGGGCCACCTCTTGATGTCGTCACTCTTAGACGCTTAGATTTTTGTGATTATGGGGTGGTGTAGATCAATGTATCACATCTTGACCAGGTGGTGATTACCTCTTGAGTCTACTCACTGTCCATCTATATGTTGCATGTGATTTGCAGGCTTTTCCCAGTGCTTAGGCCAAAGCCGGGTTGGACCATAATGGTCACTACTGAATATGCTGGACAACTAGGTTAACTAAGTGGTTGGTATGTTTAGTTGGTTTAGAGTATAGCTCTAGAACCTTGAGTAGACACTGGTGTGATGTCTTAGCAGTGTCCATCTGACTGTTTTATATGAGTTCTGTGCTTTAATTTTGTTATATGTTGACATGATATTCTGTTCAATGTTTTTAAAATAATCTGCATGTATTTTGAGTGTATGTTATGGATGGTCGTTTGAGACTATCCACTCACTGGGCTGTGTAGCTCACCCCTCATTATTTTCAGGTGTAGAGCAGGGGCGCATTTCCAGTTAACATTTTATATGAACATCGTGATATGCCAGTTGAATGAATAAGACTTTTGTGTTTAATTACTGGGGCCGGTTGTGGCCGAATTATGTGAACTTGTGTTGCCAGTTGTGGCCGAATTATGTGAACTTGTGTTGCCGGTTGTGGCAGTTTGATATTCTGATTTTTGTGTCATCGCGGGCTTTGGCCTGGTTTCGGTGTGGTATCATTGAATGAATTTATAGAATCGATATTATGACTTTGTTTCGAATTTCGAGTTGACTTGTGTTTTTGCAATCGGTTTTAATATAAATGTAACTTGCATATGTCTAGTGCAAGTATTGCGTGGTGGCAGGTACATTTATGAAATTGTGTTTTGAGATTCTATGTATGAATTTTCGAAAATTTTCAGATCGTGTTTTCTTGAACTTGGTTTTACCTAGCATGTGCATCGATCTTGTATGATAACATCCGGTATCTTTCATGACTTGTGATCCTTGTTTGGGGTTAAGATAAACGGGATGTGACACCTATGAGGAGCTTGATACATGCAAAGCTTGTTTATTGGGTAAAATGACGAAGTCTCCTTTTTCCAACAAAGGTCAAAGGGCTTCAGGTTTACTTGACCTCATTCACAGTGATGTGTGTGGGCCATTTAGTAAACATGCCAGAGGTGGCTATTCATACTTCATTACCTTTACTGATGATTTCAGTAGGTATGGTTATGTCTATCTAATGAGACATAAGAGTGAATCTTTTGACAAGTTCAAAGAGTTCAAAAATGAAGTACAAAATCAGCCAGGCCGAAATATCAAGGCACTTCATTCAGATCGAGGTGGAGAATACTTGAGTCATGAGTTTACTGACTATCTGAAGGAGTGTGGGATTATCTCACAGCTCACTCCGCCAGGAACACCGCAATGGAATGGTGTGTCCGAGAGGAGAAATAGAACCTTACTGGATATGGTTCATTCTATGATGAGTCAGGCTACTCTACCTTACTCCTTTTGGGGATTTGCACTGGAAACAGCTGCAAAGGTACTAAACCGAGTGCCATCCAAGGCTGTTTCAAAGACGCCATATGAGTTATGGTATGGGAAACAGCCGAGCTTGACATTTATTAAGATCTGGGGTTGCGAGGCTTATGTCAAAAAGCTCGCCTCTGGGAAACTAGAGAGCAGATCTGAGAAATGTATCTTTGTCGGTTACCCTAAAGAAACAAAGGGTTATTATTTCTACGATCCCAAAGAGAACAAAGTATTTGTTGCTCGGACGGCTATTTTTCTTGAGAAAGAATTTCTTCTGCAAGAGGCCAGTGGGAGAGAAATAAAGCTGGATGAGAATCCAGAAGAAGGACAAAGTGGTCAAGCACAGTTGGATGAGCCTGAACCAGTAGATCAGGTTACTGAACAACCTGAGGCTCAGATATCACGGGAACCGCGAAGATCGGGAAGGATCCGTCGACAGCCTGAGCGCTATGACGGAGTCTACATCATTGATGATGAACCCCTCACTTATGCGGATGCGGTCAGCGGACCAGAATCAGCGAGATGGCTTGAATCTATGCGAGCCGAGATGGACTCCATGTCAAATAACCAAGTTTGGGATTTGGTTGATCCGCCTCCGGGAGTAATCCCTATAGGCTGTAAGTGGATCTTCAAGAAGAAGATGGACATGGATGGTAACGTGGTTACCTATAAAGGCAGGCTAGTTGCGAAAGGTTTCAAACAAATCTACGGGATAGATTATGATGAAACTTTCTCTCCTGTAGCCATGTTCAAGTCTATTCGGATTATTCTCGCGATAGCGGCATATTATGATTATGAGATCTGGCAAATGGACGTGAAGACCGCTTTCCTTAATGGAAAACTAGAAGAGGATGTGTATATGACACAACCTGAAGGTTTCACTAATCCATCAGATCGTCATAAAATATGCAAATTAAAGAAGTCCATTTATGGACTTAAACAAGCATCAAGAAGCTGGAATATTCGTTTTGATGAATCAATCTGTGAATTTGGTTTCATCAAGAATGAAGATGACCCGTGTGTATATAAGAGGTTTAGTGAGAGCGTGATTACTTTCCTAGTCCTCTACGTCGATGATATCTTAATCATTGGAAACGATATTCCTGAACTACATGCGGTTAAGGCATGGTTAAGAAAATGTTTCCAGATGAAAGATTTAGGAGAAGCAGCCTATGTATTAGGTGTGAAGATCTACAGAGATAGATCTAAGAGGCTTCTCGGGCTGTGCCAGAGTACTTATATCGATAAAGTCCTGGAGAGATTCCATTTAGAAAATTCTAAAAGAGGATATCTTCCAGTCAGACATGGTCTGAATCTTTCAAAGAGTCAGTGTCCACAAACACAGACTGAGAAAGATGAAATGGACAATACGCCTTATGCTTCGGCTATTGGGTCCATTATGTATGCGATGTTGTGTACTCGCCCTGACGTTGCTTACGGGTTAAGCGTGACCAGTCGATTCCAAAGTAATCCAGGACAGGCACACTGGATTGCAGTCAAGAACATTTTGAAATATCTTCGAAGGACCAAAGATATGTTCTTGATATATGGAGGTCAGGAAGAACTCAGAATTGAAGGATATACTGACGCTTCGTTCCAATCTGACCAGGATGATTTCCGATCGCAATCAGGCTATGTTTTTAGCTTGAATGGAGGAGCAGTGGTGTGGAAAAGTTTCAAACAGTCAATTGTTGCTGATTCCACAACAGAGGCCGAGTATGTTGCAGCCTCAGAAGCATCCAAGGAGGCAGTGTGGATTCGTAAGTTCGTTCAGGAACTTGGTGTTGTTCCTTCGAGTGCAGATCCTTTGGTTATCTTCTGTGATAACACTGGAGCAATAGCACAAGCAAAGGAACCACGGTCGCACCAGAAGTCCAAGCACATACAGAGAAGGTTTCACTTGATCCGGGAGATCATTGATCGTGGCGAGATCAAAGTCTGCAAGGTTCATACAGATGACAATCTAGCTGACCCGCTTACCAAGCCTCTGGCGCAGCAGAAGCATGAGAAGCACTGTAATAATATGGGTTTGAGATTTCTCAACCATTAGATTAAGTGCAAGTGGGAGATTGTTGGGGTATGCCCTTAAGGCTAATGTTTGAGGCCTTGGGATTATATCAGTTGAAAGTCCCCAGAGGGGGGCGAAACCCTATGCATGCAGATATAAATCTATGCAAGGCGGAATCTAGGGTTTCCTAGGATCGCTAATATGACATATGATCAACTTGTATAGAATGCAAAGATTCTTACCAATGCCATTTCTTGGATGGTGACTTGGAAGCAGAGAGTGATGCCGCTCTCCTCCAAAGTAGACGCACACAAATGAGATCGCTTCCTCCTTGGCGTTCCTTGTGCTAGCAAAGATCTCCAAGAGTCCTGATCGAATGGAAGGGGATGAGATCAATTCTTGTTTGGCGTATATCTTTTCTCCTCCTTGGCGTGATCCTTCTTCACCACACGAAAAAGCAAGCCCTTTACGAGAGGAGAGGAGAGGCGAGAATAGAGGCAAATCCCTCAAATGTGAGGCGTGGTCTCAACTTGAGATCATGGCTTCTAAAAATAGCAAGCCACCTCTTCATGCGACCATGGGTTTACCCCAATCGCATTTTCCTCTTCCCATTGAACCATGCGCTCACATAATGAGCCGGTTCATTTTGGTTTGGTTCAAAGACCAAATAAACCCAAGCATCCGGTCCAGATCACAATAAACCCTAAAGGTTCAAGATCCAACCGTTCATCTCTTGATGCTCTTGATCTCACCGATCAAGCATCAATTCTCTCGATCGAAGCTTACCGATCTCAAGCCCTAATCAATCAAACATGATCAGACCAGATCTCACTTACAATCAGAGATTAAATCCCTTTAAACTGAACCAAAACAATTCAGTCCACACGATCTGACTTATGTAAGCCATATCATCAAATTGTGCGACCCTAAGGGTTTCCTTTAAATGTCGGTAACGATAACTTACGTCATCACGATCAGTGAGGGGTATCTAGCAACACATCACTGTCTCCCGATATAAAGGAAATAGTCTTCCAAGACTACACCCAAACCACAGCACAAGTGTGAATCCATTTCACTAGGCATACAAGTTTCCTTTGCCACTGGATGTTCTTATTGGACAAGCGTGTCAAGCCTGTAGATCCAATATGATGAGAATGATTAGATCAGATGAACATAGTCACCTGGGTATGGCCATACACTTTCTCAATCATCTCATCCAGGAGGGGCCCCATTAGAACATCACACTCCAAACTAGGAGACGGCAATCCTATATCTATCACTAGTGCCCTAACATGACTCATGCTCATTATCCAAGATAATCTATAACCATTATGTTTCAAATGATATTGAACTACCTCAAAACAATGCCAATCATCATTTAGAAACACAAGTGATCTCAAGTCAGAGGAAATATGCCACTTGTTTGCATACAAGGATTATTCACATTGTGACAAGCAATTGAATAACCTAGTAGGGTCTGTCCAGTACATCCAATGTACCCATGAGTCTACATCTTATTCCATGCTCGAAGCATCCTATAAGATTAGAACACATATTAGTCTCAATCATATCAAGGCTGTCTCATGTTCACCAAGATATCTCGACTAAGGACAAAACTGCATGTCAGCCAAGCTGAACAGCTTTGAGACATTATTCAGAAGTATACATATTGCAGCAGATAATGTAACTACCTGAATAACAACCATTGCCTTTATAAACATGAAGTTTATACATGATACTGATACAATCCCAAGGCCTCAAACATTAGCCTTAAGGGCATACCCCAACAATCTCCCACTTGCACTTAATCTAATGGTTGAGAAATCTCAAACCCATATTATTACAGTGCTTCTCATGCTTCTGCTACGCCAGAGGCTTTGTAAGCGGGTCAGCCAGATTGTCGTCTGTATGAACCTTGCAGACTTTGATCTCGCCACGATCAATGATCTCCCGGATCAAGTGAAACCGTCTCTGTATGTGCTTGGACTTCTGGTGCGACCGTGGTTCCTTTGCCTGTGCTATTGCTCCAGTGTTATCACAGAAGATAACCAATGGATCTGCACTCGAAGGAACAACACCAAGTTCCTAAATGAACTTACGAATCCACACTGCCTCCTTGGATGCTTCTGAGGCTGCAACATACTCGGCTTCTGTTGTGGAATCAGCAACAATTGATTGTTTGAAACTTTTCCACACCACTGCACCTCCATTCAAGCTAAAAACATAGCCTGATTGCGATCGAAAATCATCCTGGTCAGACTGGAACGAAGCGTCAGTATATCCTTCAATACTGAGTTCTTCCTGACCTCCATATATGAAGAACATATCTTTGGTCCTCCGAAGATATTTCAAAATGTTCTTGACCGCAATCCAGTGCGCCTGACCTGGATTACTTTGGAACCGACTGGTCACGCTTAACCCGTAAGCGACGTCTGGGCGAGTACACAACATCGCATACATAATGGATCCAATAGCCGAAGCATAAGGCGTATTGTCCATTTCATCTTTCTCAGTCTGTGTTTGTGGACACTGACTCTTCGAAAGATTCAGACCATGTCTGACTGGAAGATATCCTCTTTTAGAATTTTCTAAATGAAATCTCTCCAGGACTTTATCGATGTAAGTACTCTGGCACAGCCCGAGAAGCCTCTTAGATCTATCTCTGTAGATCTTCACACCTAATACATTGGCTGCTTCTCCTAGATCTTTCATCTGGAAACATTTTCTTAACCATGCTTTGACAGCATGCAGTTCAGGAATATCGTTTCCAATGATTAAGATATCATCGACGTAGAGGACTAGGAAAGTAATTACGCTCCCACTAAACCTCTTATATACACACGGGTCATCTTCATTCTTGATGAAACCAAACTCACAGATTGATTCATCAAAACGAATATTCCAGCTTCTTGATGCTTGCTTAAGTCCATAAATGGACTTCTTTAACTTGCATATTTTATGACGATCTGATGGATTAGTGAAACCTTCAGGTTGTATCATATACACATCCTCATCCAGTTTTCTATTAAGGAAAGCCGTCTTCACATCCATCTGCCAGATCTCATAATCATAATATGCTGCTATCGCGAGAATAATCCGAATAGACTTGAACATGGCTACAGGAGAGAAAGTTTCATCATAATCTATCCCGTAGATTTGTTTGAAACCTTTCGCAACTAGCCTGCCTTTATAGGTAACCACGTTACCATCCATGTCAATCTTCTTCTTGAAGATCCATTTACAGCCTATAGGGATTACTCCCGGAGGCGGATCAACCAAATCCCAGACTTGGTTATCTGACATGGAGTCCATCTCGGCTCGCATAGCTTCAAGCCATCTCGCTGATTCCGGTCCACTGACCGCATCCGCATAAGTGAGGGGTTCATCATCAATGATGTAGATTCCGTCATAGCGCTCAGGCTGTCGACGGATCCTTCCCGATCTACGCGGTTCCCGTGATATCTGAGCCTCAGGTTGTTCAGTAACCTGATCTACTGGCTCAGGCTCATCCAACTGTGCTTGACTACTTTGTCCTTCTTCTGGATTCTCATCCAGCTTTATTTCTCTCCCACTGGCCTCTTGCAGAAGAAATTCCTTCTTAAGAAAAATAGCCGTCCGAGCAACAAAAACCTTGTTCTCTTTGGGATCGTAGAAATAATAACCCTTAGTTTCCTTAGGGTAACCAACAAAGATGCATTTCTCAGATCTGCTCTCTAGTTTCCCAGAGGCGAGCTTTTTGACATAAGCCTCGCAACCCCAGATCTTGATAAATGTCAAGCTTGGCTGTTTCCCATACCATAACTCATATGGCGTCTTTGAAACTGCCTTGGATGGCACTCGGTTTAGTACCTTTGCAGCTGTTTCCAGTGCAAATCCCCAAAAGGAGTAAGGTAGAGTAGCCTGACTAATCATAGAATGAACCATATCCAGTAAGGTTCTGTTCCTCCTTTCGGACACACCATTCCATTGCGGTGTTCCTGGCGGAGTGAGCTGTGAGATAATCCCACACTCCTTCAGATAGTCAATAAACTCTCGACTCAAGTATTCACCACCTCGATCTGAACGAAGTGCCTTGATATTTCGGCCTAACTGATTCTGTACTTCATTCTTGAACTCTTTGAACTTGTCAAAAGATTCACTTTTATGTCTCATTAGGTAGACATACCCATATCTACTGAAATCATCAGTAAAGGTAATGAAGTATAGATAGCCACCTCTGGCATGTTTACTAAAAGGCCCACACACATCACTGTGTATAAGGTCAAGTAAACCTGAAGCCCTTTGACCTTTCTTAGGAAAAGGAGACTTCGTCATTTTACCCATTAAACAAGCTTTGCATGTATCAATCTCCTCATAGGAGAATGATCTCAGCAGTCCATGATCATGCAACCGCTTAATGCGCTTATTGTTAATATGGCCTAAACGACTATGCCATAGCAAGGTGCTATCATCATCATACTTGGCTTTCTTAATATCAATTTGCTGTATAGAACATTCCATGTCCAACATGAATAATCCATTGTTAATTGACCCAGTAGCATAAACAATATTATCATATGAAATAACACACTTTGAAATAATGCATTCAAAGGAAAACCCTTTCCTGACAAGAGCAGGAATAGAGATAATATTTTTCGTAATGCTTGGTACAAAGTAACAATTGTCCAGTTCCAATACAAGCCCAGATGGTAATGAGATGTAATAAATTCCTACAGCAACAGCAGCAAACCGTGCCCCGTTTCCAACTCGTAGGTCCACCTCATGCTGTCCCACCTGTCTTCTTCTCTTGACTTCCTGTACATTTGAACAAATGTGAACTCCACATGCAGTGTCCAACACCCATGATATGGAAGAAGAAACCATGACCTCAGTCACAAAAATACCTGAGCCAGAAGCGAAACTTCCCTTCTTGTCTCCTTGGAGCGCTTTACAGTCCTTTTTCCAGTGACCCAGCTGGCCACAATGGAAACATCTGTATTCCTTCGACCGCTTAACCTTTTGTTTCAGAGCCTTGCTGTAGCTCTTAACAGGGGCTTTGCCTTTCTTCCCTTTCTTCTTGTTCCTAGAAGGAACCATTAAGACAGAGGATACAGGCTTTCCCTTTAGAGTCAACACTGTAGTCAAGAGCATATTCAGCAACTCTGCCGGGGTACAGTCGATCTTATTCATATTAAAATTAATGATGAACGGATCAAAAGTAGCCGGAAGAGACTACAGGATAATGTCTACAGCAAGCTCCTGATTGATGGTATGTCCCAGTTTCTCAAGAGCCTCCTTGTACCCAATCATCTTGAGCACGTGAGCTCCCACTGGACTCCCTTCAGCCAGTTTGCTCTGAAAGAAAAGCTTAGTCAAATTGTAGCGTTCAGTCCTAGCCTGTGCAGCATACAGCAGCTTGAGGTTTGCTATAATTTGTATAGCAGATAGATCCTCATGCTGACGCTGCAACTCTGGCGTCATAGACGCAAGCATCAGGCAGGCGACATCAATGCTATCATTGACATGCTTCTCATAGGCATTCCGAACCACCCTTGCGGCGTTCGCAGCGGGTTGAGGCGGTATAGCCGTCTCGAGGACATACAGCTTCCTCTCAGCCTTAAGAACAATCTTAAGGTGTCCGTACCAGTCTGAGAATTTTGGTCCAGCAAACTTCTCCCTTTCCAGTAGGGATCGCACATTGAAATTCGTGGTGTTCGTTGCTGCAGAAATCTACAACAATGCAAGAACAGCAAGGTCAGTATCAATGTTTAGAATCAATCCAGGACTTAAGAAAGATTCTTTTCTCACTATTTTATCTGGCTGAAAAATCCAGCAAAACAGCCCGAAAGAGTAAAACTCTTTTAGTGAGATGGGATCCAGATTTCATACTTGGTCTCCGCGTCCCGCTCAGGCGAGATAAGATGCACAGAGAGTACAAGCACTAATCTCTGGTAGGCAATCCCTACCAATCGCCAACCCGTGCGATTCCCCTTCATCTGGGCAATCCAGCAGACTGTGCCAACTGAGTTGGTACAACACAGTCTCTGATCCCACAGATGGCTGCCTCCATATAGCTACCATATGCTCCACATATGTAGCCTACATGGTCAAGTTGACCCGACCTACTCCCTGGACCACCACGTGCTATGCTGAGCAACAAGAAGCGATAAAATCCCTTCCCTGTAACACGCAGGTGTAATCACACACCGTCTGAAGATAGATGGGTACAACACGGCCCCAACGATAGTCAGAACAGTGACGTTTCGCGCCAGAAGGCTTACGAGCTTGATATTTTAGCGTTGGATTTTAACGGTCTTTTATCTTCTTAACTATCATGCAAACCCTATGGTGATAGCAGAAGATTAAATCATGCAATTCTAATTATATAAACAATAAATAGAAAGCATGCTGATCTTATGTGGTAAAAGCCCATTAAGCCTAGGTAAGACCTTAATTTTAACTTAAGTCTTCACTTGAGCTCTTCATGGGTCTTTTGCATCTCATCTGGCCCAACCCAGGGCCCAAGCGCCCATTGCAGCTCAGGTGCGCCCACCAGGTAAATGCGCCTGTCCCAGAGTCGAACCCTGGACCTCCCATTGGTGAAGCCACTTGCTGCATGCGCCTCTGCCATGTGTGCTCTGTGCGCAGATCACAATAAATAATTTACATTTTAACACAGGCACGCAGGCCCCAGCACAGCACACATTAAATTGGGCAGCCCACATAAGATTAAATAGACACCAAACATGGTATACAATCAACATGTGATCCAATAATAAGAAAATAAAATTTTCAAAAACCCATTGGCATTAATTTTATTTTCCTTATGTGCCCTACTACCTTACAACGGTCCATTAATAGGGATCCACTCATCAGATATAGTCAGACCCACTGCCCTTGCATGCACCAAGTCCTAACTGACTTGAGTCGACCCAGTGGTCAACAATGCATGCAATTGGGCTGAACGACCCTCATGAGTTCAGGCAAGCGGGTGTCACCCCGAGCCCAACTCATGCGCGTTCACTGGTTGTCTCAACCAGACATCGCTACACGCCTGTATGCAGTCGACCTATAGCCACCTCGTGCTTGCGCACAGGTGCCATCTGGTCGACCCATCTAGGCTGTCAGATGGTCTGATCAGACTTGTTGGGTCTGGTCTGGACGATGACTTCAACCCTAATAACCCGTCTAAGGTTTTACAGTAGGCGCTTAAAGATCTAAGTGAGGCGCGCAAGTTAACAAGTTTTAGAAGAAAAACTACAACATGCGCCTACATAAGTAAACCTCATACATGCGCCACAAGTAAAATACATTCATCTAGTATTTTCGCATGATGAGAAAACTATCATGAACATTCGCATGTAATAAACCTTAGATCTATGCATCAGCGTAAACATGGATCACAAAGCAATCATATGATTCATACATCAACCAATGGCTCTGATACCAATTGAAAGTCCCTAGAGGGGGGCGAAACCCTATGCATGCAGATATAAATCTATGCAAGGCGGAATCTAGGGTTTCCTAGGATCGCTAATATGACATATGATCAACTTGTATAGAATGCAAAGATTCTTACCAATGCCATTTCTTGGATGGCGACTTGGAAGCAGAGAGTGATGCCGCTCTCCTCCAAAGTAGACGCACACAAATGAGATCGCTTCCTCCTTGGCGTTCCTTGTGCTAGCAAAGATCTCCAAGAGTCCTGATCGAATGGAAGGGGATGAGATCAATTCTTACTTGGCGTATATCTTTTCTCCTCCTTGGCGTGAGCCTTCTTCACCACACGAAAAAGCAAGCCCTTGACGAGAGGAGAGGAAAGGCGAGAATAGAGGCAAATCCCTCAAACGTGAGGCGTGGTCTCAGCTTGAGATCATGGCTTCTAAAAATAGCAAGCCACCTCTTCATGCGACCATGGGTTTACCCCAATCGCATTTTCCTCTTCCCATTGAACCATGCGCTCACATAATGAGCCGGTTCATTTTGGTTTGGTTCAAAGACCAAATAAACCCAAGCATCCGGTCCAGATCACAATAAACCCTAAAGGTTCAAGATCCAACCGTTCATCTCTTGATGCTCTTGATCTCACCGATCTAGCATCAATTCTCTCGATCGAAGCTTACCGATCTCAAGCCCTAATCAATCAAACATGATCAGACCAGATCTCACTTACAATCAGAGATTAAATCCCTTTAAACTGAACCAAAACAATTCAGTCCACACGATCTGACTTAAGTAAGCCATATCATCAAATTGTGCGACCCTAAGGGTTTCCTTTAAATGTCGGTAACGATAACTTACGTCATCACGATCAGTGAGGGGTATCTAGCAACACATCACTGTCTCCCGATATAAAGGAAAGAGTCTTCCAAGACTACACCCAAACCACAGCACAAGTGTGAATCCATTTCACTAGGCATACAAGTTTCCTTTGCCACTGGATGTTCTTATTGGACAAGCGTGTCAAGCCTGTAGATCCAATATGATGAGAATGATTAGATCAGATGAACATAGTCACCTGGGTATGGCCATACACTTTCTCAATCATCTCATCCAGGAGGGGCCCCATTAGAACATCACACTCCAAACTAGGAGACGGCAATCCTATATCTATCACTAGTGCCCTAACATGACTCATGCTCATTATCCAAGATAATCTATAACCATTATGTTTCAAATGATATTGAACTACCTCAAAACAATGCCAATCATCATTTAGAAACACAAGTGATCTCAAGTCAGAGGAAATATGCCACTTGTTTGCATACAAGGATTATTCACATTGTGACAAGCAATTGAATAACCTAGTAGGGTCTGTCCAATACATCCAATGTACCCATGAGTCTACATCTTATTCCATACTCGAAGCATCCTATAAGATTAGAACACATATTAGTCTCAATCATATCAAGGCTGTCTCATGTTCACCAAGATATCTCGACTAAGGACAAAACTGCATGTCAGCCAAGCTGAACAGCATTGAGACATTATTCAGAAGTATACAGATTGCAGCAGATAATGTAACAACCTGAATAACAACCATTGTCTTTATAAACATGAAGTTTATACATGATACTGATACAATCCCAAGGCCTCAAACATTAGCCTTAAGGGCATACCCCAACATCAGTATCATGTATAAACTCTATGTTTATAAAGGCAATGGTTGTTATTCAGGTTGTTACATCATCTGCTGCAATATGTATACTTCTGAATAATGTCTCAATGCTGTTCAGCTTGGCTGACATGCAGTTTTGTCCTTAGTCGAGATATCTTGGTGAACATGCGACAGCCTTGATATGATTGAGACTAATATGTGTTTTAATCTTATAGGATGCTTCGAGCATGGAATAAGATGTAGACTCATGGGTACATTGGATGTACTGGACAGACCCTACTTAGGATATTCAATTGCTTGTCACAATGTGAATAATCCTTATATGCAAACAAGTGGCATATTTCCTCTGACTTGAGATCACTTGTGTTTCTAAATGATGATTGGCATTGTTTTGAGGTAGTTCAATATCATTTGAAACATAATGGTTATAGACTATCTTGGATAATGAGCATGAGTCATGTTAGGGCACTAGTGATAGATATAGGATTGCCGTCTCCTTGATTGGAGTGTGATGTTCTATAGGGGCCCCCTGGATGAGATGATTGAGAAAGTGTATGGCCATACCCAGATGACTATGTTTCATCTGATCTAATCATTCTCATCATATTGGAATTACAGGCTTGACACGCTTGTCCAATAAGAACATCCAGTGGCAAAGGAAACACATATGTCAAGTGACTTGGGTTCACACTTGTGCTGTGGTTTGGGTGTAGTCTTGGAAGACTCTTTCCTTTATATCGGGAGACAGTGATGTGTTGCTAGATACCCCTCACTGATTGTGATAACGTAAGTTATCGTTACCGACATTTAAAGGAAACCCTTAGGGTCGCACAATTTGATGATATGGCTTTCTTATGTCAGATCGTGTGGACTGAATTGTTTTGGTTCAGTTTAAAGGAATTTAAACTCTGATTGTAAGTGAGATCTGGTCTGATCATGTTTGATTGATTAGGGCTTGAGATCGGTAAGCTTCGATCGAGAGTATTGATGCTAGATCAGTGAGATCAAGAGCATCAAGAGATGAACGGTTAGATCTTAAACCATTTGGTTTGATAAGATCTGAACCAATGCTGGTTTGATTTGGTCTTTGAACCAAATGCAATTGAATTGAATTGGTTTGAACCGGTTCACATGTGTGAACGCATGGTTCAATATGAAGGCGTTTAGGTCGGTTATCATGGCGTGGGCTCATGGCTTCATGACTTTCTATTTTTGGAAGTCATGTAACGCCACAACTCCACAACGCCTCAACACATCGCCTCTTCCTCTCTCGACTTGGGTTGTCTTCACGCCAAGAGAGAAAAACCATTCGGCAAGCAAGAGGTCATTCTCAAAAAAATCTCCTTCACGCGACAAGGACACTTGAAGATCTTTGCTAGCACAAAGGACGATAAGGAGAAAGCCATCTTCACCTTGTGTGCGTTGCCTTTGGAGAAGAAGCATTCGATTCTTTGATTCCAAGACGCCATCCAAGAAATGGCAATGGTAACGCATCTCTATGCTTTCAATCTTAAGTTGATCATATGTTCATACTATTCGATCCTCATGAAACCCTAGAAAAGTTTTATTTGCGCATGCTATTAGGGTTTCGCCCCCCCCCCCTCCCTTTTTAGGGACTTTCAGAGAGTACCTGAGCGGTGAGTTCTTTGACTATCTGAGAGAGTTTGGGATCATATCCCAACTCACTCCTCATGGAACACCTCAATGGAATGGTGTGTCTAAAAGGAGAAATCAAACTTTGTCGGACATGGTTCGATCTATGATGAGTCATGCAACTCTACCTCCCTCATTCTGGGGACATGCACTTGAGACAGCTTCTCTAATACTGAATAATGTTCCATCTAAGAGTGTCTCAAAGATTCCATACGAGGAATGGAGTGGGAGACGCCCTAATCTCACTTTTATCAGGTTCTAGGGATGTAAGGCTTATGTCAAACGTCAAGATTCTAGCAAGCTAGAACCTAGATCTGATAAGTGTATGTTTGTGGTGTATCCTAAGGAAACTAAAGGATACTACTTCTATATTCCCACCGAGAACAAAGTTTTTGTTACTCGGGGTGCTGTCTTTCTTGAGAAAGAATTTCTCATGAAAGAAGTTAGTGGGAGGAAGTTTGACTTGGATGAGAACCAAGTGCAACCACAAGACAAAGAGATGGACTCTGAGCCGCCTGCACCGGTTGCTAGGCAACCTGATGCTCAAACACTGGCCCCATGTAGGTCTGGGAGGTTTCGTCGTGCACCTGAGTGGTATGGGTCGCTGCCGACCCAACACGACGGGATCTTCATCATTGAGGATGAACCCAGGACTTATGATGAGGCGGTCAGTGGATCGGACTCCGAGAGATGCCTTGAGGCCATACAATCCGAGATGGATTCCATGTCGGCTAACCAAGTCTGGGATTTGGTTGAGCTGCCTGATGGGGTAAAACCCATATGATGTAAATGGGTCTTCAAGAGGAAGATAGACATGGATGGCAATATAGTTACCTATAAGGGTAGACTAGTGGCTAAAGGATTTAAACAAGTCCACGGGGTGGACTATGATGAAATCTTCTTGCCAGTTGCCCTGATCAAATCAATTCGGATTCTGCTTGCTATAGCTGCATATCATGACTATAAGATATGGCAGATGGATGTGAAGACAACGTTCCTTAACGGGAAGCTGACTAAGGATGTGTATATGACACAACCTAATGACTTCATCCATCCTGCAGATACTAGTAAAGTCTGCAGGCTAAAGAAATCCATTTATGGATTAAAGCAAGCATCTCGAAGTTGGAATCTTCGATTTGATGAAGCCGTGAGAGATTATGGCTTTATCAAAGTTGAAGATGACGCCTGTGTATATAGAAAATTGAGTGGGAGCTTGATGACTTTTCTGGTCATGTATGTCGATGACATACTGCTCATCGGAAACAACATCCCTAGTCTTCAAGCTATGAAGACATGGTTAGGGAAGTGTTTCGAGATGAAGGACTTAGGGGAGGCTGCCTATATTCTAGGTGTGAGGATCTACCGGGATAGATCCAAGAGGCTCTTGGCCCTTAGTCAGAGTACCCACATTGATAAGGTCCTGGAGAGGTTCAACTTGGAGCAATCCAAGAAAGGATACCTTCCAGTGAGAGATGGCCTTACTCTCTCAAAGAGCCAGTGTCCTACAATACGGGCTGAGAGGGATAACATGAGTCAAATTCCCTATGCTTCGGCAATGGGATCAATCATGTATGCAATGCTGTGTACTAGACCAGATGTGGCTTATGCTGTATGCATAACCAGCCGATACCAATCCAATCCAGGTTTGCAGCACTGGGTGGCTGTAAAGAATATCCTTGAGTATCCTGAAAAGGACTAAGGATTTATTCTGTATGGTCTACGGGGACTGGAAGAGCTCAATGTGCAGGGCTTCACTGATGAGTCGTTCCAGTCTGATCCTGACGACTTCAGATCGCAGACCAGCTATTTGTTTAAGATGGTTGGAGGTGCTGTACGCTGGAAGAGCTTCAAGCAATCCACCATAGCTAATTCTACAACCGAAGCTGAGTATGTAGTTGCTTTTGAGGCAGCCAATGAAGCCGTTTGGATCAGGAAGTTCTTTTCTGAACTTCAGGTGGTTCCAAGTGCAATGGATCCCATTGAGCTCTACTATGACAACAATGGGAACTGCACATGTTAATTAACCACGGTCTCATCAAATGTCCAATCACATAATCAGGAGATTTCGCCTGATCAGAGAGATCATTGATCGAGGTGATGTCAAGATTAGCAGAGTTGACACAGAGAGCAATCTAGCCGGCCCACTGACCAAGGCTTTGGCGCAGCAGAAGCATGATGGTCGTACTAGAGATATGGGGTTGAGGTTGCTCAACCTCTAGGTCTTAGTGCAAGTGGGAGATTGTTGGTGTATATGCCCTAGGACCTAGTTTTGGTCCATCTTTGTACTACTTAACTCTGATATTCATATATCTTTCTGGCATTGTCGTTATCATTGTTTGTCTACACCTGCGATTGTGTACTTACATGATAATGTCCCTGGAGACAGATTGGATCTGTGCTCAAATGATTGTCCCCAGTCGATGTACCTGAGTGGATATGGGACAGCTCTGGTACTTGTGAGATTGGTATGTGGGCTGGTTTGGCATGTGGTGCTAACGCAGACACATGGGTATATCATTGGAGGATATACTAGATAGACCCGCTGTGAGGCTATGACTTGGTGTCATGAGTTATCCTCACAAGTGACAGGAGATGCATTGATCCCTTGACTTGAGGTCATTGACCATTCTATATGGTTAGGTACTTGCTTTGATACAACCTAACACCTCGCCATAGTTGGGAGGTCATAACGGTTGTCATTGAGCATGTCACGACCCATATGAGAAGGTCAATGGACAGACACAGGATTTGCCCCTTCCTTAGGGAAGTATGATATCCATGGAACTCCTCTATGGTTCTATGACTGAGAGTGTATGGCCATACCCAGGTGAGAACCTGATTTAGTCATAGCCATGTGATTGGGTGAAAACAAGTGGTGACCCACTTGTCCAATCGGATATCAGTTCGGCAAAGAGACTATAATGCATCTGTACCTAGTTGCGATGATGGGGATGTCGATGTCGATATCCATTCCAATGACCTGGGTAGCAGCGATGCACTGCTAGGTGCCACTCACTGCTTGTGATGACCTTTGGTTAGCACTGCCAGCATTAGAGGAACCTACAGGGTCGCACACCTTGATACTCGAGTTTTCATATTGATCGGGTAGCCTTTAGATAGAGTTATTGGATAACTCGGATCTATTTGGGAGATTTCATCAGCGCCAATGGGCCTGATGAGATGGAAGAAACTTATTGGAGCCAACTTCCATTTTTGGCATATTGATCAAATTAACCATGGTTGACCTCATTTGACCATGGGTTAAATTGGATTGGATCCAATAGCTTAGTTAACATGCATAATGGACTTTGGGCTTGGCCCATTGTTTAGTTGGGCTTGCTAATAAGTTGTATTGAAGGGCTATGAGGCTTGAAGGGTATAATGGGGATGAATTAATAGGATAGGCGCATATGGGATTCTAGTTGGACTAGGATTTACGCCTATGCCTTGTTTGGTATCTCCTAGGTGATTAAATCAAATTGGATTTGAATAAATCACCCAAGATAATTGATTGGATTGTGTTTGACAATTGTGGGCTGATTATTAACATAATTAGAGTCCTAATTGGATTAGGACTTGCGCCCGAGCCACATTAGGCAATCCATTATATTGCCTTGACTAGGTCTAGGCGCATAGATGCGATTAATGCCTCATATGGCATGATATGGGCGCATATGGCTGATACTTTCTTTAGCAAGTCTTAGGCGCATATGGGAGTGGAGATTTAATCAGTATATTTGATTAAATAATCTCCTAGAATCATGCCCTAATTGTCAACACTTGCCTTTCTCCCCTAACCGCCTCTTGCTCCTATAAATAAGCCCTTGCCGCCCCCTCTCTTGATGATGCTAATTCCTTGGAGGCGTGAAGCATTAGAGGGCGACGGCTTGGAGAGCTTAGAGCTCTTCTTCTTCCATCAAGGGCGCAAGCATGCTTCTCCTCTTCCTTTCCTTGGCGCAAAGGAACAAGAAGGCTTGCGGCATTCCCTTCTCCTTCCATCTCCTTGGCGCATCACATCTTGGTGGTGGCGCAAGTTGCTTGGAGAACTCTCCTAAGGCATGGATCTTCTTCCCGAGGCTAGCACCGGGCGAGGAAGAAGAAAACTTGAGGAATCCATGTGTGCGAGACTGTAGAGGGCGAACACTTGGGCGCCTTCATCGACATCGGCTTCTAATTGCTTAAAGGTACTTACTATCACATCGTGTCGACCCCCTCACAAGAGATCTTCACTGGGTTTTTGGGACCGGCCTGTTTCGGGGACATTCTTCCGCTGCGTAAAATGTATGTCCATGACTTTGAAAATTGTAAAATGTCCCCGGGGTTTCCCAGTACCCTTGTGGATGGATTTGGCTGCCATGGGCCCCACGTGGCTCATGAAGGCCCAGGATATGAGGATGAGCCATACGATGAAGCCGATGTTTGGGCCACACAAAGGCCCCCAACCCAGCCTAGGTTTGAGCGACAGCGAGCTGATGTCGATGTCCATCGTTTTATCTGTGAGACCCCCCCCCCCCACATTTCGCGGGTGGTCATGAACCTACTAAGTTCCTAGATTGGGTCGCCTCGGTGGATACCTACATTGACTTGAGCGACACTCCTCAACACATGCGAGTTCGCATAGTCCACACCTTGCTAGATGGTCCCGCGCGCCTACATTGTGTTGGGGTATGCCCTTAAGGCTAATGTTTGAGGCCTTGGGATTCTATCAGTATCATGTATATAAACTCTTATGTTTATAAAGGCAATGGTTGTTATTCAGTATGTTACATTGTCTGCTGCAATAAGTGTGCTTCTGAATAATGTCTCAATGCTGTTCAGCTAGGCTGACATGCTGTAATGTCCTTAGTCGAGATATCTTGGTGAACATGAGACAACCTTGATATGATTGAGACTAATATGTGTTCTAATCTTATAGGATGCTTCGAGCATGGAATAAGATGTAGACTCATGGGTACATTGGATGTACTGGACAGACCCTACTAGGATATTCAATTGTTTGTCACAATGTGAATAATCCTTGTTTGCATCAAGTGGCACATGTCCTCTGACTTGAGATCACTTGTGTTTCTAAATGATGATTGTCATTGTTTTGAGGTAGTTCAATATCATTTGAAACATAATGGTTATAGACTATCTTGGATAATGATCATGAGTCAGGTTAGGGCACTAGTGATAGATATAGGATTGCCGTCTCCTTGTTTGGAGAGTGATGTTCTGAAGGGGCCCCCCTTGCATGAGATGATTGAGATAGTGTATGGCCATACCCTGATGACTATGTTCATCTGATCTAGTCATGCTCATCATATTGGAATAACAAGCTTGACACACTTGTCCAATAAGAACATCCAGTGGCAAAGGAAACATGTATGCCTAGTGAAGTGGATTCACACTTGTGCTGTGGTTTGGGTGTAGTCTTGGAAGACTTTTTCCTTTATATCGGGAGACAGTGATGTGTTGCTAGATACCCCTCACTGATCGTGATAACGTAAGTTATCGTTACCGACATTTAAAGGAAACCCTCAGGGTCACACAATTTGGTGATATGGCTTTCTTGAGTCAGATCGTGTGGACTGAATTGTTTTGATTCAGTTTAAAGGAGTTTGAACTCTGATTGAAAGTGAGATCGGGTCTGGTCATGTTTGATTGATTAGGGCTTGAGATCGGTAAGCTTCGATCGAGAGTAGTGATGCTAGATCGGTGAGATCAAAGGCATCAAGAGATGAACGGTTAGATCTTGAACCATTTGGTTCAGAGAGATCTAGACCATGGCTTGGGCTGGTTTGGTTTGGTCTTTGTACCAAACGCATTGAACCGTTGGATTGAACTGGTTCACACATGTGTGAACGCATGGTTCATGATGAAAGCGTTTTTGGGCGGTTTGCATGGATTTAGGCGCATGGCTTCATGACTTTCCATAATTGGAAGTCATGTAACGCCACTTAACTTGAAAACGCCAAAAACGCATTTCGGTTCTGATTTTGTGTGGCCGATCCACTCTCGTGTAGATTGGAGTTCACGCAAGCAAGTGGGAGAGCTTGATTGCCCTAGCAAAGATCTCATCTTCTCCACACAAGGACAACTTGGCACTTTTGCTAGCACAAGAGGTGCGCAAGAAGGAAGTCTTCATCACTTTGGTGTGTGTCTTCTCTGGAGAAGATCCCCTTCGATCTTTACTTCCAAGTCGCCATCCACTCATGGCTATGGTATGAATTACTTCTTATCTATACAAGTTATGATGTTGATCATATGGCATGCAAAAGATCCCAACAAACCCTATGCTTCCTTGCGCAATTCATGATATGCGCCTACTTAGGGTTTCGCCCCCCTCTTGAAAGGGGTTTCTTCAATTGGTATCAGAGCAGGCTTTATGCATGCTAATATGATTGCTATGTTTGCTCTTGTGATCCATGCTTGCGCAAGTGTTTAGATCTAATAGTTTCTTCATGCGAAAATAAGATGTATACCTTGTTGTTGGCGCATGTTGTTTGTTTATGCTTTCGCATGACTTGTTGTTGGCGCTTGGTTCATGTTGTTTATCAAAACTTAACTTGCGCGCCTATGATTAGATCTAAGATGCGCCTATTGTAAACCCTTAGACGGGTTGATGGGGTTGAAAGCATCATCTAGTATAGATCAAATTAGTCTGATCAGACCATCTGACAACCTAGATGGGTTGACCAGATAGCACCTGTGCGCAAGCACGAGGTGGCTATAGGTTGACTGCATCAAAGGCGTGTAGCGAGGTCTGGTTGAGACAACCAGTGAACACACATGAGTTAGGCCCGGGGTCACACCCGCTTGCCAGAACTCATGTTGGCTGTTCAGCCCTTGGCGCATGCATGGTTGACCATTAGGTCAACTCGAGTCAGTTAGGACTTGGTGCATGCAAGGGCATGGATCTAACTAGATTGATGAGTGGATCCCTATCAATGGACCGTTGTAAGGTTATAGGGCACATAAGAAAATTAAAATTGATGCCAATGGGTTTTCAAAATTTTATTTTCTTTGTAATGGATCACATGTTGATTGAATGATGCCATGATGCTTGTTTATTTAATCTTATGTGGGTTGCCCTTTTAATGTGTGCTGTGCTGGGGCCTGCGAGCCTGGTAAATTATTATTTTTGTGATCTGCGAATCACATTTTTAATTAATTTATTGTATAATTGACCTGCGAGTCAAACTTGTCTAGATAGATTAAAATGTATTTTAATTAGACAAGAGCACAAAAGCACACATCGCAGAGGAGCATTCAGCTGGTGGGCGCACCTGAGCTGCATTGAGCGCTAGGGCCCTGGGTTGGACCAGATGAGATGCAAAAGACCCAAGAAGAGCAAGTGAAGACTTAAGTTGATTTAAGGTCTTACTTAGGCTCTATGGGCTTTTACCACATAAGATCCATGCTTTCTTTTATTTTCTAAATAATTACAAATGCATGATTTATTTATCTTCTGCTATCACCATAGGATTTGCATGATAGTTAAGAAGATAAAAGACCGTTAAAATCCAACGCTAAAATATCAAGCACGTAATGCCTTCTGACGCGAAACCTCACTGTTCTGACTATCGTTGGAGCCGTGTTGTACCCACTCAGTGGGCACGTCCATCTATCTTCAGACGGTGTGTGATTTCACCTGCGTGTTACAGAGAAGGGATTTATCGCTTCTCGTTGCTCAGCATAGCACGTGGTGGTCCAGGGAGTAGGTCAGGTCAGCTTGACCATGTAGGCTACATATGGGGCATATGGTAGCTACATGGAGGCAGCCATCTGTGGGGTCAGAGACTGTGTTGTACCAACTCAGTTGGCACAGTCTACTGGATTGCCCAGATGAAGGGGAATCGCACGGGTTGGCGATTGGCAGGGAATGCCTACCAGAAATTAGTGCTTGTACTCTCTGTGCATCTTATCTCGCCTGAGCAGGACGCGGAGACCCAAGTATGAAATCTGGATCCCATCTCACTAAAAGAGTGTTACTCTTTCGGGCTGTTTTGCTGGATTTTTCAGCCAGATAAAATAGTGAGAAAAAGAATCTTTCTTAAGTCCTGGATTGATTCTTAACATTGATACTGACCTTGCTGTTCTTGCATTGTTGTAGATTCCTGCAGCAACGAACACCATGAGCTTCAATGTGCGATCCCTACTGGAAAGGGAGAAGTTTGCTGGGCCAAACTTCTCAGACTGGTACGGACACCTTAAGATTGTTCTTAAGGCAGAGAGGAAACTGTATGTCCTCGAGACGGCTATACCGCCTCAACCCGCTGCGAACGCCGCAAGGGCGGTTCGTGAAGCTTATGAAAAGCACGTCAATGATAGCATTGATGTCGCTTGCCTGATGCTAGCGTCTATGACGCCACCGCTGCAGCGTCAGCATGAGGATATGTCTGCTATAGAAATTGTAACATCCTGATATCTTAACCCCAAACAAGCAACACAAATCATAGAGAAACAGGATGTTATCATACAAGATCGATTCACATGCTAGGTAAAACCAAGTTCAAGAAATCACGATCTGAAAATTTTCAAGAATCCATACATAGAATCTCAGCGAAAACACAATTTCAGAAATGTACCTGCCACCACGCAATACTTGCACTAGACATATGCAAGTTCACATTTATATCAAATCCGATTGCAAAAATACCAATCGACTCAAATTCAAAGCAAAGCCACAAAATCGATTCTATAAACTCATGAAGCTAACATGAATAATACCAAACACCGAAACCAGGCCAAAGCCCGCGGTGACACAAAAATCAAAACTTAAAACTGTCACAACCGGCAACACAAGTTCACATAATTCGGCCACAACCGGCCCCAGTTAATTAAGCACAAAAGTCTTATACATTAACCAGCATAATATCCATATCAACGCTAACTCAAGAAATGCGCCCCTGCTCTACACCTGAAAATAGTGAGGGAGTGAGCTACACAGCCCAGTGAGTGGATAGTCTCAAACGACCATCCATAACATACACTCAAAAATACATGCAGATTATTTTAAAAACATTTAACAGAATATCATGTCAACATATAACAAAATTAAAGGACAAAACTCATATAAAACAATCAGGTGTAAACTGCTAAGACATCATTGTCACCAAAGAGTAACCAGGGTTCTAGAGCTATACTCTAAACCAACTAATGACTTAATTGACCTAGTTGTCCAGCATAATCAATAGTGACCATTATGGTCCAACCCGGCTTTGGCCTAAGCACTGGGAGAAGCCTGCAAATCACATGCAACATATATACATGAACAGTGTGTAGACTCAAGAGGTAATCACCACCTGGTCAAGATGTGATACCTTGATCTACACCACCCCATAATCACAAAAATCTAAGCGTCTAAGAGTGATGACATCAAGAGGTGGCCCCTGTCCGACCAAGACATGGCACTTTGCGTCTTATATCACTCGTTCTCCCAAAGGGTTCCTTAACTGGACAACACCAGACACATCTTATATCTTATTTCACAAAAGTGGACTCCTAAGTGTCAACTAAACTCTAGGATAGTCATTTTTATCACAATAATCACATCAGGCAGGCTGAACAACAACCCCCTCACATATCACAATACAGGGCTGAAATCTCCAACCCTTAACATATCACATATAGACTATCCCCTTGAGTACACAGTTACACTTAGCCTTAGTCCTAACCATTCCATGATCACAACACATATTATTCGAAAATCACATAACCACATAATATTCGAAAATCACATAACCACATAATATTCAAAAATCACATAATCACATAATATTCAAAAAATCACATAATCACATAGTAGTGTAGTCCTTAGGTTTCATGCTGATTAGTTCAGTCTAACCTTGCTATGTTATCACCCAAAGTTATCAATCAATATTTCATGTCATTACTTTCTGCATACACCATTCAATTAAAAATACATAATAATACAAAAAATTCACTAAATTTCGTTCACAATTAACATAAATGCAGAATATCACATATTCATAGTTTTCTACTAGTTCTGATAACAAAAGACAGAAATACCCCTAGTTCAAAGTTTAAGTCATACAAGAAAAGTTATCCAAAAATTTCGTAAAAATATTCATTACGTCCCTCATGATCCCTAGATTCGTAATTTCAAGTTTTCCCCAATTTTAACTAGGAAATTTACCGAATTACCCCTAGGTCAATTTCAGTCAACAGAAACTTTTATTTCTAAAAATTCCCAAAAAAATACAGTAGAATCCTCATATACCTAATTTCATGAATATCAAGTTTTCCCCAATTTTTACCCATGCATTTGGACGTAACTTCATGAAGAAGGGTCGAAATTCTCCTTCAAGCCCTAATTTTCATGCAATTGAAATTCTAAAGCTACATACATGTTTAATCAAGGTCCAATTTAGGATTAAGAGTCTTAAAAACGAAAAGCCCTAATTTTCATGCAAGCTAGGGTTTCGAAAATTTGGAAAAAAAACAAGGAAAACATGTACAATTGAAATTAAGAGATCATGCCATACTCTTATGCATTAATCTTCTCTAAAACAAGCAATGCATCCAATTTTCGTGAACTAGGTGAAGGAGAACATCCACTCACCTCAACCGAGAATACCAAGATGAAGATCTCTCCAAAATTTTCGTCTAAAGCCTTGAAGTGATCCTAGAAAGACGCCAACAATGGAAAAGAAACGCCTCCAAACACCAAAGACGCCGGCCAAAAAGAAGAGGAAGAAGAAGATCGTCTCCAAGCTTCCAAGAATCGCCAACTCTTGCCCTAGCCGTCGTCCAAGGTTTTCCTCAAGCCAAAAATCGCCAACTTTCCTTCCCTAACCCCAATTACCCACTTAAAATTTGGGTTTTTAAATTTTAAACCCGCTAACCAATTAATTCAAATAGGGTTTAACCCACTAACTAATTAATTCAAATTTTAAACTCAAAATCCATCTAATTTAAGTGTAAACCCAATAACTAATTAATTTAACCATTAACTAACAATTTAACCATTCACTTAAACGAAAATCCAATAAGGATTTAATTAATATCCAATAAGGTCTAATTAATTAACCAATAAGCTCTAATCAATTAATTACAAATTAACAATCAATAAGCCAGTTAATTAACATCCAATAAGCTAGTTAATTAACATCCAATACTGCTTAACGTAATATCCACAGTCAATGATTTTATTTAAATCAAAAATAATACTTACCAGGACTTAAGATCCTTGGATCTTACATCCCTCCCTCCTTATAAAGCTTTAGTCCTCTAAAGCTCAACATTCATATCATCAAAAAGATAAGCATAAAATTTCCTCATATCCGCTTCAGTCTCCCAGGTCGCCTCCTCAACCGACTGATTTCCCCAGATAACCTTTACTAAAGGTATAGACTTGTTCCTCAGAACTTTATCCTTTCTATCCACAATCCGGAGAGGTCTTTCCTCAAAGGTCAAATCACTCTGAATCTGAAGAGGTTCCAATTCCAATACATGAGATGGATCAGGATGATATTTCCTCAAAGCAGAAACATGGAACACATTATGCACATGATCCATAGCAGGAGGTAAAGCTAACCTGTAAGCCACTGGACCAACTCTCTCAATAATGTCAAAAGGGCCTACAAACCTAGGGCTCAGCTTGCCCTTTTTGCCAAACCTCATAACACCCTTAGTAGGTGACACCTTTAAGAAAACATGATCCCCTACCATAAACTCCAGGGAACGACGACAGTCATCAGCATAACTCTTCTGCCTGTCCCGAGCAATCTTCAGTTTATCCTGAATCTCTCTGACCTTATCAGTAGTTTCCTGTACTGCATCAGATCTCAAAATCATTCTGTCACCAGTTTCCTCCCAACACAAGGGAGTCCTACACCTTCTTCCATACAAAGCCTCATATGGAGCCATCTGAATACTGGAGTGGAAACTATTATTATAAGTGAACTCTATCAAAGATAGATCCCGGTTCCACTCAGAACTCCAATCAACCACATAAGCTCTCAACAGATCTTCTAGAGTCTGTATAGTACGCTCCGTCTGGCCATCAGACTGAGGATGGTATGCTGTACTAAAACTCAACTTAGTACCCAAACCCTCCTGTAAGCTCTTCCAAAACCTGGACAGAAATCGAGAGTCCCTATCAGACACAATATCAACAGGCACTCCATGCAGTCTGACTATCTCATCAATATACAATCTAGCCAGTCTCTCTAAAGGATAAGTCATCTTGATCGGAAGAAAATGGGCTGATTTAGTGAGTCTATCAACAATCACCCAAATAGCATCATGTCCCAATCTGGTTCTGGGCAAACCACATACAAAGTCCATACTAATACATTCCCACTTCCACTCAGGAATAGGAAGGGGCTGCAACAAACCACCAGGCTTCTGGTGTTCAGCCTTTACAGTCTGACAGGTTAAACACCTAGAGACAAAATCAATTACCTCTTTCTTCATACCCGGCCACCAAAAGCTTTTCTTGAGGTCCTGATACATCTTAGTCACGCCAGGATGTAGAGAATATTTGGAATTATGGCTATCCTCCAATATTTCTTTCCTCAAGCTTGGTTCCTCAGGGACACACACCCTTCCACGAAACCGAAGAACACCATCATCAGACAAGCTAAAATCCTGAACTGTACCCGCATCCAAACTATCCCTGATCTGAGCTAATTTCGGATCCACAGACTACTGATCTCTGATTTTCTGCAACAAAGTAGACTGTACTCTGAGGAAAGCCACATAACCCGAATGAACTCTAGGAGAAACACTGATCCTGAGATCACTGAACTCCTGTAGTAACTGCCACTCACTGACCCGTAGTGCCGCTACTGAAGTAACTGGATGTCTGCTCAGTGCATCAGCCACTACATTGGCCTTTCCAGCCTGATACTGAATAGAGAAGTCATAGTCTTTGATCAACTCCATCCATCTTCTCTGTCTCATGTTCAACTCCTTCTGAGTGAAGATGTACTTGAGACTCTGGTGGTCAGTGAACAGATCAAACTCTTGACCCAACAAATAGTGACGCCATATCTTCAGAGCAAAGACTACGGCCGCCAACTCTAAGTCATGAGTAGGGTAGTTCAACTCATACTCCTTCAGTTGTCTCGAAGCATAGGCTACCACAGAACCCTTCTGCATCAAGACACAACCCAACCCTTTGCCCGAAGCATCCGTATAGACAGTAAACCTTTCCCCATCACTGGGAATAACGAGGATCGGTGTACTAGTCAACCTCCTCTTCAGTTCCTGAAAGCTCTCTTCACACTTGTCATCCCAATTAAACTTGGCCTCCTTTCTGGTTAATTTAGTTAAAGGACCCGCCAGCTTGGAGAATCCCTCAACAAACCTCCGATAGTAACCTGCTAAACCCAGGAAACTTCAGATCTCAGTAGCACTAGTCGGTCTTCCCCAATTGAGGATGGCTTGCACTTTAACTGGATCCACAGACACCCCCTGACCAGAAATCACATGCCCAAGGAAACTGATCTTTTCTAGCCAGAACTCACACTTACTAGCCTTGGCATATAATCGGTTTTTCCTCAGAATCTCCAGCACTCTGCGCAAGTCACTGACATGATCCGAAGTAGTCCGAGAGTACACCAAGATATCATCTATGAAGACTACCACACATGAATCAAGTAATTCATGAAATACCCTGTTCATCAAATCCATGAAGACAGTAGGTGCATTCGTCAGTCCAAAAGGCATAACTAGGAATTCAAAATGCCCATACCTGGTCCTGAAAGCAGTCTTAAATATATCCTCATCCTTGACCCTAAGCTGGTAATACCCTGATCTCAGATCAATCTTAGAGAACACTGTAGCTCCCTGTAATTGATCAAACAGATCATCAATTCTGGGAAGAGGATACTTATTCTTGATAGTCACTTGGTTCAGTTGCCTGTAGTCTATACACATCCTCAGGGTTCCATCCTTCTTCTTAACGAACAGCACTGGTGCTCCCCAGGGAGAAGCACTAGGCCGGATGTAACCTTTTTCCAGCAATTCCTCCAGTTGCTTCTTAAGTTCGGCCAATTCTGAGGTAGCCATGCGGTAAGGAGCTATGGAGATAGGTGTAGTACCTGGCACCAACTCAATGCCAAACTCTACCTCTCGTATTGGTGGCAAGCCTAAAAATTCCTCAGAGAACACATCAGGAAACTCTTGCACCACCGCCATCTGAGTCAAATTAGGAGTAGAATCATCCTGCACCTTAACATGCGCAAGATAACCCTTGCACCCACTAGCAAGTAACTTCCTGGCCTGTAGGAAAGATATCACATGCGGTCCTTGGTCTGACACTAGACCTCTCACAAAAAGCCGATTCCCATCTTGCAGATTCAAGGTGATTACTTTCTCAAAGCAATCCACAGTGGCATGATGTGAGGATAACCAATCCATACCTAGGATGACATCATAGTCTTGCATGTCTAAGAGGATTAGATCTACAAGAAACTCATAACCCTCTACATGCACTACACAATCAGCACAAACAGTGTCTGTAGATAATGACTTTCCTAAGGGAGTACTCACAGACACAACATAATCCATCACCTTAGGCAATACAGGTAAACATGCAGCAAAACTAACAGATACAAAAGATAAATTTGCACCAGGGTCAAATAAAATGCGAGCTAACTGATCAAATACAAATAAGGTACCTTCCATGACGGATCGGGAAGCTCGTGTATCCTTCTCAGCCACTGCATAAACTCGAGTTTGGACTGTAGGCTTATCTGTGCCTCTATGCTGCATCTCAGGCTCTTTGCAGTCCTTGACCATGTGCCTAGGTTTCTTACACCTGAAGCAAACACCATTCTTCTTATAACAGTCCCTCATCAGATGTCCCTTGAGCCCACAATGATGACAAGTCCAGTCTTCAGTGTTACTGTTCTTTACATCCCTGGACTGCTGCGGTGCCTTGTGAGAGTAAGGCTTATACCTGCTCTTCTTGTAGTCCTTATGCTTAGGGTACCTCTTACCCTTGCCGCCATCACCATGCTGAGGAGCCGCCGCCTCAACTGCAGGAACCACGGTCATAGCAGCACTAGAATTCCTCTCAGATATGTATCTCTCGATGGTGCGTGCTCGCCCAACAGTCTCAACATAAGTCTCCAAGTGCTGAGCACCCACCTGCTCTCGAATATCCCATCTGAGACCTCTGAGAAACTTGGTAGCCCTCCTCTTTTCAGTGTTTATCAGGTGAGGGGCATACTTTCCCAACTTAGTGAACCGCAACTCATACTGGTCCACAGTCAGATCACCCTGCTCCAGGTGAATAAATTCCACCTCTCGGTCCTCCACCAAGCTATCAGGGAAGTACTTCTCATTAAATTGAGACAAGAAATAGGTCCAATTTACTGTTTCATGTCTTTCTTCAGCAAGCCTCACCACGCCCTTCCACCACTCATCTGCGTCACCACGCATCATATAGGTGGCCAGACACAGCTTGTCCTCATCTGAGCAACGCATGACTTGAAAAATCTTGTCCAAAACCAACTGCCAGTTCTCTGCCGTACTTGATTCTGAGCCTCCATAAAAAGAGCTAGGACCCAGTTTCTGGAATTCACTCACAAGCGAGGCATAGCGCCTGTGAGCGTCCTCCTGAGAGTCAGTCCCCACCCCTCGAGTAGTAGTCTGGGATCTCTCCTGAGTCAATTGCTGCAAGAGCTGCTGTTGCGCTTCTTGATGCTGAGTCTATTGCTGCTGCAGCATCTGAGCTTGCCTCTCTATCATGGCACCCTGTTGCTGTACCATGCCTGTCAGAGTCGCAATGGCTCTCGTGAGATCCGAGGTCTGCTCACCCTCGCTGCTAGCATTTCCTCTGGATTGCACCATCTTAAATTCCTACACACACACACCATAGTAAGAAAAACAAACATAAACCTATCAGGTGTCTAGCAATACACAAACATGTTTTCCCCCGAACTAAGTTTTAGCTAGCCAACTACTCTGATACCATTCTGTAACATCCCGATATCTTAACCCCAAACAAGCAACACAAATCATAGAGAAACAGGATGTTATCATACAAGATCGATTCACATGCTAGGTAAAACCAAGTTCAAGAAATCACGATCTGAAAATTTTCAAGAATCCATACATAGAATCTCAGCGAAAACACAATTTCAGAAATGTACCTGCCACCACGCAATACTTGCACTAGACATATGCAAGTTCACATTTATATCAAATCCGATTGCAAAAATACCAATCGACTCAAATTCAAAGCAAAGCCACAAAATCGATTCTATAAACTCATGAAACTAACATGAATAATACCAAACACCGAAACCAGGCCAAAGCCCGCGGTGACACAAAAATCAAAACTTAAAACTGTCACAACCGGCAACACAAGTTCACATAATTCGGCCACAACCGGCCCCAGTTAATTAAGCACAAAAGTCTTATACATTAACCAGCATAATATCCATATCAACGCTAACTCAAGAAATGCGCCCCTGCTCTACACCTGAAAATAGTGAGGGAGTGAGCTACACAGCCCAGTGAGTGGATAGTCTCAAACGACCATCCATAACATACACTCAAAAATACATGCAGATTATTTTAAAAACATTTAACAGAATATCATGTCAACATATAACAAAATTAAAGGACAGAACTCATATAAAACAATCAGGTGTAAACTGCTAAGACATCATTGTCACCAAAGAGTAACCAGGGTTCTAGAGCTATACTCTAAACCAACTAATGACTTAATTGACCTAGTTGTCCAGCATAATCAATAGTGACCATTATGGTCCAACCCGGCTTTGGCCTAAGCACTGGGAGAAGCCTGCAAATCACATGCAACATATATACATGGACAGTGTGTAGACTCAAGAGGTAATCACCACCTGGTCAAGATGTGATACCTTGATCTACACCACCCCATAATCACAAAAATCTAAGCGTCTAAGAGTGATGACATCAAGAGGTGGCCCCTGTCCGACCAAGACATGGCACTTTGCGTCTTATATCACTCGTTCTCCCAAAGGGTTCCTTAACTGGACAACACCAGACACATCTTATATCTTATTTCACAAAAGTGGACTCCTAAGTGTCAACTAAACTCTAGGATAGTCATTTTTATCACAATAATCACATCAGGCAGGCTGAACAACAACCCCCTCACATATCACAATACAGGGCTGAAATCTCCAACCCTTAACATATCACATATAGACTATCCCCTTGAGTACACAGTTACACTTAGCCTTAGTCCTAACCATTCCATGATCACAACACATATTATTCGAAAATCACATAACCACATAATATTCGAAAATCACATAACCACATAATATTCAAAAATCACATAATCACATAATATTCAAAAAATCACATAATCACATAGTAGTGTAGTCCTTAGGTTTCATGCTGATTAGTTCAGTCTAACCTTGCTATGTTATCACCCAAAGTTATCAATCAATATTTCATGTCATTACTTTCTGCATACACCATTCAATTAAAAATACATAATAATACAAAAAATTCACTAAATTTCGTTCACAATTAACATAAATGCAGAATATCACATATTCATAGTTTTCTACTAGTTCTAATAACAAAAGACAGAAATACCCCTAGTTCAAAGTTTAAGTCATACAAGAAAAGTTATCCAAAAATTTCGTAAAAATATTCATTACGTCCCTCATGATCCCTAGATTCGTAATTTCAAGTTTTCCCCAATTTTAACTAGGAAATTTACCGAATTACCCCTAGGTCAATTTCAGTCAACAGAAACTTTTATTTCTAAAAATTCCCAAAAAAATACAGTAGAATCCTCATATACCTAATTTCATGAATATCAAGTTTTCCCCAATTTTTACCCATGCATTTGGACGTAACTTCATGAAGAAGGGTCGAAATTCTCCTTCAAGCCCTAATTTTCATGCAATTGAAATTCTAAAGCTACATACATGTTTAATCAAGGTCCAATTTAGGATTAAGAGTCTTAAAAACGAAAAGCCCTAATTTTCATGCAAGCTAGGGTTTCAAAAATTTGGAAAAAAAACAAGGAAAACATGTACAATTGAAATTAAGAGATCATGCCATACTCTTATGCATTAATCTTCTCTAAAACAAGCAATGCATCCAATTTTCGTGAACTAGGTGAAGGAGAACATCCACTCACCTCAACCGAGAATACCAAGATGAAGATCTCTCCAAAATTTTCGTCTAAAGCCTTGAGGTGATCCTAGAAAGACGCCAACAATGGAAAAGAAACGCCTCCAAACACCAAAGACGCCGGCCAAAAAGAAGAGGAAGAAGAAGATCGTCTCCAAGCTTCCAAGAATCGCCAACTCTTGCCCTAGCCGTCGTCCAAGGTTTTCCTCAAGCCAAAAATCGCCAACTTTCCTTCCCTAACCCCAATTACCCACTTAAAATTTGGGTTTTTAAATTTTAAACCCGCTAACCAATTAATTCAAATAGGGTTTAACCCACTAACTAATTAATTCAAATTTTAAACTCAAAATCCATCTAATTTAAGTGTAAACCCAATAACTAATTAATTTAACCATTAACTAACAATTTAACCATTCACTTAAACGAAAATCCAATAAGGATTTAATTAATATCCAATAAGGTCTAATTAATTAACCAATAAGCTCTAATCAATTAATTACAAATTAACAATCAATAAGCCAGTTAATTAACATCCAATAAGCTAGTTAATTAACATCCAATACTGCTTAACGTAATATCCACAGTCAATGATTTTATTTAAATCAAAAATAATACTTACCAGGACTTAAGATCCTTTGATCTTACAGAAATTATAGCAAACCTCAAGATGCTATATGCTGCACAGGCGAGGACTGAACGCTATAATTTGACCAAGCTTTTCTTTCAGAGCAAACTGGCTGAAGGGAGTCCAGTAGGAGCTCACGTGCTCAAGATGATTGGGCACAAAGAGGCTCTGGAGAAACTGGGGCATACCATCAATCAGGAGCTTGCTGTAGACATTATTCTGCAGTCTCTCCCGCCTTCTTTCGATGCGTTCATTATTAACTTTAATATGAACAAAATCGATTGTACTCCAGCAGAGCTGCTGAATATGCTCTTGACTACTGAGGAGACTCTGAAGGGAAAGCCTTCAACCTCTGTCTTAATGTTTCCTTTTAGGAACAAGAAGAAGGGGAAGAAGGGCAAAGCCCCTGTCAAGAACTACAGTAAGGCTCTGAAACAAAAGGTGAAGCGGTCGAAGGACAACAGGTGTTTCCACTGTGGCCAGCTGGGTCACTGGAAAAAGGACTGTAAAGCTCTCCAAGGAGACAAGAAGGGAAGCATCGCTTCTGGCTCAGGTATATTTGTGACTGAAGTCATGATATCCTCTTCTTCTATTTCATGGGTGTTGGACACTGCATGTGGAGTTCACATTTGTTCAAATGTACAGGAACTCAAGAGAAGAAGACAGGTGGGACAGCATGAGGTGGACCTACGCGTTGGAAACGGGGCACGAGTTGCTGCTGTTGCTGTAGGGGATTATTACATCTCATTACCATCTGGCATTGTATTAGAATTAAACAATTGTTACTTTGTACCCAGTATTACCAAAAATATTATCTCTATTCCTGCTCTTGTCAGGAAAGGGTTTTCCTTTGAATGCAAGATTTCAAAGTGTTATCTTACTCTTGATAATATTGTTTATGCTACTGGTTCAATTAACAATGGGTTATTCATGTTGGACATGGAATATTCTATACAAAACATTGATAATAAGAAAGCCAAGTATGCTGATGATAGCACCTTGTTATGGCATAGTCGTTTAGGCCATATCAACAAGAAGCGCATTAAGCGGTTGCATGATCATGGACTGCTGGGATCATTCTCCTATGAGGAGATTGATACATGCAAAGCTTGTTTAATGGGTAAAATGACGAAGTCTCCTTTTCCTAACAAAGGTCAAAGGGCTTCAGGTTTACTTGACCTTATACACAGTGATGTGTGTGGGCCATTTAGTAAACATGCCAGAGGTGGCTATTCGTACTTCATTACCTTTACTGATGATTTCAGTAGATACTGTTGGGGTATGCCCTTAAGGCTAATGTTTGAGGCCTTGGGATTGTATTAGTATCATGTAATAAACTCTTAAGTTTATAAAGGCATGGTTATTATTCAGGTTGTTACCTTGTCTGCTGTAATAAGTGTACTTCTGAATACTGTCTCAAAGCTGTTCAGCTAGGCTGACAGGCTATATGTCCTTAGTCGAGATATCTTGGTGAACATGAGACAGCCTTGATATGATTGAGACTAATATGAGTGCTAATCTTATAGGATGCTTCGAGCATGGAATAAGACGTAGACTCATGGGTACATTGGATGTACTGGACAGACCCTACTGGGATATTCCATTGCTTGTCACAATGTGAATGATCCTTGTAAGCAGCAAGTGGCACATGTCCTCTGACTTGAGATCACTTGTGTTTCTGAATGATGATTGTCATTGTCTTGAGGTAGTTCAATATCATTTGAAACATAATGATTATAGACTATCTTGGATGGTGAGCTTGAATCAGGTTAGGGCACTAGTGATAGACATAGGATTGCCGTCTCCTTGTTTAAGGAGTGTAGTGTTCTAAGGGCCCCCCTATATGAGATGATTGAGATAGTGTATGGCCATACCCAGATGACTATGTGCATCTGATCTAATCATGCTCATCGTATTGGAGTTACAAGCTTGACCCGCTTGTCCAATAAGAACATCCAGTGGCAAAGGACACATGTATGCCTTGTGAATTGAGTCACACTTGTGCTATGGTTTGGGAGTAGTCTTGGAAGACTCTTTCCTTTATATCGGGAGACAGTGATGTGTTGCTAGATACCCCTCACTGATCGTGATAACGTAAGTTATCGTTACCGACATTTAAAGGAAACCCTCAGGGTCGCACAATTTGGTGATATGGCTTCCTTAAGTCAGATCGTGTGGACTGAATTGTTTTGGTTCAGTTTAAAGAGATTTAATCTCTGATTGTAAGTGAGATCTGGTCTGATCATGTTTGATTGATTAGAGCTTTAGATCGGTAAGCTTCGATCGAGAGAGATGATGCTAGATCGATGCGATCAGAAGCGTCAGATGATGAATGGTCATATCTAGGACCTTGGGGTCTAATTTGATCTAGACTTAATTTATGGGCTGATTTGGTTTCGCTATTGAACCAAGGATATTGAACCGGCTCATGGGTTGAGCGCTTGGTTCAAGAGGGAGAAGAGGTTGCGTTTGGTTCATGGGAACGTGAACGCCAACTCTTAATCGTTGCCAATTTTGGAAAGTTCCAAAAGCATAACGCATATGCGTTCATGGCTTGATGTCTCTCTAATGTTTTTCGGTTTTGCTTCTTGGACGTGGTTTTGGAACGGCTTGCTCGTGTGGAAGGCATCGTTCTTGCGCCAAGGAAGAAGAGCTCTCGAAAAGAAGGAAGCCCTTTTCATCTAATCTCCTACACACAGTTGGTAAAGCTTGGCAATCTTGCTAGCACAAGAGTTGCGCAAGGAGGAAGCTTTCATCCCTTGTGTGTGATTTCTTTGGAGAAGATCCCTTCGATCTTTCTTCTTCCAAGCCGCACCTTCCCATGGCCATGGTAATGAATCTCTCACTTGTTATTCAAGTTGATTATATGAAAGTATAGAATGCGATCTTATGTGGAAACCCTAATTCCGCTGCTATGAGAAAGAAACATATGACTTGCGCCCCCCTCATGAAAGGGGTTCTTCTCACAATAGGTTTTGCGGTCCCCTCCTGAAAGGGTTCCATCAATTGGTATCAGAGCCAATCTATACTTTTTCATATGATTGCTTGCGGTTCTAATGAGTAGATCATCATGTTTGATCCATGAATATGTTGGTGAATAGATCTAAAGGTGATTGCTCACATGCCGAAACCTACATGCTAGTTTAGAACTTAGATGTATGTTTCTTCATGAGTTGCGCAAGATGTATGTTTCTTCATGAGTTGCGCATGTTGTTGTGTTGGCGCATGATAAGTATGTTGAATGGTTGAATGATATTTCATCAAATCTTATACCTACTTGCGCGCAAACATTTAGATCTATATGCATCTACTATAAACCCTTAGATGGGTTGATGGGGCTGAAGTCACCTCTAGGTTAGATCCATTAGTCTGATCAGACCATCTGACAGCTCAGATGGGTTAACCTGATAGCACCTATGCGCAAGCACAAGGTGGCTATAGGTTGACTGCATCTAGGGCGTGTAGCGAGGTCTGGTTGAGACACTACTGAACACACTTGAGTTAGGCCCGGGGTCACACCCGCTTGCCAAAACTCATGGGGGTAGTTCAGCCCTTGGCGCATGCATGGTTGACCATTAGGTCAACTCGGGTCAGTTAGGACTCGGTGCATGCAAGGGCAAAGGATCTAACTAGATGGATGAGTGGATCCCCATCAATGCACCATTGTAAGGTTGTAGGGCTCATAAGGAAATTAAAATTGATGCCATGGGGTTTTCAAAACTTTTAATTTCAAGATGATTGGATCACATGTTGATTGAACCATATGCTTGTCTATTTAGTCTTATGTGGGTTGCCCAATTGTGTGCTGTGCTGGGGCCTGCGTGCCTGGACTTAAAAAAAATTGTTGTAAATTAATTTGTGATCTGCGAATCACATTGTACTTAATTTATAATATGTTGTTGACCTGCGAGTCAATCTTGTCTAGATAGATCAAATGTACTTTGATTAGACAAGAACAAAGGCACACATCCAAGAGGGGCATTCACCTGGTGGTGCACCTGTGGTGCTCTTGGCGCTAGGGCACTGGGTTGGACCAGATGAGATGCAATGAAGCTCAAGTGAAGACTTAAGTAATATTAAGGTCTTACTAGGGTTCATGGGCTTTTACCACATAAGATCATGCTTTCTACTTATTGCTAATAATTAGAATTGCATATTTATGTTTATCTTCTGCTATAGCCATAGGACATGCCTGATAGTAAGAAGATAAAAGACCGTTAAAATCCAACGCTAACATATCAAGCTCGTAAGCCTTCTGACGCGAAACCTCACCTTTCTGACTATCGTTGGAGCCGTGTTGAACCCACTCAGTGGGCACGTCCATCTATCTTCAGACGGTGCTGGATTTCACCTGCGTGTTACAGAGTTGGGATTTATCCCCTCTCGTTGCTCAGCATAGCACGTGGTGGTCCAGGGAGTAGGTCAGGTCAGCTTGACCATGTAGACTACATATGTGGCGCATATGGTAGCACATGGAGGCAGCCATCTCTGGGATCAGAGACTGTGTTGTACCAACTCAGTTGGCACAGTCTGCTGGATTGCCAAGATGAAGGGGAATCGCACGGGTTGGCGATTGGCTGGGAGAGCCTACCAGAAACTAGTGCTTGTCATCTCTGTGCATCTTATCTCGCCTGAGCGGGACGCGGAGACCAAGTATGAAATCTGGATCCCATCTCACTAAAAGAGTGTTACTCTTTCGGACTGTTTACTGGATTTTTCAGTCAGACAAAATAGTGAGAAAAGAATCTTTCTTAAGTCCTGGATTGATTCTGAAACATTGATACTAACCTTGCTGTTCTTGCTTGTTGTAGATTCCTGCAGCAACGAACACCATGAGCTTCAATGTGCGATCCCTACTGGAAAGGGAGAAGTTTGCTGGGCCGAACTTCTCTGACTGGTTCGGACACCTTAAGATCGTTCTTAAGGCAGAGAGGAAACTGTATGTCCTCGAGACGGCGATACCGCCGCAGCCCGCTCCGAACGCCGCAAGGGCGGTTCGGGATGCCTATGAAAAGCACGTCAATGATAGCATTGATGTCGCTTGCCTGATGCTAGCGTCTATGACGCCACCGCTGCAGCGTCAGCATGAGGATATGTCGGCTATAGAAATTATAGCGAACCTCAAGATGCTGTATGCTGCATAGGCGAGGACAGAACGCTATAATCTGACAAAGCTCTTTTTTCAGAGCAAACTGGCTGAGGGGAGCCCAGTGGGAGCTCACGTGCTCAAGATGATTGGGCACAAGGAGGCTCTGGAGAAACTGGGGCATACCGTCAACCAGGAGCTTGCTGTAGATATTATTCTGCAGTCTCTTCCGCCTTCTTTCGATGCGTTCATCATTAACTTTAATATGAACAAAATCGATTGTACGCCGGCAGAGCTGCTGAATATGCTCTTGACTACTGAGGAAACTCTGAAGGGCAAGCCTTCAACCTCTGTCTTAATGGTTCCTTTTAGGAACAAGAAGAAGGGGAAGAAGGGCAAGGCCCCTGTCAAGAATTACAGCAAGGCCCTGAAACAGAAGGTGAAGCGGTCGAAGGACAACAGGTGTTTCCACTGTGGCCAGCTGGGTCACTGGAAAAAGGACTGTAAAGCGCTCCAAGGAGATAAGAGGGGAAGCATCGCTTCTGGCTCAGGTATATACGTGACGGAAGTCATGGTTTCATCTTCTTCTATATCATGGGTGTTGGACACTGCATGTGGAGTTCACATTTGTTCAAATGTGCAGGAACTCAAGAGAAGAAGGCAGGTGGGACAGCATGAGGTAGACCTACGCGTTGGAAACGGGGCACGGGTTGCTGCGGTTGCTGTAGGAGACTATTTCATTACTTTACCATCTGGCATTGTATTAGAATTAAACAATTGTTATTTTGTACCCAGTATTACCAAGAATATTATCTCTATTCCTGCTCTTGTCAGGAAAGGATTTGCCTTTGAATGCAAGATTTCAAAGTGTATTTTGACTTATGATAATATTGTGTATGCCACTGGTTCAATTAACAATGGGTTATTCATGTTGGACATGGAATATTCTATACAAAACATTGATAATAAGAAAGCCAAGTATGCTGATGACAGCACCTTGCTATGGCATAGTCGTTTAGGCCATATAAACGAGAAGCGCATTAAGCGGTTGCATGAACATGGACTGCTGGGATCATTCTCCTATGAGGAGATTGATACATGCAAAGCTTGTTTGATGGGTAAAATGACGAAGTCTCCTTTTCCTCACAAAGGTCAGAGGACTTCAGGTTTACTTGACCTTATACACAGTGATGTGTGTGGGCCATTTAGTAAACATGCCAGAGGTGGCTATCAGTACTTCATTACCTTTACTGATGATTTCAGTAGGTAT
Source organism: Costus lasius (assembly GCA_027563935.2). NCBI lineage: Eukaryota > Viridiplantae > Streptophyta > Magnoliopsida > Zingiberales > Costaceae > Costus > Costus lasius. The sequence continues at coordinate 54,941,950 of CM050454.1, read as the reverse complement.
GGGTATGTCTATTTGATGAGACATAAAAGTGAATCTTTTGACAAGTTCAAAGAGTTCAAAAATGAAGTACAAAATCAGTTAGGCAGAAATATCAAAGCACTTCGTTCTGATCGAGGTGGTGAATACCTAAGTCATGCATTTACTGACTATCTGAAAGAGTGTGGGATTATCTCACAGCTCACTCCGCCAGGAACACCGCAATGGAATGGTGTGTCCGAGAGGAGAAATAGAACGTTACTTGATATGGTTCGTTCTATGATGAGTCAGGCTACTCTTCCATACTCCTTTTGGGGTTTTGCACTGGAAACAGCTGCAAAGGTACTAAACCGAGTGCCATCCAAGGCAGTTTCAAAGACGCCATATGAGTTATGGTACGGGAAACAGCCTAGCTTGACGTTTATCAGGATCTGGGGTTGCGAGGCTTATGTCAAAAAGCTCGCCTCTGGGAAACTAGAGAGCAGATCTGATAAATGTATCTTTGTCGGTTACCCTAAGGAAACTAAGGGTTATTATTTCTACGATCCCAAAGAGAACAAGATATTTGTTGCTCGGACGGCCATATTTCTTGAGAAGGAGTTTCTTCTGCAAGAGGCCAGTGGGAGAGAAATAAAGCTGGATGAGATTCCAGAGGAAGGACAAAGTAGTCAGGCAGAGTTGGATGTGCCTGAGCCAGTAGATCAGGTTACTGAACAACCTGAGGCTCAGATATCACGGGAACCGCGAAGATCGGGTAGGATCCGTCGACAGCCTGAGCGCTATGACGGAGTCTACATCATTGATAATGATGAACCCCTAACTTATGCGGATGCGGTCAGTGGACCGGAGTCAGCTAGATGGCTTGATGCTATGCGAGCCGAGATGGACTCCATGTCAGATAACCAAGTCTGGGATTTGGTTGATCCGCCTCCGGGAGTAATCCCTATAGGCTGTAAATGGATCTTCAAGAAGAAGATTGACATGGATGGTAACGTGGTTACCTATAAAGGCAGGCTAGTTGCGAAAGGTTTCAAACAAATCTACGGGATAGATTATGATGAAACTTTCTCTCCTGTAGCCATGTTTAAGTCTATTCGGATTCTTTTCGCGATAGCTGCATATTACGATTATGAGATCTGGCAGATGGATGTGAAAACAGCTTTCCTTAATGGAAATCTGGATGAGGATGTGTATATGACACAACCGGAAGGTTTCAACAATCCAGCAGATCGTCATAAAATATGCAAGTTAAAGAAGTCCATATATGGACTTAAACAAGCATCAAGAAGCTGGAATATTCGTTTTGATGAATCAATCTCTGAGTTTGGTTTCATCAAGAACGAAGATGACCCGTGTGTATATAAGAGGTTTAGTGGGAGCGTAATTACATTCCTAATCCTCTACGTCGATGATATCTTAATCATTGGAAATGATATTCCTGAATTGCATGCTGTTAAGGCATGGTTAGGAAAATGTTTTCAGATGAAAGATTTAGGAGAAGCAGCCTATGTACTAGGTGTGAAGATCTACAGGGATAGATCTAAAAGGCTTCTCGGGCTGTGCCAGAGTACTTACATCGATAAGGTCCTGGAGAGATTCCATTTAGAGAATTCTAAACGTGGATATCTTCCAGTCAGACATGGTCTGAATCTTTCGAAGAGTCAGTGTCCACAAACACAGACTGAGAAAGATGAAATGGACAATACGCCTTATGCTTCGGCTATTGGGTCCATTATGTATGCGATGTTGTGTACTCGCCCAGACGTCGCTTACGGGTTAAGCGTGACCAGTCGATTCCAAAGTAATCCAGGTTTGGCGCACTGGATTGCGGTCAAGAACATTTTAAAATATCTGCGGAGGACCAAAGATATGTTCTTGATATATGGTGGTCAGGAAGAACTCAGTATAGAGGGATATACTGACGCTTCGTTCCAGTCGGACCAGGATGATTTCCGATCGCAATCAGGCTATGTTTTTAGCTTGAATGGTGGAGCAGTGGTGTGGAAGAGTTTCAAACAGTCAACTGTTGCTGATTCCACAACAGAAGCCGAGTATGTTGCAGCCTCGGAAGCATCTAAGGAGGCAGTGTGGATTCGTAAGTTCGTGAGAGAACTTGGTGTCGTTCCTTCGAGTGCAGATCCTTTGGTTATCTTCTGTGATAACACTGGAGCCATCGCACAAGCAAAGGAACCGCGGTCGCACCAGAAGTCCAAGCACATACAGAGACGGTTTCACTTGATCCGGGAGATCATTGATCGAGGCGAGATCAAAATATGCAAGGTTCATACAGATGAAAATCTGGCAGACCCACTTACCAAGCCTCTGGCGCAGCAGAAGCATGTGAAGCACTGTAATAATATGGGTTTGAGATTTCTCAACCATTAGATTAAGTGCAAGTGGGAGATTGTTGGGGTATGCCCTTAAGGCTAATGTTTGAGGCCTTGGGATTGTATTAGTATCATGTAATAAACTCTTAAGTTTATAAAGGCATGGTTATTATTCAGGTTGTTACCTTGTCTGCTGTAATAAGTGTACTTCTGAATACTGTCTCAAAGCTGTTCAGCTAGGCTGACAGGCTATATGTCCTTAGTCGAGATATCTTGGTGAACATGAGACAGCCTTGATATGATTGAGACTAATATGAGTGCTAATCTTATAGGATGCTTCGAGCATGGAATAAGACGTAGACTCATGGGTACATTGGATGTACTGGACAGACCCTACTGGGATATTCCATTGCTTGTCACAATGTGAATGATCCTTGTAAGCAGCAAGTGGCACATGTCCTCTGACTTGAGATCACTTGTGTTTCTGAATGATGATTGTCATTGTCTTGAGGTAGTTCAATATCATTTGAAACATAATGATTATAGACTATCTTGGATGGTGAGCTTGAATCAGGTTAGGGCACTAGTGATAGACATAGGATTGCCGTCTCCTTGTTTAAGGAGTGTAGTGTTCTAAGGGCCCCCCTATATGAGATGATTGAGATAGTGTATGGCCATACCCAGATGACTATGTGCATCTGATCTAATCATGCTCATCGTATTGGAGTTACAAGCTTGACCCGCTTGTCCAATAAGAACATCCAGTGGCAAAGGACACATGTATGCCTTGTGAATTGAGTCACACTTGTGCTATGGTTTGGGAGTAGTCTTGGAAGACTCTTTCCTTTATATCGGGAGACAGTGATGTGTTGCTAGATACCCCTCACTGATCGTGATAACGTAAGTTATCGTTACCGACATTTAAAGGAAACCCTCAGGGTCGCACAATTTGGTGATATGGCTTCCTTAAGTCAGATCGTGTGGACTGAATTGTTTTGGTTCAGTTTAAAGAGATTTAATCTCTGATTGTAAGTGAGATCTGGTCTGATCATGTTTGATTGATTAGAGCTTTAGATCGGTAAGCTTCGATCGAGAGAGATGATGCTAGATCGATGCGATCAGAAGCGTCAGATGATGAATGGTCAGATCTAGGACCTTGGGGTCTAATTTGATCTAGACTTAATTTATGGGCTGATTTGGTTTCGCTATTGAACCAAGGATATTGAACCGGCTCATGGGTTGAGCGCTTGGTTCAAGAGGGAGAAGAGGTTGCGTTTGGTTCATGGGAACGTGAACGCCAACTCTTAATCGTTGCCAATTTTGGAAAGTTCCAAAAGCATAACGCATATGCGTTCATGGCTTGATGTCTCTCTAATGTTTTTCGGTTTTGCTTCTTGGACGTGGTTTTGGAACGGCTTGCTCGTGTGGAAGGCATCGTTCTTGCGCCAAGGAAGAAGAGCTCTCGAAAAGAAGGAAGCCCTTTTCATCTAATCTCCTACACACAGTTGGAAAAGCTTGGCAATCTTGCTAGCACAAGAGTTGCGCAAGGAGGAAGCTTTCATCCCTTGTGTGTGATTTCTTTGGAGAAGATCCCTTCGATCTTTCTTCTTCCAAGCCGCACCTTCCCATGGCCATGGTAATGAATCTCTCACTTGTTATTCAAGTTGATTATATGAAAGTATAGAATGCGATCTTATGTGGAAACCCTAATTCCGCTGCTATGAGAAAGAAACATATGACTTGCGCCCCCCTCATGAAAGGGGTTCTTCTCACAATAGGTTTTGCGCTCCCCTCCTGAAAGGGTTCCATCAGATACGGGTATGTCTATCTGATGAGGCATAAGAGTGAATCTTTTGACAAGTTCAAAGAGTTCAAGAATGAAGTACAGAATCAGCTAGGCCGAAATATCAAGGCACTTCGTTCTGATCGAGGTGGAGAATACCTAAGTCGAGAGTTTACTGACTATCTGAAGGAGTGTGGGATTATCTCACAGCTCACTCCACCAGGAACACCGCAATGGAATGGTGTGTCCGAGAGGAGAAATAGAACGTTACTTGATATGGTTCGTTCTATGATGAGTCAGGCTACTCTACCTTACTCCTTTTGGGGATTTGCACTGGAAACAACTGCAAAGGTACTAAACCGAGTGCCATCCAAGGCCGTTTCAAAGACTCCATATGAGTTATGGTATGGGAAACAGCCGAGCTTGACATTTATTAAGATCTGGGGTTGCGAGGCTTATGTCAAAAAGCTCGCCTCTGGGAAACTAGAGAGCAGATCTGAGAAATGCATCTTTGTCGGTTACCCTAAGGAAACTAAGGGTTATTATTTCTACGATCCCAAAGAGAACAAGGTATTTGTTGCTCGGACGGCCATTTTTCTTGAGAAGGAGTTTCTTCTGCAAGAAGCCAGTGGGAGAGAAATAAAGCTGGATGAGAATCCAGACGAAGGACAAAGTAGTCAAGCACAGTTGGATGAGCCTGAGCCAGTGGATCAGGTTATTGAACAACCTGAGGCTCAGATATCACGGGAACCGCGTAGATCGGGAAGGATCCGTCGACAGCCTGAACGCTATGACGGAGTCTACATCATTGATAATGATGAACCCCTCACTTATGCGGATGCGGTCAGTGGACCGGAGTCAGCTAGATGGCTTGAAGCTATGCGAGCCGAAATGGACTCCATGTCAGATAACCAAGTCTGGGATTTGGTTGATCCGCCTCCGGGAGTAATTCCTATAGGCTGTAAATGGATCTTCAAGAAGAAGATTGACATGGATGGTAACGTGGTTACCTATAAAGGCAGGCTAGTATTGAAAGGTTTCAAACAAATCTACGGGATAGATTATGATGAAACTTTCTCTCCTGTAGCCATGTTCAAGTCTATTCGGATTCTTTTCGCGATAGCAGCATATTACGATTATGAGATCTGGCAGATGGATGTGAAGACCGCTTTCCTTAATGGAAAACTGGATGAGGATGTGTATATGACACAACCTGAAGGTTTCACTAATCCATCAGATCGTCATAAAATATGCAAATTAAAGAAGTCCATTTATGGACTTAAACAAGCATCTAGAAGCTGGAATATTTGTTTTGATGAATCAATCTCTGAGTTTGGTTTCATCAAGAACGAAGATGACCCGTGTGTATATAAGAGGTTTAGTGGGAGCGTGATTACTTTCCTAGTCCTCTACGTCGATGATGTCTTAATCATTGGAAACGATATTCCTGAACTGCATGCTGTTAAGGCATGGTTAGGAAAATGTTTCCAGATGAAAGATCTAGGAGAAGCAGCCTATGTATTAGGTGTGAAGATCTACAGGGATAGATCTAAGAGGCTTCTTGGGCTGTGCCAGAGTACTTACATCGATAAAGTCCTGGAGAGATTTCATTTAGAGAATTCTAAAAGAGGACATCTTCCAGTCAGACATGGTCTGAATCTTTCAAAGAGTTAGTGTCCACAAACACAGACTGAGAAAGATGAAATGGACAATACGCCTTATGCTTCGGCTATTGGGTCCATTATGTATGCGATGTTGTGTACTCGCCCAGACGTCGCTTACGGGTTGAGCGTGACCAGTCGATTCCAAAGTAATCCAGGTCAGGCACACTGGATTGCAGTCAAGAACATTTTAAAATATCTGCGGAGGACCAAAGATATGTTCTTGATATATGGTGGTCAGGAAGAACTCTGTATTGAAGGATATACTGACGCTTCGTTCCAGTCGGACCAGGATGATTTCCGATCGCAATCAGGCTATGTTTTTAGCTTGAATGGAGGAGCAGTGGTGTGGAAAAGTTTCAAACAGTCTACTGTTGCTGATTCCACAACAGAAGCCGAGTATGTTGCAGCCTCGAAAGCATCCAAGGAGGCAGTGTGGATTCGTAAGTTCATTCAGGAACTTGGTGTCGTTCCTTCAAGTGCAGATCCTTTGGTTATCTTCTGTGATAACACTGGAGCTATAGCACAAGCAAAGGAACCACGGTCGCACCAGAAGTCCAAGCACATACAGAGACGGTTTCACTTGATCCGGGAGATCATTGATCGTGGCGAGATCAAAATCTGCAAGGTTCATACAGATGACAATCTGGCTGACCCGCTTACCAAGCCTCTGGCGCAGCAGAAGCATGAGAAGCACTGTAATAATATGGGTTTGAGATTTCTCAACCATTAGATTAAATGCAAGTGGGAGATTGTTGGGGTATGCCCTTAAGGCTAATGTTTGAGGCCTTGGGATTCTATCAGTATCATGTATATAAACTCTTATGTTTATAAAGGCAATGGTTGTTATTCAGTATGTTACATTGTCTGCTGCAATAAGTGTGCTTCTGAATAATGTCTCAATGCTGTTCAGCTAGGCTGACATGCTGTAATGTCCTTAGTCGAGATATCTTGGTGAACATGAGACAGCCTTGATATGATTGAGACTAATATGTGTTCTAATCTTATAGGATGCTTCGAGCATGGAATAAGATGTAGACTCATGGGTACATTGGATGTACTGGACAGACCCTACTAGGATATTCAATTGTTTGTCACAATGTGAATAATCCTTGTTTGCATCAAGTGGCACATGTCCTCTGACTTGAGATCACTTGTGTTTCTAAATGATGATTGTCATTGTTTTGAGGTAGTTCAATATCATTTGAAACATAATGGTTATAGACTATCTTGGATAATGATCATGAGTCAGGTTAGGGCACTAGTGATAGATATAGGATTGCCGTCTCCTTGTTTGGAGAGTGATGTTCTGAAGGGGCCCCCCTTGCATGAGATGATTGAGATAGTGTATGGCCATACCCTGATGACTATGTTCATCTGATCTAGTCATGCTCATCATATTGGAATAACAAGCTTGACACACTTGTCCAATAAGAACATCCAGTGGCAAAGGAAACATGTATGCCTAGTGAAGTGGATTCACACTTGTGCTGTGGTTTGGGTGTAGTCTTGGAAGACTTTTTCCTTTATATCGGGAGACAGTGATGTGTTGCTAGATACCCCTCACTGATCGTGATAACGTAAGTTATCGTTACCGACATTTAAAGGAAACCCTCAGGGTCACACAATTTGGTGATATGGCTTTCTTGAGTCAGATCGTGTGGACTGAATTGTTTTGATTCAGTTTAAAGGAGTTTGAACTCTGATTGAAAGTGAGATCGGGTCTGGTCATGTTTGATTGATTAGGGCTTGAGATCGGTAAGCTTCGATCGAGAGTAGTGATGCTAGATCGGTGAGATCAAAGGCATCAAGAGATGAACGGTTAGATCTTGAACCATTTGGTTCAGAGAGATCTAGACCATGGCTTGGGCTGGTTTGGTTTGGTCTTTGTACCAAACGCATTGAACCGTTGGATTGAACCGGTTCACACATGTGTGAACGCATGGTTCATGATGAAAGCGTTTTTGGGCGGTTTGCATGGATTTAGGCGCATGGCTTCATGACTTTCCATAATTGGAAGTCATGTAACGCCACTTAACTTGAAAACACCAAAAACGCATTTCGGTTCTGATTTTGTGTGGCCGATCCACTCTCGTGTAGATTGGAGTTCACGCAAGCAAGTGGGAGAGCTTGATCGCCCTAGCAAAGATCTCATCTTCTCCACACAAGGACAACTTGGCACTTTTGCTAGCACAAGAGGTGCGCAAGAAGGAAGTCTTCATCACTTTGGTGTGTGTCTTCTCTGGAGAAGATCCCCTTCGATCTTTACTTCCAAGTCGCCATCCACTCATGGCTATGGTATGAATTACTTCTTATCTATACAAGTTATGATGTTGATCATATGGCATGCAAAAGATCCCAACAAACCCTATGCTTCCTTGCGCAATTCATGATATGCGCCTACTTAGGGTTTCGCCCCCCTCTTGAAAGGGGTTTCTTCACATTGGCAGAATGTTGAGCCCCAAAACGAACAGAATGCTCTCCCTCCCATTACCCGATGGGAGGAGATGAAGTATCGCCTTCGCGAGCGATACATCCCACCCTCCTATAGGCAGCATCTCCTTGACCAGTATAGCAGCCTTCAGCAAGGATCTGGCTCCGTTGCGGAGTACCGTTTGACCTTCGACACGTTGCAACTCCGTTACAATTTGCAAGAGGATCCTGAACTAGTTTTGTCTAAATTTAAGAATGGGTTTCGTTCGGATATCCGACGAGCTTTACCTGCGTATGGGTCCGAGTCCCTTGACCAAACCTACCAGCGTGCGTTGGACATCGAGCAGGACCTCCGCGCAGTGACCCGTCGCAGCGACTTTGTCCCTCCTCGGCGTCCGCACAATGGTGGACCACCGCATTCCCACCATAGGACTGAACGCGGTGAGCCATGTCTAGACCCTCGTCCCGTGCCTAGATCTCATGGGTCCCCTCGGCACCTAGCCCAGGCGGTTGCGCCTTCTCGTCCCACATGGGAGGAGAAGGGCAAGGCCCCTACCGTTGGGCCGGCCGAGCACGTCCCTTGCTACAATTGTTTGCAGCAATGCCACTATTCTAGGGACTGCCCAAAGAAGTCCACCACCGTGGACAAGACCCGTGTAGCATCTATTACCCATGAGCACGAGGAGCGTGATGTAGAAGCTGAGTGTTACACAAGTGGAGAGGAGACGGGTCATTAAGTGCAATGAGCATCTTCACAACTTACATTAAGTGCAACGGGCACTCATGTAAGATTGTCATCGATGGGGGTAGTAGTTTGAACGTGGTCTCCCGAACCGCGATCACTCGCTTTAGCCTTCCCTTAGAGCCAAACACCAAGCCCTACTCGATCGCGTGTGTTGACACGTTAAAGTAAGCGCAAACTACATGTCAACATATGATACAAGCGCAACCTTCATGCAACCATGATACAAGCGCAACCATCATGTAACCAAAGTAAGCGCAACCATCATGTAACCAAAGTAAGCGCAACCAACATGGATCACAAAATCGTAAAGCAATCATATAGATCATATGGAGAGCCTAGCTCTGATACCAATTGATGGAACCCCTAATCTAAGGGGGAAGAAACCCTAAACATGCGCATCTAGCATGCATAGCGGAAAGAGGGCTTCAAGTAGATCGCATATGAACTATATGTTAACTTAATTCAACTTAAGATCAAGTTTTGATCTTACCAATGCCATGGATTGGATGGCGGCTTGGAATGAGAGAGAGCAAGCGAGATCTCCTCCAAAGAATACACACACCAAGTGATGAAGGCTTCCAACTTGCGCAACTTTGTGCTAGCAAAATGCCAAGTTGTCCTTCTCGAGTGGTAGGGATGAAGATGATGCTTTTGCCGGTTCTCCTCTTGTCGTCCACTCCAAGCTTCTCTCAAGTCTCGCCGAGCAAGAGCAAAACGCAAGGAGACAAGGGATGAATGAGCTCAAGCCGTTTTGGCGTTTCAAGGAGCCATGCGCTCAATGACTTTCCAAATTTGGAAACTCCATTAAGCCATGCGTTCTCCTCTTCAAGCAAACCGCCCAAAACGCTTATGGATCGAACCATGGGTTCACCCATGTAAACCGGTTCAATCCAAATTGGTCCAAACCAAAGCAATCGGTCTAGATCAACCAAACCCTAAGGTTTCCAATCCAACCGTTCATCTTATGATGCTCTTGATCTCACCGATCTAGCATCAATACTCTCGATCGAAGCTTACCGATCTCAAGCCCTAATCAATCAAACATGATCAAGCTAGATCTCACTTACAATCAGAGTCTATATCCCTTTAAACTGAACCCAAATAATTCAGTCCACACGATCTGACTCAAAGAAAGCCATATCACCAAATTGTGTGACCCTGAGGGTTTCCTTTAAACGTCGGTAACGATAACTTACGTTATCACGATCAGTGAGGGGTATCTAGCAACACATCACTGTCTCCCGATATAAAGGAAAGAGTCTTCCAAGACTCCACCCAAACCATAGCATAAGTGTGAATCAACTCACTTGGCATACATGATTCCTTTGCCACTGGATGTTCTTATTGGACAAGCATGTCAAGCCTGTAACTCCAATACGATGAGCATGATTAGATCAGATGAACATAGTCATCTGGGTATGGCCATACACTTCCTCAACCATCTCATATAGGGGGGCCCTCTAGAACATCACACTCCTTAAACAAGGAGACGGCAATCCTTTATCTATCACAAGTGCCCTAACCTGACTCAAGCTCACCATCCAAGATAGTCTATAATCATTATGTTTCAAATGATATTGAACTACCTCAAAACAATGACAATCATCATTTAGAAACACAAGTGATCTCAAGTCAAAGGACATGTGCCACTTAGTGCTTACAAGGATCATTCACATTGTGACAAGCAATGGAATATCCGAGTAGGGTCTGTCCAGTACATCCAATGTACTCATGAGTCTACATCTTATTCCATGCTCGAAGCATCCTATAAGATTAGCACTCATATTAGTCTCAATCATATCAAGGCTGTCTCATGTTCACCAAGATATCTCGACTAAGGACATAGAGCCTGTCAGCCTAGCTGAACAGCTTTGAGACATTATTCAGAAGTACACTTATTACAGCAGACAAGATAACAACCTGAATAATAACCATGCCTTTTATAAACTTAAGAGTTTATTACATGATACTTATACAATCCCAAGGCCTCAAACATTAGCCTTAAGGGCATACCCCAACAATCTCCCACTTGCACTTAATCTAATGGTTGAGAAATCTCAAACCCATATTATTACAGTGCTTCTCATGCTTCTGCTGCGCCAGAGGCTTGGTAAGCGGGTCTGCCAGATTGTCATCTGTATGAACCTTGCAAATCTTGATCTCGCCACGATCAATGATCTCCCGGATCAAGTGAAACCGTCTCTGTATGTGCTTGGACTTCTGGTGCGACCGCGGTTCCTTTGCTTGTGCGATGGCTCCAGTGTTATCACAGAAGATAACCAAAGGATCTGCACTTGAAGGAACGACACCAAGTTCTCTCACGAACTTACGAATCCACACTGCCTCCTTGGATGCTTCCGAGGCTGCAACATACTCGGCTTCTGTTGTGGAATCAGCAACAGTTGACTGTTTGAAACTTTTCCACACCACTGCTCCACCATTCAAGCTAAAAACATAGCCTGATTGCGATCGGAAATCATCCTGGTCCGACTGGAACGAAGCGTCAGTATATCCCTCTATACTGAGTTCTTCCTGACCACCATATATCAAGAACATATCTTTGGTCCTCCGCAGATATTTTAAAATGTTCTTGACCGCAATCCAGTGCGCCAAACCTGGATTACTTTGGAATCGACTGGTTACGCTTAACCCGTAAGCGACGTCTGGGCGAGTACACAACATCGCATACATAATGGATCCAATAGCCGAAGTATAAGGCGTATTGTCCATTTCATCTTTCTCAGTCTGTGTTTGTGGACACTAACTCTTCGAAAGATTCAGACCATGTCTGACTGGAAGATATCCACGTTTAGAATTCTCTAAATGGAATCTCTCCAGGACTTTATCGATGTAAGTACTCTGGCACAGCCCGAGAAGCCTCTTAGATCTATCCCGGTAGATCTTCACACCTAGTACATAGGCTGCTTCTCCTAAATCTTTCATCTGGAAACATTTTCCTAACCATGCCTTAACAGCATGCAGTTCAGGAATATCATTTCCAATGATTAAGATATCATCGACGTAGAGGATTAGGAATGTAATCACGCTCCCACTAAACCTCTTATATACACACGGGTCATCCTCGTTCTTGATGAAACCAAACTCAGAGATTGATTCATCAAAACGAATGTTCCAGCTTCTTGATGCTTGTTTCAGTCCATAAATGGACTTCTTTAACTTGCATATTTTATGACGATCTGATGGATTAGTGAAACCCTCAGGTTGTGTCATATACACATCCTCATCCAGATTTCCATTAAGGAAAGCTGTTTTCACATCCATCTGCCAGATCTCATAGTCGTAATATGCTGCTATCGCGAAAAGAATCCGAATAGACTTAAACATGGCTACAGGAGAGAAAGTTTCATCATAATCTATCCCGTAGATTTGTTTGAAACCTTTCGCTACTAGCCTGCCTTTATAGGTAACTACGTTACCATCCATGTCAATCTTCTTCTTGAAGATCCATTTACAGCCTATAGGGATTACTCCCGGAGGCGGATCAATCAAATCCCAGACTTGATTATCTGACATGGAGTCCATCTCGGCTCGCATAGCTTCAAGCCATCTAGCTGACTCCGGTCCACTGACCGCATCCGCATAAGTGAGGGGTTCATCATTATCAATGATGTAGACTCCGTCATAGCGCTCAGGCTGACGACGGATCCTACCCGATCTTCGCGGTTCCCGTGATATTTGAGCCTCAGGTTGCTCAATAACCTGATCTACCGGCTCAGGCTCATCCAACTGTGCTTGACTACTTTGTCCTTCCTCTGGATTCTCATCCAGCTTTATTTCTCTCCCACTAGCCTCTTGCAGAAGAAACTCCTTCTCAAGAAATATGGCCGTCCGAGCAACAAAAACCTTGTTCTCTTTGGGATCGTAGAAATAATAACCCTTAGTTTCCTTAGGGTAACCGACAAAGATACATTTCTCAGATCTGCTCTCTAGTTTCCCAGAGGCGAGCTTTTTGACATAAGCCTCGCAACCCCAGATCCTGATAAATGTCAAGCTAGGCTGTTTCCCATACCATAACTCATATGGCGTCTTTAAAACTGCCTTGGATGGCACTCGGTTTAGTACCTTTGCAGCTGTTTCCAGTGCAAAACCCCAAAAGGAATATGGAAGAGTAGCCTGACTCATCATAGAACGAACCATATCAAGTAACGTTCTATTTCTCCTCTCGGACACACCATTCCACTGCGGTGTTCCTGGCGGAGTGAGCTGTGAGATAATCCCACACTCCTTCAGATAGTCAGTAAACGCATGACTCAGGTATTCACCACCTCGATCAGAACGAAGTGCCTTGATATTTCGGCCTAACTGATTTTGTACTTCATTTTTGAACTCTTTGAACTTGTCAAAAGATTCACTTTATGTCTCATTAAATAGACATATCCATACCTACTGAAATCATCAGTAAAGGTAATGAAGTACTGATAGCCACCTCTGGCATGTTTACTGAAAGGCCCACACACATCACTGTGTATAAGGTCAAGTAAACCTGAAGTCCTTTGACCTTTGTTAAGAAAAGGAGACTTCGTCATTTTACCCATCAAACAAGCTTTGCATGTATCAATCTCCTCATAGGAGAATGATCCCAGCAGTCCATGTTCATGCAACCGCTTAATGCGCTTCTCGTTTATATGGCCTAAACGACTATGCCATAGCAAGGTGCTGTCATCAGCATACTTGGCTTTCTTATTATCAATGTTTTGTATAGAATTTTCCATGTCCAACATGTATAACCCATTGTTAATTGAACCAGTTGCATACACAATATTATCATGAGATAAAACACACTTTGAAATCTTGCATTCAAAGGCAAATCCTTTCCTGACAAGAGCAGGAATAGAGATAATATTCTTGGTAATACTGGGTACAAAATAACAATTGTTCAATTCTAATACAATGCCAGATGGTAAAGAAATGAAATAGTCTCCTACAGCAACAGCAGCAACCCGTGCCCCGTTTCCAACTCGTAGGTCTACCTCATGCTGTCCCACCTGCCTTCTTCTCTTGAGTTCCTGCACATTTGAACAAATGTGAACTCCACATGCAGTGTCCAACACCCATGAAATAGAAGAAGAAGATAACATGACCTCAGTCACATATATACCTGAGCCAGAAGCGATGCTTCCCCTCTTATCTCCTTGGAGCGCTTTACAGTCCTTTTTCCAGTGACCCAGCTGGCCACAGTGGAAACACCTGTTGTCCTTCGACCGATTGACCTTCTGTTTCAGGGCCTTGCTGTAATTCTTGACAGGGGCCTTGCCCTTCTTCCCCTTCTTCTTGTTCCTTGAAGGAACCATCAAGACAGAGGTTGAAGGCTTACCCTTCAGAGTTTCCTCAGTAGTCAAGAGCATATTCAACAGCTCTGCCGGCGTACAATCGATCTTGTTCATATTAAAATTAATAATGAACGCATCGAAAGAAGGCGGGAGAGACTGCAGAATAATATCCACAGCAAGCTCCTGGTTGATGGTATGCCCCAGTTTCTCCAGAGCCTCCTTGTGCCCAATCATCTTGAGCACGTGAGCTCCCACTGGGCTCCCCTCAGCCAGTTTGCTCTGAAAGAAGAGCTTCGTCAGATTATAGCGCTCAGTCCTCGCCTGTGCAGCATACAGCCTCTGGGAAACTAGAGAGCAGATCTGACAAATGCATCTTTGTCGGTTACCCTAAGGAAACTAAGGGTTATTATTTCTACGATCCCAAGGAGAACAAAGTTTTTGTTGCTCGGACGGCCATATTCCTTGAGAAGGAGTTTCTTCTGCAAGAGGCCAGTGGGAGAGAAATAAAGCTGGATGAAAATCCAGAGGAAGGACAAAGTAGTCAAGCTCAGTTGGATGAGCCTGAGCCGGTAGATCAGGTTATTGAACAACCTGAGGCTCAGATAACACGGGAACCGCGAAGATCGGGAAGGATCCGTCGACAGCCTGAGCGCTATGACGGAGTCTGCATCATTGATAATGATGAACCCCTAACTTATGCGGATGCGGTCAGTGGACCGGAGTCAGCTAGATGGCTTGATGCTATGCGAGCCGAGATGGACTCCATGTCAGATAACCAAGTCTGGGATTTGGTTGATCCGCCTCCGGGAGTAATCCCTATAGGCTGTAAATGGATCTTCAAGAAGAAGATTGACATGGATGGTAACGTGGTTACCTATAAAGGCAGGCTAGTTGCGAAAGGTTTCAAACAAATCTACGGGATAGATTATGATGAAACTTTCTCACCTGTAGCTATGTTCAAATCTATTCGGATTCTTTTCGCGATAGCAGCATATTATGATTATGAGATCTGGCAGATGGATGTGAAGACAGCTTTCCTTAATGGAAATCTGGATGAGGATGTGTATATGACACAACCTGAGGGTTTCACTAATCCAGCAGATCGTCATAAAATATGCAAGTTAAAGAAATCCATTTATGGATTGAAACAAGCATCTAGAAGCTGGAATATTCGTTTTGATGAATCAATCTCTGAGTTTGGTTTCATCAAGAACGAAGATGACCCGTGTGTTTATAAGAGGTTTAGTGGGAGCGTAATTACATTCCTAATCCTCTACGTCGATGATATCTTAATCATTGGAAATGATATTCCTGAACTGCATGCTGTTAAAGCATGGTTAGGAAAATGTTTCCAGATGAAAGATCTAGGAGAAGCAGCCTATGTGTTAGGTGTAAAGATCTATAGGGATAGATCTAAGAGGCTTCTCGGGCTGTGCCAGAGTACTTACATCGATAAAGTCCTGGAGAGATTCCATTTAGAGAATTCTAAACGTGGATATCTTCCAGTCAGACATGGTCTGAATCTTTCGAAGAGTCAGTGTCCACAAACACAGACTGAGAAAGATGAAAAGGACAATACGCCTTATGCTTCGGCTATTGGGTCCATCATGTATGCGATGTTATGTACTCGCCCAGACGTCGCTTACGGGTTAAGCGTGACCAGTCGATTCCAAAGTAATCCAGGTTTGGCGCACTGGATTGCAGTCAAGAACATTATAAAATATCTGCGGAGGACCAAAGATATGTTCTTGATATATGGTGGTCAGGAAGAACTCAGTATAGAGGGATATACTGACGCTTCATTCCAGTCGGACCAGGATGATTTCCGATCGCAATCAGGCTATGTTTTTAGCTTGAATGGAGGTGCTGTGGTGTGGAAGAGTTTCAAACAGTCAACTGTTGCTGATTCCACAACAGAAGCCGAGTATGTTGCAGCCTCGGAAGCATCCAAGGAGGCAGTGTGGATTCGTAAGTTCGTGAGAGAACTTGGTGTCGTTCCTTCGAGTGCTGATCCTTTGGTTATCTTCTGTGATAACACTGGAGCAATCGCACAAGCAAAGGAACCACGGTCGCACCAGAAGTCCAAGCACATACAGAGACGGTTTCACTTGATCCGGGAGATCATTGATCGAGGCGAGATCAAAATATGCAAGGTTCATACAGATGACAATCTGGCAGACCCGCTTACCAAGCCTCTGGCGCAGCAGAAGCATGAGCAGCACTGTAATAATATGGGTTTGAGATTTCTCAACCATTAGATTAAGTGCAAGTGGGAGATTGTTGGGGTATGCCCTTAAGGCTAATGTTTGAGGCCTTTGGGATTGTAATAAGTATCATGTAATAAACTCTTGTGTTTATAAAGGCATGGTTATTATTCAGGTTGTTACCTTATCTGCTATAATAAGTGTACTTCTGAATAATGTCTCAAAGCTGTTCAGCTAGGCTGACAGGCTATATGTCCTTAGTCGAGATATCTTGGTGAACATGAGACAGCCTTGATATGATTGAGACTAATATGTGTGCTAATCTTATAGGATGCTTCGAGCATGGAATAAGATGTAGACTCATGGGTACATTGGATGTACTATACAGACCCTACTGGGATATTCCATTGCTTGTCACAATGTGAATGATCCTTGTAAGCAGCAAGTGGCACATGTCCTTTGACTTGAGATCACTTGTGTTTCTAAATGATGATTGTCATTGTTTTGAGGTAGTTCAATATCATTTGAAACATAATGATTATAGACTATCATGGATGGTGAGCTTGAGTCAGGTTAGGGCACTTGTGATAGATAAAGGATTGCCGTCTCCTTGTTTAAGGAGTGTGATGTTCTAAAGGGCCCCCCCCTGTATGAGAAGATTGAGATAGTGTATGGCCATACCCAGATGACTGTGTTCATCTGATCTAATCATGCTCATCGTATTGGAGTTACAGGCTTGACATGCTTGTCCAATAAGAACATCCAGTGGCAAAGGAAACATGCATGCCTCGTGAGTTTGATTCACACTTGTGCCATGGTTTGGGTGTAGTCTTGGAAGACTCTTTCCTTTATATCGGGAGACAGTGATGTGTTGCTAGATACCCCTCACTGATCGTGATAACGAAAGTTATCGTTACCGACATTTAAAGGAAACCCTTAGGGTCGCACAATTTGGTGATATGGCTTGCTTAAGTCAGATCGTGTGGAATAAATTGTTTCGGTTCAGTTTAAAGGGATTTAATCTCTGATTGTAAGTGAGATCTGGTCTGATCATGTTTGATTGATTAGGGCTTTAGATCGGTAAGCTTCGATCGAGAGAGATGATGCTAGATCGATGCGATCAGAAGCGTCAGATGATGAATGGTCAGATCTTGGACTTTGGGGTCTAATTTGATCTAGACTTAATGCTTGGGCTGATTTGGTTTCGCTATTGAACCAAGAGTATTGAACCGGCTCATGGGTTGAGCGCATGGTTCAAGAGGGAGAAGGAGTTGCGTTTGGTTCATGGAGACATGAACGCATGAACGCATACTCTTAATGGTTGCCATTTTTGGAAAGTTCCAAAATGAAAACGCATATGCGTTCATGGCTTGAAGTCTCCCTAATGTTTTTCGGTTACACCTCTCTCTTGTTGGTTGGTGGAAACGATTTTTTGCTCTCGAGCAAGTGAGGGTGTTGACGAGAAGTGGAGGAACCGGCCAAGCAAAAGGAAGTCTTCATCTCTTCCCTACACTCGATCATTGACATCTTGGCACTTTTGCTAGCACAAGAGGTGCGCAAGTTGGGAGTCTTCATCGCCTTTGTGTGTGAACTTTTGGAGGAGATCAAAGTTGCTCTCTTCTTCCAAGCCGACCTCCAATCTATGGCTATGGTATAGATCTAAACTCATAGCTTCAAGTTGATCATATGGTTGTCATATACAATCTTTCGAAACCCTCTTTCCGTCATGCTTGCTAGATGCGCATGTTTAGGGTTTCACCCCCTTAATAAGGGTTTCTTTCACAAGTGAATAATAGAAGGAACACAAAATCAGAGAGATAAACATGGGACTAGGGTTTCATCCACCTTAATTTCAATGACTATATATAAACAAGAGGTCGTCAATCAAATCTTGTTATGATAAATACCTAATTTACTTCATAAAGAATTATCTCACTTTCGTGCAGACAATCATGCAAGGACCAATCCTCGCTTTCGTGCAAGATCTATCCCAATGCTGTAGATAAGTAAATCATCAATCAAAGAACTCAAGGATCACTTTCATGCATCCGAATTGTAAGTTGATAATCTCAAGTGGAATCTCAAGGATCACTTTCGTGCATCCGAATCTGAACACAAGTTCTACTTAAGGTTTTCCGACGATCTAATACTCAATTTCTTGCAGCATCAAATCAAGTCTAACACAATAATTTAACCCTAGATTCAAATTATCAACATGGCAATAAAATCACTAAAAATCAGAATTCAAAGAACAATCCTAATCTCTTATCATAAGTTCTAAACTCAATGATTATTTAGGGTTCCAAATTTCACGATCAACCTTTCAGTCTATTTCGTAAAATTCTTAAACATGCTAATAATATAAATCTAAGGAAAATTAAATACGGTTCAGCACAAAAGCAGAATTATCACAACAAGGATTATCATGACAAAAATAATGATCATCTAGTCATTAAAAATCAAGGGGATTACACCCCATGTCCCAAAAATATGTTTAAGTTTGCATGGAAAAAGAAATACAATAATCCATAGTTTAGAACGATCAGAAATCGAAGAAAAGGGGGAAAACAACTTTACAGCACGGCTGTAATAGAAATAACAGCCGTAATGTTGCGAGTGAACAGTGCCGGCACCGCTCTTTCATCGATTTCTCCTCCGTCTAATCTCCTCTTGCTCTGAAACTTCTGGTGTGTCGTCCTCTCCTCCAAACAAAGCTTCTATGTGAAAATTGCGGCCTGAGGTGTCCTCTACACCTCTCGGCGCGAGGCCGAACCCTAAGTGCCTCTCTGTTGATTGCTCTCTCAATTCTAGATAAATATTGGGGATTTTGGTGTCTTTCATTCTCCTCCTTGAGACGAGTCCGCTGCATCTTCCGGATCTCAATTTGGAGCTCTAAATATCAAGATATGGTCCGCGCAAGAATCGGCCCCAAAATAATTGTGTGTCCAGGTAAAAATTAAAGCTGTGTTTTATTTTACGGCAGTGCCATATTTTGGTTCTGTGTGTTCTGTGTCAAAATTACGGTACCATAATTTATATTACGGCCGTGCTGTATTTTCTTCTGAACTCTCTGGTCAGAAATTGCTCCAAATTAAGGCCCATGTAATTTCTTACGGCAGTGCCGTAAAATCAGGAAAACTTTCTGGTGAAAAACTACCCAAATTACGGCAGTGCTCGGATATTACGGCAGCGTACGAAAATACGGTACCGTAATATAGATTACGGTCGTGCCGTATTTTGGTTCGTGGCTCCAATTTTCTTGAAATTTGACATGTATCCTCTCCTTGATGATGGTAACTCTTCCATGTATTTGATTTTGCTTGAAAATGCCTAAAAATAATGCATTTTTACCAGAAAATCATCAAAAACCAAAATAGAAGTAGATTTTGTAATATTTGATAAATTTGGTACAAAAATAAGCAATAGAGCTTCAATTTAGCATGAAAAGATATATAAAATGATACAAAATATACTATATATTTTGGTGTCATCAAAATACATAAGGCTCAAACTTTGCTTGTCCCCAAGCAAAAATAAAAAATTGATTAAAAGATAAACTTTTTCATACTCAAAAAATTTCTAAAATACAATCATCAATGAAAAATTCCAACAATTGTGTCACAAAACTTCAAATAAACATATCATTCTTACAACTCAATCCTCTAGATCTATATCTCAATCAAATAAAACTTTGCAACTTGTATAATAAATAGATTTTTCAATCTCATGATTTCACCCAATTTTCAGTTTAAATCTATCATACTTTTGTTTACAGGAATTAGGTTTCCAATATCTTTTTCCACACATATTTTTTTATTCATTTTTTTTCTTTTTCATATATTTTGTTGTTTTTGCACAGATGACATATACCCACTTAGATACACACTTTTTTTTATTTTGACTTCAACTCTTATCTTCGGTACCACTATCAATTTTGCATAGTGCCAAGTGGAGGAGTCTTGTTCTTTTTCTCTCTCATTATCTTTTAGACATAGACTTCAACCCATGTCTTAGGTACCACTATCAATTTTACATAGTGCCAAGTAGGGGAGTCTCTCACTATTTTTATGGATCTTGGATTCTTCCTTCCCAACAAATAGCAAAATAGACTAAACATCTACTAGGTTGATCAATTGATATCAATTCAGTAATCATACTGATATGCTCATTTTATTTAAAGGTGTAGTTTCACCTTTAGATCTTATTCCTCAAATAATATATCTACCCAAAATTTCATGCATCAACCAATGTCAAATTCCAAAAGATAGATATGCATTGAAAAAATAAATCTAACATGATAGGTTTCTTTCTAATCATGAATACAGGTTTATTCATCATCAAGGAAGATATTTATCAATGAAAATCCTTTAAAAATAGAATCACACCACAAGATAGTAGAAAGTGGATCATGAACAATCATATCATCATACAACCATATCGAAGAAATATCAGTGAGTGATACATCCAAAGCAAATCAAAGATGCTACCATATGAACTAATCATGAATACAAGAGAGTGCAAACGATACTCATAAAACTATATAGCAAGCTCTAACCAAAAATACATAAGGCTCAAACCAAAAATAGTGTCGGGGCAAATGCTGCTAGGCCCATAGATGTGCCTTTTAAAAATTTTTCCTGCACAATTTAAGATACATAAGGCTCAATCTAAAAATAGTCACTAAAAATAATAATGATAAAAATAATTTTCTCAAGGGAGAATCAGAGATGTCGCCGAAGGTCTGAGGAGGATGCCAGTGGAAAGAGTCGAGCAGGCAAGAAGTAGAGGGTGAATAGATGCTAACTGAAAAGCTGCTAGCAATGATGGTGATGGTGCCGACAGTAGAGTGAGTAATCTCTAGTGGCCTACTAGAGAGTACAGTCCTGGAGGTGAGATCGTCGGCAGGTGAGTGCCAAAAATAATGCTGCATAGATAAAAAAAATCAATCACTAATGAAGAGTCTGCTACATAAATAAATCAAATAAATGGAAATAGAGGC
Source organism: Costus lasius (assembly GCA_027563935.2). Classification (NCBI taxonomy): domain Eukaryota; kingdom Viridiplantae; phylum Streptophyta; class Magnoliopsida; order Zingiberales; family Costaceae; genus Costus; species Costus lasius. The sequence continues at coordinate 54,920,531 of CM050454.1, read as the reverse complement.
AGTAGAAGAAGTAAGAGTCTGCTGATGGTATAATCCAATGTCGACAGCTGGAAACAGTGATGTTAGAGGCAGATGCAGTGGTAGCTAGAGGTGAAAGACAGTTGCTCTTGAAGATTTCTGGATCTAGAGGCAAAAGAAGCTATAACATGTAGAAAGCAAGTAGAGCAGCCAGTGAATTTTTTATGAAAAGTAGCCATACCCAAAAATAAGATTTAATGATCCAAAAAGAAAATGGACAGAACCATGTAATAAAATAAAACTCGTTCTTTTCAGATGTATGAAAATTAAAGGATCATAATTTTTCAGGAATTTAGGGTATCAACAGAAAGAAGGCTAATCAGATTACAAAACTAAAACTGCACAAAACTGTGTCCTAGAATGATCAGAAAGTATTTTCATGAAAATAACTAATCCTCAAGATAGAATGACACATGTTCTTCCAATTCCATGCGAAAAATCAGGGTTACAACTCATTAAAGCATATTAAAAACTTGCAATAAAAGTGCTAATCAGATTGGTCAAGAGAAAACTGCAGCAGAAATTAATCATAATCGAAAAGATGCTATGTGTTTTAGAACGATCCATGCACTTTAAAATTCAGCAAAAATATCCAAATGATAGTAAAAGATGAGTACTTCGTGATGGTGCCAAAGATCAAAAAATTTTGCAACACAGTTTCTTAAAATCATAGTGAGAAAACACCTAGTCAGATAAGCAGACTGCAGAGTTGACATAACAGGCGTAAAAAAAATACGGTAGTGCCATATTTTTCAAAGAACTCTCGGGTCAAAAATGGCTCAAAAATACGGTACCATGAAATAGATTGTGGTAGTACCGTAAAAGACACAAAACCTTCTGTTCTAAAACGGACCAAAAATACAGTACCGTAAAGTTCATTACGGTAGTACTGTAAAATGCTCAAAATTCTCGGGTTGAAATCGGACGATAATTACAGCACCATATAAAGGATTACGGCGGTGCCGTATTTTGCACAAAATTTTATTTTACCTGCAAAAAGAGAAGAAAAATTAATTCTAAAAATAAACTAAAAATAAGCTAAGTAAGAGTGCTTGGGTTGCCTCCCAGGAAGCGCTAATTTTAGGTCTATAGCTTGACCAAAAATCAAAACACATGGTGAAGCAGGTGAATCAAATCCAAAGTAAATAGCATGTAATTTCTTTCTTTTCCGCTATCCAAAAAGTTTAGCCACTAATTCAAATATCCAAAATTTTAAATAAATCACAATTGGCATGGCTTTCTCAAATATGCGGAAATCAAAATCAAAATTTTCAACTTCACATAAAGGATATTCAATGATCTTCCTAAATTTATCAGAGAGTAAAATCATTAGTCCTTTCTTCAAAATTATATTTTCAATTGCCATAGGACTTTGATCAAAAGATATAAGCATTGGATCATCAAAATAAACTTTTTGTATCAAATTAGATTCCACAATAAAACATAAATTTTCAATGAAATCAGAAGATTCAATAGTAGATATGGGCAAAACATCAGAGTGAGATACATCAATGTTTGAAATATTCAAATCCTTTTCAAGTTCCTCATGTTCATCATCAAATAATTTATCAATTTCAAAGTTATCATCAAAATTAAGGTGAGACATTCCAAAATCAATTCCCTCATGTTAATCAAATAATTTATCAATTTCAAAATCACCAACAAAATCAGAGTAAGATTCTTCTAAATTAGTCCCCTTATATCCTTCATCACATTTAACCATAAACAATATACTATCAAAATAATAAATTTCATCAAAAGAGGGTTTTTCAATTTCAATTTCTTTAAATTTTTCCACAAATAAATTATCAAAAGAATCAATTTCAGAATTATCAAAATCAGAGTGAGATTCATTAATGTTCACATAAGGCTCAATCTCAAAACAATCAAGATTAGAGGGGGATTTTTCTAAATCAAGTTCTTCAGTTTTAAACTCAAATAAACATGCTTGTTGTGCTAACTGAGTTTCCAAAAATTCAAAATTAGCAGTTAAAGATTCTACATTTGAAGCAAGTTGACCAATTATTTCCTTAAGATCTTCAATTTCCTTATTTTGATTTGCCATGAGTATTGGTTTTGATTTGACATGAATTTTTCAAGCATGGATTCTAACCAAGATTTCTCAGTTTTCTCAAAGCATGGTTCAGAAACATTGTTTGAACAATCATCATAAAAAGAAGTTTGATTTTCCCATCTAGGATAATGTTGATCATCTTGATACCATGATGAATTAGAATTTGCATGATTTCTAAATTGACATTCAGAAGCATAATGATCATTACATTTACCAATATTACATCTAATAGAAGAATATGATGTCCTAGAAGGGTGCATATAAGAATGAAATTTCAATTTATCAGCAAGAGTGCACAATGAATCATCTTCATACCTTTCTTATGGCATGTATACCTCACCTCTTTCAGTTGCCCACGAGTACTGATTAAAAGACATATCTTAAATCTATCAAGAACAGAAAGATTATCCAACACCAAAAGAATTTTTTTTTCAGAATATATAAAAAAATAAAAAATATAAAACACAAGTAAATTCACAATTTTCAGATATCACAGTCCTGTCAAAACTATGAAAGTACAAAACATGCAAAAACAAAAAAAACAAAGTTAAATCTAAAACAAAAAAAAAAACTTAGTCTAGTAATACTAACAACTATTTTGATATTAACAAAACTAAGGTCCCCGGCAATGGTGCCAAAAACTTGTTGTATCCGCAAGTAAGTGCACAAACTGATGAAGGATGGAAATCATAGCCCAAGAATCACCCTAGGTATGTAGCTCTAAAACACACGGTAAGTGCAGGAATGAAGGTGATGGAAGGAAAACACCTTAGGACCCTTAAGGAAAGGGTTTGAACTCCTCCTGAGCCTGCCAGGCAGGAAGCTTCAGTTGCAGATTCTCACAGGTTGGAACGAAGATCTGATGTAGTTCAACTCCAGTCTAGATGCTAATGCGTTGGAGATGTCAACACCGGCAATGGAACAGTAATCGTAGGATGGATGACTATGGATGATCGACAGGGAAGATGATGAAGGTGGATGATGGAAATGGTAACCGGAACCAATGGGAGCAAGCTCAACCCAAAGAGGAGCACGCTCAACTCTCACAAACGCAAACACAAGGCTTTCCAGGTTTCAGAAAATATTCGACTTAGTGTGCAAAGTGAACAACGCAAGCTTAAAACCTTTCCTCCCAACATAGAAACGACCCTTGGCATTTTGAAACAACCCTTGGCATTCTTCACTTGCTAGCGCCTCCTCGTTCCTCATAATGGATCTAAGGCTGATTTAAATTGGATGGTGGAGATGAAGCTTAATCCCAGCTTTACCATTGGTTAGAGTGGGTGGTTGCTTGGGATGTTTTGTCTTGACGGGCTATGATGATATTCCTTGGCGCATGCAAGTGGAATAAAGGCTGGTGGAGGCGTGTTTGCATGTTATTGGCTGGTGGAGAGGTGCCTGCTACTTGAATCTTTTGTGGTCCCAACTTGTGGACAAGGTTGCCTCGGTAAGGAATTGGAATGGTGTATTTTGACCTGCTCTTTGACTTGGATGGTGGAGTTGTTGCAGAGTTCAATTTGGATAGAACCATGTTGACTTAATGTTTGACTTGGAATTTGCATGGTTCGGTTGAGTGTGTTGAAATTGACATTTGAGCTGGGTCTGATCACGAACCGGTTTGTCTTTGACATTGACTTTTCTCCATGGGCTGATTGGAGTGGAACTTTCATTATGCCAAGGTCACTTCAGGGTTGGGAGGTTAGGTGCAGCATGTGCAATACATGTGTGCATGAACCTAGACTATGACAACCTATCACAACCACTACAAAATAACATAAAGACTTCAAAGTAAACCTAGGCTAGTCCTAGCTACAACATAAAACAACAAGTGTTGAAAGCAAATATAGTTTGTAGCAACATTACAATCACATGAAGTGCATGAAATTAACAAGTTCAAAACATCAACATGCAACAATTTTCCAAATGATGTCACGCCTAATTAACCCTTGAAGATGTCCCTACATCACAAACTTATCTCTGATAAATACTCAAGAAAACCAAAGACTCATTGCGTTCCTAAACTTGTTGATGTGTCCACAAGTGCACGGATACTCGAAGTAATAAAGAAAGTATCGAATCCACAGGGACCTATGTGTTAAGTACCAAATAATTGTATTCTCACTAGCTAAGCAAATCGAATATGATGCAAGTAAATAATATAAACAAGAGGTCGTTAGTCAAATCTTGTTATGATAAAGACCTAATTTACTTCATAAAAGGATTATCTCACTTTTGTGTAGACAATCATACAGGGACCAATCCTCGCTTTCACACAAGATTTATCCCAACGCTGTAGATAAGTAAATCATCAATCAAAGAACTCAAGGATCACTTTCGTGCATCTGAGTCTCAACACAAGTTCTACTTATGGTTTTCCGACGATCTAATACTCAATTTCTTGCAGCATCAAATCAAGTCTAACACAATAATTTAACCCTATATTCAAATTTTCAACATGGCAATAAAATCACTAAAAATCAGAATTCAAAGAACAATCCTAATCTCTTATGATAAGTTCCATACTCAATTATTATTTAGGGTTCCAAATTTCATGATAAACCTTTCAGTCTATTTCGTAAAATTCTAAAACATGCTGATAATATAAATCTAAGGAAAACTAAAGATGGTTCATCACAAAAGCAGAATTATCACAACAAGGATTATCATGACAAAAATAATGATCATCTAGTCATTAAAAATCAAGGGGATTACACCCCATGTCCCAAAAATATGTTTAAGCTTGTGCGAAAACAGAAATACAATAATCCATAGTTTAGAACGATCAGAAATCAAAGAAAAGGGGGAAAGCAACTTTACAGCACAGCTGTAATAGAAATTACAGTCGTAATGTTGCGAGTGAGCAATGTCGGCTGCACTTTTGTCGATATCTCCTCTATCTGATCTCCTCTTGCTCTGAAACTTCTAGTGTGTCGTCCTCTCCTCCAAATGAAGCTTTTGTGTGAAAATTTTGGCCTGAGGTGTCCTCTACGCCTCTCAGCGCTAGGCCAAACCCTAAGAACCTCTCTATTGATTGCTCTCTTAATTCTGGATAAAAATTGGGGCTTTTGCTGTCTTTATCTTCTCCTCCTCAAGACAAGTCTGCCACATCTTCCAGATCTCAATTTAGAGCTCTAAATCTCAAGATATGGTCCGCGGAAGAATCGGCCTCGAAATAATCGCGTGTCCACATAAAAATTACGGCCTTGTTTTATTTTACGGCAGTGCTTTATTTTGGTTCTGTGTGTTCTGAGTCAAAATTATGGTACCATAATTTATATTACGGTCGTGCCGTATTTTCTTCCGAACTCTCTGTTCGGAAATCGCTCCAAATTACGGCCCATGTAATTTCTTACGGTAGTGCCGTAAAATCAGGAAAACTTTCCGGTGAAAAATTCGCCAAATTATGGCAGTGCTATGATATTATGGCAGCGTACGAAAATATGGTACCGTAATATAGATTACGGCCCTGTCGTATTTTGGTTCGTGGCTCCAATTTTCTTGAAATTTGATATGTATCCTCTTCTTGATGATGGTAACTCTTCCATGTATTTGATTTTGCTTGAAAATGCCTAAAAATAGTTTCTTTTTACCTAAAAATCATCAAAAACCAAAATAGAAGTAGATTTTGCAATATTTGATAAATTTGGCACAAAAATAAGCAAAAGAGCTTCAATTTAGCATGAAAAGATATATAAAATGATACAAAATATACTATATATTTTGGTATCATCAGTTGCCAAGTTCCCATCGCATTTGGGGACTATCGTGAGAAGGTGTGCTGTGATGTGGCAGCGATGGATGTTGCCCACGTCCTTTTAGGGCGTCCCTAGCTCTATGATCGAGATGTGGTTTACTATGGCCGGTCGAACACCTATTTGTTTGACCACGGTGACCAGAAGATCCGTTTGATCCCAGCTCCACCCAAGGAACTGGGCGCGTCCACCTCCAAAGGTGTAGTTGTCCCTCCTGCGGCTGCTCCGCCGGCACCTGCTCTCGTGTCCCTTATGCGCACCTCGGTACTTATGCGCGAGGCCACATAATCTAAGGTTGTTTATCCCTTGATGTTGCGCGAGTCCCCGGAGTCCTCCCCCGCAGTAGATACGACACCACCCCCAGAAGTCTCAACCCTTTTAACTGAGTTTGCTCACATTAGTCTGGAGGACTTGCCCCATGGTCTCCCTCCAGCTAGGGAGATTCAGCATGCCATTGATCTTAGTCCGGGAGTGCCCCTCCCAAATCTACCCCATCATCGCTTAAACCCATCTGAACACGCTGAACTGTAGCGTCAAGTGGATGACCTCCTCACTAAGGGGTACATCTGTGAGAGCCTAAGTCCATGCGTAGTCCCTGCATTGCTCACACCCAAGAAGGATGAGTCATGGCGGATGTGCATCGATAGTCGTGCCATCAACCAGATCACCATCAAGTATAGGTTCCCTATACCTCGACTTGTTGATATGCTGGACTTAGTCTCTGGGCCTCTTGGTTCTCTAAGCTGGACCTTCGCAGCGGATATCACTAAGTCTGCATCCGCGAAGGTGATGTGTGGAAAACTGCGTTCAAGACCAAGGACGGTCTTTATGAATGGCTTGTCATGTCATTCGGGTTGTCCAACGCCCCGTCCACTTTCATGCGGCTCATGAGCTAAGTTCTCAAGCCCTACATGGGCAAATTCGTTGTCGTCTATTTTGACGACATCTTGATTTTCATCCGGACCCCAGAAGAACACCTGGAGCATCTTCGCTCCACGTTTGACCTCCTGTGCAAGAAGCGCCTCTTCCTTAACACGAAGAAGTGCTCCTTCATGACCAACTGCGTCCACTTCCTAGTCTACATTGTATCTGACGAGGGTCTTTCTGTTGACCCGACCAAAGTCGAAGCCATCCGGCATTGGCCTGAACCCCGTACCGTATCCGAAGTCCGCAGCTTTTTGGGCCTCGTAGGCTTTTACCGTCATTTCATTCGGGGTTTCAGCACGATTGCAACCCCCCTGACCCAGCGTTTGTCCAAGGAGGACTTTGAGTGGACCACCGCCACTCAACGCGCCTTCGAGACCCTTAAGGATGCCATAACTACAGCCCCTAGTGTCCGACTCCCATACTTTTCAAAAGTCTTCGAAGTCGCGTGAGATGCCGCCGGTACCAGTATTGGAGGAACCCTTAGTCAAGAAGGCCATCCGGTCGCCTTCTTCAGTGAGAAGTTGAACGCTGTTCGATAGTGTTACTTGACATATGACAAGGAATTCTATGCCATTGTCCAGTCGCTTCGACAGTGGAGGCACTATCTCCACCACCATGAGTTTGTCCTCTATAGCGACCACTAGGCCTTGTCCTTTCTCAGCGTACAGAAGAAGTTGGGTGCCCACCATGCAAAGTGGGTCGAGTACCTACAGTAGTACACCTTTGTGATTAATCACAAGGCAGGCAAAGAAACGTCATCGCTGATGCATTAAGCCGAGTCCGTACCTCCTCTGCGTGATGAGGACATGCATCAACACCTTCGACCATGTTAAGGAGGAGTACGCCACTTACCCTGACTTCGGCACTGTGCATGCCGCCTTGACCATAGGCCCTAATCCTGAGTCTCCCTACCAGCTCTATGAGGGCTATCTCTTTTTGGGGAATCACCTGTGTATCCCCCACACATCGCTTCGAGATCATCTGTTGCTCGAGCTACACACAGGTGGCGTCGCCGGCCACCATGGCCAAGACAAAACTCTGGACATGGCGGAGGAGCACTTTTTCTGGCCCTCCCTTCGCAAGGGCGTGGAGCGCATCGTGCGCCACTGTGGCACTTACCAATTGGTCAAGCCATGTCCCCCGAACACTGGCCACTGTACTCCGTTACTTGTCGCTGATGGTCCTTGGCACCACCTTAGCATGGATTTCATCCAAGGACTGCCCCGCACTGCATCCCGCTTTGACTCCGTCTACGTGGTCGTAGATCGGTTTGTTGGGGTATGCCCTTAAGGCTAATGTTTGAGGCCTTGGGTTATTATCAGTATCATGTATAAACTATGTTTATAAAGGCAATGGTTGTTATTCAGGTTGTTGCATTATCTGCCGCTATATGTATACTTTTGAATAATGTCTCAATGGTGTTCAGCTTCGCTGACATGCAGTATAGTCCTTAGTCGAGATATCTTGGTGAACATGAGACAGCCTTGATATGATTGAGACTAATATGTATTCTAATCTTATAGGATGCTTTGAGCATGGAATAAGTGTTGGTGTATATGCCCTGCAGACCAATGTATGGACATGGTCAGGCATTGTTTAAATGTACTTCGATAGAATTAATGAAATTGATATAATCAATAAAGGCATGGTCGTTATTATGCAGATTGCTTTACCTGCGTAGATGTATTGAATTGCATAGATAATGTCCCAGGAGTTTGGATTGGATCCATTTGAAAGTCCCCTTCAAGGGGGGGCGAAACCCTAAATAGGCGCATATATATATATTTTCATAGCGGAAGCTAGGGCTTCAAGATCGGTTAGCATGAACACATGATCAACTTGTTCAAGGATTGCAAAGAATCAACAAGAGATCATACCATAGCCATCGTTTAGAATGGTGTCTTGGAAGCAAGAGGGCGAATTGGCTCTCCTCCAGAGATGACGCATACAAGATGAGAGATAGCTCCTTCTTGTTTCTCCTTGTGCTAGCAAGGAACTCCAAGTCTCCTAACCGTGTGAAGGAGATTTGATGTATTCTTGGATTGCCGAATGCCTTCTCCTCTTTTCCTCTTCGAGACAAGACACACTCAAGAGAGATCAACGCAAGAGCAAAGCATTGAAGCATTTAGGCGTTTTCTTGGCTTGAGGCGTTTAGGCGTTGAGGCTTCCAAATATGGTACGTCTTAAGTCTTCACACGTTCACGCTTAGTGAACTAATCAAAACGCCCCATCATTTGAACCATGCGTTCACATAAGTGAACCGGTTCAATTGACTTTGGTTCAACAACCAAATCAAACCAAGACCAAACCAAGACATGGTCTAGATCTCATTAAACCAAAAAGGGTTCAAGATCTAACCACACATCACTTGATGCTCTTGATCTCATCGATCAAGCATCAGATCTCTCGATCGAAGCTTACCGATCTCAAGCCCTAATCAATCAAACATGATCAGACCAGATCTCACTTCCAATCAGAGTCTAAACTCCTTTAAACTGAACCAAAACAATTCAGTCCACACGATCTGATATAAGTAAGCCATATCATCAAATTGTGCGACCCTAAGGGTTTCCTCTAAATGTCGGTAACGATAACTCACGTTATCACGATCAGTGAGGGGTATCTAGCAACACATCACTGTCTCCCGATATAAAGGAAAGAGTCTTCCAAGACTACACCCAAACCACAGCACAAGTGTGAATTCAATTCACTAGACATACATGTTTCCTTTGCCACTGGATGTTCTTATTGGACAAGCGTGTCAAGCCTGTAACTCCAATATGATGAGAATGATTAGATCAAATGAACATAGTCATCTGGGTATGGCCATACACTTTCTCAATCATCTCAACCAAGGGGGGGGGCCCATTAGAACATCACACTCCAAACGAGGAGACGGCAATCCTATATCTATCACTAGTGCCCTAACATGACTCATGCTCATTATCCAAGATAGTCTATAACCATTATCTTTCAAATGATATTGAACTACCTCAAAACAATGCCAATCATCATTTAGAAACACAAGTGATCTCAAGTCAGAGGAAATATGTCACTTGTTTGCATACAAGGATTATTCACATTGTGACAAGCAATTGAACATCCTAGTAGGGTCTGTCCAGTACATCCAATGTACCCATGAGTCTACATCTTATTCCATGCTCGAAGCATCCTATAAGATTAGAACACATATTAGTCTTAATCATATCAAGGCTGTCTCATGTTCACCAAGATATCTCGACTAAGGACGATACTGCATGTCAGCCAAGCTGAACAGCATTGAGACATTATTCAGAAGTATACATATTGCAGCAGATAATGTAACAACCTGAATAACAACCATTGCCTTTATAAACATTGAGTTTATACATGATACTGATACAATCCCAAGGCCTCAAACATTAGCCTTAAGGGCATACCCCAACAATCTCCCACTTGCACTTAATCTAATGGTTGAGAAATCTCAAACCCATATTATTACAGTGCTTCTCATGCTTCTGCTGCGCCAGAGGCTTAGTAAGCGGGTCAGCCAGATTATCATCTGTATGAACCTTGCAGACTTTGATCTCGCCACGATCAATGATCTCCCGGATCAAGTGAAACCGTCTTTGTATGTGCTTGGACTTCTGGTGCGACCGTGGTTCCTTTGCTTGTGCTATTGCTCCAGTGTTATCACAGAAGATAACCAATGGATCTGCACTCGAAGGAACAACACCAAGTTCCTGAATGAACTTACGAATCCACACTTCCTCCTTGGATGCTTCCGAGGCTGCAACATACTCGGCTTCTGTTGTGGAATCAGCAACAATTGATTGTTTGAAACTTTTCCACACCACTGCACCTCCATTCAAGCTAAAAACATAGCCTGATTGCGATCGGAAATCATCCTGGTCGGATTGGAACGAAGCGTCAGTATATCCTTCAATACTGAGTTCTTCCTGACCACCATATACCAAGAACATATCTTTGGTCCTCCGAAGATATTTCAAAATGTTCTTGACTGCAATCCAGTGTGCCTGACCTGGATTACTTTGGAATCGACTGGTCACGCTTAACCCGTAAGCGACGTCTGGGCGAGTACACAACATCGCATACATAATGGACCCAATAGCCGAAGCATAAGGTGTATTGTCCATTTCATCTTTCTCAGTCTGTGTTTGTGGACACTGACTCTTTGAAAGATTCAGACCATGTCTGACTGGAAGATATCCTCTTTTAGAATTTTCTAAATGAAATCTCTCCAGGACTTTATCGATGTAAGTACTCTGGCACAGCCCGAGAAGCTTCTTAGATCTATCTCTGTAGATCTTCACACCTAATACATAGGCTGCTTCTCCTAGATCTTTCATCTGGAAACATTTTCCTAACCATGCCTTAACCGCATGTAGTTCAGGAATATCATTTCCAATGATTAAGATATCATCGACGTAGAGGACTAGGAAAGTAATCACGCTCCCACTAAACCTCTTATATACACACGGGTCATCTTCATTCTTGATGAAACCAAATTCACAGATTGATTCATCAAAACGAATATTCCAGCTTCTTGATGCTTGCTTAAGTCCATAAATGGACTTCTTTAACTTGCATATTTTATGACGATCTGATGGATTGGTGAAACCTTCAGGTTGTGTCATATACACATCCTCATCCAGTTTTCCATTAAGGAAAGCGGTCTTCACATCCATCTGCCAGATCTCATAATCATAATATGCTGCTATCGCAAGAATAATCCGAATAGACTTGAACATGGCTACAGGAGAAAAAGTTTCATCATAATCTATCCCGTAGATTTGTTTGAAACCTTTCGCAACTAGCCTGCCTTTATAGGTAACTACGTTACCATCCATGTCAATCTTCTTCTTGAAGATCCATTTACAGCCTATAGGGATTACTCCCGGAGGCGGATCAACCAAATCCCAGACTTGGTTATCTGACATGGAGTCCATCTCGGCTCGCATAGCTTCAAGCCATCTCGCTGATTCTGGTCCACTGACCGCATCCGCATAAGTGAGGGGTTCATCATGATCAATGATGTAGACTCCGTCATAGCGCTCAGGCTGTCGACGGATCCTTCCCGATCTTCGCGGTTCCCATGATATCTGAGCCTCAGGTTGTTCAATAACCTGATCTACTGGCTCAGGGTCATCCAACTGTGCTTGACTACTTTGTCCTTCTTTTGGATTCTCATCCAGCTTTATTTCTCTCCCACTGGCCTCTTGCAGAAGATATTCCTTCTCAAGAAAAATGGCCGTCCGAGCAACAAAAACTTTGTTCTCTTTGGGATCGTAGAAATAATAACCCTTAGTTTCCTTAGGGTAACCGACAAAGATACATTTGTCAGATCTGCTCTCCAGTTTCCCAGAGGCGAGCTTTTTGACATAAGCCTCGCAACCCCAGATCTTAATAAATGTCAAGCTCGGCTGTTTCCCATACATAACTCATATGGCGTCTTTGAAACTGCCTTGGATGGCACTCAGTTTAGTACCTTTGCAGCTGTTTCCAGTGCAAATCCCCAAAAGGAGTAAGGTAGAGTAGCCTGACTCATCATAGAACGAACCATATCAAGTAAGGTTCTATTTCTCCTCTCGGACACACCATTCCACTGCGGTGTTCCTGGCGGAGTGAGCTGTGAGATAATCCCACACTCCTTCAGATAGTCAGTAAACTCTCGACTCAAGTATTCTCCACCTCGATCTGAACGAAGTGCCTTGATATTTTGGCCTAGCTGATTTTGTACTTCATTTTTGAACTCTTTGAACTTGTCAAAAGATTCACTTTTATGTCTCATTAGATAGACATACCCATACCTACTGAAATCATCAGTAAAGGTAATGAAGTACGAATAGCCACCTCTAGCATGTTTACTAAATGGCCCACACACATCACTGTGAATGAGGTCAAGTAAACCTGAAGCCCTTTGACCTTTATTAGAAAAAGGAGCTTTCGTCATTTTGCCCATTAAACAAGCTTTGCATGTATCAAGCTCCTCATAGGAGAATGATCCCAGCAGTCCATGGTCATGCAACCGCTTAATGCGTTTCTTGTTAATATGGCCTAAACGACTATGCCATAGCAAGGTGCTATTATCAGCATACTTGGCTTTCTTGTTATCAATTTGTTGTATAGAACATTCCATGTCCAACATGAATAACCCATTGTTAATTGACCCAGTAGCATAAACAATATTATCAAAAGAAATAATACACTTTGAAATATTGCATTCAAAGGAAAACCCTTTCCTGACAAGAGCAGGAATAGAGATAATATTTTTGGTTATGCTTGGTACAAAATAACAATTGTCCAGTTCCAATACAAGTCCAGATGGTAATGAGATGTAATACATGCCTACAGCAACAGCAGCAACCCGTGCCCCGTTTCCAACTCGTAGGTCCACCTCATGCTGTCCCACCTGTCTTCTTCTCTTGAGTTCCTGTACATTTGAACAAATGTGAACTCCACATGCAGTGTCCAACACCCATGAAATAGAAGAAGAAGATATCATGACTTCAGTCACAAAAATACCTGAGCCAGAAGCAAAAGGATTGCTTCCCTTCTTGTCTCCTTGGAGCGCTTTACAGTCCTTTTTCCAGTGACCCAGCTGGCCACAATGGAAACATCTGTATTCCTTCGACCGCTTAACCTTTTGTTTCAGAGCCTTGCTGTAACTCTTAACAGGGGCTTTGCCCTTCTTCCCCTTCTTCTTGTTCCTTGAAGGAATTAGCAAGACAGAGGATGAAGGCTTTCCCTTTAGAGTCAACTCTGTAGTCAAGAGCATATTCAGCAACTCTGCCGGGGTACAGTTGATCTTGTTCATATTAAAATTAATGATGAACGGATCGAAAGATGCCGGAAGAGACTGCAGGATAATGTCTACAGCAAGCTCCTGATTGACGGTATGTCCCAGTTTCTCTAGAGCCTCCTTGTACCCAATCATCTTGAGTACGTGAGCTCCCACTGGACTCCCTTCAGCCAGTTTGCTCTGAAAGAAAAGCTTAGTCAAATTATAGCGTTCAGTCCTCGCCTGTGCAGCATACAGCATCTTGAGGTTTGCTATAATTTCTATAGCAGATAGATCCTCATGCTGACGCTGCAGCTCTGGCGTCATAGACGCAAGCATCAGGCAAGCGACATCAATGCTATCATTGACATGCTTCTCATAAGCATCCCGAACCGCCCTTGCGGCGTTCGGAGCGGGTTGAGGCGGTATAGCCGTCTCGAGGACATACAGTTTCCTCTCAGCCTTAAGAACAATCTTAAGGTGTCCGTACCAGTCTGAGAAGTTTGGCCCAGCAAACTTCTCCCTTTCCAGTAGGGATCGCACATTGAAATTCGTGGTGTTCGTTGCTGCAGGAATCTACAACAATGCAAGAACAGCAAGGTCAGTATCAATGTTTAGAATCAATCCAGGACTTTAAGAAAGATTCTTTTCTCACTATTTTATCTGACTGAAAAATCCATAAAAATAGTCCGAAAGAGTAAAACTCTTTTAGTGAGATGGGATCCAGATTTCATACTTGGTCTCCGCGTCCCGCTCAGGCGAGATAAGATGCACAGAGAGTACAAGCACTAATCTCTGGTAGGCAATCCTTGCCAATTGCCAACCCGTGCGATTCCCCTTCATCTGGGCAATCCAGCAGACTGTGCCAACTGAGTTGGTACAACATAGTCTCTGATCCCACAGATGGCTGCCTCCATATAGCTACCATATGCGCCACATATGTAGCCTACATGGTCAAGCTGACCCGACCTACTCCCTGGACCACCACGTGCTATGCTGAGCAACGAGAAGCGATAAATCCCTTCTCTGTAACACGCAGGTGTAATCACACACCGTCTGAAGATAGATGGGCGTGCCCACTGAGTGGGTACAACACGGCCCCAACGATAGTCAGAACAATGAGGTTTCGCGTCAGAAGGCTATCGTGCTTGATATTTAACGTTTGGATTTTAACGGTCTTTTTATCTTCTTAACTATCATACAAACCCTATGGTGATAGCAGAAGAATAAATCATGCAGTTCTAATTATATAAACAATAAGTAGAAAGCATGCTGATCTTATGTGGTAAAAGCCCATAAGCCTAGGTAAGACCTTAATTTAACTTAAGTCTTCACTTGAGCTCTTCATGGGTCTTTTGCATCTCATCTGGCCCCAAACCAGGGCCCAAGCGCCCACTGCAGCTCAGGTGCGCCCACCAGGTAAATGCGCCTGTCCCAGAGTTAAACCCTGGACCTCCCACCTTGTCAAGCATCAAGCTGCATGCGCCTCTGCCAAGTGTGCTCTGTGCTCTTGTCTGATTAAAATACAATTTAATCTATCTAGACAAGATTGACACGCAGGTCAATTACACAATAAATTAATTAAAATGTGATGCGCAGATCACAATTATAATAATTTACATTTTAATCCAGGCACGCAGGCCCCAGCACAGCACACATTAAATTTGGGCAGCTCACATAAGATTAAATAAACAAGCATCATGTTATACAATCATCATGTGATCCAAACAAGAAAATAAAATTTTTGAAAACCCATGGGCATCAATTTTATTTTCCTTATGTGCCCTACTACCTTACAACGGTCCATTAATAGGGATCCACTCAGCTGATCTAGTCAGACCCACTGCCCTAGCATGCACCAAGTCCTAACTGACTTGTGTCGACCCAGTGGTCAACAATGCATGCGTTGGGCTGAACGACCCTCATGAGTTCTGGCAAGCGGGTGTGACCCCGGGCCTAACTCAAGAGCGTTCACTGGTTGTCTCAACCAGACATCGCTACACGCCTGTATGCAGTCGACCTATAGCCACCTCGTGCTTGCGCACAGGTGCCATCTAGTCGACCCATCTAGGCTGTCAGATGGTCTGATCAGACTGTTGGGTCCAGACAAGACTTATGATTTCAACCCTATCAACCCGTCTAAGGGTTTAAAGTAGGCGCAGATATAGATCTAGGTTAGGCGCGCAAGTTAACAAGTTTTGACAAAAACATCTATAACAAGGGCCAACTAATAAACATCATACATGCGCCAATGAGTAAAAACATACATCATGTATTTACAAACTAACATGTAGATGCGCAAAGTGATAAACTTTAGATCTATACATAAGCGCAAGCAACTTGTAAACAATGCGCAAGCATGGATCACAATCATATCAAGCAATCATGAAGATTCATACAAAACCCTTGCTCTGATACCAATTGAAAGTCCCCTTCAAGGGGGGGGCGAAACCCTAAATAGGCGCGCATATATATATATTTTCATAGCGGAAGCTAGGGCTTCAAGATCGGTTAGCATGAACACATGATCAACTTGTTCAAGGATTGCAAAGAATCAACAAGAGATCATACCATAGCCATCGTTTAGAATGGTGTCTTGGAAGCAAGAGGGCGAATTGGCTCTCCTCTAGAGATGACGCACACAAGATGAGAGATAGCTCCTTCTTGTTTCTCCTTGTGCTAGCAAGGAACTCCAAGTCTCCTAACCGTGTGAAGGAGATTTGATGTATTCTTGGATTGCCGAATGCCTTCTCCTCTTTTCCTCTTCGAGACAAGACACACTCAAGAGAGATCAACGCAAGAGCAAAGCATTGAAGCATTTAGGCGTTTTCTCGGCTTGAGGCGTTTAGGCGTTGAGGCTTCCAAATATGGTAAGTCTTAAGTCTTCACACGTTCACGCTTAGTGAACTAATCAAAACGCCCCATCATTTGAACCATGCGTTCACATAAGTGAACCGGTTCAATTGACTTTGGTTCAACAACCAAATCAAACCAAGACCAAACCAAGACATGGTCTAGATCTCATCAAACCAAAAAGGGTTCAAGATCTAACCACACATCACTTGATGCTCTTGATCTCATCGATCAAGCATCAGATCTCTCGATCGAAGCTTACCGATCTCAAGCCCTAATCAATCAAACATGATCAGACCAGATCTCACTTCCAATCAGAGTCTAAACTCCTTTAAACTGAACCAAAATAATTCAGTCCACACGATCTGACATAAGTAAGCCATATCATCAAATTGTGCGACCCTAAGGGTTTCCTCTAAATGTCGGTAACGATAACTCACGTTATCACGATCAGTGAGGGGTATCTAGCAACACATCACTGTCTCCCGATATAAAGGAAAGAGTCTTCCAAGACTACACCCAAACCACAGCACAAGTGTGAATTCAATTCACTAGACATACATGTTTCCTTTGCCACTGGATGTTCTTATTGGACAAGCGTGTCAAGCCTGTAACTCCAATATGATGAGAATGATTAGATCAAATGAACATAGTCATCTGGGTATGGCCATACACTTTCTCAATCATCTCAACCAAGGGGGGGCCCCATTAGAACATCACACTCCAAACGAGGAGACGGCAATCCTATATCTATCACTAGTGCCCTAACATGACTCATGCTCATTATCCAAGATAGTCTATAACCATTATCTTTCAAATGATATTGAACTACCTCAAAACAATGCCAATCATCATTTAGAAACACAAGTGATCTCAAGTCAGAGGAAATATGTCACTTGTTTGCATACAAGGATTATTCACATTGTGACAAGCAATTGAACATCCTAGTAGGGTCTGTCCAGTACATCCAATGTACCCATGAGTCTACATCTTATTCCATGCTCGAAGCATCCTATAAGATTAGAACACATATTAGTCTTAATCATATCAAGGCTGTCTCATGTTCACCAAGATATCTCGACTAAGGACGATACTGCATGTCAGCCAAGCTGAACAGCATTGAGACATTATTTAGAAGTATACATATTGCAGCAGATAATGTAACAACCTGAATAACAACCATTGCCTTTATAAACATTGAGTTTATACATGATACTGATACAATCCCAAGGCCTCAAACATTAGCCTTAAGGGCATACCCCAACACCATTCTCATAAGTAATCCCCGGTCAAGGTGCCTTAGCCGATATGGGACAGCTTTGGTACATGTGAGACTGGTGTATGGGCTGGTTAGTTGCGGGGCACAGTAACGCAGACATACAGGTGCATTGGATGCACTGGAGTGATCCACCGTGAGGATTGACTTGTCTAGTCAACAAGTCAATCTCACATGCAAAGGGTTTGCATTGATCCTTAGACTTGAGGTATTCATGTCTAGATATGATGATGGGTATGTTTTGATACAGTCTTACGTCTCTCCGTAAATGGGTGATCAAAACGACTGTCATTGAGCATGTCATAAGTCATGTAGAGACATGGATGACCAATAGTAGGATTTGCCCCTTCCTTCCGAGGAAGCATGATATCCACCTCGGGGCGCCCCACCTTATTGGTGCATGACAGGAAAGTGTGGCCACACTTGTTGAGTCATGACCAATGCATTGGATAATAAACTTGAGACTAATCCAATGGCAGGATATCAGTTTAGGCAAAGGGATCTAGAATGCATGGGAATCCTCGTTGCTTGTTAGGGAGTTGTTGCCAAATGACTTAAGTCCTATGACATGGGTAGTAGTGATGTGTTGCTAGATACCTCTCACTACTTATGATGATATTCAATCATCATTGCTATCGTCATTAGGATCCTACCGGGTCACACGCAATATACTCTTGACGTTGTTTTATGATCTGGAAATCTTGGAATATATTTGAGTTCATCATTCTGAGTCCAAGACAGATTCATGGTTGAATCTGAGTCCAATTGGGATTCATGAGTTTGTATATGTATCCTAGTCAAGTTGGACTTGAACAAGGGATTATATACCATGTTGGATTCGAATCCTAATCTAATTAGGAGTTGGAATCCTAATCCTATTAGGAATTGGAATCCTAATCCAACTAGGAGTTGGAATCCTAATCTAATTAGGAGTTGGAATCCTAACCCTATTAGGAATTGGAATCCTAATCCAACTGGGAGTTGGAATCCTAATTTAATTAGGAGTTAGAATCCTAACCCTATTGGGAAATAGAGTCCTATTCCAACTAGGAGTTGGAATCCTAATTCAATTAGGAGTTGGAATTCTAATTCTACTAGAAATGAGAATCCTAATCTAATTAGGATTCAAATTCTAATGAGAATTAGATTTGGATAAGGCCCATAGTGGTTGGGCGCAAATCCTAATCCAACTAGGATTCAAATCCTAAAGAGAATTGGATTTGGATAAGGCTCATTGTGTTGGGCGCAAATCCTAATCCAATAAGGATTTATTTCCATGGGCCTAATTAGTGTTGAGATCCAAATCCAATTAGGGATTGTGGATTAAATCTAATTGAGGCAAGTTTGAATCCTAATAGGAGTTGGAAATACACTTGGCGCATGGGATAATTCCATATATGGAATTTGCGCCAATGTGAAGTGTATGAATCCTTTTGGAAATTGGTTTCCTCAATTGGAAACATGCTTGGACGTGTGGGCTGATATGAAGGCGTGTATTGCTTGGTTATATCAAGCAAGAAATCAGCCAATCTCATATGGAAAGTCCTAATTAGAATGAAACTCAAACATCCTCTCTTGATATGGCAAGAAGCTAGATTATTTCTATGCTTCAATTAGCGCCAATTCAAGAAGGTATGTGGCTAATGTCTTGTAGCAATTCCTTGGAGGAATTGCGCCAAGAGCATATATGGCAAGTCCCAATTAATTGATTTCAATGACTAGCTCTTAAATTGGCAAGAAGCTTGATACTTTCTAAGCCTTATTCTTGCGCATATTCAAGGCTAGTAGTGGCTGATCAATTAGGGATAATTCCTTGGAGGAATTGTGCCAATCTATAGTTGGAAAGAGAATGGGCGGTGGAGGCTTGAAAGGCTATAAAAGAAGGGGTATGCGCCCCTCTCTATGGATGCTAAATTCGCCAAAGCAAGGCAACTTGGAGTTGCGCAAGCTTTGGATATCTAAGCCGCCCTCTTCCTTTATAGTTGCGCCACCTTCCTTCATCCTCTTGTTTGTTGGCCGAGAGTCTCCTTGGAGGAGTCTTGTTGGCGTGAAGAACAAAAGGAGAAGGAGAAGGAGATTCCAGGAGGTGATCTTCTCTTCCCGAGGCTAGCACCGAGCGTGGAAGGGAGCAACGTTGAGAAGGTCGACGCGTGGATACTTGTAAAGGACGAGCACGTGAGCATCTTCAACTTGGCACCTTCATCCTAACAAGCAATAGAGGTACTAACCCTAACACATCCTTGTGTTCGCTCTCTCGCATGGATCCTTGGGAAAGGAATGTGTTTCGGGTGTAATGCTTCTTTCGCTGCGTCCTGGGACTGCAAATTTTTAAATTACACCCGGCATTCCCTAACAATAAGATGTAGACTCATAGGTACATTGGATGTACTAGACAGACCCTACTTAGGATATTCAATTGTTTGTCACAAAGTGAATAATCCTTGTATGCAAACAAGTGGCATATTTCCTCTGACTTGAGATCACTTGTGTTTCTAAATGATGATTGGCATTATCTTGAGGTAGTTCAATATCATTTGAAATATAATGGTTATAGACTATCTTGGATAATGAGCATGAGTCATGTTAGGACACTAGTGATAGATATAGGATTGCCTTCTCCTTGTTTGGAGTGTGATGTTCTAAAGGGGCCCCCTGGATGAGATGATTGAGAAAGTGTATGGCCATACCCAGATGACTATGTTCATCTGATCTAATCATTCTCATCATATTGGAATTACAGGCTTGACACGCTTGTCCAATAAGAACGTCCAGTGGCAAAGGAAACATGTATGTCAAGTGAATTGGATTCACACTTGTGCTGTGGTTTGGGTGTAGTCTTGGAAGACTCTTTCCTTTATATCGGGAGACAATGATGTGTTGCTAGATACCCCTCTCTGATCGTGATAACTTAAGTTATCGTTACCGACATTTAAAGGAAACCCTTAGGGTCGCACAATTTGATGATATGGCTTTCTTATGTCAGATCGTGTGGACTGAATTGTTTCGGTTCAGTTTAAAGGAGTTTAAACTCTGATTGTAAGTGAGATCTGGTCTGATCATGTTTGATTGATTAGGGCTTGAGATCGGTAAGCTTCGATCGAGAGAATTGATGTTAGATCGATGAGATCAAGAGCATCAAGAGATGTATGGTTAGATCTTGAGCCTTTTTGGTTTTGTATGATCTAAACCAAGGCTTGGTTTGATTTGGTCTTTGAACCAAATTCTATAGAACCGGTTCATTATATGAATGCATGGTTCAAAGGGAGAAGAAGATGCGATCGGTTCACTTGGAGTGAACGCATCATGCGTTGAGGGCTTGCTATTTTTGGAAGTTGAATATTTCCAAAATAGAAGCACACCTCCACGTTCGAGGGTAACGCTTCTCTCGTCACCCATCTTCTACTCTCGAGACTCCTCTCATTTTGGTAGAGTGACTTCACGCCAAGGAGGAGGTTCGAAAAATGCCAAGGGTGCATCTCATTCTCCTCACACGGCTAGGACACCTTGGAGAGCTTTGCTAGCACAAGGAACGCCAAGAAGGAAGCCATCACCATCTTGTGTGCGTTCACTTTGGAGGAGAGCCACATCGCCCTCTTATTTCCAAGTCGCCATCCAAACAATGGCTATGGTAAAATCTTTGTGTTGATCTATGAAGGCTTTAAGTTAATCATATGTTCATGCCACATGCGATCTTGTTGAAATCCTTATTTCCGCCCATGCAAAATTTTAGAAGTGCATGCGTTTAGGGTTTCGCCCCCCCTTTCACGGTTATTGAAGATGGCACATTTCATACCTTATTCATGAACCGCGGATGCGATCCATGTCGCCCACCTTTTCTTTCGGGAGATTGTCCGTCTCCATGGTCTTCCCCACACCATCGTGTCCGATCATGATGTTGGGGTATGCCCTTAAGGCTAATGTTTGAGGCCTTGGGATTATTTCAGTATCGTGTATAAACTCTATGTTTATAAAGGCAATGGTTGTTATTCAGGTTGTTACATCATTTGCTGCAATATGTATACTTCTGAATAATGTCTCAATGCTGTTCAGCTTGGCTGACATGCAGTTTTGTCCATAGTTGAGATATCTTGGTGAATATGAGACAGCCTTGATATGATTGAGACTAATATGTGTTCTAATCTTATAGGATGCTTCGAGCATGGAATAAGATGTAGACTCATGGGTACATTGGATGTACTGGACAGACCCTACTTAGGATATTCAATTGCTTGTCACAATGTGAATAAATCCTTATATGCAAACAAGTGGCATATTTCCTCTGACTTGAGATCACTTGTGTTTCTAAATGATGATTGGCATTATTTTGAGGTAGTTCAATATCATTTGAAACATAATGGTTATAGACTATCTTGGATAATGAGCATGAGTCATGTTAGAGAACTAGTGATAGATATAGGATTGCCATCTCCTTGATTGGAGTGTGATGTTCTATAGGGGCCCCCTGGATGAGATGATTGAGAAAGTGTATGGCCATACCCAGATGACTATGTTTCATCTGATCTAATTGTTGGGGTATGCCCTTAAGGCTAATGTTTGAGGCCTTGGGACTATTACAGTATCATGTATAAACTCAATGTTTATAAAGGCAATGGTTATTATTCAGGTTGTTACATCATCTGCTGCAATATGTATACTTCTGAATAATGTCTCAATGCTGTTCAGCTTGCCTGACATGCAGTATTGTCCTTAGTCGAGATATCTTGGTGAACTTGAGACAGCCTTGATATGATTGAGACTAATGTGTTCTAATCTTATAGGATGCTTCGAGCATGGAATAAGATGAAGACTCATGGGTACATTGGATGTACTGGACAGACCCTACTAGGATATTCAATTGCTTGTCACAATGTGAATAATCCTTGTATGCAACAAGTGGTATATTTCCTCTGACTTGAGATCACTTGTGTTTCTAAATGATGATTGTCATTGTTTTGAGGTAGTTCAATATCATCTGAAACATAATGGTTATAGACTATCTTGGATAATGAGCATGAGTCATGTTAGGGCACTAGTGATAGATAAAGGATTGCCGTCTCCTAGTTTGGAGTGTGATGTTCTAAAGGGGCCCCCCTGGATGAGATGATTGAGAAAGTGTATGGCCATACCCAGATGACTATGTTCATCTGATCTAATCATGCTCATCATATTGGAGTCACAGGCTTGACACGCTTGTCCAATAAGAACATCCAGTGGCAAAGGAAACATGTATGCCTAGTGAAGTGGATTCACACTTGTGCTGTGGTTTGGGTGTAGTCTTGGAAGACTCTTTCCTTTATATCGGGAGACAGTGATGTGTTGCTAGATACCCCTCACTGATCGTGATAACGTTACCGACATTTAAAGGAAACCCTTAGGGTCGCACAATTTGATGATATGGCTTACTTATGTCAGATCGTGTGGACTGAATTATTTTGGTTCAGTTTAAAGGAGTTTAAACTCTGATTGTAAGTGAGATCTGGTCTGATCATGTTTGATTGATTAGGGCTTGAGATCGGTAAGCTTCGATCGAGAGATTGGATGCTAGATCGGTGAGATCGAGAGCATCGAGAGATGAACGGTTAGATCTTGAACCATTTGGTTTAATGAGATCTGAACCAATGTTGATTTGATTTGGTCTTTGAACCAAATGCATTGAACCGAATGAATTGAATCGGTTCACTTATGTGAACGCTTGGTTCGAATGGGAGACGTTCGAAGGTAACGTGGGATTGAATGAGGACTTAGTGCTTTCTATTTTTAGAAAGGCATTTTTCCTCCTTTGGTTAATTCCCAACGTTTTTGAATGTGGGGGTTACTCTCTCGCTCTCTCTTGCCGACTTGTGCTCTTGCGCTCGTCTTGGGTGATCTTCACGCAAAAGGAGAAGGTTCAATCAGCATAGAAGAATCATCTCTTCTCTTCCACACACAAAAGGACACTTGGAGATCCTTGCTAGCACAAGGAGTCACAAGGAGTAGCCGACCACTCAACTTGTGTGCGTCATCTTTGGAGGAAAGCCATATCGCCTTCTTCTTCCAAGCCGCCATCCAAGCAATGGCTATGGTATGATTCCATCTAAGATCTATGCAATTTTAAGTTGATCATATATGATGTATGCGATCCTTATGAAACCCTAATTCCGCTGCCAAAAAAGAAATTTACATGCACCACCCTTAGGGTTTCGCCCCCCTCACGAAAGGGGTCCTACACTAATCATTCTCATCATATTGGAATTACAGGCTTGACACGCTTGTCCAATAAGAACATCCAGTGGCAAAGGAAACACATATGTCAAGTGACTTGGGTTCACACTTGTGCTGTGGTTTGGGTGTAGTCTTGGAAGACTCTTTCCTTTATATCGGGAGACAGTGATGTGTTGCTAGATACCCCTCACTGATTGTGATAACATAAGTTATCGTTACCGACATTTAAAGGAAACCCTTAGGGTCGCACAATTTGATGATATGGCTTTCTTATGTCAGATCGTGTGGACTGAATTGTTTTGGTTCAGTTTAAAGGAATTTAAACTCTGATTGTAAGTGAGATCTGGTCTGATCATGTTTGATTGATTAGGGCTTGAGATCGGTAAGCTTCGATCGAGAGTATTGATGCTAGATCAGTGAGATCAAGAGCATCAAGAGATGAACGGTTAGATCTTAAACCATTTGGTTTGATAAGATCTGAACCAATGCTGGTTTGATTTGGTCTTTGAAACAAATGCAATTGAACCGAATTGGTTTGAACCGGTTCACATGTGTGAATGCATGGTTCAATATGAAGGCGTTTAGGTCGGTTATCATGGCGTGGGCGCATGGCTTCATGACTTTCTATTTTTGGAAGTCATGTAACGCCACAACTCCACAACGCCTCAACGCATCGCCTCTTCCTCTCTCGACTTGGGTTGTCTTCACGCCAAGAGAGAAAAACCATTCGGCAAGCAAGAGGTCATTCTCTAAAAAATCTCCTTCACGCGACAAGGACACTTGAAGATCTTTGCTAGCACAAAGGACGACAAGGAGAAAGCCATCTTCACCTTGTGTGCGTTGCCTTTGGAGAAGAAGCATTCGATTCTTTGATTCCAAGACGCCATCCAAGAAATGGCAATGGTAACGCATCTCTATGCTTTCAATCTTAAGTTGATCATATGTTCATACTATTCGATCCTCATGAAACCCTAGAAAAGTTTTATTTGCGCATGCTATTAGGGTTTCGCCCCCCCCCCTTTTTAGGGACTTTCAATTGGTATCAGAGCCTGGTTTCGTATGAATCATATGATTGCTTGATGTTAATTTGTGATCCTAGTTTGCGTTTGATATGTAGATCTAGAAGTTATCATCTTGCGCAACTATATGTTAGTTTGCGAAATTACATGATGTATGTTTTTACTTGTTGGCGCATGTTAAAGTGTTTTTGTAAAAACTTAACATCTTGCGCGCTCCATCTAGATCTATGAGCACCTGCTATAAAACCTTAGACGGGTTATTAGGGTTGAAATCATCATCCAGTCTAGACCCAATAGTCTGATCAGACCATCTGACAGCCTAGATGGGTCGACCAGATGGCACCTATGCGCAAGCATGAGGTGGCTATAGGTCGACTGCATACTGGGCGTGTAGCGATGTCTGATTGAGACAACCAGTGAACGCTCATGATTTAGGCCCGGGGTCACACCCGCTTGCCAAAACTCATGCAGGACGTTCAGCCCTTCACGCATGCATTGTTGACCATGAGGTCGACTCAAGTCGGTTATGACTTGGTGCATGCAAGGGCAGTGGGTTTGACTAGGTCTGATGGGTGGATCCCTAGTAATGGACCGTTGTAAGGTAGTAGGGCACATAAGAAAATAAAATGAAGCCAATGGGTTTTTCAAAGATTTTATTTTCTTGATTGGATCACATGATGTTTGTATAACATGATGATTGTCTATTTAATCTTATGTGGGCTGCCTAATTTAATGTGTGCTGTGCTAGGGCCTGCGTGCTTGGATGTATAAATTGTTAATTATTATTGTGATCTGCGCTTCACATTTTAATTAATTTATAAAATGTAATTGACCTGCGAGTCAATCGTGTCTAGATAGATTAAATTGTAATTTAATCAGACATGAGCACAGAGCACACATGGCAGAGGCGCATGCAGCAAGTGGCTTCACCAGTGGGAGGTCTAGGGTTCGACTCTAGGACAGGCGCATTATACCTGGTGGGCGCACCTGAGCTGCAGTGGGCGCTTGGGCCCGGGTTGGGCCAGAGGAAATGCAAAAGACCCATTAAGAGCTCAAGTGAAGACTTAAGTTTATTAAGGTCTTACTTAGGCTTAATGGGCTTTTACCACATAAGATCATCATGCTTTTAATTTACTGTTTAAGTAATTTAGTAACTGCATGATCTATTCTTCTGCTATCACCATAGGATTTGAATGATAGTAAGAAGATAAAAGGACCGTTAAAATCCAACGTTAAATATCAAGCACGATAGCCTTCTGACGCGAAACCTCACTGTTCTGACTATCGTTGGGGCCGTGTTGTACCCACTCAGTGGGCACGCCCATCTATCTTCAGACGGTGTGTGATTACACCTGCGTGTTACAGAGAAGGGATTTATCGCTTCTCGTTGCTCAGCATAGCACGTGGTGGTCCAGGGAGTAGGTTGGGTCAGCTTGACCATGTAGGCTACATATTGAGCATATGGTAGCCATATGGAGGCAGCCATCTGTGGGATCAGAGACTGTGTTGTACCAACTCAGTTGGCACAGTCTGCTGGATTGCCCAGATGAAGGGGAATCGCACGGGTTGGCGATTGGCAGGGATTGCCTACCAGAAATTAGTGCTTGTACTCTCTGTGCATCTTATCTCGCCTGAGCGGGACGCGGAGACCAAGTATGAAATCTGGATCCCATCTCACTAAAAGAGTTTTACTCTTTCGGGCTGTTTTGCTGGATTTTTCAGCCAGATAAAATAGTGAGAAAAGAATCATTCTTAAGTCCTGAATTGATTCTAACATTGATACTGACCTTGCTGTTCTTGCATTGTTGTAGATTACTGCAGCAACGAACACCACAGCATTCAATGTGCGATCCCTACTGGAAAGGGAGAAGTTTGCTGGGCCAAACTTCTCAGACTGGTACGGACACCTTAAGATTGTTCTTAAGGCTGAGAGGAAACTGTATGTCCTCGAGACGGCTATACCGCCTCAACCCGCTCCGAACGCCGCAAGGGCGGTTCGGGAAGCTTATGAAAAGCATGTCAATGATAGCATTGATGTCGCTTGCCTTATGCTAGCGTCTATGACGCCACAGCTGCAGCGTCAGCATGAGGATTTATCTGCTATAGAAATTATAGCAAACCTCAAGATGCTGTATGCAGCACAGGCAAGGACTGAACGCTATAACTTGACTAAACTTTTCTTTCAGAGCAAACTGACTGAAGGGAGTCCAGTGGGAGCTCACGTGCTCAAGATGATTGGGTACAAGGAGGCTCTAGAGAAACTGGGACACACCATCAATCAGGAGCTTGTTGTAGATATCATCTTGCAGTCTCTCCCGGCCTCTTTCGATCCGTTCATCATTAATTTTAATATGAACAAGATCGACTGTACCCCGGCAGAGTTACTGAACATGCTCTTGACTACAGAGTAGACTCAGTCTCGTGAGAAGGGAACGCCTTCATCCTCTGTCCTAATGTTTCCTTCTAGGAACAAGAAGAAGGGGAAGAAGGGCAAAGCCCCTGTCAAGAGCTACAACAAGGCACTGAAACAAAAGCTCAAGCAGTCAAAGGAATACAGATGTTTCCATTGTGGCCAGCTGGGTCACTGGAAAAAGGACTGTAAAGCGCTCCAAGGAGATAAGAAGGGAAGCAACCCTTTCACTTCTGGCTCAGGTATTTACGTGACTGAAGTCATGTTATCTTCTTCTATTTCATGGGTGTTAGACACTGCATGTGGAGTTCACATTTGTTCAAATGTACAGGAACTCAAGAGAAGAAGACAGGTGGGACAGCTTGAGGTGGACCTACGAGTAGGAAACGGGGCACGGGTTGCTGCTGTTGCTGTAGGAGTTTATCACATCTCTTTACCATCTGGTCTTGTATTAGAACTGGACAATTGTTATTTTGTACCGAGCATAACTAAGAATATTATCTCTATTCCTGCTCTTGTCAGGAAAGGGTTTTCCTTTGAATGCAAGATTTCAAAGTGTTATATTTCTTTTGATAATATTGTTTAAGCTACTGGGTCAATTAACAATGGGTTATTCATGTTGGACATGGAATGTTCTATACAGCAGATTGATATTAAGAAAGCCAAGTATGCTGATGACAGCACCTTGCTATGGCATAGTCGTTTAGGCCATATTAACAAGAAGCGCATTAAGCGGTTGCATGAACATGGACTGCTGGGATCATTCTCCTATGAGGAGCTTGATACATGCAAAGCTTGTTTAATGGGTAAAATGACGAAGTCTCCTTTTTCTAATAAAGGTCAAAGAGCTTCAGGTTTACTTGACCTCATTCACAGTGATGTGTATGGGCCATTTAGTAAACATGCCAGAGGTGGCTATTCATACTTCATTACCTTTACTGATGATTTCAGTAGGTATGGTTATGTCTATCTAATGAGACATAAGAGTGAATCTTTTGACAAGTTCAAAGAGTTCAAAAATGAAGTACAAAATCAGCTAGGCCGAAATATCAAGGCACTTCGTTCAGAGAATACTTGAGTCATGAGTTTACTGACTATCTGAAGGAGTGTGGGATTATCTCACAGCTCACTCCGCCAGGAACACCGCAATGGAATGGTGTGTCTGAGAGGAGAAATAGAACCTTACTGGATATGGTTCGTTCTATGATGAGTCAGGCTACTCTACCTTACTCCTTTTGGGGATTTGCACTGGAAACAGCTGCAAAGGTACTAAACCGAGTGCCATCCAAGGCCGTTTCAAAGACTCCATATAAATTATGGTATGGGAAACAGCCGAGCTTGACATTTATTAAGATCTGGGGTTGCGAGGCTTATGTCAAAAAGCTCGCCTCTGGGAAACTAGAGAGCAGATCTGAGAAATGTATCTTTGTCGGTTACCCTAAAGAAACAAAGGGTTATTATTTCTACGATCCCAAAGAGAACAAAGTATTTGTTGCTCGGACGGCTATTTTTCTTGAGAAAGAATTTCTTCTGCAAGAGGCCAGTGGGAGAGAAATAAAGCTGGATGAGAATCCAGAAGAAGGACAAAGTGGTCAAGCACAGTTGGATGAGCCTGAGCCAGTAGATCAAGTTACTGAACAACCTGAGGCTCAGATATCACGGGAACCGCGAAGATCGGGAACGATCCGTCGACAGCCTGAGCGCTATGACGGAGTCTACATCATTGATGATGAACCCCTCACTTATGCGGATGCGGTCAGTGGACCGGAATCAGCGAGATGGCTTGAAGCTATGCGAGCCGAGATGGACTCCATGTCAAATAACCAAGTTTGGGATTTGGTTGATCCGCCTCCGGGAGTAATCCCTATAGGCTATAAGTGGATCTTCAAGAAGAAGATGGACATGGATGGTAACGTGGTTACCTATAAAGGCAGGCTAGTTGCGAAAGGTTTCAAACAAATCTACGGGATAGATTATGATGAAACTTTCTCTCCTGTAGCCATGTTCAAGTCTATTCGGATTATTCTCGCGATAGCGGCATATTATGATTATGAGATCTGGCAAATGGACGTGAAGACCGCTTTCCTTAATGAAAAACTAGAAGAGGATGTGTATATGACACAACCTGAAGGTTTCACTAATCCATCAGATCGTCATAAAATATGCAAATTAAAGAAGTCCATTTATGGACTTAAACAAGCATCAAGAAGCTGGAATATTCGTTTTGATGAATCAATCTGTGAATTTGGTTTCATCAAGAATGAAGATGACCCGTGTGTATATAAGAGGTTTAGTGGGAGCGTGATTACTTTCCTAGTCCTCTACGTCGATGATATCTTAATCATTGGAAACGATATTCCTGAACTACATGCGGTTAAGGCATGGTTAAGAAAATGTTTCTAGATGAAAGATTTAGGAGAAGCAGCCTATGTATTAGGTGTGAAGATCTACAGAGATAGATCAAAGAGGCTTCTCGGGCTGTGCCAGAGTACTTACATCGATAAAGTCCTGGAGAGATTCCATTTAGAAAATTCTAAAAGAGGATATCTTCCAGTCAGACATGGTCTGAATCTTTCAAAGAGTCAGTGTCCACAAACACAGACTGAGAAAGATGAAATGGACAATACGCCTTATGCTTCGGCTATTGGATCCATTATGTATGCGATGTTGTGTACTCGCCCAGACGTTGCTTACGGGTTAAGCGTGACCAGTCGATTCCAAAGTAATCCAGGGAAGGCACACTGGATTGCAGTCAAGAACATTTTGAAATATCTTCGGAGGACCAAAGATATGTTCTTGATATATGGAGGTCAGGAAGAACTCAGTATTGAAGGATATACTAACGCTTCGTTCCAATCTGACCAGGATGATTTCCGATCGCAATCAGGCTATGTTTTTAGCTTGAATGGAGGAGCAGTGGTGTGGAAAAGTTTCAAACAGTCAATTGTTGCTGATTCCACAACAGAAGCCGAGTATGTTGCAGCCTCAGATGCATCCAAGGAGGCAGTGTGGATTCGTAAGTTCGTTCAGGAACTTGGTGTTGTTCCTTCGAGTGCAGATCCTTTGGTTATCTTCTGTGATAACACTGGAGCAATAGCACAAGCAAAGGAACCACGGTCGCACCAGAAGTCCAAGCACATACAGAGAAGGTTTCACTTGATCCGGGAGATCATTGATCGTGGCGAGATCAAAGTCTGCAAGGTTCATACAGATGACAATCTAGCTGACCCGCTTACCAAGCCTCTGGCGCAGCAGAAGCATGAGAAGCACTGTAATAATATGGGTTTGAGATTTCTCAACCATTAGATTAAGTGCAAGTGGGAGATTGTTGGGGTATGCCCTTAAGGCTAATGTTTGAGGCCTTGGGATTATTTCAGTATCGTGTATAAACTCTATGTTTATAAAGGCAATGGTTGTTATTCAGGTTGTTACATCATCTGCTGCAATATGTATACTTCTGAATAATGTCTCAATGTTGTTCAGCTTGGCTGACATGCAGTTTTGTCCTTAGTCGAGATATCTTGGTGAACATGAGACAGCCTTGATATGATTGAGACTAATATGTGTTCTAATCTTATAGGATGCTTCGAGCATGGAATAAGATGTAGACTCATGGGTACATTGGATGTACTGGACAGACCCTACTTAGGATATTCAATTGCTTGTCACAATGTGAATAAATCCTTATATGCAAACAAGTGGCATATTTCCTCTGACTTGAGATCACTTGTGTTTCTAAATGATGATTGGCATTGTTTTGAGGTAGTTCAATATCATTTGAAACATAATGGTTATAGACTATCTTGGATAATGAGCATGAGTCATGTTAGGGCACTAGTGATAGATATAGGATTGCCGTCTCCTTGATTGGAGTGTGATGTTCTATAGGGGCCCCCTGAATGAGATGATTGAGAAAGTGTATGGCCATACCCAGATGACTATGTTTCATCTGATCTAATCATTCTCATCATATTGGAATTACAGGCTTGACACGCTTGTCCAATAAGAACATCCAGTGGCAAAGGAAACACATATGTCAAGTGACTTGGGTTCACACTTGTGCTGTGGTTTGGGTGTAGTCTTGGAAGACTCTTTCCTTTATATCGGGAGACAGTGATGTGTTGCTAGATACCCCTCACTGATTGTGATAACGTAAGTTATCGTTACCGACATTTAAAGGAAACCCTTAGGGTCGCACAATTTGATGATATGGCTTTCTTATGTCAGATCGTGTGGACTGAATTGTTTTGGTTCAGTTTAAAGGAATTTAAACTCTGATTGTAAGTGAGATCTGGTCTGATCATGTTTGATTGATTAGGGCTTGAGATCGGTAAGCTTCGATCGAGAGTATTGATGCTAGATCAGTGAGATCAAGAGCATCAAGAGATGAACGGTTAGATCTTAAACCATTTGGTTTGATAAGATCTGAACCAATGCTGGTTTGATTTGGTCTTTGAACCAAATGCAATTGAACCGAATTGGTTTGAACCAGTTCACATGTGTGAACGCATGGTTCAATATGAAGGCGTTTAGGTCGGTTATCATGGCGTGGGCGCATGGCTTCATGACTTTCTATTTTTGGAAGTCATGTAACGCCACAACTCCACAACGCCTCAACGCATCGCCTCTTCCTCTCTCGACTTGGGTTGTCTTCACGCCAAGAGAGAAAAACCATTCGGCAAGCAAGAGGTCATTCTCTAAAAAATCTCCTTCACGCGACAAGGACACTTGAAGATCTTTGCTAGCACAAAGGACGACAAGGAGAAAGCCATCTTCACCTTGTGTGCGTTGCCTTTGGAGAAGAAGCATTCGATTCTTTGATTCCAAGACGCCATCCAAGAAATGGCAATGGTAACGCATCTCTATGCTTTCAATCTTAAGTTGATCATATGTTCATACTATTCGATCCTCATGAAACCCTAGAAAAGTTTTATTTGCGCATGCTATTAGGGTTTCGCCCCCCCCCCCCCTTTTTAGGGACTTTCACATGACACGCGCTTCATGAGCCACTTCTGGCGCTCACTCCAGGCCCTCTTGGGCACCACCCTAAAGTTTTCCACTGCTTACCACCCCCAAACTGATGGGCAAACTGAGGTGGTTAATTGTCATTAAGGTAACTTACTCTGCTGCCTTATCAGAGATCACCCCAGGTCATGGGACACCATTCTCCCCATGGTAGAATTCGCGTACAACAGCGCGGCTAATAGGTCTACGGGTCTTAGTCCCTTCCAGATTGTTATGGGCCGTCAACACCGCAAACCCATTGACATGCATGACCTACCCATGGAGTCCCATTTGTCTGAACATGCATCATCCTTTGCCCAACAAATAGCTAGTTTGCATGACGAAGTTTGGGATCGTATCTTTTTGGGCAACACTCATAATGAGATGAAGACCAACGAGCATTGTAGGCCACATCATTTTACTGTCGGTGAGTTGGTGAGGGTGAGCCTCCATCCCGAGAGAGTTTCAAACAAGGCTCATTTTAAGCTCCGGCCACATTACACGAGGCCCTATGCGGTGGTGCGGCGGATCGACTCCAACGCCTATGTGCTGGACCTACCCGAGGACATGGGCTTCCACCCTGTCTTCAATGTGGCGGATCTGCTCCCATTCTACGGTCCTCTGGAGGAATCCTCAGACCCCGACGAGCGTCTACCCTGAGGAGAACTCCTCAGAGCGCGCAGCGGAAGATGATGTAGGAGCATACAGCATGAAAAAAGGGAAAAATCTGGCCCCAACGGTGCCCCAAAAATTTTCCATAGAAAGTTCCTTGGGGTACCCAGCGACGGAAGCCACGCCCCGTGAGTCCTATGGACAACAACCCGATTCGGGGGCGACTTCACATGAACAAGTCCAATTTTCCACAGAAAGTTCCTCGGGCTACCCCGCGACGAAGACCACACCCCATGAGTCCTACGAACAACTACTAGGTGCACAAGTCTGATTTTCCATAGAAAGTTCCTCAGGGTACCCAACGACGAAATCCATGCCCCGTGGGTCCTGCGGACTACTACCGGGTGCACAAGTCCGATTTTCTACTTAAAGTTCCTCGGGTTACCCAGTGACGAAAACCTCGCCTCGTGGGTTCTACGGACAGCTACCCGGAGAAATTTTGGAATCGGAGGTGGAGCCACATGCACAAGTCGGAACTCCCACAGAATGTTCCTCGGGTCACCTAGTGACAAAAGTCACGCCCCGTGACTTCTACGGACAGCTACCCGAAGCCGCAGAACTGCCCCGACGACCCCATTTCGACGTATACAACCCACCCTACCATGTTGCTCCACCTCATGAAGACCCAAAGGAGCCCAACAAGGTGGTTATTCGGTGATCCCGATGCCCATCTCACCCACCGGACTGCTTCGTGGGTATTATTAGCCCACTCTCCATCCACACTGAAGTGATCCGGCCCAAGGACAGTACAAGCCAACCCCCAAAGAGCCCAAGTCCAGATGGGCCTCACAACCAGATCAGCAACACGGCCCAAGAGAATGCCGCAACGATCGTTACACAGCCCAATACTTCAAAATTTTGCTGCTTTGTTGCGATGTGCTCTAAGCACGTCTAACTGTCATCGCAGCCACCTCGTACACTGAATGAAAGGACCTGCGCCCCTGCAGGAGTAGATGGTAGTTGGTAGAATTATGTTCTATTTTGTCATTTTGTGGTAGCTTGACCACTTTTTGGTTGTTAGTTGTTGAGATGATGCCCTCTTTGTCTTGTTTCCCCCTCCTTATCTTATAAAAGAGAGGGGCTAGCCAGCATTCTCCCTTAGTGCTCTTAGAGGTAGAGTTCTCCTGGTGAGCAAGAGTGCCTCCAGTTTGTATGGAAGTCGAAGTCGGCGCTTCGCCTTCAAAGTTTGTAAGAGTCATGGTCGGTGCCTCGACTCCGAAGTGTTTTCTTCCTAGTTTTCAAAGCAGTAAAGTAAATCCCACTGCCTTTGGTGGGTCAGGTCCACCTGTCTTTTCATTTTGTCGTGCTCATTTTTGTTACAATTTCCAATCTTCCACGGGTATCCGTTCACCGGAGATGTGGATGTACTACTGTTCTTTGGTTTGTTTCAGGCGCATAGGCGTGCGAGCTGTGCCCTGTGAATCCACTACTTCCCATTGCAATCTGTTGAGTTTAAAATCTGCTACGTGAGAGTGCTAAATTGCTACGAGGTTAGTGCGTTACATTCTGTAGTTGCGTGTCGTTGGGTTCTTCCGCATTTGTGTTGCCCCGATCGAACTCAACACTGATTTCATCGTGTTTTCTGCTACATTTTCGAAGCGATTTTCACTTCCCTTGTCTAAAGACCCTCTCCCATTTTCACGTGCATTGTGTAAATCCTTAGAGTATGGCTTTAAGGACCATCCCTCCTACAGTAGCTACATCATTATTGGGATACAACAACAGTGTCATCTACAGCATATATACTATAGCAAGATCCATATGATGGTTACTTCATGGTTTCATTCAAGTCATACTCAATTTTTTCATCTCCAATGTTAAGTGTGAGTTTACCATTATTTACATCAGTAATTGCTCCTGCTGTGGCTAAGAACGGTCTACCAAGTATGATCGGAATTTTTGCATCCTCTTCCATCTCTAGAACTACAAAATCTGCTAGAACAAAATACTTACCCACCTGGATTGGAACATCTTCAAGAATCCCCATAGGATAGTTAACTGAACGATCGGCGAGCTGCAAAGATATTGAAGTTGGTTTGAGCTCTCCCATGTCCAGTTTCCAGCAAATAGATAAGGGCGTTAGGCTTACTCTGGCACCTAAATCACATAAGGCTCAGTCAAAAGCCATATTCCCAATTGAATAAGGAATAGAGAAACTACCTGGATCCTTTAATTTTGGTGGCAACTTGTTTTGGATGATGGCACTACATTCCTCAGCCGATGCCACTATACCATAGTCCTCTATCTTTCCTTTATTTGACAAAATTTCTTTTAAGAATTTAGCATAAGTGGGCATTTGAGATAAAGCTTCAGTGAATGGAATATTAATATAAAGCTTCTTTAAAACATCAAGAAATTTCCCAAACTGCTTATATAATTTTGCTTGAACTAACCTCTGGGGAAAAGGTATGGATGGTCTATAAGGTGCAGGTGAACTAGGCCTAAGAATCTTAGGCTGATAGCTCATCTCCTTTAGGTTCATCACCCTAGTGAGGTGGCGAAATAGTATGGGACGGCACATGTACAAGAGGTTCTTCTAGGACTGGTTCACTGCTCTACTCAATATCAGGCTCTTCTTCATCCTCAAATCTACCTCTAGGTTCATCTAATTGATTCCCACTCCTATTAGTTATTGCATTACAATGTTCCCTAGTGTTTGGTTCATGTTTAGTATGCAATTTCCCTGGGGGTCTATAAAAAGTGCTAGCTTGTTGTGCTATCTGGTTTTCAAGAATTTTATTATGAGCTGCTAAAGATCCTATTTGGGAAGTAAGTTGACTAACTATTCCTTTAAGATCTTCAATTTTCTTGTTTTGATTTGTCATGAATAGATTTTGATTTGTCATGAATTGATTTTGAGTAGCCATAAATTTCTCAAGCATGGATTCAACACTAGGATTTTTAGGTTGGTTTTGATTTTGATTTCGTCTCAATTGATATCCTCTATTCTCAGTCTGTCCCCCTATATTATTGTTACTTTTATAAGATAAATTTGGGTGATTTCTCCATCTAGGGTTATATGTACTAGAGTAGGGGTCATTATTTCTACTTTGCTGGTAACCCCCCACTACATTAACTTGTTCTACACCCTGATCAGCAATTACTTTACACTCCTCATAATAGTGTCCATGATTACCACAAATATCACATATAGCAGAAGATGAAACTGTTGGGGTATGCCCTTAGCCTAATGTTTGAGGCCTTGGGATTGTATCAGTATCATGTAATAAACTCTTCTGTTTATAAAGGCATGGTTATTATTCAGTTTGCTACATTGTCTGCTGCAATATATGTTCTTCTTGGATAATGTCTCAAAGCTGTTCAGCTAGGCTGACATGCTATAAGTCCTTAGTCGATATATCTTGGTGAACATGAGACAGCCTTGATATGATTGAGACTAATATGTGTTCTGATCTTATAGGATGCTTCGAGCATGGAATAAGATGTAGACTCATGGGTACATTGGATGTACTGGACAGACCCTACTAGGATATTCAATTGTTTGTCGCAATGTGAATAATCCTTGTATATGACAAGTGGCACATTTCCTCTGACTTGAGATCACTTGTGTTTTCTAAATGATGATTGTCATTGTTTTGAGATAGTTCGATATCATTTGAAACATAATGATTATAGACTATCTTGGATGGTGAGCTTAAGTCATGTTAGGGCACTAGTGATAGACATAGGATTGCCGTCTCCTTGTTTAAGGAGTGTGATGTTCTAAAGGGGCCCCCTGGATGAGATGATTGAGAAAGTGTATGGCCATACCCAGGTGACTATGTTCATCTGATCTAATCATGCTCATCATATTGGAGTTACAAGCTTGAAACGCTTGTCCAATAAGAACATCCAGTGGCAAAGGAAATATGTATGCTTCGTGAGTTGGATTCACACTTGTGCTGTGTTTTGGGTGTAGTCTTGGAAGACTCTTTTCTTTATATCGGGAGACAGTGATGTGTTGCTAGATACCCCTCACTGATCGTGATGACGTAAGTTATCGTTACCGACAATTAAAGGAAACCCTCAGGGTCGCACAATTGATGATATGGCTTACTTAAGTCAGATCGTGTG
Source organism: Costus lasius (assembly GCA_027563935.2). Classification (NCBI taxonomy): domain Eukaryota; kingdom Viridiplantae; phylum Streptophyta; class Magnoliopsida; order Zingiberales; family Costaceae; genus Costus; species Costus lasius. The sequence goes on along the minus strand of CM050454.1, from coordinate 54,883,470 downwards.
GACTGAATTAGTTGGGTTCAGTTTAAAGGGATTTAATCTCTGATTATGAGTGAGATCCGGTCTGATCATGTTTGATTGATTAGGGCTTGAGATCGGTAAGCTTTGATCGAGAGAATGGATGCTTGATCAGTGAGATCAGGAGCATCAAGAGATCAACGGTTAGATCTGGAACCTTAGGGTTTTAATTTGATCTAGGCCATGTCGCTTGGTTTATTTGGCTATTGAACCAAATTCAAGATGAACCGGCTCATGGATGAGCGCATGGTTCAAGGGTGAAGTGAGTTGGCGATTGGGGTTAACCCATGATCGCAAGTGGAGAAGTGGCATGCTATTTTTAGATAGCACTTCTCTTGCGTGACCACCTCTCACGTTCACGCCCCCCCTTTCTCTCTTGTGTTCGTCGCCTTGCCTCTTGCTCTTGACGAGAGAACTTGGTGTTGTGAAGAGGTTGACGAAAAGAGAAAAAGAAATCGCCAAGCAAAACATCTCTTCCCTTTTACCATTCGACAAGGACACCTTTGGGCCTTGCTAGCACAAGGAGCGCCAAAGAGGAGTAGGCGACATCAACTGTGTGCGTCACCTCTGGAGAAGATCCAGTTCGATCTTTGCTTCCAAGGCGCCATCTAGAAATGGCTATGGTATGATTCTATCTCTTCCGTGCAATCGGATTTTATATGGTTGATCATATCTCATGAAACTAATCCTTTGAAACCCTTTCCGCTGCTTAAAATTTTAATATGCGCCATGCTGGGTTTCGCCCCCCTCTTGAAAGGGGTTCTTTCAATTGGTATCAGAGCCAATGTTTCATGCTTGCTTATGATTGCCATGTTATGTCATTTGATCCATGTTTGCGCAAGATAAAAGATCTAGAGGTCACATGCGAATACTTATGCTATAGATGTTATTTTCACCATGGCGCATGTTGTTATTGGCGCATGTTTTTGTATGTTTTCTTAAAACCTATATCACATGCGCGAATCACCTTAGATCTAAAGCGCCTACTGTAAACCCTTAGATGGGTTATTAGGGTTGAAATCTCAGTCTAGTCAAGATCCAACCAGTCTGATCAGACTATCTGACAGCCTTGATGGGTCGACCAGATAGCACCTTGGCGCAAGCTTGAGGTGGCTATAGGTCGACTGCAGACAGGCGTGTAGCGATGTCTGATTGAGACAACCTATGAACGCACATGAGTTAGGCCCGGGGTCACACCCGCTTGCCAGACCTCAGTGTGGTCGTTCAGCCCTTGGCACATGCATAGTTGGCCTATTGGTCGACTCAAGTCAGTTAGGACTTGGTGCATGAAAGGGCAGTGGATCTGACCAGGTCTGATGAGTGGATCCCTAGTAAATGGACCATTGTAAGGTAGTAGGGCAAATAAGGAAAATTAAAAATGATCCCAAGGGGTTTTTAAAATTTAATTTTTCATGATTGGATCACATGATGATTGATGCATCTGTATGTTTATTTATTCTTATGTGGGCTGCCCAAGTTAACTGTGTGCTGTGCTGGGGCCTGCGTGCCTGGAAATTATTGTTGTAAATTAATTTTTATTTATGTGATCTGCGAATCACAGTTTAATTAATTTATAATGTGAAATTGACCTGCGTGTCAATCTTGTCTAGATAGTTAAATTTGTAATTTAATTAGACAAGAGCACAGAGCACACTTGGTAGAGGCGCATGCAGCAGTGGCTTGACCAGGTGGGAGGTCTAGGGTTCGACCCTAGGACCTGGCGCATTTTCCCTGGTGAGCGCACCAGATCTGCAGATGGCGCTTGGGCCCTGGTTTGGGCCAGATGAGCAGCAAAAGCCCCATGAAGCAAAAGCAAGTCAAGACTTAAGTTAAATTAAGGTCTTACTTAGGGCTATGGGCTTTTACCACATAAGATTCATGCTTTCTTTTATTTTATTATTTAAATATTAGAATTGCATGATTACTTTATCTTCTGCTATCACCATAGGAATTGCATGATAGTGAAGAAGATAAAAGACCGTTAAAATCCAACGCTAAAATATCAAGCTCGTAAGCCTTCTGACGCGAAACCTCACTGTTCTGATTATCGTTGGAGCCGTGTTGTACCCACTCAGTGGGCACGTCCATCTATCTTCAGACGGTGTGGGATTACACCTGCATGTTACAGGGTAGGGATTTATCCCTTCTCGTTGCTCAGCATAGCACGTGGTGGTCCAGGAAGTAGGTCGGGTCAGCTTGACCATGTAGGCTACATATGTGGCGCATATGGTAGCGCATGGAGGCAGCCATCTGTGGAATCAGAGACTGTGTTGTACCAACTCAGTTGGCACAGTCTGCTGGATTGCCCAGATGAAGGGGAATCGCACGGGTTGGCGATCGGCAGGGACTGCCTACCGGAGATTAGTGCTTGTACTCTCTGTGCATCTTATCTCGCCTGAGCGGGACGCGGAGACCAAGTATGAAATCCGGATCCCATCTCACTAGAAGAGTTCTACTCTTTCGGACTGTTTAATGGATTTTTCAGTCAGATAAAATAGTGAGAAAAAGAATCTTTCTTAAGTCCTGATTGATTCTTAACATTGATACTGACCTTGTAAGATCCAAGGATCTTAAGTCCTGGTAAGCATTATTTGGATTTAAATAAAATCATTAGCTGTGATATTTTTCTATGTATTGGTTGTTAATAGTTAATTAATTAGAGATTATTTATTTGATTATTGGCTGTTAATTTATGATGAATTATTATTGGTTGTTCATAATAAATTAATTAGGATTTATGGGTTGTAAATTGTAAGTTAATTAATTACAGTTTGTTGGTTAATTAATTAGACCTTATTGGTTAATTAAATCCTTATTGGATATTAATTAAATCCTTATTGGATTTCGGTTAAGTGATTGGTTATTTGTAAGTTAATTAAATTAATTGGTTAACTATGGGTTATTGGGTTTGAAAATTCGAAATTATGAATTATATGGGTTAAACCCTATTGGAATTAATTGGTTAATGGGTTTAAAATTTAAAAACCCAAAGTTTAAGTGGTAATATCGACTAGGGTGAGATTATTGGCGATTTTTGGAGTCTTGAGAAAAATTAGGGTGGCGGCTTGAAGAAGTGGCGATTATTGAAGAGTTTTGAGGCGATTTTTCTCCATCTTCTTCCCTTGGCGAATTTCCCTTGAGGTGAAACTTTCTTGGCGATTTCTTGGAGATCCTTTGGGTGACTTCAAAGGCTTTGGACGATTTTTGTTGGGGAGATTTTTAACCTAAGTTTCAAGGTGAGTGGGTTGTCTTAATTGATTCCTAACAATTGGGTTGTGTTATTGATGCATGAGATTGATTAGAGATTTGCAATGTTAAAAACCGAAAATTCAAGACTTCTTCTTGTGATAACCGAAAGTTATAATGGTATAATTGTCATGGAAACCGAATATTTATATATCCTTATTATTCGTGAAACCGAATTTAAGATCTTCTTGTATTTTCATGAAAACCGAAATTTTGTAAAAGGTATGTATCTCATGAAAACCGAAAATTGTGGCATGAAATTTAAGGTATTTTTATAGGGATTTTTGGTAGCTTTAGATCATTGAATTTTGAGCATGAAATTCTTGTTAACTAGGTATTTTATAGGGAATTTTGGTAACATTAGATCAATGATTTTTATAGCATGTATGAAAACCGATACCTTTATAATTGTAGTTAAACCGAAATTTTTATAGTTGTAGTTAACATGTTTACATGTGGTAATTTGTGGTAATTTGTAAAGTGATTTATAAGAATACATGTTTTACAATTTATGTTGATTTTATGGATGCTTTATAAATGCTGTTAACGCTACCTTGGTTATTTCTTTATGTGTGTAACATATTATATGTTTATGGTCATGTATTTTGTTTGAGAAAATTTGGGTGATAACATAGCAAAATTTGATTAAACTAATCAGCATGAAATTTAAGGACTACACTATATTCGGTGATATTCGAATATAAAATATTATGTGTTATGTTATGTGAATTTTGAACAATATGTGTGATTATGTGAATTTGGAAAATTATGGGTTATGTAAATTTGGAAAATTATGTGATTATGTGATGGTTAGGACTAAGGCTAGGTGTAACTATGAACTCAAGGGGATAGTCCTTATGTGTTATGTTAAGGGTTTGAATTTCAGCCCTGTATTGTGATATGTGAGGAGGTTGATGTTCAGCCTGCCTATTATGATTATTGTGATGGGGGTTGATGCCTGCCCGATATGATTTTTGTGATGACTATCCTAGAGTCTAGTTGACACTTAGGAGTCCACCTTTGTGAAATATGTTCACCTATGTGAAATATGAAATAAGATGTGTCTGTTGTCCAGTAGGAACCTTTTGGGAGAACGGGTTTTGACGCAAAGTGCCATGTCTTGGTCGGACAGGGGCCACCTCTTGATGTCATTACTCTTTTATGTGTTGGGGTGATATAAGACGCAAAGTGCCATGTCTTGATCAGACAGGGGCCACCTCTTGATGTCATCACTCGGTTTATGATGTTGGGTGTGTGGAGCAAAGTGCCACGCCGTGACTCGGCGGGGGCCACCTCTTGAATCTACACACAATCCATCGATGTGTTTATGGGGTGTTTTAGAGCAAAGTGCCACGTCGTGACCTGGCGGGGGCCACCTCTTGATTCTACTCACTGTCCATGTTTATGTGTTGCACGAGATTTTGCAGCTCCCAGTGCTTAGGCCAAAGCCGGGTTAGACCATATGGGTCACTACTGAATATGCTGGACAACTAGGTTAATTAAGTATGGTGTGTTTAGTTGGTTTAGAATATATGTGTTTAATTGGTTTAGAGTATAACTCTAGAACCTGAGTTTGTTATATGCTAGTGTGAACATCTGACTGTCTATATGACTTCTGTTTCTTTATTTTGTTATATGTTGACATAATGTTCCTGTTAAAGATTTTTAAAATAATCTGCCTATATTTTTGAATGTATGTTCTGGATGGTCGGTTTAGACTATCCACTCACTGGGCTGTGTAGCTCACCCCTCACTATTTTCAGGCATAGAGCAGGGGCGCATGTCTTGAGTGCTTTGGCGTGGATAATTATGTTGTTTGCTGTTTTAAGAATTTTTATGCTTAATTCTTGGGGCCGGTTGTGGCCTTAACATAAATTATATGAACTATGTGAATCATGAGACTATGTGAACTATGTGAATTATGTTGCCGGTTATGGCAGTCTTATGAGTTTGATTTTTGTGTCACCGCGGGCTTCAGCCTGGTTTCGGTGTTTGGTATGAGTTTATAAAATCGACTTTGTGGCTTTGTTTTGAATTTCGAATCGAATTGTATTTATGCCATCGGATTTGATATAATTGTTGCCTTGCATATGTCTAGTGCAAGGATTGCGTGGTGGCAGGTACCTTTATGTGATTTATGAGATTTGTGTTTTGTGAATTTGTATGTATGGATTTATGGAAATTTTTCAGATCGTGTTTTTCTTGAACTCGGTTTTACCTAGCATCTGATCGATCTTATATGAAACATCCTGTACCGTTCATGAATTGTGTCATTAGTTTGGGGTTAAGAATGTGGGATGTTACAGACCTTGCTGTTCTTGCATTGTTGTAGATACCTGCAGCAACGAACACCATGAACTTCGATGTGCGATCCCTACTGGAAAGGGAGAAGTTTGCTGGGCCGAACTTCTCTGACTGGTTTGGACACCTTAAGATTGTTCTTAAGGCAGAGAGGAAACTGTATGTCCTCGAGACGGCGATACCGCCTCAGCCCGCTCCGAACGCCGCAAGGGCGGTTCGGGAAGCCTATGAAAAGCACGTCAATGATAGCATTGATGTCGCTTGCCTGATGTTAGCGTCTATGACGCCACCGCTGCAGCGTCAGCATGAGGATATGTCTGCTATAGACATGATAGCGAACCTCAAGATGCTGTATGCTGCACAAGCAAGGACTGAGCGCTACAATTTGACAAAGCTCTTCTTTCAGAGCAAACTGGCTGAAGGGAGCCCAGTGGGAGCTCACGTGCTCAAGATGATTGGGCACAAGGAGGCTCTAGAGAAACTGGGGCATACCATCAACCAGGAGCTTGCTGTGGATATTATTCTGCAGTCTCTCCCGCCTTCATTCGACGCGTTCATTATTAATTTTAATATGAACAAAATCGATTGTACTCCGGCAGAGCTGCTGAATATGCTCCTCACTACTGAGGAGACTCTGAAGGGAAAGCCTTCGACCTCTGTCTTAATGGTTCCTTCCAGGAACAAGAAGAAGGGGAAGAAGGGCAAGACCCCTGTCAAGAGCTACAGCAAGGCTCTGAAGCAAAAGGTGAAGCGGTCCAAGGAATACAGGTGTTTCCACTGTGGCCAGCTGGGTCATTGGAAAAAGGACTGTAAAGCGCTCCAAGGAGATAAGAGGGGAAGCATCGCTTCTGGCTCAGGTATATTCGTGACTGAGGTCATGTTTTCTTCTTCTATATCATGGGTGTTGGACACTGCATGTGGAGTTCACATTTGTTCAAATGTACAGGAACTCAAGAGAAGAAGACAGGTGGGACAGCATGAGGTGGACCTACGAGTTGGAAACGGGGCACGGGTTGCTGCTGTTGCTGTAGGAGACTATTTCATTTCTTTACCATCTGGACTTGTATTGGAACTAAACAGTTGTTATTTTGTTCCCAGTATTACTAAAAATATTATCTCCATTCCTGCTCTTGTCAGGAAGGGTTTTTCCTTTGAATGCAATATTTCAAAGTGTGTTTTATCTTATGATAATATTGTTTATGCAACTGGTTCAATTAGCAATGGATTATTCATGTTGGACATGGAGCGTTCCATACAAAATGTTGATATTAAGAAAGCCAAGTATGCTGATGACAGTACCTTGCTATGGCATAGTCGTTTAGGCCATATTAACGAGAAACGCATTAAGCGGTTGCATGATCATGGACTGCTGGGATCATTCTCCTATAAGGAGATTGATACATGCAAAGCTTGTTTGATGGGTAAAATGACGAAGTCACCTTTTTCTCACAAAGGTCAAAGGGCTTCAGGTTTACTTGACCTTATACACAGTGATGTGTGTGGGCCATTTAGTAAACATGCCAGAGGTGGCTATCAGTACTTCATTACCTTTACTGATGATTTCAGTAGATATGGGTATGTCTATTTAATGAGACATAAAAGTGAATCTTTTGACAAGTTCAAAGAGTTCAAGAATGAAGTACAAAATCAGCTAGGCCGTAATATCAAGGCACTTCGCTCAGATCGAGGTGGAGAATACTTGAGTCATACGTTTACTGACTATCTGAAGGAGTGTGGGATTATCTCACAGCTCACTCCGCCAGGAACACCGCAATGGAATGGTGTATCCGAGAGGAGAAATAGAACGTTACTTGATATGGTTCGTTCTATGATGAGTCAGGCTACTCTTCCTTACTCCTTTTGGGGTTTTGCATTGGAAACAGCTGCAAAGGTACTAAACCGAGTGCCATCCAAGGCAGTTTCAAAAACTCCATATGAGTTATGGTATGGGAAACAGCCGAGCTTGACATTTATCAGGATCTGGGGCTGCGAGGCTTATGTCAAAAAGCTCGCCTCTGGGAAACTAGAGAGCAGATCTGACAAATGTAACTTTGTCGGTTACCCTAAGGAGACTAAGGGTTATTATTTCTACGATCCCAAAGAGAACAAGGTATTTGTTGCTCGGACGGCCATATTTCTTGAGAAGGAGTTTCTTCTGCAAGAGGCCAGTGGGAGAGAAATAAAGCTGGATGAGAATCCAGAGGAAGGACAAAGTAGTCAAGCACAGTTGGATGAGCCTGAGCCGGTAGATCAGGTTATTGAACAGCCTGAGGCTCAGATATCACGGGAACCGCGAAGATCGGGAAGGATTCGTCGACAACCTGAGCGTTATGACGGAGTCTACATCATTGATCATGATGAACCCCTCACTTATGCGGATGCGGTCAGTGGACCGGAGTCAGCAAGATGGCTTGAAGCTATGCGCGCCGAGATGGACTCCATGTCAGATAACCAAGTTTGGGATTTGGTTGATCCGCCTCCGGGAGTTATCCCTATAGGCTGCAAATGGATCTTCAAGAAGAAGATTGACATGGATGGTAACGTGGTTACCTATAAAGGCAGGCTAGTTGCGAAAGGTTTCAAACAAATCTACGGGATAGATTATGATGAAACTTTCTCACCTGTAGCTATGTTTAAGTCTATTCGGATTCTTTTCGCGATAGCTGCATATTACGATTATGAGATCTGGCAGATGGATGTGAAAACAGCTTTCCTTAATGGAAATCTGGATGAGGATGTGTATATGACACAACCTGAGGGTTTCACTAATCCATCAGATCGTCATAAAATATGCAAGTTAAAGAAGTCCATTTATGGACTTAAGCAAGCATCAAGAAGCTGGAATATTCGTTTTGATGAATCAGTCACTGAATTTGGTTTCATCAAGAACGAGGATGACCCGTGTGTGTATAAGAGGTTTAGTGGGAGCGTAATTACTTTCCTAGTCCTCTACGTCGATGACATCTTGATCATTGGAAATGACATTCCTGAAATGCATGCTGTTAAAGCATGGTTAAAGAAATGTTTCCAGATGAAAGATCTAGGAGAAGCAGCCTATGTATTAGGTGTGAAGATCTACAGGGATAGATCTAAGAGGCTTCTCGGGCTGTGCCAGAGTACTTACATCGAAAAGGTCCTGGAGAGATTTCATTTAGAGAATTCTAAACGAGGATATCTTCCAGTCAGACATGGTCTGAGTCTTTCGAAGAGTCAGTGTCCACAAACACAGACTGAGAAAGATGAAATGGACAATACGCCTTATGCTTCGGCTATTGGATCCATTATGTATGCGATGTTGTGTACTCGCCCAGACGATGCTTACGGGTTAAGCGTGACCAGTCGTTTCCAAAGTAATCCAGGCTTGGCGCACTGGATTGCAGTCAAGAACATCTTAAAATATCTGCGGAGGACCAAAGATATGTTCTTGATATATGGTGGTCAGGAAGAACTCAGTATTGAAGGGTATACTGACGCTTCGTTCCAGTCTGACCAGGATGATTTCCGATCGCAATCAGGCTATGTTTTTAGCTTGAATGGAGGAGCAGTGGTGTGGAAAAGTTTCAAACAGTCAACTGTTGCTGATTCCACAACAGAAGCCGAGTATGTTGCAGCCTCGGAAGCATCCAAGGAGGCAGTGTGGATTCGTAAGTTCGTGAGTGAACTTGGTGTCGTTCCTTCGAGTGCAGATCCTTTGGTTATCTTCTGTGATAACACTGGAGCAATCGCACAAGCAAAGGAACCACGGTCGCACCAGAAGTCCAAGCACATACAGAGACGGTTTCATTTGATCAGGGAGATCATAGATCGTGGCGAGATCAAAGTCTGCAAGGTTCATACAGATGACAATCTGGCAGACCCGCTTACCAAGCCTCTGGCGCAGCAGAAGCATGAGAAGCACTGTAATAATATGGGTTTGAGATTTCTCAACCATTAGATTAAGTGCAAGTGGGAGATTGTTGGGGTATGCCCTTAGCCTAATGTTTGAGGCCTTGGGATTGTATCAGTATCATGTAATAAACTCTTCTGTTTATAAAGGCATGGTTATTATTCAGTTTGCTACATTGTCTGCTGCAATATATGTTCTTCTTGGATAATGTCTCAAAGCTGTTCAGCTAGGCTGACATGCTATAAGTCCTTAGTCGATATATCTTGGTGAACATGAGACAGCCTTGATATGATTGAGACTAATATGTGTTCTGATCTTATAGGATGCTTCGAGCATGGAATAAGATGTAGACTCATGGGTACATTGGATGTACTGGACAGACCCTACTAGGATATTCAATTGTTTGTCGCAATGTGAATAATCCTTGTATATGACAAGTGGCACATTTCCTCTGACTTGAGATCACTTGTGTTTTCTAAATGATGATTGTCATTGTTTTGAGATAGTTCGATATCATTTGAAACATAATGATTATAGACTATCTTGGATGGTGAGCTTAAGTCATGTTAGGGCACTAGTGATAGACATAGGATTGCCGTCTCCTTGTTTAAGGAGTGTGATGTTCTAAAGGGGCCCCCTGGATGAGATGATTGAGAAAGTGTATGGCCATACCCAGGTGACTATGTTCATCTGATCTAATCATGCTCATCATATTGGAGTTACAAGCTTGACACGCTTGTCCAATAAGAACATCCAGTGGCAAAGGAAATATGTATGCTTCGTGAGTTGGATTCACACTTGTGCTGTGTTTTGGGTGTAGTCTTGGAAGACTCTTTTCTTTATATCGGGAGACAGTGATGTGTTGCTAGATACCCCTCACTGATCGTGATGACGTAAGTTATCGTTACCGACAATTAAAGGAAACCCTCAGGGTCGCACAATTGATGATATGGCTTACTTAAGTCAGATCGTGTGGACTGAATTAGTTGGGTTCAGTTTAAAGGGATTTAATCTCTGATTATGAGTGAGATCCGGTCTGATCATGTTTGATTGATTAGGGCTTGAGATCGGTAAGCTTTGATCGAGAGAATGGATGCTTGATCAGTGAGATCAGGAGCATCAAGAGATCAACGGTTAGATCTGGAACCTTAGGGTTTTAATTTGATCTAGGCCATGTCGCTTGGTTTATTTGGCTATTGAACCAAATTCAAGATGAACCGGCTCATGGATGAGCGCATGGTTCAAGGGTGAAGTGAGTTGGCGATTGGGGTTAACCCATGATCGCAAGTGGAGAAGTGGCATGCTATTTTTAGATAGCACTTCTCTTGCGTGACCACCTCTCACGTTCACGCCCCTCTTTCTCTCTTGTGTTCGTCGCCTTGCCTCTTGCTCTTGACGAGAGAACTTGGTGTTGTGAAGAGGTTGACGAAAAGAGAAAAAGAAATCGCCAAGCAAAACATCTCTTCCCTTTTACCATTCGACAAGGACACCTTTGGGCCTTGCTAGCACAAGGAGCGCCAAAGAGGAGTAGGCGACATCAACTGTGTGCGTCACCTCTGGAGAAGATCCAGTTCGATCTTTGCTTCCAAGGCGCCATCTAGAAATGGCTATGGTATGATTCTATCTCTTCCGTGCAATCGGATTTTATATGGTTGATCATATCTCATGAAACTAATCCTTTGAAACCCTTTCCGCTGCTTAAAATTTTAATATGCGCCATGCTGGGTTTCGCCCCCCTCTTGAAAGGGGTTCTTTCAGAAACTACAGTAGATTGCATTTGAAAAGAATAAAAACTATTACACAAAGAATCTACCTTTTTAGTCAAAGTGCGCCAGCTATCATTTTCGTCCTTACCATGAGGAGGCCGATATAATACTCCTCTCTCAGTGGTCCACTGGTTGTGGTTCAGCACCATCTACTCAAGTAGTGTGAAAGCATCATCAATGGTCTTGTTCAGGAGGGCTCCACCTGCAGCAGCATCAACAGTCAGACGGGTATTGTTAAGCAAACCATTATAAAAAGTATATATTAAAACCCATTTTCAAGGCCATGGTGAGGACACTTCCATTGTAATTCGTTGAAATGCTCCCATGCCTCACTAAAAGACTCGCCATCCCACTATGCAAAGCTTGTAATCTGGTTGAGATAAAAAGGAAATAGTCTAAGTTTTAATACATCACTAGAAACACCATTAATTTTAATTGTATCACAAAATTCAAGAAATAAAGCAAGATGTTGATTAGGATCTTCGAGTGGAGATACTCCAAATTGATTCTGCTAGATGATAGATAGAAAAGCTGGCTTGATTTCAAAATTATTAGCCTCAATTACCAGTCTAGCAATGCTAGAGTGTATCTCCTGCAAATTAGGGGCTGCATAGTCCCTAAGCGATCTTCTGTCTGCCATGACTATTTCTTCTTCCTGCCGTTCTTCAAATCTGAGTTTCCTGCACAATCTAAGAGTTTTGTTAATCTCATGATCTAAGGGAACTAGAGGTCCTGATCTAAGATTCCTGCGCATGCACAAGTAGATAGATCAAATAAACTCAAAATATGCAGAAAATTACATAAAATAGAATTAATCTCAGCTTCTCTGAAGATTCATAAAGAAATAGCAAAAACAGAAAATAAAACAAAGCCTAGTATAGCAATACTATCAATTTCATCAATATTAACAAAAACCAAGGTCCCCGGCAACGACACCAAAAACTTGTTGTGCCCGCAAGTGCACGTATGCTCGAAGTAATAAAAAGATATCGAACCACAGAGACCTTATTTGTTAAGTGCGGAACAATTGATTTTTCACTAGCTAAGCAATCGATTATGATGCAAGTAAACAATCAAAAAGTACACAAAAAGTCAGAGAAAAATGTTGGGACTAGGGTTTCATCCACCTTAATTTCAATGACTAGTTGGAAATAAATGCTCGTCGGTTCAATCTTATTATGATAAAGATATAATTTACTTTAAAAAGAAATCATCTCACTTTCGCGCAAACAATTTACAAAGAATCAATCCCCACTTTCGCACAGGATTTATTCAATGCTAAAGATAAGTAAATCCATGTTTAATTCACTAATACTTCCTAGATCAGATTATCAACAAGTCAATAAACTTCTAAGATCTAGAAATAAGAACAAACCTAATTTCTTACGATGAGTTCCTAATTCTCAATTTTAGGGTTCCAAGTTTAGTAAGTCACTTTTCAGTCCATATGACAAAAACTCCAATACATGTTGGCAATATGAAACTATAAAGGATTAAAGACGGTCATCACTTAAGTAGAATTATCATAATAAAAGTATCCTGATGAATTAAAGATCATCTAGTCATTACGAAATTAAGGGAATTACACCCCATGTCCCAAGAAGTGTTTAAGCTAGCATGGTGGAAGAATTACAAAGAGCCATAGTTTAGAATGATCAAAAATCAAAGAGAAAGAGGAAATTTTACTAAACACAGGGCTGTAATGAAAATTACAGCCCGTAATTTGCTCTAGAATTCGTGATGAATAGTGCGGCGTCCCTTCTTTCGTTGATTTCTCCTCCAATTGATATCCTTTCGCTCTGAAACTTCTGGGGCATGTTCTCCTCCTCCAGGCGTAGCTTCCCTCAATTTCATGGCCAGTGGTCCTCTGTACACTTCGCGGCGACGAACACTAGGGCGGCGGTGAAGAACTCGATTTCTCTCTGAAGCGTGGATCAAAATAGGGGCTTTTCGTTTGATGATGATAGCCTCCTTCTTTCCAGTATTCCCCTTTTTATGGTTCTTGAATTGGTGGTCTAAATTGTCCACAATCATCTGCGAAAAAATTGGGCTATAGTAATACCTGGAAAATCGGCTGTTTGGATCATAATCACGGCCGTTATTTCCATTACGGCAGTGCCGTAATAGCTTTCAAAAAGAAACACGGGTCATAATGTAAACCATAGCAGTGCCGCATAAGTGTAAATCTTTTTGGAAAGAAATCTCTCAAAATTATGGCCTGTAATATTAATTATGGTAGGGCCGTATTCTTCTGTAGTTTAAAATCGACCAAAATTACGGTAGGTGGAATAGATTACGCAGTACCATGGTTTATTATGTAAGTTCAGTAAAACCATGGTATCGTAATTTTCATTATGGCTCTGTCATAATTTCGTCTAAAGCTCCAATCTGCGTGAAATTTGACATGTAATCTTCTCTTGATTATGGGATTTTGTCTATGCACTTGAATTGCTCGAAAATGCCTTAAAATGATGCCTTTTTACCTAAAAATGATCAAAAACCAGAAAAGGTGTAGATTCCGTAATATTTAATAAATAAGGCTTAAAAATAAGCAAAAGAGCATGAATATGACACAAAAAGACCTATCAAATAATGCAAAATATACTATGAATTTTTGTGTCATCAGTTAACACTGAAGAAGGGGACGAATCGGACGGGAAAACACCTCTCCAAATTTTTCTACACACAAAACATGGGCAGGCCATGACGCCTGTCACGGGTGTGACGGCCTTGGCGAAGAACCCAAAATGTAGTCACGGGCGTGCATCCCATCACAGGCAGGCCATGACGAGCTTGGCAAGAATTGGGGCACCTGATCATGGCCGTAATGGAGAACACGGGCAAGCCGTGATCACCACGGCGAAAAATGAAAAAACCAGTGATTTTAGATGCGAACGCGGTCACGGCCGTGACAAGAAGCACGGGTAGGCCGTGATGAGCTTGGCGGATTCTGGAGCACCTGATCACGGTCGTGAACACCATCATGGTCAAGCCATGATCACTTCTACAAGCTCTGACAGAACTGATCGTGGCCATGAACAGAAGCACGGCCATGCCATGATCACCCCTGAAGACACTGTTTTGCCCCGGCGACCCCGTTTCGACATGAACAACCCTCCCTACCATGTTCATCCATCAAAGGAGGACCCAAAGGAGCCCAACAAGGTGGAAATACGATGGTCATAACGCCCATCCCAACCACCGGACCGCTACATGGGAGTTGTTAGCCCACTATCAATCCATACCGCAGTGCCCCCACCCAAGGACCGTGCAACCCAACCTCATGAAGGCCAAGCCCAAGATGGGCCGCATAATCATCTCAAAAATATGGCCCAAGAATGCGCAACAACAATCATAATCCAGCCCACACCATCCAAGTTCTGTTGCTTCATCGCGGTGTGCTTCGAACGCGTCTAACCACTCAGCTGTACTCCAAGACAAGGATTCAAAGGACATGCACTAGCTTCACTTTAGTTGTTAGGAGTTTGTTTTATTTTTGTCTTTAGCTATAGCTTGACCACTTTTGGGGCTGCAAGAGTTGGTAGTTAGTTGGGATTCTTGTCTCTTACTAGTTTGTCTTGTTCCCTCCCCTCTTGTTCTATAAAAGAGGAGGTTGGGCTAGTTGTTCTTCAGTTCTCTCATAGTAGTAGAGTTCTCTTGGTGAGCTGTGAGTGCCTCCAAAGTTCGGGATCGTGGTCGGTGCCTTGATTCCGATATTGGTATGAGTCTTGGTCAGTGCTTCGATGCCACGTTGTATTCTAGATTGTTTCCATTGCAATAATTAAATCCCATCGCCACCGGTGGGTCAAGTTCACCTATTTCAAAATTTCCATCGTGCTTTCCTTGGTTTTCATTGTCTTCACCCACGAGCATCCGTTCATCGGAGGCGTGCTTCGTTTCCTATTTCTTTGGTGTGTATCTTGCTACCTAGGCGCGCGAGCTGAGTCCTGCGCCATCGCTGCTCTTGAAGCGTGCTAAGCTTAAAATTTGCTAAGAGATTAGTGTGTAATTTCAGTAGTTTGAGTGCCGTTGATCCACTTCCGCATTTGTGTTGCCCCGATCGAGTTCGATGCTGATTTCATCGTGTTTCTTGCTGCCTTTCTGAAGCGTTTTTACTACCCTCATCTTAAGACCATCTCCCGTTTTCATCATGCATTGTGTAATACCTTAGAGTATGGAACTAAGGACCCTCCTACCTATCGTAACTCCATCAATTTGATGCAGGAGGAGTTAACACTGAAGAAGGGGACGAATCGAACGGGAAAACACCTCCCCAAAATTTTTTGCACACTGAACATGGGCAGGACATGATGCCCGTCACGGGTGTGACAACCTCGGCGAAGAACCCAAAAAGTAAGCACAGGCGTGCGTCCCGTCACGGGCAAGCCGTGACAAGCTCGGTGAGAATCAGCACACTTGATCACGACCGTGATGGAGAACACGGGTAGGCCATGATCACCACGGCGAAAAATGGAAAAATCGGTGATTTCAGACATGAACGCAGTCACGGCTGTGACGAGAAGAATGGGCAGGCCGTGATGAGCTCGGTAGATTCTGGAGCACCTGATCACGACCGTGAACACCATCACAGCCAGGCCGTGATGACTTACTTTGGCAGGTTCCGACAGAACTGATCGTGGCCGTGAATAGAAGCACGGTCAGGCCATGATCACCCTTGAAGACACTGTTTTTCCCCAGCGACCCCGTTTTGACGTGCACAACCCTCCCTACCATGTTCATCCATCCAAGGAGGATCCAAAGAAGCCCAACAAGGTGGAAATACGGCAGTCACAAAGCCCATCCCAACCACCGGACAGCTACATGGGAGTTATTAGCTCATTATCGATCCATACCGCAGTGCTCCCACCCAAGGACCGTGCAACCCAACCTCATGAAGGCCTAGTGATGACACCAAAATATATAGTATATTTTGTATCATTTTATATATCTTTTCATGCTCAATTGAAAATCTTTTGCTTATTTTTATGCCAAAATTATCAAATATTGTAAAATCTACTTCTATTTTGGTTTTTCATAATTTTCAGGTAAAAAGGCACTATTTTGAGGCATTTTTAAGCAAAATCGAAAACATAGAAGAGTTACCATCATCAAGAGGAGATCACCCGACAAATTTCATGCAAATCGGAGCAACTGACCAAAATACGGTAGTGCCATATTTTATATTACGGTAACGAATTTTTGTACAATACCGTAATATCGGAGCACCTACCGTAATTTGGTGGATTTCGGATCAGAGACTTTTTGTGATTTTACGGTACTGCCGTAGCGAATTACACTACCATATTTTCCAGACATTTTCAACCAGAAAGTTCAGCCGATTTTACGGCAGTGCCGTGAAGCATTTTACGGTGCCGTATTTCCAAGACAAGTTGAGACCAGAGAATTTTCCTGAAATTACGGCACTGCCATGAAATATTACATTGCCGTAGTTTAGAGCACATTCAGAACAAAATAAATTGCTAAAATTACGGCACGGCCGTAAAATATTTTATGGTACCATATTTTGGGAAATTGTTTACTATAAAAATGCAAAAAAAATATGGCACTACCGTATTTTAAAATACAGTACCGTATTTTATATGTGGACGCGCGAGTTTTTCGGGCTAAAAATTGTGCGGACCATAACTTTTGATCTAGACCTCCAAATTGAAATCCCAAAGTTGCTGCTGATTTGACTTTAAGAGGAGAACACACATGAAGTGAAAACCCAAATTTTTATCTAGTATTGAGGGAGCAATTGACAGAGAGGCGGTTAGGGTTTGGCCTCGCGCCGAGAGGCGTAGAGGACACCTCAGGCCGTGATTTTCACGCAGAAGCTTCGCCTGGAGGAGGAGACGATACCCCAGAAGTTTCAGAGAAAAAGAAGTTCAATTGGAGAAGAAATCAAAGAAAAGGGAAGCGCCGCCACTGTTCATCGATGCCTCTTTGCAAAATACGGCTGTGAAATATTTCACAGTCGTGCTATATTTTCTTAACTCTTCTTTTCCTTTGATTTTTGATCTTCTAAAACTATGGTTTATTGTATTTCTCTTTCCATGCTAGCTTAATCATATTTTGGGATATGGGTATAATTCACTTTGTTTTCTTAATGATTAGATAACTCTTATTTTCGTCAAAATAGTTTTATTATGATGATTCTACTTATGTGATTGTTTATCTTTGATTCTCCATAAATTGATGTTATTATTCATGTTTTAGAGTTCTCACAATAAAGACTGAAAGGTGACTTGCTTGAGAACTTGGAACCCTATAATTGCATGTTAGGAACTCTATTAGGTTAGTTCTTAATTATTTGATTTTAGTGATCTTGTTGCCATGTTGATAATTTGAAGCTAGGGTAGAGTCGAGTTGTCAAACATGGAGATCTTGCATGAAAGTGATGATCGGAATGTTGGAGAACCATAAGTAGAACTTGTGTTGAGACTCGGATGCATAAAAGTGATCCTTGAGATTCCACTTGAGACAATCAACTTAGAATTCGGATGAACGAAAGTGATCTTTGAATTCTTTGATTGATGATTTACTTATCTTCAGCTTGGGATAAATCTTGCGCGAAAGCAAGGATTGGTCCCTGCATGATTGTCTACACGAAAGTGAGATGATCCCTTTATGAAGTAAATTAAGTCTTTATCATGATAAGATTAGTCTGACGACATTTTTTTTAAATCTAGTCATTAGAACTAAGGAGAATGAAACCCTAGTCGCAATGTTTCTCTCTAATTATCTGATTTCGTGTGTTTTTCGTCATTGTTTTGCTATTATTCGGTTGCTTAGCTAGTAGGAATACCACTATTTGGTACTTAACAATAAGGTCTCTGTGGTTCGATATCTTTCTTTATTACTTCGAGTATCCGTGCACTTGCGGACACAACAAGTTTTTGGCGCCGTTGCCGGGGACCTTAGTTTTGTTACTATAAAAATAATTGTTAGTATTGCTAGACTAAGTTTTATTTGTTTTAAATATAACTTTATTTTTTTTTCTTTTTGCGGGTTTTGGATTTTCACAGTTGTGACAAAGCTGTGATATCTGAAAAAATTTTTGTTTGCTTGTGTTTTATATTTTCTGTTCTTTTATATATTCTGAAAAAAAGGTTTTATCTGATTGATTGGTGTTGGATTATCTCTCTGTTCTTGATAGAAGTGAAGATATGTCTTTTAATTTCAACTCATGGGCAACTGAAAGAGATGAAGTATACATGCCATATAAATATAATTCATTGAGCACACGCCAAGATATGTTTAACTCTTATATGCACTCTCTTTCCCCTAGTAGATGTGATATTTGTGGATATTTTGATCATTATTCCTCTGATTGCCAATTTTTAAATCCCAATTTATCATGGAACGAATCTGATCAATTGTATTCTAGTTGGAAAAACCAAACTTCTTTTTATGATAATTGTTCAAATCATGTTTCTGAACCATACTTTCAGGATACTAGAGAATCTAGCTTACAGATAATGTTTGAAAAGTTCATGAGTACCCAAGCAAAACAGAGTGATGACTTGAATGAGACCCTCAAACAAATCAATTATAAGTTGGATGACATAGTTGCACATAATGAAATGCTAGAAACCCAGTTAGCACAATAAGCATGTTTATTTGAGTTTGAAACTGAATAACTTAATTTAGAAAAATCCCCCTCTGATCATGATTGTTTTGAGATTGAGCCTTATGTGAACAATAATGCATCTCACTCTAATTTTGCCCATATCTTTTGTTGAATCTTTTGATTTATTTGAAAATTCATGCTTTATTGAGGAATCTAATAAAAGACATAAAACTTATTGTGATGATCCAATGCTTATATCTTGTCATCAAAGTCCTATTGAAATTGAAGACATGAATTTGAAGAAAGGACTTATAATTTTGCTTACTGACAAACATAGGAAAATCATTGAAAATTTTGATTTTGATTTCTGCATATTTAAGGAAGCCACTTTGATTATGATTTATATGCAATTCTGGATTTTTGGATTAGTGGCTAAAATTTATGGACAAAAGAAATGCAAAAAATTGTTTGCTCTTTACTTTGGTACTAATTCACCTGTTTCACCATGATTTTTGAGTTTTGGTCAAGCTATGGACTTAAAATTAGTGCTTCTTGGGAGGCAACCCAAGCACTCTTGTTTAGCTTTGTTTCTTTTATTTTAGTTTATTTTTAGAACTAATTTTTCTTCTCTTTTTGTACGTGAAAACAAGTTTTGGCGCATAATACGGCACCGTCGTAATTAGTTTTACGGTATCGTATTTTTGGTCCATTTTCGACATAAAGTTTTATGATTTTTTCAGCATGGCCGTAACATCTTTCACGTGCCATAATTTTGAGTCATTTCCTTCCCGAGAGTTTTTTGGAAAATACGGCAGTACCGTAATGTGCTTTACGGTGCCGTAATTTGAAACCCGCTTTCTGCTTTATGCTTATTTGACTGGGTGTTTTCTTGTTGTGATTTTAAGAATCTAGGTTAGAAAAAATTTTGATCTTTGGCACTATCACGAAGTACTCATCTTTGTTTATCATCTGGATATTTTTGTTGAATTATAAAGTCCATGGATCATTCTAAAACACATAGCATCTTTTCAATTTTGATTAATTTCTGCAGCAGTTTTCTTTTGACTATTCTGATTAGCATTTTTGCTGCAAGTATTTAAGGTGCTTTAATGACTTGAAACCCAGATTTTTCGCATGGTATATGAATAACATGTGTCGTTCTATCTTGTGGATTAATTATTTTTATGAAAATATTTTCTGATCATTTTAGGACACATGGCAACTTTTTGAATCTGGTTAACTTTTGTGCAGTTTTTGCAGTTTTGTAATCTGATTGGCCTTTTTTCCACTGATACCCTAAATTCCTGATAGATTTTAATCCTTTGATTTTTATACATCTGGAAAGAACACGTTTTATTCTACCACATGGTTCTGTCCGTTTTCTTATTGGATCATTAAATCTTATTTTTGGGTATGGCTACTTTTCTTAAAAAATTCACTGGCTGCACTATTTGCTTTCTACATGTTATAGCTTCTTTTGGCTCCAGATCCAGAAATCTTCAGGAGCAACTGTCTTCCACCTCTAGCCACCGCTGCATTTGCCTCTGACATCACTATTTCCAGCCGTCGACATTGGATTATACTATCAGTAGACTCTTACTTCTTCTACTGCCTCTATTTTCATTTATTTGATTTATTTATGCAACAGACTCTTCATTAGTGATTGATTTTTTTTTTATCTATGCAGCATTATTTCTGGCACCCATCTGCTGACGATCTCACCTCCAGGACTGCTATCTCTAGCAGGCCACTAGAGATTACTCACTCTACTGTTGGCACCATCATCATTGCTAGCAGCTTTTCAGCCAGCCTCTGTTACCCTCTGCTACTTGCCTACATCAGCTATTTCCACCAAGACTCTTTTGAACCATCGATGACATCTCTGATTCTCCCTTGATAAAATTATTTTTATCATTATTATTTTTAGAGATTATTTTTAGACTGAGCCTTATGTATCTTAAATTGTACAGGAAAAATTTTCAAAAGGCACATCTATGGACCTAACAGCATCTGCCCCGACACTATTTTTAGTCTGAGCCTTATGTATTTTTGGTTAGAGCTTGCTATATAGTTTTGTGAGTATCGTTTGCACTCTCTTGTATTCATGATTATTTCATATGGTTGCATCTTTGATTTGCTTTAGATGTATCACTCACTGATATTTCTTTGGTATGGTTGTATGATGATGTGATTGTTCATGATCCACTTTCTACTATCTTGTGGTGTGATTCTATTTTCAAAAGATTTTTATTGATAAATATCGTCCTTGATGATGAATAAACCTGTATTCATTATTAGAAAGAAACCTATCATGTTAGATTTATTTCTTCAATACATATCTATCTCTGAAATTTGACATTGGTTGATGCATAAAATTTTGGGTAGATGTATTATTTGAGGAATAAGATCTAAGGTGAACCTATTCTTTTGAATAAAATGAGTATATGAGTATGATTTGAGAATTGAGATCAATTGATAAACCTAGTAGATGTTTAGTTTATTTTGATATTTACTGGGAAATAAGAATCCAAGATCCATAAAAATAGTGAGAGAGTCCCCTACTTGGCACTATGTAAAATTGATGGTGGTACCTAAGACATGGGTTGAAGTCTATGCATGAAAAATAATGAGAGATAAAAAGAATAAGACTCCTCTACTTGGGACTATGCAAAATTGATAATGGTACCCAAGATAAGAGTTGAAGTCAAAAATAAAAAGTGTGTATCTAAGTAGGTACATGCCATCTTTACAAAAACAAACAAAATGCATAAAAAAAAGAGAAAAAATATTACGTGTGGAAAAAGATCATGGAAACCTAATTCCTGTAAACAAAAGCACGATAGAATTGAACTGAAAACTGGGTGAAATCATGAGATTGAAAATTATATTTATTATACAAGTTGCAAAGTTTTATTTGATTGAGTTGTGGATCTAGATGACTGGATTCTAAGAATGATATGTTTATTTGAAGTTTTGTGAAACAATTGATGGAATTTTTCATTGATGATTGTATTTTAGAAATTTATTGAGCATGAAAAAGTTATTCTTTTATTCAATTTTTGATTTTTTGCTTGAGGACAAGCAAAGTTTGAGCCTTATGTTTTTGATGACACCAAAATATATAGTATATTTTGTATCATTTTATATATCTTTTCATGCTCAATTGAAGATCTTTTGCTTATTTTTATGCCAAAATTATCAAATATTGCAAAATTTACTTCTATTTTAGTTTTTCATGATTTTCAGGTAAAAAGGCACTATTTTGAGGCGTTTTCAAGCAAAATCGAAAACATAGAAGAGTTACCATCATCAAGAGGAGATCACCCGACAATTTTCATGCAAATCAGAGCAACTGACCAAAATACGGTAGTGCCGTATTTTATATTACGGTACCGTATTTCCGTACGATACCGTAATATCGGAGCACCTGCGGTAATTTGGTGGATTTCAGATCAGAGACTTTTTGTGATTTTACGGTACTGCCGTAAAGAATTACACTGCCGTATTTTCCAAACATTTTCAACCAGAAAGTTCAGCCGATTTTACGGCAGTGTCGTGAAGCATTTTACAGTGCCGTATTTCCAAGACAACTTGAGACCAGAGAATTTTCCCAAAATTACGGTACTGCCGTGAAATATTACACGGCTGTAGTTTGGAGCGTATTCAGAACATAATAAATTGCTAAAATTACGGCACGGCCGTAAAATATTTTATGGTACCGTATTTTGGGAAATTTTTGACCAGAAAACTGCAAAGAAAATACGGCACTACCGTATTTTAAAATACGGTACCGTATTTTATACGTGGACACGCGAGTTTTTCGGGCTGAAACTTGCGCGGACCATAACTTTTGATCCAGACCTCCAAATTAAAATCCAAAACTTTCTAGCGATTCGTCTTTAAGAGGAGAACACACACAAATTGAAAAGCTAAATTTTTATCCAGTATTGAGGGAGCAATCGATAGAGAAGCGGTTAGGGTTTGGCCTCACACAGAGAAGCATAGAGGACACCGCAGGTTGTGATTTTCACGCAGAAGCTTTGTTTGGAGGAGGAAATGATACTCCAAAAGTTTCAGAGAAAAAGGAGTTCAATTGGAGAAGAAATCAAATAAAAGGGAAGCGCCGCCACTGTTCATGGACGCCTCCTAGCAAAATACGGTTGTGAAATATTTCACAGTCGTGCTGTATTTTCTTAACTCTTCTTTTCCTTTGATTTTTGATCTTCTGAAACTATGGTTTATTGTATTTCTCTTTCCATGCTAGCTTAATCATATTTTGGGACATGGGTGTAATTCACTTTGATTTCTTAATGATTAGATAACACTTATTTTCGTCAGAATAATTTTATTATGATGATTCTACTTATGTGATTGTTTGCTTTTGATTCTCCATAGATTGATGTTATTATTCATGTTTTAGAGTTCTCGCAATAAGGACCGAAAGGTGACTTGCTTGAGAACTTGGAACCCTAGAATTGCATGTTAGGAACTCCCTTAGGTTAGTTCTTAATTATTTGATTTTAGTGATCTTGTTGCCATGATGATAATTTGAACCTAGGGTAGAGTCGAGTTGTCAAACGTGGAGATCTTGCACGAAAGTGAGGATCGGAACGTTGGAGAACCATAAGTAGAACTTGTGTTGAGACTCGGATGAACGAAAGTGATCTTTGAATTCTTTGATTGATGATTTACTTATCTTCAGCTTGGGATAAATCTTGCATGAAAGCAATGATTGGTCCCTGCATGATTGTCTGCACGAAAGTGAGATGATCCCTTTATGAAGTAAATAAATCTTTATCATGATAAGATTAGTCTGATGACATTTTATTTAAATCTAGTCATTAGAATTAAGGAGAATGAAACCCTAGTACCAATGTTTCTCTCTGATTATCTGATTTCGTGTGTTTTCCATCATTGTTTTGCTATTATTTGGTTGCTTAGCTAGTAGGAATACAACTATTTGGTACTTAACAATAAGGTCTCTGTGGTTCGATATCTTTCTTTATTACTTCGAGTATCCGTGCACTTGCCGACACAACACCTAGCCAATGATGGGCCGCATAATCATCTCAACAATACGGCCCAAGAACGCACAACGATAGTCATAACCCAGCCCACAACATCCAAGTTCGGTTGCTTCATCGCGGCTTGCTCCGAACGCGTCTAACCACCCGGCTGTTGGGAAACCCCGGGGACATTTTACAATATTTCAGAGCCATGGACATACATTTTACGCAGCGGAAGAATGTCCCCGAAACAGGCTAGTCCCAAAAACCCAGTGAAGATCTCTTGCGAGGGGGTCGACACGATGTGATAGTAAGTACCTTTAAGCAATTAGAAGCCGATGTCGATGAAGGCGCCCAAGTGTTCGCCCTCTGCAGTCTCGCACACACGGATTCCTCAAGTTTTCTTCTTCCTCGCCCGGTGCTAGCCTCGGGAAGAAGATCCATGCCTTAGGAGAGTCCTCCAAGCAACTTGCGCCACCACCAAGATGTGATGCGCCAAGGAGATGGAAGGAGAAGACAACGCCGCAAGCCTTCTTGTTCCTTTGCGCCAAGGAAAGGAAGAGAAGAAGCATGCTTGCGCCCTTGATGGAAGAAGAAGAGCTCTAAGCTCTCCAAGCCGTTGCCCTCTAATGCTTCACGCCTCCAAGGAATTAGCATCATGAAGAGAGGGGGCGGCAAGGGTTTATTTATAGGAGCAAGAGGCGGTTAGGGGAGAATGGCAAGTGTTGACAATTAGGGCATGATTCTAGGAGATTATCCAATCAAATATATTGATTAAATCTCCACTCCCATATGCGCCTAAGACTTGCCAAAGCAAGCATCAGCCATATGCGCCCATATCATGCCATATGAGGCATTAATCCCATCCATGCGCCTAGACCTAGTCAAGGCAATATGATGGATTGCCTAATGTGGCTTGGGCGCAAGTCCTAATCCAATTAGGACTCTAATTATGTTAATAATCAGCCCACAATTGTCAAACATAATCCAATCAATTATCTTGTGTGATTTAATCAAATCCAATTTGATTTAATCACCTAGGAGATACCAAACAAGGCATAGGCGCCAATTCTAGTCCAACTAGAATCCCATATGCGCCTATCCCATTAATTCATCCCCATTATACCCTTCAAGCCTCTTAGCCCTTCAATACAACTTATTAGCAAGCCCAACTCCTACCTATCATAGCTGCATCAATTCTGGTATCAGAGGAGTTGCGTGTTCGATTCTTATCGTTCGCACGGTCCAACTCCGTTGCATAGAATATTTCCGCACGATTTATGCTTTTTCAGCATCCTGCACTTAGTTTATTTTAGCCTTGTTTGTGCATGGTGACTACAAGGTCACAAGTCATGTCATCCCAATTCCCTAACACCATCCCGGAAACCCAAGAGTCGGCTCAACCCTTAGAACGGATTAGCACACCGTTTTGGCATGCAAGTTCATGCGCTATCCGTGCGGTTTGATGCCCATGTGGGTAAGATGGACACCGCTGTCTAGAAACTCACAATGGTGATCCGAGACCTCGTTGACCGTCTAGATGCCTCGTAGTGTAGGCGCCCGAATCCGGTTCAGCCCCCTCCTTCCGCCCATCCCGCTCCAACAAGGGAGTTTCCCCCTCTAGTCATGCCTAGTAGGCGCCAGCCCTTAGAGTTTCAACCTGACCGTCGTAGGCCTTACAAGGCCCACGAAGGCCCATATTATGGGGTTGAACCCTTTGACGAGGACGATGTTTGGGCCGCACAAAGGCCCCCAGCCCGACACCGTTATGAGTGAGACCGAGCAGATGAGGACTTCCACCGCTTTGTCCAACACACCCGTGCACCCTTCGCGGGCAGCCTAGACCCCACAAAATTTCTTGATTGGGTCACCTCCGTCGACTCATATTTTGACTTGAGCAACTGTGCCCCGCACCTACATGTCCGGTATGTCCGCACCCTGCTCGAAGGGCCCGCATGTTTGCATTGGCACAATGTGGAGCGCGAAAATGAGCAGCTTGCACTCCCTCCCATCACTCATTGGGAGGAAATGAAGTATCACGTTCGCAAGTGGTACGTACCCCATTCGTATCAACAGCGACTCCTAGACCAGTATAGTAGCCTTCAACAAGGGTCGAGTTCCATTGCGGAATATCGCTTGACCATCGATACATTGCAACTTGCAAGAAGACCCTAAGTTAGTTTTGTCTAAGTTCGAGAATGGTCTCTACGCAGAAATCCGGCGTGCCCTCCCAGTGTATGGCTCAGAATCATTAGACCAAACCTATCAACGTGCACTCGACATTGAGCAAGACTTTCGTGCTACGACCCAATGCAGCGAGTTTATCCCACCGCGGTGCCCCTACTCTAGTGGGCTCCCGCACACCCACCCTCGGGCTGAGCGCCTTGAACCTCGATCTGACCCGTGTCCTACACCAAAGACCCATGGTTCCCCTCGTCGCCCAGCCCTGGAGACAGCCCCCTCTCACCCCACTTGGGAGGAGAAGGGCAAAGCCCCCGTCGTTGGTCGAGCGAGCAAGTCCATTGTTATAACTATCTTCAACCAGGCCACTACTCTAGGGACTACCCTAAGAAGTCTGCCTCCAGGGACAAAGGTCACACCCGTGTAGCCACCACCATTACCCGCGAGCATGCGGAACATGATGTTGAGGCCGAGTGTTACATGAGTGGTGATGAGTGAGGTCACCCCACACTTGCGGTTGTGTGGTGAACCCTTGTTCAAACCCCACCCTCCGAGGATTGGAGGCGCACAAGCATCTTTACAACTTACATCAAGTGCAACGGGCACTCATGTAAGATTGTCATTGACGGGGGAAGTAGTTTGAACGTGGTCTCCCGGACCGCGATCACTCGCTTTGGCCTTCCCCTTGAGCCCCACCCGAAGCCCTACTCGATTGCTTGGGTCGATGCATCGAGCCTCCCGGTTACCCACCGTTGTCAAGTTCCCATTGCTTTTGGGGAGTATCGCGAGAAAGTTTGGTGTGACGTGGTAGCCATGGATGTTGCCCATGTCCTCTTAGGACGCCCTTGACTGTATGATAGGGATGTGGTTCACTACGGCCGGTCGAACACTTATGTGTTCGACCACAACGACTAGAAAATTCGATTGATCCTGGCTCCGCCTAAGGAGTTACGCACATCCACTTCAAAGGGCGTGATTGTGCCTCCCACGACTGCTCCTCCAGCTCCAGCCATAGTGTCCCACATGCGCACCTTCGTGCTCATGCGCGAAGCCACCTAGTCCAATTTTGTCTATGCCTTAATGGTGCGCGAGTCACCGAAGTCCTCTCCTCCCTTAGACGCAGCACCTCCCCCGGAGATCTCAGCCCTCTTAACTAAATTCTCCGACATCAGCCTGGCAGACTTACCTCATGGACTCCGTCCAGATCGGGAGATACAACATGCCATTGACCTTGTCCCGGGGGCACCTCTCCCCAACCTACCCCACCAGCATTTGAACCCTACTGAACACGCTGAATTGCAGCGTCAAGTGGATGAACTCCTCACCAAAAGGTACATCTGCGAGAGCTTAAGCCCTTGTGCTGTCCCCGCCCTACTCATGCCCAAGAAGGATGGGTCATGGTGCATGTGCATTGACAGCTGCGCCATTAATAGAATCACCATCGAAGTATAGGTTCCCCATACCTAGACTTGATGACATGTTAGACTTAGTCACCAGCACATCATGGTTCTCCAAGCTCGATCTTCGTAGTGGATATCACCAAGTCCTTAAGCCCTACATGGGTAAATTCCTGGTCATCAATGAAAGAACCCCTTTCAAGAGGGGGGCGAAACCCAGCATGGCGCATATTAAAATTTTAAGCAGCGGAAAGGGTTTCAAAGGATTAGTTTCATGAGATATGATCAACCATATAAAATCCGATTGCACGGAAGAGATAGAATCATACCATAGCCATTTCTAGATGGCGCCTTGGAAGCAAAGATCGAACTGGATCTTCTCCAGAGGTGACGCACACAGTTGATGTCGCCTACTCCTCTTTGGCGCTCCTTGTGCTAGCAAGGCCCAAAGGTGTCCTTGTCGAATGGTAAAAGGGAAGAGATGTTTTGCTTGGCGATTTCTTTTTCTCTTTTCGTCAACCTCTTCACAACACCAAGTTCTCTCGTCAAGAGCAAGAGGCAAGGCGACGAACACAAGAGAGAAAGGGGGGCGTGAACGTGAGTGGTGGTCACGCAAGAGAAGTGCTATCTAAAAATAGCATGCCACTTCTCCACTTGCGATCATGGGTTAACCCCAATCGCCAACTCACTTCACCCTTGAACCATGCGCTCATCCATGAGCCGGTTCATCTTGAATTTGGTTCAATAGCCAAATAAACCAAGCAACATGGCCTAGATCAAATTAAAACCCTAAGGTTCCAGATCTAACCGTTGATCTCTTGATGCTCCTGATCTCACTGATCAAGCATCCATTCTCTCGATCAAAGCTTACCGATCTCAAGCCCTAATCAATCAAACATGATCAGACCGGATCTCACTCATAATCAGAGATTAAATCCCTTTAAACTGAACCCAACTAATTCAGTCCACACGATCTGACTTAAGTAAGCCATATCATCAATTGTGCGACCCTGAGGGTTTCCTTTAATTGTCGGTAACGATAACTTACGTCATCACGATCAGTGAGGGGTATCTAGCAACACATCACTGTCTCCCGATATAAAGAAAAGAGTCTTCCAAGACTACACCCAAAACACAGCACAAGTGTGAATCCAACTCACGAAGCATACATATTTCCTTTGCCACTGGATGTTCTTATTGGACAAGCGTGTCAAGCTTGTAACTCCAATATGATGAGCATGATTAGATCAGATGAACATAGTCACCTGGGTATGGCCATACACTTTCTCAATCATCTCATCCAGGGGGCCCCTTTAGAACATCACACTCCTTAAACAAGGAGACGGCAATCCTATGTCTATCACTAGTGCCCTAACATGACTCAAGCTCACCATCCAAGATAGTCTATAATCATTATGTTTCAAATGATATCGAACTATCTCAAAACAATGACAATCATCATTTAGAAAACACAAGTGATCTCAAGTCAGAGGAAATGTGCCACTTGTCATATACAAGGATTATTCACATTGCGACAAACAATTGAATATCCTAGTAGGGTCTGTCCAGTACATCCAATGTACCCATGAGTCTACATCTTATTCCATGCTCGAAGCATCCTATAAGATCAGAACACATATTAGTCTCAATCATATCAAGGCTGTCTCATGTTCACCAAGATATATCGACTAAGGACTTATAGCATGTCAGCCTAGCTGAACAGCTTTGAGACATTATCCAAGAAGAACATATATTGCAGCAGACAATGTAGCAAACTGAATAATAACCATGCCTTTATAAACAGAAGAGTTTATTACATGATACTGATACAATCCCAAGGCCTCAAACATTAGGCTAAGGGCATACCCCAACAATCTCCCACTTGCACTTAATCTAATGGTTGAGAAATCTCAAACCCATATTATTACAGTGCTTCTCATGCTTCTGCTGCGCCAGAGGCTTGGTAAGCGGGTCTGCCAGATTGTCATCTGTATGAACCTTGCAGACTTTGATCTCGCCACGATCTATGATCTCCCTGATCAAATGAAACCGTCTCTGTATGTGCTTGGACTTCTGGTGCAACCGTGGTTCCTTTGCTTGTGCGATTGCTCCAGTGTTATCACAGAAGATAACCAAAGGATCTGCACTCGAAGGAACGACACCAAGTTCACTCACGAACTTACGAATCCACACTGCCTCCTTGGATGCTTCCGAGGCTGCAACATACTCGGCTTCTGTTGTGGAATCAGCAACAGTTGACTGTTTGAAACTTTTCCACACCACTGCTCCTCCATTCAAGCTAAAAACATAGCCTGATTGCGATCGGAAATCATCCTGGTCAGACTGGAACAAAGCGTCAGTATACCCTTCAATACTGAGTTCTTCCTGACCACCATATATCAAGAACATATCTTTGGTCCTCCGCA
Source organism: Costus lasius (assembly GCA_027563935.2). Lineage (NCBI taxonomy): Eukaryota > Viridiplantae > Streptophyta > Magnoliopsida > Zingiberales > Costaceae > Costus > Costus lasius. The sequence continues at coordinate 54,853,673 of CM050454.1, read as the reverse complement.
GATATTTTAAGATGTTCTTGACTGCAATCCAGTGCGCCAAGCCTGGATTACTTTGGAAACGACTGGTCACGCTTAACCCGTAAGCGACGTCTGGGCGAGTACACAACATCGCATACATAATGGATCCAATAGCCGAAGCATAAGGCGTATTGTCCATTTCATCTTTCTCAGTCTGTGTTTGTGGACACTGACTCTTCGAAAGACTCAGACCATGTCTGACTGGAAGATATCCTCGTTTAGAATTCTCTAAATGAAATCTCTCCAGGACCTTTTCGATGTAAGTACTCTGGCACAGCCCGAGAAGCCTCTTAGATCTATCCCTGTAGATCTTCACACCTAATACATAGGCTGCTTCTCCTAGATCTTTCATCTGGAAACATTTCTTTAACCATGCTTTAACAGCATGCATTTCAGGAATGTCATTTCCAATGATCAAGATGTCATCGACGTAGAGGACTAGGAAAGTAATTACGCTCCCACTAAACCTCTTATACACACACGGGTCATCCTCGTTCTTGATGAAACCAAATTCAGTGACTGATTCATCAAAACGAATATTCCAGCTTCTTGATGCTTGCTTAAGTCCATAAATGGACTTCTTTAACTTGCATATTTTATGACGATCTGATGGATTAGTGAAACCCTCAGGTTGTGTCATATACACATCCTCATCCAGATTTCCATTAAGGAAAGCTGTTTTCACATCCATCTGCCAGATCTCATAATCGTAATATGCAGCTATCGCGAAAAGAATCCGAATAGACTTAAACATAGCTACAGGTGAGAAAGTTTCATCATAATCTATCCCGTAGATTTGTTTGAAACCTTTCGCAACTAGCCTGCCTTTATAGGTAACCACGTTACCATCCATGTCAATCTTCTTCTTGAAGATCCATTTGCAGCCTATAGGGATAACTCCCGGAGGCGGATCAACCAAATCCCAAACTTGGTTATCTGACATGGAGTCCATCTCGGCGCGCATAGCTTCAAGCCATCTTGCTGACTCCGGTCCACTGACCGCATCCGCATAAGTGAGGGGTTCATCATGATCAATGATGTAGACTCCGTCATAACGCTCAGGTTGTCGACGAATCCTTCCCGATCTTCGCGGTTCCCGTGATATCTGAGCCTCAGGCTGTTCAATAACCTGATCTACCGGCTCAGGCTCATCCAACTGTGCTTGACTACTTTGTCCTTCCTCTGGATTCTCATCCAGCTTTATTTCTCTCCCACTGGCCTCTTGCAGAAGAAACTCCTTCTCAAGAAATATGGCCGTCCGAGCAACAAATACCTTGTTGTCTTTGGGATCGTAGAAATAATAACCCTTAGTCTCCTTAGGGTAACCGACAAAGTTACATTTGTCAGATCTGCTCTCTAGTTTCCCAGAGGCGAGCTTTTTGACATAAGCCTCGCAGCCCCAGATCCTGATAAATGTCAAGCTCGGCTGTTTCCCATACCATAACTCATATGGAGTTTTTGAAACTGCCTTGGATGGCACTCGGTTTAGTACCTTTGCAGCTGTTTCCAGTGCAAAACCCCAAAAGGAGTAAGGAAGAGTAGCCTGACTCATCATAGAACGAACCATATCAAGTAACGTTCTATTTCTCCTCTCGGATACACCATTCCATTGCGGTGTTCCTGGCGGAGTGAGCTGTGAGATAATCCCACACTCCTTCAGATAGTCAGTAAACGTATGACTCAAGTATTCTCCACCTCGATCTGAGCGAAGTGCCTTGATATTACGGCCTAGCTGATTTTGTACTTCATTCTTGAACTCTTTGAACTTGTCAAAAGATTCACTTTTATGTCTCATTAAATAGACATACCCATATCTACTGAAATCATCAGTAAAGGTAATGAAGTACTGATAGCCACCTCTGGCATGTTTACTAAATGGCCCACACACATCACTGTGTATAAGGTCAAGTAAACCTGAAGCCCTTTGACCTTTGTGAGAAAAAGGTGACTTCGTCATTTTACCCATCAAACAAGCTTTGCATGTATCAATCTCCTTATAGGAGAATGATCCCAGCAGTCCATGATCATGCAACCGCTTAATGCGTTTCTCGTTAATATGGCCTAAACGACTATGCCATAGCAAGGTGCTGTCATCAGCATACTTGGCTTTCTTAATATCAAAATTTTGTATGGAACGCTCCATGTCCAACATGAATAATCCATTGCTAATTGAACCAGTTGCATAAACAATATTATCATAAGATAAAACACACTTTGAAATATTGCATTCAAAGGAAAAACCCTTCCTGACAAGAGCAGGAATGGAGATAATATTTTTAGTAATACTGGGAACAAAATAACAACTGTTTAGTTCCAATACAAGTCCAGATGGTAAAGAAATGAAATAGTCTCCTACAGCAACAGCAGCAACCCGTGCCCCGTTTCCAACTCGTAGGTCCACCTCATGCTGTCCCACCTGTCTTCTTCTCTTGAGTTCCTGTACATTTGAACAAATGTGAACTCCACATGCAGTGTCCAACACCCATGATATAGAAGAAGAAAACATGACCTCAGTCACGAATATACCTGAGCCAGAAGCGATGCTTCCCCTCTTATCTCCTTGGAGCGCTTTACAGTCCTTTTTCCAATGACCCAGCTGGCCACAGTGGAAACACCTGTATTCCTTGGACCGCTTCACCTTTTGCTTCAGAGCCTTGCTGTAGCTCTTGACAGGGGTCTTGCCCTTCTTCCCCTTCTTCTTGTTCCTGGAAGGAACCATTAAGACAGAGGTCGAAGGCTTTCCCTTCAGAGTCTCCTCAGTAGTGAGGAGCATATTCAGCAGCTCTGCCGGAGTACAATCGATTTTGTTCATATTAAAATTAATAATGAACGCGTCGAATGAAGGCGGGAGAGACTGCAGAATAATATCCACAGCAAGCTCCTGGTTGATGGTATGCCCCAGTTTCTCTAGAGCCTCCTTGTGCCCAATCATCTTGAGCACGTGAGCTCCCACTGGGCTCCCTTCAGCCAGTTTGCTCTGAAAGAAAAGCTTTGTCAAATTGTAGCGCTCAGTCCTTGCCTGTGCAGCATACAGCATCTTGAGGTTCGCTATCATGTCTATAGCAGACATATCCTCATGCTGACGCTGCAGCGGTGGCGTCATAGACGCTAACATCAGGCAAGCGACATCAATGCTATCATTGACGTGCTTTTCATAGGCTTCCCGAACCGCCCTTGCGGCGTTCGGAGCGGGCTGAGGCGGTATCGCCGTCTCGAGGACATACAGTTTCCTCTCTGCCTTAAGAACAATCTTAAGGTGTCCAAACCAGTCAGAGAAGTTCGGCCCAGCAAACTTCTCCCTTTCCAGTAGGGATCGCACATTGAAGTTCATGGTGTTCGTTGCTGCAGGTATCTACAACAATGCAAGAACAGCAAGGTCAGTATCAATGTTAAGAATCAATCAGGACTTAAGAAAGATTCTTTTTCTCACTATTTTATCTGACTGAAAAATCCATTAAACAGTCCGAAAGAGTAGAACTCTTCTAGTGAGATGGGATCCGGATTTCATACTTGGTCTCCGCGTCCCGCTCAGGCGAGATAAGATGCACAGAGAGTACAAGCACTAATCTCCGATAGGCAGTCCTTGCCGATCGCCAACCCGTGCGATTCCCCTTCATCTGGGCAATCCAGCAGACTGTGCCAACTGAGTTGGTACAACACAGTCTCTGATTCCACAGATGGCTGCCTCCATGCGCTACCATATGCGCCACATATGTAGCCTACATGGTCAAGCTGACCCGACCTACTTCCTGGACCACCACGTGCTATGCTGAGCAACGAGAAGGGATAAATCCCTACCCTGTAACACGCAGGTGTAATCCCACACCGTCTGAAGATAGATGGACGTGCCCACTGAGTGGGTACAACACGGCTCCAACGATAATCAGAACAGTGAGGTTTCGCGTCAGAAGGCTTACGAGCTTGATATTTTAGCGTTGGATTTTAACGGTCTTTTATCTTCTTCACTATCATGCAATTCCTATGGTGATAGCAGAAGATAAAGTAATCATGCAATTCTAATATTTAAATAATAAAATAAAAGAAAGCATGAATCTTATGTGGTAAAAGCCCATAGCCCTAAGTAAGACCTTAATTTAACTTAAGTCTTGACTTGCTTTTGCTTCATGGGGCTTTTGCTGCTCATCTGGCCCAAACCAGGGCCCAAGCGCCATCTGCAGATCTGGTGCGCTCACCAGGGAAAATGCGCCAGGTCCTAGGGTCGAACCCTAGACCTCCCACCTGGTCAAGCCACTGCTGCATGCGCCTCTACCAAGTGTGCTCTGTGCTCTTGTCTAATTAAATTACAAATTTAACTATCTAGACAAGATTGACACGCAGGTCAATTTCACATTATAAATTAATTAAACTGTGATTCGCAGATCACATAAATAAAAATTAATTTACAACAATAATTTCCAGGCACGCAGCCCCCAGCACAGCACACAGTTAACTTGGGCAGCCCACATAAGAATAAATAAACATACAGATGCATCAATCATCATGTGATCCAATCATGAAAAATTAAATTTTAAAAACCCCTTGGGATCATTTTTAATTTTCCTTATTTGCCCTACTACCTTACAATGGTCCATTACTAGGGATCCACTCATCAGACCTGGTCAGATCCACTGCCCTTTCATGCACCAAGTCCTAACTGACTTGAGTCGACCAATAGGCCAACTATGCATGCGCCAAGGGCTGAACGACCACACTGAGGTCTGGCAAGCGGGTGTGACCCCGGGCCTAACTCATGTGCGTTCATAGGTTGTCTCAATCAGACATCGCTACACGCCTGTCTGCAGTCGACCTATAGCCACCTCAAGCTTGCGCCAAGGTGCTATCTGGTCGACCCATCAAGGCTGTCAGATAGTCTGATCAGACTGGTTGGATCTTGACTAGACTGAGATTTCAACCCTAATAACCCATCTAAGGGTTTACAGTAGGCGCTTTAGATCTAAGGTGATTCGCGCATGTGATATAGGTTTTAAGAAAACATACAAAAACATGCGCCAATAACAACATGCGCCATGGTGAAAATAACATCTATAGCATAAGTATTCGCATGTGACCTCTAGATCTTTTATCTTGCGCAAACATGGATCAAATGACATAACATGGCAATCATAAGCAAGCATGAAACATTGGCTCTGATACCAATTGAAAGAACCCCTTTCAAGAGGGGGGCGAAACCCAGCATGGCGCATATTAAAATTTTAAGCAGCGGAAAGGGTTTCAAAGGATTAGTTTCATGAGATATGATCAACCATATAAAATCCGATTGCACGGAAGAGATAGAATCATACCATAGCCATTTCTAGATGGCGCCTTGGAAGCAAAGATCGAACTGGATCTTCTCCAGAGGTGACGCACACAGTTGATGTCGCCTACTCCTCTTTGGCGCTCCTTGTGCTAGCAAGGCCCAAAGGTGTCCTTGTCGAATGGTAAAAGGGAAGAGATGTTTTGCTTGGCGATTTCTTTTTCTCTTTTCGTCAACCTCTTCACAACACCAAGTTCTCTCGTCAAGAGCAAGAGGCAAGGCGACGAACACAAGAGAGAAAGGGGGGCGTGAACGTGAGTGGTGGTCACGCAAGAGAAGTGCTATCTAAAAATAGCATGCCACTTCTCCACTTGCGATCATGGGTTAACCCCAATCGCCAACTCACTTCACCCTTGAACCATGCGCTCATCCATGAGCCGGTTCATCTTGAATTTGGTTCAATAGCCAAATAAACCAAGCAACATGGCCTAGATCAAATTAAAACCCTAAGGTTCCAGATCTAACCGTTGATCTCTTGATGCTCCTGATCTCACTGATCAAGCATCCATTCTCTCAATCAAAGCTTACCGATCTCAAGCCCTAATCAATCAAACATGATCAGACCGGATCTCACTCATAATCAGAGATTAAATCCCTTTAAACTGAACCCAACTAATTCAGTCCACACGATCTGACTTAAGTAAGCCATATCATCAATTGTGCGACCCTGAGGGTTTCCTTTAATTGTCAGTAACGATAACTTACGTCATCACGATCAGTGAGGGGTATCTAGCAACACATCACTGTCTCCCGATATAAAGAAAAGAGTCTTCCAAGACTACACCCAAAACACAGCACAAGTGTGAATCCAACTCACGAAGCATACATATTTCCTTTGCCACTGGATGTTCTTATTGGACAAGCGTGTCAAGCTTGTAACTCCAATATGATGAGCATGATTAGATCAGATGAACATAGTCACCTGGGTATGGCCATACACTTTCTCAATCATCTCATCCAGGGGGCCCCTTTAGAACATCACACTCCTTAAACAAGGAGACGGCAATCCTATGTCTATCACTAGTGCCCTAACATGACTCAAGCTCACCATCCAAGATAGTCTATAATCATTATGTTTCAAATGATATCGAACTATCTCAAAACAATGACAATCATCATTTAGAAAACACAAGTGATCTCAAGTCAGAGGAAATGTGCCACTTGTCATATACAAGGATTATTCACATTGCGACAAACAATTGAATATCCTAGTAGGGTCTGTCCAGTACATCCAATGTACCCATGAGTCTACATCTTATTCCATGCTCGAAGCATCCTATAAGATCAGAACACATATTAGTCTCAATCATATCAAGGCTGTCTCATGTTCACCAAGATATATCGACTAAGGACTTATAGCATGTCAGCCTAGCTGAACAGCTTTGAGACATTATCCAAGAAGAACATATATTGCAGCAGACAATGTAGCAAACTGAATAATAACCATGCCTTTATAAACAGAAGAGTTTATTACATGATACTGATACAATCCCAAGGCCTCAAACATTAGGCTAAGGGCATACCCCAACAATCTATTTTGACGACATCCTGATTTTCAGCCGGACCCACGAAGCACACTTGGAGCATCTTTGCTCCACATTTGACCTTTTGCATAAGGAGCGCCTCTTCCTTAACATAAAAAAGTGTGCCTTCATGACCAACCGAGTCCATTTCCTGGGTTACATAGTGTCTGATGAAGGTCTTTCTGCTGACCCGGCCAAAGTGGAAGCCATCCGGCACTGGCCCGAACCCCACACCGTGTTCGAAGTCTGCAACTTTTTGGGCCTCACGGGTTTTTACCATTGTTTCATTCGGGGTTTCAGCACGATTGCAACCCCACTGACCCAACGGCTGTCCAAGGATGACTTTGAGTGGACCCCTGCCACTCAACGTGCCTTCGACGCCCTTAAGGATGCCATCACGACCGCACCTGTCTTGCGCCTCCTGGACTTCTCCGAAGTCTTTGAGGTCGCGTGCGATGCCTTCGGTATTGGGATCGGAGGTACCCTTAGCCAAGAGGGCCACCCTGTTGCCTTCTTCATTGAGAAGTTGAATGCTATCCGACAGCGTTATTCGACATACGACAAGGAGTTTAATGCCATAGTTCAGTCGCTTCGTCAGTGGAGGCACTACCTACTCCACTACGAATTTATCTTGTATAATGACCATCAAGCCTTATCCTTCCTTAGTGCCCAAAAGAAATTGGGTGTCTGCCATTCCAAGTGGGTTGAGTACTTACAGCAGTACTCCTTGAAAGTCCCTAAGGGGCGGGGTCGAAACCCTAATAGGCGCATATCAGAGGATTCTTAGCAGAAGAATCTAGGGTTTCTAAGGATCGGTTTGCATATATCTATGATCAACTTGAATAGATCGATAAAGATTCTTACCAATGCCATTTCTTGGATGGCGACTTGGAAGCAGAGAGTGATGCCGCTCTCCTCCAAAGCAGACGCACACAAGATGAGTCTCGGCTTCTTCTTGTTGCTCCTTGTGCTAGCAAGGCTCCAAGAGTCCTGATCGAATGAAAGGGAAGATGAGAAGAACTCTTGCTTGGGCGAATTTTCTTCTCTTCCTTGGCGTGAGCCTTCTTCACCACGAGAGAGCAAGCGGCGATGAGAGAGGAGGGAACGAGCGAGAATAGAGCGATCCACTTCTAACGTGGAGGCATGCACCATGTTTAGAAGTCATGCTATCCAAAAATAGCAAAAACTCAACGTGTTCAAGCGTTCAAGTCAAATGAACGATCGCAACATTCTCCTCTTTGAACCATGCGCTCACTTGATGAGCCAGTTCAATTCATTTGGTTCAAAGACTAAAATAAACCAAGCCTTGATCCAGATCACATTAAACCAAAAGGCTCAAGATCTGACCATTCATCTCTTGATGCTCTTGATCTCACCGATCTAGCATCCAATCTCTCGATCGAAGCTTACCGATCTCAAGCCCTAATCAATCAAACATGATCAGACCAGATCTCACTTACAATCAGAGATTAAATCCCTTTAAACTGAAACAAAACAATTCAGTCCACACGATCTGACATAAGTAAGCCATATCATCAAATTGTGCGACCCTAAGGGTTTCCTTTAAATGTCGGTAACGATAACTTACGTTATCACGATCAGTGAGGGGTATCTAGCAACACATCACTGTCTCCCGATATAAAGGAAAGAGTCTTCCAAGACTACACCCAAACCACAGCACAAGTGTGAATCCACTTCACTAGGCATACATGTTTCCTTTGCCACTGGATGTTCTTATTGGACAAGCGTGTCAAGCCTGTAATTCCAATATGATGAGAATGATTAGATCAGATGAAACATAGTCATCTGGGTATGGCCATACACTTTCTCAATCATCTCATCCAGGGGGCTCCTATAGAACATCACACTCCAATCAAGGAGACGGCAATCCTATATCTATCACTAGTGCCCTAACATGACTCATGTTCATTATCCAAGATAGTCTATAACCATTATGTTTCAAATGATATTGAACTACCTCAAAACAATGCCAATCATCATTTAGAAACACAAGTGATCTCAAGTCAGAGGAAATATGCCACTTGTTCGCATATAAGGATTATTCACATTGTGACAAGCAATTGAATATCCTAAGTAGGGTCTGTCCAGTACATCCAATGTACCCATGAGTCTACATCTTATTCCATGCTCGAAGCATCCTATAAGACTAGAACACATATTAGTCTCAATCATATCAAGGCTGTCTCATGTTCACCAAGATATCTCGACTAAGGACAAAACTGCATGTTAGCCAAGCTGAACAGCTTTGAGACATTATTCAGAAGTATACATATTGCAGCAGATAATGTAACAACCTGAATAACAACCATTGCCTTTATAAACATTGAATTTATACATGATACTGATATAATCCCAAGGCCTCAAACATTAGCCTTAAGGGCATACCCCAACAATCTCCCACTTGCACTTAATCTAATGGTTGAGAAATCTCAAACCCATATTATTACAGTGCTTCTCATGCTTCTGCTGCGCCAGAGGCTTTGTAAGCGGGTCTGCCAGATTGTCATCTGTATGAACCTTGCAGACTTTGATCTCGCCACGATCAATGATCTCCCGGATCAAATGAAACCTTCTCTGTATGTGCTTGGACTTCTGGTGCGACCGTGGTTCCTTTGCTTGTGCTATTGATCCAGTGTTATCACAGAAGATAACCAACGGATCTGCACTCGAAGGAACAACACCAAGTTCCTGAATGAACTTACGAATCCACACTGCCTCCTTAGATGCTTCTGAGGCTGCAACATACTCGGCTTCTGTTGTGGAATCAGCAACAATTGACTGTTTAAAACTTTTCCACACCACTGCTCCTCCATTCAAGCTAAAAACATAGCCTGATTGTGATCGGAAATCATCCTAGTCAGATTGGAACGAAGCGTCAGTATATCCTTCAATACTGAGTTCTTCCTGACCTCCATATATCAAGAACATATCTTTGGTCCCCCGAAGATATTTCAAAATGTTCTTGACCGCAATCCAGTGTGCCTTCCCTGGATTACTTTGGAATCGACTGGTCACGCTTAACCCGTAAGCGACGTCTGGGCGAGTACACAACATCGCATACATAATGGATCCAATAGCCGAAGCATAAGGCGTATTGTCCATTTCATCTTTCTCAGTCCGTGTTTGTGGACACTGACTCTTTGAAAGATTCAGACCATGTCTGACTGGAAGATATCCTCTTTTAGAATTTTCTAAATGGAATCTCTCCAGGACTTTATCGATGTAAGTACTCTGGCACAACCCGAGAAGCCTCTTAGATCTATCTCTGTAGATCTTCACACCTAATACATAGGCTGCTTCTCCTAAATCTTTCATCTGGAAATATTTTCTTAACCATGCTTTGACCGCATGTAGTTCAGGAATATCGTTTCCAATGATTAAGATATCATCGACGTAGAGGACTAGGAAAGTAATCACGCTCCCACTAAACCTCTTATATACACACGGGTCATCTTCATTCTTGATGAAACCAAATTCACAGATTGATTCATCAAAACGAATATTCCAGCTTCTTGATGCTTGTTTAAGTCCATAAATGGACTTCTTTAATTTGCATATTTTATGACGATCCGATGGATTAGTGAAACCTTCAGGTTGTGTCATATACACATCCTCTTCTAATTTTCCATTAAGGAAAGCAGTATTCACATCCATTTGCCAGATCTCATAATCATAATATGCCGCTATCGCGAGAATAATCCAAATAGACTTGAACATAGCTACAGGAGAGAAAGTTTCATCATAATCTACCCCGTAGATTTGTTTGAAACCTTTCGCAACTAGCCTGCCTTTATAGGTAACCACGTTACCATCCATGTCAATCTTCTTCTTGAAGATCCATTTACAGCCTATAGGGATTACTCCCGGAGGCGGATCAACCAAATCCCAAACTTGGTTATCTGACATGGAGTCCATCTCGGCTCGCATAGCTTCAAGCCATCTTGCTGATTCCGGTCCACCGACCGCATCCGCATAAGTGAGGGGTTCATCATCAATGATGTAGACTCTGTCATAGCGCTCAGGCTGTCGACGGATCCTTCCCGATCTTCGCGGTTCCCGTGATATCTGAGCCTCAGGTTGTTCAATAACCTGATCTACTGGCTCAGGCTCATCCAACTATGCTTGACTACTTTGTCCTTCATCTGGATTCTCATCTAGCTTTATTTCTCTCCCACTGGCTTCTTGCAGAAGAAATTCTTTCTCAAGAAAAATAGCCGTTCGAGCAACAAATACTTTGTTCTCTTTGGGATCGTAGAAACAATAACCCTTAGTTTCCTTAGGGTAACCGACAAAGATACATTTCTCAGATCTACTCTCTAGTTTCCCAGAGGCGAGCTTTTTGACATAAGCCTCGCAACCCCAGATCTTGATAAATGTCAAGCTCGGCTATTTCCCATACCATAACTCATATGGAGTCTTTGAAACGGCCTTGGATGGCACTCGGTTTAGTACCTTTGCAGCTGTTTCCAGTGCAAATCCCCAAAAGGAGTAAGGTAGAGTAGCCTGACTTATCATAGAACGAACCATATCCAGTAATGTTCTATTTCTCCTCTCGGACACACCATTCCATTGCGGTGTTCCTGGCGGAGTGAGCTGTGAGATAATCCCACACTCCTTCAGATAGTCAGTAAACTCATGACTCAAGTATTCTCCACCTCGATCTGAGCAAAGTGACTTGATATTTCGGCCTAGCTGATTTTGTACTTCTTTTTTGAACTCTTTGAACTTGTCAAAAGATTCACTCTTATGTCTCATAAGATAGACATAACCATACCTACTGAAATCATCAGTAAAGGTAATGAAGTATGAATAGCCACCTCTGGCATGTTTACTAAATGGCCCACACACATCACTGTGAATGAGGTCAAGTAAACTTGAAGCCCTTTGACCTTTGTTGGAAAAAGGAGACTTCGTCATTTTACCCATTAAACAAGCTTTGCATGTATCAAGCTCCTCATAGGAGAATGATCCCAGCAGTCTATAGTCATGCAACCGCTTAATGCACTTCATGTTAATATGGCCTAAACGACTATGCCATAGCAAGGTGCTGTCATCAGCATACTTGGCTTTCTTAACATCAATTTGTTGTATAGAACATTCCATGTCCAACATGAATAACCCATTGTTAATTGACCCAGTAGCATAAACAATATTATCAAAAGAAATGTAACACTTTGAAATCTTGCATTCAAAGGAAAACCCTTTCCTGACAAGAGCAGGAATAGAGATAATATTCTTAGTTATGCTTGGTACAAAATAACAATTGTCCAGTTCTAATACAAGACCAGATGGTAAAGAGATGTGATAAACTCCTACAGCAACAGCAGCAACCCGTGCCCCGTTTCCTACTCGTAGGTCCACCTCATGCTGTCCCACCTGTCTTCTTCTCTTGAGTTCCTGTACATTTGAACAAATGTGAACTCCACATGCAGTGTCTAACACCCATGAAATAGAAGAAGAAACCATGACTTCAGTCACGAAAATACCTGAGCCAGAAGCAAAAGAGTTGCTTCCCTTCTTATCTCCTTGGAGCGCTTTACAGTCCTTTTTCCAGTGACCTAGCTGGCCACAATGGAAACATCTGTATTCCTTCGACCGCTTTACTTTTTGCTTCAGAGCCTTGTTGTAGCTCTTGACAGGGGCTTTGCCCTTCTTCCCCTTCTTCTTGTTCCTAGAAGGAACCATGAGGACAGAGGATGAAGGCGTTCCCTTCTCACGAGACTGAGTCTGCTCAGTAGTCAAGAGCATGTTCAGTAACTCAGCTGGCGTATAGTCGATCTTGTTCATATTAAAATTAATAATGAAAGGATCGAAAGAGGCCGGGAGAGACTGCAGGATGATATCTACAACAAGCTCCTGATTGATGGTGTGTCCCAGTTTCTCTAGAGCTTCCTTGTACCCAATCATCTTGAGCACATGAGCTCCAACTGGACTCCCTTCAGTCAGTTTGCTCTGAAAGAAAAGTTTAGTCAAATTATAGCATTCAGTCCTTGCCTGTGCTGCATACAGCATCTTGAGGTTTGCTATAATTTCTATAGCAGATAAATCCTCATGCTGACGTTGCAGCTGTGGCGTCATAGACGCTAGCATAAGGCAAGCGACGTCAATGCTATCATTGACATGCTTTTCATAAGCTTCCCGAACCGCCCTTGCGGCGTTTGCAGCGGGTTGAGGCGGTATAGCCGTCTCGAGGACATACAGTTTCCTCTCAGCCTTAAGAACAATCTTAAGGTGTCCGTACCAGTCTGAGAAGTTTGGCCCAGCAAACTTCTCCCTTTCCAGTAGGGATCGCACATTGAAGGCTGTGGTGTTCGTTGCTGCAGTAATCTACAACAATGCAAGAACAGCAAGTCAGTATCAATGTTAGAATCAATTCAGGACTTAAGAATGATTCTTTTCTCACTATTTTATCTGACTGAAAAATCCAGTAAAACAGTCCGAAAGAGTGAAACTCTTTTAGTGAGATGGGATCCAGATTTCAAACTTGGTCTCCGCGTCCCGCTCAGGCGAGATAAGATGCACAGAGAGTACAAGCACTAATCTCTGGTAGGCAATCCCTGCCAATCGCCAACCCGTGCGATTCCCCTTCATCTGGGCAATCCAGCAGACCGTGCCAACTGAGTTGGTACAACACAGTCTCTGATCCCACAGATGGCTGCCTCCATATAGCTACCATATGCTCAGTATGTAGCCTACATGGTCAAGCTGACCCGACCTACTCCCTGGACCACCACGTGCTATGCTGAGCAACGAGAAGCGATAAATCCCTTCTCTGTAACACGCAGGTGTAATCTCACACCGTCTGAAGATAGATGGGCGTGCCCACTGAGTGGGTACAACACGGCCCCAACGATAGTCAGAACAGTGAGGTTTCGCGTCAGAAGGCTATCGTGCTTGATATTTAACATTAGATTTTAACGGTCCTTTTATCTTCTTACTATCATTCAAATCCTATGGTGATAGCAGAAGAATAAATCATGCAGTTACTAAATTACTGAAACAGTAAATTAAAAGCATGATGATCTTATGTGGTAAAAGCCCATTAAGCCTAAGTAAGACCTTAATTAACTTAAGTCTTCACTTGAGCTCTTCTTGGGTCTTTTGCATTTTCTCTGGCCCAACCCGGGCCCAAGCGCCCACTGCAGCTCAGGTGCACCCACCAGGTAAAATGCGCCTGTCCTAGAGTCGAACCCTAGACCTCCCACTGGTGAAGCCACTTGCTGCATGCGCCTCTGCCAAGTGTGCTCTGTGCTCATGTCTGATTAAAATACAATTTAATCTATCTAGACATGATTGACACGCAGGTCAATAACACTTTATAAATTAATTAAAATGTGATACGCAGATCACAATAAATAATTTACAATATTTAATCCAGGCTCGCAGGCCCCAGCACAGCACACATTAAATTTTGGCAGCCCACATAAGATTAAATAAACACTCATCATGTTATACAAACATCATGTGATCCAATCAAGAAAATAAAATTTTTGAAAAACCCATTGGCATCAATTTTATTTCCTTATGTGCCCTACTACCTTACAACGGTCCATTAATAGGGATCCACTCATCAGACCTAGTCAGACCCACTTCCCTTGCATGCACCAAGTCCTAACTGACTTGAGTCGACCTAATGGTCAACCATGCATGCGCTGGGCTAAACGACCCTCATGAGTTCTGGCAAGCGGGTGTGACCCCGGGCCTAACTCATGAGCGTTCACTGGTTGTCTCAACCAGACATCGCTACACGCCTGTCTGCAGTCGACCTATAGCCACCTCATGCTCGCGCATAGGTGCCATCTGGTCGACCCATCTAGGCTGTCAGATAGTCTGATCAGACTGTTGGGTCTAGACTCGAGTGATGACTTCAACCCTAATAACCCGTCTAAGTTTTTGAAGTAGGCGCTTAGATCTAATGATAGGCGCGCAAGTAAATGAGTTTTCACAAAAACTACAACATGCGCAAATGAAAAAACATCATACATGCGCCAATGAAAAACATAGATATCTAAGCATGTAGTTCACGGCATGATAATAAACCTTAGAGCTAAGCATAAGCGCAAACATGGATCACATATTAATATCAAGCAATCATATGATCATATGAAAACAAGCTCTGATACCAATTGAAAGTCCCTAAGGGGCGGGGTCGAAACCCTAATAGGCGCATATCAGAGGATTCTTAGCAGAAGAATCTAGGGTTTCTAAGGATCGGTTTGCATATATCTATGATCAACTTGAATAGATCGATAAAGATTCTTACCAATGCCATTTCTTGGATGGCGACTTGGAAGCAGAGAGTGATGCCGCTCTCCTCCAAAGCAGACGCACACAAGATGAGTCTCGGCTTCTTCTTGTTGCTCCTTGTGCTAGCAAGGCTCCAAGAGTCCTGATCAAATGAAAGGGAAGATGAGAAGAACTCTTGCTTGGGCGAATTTTCTTCTCTTCCTTGGCGTGAGCCTTCTTCACCACGAGAGAGCAAGCGGCGATGAGAGAGGAGGGAACGAGTGAGAATAGAACGATCCACTTCTAACGTGGAGGCGTGCACCATGTTTAGAAGTCATGCTATCCAAAAATAGCAAAAACTCAACGTGTTCAAGCGTTCAAGTCAAATGAACGATCGCAACATTCTCCTCTTTGAACCATGCGCTCACTTGATGAGCCAGTTCAATTCATTTGGTTCAAAGACCAAAATAAACCAAGCCTTGATCCATATCACATTAAACCAAAAGGCTCAAGATCTGACCATTCATCTCTTGATGCTCTTGATCTCACCGATCTAGCATCCAATCTCTCGATCGAAGCTTACCGATCTCAAGCCCTAATCAATCAAACATGATCAGACCATATCTCACTTATAATAAGAGATTAAATCCCTTTAAACTAAACCAAAACAATTCAGTCCACACGATCTGACATAAGTAAGCCATATCATCAAATTGTGCGACCCTAAGGGTTTCCTTTAAATGTCGGTAACGATAACTTACGTTATCACGATCAGTGAGGGGTATCTAGCAACACATCACTGTCTCCCGATATAAAGGAAAGAGTCTTCCAAGACTACACCCAAACCACAGCACAAGTGTGAATCCACTTCACTAGGCATACATGTTTCCTTTGCCACTGGATGTTCTTATTGGACAAGCGTGTCGAGCCTGTAATTCCAATATGATGAGAATGATCAGATCAGATGAACATAGTCATCCGGGTATGGCCATACACTTTCTCAATCATCTCATCCAGGGGGCCCCTATAGAACATCACACTCCTTCCAAGGAGACGGCAATCCTATATCTATCACTAGCGCCCTAACATGACTCATGCTCATTATCCAAGATAGTCTATAACCATTATGTTTCAAATGATATTGAACTACCTCAAAACAATGCCAATCATCATTTAGAAACACAAGTGATCTCAAGTCAGAGGAAGTATGCCACTTGTTTGCATATAAGGATTATTCACATTGTGACAAGCAATTGAATATCCTAAGTAGGGTCTGTCCAGTACATCCAATGTACCCATGAGTCTACATCTTATTCCATGCTCGAAGCATCCTATAAGATTAGAACACATATTAGTCTCAATCATATCAAGGCTGTCTCATGTTCACCAAGATATCTCGACTAAGGACAAAACTGCATGTCAGCCAAGCTGAACAGCTTTGAGACATTATTCAGAAGTATACATATTGCAGCAGATAATGTAACAACCTGAATAACAACCATTGCCTTTATAAACATTGAGTTTATACATGAT
This sequence comes from Costus lasius, assembly GCA_027563935.2. NCBI lineage: Eukaryota > Viridiplantae > Streptophyta > Magnoliopsida > Zingiberales > Costaceae > Costus > Costus lasius. Next base: position 54,837,035 of record CM050454.1, on the reverse strand, counting down.
ACTGATATAATCCCAAGGCCTCAAACATTAGCCTTAAGGGCATACCCCAACACTCCTTTGTGATCAACCATAAGGCGGACAAGGAAAATGTTGTTGCAGATGCCTTAAATCGAGTCCGGACCCTTCTGTGCGTAATGCGCACCTGTGTCAACACCTTTCACCATGTCAAGGAGGAATACACCACGTGTTCCGATTTCGATGCCATTTACGCTGCTTTGACCGAGTCCTTGAATCTCGAGTCCCCGTATCAGCTTTGCAAGGGCTATCTTTTCTTACCGAATCGCCTGTGTATTCCGCGCTCATCACTTCGAGATCATCTCTTGCTCGAGCTACACACAGGTGGCGTCGTCGGCCATCACGGCCGCGATAAGACCCTTGAGATAGCGGAGGAGCGCCTCTTTTGGCCTTCCCTTCGCAAGGATGTTGAGCACATTGTGTGCCATTGTGGCACATGCCAAATGCCCAAACCCCAACCCGCGAACATCGGCCTCTACACCCCTTTGCTGGTCGCTGAAGGTCCTTGGCACGACCTTAGCATGGACTTTGTCCTTGGGCTGCCCGGACTGCTTCTCGCTTTAATTCTGTCTATGTGGTTGTGGACCGATTCTCGAAAATGGCTCACTTCATTTCTTGTACACGCACTGCAGATGCGTCCCACGTGGCCCATCTTTTCTTCAAGGAGATTGTCCGCCTCCATGGCCTTCCTTCAACCATTGTGTCCGACCATGACACGCGGTTTGTGAGCCACTTCTGGTGCTCACTTTGGGCCCTCTTGGGCTCCACCCTGAAATTCTCTACCATGTTCCACCCCTAGATGGACGGGCAAACAGAGGTGGTTAACCGCAGTTTAGGTAACTTGCTCCGTTGCCATATAGGCGATCATCCATGGTCTTGGGATACGATCCTCTCCATGGCTGAATTTGTGTACAATAGTAAGGCTAATAGGTCTACGGGTCTTAGTCCATTCTAGATCGTCACGGGCCGTCAACCTCGCAAACCCATTGACCTGCATGACCTTCCCATGGAGTCCCACTTGTCCGAGCATGCATATTCCATTGCCCAGCATGTAGCTAGCTTGCATGATGAAGTTCGGCATCATATCTTTTTGAACACTTATAATGCAATGAAGGCCAACGAGCACCGTAGGCCACATCATTTTTCTGTTCGTGAGGGTGCGTATACACCCTGAGGGATTATCTAACAGGGCTCATTTTAAGTTCTAGCCATGCTACATGGGGCCCTATGTGGTGGTGCGGTGGATCGGCTCCAACGCCTAAGTTCTGTACCTACCCGAGGTCATGGGGATCCACCCCGTCTTCAACGTGGCGGACCTCCTCCCCTTCTCCGGTCCTTTGAAGGAGCTTTTGGACACCGACGAGCCTCTTCCCCCTAAATCTCTGGAGGAGAACTCTTCAAAGTGGGGGGAGGGGGGAGTTGATGCAGGAGGAGTTAATACTGAAGAAGGGGACGTATCAAATGGGAAAACACCTCCCCAGAATTTTCTGTGCACTGAACACGGGCAAGCCATGACGCCCGTCACAGGTGTGATGGCCCTAGCAAAGAACCCAAAAAGGACGCACTGGCGTGCATCCCATCACGGGCAGACCGTGTCGAGCTCAACGAGAATCGGCACACCTAATCATGGTCATGATGGAGAACACAGGCAGGCCGTGATCACCTCGGCGAAAAATAAAAAAAACTAGTGATTTCAGACGCGAACACAGTCACGGCCGTGACGAGAAGCACGGGCAAGCCGTGATGAGCTCAACGGATTCTGGAGCACCTGATCACGGCCGTGAACACCATCACAGCCAGACCGTGATCACTTTGGCACGCTCCGACAGAATTGATTATGGTCGTCAACAGAAGCACGGCCAGGTCGTGATCACCCCTAAAGACACCGTTTTTCCTCGACGACCCTATTTCGATGTGCACAACCCTCCCTACTATGTTCATCCATCCAAGGAGGACCCAAAGGAGCCCAAGAAGGTGGAAATACGGCGGTCACAACGCCCATCCCAACCACTGGACCGCTACATGGGAGTTGTTAGTCCACTATCGACCCATACCGCCGTTCTCCCACCCAAGGACCGTGCAACCCAAGCTCATGAAGGCCTAGCCTAAGATGGGCCGCATAATCATCTCAACAATACTGCCCAAGAATGCGCAACAACACTCGTAACCTAGCCCACAACATCCAACTTCTGTTGCTTCATCGCGGCATGCTCCGAACACGTCTAACCACCAAGCCATACTCTAGGATGAGGAATCAAAGGACATGCACCAGCTTCACTTTAGTTGTTAGGAGTTTGTTTTATTTTTGTCTTTAGCTGCAGCTTGACCACTTTTGGAGCTGCAAAATTTGGTAGTTAGTTGGGATTCTTGTCTCTTACTAGTTTGTCTTGTTCCCTCCCCTCTTGTTCTATAAAAGAAGAGGTTGGGCTAGTTGTTCTTCAGTTCTCTCATAGTAGTAGAGTTCTCCTAGTGAGCTGCGAGTGCCTCCAGAGTTCGGGATCGTGGTCAGTGCCTCGATTCTGATGTTGGTACGAGTCTTGATCGGCTCCTCGATGCCTCATTGTATTCCATCTTGTTTCCATTGCAAGAAGTAAATCCCACCACCACCGGTGGGTCAGGTTCGCCTGTTTTGAAATTTCCATTGTGCTTTCCTTAGTTTTCATTTTCTTCACCCACAAGCATACGTTCATTAGAGGCATGGTTGGTTTCCTGTTTCTTTGGTGTGTATCCAGCTACATAGGCACACGAGCTGAATCCTGCGCCATCGCTGCTCTTGAAGCATGCTAAGCTTAAAATTTGCTAAGAGGTTAGTGTGTAATTTCAGTAGTTTGAGTGCCGTTGATCCACTTCCGCATTTGTGTTGCCCCGATCGAGTTTGAAGCTAATTTTATTGTGTTTCTTGCTGCCTTTCCGAAGCATTTTTACTTCCATCGTCTACAGACCCTCTCCCATTTTTGTCGTGCATTGTGTAACACCTTAGAGTACGGAACTAAGGACCCTCCTACCTATCGTAGCTCCATCACCTGGCCAGTCCAAAGGACACAATGCCCATCCTACTTGACAAAACTACATGCGCCTATGATCTTAAACCAATCATAAAAATAATCCAAAAGAAATAAAATAGAGGATAGGAACAAGAAACCTACAATTTTTTCTTTCTTAAGAAAAACATGCACCACATATACATGCAACTTGCAAAAATTGAAATATGGCATGTGAACATAGAGAAAAGCATAGAAACATCGTTCGAGGCTCCCAAATCCCTCTGATACCACTATTGGGAAACCCCGGGGATATTTTATAAATTTTTCATCAAACAATACAATTGCACAGCGGAAGAATATCCATGAAACTGGCTGGTCCCAAAAACCCAGTGAAGATCGTCTTGTGCGGGGGTTGACACGATGAGAAGGAAAATACCTAGAGCAAGAGGAGGCTGATGTTGAGGTTGGCACCCAAGCGCACACCCTCTGCAGTTTCACACACACGGATGCCTCGAGTCCTCTTCTTCCACACTCAGTGCTAGCCTCGGGAAGAAGATCTAAGCCGTTGGTGTCTTCTACTTCACTTGCGCCACCTCCAAGAGATGATACGCCAAGAGGAAAGATATAAGAAGAAGGGGATCAAGCCGCCAAGCGTTCTTACACTTGCGCCTTGAGGAAGAAGTGAAGAGGTCTTGCGGCTATGGAAGACGGAAGCTTGCGCCGATGCCTTTTGCTTTCGCCCCTTCAATATTGCTCACGCCAATTCTATTGTATTTCATAAAGGGATCTCGCATACATGCTATTATATAGATGCAAGAGAGGGGTGGCAACATAAAGGGTGTGGGTGCAACACATGAAGAAGAGGGCGGCTAGGGTAAAGGGGAGGGAGTAACTAGGGTTTGGGTGAAGGGTCCCCTTCAAGGGGGAGCGAAACCCTAAAGGGCGCATGTATAATTTTGCAGCGGAAAAAGGGTTTCTAGGGATCACTAGCATGATATATGATCAACTATAGAAAAGACCGATTGCAAACATCAAGAAGGTTCATACCATCGCCATTCTTTGGATGGTGTGTTGGAAGCAAAGATCGAAAGGGATCTTCTCCCTAGTTGACGCACACAAGATGAGGAATGGCTTCTCCTTGTCGTCTTTGTGCTAGCAAAGCTTCAAGGGTCCTTTGCGTGGAGGAGATGAGATCCTTTGGTGCTTGCCGAAAAAGCCTTCCTCTACCCTCGTCGAGAGCGTTGTCACACGAGAGGGAAGAACACGTCAAGAGGTGATGAGAGGCGATAAGAGAGAACGTTCTTTTCAACGTGGAGGCGTTGCAATCCAAAAATAGCAACCCATTACTCTTAACCGTTATGCGTTCACATGAAGTGAACCGCAACTCCTCTACACCATTCGAACCTTTGAACCAAGCGCTCACATGATGAGCCGGTTCAATTGAATTTGGTTCAAGACCAAATCAGCCCAAGCAATGGTCGATCTCCTTGAACCTAAAGGTTCAAGATCTAACCGTTGATCTCTCGATGCTCTTGATCACACCGATCTAGCATCAAATCTCTCGATCGAAGCTTACCGATCTCAAGCCCTAATCAATCAAACATGATCAGACCAGATCTCACTTACAATCAGAGTTTAAACTCCTTTAAACTGAACCTAAACAATTCAGTCCACACGATCTGACTTAAGTAAGCCATATCATCAAATTGTGCGACCCTAAGGGTTTCCTTTAAATGTCGGTAACGATAACTTACGTTATCACGATCAGTGAGGGGTATCTAGCAACACATCACTGTCTCCCGATATAAAGGAAAGAGTCTTCCAAGACTACACCCAAACCACAACACAAGTGTGAATCAACTCACTAGGCATACTGTTGGGGTATGCCCTTAAGGCTAATGTTTGAGGCCTTGGGATTGTATCAGTATCATGTAATAAACTTTTATGTTTATAAAGGCAATGGTTGTTATTCAGTTTGTTGCCTTGTCTGCTGTAATAAGTGTACTTCTGAATAATGTCTCAAAGCTGTTCAGCTAGGCTGACATGCTATATGTCCTTAGTCGAAATATCTTGGTGAACATGAGACAGCCTTGATATGGTTAAGACTAACATGTGTTCTAATCTTATAGGATGCTTCGAGCATGGAATAAGATGTAGACTCATGGGTACATTGGATGTACTGGACAGACCCTACTAGGATATTCAATTGCTTGTCACAATGTGAATAATCCTTGTTTGCATCAAGTGGCACATGTCCTTTGACTTGAGATCACTTGTGTTTCTAAATGATGATTGTCATTGTTTTGAGGTGGTTTAATATCATTTGAAACATAATGATTATAGACTATCTTGGATGGTGAGCTTGAGTCAGGTTAGGGCACTAGTGATAGATAAAGGATTGCCGTCTCCTTGTTTAAGGAGTGTGATGTTCTAATGGGGCCCCCCCTGGATGAGATGATTGAGAAAGTGTATGGCCATACCCAGGTGACTGTGTTCATCTGATCTAATCATGCTCATCATATTGGAGTTACAGGCTTGACACGCTTGTCCAATAAGAACATCCAGTGGCAAAGGACACATGCATGCCTAGTGAAATGGATTCACTCTTGAGCTATGGTTTGGGTGTAGTCTTGGAAGACTCTTTCCTTTATATCGGGAGACAGTGATGTGTTGCTAGATACCCCTCACTGATCGTGATAACGTAAGTTATCGTTACCGACATTTAAAGGAAACCCTCAGGGTCGCACAATTTGATGATATGGCTTACTTAAGTCAGATCGTGTGGACTGAATTGTTTCGGTTCAGTTTAAGGGGATTTAAACTCTGATTGTAAGTGAGATCTAGTCTGATCATGTTTGATTGATTAGGGCTTGAGATCGGTAAGCTTCGATCGAGAGTGTTGATGCTAGATCGATCAGATCAGGAGCATCAGAAGATGAATGGTCAGATCTAGGACCTTAGGGTTTAATTCGATCTTGACTTAATGCTTGGGCTAATTCGGTTTGGTCATTGAACCAAAGACCTTGAACCGGCTCATGATTGAGTGCTTGGTTCAATGTGAATAAGTGAGTTTTGAATAGTTCAACGCAAAACGTTTTGGAATTAAAGACTTTCTATAATTGGAAAGTCGGTTTTTCAAGTGAAAAACGTCTCCACGTTTTGGCTGAACGTCTCGACTTCGTGTGGATCGTTGTCTCACTTCTTCCTCTCGCGGACTCTCGGGTGTAGAGAAGAGAACTCACGCCGAAGTCTAGTGGAGAAAGCCGAGCAAGTCTTTCATCACCCCGACAAGCGATCAAAGACACTTTGGTGCCTTGCTAGCACAAGGAGCGATCGAAGTGTAGGCCTTCTTCCTCTTGTGTGCGATTCCTTTGGAGAAGAAGCAATCGAGTCTTTGCTTCCAAGGCATCATCTAAACTATGGCATCGGTATGACCCTTTGTTGATTTTAGCAACCTTTCATCTAGTTGATTATATATCATATCAAAGTGTGTACTTTCTCTTGATAATATTGTTTATGCTACTGGTTCAATTAACAATGGGTTATTCATGTTGGACATGGAAAATTCTATACAAAACATTGATAATAAGAAAGCCAAGTATGCTGATGACAGCACCTTGTTATGGCATAGTCGTTTAGGCCATATTAACAAGAAGCGCATTAAGCGGTTGCATGATCATGGACTGCTGGGATCATTCTCCTATGAGGAGATTGATACATGCAAAGCTTGTTTGATGGGTAAAATGACGAAGTCACCTTTTCCTCACAAAGGTCAAAGGGCTTCAGGTTTACTTGACCTAATACACAGCGATGTGTGTGGGCCATTTAGTAAACATGCCAGAGGTGGCTATCAGTACTTCATTACCTTTACTGATGATTTCAATAGATATGGATATGTCTATTTAATGAGACATAAAAGTAAATCTTTTGACAAGTTCAAAGAGTTCAAAAATGAAGTACAGAATCAGCTAGGCCGAAATATCAAGGCACTTCGTTCTGATCGAGGTGGAGAATACTTGAGTCATGCGTTTACTAACTATCTAAAAGAGTGTGGGATTATCTCACAGCTAACTCCGCCAGGAACACCGCAGTGGAATGGTGTGTCCGAGAGGAGAAATAGAACGTTACTTGATATGGTTCGTTCTATGATGAGTCAGGCTACTCTACCTTACTCCTTTTGGGGATTTGCACTGGAAACAGCTGCAAAGGTACTAAACCGAGTGCCATCCAAGGCAGTTTCAAAGACGCCATATGAGTTATGGTATGGGAAACAGCCTAGCTTGACATTTATTAAGATCTGGGGTTGCGAGGCTTATGTCAAAAAGCTCACCTCTGGGAAACTGGAGAGCAGATCTGACAAATGTATCTTTGTCGGTTACTCTAAGGAAACTAAGGGTTATTATTTCTACGATCCCAAAGAGAACAAGGTATTTGTTGCTCGGACGGCTATTTTTCTTGAGAAGGAATTTCTTCTGCAAGAAGCCAGTGGGAGAGAAATAAAACTGGATGAGAATCCAGAAGAAGGACAAAGTGCTCAAGCAGAGTTGGATGAGCCTAAGCCGGTAGAACAGGTTATTGAACAACCTGAGGCTCAGATATCACGGGAACCGCGTAGATCGGGAAGGATCCGTCAACAGCCTGAGCGCTATGACGGAGTCTACATCATTGATAATGATGAACCCCTCACTTATGCGGATGCGGTCAGTGGACCGGAGTCAGCTAGATGGCTTGAAGCTATGCGAGCCGAGATGGACTCCATGTCAGATAACCAAGTCTGGGATTTGGTTGATCCGCCTCTGGGAGTAATCCCTATAGGCTGTAAATGGATCTTCAAGAAGAAGATTGACATGGATGGTAACGTAGTTACCTATAAAGGCAGGCTAGTTGCGAAGGGTTTCAAACAAATCTACGGGATAGATTATGATGAAACTTTCTCACCTGTAGCCATGTTTAAGTCTATTCGGATTCTTTTCGCGATAGCTGCATATTACGATTATGAGATCTGGCAGATGGATGTGAAGACGTCTTTCCTTAATGGAAATCTGGATGAGGATGTGTATATGACACAACCAGAAGGTTTCACTAATCCATCAGATCGTCATAAAATATGCAAGTTAAAGAAGTCCATTTATGGACTGAAACAAGCATCTAGAAGCTGGAATATTCGTTTTGATGAATCAATCTCTAAGTTTGGTTTCATCAAGAACGAAGATGACCCGTGTGTATATAAGAGGTTTAGTGGGAGCGTGATTACTTTCCTAGTCCTCTACGTCGATGACATCTTAATCATTGGAAACGATATTCCTGAACTGCATGCTGTTAAAGCATGGTTAGGAAAATGTTTTCAAATGAAAGATCTAGGAGAAGCAGCCTATGTGTTAGGTGTGAAGATCTACAGAGATAGATCTAAGAGGCTTCTCGGGCTATGCCAGAGTACTTACATCGATAAAGTCCTGGAAAGATTTCATTTAGAGAATTCTAAAAGGGGATATCTTCCAGTCAGACATGGTCTGAATCTTTCGAAGAGTCAGTGTCCACAAACACAGACTGAGAAAGATGAAATGGACAATACGCCTTATGCTTCGGCTATTGGGTCCATTATGTATGCGATGTTGTGTACTCGCCCAGACGTCGCTTACGGGTTAAGCGTGACCAGTCGATTCCAAAGTAATCCAGGTCAGGCACACTGGATTGCAGTCAAGAACATTTTGAAATATCTGCGGAGGACCAAAGATATGTTCTTGATGTATGGTGGTCAGGAAGAACTCAGTATTGAAGGATATACTGACACTTCGTTCCAGTCTGACCAGGATGATTTCCGATCGCAATCAGGCTATGTATTTAGCTTGAATGGAGGAGCAGTGGTGTGGAAGAGTTTCAAACAGTCTACTGTTGCTGATTCCACAACAGAAGCCGAGTATGTTGCAGCCTCGGAAGCATCCAAGGAGGCAGTGTGGATTCGTAAGTTCATTCAGGAACTTGGTGTTGTTCCTTCGAGTGCAGATCCTTTGGTTATCTTCTGTGATAACACTGGAGCAATTGCACAAGCAAAGGAACCACGGTCGCACCAGAAGTCCAAGCACATACAGAGACGGTTTCACTTGATCCGGGAGATCTTTGATATTGGCGAGATCAAAATCTGCAAGGTACATACAGATGACAATCTGGCTGACCCGCTTACCAAGCCTCTGGCGCAGCAGAAGCATGAGAAGCACTGTAATAATATGGGTTTGAGATTTCTCAACCATTAGATTAAGTGCAAGTGGGAGATTGTTGGGGTATGCCCTTAAGGCTAATGTTTGAGGCCTTGGGATTGTATCAGTATCATGTAATAAACTTTTATGTTTATAAAGGCAATGGTTGTTATTCAGTTTGTTGCCTTGTCTGCTGTAATAAGTGTACTTCTGAATAATGTCTCAAAGCTGTTCAGCTAGGCTGACATGCTATATGTCCTTAGTCGAAATATCTTGGTGAACATGAGACAGCCTTGATATGGTTAAGACTAATATGTGTTCTAATCTTATAGGATGCTTCGAGCATGGAATAAGATGTAGACTCATGGGTACATTGGATGTACTGGACAGACCCTACTAGGATATTCAATTGCTTGTTACAATGTGAATAATCCTTGTTTGCATCAAGTGGCACATGTCCTTTGACTTGAGATCACTTGTGTTTCTAAATGATGATTGTCATTGTTTTGAGGTGGTTTAATATCATTTGAAACATAATGATTATAGACTATCTTGGATGGTGAGCTTGAGTCAGGTTAGGGCACTAGTGATAGATAAAGGATTGCCGTCTCCTTGTTTAAGGAGTGTGATGTTCTAATGGGGCCCCCCCTGGATGAGATGATTGAGAAAGTGTATGGCCATACCCAGGTGACTGTGTTCATCTGATCTAATCATGCTCATCATATTGGAGTTACAGGCTTGACACGCTTGTCCAATAAGAACATCCAGTGGCAAAGGACACATGCATGCCTAGTGAAATGGATTCACTCTTGAGCTGTGGTTTGGGTGTAGTCTTGGAAGACTCTTTCCTTTATATCGGGAGACAGTGATGTGTTGCTAGATACCCCTCACTGATCGTGATAACGTAAGTTATCGTTACCGACATTTAAAGGAAACCCTCAGGGTCGCACAATTTGATGATATGGCTTACTTAAGTCAGATCGTGTGGACTGAATTGTTTCGGTTCAGTTTAAAGGGATTTAAACTCTAATTGTAAGTGAGATCTAGTCTGATCATGTTTGATTGATTAGGGCTTGAGATCGGTAAGCTTCGATCGAGAGTGTTGATGCTAGATCGATCAGATCAGGAGCATCAGAAGATGAATGGTCAGATCTAGGACCTTAGGGTTTAATTCGATCTTGACTTAATGCTTGGGCTAATTCGGTTTGGTCATTGAACCAAAGACCTTGAACCGGCTCATGATTGAGCGCTTGGTTCAATGTGAATAAGTGAGTTTCGAATAGTTCAACGCAAAACGTTTTGGAATTAAAGACTTTCTATAATTGGAAAGTCGGTTTTTCAAGTGTAAAAACGTCTCCACGTTTTGGCTGAACGTCTCCACTTCGTGTGGGTCGTTGTCTCACTTCTTCCTCGCGCGGACTCTCGGGTGTAGAGAAGAGAACTCACGCCGAAGTCTAGTGGAGAAAGCCGAGCAAGTCTTTCATCACCCCGACAAGCGATCAAAGACACTTTGGTGCCTTGCTAGCACAAGGAGCGATCGAAGTGTAGGCCTTCTTCCTCTTGTGTGCGATTCCTTTGGAGAAGAAGCAATCGAGTCTTTGCTTCCAAGGCATCATCTAAACTATGGCATCGGTATGACCCTATGTTGATTTTAGCAACCTTTCATCTAGTTGATTATATATCATACATGCGATTCTTGAATCCCTAATTTCCGCCATGCAAAGGTTTCGGTTATGCATGTTTAGGGTTCTCGCCCCCCTCTCGAAAGGGGTTTCTTCAGATCTATCTCTGTAGATCTTCACACCTAATACATAGGCTGCTTCTCCTAAATCTTTCATCTGGAAACATTTTCTTAACCATGCTTTGACAGCATGTAGTTCAGGAATATCGTTTCCAATGATCAAGATATCATCGACGTAGAGGACTAGGAAAGTAATCACGCTCCCACTAAACCTCTTATATACACACGGGTCATCTTCATTTTTGATGAAACCAAATTCACAGATTGATTCATCAAAACGAATATTCCAGCTTCTTGATGCTTGTTTAAGTCCATAAATGGACTTCTTTAATTTGCATATTCTATGACGATCAGATGGATTGGTGAAACCTTCAGGTTGTGTCATATACACATCCTCTTCTAGTTTTCCATTAAGGAAAGCGGTCTTCACATCCATTTGCCAGATCTCATAATCATAATATGCTGCTATCGCAAGAATAATCCGAATAGACTTGAACATGGCTACAGGAGAGAAAGTTTCATCATAATCTATCCCGTAGATTTGTTTGAAACCTTTCGCAACTAGCCTGCCTTTATAGGTAACCACGTTACCATCCTGGTCAACCTTCTTTTTGAAGATCCACTTACAGCCTATAGGGATTACTCCCGGAGGCGGATCAACCAAATCCCAGACTTGGTTATCTGACATGGAGTCCATCTCGGCTCGCATAGCTTCAAGCCATCTTGCTGATTCCGGTCCACTGACCGCATCCGCATAAGTGAGGGGTTCATCATCAATGATGTAGACTCCGTCATAGCGTTCAGGCTGTCGACGGATCCTTCCCGATCTACGCGGTTCCCGTGATATCTGAGCCTCAGGTTGAACATCAACCTGTTCTATTGGCTCAGGCTCATCCAACTGAGTTTGACTACTTTGTCCTTCTTCTGGATTCTCATCCAGCTTTATTTCTCTCCCTCTGGCCTCTTGCAGAAGAAATTCTTTCTCAAGAAAAATAGCCGTTCGAGCAACAAATACTTTGTTCTCTTTGCATCGTAGAAATAATAACCCTTAGTTTCCTTAGGGTAACCGACAAAGATACATTTATCAGATCTGCTCTCCAGTTTCCCAGAGGCGAGCTTTTTGACATAAGCTTCGCAACCCCAGATCTTAATAAATGTCAAGCTCGGCTGTTTCCCATATCATAACTCATACGGAGTCTTTGAAACGGCCTTGGATGGCACTCGGTTTAGTACCTTTGCAGCTGTTTCCAGTGCAAATCCCCAAAAGGAGTAAGGTAGAGTAGCCTGACTCATCATAGAACGAACCATATCCAGTAAGGTTCTATTTCTCCTCTCGGACACACCATTCCATTGCGGTGTTCATGGCGGAGTGAGCTGTGAGATAATCCCACACTCCTTCAGATAGTCAATAAACTCATGACTCAAGTATTCTCCACCTCGATCCGATCGAAGTGCCTTGATATTTCGGCCGAGCTGATTCTGTACTTCATTTTTGAACTCTTTGAACTTGTCAAATGATTCACTCTTATGTCTCATAAGATAGACATAGCCATATCTACTGAAATCATCAGTAAAGGTAATGAAGTATGAATAGCCACCTCTGGCATGTTTACTAAATGGCCCACACACATCACTGTGAATGAGGTCAAGTAAACCTGAAGCCCTTTGACCTTTATTAGAAAAAGGAGACTTCGTCATTTTACCCATTAAACAAGCTTTGCATGTATCCAGCTCCTCATAGGAGAATGATCCCAGCAGTCCTTGGTCATGCAACCGCTTAATGCGCTTCTTGTTAATATGGCCTAAACGACTATACCATAGCAAGGTGCTGTCATCAGCATACTTGGCTTTCTTAATATCAAATTGTTGTATAGAACATTCCATGTCCAACATGAATAACCTATTATTAATCGACCCGGTAGCATAAACAATATTATCAAAAGAAATATAACACTTTGAAGTTTTGCATTCAAAGGAAAACCCTTTCCTGACAAGAGCAGGAATAGAGATAATATTCTTAGTTATGCTCGGTACAAAATAACAATTGTCAAGTTCTAATACAAGACCAGATGGTAAAGAGATGTGATATTCTCCTACAGCAACAGCAGCAACCCGTGCCCCGTTTCCTACTCGTAGGTCCACCTCATGCTATCCCACCTGTCTTCTTCTCTTGAGTTCCTGTACATTTGAACAAATGTGAACTCCACATGCAGTGTCCAACACCCATGAAATAGAAGAAGAAGATACCATGACTTCAGTCATGAAAATACCTGAGCCAGAAGCGAAAGGCTTGCTTCCCTTCTTGTCTCCTTGGAGCGCTTTATAGTCCTTTTTCCAGTGACCCAGCTGGCCACAATGGAAACATCTGTATTCCTTCGACCGCTTTATCTTTTGTTTTAGAGCCTTGTTGTAGCTTTTGATAGGGGCTTTGCCCTTCTTCCCCTTCTTCTTGTTCCTAGAAGGAACCATTAGGACAGAGGATGAAGGCTTTCCCTTCTCAAGAGTCTGCTCTGTAGTACTGAGCATGTTCAGTAACTCCGCCGGCGTACAGTCGATTTTGTTCATATTAAAATTAATAATGAATGAATCGAAAGAGGCCGGGAGAGACTGCAGGATGATTTCTACAACAAGCTCCTGATTGATGGTGTGTCCCAGTTTCTCTAGAGCCTCTTTGTACCCAATCATCTTGAGTACGTGAGCTCCCACTGGACTCCCTTCAGTCAGTTTGCTCTGAAAGAAAAGTTTAGTCAAGTTATAGCGTTCAGTCCTTGCCTGTGCAGCATACAACATCTTGAGATTTGCTATAATTTCAATAGCAGATAAATCCTCATGCTGACGCTGCAGCTGTGGCGTCATAGACGCAAGCATAAGGCAAGCGACATCAATGCTATCATTGACATGCTTCTCATAAGCTTCCCGAACCGCCCTTGCGGCGTTCGCAGCGGGTTGAGGCGGTATTGCCGTCTCGAGGACATATAGCTTCCTCTAAGCCTTAAGAACAATCTTAAGGTGTCCGTACCAGTCTGAGAAGTTTGGTCCAGCAAACTTCTCCCTTTCCAGTAGGGATCGCACATTGAAATTTGTGGTGTTCGTTGCTGCAGGAATCTACAACATTGCAAGAACAGCAAGGTCAGTATCAATGTTAGAATCAATCCAGGACTTAAGAATGATTATTTTCTCACTATTTTATCTGGCTGAAAAATCCAGCAAAACAGCCCGAAAGAGTAAAACTCTTTTAGTGAGATGGGATCCAGATTTCATACTTGGTCTCCGCGTCCCGTTCAGGCGAGATAAGATGCACAGAGAGTACAAGCACTAATCTCTGGTAGGCAATCCCTGCCAATCGCCAACCCGTGCGATTCCCCTTCATCTGGGCAATCCAGCAGACTGTGCCAACTGAGTTGGTACAACACAGTCTCTGATCCCACAGATGGCTGCCTCCATATAGCTACCATATGCTCAATATGTAGCCTACATGGTCAAGCTGACCCGACCTACTCCCTGGACCACCACGTGCTATGCTGAGCAACGAGAAGCGATAAATCCCTTCTCTGTAACACGCAGGTGTAATCACACACCGTCTGAAGATAGATGGGCGTGCCCACTGAGTGGGTACAACACGGCCCCAACGATAGTCAGAACAGTGAGGTTTCGCGTCAGAAGGCTATCGTGCTTGATATTTAACGTTGGATTTTAACGGTCCTTTTATCTTCTTACTATCATGCAAATCCTATGGTGATAGTAGAAGAATAAATCATGCAGTTACTAAATTACTTAAACAGTAAATTGAAAGCATGATTATCTTATGTGGTAAAAGCCCATTAAGCCTAAGTAAGACCCTAATTTCACTTAAGTCTTCACTTGAGCTCTTCATGGGTCTTTTGAAACTCCATCTCGCCCAAGCGCCCTCTGCAGCTCAGATGCGTCCACCAGGTAAAATGCGCCTGTCCTAGAGTCGAACTCTAGACCTCCCACCTGGTCAAGCCACTTGCTGCAAGCGCTTCTGCCATGTGTGCTTTGTGCTCATGTCTGATTAAATTATATTTTAATCTATCTAGACATGATTGAATCGCAGGTCAATTACACTTTATAAATTAATTAAAATGTGATGCGCAGATCACAATAAATAATTTACAAAAAATAATCCAGGCACGGAGGCCCCAGCACAGCACACATTAAATTTTGGGCAGCCCACATAAGATTAAATAAACACTCAATCATGTTATACAAACATCATGTGATCCATTCAAGAAAATAAAATTTTCAAAAATCCCATTGGCATCAATTTTATTTCCTTATGTGCCCTACTACCTTACAACAGTCCATTAATAGGGATCCACTCATCAGACCTAGTCAGACCCACTGCCCTTGCATGCACCAAGTCATAACCGACTTGAGTTGACCTCATGGTCATCAATGCATGCGTTAAGGGCTGAACGTCCTTCATGAGTTCTGGCAAGCAGGTGTGACCCCGGGCCTTAATCATGAGCGTTCATAGGTTGCCTCCATCAGACATCGCTACACGCCTTTCTGCAGTCGACCTATAGCCACCTCATGCTTGCGCATAGGTGCCATCTGGTCGACCCATCTAGGCTGTCAGATAGTCTGATCAGACTGTTGGGTCTAGACAGGACCACGACTTCAACCCTAATAACCCGTCTAAGTTTTTCAAGTAGGCGCTTATAGATCTAGTGGATGCGCGCAAGATAAGTTTTGTTTTGACAAAAATCTCTAACATGCGCTAACAAGTAAACATCATGCATGTAGTATTTTCGCATGATGATAACCTTAGATCTATTCATAAGCGCAAACAAGGATCACAATAAGCAATCATATGATTCATACATGAACTCGGCTCTGATACCAATTGAAAGTTTCTAAAGGGGGGAAAACCCTAATAGGCGCATATGTATAATTTATCGCAAAGCGGAAGCTAGGGTTTCTAAGATCGCATGCATGAACATAAGATCAACTTGTTAAAAGATTGCAAAGATCAACAAGGGATCATACCATAGCCATTGCTTGGATGGTGCCTTGGAAGCTAGAGGGCAATGTGGCTCTCCTCCAAAGGTGCCGCACACAAGATGAGAAATGGCTTTCTCCTTGTCGTTCCTTGTGCTAGCAAGGATCTCCAAGTCTCCTGATCGCTTGAAGGGAAGATGAGATGATCTCTTGGCTAGGCCGAATCCTCCTTGAGCGTCAAGACTCACCACACGAGAGGAGAGAGGTGACAAGAGGAAGATGCGAGCGAGAATAGAGCAATGCTCTCGAACGTGAGGCATGTTTTCTATTTTGGAAACATAACTTCCAAAAATAGTAAACCCTCAATGTGTTCAAGCGTTCACGCCAAGTGAACAAGTCGCAACATTCTCCTCTTTGAACCAAGCGTTCACTTGATGAACCGGTTCAATCTCATTTGGTTTAAAGACCAAATCAAACCAAGCATGGGTCTAGATCATATTAAACCATAAGGCTCAAGATATAACCATTCATCTCTTGATGCTCTTGATCTCATCGATCTAGCATCAATTATCTCGATCGAAGCTTACCGATCTCAAGCCCTAATCAATCAAACATGATCAGACCAGATCTCACTTACAATCAGAGTTTAAATCCCATTAAACTGAACCAAAACAATTCAGTCCACACGATCTGACATAAGTAAGTCATATCATCAAATTGTGCGACCCTAAGGGTTTCCTTTAAATGTCGGTAACGATAACTTACGTTATCATGATCAGTGAGGGGTATCTAGCAACACATCACTGTCTCCCGATATAGAGGAAAGAGTCTTCCAAGACTACACCCAAACCACAGCACAAGTGTGAACCCAAGTCACTTGACATATGTGTTTCCTTTGCCACTGGATGTTCTTATTGGACAAGCGTGTCAAGCCTGTAATTCCAATATGATGAGAATGATTAGATCAGATGAACATAGTCATCTGGGTATGGCCATACACTTTCTCAATCATCTCATCCAGGGGGCCCCTTCAGAACATCACACTCCAACAAGGAGACGGCAATCCTATATCTATCACTAGTGCCCTAACATGACTCATGCTCATTATCCAAGATAGTCTATAACCATTATGTTTCAAATGATATTGAACTACCTCAAAACAATGCCAATCATCATTTAGAAACAGAAGTGATCTCAAGTCAGAGGAAGTATGCCACTTGTTTGCATATCAGGATTATTCACATTGTGACAAGCAATTGAATATCCTAATTAGGGTCAGTCCAGTACATCCAATGTACCCATGAGTCTACATCTTATTCCATGCTCGAAGCATCCTATAAGATTAGAACACATATTAGTCTCAATCATATCAAGGCTGTCTCATGTTCACCAAGATATCTCGACTAAGGACAATACTGCATGTCAGCCAAGCTAAACACCATTGAAACATTATTCAGAAGTATACATATTGCAGCAGATAATGTAACAACCTGAATAACAACCATTGCCTTTATAAACATAGAGTTTATACATGATACTGATAACAACCCAAGGCCTCAAACATTAGCCTTAAGGGCATACCCCAACATTAACTTTACTAGGCTATCTCTAAATAATCGTTCCACTATGTGAATTGACAGTAGAAACACTCTACCCAAGAGTATGGCTCCTAATGGGGGTTTGTGGTCGTAGCTTGATGATTTAACAATATATGTGTTTGAAAGTATTTTTTTTATGATATTGTATTTTTACTATTGTGATATGTGACATGTAGTGGTAGTAGATTAATTATTTGCTTATCTTCTATTTGGTGTATGACAATATGCTATTATGGTTTCTACTTAGCCTTCTACTAACTCCATTTATTTTGCCTGCAGGTTCAAGTACAACTTGTGCTATAAATTGATATATAACAATAAAGACTACCCAAAGCTTTAGGTATTTTGTTTTTATGATAGGGTGGTTAGGTATATTGTAATTTGACTTTACACATATATGGGCTTATGATTGCCTTATAATTTTGGATATTGAATTTATGTTTTGAGTTATGGCTCGATCATACTGATTTTTTTAGCTTTTGTTATCAAATTGATTAGTTTTGGTTTTGGTTTGTGATACTTGTGAATATTGTAAACTTATGTTAGATATATGTATTTGAGGTAGATATATATGTTGATGTTTGAGTTATATTGTAGAGATCTTATTGTTGATTGTAAACATACTATTGATTTATGAAATTATAAATTAATAGGAAATTGCTACACCTCGAGGGGTAAATTTATCTGCTGAGTTTTTTAGTTGATACTGTCTCGGGGTGTGACATTTGTCTTTAATGAAGATGTTCCCATCTTGGGTACAAATATTTTTGCCTTTAATATTGATGCATTATTTTTTAATAGATATTTAACCTAAATTATTGCGAAGAAGAAGTAACTTAGGTCTATATAAGTTCATATCTCTCTCACATACATTTTTTTAGTTAAGATTGCTTTTTGTTTTCTATGAAAGTATTATCCCATTTTTTTTCTTTTTCTTCCTCCTATTTTTTTTTCGTTAAATGAGTTTCAATCAGCTCCTTCATTGCTATTTTGTAAAAGAGGGACACTGGTTGTATTTTGGATGGCAGCGGGTAGGGTACTCGCTTTTTTCCCACTACCCATACTCGAACCCAAGTAACATATCTATTACCCATAACAGATTAACTACCCGATTTTTTTTCAACCCTCTACCCGAACCCTACCCATTTAAACTTATATCTACCCGGTAACTACTCGCTGCCCATTTCTCTACCCTACTAAATCCTAACCTAATAGGACACCCGCTCACGTTGCCGATACCTTGATCCTTGCAACCCCTGCTCCCACTTTTTCGGTGACCTAGCCCTCACCTCTAGCCCTCGCCACCCTTGCTCCCTCCTTGCCGCTGACCTCACGCTCGCCGGCTTGCAGCCTCGCCCCCTCACTGCCTCGCCTCGTAGCCTCACCTTGCCTCACATTGCCACTTCGCTACCTCGCCACCTTCGCAGCCTCACCTCGCCACTTCGTTACCTCACCTTTGCCGCTTCGCAACCTCGCCTCGCCATCTTTGACGTCCTCAAGTTATCATGGTGATCGTCGGCAAAGCAGCAGCAAAATTGAGCTGTGAAGAAGTAGTGAAATCAGGTAGAAGCAGCGGCGAAATCGGAAATAGGGTTTTTGAGAGGCGAGGCAGTGAGAGTCGAATTTGATTCGATCTAGTAAGTGATAATAGAGTTAGTAATAGGGTTAAATGTTAATGGGTTTAGGGTTAGTGGATTATAAGGTTAGTAAGCAAAAGTTATATTATATATAAATATATATATATATATATATATATATATATATATATATATTTGAACACAATTCTAGCTTCCCTAATTTAGCTTAGTTGGTTAGTCATCCCTAATCCTTGCTCGCACCATCTATAAATTTATTTAAAAATATATTTATTTGACCTAATCATATCACAAGAAAAATAAATTGTGTTAGTTTTTAAAGAAAAGAAAAGGATGCAATTATTGGCGAATGGAAATTATTTCTTTTTTATCACCAACCGAAGCCAAGTTCGAACTTCGTGTAAACCTTCTCCCGACCTCTCATTTTCTCCTCACTATCCACCACTCACAACTCCTTGTTTTTTCCTACTACAATTATTCTCGGCCGCCTCTCTTAGTAATTTTATCAAACATGTCGTGCTCGAACCTCGCCACAATGTGGGTTTCCGCGAGGCCTTCCGACCTCGACCACCTCTCCTCACGCGCCGTCCTCGCCCCTTCCCGTCTTCTCTCCCCCGCCCCCGGAGCTGCCTCCTCCTCGCGCTTGCCTTCCTCCACTGCCGTCCACTGTGGCCTCCGCGAGCTGCGGGAACGTATCGATTCTGTCAAGAACACTCAGAAGATCACGGAGGCCATGAAGCTGGTGGCCGCCGCCAAGGTTCGCCGCGCACAGGAGGCCGTTGTCAGTGGTCGCCCCTTCTCAGAGACTCTCGTCGAGGTGTTATACAACATCAACGAGCAATTGCAAACAGAGGATGTGGATGTGCCCCTCACCCGCGTCCGCCCCGTCCGTAAGATTGCCCTAGTGGTGGTCACCGGCGATCGCGGCCTCTGCGGTGGCTTTAATAACAGCATCATCAAGAAGGCGGAGCAGCGAATCGCCGAGCTATCCGCCCTCGGCATCGCCTACACCGTCATAAGCGTGGGGAAGAAGGGTAATGGCTATTTCCAGCGCCGCCCCTACATCCCTGTAGATCGTTTCCTCGAGGCGGGCAACCTACCCACAACCAAGGAAGCGCAGGCCATTGCGGATGACGTCTTCTCCCTCTTCGTCAGCGAGGAGGTCGACAAGGTGGAGCTTCTCTACACCAAGTTCGTCTCCCTCGTGAAGTCCGACCCCGTCATTCACACCCTCCTCCCACTCTCCCCCAAGGGTGAGATCTGCGACGTGAACGGCGTCTGCGTTGATGCCGCCGAGGACGAGCTCTTCCGGCTCACCACCAAGGAGGGTAAGCTCACGGTGGAGAGGGAGACGGTGCGCACCCCGACCCCTACATTCTCCCCAATCCTGCAGTTCGAGCAGGACCCTGTGCAGATCCTGGACGCCCTGCTGCCGCTGTATCTCAACAGCCAGATTCTGAGGGCCCTGCAGGAGTCGCTAGCCAGCGAGCTTGCGGCTAGAATGACTGCCATGAGCAACGCCACTGACAATGCCGTGGAGCTGAAGAGGACACTCTCCATTGCCTACAATCGGCAGCGACAGGCCAAGATCACTGGGGAGTTATTGGAGATCGTTGCGGGTGCTGACGCCCTTGCATAATCAATCTGTTCCATGACTCCAAATTTCTCTCGCTCAACCCTTCCGGCCACATGCATCGGTTGTAAGTTATAGTTTTGGTAAATGCTGCTTGATTCATTTCCATCCGCTTGTGTTCTTCTGTATGATAGAATACATCAAAAATACTTCTACTGCTGCAAATATTATGAGGAAGATACTATTGGATTATCATCGAATATAACAATATTGTTCCCGTTGCTAATTATCATGTTGGGTCTTTTTGTCCAAATTGAAGATAAAAAATGTAGAATTTGTTTGAGTGCTCTAGATGCTCTTCAAAATTTTGTCCGCTAATCAATCCAAAATTTTTTACTCAAATCGCAACCCATAAGCTTCTTCTCTAGGGAACTAGATATCGTATCCTTATATTACACTGCAATCTTTCTACTCAAGTTTCTTCTGAATCTTATTTCCCAAGGACAGTGAGAATGATGTGCCTTATCCTCTCTCAATTCATGAAATATAATGCCTGTTAGATCACATTACTACTCCTGGGACACCACTGTTCTAAATAAAGCTCCCTATTAAATACATAAACTTTGCAAGAATCATTTATAGAGCTAACAGCTGAGATAAGTGTACTTTATTTAAAAATTAATTATATACGACCTTAAAATGACTGGGGCTATTATGCTAATGATTTCTTTGATGTTAGCAAACACTGCACACGCTACTACATTTGATACGACCTTATCAGGGGCTAGTTATGAGACAAGTGAATGATCTCCATGAGTTGCCCCCCCCTCTCGAAAGTGTGACAAAGCTCTTCTATTTTGGGTTGAGGATCAAAAGTATTTTTCTTTTCTTTATGAAAGCATTAAGTCTTCATGTAGGTCAAATGATGTATAAACAAGACAATTTTCATGTGGGAGATGCAAAAAGTTCAATTTTCTCTACTGAGTACAGCAAGACTTATCGTTTTTTGATAATTTTGTAAGCATATCCAATTCAGGTGGGACTTTGTCTACTCTCATATATTTTCTCTTACATCTTTTCAGAATCTTTCTTGGGAACATATTCATTATCTGAGCAGTGGTTTGTTTTTTCTTAGTCACATACAGGAAGTTTTGGTTTCCCCTTCCTCTCCTTTCTCTAGCATTCAATTAGTGAAGCAATAGCTATTTTGGGTTCAGGATCAAAAGTAGTTTTCTTTTCTTTATGAAAGCATTAAGTCTTCATGTAGGTCAAATGATGTATAAACAAGACAATTTTCATGTGGGAGATGCATAAGTTCAATGCCTAAGTTAGTGAAGTTAGGGTTTTAGCTTTCTGTCCGATTTGGGTAGAAAGCAAATGAATAGTTTAATGCCTATGTTTTCCTCTTACTTTCTCTCCTAAACTATTCGTCCGTTCAAGTAAACAAGTCTATATTCTATTCCTTTCTACTTTCTTTTCTTTTCTTCTAACTTTCTCCTTAAGTAAATAAGCCCTTACTATACCTTGAGAAGAGGATAAATGAGTAATGTAGAAAGAACTAGGCTGACATGATTACAATAATTTTAATATAAGTGATAATAGCCCATACAATTAGGTCAACATCCAAGTGTTAGTTAGATAGCCTAGAACATGCTTAACTTTTTTTTTTATTTAATTACATTATATGTGCATCCACGCGAACTCACATGTCATCTTTGATACCATGTCATTACTACCTCATATACCACATCATTACAACCTAACATTTTGTATCGTTGCACCTTAGCTCTAAGTCACAATATATACCGATTATGCAAGAAAAAAAATTTACCCTTTTCATTTTAGTCACCGTCTTTAAGTGGAGATAACTAAAAACTAGTGAGATGTGAACCATTCAAGGAACTTGACAATTTTAAACTTTTGTTAACGTGAAGCTAACTTATGGTTTGCCACCATTGAGAAGAGTGGTCCAAAAGAGCTTGTACTTCATTTTGCATCATAATGAATTACATTACAACTTTAAAATGATTCTTTTTTACTTAATTTATTTTCTACACAGAAGACTTTCATGGCTTGAGGCCGCGAACACTACTCACAATCATGATTCCTTCAACTAGACATGATCTAAGTGATGTTTTTGACCTAGTTTTACTTCCTTTCCAAAAACAGAGCCTCCAATCTATTAAAGAACCTCCTCTAACCCTAAGAAAGCATTGAAAATTAGTCCTAGATTTGTCTTAGACCTGTTTAGTGGTTGCTTTGAGGAATACATGAAGAATTTAGAGGCATTTGAAATAAGGAGGAAGAATAAAAGGGTAGTGACCGTGCTTCATTGGAAAGATAGATTAGTGTTTGAAGCAATTGCAGTAGTGATCCTTAGTGAGGGAGTCACTGGTCTTTTTCTCATATATCACTCTTATCTTATATATTTGTTTTTTTAGAGTTTTTGCATTGTACACTATTGATTTTATAGCGTAAACTCCTTATGCGAATTAGAGCATAACCCGTTGTGTATCTTATGACCTAATACTTTAATTTATCTCTTATATTGGATTACAATTGCGGTTAATTTAATTACAATTCAGGCTTTAATAGCATGTGATAGGCTGACCAAATATCTACATGCCTCAGGCAATGTGATGGATTGAGAAGTGAATTGAATATTAGACTCCTATAGTTAAACTTATGGGTTAGATCACAAGAGTAGTTCTAAGCCACTCGAGGGGTCACATAATTTATTAGAACTTAATGGGTCTATTTGCATTTGTAAACTATGAGAGTGGAAGATCAATTTAAATAGATATCTGGTTGGGCTACTAAGTGGGGACAACCTATATATTATGATAAATTATCTTCAATTTAATTAAATGCTATAGAAGGGAGAGCTGATTTGTATTGTCATAAGAGATTAATTTGGTGAAACTTCGAAGTTATGCATTTAATCAAACTACTTTTTCCTTAATTCTTCATATATCTCTTTCAAAAATCTCTTTTGTGTAACTTTTAGTTATTTTCAATTCAAATTCACTCAATTTGGTCTGTGCAAATTAGTAGTTCACTTGTTATCCATGGAAATGATATCTTTTATTATTACTTCAACAAAGCCATGTATTTTGCAACTACATTATTGACCCAACCAAGGTGATGACAATCATCATTAGCTAGAATTTAGTACCATCATAGAGGTTTGAAGCTTCCGTGGCCTTACCAGTTACCACTTACCACATTTTGTAGGAGGTTAATATAAGGGTTTAGCACTCTAGTTACTCCAAGCATTAGCTAACTCTAAAACAAAAAGACATTGAGTATATTAAGACCACAATCATGGCATTTGACCCAGAACGGAAGTTTGAAGCTGTTGGAGAAGAGAAGAGAAGAGGAAGAAGAAGAGAAAAAACCCTTAGCTTAGCAAGCTAAGGAGGAAGTGGAGAATTATATTCCCTAACCTAACCTCACAAGGAGGAAGACACACCAACCAATAGGTTTTTCCAAAAATATTCGTTTTAACTTACCAAATGTGAAAATTACATTAGCATATAAAGCCCTTTTACCTTCAACATTAACTAAATCTCTCAACATATCTGTGGGCTGTCAATCCTTAGTTTCAAATGGAAGGTAGAGATTAATTAGTCCCTTGATCTTCTTTGCATGTAGATCTTTGCTGCAGACCGGATTTCGCAAGCGCGTGGAGATAAATTAATAGCTGCAGGCATCGGCTGGAAATTGAAGTTGGCTGACGTGTGGAGGCTGCATGCATTGGCTGGGATTGGTGAAGGTCTTCTTGAGCGCATGCTGATTACTTTGATTTGGTTGGCTGTGCAGGCACGTGCATGAGACAAATGGCTGGAGTTGCAGATGCGTGCATGCAGTTGGCATTGATTGATCCATGGGTATTTGCATGCAGCAGTTGTGGCGGCTGAGATTTTATGAAGATCTTGCTTGCTTCAATTTGGGCTGACTTGGGCTGCTTGCAACAATCTCGTTGGCTGTATTACAATGACGAGTTTGCAGTTGAGTAGAGATTGCATGTTGACTGGATTTGAATGTTGAATCTGATTAAAGTGGTGTGTCCTGAATTTGGACTTGGGGATCTGCATGTTGACGGTTGGGGATCTACATGTTGACTAGAGTTGAATGTTGACTAGAATTGACTTGATTTGACCATTGAAGCTTGATGTTGATTTTGATTTTGACTCTCTAAATTTTGACTTGGCTAATCCTACTAAGATAAGGGGAATGCAAACCTAAACTAATTGCAGCCTAATACATTAACTAGGAATTTAAAGTGCTTTAAAGGAAATAAAACATAAACTAATCCTAATTGCAATAAAATAAACACATAATTAAGTTCTCAAAATGCTCCTGCATCAGCATTTAATGAGTAAGCAACAAATCATGAGAACTTC
This sequence comes from Costus lasius, assembly GCA_027563935.2. NCBI lineage: Eukaryota > Viridiplantae > Streptophyta > Magnoliopsida > Zingiberales > Costaceae > Costus > Costus lasius. The sequence goes on along the minus strand of CM050454.1, from coordinate 54,811,967 downwards.
TATGCTTAGATTATCCAACATTGAAATAAACTTTGTAATGGATTGTGATGCTTTAAGCATTGTAATAGGTTGTTCCTTGAGTTAGGAAGGCCATGTAGTAAGTTTCTTTAGTGAGAAACATAATGGCACTAAGTAGAAGTACTCCATGTATGATAAAAAGTTCCATGTAGTCATTTAGCTTCTTTAACATTTCTGGCATTACTTAATTCATAAAGAATAAGTGGGTTGAATTTCTTTAGAAATGCACTTTTGTGTTCAAGCACAAATCATAGATCAACCAAAGGCATTCACATTATCATTTCTAGATAACCATGTGGAATATATTGGGTAGTGAGCTTAAATTTTCAATGGCTCATCATTCATAAACTGATTACCAAATAGAGGTCATCAATATCCCTAGATGCCTTATTGGCTAACACCCAAAAAATTAGAATAAACTTCTACCCATCACTAAGTTTGCTTTCATTCATATCCTAAACTAAACCATAGGCCTTAGTCATTTCCAACTCTGAAGTAGGGAGGGGGAAGCATTAGGGGTTGTTCTAAGATCATTCTAAGGTATGCAGCTCATAAATAACACAAAAATAGGACAATAAGATAAGCTTGCAAATATAAAAACAAGCTTGAAAAAAATAACATGCAAGTTAAAGAGAAGGCTAGTACGGATCCCAAATAAGGCCCCTTCAATGAAGGGGCTAAGGCCCTTCATCTTGATTTGTCTCAAATCTTGGCAATGAGGCTTAAACAGGTTTATTAAATAGTAATAAAAGAGCAAGGCGAAGGAAGAATACAAAACCCAAAAAATCCCCTTTAAAGAAACAAGAGGTCCTTAGGTATCTTGATCACTTCTTGAAGGAACGTTAGCACTCTTCTTTGTTGTACTCCTAGTTCCCTCATGGTTCCAAGTCCTTCAATGATCCAAAAAAGAGATACACAAGCTAGAGAAGTTGCACACATGGAAAAGAAGAGGTGGAGGAATAGGAGGCCGACAATGGGGAAGAGAAGGGAAGGAGGTTTTGGCTACAAGACACTAACACTGACACAGTAAACTACAAATACAAGCACCTTAAATCCTTTCTTACCTTCAACATCACAATGTTGATTTAATCATTTTCCCCCTCAAATCTTATCATTTTGTAAACTAATATTTCACTTCAATGGACAGATTTGGCCTTCATTTGATTTGTGTGGTGTGAATTGTTGGGGTTGAATTTTAGCTTTAGTGCCCTTTCTAGCCATTTGCATGCTTGCAACTTCCATGCATTGGTTGGTTTGGGTGGCCATGCAAGCTCTTTTACTATTTAATTTTGGAGGTGGGTAGTTGAATGTCTTTATTTTGCATGAGTGGGTTGAGTTGTTGCCCTCCCTCTTCTTCCTTCCACTTAGCTATTTGGTAAATGTAGGCATGTTGAGCTGATTTTTTTTGTGACTGATGTCATAAAATTTTATAGTGTTTTTCATGTATATTTATTATAAATTTGTGTTGTATTTTCCTCTAATTATATGCTAAATTATATGAAATTATCGGATTTTGTAGAAAACCTTTTTCTCTCTTCCTTTTTGACTTTTTAGGTAAAAAACATAAATTCAAGCAAAATGAAGAGATTTTATTAAAATAATATTCAAAGCATAAAAATGGACTTTCACTAAAGATTTAGAGTCCAAGGTTGAACAAAAGTTATGGACGATGATTTTAGTGTTGGTTTATATACCCTTGGACCCGTTATTGATATATCTTTTATACTAATTGACATTGATATATTATATATATCATTCTGGCATTGTCATTATTATGCCATGTTTACATCTGCGTTCTTTGTATACTTGCATGATGATGTCCCTAGAAAAAATTATATCTGTGCTCAAACTCTATCCCCAGTCATGTACCTGAGTGGATAAGGGACAACTCTGGTATATGTGAGACTAGTATATGGGCTGGTTAGGCACATAGTGCTAACGTAAACATATGAGTATAATAGTGGTAGATAAACTATATCGACCCGCTGTGAGGCTCTAACTTGGTGTCATGAGTTAACCTCACAAATGATATGAAATGCATTGAACATTTGACTTGAGGTCATTGACCCTTCTATATGGTTAGGGACATACTTTGATACAACCTAATACCTCACCGTAGTTGAGAGGTCATAATGATTGTCATTGAATATATCATGACCCATATGAGAAGATTAATGAACAGATATAGGATTTGCCACTTCCTAAGGGAAGCTTGATATCCAGGGGCCTCATATGGTTCTATGACTGAAAGTGTATGGTCATACCCAGGTGAGAACCTAATTTAGTCATGACTATGAGACTGGGTGAAAACAAGTGGCGGCACACTTGTCCAATCAGATATCAGTTTGGCAAAGGGACTATAATGCATTGATATCTATTAGTGTTTATGCCCTAAGACCTAGTTTTGTCTGTCTTTTGTACTACTTGATTCTGATATTTTATATATATCATTCTGGCATTGTAATTATTATGCTTTGTTTACATCTGTGATTGTGTATTTGCTTAATAATGTCCCTGGAGACAGATTTGATCTGTGCTCAAACTCTTGTCCATAGTCGATCTGCTTGAGAGGATATGGTATAGCTCTGGTATTTGTGAGATTGGTATATGGGCTGGTTAGGCATGAGGTGCTAATGCAGACATATGGGTATATCAGTGGTAGATATACTGGATCGACCCGCTGTGAGGCAATGACTTGGTGTCATGAGTTATCCTCAAAAGTGATAGGAGATGCATTGATCCCTTTACTTGAGGTTATTGACTCTTCTACATGGTTAGGAACATGCTTTGATACAATCTAACACCTCGCCGTAGTTGGGAGGTCATAACGGTTGTCATTGAGTATGTAACGACCCATATGAGAAGGTTAATGTACAGATAGAGGATTTGCCCCTTCCTGAGGGAAGCTTGATATCCATGGCCCCCCCATGGTTCTATGACTCAAAGTGTATGGTCATACCCAGGTGAGAACCTGATTTAGTTATGACCATGAGATTGGGTAACAACAAGTGGTGACACACTTGTCCAATCGCATATCAGTTTAGTAAAAAGACTGTAATGCATCTGTACCTAGTTGCGATGATAGGGACGTCGATGTCGATATTCATTCCGATGATTTAGGTAGCAGCGATACACTGCTTGTGATGACCTCATGTCATCACTACAACGTTAGAGGAACCTACAGGGTCGCACATCTTGATATTCGAGTTCTCGTATTGATCGGGAAGCCTTATGATCGAGTTATTGGATAGCTCGGATCTATTTGAGAGATTTTATCAGGGCCAATTGGCCTGATGAGATGGAAGAGAGTTATTAGAGCTAAACTTTATTTTTGATAGGTTGACCCGAAATTGATCATGATTGGTACATTTAAGTTTTGGTTGCATTGGATTGGATCCAATGGCTTAATCAATTTGTGCAATGAAGTTTGGGCTAGCTCATTATCTAATGAGGCCCAATAACAAGTTCTCATGAAGTGAGAATAGGGCATAAGGGTATAATGGGGAGGAAACTTATCCCATTGGCGCCTAGGGACTTAATCGGGATAAGTAGGCGCCTAATGCTTCCTTAGAAAGCTTTTGATGCCTCCCCCTTTGTTCCTTGGATAAAAGGCTTGCCTCTAAGCCAAGGCTTGGGGCAAATATGGTGGAATGGACTTGTATAGTAAGTCCTTGGCACATATGGAAGAGGTGTTGATGTATATGCCCTGAGACCTAGTATTGGTCCATCTTTGTATTACTTGACACTGATATTTATATATCATTCTAGCATTGTCGTTATCATTGTTTGTCTACATCTGCGAATGTGTACTTACATGATAATGTCCCCGGAGACAGATTGGATCTGTGCTCAAACTATTGACTCCAGTCAATGTAGCTTAGTGGATATGGGATAGCTATGGTACTTGTGAGACTAGTATATAGGCAGGTTAGGCACGAGGTGCTAGTGCAAACATATGGGCATATTAGTGGTGGATATACTGGACTGACCCGCTATGAGGCTATGACTTGGTGCCATGAGTTATCCTCACAAGAGATAGGAGATGCATTGATCCCTTTACATGAGGTTATTGACTCTTCTATATGGTTAGGAACATGCTTTGATACAATCTAACACCTCGCCGTAGTTGGGAGGTCATAACGGTTGTCATTGAGTATGTAATAACCCATATGAGAAGGTCAATGTACAGATAGAGGATTTGCCCCTTCCTGAGGGAAGCTTGATATCCATGGCCCCCCATGGTTCTATGACTCAAAGTGTATGGCCATACCCAGGTGAGAACCTGATTTAGTTATGACCATGATATTGGATAAAAACAAGTGGTGACACACTTGTCCAATCGCATATCAGTTTAGTAAAAAAACTGTAATGCATCTGTACCTAGTTGCGATGATAGGTATGTCGATGTCGATATTCATTCCGATGATTTAGGTAGCAGCGATACACTGCTTGTGATGACCTCATGTCATCACTACAACGTTAGAGGAACCTACAGGGTCGCACATATTGATATTCAAGTTCTCGTATTGATCGGGAAGCCTTATGATCGAGTTATTGGATAGCTTGAATCTATTTGGGAGATTTTATTAGCGCCAATAGGCCTGATAAGATGGAAGAGAGTTATTAGAGCTAAACTTTATTTTTGATAGGTTGACCCGAAATTGATCATGATTGGTACATTTAAGTTTTGGTTGCATTAGATTGGATCCAATGACTTAATCAACTTGTGCAATGAAGTTTGGGCTAGCTCATTATCCAATGAGGTCCAATAACAAGTTGTCATGAAGTGAGAATAGGGCATAAGGGTATAATGGGGAGGAAACTTATCCCATTGGCGCCTAGGGACTTAATCGGGATAAGTAGGCACCTAATGCTTCATTATGAAGCTTTTGATGCCTCCCCTTTTGTTCCTTGGATGGAAGGCTTGCCTCTAAGCCAAGGCTTGGGGAAAATATAGCGGAATGGACTTGTATAGTAAGTCCTTGGCACATATGGAAGAGGTGTTGATGTATATGCCCTGAGACCTAGTATTAGTCCATCTTTGTATTACTTGACACTGATATTTATATATCATTCTGGCATTGTCGTTATTATTTTGTATACATCTGCGAATGTGTACTTACATGATAATGTCCCCGGAGACAGATTGGATCTGTGCTCAAACTATTGACTCCAGTCAATGTAGGTTAGTGGATATGGGACAGCCATGGTACTTGTGAGACTAGTATATAGGCTGGTTAGGCACGAGGTTTTAGTGCAAACATATGGGTATATCAGTGGTGGATATACTGGACCGACCCGCTATGATGATGGTATCTCTTCTCATCATCATAGGCACTTCTTGTTTGGTTGTTGCCTATATTGGATGAGAAGGAGACTTACCTCATGGGCGCGCCTTCATGGTGGCGCAAACAAGAGGGAAAGTGGCTAGACTTAAGATTGGCACAAGCGGTAGAGGTTTCCTCTCCTTGTGGCCATCTTCCTCCCTTCATCACCTCTTTGGCGCATCTTGGAGATGGCGCAAGCAAAGAGGGCAGCGACATTGGCAAAATGATCTTCCTCCCGAAGGCTATCACCAGGCGTGTGTTAGGGAATGCCGGGTGTAATTTAAAATTTTGCAGTCCCAGGACGCAGCAGAAGAAGCATTACACCCGAAACACATTCCTTTCCCAAGGATCCATTCGAGAGAGAAGACACAAGGATGTGTTAGAGATGTACCTCTTTTGCTTGTCTAGACGTCGAAGCCATGTTGAAGGCGCCCAAGTGTTCGCCCTCTACAAGTATCCACGCGTCGACTCCTTGATCGTTGCTCCCTTCCACGCTTGGTGCTAGCCTCGGGAAGAGAATCGAGCCTTAGGGTATCTTTACTTCTCTTGCGCCACCTCCAAGATGAAAGCGCCAAGAGGAGATGAGGAGGAAGATGATACCACCAAGTTGCTTCCTTTTTTCTTCTTTGCTTGCGCCATCTTCAAGCAAGGTGCGCCTATGGCCAACGAAGAGAGAGAGAGCTTGTGGCAAGGAGATGCCACCAAGCACTAAGAGTCCTTGCGCCAAGAAGAGAGGGAGAGGAAGAAATTGCGGCTCCAAGGAAGAAGTTTGCGCCAAGCTTTGATGTTGTCGCCCTTTGCCCTTGCTTTCGCCCCTCTATGTGTGTTCACGTCTCCAAGAATTCATCATCAAGAGAGGGCGACAATGGGTCCTATAAATAGGACTAGAGGTGGTTTGAGCAAGGGCTAGGATCATGCCAAGTGTATGGCTAGGATGAGGTGTCTTGAAGTAAGGAAAGTCTCCAAGACTTTACCATAAACCTCATTCAACCTATCCATAAAAGTCTAAACACTATATCAGCCCAAGACATGCCTCAAATGCATTCTTACCATCAAAGGCTAAGTGGCTAGGCGCAACATGCATGAGGAGTTTTGGCTAGGGTAAGGGTTTTGGGAGAAACTAGGGTTTGAGGTAAGGTAAGTCTCCAAGACATTACCATATACCTCTTCCCTATGTCCATATGCGCCTAGGAACTTCCCATAAAAGTTCTCAAGCCATATCAGCCCCAAGACTTACCTTAGAGGCAAGTATTCCATCCAAGGAAGAAGGGCTAGGCGCCCTTTACTTCCATAATGAAGCAAAGGCGCCTCCCTCACCCCATTATGCCCCTAGGTGCCAATGGGGTGAGATTTCTCCCCATTATACCCTTTTAAGCCAATTCTTCTTCATGAGAACTAATTATTGGGCCTCATTGGATAATGAGCTAGCCCAAACTTCATGGCATGGGTTGATTAAGCCATTGGATCTAATCCAATGCAACCCTAATCCAAATATGACCAATCTAGGTCAATTTCGGGTCAACCTGCCAAAAATGAAGTTTGGCTCCAATAACTTTCTTCCAACTCATCAGGCCGATTGGCGCTGATGAAATCTTCCAAATGGATCCAAGTTATCCAATAACTTGATCCTAAGGCTTCTGAATAAAGCAACGTCAAGATTCTATTGCGTGTGACCCCGTAGGATCCATATGACGATGGCAATGATGTAAACATCATAAATAGTGAGGGGTATCTAGCAACACATCACTACTACCCATGTCATAGGACTTAAGTCATTATGGCAACAACTCCTAACAAGCAACGAGGATTCCTGTTGCATTACAGATCCCTTTGCCTAAGCTGATATCCTGCCATTGGATTAGTCTCAAGTTTATTATCCAATGCATTGGTCATGACTCAACAAGTGTGGCCACACTTTCCTATCATGCACCAATAAGGTGGGGCGCCCCGAGTGGATATCATGCTTCCAATAAGGAAGGGGCAAATCCTACTATTGGTCATTCATGTCTCTACATGACTTATGACATGCCCAATGACAGTCGTTTTGATATCCCAGTTACGGAGAGACGTAAGACTGTATTAAAGCATACCCATCATCAAATCTAGACATGAATACCTCAAGTCTAAGGATCAATGCAAACCTCTTGCATGTGAGATTGACTTGTTGACTAGACAAGTCAATCCTCACAGTGGATCACTCCAGTGCATCCAATGCACCTGTATGTCTGCGTTACTGTGCCCCGCACCTAACCAGCCCATACACCAGTCTCACATGTACCAAAGCTGTCCCATATCTGCTAAGGTACCTTGTCTGGGGATAGCTTATGAGAATGGATCCAATCCAAACTCCTGGGACATTATTTATGCAACTCAATACATCAACGCAGGTAGAGAAGTCTGCATAATAACGACCATGCCTCTATAAAGAGTAATAGTTCTATCAAAGTACATTCAACCAATGCCTGACCATGTCCATACATTGGTCTTTAGGGTATATACACCAACAATCTCCCACTTGCACTAAGACCAAGGGCAACTGATGTTTGGTCAGTTCCAATGTCTCTAGTATGACCCATTTAGCTTCCGCTGCGCCAGAGGCTAGGTCAGTGGGTTTTTCCAGATTGCTATCTGTGTTTATTTTATCAAATTTGATCATCATCCTTATCCATGATCTTTAAGATCAGATGATATGCTGCAGTACATACTTGAGCATTAAGTTCCTTCTCCTATGCTATGGTCCCAGTAAGGACTATACTGGACCATTAAGCATTATGAACTAGATCAAGTTCAAATGAATGAAGCTGTCTCCTTGGCTGCCACAAGGAGCTGCAATGTACTCAGCCTTATTTGTAGAATCTTGCCACTTTGGTTTGCATAATGCTCTTTCAGCACACAACACCATACCAAGGCAAAGCACAACTCCTGGCTGTGATCAATAGTCACTAGATTGGAACGAAGTGTCAGTGTACCCCTGTACACAAAATTCTTTCCTGTCTATTATAGACTAGACTCCAATCCTTTATACTTCCCAAGTATATATATAAGGATCGCTTGTATAGCTATCTAATGTTAAACACTAAAATCTGATTGAAAATTTGCTGGCTATGCTCCAAGCATTTGCCACAAATGGTCTTGAGTATATTATTCAAAACATGATCCATCCTACACACCAAATATCAGGATTTTAGACCCATGTTATTACTCTCCAGCTGTGCCACAGGACACAACATCTTTGATAGACTCAGACCATATCCTCCTGGAAGGTATCAATATTTGGAATCATCCAATATAAACCTCTCCAGAAACTCTTGGATGAACATAGATTGACTAAAGGGCAATGACTTTCTTGGATCTCTATCTATAGATCCTCATGCCTAGGATGCAGGCATCATTCCCTAGATCATTCTTCTCGAAATACATATCAAACCTTTTCTTCACCATGTGAAGAGCTGAGATGTCATTCCATGTGAGGAGAATATCATCAATCATCTAGACAAGAAATACTATTAAGGTGCTCCCACTGATCTTCTTGTAAACACAGGCTATTTCAAAACATGCTTGCATAACATCATGCATATCTATATGGCCTTGATATGAAAACCTTCTGGCTATTTCCTTATAGATATCTTTTCAGATGTCCATGCAAGAAAAGCAGTTATCATAACAAGATGTCATAATTGATCATGCAATTATAACAAGCAGATCCCTAATGGACTTAAAGCTCAGCTATTGGTGAAAATTTCATCATTATCCACCAAGTGGATTTGCCTGAAATTATTGTTCACTAGCTTGTCTTTTAAGGTAACAATGTTACCTTCCATGTCTATCTTCCTAGAAGATTTATTATAGCCTGTGGGAATTACCCCTTTTGGCAGCTCATCCAAGTCCCAGACTTGATTAGCAGACATGGAGTCCATTATGGTTCTCATGACCCTTAGCCATTTCTTGGAATCTGGTCCACCGATCGCTTCCATTTCCTCATAAGTCTTAGGTTCATGCTTGATGAAAAAATTCGTCATGCCCAGCATATCGAATCGATCCAGACTTATGTTATTCCTGTGTTACTTGAACCTCAGGTTGACTTTCAACCTGTATGTGAGATTTTGCTCTCCATGTGTGTCTAATTATATTGTGGTTGATTATGGATCTTGTCCAAATCAAATCTACTCCCACTAGCTTCTTTCAAAAGAAATACTTTCTCAAGAGAGACAGCAGTTTGAGCAACAAATATTTTGTTCTCCATAGGATAGAATTAGCACTCTATAGTGCACCACAAATACATACTTTTGAATCACTGCACATTACATTCCCAATTCTATTGAAGAAATGAGTTATTTGCAGTTTGCAACTCAAAAGCTAACTTAGACATTTTCTTACGGAGCAGCAGTACATCTGTTTGCATGGCATCATAGTAGTATATTTGCATGACTATTCAAAGATGGAACCATATCCAATGTGTTCCTTTTTCTTTCTTTGAAATTCACCACACAGTGGTGTACTAAGAAAGCTGTGAGGTCACTCCACACTTCTTAGGACAGTCATCAAATTCCTCACTAATTATCTTGATCCAATCAAGGTGCTTTAATAGATCCTTCAATTTGACTCAATACTTCATTTGTGAACTTCTTGGATTTTTCCAAAGTTCTTGGGTTGCGTAAGGTATACCCACACCTAAATGAAGTATATACAACTCCTCTTAGAGCTTGTTTACATGGGTCTACTTACATTTTGTGTATTAGATCCAACAAGCCAATAGTCCTTCCATCCTTTACGATGAAGGCAGCATCTGTCATATTGTTCCTTTGAACTAGGCTTACATGTATCATAATCCTGAAAGGATAATGATCCCAATAGTCCATGGACTTTTGGATGTGACCATTGTTCTATGGTTCAAGAGACAATGCTATAAGAGGAATTTTATTGAATCATTAGATCTGATCTTGTGTTACATATAGGACCATAAACTATTGTCAATTGTATCACTTCAATAGAACATCTCAGATTAGAGAAAAATATTATTTATTATTTCAAACTGAAGTCCTTTCCAAAAGGAATGATGTTCTAATACATAAGCTGATACAATAATAGCAAAGTTCTATATAAAGTCTTCAAGGCAGTGAGATGATATCAACAGCAGCATCCAATGCTCCGTCCCTGACCCGAGAGTCGATCCCATCAAGCCTCTTCGTCCTTCTTCTTTTGAGCTCCTGCACATGTAAAACATATGTGAGCCTCACATACGGTACCCAGTACCCATGAATAAGAAGTAGACAAAAGACCTCGGTAACACAATACCTGAAGCGGATGGATTACTGTTAGTACCCCTTTCATGAGGGGGGGCGAAACCCTAAAGCATGCGCATTCAAGAAATTTTCTAGGGCTTCATAAGATCGCATGTGGTATAACCATATGATCAACTTAAGTTTTACTAAGATCAAGATGTGATCTTACCATAGCCATCGCTTGGATGGTGCCTTGGAAGCAAGAGGGCGAAAGGGGCTCTCCTCCAAAGGTGGCGCACACAAGAGGATGATGGCTACTCCTTGTGTTCCTTGTGCTAGCAAGGCTTCAAGGGTCCTTGTCGAATGGAAGGGAAGAGATCTTCACTTTGCTTGGCCGAATCCTCTCTTGTCGTTCACCTTCACAACGCAAGCCGTGAGTCGTCAAGAGCAAAGGGGCGAGAGATTAGAATCGAGAAGCATTGCATTCGAACGTGGAGACGTTCCCATTTTGGAAAACCGAAATTCCAAAAATAGCAACTACTTGATTACATGCGTTATGCGTTCACTTGAAGTGAACCAAACGCATATCCCTTCTCCTATATGAACCATGCGCTCACACATGAGCCGGTTCAATGTATTTGGTTCAATGACCAAACCAAATCAGCCCAAGCTTTTAGTCCAGATCGAATTAAACCCTAAGGTTCCAGATCTGACCATTCATCTCCTGATGCTTCAGATCTCACCGATCTTGCATCAACACTCTCGATCGAAGCTTACCGATCTCAAGCCCTAATCAATCAAACATGATCAGACCAGATCTCACTTACAATCAGAGTTTAAATCCCTTTAAACTGAACTAAAACAATTCAGTCCACACGATCTGACTTAAGTAAGCCATATCATCAAATTGTGCGACCCTGAGGGTTTCCTTTAAATGTCGGTAACGATAACTTACATTATCAAGATCAGTGAGGGGTATCTAGCAACACATCACTGTCTCCCGATATAGAGGAAAGAGTCTTCCAAGACTACACCCAAACCACAGCACAAGTGTGAATCAACTCACTAGGCATACATATTTCCTTTGCCACTGGATGTTCTTATTGGACAAGCGTGTCAAGCTTGTAGCTCCAATATGATGAGCATGATTAGATCAGATGAACATAGTCACCTGGGTATGGCCATACACTTTCTCAATCATCTCATCCAGGGGGGGCCCCTTTAGAACATCACACTCCTTAAACAAGGAGACGGCAATCCTGTATCTATCACTAGTGCCCTAACCTGACTCATGATCATCATCCAAGATAGTCTATAATCATTATGTTTCAAATGATATTGAACTACCTCAAAACAATGACAATCATCATTTAGAAACACAAGTGATCTCAAGTCAGAGGACATTATGCCACTTGTTGCAAACAAGGATTATTCACATTGTGACAAGCAATTGAATATCCTTCTAGGGTCTGTCCAGTACATCTAATGTACCCATGAGTCTACATCTTATTCCATGCTCGAAGCATCCTATAAGATTAGAACACATATTAGTCTCAATCATATCAAGGCTGTCTCATGTTCACCAAGATATCTCGACTAAGGACATTACAGCATGTCAGCCAAGCTGAACAGCATTGAGACATTATTCAGAAGTACACATATTGCAGCAGACAATGTAACAAACTGAATAACAACCATTGCCTTTATAAACATATGAGTTTATACATGATATTGAAAGAATCCCAAGGCCTCAAACATTAGCCTTAAGGGCATACCCCAACAATTACATCCCTTCCTCTTTGCCATGCTCTTCTTGGCCATCAATCATCTTCGAAATACCCACGCATTCCCAGTCTTCCGAAGTATTACCTTCGAAGATACAGAACCATGGTCTTTCTCAGATTCAGGGACACATTCTGAAGATCCAACAGAACTCTCCTAATCATTGTCTATAGAGCATGGTGTGAAGAGACCTTTGAGATGTATGATTAGATCATAGATCCCCATCTCATCACATTCAACCTTGACCTCTGGGGTCATGCACTCTAAGACAAGAGCGGTATACTGTTCGTTATCTTCACAATGTTCAAGATAGACATTCCACTCCCAGTCATTAATGAAATACACACTGGGCTGGGATGGAGGTCTTTCAAGAAGATGCACCTTATTTTCTTGTTCCAGTATCTTGGACAAAATCTTGAACCATTTTGTCCAATTTGTCCCATCCAGTTTATGTTTATAAAGTTTCAATCTTAGATCAGGAGATGCCTTCTACAATAAGCAAATAAGTAAAGTAAGTACAATGATAAAGCATTTAACAAGGACTTTAAATTAAATGCTATGCTCCCACTACTTCCAAAACAAGTTGAGAACTCTCTAACTCAACATGGAAATAGGTGAGTAGGATCCTAATTTCACATAAGGTCTCCGCGACTCACGAGGGTGAGTTGAGATGCACAGAGAGTCTCATGCTTCCTTAGGTAGGCATGCCACCCAATTGTGCCATGCACAATTCCTCTTAGTTAAGACAGACTAGGCGCCCTGTGTCCAGCGAGGGCTGGATACAACACAAAACCCTATCCTCTTAACAGTTGCCTCTAGTAATTCATCATATCAATGACATATGAAAAACCAGTCAAGTCTGGTCCTAATCGTTATGCCCAGGGCCAACAAATTTCCTTGCGAAGGCACGCCCAGGTTAAAACTGGACTGGGGAAATCATTGTCACCACACACCTTCTAAAGATAAGTGGGTGTGTCCCACGAGGGTGGGAAACAGTTCACAACACCACCGATCGATAGTTTGATGAGGGCTACGCGTTAGAAGGCTATCGACTTGATATTGAATTGAGAGTTTTTGCATGTTTGTTTTATTCTTTTCTAGCATGCAGTTTTCCTATGGTTATGGCAGCAAGGAAAAACATCACAGGCATGCTATGGACAAAATAATAAACCATCACAGGCATGCTATTTTGGTCGATATGGTCATAGCCCTTTTCATACACATAACTTGTCACGAGCCATGTGACATGTTATTGTGCATCCAAGGGTTGCGAGTCCCTGAAGCAAATCAGCCCATGCCAGAAGCCGAAAGCTAGTGTCCTTCCTTCAGCCGCAAGTCCGTCACCAAGCTTCCAAAGCTGGCGCCACTCTGATATCGGTTGAAGAAGACACCTTGTTGTCTTTGATGAACCTTAACCTATCTCATGTAAACAATTCTACATCTATTCTAAGGAAAGATGAAAATTTTACATCAAGAAGGGGAGAACCACACGCAGGTGGTAGAAAGATTTTACAAGCATTCGTCACAGGTGGAAACATGCTTCCACATCACAACACAGGAGGACACTCGCTATGACCATATCAACCCATGGAAGAGACAAGTGACGCATATATAAAATTTGAAAAACCGTAATAATCAAATTTTATCCCCTTATGCGCCAACTCCATCCAAAGCACTCTCTTTATCAAATTTATGCTAAAATTGGGATCAAGTTTCATGATGATTTCATGGACCCTATCGGTTGGCAATTTTGTCAGATCAAGAGACCTGGCCACTCCGAAGACACAATGCCCGTCCTACTTGACAAAACTACGTGCGCCTTTGGTCTTAAATCCATCATAAACACAATCCAAATTTCGGCCATAAAAATTGATGAAAGAAGTTTGGATGAAAGCGCCTTCTAGGTTAAATGCGCATGGATGAACAAAAAATTTTCCAAAAATTTTTCACACAAGCAAATGTACACCTTGTGTTTCTCGCAAGTAGCTCTGATACCACTGTTGGGGAATGCCGGGTGTAATTTAAAATTTTGCAGTCCCAGGACGTAGCGGAAGAAGCATTACACCCGAAACACATTTCTTTCCCAAGGATCCATGCGAGAGAGAAGACACAAGGATGTGTTAGAGATGTACCTCTTTTGCTTGTCTAGACGTCGAAGCCATGTTGAAGGCGCCCAAGTGTTCGCCCTCTACAAGTATCCACGCGTCGACTCCTTGATCGTTGCTCCCTTCCACGCTTGGTGCTAGCCTCGGGAAGAGAATTGAGCCTTAGGGTATCTTTACTTCTCTTGCGCCACCTCCAAGATGAAAGCGCCAAGAGGAGATGAGGAGGAAGATGATACCGCCAAGTTGCTTCCTTTCTTCTTCTTTGCTTGCGCCACCTTCAAGCAAGGTGCGCCTATGGCCAAGGAAGAGAGAGAGCTTGTGGCAAGGAGATGCCACCAAGCACTAAGAGTCCTTGCGCCAAGAAGAGAGGGAGAGGAAGAAATTGCGGCTCCAAGGAAGAAGTTTGCGCCAAGCTTTGATGTTGTCGCCCTTTGCCCTTGCTTTCGCCCCTCTATGTGTGTTCACGTCTCCAAGAATTCATCATCAAGAGAGGGCGACAATGGGTCCTATAAATAGGACTAGAGGCGGTTTGAGCAAGGGCTAGGATCATGCCAAGTGTATGGCTAGGATGAGGTGTCTTGAAGTAAGGAAAGTCTCAAAGACTTTACCATAAACCTCATTCAACCTATCCATAAAAGTCTAAACATTATATCAGCCCAAGACATGCCTCAAATGCATTCTTACCATCAAAGGCTAAGTGGCTAGGCGCAACATGCATGAGGAGTTTCGGCTAGGGTAAGGGTTTTGGGAGAAACTAGGGTTTGAGGTAAGGTAAGTCTCCAAGACATTACCATATACCTCTTCCCTATGTCCATATGCGCCTAGGAACTTCCCATAAAAGTTCTCAAGCCATATCAGCCCCAAGACTTACCTTAGAGGCAAGTATTACATCCAAGGAAGAAGGGCTAGGCGCCCTCTACTTCCATAATGAAGCAAAGGCGCCTCCCTCACCCCATTATGCCCCTAGGCGCCAATGGGGTGAGATTTCTCCCCATTATACCCTTTTAAGCCAATTCTTCTTCATGAGAACTAATTATTGGGCCTCATTGGATAATGAGCTAGCCCAAACTTCATGGCATGGGTTGATTAAGCCATTGGATCTAATCCAATGCAACCCTAATCCAAATGTGACCAATCTAGGTCAATTTCGGGTCAACCTGCCAAAAATGAAGTTTGGCTCCAATAACTTTCTTCCAACTCATCAGGCCCATTGGCGCTGATGAAATCTTCCAAATGGATCCAAGTTATCCAATAACTTGATCCTAAGGCTTCTGAATAAAGCAACGTCAAGAGTCTATTGCGTGTGACCCTGTAGGATCCATATGACGATGGCAATGATGTAAACATCATAAATAGTGAGGGGTATCTAGCAACACATCACTACTACCCATGTCATAGGACTTAAGTCATTATGGCAACAACTCCTAACAAGCAACGAGGATTCCTGTTGCATTACAGATCCCTTTGCCTAAGCTAATATCCTGCCATTGGATTAGTCTCAAGTTTATTATCCAATGCATTGGTCATGACTCAACAAGTGTGGCCACACTTTCCTATCATGCACCAATAAGGTGGGGCGCCCCGAGTGGATATCATGCTTCCAATAAGGAAGGGGCAAATCCTACTATTGGTCATTCATGTCTCTACATGACTTATGACATGCCCAATGACAGTCGTTTTGATCTCCCAGTTACGGAGAGACGTAAGACTGTATTAAAGCATACCCATCATCAAATCTAGACATGAATACCTCAAGTCTAAGGATCAATGCAAACCTCTTGCATGTGAGATTGATTTGTTGACTAGACAAGTCAATCCTCACAGTGGATCACTCCAGTGCATCCAATGCACCTGTATGTCTGCGTTACTGTGCCTCGCACCTAACTAGCCCATACACCAGTCTCACATGTACCAAAGCTGTCCCATATCTGCTAAGGTACATTGTCTGGGGATAGCTTATGAGAATGGATCCAATCCAAACTCCTGGGACATTATTTATGCAACTCAATACATCAACGCAGGTAGAGAAGTCTGCATAATAACGACCATGCCTATATAAAGAGTAATAGTTCTATCAAAGTACATTCAACCAATGCCTGACCATGTCTATACATTGGTCTTTAGGGCATATACACCAACATCTTCTTCATCTACTCTTCCTCTTCCATTGGCGCATCTTCCTAGAAGGTGGCGCAAGGCTTGAAGATGGAGGAACAAAGGCTTGGATCTTCTTCCTGAGACTAGCACCAGACGAGAAGAAGAGAGCTCGAGGCATCTGTGTGTGTGAGACTGCATAGGGCGAATGCTTGGGCGCCTACCTCGACATCAACTCCACGCTTGCTCTAGGTACTTACTATCACATCGTGTTGGCCCCCTTGCTTGACGATCTTCACTAGGTTTTTGGGACTGGCCTATTTTGGGGATATTCTTCCATTGTGTAATGTAATATGTAATGTCCATCTCTAAAAATTATAAAATATTCTCGGGGTTTCCCAGCACAATATGCTATTGTTATTATTCGTAGAAACCATCTACAACAAAAGACAAGCAAATCAGTATCACATGTCAACCACTTATTCTGGACTTTCATAAATAATTATTTCTCACTATTTTATTCGAATCGATAATCCTCAAAAATCGATCGAGAAATTGCCCGACTTCCTTAGTGAGATAGGATCCTCATTTTGTATATGGCCTAGTGTCCCACGAGGGTGGGATGTACTGACCAAGGCGTGAACACAAGGAGAGGGGCGAGTGCTTGGAGCAAGGGCGCATCTTCCATAACCGCAAGCCTCTTCCTCCTTTCCTCTTGGCGCAAGGAACATCAGTGCTTGGCGTTTTGGATAGTTTTCCTTCTTCCCTTGGCGCATCATCCCTCTTGGTGGCGCAAGTGAAGTAGAGTATCTCCCTAAGGCTTGGATCTTCTTCTCGAGGCTAGCACCGGGCGTGGAAGAAGAGAACTCAAGAGATCCATGTGTGCGAGACTGCAGAGGGCGCACACTTGGACGCCTACATCGGCATCGCTCCACATTGCTCCTAAGGTATTTCCTAACTCATTGTGTCGACTCCCTTGCTTGCGATCTTCACTGGGTTTTTGGGACTGGTCTGTTTCGGGGACATTCTTCCGCTACTAAAATGTATGTCCATAACTCTGAAAATTGTAAAATGTCCCCGGGGTTTCCCAATAGTGGTATCAGAGCGACTTGCAAGACTCGAACGATGTTTTATGCTTTTCTTCCATGCTCACATGCCATATCTCTATTTTCGTAAATAGCATGATGCATGGCAAACGATTTTTCTAAAAGTTGAAAAATTAGGGTTTCTTGTTTCTATCATCCTCTCAATCTCTTTTGGAATTTTTGGACTATTTTTCTTGTTTGATTTAAAGATCAAAGGCGCACGTGATTTTGTCAAGTAGGACGGGCATTGTGTCTTCGGACTGGCCAAGTCTCTTGATCTGACGAAATTGCCAGCCGAAAGGATCTCTGAAATCATCATGAAAAATAAATCGCAATAAACCAAAAGACTTGTGAGAATAAGATGAGAAAAAGAAACTGGTTTTGTGAAAAAGTAAAATTTCAGATTTTATGTTTTTCATGAGCATGAAGAATTGCATAAGTAAATACCTTGATTGTGCATGATGTTGTGATCATTAGTCAAGCCCCCCCCCCCTTTGCATGCCTGCGATGTATCCTTGTGCGGCCTGCGTGCCATCTTTTTCATTATTTTTGTAAAAATTAAGAGGAAGATTAAGGGCTAGGCGCATCCTTCTTGGACCTTGATGCTCGCATCTTGCTTGATGGCGCAAGCATGCAAGGTGGCGCATGCAAGCTGGTGCTTAGTTGCTTGGTGGCGCAAAAGGTCTTGGCCCCTTGCATGGTGGCGCACCTTCCTTGGAGGAAGACCATGGCATTGGCCGAACCTATGGGGAACTTCGAAAGTATTCCTCTACGGTTTGAGAGCTAAACCATGAGAGAAGGACCTTGGAGCCAACCTTGAAGTTCAAGCTAGAGGTCGGCTAGGCTAGGTCTAGTTTTTGGGGCTTGAGTTCTAGGACAAGAGTTGAACCTATTTCATGGCATGGATTGGTTCAATGTCTTGTATAGGATATGATCACATCATCCTTTACTGCTTTTATTATTATCTACAGAAGCATGCCTGAAATGTTTTACCGTTATGTTATCACTATAGGATTGCATGCCTGTAATAATAGACATAAGATAAAACTGAGATGATGAGACCTTAAACAAAAACCCTCAATTAAAATATCAAGTATGGTAGCCTTCTAACGCGTAGCCCTCACTAAGCTATCGATCAGTGGAGTTGTGAATTATTTTCCACCCTCGTGGGACACACCCACTTATCTTTAGAAAGTGCATGGTGGCAATGGTTTCCCCAGTCCAGTTTTAACCTGGGTGTGCCTTCGCAAGGAAACTCGTTGGCCCTGGGCATAACGGTTAGGAATGGACTTGACTAGAAGTTCACATGTGCTGGGCACATGGTGAAAGTCTAGAGGCATCGTTGAGAGGTAAAGGTTTCATGTTGTATCCAGCCCTCGCTGGACATGAAATGCCCAGACTGTCTCAACAAGGGGAGTTGCTTGGAGCAACCGGCTGGCGCGCCCACCTGAGGAAACATGGGTTACTTTGTGCATCTCATCCCACCCTCGTGGGACGCGAAGCCTCATGTGAAATAAGGATCCCATCTCACTAGGAAGTCTTAAACTTCCCGATTGACTTTGTGGGTTGTCAATTCGAATTTAAAATAGTGGGAGCCATGGTCATTTAAAACAAGTCCAGTTTAAATGACTCGAAGTAGTACTAATCTGCTGTTTCTTAGTTGTTGTAGAACAATGGCTGTGAACAATGGCAGATGGTCACTGCGATCTACCCTAGAAAGGGATAAGTTGGTTGGATCCAACTTAAAGGATTGGTATATGAACTTGAGAATTGTGCTCAAGCTCGAGAGGAAGCTATATGTCCTTGAGAACCAATTCCTGAACCACTTCCATGCTTGGCCTCGGCGGCTGAGAAGGATGCTTATGATAAGCATCAAGCTGATACTTTGGAGGTTGCCCAATTGATGCTAACCAACATGTCGCCCAAGCTAAGAGGGCAATATGAATCTAAGAGTGCCTCTGAAATTATTTCTAGTCTAAGGCAGCTCTTTGATGCATTGGTTGAGCTCAACCCTCCTAAAGTAGACATTCATTGTGTTAAGCCCAAAGGCTTAACTAATACATTGAAAACAAAGATGGAAAGAGTCAGGAATAATAAGTGCTACTCATGTGGATGACCACCTCACATGATAAAGGACATAATACAACTTCAGAATAAGAATAAGAGAGGCAAGGCTTTGTCCTCATACTCAGGTATTTATGTTACAGAAGTCAACCTTTCTACTTCTATGTCATGGCTATTGGATACCGCATGTGGAGCTCATATTTGTACAAATATGCAGGGGCTCAAGAAAAGTAGATTGGTGCGGCTTGGAGAGATTGACCTACGCGTTGGAAACGGGGCACAGGTTGCTGCTGTTGCTGTAGGCATTTTGACTCTCTCCTTGCCTTCTAGACTTCAATTAGAACTAGACAATTGCTTTTGTGTACCTTCGCTAACAAAGAACATTGTATCCATTCCTTGCTTGGCAAGGAAAGGATTTAAATTTGAAATAAATAAGAACTCCTGTTCTTTTTCATTTGCAAATATATTCTATGGGAATGGTACTTTATGCAATGGTCTGTATATCTTGGATATGGAAAGTTCTGTTTGTAACATAAGCAATAAAAGGACAAAACTGAGTGGTTCAGTTGGTGCTTTCCTATGGCACTGTCGATTAGCCCATATAAACAAGAATCGCATCCAACAACTCCATGCAAATGGATTGTTAGATTCAAGTTCCTTGGAGGAATTTGATACTTGTGAGCCCTGTTTATTAGGGAAAATGACAAAGGCGCCCTTCACCAAGATTGGTGAGAGGGCAGAAGGTTTATTGGATCTCATACATACTGATGTGTGTGGACCCTTCAATAAACAAGCCAGAGGAGGGTACAACTACTTCATTACCTTCACTGATGACTTCAGTAGGTATGGTTATGTCTACTTAATGAGACATAAATCTGAATCATTTGAGAAATTCAAGGAGTTCAAGAATGAAGTAGAGAACCAGCTTGGAAGATCCATTAAAGCTCTTCAATCAGATCGAGGTGGAGAATACCTGAGTGGTGAGTTCTTTGACTATCTGAGAGAGTGTGGAATCATATCCCAACTCACTCCTCCTGGAACACCTCAATGGAATGGTGTGTCTGAAAGGAGAAATCGAACTTTATTAGATATGGTTCGATCCATGATGAGTCATGCAACTCTACCTTCATCATTCTGGGGGCATGCACTAGAAACAGCTTCTCTAATACTGAATAATGTTCCATCTAAGAGTGTCTCCAAAATACCATACGAGGTGTGGAGTGGAAGACGCCCTAATCTCACGTTTATCAGGATCTGGGGATGTGAGGCTTATGTCAAATGTCAGGATTCTAGCAAGCTAGAACCTAGATCTGATAAGTGTGTGTTTGTGGGGTATCCTAAGGAAACTAAATGATACTACTTCTATGTCCCAACCGAGAACAAAGTTTTTGTTGCTCGGGGTGCTGTCTTTCTAGAGAAAGAATTTTTTATGAAAGAAGTTAGTGGGAGGAAGTTTGACTTGGATGAGGTCCAAGTGCAAGCACAAGACAAAGAGATGAAATCTGAGCTACCTGCACCGGTTGCTAGGCAACCTGAGGCTCAGACACAGGTCCCGCGTAGGTCTGGGAGAATTCGTCGTGCACCTGAAAGGTATGGGTCGCTACCGACGCAACACGATGGGATCTTCATCATTGAGGATGAACCTAGAACCTATGATGAGGCGGTCAGTGGACCGGACTCTGAGAAATAGCTTGACGCCATGAGATCTGAGATGGATTCCATGTCGGCTAACCAAGTCTGGGATTTGGTTGAGTTGCCTGATGGGATAAAACCCATAGGGTGTAAATGGGTCTTCAAGAAGAAGACAGACATGGATGACAAAATAGTTACCTATAAGGGTAGACTAGTGGCTAAAGGATTTAAACAAGTCCACGGGGTGGACTATGATGAAACCTTCTCGCCAGTTGCCATGATTAAATCCATTCGGATTCTGCTTGCTATAGCTGCATATCATGACTATGAGATATGGCAGATGGATGTGAAAATAGCGTTCCTTAACGGGAAGCTGACTGAGGATGTGTATATGACACAACCTGATGGCTTCATCCATCCTGCAGAGGCTAATAAGGTCTGCAGGCTAAAGAGGTCCATTTATGGATTAAAGCAAGCATCTCGAAGTTGGAATCTTCGATTTGATGAGGCCATGAGAGATTATGGCTTTATCAAAAGCGAAGATGACGCCTGTGTATACCGAAAATTCAGTGGGAGCTTGGTGATTTTTCTGGTCTTGTATGTTGATGACATACTGCTCATCGGAAACGACATCCCTAATCTTCAAGCTGTGAAGACATGGTTGGGGAAGTGTTTCGAGATGAAAGACTTAGGGGAGGCCGCCTATATTCTAGGCGTGAGGATCTACCGGGATAGATCCAAGAGGCTCTTGGCCCTTAGTCAAAGTACTTACATTGATAAGGTACTGGAGAGGTTCTACATGGAGCAATCCAAGAAAGGATACCTTCCAGTGAGACATGGCCTTACTCTCTCAAAGAGCCAGTGTCCTACAACACAGGCTGAGAGGGATGACATGAGTCGAATTCCTTATGCTTCGGCAGTAGGATCGATCATGTATGCAATATTATGTACTAGACCAGATGTGGCATATGCTGTGAGCATAACCAGCCGATACCAATCCAATCTAGGTCTACAGCACTGGGTGGCTGTAAAGAACATCCTAAAGTATCTGAGAAGAACTAAGGATTTGTTCTTGGTCTATAGGGGACAGGAAGAGCTCAGTATGCAGGGCTATACTGACGCATCGTTCCAGTCTGACCCTGACGACTTTAGATCGCAGGCCGGCTATGTGTTCAAGATAAATGGAGGCGCTGTATGTTGGAAGAGCTTCAAGCAATCCACCATAGCAGATTCTACAACCGAAGTTGAGTATGTGGCTGCTTCTGAGGCAGCCAAGGAAGCTGTTTGGATAAGGAAGTTCTTATGTGATCTTCAAGTGGTACCTAGTGCAATGGATCCCATTGAACTCTACTGTGACAACAATGGAACAATTGCACAAGCCAAGGAACCACGGTCTCATCAAAGATCCAAACACATACTCAGAAGATTTCACCTGATCAGAGAGATCATTGACAGAGGTAATGTCAAGATTAGCAGAGTAGACACGGAGAACAATCTGGCAGACCCATTGACCAAGGCTTTGGCGCAGCAGAAGCATGATGGTCACGCTAGAGATATAGGGTTGAGATTCCTCAACTTCTAGGTCTTAGTGCAAGTGGGAGATTGTTGGTGTATATGCCCTAGGACCTAGTTTTGGTCAACTTATGTACTACTTGACACTGATATTTATATATCATTCTAGCATTGTCGTTATCATTGTTTGACTACACCTGCGATTGTGTACTTACATGATAATGTCCCTGGAGACAGATTGGATCTGTGCTCGAATTATAATCCCCAGTCGATGTACCTTAGTGGATATGGGACAGCTATGGTACTTGTGAGACTGGTATGTGGGCTGGTTAGGCACGTGGTGCTAACGCAGACACATGGGTATATCATTGGGGATATACTGGATAGACCCGCTATGAGGCTATGACTTGGTGTCATGAGTTATCCTCATAAGTGACAGGAGATGCATTGATCCCTTGACATGAGGTAATTGATCATTCTATATGATTAGGGACTTGCTTTGATACAACCTAACACCTTGCCGTAGCTGGGAGGTCATAACGGTTGTTATTGAGCATGTCACGACCCATATGAGAAGATCAATGGACAGACATAGGATTTGCCCCTTCCCTAAGGAAGTATGATATCCATGGAGCACCTTTATGGTTCTATGACTGAGAGTGTATGGCCATACCTAGGTGAGAACCTGTTTTAGTCATAGCCATGTGATTGGATGAAAACAAGTGGTGACACACTTGTCCAATTGGATATCAGTTCGGCAAAGAGACTGTAATGCATCTGTACCTAGTTGCGATGATGGGGATGTCGATGTCGATATCCATTCCAATGACCTGGGTAGTAGCGATGCACTGCTAGGTGCCACTCACTGCTTGTGATGACCTCTGGTCAGCATTGCTAGCGTCAGAAGAACCTACAGGGTCGCACACCTTGATACTTGAGTTCTCGTATTGATCGGGAAGCCTTATGATCGAGTTATTGGATAACTCGGATCTAATTGGGAGATTTCATCAGCACCAATGGGCCTGATGAGATGGAAGAATGTTATTGGAGCCAAACTTCATTTTTTGGCAGGTTGACCCGTATTTGACCATGGTTGGTCACATTTGGATTAGGGTTGCATTGGATTGGATCCAAGTGCTTAATCAACCTATGCAATGATGTTTGGGCTAGCTCATTATCCAATGAGGCCCAATAACAAGTTCTCATAAAGAGATGAGAGGCTAAAAGGGTATAATGGGGAGAAACATGAACCATTAGGTGCGTAGGGGCATAATGGGGTCATGTTGGCGCCTTTGCTTCATTATGGAAGTAAAGGACGCCTCCCCCTCTCTTCCTAGGATGGAATGCATGCCTCTATGGCATTGCTTGAGGCGCAAGGCAAGGCCTTGGCGCACAAGGAAAGGCGTGGGAACAAAAGGTAAGGTTGAATGAGAATTATGGAAATGTCTTGGAGACTTTCCTTATCTCAAACCTCCTCATCCTAGCCCTACACTTGTCATGATCCTAGCCATTACCCTAACCGCCTCTTGCCCTATAAATATGACCCTAGTCGCCCCCTCTTGTAAGTGATCAATCCTTGAAGGCGTGAACACAAGGAGAGGGGCGAGTGCTTGGAGCAAGGGCGCATCTTGCATAACCGCAAGCCTCTTCCTCCTTTCCTCTTGGTGCAAGGAACATCAGTGCTTGGCGTTTTGGATAGTCTTCCTTCTTCCATTGGCGCATCATCCCTCTTGGTGGCGCAAGTGAAGTAGAGTATCTCCCTAAGGCTTGGATCTTCTTCTCGAGGCTAGCACCGGGCGTGGAAGAAGAGAACTCAAGAGATCCGTGTGTGCGAGACTGCAGAGGGCGCACACTTGGACGCCTACATCGGCATCGCTCCACATTTCTCCTAAGGTATTTCCTAACTCATCGTGTCGACTCCCTTGCTTGCGATCTTCACTGGGTTTTTGGGACTGGCCTGTTTCGGGGACATTCTTCTGCTGCTAAAATGTATGTCCATAACTCTGAAAATTGTAAAATGTCCCCGGGGTTTCCCAACACATGCCTCTATAAAGAGTAATAGTTCTATCAAAGTACATTCAACCAATGCCTGACCATGTCCATACATTGGTCTTTAGGGCATATACACCAACAGCATGGAGTGAAGAGGATCTTGAGCAGTCCGTGTGTGCACGATTGTAGAGGGCGGACACTTGTGCGCCTCTTCTTCATCATCATCAACCCCTGGATTATGCGAATAAAGGTATAATACTCTGACACATCCGGTGGATCACTCGTAAGGGATCCTGGCTCTTAGGGTTATCCTGTTTCGGGCCAACGCTTCCGCTGTTATTAAAATTTTAAAATTGGCCTGGGGATTCCCAACAGTGGTATCAGAGGTAACTTACGAGACCCACACGGTGTATTTTGCTTATCTACATGCGCCCATGTCATAAAAGATTTTTTAAAATCTTTATGCCATGATTTTTCTGCTTAGAAAAAGGTAGGTTTATCATGCTGAAATTTTTGTCTATAATTTCCTAAAGATAGATTCTCCTTGTGTGAAGGATGGACCTTGCGCACAAGCTATGTAAATATTTTAGGGAATTTTTCCTTTAAATTTTACATGGTAAGGTGGACTGAAAGGGGGCGGCTTGCATGCCTAGGGCATACATGCGCCACTTTTCACAGGGAGCCTGAGAGAATTAATTTGGGAAAATTTTGTGACAATTATTTTTGGTGATGAACAGGTTTATGAGAAACTAAAATTAATTTTAATTGTTGGTTTTTCATTGCATGTAGAAGAGCTTGAGTAGGTGCTTTTATAATTGCATTATGATATGGTTATAGACAAGCCCTTATGCATGCCTGGGATATATTATTGTGAGGCCTGCGTGCCGCCCTATTTTCTTTAATTGTTTTGTAATTAAACTAGAAGATTAGGGATGACAGAGAGCACATCATGACTTCTCTTTGGCGCATCTAAATCACATGGGGCAGCTTCTTCCTTAGCCGAATCCTTGGTGGCTTCTAGGGTTTACCTTAGTGGTGCACCTAGAGGATTAAGGGCTGGTGAAGAGGGCTTGTGCATACCTATTGATTGGCCAAAACTTTGATGGCTTCTAGGGCTTTCTAGAGGCGCATCAAGCATGGTTTCAAGGGCTGATCTAAGAGGTGATGCAAATAGCCCCTCATGGTGATGTTTCTATGCAAGTGGCGCACTTTCATGGTGGCGCAACATGCTAGGTGTGATGGTGCCCCTATGATTGGCTGAACCCTAGGAGGAGCCTAGGGTTTGCGAGCTAGCATGGGTAGAGAAGAGTGTTGGCCAAATCCTAGAAGGAGTCTAGGGTTTGCGAGCTAACACAGATGGACCAAGGGGCTGACCTAAACCTAAGAGAGCACCCAGGGTGTCCTAGGAGGCATTTCTATGGTTTGAGGGGATGACCCTGATGCAGAGGACCGAGGCAGTAGCGCACCTAGGGATGGAGCAGAGTCCTTAGGGTACTTAGGGCAGAGCTGAGGACTTAGTGGCATGGGCCCATGGCTTATGCTTTTGAGTAGCTAGGTGATTAGTCTTGGTCTAGGGGCTTGTTACCCACGTCTGGGCTATAACCATATCATGTTTCATTTTCTGCTTAGTTTTAAGCATGCCTGTGATGTTTTATTTTTCATGCTACTCACTATAGGATTGCATGCCTGTATTGTTAGATGAAAGATAAAACTAAATGGTGAGACCACAAAAACCCTCAATCCAAATATCAAGTCTGATAACTGCCTTCTGACGCGTAGCCCTCGTCAAACTATCGATCGATGGCGTTGTGCATTGTTTCCCACCCTCGTGGGACACACCCATCTATCTTTAGGAGGCGTACAGTGACAATGATTTTTTCAGTCCAGTTAAAAACCTGGACGCGCCTTCGCAAGGAAATCATTGGCCCTGGGCATAACGATCAGGTTAGACTTGACTAGATGTTTCATATGTGGATGGACCACATCATGAAAATCTGGAGGCAACCTCAAGAGGTTAGGGATTTGTGTTGTATCTAGCCCTCGCTAGACACAAAGTGCCTGAACTGTCTTGAGAAGGGGAATTGCGAGGTTGTAATTGGTTGGTATGCCTACCTCATGAAGCATGCGTCACCTTGTGCAGTTCATCCCACCCTCGTGGGACGCAAGGCCGTGTACGGAATGGGGATCCCATCTCACTAAGGAAATCTGGTGATTTCCCGATCGACTTTTGAGGGTTGTCGATTTGAGCAAAATAGTGGGAGCCCGATCATTTATAAAAGGCCAGATTAAATGATTGGTTTGTAGATCTGCTTATGACCATTGCACATGGTCACTGCGATCTCTCCTAAGTTGGTTGGAACCAACTGAGTGGACTGGTATTTGAGGATTGTCCTCAAGCTCGAGGAAAAGGTGTATCTCCTTGAGTAGCCTTTACCTAAACCCATATCATCTACAACCCTTTGGCTGATAAGGATGCTTAAGGGGTAGCTTGTCTATTGATAGCATGTCGCCTTCCAGGGACAAGATAGAATAGAAAGCTGTAACCTTTAAAGCAGTCCTATAATGCTAAGGTAGGCCTGAGTGCTTGACTGACGCATTAAAGATGAAATAGGTATAGGAGATAAGGTGCTCAAGATTGATTACTAACGACCTCAAAACGAGGAGAAGAGAAGTAGCCCTTCGTCTTCTGGCTCAAGTAATTGTGTTGCCTAAAGTCAAATTGTCTATTTCTAACACATGGGTATATCATACTGCATAATGAGACCAACACTTGCTAAAGTATTTTTGGTGCTCAATAGAAATAGGGCAATGCTGACATAGAGAGACTGACCTACCAGTTGGAGCATATGCTGCTGCCATAACGGTAGGAGATCTCACTCTCTCTAGGGTCAAGACTCTGTAGGTGATGCTAAAAGCTTATTCCACAATGAGCTTAATTCCATCTTAAATGTATCTCCAAGTTAGGAGATGACATGACTCAGCATTTGGATCTAGAGATATGAGACTTTGGGTCATATATCTAAGGTTCTATTACCATAGAACCAAGATTTGATAAAGTGTAAGTGGTGTATCCTAAGTTCACTTAGGGATACAAATTTCCATAGATCCATAAGAGAACAAGTAATTGTTGCTCATAGTGCTGTTTTTCTTGGAAATGTCTTTTCTTGAAAAAGGCTAGTGGGAGGAAGTTGTGACTTGGGTTTAGTCCAAGGTCAATCACTTAGCACAAAAGGATCAAAGATGGAATCTGAACCATATATCTAGGTTGTGAGCAACCAAGGGTTCAATAAATGTGGAAATAAGAATTGAATCGATTCATGTGTGCCTCCTAGGAAGGACAATGAATCCTCCCTTATGGATAAAGATTAAGTAGTTCTGTACCTATCTTTGGCAATGTTGTTTGGGCCTTGTAAGACAAGAACCTCATCCATTGACTCCATGCAAATGGACTCATGGATTCAATCTCCTTCCAGGAGAATGAGTCAGATCAACATCTATGGAGAGCTTGACTCGCACGAGGCTTGTTTACTAAGGACAGCAACATTGATGTTCTTCACTTATTACAAGTGGAAGATCTAGAAACTTGTTAGCCCTCATACACTTTAGTGTGTGGATAGGACTAATAAGTAATCCAAAGATGGGGTACTAATCCTTTAAGTAAGGAGACCAGCTTGATGGATCCATAAAGCTTTCTAATTTGTGAGAAAGCACTTGAGCCACAGTTTATGACTGTCCCTAAGAGTATGAGATTTCCTCATAGCTCACTCCTTATAGAACTCTTCATTGAGGCTGAGTGTCTAATTGGAGGAATCGAGTTATGATTGGCATAATTCGATGTAAGAGAAGTCATATAACTCCTTGTAAAGGTTGTGCAAAATGAATAGTTTTTCCTAAAAACTGAAAGATGTTCCATATCTGACATATGTGTGTATGGGGTATCCTTTGGGGATACTGTTTCCATAATCCCACAAGAGAGCAACTTGGTTGCTGCTTAAGGTGCTGATTTTCTTGGGAAAGATTTTCTCTTGAAAAGGCTAGTGGGAGAAACTTTGACTTGGATATGATCCAAGGTCAACTTTTTGACACATTTGGTCAAATATGGACTCTGAGCTAGTTTTACAAGTTATGGGTAACCTGAGGCTCAGAACACACAGGCTGTACAAGTTGAATCGATTCGTCTGACTTTGATTTATGGGTAACTCCTAACTCAATATAGAGAATCTTCATTATATGGTGCCTGAGTGCAGTGGGAGCTTAATGACATCTCTAGTCTTGTATGTTAGGTACATACAGATCATCAGAGACGACATCCTGATCCTTCACTAGGTGAAGAGATGATTGGGAAGTGTTTCGTGATGAATAACTTAGTGGACATCACCTATGGGGTAGGTGTGAGAGTTTTTGGAAAGATCCAAGAAACTTCAAGTCCTAAGTTAGACAAAATACATCGATGTTGGTATGTTACAGACCAGATGTGGTTAATGCCAAGACCATAACCAATTGATACCTGATCCAATCCAGGTGTGTGGCACTAGATAAGGAGAGAATAACATTCTTGGTTCTACAAAGAACTATAGGAATGATTCTCGATTGGTAGAGATAAGAAAAGCTTGGTATATAGAGTAACACTTGATAGCTTGTTCTATCCTGACCTTGATCGCAGCATCAATTTTGTGTCTGGTAGTGAAGGAAGCTGTGAAAGGCTTCATGATGGACTACCATCATCTCCGATTGAAGACAGAGTATGTTATGGCTTCTAGGAAGCTGTTTGGATATGAGAGTTCTTCATTGAACTTCAAATGGTTGTCATACCGTTATTGGTCTCTGTTTGTGAGCACAAAGGAGCAATAACACATGACAGAAAAACCAAGGTTTCACCAAAAGATCCAAACACATACTCGAGTGCTTCCACTTTGTCTTGGAGACAGAAGTGTTGTGAGATTGCAGATATTTGCACTGAGAGAGTCACGATAGGCCCACTGACCGATGCTCTGGCGCAGCAGGAGTGTGGCAGGTCTGACTGAGGATGTGTTGATTGTGGTGACACAATAACAGGATCCTAGTGCAAGTGGGAGATTGTTGGTGTATATGCCCTAGGACCTATGGCTGGTCTGATATGAGTCACATTTATTTGTAATATACATCCTGGCATGGTCGTTGTTATGCCTTTTGTACATCTGCGTCATATATGTACATTTGCATATAAAATGTCCCTGGAGATAGATTCTATCTAATCTCAAAGAATAATCCCCGGTCAAGTGTCATAGTGGATAAGGGACAGCTATGATACACATGAGACTGATATATGCGCTGGTTGAGCACGGGTTGCTAACGCAGGCATATGGGTATATCAAGGGAGATATACTGGATCGATTCGCCGTGAGGATTTGACTTATTGTCACAGGTCAAATATCACAATGACAGAGATTTACTCGTCCTGGACTTGAGGGCATTGATATCTCTATATGGTAAGGGATGTACTTTGATACAACCTAACACTCCGCGTAATAGGGGAGTCATAACGGTTGTCATTGGGTATATATTGAGCCATATGAGAGATTCAATGTGCCAATAGAGGATTTGCCCCTTCACTGCGGAGAAGTTTGATGTCCATGGGCCCTACATGGTGCATGACTGAAAGTGTGTGGCCACACCCAGGTTAAGCCTGAATAGAGTCATGACCTTTGATGTTGGAATTAACAAGTGTGACACACTTGTCCGACTTGGACGATCAGTTTGGCAAAATGACTAGAGTGTACATGTATCTTGTCGCAGTTTTAGGGGATGTCGATGACGACTCTATTCTGAGGACTTGGGTAGCAATGATGTACTACTAGGTACTACTCATTGCTTGTGATGATGTGAGGTTATCACTGCCAACGTCTAAGGAACCTACAGGGTCGCACACCTAGACGCTCGAGATCTCGTATTGATCAAGTTGCCTATGATCGAGTCATTTGGTTGATTCGAGTCAATTTGGGAGTCCGATGCATCGCAGATGCATCTGATGAGTTGGAGATGATCTTTTGGGATGATGTTGCGTTTTGACTTTAGTTGACCCTGGTTGACCTTTGGGTGACCACGTTTGACCTCGATGGACTAGGTTCAATCGAGTGGTCAAATATTGGGTTTAAGCTCCAGTTTTGTTCGGAGGCTTTTTGCGATTGATTTAAACATAACATGGGGGCCCGCGACTTAAGTGTTAAATTGAATATTTATATTCAATTAATGCACAACTTAAGTCATGGGGGCCACACACAACTTAAGTGAATATTTATATTAGATATATTCATCACTTAAGTTGTGGATCCGCATCAATTAAGAGATAATGGATCTAAGTGCATATTAATTATGAAAATTCGTAATTAATAAAGCCCTAGCCGAAATCATCTATATAACTCATCAAAACCTAGCCATTCCTCTTGAATCTCTTCTCCATGACGACTACATGCAAGGAGGTGTCACCTACCTCCATGGATGACAAGTTTCATCCCCTCTAGGTGCTTGAGACCACCTTAGAGCTTCTTCCTTTCTCCATGGCGCATCCTTTGGAGGGATTGGCGCAAGAGGAGATGATATCTCCTTCTCCATGGCGCCTCCAAGAGAGAAGTGGTGCCACCTTCATGGTGGCAACACCTTCTTCTTCCATGGGCGCAAAAGAAGGCTTGGAGCCTTACTCCTTCTTCGATGATGTATCCCTTGGAGGGATTGATGCATGAAGAAGGCTGATTTCTTATCATGGGCGCAACTTCCATGAAGTTGGTGCAAGTGGAGAAAAGAGGAGAAGAAGAGAAGTGATGGTATCTCTTCTCATCATCATAGGCACTTCTTGTTAGGTTGTTGCCTATATTCGATGAGAAGGAGACTTACCTCATGGGCGCGCCTTCATGGTGGCGCAAACAAGAGGGAAAGTGGCTAGACTTAAGATTGGCACAAGCGGTAGAGGTTTCCTCTCCTTGTGGCCATCTTCCTCCCTTCATCACCTCTTTGGCGCATCTTGGAGATGGCGCAAGCAAAGAGGGCAGCGACATTGGCAACATGATCTTCCTCCCGAAGGCTAGCACCAGGCGTGGAGTGAAGAGGATCTTGAGCAGTCCGTGTGTGCACGATTGTAGAGGGCGGACACTTGTGCGCCTCTTCTTCGTCATCATCAACCCCTGGATTATGCGAATAAAGGTATAATACTCTGACACATCCAGTGGATCACTCGCAAGGGATCCTGGCTCTTAGGGTTATCCTATTTCGGGCCAACGCTTCCGTTGTTATTAAAATTTTAAAATTGGCCCGGGGATTCCCAACAGCTATGACTTGGTGCCATGAGTTATCCTCACAAGTGATAGGAGATGCATTGATCCCTTGACTTGAGGTCATTTACTATTCTATATGGTTAGGGACATGCTTTGATGTAACCTAACACCTCGCCGTAGTTGAGAGGTTATAATGGTTGTTATTGAGCACGTCACGACCCATATGAGAAGGTCAATGGACAGACAGAGGATTTGCCCCTTCATAAGGGAAACTTGATAGCCATGGAGCTCCTCTATGGTTCTATGATAGAAAGTGTATGGCCATACTAATGCAGGAGCATACGACATGAAAGAAGGGAAAGATCTGACCCCAATGGTGGCCCAAAAATTTTCCACAGAATGTTCCTCGGGTCACCCAGCGACGAAAGTCACGCCCCGTGACTCCTGCGGACAGTTTTCCACAGAATGTTCCTCGGGTCACCCAGCGACGAAAGTCACTGCCCCGTGACTCCTACGGACAGATTTCCATAGAATGTTCCTCGAGTCACCTAGTGACGAAAGTCACGCCCCGTGACTCTTGCGGGCAACCACCCGAAGCTGCAGAACTGCCCCGACGACCCCACTTCGACGTGTACAACCCACCCTACCATGTTGCCCCACCTCATGAAGATCCAAAGGGGCCCAACAAGGTAGAAGTACGACGATCCCAACGCCCATCTCACCCATCGGACTGCTTCATGGGTGTTATCAGCCCACTCTCCATCCACACCGAAGTGATCCGGCCCAAGGATGCTACAGACCAGCCCCCGAAGAGCCCAATTCCAGATGGGCCTCACAACCATATCAGCAAGACGCCCCAAGAGAAGGCCGCGACGATCGTTATGCAGCCCAGTACTTCAAAATTCTGCTACTTTATCGCGATGTGCTCTGAGCGCGTCTAACCGTCGTCGCAGTCATTTCGTACGATGAAGAATCAAAGGACCTACGCCCCTGTAGGAGTAGATGGTAGTTGGTAGGATTATGTTATGTTTTGTCTTTTTGTGGCAGCTTGACCACTTTTTGGTTGTTAGTTGTTGAGATGCTGTCCCCTTTGTCTTGTTTCCCCTCCTTATCTTATAAAAGAGAGGGGCTGGCCAGCATTCTCCCTTAGTTCTCTTGGTGGTGGAGTACTCCTGGTGAGCTGAGAGCCTCCAGCATTGTAGAAATCGAAGAGGAGCTTCGCTTTCAGAGTTTCCAGGTCGAGGCCGGTGCCTCAATTCCACGTTGTTCCGTTTCCAGCTTTTCAAAGAAGTAAATCCCATCCTTCGTGGTGGGTCAGGTTCGTCTGTTTCTTCACTTCGTTGCGCTCTTGTATTTCTGTTGTGGTTTCCCTTTTTCCACGGGTATCTGTACGCCGGAGACGTGGACGTTCCGTGTTGTTCTTTGGTGTATTTCAGGAGCATAGGCGTGCGCGCTGTGTGCTGCGAATCTACTGGTTCTCTATTGCGATGTGCTGAGCTTAAAATCTGGGGCGTGAGTGCGCAAAATTGCTATGAGGTTAGTGAGTTACATTCTGTAGTTGACTGCCGTTGTGTTCTTTTCGCAATTGTGTTGCCCCGATCGAACTCGACGCTGATTTCTTCGTGCTTCCTCGTGTTTCCCTACATTTTCGAAGCGCTTTTCACTTTCCTCGTCTAAAGTGAAAGTACCCCTTAAACTAAGGGGGGTCCCCTTCTAGGGGGAGCGAAAACCCTAGGCAGTGGCGCATAAAATTTTTGGGCAGCGGATTAGGGTTTCAAGAATCGGTTCATGTGATATGATCAACCAAATGGAAACGATTGCATGTAAGAGATAAAACTCATACTATAGCCATTTCGAATGGCGCCTAGGAAGCAAAGATCAAAGCAGATCTTCTCCAGAGGTGACGCACACAGTTGATGTCGCCTACTCCTCTTTGCGATCCTTGTGCTAGCAAGATCCAAAGAAGTCTTTGATCGAAAATGAGAAAGGGATGAAGAGATCTTTTCTTTGCCGATTTCTCCTCCAAATCCAAGGCGTCGTCACCCACGGAAAAAACCAAGAGGAATGCGTTCAAGTGGCGAGAATAGAGAGAGCACTCTATTTCGAACGTGAGTGTCTCCAAGTGGAGATCATGGTTGCTAAAAATAGCACCACAAACCGCCCAACATGTTCACGCCAAGTGAACTTGTCGCCAATGCTTGAACCATTTTGGTTTAATTTAATTTTGGTTCAATTACCAAATAAACCAAACGACATGGCCTAGATCATATTAAAACCCTAAGGTTCCAGATCTAGCCGTTGATCTCTATGATGCTCCTGATCTGACCGATCTAGCATCTCTTCTCTCGATCGAAGCTTACCGATCTCAAGCCCTAATCAATCAAACATGATCAGACCAGATCTCACTCACAATCAGAGATTAAATCCCTTTAAACTGAACCCGAAACAATTCAGTCCACACGATCTGACTTAAGTAAGCCATATCATCAATTGTGCGACCCTGAGGGTTTCCTTAAAACATCGGTAACGATAATTTACATTATCACAACCAGTGAGGGGTATCTAGCAACACATCACTGTCTCCCGATATCAAGGAAAGAGTCTTCCAAGACTTCACCCAAAAACAGCACAAGTGTGAATCAATTCACAAAGCATACATATTTCCTTTGCCACTGGATGTTCTTATTGGACAAGCCTGTCAAGCTCGTAACTCCAATATGATGAGCATGATTAGAACAGATGAGCACTGTCACCTGGGTATGGCCATACACTCTCTCAATCATCTCATCCAGGGGGCCCCTTTAGAACATCACACTCCTTAAACAAGGAGACGGCAATCCTATGTCTATCACTAGTGCTCTAACCTGATTCAAGCTCACCATCCAAGATAGTCTATAATCATTATGTTTCAAATGATATTGAACTACCTCAAAACAATGACAATCATCATTTAGAAAACACAAGTGATCTCAAGTCAGAGGAAATGTGCCACTTGTCTTAATCAAGGAATATTCACATTGTGACAAACAATTGAACATCCTAGTAGGGTCTGTCCAGTACATCCCATGTACCCATGAGTCTACATCTTATTCCATGCTCGAAGCATCCTATAAGATTAGAACACATATTAGTCTTAACCATATCGAGGCTGTCTCATGTTTACCAAGATATATCGACTAAGGACATAATAGCATGTCAGCCCAGCTGAACAGCTTTGAGACATTATTCAGAAGAACATATATTGCAGCAGACAATGTAGCTAACTGAATAACAACCATGCCTTTATAAACACATAGAGTTTATTACATGATACTTGTTACATTCCCATAGGCCTCAAACATTAGCCTTAAGGGCATACCCCAACAATCTCCCACTTGCACTTAATCTAATGGTTGAGAAATCTCAAACCCATATTATTACAGTGCTTCTCATGCTTCTGCTGCGCCAGAGGCTTGGTAAGCGGGTCTGCCAGATTGTCATTTGTATGAACCTTGCATACTTTGATCTCGCCACGATCTATGATCTCCCTGATCAAATGAAACCGTCTCTGTATGTGCTTGGACTTCTGGTGCGACCGTGGTTCCTTTGCCTGTGCGATTGCTCCAGTGTTATCACAGAAGATAACCAAAGGATCTGCACACGAAGGAACGACACCAAGTTCTCTCACGAACTTACGAATCCACACTGCCTCCTTGGATGCTTCCGAGGCTGCAACATACTCGGCTTCTGTTGTGGAATCAGCAACAGTTGACTGTTTGAAACTTTTCCACACCACTGCACCTCCATTCAAGCTAAAAACATAGCCTGATTGCGATCGGAAATCATCCTGGTCAGACTGGAACGAAGCGTCAGTATATCCTTCAATACTGAGTTCTTCCTGACCACCATATATCAAGAACATATCTTTGGTCCTCCGCAGATATTTTAAAATGTTCTTGACTGCAATCCAGTGCGCCATACCTGGATTACTCTGGTAACGACTGGTTACGCTTAACCCGTAAGCAACGTCTGGGCGAGTACACAACATCGCATACATTATAGAACCAATAGCCGAAGCATAAGGCGTATTGTTCATTTCATCTTTCTCAGTCTGTGTTTGTGGACACTGACTCTTAGAAAGATTCAGACCATGTCTGACTGGAAGATATCCTCGCTTAGAATTCTCTAAGTGAAATCTCTCCAGGACCTTATCGATGTAAGTACTCTGGCACAGCCCGAGAAGCCTCTTAGATCTATCCCTGTAGATCTTCACACCTAACACATAGGCTGCTTCTCCTAGATCTTTCATCTGGAAACATTTCCTCAGCCATGCCTTAACAGCATGCATTTCAGGAATGTCGTTTCCAATGATCAAGATATCATCGACGTAGAGGACTAGGAAAGTAATCACGCTCCCACTAAACCTCTTATATACACACGGGTCATCCTCGTTCTTGATGAAACCAAATTCAGTAACTGATTCATCAAAACGAATATTCCAGCTTCTTGATGCTTGTTTAAGTCCATAAATGGACTTCTTTAACTTGCATATTTTATGACGATCTGCTGGATTAGTGAAACCTTCTGGTTGTGTCATATACACATCCTCATCCAGATTTCCATTAAGGAAAGCTGTTTTCACATCCATCTGCCAAATCTCATAATCATAATATGCAGCTATCGCGAAAAGAATCCGAATAGACTTAAACATGGCTACAGGTGAGAAAGTTTCATCATAATCTATCCCGTAGATTTGTTTGAAACCTTTCGCAACTAGCCTGCCTTTATAGGTAACTACGTTACCATCCATGTCAATCTTCTTCTTGAAGATCCATTTACAGCCTATAGGGATAACTCCCGGAGGCGGATCAACCAAATCCCAGACTTGGTTATCTGACATGGAGTCCATCTCGGCGCGCATAGCCTCAAGCCATCTCGCTGACTCTGGTCCACTGACCGCATCCGCATAAGTAAGGGGTTCATCATTGTCAATGATGTAGACTCCGTCATAGCGCTCAGGCTGTCGACGAATCCTACCCGATCTTCGCGGTTCCCGTGATGTCTGAGCCTCAGGTTGTTCAATAACCTGTTCTACCGGCTCAGGCTCATCCAACTGTGCTTGATCACTTTGTCCTTCTCCTGGATTCTCATCCAGCTTTATTTCTCTCCCACTGGCCTCTTGCAGAAGAAACTCCTTCTCAAGAAATATGGCCGTCCGAGCAACAAAAACCTTGTTCTCATTGGGATCGAAGAAATAATAACCCTTAGTTTCCTTAGGGTAACCGACAAAGATACATTTGTCAGATCTGCTCTCTAGTTTCCCAGAGGCGAGCTTTTTAACATAAGCCTCGCAACCCCAGATCCTGATAAATGTCAAGCTCGGCTGTTTCCCATACCATAACTCATATGGCGCCTTTGAAACTGCCTTGGATGGCACTCGGTTTAGTACCTTTGCAGCTGTTTCCAGCGCAAAACCCCAAAAGGAGTATGGAAGAGTAGCCTGACTCATCATAGAACGAACCATATCAAGTAACGTTCTATTTCTCCTCTCGGACACACCATTCCATTGCGGTGTTCCTGGTGGAGTGAGCTGTGAGATAATCCCACACTCCTTTAGATAGTCAGTAAATGCATGACTTAGGTATTCACCACCTCGATCTGAGCGAAGTGCCTTGATATTACGGCCCAGCTGATTTTGTACTTCATTCTTGAACTCTTTGAACTTGTCAAAAGATTCACTCTTATGTCTCATCAGATAGACATACCCATATCTACTGAAATCATCAGTAAATGTAATGAAGTACTGATAGCCACCTCTGGCATGTTTACTAAATGGCCCACACACATCACTGTGTATGAGGTCAAGTAAACCTGAAGCCCTTTGACCTTTATTAGGAAAAGGTGACTTCGTCATTTTACCCATCAAACAAGCTTTGCATGTATCAATCTCCTTATAGGAGAATGATCCCAGCAGTCCATGATCATGCAACCGCTTAATGCGTTTCTCGTTAATATGGCCTAAACGACTATGCCATAGCAAGGTGCTGTCATCAGCATACTTGGCTTTCTTAATATCAACATTCTGTATAGAACTTTCCATGTCCAACATGAATAACCCATTATTAATTGAACCAGTTGCATAAACAATATTATCATATGACAAAACACACTTTGAAATATTGCATTCAAAGGAAAACCCCTTCCTGACAAGAGCAGGAATGGAGATAATATTTTTAGTTATACTGGGAACAAAATAACAACTGTTTAGTTCCAATACAATTCCAGATGGTAAAGTAATGAAGTAGTTTCCTACAGCAACAGCAGCAACCCGTGCCCCGTTTCCAACGCGTAGGTCCACCTCATGCTGTCCCACCTGCCTTCTTCTCTTGAGTTCCTGCACATTTGAACAAATGTGAACTCCACATGCAGTGTCCAACACCCATGATACAGAAGAAGAATACATGACCTCAGTCACGAATATACCTGAGCCAGAAGCAAAGCTTCCCCTCTTATCTCCTTGGAGCGCTTTACAGTCCTTTTTCCAGTGACCCAGCTGGCCACAGTGGAAACACCTGTATTCCTTAGACCGCTTCACCTTCTGCTTCAGAGCCTTGCTGTAATTCTTGACCGGGGCCTTGCCCTTCTTCCCCTTCTTCTTGTTCCTGGAAGGAACCATCAAGACAGAGGTTGAAGGCTTACCCTTCAGAGTTTCCTCAGTGGTCAAGAGCATATTCAGCAGCTCTGCCGGAGTACAATCGATTTTGTTCATATTAAAATTAATAATGAACGCGTCGAATGATGGCGGGAGAGACTGCAGAATAATGTCCACAGCAAGCTCCTGGTTGATAGTATGCCCCAGTTTCTCTAGAGCCTCCTTGTGCCCAATCATCTTGAGCACGTGAGCTCCCACTGGGCTCCCTTCAGCCAGTTTGCTCTGAAAGAAGAGCTTCGTCAAATTATAGCGTTCAGTCCTCGCCTGTGCAGCATACAACATCTTGAGGTTTGTAATCATGTCTCTAGCCGACATGTCCTCATGCTGACGCTGCAGCGGTGGCGTCATAGACGCTAACATCAGGCAAGCGACATCAATGCTATCATTGACGTGCTTTTCATAGGCTTCCCGAACCGCCCTTGCGGCGTTCGGAGCGGGCTGCGGCGGTATTGCCGTCTCGAGGACATACAGTTTCCTCTCTGCCTTAAGAACGATCTTAAGGTGTCCAAACCAGTCAGAGAAGTTCGGCCCAGCAAACTTCTCTCTTTCCAGTAGGGATCGCACATTGAAGTTCATGGTGTTCGTTGCTGCAGGTATCTACAACAATGCAAGAACAGCAAGGTCAGTATCAATGTATAAGAATCAATCAGGACTTAAGAAAGATTCTTTTTCTCACTATTTTATCAGGCGTGAAAAATCCAGCAAAACAGCCCGAAAGAGTAGAACTCTTTTAGTGAGATGGGATCCAGATTTCATACTTGGTCTCCGCGTCCCGCTCAGGCGAGATAAGATGCACAGAGAGTACAAGCACTAGTTTCTGGTAGGCAGTCCCTGCCGATCGCCAACCCGTGCGATTCCCCTTCATCTGGGCAGTCCAGCAGACTGTGCCAACTGAGTTGGTACAACACAATCTCTGACCCCACAGATGGCTGCCTCCATGTGCTACCATATGCGCCACATATGTAGCCTACACGGTCAAGCTGACCCGACCTACTCCCTGGACCACCATGTGCTATGCTGAGCAACGAGAAGGGATAAATCCCTGCTCTGTAACACACAGGTGTAATCCCGCACCGTCTGAAGATAGATGGACGTGCCCACTGAGTGGGTACAACACGGCTCCAACGATAATCAGAACAGTGAGGTTTCGCGTCAGAAGGCTTACGAGCTTGATATTTAATCGTTGGATTTTAACGGTCTTTTATCTTCTTGCCTATCATGCAATTCCTATGGTGATAGCAGAAGATAAATTTACTCATGCAATTCTAATATATAGCAATAAAAGAAAGCATGTGTCTTTTGTGGTAAAAGCCCATAGCCCTAGTGAGACCTTAACCTAACTTAAGTCTACACTTGCTCTTTATGGGTCTTTAGCTGCTCATCTGGCCCAAACCTGGGCCCAAGCGCCAACTGCAGCTCTGGTGCGCCCACCAGGAATTTGCGCCTGGTCCTAGGGTCGAACCCTAGACCTCCCACCTGGTCCAGCCACTGCTGCATGCGCTTCTGCCAAGTGTGCATTGTGCTCTTGTCTAATTAAATTACAAATTTAACTATCTAGACAAGAGTGACACGCAGGTCACTTTCACATTATAAATTAATTAAAATTGTGATACGCAGATCACATAAAGAAAATTAATTTACAACATATAATCCAGGCACGCAGGCCCCAGCACAGCACACATTAAAAACGGGCAGCCCACATAAGACTAAATAAACAAGCAGATGCAACAACCATCATGTGATCCAGTCAGGAAAAATAAATTTTTAAAAAACCCCTTGGGATCGATTTTTTTTTTTAATTTTTCCTTATTTGCCCCACAACCTTACAATGGTCCATTACTAGGGATCCACTCATCCAACCTAGTCAGATCCACTGCCCTAGCATGCACCAAGTCCTAACTGACTTGAGTCGACCAAAAGGTCAACCATGCATGCACCAAGGCTGAACGACCACACTGAGGTCTGGCAAGCGGGCGTGACCCCGGGCCTAACTCAGGTGCGTTCATCAGTTGTCTCAATCAGACATCGCTACACACCTGTCTGCAGTCGACCTATAGCCACCACAGGCATGCGCCAAGGTGCCAACTGGTCGACCCATTCAGGCTGTCAGATAGTCTGATCAGACATGTTTGGATCTAACCTAGGGGGTGACTTCAACCCTAATAACCCATCTAAGGGTTTAATGTAGGAGCATTAGATCTAAGGTGAAACGCGCATGTGATCAAGGTTTTAGAAAAACTTACAAAAACATGCGCCAACAACAACATGCGCAATGGAGAAAATAACATCTATACAAATCATGAATTTTCGCCAACTTAGATAATCGCATGTAACCTATAGATCTATTATAATGCGCATACATGGATCATATGACATATCATGGCAATCATAAACAAGCATGAAACATCAGGCTCTGATACCAATTGAAAGTACCCCTTAAACTAAGGGGGGTCCCCTTCTAGGGGGAGCGAAAACCCTAGGCAGTGGCGCATAAAATTTTTGGGCAGCGGATTAGGGTTTCAAGAATCGGTTCATGTGATATGATCAACCAAATGGAAACGATTGCATGTAAGAGATAAAACTCATACTATAGCCATTTCGAATGGCGCCTAGGAAGCAAAGATCAAAGCAGATCTTCTCCAGAGGTGACGCACACAGTTGATGTCGCCTACTCCTCTTTGCGATCCTTGTGCTAGCAAGATCCAAAGAAGTCTTTGATCGAAAATGAGAAAGGGATGAAGAGATCTTTTCTTTGCCGATTTCTCCTCCAAATCCAAGGCGTCGTCACCCACGGAAAAAACCAAGAGGAATGCGTTCAAGTGGCGAGAATAGAGAGAGCACTCTATTTCGAACGTGAGTGTCTCCAAGTGGAGATCATGGTTGCTAAAAATAGCACCACAAACCGCCCAACATGTTCACGCCAAGTGAACTTGTCGCCAATGCTTGAACCATTTTGGTTTAATTTAATTTTGGTTCAATTACCAAATAAACCAAACGACATGGCCTAGATCATATTAAAACCCTAAGGTTCCAGATCTAGCCGTTGATCTCTATGATGCTCCTGATCTGACCGATCTAGCATCTCTTCTCTCGATCGAAGCTTACCGATCTCAAGCCCTAATCAATCAAACATGATCAGACCAGATCTCACTCACAATCAGAGATTAAATCCCTTTAAACTGAACCCGAAACAATTCAGTCCACACGATCTGACTTAAGTAAGCCATATCATCAATTGTGCGACCCTGAGGGTTTCCTTAAAACATCGGTAACGATAATTTACATTATCACAACCAGTGAGGGGTATCTAGCAACACATCACTGTCTCCCGATATCAAGGAAAGAGTCTTCCAAGACTTCACCCAAAAACAGCACAAGTGTGAATCAATTCACAAAGCATACATATTTCCTTTGCCACTGGATGTTCTTATTGGACAAGCCTGTCAAGCTCGTAACTCCAATATGATGAGCATGATTAGAACAGATGAGCACTGTCACCTGGGTATGGCCATACACTCTCTCAATCATCTCATCCAGGGGGCCCCTTTAGAACATCACACTCCTTAAACAAGGAGACGGCAATCCTATGTCTATCACTAGTGCTCTAACCTGATTCAAGCTCACCATCCAAGATAGTCTATAATCATTATGTTTCAAATGATATTGAACTACCTCAAAACAATGACAATCATCATTTAGAAAACACAAGTGATCTCAAGTCAGAGGAAATGTGCCACTTGTCTTAATCAAGGAATATTCACATTGTGACAAACAATTGAACATCCTAGTAGGGTCTGTCCAGTACATCCCATGTACCCATGAGTCTACATCTTATTCCATGCTCGAAGCATCCTATAAGATTAGAACACATATTAGTCTTAACCATATCGAGGCTGTCTCATGTTTACCAAGATATATCGACTAAGGACATAATAGCATGTCAGCCCAGCTGAACAGCTTTGAGACATTATTCAGAAGAACATATATTGCAGCAGACAATGTAGCTAACTGAATAACAACCATGCCTTTATAAACACATAGAGTTTATTACATGATACTTGTTACATTCCCATAGGCCTCAAACATTAGCCTTAAGGGCATACCCCAACATAAAGACCCTCTCCCGTTTTTGCGGCATTGTATAATCCCTTAGAGTACGACTTTAAGGACCCTCCCACCTATAGTAGCTCCATCAATTCTGGTATCAGAGGACATTGCGCGTTCGATTCTTATTGTTCGCACGGTCCGACTCATCGCATCGCATATTTCCGCATCGTTTTCGCATTTTCAGCATCCTGCACTTAGTCATTTTCGACCTTGTTTGTGCATGGTGACTACACGGTCACAAGTTATGTCGTCCTAATATCCGGAAACCATCCCTGAAACCCAAGTGTCGGCCCAAC
Source organism: Costus lasius (assembly GCA_027563935.2). NCBI lineage: Eukaryota > Viridiplantae > Streptophyta > Magnoliopsida > Zingiberales > Costaceae > Costus > Costus lasius. The sequence goes on along the minus strand of CM050454.1, from coordinate 54,768,793 downwards.
CCTCGGAAGGGAGTAGAACCCATTTAGAATCGTTTGCTGCGCTTGAAGCGCACGTAGATGCCAAGTTGGATGCGCTGTCCGCGCTCTTGGAATCCCACGAAGGGAATACAAGCGCGATGTTTCAGCAAATTATGGCTGGGATTCATACCCTCATAAGTCGCCCTGAGCCATCGGAGCATAGGCGCTCCAACCCAGTTAACCCGCCTCCGTCCGCAAACCCAGCACCACCTACTAGAGAGTTCCCCCAAATGGCCGTGCCCCCGCGGCCGCGAGTCTTTGAGGATGAGTCTGGCCACTTGCGGCCTCTTGAGGCCCAGGGGGACCTCATTTATGGATACAAGCCCTTGGATGAGGATGACGTGTGGGCCGCACAAGGGCCCCAATCTAATGGTCGCTTTGGGCACGCTTGGGCTGGGCCAAGAGCCCTGACCCGACACCCTGTCGAGCGCCCTCGCTTGGAGGACGATATCCACCGCTTCATTAGGCACACCCCCGCGCCCTTTGCGGGTGGTCTTGACCCGTCACAATTCCTCGATTGGGTCGCTTCTGTCGATTCCTACTTTGACCTCAGTAACTTGCATCCCGACGCATGCGTTAGGTTTGTGCGCACCTTGCTCGAAGGCCCTGCGCATTTCCATTGGGCAAACGTGGAGCACCAAAATGCGCAGCAAGCCCTTCCTCCCATCACCACTTGGGAAGAAATGAGGAGTATCGCCTCACCTTTGAGACGCTACATACCACCCTCCTATAGGCAACGCCTCCTTGATCAGTATAGTAGCGTACACCAGGGATCGGGTATCGTCAAGGAGTATCGTCTCACCTTTGAGACGCTACAACTCCTGTGTAACTTACAAGAGGACCCCGAGTTAGTCTTGTCGAAGTTTAGGAATGGTCTCCGCGCGGACATCCGACGCGCTCTGCCCACATATAGCTCAGAGACCTTCGACCAAACCTTCTAGCGCGCTCGCGATATCGAGCATGATCTTAGGGCTGCGGCTAGGTGCAGCGAGTCTAGACCCCATAGGTGCCATCCTTTGGGCGGACCTCCTCACGCCCACCCATGACCCGAGCACCACGAGCCTCGTCCTGATCCACGGCCCGCGCCTGCGGCCCATCACTCCCCTAGGCGTTCAGCCCCCGGTGCCCCACCTTCTCGCCCCACTTGGGAAGAGAGGGGGAAGGCCCCACTTGTCAGCCTGCCTGGTCGCGTCAACTGTTACAAATTGCCTGCAGCCGGGCCATCTATCCCGCGACTACCCTAAACGGTCCGCCACCGCGGACAAGACCCCCGCCCGAGTCGCCACTATCACCCGCGAGCCTGCGGAAGACGTTGTTGAGGCCGAGTGCTACACTAGTGGTGACGAGTCGAGTCACCCCACACTTGCGTTTGTGCGGTGCACCTTTGTCCATACCCCACCCTCCGAGGATTGGAGGCGTACGAGCATCTTCACGACTTACATCAAGTGCAACGGGCACTCATGTAAGATCTTCATCGACGGTGGTAGTAGTTTGAGTGTGGTCTCTCGGACCGCAATCACCTGATTCGGTCTTCCCCTCGAACCTCACCCGAAGCCATATTCCATCGCGTGGGTGGACACGTCGAGTCTTCTGGTCACCCACCGGTGCCAAGTTCCCATCGCTTTTGGGGACTATCGTGAGAAGGTGTGGTGCGACGTGGCGACTATGGATGTCGCCCACGTCCTCTTAGGTCGTCCCTGGCTCTACGATAGGGACGTGACCCACTATGGCCGGTCGAACACTTATGTGTTTGACCACAAGGACCAGAAAATCCGTTTGATCCTGACCCCACCAAAGGAGCTGCGCGCTTCCACCTCCAAGGGTGTGGTGGTCCCTCCATCGGCTACCCCTCCGACCCCACCTGTCATGTCCCTCATGCGAGCCTCCGCGCTTATGCGCTAGGCCACCGAGTCCAAGGTTGTCTATGCCCTAATGGTGCATGAATCCTCGGGTGCTCCTCCTCCCTTAGATAAAGCGCATCCCCCGGAGATCGCGGCTATCTTGACCGAGTTCTCCTACATCAGCCCGGCGGACTTACCCCACGGGCTCCCTCCGAATAGGGAGATCCAACATGCCATTGATCTTCTCCCGGGAGCACCTCTCCCCAACTTACCCCATCATCGGTTAAACCCCACCGAATACGCTGAACTGCGGCGTCAAGTGGATGAACTCCTCACCAAGGGGTACATCCGTGAGAGCCTAAGTCCTTGCGCGGTACCCGCCTTACTCACGCCCAAGAAAGATAGGTTGTGGCGCATGTGTATTGACAGCCGCGCCATCAATAGGATCACTGTCAAGTATAAGTTCTCCATACCAAGACTTGACGATATGTTGGACTTAGTCTCCGATGCGTCGTTGTTTTCCAAGCTTGATCTTCGCAGCGGATATCACTAGGTCCGCATCTGCGAAGGTGATGAATGGAAGACTGCATTCAAGACCAATGATGGTCTTTACGAATGGTTCGTCATGCCATTCGGTTTGTCTAATGCCCCGTCCACCTTCATGCACCTCATGAACCAAGTTCTCAAGCCCTACATGGGCAAGTTCTTGGTCGTCTACTTTGAAGACATTCTGATTTTTAGTCGGTCCCGAGAAGAGTACTTGGAGCATCTTCGCTCCACCTTTGACCTCCTACGGAAGGAACGCCTCTTCCTTAACACGAAGAAGTGAGCCTTAATGACAAATCGACTCCACTTTCTGGGTTACATCGTTTCGGACAAGGGTCTTTCTGTTGACCCGGCTAAAGTTGAAGCCATCCGACATTGGCCCGAACCCCGCAAAGTGTCCGAGGTCCGCAGCTTTTTGGGCCTCTCAGGCTTTTACCGCCGTTTCATTCGGGGTTTCAACACGATTGCATCCCCACTGACTCAACGTCTGTCCAAGGACGACTTTGAGTGGACCACAGCCACTCAACGTGCCTTTGACGCCCTCCGGGATGCCATCACGACCGCACCTGTCTTGCGCCTCCTGGACTTCTCCAAAGTCTTTGAAGTTGCTTGCGACGCCTCTAGTACTGGGATCGGAGGTCCCCTTAGCCAAGAAGGCCACCCTGTCGCCTTCTTTAGCGAGAAGTTGAACGCTGTTCGGCAGCGTTATTCGACCTACGACAAGGAGTTTTATGCCATCTTTCAGTCGCTTCGTCAGTGCAGGCACTATCTCCTCCACCATGAGTTCGTCTTGTACAGCGACCATCAAGCCTTGTCTTTCCTTAATGCCCAAAAGAAATTGGGCGCCTGCCATGCCAAGTGGGTCGAGTACTTGCAACAGTACTCCTTTGTGATCAATCACAAGGCGGGCAAGGAGAATATCGTCGCGGAGGCTTTGAGTCGCGTCCGCACCCTTCTGTGTGTGATGCGCACCCGCGTCAACACCTTTGACTACGTCAAGGAGGAGTACGCCACGTGCTCCGACTTCGGTGCCATCTACGCTACCTTGACTGAGTCCTCCGACCCTGAGTCCCCCTACAAATTGTGCAAAGGCTATCTTTTCTTGGGGAACCGCTTGTGCATTCCCCGCTCATAGCTTCGAGATCATCTTTTGCTCGAGCTGCACGCAGGTGGTGTCGCCGGCCATTACGGCCGCAACAAAACCCTTGAGATGGCGGAAGAACGCTTCTTTTGGCCCTCCCTCCGCCGGGACGTTGAGCATATTATGCGCCATTGTGGCACATGCCAAATGGCCAAACCTCGCCCCGTGAACACCGGCCTCTACACTCCATTGCCGGTTGCTGACAGTCCTTGGAGCGATCTTAGCATGGACTTTGTCCAGGGTTACCCCGCACCGCCTCACGCTTCGATTCCATCTACGTGGTTGTAGATCGGTTCTCGAAGATGGCCCACTTTATCCCCTGTTCAAGGACCGCCGATGCGACCCACGTCGCACACCTTTTCTTCCGGGAGATTGTCCGTCTCCATGGTCTTCCCCACACCATCGTGTCCGATCGTGACACACGCTTCGTGAGCCACTTCTGGTGCTCACTTTGGGCCCTCATGGGCACCACACTGAAATTTTCCACCGCCTACCACCCCCAAACTGATGGACAAACTGAGGTGGTTAATCGTAGTTTGGGTAATTTGCTGCGGTGCCTCATTAGCGACCACCCGAGGTCTTGGGACGTCATCCTCCCTATAGCTAAATTTGTGTCTAATAGTGCAGCCAATAGGTCTACGGGTCTTCGTCCATTCCAAGTGGTTTCCAGCCATCAGCCACGCAAACCTATTGACGTGCATGGCCTACCTATGGAGTCCCATCTGTCTAAACATGCATATTCCTTTGCCCAGCATATAGCTAGTTTGCATGACGAAGTCTGGCATCGTATCTTTTTGGGCAACACTCATAATGTGATGAAGGCCAATGAGCACCGTAGGCCACATCATTTTTCTGTTGGTGAGCTGGTGAGGGTGCGCCTCCACCCCGAGCGAGTTTCAAATAGGGCTCATTTTAAGCTCCGGCCACGTTACATGGGGCCCTACGCGGTGGTGCGGCGGATCGGCTCCAACGCCTATGTGCTGGACCTACCTGAGGACATGGGCATTCACACCGTCTTCAACATGGCAGACCTACTTCCTTTCTTCGGTCCTTTGGAGGAGCCATCGGACCCCGATGAGCCTCTACCCCTTAGTTCTCGGGAGGAGAACTTCTCAGAGCACGCAGCGGAAGATGATGCAGGAGCATACGACATGAAAGAAGGGAAAGATCTGACCCCAATGGTGCCCCAAAAATTTTTCACAGAATGTTCCTCGGGTCACCCAGCGATGAAAGTCACGCCCCGTGACTTATGCGGACAGTTTTCCACATAATGTTCCTCAGGTCACCCAGCGACGAAAGTCAAGCCCCGTGACTCCTGCGGACAGTTTTTGACAGAATGTTCCTCGGGTCACCTAGCGACGAAAGTCACGCCCCGTGACTCCTACGGGCAACCACCCGAAGCTGCAGAACTGCCCCGACGACCCCACTTCGACGTGTACAACCCACCCTGCCATGTTGCCCCACCTCATGAAGATCCAAAGGGGCCCAACAAGGTAGAAGTACAACGTTCCCAACACCTATCTCAACCACCGGACCGCTTCGTGGGTGCTATCAGCCCACTCTCCATCCACACCGAAGTGATCCGGCCCAAGGATGCTATAGACCAGCCCCCGAAGAGCCCAATTCCAGATGGACCTCACAACCATGTCAGCAACATGGCCCAAGAGAAGGCCGCGACGATCATTACGCAGCCGAGTACTTCGAAATTCTGCTGCTTTGTCGCGATGTGCTCTGAGCGCGTCTAACCGTCGTCGCAGCCACCTCGTACGCTGAAGAATCAAAGGACCTGTGCCCCTGCAGGAGTAGATGGTAGTTGGTAAGATTATGTTCTGTTTTGTCTTTTTGTGGTAGCTTAACCACTTTTTGGTTGTTAGTTGTTGAGAAGCTGTCCCCTTTGTCTTGTTTCCCCTCCTTATCTTATAAAAGAGAGGAGCTGGCTAGCATTCTCCCTTAGTTCTCTTCATGGTAGAGTACTCCTGGTGAGCTGACAGTCTCCAGCATTGTAGAAGTCGAAGAGGAGCTTCGCTTTCAGAGTTTCCGGGTCGAGGCCGGTGCCTCGATTCCACGTTGTTCCATTTCCAGCTTTTCAAATAAGTAAATCCCATCCTTCATGGTGGGTCAGGTTCACCTGTTTCTTCACTTCGTTGCGCTCTTGTATTTCCGTTTGGTTTCCCTTTCTCCACGGGTATCCGTACGCCGGAGACGTGGACGTTCCGTGTTGTTCTTTGGTGTATTTCAGGCACATAGGTGTGCGAGCTGTGCGCTGCGAATCCATTGGTTCCCTATTGCGACGTGCTGAGCTTAAAATCTGCGGTGTGAGTGCGCAAAATTGCTACAAGGTTAGTGAGTTACATTCTGTAATTGAGTGTCGTTGTGTTCTTTTCACAATTGTGTTGCCCCGATCGAACTCGACACTGATTTCTTCGTGCTTCCTCGTGTTTTCATGCATTTCCGAAGTACTTTTCACTTCTCTCGTCTAAAGATCCTCTCCCGTTTTCGCGGCATTGTGTAATCCCTTAGAGTACGGCTTTAAGGACCCTCCCACCTATAGTAGCTCCATCACATACCCAGGTGAGAACCTGATTTAGGGCCAGTTTGGGGCTGTGGGAGCTTATAGCTTTTGCTGGTTTGACCAGAGCTGGTTTGACCAGAGCTGGCAGGATAAGTTTAAGACTGTTTGGATAAACGGCTTAGCTAGTAAGCAGTGTAGAAATGTTGCGCTGTTCTATTAAGCAGAAATTTATATGTGCATTTAAAATTAAGCAATCATATAAATAAATTTTTTTATGAACATCCACATAGAATTATTAGATAAAATAAAAAGTGTTTTCAGTGCATACAAAATATAATTTGCTACATATTTGATGTCATTAAACACAATGCAATCTGATTGCGAAGCATTTCTACATCTACAGAATTTCCTTGATCTTCAATATTTTCCTCGGAACCTTCATCTTCATTTTCCATAACAACTTCAGAATCAATCTCAAATTCTTCAAAAATTGCATCTGAAATAGCGGTTTGCCTAATATAATTCTGTAATGCCATTGTAGCAATTACAATTTTAACCTGTGTTTTATATGCAAACGAAGGCATGTCCCGCAATATATCCCACCTCTTTTTCCACACTCCAAAACATCTTTCAATGACACTTCTAAGAGAGGAGTGTGCCTTATTAAATATTTCTTTAAGCCCTTGAGGTGGTTGCCCTTGTTGAAATTATTGAAGATGGTATCTGACTCCTCTATATGGGCCAAGGTACCCACTCGTTTGTGCATATCCAGCATCAGCTGTGAGAGATTATGGCTTTATCAAAAGCGAAGATGACGCCTGGGTGTATAAAAAATTCAATGGGAGCTTGGTGACTTTTCTGGTCTTGTATGTTGATGACATAATGCTCATCGGAAACAACATCCATAGTCTTCAGTATGTGAAGACATGGTTGGGGAAGTGTTTCGAGCTGAAGGACTTAGGGGAAGCCGCCTATATCCTATGCGTGAGAATCTACCGGGATAGATCAAAGAGGCCCTTGGCCCTTAGTCAGAGTACCTACATTGATAAGGTCCTAGTGTGATACCCCTGCTTTAATATTACTTGTAAGTTCCATGTGAGTTGCACAAGGCAAAATTAGTGGTGCCATCTATACCTACTATGTTATTTTGTTATGAAGTTAAATTGGTAGCGAAGTGCAAATTTCAAGTTTCTTTCTCTTGTAGTATTGCATCTATAACTAAAGATTCATACTAGGATTCATTGGGACTACTAGGACTCATTGGGCATAATGTGAAAAGAAATGGGCAAAAAGGTAATTTCAACCACATAGAGCATATATGATTAGTTAAGAGGTAATGTGTTATGAATTGATGAAGTAGATAACATAAATGGAATAAATTCATGTGCTTAGCGTGCAAGGCAAGGAAATGGGTGAATTCACCGTGTGAGTGCATAAAGAAACTTCATGTGGTGATGACACCTCATGCTTCCTTGCCACCTCATGATAAAGACAAAATTAGGAGAGACACCTCATGCTATTGAAGTTTCTAGGGAAAAAAATTAGGGAAAAATAGAGAAAGTGCTGCTTTTTCTCCAGCAACTTTCGTTTGGCTTGAGGGATAGACGATTGGAGGTGTTCAAGTGGACAAGAAGAGGAGAAAAGGAAAAGAACTTCAATTTAGGCAAGTTTCTATGTTTTGCCCTACATTTGTATTTTCAATTTGTATATTTTTGTATAACTTGTATAACTTATGATTTTGATGTGTTGATCTACCTCTGATTGCAATTAGATGGAATTTGTATGATTTTATGTTAGGAAATGAATGTGGAGGATGGTAAATCATGGTTTATGGTGATTTGGTTATGCAAATATGACCTTATGGTGGTATTTGTGATGTAACTTTCTCTATGCAAACGATCTTGAATTGAAACATGATTTCTGTAAAAGAAGACTTGAAAAGCTTTCCAACGGATCCAATATTTCCTATACTTAAGGAGATGTAGGGTATGAGGTATGTAGCACAATACAAAATCTAGTTACTGTAATTTCAGACTGACCTACCTATACCATTTTGCTTATAACGTTTGATTGATAACTCGGTTTTGAGAAATTCCTGTTGTATACGAAAGTTGATTCACATATCTTTCCAATGGATCATAGCTTGCTTATATGTGACAAGTTTCAGTACTTTAATCAGTGTGCATTGTCTTGTGCAATACCCTGAAATTCTAGAAACAGGGTAGTTTGACGTATTGGTACTTTGATCGCCATATCTTTGTGTATCCTTAGTCAAATGGTTTGAAATCTGGTTTATTGGAAAGTAGACTTGTATACGGTTTCAATGATTCCTCATTTGTATGGTTCTATGCCATATGTCCATATAATTCGTTTGAATGACTTGGGCTGATTTATCTTGCAATGTTCTCCTCTTTCCTTGCATTCTACCTCTTATGGGAGATTATGTTATTGTGTTACACTCCATGCTTATGATGGTATGAATTGATCAACTTTGTATTTATTTGCTTCATGACATTTCACATTTGATCAAATGAGCTTGATAATGACCTTTGATACTATGGATCAATGATCATGGTGTAAGGGCAACTGTGTGAAGGCAATCATGCCATTATGTTACTTCGTCTTTGTTATGCTACCATTATTCTTTGGCCCTTACATCTTATAGTGGGAAATGATTTGATCCCATTTATGGGAATTATGACTATAGACGTGGAACTAAGTGCTACATGCACCAAAGTGCCACATTGGAAACAATGGGGGCCACCTCTTGATCTCCATGGAAGCCACCTCTAGACTCCATCCATATTTGGTGTTGGATGTGGACCTAAGTGCTACATGGACCAAAGTGCCAAATTAGAAATAATGGGGGCCACCTCTTGATCTCCATGGGAGCCACCTCTAGATTCCCTCCACTCACATTTGGTTGGGCCATGGCGAGCCCTTTGCCGGTGTTTTGCTTTGTGGGCTGTCCTAGATGTGGGTTAGTCTAGCTTCCAGACATGGAGGACTTTGTTTGCTTTGGTTCCCACTATTCTGTGTATGATACTTTGATATAGTTTTTGACAGTTGACACTCATGATATGATACCATATTTGCTATTATGACATTTTGTTTGAATACCATGAAATTACCATGTTATGAATACCATGAGATCATGAACTTACCATGATTCCTATGCTCGAGTCTTTTAAGCTATTCATATGATTCCTGTTCTTGATGTTTGTCATGTTGGAAGACCCTTTTGGATATATGTACTCCTTCTACTTTGAATACCATTTGGACAGACTTATGCCACTTACCATGACGAGTTATGTACTTATGCTACTTACCATGAAACTCTATGTTCCAATGTAGTAACAAAATTATATTTTGTTCCATAGGCATGATAGATCTTGCTGAGTTTTTCCATAACTCACTCTTTTGATTTAATATCTATTTACAGGTTAACTTTTGGTTGCTTTCCCTTGGGGCACTAGAAGAAAATGTTGAAGAAGTACATGTTTATAGACTTTTAGCTTGGTTTCGATGTGTTGTATGAGATATTTTGTATATGTGCTTTTGGCTTGGTTGTGATGAACTAAAATGAGATGCTCTTGTATATGTTCTTATGGGAATGTAGGATAAGTAAGAAGAAGTTTTGTAAAGTGCTAAGCAAATGTGACCTTGTGTTCATGTATAAATAAAGGTTGCTTTTGATCTCTCATCTTGAAGTTGGTAATTGTGATTCATTATGATATTAATTGAGTGGGATTACTATATGATTAGTTGTTATTATGTTGTTGTTGCAACCCTAGAAAATTGATATTATATAGTGGTGATGCACAAATTTAACATATTTTGAATCCTGGGATTGAAATGAAATTTTTTTTTAACATGACGATTCTAGGGGTGTGACACCTAGAGAGGTTTAACTTGGAGCAATCCAAGAAGGGGTACCTTCCAGTGAGATATGACCTTACTCTCTCAAAGAGCCAGTGTCCCACCACACAGGCTGAGAGGGATGACATGAGTCGAGTGCCCTATGCTTCGGCAGTGGGATCAATCATGTATGCAATGATATGTACTAGACCAGATGTAGCTTATGTTGTGCGCAGAACTAGCTGATACCAATCTAATCCAGGTCTGCACTACTGGGTGGCTGTAAAGAACATCCTTAAGTATCTGAGAAGAACTAAGGATCTGTTCTTGGTCTACAGGGGACAGGAAGAGACTTTTTGTATCAAAAAATCAAGAATCATGGCCGTGACAATTTTCACGACACTCCTGTGAATGTTTCTATAATAATACTTCATCAAATTACGGTTGTGAAAATTAATACGGCTATACTCATGAAACTTTATGTGCCAAAAGTGATCCAAAATACAGGTGTGTTATAAATCACATCATGCCAATTTTTTTTTCGAAATACGGCCGTGAAAGTTTTTCACGGATGAACAATACGCACATCACGGCCATGAAAACAATCACGGCACTGCCGTAATTGTTGCGTAAACTCTTAACATCACTGTTTCAACGTAAAATAAACTTAAAACACTTTTACAAAATATAAAAACAAGAATTTGCTCTAGAAAATTAACAAAATAAACAAAAACAAAGAAAATGAGTAAGAGTGCTTGGGTTGCCTCCCAAGAAACACTAATGTCGTTAGCCCGACCGAAGATCAACTCGATCATGTAATAGCTCTTCGAGTCGTATATCCATTCTTTCCTTATTTTGTTCCTTGATCTCTAACACATTTTTGGAATACATACGGTTTATCCAAAAAATAATGCTTTACTTTGGCAAAGAATTTCTTCCTTCCCTTGTTTGTATCAAGCAATTTCAACCCTTCCTTTCTCTATCGTCTCTTCCTTTGAATTTTCTGCTTCTTTAGAAGTAAATCACTTTCCTCCTTATTAAGTTGGCATTCCTTGTCATTAAAATGTGCAATACAATCCATATAAGTATAACCTTTAGAGTCAGAATTTTTAGCAAATAATTTATATACATCAGTCAAAATATCATTCATAGTATTAACACTAAAACAAGATCCAGCTGACAATTTATCTCTTGTCAAACAGAATTTCAACTAATCTTTTTCTTTCTTTATGTCTAAGATTTTTGGGAGTGTGCCCTCTATGACATCAATGTTGTAGCAGGATCCTACAAAAGAAGGCTTTCTTAAATTTTTAGTCAAATCGAAATCAACAGAATCCTCACCTACTTTGAATGTTAGCTTCCCATTTTTGACAACAATATTTGCGCCAGCAGTCGCCAAAAAGGAGTGACCTAAGATTATGGGAAGCCTAGAGTCTGATGGGGGTAGAGACCACAAGCCTCGAAGGTACAAGTGGAGCCTATGACTACCCTAGACGAAGGCCTGGAAGCTTCACGAATAAGCAAGCATGCTCACTCATAAAGCTAGCTCAAAATAATGGAAATAATTATTTCAACCCATTTAAGTGTGGCTCAAGACATTCAAGCCCATGAAGCTGTCACATATTCTCAAGCCCAATTACAAAAGAGTAAGCTGCTGCAAACACATTCCACAAACACTCACGCAAGAAGGAAACAAACATTGCGATAATGTTTAACCAGCTGCCAGCCAAGAGGATTCCATCCAACGCGCGTCAACATTCATCTTCATGGCTGCAAAAAAATGGAAACTCCAACGTCTCTTTGCAGCTATCATCACTAAAAGCTCCTCAACGTCTCCTTACTGTTCAGGAATGGAAACAACAATGTTCGGCAATGTCTCTAAATTTCTCTCGCTATATGTATGGCACGCATCACTGTAATCAGAGAGTGTATTTGATGAATGAAATAGTTTTTTCTTCCAATGGAATCGGATGTTTCCCATCCTCTTCCCCTCTGAGGTGTTTGTGTCACCTAGCTTTCCCTTCTTCCTCCTTCCCTAACCTTTCTGTCCTCCCGCAATCAAACTAGCCAGTAACGAGTGTTCCCAGGATTTCTGAATCTTTGTGAGCACGCCGCCGACGATCCGCCGGTCTGATCCTCACAAGATTTCAAACATCACTCCTCCTCTCCAAGACGAAGCCACAGCCGTCGGCATCTGCCCAACCACCTCTCCGATCGTCATAATGGGAAGAATCACCGTCACGCCTAGCTTCCGCCAACATGTCCTCTGGTTCGCCTGCAATTTCACCCAGAATTCTGAAACCTCTTGCACTTCCCGCTGGAGATCCAGCCGTCGGATCCCCACAAAACTTCAGTCACCACGTCGCCTTTCCTGGACGAGTCTTCATCCGCTGGCATCCGCCAATCCTCCCGTCCGATCGCCGGAATCGAACGTCCGTTCGAATTCCCCTGTTCTGGCCAGCCTTCCGCCCCAGTTTCGCCTTTCTTCGTCGATCTCTTCCGTCCGGCCATCTTTCACTTCCAAACTCCCACCAGCTCTTCTCCGTCATCATAACGATCTGCAGTCGTAACAGGTCCGGCCATCATGCACCACCGGACGACCACCGACGAACCCTGCTCATCCGCGCGACTTCCCCTGTTTCCCAGTTTTCCTATTTCAAGCTTTTATTTGCTATTAATTCTAATATGACTTGGCCTTTTCTTGCAGATATCTTAAGCAGTCGGCGCAACCAAAACCTTGAACTTTGATGCCAATACGAAGAACTCATCTTGCTCTACTAGTTGGATGAGTTGATCTAACTGAATCCACAATGGATCAACCTGAAAACAATAACAACTTTTCATATCTGATTTACTCCTGCACTTGTTTAAGAAAACTAATCTGATTAGCCTTTCTTATGTAGGTACCTTAAGCAATCAGTGAAACGAAGATCTCAAACTTTGGTCAGATAATGAAGCACGCATCTTGCTCTTTCATTTGGACTAGTTGATACAAGCGCAGCTCCAACGGTTCAATCTAGCAGGCATTGCAAAATTTGCAATCTTAATCATTTCTGTGCTATGTTAATTTACCAATCTGAATAGCTATATTGTTGCAATTATTATAAATGCCCGACAACTCTTCATGCTATTATGCTTACACGATTCAAAAGAACTAACCTTTTGGTTCTTATTTTGGATTTATGGATTTTCCTACAAGGCATAGCAACTTATCGTAATTGATTAATTTTCTTGCCTGGATTTCTGGCTGTTATGAATATTGATCTTTATATGATTTTCTGGTTTGCACAACACGTGTCGCCACCCCATATCAGTTTGGTATCAGAGGAAAAGTTGTGAGCAACTCTTGTCTGCCCACACGATCCTTGCTTTGCTCTTTGTATAAAAAAAAAGAAAAAAAAAATTGTTAGTTTTCATGTTTCGTTGCTTTTCCATGCTAGTTAAGTTATTTACTCTTTATTGATTAAAAAAAAATCTGCTTGCGTTGAACAATTTGCCAAAGAAAACTGCATTTGAATTTTTGCAAAGCTCAATCAATTCTGCACGCTACTCATCTTCTCGCAAGTTTTGATCAGCCTTTCTTAATTCTGCACAACTAAGATCTCTGAGTTGATTCAAAATTCTAGATATTGTTGAATGACTTTTTTCAACTTGCAGCTATTATCAATGTTTAAACCTGCTTAGAACCTTTAAGTGCTGAGTTTTGGTTCTCTGATTTGATTTCCTGCATGCTAAATTCCGTTCTAAGTTTTGCCCGACTAAAATTTAGTTTTTTTTTAGCCTTCTGAATCTGAACTCTTGGCTTGTTTGCTGCACTTGAGTTCAATCGAACTGCAGTTAGCACAACCTCAACTTATTTGAACTTTCAGCCAGTAAACATGCTACATTTTGTCGCAATCAATTTTGATTTAGTGCTGAGTTTTTGCTTGTAATCCTGCACTGCAACAATATTCAATTTTCAGCTTATCAAGTTTCTTTTATCATCATGCACTATTTTAAAGCAACTGATTTAATTTATCATTGAGAACCTTACAAAAGACTCACCCTTAGACCTGAAAGCTTTACTACCTTTATTTGGTGTAATAAACATAAGGTTAGAACTGTGTTAGACCATCAAGTTAGTTTTAATGCCATATTTGCTAGGGCTATTGATAAATTTGGTCTTAGCTTAGAAAAACACAGCCATCCATATGCCATAATTTGGGATTACCCAAGATTTATGATAGCCCGAAAGGGAACACAACAAATCTGGCACGCGTGTACCTTGGACTAATACTTGGTAACAGCACCAAAAACTTGTTGTTAAACCGCAAGTGCATGGGTATACGAAGTAATAAAAAAGTATCGAATCCACAGGGACCTACGTTGTCGAATATTAAATAGTTGATTTCTTACTAACTAGGCAAAACGAGATCGTGAGAATAGCAATCGGTAACTAAAAGCGGGATTGTCAGAGAGAAAAGCTGGGACTAGGATTTCGTTCACTTAAACTTTTATGACTAGACATGAATAAGTATTTCGTTGATTCAATTTCATCATGAAGAAGATATTATCAAAGGATGAACTCAAGGATCACTTTCATGCATCCGACCTCTAGAATCTCTAGTGGAGTCTCAAGGATCACTTTCGTGCATCCGAGTCTCGCAACTAGTTTTGCTCGAGGACCTCCAATGTTCCAATCTTTGCTTTCGCACAAGATCTCCACGTTTGACAAATAGACTCGATCTATAGATTCATGTTATAATCATGACAATTATTTTACTAGAAAAGATCAAGATGGATCTAACCTAAGGAAGGGATCCTAACATGCAATTCTAGGGTTCCAAATTCTCAAGCAATTACTTTCAGTCTCAAGCGAAAATTCTAAGAACATAATTAATAATATGAACTTAAAGAGAGTCTAAGCACAATTATCATATGAGCAAAATCATCATGCTGAAATCAAACTCAACGAAATATTGAAAAATAAGTTATCTAATCATTAAAAGTCAAGTGAACTACTCTCCCATGTCCCAAGAGTAGTTTAAGCTAGCATGGCGAAGGAAATACAATATTCCATAATTTAAAAAAAATCAAAAATCAACAAAAAGAAGAGTTTTTAGAAAATACGGCACGACTGTGAAGTATTTCACAGCTGTATTTTACAAAGGAAGGCGTGAACAGTGGTGGCGATCCTTCTTCCTCTGATTTCTCCTCCAATTTGTCTCCTTTCGATCTGAAACTTCTGCCACGTTGTCTCCTTCACCAAGCGATACTTCAGTAGAAAAATCACGGCCGGAGGTTGTCTGGATCAAGCGCGGCGGTGAAACCCTCGGCGACGGCGTGGATCAAGATTTCTCCCTCGACGGTGTACGAAATTTAGGGCTTTTGGTCTCTCTCTAATCCTCCCGTCCAAAGCTCCCTTTTTGCTTCTTACGGCATCGAATATAAACTTCTGGATCGTCCGCAATAATCTCCTCAAGAATCGGGTGTGGACATTGACCTGGGCGTCGCATTCAAAACGGGTTTTACGGCAGTGTAATTGTTTACGGCTGGTGCCGTAAAATCTCTTGAGTCTTTTGTGCCGATGTCGTCTCGGAAAATACGGCCCGTAAAATAGTTTACGGCTAGTGCCGTAAAATCTCTTGAACTCTCTGGTCGGATTCGTCGGGGAAATACGGCTCGTGTAATTCTTTACGGCAGGTGCCGTAATTTCAGATGAAGTTTCTGTTCTGGCACAATCCGAAATACAGTACCGTAATATTGCTTACGGCCGGTACCGTAAAATCGGGAAATCTTTCTGTTCGAAAATCTTCACAAATTACGGTAGTGTTCGGATTTTACGGTACCATTTGGAATTACGGTACCGTAAAATAGATTACGGCACTATCGTAATTTGCTGGCTTGCTCCGATTTGCATGAAATTTCTTGGGTGATCTCCTCTTGAGGATGATAACTCTTCTATGTATTTGATTTAGCTTGAAAACGCCTAAAATAGTGCCTTTTTGCCTGAAAAATATGAAATACCAAAATAGAAGTAGACTTTGCAATATTTGATGGATTTAGCATAAAAACAAGTAGAAAGATCCTCGATTTGCATGAAAAGGTATCTAAAATGATGCAAAATATACTGCATATTTCGGTGTCATCAATTTACCACCTTTGTTGACTTTCAATGTCTCGTCCCTATTCAACTAGATCGTATGAAATTCAACATTTGGTGTGATGTTCTCAGCTTAGAAGGTTTTGATATCTTGCTAGGTAAAGAATTCCTTCGTAGTGTTCAAGCCTATCATCATAAAGAACCTTGGTCCTATAGTGTCAACTTTAGAGGGTTAAAACACATTATCTATCCTAGAAGTCTGGAGTCAACACAAGCTAGCACTACTAAAGCTATTCGTGATAATATGAATAAACAATTTGATGCCTTTGTTGATAATATGAATAAACAATTTGATGATATGCAACAGCTCTTAGAAAGAATTCATGACCGGTGCCTACAACAAAAGTCCAATCAAACCATAGAATTCACCCAACCACACACCGAGACTAAGATTCCGCTCAACCCTTTAGGTGACTTGAACCTAGAAGACACCAATAAACAAGATGACACCTCAAACTATGAACACATAGGGACAACCCAATTTGAGCCTAAGATAGAACTTGAACCTAAAGACATTAGGCTAGACTTAAACATAGAGGATATAAAAGAACAATATGAACCCTTAGAACAAATGTCTCTAGGAACTCAACCCTTAATTCCCTGTGAAACAAGTTATCCTCAACCTATAGAACTTGAACTCGTTGAGCAATTTGAGCCTACTCAAACCATAGAGGATGAAAACTTAGGCCTGAACCAACTTGATCATAGTGAGTCCATAAAAGTTCACCCACATACCCAATCCAAAGACATAGGTGAAAGTCCCCTATACTTGGGGGGGCGAAACCCTAGATAGGCGCATATAAAACTTTTGCAGCGGAAACAAGGGTTTCAAGAGGATCTATGCATGAGATATGATCAACTATAATCGATTGCAAAGATAAGTAAGGAGTCATACCATCGCCATTGCTTTGGATGGCGCCTTGGAAGAAGAGAGCAAATGGGATCTCCTCCAAAAGATGCGCACACAAGAAGATGTCGCCTACTCCTTGTTGATCCTTGTGCTAGCAAGGTTCTCCAAGTGAACCTGATCGAATGTATGGGAAGAGAAGAATTCTTTTGCTTGGCGAGACCTCTCCCTTATCGTCAATGCTTCACCACCCGAATGTGTCGAGAGCCCAAAAACAAAAGAGACGACAATAGGGCAAGAGAAGAAGCGTGAAGAGAGGCAACGTGAGGCGTGTCCACGATTAGAGAACATGTTATCCAAAAATAGCAAACCACTTCTCAACGTTCACGCGCTCATGAACAAGTCGCAAACCTCTTCTCCCTTGAACCTTGCGCTCACTTGATGAGCTGGTTCAATTTGGTTTGGTTCAAAGACCAATTAACCCAAGCGATTTGGTCTAGATCATATTAAACCCTAAGGTTCCAGATCTAACCGTTCATCTCCTGATGCTCTTGATCTTACCGATCTAGCATCAATTCTATCGATCGAAGCTTACCGATCTCAAGCCCTAATCAATCTAACATGATCAGACCAGATCTCACTCACAATCAGAGATTAAATCCCTTTAAACTGAACCCAAACAATTCAGTCCACACGATCTGACTTAAGTAAGCCATATCATCAAATTGTGCGACCCTAAGGGTTTCCTTTAAATGTCGGTAATGATAACTTATGTTATCACGATCAGTGAGGGGTATCTAGCAACACATCACTGTCTCCCGATATAAAGGAAAGAGTCTTCCAAGACTACACCCAAACCACAGCACAAGTGTGAATCCAGTTCACAAGGCATACATGCTTCCTTTGCCACTGGATGTTCTTTATTGGACAAGCGTGTCAAGCCTGTAACTCCAATATGATGAGCATGATTAGATCAGATGAACATAGTCATCTGGGTATGGCCATACACTTTCTCAATCATCTCATCCAGGGGGCCCCTTTAGAACATCACACTCCAAACTAGCAGATGGCAATCCTATGTCTATCACCAGCGCCCTAACATGACTCATGCTCACCATCCAAGATAGTCTATAACCATTATGTTTCAAATGATATCGAACTACCTCAAAACAATGCCAATCATCATTTAGAAACACAAGTGATCTCAAGTCAGAGGAAGTATGCCACTTGTTCGCATACAAGGATTATTCACATTGTGACAAGCAATTGAACATCCTAGTAGGGTCTGTCCAGTACATCCAATGTACCCATGAGTCTACATCTTATTCCATGCTCGAAGCATCCTATAAGATTAGAACACATATTAGTCTCAATCATATCAAGGCTGTCTCATGTTCACCAAGATATCTCGACTAAGGACTATACTACATGTCAGCCTAGCTGAACATCATTGAGACATTATTCAGAAGTATACATATTGCAGCAGATAATGTAACAACCTGAATAACAACCATTGCCTTTATAAACATAGAGTTTATACATGATACTGATATAATCCCAAGGCCTCAAACATTAGCCTTAAGGGCATACCCCAACAATAGGAACTGTCTCTAGATAGCCATGAACCTAATCCTATAGACTTCATTGGGTTTGACCAATACTTAGGGTATAATATACCTCAAGCTATAGACAACCGTAAACCTCAACTCTTAGGTCAACCTCAACCTATTGACACAGTAGATTTGCACCATGACCCATTGGACTCTCAGTCTTGTCTCTTAGGTCCTTCTACTCACACTATTAAACCACCTTTAGGGTCAACTCAGCTTAAAATAATTGAAAAAAATTTTGCTTTGTCTACCTTTGAAGTTGTTGAGCATATTGATTTCATTATTCCAGTACACTTAGATGCTTAAATTCCTTACTGTAAGTTTACTAATGAATATGGTCGAGAAAGGGAATTCAATGTAGGTGTCCCTGACTTACAGCTTGAACCATGGACATGGAACAACAAGGCAAGAAGCTATGATGCTGTCAACATTTTGAAGATTCGGATCCAGAACGAACAACTATCTCTTGCCTCTCCAGAACTTCTCCACAAGCACAATCACAATTCTTGGGGAAAGAATTTTTTTCACACGGGGAGAATTGATGGGGGTAGAGACCACAAGCCTCGAAGGTACAAGTGGAGCCTACGACTACCCTAGATGAAGGCCTGGAAGCTACACGAATAAGCTAGCATGCTCAGTCATAAAGCTAGCTCAAAATAATGGAAAGAATTATTTCAACCCATTTAAGTGTGGCTCAAGACATAGCCCATGAAACTGTCACATATTCTCAAGCCCAATTACAAAAGAGTAAGCTGCAGCAAACACATTCCACAAACACTCACGCAAGAAGGAAACAAACATTGCGATAATGTTTAACCAGCTGCCAGCCAAGAGGATTCCATCCAACGCGCGTCAACATTCATCTTCATGGCTGCAAAAAAATGGAAACTCCAATGTCTCTTTGCAGCTATCATCACTAAAAGCTCCTCAACGTCTCCTTACTATTTAGGAATGGAAACAACAATGTTCGGCAATGTCTCTAAATTTCTCTCGCTATATGTATGGCACGCATCACTGTAATCAGAGAGTGTATTTGATGAATGAAATAGTTTTTTCTTCCAATGGAATCGGATGTTTCCCATCCTCTTCCCCTCTGAGGTGCTTTTGTCACCTAGCTTGCCCTTCTTCCTCCTTCCCTAACCTTTCCTTCCTCCCGCAATCAAACCAGCCAGTAACGAGTGTTCCCAGGATTTCTGAATCTTTGTGAGCACGCCGCCGACGATCCGCCAGTCTCATCCTCACAAGATTTCGAACATCACTCCTCCTCTCCAAGACGAAGCCACAGCCGTCGGCATCTGCCCAACCACCTCTCCGATTGTCATAATCGGAAGAATCACTGTCACGCCCAGCTTCCGCCAACACGTCCTCTACTTCGCCTGCAATTTCACCCAGAATTCTGAAACCTCTTGCACTTCCTGCCGGTGATCCAGCCGTCGGATCCCCACAGAACTTCAGTCACCACATCGCCTTTCCTAGATGAGTCTTCAACCGCTGGCATCCACCAATCCTCCCGTCAGATCACCGGAATCGAATGTCCGTTCGAATTCCCCTATTCTCGCTAGCCTTCCGCCCCAGTTTCGCCTTTCTTAGTCAATCTCCTCCGTCCGGCCATCTTTCACTTCCAAACTCCCGCCAGCTCTTCTCCGTCATCATAACGATCTACAGTCGTAACAGGTCTGGCGATCGTGCACCACCGGACGACCACCGACGAACCCTGCTCATCCGTGTGACTTCCCCTGTTTCCCAGTTTTCCTATTTCAAGCTTCTGTTTGCTGTTAATTCTAATATGACTTGGCCTTGCAGATATCTTAAGCAGTCGGTGCAACCAAAACCTTGAACTTTGATGCCAATACGAAGAACTCATCTTACTCTACTAGTTGGATGAGTTGATCTAACTAAAGCCACAATGGATCAACCTGAAAACAATAACAACTTTTCATATCTGATTTACTCCTGCACTTGTTTAAGAAAACTAATCTGATTAGCCTTTCTTATGTAGGTACCTTAAGCAATCGGTGAAACGAAGATCTCAAACTATGGTCAGATAATGAAGCACGCATCTTGCAGGCATTGCAAAATTTGCCATCTGAATCATTTCTGTGCTATGTTAATTTACCAATCTGAATAGCTATATTGCTGCAATTATTATAAATGCCTGATAGCTCTTCACTCTATTATTCTTACACGATTCAAAAGAACTAATCTTGTTCTACATCTTGGTTTAATTGGTTCTACACGTGTCTCCACTCCACATCAGAGTCCTCCTCCATCTCAAGGACTACAAAATCAGTAGTTATAAATAACTTACCGACCTTGATTAGCACCTCCTCTAGAATACCTACCGGATGCCTTACAGAGTGATCGGCTAACTGAAGTGAAACAGAAGTGGGCTCCTAATTTCCAATGTCTAGCTTTTTCCAAACAGAGTGTGGCATTAAGCTGACACTAGCCCCTAAGTCACACAAAGCACAATCAACACTCATATCACCAATCAAACAAAGAATAGAAAAACTCCATGAATCCTTAAGCTTCGATGGCAATTTATTCTGAATAATCGCACTGCACTCCTCGGTGAGTGCAACCTGTTGGGGTATGCCCTTAAGGCTAATGTTTGAGGCCTTGGGAATGTAACAGTATCATGTATAAACTCTATGTTTATAAAGGCATGGTTGTTATTCAGTTTGTTACATTGTCTGCTGCAATAAGTGTACTTCTGAATAATGTCTCAAAGCTGTTCAGCTGGGCTGACATGCAGTAAAGTCCTTAGTCGAGATATCTTGGTGAACATGAGACAGCCTTGATATGGTTAAGACTAATATGTGTTCTAATCTTATAGGATGCTTCGAGCATGGAATAAGATGTAGACTCATGGGTACATTGGATGTACTGGACAGACCCTACTAGGTTATTCAATTGCTTGTCACAATGTGAATAATCCTTGAATGCGACAAGTGGCACATTTCCTCTGACTTGAGATCACTTGTGTTTCTAAATGATGATTGTCATTGTTTTGAGGTAGTTCAATATCATTTGAAACATAATGATTATAGACTATCTTGGATGGTGAGCTTGAGTCAGGTTAGGGCACTAGTGATAGACAAAGGATTGCCGTCTCCTTGTTTAAGGAGTGTGATGTTCTAAAGGGGCCCCCTGGATGAGGTGATTGAGAAAAGAGTATGGCCATACCCAGGTGACAATGTTCATCTGATCTAATCATGCTCATCATATTGGAGCTACAAGCTTGACACGCTTGTCCAATAAGAACATCCAGTGGCAAAGGAAATATGCATGCCTTGTGAGTTGGATTCACACTTGTGCTGTGGTTTGGGTGTAGTCTTGGAAGACTCTTTCCTTTATATCGGGAGACAGTGATGTGTTGCTAGATACCCCTCACTGATCGTGATAACGTGAGTTATCGTTACTGACATTTAAAGGAAACCCTCAGGGTCGCACAATTTGATGATATGGCTTACTTAAGTCAGATCGTGTGGACTGAATTATTCAGGTTCAGTTTAAAGGGATTTAATCTCTAATTGTAAGTGAGATCTGGTCTGATCATGTTTGATTGATTAGGGCTTGAGATCGGTAAGCTTTGATCGAGAGATTGGATGCTAGATCGGTGAGATCAGGAGCATCAAGAGATCGACGGTCAGATCAAGAGCCTTAGGGTTTATTGTGGTCTGGACTGATTGCTTGGTTTATTTGGTTATTAAACCAAACCAAATTGAACCAGCTCATTGAGTGAGCGTGTGGTTCAAATTGAGAGGAGTTTGCGATAGGGGTAAACCCATGATCGCATGTGAGTGAGTGGCTTTCTATTTTTAGAAAGCATGATCACATACGTGACCATCACTCACGTTCACGCCCTCATCTCTCGCTTCTCCTCCTCTCTCATCGCCAACTTGAGTATTGGGCGCTTGCACTCTCGTGTGGAGAAGTGTTGACGAAAAAGGAGAAGGAAGTGTTCGGCCAAGCAAGGTGATCTTTCCCTTCCATTCGACAACGACTTCTTGGAACCTTGCTAGCACAAGGAGCACCAAGAGAAGAGTAGGCGACACCAATTGTGTGCGTCACCTTTGGAGAAGGAGCACTTGCGCCTTTCCTTCCAAGACACCATCTAAGCGATGGCAATGGTGAGAATCGTTTTTCATTGCAAGTTGAACATATTACATGCATAGATCCTTGAAACCCCTTCCGCTGCGTCAAAAATTTCATATGCGCCTATTAGGGTTTCGCCCTCCCCTTGTTTAGGGGACTTTCAATTGGTATCAGAGCAGTTATTGCATGCTAATATGTTTGCTTTCTTTGTGTGATCCTTTGCAATGATCTATATGTTACATGCGCTAGTTATGATAGGCGAATTTTACATGCTTGTTAGAGATGTTTTTGTTTCTCCTAGGCGCATGTTTTCTTGTTGGCGCATATGTATGTTTTCTCAAAACTTCTTATGACATGCGCGACTCATTATAGATCTAAGGCCCTGCATTAAACCCTTAGACGGGTTATTAGGGTTGAAGTCATCCCCTAGGTTAGATCCAGACAGTCTGATCAGACCATCTGACAGCCTTGATGGGTTGACCAGATAGCACCTGTGCGATAGCACCTGGTGGCTATAGGTCGACTGCAGACAGGCGTGTAGCGATGTCTGATTGAGACGACTAGCGAACACACATGAGTTAGGCCCGGGGTCACACCCGCTTGCCAGATCTCATGAGGGTTGTTCGGCCCTGGCGCATACATGGTTGACCTTTTGGTCGACTCAAGTCAGTTAGGACTTGGTGCATGCAAGGGCAGTGGATCTGACTAGGTTGGATGAGTGGATCCCTAGTAATGTACCGTTGTAAGGTTGTAAGGCAAATAAGGAAATTAAAATTGATGCCTATGGGGTTTTCGAAATTTAATTTTCATGATTGGATCACATGTTGATTGATGCCTATGCTTGTTTATTTATTCTTATGTGGGCTGCCCATGTTAAATGTGTGCTATGCTGGGGCCTGCGTGCCTGGAATTAAAAGTTGTAAATTAATTATTGTGATCTGCGTATCACATTGTATTTAAT
The DNA here is from genome assembly GCA_027563935.2 of Costus lasius. Taxonomy (NCBI): domain Eukaryota; kingdom Viridiplantae; phylum Streptophyta; class Magnoliopsida; order Zingiberales; family Costaceae; genus Costus; species Costus lasius. Next base: position 54,745,219 of record CM050454.1, on the reverse strand, counting down.
TTATAAAGTGTAATTGACCTGCGTGTCAATCTTGTCTAGATAGATTAATTTGTAAGTTAATCAGACAAGAGCACAGAGCACACTTGGCAGAGGCGCTTGCAGCAGAGGCTTGACCAGGTGGGAGGTCCAGGGTTCGACTCTGGGACCAGGCGCATTTTCCCTGGTGGGCGCACCTGAGCTGCAGTTGGCGCTTAGGCCCTGGGTTGGGCCAAATGAGCAGCAAAAGACCCATGAAGAAAAGCAAGTGAAGACTTAAGTTAATTAAGGTCTTACTTAGGCTATGGGCTTTTACCACATAAGATCCATGCTTTCTTTTATTGTTTAAATAAGTAGAACAGCATGATTTATTTATCTTCTGCTACCACCATAGGAATTGCATGATAGTGAAGAAGATAAAAGACCGTTAAAATCCAACGCTAAAATATCAAGCTCGTATGCCTTCTAACGCGAAACCTCACTGTTCTGATTATCGTTGGAGCCGTGTTGTACCCACTCAGTGGGCACGTCCATCTATCTTCAGACGGTGCGGGATTACACCTGCGTGTTACAGAGAAGGGATTTATCGCTTCTCGTTGCTCAGCATAGCACGTGGTGGTCCAGGGAGTAGGTCGGGTCAGCTTAACCATGTAGGCTACATATGTGGCGCATATGGTAGTACATGGAGGCAGCCATCTGTGGGGTCAGAGACTGTGTTGTACCAACTCAGTTGGCACAGTCTGCTGGATTGCCCAGATGAAGGGGAATCCCACGGGTTGGCGATTGGCTAGGACAGCCTACCAGAAATTAGTGCTTGTACTCTCTGTGCATCTTATCTCGCCTAAGCGGGACGCGGAGACCAAGTATGAAATCTGGATCCCATCTCACTAAAAGAGTTCTACTCTTTCGGGCTGTTTTGCTGGATTTTTCAGCCAGATAAAATAGTGAGAAAAAGAATCATTCTTAAGTCCTGAATTGATTCTTTACATTGATACTGACCTTGCTGTTCTTGCATTGTTGTAGATACCTGCAGCAACGAACACCATGAGCTTCAATGTGCGATCCCTACTGGAAAGAGAGAAGTTTGCTGGGCCAAACTTCTCAGACTGGTTCGGACACCTTAAGATTGTTCTTAAGGCAGAGAGGAAACTGTATGTCCTCGAGGCGGCGATACCGCCTCAGCCCGCTCCGAACGCCGCAAGGGCGGTTCGGGAAGCTTATGAAAAGCACGTCAATGATAGCATTGATGTCGCTTGCCTGATGCTAGCGTCTATGACGCCACCGCTGCAGCGTCAGCATGAGGATATGTCGGCTATAGAGATTATAGCGAACCTCAAGATGCTGTATGCTGCACAGGCGAGGACAGAACGCTATAATCTGACAAAGCTGTTCTTTCAGAGCAAACTGGCTGAAGGGAGCCCAGTGGGAGCTCACGTGCTCAAGATGATTGGGCACAAGGAGGCTCTAGAGAAACTGGGGCATACCATCAACCAGGAGCTTGCTGTAGACATTATTCTGCAGTCTCTCCCGCCCTCTTTCGATGCGTTCATCATTAACTTTAATATGAACAAAATCGATTGTACTCCGGCAGAGCTGCTGAATATGCTCTTGACTACTGAGGAGACTCTGACGGGAAAGCCTTCAACCTCTGTCTTAATGGTTCCTTCTAGGAACAAGAAGAAGGGGAAGAAGGGCAAGGCCCCTGTCAAGAGTTACAGCAAGGCTCTGAAGCAAAAAGTCAAGCGGTCAAAGGAATACAGATGTTTCCACTGTGGCCAGCTGGGTCACTGGAAAAAGGACTGTAAAGCGCTCCAAGGAGACAAGAGGGGAAGCTTTGCTTCTGGCTCAGGTATATACGTGATGGAAGTCATGGTTTCATCTTCTTCTATTTCATGGGTGTTGGACACTGCATGTGGAGTTCACATTTGTTCAAATGTACAGGAACTCAAGAGAAGAAGACAGGTGGGAAAGCATGAGGTGGACCTACGAGTTGGAAACGGGGCACGGGTTGCTGCTGTTGCTGTAGGAGACTATTTCATCTCTTTGCCATCTGGGCTTGTATTAGAACTAAACAGTTGTTACTATGTTCCCAGCATTACTAAGAATATTATCTCCATTCCTGCTCTTGTCAGGAAGGGATTTTCCTTTGAATGCAATATTTCAAAGTGTGTTTTATCTTTTGATAATATTGTTTATGCTACTGGTTCAATTAACAATGGGTTATTCATGTTGGACATGGAATGTTCTATACAAAATATTGATATTAAGAAAGCCAAGTATGCTGATGACAGCACCTTGCTATGGCATAGTCGTTTAGGCCATATTAACAAGAAACGCATTAAGTGGTTGCATGATCATGGACTGCTGGGATCATTCTCCTATGAGGAGATTGATACATGCAAGGCTTGTTTAATGGGTAAAATGACGAAGTCACCTTTTCCTAACAAAGGTCAAAGGGCTTCAGGTTTACTTGACCTTATACACAGTGATGTGTGTGGGCCATTTAGTAAACATGCCAGAGGTGGCTATCAGTACTTCATTATCTTTACTGATGATTTCAGTAGGTATGGGTATGTCTATCTGATGAGACATAAGAGTGAATCTTTTGACAAGTTCAAAGAGTTCAAGAATGAAGTACAGAATCAGCTAGGCCGAAATATCAAGGCACTTCGTTCTGATCGAGGTGGAGAATACCTAAGTCATGCGTTTACTGACTATCTGAAGGAGTGTGGGATTATCTCACAGCTCACTCCGCCAGGAACACCGCAATGGAATGGTGTGTCCGAGAGGAGAAATAGAACGTTACTTGATATGGTTCGTTCTATGATGAGTCAGGCTACTCTTCCATATTCCTTTTGGGGTTTTGCACTGGAAACAGCTGCAAAGGTACTAAACCGAGTGCCATCCAAGGCAGTTTCTAAGACGCCATATGAGTTATGGTATGGGAAACAGCCGAGCTTGACATTTATCAGGATCTGGGGCTGCGAGGCTTATGTCAAAAAGCTCGCCTCTGGGAAACTAGAAAGCAGATCTGACAAATGTATCTTTGTCGGTTACCCTAAGGAAACTAAGGGTTATTATTTCTTCGATCCCAAAGAGAACAAGGTATTTGTTGCTCGGACGGCCATATTTCTTGAGAAGGAGTTTCTTCTGCAAGAGGCCAGTGGGAGAGAAATAATGCTGGATGAGAATCCAGAGGAAGGACAAAGTAGTCAAGCACAGTTGGATGAGCCTGAGCCGGTGGAACAGGTTACTGAACAACCTGAGGCTCAGATATCACGGGAACCGCGAAGATCGGGAAGGATCCGTCGACAGCCTGAGCGCTATGACGGAGTCTACATCATTGATAATGATGAACCCCTCACTTATGCGGATGCGGTCAGTGGACCGGAGTCAGCGAGATGGCTTGAAGCTATGCGCGCCGAGATGGACTCCATGTCAGATAACCAAGTCTGGGATTTGGTTGATCCGCCTCCGGGAGTAATCCCTATAGGCTGTAAATGGATCTTCAAGAAGAAGATTGACATGGATGGTAACGTGGTTACCTATAAGGCAGGCTAGTTGCGAAAGGTTTCAAACAAATCTACGGGATAGATTATGATGAAACTTTCTCACCTGTAGCTATGTTTAAGTCTATTCGGATTCTTTTCGCGATAGCTGCATATTATGATTATGAGATCTGGCAAATGGATGTGAAAACGGCTTTCCTTAATGGAAATCTGGATGAGGATGTGTATATGACACAACCAGAAGGTTTCACTAATCCATCAGATCGTCATAAGATATACAAGTTAAAGAAGTCTATTTATGGACTTAAACAAGCATCTAGAAGCTGGAATATTCGTTTTGATGAATCAATCTCTGAGTTTGGTTTCATCAAGAACGAGGATGACCCGTGTGTATATAAGAGGTTTAGTGGGAGCGTGATTACTTTCCTAGTCCTCTACGTCGATGATATCTTGATCATTGGAAACGACATTCCTGAAATGCATGCGGTTAAGGCATGGTTAAGGAAATGTTTCCAGATGAAAGATTTAGGAGAAGCAGCCTATGTATTAGGTGTGAAGATCTACAGGGATAGATCTAAGAGGCTTCTCGGGCTGTGCCAGAGTACTTACATCGATAAAGTCCTGGAAAGATTTCATTTAGAGAATTCTAAAAGAGGATATCTTCTAGTCAGACATGGTCTGAATCTTTCGAAGAGTCAGTGTCCACAAACACAGACTGAGAAAGATGAAATGGACAATACGCCTTATGCTTCGGCTATTGGGTCCATTATGTATGCAATGTTGTGTACTCGCCCAGACGTCGCTTACGGGTTAAGCGTGACCAGTTGGTTCCAAAGTAATCCAGGTTAGGCACACTGGATTGCAGTCAAGAACATTTTAAAATATCTGCGGAGGACCAAAGATATGTTCTTGATATATGGTTGTCAGGAAGAACTCAGTATTGAAGGATATACTGACGCTTCGTTCTAGTTTGACCAGGATGATTTCCGATCGCAATCAGGCTATGTATTTAGCTTGAATGGAGGAGCAGTGGTGTGGAAGAGTTTCAAACAGTCAACTGTTGCTGATTCCACAACAGAAGCCGAGTATGTTGCAGCCTCGGAAGCATCCAAGGAGGCAGTGTGGATTCGTAAGTTCGTGAGAGAACTTGGTGTTGTTCCTTCGAGTGCAGATCCTTTGGTTATCTTTTGTGATAACACTGGAGCAATCGCACAAGCAAAGGAACCACGGTCGCACCAGAAGTCCAAGCACATACAGAGACGATTTCATTTGATCAGGGAGATCATAGATCGTGGCGAGATCAAAGTCTGCAAGGTTCATACAGATGACAATCTGGCAGACCCGCTTACCAAGCCTCTGGCGCAGCAGAAGCATGAGAAGCACTGTAATAATATGGGTTTGAGATTTCTCAACCATTAGATTCAGTGCAAGTGGGAGATTGTTGGGGTATGCCCTTAAGGCTAATGTTTGAGGCCTTGGGAATGTAACAGTATCATGTATAAACTCTATGTTTATAAAGGCATGGTTGTTATTCAGTTTGTTACATTGTCTGCTGCAATAAGTGTACTTCTGAATAATGTCTCAAAGCTGTTCAGCTGGGCTGACATGCAGTAAAGTCCTTAGTCGAGATATCTTGGTGAACATGAGACAGCCTTGATATGGTTAAGACTAATATGTGTTCTAATCTTATAGGATGCTTCGAGCATGGAATAAGATGTAGACTCATGGGTACATTGGATGTACTGGACAGACCCTACTAGGTTATTCAATTGCTTGTCACAATGTGAATAATCCTTGAATGCGACAAGTGGCACATTTCCTCTGACTTGAGATCACTTGTGTTTCTAAATGATGATTGTCATTGTTTTGAGGTAGTTCAATATCATTTGAAACATAATGATTATAGACTATCTTGGATGGTGAGCTTGAGTCAGGTTAGGGCACTAGTGATAGACAAAGGATTGCCGTCTCCTTGTTTAAGGAGTGTGATGTTCTAAAGGGGCCCCCTGGATGAGGTGATTGAGAAAAGAGTATGGCCATACCCAGGTGACAATGTTCATCTGATCTAATCATGCTCATCATATTGGAGCTACAAGCTTGACACGCTTGTCCAATAAGAACATCCAGTGGCAAAGGAAATATGCATGCCTTGTGAGTTGGATTCACACTTGTGCTGTGGTTTGGGTGTAGTCTTGGAAGACTCTTTCCTTTATATCGGGAGACAGTGATGTGTTGCTAGATACCCCTCACTGATCGTGATAACGTGAGTTATCGTTACCGACATTTAAAGGAAACCCTCAGGGTCGCACAATTTGATGATATGGCTTACTTAAGTCAGATCGTGTGGACTGACTTATTCAGGTTCAGTTTAAAGGGATTTAATCTCTGATTGTAAGTGAGATCTGGTCTGATCATGTTTGATTGATTAGGGCTTGAGATCGGTAAGCTTTGATCGAGAGATTGGATGCTAGATCGGTGAGATCAGGAGCATCAAGAGATCGACGGTCAGATCAAGAGCCTTAGGGTTTATTGTGGTCTGGACTGATTGCTTGGTTTATTTGGTTATTAAACCAAACCAAATTGAACCAGCTCATTGAGTGAGCGTGTGGTTCAAATTGAGAGGAGTTTGCGATAGGGGTAAACCCATGATCGCATGTGAGTGAGTGGCTTTCTATTTTTAGAAAGCATGATCACATACGTGACCATCACTCACGTTCACGCCCTCATCTCTCGCTTCTCCTCCTCTCTCGTCGCCAACTTGAGTATTGGGCGCTTGCACTCTCGTGTGGAGAAGTGTTGACGAAAAAGGAGAAGGAAGTGTTCGGCTAAGCAAGGTGATCTTTCCCTTCCATTCGACAACGACTTCTTGGAACCTTGCTAGCACAAGGAGCACCAAGAGAAGAGTAGGCGACACCAATTGTGTGCGTCACCTTTGGAGAAGGAGCACTTGCGCCTTTCCTTCCAAGACACCATCTAAGCGATGGCAATGGTGAGAATCGTTTTTCATTGCAAGTTGAACATATTACATGCATAGATCCTTGAAACCCCTTCCGCTGCGTCAAAAATTTCATATGCGCCTATTAGGGTTTCGCCCTCCCCTTGTTTAGGGGACTTTCACAACCGTACCATATTCTTCCAACTTCCTCTTGTTGGACAAAATTTCTTTTAAGATTTTGGCATAAGAAGGCATTTGCGACAAAGCATCAATGAAAGTTATATTAATATAAAGCTTTTTAAGTACCTCTAAAAGTTTTTCAAATTGCTTGTCAAGTTTAGCCTTTGCCAATCTTAGAGGGAAAGGTACTGGCGGTTTGTAGGAACGTAGTGGTAGATAAACTGGCTCAGGCTCCCTATCTTGCAAAGTTGTTTCCCCATCTTTTCCCTTTGTCTATGTGGATTCAGAATTCTGCACCTCTTTGTCTGGTGTTGCATCTAGTGCCCGTGGCTCTTCCAATTGCTTCCCACTACGTGTTGTAATGGCATTGTAGTGCTCATGTGGGTTCACCTCTAGCTTTCTCGGTAGTCTACCTGTCGGCCTACTTGAAGTACAAGTCTGCTGAGCTATCTGGGAAACTAGTGTTTTTCCTTAGTTCTTGTTATAGTAGTAGCTTCCTCGTTGCGAAGCCTAGGTCCAGCACTAACTCCGAGGGCCTCGCCTATGAGCACCCCTCACTTTATACCCCTTTTCATTCAATCAAAGGCGCTAGCGCGATACCAATTCGTGTTGCGCTCCTCTTCCTTTTACTCATTGCGTGTCAAGCATTGCGATATTCGATTCTGACCGGTCACCACCTTGCGCGCCTAAACCCTCAGCCCCATTCCGAATGAGTGAACGCCCCTCTTTTCGCTGCATCGTGAAGGAACCCCGACTGCGCGCATGCTAAGAAAATTGACTCTGAGAGTGATGTTAGTAATTTGAGTTTGTAACATCTTATCGTTGCTTTCTCAGCTCACTGGTATTACTCAAGTCGCATCAAGTGGCACAGTTTTCATTGGTTTTCCTAGGATTTCCCTCTGACGAGTTTTTTCTTCCCTCATCTTAAGACCCTCTCACATTTTCTACATTATCATCTCCACCACCTTAGAGTATTGAACTATGGATCATCTGTCCCATAAGTTCCGTTGCATCAAATTTCATGTTTTCTACATCATCGTCTCCACCACCTTAGAGTGCTGAACTAAGGATTATTCATCCCATAAATTCCACTACGTCAAATTTGGTATCAAAGCAAAGTTGGAGCTAACTCTTGTCTACCTTTGTCGATCTCCCCACTGCATTCCATATCGGTTCTTTCGGTTTTGTTATTAGCATACATTTTTGCATCTCCTACAACATGACAACTAGATCTGGAGCCCCTTAGCAAAATCCTACTACCAAAGTCCCCGTAACGAACGAAGAAGGTACTCCTAGGGTAGAGTCGGTCGAATCGCAGTCCATACACTTCGAGGTGATGGAAGTTGTGCTTCAGCATCTTATGACCACAGTCCAGAACCTCATGAACCGCGTTGTGGAACTCCGGTCTAAGCCCGTGGAGGGCCGACCCTCGCTTAGTGTTCCCCTTCCATTGGCTCAGCTAGGAATGCATGCCAATTAGTCTGCCTGCTTCGATCCATTTGATGATGAGTCTACATGGGCTGAGGATGCTCCTCCCCCACGGCGCCCATTCAGTGCAGCCGCGAGGACGATGAGGTCTGCCGGCTCATGCGCATAGACCCCCTGATCTTCATTGGTAACCTAGACTTCTGAGTCTTCCTTGATTGGGTTACGGCAGTAGGCAACTACTTCAAGTGGAGTGCAATGTCCGACCACCTTAAGATTAGCTACGTCCGTCTCCTAGTAACCGGACCCGCTCAATTGTATTGGACGAACATTGAGCGTCCACTAGTGGATCAGCATGTTCCCCCTATCACTCGATGGGAGGAGATGTTGGTGGGAAACCCCAAGGATTTTAAAAATTTTACATACATCAGAGATACATGCAGAAGCAAATCCCCGAAACAGGCTAGTCCCAAAAAACCCAGAAGATCGATGCTTGCGAGGGGATCGACACGGTGAGTAAGAGATAATACCTTAAAGCGATTGACGGAGATGTTGATGCAGGCGCCCAAGTGTTCACCATCTATAGTCTCGCACACAACTGATGCTTGTGTTTTCTTCTTCCATACCCAGTGCTAGCCTTGCGAAGAAGATCCATGCCAAGGGAGAGTCTTCCAAGATCTCTTGCGCCACCCACAAGGAAGAGGATGCGCCAAGAGAAAGAAGAAGAGAAGGGTGCCGCCAAGCCTTGCTTCACTCGCGCCAATGGAAGGAGGAGGAGAGTGCTTGTGCCCCTCCTTGTTCTCCACGCCTCCAACAAAATTGTGTGTATGTGGAGAGGTGGCCTAGAGTCTCTTTTATAGGAGTTGTAGGCGGTTTGAGTAATGGAGAATGATTAGGAGATTAAAGCATGATTATAGGAATTTAATTAATCAAGTCCTAACCTAATTAGGACTCTAATTAATTTAAATTATGAGCCCCTATTTTATTTCCACTAAAATCTCAAATGATTAATTCAAATTAAAATTTAATTAATCATATAAAATACATCAATTATGGCATAGGCGCCAATCCTAGTCTAAGTAGGATTCAATATTCACCTACCTCTTTGTTTCTTCCCCTTAAGCCCATTTAACTCTTCATGACAACTTATCAGAAATCCCCATTGGGTAACGAGCCTAGCCCAAACTTCTTTATGCATGTTAACCAAGTCATTAAATCCAAATCAACTTAACCCAAGGTTAAATGAGGCTAACCTTGATTAGTGTTGGTCAATATGCAAAAAATGAAGTTTATCTCCAATAAGTTTCTTCTATCTCATCAAGCCCATTGGCGCTAATGAAATCTCCCAAATAGATCTGAGTTATGAAATAACTCGATCAAAATGATATCCGATCAATACAAAAACTCGAGCATCAAGGTGTGACCCTATAGGTTCCTCTGACGTTGGCAGTGATGAACTTAGGTCATCACAAGCAGTGAGTGGCACCTAGCAATTCATCGCTGCTACCCAAATCATCGGAATGGATATCGACATCCCCATCCCCATCATCGCAACAAGGTACTAATGCATTACAGTGCTTTTGCCAAACTAATATCCGATTGGACAGGTATATCACTACTTGTTTTCACCCAATCTCATGGTCATGAATAAATTAGGTTCTCACCTGGGTATGGCTATACACTTTTAGTCATAGAACAACAGGGGGGGCTCCATGGATATCAAGCTTCCCTTAGGAAGGGGAAAATCCTATATTCCGTTGATCTTCTCATATGGGTCATGACATACTCAATTACAACCATTATGACCTCCCTACTACGGTGATGACACAGCGGATGTGTGGGAGGGGATTGTCCTTAGTTCCGTACTCTAAGGTGGTGGAGAGATGATTCAGAAATTGTGAGAGGGCCTTTAGACGGGGGAAGTGAAAACGCATCGGAGGGAAACTCGGGAAAACCGATCAAAAATGATGCTGCAATGATGCGAGTTGAGCAATACCAGTGAACCGGGAATCCAAGAATATGATCCTAATTTCACAAATAACTGACCTTACTAGCAGAGCTAATTTTCTTTGCATGCGTGCGCAGTCGGGGATCCATCATGGTGCTGCGAAAGGAAGGGCGTCCTGAAAGTGGGGCGAAACCCTAATAAGCGCAGATTAAAATTTTTGCATAGCGGAAGCTAGGGTTTCTAAGGATCGCATGTGGCATGAACATATGATTAACCCTATGTTTGTAAAGATCAAGTTGTGATCTTACCAAAGCCATTGTTTGGATGGCGACTTGGAAGCAAGAGGGCGATGTGGCTCTCCTCCAAAGTGAACGCACACAAGATGGTGATGGCTTCCTTCTTGGCGTGAACCTTGTGCTAGCAAAGCTCTCCAAAGTGTCCTAGTCGCATGAAGGAGATCAGATGTTTTCTTGGCTGGCCGAATACCTTCTTTCACCCTCGTGGAGACGAGACACACGAGAGAGCTTAAGGCGAGAGAGGCGTTGAGGCGTTTTCTCTATTCGTGGGAAGAGTCATGGCTTCCAAAAATAGTAAGTCATGACTTCATACGTTCACGCTTAGTGAACCAATCAAAACGCCCCCTTTAATTGAACCATGCGTTCACATAAGTGAACCGGTTCTATTTCATTCGGTTCAATTGTATTTGGTTCAAAGACCAAATCAAACCAAGCGATGGTCTAGATCTCATTAAACCAAAAAGGCTCAAGATCTAACCACACATCTCTTGATGCTCTTGATCTCATCGATCAAGCATCAATTCTCTCGATCGAAGCTTACCGATCTCAAGCCCTAATCAATCAAACATGATCAGACCAGATCTCACTTACAATCAGAGTTTAAACTCCTTTAAACTGAACCAAAACAATTCAGTCCACACGATCTGACATAAGTAAGACATGTCATCAAATTGTGCGACCCTAAGGGTTTCCTTTAAATGTCGGTAACGATAACTTACGTTATCACGATCAGAGGGGGGTATCTAGCAACACATCACTGTCTCCCGATATAAAGGAAAGAGTCTTCCAAGACTACACCCAAACCATAGCACAAGTGTGAACCCAAGTCACTTGACATATGTGTTTCCTTTGCCACTGGATGTTCTCGTTGGACAAGCGTGTCAAGCCTGTAATTCCAACATGATGAGAGTGGCTAGATCAGATGAACATAGTCATCTGGGTATGGCCATACACTTTCTCAACCATCTCATATAGGGGGCCCCTTTAGAACATCACACTCCAAACAAGGAGAAGGTAATCCTATATCTATCACTAGTGTCCTAACATGACTCATGCTCATTATCCAAGATAGTCTATAACCATTATATTTCAAATGATATTGAACTACCTCAAGACAATGCCAATCATCATTTAGAAACACAAGTGATCTCAAGTCAGAGGAAATATGCCACTTGTTTGCATATAAGGATTATTCACATTGTGACAAGCAATGGAATATCCTAAGTAGGGTCTGTCTAGTACATCCAATGTACTTATGAGTCTACATCTTATTCCATGCTCGAAGCATCCTATAAGATTAGAACACATATTGTAACATCCCACATTCTTAACCCCAAACAAATGGCACAATTCACAAATGATACAGGATGTTTCATATAAGATCGATCATATGCTAGGTAAAACCGAGTTCAAGAAAACACGATCTGAAAAATTTCCATAAATTCATACATGCAAATTCACAAAACTCAAATCTCATAAATCTCATAAGGGTACCTGCCACCACGCAATCCTTGCACTAGACATATGCAAGGCAACAGTTATATCAAATCCACAGCTATATTAAATCCGTATCAAAACCATAAAATCCAAAAAGGTACCTGCCACCAGGCAATACTTGCACTAGACATATGCAAGTTATAGATATATCAAAACCGATTACAAAGAATACACCATAAACCGAAATTCACAACAAAATCACAAAATCGATTTTATAAACTCATATCAAACACCGAAACCAGGCTGAAGCCCGCGGTGACACAAAAATCAAACTCATAAGACTGCCATAACCGGCAACATAATTCACATAGTTCACATAGTCTCATGATTCACATAGTTCATATAATTTATGTTAAGGCCACAACCGGCCCCAAGAATTAAGCATAAAAATTCTTAAAACAGCAAACAGCATAATTATCCACGCCAAAGCACTCAAGACATGCGCCCCTGCTCTATGCCTGAAAATAGTGAGGGGTGAGCTACATAGCCCAGTGAGTGGATAGTCTAAATCGACCATCCAGAACATACATTCAAAAATATAGGCAGATTATTTTAAAAATCTTTAACAGGAACATTATGTCAACATATAACAAAATAAAGAAACAGAAGTCATATAGACAGTCAGATGTACACACTAGCATATAACAAACTCGGGTTCTAGAGTTTTACTCTAAACCAATTAAACACATATATTCTAAACCAATTAACCACACCATACTTAATTAACCTAGTTGTCCAGCATAATCAGTAGTGACCAATATGGTCTAACCCGGCTTGGCCAAAGCACTGGGAGCTGCAAAATCTCGTGCAACACATAAACATGGATAGTGAGTAGAATCAAGAGGTGGCCCCCGCCAGGTCATGACGTGGCACTTTGCTCTATCACCCCATAACACATCGATGGATTGTGTGTAGATTCAAGAGGTGGCCCCCGCCGAGTCACGGCGTGGCACTTTGCTCCACACACCCAACATCATAAACCGAGTGATGACATCAAGAGGTGGCCCCTGTCTGATCAAGACATGGCACTTTGCGTCTTATATCACCCCAACACATAAAAGAGTAATGACATCAAGAGGTGGCCCCTGTCCGACCAAGACATGGCACTTTGCGTCAAAACCCGTTCTCCCAAAAGGTTCCTACTGGACAACAGACACATCTTATTTCATATTTCACATAGGTGAACATATTTCACAAAGGTGGACTCCTAAGTGTCAACTAGACTCTAGGATAGTCATCACAAAAATCATATCGGGCAGGCATCAACCCCCATCACAATAATCATAATAGGCAGGCTGAACATCAACCTCCTCACATATCACAATACAGGGCTGAAATTCAAACCCTTAACATAACACATAAGGACTATCCCCTTGAGTTCATAGTTACACCTAGCCTTAGTCCTAACCATCACATAATCACATAATTTTCCAAATTTACATAACTCATAATTTTCCAAATTCACATAATCACACATATTGTTCAAAATTCACATAATATTTTATATTCGAATATCACCGAATATAGTGTAGTCCTTAAATTACATGCTGATTAGTTTAATCAAATTTTGCTATGTTATCACCCAAATTTTCTCAAACAAAATACATGACCATAAACATATAATATGTTACACACATAAAGAAATAACTAAGGTAGCGTTAACAGCATTTATAAAGCATCCATAAAATCAACATAAATTGTAAAACATGTATTCTTATAAATCAATTTACAAATTACCACAAATTACCACATGTAAACATGTTAACTACAACTATAAAAATTTCGGTTTAACTACAATTATAAAGGTATCGGTTTTCATACATGCTATAAAAATCATTGATCTAATGTTACCAAAATTCCCTATAAAATACCTAGTTAACAAGAATTTCATGCTCAAAATTCAATGATCTAAAGCTACCAAAAATCCCTATAAAAATACCTTAAATTTCATGCCACAATTTTCGGTTTTCATGAGATACATACCTTTTACAAAATTTTGGTTTTCATGAAAATACAAGAAGATCTTAAATTCGGTTTCATGAATAATAAGGATATATAAATATTCGGTTTCCATGACAATTATACCATTATAACTTTCGGTTATCACAAGAAGAAGTCTTGAATTTTCGGTTTTTAACATTGCAAATCTCTAATCAATCTCATGCATCAATAACACAACCCAATTGTTAGGAATCAATTAAGACAACCCACTCACCTTGAAACTTAGGTTAAAAATCTCCCCAACAAAAATCGTCCAAAGCCTTTGAAGTCACCCAAAGGATCTCCAAGAAATCGCCAAGAAAGTTTCACCTCAAGGGAAATTCGCCAAGGGAAGAAGATGGAGAAAAATCGCCTCAAAACTCTTCAATAATCGCCACTTCTTCAAGCCGCCACCCTAATTTTTCTCAAGACTCCAAAAATCGCCAATAATCTCACCCTAGTCGATATTACCACTTAAACTTTGGGTTTTTAAATTTTAGACCCATTAACCAATTAATTCCAATAGGGTTTAACCCATATAATTCATAATTTCGAATTTTCAAACCCAATAACCCATAGTTAACCAATTAATTTAATTAACTTACAAATAACCAATCACTTAACCGAAATCCAATAAGGATTTAATTAATATCCAATAAGGATTTAATTAACCAATAAGGTCTAATTAATTAACCAATAAGGTCTAATTAATTTAACCAACAAACTGTAATTAATTAACTTACAATTTACAACCCATAAATCCTAATTAATTTATTATGAACAACCAATAATAATTCATCATAAATTAACAGCCAATAATCAAATAAATAATCTCTAATTAATTTACAATAAATTAACAACCAATAAACTCAAATCAAATAATTACAAATTAACAATCAATAAGCCAGTTAATTAGCATCCAATAATTTTATTTAAATCATAATAAAATATCACAGCTAATGATTTTATTTAAATCTAAATAATGCTTACCAGGACTTAAGATCCTTGGATCTTACATCCCTCCCTCCTTATAAAGCTTTAGTCCTCTAAAGCTCAGCATCCATATCTTCAAAGAGGTAAGCATAAAATTTCCTCATATCAGCTTCAGTCTCCCATGTCGCCTCCTCAACTGACTGATTTCCCCAGATAACCTTTACCAACGGTATAGTCTTGTTCCTCAGAACCTTATCCTTTCTATCCACAATCCGAAGAGGTCTTTCCTCAAATGACAAGTCACTCTGAATCTGAAGAGGTTCCAACTCCAACACATGAGATGGATCAGGATGATATTTCCTCAAAGCAGAGACATGGAATACATTATGCACATGATCCATAGCAGGAGGTAAAGCTAACCGGTAAGCCACTGGACCAATTCTCTCAATAATGTCAAAAGGGCCTACAAACCTAGGGCTTAACTTGCCCTTTTTGCCAAACCTCATAACACCCTTAGTAGGTGACACCTTCAAGAACACATGATCCCCTACCATAAACTCCAAGGAACGACTACGGTCGTCAGCATAACTCTTCTGTCTGTCCCGAGCAATTTTCAGTTTATCCCGGATCTCTCTGACCTTATCAGTAGTCTCCTGTACTGCATCAGATCTCAAAATCATTCTGTCACCAGTTTCCTCCCAACACAAGGGAGTCCTACACCTTCTCCCATACAAAGCCTCATAAGGAGCCATCTGAATACTGGAGTGGAAGCTATTATTATAAGTAAACTCTATCAAAGATAGATCCCGATTCCACTCAGAACTCCAATCAACCACATAAGCTCTCAACAAGTCTTCTAGAGTCTGTATAGTACGCTCCGTCTGGCCATCAGACTGAGGATGGTATGCTGTACTAAAACTCAACTTAGTACCCAAACCCTCCTGTAAACTCTTCCAAAATCTGGACAAAAACCGAGAGTCCCTATCAGACACAATATCAACAGGCACTCCATGCAGTCTGACTATCTCATCAATGTACAATCTGGCCAGCCTCTCTAAAGGATAAGTCATCTTGATCGGGAGAAATGGGCTGATTTAGTGAGTCTATCAACGATCACCCAAATAGCATCATGACCCAATCTGGTTCTAGGCAAACCACACACAAAATCCATACTGATGCATTCCCACTTCCACTCAGGAATAGGAAGGGGCTGCAACAAACCACCAGGCTTCTGGTGTTCAGCCTTTACAGTCTGACAGGTTAAACACCTAGAGACAAAATCATATACCTCTTTCTTCATGCCCGGCCACCAAAAACTCTTCTTGAGGTCCTGATACATCTTAGTCACGCCAGGATGTAGAGAATATTTGGAGTTTTGGCTGTCCTCCAATATTTCTTTCCTCAAGCTCGGTTCCTCAGGGACACATACCCTTCCACGAAACCGAAGAATACCATCATCAGACAGGCTAAAATCCTGAACTGCGCCATCAACCAGACTATCCCTGATCTGAACTAATTTCGGATCCACAGACTGCTGATCTCTGATCTTCTGCAACAAAGCAGACTGTACTCTGAGAAAAGCCACGTAACCAGTCTGAACTTTAGGAGAAACACTGATCCTGAGATCTCTGAACTCCTGCAGTAACTGCCACTCACTAACCCGTAAAGCAGCTACTGAAGTAACTGGATGTCTGCTCAGCGCATCCGCCACTACATTGGCCTTTCCAGCCTGATACTGAATGGAGAAGTCATAGTCTTTGATCAACTCCATCCATCTTCTCTGTCTCATGTTCAACTCCTTCTGAGTGAAGATATACTTGAGACTCTGGTGATCAGTGAACAGATCAAACTCCTGACCCAGCAAATAGTGACGCCATATCTTCAAAGCAAAGACTACGGCCGCCAACTCTAAGTCATGAGTAGGGTAGTTCAATTCATACTCCTTCAGTTGTCTCGAAGCATAGGCTACTACAGAACCCTTCTGCATCAAGACACAACCCAACCCTTTGCCTGAAGCATCCGTATATACAGTAAACCTTTCCCCATCACTAGGAATAATGAGGATCGGTGTACTAGTCAACCTTCTCTTCAGCTCTTGGAAGCTCTCTTCACACTTGTCATCCCAAATAAACTTAGCCTCCTTTCTGGTTAATTTAGTTAAAGGACCCGCCAGCTTGGAGAATCCCTCAACAAATCGCCGGTAGTAACCTGCCAAACCCAGAAAACTCCTGATCTCAGTAGCACTAGTCGGTCTTCCCCAATTAAGGATAGCTTGCACTTTAACTGGATCCACAGACACCTCCTGACCAGAAATCACATGTCCAAGGAAACTGATCTTCTCTAGCCAGAACTCACACTTACTAGCCTTGGCATATAACCGGTTCTTCCTCAGAACCTCCAGCACTCTGCGCAAGTCACTGACATGATCTGAAGTAGTCCGTGAGTATACCAAAATATCGTCTATAAAGACTACCACACAAGAGTCAAGCAATTCATGGAATACCCTGTTCATCAAATCCATGAAGACAGCAGGTGCATTCGTCAGTCCAAAAGGCATAACTAAAAATTCGAAATGCCCATACCTGGTCCTGAAAGCAGTCTTAAATATATCCTCATCCTTGACCCTCAGCTGGTAATACCCTGATCTCAGATCAATCTTAGAGAACACTGTCGCTCCCTGTAATTGATCAAATAGATCATCAATTCTGGGAAGAGGATACTTATTCTTGATAGTCACTTGGTTCAATTGCCTGTAGTCTATACACATCCTCAGGGTTCCATCTTTCTTCTTCACAAATAGCACTGGCGCTCCCCAGGGAGAAGCACTAGGCCGAATGTACCCTTTCTCTAGCAATTCCTCCAGTTGTTTCTTAAGCTCGGCCAGCTCTGAGGTAGCCATGCGATAAGGAGCTCTGGAGATAGGTGCCGTACCTGGCGCCAACTCAATGCCAAACTCTACTTCTCTAATCGGTGGCAAACCTGAAAATTCTTCAGAGAACACATCAGGAAATTCTTTCACCACCGCCATCTGAGTCAAATCAGAAGTAGAATCATCCTGCACCTTAACATGCGCAAGATAACCCTTGCATCCACTAGCCAGTAATTTCCTGGCCTGCAGGAAAGATATCACATGCGGTCCTTGGTCTGACACTAGACCTCTCACAAACAGTCGATTCCCATCTAGCAGATTTAAAGTGATTACTTTCTCAAAGCAATCCATAGAGGCATGATGCGAAGACAACCAATCCATACCTAGGATGACATCATAATCTTGCATGTCTAAGAGGATTAGATCTACCAGAAACTCATAACCCTCTACATGTACCATACAGTCAGCACACACAGTGTCTGTAGATAATGATTTTCCTAAGGGAGTACTGACAGACACAACATAATCTAGCATCTTAGGTACAACAGGTAAACATGCAGCAAATCTAACAGATACAAAAGACAGATTTGCACCAGGATCAAATAAGATACGAGCTAACTGATCAAATACAAATAAAGTACCTTCCACAACGGATCGGGAAGCTCGTGTATCCTTCTCAGCCACAGCATAAACTCGTGTCTGGACTGTAGGCTTATCTGCGCCTCTAGGCTGTATCTCAGGCTCTTTGCAGTCTCTGACCATGTGCCCTGGTTTCTTACACCTGAAGCACACGCCATTCTTCTTATGACAGTCTTTCACTAGGTGTCCCTTGAGCCCACAATAACTACAAGTGATACCGTTTCTTACATCCCTGGCATCCCTGAACTGCTGCGGTGCATCCCTGGATTGCTGCGGTGCCTTGTAGGAGTAAGGCTTATACCTGCTCTTTTTGTAGTCCTTATGTTTAGGGTACTTCTTACCCTTGCCGCCACTGCCATACTGAGGAACCGCCGCCTCAGCTGCAGGAACCACTGTCACGGCAACATGAGAACTCCTCTCAGCTATGTATCTCTCAATGGTGCGTGCTCGCCCAACAGTCTCAACATAGGTCTCCAAATGCTGAGCACCAACCTGCTCTCTAATGTCCCATCTGAGACCTCTGAGAAACTTGGTAGCTCTCCTCTTTTCAGTGTTTATCAGATGAGGAGCATACTTTCCCAATTTCGTGAACTGTAATTCATACTGGTCCACAGTCATATCACCCTGCTCCAGGTGAATAAATTCCACCTCTCGGTCCTCCACCAAGCTATCAGGGAAGTACTTCTCGTTGAATCGAGACAAGAAGTAAGGCCAATCTACAGTCTCATGTCTTTCTTCGGCAAGTCTCACCACGCCCTTCCACCATTCATCTGCGTCAGCACGCATCATATAGGTGGTCAGACATAACTTGTCTTCGTCCGAGCAACGCATAACTTGGAAAATCTTTTCCAAGCACAACTGCCAGTTCTCGGCAGTACTGGATTCTGAGCCCCCATAAAAAGAACTAGGACCCAGTTTCTGGAATTCACTCACAACCACAGTAAGGAAATCAAACATAAACCTATCAGGTGTCTAGCAATACACAAACATGTTTTCCCCCGAACTAAGTTTTAGCTAGCCAACTCCTCTGATACCATTCTGTAACATCCCACATTCTTAACCCCAAACAAATGGCACAATTCACAAATGATACAGGATGTTTCATATAAGATCGATCATATGCTAGGTAAAACCGAGTTCAAGAAAACACGATCTGAAAAATTTCCATAAATTCATACATGCAAATTCACAAAACTCAAATCTCATAAATCTCATAAGGGTACCTGCCACCACGCAATCCTTGCACTAGACATATGCAAGGCAACAGTTATATCAAATCCACAGCTATATTAAATCCGTATCAAAACCATAAAATCCAAAAAGGTACCTGCCACCAGGCAATACTTGCACTAGACATATGCAAGTTACAGATATATCAAAACCGATTACAAAGAATACACCATAAACCGAAATTCACAACAAAATCACAAAATCGATTTTATAAACTCATATCAAACACCGAAACCAGGCTGAAGCCCGCGGTGACACAAAAATCAAACTCATAAGACTGCCATAACCAGCAACATAATTCACATAGTTCACATAGTCTCATGATTCACATAGTTCATATAATTTATGTTAAGGCCACAACCGGCCCCAAGAATTAAGCATAAAAATTCTTAAAACAGCAAACAGCATAATTATCCACGCCAAAGCACTCAAGACATGCGCCCCTGCTCTATGCCTGAAAATAGTGAGGGGTGAGCTACACAGCCCAGTGAGTGGATAGTCTAAATCGACCATCCAGAACATACATTCAAAAATATAGGCAGATTATTTTAAAAATCTTTAACAGGAACATTATGTCAACATATAACAAAATAAAGAAACAGAAGTCATATAGACAGTCAGATGTACACACTAGCATATAACAAACTCGGGTTCTAGAGTTTTACTCTAAACCAATTAAACACATATATTCTAAACCAATTAACCACACCATACTTAATTAACCTAGTTGTCCAGCATAATCAGTAGTGACCAATATGGTCTAACCCGGCTTGGCCAAAGCACTGGGAGCTGCAAAATCTCGTGCAACACATAAACATGGATAGTGAGTAGAATCAAGAGGTGGCCCCCGCCAGGTCACGACGTGGCACTTTGCTCTATCACCCCATAACACATCGATGGATTGTGTGTAGATTCAAGAGGTGGCCCCCGCCGAGTCACGGCGTGGCACTTTGCTCCACACACCCAACATCATAAACCGAGTGATGACATCAAGAGGTGGCCCCTGTCTGATCAAGACATGGCACTTTGCGTCTTATATCACCCCAACACATAAAAGAGTAATGACATCAAGAGGTGGCCCCTGTCCGACCAAGACATGGCACTTTGCGTCAAAACCCGTTCTCCCAAAAGGTTCCTACTGGACAACAGACACATCTTATTTCATATTTCACATAGGTGAACATATTTCACAAAGGTGGACTCCTAAGTGTCAACTAGACTCTAGGATAGTCATCACAAAAATCATATCGGGCAGGCATCAACCCCCATCACAATAATCATAATAGGCAGGCTGAACATCAACCTCCTCACATATCACAATACAGGGCTGAAATTCAAACCCTTAACATAACACATAAGGACTATCCCCTTGAGTTCATAGTTACACCTAGCCTTAGTCCTAACCATCACATAATCACATAATTTTCCAAATTTACATAACTCATAATTTTCCAAATTCACATAATCACACATATTGTTCAAAATTCACATAATATTTTATATTCGAATATCACCGAATATAGTGTAGTCCTTAAATTACATGCTGATTAGTTTAATCAAATTTTGCTATGTTATCACCCAAATTTTCTCAAACAAAATACATGACCATAAACATATAATATGTTACACACATAAAGAAATAACTAAGGTAGCGTTAACAGCATTTATAAAGCATCCATAAAATCAACATAAATTGTAAAACATGTATTCTTATAAATCAATTTACAAATTACCACAAATTACCACATGTAAACATGTTAACTACAACTATAAAAATTTCGGTTTAACTACAATTATAAAGGTATCGGTTTTCATACATGCTATAAAAATCATTGATCTAATGTTACCAAAATTCCCTATAAAATACCTAGTTAACAAGAATTTCATGCTCAAAATTCAATGATCTAAAGCTACCAAAAATCCCTATAAAAATACCTTAAATTTCATGCCACAATTTTCGGTTTTCATGAGATACATACCTTTTACAAAATTTCGGTTTTCATGAAAATACAAGAAGATCTTAAATTCGGTTTCATGAATAATAAGGATATATAAATATTCGGTTTCCATGACAATTATACCATTATAACTTTCGGTTATCACAAGAAGAAGTCTTGAATTTTCGGTTTTTAACATTGCAAATCTCTAATCAATCTCATGCATCAATAACACAACCCAATTGTTAGGAATCAATTAAGACAACCCACTCACCTTGAAACTTAGGTTAAAAATCTCCCCAACAAAAATCGTCCAAAGCCTTTGAAGTCACCCAAAGGATCTCCAAGAAATCGCCAAGAAAGTTTCACCTCAAGGGAAATTCGCCAAGGGAAGAAGATGGAGAAAAATCGCCTCAAAACTCTTCAATAATCGCCACTTCTTCAAGCCGCCACCCTAATTTTTCTCAAGACTCCAAAAATCGCCAATAATCTCACCCTAGTCGATATTACCACTTAAACTTTGGGTTTTTAAATTTTAGACCCATTAACCAATTAATTCCAATAGGGTTTAACCCATATAATTCATAATTTCGAATTTTCAAACCCAATAACCCATAGTTAACCAATTAATTTAATTAACTTACAAATAACCAATCACTTAACCGAAATCCAATAAGGATTTAATTAATATCCAATAAGGATTTAATTAACCAATAAGGTCTAATTAATTAACCAATAAGGTCTAATTAATTTAACCAACAAACTGTAATTAATTAACTTACAATTTACAACCCATAAATCCTAATTAATTTATTATGAACAACCAATAATAATTCATCATAAATTAACAGCCAATAATCAAATAAATAATCTCTAATTAATTTACAATAAATTAACAACCAATAAACTCAAATCAAATAATTACAAATTAACAATCAATAAGCCAGTTAATTAGCATCCAATAATTTTATTTAAATCATAATAAAATATCACAGCTAATGATTTTATTTAAATCTAAATAATGCTTACCAGGACTTAAGATCCTTGGATCTTACATCTACCCCGAGTATAGTCCCACATTGCAAGTGGGAGAAACTATTATGTGGTTTATAAGGCTTAGTGGGCTTGCTATTGTTAACTTGGGCTTAAGCATTTTAATAGATTGAGCCACGTTGCAAATCGGCTCACCAAGTTAATAAATAGTTTGCTTACTAAGCGGGTCGTTACACATATTAGTCTCAATCATATCAAGGTTGTCTCATGTTTACCAAGATATCTCGACTAAGGACTATATTGCATGTCAGCCAAGCTGAACACCATTGAGACATTATTCAGAAGTATAGCAGCAGATAATGCAACAACCTGAATAACAACCATTGCCTTTATAAACATAGAGTTTATACATGATACTGATAATAACCCAAGGCCTCAAACATTAGCCTTAAGGGCATACCCCAACAATCTCCCACTTGCACTTAATCTAATGGTTGAGAAATCTCAGACCCATATTATTACAGTGCTTCTCATGCTTCTGCTGCGCCAGAGGCTTTGTAAGCGGGTCAGCTAGATTGTCATCTGTATGAACCTTGCAGATCTTGATCTCTCCACGATCTATGATCTCACGGATCAAATGAAACCTTCTCTGTATGTGCTTGGACTTCTGGTGTGACCGTGGTTCCTTTGCTTGTGCTATGGCTCCAGTGTTATCACAGAAGATAACCAATGGATCTGCACTCGAAGGAACAACACCAAGTTCTTGAACGAACTTACGAATCCACACTGCCTCCTTGGATGATTCTGAGGCTGCAACATACTCGGCTTCTGTTGTGGAATCAGCAACAATTGATTGTTTGAAACTTTTCCACACCACTGCTCCTCCATTCAAGCTAAAAACATAGCCTGATTGCGATCGGAAATCATCCTGGTCAGATTGGAACGAAGCGTCAGTATATCCTTCAATACTGAGTTCTTCCTGACCTCCATAAATCAAGAACATATCTTTGGTCCTCCGAAGATATTTCAAAATGTTCTTGACCACAATCCAGTGTGCCTTACCTGGATTACTTTGGAATCGACTGGTCACGCTTAACCCGTAAGCGACGTCTGGGCGAGTACACAACATCGCATACATGATGGATCCAATAGCCGAAGCATAAGATGTATTGTCCATTTCATCTTTCTCATACTGTGTTTGAGGACACTGGCTCTTAGAAAGATTCAGACCATGTCTGACTGGAAGATATCCTCTTTTAGAATTTTCTAAATGTAATCTCTCCAGGACTTTATCGATGTAAGTACTCTGGCACAGCCCGAGAAGCCTCTTAGATCTATCTCTGTAGATCTGCATACCTAATACATAGGCTGCTTCTCCTAAATCTTTCATCTGGAAACATTTTCTTAACCATGCTTTGACGGCATGCAGTTCAGGAATATCGTTTCCAATGATCAAGATATCATCGATGTAGAGGACTATGAAAGTAATCACGCTCCTACTAAACCTCTTATATACACACGGGTCATCTTCATTTTTGATGAAACCAAATTCACAAACTGATTCATCAAAACGAATATTCCAGCTTCTAGATGCTTGTTTTAGTCCATAAATGGACTTCTTTAATTTGCATATTTTATGACGATCTGATGGATTGATGAAACCTTCAGGTTGTGTCATATACACATCCTCTTCTAGTTTTCCATTAAGGAAAGCGGTCTTCACATCCATTTGCCAGATCTCATAATCATAATATGCAGCTATCGCGAGAATAATCCGAATAGACTTGAACATGGCTACAGGAGAGAAAGTTTCATCATAATCTGTTCCGTAGATTTATTTGAAACCTTTCGCAACTAGCCTGCCTTTATAGGTAACCACGTTACCATCCATGTCAATCTTCTTCTTGAAGATCCACTTACAGCCTATAGGGATTACTCCCGGAGGCGGATCAACCAAATCCCAGACTTGGTTATCTGACATGGAGTCCATCTTGGCTCGCATAGCTTCAAGCCATCTTGCTGATTCCGGTCCACTGACCGCATCCGCATAAGTGAGGGGTTCATCATCAATGATGTAGACTCCGGCATAGCGCTCAGGCTGTCGACAGATCCTTCCCGATCTTCACGGTTCCCGTGATATCTGAGCCTCAGGTTGAACATCAACCTGTTCTATTGGCTCAGTCTCATCCAACTGAGTTTGACTACTTTGTCCTTCTTCTGGATTTTCATCCAGCTTTATTTCTCTCCCACTGGCCTCTTGCAGAAGAAATTCCTTCTCAAGAAAAATAGCCGTACGAGCAACAAATACTTTGTTCTCTTTAGGATCGTAGAAATAATAACCCTTAGTTTCTTTAGGGTAACCGACAAAGATACATTTATCATATCTGCTCTCCAGTTTCCCAGAGGCGAGCTTTTTGACATAAGCCTCGCAACCCCAGATTTTGATAAATGTCAAGCTCGGCTGTTTCCCATACCATAACTCATATGGCGTCTTTGAAACGGCCTTGGATGGCACTCGGTTTAGTACCTTTGCCGCTGTTTCCAGTGCAAATCCCCAAAAGGAGTAAGGTAGAGTAGCCTGACTCATCATAGAACGAACAATATCCAGTAAGGTTCTATTTCTCCTCTCGGACACACCATTCCATTGTGGTGTTCCTAGCGGAGTGAGCTGTGAGATAATCCCACACTCCTTCAGATAGTCAGTAAACTCTCGACTCAAGTATTCTCCACCTCGATCTGAATGAAGTGCCTTGATATTCCGGCCTAACTGATTTTGTACTTCATTTTTGAACTCTTTGAACTTATCAAAAGATTCACTCTTATGTCTCATAAGATAGACATAACCATATCTACTGAAATCATCAGTAAAGGTAATGAAGTATGAATAGCCACCTCTGGCATGTTTACTAAATGGCGCACACACATCACTGTGAATGAGGTCAAGTAAACCTGAAGCCCTTTGACCTTTGTTAAGAAAAGGAGCCTTCGTCATTTTGCCCATTAAACAAGACTTGCATGTATCAAGCTCCTCATAGGAGAATGATCCCAGCAGTCCATGGTCATGCAACCGCTTAATGCGCGTCTTGTTAATGTGGCCTAAACGACTATGCCATAGCAAGGTGCTGTCATCAGCATACTTGGCTTTCTTATTATCAATTTGTTGTACAGAACATTCCATGTCCAACATGAATAACCCATTGTTAATTGACCCAGTAGCATAAACAATATTATCTAATGAAATACAACACTTTAAAGTTTTGCATTCAAAGGAAAACCCTTTCCTGACAAGAGCAGAAATAGAGATAATATTCTTAGTTATGCTCGGTACAAAATAACAATTGTCCAGTTCTAATACATAACCAGATGGTAAAGAGATGTAATATTGTCCTACAGCAACAGCAGCAACTCGTGCCCCGTTTCCAACTCGTAGGTCCACCTCATGCTGTCCCACCTATCTTCTTCTCTTGAGTTCCTGTACATTTGAACAAATGTGAACTCCACATCCAGTGTCCAACACCCATGAAATAGAAGAAGAAGATATCATGACTTCAGTCACAAAAATACCTGAGCTAGAAGTGAAAGGCTTGCTTCCCTTCTTATCTCCTTGGAGCGCTTTACAGTCCTTCTTCCAGTGACCCAGCTGGCCACAATGGAAACATCTGTATTCCTTCGACCGCTTGATCTTTTGTTTCAGAGCCTTGTTGTAGCTCTTGACAGGGGCATGGTATGCCTTCGACCGCTTGATCTGTATTCCTTCGACCGCTTGGTGTATATGCCCTAAAGACCAATGTATGGACATGGTCAGGCATTGTTTGAATATACTTTGATAGAACTATTACTCTTTATATAGGCATGGTCGTTATTATGCAGACTTCTCTACCTGCGTTGTTGTATTGAGTTGCATAAATAATGTCCCAGGAGTTTGGATTGGATCCATTCTCATAAGCTATCCCCAGACAATGTACCTTAGCAGATATGGGACAGCTTTGGTACATGTGAGACTGGTGTATGGGCTGGTTAGGTGCGGGGCACAGTAACGCAGACATACAGGTGCATTAGATGCACTGGAGTGATCCACCGTGAGGATTGACTTGTCTAGTCAACAAGTCAATCTCACATGCAAGAGGTTTGCACTGATCCTTAGACTTGAGGTATTAATGTCTAGATTTGATGATGGGTATGCTTTGATACAGTCTTACGTCTCTCCGTAATTGGGAGACCAAAACGACTGTCATTGGGCATGTCATAAGTCACGTAGAGACATGGATGACCAATAGTAGGATTTGCCCCTTCCTTATTGGAAGCATGATATCCACTCGGGGCGCCCCACCTTATTGGTGCATGACAGGAATGTGTGGCCACACTTGTTGAGTCATGACCAATGCATTGGATTGATAAACTTGAGACTAATCCAATGGCAGGATATCAGTTTAGGCAAAGGGATCTATAATGCAATGAGAATCCTCGTTGCTTGTTAGGAGTTGTTGCTATAATGACTTAAGTCCTATGACATGGGTAGTAGTGATGTGTTGCTAGATACCCCTCACTATTTTTGATGTTTACATCATTACCATCGTCATATGGATCCTACGGGGTCACATGCAATAGACTTTTGACGTTGCTTTAATCAGAAGCCTTAGGATCAAGTTATTGGATAACTTGGATCCATTTGGAAGATTTCATCAGCGCCAATGGGCCTGATGAGTTTGAAGAAAGTTATTGGAGCCAAACTTCATTTTTGGCAGGTTGACCCGAAATTGACCTAGATTGGTCACATTTGGATTAGGGTTGCATTGGATTGGATCCAATGGCTTAATCAACCCATACCATGAAGTTTGGGCTAGCTCATTATCGAATGAGGCCCAATAATAAGTTGTCATGAAGAGATTAAAGGCTAAAAGGGCATAATGGGGAGAAATCTCACCCCATTGGCACCTAAGGGCATAATGGGGTGAGGGAGGCGTCTTTGCTTCATTATGGAAGTAAAGGGCGCCTAGCCCTTCTTCCTAGGATGGAATGCATGCCTTTAAGGCATCTCTTGGGCTGATATGGCTATAGGGCAAATAAGGATAGGTTGAATGAGGTTTATGGAAAAGTCTTGGGGACTTTCCTTGCCACAAACCTCCTTCATCCTAGCTGCCCACTTGGCATGATCTTAACCATCCCTAAACCGCCTCTTGCCCTTATAAATAAGACCCTAGTCGCCTACTAAAAAGAGGTTAACTCCTTGGAGGTGTGAAGACATATAGAGAGGCGTGAGCAAGGGCAAAGGGTGACAACTTGAAGGTGGCGAAACCCTTCTTCCTCTTTGAAGCCGCAAGCCTTCTTCTCCTTCTTCACCTGTTGACGTAACTTGGAGAAGGGCTTGGTGGCGACATCACTTGGAGAGAATTGGAAGCCTAGGGTGGCGACAACTTGAGAGCTTGGAGCTCTCCTTCTTCATCAAGGAGCGCAATCTCCTTCTTCCTTGGAACCGCAAGTTCTTCATCTTCTCCCTCTCTTCTTGGCGCAAGGACTCTTAGTGCTTGGTGGCTCTCCTTGCCCCAAGACCTCTTCGTTCCTTGGCCATAGGCGCATCTTGCTTGAAGGTGGCGCATGTAAAGAAGAGGAAGGAAGTACTTGGCGCATCATCCTCTTCCTCATCTCTTCTTGGCGCTTCTACCTTGGAGGTGGCGCAAGATTTGAAGAGAGTGATAAGGCTTGATTCTCTTCCCGAGGCTAGCATCGAGCGTGGAAGAGAGCAACGTTGAGACGGTCGACGCGTGGATACCTGTAGAGAGCGAACACTTGGGCGCCTTCAACATGGCTTCAACATCTCGACAAGCAAAAGAGGTACATCTCTAACACATCCTTGTGTTTTCTCTCTCGCATGGATCCTTAGGACAGGAATATGTTTCGGGTGTAATGATTCTTCCGCTGCGTCCTGGGACTGCAAAATTTTAAATTACACCCGGTATTACCTAACAGTGGTATCATAGCTACTTGCGAGAAACACAAGGTGTACGTTTGCTTGTGTGAAAAATTTTTGGAAAATTTTTCTTCTATCCATGCGCGTTTCACGTAGAAAGCGTTTTTCATCCAATCTTCTCTTCTCAACTTTATGGACGAAATTTGATTGTGTTCATGATTGATTTAAGACCAAAGGCGCACGTAGGTTTTGTCAAGTAGGACGGGCATTGTGTCTTCGGACTGGCCGGGTCTCTTGATCTGACAAAACTGCCAGCCGATAGGGTCTATGAAATCATCATGGAACTTGATCTAAATTTTGGCATATATTTGGTTAAAAGAGTGCTTTGGATGATGTTGGCGCATAAGGTGCTAAAATTTGATTTTTCCGGATTTTCAAATTTTACATGCACCACTTGATTGGGTTGATATGGTCATAGCGAGTGCCCTCCTGTGTTGTGATGTTGAAGCATGTTTCCACTTGTGATGAATGCTTGTAAAATCTCTTTCCACCTGCGTGTGGTTCTCTCCCTATCTTGTTGTAAAGAATTTTTCATCTTGTTTAGAATAGATGTAGAATTATATGATAGGTTAAGGCTTCATCTTGACAACAAAGAGTCTTCTTCAATCGGAGTCAGAAGTGGCGTCAGCTTTGGAAGCGTGGTGATGAACTTGCGGCTGAAGGAAGGACATATGCTTTCGGCTTCTGGCATGGGCTGATCTGCTTTAGGGACTCGCAACCCTTGGATGCGTGATAACATGTCACATGGCTCGTGACAAGTTATGTGTATGAAAAGGGCTATGACCATATCGACCAAACTAGCATGCCTGTGATGGTTTATTATTTTGTCCATAGCATGCTTGTGATGTTTTTCCTTTGCTGCCATAACCATAGGAAAACTGCATGCTAGAAAAGAATAAAACAAATATGCAAAAACTCTCAATACAATATCAAGTCGATAGCCTTCTAACGCGTAGCCCTCATCAAACTATCGATCGGTGGTGTTGTGAACTGTTTCCCACCCTCGTGGGACACACCCACTTATCTTTAGAAGGTGTGTGGTGACAATGATTTCCCCAGTCTAGTTTTAACCTGGGCATGCCTTCGCAAGGAAATTCGTTGACCCTGGGCATAACGGTTAGGACCAGACTTGACTAGTTTTTCATATGACACAGACATGATGAATCGCTAGAGGCAGCTGTTGAGAGGATAGGGTTCTGTGTTGTATCCAGCCCTCGCTGGACACAGGGCGCCTAGTTTGTCTTGACTAAGAGGAATTGTGCATGGCACAATTGGCTGGTATGCCTACCTAAGGAAGCATGAGACTCTCTGTGCATCCCAACTCACCCTCGTGAGTCGCGGAGACCTTATGTGAAATTAGGATCCTACTCACTTATTTCCATGTTGAGTTTGAGAGTTCTCAACTTGTTTTGGAAGTAGTGGGAGCATAGCATTTAATTTAAAGTCCTTGTTAAATGCTTTATCGTTGTACTTATTTTACTTATTTGCTTATTGTAGATAGCATCTCCTGATCTAAGATTAAAACTTTATAAAAATAAGTTGGATGGGACAAACTGGACAAATTGGTTCAAGATTTTGTCCAAGATACTGGAACAAGAGAATAAGGTGCATCTTCTTGAAAGACCTCCATCCCAGCCCAGTGTGTATTTCACTAATGATTGGGATTGAAATGTCTATCTTGAACATTGTGAAGATAACAAACAGTACACTGCTCTTGTCTTAGAGTGCATGACCCCAGAGGTCAAGGTTGAATGTGATGAGATGGGGATTTATGATCTTATCATACATCTCAAAGGTCTCTTCACACCATGCTCTATAGACAATGATCAGGAGAGTTCTGTTGGATCTTCAGAGTGTATGCCTGAATCTGAGAATGACCATGGTTCTGTATCTTCGAAGCTAATACTTCGGAAGACTGGGAATGCATGGGTATTTCGAAGAGGATTAATGGCCAAGAAGAGCATGGCAAAGAAGAAGGGATGTAATCCATCCGCTTCAGGTATTGTGTTACCGAGGTCTTTTGTCTACTTCTTATTCATGGGTACTGGGAAACGTATGTGAGGCTCACATATGTTTTACATGTGCAGGAGCTCAAAAGAAGTAGGACGAAGAGGCTTGATGGGATCGACTCTCGGGTCATGGACGGAGAATTGGATGCTGTTGTTGATATCATCTCACTGCCTTGAAGACTTTATATAGAACTTTGCTATTATGTATCAGCTTATGTATTAGAACATCATTCCTTTTAGAAAGGATTTCAGTTTGAAATAATATATGATATTTTCTGAGATGTTCTATTGAAGTGATATAGTTGACAATAGTTTGTGGTTCTATATGTGACACAAGATCAGATCTAATGATTCAATAAACATCCTCTTATAGCATTGTCTCTTGAACCATAGAACAATGGTCACATCCAAAGGTCCATGGACTATTGGGATCATTGTCCTTTCAGGATTATGATACATGTGAGCCTAGTTCAAGGGAACAATATGACATATGCTGCCTTTACCATAAAGGGTGGAAGGATTATTGGCTTGTTGGATCTAATACACAACAATGTATGTGGACCCATATAAACAAGCACTAAGAGGTGTTACATGCTTCATCAGGTGTGGGTATGCCTTATCCAACCTAAAAACTTTGGAAAAATCCAAGAAGTTCACAAATGAAGTATTGAGTCAAATTGAAGGATCTATTAAAGCACTTTGGTTGGATCAAGGTGATTAGTGGAGAATTTGATGACTGTGTAAGAACCCACCAAAGGGGGAACTGAAACCCTAAAGGGGGGGGGGGGGGCGCATATCAAAATTTCCCAAAGGAAGCTAGGGCTTCATAGATCGTTTGTATGAACATAAGATCAACTTATTCAAAGATTGCATAGATGAAAAGGATTCATACCATAGCCATTGCAAGGATGGCGACTTGGAAGCAAAGATGCGAGTGCTTCTTCTCCAAAGGCACCGCACACAAGATGAGAGATAGCTCCTTCTTGTTTCTCCTTGTGCTAGCAAGGATCTCCAAGAGTCCTAGTCGCGTGAAGGGGATTGAGATGATCTCTCTTGGCTTGGTCGAACTCTTCTTGTCGTCTACCTTTTTCTTTTCTCCACGAGAGAGCAAGCGGCGACTTGGAAGAGGCGAGCGAGAGTGGAGAATGAAGCCACGAACGTAGAGACGTTTCTATTTTGGAACTTCCTTCCAAAAATAGCAAGCTTCATGCGTTCATGCGTTATGCGTTCACTCCAAGTGAACCGAACGCTCATTCTTCTCCCTTTGAACCATGCGGTCACACATGTGAACCGGTTCAAGTTGGTTTGGTTCAAAGACCAATTAACCCAAGCCTTTGGTATAACTCATTAAACCTAAAGGTTCAAGATCTAACCGTTCATCTCTTGATGCTCTTGATCTCACCGATCTAGCATCAACTCTCTCGATCGAAGCTTACCGATCTCAAGCCCTAATCAATCAAACATGATCAGACCAGATCTCACTTACAATCAGAGTTTAAATCCCTTTAAACTGAACCAAAACAATTCAGTCCACACGATCTGACATAAGTAAGCCATATCATCAAATTGTGCGACCCTAAGGGTTTCCTTTAAATGTCGGTAACGATAACTTATGTTATCACGATCAGTGAGGGGTATCTAGCAACACATCACTGTCTCCCGATATAAAGGAAAGAGTCTTCCAAGACTACACCCAAACCACAGCACAAGTGTGAACCCAAGTCACTTGACATATATGTTTCCTTTGCCACTGGATGTTCTTATTGGACAAGTGTGTCAAGCCTGTAAATCCAATATGATGAGAATGATTAGATCAGATGAACATAGTCATCTGGGTATGGCCATACACTTTCTCAATCATCTCATCCAAGGGGGGCCCCATTAGAACATCACACTCCAAACTAGGAGACGGCAATCCTATATCTATCAC
Source organism: Costus lasius (assembly GCA_027563935.2). Lineage (NCBI taxonomy): Eukaryota > Viridiplantae > Streptophyta > Magnoliopsida > Zingiberales > Costaceae > Costus > Costus lasius. The sequence continues at coordinate 54,712,965 of CM050454.1, read as the reverse complement.
TAGTGCCCTAACATGACTCATGCTCATTATCCAAGATAGACTATAACCATTATGTTGCAAATGATATTGAACTACCTCAAAACAATGCCAATCATCATTTAGAAACACAAGTGATCTCAAGTCAGAGGAAATATGCCACTTGTTTGCATATAAGGATTATTCACATTGTGACAAGCAATTGAACATCCTATGTAGGGTCTGTACAGTACATCCAATGTACCCATGAGTCTACATCTTATTCCATGCTCAAAGCATCCTATAAGATTAGAACACATATTAGTCTCAATCACATCAAGGCTGTCTCATGTTCACCAAGATATCTCGACTAAGGACAATACCGCATGTCAGCCAAGCTGAACAGCATTGAGACATTATTCAGAAGTATACATATAGCAGCAGATAATGTAACAACCTGAATAACAACCATTGCCTTTATAAACATAAAGTTTATACATGATACTGATACAATCCTAAGGCCTCAAACATTAGCCTTAAGGGCATACCCCAACAATCTCCCACTTGCACTTAATCTAATGGTTGAAAAATCTCAAACCCATATTATTACAGTGCTTCTCATGCTTCTGCTGCGCCAGAGGCTTTGTAAACGGGTCAGCCAGATTGTCGTCTGTATGAACCTTGCAGACTATGATCTCGCCATGATCAATGATCTCCCGGATCAAGTGAAACCTTCTCTGTATGTGCTTGGACTTCTGGTGTGACCGTGGTTCCTTTGCTTGTGCTATTGCTCCAGTGTTATCACAGAAGATAACCAATGGATCTGCACTCGAAGGAACAACACCAAGTTCCTGAACGAACTTACGAATCCACACTGCCTCCTTAGATGCTTCCGAGGCTGCAACATACTCGGCTTCTGTTGTGGAATCAGCAACTATAGATTGTTTGAAACTTTTCCACACCACTGCACCTCCATTCAGGCTAAAAACGTAGCCTGATTGCGATCGGAAATCATCCTGGTCAGATTGGAACGAAGCGTCAGTATATTCTTCAATACTGAGTTCTTCCTGACCTCCTTATATCAAGAACATATCTTTGGTCCTCCGAAGATATTTCAAAATGTTCTTGACCGCAATCCAGTGCGCCTGACCTGGATTACTTTGGAAACGACTGGTCACGCTTAACCCGTAAGCGACGTCTGGGCGAGTACACAACATCGCATACATAATGGACCCAATAGCCGAAGCATAAGGCGTATTGTCCATTTCATCTTTCTCAGTCTGTGTTTGTGGGCACTGACTCTTTGAAAGATTCAGACCATGTCTGATTGGAAGATATCCTCTTTTAGAATTTTCTAAATGAAATCTCTCCAGGACTTTATCGATGTAAGTACTCTGGCACAGCCCGAGAAGCCTCTTAGATCTATCTCTGTAGATCTTCACACCTAATACATAGGCTGCTTCTCCTAAATCTTTCATCTGGAAACATTTTCTTAACCATGCTTTGACTGCATGTAGTTCAGGAATATCGTTTCCAATGATTAAGATATCATCGACGTAGAGGACTAGGAAAGTAATCACGCTCCCACTAAACCTCTTATATACACACGGGTCATCTTCATTCTTGATGAAACCAAACTCACAGATTGATTCATCAAAATGAATATTCCAGCTTCTTGATGCTTGCTTAAGTCCATAAATGGACTTCTTTAACTTGCATATTTTATGACGATCTGATGGATTAATGAAACCTTCAGGTTGAAGGGACCCCTAGACAAGGGGGTCGAAACCCTAATAGGTGGCGCAACAATGTCTCTAGCGGAATCTAGGGCTTCTAATAGATCTTTATATGTCATATAATCAACTTTAATATGATTGAATAGAAGAAACGAATTCATACCATAGCCATTTCAAGATGGCGCCTTGGAAGCAAAAGTTGCAAGCGCCTCTTCTCCAAAGTCTCGCACACAAGATGAACAATGTGCTTCTTCCTTGGTGCTCCTTGTGCTAGCAAGGTTCCAAGGTTGTCTTGCCGAATGTAAAGGAAAGGAGATGATGATTTCTTCTCTTGGCCGAATCCTCCTCAACGTCAAAAGCGTCGTCACACACGAAAAACGTTAAGAGGAATTATCCCGAGTGGCGAGAATAGAGAGCACTCTATTCGGTCGTGAACCATCTCCAAGTGGAGATCATGGTTACTAAAAATAGCAACCACTCACCGCTCCAACGTTCACGCCAAGTGAACATGTCGCCACACCTTGAACCATGCGCTCATTTCATGAGCCGGTTCAATTTTGGTTCGGTTTAAGAACCAATCAAGCCAAGCAATCAAGTCTAGATCTCAAATAAACCCTAAGGCTCCAGATCTAACCGTTCATCTCTTGATGCTTCTGATCTGACCAATCTAGCATCCATTCTCTCGATCGAAGCTTACCGATCTCAAGCCCTAATCAATCAAACATGATCAGACTAGATCTCACTTACAATCAGAGACTAAATCCCTTTAAACTGAACCTAAACAATTCAGTCCACACGATCTGACTTAAGTAAGCCATATCATCAAATTGTGCGACCCTGAGGGTTTCCTTTAAATGTCGGTAACGATAACTCACGTTATCACGATCAGTGAGGGGTATCTAGCAACACATCACCGTCTCCCGATATAAAAGAAATAAGTCTTCCAAGACTACACCCAAAAACAACACAAGTGTGAATCAACTCACAAGGCATGCATACTTCCTTTGCCACTGGATGTTCTTATTGGACAAGCGTGTCAAGCTTGTAGCTCCAATATGATGAGCATGATTAGATCAGATGAACACTGTCATCTGGGTATGGCCATACTCTTTTCTCAATCATCTCATCCAGGGGGCCCCTTTAGAACATCACACTCCTTAAACAAGGAGACGGCAATCCTATGTCTATCACTAGTGCCCTAACCTGACTCAAGCTCATTATCCAAGATAGTCTATAATCATTATATTTCAAATGATATTGAACTACCTCAAAACAATGACAATCATCATTTAGAAAACACAAGTGATCTCAAGTCAGAGGAAATGTGCCACTTGTCATATACAAGGATTATCCACATTGTGACAAACAATTGAATATCCTAGTAGGGTCTGTCCAGCACATCCAATGTACCCATGAGTCTACATCTTATTCCATGCTCGAAGCATCCTATAATATTAGAACACATATTAGTCTTAACCATATCAAGGCTGTCTCATGTTCACCAAGATACATCGACTAAGGACTTAACTGCATGTCAGCCCTGCTGAACAGCTTTGAGACATTATTCAGAAGAACATATATTGCAGCAGACAATGTAGCTAACTGAATAATAACCATGCCTTTATAAACATAAACGTTTATTACATGATACTGTTACAATCCCAAGGCCTCAAACATTAGGCTTAAGGGCATACCCCAACAATCTCCCACTTGCACTTAATCTAATGGTTGAGAAATCTCAAACCCATATTATTACAGTGCTTCTCATGCTTCTGCTACGCCAGAAGCTTGGTAAGCGGGTCTGCCAGATTGTCATCTGTATGAACCTTGCAGACTTTGATCTCGCCACGATCTATGATCTCCCTGATCAAATGAAACCGTCTCTGTATGTGCTTGGACTTCTGGTGCGACCGTGGTTCCTTTGCTTGTGCGATTGCTCCAGTGTTATCACAGAAGATAACCAAAGGATCTGCACTCGAAGGAACAACACCAAGTTCTCTTACGAACTTACGAATCCACACTGCCTCCTTGGATGCTTCCGAGGCTGCAACATACTCGGCTTCTGTTGTGGAATCAGCAACAGTTGACTGTTTGAAACTCTTCCACACCACTGCTCCTCCATTCAAGCTAAAAACATAGCCTGATTGCGATCGAAAATCATCCTGGTCAGACTGGAATGAAGCGTCAGTATATCCTTCAATACTGAGTTCTTCCTGACCACCATAGATCAAGAACATATCTTTGGTCCTCCGCAGATATTTTAAGATGTTCTTGACTGCAATCCAGTGTGCCTGACCTGGATTACTTTGGAAACGACTGGTCACGCTTAACCCGTAAGCGACGTCTGGGCGAGTACACAACATCGCATACATAATGGAACCAATAGCCGAAGCATAAGGCGTATTGTCCATTTCATCTTTCTCAGTCTGTGTTTGTGGACACTGACTCTTCGAAAGATTCAGACCATGTCTGACTGGAAGATATCCTCATTTAGAATTCTCTAAATGAAATCTCTCTAGGACTTTATCGATGTAAGTACTCTGGCACAGCCCAAGAAGCCTCTTAGATCTATCCCTGTAGATCTTCACACCTAATACATAGGCTGCTTCTCCTAGATCTTTCATTTGGAAACATTTCCTTAACCATGCCTTAACTGCATGCATTTCAGGAATGTCATTTCCATTGATCAAGATGTCATCGACGTAGAGGACTAGGAAAGTAATTACGCTCCCACTAAACCTCTTATACACACACGGGTCATCCTCGTTCTTGATGAAACCAAATTCAGTGACTGATTCATCAAAACGAATGTTCCAGCTTCTCGATGCTTGTTTAAGTCCATAAATAGACTTCTTTAACTTGCATATCTTATGACGATCTGATGGATCAGTGAAACCTTCTGGTTGTGTCATATACACATCCTCATCCAGATTTCCATTAAGGAAAGCTGTCTTCACATCCATCTGCCAGATCTCATAATCATAATATGCAGCTATCGCGAAAAGAATCCGAATAGACTTAAACATGGCTACAGGTGAGAAAGTTTCATCATAATCTATCCCGTAGATTTGTCTGAAACCTTTCGCAACAAGCCTGCCTTTATAAGTAACTACGTTACCATCCATGTCAATCTTCTTCTTGAAGATCCATTTACAGCCTATAGGGATTACTCCCGGAGGCGGATCAACCAAATCCCAAACTTGGTTATCTGACATGGAGTCCATCTCGGCGCGCATAGCTTCAAGCCATCTCGCTGACTCCGGTCCACTGACCGCATCCGCATAAGTGAGGGGTTCATCATTATCAATGATGTAGACTCCGTCATAACGCTCAGGTTGTCGACGAATCCTTCCCGATCTTCGCGGTTCCCGTGATATCTGAGCCTCAGGTTGTTCAATAACCTGATCTACTGGCTCAGGCTCATCCAACTGTGCTTGAGCACTTTGTCCTTCCTCTGGATTCTCATCCAGCTTTATTTCTCTCCCACTGGCCTCTTGCAGAAGAAACTCCTTCGCAAGAAATATGGCCGTCCGAGCAACAAATACCTTGTTCTCTTTGGGATCGTAGAAATAATAACCCTTAGTCTCCTTAGGGTAACCGACAAAGATACATTTGTCAGATCTGCTCTCTAGTTTCCCAGAGGCGAGCTTTTTGACATAAGCCTCGCAGCCCCAGATCCTGATAAATGTCAAGCCTGGCTGTTTCCCATACCATAATTCATATGGCGTCTTTGAAACTGCCTTGGATGGCACTCGGTTTAGTACCTTTGCAGCTGTTTCCAGTGCAAAACCCCAAAAGGAGTATGGAAGAGTAGCCTGACTCATCATAGAACGAACCATATCAAGTAACGTTCTATTTCTCCTCTCGGATACACCATTCCATTGCGGTGTTCCTGGCGGAGTGAGCTGTGAGATAATCCCACACTCCTTCAGATAGTCAGTAAACGTATGACTCAAGTATTCTCCACCTCGATCTGAGCGAAGTGCCTTGATATTTCGGCCTAGCTGATTCTGTACTTCATTCTTGAACTCTTTGAACTTGTCAAAAGATTCACTCTTATGTCTCATCAGATAGACATAGCCATACCTACTGAAATCGTCAGTAAAGGTAATGAAGTACTGATAGCCACCTCTGGCATGTTTACTAAATGGCCCACACACATCACTGTGTATAAGGTCAAGTAAACCTGAAGCCCTTTGACCTTTGTGAAGAAAAGGCGACTTCGTCATTTTACCCATCAAACAAGCTTTGCATGTATCAATCTCCTTATAGGAGAATGATCCCAGCAGTCCATGATCATGCAACCGCTTAATGCGTTTCTCGTTAATATGGCCTAAACGACTATGCCATAGCAAGGTGCTGTCATCAGCATACTTGGCTTTCTTAATATCAACATTTTGTATAGAACGCTCCATGTCCAACATGAATAATCCATTGCTAATTGAACCAGTTGCATAAACAATATTATCATAAGATAAAAGACACTTTGAAATATTGCATTCAAAGGAAAAACCCTTCCTGACAAGAGCAGGAATGGAGATAATATTTTTAGTAATACTGGGAACAAAATAACAATTGTCTAGTTCCAATACAATTCCAGATGGTAAAGAAATGAAATAGTCTCCTACAGCAACAGCAGCAACCCGTGCCCCGTTTCCAACTCGTAGGTCCACCTCATGCTGTCCCACCTGCCTTCTTCTCTTGAGTTCCTGTACATTTGAACAAATGTGAACTTGTAAGATCCAAGGATCTTGAGTCATGGTAAGCATTATTTTTGAATTAAATAAAATTATTGACTGTGATATTTTATTATGATTCAAGTAAAATTTATTGAATGCTAATTAACTAGCTTATTGATTGTTAATTATTTGATTTGTGATTGGTTGTTAATTTATGGTAAATTAATTAGAGATTAATGGTTGATTATTGGTTGTTAATTTAGGATAAATTAATTAAATCCTTATTGGATATTAATTAAATCCTTATTGGATTTCGGTTAAGTGCTTGGTTATTTGTAAGTTAATTAAATTAATTAGTTAACTAGCTTATTGGATGTTAGTTTAACTCTTATTGGACTTTCACTTAAACTAAGGGATTATTGGGTTTTTAAAATTTGAATTATTGGGTTAATGGGTTAAACCTTTTTGAATTAATGGGTTAGAGGGTTAAAACCTTAAAAACCGAAATTTAAATAGGTAATTTCGGTTAGGGTAGAGTTTTGGCGATTTTGGCTTGGAGAAAAACTTTGGGCGACGGCTTGAAGAACTTAGGCGATTCTTGATGAGTTCTTGAGGCGATTTTGGTGATTTCTCCATCTCTTTCCCTTTGGCGAATTATTCCTTGGTGTTTGGTAGCATCTTTCAAAGCCTTAGACGAATTTTTGGAAGGGTTTTTCACCTTGTGTTCTCGGTTCAAGGTGAGTGGGTTGTCTAATTGATTTCTATCTATTTGTTGGTGTTAATTGATGAGTTAGATGATATATTCGCTTGTTGGAAATCTTACTATGCTAAAACCGAATTTTGTAAAGTTGATTATATGATGAAAACCGAATTTTTGTAAGGTTGATTATATCATGAAAACCGAATTTTTCAAAGGTGATTATATGATGAAAACCGAATTTTGTAAGGTTGATTATATCATGAAAACCGAATTTTGTAAAGTTGATTATATGATGAAAACCGAATTTTGTAAGGTTGATTATATCATGAAAACCGAATTTTTCAAAGGTGATTATATGATGATTATTTAACCGAAAATTTGTATGAAATTTAAGGTATTTTTATAGAAATTTTGGTAGCATTAAATCATTGAATTTTGGGTATGAAATTCTTGTTAATTATAGTTAAACCGAAATCAATTTTGGTAACATTAAATCAATGATGTTTGTAGTTAACATGAAAACCGAAATCTTGATGTTCTTGATAATTGTTTATGAAAACCGAAATTGATGTTTGTAGTTAACATGAAAACCGAAACCTTGATGACCTTGATAATTGTCTATGAAAACCGAATTTTGGTGTTTGTAGTTAATATGTTACATGTGGTAATTTGTAAAGTAATTTATATGAATACTTGTTTTAAATTTTAAGTTGATTTTATGGATGCTTGATATGACTGTTTCTTGGTGTGTGTAATATGTTAAATAATTATGGTGTTATATTTATGGCTAAGTATCTGTATTTGAGAAACTTGAGTGACAACATAGCAAGGTTTGATTAAACTAATCAGCATGAAATTTAAGGACTACACTATATTCGGTGATATTCGAATATAAAATATTATGTGTTATGTTATATAATTTTGAACAATATGTGTGATCATGTGAATTTTGAACAATATGTGTGATCTTGTGAATTTTGAACAATATGTGTGATTATGTGAATTTGGAAAATTATGGGTTATGTGAATTTGGAAAATTATGTGATTATGTGTTGGTTAGGACTAAGGCTAGGTGTAACTATGAACTCAAGGGGATAGTCCTTATGTGTTATGTTAAGGGTTTGAATTTCAGCCCTGTATTGTGATATGTGAGGAGGTTGATGTTCAGCCTGCCTATTATGATTATTGTGATGGGGGTTGATGTTCAGCCTGCCCGATATGATTTTTGTGATGACTATCCTAGAGTCTAGTTGACACTTAGGAGTCCACCTTTGTGAAATATGTTCACCTATGTGAAATATGAAATAAGATGTGTCTGTTGTCCAGTAGGAACCTTTTGGGAGAACGGGTTTTTGACGCAAAGTGCCATGTCTTGGTCGGACAGGGGCCACCTCTTGATGTCATAACTCTTTTATGTGATGGGGTAATATAAGACGCAAAGTGCCATGTCTTGATCAGACAGGGGCCACCTCTTGATGTCATTACTCTTTATGTGACAGGGTGATATAAGACGCAAAGTGCCATGTCTTGATCAGACAGGGGCCACCTCTTGATGTCATCACTCTGATGTGTTATGGGGTGAGGGAGCAAAGTGCCACGTCGTGACCTGGCGGGGGCCACCTCTTGATTCTACTCACTATCCATGTTTATGTGTTGCATGCGGCTCCCAGTGCTTTGGCCAAGCCGGGTTAGACCATATTGGTCACTACTGAATATGCTGGACAACTAGGTTGCTTATGTGTTGGTGTGTTTAGTGGTTTAGAGTATAACTCTAGAACCTGAGTTTGTGAACCTAAGTTGTTATGTGTTTAGTTGGTTTAAAATATATGTGTTTAATTGGGTTAGAGTAAAACTCTAAAACCTGAGTTTGTGAACATGAGTTTGTTATATGCTAGTGTGTACATATGACTGTCTATATGATTTCTGTTTCTTTATTTTGTTATATGTTGACATAATGTTCTTGTTAAAGATTTTTAAAATAATCTGCCTATATTTTTGAGTGTATGTTATGGATGGTCGATTTAGACTATCCACTCACTGGGCTGTGTAGCTCACCCCTCACTATTTTCAGGTATAGAGCAGGGGCGCATTTCATGAGTAACATTGGCGTGGATATTATGTTTGCTGCTTAAGAACTTTTATGCTAAAATTTTCTGGAGCCGGTTGTGGCTAAACCATATGATTTATATGAACTATGTGAACTATGTGATGTGAACCATGTGAACTATGTGAATTTGTGTTACCAGATTGTGGCAGTTAACTGAGTTTGATTTTTGTGTCACCGCGGGCTTCAGCCTGGTTTCGGTGTTTGGTATGAGTTTATAAAATCGGTTTTGTGATTTTGTTTTGAATTTCGGCTTGTCGTATATTCTGTGCAATCGGTTTTGATATACCCTGTAACTTGCATATGTCTAGTGCAAGTATTGCCTGGTGGCAGGTACCTTTATGGATTTTATGAATTTGAATCGGTTTTGATATAACTGTTGCCTTGCATATGTCTAGTGCAAGGATTGCGTGGTGGCAGGTACCCTTATGTGATTTATGAGATTTGTGTTTTGTGAATTTGTATGTATGGATTTATGGAAATTTTCAGATCGTGTTTTTCTTGAACTCGGTTTTACCTAGCATATGAATCGATCTTATATGAAACATCCTGTATCATTTGTGAATTGTGCCATTTGTTTGGGGTTAAGAATGTGGGATGTTACAGAATGGGGCATTCTGTTACATCCCGTTATCTTAACCCCAAACAAATGGCACAATTCACAAATGATACAGGATGTTTCATATAAGATCGATTCATATGCTAGGTAAAACCGAGTTCAAGAAAAACACGATCTGAAAATTTCCATAAATCCATACATACAAATTCACAAAACACAAATCTCATAAATCACATAAGGGTACCTGCCACCACGCAATCCTTTCTATCCACAATCCGAAGAGGTCTTTCCTCAAATGACAAGTCACTCTGAATCTGAAGAGGTTCCAACTCCAACACATGAGATGGATCAGGATGATATTTCCTCAAAGCAGATACATGGAATACATTATGCACATGATCCATAGCAGGAGGTAAAGCCAATCGGTAAGCCACTGGACCAACTCTCTCAATAATATCAAAAGGGCCTACAAACCTAGGGCTCAACTTGCCCTTTTTGCCAAACCTCATAACACCCTTAGTAGGTGACACCTTCAAGAACACATGATCCCCTACCATAAACTCCAAGGAACGACGACGGTCGTCAGCATAACTCTTCTGTCTGTCCCGAGCAATTTTCAGTTTATCCTGGATCTCTCTGACCTTATCAGTAGTCTCCCAAACTGCATCAGATCTCAAAATCATTCTGTCACCAGTTTCCTCCCAACACAAGGGAGTCCTACACCTTCTCCCATACAAAGCCTCATAAGGAGCCATCTGAATACTGGAGTGGAAACTATTATTATAAGTGAACTCTATCAAAGATAGATCCCGGTTCCACTCAGAACTCCAATCAACTACATAAGCTCTCAATAAGTCTTCTAGAGTCTGTATAGTACGCTCCGTCTGGCCATCAGACTGAGGATGGTATGCTGTACTAAAACTCAACTTAGTACCCAAACCCTCCTGTAAACTCTTCCAAAATCTGGACAAAAACCGAGAGTCCCTATCAGACACAATATCAACAGGCACTCCATGCAGTCTGACTATCTCATCAATGTACAATCTGGCCAGCCTCTCTAAAGGATAAGTCATCTTGATCGGGAGAAAATGGGCTGATTTAGTGAGTCTATCAACGATCACCCAAATAGCATCATGACCCAATCTGGTTCTAGGCAAACCACACACAAAATCCATACTGATGCATTCCCACTTCCACTCAGGAATAGGAAGAGACTGCAACAAACCACCAGGCTTCTGGTGTTCAGCCTTCACAGTCTGACAGGTTAAACACCTAGAGACAAAATCAAACACTTCTTTCTTCATACCCGGCCACCAAAAACTTTTCTTGAGGTCCTGATACATCTTAGTCACACCAGGATGTAGAGAATATTTGGAGTTATGGCTGTCCTCCAATATTTCTTTCCTCAAGCTTGGTTCCTCAGGGACACATACCCTTCCACGAAACCGAAGAATACCATCATCAGACTGGCTAAAATCCTGAACTGCGCCATCAACCAGACTATCCCTGATCTGAACTAATTTCGGATCCACAGACTGCTGATCTCTGATCTTCTGCAACAAAGCAGACTGTACTCTGAGAAAAGCCACATAACCAGACTGAACTTTAGGAGAAACACTGATCCTGAGATCGCTGAACTCCAGCAGTAACTGCCACTCACTAACCCGTAAAGCAGCTACTGAAGTAACTGGATGTCTGCTCAGCGCATCCGCCACTACATTGGCCTTTCCAGCCTGATACTGAATAGAGAAGTCATAGTCTTTGATCAACTCCATCCATCTTCTCTGTCTCATGTTCAACTCCTTCTGAGTGAAGATATACTTGAGACTCTGGTGATCAGTGAACAGATCGAACTCCTGACCCAGTAAATAGTGACGGCATATCTTCAAAGCAAAGACTACGGCCGCCAACTCTAAATCATGAGTAGGGTAGTTCAATTCATACTCCTTCAGTTGTCTCGAAGCATAGGCTACTACAGAACCCTTCTGCATCAAGACACAACCCAACCCTTTGCCAGAAGCATCCGTATATACAGTAAACCTTTCCCCATCACTAGGAATAATGAGGATCGGTGTACTAGTCAACCTCCTTTTCAGCTCTTGGAAGCTCTCTTCACACTTATCATCCCAAATAAACTTGGCCTCCTTTCTGGTTAATTTAGTTAAAGGACCCGCCAGCTTGGAGAATCCCTCAACAAATCGCTGGTAGTAACCTGCTAAACCCAAGAAACTCCTGATCTCAGTTGCACTAGTCGGTCTTCCCCAATTAAGGATGGCTTGCACCTTAACTGGATCCACAGACACCCCCTGACCAGAAATCACATGCCCAAGGAAACTGATCTTCTCTAGCCAGAACTCACACTTACTAGCCTTGGCATATAATCGGTTCTTCCTCAGAACCTCCAGCACTCTGCGTAAGTCTCTGACATGATCTGAAGTAGTCCGTGAGTATACCAAAATATCGTCTATAAAGACTACCACACAAGAGTCAAGCAATTCATGGAATACCCTGTTCATCAAATCCATGAAGACAGCAGGTGTATTCGTCAGTCCAAAAGGCATAACTAAAAATTCGAAATGCCCATACCTGGTCCTGAAAGCAGTCTTAAATATATCCTCATCCTTAACTCTAAGCTGATAATACCCTGATCTCAGATCAATCTTAGAGAACACTGTAGCTCCCTGTAATTGATCAAACAGATCATCAATTCTGGGGAGAGGATACTTATTCTTGATAGTCACTTGGTTCAGTTGCCTGTAGTCTATACACATCCTCAGGGTTCCATCTTTCTTCTTTACAAATAGCACAGGCGCTCCCCAAGGTGAAGCACTAGGCCGAATATACCCTTTCTCTAACAATTCCTCCAGTTGTTTCTTAAGCTCGGCCAACTCTGAAGTAGCCATACGATAAGGAGCTCTGGAGATAGGTGCCGTACCTGGCGTCAACTCAATGCCAAACTCCACTTCTCTAATCGGTGGCAAACCTGAAAATTCTTCAGAGAACACATCAGGAAATTCTTTCACCACCGCCATCTGAGTCAAATCAGAAGTAGAATCATCCTGCACCTAAACATGCGCAAGATAACCCTTGCATCCACTAGCCAGTAATTTCCTGGCCTGCAGGAAAGATATTACATGCGGTCCTTGGTCTGACACTAGACCTCTCACAAACAGTCGATTCCCATCTAACAAATTCAAAGTGATTACTTTCTCAAAGCAGTCCACAGAGGCATGATGGGAAGACAACCAATCCATTCCTAAGATGATATCATAATCTTGCATGTCTAAGAGGATTAGATCTACCAGAAACTCATAACCCTCTACATGTACTACACAGTCAGCACACACAGTGTCTGTAGATAATGATTTTCCTAAGGGAGTACTCACAGACACAGCATAATTCATTACCTTAGGTAACACAGGTAAACATGCAGCAAACTTAACAGATACAAAAGATAAATTTGCACCAGGGTCAAATAATATGCGGGCTAACTGATCAAATACGAATAAAGTACCTTCCACGACGGATCGGGAAGCTCGTGTATCCTTCTCAGCCACAGCATACACTCTAGTCTCGACTGTAGGCTTATCTGCGCCTCTAGGTTGTACCTCAGGTTCTTTGCAGTCCTTAGCCATGTGTCCTGGTTTCTTACACCTGAAGCATATACCATTCTTTCTATGACAGTCTTTCACTAAATGTCCCCTGAGCCCACAATGACTACAAGTGATACCGTTTCTTGCATCCCTGGCATCCCTGAACTACTGCGGTGCATCACTGGACTGCTGCGGTGCCTTGTAGGAGTAAGGCTTATACCTGCTCTTCTTATAATCTTTATGCCTAGGGTACTTCTTACCCTTGCCGCCACTGCCATGCTGAGGAACCGCCGCCTCAGCTGCAGGAACTACTGTCACGGCAACATGAGAACTCCTCTCAGATATATACCTCTCAATAGTACGCGCTCGCCCAACAGTTTCAACATAGGTCTCCAAGTGTTGAGCACCAACCTGCTCTCTAATGTCCCATCTGAGACCTCTGAGAAACTTAGTAGCTCTCCTCTTTTCAGTATTTATCAGGTGAGGAGCATACTTTCCCAATTTCGTGAACTGTAATTCATACTGGTCCACTGTCATATCACCCTGCTCCAGATGAATAAATTCCACCTCTCGGTCCTCAACCAAGCTATCTGGGAAGTACTTCTCGTTAAATCGAGACAAGAAGTAAGGCCAATCTACAGTCTCATGTCTTTCTTTGGCCAGTCTCACCACGCCTTTCCACCACTCATCTGCGTCAGCACGCATCATGTAGGTGGTCAAACATAACTTGTCTTCGTCCGAGCAACGCATAACTTGGAAAATCTTTTCCAAGCACAACTGCCAATTTTCGGCATTACTGGATTCTGAGCCCCCATAAAAAAAGCTGGGACCCAGTTTCTGGAATTCACTCACAAGTGAAGCATAGCGTGTTGGGGTATGCCCTTAAGGCTAATGTTTGAGGCCTATGGGAATGTATCTGTATCATGTAATAAACTGTTATGTTTATAAAGGCATGGTTGTTATTCAGTTAGCTACATTGTCTGCTGCAATATATGTTCTTCTGAATAATGTCTCAAAGCTGTTCAGCTGGGCTGACAAGCTATTATGTCCTTAGTCGATGTATCTTGGTGAACATGAGACAGCCTCGATATGGTTAAGACTAATATGTGTTCTAATCTTATAGGATGCTTCGAGCATGGAACAAGATGTAGACTCATGGGTGCATGGGATGTACTGGACAGACCCTACTAGGATGTTCAGTTGTTTGTCACAACGTGAATATTCCTTGTATAAGACAAGTGGCACATTTCCTCTGACTTGAGATCACTTGTGTTTCCTAAATGATGATTGTCATTATTTTGAGTTAGTTCAATATCATTTGAAACATAATGATTATAGACTATCTTGGATGGTGAGCTTGAGTCAGGTTAGGGCACTAGTGATAGACACAGGATTGCCGTCTCCTTGTTTAAGGAGTGTGATGTTCTAAAGGGGCCCCCTGGATGAGATGATTGAGAGAGTGTATGGCCATACCCAGGTGACAGTGTTCATCTGATCTAATCATGCTCATCATATTGGAGTTACGAGCTTGACAGGCTTGTCCAATAAGAACATCCAGTGGCAAAGGAAATATGTATGCTTTGTGAAGTCGATTCACACTTGTGCTGTTTTTGGGTGTAGTCTTGGAAGACTCTTTCCTTTATATCGGGAGACAGTGATGTGTTGCTAGATACCCCTCACTGATCGTGATAATGAGAGTTATCGTTACCGACATTTAAAGGAAACCCTCAGGGTCGCACAATTTGATGATATGGCTTACTTAAGTCAGATCGTGTGGACTGAATTGTTCGGGTTCAGTTTAAAGGGATTTAAGCTCTGATTGTGAGTGAGATCTGGTCTGATCATGTTTGATTGATTAGGGCTAGGGATCGGTAAGCTTCGATCGGGAGATTGGATGCTAGATCATTGAGATCAGGAGCATCAAAAGATCAACGGTCAGATCAAGCACCTTAGGGTTTAATGTGATCTGGACTAATTGCTTGGGTTATTTGGTCTTGAACCAAACCAAAATGAACCAGCTCATTGGTTGAGCGTATGGTTCACTTTAAGAGAGATTTGCGATTGGGTAAACCCATGATCGCAAGTGGAAGTATGGTTTTCTATTATTAGAAAACATGTCACTTACGTGACCACGTTCCGTGTGGACTCTCTTCACGCTTCCCTCTCGCCCTATTGTCGCCTCTCGGGGTTGTCCTTGAGACATTCGCTTGTGGAGAAGTGGTGGTCGACATTGGGGAGAGGTTTTCGCCAAGCAAGGAGATCTTCATCCCTTCATACGACAAGCACTTCTTGGAGCCTTGCTAGCACAAGTTGCACCAAGAGAGTAGGCGGCTTCCTCATCTTGTGTGCGAAACTTAGGAGAAGTTCTCGATTGATCTTTCCTTCCAAGGCGCCATCCTCTAATGGCTATGGTATGAATTGCATCTTCTTCTATTATGTTTTAAGGTTGATCACATAATGCATGCGCAATGATTCTTTGAAGCCCTTCCGTCCGCTGCATGTTATAATTTGCGCCACTTTAGGGTTTTCGCTCCCCCTAGAAGGGGACCCCCCCTTTACAGGTTAAGGGGTACTTTCAATTGGTATCAGAGCGAGTTAATCGCATGCTTATTTGATTGCTTTGTTTCGGTGATCCTTGAATGAAGATGCATGCTTAGATCTATCATGCGTAATTTTTCATATTAACTTGTTTCATGCCGAAACCAAAGTTATGTTTTAATTGCGCATATGTGTTGAAATGTTGGCGCTTAATGTATGTTTTTCTT
This sequence comes from Costus lasius, assembly GCA_027563935.2. Lineage (NCBI taxonomy): Eukaryota > Viridiplantae > Streptophyta > Magnoliopsida > Zingiberales > Costaceae > Costus > Costus lasius. The sequence goes on along the minus strand of CM050454.1, from coordinate 54,696,874 downwards.
CAAAAATATTACTTGCGCGTTTTCACCTTAGATCTAAGCCGCCTACAGTAAACCCTTAGACGGGTTACTAGGGTTGAAGTCAACCCCTAGGTTAGATCCGACCAGTCTGATCAGTTCATCTGACAGCCTGAATGGGTCGACCAGATAGCACCTTGGCGCAAGCCTATGGTGGCTATAGGTCGACTGCAGACAGGTGTGTAGCGATGTCTGATTGAGACGACCAATGAACGCACCTGAGTTAGGCCCGGGGTCACGCCCGCTTGCCAGATCTCAGTGTGGTCGTTCAGCCCTGTCGCATGCATAGTTGACCTTTTGGTCGACTCGAGTCAGTTACGACTCGGTGCATGTAAGGGCAGAGGATCTGACTAGGGTGGATGAGTGGATCCCTAGTAATGGACCGTTGTAAGGTTGTAAGGCAAATAAGGAAAATTAAAATTGATCCCATGGGGTTTTTTCAAAATTTATTTTTCCTGACTGGATCACATGATGGTTATTGAATCTGCTTGTTTATTTAGTCTTATGTGGGCTGCCTGTTTTTAATGTGTGCTGTGCTGGGGCCTGCGTGCCTGGATTAATTGTTGTAAATTAATTTTATTTATGTGATCTGCGAATCACAATTTAATTAATTTATAATGTGAAAGTGACCTGCGTGTCACTCTTGTCTAGATAGTTAAATTTGTAATTTAATTAGACAAGAGCACAGAGCACACTTGGCAGAGGCGCTTGCAGCAGTGGCTGGACCAGGTGGGAGGTCTAGGGTTCGACCCTAGGACCTGGCGCATTTCCTGGTGGGCGCACCAGAGCTGCTAATTGGCGCTTGGGCCCTGGGTTGGGCCAGATAAGCAGTTAAAGACCCATGAAAAGCAAGTGCAGACTTAAGTTAGGTTAAGGTCTCACTAGGGCTATGGGCTTTTACCACATAAGACACATGCTTTCTTTTATAGCTTTATATTAGAATTGCATGAGTAAATTTATCTTCTGCTATCACCATAGGAATTGCATGATAGGCAAGAAGATAAAAGACCGTTAAAATCCAACGCTTAAATATCAAGCTCGTAAGCCTTCTGACGCGAAACCTCACTGTTCTGATTATCGTTGGAGCCGTGTTGTACCCACTCAGTGGGCACGTCCATCTATCTTCAGACGGTGCGGGATTACACCTGTGTGTTACAGATTGGGGATTTATCCCCTCTCGTTGCTCAGCATAGCACATGGTGGTCCAGGGAGTAGGTCGGGTCAGCTTGACCGTGTAGGCTACATATGTGGCGCATATGGTAGCACATGGAGGCAGCCATCTGTGGGGTCAGAGATTGTGTTGTACCAACTCAGTTGGCACAGTCTGCTGGACTGCCCAGATGAAGGGGAATCGCACGGGTTGGCGATCGGCAGGGACTGCCTACCAGAAACTAATGCTTGTACTCTCTGTGCATCTTATCTCGCCTGAGCGGGACGCGGAGACCAAGTATGAAATCTGGATCCCATCTCACTAAAAGAGTTCTACTCTTTCGGGCTGTTTTGCTGGATTTTTCACGCCTGATAAAATAGTGAGAAAAAGAATCTTTCTTAAGTCCTGATTGATTCTTATACATTGATACTGACCTTGCTGTTCTTGCATTGTTGTAGATACCTGCAGCAACGAACACCATGAACTTCAATGTGCGATCCCTACTGGAAAGGGAGAAGTTTGCTGGGCCAAACTTCTCTGACTGGTTTGGACACCTTAAGATTGTTCTTAAGGCAGAGAGGAAACTGTATGTCCTCGAGACGGCGATACCGCCGCAGCCCGCTCCGAACGCCGCAAGGGCGGTTCGGGAAGCCTATGAAAAGCACGTCAATGATAGCATTGATGTCGCTTGCCTGATGCTAGCGTCTATGACGCCACCGCTGCAGCGTCAGCATGAGGATATGTCTGCTAGAGACATGATTACAAACCTCAAGATGCTGTATGCTGCACAGGCGAGGACAGAACGCTACAATTTGACAAAGCTCTTCTTTCAGAGCAAACTGGCTGAAGGGAGCCCAGTAGGAGCTCACGTGCTCAAGATGATTGGGCACAAGGAGGCTCTAGAGAAACTGGGGCATACCATTAACCAGGAGCTTGCTGTAGACATTATTCTGCAGTCTCTCCCGCCATCATTCGACGCGTTCATTATTAATTTTAATATGAACAAAATCGATTGTACTCCGGCAGAGCTGCTGAATATGCTCTTGACCACTGAGGAGACTCTGAAGGGTAAGCCTTCGACCTCTGTCTTAATGGTTCCTTCCAGGAACAAGAAGAAGGGGATGAAGGGCAAGGCCCCGGTCAAAAGCTACAGCAAGGCTCTGAAGCAGAAGGTGAAGCGGTCTAAGGAATACAGGTGTTTCCACTGTGGCCAGCTGGGTCACTGGAAAAAGGACTGTAAAGCGCTCCAAGGAGATAAGAGGGGAAGCTTTGCTTCTGGCTCAGGTATATTCGTGACTGAGGTCATGTTTTCTTCTTCTGTATCATGGGTGTTGGACACTGCATGTGGAGTTCACATTTGTTCAAATGTGCAGGAACTCAAGAGAAGAAGGCAGGTGGGACAGCATGAGGTGGACCTACGAGTTGGAAACGGGGCACGGGTTGCTGCTGTTGCTGTAGGAGACTACTTTATTTCTTTACCATCTGGACTTGTATTGGAACTAAACAGTTGTTACTTTGTTCCCAGTATAACTAAAAATATTATCTCCATTCCTGCTCTTGTCAGGAAAGGATTTTCCTTTGAATGCAATATTTCAAAGTGTATTTTATCTTTTGATAATATTGTTTATGCAACTGGTTCAATAAGCAATGGGTTATTCATGTTAGACATGGAAAGTTCTATACATAATGTTGATATTAAGAAAGCCAAGTATGCTGATGACAGCACCTTGCTATGGCATAGTCGTTTAGGCCATATAAACGAGAAACGCATTAAGCGGTTGCATGATCATGGACTGCTGGGATCATTCTCCTACAAGGAGCTTGATACATGCAAAGCTTGTTTAATGGGTAAAATGACGAAGTCACCTTTTCCTCACAAAGGTCAAAGGGCTTCAGGTTTACTTGACCTTATACACAGTGATGTGTGTGGGCCTTTTAGTAAACATGCCAGAGGTGGCTATCAGTACTTCATTACCTTTACTGATGATTTCAGTAGATATGGGTATGTCTATCTGATGAGACATAAGAGTGAATCTTTTGACAAGTTCAAAGAATTCAAGAATGAAGTTCAAAATCAGCTAGGCCGCAATATCAAGGCACTTCGCTCAGATCGAGGTGGTGAATACCTAAGTCATGCATTTACTGACTATCTAAAAGAGTGTGGGATTATCTCACAGCTCACTCCGCCAGGAACACCGCAATGGAATGGTGTGTCCGAGAGGAGAAATAGAACGTTACTTGATATGGTTCGTTCTATGATGAGTCAGGCTACTCTTCCCTACTCCTTTTGGGGTTTTGGGCTGGAAACAGCTGCAAAAGTACTAAACCGAGTGCCATCCAAGGCAGTTTCAAAGACGCCATATGAGTTATGGTATGGGAAACAGCCAAGCTTGACATTTATCAGGATCTGGGGCTGCGAGGCTTATGTCAAGAAGCTCGCCTCTGGGAAACTAGAGAGCAGATCTGACAAATGTATCTTTGTCGGTTACCCTAAGGAAACTAAGGGTTATTATTTCTACGATCCCAAAGAGAACAAGGTTTTTGTTGCTCGGACGGCCATATTTCTTGAGAAGGAGTTTCTTCTGCAAGAGGCCAGTGGGAGAGAAATAAAGCTGGATGAGATTCCAGAGGAAGGACAAAGTGCTCAAGCAGAGTTGGATGAGCCTGAGCCGGTAGAACAGGTTATTGAACAACCTGAGGCTCAGATATCACGGGAACCGCGAAGATCGGGAAGGATTCGTCGACAGCCTGAGCGCTATGACGGAGTCTATATCATTGGCAATGATGAACCCCTTACTTATGCGGATGCGGTCAGTGGACCGGAGTCAGCGAGATGGCTTGAAGCTATGCGCGCCGAGATGGACTCCATGTCAGATAACCAGGTCTGGGATTTGGTTGATCCGCCTCCGGGAGTTATCCCTATAGGCTGTAAATGGATCTTCAAGAAGAAGATTGACATGGATGGTAACGTGGTTACCTATAAAGGCAGGCTAGTTGCGAAAGGTTTCAAACAAATCTACGGGATAGATTATGATGAAACTTTCTCACCTGTAGCCATGTTTAAGTCTATTCGGATTCTTTTCGCGATAGCTGCATATTATGATTATGAGATTTGGCAGATGGATGTGAAAACAGCTTTCCTTAATGGAAATCTGGATGAGGATGTGTATATGACACAACCAGAAGGTTTCACTAATCCAGCAGATCGTCATAAGATATGCAAGTTAAAGAAGTCTATTTATGGACTTAAACAAGCATCCAGAAGCTGGAATATTCGTTTTGATGAATCAGTTACGGAATTTGGTTTCATCAAGAACGAGGATGACCCGTGTGTATATAAGAGGTTTAGTGGGAGCGTGATTACTTTTCTAGTCCTCTACGTCGATGACATCTTGATCATTGGAAATGATATTCCTGAAATGCATGCTGTTAAGGCATGGCTGAGGAAATGTTTCCAGATGAAAGATCTAGGAGAAGCAGCCTATGTGTTAGGTGTGAAGATCTACAGGGATAGATCTAAGAGGCTTCTCGGGCTGTGCCAGAGTACTTACATCGATAAGGTCCTGGAGAGATTTCATTTAGAGAATTCTAAACGAGGATATCTTCCAGTCAGACATGGTCTGAATCTTTCGAAGAGTCAGTGTCCACAAACACAGACTGAGAAAGATGAAATGAACAATACGCCTTATGCTTCGGCTATTGGTTCTATAATGTATGCGATGTTGTGTACTCGCCCAGACGTCGCTTACGGGTTAAGCGTGACCAGTCGTTACCAGAGTAATCCAGGTATGGCGCACTGGATTGCAGTCAAGAACATTTTAAAATATCTGCGGAGGACCAAAGATATGTTCTTGATATATGGTGGTCAGGAAGAACTCAGTATAGAGGGATATACTGATGCTTCGTTCCAGAGTGACCAGGATGATTTCCGATCGCAATCAGGCTATGTTTTTAGCTTGAATGGAGGTGCAGTGGTGTGGAAAAGTTTCAAACAGTCAACTGTTGCTGATTCCACAACAGAAGCCGAGTATGTTGCAGCCTCGGAAGCATCCAAGGAGGCAGTGTGGATTCGTAAGTTCGTGAGAGAACTTGGTGTCGTTCCTTCGAGTGCAGATCCTTTGGTTATCTTCTGTGATAACACTGGAGCAATCGCACAAGCAAAGGAACCACGGTCGCACCAGAAGTCCAAGCACATACAGAGACGGTTTCATTTGATCAGGGAGATCATAGATCGTGGCGAGATCAAAGTATGCAAGGTTCATACAGATGACAATCTGGCTGACCCGCTTACCAAGCCTCTGGCGCAGCAGAAGCATGAGAAGCACTGTAATAATATGGGTTTGAGATTTCTCAACCATTAGATTAAGTGCAAGTGGGAGATTGTTGGGGTATGCCCTTAAGGCTAATGTTTGAGGCCTATGGGAATGTATCTGTATCATGTAATAAACTGTTATGTTTATAAAGGCATGGTTGTTATTCAGTTAGCTACATTGTCTGCTGCAATATATGTTCTTCTGAATAATGTCTCAAAGCTGTTCAGCTGGGCTGACAAGCTATTATGTCCTTAGTCGATGTATCTTGGTGAACATGAGACAGCCTCGATATGGTTAAGACTAATATGTGTTCTAATCTTATAGGATGCTTCGAGCATGGAACAAGATGTAGACTCATGGGTGCATGGGATGTACTGGACAGACCCTACTAGGATGTTCAGTTGTTTGTCACAACGTGAATATTCCTTGTATAAGACAAGTGGCACATTTCCTCTGACTTGAGATCACTTGTGTTTCCTAAATGATGATTGTCATTATTTTGAGTTAGTTCAATATCATTTGAAACATAATGATTATAGACTATCTTGGATGGTGAGCTTGAGTCAGGTTAGGGCACTAGTGATAGACACAGGATTGCCGTCTCCTTGTTTAAGGAGTGTGATGTTCTAAAGGGGCCCCCTGGATGAGATGATTGAGAGAGTGTATGGCCATACCCAGGTGACAGTGTTCATCTGATCTAATCATGCTCATCATATTGGAGTTACGAGCTTGACAGGCTTGTCCAATAAGAACATCCAGTGGCAAAGGAAATATGTATGCTTTGTGAAGTCGATTCACACTTGTGCTGTTTTTGGGTGTAGTCTTGGAAGACTCTTTCCTTTATATCGGGAGACAGTGATGTGTTGCTAGATACCCCTCACTGATCGTGATAATGAGAGTTATCGTTACCGACATTTAAAGGAAACCCTCAGGGTCGCACAATTTGATGATATGGCTTACTTAAGTCAGATCGTGTGGACTGAATTGTTCGGGTTCAGTTTAAAGGGATTTAAGCTCTGATTGTGAGTGAGATCTGGTCTGATCATGTTTGATTGATTAGGGCTAGGGATCGGTAAGCTTCGATCGGGAGATTGGATGCTAGATCATTGAGATCAGGAGCATCAAAAGATCAACGGTCAGATCAAGCACCTTAGGGTTTAATGTGATCTGGACTAATTGCTTGGGTTATTTGGTCTTGAACCAAACCAAAATGAACCAGCTCATTGGTTGAGCGTATGGTTCACTTTAAGAGAGATTTGCGATTGGGTAAACCCATGATCGCAAGTGGAAGTATGGTTTTCTATTATTAGAAAACATGTCACTTACGTGACCACGTTCCGTGTGGACTCTCTTCACGCTTCCCTCTCGCCCTATTGTCGCCTCTCGGGGTTGTCCTTGAGACATTCGCTTGTGGAGAAGTGGTGGTCGACATTGGGGAGAGGTTTTCGCCAAGCAAGGAGATCTTCATCCCTTCATACGACAAGCACTTCTTGGAGCCTTGCTAGCACAAGTTGCACCAAGAGAGTAGGCGGCTTCCTCATCTTGTGTGCGAAACTTAGGAGAAGTTCTCGATTGATCTTTCCTTCCAAGGCGCCATCCTCTAATGGCTATGGTATGAATTGCATCTTCTTCTATTATGTTTTAAGGTTGATCACATAATGCATGCGCAATGATTCTTTGAAGCCCTTCCGTCCGCTGCATGTTATAATTTGCGCCACTTTAGGGTTTTCGCTCCCCCTAGAAGGGGACCCCCCTTTACAGGTTAAGGGGTACTTTCATAGCGCCTGTGAGCGCCCTCCTGAGAGTCATCCCCCACTGCTCGAGTAGTAGTCTGGGGTCTCTCTTGAGTCAGCTGCTGCAAGAGCTGCTGTTGTGCTTCTTGGTGCTGAGTCTGCTGCTGCTGCAGCATCTGAGCTTGCCTCTCTATCATAGCACCTTGTTGCTGAACCATGCCAGTCAGAGCCTCAATAGTTCTCGTGAGGTTCGGGGTCTGCTCGCCCTCATCACTAGCATTTCCTCTGGTTCGCACCATCTTAAATTCAAATTCCTACACGCACATATCATAGTCACACACATATCATAGTCAGGAAAACAATCATAAACCTAACAGGTGTCTAGCAATACACAAACATGTTTTAGGTCAACTTCAGTCAACAGAAACTTTTATTTCTAAAAATTCCCAAAAAATACAGTAGAGTCCTCATATACCTAATTTCATGAATATCAAGTTTTCCCCAATTTTTACCCATGCATTTGGGCGTAATTTCGAGAAGAAGGGTCGAAATTCTCATTCAAACCCTAAACTTCATGCAATTGAAAAACTAAAGCTACATACATGCTTAAACAAGGTCTAATTGATGATTAGAAGCCTTAAAAATGTAAAGCCCTAATTGTCATGCAACCTAGGGTTTTGAATTTTTAGGGAAAAGCAAAGAAAACGTATACAACTTGCAATCAAGGTTCATGTCATGTTTCTAGGCATCAAACTTCTCTAAAACAAACAATACATCCAAAATTCATGAACTAGGTGAAGGAGAAAATCCACTCAGAAGGAGTTGAACATGAGACAGAGAAGATGGATGGAGTTGATCAAAGACTATGACTTCTCTATTCAGTATCAGGCTGGAAAGGCCAATGTAGTGGCGGATGCGCTGAGCAGACATCCAGTTACTTCAGTAGCTGCTTTACGGGTTAGTGAGTGGCAGTTACTGCTGGAGTTCAGCGATCTCAGGATCAGTGTTTCTCCTAAAGTTCAGTCTGGTTATGTGGCTTTTCTCAGAGTACAGTCTGCTTTGTTGCAGAAGATCAGAGATCAGCAGTCTGTGGATCCGAAATTAGTTCAGATCAGGGATAGTCTGGTTGATGGCGCAGTTCAGGATTTTAGCCTGTCTGATGATGGTATTCTTCGGTTTCGTGGAAGGGTATGTGTCCCTGAGGAACCAAGCTTGAGGAAAGAAATATTGGAGGACAGCCATAACTCCAAATATTCTCTACATCCTGGTGTGACTAAGATGTATCAGGACCTCAAGAAAAGTTTTTGGTGGCCGGGTATGAAGAAAGAAGTGTTTGATTTTGTCTCTAGGTGTTTAACCTGTCAGACTGTGAAGGCTGAACACCAGAAGCCTGGTGGTTTGTTGCAGTCTCTTCCTATTCCTGAGTGGAAGTGGGAATGCATCAGTATGGATTTTGTGTGTGGTTTGCCTAGAACCAGATTGGGTCATGATGCTATTTGGGTGATCGTTGATAGACTCACTAAATCAGCCCATTTTCTCCCGATCAAGATGACTTATCCTTTAGAGAGGCTGGCCAGATTGTACATTGATGAGATAGTCAGACTGCATGGAGTGCCTGTTGATATTGTGTCTGATAGGGACTCTCGGTTTTTGTCCAGATTTTGGAAGAGTTTACAGGAGGGTTTGGGTACTAAGTTGAGTTTTAGTACAGCATACCATCCTCAGTCTGATGGCCAGACGGAGCGTACTATACAGACTCTAGAAGACTTATTGAGAGCTTATGTAGTTGATTGGAGTTCTGAGTGGAACCGGGATCTATCTTTGATAGAGTTCACTTATAATAATAGTTTCCACTCCAGTATTCAGATGGCTCCTTATGAGGCTTTGTATGGGAGAAGGTGTAGGACTCCCTTGTGTTGGGAGGAAACTGGTGACAGAATGATTTTGAGATCTGATGCAGTTCGGGAGACTACTGATAAGGTCAGAGAGATCCAGGATAAACTGAAAATTGCTCGGGACAGACAGAAGAGTTATGCTGACGACCGTCGTCGTTCCTTGGAGTTTATGGTAGGGGATCATGTGTTCTTGAAGGTGTCACCTACTAAGGGTGTTATGAGGTTTGGCAAAAAGGGCAAGTTGAGCCCTAGGTTTGTAGGCCCTTTTGATATTATTGAGAGAGTTGGTCCAGTGGCTTACCGATTGGCTTTACCTCCTGCTATGGATCATGTGCATAATGTATTCCATGTATCTGCTTTGAGGAAATATCATCCTGATCCATCTCATGTGTTGGAGTTGGAACCTCTTCAGATTCAGAGTGACTTGTCATTTGAGGAAAGACCTCTTCGGATTGTGGATAGAAAGGATTGCGTGGTGGCAGGTACCCTTATGTGATTTATGAGATTTGTGTTTTGTGAATTTGTATGTATGGATTTATGGAAATTTTCAGATCGTGTTTTTCTTGAACTCGGTTTTACCTAGCATATGAATCGATCTTATATGAAACATCCTGTATCATTTGTGAATTGTGCCATTTGTTTGGGGTTAAGATAACGGGATGTAACAGAACTCCACATGCAGTGTCCAACATCCATGATATAGAAGAAGAAAACATGACCTCAGTCACGAATATACCTGAGCCAGAAGCGATGCTTCCCCTCTTATCTCCTTGGAGCGCTTTACAGTCCTTTTTCCAGTGACCGAGCTGGCCACAGTGGAAACACCTGTATTCCTTGGACCGCTTCACCTTCTGCTTCAGAGCCTTGCTGTAGCTCTTGACAGGGGCTTTGCCCTTCTTCCCCTTCTTCTTGTTCCTGGAAGGAACCATTAAGACAGAGGTCGAAGGCTTTCCCTTCAGAGTCTCCTCAGTAGTGAGGAGCATATTCAGCAGCTCTGCCGGAGTACAATCGATTTTGTTCATATTAAAGTTAATAATGAACGCATCGAACGAGGGCGGGAGAGACTGCAGAATAATATCTACAGCAAGCTCCTGATTGATGGTATGCCCCAGTTTCTCTAGAGCCTCCTTGTGCCCAATCATCTTGAGCACGTGAGCTCCCACTGGGCTCCCTTCAGCCAGTTTACTCTGAAAGAAAAGCTTTGTCAAATTGTAGCGCTCAGTCCTTGCCTGTGCAGCATACAACATCTTGAGGTTCGCTATCATGTCTATAGCAGACATATCCTCATGCTGACGCTGCAGCGGTGGCGTCATAGACGCTAGCATCAGGCAAGCGACATCAATGCTATCATTGACGTGCTTTTCATAGGCTTCCCGAACCGCCCTTGCGGCGTTCGGAGCGGGCTGAGGCGGTATCGCCGTCTCGAGGACATACAGTTTCCTCTCTGCCTTAAGAACAATCTTAAGGTATCCGAACCAGTCAGAGAAGTTCGGCCCAGCAAACTTCTCCCTTTCCAGTAGGGATCGCACATTGAAGTTCATGGTGTTCGTTGCTGCAGGTATCTACAACAATGCAAGAACAGCAAGGTCAGTATCAATGTTAAGAATCAATCAGGACTTAAGAAAGATTCTTTTTCTCACTATTTTATCTGACTGAAAAATCCATTAAACAGTCCGAAAGAGTAAACACTCTTTTAGTGAGATGGGATCCGGATTTCATACTTGGTCTCCGCGTCCCGCTCAGGCGAGATAAGATGCACAGAGAGTACAAGCACTAATCTCCGGTAGGCAGTCCCTGCCGATCGCCAACCCGTGCGATTCCCCTTCATCTGGGCAATCCAGCAGACTGTGCCAACTGAGTTGGTACAACACAGTCTCTGATCCCACAGATGGCTGCCTCCATGTGCTACCATATGCGCCACATATGTAGCCTACATGGTCAAGCTGACCCGACCTACTCCCTGGACCACCATGTGCTATGCTGAGCAACGAGAAGGGATAAATCCCTACTCTGTAACACACAGGTGTAATCCCACACCGTCTGAAGATAGATGGACGTGCCCACTGAGTGGGTACAACACGGCTCCAACGATAGTCAGAACAGTGAGGTTTCGCGTCAGAAGGCTTACGAGCTTGATATTTTAGCGTTGGATTTTAACGGTCTTTTATCTTCCTTACTATCAAGCAATTCCTATGGTGATAGCAGAAGATAAACTAATCATGCAATTCTAATATTTAAACAATAAATAAAAGAAAGCATGAATCTTATGTGGTAAAAGCCCATAGCCCTAGTAAGACCTTAATTTAACTTAAGTCTTGACTTGCTTTTGCTTCATGGGGCTTTTGCTGCTCATCTGGCCCAAACCAGGGCCCAAGCGCCATCTGCAGGTCTGGTGCGCCCACCAGGAATATGCGCCAGGTCCTAGGGTCGAACCCTAGACCTCCCACCTGGTCTAGCCACTGCTGCATGCGCCTCTGCCAAGTGTGCTCTGTGCTCTTGTCTAATTAAATTACAAATTTAACTATCTAGACAAGATTGACACGCAGGTCAATTACACATTATAAATTAATTAAACTGTGATTCGCAGATCACAAAAATAAAAATTAATTTACAATTAATTCCCAGGCACGCAGGCCCCAGCACAGCACACATTAAGAACAGGCAGCCCACATAAGAATAAATAGACAAACACATGGCATCAATCAACATGTGATCCAGTCATTAAAATAAAATTTTCGAAAAACCCCATGGGCATCAATTTTATTTTGCTTATATGCCCTACAACCTTACAACGGTCCATTACTAGGGATCCACTCATCCAACCTAGTCAGATCCATTGCCCTTACATGCACCAAGTCCTAACTGACTTGAGTCGACCATAAGGTCAACCATGCATGCGCCAGGGGCTGAACAACCACAATGAGGTCTGGCAAGCGGGTGTGACCCCGGGCCTAACTCATGTGCGTTCATGGGTTGTCTCAATCAGACATCGCTACACGCCTGTCTGCAGCCGACCTGTAGCCACCACGTGCTTGCGCACAGGTGCTACCTGGTCAACCCATCAAGGCTGTCAGATGGTCTGATCAGACTTTTGGATCCAACCTAGGGGGTGACTTCAACCCTAATAACCCGTCTAAGGGTTTACTGCAAGGCCTTAGATCTAATAAGGTCGCGCAAGTGAAATGGTTTTTAAAACATAACATCATGCGCCAACAACATGCGCCAAGGAAACATACATATAGTTTCGGATATGCAAACTTAACATGTAAGTTTTCGCATGGTGAAGATCTAAGCATACAAATGAATACATGGATCACACAGCAATCATATGATCATATAAAACTCTGCTTTGATACCAATTGAAGGGACCCCTAGACAAGGGGGTCGAAACCCTAATAGGTGGCGCAACAATGTCTCTAGCGGAATCTAGGGCTTCTAATAGATCTTTATATGTCATATAATCAACTTTAATATGATTGAATAGAAGAAACGAATTCATACCATAGCCATTTCAAGATGGCGCCTTGGAAGCAAAAGTTGCAAGCGCCTCTTCTCCAAAGTCTCGCACACAAGATGAACAATGTGCTTCTTCCTTGGTGCTCCTTGTGCTAGCAAGGTTCCAAGGTTGTCTTGCCGAATGGAAAGGAAAGGAGATGATGATTTCTTCTCTTGGCCGAATCCTCCTCAACGTCAAAAGCGTCGTCACACACGAAAAACGTTAAGAGGAATTATCCCGAGTGGCGAGAATAGAGAGCACTCTATTCGGTCGTGAACCATCTCCAAGTGGAGATCATGGTTACTAAAAATAGCAACCACTCACCGCTCCAACGTTCACGCCAAGTGAACATGTCGCCACACCTTGAACTATGCGCTCATTTCATGAGCCGGTTCAATTTTGGTTCGGTTTAAGAACCAATCAAGCCAAGCAATCAAGTCTAGATCTCAAATAAACCCTAAGGCTCCAGATCTAACCGTTCATCTCTTGATGCTTCTGATCTGACCAATCTAGCATCCATTCTCTCGATCGAAGCTTACCGATCTCAAGCCCTAATCAATCAAACATGATCAGACTAGATCTCACTTACAATCAGAGACTAAATCCCTTTAAACTGAACCTAAACAATTCAGTCCACACGATCTGACTTAAGTAAGCCATATCATCAAATTGTGCGACCCTGAGGGTTTCCTTTAAATGTCGGTAACGATAACTCACGTTATCACGATCAGTGAGGGGTATCTAGCAACACATCACTGTCTCCCGATATAAAAGAAATAAGTCTTCCAAGACTACACCCAAAAACAACACAAGTGTGAATCAACTCACAAGGCATGCATACTTCCTTTGCCACTGGATGTTCTTATTGGACAAGCGTGTCAAGCTTGTAGCTCCAATATGATGAGCATGATTAGATCAGATGAACACTGTCATCTGGGTATGGCCATACTCTTTTCTCAATCATCTCATCCAGGGGGCCCCTTTAGAACATCACACTCCTTAAACAAGGAGACGGCAATCCTATGTCTATCACTAGTGCCCTAACCTGACTCAAGCTCATTATCCAAGATAGTCTATAATCATTATATTTCAAATGATATTGAACTACCTCAAAACAATGACAATCATCATTTAGAAAACACAAGTGATCTCAAGTCAGAGGAAATGTGCCACTTGTCATATACAAGGATTATCCACATTGTGACAAACAATTGAATATCCTAGTAGGGTCTGTCCAGCACATCCAATGTACCCATGAGTCTACATCTTATTCCATGCTCGAAGCATCCTATAATATTAGAACACATATTAGTCTTAACCATATCAAGGCTGTCTCATGTTCACCAAGATACATCGACTAAGGACTTAACTACATGTCAGCCCAGCTGAACAGCTTTGAGACATTATTCAGAAGAACATATATTGCAGCAGACAATGTAGCTAACTGAATAATAACCATGCCTTTATAAACATAAACGTTTATTACATGATACTGTTACAATCCCAAGGCCTCAAACATTAGGCTTAAGGGCATACCCCAACACAGGTTGTGTCATATACACATCCTCGTCTAGTTTTCCATTAAGGAAAGCGGTCTTCACATCCATTTGTCAAATCTCATAATCATAATATGCTGCTATCGCAAGAATAATCCGAATAGACTTGAACATAGCTACAGGCGAGAAAGTTTCATCATAATCTATCCCGTAGATTTGTTTGAAACCTTTCGCAACTAGCCTGCCTTTATAGGTAACCACGTTACCATCCATGTCAATCTTCTTTTTGAAGATCCATTTACAACCTATAGGGATTACTCCCGGAGGCGGATCAACCAAATCCCAGACTTGGTTATCTGACATGGAGTCCATCTCGGCTCACATAGCTTCAAGCCATCTCGCTGATTCCGGTCCATTGACCGCATCCGCATAAGTGAGGGGTTCATCATTTATGATGTAGACTCCGTCATAGCGCTCAGGCTGTCGACGGATCCTTCCCGATCTTCGCGGTTCCCGTGATATCTGAGCCTCAGGTGGTTCAGTAACCTGATCTACTGGCTCAGGCTCATCCAACTGTGCTTGACTACTTTGTCCTTCTTCTGGATTCTCATCCAGCTTTATTTCTCTCCCACTGGCTTCTTGCAGAAGTAATTCCTTCTCAAGAAAAATAGCCGTCCGAGCAACAAATACTTTGTTCTCTTTGGGATCGTAGAAATAATAACCCTTAGTTTCCTTAGGGTAACCGACAAAGATACATTTGTCAGATCTGCTCTCCAGTTTCCCAGAGGCGAGCTTTTTGACATAAGCCTCGCTACCCCAGATCTTAATAAATGTCAAGCTCGGCTGTTTCCCATACCATAACTCATATGGAGTTTTTGAAACTGCCTTGGATGGCACTCGGTTTAGTACCTTTGCAGCTGTTTCCAGTGCAAATCCCCAAAAGGAGTAAGGTAGAGTAGCCTGACTCATCATAGAACGAACCATATCAAGTAAGGTTCTATTTCTCCTCTCGGACACACCATTCCATTGCGGTGTTCCTGGCGGAGTGAGCTGTGAAATAATCCCACACTCCTTCAGATAGTCAGTAAACTCTCGACTCAAGTATTCTCCACCTCGATCTGAACGAAGTGCCTTGATATTTCGGCCTAGCTGATTCTGTACTTCATTTTTGAACTCTTTGAACTTGTCAAAAGATTCACTTTTATGTCTCATTAGATAGACATAACCATACCTACTGAAATCATCAGTAAAGGTAATGAAGTACGAATAGCCACCTCTGGCATGTTTACTAAATGGCCCACACACATCACTGTGAATGAGGTCAAGTAAACCTAAAGCCCTTTGACCTTTATTAGAAAAAGAAGCTTTCATCATTTTACCCATTAAACAAGCTTTGCATGTATCAAGCTCCTCATAGGAGAATGATCCCAGCAGTCCATGATCATGCAACCGCTTAATGCGCTTCTTGTTAATATGGCCTAAACGACTATGCCATAGCAAGGTGCTGTTATCAGCATACTTGGCTTTCTTGTTATCAATTTGTTGTATAGAACATTCCATGTCCAACATGAATAACCCATTGTTAATCGACCCAGTAGCATAAACAATATTATCAAAAGAAATAATACACTTTGAAATATTGCATTCAAATGAAAACCCTTTCCTGACAAGAGCAGGAATAGAGATAATATTTTTCGTTATGCTTGGTACAAAATAACAATTGTCCAGTTCCAATACAAGTCCAGATGGTAAAGAGATGTAATAAACGCCTACAGCAACAGCAGCAACCCGTGCCCCGTTTCCTACTCGTAGGTCCACCTCATGCTGTCCCACCTGTCTTCTTCTCTTGAGTTCCTGTACATTTGAACAAATGTGAACTCCACATGCAGTGTCCAACACCCATGAAATAGAAGAAGAAGATATCATGACTTCAGTCACAAAAATACCTGAGCTAGAAGCGAAAGGATTGCTTCCCTTCTTGTCTCCTTGGAGCGCTTTACAGTCCTTTTTCCAGTGACCGAGCTGGCCACAATGGAAACATCTGTATTCCTTCGACCGCTTAACCTTTTGTTTCAGAGCCTTGCTATAGCTCTTAACAGGGGCTTTGCCCTTCTTCCCCTTCTTCTTGTTCCTTGAAGGAATTAGCAAGACAGAGGATGAAGGCTTTCCCTTTAGAGTCAACTCTGTAGTCAAGAGCATATTCAGCAACTCTGCCGGGGTACAGTCGATCTTGTTCATATTAAAATTAATGATGAACGGATCGAAAGATGCCGGAAGAGACTGCAGGATAATGTCTACAGCAAGCTCCTGATTGATGGTATGTCCTAGTTTCTCTAGAGCCTCCTTGTACCCAATCATCTTGAGTACGTGAGCTCCCACTGGACTCTCTTCAGCCAGTTTGCTCTGAAAGAAAAGCTTAGTCAAATTGTAGCGTTCAGTCCTAGCCTGTGCAGCATACAGCATCTTGAGGTTTGCTATAATTTCTATAGCAGATAAGTCCTCATGCTGACGCTGAAGCTCTGGCGTCATAGACGCAAGCATCAGGCAAGCGACATCAATGCTATCATTGACATGCTTCTCATAAGCATCCCGAACCGCCCTTGCGGCGTTCGGAGCGGGTTGAGGCGGTATAGTCGTCTCGAGGACATACAGTTTCCTCTCAGCCTTAAGAACAATCTGTTGGGGTATGCCCTTAAGGCTAATGTTTGAGGCCTTGGGATTCTATGAGTATCATGTATATAAACTCTTATGTTTATAAAGGCAATGGTTGTTATTCAGTATGTTACATTGTCTGCTGCAATAAGTGTGCTTCTGAATAATGTCTCAATGCTGTTCAGCTAGGCTAACATGCTGTAATGTCCTTAGTCGAGATATCTTGGTGAACATGAGACAGCCTTGATATGATTGAGACTAATATGTGTTCTAATCTTATAGGATGCTTCGAGCATGGAATAAGATGTAGACTCATGGGTACATTGGATGTACTGGACAGACCCTACTAGGATATTCAATTGCTTGTCACAATGTGAATAATCCTTGTTTGCAACAAGTGGCACATGTCCTCTGACTTGAGATCACTTGTGTTTCTAAATGATGATTGTCATTGTTTTGAGGTGGTTCAATATCATTTGAAACATAATGGTTATAGACTATCTTGGATAATGATCATGAGTCATGTTAGGGCACTAGTGATAGATATAGGATTGCCGTCTCCTTGTTTAAGGAGTGAGATGTTCTAAAGGGGCCCCCCTGAATGAGATGATTGAGAATAGTGTATGGCCATACCCAGGTGACTATGCTCATCTGATCTAATCATGCTCATCATATTGGAGCTACAGGCTTGACACGCTTGTCCAATAATGAACATCCAGTGGCAAAGGAATCATGTATGCCTAGTGAGTTGATTCACACTTGTGCTGTGGTTTGGGTGTAGTCTTGGAAGACTCTTTCCTTTATATCGAGAGACAGTGATGTGTTGCTAGATACCCCTCACTGATCGTGATAACGTAAGTTATCATTACCGACATTTAAAGGAAACCCTTAGGGTCGCACAATTTGATGATATGGCTTACTTAAGTCAGATCGTGTGGACTGAATTGTTTAGGTTCAGTTTAAAGGAGTTTAAACTCTGATTGTAAGTGAGATCTGGTCTGATCATGTTTGATTGATTAGGGCTTGAGATCGGTAAGCTTCGATCGAGAGATTTGATGCTAGATCGGTGAGATCAAGAGCATCGAGAGATCAACGGTTAGATCTTGAACCTTTAGGTTCAATGAGATCGACCATTGCTTGGGCTGATTTGGTCTTGAACCAAATTCAATTGAACCGGCTCATCATGTGAGCGCTTGGTTCAAAGGTTCGAATGGTGTAGAGGAGTTGCGGTTCACTTCATGTGAACGCATAACGGTTAAGAGTAATGGGTTGCTATTTTTGGATTGCAACGCCTCCACGTTGAAAAGAACGTTCTCTCTTATCGCCTCTCATCACCTCTTGACGTGTTCTTCCCTCTCGTGTGACAACGCTCTCGACGAGTGTAGAGGAAGGCTTTTTCGGCAAGCACCAAAGGATCTCATCTCCTCCACGCAAAGGACCCTTGAAGCTTTGCTAGCACAAAGACAACAAGGAGAAGCCATTCCTCATCTTGTGTGCGTCAACTAGGGAGAAGATCCCTTTCGATCTTTGCTTCCAACACACCATCCAAAGAATGGCGATGGTATGAACCTTCTTGATGTTTGCAATCGGTCTTTTCTATAGTTGATCATATATCATGCTAGTGATCCCTAGAAACCCTTTTTCCGCTGCAAAATTATACATGCGCCCTTTAGGGTTTCGCTCCCCCTTGAAGGGGACCCTTCAACTGGTATCAAAGCAAGTTCTAATGCATGCTAATATGATTGCTATGCTTTGTGATCCTTGTTTGCGCCATATTGCTAGATCTAGGCTACATGCGAAACTTTACTTGTTGTAATTATTGTTGGCGCATGTATGAAGGTAGCGCTTCTATATGTTGTTGTTGATGTTTTTCTTAAAACTAAAATGACTAGCGCGCTTACCATTAGATCTAAGTGGCGCCTACTTTAAACCCTTAGACGGGTTGTTAGGGTTGAAGTCATAGTCTAGTCAAGATCCAACCAGTCTGATCAGACTATCTGACAGCCTAGATGGGTCGACCAAATGGCACCTGTGCGCAAGCATGAGGTGGCTATAGGTCGACTGCGGACAGGTGTGTAGCGATATCTGGTTGAGACAACCTTTGAACGCACATGAGTTAGGCCCGGGGTCACACCCGCTTGCCAGACCTCATTGTGGCCGTTCAGCCCTTGGCGCATGCATGGTTGACCGTTAGGTCAACTCAAGTCAGTTAGGACTTGGTGCATGCAAGGGAAATGGATCTGACTAGTCTAATGAGTGGATCCCTAATAATGGACCGTTGTAAGGTAGTAGGGCATATAAGGAAAAATAGTTTCTAGGGATCACTAGCATGATATATGATCAACTATAGAAAAGACCGATTGCAAACATCAAGAAGGTTCATACCATCGCCATTCTTTGGATGGTGTGTTGGAAGCAAAGATCGAAAGGGATCTTCTCCCTAGTTGACGCACACAAGATGAGGAATGGCTTCTCCTTGTCGTCTTTGTGCTAGCAAAGGCATGAGGTGGCTATAGGTCGACTGCGGACAGGTGTGTAGCGATATCTGGTTGAGACAACCTTTGAACGCACATGAGTTAGGCCCGGGGTCACACCCGCTTGCCAGACCTCATTGTGGCCGTTCAGCCCTTGGCGCATGCATGGTTGACCGTTAGGTCAACTCAAGTCAGTTAGGACTTGGTGCATGCAAGGGCAATGGATCTGACTAGTCTAATGAGTGGATCCCTAATAATGGACCGTTGTAAGGTAGTAGGGCATATAAGGAAAAATAAAATTGAAGCCAATGGGGTTTTTCAAAATTTTATTTTCTTTTGGATCACATGTTGATTGTAAGCATATGTTTGTTTATTTATTCTTATGTGGGCTGCCCATGTTAAATGTGTGCTGTGCTGGGGCCTGCGTGCCTGTATTAAAGTTGTAAATTAATTATTGTGATCTGCGTATCACATTGTATTTAATTTATAAAGTGTAATTGACCTGCGTGTCAATCTTGTCTAGATAGATTAATTTGTAAGTTAATCAGACAAGAGCACAGAGCACACTTGGCAGAGGCGCATGCAGCAGTGGCTTGACCAGGTGGGAGGTCCAGGGTTCGACTCTGGGACAGGCGCATATTCCTGGTGGGCGCACCTGAGCTGCAGATGGCGCTTGGGCCCTGGTTTGGGCCAAATGAGCAGCAAAAGTCCCATGAAGAAAAGCAAGTGAAGACTTAAGTTAATTAAGGTCTTACTTAGGCTATGGGCTTTTACCACATAAGATCCATGCTTTCTTTTATTGTTTATATAAGTAGAACAGCATGATTTATTTATCTTCTGCTATCACCATAGGAATTGCATGATAGTGAAGAAGATAAAAGACCGTTAAAATCCAACGCTAAAATATCAAGCTCGTAAGCCTTCTGACGCGAAACCTCACTGTTCTGACTATCGTTGGAGCCGTGTTGTACCCACTCAGTGGGCACGTCCATCTATCTTCAGACGGTGCGGGATTACACCTGCGTGTTACAGAGAAGGGATTTATCGCTTCTCGTTGCTCAGCATAGCACGTGGTGGTCCAGGGAGTAGGTCGGGTCAGCTTGACCATGTAGGCTACATATGTGGCGCATATGGTAGCACATGGAGGCAGCCATCTGTGGGATCAGAGACTGTGTTGTACCAACTCAGTTGGCACAGTCTGCTGGATTGCCCAAATGAAGGGGAATCGCACGGGTTGGCGATTGGCTGGGACAGCCTACCAGAGATTAGTGCTTGTACTCTCTGTGCATCTTATCTCGCCTGAGCGGGACGCGGAGACCAAGTATGAAATCTGGATCCCATCTCACTAAAAGAGTTCTACTCTTTCGGGCTGTTTTTGCTGGATTCTTCAGCCAGATAAAATAGTGAGAAAAGAATCTTTCTTAAGTCCTGGATTGATTCTCTACATTGATACTGACCTTGCTGTTCTTGCATTGTTGTAGATTCCTGCAGCAACGAACACCATGAGCTTCAATGTGCGATCCCTACTGGAAAGGGAGAAGTTTGCTGGGCCAAACTTCTCAGACTGGTTCGGACACCTTAAGATCGTTCTTAAGGCAGAGAGGAAACTGTATGTCCTCGAGACGGCTGTGCCGCCTCAACCCGCTGCGAACGCCGCAAGGGCAGTTCGTGAAGCTTATGAAATGCATGTCAATGATAGCATTGATGTCGCTTGCCTGATGCTTGCGTCTATGACGCCACCGCTGCAGCGTCAGCATGAGGATATGTCGGCTATAGAGATTATAGCGAACCTCAAGATGCTGTATGCTGCACAGGCGAGGACTGAACGCTATAATCTGACCAAGCTTTTCTTTCAGAGCAAACTGGCTGAAGGGAGCCCAGTGGGAGCTCACGTGCTCAAGATGATTGGGCACAAGGAGGCTCTAGAGAAACTGGGGCATACCATCAATCAGGAGCTTGCTGTAGACATTATTCTGCAGTCTCTCCCGCCCTCTTTCGATGCGTTCATCATTAACTTTAATATGAACAAAATCGACTGTACTCCGGCAGAGCTGCTGAATATGCTCTTGACTACTGAGGAGACTCTGAAGGGAAAGCCTTCGACCTCTGTCTTAATGGTTCCTTCTAGGAACAAGAAGAAGGGGAAGAAGGGCAAGGCCCCTGTCAAGAGTTACAGCAAGGCTCTGAAGCAAAAAGTTAAGCAGTCAAAGGAATACAGATGTTTCCACTGTGGCCAGCTAGGTCACTGGAAAAAGGACTGTAAAGCGCTCCAAGGAGACAAGAAGGGAAGCATCGCTTCTGGCTCAGGTATATTTGTGACTGAAGTCATGATATCATCTTCTTCTATATCATGGGTGTTGGACACTGCATGTGGAGTTCACATTTGTTCAAGTGTACAGGAACTCAAGAGAAGAAGACAGGTGGGACAGCATGAGGTGGACCTACGAGTTGGAAACGGGGCACGGGTTGCTGCTGTTGCTGTAGGGGAATATTACATCTCATTACCATCTGGCATTGTATTAGAATTAAACAATTGTTACTTTGTACCCAGTATTACCAAAAATATTATCTCTATTCCTGCTCTTGTCAGGAAAGGGTTTTCCTTTGAATGCAAGATTTCAAAGTGTTATCTTACTCTTGATAATATTGTTTATGCTACTGGTTCAATTAACAATGGGTTATTCATGTTGGACATGGAATGTTCTATACAAACTATTGATAATAAGAAAGCCTAGTATGCTAATGACAGCACCTTGTTATGGCATAGTCGTTTAGGCCATATTAACAAGAAACGCATCAAGCGGTTGCATGATAATGGACTGCTGGGATCATTCTCCTTTGAGGAGATTGATACATGCAAAGCTTGTTTAATGGGTAAAATGACGAAGTCACCTTTTCCTTATAAAGGTCAAAGGGCTTCAGGTTTACTTGACCTTATACACAGTGATGTGTGTGGGCCATTTAGTAAACATGCCATAGGTGGCTATCAATACTTCATCACCTTCACTGATGATTTCAGTAGGTACGGTTATGTCTATCTGATGAGACATAAGAGTGAATCTTTTGACAAGTTCAAAGAGTTCAAGAATGAAGTACAAAATCAGCTAGGCCGAAATATCAAGGCACTTCGTTCTGATCGAGGTGGAGAATACTTGAGTCATGCGTTTACTGACTATCTGAAGGAGTGTGGGATTATCTCACAGCTCACTCCGCCAGGAACACCGCAATGGAATGGTGTGTCCGAGAGGAGAAATAGAACGTTACTTGATATGGTTCGTTCTATGATGAGTCAGGCTGCTCTACCTTACTCCTTTTGGGGATTTGCACTGGAGATAGCTGCAAAGGTACTAAACCGAGTGCCATCCAAGGCAGTTTCAAAGACGCCATATGAGTTATGGTATGGGAAACAGCCGAGCTTGACATTTATCAGGATCTGGGGCTGTGAGGCTTATGTCAAAAAGCTCGCCTCTGGGAAACTAGAGAGCAGATCTGAGAAATGTATCTTTGTCGGTTACCCTAAGGAAACTAAGGGTTATTATTTCTACGATCCCAAAGAGAACAAAGTATTTGTTGCTCGGACGGCCATATTTCTTGAGAAGGAGTATCTTCTGCAAGAGGCCAGTGGGAGAGAAATAAAGCTGGATGAGAATCCAGAGGAAGGACAAAGTGCTCAAGCACAGTTGGATGAGCCTGAGCCGGTAGAACAGGTTACTGAACAACCTGAGGCTCAGATATCACGGGAACCGCGAAGATCGGGAAGGATCCGTCTGTAGAGTCCCCTTCCAAGGGGGAGCGCAAGCGAATAAAACCCCTTTCAAGAGGGGGGCGAAACCCTATGGATGGCGCATCTTTGATTTTAAGCGGAAGCAAGGGTTTCAAGGGATCGGCATGCATGATATATGATCAACTAAAACGAAATGATTGCAATCATGAAGCAAGAATCATACCATGGCCATTAGATTGGACTCGGCTTGGAAGCAAGAAAACGATAGGGTTCTCCTCCAAAGTGTGCCACACACAAGATGAAGTTGGCCTACTCCTTGTCGTCCTTTGTGCTAGCAAAGGGCTTCAAAGGTCCTTTGATCGAATGAAGGAGAGTTTTGTGTCTTCTTGGCTTTCCTAAAATCCTTCTTGCTCTCGGCGATGAGATACACTCCCTAGCTCTCTTCGCATGCAAGAAGCCTTGAAGGATCTAGGCGTTTTTCTTGGTCTCAAGGCGTTTTGGCGTTGAGGCTTCCCAATATGGTAAGTCTTCACTCCATACGTTCACACTTAGTGAACTACTCAAAACGCCCATCACATTGAACCATGCGTTCACAAAAAGGAACCAGTTCAATTGACTTTGGTTCAATGACCAAATCAAACCAAGACCAAACCAAGATATGGTCTAGACCTCATCAAACCAAAAAGGTTCAAGATCCAACCACATATTCCTTGATGCTCTTGATCTCATCGATCTAGCATCAGATCTCTCGATCGAAGCTTACCGATCTCAAGCCCTAATCAATCAAACATGATCAGACCAGATCTCACTTACAATCAGAGTCAAATCTCCTTTTAACTGAACTAAAACAATTCAGTCCACACGATCTGACTTAAGTAAGCCATATCATCAAATTGTGCGACCCTAAGGGTTTCCTTTAAATGTCGGTAACGATAACTCACGTTATCACAATCAGTGAGGGGTATCTAGCAACACATCACTGTCTCCCGATATAAAGGAAAGAGTCTTCCAAGACTACACCCAAACCACAGCACAAGTGTGAATCCACTTCACAAGGCATACATGTATCCTTTGCCACTGGATGTTCTTATTGGACAAGCATGTCAAGCTTGTAACTCCAATACGATGAGCATGATTAGATCAGATGAGCATAGTCATCTGGGTATGGCCATACACTTTCTCAATCATCTCATCCAAGGGGGCCCTTTTAGAACATCACACTCCTTGAATAAGGAGACGGCAATCCTATGTCTATCACTAGTGTCCTAACCTGACTCATGATCATTATCCAAGATAGTTTATAACCATTATCTTTCAAATGATATTGAACTACCTCAAAACAATGACAATCATCATTTAGAAACACAAGTGATCTCAAGTCAAAGGACATGTGCCACTTGCAGCAAACAAGGATTATTCACATTGTGACAAGCAATTGAATATCCTAGTAGGGTCTGTCCAGTACATCCAATGTACCCATGAGTCTACATCTTATTCCATGCTCGAAGCATCCTATAAGATTAGAACACATATTAGTCTTAACCATATCAAGGCTGTCTCATGTTTACCAAGATATATCGACTAAGGACATAGAGCATGTCAGCCTAGCTGAACAGCTTTGAGACATTATTCAGAAGTACACTTATTACTGCAGACAAGGTAACAACCTGAATAACAACCATGCCTTTATAAACACAAGAGTTTATTACATGATACTGATATAATCCCAAAGGCCTCAAACATTAGCCTTAAGGGCATACCCCAACACCGTCGACAGCCTGAGCGCTATGACGGAGTCTACATCATTGACAATGATGAACCCCTCACTTATGCGGATGCGGTCAGTGGACCGAAGTCGGCGAGATGGCTTGAAGCTATGCGCGCCGAGATGGACTCCATGTCAGATAACCAAGTCTGGGATTTGGTTGATCCGCCTCCGGGAGTAATCCCTATAGGCTGTAAATGGATCTTCAAGAAGAAGATTGACATGGATGGTAACGCGGTTACCTATAAAGGCAGGCTAGTTGCGAAAGGTTTCAAACAAATCTACGGGATAGATTATGATGAAACTTTCTCTCCTGTAGCCATGTTCAAGTCTATTCGGATTCTTTTCGCGATAGCAGCATATTATGATTATGAGATCTGGCAAATGGATGTGAAGACAGCTTTCCTTAATGGAAATCTGGATGAGGATGTGTATATGACACAACCAGAAGGTTTCACTAATCCATCAGATCGTCATAAAATATGCAAGTTAAAGAAGTCCATTTATGGACTTAAACAAGCATCTAGAAGCTGGAATATTCGTTTTGATGAATCAATCTCTGAGTTTGGTTTCATCAAGAATGAAGATGACCCGTGTGTATATAAGAGGTTTAGTGGGAGCGTGATTACTTTCCTAGTCCTCTACGTCGATGATATCTTAATCATTGGAAACGATATTCCTGAACTGCATGCTGTTAAAGCATGGTTAAGGAAATGTTTTCAGATGAAAGATCTAGGAGAAGCAGCCTATGTATTAGGTGTGATGATCTACAGGGATAGATCTAAGAGGCTTCTCGGGCTGTGCTAGAGTACTTACATCGATAAGGACCTGGAGAGATTCCATTTAGAGAATTCTAAAAGAGGATATCTTCCAGTCAGACATGGTCTGAATCTTTCGAAGAGTCAGTGTCCACAAACACAGACTGAGAAAGATGAAATGGACAATACGCCTTATGCTTCGGCTATTGGGTCCATTATGTATGCGATGTTGTGTACTCGCCCAGACATCGCTTACGGGTTAAGCGTGACCAGTCGGTTCCAAAGTAATCCAGGATTGGCGCACTGGATTGCAGTCAAGAACATTTTAAAATATCTGCGGAGGACCAAAGATATGTTCTTGATATATGGTGGTCAGGAAGAACTCAGTATTGAAGGATATACTGACGCTTCGTTCCAGTCGGACCAGGATGATTTCCGATCGCAATCAGGCTATGTTTTTAGCTTGAATGGTGGAGCAGTGGTGTGGAAAAGTTTCAAACAGTCAACTGTTGCTGATTCCACAACAGAAGCCGAGTATGTTGCAGCCTCGGAAGCATCCAAGGAGGCAGTGTGGATTCGTAAGTTCATTCAGGAACTTGGTGTTGTTCCTTCGAGTGCAGATCCTTTGGTTATCTTTGGTGATAACACTGGAGCAATCGCACAAGCAAAGGAACCACGGTCGCACCAGAAGTCCAAGCACATACAGAGACGGTTTCATTTGATCCGGGAGATCATTGATCGTGGCGAGATCAAAGTCTGCAAGGTTCATACAGATGACAATCTGGCTGACCCGCTTACCAAGCCTCTGGCGCAGCAGAAGCATGAGAAGCACTGTAATAATATGGGTTTGAGATTTCTCAACCATTAGATTAAGTGCAAGTGGGAGATTGTTGGGGTATGCCCTTAAGGCTAATGTTTGAGGCCTTGGGATTCTATGAGTATCATGTATATAAACTCTTATGTTTATAAAGGCAATGGTTGTTATTCAGTATGTTACATTGTCTGCTGCAATAAGTGTGCTTCTGAATAATGTCTCAATGCTGTTCAGCTAGGCTGACATGCTGTAATGTCCTTAGTCGAGATATCTTGGTGAACATGAGACAGCCTTGATATGATTGAGACTAATATGTGTTCTAATCTTATAGGATGCTTCGAGCATGGAATAAGATGTAGACTCATGGGTACATTGGATGTACTGGACAGACCCTACTAGGATATTCAATTGCTTGTCACAATGTGAATAATCCTTGTTTGCAACAAGTGGCACATGTCCTCTGACTTGAGATCACTTGTGTTTCTAAATGATGATTGTCATTGTTTTGAGGTGGTTCAATATCATTTGAAACATAATGGTTATAGACTATCTTGGATAATGATCATGAGTCATGTTAGGGCACTAGTGATAGATATAGGATTGCCGTCTCCTTGTTTAAGGAGTGAGATGTTCTAAAGGGGCCCCCCTGAATGAGATGATTGAGAATAGTGTATGGCCATACCCAGGTGACTATGCTCATCTGATCTAAGCATGCTCATCATATTGGAGCTACAGGCTTGACACGCTTGTCCAATAATGAACATCCAGTGGCAAAGGAATCATGTATGCCTAGTGAGTTGATTCACACTTGTGCTGTGGTTTGGGTGTAGTCTTGGAAGACTCTTTCCTTTATATCGGGAGACAGTGATGTGTTGCTAGATACCCCTCACTGATCGTGATAACGTAAGTTATCGTTACCGACATTTAAAGGAAACCCTTAGGGTCGCACAATTTGATGATATGGCTTACTTAAGTCAGATCGTGTGGACTGAATTGTTTAGGTTCAGTTTAAAGGAGTTTAAACTCTGATTGTAAGTGAGATCTGGTCTGATCATGTTTGATTGATTAGGGCTTGAGATCGGTAAGCTTCGATCGAGAGATTTGATGCTAGATCGGTGAGATCAAGAGCATCGAGAGATCAACGGTTAGATCTTGAACCTTTAGGTTCAATGAGATCGACCATTGCTTGGGCTGATTTGGTCTTGAACCAAATTCAATTGAACCGGCTCATCATGTGAGCGCTTGGTTCAAAGGTTCGAATGGTGTAGAGGAGTTGCGGTTCACTTCATGTGAACGCATAACGGTTAAGAGTAATGGGTTGCTATTTTTGGATTGCAACGCCTCCACGTTGAAAAGAACGTTCTCTCTTATCGCCTCTCATCACCTCTTGACGTGTTCTTCCCTCTCGTGTGACAACGCTCTCGACGAGTGTAGAGGAAGGCTTTTTCGGCAAGCACCAAAGGATCTCATCTCCTCCATGCAAAGGACCCTTGAAGCTTTGCTAGCACAAAGACGACAAGGAGAAGCCATTCCTCATCTTGTGTGCGTCAACTAGGGAGAAGATCCCTTTCGATCTTTGCTTCCAACACACCATCCAAAGAATGGCGATGGTATGAACCTTCTTGATGTTTGCAATCGGTCTTTTCTATAGTTGATCATATATCATGCTAGTGATCCCTAGAAACCCTTTTTCCGCTGCAAAATTATACATGCGCCCTTTAGGGTTTCGCTCCCCCTTGAAGGGGACCCTTCACAATCTTAAGGTGTCCGTACTAGTCTGAGAAGTTTGGCCCCGCAAACTTCTCCCTTTCCAGTAGGGATCACACATTGAAATTCGTGGTGTTCGTTGCTGTAGGAATCTACAACAATACAAGAACAGCAAGGTCAGTATCAATGTTTAGAATCAATCCAGGACTTTAAGAAAGATTCTTTTCTCACTATTTTATCTGACTGAAAAATCCAGTAAAACAGTCCGAAAGAGTAAAAGTCTTTTAGTGAGATGGGATCCAGATTTCATACTTGGTCTCCGCGTCCCGCTCAGGCGAGATAAGATGCACAGAGAGTACAAGCACTAGTCTCTGGTAGGCAATCCCTGCCAATCGCCAACCCGTGTGATTCCCCTTCATCCGGGCAATCCAGCAGACTGTGCCAACTGAGTTGGTACAACACAGTCTCTGATCCCGCAGATGGCTGCCTCCATATAGCTACCATATGCGCCACATATGTAGCCTACATGGTCAAGCTGACCCGACCTACTCCCTGGACCACCACGTGCTATGCTGAGCAACGAGAAGCGATAAATCCCTTCTCTGTAACACGCAGGTGTAATCACACACCGTCTGAAGATAGATGGGCGTGCCCACTGAGTGGGTACAACACGGCCCCAACGATAGTCAGAACAGTGAGGTTTCGCGTCAGAAGGCTTACGTGCTTGATATTTTAACGTTGGATTTTAACGGTCCTTTTATCTTCTTACTATCAGTCAAACCCTATGGTGATAGCTGAAGATTAAATCATGCAGTTCTAATTATTCTTTTAAAATAATAAAAGAAAGCATGATGATCTTATGTGGTAAAAGCCCATTAAGCCTAAGTAAGACCTTAATTTAACTTAAGTCTTCACAAGAGCTCTTCATGGGTCTTTTGCAACTCCATCTGGCCCAACCTGGGCCCAAGCGCCCACTGCAGCTCAGGTGCGCCCACCAGGTAAATGCGCCTGTCCTAGAGTCGAACTCTAGACCTTCCACCTGGTCAAGCCTCAAGCTGCATGTGCCTCTGCCATGTGTGCTATGTGCTCTTGTCTGATAAAAATACAATTTAATCTATCTAGACAAGATTGACACGCAGGTCAATTACATTGTATAAATTAATTAAAATGTGATGCGCAGATCACAATAAAAATAATTTACAATTAATCCAGGCACGCAGGCCCCAGCACAGCACACATTAAATTTGGGCAGCCCACATAAGATTAAATAAACACACATCATGGTATACAATCAACATGTGATCCATTAATAAGAAAATAAAAGTTTCAAAAACCCATTGGGATTAATTTTATTTTCCTTATGTGCCCTACTACCTTACAACGGTACATTAATAGGGATCCATGCAAGGAACCCCTTTCATGAGGGGTGTGAAACCCTAAAGTGGCGCAACATGATAGGCAGCGGATTCAAGGGTCGAAGAGCATGCATTATATGATCAACTTTCGAAAACATGAATAGAGAAGATGCGATTCATACCATAGCCATTTCAAGATGGCGCCTTGGAAGCAAGAGAACAACGAAGGTCTCCTCCAAATCGTCACACACAAGATGAGCGACGGCTTGCTTCTTGTCGTCCCTTGTGCTAGCAAGGATCGTCCAAGATGTCTTTGATCGAAAGGAAAGGGATGGAGATATCGATCTCTCTTGGCCGAATCTTCCTCTATGCTTCAAGTTGTCGCCGCACACCAAAAGGTGTCAAGAGGAATGAGTTTGAGTGACGAGAATAGAGAACCCTCTATTCGAACGTGAGCCATCTCCAAGTGGAGATCATGGTTACTAAAAATAGCAACCACTCATCGCTCCAATGTTCACGCCAAGTGAACATGTCGCCACGCCTTGAACCATGCGCTCATTTCATGAGCTGGTTCAATTTGGTTCGGTTTAAGAACCAATCAAGCCAAGCAATCCAGTCTAGATCTCAAATAAACCCTAAGGCTCCAGATCTAACCGTTGATCTCTTGATGCTTCTGATCTCACCGATCTAGCATCTATTCTCTCGATCGAAGCTTACCGATCTCAAGCCCTAATCAATCAAACATGATCAGACCAGATCTCACTTACAATCAGAGATCAAATCCCTTTAAACTGAACTTAAACAATTCAGTCCACACGATCTGACTTAAGTAAGCCATATCATCAAATTGTGCGACCCTGAGGGTTTCCTTTAAATGTCGGTAACGATAACTTACGTCATCACGATCAGTAAGGGGTATCTAGCAACACATCACTGTCTCCCGATATAAAGAAAAGAGTCTTCCAAGACTACACCCAAAAACAGCACAAGTGTGAATCAACTCACTAGGCATGCATATTTCCTTTGCCACTGGATGTTCTTATTGGACAAGCGTGTCAAGCTTGTAACTCCAATATGACGAGCATGATTTTAACAGATGAACACTGTCACCTGGGTATGGCTATACTCTTTTCTCAATCATCTCATCCAGGGGGCCCCTTTAGAACATCACACTCCTTAAACAAGGAGACGGCAATCCTTTGTCTATCATTAGTGCCCTAACCTGATTCAAGCTCACCATCCAAGATAGTCTATAATCATTATGTTTCAAATGATATTGAACTACCTCAAAACAATGACAATCATCATTTAGAAAACACAAGTGATCTCAAGTCAGAGGAAATGTGCCACTTGTTACAATCAAGGAATATTCACATTGTGACAAGCAACTGAATATCCTAGTAGGGTCTGTCCAGTACATCCAATGTACCCATGAGTCTACATCTTATTCCATGCTCGAAGCATCCTATAAGATTAGAACACATATTAGTCTCAATCATATCAAGGCTGTCTCATGTTCACCAAGATATATTGACTAAGGACTTAACTGCATGTCAGCCTAGCTGAACAGCTTTGAGACATTATTCAGAAGTACACTTATTACAGCAGACAAGGTAACAACCTGAATAATAACCATGCCTTTATAAACATAAGAGTTTATTACATGACACTGTTACAATCCCAAGGCCTCAAACATTAGGCTTAAGGGCATACCCCAACAATCTCCCACTTGCACTTAATCTAATGGTTGAGAAATCTCAAACCCATATTATTACAGTGCTTCTCATGCTTCTGCTGCGCCAGAGGCTTAGTAAGCGGGTCTGCCAGATTGTCATCTGTATGAACCTTGCAAACTTTGATCTCGCCACGATCTATGATCTCCCTGATCAAATGAAACCGTCTCTGTATGTGCTTGGACTTCTGGTGCGACCGTGGTTCCTTTGCCTGTGTGATTGCTCCAGTGTTATCACAGAAGATAACCAAAGGATCTGCACTCGAAGGAACAACACCAAGTTCTCTCACGAACTTACGAATCCACACTGCCTCCTTGGATGCTTCCGAGGCTGCAACATACTCGGCTTCTGTTGTGGAATCAGCAACAGTTGACTGTTTGAAACTCTTCCACGCCACTGCTCCACCATTCAAGCTAAAAACATAGCCTGATTGCGATCGGAAATCATCCTGGTCCGACTGGAACGAAGCGTCAGTATATCCTTCAATACTGAGTTCTTCCTGACCACCATATATCAAGAACATATCTTTGGTCCTCCGCAGATATTTTAAGATGTTCTTGACTGCAATCCAGTGTGCCACTCCCGGATTACTTTGGAACCGACTGGTCACGCTTAACCCGTAAGCGACGTCTGGGCGAGTACACAACATCGCATACATAATGGACCCAATAGCCGAAGCATAAGGCGTATTGTCCATTTTATCTTTCTCAGTCTGTGTTTGTGGACACTGACTCTTCGAAAGATTCAGACCATGTCTGACTGGAAGATATCCTCTTTTAGAATTCTCTAAATGAAATCTCTCCAGGACTTTATCGATGTAAGTACTCTGGCACAGCCCGAGAAGCCTCTTAGATCTATCCCTGTAGATCTTCACACCTAACACATAGGCTGCTTCTCCAAGATCTTTCATCTGGAAACATTTCCTTAACCATGCCTTAACCGCATGCATTTCAGGAATGTCATTTCCAATGATCAAGATGTCATCTCGACGTAGAGGACTAGGAAAGTAATCACGCTCCCACTAAACCTCTTATATACACACGGGTCATCTTCGTTCTTGATGAAACCAAATTCAGAGATTGATTCATCAAAATGAATATTCCAGCTTCTTGATGCTTGTTTAAGTCCACAAATAGACTTCTTTAATTTGCATATTTTATGACGATCTGATGGATTAGTGAAACCTTCTGGTTGTGTCATATACACATCCTCATCCAGATTTCCATTCAGGAAAGCCGTCTTCACATCCATCTGCCAGATCTCATAATCGTAATATGCAGCTATCGCGAAAAGAATCCGAATAGACTTAAACATAGCTACTGGTGAGAAAGTTTCATCATAATCTATCCCGTAGATTTGTTTGAAAC
This sequence comes from Costus lasius, assembly GCA_027563935.2. Taxonomy (NCBI): domain Eukaryota; kingdom Viridiplantae; phylum Streptophyta; class Magnoliopsida; order Zingiberales; family Costaceae; genus Costus; species Costus lasius. The sequence goes on along the minus strand of CM050454.1, from coordinate 54,664,427 downwards.
CTTTCGCAACTAGCCTGCCTTTATAGGTAACCACGTTACCATCCATGTCAATCTTCTTCTTGAAGATCCATTTACAGCCTATAGGGATAACTCCCGGAGGCGGATCAACCAAATCCCAGACTTGGTTATCTGACATGGAGTCCATCTCGGCGCGCATAGCTTCAAGCCATCTTGCTGACTCCGGTCCACTGACCGCATCCGCATAAGTGAGGGGTTCATCATGATCAATGATGTAGACTCCGTCATAGCGCTCAGGCTGTCGACGGATCCTTCCCGATCTTCACGGTTCCCGTGATATCTGAGCCTCAGGTTGTTCAATAACCTATTCTACCAGCTCAGGCTCATCCAACTGTGCTTGAGCACTTTGTCCTTCTTCTGGATTCTCATCCAGCTTTATTTCTCTCCCACTGGCCTCTTGTAGAAGAGACTCCTTCTCAAGAAATATGGCCGTCCGAGCAACAAAAACCTTGTTCTCTTTGGGATCGTAGAAATAATAACCCATAGTTTCCTTAGGGTAACCGACAAAGATACATTTCTCAGATCTGCTCTCTAGTTTCCCAGAGGCGAGCTTTTTGACATAAGCCTCGCAACCCCAGATCCTGATAAATGTCAAGCTCGGCTGTTTCCCATACCATAACTCATATGGAGTCTTAGAAACGGCCTTGGATGGCACTCGGTTTAGTACCTTTGCAGCTGTTTCCAGTGCAAAACCCCAAAAGGAATATGGAAGAGTAACCTGACTCATCATAGAACGAACTATATCAAGTAACGTTCTATTTCTCCTCTCGGACACACCATTCCATTGCGGTGTTCCTGGTGGAGTGAGCTGTGAGATAATCCCACACTCCTTCAGATAGTCAGTAAACTCATGACTTAGGTATTCTCCACCTCGATCAGAACGAAGTGCCTTGATATTTCGGCCTAGCTGATTCTGTACTTCATTCTTGAACTCTTTGAACTTGTCAAAAGATTCACTTTTATGTCTCATTAAATAGACATACCCATATCTACTGAAATCATCAGTAAAGGTAATGAAGTACTGATAGCCACCTCTGGCATGTTTACTAAATGGCCCACACACATCACTGTGTATAAGGTCAAGTAAACCTGAAGCCCTTTGACCTTTGTTAGGAAAAGGTGACTTCGTCATTTTGCCCATTAAACAAGCCTTGCATGTATCAATCTCCTCATAGAAGAATGATCCCAGCAGTCCATGATCATGCAACCGCTTAATGCGTTTCTTGTTAATATGGCCTAAACGACTATGCCATAGCAAGGTGCTGTCATCAGCATACTTGGCTTTCTTATTATCAATATTTTGTATAGAACTCTCCATGTCCAACATGAATAACCCATTGTTAATTGAACCAGTTGCATAAACAATATTATCTAAAGATAAAACACACTTTGAAATATTGCATTCAAAGGAAAACCCCTTCCTGACAAGAGCAGGAATGGAGATAATATTCTTAGTAATGCTAGGAACAAAGTAACAATTGTCTAGTTCCAATACAAGTCCAGATGGTAAAGAAATGAAATAGTCTCCTACAGCAACAGCAGCAACCCGTGCCTCGTTTCCTACTCGTAGGTCCACCTCATGCTGTCCCACCTGCCTTCTTCTCTTGAGTTCCTGTACATTTGAACAAATGTGAACTCCACATGCAGTGTCCAACACCCATGATATAGAAGAAGATGAAAACATGACTTCAGTCACGTAAATACCTGAGCCAGAAGCGATGCTTCCCCTCTTATCTCCTTGGAGCGCTTTACAGTCCTTTTTCCAGTGACCCTGCTGGCCACAGTGGAAACATCTGTATTCCTTGGACCGTTTCACCTTTTGCTTCAGAGCCTTGCTGTAATTCTTGACAGGGGTCTTGCCCTTCTTCCCCTTCTTCTTGTTCCTTGAAGGAACCATTAAGACAGAGGTCGAAGGCTTTCCCTTCAGAGTTTCCTCAGTAGTCAAGAGCATATTCAGCAGCTCTGCCGGAGTACAATCGATTTTGTTCATATTAAAGTTAATGATGAACGCGTCGAATGAGGGCGGAAGAGACTGCAGAATAATGTCTACAGCAAGCTCCTGATTGATGGTATGCCCCAGTTTCTCTAGAGCTTCCTTGTGCCCAATCATCTTGAGCACATGAGCTCCCACTGGGCTCCCTTCAGCCAGTTTGCTCTGAAAGAACAGCTTTGTCAGATTATAGCATTCTGTCCTCGCCTGTGCAGCATACAGTATCTTGAGGTTCGCTATCATGTCTATAGCAGACATATCCTCATGCTAACGCTGCAGCGGTGGCGTCATAGACTCTAGCATCAGGCAAGCGACATCAATGCTATCATTGACGTGCTTTTCATAGGCTTCCCGAACCGCCCTTGCGGCGTTCGGAGCGGGCTGAGGCAGTATCGCCGTCTCGAGGACATACAGTTTCCTCTCTGCCTTAAGAACAATCTTAAGGTGTCCAAACCAATCTGAGAAGTTTGGCCCAGCAAACTTCTCCCTTTCCAGTAGGGATCGCACATTGAAGTTCATGGTGTTCGTTGCTGCAGGTATCTACAACAATGCAAGAACAGCAAGGTTAGTATCAATGTGAAGAATCAATCAGGACTTAAGAAAGATTCTTTTTCTCACTATTTTATCTGGCTGAAAAATCCAGCAAAACAGCCCGAAAGAGTAAACACTCTTTTAGTGAGATGGGATCCAGATTTCATACTTGGTCTCCGCGTCCCGCTCAGGCGAGATAAGATGCACAGAGAGTACAAGCACTAATCTCTGGTAGGCTGCCTGCCAATCGCCAACCCGTGCGATTCCCCTTCATCTGGGCAATCCAGCAGACTGTGCCAACTGAGTTGGTACAACACAATCTCTGACCCCACAGATGGCTGCCTCCATGCGCTACCATATGCGCCACATATGTAGCCTACATGGTCAAGCTGACCCGACCTACTCCCTGGACCACCACGTGCTATGCTGAGCAACGAGAAGCGATAAATCCCTTCTCTGTAACACGCAGGTGTAATCCCGCACCGTCTGAAGATAGATGGACGTGCCCACTGAGTGGGTACAACACGGCTCCAACGATAATCAGAACAGTGAGGTTTCGCGTCAGAAGGCTAACGAGCTTGATATTTTAGCGTTGGATTTTAACGGTCTTTTATCTTCTTCACTATCATGCAATTCCTATGGTGATAGCAGAAGATAAATAAATCATGCTGTTCTACTTATTTAAACAAATAAAAGAAAGCATGAATCTTATGTGGTAAAAGCCCATAGCCTAAGTAAGACCTTAAACAACTTAAGTCTTCACTTGCTTTTCTTCATGGGTCTTTTGCTGCTCATTTGGCCCAAACCAGGGCCCAAGCGCCATCTGCAGCTCAGGTGCGCCTACCAGGGAAAATGCGCCTGGTCCCAGAGTCGAACCCTGGACCTCCCACCTGGTCAAACCTCTGCTGCAAGCGCCTCTGCCAAGTGTGCTCTGTGCTCTTGTCTGATTAATTTACAAATTAATCTATCTAGACAAGATTGACTCGCAGGTCAATTACATTTTATAAATTAAATAGAAGGTGATACGCAGATCACAATTAAAAATAATTTACAAAAAGATTCCAGGCACGCAGGCCCCAGCACAGCACACATTAAACATGGGCAGCCCACATAAGACTAAATAAACATACATATGGCATCATACATCATGTGATCCAATCATGAAAAATAAAATTTTTGAAAAACCCCATTGAGATTAATTTTATTTTTCCTTATTAGCCTTACTACCTTACAACGGTCCATTACTAGGGATCCACTCATCGAACCTAGTCAGATCCTGTGCCCTTACATGCACCAAGTCCTAACTGACTTGAGTCGACCAAAAGGTCAACAATGCATGCGCCAAGGGCTGAACGACCACAATGAGGTCTGGCAAGCGGGTGTGACCCCGGGCCTAACTCATGTGCGTTCATAGGTTGTCTCAATCAGACATCGCTACACGCCTGTCTGCAGTCGACCTATAGCCATCTGATGCTTGCGCACAGATGCTATCTGGTCGACCCATCAAGGCTGTCAGATAGTCTGATCAGACTGTTGGATCTAACCTGGGGAATGATTTCAACCCTAATAACCCGTCTAAGGGTTTACAGCAGGGCCTTAGATCTAATGTTAGTCGCGCATGTGATCCATTTTTGAGAAAACAAACATGCGCCAACATGCATGCGCAAATGAAACATAAAATAGGTTTCTACATGAAACATATTAACATGATAAAATTACGCATGATATAGATCTAAACATTCATGGAACACAAAATCAAAGCAATCATATAATTGCGCATGTAACCTGGCTCTGATACCAATTGCAAGGAACCCCTTTCATGAGGGGTGCGAAACCCTAAAGTGGCGCAACATGATAGGCAGCGGATTCAAGGGTCGAAGAGCATGCATTATATGATCAACTTTCGAAAACATGAATAGAGAAGATGCGATTCATACCATAGCCATTTCAAGATGGCGCCTTGGAAGCAAGAGAACAACGAAGGTCTCCTCCAAATCGTCACACACAAGATGAGCGACGGCTTGCTTCTTGTCGTCCCTTGTGCTAGCAAGGATCGTCCAAGATGTCTTTGATCGAAAGGAAAGGGATGGAGATATCGATCTCTCTTGGCCGAATCTTCCTCTATGCTTCAAGTTGTCGCCGCACACCAAAAGGTGTCAAGAGGAATGAGTTTGAGTGATGAGAATAGAGAACCCTCTATTCGAACGTGAGCCATCTCCAAGTGGAGATCATGGTTACTAAAAATAGCAACCACTCATCGCTCCAATGTTCACGCCAAGTGAACATGTCGCCACGCCTTAAACCATGCGCTCATTTCATGAGCTGGTTCAATTTGGTTCGGTTTAAGAACCAATCAAGCCAAGCAATCAAGTCTAGATCTCAAATAAACCCTAAGGCTCCAGATCTAACCGTTGATCTCTTGATGCTTTTGATCTCACCGATCTAGCATCTATTCTCTCGATCGAAGCTTACCGATCTCAAGCCCTAATCAATCAAACATGATCAGACCAGATCTCACTTACAATCAGAGATCAAATCCCTTTAAACTGAACTTAAACAATTCAGTCCACACGATCTGATTTAAGTAAGCCATATCATCAAATTGTGCGACCCTGAGGGTTTCCTTTAAATGTCGGTAACGATAACTTACGTCATCACGATCAGTGAGGGGTATCTAGCAACACATCACTGTCTCCCGATATAAAGAAAAGAGTCTTCCAAGACTACACCCAAAAACAGCACAAGTGTGAATCAACTCACTAGGCATGCATATTTCCTTTGCCACTGGATGTTCTTATTGGACAAGCGTGTCAAGCTTGTAACTCCAATATGACGAGCATGATTATAACAGATGAACACTGTCACCTGGGTATGGCCATACTCTTTTCTCAATCATCTCATCCAGGGGGCCCCTTTAGAACATCACACTCCTTAAACAAGGAGACGGCAATCCTTTGTCTATCATTAGTGCCCTAACCTGATTCAAGCTCACCATCCAAGATAGTCTATAATCATTATGTTTCAAATGATATTGAACTACCTCAAAACAATGACAATCATCATTTAGAAAACACAAGTGATCTCAAGTCAGAGGAAATGTGCCACTTGTTACAATCAAGGAATATTCACATTGTGACAAGCAACTGAATATCCTAGTAGGGTCTGTCCAGTACATCCAATGTACCCATGAGTCTACATCTTATTCCATGCTCGAAGCATCCTATAAGATTAGAACACATATTAGTCTCAATCATATCAAGGCTGTCTCATGTTCACCAAGATATATCGACTAAGGACTTAACTGCATGTCAGCCTAGCTGAACAGCTTTGAGACATTATTCAGAAGTACACTTATTACAGCAGACAAGGTAACAACCTGAATAATAACCATGCCTTTATAAACATAAGAGTTTATTACATGACACTGTTACAATCCCAAGGCCTCAAACATTAGGCTTAAGGGCATACCCCAACAATCCACTGATCATGTCTAGTGCGATCCACTGCCTTTGCATGCACCAAGTCCTAACTGACTTGAGTCGACCTAATGGTCAACCATGCATGCGCAAGGGCTGAACAACCTTCATGAGTTCTGGCAAGCGAGTGTGACCCCGGGCCTAACTCAAGAGCATTCACTTGTTGTCTCAACCAGACATCGCTACACGCCTGTCTGCAGTCGACCTATAGCCACCTCGTGCTATGCACAGGTGCCATCTGGTCGACCCATCTAGGCTGTCAGATGGTCTGATCAGACTGGTTGGATCTTAACTAGACGATGACATCAACCCTAATAACCCGTCTAAGATTTTAAAGTAGGCGCATTAGATCTAATGGATGCGCGCAAGAAATTTTGTTTTGACAAAAACATAACAAGCGCCAACATACATGCGCCAACAAGAAAATCATGAATCATGTAGTTTTCGGCATGTAAATTAGATCTATGCATACAAGCGCAATGAAGGATCACAAAGCAATCATATGAACATACATAAAACCTGCTCTGATACCAATTGTAAGAACCCACCAAAGGGGGAACTGAAACCCTAAAGGGGGGGGGGGCGCATATCAAAATTTCCCAAAGGAAGCTAGGGCTTCATAGATCGTTTGTATGAACATAAGATCAACTTATTCAAAGATTGCATAGATGAAAAGGATTCATACCATAGCCATTGCAAGGATGGCGACTTGGAAGCAAAGATGCGAGTGCTTCTTCTCCAAAGGCACCGCACACAAGATGAGAGATAGCTCCTTCTTGTTTCTCCTTGTGCTAGCAAGGATCTCCAAGAGTCCTAGTCGTGTGAAGGGGATTGAGATGATCTCTCTTGGCTTGGTCAAACTCTTCTTGTCATCTACCTTTTTCTTTTCTCCACGAGAGAGCAAGCGGCGACTTGGAAGAGGCGAGCGAGAGTGGAGAATGAAGCCACGAACGTAGAGACGTTTCTATTTTGGAACTTCCTTCCAAAAATAGCAAGCTTCATGCGTTCATGCGTTATGCGTTCACTCCAAGTGAACCGAACGCTCATTCTTCTCCCTTTGAACCATGCGGTCACACATGTGAACCGGTTCAAGTTGGTTTGGTTCAAAGACCAATTAACCCAAGCCTTTGGTATAACTCATTAAACCTAAAGGTTCAAGATCTAACCGTTCATCTCTTGATGCTCTTGATCTCACCGATCTAGCATCAACTCTCTCGATCGAAGCTTACCGATCTCAAGCCCTAATCAATCAAACATGATCAGACCAGATCTCACTTACAATCAGAGTTTAAATCCCTTTAAACTGAACCAAAACAATTCAGTCCACACGATCTGACATAAGTAAGCCATATCATCAAATTGTGCGACCCTAAGTGTTGGGGTATGCCCTTAAGGCTAATGTTTGAGGCCTTGGGATTCTATCAGTATCATGTATAAACTCTAAGTTTATAAAGGCAATGGTTGTTATTCAGTTTGTTACATTGTCTGCTGCAATAAGTGTACTTATGAATAATGTCTCAATGCTATTCAGCTTGGCTGACATGCTGTAATGTCCTTAGTCGAGATATCTTGGTGAACATGAGACAGCCTTGATATGATTGAGACTAATATGTGTTCTAATCTTATAGGATGCTTCGAGCATGGAATAAGATGTAGACTCATGGGTACATTGGATGTACTGGACAGACCCTACTAGGATATTCAATTGCTTGTCACAATGTGAATAATCCTTGTTTGCAACAAGTGGCACATGTCCTCTGACTTGAGATCACTTGTGTTTCTAAATGATGATTGTCATTGTTTTGAGGTAGTTCAATATCATTTGAAACAAAATGGTTATAGACTATCTTGGATAATGATCATGAGTCAGGTTAGGACACTAGTGATAGATATAGGATTGCCGTCTCCTTGTTTAAGGAGTGTGATGTTCTAAAGGGGCCCCCTGGATGAGATGATTGAGAAAGTGTATGGCCATACCCAGGTGACTATGTTCATCTGATCTAATCATGCTCATCATATTGGAGCTACAAGCTTGACACGCTTGTCCAATGAGAACATCCACTGGCAAAGGAAACATGTATGCCTTGTGAAGTGGATTCACACTTGTGCTGTGGTTTGGGTGTAGTCTTTGAAGACTCTTTCCTTTATATCGGGAGACAGTGATGTGTTGCTAGATACCCCTCACTGATCGTGATAACGTAAGTTACCGTTACCGACATTTAAAGGAAACCCTCAGGGTCGCACAATTTGATGATATGGCTTACTTAAGTCAGATCGTGTGGACTGAATTGTTTGGGTTCAGTTTAAAGGGATTTGGACTCTGATTGTAAGTGAGATCTGGTCTGATCATGTTTGATTGATTAGGGCTTAAGATCGGTAAGCTTCGATCGAGATAATTGATGCTAGATCGGTGAGATCAAGAGCATCTGTTGGGGTATGCCCTTAAAGGCTAATGTTTGAGGCCTTGGGATTGTATCAGTATCATGTATATAAACTCTTATGTTTATAAAGGCAATGGTTGTTATTCAGTATGTTACATTGTCTGCTGCAATAAGTGTGCTTCTGAATAATGTCTCAATGCTGTTCAGCTAGGCTGACATGCTGTAATGTCCTTAGTCGAGATATCTTGGTGAACATGAGACAGCCTTGATATGATTGAGACTAATATGTGTTCTAATCTTATAGGATGCTTCGAGCATGGAATAAGATGTAGACTCATGGGTACATTGGATGTACTGGACAGACCCTACTAGGATATTCAATTGCTTGTCACAATGTGAATAATCCTTGTTTGCATCAAGTGGCACATGTCCTCTGACTTGAGATCACTTGTGTTTCTAAATGAAGATTGTCATTGTTTTGAGGTAGTTCGATATCATTTGAAACATAATGGTTATAGATTATCTTGGATAATGATCATGAGTCAGGTTAGGACACTAGTGATAGATATAGGATTGCCGTCTCCTTGTTTAAGGAGTGCGATGTTCTAAAGGGGCCCCCCCTAAATGAGATGATTGAGAAAGTGTATGGCCATACCCAGGTGACTATGTTCATCTGATCTAATCATGCTCATCATATTGGAGCTACAGGCTTGACACGCTTGTCCAACAAGAACATCCAGTGGCAAAGGAAACATGTATGCCTAGTGAAGTGGATTCACACTTGTGCTATGGTTTGGGAGTAGTCTTGGAAGACTCTTTCCTTTATATCAGGAGACAGTGATGTGTTGCTAGATACCCCTCACTGATCGTGAGAATGTAAGTTATCGTTACCGACATTTAAAGGAAACCCTCAGGGTCGCACAATTTGATGATATGGCTTACTTAAGCCTGATCGTGTGGACTGAATTGTTTGGGTTCAGTTTAAAGGAGTTTAAACTCTGATTGTAAGTGAGATCTGGTCTGATCATGTTTGATTGATTAGGACTTAAGATCGGTAAGCTTCGATCGAGAGAGATGATTCTATATCGGTGAGATCAGGAACATCATGAGATGAACGGTTAGATCTTGAACCATTTGGTTCAGAGAGATCTAGACCATGGGCTGGTTTGGTTTGGTCTTTGGACCGAATTGAATTGAATTGAGTTGGCTTGAACCGGTTCACATATGTGAACGCATGGTTCAAGGCTTGATTGTGTTTGGGCGGTTTTCTTATGAGTGAGCGCATGGCTTCATGACTTTCCATATTTGGAAGTCATGTAACGCCATCTCTTGAAAACGCCTCAACGATTATGGCCAATTCACTTCAATTGTCGCCTTGGCTTTTGGGTAGAGCTTTCTTGCTTGACGAGAAGGGAGTTCGGCCAAGCATCTCTCTACTTCGACACACGACAAGAAACTTGGGAGATTCTTGCTAGCACAAGGAACATCCAAGGAGGTAGCCATCTCTCATCTAGTGTGCGTTTTCTTTGGAGGAGTGCTTATTTGCCCTCTTGCTTCCAAGCCGCCTCCTTCATCATGGCTATGGTAAAAGATCTTAACTTGATCTTTGAAATAATAATCAAAGTTGATCATATATATTCATGCAATCGATCTAGTTGAAACCCTAGAAAATTTTCATGCACCCCCTATTAGGGTTTCACCCCCTTTGCGCTCCCCCTTGAAGGGGACTTTCAATTGGTATCAGAGCTATGGTTTATGCATGAATCATATGATTGCATTGAGTGATCCTTATTTGCGCCAATATAGTAGATCTATCACCATGATAACATGCTAGTCTTTAGATGTTGGCGCATGTTTGATATAACTTGTTTGCGCTAATGTAAAGATCTAATGTTTACATGCGAAACTTCATGTTTTAGTTGTTTGTGCATGTATAATTGTTTCATGTTGGCGCTTGTTGATTGTATTTGTTAAAACTCATTACATCTTGCGCGCCTATCACCTAGATCTACATTTGCGCCTGCTATAAACCCTTAGACGGGTTGATGGGGTTGAAGTCACCTCTAGGTTAGATCCAAATAGTCTGATCAGACCATCTGACAGCCTAGATGGGTTGACCAGGTAGCACCTGTGCGCAAGCACGAGGTGGCTATAGGTCGACTGCATCAAGGGCGTGTAGCGAGGTCTGGTTGAGACAACCTGTGAACGCACATGAGTTAGGCCCGGGGTCACACCCGCTTGCTAGAACTCATGGGGTCGTTCAGCCCTTTGCGCATGCATGGTTGACCATTAGGTCAATGCAAGTCAGTTAGGACTTGGTGCATGCAAGGGCAGTGGATCTGACTATATGGATGAGTGGATCCCTATCAATGGACCGTTGTAAGGTTGTAGGGCACATAAGAAAAATAAAATTGATGCCTATGGGGTTTTCAAAATTTTATTTTCTTTGTAATGGATCACATGTTGGATGAATACCATGATGCTTGTCTATTTCTTCTTATGTTGGTTGCCCTTTTAATGTGTGCTGTGCTGGGGCCTGCGAGCCTGACTTAAATTGTAAATTATTATATGTGTGATCTGCGCATCACATTTTAATTAATTTATTGTATAATTGACCTGCGTGTCAAACTTGTCTAGATAGATTAAAATGTACTTTTAATCTGACAAGAGCTTAAAGCACACATAGCAAGGCGCATGCAGCAGTGACTTGACCAGGCGGGCGCACCTGAGCTGCAGAGGGCGCTTGGGCCCTGGTCTGGGCCAGATGGGATGCAAAAGACCCAAGAAGAACAAGTGAAGACTTAAGTTGATTTAAGGTCTTACTTAGGCTCTATGGGCTTTTACCACATAAGATCCATGCTTTCTTTTATTTTCTAAATAATTAGAAATGCATGATTTATTTATCTTCTGCTATCACCATAGGATTTGCATGATAGTTAAGAAGATAAAAGACCGTTAAAATCCAACGCTAAAATATCAAGCACGTAATGCCTTCTGGCGCGAAACCTCACTGTTCTGACTATCGTTGGAGCCGTGTTGTACCCACTCAGTGGGCACGTCCATCTATCTTCAGACGGTGTGTGATTTCACCTGCGTGTTACAGAGAAGGGATTTATCGCTTCTCGTTGCTCAGCATAGCACGTGGTGGTCAAGGGAGTAGGTCGGGTCAGCTTGACCATGTAGGCTACATATGGGGCATATGGTAGTTATATGGAGGCAGCCATCTGTGGGATCAGAAACTGTGTTGTACCAACTCAGTTGGCACAGTCGGCTGGATTGCCCAGATGAAGGGGAATCGCACGGGTTGGCGATTGGCAGGGAATGCCTACCAGAAATTAGTGCTTGTACTCTCTGTGCATCTTATCTCGCCTGAGCGGGATGCGGAGACCAAGTATGAAATATGGATCCCATCTCACTAAAAGAGTGTTACTCTTTCAGGCTGTTTTAATAGATTTTTCAGTCAGATAAAATAGTGAGAAAAGAATCTTTCTTAAGTCCTGGATTGATTCTAAACATTGATACTGACCTTGCTGTTCTTGCATTGTTGTAGATTCCTGCAGCAACGAACACCATGAGCTTCAATGTGCGATCCCTACTGGAAAGGGAGAAGTTTGCTGGGCCAAACTTCTCGGACTGGTACGGACACCTTAAGATTGTTCTTAAGGCAGAGAGGAAACTGTATGTCCTCGAGACGGCAGTGCCGCCTCAACCCGCTGCGAACGCCGTAAGGGCGGTTCGTGAAGCCTATGAAAAGCATGTCAATGATAGCATTGATGTCGCTTGCCTGATGCTAGCGTCTATGACGCCACCGCTGCAGCGTCAGCATGAGGATATGTCTGCTATAGAAAATATAGCAAACCTCAAGATGTTGTATGCTGCACAGGCGAGGACTGAACGCTATAATTTGACCAAGCTTTTCTTTCAGAGCAAACTGGCTGAAGGGAGCCCAGTGGGAGCTCACGTGCTCAAGATGATTGGGCACAAGGAGGCTCTGGAGAAACTGGGGCATACCATCAATCAGGAGCTTGCTGTAGACATTATTCTGCAGTCTCTCCCGCCTTCTTTCGATGCGTTCATTATTAACTTTAATATGAACAAAATCGATTGTACTCCGGTAGAGTTGCTGAATATGCTCTTGACCACGGAGGAGACTCTGAAGGGAAAGCCTTCAACCTCTGTCTTGATGTTTCCTTCTAGGAACAAGAAGAAGGGGAAGAAGGGCAAAGCCCCTGTCAAGAACTACAGTAAGGCTCTGAAACAAAAGGTGAAGCGGTCAAAGGACAACAGATGTTTCCACTGTGGCCAGCTGGGTCACTGGAAAAAGGACCGTAAAGCGCTCCAAGGAGACAAGAAGGGAAGCATCGCTTCTGGCTCAGGTATTTTTGTGACTGAAGTGATGATATCCTCTTCTTCTATTTCATGGGTGTTGGACACTGCTGTTGGGGTATGCCCTTAAGGCTAATGTTTGAGGCCTTGGGATTGTAACAGTATCATGTATAAACTCTTAAGTTTATAAAGGCAATGGTTATTATTCAGGTTGTTACATCATCTGCTGCAATGTGTGTTCTTCTGAATAATGTCTCAAAAGCTGTTCAGCTAGGCTGACATGCTATGTTGTCCTTAGTCGAGATATCTTGGTGAACATGAGACAGCCTTGATATGATTGAGACTAATATGTGCTCTAATCTTATAGGATGCTTCGAGCATGGAATAAGATGTAGACTCATGGGTACATTGGATGTACTGGACAGACCCTACTAGGATATTCAATTGCTTGTCACAATGTGAATAATCCTTGATTGCAACAAGTGGCACATGTCCTCTGACTTGAGATCACTTGTGTTTCTAAATGATGATTGTCATTGTTTTGAGGTAGTTCAATATCATTTGAAACATAATGTTTATAAACTATCTTGGATAATGATCATGAGTCAGGTTAGGGCACTAGTGATAGATACAGGATTGCCGTCTCCTTGTTTAAGGAGTGTGATGTTCTAAAGGGCCCCCCTGAATGAGATGATTGAGAAAGTGTATGGCCATACCCAGGTGGCTATGATCATCTGATCTAATCATGCTCATCATATTGGAGCTACAGGCTTGACACGCTTGTCCAATAAGAACATCCAGTGGCAAAGGAAATATGTATGCCTTGTGAATGGATTCACACTTGTGCTGTGGTTTGGGTGTAGTCTTGGAAGACTCTTTCCTTTATATCGGGAGACAGTGATGTGTTGCTAGATACCCCTCACTGATCGTGATAACGAAAGTTATCGTTACCGACATTTAAAGGAAACCCTCAGGGTCGCACAATTTGATGATATGGCTTACTTGAGTCAGATCGTGTGGACTGAATTGTTTGGGTTCAGTTTGAAGGGATTTAATCTCTGATTATAAGTGAGATCTGGTCTGATCATGTTTGATTGATTAGGGCTTGAGATCGGTAAGCTTTGATCGAGAGAGTTGATGCTAGATCGGTGAGATCAGGAGCATCATGAAATGAACGGTTAGATCTTGAACCTTTAGGGTTTATTGTGATCTAGACCATATGGCTTGGGTTAATTGGTCTTGGACCAAACCGACATTGAACCGGCTCATGAATGAGCGCATGGTTCATGGGAGATGAGTTAAGCACTTGGTTCACTTAAGGGTGAACGCTTGAGCCTTGACTACTTTCCATTTTGGGAATTCGGTTTCCAAATGGAATGTATGTAACGCCTCCACATTAGTGTGGGAGGTTAACTCTCTCGCCGATCTCTCTCTTGTGAGGGCTTCTCCATTTTTCGGTGGTGTGAAGACTTGACGAAAAGAGGGGAGAAGGAAGTCTCGGCCAAGCTTGATCTCTCATCATCCTCACGCGACAAGGACCCTTTGAATCACTTTGCTAGCACAAAGGAATCAAAGGAGCAAGCCATCTTCATTTGTTGTGTGCGTCACCTTTGGAGAAGGAGCACTTGCGTCTTTGCTTCCAAGGCACCATCCAATTCGATGGCATTGGTATGATCTCCTTCTTGATCTAATCAATCTATCAAAGTTGATCATATGAGCATATAAGCGATTGTGTTGTTGAAACCCTAGCAAAATTGCATGCGCCCCCTGAATTAGGGTTTCATCTGCTTGCGCTCCCCCTTGAAGGGGACTCTTCAATTGGTATCAGAGCTAGGATCTTATATGGTTCATATGATTGCTATGTATGTTATGTGATCCTTGTATGCTTAGATCTTCCTTACATGCGAGATTTACATGTAAATATTATACATGCCGAAACTTGTATGTTTCCTTGGCGCATGTATGTTGGTTGCGCTTCTATCATGTTGTTGTAGTTGTTTTTCTAAAACCCTAAATGACATGCGCGACTTTCATTAGATCTAAGCCGCACCTACAATAAACCCTTAGACGGGTTAGTAGGGTTGAAGTCATCTCTAGTTCAGATCCAACTAGTCTGATCAGACCATCTGACAGCCTAGATGGGTCGACCAGATGGCACCTATGCGCATGCATTAGGTGGCTATAGGTCGACTGCATCAAAGGCATGTAGCGATGTCTGGTTGAGACAACCTATGAACGCACATGAGTTAGGCCCGGGGTCACACCCGCTTGCCAAAACTCATGAGGGTTGTTCAGCCCTTTGCGCATGCATGGTTGACCATTAGGTCAACTCAAGTCAATTAGGACTTGGTGCATGCAAGGGCAGTGGATCTAACTAGTTTGATGAGTGGATCCCTATTAATGGACCGTTGTAAGGTTGTAGGGCATATAAGAAAACTAAAATTGATGCCAATGGGTTTTCAAAATTTTATTTTCTTAATGGATCACATGTTGATTGTAAGCATCTGCTTGTTTATTTAATCTTATGTGGGTTGCCCTTTTAATGTGTGCTGTGCTGGGGCCTGCGAGCCTGGTAAATTATTATTTTTGTGATCTGCGAATCACATTTCTAATTAATTTATTGTATAATTGACCTGCGTGTCAAACTTGTCTAGATAGATTAAAATGTACTTTTAATCTGACAAGAGCTCAAAGCACACATAGCAAGGCGCAAGCAGCTGGTGGGCGCACCTGAGCTGCAGAGGGCGCTTGGGCCCTGGTCTGGGCCAGATGAGAGGCAAAAGACCCAAGAAGCAAAGTGAAGACTTAAGATAACTTAAGGTCTTACTTAGGGTTAATGGGCTTTTACCACATAAGATCAGCATGCTTTCTATTTATTGCTTTTATAATTAGAATTGCATGAGTTTATCTTCTGCTATCACCATAGGAATTGCATGATAGTCAAGAAGATAAAAGACCGTTAAAATCCAACGCTAACATATCAAGCTCGTAAGCCTTCTGACGTGAAACCTCACTGTTCTGACTATCGTTGGAGCCGTGTTGTACCCACTCAGTGGGCACGTCCATCTATCTTCAGACGGTGCGGGATTACACCTGCATGTTACAGAGAAGGGATTTATCGCTTCTCGTTGCTCAGCATAGCACGTGGTGGTCCAGGGAGTAGGTCGGGTCAGCTTGACCATGTAGGCTACATATGTGGAGCATATGGTAGTACATGGAGGCAGCCATCTGTGGGGTCAGAGATTGTGTTGTACCAACTCAGTTGGCACAGTCTGCTGGATTGCCTAGATGAAGGGGAATTGCACGGGTTGGCGATTGGCTGGGACAGCCTACCAGAGATTAGTGCTTGTACTCTCTGTGCATCTTATCTCGCCTGAGCGGGACGCGGAGACCAAGTATGAAATCTGGATCCCATCTCACTAAAAGAGTGTTACTCTTTCGGACTGTTTAATGGATTTTTCAGTCAGATAAAATAGTGAGAAAAGAATCTTTCTTAAGTCCTGAATTGATTCTAAACATTGATACTGACCTTGCTGTTCTTGCATTGTTGTAGATTCCTGCAGCAACGAACACCATGAGCTTCAATGTGCGATCCCTACTGGAAAGGGAGAAGTTTGCTGGGCCGAACTTCTCAGACTGGTTCGGACACCTTAAGATCGTTCTTAAGGCAGAGAGAAAACTTTATGCCCTCGAGACGGCTGTGCCACCTCAACCCGCTGCGAACGCCGCAAGGGCGGTTCGCGATGCCTATGAAAAGCATGTCAATGATAGCATTGATGTTGCTTGCCTGATGCTAGCGTCTATGACGCCACCGCTGCAGCGTCAGCATGAGGATATGTCGGCTATAGAGATTATAGCGAACCTCAAGATGCTGTATGCTGCACAGGCGAGGACTGAGTGCTATAATCTGACCAAGCTTTTCTTTCAGAGCAAACTGGCTGAAGGGAGCCCAGTGGGAGCTCACGTGCTCAAGAAGATTGGGCACAAGGAGGCTCTGGAGAAACTGGGGCATACCATCAATCAGGAGCTTGCTGTAGACATTATTCTGCAGTCTCTCCCGCCCTCTTTCGATGCGTTCATTATTAACTTTAATATGAACAAAATCGATTGTACTCCGGCAGAGCTGCTGAATATGCTCTTGACTACTGAGGAAACTCTGAAGGGAAAGCCTTCAACCTCTGTCTTAATGGTTCCTTCAAGGAACAAGAAGAAGGGGAAGAAGGGCAAGGCCCCTGTCAAGAGTTACAGCAAGGCTCTGAAATAGAAGGTTAAGCGGTCAAAGGACAACAGGTGTTTCCACTGTGGCCAGCTGGGTCACTGGAAAAAGGACTGTAAAGCGCTCCAAGGAGATAAGAGGGGAAGCATCGCTTCTGGCTCAGGTATATACGTGACGGAAGTCATGGTTTCATCTTCTTCTATTTCATGGGTGTTGGACACTGCATGTGGAGTTCACATTTGTTCAAATGTACAGGAACTCAAGAGAAGAAGACAGGTGGGACAGCATGAGGTGGACCTACGCGTTGGAAACGGGGCACGGGTTGCTGCTGTTGCTGTAGGGGATTATTACATCTCATTACCATCTGGCATTGTATTAGAATTAAACAATTGTTACTTTGTACCCAGTATTACCAAAAAATATTATCTCTATTCCTGCTCTTGTCAGGAAAGGGTTTTCCTTTGAATGCAAGATTTCAAAGTGTTATCTTACTCTTGATAATATTGTTTATGCTACTGGTTCAATTAACAATGGGTTATTCATGTTGGACATGGAATATTCTATACAAAATATTGATAATAAGAAAGCCAAGTATGCTGATGACAGCACCTTGTTATGGCATAGTCGTTTAGGCCATATTAACAAGAAGCGCATTAAGCGGTTGCATGATCATGGACTGCTGGGATCATTCTCCTATGAGGAGATTGATACATGCAAAGCTTGTTTGATGGGTAAAATGACGAAGTCTCCTTTTCCTAACAAAGGTCAAAGGGCTTCAGGTTTACTTGACCTTATACACACTGATGTATGTGGGCCATTTAGTAAACATGCCAAAGGTGGCTATCAGTACTTCATTACCTTTACTGATGATTTCAGTAGATATGGGTATGTCTATCTAATGAGACATAAGAGTGAATCTTTTGACAAGTTCAAAGAGTTCAAAAATGAAGTACAGAATCAGCTAGGCCGAAATATCAAGGCACTTCGTTCTGATCGAGGTGGAGAATACTTGAGTCATGCGTTTACTGACTATCTAAAAGAGTGTGGGATTATCTCACAGCTCACTCCGCCAGGAACACCGCAATGGAATGGTGTGTCCGAGAGGAGAAATAGAACGTTACTTGATATGGTTCGTTCTATGATGAGTCAGGCTACTCTACCTTACTCCTTTTGGGGTTTTGCACTGGAAACAGCTGCAAAGGTACTAAACCGAGTGCCATCCAAGGCAGTTTCAAAGGCTCCATATGAGTTATGGTATGGGAAACAGCCTAGCTTGACATTTATCAGGATCTGGGGTTGCGAGGCTTATGTCAAAAAGCTCGCCTCTGGGAAACTAGAGAGCAGATCTGAGAAATGTATCTTTGTCGGATACCCTAAGGAAACTAAGGGTTATTATTTCTTCGATCCCAAAGAGAACAAGGTATTTGTTGCTCGGACGGCCATATTTCTTGAGAAGGAGTTTCTTCTGCAAGAAGCCAGTGGGAGAGAAATAAAGCTGGATGAGAATCCAGAGGAAGGGCAAAGTAATCAAGCACAGTTGGATGAGCCTGAGCTGGTAAATCAGGTTATTGAACAACCTGAGGCTCAGATATCACGGGAACCGCGTAGATCGGGAAGGATCCGTCGACAGCCTGAGCGCTATGACGGAGTCTACATCATTGATAATGATGAACCCCTTACTTATGCGGATGCGGTCAGTGGACCGGAGTCAGCAAGATGGCTTGAAGCTATGCGAAGCGAAATGGACTCCATGTCAGATAACCAAGTCTGGGATTTGGTTGATCCGCCTCCGGGAGTAATCCCTATAGGCTGTAAATGGATCTTCAAGAAGAAGATTGACATGGATGGTAACGTGGTTACCTATAAAGGCAGGCTAGTTGCGAAAGGTTTCAAACAAATCTACGGGATAGATTATGATGAAACTTTCTCTCCTGTAGCCATGTTCAAGTCTATTCGGATTCTTTTCGCGATAGCAGCATATTATGATTATGAGATCTGGCAGATGGATGTGAAGACTGCTTTCCTTAATGGAAAACTGGATGAGGATGTGTATATGACACAACCTGAAGGTTTCACTAATCCATCAGATCGTCATAAAATATGCAAGTTAAAGAAGTCCATTTATGGACTTAAACAAGCATCAAGAAGCTGGAATATTCGTTTTGATGAATCTATCTCTGAGTTTGGTTTCATCAAGAACGAAGATGACCCGTGTGTATATAAGAGGTTTAGTGGGAGCGTAATTACATTCCTAGTCCTCTACGTCGATGATATCTTAATCATTGGAAACGATATTCCTGAACTGCATGCTGTTAAGGCATGGTTAGGAAAATGTTTCCAGATGAAAGATCTAGGAGAAGCAGCCTATGTATTAGGTGTGAAGATCTACAGGGATAGATCAAAGAGGCTTCTCGGGCTGTGCCAGAGTACTTACATCGATAAAGTCCTGGAGAGATTCCATTTAGAGAATTCTAAAAGAGGACATCTTCCAGTCAGACATGGTCTGAATCTTTCAAAGAGTCAGTGTCCACAAACACAGACTGAGAAATAGGAAATGGACAATATGCCTTATGCTTCGGCTATTGGGTCCATTATGTATGCGATGTTGTGTACTCGCCCAGACGTCGCTTACGGGTTAAGCGTTACCAGTCGATTCCAAAGTAATCCAGGTCAGGCACACTGGATTGCAGTCAAGAACATTTTAAAATATCTGCGGAGGACCAAAGATATGTTCTTGATGTATGGTGGTCAGGAAGAACTCAGTATTGAAGGATATACTGACGCTTCGTTCCAGTCGGACCAGGATGATTTCCGATCGCAATCAGGCTATGTTTTTAGCTTGAATGGTGGAGCAGTGGTGTGGAAGTGATGGAGGGCCTAACACAGCTCCTAGAAGATCCACTAGGGCTCGGAGGAAGCCCATCAGGTATGGCTTCACTTAGAGTCCACTTTCCTTTTTAGTACTTTCCATATTTGCATTGCATGGCATGATAGGTTAGTTCCACCCAAAAGTCTACCATGTAGTTTATTTTTATGAATGTTGTTGGTAGGTTGTGCATTGTAATATCATGGTAGGTTAGTGCATGTAGTTGGACACATTTAAAGATGGCTCAAGGGATACAAGCTAGCTAGCTCACTCTACTCCATGGAGCTAGTTCCCATTTTGGAAGGTTCACTTCAAACTAGCTCAAAGGGGACTTCCAACTCAACTCCACTTCAAAGCCCCACTTCAAGGCCCTTTCCAATTGAAGAAGATACCAAACCCATGGATTCATTTGCGCCACCCTCAAGCAACAAATGAATGCAAAGGCTCAATCTAGATCCATCAATCAAGGGGCGCCACTCTAGATCCACAAATCAAGGGGCGCCTAATCTAGATCCACAAATCATGGTGAATCCTTTCCTTCATCTCATTGCCGCCCAAACCAACTTGGAAGGAATTCAAATTCAAGTCAACTCTCCACCCATGCGACATCAACACAAGGAAGAAAGCAAATTCGAAATTCAAATGCTTTCCTTTGAAGACTCTCCAAAGAAGACAACAATATCAGCCCATTAATTGCATTAATTGCCTTGTAATTAATTTCGAAATCTCCCACTTATTGTAACATCCTACATACTTAACCCCAAACTAGTAACACCATCACAAAAGTAATAGGATGTTTCATATAAGATCGATCAAATGCTAGGTAAAACCGAGTTCAAGAAAAACACGATCTGAAAATTTTCATAATTCTTTACATATAAATATCCTCAAAACACAAATCTCATAAATCACATAAAGGTACCTGCCACCACGCAATACGTGCACTAAACATATGCACGTTACAGTTGTATCAAAACCGATTGTAAAAATACACATCAACTTCAATTTCAAAACAAATCCACAAAATCGATTTTATAAACTAATACCCAAAACACCGAAACCAGGCCGAAGCCCGCGGTGACACAAAAATCCAACTCAATTGATTGCCACCATCTGGCAACACAAATTCACATAGTTCACACTGTTCACATCACATGGTTCACATAGTTCATATAAATCATAAGGTTTAGCCACAACCGGCATCATAAGCATAAACACATTAAGCATAATTCACAGCATCCATATAATGCTAACTGCGCCCCTGCTCTACACCTGAAAATAGTGAGGGGTGAGCTACACAGCCCAGTGAGTGGATAGTCTAATTGACCATCCATAACATACTCTCAAAAACATATGCAGATTATTTTAAAAATCTTTAACAGGATATCATGTCAACACATAATAACAAATTCAATGCAAAAGTCATATAAGCAGTCAAATATACACACCAACATATAATAACCTCAAGTTCTGGAATTATACTCTAAACCAACCGAACACACATATTCTAAACCAACTAAACATACCAACACATTTTTAACCTAGTTGTCCAGCATATTCACAAAGTGACCAATATGGTCTAACCCGGCTTGGCCAAAGCACTGGGAGCTGCAAATCACATGCAACACAAACATGGACAGTGAATAGAATCAAGAGGTGGCCCCCGCCTGGTCAAGACGTGGCACGTTGGTCTATCACGCCATAACATAAAACGAGAATGAAGACATCAAGAGGTGGCCCCTGTCTGATCAGGACATGGCACTTTGGGTCTTATATCATTCCCAACACATAAAACGAGAATGATGACATCAAGAGGTGGCCCCTGTCTGATCAAGACATGGCACTTTGGGTCTTATATCATTCCCAACACATAAAAGAGTAATGACATCAAGAGGTGGCCCCTGTCTGACCAAGACATGGCACTTTGGGTCAAAACCCGTTCTCCCAAAAGGTTACTACTGGACAACAGACATATCTTATTTCATATTTCACAAAGGTGGACATATTTCACAAAGGTGGACTCCTAAGTGTAAACTAGACTCTAGGATAGTCATCACACAAATCATGTCGGGCAGGCTGAACATCAACCCCCATCACAATAATCATAATAGGCAGGCTGATCATCAACCCCCTCACATATCACAATACAGGGTTGAAATTCAAACCCTTAACATATCACATAAGGACTATCCCCTTGAGTTCATAGTTACACCTAGCCTTAGTCCTAACCATCACATAACCACCTAATTTTCCAAATTCACATAATCCATAATTTTCCAAATTCACAAAACCCATCACATAACATAGAAAATCACATAACATAGTGTAGTCCTTAAATTTCAGGCTGGTCAGTTCAGTGTAGTTTTGCTAAATTATCACCCAATGTTCTCAAACATGAATACATGGTCTTAATTAAATAAACATGAGTTTTATAACATAACATTGCATTCATAAAATTAAATCATCACCCAATGTCCTCAAGCATTCATAAAATTACATAAAACTAAACCATATGTCCATATAATTTTACACATTATTCCATGTAACTACAAACATCAAAATTCAGTTTTCACAAACAATTAACATAAATTTCATACTAATAAAGCACTGATTTAATATTACCAAAATCATACCAAAATCACTGATTTAATATTACCAAAATCACATACAATAAGTACCCTAAATTCGGTTTTCATGGAAACATGCCTCACATTCGGTTTTCATGAAAAATCCCCTAAACTATGTTTTCATGGAGAATTATCAAGATTCAATTCACATGTAAACATGTTAACCACAATATCAAAATTAAAATCAAGTTTCGGTTTTTCAGAAATAAATAGCACAAATTCGCTTCTTAGCATGATAAAACTTTCCAACTTAAATTAAACCCCTAGTTAACAAAAATCTCATGAAGACATATCCTTAAATTCGATTTTCCATAACAAACATACCATTGTAACTTTCGGTTTATAACAAAAATAAGACTTGAATTTTCGGTTTTTACATTACAAATTTCTAATCCATCTAAAGCATCAAATAACACAACCTAATTGATAGGAATCAAAAAGACACACCACTCACCTTGAAACTTAGGTTAAAATCCCCTCAACAAAATTGTTCAAAGCCTTTGAAATTCTTCTAGGAAGACGCCAAAGAAACTCCACCACCCACTCAAGAATTTCGGCCAAGGGAAGAAGATGAAGGAAGAACACCAAAAATCGTCTCCAAGCTTTCCAAGAGTCGCCAATTTCTTCCAAGCCGCCACCTTAATTTTCTCAAGACTCCAAAATCGCCAATAATCTCACCCTAGTCGAATTTACCACTTAAACTTTGGGTTTCTAAATTTTAAACCCTTCAACCCATTAATTCCAATAGGTTTAACCCACTTAACTAATAATTTCGAATTTTCAAACCCAATTAGCTAATTCGAATTTTTATTCCAATATCCCATAGTTAACCAATTAATTTAATTAACTTATCCAATAACCAATTACTTAACCGAAAATCCAATAAGGATTTAAGTTAACATCCAATAAGGATTAAATTAATTAACCAATAAGGTCTAATTAATTAACCAATAAGTTCTAATTAATTAACTCACAATTTACAACCATAAATCCTAATTAATTTAACATGAACAACCAATAATAATTTATCATAAAATATCAGCCAACAAACAAATAAATACTCTCTAATTAATTTACAATAAATTAACAACCAAATAACCTCAAATCAATTAATTACAAATTAACAATCAATAAGCCAATTAATTAGCACCCAACAATTTTATTTAAATCATAATACAATATCACAGCTAATGATTTTATTTAAATCCAAATAATTTATCATAATTTATCATAGAAAATAATGCCTACCAGAACTTAAGATCCTTGGATCTTACACTTATGTAAGGGGCGCAAGGGGCCAATGACCACCTTGCCCTCAGCTTATCCTCATCCCTAGCCACCTATAAATATGTCCCCATCGCATCATGTGCATTAAGCATTGTTGAAATAAAATTGTTGACTAGTTTCCTAGCCAAAGAAAGGTGCTTGTGTCGCCTACTTCTTCTCCTTAGGGTGCTTGTGTCGCCCAAACCCCCTCATCTTCCCCCCTACTTCTCCAAGAGCCGAGACTCCTCTCCTCTTCTCTTCCTCATCACTTCATCCAAGTCAAACCGAGAGCATTCAACATCAAAGCAAGAACACAACTCAAGTGGCGCATAGAACATGGAAGCATCCTTTGATCTCTTCAAGACCATTCTATAAGTTAAGTGTTCTAACCTCTTGTGTTCTCTTTTCATATTATCTAAGAGCATCTTACTACACTTCCCTCGGATTTGTAGGAGTTGGCGCAAGGAAAGGAGCTTGGCGCATCCCTCTTCCCCTTTTCTTTCCCCCCTCTTAGTTAGTCCAATATTAGTGTTAGCAAGAGAATTTGGAGGACTATGCTCCCTCTTGACATTTGATTGTGTAGTTATTTTAATCTGCTTTATAACTCACCCACGCCTGTGTGGGATTGCTGATTGCCCTGTGTGTAACCTACACCTTCCATCAGAGTAGGACCGGTGAAGAACGGGAAGGACGGTCCTTCTATGCTCAAGGGCCGCACTGTAAGTCTTCTTTCATTTATTGTCATTTACTTTGAAGCAAGTAGCATTTTCTTTCTTGCAAGTAGTTTAATTCGGTTTTCTTATTTAAAAACTACAAAAACATTATTTTCAAACCTCGTTAGTATAAGTCGGTTTTTCTACTTTACAAAACTACAAAAAAACTATTTTTCGAAAATCGTTGTTTGCATGCTTTGTGAATCACCCCTACATCATCTTGGTATCAGAGCTTAGGCTCCTAGATTAGAAATTTCAAGCCTTCAAACTTATTTTCTAACTTCTAGGCGATTTTTGGAACTAGGTTATTTGAGACAAAGGATTTTCATAATTGGCTACTAGCTCTATTATTATTTTCTCTATAAAAATCCTTTTTCAAAAATCAAACATGCAGACTAGATCTAAGGCTCAAAGCTCCCAACCCATAACTTTGGAAACCTTAGCTGAAATGATTGCAGCCTTAAACCATAGGATAGACGATGTGGACACAAATCTACACCAACTCAATGATAAGGTGCAAGAGATAGAAGAGTCTAATAGGACTAGATCTCATAGCCAACCCCCAAGTGAGCATCACTCTAGGGAACCTGTGCAAAGGCAGCAAACCCCAAGGAACAATCCTAGGAACACTCCCCAAGGCTTTGATTGGGAAGGACACCCTGTCCAAAATCATCACAACCCTCGACCTAGGGATGACTATGCCCATGTTGTGAAGCTTAACCCGCCCACTTTTAATGGATCCCTTGATCCTAGAGTTTACCTAGACTGGGCAACCAAACTCGAGCAATACTTCGAATGGAGTATGATGCCCGAGCACTCTAAGGTTAGGTTCACCAAATGCCTGCTTGAAGGTTCTGCTAGACTCTACTGGAGTAATGTAGAAAGAAGCCTACAAAGGTCTAGACAACCCCCCATTACAAGATGGGAAGAGATGAACACTAGACTGAGAGAAAAGTATGTTCCCCTGAACTTTCATAGTAAGCTTCTTGACCAAACTAGTGGTCTTACCCAAGGAAACTCAACCGTAGAAGAATATATGGTAGAGTTTGATGAACTGTTATTGAGGAGTGAAATGGACGAAACCCCGATGTTTACCCTGAGTAGGTTCAAGAATGGTCTCAAACCAGAAATTAAGAGAGGACTTGCCTTTTACCAAATAGATACCATAGAGGAAGCTTACCAAAGAGCCCTTGAAGTTCAACAGCAACTTAAGATTAGAAAGGAAGCTCTGACCTCTAAACCAACCTATAGGCCCTCTCCTAGTAGTTCACACCCTAACTCCTCAACCCCTAAATCCAAGCCAAACCAAACCACAGTTGTCTGCCATAACTGTAAACAACCAGGTCACCTCATAAGGGACTGTCCTAGAAAGATAATGGTTATGACTGAGGAACATGTAGAACCAGAAGTAGAAACTGAGGAAAACTTAGATCAAGACCCTAACTGCTGTAATGTTGAAATTAATGACTGTGGTAGTGAAGAGGATTTTTTCCTCAACACTCTGGGAGTAGTCAGGTGCACCCTGATCAACCCCACCCCTACTGAAGACTGGCGAAGAACCAGCATCTTCCACACTTACTCAAAATGCCATGGTCACATGTGCAAAGTAGTAATTGATGGAGGGAGCAGTTTGAATGCCGTCTCTCAAGTAGCAGTCACTAAACTCAACCTTAAGGCAGAACCTCACCCTAAGCCTTATAGTATTTCCTGGGTCAACCAGACTAGCGTTCCTGTCTCCCATAGGTGCCTTGTCCCACTCACTTTTGGTGCCTACCAAGGATCAATTTGGTGTGACGTCATCACAATGGATGTCGCCCAGATTCTCCTAGGCCGTCCTTGGATTTTTGACATGGATGTTGTCCACTACGGTAGGACAAACACTTATGTCTTCAATCACAATGGACAGAAAATTAGGCTTAAGCCATCCTTACCTAAGGAACTTAGAGCCTCCACTAGCAAAGGTAGGATAGAAGAACCCAAACAACCAAAGCCAACCATCCAACTTATCCAACCCCAAACCTTTGCTAAGGAATGCCTAGAAGACCAACCTCTCTATACCCTTATCATTAAGGAGACCACCCCTGAAACTGAAACCAAAACCCCTCCTGAGGTAGAAAGTATCCTAGAAGACTATAGTGAACTTATCCCAGAAGACTTACCCAATGGTCTACCACCACTTAGGGATATCCAGCATGTTATAGATCTTGTCCCTGGATCCACTTTACCCAACCTCCCTCATTATAGGATGAACCCTACTGAGCACACTGAACTTAAGAGACAGGTAGATGATCTCTTAGTCAAGGGTTATATTAGGGAAAGTCTTAGTCCATGTGCTGTTCCAGCCCTCTTGACTCCCAAGAAGGATGGCAGCTGGCGCATGTGCATAGACTGCCGTGCCATCAATAAGATAACTGTAAAGTACAGATTCCCTATTCCTAGGCTGGATGATATGTTAGACATGTTAGTTGGGTCTAGATGGTTCACCAAACTTGATCTTAGGAGTGGATACCACCAAGTTAGAGTTAGAGAAGGGGATGAATGGAAAACCGCTTTCAAAACGAAAGATGGTTTATTTGAGTGGTTAGTGATGCCCTTTGGCTTAACTAACGCCCCTTCTACTTTTATGAGGCTTATGACACAGGTCCTGAAACCTTACATAGGTAGATTCCTAGTTGTTTATTTCGATGATATATTAATCTTTAGCAAAACTAAGGAAGCTCACCTAGATCATCTCAGGAAAACCCTTGAACTACTTAGGAAAGAGAAGCTTTATGTTAACCTAAAGAAATGTTCTTTCCTCTCTAGCAGTGTTGTCTTTCTAGGGTTTATAGTGTCTGAGCAGGGCCTTCAAGCTGACCCCTCTAAGGTCCAAGCTATCCTAGACTGGCCCGAACCCAAAACTTTAACTGAAGTTAGGAGCTTCCATGGCTTAGCTACCTTCTACCGAAGGTTTATTAGAAACTTCAGTACTATTGTTGCCCCTATCACCAATTGCTTGAAACTAGGTGATTTTACTTGGACTAAACCTGCTAGCCGAGCCTTTAGTGAACTTAAAGTAAGGATGACCACAGCCCCAGTCCTCAGACTCCCTGACTTCAGCAAAGTCTTCGAGGTTGACTGTGATGCCTCTGGGATTGGCATAGGAGGGACCCTCAGTCAAGAAGGTCACCCTGTTGCCTTTTTCAGTGAAAAACTCAATGAGGCAAAACAGAAATATTCAACTTATGACAAGGAATTTTATGCTGTAGTTCAATCTCTTAGATATTGGAGGCACTACTTGATTCATAATGAGTTTATCCTTAATAGTGACCACCAGGCTTTGTCATACCTTAGTGCTCAAAAGAAGTTGAATTTTAGGCATGCCAAATGGGTAGAGTATATCCAGCAGTACACCTTTGTCCTAAAACACAAATCAGGAAAGGAAAACAAAGTAGCTGATGCTTTAAGTAGGGTTACTTTACTTATGCAAACTTTACATGTTCAAGTTACTGGCTTTGAAAATATGAAAACTGCATATCTTGATTGTCCTGATTTTGCTTCTATACATGCTGAACTTAGTGTTGACCCCCTAAGTCATCCTTTGTACACCCTTAGGGATGGGTTCTTATTTCTTGGACCTATACTTTGTGTCCCTAAGACCTCAATTCGAGAATTCCTTATTTGGGAATTACACGGAGGAGGGTCTGCAGGTCACCATGGTCGGGATAAAACCCAAACCTTGGTTGAGGAGAGGTTTTATTGGCCGAACCTCAACAGGGATGTTGCTAAGGTGGTTAGCCACTGTAGGACATGCCAAGTAACTAAGACCCATAAGCATAGTGCTGGACTCTACACCCCGCTACCCATTCCCCAAGCCCCATGGCAAGACTTGAGCATGGACTTTATCCTAGGGCTGCCCAGAACATCTAGCAAGCATGACTCCATCTTTGTAGTAGTAGATAGATTCACTAAGATGGCCCATTTCATCCCTTGCTATAAAACTTCTGATGCCTCTCACATAGCCAAGCTATTCTTTAAAGAAGTTGTTAGGCTACATGGTACCCCCCTTACCATAGTTTCTGATAGGGACACCCGATTTGTCAGTTATTTCTGGAAGACCTTGTGGACCTTACTAGGTACCAAACTGAAATTCTCTACAGCCTATCATCCCCAAACGGATGGTCAGACTGAAGTGGTCAACCGATCACTAGGGAACATCCTTAGAAGCCTTGTAGGTGAACACCCCGGCACTTGGGACAAACTCTTGCCCACCGCCGAGTTCTCCTACAATAGTGTTGTCAATAGGACTACAGGTCTCTCCCCCTTTCAGGCAAACTTAGGGTATCAGCCTAAGAAACCTATTGATCTGATTGCCTTACCCAAGAGTTTAAAGCCTTCTTTATCAGCTCGTGATTATGCTTTCAATATTTCGCAAATGCACCATGAGATTCTTAGAAAAATTCTAGACTCTACTATTTCATATTGCGAAGCTGCTAACAAGAAACGCCGAGAAAGGTTATTCAATGTAGGCGATCAGGTGATTTTGCGAGTCCGCGAGGAGCGTATCCAAGGACACGGACGCAAGCTGGATGCAAAGGGATTGGGACCCTTCACCATCGTGGGCAAGATCAACAACAATGCATACGTGCTTGATCTGCCTCCAGATTTGGGGATCCCCACCACTGTTAACGTGGAGGATCTCACGGCATACAAGGAGCCTCTCTCACTCAAAGAACCAGAGGCCCCCTTCGATCCAGAGATAGTGGATATCCTTGAGGACCAGACCCGACTCACCCCTGACGAGGTACAACTGTTTTACCGCGTTAAGTTCTCTAACGGTGAGGAGGCATGGCTCCCCGAGGCAGAGCTAGCCCTGGCTGCTCCAGATTTGCTCCAAGGATTCAAGGATAATTCTCCTGAGGAGAATTTTTCCAACCCGGGGAGAATTGATGGAGGGCCTAACACAGCTCCTAGAAGATCCACTAGGGCTCGGAGGAAGCCCATCAGGTATGGCTTCACTTAGAGTCCACTTTCCTTTTTAGTACTTTCCATATTTGCATTGCATGGCATGATAGGTTAGTTCCACCCAAAAGTCTACCATGTAGTTTATTTTTATGAATGTTGTTGGTAGGTTGTGCATTGTAATATCATGGTAGGTTAGTGCATGTAGTTGGACACATTTAAAGATGGCTCAAGGGATACAAGCTAGCTAGCTCACTCTACTCCATGGAGCTAGTTCCCATTTTGGAAGGTTCACTTCAAACTAGCTCAAAGGGGACTTCCAACTCAACTCCACTTCAAAGCCCCACTTCAAGGCCCTTTCCAATTGAAGAAGATACCAAACCCATGGATTCATTTGCGCCACCCTCAAGCAACAAATGAATGCAAAGGCTCAATCTAGATCCATCAATCAAGGGGCGCCACTCTAGATCCACAAATCAAGGGGCGCCTAATCTAGATCCACAAATCATGGTGAATCCTTTCCTTCATCTCATTGCCGCCCAAACCAACTTGGAAGGAATTCAAATTCAAGTCAACTCTCCACCCATGCGACATCAACACAAGGAAGAAAGCAAATTCGAAATTCAAATGCTTTCCTTTGAAGACTCTCCAAAGAAGACAACAATATCAGCCCATTAATTGCATTAATTGCCTTGTAATTAATTTCGAAATCTCCCACTTATGTAAGGGGCGCAAGGGGCCAATGACCACCTTGCCCTCACCTTATCCTCATCCCTAGCCACCTATAAATATGTCCCCATCGCATCATGTGCATTAAGCATTGTTGAAATAAAATTGTTGACTAGTTTCCTAGCCAAAGAAAGGTGCTTGTGTCGCCTAGGTGCTTGTGTCGCCTACTTCTTCTCCTTAGGGTGCTTGTGTCGCCCAAACCCCCTCATCTTCCCCCCTACTTCTCCAAGAGCCGAGACTCCTCTCCTCTTCTCTTCCTCATCACTTCATCCAAGTCAAACCGAGAGCATTCAACATCAAAGCAAGAACACAACTCAAGTGGCGCATAGAACATGGAAGCATCCTTTGATCTCTTCAAGACCATTCTATAAGTTAAGTGTTCTAACCTCTTGTGTTCTCTTTTCATATTATCTAAGAGCATCTTACTACACTTCCCTCGGATTTGTAGGAGTTGGCGCAAGGAAAGGAGCTTGGCGCATCCCTCTTCCCCTTTTCTTTCCCCCCTCTTAGTTAGTCCAATATTAGTGTTAGCAAGAGAATTTGGAGGACTATGCTCCCTCTTGACATTTGATTGTGTAGTTATTTTAATCTGCTTTATAACTCACCCACGCCTGTGTGGGATTGCTGATTGCCCTGTGTGTAACCTACACCTTCCATCAGAGTAGGACCGGTGAAGAACGGGAAGGACGGTCCTTCTATGCTCAAGGGCCGCACTGTAAGTCTTCTTTCATTTATTGTCATTTACTTTGAAGCAAGTAGCATTTTCTTTCTTGCAAGTAGTTTAATTCGGTTTTCTTATTTAAAAACTACAAAAACATTATTTTCAAACCTCGTTAGTATAAGTCGGTTTTTCTACTTTACAAAACTACAAAAAAACTATTTTTCGAAAATCGTTGTTTGCATGCTTTGTGAATCACCCCTACATCAGGAAGAGTTTCAAACAGTCAACTGTTGCTGATTCCACAACAGAAGCCGAGTATGTTGTAGCCTCGGAAGCATCCAAGGAGGCAGTGTGGATTCGTAAGTTCATTCAGGAACTTGGTGTCGTTCCTTCGAGTGCAGATCCTTTGGTTATCTTTTGTGATAACACTAGAGCTATAGCACAAGCAAAGGAACCACGGTCGCACCAGAAGTCCAAGCACATACAGACACGGTTTCACTTGATCAGGGAGATCATTGATCGTGGCGAGATCAAAGTCTGCAAGGTTCATATAGATGACAATCTGGCTGACCCGCTTACCAAGCCTCTGGCGCAGCAGAAGCATGAGAAGCACTGTAATAACATGGGTTTGAGATTTCTCAACCATTAGATTAAGTGCAAGTGGGAGATTGTTGGGGTATGCCCTTAAGGCTAATGTTTGAGGCCTTGGGATTGTAACAGTATCATGTATAAACTCTTAAGTTTATAAAGGCAATGGTTATTATTCAGGTTGTTACATCATCTGCTGCAATGTGTGTTCTTCTGAATAATGTCTCAAAAGCTGTTCAGCTAGGCTGACATGCTATGTTGTCCTTAGTCGAGATATCTTGGTGAACATGAGACAGCCTTGATATGATTGAGACTAATATGTGCTCTAATCTTATAGGATGCTTCGAGCATGGAATAAGATGTAGACTCATGGGTACATTGGATGTACTAGACAGACCCTACTAGGATATTCAATTGCTTGTCACAATGTGAATAATCCTTGATTGCAACAAGTGGCACATGTCCTCTGACTTGAGATCACTTGTGTTTCTAAATGATGATTGTCATTGTTTTGAGGTAGTTCAATATCATTTGAAACATAATGGTTATAAACTATCTTGGATAATGATCATGAGTCAGGTTAGGGCACTAGTGATAGATACAGGATTGCCGTCTCCTTGTTTAAGGAGTGTGATGTTCTAAAGGGCCCCCCCTGAATGAGATGATTGAGAAAGTGTATGGCCATACCCAGGTGACTATGATCATCTGATCTAATCATGCTCATCATATTGGAGCTACAGGCTTGACACGCTTGTCCAATAAGAACATCCAGTGGCAAAGGAAATATGTATGCCTTGTGAATGGATTCACACTTGTGCTGTGGTTTGGGTGTAGTCTTGGAAGACTCTTTCCTTTATATCGGGAGACAGTGATGTGTTGCTAGATACCCCTCACTGATCGTGATAACGAAAGTTATCGTTACCGACATTTAAAGGAAACCCTCAGGGTCGCACAATTTGATGATATGGCTTACTTGAGTCAGATCGTGTGGACTGAATTGTTTGGGTTCAGTTTGAAGTGATTTAATCTCTGATTATAAGTGAGATCTGGTCTGATCATGTTTGATTGATTAGGGCTTGAGATCGGTAAGCTTTGATCGAGAGAGTTGATGCTAGATCGGTGAGATCAGGAGCATCATGAAATGAACGGTTAGATCTTGAACCTTTAGGGTTTATTGTGATCTAGACCATATGGCTTGGGTTAATTGGTCTTGGACCAAACCGACATTGAACCGGCTCATGAATGAGCGCATGGTTCATGGGAGATGAGTTAAGCACTTGGTTCACTTAAGGGTGAACGCTTGAGCCTTGACTACTTTCCATTTTGGGAATTCGGTTTCCAAATGGAATGTATGTAACACCTCCACATTAGTGTGGGAGGTTAACTCTCTCGCCGATCTCTCTCTTGTGAGGGCTTCTCCATTTTTCAGTGGTGTGAAGACTTGACGAAAAGAGGGGAGAAGGAAGTCTCGGCCAAGCTTGATCTCTCATCATCCTCACGCGACAAGGACCCTTTGAAGCACTTTGCTAGCACAAAGGATTCAAAGGAGCAAGCCATCTTCATTTGTTGTGTGCGTCACCTTTGGAGAAGGAGCACTTGCGTCTTTGCTTCCAAGGCACCATCCAATTCGATGGCATTGGTATGATCTCCTTCTTGATCTAATCAATCTATCAAAGTTGATCATATGAGCATATAAGCGATTGTGTTGTTGAAACCCTAGCAAAATTGCATGCGCCCCCTGAATTAGGGTTTCATCTGCTTGCGCTCCCCCTTAAAGGGGACTCTTCAACTGCATGTGGAGTTCACATTTGTTCAAATGTACAGGAACTCAAGAGAAGAAGACAGGTGGGACAACATGAGGTGGACCAACGAGTTGGAAACGGGGCACGGGTTGCTGCTGTTGCTGTAGGGGATTATTACATCTCATTACCATCTGGCATTGTATTAGAATTAAAAAAATTGTTACTTTGTACCCAGTATTACCAAAATATTATCTCTATTCCTGCTCTTGTCAGGAAAGGGTTTTCCTTTGAATGCAAGATTTCAAAGTGTTATCTTACTCTTGATAATATTGTTTATGCTACTGGTTCAATTAACAATGGGTTATTCATGTTGGACATGGAATATTCTATACAAAACATTGATAATAAGAAAGCCAAGTATGCTGATGACAGCACCTTGCTATGGCATAGTCGTTTTGGCCATATTAACAAGAAGCGCATTAAGCGGTTGCATGATCATGGACTGCTGGGATCTTTCTCCTATGAGGAGATTGATACATGCAAAGCTTGTTTAATGGGTAAAATGACGAAGTCTCCCTTTCCTAATAAAGGTCAAAGGGCTTCAGGTTTACTTGACCTTATACACACTGATGTGTGTGGGCCGTTTAGTAAACATGCCAGAGGTGGCTATTCGTACTTCATTACCTTTACTGATGATTTCAGTAGATATGGGTATGTCTATCTGATGAGACATAAGAGTGAATCTTTTGACAAGTTCAAAGAGTTCAAGAATGAAGTACAGAATCAGCTAGGCCGAAATATCAAGGCACTTCGTTCTGATCGAGGTGGGGAATACTTGAGTCATGCGTTTACTGACTATCTAAAAGAGTGTGGGATTATCTCACAGCTCACTCCGCCAGGAACACCGCAATGGAATGGTGTGTCCGAGAGGAGAAATAGAATGTTACTAGACATGGTTCGTTCTATGATGAGTTAGGCTACTCTACCTTACTCCTTTTGGGGATTTGCACTGGAAACAGCTGCAAAGGTACTAAACCGAGTGCCATCCAAGGCAGTTTCAAAGACTCCATATGAATTATGGTATGGGAAACAGCCGAGCTTGACATTTATTAAGATCTGGGGTTGCGAGGCTTATGTCAAAAAGCTCGCCTCTGGGAAACTGGAGAGCAGATCTGAGAAATGTATCTTTGTTGGATACCCTAAGGAAACTAAGGGTTATTATTTCTACGATCCCAAGGAGAACAAGGTATTTGTTGCTCGGACGGCAATTTTTCTTGAGAAGGAGTTTCTTCTGCAAGAAGCCAGTGGGAGAGAAATAAAGCTGGATGAGAATCCAGAGGAAGGACAAAGTAGTCAAGCAGAGTTGGATGAGCCTGAGCCGGTAGAACAGGTTACTGAACAACCTGAGGCTCAGATATCACGGGAACCGCGTAGATCGGGAAGGATCCGTCGACAGCCTGAGCGCTATGACGGAGTCTACATCATTGATAATGATGAACCCCTCACTTATGCGGATGCGGTCAGTGGACCGGAGTCAGCTAGGTGGCTTGAAGCTATGCGAGCCGAGATAGACTCCATGTCAGATAACCAAGTCTGGTATTTGGTTGATCCGCCTCCGGGAGTAATCCCTATAGGCTGTAAATGGATCTTCAAGAAGAAGATTGACATGGATGGTAACGTGGTTACCTATAAAGGCAGGCTAGTTGCGAAAGGTTTCAAACAAATCTACGGGATAGATTATGATGAAACTTTCTCTCCTGTAGCCATGTTCAAGTCTATTCGGATTCTTTTCGCGATAGCAGCATATTACGATTATGAGATCTGGCAAATGGATGTGAAGACCGCTTTCCTTAATGGAAAACTGGATGAGGATGTGTATATGACACAACCTGAAGGTTTCACTAATCCATTAGATCGTCATAAAATATGCAAATTAAAGAAGTCCATTTATGGACTTAAGCAAGCATCTAGAAGCTGGAATATTCGTTTTGATGAATCAATCAGTGAATTTGGTTTCATCAAGAATGAGGATGACCCGTGTGTATATAAGAGGTTTAGTGGGAGCGTGATTACTTTCTTAGTCCTCTACGTCGATGATATCTTAATCATTGGAAACGATATTCCTGAAATGCATGCTGTTAAAGCATGGCTAAGGAAATGTTTCCAGATGAAAGATTTAGGAGAAGCAGCCTATGTATTAGGTGTGAAGATCTACAGGGATAGATCTAAGAGGCTTCTCGGGCTGTGCCAGAGTACTTACATCGATAAAGTCCTGGAGAGATTCCATTTAGAGAATTCTAAAAGAGGATATCTTCCAGTCAGACATGGTCTGAATCTTTCGAAAAGTCAGTGTCCACAAACACAGACTGAGAAAGATGAAATGGACAATACGCCTTATGCTTCGGCTATTGGGTCCATAATGTATGCGATGTTGTGTACTCGCTCAGACGTAGCTTACGGGTTAAGCGTGACCAGTCGATTCCAAAGTAATCCAGGTCAGGCACACTGGATTGCAGTCAAGAACATTTTGAAATATCTTCGGAGGACCAAAGATATGTTCTTGATATATGGTGGTCAGGAAGAACTCAGTATTGAAGGATATACTGACGCTTCGTTCCAATCGGACCAGGATGATTTCCGATCGCAATCAGGCTATGTTTTTAGCTTGAATGGTGGAGCAGTGGTGTGGAAAAGTTTCAAACAGTCTACTGTTGCTGATTCCACAATAGAAGCCGAGTATGTTGCAGCCTCAGAAGCATCCAAGGAGGCAGTGTGGATTCGTAAGTTCATTAAGGAACTTGGTGTCGTTCCTTCGAGTGCAGATCCTTTGGTTATCTTCTGTGATAACACTGGAGCAATTGCACAAGCAAAGGAACCACGGTCGCACCAGAAGTCCAAGCACATACAGAGACGGTTTCACTTGATCCGGGAGATCATTGATCGTGGCGAGATCAAAATTTGCAAGGTTCATACAGATGACAATCTGGCTGACCCGCTTACCAAGCCTCTGGCGCAGCAGAAGCATGAGCAGCACTGTAATAATATGGGTTTGAGATTTCTCAACCATTAGATTAAGTGCAAGTGGGAGATTGTTGGGGTATGCCCTTAAAGGCTAATGTTTGAGGCCTTGGGATTGTATCAGTATCATGTATATAAACTCTTATGTTTATAAAGGCAATGGTTGTTATTCAGTATGTTACATTGTCTGCTGCAATAAGTGTGCTTCTGAATAATGTCTCAATGCTGTTCAGCTAGGCTGACATGCTGTAATGTCCTTAGTCGAGATATCTTGGTGAACATGAGACAGCCTTGATATGATTGAGACTAATATGTGTTCTAATCTTATAGGATGCTTCGAGCATGGAATAAGATGTAGACTCATGGGTACATTGGATGTACTGGACAGACCCTACTAGGATATTCAATTGCTTGTCACAATGTGAATAATCCTTGTTTGCATCAAGTGGCACATGTCCTCTGACTTGAGATCACTTGTGTTTCTAAATGAAGATTGTCATTGTTTTGAGGTAGTTCGATATCATTTGAAACATAATGGTTATAGATTATCTTGGATAATGATCATGAGTCAGGTTAGGACACTAGTGATAGATATAGGATTGCCGTCTCCTTGTTTAAGGAGTGCGATGTTCTAAAGGGGCCCCCCCTAAATGAGATGATTGAGAAAGTGTATGGCCATACCCAGGTGACTATGTTCATCTGATCTAATCATGCTCATCATATTGGAGCTACAGGCTTGACACGCTTGTCCAACAAGAACATCCAGTGGCAAAGGAAACATGTATGCCTAGTGAAGTGGATTCACACTTGTGCTATGGTTTGGGAGTAGTCTTGGAAGACTCTTTCCTTTATATCGGGAGACAGTGATGTGTTGCTAGATACCCCTCACTGATCGTGATAATGTAAGTTATCGTTACCGACATTTAAAGGAAACCCTCAGGGTCGCACAATTTGATGATATGGCTTACTTAAGCCTGATCGTGTGGACTGAATTGTTTGGGTTCAGTTTAAAGGAGTTTAAACTCTGATTGTAAGTGAGATCTGGTCTGATCATGTTTGATTGATTAGGACTTAAGATCGGTAAGCTTCGATCGAGAGAGATGATTCTAGATCGGTGAGATCAGGAACATCATGAGATGAACGGTTAGATCTTGAACCATTTGGTTCAGAGAGATCTAGACCATGGGCTGGTTTGGTTTGGTCTTTGGACCGAATTGAATTGAATTGAGTTGGCTTGAACCGGTTCACATATGTGAACGCATGGTTCAAGGCTTGATTGTGTTTGGGCGGTTTTCTTATGAGTGAGCGCATGGCTTCATGACTTTCCATATTTGGAAGTCATGTAACGCCATCTCTTGAAAGCGCCTCAACGATTATGGCCAATTCACTTCAATTGTCGCCTTGGCTTTTGGGTAGAGCTTTCTTGCTTGACGAGAAGGGAGTTCGGCCAAGCATCTCTCTACTTCGACACACAACAAGAAACTTGGGAGATTCTTGCTAGCAAAAGGAACATCCAAGGAGGTAGCCATCTCTCATCTAGTGTGCGTTTTCTTTGGAGGAGTGCTTATTTGCCCTCTTGCTTCCAAGCCGCCTCCTTCATCATGGCTATGGTAAAAGATCTTAACTTGATCTTTGAAATAATAATCAAAGTTGATCATATATATTCATGCAATCGATCTAGTTGAAACCCTAGAAAATTTTCATGCACCCCCTATTAGGGTTTCACCCCCTTTGCGCTCCCCCTTGAAGGGGACTTTCAGCATCAAGAGATGAACGGTTAGATCTTGAACCATTTGGTTCAATGAGATCTGGACCATGGCTTGGGCTGGTTTGATTTGGTTTATCAACCAAAATCAATTGGAACGATTTGGCATGAACCGGTTCACATGGGTGAACGTTTGGTTCAATGCTTGTAGGCGTTTTGGTTGGTTTGTGGGCGCATGGCTTCATGTCTTCTATTTTTGGAATGTCATAATTAGCCACTCCCCTCAACGCCAAATAATGTCTCAACGTTCGCCTCTTCTCATCCCAACGCTTCTCTTTCGGTGTAGAGAGTTTTTGACGAAAGGAGAAGGAAGTTGAGCCTTGCCAAGCTTGATCTCTCATCATCCTCACGCGACAAGGACCCTTTGAAGCGCTTTGCTAGCACAAAGGATTCAAAGGAGCAAGCCATCTTCGTTTGTTGTGTGCGTCACCTTTGGAGAAGGAGCATTTGCGTCTTTGCTTCCAAGGCACCATCCAATCGATGGCATTGGTATGATCTCCTTCTTGATCTAATCAATCTATACAAGTTGATCATATGAGCATATATGCGATCTTGTTGTTGAAACCCTAGCAAATTATCATGCGCCCCCTTAGGGTTTCGCCCCTCCCCTTGTATTAGGGGAGCTTCACTAAGGGTTTCCTTTAAATGTCGGTAACGATAACTTATGTTATCACGATCAGTGAGGGGTATCTAGCAACACATCACTGTCTCCCGATATAAAGGAAAGAGTCTTCCAAGACTACACCCAAACCACAGCACAAGTGTGAACCCAAGTCACTTGACATATATGTTTCCTTTGCCACTGGATGTTCTTATTGGACAAGTGTGTCAAGCCTGTAAATCCAATATGATGAGAATGATTAGATCAGATGAACATAGTCATCTGGGTATGGCCATACACTTTCTCAATCATCTCATCCAAGGGGGGCCCCATTAGAACATCACACTGTAACATCCCTCAGAATCACACCCCACACGCATACAAGTAAAATACGGGGTTTCAAAAATTTTTACTCTTCCATTAAAACACAAGAAGAAAGCGGCATCGAAGGACATTACTACGGAACTGAAAACCGCACAGAACTGAATAGGATCGATTTACTAGGAAATAGAAATCTGGAAATCCAGAAGAAAACAAAATCCGGCAGCAAGTATAATAATTTACTGCTGCACAGACACGCATATCCTGGAATAAAACAGATGTCCACACTACACATATGTGGAAAACACAAATTCAGATATATTGCGGAATAAGAACAATAACTCTCAAATCGGACATTTCAGAATAAGAATAATTTCAAATCTCACGAATCCAAAACTCGTATCTAACAATTAAAACGAGACAACTATAATATAATATCCTGAAAACAGGCATAAGCCCTCAGGAGATAAAACGTATCATATAATTAAGTTAGGCACGCAGGCCTGACAGATTTTTTAGAAGACAACTCTTAGAAACTAAATAAAACATTAGCATCATAGTAAATTCGTGAATTAGCTATAGCGATCACTGTCCCAATGTCTCACCTGAAAATATTTAAACAATAGGGGTGAGCTAAAAAGCTCAGTGAGTAAAAGACACTAAAAACCATCCATAGTACACATCAAAAATATCATGCATAAGTTGAAATACATTTTTGTAACAGATAAGATAAATCAACTTAACATGCACACTCATATCAGAAACAAAACATAATCAAATACAGATACTTATAACATTAGGCATCAAGCATGAAGTAGGATATAAGTATACCAACCCCTCCCTACTAAACACACTGCCTAACACATCTATAATACAGATCGAAACAAAACTACAGAAATCAGAACTGACAGACAGAAAATCAGAATTTTCAGAATCCAAACGGATAGTCTACATCGGAAACAGAAAGGCCACAGAAGGCCTGATGACCACAGAAGGTCTGACCCCACCTCTGCCGAGGATGAGACATGCATGCATATCAGAAACAGAATGGTAGAGGAGGTATCAGTGGGTGGCCCCCGTCTTGTCAGGACGTGGCACTCTGGCCTCCAAAACCCAGAACAGAATGGTAGAGGAGGTATCAGTGGGTGGCCCCCGTCTTGTCAGGACGTGGCACTCTGGTCTCCAATACCCAGAACAGAATGGTAGAGGAGGTATCAGTGGGTGGCCCCCGTCTTGTCAGGACGTGGCACTCTGGTCTCCAATGAAAGTCCCCAAGAGGGGCGGTGAAACCCTAATAGGCGCATATGGAATTCAGCGGAAGGGGTTTCTAGGGATCGAATGCATCTTATATAATCAACATTAAATCTTTTGTATGCAAGAAAGAAATCATACCGATGCCATTTCTAGATGGCATCTTGGAAGCAGAAAGCGAAATGGCTTTCCTCCAGAGATGACGCACACAAGATGAGAAAGACTTTCTCCTTGTCGATCTTTGTGCTAGCAAAGCTCTCCAAGTCCCAATCCGTGAAGGGAGATGAGATGACCTGCTTGGCGAAAAACTTCTTCTACTCCTCGTCCGCCTTCACCACACGAGAATACTTCTTGTGACGAAGGGAAGGGGCGAGAGCAAGAATAGGAGAGCGCAAGTGGCGACATGAGACGTGTGAACATGGCTTCTAAAAATAGTAAGCCACTTCTTCATGCGACCATCAACCTTTCCCAATCGCAAAATTGTTCTCTATTTGAACCAAGCGCTCTTTAATGAGCCGGTTCAATTTTGGTTCGGTTTAAGAACCAAGCCAAGCAATCCAGTCTAGATCTAAATTAAACCCTAAGGCTCCAGATCTAACCGTTGATCTCTTGATGCTCTTGATCTCATCGATCTAGCATCCAATCTCTCAATCGAAGCTTACCGATCTCAAGCCCCAATCAATCAAACATGATCAGACCAGATCTCACTTACAATCAGAGATTAAATCCCTTTAAACTGAACTCAAACAATTCAGTCCACACGATCTGACTTAAGTAAGCCATATCATCAAATTGTGCGACCCTAAGGGTTTCCTTTAAATGTCGGTAACGATAACTCACGTTATCACGATCAGTGAGGGGTATCTAGCAACACATCACTGTCTCCCGATATAAAGGAAAGAGTCTTCCAAGACTACACCCAAAAACAGCACAAGTGTGAATCAACTTCACTAGGCATACATATGTCCTTTGCCACTGGATGTTCTTATTGGACAAGCGTGTCAAGCTTGTAACTCCAATATGATGAGCATGATTAGATCAGATGATCACTGTCACCTGGGTATGGCCATACACTTTCTCAATCATCTCATCCAGGGGGGCCCTTAAGAACATCACACTCCTTAAACAAGGAGACGGCAATCCTTTGTCTATCACTAGTGCCCTAACCTGACTCAAGTTCATTATCCAAGATAGTCTATAATCATTATGTTTCAAATGATATTGAACTACCTCAAAACAATGACAATCATCATTTAGAAACACAAGTGATCTCAAGTCAGAGGAAATGTGCCACTTGTCGCAATCAAGGAATATTCACATTGTGACAAACAATTGAATATCCTAATAGGGTCTGTCCAGTACATCCAATGTACCCATGAGTCTACATCTTATTCCATGCTCGAAGCATCCTATAAGATTAGAACACATATTAGTCTCAATCATATCAAGGCTGTCTCATGTTCACCAAGATATCTCGACTAAGGACTTTACTGCATGTCAGCCTAGCTGAACAGCTTTGAGACATTATTCAGAAGTACACTTATTACAGCAGACAAGGTAACAACCTGAATAACAACCATGCCTTTATAAACATAAGAGTTTATTACATGATACTGATACATTCCCAAGGCCTCAAACATTAGGCTTAAGGGCATACCCCAACATCCAATACCCAGAACAGAATGGTAGAGGAGGTATCAGTGGGTGGCCCCCTTCTTGTCAGGACGTGGCACTCTGGTCTCCAATACCCAGAACAGAATGGTAGAGGAGGTATCAGTGGGTGGCCCCCGTCTTGTCAGGACATGGCACTCTAGCCTCCAATACCTATAACGGAACAGAAATAGTGTCTCAAGGGTCGTAGTAGACTATCAGCACCATTACAGCGCCACAGAAGGAGGGTAAGAACACAGAAGAGTGCTACACTTGGGCATAATTTTACAGAACAGATTATACTAAAACGGAGGAGTAGGACCAACCACTACTTAATTCTTACATCATGCCCAAAGTCTGACAAACCAGAAAATGACACACCCCAATATCCAGTCCTTAACAAATTACAATTTGCAGAAAATCAAAGCTGAACAGACTTCATAATTTTTACCATCAACCAGAAGTAATATATGAGTGAATTCCTTAGATTTCATGCAACTATCCTTAATTCATGTCAGACTAGTCTATGTTCTCACAAAGGTTATAACACATTCAAAGTTTTCAGAAAATTCACAACATATAAACAGAACAGAAAATATTCACATAGCAAACAATTAAACATAGAACATAAACTATTCATGAAATAATTTCCTCAAAATTTCTAAAACCGTGAGCTATAAAATTACTGTAAGGGGCGCCAGTTTCAGAACCTTAACAGAACGTACAAATTTCATGTAAATAATTTCAGTCCCCCACTACAGATAATTTTAATTACACGTTCGTGAAGAAAATTGACAAAAGCCCCAAAATTGGCTCGAACCATGATTTTCGAAAATTCCTAAGTTCTTAGTTAAATCCCCAATTTTGTTTTCTCTAAAATTTCTCATCAAGCAAATAAATTTTAGAAGAACTACAGACCACAATTTAAGAGATTAAACCATACAGGCTAAATTTTTCTCACAATGGAATATTCGTCTAACCAAAACATAGCAGATTTATATTGTCAGATTGCAACATATATTTTTGGTCCAATTTCGAACCAAAGCTAGTCAATATTATATTCAAAATGAAGCTCTCTGAATCTAGTTTCCAACAAAACTGGTTTCGCAAAATTTCGAATTGTAGGCAGGAAGATATAAGGGTTCGAACATAGGTGGGTCAGAATTTCAGATTTCAAGAAAACAGATTCATATATCAGAATTACGACATATATTTCAGATCCAATAACTAATCGAAAATAGGCGTTATGGGAGTCAAAATGAAGCTCTTCAAGCCTACGGTCTAATAAAACTGGTTTCATAGGATTTCGAGCTATACCTAGGGAGATACGAGAGTTCGAACACAAAAGGGTCAAGATTCTAGATTTTCAGAAAACAGATTTCGTAAGTTATATAACAATGCCGATTGCAACACGAATATAGTTCAGATGTGGTCGATATTACATAAGAATCAAAGCTGAGCGAATCTAGTTTCATACAAAATTTGTTTCGTGTGATTTGGATCTATAGATCATGAGATATTGAGGTTAAAGCACAGTAAGGTCAGATTGGCGACTATAATTTTCAGCAAGACAAAATTTCTGAATCATCATGCATATTCAGATCCGACCTATAGAATAGAAAAACACAGGATCTACTTGCAGATTTTTGGTTCATACAGATAATTATTGCAAATAGGATTAGACTCCTTAGGATCGAATTACTCACCGAAAATCGCCCACAGAAAAAAAAAACGCCACAACAGAGGGTCAGGGATCTCCAGGAACTTCGTCCACCACCAGTCTGCCACCACCAGCGTCAGAAATTTGCAGGAGGCGCCAAACACAGTAAGGGGCGACAACCACAGGCGGCTAGGGCAAGAAAACAACAAAAATCGTGAGGGAGAGGAGCTCTCACGATATTTCTCTTTTTCTCCCACTCCAAACGGATCCAAGATCCAATAACCCAGTTAACTTAAGTGAAAATCGGTTTTAAGGGCTCACCTGGGCTTAACCACCATGCGCCACTTCAATAACACAGAAATATGCGCCACCATGGTGGAAGGAATTCCAGGAGCAAAGAATCAAGGTTGAGGGTTCGAATCCCCAACCAAAATAATTATTTTTGCCCTGTAGGAAAAATTCCTACACTTAGGCAAAAATCCCAAAATTTTAACAGATAAAAATACAGAAACAGAATTTCTAACCTTAAATCATAATTCAGAAAAATCGAGGGCGTTACATTCCTCCCCCCCTTATAGAGCTTTAGTCCTCTAAAGCTGACCAAGCCCGTCACTGAACAGGTGAGGATGCTCCTTTCTCATATCTGCTTCAACCTCCCAAGAGGCTTCTTCAACAGACTGATTTCCCCAGATGACTTTCGCAAGTGGAATAACCTTATTTCTCAGCACTTTCTCTTTTCTATCTTCAATTCTGAGAGGTTTTACCACAAAAGTCATGTTCTTTTCAAGCTGAAGAGGTTCCAACTCTAGAACATGAGAAGGATCAGAACAATAATTTCTGAGTGCAGAAACATGGAACACATTATGGAGGTGTTCCAGTGATGGGGGCAGAGCAAGTCGGTATGCCACAGGTCCAACCCTCTCAATGATATCAAAGGGACCAATGTACCTGGGACTCAATTTCCCCCTCTTCCCAAATCTCATCACCCCTTTCATAGGTGAGACTTTTAGGAA
The DNA here is from genome assembly GCA_027563935.2 of Costus lasius. Lineage (NCBI taxonomy): Eukaryota > Viridiplantae > Streptophyta > Magnoliopsida > Zingiberales > Costaceae > Costus > Costus lasius. The sequence goes on along the minus strand of CM050454.1, from coordinate 54,620,077 downwards.
AACATGCTCTCCCACCAAAAACTCAAGAGGACGCCGCATCACATCAGCATAACTCTTCTGTCTATATTCAGCTCTTTCTGAGTGAAGATATACTTCAAGCTCTGGTGATCTGTAAACAATTCAAATGTCTGTCCAAACAGATAGTGCCTCCAGATCTTCAAGGCAAAAACTACAGCTGCCAACTCCAGATCATGAGTGGGGTAGTTTACCTCATAGTCTTTGAGTTGCCTTGAAGCATAAGCAACTACCTTTCCTTGCTGCATCAGTACAGCACCCAGACCCTTACCAGAGGCATCAGTGTACACAGTGAACTTTTCTCCATCACAGGGAACGATGAGGATAGGAGCACTGGTCAGTCTCCTTTTCAGTTCCTGAAAACTAGACTCACAATTATCAGACCACTCAAACTTCAAATTCTTTCTAGTTAGCTTAGTCAGAGGACCAGCCAGCTTGGAAAAACCCTCCACAAAGCAGCGGTAGTATCCAGCTAAGCCCAGAAAACTTCTGACCTCAGTCGCTGTAGTTGGTCTTCCCCAGTGAAGAATGGCCTCCACCTTCACTGGATCCACAGACACACCCTGGCCAGAAATAATGTGCCCCAGAAAGCCAATCTGATATAGCCAGAACTCACATTTGCTGGCCTTAGCATACAGCTGCTTCAGCCGCAGAATCTCCAGCACCTTGCGCAAATCCTGAGAGTGATCTTGCGCATTCTTGGAGTAGATCAGAATATCATCAATGAAGACGACCACACATTTGTCCAGGAGCTCATGAAATACCCTGTTCATCAGATCCATAAACACCGCAGGGGCATTTGTCAGTCCAAAGGGCATAACAAGAAACTCATAGTGCCCATACCTGGTCCTGAATGCAGTTTTAGGTACATCCACCTCCTGAACTCTCAGCTGATGATAGCCAGACCTCAGGTCAATTTTAGAGAATACAGTAGCACCCTGCAACTGATCAAAGAGATCATCAATACGGGGTAATGGGTACTTATTCCTAACAGTCACTTGATTGAGTTGACGGTAATCGATGCACATGCGCAAAGTACCATCCTTCTTCTTCACAAATAACACAGGTGCTCCCCATGGAGAAACACTGGATCGAATATACCCCTTCTCTAATAATTCTTCCAGTTGCTTTTTCAGCTCTGTCAGTTCTGAAGTTGCCATCCTGTAAGGAGCTTTAGATATCGGTGCCGTGCCTGGCAACAACTCGATACCAAACTCAACTTCTCTGCTGGGTGGTAACCCAGATAAATCATCAGAGAAGACGTCAGTAAACTCTCTTACCACAGGAATTTTAGCCAGATCCAAATCAGGCTCAGTCTGCACCTTGACATGCGCCAGATACCCCTTGCAGCCCTGGGCTAAAAGCTTCCTGGCCTGCAGATGAGATATCACCAAAGGCTCCTGTTCTGAAATCCGGCCTTGGATAACCAATTGCTGTCCATCACTTAGATGCAGAGTAATTAACTTTTCAAAACAATCTAAAGTAGCATGATAGGCAGACAGCTAATCCATGCCCAGAATGATGTCATAGTCTTTCATAGGAAGACTAATCAAATCAATAGGTAAATCATATCCTTCAACCTTAATCAAACAGTCAGGATAGGTTATATCTGTAGATACGGCCTCACCCATAGGTGTATGAACAGAAATACAGAAATCAAGTATCCTAGGCAACACAGGCAGACATAGTGCAAAACATGCAGACACAAAGGATAAATTGGCACCAGGATCAAAAAGAATGCGTGCCAAATTACTAAACACATAAAGTGTACCTTCCACCACGGACTTCGAAGCCAAAGCATCCCTCTCTGCGATGGCATACACGCGAGTCTGCACAGTAGGCTTCTCACCCTGTCCTTTAGCATCCGGCATAGGACAGTCCTTAATCATATGTCCCACCTTACCACATCTGAAGCAAGCGCCAGTCTTCCTGTAGCACTCATTATCCTGATGTTTAGTGCTTCCGCAGTGGAGACACTTCCTGCCATTCTGAGAAACTGTGCTGACTGGCTTCTGATAAGGTTGGTATCTGCCCTTATGGTCTTTCTTCTTATTCTTGAAATTCTTCTTATCCTTACCACCCAGAGTGGGTGCGTAAGTCACAGAAGTTGGGGCGGATGCAGTGACTGAAATAGTATCAATAGCCATCTCAGCAATGCACCTCTCAGCAGTGCGAGCCCTGTCTACCACTTCAGCATAAGACTCCAAGTGTAGCATAGCTACCCTTGTCCTGATGTCTTTCCTCAAACCCCGCTGAAACTTCTTGGCTCTTCTTTCCTCGGTGTTGACTAAGTGAGGAGCATACCCCGACAACCGAGCGAATGTGGCCTCATACTGATCCACCGTCAGGTCGCCCTGCTCAAGATGAATAAACTCCACCTCGCGCTCCTCAGATAAGCTAGAGGGGAAAAACTTGGCATTGAACTTCATCATGAAATACTGCCAATCAACAACTCTGGATTCAGTTGCCGCCAGTCTGACGACTCCCTTCCACCAGTTTTCACCAACCAAAATAATTATTTTTGCCCTGTAGGAAAAATTCCTACACTTAGGCAAAAATCCCAAAATTTTAACAGATAAAAATACAGAAACAGAATTTCTAACCTTAAATCATAATTCAGAAAAATCGAGGGCGTTACACACACTCCAAACTAGGAGACGGCAATCCTATATCTATCACTAGTGCCCTAACATGACTCATGCTCATTATCCATGATAGACTATAACCATTATGTTGCAAATGATATTGAACTACCTCAAAATAATGCCAATCATCATTTAGAAACACAAGTGATCTCAAGTCAGAGGAAATATGCCACTTGTTTGCATATAAGGATTATTTACATTGTGACAAGCAATTGAACATCCTATGTAGGGTCTGTCCAGTACATCCAATGTACCCATGAGTCTACATCTTATTCCATGCTCAAAGCATTGATGCGGACAGGAACCACAAGCCACGAAGATACAAGTGGAGCCTAAAGGTGCCATAGACAAAGACTCGTGAGGTCGCGAATAAGCTAGCAATCTCAATCAATAAAGCTAGCTCAATAATTAACCACTTCATAAGAGGCCCAAGACAAAGCCCACTTATTAGCAATAATTCGCCACAAAGAAGCCCAAGACTATTCCATTGGATCAGCCAGCAACAAAGCAAGATGCGCCAACTCCAAATCAGATTCTAGGATTTCATCAAAGCGCACATCAACACAAATCTTGATCACTGCAAAGAAGGAAGGCTCAACGTCTCTCCCTTCATCGCTGCAAATGGAAGCACAACGTCTCTTTGCTGGAGATGGAAAGAACAACGTTCACCTTGAACGTTCGCGTGCAACCTCTCTCAAAGCATCCCCTATATCTTACACTCATGTATCCTTGTAATCGACAGATTTGTTGAATGGAAATGGTTTTGCTTCCTCAATCGGATGTCTCCGATCTTCTTCTCCTCTGAGGCGCTTGTGTCGCCTATCCTTCCCCTCACCTCCTTCTAGGGCTGAGCCCCTTCCTCCTCTCTTCCCCTCTCCTCCATTCTCTTCTTCCTCACAAGTTCAATCTTCCAGCCGCAACAGTTCCAGATTTTCAGAATTTTCCGAGTTCGCCGCCGACGATCCACCGGCCGGATCTCCACGAGACTTCGGCCACCACTCCCTCTCCCCAAGACGAAGCCACAGCCACCGGCATCCGCCCATCCGCCACGCCGATCGCCAGAATCAAAACACAGACGTGTTCCCCTGTTTCCGCCCAGTTTCTGCCCTACTCCCGCCTTTCACCGTCGTCCTCCTCCGACCGGCCACCGTCCGCCCCGAAACTCCTGCCACGTCGTCACCACAACCATACCAACCTCCAGTAGTAGCAGTTTTTGATTTGGTCAACCACTGGCCGGCCGGCAACAAATCCTTCTCCGGCGCGACATCCCCTGCTTCTGCCCTGCCCGCGACCGTGCTCCGCCCTTCCGCATCATGCTCCTCTGACCAGCCACCGCCCGTCCCCAAACTCCGGCCACCTCTTTGCCATGATCACGGTGACTCCCAGACGTAGTAGTTTCGGCGATCGTGCACCATAGGACGAACGCCGACGATTCCTGATCTGATCCCGCGTCTCCCCTGTTCTGCTGAACAGCGCGTCCCCACCTCCGCCTGCGTTGCCACCCTCGCCTCGCCCCACCACCAGCCGTCGGTGTTCCGATGATACCGACGCCGCCTCGTCTCCTCCTTGCTTCCAAATCGTCCGACGAGCAATCCACGCTCGAGCGTCGATGAACGACGCAAACCTCGCGTTCCCTGTTTCTGATCTCCATGAATTTCTTGCTTCAACTTCCTGTTCGCTAATCTGTATATGTTTGTTTGCGTAGGTATTTTAGCAATCGGCGCCACCAAAATCTTGATCTTTGGCGTCACGAGGAAGAACTCACTTTGCTCTACGAGAGGGACGAGTTGATCCAACTGAAGCTACAATGGATCAGTCCGAAAGACATAACAACTTCTCGTAAATGATATTTTGTAGCACTGAAATCTATTTGCTATTTTCTAGCTATTTTCTGAATTTTGCACTTTATTTTGAAAATTAAAATAATAATAATAATAATAATAATCGGACTTTAATTAGTATCAAATTCCGTGTCTCCACCCTACATCAGTTTATGATGTAGGAGAGAGCCATGTCTGCCACACAAGGGCCGTCCGGACATGTATGTCTGCCTCACAAGGGCCGTCTGGACATAAGCTACCCATGCCTACCTCATTCGGCACGTCTGACATGTTCGCCCCCCTCCCCTACAACACTAAGGACCGGCGGAGCTCCACCGATCCCCTCGAGGTTAGGCATCCCAGAGACCTAACCCGCAAGGTCCAGGGTGTCGAATCCTGGCACAGTTATACCCCATGCCTGGGCTGTGCAAATTTCATCTGCAGCAGGATTCGAACCCTCGACTTGGCCTTCACAAACCAAGTCCCTCTAACCATTGAGCTGCAGAGGGACTTGGTTTGTGAAGGCCAAGTCGAGGGTTCGAATCTTGCTGCAGATTAAATTTGCACAGCCCAGGCATGGGGTATAACTGTGCCAGGATTCGACACCCTGGACCTTGCGGGTTAGGTCTCTGGGATGCCTAACCTCGAGGGGATCGGTGGAGCTCCGCCGGTCCTTAGTGTTGTAGGGGAGGGGGGGCGAACATGTCAGACGCGCCGAATGAGGCAGGCATGGGTCGCTTATGTCCAGACAGCCCTTGTGAGGCAGACATACATGTCCGGACGGCCCTTGTGTGGCAGACATGGCTCTCTCCTACATCAAGCATCCTATAAGATTAGAACACATATTAGTCTCAATCACATCAAGGCTGTTTCATGTTCACCAAGATATCTCGACTAAGGACAATACCGCATGTCAGCCAAGCTGAACAGCATTGAGACATTATTCAGAAGTATACATATTGCAGCAGATAATGTAACAACCTGAATAACAACCATTGCCTTTATAAACATAAAGTTTATACATGATACTGATACAATCCTAAGGCCTCAAACATTAGCCTTAAGGGCATACCCCAACAGACTGTTCTAAGAAGTGTGGAGTTATCTCACAGCTTACTTAGTACACCACTATGTGGTGAATTTCAAAGAAAGAAAAGGAACACATTAGATGCGATTCCATCTTTGAATAGTCATGCAAATATACTACTATGATGCCATGCAAACAGATGTACTGCCACTCCATAAGAAAATGTCTGAGTTAGCTTTTGAGTTGCGAACTGCAAATATCCCATTTCTTCAATGGAACTGGGAATGTAATGTGCAGTGATTCAAAAGTATGTGTTTGTGGTGCATTGTAGAATGCTAATTCTATCCCAAAGAGAACAAAATATTTGTTGCTCAAACTACTGTCTCTCTTGAGAAAGTATTTCTTTTGAAAGAAGCTAGTGGGAGTAGATTTGATTTGGATAAGGTCCAGAATCAACCACAATATAATTAGACACAGATGGAAAGCAAAATCTCACATACAGGTTGAAAGTCAACCTGAGGTTCAAGTAACACAGGAACTACATAAGTCTGGATCGATTCGATATGCTGGGCATAACGAATTTTATCATGGATGAACCTAAGACTTATAAGGAAATGGAAGCGGTCGGCGGACCAGATTCCAGGAAATGGCTAAGGGCCATGAGAACCATAATGGACTCCATGTCTGCTAATCAAGTATGGGACTTGGATGAGCTGCCAAAGGGGTAATTCCCACAGGCTATAAATAAATCTTCTAGGAAGATAGACATGGAAGGTAACATTGTTACCTTAAAAGGCAAGCTAGTGAACAGAAATTTCAGGCAAATCCACTGGGTGGATAATGATGAAATTTTCACCAATAGCTGAGTTTTAAGTCCATTAGGGATCTGCTTGTTATAATTGCATGATCAATTATGGCATGTTGTTATGAAAACTGCCTTTCTTGCATGGACGTCTGAAAAGATATCTATAAGGAAATAGCCAGAAGGCTTTCATATCAAGGCCAAAAAGATATGCATGGTGTTATGCAAGCATGTTTGAATTAGCCTGTGTTTACAAGAAAATCAGTGGGAGCACCTTAATAGTATTTCTTGTTCTAGATGATTGATGATATTCTCCTCACATGGAATGACATCTCAGCTCTTCACATGATGAAGAAAAGGAAGATATGTATTTCGAGAAGAATGATCTAGGGAATGATGCCTACATCCTAGGCATGAGGATCTATAGATAGAGATCCAAGAAAGTCATTACCCTTTAGTCAATCTATGTTCATCCAAGAGTTTCTGGAGAGGTTTATATTGGATGATTCCAAATATTGATACCTTCCAGGAAGATATGGTCTGACTCTCTCAAGGATGTTGTGTTATGTGACATAGCTGGAGAGTAATAACATGGGTCTAAAATCCTGATACATGGTGTATAGGATGGATCATGTTTTGAATAATATACTCAAGACCATTTGTGGCAAATGGTTGGAGCATAGCCAGCCAGTTTCAATCAGATCTTAGTGTTTAACACTAGATAGCTGTGAAAGCAATCCTTATATATATACTTGGGAAGTATAAAGGATTGGAGTCTAGTCTATGATAGACAGGAAAGAATTTTGTGTACAGGGGGTACACTGACACTTCGTTCCAGTCTAGTGACTATTGATCACAGCCAGGATTTGCGCTTTGCCTTATTGTGGTGTTGTGTGCTGAAAGAGCATTATGCAAACCAAATTGGCAAGATTCTACAAATAAGGCTGAGTACATTGCAGCTTCTTGTGGCAGCCAAAGGAGGCAGCTTCATTCATTTGAACTTGATTTAGTTCATGATGCTTGATGGTCCAGTATAGTTCTTACTGGGGCCATAGCATAAGTAAAGGAACTTAATGCTCAAGTATGTACTGCAGCATATCATCTGATCTTAGAGATCATGGATAAGGATGATGATCAAATTTGTTAAAATAAACACAGATAGCAATCTGGAAAAACCCACTGACCTAGCCTCTGGCGCAGCGGAAGCTAAATGGGTCATACTAGAGACATTGGAACTGACTAAACATCAGTTGTCCTTGGTCTTAGTGCAAGTGGGAGATTGTTGGTGTATATGCCCTAAAGACCAATGTATGGACATGGTCAGGCATTGTTTGAATATACTTTGATAGAACTATTACTCTTTATATAGACATGGTCGTTATTATGCAGACTTCTCTACCTGCGTTGATGTATTGAGTTGCATAAATAATGTCCCAGGAGTTTGGATTGGATCCATTCTCATAAGCTATCCCCAGACAAGGTACCTTAGCAGATATGGGACAGCTTTGGTACATGTGAGACTGGTGTATGGGCTGGTTAGGTGCGGGGCACAGTAACGCAAACATACAGGTGCATTGGATGCACTGGAGTGATCCACCGTGAGGATTGACTTGTCTAGTCAACAAGTCAATCTCACATGCAAGAGGTTTGCATTGATCTTTAGACTTGAGGTATTCATGTCTAGATTTGATGATGGGTATTGTGACATCCCGTTATCTTAACCCCAAACAAATGGCACAATTCACAAATGATACAGGATGTTTCATATAAGATCGATTCATATGCTAGGTAAAACCGAGTTCAAGAAAAACACGATCTGAAAATTTCCATAAATCCATACATACAAATTCACAAAACACAAATCTCATAAATCACATAAGGGTACCTGCCACCACGCAATCCTTGCACTAGACATATGCAAGGCAACAGTTATATCAAATCCGATGGCATAAATACAATTCGATTCGAAATTCAAAACAAAGCCACAAAGTCAATTTTATAAACTCATACCAAACACCGAAACCAGGCTGAAGCCCGCGGTGACACAAAAATCAAAATCATTTAACTACCACAATCTGGCATCACAAGTTCACATAGTCTCATGATTCACATAGTTCATATCATTCATATAGTTTGGCCACAACCGGCCCCAAATAATTAAACACAAAAGTCTACTGGCATATCACGATATTCATACAAATTGCTAACTGGAAATGCGCCCCTGCTCTGCACCTGAAAATAATGAGGGGTGAGCTACACAGCCCAGTGAGTGGATAGTCTATATCGACCATCCATAACATACACTAAAAAATATAGGCAGATTATTGTAAAAATCTTTAATAGAACATTATGTCGGCATATAACAAGATTAAATACAGAAGTCATATAAACAGCCAGATGTACACACCAACATATAACAAACTCATGTTCACAAACTCAGGTTCTAGAGTTATACTCTAAACCAACTAAACACATCCATACTTAATTAACCTAGTTGTCCAGCATATTCAGTAGTGACCAATATGGTCTAACCCGGCTTTGGCCTAAGCACTGGGAGCTGCAAAATCTCGTGCAACACATAAACATGGACAGTGAGTAGAATCAAGAGGTGGCCCCCGCCTGGTCACGACGTGGCACTTTGCTCTATCACCCCATAAACACATCGATGGATTGTGTGTAGATTCAAGAGGTGGCCCCCGCCAGGTCATGACGTGGCACTTTGCTCTACGACACCCCATATCACAAAAAGAGAGTGATGACATCAAGAGGTGGCCCCTGTCCGACCAAGACATGGCACTTTGCGTCAAAACCCGTTCTCCCAAAAGGTTCCTACTGGACAACAGACACATCTTATATCATATTTCATAAAGGTGGACTCCTAAGTGTCAACTAGACTCTAGGATAGTCATCACAGAAATCATATCGGGCAGGCTGAACATCAACCCCCATCACAATAATCATAGTAGGCAGGCTGAACATCAACCCCCACACATATCACAAAACAGGGCTGAAATTCAAACCCTTAACATATCACATACGGACTATCCCCTTTGAGTACACAGTTACACTTAGCCTTAGTCCTAACCATCACATAGCACATAATATCCGAATTCACATAACCACATAATTTTCATAAGTCACATAACCACATAATATTCCAAATTCACATAATCCGTTACATAACACATATTATTACAAAAATCTTATAACATATCACATAATATTTCATATTCAAATAGTGTAGTCCTTAGATTTCATGCTAATTAGTTCAGTCAAACCTTGCTATGTTATCACCCAAATTTCTCAAACAATTTCTCAACATAGCCATAAGTATATAACCATATACTTATAAAATCAACTTAAAATTTTCAAACAATTTCTCAAACAATTTCTCAAACAACTACCACATGTAACATGTTAACTAAAAACATCAAATTCGGTTTCCATACATATTATCAAGATTTCGGTTTAACTACAATTAACAAGGTTTCGGTTTTCATACATGTTACAAAAATCATTGATTTAATGTTACCAAAATTGATTTCGGTTTAACTATAATTAACAAGAATTTCATACTCAAAATTCAATGATTTAATGCTACCAAAATTCCTATAAAAATGTTGGGGTATGCCCTTAAGGCTAATGTTTGAGGCCTTGGGATTGTATAAGTATCATGTAATAAACTCTTATGTTTATAAAGGCATGGTTATTATTCAGGTTGTTACCTTGTCTGCTGTAATAAGTGTACTTCTGAATAATGTCTCAAAGCTGTTCAGCTAGGCTGACAGGCTCTATGTCCTTAGTCGAGATATCTTGGTGAACATGAGACAGCCTTGATATGATTGAGACTAATATGTGTGCTAATCTTATAGGATGCTTCGAGCATGGAATAAGATGTAGACTCATGGGTACATTGGATGTACTGGACAGACCCTTCTAGGATATTCAATTGTTTGTCACAATGTGAATAATCCTTGATAGCAGCAAGTGGCACATTTTCCTTTGACTTGAGATCACTTGTGTTTCTAAATGATGATTGTCATTGTTTTGAGGTAGTTCAATATCATTTGAAACATAATGATTATAGACTATCTTGGATGATGAGCTTGAGTTAGGTTAGGGCACTAGTGATAGATAAAGGATTGCCGTCTCCTTGTTCAAGGAGTGTGATGTTCTAGAGGGCCCCCCTGTATGAGATGATTGAGAAAGTGTATGGCCATACCCAGATGACAGTGATCATCTGATCTAATCATGCTCATCCTATTGGAGTTACAGGCTTGACATGCTTGTCCAATAAGAACATCCAGTGGCAAAGGAAACATGCATGCCTCGTGAGTTTGATTCACACTTGTACTGTGGTTTGGGTGTAGTCTTGGAAGACTCTTTCCTTTATATCGGAAGATAGTGATGTGTTGCTAGATACCCCTCACTGATCGTGATAATGTAAGTTGTCGTTACCTACATTTAAAGGAAACCCTCAGGGTCGCACAATTTGATGATATGGCTTACTCATGTCAGATCGTGTGGACTGAATTGTTTTGGTTCAGTTAAAGGAGAGTAGACTCTGATTGTAAGTGAGATCTGGTCTGATCATGTTTGATTGATTAGAGCTTAAGATCGGTAAGCTTCGATCGAGAGTATTGATGCTAGATCAGTGAGATCAAGTGCATCTAGATATGTATGGTTAGATCTTGAACCTTCATGGTTCATACTAGATTTAGACCATGGCATGTCTTGGTTTGGTCTTGGTTTGATTTGGTTGTTGAACCAAAGTCAATTGAACCGGTTCAAGGATGTGAACGCATGGTTCAAATTAATTAAGCGTTTTGATTAGTTCACTAAGTGTGAACGTGTGGAGTGAAGACTTACCATATATGGAAGTCTCAACGCCTAAACGCTTAAGCCAAGAAACGCCTTTGCGTGATGGCTTCTCTCTAGGGGCGAAGGTGTGCTCTTGAGTGTGCATGATCGCCGAGAGTTGCAGAGAGGCATTCGGCAAGCCAAACCAAGAAGACATCCAATCCAAGGATTCTCCTTCAAGCGATTTGGATTCTTCAAGCCCTTTGCTAGCACAAAGGACGACAAGGAGCAAGCCAACTTCTTCTTGTGTGCGCGCCTTGTGGAGGAGACCTCTCTTGTTCTCTTGCTTCCAAGTCGCCATCTTCCTCATGGCTTTGGTATGGATCTAAACTTCATCAAGTTGATCATATTATCTTGCTAAGATCCATGGAAAACCCTTGCTTCCGCTTGTAATTGTCATGCGCCACCCTTAAGGGTTTTTCGCCCCCCTCTTGAAAGGGGTTTCACATGCTTGCGCTCCCCCTTGAAGGGGACCCTTCAATTGGTATCAGAGCATGCGGTTGCAGCATGTTAATATGATTGCTTGATATATATTTTTGTGATCCATGTTTGCGCATGTAAAAGTATGCTTAGATCTAAGTTGCATGCCGAAACTTAACATGAGAATATTTTGTTATTTTGGCGCATGTAAGTTGGCGCTTGTCGTTGTAGTTTTTCTAAGAAAAACTAATCACTTGCGCGCCTCACTAGACCTAAGTGGCACCTACTATAAACCCTTAGATGGGTTGATCGGGTTGAAGTCACCTCTAGGTTAGATCCAATAGTCTGATCAGACCATCTGACAGCCTAGATGGATCGACCAGATGGCACCTGTGCGCAAGCACGAGGTGGCCATAGGTCGATTGCATCTTAGGCGTGTAGCGAGGTCTGGTTGAGACAACCAGTGAACACTCTTGAGTTAGGCCCGGGGTCACACCCGCTTGCCAGAACTCTTGAAAGCTGTTCAAGCCCTTAGCGCATGCATGGTTGACCATTAGGTCAACTCGGGTCAGTTAGGACTCGGTGCATGCAAGGGCAGGGGATCTAACTAGATGGATGAGTGGATCCCTATCAATGGACCATTGTAAGGTTGTAGGACACATAAGGAAGTTAAAATTGATGCCTATGGGGTTTTCAAAAATTTAATTTCTTGATTGGATCACATGATGATTGAGACCATATGCTTGTTTATTTAATCTTATGTGGGTTGCCCTAATGTGTGCTGTGCTGGGGCCTGCGTGCCTGGTTAATTATAAGTTAATATTATTGTGATCTGCGAATCACATTTTTTATTAATCTATTGTATAATTGACCTGCGAGTCAAAAGCTTGTCTAGATAGATCAAAAAATGTATTTTGATTAGACAAGAGCACAAAAGCACACATCCAAGAGGGGCATTCAGCTGGTGGCGCACCTGAGGTGCTCTTGGAGCTAGGGCCCTGGGTTGGACCAGATGAGATGCAAAAGAGCTCAAGTGAAGACTTAAGTAAAATTAAGGTCTTACATAGGGTTCATGGGCTTTTACCACATAAGATCCATGCTTTCTTTTTATTGCTTATATAATTAGAACTGCATGAGTTTATCTTCTGCTATCACCATAGGAATTGCATGATAGTGAAGAAGATAAAAGACCGTTAAAATCCAACGCTAACATATCAAGCTCGGAAAGCCTTCTGACGCGAAACCTCACCGTTCTGACTATCGTTGGAGCCGTGTTGTACCCACTCAGTGGGCACGTCCATCTATCTTCAGACGGTGCTGGATTTCACCTGCGTGTTACAGAGAAGGGATTTATCGCTTCTCGTTGCTCAGCATAGCACGTGGTGGTCCAGGGAGTAGGTCGGGTCAGCTTGACCATGTAGGCTACATATGTGGCGCATATGGTAGCACATGGAGGCAGCCATCTGCGGGGTCAGAGATTGTGTTGTACCAACTCAGTTGGCACAGTCTGCTGGATTGCCCAGATGAAGGGGAATCGCACGGGTTGGCGATTGGCTGGGACAGCCTACCAGAAATTAGTGCTTGTCTTCTCTGTGCATCTTATCTCGCCTGAGCGGGACGCGGAGACCAAGTATGAAATCTGGATCCCATCTCACTAAAAGAGTGTTACTCTTTCGGACTGTTTACTGGATTTTTCAGTCAGATAAAATAGTGAGAAAAAGAATCTTTCTCAAGTCCTGGATTGATTCTTAACATTGATACTGACCTTGCTGTTCTTGCTTGTTGTAGATTCCTGCAGCAACGAACACCATGAGCTTCAATGTGCGATCCCTACTGGAAAGGGAGAAGTTTGCTGGGACGAACTTCTCTGACTGGTTCGGACACCTTAAGATCGTTCTTAAGGCAGAGAGGAAACTGTATGTCCTCGAGACGGCTGTGCCGCCTCAACCCGCTGCGAACGCCACAAGGGCGGTTCGTGAAGCCTATGATAAGCATGTCAATGATAGCATTGATGTCGCTTGCCTGATGCTAGCGTCTATGACGCCACCGCTGCAGCGTCAGCATGAGGATATGTCGGCTATAGAGATTATAGCGAACCTCAAGATGCTGTATGCTGCACAGGCGAGGACAGAACGCTATAATCTGACGAAGCTGTTCTTTCAGAGCAAACTGGCTGAAGGGAGCCCAGTGGGAGCTCACGTGCTCAAGATGATTGGGCACAAGGAGGCTCTGGAGAAACTGGGGCATACCATCAACCAGGAGCTTGCTGTGGATATTATTCTGCAGTCTCTCCCACCCTCTTTCGATGCGTTCATTATTAACTTTAATATGAACAAAATCGATTGTACGCCGGCAGAGCTGCTGAATATGCTCTTGACAACTGAGGAAACTCTGAAGGGAAAGCCTTCAACCTCTGTCTTGATGGTTCCTTCAAGGAACAAGAAGAAGGGGAAGAAGGGCAAGGCCCCTGTCAAGAATTACAGCAAGGCTCTGAAACAGAAGGTCAAGCGGTCGAAGGACAACAGGTGTTTCCACTGTGGCCAGCTGGGTCACTGGAAAAAGGACTGTAAAGCGCTCCAAGGAGACAAGAGGGGAAGCATCGCTTCTGGCTCAGGTATATTCGTGACTGAAGTCATGTTTTCATCTTCTTCTATATCATGGGTGTTGGACACTGCATGTGCAGTTCATATTTGTTCAAATGTACAGGAACTCAGGAGAAGAAGACAGGTGGGACAGCATGAGGTAGACCTACGCGTTGGAAACGGGGCACGGGTTGCTGCTGTTGTTGTAGGAGACTATTTCATCTCTTTACCATCTGGCATTGTATTAGAATTAAACAATTGTTATTTTGTACCCAGTATTACCAAGAATATTATCTCCATTCCTGCTCTTGTCAGGAAGGGTTTTTCCTTTGAATGCAAGACTTCAAAGTGTGTACTTTCTCTAGATAATATTGTGTATGCTACTGGTTCAATTAACAATGGGTTGTTCATGTTGGACATGGAACATTCGATACACAACATTGATAATAAGAAAGCCAAGTATGCTGATGACAGCACCTTGCTATGGCATAGTCGTTTGGGCCATATAAACGAGAAGCGCATTAAGCGGTTGCATGATCATGGACTGCTGGGATCATTCTCCTACAAGGAGATTGATACATGCAAAGCTTGTTTGATGGGTAAAATGACGAAGTCACCTTTTCCTAACAAAGGTCAAAGGGCTTCAGGTTTACTTGACCTCATACACAGTGATGTGTGTGGGCCATTTAGTAAACATGCTAGAGGTGGCTATCAGTACTTCATTACCTTTACTGATGATTTCAGTAGGTATGGTTATGTCTATCCTATGAGACATAAGAGTGAATCTTTTGACAAGTTCAAAGAGTTCAAGAATGAAGTACAAAATCAGCTAGGCCGAAATATCAAGGCACTTCGTTCTGATCGAGGTGGTGAATACCTAAGTCGAGAATTTACTGACTATCTAAAAGAGTGTGGGATTATCTCACAGCTCACTCCGCCAGGAACACCGCAATGGAATGGTGTGTCCGAGAGGAGAAATAGAACGTTACTTGATATGGTTCGTTCTATGATGAGTCAGGCTACTCTTCCATACTCCTTTTGGGGATTTGCACTGGAAACAGCTGCAAAGGTACTAAACCGAGTGCCATCCAAGGCAGTTTCTAAGACACCATATGAGTTATGGTATGGGAAACAGCCAAGCTTGACATTTATCAGGATCTGGGGTTGCGAGGCTTATGTCAAAAAGCTCGCCTCTGGGAAACTGGAGAGCAGATCTGAGAAATGCATCTTTGTCGGTTACCCTAAGGAAACTAAGGGTTATTATTTCTACGATCCCAAGGAGAACAAAGTATTTGTTGCTCGGACAGCCATATTTCTTGAGAAGGAGTTTCTTCTGCAAGAGGCTAGTGGGAGAGAAATAAAGCTGGATGAGAATCCAGAAGAAGGACAAAGTAGTCAAGCACAGTTGGATGTGCCTGAGCCGGTAGATCAGGTTACTACACAACCTGAGGCTCAAATATCACGGGAACCGCGTAGATCGGGAAGGATCCGTCGACAGCCTGAGCGCTATGACGGAGTCTACATCATTGATAATGATGAACCCTTCACTTATGCGGATGCGGTCAGTGGACCGGAGTCAGCTAGATGGCTTAATGCTATGCGAGCCGAGATGGACTCCATGTCAGATAACCAAGTCTGGGATTTGGTTGATCCGCCTCCGGGAGTAATCCCTATAGGCTGTAAATGGATCTTCAAGAAGAAGATTGACATGGATGGTAACGTGGTTACCTATAAAGGCAGGCTAGTTGCGAAAGGTTTCAAACAAATCTACAGGATAGATTATGATGAAACTTTCTCACCTGTGGCCATGTTCAAGTCTATTCGGATTCTTTTCGCGATAGCTGCATATTACGATTATGAGATCTGGCAGATGGATGTGAAGACAGCTTTCCTTAATGGAAATCTGGATGAGGATGTGTATATGACACAACCTGAAGGCTTCACGAATCCATCAGATCGTCATAAAATATGCAAGTTAAAGAAGTCCATTTATGGACTTAAACAAGCATCTAGAAGCTGGAACATTCGTTTTGATGAATCAATCTCTGAGTTTGGTTTCATCAAGAACGAGGATGACCCGTGTGTATATAAGAGGTTTAGTGGGAGCGTGATTACTTTCCTAGTCCTCTACGTCGATGATATCTTGATCATTGGAAATGATATTCCTGAACTGCATGCTGTTAAAGCATGGTTAGGAAAATGTTTCCAGATGAAAGATCTAGGAGAAGCAGCCTATGTGTTAGGTGTGAAGATCTACTGGGATAGATCTAAGAGGCTTCTCGGGCTGTGCCAGAGTACTTACATCGATAAAGTCCTGGAGAGATTCCATTTAGAGAATTCTAAACGTGGATATCTTCCAGTCAGACATGGTCTGAATCTTTCGAAGAGTCAGTGTCCACAAACACAGACTGAGAAAGATGAAATGAACAATACGCCTTATGCTTCGGCTATTGGGTCCATAATGTATGCGATGTTGTGTACTCGCCCAGACATCGCTTACGGGTTAAGCGTGACCAGTCGTTTCCAAAGTAATCCAGGTTTGGCGCACTGGATTGCAGTCAAGAACATTATAAAATATCTGCGGAGGACCAAAGATATGTTCTTGATATATGGTGGTCAGGAAGAACTCAGTATAGAGGGATATACTGACGCTTCGTTCCAGTCGGACCAGGATGATTTCCGATCGCAATCAGGCTATGTTTTTAGCTTGAATGGAGGTGCTGTGGTGTGGAAGAGTTTCAAACAGTCAACTGTTGCTGATTCCACAACAGAAGCCGAGTATGTTGCAGCCTCGGAAGCATCCAAGGAGGCAGTTTGGATTCGCAAGTTCGTGAGAGAACTTGGTGTCGTTCCTTCGAGTGCAGATCCTTTGGTTATCTTCTGTGATAACACTGGAGCAATCGCACAAGCAAAGGAACCACGGTCGCACCAGAAGTCCAAGCACATACAGAGACGGTTTCACTTGATCCGGGAGATCATTGATCATGGCGAGATCAAAATCTGCAAGGTTCATACAGATGACAATCTGGCAGACCCGCTTACCAAGCCTCTGGCGCAGCAGAAGCATGAGAAGCACTGTAATAATATGGGTTTGAGGTTTCTCAACCATTAGATTAAGTGCAAGTGGGAGATTGTTGGGGTATGCCCTTAAGGCTAATGTTTGAGGCCTTGGGATTGTATAAGTATCATGTAATAAACTCTTATGTTTATAAAGGCATGGTTATTATTCAGGTTGTTACCTTGTCTGCTGTAATAAGTGTACTTCTGAATAATGTCTCAAAGCTGTTCAGCTAGGCTGACAGGCTCTATGTCCTTAGTCGAGATATCTTGGTGAACATGAGACAGCCTTGATATGATTGAGACTAATATGTGTGCTAATCTTATAGGATGCTTCGAGCATGGAATAAGATGTAGACTCATGGGTACATTGGATGTACTGGACAGACCCTTCTAGGATATTCAATTGTTTGTCACAATGTGAATAATCCTTGATAGCAGCAAGTGGCACATTTTCCTTTGACTTGAGATCACTTGTGTTTCTAAATGATGATTGTCATTGTTTTGAGGTAGTTCAATATCATTTGAAACATAATGATTATAGACTATCTTGGATGATGAGCTTGAGTCAGGTTAGGGCACTAGTGATAGATAAAGGATTGCCGTCTCCTTGTTCAAGGAGTGTGATGTTCTAGAGGGCCCCCCTGTATGAGATGATTGAGAAAGTGTATGGCCATACCCAGATGACAGTGATCATCTGATCTAATCATGCTCATCCTATTGGAGTTACAGGCTTGACATGCTTGTCCAATAAGAACATCCAGTGGCAAAGGAAACATGCATGCCTCGTGAGTTTGATTCACACTTGTGCTGTGGTTTGGGTGTAGTCTTGGAAGACTCTTTCCTTTATATCGGGAGACAGTGATGTGTTGCTAGATACCCCTCACTGATCGTGATAATGTAAGTTGTCGTTACCGACATTTAAAGGAAACCCTCAGGGTCGCACAATTTGATGATATGGCTTACTCATGTCAGATCGTGTGGACTGAATTGTTTTGGTTCAGTTAAAGGAGAGTAGACTCTGATTGTAAGTGAGATCTGGTCTGATCATGTTTGATTGATTAGAGCTTAAGATCGGTAAGCTTCGATCGAGAGTATTGATGCTAGATCAGTGAGATCAAGTGCATCTAGATATGTATGGTTAGATCTTGAACCTTCATGGTTCATACTAGATTTAGACCATGGCATGTCTTGGTTTGGTCTTGGTTTGATTTGGTTGTTGAACCAAAGTCAATTGAACCGGTTCAAGGATGTGAACGCATGGTTCAAATTAATTAAGCGTTTTGATTAGTTCACTAAGTGTGAACGTGTGTAGTGAAGACTTACCATATATGGAAGTCTCAACGCCTAAACGCTTAAGCCAAGAAACGCCTTTGCGTGATGGCTTCTCTCTAGGGGCGAAGGTGTGCTCTTGAGTGTGCATGATCGCCGAGAGTTGCAGAGAGGCATTCGGCAAGCCAAACCAAGAAGACATCCAAGGATTCTCCTTCAAGCGATTTGGATTCTTCAAGCCCTTTGCTAGCACAAAGGACGACAAGGAGCAAGCCAACTTCTTCTTGTGTGCGCGCCTTGTGGAGGAGACCTCTCTTGTTCTCTTGCTTCCAAGTCGCCATCTTCCTCATGGCTTTGGTATGGATCTAAACTTCATCAAGTTGATCATATTATCTTGCTAAGATCCATGGAAAACCCTTGCTTCCGCTTGTAATTGTCATGCGCCACCCTTAAGGGTTTTTCGCCCCCCTCTTGAAAGGGGTTTCACATGCTTGCGCTCCCCCTTGAAGGGGACCCTTCAAAAAATACCTTAAATTTCATACAAATTTTCGGTTAAATAATCATCATGTAATCACCTTTGTAAAATTCGGTTTTCATGATATAATCAACTTTACAAAATTCGGTTTTCATGATGGTGAAGTCTTGAATTTCGGTTTTAGCATGGTAAGATTTCCAACAAGCAAATATATCATCTAACACATCAATTAGCACAAACAAATAGATAGAAATCGATTAGACACCCCACTCACCTCTTAACCGAGAACACAAGGTGAAAATTCTCCAAAAATTGTCTAAAGCTTTGTCACCACCAATGGAAGAAAATGCCACCCAAACCAAAGATGCCGGCCAATGGAAGAAAGGAAGAGGAAGAAAGGGTTTTCGCCTCCAAGCCTCCAAGCCGTCGCCCAAGATTTCTTCCAAGCAAAATATCGCTAAAATCTCCACCCTAGCCGATATTACCACTTAAACTTTGGGTTTTTAAATTTTAAACCCATTAAGCAATTAATTCAAATAGGGTTTAACCCATTTAACTAATAATTTCGAATTTTAAATCTAATATCCATCTAATTTAAGTGTAACCCAATAACCCATGGTTTAAGTGAAAATCCAATATGAATTTAAATTAACATCCAATTAATTAATTCACTTAAGCGCAAATCCAATAAGGATTTAATTAATATCCAATAAGGTCTAATTAATTACTTACAATTTACAACCCATAAATCCTAATTAATTTATCATGAACAACCAATAATAATTTATCATAAATTAACAGCCAATAATCAAACAAATAATCTCTAATTAATTTACAATAAATTAACAACCAAATAGACTCAAATCAATTAATTACAATTTAACAATCAATAAGCCAGTTAATTAGCATCCAATAATTTTATTTAAATCATACTAAAATATCACAGCTAATGATTTTATTTAAATCCAAATAATGCTTACCAGGACTTAAGATCCTTGGATCTTACATCCCTCCCTCCTTATAAAGCTTTAGTCCTCTAAAGCTCAGCATCCATATCATCAAAGAGGTAAGCATAAAATTTCCTCATATCAGCTTCAGTCTCCCAAGTCGCCTCCTCAACCGACTGATTTCCCCAGATAACCTTTACCAAAGGTATAGTCTTGTTCCTCAGAACCTTATCCTTTCTATCCACTATCCGGAGAGGTCTTTCCTCAAATGTCAAGTCACTCTGAATCTGAAGAGGTTCCAACTCCAACACATGAGATGGATCAGGATGATATTTCCTCAAAGCAGAAACATGAAACACATTATGCACATGATCCATAGCAGGAGGTAAAGCTAACCGGTAAGCCACTGGACCAATTCTCTCAATAATGTCAAAAGGGCCTACAAACCTAGGGCTCAACTTGCCCTTTTTGCCAAACCTCATTACACCCTTAGTAGGTGACACCTTCAAGAACACATGATCCCCTACCATAAACTCCAAGGGACGACGACGGTCATCAGCATAACTCTTCTGTCTGTCCCGAGCAATCTTTAGTTTATCCCGGATCTCTCTGACCTTATCAGTAGTCTCCTGTACTGCATCAGATCTCAAAATCATTCTGTCACCAGTCTCCTCCCAACACAAGGGAGTCCTACACCTTCTCCCATACAAAGCTTCATAAGGAGCCATCTGAATACTGGAGTGGAAACTATTATTATAAGTGAACTCTATCAAAGATAGATCCCGGTTCCACTCAGAACTCCAATCAACCACATAGGCTCTCAACAAATCTTCTAGAGTCTGTATAGTACGCTCTGTCTGGCCATCAGACTGAGGATGGTATGCTGTACTAAAACTCAACTTAGTACCCAAACCCTCCTGTAAACTCTTCCAAAATCTGGACAAAAACCGAGAGTCCCTATCAGACACAATATCAACAGGAACTCCATGTAGTCTGACTATCTCATCAATGTACAATCTGGCCAGTCTCTCTAAAGGATAGGTCATCTTGATCGGAAGAAAATGGGCTGATTTAGTGAGTCTATCAACAATCACCCAAATAGCATCATGACCCAATCTGGTTCTAGGCAAACCACACACAAAATCCATACTGATGCATTCCCACTTCCACTCAGGAATAGGAAGAGGCTGCAATAAACCACCAGGCTTCTGGTGTTCAGCCTTTACAGTCTGACAGGTTAAACACCTAGAGACAAAATCAGTTACTTCTTTCTTCATACCCGGCCACCAAAAATTTTTCTTAAGGTCCTGATACATCTTAGTCACACCAGGATGTAAAGAATACTTGGAGTTATGGCTGTCCTCCAATATTCCTTTCCTCAAGCTCGGTTCCTCAGGGACACATACCCTTCCACGAAACCGAAGAATACCATCATCAGACAGGCTAAAATCCTGAACTGCGCCATCAACCAGACTATCCCTGATCTGAACTAATTTCGGATCCACAGACTGCTGATCTCTGATCTTCTGCAACAAAGCAGACTGTACTCTGAGAAAAGCCACATAACCCGACTGAACTCTAGGAGTAACACTGATCCTGAGATCTCTGAACTCCTGCAGTAACTGCCACTCACTAACCCGTAAAGCAGCTACTGAAGTAACTGGATGTCTGCTCAGTGCATCCGCCACTACATTGGCCTTTCCAGCCTGATACTGAATAGAGAAGTCATAGTCTTTGATCAACTCCATCCATCTTCTCTGTCTCATGTTCAACTCCTTCTGAGTGAAGATATACTTGAGACTCTAGTGATAAGTGAACAGATCAAACTCCTGACCCAGCAAATAGTGACGCCATATCTTCAAAGCAAAGACTACGGCCGCCAACTCTAAATCATGAGTAGGGTAGTTCAATTCATACTCCTTCAGTTGTCTCGAAGCATAGGCTACTACAGAACCCTTCTGCATCAAGACACAACCCAACCCCTTGCCTGAAGCATCCGTATAAACAGTAAACCTTTCCCCATCACTAGGAATAATGAGGATCGGTGTACTAGTCAACCTCCTTTTCAGCTCTTGGAAGCTCTCTTCACACTTGTCATCCCAAATAAACTTAGCCTCTTTTCTGGTTAATTTAGTTAAAGGACCCGCCAGCTTGGAGAATCCCTCAACAAATCGCCGGTAGTAACCTGCCAAACCCAGGAAACTCCTGATCTCAGTAGCACTAGTCGGTCTTCCCCAATTGAGGATGGCTTGCACCTTAACTGGATCCACAGACACCCCCTGACCAGAAATCACATGCCCAAGGAAACTGATCTTCTCTAGCCAGAACTCACACTTACTAGCCTTGGCATATAACCGGTTCTTCCTCAGAACCTCCAGCACTCTGCGCAAGTCACTGACATGATCTGAAGTAGTCCGTGAGTATACCAAAATATCGTCTATAAAGACTACCACACAAGAGTCAAGCAATTCATGGAATACCCTGTTCATCAAATCCATGAAGACAGCAGGTGCATTCGTCAGTCCAAAAGGCATAACTAAAAATTCAAAATGCCCATACCTGGTCCTGAAAGCAGTCTTAAATATATCCTCATCCTTGACTCTAAGCTGATAATACCCTGATCTCAGATCAATCTTAGAGAACACTATAGCTCCCTGTAATTGATCAAACAGATCATCAATTCTGGGAAGAGGATACTTATTCTTGATAGTCACTTGGTTCAATTGCCTGTAGTCTGTACACATCCTCAGGGTTCCATCTTTCTTCTTTACAAACAGCACTGGCGCTCCCCAGGGAGAAGCACTAGGCCGGATATACCCTTTCTCTAGCAATTCCTCCAGTTGTTTCTTAAGCTCGGCCAACTCTGAAGTAGCCATACGATAAGGAGCTCTGGAGATAGGTGCCGTACCTGGCGCCAACTCAATGCCAAACTCCACTTCTCTAATTGGTGGCAAGCCTGAAAATTCTTCAGAGAACACATCAGGAAATTCTTTCACCACCGCCATCTGAGTCAAATCAGAAGTAGAATCATCCTGCACCTTAACATGCGCAAGATAACCCTTGCATCCACTAGCAAGTAACTTCCTGGCCTGCAGGAAAGATATTACATGCGGTCCTTGGTCTGACACTAGACCTTTCACAAAAATCCGATTCCCATCTAGCAGATTCAAAGTGATTACTTTCTCAAAGCAATCCACAGTAGCATGATGTGAGGATAACCAATCCATACCTAGGATGACATCATAATCTTGCATGTCTAAGAGGATTAAATCCACTAGAAACTCATAACCCTCTACATGCACCAGACAATCAGCACACACAGTATCTGTAGACAATGATTTTCCTAAGGGAGTACTCACAGACACAACATAGTCTAGCATCTTAGGTACAAGAGGTAAACATGCAGCAAACTTAACAGACACAAAAGACAAATTTGCACCAGGATCAAATAAGATACGAGTTAACTGATCAAATACAAATAAGGTACCTTCCACGACGGATCGGGAAGCTCGTGTATCCTTCTCAGCCACAGCATAAACTCGTGTCTGGACTGTAGGCTTCTCTGCGCCTCTATTCTGCATCTCAGGCTCTTTGCAGTCCTTGACCATATGCCCTGGTTTCTTACACCTGAAACATACACCATTCTTCTTATGGCAGTCTTTCACTAGATGTCCCTTGAGCCCACAATAACTACAAGTCCAGTCCTCTGTGATACCGTTTCTTACATCCTTGGCATCCCTGAACTGCTGCGGTGTATCCCTGGACTGCTGCGGTGCCTTGTAAGAGTAAGGCTTATACCTGCTCTTCTTGTAGTCCTTATGTTTAGGGTACTTCTTACCCTTGCCGCCACTGCCATACTGAGGAACCGCCGCCTCAGCTGCAGGAACCACTGCCACGGCAACATGAGAACTCCTCTCAGCTATGTATCTCTCAATGGTGCGTGCTCGCCCAACAGTCTCAACATAGGTCTCCAAATGCTGAGCACCAACCTGCTCTCTAATGTCCCATCTGAGACCTCTGAGAAACTTGGTAGCTCTCCTCTTTTCAGTGTTTATCAGGTGAGGAGCATACTTTCCCAATTTCGTGAACTGTAATTCATACTGGTCCACAGTCATATCACCCTGCTCCAGGTGAATAAATGCCACCTCTCGGTCCTCCACCAAACTATCTGGGAAGTACTTCTCGTTAAATCGAGACAAGAAGTAAGGCCAATCTACAGTCTCATGTCTTTCTTCGGCAAGTCTCACCACGCCCTTCCACCACTCATCTGCGTCACTACGCATCATATAGGTGGCCAGACATAACTTATCCTCATCTGAGCAGCGCATGACTTGGAAAATCTTTTCCAAGCACAACTGCCAGTTCTCTGCATTACTGGATTCTGAGCCCCCATAAAAAGAGCTGGGACCCAGTTTTTGGAATTCACTCACAAGTGAGGCATAGCGCCTGTGAGCGCCCTCCTGAGAGTCATCCCCCACCGCTCGAGTAGTAGTCTGGGGTCTCTCTTGAGTCAGCTGCTGCAAAAGCTGCTGTTGTGCCTCTTGATGCTGAGTCTGTTGCTGCTGCAGCATCTGAGCTTGCCTCTCTATCATGGCACCTTGTTGCTGTACCATGCCAGTCAGAGCCTCAATAGTTCTCGTGAGATTCGGGGTCTGCTCGCCCTCATCACTAGCATTTCCTCTGGTTCGCACCATCTTAAATGCCTACACACACATATCATAGTCAGGGAAACAATCATAAACCTAACAGGTGTCTAGCAATACACAGGTGTCTAGCCAACTGCCTCTGATACCATTCTGTGACATCCCGTTATCTTAACCCCAAACAAATGGCACAATTCACAAATGATACAGGATGTTTCATATAAGATCGATTCATATGCTAGGTAAAACCGAGTTCAAGAAAAACACGATCTGAAAATTTCCATAAATCCATACATACAAATTCACAAAACACAAATCTCATAAATCACATAAGGGTACCTGCCACCACGCAATCCTTGCACTAGACATATGCAAGGCAACAGTTATATCAAATCCGATGGCATAAATACAATTCGATTCGAAATTCAAAACAAAGCCACAAAGTCGATTTTATAAACTCATACAAAACACCGAAACCAGGCTGAAGCCCGCGGTGACACAAAAATCAAAATCATTTAACTACCACAATCTGGCATCACAAGTTCACATAGTCTCATGATTCACATAGTTCATATCATTCATAAAGTTTGGCCACAACCGGCCCCAAATAATTAAACACAAAAGTCTACTGGCATATCACGATATTCATACAAATTGCTAACTGGAAATGCGCCCCTGCTCTGCACCTGAAAATAATGAGTGGTGAGCTACACAGCCCAGTGAGTGGATAGTCTATATCGACCATCCATAACATACACTAAAAAATATAGGCAGATTATTGTAAAACTCTTTAATAGAACATTATGTCGGCATATAACAAGATTAAATACAGAAGTCATATAAACAGCCAGATGTACACACCAACATATAACAAACTCATGTTCACAAACTCAGGTTCTAGAGTTATACTCTAAACCAACTAAACACATCCATACTTAATTAACCTAGTTGTCCAGCATATTCAGTAGTGACCAATATGGTCTAACCCGGCTTTGGCCTAAGCACTGGGAGCTGCAAAATCTCGTGCAACACATAAACATGGACAGTGAGTAGAATCAAGAGGTGGCCCCCGCCTGGTCACGACGTGGCACTTTGCTCTATCACCCCATAAACACATCGATGGATTGTGTGTAGATTCAAGAGGTGGCCCCCGCCAGGTCATGACGTGGCACTTTGCTCTACGACACCCCATATCACAAAAAGAGAGTGATGACATCAAGAGGTGGCCCCTGTCCGACCAAGACATGGCACTTTGCGTCAAAACCCGTTCTCCCAAAAGGTTCCTACTGGACAACAGACACATCTTATATCATATTTCATAAAGGTGGACTCCTAAGTGTCAACTAGACTCTAGGATAGTCATCACAGAAATCATATCGGGCAGGCTGAACATCAACACCCATCACAATAATCATAGTAGGCAGGCTGAACATCAACCCCCACACATATCACAATACAGGGCTGAAATTCAAACCCTTAACATATCACATACGGACTATCCCCTTTGAGTACACAGTTACACTTAGCCTTAGTCCTAACCATCACATAGCACATAATATCCGAATTCACATAACCACATAATTTTCATAAGTCACATAACCACATAATATTCCAAATTCACATAATCCGTTACATAACACATATTATTCCAAAAATCTTATAACATATCACATAATATTTCATATTCAAATAGTGTAGTCCTTAGATTTCATGCTAATTAGTTCAGTCAAACCTTGCTATGTTATCACCCAAATTTCTCAAACAATTTCTCAACATAGCCATAAGT
Organism: Costus lasius; assembly: GCA_027563935.2. NCBI lineage: Eukaryota > Viridiplantae > Streptophyta > Magnoliopsida > Zingiberales > Costaceae > Costus > Costus lasius. The sequence continues at coordinate 54,593,726 of CM050454.1, read as the reverse complement.
ATATAACCATATACTTATAAAATCAACTTAAAATTTTCAAACAATTTCTCAAACAATTTCTCAAACAACTACCACATGTAACATGTTAACTAAAAACATCAAATTCGGTTTCCATACATATTATCAAGATTTCGGTTTAACTACAATTAACAAGGTTTCGGTTTTCATACATGTTACAAAAATCATTGATTTAATGTTACCAAAATTGATTTCGGTTTAACTATAATTAACAAGAATTTCATACTCAAAATTCAATGATTTAATGCTACCAAAATTCCTATAAAAATACCTTAAATTTCATACAAATTTTCGGTTAAATAATCATCATGTAATCACCTTTGTAAAATTCGGTTTTCATGATATAATCAACTTTACAAAATTCGGTTTTCATGATAGTGAAGTCTTGAATTTCGGTTTTAGCATGGTAAGATTTCCAACAAGCAAATATATCATCTAACACATCAATTAGCACAAACAAATAGATAGAAATCGATTAGACACCCCACTCACCTCTTAACCGAGAACACAAGGTGAAAATTCTCCAAAAATTGTCTAAAGCTTTGTCACCACCAATGGAAGAAAATGCCACCCAAACCAAAGATGCCGGCCAATGGAAGAAAGGAAGAGGAAGAAAGGGTTTTCGCCTCCAAGCCTCCAAGCCGTCGCCCAAGATTTCTTCCAAGCAAAATATCGCTAAAATCTCCACCCTAGCCGATATTACCACTTAAACTTTGGGTTTTTAAATTTTAAACCCATTAAGCAATTAATTCAAATAGGGTTTAACCCATTTAACTAATAATTTCGAATTTTAAATCTAATATCCATCTAATTTAAGTGTAACCCAATAACCCATGGTTTAAGTGAAAATCCAATATGAATTTAAATTAACATCCAATTAATTAATTCACTTAAGCGCAAATCCAATAAGGATTTAATTAATATCCAATAAGGTCTAATTAATTACTTACAATTTACAACCCATAAATCCTAATTAATTTATCATGAACAACCAATAATAATTTATCATAAATTAACAGCCAATAATCAAACAAATAATCTCTAATTAATTTACAATAAATTAACAACCAAATAGACTCAAATCAATTAATTACAATTTAACAATCAATAAGCCAGTTAATTAGCATCCAATAATTTTATTTAAATCATACTAAAATATCACAGCTAATGATTTTATTTAAATCCAAATAATGCTTACCAGGACTTAAGATCCTTGGATCTTACAGGTATGCTTTGATACAGTCTTACGTCTCTCCGAAATTGGGAGACCAAAATGACTGTCATTGGGCATGTCATAAGTCACGTAGAGACATGGATGACTAATAGTAGGATTTGCCCCTTCCTTATTGGAAGCATGATATCCACTCGGGGCGCCCCACCTTATTGGTGCATGACAGGAATGTGTGGCCACACTTGTTGAGTCATGACCAATGCATTGGATTGATAAACTTGAGACTAATCCAATGGCAGGATATCAGTTTAGGCAAAGGGATCTATAATGCAATGGGAATCCTCGTTGCTTGTTAGGAGTTGTTGCCATAATGACTTAAGTCCTATGACATGGGTAGTAGTGATGTGTTGCTAGATACCCCTCACTATTTATGATGTTTACATCATTACCATCGTCATATGGATCCTACGAGGTCACACGCAATAGACTCTTGACGTTGCTTTAATCAGAAGCCTTAGGATCAAGTTATTGGATAACTTGGATCCATTTGGAAGATTTCATCAGCGCCAATGGGCCTGATGAGTTGGAAGAAAGTTATTGGAGCCAAACTTCATTTTTGGCAGGTTGACCCGAAATTGACCGAGATTGGTCATATTTGGATTAGGGTTGCATTGGATTGGATCGAATGGCTTAATCAACCCATACCATAAAGTTTGGGCTAGCTCATTATCCAATGAGGCCCAATAATAAGTTGTCATGAAGAGATTAAAGGCTAAAAGGGCATAATGGGGAGAAATCTCACCCCACTGGCGCCTAAGGGCATAATGGGGTGAGGGAGGCGCCTTTGCTTCATTATGGAAGTAAAGGGCGCCTAGCCCTTCTTCCTAGGATGGAATGCATGCCTTTAAGGCATCTCTTGGGCTGATATGGCTATAGGGCAAATAAGGATAGGTTGAATGAGGTTTATGGAAAAATCTTGGAGACTTTCCTTGCCACAAACCTCCTTCATCCTAGCCGCCCACTTGGCATGATCTTAGCCATCCCTAAACCGCCTCTTGCCCTTATAAATAAGACCCTAGTCGCCCACTAAAAAGAGGTTAACTCCTTGGAGGCGTGAAGACTGTTGGTGTATATGCCCTAGGACCTAGTTTTGGTCCATCTTTGTACTACTTGACTCTGATATTAATATATATCTTTCTGGCATTGTCGTTATCATTGTTTGTCTACACCTGCGATTGTGTACTTACATGATAATGTCCCTGGAGACAGATTGGATCTGTGCTCGAACTATAGTCCCCAGTCGATGTACCTGAGTGGATATGGGACAACTCTGGTACTTGAGAGACTGGTATGTGGGCTGGTTAGGCACGTGGTGCTAACGCAGACACATGGGTATATCATTGGAGGATATACTGGATAGACCCGCTGTGAGGCTATGACTTGGTGTCATAAGTTATCCTCACAAGTGACAGGAGATGCATTGATCCCTTGACTTGAGGTCATTGACCATTCTATATGGTTAGGGACTTGCTTTGATGCAACCTAACACCTTGCCGTAGTTGGGAGGTCATAACGGTTGTCATTGAGCATGTCACGACCCATATGAGAAGATCAATGGACAGACATAGGATTTGCCCCTTCCTTAGGGAAGTATGATATCCATGGAGCTCCCTTATGGTTCTATGACTGAGAGTGTATGGCCATACCCAGGTGAGAACCTGTTCTAGTCATAGCCATGTGATTGGATGAAAACAAGTGGTGACACACTTGTCCAATCGGATATCAGTTCGGCAAAGAGACTGTAATGCATCTGTACCTAGTTACGATGATGGGGATGTCGATGTCGATATCCATTCCAATAACCTGGGTAGCAGCGATGCACTGCTAGGTGCCACTCACTGCTTGTGATGACCTTTGGTCAGCACTGCCAGCGTTAGAGGAACCTACAGGGTCGCACACCTTGATACTCGAGTTTTCATATTGATCGGGTAGCCTTTAGATCAAGTTATTGGATAACTCTGATCTATTTGGGAGATTTCATCAGCGCCAATGGGCCTGATGAGATGGAAGAAACTTATTGGGGCCAACTTCCATTTTTGGCATATCGATCAAATTAACCATGGTTACCCTCATTTAACCATGGGTTAAATTGGATTGGATCCAATAGCTTGGTTAACATGCATAATGGACTTTGGGCTTGGCCCATTGCTTAGTTGGGCTTGCTAATAAGCTGTATTGAAGGGCTATGAGGCTTGAAGGGTATAATGGGGATGAATTAATGGGATAGGCGCAAATGGAATTCTAGTTGGACTAGAATTGGCGCCTATGCCTTGTTTGGTATCTCCTAGTTGATTAAATCAAATTGGATTTGATTAAATCACACAAGATAATTGATTGGATTGTGTTTGACAATTGTGGGCTGATTATTAACATAATTAGAGTCCTAATTGGATTAGGACTTGCGCCCAAGCCACATTAGGTAATCCATCATATTGCCTTGACTAGGTCTAGGCGCATGGATGGGATTAATGCCTCATATGGCTTGATATGGGCGCATATGGCTGATGCTTGCTTTGGCAAGTCTTAGGCGCATATGGGAGTGGAGATTTAATCAATATACTTGATTGGATAATCTCCTAGAATCATGCCCTAATTGTCAACACTTGCCATTCTCCTCTAACCGCCTCTTGCTCCTATAAATAAGCCCTTACCGCCCCCTCTCTTCATGATGCTAATTCCTTGGAGGCGTGAAGCATTAGAAGGCGACGGCTTGGAGAGCTTAGAGCTCTTCTTCTTCCATCAAGGGCGCAAGCATGCTTCTTCTCTTCCTTTCCTTGGCTCAAAGGAACAAGAAGGCTTGCGGCGTTGTCTTCTCCTTCCATCTCCTTGGCGCATCACATCTTGGTGGTGGCGCAAGTTGCTTGGAGGATTCTCCTAAGGCATGGATCTTCTTCCCGAGGCTAGCACCGGGCGAGGAAGAAGAAAACTTGAGGAATCCGTGTGTGCGAGACTGCAGAGGGCGAACACTTGGGCGCCTTCATCGACATCGGCTTCCAATTGCTTAAAGGTACTTACTATCACATCGTGTCGACCCCCTCGCAAGAGATCTTCACTGGGTTTTTGGGACTAGCCTGTTTCGGGGACATTCTTCCGCTGCGTAAAATGTATGTCCAAGGCTCTGAAAATTCTAAAATGTCCCCGGGGTTTCCCAACAGTGGTATCAGAGCTACTTGCGAGCCTCGAACGATGTTCTTTCATGCTTTTCATGCTCACATGCCATATCTACATTTTCGCATATTGCATAGATGTTGGCGCATGATTTTTCTTTAAGTAGAAAAATTGTAGGTCTCTTGTTTCTTACTTCTAATTAACTTCTTGTGGTTCTTTGCTCTCTTCATGTGATGGGATAGACCCATACGTGGAAGAGAAAATTTCTCCTCTCATAATAGGATAGACCTATCTTGAGAGACTTGTTGGAATAGGGCATGGACTGGGTGATTGCCCTTATCCTAGCAAGTTAGGGATTGCAAGGAGGGCAACCGGTATGCCTCTTGTAGACTCCTGAGAGAAACTTAGAATCAAAGATTTGTGATATGAAGGGAAGGAAGAGAGACATGTTTTATGAAAAAGTAAAATTTCAGATTTTATGTTTTTCATTGAGCATGTAGAATTGCATGAGTAAGTACTTGATTGTGCATGATGTTGTGGTCATATGTCAAGCCCCTTAGCATGCCTGTGATGTATCCTTGTGAGGCCTGTGTGCCGCTTTTCTTTTTGCTTTTAACTAAGAAGAAGATTAGGGTGGCGCATCTACTTGGAGAAAGGTGCATGCTTGCTTGGTTGCGCATCCTTGCATGATGGCGCAACAAGCTTCAAAGGTGGCACATCCTTGCATGGGGGCGCAAGTTAGGGTTTGGCCGAGCCTTGTGCTTGTGTGCTATCCCTCTTGTGGCTTGCTAGATGGCGCACCTTCCTTGGAGCAAGACCATGGCATTGGCCGAACCTTGTGGGTGTACCCCTAGGGTTTGAGAGCTAAACCATGGGAGAATGACCTTGGAGCCAACCTTGAAGATAGAGCTAGAGGTCGGCTAGGCTAGGTCTAATTTTGGGGCTTGAATCCTAGGTCAAGAGTTGAACCCCTTTTTGGCATGGATTGGTTCAATGTCTTGAATGGGCTATGATCACATCATCCTTTTATTGCTTTCTTTACAAAAGCTAAAGCATGCCTGTGATGTTTTATCGTTATGTTATCACCATAGGATTGCATGCCTGTAATGATAGACATAAGATAAAACTGAGATGATGAGACCTTAAACAAAAACCCTCAATTAAAATATCAAGTCTAGTAGCCTTCTAACGCGTAGCCCTCACTAAGCTATCGATCAGTGGAGTTGTGAACTGTTTCCCACCCTCGTGGGACACACCCACTTATCTTTAGAAAGTGCGTGGTGGCAATGGTTTCCCCAGTCCAGTTTTAACCTGGGCGTGCCTTCGCAAGGAAACTCGTTGGCCCTGGGCATAACGGTTAGGGATGGACTTGACTAGAAGTTCACATGTGCTGGGCACATGGTGAAAGTCTAGAGGCATCGTTGAGAGGTAAGGGTTTCATGTTGTATCCAGCCCTCGCTGGACATGAAATGGCTGGACTGTCTCAATAAGGGGAGTTGCTTGGAGCAATCGGCCGGCGCGCCCACCTTAGGAAACATGGGTCACTTTGTGCATCTCATCCCACCCTCGTGGGACGCGAAGCCCTGTGTGGAATGAGGATCTCATCTCACTAGGAAATCTTGGATTTCTCGATTGACTTTGTGGGTTGTCAATTTGATTAAAAATAGTGGGAGCCATGGTCATTTAAAAGGCAAGTCCAGTTTAAATGACTCGAAGTAGTACTAATCTGCTGTTTCTTGGTTGTTGTAGAACAATGGCTATGAACAATAGCAGTTGGTCACTACGATCTACCCTGGATAAGTTGGTTGGATCCAACTTACTGGATTGGTATATGAACTTGAGAATCGTGCTCAAGCTCGAGATGAAGCTTTATGTTCTAGAGCGTCTTATTCCTGAGCCACTTCCATGCTCGGCCTCAGCGGATGAGAGGGATGCTTATGATAAGCATCAGGTTGATACTTTGGAGGTTGCTAACCAACATGTCACTTGAATTTAAAGGGTGATATGAATCGAAGAGTGCCTCTGAAATTATTTTAATCTAAGGCAGCTCTTTGATGAATTGGTTGAGCTCAATCCTGCTAAAGTTGATATTCAGTGTGTTGAGCCGAAAGGCTTGACCAAGGAACTGAAATTAAAGATGGATATGATCAGGAATAATAGGTGCTATTCATGTGGAGGGCCACCTCACATGTTAAAGGACATGTTGCAACTTCATAATGAGGAGAAGAAAGGCAAGGCCTTGTCTTCATGCTCAGGTATTTATGTTACCGAAGTCAACCTTTCTACTCCTATGACATGGGTATTGGATACCGCATGTGGAGTACAAATATGCAAAGGCTAAGAAAGGATAGATCGGTAAGGCCTAGAGAGATTGACCTACGGATAGGTAACAGGGCACAAGTTGCTGCTGTTGCTGTAGGAGTTTCTCTCCCTGCCTTTAGGACTTCAGTTAAAGCTAGACAATTGCTATTATGTACCTTCCCTTACCAAAACATTGTATCCACTCCTTGCTTGGCAAAGAAAGGATTTAGGTTTGAAATAAAAGAGAACTTATGTTCTTTTTCTTTTGCAAACATGTTTTATGGGAAGGGTACTTTGTGCAATGGTCCACATGTCTTGGACATGGTTAGCTCTATTTGTAACATAAATATTAAAAGGACCAAACTGAGTGGTTCAGTTAGTGCTTTCCTACGGCATTGTCGATTAGCCCATATAAACAAGAATCGCATTCGACAACTCCATGAAAATGGGTTGCTAGATTCGAGTTCCTTGGAGGAACTTGATACATGTGAGACTTGTTTATTAGGAAAAATGACAAAGACGCCCTTCACCAAGACTGGTGAGAGGGCAGGAGGTTTGTTGGATCTCATACATAGTGATGTGTGTGGGCTATTCAATAAACAAGCCAAAGGAGGGTATAACTACTTCATCACATTTACTGATGACTTCAGTAGATATGGTTATGTCTACATGATGAGACATGAGTCTGAATCCTTTGAGAAATTTAAGGAGTTCAGACATGAAGTAGAGAACCAGCTTGGTAAATCCTTTAAGGATCTTCGATCAGATCGTGATGGAGAGCACCTGAGCAGTGTATTCTTTGACTATCTGAGTAAGTGTGGGATCCTATCCCAACTCACTCCTCCTAGAGCACCTCGGTAGAATGGTGTATCTGAAAGGAGAAATCGAACCTTGTTGGACATAGTTCGGTCTATGATGAGTCATGCAACTCTACCTCCCTCATTCTGGGGACATGCACTTAAAAAGGCTTCTCTAATACTGAATGATGTTCCATCTAAGAGTGTCTCAAAGATTCCATACGAGGTATGGAATGGGAGACGCCCTAATCTCACTTTTATCAGGATCTAGGGATGTGAGGCTTATGTCAAACGTCAGGATTCTAGCAAGCTAGAACCTAGATCTGATAAGTGTATGTTTGTGGGGTACCCTAAGGAGACTAAGGGTTACTACTTCTATATTCCCACCGAGAACAAAGTTTTTTGTTGCTCGGGGTACGGTCTTTCTAGAGAAAGAATTTCTCATGAAAGAAGTTAGTGGGAGGAAGTTTGACTTGGACGAGGTCCAAGTGCAACCACAAGACATAGAGATGGGAACCTGAGCCACCTGCACCGGTTGCTAGGCAGCCTGAGGCTCAGACACAGGCCCCATGTAGGTCTGGGAGGTTTCATCGTGCACCTGAGAGGTATGGGTCGCTGCCGACCCAACACGACAGGATCTTCATCATGGAGGATGAACCCAGGACTTATGATGAGGCGGTCAGTGGACCGGACTCCGAGAGATGGCTTGAGGCCATGCGATCCGAGATGGATTCCATGTAGGCTAACCAAGTCTGGGATTTGGTTGAGCTGCCTGATGGGGTAAAACCCATAGGGTGTAAATGGGTCTTCAAGAGGAAGACAGACATGGATGGCAAAATAGTTACCTATAAGGGTAGACTAGTGGCTAAAGGATTTAAACAAGTCCACGGGGTGGACTATGATGAAACCTTCTCGCCAGCTGCCATGATCAAATCCATTCGGATTCTGCTTGCTATAGCTGCATGTCATGAGATATGGCAGATGGATGTGAAGACAGCGTTCCTTAACAGGAAGCTAACTAAGGATGTGTATATGACACAACCTAATGACTTCATCCATCCTGCAGATACTAGTAAAGTCTGCAGGCTAAAAAAATCCATTTTCGGATTAAAGCAAGCATCTCGAAGTTAGAATCTTCAGTTTGATGAAGTTGTGAGAGATTATAGCTTTATCAAAAGCGAAGATGACGCCTGTGTATACAGAAAATTCAGTGGGAGCTTGGTGACTTTTCTGGTCATGTATGTCGATGACATACTGCTCATCCGAAACGACATCCCTAGTCTTCAAGCTGTGAAGACATGGTTAGGGGAGTGTTTCGAGATAAAGGACTTAGGGGAGGCCGCCTATATTCTAGGCGTGAGGATCTACCGGGATAGATCCAAGAGGCTCTTGGCCCTTAGTCAGAGTACCCACATTGATAAGGTCCTGGAGAGGTTCAACTTGGAGCAATTCAAGAAGGGATACCTTCCAGTGAAACATGGCCTTACTCTCTCAAAGAACCAGTGTACCAACACAGAGCCTGAGAGAGATGACATGAGTCGAGTGCCCTATGCTTCGGCGGTGGGATCGATCATGTATGCAATGTTGTGTACTAGACCAGTTGTGGCTTATGCTGTGAGCATAACCAGCCGATACCAATCCAATCCTAGTTTACAGCACTGGGTGGCTATAAAGAATATCCTTGAGTATCCTGAAAGGGACTAAGGATTTATTCTATAAAGTCTACGGGGACAGGAAGAACTCAGTGTGCAGGGCTTCACTGATGAGTCATTCCAGTCTGATCCTGACGACTTCAGATCGCAGACCAGCTATTAGTTTAAGATGGTTGGAGGTGCTGTATGCTGGAAGAGCTTCAAGCAATCCACCATAGCTAATTCTACAACCGAAGCTGAGTATGTGGTTGCTTCTGAGGCAGCCAATGAAGCCGTTTGGATCAGGAAGTTCTTTTCTGAACTTCAGGTGGTTCCAAGTGCAATGGATCCCATTGAGCTCTACTATGACAACAATGGGAACTGCACATAATAAGGAACCACGGTCTCATCAAAGGTCCAAACGCATACTCAAGAGATTTCGCCTGATCAAAGAGATCATTGATCGAGGAGATGTCAAGATTAGCAGAGTTGACACAGAGAGCAATCTAGAAGACCCACTGACCAAGGCTTTGGCGCAGCAGAAGCATGATGGTCGTACTAGAGATATGGGGTTGAGGTTACTCAACCTCTAGGTCTTAGTGCAAGTGGGAGATTGTTGGTGTATATGCCCTAGGACCTAGTTTTGGTCCATCTTTGTACTACTTGACTCTGATATTAATATATATCTTTCTGGCATTGTCGTTATCATTGTTTGTCTACACCTGCGATTGTGTACTTACATGATAATGTCCCTGGAGACAGATTGGATCTGTGCTCGAACTATAGTCCCCAGTCGATGTACCTGAGTGGATATGGGACAACTCTGGTACTTGAGAGACTGGTATGTGGGCTGGTTAGGCACGTGGTGCTAACGCAGACACATGGGTATATCATTGGAGGATATACTGGATAGACCCGCTGTGAGGCTATGACTTGGTGTCATAAGTTATCCTCACAAGTGACAGGAGATGCATTGATCCCTTGACTTGAGGTCATTGACCATTCTATATGGTTAGGGACTTGCTTTGATGCAACCTAACACCTTGCCGTAGTTGGGAGGTCATAACGGTTGTCATTGAGCATGTCACGACCCATATGAGAAGATCAATGGACAGACATAGGATTTGCCCCTTCCTTAGGGAAGTATGATATCCATGGAGCTCCCTTATGGTTCTATGACTGAGAGTGTATGGCCATACCCAGGTGAGAACCTGTTCTAGTCATAGCCATGTGATTGGATGAAAACAAGTGGTGACACACTTGTCCAATCGGATATCAGTTCGGCAAAGAGACTGTAATGCATCTGTACCTAGTTACGATGATGGGGATGTCGATGTCGATATCCATTCCAATAACCTGGGTAGCAGCGATGCACTGCTAGGTGCCACTCACTGCTTGTGATGACCTTTGGTCAGCACTGCCAGCGTTAGAGGAACCTACAGGGTCGCACACCTTGATACTCGAGTTTTCATATTGATCGGGTAGCCTTTAGATCAAGTTATTGGATAACTCTGATCTATTTGGGAGATTTCATCAGCGCCAATGGGCCTGATGAGATGGAAGAAACTTATTGGGGCCAACTTCCATTTTTGGCATATCGATCAAATTAACCATGGTTACCCTCATTTAACCATGGGTTAAATTGGATTGGATCCAATAGCTTGGTTAACATGCATAATGGACTTTGGGCTTGGCCCATTGCTTAGTTGGGCTTGCTAATAAGCTGTATTGAAGGGCTATGAGGCTTGAAGGGTATAATGGGGATGAATTAATGGGATAGGCGCAAATGGAATTCTAGTTGGACTAGAATTGGCGCCTATGCCTTGTTTGGTATCTCCTAGTTGATTAAATCAAATTGGATTTGATTAAATCACACAAGATAATTGATTGGATTGTGTTTGACAATTGTGGGCTGATTATTAACATAATTAGAGTCCTAATTGGATTAGGACTTGCGCCCAAGCCACATTAGGTAATCCATCATATTGCCTTGACTAGGTCTAGGCGCATGGATGGGATTAATGCCTCATATGGCTTGATATGGGCGCATATGGCTGATGCTTGCTTTGGCAAGTCTTAGGCGCATATGGGAGTGGAGATTTAATCAATATACTTGATTGGATAATCTCCTAGAATCATGCCCTAATTGTCAACACTTGCCATTCTCCTCTAACCGCCTCTTGCTCCTATAAATAAGCCCTTACCGCCCCCTCTCTTCATGATGCTAATTCCTTGGAGGCGTGAAGCATTAGAAGGCGACGGCTTGGAGAGCTTAGAGCTCTTCTTCTTCCATCAAGGGCGCAAGCATGCTTCTTCTCTTCCTTTCCTTGGCGCAAAGGAACAAGAAGGCTTGCGGCGTTGTCTTCTCCTTCCATCTCCTTGGCGCATCACATCTTGGTGGTGGCGCAAGTTGCTTGGAGGATTCTCCTAAGGCATGGATCTTCTTCCCGAGGCTAGCACCGGGCGAGGAAGAAGAAAACTTGAGGAATCCGTGTGTGCGAGACTGCAGAGGGCGAACACTTGGGCGCCTTCATCGACATCGGCTTCCAATTGCTTAAAGGTACTTACTATCACATCGTGTCGACCCCCTCGCAAGAGATCTTCACTGGGTTTTTGGGACTAGCCTATTTCGGGGACATTCTTCCGCTGCGTAAAATGTATGTCCAAGGCTCTGAAAATTGTAAAATGTCCCCGGGGTTTCCCAACAAAGACATATAGAGAGGCATGAGCAAGGGCAAAGGGTGACAACTTGAAGGTGGCGCAACCCTTCTTCCTCCTTGAAGCCGCAAGCCTTCTTCTCCTTCTTCACCTGTTGACGTAACTTGGAGAAGGGCTTGGTGGCGACATCTCTTGGAGAGAATTGGAAGCCTAGGGTGGCGACAACTTGAGAGCTTGGAGCTCTCCTTCTTCATCAAGGAGCGTAATCTCCTTCTTCCTTGGAACCGCAAGTTCTTCATCTTCTCCCTCTCTTCTTGGCGCAAGGACTCTTAGTGCTTGGTGGCTCTCCTTGCCACAAGACCTCTTCGTTCCTTGGCCATAGGCACATCTTGTTGGGGTATGCCCTTAAGGCTAATGTTTGAGGCCTTGGGATTGTATTAGTATCATGTAATAAACTCTTAAGTTTATAAAGGCATGGTTATTATTCAGGTTGTTACCTTGTCTGCTGTAATAAGTGTACTTCTGAATAATGTCTCAAAGCTGTTCAGCTAGGCTGACAGGCTATATGTCCTTAGTCGAGATATCTTGGTGAACATGAGACAGCCTTGATATGATTGAGACTAATATGAGTGCTAATCTTATAGGATGCTTCGAGCATGGAATAAGATGTAGACTCATGGGTACATTGGATGTACTGGACAGACCCTACTGGGATATTCCATTGCTTGTCACAATGTAAATAATCCTTGTAAGCAGCAAGTGGCACATGTCCTTTGACTTGAGATCACTTGTGTTTCTAAATGATGATTGTCATTGTCTTGAGGTAGTTCAATATCATTTGAAACATAATGATTATAGACTATCTTGGATGGTGAGCTTGAATCAGGTTAGGACACTAGTGATAGACATAGGATTGCCGTCTCCTTGTTTAAGGAGTGTGATGTTCTAAAGGGCCCCCTTATGAGATGATTGAGATAGTGTATGGCCATACCCAGATGACTATGTGCATCTGATCTAATCATGCTCATCGTATTGGAGTTACAGGCTTGACATGCTTATCCAATAAGAACATCCAGTGGTAAAGGACATATGTATGCCTTGTGAATTGAGTCACACTTGTGCTATGGTTTGGGAGTAGTCTTGGAAGACTCTTTCCTTTATATCGGGAGACAGTGATGTGTTGCTAGATACCCCTCACTGATCGTGATAACGTAAGTTATCGTTACCGACATTTAGAGGAAACCCTCAGGGTCGCACAATTTGGTGATATGGCTTACTTAAGTCAGATCGTATGGACTGGATTCTTTGAGTTCAGATTAAAGGGATTTAATCTCTGATTGTAAGTAAGATCTGGTCTGATCATGTTTGATTGATTAGGGCTTGAGATCGGTAAGCTTCGATCGAGAGAGGTGATGCTAGATCGGAGAGATCAGGGGCATCAGGAGATGAACGGTTAGATCATAAGCCTTGGGGTTCGATTTGGTCTAGACCAAGTGGCTTGAGCTATTTCGGTTTGGTTTGATGAACCAAAGCCGATTTGACATTTTGGATTGAACCGGTTCACAAATATGAACGCTTGGTTCAATGCCAAAATGCGTTTTGGGTTGGCTTGAACGCATGGCTTGATTGACTTCCATTTATGGAAAGTCATCAAGGGCCGGTTTTGCTTCAATGCCAAAACGCTTATGCGTTGAGCTCCTCACTTCAACGCCTTGATTCTTTTCGAGGTGTGGTTGACGAAGGTGTGGAGTAGACATCCAAGAGAAGCTCTCGGCCTAACGGATTCATCTCATCAAACCCTTTCCATTCGACAAGATAAGGCTTGGGTGTCTTGCTAGCACAAGAGATCTCAAGGAAGTGAGCATCTTCATCTTGTGTGTGGACTTGTGGAGGAGACCTAATTTGATCTCTTCTTCCAAGCCGAATTCCAAGCTTATGGCGTTGGTATGATTTCTCATAACTTAAGTTGATCATATAGTTTCATATGCGATTTTGAAACCCTATTTTCCGCCATGCATGCTAGATGCGCATGATTAGGGTTCCCCCCCCCTTTATGTTAGGGGTTCCTTCAATTGGTATCAGAGCCAAGTTCTTGATATGATCTATATGATTGCTTTGAAGTGTTTGTGATCCATACATATTGCGCTTACTTGATGCATGCTTTGTTTACATGAAGTTTGCGCTTGTATCATGCTAACATGAAGTTTGCGCTTGTATCATGCTAACATGAAGTTTGCGCTTGTATCATGCTAACATGTAGTTTGCGCTTGTATCATGGCTTTGATGAAGTATGCGCTCCCCCAAGAAGGGGACCCCCTAAAGTTTGCGCTCCCCCTTGAAGGGGACCCCCTTAGATCTAAGGGTTATCAACATGCTAGAAGATATATCTTATGGATGTTCTAGATGTTTGCGCATGTCAAAATGTTTTCTAAAACTTACATCTTGCGCGCATGATTAGATCTAAGGTGCCACTACATTAAATCCTTAGATGGGTTGATGGGGTTGAAAGCATCTTCTAGGTTAGATCCAACTAGTCTGATCAGACCATCTGACAGCCTAGATGGGTTGACCAGATAGCACCTGTGCGCAAGCACGAGGTGGCTATAGGTCGACTGCATCCAAGGCGTGTAGCGAGGTCTGGTTGAGACAACTACTGAACACACATGAGTTAGGCCCGGGGTCACACCCGCTTGCCAAAACTCATGAGGGTGGTTCAGCCCTTGGCGCATGCATGGTTGACCATCAGGTCAACTCGGGTCAGTTAGGACTCGGTGCATGCAGGGGCAAAGGATCTAACTAGATGGATGAGTGGATCCCTATCAATGGACCATTGTAAGGTTGTAGGGCACATAAGGAAATTAAAATTGATGCCATGGGGTTTTTCAAAAATTTAATTTCTTGATTGGATCACATGATGATTTGATGCCATGATGCTTGTCTATTTAGTCTTATGTGGGTTGCCCTATTGTGTGCTGTGCTGGGGCCTGCGTGCCTGGTAAATTATAAGTTAATTTTATTGTGATCTGCGAATCACTTTTTCATTAATTTATTGTATAATTGACCTGCGAGTCAACCTTGTCTAGATAGATCAAATGTACTTTGATTAGACAAGAGTACAAATGCACACATCCCAAAGGGGCATTCAGCTGGTGGCGCACCTGAGGTGCTCTTGGCGCTAGGGCCCTAGGTTGGACCAGATGAGATGCCAAGGAGCTCAAGTGAAGACTTAAGTAAAATTAAGGTCTTACTAGGGTTCATGGGCTTTTACCACATAAGATCATGCTTTCTACTTATTGCTAATAATTAGAATTGCATGTTTAAGTTTATCTTCTACTATAGCCATAGGATATGCCTGATAGTAAGAAGATAAAAGACCGTTAAAATCCAACGCTAATATATCAAGCTCGATAAAGCCTTCTGACGCGAAACCTCACCTTTCTGATTATCGTTGGAGCCGTGTTGAACCCACTCAGTGGGCACGTCCATCTATCTTCAGACGGTGCTGGATTTCACCTGCGTGTTACAGAGTAGGGATTTATCACTGCTCGTTGCTCAGCATAACACGTGGTGGTCCAGGGAGTAGGTCGGGTCAGCTTGACCATGTAGGCTACATATGTGGCGCATATGGTAGCGCATGGAGGCAGCCATCTCTGGGATCAGAGACTGTGTTGTACCAACTCAGTTGGCACAGTCTGCTGGATTGCCAAGATGAAGGGGAATCGCACGGGTTGGCGATTGGCTGGGACAGCCTACCAGAAATTAGTGCTTGTCATCTCTGTGCATCTTATCTCGCCTGAGCGGGACGCGGAGACCAAGTATGAAATTTGGATCCCATCTCACTAAAAGAGTGATACTCTTTCGGACTGTTTACTGGATTTTTCAGTCAGACAAAATAGTGAGAAAAGAATCTTTCTTAAGTCCTGGATTGATTCTAAACATTGATACTGACCTTGCTGTTCTTGCTTGTTGTAGATTCCTGCAGCAACGAACACCATGAGCTTCAATGTGCGATCCCTACTGGAAAGGGAGAAGTTTGCTGGGCCGAACTTCTCTGACTGGTTCGGACACCTTAAGATCGTTCTTAAGGCTGAGAGGAAACTGTATGTCCTCGAGACGGCGATACCGCCGCAGCCCGCTCCGAACGCCGCAAGGGCGGTTCGGGATGCCTATGAAAAGCACGTCAATGATAGCATTGATGTCGCTTGCCTGATGCTAGCGTCTATGACGCCACCGCTGCAGCGTCAGCATGAGGATATGTTGGCTATAGAAATTATAGCGAACCTCAAGATGTTGTATGCTGCACAGGCGAGGACAGAACGCTATAATCTGACGAAGCTCTTCTTTCAGAGCAAACTGGCTGAGGGGAGCCCAGTGGGAGCTCACGTGCTCAAGATGATTGGGCACAAGGAGGCTCTGGAGAAACTGGGGCATACCATCAACCAGGAGCTTGCTGTAGATATTATTCTGCAGTCTCTTCCGCCTTCTTTCGATGCGTTCATCATTAACTTTAATATGAACAAAATCGATTGTACGCCGGCAGAGCTGCTGAATATGCTCTTGACTACTGAGGAAACTCTGAAGGGTAAGCCTTCAACCTCTGTCTTGTTGGTTCCTTCTAGGAACAAGAAGAAGGGGAAGAAGGGCAAGGCCCCTGTCAAGAATTACAGCAAGGCCCTGAAACAGAAGGTGAAGCGGTCGAAGGATAACAGGTGTTTCCACTGTGGCCAGCTGGGTCACTGGAAAAAGGACTGTAAAGCGCTCCAAGGAGATAAGAGGGGAAGCATTGCTTCTGGCTCAGGTATATACGTGACGGAAGTCATGGTTTCATCTTCTTCTATATCATGGGTGTTGGACACTGCATGTGGAGTTCACATTTGTTCAAATGTGCAGGAACTCAAGAGAAGAAGGCAGGTGGGACAGCATGAGGTAGACCTACGCGTTGGAAACGGGGCACGGGTTGCTGCTGTTGCTGTAGGAGACTATTTCATCACTTTACCATCTGGCATTGTATTAGAATTGAACAATTGTTATTTTGTACCCAGTATTACCAAGAATATTATCTCTATTCCTGCTCTTGTCAGGAAAGGATTTGCCTTTGAATGCAAGATTTCAAAGTGTGTTTTAACTTATGATAATATTGTGTATGCAACTGGTTCAATTAACAATGGGTTATTCATGTTGGACATGGAATATTCTATACAAAACATTGATAATAAGAAAGCCAAGTATGCTGATGACAGCACCTTGCTATGGCATAGTCGTTTAGGCCATATAAACGAGAAGCGCATTAAGCGGTTGCATGATCATGGACTGCTGGGATCTTTCTCCTGTGAGGAGATTGATACATGCAAAGCTTGTTTAATGGGTAAAATGACGAAGTCTCCTTTTTCTCACAAAGGTCAAAGGACTTCAGGTTTACTTGACCTGATACACAGTGATGTGTGTGGGCCTTTCAGTAAACATGCCAGAGGTGGCTATCAGTACTTCATTACCTTCACTGATGATTTCAGTAGGTATGGATATGTCTATTTAATGAGACATAAAAGTGAATCTTTTGACAAGTTCAAAGAGTTCAAAAATGAAGTACAAAATCAGTTAGGCCGAAATATCAAGGCACTTCGTTCTGATCGAGGTGGAGAATACCTGAGTCATACGTTTACTGACTATCTGAAGGAGTGTGGGATTGTCTCACAGCTCACTCCGCCAGGAACACCGCAGTGGAATGGTGTGTCCGAGAGGAGAAATAGAACGTTACTTGATATGGTTCGTTCTATGATGAGTCAGGCTACTCTTCCATATTCCTTTTGGGGTTTTGCACTGGAAACAGCTGCAAAGGTACTAAACCGAGTGCCATCCAAGGCAGTTTCAAAGACGCCATATGAGCTATGGTATGGGAAACAGCCTAGCTTGACATTTATCAGGATCTGGGGTTGCGAGGCTTATGTCAAAAAGCTCGCCTCTGGGAAACTGGAGAGCAGATCTGAGAAATGCATCTTTGTCGGTTACCCTAAGGAAACTAAGGGTTATTATTTCTACGATCCCAAAGAGAACAAGATATTTGTTGCTCGGACGGCCATATTTCTTGAGAAGGAGTTTCTTCTGCAAGAGGCCAGTGGGAGAGAAATAAAGCTGGATGAGATTCCAGAGGAAGGACAAAGTAGTCAGGCAGAGTTGGATGTGCCTGAGCCAGTAGATCAGGTTACTGAACAACCTGAGGCTCAGATATCACGGGAACCGCGAAGATCGGGTAGGATCCGTTGACAGCCTGAGCGCTATGTCGGAGTCTACATCATTGATAATGATGAACCCCTAACTTATGCGGATGCGGTCAGTGGACCGGAGTCAGCTAGATGGCTTGAAGCTATGCGAGCCGAGATGGACTCCATGTCAGATAACCAAGTCTGGGATTTGGTTGATCCGCCTCCGGGAGTAATCCCTATAGGCTGTAAATGGATCTTCAAGAAGAAGATTGACATGGATGGTAACGTGGTTACCTATAAAGGCAGGCTAGTTGCGAAAGGTTTCAAACAAATCTACGGGATAGATTATGATGAAACTTTCTCACCTGTAGCCATGTTTAAGTCTATTCGGATTCTTTTCGCGATAGCTGCATATTACGATTATGAGATCTGGCAGATGGATGTGAAGACAGCTTTCCTTAATGGAAATCTGGATGAGGATGTGTATATGACACAACCAGAAGGTTTCACTAATCCATCAGATCGTCATAAAATATGCAAGTTAAAGAAGTCCATTTATGGACTTAAACAAGCATCTAGGAGCTGGAATATTCGTTTTGATGAATCAATCTCTGAGTTTGGTTTCATCAAGAACGAGGATGACCCGTGTGTATATAAGAGGTTTAGTGGGAGCGTGATTACATTCCTAATCCTCTACGTCGATGATATCTTAATCATTGGAAATGATATTCCTGAACTGCATGCTGTTAAGGCATGGTTAGGAAAATGTTTCCAGATGAAAGATTTAGGAGAAGCAGCCTATGTATTAGGTGTGAAGATCTACAGGGATAGATCTAAGAGGCTTCTCGGGCTGTGCCAGAGTACTTACATCGATAAGGTCCTGGAGAGATTCCATTTAGAGAATTCTAAACGTGGATATCTTCCAGTCAGACATGGTCTGAATCTTTCGAAGAGTCAGTGTCCACAAACACAGACTGAGAAAGATGAAATGGACAATACGCCTTATGCTTCGGCTATTGGGTCCATTATGTATGCGATGTTGTGTACTCGCCCAGACGTCGCTTACGGGTTAAGCGTGACCAGTCGATTCCAAAGTAATCCAGGTTTGGCGCACTGGATTGCAGTCAAGAACATTTTAAAATATCTGCGGAGGACCAAAGATATGTTCTTGATATATGGTGGTCAGGAAGAACTCAGTATAGAGGGATATACTGACGCTTCGTTCCAGTCGGACCAGGATGATTTCCGATCGCAATCAGGCTATGTTTTTAGCTTGAATGGTGGAGCAGTGGTGTGGAAGAGTTTCAAACAGTCAACTGTTGCTGATTCCACAACAGAAGCCGAGTATGTTGCAACCTCGGAAGCATCCAAGGAGGCAGTGTGGATTCGTAAGTTCGTGAGAGAACTTGGTGTCGTTCCTTCGAGTGCTGATCCTTTGGTTATCTTCTGTGATAACACTGGAGCCATCGCACAAGCAAAGGAACCGCGGTCGCACCAGAAGTCCAAGCACATACAGAGACGGTTTCACTTGATCCGGGAGATCATTGATCGAGGCGAGATCAAAATATGCAAGGTTCATACAGATGACAATCTGGCAGACCCACTTACCAAGCCTCTGGCGCAGCAGAAGCATGAGAAGCACTGTAATAATATGGGTTTGAGATTTCTCAACCATTAGATTAAGTGCAAGTGGGAGATTGTTGGGGTATGCCCTTAAGGCTAATGTTTGAGGCCTTGGGATTGTATTAGTATCATGTAATAAACTCTTAAGTTTATAAAGGCATGGTTATTATTCAGGTTGTTACCTTGTCTGCTGTAATAAGTGTACTTCTGAATAATGTCTCAAAGCTGTTCAGCTAGGCTGACAGGCTATATGTCCTTAGTCGAGATATCTTGGTGAACATGAGACAGCCTTGATATGATTGAGACTAATATGAGTGCTAATCTTATAGGATGCTTCGAGCATGGAATAAGATGTAGACTCATGGGTACATTGGATGTACTGGACAGACCCTACTGGGATATTCCATTGCTTGTCACAATGTAAATAATCCTTGTAAGCAGCAAGTGGCACATGTCCTTTGACTTGAGATCACTTGTGTTTCTAAATGATGATTGTCATTGTCTTGAGGTAGTTCAATATCATTTGAAACATAATGATTATAGACTATCTTGGATGGTGAGCTTGAATCAGGTTAGGACACTAGTGATAGACATAGGATTGCCGTCTCCTTGTTTAAGGAGTGTGATGTTCTAAAGGGCCCCCTTATGAGATGATTGAGATAGTGTATGGCCATACCCAGATGACTATGTGCATCTGATCTAATCATGCTCATCGTATTGGAGTTACAGGCTTGACATGCTTGTCCAATAAGAACATCCAGTGGTAAAGGACATATGTATGCCTTGTGAATTGAGTCACACTTGTGCTATGGTTTGGGAGTAGTCTTGGAAGACTCTTTCCTTTATATCGGGAGACAGTGATGTGTTGCTAGATACCCCTCACTGATCGTGATAACGTAAGTTATCGTTACCGACATTTAGAGGAAACCCTCAGGGTCGCACAATTTGGTGATATGGCTTACTTAAGTCAGATCGTATGGACTGGATTCTTTGAGTTCAGATTAAAGGGATTTAATCTCTGATTGTAAGTAAGATCTGGTCTGATCATGTTTGATTGATTAGGGCTTGAGATCGGTAAGCTTCGATCGAGAGAGGTGATGCTAGATCGGAGAGATCAGGGGCATCAGGAGATGAACGGTTAGATCATAAGCCTTGGGGTTCGATTTGGTCTAGACCAAGTGGCTTGAGCTATTTCGGTTTGGTTTGATGAACCAAAGCCGATTTGACATTTTGGATTGAACCGGTTCACAAATATGAACGCTTGGTTCAATGCCAAAATGCGTTTTGGGTTGGCTTGAACGCATGGCTTGATTGACTTCCATTTATGGAAAGTCATCAAGGGCCGGTTTTGCTTCAATGCCAAAACGCTTATGCGTTGAGCTCCTCACTTCAACGCCTTGATTCTTTTCGAGGTGTGGTTGACGAAGGTGTGGAGTAGACATCCAAGAGAAGCTCTCGGCCGAACGGATTCATCTCATCAAACCCTTTCCATTCGACAAGATAAGGCTTGGGTGTCTTGCTAGCACAAGAGATCTCAAGGAAGTGAGCATCTTCATCTTGTGTGTGGACTTGTGGAGGAGACCTAATTTGATCTCTTCTTCCAAGCCGAATTCCAAGCTTATGGCGTTGGTATGATTTCTCATAACTTAAGTTGATCATATAGTTTCATATGCGATTTTGAAACCCTATTTTCCGCCATGCATGCTAGATGCGCATGATTAGGGTTTCCCCCCCCCCTTTATGTTAGGGGTTCCTTCACATCTTGCTTGAAGGTGGCGCATGTAAAGAAGAGGAAGGAAGTACTTGGCGCATCATCCTCTTCCTCATCTCTTCTTGGCGCTTCTACCTTTGAGGTGGCGCAAGATTTGAAGAGAGTGATAAGGCTTTATTCTCTTCCCGAGGCTAGCACCGAGCGTGGAAGGGAGTAACGTTGAGACGGTCGACGCGTGGATACTTGTAGAGGGCGAACACTTGGGCGCCTTCAACATGGCTTCAACATCTCGGCAAGCAAAAGAGGTACATCTCTAACACATCCTTGTGTTTTCTCTCTCGCATGGATCCTTGGGACAGGAATATGTTTCGGGTGTAATGATTCTTCCGCTGCGTCCTGGGACTACAAAATTTTAAATTACACCCAGTATTCCCTAACAGGACCAAGACAGGCCCTTCGGAGGTCCGGTCGGGTTCGAAAGAAGCCCTCTAGGTTTGGCTACCCTAGCCCCTAGATAAAGCTTCCTTAGAACCCCATTTTGCTTATTTTGTCTTAGATTAGGTTGCATCATGTGATAGGTTAGATCCACCCTCAAATTACACCATGTAGTTACATTTCTAGGTTCCGCCACTTATGTATGGTAGGTTAGTGCATGCAATTAATGTAATAGATTAGGTCAACTCCATTTTGGGAATACAAGTCAAAATCAGGTCAAGACAACTCAAAGAGGTGCCAAGAGCCCATCAGCCCATCTTATGGAAGAATCAGCCCACCTACCTTATGGAACATCACAACAACTACCCCAAATCCCACCATCCTATTTGGCATACATGTGGGATTTGTCTTCACTCCCCAACCGCCACTTTCCCTTTGGGAGTAATGGGGACAAAGTCAGCCACCTATCAGCTTTTCTACAGCCCCAAGAAGGAAGTTGTGCCAGCCCATCAATGCAAGGAGCAGCCATCACTCCACCCTTCCATGCGCAGGTTGCTGCCCCTCTATTTCTGGAATTGCTTGCTGCTCTCGCCCACCAAAGCCACCAGGAGATCAGTCCTTCAGCAGCTCAGGATTCGCCCTTGCTATTTGAAGGAAAGCCCCAAGGGAAGCTTGTAATGACCAGCCAACAAATGGGGAAATTTTCAGCCTTCTAGGTGCCAGCTCATTGTACCGTTGCTTGCTTGCTTGTTTGACTTGTGTATGCGCCAAAAGGACTTGTTTCCTTGCTTGGCTTTGGCATTATAACCTGTAACCTCTTTGGCAGAAATCAGAGTTGAATATCTTTCAAAAAATCTGAAGTGTGTCTTCAAGGGGCATGTGTTGCCGAGTGAACTAGTCCACCTCTATCTTGCCGAGAGTTCATCACCTCTTCCCTTCCTCACTCTCTCTTCCACCTCTCACCCATTTCCTGAGGCCTGAAGCTCACGCCATCTTCCACTTCAAGTTGTGAAGAGCCCTCAACCCCAAGTGAAGATGCTGATCCAAGTCGTGACTCAAGATGGCGCCCTCCCCACCAAGTTGATAACAAGGAACATCTCATAATGCTAGCTAAGTTCCCACTCCTCCTTTACTGATGCTTTCTAGCTGTTTACAGGGCATTCATCTACACTCACGTCTCTATTCCATGAAGGTTGCACAAGGATCAGGAGGACATGCAAGGCGTCACTCCTTCCCTCCCTCTCTAAAATAGCTAGTCTATAAACTGTTAGCAAGGGAACTTGGAGAACTAGTCTCCTCCTTGGTTGTGATTGTGAAAAGGCCTCTTAATAATCATTTTAACTCACCCACGCATGTGTGGGAGTGCTGTAATGTCATGAATGTAAGCTCATAGGGCCCTACTTCGTGTGATTCAACCATTGGACCGGTGAAGAATGGGATGGAAGTCCCTTCTATTCTCAAGGGGCGCAAGGTGAGTTCCTCCCCTAGTGTAGCCTTACTTATTGTTGTAGAACCGCATGCTTGAGCTTTGTTGAGTTTTCATCTTGTTTAGAAGTGCATGATAGGATTAACTTGTTGATTAGCTTCGGTTTTCCCTATAAAAGTATCAAAACCTAATTTCTAAGAGCGTTAGAATAAACCGGTTTTCACTAGCTATAAGTTAACTACAAATGTTTTCAAAATACATTGTTTGAATGCTTCACATGCCTATCACCCCCATCACAATTGAAAGTTGAAAGCGCACTGCGACGGTCCCTACACGGTTCTATGGCGGGTTGGGACTAACGCTTATGTCCTCAACCTTCCAAAGGACTCCCTCATCAGCTCTGTCTTCAACGTCGCCGACCTCCTGCCCTACCGCGTGCCCCCTCCAACGATATCGGCCCACCTTATTCTCTGGATGAGAATTCTCCCCAGCCCGAGGTACTTGACGGAATCATAGACGCCAATGGGGATGACCCAATCCCTCTAGAAGACACATGGAAAGACTCCCCATGACTGGATGACGACTCCCCGCCATTTTTAGCCCAAACGGAGCACTGCAACCTCCGACACGGCCAGGCCATGTTGCCAGACACGGCCAAGACTGCTACCTTAGATGATTCCAAGATGCGCACGGCCCCGGTCACGCCCGCTCCTCCGCCCGTGTTCCTCCCGGCGAGATCTAGAGCGAGCAAGCACGGCTAGGCCATGCTCCCCGACACGGCTGTGACATAGTTGGCTAGGGACACGGATGCCATCACGGCTCAAGCAGTAACTGTGTCACCGCCCATGAAAGCTTCTGTCCATTTACGCACCACCGAACACGGTCGTGACGCCCATCACGGCCAGCCCGTGACCGCATCCCCAGACACGCCAAAGTCACCATGGTCCACGAAATGCCCATGCCACCACCCGTGTCCGCCTCAGCCAGAAATCCAGAAGCTGAACACGGCCGTGAACTCCAACAAGGCCAGGCCGTGTTTAGCCCTAGAAAGCTCAGGGGCATCATTATTCATCCCGTACGACGCTCGCAATAGTCCTCGCACCCCCTGGACCATTTTGTGGGCATGGTGAGCCCCTTGACAGCCACAACATGCCCCATCCGATCCATCCACATGGCCTCTCCCGCATCTACGGAGTCCATTCACCCTCTCAACATCACAAAAGGGCCGCCCCATGACCCGACCTCGGATCGCTACAACAACTAGGTCCTCAACTCGGCCCAAGAGACCGCAACTAATGTGCAAAATTAGCCCACGGTCAGCCACTTCTGTATCTTCGTAGTTGCATGCTCGGAGATGGTATAGCCCATCGACGTCGGCCCATTCAGCGGCCCAAGCACCTCAGCTCATGCGCCCCATCCCTTCGTCATATTCCCTGCAATAGTTGTTGGTTACTTTTCAGGTTGTTAGCTTGCTTTCAAGTTTTTAGAGGGCATCTTGACCCTCTTTTAGGAAGTTAGGGTTGGTTGTCTCATTCAACCTCCTCCCATGTAAGTAGCATGTGTTTCCCCTCTCCCTCTTGATATATAAAAGAGGGCTGAGGATTGTGTTATTTTCAGCTTGGTTGTATTAGTCGCCTTCCCGCACGCGAAGGCTTAGGTCCTCCAACTTCGAAGAGCTCACGTAGATTCCCTCGTCTTTGTATTCTGCCCTTTATGGCTTTCAATCAAAACACCCGGAGAACCCTCACCGGGCTCTGGGTCCTTTTCAAACAATCTCGCATTTGGCTTCTGCGCTTCCAGTCTTGTGTCTTGGACTTGCGGGCTGCCACCTTCGTAGCCCCGTGGAGGTTTTGTTTGCACACGCTTGCTTGCAAAAAAATGATTGGCTCTACGAGTGAGGTGAGTACTTTCCTTAGTATTCGAGTCGCTGTTTCTCCGCACATTTGTGTATTGCTCAAGGAACGTCTCTCCGCCTTTCTCATCGGTTCCCCCATGGCTTTCCCGTCTGCACACGTTTAATCTCCCTCGTCTCAAGACCCTCTCCCGCTTTCTGCATCATTGTGTAGTTCCCCTAGAGTATGGTTTTAAGGACCCCTACACCTGCTGCGTCAAAATGTGGTATCAGAGGCAAGTTGGAGCTAACTCTTGTCTAGCTCCGCCGATCTCTTCATTACATCTCATTTGGTTTCTATGGCTGTGTTTTCCGCATACACATGCATTTTTTGCATCATGACAACTAGGTCAGGCACCTCATATCAGAACCCATCTACCCAAGTGCCCGCTACGACTGAAGAGAGTCCTCTCACTAGGATAGAGGCGGTTGAATCGCTTTCCACACGCTTGGAAGAGATGGAGGCCATGTTTCAATGTCTAATGTCATCGGTCCAGCATCTAATGGACCAAGTAGTGGAACTCCGGTCTAAACCCATTGAGGGTCAGCCCTCGTTTAGTGCTCCACCTCCATTGGCCTTGCTGTGCATGTAGGACATCGAGTCTCCCCGTTACGACCCCTTCGCTGAAGAGTCCACGTGGGCTGAGGAGGCCCCTCCACCACGTCGCCCACCTTCGCATAGCCGCGAGGATGACGAAGTCGGCCGGCTCACGTGCATTGACCCGCCTATCTTCAATGGTAGTCTTGACCCCCGCACCTTCCTTGATTGGGCGGCTACTGTAGACAACTATTTTGAGTGGAGTGCCATGTCCAACCACCTTAAGGTCAGCTACGTGCGTCCTTTACTCACCGGCCCTGCTCGGTTGTATTGGACCAATGTAGAGCGTCAACTTGTTGATCAACATCTTCCCCCCATCACTCGGTGGGAGAAGATGTGTTATAGGCTGAAGGAGAAGTATGTGCCCCCTACCTATAGACAGCAGCTCCTCGATTCCTATTGCGCCATCACCCAAGGCTCCGACTCCGTCGACGAGTGTCACACTCGCTTTGACGAGCTCAGCATTAGGTGCAACCATAAGGAAGACCCGGCTTTCACCCTATCCCGCTTCATGCATGGCCTCCGCGATGAGATCCACCACATGCTGCCCTCCCATGGCCTTGACTCGATTATCTTGACCCTTAACCATGCCCGTGATATCAAGCAGGAATTGCGTTCCCCGCGCCCTCGCGTGGAGTCAGGTCCCCCGCATCGTACCGCCTACGCGGCTTCGGCGCCAGCCCTGCCTCCTCGTTGGAATCACACGGGTCCCCGTCGACCCCCACGCGATGCGCCCCGTGATGCACCACCCCCTCGTTTGACCTGGAAGGAGAAGGGCAACACGCCCATCTCCGCTGTTCCACCCGGCCCTTGCCGCCATTGTGGTCAAACTGGACACTTCAACCGGGATTGCCCTCATCATTCCCTCCACATCGCGTCCGGTCCGCATGAACCATACCTATAGCCCATTGTCTCCCATGCGCCTCCCTCCACCCAAGAGGTCGGCCCACAGTGCTACTCCGACGAGGAGTAAAGCCCATGCCCTACTCTGGTAGTCCGTTGCACCCTTGTCCACAGCCCTCCTCCGTCTGAAGATTGGAAACGCACGAGCATCTTTTAAACTTACATCAAGTGTAATGGGCACTCGTGCAAGATTGTGATCGACGGAGATAGCAGCCTCAACATCGTCTCTCAGACGGCGGTCACCCGTTTCGGCCTCCCTCTCGAGCCGCACCCTTGACCTTACTCGATCGCCTAGGTTGATGCGTCTAGCCTTCCCATGACCCACCGCTGCCAGGTTCCCATCTATTTCAGTGACTATACCGAGCAGGTGTGGTGCGATGTCACATCCATGGATGTCGCCCATGTCCTCCTTGGTCGGCCTTGGCTCTATGACCGTGACGTGATACATTACGGCCGTTCCAACACTTACTTCTTCCAGCATGGGGGACGTAAGATTTGTTTGACCCCGGCTCTGCCCAAGGAGTTGCGGGCCTCCATGTCCAAGGGCCTCATCACCCCTGCACCACCTACCCAACCTGCACCTAAGGCAGTCGCCTTGGTCCGCCCCAGCTTCCTCGTCCATGAGGCCCATGAGACCAAGGTGGTCTATGCCCTCATGGTCTGTGAGGTTTCTTCCGCGCCTCCGCCTCCACAAGCCCCTTTGCCGACGGAGGTTACTACGTTGTTGGAGGAGTTCTCCGACATTTCCCTGGTCGATCGCCCCGTTGGCCTACCCCCAGCCCATGACATCCAACATGTCATTTACCTCGTCCCTGGTGCATCATTGCCCAACCTTCCCCATCACCGTCTTAACCCCAATGAACACACGGAGCTCAAATGTCAAGTTGATGACATTCTTACAAAAGGGTTCATCCGCGAGAGCCTCAGCCCCTGCGCCGTTCCAGCCCTTCTCATGCCTAAGAAGGATGGTTCGTGGCGGATGTTCATTGATTGCCGCGCAATCAACCGCATCACGGTCAAATACCGGTTTCCCATCCCATACTTGGACGACATGATTAACCTCATCTCCGGCGCATGTTGGTTCAGCAAGCTTGACATCCGGAGCGGCTACCACCAGGTCCACATCCACGAGGGCGACAAGTGGAAGACGACCTTCAAGACAAAGGACGGCCTCTACGAGTGGCTTGTGATGCCTTTCGGCCTCACCAATTCGCCCTTGACCTTCATGCGTCTTATGAGTCAGACCCTCCAGCCCTAAATTGGGAAATTCCTGGTCGTCTACATCGACGACATCCTCATTTACAGCCGCTCTCGTGATGACCACCTTGAGCACCTTCGGTTGACCTTTGATATCATGCGCAAGGAACGCTTGTTCCTTAATGCCAAGAAGTGCTCTTTCCTTGAGACCCAGGTTCAGTTCCTTGGGTTCATTGTGTCGGATCAGGGTCTCATGGTTGACCCCGCTAAAATTGAGGCCATTTGCGAATGGCCGAAGCCTGAGTCTGTCACCGAGGTCCATAGTTTTCTCGGCCTCGCCGCCTTCTACCACCGCTTCAATAAGGGGTTTAGCACCCTCGCTTCTCCTATGACGGCATGCACCAAACACGAGACATTCTCATGGACCCCTGCGGCTAGTTGCACCTTCATGGCTCTCAAGGAAATTATGACCTTCGCCCCGGTCCTCTATCTCCCCGACTTCTCGAAGGTTTTCGAGGTCGCGTGAGATGCCTCCGGCACCGGCATCAACAGAACCCTTAGTCTAGAGGGCCACCCCGTCGCCTTCTTCAGCGAGAAGCTGAACGAGTTGCGGTAGCGATACTCCACCTGCGACAAGGAGTTCTACGCCATCATCCAGTCCCTCCGGCAGTGGCGTCATTATCTCCTACATAAGGAGTTCGTCCTATTCAGTGACCACCAGGCCCTCTCCTTCCTTAATGTGCATAAGAAGCTGGCCCCTCGCCTTGCGAAGTGGGTCGAGTTTCTTCAGCAATATACCTTTGTGATCACCCATAAGCCCAGAAAGGAGAACGTGGTGGCCGACGCCCTCAGTCGCGTCCGTTCCCTATTATGTGTTTTGTGCATGTCAATCCCCACGCTGGACCATGTCCGGCATGAGTACGCCGATTGCCCCGACTTTGGACCCACTTTTGCCCGGCTCCTTTCCGCTGACCTCCCGAACGTTCCTTACTGTCTCCATGATGGTTACCTCGTGTTTGGTAACTGGTTGTGTGTTCCCCGGTCCACTCTCTGTGAGCACCTCCTACTCGAGCAGCACGCCGGCAGCGCCACTGGGCCCCACGGCTACGACAAGACCCTAGCGTTGGCAGAAGACTGTTTCTTCTGGCCCACTCTTCGTAAAGATGTCGATGGGGTTGTCTGCCACTGTGACACGTGCCAACATGCCAAACCCCGTCCTGCCAATACCGGGCTCTACACCCTGCTCCCTGACCCTAAAGGTCCATGGCTGGACATTAGTATAGACTTTGTCCTCGGCCTACCCCGCACAGCCTCGCGCCATGACTCCATTTTTGTTGTTGTGGACCGCTTTTCCAAGATGGCACACTTTGTGCCTTGTTCCAAGATGGCCGATGCCTCTCACATCGCCCACATCTTCGTCAAGGAGATTGTGCGCCTGCATGGGCTCCCTCTCACTATTGTGTCCGACCGCGATGCCCAGTTCATTGGTCATTTCTAGAAATCCTTATGGGCCCTCCTTGGGGCCACTCTCATGTTCTCCTCTACGTACCACCCGCAGATGGACGGTCAAACGGAGGTTGTGAACCTCCGCCTAGGTAACCTTTTGTGTTGTTTGGCCGGTGACTTCCCACGTCATTGGGTTGATCATCTTGAAAGAAACCCTTATTAAGGGGGTGAAACCCTAAACATGCGCATCTAGCAT
Organism: Costus lasius; assembly: GCA_027563935.2. Classification (NCBI taxonomy): domain Eukaryota; kingdom Viridiplantae; phylum Streptophyta; class Magnoliopsida; order Zingiberales; family Costaceae; genus Costus; species Costus lasius. The sequence continues at coordinate 54,564,296 of CM050454.1, read as the reverse complement.
GCATGACGGAAAGAGGGTTTCTAAAAGATCGTATATGACAACCATATGATCAACTTGAAGCTATGAGTTTAGATCTATACCATAGCCATAGATTGGAGGTCGGCTTGGACGAAGAGAGCAACTTTGATCTCCTCCAAAAGTTCACACACAAAGGTGATGAAGACTCCCAACTTGCGCACCTCTTGTGCTAGCAAAAGTGCCAAGATGTCAATGATCGAGTGTAGGGAAGAGATGAAGACTTCCTTTTGCTTGGCCGGTTCCTCCACTTCTCGTCAACACCCTCACTTGCTCGAGAGCAAAAAATCGTTTCCACCGAAAAAACAAGAGAGAGGTGTAACCGAAAAACATTAGGGAGACTTCAAGCCATGAACGCATATGCGTTTTCATTTTGGAACTTTCCAAAAATGGCAACCATTAAGAGTATGCGTTCATGCGTTCATGTCTCCATGAACCAAACGCAACTCCTTCTCCCTCTTGAACCATGCGCTCAACCCATGAGCCGGTTCAATACTCTTGGTTCAATAGCGAAACCAAATCAGCCCAAGCATTAAGTCTAGATCAAATTAGACCCCAAAGTCCAAGATCTGACCATTCATCATCTGACGCTTCTGATCGCATCGATCTAGCATCATCTCTCTCGATCGAAGCTTACCGATCTAAAGCCCTAATCAATCAAACATGATCAGACCAGATCTCACTTACAATCAGAGATTAAATCCCTTTAAACTGAACCGAAACAATTCAGTCCACACGATCTGACTTAAGCAAGCCATATCACCAAATTGTGCGACCCTAAGGGTTTCCTTTAAATGTCGGTAACGATAACTTTCGTTATCACGATCAGTGAGGGGTATCTAGCAACACATCACTGTCTCCCGATATAAAGGAAAGAGTCTTCCAAGACTACACCCAAACCATGGCACAAGTGTGAATCAAACTCACGAGGCATGCATGTTTCCTTTGCCACTGGATGTTCTTATTGGACAAGCATGTCAAGCCTGTAACTCCAATACGATGAGCATGATTAGATCAGATGAACACAGTCATCTGGGTATGGCCATACACTATCTCAATCATCTCATATAGGGGGGCCCTTTAGAACATCACACTCCTTATACAAGGAGACGGCAATCCTTTATCTATCATAAGTGCCCTAACCTGACTCAAGCTCACCATCCAAGATAGTCTATAATCATTATGTTTCAAATGATATTGAACTACCTCAAAACAATGACAATCATCATTTAGAAACACAAGTGATCTCAAGTCAAAGGACATGTGCCACTTGCTGTTTACAAGGATCATTCACATTGTGACAAGCAATGGAATATCCCAGTAGGGTCTGTCCAGTACATCCAATGTACCCATGAGTCTACATCTTATTCCATGCTCGAAGCATCCTATAAGATTAGCACACATATTAGTCTCAATCATATCAAGGCTGTCTCAGGTTCACCAAGATATCTCGACTAAGGACATATAGCCTGTCAGCCTAGCTGAACAGCTTTGAGACATTATTCAGAAGTACACTTATTACAGCAGACAAGGTAACAACCTGAATAATAACCATGCCTTTATAAACACAAGAGTTTATTACATGATACTTATTGCAATCCCAAAGGCCTCAAACATTAGCCTTAAGGGCATACCCCAACAATCTCCCACTTGCACTTAATCTAATGGTTGAGAAATCTCAAACCCATATTATTACAGTGCTGCTCATGCTTCTGCTGCGCCAGAGGCTTGGTAAGCGGGTCTGCCAGATTGTCATCTGTATGAACCTTGCATATTTTGATCTCGCCTCGATCAATGATCTCCCGGATCAAGTGAAACCGTCTCTGTATGTGCTTGGACTTCTGGTGCGACCGTGGTTCCTTTGCTTGTGCGATTGCTCCAGTGTTATCACAGAAGATAACCAAAGGATCAGCACTCGAAGGAACGACACCAAGTTCTCTCACGAACTTACGAATCCACACTGCCTCCTTGGATGCTTCCGAGGCTGCAACATACTCGGCTTCTGTTGTGGAATCAGCAACAGTTGACTGTTTGAAACTCTTCCACACCACAGCACCTCCATTCAAGCTAAAAACATAGCCTGATTGCGATCGGAAATCATCCTGGTCCGTCTGGAACGAAGCGTCAGTATATCCCTCTATACTGAGTTCTTCCTGACCACCATATATCAAGAACATATCTTTGGTCCTCCGCAGATATTTTATAATGTTCTTGACTGCAATCCAGTGCGCCATACCTGGATTACTTTGGAATCGACTGGTCACGCTTAACCCGTAAGCGACGTCTGGGCGAGTACACAACATCGCATACATGATGGACCCAATAGCCGAAGCATAAGGCGTATTGTCCATTTCATCTTTCTCAGTCTGTGTTTGTGGACACTGACTCTTCGAAAGATTCAGACCATGTCTGACTGGAAGATATCCACGTTTAGAATTCTCTAAATGGAATCTCTCCAGGACCTTATCGATGTAAGTACTCTGGCACAGCCCGAGAAGCCTCTTAGATCTATCCCTATAGATCTTTACACCTAACACATAGGCTGCTTCTCCTAGATCTTTCATCTGGAAACATTTTCCTAACCATGCTTTAACAGCATGCAGTTCAGGAATATCATTTCCAATGATTAAGATATCATCGACGTAGAGGATTAGGAATGTAATTACGCTCCCACTAAACCTCTTATAAACACACGGGTCATCCTCGTTCTTGATGAAACCAAACTCAGAGATTGATTCATCAAAACGAATATTCCAGCTCCTAGATGCTTGTTTCAATCCATAAATGGATTTCTTTAACTTGCATATTTTATGACGATCTGCTGGATTAGTGAAACCCTCAGGTTGTGTCATATACACATCCTCATCCAGATTTCCATTAAGGAAAGCTGTTTTCACATCCATCTGCCAGATCTCATAATCATAATATGCTGCTATCGCGAAAAGAATCCGAATAGACTTGAACATAGCTACAGGTGAGAAAGTTTCATCATAATCTATCCCGTAGATTTGTTTGAAACCTTTCGCAACTAGCCTGCCTTTATAGGTAACCACGTTACCATCCATGTCAATCTTCTTCTTGAAGATCCATTTACAGCCTATAGGGATTACTCCCGGAGGCGGATCAACCAAATCCCAGACTTGGTTATCTGACATGGAGTCCATCTCGGCTCGCATAGCATCAAGCCATCTAGCTGACTCCGGTCCACTGACCGCATCCGCATAAGTTAGGGGTTCATCATTATCAATGATGTAGACTCCGTCATAGCGCTCAGGCTGTCGACGGATCCTTCCCGATCTTCGCGGTTCCCGTGTTATCTGAGCCTCAGGTTGTTTAATAACCTGATCTACCGGCTCAGGCTCATCCAACTGTGCTTGACTACTTTGTCCTTCCTCTGGATTTTCATCCAGCTTTATTTCTCTCCCACTGGCCTCTTGCAGAAGAAACTCCTTCTCAAGGAATATGGCCGTCCGAGCAACAAAAACTTTGTTCTCCTTGGGATCGTAGAAATAATAACCCTTAGTTTCCTTAGGGTAACCGACAAAGATGCATTTGTCAGATCTGCTCTCTAGTTTCCCAGAGGCGAGCTTTTTGACATAAGCCTCGCAACCCCAGATCCTGATAAATGTCAAGCTTGGCTGTTTCCCATACCATAATTCATATGGCGTCATTGAAACTGCCTTAGATGGCACTCGGTTTAGTACCTTTGCAGCTGTTTCCAGTGCAAAACCCCAAAAGGAGTATGGAAGTGTAGCCTGACTCATCATAGAACGAACCATATCAAGTAACGTTCTATTTCTCCTCTCGGACACACCATTCCATTGCGGTGTTCCTGGCGGAGTGAGCTGTGAGATAATCCCACACTCCTTCAGATAGTCAGTAAACGCATGACTTAGGTATTCTCCACCTCGATCAGAACGAAGTGCCTTGATATTTCGGCCTAGCTGATTTTGTACTTCATTCTTGAACTCTTTGAACTTGTCAAAAGATTCACTTTTATGTCTCATTAAATAGACATACCCATACCTACTGAAATCATCAGTAAAGGTAATGAAGTACTGATAGCCACCTCTGGCATGTTTACTAAACGGCCCACACACATCACTGTGTATAAGGTCAAGTAAACCTGAAGCCCTTTGACCTTTCTTAGAAAAAGGTGACTTCGTCATTTTACCCATTAAACAAGCTTTGCATGTATCAATCTCCTTATAGGAGAATGATCCCAGCAGTCCATTATCATGCAACCGCTTAATGCGCTTCTCGTTTATATGGCCTAAACGACTATGCCATAGCAAGGTGCTGTCATCAGCATACTTGGCTTTCTTATTATCAATGTTTTGTATAGAATATTCCATGTCCAACATGAATAACCCATTGTTGATTGAACCAGTTGCATACACAATATTATCATAAGATAAAACACACTTTGAAATTTTGCATTCAAAGGCAAATCCTTTCCTGACAAGAGCAGGAATAGAGATAATATTCTTCGTGATACTTGGTACAAAATAACAATTGTTTAATTCCAATACAATGCCAGATGGTAAAGAAATGAAATAGTCTCCTACAGCAACAGCAGCAACCCGTGCCCCGTGATGTAGGAGCATATCACATGATATTTGATCTAATTTTGACTTAGTCAATTTTTGCATAATTATTGTAAATCTTGATTATTCATAGACTTAGTCAACAATTATGTTTATAGAGGCACTAATCCATCTTATTTTGCCATGACAATATGAGGTCCCATGACTACGGTCAAATCTCCTAAGCTCAAGCTAGTTCAAGCTTATTCAAGTCCAAAGATGATGTGCTGTCAACTCAAATAGAGAAATAAGGGAGATTGAGAAGACTTGGCTGCAACGCTTACGTGAAGGACAAGCCAAACAAGCTGAAGCAGCTCTCAATGATGTAAAGGATGGCTGTGACTTACCAAAATGAGAAGGAGACGTTGGAGACTTCCTTGAGCATTACAACCAACGGTCACAAAAACTTTTCAGCTAACCTTTTCCTCCTGCTCTATAAAATGTAATCTCTCACATGTAAGCGAATTGAAGTTAAGATTTGAAATTGAAATGGAAATGGTTTTCGTTTGGTTCCATCGGATGTTTCTTCCCTACCTCCTCTTCTAATCTCCTCTCCTCCCTCAAACTCTCTACTTCGCTGCTATCACCCGCACGCTTCAGCCATCTTCAGATTTTGCCAGAATTTCGAGTGTCGCCGTCGACGATCCAGCCAGCCGATCTCCGCAAAACTTCAGCCACTACGCATCCTTCGCCTGAAGAACCCCCAGCCACCGGCATCCGTCCATTGGCCGCTGGGATTGCTGGAATCGAACGTCCGTTCGAATCCCCTGTTTCCGCCTGCCTTCCGCCCTAGATCCGCCTTTCATCGTTGATCTCCCCCGTCCGGCCATCTTTCATCTCCAAGCTCCGGCCACGTCCTCTCGTCAGCGACACCATCCTCCAGCAGTAGCAGGTTCCGAGTTCGTGCACCACCGGTTGCCCGGCGACGACCTATGTTCCACCTGCGCACCTCCCCTGTTCCGACCGAACAGGCGCTTTTCCGCTTCTGCCAGTGCTCCGTTGCTCGGCCACCCCTCGTCGGAGCTCCGACGTCGCCAAAGCCATCTCGTCCTTCCTTCATCTCCAATGACTCTGACGAGCAATCCCTGCACCGGCGCCGTTGATCGGCGCAAGCCCTGCTTCCAGATTTCCCTCTGTTCCCTGCTTTGTTTTCGGATTATGCTCCCTAAACTAATTTGATTAGTCTTCTCTTTGCAGGAAATTTACGGGGTTGCGAACACAGAACTCTTCATATTTGTCACGAATAGGACGCACTGATCTTGTCCTAACACAGTGAATTCTGGTAAAAATACTCTTTGTTCTGGTTTGCACAACACGTGTCTTCACCCCACATCAGCTTGGTATCAGAGGAGGTTGTGGCCAACTCTTGTCTGGTCACACCGATCCTCGTTTGCTCTTTGTTTTAATTAATAATAAAAAAAAAAAAAAAAAAATGTTACATGCTTTCATGTTTAGTTGTTTACTGCTTTTGCATCTTAGTTAAGTTGTTTGCTCTTTATTGATTTAAAAAAAAAAAAAAAGAAAAAAAAAATTACTTGCATTGAACAAATTGCCAAAGAAAACTGCATTTGAATTTTTGCAAAGTTCTAATCAATTCTGCACACTACTACATCTTCTCGCAAGTTTTGATCAGCCTTTCTGCACAACTAAGATATCTGAGTTGATTCAAAATTCTGGATATTGTTGAATGACTTTTGAATTTGCAGCTAGTATCAATGTTTAATCTACTTAGAACCTTTAAGTGTTGAGTTTTGGTTCTCAGATTTTATTTCCTGCATGCTGAATTCTGCACCTTGACTTCTTGGTTCTGATAAAACCTCTGACGCATAGCTTGTGACCCTTAATCTGATTAGGTGTCATAAGTCCTAAGAACAATTCTAATTCAGGTTTATCACAAGAATCAATAGATCTTTGTTCCTTATTGCTAAATTGCAAAATCTGATTTAGGATGGTAAGCACTGTTGCTTACCATTCTGCAGTTCTTGAAATCTGCCGATTCTGTGCTGTGTTTGTTTGCCTGCTTTACATTGAGCTGTGTCTTGTTCTAAACCTGGAATTTATAAGCTGGATTTGAATATTTACTGCTGAACATTACTGCACGTGAATACTCGACTGATCACTTATATACCTGCATAACAACTTACATTAGCAGCAACACTCGTGCACATCACTGCATCCATATAGGGAATCTACTGCACTTTTATTTTGCTATCAGCCCTGATAACTTTATTGTTGCTGGAACCTTTTGCTGCACATTATCCTGTGTGGTTTGCAAGTTTCAAAATCCTGTTTTAAGAAAAGTCTGCACAGTTGATACCTAAAACATCTCAGCTTAACGCATCTGGAAAATCTGTTCACTGTGGCTTACCATCTGTGTTTCCTATTGAGTAAATTCTGCAGGAAGGATTCGGATCCCATCTGGGTCAATAGGTTGGATTCCCGAGTTCTTCAATCCTGCACACCTCTGAACCTTAGCATGGTCCATTTGCCCTGGTTCAGCACCTTGACTGGAATGCTCCTCTGCTTGAAGCTGAAAGTCTGCACCTAGGAAAACCATCAACGTATTTCAGTTTAAAAACACCTATAAGTGCAGCCTTGGATATATTGATTTGATGCTGAAATTCTGCATTTGATTTCTGAATTTTTGTTTTGCTGTCATCAACTTGCTGCAATCAATTCTGATTTATTGCTAGGTTTGTTTATAGTTTCTGCACTTAAACAATAGTCATTTCTAGCATTAATTTTCTTGTTTATCATCATGCGTTATTTTACTCAACAGGAAGTTATAGCTAGAACAGAATTAATAACTATTAGGGAACAATATATGACTCTTATACATAGGCCTAATAGTTCTATAAAACAAAAATGTAGGGTTCTCACACATGGGCCTAATAGTTTTACTACACATAATTGGTGCAATGGTTTTAAATGTAAAACTATTATTGATCATTTTGTCAACTACAATATCATATCTCCTAGATCCCTTGAAAAATTTGGCCTTACCATAGAAAAAAATCCTAACCCTTATTGCATAACTTGGGATGATTTCACTTCAACTTTAGTTGATTTTCAATGCTTAGTTCCTATTCAATTAGGCAATATGAAAACTGAAATTTGGTGTGATGTAATGAGTTTAGAAGGATTTGACATCTTATTAGGGAATGAATTCATGCATGATTATCAAGGACATTATTTTCACAACCCTTGGAGTTATAGTTTTATTCATAAAGGGATGCCACACATAATTCACCCTTATGATGAGTTAAGGGAGAAAACTAAAAAGTTGCAACATGAGTTCAAGGAGCATATGAAAAAGTTGCAACAATCAATGGAGAAATTAAGAAAGCCCCATTTACAAGTTGAACAAGAGAGTCCTAATCCTCTAGAGTTCAACCAAACATTAGAGCCTACTTTAGAACCTAAAACATGTCTTGATGAAACCACTAAATTTGAAGAAATAAATCATGAAGTACCATTACCTTCAATTTTAGGGCCCATACCCATAGGTTCTTTAGAATACATGCCTCAACTTGACTCTAGCACATCTATTCCAACTAAGGAACCCATTATTAACACATGTGAGAATCAATTGCCTATAGAGATTCCATTAGGCATAGCACAACTTAAGTTTGGAACATTTATCATTGATGACTTAGATAGCCAAGTTGAATCCACATCCATAGATCATGATGAACCACACTTTGAACCAATGTTAGATCCTTTTGCCATTGACCTAGACCCCAAGTCTCAATCATTAAGAGAACCACATCTTGAAGGCTTAGAAGACTTGACCCATGATCCCATGATCCTTGAGTCATGCCTCTTAGATCCAACTACCCACGCTCCTAAGCCACCTGTAAGGTCAATCAAACAAAGTGAAAACATGAGTGCTTTATCTCTTTTGCAAGTTGAACATATTGATTTTATCTTTCCTTCTCTTAGATCCTATAATGGACTACATGAGCTTGCTAATATGTCTTGTTTAAATCTGAATTTTCTTTCACCTAGCTTATTGATTGTGAGAAGTACATTAGGGGTTAAAACAAGACAACCCACTCAACTTATGCATGATCAACTCCTCTTCCTACCTATCCTCAAAGATGAATACACCTATAGGCCTCCACCTAAGCGTGATAAATTGTTAATTTCCATGCTAGTAGTTTAATTGTTGCTAGTCATTTTAATTAACCTAAGTTTCTCCAGGAGTAGAAACACTTGAACCAGGGGTGTATGATGTAGGAGCATATCACATGATATTTGATCTAATTTTGACTTAGTCAATTTTTGCATAATTATTGTAAATCTTGATTATTCATAGACTTAGTCAACAATTATGTTTATAGAGGCACTAATCCATCTTATTTTGCCATGACAATATGAGGTCCCATGACTACGGTCAAATCTCCTAAGCTCAAGCTAGTTCAAGCTTATTCAAGTCCAAAGATGATGTGCTGTCAACTCAAATAGAGAAATAAGGGAGATTGAGAAGACTTGGCTGCAACGCTTACGTGAAGGACAAGCCAAACAAGCTGAAGCAGCTCTCAATGATGTAAAGGATGGCTGTGACTTACCAAAATGAGAAGGAGACGTTGGAGACTTCCTTGAGCATTACAACCAACGGTCACAAAAACTTTTCAGCTAACCTTTTCCTCCTGCTCTATAAAATGTAATCTCTCACATGTAAGCGAATTGAAGTTAAGATTTGAAATTGAAATGGAAATGGTTTTCGTTTGGTTCCATCGGATGTTTCTTCCCTACCTCCTCTTCTAATCTCCTCTCCTCCCTCAAACTCTCTACTTCGCTGCTATCACCCGCACGCTTCAGCCATCTTCAGATTTTTCCAGAATTTCGAGTGTCGCCGTCGACGATCCAGCCAGCCGATCTCCGCAAAACTTCAGCCACTACGCATCCTTCGCCTGAAGAACCCCAGCCACCGGCATCCGTCCATTGGCCGCTGGGATTGCTGGAATCGAACGTCCGTTCGAATCCCCTGTTTCCGCCTGCCTTCCGCCCTAGATCCGCCTTTCATCGTTGATCTCCCCCGTCCGGCCATCTTTCATCTCCAAGCTCCGGCCACGTCCTCTCGTCAGCGACACCATCCTCCAGCAGCAGCAGGTTCCGAGTTCGTGCACCACCGGTTGCCCGGCGACGACCTATGTTCCACCTGCGCACCTCCCCTGTTCCGACCGAACAGGCGCTTTTCCGCTTCTGCCAGTGCTCCGTTGCTCGGCCACCCCTCGTCGGAGCTCCGACGTCGCCAAAGCCATCTCGTCCTTCCTTCATCTCCAATGACTCTGACGAGCAATCCCTGCACCGGCGCCGTTGATCGGCGCAAGCCCTGCTTCCAGATTTCCCTCTGTTCCCTGCTTTGTTTTCGGATTATGCTCCCTAAACTAATTTGATTAGTCTTCTCTTTGCAGGAAATTTACGGGGTTGCGAACACAGAACTCTTCATATTTGTCACGAATAGGACGCACTGATCTTGTCCTAACACAGTGAATTCTGGTAAAAATACTCTTTGTTCTGGTTTGCACAACACGTGTCTTCACCCCACATCACCCCGTTTCCAACTCGTAGGTCTACCTCATGCTGTCCCACCTGCCTTCTTCTCTTGAGTTCCTGTACATTTGAACAAATGTGAACTCCACATGCAGTGTCCAACACCCATGAAATAGAAGAAGAAGATAACATGACCTCAGTCACATATATACCTGAGCCAGAAGCAATGCTTCCCCTCTTATCTCCTTGGAGCGCTTTACAGTCCTTTTTCCAGTGACCCAGCTGGCCACAGTGGAAACACCTGTTATCCTTCGACCGCTTCACCTTCTGTTTCAGAGCCTTGCTGTAATTCTTGACAGGGGCCTTGCCCTTCTTCCCCTTCTTCTTGTTCCTAGAAGGAACCATTAAGACAGAGGTTGAAGGCTTTCCCTTCAGAGTTTCCTCAGTTGTCAAGAGCATATTCAGCAGCTCTGCCGGCGTACAATCGATTTTGTTCATATTAAAATTAATGATGAATGCATCGAAAGAGGGCGGGAGAGACTGCAGAATAATATCAACAGCAAGCTCCTGGTTGACGATATGCCCCAGTTTCTCCAGAGCCTCCTTGTGCCCAATCATCTTGAGCACGTGAGCTCCCACTGGGCTCCCCTCAGCCAGTTTGCTCTGAAAGAAGAGCTTTGTCAGATTATAGCGTTCTGTCCTCGCCTGTGCAGCATACAGCATCTTGAGGTTCGCTATAATCTCTATAGCCGACATATCCTCATGCTGACGCTGCAGCGGTGGCGTCATAGACGCTAGCATCAGGCAAGCGACATCAATGCTATCATTGACGTGCTTTTCATAGGCATCCCGAACCGCCCTTGCGGCGTTCGGAGCGGGCTGCGGCGGTATCGCCGTCTCGAGGACATACAGTTTCCTCTCTGCCTTAAGAACGATCTTAAGGTGTCCGAACCAGTCAGAGAAGTTCGGCCCAGCAAACTTCTCCCTTTCCAGTAGGGATCGCACATTGAAGCTCATGGTGTTCGTTGCTGCAGTTATCTACAACAATGCAAGAACAGCAAGGTTAGTATCAATGTTCAGAATCAATCCAGGACTTAAGAAAGATTCTTTTCTCACTATTTTGTCTGACTGAAAAATCCAGTAAACAGTCCGAAAGAGTAACACTCTTTTAGTGAGATGGGATCCAGATTTCATACTTGGTCTCCGCGTCCCGCTCAGGCGAGATAAGATGCACAGAGATGACAAGCACTAATTTCTGGTAGGCTGTCCCAGCCAATCGCCAACCCGTGCGATTCCCCTTCATCTGGGCAATCCAGCAGACTGTGCCAACTGAGTTGGTACAACACAGTCTCTGATCCCACAGATGGCTGCCTCCATGTGCTACCATATGCGCCACATATGTAGCCTACATGGTCAAGCTGACCTGACCTACTCCCTGGACCACCACGTGCTATGCTGAGCAACGAGAAGGGATAAATCCCTACTCTGTAACACGCAGGTGTAATCCCGCACCGTCTGAAGATAGATGGACGTGCCCACTGAGTGGGTTCAACACGGCTCCAACGATAGTCAGAACAGTGAGGTTTCGCGTCAGAAGGCATTACGTGCTTGATATATTAGCGTTGGATTTTAACGGTCTTTTATCTTCTTACTATCAGGCATATCCTATGGCTATAGCAGAAGATAAACACATGCAATTCTAATTATATAAGCAATAAATAGAAAGCATGATCTTATGTGGTAAAAGCCCATGAACCCTAGAAAGACTTTAATTTTACTTAAGTCTTCACTTGAGCTCTTTTGCATCTCATCTGGTCCAACCCAGGGCCCTAGCGCCAAGAGCACCTCAGGTGCGCCACCAGGTGAATGCCCATCTAGGATGTGTGCCTTTATGCTCTTGTCTAATCAAAAACATTTTGATCTATCTAGACAAGCTTTGACTCGCAGGTCAATTATACAATAAATTAATAAAAAAATGTGATTCGCAGATCACAATAATATTAACTTGTAATTTACCAGGCACGCAGGCCCCAGCACAGCACACATTAGGGCAACCCACATAAGATTAAATAAACAAGCATATGGTTTCAAAACAACATGTGATCCATTCATGAAATTAAATTTTGAAAAACCCCATGGTATCAATTTTAATTTCCTTATGTGCTCTACAACCTTACAATGGTCCATTGATAGGGATCCACTCATCCATCTAGTCAGATCCTCTGCCCTTGCATGCACCGAGTCCTAACTGACCCGTGTTGACCTAATGGTCAACCATGCATGCGCCAAGGGCTGAACCACCCTCATGAGTTTTGGCAAGCGGGTGTGACCCCGGGCTTAACTCATGTGTGTTCAGTAGTTGTCTCAACCAGACCTCGCTACACGCCCTGGATGCAGTCGACCTATAGCCACCTCGTGCTTGCGCACAGGTGCTATCTGGTCAACCCATCTAGGCTGTCAGATGGTCTGATCAGACTAGTTGGATCTAACCTAGAAGATGCTTTCAACCCCATCAACCCATCTAAGGATTTATAGTAGGGGCACCTTAGATCTAAGTAGGCGCGCAAGATGTAAGTTTTATAAAACATCTAGAACATGCGCAAACAAACAAAACAACATGCTTCACTTGAGAACATAAGATATATCTCATATCTAGCATATTGATAACCCTTAGATCTAAGGGGAGTCCCCTTCAAGGGGGAGCGCAAACTTTAGGGGGTCCCCTTCAAGGGGGAGCGCAAACTTCATGTAACCATGATACAAGCGCAAACATAGCCAATGTAAACCATGCATCATGAAAACAAAGCATCAAGTAAGCGCAACATGTATGGATCACAAACACTTCAAAGCAATCATATAGATCATATCGAAAGCCTAGCTCTGATACCAATTGAAAGAAACCCTTATTAAGGGGGTGAAACCCTAAACATGCGCATCTAGCATGCATGACGGAAAGAGGGTTTCTAAAAGATCGTATATGACAACCATATGATCAACTTGAAGCTATGAGTTTAGATCTATACCATAGCCATAGATTGGAGGTCGGCTTGGAAGAAGAGAGCAACTTTGATCTCCTCCAAAAGTTCACACACAAAGGCGATGAAGACTCCCAACTTGCGCACCTCTTGTGCTAGCAAAAGTGCCAAGATGTCAATGATCGAGTGTAGGGAAGAGATGAAGACTTCCTTTTGCTTGGCCGGTTCCTCCACTTCTCGTCAACACCCTCACTTGCTCGAGAGCAAAAAATCGTTTCCACCGAAAAAACAAGAGAGAGGTGTAACCGAAAAACATTAGGGAGACTTCAAGCCATGAACGCATATGCGTTTTCATTTTGGAACTTTCCAAAAATGGCAACCATTAAGAGTATGCGTTCATGCGTTCATGTCTCCATGAACCAAACGCAACTCCTTCTCCCTCTTGAACCATGCGCTCAACCCATGAGCCGGTTCAATACTCTTGGTTCAATAGCGAAACCAAATCAGCCCAAGCATTAAGTCTAGATCAAATTAGACCCCAAAGTCCAAGATCTGACCATTCATCATCTGACGCTTCTGATCGCATCGATCTAGCATCATCTCTCTCGATCGAAGCTTACCGATCTAAAGCCCTAATCAATCAAACATGATCAGACCAGATCTCACTTACAATCAGAGATTAAATCCCTTTAAACTGAACCGAAACAATTCAGTCCACACGATCTGACTTAAGCAAGCCATATCACCAAATTGTGCGACCCTAAGGGTTTCCTTTAAATGTCGGTAACGATAAATTTCGTTATCACGATCAGTGAGGGGTATCTAGCAACACATCACTGTCTCCCGATATAAAGGAAAGAGTCTTCCAAGACTACACCCAAACCATGGCACAAGTGTGAATCAAACTCACGAGGCATGCATGTTTCCTTTGCCACTGGATGTTCTTATTGGACAAGCATGTCAAGCCTGTAACTCCAATACGATGAGCATGATTAGATCAGATGAACACAGTCATCTGGGTATGGCCATACACTATCTCAATCATCTCATATAGGGGGGCCCTTTAGAACATCACACTCCTTAAACAAGGAGACGGCAATCCTTTATCTATCACAAGTGCCCTAACCTGACTCAAGCTCACCATCCAAGATAGTCTATAATCATTATGTTTCAAATGATATTGAACTACCTCAAAACAATGACAATCATCATTTAGAAACACAAGTGATCTCAAGTCAAAGGACATGTGCCACTTGCTGCTTACAAGGATCATTCACATTGTGACAAGCAATGGAATATCCCAGTAGGGTCTGTCCAGTACATCCAATGTACCCATGAGTCTACATCTTATTCCATGCTCGAAGCATCCTATAAGATTAGCACACATATTAGTCTCAATCATATCAAGGCTGTCTCAGGTTCACCAAGATATCTCGACTAAGGACATATAGCCTGTCAGCCTAGCTGAACAGCTTTGAGACATTATTCAGAAGTACACTTATTACAGCAGACAAGGTAACAACCTGAATAATAACCATGCCTTTATAAACACAAGAGTTTATTACATGATACTTATTGCAATCCCAAAGGCCTCAAACATTAGCCTTAAGGGCATACCCCAACACATCTCCCCATCGCTGAGTTTGCGTATAATAGCTCATTACACCGCTCTACGGGGTTGAGTCCTTTCTAGGTCGTTCTCGGACAACAACCTAGGAAACCCATCAACATGCATAATGTTCCTCCCCCTTCCGTTCATGAGTCCGCACATGCATTTTCTTCTCATATCGTGTGTTTACATGATCAGATTCGCCATCGGATTTTCTTGAGCAACACCCACTATGCGCTGGAGGCCAACAAGCTTCGTAGGCCACGACATTTTGAGTTTGGTGAGCTTGTCATGGTGTGACTCCACCCTGAGCAGTTGAGATCTAGAGCTAATTGGAAGTTGCAAGTGCACTACGACGGTCCCTACACGGTTCTACGGCGGGTTGGCACTAACGCTTAAGTCCTCGACCTTCCGGAGGACTCCCTCATCAACCCTGTCTTCAATGTCGCTGACCTCCTGCCCTACCGCACGCTCTTCCCACCGACGCCCCCTCCAACGACATTGGCCCACCTTATTCTCCGGAGGAGAATTCTCCCCACCCCGGGGTACTTGACGGAGTCATAGACGCTAATGGGGATGACCCAATCCCTCTAGAAGACACTTGGAAAGACTCCCCAGGACTGGATGATGACTCCCCGCCATTTTCAGCCCAAACGGAGCACTGCAGCCTCCAACACGGGCAAGCCATGTTCCCAGACACGGCCGTGACCGCTACCTCAGATGATTCCGAGATTCGCATGGCCCCGGTCACGCCCGCTCCTCTGCCCATGTTAGTCCTGGTGAGATCTAGCGCCAGTAAGCACGGCCAGGCCGTGCTCCCCGATACAGCCATGACATGGCTGGCCAGGGACGCGGATGCCATCACTGCCCAAGCCGTAACTATGTCACCACCCGTGAAAGCTTCTGTCCAATTCCGCACCACCAAACACAATTGTGACACCCACACGGCCAACCCATGCATCTCCCAGACACACCGAAGTCACCGTGGTCCACGACACGCCCATGCCACTGCCCGTGTCCACCTCGGCCAAAAATCCAGAAGTTGAACACGGCCGTGAACTCCAACACGACCAGGCCATGTGTAGCCCCAGAAAGCTCAAGGGCGTCATTCTTCATCCCGTACGACGCTCGCAACAGTCCTCTCACCCCCCGGACCATTTTGGGGGCATGGTGAGCCCCTTGACAGCCACGACATGCCCCATCTGTTCCATCCACGTGGCCTCTCCCGCATCTACGGAGTCCATTCACCCTCTCAACATCACAAGAGGGCCGCCCCATGACCAAAACCTCGGATCGCTACAACAACCGGGTCCTCAACTTGGCCCAAGAGACCGCAACTAATGCGCAAAATTAGCCCACGGTCAGCCGCTTCTGTAGCTTCGTAGTTGCATGCTCGGAGATGGTGTAGGCCATCGATGTCGGCCCATTCAGCGGCCCAAGCATCTTACCTCATGCGCCCCATCCCTTCAGCATATTCCCTGCAGTAGTTGTTGATTACTTTTCAGGTTGTTAGCTTGCTTTTAAGTTGTTAGAGGGCATCTTGATCCTCTTTTAGGAAGTTAGGGCTGGTTGTCTCATTCAACCTCCCCCCACGT
This sequence comes from Costus lasius, assembly GCA_027563935.2. Lineage (NCBI taxonomy): Eukaryota > Viridiplantae > Streptophyta > Magnoliopsida > Zingiberales > Costaceae > Costus > Costus lasius. The sequence continues at coordinate 54,548,017 of CM050454.1, read as the reverse complement.
GAGTAGCATGTGTTTGCCCTTTCCCTCTTGATCTATAAAAGAGGGCTAAGGATTGTGTTATTTTTGAGCTTAGTTGTATTAGTCACCTTCCCCCATGCGAAGGCCTAGGTCCTCCAACTCTGAGGAGGTTGCCAAGAGTTCCCTTTCCTTTGTATTCTGCACTTTACGGCTTTCAATCAAAACACCCAGAGAACCCTCACCGGGCTCCGGGTCCTTTTCAAACAATCTCGCATTTGGCATCTGCGCTTCCGGTCCTGCGGGCTGCCCCCTTCATAGCCACGTGGAGGTTTTGTTTGCGCGCGCTTGCTTGCAATAAAAAGATTCGCTCTACGAGTGAGGTGAGTATTTTCCTTGGTATTTGAGCCACTGTTTCTCCGCACATTTGGGTATTGCACAAGGAACGTCTCTCCGCCTTTCTCATCAGTTCCCCCGTGGCTTTCTCGTCCGCACGCGTTTAATCTCCCTCGTCTTAAGACCCTCTCCCGCTTTCTGCATCATTGTCTAGTTCCCCTAGAGTGCGGTTTTAAGGACCCCCCTACACCCGCTGCGTTAGAGGGGAGTCACACACAAAACACCTGAGGGTTGTTGGAGAAGCCAAAAACCCTTTAACAAACTAAAGGGTGGTCAAGATGCCCCTCAACAAACTAAAGCAGCAACAACTAACTACTATTGGCAGGGAATCTGCGGTTAGTGGGCGCAAGTCTGGCAGGATGTTGGTTCCTGTGGTTGTTATCTAGACTGGGTTTGCTATGCTAAACCATTTCGAAGCAAGCCGCCACGAAGTAGCAGAATTTGCTTATTGTGGGCTGGTTTTGGACGTTGTTGGCGGTCTCTTGAGCTGTGTTGAGGGCTTGGTTGTGATAGTGGTCGTTTATAGTCTCTTGTGGTGGTCCTCGAGGAAGATTCGCCATGGGATGGGTTGGAGTGAGTCTATGGGGGCAGTAGATGGGCTGAAAATCCCAACATATCGGTCCAAAGGGTGTGAGGAACACTGTGAGCGTCAAATGACAAGTTGAATGGAACCTTTCTATATTTTGGGGCAAATTACGGCAGGGCTGTAATGTTGAGCGGAAAACTGGCAGAGTCTTCTACGGCAGGGCCGTATTTTGCATTGTGGGTCGTAACTGTGGGCAAAAAATTGGTGGAAAGTTCTGGACTCAGGGCCGCTTTTGTGGCGGGGCTGTATTTTGCATTATGGGCTGTCATTCCGGGCTGAAAACGGGCAGAAAGTTTTGGACTCGGGGCAGCTTTTATGGCAAGGCCGTATTTTGCATTACCGTCCGTAATTCCAAGCTGAAAGCTGCTAGAAAGTCCTGGGCTCAGAGCATCTTTTACGGCAGGACCGTAATTTGGATTACGGGCTGTAATAATAGTGTGGAATTCGACAGAAGCGTCGGAACCCAGGGTAGCATAATTTACGACAATGTCGTAATTTCCATCACGGGCCGTAATTTAGGGCTACAATTCGGCAGAATCCCCTGTTTGGGCTGAAAATTTTTTGGTATCTTCCTCAGGCCCTATGGGAGCTCCCCAAGTGTCTTCTAGGGGTGCTGGATCACACCCATATTCTTCCATGACTCCGTCGGTTCCCCCGAGGTGGGGAGTGTTCGCCTCTAGAGAACAAAGCCCAATTGTGTTGTCGAAAGAGGCACCAGTGGGAAGATGTGCGTGGAAAGGAACAAGGTTGGTGATGTTGAAGATCAGGCTGATGAGTGAGTCCTCCGGCAAGTCGAAGACGTAGGCGTTGGTACCGACCCTTCGTAAAACAGTGTAAGGCTCATCGCAACACGCATGCAACTTCCAGTTGGTCCGGGATGTCAGGCGTTCAGGGTGGTTTCACACCAGAACTTGGTTAGCAACCTCAAAGTGATGTGGCCTACTATGTACGTTGGCCTCGGTTGCATACCGGGTATTGCTCAAGAAGATCTGGTGACGAATTTCATCATTTAAACCCGCAAGATGTGATGCAAATGCATGCGCGGACTCATGGATAGAAGGCGGAGGGGGTACATTATGCATATCGATGGGTTTTCTAGGCTGGTGCCCGAGCAAAACTTAGAAGGGACTCAATCTGGTAGACCGATTAAAGGCATTGTTATATGCAAATTCAGCAATGGGTAGGTGGTCAGCCCAATGGCATGGGAACTCATTGGCTAAGCAACATAGAAGGTTGCCCCAAACTACAGTTAACCACCTGAAGTTCAGAAATGAACTTCTTGATCCAAACGGCTTCTTTGGCTGCCTCAGAAGCGGCCACATACTCAGCCTCAGTTGTAGAATCAGCTATGGTGGACTGCTTGAAGCTCTTCCAGCATACAACGCCTCCATTCATCTTGAACGCATAGCCGGCTTGCAATCTAAAGTCGTTAGGGTCAGACTGGAATGATGCATCAGTGTAGCCCTGCATACTGAGGTCTTCCTATCCCCCATAGACCAAGAACAGATCCTTAGTTCTTCTTAGATACTTAAGGATGTTCTTTACATCCACCCAGTGTTGTAAACCTGGATTGGATTGGTATCGGCTGGTTATGCTCACAGCATAAGCCACATCTGTTCTAGTACACAACATTGCATACATGATCGATCCCACTACTGAAGCATAGAGCACTCGACTCATGTCATCCCTCTCAGCCTAGGACACTGGCTCTTTGAGAGAGTAAGGCCATGTCTCACTAGAAGGTATCCCTTCTTGGATTGCTCCAAGTTGAACCTCTCCAGGACCTTATCAATGTAGGTACTCTGACTTAGGGCTAGGAGCCTCCTGGATCTATCCCGGTAGATCATCACGCCTAGGATATAGGCGGCCTCTCCTAAGTCCTTCATCTCAAAACACTTCCCTAACCATGTCTTCACTGACTGAAGACTAGGGATGTCATTTTCGATAAGCAGTATGTCATCGACATACAAGACCAGAAAAGTCGCCAAGCTCTCACTGAATTTTCTGTATACACAGGCGTCATCTTTGCTTTTGATAAAGCCATAATCCCTCACAGCTTCATCAAACCGAAGATTCCAACATCGAGATGCTTGCTTTAATCCATAGATGTATTTCTTAGCCTGCAGACCTTACTGGCATCTGCAGGATGGATGAAGCCATCAGGTTGTGTCATGTATACATACTCAGTCAGCTTCCCATTAAGGAACGCTGTCTTCACACCCATCTGCTATATCTCATGGTCATGATATGTAGCTATAGCAAGCAGAATCCGAATGGATTTGATCATGGCAACCGGCGAGAAGGTTTCATCATAGTCCACCCCGTGGACTTGTCTGTATTCCTCTTGAAGACCCATTTACACTCTATGGGTTTTACCCCATCAGGCAAGTCAACCAAATCCCAGACTTGGTTAGCTGATATGGAATCCATCTCAGATCGCATGGCCTTAAGCCATTTCTCAGAGTTTGGTCCACTGACCGCCCCATCATAAGTCCTGGGTTCATCCTCAATAATGAAGATCCCATCATGTTGAGCCAGCATCGACTCATGCCTCTCAGGTGCATGACGAATCCTCCCAGACCTATGTGGGACCTGTGTCTGAGCCTCAGGTTGCCCGGCAACCGATGCTGGTGGCTCAGGTTCCATCTCCTTGTCTTGTGGTTGCACTTGGACCTTGTCCAAGTCAAACTTGCTCCCACTGACTTCTTTCATGAGAAATTCTTTCTCTAGAAAGACAGCACCCCGAGCAACAAATACTTTGTTCTCGGTCCGAACATAGAAATAGTATCCTTTAGTTTCCTAATGATACCCCACAAAAACACATTTATTAGATCTAGGTTCTAGCTTGCTAGAATCCTGAGGTTTGACATATGCCTCACATCCCCATATCCTAATAAAAGACAGGTTATGATGTCTCCCACTCCATACGTCATATGGTATATTACAGACACTCTTGGATGGAACGTTATTCAGTATAAGAGAAGCTGTCTCAAGTGCATGCCCCTATAATGAGGGAGGTAGAGTTGCATGACTCATCATAGACCGAACCATGTCCAACAGGGTTCGATTTCTCCTTTTAGATACACCATTCCATTGAGGTGTTATAGGAGGAGTGAGTTGGGACAGGATCCCACACTCTCTCAGATAGTCAAAGAACTCACCGCTCAGGTACTCTCCACCGCGATCTGATCGAAGAGCTTTAATGGATCTACCAAGCTGGTTCTCTACTTCATGTCTGAACTACTTAAATTTTTCAAAGGATTCAGATTTATGTCTCATCAGGTAGACATAACCATATCTACTGAAGTCATCAGTAAATATGATGAAGTAGTTGTACCCTCCTCTGGCTTGTTTATTGATTGGCCCACACACATCACTATGCATGAGATCCAATAAACCTCCTGCCCTCTCACCAATCTTAGTGAAGGGTGCTTTTGTCATTTTCCCTAATAAACAAGGCTCACATGTTTCAAATTCCTCCAAGGAACTTGAATATAACAACCCATTTGCATTGAGTTATTGAATGCGATTCTTGTTTATATAGGCTAATCGACAATGCCATAGGAAAGCACCAACTGAACCACTCAGTTTGGTCCTTTTATCATTTATGTTACAAATAGAGTTATCCATGTCCAACACATATAGACCAATGCACAAAGTACCTTTCCTATAGAACATATTTGCAAATGAAAAAGAACAATAGTTCTTATTTATTTCAAACTTAAATCTTTTCTTTGCCAAGCAAGGAATGGATACAATGTTCTTAGTAAGAGAAGGTACATAATAGCAATTATCTAACTCTAAATGATGTCCAGAAGGCAGGGAGAGAGTCAAAACTCCTACAACAACAGCAGCAACCTGTGCCCCGTTTCTTACTCGTAGGTCAATCTCTCCAGCTCGTACCGATCTACAAATATGAGCTCCACAGGCGGTATCCAATACCCATGACATAGAAGTAGAAAAGTTGACTTCTGTAATATAAATACCTGAGCTAGAAGCTAAGGACAAGCCTTTCTTCTCCTCATTCTGAAGTCGCACCATGTCCTTTATCATGTGAGGTGTCCCTATACATAAGTAGCACTTATTATCCCTGATTCTTTCCATCTTCAATTTCAGTTTCTTGTTCAAACCTTTCGGCTCACCACACTGAATATCTACTTTAGGAGGATTGAGCACAACCAATTCATCAAAGAGCTGCCTTAGATTACAGATAATCTCAGAAGCACTCTTTAATTCATATTGCCCTCAAAGCTCGGGCGACATGTTAGTTAGCATCAATTGTGCAACCTCCAAAGTATCAGCCTGATGCTTATCATAAGCATCCTTCTCAGCTGCTGAGGCTGAGCATGGAAGTGGCTCAAGAATAGGCTGCTCAATGACATATAGCTTCCTTTCGAGCTTGAGCACAATTCTCAAGTTCATATACCAATCCAATAAGTTTGATCCAACCAACTTATCACTTTCCAGGGTAGATTGCAGTGACCATTTGCCATTGTTCACAGCCATTGTTCTATAACAACCAAGAAACAACAGATTAGTACTACTTCAAATCATTTAAACTAGACTTGTTTTAAATGATTATGACTCTCACTATTTTAAACGGATTGACAACCCACAAAGTCAACCGGGAAATTTAATATTTCCTAGTGAGATGGGATCCTTATTCCACATGAGGCTTTGCATCCCATGAGGGTGGGATGAGATGTACAATGTGACCCATGTTTCTTAAGGTGGGCACGCCGGCCGGTTGCTCCAAGCAACTCCCCTTGTTGAGATGTTGGGGTATGCCCTTAAGGCTAATGTTTGAGGCCTTAGGATTCTATGAGTATCATGTAATAAACGCTTATGTTTATAAAGGCATGGTTGTTATTCAGTATGTTACATTGTCTGTTGCAATAAGTGTACTTCTGAATAATGTCTCAATGCTGTTCAGCTAGGCTGACATGCTATATGTCCTTAGTCGAGATATCTTGGTGAACATGAGACAGCCTTGATATGGTTAAGACTAATGTGTGTTCTAATCTTATAGGATGCTTCGAGCATGGAATAAGATGTAGACTCATGGGTACATTGGATGTACTGGACAGACCCTACTAGGATATTCAATTGCTTGTCCCAATGTGAATAATCCTTGTGTGCAACAAGTGGCATACTTCCTCTGACTTGAGATCACTTGTGTTTCTAAATGATGATTGTCATTGTTTTGAGGTAATTCAATATCATTTGAAAGATAATGGTTATAGACTATCTTGGATAATGATCATGAGTCAGGTTAGGGCACTGGTGATAGATAAAGGATTGCCGTCTCTTTGTTTAAGGAGCATGATGTTCTATGGGGCCCCCCCCCCTAGATGAGATGATTGAGAAAGTGTATGGCCATACCCAGGTGACTATGTTCATCTGGTCTAATCATGCTCATCATATTGGAGCTACAGGCTTGACACGCTTGTCCAATAAGAACATCCAGTGGCAAAGGAAACTTGTATGCCTCGTGAAGTGGATTCACACTTGTGCTATGGTTTGGGTGTAGTCTTGGAAGACTCTTTCCTTTATATCGGGAGACAGTGATGTGTGGCTAGATACCTCTCACTGATCGTGATAATGTAAGTTATCGTTACCGACATTTAAAGGAAACCCTCAGGGTCGCACAATTTGGTGATATGGATTACTTAAGTCAGATCGTGTGGACTGAATTGTTTTGGTTCAGTTTAAAGGAGTTTAAACTCTGATTGTAAGTGAGATCTGGTCTGATCATGTTTGATTGATTAGGGCTTGAGATCGGTAAGCTTCGATCGAGAGTGTGGATGCTAGATCTGTGAGATCAAGAGCATCTAGAGATGTACGGTTAGATCTTGAACCTTCATGGTTCATATGAGATTTAGACCATGGCTTGGCTTGGTTCGATTTGTCATTTGGACCAAATGAAATTGGACCGAATTCAATTGAACCGGTTCACATAAGTGAACGCATGGTTCAATTGAGTTGGCGTTTTGGAATGGTTCAAAAGACATGAACGCATGTCTTGATGACTTTCCTTTTATGGAAGTCTTGAAACGCCAAAACACCTATGTTGACTCAACGCCTCTAGGCTTCGATGCTCTCTCTTGGGTGAGGTATCGTTTGCGCAAGGTGGAAGGGTTTTCGAAGAGCAAGAAGCTTTCATCTCATCTCCTAAACACAAAGGACAACTTGGCAATTTTTGCTAGCACAAGAGTTGCGCAAGGAGGAAGCCTTCATCCCTTGTGTGTGACATCTTTGGAGAAGATCTCTCTTGATCTTTGCTTCCAAGCCGACAACCATTCCAATGGCGTTGGTATGATCCCTTTGAGATCTTTTCGTTTATGCAATGAGTTAATCATATGATCTACATGCGGTCTTGAGGGTGACACCCCTAAAATTTTATATGCGCCGCCCCCTTTAGGGTTTCACCCCCTTGCGCTCCCCCTTGAAGGGGACTTTCAAATGGTATCAGAGCTTTGGTTCTTGTAGATTCATATGATTGCTTTGAAGTGTTTGTGATCCATAGATGATGCTATGTTGCGCTTACTTGATGCTTTGTTTACATGCGTTTACATGATGCTATGCGCATGTTGTTTGTTTGCGCTTGTATCATTGTTTCAAGATGTTTGCGCTTATGCCTAGATCTAAGGGTTATCAACATGCTAGATATTTTCTCAAGTGCCGCATGTTGTTTGTTTGCGCATTGTTGTAGATGTTTTATCAAAACTTACATCTTGCGCGCTTATCACCATTAGATCTAAATGGCGCCTGCTATAAACCCTTAGACGGGTTAGTAGGGTTGAAGTCATCCTATAAGTAAGATCCAACCAGTCTGATCAGACCATCTGACAGCCTAGATGGGTCGACCAGATGGCACCTGTGTGCAAGCACGAGGTGGCTATAGGTCGACTGCGGACAGGCGTGTAGCGAGGTCTGGTTGAGACAACCATTGAACACACATGAGTTAGGCCCGGGGTCACACCCGCTTGCCAGAACTCATGAGGTTGTTCAGCCCTTGGCGCATGCATGGTTGACCATTAGGTCAACTCAAGTCAGTTAGGACTTGGTGCATGCAAGGGCAGTGGATCTGACTAGATGGATGAGTGGATCCCTATTAATGGACCGTTGTAAGGTAGTAGGGCACATAAGACAAGTAAAATTGATTCCAATGGGATTTCAAAAATTTTATTTTGTCTATGGATCACATGTTGATTGAATGATGCCATGATGCTTGTTTATTTAATCTTATGTGGGTTGCCCTTTTAATCTGTGCTGTGCTGGGGCCTGCGAGCCTGGTAAATTATTATTTTTGTGATCTACGAATCACATTTTTAATTAATTTATTGTATAATTGACCTGCGAGTCAAACTTGTCTAGATAGATTAAAATGTATTTTTATTAGACAAGAGCACAAAAGCACACATCGCAGAGGAGCATTCAGCTGGTGGGCGCACCTGCACTGCATTGAGCGCTAGGGCCCTGGGTTGGACCAGATGAGATGCAAAAGACCCAAGAAGAGCAAGTGAAGACTTAAGTTGATTTAAGGTCTTACTTAGGCTCTATGGGCTTTTACCACATAAGATCCATGCTTTCTTTTATTTTCTAAAATACTTAGAATTGCATGAGTTATTTATCTTCTGCTATAGCCATAGGATTTGCCTGATAGTAAGAAGATAAAAGACCGTTAAAATCCAACGCTAAAATATCAAGCACGTAATGCCTGCTGACGCGAAACCTCACTGTTCTGACTATCGTTGGAGCCGTGTTGTACCCACTCAGTGGGCACGTCCATCTATCTTCAGACGGTGCGGGATTTCACCTGCGTGTTACAGAGAAGGGATTTATCGCTTCTCGTTGCTCAGCATAGCACGTGGTGGTCCAGGGAGTAGGTCGGGTCAGCTTGACCATGTAGGCTACATATGTGGCGCATATGGTAGCACATGGAGGCAGCCATCTGTGGGATCAGAGACTGTGTTGTACCAACTCAGTTGGCACAGGCTGCTGGATTGCCCAGATGAAGGGGAATCGCACGGGTTGGCGATTGGCAGGGACTGCCTACCAGAAATTAGTACTTGTACTCTCTGTGCATCTTATCTCGCCTGAGCGGGACGCGGAGACCAAGTATGAAATCTGGATCCCATCTCACTAAAAGAGTGTTACTCTTTCGGACTGTTTAATGGATTTTTCAGTCAGACAAAATAGTGAGAAAAGAATCTTTCTTAAGTCCTGGATTGATTCTAAACATTGATACTGACCATGCTGTTCTTGCATTGTTGTAGATTCCTGCAGCAACGAACACCATGAGCTTCAATGTGCGATCCCTACTGGAAAGGGAGAAGTTTGCTGGGCCAAACTTCTCGGACTGGTACGGGCACCTTAAGATTGTTCTTAAGGCAGAGAGGAAACTGTATGTCCTCGAGACGGCTGTGCCGCCTCAACCCGCTGCGAACGCCGCAAGGGCGGTTCGCGATGCCTATGAAAAGCACGTCAATGATAGCATTGATGTCGCTTGCCTGATGCTAGCGTCTATGACGCCACCACTGCAGCGTCAGCATGAGGATATGTCTGCTATAGAAATTATAGCAAACCTCAAAATGCTGTATGCTGCACAGGCGAGGACAGAACGCTATAATCTGACAAAGCTTTTCTTTCAGAGCAAACTGGCTGAAGGGAGCCCAGTGGGAGCTCACGTGCTCAAGATGATTGGGCACAAGGAGGCTCTGGAGAAACTGGGGCATACCATCAACCAGGAGCTTGTTGTAGACATTATTCTGCAGTCTCTCCCGCCCTCCTTCGATGCGTTCATTATTAACTTTAATATGAACAAAATCGATTGTACTCCGGCAGAGCTGCTGAATATGCTCTTGACTACTGAGGAAACTCTGAAGGGAAAGCCTTCAACCTCTGTCTTAATGGTTCCTTCCAAGAACAAGAAGAAGGGGAAGAAGGGCAAAGCCCCTGTCAAGAACTACAGTAAGGCTCTGAAACAAAAAGTGAAGCGGTCGAAGGACAACAGGTGTTTCCACTGTGGCCAGCTGGGTCACTGGAAAAAGGACTGTAAAGCGCTCCAAGGAGACAAGAAGGGAAGCATCGCTTCTGGCTCAGGTATATTTGTGACTGAGGTCATGATATCTTCTTCCTCTATTTCATGGGTGTTGGACACTGCATGTGGAGTTCACATTTGTTCAAATGTACAGGAACTCAAGAGAAGAAGACAGGTGGGACAGCATGAGGTGGACCTACGCGTTGGAAACGGGGCACGGGTTGCTGCTGTTGCTGTAGGGGATTATCACATCTCATTACCATCTGGCATTGTATTAGAATTAAACAATTGTTACTTTGTACCCAGTATTACCAAAAAATATTATCTCTATTCCTGCTCTTGTCAGGAAAGGGTTTTCCTTTGAATGCAAGATTTCAAAGTGTTATCTTACTCTTGATAATATTGTTTATGCTACTGGTTCAATTAACAATGGGTTATTCATGTTGGACATGGAATATTCTATACAAAATATTGATAATAAGAAAGCCAAGTATGCTGATGACAGCACCTTGCTATGGCATAGTCGTTTAGGCCATATTGACAAGAAGCGCATTAAGCGGTTGCATGATCATGGACTGGTGGGATCATTCTCCTATGAGGAGATTGATACATGCAAAGCTTGTTTATTGGGTAAAATGACGAAGTCTCCTTTTCCTAACAAAGGTCAAAGGGCTTCAGGTTTACTTGACCTTATACACAGTGATGTGTGTGGGCCATTTAGTAAACATGCCAGAGGTGGCTATTCATACTTCATTACCTTTACTGATGATTTCAGTAGATACGGGTATGTCTATCTGATGAGGCATAAGAGTGAATCTTTTGACAAGTTCAAAGAGTTCAAGAATGAAGTACAGAATCAGCTAGGCCGAAATATCAAGGCACTTTGTTCTGATCGAGGTGGAGAATACTTGAGTCATGCGTTTACTGACTATCTAAAAGAGTGTGGGATTATCTCACAGCTCACTCCGCCAGGAACACCGCAATGGAATGGTGTGTCCGAGAGGAGAAATAGAACGTTACTTGATATGGTTCGTTCTATGATGAGTCAGGCTACTTTACCTTACTCCTTTTGGGGATTTGCACTGGAAACAGCTGCAAAGGTACTAAACCGAGTGCCATCCAAGGTAGTTGAAGGTCCCCTAGACAAGGGGGGCGAAACCCTAATAGGAGGCGCAACAAAAACTTCTAGCGGAATCTAGGGTTTCTAATAGATCGCATAGCATATAATATGATCAACTTTCAATGAGAAGCGATACTCACCATTGCCATCACTTGGATGGTGTCTTGGAGGCAAAGGCGCAAGCGAACCTTCTCCTAAGTCTCGCACACAAGATGATCAATGCGCTTCTTCCTTGGTGCTCCTTGTGCTAGCAAGGTTCCAAGGTTGTCTTGCCGAATGGAAAGGAAAAGAGAGATCCTTGCTTGGTCGAATGTTTTCTCTTGTCGTCCACTCCTTCACCCACGAGAGTGCAAGAGACGAATGCTCAAGCCGGCGTCAAGAGAGCAAGAGACGAGAATAGTATTCTCTTGGCGTGAACGTGAGATGTGGTCACGTTAAGAGATGTGCTATCTAAAAATAGCATCCCATTTCTTCACTTGCGACCATGTATCACCCCAATCGCCAATGCCTCTTATCACTTGAACCATGCGCTCAACCAATGAGCTGGTTCAAATCCATTTGGTTCAATAACCAAATAAACCAAGCAATCAGTCCAGACCATAATAAAACCTTAAGGCTCTTAATCTGACTGTCGATCTCTTGATGCTTCTGATCTGACCAATCTAGCATCCATTCTCTCGATCGAAGCTTACCGATCTCAAGCCCTAATCAATCAAACATGATCAGACCAGATCTCACTCACAATCAGAGATTAAATCCCTTTAAACTGAACCCGAACAATTCAGTCCACACGATCTGACTTAAGTAAGCCATATCATCAAATTGTGCGACCCTGAGGGTTTCCTTTAAATGTCGGTAACGATAACTCACGTTTATCACGATCAGTGAGGGGTATCTAGCAACACATCACTGTCTCCCGATATAAAGGAAATAGTCTTCCAAGACTACACCCAAACCATAGCACAAGTGTGAATCCACATCACTAGGTATACATGTTTCCTTTGCCACTGGATGTTCTTATTGGACAAGCATGTCAAGCTTGTAGCTCCAATATGATGAGCATGATTAGATCAGATGAACACAGTCACCTGGGTATGGCCATACTCTTTTCTCAATCATCTCATCCAGGGGGCCCCTTTAGAACATCACACTCCTTAAACAAGGAGACGGCAATCCTATGTCTATCACTAGTGCCCTAACCTGACTCAAGCTCATTATCCAAGATAGTCTATAATCATTATGTTTCAAATGATATTGAACTACCTCAAAACAATGACAATCATCATTTAGAAAACACAAGTGATCTCAAGTCAGAGGAAATGTGCCACTTGTCATATTCAAGGATTATTCACATTGTGACAAACAATTGAATATCCTAGTAGGGTCTGTCCAGTACATCCAATGTACCCATGAGTCTACATCTTATTCCATGCTCGAAGCATCCTATAAGACTAGAACACATATTAGTCTTAACCATATCAAGGCTGTCTCATGTTCACCAAGATACATCGACTAAGGACTTAACTGCATGTCAGCCCAACTGAACAGCATTGAGACATTATTCAGAAGAACATATATTGCAGCAGACAATGTAGCTAACTGAATAATAACCATGCCTTTATAAACATAAACGTTTATTACACGATACTGTTACAATCCCAAGGCCTCAAACATTAGGCTTAAGGGCATACCCCAACAATCTCCCACTTGCACTTAATCTAATGGTTGAGAACTCTCAAACCCATATTATTACAGTGCTTCTCATGCTTCTGCTGCGCCAGAGGCTTGGTAAGCGGGTGTTGGGGTATGCCCTTAAGGCTAATGTTTGAGGCCTTTGGGATTGTAATAAGTATCATGTAATAAACTCTTGTGTTTATAAAGGCATGGTTATTATTCAGGTTGTTACCTTGTCTGCTGTAATAAGTGTACTTCTGAATAATGTCTCAAAGCTGTTCAGCTAGGCTGACAGGCTATATGTCCTTAGTCGAGATATCTTGGTGAACATGAGACAGCCTTGATATGATTGAGACTAATATGTGTGCTAATCTTATAGGATGCTTCGAGCATGGAATAAGATGTAGACTCATGGGTACATTGGATGTACTGGACAGACCCTACTGGGATATTCCATTGCTTGTCACAATGTGAATGATCCTCGTAAGCAGCAAGTGGCACATGTCCTTTGACTTGAGATCACTTGTGTTTCTAAATGATGATTGTCATTGTTTTGAGGTAGTTCAATATCATTTGAAACATAATGATTATAGACTATCTTGGATGGTGAGCTTGAGTCAGGTTAGGGCACTTGTGATAGATAAAGGATTGCCGTCTCCTTATTTAAGGAGTGTGATGTTCTAAAGGGCCCCCCCTGTATGAGAAGATTGAGATAGTGTATGGCCATACCCAGATGACTGTGTTCATCTGATCTAATCATGCTCATCGTATTGGAGTTACAGGCTTGACATGCTTGTCCAATAAGAACATCCAGTGGCAAAGGAAACATGCATGCCTCGTGAGTTTGATTCACACTTGTGCCATGGTTTGGGTGTAGTCTTGGAAGACTCTTTCCTTTATATCGGGAGACAGTGATGTGTTGCTAGATACCCCTCACTGATCGTGATAACGAAAGTTATCGTTACCGACATTTAAAGGAAACCCTTAGGGTCGCACAATTTGGTGATATGGCTTGCTTAAGTCAGATCGTGTGGACTGAATTGTTTCGGTTCAGTTTAAAGGGATTTAATCTCTGATTGTAAGTGAGATCTGGTCTGATCATGTTTGATTGATTAGGGCTTTAGATCGGTAAGCTTCGATCGAGAGAGATGATGCTAGATCGATGCGATCAGAAGCGTCAGATGATGAATGGTCAGATCTTGGACTTTGGGGTCTAATTTGATCTAGACTTAATGCTTGGGCTGATTTGGTTTCGCGATTGAACCAAGAGTATTGAACCGGCTCATGGGTTGAGCGCATGGTTCAAGAGGGAGAAGGAGTTGCGTTTGGTTCATGGAGACATGAACGCATGAACGCATACTCTTAATGGTTGCCATTTTTGGAAAGTTCCAAAATGAAAACGCATATGCGTTCATGGCTTGAAGTCTCCCTAATGTTTTTCGGTTACACCTCTCTCTTGTTGCTTGGTGGAAACGATTTTTGCTCTCGAGCAAGTGAGGGTGTTGACGAGAAGAGGAGGAACCGGCCAAGCAAAAGGAAGTCTTCATCTCTTCCCTACACTCGATCATTGACATCTTGGCACTTTTGCTAGCACAAGAGGTGCGCAAGTTGGGAGTCTTCATCGCCTTTGTGTGTGAACTTTTGGAGGAGATCAAAGTTGCTCTCTTCTTCCAAGCCGACCTCCAATCTATGGCTATGGTATAGATCTAAACTCATAGCTTCAAGTTGATCATATGGTTGTCATATACGATCTTTTCGAAACCCTCTTTCCGTCATGCTTGCTAGATGCGCATGTTTAGGGTTTCACCCCCTTAATAAGGGTTCCTTGCAGCGGGTCTGCCAGATTGTCATCTGTATGAACCTTGCATATTTTGATCTCGCCACGATCTATGATCTCCCTGATCAAATGAAACTGTCTCTGTATGTGCTTGGACTTCTGGTGCGACCGTGGTTCCTTTGCTTGTGCGATTGCTCCAGTGTTATCACAGAAGATAACCAAAGGATCTGCACTCGAAGGAACAACACCAAGTTCTCTCACGAACTTACGAATCCACACTGCCTCCTTGGATGCTTCCGAGGCTGCAACATACTCGGCTTCTGTTGTGGAATCAGCAACAGTTGACTGTTTGAAACTCTTCCACACCACTGCTCCTCCATTCAAGCTAAAAACATAGCCTGATTGCGATCGGAAATCATCCTGGTCTGACTGGAACGAAGCGTCAGTATATCCTTCTATACTGAGTTCTTCCTGACCACCATATATCAAGAACATATCTTTGGTCCTCCGCAGATATTTTAAGATGTTCTTGACTGCAATCCAGTGTGCCTGACCTGGATTACTTTGGAAACGACTGGTCACACTTAACCCGTAAGCAACGTCTGGGCGAGTACACAACATCGCATACATAATGGATCCAATAGCCGAAGCATAAGGCGTATTGTCCATTTCATCTTTCTCAGTCTGTGTTTGTGGACACTGACTCTTCGAAAGACTCAGACCATGTCTGACTGGAAGATATCCTCGTTTAGAATTTTCTAAATGAAATCTTTCCAGGACTTTATCGATGTAAGTACTCTGGCACAGCCCGAGAAGCCTCTTAGATCTATCCCTGTAGATCTTCACACCTAATACATAGGCTGCTTCTCCTAAATCTTTCATCTGGAAACATTTCCTTAACCATGCCTTCACAGCATGCATTTCAGGAATGTTATTTCCAATGATCAAGATATCATCGACGTAGAGGACTAGGAAAGTAATCACGCTCCCACTAAACCTCTTATATACACACGGGTCATCCTCGTTCTTGATGAAACCAAATTCAGTGACTGATTCATCAAAACGAATATTCCAGCTTCTCGATGCTTGCTTGAGTCCATAAATGGACTTCTTTAACTTGCATATCTTATGACGATCTGATGGATTAGTGAAACCCTCAGGTTGTGTCATATACACATCCTCATCCAGATTTCCATTAAGGAAAGCTGTTTTCACATCCATCTGCCAAATCTCATAATCGTAATATGCAGCTATCGCGAAAAGAATCCGAATAGACTTGAACATAGCTACAGGTGAGAAAGTTTCATCATAATCTATCCCGTAGATTTGTTTGAAACCTTTCGCAACTAGCCTGCCTTTATAGGTAACCACGTTACCATCCATGTCAATCTTCTTCTTGAAGATCCACTTACAGCCTATAGGGATAACTCCCGGAGGCGGATCAACCAAATCCCAAACTTGGTTATCTGACATGGAGTCCATCTCGGCGCGCATAGCTTCAAGCCATCTCGCTGACTCCGGTCCACTGACCGCATCCGCATAAGTGAGGGGTTCATCATTATCAATGATGTAGACTCCGTCATAGCGCTCAGGCTGTCGACGAATCCTTCCCGATCTTCGCGGTTCCCGTGATATCTGAGCCTCAGGTTGTTCAATAACCTGATCTACTGGCTCAGGCTCATCCAACTGTGCTTGAGCACTTTGTCCTTCCTCTGGATTCTCATCCAGTTTTATTTCTCTCCCACTGGCCTCTTGCAGAAGAAACTCCTTCTCAAGAAAAATGGCCGTCCGAGCAACAAATACCTTGTTCTCTTTGGGATCGTAGAAATAATAACCCTTAGTTTCCTTAGGGTAACCGACAAAGATACATTTGTCAGATCTGCTCTCTAGTTTCCCAGAGGCGAGCTTTTTGACATAAGCCTCGCAGCCCCAGATCCTGATAAATGTCAAGCTCGGCTGTTTCCCATACCATAACTCATATGGAGTTTTTGAAACGGCCTTGGATGGCACTCGGTTCAGTACCTTTGCAGCTGTCTCCAGTGCAAATCCCCAAAAGGAGTAAGGAAGAGTAGCCTGACTCATCATAGAACGAACCATATCAAGTAACATTCTGTTTCTCCTCTCGGACACACCATTCCATTGCGGTGTTCCTGGCGGAGTGAGCTGTGAGATAATCCCACACTCCTTCAGATAGTCAGTAAACGTATGACTCAAGTATTCTCCACCTCGATCTGAGCGAAGTGCCTTGATATTTCGGCCTAGCTGATTCTGTACTTCATTCTTGAACTCTTTGAACTTGTCAAAAGATTCACTCTTATGTCTCATCAGATAGACATAGCCATACCTACTGAAATCATCAGTAAAGGTAATGAAGTACTGATAGCCACCTCTGGCATGTTTACTAAATGGCCCACACACATCACTGTGTATAAGGTCAAGTAAACCTGAAGCCCTTTGACCTTTGTTAAGAAAAGGTGACTTCGTCATTTTGCCCATCAAACAAGCTTTGCATGTATCAATCTCCTTGTAAGAGAATGATCCCAGCAGTCCATGATCATGCAACCGCTTAATGCGTTTCTCGTTAATATGGCCTAAACGACTATGCCATAGCAAGGTGCTGTCATCAGCATACTTGGCTTTCTTAATATCAACATTTTGTATAGAACGCTCCATGTCCAACATGAATAATCCATTGCTAATTGAACCAGTTGCATAAACAATATTATCAGAAGATAAAACACACTTTGAAATATTGCATTCAAAGGAAAAACCCTTCCTGATAAGAGCAGGAATGGAGATAATATTTTTAGTAATACTGGGAACAAAATAACAACTGTTTAGTTCCAATACAAGTCCAGATGGTAAAGAAATGAAATAGTCTCCTACAGCAACAGCAGCAACCCGTGCCCCGTTTCCAACTCGTAGGTCCACCTCATGCTGTCCCACCTGCCTTCTTCTCTTGAGTTCCTGCACATTTGAACAAATGTGAACTCCACATGCAGTGTCCAACACCCATGATATAGAAGAAGAAAACATGACCTCAGTCACGAATATACCTGAGCCAGAAGCGATGCTTCCCCTCTTATCTCCTTGGAGCGCTTTACAGTCCTTTTTCCAGTGACCCAGCTGGCCACAGTGGAAACACCTGTATTCCTTGGACCGCTTAACCTTCTGCTTCAGAGCCTTGCTGTAACTCTTGACAGGGGTCTTGCCCTTCTTCCCCTTCTTCTTGTTCCTTGAAGGAACCATTAA
Source organism: Costus lasius (assembly GCA_027563935.2). Taxonomy (NCBI): domain Eukaryota; kingdom Viridiplantae; phylum Streptophyta; class Magnoliopsida; order Zingiberales; family Costaceae; genus Costus; species Costus lasius. The sequence goes on along the minus strand of CM050454.1, from coordinate 54,530,214 downwards.
GACAGAGGTCGAAGGCTTTCCCTTCAGAGTCTCCTCAGTAGTCAAGAGCATATTCAGCAGCTCTGCCGGAGTACAATCGATTTTGTTCATATTAAAGTTAATAATGAACGCGTCGAATGAAGGCGGGAGAGACTGCAGAATAATATCCACAGCAAGCTCCTGGTTGATGGTATGCCCCAGTTTCTCTAGAGCCTCCTTGTGCCCAATCATCTTGAGCACGTGAGCTCCCACTGGGCTCCCTTCAGCCAGTTTGCTCTGAAAGAAGAGCTTCGTCAAATTATAGCGTTCAGTCCTCGCCTGTGCAGCATACAGCATCTTGAGGTTTGCTATCATGTCTATAGCAGACATATCCTCATGCTGACGCTGCAGCGGTGGCGTCATAGACGCTAACATCAGGCAAGCGACATCAATGCTATCATTGACGTGCTTTTCATAGGCTTCCCGAACCGCCCTTGCGGCGTTCGGAGCGGGCTGAGGCGGTATCGCCGTCTCGAGGACATACAGTTTCCTCTCTGCCTTAAGAACGATCTTAAGGTGTCCGAACCAGTCAGAGAAGTTCGGCCCAGCAAACTTCTCCCTTTCCAGTAGGGATCGCACATTGAAGTTCATGGTGTTCGTTGCTGCAGGTATCTACAACAATGCAAGAACAGCAAGGTCAGTATCAATGTTAAGAATCAATCAGGACTTAAGAAAGATTCTTTTTCTCACTATTTTATCTGACTGAAAAATCCATTAAACAGTCCGAAAGAGTAGACACTCTTTTAGTGAGATGGGATCCAGATTTCATACTTGGTCTCCGCGTCCCGCTCAGGCGAGATAAGATGCACAGAGAGTACAAGCACTAATCTCTGGTAGGCTGTCCCAGCCAATCGCCAACCCGTGCGATTCCCCTTCATCTGGGCAATCCAGCAGACTGTGCCAACTGAGTTGGTACAACACAGTCTCTGATCCCACAGATGGCTGCCTCCATGTGCTACCATATGCGCCACATATGTAGCCTACATGGTCAAGCTGACCCGACCTACTCCCTAGACCACCATGTGCTATGCTGAGCAACGAGAAGGGATAAATCCCTACTCTGTAACACACAGGTGTAATCCCACACCGTCTGAAGATAGATGGACGTGCCCACTGAGTGGGTACAACACGGCTCCAACGATAATCAGAACAGTGAGGTTTCGCGTCAGAAGGCTTACAAGCTTGATATTTTAGCGTTGGATTTTAACGGTCTTTTTATCTTCTTCACTATCATGCAATTCCTATGGTGATAGCAGAAGATAAACTAATCATGCAATTCTAATATTTAAACAATAAATAAAAGAAAGCATGAATCTTATGTGGTAAAAGCCCATAGCCCTAGTAAGACCTTAATTTAACTTAAGTCTTGACTTGCTTTTCTTCATAGGGCTTTAAGCTGCTCATCTGGCCCAACCAGGGCCCAAGCGCCTGTTGCAGCTCAGGTGCGCCCACCAGGGAAAATGCGCCTGTCCAGAGTCGAACCCTGGACCTCCCACCTGGTCTAGCCACTACTGCATGCGCCTCTGCCAAGTGTGCTCTGTGCTCTTGTCTAATTAAATTACAAATTTAACTATCTAGACAAGATTGACACGCAGGTCAATTACACATTATAAATTAATTAAACTGTGATTCGCAGATCACAAAAATAAAAATTAATTTACAATTAATTCCCAGGCACGCAGGCCCCAGCACAGCACACATTAAGAACGGGCAGCCCACATAAGAATAAATAGACAAACACATGACATCAATCAACATGTGATCCACTCAAGAAAATTTAAATTTCGAAAACCCATAGGCATCAATTTTAATTTCCTTATTTGCCCTACAACCTTACAACGGTCCATTACTAGGGATCCACTCATCCATCCTAGTCAGATCCACTGCCCTTGCATGCACCAAGTCCTAACTGACTTGAGTTGACCATAAGGTCAACCATGCATACGCGAGGGCTGAACAACCACAATGAGGTCTGGCAAGCGGGTGTGACCCCGGGCCTAACTCATGTGTGTTCACTAGTTGTCTCAATCAGACATCGCTACACGCCTGTCTGCAGTCGACCTGTAGCCACCACGTGCTTGCGCACAGGTGCTACCTGGTCAACCCATCAAGGCTGTCAGATAGTCTGATCAGACTTTTGGATCTAACCTAGGGGGGTGACTTCAACCCTAATAACCCGTCTAAGGGTTTAATGCAAGGCCTTAGATCTATAGTGAGTCGCGCATGTAATGTTGGTTTTTAAGAAAACATACAATATGCGCCAACTGAAGACATAAACATATGATATGCGCCAACTTGAAGACATAAACATATGATATGCGCCAACTTGAAAACATGCGCAAGCATGAAAAACTTTCACAAACTTGTACTATCGCATGTAACATATAGATCATGTTAAAGGATCACAAAGAAAGCAAACATATTATCATGCATAATAAACCTTCGCTCTGATACCAATTGAAGGTCCCCTAGACAAGGGGGGCGAAACCCTAATAGGAGGCGCAACAAAAACTTCTAGCAGAATCTAGGGTTTCTAATAGATCGCATAGCATATAATATGATCAACTTTCAATGAGAAGCGATACTCACCATTGCCATCACTTGGATGGTGTCTTGGAGGCAAAGGCGCAAGCGAACCTTCTCCTAAGTCTCGCACACAAGATGATCAATGCGCTTCTTCCTTGGTGCTCCTTGTGCTAGCAAGGTTCCAAGGTTGTCTTGCCGAATGGAAAGGAAAAGAGAGATCCTTGCTTGGTCGAATGTTTTCTCTTGTCGTCCACTCCTTCACCCACGAGAGTGCAAGAGACGAATGCTCAAGCCGGCGTCAAGAGAGCAAGAGACGAGAATAGTATTCTCTTGGCGTGAACGTGAGATGTGGTCACGTTAAGAGATGTGCTATCTAAAAATAGCATCCCATTTCTTCACTTGCGACCATGTATCACCCCAATCGCCAATGCCTCTTATCACTTGAACCATGCGCTCAACCAATGAGCTGGTTCAAATCCATTTGGTTCAATAACCAAATAAACCAAGCAATCAGTCCAGACCATAATAAAACCTTAAGGCTCTTAATCTGACCGTCGATCTCTTGATGCTTCTGATCTGACCAATCTAGCATCCATTCTCTCGATCGAAGCTTACCGATCTCAAGCCCTAATCAATCAAACATGATCAGACCAGATCTCACTCACAATCAGTGATTAAATCCCTTTAAACTGAACCCGAACAATTCAGTCCACACGATCTGACTTAAGTAAGCCATATCATCAAATTGTGCGACCCTGAGGGTTTCCTTTAAATGTCGGTAACGATAACTCACGTTTATCACGATCAGTGAGGGGAATCTAGCAACACATCACTGTCTCCCGATATAAAGGAAATAGTCTTCCAAGACTACACCCAAACCATAGCACAAGTGTGAATCCACATCACTAGGCATACATGTTTCCTTTGCCACTGGATGTTCTTATTGGACAAGCATGTCAAGCTTGTAGCTCCAATATGATGAGCATGATTAGATCAGATGAACACAGTCACCTGGGTATGGCCATACTCTTTTCTCAATCATCTCATCCAGGGGGCCCCTTTAGAACATCACACTCCTTAAACAAGGAGACGGCAATCCTATGTCTATCACTAGTGCCCTAACCTGACTCAAGCTCATTATCCAAGATAGTCTATAATCATTATGTTTCAAATGATATTGAACTACCTCAAAACAATGACAATCATCATTTAGAAAACACAAGTGATCTCAAGTCAGAGGAAATGTGCCACTTGTCATATTCAAGGATTATTCACATTGTGACAAACAATTGAATATCCTAGTAGGGTCTGTCCAGTACATCCAATGTACCCATGAGTCTACATCTTATTCCATGCTCGAAGCATCCTATAAGACTAGAACACATATTAGTCTTAACCATATCAAGGCTGTCTCATGTTCACCAAGATACATCGACTAAGGACTTAACTGCATGTCAGCCCAGCTGAACAGCATTGAGACATTATTCAGAAGAACATATATTGCAGCAGACAATGTAGCTAACTGAATAATAACCATGCCTTTATAAACATAAACGTTTATTACACGATACTGTTACAATCCCAAGGCCTCGAACATTAGGCTTAAGGGCATACCCTAACAGTAGTTTCAAAGACGCCATATGAGTTGTGGTATGGGAAACAGCCGAGCTTGACATTTATAAAGATCTGGGGTTGCGAGGCTTATGTCAAAAAGCTCGCCTCTGGGAAACTAGAGAGCAGATCTGAGAAATGCATCTTTGTCGGTTACCCTAAGGAAACTAAGGGTTATTATTTCTACGATCCCAAAGAGAACAAGGTATTTGTTGCTCGGACGGCAATATTTCTTGAGAAGGAGTTTCTTCTGCAAGAAGCCAGTGGGAGAGAAATAAAGCTGGATGAGAATCCAGAGGAAGGACAAAGTAGTCAAGCACAGTTGGATGTGCATGAGCCGGTAGAGCAGGTTATTGAACAACCTGAGGCTCAGATATCACGGGAACCGCGAAGATCGGGAAGGATCCATCGTCAGCCTGAGCGTTATGACGGAGTCTACATCATTGATAATGATGAACCCCTAACTTATGCGGATGCGGTCAGTGGACCGGAGTCAGCTAGATGGCTTGAAGCTATGCGAGCCGAGATGGACTCCATGTCAGATAACCAAGTCTGGGATTTGGTTGATCCGCCTCCGGGAGTAATCCCTATAGGCTGTAAATGGATCTTCAAGAAGAAGATTGACATGGATGGTAACGTAGTTACCTATAAAGGCAGGCTAGTAGCGAAAGGTTTCAAACAAATCTACGGGATAGATTATGATGAAACTTTCTCTCCTGTAGCCATGTTCAAGTCTATTCGGATTCTTTTCGCAATAGTTGCATATTATGATTATGAGATCTGGCAAATGGATGTGAAGACGGCTTTCCTTAATGGAAATCTGGATGAGGATGTGTATATGACACAACCTGAAGGTTTCACTAATCCATCAGATCGTCATAAAATATGCAAGTTAAAGAAGTCCATTTATGGACTTAAACAAGCATCTAGAAGCTGGAATATTCATTTTGATGAATCAATCTCTGAGTTTGGTTTCATCAAGAATGAAGATGACCCGTGTGTATATAAGAGGTTTAGTGGGAGCATGATTACTTTCCTAGTCCTCTACGTCGATGATATCTTAATCATTGGAAATGATATTCCTGAACTGCATGCTGTTAAAGCATGGTTAGGAAAATGTTTCCAGATGAAAGATCTAGGAGAAGCAGCCTTTGTACTAGGTGTGAAGATCTACAGGGATAGATCTAAGAGGCTTCTCGGGCTGTGCCAGAGTACTTACATCGATAAAGTCCTGGAGAGATTCCATTTAGAGAATTCTAAAAGAGGATATCTTCCAGTCAGACATGGTCTGAATCTTTCGAAGAGTCAGTGTCCACAAACACAGACTGAGAAAGATGAAATGGACAATACGCCTTATGCTTCGGCTATTGGATCCATTATGTATGCGATGTTGTGTACTCGCCCAGACATCGCTTACGGGTTAAGCGTGACCAGTCGGTTCCAAAGTAATCCAGGTATGGCGCACTGGATTGCAGTCAAGAACATTTTAAAATATCTTCGGAGGACCAAAGATATGTTCTTGATATATGGTGGTCAGGAAGAACTCAGTATTGAAGGATATACTGACGCTTCGTTCCAGTCTGACCAGGATGATTTCCGATCGCAATCAGGCTATGTTTTTAGCTTGAATGGAGGAGCGGTGGTGTGGAAGAGTTTCAAACAGTCTACTGTTGCTGATTCCACAACAGAAGCCGAGTATGTTGCAGCCTCGGAAGCATCCAAGGAGGCAGTGTGGATTCGTAAGTTCATTCAGGAACTTGGTGTCGTTCCTTCGAGTGCAGATCCTTTGGTTATCTTCTGTGATAACACTAGAGCAATCGCACAAGCAAAGGAACCACGGTCGCACCAGAAGTCCAAGCACATACAGAGACGGTTTCACTTGATCCGGGAGATCATTGATCGTGGCGAGATCAAAATCTGCAAGGTTCATACAGATGACAATCTGGCTGACCCGCTTACCAAGCCTCTGGCGCAGCAGAAGCATGAGAAGCACTGTAATAATATGGGTTTGAGATTTCTCAACCATTAGATTAAGTGCAAGTGGGAGATTGTTGGGGTATGCCCTTAAGGCTAATGTTTGAGGCCTTAGGATTCTATGAGTATCATGTAATAAACGCTTATGTTTATAAAGGCATGGTTGTTATTCAGTATGTTACATTGTCTGTTGCAATAAGTGTACTTCTGAATAATGTCTCAATGCTGTTCAGCTAGGCTGACATGCTATATGTCCTTAGTCGAGATATCTTGGTGAACATGAGACAGCCTTGATATGGTTAAGACTAATGTGTGTTCTAATCTTATAGGATGCTTCGAGCATGGAATAAGATGTAGACTCATGGGTACATTGGATGTACTGGACAGACCCTACTAGGATATTCAATTGCTTGTCACAATGTGAATAATCCTTGTGTGCAACAAGTGGCATACTTCCTCTGACTTGAGATCACTTGTGTTTCTAAATGATGATTGTCATTGTTTTGAGGTAGTTCAATATCATTTGAAAGATAATGGTTATAGACTATCTTGGATAATGATCATGAGTCAGGTTAGGGCACTGGTGATAGATAAAGGATTGCCGTCTCTTTGTTTAAGGAGCATGATGTTCTATGGGGCCCCCCCCCCTGGATGAGATGATTGAGAAAGTGTATGGCCATACCCAGGTGACTATGTTCATCTGGTCTAATCATGCTCATCATATTGGAGCTACAGGCTTGACACGCTTGTCCAATAAGAACATCCAGTGGCAAAGGAAACTTGTATGCCTCGTGAAGTGGATTCACACTTGTGCTATGGTTTGGGTGTAGTCTTGGAAGACTCTTTCCTTTATATCGGGAGACAGTGATGTGTGGCTAGATACCTCTCACTGATCGTGATAACGTAAGTTATCATTACCGACATTTAAAGGAAACCCTCAGGGTCGCACAATTTGGTGATATGGCTTACTTAAGTCAGATCGTGTGGACTGAATTGTTTTGGTTCAGTTTAAAGGAGTTTAAACTCTGATTGTAAGTGAGATCTGGTCTGATCATGTTTGATTGATTAGGGCTTGAGATCGGTAAGCTTCGATCGAGAGTGTGGATGCTAGATCTGTGAGATCAAGAGCATCTAGAGATGTACGGTTAGATCTTGAACCTTCATGGTTCATATGAGATTTAGACCATGGCTTGGCTTGGTTCGATTTGTCATTTGGACCAAATGAAATTGGACCGAATTCAATTGAACCGGTTCACATAAGTGAACGCATGGTTCAATTGAGTTGGCATTTTGGAATGGTTCAAAAGACATGAACGCATGTCTTGATGACTTTCCTTTTATGGAAGTCTTGAAACGCCAAAACACCTATGTTGACTCAACGCCTCTAGGCTTCGATGCTCTCTCTTGGGTGAGGTATCGTTTGCGCAAGGTGGAAGGGTTTTCGAAGAGCAAGAAGCTTTCATCTCATCTCCTAAACACAAAGGACAACTTGGCAATTTTTGCTAGCACAAGAGTTGCGCAAGGAGGAAGCCTTCATCCCTTGTGTGTGACATCTTTGGAGAAGATCTCTCTTGATCTTTGCTTCCAAGCCGACAACCATTCCAATGGCGTTGGTATGATCCCTTTGAGATCTTTTCGTTTATGCAATGAGTTAATCATATGATCTACATGCGGTCTTGAGGGTGACACCCCTAAAATTTTATATGCGCCGCCCCCTTTAGGGTTTCACCCCCTTGCGCTCCCCCTTGAAGGGGACTTTCATGAGACTGTCTAGGCATTTCATGTCCAACAAGGGTTGGATACAGCAAGAACCCCCACCTCTCAATGATGCCTCTAGAGTTCCACCATATACCTAGCATATATGGAAATCTAGTCAAGTCTAATCCTAACTGTTATGCCCAGGGCGAACGAGTTTCCTTGCGAAGGCACGCCCAGGTTAAAACTGGACTGGGGAAACCATTTGTTGGGGTATGCCCTTAAGGCTAATGTTTGTGGCCTTGGGATTTTATCAGTATCATGTATAAACTCTATGTTTATAAAAGGCAATGGTTGTTATTCAGGTTGTTACATCATCTGCTGCAATATGTATACTTCTGAATAATGTCTCAATGCTGTTCAGCTTGGCTGACATGCAGTTTTGTCCTTAGTCGAGATATCTTGGTGAACATGAGACAGCCTTGATATGATTGAGACTAATATGTGTTCTAATCTTATAGGATGCTTCGAGCATGGAATAAGATGTAGACTCATGGGTACATTAGATGTACTGGACAGACCCTACTTAGGATATTCAATTGCCTGTCACAATGTGAATAATCCTTATATGCAAACAAGTGGCATATTTCCTCTGACTTGAGATCACTTGTGTTTCTAAATGATGATTGGCATTGTTTTGAGGTAGTTCAATATCATTTGAAACATAATGGTTATAGACTATCTTGGATAATGAACATGAGTCATGTTAGGGCACTAGTGATAGATATAGGATTGTCGTCTCCTTGATTGGAGTGTGATGTTCTATAGGGCCCCCCTGGATGAGATGATTGAGAAAGTGTATGGCCATACCCAGATGACTATGCTTCATCTGATCTAATCATTCTCATCATATTGGAATTACAGGCTTGACACGCTTGTCCAATAAGAACATCCAGTGGCAAAGGAAACACATATGTCAAGTGACTTGGGTTCACACTTGTGCTGTGGTTTGGGTGTAGTCTTAGAAGACTCTTTCCTTTATATCGGGAGACAGTGATGTGTTGCTAGATACCCCTCACTGATCGTGATAACGTGAGTTATCATTACCGACATTTAAAGGAAACCCTTAGGGTCGCACAATTTGATGATATGGCTTTCTTATGTCAGATCGTGTGGACTGAATTGTTTTGGTTCAGTTTAAAGGAATTTAAACTCTGATTGTAAGTGAGATCTGGTCTGATCATGTTTGATTGATTAGGGCTTGAGATCGGTAAGCTTCGATCGAGAGTATTGATGCTAGATCTGTGAGATCAAGATGAAAGTCCCTAAGGGGCGGGGTCGAAACCCTAATAGGCGCATATCAGAGGATTCTTAGCAGAAGAATCTAGGGTTTCTAAGGATCAGTTTGCATATATCTATGATCAACTTGAATAGATCGATAAAGATTCTTACCAATGCCATTTCTTGGATGGCGACTTGGAAGCAGAGAGTGATGCCGCTCTCCTCCAAAGCAGACGCACACAAGATGAGTCTCGGCTTCTTCTTGTTGCTCCTTGTGCTAGCAAGGCTCCAAGAGTCCTGATCGAATGAAAGGGAAGATGAGAAGAACTCTTGCTTGGGCGAATTTTCTTCTCTTCCTTGGCGTGAGCCTTCTTCACCATGAGAGAGCAAGCGGCGATGAGAGAGGAGAGAACGAGCGAGAATAGAGCGATCCACTTCTAACGTGGAGGCGTGCACCATGTTTAGAAGTCATGCTATCCAAAAATAGCAAAAACTCAACGTGTTCAAGCGTTCAAGTCAAATGAACGATCGCAACATTCTCCTCTTTGAACCATGCGCTCACTTGATGAGCCACTTCAATTCATTTGGTTCAAAGACCAAAATAAACCAAGCCTTGATCCAGATCACATTAAACCAAAAGGCTCAAGATCTGACCATTCATCTCTTGATGCTCTTGATCTCACCGATCTAGCATCCAATCTCTCGATCGAAGCTTACCGATCTCAAGCCCTAATCAATCAAACATGATCAGACCAGATCTCACTTACAATTAGAGATTAAATCCCTTTAAACTAAACCAAAACAATTCAGTCCACACGATCTGACATAAGTAAGCCATATCATCAAATTGTGCGACCCTAAGGGTTTCCTTTAAATGTCGGTAATGATAACTTACGTTATCACGATCAGTGAGGGGTATCTAGCAACACATCACTGTCTCCCGATATAAAGGAAAGAGTCTTCCAAGACTACACCCAAACCACAGCACAAGTGTGAATCCACTTCACTAGGCATACATGTTTCCTTTGCCACTGGATGTTCTTATTGGACAAGCGTGTCATGCCTGTAATTCCAATATGATGAGAATGATCAGATCAGATGAAACATAGTCATCCGGGTATGGCCATACACTTTCTCAATCATCTCATCCAGGGGGCCCCTATAGAACATCACACTCCTTCCAAGGAGACGGCAATCCTATATCTATCACTAGCGCCCTAACATGACTCATGCTCATTATCCAAGATAGTCTATAACCATTATGTTTCAAATGATATTGAACTACATGAAAACAATGCCAATCATCATTTAGAAACACAAGTGATCTCAAGTCAGAGGAAGTATGCCACTTGTTTGCATATAAGGATTATACACATTGTGACAAGCAATTGAATATCCTAAGTAGGGTCTGTCCAGTACATCCAATGTACCCATGAGTCTACATCTTATTCCATGCTCGAAGCATCCTATAAGATTAGAACACATATTAGTCTCAATCATATCAAGGCTGTCTCATGTTCACCAAGATATCTCGACTAAGGACAAAACTGTATGTCAGCCAAGCTGAACAGCTTTGAGACATTATTCAGAAGTATACATATTGCAGCAGATAATGTAACAACCTGAATAACAACCATTGCCTTTATAAACATTGAGTTTATACATGATACTGATATAATCCCAAGGCCTCAAACATTAGCCTTAAGGGCATACCCCAACAATCTCCCACTTGCACTTAATCTAATGGTTGAGAAATCTCAAACCCATATTATTACAGTGCTTCTCATGCTTCTGCTGCGCCAGAGGCTTTGTAAGCGGGTCTGCCAGATTGTCATCTGTATGAACCTTGCAGACTTTGATCTCGCCACGATCAATGATCTCCCGGATCAAGTGAAACCTTCTCTGTATGTGCTTGGACTTCTGGTGCGACCGTGGTTCCTTTGCTTGTGCTATTGTTCCAGTGTTATCACAGAAGATAACCAACGGATCTGCACTCGAAGGAACAACACCAAGTTCCTGAACGAACTTACGAATCCACACTGCCTCCTTAGATGCTTCTGAGGCTGCAACATACTCGGCTTCTATTGTGGAATCAGCAACAATTGACTGTTTGAAACTTTTCCACACCACTGCTCCTCCATTCAAGCTAAAAACATAGCCTGATTGCGATCGGAAATCATCCTGGTCAGATTGGAACGAAGCGTCAGTATATCCTTCAATACTGAGTTCTTCCTGACCTCCATATATCAAGAACATATCTTGTTGGTGTATATGCCCTAAAGACCAATGTATAGACATGGTCAGGCATTGTTTGAATGTACTTTGATAGAACTATTACTCTTTATATAGGCATGGTCGTTATTATGCAGACTACTCTACCTGCGTTGATGTATTGAGTTGCATAAATAATGTCCCAGGAGTTTGGATTGGATCCATTCTCATAAGCTATCCCCAGACAAGGTACCTTAGCAGATATGGGACAGCTTTGGTACATGTGAGACTGGTGTATGGGCTGGTTAGGTGCGGGGCACAGTAACGCAGACATACAGGTGCATTGGATGCACTGGAGTGATCCACCGTGAGGATTGACTTGTCTAGTCAACAAGCCAATCTCACATGCAAGAGGTTTGCATTGATCCTTAGACTTGAGGTATTCATGTCTAGACTTGATGAAGGGTATGCTTTAATACAGTCTTACATCTCTCCGTAATTGGGAGATCAAAACGACTGTCATTGGGCATGTCATAAGTCACGTAGAGACATGGATGACCAATAGTAGGATTTGCCCCTTCCTTCCGAGGAAGCATGATATCCACCTCGGGGCGCCCCACCTTATTGGTGCATGACAGGAAAGTGTGGCCACACTTGTTGAGTCATGACCAATGCATTGGATAATAAACTTGAGACTAATCCAATGGCAGGATATCAGCTTAGGCAAAGGGATCTGTAATGCAATGGGAATCCTCGTTGCTTGTTAGGAGTTGTTGCCATAATGACTTAAGTCCTATGACATGGGTAGTAGTGATGTGTTGCTAGATACCCCTCACTACTTATGATGTTTACATCATTGCCATCGTCATATGGATCCTACGGGGTCACACGCAATAGACTCTTGACGTTGCTTTAATCAGAAGCCTTAGGATCAAGTTATTGGATAACTTGGATCAATTTGGAGTATTTCATCAGCGCCAATGGGCCTGATGAGATGGAAGAAAGTTATTGGAGCCAAACTTCATTTTTGGCAGGTTGACCCGAAATTGACCTAGATGAGTCACATTTGGATTAGGGTTGCATTGGATTGGATCCAATGGCTTAATCAACCCATGCCATGAAGTTTGGGCTAGCTCATTATCCAATGAGGCCCAATAATTAGTTGTCATGAAGAGGAATTGGCTTAAAAGGGTATAATGGGGAGAAATCTCACCCCATTGGCGCCTAGGGGCATAATGGGGTGAGGGAGGCGCCTTTGCTTCATTATGGAAGTAAAGGGCGCCTAGCCCTTCTTCCTTGGAAGGAATACTTGCCTCTAAGGTAAGTCTTGGGGCTGATATGGCTTGATGGCTCTTTTGGAAAGAGCTTGGGTGCATATAGATAGTAGGGTAAGGTATATGGTAATGTCTTGGAGACTTACCTTACCTAAAACCCTAGTTTCTCCCAAAATTCTTACCCTAGCCGAAACTCCTTATGCTTGTTGCGCCTTGCCCTTCCCTTGGATGGAATGCATGCATCTAAGGCATGTCTTGGGCTGATATGGCCATTGGGCAAATTAGGATAGGTTGAATGAAGTTTATGGTAAAGTCTTGGAGACTTTCCTTACCTCAAGACCCCTTTATCCTAGCCGCCCACTTGGCATAATCTTAGCCATTACCTTGCTGCCTCTTGTCCTATTTATAGGACCCCTTACCGCCCCTTCCATGGCTGGACTTTAAGGAGGCGTGAACACACATAGAAGGGAGAGAGAGCAAAGCAAAGGGCGACAACAAGGTGGTGCAAGCTTCTTCCTTGGAGTCGCAAGTTCTTCCTCTTCCTCTCTTCTTTGGCGCAAGGATTCTTTGTGCTTGGTGGCGTCTTCTTGTCACAAGCCCTCATCGTCCCTTGGCCATAGGCGCACCTTGGAGGTGGCGCAAGCAAAGAAGAAGAGGGAAGTCCTTGGCGGCATCATCTTCCCTATCCCCTCCTTGGCACAACTTCTCTTGAAGGTGGCGCAAGTGGAAATGAAGGCTTGATTCTCTTCCCGAGGCTAGCACTGAGCGTGGAAGGGAGCAACGATCAAGGAGTCGACGCGTGGATACTTGTAGAGGGCGAACACCTGGGCGCCTTCAACATGGCTTCGACATCTAAACAAGCAATAAAGGTACTAACCCTAACACATCCTTGTGTTCTCTCACTCGCAAGGATCCTTGGGAAAGGAATGTGTTTCGGGTGTAATACTTCTTCCGCTGCGTCCTGGGACTGCAAAATTTTAAAATTACACCCGGCATTCCCTAACATATCTTTGGTCCTCCGAAGATATTTCAAAATGTTCTTGACCGCAATCCAGTGTGCCTTCCCTGGATTACTTTGGAATCGACTGGTCACGCTTAACCCGTAAGCAACGTCTGGGCGAGTACACAACATCGCATACATAATGGATCCAATAGCCGAAGCATAAGGCGTATTGTCCATTTCATCTTTCTCAGTCCGTGTTTGTGGACACTGACTCTTTGAAAGATTCAGACCATGTCTGACTGGAAGATATCCTCTTTTAGTATTTTCTAAATGGAATCTCTCCAGGACTTTATCGATGTAAGTACTCTGGCACAACCCGAGAAGCCTCTTAGATCTATCTCTGTAGATCTTCACACCTAATACATAGGCTGCTTCTCCTAAATCTTTCATCTGGAAACATTTTCTTAACCATGCTTTGACCGCATGTAGTTCAGGAATATCGTTTCCAATGATTAAGATATCATCGACGTAGAGGACTAGGAAAGTAATCACGCTCCCACTAAACCTCTTATATACACACGGGTCATCTTCATTCTTGATGAAACCAAATTCACAGATTGATTCATCAAAACGAATATTCCAGCTTCTTGATGCTTGTTTAAGTCCATAAATGGACTTCTTTAATTTGCATATTTTATGACGATCCGATGGATTAGTGAAACCTTCAGGTTGTGTCATATACACATCCTCTTCTAATTTTCCATTAAGGAAAGCGGTCTTCACATCCATCTGCCAGATCTGATAATCATAATATGCCGCTATCGCGAGAATAATCCGAATAGACTTGAACATAGCTACAGGAGAGAAAGTTTCATCATAATCTATCCCGTAGATTTGTTTGAAACCTTTCGCAACTAGCCTGCCTTTATAGGTAACCACGTTACCATCCATGTCAATCTTCTTCTTGAAGATCCATTTACAGCCAATAGGGATTACTCCCGGAGGCGGATCAACCAAATCCCAAACTTGGTTATCTGACATGGAGTCCATCTCGGCTCGCATAGCTTAAAGCCATCTTGCTGATTTCGGTCCACCGACCGCATCCGCATAAGTGAGGGGTTCATCATCAATGATGTAGACTCCGTCATAGCGCTCAGGCTGTCGATGGATCCTTCCCGATCTTCGCGGTTCCCGTGATATCTGAGCCTCAGGTTGTTCAATAACCTGATCTACTGGCTCAGGCTCATCCAACTGTGCTTGACTACTTTGTCCTTCATCTGGATTCTCATCCAGCTTTATTTCTCTCCCACTGGCTTCTTGCAGAAGAAATTCTTTCTCAAGAAAAATAGCCGTCCGAGCAACAAATACTTTGTTCTCTTTGGGATCGTAGAAATAATAACCCTTAGTTTCCTTAGGGTAACCGACAAAGATACATTTCTCAGATCTGCTCTCTAGTTTCCCAGATGCGAGCTTTTTTACATAAGCCTCGCAACCCCAGATCTTGATAAATGTCAAGCTCGGCTGTTTCCCATACCATAACTCATATGGAGTCTTTGAAACGGCCTTGGATGGCACTCGGTTTAGTACCTTTGCAGCTGTTTCCAGTGCAAATCCCCAAAAGGAGTAAGGTAGAGTAGCATGACTCATCATAGAATGAACCATATCCAGTAATGTTCTATTTCTCCTCTCGGACACACCATTCCATTGCGGTGTTCCTGGCGGAGTGAGCTGTGAGATAATCCCACACTCCTTCAGATAGTCAGTAAACTCATGACACAAGTATTCTCCACCTCGATCTGAGCGAAGTGCCTTGATATTTCGGCCTAGCTGATTTTGTACTTCATTTTTGAACTCTTTGAACTTGTCAAAAGATTCACTCTTATGTCTCATAAGATAGACATAACCATACCTACTGAAATCATCAGTAAAGGTAATGAAGTATGAATAGCCACCTCTGGCATGTTTACTAAATGGCCCACACACATCACTGTGAATGAGGTCAAGTAAACCTGAAGCCCTTTGACCTTTGTTGGAAAAAGGAGACTTCGTCATTTTACCCATTAAACAAGCTTTGCATGTATCAAGCTCCTCATAGGAGAATGATCCCAGCAGTCCATAGTCATGCAACCGCTTAATGCGCTTCTTGTTAATATGGCCTAAACGACTATGCCATAGCAAGGTGCTGTCATCAGCATACTTGGCTTTCTTAACATCAATCTGTTGTATAGAACATTCCATGTCCAACATGAATAACCCATTGTTAATTGACCTAGTAGCATAAACAATATTATCAAAAGAAATGTAACACTTTGAAATCTTGCATTCAAAGGAAAACCCTTTCCTGACAAGAGCAGGAACAGAGATAATATTCTTAGTTATGCTTGGTACAAAATAACAATTGTCCAGTTCTAATACAAGACCAGATGGTAAAGAGATGTGATAAACTCCTACAGCAACAGCAGCAACCCGTGCCCCGTTTCCTACTCGTAGGTCCACCTCATGCTGTCCCACCTGTCTTCTTCTCTTGAGTTCCTGTACATTTGAACAGATGTGAACTCCACATGCAGTGTCTAACACCCATGAAATAGAAGAAGAAACCATGACTTCAGTCACGAAAATACCTGAGCCAGAAGCGAAAGAGTTGCTTCCCTTCTTATCTCCTTGGAGCGCTTTACAGTCCTTTTTCCAGTGACCCAGCTGGCCACAATGGAAACATCTGTATTCCTTTGACCACTTTACTTTTTGCTTCAGAGCCTTGTTGTAGCTCTTGACAGGGGCTTTGCCCTTCTTCCCCTTCTTCTTGTTCCTAGAAGGAACCATGAGGACAGAGGATGAAGGCGTCCCCTTCTCACGAGACTGAGTCTGCTCAGTAGTCAAGCATGTTCAGTAACTCTGCTGGCGTACAGTCGATCTTGTTCATATTAAAATTAATAATGAAAGGATCGAAAGAGGCCAGGAGAGACTGCAGGATGATATCTACAACAAGCTCCTGATTGATGGTGTGTCCCAGTTTCTCTAGAGCTTCCTTGTACCCAATCATCTTGAGCACATGAGCTCCAACTGGACTCCCTTCAGTCAGTTTGCTCTGAAAGAAAAGTTTAGTCAAATTATAGCGTTCAGTCCTTGCCTGTGCTGCATACAGCATCTTGAGGTTTGCTATAATTTCTATAGCAGATAAATCCTCATGCTGACGTTGCAGCTGTGGCGTCATAGACGCTAGCATAAGGCAAGCGACGTCAATGCTATCATTGACATGCTTTTCATAAGCTTCCCGAACCGCCCTTGCGGCGTACGCAGCGGGTTGAGGCGGTATAGCCGTCTCGAGGACATACAGTTTCCTCTCAGCCTTAAGAACAATCTTAAGGTGTCCGTACCAGTCTGAGAAGTTTGGCCCAGCAAACTTCTCCCTTTCCAGTAGGGATCGCACATTGAAGGCTGTGGTGTTCGTTGCTGCAGTAATCTACAACAATGCAAGAACAGCAAGGTCAGTATCAATGTTAGAATCAATTCAGGACTTAAGAATGATTCTTTTCTCACTATTTTATCTGACTGAAAAATCCAGTAAAACAGTCCGAAAGAGTGAAACTCTTTTAGTGAGATGGGATCCAGATTTCAAACTTGGTCTCCGCGTCCCGCTCAGGCGAGATAAGATGCACAGAGAGTACAAGCACTAATCTTTGGTAGGCAATCCCTGCCAATCGCCAACCCGTGCGATTCCCCTTCATCTGGGCAATCCAGCAGACTGTGCCAACTGAGTTGGTACAACACAGTCTCTGATCCCACAGATGGCTGCCTCCATATAGCTACCATATGCTCAGTATGTAGCCTACATGGTCAAGCTGACCCGACCTACTCCCTGGACCACCATGTGCTATGCTGAGCAACGAGAAGCGATAAATCCCTTCTCTGTAACACGCAGGTGTAATCTCACACCGTCTGAAGATAGATGGGCGTGCCCACTGAGTGGGTACAACACGGCCCCAACGATAGTCAGAACAGTGAGGTTTCGCGTCAGAAGGCTATCGTGCTTGATATTTAACGTTGGATTTTAACGGTCCTTTTATCTTCTTACTATCATTCAAATCCTATGGTGATAGCAGAAGAATAAATCATGCAGTTACTAAATTACTGAAACAGTAAATTAAAAGCATGATGATCTTATGTGGTAAAAGCCCATTAAGCCTAAGTAAGACCTTAATTAACTTAAGTCTTCACTTGAGCTCTTCTTGGGTCTTTTGCATTTTCTCTGGCCCAACCCGGGCCCAAGCGCCCACTGCAGCTCAGGTGCGCCTACCAGGTAAAATGCGCCTGTCCTAGAGTCGAACCCTAGACCTCCCACTGTTGAAGCCACTTGCTGCATGCGCCTCTGCCAAGTGTGCTCTGTGCTCATGTCTGATTAAAATACAATTTAATCTATCTAGACATGATTGACACGCAGGTCAATAACACTTTATAAATTAATTAAAATGTGATACGCAGATCACAATAAATAATTTACAATATTTAATCCAGGCTCGCAGGCCCCAGCACAGCACACATTAAATTTTGGCAGCCCACATAAGATTAAATAAACACTCATCATGTTATACAAACATCATGTGATCCAATCAAGAAAATAAAATTTTTGAAAAACCCATTGGCATCAATTTTATTTCCTTATGTACCCTACTACCTTACAACGGTCCATTAATAGGGATCCACTCATCAGACCTAGTCAGACCCACTTCCCTTGCATGCACCAAGTCCTAACTGACTTGAGTCGACCTAATGGTCAACCATGCATGCGCTGGGCTGAACGACCCTCATGAGTTCTGGCAAGCGGGTGTGACCCCGGGCCTAACTCATGAGCGTTCACTGGTTGTCTCAACCAGACATCGCTACACGCCTGTTTGCAGTCGACCTATAGCCACCTCATGCTCGCGCATAGGTGCCATCTGGTCGACCCATCTAGGCTGTCAGATAGTCTGATCAGACTGTTGGGTCTAGACTCGAGTGATGACTTCAACCCTAATAACCCGTCTAAGTTTTTGAAGTAGGCGCTTAGATCTAATGATAGGCGCGCAAGTAAATGAGTTTTCACAAAAAACTACAACATGCGCAAATGAAAAACATCATACATGCGCCAATGAAAAACATAGATATCTAAGCTTGTAGTTCACGGCATGATGATAAACCTTAGAGCTAAGCATAAGCGCAAACATGGATCACACATTAATATCAAGCAATCATATGATCATATGAAAACCAGGCTCTGATACCAAATGAAAGTCCCTAAGGGGCGGGGTCGAAACCCTAATAGGCGCATATCAGAGGATTCTTAGCAGAAGAATCTAGGGTTTCTAAGGATCGGTTTGCATATATCTATGATCAACTTGAATAGATCGATAAAGATTCTTACCAATGCCATTTCTTGGATGGTGACTTGGAAGCAGAGAGTGATGCCGCTCTCCTCCAAAGTAGACGCACACAAGATGAGTCTCGGCTTCTTCTTGTTGCTCCTTGTGCTAGCAAGGCTCCAAGAGTCCTGATCGAATGAAAGGGAAGATGAGAAGAACTCTTGCTTGGGCGAATTTTCTTCTCTTCCTTGGCGTGAGCCTTCTTCACCACGAGAGAGCAAGCGGCGATGAGAGAGGAGAGAACGAGCGAGAATAGAGCGATCCACTTCTAACGTGGAGGCGTGCACCATGTTTAGAAGTCATGCTATCCAAAAATAGCAAAAACTCAACGTGTTCAAGCGTTCAAGTCAAATGAACGATCGCAACATTCTCCTCTTTGAACCATGCGCTCACTTGATGAGCCAGTTCAATTCATTTGGTTCAAAGACCAAAATAAACCAAGCCTTGATCCAGATCACATTAAACCAAAAGGCTCAAGATCTGACCATTCATCTCTTGATGCTCTTGATCTCACCGATCTAGCATCCAATCTCTCGATCGAAGCTTACCGATCTCAAGCCCTAATCAATCAAACATGATCAGACCAGATCTCATTTACAATCAGAGATTAAATCCCTTTAAACTGAACCAAAACAATTCAGTCCACACGATCTGACATAAGTAAGCCATATCATCAAATTGTGCGACCCTAAGGGTTTCCTTTAAATGTCGGTAACGATAACTTACGTTATCACGATCAGTGAGGGGTATCTAGCAACACATCACTGTCTCCCGATATAAAGGAAAGAGTCTTCCAAGACTACACCCAAACCACAGCACAAGTGTGAATCCACTTCACTAGGCATACATGTTTCCTTTGCCACTGGATGTTCTTATTGGACAAGTGTGTCAAGCCTGTAATTCCAATATGATGAGAATGATCAGATCAGATGAAACATAGTCATCCGGGTATGGCCATACACTTTCTCAATCATCTCATCCAGGGGGCCCCTATAGAACATCACACTCCTTCCAAGGAGACGGCAATCCTATATCTATCACTAGCGCCCTAACATGACTCATGCTCATTATCCAAGATAGTCTATAACCATTATGTTTCAAATGATATTGAACTACCTGAAAACAATGCCAATCATCATTTAGAAACACAAGTGATCTCAAGTCAGAGGAAGTATGCCACTTGTTTGCATATAAGGATTATTCACATTGTGACAAGCAATTGAATATCCTAAGTAGGGTCTGTCCAGTACATCCAATGTACCCATGAGTCTACATCTTATTCCATGCTCGAAGCATCCTATAAGATTAGAACACATATTAGTCTCAATCATATCAAGGCTGTCTCATGTTCACCAAGATATCTCGACTAAGGACAAAACTGCATGTCAGCCAAGCTGAACAGCTTTGAGACATTATTCAGAAGTATACATATTGCAGCAGATAATGTAACAACCTGAATAACAACCATTGCCTTTATAAACATTGAGTTTATACATGATACTGATATAATCCCAAGGCCTCAAACATTAGCCTTAAGGGCATACCCCAACACAAGAGCATCAAGAGATGAACGGTTAGATCTTAAACCATTTGGTTTGATAAGATCTGAACCAATGCTGGTTTGATTTGGTCTTTGAACCAAATGCAATTGAACCGAATTGGTTTGAACCGGTTCACATGTGTGAACGCATGGTTCAATATGAAGGCGTTTAGGTCGGTTATCATGGCGTGGGCGCATGGCTTCATGACTTTCTATTTTTGGAAGTCATGTAACGCCACAACTCCACAACGCCTCAACGCATCGCCTCTTCCTCTCTCGACTTGGGTTGTCTTCACGCCAAGAGAGAAAAACCATTCGGCAAGCAAGAGGTCATTCTCTAAAAAATCTCCTTCACGCGACAAGGACACTTGAAGATCTTTGCTAGCACAAAGGACGACAAGGAGAAAGCCATCTTCACCTTGTGTGCGTTGCCTTTGGAGAAGAAGCATTCGATTCTTTGATTCCAAGACGCCATCCAAGAAATGGCAATGGTAACGCATCTCTATGCTTTCAATCTTAAGTTGATCATATGTTCATACTATTCGATCCTCATGAAACCCTAGAAAAGTTTTATTTGCGCATGCTATTAGGGTTTCACCCCCCCCTTTTTAGGGACTTTCAATTGGTAACAGAGCCTGGTATCGTATGAATCATATGATTGCTTGATGTTAATTTGTGATCCTAGTTTGCGTTTGATATGTAGATCTAGAAGTTATCATCTTGCACAACTACATGTTAGTTTGCGAAATTACATGATGTATGTTTTTACTTGTTGGCGCATGTTAAAGTGTTTTTGTAAAAACTTAACATCTTGCGCGCTCCATCTAGATCTATGAGCACCTGCTATAAAACCTTAGACGGGTTATTAGGGTTGAAATCATCATCCAGTCTAGACCCAATAGTCTGATCAGACCATCTGACAGCCTAGATGGGTCGACCAGATGGCACCTATGCGCAAGCATGAGGTGGCTATAGGTCGACTGCATACTGGGCGTGTAGCGATGTCTGATTGAGACAACCAGTGAACGCTCATGATTTAGGCCCGGGGTCACACCCGCTTGCCAAAACTCATGAGGGACGTTCAGCCCTTCACGCATGCATTGTTGACCATGAGGTCGACTCAAGTCAGTTATGACTTGGTGCATGCAAGGGCAGTGGGTCTGACTAGGTCTGATGAGTGGATCCTTATTAATGGACCGTTGTAAGGTAGTAGGGCACATAAGGAAATAAAATGATGCCAATGGGTTTTTCGAAAATTTTATTTTCTTGATTGGATCACATGTTGTTTGTATAACATGAATGAATGTTTATTTAATCTTATGTGGGCTGCCCAATTAATGTGTGCTGTGCTGGGGCCTGCGTGCCTGGATGTATATTGTAAATTATTATTGTGATCTGCGCATCACATTTTAATTAATTTATAAAATGTAATTGACCTGCGAGTCAATCGTGTTTAGATAGATTAAATTGTAATTTAATCAGACATGAGCACAGAGCACACATGGCAGAGGCGCATGCAGCAAGTGGCTTCACCAGTGGGAGGTCTAGGGTTCGACTCAAGGACAAGCGCATTTACCTGGTGGGCGCATCTGAGCTGCAGTGGGCGCTTGGGCCCGGGTTGGGCCAGAGGAAATGCAAAAGACCCATGAAGAGCTCAAGTGAAGACTTAAGTTTATTAAGGTCTTACTTAGGCTTAATGGGCATTTACCACATAAGATCATCATGCTTTTAATTTACTGTTTAAGTAATTTAGTAACTGCATGATCTATTCTTCTGCTATCACCATAGGGTTTCAATGATAGTAAGAAGATAAAAGGACCGTTAAAATCCAACGTTAAATATCAAGCACGATAGCCTTCTAACGCGAAACCTCACTGTTCTGACTATCGTTGGGGCCGTGTTGTACCCACTCAGTGGGCACGCCCATCTATCTTCAGACGGTGTGTGATTACACCTGCGTGTTACAAAGAAGGGATTTATCGCTTCTCGTTGCTCAGCATAGCACGTGGTGGTCCAGGGAGTAGGTCGGGTCAGCTTGACCATGTAGGCTACATATTGAGCATATGGTAGCCATATGGAGGCAGCCATCTGTGGGATCAGAGACTGTGTTGTACCAACTCAGTTGGCACAGTCTGCTAGATTGCCCAGATGAAGGGGAATCGCACGGGTTGGCGATTGGCAGGGATTGCCTACCAAAAATTAGTGCTTGTACTCTCTGTGCATCTTATCTCGCCTGAGCGGGACGCGGAGACCAAGTATGAAATCTGGATCCCATCTCACTAAAAGAGTTTTACTCTTTCGGGCTGTTTTGCTGGATTTTTCAGCCAGATAAAATAGTGAGAAAAGAATCATTCTTAAGTCCTGAATTGATTCTAACATTGATACTGACCTTGCTGTTCTTGCATTGTTGTAGATTACTACAGCAACGAACACCACAGCGTTCAATGTGCGATCCCTACTGGAAAGGGAGAAGTTTGCTGGGCCAAACTTCTCAGACTGGTACGGACACCTTAAGATTGTTCTTAAGGCTGAGAGGAAACTGTATGTCCTCGAGACGGCTATACCGCCTCAATCCGCTGCGAACGCCGCAAGGGCGGTTCGGGAAGCTTATGAAAAGCATGTCAATGATAGCATTGATGTCGCTTGCCTTATGCTAGCGTCTATGACGCCACAGCTGCAGCGTCAGCATGAGGATTTATCAGCTATAGAAATTATAGCAAACCTCAAAATGCTGTATGCAGCACAGGCAAGGACTGAACGCTATAACTTGACTAAACTTTTCTTTCAGAGCAAACTGACTGAAGGGAGTCCAGTGGGAGCTCACGTACTCAAGATGATTGGGTACAAGGAGGCTCTAGAGAAACTGGGACACCCCATCAATCAGGAGCTTGTTGTAGACATCATCCTGCAGTCTCTCCCGGCCTCTTTCGATCCGTTCATCATTAATTTTAATATGAACAAGATCGACTGTACCCCGGCAGAGTTACTGAACATGCTCTTGACTACTGAGCAGACTCAGTCTCGTGAGAAGGGAACGCCTTCATCCTCTGTCCTAATGTTTCCTTCTAGGAACAAGAAGAAGGGGAAGAAGGGCAAAGCCCCTGTCAAGAGCTACAACAAGGCACTGAAACAAAAGCTCAAGCGGTCAAAGGAATACAGATGTTTCCATTGTGGCCAGCTGGGTCACTGGAAAAAGGACTGTAAAGCGCTCCAAGGAGATAAGAAGGGAAGCAACCCTTTTGCTTCTGGCTCAGGTATTTACGTGACTGAAGTCATGTTATCTTCTTCTATTTCATGGGTGTAAGACACTGCATGTGGAGTTCACATTTGTTCAAATGTACAGGAACTCAAGAGAAGAAGACAGATGGGACAGCATGAGGTGGACCTACGAGTAGGAAACGGGGCACGGGTTGCTGCTGTTGCTGTAGGAGTTTATCACATCTCTTTACCATCTGGTCTTGTATTAGAACTGGACAATTGTTATTTTGTACCGAGCATAACTAAGAATATTATCTCTATTCCTGCTCTTGTCAGGAAAGGGTTTTCCTTTGAATGCAAGATTTCAAAGTGTTATATTTCTTTTGATAATATTGTTTATGCTACTGGGTCGATTAACAATGGGTTATTCATGTTGGACATGGAATGTTCTATACAGCAGATTGATATTAAGAAAGCCAAGTATGCTGAAGATAGCACCTTGCTATGGCATAGTCGTTTAGGCCATATTAACAAGAAGCGCATTAAGCGGTTGCATGACCATAGACTGCTGGGATCATTCTCCTATGAGGAGCTTGATACATGCAAAGCTTGTTTAATGGGCAAAATGACGAAGTCTCCTTTTTCCAACAAAAGTCAAAGGGCTTCAGGTTTACTTGACCTCATTCACAGTGATGTGTGTGGGCCATTTAGTAAACTTGCCAGAGGTGGCTATTCATACTTCATTACCTTGACTGATGATTTCAGTAGGTATGGTTATGTCTATCTAATGAGACATAAGAGTGAATCTTTTGACAAGTTCAAAGAGTTCAAAAATGAAGTACAAAATCAGCTAGGCCGAAATATCAAGGCACTTCGTTCAGATCGAGGTGGAGAATACTTGAGTCATGAGTTTACTGACTATCTGAAGGAGTGTGGGATTATCTCACAGCTCACTCCGCCAGGAACACCGCAATGGAATGGTGTGTCCGAGAGGAGAAATAGAACCTTACTGGATATGGTTCGTTCTATGATGAGTCAGGCTACTCTACCTTACTCCTTTTGGGGATTTGCACTGGAAACAGCTGCAAAGGTACTAAACCGAGTGCCATCCAAGGCCGTTTCAAAGACTCCATATGAGTTATGGTATGGGAAACAGCCGAGCTTGACATTTATTAAGATCTGGGGTTGCGAGGCTTATGTCAAAAAGCTCGCCTCTGGAAAACTAGAGAGCAGATCTGATAAATGTATCTTTGTCGGTTACCCTAAAGAAACAAAGGGTTATTATTTCTACGATCCCAAAGAGAACAAAGTATTTGTTGCTCGGACGGCTATTTTTCTTGAGAAAGAATTTCTTCTGCAAGAAGCCAGTGGTAGAGAAATAAAGCTGGATGAGAATCCAGAAGAAGGACAAAGTAGTCAAGCACAGTTGGATGAGTCTGAGCCAGTAGATTAGGTTACTGAACAACCTGAGGCTCAGATATCACGGGAACCGCGAAGATCGGGAAGGATCCGTCGACAGCCTGAGCGCTATGACGGAGTCTGTTGGGGTATGCCCTTAAGGCTAATGTTTGAGGCCTTGGGATTGTAACAGTATCATGTAATAAACTCTTATGTTTATATAGGCATGGTTGTTATTCAGGTTGTTACCTTGTCTGCTGTAATAAGTGTACTTCTGAATAATGTCTCAAAGCTGTTCAGCTAGGCTGACAGGCAATAAAGTCCTTAGTCGATATATCTTGGTGAACATGAGACAGCCTTGATATGGTTAAGACTAATATGTGTTCTAATCTTATAGGATGCTTCGAGCATGGAATAAGATGTAGACTCATGGGTACATTGGATGTACTGGACAGACCCTACTAGGATATTCAATTGTTTGTCACAATGTGAATAATCCTTAATTGTAACAAGTGGCACATTTCCTCTGACTTGAGATCACTTGTGTTTTCTAAATGATGATTGTCATTGTTTTGAGGTAGTTCAATATCATTTGAAACATAATGATTATAGACTATCTTGGATGGTGAGCTTGAGTCATGTTAGGGCACTAGTGATAGACATAGGATTGCCGTCTCCTTGTTTAAGGAGTGTGATGTTCTAAAGGGGCCCCCTGGATGAGATGATTGAGAAAGTGTATGGCCATACCCAGGTGACTATGATCATCTGATCTAATCATGCTCATCATATTGGAGTTACAAGCTTGACACGCTTGTCCAATAAGAACATCCAGTGGCAAAGGAAACATGTATGCTTTGTGAGTTGATTCACACTTGTGTTGTTTTTGGGTGTAGTCTTGGAAGACTCTTTCCTTTATATTGGGAGACAGTGATGTGTTGCTAGATACCCCTCACTGATCGTGATGACGTGAGTTATCGTTACCGACATTTAAAGGAAACCCTCAGGGTCGCACAATTTGATGATATGGCTTACTTAAGTCAGATCGTGTGGACTGAATTGTTTGAGTTCAGTTTAAAGGGATTTAATCTCTGATTGTGAGTGAGATCTGGTCTGATCATGTTTGATTGATTAGGGCTTCAGATCGGTAAGCTTCGATCGAGAGATTGGATGCTAGATTGGTCAGATCAGGAGCATCAAGAGATTGACGGTCAGATCAAGAACCTAAGTGTTTATTATGGTCTGGACTGAATGCTTGGCTTATTTGGTTATTGAACCGAACCAAAGTGAACCGGCTCATGAATGAGCGCATGGTTCAAGGGTGAAGAGAAGTTTGCACTTGGGGTAAACCCATGGTCGCATGAGTGCATGAACGTGGGAGTGTTTCTATTTTTAGAAACCATGACTCCTAAACGTGACATCGCCTCACGTTACTCCTCTCTCACGCCTATTGTCGCTCCTTCCTCTCGTCGCTTGCTCATTGGAGAGAGCATGTGGTGTTGACGAAAGGAGAAGGAAGTTTTTCGCCAAGCCAAGAAGATCTCATCCCTTCCATACGAGAAGGATACTTGGATGATCCTTGCTAGCACAAGGGACGACAAGAAGAAGCTATACCTCATCTTGTGTGCGACAATTTGGAGGAGACCTCTCTTGTTCTCTAGCTTCCAAGACGCCATCTAGAAATGGCTATGGTATGGTTCTATCACTACTATACAATCGGTTTTGTTAATCATAATACCATGCAAGATCTAGAAACCCCCTTTCCGCTGCTTTCATACTTCATATGCGCCTATAATTTAGGGTTTCGCCCCCTATGGGAACCTTCAAATGGTATCAGAGCGAGGTTAACGCATGTTTTATGATTGCTTAAGCCCTTTTGTGATCCTTGTTTGTGAGTAACGCTTAGATCTTGATTACATGCGCAAATACATGTTAAGTTGTCATAATCGAAACTTGTATGTTTGTCTTGGCGCATGTATGTTGGCGCATTTTAATTGTTGTTGTTTTATCAAAACTATTATAACATGCGCGACTCACTAGATCTAAGGCCTTGCATTAAACCCTTAGACGGGTTATTAGGGTTGAAGTCACCCCCTAGGTTAGATCCAAAAGTCTAATCAGACCATCTGACAGCCTTGATGGGTTGACCAGGTAGCACCTGTGCGCAAGCATGTGGTGGCTACAGGTCGGCTGCAGACAGGCGTGTAGCGATGTCTGATTGAGACAACCTATGAACGCACATGAGTTAGGCCCGGGCTCACACCCGCTTGCCAGACCTCATTGTGGTTGTTCAGCCCTGGCGCATGCATGGTTGACCTTATGGTCGACTCAAGTCAGTTAGGACTTGGTGCATGTAAGGGCAGTGGATCTGACTAGGTTGGATGAGTGGATCCCTAGTAATGGACCGTTGTAAGGTTGTAGGGCATATAAGCAAAATAAAATTGATGCCCATGGGGTTTTTCGAAAATTTTATTTTAATGACTGGATCACATGATGATTGATGCCATATGTTTGTCTATTTATTCTTATGTGGGCTGCCCATGTTAATTCTGTGCTGTGCTGGGGCCTGCGTGCCTGTATTTATTTTGTAAATTAATTTTAGATTGTGATCTGCGAATCACATTGCTTTAAATTTATAAAATGTAATTGACCTGCGTGTCAATCTTGTCTAGATAGTTAAATTTGTAATTTAATTAGACAAGAGCACAGAGCACACTTGGCAGAGGCGCATGCAGCAGTGGCTAGACCAGGTGGGAGGTCCAGGGTTCGACTCTGGGACCAGGCGCATTTACCTGGTGGGCGCACCTGAGCTGCAGATGGCGCTTGGGCCCTGGTTTGGGCCAGATGAGCAGCAAAAGCCCCATGAAGGAAAAAGCAAGTGAAGACTTAAGTTAATTAAGGTCTTACTTAGGCTATGGGCTTTTACCACATAAGATCCATGCTTTCTTTTATTGCTTATATAAGTAGAACAGCATGTTTTAATTTATCTTCTGCTATCACCATAGGAATTGCATGATAGTGAGGAAGATAAAAGACTGTTAAAATCCAACGCTAAAATATCAAGCTCGTATGCCTTCTGACGCGAAACCTCACTGTTCTGATTATCGTTGGAGCCATGTTGTACCCACTCAGTGGGCACGTCCATCTATCTTCAGACGGTGCGGGATTACACCTGCGTGTTACAGAGTAGGGATTTATCCCTTCTCGTTGCTCAGCATAGCACGTGGTGGTCCAGGGAGTAGGTCGGGTCAGCTTGACCATGTAGCCTACATATGTGGCGCATATGGTAGCACATGGGGGCAGCCATCTGTGGGGTCAGAGATTGTGTTGTACCAACTCAGTTGGCACAGTCTGCTGGATTGCCCAGATGAAGGGGAATCGCACGGGTTGGCGATTGGCTGGGACAGCCTACCAGAGATTAGTGCTTGTACTCTCTGTGCATCTTATCTCGCCTGAGCGGGACGCGGAGACCAAGTATGAAATCTGGATCCCATCTCACTAAAAGAGTGTTTACTCTTTCGGACTGTTTAATGGATTTTTCAGTCAGATAAAATAGTGAGAAAAAGAATCTTTCTTAAGTCCTGATTGATTCTTAACATTGATACTGACCTTGCTGTTCTTGCATTGTTGTAGATACCTGCAGCAACGAACACCATGAACTTCAATGTGCGATCCCTACTGGAAAGGGAGAAGTTTGCTGGGCCGAACTTCTCTGACTGGTTTGGACACCTTAAGATTGTTCTTAAGGCAGAGAGGAAACTGTATGTCCTCGAGACGGCTATACCGCCTCAGCCCGCTCCGAACGCCGCAAGGGCGGTTCGGGAAGCCTATGAAAAGCACGTCAATGATAGCATTGATGTCGCTTGCCTGATGTTAGCGTCTATGACGCCACCGCTGCAGCGTCAGCATGAGGATATGTCGGCTATAGACATGATAGCGAACCTCAAGATGCTGTATGCTGCACAGGCGAGGACAGAACGCTATAATTTGACAAAGCTGTTCTTTCAGAGCAAACTGGCTGAAGGGAGCCCAGTGGGAGCTCACGTGCTCAAGATGATTGGGCACAAAGAGGCTCTAGAGAAACTGGGGCATACCATCAATCAGGAGCTTGCTGTAGATATTATTCTGCAGTCTCTCCCGCCCTCTTTCGATGCGTTCATTATTAATTTTAATATGAACAAAATCGATTGTACTCCGGCAGAGCTGCTGAATATGCTCCTCACTACTGAGGAGACTCTGAAGGGAAAGCCTTCGACCTCTGTCTTAATGGTTCCTTCCAGGAACAAGAAGAAGGGGAAGAAGGGCAAAGCCCCTGTCAAGAGCTACAGGAAGGCTCTGAAGCAGAAGGTGAAGCGGTCCAAGGAATACAGGTGTTTCCACTGTGGCCAGCTGGGTCACTGGAAAAAGGACTGTAAAGCGCTCCAAGGAGATAAGAGGGGAAGCTTCACTTCTGGCTCAGGTATTTATGTGACTGAGGTCATGTTTTCTTCTTCTATATCATGGGTGTTGGACACTGCATGTGGAGTTCACATTTGTTCAAATGTACAGGAACTCAAGAGAAGAAGACAGGTGGGACAGCATGAGGTGGACCTACGCGTTGGAAACGGGGCACGGGTTGCTGCTGTTGCTGTAGGAGACTATTTCATTTCTTTACCATCTGGAATTGTATTGGAACTAGACAATTGTTATTTTGTTCCCAGTATTACTAAAAATATTATCTCCATTCCTGCTCTTGTCAGGAAGGGATTTTCCTTTGAATGCAATATTTCAAAGTGTGTTTTATCTTTTGATAATATTGTTTATGCAACTGGTTCAATTAACAATGGGTTATACATGTTGGACATGGAATGTTCTATACAAAATATTGATAATAAGAAAGCCAAGTATGCTGATGACAGCACCTTGCTATGGCATAGTCGTTTAGGCCATATTAACGAGAAACGCATTAAGCGGTTGCATGATCATGGACTGCTGGGATCATTCTCCTATAAGGAGATTGATACATGCAAAGCTTGTTTGATGGGTAAAATGACGAAGTCACCTTTTCTTCACAAAGGTCAAAGGGCTTCAGGTTTACTTGACCTTATACACAGTGATGTGTGTGGGCCATTTAGTAAACATGCCAGAGGTGGCTATCAGTACTTCATTACCTTTACTGATGATTTCAGTAGATATGGGTATGTCTATTTAATGAGACATAAAAGTGAATCTTTTGACAAGTTCAAAGAGTTCAAGAATGAAGTACAAAATCAGCTAGGCCGAAATATCAAGGCACTTCGCTCAGATCGAGGTGGAGAATACCTAAGTCATGCGTTTACTGACTATTTAAAGGAGTGTGGGATTATCTCACAGCTCACTCCTCCAGGAACACCGCAATGGAATGGTGTGTCCGAGAGGAGAAATAGAACGTTACTTGATATGGTTCGTTCTATGATGAGTCAGGCTACTCTTCCTTACTCCTTTTGGGGTTTTGCACTGGAAACAGCTGCAAAAGTACTAAACCGAGTGACATCCAAGGCCGTTTCAAAAACGCCATATGAATTATGGTATGGGAAACAGCCATGCTTGACGTTTATCAGGATCTGGGGCTGCGAGGCTTATGTCAAAAAGCTCGCCTCTGGGAAACTAGAGAGCAGATCTGACAAATGCATATTTGTCGGTTACCCTAAGGAAACTAAGGGTTATTATTTCTACGATCCCAAAGAGAACAAGGTTTTTGTTGCTCGGACGGCCATATTTCTTGAGAAGGAGTTTCTTCTGCAAGAGGCCAGTGGGAGAGAAATAAAGCTGGATGAGAATCCAGAGGAAGGACAAAGTGATCAAGCAGAGTTGGATGAGCCTGAGCCGGTAGAACAGGTTGTTGAACAACCTGAGGCTCAGATATCACGGGAACCGCGAAGATCGGGAAGGATCCGTCGACAGCCTGAGCGCTATGACGGAGTCTACATCATTGATAATGATGAACCCCTCACTTATGCGGATGCGGTCAGTGGACCGGAGTCAGCTAGATGGCTTGAAGCTATGCGCGCCGAGATGGACTCCATGTCAGATAACCAAGTTTGGGATTTGGTTGATCCGCCTCCGGGAGTGATCCCTATAGGCTGTAAATGGATCTTCAAGAAGAAGATTGACATGGATGGTAACGTAGTTACTTATAAAGGCAGGCTTGTTGCGAAAGGTTTCAGACAAATCTACGGGATAGATTATGATGAAACTTTCTCACCTGTAGCCATGTTTAAGTCTATTCGGATTCTTTTCGCGATAGCTGCATATTATGATTATGAGATCTGGCAAATGGATGTGAAAACAGCTTTCCTTAATGGAAATCTGGATGAGGATGTCTACATGACACAACCAGAAGGTTTCACTGATCCATCAGATCGTCATAAAATATGCAAGTTAAAGAAGTCTATTTATGGACTTAAGCAAGCATCAAGAAGCTGGAACATTCGTTTTGATGAATCAGTCACTGAATTTGGTTTCATCAAGAACGAGGATGACCCGTGTGTATATAAGAGGTTTAGTGGGAGCGTGATTACTTTCCTTGTCCTCTACATCGATGATATCTTGATCATTGGAAATGACATTCCTGAAATGCATGCAGTTAAGGCATGGTTAAGGAAATGTTTCCAGATGAAAGATTTAGGAGAAGCAGCCTATGTATTAGGTGTGAAGATCTACAGGGATAGATCTAAGAGGCTTCTCGGGCTGTGCCAGAGTACTTACATCGATAAAGTCCTAGAGAGATTTCATTTAGAGAATTCTAAACGAGGATATCTTCCAGTCAGACATGGTCTGAATCTTTCGAAGAGTCAGTGTCCACAAACACAGACTGAGAAAGATGAAATGGACAATACGCCTTATGCTTCGGCTATTGGTTCCATTATGTATGCGATGTTGTGTACTCGCCCAGACGTCGCTTACGGGTTAAGCGTGACCAGTCGGTTCCAAAGTAATCCAGGTCAGGCACACTGGATTGCAGTCAAGAATATCTTAAAATATCTTCGGAGGACTAAAGATATGTTCTTGATATATGGTGGTCAGGAAGAACTCAGTATTGAAGGATATACTGACGCTTCGTTCCAGTCTGACCAGGATGATTTCCGATCGCAATCAGGCTATGTTTTTAGCTTGAATGGAGGAGCAGTGGTGTGGAAGAGTTTCAAACAGTCAACTGTAGCTGATTCCACAACAGAAGCCGAGTATGTTGCAGCCTCGGAAGCATCCAAGGAGGCAGTGTGGATTCGTAAGTTCGTGAGAGAACTTGGTGTTGTTCCTTCGAGTGCAGATCCTTTGGTTATCTTCTGTGATAACACTGGAGCAATCGCACAAGCAAAGGAACCACGGTCGCACCAGAAGTCCAAGCACATACAGAGACGGTTTCACTTGATCAGGGAGATCATAGATCATGGCGAGATCAAAATCTGCAAGGTTCATACAGATGACAATCTGGCAGACCCGCTTACCAAGCCTCTGGCGCAGCAGAAGCATGAGAAGCATTGTAATAACATGGGTTTGAGATTTCTCAACCATTAGATTAAGTGCAAGTGGGAGATTGTTGGGGTATGCCCTTAAGGCTAATGTTTGAGGCCTTGGGATTGTAACAGTATCATGTAATAAACTCTTATGTTTATATAGGCATGGTTGTTATTCAGGTTGTTACCTTGTCTGCTGTAATAAGTGTACTTCTGAATAATGTCTCAAAGCTGTTCAGCTAGGCTGACAGGCAATAAAGTCCTTAGTCGATATATCTTGGTGAACATGAGACAGCCTTGATATGGTTAAGACTAATATGTGTTCTAATCTTATAGGATGCTTCGAGCATGGAATAAGATGTAGACTCATGGGTACATTGGATGTACTGGACAGACCCTACTAGGATATTCAATTGTTTGTCACAATGTGAATAATCCTTAATTGTAACAAGTGGCACATTTCCTCTGACTTGAGATCACTTGTGTTTTCTAAATGATGATTGTCATTGTTTTGAGGTAGTTCAATATCATTTGAAACATAATGATTATAGTCTATCTTGGATGGTGAGCTTGAGTCATGTTAGGGCACTAGTGATAGACATAGGATTGCCGTCTCCTTGTTTAAGGAGTGTGATGTTCTAAAGGGGCCCCCTGGATGAGATGATTGAGAAAGTGTATGGCCATACCCAGGTGACTATGATCATCTGATCTAATCATGCTCATCATATTGGAGTTACAAGCTTGACACGCTTGTCCAATAAGAACATCCAGTGGCAAAGGAAACATGTATGCTTTGTGAGTTGATTCACACTTGTGTTGTTTTTAGGTGTAGTCTTGGAAGACTCTTTCCTTTATATTGGGAGACAGTGATGTGTTGCTAGATACCCCTCACTGATCGTGATGACGTGAGTTATCGTTACCGACATTTAAAGGAAACCCTCAGGGTCGCACAATTTGATGATATGGCTTACTTAAGTCAGATCGTGTGGACTGAATTGTTTGAGTTCAGTTTAAAGGGATTTAATCTCTGATTGTGAGTGAGATCTGGTCTGATCATGTTTGATTGATTAGGGCTTCAGATCGGTAAGCTTCGATCGAGAGATTGGATGCTAGATTGGTCAGATCAGGAGCATCAAGAGATTGACGGTCAGATCAAGAACCTAAGTGTTTATTATGGTCTAGACTGAATGCTTGGCTTATTTGGTTATTGAACCGAACCAAAGTGAACCGGCTCATGAATGAGCGCATGGTTCAAGGGTGAAGAGAAGTTTGCGCTTGGGGTAAACCCATGGTCGCATGAGTGCATGAACGTGGGAGTGTTTCTATTTTTAGAAACCATGACTCCTAAACGTGACATCGCCTCACGTTACTCCTCTCTCACGCCTATTGTCGCTCCTTCCTCTCGTCGCTTGCTCATTGGAGAGAGCATGTGGTGTTGACGAAAGGAGAAGGAAGTTTTTCGCCAAGCCAAGAAGATCTCATCCCTTCCATACGAGAAGGATACTTGGATGATCCTTGCTAGCACAAGGGACGACAAGAAGAAGCTATACCTCATCTTGTGTGCGACAATTTGGAGGAGACCTCTCTTGTTCTCTAGCTTCCAAGACGCCATCTAGAAATGGCTATGGTATGGTTCTATCACTACTATACAATCGGTTTTGTTAATCATAATACCATGCAAGATCTAGAAACCCCCTTTCCGCTGTTTTCATACTTCATATGCGCCTATAATTTAGGGTTTCGCCCCCTGTGGGAACCTTTAGAGTCTACATCATTGATGATGAACCCCTCATTTATGCGGATGCGGTCAGTGGACCAGAATCAGCGAGATGGCTTGAAGCTATGCGAGCCGAGATGGACTCCATGTCAGATAACCAAGTCTGGGAGTTGGTTGATCCGCCTCCGGGAGTAATCCCTATAGGCTGTAAGTGGATCTTCAAGAAGAAGATTGACATGGATGGTAACGTGGTTACCTATAAAGGCAGGCTAGTTGCGAAAGGTTTCAAACAAATCTACGGGATAGATTATGATGAAACTTTCTCTCCTGTAGCCATGTTCAAGTCTATTCGGATTATTCTTGCGATAGCGGCATATTATGATTATGAGATCTGGCAAATGGACGTGAAGACCGCTTTCCTTAATGGAAAACTAGAAGAGGATGTGTATATGACACAACCTGAAGGTTTCACTAATCCATCAGATCGTCATAAAATATGCAAGTTAAAGAAGTCCATTTATGGACTTAAACAAGCATCAAGAAGCTGGAATATTCGTTTTGATGAATCAATCTGTGAATTTGGTTTCATCAAGAATGAAGATGACCCGTGTGTATATTAGAGGTTTTGTGTGTTGGGGTATGCCCTTAAGCCTAATGTTTGAGGCATTGGGTTTGTATCAGTATCATGTAATAAACTCTTATGTTTATAAAGGCATGGTTGTTATTCAGTTTGTTGCCTTGTCTGCTGTAATAAGTGTACTTCTGAATAATGTCTCAAAGCTGATCAGCTAGGCTGACATGCTATATGTCCTTAGTCGATGTATCTTGGTGAACATGAGACAGCCTTGATATGGTTAAGACTAATATGTGTTCTAATCTTATAGGATGCTTCGAGCATGGAATAAGATGTAGACTCATGGGTACATTGGATGTACTGGACAGACCCTACTAGGATATTCAATTGCTTGTCACAATGTGAATAATCCTTGAATGTAACAAGTGGCACATTTCCTCTGACTTGAGATCACTTGTGTTTTCTAAATGATGATTGTCATTGTTTTGAGGTAGTTCAATATCATTTGAAATATAATGGTTATAGACTATCTTGAATGATGAGCTTGAATCAGGTTAGGGCACTAGTGATAGACATAGGATTGCCGTCTCCTTGTTTAAGGAGTGTGATGTTCTAAAAGGGCCCCCCCTAGATGAGATGATTGAGAAAGTGTATGGCCATACCCAGGTGACTGTGTTCATCTGATCTAATCATGCTCATCGTATTGGAGTTACAGGCTTGACATGCTTGTCCAATAAGAACATCCAATGGCAAAGGAAACATGTATGCCTTGTGAGTTTGATTCACACTTGTGCTGTGGTTTGGGTGTAGTCTTGGAAGACTCTTTCCTCTATATCGGGAGACAGTGATGTGTTGCTAGATACCCCTCACTGATCGTGATAACGTGAGTTATCGTTACCGACATTTAAAGGAAACCCTCAGGGTCGCACAATTTGATGATATGGCTTAGTTAAGTCAGATCGTGTGGACTAAATTGTTTTGGTTCAGTTTAAAGGGATTTAATCTCTGATTGTAAGTGAGATCTGGTCTGATCATGTATGATTGATTAGGGCTTGAGATCGGTAAGCTTCGATCGAGAGAGTTGATGCTAGATCGGTGCGATCAGGAGCATCGAGAGATGAACGGTCAGATCTTGAATCTTAGGGTTTGATTTTATCTGGACCAATGCTTGGGCTAACTTGGTTTAGTCATTGAACCGAATGCTTTGAACCGGCTCATGTGAGCGCATGGTTCATATGGGAGTATGCGTTTGGTTCACTTGGTGAACGCTTGAACGCAAAGCTTTGAGGGCTTTCCAAATTTGGAAAGCGGTTTGCTAATTTGAGAGTAACGCCCACGTTTGTGTGGAATGCCTCTCTTAACGCCTCATTGATTCGTTCTCCCTCTCATTCGACAACGCTCTTGCGTGGTGAAGGAGACTCACGGTTTTGGAGAGTTCTTTCGGAAAGGCAAGAAAAGCTTCATCCATCCCTTTGATTTCGATCAACGACACCTCTTGGAACCTTGCTAGCACAAGGAGTACCAAGGAAGTGAGCGCATCCTCATCTTGTGTGCGCATCCTTTGGAGGAGATCTTTCTTGCTCTCTCTTTCAAGACGCCATCCAACACATGGCTTCGGTATGAATTTTTCATGTTGTTGTAGTTGATCATATTGCATGCGATGATCATTATGAAACCCTTATTCCGCTGCTATAACATAACCCACAAGGTCACTTGCAGCTCCTTAGGGTTTCGCTCCCCCTTGAAGGGGACTCTTCAATTGGTATCAGAGCCGGTTGATGCATGTTTTATGATTGCTATACCATGTTTTGTGATCCATGTTTGCGCATCATGCTTAGATCTATAAGTTAGATTACATGCGAAAAGGATTACATATGTTTTTCATGTTTTGCGCATGTATAATGTTTTGGTTGGCGCTTGTTAATGTTTTGAAAAGAAAAACTTATCTTGCGCGCCCATTAGATCTAATGCGCCTACTATAATCCCTTAGATGGGTTGATGGGGTTGAAAGCATCATCTAGAATGGATCAAACTAGTCTGATCAGACCATCTGACAGCCTAGATGGATCGACCAGATGGCACCTGTGTGCAAGCACAAGGTGACTATAGGTCGATTGCATCACAGGCGTGTAGCGAGGTCTGCTTGAGACGACTAACGAACACACATGAGTTAGGCCCGGGGTCACACCCGCTTGCCGAAACTCATGAGGGTTGTTCAGCCCTTTGCGCATGCATGGTTGACCATTAGATCAACTCAAGTCAGTTAGGACTTGGTGCATGCAAGGGCAGTAGATCTGACTAGATGGATGAGTGGATCCCTATCAATGGACCATTGTAAGGTTGTAGGGTACATAAGAAAAATTAAAATTGATGCCAATGGGGTTTTCAAAATTTTATTTTCTTGTTATTTGGATCACATGTTGAGTGGATACCATGTGCTTGTTTATTTATTCTTATGTGGGCTGCCCATGTTAAATGTGTGTTGTGCTGGGGCCTGCGTGCCTGGAATTAAACTTGTAAATTAATTTTATTGTGATCTGCGAATCACATTTTTAATTAATTTATTGTATATTTGACCTGCGTGTCAAGCTTGTCTAGATAGATCAAAATGTATTTTGATTAGACAAGAGCACAAAAGCACACATCGCAGAGGCACATTCAGCTGGTGGGCGCACCTGAGCTGCATTGAGCGCTAGGGCCCTGGGTTGGGCCAAATGAGCAACTAAAAACCCATGAAGAAAAGCAAGTGAAGACTTAAGATAAATTAAGGTCTTACTTAGGCTATGGGCTTTTACCACATAAGATGCATGCTTTCTTTTATTGTTTATATAAGTAGAACAGCATGATTTATTTATCTTCTCTATCACCATAGGAATTGCATGATAGTGAAGAATATAAAAGACCGTTAAAATCCAACGCTAAAATATCAAGCTCGTAAGCCTTCTGACGCGAAACCTCACTGTTCTGACTATCGTTGGAGCCGTGTTGTACCCACTCAGTGGGCACGTCCATCTATCTTCAGACGGTGCGGGATTTCACCTGCGTGTTACAGAGAAGGGATTTATCGCTTCTCGTTGCTCAGCATAGCACGTGGTGGTCCAGGGAGTAGGTCGGGTCAGCTTGACCATGTAGGCTACATATGTGGCGCATATGGTAGCACATGGAGGCAGCCATCTGTGGGATCAGAGACTGTGTTGTACCAACTCAGTTGGCACAGTCTACTGGATTGCCCAGATGAAGGGGAATCGCACGGGTTGGCGATTGGCAGGGACTGCCTACCAGAGATTAGTGCTTGAACTCTCTGTGCATCTTATCTCGCCTGAGCGGGACGCGGAGACCAAGTATGAAATCTGGATCCCATCTCACTAAAAGAGTGTCACTCTTTCGGGCTGTTTTGCTGGATTTTTCAGCCAGATAAAATAGTGAGAAAAAGAATCTTTCTTAAGTCCTGATTGATTCTTAACATTGATACTGACCTTGCTGTTCTTGCATTGTTGTAGATTCCTGCAGCAACGAACACCATGAGCTTCAATGTGCGATCCCTACTGGAAAGGGAGAAGTTTGCTGGGCCGAACTTCTCATACTGGTACGGACACTTTAAGATTGTTCTTAAGGCAGAGAGGAAACTGTATGTCCTCGAGACGGCTGTGCCGCCTCAACCCGCTGCGAACGCCGCAAGGGCGGTTCGCGATGCCTATGAAAAGCACGTCAATGATAGCATTGATGTCGCTTGCCTGATGCTAGCGTCTATGACGCCACCGCTGCAGCGTCAGCATGAGGATATGTCGGCTATAGAGATTATAGCGAACCTCAAGATGCTGTATGCTGCACAGGCGAGGACAGAACGCTATAATCTGACAAAGCTTTTCTTTCAGAGCAAACTGGCTGAAGGGAGCCCAGTAGGAGCTCACGTGCTCAAGATGATTGGGCACAAGGAGGCTCTAGAGAAACTGGGGCATACCATCAATCAGGAGCTTGCTGTAGACATTATTCTGCAGTCTCTTCCGCCTTCTTTCGATGCGTTCATCATTAACTTTAATATGAACAAAATCGATTGTACTCCGGCAGAACTGCTGAATATGCTCTTGACTACTGAGGAAACTCTGAAGGGCAAGCCTTCAACCTCTGTCTTAATGGTTCCTTCAAGGAACAAGAAGAAGGGGAAGAAGGGCAAAGCCCCAGTCAAGAACTACAACAAGGCTCTGAAGCAAAAGGTCAAGCGGTCCAAGGAATACAGGTGTTTCCACTGTGGCCAGCTAGGTCACTGGAAAAAGGACTGTAAAGCGCTCCAAGGAGATAAGAGGGGAAGCATCGCTTCTGGCTCAGGTATTTACGTGACGGAAGTCATGGTTTCATCTTCTTCAATTTCATGGGTGTTGGACACTGCATGTGGAGTTCACATTTGTTCAAATGTACAGGAACTCAAGAGAAGAAGACAGGTGGGACAGCATGAGGTGGACCTACGCGTTGGAAACGGGGCACGGGTTGCTGCTGTTGCTGTAGGAGACAATTTCATCTCATTACCATCTGGCTTTGTATTAGAATTAAACAATTGTTATTTTGTACCCAGTATTACCAAGAATATTATCTCTATTCCTGCTCTTGTCAGGAAAGGATTTTCCTTTGAATGCAATATTTCAAAGTGTGTTTTATCTTATGATAATATTGTTTATGCTACTGGTTCCATTAACAATGGGTTATTCATGTTGGACATGGAATATTCTATACAAAACATTGATAATAAGAAAGCCAAGTATGCTGATGATAGCACCTTGCTATGGCATAGTCGTTTAGGCCATATTAACAAGAAGCGCATTAAGCGGTTGCATGATCATGGACTGCTGGGATCATTCTCCTATGAGGAGATTGATACATGCAAAGCTTGTTTAATGGGTAAAATGACGAAGTCACCTTTTCCTAACAAAGGTCAAAGGGCTTCAGGTTTACTTGACCTTATACACAGTGATGTGTGTGGGCCATTTAGTAAACATGCCAGAGGTGGCTATCAGTACTTCATTACCTTTACTGACGATTTCAGTAGGTATGGTTATGTCTATCTAATGAGACATAAGAGTGAATCTTTTGACAAGTTCAAAGAGTTCAAGAATGAAGTACAAAATCAGCTAGGCCAACATATCAAGGCACTTCATTCTGATCGAGGTGGAGAATACTTGAGTCATGCATTTACTGACTATCTGAAGGAGTGTGGGATTGTCTCACAGCTCACTCCGCCAGGAACACCGCAATGGAATGGTGTGTTCGAGAGGAGAAATAGAACGTTACTTGATATGGTTCGTTCTATGATGAGTCAGGCTACTCTACCTTACTCCTTTTGGGGATTTGCACTGGAGACAGCTGCAAAGGTACTAAACCGAGTGCCATCCAAGGCAGTTTCAAAGACTCCATATGAGTTATGGTATGGGAAACAGCCGAGCTTGACGTTTATCAGGATCTGGGGCTGCGAGGCTTATGTCAAAAAGCTCGCCTCTGGGAAAATGGAGAGCAGATCTGAGAAATGTATCTTTGTCGGTTACCCTAAGGAAACTAAGGGTTATTATTTCTACGATCCCAAAGAGAACAAGGTTTTTGTTGCTCGGACGGCTGTTTTTCTTCAGAAGGAGTTTCTTCTGCAAGAGGCCAGTGGGAGAGAAATAAAGCTGGATGAGAATCCAGAGGAAGGACAAAGTAGTCAAGCACAGTTGGATGAGCCTGAGCCGGTTGAACAGGTTATTGAACTACCTGAGGCTCAGATATCACGGGAACCGCGAAGATCGGGAAGGATCCGTCGACAGCCTGAGCGCTATGACGGAGTCTACATCATTGATAATGATGAACCCCTCACTTATGCGGATGCGGTCAGTGGACCGGAGTCAGCTAGATGGCTTGAAGCTATGCGAGCCGAGATGGACTCCATGTCAGATAACCAAGTCTGGGATTTGGTTGATCCGCCTCCGGGAGTAATCCCTATAGGCTGTAAGTGGATCTTCAAGAAGAAGATTGACATGGATGGTAACGTGGTTACCTATAAAGGCAGGCTAGTTGCGAAAGGTTTCAAACAAATCTACGGGATAGATTATGATGAAACTTTCTCTCCTGTAGCCATGTTCAAGTCTATTCGGATTCTTTTCGCAATAGCTGCATATTATGATTATGAGATCTGGCAAATGGATGTGAAGACGGCTTTCCTTAATGGAAATCTGGATGAGGATGTGTATATGACACAACCAGAAGGTTTCACTAATCCATCAGATCGTCATAAGATATGCAAGTTAAAGAAGTCTATTTATGGACTTAAGCAAGCATCAAGAAGCTGGAATATTCGTTTTGATGAATCAATCTCTGAGTTTGGTTTCATCAAGAACGAAGATGACCCGTGTGTATATAAGAGGTTTAGTGGGAGCGTGATTACTTTCCTAGTCCTCTACGTCGATGATATCTTGATCATTGGAAATGACATTCCTGAAATGCATGCGGTTAAGGCATGGCTAAGGAAATGTTTCCATATGAAAGATCTAGGAGAAGCAGCCTATGTGTTAGGTGTGAAGATCTACAGGGATAGATCTAAGAGGCTTCTCGGGCTATGCCAGAGTACTTACATCGATAAAGTCCTGGAGAGATTCCATTTAGAGAATTCTAAAAGAGGATATCTTCCAGTCAGACATGGTCTGAGTCTTTCGAAGAGTCAGTGTCCACAAACACAGACTGAGAAAGATAAAATGGACAATACGCCTTATGCTTCGGCTATTGGGTCCATCATGTATGCGATGTTGTGTACTCGCCCAGACGTCGCTTACGGGTTAAGCGTAACCAGTCGGTTCCAAAGTAATCCAGGTCAGGCACACTGGATTGCAGTCAAGAACATTTTAAAATATCTGCGGAGGACCAAAGATATGTTCTTGATATATGGTGGTCAGGAAGAACTCAGTATTGAAGGATATACTGACGCTTCGTTCCAGTCGGACCAGGATGATTTCCGATCGCAATCAGGCTATGTTTTTAGCTTGAATGGTGGAGCAGTGGTGTGGAAGAGTTTCAAACAGTCTACTGTTGCTGATTCCACAACAGAAGCCGAGTATGTTGCAGCCTTGGAAGCATCCAAGGAGGCAGTGTGGATTCGTAAGTTCATTAAGGAACTTGGTGTCGTTCCTTCGAGTGCAGATCCTTTGGTTATCTTCTGTGATAACACTGGAGCAATCGCTCAAGCAAAGGAACCACGGTCGCACCAGAAGTCCAAGCACATACAAAGACGGTTTCACTTGATCAGGGAGATCATAGATCATGGCGAGATCAAAATCTGCAAGGTTCATACAGATGACAATCTGGCAGACCCGCTTACCAAGCCTCTGGCGCAGCAGAAGCATGAGAAGCACTGTAATAATATGGGTTTGAGATTTCTCAACCATTAGATTAAGTGCAAGTGGGAGATTGTTGGGGTATGCCCTTAAGCCTAATGTTTGAGGCATTGGGTTTGTATCAGTATCATGTAATAAACTCTTATGTTTATAAAGGCATGGTTGTTATTCAGTTTGTTGCCTTGTCTGCTGTAATAAGTGTACTTCTGAATAATGTCTCAAAGCTGATCAGCTAGGCTGACATGCTATATGTCCTTAGTCGATGTATCTTGGTGAACATGAGACAGCCTTGATATGGTTAAGACTAATATGTGTTCTAATCTTATAGGATGCTTCGAGCATGGAATAAGATGTAGACTCATGGGTACATTGGATGTACTGGACAGACCCTACTAGGATATTCAATTGCTTGTCACAATGTGAATAATCCTTGAATGTAACAAGTGGCACATTTCCTCTGACTTGAGATCACTTGTGTTTTCTAAATGATGATTGTCATTGTTTTGAGGTAGTTCAATATCATTTGAAATATAATGGTTATAGACTATCTTGAATGATGAGCTTGAATCAGGTTAGGGCACTAGTGATAGACATAGGATTGCCGTCTCCTTGTTTAAGGAGTGTGATGTTCTAAAAGGGCCCCCCCTAGATGAGATGATTGAGAAAGTGTATGGCCATACCCAGGTGACTGTGTTCATCTGATCTAATCATGCTCATCGTATTGGAGTTACAGGCTTGACATGCTTGTCCAATAAGAACATCCAATGGCAAAGGAAACATGTATGCCTTGTGAGTTTGATTCACACTTGTGCTGTGGTTTGGGTGTAGTCTTGGAAGACTCTTTCCTCTATATCGGGAGACAGTGATGTGTTGCTAGATACCCCTCACTGATCGTGATAACGTGAGTTATCGTTACCGACATTTAAAGGAAACCCTCAGGGTCGCACAATTTGATGATATGGCTTACTTAAGTCAGATCGTGTGGACTAAATTATTTTGGTTCAGTTTAAAGGGATTTAATCTCTGATTGTAAGTGAGATCTGGTCTGATCATGTATGATTGATTAGGGCTTGAGATCGGTAAGCTTCGATCGAGAGAGTTGATGCTAGATCAGTGCGATCAGGAGCATCGAGAGATGAACGGTCAGATCTTGAATCTTAGGGTTTGATTTTATCTGGACCAATGCTTGGGCTAACTTGGTTTAGTCATTGAACCGAATGCTTTGAACCGGCTCATGTGAGCGCATGGTTCATATGGGAGTATGCGTTTGGTTCACTTGGTGAACGCTTGAACGCAAAGCTTTGAGGGCTTTCCAAATTTGGAAAGCGGTTTGCTAATTTGAGAGTAACGCCCACGTTTGTGTGGAACGCCTCTCTTAATGCCTCATTGATTCGTTCTCCCTCTCATTCGACAACGCTCTTGCGTGGTGAAGGAGACTCACGGTTTTGGAGAGTTCTTTCGGAAAGGCAAGAAAAGCTTCATCCATCCCTTTGATTTCGATCAACGACACCTCTTGGAACCTTGCTAGCACAAGGAGTACCAAGGAAGTGAGCGCATCCTCATCTTGTGTGCGCATCCTTTGGAGGAGATCTTTCTTGCTCTCTCTTTCAAGACGCCATCCAACACATGGCTTCGGTATGAATTTTTCATGTTGTTGTAGTTGATCATATTGCATGCGATGATCATTATGAAACCCTTATTCCGCTGCTATAACATAACCCACAAGGTCACTTGCGCCTCCTTAGGGTTTCGCTCCCCCTTGAAGGGGACTCTTCATTGTGGGAGCGTGATTACTTTCCTAGTCCTCTACGTCGATGATATCTTAATCATTGGAAACGATATTCCTGAACTACATGCAGTTAAGGCATGGTTAAGAAAATGTTTCCAGATGAAAGATTTAGGAGAAGCAGCCTATGTATTAGGTGTGAAGATCTACAGAGATAGATCTAAGAGGCTTCTCG
This sequence comes from Costus lasius, assembly GCA_027563935.2. NCBI lineage: Eukaryota > Viridiplantae > Streptophyta > Magnoliopsida > Zingiberales > Costaceae > Costus > Costus lasius. Next base: position 54,486,073 of record CM050454.1, on the reverse strand, counting down.
GGCTGTGCCAGAGTACTTACATCGATAAAGTCCTAGAGAGATTCCATTTAGAAAATTCTAAAAGAGGATATCTTCCAGTCAGACATGGTCTGAATCTTTCAAAGAGTCAGTGTCCACAAACACAGACTGAGAAAGATGAAATGGACAATACGCCTTATGCTTCGGCTATTGGGTCCATTATGTATACGATGTTGTGTACTCGCCCAGACGTTGCTTACGGGTTAAGCGTGACCAGTTGATTCCAAAGTAATCCAGGGAAGACACACTGGATTGCAGTCAAGAACATTTTGAAATATCTTCGGAGGACCAAAGATATGTTCTTGATATATGGAGGTCAGGAAGAACTCAGTATTGAAGGATATACTGACGCTTCGTTCCAATCTGACCAGGATGATTTCCGAACACAATCAAGCTATGTTTTTAGCTTGAATGGAGGAGTAGTGGTATGGAAAAGTTTCAAACAGTCAATTGTTGCTGATTCCACAACAGAAGCCGAGTATGTTGCAGCCTCAGAAGCATCCAAGGAGGCAGTGTGGATTCGTAAGTTCGTTCAGGAACTTGGTGTTGTTCCTTCGAGTGCAGATCCTTTGGTTATCTTCTGTGATAACACTGGAGCAATAGCACAAGCAAAGGAACCATGGTCGCACCAGAAGTCCAAGCACATACAGAGAAGGTTTCACTTGATCCGGGAGATCATTGATCGTGGCGAGATCAAAGTCTGCAAGGTTCATACAGATGACAATCTAGCTGACCCGCTTACAAAGCCTCTGGCGCAGCAGAAGCATGAGAAGCACTGTAATAATATGGGTTTGAGATTTCTCAACCATTAGATTAAGTGCAAGTGGGAGATTGTTGGGGGGTATGCCCTTAAGGCTAATGTTTGAGGCCTTGGGATTATATCAGTATCATGTATAAACTCTATGTTTATAAAAGGCAATGGTTGTTATTCAGGTTGTTACATCATCTGCTGCAATAAACCTCCTGCCCTCTCACCAATCTTAGTGAAGGTTGCTTTTGTCATTTTCCCTAATAAACAAGGCTCACATGTTTCAAATTCCTCCAAGGAACTTGAATATAACAACCCATTTGCATTGAGTTATTGAATGCGATTCTTGTTTATATAGGCTAATCGACAATGCCATAGGAAAGCACCAACTGAACCACTCAGTTTGGTCCTTTTATCATTTATGTTACAAATAGAGTTATCCATGTCCAACACATATAGACCAATGCACAAAGTACCTTTCCTATAGAACATATTTGCAAATGAAAAAGAACAATAGTTCTTATTTATTTCAAACTTAAATCTTTTCTTTGCTAAGCAAGGAATGGATACAATGTTCTTAGTAAGAGAAGGTACATAATAGCAATTATCTAACTCTAAATGATGTCCAGAAGGCAGGGAGAGAGTCAAAACTCCTACAACAACAGCAGCAACCTGTGCCCCGTTTCTTACTCGTAGGTCAATCTCTCCAGCTCGTACCGATCTACTTTTCTTGAGCCCCTGCATATTTCTACAAATATGAGCTCCACAGGCGGTATCCAATACCCATGACATAGAAGTAGAAAAGTTGACTTCTGTAATATAAATACCTGAGCTAGAAGCTAAGGACAAGCATTTCTTCTCCTCATTCTGAAGTCGCACCATGTCCTTTATCATGTGAGGTGTCCCTATACATAAGTACCACTTATTATCCCTGATTCTTTCCATCTTCAATTTCAGTTTCTTGTTCAAACCTTTCGGCTCACCACACTGAATATCTACTTTAGGAGGATTGAGCACAACCAATTCATCAAAGAGCTGCCTTAGATTACAGATAATCTCAGAAGCACTCTTTAATTCATATTGCCCTCAAAGCTCGGGCGACATGTTAGTTAGCATCAATTGTGCAACCTCCAAAGTATTAGCCTGATGCTTATCATAAGCATCCTTCTCAGCTACTGAGGCTGAGCATGGAAGTGGCTCAAGAATAGGCTGCTCAATGACATATAGCTTCCTTTCGAGCTTGAGCACAATTCTCAAGTTCATATACCAATCCAATAAGTTTGATCCAACCAACTTATCCCTTTCCAAGGTAGATTGCAGTGACCATTTTCCATTGTTCACAGCCATTGTTCTATAACAACCAAGAAACAACAGATTAGTACTACTTCAAATCATTTAAACTAGACTTGTTTTAAATGATTATGACTCTCACTATTTTAAACGGATTGACAACCCACAAAGTCAACCGGGAAATTTAATATTTCCTAGTGAGATGGGATCCTTATTCCACATGAGGCTTTGCATCCCATGAGGGTGGGATGAGATGTACAATGTGACCCATGTTTCTTAAGGTGGGCACGCCGGCCGGTTGCTCCAAGCAACTCCCCTTGTTGAGACTGTCTAGGCATTTCATGTCCAACAAGGGTTGGATACAGCAAGAACCCCCACCTCTCAATGATGCCTCTAGAGTTCCACCATATACCTAGCATATATGGAAATCTAGTCAAGTCTAATCCTAACTGTTATGCCCAGGGCGAACGAGTTTCCTTGCGAAGGCACGCCCAGGTTAAAACTGGACTGGGGAAACCATTTGTTGGGGTATGCCCTTAAGGCTAATGTTTGAGGCCTTGAGATTATATTAGTATCATGTATAAACTCTATATTTATAAAAGGCAATGGTTGTTATTCAGGTTGTTACATCATCTGCTGCAATATGTATACTTCTGAATAATGTCTCAATGCTGTTCAGCTTGGCTGACATGCAGTTTTGTCCTTAGTCGAGATATCTTGGTGAACATGAGACAGCCTTGATATGATTGAGACTAATATGTGTTCTAATCTTAGAGGATGCTTCGAGCATGGAATAAGATGTAGACTCATGGGTACATTGGATGTACTGGACAGACCCTACTTAGGATATTCAATTGCTTGTCACAATGTGAATAATCCTTATATGCAAACAAGTGGCATATTTCCTCTGACTTGAGATCACTTGTGTTTCTAAATGATGATTGGCATTGTTTTGAGGTAGTTCAATATCATTTGAAACATAATGGTTATAGACTATCTTGGATAATGAACATGAGTCATGTTAGGGCACTAGTGATAGATATAGGATTGCTGTCTCCTTGATTGGAGTGTGATGTTCTATAGGGGCCCCCTAGATGAGATGATTGAGAAAGTGTATGGCCATACCCAGATGACTATGCTTCATCTGATCTAATCATTCTCATCATATTGGAATTACAGGCTTGACACGCTTGTCCAATAAGAACATCCAGTGGCAAAGGAAACACATATGTCAAGTGACTTGGGTTCACACTTGTGCTGTGGTTTGGGTGTAGTCTTGGAAGACTCTTTCCTTTATATCGGGAGACAGTGATGTGTTGCTAGATACCCCTCACTGATCGTGATAACGTGAGTTATCATTACCGACATTTAAAGGAAACCCTTAGGGTCGCACAATTTGATGATATGGCTTTCTTATGTCAGATCGTGTGGACTGAATTGTTTTGGTTCAGTTTAAAGGAATTTAAACTCTGATTGTAAGTGAGACCTGGTCTGATCATGTTTGATTGATTAGGGCTTGAGATCGGTAAGCTTCGATCTCGAGTATTGATGCTAGATCAGTGAGATCAAGAGCATCAAGAGATGAACGGTTAGATCTTAAACCATTTGGTTTGATAAGATCTGAACCAATGCTGGTTTGATTTGGTCTTTGAACCAAATGCAATTGAACCGAATTGGTTTGAACCGGTTCACATGTGTGAACGCATGGTTCAATATGAAGGCGTTTAGGTCGGTTATCATGGCGTGGGCGCATGGCTTCATGACTTTCTATTTTTGGAAGTCATGTAACGCCACAACTCCACAACGCCTCAACGCATCGCCTCTTCCTCTCTCGACTTGGGTTGTCTTCACGCCAAGAGAGAAAAACCATTCGGCAAGCAAGAGGTCATTCTCTAAAAAATCTCCTTCACGCGACAAGGACACTTGAAGATCTTTGCTAGCACAAAGGACGACAAGGAGAAAGCCATCTTCACCTTGTGTGCGTTGCCTTTGGAGAAGAAGCATTCGATTCTTTGATTCCAAGACGCCATCCAAGAAATGTGTAAGATCCAAGGATCTTGAGTCATGGTAAGCATTATTTTTGAATTAAATAAAATTATTGACTGTGATATTTTATTATGATTCAAGTAAAATTTATTGAATGCTAATTAACTAGCTTATTGATTGTTAATTATTTGATTTGTGATTGGTTGTTAATTTATGGTAAATTAATTAGAGATTAATGGTTGATTATTGGTTGTTAATTTAGGATAAATTAATTAAATCCTTATTGGATATTAATTAAATCCTTATTGGATTTCGGTTAAGTGCTTGGTTATTTGTAAGTTAATTAAATTAATTAGTTAACTAGCTTATTGGATGTTAGTTTAACTCTTATTGGACTTTCACTTAAACTAAGGGATTATTGGGTTTTTAAAATTTGAATTATTGGGTTAATGGGTTAAACCTTTTTGAATTAATGGGTTAGAGGGTTAAAACCTTAAAAACCGAAATTTAAATAGGTAATTTCGGTTAGGGTAGAGTTTTGGCGATTTTGGCTTGGAGAAAAACTTTGGGCGACGGCTTGAAGAACTTAGGCGATTCTTGAAGAGTTCTTGAGGCGATTTTGGTGATTTCTCCATCTCTTTCCCTTTGGCGAATTATTCCTTGGTGTTTGGTAGCATCTTTCAAAGCCTTAGACGAATTTTTGGAAGGGTTTTTCTTATTGGTGTTCACAGTTCAAGGTGAGTGGGTTGTCTAATTGATTTCTATCTATTTGTTGGTGTTAATTGATGAGTTAGATGATATATTCGCTTGTTGGAAATCTTACTATGCTAAAACCGAATTTTGTAAGGTTGATTATATCATGAAAACCGAATTTTGTAAAGTTGATTATATGATGAAAACCGAATTTTGTAAGGTTGATTATATCATGAAAACCGAATTTTTCAAAGGTGATTATATGATGATTATTTAACCGAAAATTTGTATGAAATTTAAAGGTATTTTTATAGAAATTTTGGTAGCATTAAATCATTGAATTTTGAGTATGAAACTCTTGTTAGTTATAGTTAAACCGAAGTCAACTTTGGTAACATTAAGTCAATGATGTTTGTAGCATGAATGAAAACCGAAACCTTATTGATGGTAGCTAAACCAAAATAATCTTGATGATTGTTTATGGAAACCGAAAATTGTAATAAGGAATTTAAGGTATTCTCCTATGGAATTTAGGAAGCTTTAAACCAATGTTTTTGAGCATGATATTCATGTTAACTAAGGTTTAGAATTTTAGTAGATGATATGATATGTTAACCGTGGGTTATATGTAGAGATTTGTAAAATAAATTGTATGATTTCATGTTTTAGTTTTATGTTAATTTTTATGGATGCTTGTTAACTACAATGTTGAGAAATTGTTTGAGAAATTTGGGTGATAACCTAGTAAAGTTTGACTGAACTAATCAGCATGAAACCTAAGGACCACACTACATTATATGATTGTTAATATTATGTAATTGTGTGATTTTTAAATATTAGGAGTTTATGTGATTTTTGGAATATTATGTTGTTATGTAAATTGTGAACATTATGTGGTTACGAGATTTTTGAAAATTATGTGATTATGAGAATTTTGAATATTATGTGTTATGTGTTGGTTAGGACTAAGGCTAGGTGTAACTATGAACTCAAGGGGATAGTCCTTATGTGTTATGTTAAGGGTTTGAATTTCAGCCCTGTATTGTGATATGTGAGGAGGTTGATGTTCAGCCTGCCTATTATGATTATTGTGATGGGGGTTGATGTTCAGCCTGCCCGATATGATTTTTGTGATGACTATCCTAGAGTATAGTTGACACTTAGGAGTCCACCTTTGTGAAATATGTTCACCTATGTGAAATATGAAATAAGATGTGTCTGTTGTCCAGTAGGAACCTTTTGGGAGAACGGGTTTTTGACGCAAAGTGCCATGTCTTGGTCGGACAGGGGCCACCTCTTGATGTCATAACTCTTTTATGTGATGGGGTAATATAAGACGCAAAGTGCCATGTCTTGATCAGACAGGGGCCACCTCTTGATGTCATTACTCTTTATGTGACAGGGTGATATAAGACGCAAAGTGCCATGTCTTGATCAGACAGGGGCCACCTCTTGATGTCATCACTCTGATGTGTTATGGGGTGAGGGAGCAAAGTGCCACGTCGTGACCTGGCGGGGGCCACCTCTTGATTCTACTCACTATCCATGTTTATGTGTTGCATGCGGCTCCCAGTGCTTTGGCCAAGCCGGGTTAGACCATATTGGTCACTACTGAATATGCTGGACAACTAGGTTGCTTATGTGTTGGTGTGTTTAGTGGTTTAGAGTATAACTCTAGAACCTGAGTTTGTGAACCTAAGTTGTTATGTGTTTAGTTGGTTTAAAATATATGTGTTTAATTGGGTTAGAGTAAAACTCTAAAACCTGAGTTTGTGAACATGAGTTTGTTATATGCTAGTGTGTACATCTGACTGTCTATATGATTTCTGTTTCTTTATTTTGTTATATGTTGACATAATGTTCTTGTTAAAGATTTTTAAAATAATCTGCCTATATTTTTGAGTGTATGTTATGGATGGTCGATTTAGACTATCCACTCACTGGGCTGTGTAGCTCACCCCTCACTATTTTTAGGCATAGAGCAGGGGCGCATTTCATGAGTAACATTGGCGTGGATATTATGTCTGCTGCTTAAGAACTTTTATGCTAAAATTTTCTGGAGCCGGTTGTGGCTAAACCATATGATTTACATGAACTATGTGAACTATGTGATGTGAACCATGTGAACTATGTGAATTTGTGTTGCCAGATTGTGGCAGTTAACTGAGTTTGATTTTTGTGTCACCGCGGGCTTCAGCCTGGTTTCGGTGTTTGGTATGGGTTTATAAAATCGATTTTGTGATTTTGTTTTGAATTTCGGCTTGTTGTATATTCCGTGCAATCGGTTTTGATATACCCTGTAACTTGCATATGTCTAGTGCAAGTATTGCCTGGTGGCAGGTACCTTTATGGATTTTATGAATTTGAATCGGTTTTGATATAACTGTTGCCTTGCATATGTCTAGTGCAAGGATTGTGTGGTGGCAGGTACCCTTATGAGATTTGAGTTTTGTGAATTTGTGTGTATGGATTTATGAAATTTTTCAGATCGTGTTTTCTTGAACTCGGTTTTACCTAGCATATGATCGATCTTATATGAAACATCCTGTATCATTTGTGAATTGTGCCATTTGTTTGGGGTTAAGAATGTGGGATGTTACAGAATGGTATCAGAGCAGTTGGCTAGCTAAAACTTAGTTTGGGGGAAAACATGTTTGTGTATTGCTAGACACCTGTTAGGTTTATGATTGTTTTCCTGACTATGATATGTGTGTGACTATGATATGTGCGTGTAGGAATTTGAATTTAAGATGGTGCGAACCAGAGGAAATGCTAGTGATGAGGGCGAGCAGACCCCGAACCTCACGAGAACTATTGAGGCTCTGACTGGCATGGTTCAGCAACAAGGTGCTATGATAGAAAGGCAAGCTCAGATGCTGCAGCAGCAGCAGACTCAGCACCAAGAAGCACAACAGCAGCTTTTGCAGCAGCTGACTCGAGAGAGACCCCAGACTACTACTCGAGCGGTGGGGGATGACTCTCAGGAGGGCGCTCACAGGCGCTATGCTTCACTTGTGAGTGAATTCCAGAAACTGGGTCCCAGCTCTTTTTATGGGGGCTCAGAATCCAGTAATGCCGAAAATTGGCAGCTGTGCTTGGAAAAGATTTTCCAAGTTATGCGTTGCTCGGACGAAGACAAGTTATGTCTGACCACCTACATGATGCGTGCTGACGCAGATGAGTGGTGGAAAGGTGTGGTGAGACTTGCCGAAGAAAGACATGAGACTGTAGACTGGCCTTACTTCTTGTCTCGATTTAACGAGAAGTATTTCCCAGATAGCTTGGTTGAGGACCGAGAGGTGGAATTTATTCACCTGGAGCAGGGTGATATGACAGTGGACCAGTATGAATTACAGTTCACGAAATTGGGAAAGTATGCTCCTCACCTGATAAACACTGAAAAGAGGAGAGCTACTAAGTTTCTCAGAGGTCTCAGATGGGACATTAGAGAGCAGGTTGGTGCTCAGCATACAAAAAGAGCAGGTATAAGCCTTACTCCTACAAGGCACCGCAGCAGTCCAGGGATGCACCGCAGCAGTTCAGGGATGCCAGGGATGTAAGAAACGGTATCACTTGTAGTTATTGTGGGCTCAAGGGACATCTAGTGAAAGACTGTCATAGGAAGAATGGTATATGCTTCAGGTGTAAGAAACCAGGGCACATGGCTAAGGACTACAGAGAACCTGAGATGCAACCTAGAGGCGCAGATAAGCCTACAGTCCAGACTAGAGTGTATGCTGTGGCTGAGAAGGATACACGAGCTTCCCGATCCGTCGTGGAAGGTACTTTATTCGTATTTGATCAGTTAGCCCGCATATTATTTGACCCTGGTGCAAATTTATCTTTTGTATCTGTTAAGTTTGCTGCATGTTTACCTGTGTTACCTAAGGTGATGAATTATGCTGTGTCTGTGAGTACTCCCTTAGGAAAATCGTTATCTACAGATACTGTTTGTGCTGACTGTGTAGTACATGTAGAGGGTTATGAGTTTCTGGTAGATCTAATCCTCTTAGACATGCAAGATTATGATATCATCTTAGGAATGGATTGGTTGTCTTCCCATCATGCCTCTGTGGATTGCTTTGAGAAAGTAATCACTTTGAATTTGTTAGATGGGAATCGACTGTTTGTGAGAGGTCTAGTGTCAGACCAAGGACCGCATGTGATATCTTTCCTGCAGGCCAGGAAATTACTTGCTAATGGGTGCAAGGGTTATCTTGCGCATGTTAAGGTGCAGGATGAGTCTACTTCTGATTTGACTCAGATGGCGGTGGTGAAAGAATTTCCTGATGTGTTCTCTGAAGAATTTTCAGGCTTGCCACCAATTAGAGAAGTGGAGTTTGGCATTGAGTTGGCGCCAGGTACGGTACCTATCTCCAGAGCTCCTTATCGTATGGCTACTTCAGAGTTGGCCGAGCTTAAGAAACAACTGGAGGAATTGTTAGAGAAAGGATATATTCGGCCTAGTGCTTCTCCCTGGGGAGCGCCAGTGTTATTTGTGAAGAAAAAAGATGGAACCCTGAGGATGTGTATAGACTACAGGCAGCTTAACCAAGTGACTATCAAGAATAAGTATCCTCTTCCCAGAATTGATGATCTATTTGATCAATTACAGGGAGCGACAGTGTTCTCTAAGATTGATCTGAGATCAGGGTATTATCAGCTTAGGGTCAAGGATGAGGATATATTTAAGACTGCTTTCAGGACCAGGTATGGGCATTTCGAATTTTTAGTTATGCCTTTTGGACTGACAAATGCACCTGCTGTCTTCATGGATTTGATGAACAGGGTATTCCATGAGTTGCTTGACTCTTGTGTGGTGGTCTTTATAGACGATATTTTGGTATACTCACGGACTACTTCAGATCATGTCAGTGACTTGCGCAGAGTGCTGGAGATCTTGAGGAAGAACCGGTTATATGCCAAGGCTAGCAAGTGTGAGTTCTGGCTAGAGAAGATCAGTTTTCTGGGTCATGTGATTTCTGGTCAGGGGGTGTCTGTGGATCCAGTTAAAGTGCAAGCCATCCTCAATTGGGGAAGACCGACTAGTGCTACTGAGATCAGGAGTTTTCTGGGTTTAGCAGGTTACTACCGGCGATTTGTTGAGGGATTCTCCAAGCTGGCGGGTCCTTTAACTAAGTTGACCAGAAAGGAAGCTAAGTTTATTTGGGATGACAAGTGTGAAGAGAGCTTCCAAGAGCTGAAGAGAAGGTTGACTAGTACACCGATCCTCATTATACCTAGTGATGGGGAAAGGTTTACTGTTTATACAGATGCTTCTGGCAAAGGGTTGGGTTGTGTCTTGATGCAGAAGGGTTCTGTAGTAGCCTATGCTTCGAGACAACTGAAGGAGTATGAATTGAACTACCCTACTCATGATTTAGAGTTGGCGGCCGTAGTCTTTGCTTTGAAGATATGGCGTCACTATTTGTTGGGTCAGGAGTTTGATCTGTTCACTGATCACCAGAGTCTCAAGTATATCTTCACTCAGAAGGACTTGAACATGAGACAGAGAAGATGGATGGAGTTGATCAAAGACTATGACTTCTCCATTCAGTATCAGGCTGGAAAGGCCAATGTGGTGGCGGATGCTCTGAGCAGACATCCAGTTACTTCAGTAGCTGCTTTACGAGTCAGTGAGTGGCGGTTACTGCAGGAGTTCAGCGATCTCAGGATCAATGTTACTCCTAGAGTTCAGTCGGGTTATGTGGCTTTTCTCAGAGTACAGTCTGCTTTGTTGCAGAAGATCAGAGATCAGCAGTCTATGGATCCGAGATTAGTTCAGATCAGGGATAGTTTGGTTGATGGCGCAGTTCAGGATTTTAGCCTGTCTGATGATGGTATTCTTCGGTTTCGTGGAAGGGTATGTGTCCCTGAGGAACCGAACTTGAGGAAAGAAATATTGGAGGACAGCCATAACTCCAAATATTCTCTACATCCTGGTGTGACTAAGATGTATCAGGACCTCAAGAAAAGTTTTTGGTGGCCGGGTATGAAGAAAGAAGTATCTGATTTTGTCTCTAGGTGTTTAACCTGTCAGACTGTAAAGGCTGAACACCAGAAGCCTGGTGGTTTGTTGCAGCCTCTTCCTATTCCTGAGTGGAAGTGGGAATGCATCAGTATGGATTTTGTATGTGGTTTGCCCAGAACCAGATTGGGTCATGATGCTATTTGGGTGATTGTTGATAGACTTACTAAATCAGCCCATTTTCTTCCGATTAAGATGACTTATTCTTTAGAGAGGCTGGCCAGATTGTACATTGATGAGATAGTCAGACTGCATGGAGTGCCTGTTGATATCGTGTCTGATAGGGACTCTCGATTTCTGTCCAGATTTTGGAAGAGCTTACAGGAAGGTTTGGGTACTAAGTTGAGTTTTAGTACAGCATATCATCCTCAGTCTGATGGCCAGACGGAGTGTACTATACAGACTCTAGAAGATTTGTTGAGAGCCTATGTGGTTGATTGGAGTTCTGAGTGGAACCGGGATCTATCTTTGATAGAGTTTACTTATAATAATAGCTTCCACTCTAGTATTCAGATGGCTCCTTATGAGGCCTTGTATGGGAGAAGGTGTAGGACTCCCTTGTGTTGGGAGGAAACTGGTGACAGAATGATTTTGAGATCTGATGCAGTACAGGAGACTACTGATAAGGTCAGAGAGATCCAGGATAAACTGAAAATTGCTCGGGACAGACAGAAGAGTTATGCTGACGACCGTCGTCGTTCCTTGGAGTTTATGGTAGGGGATCATGTGTTCTTGAAGGTGTCACCTACAAAGGGTGTTATGAGATTTGGCAAAAAGGGCAAGTTGAGCCCTAGGTTTGTAGGCCCTTTTGATATTATTGAGAGAGTTGGTCCAGTGGCTTACCGATTGGCTTTACCTCCTGCTATGGATCATGTGCATAATGTATTCCATGTCTCTGCTTTGAGGAAATATCATCCCGATCCATCTCATGTGTTGGAGTTGGAACCTCTTCAGATTCAGAGTGATTTGACTTTCGAGGAAAGACCTCTCCGGATTGTTGATAGAAAGGATAAAGTTCTGAGGAACAAGACTATACCTTTGGTAAAGTTTATCTGGGGAAATCAGTCAGTTGAGGAGGCGACATGGGAGACTGAAGCTGATATGAGGAAATTTTATGCTTACCTCTTTGATGATATGGATGCTGAGCTTTAGAGGACTAAAGCTTTATAAGGAGGGAGGGATGTAAGATCCAAGGATCTTGAGTCATGGTAAGCATTATTTTTGAATTAAATAAAATTATTGACTGTGATATTTTATTATGATTCAAGTAAAATTTATTGAATGCTAATTAATTAGCTTATTGATTGTTAATTATTTGATTTGTGATTGGTTGTTAATTTATGGTAAATTAATTAGAGATTAATGGTTGATTATTGGTTGTTAATTTAGGATAAATTAATTAAATCCTTATTGGATATTAATTAAATCCTTATTGGATTTCGGTTAAGTGCTTGGTTATTTGTAAGTTAATTAAATTAATTAGTTAACTAGCTTATTGGATGTTAGTTTAACTCTTATTGGACTTTCACTTAAACTAAGGGATTATTGGGTTTTTAAAATTTGAATTATTGGGTTAATGGGTTAAACCTTTTTGAATTAATGGGTTAGAGGGTTAAAACCTTAAAAACCGAAATTTAAATAGGTAATTTCGGTTAGGGTAGAGTTTTGGCGATTTTGGCTTGGAGAAAAACTTTGGGCGACGGCTTGAAGAACTTAGGCGATTCTTGAAGAGTTCTTGAGGCGATTTTGGTGATTTCTCCATCTCTTTCCCTTTGGCGAATTATTCCTTGGTGTTTGGTAGCATCTTTCAAAGCCTTAGACGAATTTTTGGAAGGGTTTTTCTTATTGGTGTTCACAGTTCAAGGTGAGTGGGTTGTCTAATTGATTTCTATCTATTTGTTGGTGTTAATTGATGAGTTAGATGATATATTCGCTTGTTGGAAATCTTACTATGCTAAAACCGAATTTTGTAAGGTTGATTATATCATGAAAACCGAATTTTGTAAAGTTGATTATATGATGAAAACCGAATTTTGTAAGGTTGATTATATCATGAAAACCGAATTTTTCAAAGGTGATTATATGATGATTATTTAACCGAAAATTTGTATGAAATTTAAAGGTATTTTTATAGAAATTTTGGTAGCATTAAATCATTGAATTTTGAGTATGAAACTCTTGTTAGTTATAGTTAAACCGAAGTCAACTTTGGTAACATTAAGTCAATGATGTTTGTAGCATGAATGAAAACCGAAACCTTATTGATGGTAGCTAAACCAAAATAATCTTGATGATTGTTTATGGAAACCGAAAATTGTAATAAGGAATTTAAGGTATTCTCCTATGGAATTTAGGAAGCTTTAAACCAATGTTTTTGAGCATGATATTCATGTTAACTAAGGTTTAGAATTTTAGTAGATGATATGATATGTTAACCGTGGGTTATATGTAGAGATTTGTAAAATAAATTGTATGATTTCATGTTTTAGTTTTATGTTAATTTTTATGGATGCTTGTTAACTACAATGTTGAGAAATTGTTTGAGAAATTTGGGTGATAACCTAGTAAAGTTTGACTGAACTAATCAGCATGAAACCTAAGGACCACACTACATTATATGATTGTTAATATTATGTAATTGTGTGATTTTTAAATATTAGGAGTTTATGTGATTTTTGGAATATTATGTTGTTATGTAAATTGTGAACATTATGTGGTTACGAGATTTTTGAAAATTATGTGATTATGAGAATTTTGAATATTATGTGTTATGTGTTGGTTAGGACTAAGGCTAGGTGTAACTATGAACTCAAGGGGATAGTCCTTATGTGTTATGTTAAGGGTTTGAATTTCAGCCCTGTATTGTGATATGTGAGGAGGTTGATGTTCAGCCTGCCTATTATGATTATTGTGATGGGGGTTGATGTTCAGCCTGCCCGATATGATTTTTGTGATGACTATCCTAGAGTATAGTTGACACTTAGGAGTCCACCTTTGTGAAATATGTTCACCTATGTGAAATATGAAATAAGATGTGTCTGTTGTCCAGTAGGAACCTTTTGGGAGAACGGGTTTTTGACGCAAAGTGCCATGTCTTGGTCGGACAGGGGCCACCTCTTGATGTCATAACTCTTTTATGTGATGGGGTAATATAAGACGCAAAGTGCCATGTCTTGATCAGACAGGGGCCACCTCTTGATGTCATTACTCTTTATGTGACAGGGTGATATAAGACGCAAAGTGCCATGTCTTGATCAGACAGGGGCCACCTCTTGATGTCATCACTCTGATGTGTTATGGGGTGAGGGAGCAAAGTGCCACGTCGTGACCTGGCGGGGGCCACCTCTTGATTCTACTCACTATCCATGTTTATGTGTTGCATGCGGCTCCCAGTGCTTTGGCCAAGCCGGGTTAGACCATATTGGTCACTACTGAATATGCTGGACAACTAGGTTGCTTATGTGTTGGTGTGTTTAGTGGTTTAGAGTATAACTCTAGAACCTGAGTTTGTGAACCTAAGTTGTTATGTGTTTAGTTGGTTTAAAATATATGTGTTTAATTGGGTTAGAGTAAAACTCTAAAACCTGAGTTTGTGAACATGAGTTTGTTATATGCTAGTGTGTACATCTGACTGTCTATATGATTTCTGTTTCTTTATTTTGTTATATGTTGACATAATGTTCTTGTTAAAGATTTTTAAAATAATCTGCCTATATTTTTGAGTGTATGTTATGGATGGTCGATTTAGACTATCCACTCACTGGGCTGTGTAGCTCACCCCTCACTATTTTCAGGCATAGAGCAGGGGCGCATTTCATGAGTAACATTGGCGTGGATATTATGTCTGCTGCTTAAGAACTTTTATGCTAAAATTTTCTGGAGCCGGTTGTGGCTAAACCATATGATTTACATGAACTATGTGAACTATGTGATGTGAACCATGTGAACTATGTGAATTTGTGTTGCCAGATTGTGGCAGTTAACTGAGTTTGATTTTTGTGTCACCGCGGGCTTCAGCCTGGTTTCGGTGTTTGGTATGGGTTTATAAAATCGATTTTGTGATTTTGTTTTGAATTTCGGCTTGTTGTATATTCCGTGCAATCGGTTTTGATATACCCTGTAACTTGCATATGTCTAGTGCAAGTATTGCCTGGTGGCAGGTACCTTTATGGATTTTATGAATTTGAATCGGTTTTGATATAACTGTTGCCTTGCATATGTCTAGTGCAAGGATTGCGTGGTGGCAGGTACCCTTATGAGATTTGAGTTTTGTGAATTTGTGTGTATGAATTTATGAAATTTTTCAGATCGTGTTTTCTTGAACTCGGTTTTACCTAGCATATGATCGATCTTATATGAAACATCCTGTATCATTTGTGAATTGTGCCATTTGTTTGGGGTTAAGAATGTGGGATGTTACAAAATGGCAATGGTAACGCATCTCTATGCTTTCAATCTTAAGTTGATCATATGTTCATACTATTCGATCCTCATGAAACCCTAGAAAAGTTTTATTTGCGCATGCTATTAGGGTTTCGCCCCCCCTTTTTAGGGACTTTCACCATTGCCACCACACACTTTCTAAAGATAAGTGGATGTGTCCAACGAGGATGGGAAACAGTTCACAACTCTACTGATCGATAGCTTAGTGAGGGCAACGCGTTAGAAGGCTACTAGACTTGATATTTTTAATTGAGGGTTTTTGTTTAAGGTCTCATCAGTTTTATCTTATGTCTAACAATATAGGCATGCAATCCTATAGTGATAACATAACGATAAAACATCACAGGCATGCTTTAGCAGATAATGAAAGCGATAAAAGGATGATGTGATCATTGTGTTGGGAAACCCCGGGGACATTTTATAATTTTTCAGAGTTATAGACATACATACATACATTGCACAGCGGAAGAATGTCCCCAAAACGGGCTGGTCCCAAAAACCCAGTGAAGATCGCAAGCAAGAGAGTCGACACGATGAGTCAGGAAATACCTTAGAGCAAGATGAGGTCGATGTCGTGATAGGCGACCAAGTGTGCGCCCTCTGCAGTTTCACACACATGGATGCCTCGAGTTCTCTTCTTCCACGCCCGGTGCTAGCCTCGGGAAGAAGATCCAAGCCTTAGGGAGATGCTCCACTTCACTTGTGCCACCAAGAGGAAAGGATGCGCTAAGAGAAAAAGGAACCAAGCCAAGCCACCAAGCACCAAAGCTCCTAGCGCCAAGAGGAAAGGTGGGAGAAGCTTGCGGCTATGGAAGAAGGAAGAGGAAGTTCCGCCTTTGCTCCTAGCTCTCGCCCCTCTTCTTGTGTTCACGCCTCCTAGGATCAATCATCATGAGAGGGGGCGGCTAGGGTCACATATATATAGGGCAAGAGGCGGTTAAGGGAAGGGCCAAGATCATGACAAGTGTAGGGCTAGGATGAGGAGGTTTGAGACAAGGAAAGTTTCCAAGACTTTAGCATAAACTTCATTCAACCTATCCATAATTGCCCAAGTACCATATCAGCCCAAGACATGGCTTAGAGGCATTCATACCATCAAGGGAGAAGGGCTAGAAGCCAATTGCTTCCTTAATGAAGCAATTTTTCCACCCAAACCCCATTATACCCCTTTGGCGCCAATGAGGTTAGTCTTCTCCCCATTATACCCTTTTAGCCTCTTATCTCTTCATGAGAACTTGTTATTGGGCCTCATTGGATAATGAGCTACCCCAAACTCCATTACATGGGTTGATTAAGCACTTGGATCCAATCCAATGCAACCTAATCCACATGTGACCAATCATGGTCAAAAATGGTTCAACCTACCAAAAATGAAGTTTGGCTCCAATAACATTCTTCCATATCATTAGGCCCATTGGCGCTGATGAAATCTCCCAATTAGATCTGAGTTATCCAATACCTCGATCATATGGCTTCCCGATCAATACGAGAACTCAAGTATCAAGGTGTGCGACCCTGTAGGTTCCTCTGACGCTGGCAGTGTTGACCAAAAGTCACCACAAGCAGTGAGTGGCACCTAGCAGTGCATCGCTGCTACCCAAGTCATTGGAATGGATATCGACATCGACATCCCCATCATCGCAACTAGGTACAAATGTATTACAGTCTCTTTGCCGAACTGATATCCGATTGGACAAGCGTGTCACCACTTGTTTTCACCCAATCACATGGCTATGACTAAAATAGGTTCTCACCTGGGTATGGCCATACACTCTCAGTCATAGAACCATAGAGGAGCTCCATGGATATCATACTTCCTTAAGGAAGGCGCAAATCCTTTGTCTGTCCATTGACCTTCTCATATGGGTCGTGACATGCTCAATAACAACTATTATGACCTCCCAACTATGGCGAGGTGTTAGGTTGTATCAAAGCAAGTCCCTAACCATATAGAATGATCAATGACCTCAAGTCAAGGGATCAATGCATCTCCTGTCACTTGTGAGGATAACTCATGACAATAAGTCATAGCCTCAAAGCGGGTCTATCCAGTTTATCCTCCAATGATATACCCATGTGTCTGCGTTAGCACCACGTGCCTAACCAGCCCACATACCAGTCTCACTGTTGGGGTATGCCCTTAAGGCTAATGTTTGAGGCCTATGGGAATGTAACAAGTATCATGTAATAAACTCTATGTGTTTATAAAGGCATGGTTGTTATTCAGTTAGCTACATTGTCTGCTGCAATATATGTTCTTCTGAATAATGTCTCAAAGCTGTTCAGCTGGGCTGACATGCTATTATGTCCTTAGTCGATATATCTTGGTAAACATGAGACAGCCTCGATATGGTTAAGACTAATATGTGTTCTAATCTTATAGGATGCTTCGAGCATGGAATAAGATGTAGACTCATGGGTACATGGGATGTACTGGACAGACCCTACTAGGATGTTCAATTGTTTGTCACAATGTGAATATTCCTTGATTAAGACAAGTGGCACATTTCCTCTGACTTGAGATCACTTGTGTTTTCTAAATGATGATCGTCATTGTTTTGAGGTAGTTCAATATCATTTGAAACATAATGATTATAGACTATCTTGGATGGTGAGCTTGAATCAGGTTAGAGCACTAGTGATAGACATAGGATTGCCGTCTCCTTGTTTAAGGAGTGTGATGTTCTAAAGGGGCCCCCTGGATGAGATGATTGAGAGAGTGTATGGCCATACCCAGGTGACAGTGCTCATCTGTTCTAATCATGCTCATCATATTGGAGTTACGAGCTTGACAGGCTTGTCCAATAAGAACATCCAGTGGCAAAGGAAACATGTATGCTTTGTGAATTGATTCACACTTGTGCTGTTTTTGGGTGAAGTCTTGGAAGACTCTTTCCTTGATATCGGGAGACAGTGATGTGTTGCTAGATACCCCTCACTGGTTGTGATAATGTAAATTATCGTTACCGATGTTTTAAGGAAACCCTCAGGGTCGCACAATTGATGATATGGCTTACTTAAGTCAGATCGTGTGGACTGAATTGTTTCGGGTTCAGTTTAAAGGGATTTAATCTCTGATTGTGAGTGAGATCTGGTCTGATCATGTTTGATTGATTAGGGCTTGAGATCGGTAAGCTTCGATCGAGAGAAGAGATGCTAGATCGGTCAGATCAGGAGCATCATAGAGATCAACGGCTAGATCTGGAACCTTAGGGTTTTAATATGATCTAGGCCATGTCGTTTGGTTTATTTGGTAATTGAACCAAAATTAAATTAAACCAAAATGGTTCAAGCATTGGCGACAAGTTCACTTGGCGTGAACATGTTGGGCGGTTAGTGGTGCTATTTTTAGCAAACATGATCTCCACTTGGAGATACTCACGTTCGAAAGAGAGTGCTCTCTCTATTCTCGCCACTTGAACGCATTCCTCTAGTTTTTTTTCCGTGGGTGACGACGCCTTGGATTTGGAGGAGAAATCGGCAAAGAAAAGATCTCTTCATCCCTTTCTCATTTTCGATCAAAGACTTCTTTGGATCTTGCTAGCACAAGGATCGCAAAGAGGAGTAGGCGACATCAACTGTGTGCGTCACCTCTGGAGAAGATCTGCTTTGATCTTTGCTTCCTAGGCGCCATTCGAAATGGCTATGGTATGAGTTTTATCTCTTACATGCAATCGTTTCCATTTGGTTGATCATATCACATGAACCGATTCTTGAAACCCTAATCCGCTGCCCAAAAATTTTATGCGCCACTGCCTAGGGTTTTCGCTCCCCCTAGAAGGGGACCCCCCTTAGTTTAAGGGGTACTTTCAATTGGTATCAGAGCCTGATGTTTCATGCTTGTTTATGATTGCCATGATATGTCATATGATCCATGTATGCGCATTATAATAGATCTATAGGTTACATGCGATTATCTAAGTTAGCGAAAATTCATGATTTGTATTGATGTTATTTTCTCCATTGCGCATGTTGTTGTTGGCGCATGTTTTTGTAAGTTTTTCTAAAACCTTGATCACATGCGCGTTTCACCTTAGATCTAATGCTCCTACATTAAACCCTTAGATGGGTTATTAGGGTTGAAGTCACCCCCTAGGTTAGATCCAAACATGTCTGATCAGACTATCTGACAGCCTGAATGGGTCGACCAGTTAGCACCTTGGCGCATGCCTGTGGTGGCTATAGGTCGACTGCAGACAGGTGTGTAGCGATGTCTGATTGAGACAACTGATGAACGCACCTGAGTTAGGCCCGGGGTCACGCCCGCTTGCCAGACCTCAGTGTGGTCGTTCAGCCTTGGTGCATGCATGGTTGACCTTTTGGTCGACTCAAGTCAGTTAGGACTTGGTGCATGCTAGGGCAGTGGATCTGACTAGGTTGGATGAGTGGATCCCTAGTAATGGACCATTGTAAGGTTGTGGGGCAAATAAGGAAAAATTAAAAAAAAAAATCGATCCCAAGGGGTTTTTTAAAAATTTATTTTTCCTGACTGGATCACATGATGGTTGTTGCATCTGCTTGTTTATTTAGTCTTATGTGGGCTGCCCGTTTTTAATGTGTGCTGTGCTGGGGCCTGCGTGCCTGGATTATATGTTGTAAATTAATTTTCTTTATGTGATCTGCGTATCACAATTTTAATTAATTTATAATGTGAAAGTGACCTGCGTGTCACTCTTGTCTAGATAGTTAAATTTGTAATTTAATTAGACAAGAGCACAGAGCACACTTGGCAGAGGCGCATGCAGCAGTGGCTAGACCAGGTGGGAGGTCCAGGGTTCGACTCTGGGACCAGGGGCAAATTCCTGGTGGGCGCACCAGAGCTGCAGTTGGCGCTTGGGCTCAGGTTTGGGCCAGATGAGCAGCTAAAGACCCATAAAGAGCAAGTGTAGACTTAAGTTAGGTTAAGGTCTCACTAGGGCTATGGGCTTTTACCACAAAAGACACATGCTTTCTTTTATTGCTTTATATTAGAATTGAAGGAACCCCTAACTAAGGGGGAAGAAACCCTAAGCATGCTCATCTATCATGCATAGCGGAAAGAGGGCTTCAAGTCAAGATCGGATATGAAACAATATGATCAACTTGAAACTAGAAATCATACCAATGCCATGGACTTGGATCTCGGCTTGGAAGAAGAGATCAAGATAGGTCTCCTCCAAAGTGTGCCACACACAAGATGAAGTTGGCTCACTCCTTGGGGTCGCTTGTGCTAGCAAGTCACTCAAGGAATCTTCACTTGTCGAATGGAAGGGATGATGAACTTCCTTGTTGCCGAGAGTTCCTCTTTGCCCAAGCTCTCCTTCTCGTCGTCAACCACACCTCAACCAATGTCCAAGGCGTTGATGAGAAGAGTTCCAACGCATAAGCGTTTTTGGCGTTAAGTGAAACCGGCCCCCTTTGATGACTTTCCATAAATGGAAGCTCATCAAAGCATGCGCTCAAGCCATAACCCAAACGCATTTGAGCATTGAACCATGCGTTCACAATTGTGAACCGGTTCAAGCTAAACCGTTCGATTCAACTTTGGTTCATGAACCAAACCGAAATGGCTCAAGCCATGTGGTCTAGACCATATTGAACCCCAAGGCTCATGATCTAACCATTCATCACCTGATGCCCCTGATCTTTCCGATCTAGCATCATCTCTCTTGATCGAAGCTTACCGATCTCAAGCCTTAATCAATCAAACATGATCAGACCAGATCTCACTTACAATCAGAGATAAAATCCCTTTAATCTGAACTCAAAGAATCCAGTCCATTCGATCTGACTCAAGTAAGCCATATCATCAAATTGTGCGACCCTGAGGGTTTCCTCTAAATGTCGGTAACGATAACTTACGTTATCACGATCAGTGAGGGGTATCTAGCAACACATCACTGTCTCCCGATATAAAGGAAAGAGTCTTCCAAGACTACTCCCAAACCATTGCACAAGTGTGACTCCATTCACAAGGCATACATGTGTCCTTTGCCACTGGATGTTCTTATTGGACAAGCGGGTCAAGCTTGTAACTCCAATACGATGAGCATGATTAGATCAGATGCACATTGTCATCTGGGCATGGCCATACACTATCTCAATCATCTCATATAGGGGGCCCATTAGAACATCACACTCCTTAAACAAGGAGACGGCAATCCTATGTCTATCACTAGTGCTCTAACCTGATTCAAGCTCACCATCCAAGATAGTCTATAATCATTATGTTTCAAATGATATTGAACTACCTCAAAACAATGACAATCATCATTTAGAAACACAAGTGATCTCAAGTCAAAGGACATGTGCCACTTAGTGCTCACAAGGATCATTCACATTGTGACAAGCAATGGAATATCCGAGTAGGGTCTGTCCAGTACATCCAATGTACCCATGAGTCTACATCTTATTCCATGCTCGAAGCATCCTATAAGATTAGCACTCATATTAGTCTCAATCATATCAAGGCTGTCTCATGTTCACCAAGATATCTCGACTAAGGACATATAGCCTGTCAGCCTAGCTGAACAGCTTTGAGACATTATTCAGAAGTACACTTATTACAGCAGACAAGGTAACAACCTGAATAATAACCATGCCTTTTATAAACACAAGAGTTTATTACATGATACTTATACAATCCCAAAGGCCTCAAACATTAGCCTTAAGGGCATACCCCAACAATCTCCCACTTGCACTTAATCTAATGGTTGAGAAATCTCAAACCCATATTATTACAGTGCTTCTCATGCTTCTGCTGCGCCAGAGGCTTGGTAAGCGGGTCTGCCAGATTCTCATCTGTATGAACCTTGCAAATCTTGATCTCGCCACGATCAATGATCTCCCGGATCAAGTGAAAACGTCTTTGTATGTGCTTGGACTTCTGGTGTGACCGCGGTTCCTTTGCTTGTGCTATAGCTCCAGTGTTATCACAGAAGATAACCAAAGGATCTGCACTCGAAGGAACGACACCAAGTTCTCTCACGAACTTACGAATCCACACTGCCTCCTTGGATGCTTCCGAGGCTGCAACATACTCGGCTTCTGTTGTGGAATCAGCAACAGTTGACTGTTTGAAACTTTTCCACACCACAGCACCTCCATTCAAGCTAAAAACATAGCCTGATTGCGATCGGAAATCATCCTGGTCCGACTGGAACGAAGCGTCAGTATATCCCTCTATACTGAGTTCTTCCTGACCACCATATATCAAGAACATATCTTTGGTCCTCCGCAGATATTTTAAGATGTTCTTGACCGCAATCCAGTGCGCCAAACCTGGATTACTTTGGAATCGACTGGTCACGCTTAACCCGTAAGCGACGTCTGGGCGAGTACACAACATCGCATACATAATGGACCCAATAGCCGAAGCATAAGGCGTATTGTCCATTTCATCTTTCTCAGTCTGTGTTTGTGGACACTGACTCTTCGAAAGATTCAGACCATGTCTGACTGGAAGATATCCACGTTTAGAATTCTCTAAATGGAATCTCTCCAGGACCTTATCGATGTAGGTACTCTGGCACAACCCGAGAAGCCTCTTAGATCTATCCCGGTAGATCTTCACACCTAATACATAGGCTGCTTCTCCTAGATCTTTCATCTGAAAACATTTTCCTAACCATGCCTTAACAGCATGCAGTTCAGGAATATCGTTTCCAATGATCAAGATATCATCGACGTAGAGGATTAGGAATGTAATCACGCTCCCACTAAACCTCTTATATACACACGGGTCATCTTCGTTCTTGATGAAACCAAACTCAGAGATTGATTCATCAAAACGAATATTCCAGCTTCTTGATGCTTGCTTCAATCCATAAATGGATTTCTTTAACTTGCATATTTTATGACGATCTGATGGATTAGTGAAACCCTCAGGTTGTGTCATATACACATCCTCATCCAGATTTCCATTGAGGAAAGCTGTCTTCACATCCATCTGCCAGATCTCATAATCGTAATATGCAGCTATCGCGAAAAGAATCCGAATAGACTTAAACATGGCTACTGGTGAGAAAGTTTCATCATAATCTATCCCGTAGATTTGTTTGAAACCTTTCGCAACTAGCCTGCCTTTATAGGTAACCACGTTACCATCCATGTCAATCTTCTTCTTGAAGATCCATTTACAGCCTATAGGGATTACTCCCGGAGGCGGATCAACCAAATCCCAGACTTGGTTATCTGACATGGAGTCCATCTCGGCTCGCATAGCTTCAAGCCATCTAGCTGACTCCGGTCCACTGACCGCATCCGCATAAGTTAGGGGTTCATCATTATCCATGATGTAGACTCCGTCATAGCGCTCAGGCTGTCGACGGATCCTACCCGATCTTCGCGGTTCCCGTGATATCTGAGCCTCAGGTTGTTCAATAACCTGATCTACTGGCTCAGGCACATCCAACTGTGCTTGACTACTTTGTCCTTCCTCTGGATTTTCATCCAGCTTTATTTCTCTCCCACTGGCCTCTTGCAGAAGAAACTCCTTCTCAAGAAATATGGCCGTCCGAGCAACAAAAACCTTGTTCTCTTTGGGATCGTAGAAATAATAACCCTTAGTTTCCTTAGGGTAACCGACAAAGATGCATTTGTCAGATCTGCTCTCTAGTTTCCCAGAGGCGAGCTTTTTGACATAAGCCTCGCAACCCCAGATCCTGATAAATGTCAAGCTAGGCTGTTTCCCATACCATAACTCATATGGCGTCTTTAAAACTGCCTTGGATGGCACTCGGTTTAGTACCTTTGCAGCTGTTTCCAGTGCAAAACCCCAAAAGGAATATGGAAGAGTAGCCTGACTCATCATAGAACGAACCATATCAAGTAGCGTTCTATTTCTCCTCTCGGACACACCATTCCATTGCGGTGTTCCTGGCGGAGTGAGCTGTGAGATAATCCCACACTCCTTCAGATAGTCAGTAAACGCATGACTCAGGTATTCACCACCTCGATCAGAACGAAGTGCCTTGATATTTCGGCCTAACTGATTCTGTACTTCATTCTTGAACTCTTTGAACTTGTCAAAAGATTCATTTTTATGTCTCATTAAATAGACATACCCATACCTACTGAAATCATCAGTGAAGGTAATGAAGTACTGATAGCCACCTCTGGCATGTTTACTGAAAGGCCCACACACATCACTGTGTATAAGGTCCAGTAAACCTGAAGTCCTTTGACCTTTGTGAGGAAAAGGAGACTTCGTCATTTTACCCATTAAACAAGCTTTGCATGTCTCAATCTCCTCATAGGAGAATGATCCCAGCAGTCCATGTTCATGCAACCGCTTAATGCGCTTCTCGTTTATATGGCCTAAACGACTATGCCATAGCAAGGTGCTGTCATCAGCATACTTGGCTTTCTTATTATCAATGTTTTGTATAGAATTTTCCATGTCCAACATGTATAACCCATTGTTAATTGAACCAGTTGCATACACAATATTATCATAAGTTAAAACACACTTTGAAATCTTGCATTCAAAGGCAAATCCTTTCCTGACAAGAGCAGGAATGGAGATAATATTCTTGGTAATACTGGGTACAAAATAACAATTGTTTAATTCTAATACAATGCCAGATGGTAAAGTAATGAAATAGTCTCCTACAGCAACAGCAGCAACCCGTGCCCCGTTTCCAACTCGTAGGTCTACCTCATGCTGTCCCACCTGCCTTCTTCTCTTGAGTTCCTGCACATTTGAACAAATGTGAACTCCACATGCAGTGTCTAACACCCATGATATAGAAGAAGATGAAACCATGACTTCCGTCACGTATATACCTGAGCCAGAAGCAATGCTTCCCCTCTTATCTCCTTGGAGCGCTTTACAGTCCTTTTTCCAGTGACCCAGCTGGCCACAGTGGAAACACCTGTTGTCCTTCGACCGCTTCACCTTCTGTTTCAGGGCCTTACTGTAATTCTTGACAGGGGCCTTGCCCTTCTTCCCCTTCTTCTTGTTCCTGGAAGGAACCATCAAGACAGAGGTTGAAGGCTTACCCTTCAGAGTTTCCTCAGTTGTCAAGAGCATATTCAGCAGCTCTGCCGGCGTACAATCGATCTTGTTCATATTAAAGTTAATAATGAACGCATCGAAAGAAGGCGGGAGAGACTGCAGAATAATATCCACAGCAAGCTCCTGGTTGATGGTATGCCCCAGTTTCTCCAGAGCCTCCTTGTGCCCAATCATCTTGAGCACGTGAGCTCCCACTGGGCTCCCCTCAGCCAGTTTGCTCTGAAAGAAGAGCTTCGTCAGATTATAGCGTTCAGTCCTCGCCTGTGCAGCATACAGCATTTTGAGGTTTGCTATAATCTCTATAGCTGACATATCCTCATGCTGACGCTGCAGCGGTGGCGTCATAGACGCTAGCATCAGGCAAGCGACATCAATGCTATCATTGACGTGCTTTTCGTAGGCTTCCCGAACCGCCCTTGCGGCGTTCGGAGCGGGCTGCGGCGGTATCGCCGTCTCGAGGACATACAGTTTCCTCTCTGCCTTAAGAACAATCTTAAGGTGTCCGAACCAGTCAGAGAAGTTCGGCCCAGCAAACTTCTCCCTTTCCAGTAGGGATCGCACATTGAAGCTCATGGTGTTCGTTGCTGCAGGAATCTACAACAAGCAAGAACAGCAAGGTTAGTATCAATGTTTCAGAATCAATCCAGGACTTAAGAAAGATTCTTTTCTCACTATTTTGTCTGACTGAAAAATCCAGTAAACAGTCCGAAAGAGTAACACTCTTTTAGTGAGATGGGATCCAGATTTCATACTTGGTCTCCGCGTCCCGCTCAGGCGAGATAAGATGCACAGAGATGACAAGTACTAATTTCTGGTAGGCTGTGCCAGCCAATCGCCAACCCGTGCGATTCCCCTTCATCTTGGCAATCCAGCAGACTGTGCCAACTGAGTTGGTACAACACAGTCTCTGATCCCAGAGATGGCTGCCTCCATGTGCTACCATATGCGCCACATATGTAGCCAACATGGTCAAGCTGACCTGACCTACTCCCTGGACCACCACGTGCTATGCTGAGCAACGAGAGGGGATAAATCCCAACTCTGTAACACGCAGGTGAAATCCAGCACCGTCTGAAGATAGGTGGACGTGCCCACTGAGTGGGTTCAACACGGCTCCAACGATAATCAGAAAGGTGAGGTTTCGCGTCAGAAGGCTTACGAGCTTGATATGTTAGCGTTGGATTTTATCGGTCTTTTATCTTCTTAACTATCATACAAGTCCTATGGTGATAGCAGAAGATAAACTTAAACATGCAATTCTAATTATAAGCAATAAGAAGAAAGCATGATCTTATGTGGTAAAAGCCCATGAACCCTAGTAAGACCTTAATTTACTTAAGTCTTCACTTGAGCTCCTTGCATCTCATCTGGTCCAACCCAGTGCCCTAGCGCCAAGAGCACCTCAGGTGCACCACCAGATGAATGCCCCTCTTGGATGTGTGCACTTGTCTAATCAAAGTACATTTGATCTATCTAGACAAGGTTGACTCGCAGGTCAACTACATATTATAAATTAAGTACAATGTGATTCGCAGATCACAAATTAATTTACAACTTATCCAGGCACGCAGGCCCCAGCACAGCACACAATAGGGCAACCCACATAAGACTAAATAAACAAGCATATGATTCAATCAACATGTGATCCATTCAAGAAATTAAATTTTGGAAAAACCCATGGCATCAATTTAATTTCCTTATGAGCCCTACAACCTTACAATGGTCCATTGATGGGGATCCACTCATCCATCTAGCTAGATCCTTTGCCCTTGCATGCACCGAGTCCTAACTGACCCGAGTTGACCTAATGGTCAACCATGCATGCCCCAAGGGCTGAACCACCCCATGAGTTTTGGCAAGCGGGTGTGACCCCGGGCCTAACTCAAGTGTGTTCAGTAGTTGTCTCAACCAGACCTCGCTACACGCCCTAGATGCAGTCAACCTATAGCCACCTTGTGCTTGCGCATAGGTGCTATTGGGTCAACCCATCTGAGCTGTCAGATGGTCTGATCAGACTTGGATCCAACCTAGTGGTGACTTCAACCTCATCAACCCATCTAAGGGTTTAATGTAGTGGCACCTTAGATCTAATGAAGCGCGCAAGAGGTAAGTTTTAGAAAACTTTTATAACATGCGCAATGTTACAAACAAACAACATGCTTGATAACCCTTAGATCTAAGGGGGTCCCCTTCAAGGGGGAGCGCATACTTTAGGAGGTCCCCTTCAAGGGGGAGCGCATACTTCAGGAACATATGATACAAGCGCAACATCATGAACATATAAGCGCAACATCATGAACATATGATACAAGCGCAACATCATGAACATATAAGCGCAACATCATGAACATATGATACAAGCGCAACATCATGAACATATAAGCGCAACATCATGAACACAAAGCATGCCTCAAGGAAACAGTAAGCGCAACATCATGTATGGATCACCAATACTTAAAGCAATCATATCGATCATATCATGAGCCTAGCTCTGATACCAATTGAAGGAACCCCTAACTAAGGGGGAAGAAACCCTAAGCATGCTCATCTATCATGCATAGCGGAAAGAGGGCTTCAAGTCAAGATCGGATATGAAACAATATGATCAACTTGAAACTAGAAATCATACCAATGCCATGGACTTGGATCTCGGCTTGGAAGAAGAGATCAAGATAGGTCTCCTCCAAAGTGTGCCACACACAAGATGAAGTTGGCTCACTCCTTGGGGTCGCTTGTGCTAGCAAGTCACTCAAGGAATCTTCACTTGTCGAATGGAAGGGATGATGAACTTCCTTGTTGCCGAGAGTTCCTCTTTGCCCAAGCTCTCCTTCTCGTCGTCAACCACACCTCAACCAATGTCCAAGGCGTTGATGAGAAGAGTTCCAACGCATAAGCGTTTTTGGCGTTAAGTGAAACCGGCCCCCTTTGATGACTTTCCATAAATGGAAGCTCATCAAAGCATGCGCTCAAGCCATAACCCAAACGCATTTGAGCATTGAACCATGCGTTCACAATTGTGAACCGGTTCAAGCTAAACCGTTCGATTCAACTTTGGTTCATGAACCAAACCGAAATGGCTCAAGCCATGTGGTCTAGACCATATTGAACCCCAAGGCTCATGATCTAACCATTCATCACCTGATGCCCCTGATCTTTCCGATCTAGCATCATCTCTCTTGATCGAAGCTTACCGATCTCAAGCCTTAATCAATCAAACATGATCAGACCAGATCTCACTTACAATCAGAGATAAAATCCCTTTAATCTGAACTCAAAGAATCCAGTCCATTCGATCTGACTCAAGTAAGCCATATCATCAAATTGTGCGACCCTGAGGGTTTCCTCTAAATGTCGGTAACGATAACTTACGTTATCACGATCAGTGAGGGGTATCTAGCAACACATCACTGTCTCCCGATATAAAGGAAAGAGTCTTCCAAGACTACTCCCAAACCATTGCACAAGTGTGACTCCATTCACAAGGCATACATGTGTCCTTTGCCACTGGATGTTCTTATTGGACAAGCGGGTCAAGCTTGTAACTCCAATACGATGAGCATGATTAGATCAGATGCACATTGTCATCTGGGCATGGCCATACACTATCTCAATCATCTCATATAGGGGGCCCATTAGAACATCACACTCCTTAAACAAGGAGACGGCAATCCTATGTCTATCACTAGTGCTCTAACCTGATTCAAGCTCACCATCCAAGATAGTCTATAATCATTATGTTTCAAATGATATTGAACTACCTCAAAACAATGACAATCATCATTTAGAAACACAAGTGATCTCAAGTCAAAGGACATGTGCCACTTAGTGCTCACAAGGATCATTCACATTGTGACAAGCAATGGAATATCCGAGTAGGGTCTGTCCAGTACATCCAATGTACCCATGAGTCTACATCTTATTCCATGCTCGAAGCATCCTATAAGATTAGCACTCATATTAGTCTCAATCATATCAAGGCTGTCTCATGTTCACCAAGATATCTCGACTAAGGACATATAGCCTGTCAGCCTAGCTGAACAGCTTTGAGACATTATTCAGAAGTACACTTATTACAGCAGACAAGGTAACAACCTGAATAATAACCATGCCTTTTATAAACACAAGAGTTTATTACATGATACTTATACAATCCCAAAGGCCTCAAACATTAGCCTTAAGGGCATACCCCAACAAGAATTGCATGAGTAAATTTATCTTCTGCTATCACCATAGGAATTGCATGATAGGCAAGAAGATAAAAGACCGTTAAAATCCAACGATTAAATATCAAGCTCGTAAGCCTTCTGACGCGAAACCTCACTGTTCTGATTATCGTTGGAGCCGTGTTGTACCCACTCAGTGGGCACGTCCATCTATCTTCAGACGGTGCGGGATTACACCTGTGTGTTACAGAGCAGGGATTTATCCCTTCTCGTTGCTCAGCATAGCACATGGTGGTCCAGGGAGTAGGTCGGGTCAGCTTGACCGTGTAGGCTACATATGTGGCGCATATGGTAGCACATGGAGGCAGCCATCTGTGGGGTCAGAGATTGTGTTGTACCAACTCAGTTGGCACAGTCTGCTGGACTGCCCAGATGAAGGGGAATCGCACGGGTTGGCGATCGGCAGGGACTGCCTACCAGAAACTAGTGCTTGTACTCTCTGTGCATCTTATCTCGCCTGAGCGGGACGCGGAGACCAAGTATGAAATCTGGATCCCATCTCACTAAAAGAGTTCTACTCTTTCGGGCTGTTTTGCTGGATTTTTCACGCCTGATAAAATAGTGAGAAAAAGAATCTTTCTTAAGTCCTGATTGATTCTTATACATTGATACTGACCATGCTGTTCTTGCATTGTTGTAGATACCTGCAGCAACGAACACCATGAACTTCAATGTGCGATCCCTACTGGAAAGAGAGAAGTTTGCTGGGCCGAACTTCTCTGACTGGTTTGGACACCTTAAGATCGTTCTTAAGGCAGAGAGGAAACTGTATGTCCTCGAGACGGCGATACCGCCGCAGCCCGCTCCGAACGCCGCAAGGGCGGTTCGGGAAGCCTATGAAAAGCACGTCAATGATAGCATTGATGTCGCTTGCCTGATGTTAGCGTCTATGACGCCACCGCTGCAGCGTCAGCATGAGGACATGTCGGCTAGAGACATGATTACAAACCTCAAGATGTTGTATGCTGCACAGGCGAGGACTGAACGCTATAATTTGACGAAGCTCTTCTTTCAGAGCAAACTGGCTGAAGGGAGCCCAGTGGGAGCTCACGTGCTCAAGATGATTGGGCACAAGGAGGCTCTAGAGAAACTGGGGCATACCATCAACCAGGAGCTTGCTGTGGACATTATTCTGCAGTCTCTCCCGCCATCATTCGACGCGTTCATTATTAATTTTAATATGAACAAAATCGATTGTACTCCGGCAGAGCTGCTGAATATGCTCTTGACCACTGAGGAAACTCTGAAGGGTAAGCCTTCAACCTCTGTCTTGATGGTTCCTTCCAGGAACAAGAAGAAGGGGAAGAAGGGCAAGGCCCCGGTCAAGAATTATAGCAAGGCTCTGAAGCAGAAGGTGAAGCGGTCTAAGGAATACAGGTGTTTCCACTGTGGCCAGCTGGGTCACTGGAAAAAGGACTGTAAAGCGCTCCAAGGAGATAAGAGGGGAAGCTTTGCTTCTGGCTCAGGTATATTCGTGACTGAGGTCATGTATTCTTCTTCTGTATCATGGGTGTTGGACACTGCATGTGGAGTTCACATTTGTTCAAATGTGCAGGAACTCAAGAGAAGAAGGCAGGTGGGACAGCATGAGGTGGACCTACGCGTTGGAAACGGGGCACGGGTTGCTGCTGTTGCTGTAGGAGACTACTTCATTACTTTACCATCTGGAATTGTATTGGAACTAAACAGTTGTTATTTTGTTCCCAGTATAACTAAAAATATTATCTCCATTCCTGCTCTTGTCAGGAAGGGGTTTTCCTTTGAATGCAATATTTCAAAGTGTGTTTTGTCATATGATAATATTGTTTATGCAACTGGTTCAATTAATAATGGGTTATTCATGTTGGACATGGAAAGTTCTATACAGAATGTTGATATTAAGAAAGCCAAGTATGCTGATGACAGCACCTTGCTATGGCATAGTCGTTTAGGCCATATTAACGAGAAACGCATTAAGCGGTTGCATGATCATGGACTGCTGGGATCATTCTCCTATAAGGAGATTGATACATGCAAAGCTTGTTTGATGGGTAAAATGACGAAGTCACCTTTTCCTAATAAAGGTCAAAGGGCTTCAGGTTTACTTGACCTCATACACAGTGATGTGTGTGGGCCATTTAGTAAACATGCCAGAGGTGGCTATCAGTACTTCATTACATTTACTGATGATTTCAGTAGATATGGGTATGTCTATCTGATGAGACATAAGAGTGAATCTTTTGACAAGTTCAAAGAGTTCAAGAATGAAGTACAAAATCAGCTAGGCCGTAATATCAAGGCACTTCGCTCAGATCGAGGTGGTGAATACCTAAGTCATGCATTTACTGACTATCTAAAGGAGTGTGGGATTATCTCACAGCTCACTCCACCAGGAACACCACAATGGAATGGTGTGTCCGAGAGGAGAAATAGAACGTTACTTGATATGGTTCGTTCTATGATGAGTCAGGCTACTCTTCCATACTCCTTTTGGGGTTTTGCGCTGGAAACAGCTGCAAAGGTACTAAACCGAGTGCCATCCAAGGCAGTTTCAAAGACGCCATATGAGTTATGGTATGGGAAACAGCCGAGCTTGACATTTATCAGGATCTGGGGTTGCGAGGCTTATGTTAAAAAGCTCGCCTCTGGGAAACTAGAGAGCAGATCTGACAAATGTATCTTTGTCGGTTACCCTAAGGAAACTAAGGGTTATTATTTCTTCGATCCCAATGAGAACAAGGTTTTTGTTGCTCGGACGGCCATATTTCTTGAGAAGGAGTTTCTTCTGCAAGAGGCCAGTGGGAGAGAAATAAAGCTGGATGAGAATCCAGAAGAAGGACAAAGTGATCAAGCACAGTTGGATGAGCCTGAGCCGGTAGAACAGGTTATTGAACAACCTGAGGCTCAGACATCACGGGAACCGCGAAGATCGGGTAGGATTCGTCGACAGCCTGAGCGCTATGACGGAGTCTACATCATTGACAATGATGAACCCCTTACTTATGCGGATGCGGTTAGTGGACCAGAGTCAGCGAGATGGCTTGAGGCTATGCGCGCCGAGATGGACTCCATGTCAGATAACCAAGTCTGGGATTTGGTTGATCCGCCTCCGGGAGTTATCCCTATAGGCTGTAAATGGATCTTCAAGAAGAAGATTGACATGGATGGTAACGTAGTTACCTATAAAGGCAGGCTAGTTGCGAAAGGTTTCAAACAAATCTACGGGATAGATTATGATGAAACTTTCTCACCTGTAGCCATGTTTAAGTCTATTCGGATTCTTTTCGCGATAGCTGCATATTATGATTATGAGATTTGGCAGATGGATGTGAAAACAGCTTTCCTTAATGGAAATCTGGATGAGGATGTGTATATGACACAACCAGAAGGTTTCACTAATCCAGCAGATCGTCATAAAATATGCAAGTTAAAGAAGTCCATTTATGGACTTAAACAAGCATCAAGAAGCTGGAATATTCGTTTTGATGAATCAGTTACTGAATTTGGTTTCATCAAGAACGAGGATGACCCGTGTGTATATAAGAGGTTTAGTGGGAGCGTGATTACTTTCCTAGTCCTCTACGTCGATGATATCTTGATCATTGGAAACGACATTCCTGAAATGCATGCTGTTAAGGCATGGCTGAGGAAATGTTTCCAGATGAAAGATCTAGGAGAAGCAGCCTATGTGTTAGGTGTGAAGATCTACAGGGATAGATCTAAGAGGCTTCTCGGGCTGTGCCAGAGTACTTACATCGATAAGGTCCTGGAGAGATTTCACTTAGAGAATTCTAAGCGAGGATATCTTCCAGTCAGACATGGTCTGAATCTTTCTAAGAGTCAGTGTCCACAAACACAGACTGAGAAAGATGAAATGAACAATACGCCTTATGCTTCGGCTATTGGTTCTATAATGTATGCGATGTTGTGTACTCGCCCAGACGTTGCTTACGGGTTAAGCGTAACCAGTCGTTACCAGAGTAATCCAGGTATGGCGCACTGGATTGCAGTCAAGAACATTTTAAAATATCTGCGGAGGACCAAAGATATGTTCTTGATATATGGTGGTCAGGAAGAACTCAGTATTGAAGGATATACTGACGCTTCGTTCCAGTCTGACCAGGATGATTTCCGATCGCAATCAGGCTATGTTTTTAGCTTGAATGGAGGTGCAGTGGTGTGGAAAAGTTTCAAACAGTCAACTGTTGCTGATTCCACAACAGAAGCCGAGTATGTTGCAGCCTCGGAAGCATCCAAGGAGGCAGTGTGGATTCGTAAGTTCGTGAGAGAACTTGGTGTCGTTCCTTCGTGTGCAGATCCTTTGGTTATCTTCTGTGATAACACTGGAGCAATCGCACAGGCAAAGGAACCACGGTCGCACCAGAAGTCCAAGCACATACAGAGACGGTTTCATTTGATCAGGGAGATCATAGATCGTGGCGAGATCAAAGTATGCAAGGTTCATACAGATGACAATCTGGCAGACCCGCTTACCAAGCCTCTGGCGCAGCAGAAGCATGAGAAGCACTGTAATAATATGGGTTTGAGATTTCTCAACCATTAGATTAAGTGCAAGTGGGAGATTGTTGGGGTATGCCCTTAAGGCTAATGTTTGAGGCCTATGGGAATGTAACAAGTATCATGTAATAAACTCTATGTGTTTATAAAGGCATGGTTGTTATTCAGTTAGCTACATTGTCTGCTGCAATATATGTTCTTCTGAATAATGTCTCAAAGCTGTTCAGCTGGGCTGACATGCTATTATGTCCTTAGTCGATATATCTTGGTAAACATGAGACAGCCTCGATATGGTTAAGACTAATATGTGTTCTAATCTTATAGGATGCTTCGAGCATGGAATAAGATGTAGACTCATGGGTACATGGGATGTACTGGACAGACCCTACTAGGATGTTCAATTGTTTGTCACAATGTGAATATTCCTTGATTAAGACAAGTGGCACATTTCCTCTGACTTGAGATCACTTGTGTTTTCTAAATGATGATTGTCATTGTTTTGAGGTAGTTCAATATCATTTGAAACATAATGATTATAGACTATCTTGGATGGTGAGCTTGAATCAGGTTAGAGCACTAGTGATAGACATAGGATTGCCGTCTCCTTGTTTAAGGAGTGTGATGTTCTAAAGGGGCCCCCTGGATGAGATGATTGAGAGAGTGTATGGCCATACCCAGGTGACAGTGCTCATCTGTTCTAATCATGCTCATCATATTGGAGTTACGAGCTTGACAGGCTTGTCCAATAAGAACATCCAGTGGCAAAGGAAACATGTATGCTTTGTGAATTGATTCACACTTGTGCTGTTTTTGGGTGAAGTCTTGGAAGACTCTTTCCTTGATATCGGGAGACAGTGATGTGTTGCTAGATACCCCTCACTGGTTGTGATAATGTAAATTATCGTTACCGATGTTTTAAGGAAACCCTCAGGGTCGCACAATTGATGATATGGCTTACTTAAGTCAGATCGTGTGGACTGAATTGTTTCGGGTTCAGTTTAAAGGGATTTAATCTCTGATTGTGAGTGAGATCTGGTCTGATCATGTTTGATTGATTAGGGCTTGAGATCGGTAAGCTTCGATCGAGAGAAGAGATGCTAGATCGGTCAGATCAGGAGCATCATAGAGATCAACGGCTAGATCTGGAACCTTAGGGTTTTAATATGATCTAGGCCATGTCGTTTGGTTTATTTGGTAATTGAACCAAAATTAAATTAAACCAAAATGGTTCAAGCATTGGCGACAAGTTCACTTGGCGTGAACATGTTGGGCGGTTAGTGGTGCTATTTTTAGCAAACATGATCTCCACTTGGAGATACTCACGTTCGAAAGAGAGTGCTCTCTCTATTCTCGCCACTTGAACGCATTCCTCTAGTTTTTTTTCCGTGGGTGACGACGCCTTGGATTTGGAGGAGAAATCGGCAAAGAAAAGATCTCTTCATCCCTTTCTCATTTTCGATCAAAGACTTCTTTGGATCTTGCTAGCACAAGGATCGCAAAGAGGAGTAGGCGACATCAACTGTGTGCGTCACCTCTGGAGAAGATCTGCTTTGATCTTTGCTTCCTAGGCGCCATTCGAAATGGCTATGGTATGAGTTTTATCTCTTACATGCAATCGTTTCCATTTGGTTGATCATATCACATGAACCGATTCTTGAAACCCTAATCCGCTGCCCAAAAATTTTATGCGCCACTGCCTAGGGTTTTCGCTCCCCCTAGAAGGGGACCCCCCTTAGTTTAAGGGGTACTTTCACTCACAAGTACCATAGTTGTCCCATATCCACTAAGGTACATCGATTGGGGACTATAGTTCGAGCACAGATCCAATCTGTCTCCAGGGACATTATCATGTTAGTACATATGCGCAGATGTAAACAAACATAAATAACGACAATGCCAGAATGATATAAATATCAAAGTCAAGTAGTACATAAGTGGACCAAAACTAGGTCCTAGGGCATATACACCAACAATCTCCCACTTGCACTAAGACCTAGAAGTTGAGGAATCTCAACCCCATATCTCTAGTGTGACCATCATGCTTCTGCTGCGCCAAAGCCTTGGTCAATGGGTCTGCCAGATTGTTCTCTATGTCAACTCTGCTAATCTTGACATCACCTCTGTTAATGATCTCTCTAATTAGGTGAAATCTTCTGAGTATGTGTTTGGATCTTTGATGAGACCGTGGTTCTTTAGCTTGTGCAATTGCTCCATTGTTGTCAAGTAGAGTTCAATGGGATCCATTGCACTAGGGACCACCTGAAGATCATATATGAACTTCCTTATCCAAACGGCTTCCTTGGCTGCCTCAGAAGCAGCCACATACTCAGCCTCGGTTGTAGAATCTGCTATGGTGGATTGCTTGAAGCTCTTCCAGCATACAGCGCCTCCATTTATCTTAAACACATAGCCGGCCTGCGATCTAAAGTCGTCAGGGTCAGACTAGAACGATGCATCAGTATAGCCCAGCATACTGAGCTCTTCCTGTCCCCCATAGACCAAGAACAAATCTTTAGTTCTTCTCAGATACTTTTGGATGTTCTTTACAGCCACCCAGTGCTGCAGACCTGGATTGGATTGGTATCGGCTGGTTATGCTTACAGCATATGCCACATCTGGTCTAGTACACAACATTGCATACATGATCGATCCTATTGCCGAAGCATAAGGAATTCGACTCATGTCATCCCTCTTACCTGTGTTGTAGGACACTAGCTCTTTGAGAGAGTAAGGCCATGTCTTACTGTAAGGTATCCTTTCTTGGATTGCTCCAAGTTGAACCTCTCCAGGACCTTATCAATGTAGGTACTCTGACTAAGGGCCATGAGCCTCTTCGATCTATCCCGGTAGATCCTTACGCCTAGAATATAGGCGGCCTCCCCTAAGTCTTTCATCTCGAAACACTTCCCCAACCATGTCTTCACAGCTTGAAGACTAGGGATGTCGTTTCCGATGAGCAGTATGTCATCAACATACAAGACCAAAAAAATCACCAAGCTCCCACTGAATTTTCTGTATACACAGGCGTCATCTTCGCTTTTGATAAAGCCATAATCTCTCACAGCTTCGTCAAATCGAATATTCCAACTTCGAGATGCTTGCTTTAATCCATAAATGGATCTCTTTAGCCTGCAGACCTTATTAGCCTCTGCAGGATGGATGAAGCCATCAGGTTGTGACATATACACATCCTCAGTCAGCTTCCCGTTAAGGAACGCTGTCTTCACATTCATCTGCCATATCTGATAGTCATGATATGCAGCTATAGCAAGCAGAATCCGAATGGATTTGATCATGGCAACTGGCGAGAAGGTTTCATCATAGTCCACCCCGTGGACTTGTTTAAATCCTTTAGCCACTAGTCTACCCTTATAGGTAACTATATTGCCATCCATGTTTGTCTTCCTCTTGAAGACCCATTTACACCCTATGGGTTTCACCCAATCAGGCAGCTCAACCAAATCCCAGACTTGGTTAGCCGACATGGAATCCATCTCGGATCGCATGGCGTCAAGCCATCTCTCGGAGTCCGGTCCACTGACCGCATCATCATAGGTTCTGGGTTCATCCTCAATGATTAAGATCCCATCGTGTTGGGTCGGCAGCGACCCGTACCTTTCAGGTGCACGATGAATTCTCCCAGACCTACGCGGGACCTGTGTCTGAGGCTCAGGTTGGCTAGCAACCGGTGCAGGTGGCTCAGATTCCATCTCTTTGTCTTCTGCTTGCACTTGGACCTCATCCAAGTCAAACTTCCTCCCACTAACTTCTTTCATGAGAAATTCTTTCTCTAGAAAGATAGCACCCCGAG
Source organism: Costus lasius (assembly GCA_027563935.2). Lineage (NCBI taxonomy): Eukaryota > Viridiplantae > Streptophyta > Magnoliopsida > Zingiberales > Costaceae > Costus > Costus lasius. Next base: position 54,448,339 of record CM050454.1, on the reverse strand, counting down.
CAACAAAAACTTTGTTCTCGGTTGGGACATAGAAGTAGTATCCTTTAGTTTCCTGAGGATACCCCACAAACACACATTTATCAGATCTAGGTTCTAGCTTGCTAGAATCCTGACGTTTGACATAAGCCTCACATCCCCAGATCTTGATAAAAGTGAGATTAGGGCGTCTCCCACTCCACACCTCGTATGGTATTTTGGAGACACTCTTAGATGGAACATTATTCAGTATTAGAGAAGCTGTCTCTAGTGCATGCCCCCAGAATGAGGGAGGTAGAGTTGCATGACTCATCATAGATCGAACCATGTCCAATAAAGTTCTATTTCTCCTTTCAGATACACCATTCCATTGAGGTGTTCCAGGAGGAGTGAGTTGGGATATGATCTCACACTCTCTCAGATAGTCAAAGAACTCACCGCTCAGGTACTCTCCACCTCGATCTGATCGAAGAGTTTTAATGGATCTTCTAAGCTGGTTCTCTACTTAGTTCTTGAACTCCTTGAATTTCTCAAAGGACTCAGATTTATGTCTCATTAAGTAGACATAGCCATACCTACTGAAGTCATCAGTGAAGGTAATGAAGTAGTTGTACCCTCCTCTGGCTTGTTTATTGAAAGGCCCACACACATCAGTATGTATGAGATCCAATAAACCTCCTGCCCTCTCACCAATCTTGGTGAAAGGTGCCTTTGTCATTTTCCCTAATAAACAAGGTTCACAAGTATCAAATTCCTCCAAGGAACTTGAATCTAACAACCCATTTACATAGAGTTGTTGGATGCGATTCTTGTTTATATGGGCCAATCGACAGTGCCATAGGAAAGCACCAACTGAACCACTCAGTTTGGTCCTTTTATTACTTATGTTACAAATAGAACTTTCTATATCCAAGATATATAGACCATTGCACAAAGTATCCTTCCCATAGAACATATTTGCAAATGAAAAAGAACAAGAGTTCTTATTTATTTCAAACTTAAATCCCTTCTTTGCTAAGCAAGGAATGGATACAATGTTCTTAGTAAGTGAAGGTACACAAAAGCAATTATCTAGTTCTAATTGAAGTCCAGAAGGCAAGGAGAGAGTCAAAATGCCTACAGCAACAGCAGCAACCTGTGCCCCGTTTCCAACACGTAGGTCAATCTCTCCAGGCCGCACCGATCTACTTTTCTTGAGCCCCTGCATATTTGTACAAATATGAGCCGCACATGCGGTATCCAATACCCATGACATAGAAGTAGGAAGATTGACTTCTGTAACATAGATACCTGAGCTATAAGTTAAGGCCAAGCCTTTCTTCTCCTCATTCTGAAGCTGCTTGCAGTCCCTTCTCCAGTGACCCTGCTCGCCACAGTGAAAACACCTCTGGTCCTTTGACTTCCTCGCCTTTTTCTTCAGTGCCTTGGTAGGACCTCTGGCACTGCTCTTAGCACGTGCCTTACCCTTCTTCTTTATCTTCTTGGTCGCAGGGACCAAAAGAACAGAATTGGGTTTGGTCTTACCCATCTCTCGCTCGGCTGTCTGGAGCATATTCATCAATTCCTCCCGTGTGCACTCAATCCGGTTCATGTTGAAATTAATAATAAACGGACTGAAGCTAGGGGGCAGGGAATGCAGAATAAGATCCACAACCAGCTCGTTGTCTATGGCATGTCCCAGTCTCCTGAGATGATCCACATTCCCAATTAGTTTGAGAACATGGGGTCTCACTAGTGCACCCTCAGACAACTTACACCGAAAGACTGCTTTGGCAGTGTCAAATCTCTCAGTTCTAGCCTGAACCTCGAACATCTGTTTCAGATGAGTGATCATCTAAAAAGCGTTCTGCTCCTCATATTGCACCTGTAGTTCAGGTGCCATGCTGGCTAGCATAAGACATGCAACCTCCAAAGAGTCATCCTGATGCTTTCTATAAGCATCTCTGTTTGCCGTTCGGGCATTAGGCGGAGGAGCCACAGGAAGAGCCTGTTCAAGGACATACAGCTTCTTCTCGAGCTTGAGGACTATCCTCAAGTTCTGATGCCAGTGCATAAAGTTGGTTCCAACCAACTTATCCTTATCAAGGAGTGATCGCAGTGATAATCCGCCAGTGTTCGTAGCCATTGTTCTACAACACCCAAGAAAGACAGATTAGTACTACTTCTAATCATTTAAACTGGACTTGTTTTAAATGATTACTGCTCCCACTATTTTAAATCGAATTGACAATCCACAAAGTCAATCGGGAAGTTTAAGACTTCCTAGTGAGATGGGATCCTTATTTCACATGAGGCTTTGCGTCCCACGAGGGTGGGATGAGATGCACAAAGTAACCCATGTTTCCTAAGGTGGGCGCGCCGGCCTGTTGCTCCAAGCAACTCCCCTTGTTGAGACAGTCTCGGCATTTCTTGTCCAGCGAGGGCTGGATACAACATGAAACCCTATCCTCTCAACGATGCCTCTAGACTTTCACCATGTGCCCAGTACATGTGAACTTCTAGTCAAGTCCATTCCTAACCGTTATACCCAGGGCCAATGAGTTTCCTTGCGAAGGCACGCCCAGGTTGGGAAACTATTGTCACCACACACTTTCTAAAGATAAGTGGATGTGTCCCACGAGGGTGGGAACCAGTTCACAACTCCACTGATCGATAGCTTAGTGAGGGCTATGATGGAACCCCTAATCTAAGGGGGAAGAAACCCTAAACATGCGCATCTAGCATGCATAGCGGAAAGAGGGCTTCAAGTAGATCGCATATGAACTATATGTTAACTTAATTCAACTTAAGATCAAGTTTTGATCTTACCAATGCCATGGATTGGATGGCGGCTTGGAATGAGAGAGAGCAAGCGAGATCTCCTCCAAAGAATACACACACCAAGTGATGAAGGCTTCCAACTTGCGCAACTTTGTGCTAGCAAAATGCCAAGTTGTCCTTCTCGAGTGGTAGGGATGAAGATGATGCTTTTGCCGGTTCTCCTCTTGTCGTCCACTCCAAGCTTCTCTCAAGTCTCGCCGAGCAAGAGCAAAACGCAAGGAGACAAGGGATGAATGAGCTCAAGCCGTTTTGGCGTTTCAAGGAGCCATGCGCTCAATGACTTTCCAAATTTGGAAACTCCATTAAGCCATGCGTTCTCCTCTTCAAGCAAACCCCCCAAAACGCTTATGGATCGAACCATGGGTTCACCCATGTAAACCGGTTCAATCCAAATTGGTCCAAACCAAAGCAATCGGTCTAGATCAACCAAACCCTAAGGTTTCCAATCCAACCGTTCATCTTATGATGCTCTTGATCTCACCGATCTAGCATCAATACTCTCGATCGAAGCATACCGATCTCAAGCCCTAATCAATCAAACATGATCAAGCTAGATCTCACTTACAATCAGAGTCTATATCCCTTTAAACTGAACCCAAATAATTCAGTCCACACGATCTGACTCAAAGAAAGCCATATCACCAAATTGTGTGACCCTGAGGGTTTCCTTTAAACGTCGGTAACGATAACTTACGTTATCACGATCAGTGAGGGGTATCTAGCAACACATCACTGTCTCCCGATATAAAGGAAAGAGTCTTCCAAGACTCCACCCAAACCATAGCATAAGTGTGAATCAACTCACTTGGCATACATGATTCCTTTGCCACTGGATGTTCTTATTGGACAAGCATGTCAAGCCTGTAACTCCAATACGATGAGCATGATTAGATCAGATGAACATAGTCATCTGGGTATGGCCATACACTTCCTCAACCATCTCATATAGGGGGGCCCTCTAGAACATCACACTCCTTAAACAAGGAGACGGCAATCCTTTATCTATCACAAGTGCCCTAACCTGACTCAAGCTCACCATCCAAGATAGTCTATAATCATTATGTTTCAAATGATATTGAACTACCTCAAAACAATGACAATCATCATTTAGAAACACAAGTGATCTCAAGTCAAAGGACATGTGCCACTTAGTGCTTACAAGGATCATTCACATTGTGACAAGCAATGGAATATCCGAGTAGGGTCTGTCCAGTACATCCAATGTACTCATGAGTCTACATCTTATTCCATGCTCGAAGCATCCTATAAGATTAGAACTCATATTAGTCTCAATCATATCAAGGCTGTCTCATGTTCACCAAGATATCTCGACTAAGGACATAGAGCCTGTCAGCCTAGCTGAACAGCTTTGAGACATTATTCAGAAGTACACTTATTACAGCAGACAAGATAACAACCTGAATAATAACCATGCCTTTTATAAACTTAAGAGTTTATTACATGATACTTATACAATCCCAAGGCCTCAAACATTAGCCTTAAGGGCATACCCCAACAATCTCCCACTTGCACTTAATCTAATGGTTGAGAAATCTCAAACCCATATTATTACAGTGCTTCTCATGCTTCTGCTGCGCCAGAGGCTTGGTAAGCGGGTCTGCCAGATTGTCATCTGTATGAACCTTGCAAATCTTGATCTCGCCACGATCAATGATCTCCCGGATCAAGTGAAACCGTCTCTGTATGTGCTTGGACTTCTGGTGCGACCGCGGTTCCTTTGCTTGTGCGATGGCTCCAGTGTTATCACAGAAGATAACCAAAGGATCTGCACTTGAAGGAACGACACCAAGTTCTCTCACGAACTTACGAATCCACACTGCCTCCTTGGATGCTTCCGAGGCTGCAACATACTCGGCTTCTGTTGTGGAATCAGCAACAGTTGACTGTTTGAAACTTTTCCACACCACTGCTCCACCATTCAAGCTAAAAACATAGCCTGATTGCGATCGGAAATCATCCTGGTCCGACTGGAACGAAGCGTCAGTATATCCCTCTATACTGAGTTCTTCCTGACCACCATATATCAAGAACATATCTTTGGTCCTCCGCAGATATTTTAAAATGTTCTTGACCGCAATCCAGTGCGCCAAACCTGGATTACTTTGGAATCGACTGGTTACGCTTAACCCGTAAGCGACGTCTGGGCGAGTACACAACATCGCATACATAATGGATCCAATAGCCGAAGCATAAGGCGTATTGTCCATTTCATCTTTCTCAGTCTGTGTTTGTGGACACTGACTCTTCGAAAGATTCAGACCATGTCTGACTGGAAGATATCCACGTTTAGAATTCTCTAAATGGAATCTCTCCAGGACTTTATCGATGTAAGTACTCTGGCACAGCCCGAGAAGCCTCTTAGATCTATCCCGGTAGATCTTCACACCTAGTACATAGGCTGCTTCTCCTAAATCTTTCATCTGGAAACATTTTCCTAACCATGCCTTAACAGCATGCAGTTCAGGAATATCATTTCCAATGATTAAGATATCATCGACGTAGAGGATTAGGAATGTAATCACGCTCCCACTAAACCTCTTATATACACACGGGTCATCCTCGTTCTTGATGAAACCAAACTCAGAGATTGATTCATCAAAACGAATGTTCCAGCTTCTTGATGCTTGTTTCAGTCCATAAATGGACTTCTTTAATTTGCATATTTTATGACGATCTGATGGATTAGTGAAACCCTCAGGTTGTGTCATATACACATCCTCATCCAGATTTCCATTAAGGAAAGCTGTTTTCACATCCATCTGCCAGATCTCATAGTCGTAATATGCTGCTATCGCGAAAAGAATCCGAATAGACTTAAACATGGCTACAGGAGAGAAAGTTTCATCATAATCTATCCCGTAGATTTGTTTGAAACCTTTCGCTACTAGCCTGCCTTTATAGGTAACTACGTTACCATCCATGTCAATCTTCTTCTTGAAGATCCATTTACAGCCTATAGGGATTACTCCCGGAGGCGGATCAATCAAATCCCAGACTTGATTATCTGACATGGAGTCCATCTCGGCTCGCATAGCTTCAAGCCATCTAGCTGACTCCGGTCCACTGACCGCATCCGCATAAGTGAGGGGTTCATCATTATCAATGATGTAGACTCCGTCATAGCGCTCAGGCTGACGACGGATCCTACCCGATCTTCGCGGTTCCCGTGATATTTGAGCCTCAGGTTGCTCAATAACCTGATCTACCGGCTCAGACTCATCCAACTGTGCTTGACTACTTTGTCCTTCCTCTGGATTCTCATCCAGCTTTATTTCTCTCCCACTAGCCTCTTGCAGAAGAAACTCCTTCTCAAGAAATATGGCCGTCCGAGCAACAAAAACCTTGTTCTCTTTGGGATCGTAGAAATAATAACCCTTAGTTTCCTTAGGGTAACCGACAAAGATACATTTCTCAGATCTGCTCTCTAGTTTCCCAGAGGCGAGCTTTTTGACATAAGCCTCGCAACCCCAGATCCTGATAAATGTCAAGCTAGGCTGTTTCCCATACCATAACTCATATGGCGTCTTTAAAACTGCCTTGGATGGCACTCGGTTTAGTACCTTTGCAGCTGTTTCCAGTGCAAAACCCCAAAAGGAATATGGAAGAGTAGCCTGACTCATCATAGAACGAACCATATCAAGTAACGTTCTATTTCTCCTCTCGGACACACCATTCCACTGCGGTGTTCCTGGCGGAGTGAGCTGTGAGATAATCCCACACTCCTTCAGATAGTCAGTAAACGCATGACTCAGGTATTCACCACCTCGATCAGAACGAAGTGCCTTGATATTTCGGCCTAACTGATTTTGTACTTCATTTTTGAACTCTTTGAACTTGTCAAAAGATTCACTTTTATGTCTCATTAAATAGACATATCCATACCTACTGAAATCATCAGTAAAGGTAATGAAGTACTGATAGCCACCTCTGGCATGTTTACTGAAAGGCCCACACACATCACTGTGTATAAGGTCAAGTAAACCTGAAGTCCTTTGACCTTTGTTAAGAAAAGGAGACTTCGTCATTTTACCCATCAAACAAGCTTTGCATGTATCAATCTCCTCATAGGAGAATGATCCCAGCAGTCCATGTTCATGCAACCGCTTAATGCGCTTCTCGTTTATATGGCCTAAACGACTATGCCATAGCAAGGTGCTGTCATCAGCATACTTGGCTTTCTTATTATCAATGTTTTGTATAGAATTTTCCATGTCCAACATGTATAACCCATTGTTAATTGAACCAGTTGCATACACAATATTATCATGAGATAAAACACACTTTGAAATCTTGCATTCAAAGGCAAATCCTTTCCTGACAAGAGCAGGAATAGAGATAATATTCTTGGTAATACTGGGTACAAAATAACAATTGTTCAATTCTAATACAATGCCAGATGGTAAAGAAATGAAATAGTCTCCTACAGCAACAGCAGCAACCCGTGCCCCGTTTCCAACTCGTAGGTCTACCTCATGCTGTCCCACCTGCCTTCTTCTCTTGAGTTCCTGCACATTTGAACAAATGTGAACTCCACATGCAGTGTCCAACACCCATGAAATAGAAGAAGAAGATAACATGACCTCAGTCACATATATACCTGAGCCAGAAGCGATGCTTCCCCTCTTATCTCCTTGGAGCGCTTTACAGTCCTTTTTCCAGTGACCCAGCTGGCCACAGTGGAAACACCTGTTGTCCTTCGACCGCTTGACCTTCTGTTTCAGGGCCTTGCTGTAATTCTTGACAGGGGCCTTGCCCTTCTTCCCCTTCTTCTTGTTCCTTGAAGGAACCATCAAGACAGAGGTTGAAGGCTTACCCTTCAGAGTTTCCTCAGTAGTCAAGAGCATATTCAACAGCTCTGCCGGCGTACAATCGATCTTGTTCATATTAAAATTAATAATGAACGCATCGAAAGAAGGCGGGAGAGACTGCAGAATAATATCCACAGCAAGCTCCTGGTTGATGGTATGCCCCAGTTTCTCCAGAGCCTCCTTGTGCCCAATCATCTTGAGCACGTGAGCTCCCACTGGGCTCCCCTCAGCCAGTTTGCTCTGAAAGAAGAGCTTCGTCAGATTATAGCGCTCTGTCCTCGCCTGTGCAGCATACAGCATCTTGAGGTTCGCTATAATTTCTATAGCCGACATATCCTCATGCTGACGCTGCAGCGGTGGCGTCATAGACGCTAGCATCAGGCAAGCGACATCAATGCTATCATTGACGTGCTTTTCGTAGGCATCCCGAACCGCCCTTGCGGCGTTCGGAGCGGGCTGCGGCGGTATCGCCGTCTCGAGGACATACAGTTTCCTCTCTGCCTTAAGAACAATCTTAAGGTGTCCGAACCAGTCAGAGAAGTTCGGCCCAGCAAACTTCTCCCTTTCCAGTAGGGATCGCACATTGAAGCTCATGGTGTTCGTTGCTGCAGGAATCTACAACAAGCAAGAACAGCAAGGTCAGTATCAATGTTTCAGAATCAATCCAAGACTTAAGAAAGATTCTTTTCTCACTATTTTGTCTGACTGAAAAATCCAGTAAACAGTCCGAAAGAGTAAACACTCTTTTAGTGAGATGGGATCCAGATTTCATACTTGGTCTCCGCGTCCCGCTCAGGCGAGATAAGATGCACAGAGATGACAAGCACTAGTTTCTGGTAGGCTGTCCCAGCCAATCGCCAACCCGTGCGATTCCCCTTCATCTTGGCAATCCAGCAGACTGTGCCAACTGAGTTGGTACAACACAGTCTCTGATCCCAGAGATGGCTGCCTCCATGTGCTACCATATGCTCCACATATGTAGCCTACATGGTCAAGCTGACCCGACCTACTCCCTGGACCACCACGTGCTATGCTGAGCAACGAGAGGGGATAAATCCCAACTCTGTAACACGCAGGTGAAATCCAGCACCGTCTGAAGATAGATGGACGTGCCCACTGAGTGGGTTCAACACGGCTCCAACGATAATCAGAAAGGTGAGGTTTCGCGTCAGAAGGCTTACGAGCTTGATATATTAGCGTTGGATTTTAACGGTCTTTTATCTTCTTACTATCAGGCATGCCTATGGCTATAGCAGAAGATAAACATAAACATGCAATTCTAATTATTAGCAATAAGTAGAAAGCATGATCTTATGTGGTAAAAGCCCATGAACCCTAGTAAGACCTTAATGTTACTTAAGTCTTCACTTGAGCTTCATTGCATCTCATCTGGTCCAACCCAGTGCCCTAGCGCCAAGAGCACCTCAGGTGCACCACCAGGTGAATGCCCCTCTTGGATGTGTGCCTTTGTACTCTTGTCTAATCAAAGTACATTTGATCTATCTAGACAAGGTTGACTCGCAGGTCAACTACATTTCATAAATTAAAACAATGTGATTCGCAGATCACAAAAATTAACTTATAATTTACCAGGCACGCAGGCCCCAGCACAGCACACAATATGGGCAACCCACATAAGACTAAATAAACAAGCATATGGTTCAATCAACATGTGATCCAATCATCTTGAAATTAAAAGTTTTGAAAACCCCATGGCATCAATTTTAATTTCCTTATGAGCCCTACAACCTTACAATGGTCCATTGATAGGGATCCACTCAACCATCTAGTTAGATCCATTGCCCTTGCATGCACCGAGTCCTAACTGACCCGAGTTGACCTAATGGTCAACCATGCATGCGCCAAGGGCTGAACTACCCTCATGAGTTTTGGCAAGCGGGTGTGACCCCGGGCCTAACTCAAGTGTGTTCAGTAGTGTCTCAACCAGACCTCGCTACACGCCCTAGATGCAGTCAACCTATAGCCACCTTGTGCTTGCGCATAGGTGCTATCAGGTTAACCCATCTGAGCTGTCAGATGGTCTGATCAGACTTGGATCTAACCTAGTGGTGACTTCAACCCCATCAACCCATCTAAGGGTTTAATGTAGTGGCACCTTAGATCTAATCAAGCGCGCAAGATGTAAGTTTTAGAAAACTTTTAGAACGTGCGCAAATAAACAAACAACATGCTTGATAACCCTTAGATCTAAGGGGGTCCCCTTCAAGGGGGAGCGCATACTTTAGGGGGTCCCCTTCAAGGGGGAGCGCATACTTTAGGGGGTCCCCTTCAAGGGGGAGCGCAAACTACATGTCAACATATGATACAAGCGCAACCTTCATGCAACCATGATACAAGCGCAACCATCATGTAACCAAAGTAAGCGCAACCATCATGTAACCAAAGTAAGCGCAACCAACATGGATCACAAAATCGTAAAGCAATCATATAGATCATATGGAGAGCCTACCTCTGATACCAATTGATGGAACCCCTAATCTAAGGGGGAAGAAACCCTAAACATGCGCATCTAGCATGCATAGCGGAAAGAGGGCTTCAAGTAGATCGCATATGAACTATATGTTAACTTAATTCAACTTAAGATCAAGTTTTGATCTTACCAATGCCATGGATTGGATGGCGGCTTGGAATGAGAGAGAGCAAGCGAGATCTCCTCCAAAGAATACACACACCAAGTGATGAAGGCTTCCAACTTGCGCAACTTTGTGCTAGCAAAATGCCAAGTTGTCCTTCTCGAGTGGTAGGGATGAAGATGATGCTTTTGCCGGTTCTCCTCTTGTCGTCCACTCCAAGCTTCTCTCAAGTCTCGCCGAGCAAGAGCAAAACGCAAGGAGACAAGGGATGAATGAGCTCAAGCCGTTTTGGCGTTTCAAGGAGCCATGCGCTCAATGACTTTCCAAATTTGGAAACTCCATTAAGCCATGCGTTCTCCTCTTCAAGCAAACCGCCCAAAACGCTTATGGATCGAACCATGGGTTCACCCATGTAAACCGGTTCAATCCAAATTGGTCCAAACCAAAGCAATCGGTCTAGATCAACCAAACCCTAAGGTTTCCAATCCAACCATTCATCTTATGATGCTCTTGATCTCACCGATCTAGCATCAATACTCTCGATCGAAGCTTACCGATCTCAAGCCCTAATCAATCAAACATGATCAAGCTAGATCTCACTTACAATCAGAGTCTATATCCCTTTAAACTGAACCCAAATAATTCAGTCCACACGATCTGACTCAAAGAAAGCCATATCACCAAATTGTGTGACCCTGAGGGTTTCCTTTAAACGTCGGTAACGATAACTTACGTTATCACGATCAGTGAGGGGTATCTAGCAACACATCACTGTCTCCCGATATAAAGGAAAGAGTCTTCCAAGACTCCACCCAAACCATAGCATAAGTGTGAATCAACTCACTTGGCATACATGATTCCTTTGCCACTGGATGTTCTTATTGGACAAGCATGTCAAGCCTGTAACTCCAATACGATGAGCATGATTAGATCAGATGAACATAGTCATCTGGGTATGGCCATACACTTCCTCAACCATCTCATATAGGGGGGCCCTCTAGAACATCACACTCCTTAAACAAGGAGACGGCAATCCTTTATCTATCACAAGTGCCCTAACCTGACTCAAGCTCACCATCCAAGATAGTCTATAATCATTATGTTTCAAATGATATTGAACTACCTCAAAACAATGACAATCATCATTTAGAAACACAAGTGATCTCAAGTCAAAGGACATGTGCCACTTAGTGCTTACAAGGATCATTCACATTGTGACAAGCAATGGAATATCCGAGTAGGGTCTGTCCAGTACATCCAATGTACTCATGAGTCTACATCTTATTCCATGCTCGAAGCATCCTATAAGATTAGCACTCATATTAGTCTCAATCATATCAAGGCTGTCTCATGTTCACCAAGATATCTCGACTAAGGACATAGAGCCTGTCAGCCTAGCTGAACAGCTTTGAGACATTATTCAGAAGTACACTTATTACAGCAGACAAGATAACAACCTGAATAATAACCATGCCTTTTATAAACTTAAGAGTTTATTACATGATACTTATACAATCCCAAGGCCTCAAACATTAGCCTTAAGGGCATACCCCAACAGGCTACGCGTTAGAAGGCTACTAGACTTGATATTTTATTATGAGGGTTTTTAAGGTCTCATCAGTTTTATCTTATGTCTAACGATACAGGTATGCAATCCTATAGTGATAACATAACGATAAAACATTACAGGCATGCTTTTAGCAGATAAGGTAAGCAGTGAAAGATGATGTGATCAAAGCCCTTCCAAGACATTGAACCAACCCATGCCAAAAGGAGGTTCAACTCTTGACATAGGACTCAAGCCCCTAAGATAGACCTATCCTAGCCGCCCTCTATCTTGGTCTTCAAGGTTGGCTCCAAGGTCCTTTTCACATAGTTTAGCTCTCAAACCTTAAGGGTAGACCCCAAGGGTTTGGCCAATGCCATGGTCTTCCTCCAATGAGGATGCGCCACAATGCAAGAAGCCAAGTTAGCTAGCTCTCAAACCCAAAGGTTCGGCCATGCCTAACTTGCGCCACCAAGCAAGCTTGCGCCTCTTCCTTTGATGCTTGTTGCGCCACCATCCAAGGTATGCATGCGCCAAGTTACATGCGCCACCCTAATCTTCTTCTTAGTTAAAAGCAAAAGAAAAGCGGCACGCAGGCCTCACGGGGATACATCACAGGCATGCAAAGGGGGGCTTGACTAATGATCACAATATCATGCACAATCAAGGTATTTACTCATGCAATTCTACATGCTCATGAAAAATATAAAATCTGAAATTTTACTTTTTCATAAAACTAGTCTCTTTATCTCATCTTCTTCTCACAAATCTTTTGGTTAATTGCGATTTATTTTTCATGGTTATTTCAGAGATCCTTTCGGCTGGCAATTTTGTCAGATCAAGAGACTTGGCCAGTCCGAAGACACAATGCCCATCCTACTTGACAAAATTATGTGCGCCTTTAATCTTTAAATCAGACAAGAAAAATAGTCCAAAAATCCAAAAGAGATTGAGAGGATGATAGAAACAAGAAACCCTCATTTTTCCTACTTAGAAAAAATCGTTTGTCATGCATCATGCTATTTACGAAAATAGAGATATGGCATGTGAGCATGAAAGAAAAGCATAAAACATCGTTCGAGTCTTGCAAGTCGCTTTAATACCACTATTGGGAAACCCCGGGGACATTTTACAATTTTTCAGAGTTATAGACATACATACATACATTGCACAGCAGAAGAATGTCCCCGAAACGGGCCGGTCCCAAAAACCCAGTGAAGATCGCAAGCAAGAGAGTCGACACGATGAGTCAGGAAATAGCTTAGAGCAAGATGAGGTCGATGTCGTGATAGGCGTCCAAGCGTGCGCCCTCTACAGTTTCACACACATGGATGTCTCGAGTTCTCTTCTTCCATGCCTGATGCTAGCCTCGGGAAGAAGATCCAAGCCTTAGGGAGATGCTCCACTTCACTTGCACCACCAAGAAGAAAGGATGCGCTAAGAGAAAAAGGAACCAAACCAAGCCACCAAGCACCAAAGCTCCTAGCGCCAAGAGGAAAGGAGGGAGAAGCTTGCGGCTATGGAAAAAGGAAGAGAAAGTTCCGCCCTTGCTCCTAGCTCTCGCCCCTCTTCTTGTGTTCACGCCTCCTAGGATCAATCATCATGAGAGGGGGCAGCTAGGGTCACATAGGTCAAGAGGCGGTTAAGGGAAGGGCCAAGATCATGACCAAGTACCATATCAGCCCAAGGATGAGGAGGTTTGAGACAAGGAAAGTCTCCAAGACTTTACCATAAACTTCATTCAACCTATCCATAATTGCCCAAGTACCATATCAGCCCAAGACATGCCTTAGAGGCATTCATACCATCAAGGGAGAAGGGCTAGGCGCCAATTGCTTCCTTAATGAAGCAATTTTTCCACCCAAACCCCATTATACCCCTTAGGCGCCAATGAGGTTGGTCTTCTCCCCATTATACCCTTTTAGCCTCTTATCTCTTCATGAGAACTTGTTATTGGGCCTCATTGGATAATGAGCTAGCCCAAACTCCATTACATGGGTTGATTAAGCACTTGGATCCAATCCAATGCAACCCTAATCCACATGTGACCAATCATCGTCAAATACGGGTCAACCTGCCAAAAATGAAGTTTGGCTCCAATAATATTCTTCCATATCATCAGGCCCATTGGTGCTGATGAAATCTCCCAATTAGATCCGAGTTATCCAATAACTCGATCATAAGGCTTCCCGATCAATACGAGAACTCAAGTATCAAGGTGTGCGACCCTGTAGATTCCTCTGACGTTGGCAGTGTTGACCAAAAATCACCACAAGCAGTGAGTGGCACCTAGCAGTGCATCGCTGCTACCCAGGTCATTAGAATGGATATCGACATCGACATTCCCATCATCGCAACTAGGTACAGATGTATTACAGTCTCTTTGCCGAACTGATATCCGATTGGACAAGTGTGTCACCACTTGTTTTCACCCAATCACATGGCTATGACTAAAACAGGTTCTCACCTGGGTATGGCCATACACTCTCAGTCATAGAACCATAGAGGAGCTCCATGGATATCATACTTCCTTAAGGAAGGGGCAAATCCTTTATCTGTCCATTGACCTTCTCATATGGGTCGTGACATGCTCAATGACAACCGTTATGACCTCCCAACTACGGCGAGGTGTTAGGTTGTATCAAAGCAAGTCCCTAACCATATAGAATGATCAATGACCTCAAGTCAAGGGATCAATGCATCTCCTGTCACTTGTGAGGATAACTCATGACACCAAGTCATAGCCTCACAGCGGGTCTATCCAGTATATCCTCCAATGATATACCCATGTGTCTGCGTTAGCACCACTTGCCTAACCAGCCCACATACCAGTCTCACAAGTACCATAGCTGCCCCATATCCACTAAGGTACATCGATTGGGAACTATAGTTCGAGCACAGATCCAATCTATCTCTAGGGACATTATCATGTTAGTACATATGCGCAGATGTAAACAAACATAGATAACGACAATGCCAGAATGATATAAATATCAAAGTCAAGTAGTACATAAGTGGACCAAAACTAGGTCCTAGGGCATATACACCAACACATAGCCCATTCAAGATATTGAACCAACCCATGCCAGGATGGAGGTTCAATTCTTGACCTAGGATTCAAGCCCCAAGACTAGACCTAGCCTAGCTGACCTCTAGCTCTATCTTTATGGTTGGCTCCATGGTCCTTCTCTCATGGTTTAGCTCTCAAACCCTAGGGGTACACGCCCAAGGTTTGGCCAATCCCATGGTCTTCCTCCAAGGCTTGGCCATCAAGCAAGCCATAAGAGGGATAGCACAGAAGCACAAGGCTTGGCCAAACCCTAACTTGCGCCCCCATGCAAGGATGCGCCACCTTTGAAGCTTGTTGCGCCACCATGCAAGGTGCGTAAGCTTCATGCAAGCGCCTAGCTCCATGTACATGCGCCACCCTAATCTTTTTCTTAGTTAAAAGCAAAAAGAAAAGCGGCACGCAGGCCTCTCCAGGATACATCACAGGCATGCTAAGGGGCTTGACTCATGACCACAAACATCATGCACAAACAAGGTATTTATTCATGCAATTCTACATGCTCATGAAAAATATAAAATCTGAAATTTTACTTTTTCATAAAATAAGTCTCTTTTCCTCATCTTCTTATCACAAATCTTTAGGTTATTCGCGATTAATTTTTCATGATGATTTCATAGATCCTTTCGGCTAGCAATTTTGTTAGATCAAGAGACCCGGCCAGTCCGAAGACACAATGCCCGTCCTACTTGTCAAAACTACGTGCGCCTTTGATCTTTAAATCAAGCAAGAAAAAATAACTCAAAAGTCCAAAAGAGATTGACAAGATGATAGGAACAAGAAACCCTAATTTTTCCTACTTAGAAAAATCGTTTGCCATGTGATCATGCAATTTTCAAAAAATTGAGATATGGCATGTGAGCATGGAAAAACATGAAATAAATCATTCGAGTCTCGCAAGTCGCTCTGATACCACTGTTGGGAAACCCCGGGGATATTTTATAATTTTTTAGAATCATTACAATACATACACATTGCACAGCAGAAGAATATCCCTGAAATAGGCCAGTCCCAAAAACCTAGTGAAGATCTGATGAAGGATGAAAATCCAAGCCCTAGATCACCTTAGGTATGTAGCTCAAACAAGGAAATGGTAAGTGTGGTATTAATAATGGAATGGAAAGATTGCACCAAAGGCCCCCTTAAGGGAAGGGGGCCGAACCCCTCTGAGTCTTCCAAGGCAGGGACCTTCGGCTGCACGTTCTCAAGAGATGGATGATGACCCTACCAATGTGATTTCAGCTTCAGCCCGATGAAAGGTTGCTTGGAGTTTACTCTCGGCAATGGAACAGTAGCTCTTGGTGATGGGTGTGAAGGTTGCATAAAGGGGGCGAAACCCTAAAGTGGCGCAAATATGAATATGGGCAGCGGATACTAGGGTTTCATAGAATCGGATAGCATGCATTATACGATCAACTATCAAAACTTGAATAGATAAGAAAAGTTCTCACCATTGCCATCGCTTGGACGATGTCTTGAAATCAAAGACCAAAAGAGATCTTCTCCAGAGGATGCGCACACAAGATGAGAATGCGCTCACTTCCTTGGTGCTCCTTGTGCTAGCAAGGTTCCAAAGGCGTCCTTGATCGAATGGAAGGGATGGAGAGTTGCTTGGCGAGAGTCTCCTTCTTTCTTTTCTTGTCCACTTTCACACATACAAGAGTTCTATCTCGAGAGGAAGAGGCGGGGCACAAGAAAGGAGAGAGAGCAATGTGGCGACGTGAGGCATGTGAAAGTGGCTTCTAAAAATAGTAAACCACCTCTTCATGCGACCATGAAGTTTTACCCCAATCGCAACTTGTTCTAGATTTGAACCAAGCGCTCATCCATGAGCTGGTTTAATTTGATTCGGTTCAAATACCAAATAACCCAAGCCACTTGGTCTAGATCTCAATTAAACCCTAAGGCTCCAGATCTGACCGTTCATCTCTTTGATGCTCCTGATCTCACCGATCTAGCATCCATTCTCTCGATCGAAGCTTACCGATCTCAAGCCCTAATCAATCAAACACGATCAGACCAGATCTCGCTTACAATCAGAGATTAATTCCCTTTAAACTGAACCTGAACAATTCAGTCCACACGATCTGACTTAAGTAAGTCATATCATCAAATTGTGCGACCCTGAGGGTTTCCTTTAAATGTCGGTAACGATAACTCACGTTATCACGATCAGTGAGGGGTATCTAGCAACACATCACTGTCTCCCGATATAAAGGAAAGAGTCTTCCAAGACTACACCCAAACCACAGCACAAGTGTGAATCAACTTCACAAGGCATACATGTTTCCTTTGCCACTGGATGTTCTTATTGGACAAGCCTGTCAAGCTTGTAACTCCAATATGATGAGCATGATTAGATCAGATGAACAGAGTCACCTGGGTATGGCCATACACTTTCTCAATCATCTCATCCAGGGGGGCCCCTTTAGAACATCACACTCCTTAAACAAGGAGACGGCAATCCTATATCTATCACTAGTGCCCTAACCTGACTCAAGCTCACCATCCAAGATAGTCTATAATCATTATGTTTCAAATGATATTGAACTACCTCAAAACAATGACAATCATCATTTAGAAAACACAAGTGATCTCAAGTCAGAGGAAATGTGCCACTTGTTACAATCAAGGATTATTCACATTGTGACAAGCAATTGAATATCCTAGTAGGGTCAGTCCAGTACATCCAATGTACCCATGAGTCTACATCTTATTCCATGCTCGAAGCATCCTATAAGATTAGAACACATATTAGTCTCAATCATATCAAGGCTGTCTCATGTTCACCAAGATATATCGACTAAGGACTTAACTGCATGTCAGCCTAGCTGAACAGCTTTGAGACATTATTCAGAAGAACATATATATATTGCAGCAGACAATGTAGCAACCTGAATAATAACCATGCCCTTATAAACATAAGAGTTTATTACATGATACTAATACAATCCCAAGGCCTCAAACATTAGCCTTAAGGGCATACCCCAACAATCTCCCACTTGCACTTAATCTAATGGTTGAGAAATCTCAAACCCATATTATTACAGTGCTTCTCATGCTTCTGCTGCGCCAGAGGCTTAGTAAGCGGGTCTGCCAGATTGTCATCTGTATGAACCTTGCAGACTTTGATCTCGCCACGATCAATGATCTCCCTGATCAAATGAAACCGTCTCTTTATGTGCTTGGACTTCTGGTGCGACCGTGGTTCCTTTGCTTGTGCGATTGCTCCAGTGTTATCACAGAAGATAACCAAAGGATCTGCACTCGAAGGAACAACACCAAGTTCTCTCACGAACTTACGAATCCACACTGCCTCCTTGGATGCTTCCGAGGCTGCAACATACTCGGCTTCTGTTGTGGAATCAGCAACAGTTGACTGTTTGAAACTCTTCCACACCACTGCTCCTCCATTCAAGCTAAAAACATAGCCTGATTGCGATCGGAAATCATCCTGGTCAGACTGGAACGAAGCGTCAGTATATCCCTCAATACTGAGTTCTTCCTGACCACCATATATCAAGAACATATCTTTGGTCCTCCGCAGATATTTTAAGATGTTCTTGACTGCAATCTAGTGTGCCTGACCTGGATTACTTTGGAACCGACTGGTCACGCTTAACCCGTAAGCAACGTCTGGGCGAGTACACAACATCGCATACATTATGGACCCAATAGCCGAAGCATAAGGCGTATTGTCCATTTCATCTTTCTCAGTCTGTGTTTGTGGACACTGACTCTTCGAAAGATTCCGACCATGTCTGACTGGAAGATATCCTCTCTTAGAATTCTTTAAGTGGAATCTCTCCAGGACTTTATCGATGTAAGTACTCTGGCACAGCCCGAGAAGCCTCTTAGATCTATCCCTGTAGATCTTCACACCTAATACATAGGCTGCTTCTCCTAGATCTTTCATCTGGAAACATTTCCTTAACCATGCCTTAACCGCATGCATTTCAGGAATATCGTTTCCAATGATCAAGATATCATCGACGTAGAGGACTAGGAAAGTAATCACGCTCCCACTAAACCTCTTATATACACACGGGTCATCTTCGTTCTTGATGAAACCAAATTCAGTGACTGATTCATCAAAACGAATATTCCAGCTTCTTGATGCTTGCTTAAGTCCATAAATGGACTTCTTTAACTTGCATATCTTATGACGATCTGATGGATTAGTGAAACCCTCAGGTTGTGTCATGTACACATCCTCATCCAGATTTCCATTCAGGAAAGCTGTTTTCACATCCATCTGCCAGATCTCATAATCATAATATGCAGCTATCGCGAAAAGAATCCGAATAGACTTAAACATGGCTACAGGTGAGAAAGTTTCATCATAATCTATCCCGTAGATTTGTTTGAAACCTTTCGCAACTAGCCTGCCTTTATAGGTAACCACGTTACCATCCATGTCAATCTTCTTCTTGAAGATCCATTTACAGCCTATAGGGATAACTCCCGGAGGCGGATCAACTAAATCCCAGACTTGGTTATCTGACATGGAGTCCATCTCGGCTCGCATAGCTTCAAGCCATCTTGCTGACTCCGGTCCACTGACCGCATCCGCATAAGGGAGGGGTTCATCATTATCAATGATGTAGACTCCGTCATAGCGCTCAGGCTGTCGACGGATACTTCCCGATCTTCGCGGTTCCCGTGATATCTGAGCCTCAGGTTGTTCAGTAACCTGTTCTACCGGCTCAGGCTCATCCAACTGTGCTTGACCACTTTGTCCTTCCTCTGGATTCTCATCCAGCATTATTTCTCTCCCACTGGCCTCTTGCAGAAGAAACTCCTTCTCAAGAAATATGGCCGTCCGAGCAACAAATACCTTGTTCTCTTTGGGATCGAAGAAATAATAACCCTTAGTTTCCTTAGGGTAACCGACAAAGATACATTTCTCAGATCTGCTCTCTATTTTCCCAGAGGTGAGCTTTTTGACATATGCCTCGCAGCCCCAGATCCTGATAAATGTCAAGCTCGGCTGTTTCCCATACCATAACTCATATGGAGTCTTAGAAACTGCCTTGGATGGCACTCAGTTTAGTACCTTTGCAGCTGTTTTCAGTGCAAAACCCCAAAAGGAATATGGAAGAGTAGCCTGACTCATCATAGAACGAACCATATCAAGTAACGTTCTATTTCTCCTCTCGGACACACCATTCCATTGCGGTGTTCCTGGCGGAGTGAGCTGTGAGATAATCCCACACTCCTTCAGATAGTCAGTAAACGCATGACTTAGGTATTCTCCACCTCGATCAGAACGAAGTGCCTTGATATTTCGGCCTAGCTGATTCTGTACTTCATTTTTGAACTCTTTGAACTTGTCAAAAGATTCACTTTTATGTCTCATTAAATAGACATACCCATATCTACTGAAATCATCAGTAAAGGTAATGAAGTACTGATAGCCACCTCTGGCATGTTTACTAAATGGCCCACACACATCACTGTGTATAAGGTCAAGTAAACCTGAAGCCCTTTGTCCTTTGTTAGGAAAAGGTGACTTCGTCATTTTGCCCATTAAACAAGCCTTGCATGTATCAATCTCCTCATAGGAGAATGATCCCAGCAGTCCATGATCATGCAACCGCTTAATGCGTTTCTCGTTAATATGGCCTAAACGACTATGCCATAGCAAGGTGCTGTCATCAGCATACTTGGCTTTCTTATTATCAATATTTTGTATAGAACTTTCCATGTCCAACATGAATAACCCATTGTTAATTGAACCAGTTGCATAAACAATATTATCAAGAGAAAGGACACACTTTGAAATATTGCATTCAAAGGAAAACCCCTTCCTGACAAGAGCAGGAATGGAGATAATATTTTTAGTAATACTGGGAACAAAGTAACAACTGTTTAATTCTAATACAATTGCAGATGGTAATGAGATGAAATAGTCTCCTACAGCAACAGCAGCAACCCGTGCCCCGTTTCCTACTCGTAGGTCCACCTCATGCTGTCCCACCTGCCTTCTTCTCAAGAGTTCCTGCACATTTGAACAAATGTGAACTCCACATGCAGTGTCCAACACCCATGATATAGAAGAAGATGAAAACATGACTTCAGTCACGTAAATACCTGAGCCAGAAGCGATGCTTCCCCTCTTATCTCCTTGGAGCGCTTTACAGTCCTTTTTCCAGTGACCCAGCTGGCCACAGTGGAAACACCTGTATTCCTTGGACCGCTTAACCTTCTGCTTCAGAGCCTTGCTGTAGCTCTTGACAGGGGCCTTGCCCTTCTTCCCCTTCTTCTTGTTCCTAGAAGGAACCATTAAGACAGAGGTTGAAGGCTTTCCCTTCAGAGTTTCCTCAGTAGTCAAGAGCATATTCAGCAGCTCTGCCGGAGTACAGTCGATTTTGTTCATATTAAAGTTAATAATGAACGCAACGAAAGAGGGCGGGAGAGACTGCAGAATGATGTCTACAGCAAGCTCCTGATTGATGGTATGCCCCAGTTTCTCCAGACCCTCCTTGTGCCCAATCATCTTGAGCACGTGAGCTCCCACTGGGCTCCCTTCAGCCAGTTTGCTCTGAAAGAACAGCTTTGTCAGATTATAGCGTTCTGTCCTCGCCTGTGCAGCATACAGCATCTTGAGGTTCGCTATCATGTCTATTGCAGACATATCCTCATGCTGACGCTGCAGCGGTGGCGTCATAGACGCTAGCATCAGGCAAGCGACATCAATGCTATCATTGACGTGCTTTTCATAAGCTTCCCGAACCGCCCTTGATGCGTTCGGAGCGGGTTGAGGCGGTATAGCTGTCTCGAGGACATACAGTTTCCACTCTGCCTTAAGAACAATCTTAAGGTGTCCGAACCAGTCTGAGAAGTTCGGCCCAGCAAACTTCTCTCTTTCCAGTAGGGATCGCACATTGAAGCTCATGGTGTTCGTTGCTGCAGGTATCTACAACTATGCAAGAACAGCAAGGTCAGTATCAATGTTAAGAATCAATCAGGACTTAAGAAAGATTCTTTTTCTCACTATTTTATCTGGCTGAAAAATCCAGCAAAACAGCCCGAAAGAGTAGAACTCTTTTAGTGAGATGGGATCCAGATTTCATACTTGGTCTCCGCGTCCCGCTCAGGCGAGATAAGATGCACAGAGAGTACAAGCACTAATTTCTGGTAGGCAGTCCCTGCCAATCGCCAACCCGTGCGATTCCCCTTCATCTGGGCAATCCAGCAGACTATGCCAACTGAGTTGGTACAACACAGTCTCTGATCCCACAGATGGCTGCCTCCATGTGCTACCATATGCGCCACATATGTAGCCTACATGGTCAAGCTGACCCGACCTACTCCCTGGACCTGTTGGGGTATGCCCTTAAGGCTAATGTTTGAGGCCTTGGGATTGTATCAGTATCATGTATAAACTCTTATGTTTTTAAAGGCATGGTTGTTATTCAGGTTGTTATATTGTCTGCTGCAATAATTGTACTTTTGAATAATGTCTCAAAGCTGTTCAGCTAGGCTGACATGCAGTTTTGTCCTTAGTCGAGATATCTTGGTGAACATGAGACAGCCTTGATATGGTTAAGACTAATATGTGTTCTAATCTTATAGGATGCTTCGAGCATGGAATAAGATGTAGACTCATGGGTACATTGGATGTACTGGACAGACCCTACTAGGATATTCAATTGCTTGTCACAATGTGAATATTCCTTGATTGTAACAAGTGGCACATTTCCTCTGACTTGAGATCACTTGTGTTTTCTAAATGATGATTGTCATTGTTTTGAGGTAGTTCAATATCATTTGAAACATAATGATTATAGACTATCTTGGATGGTGAGCTTGAGTCAGGTTAGGGCACTAGTGATAGACAAAGGATTGCCGTCTCCTTGTTTAAGGAGTGTGATGTTCTAAAGGGGCCCCCCTGGATGAGATGATTGAGAAAGTGTATGGCCATACCCAGGTGACTCTGTTCATCTGATCTAATCATGCTCATCATATTGGAGTTACAAGCTTGACAGGCTTGTCCAATAAGAATATCCAGTGGCAAAGGAAACATGTATGCCTTGTGAAGTTGGATTCACACTTGTGCTGTGGTTTGGGTGTAGTCTTGGAAGACTCTTTTCTTTATATCGGGAGACAGTGATGTGTTGCTAGATACCCCTCACTGATCGTGATAACGTAAGTTATCGTTACCGACATTTAAAGGAAACCCTCAGGGTCGCACAATTTGATGATATGGCTTACTTAAGTCAGATCGTGTGGACTGAATTGTTCAGGTTCAGTTTAAAGGGATTTAATCTCTTATTGTAAGTGAGATCTGGTCTGATCATGTTTGATTGATTAGGGCTTGAGATCGGTAAGCTTCGATTGAGAGAATGTGAAAGTCCCCTGACTAAGGGGGAAAAACCCTAAACTGGCGCAAACAGAAACATGGGCAGCGGATACTAGGGTTTCAAAGAATCGGTGCATGAAGTATGATTAACTTTGATATAACTTGTAAACAAGAATGAATGCGATTCATACCATGGCCATTTCTACATGGCGCCTTGGAAGCAAAGATCAAACGAGATCTTCTCCAAATCGTCACACACAAGATGAGAATGCGCTTCTTCTTGTCGTCCCTTGTGCTAGCAAGGATCGTCCAAGTATCACAATCGTATGAAGGGAAGAGAAAAACTTGCTTAGCGATTTCCTCCTTCTTTTCGTCAAAACTCTTCTTCACGAGAGAGCAAGCCACACGAGAAGAGGCAAGAGGCGAGAGTGATGAGCGACCATAGAGCCAACGTGAGATGTGGTCACGTAAGAGACATGCTATCTAAAAATAGCAAACACGTCTCAACGTTCACAAGTCGCAAATCTCTCCTCATATTTTGAACCACTCGCTCATCCATGAGCCGGTTCATCTTGGTCTGGTTCAAAGACCAAATAAGCCAAGCGACATGGTCTAGATCAAATTAAACCCTAAGGCTCCAGATCTAACCGTCGATCTCTTGATGCTTCTGATCTCACCGATCTAGCATCTATTCTCTCGATCGAAGCTTACGGATCTCAAGCTCTAATCAATCATACATGATCAGACTAGATCTCACTTACAATCAGAGATTAAATCCCTTTAAACTGATCTCGAACAATTCAGTCCACACGATCTGACTTAAGTAAGCCATATCATCAAATTGTGCGACCCTGAGGGTTTCCTTTAAATGTCGGTAACGATAACCCACGTTATCACGATCAGAGAGGGGTATCTAGCAACACATCACTGTCTCCCGATATAAAGAAAAGAGTATTCCAAGACTACACCCAAACCACAGCACAAGTGTGAATCCAATTCACAAGGCATGCATACTTCCTTTGCCACTGGATGTTCTTATTGGACAAGCGTGTCAAGCTTGTAGCTCCAATATGATGAGCATGATTAGATCAGATGAACACTGTCACCTGGGTATGGCCATACACTTTCTCAATCATCTCATCCAGGGGGCCCCTTTAGAACATCACACTCCTTAAACAAGGAGACGACAATCCTTTGTCTATCACTAGTGCCCTAACATGACTCAAGCTCACCATCCAAGATAGTCTATAACCATTATTTCTCAAATGATATTGAACTACCTCAAAACAATGACAATCATCATTTAGAAAACACAAGTGATCTCAAGTCAGAGGAAATGTGCCACTTGTTACAATCAAGGAATATTCACATTGTGACAAGCAATTGAATATCCTAGTAGGGTCTGTCCAGTACATCCAATGTACTCATGAGTCTATATCTTATTCCATGCTCGAAGCATCCTATAAGATTAGAACACATATTAGTCTTAACCATATCAAGGCTGTCTCATGTTCACCAAGATACATCGACTAAGGACATAATAGCATGTCAGCCCAGCTGAACAGCTTTGAGACATTATTCAGAAGTATACTTATTGCAGTAGACAAGGTAACAAACTGAATAATAACCATGCCTTTATAAACACAAGAGTTTATTACATGATACTGTTACAATCCCAAGGCCTCAAACATTAGGCTTAAGGGCATACCCCAACAATCTCCCACTTGCACTTAATCTAATGGTTGAGAAATCTCAAACCCATATTATTACAGTGCTTCTCATGCTTCTGCTGCGCCAGAGGCTTTGTAAGCGGGTCTGCCAGATTGTCATATGTATGAACCTTGCAGACTTTGATCTCGCCACGATCTATGATCTCCCTGATCAAATGAAACCGTCTCTGTATGTGCTTGGACTTCTGGTGTGACCGTGGTTCCTTTGCTTGTGCGATTGCTCCAGTGTTATCACAGAAGATAACCAAAGGATCTGCACTCGAAGGAACAACACCAAGTTCTCTCCCGAACTTACGAATCCACACTGCCTCCTTGGATGCTTCCGAGGCTGCAACATACTCGGCTTCTGTTGTGGAATCAGCAACAGTTGACTGTTTGAAACTCTTCCACACCACTGCTCCTCCATTCAAGCTAAAAACATAGCCTGATTGCGATCGGAAATCATCCTGGTTAGACTGGAACGAAGCGTCAGTATATCCTTCAATACTGAGTTCTTCCTGACCACCATATATCAAGAACATATCTTTGGTCCTCCGCAGATATTTTAAAATGTTCTTGACTGCAATCCAGTGTGCCTGACCTGGATTACTTTGGAACCGACTAGTCACGCTTAACCCGTAAGCGACGTCTGGGCGAGTACACAACATCGCATACATAATGGATCCAATAGCCGAAGCATAAGGCGTATTGTCCATTTCATCTTTCTCAGTCTGTGTTTGTGGACACTGACTCTTCGAAAGATTCAAACCATGTCTGACTGGAAGATATCCTCGTTTAGAATTCTCTAAATGAAATCTCTCCAGGACTTTATCGATGTAAGTACTCTGGCACAGCCCAAGAAGCCTCTTAGATCTATCCCTGTAGATCTTTACACATAATATATAGGCTGCTTCTCCTAGATCTTTCATCTGGAAACATTTCCTTAACCATGCCTTAACTGCATGCATTTCAGGAATGTCATTTCCAATGATCAAGATGTCATCGACGTAGAGGACTAGGAAAGTAATCACGCTCCCACTAAACCTCTTATATACACACGGGTCATCCTCGTTCTTGATGAAACCAAATTTACTGACTGATTCATCAAAACGAATATTCCAGCTTCTCGATGCTTGTTTCAGTCCATAAATGGACTTCTTTAACTTGCATATCTTATGACGATCTGATGGATTAGTGAAACCTTCTGGTTGTGTCATATACACATCCTCATCCAGATTTCCATTAAGAAAAGCTGTTTTCACATCCATCTGCCAGATCTCATAATCATAATATGCAGCTATCGCGAAAAGAATCCGAATAGATTTAAACATAGCTACAGGTGAGAAAGTTTCATCATAATCTCTCCTGTAGATTTGTTTGAAACCTTTCGCAACTAGCCTGCCTTTATAGGTAACCACGTTACCATCCATGTCAATCTTCTTCTTGAAGATCCATTTACAGCCTATAGGGATAACTCCCGAAGGCGGATCAACCAAATCCCAGACTTGGTTATCTGACATGGAGTCCATCTCGGCGCGCATAGCTTCAAGCCATCTCGCTGACTCCGGTCCACTGACCGCATCCGCATAAGAGAGGGGCTCATCATTATCAATGATGTAGACTCCGTCATAGCGCTCAGGCTGTCGACGGATCCTTCCCGATCTTTGCGGTTCCCGTGATATCTGAGCCTCAGGTTGATCAGAAACCCGTTCTACCGGCTCAGGCTCATCCAACTCTACTTGCGCACTTTGTCCTTCTTCTGGATTCTCATCCAGCTTTATTTCTCTCCCACTGGCCTCTTGCAGAAGAAATTCCTTCTCAAGAAATATGGCCGTCCGAGCAACAAAAACCTTGTTCTCTTTGGGATCGTAGAAATAATAACCCTTAGTTTCCTTAGGGTAACCGACAAAGATGCATTTGTCAGATCTGCTCTCTAGTTTCCCAGAGGCGAGCTTTTTGACATAAGCCTCGCAGCCCCAGATCCTGATAAATGACAAACTCGGCTGTTTCCCATACCATAACTCATATGGAGTCTTAGAAACGGCCTTGGATGGCACTCGGTTTAGTACCTTTGCAGCTGTTTCCAGTGCAAACCCCCAAAAGGAATATGGAAGAGTAGCCTGACTCATCATAGAACGAACCATATCAAGTAACGTTCTATTTTTCCTTTCGGACACACCATTCCATTGCGGTGTTCCTGGCGGAGTGAGTTGTGAGATAATCCCACACTCCTTTAGATAGTCAGTAAACGCATGACTTAGGTATTCTCCACCTCGATCAGAACGAAGTGCCTTGATATTTCGGCCTAGCTGATTTTGTACTTCATTCTTGAACTCTTTGAACTTGTCAAAAGATTCACTTTTATGTCTCATTAAATAGACATACCCATACCTACTGAAATCATCAGTAAAGGTAATGAAGTACTGATAGCTACCTCTGGCATGTTTACTAAATGGCCCACACACATCACTGTGTATAAGGTCAAGTAAACCTGAAGCCCTTTGACCTTTGTTAGGAAAAGGTGACTTCGTCATTTTACCCATTAAACAAGCCTTGCATGTATCAATCTCCTCATAGGAGAATGATCCCAGCAGTCCATGATCATGCAACTGCTTAATGCGTTTCTTGTTAATATGGCCTAAACGACTATGCCATAGCAAGGTGCTGTCATCAGCATACTTGGCTTTCTTAATATCAATGTTTTGTATAGAACTTTCCATGTCCAACATGAATAACCCATTGTTAATTGAACCAGTTGCATAAACAATATTATCAAAAGATAAAACACACTTTGAAATATTGCATTCAAAGGAAAATCCCTTCCTGACAAGAGCAGGAATAGAGATAATATTTTTAGTAATACTGGGAACAAAGTAACAACTGTTTAGTTCTAATACAAGACCAGATGGTAAGGAAATAAAATAGTCTCCTACAGCAACAGCAGCAACCCGTTCCCCGTTTCCAACGCGTAGGTCCACCTCATGCTGTCCCACCTGCCTTCTTCTCTTGAGTTCCTGTACATTTGAACAAATGTGAACTCCACATGCAGTGTCCAACACCCATGATATAGAAGAAGATGAAACCATGACTTCCATCACGTAAATACCTGAGCCAGAAGCGAAGCTTCCCCTCTTATCTCCTTGGAGCGCTTTACAGTCCTTTTTCCAGTGACCCAGCTGGCCACAGTGGAAACACCTGTATTCCTTGGACCGCTTAACCTTCTGCTTCAGAACCTTGCTGTAGCTCTTGACAGGGGCCTTGCCCTTCTTCCCCTTCTTCTTGTTCCTGGAAGGAACCATTAAGACAGAGGTCGAAGGCTTACCCTTCAGAGTTTCCTCAGTAGTCAAGAGCATATTCAGCAGCTCTGCCGGAGTACAATCGATTTTGTTCATATTAAAGTTAATAATGAACGCATCGAAAGAGGGCGGGAGAGACTGCAGAATAATATCTACAGCAAGCTCCTGGTTGATGGTATGCCCCAGTTTCTCTAGAGCCTCCTTGTGCCCAATCATCTTGAGCACGTGAGCTCCAACTGGGCTCCCTTCAGCCAGTTTGCTCTGAAAGAAAAGCTTTGTCAGATTATAGCGTTCTGTCCTCGCCTGTGCAGCATACAGCATCTTGAGGTTTGCTATCATGTCTATAGCAGACATATCCTCATGCTGACGCTGCAGCGGTGGCGTCATAGACGCTAGCATCAGGCAAGCGACATCAATGCTATCATTGACGTGCTTTTCATAAGCTTCCCGAACCGCCCTTGCGGCGTTCGGAGCGGGCTGAGGCGGTATCGCCGTCTCGAGGACATACAGTTTCCTCTCAGCCTTAAGAACGATCTTAAGGTGTCCAAACCAGTCAGAGAAGTTCGGCCCAGCAAACTTCTCCCTTTCCAGTAGGGATCGCACATTGAAGTTCATGGTGTTCGTTGCTGCAGGTATCTACAACAATGCAAGAACAGCAAGGTCAGTATCAATGTTAAGAATCAATCAGGACTTAAGAAAGATTCTTTTTCTCACTATTTTATCTGGCTGAAAAATCCAGCAAAACAGCCCGAAAGAGTAAACACTCTTTTAGTGAGATGGGATCCAGATTTCATACTTGGTCTCCGCGTCCCGCTCAGGCGAGATAAGGTGCACAGAGAGTACAAGCACTAATTTCTGGTAGGCAGTCCCTGCCGATCGCCAACCCGTGCGATTCCCCTTCATCTGGGCAATCCAGCAGACTATGCCAACTGAGTTGGTACAACATAGTCTCTGACCCCACAGATGGCTGCCTCCATGTGCTACCATATGCGCCACATATGTAGCCTACATGGTCAAGCTGACCCGACCTACTCCCTGGACCACCACGTGCTATGCTGAGCAACGAGAAGCGATAAATCCCTTCTCTGTAACACGCAGGTGTAATCCCGCACCGTCTGAAGATAGATGGACGTGCCCACTGAGTGGGTACAACACGGCTCCAACTGAAGGGTTTAGAGGGGTCCCCTTCAAGGGGGAGCGAAACCCTATAGACGGCGCAAGTGGTCTTCTTTGTTTTAGCAGCGGAATTAGGGTTTAAACTTGATCGCATGCTATACTTTCATATGATCAACTTAAACAACAAATGAAAGATTCGTTACCATAGCCATGGGAAGGAGGCGGCTTGGAAGCAAAGAGCAAGATAGATCTTCTCCACAAGCGACGCACACAAGAAGGAGGGATGACTTCTTCTTGTTGATCTTTGTGCTAGCAAAGATCTTCAAGAGTCCTTGCCGAATGGAAGGGATAGGTTGAGATGCTTCCTTGGCCGAGAGCTCTCCCTTGTCGTTCACCTTCTTCCACACGAGATGGCAAGCAAGCAACGTCAATCACAAGTGAGCAAAAGCGTTTAGGCGATAACATCAAAAATGGCGTTACATGACTTCCCAAAATGGAAAGTCATGAAGCCATGTTCCAACGTCAAAACGCCTTCCTTCATGAACCATGCGTTCACATAGTGAACCGGTTCATTCTTTGGTTCAATTCGATTTGGCTCATAGACCAAAATCAAACCAAGCCAAGCCAATATATGGTCTAGACCTTCTATGAACCTAATGGCTCAAGATCTAACCGTTCATCTCCTGATGCTCTTGATCTTACCGATCTAGCATCTCCTCTCTCGATCGAAGCTTACCGATCTCAAGCCCTAATCAATCAAACATGATCAGACTAGATCTCACTTACAATCAGAGTTTAAATCCCTTTAAACTGAACCCAAATAATTCAGTCCACACGATCTGACTTAAGTAAGTCATATCATCAATTTGTGCGACCCTGAGGGTTTCCTCTAAATGTCGGTAACGATAACTTTCGTTATCACGATCAGTGAGGGGTATCTAGCAACACATCACTGTCTCCCGATATAAAGGAAAGAGTCTTCCAAGACTACTCCCAAACCACAGCACAAGTGTGAATCAACTTCACAAGGCATGCAAGTGTCCTTTGCCACTGGATGTTCTTATTGGACAAGCGGGTCAAGCTTGTAACTCCAATACGATGAGCATGATTAGATCAGATGAGCATAGTCATCTGGGTATGGCCATACACTTTCTCAATCATCTCATATAAGGGGGGCCCCTTTAGAACATCACACTCCTTGAACAAGGAGACGGCAATCCTATATCTATCACTAGTGCCCTAACCTGACCCATGATCATTATCCAAGATAGTCTATGATCATTATGTTTCAAATGATATTGAACTACCTCAAAACAATGACAATCATCATTTAGTAACTCAAGTGATCTCAAGTCAGAGGACATGTGCCACTTAGTGCATACAAGGAATATTCACATTGTGACAAGCAATTGAATATCCTAGTAGGGTCTGTCCAGTACATCCAATGTACCCATGAGTCTACATCTTATTCCATGCTCGAAGCATCCTATAAGATTAGAACACATATTAGTCTCAATCATATCAAGGCTGTCTCATGTTCACCAAGATATCTCGACTAAGGACATATAGCCTGTCAGCCTAGCTGAACAGCTTTGAGACATTAATCAGAAGTACACTTATTACAGCAGACAAGGTAACAACCTGAATAACAACCATGCCTTTATAAACATAAAAGTTTATTACATGATACTGTTACAATCCCAAAGGCCTCAAACATTAGCCTTAAGGGCATACCCCAACAATCTCCCACTTGCACTTAATCTAATGGTTGAGAAATCTCAAACCCATATTATTACAGTGCTTCTCATGCTTCTGCTGCGCCAGAGGATTGGTAAGCGGGTCTGCCAGATTGTCGTCTGTATGAACCTTGCATATTTTGATCTCGCCACGATCTATGATCTCCCGGATCAAGTGAAACCGTCTCTGTATGTGCTTGGACTTCTGGTGCGACCGTGGTTCCTTTGCTTGTGCGATTGCTCCAGTGTTATCACAGAAGATAACCAAAGGATCTGCACTCGAAGGAACGACACCAAGTTCTCTCACGAACTTACGAATCCACACTGCCTCCTTGGATGCTTCCGAGGCTGCAACATACTCGGCTTCTGTTGTGGAATCAGCAACAGTTGACTGTTTGAAACTTTTCCACACCACTGCTCCACCATTCAAGCTAAAAACATAGCCTGATTGCGATCGGAAATCATCCTGGTCCGACTGGAACGAAGCGTCAGTATATCCTTCTATACTGAGTTCTTCCTGACCACCATATATCAAGAACATATCTTTGGTCCTCCGCAGATATTTTAAAATGTTCTTGACCGCAATCCAGTGCGCCATACCTAGATTACTTTGGAACCGACTGGTCACGCTTAACCCGTAAGCGACGTCTGGGCGAGTACACAACATCGCATACATAATGGACCCAATAGCCGAAGCATAAGGCGTATTGTCCATTTCATCTTTCTCAGTCTGTGTTTGTGGACACTGACTCCTCGAAAGATTCAGACCATGTCTGACTGGAAGATATCCTCTTTTAGAATTCTCTAAATGGAATCTCTCCAGGACTTTATCGATGTAAGTACTCTGGCACAGCCCGAGAAGCCTCTTAGATCTATCCCTGTAGATCTTCACACCTAATACATAGGCTGCTTCTCCTAAATCTTTCATCTGGAAACATTTTCCTAACCATGCTTTAACCGCATGCAGTTCAGGAATATCATTTCCAATGATTAAGATATCATCGACGTAGAGGACTAGGAATGTAATCACGCTCCCACTAAACCTCTTATATACACACGGGTCATCCTCGTTCTTGATGAAACCAAACTCAGAGATTGATTCATCAAAACGAATATTCCAACTTCTAGATGCTTGTTTAAGTCCATAAATAGACTTCTTTAACTTGCATATTTTATGACGATCTGATGGATTAGTGAAACCCTCAGGTTGTGTCATGTACACATCCTCATCCAGATTTCCATTAAGGAAAGCTGTCTTCACATCCATCTGCCAGATCTCATAATCGTAATATGCAGCTATCGCGAAAAGAATCCGAATAGACTTAAACATGGCTACAGGTGAGAAAGTTTCATCATAATCTATCCCGTAGATTTGTCTGAAACCTTTCGCAACTAGCCTGCCTTTATAGGTAACCACGTTACCATCCATGTCAATCTTCTTCTTGAAGATCCATTTACAGCCTATAGGGATTACTCCCGGAGGCGGATCAACCAAATCCCAGACTTGGTTATCTGACATGGAGTCCATCTCGGCTCGCATAGCATCAAGCCATCTAGCTGACTCCGGTCCACTGACCGCATCCGCATAAGTGAGGGGTTCATCATTATCAATGATGTAGACTCCGTCATAGCGCTCAGGCTGTCGACGGATCCTTCCCGATCTTCGCGGTTCCCGTGATATCTGAGCCTCAGGTTGTTCAGTAACCTGTTCTACCGGCTCAGCCTCATCCAACTGTGCTTGACTACTTTGTCCTTCCTCTGGATTCTCATCCAGCTTTATTTCTCTCCCACTGGCCTCTTGCAGAAGAAACTCCTTCTCAAGAAATATGGCCGTCCGAGCAACAAATACTTTGTTCTCCTTGGGATCGTAGAAATAATAACCCTTAGTTTCCTTAGGGTAACCGACAAAGATGCATTTCTCAGATCTGTTCTCCAGTTTCCCAGAGGCGAGCTTTTTGACATAAGCCTCGCAACCCCAGATCCTGATAAATGTCAAGCTCGGCTGTTTCCCACACCATAACTCATATGGAGTCTTTGAAACTGCCTTGGATGGCACTCGGTTTAGTACCTTTGCAGCTGTTTCCAGTGCAAATCCCCAAAAGGAGTATGGAAGAGTAGCCTGACTCATCATAGAACGAACCATATCAAGTAACGTTCTATTTCTCCTCTCGGACACACCATTCCATTGCGGTGTTCCTGGCGGAGTGAGCTGAGAGATAATCCCACACTCCTTTAGATAGTCAGTAAACGCATGACTTAGGTATTCTCCACCTCGATCTGAGCGAAGTGCCTTGATATTTCGGCCTAGCTGATTTTGTACTTCATTCTTGAACTCTTTGAACTTGTCAAAAGATTCACTTTTATGTCTCATCAGATAGACATACCCATACCTACTGAAATCATCAGTAAAGGTAATGAAGTACTGATAGCCATCTCTAGCATGTTTACTAAATGGCCCACACACATCACTGTGTATGAGGTCAAGTAAACCTGAAGCCCTTTGACCTTTATTAGGAAAAGGTGACTTCGTCATTTTACCCATCAAACAAGCTTTGCATGTATCAATCTCCTCACAGGAGAATGATCCCAGCAGTCCATGATCATGCAACCGCTTAATGCGTTTCTCGTTTATATGGCCTAAACGACTATGCCATAGCAAGGTGCTGTCATCAGCATTCTTGGCTTTCTTATTATCAATGTTATGTATAGAACTTTCCATGTCCAACATGTATAACCCATTGTTAATTGAACCAGTAGCATAAACAATATTACCATAAGATAAAACACACTTTGAAATATTGCATTCAAAGGCAAATCCTTTCCTGACAAGAGCAGGAATGGAGATAATATTTTTAGTTATACTGGGAACAAAATAACAACTGTTTAGTTCCAATACAAGTCCAGATGGTAAAGAAATGAAATAGTCTCCTACAGCAACAGCAGCAACCCGTGCCCCGTTTCCAACGCGTAGGTCTACCTCATGCTGTCCCACCTGCCTTCTTCTCTTGAGTTCCTGTACATTTGAACAAATGTGAACTCCACATGCAGTGTCCAACACCCATGAAATAGAAGAAGATGAAACCATGACTTCCGTCACGTATATACCTGAGCCAGAAGCGATGCTTCCCCTCTTATCTCCTTGGAGCACTTTACAGTCCTTTTTCCAGTGACCCAGCTGGCCACAGTGGAAAACCCCTGTTGTCCTTCGACCGCTTCACCTTCTGTTTCAGTGCCTTACTGTAGTTCTTGACTGGGGCCTTGCCCTTCTTCCCCTTCTTCTTGTTTCTGGAAGGAACCAGTAAGACAGAGGTTGAAGGCTTTCCCTTCAGAGTTTCCTCAGTAGTCAAGAGCATATTCAGCAGCTCTGCCGGAGTACAATCGATTTTGTTCATATTAAAGTTAATGATGAACGCATCGAAAGAGGGCGGGAGAGACTGCAGAATAATGTCTACAGCAAGCTCCTGGTTGATGGTATGCCCCAGTTTCTCTAGAGCCTCCTTGTGCCCAATCATCTTGAGCACATGAGCTCCAACTGGGCTCCCTTCAGCCAGTTTGCTCTGAAAGAAGAGCTTCATCAGATTATAGCGTTCTATCCTCACCTGTGCAGCATACAGCATCTTGAGGTTCGCTATAATCTCTATAGCCGACATATCCTCATGCTGACGCTGCAGCGGTGGCATCATAGACGCTAGCATCAGGCAAGCGACATCAATGCTATCATTGACGTGCTTTTCATAGGCTTCGCGAACCGCCCTTGTGGCGTTCGCGGCGGGTTGAGGCGGCACTGCCGTCTCGAGGACATACAGTTTCCTCTCTGCCTTAAGAACGATCTTAAGGTGTCCGAACCAGTCAGAGAAGTTCGGCCCAGCAAACTTCTCCCTTTCCAGTAGGGATCGCACATTGAAGCTCATGGTGTTCGTTGCTGCAGGAATCTACAACAATGCAAGAACAGCAAGGTCAGTATCAATGTTCAGAATCAATCCAGGACTTAAGAAAGATTCTTTTCTCACTATTTTGTCTGACTGAAAAATCCAGTAAACAGTCCGAAAGAGTAACACTCTTTTAGTGAGATGGGATCCAGATTTCATACTTGGTCTCCGCGTCCCGCTCAGGCGAGATAAGATGCACAGAGATGACAAGCATTAATTTCTAGTAGGCTGTCCTAGCCAATCGCCAACCCGTGCGATTCCCCTTCATCTGGGCAATCCAGCAGACTGTGCCAACTGAGTTGGTACAACACAGTCTCTGATCCCACAGATGGCTGCCTCCATGCGCTACCATATGCGCCACATATGTAGCCTACATGGTCAAGCTGACCCGACCTACTCCCTGGACCACCACGTGCTATGCTGAGCAACGAGAAGCGATAAATCCCTTCTCTGTAACACGCAGGTGAAATCCCGCACCGTCTGAAGATAGATGGACGTGCCCACTGAGTGGGTACAACACGGCTCCAACGATAGTCAGAACAGTGAGGTTTCGCGTCAGAAGGCTTACAAGCTTGATATTTTTAGCGTTTGGATTTTAACGGCCTTTTATCTTCTTACTATCAGGCAAATCCTATGGCTATAGCAGAAGATAAACTCATGCTGTTCTAATTATATAACGAATAAAAAGAAAGCATGCTGATCTTATGTGGTAAAAGCCCAAAGCCTAAGTAAGACCTTAAGATACTTAAGTCTTCACTTGCTCTTCTTGGGACTTTTGCATCTCATCTGGTCCAACCCAGGGCCCTAGCGCCAAGAGCACCTCAGGTGCGCCACCAGCTGAATGCGCCTCTGCGATGTGTGCTTTTGTGCTCTTGTCTAATCAGAATACATTTTGATCTATCTAGACAAGCTTGACACGCAGGTCAATTATACAATAAATTAAAAACAATGTGATTCGCAGATCACAAAATAAGATTAATTTATAATTAACCAGGCACGCAGGCCCCAGCACAGCACACAATAGGGCAACCCACATAAGATTAAATAAACAGGCATCATGGCATCAACCAATCATCATGTGATCCATTACATAGAAAATAAAATTTTGAAAACCCCATTGGCATCAATTTTAATTCTCTTATGTGCCCTACAACCTTACAACGGTCCATTGATAGGGATCCACTCATCAATCTAGTTAGATCCTTGCCCTTGCATGCACCAAGTCCTAACTGACTCGAGTTGACCTGATGGTCAACCATGCATGCGCCAAGGGCTGAACAACCTTCATGAGATCTGGCAAGCGGGTGTGACCCCGGGCCTAACTCATGTGTGTTCATTGCTGTCTCAACCAGACCTCGCTACACGCCTGTGATGCAGTCAACCTATAGCCACCTCGTGCTTTCGCACAGGTGCTATCTGGTCAACCCATCTAGGCTGTCAGATGGTCTGATCAGACTATTGGATCTAACCTAGAGTATGCTTTCAACCCCATCAACCCGTCTAAGGGTTTATAGTAGATGCATATAGATCTAATTGTTTGCGCGCAAGTAGGTATAAGTTTTGATGAAATACCATTCAACATACTTAACATGCGCCAACACAACAACATGCGCAAATCATGAAGAAACATATAACATGCGCAAATCATGAAGAAACATACATCTAAGTTATAAACTAGCATGCAGGTTTCGGCATGTGATCAACCATCATTAGATCTACTCATAAGCATATACATGGATCAAACATGATGATCTACACATTAGATGCGCAAGCAATCATATGAACAAGTATAGATCCTTGCTCTGATACCAATTGAAGGGTTTAGAGGGGTCCCCTTCAAGGGGGAGCGAAACCCTATAGACGGCGCAAGTGGTCTTCTTTGTTTTAGCAGCGGAATTAGGGTTTAAACTTGATCGCATGCTATACTTTCATATGATCAACTTAAACAACAAATGAAAGATTCGTTACCATAGCCATGGGAAGGAGGCGGCTTGGAAGCAAAGAGCAAGATAGATCTTCTCCACAAGCGACGCACACAAGAAGGAGGGATGACTTCTTCTTGTTGATCTTTGTGCTAGCAAAGATCTTCAAGAGTCCTTGCCGAATGGAAGGGATAGGTTGAGATGCTTCCTTGGCCGAGAGCTCTCCCTTGTCGTTCACCTTCTTCCACACGAGATGGCAAGCAAGCAACGTCAATCACAAGTGAGCAAAAGCGTTTAGGCGATAACATCAAAAATGGCGTTACATGACTTCCCAAAATGGAAAGTCATGAAGCCATGTTCCAACGCCAAAACGCCTTCCTTCATGAACCATGCGTTCACATAGTGAACCGGTTCATTCTTTGGTTCAATTCGATTTGGCTCATAGACCAAAATCAAACCAAGCCAAGCCAATATATGGTCTAGACCTTCTATGAACCTAATGGCTCAAGATCTAACCGTTCATCTCCTGATGCTCTTGATCTTACCGATCTAGCATCTCCTCTCTCGATCGAAGCTTACCGATCTCAAGCCCTAATCAATCAAACATGATCAGACTAGATCTCACTTACAATCAGAGTTTAAATCCCTTTAAACTGAACCCAAATAATTCAGTCCACATGATCTGACTTAAGTAAGTCATATCATCAATTTGTGCGACCCTGAGGGTTTCCTTTAAATGTCGGTAACGATAACTTTCGTTATCACGATTAGTGAGGGGTATCTAGCAACACATCACTGTCTCCCGATATAAAGGAAAGAGTCTTCCAAGACTACTCCCAAACCACAGCACAAGTGTGAATCAACTTCACAAGGCATGCAAGTGTCCTTTGCCACTGGATGTTCTTATTGGACAAGCGGGTCAAGCTTGTAACTCCAATACGATGAGCATGATTAGATCAGATGAGCATAGTCATCTGGGTATGGCCATACACTTTCTCAATCATCTCATATAAGGGGGGCCCCTTTAGAACATCACACTCCTTGAACAAGGAGACGGCAATCCTATATCTATCACTAGTGCCCTAACCTGACTCATGATCATTATCCAAGATAGTCTATGATCATTATGTTTCAAATGATATTGAACTACCTCAAAACAATGACAATCATCATTTAGTAACTCAAGTGATCTCAAGTCAGAGGACATGTGCCACTTAGTGCATACAAGGAATATTCACATTGTGACAAGCAATTGAATATCCTAGTAGGGTCTGTCCAGTACATCCAATGTACCCATGAGTCTACATCTTATTCCATGCTCGAAGCATCCTATAAGATTAGAACACATATTAGTCTCAATCATATCAAGGCTGTCTCATGTTCACCAAGATATCTCGACTAAGGACATATAGCCTGTCAGCCTAGCTGAACAGCTTTGAGACATTAATCAGAAGTACACTTATTGCAGCAGACAAGGTAACAACCTGAATAACAACCATGCCTTTATAAACATAAAAGTTTATTACATGATACTGTTACAATCCCAAAGGCCTCAAACATTAGCCTTAAGGGCATACCCCAACACCAACGATAGTCAGAACAGTGAGGTTTCGCGTCAGAAGGCTTACGAGCTTGATATTTAAGCGTTGGATTTTAACGGTCTTTTATCTTCTTGACTATCATGCAATTCCTATGGTGATAGCAGAAGATAAATTAAAACATGCTGTTCTACTTATATAAACAATAAAAGAAAGCATGGATCTTATGTGGTAAAAGCCCATAGCCCTAGTAAGATCTTAACTTAACTTAAGTCTTCACTTGCTTTCGTTCATGGGGCTTTTGCTGCTCATCTGGCCCAAACCAGGGCCCAAGCGCCAACTGCAGCTCAGGTGCGCCCACCAGGTAAATGCGCCTGTCCCAGAGTCGAACCCTGGACCTCCCACCTGGTCAAGCCACTGCTGCATGCGCCTCTGCCAAGTGTGCTCTGTGCTCATGTCTAATTAAATTACAAATTTAACTATCTAGACAAGATTGACACGCAGGTCAATTACATTTTATAAATTAAAGCAATGTGATGCGCAGATCACAATAATTAATTTACAACTTTAATTTCCAGGCATGCAGGCCCCAGCACAGCAGACATTTAACATGGGCAGCCCACATAAGAATAAATAGACAAGCACATGGCATCATTCAACATGTGATCCAATCATGAAAATTAAATTTCGAAAACCCCATAGGCATCAATTTTAATTTCCTTATTTGCCCTACAACCTTACAACGGTCCATTACTAGGGATCCACACATCCATCCTAGTCAGATCCACTGCCCTTGCATGCACCAAGTCCTAACTGACTTGAGTCGACCATAAGGTCAACCATGCATGCGCCAGGGCTGAACAACCACAATGAGGTCTGGCAAGCGGGTGTGACCCCGGGCCTAACTCATGTGCGTTCATCGGTTGTCTCAATCAGACATCGCTACACGCCTGTCTGCAGCCGACCTGTAGCCACCACGTGCTTGCGCACAGGTGCTACCTGGTCAACCCATCAAGGCTGTCAGATGGTCTGATCAGACTTTTGGATCTAACCTAGGGGGTGACTTCAACCCTAATAACCCGTCTAAGGGTTTAATGCAAGGCCTTAGATCTAGTGAGGTCGCGCAAGTAATTTAGATTTTGAAAACCTAAGATGCGCCAACACATCAAACATGCGCAAAAGATAGAAACATACATAATAGATGTATTTTCGCAAGATGATAAGAACTATCATAACACTTTCGCATGTCATGTAGATCTAAGCATATGCACAAGTATGGATCAAACATGAAGACCAAGCATTAAGCAATCATAAAAACATGCGTTAACCTGGCTCTGATACCAATTGAAAGTCCCCTGACTAAGGGGGAAAAACCCTAAACTGGAGCAAACAGAAACATGGGCAGCGGATACTAGGGTTTCAAAGAATCGGTGCATGAAGTATGATTAACTTTGATATAACTTGTAAACAAGAATTAATGCGATTCATACCATGGCCATTTCTAGATGGCGCCTTGGAAGCAAAGATCAAACGAGATCTTCTCCAAATCGTCACACACAAGATGAGAATGCGCTTCTTCTTGTCGTCCCTTGTGCTAGCAAGGATCGTCCAAGTATCACAATCGTATGAAGGGAAGAGAAAAACTTGCTTAGCGATTTCCTCCTTCTTTTCGTCAAAACTCTTCTTCACGAGAGAGCAAGCCACACGAGAAGAGGCAAGAGGCGAGAGTGATGAGCGACCATAGAGCCAACGTGAGATGTGGTCACGTAAGAGACATGCTATCTAAAAATAGCAAACACGTCTCAACGTTCACAAGTCGCAAATCTCTCCTCTTATTTTGAACCACTCGCTCATCCATGAGCCGGTTCATCTTGGTCTGGTTCAAAGACCAAATAAGCCAATCGACATGGTCTAGATCAAATTAAACCCTAAGGCTCCAGATCTAACCGTCGATCTCTTGATGCTTCTGATCTCACCGATCTAGCATCTATTCTCTCGATCGAAGCTTACCGATCTCAAGCTCTAATCAATCATACATGATCAGACTAGATCTCACTTATAATCAGAGATTAAATCCCTTTAAACTGATCTCGAACAATTCAGTCCACACGATCTGACTTAAGTAAGCCATATCATCAAATTGTGCGACCCTGAGGGTTTCCTTTAAATGTCGGTAACGATAACCCACGTTATCACGATCAGTGAGGGGTATCTAGCAACACATCACTGTCTCCCGATATAAAGAAAAGAGTCTTCCAAGACTACACCCAAACCACAGCACAAGTGTGAATCCAATTCACAAGGCATGCATACTTCCTTTGCCACTGGATGTTCTTATTGGACAAGCGTGTCAAGCTTGTAGCTCCAATATGATGAGCATGATTAGATCAGATGAACACTGTCACCTGGGTATGGCCATACACTTTCTCAATCATCTCATCCAGGGGCCCCTTTAGAACATCACACTCCTTAAACAAGGAGACGGCAATCCTTTGTCTATCACTAGTGCCCTAACATGACTCAAGCTCACCATCCAAGATAGTCTATAACCATTATTTCTCAAATGATATTGAACTACCTCAAAACAATGACAATCATCATTTAGAAAACACAAGTGATCTCAAGTCAGAGGAAATGTGCCACTTGTTACAATCAAGGAATATTCACATTGTGAGAAGCAATTGAATATCCTAGTAGGGTCTGTCCAGTACATCCAATGTACTCATGAGTCTATATCTTATTCCATGCTCGAAGCATCCTATAAGATTAGAACACATATTAGTCTTAACCATATCAAGGCTGTCTCATGTTCACCAAGATACATCGACTAAGGACATAATAGCATGTCAGCCCAGCTGAACAGCTTTGAGACATTATTCAGAAGTATACTTATTGCAGCAGACAAGGTAACAAACTGAATAATAACCATGCCTTTATAAACACAAGAGTTTATTACATGATACTGTTACAATCCCAAGGCCTCAAACATTAGGCTTAAGGGCATACCCCAACAGAATGGATGCTGGATCGATGAGATCAAGAGCATCAGGAGATGAACGGTCAGATCAAATACCTTAGGGTTTTAATGTGATCTGGACTTATGGCTTGGTTTATTTGGTTATTGAACCAAATTCAAGTGAACCGGCTCATGAATGAGCGCATGGTTCAAGGGTGAAGTGGAGTTTGCGATTGGGGTAAACCCAAGATCGCATGTGGAGAAGTTATATGCTATTTTTGGATAGCACTTCTCAACGTGACCACGTTTTCACGTTTTCCCTCTTCACGCCTTCACGCTTTGTCGCCAATTCGGCTTTGGCTCTTGGGGCATTCTTGCGTGGAGGAGAGGAATAGACGATAAGGAAAAATCGCCAAGCCAAGAAATTCTTTTTCCCTTTCACTCGACAAAGACATCTTTGGAGCTTGCTAGCACAAGGATCGCAAGGAGGAGTAGGCGACATCAATTGTGTGCGTCACCTCTGGAGAAGATCCAGTTTGATCTTTGCTTCCAAGGCGCCATCTAGAAATGGCTATGGTATGATCCTTCTCTATATGCAATCGGGTTCCTTTTGTTAATCATATAGCATGCAAGATCTAGAAACCCCCTTTCCGCTGCTTGCATCTTCCATATGCGCCAATGCTTTAGGGTTTTGCCCCCTTTAGGGGACCTTCAGGACCACCACGTGCTATGCTGAGCAACGAGAAGGGATAAATCCCTACTCTGTAACACGCAGGTGTAATCCAGCACCGTCTGAAGATAGATGGACGTGCCCACTGAGTGGGTACAACACGGCTCCAACGATAGTCAGAACAGTGAGGTTTCGCGTCAGAAGGCTTACGAGCTTGATATTTTAGCATTGGATTTTAACGGTCTTTTATCTTCTTCACTATCATGCAATTCCTATGGTGATAGCAGAAGATAAATAAATCATGCTGTTCTACTTATTGAAACAATAAAAGAAAGCATGAATCTTATGTGGTAAAAGCCCATAAAGCCTAAGTAAGACCTTAACCTAACTTAAGTCTTCACTTGCTTTTCGTCATGGGGCTTTTGCTTCTCATCTGGCCCAACCCAGGGCCCAAGCGCCATCTGCAGCTCTGGTGCGCCCACCAAGAAAATGCGCCAGGTCCTAGGGTCGAACCCTAGACCTCCCACCTGGTCAAGCCACAAGCTGCATGCGCCTCTGCCAAGTGTGCTCTGTGCTCTTGTCTGATTAATGTACAAATTAATCTATCTAGACAAGATTGACTCGCAGGTCAATTACATTTTATAAATTAAATGCAATGTGATGCGCAGATCACAATATAAAAATAATTTACAAAATTAACCAGGCACGCAGGCCCCAGCACAGCACACATTAAAAACGGGCAGCCCACATAAGATTAAATAAACAAGCAAATGGCATCAATCAGCATGTGATCCAAACAAGAAATTAAAACTTTTGAAAACCCCATGGGATCATTTTAATTTCCTTATATGCTCTACTACCTTACAACGGTCCATCATTAGGGATCCACTCATCAGACCCAGTCAGATCCACTGCCCTTGCATGCACCAAGTCCTAACTGACTTGAGTCGACCCAGTGGTCAACTATGCATGCGCCAGGGCTGAACAACCACAATGAAGTCTGGCAAGCGGGTGTGACCCCGGGCCTAACTCATGCGCGTTCATTGGTTGTCTCAATCAGATATCGCTACACGCCTGTCTGCAGTCGACCTATAGCCATCTTGTGCTTGCGCACAGATGCTATCTGGTCGACCCATCAAGGCTGTCAGATAGTCTGATTAGACTTATTTGGATCTAACCTAGGGGATGACTTCAACCCTAATAACCCGTCTAAGGGTTTACAGCAGGCGCAATTAAATCTAATGGAAGCGCGCAAGTCGTTAAGTTTTTTGAGAAAAACAACAACAATAAGAATTAAGCGCCACCTTCATACATGCGTAAAGATGAATATACAATATGTAACTTTCGCATGTCATAGATTTAAGCATCATTGCAATCAAGGATCACAAAACATATAGCAATCATATAAATCATGCGTTAACCTTCGCTCTGATACCAATTGAAGGTTGCATAAAGGGGGCGAAACCCTAAAGTGGCGCAAATATGAATATGGGCAGCGGATACTAGGGTTTCATAGAATCGGATAGCATGCATTATACGATCAACTATCAAAACTTGAATAGATAAGAAAAGTTCTCACCATTGCCATCGCTTGGACGATGTCTTGAAATCAAAGACCAAAAGAGATCTTCTCCAGAGGATGCGCACACAAGATGAGAATGCGCTCACTTCCTTGGTGCTCCTTGTGCTAGCAAGGTTCCAAAGGCGTCCTTGATCGAATGGAAGGGATGGAGAGTTGCTTGGCGAGAGTCTCCTTCTTTCTTTTCTTGTCCACCTTCACACATACAAGAGTTCTATCTCGAGAGGAAGAGGCGGGGCACAAGAAAGGAGAGAGAGCAATGTGGCGACGTGAGGCGTGTGAAAGTGGCTTCTAAAAATAGTAAACCACCTCTTCATGCGACCATGAAGTTTTACCCCAATCGCAACTTGTTCTAGATTTGAACCAAGC
The DNA here is from genome assembly GCA_027563935.2 of Costus lasius. NCBI lineage: Eukaryota > Viridiplantae > Streptophyta > Magnoliopsida > Zingiberales > Costaceae > Costus > Costus lasius. The sequence continues at coordinate 54,404,382 of CM050454.1, read as the reverse complement.
GCTCATCCATGAGCTGGTTTAATTTGATTCGGTTCAAATACCAAATAACCCAAGCCACTTGGTCTAGATCTCAATTAAACCCTAAGGCTCCAGATCTGACCGTTCATCTCTTTGATGCTCCTGATCTCACTGATCTAGCATCCATTCTCTCGATCGAAGCTTACCGATCTCAAGCCCTAATCAATCAAACACGATCAGACCAGATCTCGCTTACAATCAGAGATTAATTCCCTTTAAACTGAACCTGAACAATTCAGTCCACACGATCTGACTTAAGTAAGTCATATCATCAAATTGTGCGACCCTGAGGGTTTCCTTTAAATGTCGGTAACGATAACTCACGTTATCACGATCAGTGAGGGGTATCTAGCAACACATCACTGTCTCCCGATATAAAGGAAAGAGTCTTCCAAGACTACACCCAAACCACAGCACAAGTGTGAATCAACTTCACAAGGCATACATGTTTCCTTTGCCACTGGATGTTCTTATTGGACAAGCCTGTCAAGCTTGTAACTCCAATATGATGAGCATGATTAGATCAGATGAACAGAGTCACCTGGGTATGGCCATACACTTTCTCAATCATCTCATCCAGGGGGGCCCCTTTAGAACATCACACTCCTTAAACAAGGAGACGGCAATCCTATATCTATCACTAGTGCCCTAACCTGACTCAAGCTCACCATCCAAGATAGTCTATAATCATTATGTTTCAAATGATATTGAACTACCTCAAAACAATGACAATCATCATTTAGAAAACACAAGTGATCTCAAGTCAGAGGAAATGTGCCACTTGTTACAATCAAGGATTATTCACATTGTGACAAGCAATTGAATATCCTAGTAGGGTCAGTCCAGTACATCCAATGTACCCATGAGTCTACATCTTATTCCATGCTCGAAGCATCCTATAAGATTAGAACACATATTAGTCTCAATCATATCAAGGCTGTCTCATGTTCACCAAGATATATCGACTAAGGACTTAACTGCATGTCAGCCTAGCTGAACAGCTTTGAGACATTATTCAGAAGAACATATATATATTACAGCAGACAATGTAGCAACCTGAATAATAACCATGCCCTTATAAACATAAGAGTTTATTACATGATACTGATACAATCCCAAGGCCTCAAACATTAGCCTTAAGGGCATACCCCAACAGGGTGAGTGTGGATGGTCAGCAGTGAGTATGCGGGGATGATTGAGGGATGGTAACCGGAGGGGAGAAAGATATCAAACCACAACGGCGCCAAAACTTGTTGTGTCCGCAAGTGCACGGATACTCGAAGTAATAAAGAAAGATATCGAACCACAGAGACCTTATAGTTAAGTACCAAATAGATGTTTTCTCACTAGCTAAGCAAGCCGAATATGATAGAAATAACTATGCAAAGAATATGCTAAAGAGATAATCAGAGAGAAAGCATTGGGACTAGGGTTTCATCCACCTTAATATTTATGACCAGATATAATTAAAGGTTCATCAATCTATTTTCGTTATGGTAAAGATATAGCTTACTTAATAAAGAAATTAACTCGCTCTCGCGCAGTCAATTTACAAAGAACGATCCTCACTCTCGTGCAAGATCTATTCAATGTTAAATATAAGTAAACTTTGATTAAAGTGATTAAGAATCACTCTCGTGAATTACACCTCAATATCAAGATGTCAAGCAAAACTAAGCACTCTCGCACCTTAGTTTCACAGGTTTTACTTAAGGTTTTCTAACAATCAAATATCTATCTCTAGCATATTTTCATGTCTAAAACAGTAATAATTTCTAGGTCAAAACATCAACAAGAAATAAGCATCTAAAATCTAAAAATAAGAACCCAACCAATCTCTTGCGATAAGCACCTACCATAAATTCTAGGGTTCCAAGTTTATGCATATCATCTTCTCAGTCCATACACGAAAACTCTAAAACATGTTAATGCATGACACTAGAAACAATTAAAGACAATAATTTCTTAAGTAAAATTACCATGCCAAAAATATCATGATGAAATAAAGATTATCTAGTCATAGAAATATCAAGGGGGATTACATCCTTTGTCCCAAAAGAAAGTTTAAGCTTGCATGGAAAGAGAAATACAATCAACCATAGTTTCAAAGTGTTAGAAATCAAAAAGAATGAGAGAATAGACGTTACAACACAGCTGTAATCACGCGTATGAACAGTGCCGGTGGCGTTCTTTCATTGATTCCTCCTCCAATCGAACTCCTTTTGCTCTGAAACTTTTGGTGCATCCTCCTCTCTCCAGACGAAGCTTCTGAGTGAAAATCATGGCCTGAGGTGCCCTCTACGCCTCTCGGCGCAAGGCCAAACCCTAACCTCCTCTCTGTTGATTGCTCTCTCAATACTGGATAATAATTGGTGCTTCCACTTCGTACAGCTTTCCCTCTTAACGACAAATCCACAGCAACTTTCGGATCTCAATTTGGAGCTATGGACTAAAAGTTATGGTCCACGCAAGTGTCAGCCCAAAAAACTCGCACGTCCACGTATAAAATACGGTACCGTAATTTAAAATATGGTAGTACCGTATTTTCTTTGCAGTTTTCTGGTGAAAAATTGCCCAAAATATGGTACCATAAAATATTTTACGGCCGTGCCGTAATTTTAGCAATTTATTCTATTCTGAATGCACTCCAAAATACGACAGTGTAATATTTTACGGTAGTGCCGTAAAATCGCTTACATTCTCTGGTCTGAAGTGTCTGGAAAATACGACCCGTGTAATTCTTTACGGCAGTGCCGTAAAATCACAAAAAGTCTCTGTTCGGAATTTCTCCAAATTACGGTAGTGGCTCGATATTACGGTATCGTATGAAAATACGGTACCGTAATATATATTACGGCACTACCGTATTTTGGTTAGTTGCTCCGTTTTGCATGAAATTTGTCATGTATCTTCTTCTTGATGATGAGAATTATTCCATGTGTTTGATTTTGCTCGAAAACACCCCAAAATAGTGTCTTTTTACATGAAAATCATGAAAAACCAAAATAGAAGTAGATTTTGCAATATTTGATAATTTTGGCATAAAAATAAGCAAAAGATCTTCAATTGAGCATGAAAAGATATATAAAATGATACAAAATATACTATATATTTTGGTGTCATCAGTAACCGGAGGGGAGAAAGCTCAACCGAAAGAGGAGCAAGCTCAACTCTCAGAAACGCAAACACAGATTTTCTGATTCAAAATATTTCAGACCACAGTGTGCAAGTGAAACATGCGCAAGCTTTAAACCTAATCCTCCCAACGATTACATTCCTTGGTGACCCTTGGCATTCCCTTAGCTATAGTATCCGTTGGCTGTGAGTTGACGTCAATCTCCTTAAAGCTAGATGACGCCGATGTCGAGGTAGGCACCCAAGCGTGCGCCCTCTGTAGTCTCACAAACACGGATGCATCGAGTCCTCTTCTTCCACGCCCGGTGCTAGCCTCGGGAAGAAGATCCAAGTCTTGTGCTCATTCTTCAAAGCAAGCACCACCTCCAAGGTCCAAGCGCCAATGAAGAAGAAGGGAAGAGGAGATTGTCGCCAAGAGCTTCCTTCACTTGCGCCAATAAGAGGAAAGGAAGAAGACTCTTGCGGGTAGGGTTTGATGGGAGAAGAAGCTTGCGCCACTAGCCCTTGTTTTCGCCCCTCTTTGTGTTCACACCTCCATGGAATTGTACACAAGAGAAGGGGGCAGCCAGGGCTACTTTTATAGGGCAGAGGCGGTTAGGGCAATGGCTAGGGTCATGACATGTGTATGGCTAGGATGAGGAGGTTTGAGGCAAGGAAAGTCTCTAAGACTTTACCATAAACTTCATTCAACCTATCCATAATTGCTCAAGCACCATATCAGCCCAAGACATGCCATAAAGGCATTCATACCGTCAAAGAAGGGCTAGGAGCATATTGCTTCCTTAATGAAGCAAATTTGCCACCCAAACCCCATTCTGCCCTTTAGGCGGCAATGGGGTTGGGTTTCTTCCCATTATACCCTTTTTGCCCATGACAACTTTTTATTGGGCCACATTGGATAATTAGCTAGCCCAAACTTCATTACATGGGTTGATTAAGCGCTTGGATCCAATCCAATGCAACCCTAATCCAAATGTGACCAACCATGGTCAAATACTGGTCAACCTACCACAAAATGAAGTTTGGCTCCAATAACTCTCTTCCATCTCATCATGCTCATTGGCACTGATGAAATCTCCCAATTAGATCCGAGTTATCTAATAACTCGATCATAAGGCTTCCCGATCAAATACGAGAACTCGAGTATCAAAGTGTGCGACCCTGTAGGTTCCTTTGACACAGACAATGGTGACCAAAGGTCACCACAAGCAGTGAGTGGCACCTAGCAGTGCATCGCTGCTACCCATATCATTGGAATGGATATCGACATCGATATCCCCATCATCGCGACTAGGTACAGATGCATCACTGTCTCTTTGCCGAACTGATATCCGATTGGACAAGTGTGTCACCACTTGTTTTTCATCCAATCATATGATCATGACTAAGTCAGGTTCTCACCTAGGTATGGCCATACACTTTTAGTCATAGAACCGTAGAGGAGCTCCATGGATATCAAGCTTCCCTTAGGAAGGGGCAAATCCTTTGTCTGTCTATTGACTTTCTCATATGGGCCGTGACATGCTCAATGACAACCGTTATTAACTCCCAACTACGGCGAGGTGTTAGGTTGTATCAAAGCATATCCCTAACCATATAGAATGGTCAATGACCTCATGTCAAGGGATCAATGCATCTCCTACCACTTGTGAGGATAACTCATGACACCAAGTCATTGCCTCACAGTGGGTCTATCCAGTATATCCACCACTGATGTACCCATATGTATGCGTTAGCACCTCGTGCCTAAGCAGCCCATATACTAGTCTCACAAGTACCAGAGTTGTCCCATATCCACTCAGGTACATTGACTGGGGACAATCATTTGAGCAAAGATCCAATCTGGGCACATTTGGCACATTTAGCCTATTAGGCCTATTTGGCCCATCTGGCACAAAAATGAAGTTAGCTCCAATAAGTCCCTTGCATCTCATCAGGCACATTGGCGCTAATAAATTCTCCGAAAGAGATCCGAGTTATCCAATAACTCGATCATTAGGCTGATCGATCAATACGAGAACCCGAGTTTCAAGTTGTGCGACCCTATAGGTTCCTTTAACGTTGGCAGTGATGAACTCAGGTCATCACAAGCAATGAGTGGCACCTAGTAGTGCATCGCTGCTACCCAAGTCTTCGGAATGGATATCAACATCGATATCCCCATCATCGCAACAAGATACCGATGTATTACAGTCTCTTTACCAAACTGATATCCGATTGGACAAAGTTGTCACCACTTTGTTTTCACCCAATGTCATGGTCATGACTAAATCAGGATTTCACCTGGGTATGGCCATACACTTTCAGTCATGCAACCATAGGGGGGCCCGTGGATATCAAGCTTCCCGCAAGAAGGGGCAAATCCTATGTCTGTCCATTGATCTTCTCATATGGGTTGTGACATACCCAATGACAACCGTTATTACCTCCCTACTATGGTGAGGTGTTAGGTTGTATCAAAGCATGTCCCTAGCCATATAGAAGAGTCAATGACCTCAAGTCAAGGGATAAATGCATCTCCTCTCACTTGTGAGCTTAACTCATGACACCAAATTAGAGCCTCACAGCGGGTCGGTCTAGTATATCCACCACTGATATACCCATATGCTTGTGTTAGCACCCTGTGCCTAATCAGCCCATATACCAGTCTCACATGTACCAGAGCTATCCCTTATCCACTCAGGTACTCGACTAGGGACACACCATTTGAGCACAGATACAATCTGTCTCCAGTGACATTATTATCCATGTACATAATCGCTGATGTAAACATAGCATAATAACGACAATACCATAATGATATATTAAATATCAAAGTCAAGTAGTACAAGATGGACCAACAACGGGTCCAAGGGTATATACACCAACAATCTCCCACTTGCACTTAGACTTAGTTGTTGAGATATCTCAACCCCATGTCCCTTGTATGACCATCATGCTTCTACTATGCCAAAGACTTGTTCAGTGGGTGTGCCAGATTGTTATCTGTGTCAACTCTGCTTATCGTGACATCACCTCGGTCAATGATCTCCTAGATCAGGTGAAATCTACTAAGAATGTGTTTGGATTTTTGATGAGACCGTGGTTCCTTTGCCTGTGCGATCGCTCTATTATTGTCACAATAGAGATCAATTGGATCCACAACAGTTGAAACCACCTGAAGTTCGAAAATGAACTTCTAAATCTAAAAGCTTCTTTGGCTGCCTCAGAAGCAGCGACATACTCAGCCTCGGTCGTAGAATCAGTTATAGTGGACTGCTTGAAGGATTTCCAGCATACAACGCCACTATCCAACTTGAACACATAGCCGGCCTGCGATCTGAAGTCATCAGGGTCAGACTGGAACGACGCATCAGTGTAGCCTTAAACACTGAGCTCTTCTTGTCCCCCATAGACTAAAAACAAATCTTTAGTTCTTTTCAGGTACTTTAGAATGTTCTTTACAGCCACCCAGTGCTGTAGACCAGGATTAGATTGGTATCTGCTGGTTATTCTTACAGCATAAGCCACATCTGGTCTAGTACATAACATTGCCTACATGATCGAATCTACTGCCGAAGCATAGGGCACTCAACTCATGTCGTCCCTCTCAGCCTGTGTGGTGGGACATTGGCTCTTGGAGAGAATAAGGCCATATCTCACTAGAAGGTATCCTTTCTTATATTGCTCCAAGCTGAACCTCTCCAGGACCTTATCAATGTAAGTACTCTGACTAAGGGCTAGGAGCTTCTTGGATCTATCCCAGTAGATCCTCACGCCTACGATATAGGCGGACTCCCCTAAGTCTTTCATCTCGAAACACTTCCCCAACCATGTCTTCACAGCTTGAAGACTAGGGATGTCGTTTCCGATGAGTAGTATGTCGTCGACATACAAGACCAGAAATGTCACTATGCTCCTACTGAATTTTCTGTACACACAGGCATCATCTTCGCTCTTGATAAAGCTGTAATCTCTTACTGCCTCATCAAATCGAAGATTCCAACTTCGAGAAGCTTGCTTTAATCCATAATTGGATCTCTTTAGCCTACAAACCCTATTGGCCTCTACAGGATGGATGAAACCATCAGGTTGTGTCATATACACATCCTCTGTCAGCTTTCCGTTAAGGAATGTTGTCTTCACATCTATCTACCATATCTCATAATCGTGATATGCAGCTATAGCAAGCAAGATTCAAATGGATTTGAACATAGAAACTGGCGAGAAGGTTTCGTCATAGTCCACCCCGTTGACTTGTCAGAATCTTTTAGCCACAAGTCTACCCTTATAGGTAACTATGTTGTCATCCATGCCAGTCTTCCTCTTGAATACCCATTTACACCCTATGGATTTTACCCCATTAGGTAGCTCAACCAAATCCCAAACTTGGTTAGCCGACATGGAATCCATATCGGATCTCATAGCCTTAAACCATTTCTCGGAGTCCGATCCAGCCATCGCCTCATCATAGGTCCTGGGTTCATCCTCAATGATGAAGATCTCATCGTGTTGGGTCGGCAGCGACCAGTACCTCTCAGGTGCACGACGAATCCATCCAGACCTACGTAGGGCCTGTGTCTGAGCCTCCAGTTGCCTAGCAACCGGTGCATGTGGCTCGGGTTCCATCTCATCTGCTGTGTCTTGTGGTTGACCTTGGAACCCGTCCAAGTCAAACTTCCTCCCACTGATTTCTTTCATGAGAAATTCTTTCTCTGGAAAGACAACACCCCGAGTAATAAAAACTTTGTTCTCAGTGGGAATCAAGAAATAATATCCTTTAGTTTCCTTAGGATACCCCACAAACACGCATTTATCAGATTTAGGTTATAGCTTGCTAGAATCCTGACGTCTGACATAAGCCTCACATCCCTAGACTCTGATAAAAGAGAGATTCATGCGTCTCCCACTCTATACCTTGTATGGAATCTTGGAGACACTCTTAGATGGAACATTATTCAGTATGAGAGAAGTTGTCTCAAGTGCAAGGCCCCAAAACGAGGATGGCAGAGTTGCATGACTCATCATAGATGGAACTATGTCCAACAAAGTTTGATTTCTCCTCTCAGACACACCATTCTATTGAGGTGTTCCAGGAGGAGTGAGTTAGGATAGAATCCCACACTCTCTAAGATAGTCAAAGAACTCACCGCTCAGGTACTCTCTACCACGATCTGATCGAAGAGTCTTAATAGATCTACCAAGCTGGTTCTCTACTTCATGTCTAAACTCCTTAAATTTCTCAACGGATTCGAACTTATGTCTCATCAAATAGACATAACCATATCTACTGAAATCATCAGTAAATGTAAGTAGTTGTACCCTCCTTTGGCTTGTTTACTGAATGGCCCACACACATCACTATGTATGAGATCCAACAAACCTCCTGCCCTCTCTCCAATCTTGGTGAAAGGCGCTTTTGTCATCTTCCCTAATAAAGAAGGCTTACAAGTATCAAACTCCTCCAAGGAGGTTGAATCCAACAATCCATTTGCATGGAGTTGTTGAATGCGATTCTTGTTTATATGGGCTAATTGACAATGCCAAAGGTACGCACCAACTGAACCACTCAATTTGATCCTTTTATGATTAATGTTACATATAGAGTTATCCATGTCCAAGACATATAATCCATTGCACAAGGTACCCTTCCCATAAAACACATATGCAAATGAAAAAGAACAAGAGTCCTCTTTTATTTCAAATTTAAATCCTTTCCTTGCCAAGCAGGGAATAGATACAATGTTTTTGGTAAGGGAAGGTACATAGTAGCAATTATTTAACTCTAGTTGAAATCCAGAAGGCAAGGAGAGCGTCAAAAGTCCTACGGCAATAGCAGCAACCTGTGCTCCGTTTCCATCTCGCAGGTCAATCTCTCCATGCCGCACCGATCTACTTTTCTTGAGCCCCTGCATATTTGTACAAATATGAGCTCCGCATGCGATATCCAATACCCATGACATAGAAGTAGAAAGGTTGACTTCGGTAACATAAATACCTGAGCTAAAAGATGAAGCCCAACTTCTCTTCTCCTCGTTCTGAAGTCGCACCATGTCCTTCAACATGTGAGGTGGCCCTCCACATGAATAGCACCTATTATTCCTGATCCTTTCCATCTTTAGTTTCAGCTCCTTGGTCAAACCTTTTGGCTCACCACACTGAATGACTACTTTAGGAGGGTTGAGCTCAACCAATTCATTAAATAGCTGCCTTAGATTAGAAATAATGTTAGAGGCATTCTTAGATTCATATTGCCCTCTAAATTCAGGCGACATGTTGGTTAGCATCAAATTAGCGACCTCCAAAGTATCAGCCTGATGCTTATCAAAAGCATCCTTCTCAGCCGCTGAGGCCGAGCATGGAAGTGGAATAGGCTGCTCAAGGACATAGAGCTTCCTCTCAAGCTTAAGGACAATCCTCAAGTTCCGATACCAGTCCATCAAGTTGGATTCAACCAACTTGTCCTTTTCCAGGATAGATCGTAGTTACCATCTGCTATTGTTCGTAGCCATTGTTCTACAATAACCAAGATAGCAAATTAGTACTACTTTGAATCATTTAATCTGGACTTGTATTAAATGATTATGGCTCCCAATAGTTTAATCGAATTGACAACCCACAAAGTCAATCGGGAAATCTGAGATTTCCAAGTGAGATGGGATCCTTATTCCACCTAAGGCTTCGCGTCCCACGTGGGTCGGATGAGATGCACAAAGGGACTCATGCTTCTTAAGGTGGGCAGGCCGGCCGATTGCACCCAGGCAATTCCCCTTCTCAAGAAAGTTCAATCATTTTATGCCCAGCTTGATGTAGGACGGAAGCACGTGATGAAATACTGATTTAAAATTTAATTATTTATTTTTGTATTTTTTTTAGAAAAACATCATATTCATGAAAGCATCCAGAAAATAGCTATCAGGATTCCAGGGTAACTCTAATCATTTACAAAAAGTAGCTATATGTTGCACGAAAATCCACAAATCAAAAATTCATGCTGACAAAACCAAGATGTAGTACGAAAATAGTTCTTTTGAGTCATATAAAAATTAGAGCATTAAGAACTGTCAGGCAATTGGAACATCTGCAATAAAACGGTTAATCAGATCAAATAGTAAAGGCGTGTAGAGATGTATTATTCTTCAAAAGTTGCTGGGTCTTCTATGTTGATCCCGTGAGTCTGGATTCAGCGCAACTTGTCCAAATGATAGAACAAGATGTATGCTTTGTACGCTTGCCAAAGTTCAAGATTTCTGTTGTGCCGGTTGCTTAAGGTACCTGTGGAAATAAGCGTAATTAGATTAATATGAAAGAGCAAACAAGAAACGAAGGAATAGGGGAAATCTGGAAGATGGGTTTGCGCCGATCAATGGCGCCGGAACAGGGGTTGCTCGGCAAAGGCATTGGGGACGAAAGAAGGACGACGTGGCGTTGATGACATCAGAGCATGAACAGGTGGTGGTGGAGCGAGGCATGGATGGGCGGAACATTGGCGGAGATACTGGGGTGACTATTCTGTCGGAACAGGGGAAGTGCGCGAGGGGAGCAGGGTTCATTCCTGGACAGCCCGTAGTGCCTGAGCTGGAAACCTGCTACTACTGGAGGCTCATATGAAGGAGGTGAAGACGTGGCTGAAGTTTCAGGTCGAACGGTGGCCTATCGGAGGAGAACGACATCGAAAGGCGGAACTGGACGGAAGGTTGGGCGGAAACAGGGGAACTGGTCGGCATTCTCGATCCGGCGATCGGAGTGGTGGATGGGCGGATGCGTGTGGGTGGAACTTTGAATGCTGGAGGTTAAGTGTTGGCTGAAGTTTTGTGAGGATCCGACCAGTGGATCGTTGGCGGAAAACTCATGAATCTCGGACAAATCCTGGGTTTGATGAATTTCCAACTGGGTTATCGAGAGGAAGGAGTGGAAGGGATAGAGAAGAGATGAGAGGAAAAGAGGAGGGTGATGGAGAGGCCAACCCTGCCCCTAGAAGGTCTGGAAGGGCTAGGAGGAAGCCCATCAGATATGGCCTTTCCTCCAAGTTCACCCTTTTTCCTTATTTGCACTTTCCTTATTTGCACTTTTCTTATTTCCGATTTGCCTTGAATAAGCTCTAGTGCACCTTGTAGTTTCCTTATTAGGTCATGCATTACCCCCTAGAATAGTCTACTGGTTTTTGTGTCAATAATTGGGCAGGTTAAAACCCAGCTCAAGGGAAGCTAGGAAGCTCAAGCTAAGCCACTCAAGTGGAGCTCCAATTATGGAAGGAAGCACTTCAACACTTAACTAGAGACTTCAAGTTGAAGGAGCTTATATTGAATGCAACTCCACCTTCCAAATCAACCCAAGGCGCCACCTAATATGAGGATGAATTCGAATGTGAAGAACCTGCCCACAACTTGCCAATTGAGGAGCCTTCAATGCGCCTAACCATCAAGGATCAATCAAGATCCACAAATCAACGGATCACCATCTAGATCCCCAATTTGTGGAACCATCTTTGGAAATCTCTTAGCCGCCCATGCTCTTGAAGGAAGGCTTTTCAAAATTCAAATGGATTCAATGCATGAAGATGCCTTCTCATCCAAGCAAACAAGGAAGGAGCTCAAGAGGATTCGGCCACAAGGAAGCTCCATCAAAGAAAGAATTCAAAATTCAAATTGCTAAAGGAAATGTTTTAATTGAGCATTAATTTCTTCCATAACTTGTGATTGCGTCTAGGGTGAATTGTCACCCTTGCCTATGGCTTGTTGAGCCTATAAATTGTAACCCTCTTCTCATTGTCGAATTAGTTGCCTAGATGAAAACCTTGTGTTAGCATTGGTGCTTGTGTCGCCTAAGGATTTTCTACCTCCCCCTCTCCTCTAAAGGGCCGAGCCCTTTCCCTTCTCCCCCTTCTTCTCAAACCCTCAACACGTTCAACCCCCTTGAAGGATCTTTGCACACTCTTGGCGAGACTCTAAGGAAACCTCATCAACCTTGGATCTCGGCACACAACAAAGACCCTTGAGGGTTCCTTCACTTTCGGCTAGCATGAAGAACAACATCAATAAGACTTCAAATCGGCTAAGTTCTTTCCCCTCTCCCTTCCATAATTTCTAGAACTTGTTTCTACACTAATCAAAGTGCTTGTTGTAGGAAGGCGCAAGATTTGGGAGATCATCTTGGCACAAGTTATTTCCCCTCTCCCTTCCCCCTCTCTCCTTTAGATAAAGTGTTAAGGGAATTTGTGAGGCTTAACCTCCCCCTTAGTTCTTGATCTGTAATATGAATCTGTGGTATGTGCGGATCTTGCTTGTCTGTGTTTGCTTGTAATGATGCAACTCCTTCCATCAGAGTAGGACCGTTGAAGACCGGGACGTCACGATCCTTCTATTCTCATGGATCGCACTGTGAGTATTCCTTCTAGCAATTTCAATTCATAGATTAAGTGTCTTTCAATTCGCAGTTTAAAGTAACTTAGTTTCGATTTCCTCTATTTATAAAATACCAAAAAAAAAATATTTTCCAACTCCGTTAGAAGTAATTTCGGTTTTTATTATAAACTACCAAAAAAACTAATTTTACAAAGCGTTGTTTGCATGCACCTTTGCCTTGTGTTTGCCCCCTACATCAGTTGGTATCAGAGCCCATCTTAGAATAGATTTTTAGCCTCAAAAGTAATTTTCAACTTCTAAGACTTTCTTTGGACCTAAGTGTTTTAAAGAAGTGGTTTTTCATAACCTGCTACTATACTTACCATACTACTCTTAGTAGCCTTATTTTCAAAACTACTCTTTTTCAAAACTACTACCACAATGACCACTAGATCTAGTGCAAACTACAATAATCACCCTGAAACTGAACCTAATGAGACTACTTGGATGTATCAAATGATAATGGAAAGGTTTGACCAAATGGACACTAGGATTCAAAATCTAGAAACCCATAGAGGCTCTAGATCTCCTATTCGCCCCTCAAGTGAACCCAACCTAGAGCAACCCCCTCGAAACCTTAGGGATTTTCCTAGGGAAGACCAAGAACCTGAATGGGATGAGCCACGTGCTCAACCCTACCATAGACCTAGGGAGGATGATGTGCAACGCAACATCAAACTCACACCCCCAACCTTTAGTGGTTCCCTTGACCCTAGAGAGTTCTTAGATTGGGTTGACAAGCTTGAACGATATTTTGATTGGAGCATGATGCCTAATCGATCTAAGGTTAGGTTCACCCACTATCTCTTAGAAGGTACTGCTAGGTTATACTGGACAAGTGTAGAAAGGAACCAAGAAGTGTTTAGGCGTCCTCCTATTGAGAGATGGGAAGAGATGCGAGACAAGCTTAGGGCAAAGTATGTCCCTCCCTACTTCCAACTCAAAATAATTGATGAAGCCATGAGCCTAGTCCAAGGTAGCCAATCTGTCACCGATTACACCACTAGGTTTGATGAGCTCCTTTTAAGGAGTGGCATCCATGAAGAGTCCCATGTTTCCCTTAGCAGATATAAGAATGGACTTAGACCCGAGATCAAAAGAGGAATGACCTATTTCCAAATAGAGTCAAGAGAAATCGCCTAGCAAAGAGCCTTAGAGGTAGAGGAAAACCTAAAGAGAGCTTTTAGGAGGGAGTTTAGTTCCCCTAGAACTTATCCTAAGACACCCACATCAAACCCCTCAAGTTCCCAACCCAAAGCCCCAACATCAACACCCTCTAGACCTAAGGTTGTCCAAGAATCCAATAGAGTAGTCTGCCATGCTTGTCATCAAGTAGGACACTATATGAAAGACTGCCCCAAGAGAGTCCTGTACTTAGGTGAAGAAAGACATGAGGAAACATATGAGGACAACCATGAAGAAACCCATAACCCTGACTCTGGATGTATGATCTGTGAAGAACTAGTTTATGATAGTGGTGAAGAGCAAACCCAAGATACCTTAGGAGTGGTTAGATGCACCCTGATCAAACCTACCCCAACTGAGGACTGGCGTAGGACCAGTATTTTCCACACCTACACGAAATGCAATGGCAACATGTGCAAAGTAGTGATAGATGGGGGAAGTAGTCTGAACGCGGTCTCTCACATAGCCTTAGTGAAATTCAACCTTAAGGCAGAACCGCACCCTAGTCCCTATAGCATATCCTGGATCAATCAGTCTAGTGTCCCAGTTACCCATAGGTGCTTAGTGCCCCTTCAGTTTGCCATCTACCAAGGCAAGATTTGGTGTGACGTCATAACCATGGACGTCGCCCAAGTCTTACTCGGTCGCCCTTGGTTATTTGACATGGATGTTATCCACTACGGTCGGACTAACACCTATGTCTTTAGCCATGATGGGCAAAAGATCAAACTGAAGCCTTCCATGCCTAAGGAACTTAAGGCTTCCACTAGTAAAGGTAGGATAGAGGAACATAAGGAACCCAAACCTACCTTCCAACTCATAAGATCCCATGCCTTCACCCAAGACTGCTTAGAGTCCAAACAAGTGTACTCCTTAGTCATTAAGGAAACCAACCCAGATGAGGAGTCACCTATACCCAAAGAAGTTGAGATCCTACTCTCAGGGTACTCTGAGCTCACTAGAGATGAACTTCCCAATGGCCTACCCCCCCTTAGAGAAATCCAACATGCCATAGACCTTGTCCCGGGTTCCACTCTCCCATACTTGCCCCATTATAGGATGAACCCCACTGAGCATCAAGAGCTCAAGAGACAAGTAGATGAACTTTTAGACAAGGGATTCATTAGGGAAAGCCTTAGCCCATGTGCAGTACCTGCCCTTCTTACCCCAAAGAAGGATGAAAGCTGGCGTATGTGTATAGACTGCAGGGCAATGAATAAGATAACCATCAAATATAGGTTCCCCATCCCAAGGTTAGATGATATGCTTGACATGCTGATAGGTTCTAAGTGGTTTAGTAAACTAGACCTTAGAAGTGGATACCATCAAGTCAGGATAAGGCTAGGTGATGAGTGGAAGACAGCCTTTAAGACTAAGGATGGTTTATATGAGTGGTTAGTCATGCCCTTTGGTCTCTCTAATGCCCCCTCAACTTTTATGAGATTGATGAACCAAGTCTTGAAGCCTTATATAGGAAGATTCTTAGTAGTTTACTTTGATGACATCCTAATTTATAGCAAGACTCAAGAAGAACACATGGAACACCTTAGGAAAATCCTAGACCTACTTCAGGAAGAAAAGTTATATCTTAACCTGAAAAAGTGTTCTTTCCTCTCCCCTAGGGTTATCTTCTTAGGCTTCATAGTATCTGACCAAGGACTTCAGGTTGACCCTAGCAAGATCCAAGCCATCTTAGACTGGCCTGAACCCAAAACCTTGACTGAGATTAGGAGCTTCCATGGTCTAGCTGCCTTCTATAGGAGATTCATTAGAAATTTTAGCACCATAGTAGCCCCTATAACCAATTGTATGAAACTAGGTGAGTTTAGTTGGCCTAAGTCTGCTCGTAGAGCTTTTGAGGAGCTTAAGGCTAGAATGACCACTGCCCCAGTCCTAAGATTACCTGACTTTTCTAAAGTTTTCATAGTGGATTGTGATGCCTCAGGAGTAGGAATAGGAGGTACCCTTATTCAGGAAGGTCACCCCGTAGCCTACTTTAGCGAAAAATTAAATGAGGCTAAACAAAAATATACCACTTATGATAAGGAGTTCTATGCTGTAGTTCAATCTTTAAGGCACTGGGGACACTACCTAATACATAATGAATTTATTCTGAATAGTGACCACCAAGCTTTATCTTTTTTAAGTGCTCAGAAGAAATTAAATGCTAGGCATGCTAAATGGGTAGAGTATCTTCAGCAGTATACTTTTGTTTTGAAACATAAGTCTGGAACTGAAAATAAAGCTGCTGATGCTTTGAGTAGAGTAGCTTTACTTGTGCAAAAATTATCTGTTGAAGTAGTTGGATTTGATCACATGAAGCATGAATACTTAGAATGCCCTGATTTTTCAAGCATATATTCTGAGCTTAGCATAGACCCTTTGAGTCATCCCCTCTATACCCTAAGGGATGAGTTTTTGTTTCTTGGGCCAAAGTTGTGCGTTCCCAAGACCTCAATCCGGGACTTCCTTGTTTGGGAGATCCACGGAGGAGGGTCTGCCGGGCACCATGGCCGGGACAAGACTCAAGCCTTAGTGGAGGAATGGTTCTTCTGGCCGAACCTCTATAGGGATGTGGCTAAGGTTGTCAAACATTGTAGGACCTGTCAGACAAGAAAAACTCAGAAACATAACTTTGGTCTGTACACACCCCTACCCATTCCTCAAGCACCTTGGCAGGACCTTAGCATGGATTTCATCTTAGGTTTACCAAGGACTCCCTCCAGACATGACTCTATTTTTGTCGTAGTGGATAGGTTTACCAAGATGGAACACTTTATACCTTGCTACAAAACCACAGATGCATCACATGTAGCTAGGTTATTCTTTAAAGAGGTTGTTAGACTTAGAGGTACCCCTCTGACTATAGTTTCTGATAGGGATTCCAGGTTTGTTGGACATTTCAGGAAAACCCTGTGGGCTATGTTGGGAACCAAACTCAAATTCTCCACGGCCTATCATCCTCAGACGGATGGGCAGACCGAAGTGGTCAATCGATCACTTGGGAGCATTTTGAAGAGTTTGGTAGGAGAGCACCCAGGCACATGGGATAAGCTATTACCCATTGCCGAGTTCTCCTACAATAGTGTTGTCAACAAAACCACGGGATTGTCCCCTTTGTTGGTGTATATGCCCTAGGACCTAGTTTTGGTCTATCTTTGTACTACTTAACTCTGATATTCATATATCTTTCTGGCATTGTCGTTATCATTGTTTGTCTACACCTACGATTGTGTACTTACATGATAATGTCCCTGGAGACAGATTGGATCTGTGCTCAAATGATTGTCCCTAGTCGATGTACCTGAGTGGATATGGGACAGCTCTGGTACTTGTGAGACTAGTATGTGGGCTGGTTAGGCACGTGGTGCTAACGCAGACACATGGGTATATCATTGGAGGATATACTGGATAGACCCGTTGTGAGGCTATGACTTGGTGTCATGAGTTATCCTCCCAAGTGACAGGAGATGCATTGATCCCTTGACTTGACATCATTGACCATTCTATATGGTTAGGGACTTGCTTTGATACAACCTAACACCTCGCCGTAGTTGGAAGGTCATAACGGTTGTCATTGAGCATGTCACGACCCATATGAGAAGGCCAATGGACAGACATAGGATTTGCCCCTTCCTTAGGAAAGCATGATATCCATGGAGCTCCTCTATGGTTCTATGACTGAAAGTGTATGGCCATACCCAGGTGAAAACCTGATTTAGTCATAACCATGTGATTGGGTGAAAACAAGTGGTGACACACTTGTCCAATCGGATATCAGTTCGGCAAAGAGACTATAATGCATCTGTACCTAGTTGCGATGATGGGGATGTCGATGTCGATATCCATTCCAATGACCTGGGTAGTAGCGATGCACTGCTAGGTGCCACTCACTGCTTGTGATGACCTTTGGTTAGCACTGCCAGCGTTAGAGGAACCTACAGGGTCGCACACCTTGATACTCGAGTTTTCATATTGATCGGGTAGCCTTTAGATCGAGTTATTGGATAACTCGGATCTATTTGGAAGATTTCATCAGTGCCAATGGGCCTGATGAGATGGAAGAAACTTATTGGAGCCAACTTCCGTTTTTAGCATATTGATGAAATTAACCATGGTTAACCTCATTTGACCATGGGTTAAATTGGATTGGATCCAATAGCTTGGTTAACATGCATAATGGACTTTGGGCTTGGCCCATTGTTTAGTTGGGCTTGCTAATAAGTTGTATTGAAGGGCTATGAGGCTTGAAGGGTATAATGGGGATGAATTAATAGGATAGGCGCATATGGGATTCTAGTTGGACTAGAATTTGCGCCTATGCCTTGTTTGGTATCTCCTAGGTGATTAAATCAAATTGGATTTGAATAAATCACCCAAGATAATTGATTGGATTGTGTTTGACAATTGTGGGCTGATTATTAACATAATTAGAGTCCTAATTGGATTAGGACTTGCGCCCAAGCCATATTAGGCAATCCATTATATTGCCTTGACTAGGTCTAGGCGCATAGATGGGATTAATGCCTCATATGGCATGATATGGGCGCATATGGCTGATACTTGCTTTGGCAAGTCTTAGGCGCATATGGGAGTGGAGATTTAATCAGTATATTTGATTAAATAATCTCCTAGAATCATGCCCTAATTGTCAACACTTGCCTTTCTCCCCTAACCGCCTCTTGCTCCTATAAATAAGCCCTTGCCGCCCCCTCTCTTGATGATGCTAATTCCTTGGAGGCGTGAAGCATTAGAGGGCGACGGCTTGGAGAGCTTAGAGCTCTTCTTCTTCCATCAAGGGCGCAAGCTGCTTCATCTTTCTCCTCTTCCTTTCCTTGGCGCAAAGGAACAAGAAGGCTTGCGGCGTTCCCTTCTCTTTCCATCTCCTTGGCGCATCACATCTTGGTGGTGGCACAAGTTGCTTGGAGAACTCTCCTAAGGCATGGATCTTCTTCCCGAGGCTAGCACCGGGCGAGGAAGAAGAAAACTTGAGGAATCCGTCTGTGCGAGACTGCAGAGGGCGAACACTTGGGCGCCTTCATCGACATCGGCTTCTAATTGCTTAAAGGTACTTACTATCACATCATGTCGACCCCCTCGCAAGAGATCTTCACTTGGTTTTTGGGACCGGCTTGTTTCAGGGACATTCTTCCGCTGCGTAAAATGTATGTCCATGACTCTGAAAATTGTAAAATGTCCCCGGGGTTTCCCAACAGTGGTATCAGAGATACTTGCGAGCCTCGAACGATGTTCTTTCATGCTTTTTATGCTCACATGCCATATCTACATTTTCGCATATTGCATAGATGTTGGCGCATGTTTTTTCTTTAAGTAGAAAAATTGTAGGTCTCTTGTTTCTTACTTCTAATTAACTTCTTATGGTTCTTTGCTCTCTTCATGTGATGGGATAGACCCATACATGGAAGAGAAAATTTCTCCTCTCATAATAGGATAGACCTATCTTGAGAGACTTGTTGGGATAGGGCATGGACTGGGTGATTGACCTTATCCTAGCAAGTTAGGGATTGCAAGCAGGGCAACCGGTATGCCTCTTGTAGACTCCTGAGAGAAACTTAGAATCAAAGATTTGTGATATGAAGGGAAGGAAGAGAGACATGTTTTATGAAAAAGTAAAATTTCAGATTTTATGTTTTTTCATGAGCATGTAGAATTGCATGAGTAAGTACTTGATTGTGCATGATGTTATGGTCATATGTCAAGCCCCTTAGCATGCCTATGATGTATCCTTGTGAGGCCTGCGTGCCGCTTTTCTTTTTGCTTTTAACTAAGAAGAAGATTAGGGTGGCGCATCTACTTGGAGCAAGGTGCATGCTTGCTTGGTTGCGCATCCTTGCCTGATGGTGCAACAAGCTTCAAAGGTGGCACATCCTTGCATGGGGGCGCAAGTTAGGATTTGGCCGAGCCTTGTGCTTGTGTGCTATCCCTCTTGTGGTTGCTAGATGGCGCACCTTCCTTGGAGGAAGACCATGGCATTGGCCGAACCTTGTGGGTGTACCCCTAGGGTTTGAGAGCTAAACCGTGAGAGAAGGACCTTGGAGCCAACCTTGAAGATAGAGCTAGAGGTCGGCTAGGCTAGGTCTCGTCTTGGGGCTTGAATCCTAGGTCAAGAGTTGAACCCCTTTTTGGCATGGATTGGTTCAATGTCTTGAATGGGCTATGATCACATCATCCTTTTATTGCTTTCTTTACAAAAGCTAAAGCATGCCTGTGATGTTTTATTGTTATGTTATCACCGTAGGATTGCATGCCTGTAATGATAGACATAAGATAAAACTGAGATGATGAGACCTTAAACAAAAACCCTCAATTAAAATATCAAGTCTAGTAGCCTTCTAACGCATAGCCCTCACTAAGCTATCGATCAGTGGAGTTGTGAATTGTTTCCCACCCTCGTGGGACATACCCACTTATCTTTAGAAAGTGCGTGGTGGCAATGGTTTCCCCAGTCCAGTTTTAACCTGGGCGTGCCTTCGCAAGGAAACTCGTTGGCCCTGGGCATAACGATTAGGAATGGACTTGACTAGATTTTCATGTGTGCTAGGCACATGATGAAACTCTAGAGGCATCGTTGAGAGGTTAGGGTGTCATGCTGTATCCAGCCCTCGCTGGACATGAAATGCCTGGACTGTCTCAATAAGGGGAATTGCTTGGAGCAATCGGCCGGCGAGCCCACCTTAGGAAACATGGGTCACTTTGTGCATCTCATCCCACCCTCGTGGGACGCAAAGCCCTATGTGGAATGAGGATCTCATCTCACTAGGAAATCTTAGATTTATCGATTGACTTTGTGGGTTGTCAATTCGATTAAAAATAGTGGGAGCCATGGTCATTTAAAACAAGTCCAGTTTAAATGACTCGAAGTAGTACTAATCTGCTGTTTCTTGGTTGTTGTGGAACAATGGCTGTGAACAAAAGCAGTTGGTCACTGCGATCTCACCTGGAAAGGGATAAGTTGGCTGGATCCAACTTACTGGATTAGGTATATGAACTTGAGAATCGTGCTCAAGCTCAAAAGGAAGCTTTGTGTCCTTGAGCGTCCTTTTTCCTGAGCCACTTCCATGCTCGGCCTCAGCGGCTGAGAGGGATGCTTATGATAAGCATCAGGTTGATACTTTGGAAGTTGCTAACCAACATGTCACCGGAATTTAGAGGGTAATATGAATCGAAGAGTGCATCTGAGATTATTTTTAATCTGAGGCAGCTCTTTGATGAATTGGTTGAGCTCAATCCTCCTAAAGTTGATATTCAGTGTGTTGAGCCGAAAGGCTTGACCAAGGAACTGAAATTAAAGATGGATATGATCAGGAATAGAAGGTGCTATTCATGTGGAGGGCCACCTCACATGTTGAATGACATGTTGCAACTTCAGAATGAGGAGAAGAAAGGCAAGGCCTTGTCTTCATGCTCAGGTAGTTGTTGTTGGGGTATGCCCTTAAGGCTAATGTTTGAGGCCTTGGGATTATATCAGTATCATGTATAAACTCTATGTTTATAAAGGCAATGGTTGTTATTCAGGTTGTTACATCATCTGCTGCAATATGTATACTTTTGAATAATGTCTCAATGCTGTTCAGCTTGGCTGACATGCAGTTTTGTCCTTAGTCGAGATATCTTGGTGAACATGAGACAGCCTTGATATGATTGAGACTAATATGTGTTCTAATCTTATAGGATGCTTCGAGCATGGAATAAGATGTAGACTCATGAGTACATTGGATGTACTGGACAGACCCTACTTAGGATATTCAATTGCTTGTCACAATGTGAATAATCCTTGTATGCAAACAAGTGGCATATTTCCTCTGACTTGAGATCACTTGTGTTTCTAAATGATGATTGGCATTGTTTTGAGGTAGTTCAATATCATTTGAAACATAATGGTTATAGACTATCTTGGATAGTGAGCATGAGTCATGTTAGGGCACTAGTGATAGATATAGGATTGCCGTCTCCTTGATTGGAGTGTGATGTTCTATAGGGGCCCCCTGGATGAGATGATTGAGAAAGTGTATGGCCATACCCAGATGACTATGTTCATCTGATCTAATCATTCTCATCATATTGGAATTACAGGCTTGACACGCTTGTCCAATAAGAACATCCAGTGGCAAAGGAAACACATATGTCAAGTGACTTGGGTTCACACTTGTGCTGTGGTTTGGGTGTAGTCTTGGAAGACTCTTTCCTTTATATCGGGAGACAGTGATGTGTTGCTAGATACCCCTCACTGATTGTGATAACGTGAGTTATCGTTACCGACATTTAAAGGAAACCCTTAGGGTCGCACAATTTGATGATATGACTTACTTGAGTCAGATCGTGTGGACTGAATTGTTTTAGTTCAGTTTAATGGGATTTAATCTCTGATTGTAAGTGAGATCTGGTCTGATCATGTTTGATTGATTAGGGCTTGAGATCGGTAAGCTTCGATCGAGAGAAAAGATGCTAGATCGGTGAGATCAAGAGCATCAAGAGATGAATGGTTAGATCTTGATCCTTATGGTTTAATTTGATCTAGACCAAGGCTTGGTTTGATTTGGTCCTTGAACCAAATGTAATTGAACCGGGTCATCATTAAGTGAGCGCATGGTTCAAAGGGGAGAGAAAAATGCGATGGTTCACTTGGAGTGAACGTATGAACGCATGATGTTAGTGGCTTGCTATTTTTGGAAGTCATGTTTCCAAAATAGAGAGCACGCCTCACGTTCGAGAGCAATTGCTCTATTCTCGCTCGCCTCTTCCTCTTGTCGCCTCTCCCTCTCGTGGGGTGAGTCTTCACGCCAAGGAGAGGATTTGACAAAGCCAAGGAGAGCATCTCAAATTCCCTTCAAACGATCAGGAGACTTGGAGAGCCTTGCTAGCACAAGGAACGACAAGGAGTAGGCGATCACCCATCTTGTGTGCGTCACCTTTGGAGGAGAGCCGCTCGCCCTCTTGCTTCCAAGATGCCATCCAAGAAATGGCACTGGTATGATCTCTCTGTTGATCTATACAAACTCTTAAGTTGATCTATGTTCATACATGCGATCCTAGGAAACCCTAGATTCCGCCCATGCAAGTTTTTATATGCGCGTGCTTAGGGTTTCGCCCCCTTTTAGGGAACTTTTAGTTGTGTTATCGAAGTCAACCTTTCTACTCCTATGAAATGGGTATTGGATACCGCATGTGGAGCTCATATTTGTACAAATATGCGATGGCTCTAAAAGGATAGATCGGTAAGGCCTAGAGAGATTGACCTACGGATAGGTAACAGGGCACAAGTTGCTGCTGTTGCTGTAGGAGTTTCTCTCCCTGCCTTTAGGACTTCAGTTAAAGCTAGACAATTGCTATTATGTACCTTCCCTTACCAAAACATTGTATCCACTCCTTCCTTGGCAAAGAAAGGATTTAGGTTTGAAATAAAAGAGAACTTATGTTCTTTTTCTTTTGCAAACATGTTTTATGGGAAGGGTACTTTGTACAACGGACCGCATGTCTTGGACATGGATTGCTCTATTTGTAACATAAATAATAAAAGGACCAAACTGAGTGGTTCAGTTGGTGCTTTCCTACGGCATTGTCGATTAGCCCATATAAACAAGAATCGCATTCGACAACTCTATGAAAATGGGTTGTTAGATTCAAGTTCCTTGGAGGAATTTGATACTTGTGAACCTTGTTTATTAGGGAAAATGATAAAGGCACCCTTCACCAAGACTGGTGAGAGGGCAGGAGGTTTATTAAATCTCATACATACTGACGTGTATGGGCCTTTCAATAAACAAGCCAGAGGAA
Organism: Costus lasius; assembly: GCA_027563935.2. Lineage (NCBI taxonomy): Eukaryota > Viridiplantae > Streptophyta > Magnoliopsida > Zingiberales > Costaceae > Costus > Costus lasius. Next base: position 54,380,866 of record CM050454.1, on the reverse strand, counting down.
GGTACAACTACTTCATTGCGTTTACTGATGACTTCAGTAAATATGGTTATGTCTATCTGATGAGACATAAGTCTGAATCCTTTGAGAAATTTAAAGAGTTTAGACATGAAGTAGAAAACCAGCTTGGTAGATCCATTAAGACTCTTCGATCAGATCGTGGTGAAGAGTACCTGAGCGGTGAGTTCTTTGACTATATGAGAGAGTGTGGGATCATATCCCAACTCACTCCTCCTGGAACACCTCAATGGAATGATGTGTCTGAAAGGAGAAATCGAACTTTGTTGGACATGGTTCGATCTATGATGAGTCATGCAACTCTACCTCCCTCATTCTGGGACATGCACTTGAGACAGCTTCTCTAATACTGAATAATGTTCCATCTGAGAGTGTCTCAAAGATTCCATACGAGGTATGGAGTGAGAGACGCCCAAATCTCACTTTTATCAGGATCTGGGGATGTAAGGCTTATGTCAAACGTCAGGATTCTAGCAAGCTAGAACCTAGATCTGATAAATGTGTGTTTGGGGGGTATCCTAAGGAAACTAAAGGATACTACTTCTATGTCCCAACCGAGAACAAAGTTTTTGTTGCTTGGGGTGCTGTCTTTCTATAGAAAGAATTTCTCATGAAAGAAGTTAGCGGCTGGAAGTTTGACTTGGACTTGGACCAAGTGCAACCACAAAGACAAAGAGATGGAATTTGAGCCACCTGCACCGGTTGCTAGGCAACCTGAGGCTCAGACACAGGTCCCATGTAGGTCTGGGAGGTTTCGTCGTGCACCTGAGAGGTATGGGTCGCTGCCGACCCAACATGACGGGATATTCATCATTGAGGATGAACCCAGGACTTATGATGAGGCGGTCAGTGGACCGGACTCCGAGAGATGGCTTGAGGCCATGCGATCCGAGATGGATTCCATGTCGGCTAACCAAGTTTGGGATTTGATTGAGCTGCCTGATGGGGTAAAACCCATAGGGTGTAAATGGGTCTTCAAGAGGAAGACAGACATGGATGGAAAAATAGTTACCTATAAGGGTAGAGTAGTGGCTAAAGGATTTAAACAAGTCCACGGGGTGGACTATGATGAAACCTTCTCGCCAGTTGCCATGATCAAATCCATTCAGATTCTGCTTGCTATAGCTGCATATCATTGTTGGGGTATGCCCTTAAAGGCTAATGTTTGAGGCCTTGGGATTGTATCAGTATCATGTATAAACTCTTATGTTTATAAAGGCAATGGTTGTTATTCAGTATGTTACATTGTCTGCTGCAATAAGTGTGCTTCTGAATAATGTCTCAATGCTGTTCAGCTAGGCTGACATGCTGTAATGTCCTTAGTCGAGATATCTTGGTGAACATGAGACAGCCTTGATATGATTGAGACTAATATGTGTTCTAATCTTATAGGATGCTTCGAGCATGGAATAAGATGTAGACTCATGGGTGCATTGGATGTACTGGACAGACCCTACTAGGATATTCAATTGCTTGTCACAATGTGAATAATCCTTGTATGCAACAAGTGGCACATGTCCTCTGACTTGAGATCACTTGTGTTTCTAAATGATGATTGTCATTGTTTTGAGGTAGTTCAATGTCATTTGAAACATAATGGTTATAGACTTTCTTGGATAATGATCATGAGTCAGGTTAGGACACTAGTGATAGATATAGGATTGCCGTCTCCTTGATTGGAGTGTGATGTTCTAAAGGGGCCCCCTTAAATGAGATGATTGAGAAAGTGTATGGCCATACCCAGGTGACTATGTTCATCTGATCTAATCATGCTCATCATATTGGAGCTACAGGCTTGACACGCTTGTCCAATAAGAACATCCAGTGGCAAAGGAAACATGTATGCCTAGTGAAGTGGATTCACACTTGTGCTGTGGTTTGGGTGTAGTCTTGGAAGACTCTTTCCTTTATATCGGGAGACAGTGATGTGTTGCTAGATACCCCTCACTGATCGTGATAACGTAAGTTATCGTTACCGACATTTAAAGGAAACCCTTAGGGTCGCACAATTCGATGATATGGCTTGCTTAAGTCAGATCGTGTGGACTGAATTGTTTGGGTTCAGTTTAAAGGAGTTTAAACTCTGATTGTAAGTGAGATCTGGTCTGATCATGTTTGATTGATTAGGGCTTGAGATCGGTAAGCTTCGATCGAGAGGATTGATGCTGGATCAGTGAGATCAAGAGCATCAAAGAGATGAACGGTTAGATCTGTAACCTTAGGGTTTACTATGGTCTATGTTGGGGTATGCCCTTAAGGCTAATGTTTGAGGCCTATGGGAATGTATCTGTATCATGTAATAAACTGTTATGTTTATAAAGGCATGGTTGTTATTCAGTTAGCTACATTGTCTGCTGCAATATATGTTCTTCTGAATAATGTCTCAAAGCTGTTCAGCTGGGCTGACAAGCTATTATGTCCTTAGTCGATGTATCTTGGTGAACATGAGACAGCCTCGATATGGTTAAGACTAATATGTGTTCTAATCTTATAGGATGCTTCGAGCATGGAACAAGATGTAGACTCATGGGTGCATGGGATGTACTGGACAGACCCTACTAGGATGTTCAGTTGTTTGTCACAACGTGAATATTCCTTGTATAAGACAAGTGGCACATTTCCTCTGACTTGAGATCACTTGTGTTTCCTAAATGATGATTGTCATTATTTTGAGTTAGTTCAATATCATTTGAAACATAATGATTATAGACTATCTTGGATGGTGAGCTTGAGTCAGGTTAGGGCACTAGTGATAGACACAGGATTGCCGTCTCCTTGTTTAAGGAGTGTGATGTTCTAAAGGGGCCCCCTGGATGAGATGATTGAGAGAGTGTATGGCCATACCCAGGTGACAGTGTTCATCTGATCTAATCATGCTCATCATATTGGAGTTACGAGCTTGACAGGCTTGTCCAATAAGAACATCCAGTGGCAAAGGAAATATGTATGCTTTGTGAAGTCGATTCACACTTGTGCTGTTTTTGGGTGTAGTCTTGGAAGACTCTTTCCTTTATATCGGGAGACAGTGATGTGTTGCTAGATACCCCTCACTGATCGTGATAATGAGAGTTATCGTTACCGACATTTAAAGGAAACCCTCAGGGTCGCACAATTTGATGATATGGCTTACTTAAGTCAGATCGTGTGGACTGAATTGTTCGGGTTCAGTTTAAAGGGATTTAAGCTCTGATTGTGAGTGAGATCTGGTCTGATCATGTTTGATTGATTAGGGCTAGGGATCGGTAAGCTTCGATCGGGAGATTGGATGCTAGATCATTGAGATCAGGAGCATCAAAAGATCAACGGTCAGATCAAGCACCTTAGGGTTTAATGTGATCTGGACTAATTGCTTGGGTTATTTGGTCTTGAACCAAACCAAAATGAACCAGCTCATTGGTTGAGCGTATGGTTCACTTTAAGAGAGATTTGCGATTGGGTAAACCCATGATCGCAAGTGGAAGTATGGTTTTCTATTATTAGAAAACATGTCACTTACGTGACCACGTTCCGTGTGGACTCTCTTCACGCTTCCCTCTCGCCCTATTGTCGCCGCTCGGGGTTGTCCTTGAGACATTCGCTTGTGGAGAAGTGGTGGTCGACATTGGGGAGAGGTTTTCGCCAAGCAAGGAGATCTTCATCCCTTCATACGACAAGCACTTCTTGGAGCCTTGCTAGCACAAGTTGCACCAAGAGAGTAGGCGGCTTCCTCATCTTGTGTGCGAAACTTAGGAGAAGTTCTCGATTGATCTTTCCTTCCAAGGCGCCATCCTCTAATGGCTATGGTATGAATTGCATCTTCTTCTATTATGTTTTAAGGTTGATCACATAATGCATGCGCAATGATTCTTTGAAGCCCTTCCGTCCGCTGCATGTTATAATTTGCGCCACTTTAGGGTTTTCGCTCCCCCTAGAAGGGGACCCCCCTTACAGGTTAAGGGGTACTTTCAATTGGTATCAGAGCGAGTTAATCGCATGCTTATTTGATTGCTTTGTTTCGGTGATCCTTGAATGAAGATGCATGCTTAGATCTATCATGCGTAATTTTTCATATTAACTTGTTTCATGCCGAAACCAAAGTTATGTTTTAATTGCGCATATGTGTTGAAATGTTGGCGCTTAATGTATGTTTTTCTTCAAAAAATATTACTTGCGCGTTTTCACCTTAGATCTAAGCCGCCTACAGTAAACCCTTAGACGGGTTACTAGGGTTGAAGTCAACCCCTAGGTTAGATCCGACCAGTCTGATCAGTTCATCTGACAGCCTGAATGGGTCGACCAGATAGCACCTTGGCGCAAGCCTATGGTGGCTATAGGTCGACTGCAGACAGGTGTGTAGCGATGTCTGATTGAGACGACCAATGAACGCACCTGAGTTAGGCCCGGGGTCACGCCCGCTTGCCAGATCTCAGTGTGGTCGTTCAGCCCTGTCGCATGCATAGTTGACCTTTTGGTCGACTCGAGTCAGTTACGACTCGGTGCATGTAAGGGCAGAGGATCTGACTAGGGTGGATGAGTGGATCCCTAGTAATGGACCGTTGTAAGGTTGTAAGGCAAATAAGGAAAATTAAAATTGATCCCATGGGGTTTTTTCAAAATTTATTTTTCCTGACTGGATCACATGATGGTTGTTGAATCTGCTTGTTTATTTAGTCTTATGTGGGCTGCCTGTTTTTAATGTGTGCTGTGCTGGGGCCTGCGTGCCTGGATTAATTGTTGTAAATTAATTTTATTTATGTGATCTGCGAATCACAATTTAATTAATTTATAATGTGAAAGTGACCTGCGTGTCACTCTTGTCTAGATAGTTAAATTTGTAATTTAATTAGACAAGAGCACAGAGCACACTTGGCAGAGGCGCTTGCAGCAGTGGCTGGACCAGGTGGGAGGTCTAGGGTTCGACCCTAGGACCTGGCGCATTTCCTGGTGGGCGCACCAGAGCTGCTAATTGGCGCTTGGGCCCTGGGTTGGGCCAGATAAGCAGTTAAAGACCCATGAAAAGCAAGTGCAGACTTAAGTTAGGTTAAGGTCTCACTAGGGCTATGGGCTTTTACCACATAAGACACATGCTTTCTTTTATAGCTTTATATTAGAATTGCATGAGTAAATTTATCTTCTGCTATCACCATAGGAATTGCATGATAGGCAAGAAGATAAAAGACCGTTAAAATCCAACGCTTAAATATCAAGCTCGTAAGCCTTCTGACGCGAAACCTCACTGTTCTGATTATCGTTGGAGCCGTGTTGTACCCACTCAGTGGGCACGTCCATCTATCTTCAGACGGTGCGGGATTACACCTGTGTGTTACAGATTGGGGATTTATCCCCTCTCGTTGCTCAGCATAGCACATGGTGGTCCAGGGAGTAGGTCGGGTCAGCTTGACCGTGTAGGCTACATATGTGGCGCATATGGTAGCACATGGAGGCAGCCATCTGTGGGGTCAGAGATTGTGTTGTACCAACTCAGTTGGCACAGTCTGCTGGACTGCCCAGATGAAGGGGAATCGCACGGGTTGGCGATCGGCAGGGACTGCCTACCAGAAACTAATGCTTGTACTCTCTGTGCATCTTATCTCGCCTGAGCGGGACGCGGAGACCAAGTATGAAATCTGGATCCCATCTCACTAAAAGAGTTCTACTCTTTCGGGCTGTTTTGCTGGATTTTTCACGCCTGATAAAATAGTGAGAAAAAGAATCTTTCTTAAGTCCTGATTGATTCTTATACATTGATACTGACCTTGCTGTTCTTGCATTGTTGTAGATACCTGCAGCAACGAACACCATGAACTTCAATGTGCGATCCCTACTGGAAAGGGAGAAGTTTGCTGGGCCAAACTTCTCTGACTGGTTTGGACACCTTAAGATTGTTCTTAAGGCAGAGAGGAAACTGTATGTCCTCGAGACGGCGATACCGCCGCAGCCCGCTCCGAACGCCGCAAGGGCGGTTCGGGAAGCCTATGAAAAGCACGTCAATGATAGCATTGATGTCGCTTGCCTGATGCTAGCGTCTATGACGCCACCGCTGCAGCGTCAGCATGAGGATATGTCTGCTAGAGACATGATTACAAACCTCAAGATGCTGTATGCTGCACAGGCGAGGACAGAACGCTACAATTTGACAAAGCTCTTCTTTCAGAGCAAACTGGCTGAAGGGAGCCCAGTAGGAGCTCACGTGCTCAAGATGATTGGGCACAAGGAGGCTCTAGAGAAACTGGGGCATACCATTAACCAGGAGCTTGCTGTAGACATTATTCTGCAGTCTCTCCCGCCATCATTCGACGCGTTCATTATTAATTTTAATATGAACAAAATCGATTGTACTCCGGCAGAGCTGCTGAATATGCTCTTGACCACTGAGGAGACTCTGAAGGGTAAGCCTTCGACCTCTGTCTTAATGGTTCCTTCCAGGAACAAGAAGAAGGGGAAGAAGGGCAAGGCCCCGGTCAAAAGCTACAGCAAGGCTCTGAAGCAGAAGGTGAAGCGGTCTAAGGAATACAGGTGTTTCCACTGTGGCCAGCTGGGTCACTGGAAAAAGGACTGTAAAGCGCTCCAAGGAGATAAGAGGGGAAGCTTTGCTTCTGGCTCAGGTATATTCGTGACTGAGGTCATGTTTTCTTCTTCTGTATCATGGGTGTTGGACACTGCATGTGGAGTTCACATTTGTTCAAATGTGCAGGAACTCAAGAGAAGAAGACAGGTGGGACAGCATGAGGTGGACCTACGAGTTGGAAACGGGGCACGGGTTGCTGCTGTTGCTGTAGGAGACTACTTTATTTCTTTACCATCTGGACTTGTATTGGAACTAAACAGTTGTTACTTTGTTCCCAGTATAACTAAAAATATTATCTCCATTCCTGCTCTTGTCAGGAAGGGATTTTCCTTTGAATGCAATATTTCAAAGTGTATTTTATCTTTTGATAATATTGTTTATGCAACTGGTTCAATAAGCAATGGGTTATTCATGTTAGACATGGAAAGTTCTATACATAATGTTGATATTAAGAAAGCCAAGTATGCTGATGACAGCACCTTGCTATGGCATAGTCGTTTAGGCCATATAAACGAGAAACGCATTAAGCGGTTGCATGATCATGGACTGCTGGGATCATTCTCCTACAAGGAGCTTGATACATGCAAAGCTTGTTTAATGGGTAAAATGACGAAGTCACCTTTTCCTCACAAAGGTCAAAGGGCTTCAGGTTTACTTGACCTTATACACAGTGATGTGTGTGGGCCTTTTAGTAAACATGCCAGAGGTGGCTATCAGTACTTCATTACCTTTACTGATGATTTCAGTAGATATGGGTATGTCTATCTGATGAGACATAAGAGTGAATCTTTTGACAAGTTCAAAGAATTCAAGAATGAAGTTCAAAATCAGCTAGGCCGCAATATCAAGGCACTTCGCTCAGATCGAGGTGGTGAATACCTAAGTCATGCATTTACTGACTATCTAAAAGAGTGTGGGATTATCTCACAGCTCACTCCGCCAGGAACACCGCAATGGAATGGTGTGTCCGAGAGGAGAAATAGAACGTTACTTGATATGGTTCGTTCTATGATGAGTCAGGCTACTCTTCCCTACTCCTTTTGGGGTTTTGGGCTGGAAACAGCTGCAAAAGTACTAAACCGAGTGCCATCCAAGGCAGTTTCAAAGACGCCATATGAGTTATGGTATGGGAAACAGCCAAGCTTGACATTTATCAGGATCTGGGGCTGCGAGGCTTATGTCAAGAAGCTCGCCTCTGGGAAACTAGAGAGCAGATCTGACAAATGTATCTTTGTCGGTTACCCTAAGGAAACTAAGGGTTATTATTTCTACGATCCCAAAGAGAACAAGGTTTTTGTTGCTCGGACGGCCATATTTCTTGAGAAGGAGTTTCTTCTGCAAGAGGCCAGTGGGAGAGAAATAAAGCTGGATGAGATTCCAGAGGAAGGACAAAGTGCTCAAGCAGAGTTGGATGAGCCTGAGCCGGTAGAACAGGTTATTGAACAACCTGAGGCTCAGATATCACGGGAACCGCGAAGATCGGGAAGGATTCGTCGACAGCCTGAGCGCTATGACGGAGTCTATATCATTGGTAATGATGAACCCCTCACTTATGCGGATGCGGTCAGTGGACCGGAGTCAGCGAGATGGCTTGAAGCTATGCGCGCCGAGATGGACTCCATGTCAGATAACCAGGTCTGGGATTTGGTTGATCCGCCTCCGGGAGTTATCCCTATAGGCTGTAAATGGATCTTCAAGAAGAAGATTGACATGGATGGTAACGTGGTTACCTATAAAGGCAGGCTAGTTGCGAAAGGTTTCAAACAAATCTACGGGATAGATTATGATGAAACTTTCTCACCTGTAGCCATGTTTAAGTCTATTCGGATTCTTTTCGCGATAGCTGCATATTATGATTATGAGATTTGGCAGATGGATGTGAAAACAGCTTTCCTTAATGGAAATCTGGATGAGGATGTGTATATGACACAACCAGAAGGTTTCACTAATCCAGCAGATCGTCATAAGATATGCAAGTTAAAGAAGTCTATTTATGGACTTAAACAAGCATCCAGAAGCTGGAATATTCGTTTTGATGAATCAGTTACGGAATTTGGTTTCATCAAGAACGAGGATGACCCGTGTGTATATAAGAGGTTTAGTGGGAGCGTGATTACTTTTCTAGTCCTCTACGTCGATGACATCTTGATCATTGGAAATGATATTCCTGAAATGCATGCTGTTAAGGCATGGCTGAGGAAATGTTTCCAGATGAAAGATCTAGGAGAAGCAGCCTATGTGTTAGGTGTGAAGATCTACAGGGATAGATCTAAGAGGCTTCTCGGGCTGTGCCAGAGTACTTACATCGATAAGGTCCTGGAGAGATTTCATTTAGAGAATTCTAAACGAGGATATCTTCCAGTCAGACATGGTCTGAATCTTTCGAAGAGTCAGTGTCCACAAACACAGACTGAGAAAGATGAAATGAACAATACGCCTTATGCTTCGGCTATTGGTTCTATAATGTATGCGATGTTGTGTACTCGCCCAGACGTCGCTTACGGGTTAAGCGTGACCAGTCGTTACCAGAGTAATCCAGGTATGGCGCACTGGATTGCAGTCAAGAACATTTTAAAATATCTGCGGAGGACCAAAGATATGTTCTTGATATATGGTGGTCAGGAAGAACTCAGTATAGAGGGATATACTGATGCTTCGTTCCAGAGTGACCAGGATGATTTCCGATCGCAATCAGGCTATGTCTTTAGCTTGAATGGAGGTGCAGTGGTGTGGAAAAGTTTCAAACAGTCAACTGTTGCTGATTCCACAACAGAAGCCGAGTATGTTGCAGCCTCGGAAGCATCCAAGGAGGCAGTGTGGATTCGTAAGTTCGTGAGAGAACTTGGTGTCGTTCCTTCGAGTGCAGATCCTTTGGTTATCTTCTGTGATAACACTGGAGCAATCGCACAAGCAAAGGAACCACGGTCGCACCAGAAGTCCAAGCACATACAGAGACGGTTTCATTTGATCAGGGAGATCATAGATCGTGGCGAGATCAAAGTATGCAAGGTTCATACAGATGACAATCTGGCTGACCCGCTTACCAAGCCTCTGGCGCAGCAGAAGCATGAGAAGCACTGTAATAATATGGGTTTGAGATTTCTCAACCATTAGATTAAGTGCAAGTGGGAGATTGTTGGGGTATGCCCTTAAGGCTAATGTTTGAGGCCTATGGGAATGTATCTGTATCATGTAATAAACTGTTATGTTTATAAAGGCATGGTTGTTATTCAGTTAGCTACATTGTCTGCTGCAATATATGTTCTTCTGAATAATGTCTCAAAGCTGTTCAGCTGGGCTGACAAGCTATTATGTCCTTAGTCGATGTATCTTGGTGAACATGAGACAGCCTCGATATGGTTAAGACTAATATGTGTTCTAATCTTATAGGATGCTTCGAGCATGGAACAAGATGTAGACTCATGGGTGCATGGGATGTACTGGACAGACCCTACTAGGATGTTCAGTTGTTTGTCACAACGTGAATATTCCTTGTATAAGACAAGTGGCACATTTCCTCTGACTTGAGATCACTTGTGTTTCCTAAATGATGATTGTCATTATTTTGAGTTAGTTCAATATCATTTGAAACATAATGATTATAGACTATCTTGGATGGTGAGCTTGAGTCAGGTTAGGGCACTAGTGATAGACACAGGATTGCCGTCTCCTTGTTTAAGGAGTGTGATGTTCTAAAGGGGCCCCCTGGATGAGATGATTGAGAGAGTGTATGGCCATACCCAGGTGACAGTGTTCATCTGATCTAATCATGCTCATCATATTGGAGTTACGAGCTTGACAGGCTTGTCCAATAAGAACATCCAGTGGCAAAGGAAATATGTATGCTTTGTGAAGTCGATTCACACTTGTGCTGTTTTTGGGTGTAGTCTTGGAAGACTCTTTCCTTTATATCGGGAGACAGTGATGTGTTGCTAGATACCCCTCACTGATCGTGATAATGAGAGTTATCGTTACCGACATTTAAAGGAAACCCTCAGGGTCGCACAATTTGATGATATGGCTTACTTAAGTCAGATCGTGTGGACTGAATTGTTCGGGTTCAGTTTAAAGGGATTTAAGCTCTGATTGTGAGTGAGATCTGGTCTGATCATGTTTGATTGATTAGGGCTAGGGATCGGTAAGCTTCGATCGGGAGATTGGATGCTAGATCATTGAGATCAGGAGCATCAAAAGATCAACGGTCAGATCAAGCACCTTAGGGTTTAATGTGATCTGGACTAATTGCTTGGGTTATTTGGTCTTGAACCAAACCAAAATGAACCAGCTCATTGGTTGAGCGTATGGTTCACTTTAAGAGAGATTTGCGATTGGGTAAACCCATGATCGCAAGTGGAAGTATGGTTTTCTATTATTAGAAAACATGTCACTTACGTGACCACGTTCCGTGTGGACTCTCTTCACGCTTCCCTCTCGCCCTATTGTCGCCGCTCGGGGTTGTCCTTGAGACATTCGCTTGTGGAGAAGTGGTGGTCGACATTGGGGAGAGGTTTTCGCCAAGCAAGGAGATCTTCATCCCTTCATACGACAAGCACTTCTTGGAGCCTTGCTAGCACAAGTTGCACCAAGAGAGTAGGCGGCTTCCTCATCTTGTGTGCGAAACTTAGGAGAAGTTCTCGATTGATCTTTCCTTCCAAGGCGCCATCCTCTAATGGCTATGGTATGAATTGCATCTTCTTCTATTATGTTTTAAGGTTGATCACATAATGCATGCGCAATGATTCTTTGAAGCCCTTCCGTCCGCTGCATGTTATAATTTGCGCCACTTTAGGGTTTTCGCTCCCCCTAGAAGGGGACCCCCCTTACAGGTTAAGGGGTACTTTCAGTCTAGACCAAATGGCTTGAGCTATTTTGATTTGGTTTATGAACCAAATTCGATTGGGATGTTTTGGCTTGAACCGGTTCACAAAGGTGAACGCTTGGTTCAATGCTAGTAAGCGTTTTTGGGTTGGCATGAGCGCATGGCTTAATGATGTTCCATTTTTGGAAAGTCATCAATGCCGATTCCTCTCAACGCCAAAACGCAAATACGTTCCCCTCTTCTCTTGTGGCTTGCTTGCACTCTCGTAAGTGAAGGATTGACTAGAAGAAGGGAAGGTTTTTCGTCCAAGGAGAAGCTTGTTCTCGCATCTCAAACTTCCTCCACGCAAAGGACCCCTTGAAGCTTTGCTAGCACAAAGACGACAAGGAGAAGCCATTCCTCATCTTGTGTGCTTCATCTTTGGAGAAGATCCCTTTCGATCTTTGCTTCCAAGACACCATCCAAATAGATGGCTTTGGTATGATCTTCTTTCGATCTCCACATTCCTTAAGGTTGATCATATGAACATATATTACATGCGATCTCATGTTGAAACCCCTTGGAAATTACATGCGCCCCCTTTAGGGTTTCAACCCCTTGCGCTCCCCCTTGAAGGGGACTCTGCAATTGGTATCAGAGGAGGTTCTATGTATGTTCATTTGATTGCCTACATGTGATCCTTGTTTGCGTTTGCTAAGCTTAGATCTAATAACATGCCGAATAACTACATGCTAGTTTAAGAACTTAAATGTATGTTTAGTTATGGATGGCGCATGTTTGTTGGCGCTTCTTACATGTTGTTTTTGACAAAACAAAAGATCATGCGCGCCTCATCTAGATCTAAGGCCCTACTTTAAACCCTTAGATGGGTTGATGGGGTTGAAGTCACCTTCTAGGAAGGATCCAAATAGTCTGATCAGACCATCTGACAGCCTAGATGGGTTGACCAGATAGCACCTGTGCGCAAGCACGAGGTGGCTATAGGTCGACTGCATCAAGGGCGTGTAGCGAGGTCTGGTTGAGATAGCTACTGAACACACATGAGTTAGGCCCGGGGTCACACCCGCTTGCCGAAACTCATGAGGGTTGTTCAGCCCTTTGCGCATGCATGGTTGACCATTAGGTCAACTCAAGTCAGTTAGGACTTGGTGCATGCAAGGGCAATGGATCTGACTAGATGAATGAGTGGATCCCTATCAATGGACCATTGTAAGGTTGTATGGGCACATAAGAAAATTAAAATGATGCCAATGGGTTTTCAAAATTTTATTTTCTTGTTTGATGGATCACATGTTGAGTGGATGCCATGTGCTTGTTTATTTCATCTTATGTGGGTTGCCCTTTTAATGTGTGCTGTGCTGGGGCCTGCGTGCCTGGAATAAAATTGTAAATTAATATTATTGTGATCTGTGCATCACTTTTAAATTAATTTATACAATGTAATTGACCTGCGAGTCAATCTTGTCTAGATAGATTAAAATGTACTTTTAATCAGACAAGAGCTCAAAGCACACATGGATGAGGCGCTAGCAGCTTGAGGCATGACCAGGTGGGAAGTCTAGGGTTTGACCCTAGGACAGGCGCATATACCTGGTGGGCGCACCTGAGCTGCAAAGGGCGCTTGGGCCCTGGTCTGGGCCAGATGAGAGGGAAAAGACCCAAGAAGCAAGTGAAGACTTAAGATAACTTAAGGTCTTACTTAGGGTTATTGGGCGTTTACCACATAAGATCATCATGCTTTCTTTTATTGTTTAAATAATTAGACTTGCATGATTTATTTATCTTCTGCTATCACCATAGGGTTTGCATGATAGTTAAGAAGATAAAAGGACCGTTAAAATCCAACGCTAAAATATCAAGCTCGATAGCCTTCTGACGCGAAACCTCACTGTTCTGACTATCGTTGGAGCCGTGTTGTACCCACTCAGTGGGCACGTCCATCTATCTTCAGACGGTGTGTGATTTCACCTGCGTGTTACAGAGAAGGGATTTATCGCTTCTCGTTGCTCAGCATAGCACGTGGTGGTCCAGGGAGTAGGCCGGGTCAGCTTGACCATGTAGGCTACATATGGGGCATATGGTAGCTATATAGAGGCAGCCATCTGTGGGATCAGAAACTGTGTTGTACCAACTCAGTTGGCACAGTCGGCTGGATTGCCCAGATGAAGGGGAATCGCACGGGTTGGCGATTGGCAGGGACTGCCTACCAGAAATTAGTGCTTGTACTCTCTGTGCATCTTATCTCGCCTGAGCGGGACGCGGAGACCAAGTATGAAATCTGGATCCCATCTCACTAAAAGAGTGTTACTCTTTCGGACTGTTTTAATGGATTTTTCAGTCAGATAAAATAGTGAGAAAAGAATCTTTCTTAAGTCCTGGATTGATTCTAAACATTGATACTGACCTTGCTGTTCTTGCATTGTTGTAGATTCCTGCAGCAACGAACACCATGAGCTTCAATGTGCGATCCCTACTGGAAAGGGAGAAGTTTGCTGGGCCAAACTTCTCGGACTGGTACGGACACCTTAAGATTGTTCTTAAGGCAGAGAGGAAACTGTATGTCCTTGAGACGGCTGTGCCACCTCAACCCGCTGCGAAAGCCGCAAGGGGGGTATGTGAAGCCTATGAAAAGCATGTCAATGATAGCATTGATGTCGCTTGCCTGATGCTAGCATCTATGACGCCACCGCTGCAGCGTCAGCATGAGGATATGTCTGCTATAGAAATTATAGCAAACCTCAAGATGCTGTATGCTGCACAGGCGAGGACTGAACGCTATAATTTGACCAAGCTTTTCTTTCAGAGCAAACTGGCTGAAGGGAGCCCAGTGGGAGCTCACGTGCTCAAGATGATTGGGCACAAGGAGGCTCTAGAGAAACTGGGGCATACCATCAATCAGGAGCTTGCTGTAGACATTATTCTGCAGTCTCTCCCGCCTTCTTTCGATGCGTTCATTATTAACTTTAATATGAACAAAATCGATTGTACTCCGGCAGAGTTGCTGAATATGCTCTTGACCACGGAGGAGACTCTGAAGGGAAAGCCTTCAACCTCTGTCTTGATGTTTCCTTCCAGGAACAAGAAGAAGGGGAAGAAGGGCAAGGCCCCTGTCAAGAACTACAGTAAGGCTCTGAAACAAAAGGTGAAGCGGTCGAAGGACAACAGATGTTTCCACTGTGGCCAGCTGGGTCACTGGAAAAAGGACTGTAAAGCGCTCCAAGGAGACAAGAAGGGAAGCATCGCTTCTGGCTCAGGTATATTTGTGACTGAAGTCATGATATCCTCTTCTTCTATTTCATGGGTGTTGGACACTGCATGTGGAGTTCACATTTGTTCAAATGTACAGGAACTCAAGAGAAGAAGATGAAAGGGGTCCCCTTCAAGGGGGAGCGAAAACCCTAAGCATGCGCAACTTAGAAAACTTGCACGAGCGGAATTAGGGTTTCCATATGATCGCATGTAGTATGTCTATATAATCAACTTTGATTCATTTCAAAGATCAAGTTGAGATCTTTTACCATAGCCATGATGAAGGAGGCGGCTTGGAAACAAGAGGGCAAACAAGCTCTCCTCCAAAGAAGACGCACACCAAGATGATGAAGGCTTCCTACTTGCGCAATTCTTGTGCTAGTAAAAATGCCAAGTTGTCCTTGCGTACGGAGGAGATGAGATGATGATTCTCCACGCCGAAAAGCTCTCTTCACTTGTCTCTACGATGCCACACTCAAGAGAGAGCATCAAAGACAAGAGGCGTTTTTGGGCGATTTTGCGTTTAGGCGTTACAAGACTTCCAAAATTGGAAAGTCATGAAGCCATGCGCTTATGTAACCAATCCAAAACGCCAATCCAATTGAACCATGCGTTCACATATGTGAACCGGTTCAATTGTGTTTGGTTCAATTGCAATTGGTTCAAATAAGACAAGCCATGGTCTAAATCTCTCTGAACCAAATGGTTCAAGATCTAACCGTTCATCTCCTGATGCTCTTGATCTCACCGATCTAGCATCCAATCTCTCGATCGAAGCTTACCGATCTCAAGCCCTAATCAATCAAACATGATCAGACCAGATCTCACTTCCAATCAGAGACTAAACTCCTTTTAAACTGAACCAAAACAATTCAGTCCACACGATCTGACTTAAATAAGTCATATCATCAAATTGTGCGACCCTAAGGGTTTCCTTCAAATGTCGGTAATGATAACTTACGTTATCACGATCAGTGAGGGATATCTAGCAACACATCACTGTCTCCCGATATAAAGGAAAGAGTCTTCCAAGACTACTCCCAAACCACAGCACAAGTGTGAATCCATTCACAAGGCATACATATTTCCTTTGCCACTGGATGTTCTTATTGGACAAGCGTGTCAAGCCTGTAGCTCCAATATGATGAGCATGATTAGATCAGATGAGCATAGTCATCTGGGTATGGCCATACACTATTCTCAATCATCTCATTCAGGGGGGCCCCATTAGAACATCACACTCCTTAAACAAGGAGACGGCAATCCTATATCTATCACTAGTGCCCTAACCTGACTCATGATCATTATCCAAGATAGTCTATTACCATTATGTTTCAAATGATATTGAACTACCTCAAAACAATGACAATTATCATTTAGAAACACAAGTGATCTCAAGTCAGAGGAAGTATGCCACTTGCTTGTATATAAGGATTATTCACATTGTGACAAGCAATTGAATATCCTAGTAGGGTCTGTCCAGTACATCCAATGTACCCATGAGTCTACATCTTATTCCATGCTCGAAGCATCCTATAAGATTAGAACACATATTAGTCTCAATCATATCAAGGCTGTCTCATGTTCACCAAGATATCTCGACTAAGGACATTCTAGCATGTCAGCCTAGCTGAACAGCATTGAGACATTATTCAGAAGTACACTTATTGCAGCAGACAATGTAACATACTGAATAACAACCATTGCCTTTATAAACATAAGAGTTTATACATGATACTGATAGAATCCTAAGGCCTCAAACATTAGCCTTAAGGGCATACCCCAACAGAAGACAGGTGGGACAACATGAGGTGGACCTACGAGCTGGAAACGGGGCACGGGTTGCTGCTGTTGCTGTAGGGGATTATTACATCTCATTACCATCTGGCATTGTATTAGAATTAAACAATTGTTACTTTGTACCCAGTATTACCAAAAATATTATCTCTATTCCTGCTCTTGTCAGGAAAGGGTTTTCCTTTGAATGCAAGATTTCAAAGTGTTATCTTACTCTTGATAATATTGTTTATGCTACTGGTTCAATTAACAATGGGTTATTCATGTTGGACATGGAATATTCTATACAAAACATTGATAATAAGAAAGCCAAGTATGCTGATGACAGCACCTTGCTATGGCATAGTCGTTTAGGCCATATTAACAAGAAGCGCATTAAGCGGTTGCATGATCATGGACTGCTGGGATCTTTCTCCTATGAGGAGATTGATACATGCAAAGCTTGTTTAATGGGTAAAATGACGAAGTCCCCTTTTCCTTATAAAGGTCAAAGGACTTCAGGTTTACTTGACCTTATACACAGTGATGTGTGTGGGCCATTTAGTAAACATGCCAGAGGTGGCTATTCGTACTTCATTACCTTTACTGATGATTTCAGTAGATATGGGTATGTCTATCTGATGAGACATAAGAGTGAATCTTTTGACAAGTTCAAAGAGTTCAAGAATGAAGTACAGAATCAGCTAGGCCGAAATATCAAGGCACTTCGTTCTGATCGAGGTGGAGAATACTTGAGTCATGCGTTTACTGACTATCTAAAAGAGTGTGGGATTATCTCACAGCTCACTCCACCAGGAACACCACAATGGAATTGTGTGTCCGAGAGGAGAAATAGAACGTTACTAGACATGGTTCGTTCTATGATGAGTCTGTTGGGGTATGCCCTTAAGACTAATGTTTGAGGTCTTGGGATTGTAACAGTATCATGTAATAAACTGTTATGTTTATAAAGGCATGGTTGTTATTCAGTAAGCTACATTGTCTGCTGCAATATATGTTCTTCTGAATAATGTCTCAAAGCTGTTCAGCTAGGCTGACATGCAGTTATGTCCTTAGTCGAGATATCTTGGTGAACATGAGACAGCCTTGATATGGTTAAGACTAATATGTGTTCTAATCTTATAGGATGCTTCGAGCATGGAATAAGATGTAGACTCATGGGTACATTGGATGTACTGGACAGACCCTACTTGGATATTCAATTGCTTGTCACAATGTGAATAATCCTTGAATGCGACAAGTGGCACATTTCCTCTGACTTGAGATCACTTGTGTTTTCTAAATGATGATTGTCATTATTTTGAGATAGTTCAATATCACTTGAAATATAATGATTATAGACTATCTTGGATGGTGAGCTTGAGTCAGGTTAGGGCACTAGTGATAGACATAGGATTGCCGTCTCCTTAATTGGAGTGTGATGTTCTAAAGGGGCCCCCTGGATGAGATGATTGAGAAAGTGTATGGCCATACCCAGATGACTATGTTCATCTGATCTAATCATGCTCATCATATTGGAGTTACAAGCTTGACTTGCTTGTCCAATAAGAACATCCAGTGGTAAAGGAAATTTGTATGCTTTGTGAATTGATTCACACTTGTGATGTTTTTGGGTGTAGTCTTGGAAGACTCTTTCCTTTATATCGGGAGACAGTGATGTGTTGCTAGATACCCCTCACTGATCATGATAACGTAAGTTATCGTTACCGACATTTAAAGGAAACCCTTAGGGTCGCACAATTTGATGATATGGCTTTCTTAAGTCAGATCGTGTGGACTAAATTATTCGGGTTCAGTTTAAAGGGATTTAATCTCTGATTGTAAGTGAGATCTGGTCTGATCATGTTTGATTGATTAGGGCTTGAGATTGGTAAGCTTCGATTGAGAGAATGAATGCTAGATCAGTCAGATAAGGAGCATTGAGAGATTGACGGTCAGATCAAGAGCCTTAGGGTTTATTTTGGTCTGGACTTATTTCTTGGTTTATTTGGTTAGTGGACGAAATCGGTTTGAACCAGCTCATGGATGAGCGCATGGTTCAAAGGTGATGTGGCATTTGCGATTGGGGTAAACCCAAGATCGCATGTGGAGAAGTGGGATGCTATTTTTGGATAGCACTTCTCAAACGTGGCCATGATCTCACGTCGCCCCTCTCTTGCCTCTTCACGCCTTTGACGCCTCCTTGGGTTGTGTTCGAGTGGCATTCTCGTGTAGAGGAAGTCTAAGGCGACAAGAGAGAAAAACGCCAAGAAGAAAAACTCTCCTTTCCCTTTGCATTCGATCAAGACGCTTTGGACGATCCTTGCTAGCACAAGGGACGACAAGAAGAAGCACATCTTCATCTTGTGTGTGACGATTTGGAGGAGATCTTCGTTGTTCTCTTACTTCCAAGGCGCCATCTTGAAATGGCCATGGTATGAATCGAATCACTTCTTTACAATCGGTTTTGTTAAGTTGATCATATAATGCATGCTCATTGATCCTATGAAACCCTTTATCCGCTGCCCCCTTTCTTGTTTGCGCCACCATAGGGTTTTCGCCCCCTTTGGGGAACCAACAATTGGTATCAGAGCCAGGGTTAACGCATGTTTTTGTATGATTGCTTAAGCCATTTTGTGATCCATGCTTGCGAAAATGCTTAGATCTTCAATACATGCATAAATATATGTTTAGTTGTCATAAGCGAAACTTGTATTTGTTTTTCTTGCGCATGTATGTTGGCGCTAGATGTAGTTTTTCTCAAACAAATATCACTTGCGCGACTCATTGTAGATCTAAGATGCGCCTGCATTAAACCCTTAGACGGGTTATTAGGGTTGAAGTTATCCCCTAGGTTAGATCCTGACAGTCTGATCAGACCATCTGACAGCCTAGATGGGTCGACCAGATAGCACCTTGGCGCATGCTAAAGGTGGCTATAGGTCGACTGCATCACAGGCGTGTAGCGATGTCTGATTGAGACAACCTGTGAACGCACATGAGTTAGGCCCGGGCTCACACCCGCTTGCCAGATCTCATTGTGGTCGTTCAGCCCTTGGCGCATGCATGGTTGACCTTTTTGGTCGACTCAAGTCAGTTAGGACTTGGTGCATGTAAGGGCAGTGGATCTGACTAGGTTGGATGAGTGGATCCCTAGTAATGGACCGTTGTAAGGTTGTTGGGCATATAAGAAAAATAAAATTGATGCTCATGGGGTTTTTCGAAAATTTTATTTTAATGACTGGATCACATGATGATTGATGCCATGTGTTTGTCTATTTATTCTTATGTGGGCTGCCCATGTTAAATCTGTGCTGTGCTGGGGCCTGCGTGCCTGTATTAATATGTAAATTAATTATTGTGATTTGCGCATCACATTGCTTTTAATTTATAAAATGTAATTGACCTGCGTGTCAATCTTGTCTAGATAGTTAAATTTGTAATTTAATTAGACAAGAGCACAGAGCACACTTGGCAGAGGCGCATGCAGCAGTGGCTTGACCAGGTGGGAGGTCTAGGGTTCGACCCTAGGACCTGGCGCATATTCCTGGTGGGCGCACCAGAACTGCAGATGGCGCTTGGGCCCAGGTTTGGGCCAGATGAGCAGCGAAAGCCCCATGAAGAAAAGCAAGTGAAGACTTAAGTTTCTTAAGGTCTTACTTAGGCTATGGGCTTTTACCACATAAGATCCATGCTTTCTTTTATTGCTTAAATATTAGAATTGCATGATTAGTTTATCTTCTGCTATCACCATAGGAATTGCATGATAGTGAAGAAGATAAAAGACCGTTAAAATCCAACGCTAAAATTTCAAGCTCGTAAGCCTTCTGACGCGAAACCTCACTGTTCTGACTATCGTTGGAGCCGTGTTGTACCCACTCAGTGGGCACGTCCATCTATCTTCAGACGGTGCGGGATTACACCTGCGTGTTATAGAGTGGGGATTTATCCCTTCTCGTTGCTCAGCATAGCACGTGGTGGTCCAGGGAGTAGGTCGGGTCAGCTTGACCATGTAGGCTACATATGTGGCGCATATGGTAGCACATGGGGGCAGCCATCTGTGGGGTCAGAGATTGTGTTGTACCAACTCAGTTGGCACAGTCTGCTGGATTGCCCAGATGAAGGGGAATCGCACGGGTTGGCGATTGGCTGGGACAGCCTACCAGAGATTAGTGCTTGTACTCTCTGTGTATCTTATCTCGCCTGAGCGGGACGCAGAGACCAAGTATGAAATCTGGATCCCATCTCACTAAAAGAGTTCTACTCTTTCGGGCTGTTTTGCTGGATTTTTCAGCCAGATAAAATAGTGAGAAAAAGAATCTTTCTTAAGTCCTGATTGATTCTTAACATTGATACTGACCTTGCTGTTCTTGCATTGTTGTAGATACCTGCAGCAACGAACACCATGAACTTCAATGTGCGATCCCTACTGGAAAGGGAGAAGTTTGCTGGGCCGAACTTCTCTGACTGGTTTGGACACCTTAAGATTGTTCTTAAGGCAGAGAGGAAACTGTATGTCCTCGAGACGGCGATACCGCCTCAGCCCGCTCCGAACGCCGCAAGGGCGGTTCGGGAAGCCTATGAAAAGCACGTCAATGATAGCATTGATGTCGCTTGCCTGATGCTAGCGTCTATGACGCCACCGCTGCAGCGTCAGCATGAGGATATGTCGGCTATAGAGATTATAGCGAACCTCAAGATGCTGTATGCTGCACAGGCGAGGACTGAACGCTATAATTTGACGAAGCTGTTCTTTCAGAGCAAACTGGCTGAAGGGAGCCCAGTGGGAGCTCACGTGCTCAAGATGATTGGGCACAAGGAGGCTCTAGAGAAACTGGGGCATACCATCAATCAGGAGCTTGCTGTGGACATTATTCTGCAGTCTCTCCCGCCTTCATTCGACGCGTTCATTATTAACTTTAATATGAACAAAATCGATTGTACTCCGGCAGAGCTGCTGAATATGCTCTTGACTACTGAGGAGACTCTGAAGGGTAAGCCTTCGACCTCTGTCTTAATGGTTCCTTCTAGGAACAAGAAGAAGGGGAAGAAGGGCAAGACCCCTGTCAAGAGCTACAGCAAGGCTCTGAAGCAGAAGGTTAAGCGGTCCAAGGAATACAGGTGTTTCCACTGTGGCCAGCTGGGTCACTGGAAAAAGGACTGTAAAGCGCTCCAAGGAGATAAGAGGGGAAGCTTCGCTTCTGGCTCAGGTATTTACGTGACTGAGGTCATGTTTTCTTCTTCTATATCATGGGTGTTGGACACTGCATGTGGAGTTCACATTTGTTCAAATGTACAGGAACTCAAGAGAAGAAGACAGGTGGGACAGCATGAGGTGGACCTACGCGTTGGAAACGGGGCACGGGTTGCTGCTGTTGCTGTAGGAGACTATTTCATTTCGTTACCATCTGGACTTGTATTAGAACTAAACAGTTGTTACTTTGTTCCCAGTATTACTAAAAATATTATCTCTATTCCTGCTCTTGTCAGGAAGGGATTTTCCTTTGAATGCAATATTTCAAAGTGTGTTTTATCTTATGATAATATTGTTTATGCAACTGGTTCAATTAACAATGGGTTATACATGTTGGACATGGAATGTTCTATACAGAAAATTGATATTAGGAAAGCCAAGAATGCTGATGACAGCACCTTGCTATGGCATAGTCGTTTAGGCCATATTAACGAGAAACGCATTAAGCGGTTGCATGATTATGGACTGCTGGGATCATTCACCTATAAGGAGATTGATACATGCAAAGTTTGTTTGATGGGCAAAATGACGAAGTCACCTTTTCTTCACAAAGGTCAAAGGGCTTCAGGTGTACTTGACCTTATACACAGTGATGTGTGTGGGCCATTTAGTAAACATGCCAGAGGTGGCTATCAGTACTTCATCACCTTTACTGATGATTTCAGTAGATATGGGTATGTCTTTTTAATGAGACACAAGAGTGAATCCTTTGACAAGTTCAAAGAGTTCAAGAATGAAGTACAAAATCAGCTAGGCCGAAATATCAAGGCACTTCGTTCTGATCGAGGTGGAGAATACCTAAGTCATGCATTTACTGACTATCTGAAGGAGTGTGGGATCATCTCACAGCTCACTCCACCAGGAACACCGCAATGGAATGGTGTGTCCAAGGAGAAATAGAACGTTACTTGATATGGTTCGTTCTATGATGAGTCAGGCTAATCTACCTTACTCCTTTTGGGGTTTTGCACTGGAAACAGCTGCAAAAATACTAATCCGAGTGCCATCCAAGGCCGTTTCAAAGACGCCATATGAATTATGGTATGGGAAACAGCCAAGCTTGACGTTTATCAGGATCTGGGGCTGCGAGGCTTATGTCAAAAAGCTCGCCTCTGGGAAACTAGAGAGCAGATCTGACAAATGCATCTTTGTCGGTTACCCTAAGGAAACTAAGGGTTATTATTTCTACGATCCCAAAGAGAACAAGGTTTTTGTTGCTCGGACGGCCATATTTCTTGAGAAGGAGTTTCTTCTGCAAGAGGCCAGTGGGAGAGAAATAAAACTGGATGAGAATCCAGAGGAAGGACAAAGTGCTCGAGCAGAGTTGGATGAGCCTGAGCCGGTAGAACAGGTTATTGAACAACCTGAGGCTCAGACATCACGGGAACCGCGAAGATCGGGAAGGATTCGTCGTCAGCCTGAGCGCTATGACGGAGTCTACATCATTGATAATGATGAACCCCTCACTTATGCGGATGCGGTCAGTGGACCGGAGTCAGCGAGATGGCTTGAAGCTATGCGCGCCGAGATGGACTCCATGTCAGATAACCAAGTTTGGGATTTGGTTGATCCGCCTCCGGGAGTTATCTCAATAGGCTGTAAATGGATCTTCAAGAAGAAGATTGACATGGATGGTAACGTGGTTACCTATAAAGGCAGGCTAGTTGCGAAAGGTTTCAAACAAATCTACGGGATAGATTATGATGAAACTTTCTCACCTGTAGCCATTTTTAAGTCTATTCGGATTCTTTTCGCGATAGCAGCATATTATGATTATGAGATCTGGCAAATGGATGTGAAAACAGCTTTCCTGAATGGAAATCTGGATGAGGATGTGTACATGACACAACCTGAGGGTTTCACTGATCCATCAGATCGTCATAAGATATGCAAATTAAAGAAGTCCATTTATGGACTTAAGCAAGCATCAAGAAGCTGGAATATTCGTTTTGATGAATCAGTCACTGAATTTGGTTTCATCAAGAACGAGGATGACCCGTGTGTATATAAGAGGTTTAGTGGGAGCGTGATTACTTTCCTAGTCCTCTACGTCGATGATATCTTGATCATTGGAAATGACATTCCTGAAATGCATGCGGTTAAGGCATGGTTAAGGAAATGTTTCCAGATGAAAGATTTAGGAGAAGCAGCCTATGTATTAGGTGTGAAGATCTACAGGGATAGATCTAAGAGGCTTCTCGGGCTGTGCCAGAGTACTTACATCGATAAAGTCCTGGAGAGATTTCATTTAGAGAATTCTAAAAGAGGATATCTTCCAGTCAGACATGGTCTGAATCTTTCGAAGAGTCAGTGTCCACAAACACAGACTGAGAAAGATAAAATGGACAATACGCCTTATGCTTCGGCTATTGGATCCATTATGTATGCGATGTTGTGTACTCGCCCAGACGTCGCTTACGGGTTAAGCGTGACCAGTCGTTTCCAAAGTAATCCAGGACAGGCACACTGGATTGCAGTCAAGAACATCTTAAAATATCTTCGGAGAACCAAAGATATGTTCTTGATATATGGTGGTCAGGAAGAACTCAGTATTCAAGGATATACTGACGCTTCGTTCCAGTCTGACCAGGATGATTTTCGATCGCAATCAGGCTATGTTTTTAGCTTGAATGGAGGAGCAGTGGTGTGGAAGAGTTTCAAACAGTCAATCGTTGCTGATTCCACAACAGAAGCCGAGTATGTTGCAGCCTCGGAAGCATCCAAGGAGGCAGTCTGGATTCGTAAGTTCGTGAGAGAACTTGGTGTTGTTCCTTCGAGTGCAGATCCTTTGGTTATCTTCTGTGATAACACTGGAGCAATCGCACAAGCAAAGGAACCACGGTCGCACCAGAAGTCCAAGCACATACAGAGACGGTTTCATTTGATCAGGGAGATCATAGATCGTGGCGAGATCAAAGTCTGCAAGGTTCATACAGATGACAATCTGGCAGACCAGCTTACTAAGCCTCTGGCGCAGCAGAAGCATGAAAAGCACTGTAATAATATGGGTTTGAGATTTCTCAACCATTAGATTAAGTGCAAGTGGGAGATTGTTGGGGTATGCCCTTAAGACTAATGTTTGAGGTCTTGGGATTGTAACAGTATCATGTAATAAACTGTTATGTTTATAAAGGCATGGTTGTTATTCAGTAAGCTACATTGTCTGCTGCAATATATATTCTTCTGAATAATGTCTCAAAGCTGTTCAGCTAGGCTGACATGCAGTTATGTCCTTAGTCGAGATATCTTGGTGAACATGAGACAGCCTTGATATGGTTAAGACTAATATGTGTTCTAATCTTATAGGATGCTTCGAGCATGGAATAAGATGTAGACTCATGGGTACATTGGATGTACTGGACAGACCCTACTTGGATATTCAATGGTTTGTCACAATGTGAATAATCCTTGAATGCGACAAGTGGCACATTTCCTCTGACTTGAGATCACTTGTGTTTTCTAAATGATGATTGTCATTATTTTGAGATAGTTCAATATCACTTGAAATATAATGATTATAGACTATCTTGGATGGTGAGCTTGAGTCAGGTTAGGGCACTAATGATAGACATAGGATTGCCGTCTCCTTAATTGGAGTGTGATGTTCTAAAGGGGCCCCCTGGATGAGATGATTGAGAAAGTGTATGGCCATACCCAGATGACTATGTTCATCTGATCTGATCATGCTCATCATATTGGAGTTACAAGCTTGACTTGCTTGTCCAATAAGAACATCCAGTGGTAAAGGAAATTTGCATGCTTTGTGAATTGATTCACACTTGTGCTGTTTTTGGGTGTAGTCTTGGAAGACTCTTTCCTTTATATCGGGAGACAGTGATGTGTTGCTAGATACCCCTCACTGATCGTGATAACGTAAGTTATCGTTACCGACATTTAAAGGAAACCCTTAGGGTCGCACAATTTGATGATATGGCTTTCTTAAGTCAGATCGTGTGGACTGAATTATTCGGGTTCAGTTTAATGGGATTTAATCTCTGATTGTAAGTGAGATCTGGTCTGATCATGTTTGATTGATTAGGGCTTGAGATTGGTAAGCTTCGATTGAGAGAATGAATGCTAGATCAGTCAGATCAGGAGCATTGAGAGATTGACGGTCAGATCAAGAGCCTTAGGGTTTATTTTGATCTGACTTATTTCTTGGTTTATTTGGTTAGTGGACCAAATCGGTTTGAACCAGCTCATGGATGAGCGCATGGTTCAAAGGTGATGTGGCATTTGCGATTGGGGTAAACCCAAGATCGCATGTGGAGAAGTGGGATGCTATTTTTGGATAGCACTTCTCAAACGTGGCCATGATCTCACGTCGCCCCTCTCTTGCCTCTTCACGCCTTTGACGCCTCCTTGGGTTGTGTTCGAGTGGCATTCTCGTGTAGAGGAAGTCTAAGGCGACAAGAGAGAAAAACGCCAAGAAGAAAAACTCTCCTTTCCCTTTGCATTCGATCAAGACGCTTTGGACGATCCTTGCTAGCACAAGGGACGACAAGAAGAAGCACATCTTCATCTTGTGTGTGACGATTTGGAGGAGATCTTCGTTGTTCTCTTACTTCCAAGGCGCCATCTTGAAATGGCCATGGTATGAATCGAATCACTTATTTACAATCGGTTTTGTTAAGTTGATCATATAATGCATGCTCATTGATCCTATGAAACCCTTTATCCGCTGCCCCCTTTCTTGTTTGTGCCACCATAGGGTTTTCGCCCCCTTTGGGGAACCAACAGAGTCAGGCTACTCTACCTTACTCCTTTTGGGGATTTGCACTGGAAACAGCTGCAAAGGTACTAAACCGAGTGCCATCCAAGGCAGTTTCAAAGACTCCATATGAATTATGGTATGGGAAATAGCCGAGTTTGACATTTATTAATATCTGGGGTTGCGAGGCTTATGTCAAAAAGCTTGCCTCTGGGAAACTGGAGAGCAGATCTGAGAAATGTATCTTTGTCGGATACCCTAAGGAAACTAAGGGTTATTATTTCTACGATCCCAAGGAGAACAAGGTATTTGTTGCTCGGACGGCAATTTTTCTTGAGAAGGAGTTTCTTCTGCAAGAAGCCAGTGGGAGAGAAATAAAGCTGGATGAGAATCCAGAGGAAGGACAAAGTAGTCAAGCAGAGTTGGATGAGCCTGAGACGGTAGAACAGGTTACTGAACAACCTGAGGCTCAGATATCACGGGAACCGCGTAGATCGGGAAGGATCCGTCGACAGCCTGAGCGCTATGACGGAGTCTACATCATTAATAATGATGAACCCCTCACTTATGCGGATGCGGTCAGTGGACCGGAGTCAGCTAGGTGGCTTGAAGCTATGCGAGCCGAGATGGACTCCATGTCAGATAACCAAGTCTGGGATTTGGTTGATCCGCCTCCGGGAGTAATCCCTATAGGCAGTAAATGGATCTTCAAGAAGAAGATTGACATGGATGGTAACGTGGTTACCTATAAAGGCAGGCTAGTTGCGAAAGGTTTCAAACAAATCTACGGGATAGATTATGATGAAACTTTCAATCCTGTAGCCATGTTCAAGTCTATTCGGATTCTTTTCGCGATAGCAGCATATTACGATTATGAGATCTGGCAAATGGATGTGAAGACCGCTTTCCTTAATGGAAAACTGGATGAGGATGTGTATATGACACAACCTGAAGGTTTCACTAATCCATCAGATCGTCATAAAATATGCAAATTAAAGAAGTCCATTTATGGACTTAAGCAAGCATCTAGAAGCTGGAATATTCGTTTTGATGAATCAATCAGTGAATTTGGTTTCATCAAGAATGAGGATGACCCGTGTGTATATAAGAGGTTTAGTGGGAGCGTGATTACTTTCCTAGTCCTCTACGTCGATGATATCTTAATCATTGGAAACGATATTCCTGAACTGCATGCTGTAAAAGCATGGTTAGGAAAATGTTTCCAGATGAAGGATCTAGGAGAAGCAGCCTATGTATTAGGTGTGAAGATCTACAGGGATAGATCTAAGAGGCTTCTCGGGCTGTGCCAGAGTACTTACATCGATAAAGTCCTGGAGAGATTCCATTTAGAGAATTCTAAAAGAGGATATCTTCCAGTCAGACATGGTCTGAATCTTTCGAAGAGTCAGTGTCCACAAACACAGACTGAGAAAGATGAAATGGACAATACGCCTTATGCTTCGGCTATTGGGTCCATTATGTATGCGATGTTGTGTACTCGCCCTGACGTCGCTTACGGGTTAAGCGTGACCAGTCGATTCCAAAGTAATCCAGGTCAGGCACACTGGATTGCAGTCAAGAACATTTTGAAATATCTGCGGAGGACCAAAGATATGTTCTTGATATATGGTGGTCAGGAAGAACTCAGTATTGAAGGATATACTAACGCTTCGTTCCAGTCGGACCAGGATGATTTCCGATCGCAATCAGGCTATGTTTTTAGCTTGAATGGTGGAGCAGTGGTGTGGAAAAGTTTCAAACAGTCTATTGTTGCTGATTCCACAACAGAAGCCGAGTATGTTGCAGCCTCGGAAGCATCCAAGGAGGCAGTGTGGATTCGTAAGTTCATTCAGGAACTTGGTGTCGTTCCTTCAAGTGCAGATCCTTTGGTTATCTTCTGTGATAACACTGGAGCAATAGCACAAGCAAAGGAACCACGGTCGCACCAGAAGTCCAAGCACATACAGAGACGGTTTCACTTGATCCGGGAGATCATTGATCATGGCGAGATCAAAATTTGCAAGGTTCATACAGATGAAAATCTGGCTGACCCGCTTACCAAGCCTCTGGCGCAGCAGAAGCATGAGCAGCACTGTAATAATATGGGTTTGAGATTTCTCAACCATTAGATTAAGTGCAAGTGGGAGATTGTTGGGGTATGCCCTTAAAGGCTAATGTTTGAGGCCTTGGGATTGTATTAGTATCATGTATAAACACTTATGTTTATAAAGGCAATGGTTGTTATTCAGTATGTTACATTGTATGCTGCAATAAGTGTGCTTCTGAATAATGTCTCAATGCTGTTCAGCTAGGCTGACATGCTGTAATGTCCTTAGTCGAGATATCTTGGTGAACATGAGACAGCCTTGATATGATTGAGACTAATATGTGTTCTAATCTTATAGGATGCTTCGAGCATGGAATAAGATGTAGAGTCATGGGTGCATTGGATGTACTGGACAGACCCTACTAGGATATTCAATTGCTTGTCACAATGTGAATAATCCTTGTATGCAACAAGTGGCACATGTCCTCTGACTTGAGATCACTTGTGTTTCTAAATGATGATTGTCATTGTTTTGAGGTAGTTCAATGTCATTTGAAACATAATGGTTATAGACTATCTTGGATAATGATCATGAGTCAGGTTAGGACACTAGTGATAGATATAGGATTGCCGTCTCCTTGATTGGAGTGTGATGTTCTAAAGGGGCCCCTTAAATGAGATGATTGAGAAAGTGTATGGCCATACCCAGGTGACTATGTTCATCTGATCTAATCATGCTCATCATATTGGAGCTACAGGCTTGACACGCTTGTCCAATAAGAACATCCAGTGGCAAAGGAAACATGTATGCCTAGTGAAGTGGATTCACACTTGTGCTGTGGTTTGGGTGTAGTCTTGGAAGACTCTTTCCTTTATATCGGGAGACAGTGATGTGTTGCTAGATACCCCTCACTGATCGTGATAACGTAAGTTATCGTTACCGACATTTAAAGGAAACCCTTAGGGTCGCACAATTCGATGATATGGCTTGCTTAAGTCAGATCGTGTGGACTGAATTGTTTGGGTTCAGTTTAAAGGAGTTTAAACTCTGATTGTAAGTGAGATCTGGTCTGATCATGTTTGATTGATTAGGGCTTGAGATCGGTAAGCTTCGATCGAGAGGATTGATGCTGGATCAGTGAGATCAAGAGCATCAAAGAGATGAACGGTTAGATCTGTAACCTTAGGGTTTACTATGGTCTAGACCAAATGGCTTGAGCTATTTTGATTTGGTTTATGAACCAAATTCGATTGGGACATTTTGGCTTGAACCGGTTCACAAAGGTGAACGCTTGGTTCAATGCTAGTAAGCGTTTTTGGGTTGGCATGAGCGCATGGCTTAATGATGTTCCATTTTTGGAAAGTCATCAATGCCGATTCCTCTCAACGCCAAAACGCAAATACGTTCCCCTCTTCTCTTGTGGCTTGCTTGCACTCTCGTAAGTGAAGGATTGACGAGAAGAAGGGAAGGTTTTTCGTCCAAGGAGAAGCTTGTTCTCGCATCTCAAACTTCCTCCACGCAAAGGACCCCTTGAAGCTTTGCTAGCACAAAGACGACAAGGAGAAGCCATTCCTCATCTTGTGTGCTTCATCTTTGGAGAAGATCCCTTTCGATCTTTGCTTCCAAGACACCATCCAAATAGATGGCTTTGGTATGATCTTCTTTCGATCTCCACATTCCTTAAGGTTGATCATATGAACATATATTACATGCGATCTCATGTTGAAACCCCTTGGAAATTACATGCGCCCCCTTTAGGGTTTCAACCCCTTGCGCTCCCCCTTGAAGGGGACTCTACAATCATGACTATGAGATATGGCAGATGGATGTGAAGACAGCGTTCCTTAACGGGAAGCTGACTAAGGATGTGTATATGACACAACCTAATAACTTCATCCATCCTGCAGATACTAGTAAAGTCTGCAGGCTAAAGAAATACATTTATGGATTAAAGCAAGCATCTCAAAGTTAGAATCTTCAGTTTGATGAAGCTGTGAGAGATTATGGCTTTATCAAAAGTGAAGATGACGCCTGTGTATACAGAAAATTCAGTGGGAGCTTGGTGACTTTTCTGGTCATGTATGTCGATGACATACTGCTCATCGGAAACGACATCCCTAGTCTTCAAGCTGTGAAGACATGGTTGAGGAAATGTTTTGAGATGAAAGACTTAGGGGAGGCCGCCTATATTCTAGGCGTGAGGATCTACCGGGATAGATCCAAGAGGCTCTTGGCCCTTAGTCAGAGTACCCACATTGATAAGGTCCTGGAGAGGTTCAACTTGGAGCAATCCAAGAAAGGATACCTTCCAGTGAGAGATGGCCTTACTCTCTCAAAGAGCCAGTGTCCTACAACACGGGCTGAGAGGGATAACATGAGTCGAATTCCCTATGCTTCGGCAATGGGATAAATCATGTATGCAATGCTATGTACTAGACCAGATGTGGGTTATGCTGTAAGCATAACAAGCCGATACCAATCCAATCCAGGTTTGCAGCACTGGGTGGCTGTAAAGAATATCCTTGAGTTTCCTGAAAAGGACTAAGGATTTATTCTGTATGGTCTACGGGGATTGGAAGAGCTCAGTGTGCAGGGCTTCACTGATGAGTCATTCCAGTCTGATCCTGACGACTTCAGATCGCAGACCAGCTATTTGTTTATGGTGGTTGGAGGTGCTGTATGCTGAAAGAGCTTCAAGCAATCCACCATAGCTAATTCTACAACCGAAGCTGAGTATGTGGTTGCTTCTGAGGCAGCCAATGAAGCCGTTTGGATCAGGAAGTTCTTTTCTGAACTTCAGGTGGTTCCAAGTGCAATGGATCCCATTGAGCTCTACTATGACAACAATGAGAACTGCACATGTTAAGGAACCACGGTCTCATCAAAGGTCCAAACACATACTCAGGAGATTTCGCCTGATCAGAGAGATCATTGATCAAGGTGATGTCAAGATTAGCAGAGTTGACACAGAGAGCAATCTAGCCGACCCACTGACCAAGGCTTTGGCGCAGCAGAAGCATGATGGTCGTACTAGAGATATGGGGTTGAGGTTGCTCAACCTCTAGGTCTTAGTGCAAGTGGGAGATTGTTGGTGTATATGCCCTAGGACCTAGTTTTGGTCCATCTTTGTACTACTTAACTCTGATATTCATATATCTTTCTGGCATTGTCGTTATCATTGTTTGTCTACACCTGCGATTGTGTACTTACATGATAATCTCCCTGGAGACAGATTGGATCTGTGCTCAAATGATTGTCCCTAGTCGATGTACCTGAGTGGATATGGGACAGCTCTGATACTTGTGAGACTGGTATGTGGGCTGGTTAGGCACGTGGTGCTAACGTAGACACATGGGTATATCATTGGAGGATATACTGGATAGACCCGCTGTGAGGCTATGAGTTGGTGTCATGAGTTATCCTCACAAGTGACAGGAGATGCATTGATCCCTTGACTTGAGGTCATTGACCATTCTATATGGTTAGGGACTTGCTTTGATACAACCTAACACCTCGCCGTAGTTGGGAGGTCATAACGGTTGTCATTGACCATGTCACGACCCATATGAGAAGGCCAATGGACAGACATAGGATTTGCCCCTTCCTTAGGGAAGCATGATATCCATGGAGCTCCTCTATGGTTCTATGACTGAAAGTGTATGGCCATACCCAGGTGAAAACCTGATTTAGTCATAACCATGTGATTGGGTGAAAACAAGTGGTGACACACTTGTCCAATCGGATATCAGTTCGGCAAAGAGACTGTAATGCATCTGTACCTAGTTGCGATGATGGGGATGTCAATGTCGATATCCATTCCAATGACCTGGGTAGCAGCGATGCACTGCTAGGTGCCACTCACTGCTTGTGATGACCTTTGGTTAGCACTGCCAGCGTTAGAGGAACCTACAGGGTCGCACACCTTGATACTCGAGTTTTCATATTGATCGGGTAGCCTTTAGATCGAGTTATTGGATAACTCGGATCTATTTGGGAGATTTAATCAGCGCCAATGGGCCTGATGAGATGGAAGAAACTTATTGGAGCCAACTTCTGTTTTTAGCATATTGATCAAATTAACCATGGTTAACCTCATTTGACCATGGGTTAAATTGGATTGGATCCAATTGCTTGGTTAACATGCATAATGGACTTTGGGCTTGGTGAAAAGGGGTGAAACCCTAAACGCATGCACTTCTAAAATTTTGCATGGGCGGAAATAAGGATTTCATGAAGATCGCATGTGGCATGAACATATGATCAACTTAATGTCTGCAAAGATCAAGTTATGATCTTACCATTGCCATTGGTCGGAAGGCGACTTGGAAGCAAGAGGGCGATGCGGCTCTCCTCCAAAGTGGACGCACACAAGATGGCGATGGCTTCCTCCCTTGGCGTGAACCTTGTGCTAGCAAAGCTCTTCAAGGTGTCCTTGATGCGTGAAGGAGATGAGATGATTTCTTTCCTTGGCTGGCCGAATCCCTCCTTCAACACTCGTGGAGGCAAGTCACACGAGAGGAAGAGCAAGAGAGAGGCGAGAGTCTTCGAACGTGGAGGCGTCTTCAATTTGGAAAACCGATTTCCAAATATAGTAAGCGCTCATGCGTTCAAGCGTTCACTCCAAGTGAACCGTTCGCAACTCCTTCTCCCTTTGAACCATGCGCTCATATGATGAACCGGTTCAATTGAATTTGGTTCAAAGACCAAATCAAACCAAGCCTTGGTCTAGACCTTATTAAACCGAAAGGCTCAAGATCTAACCACACATCTCTTGATGCTCTTGATCTCATCGATCTAGCATCAATTCTCTCGATCGAAGCTTACCGATCTCAAGCCCTAATCAATCAAACATGATCAGACCAGATCTCACTTCCAATCAGAGTTTAAATTCCTTTAAACTGAACCAAAACAATTCAGTCCACACGATCTGACATAAGTAAGCCATATCATCAAATTGTGTGACCCTAAGGGTTTCCTTTAAATGTCGGTAACGACAACTTACGTTATCACGATCAGAGAGGGGTATCTAGCAACACATCACTGTCTCCCGATATAAAGGAAAGAGTCTTCCAAGACTACTCCCAAACCATAGCACAAGTGTGAACCCAAGTCACTTGACATATGTGTTTCCTTTGCCACTGGATGTTCTCGTTGGACAAGCGTGTCAAGCCTGTAACTCCAACATGATGAGAGTGGTTAGATCAGATGAACATAGTCATCTGGGTATGGCCATACACTTTCTCAACCATCTCATACAGGGGGCCCCTTTAGAACATCACACTCCAACTAGGAGAGGCAATCCTATATCTATCACTAATGCCCTAACATGACTCATGCCCATTATCCAAGATAATCTATAACCATTATATTTCAAATGATATTGAACTACCTCAAGACAATGCCAATCATCATTTAGAAACACAAGTGATCTCAAGTCAGAGGAAATATGCCACTTGTTTGCATATAAGGATTATTCACATTGTGACAAACAATCGAACATCCTTAGTAGGGTCTGTCCAGTACATCCAATGCACCTATGAGTCTACATCTTATTCCATGCTCGAAGCATCCTATAAGATTAGAACACATATTAGTCTCAATCATATCAAGGCTGTCTCATGTTTACCAAGATATCTCGACTAAGGACTATACTGCATGTCAGCAAAGCTGAACACCATTGAGACATTATTCAGAAGTATACATATAGCAGCAGATAATGCAACAACCTGAATAACAACCATTGCCTTTATAAACATAGTTTATACATGATACTGATAATAACCCAAGGCCTCAAACATTAGCCTTAAGGGCATACTCCAACACTTGGCTCATTGTTTAGTTGGGCTTGCTAATAAGTTGTATTGAAGGGCTATGAGGCTTGAAGGGTATAATGGGGATGAATTAATAGGATAGGCGCATATGGGATTCTAGTTGGACTAGAATTTGCGCCTATGCCTTATTTGATATCTCCTAGGTGATTAAATCAAATTGGATTTGAATAAATCACCCAAGATAATTGATTGGATTGTGTTTGACAATTGTGGGCTGATTATTAACATAATTAGAGTCCTAATTGGATTAGGACTTGCGCCCAAGCCATATTAGGCAATCCATTATATTGCCTGGACTAGGTCTAGGCGCATAGATGGGATTAATGCCTCATATGGCATGATATGGGCGCATATGGCTGATACTTGCTTTGGCAAGTCTTAGGCGCATATGGGAGTGGAGATTTAATCAGTATATTTGATTAAATAATCTCCTAGAATCATGCCCTAATTGTCAACACTTGCCTTTCTCCCCTAACCGCCTCTTGCTCCTATAAATAAGCCCTTGCCGCCCCCTCTCTTGATGATGCTAATTCCTTGGAGGCGTGAAGCATTAGAGGGCGACAGCTTGGAGAGCTTAGAGCTCTTCTTCTTCCATCAAGGGCGCAAGCTACTTCATCTTTCTCCTCTTCCTTTCCTTGGCGCAAAGGAACAAGAAGGCTTGCGGCATTCCCTTCTCTTTCCATCTCCTTGGCGCATCACATCTTGGTGGTGGCGCAAGTTGCTTGGAGAACTCTCCTAAGGCATGGATCTTCTTCCCGAGGCTAGCATCGGGCGAGGAAGAAGAAAACTTGAGGAATCCGTGTGTGCGAGACTGCAGAGGGCGAACACTTGGGCGCCTTCATCGACATCAGCTTCTAATTGCTTAAAGGTACTTAGTATCACATCGTATCGACCCCCTCGCAAGAGATCTTCACTGGGTTTTTGGGACCGGCTTGTTTCGGGGACATTCTTCCGCTGCGTAAAATGTATGTCCATGACTCTGAAAATTGTAAAATGTCCCCGGGGTTTCCCAACACCCTTTTCAAGCCAACTTAGGGTACCAGCCTAGAAAACCTGTTGATTTATTTCCATTACCTAGGCACTCTCATATTTCTATGTCTGCTAAAGATTTTGCAACTCACATGTCCCATTTGCATCACGAAATACATTGCCAAATGCTTGATGCTGTTAATTCCTATCGCAAGGGTGCTAACAAGAAACGCCGAGAAAGGAAATTTTCTGTAGGTGAATAGGTTATACTGCGGGTCAGGGAGGAGCGCATCCATGGATCTGGCCACAAGTAGGACGCAAAGGGACTCGGACCCTTTACCATTGTGGAAAGGATCAACGATAACGCCTACGTCTTGGATCTACCACCGGACTTGGGGATCCCCACCACTGTCATTGTGGAGGATCTCACACACTATGAGGAGCCGGTACTCATTGAGGAGTTGACTGACAGGCTCGAGCCACAGAGCATACTTGAGGATCAGACCTGACTCACCCCGGACGAGGTACAAGTATTTTATCGTATTAAGTTTACGTCGGGTGAGGAGGCTTGGCTTCCCGAAAGTGAGTTGGCATAGGCCGCTCCGGAGTTACTCCAAGGGTACAAGGATAATTCTCCAGAGGAGAATTTTTCCCACCCGGGGAGAAATGATGGAGAGGCCAACCCTGCCACTAGAAGGTCTGGAAGGGCTAGGAGGAAGCCCATCAGATATGGCCTTTCCTCCTAGGTCACCCTTTTTCCTTATTTGCACTTTCCTTATTTGCACTTTTCTTATTTCCGATTTGCCTTGAATAAGCTCTAGTGCACCTTGTAGTTTCCTTATTAGGTCATGCATTACCCCCTAGAATAGTCTACTGGTTTTTGTGTCAATAATTGGGCAGGTTAAAGCCCAGCTCAAGGGAAGCTAGGAAGCTTAAGCTAAGCCACTCAAGTGGAGCTCCAATTATGGAAGGAAGCACTTCAACACTTAACTAGAGACTTCAAGTTGAAGGAGCTTATATTGAATGCAACTCCACCTTCCAAATCAACCCAAGGCGCCACCTAATATGAGGATGAATTCGAATGTAAAGAACCAGCCCACAACTTGCCAATTGAGGAGCCTTCAATGCGCCTAACCATCAAGGATCAATCAAGATCCACAAATCAAGGGATCACCATCTAGATCCCCAATTTGTGGAACCATCTTTGGAAATCTCTTAGCCGCCCATGCTCTTGAAGGAAGGCTTTTCAAAATTCAAATGGATTCAATGCATGAAGACGCCATCTCATCCAAGCAAACAAGGAAGGAGCTCAAGAGGATTCGGCCACAAGGAAGCTCCATCAAAGAAAGAATTCGAAATTCAAATTGCTAAAGGAAATGTTTTAATTGAGCATTAATTTCTTCCATAACTTGTGATTGCGCCTAGGGTGAATTGTCACCCTTGCCCATGGCTTGTTGAGCCTATAAATTGTAACCCTCTTCTCATTGTCGAATTAGTTGCCTAGATGAAAACCTTGTGTTAGCATTGGTGCTTGTGTCGCCTAAGGATTTTCTGTTGGGGTATGCCCTTAAGGCTAATGTTTGAGGCCTTGGGTTATTATGAAAGAACCCCTTTCAAGAGGGGGGCGAAACCCAGCATGGCGCATATTAAAATTTTAAGCAGCGGAAAGGGTTTCAAAGGATTAGTTTCATGAGATATGATCAACCATATAAAATCCGATTGCACGGAAGAGATAGAATCATACCATAGCCATTTCTAGATGGCGCCTTGGAAGCAAAGATCGAACTGGATCTTCTCCAGAGGTGACACACACAGTTGATGTCGCCTACTCCTCTTTGGCGCTCCTTGTGCTAGCAAGGCCCAAAGGTGTCCTTGTCGAATGGTAAAAGGGAAGAGATGTTTTGCTTGGCGATTTCTTTTTCTCTTTTCGTCAACCTCTTCACAACACCAAGTTCTCTCGTCAAGAGCAAGAGGCAAGGCGACGAACACAAGAGAGAAAGGGGGGGCGTGAACGTGAGTGGTGGTCACGCAAGAGAAGTGCTATCTAAAAATAGCATGCCACTTCTCCACTTGCGATCATGGGTTAACCCCAATCGCCAACTCACTTCACCCTTGAACCATGCGCTCATCCATGAGCCGGTTCATCTTGAATTTGGTTCAATAGCCAAATAAACCAAGCAACATGGCCTAGATCAAATTAAAACCCTAAGGTTCCAGATCTAACCGTTGATCTCTTGATGCTCCTGATCTCACTGATCAAGCATCCATTCTCTCGATCAAAGCTTACCGATCTCAAGCCCTAATCAATCAAACATGATCAGACCGGATCTCACTCATAATCAGAGATTAAATCCCTTTAAACTGAACCCAACTAATTCAGTCCACACGATCTGACT
The DNA here is from genome assembly GCA_027563935.2 of Costus lasius. Taxonomy (NCBI): domain Eukaryota; kingdom Viridiplantae; phylum Streptophyta; class Magnoliopsida; order Zingiberales; family Costaceae; genus Costus; species Costus lasius. Next base: position 54,343,251 of record CM050454.1, on the reverse strand, counting down.
TAAGTAAGCCATATCATCAATTGTGCGACCCTGAGGGTTTCCTTTAATTGTCGGTAACGATAACTTACGTCATCACGATCAGTGAGGGGTATCTAGCAACACATCACTGTCTCCCGATATAAAGAAAAGAGTCTTCCAAGACTACACCCAAAACACAGCACAAGTGTGAATCCAACTCACGAAGCATACATATTTCCTTTGCCACTGGATGTTCTTATTGGACAAGCGTGTCAAGCTTGTAACTCCAATATGATGAGCATGATTAGATCAGATGAACATAGTCACCTGGGTATGGCCATACACTTTCTCAATCATCTCATCCAGGGGGCCCCTTTAGAACATCACACTCCTTAAACAAGGAGACGGCAATCCTATGTCTATCACTAGTGCCCTAACATGACTCAAGCTCACCATCCAAGATAGTCTATAATCATTATGTTTTAAATGATATCGAACTATCTCAAAACAATGACAATCATCATTTAGAAAACACAAGTGATCTCAAGTCAAAGGAAATGTGCCACTTGTCATATACAAGGATTATTCACATTGCGACAAACAATTGAATATCCTAGTAGGGTCTGTCCAGTACATCCAATGTACCCATGAGTCTACATCTTATTCCATGCTCGAAGCATCCTATAAGATCAGAACACATATTAGTCTCAATCATATCAAGGCTGTCTCATGTTCACCAAGATATATCGACTAAGGACTTATAGCATGTCAGCCTAGCTGAACAGCTTTGAGACATTATCCAAGAAGAACATATATTGCAGCAGACAATGTAGCAAACTGAATAATAACCATGCCTTTATAAACAGAAGAGTTTATTACATGATACTGATACAATCCCAAGGCCTCAAACATTAGGCTAAGGGCATACCCCAACAATCTCCCACTTGCACTTAATCTAATGGTTGAGAAATCTCAAACCCATATTATTACAGTGCTTCTCATGCTTCTGCTGCGCCAGAGGCTTGGTAAGCGGGTCTGCCAGATTGTCATCTGTATGAACCTTGCAGACTTTGATCTCGCCACGATCTATGATCTCCCTGATCAAATGAAACCGTCTCTGTATGTGCTTGGACTTCTGGTGCGACCGTGGTTCCTTTGCTTGTGCGATGGCTCCAGTGTTATCACAGAAGATAACCAAAGGATCAGCACTCGAAGGAACGACACCAAGTTCTCTCACGAACTTACGAATCCACACTGCCTCCTTGGATGCTTCCGAGGCTGCAACATACTCGGCTTCTGTTGTGGAATCAGCAACAGTTGATTGTTTGAAACTCTTCCACACCACTGCTCCACCATTCAAGCTAAAAACATAGCCTGATTGCGATCGGAAATCATCCTGGTCCGACTGGAACGAAGCGTCAGTATATCCCTCTATACTGAGTTCTTCCTGACCACCATATATCAAGAACATATCTTTGGTCCTCCGCAGATATTTTAAAATGTTCTTGACTGCAATCCAGTGCGCCAAACCTGGATTACTTTGGAATCGACTGGTCACGCTTAACCCGTAAGCGACGTCTGGGCGAGTACACAACATCGCATACATAATGGACCCAATAGCCGAAGCATAAGGCGTATTGTCCATTTCATCTTTCTCAGTCTGTGTTTGTGGACACTGACTCTTCGAAAGATTCAGACCATGTCTGACTGGAAGATATCCACGTTTAGAATTCTCTAAATGGAATCTCTCCAGGACCTTATCGATGTAAGTACTCTGGCACAGCCCGAGAAGCCTCTTAGATCTATCCCTGTAGATCTTCACACCTAATACATAGGCTGCTTCTCCTAAATCTTTCATCTGGAAACATTTTCCTAACCATGCCTTAACAGCATGCAGTTCAGGAATATCATTTCCAATGATTAAGATATCATCGACGTAGAGGATTAGGAATGTAATCACGCTCCCACTAAACCTCTTATATACACACGGGTCATCCTCGTTCTTGATGAAACCAAACTCAGAGATTGATTCATCAAAACGAATATTCCAGCTCCTAGATGCTTGTTTAAGTCCATAAATGGACTTCTTTAACTTGCATATTTTATGACGATCTGATGGATTAGTGAAACCTTCTGGTTGTGTCATATACACATCCTCATCCAGATTTCCATTAAGGAAAGCTGTCTTCACATCCATCTGCCAGATCTCATAATCGTAATATGCAGCTATCGCGAAAAGAATCCGAATAGACTTAAACATGGCTACAGGTGAGAAAGTTTCATCATAATCTATCCCGTAGATTTGTTTGAAACCTTTCGCAACTAGCCTGCCTTTATAGGTAACCACGTTACCATCCATGTCAATCTTCTTCTTGAAGATCCATTTACAGCCTATAGGGATTACTCCCGGAGGCGGATCAACCAAATCCCAGACTTGGTTATCTGACATGGAGTCCATCTCGGCTCGCATAGCTTCAAGCCATCTAGCTGACTCCGGTCCACTGACCGCATCCGCATAAGTTAGGGGTTCATCATTATCAATGATGTAGACTCCGACATAGCGCTCAGGCTGTCGACGGATCCTTCCCGATCTACGCGGTTCCCGTGATATCTGAGCCTCAGGTTGTTCAATAACCTGATTTACCGGCTCAGGCTCATCCAACTGTGCTTGATTACTTTGCCCTTCCTCTGGATTCTCATCCAGCTTTATTTCTCTCCCACTGGCTTCTTGCAGAAGAAACTCCTTCTCAAGAAATATGGCCGTCCGAGCAACAAATACCTTGTTCTCTTTGGGATCGAAGAAATAATAACCCTTAGTTTCCTTAGGGTATCCGACAAAGATACATTTCTCAGATCTGCTCTCTAGTTTCCCAGAGGCGAGTTTTTTTGACATAAGCCTCGCAACCCTAGATCCTGATAAATGTCAAGCTAGGCTGTTTCCCATACCATAACTCATATGGAGCCTTTGAAACTGCCTTGGATGGCACTCGGTTTAGTACCTTTGCAGCTGTTTCCAGTGCAAAACCCCAAAAGGAGTAAGGTAGAGTAGCCTGACTCATCATAGAACGAACTGTTGGGGTATGCCCTTAAGGCTAATGTTTGAGGCCTTTGGGATTGTAACAGTATCATGTAATAAACTTTTATGTTTATAAAGGCATGGTTGTTATTCAGGTTGTTACCTTGTCTGCTGCAATAAGTGTACTTCTGATTAATGTCTCAAAGCTGTTCAGCTAGGCTGACAGGCTATATGTCCTTAATCGAGATATCTTGGTGAACATGAGACAGCCTTGATATGATTGAGACTAATATGTGTTCTAATCTTATAGGATGCTTCGAGCATGGAATAAGATGTAGACTCATGGGTACATTGGATGTACTGGACAGACCCTACTAGGATATTCAATTGCTTGTCACAATGTGAATATTCCTTTTATGCACTAAGTGGCACATGTCCTCTGACTTGAGATCACTTGAGTTACTAAATGATGATTGTCATTGTTTTGAGGTAGTTCAATATCATTTGAAACATAATGATCATAGACTATCTTGGATAATGATCATGAGTCAGGTTAGGGCACTAGTGATAGATATAGGATTGCCGTCTCCTTGTTCAAGGAGTGTGATGTTCTAAAGGGGCCCCCCTTATATGAGATGATTGAGAAAGTGTATGGCCATACCCAGATGACTATGCTCATCTGATCTAATCATGCTCATCGTATTGGAGTTACAAGCTTGACCCGCTTGTCCAATAAGAACATCCAGTGGCAAAGGACACTTGCATGCCTTGTGAAGTTGATTCACACTTGTGCTGTGGTTTGGGAGTAGTCTTGGAAGACTCTTTCCTTTATATCGGGAGACAGTGATGTGTTGCTAGATACCCCTCACTGATCGTGATAACGAAAGTTATCGTTACCGACATTTAAAGGAAACCCTCAGGGTCGCACAAATTGATGATATGACTTACTTAAGTCAGATCGTGTGGACTGAATTATTTGGGTTCAGTTTAAAGGGATTTAAACTCTGATTGTAAGTGAGATCTAGTCTGATCATGTTTGATTGATTAGGGCTTGAGATCGGTAAGCTTCGATCGAGAGAGGAGATGCTAGATCGGTAAGATCAAGAGCATCAGGAGATGAACGGTTAGATCTTGAGCCATTAGGTTCATAGAAGGTCTAGACCATATATTGGCTTGGCTTGGTTTGATTTTGGTCTATGAGCCAAATCGAATTGAACCAAAGAATGAACCGGTTCACTATGTGAACGCATGGTTCATGAAGGAAGGCGTTTTGGCATTGGAACATGGCTTCATGACTTTCCATTTTGGGAAGTCATGTAACGCCATTTTTGATGTTATCGCCTAAACGCTTTTGCTCACTTGTGATTGACGTTGCTTGCTTGCCATCTCGTGTGGAAGAAGGTGAATGACAAGGGAGAGCTCTCGGCCAAGGAAGCATCTCAACCTATCCCTTCCATTCGGCAAGGACTCTTGAAGATCTTTGCTAGCACAAAGATCAACAAGAAGAAGTCATCCCTCCTTCATGTGTGCGTCGCTTGTGGAGAAGATCTATCTTGCTCTTTGCTTCCAAGCCGCCTCCTTCCCATGGCTATGGTAACGAATCTTTCATTTGTTGTTTAAGTTGATCATATGAAAGTATAGCATGCGATCAAGTTTAAACCCTAATTCCGCTGCTAAAACAAAGAAGACCACTTGCGCCGTCTATAGGGTTTCGCTCCCCCTTGAAGGGGACCCCTCTAAACCCTTCACGAACCATATCAAGTAACGTTCTATTTCTCCTCTCGGACACACCATTCCATTGCGGTGTTCCTGGCGGAGTGAACTGTGAGATAATCCCACACTCTTTTAGATAGTCAGTAAACGCATGACTCAAGTATTCTCCACCTCGATCAGAACGAAGTGCCTTGATATTTCGGCCTAGCTGATTCTGTACTTCATTTTTGAACTCTTTGAACTTATCAAAAGATTCACTCTTATGTCTCATTAGATAGACATACCCATATCTACTGAAATCATCAGTAAAGGTAATGAAGTACTGATAGCCACCTCTGGCATGTTTACTAAATGGCCCACATACATCAGTGTGTATAAGGTCAAGTAAACCTGAAGCCCTTTGACCTTTGTTAGGAAAAGGAGACTTCGTCATTTTACCCATCAAACAAGCTTTGCATGTATCAATCTCCTCATAGGAGAATGATCCCAGCAGTCCATGATCATGCAACCGCTTAATGCGCTTCTTGTTAATATGGCCTAAACGACTATGCCATAACAAGGTGCTGTCATCAGCATACTTGGCTTTCTTATTATCAATATTTTGTATAGAATATTCCATGTCCAACATGAATAACCCATTGTTAATTGAACCAGTAGCATAAACAATATTATCAAGAGTAAGATAACACTTTGAAATCTTGCATTCAAAGGAAAACCCTTTCCTGACAAGAGCAGGAATAGAGATAATATTTTTGGTAATACTGGGTACAAAGTAACAATTGTTTAATTCTAATACAATGCCAGATGGTAATGAGATGTAATAATCCCCTACAGCAACAGCAGCAACCCGTGCCCCGTTTCCAACGCGTAGGTCCACCTCATGCTGTCCCACCTATCTTCTTCTCTTGAGTTCCTGTACATTTGAACAAATGTGAACTCCACATGCAGTGTCCAACACCCATGAAATAGAAGAAGATGAAACCATGACTTCCGTCACGTATATACCTGAGCCAGAAGCGATGCTTCCCCTCTTATCTCCTTGGAGCACTTTACAGTCCTTTTTCCAGTGACCCAACTGGCCACAGTGGAAACACCTGTTGTCCTTTGAGCGCTTAACCTTCTGTTTCAGAGCCTTGCTGTAACTCTTGACAGGGGCCTTGCCCTTCTTCCCCTTCTTCTTGTTCCTCGAAGGAACCATTAAGACAGAGGTTGAAGGCTTTCCCTTCAGAGTTTCCTCAGTAGTCAAGAGCATATTCAGCAGCTCTGCCGGAGTACAATCGATTTTGTTCATATTAAAGTTAATAATGAACGCATCGAAAGAGGGCGGGAGAGACTGCAGAATAATGTCTACAGCAAGCTCCTGATTGATGGTATGCCCCAGTTTCTCCAGAGCCTCCTTGTGCCCAATCATCTTGAGCACGTGAGCTCCCACTGGGCTCCCTTCAGCCAGTTTGCTCTGAAAGAAAAGCTTGGTCAGATTATAGTGTTCAGTCCTCGCCTGTGCAGCATACAGCATCTTGAGGTTCGCTATAATCTCTATAGCCGACATATCCTCATGCTGACGCTGCAGCGGTGGCGTCATAGACGCTAGCATCAGGCAAGCAACATCAATGCTATCATTGACATGCTTTTCATAGGCATCGCGAACCGCCCTTGCGGCGTTCGCAGCGGGTTGAGGCGGCACAGCCGTCTCGAGGACATACAGTTTCCTCTCTGCCTTAAGAACGATCTTAAGGTGTCCGAACCAGTCTGAGAAATTCGGCCCAGCAAACTTCTCCCTTTCCAGTAGGGATCGCACATTGAAGCTCATGGTGTTCGTTGCTGCAGGAATCTACAACAATGCAAGAACAGCAAGGTCAGTATCAATGTTTAGAATCAATTCAGGACTTAAGAAAGATTCTTTTCTCACTATTTTATCTGACTGAAAAATCCATTAAACAGTCCGAAAGAGTAACACTCTTTTAGTGAGATGGGATCCAGATTTCATACTTGGTCTCCGCGTCCCGCTCAGGCGAGATAAGATGCACAGAGAGTACAAGCACTAATCTCTGGTAGGCTGTCCCAGCCAATCGCCAACCCGTGCGATTCCCCTTCATCTGGGCAATCCAGCAGACTGTGCCAACTGAGTTGGTACAACACAATCTCTGACCCCACAGATGGCTGCCTCCATGTACTACCATATGCTCCACATATGTAGCCTACATGGTCAAGCTGACCCGACCTACTCCCTGGACCACCACGTGCTATGCTGAGCAACGAGAAACGATAAATCCCTTCTCTGTAACACACAGGTGTAATCCCGCACCGTCTGAAGATAGATGGACGTGCCCACTGAGTGGGTACAACACGGCTCCAACGATAGTCAGAATAGTGAGGTTTCGCGTCAGAAGGCTTACGAGCTTGATATGTTAGCGTTGGATTTTAACGGTCTTTTATCTTCTTGACTATCATGCAATTCCTATGGTGATAGCAGAAGATAAACTCATGCAATTCTAATTATAAAAGCAATAAATAGAAAGCATGCTGATCTTATGTGGTAAAAGCCCATTAACCCTAAGTAAGACCTTAAGTTATCTTAAGTCTTCACTTGCTTCTTGGGTCTTTTGCCTCTCATCTGGCCCAGACCAGGGCCCAAGCGCCCTCTGCAGCTCAGGTGCGCCCACCAGCTGCTTGCGCCTTGCTATGTGTGCTTTGAGCTCTTGTCAGATTAAAAGTACATTTTAATCTATCTAGACAAGTTTGACACGCAGGTCAATTATACAATAAATTAATTAGAAATGTGATTCGCAGATCACAAAAATAATAATTTACCAGGCTCGCAGGCCCCAGCACAGCACACATTAAAAGGGCAACCCACATAAGATTAAATAAACAAGCAGATGCTTACAATCAACATGTGATCCATTAAGAAAATAAAATTTTGAAAACCCATTGGCATCAATTTTAGTTTTCTTATATTCCCTACAACCTTACAACGGTCCATTAATAGGGATCCACTCATCAAACTAGTTAGATCCACTGCCCTTGCATGCACCAAGTCCTAACTGACTTGAGTTGACCTAATGGTCAACCATGCATGCGCAAAGGGCTGAACAACCCTCATGAGTTTTGGCAAGCGGGTGTGACCCCGGGCCTAACTCATGTGCGTTCATAGGTTGTCTCAACCAGACATCGCTACACGCCTTTGATGCAGTCGACCTATAGCCACCTAATGCATGCGCATAGGTGCCATCTGGTCGACCCATCTAGGCTGTCAGATGGTCTGATCAGACTAGTTGGATCTGAACTAGAGATGACTTCAACCCTACTAACCCGTCTAAGGGTTTATTGTAGGTGCGGCTTAGATCTAATGAAAGTCGCGCATGTCATTTAGGGTTTTAGAAAAACAACTACAACAACATGATAGAAGCGCAACCAACATACATGCGCCAAGGAAACATACAAGTTTCGGCATGTATAATATTTACATGTAAATCTCGCATGTAAGGAAGATCTAAGCATACAAGGATCACATAACATACATAGCAATCATATGAACCATATAAGATCCTAGCACTAATACCAATTGTAGAGTCCCCTTCAAGGGGGAGCGCAAGCAGATGAAACCCTAATTCAGGGGGCGCATGCAATTTTGCTAGGGTTTCAACAACACAATCTCTTATATGCTCATATGATCAACTTTGAAAGATTGATTAGATCAAGAAGGAGATCATACCAATGCCATCGAATTGGATGGTGCCTTGGAAGCAAAGACGCAAGTGCTCCTTCTCCAAAGGTGACGCACACAACAAATGAAGATGGCTTGCTCCTTTGAATCCTTTGTGCTAGCAAAGTGCTTCAAAGGGTCCTTGTCGCGTGAGGATGATGAGAGATCAAGCTTGGCTGAGACTTCCTTCTCTCCTCTTTTCGTCAAGTCTTCACACCACCGAAAAAAAAATGGAGAAGCCCTCACAAGAGAGAGATCGACGAGAGAGTTAACCTCCCACACTAATGTGGAGGCGTTACATACATTCCATTTGGAAACCGAATTCCCAAAATGGAAAGTAGTCAAGGCTCAAGCGTTCACCCTTAAGTGAACCAAGTGCTTAACTCATCTCCCATGAACCATGCGCTCATTCATGAGCCGGTTCAATGTCGGTTTGGTCCAAGACCAATTAACCCAAGCCATATGGTCTAGATCACAATAAACCCTAAAGGTTCAAGATCTAACCGTTCATTTCATGATGCTCCTGATCTCACCGATCTAGCATCAACTCTCTCGATCAAGGCTTACCGATCTCAAGCCCTAATCAATCAAACATGATCAAACCAGATCTCACTTATAATCAGAGATTAAATCCCTTCAAACTGAACCCAAACAATTCAGTCCACACGATCTGACTCAAGTAAGCCATATCATCAAATTGTGCGACCCTGAGGGTTTCCTTTAAATGTCGGTAACGATAACTTTCGTTATCACGATCAGTGAGGGGTATCTAGCAACACATCACTGTCTCCCGATATAAAGGAAAGAGTCTTCCAAGACTACACCCAAACCACAGCACAAGTGTGAATCCATTCACAAGGCATACATATTTCCTTTGCCACTGGATGTTCTTATTGGACAAGCGTGTCAAGCCTGTAGCTCCAATATGATGAGCATGATTAGATCAGATGATCATAGTCACCTGGGTGTGGCCATACACTTTCTCAATCATCTCATTCAGGGGGGGGGGCCCTTTAGAACATCACACTCCTTAAACAAGGAGACGGCAATCCTGTATCTATCACTAGTGCCCTAACCTGACTCATGATCATTATCCAAGATAGTTTATAACCATTATGTTTCAAATGATATTGAACTACCTCAAAACAATGACAATCATCATTTAGAAACACAAGTGATCTCAAGTCAGAGGACATGTGCCACTTGTTGCAATCAAGGATTATTCACATTGTGACAAGCAATTGAATATCCTAGTAGGGTCTGTCCAGTACATCCAATGTACCCATGAGTCTACATCTTATTCCATGCTCGAAGCATCCTATAAGATTAGAGCACATATTAGTCTCAATCATATCAAGGCTGTCTCATGTTCACCAAGATATCTCGACTAAGGACAACATAGCATGTCAGCCTAGCTGAACAGCTTTTGAGACATTATTCAGAAGAACACACATTGCAGCAGATGATGTAACAACCTGAATAATAACCATTGCCTTTATAAACTTAAGAGTTTATACATGATACTGTTACAATCCCAAGGCCTCAAACATTAGCCTTAAGGGCATACCCCAACAAGTGGGCACGCCCATCTATCTTCAGACGGTGTGTGATTACACCTGCGTGTTATAGGGAAGGGATTTATCGCTTCTCGTTGCTCAGCATAGCACGTGGTGGTCCAGGGAGTAGGTCGGGTCAGCTTGACCATGTAGGATACATAGGTGGAGCATATGGTAGCTATATGGAGGCAGCCATCTGTGGGATCAGAGACTGTGTTGTACCAACTCAGTTGGCACAGTCTGCTGGATTGCCCAGATGAAGGGGAATCGCACGGGTTGGCGATTGGCAGGGATTGCCTACCAGAGATTAGTGCTTGTACTCTCTGTGCATCTTATCTCGCCTGAGCGGGACGCGGAGACCAAGTATGAAATCTGGATCCCATCTCACTAAAAGAGTTTTACTCTTTCGGGCTGTTTTGCTGGATTTTTCAGCCAGATAAAATAGTGAGAAAAGAATCATTCTTAAGTCCTGAATTGATTCTCACATTGATACTAACCTTGCTGTTCTTGCAATGTTGTAGATTCCTGCAGCAACGAACACCACGAATTTCAATGTGCGATCCCTACTGGAAAGGGAGAAGTTTGCTGGGCCAAACTTCTCAGACTGGTACGGACACCTTAAGATTGTTCTTAAGGCTGAGAGGAAACTGTATGTCCTCGAGACGGCTATACCGCCTCAACCTGCTGCGAACGCCGCAAGGGCGGTTCGGGATGCCTATGAGAAGCATGTCAATGATAGCATTGATGTCGCTTGCCTGATGCTTGCGTCTATGACGCCAGAGCTGCAGCGTCAGCATGAGGATCTATCTGCTATACAAATTATAGCAAACCTCAAGCTGCTGTATGCTGCACAGGCTAGGACTGAACGCTACAATTTGACTAAGCTTTTCTTTCAGAGCAAACTAGCTGAAGGAAGTCCAGTGGGAGCTCACGTACTCAAGATGATTGGGTACAAGGAGGCTCTAGAAAAACTGGGACATACCATCAATCAGGAGCTTGCTGTAGACATCATATTGCAGTCTCTCCCGACCTCTTTCGATCCGTTCATCATTAACTTTAATATGAACAAGATCGACTGTACGCTGGCAGAGTTACTGAATATGCTCTTGACTACAGAGTTGACTCTAAAGGGAAAGCCTGTATCCTCTGTCTTAATGGTTCCTTCTAGGAACAAGAAGAAAGGGAAGAAAGGCAAAGCCCCTATTAAGAGCAACAGCAAGGCTCTGAAACAAAAGGTTAAGCGGTCGAAGGAATACAGATGTTTCCACTGTGGCCAGCTGGGTCACTGGAAAAAGGACTGTAAAGCGCTCCAAGGAGACAAGAAGGGAAGTTTCGCTTCTGGCTCAGGTATTTTTGTGACTGAGGTCATGGTTTCTTCTTCCATATCATGGGTGTTGGACACTGCATGTGGAGTTCACATTTGTTCAAATGTACAGGAACTCAAGAGAAGAAGACAGGTGGGACAGCATGAGGTGGACCTACGAGTTGGAAACGGGGCACGGGTTGCTGCTGTTGCTGTAGGAATTTATTACATCTCATTACCATCTGGGCTTGTATTGGAACTGGACAATTGTTATTTCTTACCAAGCATAACGAAAAATATTATCTCTATTCCTGCTCTTGTCAGGAAAGGGTTTTCCTTTGAATGCAATATTTCAAAGTGTATTATTTCTTTTGATAATATTGTTTATGCTACTGGGTCGATTAACAATGGGTTATTCATGTTGGACATGGAATGTTCTATACAACAAATTGATAACAAGAAAGCTAAGTATGCTGATAACAGCACCTTGCTATGGCATAGTCGTTTAGGCCATATTAACAAGAAGCGCAATAAGCGGTTGCATGATCATGGACTGCTGGGATCATTCTCCTATGAGGAGATTGATACATGCAAAGCTTGTTTAATGGGTAAAATGACGAAGTCTCCTTTTCCTAAGAAAGGTCAAAGGGCTTCAGGTTTACTTGACCTTATACACAGTGATGTGTGTGGGCCTTTTAGTAAACATGCCAGAGGTGGCTATCTATACTTCATTACCTTTACTGATGATTTCAGTAGATATGGGTATGTCTATCTAATGAGACATAAAAGTGAATCTTTTGACAAGTTCAAAGAGTTCAAGAATGAAGTACAGAATCAGCTAGGCCGAAATATCAAGGCACTTCGATCGGATCGAGGTGGTGAATACTTGAGTTGAGAGTTTACTGACTATCTGAAGGAGTGTGGGATTATCTCACAGCTCACTCCGCCAGGAACACCGCAATGGAATGGTGTGTCCGAGAGGAGGAACAGAACCTTACTGGATATGGTTCGTTCTATGATGAGTCAGGCTACTCTGCCTTACTCCTTTTGGGGATTTGCACTGGAAACAGCTGCAAAGGTACTAAACCGAGTGCCATCCAAGGCAGTTTCAAAGACGCCATATGAGTTATGGTATGGGAAACAGCCAAGCTTGACGTTTATCAAGATCTGGGGTTGCGAGGCTTATGTCAAAAAGCTTGCCTCTGGGAAACTAGAGAGCAGATCTGAGAAATGTATCTTTGTCGGTTACCCTAAGGAAACTAAGGGTTATTATTTCTATGATCCCAAAGAGAACAAAGTATTTGTTGCTCGGACGGCTATTTTTCTTGAGAAGGAATTTCTTCTGCAAGAGGCCAGTGGGAGAGAAATAAAGCTGGATGAGAATCCAGAAGAAGGACAAAGTAGTCAAGCACAGTTGGATGAGCCTAAGCCAGTAGATCAGGTTACTGAACAACCTGAGGCTCAGATATCACGGGAACCGCGAAGATCGGGAAGGATCCGTCGACAGCCTGAGCGCTATGACGGAATCTACATCATTGATGATGAACCCCTCACTTATGCGGATGCAGTCAGTGGACCGGAATCAGCGAGATGGCTTGAAGCTATGCGAGCCGAGATGGACTCCATGTCAGATAACCAAGTCTGGGATTTGGTTGATCCGCCTCCGGGAGTAATCCCTATAGGCTGTAAATGGATCTTCAAGAAGAAGATTGACATGGATGGTAACGTGGTTACCTATAAAGGCAGGCTAGTTGCGAAAGGTTTCAAACAAATCTACGGGATAGATTATGATGAAACTTTCTCTCCTGTAGCTATGTTTAAGTCTATTCGGATTATTCTCGCGATAGCAGCATATTATGATTATGAGATCTGGCAGATGGATGTGAAGACTGCTTTCCTTAATGGAAAACTGGATGAGGATGTGTATATGACACAACATGAAGGTTTCACTAATCCATCAGATCGTCATAAAATATGCAAGTTAAGGAAGTCCATTTATGGACTTAAGCAAGCATCAAGAAGCTGGAATATTCGTTTTGATGAATCAATCTGTGAGTTTGGTTTCATCAAGAATAAAGATGACCCGTGTGTATATAAGAGGTTTAGTGGGAGCGTAATTACTTTCCTAGTCCTCTACGTCGATGATATCTTAATCATTGGAAACGATATTCCTGAACTGCATGCAGTTAAGGCATGGTTAAGAAAATGTTTCCAGATGAAAGATTTAGGAGAAGCAGCCTATGTATTAGGTGTGAAGATCTACAGAAATAGATCTAAGAGGCTTCTCGGGCTGTGCCAGAGTACTTACATTGATAAAGTCCTGGAGAGATTCCATTTAGAGAATTCTAAAAGAGGATATCTTCCAGTCAGACATGGTCTGAATCTTTCAAAGAGTCAGTGTCCACAAACACAGACTGAGAAAGATGAAATGGACAATACGCCTTATGCTTCGGCTATTGGGTCCATTATGTATGCGATGTTATGTACTCGCCCAGACGTCGCTTACGGGTTAAGCGTGACCAGTCGGTTCCAAAGTAATCCAGGTCAGGCGCACTGGATTGCAGTCAAGAACATTTTGAAATATCTTCGGAGGACCAAAGATATGTTCTTGGTATCTGGTGGTCAGGAAGAACTCAGTATTGAAGGATATACTGACGCTTCGTTCCAATCTGACCAGGATGATTTCAGATCGCAATCAGGCTATGTTTTTAGCTTGAATGGAGGTGCAGTGGTGTGGAAAAGTTTCAAACAATCTATTGTTGCTGATTCCACAACAGAAGACGAGTATGTTGCAGCCTCGGAAGCATCCAAGGAGGCAGTGTGGATTCGTAAGTTCGTTCAGGAACTTGGTGTTGTTCCTTCGAGTGCAGATCCATTGGTTATCTTCTGTGATAACACTGGAGCAATAGCACAGGCAAAGGAACCACGGTCGCACCTGAAGTCCAAGCACATACAGAGACGGTTTCACTTGATCCGGGAGATCATTGATCGTGGCGAGATCAAAGTCTGCAAGGTTCATACAGATGACAATCTGGCTAACCCACTTACAAAGCCTCTGGCGCAGCAGAAGCATGAGAAGCACTGTAATAATATGGGTTTGAGATTTCTCAACCATTAGATTAAGTGCAAGTGGGAGATTGTTGGGGTATGCCCTTAAGGCTAATGTTTGAGGCCTTGGGATTATATCAGTATCATGTATAAACTCAATGTTTATAAAGGCAATGGTTGTTATTCAGGTTGTTACATTATCTGCTGCAATATGAATACTTCTGAATAATGTCTCAGTGATGTTCAGCTAGGCTGACATGCAGTATAGTCCTTAGTCGAGATATCTTGGTGAACATGAGACAGCCTTGATATGATTGAGACTAATATGTGTTCTAATCTTATAGGATGCTTCGAGCATGGAATAAGAAGTAGACTCATGGGTACATTGGATGTACTGGACAGACCCTACTAGGATATTCAATTGCTTGTCACAATGTGAATAATCCTTGTATGCAAACAAGTGGCATATTTCCTCTGACTTGAGATCACTTGTGTTTCTAAATGATGATTGGCATTGTTTTGAGGTAGTTCAATATCATTTGAAACATAATGGTTATAAACTATCTTGGATAATGAACATGAATCATGTTAGGGCATTAGTGATAGACATAGGATTGCCGTCTCCTTGTTTGGAGTGTGATGTTCTAAAGGGCCCCCCTGAATGAGATGATTGAGAAAGTGTATGGCCATACCCAGATGACTATGTTCATCTGATCTAATCATGCTCATCATATTGGAGCTACAGGCTTGACACGCTTGTCCAATAAGAACATCCAGTGGCAAAGGAAACATGTATGCCTAGTGAAGTGGATTCACACTTGTGCTATGGTTTGGGTGTAGTCTTGGAAGACTCTTCCCTTTATATCGGGAGACAGTGATGTGTTGCTAGATACCCCTCACTGATCGTGATAACGTAAGTTATCGTTACCGACATTTAAAGGAAACCCTTAGGGTCGCACAATTTGATGATATGGCTTACTTATGTCAGATCGTGTGGACTGAATTGTTTTGGTTCAGTTTAAAGGGATTTAAACTCTGGTTGTAAGTGAGATCTGGTCTGATCATGTTTGATTGATTAGGGCTTGAGATCGGTAATCTTCGATTGAGAGTAGTGATGCTAGATCGGTGAGATCAAGAGCATCGAGAGATGAATGGTTAGATCTTGAACCTTGAGGTTCAATGAGATTTAGACCAAGGCTTGGTCCTTGAACCAAATTCACTTGAACCAAACCAAATGGAACCGGTTCACTATGGTGAACGTATGGTTCGAATGGTTTGATTGAGGGATGGTAACGTGGGAGTTGAAGTGGAGTTAGTGCTTTCTAAAATTGGAAAGCCGTTTTCCTTTGTTGAAAACGTTATGCGTTTTCGAACGTGAAAGGGGATTCTTCACTCTCTCGCCGTGGGCATCCTTTTTGGTCTTCTCTTCTCTTTTCGGTGGTGACACTTGACGAAAAGAAGAGGGAGTTCATCTACGCCGAGAGTCATCTCTCATCTTCCCTTCAAGCGATTAGGACTCTTGAAGCTCTTTGCTAGCACAAAGGACGACAAGGAGAAAGCCATCTTCACCTTGTGTGCGGCACCTTTGGAGGAGAGCCATATCGCCCTCTAGCTTCCAAGGCACCATCTAAACGATGGCTATGGTATGATCTCTTGTTGATTCTTTGCAATCCTTGAACAAGTTGATCATGTGTTCATGCTAACCGATCTAAGAAACCCTAAATTCCGCTTCGAAAATTTTATATATATGCGCACGTCTATTAGGGTTTCCCCCCCCCCCCTCCCCCCCCCCCCCTCCCCCCCCCCCCTTAGGGTGGGACTTTCATGGAGAACCTTGCTAGCACAAGGAGCGACAAGGAGAAGCCAAGATTCATCTTGTGTGAGCACGCTTTGGAGGAGAGCCCTTTCGATCTCTGCTTCCAAGACGCCATCCAAGAAATGGCATCGGTATGTATCTTTTGATATATACAAGTTTATCAAAGTTGATCATATGACAAGCATGCAATCGATCTAGAAATCCTTTCTTCCGCTGTGTTAAAACCTCTGATTGCGCCTATTAGGGTTTCGCCCCCCTTTTTAGGGGACTTTCAAAGAACAACATCAATAAGACTTCAAATCGGCTAAGTTCTTTCCCCTCTCCCTTCCATAATTTCTAGAACTTGTTTCTACACTAATCAAAGTGCTTGTTGTAGGAAGGCGCAAGATTTGGGAGATCATCTTGGCACAAGTTATTTCCCCTCTCTCCTTTAGATAAAGTGTTAAGGGAATTTGTGAGGCTTAACCTCCCCCTTAGTTCTTGATCTGTAATATGAATCCGTGGTATGTGCGGATCTTGCTTGTCTGTGTTTGCTTGTAATGATGCAACTCCTTCCATCAGAGTAGGACCGTTGAAGATAGGGACATCACGATCCTTCTATTCTCAAGGATCGCACTGTGAGTATTCCTTCTAGCAATTTCAATTCATAGATTAATTGTCTTTCAATTCGTAGTTTAAAGTAACTTAGTTTCGATTTCCTCTATTTATAAAATACCAAAAAAAAATATTTTCCAACTCCGTTAGAAGTAATTTTGGTTTTTATTATATACTACTAAAAAAACTAATTTTACAAAGCGTTGTTTGCATGCACCTTTGCCTTGTGTTTGCCCCCTACATTAGTGGGCTCGGCCCTAGAAGGAGAAGAGGAAGGAGAGGGTGAGAATAGAGGAAGAGAGGAGGAGAGGAGGGCTCAGCCCTAGAAGGAGATGAGGGAGAAGAGCATCCGATAGAAGAGGAAGATTGCTAGAAAACTACTTCATACGATTCAATTTCAAAACTTGCTGTTACAATGATTCATGCGATAGATACATATAGGGTGAAGACGTTGCAGCCAATCGTTGCTCTTTCCTTCATCGGCAGCACATAGACGATGCAGCTTTCCATGTGTGTTGATCTTGGGCGACTGGGCTGAGCGAAGGTGGCTGCAAGAGCCGTTGGTGTTTCCTTTCTTGGTTGCAAGGTAGCGTTGTGAGGTTTCGAGCATTGGTGTTGACTTGGCCTCAATTGGTTGATTTCAAGCTGGTGCATTTTGATGTGGCTGGATTGCCTGGTATGCAAACCTTAATTTGTAGAATCCAACAACTTCTTCTTTAGAAAGCTTGAACGTTTTGAGATTCTTCAAGGGGTTGAAGTAGTTCTTTTCCATTATTGAGCTAGCTTTAGGATTGAGCAGGCTAGCTTATTTGAGGGCTTCCGAGCCTTTGACTAGGGTAGTCGTAGGCTCCACTTGTATCTTCGTGGCTTGTGGTCGCTGCCTCCATCAGTTCTCCCCGGGTGAAAAAAATTCTTCTCCAAAGAATTGTTCTTGTGGAGGTAGAGAAGTTTTGGAGGGGCGAGAGTTAGCTGCTCCTTATGAATCTGAAGCTTAAAATGTTGTCAGCATCGTAGCATGTTGTCTCGTTGTTCCATATCCATAGTCCAAGCTGCAAGTCAGAGACACCTGTATAGAACAATTCCCTTTCTCGGCCAGACACATTAGTAAGTTATAGGAAATTCTTGGATTTAAGAAAGAACATGGAATGATGAAATCAATATACTCAACTTCAATAAGTGTAAAGAGCAAAGCATCTTTGAGTTTATTATGCGTTGTTGATCCTAATGGTGGCTTAAGGGTGTCGGTAGAAAGACCTAAAAGACAAGATTCAAGAATCATAGGGTCCTGGGAGAAATTTTCTAATTCAAGGTGTTGTCCTAAAGGTTGAGGATTAGGATCTAGGTCAAGTTCAAAAGGGTCTAGTTTAGGTTCAAAATGTGGTTCAAGAAGACCTAATGGTTTGGGTTCAACTTTAGGTTCTCTTGTAACATCCCACATTCTTAACCCCAAACAAATGGCACAATTCACAAATGATACAGGATGTTTCATATAAGATCGATCATATGCTAGGTAAAACCGAGTTCAAGAAAACACGATCTGAAAAATTTCCATAAATCCATACACACAAATTCACAAAATTCAAATCTCATAAATCTCGTAAGGGTACCTGCCACCACGCAATCCTTGCACTAGACATATGCAAGGCAACAGTTATATCAAAACCGATTAAAATTCATAAAATCCATAAAGGTACCTGCCACCAGGCAATACTTGCACTAGACATATGCAAGTTACAGTTGTATCAAAACCGATTGCAAAAATACACATCAACTTCAATTTCAAAACAAATCCACAAAAATCGATTTTTATAAACTGACACCAAACACCGAAACCAGGCTGAAGCCCGCGGTGACACAAAATCAAACTCAGTTAACTGCCACAATCTGGCAACACAAATTCACATAGTTCACATGGTTCACATCACATGGTTCACATAGTTCATATAAATCATATGGTTTAGCCACAACCGGCCCCAGAAAATTTTAGCATAAAAGTTCTTAAGCAGCAAACATAATATCCACGCCAATGTTACTCATGAAATGCGCCCCTGCTCTATGCCTGAAAATAATGAGGGGTGAGCTACACAGCCCAGTGAGTGGATAGTCTAAATCGACCATCCATAACATACACTCAAAAATATAGGCAGATTATTTTTAAAAATCTTTAACAAGAATATTATGTCAACATATAACAAAATAAAGAAACAGAAATCATATAAACAGTCAGATGTACACACTAGCATATAACAAACTCATGTTCACAAACTCAGGTTCTAGAGTTTTACTCTAACCCAATTAAACACATATATTTTAAACCAACTAAACACACCATACTTAATTAACCTAGTTGTCCAGCATATTCAGTAGTGACCAATATGGTCTAACCCGGCTTGGCCAAAGCACTGGGAGCTGCAAAATCTCGTGCAACACATAAACATGGATAGTGAGTAGAATCAAGAGGTGGCCCCCGTCAGGTCACGACGTGGCACTTTGCTCCCTCACCCCATAACACATCAGAGTGATGACATCAAGAGGTGGCCCCTGTCTGATCAAGACATGGCACTTTGCGTCTTATATCACCCCGTCACATAAAGAGTAATGACATCAAGAGGTGGCCCCTGTCTGATCAAGACATGGCACTTTGCGTCTTATATTACCCCATCACATAAAAGAGTAGTGACATCAAGAGGTGGCCCCTGTCTGACCAAGACATGGCACTTTGCGTCAAAACCCGTTCTCCCAAAAGGTTCCTACTGGACAACAGACACATCTTATTTCATATTTCACATAGGTGAACATATTTCACAAAGGTGGACTCCTAAGTGTCAACTAGACTCTAGGATAGTCATCACAAAAATCATATCGGGTAGGCTGAACATCAACCCCCATCACAATAATCATAATAGGCAGGCTGAACATCAACCTCCTCACATATCACAATACAGGGCTGAAATTCAAACCCTTAACATAACACATAAGGACTATCCCCTTGAGTTCATAGTTACACCTAGCCTTAGTCCTAACCATCACATAATCACATAATTTTCCAATTTCACATAACCCATAATTTTTCAAAATTCACAAGATCACACATATTGTTCAGAATTCACATGATCACACATATTGTTCAGAATTCACATGATCACACATATTGTTCAGAATTCACATAACATAACACATAATGTTTTATATTCGAATATCACCGAATATTGTGTAGTCCTTAAATTTCAGGCTGGTCAGTTCAGTGAAATTTTGCTAAATTATCACCCAATGTTCTCAAACATGATTACATGATCTTAATTAAATAAACATGAGTTTTACAACATAACATTATTGGCAATTTATCAAGCATCCATAAAATTCGACATATAACATTTATCATGCGCCCCAAAAATCAACATAAAATTAAAGCATAATTGCTTTACAAATCACACATGTAACCCACTGTTTCAAACCTAATATCAATTTAAAAATACACCTTAATTAACACCTTAGTTAACAAGAATTTCATACTCAAGATCAATGATTTAATGCTTCCTAAACTCCACACAATAATTACCCTAAATTCGGTTTTCATGGAGATATGCCTTAAATTCGGTTTTCATGGAAAATACCCTAAACTAACTTTTCATGGAGAAATATCAAGATTCAATTCACATGTAAACATGTTAACCACAATATCAAGATTAATATCAAATTTCGGTTTTCATAAATGAATGGCTCAAATTCGGTTTTTAGCATGATAAAACTTTCCAATCAATCTAACTCATTAATTAATACAACCAAATTGCTAGGAATCGAAAAGACACACCACTCACCTCTTAAACCGAAAATTCTCCACAAAAGAAATCGTCTAAAGCTTTTAAGTCGCCCAAAAATCTTCAAGAACTCACCAAAGGAATTTCTTCTCTTCAAGGAAAAATCGCCAAGGGAAGAAGATGAAGAAAATCACCTCAAAACTCTTCAAGAATCGCCACTTCTTCTCAAGCCGTCGCCCACAATTTTCCTCAAGCCAAAATCGCCAAAAACTCTTACCCTAAGCGCAATTCCCACTTAAACTTTGGATTTTAAAATTTTAAACCCATTAACCCATTAATTCAAATAGGTTTAACCCATTTAACTAACTAAATTCGAATTTTAATATCCAATTAGTTAATCCGATTAGGACTTAATTCATTTAACTAATAATTTGAATTTTAAATCTAATATCCAATTAATTATTTCACTTAAACACAAATCCAATAAGGATTTAATTAATATCCAATAAGAATTTAATTAATTAACCAATAAGGTCTAATTAATTAACCAATAAGTTCTAATTAATTAACTTACAATTTACAACCATAAATCCTAATTAATTTATCATGAACGACCAATAATAATTTATCATAAATCAGCCAACAATCAAATAAATAATCTCTAATTTATTTACAATAAATTAACAACCAAAATTTCTAGTTAATTAACTATAATTTGACAACCAATACATAAAATTATCATAGTCAATAATTTTATTTAAATCAAAATAATGCTTACCAGAACTTAAGATCCTTGGATCTTACATTCCTCCCTCCTTATAAAGCTTTAGTCCTCTAAAGCTCAGCATCCATATCATCAAAGAGGTAAGCATAAAATTTCCTCATATCAGCTTCAGTCTCCCATGTCGCCTCCTCCACTGACTGATTTCCCCAGATAACCTTTACCAAAGGTATTGTCTTGTTCCTTAAGACTTTGTCTTTCCTATCCACAATCCTCAGTGGTCTCTCTACAAAAGTCAGATCACTCTGGATCTGTAGGGGAGCAGAATCAAGCACATGTGATGGATCTGCACAATATTTCCTCAGAACTGACACATGAAATACGTTATGCAGATGTTCCAGAGATGGTGGCAGAGCTAGTCTGTAAGCTACAGGACCAACCCTCTCTACAATATCGTAAGGTCCAACAAACCTCGGGCTCAGTTTTCCTTTCTTGCCAAACCGCATGACACCCTTGGTTGGTGAAACCTTCAGAAACACATGATCCCCCACCATAAACTCCAAGGAACGACGACGGTCATCAGCATAACTCTTCTGTCTGTCCCGAGCAATTTTCAGTTTATCCCGGATCTCTCTGACCTTATCAGTAGTCTCCTGTACTGCATCAGATCTCAAAATCATTCTGTCACCAGTTTCCTCCCAACACAAGGGAGTCCTACACCTTCTCCCATACAAAGCCTCATATGGAGCCATCTGAATACTAGAGTGGAAGCTATTATTATAAGTAAACTCTATCAAAGATAGATCCCGGTTCCACTTAGAACTCCAATCAACCACATAAGCTCTCAACAAATCTTCTAGAGTCTGGATAGTACGCTCCGTCTGGCCATCAGACTGAGGATGGTATGCTGTACTAAAACTCAACTTAGTACCCAAACCCTCATGTAAACTCTTCAAAAATCTGGACAAAAATCGAGAGTCCCTATCAGACACAATATCAACAGGAACTCCATGCAGTCTGACTATCTCATCAATATATAATCTAGCCAGTCTCTCTAGAGAATAAGTCATCTTAATCGGAAGAAAATGGGCTGACTTAGTGAGTCTATCAACAATCACCCAAATAGCATCATGACCCAATCTGGTTCTGGGCAAACCACATACAAAATCCATACTGATGCATTCCCACTTCCACTCAGGAATAGGAAGAGACTGCAACAAACCACCAGGCTTCTGATGTTCAGCCTTTACAGTCTGACAGGTTAAACACCTAGAGACAAAATCAAACACTTCTTTCTTCATACCCGGCCACCAAAAACTTTTCTTGAGGTCCTGATACATCTTAGTCACACCAGGATGTAGAGAATATTTGGAGTTATGGCTGTCCTCCAATATTTCTTTCCTCAAGCTCGGTTCCTCAGGGACACATACCCTTCCACGAAACCGAAGAATACCATCATCAGACAGGCTAAAATCCTGAACTGCGCCATCAACCAGACTAACCCTGATCTGAACTAATCTCGGATCCACAGACTGCTGATCTCTGATCTTCTGCAACAAAGCAGACTGTACTCTGAGAAAAGCCACATAACCCGACTGAACTCTAGGAGTAACACTGATCCTGAGATCGCTGAACTCCTGCAGTAACCGCCACTCACTGACTCGTAAAGCAGCTACTGAAGTAACTGGATGTCTGCTCAGAGCATCCGCCACCACATTGGCCTTTCCAGCCTGATACTGAATGGAGAAGTCATAGTCTTTGATCAACTCCATCCATCTTCTCTGTCTCATGTTCAACTCCTTCTGAGTGAAGATATACTTGAGACTCTGGTGATCAGTGAACAGATCAAACTCCTGGCCCAGCAAATAGTGACGCCATATCTTCAAAGCAAAGACTACGGCCGCCAACTCTAAATCATGAGTAGGGTAGTTCAATTCATACTCCTTCAGTTGTCTCGAAGCATAGGCTACTACAGAACCCTTCTGCATCAAGACACAACCCAACCCTTTGCCAGAAAGCATCTGTATAAACAGTAAACCTTTCCCCATCACTAGGTATAATGAGGATCGGTGTACTAGTCAACCTTCTCTTCAGCTCTTGGAAGCTCTCTTCACACTTGTCATCCCAAATAAACTTAGCTTCCTTTCTGGTCAACTTAGTTAAAGGACCCGCCAACTTGGAGAATCCCTCAACAAATCGCCGGTAGTAACCTGCCAAACCCAGAAAACTCCTGATCTCAGTAGCACTAGTCGGTCTTCCCCAATTAAGAATGGCTTGCACTTTAACTGGATCCACAGACACCCCCCTGACCAGAAATCACATGTCCAAGGAAACTGATCTTCTCTAGCCAGAACTCACACTTACTAGCCTTGGCATATAATCGGTTCTTCCTCAGAACCTCCAGCACTCTGCGCAAGTCACTGACATGATCTGAAGTAGTCTGAGAGTACACCAATATATCGTCTATAAAGACTACCACACAAGAGTCAAGCAATTCATGGAATACCCTGTTCATCAAATCCATGAAGACAGCAGGTGCATTTGTCAGTCCAAAAGGCATAACTAAAAATTCGAAATGCCCATACCTGGTCCTGAAAGCAGTCTTAAATATATCCTCATCCTTGACTCTAAGCTGATAATACCCTGATCTCAGATCAATCTTAGAGAACACTGTCGCTCCCTGTAATTGATCAAATAGATCATCAATTCTGGGAAGAGGATACTTATTCTTGATAGTCACTTGGTTCAATTGCCTGTAGTCTATACACATCCTCAGGGTTCCATCTTTCTTCTTCACAAATAGCACTGGCGCTCCCCAGGGAGAAGCACTAGGCCGAATGTACCCTTTCTCTAGCAATTCCTCCAATTGTTTCTTAAGCTCGGCCAACTCTGAAGTAGCCATACGATAAGGAGCTCTGGAGATAGGTGCCGTACCTGGCGCCAACTCAATGCCAAATTCTACTTCTCTTATTGGTGGCAAGCCTGAAAATTCCTCGGAGAACACATCAGGAAATTCTTTCACCACCTCCATCTGAGTCAGATCAGAAGTAGACTCATCCTGCACCTTAACATGCGCAAGATAACCCTTGCACCCATTAGCAAGTAATTTCCTGGCCTGCAGGAAAGATATCACATGCGGTCCTTGGTCTGACACTAGACCTCTCACAAAAAGTCGATTCCCATCTAACAAATTCAAAGTGATTACTTTCTCAAAGCAATCCACAGAGGCATGATGGGAAGACAACCAATCCATTCCTAAGATGATATCATAATCTTGCATGTCTAAGAGGATTAGATCTACCAGAAACTCATAACCCTCTACATGTACTACACAGTCAGCACAAACAGTATCTGTAGATAACGATTTTCCTAAGGGAGTACTCACAGACACAGTATAATTCATCACCTTAGGTAACACAGGTAAACATGCAGCAAACTTAACAGATACAAAAGATAAATTTGCACCAGGGTCAAATAATATGCGGGCTAACTGATCAAATACGAATAAAGTACCTTCCACGACGGATCGGGAAGCTCGTGTATCCTTCTCAGCCATAGCATACACTCTAGTCTGGACTGTAGGCTTATCTGCGCCTCTAGGTTGCATCTCAGGTTCTTTGCAGTCCTTAGCCATGTGCCCTGGTTTCTTACATCTGAAGCATACACCATTCTTCCTATGGCAGTCTTTCACTAGATGTCCCTTGAGCCCACAATAACTACAAGTGATACCGTTTCTTACATCCCTGGCATCCCTGAACTGCTGCGGTGCATCCCTGGTCTGCTGCGGTGCCTTGTAGGAGTAAGGCTTATACCTACTCTTCTTATAATCTTTATGCCTAGGGTACTTCTTACCCTTGCCGCCACTGCCATACTGAGGAACCGCCGCCTCAGTTGCAGGAACTACTGTCACGGCAACATGAGAACTCCTCTCAGATATATACCTCTCAATGGTACGCGCTCGCCCAACAGTTTCAACATAGGTCTCCAAGTGTTGAGCACCAACCTGCTCTCTAATGTCCCATCTGAGACCTCTGAGAAACTTAGTAGCTCTCCTCTTTTCAGTATTTATCAGGTGAGGAGCATACTTTCCCAATTTCGTGAACTGTAATTCATACTGGTCCACTGTCATATCACCCTGCTCCAGATGAATAAATTCCACCTCTCGGTCCTCAACCAAGCTATCTGGGAAGTACTTCTCGTTAAATCGAGACAAGAAGTAAGGCCAATCTACAGTCTCATGTCTTTCTTCGGCCAGTCTCACCACGCCTTTCCACCACTCATCTGCGTCAGCACGCATCATGTAGGTGGCCAGACATAACTTATCCTCATCTGAGCAGCGCATGACTTGGAAAATCTTTTCCAAGCACAACTGCCAGTTCTCTGCATTACTGGATTCTGAGCCCCCATAAAAAGAGCTGGGACCCAGTTTCTGGAATTCACTCACAAGTGAAGCATAGCGCCTGTGAGCGCCCTCCTGAGAGTCATCCCCCACTGCCCGAGTAGTAGTCTGGGGTCTCTCTCGAGTCAGCTGCTGCAAAAGCTGCTGTTGTGCTTCTTGGTGCTGAGTCTGCTGCTGCTGCAGCATCTGAGCTTGCCTCTCTATCATAGCACCTTGTTGCTGAACCATGCCAGTCAGAGCCTCAAGAGTTCTCGTGAGGTTCGGGGTCTGCTCGCCCTCATCACTAGCATTTCCTCTGGTTCGCACCATCTTAAATGCCTTCACACGCATATCATAGTCACACACATATCATAGTCAGGAAAACAATCATAAACCTATTAGGTGTCTAGCAATACACAAACATGTTTTCCCCCAAACTAAGTTTTAGCTAGCCAACTCCTCTGATACCATTCTGTAACATCCCACATTCTTAACCCCAAACAAATGGCACAATTCACAAATGATACAGGATGTTTCATATAAGATCGATCATATGCTAGGTAAAACCGAGTTCAAGAAAACACGATCTGAAAAATTTCCATAAATCCATACACACAAATTCACAAAATTCAAATCTCATAAATCTCGTAAGGGTACCTGCCACCACGCAATCCTTGCACTAGACATATGCAAGGCAACAGTTATATCAAAACCGATTAAAATTCATAAAATCCATAAAGGTACCTGCCACCAGGCAATACTTGCACTAGACATATGCAAGTTACAGTTGTATCAAAACCGATTGCAAAAATACACATCAACTTCAATTTCAAAACAAATCCACAAAAATCGATTTTTATAAACTGACACCAAACACCGAAACCAGGCTGAAGCCCGCGGTGACACAAAATCAAACTCAGTTAACTGCCACAATCTGGCAACACAAATTCACATAGTTCACATGGTTCACATCACATGGTTCACATAGTTCATATAAATCATATGGTTTAGCCACAACCGGCCCCAGAAAATTTTAGCATAAAAGTTCTTAAGCAGCAAACATAATATCCACGCCAATGTTACTCATGAAATGCGCCCCTGCTCTATGCCTGAAAATAATGAGGGGTGAGCTACACAGCCCAGTGAGTGGATAGTCTAAATCGACCATCCATAACATACACTCAAAAATATAGGCAGATTATTTTTAAAAATCTTTAACAAGAATATTATGTCAACATATAACAAAATAAAGAAACAGAAATCATATAAACAGTCAGATGTACACACTAGCATATAACAAACTCATGTTCACAAACTCAGGTTCTAGAGTTTTACTCTAACCCAATTAAATACATATATTTTAAACCAACTAAACACACCATACTTAATTAACCTAGTTGTCCAGCATATTCAGTAGTGACCAATATGGTCTAACCCGGCTTGGCCAAAGCACTGGGAGCTGCAAAATCTCGTGCAACACATAAACATGGATAGTGAGTAGAATCAAGAGGTGGCCCCCGTCAGGTCACGACGTGGCACTTTGCTCCCTCACCCCATAACACATCAGAGTGATGACATCAAGAGGTGGCCCCTGTCTGATCAAGACATGGCACTTTGCGTCTTATATCACCCCGTCACATAAAGAGTAATGACATCAAGAGGTGGCCCCTGTCTGATCAAGACATGGCACTTTGCGTCTTATATTACCCCATCACATAAAAGAGTAGTGACATCAAGAGGTGGCCCCTGTCTGACCAAGACATGGCACTTTGCGTCAAAACCCGTTCTCCCAAAAGGTTCCTACTGGACAACAGACACATCTTATTTCATATTTCACATAGGTGAACATATTTCACAAAGGTGGACTCCTAAGTGTCAACTAGACTCTAGGATAGTCATCACAAAAATCATATCGGGCAGGCTGAACATCAACCCCCATCACAATAATCATAATAGGCAGGCTGAACATCAACCTCCTCACATATCACAATACAGGGCTGAAATTCAAACCCTTAACATAACACATAAGGACTATCCCCTTGAGTTCATAGTTACACCTAGCCTTAGTCCTAACCATCACATAATCACATAATTTTCCAATTTCACATAACCCATAATTTTTCAAAATTCACAAGATCACACATATTGTTCAGAATTCACATGATCACACATATTGTTCAGAATTCACATGATCACACATATTGTTCAGAATTCACATAACATAACACATAATGTTTTATATTCGAATATCACCGAATATTGTGTAGTCCTTAAATTTCAGGCTGGTCAGTTCAGTGAAATTTTGCTAAATTATCACCCAATGTTCTCAAACATGATTACATGATCTTAATTAAATAAACATGAGTTTTACAACATAACATTATTGGCAATTTATCAAGCATCCATAAAATTCGACATATAACATTTATCATGCGCCCCAAAAATCAACATAAAATTAAAGCATAATTGCTTTACAAATCACACATGTAACCCACTGTTTCAAACCTAATATCAATTTAAAAATACACCTTAATTAACACCTTAGTTAACAAGAATTTCATACTCAAGATCAATGATTTAATGCTTCCTAAACTCCACACAATAATTACCCTAAATTCGGTTTTCATGGAGATATGCCTTAAATTCGGTTTTCATGGAAAATACCCTAAACTAACTTTTCATGGAGAAATATCAAGATTCAATTCACATGTAAACATGTTAACCACAATATCAAGATTAATATCAAATTTCGGTTTTCATAAATGAATGGCTCAAATTCGGTTTTTAGCATGATAAAACTTTCCAATCAATCTAACTCATTAATTAATACAACCAAATTGCTAGGAATCGAAAAGACACACCACTCACCTCTTAAACCGAAAATTCTCCACAAAAGAAATCGTCTAAAGCTTTTAAGTCGCCCAAAAATCTTCAAGAACTCACCAAAGGAATTTCTTCTCTTCAAGGAAAAATCGCCAAGGGAAGAAGATGAAGAAAATCACCTCAAAACTCTTCAAGAATCGCCACTTCTTCTCAAGCCGTCGCCCACAATTTTCCTCAAGCCAAAATCGCCAAAAACTCTTACCCTAAGCGCAATTCCCACTTAAACTTTGGATTTTAAAATTTTAAACCCATTAACCCATTAATTCAAATAGGTTTAACCCATTTAACTAACTAAATTCGAATTTTAAAATCCAATTAGTTAATCCGATTAGGACTTAATTCATTTAACTAATAATTTGAATTTTAAATCTAATATCCAATTAATTATTTCACTTAAACACAAATCCAATAAGGATTTAATTAATATCCAATAAGAATTTAATTAATTAACCAATAAGGTCTAATTAATTAACCAATAAGTTCTAATTAATTAACTTACAATTTACAACCATAAATCCTAATTAATTTATCATGAACGACCAATAATAATTTATCATAAATCAGCCAACAATCAAATAAATAATCTCTAATTTATTTACAATAAATTAACAACCAAAATTTCTTGTTAATTAACTATAATTTGACAACCAATACATAAAATTATCATAGTCAATAATTTTATTTAAATCAAAATAATGCTTACCAGAACTTAAGATCCTTGGATCTTACATCTCTAATAGTAATGCAATTTTGGGCTTGGGAACCTGTGGGTATGGGCCCTAGAATTGAAGGTAGTTGTGAAGATTCTATTTCACTCTTAAATTGAGACAAGTTGACTAAAGTCTCCATGGGCAACTTAGGGGTAGTTTGACTATCAGACAAGTCAACTATGGGTTCCTTAGTTGGAATGCTTGGCTCAAGTTGAGGTATGGTAGGAGGTAGCTCGGGCTCTTTGGTTCGGTTTGTCTCTAAGAGGCCTAAAGGATTGGCTACCTTAGGGGCTTTTGGTTTGGACCTCTTGATCTTAATCTTTGGGTTTTGGCACCTTAAGACATATGAATCATCTTGCCTTTGGTAATACCCATTGACATCATGTAACCAAGGTTCTCCTAGGTGGACATGGTATGTACCTTCTAAGGGTAAGACATAACACCAAACTTCTAATAAGAGGGTACCTAACAAAATAGGAACTAGGGACTTATGGTTTACTAAGGTTTTGGTTCCATCATCCCTACTAATGGTGTAAGGGTTTGGGCTAGGCTTTGTGGCAAGGCTAAATCTATCAATGGCAATAGGAGTTATGAAGTTGAAGCCTATGGACTTATCTATGACTATCTTACACATCTTATCTTTCATTTTGATGTAGGTATGAAAAAAATCATTCCTAAGGGTTACCCTATATGTTGGGAGTCTCTCTAGGTATTGGCTGTGGTTTTCCTCTTGAGTTTCACGCGTCACATCTCAACTTGTTTGAGTTTGTAAGGTAGGCTCTAAGGATTGAGCAAGTTTTTGTTGGAGAGGTTGGCTTTGTGTTATAGGTTGGTCAAGTCCTTTCCTATATGTTGCCTTAATATTTTGTTCTACCATATTAGCTATTTGAAAAGCATCTTCTAATGTGTATGTGGGGTAGTAGGTGAGACCTCACTTAATCTCAAAGTTAAGACCATCTATAAACCGGTTACGCACAACCCAAGGATGTTCTCTAGCTCTACTCCTATGGTTGAGGGTCTTAAACATTAGAATGTATTCAGCTACGCTCATGTTCTCTTGTGTAAGAAATCTTTCAGGGAGAGAGGAAGGATCATATTTTTTTCTGAGTTTATGAAGCATGTCATCCCATCTCTCAATGGGTAGCATATTGTCTCTTTCCAAGGTTTGTTCAACAGTGGTCTAGTAATATCTAGCAGATTCTTGTAAAAGTAACTTGGTGAACCAAACTTTGCAATGTTCAGGCAATGCAGTAGAATAAAAAAATGCTCAAGTTTTGTTGACCAATCATTAAAATCCTTAGGGTTAAGAGAACCACTAAGGGTAGGGGGTTGGAGTCTAGTAGCCATGAGATGTTTTGAAAACACAATATAACCTTTTGAAAAATATTGCTCCTTAAGATGTCAAAAATGATTCCAGCTAGTATGAAAAGATATATCTAAGAATAAACAAACTAGCATGCGCAACAATAAACAACTAAACATGAAAGCACATAATAAGTTTTTTTTATGCAAATAAACAGAATGCAAACTGAAAACAATGAATCACGAAAGCATGTATATATATATATTTTTTTAATGCAATGAGCAAAGAAAAGGATCATGTGGGTAGACAAGAGTTGCCCACAACTCCCTCTGATACCAAACTGATGTAAGACGGAAGCACGTGATGAAATACTGATTTAAAATTTAATTATTTATTTTGGTATTTTTTCAGAAAAACATCATATTCATGAAAGCATCTAGAAAATAGCTATCAGGATTCCAAGGTAACTCTAATCATTTACAAAAAGTAGCTATATGTTGCAGGAAAATCCATAAATCAAAAATTCATGCCGACAAAACCAAGATGTAGTACGAAAATTGTTCTTTTGAGTCATATAAAAATTAGAGCATTAAGAACTATCAGGCAATTGGAACATCTGCAATAAAATGGTTAATCAATCAAACAGTAAAGGCATGTAGAGATGTATAATTCTTCAAAAGTTGCTGGGTCTTTTGTGTTGATCCCGTGAGTCTGGATTCAGCGCAACTTGTCCAAATGATAGAACAAGATGTATGCTTTGTACGCTTGCCAAAGTTCAAGATTTCCATTGTGCCGGTTGCTTAAGGTACCTGCGGAAATAAGCGTAATCAGATTAATATAAAGAGCAAACAAGAAACGAAGGAACTAGGGAAATCTGGAAGATGGGTTTGCGCCGATCAATGGCGCCGGAACAGGGGTTGCTCGGCAGAGGCATTGGGGACGGAAGAAGAATGATGTGGCGTTGACGACATCATAGCACAGACAGGTGGTGGTGGAGCGAGGTCTGGATGGGCGGAACACTGGCGGAGATATAGGGGCGACTGTTCTGTCGGAATAGGGGAAGTGTGCGAGGGGAGCAGGGTTCGTCGCTGGACAGCTGGTAGTGCGCAAGCTGGAAACCTACTACAACTGGAGGCTCGTATGAAGGAGGTGAAGACGTGGCTGAAGTTTTGGGTCAAACGGTGGCCTGTCGGAGGAGAACGACATCGAAAGGTGGAATTGGACCAAAGGTTAGGCGTAAACAGGGGAACTGGTTAGCGTTCTTGATCCGGCGATCGGAGTGGTGGATGGGCAGATGCCTGCGGCATGAACTTCAAATGCTGGAGGTTAAGTGATGACTGAAGTTTCATGAGGATCCGACTAGTGGAACGTCGTCAGCGAACTCACGAATCTCAGACAAATCCTGGGTTTGATGAACTTCGAACTAGGTTATCGGGAGGAAGGAGTAGAAGGGATAGAGAAGAGATGAGAGGAAGAGAGGAGGGCTCGGCCCTAGAAGGAGAAGAGGAAGGAGAGGGTGAGAATAGAGGAAGAGAGGAGGAGAGGAGGCTCGGCCGTAAAAGGAGATGAGGGAGAAGAGCATCCGATAGAATAGGAAGATTACTAGAAAACTACTTCATACGATTCAATTTCAAAACTTGCTATTACAATGATTCATGAGATAGATACATATAGGGTGAAGACGTTGCAGCCGAACGTTGCTCTTTCCTTCATCAGCAGCACATAGACGTTGCAGCTTTCCTTGTGTCTTGATCTTGGGCGACTAGGCTGAGCGAAGGTGGCTGCAAGAGCCGTTGGCATTTCCTTTCTTGGCTGTATGGTAGCGTTGCGAGGTTTCGAGCGTTGGTGTTGACTTGGCCTCAATTGGTTGATTTCAAGCTGGTGCATTTTGATGTGGCTGGATTGCTTGGTATGCAAACCTTAATTTGTAAAATCCAACAACTTCTTCTTTAGAGAGCTTGAACATTTTGAGATTCTTGAAGGGGTTGAAGTAGTTCTTTTCCATTATTGAGCTAGCTTTAGGATTGAGTAGGCTAGCTTATTTGAGGGCTTCCGAGCCTTTGACTAGGGTAGTCATAGGCTCCACTTGTATCTTCGTGGCTTGTGGTCGCTGCCTCCATCACAGGTAGGGCTGGAACAACACAAAACCCTAACCTCTCGAGGCTGCCTCTAGAGTTCCATCATGTGACCATCACATATGAAAAACTAGTCAAGTCTAACCTGACCGTTATGCCCAGGGCCAACGAGTTTCCTTGCGAAGGCATGCCCAGATTTTTTACAGGACTAGGGAAACCATTGCCACCACATGCCTTATAAAGATAAGTGGGTGTGTCCCACGAGGGTGGAAAACAATGCACAACACCACTGATCGGTAGCTTGACGAGGGCTACGCATCAGAAGGCTATAAACTTAATATTATTTTTGAGGGTTTTTTAGGTCTTATCCTCTCAGTTTTATCTTTTGTCTAACATTATAGGCATACAATCCTATAGTGATAACAAAACGATAAAACACATCCAGGCATGCTTTAGCTGAAGTGGAAAGTAGTAAACAAGTGATGTGGTCATAGCCTAATCAACACATTGAACCAACACACGCTAACGGATGTTCAATGCTTGACCTAGGTGACAAGCCCCAATAAGACCTAACCTAGCCGCCACTAAGCTTTATCTTCAAGTGTGGCTCCAAGGTCCTCCACACTAAGGCATACCACACAAACCCTAGGGTTCGGCCAAGACCTTGATGGCTCCTCCATGCATGATGCGCCATCATGCTTGTGCCAAGAGGGATAGCTCATGAACCCTATGGTTCGGCCAAGCCCTTACTTGCGCCACCAAGCAAGATGTGCCATCATAGTTGATGCGCCAAGATGCAAGCTCTATGAGGGATGCACCCCTAATCTTCTTCGTGCGTTTACAAAACAAAAAGAAAAAGGCGACACGCATGCCTCACATAAATACATCACAGGCATACAAGGGGCTTGACTATGACCACAACACGATGCACAACCATCTCATGCTTTTCTATATGGTCATGAAAACATAAAACCTCAATGTTAGTTTCTTAAAAAACATGTATTTCAACCTCAACGTCTGTTCACAAATCTAGGATTTTTCGTTTCTCTCAGGAGTCTACAAGGGGCGCATGCATGCTCCAAGCACGCTTGTTGCCTACCCTTGCAATCCTTAACTTGCCAAGATTAGGATAATCACCATGCCCCATAATCTTCGACAAGTCCCACACAGTAGGTCTATCCTACATGCGTGGGGAGAAATTAATTCTCACACATATGGGTCTATCCCACCATATGAAGAAAGCGAAAAAACAAAGAGATCGAATAGATGTTAGGAATGAAAAACTTACAGATTTTCCTACTTAGAAAAACCTATGCCCATATGCAAATTTTTGAAAAATTTCAGATGGCTTGTGAGCATACATTCAAAGCATAAAACACCATTCGAGTTCGCAAGTTGGCTCTGATACCACTGTTGGGAAACCCCGGGGACTTTAAAATTTTAAA
The DNA here is from genome assembly GCA_027563935.2 of Costus lasius. Lineage (NCBI taxonomy): Eukaryota > Viridiplantae > Streptophyta > Magnoliopsida > Zingiberales > Costaceae > Costus > Costus lasius. The sequence continues at coordinate 54,309,268 of CM050454.1, read as the reverse complement.
GACAAGCACAGCGGAAGCAATCCCCGAAACAGGCCAGTCCCGAAAACCCAGAAGATCAAGTAATGCAAAGGAATCGACACGGTGAGTAGGAGATGATACCTTGCATCGAAGAGAAAGGATGCGATGCAGGTGCCCAAATGTTTGCCCTCTGTAGTCTTGCACACAGCCGACGCTCGAGTTCTCTTCTTCCACGTCTGGTGCTAGCCTCGGGAAGAAGATCAATGCCTCTGGGATAGATCCTCAAGAGCTTACGCTACCCACTAGTAAAGAATGCGCCAAGAGGAACATGATGATGGAAAAATGCTACCAAGGTCCAACCTTGTAGCCGCCCAGAGGAGAGGGAAGAAGAGAGGAAGATGGCGCCAAGGAGAAGGAAGCAAGCTGTTGGGGTATGCCCTTAAGGCTAATGTTTGAGGCCTATGGGAATGTATCTGTATCATGTAATAAACTCTTATGTTTATAAAGGCATGGTTGTTATTCAGTTAGTTACATTGTCTGCTGCAATATATGTTCTTCTGAATAATGTCTCAAAGCTGTTCAGCTAGGCTGACATGCAGTTAAGTCCTTAGTCGAGATATCTTGGTGAACATGTGACAGCCTTGATATGATTGAGACTAATATGTGTTCTAATCTTATAGGATGCTTCGAGCATGGAATAAGATGTAGACTCATGGGTACATGGGATGTACTGGACAGACCCTACTAGGATGTTCAATTGTTTGTCGCAATGTGAATATTCCTTGAGTATGACAAGTGGCACATTTCCTCTGACTTGAGATCACTTGTGTTTTCTAAATGATGATTGTCATTGTTTTGAGGTAGTTCAATATCATTTGAAACATAATGATTATAGACTATCTTGGATGGTGAGCTTGAGTCAGGTTAGGGCACTAGTGATAGACATAGGATTGCCGTCTCCTTGTTTAAGGAGTGTGATGTTCTAAAGGGGCCCCCTGGATGAGATGATTGAGAAAAGAGTATGGCCATACCCAGGTGACAGTGTTCATCTGTTCTAATCATGCTCATCATATTGGAGTTACAAGCTTGACATGCTTGTCCAATAAGAACGTCCAGTGGTAAAGGAAATATGCATGCCTTGTGATTTGATTCACACTTGTGCTGTTTTTGGGTGTAGTCTTGGAAGACTCTTTCCTTTATATCGGGAGACAGTGATGTGTTGCTAGATACCCCTCACTGATCGTGATAATGTGAGTTATCGTTACCGACATTTAAAGGAAACCCTCAGGGTCGCACAATTTGATGATATGGCTTACTTAAGTCAGATCGTATGGACTGTATTGTTCGGATTCAGTTTAAAGGGATTTAATCTCTGATTGTAAGTGAGATCTGGTCTGATCATGTTTGATTGATTAGGGCTTGAGATCGGTAAGCTTCGATCGATAGAATGAATGCTAGATCGGTCAGATCAGAAGCATTAAGAGATCAACGGTCAGATCAAGAACCTTGTGGTTTAATTATGATTTGGACTGGTTGCTTGGCTTGATTAGTTCTTAAACCGAACCAATGTGAACCGGCTCATGAAATGAGCGCATGGTTCAAGGCTTGGCGAGTTGTTCACTTGGCGTGAACATTGGAGCGAACGTGGTGGCTATTTTTAGTAACCATGATCTCCACTTGGAGATAACGCTCACGTTCGAATAGTGCTTACTACTCTCGCCTCTCAAGCGACCTCTTCTCTTGACGCTTTCGTGTGTGGCGACGTCTTGAAGGTTGAGGAGGATTCGGCCAAGAAGTTCATCATCCCTTTCCATTCGATCAAGGACACTTTGTAGCCTTGCTAGCACAAGGAGCAACAAAGAGTTTGCCATCATCCTCTTGTGTGCGAGACTTTGGAGAAGTGGCATTTGCGATTTTTCTTCCAAGGCGCCATCTAGAAATGGCTATGGTATGAATCGTTTTATTCATGCTGATTTTATAAGCTAATCATAATGCATGCAAAGATCATTGAAACCCTTTTTCCGCTGCATCTATATCTCCATATGCGCCTGTAGGGTTTTACCTCCCCTTATTCTAGGGGATCTTTCAATTGGTATCAGAGCGCTGGTTGAAGCATGTTTTTATGATTGCTTAACACTTGAGCCATTTTTGTGATCCTTGTATGCGCCATATTGCTAGATCTAGGCTACATGCGAACCTTTACTTGTTGTGTATTGTAGTTGACGCATGTAGTAAGGTAGCGCTTCTATATGTTCTTGTTGATGTTTTCTTAAAAACTCAAACGACTTGCGCGCACACCATTAGATCTAAGTGCCGCCTGCATTAAACCCTTAGACGGGTTATTAGGGTTGAAATCATCCCCTGTGTTAGATCCAAACAGTCTGATCAGACCATCTGACAGCCTGAATGGGTCGACCAGTTAGCACTTTGGCGCAAGCCTATGGTGGCTATAGGTCGACTGCAGACAGGTGTGTAGCGATGTCTGATTGAGACACCCAATGAACGCACCTGAGTTAGGCCCGGGGTCACGCCCGCTTGCCAGACCTCAGTGTGGTCGTTCAGCCCTGGCGCATGCATGGTTGACCTTATGGTCAACACAAGTCAGTTAGGACTTGGTGCATGCAAGGGCAGTGGATTTGACTAGGTTGGTTGAGTGGATCCCTAGTAATGGACCGTTGTAAGGTTGTAGGGGAAATAAGAAAAAAATTAAAATTGATCCCAAGGGGTTTTCGAAAATTTTAATTTTTATGATGGATCACATGATGCTGATTGGATGCACATGTTTGTCTATTTAGTCTTATGTGGGCTGCTCATATTAATTGTGTGCTGTGCTGGGGCCTGCGTGCCTGTATTAAATTGTAAATTAATTATTGTGATCTGCGCATCACTGTGTTTTAATTTATAAATGTTAGTGACCTGCGTGTCACTCTTGTCTAGATAGTTAAATTTGTAATTTAATTAGACAAGAGCACAAAGCACACTTGGCAGAGGCGCATGCAGCAGTGGCTGGACCAGGTGGGAGGTCCAGGGTTCGACTCTGGGACCAGGCGCAAATTCCTGGTGGGCGCACCTGTGCTGCAGATGGCGCTTGGGCCCAGGTTTGGGCCAGATGAGCAGCAAAAGACCCATGAAGAGCAAATGAAGACTTAAGTTAGGTTAAGGTCTTCTAGGGCTATGGGCTTTTACCACATAAGATACATGCTTTCTTTTATTGCTTAAATATTGGAATTGCATGATCAAATTATCTTCTGCTATCACCATAGGAATTGCATGATAGGCAAGAAGATAAAAGACCGTTAAAATCCAACGCTAAAATATCAAGCTCGTAAGCCTTCTGACGCGAAACCTCACTGTTCTGATTATCGTTGGAGCCGTGTTGTACCCACTCAGTGGGCACGTCCATCTATCTTCAGAGGGTGTGGGATTACACCTGTGTGTTACAGAGTAGGGATTTATCCCTTCTCGTTGCTCAGCATAGCACATGGTGGTCCAGGGAGTAGGTCGGGTCAGCTTGACCGTGTAGGCTACATATGTGGCGCATATGGTAGCACATGGAGGCAGCCATCTGTGGGATCAGAGACTGTGTTGTACCAACTCAGTTGGCACAGTCTGCTGGATTGCCCAGATGAAGGGGAATCGCACGGGTTGGCGATTGGCTGGGACGCCTACCAGAAACTAGTGCTTGTACTCTCTGTGCATCTTATCTCGCCTGAGCGGGACGCGGAGACCAAGTATGAAATCTGGATCCCATCTCACTAAAAGAGTTCTACTCTTTCGGGCTGTTTTGCTGGATTTTTCACGCCTGATAAAATAGTGAGAAAAAGAATCTTTCTTAAGTCCTGATCGATTCTTATACATTGATACTGACCTTGCTGTTCTTGCATTGTTGTAGATACCTGCAGCAACGAACACCATGAACTTCAATGTGCGATCCCTACTGGAAAGGGAGAAGTTTGCTGGGCCGAACTTCTCTGACTGGTTTGGACACCTTAAGATCGTTCTTAAGGCAGAGAGGAAACTGTATGTCCTCGAGACGGCGATACCGCCGCAGCCCGCTCCGAACGCCGCAAGGGCGGTTCGGGAAGCCTATGAAAAGCACGTCAATGATAGCATTGATGTCGCTTGCCTGATGCTAGCGTCTATGACGCCACCGCTGCAGCGTCAGCATGAGGATATGTCAGCTATACAGATTATAGCAAACCTCAAGATGCTGTATGCTGCACAGGCGAGGACTGAACGCTATAATTTGACTAAGCTCTTCTTTCAGAGCAAACTGGCTGAAGGGAGCCCAGTGGGAGCTCACGTGCTCAAGATGATTGGGCACAAGGAGGCTCTAGAGAAACTGGGGCATACCATCAACCAGGAGCTTGCTGTGGATATTATTCTGCAGTCTCTCCCGCCTTCATTCGACGCGTTCATTATTAATTTTAATATGAACAAAATCGATTGTACTCCGGCAGAGCTGCTGAATATGCTCCTCACTACTGAGGAGACTCTGAAGGGAAAGCCTTCGACCTCTGTCTTAATGGTTCCTTCAAGGAACAAGAAGAAGGGGAAGAAGGGCAAGGCCCCTGTCAAGAGCTACAGCAAGGCTTTGAAGCAGAAGGTTAAGCGGTCCAAGGAATACAGGTGTTTCCACTGTGGCCAGCTAGGTCACTGGAAAAAAGGACTGTAAAGCGCTCCAAGGAGACAAGAGGGGAAGCTTTGCTTCTGGCTCAGGTATATTCGTGACTGAGGTCATGTTTTCTTCTTCTATATCATGGGTGTTGGACACTGCATGTGGAGTTCACATTTGTTCAAATGTGCAGGAACTCAAGAGAAGAAGGCAGGTGGGACAGCATGAGGTGGACCTACGCGTTGGAAACGGGGCACGGGTTGCTGCTGTTGCTGTAGGAGACTACTTCATTTCTTTACCATCTGGAATTGTATTGGAACTAAACAGTTGTTACTTTGTTCCCAGTATAACTAAAAATATTATCTCCATTCCTGCTCTTGTCAGGAAGGGATTTTCCTTTGAATGCAATATTTCAAAGTGTATTTTGTCTTAAGATAATATTGTTTATGCAACTGGTTCAATTAACAATGGGTTATACATGTTGGACATGGAATGTTCGATACAGCAAATTGATATTAAGAAAGCCAAGTATGCTGATGACAGCACCTTGCTATGGCATAGTCGTTTAGGCCATATTAACGAGAAACGCATTAAGCGGTTGCATCATCATGGACTGCTGGGATCATTCTCCTACAAGGAAATTGATACATGCAAGGCTTGTTTAATGGGTAAAATGACGAAGTCACCTTTTCCTCACAAAGGTCAAAGGGCTTCAGGTTTACTTGACCTTATACACAGTGATGTGTGTGGGCCATTTAGTAAACATGCCAGAGGTGGCTATCAGTACTTCATTACCTTTACTGATGATTTCAGTAGATATGGGTATGTCTATCTGATGAGACATAAGAGTGAATCTTTTGACAAGTTCAAAGAGTTCAAGAATGAAGTACAAAATCAGCTAGGCCGTAATATCAAAACACTTCGCTCAGATCGAGGTGGTGAATACCTAAGTCATGCGTTTACTGACTATCTAAAGAGTGTGGAATTATCTCACAGCTCACTCCACCAGGAACACCGCAATGGAATGGTGTGTCCGAAAGGAGAAATAGAACATTACTAGATATGGTTCGTTCTATGATGAGTCAGGCTACTCTTCCATACTCCTTTTGGGGTTTTGCACTGGAAACAGCTGCAAAGGTACTAAACCGAGTGCCATCCAAGGCAGTTTCTAAGACGCCATATGAGTTATGGTATGGGAAACAGCCGAGCTTGACATTTATCAGGATCTGGGGCTGCGAGGCTTATGTCAAAAAGCTCGCCTCTGGGAAACTAGAGAGCAGATCTGACAAATGTATCTTTGTCGGTTACCCTAAGGAAACTAAGGGTTATTATTTCTTCGATCCCAAGGAGAACAAGGTTTTTGTTGCTCGGACGGCCATATTTCTTGAGAAGGAGTTTCTTCTGCAAGAGGCCAGTGGGAGAGAAATAAAGCTGGATGAGAATCCAGAGGTAGGACAAAGTGACCAAGCAGAATTGGATGAGCCTGAGCCGGTAGAACAGGTTATTGAACAACCTGAGGCTCAGATATCACGGGAACCGCGAAGATCGGGTAGGATCCGTCGACAGCCTGAGCGCTATGACGGAGTCTACATCATTGATAATGATGAACCCCTTACTTATGCGGATGCGGTCAGTGGACCGGAGTCAGCGAGATGGCTTGAAGCTATGCGCGCCGAGATGGACTCCATGTCAGATAACCAAGTCTGGGATTTGGTTGATCCGCCTCCGGGAATAATCCCTATAGGCTGTAAATGGATCTTCAAGAAGAAGATTGACATGGATGGTAACGTGGTTACCTATAAAGGCAGGCTAGTTGCGAAAGGTTTCAAACAAATCTACGGGATAGATTATGATGAAACTTTCTCACCTGTTGCCATGTTTAAGTCTATTCGGATTCTTTTCGCGATAGCTGCATATTATGATTATGAGATCTGGCAGATGGATGTGAAAACAGCTTTCCTTAATGGAAATCTGGATGAGGATGTGTATATGACACAACCTGAGGGTTTCACTAATCCAGCGGATCGTCATAAGATATGCAAGTTAAAGAAGTCCATTTATGGACTTAAGCAAGCATCTAGAAGCTGGAATATTCGTTTTGATGAATCAATCAGTGAATTTGGTTTCATCAAGAACGAGGATGACCCGTGTGTTTATAAGAGGTTTAGTGGGAGCGTGATTACTTTCCTAGTCCTCTACGTCGATGACATCTTGATCATTGGAAATGACATTCCTGAAATGCATGCTGTGAAGGCATGGCTGAGGAAATGTTTCCAGATGAAAGATTTAGGAGAAGCAGCCTATGTATTAGGTGTGAAGATCTACAGGGATAGATCTAAGAGGCTTCTCGGGCTGTGCCAGAGTACTTACATCGATAAGGTCCTGGAGAGATTTCATTTAGAGAATTCTAAACGAGGATATCTTCCAGTCAGACATGGTCTGAATCTTTCGAAGAGTCAGTGTCCACAAACACAGACTGAGAAAGATGAAATGGACAATACGCCTTATGCTTCGGCTATTGGTTCCATTATGTATGCGATGTTGTGTACTCGCCCAGACGTCGCTTACGGGTTAAGCGTGACCAGTCGTTACCAGAGTAATCCAGGTATGGCGCACTGGATTGCAGTCAAGAACATTTTAAAATATCTGCGGAGGACCAAAGATATGTTCTTGATTTATGGTGGTCAGGAAGAACTCAGTATAGAGGGATATACTGACGCTTCGTTCCAGTCGGACCAGGATGATTTCCGATCGCAATCAGGCTATGTTTTTAGCTTGAATGGAGGTGCAGTGGTGTGGAAGAGTTTCAAACAGTCAACTGTTGCTGATTCCACAATAGAAGCCGAGTATGTTGCAGCCTCGGAAGCATCCAAGGAGGCAGTTTGGATTCGTAAGTTCGTGAGAGAACTTGGTGTTGTTCCTTCGAGTGCAGATCCTTTGGTTATCTTCTGTGATAACACTGGAGCAATCGCACAAGCAAAGGAACCACGGTCGCACCAGAAGTCCAAGCACATACAGAGACGGTTTCATTTGATCAGGGAGATCATTGATCGTGGCGAGATCAAAGTTTGCAAGGTACATACAGATGACAATCTGGCAGACCCGCTTACTAAGCCTCTGGCGCAGCAGAAGCATGAGAAGCACTGTAATAATATGGGTTTGAGATTTCTCAACCATTAGATTAAGTGCAAGTGGGAGATTGTTGGGGTATGCCCTTAAGGCTAATGTTTGAGGCCTATGGGAATGTATCTGTATCATGTAATAAACTCTTATGTTTATAAAGGCATGGTTGTTATTCAGTTAGTTACATTGTCTGCTGCAATATATGTTCTTCTGAATAATGTCTCAAAGCTGTTCAGCTAGGCTGACATGCAGTTAAGTCCTTAGTCGAGATATCTTGGTGAACATGTGACAGCCTTGATATGATTGAGACTAATATGTGTTCTAATCTTATAGGATGCTTCGAGCATGGAATAAGATGTAGACTCATGGGTACATGGGATGTACTGGACAGACCCTACTAGGATGTTCAATTGTTTGTCGCAATGTGAATATTCCTTGAGTATGACAAGTGGCACATTTCCTCTGACTTGAGATCACTTGTGTTTTCTAAATGATGATTGTCATTGTTTTGAGGTAGTTCAATATCATTTGAAACATAATGATTATAGACTATCTTGGATGGTGAGCTTGAGTCAGGTTAGGGCACTAGTGATAGACATAGGATTGCCGTCTCCTTGTTTAAGGAGTGTGATGTTCTAAAGGGGCCCCCTGGATGAGATGATTGAGAAAAGAGTATGGCCATACCCAGGTGACAGTGTTCATCTGTTCTAATCATGCTCATCATATTGGAGTTACAAGCTTGACATGCTTGTCCAATAAGAACGTCCAGTGGTAAAGGAAATATGCATGCCTTGTGATTTGATTCACACTTGTGCTGTTTTTGGGTGTAGTCTTGGAAGACTCTTTCCTTTATATCGGGAGACAGTGATGTGTTGCTAGATACCCCTCACTGATCGTGATAATGTGAGTTATCGTTACCGACATTTAAAGGAAACCCTCAGGGTCGCACAATTTGATGATATGGCTTACTTAAGTCAGATCGTATGGACTGTATTGTTCGGATTCAGTTTAAAGGGATTTAATCTCTGATTGTAAGTGAGATCTGGTCTGATCATGTTTGATTGATTAGGGCTTGAGATCGGTAAGCTTCGATCGATAGAATGAATGCTAGATCGGTCAGATCAGAAGCATTAAGAGATCAACGGTCAGATCAAGAACCTTGTGGTTTAATTATGATTTGGACTGGTTGCTTGGCTTGATTAGTTCTTAAACCGAACCAATGTGAACCGGCTCATGAAATGAGCGCATGGTTCAAGGCTTGGCGAGTTGTTCACTTGGCGTGAACATTGGAGCGAACGTGGTGGCTATTTTTAGTAACCATGATCTCCACTTGGAGATAACGCTCACGTTCGAATAGTGCTTACTACTCTCGCCTCTCAAGCGACCTCTTCTCTTGACGCTTTCGTGTGTGGCGACGTCTTGAAGGTTGAGGAGGATTCGGCCAAGAAGTTCATCATCCCTTTCCATTCGATCAAGGACACTTTGTAGCCTTGCTAGCACAAGGAGCAACAAAGAGTTTGCCATCATCCTCTTGTGTGCGAGACTTTGGAGAAGTGGCATTTGCGATTTTTCTTCCAAGGCGCCATCTAGAAATGGCTATGGTATGAATCGTTTTATTCATGCTGATTTTATAAGCTAATCATAATGCATGCAAAGATCATTGAAACCCTTTTTCCGCTGCATCTATATCTCCATATGCGCCTGTAGGGTTTTACCTCCCCTTATTCTAGGGGATCTTTCACAAGCATCAAAAGCCTTAGGCGCCAACTCTCAACCCTCCCTCTCTTTTATAGAAAATCAAGTGACCTTTGGAATTCTACAATAAATTCGTAATTAATCTCTGAATTAATTCATCATTAATTAAAGAATTAAATTTAGAATTAATTATAGAATTAAAGTCTAAATTAAAGTCTCATAATGACCCATTAAAATCTTGAATTAAAGTTTCATAATGGTCATTAATAGCATGACTCTTCAAATTTAGAATTAAATTCGGAATTGAATTCAGAATTAAATTCATCATTAATCTCAGAATTAATTACAAAATTAAATACAGAATCTAATTCCCAGAATTAAATGCAGAATTTAATTCACCATGATGTCCATTGGGCCAGGTAACTTATTGTCATGACCCATTAGGCCTCACGCCCCAACTAGGCTTCACGCCCATTGGGCTTGGAGACCTATTGGTCCATGCTCCAAGCTTAGACTTCGTTTGGCCCATTTGGCCCATTTAGCCTATTGGGCTGATTTGATCCATCTGGCCCAAAAATAAAGTTATCTCCAATAAGTCCCTTCTATCTCCTCAGGCACATTAGCGCTGATAAATTCTCCCAAAGAGATCCGAGTTATCCAATAACTCGATCATTAGGCTGCTCGATCAATACGAGAACCCGAGTTTCAAGTTGTGCGACCCTATGGTTCCTCTGACGTTGGCAGTGATGAACTCTGGTCATCATAAGCAGTGAGTGGCACCTAGCAGTGCATCGCTGCTACCCAAGTCTTCGGAATGGATATCAACATCGATATCCCCATCATCACAACAAGATACCGATGCATTACAGTCTCTTTGCCAAACTGATATCCTATTACATAAAGTGCGTCACCACTTTGTTTTCACCCAATCTCATGGTCATGACTAAATCAAGGTTTCACCTAGGTATGGCTATACACTTTCAGTCATGCAACCATAGGGGGGCCCCATGGATATCAAGCTTCTGTATGAAGGGGCAAATCCTATGTCTGTCCATTGATCTTCTCATATGGGTCGTGGCATACCCAATGACAACAGTTATTACCTCCCTGTTACGGCGAGGTGTTAGGTTGTATCAAAGCTTGTCCCTAACCATATAGAAGAGTCAATGACCTCAAGTCAAGGGATCAATGGATCTTCTATCACTTGTGAGTTTAACTCATGACACCAAGTTAGAGCCTCACAGCAGGTCGGTCTAGTATATCCACCACTGATATACCTATATGTCTGCGTTAGCACCCCATGCCTAATCAGCCCATATACCAGTCTCATATGTACCAGAGCTGTCCCTTATCCACTCAGGTACTCGACTAGGGACACACCGTTTGAGCACAGATACAATCTGCCTCTAGGGACAATATTATCCATGTACATAATCGCAAATGTAAACATAGCATAATAACTACAATGCCAGAATGATATATTAAATATCAAAGTCAAGTAATACAAGATGGACCAACAACGGGTCCAAGGGCATATACACCAACATCATCATAGACCGAACCATGTCCAACAAGGTTCGATTTCTCCTTTCAGACACCCCATTCCATTGAGGTGTTTCAGGAGGAGTGAGTTGGGATAAGATCCCACACTCTCTCAGATAGTTAAAGAACTCACTGCTCAAGTACTCTCCACCACGATCTGATCGAAGAGCCTTAATGGATCTACTAAGCTGGTTCTCTACTTCATGTCTGACCTCCATAAATTTCTGAAAGGATTCAGACTTATGTCTCATCAAGTAGACATAACCATATCTACTGAAGTCATCAGTAAATGTGATGAAGTAGTTGTACCCTCCTCTGGCTTGTTTACTGAATGGCCCACACACATCAGTATGTATGAGATCCAATAAACCTCCTGCCCTCTAACCAATCTTGGTGAAGGGCGCCTTTGTCATCTTCCATAATAAACAAGGTTCACAAGTATCAAATTCCTCTAAGGAACTTAAATCTAACAACCCATTTGCATGGAGTTATTGGATGCGATTCTTGTTTATATGGGCTAATCGACAATGACATAGGAAAGCACCAACTGAACTACTCAGTTTGGTTCTTTTATTATTTATGTTAGAAATAGAGCTATCCATGTCCAAGACATATAAACCATTGCATAAAGTACCCTTCTCATATAACACATTTGCAAATGAAAAAGAAAATAAGTTCTTATTTATTTCAAACTTAAATCCCTTCTTTGCCAAGCAAGGAATGGATACAATGTTCTTAGTAAGTGAAGGTACATAATAGCAATTATCTAGCTCTAACTGAAGTCTAGAAGGCAGGGAGAGAGTCAAAATTCCTACAGCAATGGCAGCAACCTGTGCCCCATTTCCAACTCGTAGGTCAATCTCTCCAAGCCACACCGATCTACTTTTCTTGAGCCCCTGCATATTTGTACAAATATGAGCTCCACATGCGGTATCCAATACCCATGACGTAGAAGTAGAAAAATTAACTTCAGTAACATAAATACCTGAGCATGAAGACGAAGCCTTGCCTCTCTTCTTCTCATTCTGAAGTCGCACCATGTCCTTTATCATGTGAGGTGGTCTTCCACATGAGTAGCACTTGTTATTCCTAACTCTTTCCATCTTTATCTTCAATGTTTTAGTTAAGCCCTTCGGCTCAACACATTGAATGTCTACATAGGAGGGTTGAGCTCAACCAATTCATCAAAGAGCTGCCTCAGATTAGAAATAATCTCAGAGGCATTCTTAGAGTCATATTGCTTTCTTAATTCGGGCGACATGTTAGTTAGCATCAAATTGGCAATCTCCAAAGTATCAGCCTGATGCTTATCATAAGCATCTTTCTTAGCCACTGAGGCTGAGCATGGACGTGGCTCAGGAATTGGCTGCTCAAGGATATAGAGCTTCCTCCTGAGCTTGAGCACATTTCTCATGTTCATATACCAATCCAGTAAGTTGGATCAAACCAACTTATCCCTTTCCAGGGTAGATTGCAGTGACCATCTGCCATTGTTCACAGCCATTGTTCTACAACAACTAACTAATAACAGATTAGTACTACTTTGAATCATTTAAACTATACTTGTTTTAAATGATTATTGCTCCCACTATTTTAATCGGATTGACAACCCACAAAGTCAATCAGGAAATTTAAGATTTCCTAGTGAGATGAGATCCTTATTCCACATGAGGCTTCGAGTCCCATGAGGGTGGGATGAGATGCACAAAGAGACCCATGCTTCTTAAGGTGGGCACACCGACCAGTTGCTCCAAGCAACTCACCTTGTTGAGACAGTCTAGGCATTTCATGTCCAGCGAGGGCTGGATACAGCATGAAACCCTAACCTCTCAACGTTGTCTCTAGAGTTTCTCATGTGCCCAGCACATATGAAAATCTAGTCAAGTCCTTCATAACCATTATGCCCAAGGCTAACAAGTTTCCTTACGAAGGCACGCGCATGTTAAAACTAGACTGGAGAAACCATTGCCACCATGCACTTTCTAAAGATAAGTGGGTGTGTCCCACGAGGGTGGAAAACAGTTCACAACACTACTGATCGATAGCTTAGTGAGGGCTATGCTTTTGAAGGCTACTAGACTTGATATTTTAATTGAGGGTTTTTGTTTAAGGTCTCATTAGTTTTATCTTATGTCCAACAATACAAGCGTGTAATCCTATAGTGATAACATAACGATAAAACATCACAGGCATGCTTTAGCATATACTGAAAATAGGAAAAGAATGATGTGATCATAGTCTATTCAAGACATTGAACCAACCCAGGCCAAAAGGAGGTTCAACTCTTGACCTAGGACTCAAGCCCCCAAAAACTAGACCTAGCCTAGCCGACCATTATGGTCTTCAAGGTTGGCTCCAAGGTCCTTCTCACCATGGTTTAGCTCTCAAACCCTAGAGGTAGTTCATAGGGAAACCCTAGAAGCACCCCCATGGGTTCGCCCAATGCCATGGGCTTCCTTCAAAGGTAAACTGCCATCTTGCAAGGGCCAAGATGGCTAGCTCACAAGCCGTATGGCTCGGCCATGCCCTCTTCCGCCAACATGCAAGCAAGCGCCACCCTAAGTTGAAGCTTGCGCACCAAGCTTCTAGCATGTGCCAATCATCCAAGGATGTATCACCTAATCTTCATCTTAAGCAATTTTACAAAACAAAAGAAAAAGATGGCACGCTGGCCGCACATGGATAGATCACAGGCATGCAAAGGGGCTTGACTTATGACCACAGCATTATGCACAACCAAGGTATTTATTCATGCAATTCTACATGCTCATGAAAAACATAAAATCTGAAATTTTACTTTTTCATAAAACAAGTATCATTTCCTCATCTTTTTATCACAAATCTTTTGGTTATTTGTGATTAGTTTTTCATGATGATTTCATAGATCCTTTCGGCTGGCAATCTTATCAGATCAAGAGACCCAGCTAGTTCGAAGACACAATGCCTATCCTACTTAACAAAACTACATGCGCCTTTGATCTTTAAATCAAGCAAGAAAAATAACTAAATCCAAAAGAGATTGACAAGATGATAGGAACAAGAAACCCTAAATTTTTCCTACTTAGAACATTTCATGCGCCATGTGATCATGCAATTTGCAAAAATTGAGATATGACATGTGAGCATGGAAAGATCTATCCCAATGCAGAGAATATGCTAAGGAGATAATCAGAGAGATAAACATGGGACTAGGGTTTCATCCACCTTAATTTCACAATCAAATCTTGCTACGACAAAGACCTAATTTACTTCATAAAGGGATTATCTCACTTTCGTGCAGACAATCATGTAGGGACCAATCCTCGCTTTCGCGCAAGATCTGTCCCAATGCTAAAGATAAGTAAATCATCAATCAAAGAACTCAAGATCACTTTCGTGCATCCGAATTCTAGGTTGATCATCACAAGTGGAGCTCCAAGGATCACTTTCGTGCATCCGAGTCTCAACACAGGTTCTACCTAGGTTTTTCCAACGTTTCAATCCTCACTTTCGTGCAAGATCTCCATGTTTGACACAATAACTCACACCTAGATCAATATTATTAAATATGACAATTAATCTAATAGAATAGAGCAAATTAGATCTAACCTAAGCAAGGGATCCTAACACGCAATTCTAGGGTTCCAAGTTCTCAAGCAAATCACCTTTCAGTCTCATTGTGAAAACTCTAAAACATGGATAATAACATAGATCTAAGGAAAATTAAAGACAATTCATCACATAAGTAGAATTATCACAACGAAGATTATCATGACAAAAGAAAAGAGTTATCTAATTATTAAAAATCAAAGGGATTAAACCCTATGTCCCAAAATATATCTAAGCTTGCATGGAGAAGAAAATACAATAATTCATAGTTCAGAAAGTCAGAAATCGAAGAAGGGAAGAAGAAAAGTTACAAAACAGGTGCTAAATTACAGCACCGTAATTTGCAGCAAAACTCGATGAACAGTGCTGTCAGCATCAATTTCATCGATTTCTCCTCCGATCGGACTTCAAATGCTCTGAAACATCTGTGGTGTCTTCTTCTCCTCAAAGCAAAGCTTTTCAGAGAAAATCATGGCCTAAGGTGCCCTCTACGCCTCTCGGCGGGAGGCCAAACTCTAGCCGCCTCTCTGGCGATTGCTCTCTAGATACTTGATAAAAGTTCTCACTTTCAGTCCATGCGTCTTCTCTTCTTAAATACGAAGCGGCATCAACTATCGGATTCCAATTTGGAGCTCTAAATCAAAATTTATGGCCCGAACAAATTTCAGCGACGGAAAACTCGCGATTTTTGATTGGAAATTACGGCCGTGTAATACTTTACGGCAGTGCCGTATTTCCATTCTGTGCACCGAAAGTCAAAATTATGGCCCGTAAAATATTTGTCGAAGGTGCCGTAAGATCGGACGAGTTCTCTGGTCTAGATCGCCTGGGAAATACGGTACCGTAAAATGGATTACGGCCGTGCCGTAAAATCAGCAAAGGGTTCTGTTCTGAAAGCGCTGAAAAATACGGCAGTGTAATTCTTTACAGCAGTGCCGTAAAATCACAAAAACTTTTGTTCGGAATATCCTCCAAATTACGGTAGTGTTCTGATTTTATGGTACTGTCTGAAATTACGGTACCGTAATATGGATTACGGCACTGCCGTATTTTGCAGAGTTGCTCCGTTTTGCATGAAATTTCTTGGGTGACCTCCTCTTGAGGATGGTAACTCTTTCATGTGTTTGATTTTTCTTGAAAATGCCTTAAAATAATGCCTTTTTACCTGAAAACCATGAAAAACTAAAATAGAAGTAGACTTTGCAATATTTGATGAATTCAGCATAAAAATAAGCAAAAAGATCCTCAATTTAGCATGAAAAGATACATAGAATGATACAAATTATACTATATATTTTGGTGTCATCAAAATACATAAGGCTCAAACTTTGCTTGTCCTCAAGCAAAAATGAAAACTTGATTAAAAAAATAACCTTTTCATGCTCAATAAATTTCAAAAATACAATCATCAATGAAAAATTCCATCAATTGATTTATAAAACTTCAAGCAAACATATCATTCTTAGAATTCAACCCTCTAGATCCACAATTCAATCAAATAAAACTTCGCAACTTGTATAATAAATAGAATTATCAATCTCATGATTTCACCCAGTTTTCAGTTCTAATCTATCATGCTTTTGTTTACAGGAATTAGGTTTCCAAGATCTTTTTCCATACATGATTTTTTTTTTGTGTATTTTGTTTGTTTTTGTGAAGATGGCATGTACCTACTTAGATACACTTTTTTTATTTTTGACTTCAACTCTTATCTTCGGTACTACTGTCAATTTTACATAGTGCCAAGTAGAGGAGTCTTATTATTTTTCACTCTCATTATTTTTCATGCATAGACTTCAACCCATGTCTTAGGTACCACTATCAATTTTACATAGTGCCAAGTAGGGGAGTCTCTCACTATTTTTATGGATCTTGGATTCTTATTTCCCAACAAATAGCAAAAATAGACTAAACATCTACTAGGTTGATCAATTGATCTCAATTCTTAAATCACACTCATATGCTCATTTTATTTAAAGGAGTAGTTTCTCCTTTAGATCTTATTCATCAAATAACACATCTACCCAAAATTTCATGCATCAACCAATGTCAAATTTAAAAAATAGATATGCATTGAAGAAATAAATCTAACATGATAGGGTTTTTCTCTAATCACAAGTATAAATACTCACATCATCAAGGAAGATATTTTATCAATAGAAATTTTATCAATAAATCATGCCATCATATAGTAGAAAGTAGATCATATGCTTTCATCAATTTTAACAACAAATTTGAATAATATCATCATCAAAACAATGAGTTCCATATATCCATAAAATCATTTTTCAAGAGAAAACCAATAAGTAGTATAAATATGATAAAGTCAAAGATGCACTATAAGAAATAGTCATTAATATGAGAGTGCAAGTGATACTCACAAAATTATATAGATCTTGCTCAATCATTGTCAGGCCAATGCAGCTGGGTCCAAAGATATGCCTTTTGAAAATTTTATGCAAAATTTAAGGTACATAAGGCTCACATAAGGCTCAGATCAAAAATAGTCTTAAAAATAATAATGATAAAAATAATTTTCTCAAGGGAGAATCAGAGATGTAGCTAGAGATCTGAAGAGGATGCCGGTGGAAAGAGTCGAGCAGGCAAGAAGTAGAGGGTGAACAGAAGCTAGCTGAAAAGCTACTGTCAATGATGATGATGCCGACAGTAAATGAGTAATCTCTAGTGGCCTGCTAGAGATCACAGTCCTGGAGGTGAGATCGTCGGCTGGTGGGTGTGAGAGATAGCTCTGCAAAAATAGAAAATCAGTCACTAATAAATATTCTACTGCATAAATAAATAAAATCAATAGAATAATGGGCAGTAGAAGAAGTAAGAATCTGCAAATGGTATAATCCAGTGTCGACGGCTGGAAATAGTGATGTCAGAGGCAGATGCAGTGGTGGCTAGAGGTGGAAGACAGTTGCTCTTGAGATTTCTGAATCTGGATGCAAAATAAGCAATAACTGATAGAAAGCAAACTGTGTAGTTTTTGAATTTTTTATGAAAAGTAGTCATACCGTAGAATAAAATTTAATGATCCAAATATAAAGTGGACAGAACCACGTAATAGAATAAGAGATATTCTTTTCAGACGTGTGAAAATCAAAGGATCAAAATCTATCAAAAATTTAGGGCATCAGCAGAAAGAAGGCTACACAGATTAAAAACTGCAAAAACTGAATAGAAATTAATCAGATTCGAAAAGTTACCATGTGTCCTAGAATGATTAGGGAATATTTTCATGAAAAAAATAATCCACAAGATAGTATGACACACGAACTTCATATTCCAAGTGAAAAATCTGGGTTTCAAGTTGTTTAAACACCTAAAAAAAACTGCAGCAAAAGTGCTAATCAGAATAGTCAGAAAAAAAAACTGCTGCATAAATTAATCATAATCAAAAAGTTGCTATGTGTTTCAGAATAATCCATGAATTCTAAAATTCAAAAAAAAAATATCCAGATGATAAACAAAGATGAGTACATCGTGATGGTGCAAGAGATAAAGATTTTTCCCAACCCAGTTTCTTAAAATCGCAGCTAGAAAACACCTACTCAATAAGTAGAGGGCAGCTTTAAAATACAGTACTGTGAAATGCTTTACGGCAGTGCCGTAAAATACCAAAAACTCTAGGGTGGAAATAGGACCAAAAATACGGTACCGTAAAGTAGATTACGGTAGTGCTGTATTTTGCAAAAAAATTTATTCTCCCTGCAAAACAAAAAGAAAAATTAATCCTAAAAATTAATTAAAATAAAAGCAACTAAACTAAGCAAAAGTGCTTGGGTTGCCTCCCAAGAAGCGCTAATTTTAGGTCCATAACTTGACCAAAACTCAAACATCATGGTGAAGCAGGTGAATCAGTTCCAAAGTAAAGAGCAAATAATTTTCTGCATTTCCTTTGTCCTAAAAGTTTAGCCACTAATCCAAAAATCCAGAAATTCATATAAATCACAATCAAAGTGGCTTTCTTAAATATGCAGAAATTAAAATCATACTTCTCAAATCCACTCAAAGAAATCTTTATGATCTTCCTATGTTTATCAAAAAGCAAAATCATGAGTCCTTTCTTCAGATTAATATTTTCAATAGCAATAAGAAAAAGACTTTGATCAAAAGAATCAAGTAGTGGATCATCAAAATAATTTTTATGTCTTTCATTAGATTCCTCAATAAAACATAATTTTTCAAATAAACCACAAGATTCAACAGTAGACAAGGGCAACATATCAACATAGTGAGATTCATCAATTTTCACAATATTCAAATCATCTAAAGGTTCTTCATGCACTTCATCAAACAATTTATCAATTTCAAAATCATCATTAAAGTCAAGATGAGACTCTTCAAAATTAATTTTCTCATGTTTCCCCACAAATAATTTATCATCAGAAGAGTCAAAATCAAAATCATATGAAAAAGAAGTAATAGAATCAGAGTTAACCACAAGAGATTTATCATTAATTTCAAAAATGTCACCAAAATCACAGCGGGGCTTATCAATGTCTGTAATTTTTAATCCTTTATCAAACTCATCAGATTCAACCATAAATGATACAATATCAAAAGAGTCAATTTCATCAAAAGAGGGTTTTTCAATTTTAATTTCCCCAATCTTTTCCACAATTAAATTATCAGAAGAAACAATTTTACAATCATCAAAATCAGAGTGAGATTCATGAATATTCACATAAGGCTCAATCTCAAACAATCATGATCACAGGGGGAATTTTCTAAATCAAGTTTTTCAGTATCAAACTCAAATAACCATGCTTGTTGTGTAATCTGGGTTTCTAGCAATTCAGTATTAGCAGTCAAAGATTCTTCGTGATAAGAAATTTGATTAACAGAACCCTTAAGATCATCAAGATGCTTACTTTGATTTGCGAGCAATTGGTCTAAAAATTGATTTTGTTTAGCAAAAAAATTTTCTCGATCAGCCATGAATTTTTTACACATGGATTTTAGGCTAGATATTTCAGTATCCTCAAAGCATGGCACAGAAACATGATCAGAGCAATCATCATAAAAAGAAGTTTGATTTTCCCAACTAGAATCATAATGATCATCTTGATAGCACGGTGAATTAGAATTTGCATGATATCTAAATTGAGATTCATAAGCATAATGATCAGACGACTTACAAATATTATATGTAACAGAATAAGAGTGTAATTTAGCTAATTCTGCAATAGACATCTGGGAATAATCATTATGCTCACCTTGTTGCATGTATACCTGACCTCTTTCAGAAGCCCATGAATTTTGATAAAAAGACATATCTTTAAATCTATCAAAAAGATAATCCAACATCAATCAAATAAGATTTTTTTTTTCAGAATATATAAAGACAAGAAAAAAAAACAAGCAAATAAAAATTTTAGAAATCACAGTTCTGCCACAACTGTGAATATCCAAAACCTGCAAAAACAAAAAAATAAAAGTTAAACCTTGCAGGAGTCCCCTTCAAGGGGGGAGCGCAAGCGGATAAAACCCCTTTCGAGAGGGGGGCGCAAAACCCTAATACATGCACATAGAACACTATTGCATGGGCGGAAATTAGGGCATCAAGAATCGGTTGCATGATATATATGATCAACTATGAAAAACCAATTGCAAATATCAAGAAGAATCATACCATCGCCATTCGTTGGATGATGTGTTGGAATCAAAGACCGAAAGGGATCTTCTCCCTAGTCGACGCACACACGATGAGGAATGGCTTCTCCTTGTCGTCTTTGTGCTAGCAAAGCTTCAAGGGTCCTTTGCGCGTGGAGGAGATGAGATCCTTTGGGCTTGGCGAAGAAGAACTTCCTCTACACTCGTCGAGAGCTTTGTCACACGAGAAGAGAGAAAAATCGTCCAAAGTGATGAGAGGTGATTGAGCGAACGTTGTAATCAACGTGGAGGCGTTGCTATCCAAAAATAGCAACCCATTACTCTCAACGGTTATGCGTTCACATGAAGTGAACCGTAACTCCTTCACCCCATTCGAATCTTTGAACCAAGCGCTCACAAGATGAGCCGGTTCAAATGACTTTGGTCCAAGACCAAATCAGCTCAAGCAATGGTCGATCTTATTGAACCTCAGGCTCAAGATCACTGTTGATCTCAAGATGCTCCTGATCTCACCGATCTAGCATCAAATCTCTCGATCGAAGCTTACCGATCTCAAGCCCTAATCAATCAAACATGATCAGACCAGATCTCACTTACAATCAGAGTTTAAAACCCCTTTAAACTGAACCTAAACAATTCAGTCCACACGATCTGACTTAAGTAAGCCATATCATCAAATTGTGCGACCCTAAGGGTTTCCTATACCTGTCGGTAATGATAACTCACGTTATCACGATCAGTGAGGGGTATCTAGCAACACATCACTGTCTCCCGATAGAAAGGAAAGAGTCTTCCAAGACTTCACCCAAACCACAGCACAAGTGTGACTCTAACTCACAAGGCATGCATCTTTCCTTTGCCACTGGATGTTCTTATTGGACAAGCGTGTCAAGCTTGTAGCTCCAATATGATAAGCATGATTAGATCAGATGAACACAGTCACCTGGGTATGGCCATACACTTTCTTAATCATCTCATCCAGGGGGCCCCTGTAGAACATCACACTCCTTAAACAAGGAGATGGCAATCCTATGTCTATCACTAGTGCCCTAACCTGATTCAAGCTCACCATCCAAGATAGTCTATAATCATTGTCTTTCAAATGATATTGAACTACCTCAAAACAATGACAATCATCATTTAGAAACACAAGTGATCTCAAGTCAGAGGAAATGTGCCACTTGTTGCAATCAAGGAATATTCACATTGTGACAAACAACTGAATATCCTAGTAGGGTCTGTCCAGTACATCCAATGTACCCATGAGTCTACACCTTATTCCATGCTCGAAGCATCCTATAAGATTAGAACACATATTAGTCTCAATCATATCAAGGCTGTCTCATGTTCACCAAGATATCTCGACTAAGGACATAAAGCTTGTCAGCCTAGCTGAACAGCTTTGAGACATTATTCAGAAGTACACTTATTACAGCAGACAAGGTAACAAACTGAATAACAACCATGCCTTTATAAACAGAAGAGTTTATTACATGATACTGTTACAATCCCAAGGCCTCAAACATTAGCCTAAGGGCATACCCCAACAATCTCCCACTTGCGCTTAATCTAATGGTTGAGAAATCTCAAACCCATATTATTACAGTGCTTCTCATGCTTCTGCTGTGCCAGAGGCTTGGTAAGCGGGTCTGCCAGATTGTCATCTGTATGAACCTTGCATATTTTGATCTCGCCACGTTCAATGATCTCCCGGATCAAATGAAACCGTCTCTGTATGTGCTTGGACTTCTGGTGCGACCGTGGTTCCTTTGCTTGTGCGATTGCTCCAGTGTTATCACAGAAGATAACCAAAGGATCTGCACTCGAAGGAATGACACCAAGTTCCCGTAAGAACTTACGAATCCAGACTGCCTCCTTGGATGCTTCCGAGGCTGCAACATACTCGGCTTCTGTTGTGGAATCAGCAACAGTTGACTGTTTGAAACTCTTCCACACCACTGCTCCACCATTCAAGCTAAAAACATAGCCTGATTCCGATCGGAAATCATCCTGGTCCGACTGGAACGAAGCGTCAGTATATCCTTCAATACTGAGTTCTTCCTGACCACCATATATCAAGAACATATCTTTGGTCCTCCGCAGATATTTTAAAATGTTCTTGACTGCAATCTAGTGCGCCATACCTGGATTACTTTGGAACCGACTGGTCACGCTTAACCCGTAAGCGACGTCTGGGCGAGTACACAACATCGCATACATAATGGATCCAATAGCCGAAGCATAAGGCGTATTGTCCATTTCATCTTTCTCAGTCTGTGTTTGCGGACACTGACTCTTCGAAAGATTCAGACCATGTCTGACTGGAAGATATCCTCATTTAGAATTCTCTAAATGAAATCTCTCCAGGACTTTATCGATGTAAGTACTCTGGCACAACCCGAGAAGCCTCTTAGATCTATCCCTGTAGATCTTCACACCTAATACATAGGCTGCTTCTCCTAGATCTTTCATCTGGAAACATTTCCTTAGCCATGCCTTAACCGCATGCATTTCAGGAATGTCATTTCCAATGATCAAGATATCATCGACGTAGAGGACTAGGAATGTAATTACGCTCCCACTAAACCTCTTATATACACACAGGTCATCCTCGTTCTTGATGAAACCAAATTCAGTAACTGATTCATCAAAACGAATATTCCAGCTTCTTGATGCTTGTTTAAGTCCATAAATAGACTTTTTTAACTTGCATATTTTATGACGATCTGATGGATTAGTGAAACCCTCAGGTTGTGTCAGATACACATCCTCGTCCAGATTTCCATTAAGGAAAGCTGTCTTCACATCCATCTGCCAGATCTCATAATCATAATATGCAGCTATCGCGAAAAGAATCCGAATAGACTTAAACATGGCCACAGGTGAGAAAGTTTCATCATAATCTATCCCGTAGATTTGTTTGAAACCTTTCGCAACTAGCCTGCCTTTATAGGTAACCACGTTACCATCCATGTCAATCTTCTTCTTGAAGATCCATTTACAGCCTATAGGGATTACTCCCGGAGGCGGATCAACCAAATCCCAGACTTGGTTATCTGACATGGAGTCCATCTCGGCTCGCATAGCTTCAAGCCATCTAGCTGACTCCGGTCCACTGACCGCATCCGCATAAGTGAGGGGTTCATCATTATCAATGATGTAGACTCCATCATAGCGCTCAGGCTGTCGACGGATCCTTCCCGATCTTCGCGGTTCCCGTGATATCTGAGCCTCAGGTTGTTCAGTAACCTGATCTACCGGCTCAGGCTCATCCAACTGTGCTTGACTACTTTGCCCTTCCTCTGGATTCTCATCCAGCTTTATTTCTCTCCCACTGGCCTCTTGCAGAAGAAACTCCTTCTCAAGAAATATGGCCGTCCGAGCAACAAATACTTTGTTCTCCTTGGGATCGTAGAAATAATAACCCTTAGTTTCCTTAGGGTAACCGACAAAGATGTATTTCTCAGATCTGCTCTCCAGTTTCCCAGAGGCGAGCTTTTTGACATAAGCCTCGCAACCCCAGATCCTGATAAATGTCAAACTTGGCTGTTTCCCATACCATAACTCGTATGGCGTCTTTGAAACTGCCTTGGATGGCACTCGGTTTAGTACCTTTGCAGCTGTTTCCAGTGCAAAACCCCAAAAGGAGTATGGAAGAGTAGCCTGACTCATCATAGAACGAACCATATCAAGTAACGTTCTATTTCTCCTCTCAGACACACCATTCCATTGTGGTGTTCCTGGCGGAGTGAGCTGTGAGATAATCCCACACTCTTTCAGATAGTCAGTAAACGCATGACTTAGGTATTCTCCACCTCGATCTGAGCGAAGTGTCTTGATATTTTGGCCTAGCTGATTTTGTACTTCATTCTTGAACTCTTTGAACTTGTCAAAAGATTCACTTTTATGTCTCATCAGATAGACATAACCATACCTACTGAAATCATCAGTAAAGGTAATGAAGTACTGATAGCCACCTCTGGCATGTTTACTAAATGGCCCACACACATCACTGTGTATAAGGTCAAGTAAACCTGAAGCCCTTTGACCTTTGTGAGGAAAAGGTGACTTCGTCATTTTACCCATTAAACAAGCCTTGCATGTATCAATCTCCACATAGGAGAATGATCCCAGCAGTCCATAATCATGCAACCGCTTAATGCGCTTCTCGTTTATATGGCCTAAACGACTATGCCATAGCAAGGTGCTGTCATCAGCATACTTGGCTTTCTTATTATCAATGTTTTGTATTGAATGTTCCGTGTCCAACATGAACAACCCATTGTTAATTGAACCAGTAGCATACACAATATTATCTAGAGAAAGTACACACTTTGAAATCTTGCATTCAAAGGAAAAACCCTTCCTGACAAGAGCAGGAATGGAGATAATATTCTTGGTAATACTGGGTACAAAATAACAATTGTTTAATTGTAAAACAATGCCAGATGGTAAAGAAATGAAATAGTCTCCTACAGCAACAGCAGCAACCCGTGCCCCGTTTCCAACGCGTAGGTCTACCTCATGCTGTCCCACCTGTCTTCTTCTTCTGAGTTCCTGTACATTTGAACAAATGTGAACTCCACATGCAGTGTCCAACACCCATGAAATAGAAGAAGATGAAACTGAAAAGAACCCCTAACTCATGGGGGGGGGGAAACCCTAGAACATGCGCCTCTAGCAAGCATGGCGGAAAAAGGGTTTCTCAAGGATCGTATATGAAAAACCATATGATCAACTTGAATGAGTTTAGATCTATACCATAGCCATAGAGATGGAGGTCGGCTTGGAAGCAAGAGAGCAAAATAGATCCCCTCCAAATGGCGCGCACACAAGAAGAAGTTGGCTACTCCCTTCACGCCTTTGTGCTAGCAAAAGCTTCAAGGGGTCTTGATCGTTTGAAGGAGAATCCTTGGAGTCTTTGCTTGGCCGAATTCCACCTCTCCACTCTCGGCGATAATGCTCTCTCAAGCACACTTTCTTCGCCAAAGTGAGAAGCCTTCAAGCAAAAAGCGTTTTGGCATTTTTTTCATCAAGTCACCATGATGACTTTCCATAAATGGAATGTCATGAAGGAGAGCTTTCGAAACCGATCAAAACAAAACGCTTATGCTTTGAACCAAGCGTTCACACATGTGAACCGGTTCAAGCTTAATCGATCTAATTGATTTTGGTTCAATAAACCAAATCAAATCAGCCCAAGCATTGGTCCAAATCAAAATAAACCCAAGGTTTAAGATCTGACCGTTCATCCTTTTGATGCTTCTGATCTCATCGATCTAGCATCAACTCTCTCGATCGAAGCTTACCGATCTAGAGCCCTAATCAATCAAACATGATCAGACCAGATCTCACTTACAATCAGAGGTTAAACTCCTCTAAACTGAACCCAAACAATTCAGTCCATACGATCTGACTTGAGTAAGCCATATCATCAAATTGTGCGACCCTAAGGGCTTCCTTTAAATGTCGGTAACGATAACTTTCGTTATCACGATCAGTGAGAGGTATCTAGCAACACATCACTGTCTCTCGATATAAAGGAAATAGTCTTCCAAGACTACACCCAAACCATGGCACAAGTGTGAATCAAACTCACAAGGCATACATGTTTCCTTTGCCACTGGATGTTCACATTGGACAAGCATGTCAAGCTTGTAACTCCAACATGATGAGCATGATTAGATCAGATGAACATAGTCATCTGGGTATGGCCATACACTTTCTCAATCATCTCATATAGGGGGGCCCTTTAGAACATCACACTCCTTAAACAAGGAGACGGCAATCCTTTGTCTATCACTAGTGCCCTAACCTGATTCAAGCTCACCATCCAAAATAGTCTATAATCATTATGTTTCAAATGATATTGAACTACCTCAAGACAATGACAATCATCATTTAGAAACACAAGTGATCTCAAGTCAGAGGACATGTGCCACTTAGTGCTTACAAGGATCATTCACATTGTGACAAGCAATGGAATATCCCAGTAGGGTCTGTCTAGTACATCCAATGTACCCATGAGTCTACATCTTATTCCATGCTCGAAGCATCCTATAAGATTAGCACACATATTAGTCTCAATCATATCAAGGCTGTCTCATGTTCACCAAGATATCTCGACTAAGGACATATAGCCTGTCAGCCTAGCTGAACAGCTTTGAGACATTATTCAGAAGTACACTTATTACAGCAGACAAGGTAACAACCAGAATAATAACCATGCCTTTATAAACACAACAGTTTATTACATGATACTATTACAATCCCAAGGCCTCAAACATTAGCCTTAAGGGCATACCCCAACAATCTCCCACTTGCACTTAATCTAATGGTTGAGTAATCTCAAACCCATATTATTACAGTGCTTCTCATGCTTCTGCTGCGCCAGAGGCTTGGTAAGCGGGTCTGCCAGATTGTCATCTGTATGAACCTTGCATATTTTGATCTCGCCACGATCAATGATCTCCCGGATCAAGTGAAACCGTCTCTGTATGTGCTTGGACTTCTGGTGCGACCGTGGTTCCTTTGCTTGTGCTATTGCTCCAGTGTTATCACAGAAGATAACCAAAGGATCTGCACTCGAAGGAACGACACCAAGTTCTCTCACGAACTTACGAATCCACACTGCCTCCTTGGATGCTTCCGAGGCTGCAACATACTCGGCTTCTGTTGTGGAATCAGCAACAGTTGACTATTTGAAACTCTTCCACACCACTGCTCCACCATTCAAGCTAAAAACATAGCCTGATTGCGATCGGAAATCATCCTGGTCCGACTGGAACGAAGCGTCAGTATATCCCTCTATACTGAGTTCTTCCTGACCACCATATATCAAGAACATATCTTTGGTCCTCCGCAGATATTTTAAGATGTTCTTGACTGCAATCCAGTGCGCCAAACCTGGATTACTTTGGAATCGACTGGTTACGCTTAACCCGTAAGCGACGTCTGGGCGAGTACACAACATCGCATACATAATGGACCCAATAGCCGAAGCATAAGGCGTATTGTCCATTTCATCTTTCTCAGTCTGTGTTTGTGGACACTGACTCTTCGAAAGATTCAGACCATGTCTGACTGGAAGATATCCACGTTTAGAATTCTCTAAATGGAATCTCTCCAGGACCTTATCGATGTAAGTACTCTGGCACAGCCCGAGAAGCCTCTTAGATCTATCTCGGTAGATCTTCACACCTAACACATAGGCTGCTTCTCCTAAATCTTTCATCTGGAAACATTTTCCTAACCATGCTTTAACAGCATGCAGTTCAGGAATATCATTTCCAATGATTAAGATATCATCGACGTAGAGGATTAAGAATGTAATCACGCTCCCACTAAACCTCTTATATACACACGGGTCGTCTTCATTCTTGATGAAACCAAACTCAGAGATTGATTCATCAAAACGAATATTCCAGCTTCTAGATGCTTGTTTCAGTCCATAAATGGACTTCTTTAACTTGCATATTTTATGACGATCTGATGGATTAGTGAAACCCTCAGGTTGTGTCATATACACATCCTCATCCAGATTTCCATTAAGGAAAGCTGTTTTCACATCCATCTGCCAGATCTCATAATCGTAATATGCTGCTATCGCGAAAAGAATCCGAATAGACTTAAACATGGCTACAGGTGAGAAAGTTTCATCATAATCTATCCCGTAGATTTGTTTGAAACCTTTCGCAACTAGCCTGCCTTTATAGGTAACCACGTTACCATCCATGTCAATCTTCTTCTTGAAGATCCATTTACAGCCTATAGGGATTACTCCCGGAGGCGGATCAACCAAATCCCAGACTTGGTTATCTGACATGGAGTCCATTTCGGCTCGCATAGCTTCAAGCCATCTAGCTGACTCCGGTCCACTGACCGCATCCGCATAAGTGAGGGGTTCATCATTATCAATGATGTAGACTCCGTCATAGCGCTCAGGCTGACGACGGATCCTTCCCGATCTTCGCGGTTCCCGTGTTATCTGAGCCTCAGGTTGTTCAATAACCTGTTCAACTGGCTCAGGCTCATCCAACTGTGCTTGACTACTTTGTCCTTCCTCTGGATTCTCATCCAGCTTTATTTCTCTCCCACTGGCCTCTTGCAGAAGAAATTCCCTCTCAAGAAATATAGCCGTCCGAGCAACAAAAACCTTGTTCTCTTTGGGATCGAAGAAATAATAACCCTTAGTTTCCTTAGGGTAACCGACAAAGATACATTTCTCAGATCTGCTCTCCAGTTTCCCAGAGGCGAGCTTTTTGACATAAGCTTCGCAACCCCAGATCCTGATAAATGTCAAGCTAGGCTGTTTCCCATATCATAACTCATATGGCGTCTTTGAAACTGCCTTGGATGGCACTCGGTTTAGTACCTTTGCAGCTGTTTCCAGTGCAAAACCCCAAAAGGAATATGGAAGAGTAGCCTGACTCATCATAGAACGAACCATATCAAGTAACGTTCTATTTCTCCTTTCGGACACACCATTCCATTGTGGTGTTCCTGGCGGAGTGAGCTGTGAGATAATCCCACACTCCTTTAGATAGTCAGTAAATGCATGACTCAGGTATTCACCACCTCGATCAGAACGAAGTGTCTTGATATTACGGCCTAACTGATTTTGTACTTCATTCTTGAACTCTTTGAACTTGTCAAAAGATTCACTTTTATGTCTCATTAAATAGACATACCCATACCTACTGAAATCATCAGTAAAGGTAATGAAGTACTGATAGCCACCTTTGGCATGTTTACTAAATGGCCCACACACATCACTGTGTATGAGGTCAAGTAAACCTGAAGCCCTTTGACCTTTGTTAGGAAAAGGAGACTTCGTCATTTTACCCATCAAACAAGCTTTGCATGTATCAATCTCCTCATAGGAGAATGATCCCAGCAGTCCATGATCATGCAACCGCTTAATGCGCTTCTCGTTTATATGGCCTAAACGACTATGCCATAATAAGGTGCTGTTATCAGCATACTTGGCTTTCTTATTATCAATGTTTTGTATAGAATTTTCCATGTCCAACATGAATAACCCATTGTTAATTGAACCAGTCGCATACACAATATTATCATAAGTTAAAACACACTTTGAAATCTTGCATTCAAAGGCAAATCCTTTCCTGACAAGAGCAGGAATAGAGATAATATTCTTGGTAATAGTGGGTACAAAATAACAATTGTTTAATTCTAATACAATGCCAGATGGTAAAGAAATGAAATAGTCTCCTACAGCAACAGCAGCAACCCGTGCCCCGTTTCCAACGCGTAGGTCTACCTCATGCTGTCCCACCTGCCTTCTTCTCCTGAGTTCCTGTACATTTGAACAAATGTGAACTCCACATGCTGTGTCCAACACCCATGAAATGGAAGAAGAAGATAACATGACCTCAGTCACATATATACCTGAGCCAGAAGCGATGCTTCCCCTCTTATCTCCTTGGAGCGCTTTACAGTCCTTTTTCCAGTGACCCAGCTGGCCACAGTGGAAACACCTGTTGTCCTTCGACCGCTTCACCTTCTGTTTCAGTGCCTTGCTGTAGTTCTTGACAGGGGCCTTGCCCTTCTTCCCCTTCTTCTTGTTCCTTGAAGGAACCATTAAGACAGAGGTTGAAGGCTTTCCCTTCAGAGTTTCCTCAGTAGTCAAGAGCATATTCAGCAGCTCTGCCGGCGTACAATCGATTTTGTTCATATTAAAGTTAATAATGAACGCATCGAAAGAGGGCGGAAGAGACTGCAGAATAATATCTACAGCAAGCTCCTGGTTGATGGTATGCCCCAGTTTCTCCAGAGCCTCCTTGTGCCCAATCATCTTGAGCACGTGAGCTCCCACTGGGCTCCCCTCAGCCAGTTTGCTCTGAAAGAAGAGCTTCGTCAGATTATAGCGTTCTGTCCTCGCCTGTGCAGCATACAGCATCTTGAGGTTCGCTATAATCTCTATAGCCGACATATCCTCATGCTGACGCTGCAGCGGTGGCGTCATAGACGCTAGCATCAGGCAAGCGACATCAATGCTATCATTGACGTGCTTTTCATAGGCATCCCGAACCGCCCTTGCGGCGTTCGGAGCGGGCTGCGGCGGTATTGCCGTCTCGAGGACATACAGTTTCCTCTCTGCCTTAAGAACGATCTTAAGGTGTCCAAACCAGTCAGAGAAGTTCGGCCCAGCAAACTTCTCCCTTTCCAGTAGGGATCGCACATTGAAGCTCATGGTGTTCGTTGCTGCAGTTATCTACAACAATGCAAGAACAGCAAGGTTAGTATCAATGTTCAGAATCAATCCAGGACTTAAGAAAGATTCTTTTCTCACTATTTTGTCTGACTGAAAAATCCAGTAAACAGTCCGAAAGAGTAATACTCTTTTAGTGAGATGGGATCCAGATTTCATACTTGGTCTCCGCGTCCCGCTCAGGCGAGATAAGATGCACAGAGATGACAAACATTAATTTCTGGTAGGCTGTCCCAGCCAATCGCCAACCCGTGCGATTCCCCTTCATCTGGGCAATCCAGCAGACTGTGCCAACTGAGTTGGTACAACACAGTCTCTGATCCCACAGATGGCTGCCTCCATGTGCTACCATATGCGCCACATATGTAGCCTACATGGTCAAGCTGACCTGACCTACTCCCTGGACCACCACGTGCTATGCTGAGCAACGAGAAGGGATAAATCCCTACTCTGTAACACGCAGGTGAAATCCAGCACCGTCTGAAGATAGATGGACGTGCCCACTGAGTGGGTTCAACACGGCTCCAACGATAGTCAGAACAGTGAGGTTTCGCATCAGAAGGCTTACGAGCTTGATATGTTAGCGTTGGATTTTAACGGTCTTTTATCTTCTTTACTATCATGCAATTCCTATGGTGATAGCAGAAGATAAACTCATGCTGTTCTAATGTATATAAGCAATAAATAGAAAGCATGATCTTATGTGGTAAAAGCCCATGAACCCTAGTAAGACCTTAATTTTACTTAAGTCTTCACTTGAGCTCCTTAGCATCTCATCTGGTCCAACCCATGGCCCTAGCGCCAAGAGCACCTCAGGTGCGCCACCAGGTGAATACTCCTTTTGGATGTGTGCTTTTATGTTCTTGTCTAGTCAAAATACATTTTGCTCTATCTAGACAAGCTTTGACTCGCAGGTCAAATACATATTATAAATTAAATGAAAAAGTGATTCGCAGATCACAATAATATTAACTTATAATTTACCAGGCACGCAGGCCCCAGCACAGCACACAATAGGGCAACCCACATAAGACTAAATAAACAAGCATATGGTATCATTCATCATGTGATCCAATCATGAAATTAAGTTTTGAAAAACCCCATAGGTATCAATTTTAATTTCCTTATGTGCTCCACAACCTTACAATGGTCCATTGATAGGGATCCACTCATCCATCTGGTCAGATCCTCTGCCCTTGCATGCACCGAGTCCTAACTGACCCGAGTTGACCTAATGGTCAACCATGCATGCGCCAAGGGCTGAACCACCCTCATGAGTTTTGGCAAGCGGGTGTGACCCCGGGCCTAACTCATGTGTGTTCAGTAGTTGTCTCAACCAGACCTCGCTACACACCTAAGATGCAATCAACCTATGGCCACCTTGTGCTTGCGCACAGGTGCCATCTGGTCGATCCATCTAGGCTGTCAGATGGTCTGATCAGACTTTGGATCTAACATAGTAGATGCTTTCAACCCCATCAACCCATCTAAGGATTTATAGTAGGGGCACCTTAGATCTAAGCATGCGCGCAAGATGTAAGTTTTATAAAAACATTTAGAACATGCGCAAACATAACAAACAACATGCTTCACTTGAGAACATAAGATATATGTCATATCTAGCATGTTGATAACCCTTAGATCTAAGGGGGTCCCCTTCAAGGGGGAGCGCAAACATTAGGGAGTCCCCTTCAAGGGGGAGCGCAAACTGCATGTAACCATGATACAAGCGCAAACTTCATGTAACCATGATACAAGCGCAAACTTCATGTAACCATGATACAAGCGCAAACTTCATGTAAATAAAGCATGCATCAAGTAAGCGCAACATGTATGGATCACAAACATTTCAAAGCAATCATATAGATCATATCGAAAACCTTGCCTCTGATACCAATTGAAAAGAACCCCTAACTCATGGGGGGGGGGGGGGAAACCCTAGAACATGCGCCTCTAGCAAGCATGGCGGAAAAAGGGTTTCTCAAGGATCGCATATGAAAAACCATATGATCAACTTGAATGAGTTTAGATCTATACCATAGCCATAGAGATGGAGGTCGGCTTGGAAGCAAGAGAGCAAAATAGATCCCCTCCAAATGGCGCGCACACAAGAAGAAGTTGGCTACTCCCTTCACGCCTTTGTGCTAGCAAAAGCTTCAAGGGGTCTTGATCGTTTGAAGGAGAATCCTTGGAGTCTTTGCTTGGCCGAATTCCACCTCTCCACTCTCGGCGATAATGCTCCCTCAAGCACACTTTCTTCGCCAAAGTGAGAAGCCTTCAAGCAAAAAGCGTTTTGGCGTTTTTTTCATCAAGTCACCATGATGACTTTCCATAAATGGAATGTCATGAAGGAGAGCTTTCGAAACCGATCAAAACAAAACGCTTATGCTTTGAACCAAGCGTTCACACATGTGAACCGGTTCAAGCTTAATCGATCTAATTGATTTTGGTTCAATAAACCAAATCAAATCAGCCCAAGCATTGGTCCAAATCAAAATAAACCCAAGGTTTAAGATCTGACCGTTCATCCTTTTGATGCTTCTGATCTCATCGATCTAGCATCAACTCTCTCGATCGAAGCTTACCGATCTAGAGCCCTAATCAATCAAACATGATCAGACCAGATCTCACTTACAATCAGAGGTTAAACTCCTCTAAACTGAACCCAAACAATTCAGTCCATACGATCTGACTTGAGTAAGCCATATCATCAAATTGTGCGACCCTAAGGGCTTCCTTTAAATGTCGGTAACGATAACTTTCGTTATCACGATCAGTGAGAGGTATCTAGCAACACATCACTGTCTCTCGATATAAAGGAAATAGTCTTCCAAGACTACACCCAAACCATGGCACAAGTGTGAATCAAACTCACAAGGCATACATGTTTCCTTTGCCACTGGATGTTCCATCCAAAATAGTCTATAATCATTATGTTTCAAATGATATTGAACTACCTCAAGACAATGACAATCATCATTTAGAAACACAAGTGATCTCAAGTCAGAGGACATGTGCCACTTAGTGCTTACAAGGATCATTCACATTGTGACAAGCAATGGAATATCCCAGTAGGGTCTGTCTAGTACATCCAATGTACCCATGAGTCTACATCTTATTCCATGCTCGAAGCATCCTATAAGATTAGCACACATATTAGTCTCAATCATATCAAGGCTGTCTCATGTTCACCAAGATATCTCGACTAAGGACATATAGCCTGTCAGCCTAGCTGAACAGCTTTGAGACATTATTCAGAAGTACACTTATTACAGCAGACAAGGTAACAACCTGAATAATAACCATGCCTTTATAAACACAACAGTTTATTACATGATACTATTACAATCCCAAGGCCTCAAACATTAGCCTTAAGGGCATACCCCAACAGAAACCATGACTTCCGTCACGTAAATACCTGAGCCAGAAGCGATGCTTCCCCTCTTGTCTCCTTGGAGCGCTTTACAGTCCTTTTTCCAGTGACCCAGCTGGCCACAGTGGAAACACCTGTATTCCTTGGACCGCTTAACCTTTTGCTTCAGAGCCTTGTTGTAGTTCTTGACAGGGGCCTTGCCCTTCTTCCCCTTCTTCTTGTTCCTTGAAGGAACCATTAAGACAGAGGTCGAAGGCTTACCCTTCAGAGTTTCCTCAGTAGTCAAGAGCATATTCAGCAGCTCTGCCGGAGTACAATCGATTTTGTTCATATTAGAGTTAATGATGAACGCATCGAAAGAGGGCGGAAGAGACTGCAGAATAATGTCTACAGCAAGCTCCTGGTTAATGGTATGCCCCAGTTTCTCCAGAGCCTCCTTGTGCCCAATCATCTTGAGCACGTGAGCTCCCACTGGGCTCCCTTCAGCCAGTTTGCTCTGAAAGAACAGCTTCGTCAGATTATAGCGTTCTGTCCTCGCCTGTGCAGCATATAGCATCTTGAGGTTCGCTATAATTTCTATAGCCGACATATCCTCATGCTGACGCTGCAGCGGTGGCGTCATAGACGCTAGCATCAGGCAAGCGACATCAATGCTATCATTGACGTGCTTTTCATAGGCATCCCGAACCGCCCTTGCGGCGTTCGGAGCGGGTTGCGGCGGTATCGCCGTCTCGAGGACATACAGTTTCCTCTCTGCCTTAAGAACGATCTTAAGGTGTCCAAACCAGTCAGAGAAGTTCGGCCCAGCAAACTTCTCCCTTTCCAGTAGGGATCGCACATTGAAGCTCATGGTGTTCGTTGCTGCAGGAATCTACAACGATGCAAGAACAACAAGGTCAGTATCAATGTCAAGAATCAATCAGGACTTAAGAAAGATTCTTTTTCTCACTATTTTATCTGGCTAAAAAATCCAGCAAAACAGCTCGAAAGAGTAGAACTCTTTTAGTGAGATGGGATCCAGATTTCATACTTGGTCTCCGCGTCCCGCTCAGGCGAGATAAGATGCACAGAGAGTACAAGCACTAATTTCTGGTAGGCTGTCCCAGCCAATCGCCAACCCGTGCGATTCCCCTTCATCTGGGCAATCCAGCCGACTGTGCCAACTGAGTTGGTACAACACAATCTCTGACCCCACAGATGGCTGCCTCCATGTGCTACCATATGCGCCACATATGTAGCCTACATGGTCAAGCTGACCCGACCTACTCCCTGGACCACCACGTGCTATGCTGAGCAACGAGAAGGGATAAAACCCTACTCTGTAACACGCAGGTGTAATCACACACCGTCTGAAGATAGATGGACGTGCCCACTGAGTGGGTACAACACGGCTCCAACGATAGTCAGAACAGTGAGGTTTCGCGTCAGAAGGCTTACGAGCTTGATATTTTAGCGTTGGATTTTAACGGTCTTTTATCTTCCTCACTATCATGCAATCCTATGGTGATAGCAGAAGATAAATTAAAACATGCTGTTCTACTTATAAAGCAATAAAAGAAAGCATGAATCTTATGTGGTAAAAGCCCATAGCCTAAGTAAGACCTTAACCTAACTTAAGTCTTGACTTGCTTTTCATCATGGGGCTTTTTGCTGCTCATCTGGCCCAAACCAGGGCCCAAGCGCCATCTGCAGATCTGGTGTGCCCACCAGGAATATGCGCCAGGTCCTAGGGTCGAACCCTAGACCTCCCACCTAGTCAAGCCACTTGCTGCATGCGCCTCTGCCAAGTGTGCTCAGTGCTCTTGTCTGATTAATTTACAAATTAATCTATCTAGACAAGATTGACTCGCAGGTCAATTACATTTTATAAATTAAGTACAAGGTGATTCGCAGATCACAATTAAAATTAATTTACAAAATCATTACCAGGCACGCAGGCCCCAGCACAGCACACATTTAACTTGGGCAGCCCACATAAGATGAAATAAACATACATATGCATCAATCATCATGTGATCCATTCATGAAATTAAATTTCGAAAAACCCCATGGGTATGAATTTTAATTTCCTTATAGGCCCTACAACCTTACAACGGTCCATTACTAGGGATCCACTCATCCAACCTAGTCAGATCCATTGCCCTTGCATGCACCAAGTCCTAACTGACTTGAGTTGACCCAGTGGTCAAACATGCATGCGGCAGGGCTGAACGACCACTATGAGATCTGGCAAACGGGTGTGACCCCGGGCCTAACTCATGTGCGTTCATAAAGTGTCTCCATCAGACATCGCTACACGCCTTTGATGCAGTCGACCTAGAGCCACCTATAGCTTACGCACAGGTGCTCTCTGGTCGACCCATCTAGGCTGTCAGATAGTCTGATCAGACCAGTTGGATCTAACTTAGAGGACGACTTCAACCCTAATAACCCGTCTAAGGGTTTACTGCAGGCGCCATTTAGATCTAATGGTAAGCGTGCAAGTCATTTTATTTTTTTTTTTGTAAGATAAACATCAAACACAACTTATAGAAGCGCTACCCATACATGCGCCAACAACAATACATAACTAGTAAAGTTTCGCATGTAGTCTAGATCTAGTAACATGGCGCATACAAGGATCACAAATCACAGCAAACATATTTATCATGCATAAAAGCCTGCTCTGATACCAATTGCAAGAGTCCCCTTCAAGGGGGGAGCGCAAGCGGATAAAACCCCTTTCGAGAGGGGGGCGCAAAACCCTAATACATGCACATAGAACACTATTGCATGGGCGGAAATTAGGGCATCAAGAATCGGTTGCATGATATATATGATCAACTATGAAAAACCGATTGCAAATATCAAGAAGAATCATACCATCGCCATTCGTTGGATGATGTGTTGGAATCAAAGACCGAAAGGGATCTTCTCCCTAGTCGACGCACACACGATGAGGAATGGCTTCTCCTTGTCGTCTTTGTGCTAGCAAAGCTTCAAGGGTCCTTTGCGCGTGGAGGAGATGAGATCCTTTGGGCTTGGCGAAGAAGAACTTCCTCTACACTCGTCGAGAGCTTTGTCACACGAGAAGAGAGAAAAATCGTCCAAAGTGATGAGAGGCGATTGAGCGAACGTTGTAATCAACGTGGAGGCGTTGCTATCCAAAAATAGCAACCCATTACTCTCAACGGTTATGCGTTCACATGAAGTGAACCGTAACTCTTTCACCCCATTCGAATCTTTGAACCAAGCGCTCACAAGATGAGCCGGTTCAAATGACTTTGGTCCAAGACCAAATCAGCCCAAGCAATGGTCGATCTTATTGAACCTCAAGGCTAAAGATCACCGTTGATCTCAAGATGCTCCTGATCTCACCGATCTAGCATCAAATCTCTCGATCGAAGCTTACCGATCTCAAGCCCTAATCAATCAAACATGATCAGACCAGATCTCACTTACAATCAGAGTTTAAAACCCCTTTAAACTGAACCTAAACAATTCAGTCCACACGATCTGACTTAAGTAAGCCATATCATCAAATTGTGCGACCCTAAGGGTTTCCTATACCTGTCGGTAACGATAACTCACGTTATCACGATCAGTGAGGGGTATCTAGCAACACATCACTGTCTCCCGATAGAAAGGAAAGAGTCTTCCAAGACTTCACCCAAACCACAGCACAAGTGTGACTCTAACTCACAAGGCATGCATCTTTCCTTTGCCACTGGATGTTCTTATTGGACAAGCGTGTCAAGCTTGTAGCTCCAATATGATAAGCATGATTAGATCAGATGAACACAGTCACCTGGGTATGGCCATACACTTTCTCAATCATCTCATCCAGGGGGCCCCTGTAGAACATCACACTCCTTAAACAAGGAGATGGCAATCCTATGTCTATCACTAGTGCCCTAACCTGATTCAAGCTCACCATCCAAGATAGTCTATAATCATTGTCTTTCAAATGATATTGAACTACCTCAAAACAATGACAATCATCATTTAGAAACACAAGTGATCTCAAGTCAGAGGAAATGTGCCACTTGTTGCAATCAAGGAATATTCACATTGTGACAAACAACTGAATATCCTAGTAGGGTCTGTCCAGTACATCCAATGTACCCATGAGTCTACACCTTATTCCATGCTCGAAGCATCCTATAAGATTAGAACACATATTAGTCTCAATCATATCAAGGCTGTCTCATGTTCACCAAGATATCTCGACTAAGGACATAAAGCTTGTCAGCCTAGCTGAACAGCTTTGAGACATTATTCAGAAGTACACTTATTACAGCAGACAAGGTAACAAACTGAATAACAACCATGCCTTTATAAACAGAAGAGTTTATTACATGATACTGTTACAATCCCAAGGCCTCAAACATTAGCCTAAGGGCATACCCCAACAAACCTAAAGCAAATAAAACTTAGTCTAGCAATAATAACAACTATTTTGATATTAACAAAACTAAGGTCCCCGACAATGGCACCAAAAACTTGATAGGATTCAGCAAGTGCACGGAATTATCGAAGTAATAAAAATATCGATCCACAGAGACCTTATGTTAAGTACCAAATAGATGTTTTCTCACTAGCTAAGCAAGCCAAATATGATGAAAGTAAACTATGCAGAGAATATGCTAAGGAGATAATCAGAGAGATAAACATGGGACTAGGGTTTCATCCACCTTAATTTCAATGATAAGATATAAATAAAGGTTTGTCAATCAAATCTTGCTACGATAAAGACCTAATTTACTTCATAAAGGGATTATCTCACTTTCGTTCAGACAATCATGCAGGGACAATCCTCGCTTTCACGCAAGATCTGAAGGAACCCCTAACTAAGGGGGAAGAAACCCTAAGCATGCTCATCTATCATGCATAGCGGAAAGAGGGCTTCAAGTCAAGATCGGATATGAAACAATATGATCAACTTGAAACTAGAAATCATACCAATGCCATGGACTTGGATCTCGGCTTGGAAGAAGAGATCAAGATAGGTCTCCTCCAAAGTGTGCCACACACAAGATGAAGTTGGCTCACTCCTTGGGGTCGCTTGTGCTAGCAAGTCACTCAAGGAATCTTCACTTGTCGAATGGAAGGGATGATGAACTTCCTTGTTGCCGAGAGTTCCTCTTTGCCCAAGCTCTCCTTCTCGTCGTCAACCACACCTCAACCAATGTCCAAGGCGTTGATGAGAAGAGTTCCAACGCATAAGCGTTTTTGGCGTTAAGTGAAACCGGCCCCCTTTGATGACTTTCCATAAATGGAAGCTCATCAAAGCATGCGCTCAAGCCATAACCCAAACGCATTTGAGCATTGAACCATGCGTTCACAATTGTGAACCGGTTCAAGCTAAACCGTTCGATTCAACTTTGGTTCATGAACCAAACCGAAATGGCTCAAGCCATGTGGTCTAGACCATATTGAACCCCAAGGCTCATGATCTAACCATTCATCACCTGATGCCCCTGATCTTTCCGATCTAGCATCATCTCTCTTGATCGAAGCTTACCGATCTCAAGCCTTAATCAATCAAACATGATCAGACCAGATCTCACTTACAATCAGAGATAAAATCCCTTTAATCTGAACTCAAAGAATCCAGTCCATTCGATCTGACTCAAGTAAGCCATATCATCAAATTGTGCGACCCTGAGGGTTTCCTCTAAATGTCGGTAACGATAACTTACGTTATCACGATCAGTGAGGGGTATCTAGCAACACATCACTGTCTCCCGATATAAAGGAAAGAGTCTTCCAAGACTACTCCCAAACCATTGCACAAGTGTGACTCCATTCACAAGGCATACATGTGTCCTTTGCCACTGGATGTTCTTATTGGACAAGCGGGTCAAGCTTGTAACTCCAATACGATGAGCATGATTAGATCAGATGCACATTGTCATCTGGGCATGGCCATACACTATCTCAATCATCTCATATAGGGGGCCCATTAGAACATCACACTCCTTAAACAAGGAGACGGCAATCCTATGTCTATCACTAGTGCTCTAACCTGATTCAAGCTCACCATCCAAGATAGTCTATAATCATTATGTTTCAAATGATATTGAACTACCTCAAAACAATGACAATCATCATTTAGAAACACAAGTGATCTCAAGTCAAAGGACATGTGCCACTTAGTGCTCACAAGGATCATTCACATTGTGACAAGCAATGGAATATCCGAGTAGGGTCTGTCCAGTACATCCAATGTACCCATGAGTCTACATCTTATTCCATGCTCGAAGCATCCTATAAGATTAGCACTCATATTAGTCTCAATCATATCAAGGCTGTCTCATGTTCACCAAGATATCTCGACTAAGGACATATAGCCTGTCAGCCTAGCTGAACAGCTTTGAGACATTATTCAGAAGTACACTTATTACAGCAGACAAGGTAACAACCTGAATAATAACCATGCCTTTTATAAACACAAGAGTTTATTACATGATACTTATACAATCCCAAAGGCCTCAAACATTAGCCTTAAGGGCATACCCCAACAATCTCCCACTTGCACTTAATCTAATGGTTGAGAAATCTCAAACCCATATTATTACAGTGCTTCTCATGCTTCTGCTGCGCCAGAGGCTTGGTAAGCGGGTCTGCCAGATTGTCATCTGTATGAACCTTGCAAATCTTGATCTCGCCACGATCAATGATCTCCCGGATCAAGTGAAAACGTCTTTGTATGTGCTTGGACTTCTGGTGTGACCGCGGTTCCTTTGCTTGTGCTATAGCTCCAGTGTTATCACAGAAGATAACCAAAGGATCTGCACTCGAAGGAACGACACCAAGTTCTCTCACGAACTTACGAATCCACACTGCCTCCTTGGATGCTTCCGAGGCTGCAACATACTCGGCTTCTGTTGTGGAATCAGCAACAGTTGACTGTTTGAAACTTTTCCACACCACAGCACCTCCATTCAAGCTAAAAACATAGCCTGATTGCGATCGGAAATCATCCTGGTCCGACTGGAACGAAGCGTCAGTATATCCCTCTATACTGAGTTCTTCCTGACCACCATATATCAAGAACATATCTTTGGTCCTCCGCAGATATTTTAAGATGTTCTTGACCGCAATCCAGTGCGCCAAACCTGGATTACTTTGGAATCGACTGGTCACGCTTAACCCGTAAGCGACGTCTGGGCGAGTACACAACATCGCATACATAATGGACCCAATAGCCGAAGCATAAGGCGTATTGTCCATTTCATCTTTCTCAGTCTGTGTTTGTGGACACTGACTCTTCGAAAGATTCAGACCATGTCTGACTGGAAGATATCCACGTTTAGAATTCTCTAAATGGAATCTCTCCAGGACCTTATCGATGTAGGTACTCTGGCACAACCCGAGAAGCCTCTTAGATCTATCCCGGTAGATCTTCACACCTAATACATAGGCTGCTTCTCCTAGATCTTTCATCTGAAAACATTTTCCTAACCATGCCTTAACAGCATGCAGTTCAGGAATATCGTTTCCAATGATCAAGATATCATCGACGTAGAGGATTAGGAATGTAATCACGCTCCCACTAAACCTCTTATATACACACGGGTCATCTTCGTTCTTGATGAAACCAAACTCAGAGATTGATTCATCAAAACGAATATTCCAGCTTCTTGATGCTTGCTTCAATCCATAAATGGATTTCTTTAACTTGCATATTTTATGACGATCTGATGGATTAGTGAAACCCTCAGGTTGTGTCATATACACATCCTCATCCAGATTTCCATTGAGGAAAGCTGTCTTCACATCCATCTGCCAGATCTCATAATCGTAATATGCAGCTATCGCGAAAAGAATCCGAATAGACTTAAACATGGCTACAGGAGAGAAAGTTTCATCATAATCTATCCCGTAGATTTGTTTGAAACCTTTCGCAACTAGCCTGCCTTTATAGGTAACCACGTTACCATCCATGTCAATCTTCTTCTTGAAGATCCATTTACAGCCTATAGGGATTACTCCCGGAGGCGGATCAACCAAATCCCAGACTTGGTTATCTGACATGGAGTCCATCTCGGCTCGCATAGCTTCAAGCCATCTAGCTGACTCCGGTCCACTGACCGCATCCGCATAAGTTAGGGGTTCATCATTATCCATGATGTAGACTCCGTCATAGCGCTCAGGCTGTCGACGGATCCTACCCGATCTTCGCGGTTCCCGTGATATCTGAGCCTCAGGTTGTTCAATAACCTGATCTACTGGCTCAGGCACATCCAACTGTGCTTGACTACTTTGTCCTTCCTCTGGATTTTCATCCAGCTTTATTTCTCTCCCACTGGCCTCTTGCAGAAGAAACTCCTTCTCAAGAAATATGGCCGTCCGAGCAACAAAAACCTTGTTCTCTTTGGGATCGTAGAAATAATAACCCTTAGTTTCCTTAGGGTAACCGACAAAGATGCATTTGTCAGATCTGCTCTCTAGTTTCCCAGAGGCGAGCTTTTTGACATAAGCCTCGCAACCCCAGATCCTGATAAATGTCAAGCTAGGCTGTTTCCCATACCATAACTCATATGGCGTCTTTGAAACTGCCTTGGATGGCACTCGGTTTAGTACCTTTGCAGCTGTTTCCAGTGCAAAACCCCAAAAGGAATATGGAAGAGTAGCCTGACTCATCATAGAACGAACCATATCAAGTAGCGTTCTATTTCTCCTCTCGGACACACCATTCCATTGCGGTGTTCCTGGCGGAGTGAGCTGTGAGATAATCCCACACTCCTTCAGATAGTCAGTAAACGCATGACTCAGGTATTCACCACCTCGATCAGAACGAAGTGCCTTGATATTTCGGCCTAACTGATTCTGTACTTCATTCTTGAACTCTTTGAACTTGTCAAAAGATTCATTTTTATGTCTCATTAAATAGACATACCCATACCTACTGAAATCATCAGTGAAGGTAATGAAGTACTGATAGCCACCTCTGGCATGTTTACTGAAAGGCCCACACACATCACTGTG
The DNA here is from genome assembly GCA_027563935.2 of Costus lasius. NCBI lineage: Eukaryota > Viridiplantae > Streptophyta > Magnoliopsida > Zingiberales > Costaceae > Costus > Costus lasius. The sequence continues at coordinate 54,266,545 of CM050454.1, read as the reverse complement.
TATAAGGTCCAGTAAACCTGAAGTCCTTTGACCTTTGTGAGGAAAAGGAGACTTCGTCATTTTACCCATTAAACAAGCTTTGCATGTCTCAATCTCCTCATAGGAGAATGATCCCAGCAGTCCATGTTCATGCAACCGCTTAATGCGCTTCTCGTTTATATGGCCTAAACGACTATGCCATAGCAAGGTGCTGTCATCAGCATACTTGGCTTTCTTATTATCAATGTTTTGTATAGAATTTTCCATGTCCAACATGTATAACCCATTGTTAATTGAACCAGTTGCATACACAATATTATCATAAGTTAAAACACACTTTGAAATCTTGCATTCAAAGGCAAATCCTTTCCTGACAAGAGCAGGAATGGAGATAATATTCTTGGTAATACTGGGTACAAAATAACAATTGTTTAATTCTAATACAATGCCAGATGGTAAAGTAATGAAATAGTCTCCTACAGCAACAGCAGCAACCCGTGCCCCGTTTCCAACTCGTAGGTCTACCTCATGCTGTCCCACCTGCCTTCTTCTCTTGAGTTCCTGCACATTTGAACAAATGTGAACTCCACATGCAGTGTCTAACACCCATGATATAGAAGAAGATGAAACCATGACTTCCGTCACGTATATACCTGAGCCAGAAGCAATGCTTCCCCTCTTATCTCCTTGGAGCGCTTTACAGTCCTTTTTCCAGTGACCCAGCTGGCCACAGTGGAAACACCTGTTGTCCTTCGACCGCTTCACCTTCTGTTTCAGGGCCTTACTGTAATTCTTGACAGGGGCCTTGCCCTTCTTCCCCTTCTTCTTGTTCCTGGAAGGAACCATCAAGACAGAGGTTGAAGGCTTACCCTTCAGAGTTTCCTCAGTTGTCAAGAGCATATTCAGCAGCTCTGCCGGCGTACAATCGATCTTGTTCATATTAAAGTTAATAATGAACGCATCGAAAGAAGGCGGGAGAGACTGCAGAATAATATCCACAGCAAGCTCCTGGTTGATGGTATGCCCCAGTTTCTCCTGAGCCTCCTTGTGCCCAATCATCTTGAGCACGTGAGCTCCCACTGGGCTCCCCTCAGCCAGTTTGCTCTGAAAGAAGAGCTTCGTCAGATTATAGCGTTCAGTCCTCGCCTGTGCAGCATACAGCATTTTGAGGTTTGCTATAATCTCTATAGCTGACATATCCTCATGCTGACGCTGCAGCGGTGGCGTCATAGACGCTAGCATCAGGCAAGCGACATCAATGCTATCATTGACGTGCTTTTCGTAGGCTTCCCGAACCGCCCTTGCGGCGTTCGGAGCGGGCTGCGGCGGTATCGCCGTCTCGAGGACATACAGTTTCCTCTCTGCCTTAAGAACAATCTTAAGGTGTCCGAACCAGTCAGAGAAGTTCGGCCCAGCAAACTTCTCCCTTTCCAGTAGGGATCGCACATTGAAGCTCATGGTGTTCGTTGCTGCAGGAATCTACAACAAGCAAGAACAGCAAGGTTAGTATCAATGTTTCAGAATCAATCCAGGACTTAAGAAAGATTCTTTTCTCACTATTTTGTCTGACTGAAAAATCCAGTAAACAGTCCGAAAGAGTAACACTCTTTTAGTGAGATGGGATCCAGATTTCATACTTGGTCTCCGCGTCCCGCTCAGGCGAGATAAGATGCACAGAGATGACAAGTACTAATTTCTGGTAGGCTGTGCCAGCCAATCGCCAACCCGTGCGATTCCCCTTCATCTTGGCAATCCAGCAGACTGTGCCAACTGAGTTGGTACAACACAGTCTCTGATCCCAGAGATGGCTGCCTCCATGTGCTACCATATGCGCCACATATGTAGCCAACATGGTCAAGCTGACCTGACCTACTCCCTGGACCACCACGTGCTATGCTGAGCAACGAGAGGGGATAAATCCCAACTCTGTAACACGCAGGTGAAATCCAGCACCGTCTGAAGATAGGTGGACGTGCCCACTGAGTGGGTTCAACACGGCTCCAACGATAATCAGAAAGGTGAGGTTTCGCGTCAGAAGGCTTACGAGCTTGATATGTTAGCGTTGGATTTTATCGGTCTTTTATCTTCTTAACTATCATACAAGTCCTATGGTGATAGCAGAAGATAAACTTAAACATGCAATTCTAATTATAAGCAATAAGAAGAAAGCATGATCTTATGTGGTAAAAGCCCATGAACCCTAGTAAGACCTTAATTTACTTAAGTCTTCACTTGAGCTCCTTGCATCTCATCTGGTCCAACCCAGTGCCCTAGCGCCAAGAGCACCTCAGGTGCACCACCAGATGAATGCCCCTCTTGGATGTGTGCACTTGTCTAATCAAAGTACATTTGATCTATCTAGACAAGGTTGACTCGCAGGTCAACTACATATTATAAATTAAGTACAATGTGATTCGCAGATCACAAATTAATTTACAACTTATCCAGGCTCGCAGGCCCCAGCACAGCACACAATAGGGCAACCCACATAAGACTAAATAAACAAGCATATGATTCAATCAACATGTGATCCATTCAAGAAATTAAATTTTGGAAAAACCCATGGCATCAATTTAATTTCCTTATGAGCCCTACAACCTTACAATGGTCCATTGATGGGGATCCACTCATCCATCTAGCTAGATCCTTTGCCCTTGCATGCACCGAGTCCTAACTGACCCGAGTTGACCTAATGGTCAACCATGCATGCCCCAAGGGCTGAACCACCCCATGAGTTTTGGCAAGCGGGTGTGACCCCGGGCCTAACTCAAGTGTGTTCAGTAGTTGTCTCAACCAGACCTCGCTACACGCCCTAGATGCAGTCAACCTATAGCCACCTTGTGCTTGCGCATAGGTGCTATTGGGTCAACCCATCTGAGCTGTCAGATGGTCTGATCAGACTTGGATCCAACCTAGTGGTGACTTCAACCTCATCAACCCATCTAAGGGTTTAATGTAGTGGCACCTTAGATCTAATGAAGCGCGCAAGAGGTAAGTTTTAGAAAACTTTTATAACATGCGCAATGTTACAAACAAACAACATGCTTGATAACCCTTAGATCTAAGGGGGTCCCCTTCAAGGGGGAGCGCATACTTTAGGAGGTCCCCTTCAAGGGGGAGCGCATACTTCAGGAACATATGATACAAGCGCAACATCATGAACATATAAGCGCAACATCATGAACATATGATACAAGCGCAACATCATGAACATATAAGCGCAACATCATGAAAACAAAGCATGCCTCAAGGAAACAGTAAGCGCAACATCATGTATGGATCACCAATACTTAAAGCAATCATATCGATCATATCATGAGCCTACCTCTGATACCAATTGAAGGAACCCCTAACTAAGGGGGAAGAAACCCTAAGCATGCTCATCTATCATGCATAGCGGAAAGAGGGCTTCAAGTCAAGATCGGATATGAAACAATATGATCAACTTGAAACTAGAAATCATACCAATGCCATGGACTTGGATCTCGGCTTGGAAGAAGAGATCAAGATAGGTCTCCTCCAAAGTGTGCCACACACAAGATGAAGTTGGCTCACTCCTTGGGGTCGCTTGTGCTAGCAAGTCACTCAAGGAATCTTCACTTGTCGAATGGAAGGGATGATGAACTTCCTTGTTGCCGAGAGTTCCTCTTTGCCCAAGCTCTCCTTCTCGTCGTCAACCACACCTCAACCAATGTCCAAGGCGTTGATGAGAAGAGTTCCAACGCATAAGCGTTTTTGGCGTTAAGTGAAACCGGCCCCCTTTGATGACTTTCCATAAATGGAAGCTCATCAAAGCATGCGCTCAAGCCATAACCCAAACGCATTTGAGCATTGAACCATGCGTTCACAATTGTGAACCGGTTCAAGCTAAACCGTTCGATTCAACTTTGGTTCATGAACCAAACCGAAATGGCTCAAGCCATGTGGTCTAGACCATATTGAACCCCAAGGCTCATGATCTAACCATTCATCACCTGATGCCCCTGATCTTTCCGATCTAGCATCATCTCTCTTGATCGAAGCTTACCGATCTCAAGCCTTAATCAATCAAACATGATCAGACCAGATCTCACTTACAATCAGAGATAAAATCCCTTTAATCTGAACTCAAAGAATCCAGTCCATTCGATCTGACTCAAGTAAGCCATATCATCAAATTGTGCGACCCTGAGGGTTTCCTCTAAATGTCGGTAACGATAACTTACGTTATCACGATCAGTGAGGGGTATCTAGCAACACATCACTGTCTCCCGATATAAAGGAAAGAGTCTTCCAAGACTACTCCCAAACCATTGCACAAGTGTGACTCCATTCACAAGGCATACATGTGTCCTTTGCCACTGGATGTTCTTATTGGACAAGCGGGTCAAGCTTGTAACTCCAATACGATGAGCATGATTAGATCAGATGCACATTGTCATCTGGGCATGGCCATACACTATCTCAATCATCTCATATAGGGGGCCCATTAGAACATCACACTCCTTAAACAAGGAGACGGCAATCCTATGTCTATCACTAGTGCTCTAACCTGATTCAAGCTCACCATCCAAGATAGTCTATAATCATTATGTTTCAAATGATATTGAACTACCTCAAAACAATGACAATCATCATTTAGAAACACAAGTGATCTCAAGTCAAAGGACATGTGCCACTTAGTGCTCACAAGGATCATTCACATTGTGACAAGCAATGGAATATCCGAGTAGGGTCTGTCCAGTACATCCAATGTACCCATGAGTCTACATCTTATTCCATGCTCGAAGCATCCTATAAGATTAGCACTCATATTAGTCTCAATCATATCAAGGCTGTCTCATGTTCACCAAGATATCTCGACTAAGGACATATAGCCTGTCAGCCTAGCTGAACAGCTTTGAGACATTATTCAGAAGTACACTTATTACAGCAGACAAGGTAACAACCTGAATAATAACCATGCCTTTTATAAACACAAGAGTTTATTACATGATACTTATACAATCCCAAAGGCCTCAAACATTAGCCTTAAGGGCATACCCCAACAAGATCTGTCCCAATGCTAAAGATAAGTAAATCATCAATCAAAGAACTCAAGATCACTTTCGTGCATCCGAATTCTAGGTTGATCATCACAAGTGGAGCCTCAAGGATCACTTTCATGCATCCGAGTCTCAAAACAAGTTCTACCTAGGGTTTTCCAACGTTTTGATCCTCACTTTCATGCAAGATCTCCACGTTTGACACAATAACTCACTCCTAGATAAATATTATTAGACATGGCAATTAATCTACTAGAACAGATCAAATTAGATCTAACCTAAGAAAGGGATCCTAACATGCAATTCTAGGGTTCTAAGTTCTCAAGCAAATCACCTTTCAGTCTCATTGCGAAAACTCTAAAACATTGATAATAACATAGATCTAAGGAAAATTAAAGACAATTTATCACATAAGTAGAATTCTCACAACGAAAATTATCATGACAAAAGAAAAGAGTTATCTAATCATTAAAAATCAAAGGGATTAAACCCTATGTCCCAAAATATCTCTAAGCTTGCATGGAGAAGAAAATACAATAATTCATAGTTCAGAAAGTCAGAAATCGAAGAAGGGAAGAAGAAAATTTACAAAACAGGTGCTGTAATTAAATTATAGCACCGTAATTTGCAGCAAAACTCGATGAACAGTGCTGTCACCACCAATTTCATCGATTTCTCCTCCGATCGGACTTCAAATGCTCTGAAACATATGTGGTGTCTTCTTCTCCTCAAAGCAAAGCTTTTGAGAGAAAATCACGGCCTAAGGTGCCCTCTATGCCTCTCTGTGTGAGGCCAAACCCTAGTCGCCTCTCTGGCGATTGCTCTCTAGATACTTGATAAAAGTTCCCCCTTTCAGTCCGTGCGTCTTCTCCTCTTAAATACAAAGCGGCATCAACTTTCGGATTCCAATTTGGAGCTCTTGATCAAAGGTTATGGCCCGAAAAAATTTCAGCCGCGAAAAACTCACGATTTTGATTGGAAATTACGGCCGTGTAATACTTTACGGCAGTGCCGTATTTTCATTCTGTGCACCGAAAGTCAAAATTACGGCCCGTAAAATATTTCTCAACGGTGCCATAAAATTGGACGAGTTCTCTGGTTTGGATCGCCTGGGAAATATGGTACTGTAAAATGGATTACGGCCATGCCGTAAAATCAGCAAAGGTTTCTATTCTTAAAGCGCTGAAAAATACGATAGTGTAATTCTTTACGGCAGTGCCGTAAAATCACAAAATCTTTCTGTTTGGAAAATCCTCCAAATTACGGCAGTGTTCTAATTTTACGGCACTGTCTGAAATTACGGTACCGTAATATGGATTACGGCATTGCCGTATTTTGTAGAGTTGCTCTGTTTTGCGTAAAATTTCTTAGGTGACCTCCTCTTGATGATGGTAACTCTTTTATGTGTTTGATTTTTCTTGAAAACGCCTTGAAATAATACCTTTTTACCTGAAAACCATGAAAATCCAAAATAGAAGTAGACTTTGCAATATTTGATGAATTCAACATAAAAATAAGCAAAAGATCCTCAATTTAGCATGAAAAGATACATAGAATGATACAAAATATACTATATATTTTGGTGTCATCATGACATGCTCAATGACAACTGTTATGACCTCCCAACTACGGTGAGGTGTTAGGTTGTATCAAAGCATGTCCCTAACCATATAGAATGGCCAATGTCCTCAAGTCAAGGGATCAATGCATCTCCTATCACTTGTGAGGATAACTCATGACACCAAGTCATTGCCTCACAGCGGGTCTATCTAGTATATCCACCACTGATATACCCATATGTCTGCGTTAGCACCTTGTGCCTAACCAGCCCATATACTAGTCTCACAAGTACCAGAGCTGTCCCATATCCACTCAGGTACATCGACTTGGGACAACTATTTGAGCACAGATCCAATCTGTCTCCAGGGACATTACCATGTAAGTGCACAATCGCAGATGTACACAAACATAGATAATGACAATGCTAGAAAGACATGTAAATATCATAGTTAAGTAGTACAAAGATAGACCAAAACTAAGTCTTAGGGCATATATACCAACAACAGCAATTTGGCATGTCTAACATGCACTGCAATATTCCAAACTATAACTCAAAAAAACCATTGGAAGAAATCCAATATTATTAAATCACATAATACTCATGACAAGTCTCAAAAAACCAATTAAAGATATTTAAACAAAAACTATCAAAGTCATAATGTATAATCCGACTGTCTAACTATAAAAAAATAACATAAGAGAGTTACATCAATGTAGGACAAGATGAAAACAAAATAGTGAATATCCAAAATTACTAGACACTCTCCAAGGAAGCCTCTAGTCTATCTACCCATCTCTAGACTGCACCAGATAAAAAACTAGAAGCAATAACAATGGGGGTTAGCTAGGAAGCTAAGTAGGGATTTTCAAGAAGATGAATACATGCTCAATAATGCAATCAACTTTATGATTTACATGAGTACCATATATATATGTGCAAATATGAAATAACATGAAACATAAAGATCCTATCTCATCAAAATATGGAGCTGTTCAAGGTCACAAAAATTGCATTATGCCTCGCACTATAACAAGAGTGGTTCCAAGCCCAAGCTCCAAAAGTGAAACGACTGCCATCAGACAGCCCGATAGTATTGCATCCAACACTTGTAAACCCTAGTATTGTCCAAAGGACAATCTGGTAGTAACCCTCACCGGAAACCACCAATAGCCCACACTCAGTCGACGCTATGGTCTAATATGTGACCTTGCCGACGGATCTCCAACTCCACATATGGCGCGCATGCTCGAGGCGTACAACAACAAATCTCAACACACCAATATCATATCTCAACCATGTGCAATGACAACAATATCATATCTCAGCCATGTGCATATAACAACAATAAACATATCAGAAATATATGCTCAACAGCCAAATAACATATGCAGTTATCCTCTTTTCATAACAGCAAATAAAATCAATCACGCATCCATATGAGCCAATAGAATTAAAACGAGGACAAAAGATATAAGATACAAATCAAGCAAATAGAAGCAAAAAAGATTGGTACCTAAGCACAAGGCTTAGCACCGTACAAGAAAGTGAATTTATAATCCCTACCTGAAAATAAAGTCTTGATGACACTGAAATTTATAGTAAATTTTATGCCATTTTATATATCTTTTCGTGTCATATTTATTAACTTTTGCTTGTTTTTAAGCATTATTTGTTAAATATCATGGAATCTACACAATTTCTTGTTTTTCATGAATTTCAGGTAAAAAGTGCTATATTTTGATGGATTTTGAAGGATTCGAGCACAACAATGGATTCCAGACATCAAAACGAAGTCACATGTCAAATTTTAGGAGAATCAGAGCTTCATAACAAATTACGGCACCCCCGTAATGGATTTTACGATACCGTAATTACGCCACAGAATTACGGTACAACCGTAATCCCTGAGCGGTGCCGTAATTTGGGAAGATTTCCACCAGAGAATTTCGTGAGATTATGGCACCGCCGTAACAATCTTTACGGTGCCGTAATGCTAGATGATTTTCCACCTGAGAGATTTCAGAGAATACAGCACTACCGTAATGATCTTTACGGGGCGTATTTTGGTCCAGAAACATACAGAAGCAAATACGACATGACCGTAAACATTTTTACGGGCCGTAATCTTGACAAATACTTCACATAGCAGAAATTACGGCACCGAATCTTGCGTGGACCATAACTCTTGACCGTACTCATCTTTGTTTACAGGCCGTAATTTCATTTACGGCCGTAATTTCATTTCAAAAACGTAATTTTTATTGGTCCAAATCTTGCGTGGACCATAACTTTTGATCCAGACCTCCAAATTGAGATCCAAAAGTTGCTACAGACTCACCTTAAAGAGGAAAAAGACACAAGAAGTGGAAGGGGAAATGTTTATCCAGTATCGAAGGAGCAATCGATAGAGAGGCAGTAAGGGTTTGGCCTCACGCCGAGTGGCGTAGAGGGAACCTCTCGTCGTGATTTTTACACATAAGCTTTGTTTGGAGGAGGGAAGGACACACTAGAAGTTTTAGAGAAACAAGAGATCAATTGGAGAAGGAATCAACGAAAGAAGGGCATGGGCACTGTTCATCGAAGCAAATTACGACTGTAATTTCTATTACAGCCGTGTTGTAACGTTGTTTCTCCTTTCTCTTTGCTTTCTTATCACTCTAAGACTATGACTCACTGTATTTCTTCTTCCATGGAAGCTTAAAGATATTTTGGGACATGGGGTGTAATCCCTTTGATTTTTAATGATTAGATAATCTTTTCTTTCGTCAGAATAATCTTTGTTATGATAATTCTACTTTTGTGAATGATTGTTCTTTAATTCTCCATAGTTTTATTTTATTATGCATGTTTTAGGATTTTGCAAAATAGACTGAAAGGTTGATTGTGAAATCTGGAACACTAAAAATTCATTGAGTTTGGAACTTATCGTAAGAAACTAGGCTTGTTCTTTGAATTCTGATTTTTAGTGATTTAATTGCCATGTTAGATAATTTAAATCTAGGATTGAGTTATTGTGTCAAACTTGGAGATCTTGCATGAAAGTGAGGATCAGAACGTTGGAGAACCATAAGTAGAACTTGTGTTGAGACTCGGATGATCCTTGAGATTCCACTTGAGACAATCAAGTTAGAATTCGGATGCACGAAAGTGATCTTTGAATTCTTTGATTGATGATTTACTTATCTTAAGCGTTGGGTTAGATCTTGCGCGAAAGCGATGATTGGTCCCTGCATGATTGTCAGCACGAAAGTGAGATGATCCTTTTATGAAGTAAATTAAGTCTTTATCATGATAAAATTAGTCTAACGACCTTTTATTAATATCTAGTCATTGAAATTAAAGTGGATGAAACCCTAGTCCTAGTTTATCTCTCTGTTCATCTTTCGTGTTCTTCCTATTATTTACTTGCATTAAAATTGGTTGTTTAGCTAGTAAGAAAATAATTATTTAGTACTTAACAATAAGGTCTCTGTGGGATTGATATTTTTCTTTATCACTTCTTGTATTTGTGCACTTGCGGACAGTACAAGTTTAGGAACAACAAGTTTTTGGAGCCGTGTTAGGGAGTGACAATAGCCCTGTGCGCCAACACTTAGGTTTTGGCCATGACACCTTAGATAAGTCTATCTACTTGTTTTTATAAGTGTGTCCTTTCGGATCACAACAAGTTTTTGGCGCCGTTGCCGGGGATTAGTCCAAGGTACATGCCAAACAACTTGGGATACAACAAGTTTTTGGTGCCGTTGCCATGGATTAGTCCTAGGTACACGCCAAACAACTTGGGATACATCAAGTTTTTGGCGCCATTACCGGGGATTAGTCTTAGGTACACTCCAAACAACTTGGGATACATCAAGTTTTTGGCACCGTTGCCGGGGACCTTAGTTTTGTTAATATTAAAATAGTTGTTAGTATTGCTAGACTAAGTTTTATTTGTTTTAGATCTAACTTTGTTTTTTGTTTTTGTAGGTTTTGGATTTTTAGAAGTTGTGACAGAACTGAGATTTTCTAAAATTTGTGAATTTGCTTGTGTTTTATATTTTCTTTGTTTTTCTTAAATTTTTTTTAAAAAAACAAAATTTTGATTGATTGGTGTTGGATTATCTTTCTGTTCTTGATAGATTTGATAAATATGTCTTTTCATCACAATCCATGGCCATCTCAAGGAAGTAAGATATACATGCCACAAGGTAAGCATGAAGATGATTCACGATACACTCTTGCGGACATATTGAAATTACACTCTATTCCTTCTATTAGATGCAATATCTATAAATGTAATGATCATTATGCTTAGGAATGTCAATTTAGAAATCATGCAAATCCCAATTTACCATGTTATCAAGATGATTATTATTATCCAAGTTGGGAAAATCAATATTATTTTTATGTGATCATGTTTTTGAACCATACTTTGAGGACACTAAGGAATCTAGGTTAGAATCCATGCTTGAAAAATTCATGACAAATCAAAACCAAATCATGACAAATAGAAGTAAAGAAATTGAAGATCTTAAGGGAATAATTGGTCAGCTTGCTTCTCTAGTAGAATCTTTAACTGCTGATTCTGAAATTTTGGAAACCTAGTTAGCACAACAAACATGTTTATTTGAGTTTCAAACTGAGGAACTTGATTAAGAAAATTCTCCCTCTGATCATGATTGTTTTGAGATTGAGCCTTATGTGGACATTAATGCATCTCACTCTGATTTTGATAATTCTGAATTTGATTCCTTTGATAATGTATTATTGGAAAAGGTTGAGGAAATTGATTTTGAAAAACCCTCTTTTGATGAAATTGATGTTTATGATAATATATCATTTATGGTTAAATCTGATGAGTTTTAAAATTGTGATATTCATGTACCTCAATCTGATTTGGGTGAAAATTTTGAAATTGATGATAAGCTATTTATTCATAGATATGAGGAAATTGATTCTCAAATTAATTCTTTTGTGAAATTTGATGAATTTGACTCTGATTCTGAAAATGAATTATTTGTGGAAAGGTATGAGGGGACTGATTTTGAAAAATCTCACTCTGATCTTGATGATGATTTTGGAATTAATAAATTATTTGATTGTGGGCATGATGAACTTGAAAAAGATTTGCATATTACAAATATTGATGAACCTCATGATGGTACTTTACCCATATCTGATATTCACTCTTCTGATGTATTTGAGAATTTATGCTTTATTGAGGAACTTAATTTGAGACATAGACATTATTTTGATGATCCAGTACTTATATCATTTGATGAAAGTCCTATGGTAATTGAAGATTTAAATTTGAAGAATGGACTTATGATTTTGCTCACTGACAAACATAGGAAGATCATTGGAAATTTGGATTTTGATTTCTGCATATTTAAGAAAGCCACTTTGATTGTGATTTATATGCAATTCTGGATATTTGGATTAGTGACTAAACTTTTTGGACAGCGGAAAAGGAGAAAATTGTTTGCTCTTTATTTTGGTACTGATTCACCTGCTTCACCATGATTTTTTATTTTTGGTAAAGCTATGGACCTAAAATTAGCACTTCTTGGGAGGCAACCTAAGCATTTTTACTTAGCTTTGTTTCTCTTATTTTAGTTTATTTTTATAATTAATTTTTCTTTTTGTTTTGCAGGGAAAATAAAATTTTGTGAATAATACGGCACTGCCGTAATCTTCTTTACGGTGCCGTAATCATGATCTGAGTTCACCCCGAGAGTTTTAGTCTATTACGGCCGTACCGTATTGGTTTTTACGGTACCGTATTTCTGGATATTTTTGACCCGAGATTTTTTGTGTACATTACGGCACTACCGTAAAGAACATTACGCCCGTAATTTTTGAACTACTTTCTGCTTATCCGAGTAGGTGTTTTCTCGCTGTGATTTTAAGAATCTGGGTCACAAAAATTTTTGATCTTTGACACCATCACGAAGTACTCATCTTTTTCTATCATCTAGATATTTTTTCTGAATTTTAAAGTCCATGGATCATTCTAAAACCCATAGCAACTTTTTGATTATGATAAATTTCTGCAGTAGTTTTCTTTTGACTAATCTGATTAGCACTTTTGCTGCAACTTTTTAAGATGCTTTAATGACTTGAAACCCTGATTTTTCACTTGGAATATGAAGTTCGTGTATCATTTTATCTTGTAGATTAATTATTTTCATGATTTTTTTTTGATCATTTTAGGACACATAGCAACTTTTCGGTTCTGATTAACTTTTGTGCAGTTTTTGTAGTTTTGTAATCTGAGTAGCTCTCTTTCTGCTGATGCCCTAAATTCCTGACAGATTTTGATCCTTTGATTTTCATACTGAAAAGAACATATCTTATTCTACAACTTGGTTTTGTCCATTTTCTATTTGGATCATTAAATTTTATTCTAGGGTATGACTACTTTTAAAAAAAAAAAAAAAAAATTCAAAAATTTCTCGATTTGCTTTCTACCTGTTATTGCTTATTTTACCTCCAGATTCAGAAATCTTCAAGAGCAACTGTCTTCCACCTCTAGCCACCACTGCATCTGCCTCTGACATCACTATATCCAGCCGTCGACACTGGATTATACCATCTACAGATTCTTACTTCTTCTACTACCTCTTATTCTATTGATTTTATTTATTTATGCAGTAGACTCTTCATTAGTGACTAATTTTTTTTCTCTATAGTGCTATCTCTTACACCCACCGGCTGACTATCTCACCTCCAGGACTGTATTCTCTAGCAGGCCACTAGATATTACTCACTCTACTGTCGGCACCATCACCATCATTGCTAGCAACTCTTCAGCTAGCCTCTATTCACCCTCTGTTTCTTGCCTACTCGACTCTTTCCACTGGCATCCTCTTCAGACCTACGCCGACATCTCTGATTCTCCCTTGAGAGAATTATTTTTATCATTTTGAGACTATTTTCAGACTGAGCCTTATGTATCTCAAATTGTATATGTAAAATTTTCAAAAGGCACATCTTTGGACCTTGCAGCATCTGCCCTGACACTATTTTTGGTCTGAGCCTTATGTATTTTCAGTCGGAGCTTGCTATATAGTTTTGTGATTATCGTTTGCACCTTCTTGTGATTTGATTATTTGATTTGATATGATTATCTACACTTTTCTTCTCCTAAAAATTCTATCACCCTTTGCATTTTTCGAGCCTTATGTGATTATAAGGTTGCTTGCCTCTATCATGTTACACTTTTGACTATGACTATATAAGCTTGATGCTTCACACCTTTTGCATTGATATTGATATTTCCATGTTTAAAAATTTTATGACATGAATCCATGAGATGAGAGATGGGTAGATTTTTGTTATATATGATGATGAAGGTTCATGCATGCATGCCTATGAATGGAGATATACCTATTATGTTAAATTTATTTCTTCAATATATAGCTACTTGTTGAAATTCTTCATTGCTTGATGCATAAGGTTTTTGGGTAGGTATGTTGTTTGATGAATGCAATCCAAGAGTAAAGCATCTTACTTGAATAAAATGAGCATATGAGTGTAATTTTTGAATTGATGTCAATTGATTAACCTAGTTGATGTTTAGTCTATTCTACTATTTGTTGGGAAGGAAGATTCCAAGATCCACAAAAATAGTGAGAGACTCCTCTACTTGGCACTGTGTAAAATTGACAGTGGTACCAAAGGACATGGGTTGAAAACTGTACAAAAAAAATAAGAGAAAAAGAAAAAGAACATGACTCCTCTACTTGGCACTGTGTAAAATTGACAGTGGTACCGAAGATAAGAGTTGAAGTCCAAATAAGAAGTGTGTATCTATGTGGTTACATGCCATCAAAAGGACATAAAAAAAAGGAGAGAAAAGAAAAAAAAATTGTTTGAGAAAAGGTTTTGGATACCCTATTCCTGTAAACAAAGGTAATATAGATTTAAACTGAAAATTGGGTGAAATCATGAGACTGAGATTCTGTTTATTATGCAAGTTGCGAAGTTTTATTCGATCAAAGCTATGAATCTTAAAGACTAAATTCAGAGGATGATATATTTATCCGACATTTTGTGCAAAAAGTTAGTGGAAAATTTCATGAGTGATTATATTTTAGAAATTTATTTTTCATGAAAAGGCATATTTTCCATAGTAGAGTTCTTTATTCTATCTATTTGCTTGAGAACAAGCAAAGTTTGAGCCTTATGTGTTTGATGACACTGAAATTTATAGTAAATTTCAAGCAATTTTATATATCTTTTCGTGTCATATTTATGAACTTTTGCTTGTTTTTAAGCATTATTTGTTAAATATCATGGAATCTACACAATTTCTTATTTTTCATGAATTTCAGGTAAAAAGTGCTATATTTTGATGGATTTTGAAGGATTTTGAGCACAACAATGGATTCCAGACATCAAAACGAAGTCACACATCAAATTTCAGGAGAATTAGGGCTTCATAGCAAATTACGGCACCCCCGTAATGGATTTTACGGTACCGTAAGTACGCCACAGAATTACGGTACAGCCGTAATCCCTGAGAGGTGTCGTAATTTGGGAAGATTTTGACTAGAGAATTTTGTGAGAATACGGCACCGGTGTAACAATCTTTACGGTGCCATAATGCTAGATGATTTTCCACCCGAGAGATTTCAGAGAATACTGCACTGCCGTAATGATCTTTACGGGCCGTATTTTGGTCCAGAAAAATACAGAAGCAAATACGGCACGGCCGTAATCTTGACAAATACTTCACAGAGCGGAAATTACGGCACTATAGCCGTAATTTCATTTCAAAAACGCGATTTTTACGGGTCTAAATCTTGCGCGGACCATAACTTTTGATCTATACTTCCAAATTGAGATCCGAAAGATGCTACAGACTCGTCTTTAAGAGGAGAAGATACACGAAGTGGAAGGGGGAATGTTTATCTTGTATCGAAGGAGTAATCAATAGAGAGGCATAGAGGGCACCTCTCACCGTGATTTTTACACAAAAGCTTCGTTTCAGAGAAAAAGGAGATCAATTGGAGAAGGAATCGATGAAAGAAGGGCATGGGCACTGTTCATCGAAGCAAATTACGGCTATAATTTCTATTACAGCGGTGTTGTAACGTTGTTTCTCCTTTCTCTTGGTTTTCTTATTAGTCTAAGACTATGATTCACTGTATTTCTTCTTCCATGCAAGCTTAAACATATTTTGGGACATGGGGTGTAATCCCTTTTATTTTTAATGATTAGATAATCTTTTCTTTTGTTAGTATAATCTTTGTTATGATAATTCTACTTTTGTGAATGATTGTTCTTTAATTCTCCATAGTTTTATTTTATCATGCATGTTTTAGGATTTTGCAAAATAGACTGAACGGTTGATTGTGAAATCTGGAACCCTAAAAATTCATTGAGTTTGGAACTTATCGTAAGAAACTAGGTTTGTTCTTTGAATTCTGATTTTTAGTGATTTAATTTCCATGTTAGATAATTTAAATCTAGGATTGAGTTATTGTGTCAAACTTGGAGATCTTGCACGAAAGTGAGGATCAGAACATTTGAGAACCATAAGTAGAACTTGTGTTGAGACTCGGATGCACGAAAGTGATCCTTGAGATTCCTCTTGAGACAATCAATTTAGAAGTCGGATGCACGAATGTGATATTTGAATTCTTTGATTGATGATTTACTTATCTTAAGCATTGGGATAGATCTTGCGTGAAAGCGAGGATTGGTCCCTGCATGATTGTGTACACGAAAGTGAGATGATCCTTTTATGAAGTAAATTAAGTCTTTATCATGATAAAATTAGTCTGATGACGTTTTATTAATATCTAGTCATTGAAATTAAAGTGGATGAAACCCTAGTCCTAGTTTATCTCTCTTTTTATCTTTCGTGTTCTTCCTGTTATTTACTTGCATTAAAATCGATTGCTTAGCTAGCAAGAAAATAATTATTTGGTACTTAACAATAAGGTCTCTGTGGAATCGATATTTTTCTTTATTACTTCAAGTATCCGTGCACTTGCAGACACTACAAGTTTAGGGACAATAAGTTTTTGGAGCCGTGTCAGGGAGTGACAATAGCCCTATGCGCCAACACTTAGGTTTTTGCCACGACACCTTAAATAAGTCTACCTACTTGTATTTATAAGTGTGTCATTTCGGATCACAACAAGTTATTGGCGCCGTTGTCGGGGATTAGTCCAAGGTACATGCCAAACAACTTGGGATACAACAAGTTTTTGGCGCCGTTGCCGGGGATTAGTCCTAGGTACACGCCAAACAACTTGGGATACATCAAGTTTTTGGCGCCGTTGCTGGGGATTAGTCTTAGGTACACGCCAAACAACTTGGGATACAACAACTCCTCTGCCACAAGAATAAACCATGGGTACGCACACCTCAGGTCCGCCTAATCCCAAGTTACCACACAATAAACATGCCAAGAAAGTAGTATCAATTACTACACAGTTCTAACCGTTGATACATCTACAATATAGCATATTTCTACCATTTACTCTAACCATGGTTTCACCAATATTATATACATACCCTTATCCCCTATATTATCACCTTAATTTCATCATAATCAAACTTATGTATTTCAATAGGGTATTCAACATTACTCATCCTTAATAAAGTTTAGGGCAATTATACTATGTAACCTCTATGAATCGACCCCGAACAGATCTATCATGAGTCCCATAAACAAGGTTAACAAAACGAGGGTTAAATCCGTTACCTGCCCTAGTTATCAAAATAGCATAAAAGAGGGAAAGAAAGGGTCGCCGGAACCCTTCTGCTTGCCGGAAAAATTGCACGCCGCCGTCGATTGCTGTCACTGCCGGCACAGGAAGAGGGTTGGAACCACGAGGAAGAGGAGAGGAAGGAAAAACAGCATCCTCAACATGTCGCCGTCGCTGTGTCCGCCGAAAATCTGCCGCCTGCACACTCGCTGTTGAACTATCCGAACGCCGCCGTCTGCCACCAATTGACACCGGGAAGAGGAAAGGAAGGCCGACACCGGTCTTCCAATGTCGCCGCTGGCTTCACACGGTGCCAGAGGAGAGAACCCGAGGGAGAGAGAGACATGGGCGAGCGGCGCACACGGGGGGCGAAGAGAAACAGTAGAAGAATAGGGTTTTTTTAATTAATATCTATTTATACTTATTATTAATTAATTGATTATTTATTTTATGATTTTTTTAAATATAACAATATGCTCTGCATTAAAATGAATTTGGTCCCCAAATTCACTAAGGCTTAGTGGGCTTGCTATTATTAACTTGGGCTTAAGCATTTTACTAAATTGGGCCACGTTGTAAATCGACTCACCAAGTTAATAAATAGTTTGCTTACTAAGAGGGTTGTAACAAATGGTATCAGAGCAAAACTTAGTTCTATGCATGGTGAGAGCCCAATAGGAAAGGGCTACCAAGGGTGGTGGAGCCGCCATAGGGCTGACCTCACATGCTGCCGACTAAGGGATGGTGGGCTTAACGTGGACGTCAAGTCTTAAGTGAGGGAGATTGTAATACCCCAAGTTTAGTCCCACATTGGAAGTGGGTGAAGAGATTATATGGTATATAAGGCTTAGTGGGTTTGTTATTATTAACTTGGGCTTAAGCATTTTAATGAATTGGGCCACATTGCAAATCGGCTCACCAAGTTAATACATAGTTTGCTTACAAAGCGGGTCCTAATATCGGTTGTGTTCGAGACTGCAGAGGGCGATCACTTGGTTGCCTACATCAACATCTCTATCAATTGCTTTAAAGTATTATCTCTTACTCACCATTTCGATCCCCTCGCAAGCATCGATCTTTTGGGTTTTTGGGACTGGCCTGTTTCGGGATTTGCTTCCGCTTGTTTCTCTGGTGTATGTAAACTTTTTAAAATCCCCGGGGTTTCCCAACAAGACTTGTCTAGAACTTCCATATGTGGCTCACCCACATGATGAAAGTTTCTATAAACAACATCGAGAAGTTAGGGCTTCATGCTGTATCTATTCCTCGCTGGACATGAAGTGCCTAAACTGTCTTGAGCAGAGGAATTGCCTAGTCACAATTGGCTGGCATGCCTACCTTGAGATACATGCGTCACCTTGTGCAGTACATCCCACCCTCATGGGATGTGGGGCTATGTGAGGAACAAGGATCCCATCTCACTTTGAAAATTCTGTGGTTTCCCAGATTGACATGAGAGGGCCGATCTGATAAAATAGTGAGAAATGATCATTTATTTCAAGTCCAAATTAAATGATTGAGCTGTTGTACTAATCTACATGTCTGTTGTTGTAGATCATGTCTACAAACAATAGTAGATTAAAACTACGATCAGTGATTTGGGAGGATCAGTTGGACTAGTGTCAAACCTTGAGGGGTGACCCCAAGCACGAGAGCTGTAAAAGGCATCACTAAAAAGAGGTGAAGAGAAGGTTTCCTCCTTCGTCTTCAGGCTCAAGTATTTATGTGGTTAAAGTCAACCTTTCTACTTCAAACACATGGGTATTTGATACTGCATGTGGAGCACATATTTGTACAAGTATGCAAGAGCTCAAACGAACTAGGATAGTGCGACCAGGAGAGATTGACCTTCGGGTCGGGTAATGGCACACAGGCTGCTACTGTGACTGTAGGAGACTACACTCTCTCACTGCTGTCGGGACTTAAACTGGAACTTGACAATTGCTGCTATGTACTGTCGATCACTAAGAATATTATATCCATTCCTGCCTTGGTGAGAAAAGGATTCAGCTTTGCAATAAAGGAGAACACCTGTTCTTTTTCATTAGCAAACGTGTTCTATTGATCTGGAACACTGTGCAATGGACTGTATGTCTTGGACATGCAAAGTTCCATGTGCAACATAAATGCTAAAAGGATCAAGTTAAGTGGTTTCAATAACACTTATCATTTAGGGCACATCAACAAGAATCACATCCAACAGCTCCATGAAAATGGGTTATTGGATTCAAATTCTTTTAAGGAATTTGATGCTTGTGAGCCTTGTATGTTAGGCAAAATGACAAAGGCGCCATTCACCGAGAAAGGGGAAATGACCACAAGTTTGTTGGACCCCATACACAGTGATGTGTGTGGGCCATTCAACAAACAAGCTAGAGGTGGGTTTGTATACTTCATCGCATTTACTGATGATTTCAATAAATATAGTTATGTCAATTTGATGAGACATAAGTCTGAATCCTTAGAGAAATTCAAGGAGCTTAAGACTGAAATAGAGACCCAGCTTGGACGATCCATAAAGGCTCTTTGATCTGATCGAGGTGGACAGTACTAGAGCCATAAGTTTATTGACTATATGAAAGAGTGTGGGATTCTATCACTGCTCACCCCTCTTGGAAATCTCAATGGAATGATGTGTCTAAGAGGCAGAATCGAACCCCGTTAGACATGGTTTGGTGTATGATGAATTAAGCAACTCTACCTCCATATTTCTAGGGATATGCTTTAGAGATAGCAACATTGACACAGAATAACATTCCATCTAAGAGTGTCCATGTGCCCCACATGAGTTGTGGACTAGGAGACAACCTAACATCACATTTATGAGGATCTGGGGATGTGAAGCATATGTTAAATGTCAAAATTTTAGCAAGCTAGAGCCCAGGTTAGATAAATGTGTGTTTATGGGGTATCCTAGTGAAACCAGAGGATACAACTTCTATAATCCCAAAAAGGACAAAGTTTTTATCGCCCATGGCACTGTCTTTCTAAAAAAAAGAATTTATTTTGAAAAAAGCTAGTGGGAGAAGTTTTGATTTGGACAATGTCTAAGATCATCCATAAGACACAGAAGTTGAGATGGAACCTAAGCCACCTATACAGGTTGTGGCCCAACCTGTGGCTCACACACAAGCTTCACGTAGGTCTGAGAGGGTGTGTTGTACACCTGATATGTATGGGTCACTGCCTACTCAACACGATGACATTCTTATTATTGAGGATGAACCTAAGACTTATGAGGAAGCAGTCGCTAGACCGGACTCTAAGAAATAGCTGGAGGCCATGAGGTCTGAGATGGATTCCATGTCTACTAACCAGGTTTGTGACTTGGTTGAGCCGCTTAATGGGGGCAAAACCCATAGGGTGTAAATGGGTCTTCAAGAAGAAGACAGACATGGATGACAACGTAGTTGGGGGGGAGGGGGTGGAGAGGGGGGGGGGACTATGAGATCTGGCAAATGGACGTGACGACAGCTTTCCTTAATGGAAACCTATCGGAGGATGTGTTTATCTCACAGCTTGAGAGGTTCGTCCACCTAGTCGATGCTCACAAAGTATGCGAGCTAAAGAAATCCATTTATGTATTGAAGCAACACTCTTGAAGTTGGAACATTCATTTTGATGAAGTTGTAAGAGATTATGACTTCATCAAGAACGAAGATGATGCCTATGTGCACAAGAAAATTAGTGGGAGTAGCTTGGTCACTTTTCTAGTCTTGTATGTCGATGACATACTGTTCAATGGAAATGACATCCCTACCCTTCATGTAGTGAAGATTTGGTTGAGGAAGTGTTTCGAGATGAAGGATTTAGGGGAGGCCGCCTATATCTAGGCATAAGAATTTACCGGGATAGATCTGATGCAGCCGCAAGTGCACGGCTTTATCGAAGTAATAAAAAGATATCGTTCCCAATGAGGATCTGGTGGTCAAGTATAGATTACACGATTCATTTATATCTAGATGATTCAAGTTGTGTTTTTATATGGACTCTAAGTACGAAAAGCAACAAAAGTAGCATTTTAGTGAAAAAAAATCAGTTTTGAAAAGATCGGGACTTGGGATTTCACCACGATTACGATTATGAATTTTATAAAAATAAATCCTTTATCAGAAAATTATAATATTGAAAGGAGTTTTTCCTAAGGTACATAATACCTCATTTCGGAGCATAATCTAGTACCTAATTATGCTAATTCTCTACTCTCGTGACAATTAACACAATTAGGCCCTTTAAGCTCTATGAAAAACCTTTGAAATCCTTAAAGTAAACTTGAACTACTCTCATGATCGAATTTACAAGTTTGACAAGAATAGATGCGATGTCACGATTCACCTCCCGGTTCTTCTCGCGACGTCTAAAATATACAATTACTTGGCTAGAGTAAAATATGAAATAGCACAATTCAAATCAAATCAACTCTATAATAAATCTTAGCAAAGATCAAAATACAAAATTTAATTCTTAGATTATCAATGGGCTACATCCCTGATCCCTAAAATAAGTTTAAGCGGATATGTTAACCATATACAACATGTTTTATGATGAATTCAACATGTAATCTCAAATAAATTGCAAGGAGACACTAGGTAAGTAATTAGAACTCTTCCCCTTGATCTGGTGATGAAGATGAAGCGTCAAATCCCATCCCTTGCATAATCTCTCGCTCGAAGTTTGCATAGAAAGTTGATTTTTGCCCTAGCCGCCGCCTTTGTTTGTAATCAACAGGAAAAATTTTCTTAACCCTCCAAAAAATCCTCCCTTTTATAGTTTAATCAGTTTAGAACCCATCAAGGAAGGATTCTGAAAATTTTGGTTCAATTCTAACTTGATTTGAGGCCGAATCGAGTGAAAAACTAGAAGAGGCAGAAAAACTCACGGCCCATAAACTATTCACGGCTACGGCTGTGAAAGTTTCTGTAACTTAAGTCCCTGTGCATAGAAAAACTCACGGCCCGTAAAGGACTCATGGCCTCGACCGTGAAAGTTTTTGTGCGCTTCTATACTTAGCTGCAAAACTCCCTCTTGAACACAAAACTCACGGCCTGTGAAAAACTCATGGCTACGGCAGTGAATCTTACACCTGACTCCATTTTTACTCCAAATTTGACGTGCGACTTCATAGTTTCCTCGGGAACTGTGCTATGACTTTGAAACTCACAAAATCCATTATTTTTATGTCATTTACCTGCATTTTCATAATAATCAAGAAAAGTGAAGATTCTATACCAAAGGAAGTAAAAACACTAAAAATTAGAATAAAATCATAAAATTAAGCCTAAATATCATATAAAATACAGGCAAAAATATGATGTAAATGCAACTCATCAAAATACCCTAGACTTAAAGTTTAGCTTGTTCTCAAGTGATATTTTCGTATGTATGGAGAATGTAAAGATAAGGAGCACTCATTTATTTTCCCTTAATAATGTCCTTAGTCCATAATTTAAGTAATCAATCTTTCAGAACCCAAGTAATTTAAGAAAGATCATGGTAGAAATAAATTCTCAAGAGTTTACAATCCTAGAAAGATAAAAATCAAAAGTCATGTCATATCATTCATTCTTCAACTACTAAGTATCAAATAATCTCACGTTAATAAATCCACTTTACTTAACAGATAAAATTTCAGTGATGTTAAAGATAGGAGATTTTTAAAGTAATTTAGTCTTTAAACGGTTATGTGCCCTTTCCTGTTAGCATCATAACAATGTTTAAAGTATACTATAGAGTAGTATAATTTAACTCATAGTCTCAATCATGATGATAGCGGAGTTGTCCAGTTAACCTACAACTTTCTCTTTTTTTCTCCATTTTTTCTTTTTTCTTTTTTTTTTTTAATTTAAATCCTGGAGAAAGCCAGCCAGTGGCATGGTACTATACTCATTAATGATCTTTCTGCATGAGGGATATATATATTTCATTTTTAAAATTTTCTGTCTATTACTTGATCATAATAGACTTAAAGTATACCAATTTATGGTATAATATAACTCATGACCTCAGATCATTTAACTAGAGGAGTTAGAGCAAATCTCAGTTAAAGAGACATCACTAATTTTCTATTCATAAAAATTTCTCTATCAGGCAAAAACAGATAAATTAAACTTCATGTAAATTTTACTATGCATGTGTCGCATGAACATATAACAATTCATATATGTATTTTATTAATACCAGATTTGAATTTACTCAACAATTTAAGTCTACATAAAATTTTTAGAAATTCCATAAGTCATCAAATTAAATTCTCAAAATGTTTCCTAAGTCTAGAATTAATGATGAAACAAATTTGATTATCATTAAAAATTATAAACATTCAAAATACATACATGTAAAGCTTGAAGAAAAGCAAAATACATGGAAATGCCCAAGACTTACTCATTGTATATACTTAAACATTAAATCAAGTTATGATAGGTTTCAGAAAAAATTTTGCAAGAGTTCCCTTTGTATTATAAGCGAAACCCTGTGCAATTATATGAAAACATGCAAACGTGACTCAGAAAAATTTAGAAACTATATTACATCTTAGATTTCAACATTTCACATTGTAAACAAGTCTCAAACATCAAATACCATCACGTTTCATCAACCAAATCACATTTACTGTTTTGAAATATACTATTCATTCCAATATCAAAACCAATATAAAAAATCATTCAAAACTCAACCAAATCATCACCACAACATAACAAACCATCATAAACATCACAGCAACATGGTGAATACTAAATACACCCAATACAACATCAAACAAACCATATATCATACTTATAATCTCAATACCACGACATATGTACAATACCAACTCAAAATATCAAATGACATGCATAAATCCAGTATCACATCACAGTATAGTAAAATACAACACACACACACACAAATAAAACATAAAAGAACTTGTGTGCGCTGCATAAGCATCAATCAACTATTGTCTCCTGCTCAAGAGAATACACATTTGAGATGTATCGAAGGAAAATAAGCATCAAACTCAATGTAAAATAAAACAATAAATATACTCACAAAGGAAATATCAGTCGGTCTTGGTATCTTTAGAATCCTCCTCCACATCGTCTCCAGTAGGCTACGTCGATGATCCAGGAAGACGCTGCCGCATAAGTTCCTCTATCACACGTGGAAACTCAAGTGTCCTCGCCTGCCTTTGCTCCAAGCGTGCTATGTCCTCACGCATCCTTGATGACACCAAAATATATAGTAATTTTTGTGCCATTTCATGGGTATTTTTGTGTCATATTTATGCTACTTTGATTATTTTTAAGCGTTATTTGTCAAATATTGCGGAATCTACATCATTTCATGTTTTTGATGATTTTCAGGTAAAAAGTGCCACATTTTGATGGATTTTGGAATATTTGAGCACACCAATGAATTCCAGACATCGAGATGAAGCCGCCCGTCAATTTTCATGCAAAACAGAGCAAGTTTGAAAAATACACCCCTGTCGTAATGAAAATTACAGGTGTAATTTTCTGCCCAGAAATACACCACTGCCGTAATGATTTTTATGGGCTGTAATTTTGGCCCAAAAAATTCCCAAAATTACAGTGGTGTTTCTTCCTTTTTCGAATTCAAATTTATCATAAATTTTTATTGTATTTTTAACTCCATGGTAGTGTAAACTTCTCCTTGGGACATAAGGGTGTAATCCCCTTTATTTCTTATGAATAGATAACTTTTATTTTCATCAGAATAGTTTTATTATGATAATTTTACTTATGTGATGATTGCCTATGATTCTCCGAAGTATTCTTATTATTATGCATGTTTTTAGAGTTTTCGCAATATGGACTGAAAGGTGATTTGCTTGAGAACTTAGAACCCTAAAATTGGATAATAGGAACTCACCATAAGAAATTAGGTTAGTTCTTATTTCTTGATTTTAGCAGAATAATTGCCATGTTTAATAATTTGAATCTAGGATTGAGTTATTTTGTTAAACGTGAAGATCTTGTGCGAAAGTGAGGATCGGACCGTCGGAAAACCATAAGTAGAACCTGTGTCAAGACTCGGATGCACGAAAGTGATCCTTGAGATTCCACTTGAGATGATCAACTTAGAATTCGGATGCATGAAAGTGATCCTTGAGTTCTATGATTGATGATTTACTTGTTTACAGCTTGGGATACATCTTGTACAAAAGTGAGGATCGGTCCCTACATGATCGTCTGTACGAAAGTGAGATGATCCTTTTATGAAGTAAATTATATCTTTATCATGATAAAATTAAACTGATGACCTTTTATTCATATCTAGTCATTGAATTTAAGGTGGATGAAACCCTAGTCCCAGTTTCTTTCTGATTTCGTGTTCTTTCTATCATTTACTTGCAGTATAATCGATTGCTTAGCTAGTAAGAATACAACTATTTGGTACTTAACATGTAGGTCTCTGTGGGATCGATATTTTTTATTACTTCAAGTATCCGTGCACTTGCGGACACAACAATCCTCCGCTACTTAGCCCGAATATGGTGTAGAGAAGGGTCCATCGGTGCTGAAGTAGATGGGCCGGTAGAAGAAGATGGTCCAGCAGTGGTGGATGGTGTGATTGGAGGCACGGTCACTGAAACTCTCCGCGGTGATGACAGAGTGATGAAGCTAGTGATGGTATCGCATATGGTATTGGAGATGGTAATATGATCTCTGGATATGACACAATTGGTACGGGTGCAACCACGTTTGGTAAGTCTGATGTCTAAGGTGTTGGAGGTGCTCTCTACGATGTGCTCAGTCCCACAGATGTACTCGGAGCTAAAGATGTGCTCGGAGCCTCTGATGCATGCATTTGAGTCTCAGGCTCAGAGTCATCATATGATATACGCTCAAATCTATGGTGTAATACCCCATGCACCAACCGGTATATAAACCGTGGAATAGGACCAAAATTTTTAGTCTTCCTTATAGCCCCCATAAGGTCTGGAGCTCACTGATCTCCTCAGTGCTATAATTTCTCAACAATCAACACATATATATAGAATTTTTCTAAAAATTATGAAGCTACAGTAACTCGGATAAACTTTTGCTCACGACTTCTCGGGGATCTCAGTCAAGAATCAAGTAAATCTCACTCCAAGTTTGTGAAAAAGGAAGCAAATCGAGTAGAGAAACCAAATGTATGAGTTGGGTAAGAAAATCTCACAAATATGGGCAAAATATGACTGAAATCGAGCCCTGGTGGCGAAACTTGTGTTCTTGCAAATGTCCCGCGCTTCTGAGGAAATCCAGCTAAAATCCGCTAAAAGATCGTCGAAAAACACTCGCCGGAGGTGGCGGAAGGTCGGAGGAGAAGAATCGTCACCTGAGGTGGAAGGAATCGATGGGAGATCGTATTTTAAGAGCATGGGCATGAAACCTAGTTTCGCCCGTTAAGTTCAAAAAACATGTATTCACGGCCAGTGAGTCATTCATGGCTTTAGCCGTGAATGTTTCTGTGACTTAAGTCCTTGTAAAATGAGACTCATGACCTGTGACGGATTCACGATCTCACCCGTGAAAGTTTCTATGAACTTTGGCCTTATCGCGTTTCCTTTTGACGAAGCATTCACGGCCCGTAAGTGACTCACGGCTACGCCCGTGGATGTCTAGTCGGGCACTTGTTCTTCAAGAAAAAAAAATTTAAAAATTCCGACAATAAAACAACTTATTACAAAATATTCTATCAATAAAAATTCATCAAATCATGCAACAAAAATTCCTAAAAAAAATTAAAATTTAAAACTTAAGACTATAAGAGTAGAAATTTGAGTTGCCTCCCAAAAAGCACTTGTTTAAGGTCATTAGCTTGAGCAATACTTCATGTCATAGCGGAGTTGATGAATTAGTGACATTGTAAAGAGCATATAATCTTCCGTTTTTCCTCTGTCTCAAGCGTATACCCACCAAAGTACATATCCAATTAAACAAGTGGATCAATGTCGCAACAGCTATTACATGCATACAAAAACAAAAGTGAAGGACATACAAAGAATATTTAATAATTTTTATGTATTTATCCAAGAGTAATATCATGCATTCTTCATTTATATTTATATCAACAATTGGAAGGAGATTGGAATTAAGATAAAAAATTTCATACCTTGGATTGCTCAAGAAGTTTTCAAATTTCACATTGGATTTTTCACTTACCTCAATGTCAATGTGATCAAGTATCTCATGTGTTATCATCTTTTGGGTACCTGTGGTTAGATTTGAATCAAATAATATTTCAGCTACCTCATCATCAATATCCTCTTCATTATCTATTAAACAAATTCCTAAAGGATTTTTCTGGAGAAAAGGAATTGATGGTTCATATGGTGGTGGTGGTGGAATATGCACAGGATCATCTTCCTCATCTTTCTCCTCAATTTCTTTCTCTCTAATGGGATACTCCATCTTAATATTATCAAATTCATCCCCATCTATCTCACTAGTTCTTACTTGAGACTCCTTAAATTCCTTATCCTTCTTCTCATAAGTCTTTAAAAGTTCAAATTTTTCTTCAAATATGTCCCAAGTATTTGTGTAGCAAGACACTATGTTATATGAGAGGGGACTGGATGGCTGGTAAAGTGCTGAGGAAGGGTTAATGGGGGTATTTAGAATTTTTAAAATCACTAAAATTTGAAGAAGTTTAATCATAATCCGTGACTGGAGTCATGACTAATGATTATTCTATCTTTGCAAAATTCTCAGATTCATCCTGAATTCCTGATGCGTTGTATTTACACCACACTTTTGCCTATATTTTAGATCATATTTTGAGCTTATTTGCATGATTTTGTGACTATTTTGGTGTTTTTACTTCACTTGGCACGGAATTTTCACTTTCCTTGGTTTTTATGAAAATATAGGCAAAATCCCCAAAAAATGAAGGATTTCACGAGTTTTGAAGCCAAAGCATGATCCCCGAGGAGATCATGAGCTTACATGTCGAATTTGGGGTTGAAATAGTGAAGAACGCGAGAATTATGGCCTTGGCCGTAAATATGGATCGGCCGTAATTTCGAGTTCGAGTAGTGGGCAAAAAACGGTTAAGTGTTGGAATGCACAGAAACTTTCATGGACGAAGCCGTAAATCTATTATGGTCCGTGAATATTTATGTGACATAAATCCTGTACACACAAAAAGAATTACGGCCGTGGCCGTGAACATGTTACGGACCGTGAAAATGTCCGCCCGTTGAGTTTTTCACTCAATTCTCCACCGATTCGAATCATATTTGAACCAAACCTTGCAGAACTGTTCCTTGATAGGTTCCAAATTGGTCTAACTATAAAAGATCAGATATTTCAAAGGTTTAGCGAGCTTTTTTGGATGAACACAATCAGCAGTGGTGACAAGGGCAAAAGTTGATTTCCGAGCAAAATTTTGATGAGATTTCACGCAAAAGTAAGGATTGATCTTCTACTCTTCATCTCCAGATCGAGGGGAAGCGAGTCTTATTATTGTCTTAGTGAATTCTTTGCAATTTTTACTAGATCTATGCTTATTAATCACATAAACATGTATTTCCTTAAGAACATGAGTGAGTAGATCCTTGTTTCGGGATTTAGGGCTTAGCCCACTGACTTTTACGAGTTAATCCGCATTCATACTCTTTTTATACGAATTTTTTATCATGATTTGATTAAAGTTATATTCATTTCATAATTTACCTTGGGCACATATAATTGCGCTTTAGACATTGTGAGAAGTACCGAGAGGTGAATCGCAACATCCGATGTATTTCTATTAAACCTTGAAATCCAATCACGAGAGTAGGTTGGATTCGTCTAAAGGATCTAAACAGCTTTTCATAGAACTTAATGGGTTTAGTTAGGTTAACTGTCACGAGAGTAGGGAGTTAACTTAATTAAATACTATATTACACTCCGAGAGGAGGTGATATCTACATTTGGAGAAGTTCTTTTCATGATAGATATTTTCTATTGATTGAGTTATCTTTATATGATTCATAATAGTCAGTGTGGTGAAACCCAAAAATCCCAATTCTCTTATAACTTGAATCCTCTAAAAAGCTGCTTTTGAATTGTTCGTGCTTAGAAGTTCATCATAACCACTCATTTGTTCTGCTTAGATTTAAGCAAGTCGAAGAGTCGTTACTTAACTACGTAATCCTTATTGGGAACGATATCTTCTTATTACTTCGATAATTCCATGCACTTGCGGAATGCTATCAAGTTTTTTGTGCGGTTGCCGGGGATTACGGCTAGTTAATATTGACTTATTAGATAAGTTTGGAGACTATACACATTTCTTTCTTTTGTTTTAGTGTTAGTTTTTACTTTTCTTTTCTTTTTAACTGTTATTTTATTTTTCGTTTTGACTTACACATTGTATGCCCAGAAATTATCGAACAGGTACTTTAATTCCAGCAGACCCAGAAATTGAGCGTACATTTTGCCTTCGAAGGAGATTATAGTTTCAGACTTAGAAGATTTCTGAAGAAGGTGCAATGGCGGTAAACAATCAATCTTTGAGGGACTTTGCTGTACCGAACATACGAGGCTTTAATTCAAGTATAGTCCGACCCAATGTAGAAGCGAACAACTTTGATCTTAAACCAGCGTTGATGACGATGGTCCAGCAAAATCATTTTTGGGATCCCCAAATTAGGACCCTAATTTACATCTAGCTATCTTTTTAAAATATTGTGATACTGTCAAAGT
This sequence comes from Costus lasius, assembly GCA_027563935.2. NCBI lineage: Eukaryota > Viridiplantae > Streptophyta > Magnoliopsida > Zingiberales > Costaceae > Costus > Costus lasius. The sequence goes on along the minus strand of CM050454.1, from coordinate 54,236,601 downwards.
TAATGGAGTTTCATCTGACGCTATAAGACTAAGATTGTTCCATTTTTCTCTCAGGGACCGTTTGAGAACTTGGCTATATTCGCTACCAGCAAGATCTATTACTACCTGGGATGAGCTTTCCAAAGCCTTTCTTAACAAATACTTCCCACCTAGCAAGACTGTTCAGCTGCGCAACAAGATTACATGTTTTGCACAACAAGAGGGAGAATCACTATATGATGCCTGGGATCGCTTCAAGGAGCTCCAGCATATGTGCCCACACCTTGGACTCCAAGCATGGGTTTTGATCCACATCTTTTATAATGGATTAGATTATAACACCAAGTTGATGCTGGACGCTACGGCTGAAGGAATAATCATGAGCAAAGGCGTGGAAGAGGTGACTGCTCTACTTGAGGATATGGCCATGAACCATAACCACTGGTCGAGTGAGCGAGGTACTACTTCCATGGGATTTGGTAAGTACCATAATGATTCCTTGACATCTCTAGTGGCAAAGGTAGATTCATTGGCACAGAAGTTAGATTCCTTTTCCTTTCCCTCAGTTGCCGTTAATGCAGTTTCCTGTGAAGTGTGTGGTGTAACAGGGCATGATTTATCTGACTGTCAGTTTATTGCTTCTTCTCAAGAAAATCTTAATCAGGAGCAAGTTAATGCCTTTGGAAATTTCAATCAGAGACCAGTGAATGACCCATATTCTGCAACCTACAATCTAGGATGGAGGAACCACCCCAACTTGTCCTACAAAAACAATCAAGGGCAAGCTCCTCCTCAGTATCCTCAGCAGAATAATAGGCCACCACCGGGCTTTCCATCAAGATAATATGGACAGCCCCAGAAGTCAAACTTGGAGACCATGTTACAGGGATTTCTCATGAAACAACAGAAGAGCACTGATGACCTCGTTGATGCGGTCAAGCAGCTGACATCCCGTGTGGATGCTTTGGCTTCCCATAACAAGATGTTAGAGAATCAGATTGCTCAGCAAGCGAGTTTTACTAGTAGACTTACAGGGAGACTTCCGGGACAACCTGAGATGAATCCAAGAGAGCATTGTAATCCGGTCACTATTGTGAGTGGCAAAAACAATGACTCACCTGGGAAATCTATCGAGGGTTCTATGGACAAACTCAAGGACATTATTCCTTAATTATAAAACAATGAGGAGAAAGGGGAGGAGTTGAAATATGTAGGTTCAGCTACATATGTTCCTCCAATCCCTTTTCCCCATAGGCTATTTGGAGCAGATCAGGGAAAATTTGATATCAGAAAGTCTGAGGTGAAAGGCGACCAGGTAAGTACGGACATAGAAATAACAAAGGTGAGAGATCGTGGAGACATTTCAATTCCCTGCCAAGTTGGTAAGTTTTTTGTTGAGAATGCTTTATGTGACTTAGGATCGAGTGTTAGTTTGATGCCTTCATATATGATTGAGAAAGTAGGTAGTGGAGAATTTAAACCTGCTAGAACTTGCTTTCAATTTGCTAATGGATTTATTCAGCAACATCTAGGAATTTGAGAAAATGTATCTGTTAAAATTGATAAGTTTTCTATCTTGACTGATTTCATGATTATTAAAATGGAAGAAGAGACTAAATCACCTATTATTCTAAGAAGTCCATTTTTGGCAAGTATAGAAGCTATAATTGATATGGTGCATGAGAAGCTAACGTTGAATTTAAATGACAGCAAATTGGTTTATGATTTTTCTTTAAGGGCTAAGAAGCTTTATTTTGAAGGTTCCCGTCAATCCCTTGAAGTGAAGGAGGATAAATTCAACGAAGGAAATATTTTTGAAATTGATAGACATCCCAGGGAATATCGGGCAAAGCATGAGATGGACAAGAAGAAGAAAGATGGAACATGGGAATTATCTCAAGCTTTAAAGTTAAACCCATGTAACGATCTAGAAAGGCGTGAAGAACAAATGCTGCCTATTTTTCATTGCGCCTCATACCCACCTGAAGGAAAATGAACATTATTTTGGTCAAGCTAAGGACCTTAAATAAGCGCTACCTGGGAGGCAACCCAGAGACTCTGAATTTTGTTAATTACAACATTTTATCATTAAGTTTTTCAATTTTTTGTGATTAGTTATTTGGTTTTTAATTATCATAATCAATTTTATCTGCATGTTATGATGAACTTTTCTATAAGAAAAACACTCTAAATTTGTTGTTTTGTGTGCAGGAATTTTTTGGAAATTTTTTGTGATTTTTCTAGAGGACACCAAGGTCAAAACGCGAAATTTACGGCTGAACCCATGAATATCGCGTAGCCGTGATTTTAAATATAGTTGGGACTGTGCACTAAAGCGAGATTACGGGCGAAGCCGTGAAGCCATTACAGGGCGTAAGTTATTAGAGTTTAAACTTGACGGGCGACTTAGGGTTTATGCCCACGCTCGTAACTCATCGATTTTCAATGATTCCTTCCACAAGCAGCGACAAAACCCTTCCACGAACCTTTCTCTACTTCCAGTGAGTGCTTTCTGGCGATCATCCATCAGATTTCCTCCAGATTTCATGACAAGAAGCCATTCATCCACTAGCGCACACAGAACTCATTTTCGACCGATTCGACGCTGATTTCTGAGCAGATTTGTGAGCAAACTCTTCCAAAACCTGATTTTCAATCTCAGTACTAGATTTGCATGCATCTAGCATTAGTTTGAGGGCTTTAGATTGGATTTTTGGATTGTTTTCCATCCGAGTTTTCACAGGCCATTTTATAGTTACTATTGCATCAAGGTTTTTGAGGTATATTTGCATATATTAGATTGCTTTGATCGATACTATGGCTCTGAGCAAATCAGTGAGGAACAGACCCTATGGGGCAGTGAGGAAGGAGAGTGTATGAGGACCGTACCCTCCTATATATCCTAGGTATAGGATGGTCCATGGAGTACTCCCTGAGAGATTTAAGCTTGCGCAGATGTCAGCAGTGGAGTCTCCGATACCATTCAACTTATATCCTCCTTCCAATACGCCATGGGTGTATCCGAATGTTTCTGATGAGATTGACACTGAGAGGACACCTTCTGTCCCTAGCACGTCCTCAGCACCCAGCATATCACAGACAGTAGTGTCAGAGCCAGACAGCTCAACAGAGCTAGAGATATATCAGAGAGGTCTGCAGATAGGCCAGAGAGCCACGACTAGAGGATCGCGAGATAGTACGCTAGGAAGCGTACCAGTCATGCTACTAGCACTCGCGGGAGGAGAGTTACCAGACCATTATCACCAGTTGTAGAGACAGCTGAGATATCTGTAGCACCCCCAGTGCCAACACCGACAATAGTTGATACCACTCTGATGGATGTAGAGGAGTCCACCACACTGGTGCCTCCTACTGATTTATCAGAGTCTGCAGCACCTGTAGATACATAGACTATGGAGGTGGACACTCCTAGCGATACCGTCTAGACTCCAGAGATCCCTTCACCATCCTCAGCTCAGGGAGACTTACCTATCCCCGAGGCTGCTATGCTAGTACTACCAGATATAGAGGATAGATCTCCGAAGATATTTGCGGACTTACCTGAGATTTCAGTAGAAATACCAGAGCTCCACTCTCCACCATCAGTAGTACTTGAGCCATCTATTACCACTGAGCCAGCACCACCAACAGCATCTGAGGCCCCACATACCATTGAGATACCAGTTACCGCATCGCCAGCACTATCACCAGAGATACACTTACCATCCCCAGAGCCTTCATATTCTAAGCCGTCTCCTACTATATCAGAGCCTGAGATACCAGAAAGGAGACGTGCGCGATCACCACCTCCTATACTTACTCCTTACCCACGACAGATCAAACACAGGAGTCAAGAGCAGGAGAATAGGTACCGTGCTATGTCCGCTCGGGGAGTCCTTAGCACGAGATATTGGGACGACCAGACACTACATTCCCTAGGATTGTTCGATGATGTCCAGAGGATGTTCACGAACATAAGGTGGCATGATTTCTATCATCAGAGGCATCCGACCTATATTCAGCTAACTTTGGAGTTTTTCAGCTCAGTCCAGATTACATTGAGGAACTATGATGATAGTGATCTGGGTAGGATGGCATTCCGGTTGGGGAACTGGGACCATGTGCTGACGCTTGACCAGTTTGGTCATATATTTGGGTTACCTCTGGACGGTACTAGATATCTCCCACGTGAGTACACTGAGAGGACTTTCTAGAGAGATATATCTGGTGAGGGAGGATTCGATCCGAGGACCACCAGAGCCACACGCCTATCTAGCCCAGTTTTCAGATATGTGCATCGAGTACTTGGACACACTATTTTTGGGAGAGCAGAGAGTGATGGCATGGTCAGATCCTCATAGCTATTTTTCTTATGGGCTATGTTGACTGGATTCTGCCTCAGCACCCTGTTCTACCTCATGAAGCAAATAGATAAAGCTGCTAGAGCACGGAGAGGACTCCTCGTGATGGGAGGCATGATTACCACCATTGCCCTCACCCTCGGTTTTTACCCCCCAGGGTTGAACAAGGCAAAGGGTAATGCCATACTTGATATGGATGCATGCGTAGCCATTAAGATGATTACGAGGCTTGAGAGTTCATATCATCTGATGTTCAGAGGTACTGATGTTACGATGAGGCTGCCGAACATGGACCGTACTATGGTTCGTGTTCAGCAGAACTGGATCGTGGATCCCACTCGTGGGGGAGGTCCTAGAGAGGCAGCTTCACCTCCTTAACTGCTGAGGATTCCAGAGCACATTCCCCCAGTCGAGCCATCCGCCGCTGACAGACCATCTACATCTGCTGGGCCATCTACATCAGCACGGTCAAACCTTTCTCTAGAGCAGATGCGTGTTGAGCAGTGGAGGATGCATGACGACATATCGCGCCTTGAGCAGGGACAGTCGAGGGCGCTCGATTCTTTACGTGCGATAGAGGAGCTATTATGGCATCGTCTCCCATCTTCATTGACATGACATACTAGAGACGAGAAGGAGGATTCTAAGCATACACAGATAGATTGATAGATCTTGTGAGTATCTTTATTTCATTTGATGTATTTACAGTTATTCTTTGATATTACGTAGAAGATCTCACATTTATTTTATCTATGCACAGGATTTAGTAGACTGGATGCCGATACGACAACACACAACATTTTTATGTTTTCTTTGTGTGTGTGCGTTGTATCCGGATATTGTGTGGTTCATTTTGGCATTTGGCATTAGGACTGATATTGTACATTCATGATGGTATTAGACCTTAGGATGCTGAACTTAGTACAGATAGGATGGTTTTGTATATATTTGATATTCATCTTGTGACTGTGATGCTTTATGATGATTTTGGATGCTTGGTTGATGAGTTTGTAAAATTTTAGACTAATTTTGATACATGGTTTGATATTTTGAGTAAATAGTAATTTGGTATGGTAAACTGTGATTTGGATAATAAAATCTAACGGTATTTGATGTTTGAAAGTTGATTACCATGTAAAATTTGAGCATATTTGATATGGTATATTTTCTGGTTTTTTCTTAGCTGTATTTCACACTTTTAATATAACTGTACAAGGTTTTGCCAATAATATAGAGGGAACTCTTGCAAAAAAAATTTTTGAAATCATTCATGGATTCAATGTTAATAATACATATGCAACAATTTAAGTCTAGGGTATCCATTTTCATGTTTTACTAGTCCTTCAAAGTTTTATAGATATGAATTTTGAATGTTTTAGATTGTTAAGGATTAATCGGATTCATTTTATCCTTAATTTTGAACTTAGGAAGCATTTTGGGCATTTAATTTGATGACTTAGAGAATTTTTTAGATTTTCATGAAAACTTAAATTGTTGAGTAAGATCGATTCTGGTATTGATAAAGTTTACATAGGAATTGTTATATGTTTAAACAACATGTGCATAGTGATCCTCGTACTTTAAGTTTAATTTATTTTCCTTTCATTTAATAGTGATTTTTATGGATAGAAATTTGGTGATTTATATATTTAACTTGAGATTTGCTCCAACTCCTCTGGTAGCATAATATGAGGTTATGGGTTGACACTGGCTGGCTTTTTCCATATTTTTTTATAAAAAAAATTGACTCCTCTATTTGGCACTGCGAAAAATTGGCAGTGATACCAAAGACATGAGTTGAAGTCTAAAAAAAAGAAAATGAGAAAAAGAGAAAGCTGTAGGCTTAGTGGAAAATTCCTCTAGCTTAAGATCGAGACCATGAGTTAAATTATACTATTTTGCAGTATACTTTAAACAATGTTATGGTACATAACAGTTTAAGGACCAAATTGCACTAAAAAGCTCTCATCTATAGTTTCACCAAATGACTTGAAATAAATCTTTATCTATTAATTAAGGCAGATTTATTAAACCAAGAAGTATTTGATTGCTTGATAAGTGTTGAATGAACATTATAACACGGTTTGTGAATTTTATCTTTCTTGGATTATAAACTCTTGACGATTTATTTTTTACAATGACTTCTCTTGAATGACCTAAGTTCTAAAATGTTGCATGCCTGAAATGTAGACTAAGGGCTTTATTGATGGTAAAATTGATGAGTATTCCTTATCTTTACATTCTTTATTCATATTTATGTATTGCTTAAGGACAAGCAAAATTATAAGTCTAGGGTATTTTGATGCATTGTATTTACACTACACTTTTGCCTATATTTTAGATCATATTTTAAGCTTATTTGCATGATTTTGTGTCTATTTTGGTGTTTTTACTTCACTTGGCACGACATCTTCACTTTCCTTGGTTTTTATGAAAATGTAGGTAAAATCACCCAAAAATGAATGATTTCATGAGTTTTGAAGCCAAAGCATGATTCCTGAGGAGATTATGAGCTTACACGTCGAATTTGGAGTTGAAATAGTGAAGAACGCGAGAATTACGGCCTTGGCCGTAAATCTGGATCGGCCGTAATTTCGAATTCGAGCAGTGGGCGAAAAACGGCTATGTGTTGGAATGCACAGAAACTTTCATGGGCGAAGCTATAAATCCATTATAGTCCATGAATATTTCTGTGACATAAAGCCTGTACACAGAAAGAATTATGGCCATGGCCGTGAACATGTTACCGACGATGAAAACGTCCGCCCGACGAGTTTTCACTCGATTCTCCACCGATTCGAACCGGATTTCAACCAAACCTTGTAGAACCGTTCCTTGATGGGTTCCAAACTGGCCTAACTATAAAAGATCAGATTTTTCGAAGGTTTAGAGAGCTTTTTGGATGAACACAATCAGTGGCGGTGACAAGGGTGAAAGTTAATCTTCGAGCAAAATTTCACCGAGATTTCACGCAAAAATAACGATTGATTTTCTACTCTTCATCCTTGGATCGCGGGGAAGCGAGTTTTATTGTTGTCTTAATGAATTCTTTGTGATTTTTACTAGATCTATGCTTATTCATCACTTAAACATGTATTTCCTTAAGAACATGAGTGAGTAGATCCTTGTTTCGGGATTTAGGGCTTAGCCCGCTAACTTTTATGAATTAATCCTTATTCATACTCTTTTTATACGAATTTATTATCATTATTTGATTGAAGTTGTATTCATTTCATAATTAACCTTGGCCACGTATAATTGCGCTTTTGATGTTGAGAGAAGTACCAAGAAGTGAATCACAACGTCCGATCTATTTCAATTAAACTTTCAAATCCAATCACGAGAGTAGGTTGGATTCGTCTGAAGGATCTAAACAGCTTTTCATAGAACTTAATGGGTTTAGTTAGGTTAACTGTCATGAGAGTAGAGAGTTAACTTAATTAAATACCATATTACACTCCGAGAGGTGGTGATATGTACATTTGGAGAAGTTCCTTTCACGATAGATATTTTCTATTGATTGAGTTATCTTTATAAGATACATAATAGTTAGTGTGGTGAAACCCAAAAATCCTGATTCTCTTAGAACTTGAATCCTCTAAAAAGTTGCTTTTGAATTGTTCGTGCTTAGAAGTTCATCATAACCACTCATTTGCTCTGCCTAGATTTAAGCAAGTCGAAGAGTCGGTACTTAACTACGTAATCCTCGTTGGGAACGATATCTTTTTATTACTTCGATAATTCCATGCACTTGCGGAACGCTATCAATTCCTTCCTCTATATCATTTTTATCAGTGCCATAAATTATACTACGAAGCTCCTCACTTTGTTTGTTCATAGTAGCTATAGAGTTTTCAAGCATGGTTTCTAAGTTGGATTTTTGAGTTTGACTAAATTTTGATTATGGAATAAATGTTGAGTCATTCTGATAAAGTAAATTTTGATGGTTCTTTCAACTTGGATTATAGGTAATAGCGCATGAGTTAAATGATGAAACAATCCCTAATTGACATTCAGTATAATGATGCCATGATATCCATAAATATCGCAAGTAATAGATTTTTACATAAAATATTACATGCTTAAATAATCAGTTTGTTTAATTAAATAATTTACCTTTGCTGAAAGTGATTGTAATGCATCTATTCAATATTCTCTTACCATTATCAGTGGTACATACCTCTGATCTGACCATTGACATTGGTTGAATATCATATTTTCAATTTATGCAATAAAATTCAGAAATACAAAATATAAAATCGAGAATGCAAAACTAAGCTTAAAATATCTAGTCTTGTGATTTCTTATTCATACATTGTGTTATTCCAAAAAGAGAAAAATAACTTAAACAAACTATAAAGAAAAAGAAAGCAAAAAACAAACAAAAAAAATTAAAATTAAAATTAAAACAAAAACAAAAATAAAAAAATCTAATCTATAAATCTCACGATTAAATCGATATTGGCTGGCTTGATTTTAGCAATGGCGCCAAAACCTTGATGCGGCCGCAGGTGCATGGCTTTATTGAAGTAATAAAAAGATTATCATTTCCAACGAGGATCTAGTGGTCAAGTACCAATTACACAATTCATTTATATCTAGATGATTCAAGTTGTGTTTTTATGTGGACTATAAGTACAAAAACTAGCAAAAGTAGCATTTTTAGGCAAAAATCAGTTTTGAAAAGATCGGGGCTCGAGGTTTTACCACGCTGATGATTATGAATTTTATAAAAATAAATATTTGATCAAAAAATTATAATATTGAAAAAGGTTTTTCCTAAGGTACATATTACCTCCTCTCGAAGCGTAATCCGATACCTAATTATGCTAATTTCCTACTCTCATGACAATTAACACAACTACGCCCTTTAAGCTCTATGAAAAACCTTTGAAATCCTTCAAGTAAACTAGAACTACAATCGTGATCGAATTTACAGGTTTGACAAGAATAGATCCAATGTCGCGATTCACCTCCCAGTTCTTGCGACGTCTAAGACGTACAATTACTTGGCCAGAGTAAAATACAAAATAACATAATTCAAATCAAATCAACTCTATAATAAATCTTAACAAAGATCAAATTACAATATTTAGTTCACAGATTATCAGTGGACTACATCCCTAATCTAGAAAATAAGTTCAAGCGAACATGTTCGTCGTGTACAGCATGTTTTATGATAAATTCAACATGTAATCTCAAAAAAATTGCAAGGAGAGACTAGGTACATAATTAGAACTCTTCCCCTTGATATAGTATTGAAGATGAAGCGTTAAATCCCCTCCTTTGCATAATCTCTCGCTTGAATTTTGCGTAGAAATTAGATTTTCACCCTAGCCGCCGCCTCTGTTTGCCTTCGCCTTGAAAATTATTCTTAACCATCCAAAAATCCTCCCTTTTATAGTTTAATCAGATTAGAACCCATCAAAGAAGGATACTAGAAAGTTTGGTTCAATTCTGATTTGATTCGAGGCCGAATCAAGTGAAAAATTAGAAGAGGCGGAAAAACTCACGGCCCGTAAACTGTTCGCGGCTGTGGCCATGAAAGTTTTTCTGACCTAAGTTCCTGTGCATAGAAAAACTCATGGCTTTGATCATGAAAATTTCTGTGAACTTCTATACTTAGCCGCAAAACTCCCCCTTGAACGTGAAACTTACGGCCTGCAAAAAACTCACGGTTGCGTTTGTGATTCTTGCGTCTAACTTAGTTTTCGCTCCAAATTTGACGTGCGACTTCGCAATTTCCTTAGGAACCGTGCTACGGCTTTAAAACTCACAAAATCCATCATTTTTATGTCATTTTTCGTGCATTTTAAAAAAAAACCAAGAAAAGTGAAGATTTCATACCAAAGGAAGTAAAAACACTAAAAATTAGTATAAAATCATAAAATTAATCCTAAATATCATATAAAATATAAGCAAAAATATGATATAAATATAACTCAACAAGATCCAAGAATCTCCTTGCCCTAAGTCAAAGCACGTACATAGACAAAGTGTTAGAAAGGTTTCACTTGGAACAGTCCAAGAAGGGTTACCTTCCCATCATGCACAACAATACTCTTTCCAAGAGCCAGTGTCCCTCAACACAAGCTGAGAAAGAGGAGATGAGTCAAGTCCCTTATGCATCTATAGTGGGATCTCTCATGTATGCCATGTTATTGATGACACCGAAATTCATCGTGATTTCTATGCCATTTTATTGATATTTATATGTCATATTCATAGACTCTGCTTGTTTTTATGTCATATTTTATCAATATCTGTGGAATCTACACTCTTTTTTGTTTTTGATGATTTTCAGGAAAAAGGCACTATTTTTAGGCATTTTCAAGCGAAATCAAATACATAGAAGGATTCCCATCATCAAGAGGAGGTCACCCAAGAAATTTCACACAAAACGGAGCAAGTCAGCAAATTACGGCAGTGCCGTAATCCATTTTACGGTACCGTATTTTCAGATAGTACCGTAAAATTTGAGCCCTACCGTATTTTGAAGAATTTCCAAACAGAAAGTTTTTCAGATTTTACAGCACCGCCGTAAACAATATTACGGTACCATATTTTAGATCGCTTCAGAATAGAAACTTCGCTCAACATTACGGCACTACCGTAAGAAACTACACGGGCCGTATTTGCTAGACGTTCGCGAACAGAGAGTTTAGCCGATTTTACGGCTCTACCGTAAACCAAATTACGGTGCCGTAATTCCCAGACGACATCAGAACAAAAGACTCGAGCGATTTTATGGCAGTGCCGTAAACTATTCCACTGCCGTAATTCCTATTCTGAACGCGACGCTCAGGTCAACTTCAATGCCCGAATCTTGCGGAGAGGATTGCGAGCGATCTAGAACTCCAAATTGGATACCGTAAGAAGCAAAAAGGAGCTTTGGACGAGAGGAACGGACACACACTGGAAGCCCCAATTTGCATCGACTGTGGAGGGAGAAATTGTGATTCACGCCGCCGTGTTCAATCCAGATGATCTCCGGCCGTGATTTTCATACTAAAGCTTCGTCTAAAGGAGGAGACAATGGGCCAGAAGTTTCAGATCGAAAGGAGATCAATTAGAAGAGAAATCAAAGAAAAAGGAGTCGCCGACACTGTTCATTGACGATCTTTGCAAATTACAGCTGTGAAATACTTCACAGCCGTGCTGTATTTTCTAAACTTCTCTTTTCCTTTGATTTTTGATCCTCTGAAACCATGACTTATTGTAATTCCTTCATGATGATAGCTTAAACTACTTTTGGGACATGGGGGAGTAATTCACTTAATTTCTAATGACTAGATAACTACTTTTTCACTATTTCGTTGAGTTTAATCTTAACATGATGATTTTGCTCATGTGATAATTGTGCTTAGACTCTCTATAAGTCCATGTTACTAATTATGTTTTTAGAGTTTTCGCAATGAGACTGAAAGGTGATTTGCTTGAGAACTTGGAACCCTAGAATTGCATGTTAGGATCTCTTCCTTAGGTTAGATCTAATTTGATCTGTTCTAGTAGATTAATTACCATGATTATAACATGAACCTATAGATCGAGTCTATTTGTCAAATGTGGAGATCTTGTGCGAAAGCAAGGATCAGAACGTTAGAGATCCATGAGTAAAACTAGTGTAGAGACTCGGATGCACGAAAGTGATCCTTGAGACTCACTAGAGATTATCAACCTAGAATTTGGATGCACGAAAGTGATCGTTGAGTTCATTATTTGATGATTTACTGACCTTCAGCGTTGGAACGAATCTTACGCGAAAGCGAAGACAAATCCCTGTGCGGTTGTTTGCACGAAAGTGAAACAATCCTTTTATTAAGTAAATTACATCTTCATAATGATAAAATTGAACTGACGAAATCCTTATTCATATATAGTCATAAAAGTTAAAGTGAACAAAACCCTAGTCCCAGCTTCTCTCTCTAATAATTCCGTTTTAGCTTCTGATTTCTATTCTCACTACTTCGATTAGCCTAGATAGTAAGAAATCAACTATTTAATATTCGACAACATAGGTCTCTATGGGTTCGATATCTTAATTATTACTTCGAGTATCCGTGCACTTGCGGATCACAACAAGTTTTTGGCGCCGTTGCCGAGGACCTTTGTTTTTGTCGATATTAGAGACGTTGAGATTATTGCTAGACTAGGTTTCAATTATGTTTTATCTTTTTATTCTTTTCTATTTACTTACATCATTTGATCAGTTTGCTCTAGTGTGCACAGAAAATTCATTTCTAATGGCTGATCAAAGATCACTGAGGGACTATGCATCCCCTAATCGTCAAAGGATACAATTTAGCATTGCTAGACCTGCAATTGAGGCCTCCAACTTTGAAATTAACCTTGCCTTCTTGTCTATGATCCAGCAGAACCAGTTTGGATGATCATCAATCGAATATCCTTATTCACATTTATATATCTTCTTGAATATTGTGATACCATAAAAATTCATGGAGTTTCTGATGACGCACTAAAACTGATATTGTTCCCTTTTTCTCTCAGGGATCAAGCACGATCTTGGTTGCATTCTTGTCGACCCAATACCTTCACAACATGAGAACAATTATCAAAAGCTTTTCTGATGAAATATTTTCCACCGAGCAAGACTATCCAATTGAGGAATTAAATCACGAACTTTCAACAGAAGAGTGGAGAATCACTCAGCGAGGCATGGGAGAGATTCAATGATCTACAACGGAAGTGTCCTAACCATGGCTTCGAAAATGAGTTTCTAATTCAGACATTTTATTATAGCTTAGTTTATAATACCCGTCTAATTATTGATGCTGCCGCAGGGGGAGCCTTGATGAGTAGAACATTTGACGATGCTTTCAAGTTGCTTGAGGAGATGTCCTTGAATCATAGCCAATGGGCTCCAGATGAAGGAATGTTATATTGTCATCAACATGGTAAGAATGAGAATGAGGATCAGCAACCCTTGACTGAGGAGGTTAGTGAACTCATGCTAGAGAAACTTTCGGCTAACCAAATTCAATCATTGCGAATTCAAAACACAAAAAAATTTGAGGATTTTGAAGAAACTGTTAGTCACCTTGCTTCTCAATTAGAATCCTTAGTGGCATACAATAAAGTTCTAGAAGAACAAATATCTAGATTAAGCTCAGGGGAACATTGCAATGCCATTGTCACTAGAAGTGGGAGACAATTAGGAGAACTTAAGGAGAAAGAGTCTATTAATGATCATTATGAGGAATTAGAATTAGAAAAATCTTCTGAACATGAACAAACCCTACCTAGTTTAACACCTCAAAAGGGAAGTAAACCAAAAGGGGATGTGCCATATAAAGAAGATGATTCTAAGACTAATCTACCTCCACCCTATAGTGTTGGGGTATGCCCTTAAGGCTAATGTTTGAGGCCTTTGGGATTGTAATAAGTATCATGTAATAAACTCTTGTGTTTATAAAGGCATGGTTATTATTCAGGTTGTTACCTTGTCTGCTGTAATAAGTGTACTTCTGAATAATGTCTCAAAGCTGTTCAGCTAGGCTGACAGGCTATATGTCCTTAGTCGAGATATCTTGGTGAACCTGAGACAGCCTTGATATGATTGAGACTAATATGTGTGCTAATCTTATAGGATGCTTCGAGCATGGAATAAGATGTAGACTCATGGGTACATTGGATGTACTGGACAGACCCTACTGGGATATTCCATTGCTTGTCACAATGTGAATGATCCTTGTAAGCAGCAAGTGGCACATGTCCTTTGACTTGAGATCACTTGTGTTTCTAAATGATGATTGTCATTGTTTTGAGGTAGTTCAATATCATTTGAAACATAATGATTATAGACTATCTTGGATGGTGAGCTTGAGTCAGGTTAGGGCACTTGTGATAGATAAAGGATTGCCGTCTCCTTGTTCAAGGAGTGTGATGTTCTAAAGGGCCCCCCTATATGAGATGATTGAGATAGTGTATGGCCATACCCAGATGACTGTGTTCATCTGATCTAATCATGCTCATCGTATTGGAGTTACAGGCTTGACATGCTTGTCCAATAAGAACATCCAGTGGCAAAGGAAACATGCATGCCTCGTGAGTTTGATTCACACTTGTGCCATGGTTTGGGTGTAGTCTTGGAAGACTCTTTCCTTTATATCGGGAGACAGTGATGTGTTGCTAGATACCCCTCACTGATCGTGATAACGAAAGTTATCGTTACCGACATTTAAAGGAAACCCTTAGGGTCGCACAATTTGGTGATATGGCTTGCTTAAGTCAGATCGTGTGGACTGAATTGTTTCGGTTCAGTTTAAAGGGATTTAATCTCTGATTGTAAGTGAGATCTGGTCTGATCATGTTTGATTGATTAGGGCTTTAGATCGGTAAGCTTCGATCGAGAGAGATGATGCTAGATCGATGCGATCAGAAGCGTCAGATGATGAATGGTCAGATCTTGGACTTTGGGGTCTAATTTGATCTAGACTTAATGCTTGGGCTGATTTGGTTTCGCTATTGAACCAAGGGTATTGAACCGGCTCATGGGTTGAGCGCATGGTTCAAGAGGGAGAAGGAGTTGCGTTTGGTTCATGGAGACATGAACGCATGAACGCATACTCTTAATGGTTGCCATTTTTGGAAAGTTCCAAAATGAAAACGCATATGCGTTCATGGCTTGAAGTCTCCCTAATGTTTTCGGTTACACCTCTCTCTTGTTGCTTGGTGGAAACGATTTTTTTGCTCTCGAGCAAGTGAGGGTGTTGACGAGAAGTGGAGGAACCGGCCAAGAAAAAGGAAGTCTTCATCTCTTCCCTACACTCGATCATTGACATCTTGGCACTTTTGCTAGCACAAGAGGTGCGCAAGTTGGGAGTCTTCATCGCCTTTGTGTGTGAACTTTTGGAGGAGATCAAAGTTGCTCTCTTCTTCCAAGCCGACCTCCAATCTATGGCTATGGTATAGATCTAAACTCATAGCTTCAAGTTGATCATATGGTTGTCATATACGATCTTTTAGAAACCCTCTTTCCGTCATGCTTGCTAGATGCGCATGTTTAGGGTTTCACCCCCTTAATAAGGGTTTCTTTCAATTGGTATCAGAGCTAGGCTTTCGATATGATCTATATGATTGCTTTGAAGTGTTTGTGATCCATACATGTTGCGCTTACTTGATGCTTTGTTTTCATGATGCATGGTTTACATTGGCTATGTTTGCGCTTGTATCATGGTTACATGAAGTTTGCGCTCCCCCTTGAAGGGGACCCCCTATAGTTTGCGCTCCCCCTTGAAGGGGACCCCCTAAAGTTTGCGCTCCCCCTTGAAGGGGACTCCCCTTAGATCTAAGGGTTATCAATATGCTAGATATGAGATATATCTTATGTTCTCAAGTGAAGCATGTTGTTTTGTTTGTTTGCGCATGTTCTAGATGTTTTATAAAACTTACATCTTGCGCGCCTACTTAGATCTAAGGTGCCCCTACTATAAATCCTTAGATGGGTTGATGGGGTTGAAAGCATCTTCTAGGTTAGATCCAACTAGTCTGATCAGACCATCTGACAGCCTAGATGGGTTGACCAGATAGCACCTGTGCGCAAGCACGAGGTGGCTATAGGTCGACTGCATCCAGGGCGTGTAGCGAGGTCTGGTTGAGACAACTACTGAACACACATGAGTTAGGCCCGGGGTCACACCCGCTTGCCAAAACTCATGAGGGTGGTTCAGCCCTTGGCGCATGCATGGTTGACCATTAGGTCAACACGGGTCAGTTAGGACTCGGTGCATGCAAGGGCAGAGGATCTGACTAGATGGATGAGTGGATCCCTATCAATGGACCATTGTAAGGTTGTAGAGCACATAAGGAAATTAAAATTGATACCATGGGGTTTTTCAAAATTTAATTTCATGAATGGATCACATGTTGTTTTGATACAATATGCTTGTTTATTTAATCTTATGTGGGTTGCCCTAATGTGTGCTGTGCTGGGGCCTGCGTGCCTGGTAAATTACAAGTTAATATTATTGTGATCTGCGAATCACATTTTTTATTAATTTATTGTATAATTGACCTGCGAGTCAAAGCTTGTCTAGATAGATCAAAATGTTTTTGATTAGACAAGAGCATAAAGGCACACATCCTAGAGGGGCATTCACCTGGTGGCGCACCTGAGGTGCTCTTGGCGCTAGGGCCCTGGGTTGGACCAGATGAGATGCAAAAGAGCTCAAGTGAAGACTTAAGTAAAATTAAGGTCTTTCTAGGGTTCATGGGCTTTTACCACATAAGATCATGCTTTCTATTTATTGCTTATATAATTAGAATTGCATGTGTTTATCTTCTGCTATAGCCATAGGATATGCCTGATAGTAAGAAGATAAAAGACTGTTAAAATCCAACGCTAACATATCAAGCTCGTAAGCCTTCTGACGCGAAACCTCACTGTTCTGACTATCGTTGGAGCCGTGTTGAACCCACTCAGTGGGCATGTCCATCTATCTTCAGACGGTGCGGGATTACACCTGCGTGTTACAGAGTAGGGATTTATCCCTTCTCGTTGCTCAGCATAGCACGTGGTGGTCCAGGGAGTAGGTCAGGTCAGCTTGACCATGTAGGCTACATATGTGGCGCATATGGTAGCACATGGAGGCAGCCATCTGTGGGATCAGAGACTGTGTTGTACCAACTCAGTTGGCACAGTCTGCTGGATTGCCCAGATGAAGGGGAATCGCACGGGTTGGCGATTGGCTGGGACAGCCTACCAGAAATTAGTGCTTGTCATCTCTGTGCATCTTATCTCGCCTGAGCGGGACGCGGAGACCAAGTATGAAATCTGGATCCCATCTCACTAAAAGAGTGTTACTCTTTCGGACTGTTTACTGGATTTTTCAGTCAGATAAAATAGTGAGAAAAGAATCTTTCTTAAGTCCTGGATTGATTCTGAACATTGATACTAACCTTGCTGTTCTTGCATTGTTGTAGATAACTGCAGCAACGAACACCATGAGCTTCAATGTGCGATCCCTATTGGAAAGGGAGAAGTTTGCTGGGCCGAACTTCTCTGACTGGTTTGGACACCTTAAGATCGTTCTTAAGGCAGAGAGGAAACTGTATGTCCTCGAGACGGCGATACCGCCACAGCCCGCTCCGAACGCCGCAAGGGCGGTTCGGGATGCCTATGAAAAGCACGTCAATGATAGCATTGATGTCGCTTGCCTGATGCTTGCGTCTATGACGCCACCACTGCAGCGTCAGCATGAGGATATGTCGGCTATAGAGATTATAGCGAACCTCAAGATGCTGTATGCTGCACAGGCGAGGACAGAACGCTATAATCTGACAAAGCTCTTCTTTCAGAGCAAACTGGCTGAGGGGAGCCCAGTGGGAGCTCACGTGCTCAAGATGATTGGGCACAAGGAGGCTCTGGAGAAACTGGGGCATACCATCAACCAGGAGCTTGCTGTTGATATTATTCTGCAGTCTCTCCCGCCCTCTTTCGATGCGTTCATCATTAATTTTAATATGAACAAAATCGATTGCACGCCGGCAGAGCTGCTGAATATGCTCTTGACAACTGAGGAAACTCTGAAGGGTAAGCCTTCAACCTTTGTCTTGATGGTTCCTTCTAGGAACAAGAAGAAGGGGAAGAAGGGCAAGGCCCCTGTCAAGAATTACAGCAAGGCTCTGAAACAGAAGGTGAAGCGGTCGAAGGATAACAGGTGTTTCCACTGTGGCCAGCTGGGTCACTGGAAAAAGGACTGTAAAGCGCTCCAAGGAGATAAGAGGGGAAGCATCGCTTCTAGCTCAGGTATATATGTGACTGAGGTCATGTTATCTTCTTCTTCTATTTCATGGGTGTTGGACACTGCATGTGGAGTTCACATTTGTTCAAATGTACAGGAACTCAAGAGAAGAAGGCAGGTGGGACAGCATGAGGTAGACCTACGAGTTGGAAACGGGGCACGGGTTGCTGCTGTTGCTGTAGGAGACTATTTCATTTCTTTACCATCTGGCATTGTATTGGAATTAAACAATTGTTATTTTGTACCCAGTATTACCAAGAATATTATCTCTATTCCTGCTCTTGTCAGGAAAGGATTTGCCTTTGAATGCAAAATTTCAAAGTGTGTTTTATCTTATGATAATATTGTGTATGCAACTGGTTCAATCAACAATGGGTTATTCATGTTGGACATGGAATATTCTATACAAAACATTGATAATAAGAAAGCCAAGTATGCTGATGACAGCACCTTGCTATGGCATAGTCGTTTAGGCCATATAAACGAGAAGCGCATTAAGCGGTTGCATGATCATGGACTGCTGGGATCATTCTCCTATAAGGAGATTGATACATGCAAAGCTTGTTTAATGGGTAAAATGACGAAGTCACCTTTTTCTAAGAAAGGTCAAAGGGCTTCAGGTTTACTTGACCTTATACACAGTGATGTGTGTGGGCCATTTAGTAAACATGCCAGAGGTGGCTATCAGTACTTCATTACCTTTACTGATGATTTCAGTAGGTATGGGTATGTCTATCTGATGAGACATAAAAGTGAATCTTTTGACAAGTTCAAAGAGTTCAAGAATGAAGTACAAAATCAGCTAGGCCGAAATATCAAGACACTTCGCTCAGATCGAGGTGGAGAATACCTAAGTCATGCATTTACTGACTATCTGAAGGAGTGTGGGATTATCTCACAGCTCACTCCGCCAGGAACACCGCAATGGAATGGTGTGTCCGAGAGGAGAAATAGAACGTTACTTGATATGGTTCGTTCTATGATGAGTCAGGCCACTCTTCCATACTCCTTTTGGGGTTTTGCACTGGAAACAGCTGCAAAGGTACTAAACCGAGTGCCATCTAAGGCAGTTTCAATGACGCCATATGAATTATGGTATGGGAAACAGCCAAGCTTAACATTTATCAGGATCTGGGGTTGCGAGGCTTATGTCAAAAAGCTCGCCTCTGGGAAACTAGAGAGCAGATCTGACAAATGCATCTTTGTCGGTTACCCTAAGGAAACTAAGGGTTATTATTTCTACGATCCCAAGGAGAACAAAGTTTTTGTTGCTCGGACGGCCATATTTCTTGAGAAGGAGTTTCTTCTGCAAGAGGCCAGTGGGAGAGAAATAAAGCTGGATGAAAATCCAGAGGAAGGACAAAGTAGTCAAGCACAGTTGGATGAGCCTGAGCCGGTGGATCAGGTTATTGAACAACCTGAGGCTCAGATAACACGGGAACCGCGAAGATCAGGAAGGATCCGTCGACAGCCTGAGCGCTATGACGGAGTCTACATCATTGATAATGATGAACCCCTAACTTATGCGGATGCGGTCAGTGGACCGGAGTCAGCTAGATGGCTTGATGCTATGCGAGCCGAGATGGACTCCATGTCAGATAACCAAGTCTGGGATTTGGTTGATCCGCCTCCGGGAGTAATCCCTATAGGCTGTAAATGGATCTTCAAGAAGAAGATTGACATGGATGGTAACGTGGTTACCTATAAAGGCAGGCTAGTTGCGAAAGGTTTCAAACAAATCTACGGGATAGATTATGATGAAACTTTCTCACCTGTAGCTATGTTCAAGTCTATTCGGATTCTTTTCGCGATAGCAGCATATTATGATTATGAGATCTGGCAGATGGATGTGAAAACAGCTTTCCTTAATGGAAATCTGGATGAGGATGTGTATATGACACAACCTGAGGGTTTCACTAATCCAGCAGATCGTCATAAAATATGCAAGTTAAAGAAATCCATTTATGGATTGAAACAAGCATCTAGGAGCTGGAATATTCGTTTTGATGAATCAATCTCTGAGTTTGGTTTCATCAAGAACGAGGATGACCCGTGTGTATATAAGAGGTTTAGTGGGAGCGTAATTACATTCCTAATCCTCTACGTCGATGATATCTTAATCATTGGAAATGATATTCCTGAACTACATGCTGTTAAAGCATGGTTAGGAAAATGTTTCCAGATGAAAGATCTAGGAGAAGCAGCCTATGTGTTAGGTGTAAAGATCTATAGGGATAGATCTAAGAGGCTTCTCGGGCTGTGCCAGAGTACTTACATCGATAAGGTCCTGGAGAGATTCCATTTAGAGAATTCTAAACGTGGATATCTTCCAGTCAGACATGGTCTGAATCTTTCGAAGAGTCAGTGTCCACAAACACAGACTGAGAAAGATGAAATGGACAATACGCCTTATGCTTCGGCTATTGGGTCCATTATGTATGCGATGTTGTGTACTCGCCCAGACGTCGCTTACGGGTTAAGCGTGACCAGTCGATTCCAAAGTAATCCAGGTTTGGCGCACTGGATTGCAGTCAAGAACATTATAAAATATCTGCGGAGGACCAAAGATATGTTCTTGATATATGGTGGTCAGGAAGAACTCAGTATAGAGGGATATACTGACGCTTCGTTCCAGTCGGACCAGGATGATTTCCGATCGCAATCAGGCTATGTTTTTAGCTTGAATGGTGGAGCAGTGGTGTGGAAGAGTTTCAAACAGTCAACTGTTGCTGATTCCACAACAGAAGCCGAGTATGTTGCAGCCTCGGAAGCATCCAAGGAGGCAGTGTGGATTCGTAAGTTCGTGAGAGAACTTGGTGTCGTTCCTTCGAGTGCTGATCCTTTGGTTATCTTCTGTGATAACACTGGAGCAATCGCACAAGCAAAGGAACCACGGTCGCACCAGAAGTCCAAGCACATACAGAGACGGTTTCACTTGATCCGGGAGATCATTGATCGAGGCGAGATCAAAATATGCAAGGTTCATACAGATGACAATCTGGCAGACCCGCTTACCAAGCCTCTGGCGCAGCAGAAGCATGAGCAGCACTGTAATAATATGGGTTTGAGATTTCTCAACCATTAGATTAAGTGCAAGTGGGAGATTGTTGGGGTATGCCCTTAAGGCTAATGTTTGAGGCCTTTGGGATTGTAATAAGTATCATGTAATAAACTCTTGTGTTTATAAAGGCATGGTTATTATTCAGGTTGTTACCTTGTCTGCTGTAATAAGTGTACTTCTGAATAATGTCTCAAAGCTGTTCAGCTAGGCTGACAGGCTATATGTCCTTAGTCGAGATATCTTGGTGAACCTGAGACAGCCTTGATATGATTGAGACTAATATGTGTGCTAATCTTATAGGATGCTTCGAGCATGGAATAAGATGTAGACTCATGGGTACATTGGATGTACTGGACAGACCCTACTGGGATATTCCATTGCTTGTCACAATGTGAATGATCCTTGTAAGCAGCAAGTGGCACATGTCCTTTGACTTGAGATCACTTGTGTTTCTAAATGATGATTGTCATTGTTTTGAGGTAGTTCAATATCATTTGAAACATAATGATTATAGACTATCTTGGATGGTGAGCTTGAGTCAGGTTAGGGCACTTGTGATAGATAAAGGATTGCCGTCTCCTTGTTCAAGGAGTGTGATGTTCTAAAGGGCCCCCCTGTATGAGATGATTGAGATAGTGTATGGCCATACCCAGATGACTGTGTTCATCTGATCTAATCATGCTCATCGTATTGGAGTTACAGGCTTGACATGCTTGTCCAATAAGAACATCCAGTGGCAAAGGAAACATGCATGCCTCGTGAGTTTGATTCACACTTGTGCCATGGTTTGGGTGTAGTCTTGGAAGACTCTTTCCTTTATATCGGGAGACAGTGATGTGTTGCTAGATACCCCTCACTGATCGTGATAACGAAAGTTATCGTTACCGACATTTAAAGGAAACCCTTAGGGTCGCACAATTTGGTGATATGGCTTGCTTAAGTCAGATCGTGTGGACTGAATTGTTTCGGTTCAGTTTAAAGGGATTTAATCTCTGATTGTAAGTGAGATCTGGTCTGATCACGTTTGATTGATTAGGGCTTTAGATCGGTAAGCTTCGATCGAGAGAGATGATGCTAGATCGATGCGATCAGAAGCGTCAGATGATGAATGGTCAGATCTTGGACTTTGGGGTCTAATTTGATCTAGACTTAATGCTTGGGCTGATTTGGTTTCGCTATTGAACCAAGGGTATTGAACCGGCTCATGGGTTGAGCGCATGGTTCAAGAGGGAGAAGGAGTTGCGTTTGGTTCATGGAGACATGAACGCATGAACGCATACTCTTAATGGTTGCCATTTTTGGAAAGTTCCAAAATGAAAACGCATATGCGTTCATGGCTTGAAGTCTCCCTAATGTTTTCGGTTACACCTCTCTCTTGTTGCTTGGTGGAAACGATTTTTTTGCTCTCGAGCAAGTGAGGGTGTTGACGAGAAGTGGAGGAACCGGCCAAGCAAAAGGAAGTCTTCATCTCTTCCCTACACTCGATCATTGACATCTTGGCACTTTTGCTAGCACAAGAGGTGCGCAAGTTGGGAGTCTTCATCGCCTTTGTGTGTGAACTTTTGGAGGAGATCAAAGTTGCTCTCTTCTTCCAAGCCGACCTCCAATCTATGGCTATGGTATAGATCTAAACTCATAGCTTCAAGTTGATCATATGGTTGTCATATACGATCTTTTAGAAACCCTCTTTCCGTCATGCTTGCTAGATGCGCATGTTTAGGGTTTCACCCCCTTAATAAGGGTTTCTTTCATATAGACCACCAGTACCTTTTCCCCAAAGGATGGTGCAAGAAAAGTTAGATAAGCAATTTGGGAAATTTCTTGATGTTTTGAAAAAGCTTTACATTAATATACCATTTACTGAAGCTTTATCTCAAATGCCCATATATGCTAAATTTTTGAAAGAAATCCTATCTAACAAAAGAAAGATAGAGAACTATGGTACCGTGGCTTTAACTGAGGAATGTAGTGCTGTTATTCAAAACAGGTTACCACCAAAATTGAATGATCTAGGTAGTTTTTCTATCCTATGTTTTATTGGCAGTGTGGCTTTCGACCGAGCCTTATGTGATCTAGGGGCTAGTGTAAGTCTTATGCCTTTGTATGTGTGCAGGAAATTGGACATGGCAGCTCCTAAGCCGACTACAATTTCTTTGCAGCTCGCTGATCGATCGGTAAAATATCCAATGGGTATTCTAGAGGATGTTTGTTGGGGTATGCCCTTAAGGCTAATGTTTGAGGCCTTGGGATTATATGAGTATCATGTATAAACTTTATGTTTATAAAGGCAATGGTTGTTATTCAGGTTGTTACATCATCTGCTGCAATATGTATACTTCTGAATAACGTCTCAATGCTGTTCAGCTTGGCTGACATGCAGTTTTGTCCTTAGTCGAGATATCTTGGTGAACATGAGACAGCCTTGATATGATTGAGACTAATATGTGTTCTAATCTTATAGGATGCTTCGAGCATGGAATAAGATGTAGACTCATGGGTACATTGGATGTACTGGACAGACCCTACTTAGGATATTCAATTGCTTGTCACAATGTGAATAATCCTTATATGCAAACAAGTGGCATATTTCCTCTGACTTGAGATCATTTGTGTTTCTAAATGATGATTGGCATTGTTTTGAGGTAGTTCAATATCATTTGAAACATAATGGTTATAGACTATCTTGGATAATGAGCATGAGTCATGTTAGGGCGCTAGTGATAGATATAGGATTGCCGTCTCCTTGATTGGAGTGTGATGTTCTATAGGGGCCCCCTGTATGAGATGATTGAGGAAGTGTATGGCCATACCCAGATGACTATGTTTCATCTGATCTAATCATTCTCATCATATTGGAATTACAAGCTTGACACGCTTGTCCAATAAGAACATCCAGTGGCAAAGGAAACATGTATGCCTAGTGAAGTGGATTCACACTTGTGCTGTGGTTTGGGTGTAGTCTTGGAAGACTCTTTCCTTTATATCGGGAGACAGTGATGTGTTGCTAGATACCCCTCACTGATCGTGATAACGTAAGTTATCGTTACCGACATTTAAAGGAAACCCTTAGGGTCGCACAATTTGATGATATGGCTTACTTGAGTCAGATCGTGTGGACTGAATTGTTTTGATTCAGTTTAAAGGGATTTAATCTCTGATTGTAAGTGAGATCTGGTCTGATCATGTTTGATTGATTAGGGCTTGAGATCGGTAAGCTTCGATCGAGAGAATTGATGCTAGATCGGTGAGATCAAGAGCATCAAGAGATGAACGGTTAGATCTTGAACCATTTGGTTCAGTAAGATCTAGACCATGGCTTGGGCTGATTTGATTTGGTCTTTGAACCAAATTGAAATGGATCGAATTGGCTTGAACCGGTTAACATGAGTGAACGCTTGGTTCGAAGCTTGAAGGCGTTTTGGTCGGTTTTGAGATCATGGGCGCATGGCTTCATGACTTTCTATTTTTGGAAAGTCATTAACGCCACTTCCTCTCAACGCCTAAACGCTTGCCTCTTCTCGACGCCCCCTCTCTCGTGTGTGACTTCTTCACGCCTTAGAGAGCATTCGGAGAAGCCAAGGAAAAAGGAGATCTCATCCCTTTAAGCGATTAGGACACTTAGAGATCATTGCTAGCACAAGGAGCGACAAGAAGAAAGCTTCTCTCATCTTGTGTGCGGTGCCTTTGGAGAAGAAGCACTCGCATCTTTGCTTCCAAGTCGCCATCCTTGCAATGGCAATGGTATGAATCCCTTTCGCTCTATACAAGCCTTAAGAGTTGATTATATGACATGCATATCGATTTTCTATGAAACCCTAGCTTCCGCATGTATGATCCTTGTTATGCGCCTATTAGGGTTTCTTCCCCTTCCTTTGGGGACCTTTCAATTGGTATCAGAGCATAGGTTGATTGTATGTTCATATGATTGCTTTTGTGATCCTTGTTTGCGCTTATGATAAGATCTAACGTTATCATCATGCGAAAATACTAGATGTATGTTCATTACTTGTGGCGCATGTATGATGTTTATTGTTGGCGCAAGTAGATGTTTTTGTCAAAACTTAACTTCTTGCGCGCTCCATCTAGATCTATAAGCGCCTGCTTTAAAAACTTAGACGGGTTATTAGGGTTGAAGTCATCAATCGAGTCTAGACCCAACAGTCTGATCAGACTATCTGACAGCCTAGATGGGTCGACCAGATGGCACCTATGCGCGAGCATGAGGTGGCTATAGGTCGACTGCAGACAGGCATGTAGCGATGTCTGGTTGAGACAACCAGTGAACGCTCATGAGTTAGGCCCAGGGTCACACCCGCTTGCCAGAACTCATGAGGGTCGTTCAGCCCAGCGCATGCATGGTTGACCATTAGGTCGACTCAAGTCAGTTAGGACTTGGTGCATGCAAGGGCAGTGGGTCTGACTAGGTCTGATGAGTGGATCCCTATTAATGGACCGTTGTAAGGTAGTAGGGCACATAAGGAAATAAAATTGATGCCATGGGGTTTTTCAAAATTTTATTTTCTTGGTTTTGGATCACTTGTTGCTTGTATACCATGTTTGGTGTTTATTTAATCTTATGTGGGCTGCCCGATTAATGTGTGCTGTGCTGGGGCCTGCGTGCCTGGATGTATATTGTAAATTATTTATTGTGATCTGCGCATCACATTTTAATTAATTTATAAAGTGTAATTGACCTGCGTGTCAATCATGTCTAGATAGATTAAATTGTATTTTAATCAGACATGAGCTCAAAGCACACATGGCAGAGGCGCATGCAGCAAGTGGCTTCACCAGTGGGAGGTCTAGGGTTCGACTCTAGGACAGGCGCATTATACCTGGTGGGCGCACCTGAGCTGCAGTGGGCGCTTGGGCCCGGGTTGGGCCAGAGGAAATGCAAAAGACCCAAGAAGAGCTCAAGTGAAGACTTAAGTTTATTAAGGTCTTACTTAGGCTTAATGGGCTTTTACCACATAAGATCATCATGCTTTTAATTTACTGTTTCAGTAATTTAGTAACTGCATGATTTATTCTTCTGCTATCACCATAGGATTTGAATGATAGTAAGAAGATAAAAGGACCGTTAAAATCCAACGTTAAATATCAAGCACGATAGCCTTCTGACGCGAAACCTCACTGTTCTGACTATCGTTGGGGCCGTGTTGTACCCACTCAGTGGGCACGCCCTTCAAGCGATTAGGACACTTAGAGATCATTGCTAGCACAAGGAGCGACAAGAAGAAAGCTTCTCTCATCTTGTGTGCGGTGCCTTTGGAGAAGAAGCACTCGCATCTTTGCTTCCAAGTCACCATCCTTGCAATGGCAATGGTATGAATCCCTTTCGCTCTATACAAGCCTTAAGAGTTGATTATATGACATGCATATCGATTTTCTATGAAACCCTAGCTTCCGCATGTATGATCCTTGTTATGCGCCTATTAGGGTTTCGTCCCCTTCCTTTGGGGACCTTTCAATGTTCATATACAATTTGGTAAATACTTCATACCTACTGATTTTGTGGTACTTGAAATGGAAGAGGATGCCAAGATTCCTATTATTTTGGGTAGGCCGTTCTTAGCCACTACTGGAGCCCTTATTGATGTACGGAATGGTAGACTTGCTTTAAGAATTGGCAATGATAAGATTGAGTTTGATTTGAATAATTCATTGAAAAAACCTGCATATACTAGTTCTTGTTGCACTATTCATGCCGTTGATAACACAGTTTATGATGTTAGTTGTTTGTTTGATGATTCTCCTGCTAATGTTTCTTTTTTAGATTCTTTTTCTGATACCTTGAAAAATTCTTGTGAAAAAATTGATAATTCTGGTTTTGAGAATGATTTTGATGAATTCGATGATGAAAAACATGATATTTTAGATTGTGCTACTTTTAATAATGAAAGTGAAAAGATCCCTAAAGTTGAGTTGAAAGTTTTACCTGATAATCTTAGATATGAATTTCTTGGTCCTAACTCCACCTACCCTGTGATTGTGGATGCTAAATTAGATGCCAGGGAAACTGATCTACTCTTGAAGGAGCTAAGAATTCATAGAAAGGTAATTGGGTATTCCATTGATGACTTAAAAGGGATTAATCCTTCTTTTTGTATGCACAGGATTCACATGGAGGATGAGCACAAACCGCATGTAGATTTTCAGAGAAGGCTCAACCCGTGTATGAAGGAAGTGGTGAAGAAGGAAGTACTAAAATTGCTAGATGCAGGTATTATCTACCCTATCTCAGATAGTAAGGGGTGAGTCCTGTACACTGTGTTCCAAAGAAGGGAGGTGTCACTGTAATGAAAAATAAGGATAATGAATTGATACCTGTTAGAAATGTCACTAGTTGGCGTATGTGTATTGATTATAGAAAATTAAATGTTACTACTAGGAAAGATCATTTTCCCTTACCTTTTATTGATCAAATGATGGAGAGACTTGCCAAACACTCTCACTTTTGTTTTCTTGATGGGTATTCTGGATTTTTTTAGATTCCTATTCATCCTGATGATCAGGATAAAACCACATTTACATGTCCTTATGGTACTTTTGCTTATAGAAGAATGCCCTTTGGTTTATGCAATGCACCTGCCACTTTTCAAAGGTGTATGATGGCAATTTTTTCTAAATTTATTGAAGACTTCATAGATGTTTTTATGGATGATTTCTCTGTCTATGGTTTCTCTTTTGATGACTGCTTAGCTAATCTCTCTAGAGTTTTACAGAGATGCGAAGAGACTAACCTTGTCTTGAATTGGGAAAAGTGTCACTTTATGGTTAGCCAGGGGATAGTTTTGGGCCATCTTGTTTCAGAAAGAGGGATTGAAGTGGACAAGGCCAAGATAGAAGTGATTGAGAAGTTAGCACCACCCACCACTGTCAAGGAGATCTGGAGCATTTTGGGACATGCAGGGTTTTACAGGAGATTCATCAGGGACTTCTCTAAACTTGCTAAACCTTTAACTGATTTACTTTGTAAAGACGCCAAATTTTGCTTTGATGAGAAATGTCTGTTTGCTTTTCAGGAGTTAAAGAAATCTTTGGTTTCAGCACCCATCATTCAGCCCCCAGATTGGGACTTGCCCTTTGAACACATGTGCGACGCTAGTGATTATGGGAGCAATCTTGGGACAGAGAAAAGATAAGAAACCTTATGTTATTCACTATGCCAGCAAGACTTTGGATGAGACATAGAAAAATTACACCACCACTCAAAAAGAACTATTGGCCATAGTATTTGCTTTTGATAAATTTAGGTCATACTTAATTAACTCCAAAGTGGTAGTGTACACTGACCATGCAGCTGTGAAATACTTAATGCAGAAAAAAGACAGCAAACCACGATTACTCAGATGGATTTTACTTATACAAGAATTTAATTTGGAGATTAAAGACAAAAAGGGATCAGAAGACCTTGTTGCAGATCATCTCTTAAGAATAATGGTAGACACTGAAAAGAATAATGAGATCAATGATTCCTTCCCTAAAGAACAACTTTTAACCATTGAACAGATCAGAGCTCCCTAGTATGCTGATATAGTAAATTACCTTGTTGCTAATGTTTTTGCTCCTGATTTGAACTACCAAAAAAGGAAGAAGTTCTTGGCTGAGGTAAAACACTATTTTTGGGATGAGCCTTATGTATTTAGAAGATGTACACACGGTATTTTTAGAAGATGTGTACCTGAAGAAGAAATCACATATATTTTGTGCCAATGTCATGGATCCTCTTATGGTGGTCATGCCGGTACTGAAAAGACTGCTTATAAAGTGTTACAATTAGGATTTTGTTGGCCTACCATTTTCAAAGATGCTAGAAACTTTGTGTTATCTTGTGATAGATGTCAAAGAACGGGGAACATTAGTAGAAAACATGAGATGCCACTGTCCAACATTCTTGAAGTTGAAATATTTGATGTTTGGGGGATAGACTTTATGGGACCTTTCCCATCTTCAGGAGGTAACAAGTACATTCTGGTAGTAGTTGACTATGTTTTAAAATGTGTTCAAGCTCTTGCTTCAGCCAATGATTCAAGAGTTGTTGCTAAATTTTTCAAAAAGATCATATTTCCACGGTATGGGACCTCACGGGTAGTAATCAGCGATGGAGGCTCACATTTCATAGAACACAAATTTTCAGCCTTACTTAGAAAATATGGAGTGAATCATAGAGTGACAACACCTTATCATCCTCAAACAAGTGGACAAGTGGAAATATCAATCAGAGAAATCAAGGGAATTTTAGAAAAGACCGTGTCAAGCACTAGGAAAGATTGGACATTCAAACTCGATGATGCCTTGTGGGCATACCGGACTGCTTTCAAAACACCAATAGGTATGTCCCCGTTTCAATTGATTTATGGAAAATCATGTCACCTGCCTGTGGAACTTGACCACAAAGCATACTGGGCAATCAAGATGCTGAATTTTGATTTAAAGAGTGCGGGGGAAAAACGGAAATTACAATTGAATGAGCTAGATGAGATTAGACTCTCTGCATATGAAAATGCAAAAATTTACAAGGAGTGGACAAAAAGATGGCACGATCGACATATTTTCAGGAGAGATTTCCAACCAGGTGACTTTATTCTTTTATTCAATTCTAGATTGAGACTTTTTCCTGGAAAACTTAAGTCTCGATGGTCTAGTCCTTTTCAGGTAAAGAAAGCTTATCCTTAGGGAGCCGTGGATGTATGGAGTGAAGAAACAGGAGAATTCAAGGTTAATGGTCTGAGACTTAAGCACTCTTATAAAGAAGAGCTAATTGAAGAAAAAGAGAGTTTTTATTTAGATGAACCACGATCAAGTCTGAGTGTTAAAGGGTCAAGCTAAAAACTTTTAAATTAGCGCTTCTTGGGAGAAAACCCAAGCTTTCTAACTTTAGTTCACTTCCTTTTATTTACTTTTATCGTAGATTTATCTTAGAATTAATTTTTAATTCTGAAAAAGAAGCACGGAGAAGAGAAGAAAAAGAAAACTCGGCACAAAAGGTTTTGTAAGTATCCTCTCCCGTTCACCTTTTGGGTTTCATCATTGATTCATGTTTTTGTGTCTACCACCACTACTTTCTACATGATAATCTTTTGATTTAGATGATTGATTTGTGGCCTTGATCTACCTTTGGGATTACTGTATATGGCTTGATTGATGTTTGATGTTGATGAGTGAATCCAAAATTGAGACTAGAATAAGGCCTATCATGTCAAATTTATTTCTCTTATACATATCTACTTTTGAAATTATTCATTGGCTGAGGAGTAAAATTTTAGGGAGATATGTTGTTTGAAAATTTGATTTAAAAAGTGAAACTACTTCTTGAATAAAATCAGCATATGAGTATGAATACTTGAATTGATATTGACTGACTAGTCTAATTGAGGTTTTATTTATTTTACTATTTGTTAGGAAAAAGAATCCAATCCACAAAAATAGTGAGAGACTCCCCTACTTGGCACTGTGTAAAATTGACAGTGGTACCGAACGACATGGGTTGAAGTCTAAAAAGAAATGAAAGGAATCTATTCACATTAACTCCGTCGTCTTTGGTAAAGATTCCCAATACTAAAAAGACATGAGTTCTATTACACTGACTATGTGGTCAGTTTACTCCGATTTCGTCACCAGAAAAAAGGTGGTAATCGAATTAGAGAATTTGATTGATGCAAAAAGAAACAAAAAGTATGTATCTATGTAGGTACATACCATCCAAAAATAAAAAGAAAAAGAAAAATACGAGTGGAAAAAGATTTTGGATATCCTATTCTTGTAATCAAAAGTATGATAAACCTAAACTGAAAATTGGATGAAGTCTTGAGATTGAAATTCTTTCTTTTATTCAAGTTGCGAAGTTTTATTTAACTAAGTTGTGAATTTTGATAATTAGATTTAGAAGACAATATATCTGTTTTAAAATTTTATGATGCAATTAATGAAGAATTTTCATTGGTGATTGTATGTTAGAAACTTATTTTCCATGAGAAAGTCTATGCCTATGATCAATTTTTGAATTTTCTTGGTTTTTGCTTGAGGACAAGCAAAGTTTGAGCCTTATGTGTTTGATGACACCGAAATTCATAGACTCTGCTTGTTTTTATGCCATTTTATTGGTTTCTATGCCATTTTATTAATATTTATATGTCATATTCATAGACTCTGCTTGTTTTTATGCCATATTTTATCAATATCTGTAGAATCTACACTCTTTTCTATTTTTGATGATTTTCAGGTAAACATGCACTAGTTTTAGACATTTTCAAGCGAAATCAAATACATAGAAGGATTTCCATCATCAAGAGGAGGTCACCCAAGAAATTTGACCCAAAACGGAGCAAGTCAGCAAATTACGGCAGTGCCATAATCCATTTTACGGTACCGTATTTTCAGACAGTACCGTAAAATCCAACCCCTGCCGTGTTTTGAAGAACTTCCGAACATAAAGTTTTTCAGATTTTACGGCACCGCCGTAAACAATATTACGGTACCGTATTTTAGAACGCTTCAGAATAGAAACTTCGCTCAATATTACGGCACTACCGTAAGAAACTACACAGGCCGTAATTGCCAGACGTTCGCAAACAGAGAGTTCAGCCGATTTTATGGCACTACCGTAAACTAGATTACGGTGCCGTAATTCCCGGACGACATCAGAATAGATGACTCGAGCGATTTTACGGCAGTGCCGTAAACTATTCCACTGCCGAATTCCTGTTCTGAACGTGACGCCCAGGTCAACTTCAATGCCCGAATCTTGCGGAGAGGATTGTGAGCGATCCAGAACTCCAAATTGGATACCGTAAGAAGCAAAAAGGAGCTTTGGACAAGAGGAATGGACACACACCAGAAGCCCCAATTTGCATCGACTATGGAGGGAGAAATTGAGATTCACGCCGCCGCCTAGGGTTTCGCCGCCGCGCTCAATCTAGACGATCTCCGGCCGTGATTTTCATACTAAAGCTTCGTCTGAAGGAGGAAACAATGGGCCAGAAGTTTCAGATCGAAAGGAGATCAATTGGTAGAGAAATCGAATAAAAAGGAGTCACCGACACTGTTCATCGACGATCTTTGCAAATTATGGCTGTGAAATACTTCACAGCCATGCTGTATTTTCTAAACTTCTGTTTTCCTTTGATTTTTGATCCTCTAAAACCATGGCTTATTGTAATTCCTTCATGATGATAGCTTAAACTACTTTTGAGACATGGGGGAGTAATTCACTTAATTTCTAATGACTAGATAACTACTTTTTCACTATTTCGTTGAGTTTAATCTTAACATGATGAGTTATGTGCAAGACCAGATGTGGCTTGTGCTATTAGCATATCCAATAGATACTAGTCTACCCCCAATGTCTAGCATTGGACAGCCGTGAAGAACATTTTAAAGTATTTGAAGAAGACTAAAGACTTGTTCTTATTTTATGGTGGACTAGAAGATCTATGTATTCAGGGATATACAGATGCTACTTTCCAGTCAAACTCATATGACTTCAAATCACAGTCCCGCTATGTGTTCCTGCTGAATGGAGGTGTTATTTGCTAGAAAAGCTTCAAGTAATCCATGGTGGCAGACTCTATTATAGAGGAATAGTATGTTGCGGCTTCTGAGGTAGCCAAAGAAGCAGTTTAGATCAAGAAGTTCATCTCTGAACTTCAGGTGGTTCCTAGAGTTGCTGATCCTATTGAGCTCCTTTGTGATAACAATGGTGCGATTGTGCAGGCCAATGAGCCAAGATCATATTAGTGATCCAAACACATACTCATGAGATTTCACCTGATCTGAGAGATCATCGACAGAGGTGATGTCAAGATATACAGAGTCGACACAGAGTACAATCTAGCAGACCAACTAACCAAGGCTTTGCAGTAGTAGAAGCATGATGTCATACTCGAGAGTTGGGGTTAAGGTACCTCAATGAAAAAGTCAGAGTGCAAGTGGGAAAATGTTATTATTATGCCCTGAGACCTATTTTTGGTCTTAACTTTTGTACTACATACATTGTTATTTTATAGATATGTTGGCATTGTTTTTGTCACAGTTTATTATACATCTATGCATATGTATGTTTACATCATGATGTTCCTCGAGATATTACTATCTCAGTTTGCTATGTCTCGACACGAGTACCATAGTGGATAGGGGATAGCTATGGTGCGGGTGATACTCATATATACGCTGATTAGCATGGGTTACTTAACACAGACATATGGGCATATCAAGGGAGATATACTCGATCGACCCGCCGTGAGGATTTTTCTTGGTGTCTCAAGAAGAATCTCATTGTGATAGAGTTGTAGATGTCCTTTGACTTGAGGGAGATTGTATCTCTATGTTGTAAGGGATATACTTTGGTACAACCTATAGCCTCGCCATAACAAGGAGGTCATAACTATTGTCATTGGGTATGTCTTAAACAATACGAGAGGCACACATCTTGCTGATATAGGATTTGCCCCTTCCCTACTGGGAAGCTTGATGTCCATGGGCCCCTACATGGTGCATGACTGAAAGTGTGTGGCCACACCCAGGATTAGCCTGATTTAGTCATGACCATTATCGTTGGAATAAACAAGTGTGACGCACTTGTCTAACTTGGACGATCAGCCTAGCAAAGGGACATGTGTACTTATATATCTTATCACAGTTTTGAGGATGTCGATGCCAACATTTATTCCAATGACTTGGATAGCAGTGATGTACTACTAGGTGTCACTCACTACTAGTAATGATTAGGTCATCACTGCCAACATCAGAGGGACCTGCAGGGTCACACACCTAGACACTAGAGATTCCGTATTGATCGAATAGCCACATATTGATTTTGTAGGCAATTCAGATTTATTTGGGAGTTTTTTTCTTTGCTGACGCTTATTATTAGTTGACAAGAGGCTTATAGATTAAAGTGATCGAGTTGACTATGGTTGACCTGAGTTGACCACTTTTGACTCTAGTTGACAAGGTCTTAGTCAATGTGTCAAAATACGGGTTAGCACCGAATTGAGTCAGTGGTTTGGTAACTTGATCACATGCTCCCACTAGCTTAAGTTAAATTTTATAAATATTATATTAAGATATTATGACTTAATTGTTAATTAATTTATAACTTATGTGGTGGGGGCTGCAACTTAACTCACAAATATTTCGAATATAAATATTATGACTTAAGTTGATGGGCCTATGCATTAAATCTATAAATATAGGGGTTAGGCACATACATGGCAGGGTATTCACATGCTTCAAGCCCTAGCAGCCTAGGATATTTCTCCCCTCTTGATAGTCACCCCTCTTCATCTTCCTTGGTGCCTCCCACAAGGCTTGTCACCCCCTTCTCCGTAGGGGACAGCACCTTCGTCTTGGTGCACGGAGGACCATGAGAGACTTCCGCCTTCTTCCTTGGTGCTTTCATGGAACTTAGAGAACAAGTGGAGAACATCAATCAAGTTGGCGCAAGCTTCCTCTTGGCGCAACTTGAAGATCAGCCCCTTCTTGGCGCATCTTCAAGGAAGGTGGCATAAGCAAGAGAGAACACTCTCTTTTGCGTGGATCTCCTCTCCCAAAGCTAACACATGCATGGAGTAGAGGACTCTCGAGGCAGTCCATGTGTGCACAAGTGTAGAGGACGGGCGATTGCGTGCCTCTAGTCGTTGACATAGACCACTTCAAGCTTGCTAGTAAGGTATTGTTGGTGTGTATGCCCTCAGACCTAGTACCGGTCCATCTTTTGTACTACTTGACATATATATATATATATATATATATATATATATATATATATATATATATATATATATATATATATATATATATATATATCATTCTGGCATTGTCATTATCAATATTTGTCTACATCTGCGATTATGTACTTACATGATAATGTCCCTGGAGATAGATTGGATCTGTGCTCAAACTATTGTCCCCAGTCAATGTACCTTAGTGGATATGGGACAGCTATGGTACAGGAGAGACTGGTATATGGGCTGGTTAGGCACAAGGTGCTAATGTAGACATATGGGTATATCAGTGGTGGATATACTGGACCGACCCGCTGTGAGGCTATGACTTTGTGTCATGAGTTATCCTCACAAGTGACAGGAGATCCATTGATCTCTTGACTTGAGGTCATTGACTATTCTACATGGTTAGGGACATGCTTTAATACAACCTAACACCTCGCCGTAGTTGGGAGGTGATAACAGTTATCATTGAGTATATCACGACCCATATGAGAAGGTCAATGTACAGACAGTGGATTTGCCCCTTCTTGAGAGAAGCTTGATATCCATGGAGCTCCTCTATGGTTCTATGACTGAAAGTGTATGGCCATACCTAGGTGAGAACCTGATTTAATCATGACCATGTGATTGGGTGAAAACAAGTGATGACACACATGTCCAATCGGATATCAGTTTGGCAAAGAGACTATAATGTATCTGTACCTAGTTGCGATGATGGGGATATCATTGTCAACATCCATTCCGATGATTGGGTAGCAGCGATGCACTGCTAGGTGCCACTCATTGCATGTGGTGACCTTAGGTCAGCACTGCCAACGTTAGAGGAACCTATAGGGTCGCACACCTTGATACTCGAGTTCTCGTATTGATCAGGAACCTATAGGGAACCTATTGGATAGCTTGGATCCTTTGGGAGATTTCATCAGCTCCAATGGGCCTGATGAGATGGAAGAGAGTTATTAGAGCCAAACTTCATTTTTGGCAGGTTGACCCAAAATTCACCATGGTTGGTCACATTTGACTTTGGGTTGCATTGGATTGGATCCAATTACTTAATCAACCTATATAATGAAGTTTGGGCTAGCTCATTACCCAATGAGGCCCAATAACAAGTTAGCATAAAGGGATAAGAGCCCATAAGGGTATAATGGGGAGAAGTTAACCTCATTAGGCACCTATGGGTATAATGTGGATCTTTTGGCGCAATTTGCTTCATTAGGCGCCTAAGAGTACCTCATTAGGCCCTTGTTCCTTGGATGGAAACCTTGCTTCTATGGCAAGGTGTCACATCCCGTTATCTTAACCCCAAACAAGAAACACAAATCACAAAGGAACAGGATGTTATCATACAAGATCGATGCACATGCTAAGTAAAACCAAGTTCAGGAAAAGTCGATCTGAAAATTTTTCGAGAATCCACACATTGAATTTCCACAAAACACAAATTCACAAATGTACCTGCCACCACGCAATACTTGCACTAGACATATGCAAGTCAACAGTTATATCAAACCACATAAAATCCGTAAAATCCACAAATCGCGTAAGGGTACCTGCCACCAGGCAATACTTGCACTAGACATATGCAAGTTCACATTTATATCAAATCTGATCGCAAAATACAAATCGATTCGAAATTCGAAGCAAAGTCATAATATCGATTCTATAAATTCATAGAACTAACATCAATGATACCAAACACCGAAAACAGGCCAAAGCCCTCGGTGACACAAAAATCAAAATCTCAAAACTGCCACAACCGGCCACACAAGTACACAAAGTTTAGCCACAACCGGCCCCAGTTAACTAAGCACACAAGTCTTATACATCAAACCAGCATAATATCCATATCAACACAAGTCCCATATAAAACGCTAACTCAGGCAATGCGCCCCTGCTCTACACCTGAAAATATTGAGGGAGTGAGCTACACAGCCCAGTGAGTGGATAGTCTCATTCGACTATCCATAACATACACTCAAAGATACATGCAGATTGTTTTTAAAATCTTTAGCAGAACATTATGTCAACATATAACTAAAACAAAGAACAGAAAACAAAGAACAGAACTCATATAAACAATTAAATGTACAGACATCACACAAATGTCGCCACAGAGTAACCAAGGTTCTAGAGCCATACTCTAAACCTACAAAACACACCAACCACTTACCACTTTAGTTGTTCACCACTTAGTTGTTCACCACTTAGTTGTTCACCACTTAGTTGTTCACCACTTAGTTGTTCACCACTTAGTTGTTCAGCGTAAATCAAGAGTGACCACTATGGTCCAACCCGGCTCTGGCCTAAGCACTGGGAGAAGCCTGCAAATCACATGCAACAAAAACATGGACATTGTGTAGACTCAAGAGGTGATCCCCATGTTGGGGTATGCCCTTAGGCTAATGTTTGAGGCCTTGGGATTGTAACAGTATCATGTAATAAACTCTTCTGTTTATAAAGGCATGGTTGTTATTCAGTTTGTTACCTTGTCTGCTGTAATAAGTGTACTTCTGAATAATGTCTCAAAGCTGTTCAGCTAGGCTGACAAGCTTTATGTCCTTAGTCGAGATATCTTGGTGAACATGAGACAGCCTTGATATGATTGAGACTAATATGTGTTCTAATCTTATAGGATGCTTCGAGCATGGAATAAGGTGTAGACTCATGGGTACATTGGATGTACTGGACAGACCCTACTAGGATATTCAGTTGTTTGTCACAATGTGAATATTCCTTGATTGCAACAAGTGGCACATTTCCTCTGACTTGAGATCACTTGTGTTTCTAAATGATGATTGTCATTGTTTTGAGGTAGTTCAATATCATTTGAAAGACAATGATTATAGACTATCTTGGATGGTGAGCTTGAATCAGGTTAGGGCACTAGTGATAGACATAGGATTGCCATCTCCTTGTTTAAGGAGTGTGATGTTCTACAGGGGCCCCCTGGATGAGATGATTGAGAAAGTGTATGGCCATACCCAGGTGACTGTGTTCATCTGATCTAATCATGCTTATCATATTGGAGCTACAAGCTTGACACGCTTGTCCAATAAGAACATCCAGTGGCAAAGGAAAGATGCATGCCTTGTGAGTTAGAGTCACACTTGTGCTGTGGTTTGGGTGAAGTCTTGGAAGACTCTTTCCTTTCTATCGGGAGACAGTGATGTGTTGCTAGATACCCCTCACTGATCATGATAACGTGAGTTATCGTTACCGACAGGTATAGGAAACCCTTAGGGTCGCACAATTTGATGATATGGCTTACTTAAGTCAGATCGTGTGGACTGAATTGTTTAGGTTCAGTTTAAAGGGGTTTTAAACTCTGATTGTAAGTGAGATCTGGTCTGATCATGTTTGATTGATTAGGGCTTGAGATCGGTAAGCTTCGATCGAGAGATTTGATGCTAGATCGGTGAGATCAGGAGCATCTTGAGATCAACGGTGATCTTGAGCCTTGAGGTTCAATAAGATCGACCATTGCTTGGGCTGATTTGGTCTTGGACCAAAGTCATTTGAACCGGCTCATCTTGTGAGCGCTTGGTTCAAAGATTCGAATGGGGTGAAGGAGTTACGGTTCACTTCATGTGAACGCATAACCGTTGAGAGTAATGGGTTGCTATTTTTGGATAGCAACGCCTCCACGTTGATTACAACGTTCGCTCAATCGCCTCTCATCACTTTGGACGATTTTTCTCTCTTCTCGTGTGACAAAGCTCTCGACGAGTGTAGAGGAAGTTCTTCTTCGCCAAGCCCAAAGGATCTCATCTCCTCCACGCGCAAAGGACCCTTGAAGCTTTGCTAGCACAAAGACGACAAGGAGAAGCCATTCCTCATCGTGTGTGCGTCGACTAGGGAGAAGATCCCTTTCGGTCTTTGATTCCAACACACCATCCAACGAATGGCGATGGTATGATTCTTCTTGATATTTGCAATCGGTTTTTCATAGTTGATCATATATATATCATGCAACCGATTCTTGATGCCCTAATTTCCGCCCATGCAATAGTGTTCTATGTGCATGTATTAGGGTTTTGCGCCCCCCTCTTGAAAAGGGGTTTTATCCGCTTGCGCTCCCCCCTTGAAGGGGATTCCTGCAATTGGTATCAGAGCAGGCTTTTATGCATGATAAATATGTTTGCTGTGATTTGTGATCCTTGTATGCGCCATGTTACTAGATCTAGACTACATGCGAAACTTTTCTAGTTATGTATTGTTGTTGGCGCATGTATGGGTAGCGCTTCTATAAGTTGTGTTTGATGTTTATCTTACAAAAAAAAATAAAATGACTTGCGCGCTTACCATTAGATCTAAATGGCGCCTGCAGTAAACCCTTAGACGGGTTATTAGGGTTGAAGTCGTCCTCTAAGTTAGATCCAACTGGTCTGATCAGACTATCTGACAGCCTAGATGGGTCGACCAGAGAGCACCTGTGCGTAAGCTATAGGTGGCTCTAGGTCGACTACATCAAAGGCGTGTAGCGATGTCTGATGGAGACACTTTATGAACGCACATGAGTTAGGCCCGGGGTCACACCCGTTTGCCAGATCTCATAGTGGTCGTTCAGCCCTGCCGCATGCATGTTTGACCACTGGGTCAACTCAAGTCAGTTAGGACTTGGTGCATGCAAGGGCAATGGATCTGACTAGGTTGGATGAGTGGATCCCTAGTAATGGACCGTTGTAAGGTTGTAGGGCCTATAAGGAAATTAAAATTCATACCCATGGGGTTTTTCGAAATTTAATTTCATGAATGGATCACATGATGATTGATGCATATGTATGTTTATTTCATCTTATGTGGGCTG
Organism: Costus lasius; assembly: GCA_027563935.2. Classification (NCBI taxonomy): domain Eukaryota; kingdom Viridiplantae; phylum Streptophyta; class Magnoliopsida; order Zingiberales; family Costaceae; genus Costus; species Costus lasius. The sequence continues at coordinate 54,196,897 of CM050454.1, read as the reverse complement.
CCCAAGTTAAATGTGTGCTGTGCTGGGGCCTGCGTGCCTGGTAATGATTTTGTAAATTAATTTTAATTGTGATCTGCGAATCACCTTGTACTTAATTTATAAAATGTAATTGACCTGCGAGTCAATCTTGTCTAGATAGATTAATTTGTAAATTAATCAGACAAGAGCACTGAGCACACTTGGCAGAGGCGCATGCAGCAAGTGGCTTGACCAGGTGGGAGGTCTAGGGTTCGACCCTAGGACCTGGCGCATACTCCTGGTGGGCACACCAGATCTGCAGATGGCGCTTGGGCCCTAGTTTGGGCCGGATGAGCAGCAAAAGGCCCCATGATGAAAAGCAAGTCAAGACTTAAGTTAGGTTAAGGTCTTACTTAGGTTATGGGCTTTTACCACATAAGATTCATGCTTTCTTTTATTGCTTTATAAGTAGAACAGCATGTTTTAATTTATCTTCTGCTATCACCATAGGATTGCATGATAGTGAGGAAGATAAAAGACCGTTAAAATCCAACGGTGAAATATCAAGCTCGTAAGCCTTCTAACGCGAAACCTCACTGTTCTGACTATCGTTGGAGCCGTGTTGTACCCACTCAGTGGGCACGTCCATCTATCTTCAGACGGTGTGTGATTACACCTGCGTGTTACAGAGTAGGGATTTATCCCTTCTCGTTGCTCAGCATAGCATGTGGTGGTCCAGGGAGTAGGTCGGGTCAGCTTGACCATGTAGGCTACATATGTGGCGCATATGGTAGCACATGGAGGCAGCCATCTGTGGGGTCAGAGATTGTGTTGTACCAACTCAGTTGGCACAGTCGGCTGGATTGCCCAGATGAAGGGGAATCGCACGGGTTGGCGATTGGCTGGGACAGCCTACCAGAAATTAGTGCTTGTACTCTCTGTGCATCTTATCTCGCCTGAGCGGGACGCGGAGACCAAGTATGAAATCTGGATCCCATCTCACTAAAAGAGTTCTACTCTTTCGGGCTGTTTTGCTGGATTTTTCAGCCAGATAAAATAGTGAGAAAAAGAATCTTTCTTAAGTCCTGATTGATTCTTGACATTGATACTGACCTTGTTGTTCTTGCATTGTTGTAGATTCCTGCAGCAACGAACACCATGAGCTTCAATGTGCGATCCCTACTGGAAAGGGAGAAGTTTGCTGGGCCGAACTTCTCTGACTGGTTTGGACACCTTAAGATCGTTCTTAAGGCAGAGAGGAAACTGTATGTCCTCGAGACGGCGATACCACCGCAACCCGCTCCGAACGCCGCAAGGGCGGTTCGGGATGCTTATGAAAAGCACGTCAATGATAGCATTGATGTCGCTTGCCTGATGCTAGCGTCTATGACGCCACCGCTGCAGCGTCAGCATGAGGATATGTCGGCTATAGAAATTATAGCGAACCTCAAGATGCTATATGCTGCACAGGCGAGGACAGAACACTATAATCTGACGAAGCTGTTCTTTCAGAGCAAACTGGCTGAAGGGAGCCCAGTGGGAGCTCACGTGCTCAAGATGATTGGGCACAAGGAGGCTCTGGAGAAACTGGGGCATACCATTAACCAGGAGCTTGCTGTAGACATTATTCTGCAGTCTCTTCCGCCCTCTTTCGATGCGTTCATCATTAACTTTAATATGAACAAAATCGATTGTACTCCGGCAGAGCTGCTAAATATGCTCTTGACTACTGAGGAAACTCTGAAGGGTAAGCCTTCGACCTCTGTCTTAATGGTTCCTTCAAGGAACAAGAAGAAGGGGAAGAAGGGCAAGGCCCCTGTCAAGAACTACAACAAGGCTCTGAAGCAAAAGGTTAAGCGGTCCAAGGAATACAGGTGTTTCCACTGTGGCCAGCTGGGTCACTGGAAAAGGACTGTAAAGCGCTCCAAGGAGACAAGAGGGGAAGCATCGCTTCTGGCTCAGGTATTTACGTGACGGAAGTCATGGTTTCATCTTCTTCTATTTCATGGGTGTTGGACACTGCATGTGGAGTTCACATTTGTTCAAATGTACAGGAACTCAGGAGAAGAAGACAGGTGGGACAGCATGAGGTAGACCTACGCGTTGGAAACGGGGCACGGGTTGCTGCTGTTGCTGTAGGAGACTATTTCATTTCTTTACCATCTGGCATTGTATTAGAATTAAACAATTGTTATTTTGTACCCAGTATTACCAAGAATATTATCTCCATTCCTGCTCTTGTCAGGAAGGGTTTTTCCTTTGAATGCAAGATTTCAAAGTGTGTACTTTCTCTAGATAATATTGTGTATGCTACTGGTTCAATTAACAATGGGTTGTTCATGTTGGACATGGAACATTCGATACAAAACATTGATAATAAGAAAGCCAAGTATGCTGATGACAGCACCTTGCTATGGCATAGTCGTTTAGGCCATATAAACGAGAAGCGCATTAAGCGGTTGCATGATTATGGACTGCTGGGATCATTCTCCTATGTGGAGATTGATACATGCAAGGCTTGTTTAATGGGTAAAATGACGAAGTCACCTTTTCCTCACAAAGGTCAAAGGGCTTCAGGTTTACTTGACCTTATACACAGTGATGTGTGTGGGCCATTTAGTAAACATGCCAGAGGTGGCTATCAGTACTTCATTACCTTTACTGATGATTTCAGTAGGTATGGTTATGTCTATCTGATGAGACATAAAAGTGAATCTTTTGACAAGTTCAAAGAGTTCAAGAATGAAGTACAAAATCAGCTAGGCCGAAATATCAAGACACTTCGCTCAGATCGAGGTGGAGAATACCTAAGTCATGCGTTTACTGACTATCTGAAAGAGTGTGGGATTATCTCACAGCTCACTCCGCCAGGAACACCACAATGGAATGGTGTGTCCGAGAGGAGAAATAGAACGTTACTTGATATGGTTCGTTCTATGATGAGTCAGGCTACTCTTCCATACTCCTTTTGGGGTTTTGCACTGGAAACAGCTGCAAAGGTACTAAACCGAGTGCCATCCAAGGCAGTTTCAAAGACGCCATATGAGTTACAGTATGGGAAACAGCCAAGTTTGACATTTATCAGGATCTGGGGTTGCGAGGCTTATGTCAAAAAGCTCGCCTCTGGGAAACTGGAGAGCAGATCTGAGAAATACATCTTTGTCGGTTACCCTAAGGAAACTAAGGGTTATTATTTCTATGATCCTAAGGAGAACAAAGTATTTGTTGCTCGGACGGCCATATTTCTTGAGAAGGAGGTTCTTCTGCAAGAGGCCAGTGGGAGAGAAATAAAGCTGGATGAGAATCCAGAGGAAGGGCAAAGTAGTCAAGCACAGTTGGATGAGCCTGAGCCGGTAGATCAGGTTACTGAACAACCTGAGGCTCAGATATCACGGGAACCGCGAAGATCGGGAAGGATCCGTCGACAGCCTGAGCGCTATGACGGAGTCTACATCATTGATAATGATGAACCCCTCACTTATGCGGATGCGGTCTGTGGACCGGAGTCAGCTAGATGGCTTGAAGCTATGCGAGCCGAGATGGACTCCATGTCAGATAACCAAGTCTGGGATTTGGTTGATCCGCCTCCGGGAGTAATCCCTATAGGCTGTAAATGGATCTTCAAGAAGAAGATTGACATGGATGGTAACGTGGTTACCTATAAAGGCAGGCTAGTTGCGAAAGGTTTCAAACAAATCTACGGGATAGATTATGATGAAACTTTCTCACCTGTGGCCATGTTTAAGTCTATTCGGATTCTTTTCGCGATAGCTGCATATTATGATTATGAGATCTGGCAGATGGATGTGAAGACAGCTTTCCTTAATGGAAATCTGGACGAGGATGTGTATATGACACAACCTGAGGGTTTCACTAATCCATCAGATCGTCATAAAATATGCAAGTTAAAGAAGTCTATTTATGGACTTAAACAAGCATCAAGAAGCTGGAATATTCGTTTTGATGAATCAGTTACTGAATTTGGTTTCATCAAGAACGAGGATGACCCGTGTGTATATAAGAGGTTTAGTGGGAGCGTAATTACATTCCTAGTCCTCTACGTCGATGATATCTTGATCATTGGAAATGACATTCCTGAAATGCATGCGTTTAAGGCATGGCTAAGGAAATGTTTCCAGATGAAAGATCTAGGAGAAGCAGCCTATGTATTAGGTGTGAAGATCTACAGGGATAGATCTAAGAGGCTTCTCGGGTTGTGCCAGAGTACTTACATCGATAAAGTCCTGGAGAGATTTCATTTAGAGAATTCTAAACGAGGATATCTTCCAGTCAGACATGGTCTGAATCTTTCGAAGAGTCAGTGTCCGCAAACACAGACTGAGAAAGATGAAATGGACAATACGCCTTATGCTTTGGCTATTGGATCCATTATGTATGCGATGTTGTGTACTCGCCCAGACGTCGCTTACGGGTTAAGCGTGACCAGTCGGTTCCAAAGTAATCCAGGTATGGCGCACTGGATTGCAGTCAAGAACATTTTAAAATATCTGCGGAGGACCAAAGATATGTTCTTGATATATGGTGGTCAGGAAGAACTCAGTATTGAAGGATATACTGACGCTTCGTTCCAGTCGGACCAGGATGATTTCCGATCGCAATCAGGCTATGTTTTTAGCTTGAATGGTGGAGCAGTGGTGTGGAAGAGTTTCAAACAGTCAACTGTTGCTGATTCCACAACAGAAGCCGAGTATGTTGCAGCCTCGGAAGCATCCAAGGAGGCAGTCTGGATTCGTAAGTTCTTACGGGAACTTGGTGTCGTTCCTTCGAGTGCAGATCCTTTGGTTATCTTCTGTGATAACACTGGAGCAATCGCACAAGCAAAGGAACCACGGTCGCACCAGAAGTCCAAGCACATACAGAGACGATTTCATTTGATCCGGGAGATCATTGAACGTGGCGAGATCAAAATATGCAAGGTTCATACAGATGACAATCTGGCAGACCCGCTTACCAAGCCTCTGGCGCAGCAGAAGCATGAGAAGCACTGTAATAATATGGGTTTGAGATTTCTCAACCATTAGATTAAGTGCAAGTGGGAGATTGTTGGGGTATGCCCTTAGGCTAATGTTTGAGGCCTTGGGATTGTAACAGTATCATGTAATAAACTCTTCTGTTTATAAAGGCATGGTTGTTATTCAGTTTGTTACCTTGTCTGCTGTAATAAGTGTACTTCTGAATAATGTCTCAAAGCTGTTCAGCTAGGTTGACAAGCTTTATGTCCTTAGTCGAGATATCTTGGTGAACATGAGACAGCCTTGATATGATTGAGACTAATATGTGTTCTAATCTTATAGGATGCTTCGAGCATGGAATAAGGTGTAGACTCATGGGTACATTGGATGTACTGGACAGACCCTACTAGGATATTCAGTTGTTTGTCACAATGTGAATATTCCTTGATTGCAACAAGTGGCACATTTCCTCTGACTTGAGATCACTTGTGTTTCTAAATGATGATTGTCATTGTTTTGAGGTAGTTCAATATCATTTGAAAGACAATGATTATAGACTATCTTGGATGGTGAGCTTGAATCAGGTTAGGGCACTAGTGATAGACATAGGATTGCCATCTCCTTGTTTAAGGAGTGTGATGTTCTACAGGGGCCCCCTGGATGAGATGATTGAGAAAGTGTATGGCCATACCCAGGTGACTGTGTTCATCTGATCTAATCATGCTTATCATATTGGAGCTACAAGCTTGACACGCTTGTCCAATAAGAACATCCAGTGGCAAAGGAAAGATGCATGCCTTGTGAGTTAGAGTCACACTTGTGCTGTGGTTTGGGTGAAGTCTTGGAAGACTCTTTCCTTTCTATCGGGAGACAGTGATGTGTTGCTAGATACCCCTCACTGATCGTGATAACGTGAGTTATCGTTACCGACAGGTATAGGAAACCCTTAGGGTCGCACAATTTGATGATATGGCTTACTTAAGTCAGATCGTGTGGACTGAATTGTTTAGGTTCAGTTTAAAGGGGTTTTAAACTCTGATTGTAAGTGAGATCTGGTCTGATCATGTTTGATTGATTAGGGCTTGAGATCGGTAAGCTTCGATCGAGAGATTTGATGCTAGATCGGTGAGATCAGGAGCATCTTGAGATCAACGGTGATCTTGAGCCTTGAGGTTCAATAAGATCGACCATTGCTTGGGCTGATTTGGTCTTGGACCAAAGTCATTTGAACCGGCTCATCTTGTGAGCGCTTGGTTCAAAGATTCGAATGGGGTGAAGGAGTTACGGTTCACTTCATGTGAACGCATAACTGTTGAGAGTAATGGGTTGCTATTTTTGGATAGCAACGCCTCCACGTTGATTACAACGTTCGCTCAATCGCCTCTCATCACTTTGGACGATTTTTCTCTCTTCTCGTGTGACAAAGCTCTCGACGAGTGTAGAGGAAGTTCTTCTTCGCCAAGCCCAAAGGATCTCATCTCCTCCACGCGCAAAGGACCCTTGAAGCTTTGCTAGCACAAAGACGACAAGGAGAAGCCATTCCTCATCGTGTGTGCGTCGACTAGGGAGAAGATCCCTTTCGGTCTTTGATTCCAACACACCATCCAACGAATGGCGATGGTATGATTCTTCTTGATATTTGCAATCGGTTTTTCATAGTTGATCATATATATATCATGCAACCGATTCTTGATGCCCTAATTTCCGCCCATGCAATAGTGTTCTATGTGCATGTATTAGGGTTTTGCGCCCCCCTCTTGAAAAGGGGTTTTATCCGCTTGCCCTCCCCCCTTGAAGGGGATTCCTACACCCCATCTGGTCAAGATGTGATACCTTGATCTACACCACCCCATAATCACAAAAATCTAAAAGTCTAAGAGTGATGACATCAAGAGGTGGCCCCTGTCCGACCAAGACATGGCACTTTGCATCAATCACTCGTTCTCCCAAAGGGTTTCTTACCTGAACAACTACTAGACACAACTTATATCTTCTTTCACAAAAGTGGACTCCTAAGTGTTGACCAAACTCTAGGATAGTCATTTTTATCACAATAATCACAACAGGCAGGCTGAACATCAACCCCCTCACATATCACAATACACAGGGCTGAAATCTCAAACCCTTAACATGTCACATACAAACTATCCCTTGAGTACACGGTTACACTTAGCCTTAGTCCTATCTGTCCAATCACAACCCATAACATTCGAAACCACATAATCACATAATGTATTGTAAAGTCCTTAGATTTCATGCTGATCAGTTCGGTTTAACCTTGCTAAGTTATCACCCAAGTTTCTCAAACAAGGATACATGGCCATAAATATATAACATGCTGCACATAGAGAAACTATCATGGATCCTATAATATTATTAGCATTTATCAGGGCATTCATAAGATTAACATAGGATTAAAAATACACATGTAGCCCACGGTTAGGATTAAAATACACATGTAACCCACGGTTAGGATTAAAATACACATGTAACCCACGGTTAGGATTAAAATACACATGTAGCCCACGGTTAGGATTAAAATACACATGTAGCCCACGGTTACTACAACATATTATCTACTTAAACTTTAAACCTTAGTTAACAAGAATTTCATGCTCAAGAATCACTGATTTAAAACTACCTAAATGCCATATAAATTTTGGTTTTTAGCATGGTAAAGTTTTCAAGAAATCAAATGTATCATCTAACACAATCAAGTGGATAGAATTCAAATAAGACACCCCACTCACCTCTTATCTTGAACCGTGAACACAAGAAGAAATTCTCTCCACCAACACTCGTCTAAGGGTCTTAATGTTCTTAGGTTGACGCCACCAAAGGAAGAGAAAACGCCACCAAGCACCAAGGAACGCCGGCCAAGGGAAGAAGGAAGAAGAAGAATTTCGTCCAAGCCTCTAAGGAATCGCCCACGCCTTCAAGGAATCGCCCAAGCCTTCAAAGAATCGCCCAAGCCTTCAAACCACCGCCCCTCAAGTTTTTTTTTTTTTTTTTTTCGCCCCAATAACCGAAAATAGGGTTTATGAATTAACCCACTAACTAATTAATTCAAATTTAAACCCAATATCATTTAATTTAAGTGCAAACCCAATAACCCATAATTAATTAATCACTTAAGTGAAAATCCAATAAGGATTAAATTAATATCCAATAAGCTCTAATTACTTAATTATTAAAGTCAAAATCCGAAAATCCAATAAGGATTAAATTAATATCCACTAACCCATTTCCACTAATTTATAACTAACCCCTTAAGGTTTTTAGAGATAAAATTCTCCCCCATCCTAGGGTTGACGAAATTAAAACATAGCATCCTAGGGTTGACGAAATTAAAACATAGAAACATATCACAATCAAAGATTTAAATCAAGAATAATACTTACAAGGAATTAAAATTCTTGGATCTTACACAAGGGTTGAGGCATCTAAGGCATGATAGACTTCTATGGTAAGTCTTGGGCGATTGCAAGGGACTTATGGTAAAGTCTTGGAGGCTTTCCAAAACCCTAAAACCTAATTGCCTCCCCTTAACCCTAGCCGCCCCCATCATGATGTGTTGCGCCTAACCCTTGTGTGGCCCCCCTTTAGTCTATATATCCTTGTGATATGCGAGAGCCTTAAGGCACAACCTATTGGCATGAGCAAGGCACAAGGGTGAGGGCTACAAGCAATTGGCGCAAATAACTTCTTCTTCCATCTCGTAGCCGCAAGCACTCTACACTTCTTCCTCTTTCCTTGGCGCAAGTAGAAGGACTACTTTGTGACTTCATCTCCTTAAGGCCGCAAGCCATCTTCCTCATCTACTCTTGGCGCAAGAGGGGTTAAGGCTTGGCGGCACTCATCATCCACCTCACATCCTTGGTGCAACTTCTAGTGAAGGTGGCGCAAGTGATCAAAGGAGGATTCTAAAGCTTCAATCTTCTTCCCGAGGGTAGCACTGGGTGTGGAAGAAGAGAGCTCGAGGCATCCGTGTGTGTGAGACTACAGAGGGTGAACACTTGGGCGCCTACCTAGACATCGGCCTCATCTTGCTCCTAAGGTATTTTCTATCTCATCATGTCGACCCCCTCACAAGACGATCTTCACTGGGTTTTTGGGTAAATACCTTATTTGTGCATAATGTTGTGGTCATATGTCAAGCCCCTTAGCATGCCTGTGATGTATCCTTGTGAGGCCTGCGTGCTGCTTTTCTTTTTACTTTGAACTAAGAAGAAGATTAGGGTGGCGCATATACTTGGAGCATGGTGCATGGATGAAGCTTTGGCACCTCTCATGGTGGCGCAGTAAGCTTCATCAAAGGTGGCGCATCCTTGCATGAGGGCACAAGTAAGGGTTTGGCCGAGCCTTGCGCTTGTGTGCTATCCCTCTTGTGGCTTGAAAGGTGGCGCATCTTCCTTGGAGGAGGATCCATGGCATTGGCCAAACCCATGAATACCTCTAGGGTTTGAGAGCTAAACCATGGAAAGGATGACCTTGGAGCCAACCTTGAAGATCAAGCTAGAGGTCGGCTAGGCTAGGTCTAGTCTTAGGGGCTTGAGTCCTAGTTCAAGAGTTGAACCTCCTTTTGTCATGGGTTGGTTCAATTCCTTGAATGGGCTATGATCACATCATCCTTTCATTGCTTTCTTTACAAAAGATAAAGTATGCTTGTAATGTTTTATCGTTATGTTATCACTATATGATTGCATGCTTGTAATGTTAGACATAAGATAAAACTAAAATGATGATACCTCAAAAACCCTCAATCAAAATACCAAGTCAAGTAGCTTTCTAACGCGTGGCCCTCACCAAGCTATCGATCAGTGGTGTTGTGAACTATTTCCCACCCTCGTGGGACACACCCACTTATCTTTAGAAGGTGTGTGGTGGCATTGGTTTCCCCAGTCCATTTTTACCCTGGACATGCCTTTGCAAGGAAACTAGTTGGCCCTGGGCATAACGGTTAGGAATGGACTTGACTAGATTTTCATATGTGCTGGGCACATGATGAAACACTAGAGGCATCATTGAGAGGTTAGGGTTTCATATGTGCCGGGCAACTCCCCTTATTGAGACATAAAATGCCTAGACTATTTCAATAAGGGGAGTTGCCAAGCGCAATCGGCCGGCATGCCTACCTTAAGAAGCATGGGTCACTTTGTTCGTCTCATCCCACCCTCGTGGGATGTGAAGCCCGGTGTGGAATAAGGACCCCATCTCACTAGGAAATCCTGAATTTTTCGATTGACTTTGTGGGTTGTCAATTTAATTAAAATAGTGGGAGCCATAATCATTTAAAACAAGTCCAGTTTAAATGATTTGAAGTTGTACTAATCTGCTGTTTCTTGCTGGTTGTAGAACAATGGCTACAAACACTAGAGGATTAACACTGCGATCCCTTCTCGATAAGGATAAGTTGGTTGGATCCAACTTTATGGACTGGCATCGGAACTTGACTATAGCCCTCAAGCTCGAGAAGAAGCTGTATGTCCTCGAACAGCCTCTTTCTGCGGCTCCTGTTGTCACACCCTTAGATAACAAGAATCCATAAAAGATAATCATACGACATAATTTTTTTCGCAAGATCGATAATCAATATCAAGTTTAATGCCTTGAACAATAAAACACGTGATATAATGTCGTTATCCAAGTTGCAACAGAAAAATATCCATTCCATCAAAAACTTTTACCCAAGCAGAGTAGAGTCATACAATCCCAAAATCCGAGAAGTAAAACATGCTACCAACATAAGCCATTGCAATCAACATTCAAAACTAGTAACATACTCCTCAAAACAAGTCTCACGACAACTCTTAATACAAGTCTTTTATGGAGCATACAATGTTTTCCAAGATTCCAAAGTCTGATGATTTAGCCAAAATTCCAAAATGAGCTTCCAAAACTTTCAAGCTTTTGCCCACAATGCGTAGCCAAGCTAATCTGCGATAAGGGTTAGTGCAAGCAAGAATGAGCATAAATTGCCCAGCACGTTATCCCAAAGGCTAAGGGAAAACGAACTAAGGAGGATAAACATATCAACGAAATAGTCAACACAATAAAGACATAATGAAGGATAATAGAATTTCCCCTTGAGCACATGAATTGGATAGGGAAAACAAGATAACCATACATTCCTTAGATAAGGCATTTGGGTCACAAGTAGTCATTAATCATCATTGAGCATTCATATCACAGTAATCATTGATCATTGTTGTGCATTCATATCATGAGTAGTCATGGATCATAGATGTGGGGGAGACAATCATAATTCAAAATTCCTTCCACGTCTGGAAGTTGAACCCATCCTCGTCAGGAGAGAGCAAACAAAAGCTAGCTAGAGCATCTTAGGGCTCTTCGTACAAATAGATAGAGGGATTCAAGCGGTGGCTCCCACGAATTCAAGAGGTGGCCCCCACCTTTTTTTTAGGGGTGTGGCACTTTGCTCCACATCAATCATGATGTAGTGGGATTCAAGAGGTGGCCCCCACCTTTTTAGGGGTGTGGCACTTTGCTCCACAACTACCATATGAGAAGTGAGATTCAAGAGGTGGCCCCCACCTTTTTAGGGGTGTGGCACTTTGCTCTCACAACTCTTTTGAATGGAGGGATTCAAGAGGTGACCCCCACATTTTTAGGGGTGTGGCACTTTGCTCCACATCTATCCACAAATCTCTCATTTGGGTTCACACAAATTCTCCCCACAATAGCCTTCATAAGAAGAATACTAAGACAATGAGCTTGAGCATCACCTTGAAGATAAGATATAACATAAGTCATTGAACACAATATTTGTCATAGGGCATACCAAGAGTTCAGAGTCATGAATTAAGGCATAGGAAATAGATTTATAATGATCTTGTTGATTCTAGAATAATTTCAAGCTCAAAACACAATATCCACTTTGATGTTAAGCATGTAACCAAACAGGGCAGATTCATCATATCAGATTTCAACTTATATTTTAGTTTGAATACTTAATTAAAAATGGTCAATATTATATTCAAAATGAAGCTCTCTTAGTCTAGTTTCCAATAAAACTTGTTTCACAAGATTTTGAGTTGTAGTCAGGGAGATATGGGGGTTTGAATACAGAAAGGTCTGGATGTTAGATTTTCAAAAAAAAAACAGATTAATATATCATATTTGCAATAGATGTTTCAGACCGAGTAAGTAACCTAAAATAGGCAATATGATATTAAAAATGAAGCTAAGTGAATCTACTTTCCAATAGAACTGAATTCGTCGGATTTGGAGTTATAACCAGGGAGGTATGGGCGTTCGAACATAGAAAGGTCAGGATTTCAGAATTCCAGAAAACAGATTCGTAAATCAGAATTTCGACACATATTTCAGATCCAATAACTAACCGAACAAAGACGATATGGAATTAAAAATTAATATTTTCGATTCTACTTTCTAATAAAACTGATTTGACAAGATTGCGAGCTATACCTAGGGAGATATGATGGTTCGAACACATAAAGGTCGAAATCCAGATTTCCAGAAAACTGATTTTGTAAAGCTAGATATCAATACAGAGTGAAACACAAATACAGCTCGGATATGGTCGATATTATATTCACATTAAAGCTGAATGAATCTAGGTTCATACAAAATTTGTTTCGTGCGATTTCGATCTATAGGTAAAGAGATATTAGGGTTAAAGCAGAGCAAGGTCAGGCAGGCGACAACAAACTCAGCAGAACCAACATTTCATAAACATCACGCATTTTCAGATTCGACACCATAGAACAGAAAACACAAGATTTAAGATCCAAATCGAAATCATTGACACAAGGAATTGAAGTTATCTAGGATATGAAGGGAAGAACCGGATTTATCAAAATAAAGAGCAGGATTACTTGCCTAAAGGTGTTGAAACTCCTCCTCCAATCCTTTCCTCTTGATGGCGGCTGAACTTGGGCTTCTCCCAACAAAAGTGTCACCAGCCCCCCCTTCACGAATTTGCCTTCCAAAATAACACTCTCCAAGGCTTAGTTGGTGAGTTGTTTCCAAAAATGCCCTTTTAGACTCTAATAAGGACATTTGAGCCCATAATACCATGATATCATCCTCACCCTACAAAAATTTCAAGCTTTCAAGCTTGCTTAAATGACCCAAGTAATATTATTTACCAAATTTATTATTTGCATACCATCCCAAGGGGTTCATAATTTTTAGGGTATTACACCTGCGCCTAATTCCCAGATGACAAACAGGGATGCTTTTAGAAAGCATCAGGATGACTCTTTGGAGGTTGCATGTCTCATGCTAGCCACTATGGCACTTGAACTTCAGGTGCAATATGAGGAGCAGAATACTTTTCAGATGATCACTCATCGGGAAAAGATGGTCGAGGCTTAGGCTAGAACTAAGAGATATGACACTACCAAAGTCATATTTCGGTGCAAGTTGTGGCGAGCAGGGTCACTGGAGGAGGGACTGCAAACAACTTTAGAATGAGGAGAAGAAAGGCTTGGCATTAGATTCTAGCTCAGGTATTTATGTTACTGAAGTCAACCTTTTAACTTCTATGTCATGGGTATTGGATATCGCATGTGGAGCTCATATTTATACAAATATGCAGGGGCTCAAGAAAAGTAGATCGGTGCGGCCTAGAGAGATTGACCTACGGTTTGGAAACGGGGCACAAGTTGCTGCTGTTGCTGTAGGAGTTTTGACTCTCTCCCTACCTTCTGGACTTCTATTATAACTAAATCACTGCCATTATGTACCTTCACTTACTAAAAACATTGTATCCATTCCTTGCTTGGCAAAGAAAGGATTTAAGTTTGAAATAAAGGAGAACTCTTGTTCTTTCTCATTTGCAAATAGGTTTTATGGGAAGGGTAGTCTGTGCAATGGGTTGTATGTCTTGGACAAGGATAGTTCTATTTGTAACATGAATAACTAAAGGATCGAACTGAGTGGTTCAGTTGGTGCTTTCCTATGGCATTGTTGATTAGCTCATATAAACAAGAATCACATCGAACAACTCTATACAAATGGGTTATTAGATTCAGGTTCCTTGGAGGAATTTGATACTTGTGAGTCTTGTTTATTAGGGAAAATGGCAAAGGTGCCCTTCACCAAGATAGGTGAGAGGCCAAGAGGTTTATTGGATCTTATACACAGTGATGTGTGTGGGCCATTCAGTAAACAAGCCAGAGGAGGGTATGAAAGTTCCCTAAAGGGGCGAAACCCTAAAGCATGCGCATATAAAAAAATTTGCATGGGCGGAATCTAGGGTTTCCTAGGATAGCATGCATGTCATATGATCAACTTAAGAGTTTGTATAGATCAACAGAGAGATTATACCAGTGCCATTTCTTGGATGGCGTCTTGGATGAAGAGGGCGATGTGGCTCTCCTCCAAAGGTGGCGCACACAAGATGGGTGATCGCCTACTCCTTGTCGTTCCTTGTGCTAGCAAGGCTCCAAGGTCCCCTGATCGCGTGAAGGGAGAAGAGATGATCTTTCTTGCTTGGTCGAATCCTTCTCTTGTCGTCAACACTCACACATGAGAGAGAGTCATCGTGAGCAAAGGGGGCGAGAGGCGAGAATAGGGAGACCTCTTCAAACGTGAGGCGTGGTCTCATTTTGAGATCATGGCTTCTAAAAATAGCAAGCCACCACATGCGATCATGTGTTCACACCAAGTGAACAATCGCTATTTCCTCTCCCCTTGAACCATGTGCTCACTATGATGAGCTGGTTCATTTCATTTGGTTCAAGGACCAAATTAAGCCAAGCCTTGATCCAGATCACATTAAACCAAAAGGCTCAAGATCTGACCATTCATCTCTTGATGCTCTTGATCTCTCCGATCTAGCATCAATTCTCTCGATCGAAGTTTACCGATCTCAAGCCCTAATCAATCAAACATGATCAGACCAGATCTCACTTACAATCAGAGTTTAAACTCCTTTAAACTGAACCAAAACAATTCAGTCCACACGATCTGACTTAAGTAAGCTATATCATCAAATTGTGCGACCCTAAGGGTTTCCTTTAAATGTGGGTAACGATAACTCACGTTATCACGATCAGTGAGGGGTATCTAGCAACACATCACTGTCTCCCGATATAAAGGAAAGAGTCTTCCAAGACTACACCCAAACCACAGCACAAGTGTGAACCCAAGTCACTTGACATATGTGTTTCCTTTGCCACTGGATGTTCTTATTGGACAAGCGTGTCAAGCCTGTAATTCCAATACGATGAGAATGATTAGATCAGATGAAACATAGTCATCTGGGTATGGCCATACACTTTCTCAATCATCTCATCCAGGGGGCCCCTATAGAACATCACACTCCAATCAAAGAGACGGCAATCCTATATCTATCACTAGTGCCCTAACATGACTCATGTTCATTATCCAAGATAGTCTATAACCATTATGTTTCAAATGATATTGAACTACCTCAAAACAATGCCAATCATCATTTAGAAACACAAGTGATCTCAAGTCAGAGGAAATATGCCACTTGTTCGCATATAAGGATTATTCACATTGTGACAAGCAATTGAATATCCTAAGTAGGGTCTGTCCAGTACATCCAATGTACCCATGAGTCTACATCTTATTCCATGCTCGAAGCATCCTATAAGACTAGAACACATATTAGTCTCAATCATATCAAGGCTGTCTCATGTTCACCAAGATATCTCGACTAAGGACAATACTACATGTCAGCCAAGCTGAACAGCAATGAGACATTATTCAGAAGTATACATATTGCAGCAGATGATGTAACAACCTGAATAACAACCATTGCCTTTATAAACATAGAGTTTATACATGATACTGATATAATCCCAAGGCCTCAAACATTAGCCTTAAGGGCATACCCTAACAATCTCCCACTTGCACTTAATCTAATGGTTGAGAAATCTCAAACCCATATTATTACAGTGCTTCTCATGCTTCTGCTGCGCCAGAGGCTTTGTAAGCGGGTCAGCTAGATTGTCATCTGTATGAACCTTGCAGACTTTGATCTCACCACGATCAATGATCTCCCGGATCAAGTGAAACCTTCTCTGTATGTGCTTGGACTTCTGGTGCGACCGTGGTTCCTTTGCTTGTGCTATTGCTCCAGTGTTATCACAGAAGATAACCAAAGGATCTGCACTCGAAGGAACAACACCAAGTTCCTGAACGAACTTACGAATCCACACTGCCTCCTTAGATGCTTCTGAGGCTGCAACATACTCGGCTTCTGTTGTGGAATCAGCAACAATTGACTGTTTGAAACTTTTCCACACCACTGCACCTCCATTCAAGCTAAAAACATAGCCTGATTGCGATCGGAAATCATCCTGGTCAGATTGGAACGAAGCGTCAGTATATCCTTCAATACTGAGTTCTTCCTGACCTCCATATATCAAGAACATATCTTTGGTCCTCCGAAGATATTTCAAAATGTTCTTGACCGCAATCCAGTGTGCCTGCCCTGGATTACTTTGGAATCGACTGGTCACTCTTAACCCGTAAGCAACGTCTGGGCGAGTACACAACATCGCATACATAATGGACCCAATAGCCGAAGCATAAGGCGTATTGTCCATTTCATCTTTCTCAGTCTGTGTTTGTGGACACTGACTCTTTGAAAGATTCAGACCATGTCTGACTGGAAGATATCCTCTTTTAGAATTTTCTAAATGGAATCTCTCCAGGACTTTATCGATGTAAGTACTCTGGCACAGCCCGAGAAGCCTCTTAGATCTATCTCTGTAGATCTTCACACCTAATACATAGGCTGCTTCTCCTAAATCTTTCATCTGGAAACATTTTCTTAACCATGCTTTAACCGCATGTAGTTCAGGAATATCGTTTCCAATGATTAAGATATCATCGACGTAGAGGACTAGGAAAGTAATCACGCTCCCACTAAACCTCTTATATACACACGGGTCATCTTCATTCTTGATGAAACCAAACTTACAGATTGATTCATCAAAACGAATATTCCAGCTTCTTGATGCTTGTTTAAGTCCATAAATGGACTTCTTTAATTTGCATATTTTATGACGATCTGATGGATTAGTGAAACCTTCAGGTTGTGTCATATACACATCCTCTTCTAGTTTTCCATTAAGGAAAGCGGTCTTCACATCTATCTGCCAGATCTCATAATCATAATATGCCGCTATCGGAAGAATAATCCGAATAGACTTGAACATAGCTACAGGAGAGAAAGTTTCATCATAATCTATCCCGTAGATTTGTTTGAAACCTTTCGCAACTAGCCTGCCTTTATAGGTAACCACGTTACCATCCATGTCTATCTTCTTCTTGAAGATCCACTTACAGCCTATAGGGATTACTCCCGGAGGCGGATCAACCAAATCCCAAACTTGGTTATCTGACATGGAGTCCATCTCGGCTCGCATAGCTTCAAGCCATCTCGCTGATTCCGGTCCACTGACCGCATCCGCATAAGTGAGGGGTTCATCATCAATGATGTAGACTCCGTCGTAGCGCTCAGGCTGTCGACGGATCCTTCCCGATCTTCGCGGTTCCCGTGATATCTGAGCCTCAGGTTGTTCAGTGACCTGATCTACTGGCTTAGGCTCATCCAACTGTACTTGACTACTTTGTCCTTCTTCTGGATTCTCATCCAGCTTTATTTCTCTCCCACTGGCCTCTTGCAGAAGAAATTCCTTCTCAAGAAAAATAGCCGTCCGAGCAACAAATACTTTGTTCTCTTTGGGATCGTAGAAATAATAACCCTTTGTTTCCTTTGGGTAACCGACAAAGATACATTTCTCAGATCTGCTCTCTAGTTTCCCAGAGGCGAGCTTTTTAACATAAGCCTCGAAACCCCAGATCTTAATAAATGTCAAGCTCGGCTGTTTCCCATACCATAACTCATATGGAGTCTTTGAAACGGCCTTGGATGGCACTCGGTTTAGTACCTTTGCAGCTGTTTCCAGTGCAAATCCCCAAAAGGAGTAAGGTAGAGTAGCCTGACTCATCATAGAACGAACCATATCCAGTAAAGTTCTATTTCTCCTCTCGGACACACCATTCCATTGCGGTGTTCCTGGCGGAGTGAGCTGTGAGATAATCCCACACTCCTTCAGATAGTCAGTAAACTCATGACTCAAGTATTCTCCACCTCGATCTGAACGAAGTGCCTTGATATTTTGGCCTAGCTGATTTTGTACTTCATTTTTGAACTCTTTGAACTTGTCAAAAGATTCACTCTTATGTCTCATTAGATAGACATAACCATACCTACTGAAATCATCAGTAAAGGTAATGAAGTATGAATAGCCACCTCTGGCATGTTTACTAAATGGCCCACACACATCACTGTGAATGAGGTCAAGTAAACCTGAAGCCCTTTGACCTTTGTTGGAAAAAGGAGACTTCGTCATTTTACCCATTAAACAAGCTTTGCATGTATCAAGCTCCTCATAGGAGAATGATCCCAGCAGTCCATGGTCATGCAACCGCTTAATGAAGGGTCCCCTTCAAGGGGGAGCGCAAGCATGTGAAACCCCTTTCAAGAGGGGGGGCGAAAAACCCTTAAGGGTGGCGCATGACAATTACAAGCGGAAGCAAGGGTTTTCCATGGATCTTAGCAAGATAATATGATCAACTTGATGAAGTTTAGATCCATACCAAAGCCATGAGGAAGATGGCGACTTGGAAGCAAGAGAACAAGAGAGGTCTCCTCCACAAGGCGCGCACACAAGAAGAAGTTGGCTTGCTCCTTGTCGTCCTTTGTGCTAGCAAAGGGCTTGAAGAATCCAAATCGCTTGAAGGAGAATCCTTGGATGTCTTCTTGGTTTGGCTTGCCGAATGCCTCTCTACAACTCTCGGCGATCATGCACACTCAAGAGCACACATTCGCCTAAGAGAGAAGCCATCACGCAAAGGCGTTTCTTGGCTTAAGCGTTTAGGCGTTGAGACTTCCATATATGGTAAGTCTTCACTCCACACGTTCACACTTAGTGAACTAATCAAAACGCTTAATTAATTTGAACCATGCGTTCACATCCTTGAACCGGTTCAATTGACTTTGGTTCAACAACCAAATCAAACCAAGACCAAACCAAGACATGCCATGGTCTAAATCTAGTATGAACCATGAAGGTTCAAGATCTAACCATACATATCTAGATGCACTTGATCTCACTGATCTAGCATCAATACTCTCGATCGAAGCTTACCGATCTTAAGCTCTAATCAATCAAACATGATCAGACCAGATCTCACTTACAATCAGAGTCTACTCTCCTTTAACTGAACCAAAACAATTCAGTCCACACGATCTGACATGAGTAAGCCATATCATCAAATTGTGCGACCCTGAGGGTTTCCTTTAAATGTCGGTAACGACAACTTACATTATCACGATCAGTGAGGGGTATCTAGCAACACATCACTGTCTCCCGATATAAAGGAAAGAGTCTTCCAAGACTACACCCAAACCACAGCACAAGTGTGAATCAAACTCACGAGGCATGCATGTTTCCTTTGCCACTGGATGTTCTTATTGGACAAGCATGTCAAGCCTGTAACTCCAATAGGATGAGCATGATTAGATCAGATGATCACTATCATCTGGGTATGGCCATACACTTTCTCAATCATCTCATACAGGGGGGCCCTCTAGAACATCACACTCCTTGAACAAGGAGACGGCAATCCTTTATCTATCACTAGTGCCCTAACCTGACTCAAGCTCATCATCCAAGATAGTCTATAATCATTATGTTTCAAATGATATTGAACTACCTCAAAACAATGACAATCATCATTTAGAAACACAAGTGATCTCAAGTCAAAGGAAAATGTGCCACTTGCTGCTATCAAGGATTATTCACATTGTGACAAACAATTGAATATCCTAGAAGGGTCTGTCCAGTACATCCAATGTACCCATGAGTCTACATCTTATTCCATGCTCGAAGCATCCTATAAGATTAGCACACATATTAGTCTCAATCATATCAAGGCTGTCTCATGTTCACCAAGATATCTCGACTAAGGACATAGAGCCTGTCAGCCTAGCTGAACAGCTTTGAGACATTATTCAGAAGTACACTTATTACAGCAGACAAGGTAACAACCTGAATAATAACCATGCCTTTATAAACATAAGAGTTTATTACATGATACTTATACAATCCCAAGGCCTCAAACATTAGCCTTAAGGGCATACCCCAACAATCTCCCACTTGCACTTAATCTAATGGTTGAGAAATCTCAAACCCATATTATTACAGTGCTTCTCATGCTTCTGCTGCGCCAGAGGCTTGGTAAGCGGGTCTGCCAGATTGTCATCTGTATGAACCTTGCAAATCTTGATCTCGCCTCGATCAATGATCTCCCGGATCAAGTGAAACCGTCTCTGTATGTGCTTGGACTTCTGGTGCGACCGTGGTTCCTTTGCTTGTGCGATTGCTCCAGTGTTATCACAGAAGATAACCAAAGGATCTGCACTCGAAGGAACGACACCAAGTTCTCTCACGAACTTGCGAATCCGTACTGCCTCCTTGGATGCTTCCGAGGCTGCAACATACTCGGCTTCTGTTGTGGAATCAGCAACAGTTGACTGTTTGAAACTCTTCCACACCACAGCACCTCCATTCAAGCTAAAAACATAGCCTGATTGCGATCGGAAATCATCCTGGTCCGACTGGAATGAAGCGTCAGTATATCCCTCTATACTGAGTTCTTCCTGACCACCATATATCAAGAACATATCTTTGGTCTTCCGCAGATATTTTATAATGTTCTTGACTGCAATCTAGTGCGCCAAACCTGGATTACTTTGGAAACGACTGGTCACGCTTAACCCGTAAGCGATGTCTGGGCGAGTACACAACATCGCATACATTATGGACCCAATAGCCGAAGCATAAGGCGTATTGTCCATTTCATCTTTCTCAGTCTGTGTTTGTGGACACTGACTCTTCGAAAGATTCAGACCATGTCTGACTGGAAGATATCCACGTTTAGAATTCTCTAAATGGAATCTCTCCAGGACTTTATCGATGTAAGTACTCTAGCACAGCCCGAGAAGCCTCTTAGATCTATCCCGGTAGATCTTCACACCTAACACATAGGCTGCTTCTCCTAGATCTTTCATCTGGAAACATTTTCCTAACCATGCTTTAACAGCATGCAGTTCAGGAATATCATTTCCAATGATCAAGATATCATCGACGTAGAGGACTAGGAAAGTAATCACGCTCCCACTAAACCTCTTATATACACACGGGTCATCCTCGTTCTTGATGAAACCAAACTCAGAGATTGATTCATCAAAACGAATGTTCCAGCTTCTAGATGCTTGTTTAAGTCCATAAATGGACTTCTTTAACTTGCATATTTTATGACGATCTGATGGATTCGTGAAGCCTTCAGGTTGTGTCATATACACATCCTCATCCAGATTTCCATTAAGGAAAGCTGTCTTCACATCCATCTGCCAGATCTCATAATCGTAATATGCAGCTATCGCGAAAAGAATCCGAATAGACTTGAACATGGCCACAGGTGAGAAAGTTTCATCATAATCTATCCCGTAGATTTGTTTGAAACCTTTCGCAACTAGCCTGCCTTTATAGGTAACCACGTTACCATCCATGTCAATCTTCTTCTTGAAGATCCATTTACAGCCTATAGGGATTACTCCCGGAGGCGGATCAACCAAATCCCAGACTTGGTTATCTGACATGGAGTCCATCTCGGCTCGCATAGCATTAAGCCATCTAGCTGACTCCGGTCCACTGACCGCATCCGCATAAGTGAGGGGTTCATCATTATCAATGATGTAGACTCCGTCATAGCGCTCAGGCTGTCGACGGATCCTTCCCGATCTACGCGGTTCCCGTGATATTTGAGCCTCAGGTTGTGTAGTAACCTGATCTACCGGCTCAGGCACATCCAACTGTGCTTGACTACTTTGTCCTTCTTCTGGATTCTCATCCAGCTTTATTTCTCTCCCACTAGCCTCTTGCAGAAGAAACTCCTTCTCAAGAAATATGGCCGTCCGAGCAACAAATACTTTGTTCTCCTTGGGATCGTAGAAATAATAACCCTTAGTTTCCTTAGGGTAACCGACAAAGATGCATTTCTCAGATCTGCTCTCCAGTTTCCCAGAGGCGAGCTTTTTGACATAAGCCTCGCAACCCCAGATCCTGATAAATGTCAAGCTTGGCTGTTTCCCATACCATAACTCATATGGTGTCTTAGAAACTGCCTTGGATGGCACTCGGTTTAGTACCTTTGCAGCTGTTTCCAGTGCAAATCCCCAAAAGGAGTATGGAAGAGTAGCCTGACTCATCATAGAACGAACCATATCAAGCAACGTTCTATTTCTCCTCTCGGACACACCATTCCATTGTGGTGTTCCTGGCGGAGTGAGCTGTGAGATAATCCCACACTCCTTTAGATAGTCAGTAAATTCTCGACTTAGGTATTCACCACCTCGATCAGAATGAAGTGCCTTGATATTTCGGCCTAGCTGATTTTGTACTTCATTCTTGAACTCTTTGAACTTGTCAAAAGATTCACTCTTATGTCTCATAAGATAGACATAACCATACCTACTGAAATCATCAGTAAAGGTAATGAAGTATTGATAGCCACCTCTAGCATGTTTACTAAATGGCCCACACACATCACTGTGTATGAGGTCAAGTAAACCTGAAGCCCTTTGACCTTTGTTAGGAAAAGGTGACTTCGTCATTTTACCCATCAAACAAGCTTTGCATGTATCAATCTCCTTGTAGGAGAATGATCCCAGCAGTCCATGATCATGCAACCGCTTAATGCGCTTCTCGTTTATATGGCCCAAACGACTATGCCATAGCAAGGTGCTGTCATCAGCATACTTGGCTTTCTTATTATCAATGTTGTGTATCGAATGTTCCATGTCCAACATGAACAACCCATTGTTAATTGAACCAGTAGCATACACAATATTATCTAGAGAAAGTACACACTTTGAAGTCTTGCATTCAAAGGAAAAACCCTTCCTGACAAGAGCAGGAATGGAGATAATATTCTTGGTAATACTGGGTACAAAATAACAATTGTTTAATTCTAATACAATGCCAGATGGTAAAGAAATGAAATAGTCTCCTACAGCAACAGCAGCAACCCGTGCCCCGTTTCCAACGCGTAGGTCTACCTCATGCTGTCCCACCTGTCTTCTTCTCCTGAGTTCCTGTACATTTGAACAAATGTGAACTCCACATGCAGTGTCCAACACCCATGATATAGAAGAAGATGAAAACATGACTTCAGTCACGAATATACCTGAGCCAGAAGCGATGCTTCCCCTCTTGTCTCCTTGGAGCGCTTTACAGTCCTTTTTCCAGTGACCCAGCTGGCCACAGTGGAAACACCTGTTGTCCTTCGACCGCTTGACCTTCTGTTTCAGAGCCTTGCTGTAATTCTTGACAGGGGCCTTGCCCTTCTTCCCCTTCCTCTTGTTCCTTGAAGGAACCATCAAGACAGAGGTTGAAGGCTTTCCCTTCAGAGTTTCCTCAGTTGTCAAGAGCATATTCAGCAGCTCTGCCGGCATACAATCGATTTTGTTCATATTAAAGTTAATAATGAACGCATCGAAAGAGGGCGGGAGAGACTGCAGAATAATATCCACAGCAAGCTCCTGGTTGATGGTATGCCCCAGTTTCTCCAGAGCCTCCTTGTGCCCAATCATCTTGAGCACGTGAGCTCCCACTGGGCTCCCTTCAGCCAGTTTGCTCTGAAAAAACAGCTTCGTCAGATTATAGCGTTCTATCCTCGCCTGTGCAGCATACAGCATCTTGAGGTTCGCTATAATCTCTATAGCCGACATATCCTCATGCTGACGCTGCAGCGGTGGCGTCATAGACGCTAGCATCAGGCAAGCGACATCAATGCTATCATTGACATGCTTATCATAGGCTTCACGAACCGCCCTTGCGGCGTTCGCAGCGGGTTGAGGCGGCACAGCCGTCTCGAGGACATACAGTTTCCTCTCTGCCTTAAGAACGATCTTAAGGTGTCCGAACGAGTCAGAGAAGTTCGGCCCAGCAAACTTCTCCCTTTCCAGTAGGGATCGCACATTGAAGCTCATGGTGTTCGTTGCTGCAGGAATCTACAACAAGCAAGAACAGCAAGGTCAGTATCAATGTTAAGAATCAATCCAGGACTTGAGAAAGATTCTTTTTCTCACTATTTTGTCTGACTGAAAAATCCAGTAAACAGTCCGAAAGAGTAACACTCTTTTAGTGAGATGGGATCCAGATTTCATACTTGGTCTCCGCGTCCCGCTCAGGCGAGATAAGATGCACAGAGAAGACAAGCACTAATTTCTGGTAGGCTGTCCCAGCCAATCGCCAACCTGTGCGATTCCCCTTCATCTGGGCAATCCAGCAGACTGTGCCAACTGAGTTGGTACAACACAATCTCTGACCCCGCAGATGGCTGCCTCCATGTGCTACCATATGCGCCATATATGTAGCCTACATGGTCAAGCTGACCCGACCTACTCCCTGGACCACCACGTGCTATGCTGAGCAACGAGAAGCGATAAATCCCTTCTCTGTAACACGCAGGTGAAATCCAGCACCGTCTGAAGATAGATGGACGTGCCCACTGAGTGGGTACAACACGGCTCCAACGATAGTCAGAACGGTGAGGTTTCGCGTCAGAAGGCTTTCCGAGCTTGATATGTTAGCGTTGGATTTTAACGGTCTTTTATCTTCTTCACTATCATGCAATTCCTATGGTGATAGCAGAAGATAAACTCATGCAGTTCTAATTATATAAGCAATAAAAAGAAAGCATGGATCTTATGTGGTAAAAGCCCATGAACCCTAAGTAAGACCTTAATTTTACTTAAGTCTTCACTTGAGCTCTTTTGCATCTCATCTGGTCCAACCCAGGGCCCTAGCTCCAAGAGCACCTCAGGTGCGCCACCAGCTGAATGCCCCTCTTGGATGTGTGCTTTTGTGCTCTTGTCTAATCAAAATACATTTTTGATCTATCTAGACAAGCTTTGACTCGCAGGTCAATTATACAATAGATTAATAAAAAATGTGATTCACAGATCACAATAATATTAACTTATAATTAACCAGGCACGCAGGCCCCAGCACAGCACACATTAGGGCAACCCACATAAGATTAAATAAACAAGCATATGGTCTCAATCATCATGTGATCCAATCAAGAAATTAAATTTTTGAAAACCCCATAGGCATCAATTTTAACTTCCTTATGTGTCCTACAACCTTACAATGGTCCATTGATAGGGATCCACTCATCCATCTAGTTAGATCCCCTGCCCTTGCATGCACCGAGTCCTAACTGACCCGAGTTGACCTAATGGTCAACCATGCATGCGCTAAGGGCTTGAACAGCTTTCAAGAGTTCTGGCAAGCGGGTGTGACCCCGGGCCTAACTCAAGAGTGTTCACTGGTTGTCTCAACCAGACCTCGCTACACGCCTAAGATGCAATCGACCTATGGCCACCTCGTGCTTGCGCATAGGTGCCATCTGGTCGATCCATCTAGGCTGTCAGATGGTCTGATCAGACTATTGGATCTAACCTAGAGGTGACTTCAACCCGATCAACCCATCTAAGGGTTTATAGTAGGTGCCACTTAGGTCTAGTGAGGCGCGCAAGTGATTAGTTTTTCTTAGAAAAACTACAACGACAAGCGCCAACTTACATGCGCCAAAATAACAAAATATTCTCATGTTAAGTTTCGGCATGCAACTTAGATCTAAGCATACTTTTACATGCGCAAACATGGATCACAAAAATATATATCAAGCAATCATATTAACATGCTGCAACCGCATGCTCTGATACCAATTGAAGGGTCCCCTTCAAGGGGGAGCGCAAGCATGTGAAACCCCTTTCAAGAGGGGGGGCGAAAAACCCTTAAGGGTGGCGCATGACAATTACAAGCGGAAGCAAGGGTTTTCCATGGATCTTAGCAAGATAATATGATCAACTTGATGAAGTTTAGATCCATACCAAAGCCATGAGGAAGATGGCGACTTGGAAGCAAGAGAACAAGAGAGGTCTCCTCCACAAGGCGCGCACACAAGAAGAAGTTGGCTTGCTCCTTGTCGTCCTTTGTGCTAGCAAAGGGCTTGAAGAATCCAAATCGCTTGAAGGAGAATCCTTGGATGTCTTCTTGGTTTGGCTTGCCGAATGCCTCTCTACAACTCTCGGCGATCATGCACACTCAAGAGCACACATTCGCCCAAGAGAGAAGCCATCACGCAAAGGCGTTTCTTGGCTTAAGCGTTTAGGCGTTGAGACTTCCATATATGGTAAGTCTTCACTCCACACGTTCACACTTAGTGAACTAATCAAAACGCTTAATTAATTTGAACCATGCGTTCAAATCCTTGAACCGGTTCAATTGACTTTGGTTCAACAACCAAATCAAACCAAGACCAAACCAAGACATGCCATGGTCTAAATCTAGTATGAACCATGAAGGTTCAAGATCTAACCATACATATCTAGATGCACTTGATCTCACTGATCTAGCATCAATACTCTCGATCGAAGCTTACCGATCTTAAGCTCTAATCAATCAAACATGATCAGACCAGATCTCACTTACAATCAGAGTCTACTCTCCTTTAACTGAACCAAAACAATTCAGTCCACACGATCTGACATGAGTAAGCCATATCATCAAATTGTGCGACCCTGAGGGTTTCCTTTAAATGTCGGTAACGACAACTTACATTATCACGATCAGTGAGGGGTATCTAGCAACACATCACTGTCTCCCGATATAAAGGAAAGAGTCTTCCAAGACTACACCCAAACCACAGCACAAGTGTGAATCAAACTCACGAGGCATGCATGTTTCCTTTGCCACTGGATGTTCTTATTGGACAAGCATGTCAAGCCTGTAACTCCAATAGGATGAGCATGATTAGATCAGATGATCACTGTCATCTGGGTATGGCCTTACACTTTCTCAATCATCTCATACAGGGGGGCCCTCTAGAACATCACACTCCTTGAACAAGGAGACGGCAATCCTTTATCTATCACTAGTGCCCTAACCTGACTCAAGCTCATCATCCAAGATAGTCTATAATCATTATGTTTCAAATGATATTGAACTACCTCAAAACAATGACAATCATCATTTAGAAACACAAGTGATCTCAAGTCAAAGGAAAATGTGCCACTTGCTGCTATCAAGGATTATTCACATTGTGACAAACAATTGAATATCCTAGAAGGGTCTGTCCAGTACATCCAATGTACCCATGAGTCTACATCTTATTCCATGCTCGAAGCATCCTATAAGATTAGCACACATATTAGTCTCAATCATATCAAGGCTGTCTCATGTTCACCAAGATATCTCGACTAAGGACATAGAGCCTGTCAGCCTAGCTGAACAGCTTTGAGACATTATTCAGAAGTACACTTATTACAGCAGACAAGGTAACAACCTGAATAATAACCATGCCTTTATAAACATAAGAGTTTATTACATGATACTTATACAATCCCAAGGCCTCAAACATTAGCCTTAAGGGCATACCCCAACACTTAATGCGCTTCTTGTTAATATGGCCTAAACGACTATGCCATAGCAAGGTGCTGTCATCAGCATACTTGGCTTTCTTAATATCAATTTTTTGTATAGAACATTCCATGTCCAAGATGAATAACCCATTGTTAATCGACCCAGTAGCATAAACAATATTATCAAAAGAAATATAACACTTTGAAATCTTGCATTCAAAGGAAAACCCTTTCCTGACAAGAGCAGGAATAGAGATAATATTCTTAGTTATGCTCGGTACAAAATAACAATTGTCCAGTTCTAATACAAGACCAGATGGTAAAGAGATGTGATAAACTCCTACAGCAACAGCAGCAACCCGTGCCCCGTTTCCTACTCGTAGGTCCACCTCATGCTGTCCCACCTGTCCTCTTCTCTTGAGTTCCTGTACATTTGAACAAATGTGAACTCCACATGCAGTGTCTAACACCCATGAAATAGAAGAAGATAACATGACTTCAGTCATGTAAATACCTGAGCCAGAAGCGAAAGAGTTGCTTCCCTTCTTCTCACCTTGGAGCGCTTTACAGTCCTTTTTCTAGTGACCTAGCTGGCCACTGTTGGGGTATGCCCTTAAGGCTAATGTTTGAGGCCTTGGGATTCTTTCAGTATCATGTATAAACTCATATGTTTATAAAGGCAATGGTTGTTATTCAGTTTGTTACATTGTCTGCTGCAATATGTGTACTTCTGAATAATGTCTCAATGCTGTTTAGCTTGGCTGACATGCTGTAATGTCCTTAGTCGAGATATCTTGGTGAACATGAGACAGCCTTGATATGATTGAGACTAATATGTGTTCTAATCTTATAGGATGCTTCGAGCATGGAATAAGAAGTAGACTCATGGGTACATTAGATGTACTGGACAGACCCTAGAAGGATATTCAATTGCTTGTCACAATGTGAATAATCCTTGTTTGCAACAAGTGGCATAATGTCCTCTGACTTGAGATCACTTGTGTTTCTAAATGATGATTGTCATTGTTTTGAGGTAGTTCAATATCATTTGAAACATAATGATTATAGACTATCTTGGATGATGACCATGAGTCAGGTTAGGGCACTAGTGATAGATACAGGATTGCCGTCTCCTTGTTTAAGGAGTGTGATGTTCTAAAGGGGCCCCCCTGGATGAGATGATTGAGAAAGTGTATGGCCATACCCAGGTGACTATGTTCATCTGATCTAATCATGCTCATCATGTTGAAGCTACAGGCTTTACACGCTTCTCCAATAAGAACATCCAGTGGCAAAGGAAATATGTATGCCTAGTGAGTTGATTCACACTTGTGCTGTGGTTTGGGTGTAGTCTTGGAAGACTCTTTCCTCTATATCGGGAGACAGTGATGTGTTGCTAGATACCCCTCACTGATCGTGATAATGTAAGTTATCGTTACCGACATTTAAAGGAAACCCTCAGGGTCGCACAATTTGATGATATGGCTTACTTAAGTCAGATCGTGTGGACTGAATTGTTTTAGTTCAGTTTAAAGGGATTTAAACTCTGATTGTAAGTGAGATCTGGTCTGATCATGTTTGATTGATTAGGGCTTGAGATCGGTAAGCTTCGATCGAGAGTGTTGATGCAAGATCGGTGAGATCAGAAGCATCAGGAGATGAATGGTCAGATCTGGAACCTTAGGGTTTAATTCGATCTGGACTAAAAGCTTGGGCTGATTTGGTTTGGTCATTGAACCAAATACATTGAACCGGCTCATGTGTGAGCGCATGGTTCATATAGGAGAAGGGATATGCGTTTGGTTCACTTCAAGTGAACGCATAACGCATGTAATCAAGTAGTTGCTATTTTTGGAATTTCGGTTTTCCAAAATGGGAACGTCTCCACGTTCGAATGCAATGCTTCTCGATTCTAATCTCTCGCCCCTTTGCTCTTGACGACTCACGGCTTGCGTTGTGAAGGTGAACGACAAGAGAGGATTCGGCCAAGCAAAGAGAAGATCTCTTCCCTTCCATTCGACAAGGACCCTTGAAGCCTTGCTAGCACAAGGAACACAAGGAGTAGCCATCATCCTCTTGTGTGCGCCACCTTTGGAGGAGAGCCCCTTTCGCCCTCTTGCTTCCAAGGCACCATCCAAGCGATGGCTATGGTAAGATCACATCTTGATCTTAGTAAAACTTAAGTTGATCATATGGTTATACCACATGCGATCTTATGAAGCCCTAGAAAATTACTTGAATGCGCATGCTTTAGGGTTTCGCCCCCCTCATGAAAGGGGTACTTACAATTGGTATCAGAGCTTATGTTTTCGGTATAATTCATATGATTGCTTGATACTTGGTGTGATCCATGTTTACTCTCATGCTTAGATCTATGGTTGATTACATGCGCAAGTTCATGAAAGTTCATGATGCGAAAACAACATGTATGATGTTTATTGCTCTTTGGCGCATGTATTGGCGCTTGTTGTTGTTTTGTCATAGAAAAACTTAACTTGCGTGCCCCTCATTAGACTAAGCACCTGCTATAAACCCTTAGACGGGTTGATGGGGTTGAAGTCATCTTCTAGAGTAGATCCAACCAGTCTGATCAGACCATCTGACAGCCTAGATGGGTCGACCAGATGGCACCTGTGCGCAAGCACGAGGTGGCTATAGGTCGACTGCAGACAGGCGTGTAGCGAGGTCTGGTTGAGACAACCAGTGAACACACATGAGTTAGGCCCGGGGTCACACCCGCTTGCCAGAACTCATGATGGTTGTTCAGCCCTTGGCGCATGCATGGTTGACCATTAGGTCAACTCAAGTCAGTTAGGACTTGGTGCATGCAAGGGCAGTGGATCTAACTAGAAATGATGAGTGGATCCCTATCAATGGACCGTTGTAAGGTTGTAGGGCACATAAGAAAATTAAAATTGATGCCAATGGGTTTTCAAAAATTTTATTTTCTTATTAATGGATCACATGTTTGATTGGATGCCATGTGCTTGTTTATTTCATCTTATGTGGGTTGCCCTTTAATGTGTGCTGTGCTGGGGCCTGCGAGCCTGGTTAATTGTAAATTAATATTTATTTGTGATCTGCGAATCACATTGTGTTTAATTTATAAGTGTAATTGACCTGCGTGTCAATCTTGTCTAGATAGATTAATTTGTAATTTAATCAGACAAGAGCACAAAGCACACATGGCAGAGGCGCATGCAGCAGTGGCTTGACCAGGTGGGAGGTCTAGGGTTCGACCCTAGGACAGGCGCATTTTCCTGGTGGGCGCACCTTGAGCTGCAGTGGGCGCTTAGGCCCTGGGTTGGGCCAGATGAGAAGAAAAAGCCCCATGAAGAAAGCAAGTGAAGACTTAATTTAGGTTAAGGTATTACTTAGGCTTAATGGGCTTTTACCACATAAGATCCATGCTTTCTTTTATTGTTTAATAATTAGAATTGCATGAGTTATTTATCTTCTGCTATAGCCATAGGATTTGCCTGATAGTAAGAAGATAAAAGACCGTTAAAATCCAACGCTATAATATCAAGCACGTAAGCCTTCTGACGCGAAACCTCACTGTTCTGACTATCATTGGAGCCGTGTTGTACCCACTCAGTGGGCACGTCCATCTATCTTCAGACGGTGCGGGATTACACCTGCGTGTTACAGGGAAGGGATTTATCGCTTCTCGTTGCTCAGCATAGCACGTGGTGGTCCAGGGAGTAGGTCGGGTCAGCTTGACCATGTAGGCTACATATGGGGCATATGATAGCACATGGAGGCAGCCATCTGTGGGATCAGAGACTGTGTTGTACCAACTCAGTTGGCACAGTCGGCTGGATTGCCCAGATGAAGGGGAATCGCACGGGTTGGCGATTGGCAGGGATAGCCTACCAGAAATTAGTGCTTGTACTCTCTGTGCATCTTATCTCGCCTGAGCGGGACGCGGAGACCAAGTATAAAATCTGGATCCCATCTCACTAAAAGAGTGTTACTCTTTCGGACTGTTTTAATGGATTTTTCAGTCAGATAAAATAGTGAGAAAAGAATCTTTCTTAAGTCCTGGATTGATTCTAAACATTGATACTGACCTTGCTGTTCTTGCATTATTGTAGATTCCTGCAGCAACGAACACCATGAGCTTCAATGTGCGATCCCTACTGGAAAGGGAGAAGTTTGCTGGGCCAAACTTCTCAGACTGGTACGGACACCTTAAGATTGTTCTTAAGGCAGAGAGGAAACTGTATGTCCTCGAGACGGCAATACCGCCTCAACCCGCAGCGAACGCCGCAAGGGCGGTTCGTGAAGCCTATGAAAAGCATGTCAATGATAGCATTGATGTCGCCGCAAGGGCGGTTCTTGAAGCCTGATGCTAGCGTCTATGACGCCACCGCTGCAGCGACAGCATGAGGATATGTCTGCTATAGAAATTATAGCAAACCTCAAAATGTTGTATGCTGCACAGGCGAGGACTGAGCGCTATAATTTGACCAAGCTTTTCTTTCAGAGCAAACTGGCTGAAGGGAGCCCAGTGGGAGCTCACGTGCTCAAGATGATTGGGCACAAAGAGGCTCTAGAGAAACTGGGGCATACCATCAATCAGGAGCTTGCTGTAGACATTATTCTGCAGTCTCTCCCGCCCTCTTTCGATGCGTTCATTATTAACTTTAATATGAACAAAATCGATTGTACCCCGGCAGAGTTGCTGAATATGCTCTTGACTACTGAGGAGACTCTAAAGGGAGAGCCTTCAACCTCTGTCTTGATGGTTCCTTCTAGGAACAAGAAGAAGGGGAAGAAGGGCAAAGCCCCAGTCAAGAACTACAATAAGGCTCTGAAACAGAAGGTTAAGCGGTCGAAGGAATACAGATGTTTCCACTGTGGCCAGCTAGGTCACTGGAAAAAGGACTGTAAAGCGCTCCAAGGAGACAAGAAGGGAAGCATCGCTTCTGGCTCAGGTATATTTGTGACTGAAGTCATGATATCATCTTCTTCTATATCATGGGTGTTGGACACTGCATGTGGAGTTCACATTTGTTCAAATGTACAGGAACTCAAGAGAAGAAGACAGGTGGGGCAGCATGAGGTGGACCTATGAGTTGGAAACGGGGCACGGGTTGCTGCTGTTGCTGTAGGGGAATATTACATCTCATTACCATCTGGACTTGTATTAGAATTAAACAATTGTTATTTTGTTCCTAGCATTACCAAGAATATTATCTCTATTCCTGCTCTTGTCAGGAAAGGGTTTTCCTTTGAATGCAATATTTCATAGTGTATTATTTCTTTGGATAATATTGTTTATGCTACTGGTTCAATTAACAATGGGTTATTCATGTTGGACATGGAATGTTCTATACAAACTATTGATAATAAGAAAGCCAAGTATGCTGATCATAGCACCTTGCTATGGCATAGTCGTTTAGGCCATATTAACAAGAAACGCATTAAGCGGTTGCATGACAATGGACTGCTGGGATCATTCTCCTATGAGGAGATTGATACATGCAAAGCTTGTTTAATGGGTAACATGACGAAGTCTCCTTTTCCTAATAAAGGTCAAAGGGCTTCAGGTTTACTTGACCTTATACACAGTGATGTGTGTGGGCCGTTTAGTAAACATGCCAGAGGTGGCTATTCGTACTTCATTACCTTTACTGATGATTTCAGTAGATATGGTTATGTCTATCTGATGAGGTATAAGAGTGAATCTTTTGACAAGTTCAAAGAGTTCAAAAATGAAGTACAGAATCAGCTAGGCCGAAATATCAAGGCACTTCGTTCTGATCGAGGCGGAGAATACTTGAGTCATGCGTTTACTGACTATCTGAAGGAGTGTGGGATTATCTCACAGCTCACTCCGCCAGGAACACCGCAATGGAATGGTGTGTCCGAGAGGAGAAATAGAACGTTACTTGAAATGGTTCGTTCTATGATGAGTCAGGCTACTCTACCTTACTCCTTTTGGGGATTTGCACTGGAAACAGCTGCAAAGGTACTAAACCGAGTGCCATCCAAGGCAGTTTCAAAGACTCCATATGAATTATGGTATGGGAAACAGCCGAGCTTGACATTTATCAGGATCTGGGGTTGCGAGGCTTATGTCAAAAAGCTCGCCTCTGGGAAACTGGAGAGCAGATCTGAGAAATGCATCTTTGTCGGTTACCCTAAGGAAACTAAGGGTTATTATTTCTACGATCCCAAAGAGAACAAGGTATTTGTTGCTTGGACGGCAATTTTTCTTGAGAAGGAGTTTCTTCTGCAAGAAGCCAGTGGGAGAGAAATAAAGCTGGATGAGAATCCAGAGGAAGGACAAAGTAGTCAAGCACAGTTGGATGAGCCTGAGCCGGTAGAACAGGTTATTGAACAACCTGAGGCTCAGATATCACGGGAACCGCGAAGATCGGGAAGGATCCGTCGACAGCCTGAGCGCTATGACGGAGTCTACATCATTGATAATGATGAACCCCTTACTTATGCGGATGCGGTCAGTGGACCGGAGTCAGCTAGATGACTTGAAGCTATGCGAGCCGAAATGGACTCCATGTCAGATAACCAAGTCTGGGATTTGGTTGATCCGCCTCCGGGAGTAATCCCTATAGGCTGTAAATGGATCTTCAAGAAGAAGATTGACATGGATGGTAACGTGGTTACCTATAAAGGCAGGCTAGTTGCGAAAGGTTTTAAACAAATCTACGGGATAGATTATGATGAAACTTTCTCTCCTGTAGCCATGTTCAAGTCTATTCGGATTATACTTGCGATAGCTGCATATTATGATTATGAGATCTGGCAGATGGATGTGAAAACTGCTTTCCTTAATGGAAAACTGGATGAGGATGTGTATATGACACAACCTGAAGGTTTCACTAATCCATCAGATCGTCATAAAATATGCAAGTTAAAGAAGTCCATTTATGGACTTAAGCAAGCATCAAGAAGCTGGAATATTCGTTTTGATGAATCAATCTGTGAATTTGGTTTCATCAAGAATGAAGACGACCCGTGTGTTTATAAGAGGTTTAGTGGGAGCGTGATTACTTTCCTAGTCCTCTACGTCGATGATATCTTAATCATTGGAAACGATATTCCTGAACTGCATGCTGTTAAAGCATGGTTAAGAAAATGTTTCCAGATGAAAGATTTAGGAGAAGCAGCCTATGTATTAGGTGTGAAGATCTACAGGGATAGATCTAAGAGGATTCTCGGGCTGTGCCAAAGTACTTACATCGATAAAGTCCTGGAGAGATTTCATTTAGAGAATTCTAAAAGAGGATATCTTCCAGTCAGACATGGTCTGAATCTTTCAAAGAGTCAGTGTCCACAAACACAGACTGAGAAAGATGAAATGGACAATACGCCTTATGTTTCGGCTATTGGGTCCATTATGTATGCGATGTTGTGTACTCGCCCAGACGTCGCTTACGGGTTAAGCGTGACCAGTCGATTCCAAAGTAATCCAGGTCAGGCACACTGGATTGCAGTCAAGAACATTTTAAAATATCTTCGGAACACCAAAGATATGTTCTTGGTGTATGGTGGTCAGGAAGAACTCAGTATTGAAGGATATACTGACGCTTCATACCAATCTGACCAGGATGATTTCCGATCGCAATCAGGCTATGTGTTTAGCTTGAATGGAGGTGCTGTGGTGTGGAAAAGTTTCAAACAGTCCATCGTTGCTGATTCCACAACAGAAGCCGAGTATGTTGCAGCCTCAGAAGCATATAAGGAGGCAGTGTGGATTCGTAAGTTCATTCAGGAACTTGGTGTTGTTCCTTCGAGTGCAGATCCTTTGGTTATCTTCTGTGATAACACTGGAGCAATCGCACAAGCAAAGGAACCACGGTCGCACCAGAAGTCCAAGCACATACAGAGACGGTTTCACTTGATCCGGGAGATCATTGATCGAGGCGAGATCAAAGTCTGCAAGGTTCATACAGATGACAATCTGGCTGACCCGCTTACCAAGCCTCTGGCGCAGCAGAAGCATGAGAAGCACTGTAATAATATGGGTTTGAGATTTCTCAACCATTAGATTAAGTGCAAGTGGGAGATTGTTGGGGTATGCCCTTAAGGCTAATGTTTGAGGCCTTGGGATTCTTTCAGTATCATGTATAAACTCATATGTTTATAAAGGCAATGGTTGTTATTCAGTTTGTTACATTGTCTGCTGCAATATGTGTACTTCTGAATAATGTCTCAATGCTGTTCAGCTTGGCTGACATGCTGTAATGTCCTTAGTCGAGATATCTTGGTGAACATGAGACAGCCTTGATATGATTGAGACTAATATGTGTTCTAATCTTATAGGATGCTTCGAGCATGGAATAAGATGTAGACTCATGGGTACATTAGATGTACTGGACAGACCCTAGAAGGATATTCAATTGCTTGTCACAATGTGAATAATCCTTGTTTGCAACAAGTGGCATAATGTCCTCTGACTTGAGATCACTTGTGTTTCTAAATGATGATTGTCATTGTTTTGAGGTAGTTCAATATCATTTGAAACATAATGATTATAGACTATCTTGGATGATGATCATGAGTCAGGTTAGGGCACTAGTGATAGATACAGGATTGCCGTCTCCTTGTTTAAGGAGTGTGATGTTCTTAAGGGGCCCCCCTGGATGAGATGATTGAGAAAGTGTATGGCCATACCCAGGTGACTATGTTCATCTGATCTAATCATGCTCATCATATTGGAGCTACAGGCTTGACACGCTTGTCCAATAAGAACATCCAGTGGCAAAGGAAATATGTATGCCTAGTGAGTTGATTCACACTTGTGCTGTGGTTTGGGTGTAGTCTTGGAAGACTCTTTCCTCTATATCGGGAGACAGTGATGTGTTGCTAGATACCCCTCACTGATCATGATAATGTAAGTTATCGTTACCGACATTTAAAGGAAACCCTCAGGGTCGCACAATTTGATGATATGGCTTACTTAAGTCAGATCGTGTGGACTGAATTGTTTTAGTTCAGTTTAAAGGGATTTAAACTCTGACTGTAAGTGAGATCTGGTCTGATCATGTTTGATTGATTAGGGCTTGAGATCGGTAAGCTTCGATCGAGAGTGTTGATGCAAGATCGGTGAGATCAGAAGCATCAGGAGATGAATGGTCAGATCTGGAACCTTAGGGTTTAATTCGATCTGGACTAAAAGCTTGGGCTGATTTGGTTTGGTCATTGAACCAAATACATTGAACCGGCTCATGTGTGAGCGCATGGTTCATATAGGAGAAGGGATATGCGTTTGGTTCACTTCAAGTGAACGCATAACGCATGTAATCAAGTAGTTGCTATTTTTGGAATTTCGGTTTTCCAAAATGGGAACGTCTCCACGTTCGAATGCAATGCTTCTCGATTCTAATCTCTCGCCCCTTTGCTCTTGACGACTCACGGCTTGCGTTGTGAAGGTGAACGACAAGAGAGGATTCGGCCAAGCAAAGAGAAGATCTCTTCCCTTCCATTCGACAAGGACCCTTGAAGCCTTGCTAGCACAAGGAACACAAGGAGTAGCCATCATCCTCTTGTGTGCGCCACCTTTGGAGGAGAGCCCCTTTTGCCCTCTTGCTTCCAAGGCACCATCCAAACGATGGCTATGGTAAGATCACATCTTGATCTTAGTAAAACTTAAGTTGATCATATGGTTATACCACATGCGATCTTATGAAGCCCTAGAAAATTACTTGAATGCGCATGCTTTAGGGTTTCGCCCCCCTCATGAAAGTGTCTCCAAGATGGAACCTGAGCCACCTGCACTGGTTGCTAGGCAACCTGAGGCTCAGTCACAAGTCCCACGTAGGTCTGGGTGGATTCGTCGTGCACCAGAAAGGTATGTGTCGCTGCCGACCCAACACGACGGGATCTTCATCATTGAGGATGAGCCTAGGACTTATGATTAGGCAGTCAGTGGACCGGATTCTGAGAGATGGCTTAAGGCCATGCGATCCGAGATGGATTCCATGTCAGCTAACCAAGTTTGGGATTTGGTTGAGCTGCTTAATGGGGTAAGACCCATAGGGTGCAAATGGATCTTCAAAAGGAAGATTGACATCGATGGCAACATAGTTACCTATAGGGGTAGACTAGTGGCTAAAGGATTCAAACAAGTCCACGGGGTGGACTTGTTGGGGTATGCCCTTAAGGCTAATGTTTGAGGCCTTGGGATTCTTTCAGTATTATGTATAAACTCTTATGTTTATAAAGGCAATGGTTGTTATTCAGTTTGTTACATTGTCTGCTGCAATAAGTGTACTTATGAATAATGTCTCAATGCTGTTCAGCTTGGCTGACATGCTGTAATGTCCTTAGTCGAGATATCTTGGTGAACATGAGACAGCCTTAACATGATTGAGACTAATATGTGTTCTAATCTTATAGGATGCTTCAAGCATGGAATAAGATGTAGACTCATGGGTACATTGGATGTACTGGACAGACCCTACTAGGATATTCAATTGCTTGTCACAATGTGAATAATCCTTGTTTGCAACAAGTGGCACATGTCCTCTGACTTGAGATCACTTGTGTTTCTAAATGATGATTGTCATTGTTTTGAGGTAGTTCAATATCATTTGAAACATAATGGTTATAGACTATCTTGGATAATGATCATGAGTCAGGTTAGGACACTAGTGATAGATATAGGATTGCCGTCTCCTTGCTTAAGGAGTGTGATGTTCTAAAGGGGCCCCCCTGGATGAGATGATTGAGAAAGTGTATGGCCATACCCAGGTGACTATGTTCATCTGATCTAATCATGCTCATCATATTGGAGCTACAGGCTTGACACGCTTGTCCAATGAGAACATCCAGTGGCAAAGGAAACATGTATGCCTTGTGAAGTGGATTCACACTTGTGCTATGGTTTGGGTGTAGTCTTGGAAGACTCTTTCCTTTATATCGGGAGACAGTGATGTGTTGCTAGATACCCCTCACTGATCGTGATAACGTAAGTTACCGTTACCGACATTTAAAGGAAACCCTCAGGGTCGCACAATTTGATGATATGGCTTACTTAAGTCAGATCGCGTGGACTGAATTGTTTGGGTTCAGTTTAAAGGGATTTGGACTCTGATTGTAAGTGAGATCTGGTCTGATCATGTTTGATTGATTAGGGCTTAAGATCGGTAAGCTTCGATCGAGAGAATTGATGCTAGATCGGTGAGATCAAGAGCATCAAGAGATGAACGGTTAGATCTTGAACCATTTGGTTCAATGAGATCTAGACCATGGCTTGGGCTGGTTTGATTTGGTTTATGAACCAAAATCAATTGGAACGATTTGGCATGAACCGGTTCACATGGGTGAACGTTTGGTTCAATGCTTGTAGGCGTTTTGGTTGGTTTGTGGGCGCATGGCTTCATGTCTTCTATTTTTGGAATGTCATAATTAGCCACTCCCCTCAACGCCAAATAACGTCTCAACGTTCGCCTCTTCTCATCCCAACGCTTCTCTTTCGGCGTAGAGAGTTTTTTTGACGAAAGGAGAAGGAAGTTGAGCCTTGCCAAGCTTGATCTCTCATCATCCTCACGCGACAAGGACCCTTTGAAGCGCTTTGCTAGCACAAAGGATTCAAAGGAGCAAGCCATCTTCGTTTGTTGTGTGCGTCACCTTTAGAGAAGGAGCATTTGCGTCTTTGCTTCCAAGGCACCATCCAATCGATGGCATTGGTATGATCTCCTTCTTGATCTAATCAATCTATACAAGTTGATCATATGAGCATATATGCGATCTTGTTGTTGAAACCCTAGCAAATTATCATGCGCCCCCTTAGGGTTTCGCCCCTCCCCTTGTATTAGGGGACCTTCAATTGGTATCAGAGCTAGGATCTTATATGATTCATATGATTGCTTATTCTGATCCATGTTTGCGCTTATGAATTGATCTATGATTCTATGCTTTATCACATGCGACTGTTCATGATAGGTTTCTCATCATGCGAAAATACTTGATGAATGTATTTTACTTGTGGCGCATGTATGAGGTTTTCTTGTTGTCGCATGTATGATGTTTGGCGCTTGTTGTTGTAGTTTTTGCTGCTCAAAAACTTGTTAACTTGCGCGCCTCATTAGATCTAAGATGTGCCTACTGTAAACCCTTAGACGGGTTGATGGGGTTGAAGTCATCTACTAGGTAGGATCCAACCAGTCTGATCAGACCATCTGACAGCCTAGATGGGTCGACCAGATGGCACCTGTGCGCAAGCACAAGGTGGCTATAGGTCGACTGCAGACAGGCGTGTAGCGAGGTCTGGTTGAGACAACCAGTGAACGCACATGAGTTAGGCCCGGGGTCATACCCGCTTGCCAGAACTCATGAGGTCGTTCAGCCCTTGGCGCATGCATGGTTGACCATTTGGTCGATTCAAGACAGTTAGGACTTGGTGCATGCAAAGGCAGTGGATCTGACTAGACATGATGAGTGGATCCCTATTAATGGACCGTTGTAAGGTAATAGGGCTCATAAGACAAATAAAATTGATTCCAATGGGATTTTGAAAATTCTATTTGTTTGATGAATCACATGTTGATTGGATGCCATGATGCTTGTCTATTTCATCTTATGTGGGCTGCCCGTTTTAATGTGTGCTGTGCTGGGGCCTGCGTGCCTGGATTAAAAAAAATGTAAATTATTATATTTGTGATATGCGCATCACATTTTAATTAATTTATTGTGTAATTGACCTGCGTGTCAATCTTGTCTAGATAGATTAAATTGTAATTTAATCAGACAAGAGCACTGAGCACACTTGGCAGAGGCGCATGCAGCAGAGGCTTGACCAGGTGGGAGGTCTAGGGTTCGACCCTATGACAGGCGCATTTACTTGGTGGGCGCACGGCGCATTTACTTGGTGGGCGCACCTGAGCTGCAGAGGGCGCTTGGGCCCTGGGTTGGGCCAGATAAGATGCAAAAGACCCATGGAGAGCGCAAGTGAAGACTTAAGTTAAATTAAGGTCTTACTTACGGTTAATGGGCTTTTACCACATAAGATCAGCATGCTTTCTATTTATTGTTTAAATAATTAGAATTGCATGATTTATTTATCTTCTGCTATCACCATAGGGATTTGCATGATAGTTAAGAAGATAAAAGACCGTTAAAATCCAACGCTAAATATCAAGCTCGTAAGCCTTCTGACGCGAAACCTCACTGTTCTGACTATCATTGGGGCCGTGTTGTACCCACTCAGTGGGCACGCCCATCTATCTTCAGACGGTGTGCGATTACACCTGCGTGTTACAGGGAAGGGATTTATCGCTTCTCGTTGCTCAGCATAGCACGTGGTGGTCCAGGGAGTAGGCCGGGTCAGCTTGACCATATAGGCTATATACTGAGCATATGCTAGCTATATGGAGGCAGCCATCTGTGGGATCAGAGACTGTGTTGTACCAACTCAGTTGGCACAGTCGGCTAGATTGCCTAGATGAAGGGGAATCGCACAGGTTGGCGATTGGCAGGGACTGCCTACCAGAAATTAGTGCTTGTACTCTCTGTGCATCTTATCTCGCCTGAGCGGGACGCGGAGACCAAGTATGAAATCTGGATCCCATCTCACTAAAAGAGTGTTACTCTTTCGGACTGTTTTTATGGATTTTTCAGTCAGATAAAATAGTGAGAAAAGAATCATTCTTAAGTCCTGGATTGATTCTAAACATTGATACTGACCTTGCTGTTCTTGCATTGTTGTAGATTCCTGCAGCAACGAACACCATGAGCTTCAATGTGCGATCCCTACTGGAAAGGGAGAAGTTTGCTGGGCCAAACTTCTCAGACTGGTACGGACACCTTAAGATTGTTCTTAAGGCTGAGAGGAAACTGTATGTCCTCGAGACGGCTATACCGCCTCAACCCGCTCCGAACGCCGCAAGGGCGGTTCGGGAAGCCTATGAAAAGCATGTCAATCATAGCATTGATGTCGCTTGCCTGATGCTAGCGTCTATGACGCCACAGCTGTAGCGTCAGCATGGGGATATGTCTGCTATAGAAATTATAGCAAACCTCAAGATGCTGTATGCTGCACAGGCGAGGACTGAACGCTATAATTTGACCAAGCTTTTCTTTCAGAGCAAACTGGCTGAAGGGAGTCCAGTGGGAGCTCATGTGCTCAAGATGATTGGGCACAAAGAGGCTCTAGAGAAACTGGGGCATACCATCAATCAGGAGCTTGCTGTAGACATTATTCTGTAGTCTCTCCCGGCCTCTTTCGAACCGTTCATTATTAATTTTAATATGAACAAGATCGACTGTACTCCGGCAGAGTTGCTGAATATGCTCTTAACTACAGAGGAGACTCTAAAGGGAAAGCCTTCAACCTCTGTCTTGATGTTTCCTTCCAGGAACAAGAAGAAGGGGAAGAAGGGCAAAGCCCCTGTCAAGAACTACAATAAGGCTCTGAAACAAAAGGTTAAGCGGTCGAAGGAATACAGATGTTTCCATTGTGGCCAGCTGGGTCACTGGAAAAAGGACTGTAAAGCGCTCCAAGGAGACAAGAAGGGAAGCATCGCTTCTGGCTCAGTTATTTTTGTGACTGAAGTCATGATATCCTCTTCTTCTATTTCATGGGTGTTGGACACTGCATGTGGAGTTCACATTTGTTCAAATGTATAGGAACTCAAGAGAAGAAGACAGGTGGGACAGCATGAGGTGGACCTACGAGTTGGAAACGGGGCACGGGTTGCTGCTGTTGCTGTAGGAGAATATTACATCTCATTACCATCTGGACTTGTATCAGAACTGAACAATTGTTATTTTGTACCTAGTATTACCAAGAATATTATCTCAATTCCTGCTCTTGTCAGGAAAGGGTTTTCCTTTGAATGCAAGACTTCAAAGTGTTATCTTTCTCTTAATAATATTGTTTATGCTACTGGGTCAATTAACAATGGGTTATTCATGTTGGACATGGAATGTTCTATACAAAATATTGATAATAAGAAAGCCAAGTATGCTGATGACAGCACCTTGCTATGGCATAGTCGTTTAGGCCATATTAACAAGAAGCGCATTAAGCGGTTGCATGACCATGGACTGCTGGGATCATTCTCCTGTGAGGAGATTGATACATGCAAAGCTTGTTTATTGGGCAAAATGACGAAGTCTCCTTTTCCTAACAAAGGTCAAAGGGCTTCAGGTTTACTTGACCTTATACACAGTGATGTGTGTGGGCCATTTAGTAAACATGCCAGAGGTGGCTACTCATACTTCATTACCTTTACTGATAATTTCAGTAGATATGGGTATGTCTATCTGATGAGACATAAGAGTGAATCTTTTGACAAGTTCAAAGAGTTCAAAAATGAAGTACAGAATCAGCTAGGCCGAAATATCAAGGCACTTCGCTCAGATCGAGGTGGAGAATACCTAAGTCGAGAATTTACTGACTATCTGAAGGAGTGTGGGATTATCTCACAGCTCACTCCACCAGGAACACCGCAATGGAATGGTGTGTCCGAGAGGAGGAACAGAACCTTACTAGATATGGTTCGTTCGATGATGAGTCAGGCTACTCTACCTTACTCCTTTTGGGGATTTGCACTGGAAACAGCTGCAAAAGTACTAAACCGAGTGCCATCCAAGGCAGTTTCAAAGACTCCATATGAGTTATGGTATGGGAAACAGCCGAGCTTGACATTTATCAAGATCTGGGGTTGCGAGGCTTATGTCAAAAAGCTCGCCTCTGGGAAACTAGAGAGCAGATCTGAGAAATGTATCTTTGTCAGTTACCCTAAGGAAACTAAGGGTTATTATTTCTACGATCCCAAAGAGAACAAAGTATTTGTTGCTCGGACGGCTATTTTTCTTGAGAAGGAGTTTCTTCTGCAAGAAGCCAGTGGGAGAGAAATAAAGCTGGATGAGAATCCAGAGGAAGGACAAAGTAGTCAAGCACAGTTGGATGAGCATGAGCCAGTTGAACAGGTTATTGAACAACCTGAGGCTCAGATATCACGGGAACCGCGAAGATCGGGAAGGATCCGTCGACAGCCTGAGCGCTATGACGGAGTCTACATCATTGATAATGATGAACCCCTTACTTATGCGGATGCGGTCAGTGGACCGGAGTCAGCTAGATGGCTTGAAGCTATGCGAGCCGAGATGGACTCCATGTCAGATAACCAAGTCTGGGATTTGGTTGATCCGCCTCCGGGAGTGATCCCTATAGGCTGTAAATGGATCTTCAAGAAGAAGATTGACATGGATGGTAACGTAGTTACCTATAAAGGCAGGCTAGTTGCGAAAGGTTTCAAACAAATCTACGGGATAGATTATGATGAAACTTTCTCTCCTATAGCCATGTTCAAGTCTATTCGGATTATTCTTGCGATAGCAGCATATTACGATTATGAGATCTGGCAAATGGATGTGAAGACCGCTTTCCTTAATGGAAAACTGGATGAGGATGTGTATATGACACAACCTGAAGGTTTCACTAATCCATCAGATCGTCATAAAATATGCAAGTTAAAGAAGTCCATTTATGGACTTAAACAAGCATCAAGAAGCTGGAATATTCGTTTCGATGAATCAATCTGTGAATTTGGTTTCATCAAAAATGAAGATGACCCGTGTGTATATAAGAGGTTTAGTGGGAGCGTGATTACTTTCCTAGTCCTCTACGTCGATGATATCTTAATCATTGGAAACGATATTCCTGAACTGCATGCTGTAAAAGCATGGTTAAGAAAATGTTTCCAGATGAAAGATTTAGGAGAAGCAGCCTATGTATTAGGTGTGAAGATCTACAGAGATAGATCTAAGAGGCTTCTCGGGCTGTGCCAGAGTACTTACATCGATAAAGTCCTGGAGAGATTCCATTTAGAGAATTCTAAAAGAGGATATCTTCTAGTCAGACATGGTCTGAATCTTTCAAAGAGTCAGTGTCCACAAACACAGACTGAGAAAGATGAAATGGACAATACGCCTTATGCTTCGGCTATTGGATCCATTATGTATGCGATGTTGTGTACTCGCCCAGACGTCGCTTACGGGTTAAGCGTGACCAGTCGATTCCAAAGTAATCCAGGTCAGGCGCACTGGATTGCGGTCAAGAACATTTTGAAATATCTTCGGAGGACCAAAGATATGTTCTTGATTTATGGAGGTCAGGAAGAACTCAGTACAGAAGGATATACTGACGCTTCATTCCAATCGGACCAGGATGATTTCCGATCGCAATCAGGCTATCTTTTTAGCTTGAATGGAGGAGCAGTGGTGTGGAAAAGTTTCAAACAGTCTATCGTTGCTGATTCCACAACAGAAGCCGAGTATGTTGCAGCCTCGGAAGCATCCAAGGAGGCAGTGTGGATTCGTAAGTTCGTTCAAGAACATGGTGTTGTTCCTTCGAGTGCAGATCCTTTGGTTATCTTCTGTGATAACACTGGAGCAATCGCACAAGCAAAGGAACCACGGTCGCACCAGAAGTCCAAGCACATACAGAGACGGTTTCATTTGATCCGGGAGATCATTGATCGTGG
This sequence comes from Costus lasius, assembly GCA_027563935.2. Taxonomy (NCBI): domain Eukaryota; kingdom Viridiplantae; phylum Streptophyta; class Magnoliopsida; order Zingiberales; family Costaceae; genus Costus; species Costus lasius. Next base: position 54,151,973 of record CM050454.1, on the reverse strand, counting down.
TGAGATCAAAATATGCAAGGTTCATACAGATGGCAATCTGGTTGACCCGCTTACCAAGCCTCTGGCGCAGCAGAAGCATGAGAAGCACTGTAATAATATGGGTTTGAGATTTCTCAACCATTAGATTAAGTGCAAGTGGGAGATTGTTGGGGTATGCCCTTAAGGCTAATGTTTGAGGCCTTGGGATTCTTTCAGTATCATGTATAAACTCTTATGTTTATAAAGGCAATGGTTGTTATTCAGTTTGTTACATTGTCTGCTGCAATAAGTGTACTTATGAATAATGTCTCAATGCTGTTCAGCTTGGCTGACATGCTGTAATGTCCTTAGTCGAGATATCTTGGTGAACATGAGACAGCCTTGATATGATTGAGACTAATTGTAAGATCCAAGGATCTTAAGTTCTGGTAAGCATTATTTTCTATGATAAATTATGATAAATTATTTGGATTTAAATAAAATCATTAGCTGTGATATTGTATTATGATTTAAATAAAATTGTTGGGTGCTAATTAATTGGCTTATTGATTGTTAATTTGTAATTAATTGATTTGAGGTTATTTGGTTGTTAATTTATTGTAAATTAATTAGAGAGTATTTATTTGTTTGTTGGCTAATATTTTATGATAAATTATTATTGGTTGTTCATGTTAAATTAATTAGGATTTATGGTTGTAAATTGTGAGTTAATTAATTAGAACTTATTGGTTAATTAATTAGACCTTATTGGTTAATTAATTTAATCCTTATTGGATGTTAACTTAAATCCTTATTGGATTTTCGGTTAAGTAATTGGTTATTGGATAAGTTAATTAAATTAATTGGTTAACTATGGGATATTGGAATAAAAATTCGAATTAGCTAATTGGGTTTGAAAATTCGAAATTATTAGTTAAGTTGGTTAAACCTATTGGAATTAATGGGTTGAAGGGTTTAAAATTTAGAAACCCAAAGTTTAAGTGGTAAATTCGACTAGGGTGAGATTATTGGCGATTTTGGAGTCTTGAGAAAATTAAGGTGGCGGCTTGGAAGAAATTGGCGACTCTTGGAAAGCTTGGAGGCGATTTTTTTGGTGTTCTTCCTTCATCTTCTTCCCTTGGCCGAAATTCTTGAGTGGGTGGTGGAGTTTCTTTGGCGTCTTCCTAGAAGAATTTCAAAGGCTTTGAACGATTTTGTTGAGGGGATTTTAACCTAAGTTTCAAGGTGAGTGGTGTGTCTTTTTGATTCCTATCAATTGGGTTGTGTTATTTGATGCTTTAGATGGATTAGAAATTTGTAATGTAAAAACCGAAAATTCAAGTCTTATTTTTGTTATAAACCGAAAGTTACAATGGTATGTTTGTTATGGAAAATCGAATTTAAGGATATGTCTTCATGAGATTTTTGTTAACTAGGGGTTTAATTTAAGTTGGAAAGTTTTATCATGCTAAGAAGCGAATTTGTGCTATTTATTTCTGAAAAACCGAAACTTGATTTTAATTTTGATATTGTGGTTAACATGTTTACATGTGAATTGAATCTTGATAATTCTCCATGAAAACATAGTTTAGGGGATTTTTCATGAAAACCGAATGTGAGGCATGTTTCCATGAAAACCGAATTTAGGGTACTTATTGTATGTGATTTTGGTAATATTAAATCAGTGATTTTGGTATGATTTTGGTAATATTAAATCAGTGCTTTATTAGTATGAAATTTATGTTAATTGTTTGTGAAAACTGAATTTTGATGTTTGTAGTTACATGGAATAATGTGTAAAATTATATGGACATATGGTTTAGTTTTATGTAATTTTATGAATGCTTGAGGACATTGGGTGATGATTTAATTTTATGAATGCAATGTTATGTTATAAAACTCATGTTTATTTAATTAAGACCATGTATTCATGTTTGAGAACATTGGGTGATAATTTAGCAAAACTACACTGAACTGACCAGCCTGAAATTTAAGGACTACACTATGTTATGTGATTTTCTATGTTATGTGATGGGTTTTGTGAATTTGGAAAATTATGGATTATGTGAATTTGGAAAATTAGGTGGTTATGTGATGGTTAGGACTAAGGCTAGGTGTAACTATGAACTCAAGGGGATAGTCCTTATGTGATATGTTAAGGGTTTGAATTTCAACCCTGTATTGTGATATGTGAGGGGGTTGATGATCAGCCTGCCTATTATGATTATTGTGATGGGGGTTGATGTTCAGCCTGCCCGATATGATTTGTGTGATGACTATCCTAGAGTCTAGTTTACACTTAGGAGTCCACCTTTGTGAAATATGTCCACCTTTGTGAAATATGAAATAAGATATGTCTGTTGTCCAGTAGTAACCTTTTGGGAGAACGGGTTTTGACCCAAAGTGCCATGTCTTGGTCAGACAGGGGCCACCTCTTGATGTCATTACTCTTTTATGTGTTGGGAATGATATAAGACCCAAAGTGCCATGTCTTGATCAGACAGGGGCCACCTCTTGATGTCATCATTCTCGTTTTATGTGTTGGGAATGATATAAGACCCAAAGTGCCATGTCCTGATCAGACAGGGGCCACCTCTTGATGTCTTCATTCTCGTTTTATGTTATGGCGTGATAGACCAACGTGCCACGTCTTGACCAGGCGGGGGCCACCTCTTGATTCTATTCACTGTCCATGTTTGTGTTGCATGTGATTTGCAGCTCCCAGTGCTTTGGCCAAGCCGGGTTAGACCATATTGGTCACTTTGTGAATATGCTGGACAACTAGGTTAAAAATGTGTTGGTATGTTTAGTTGGTTTAGAATATGTGTGTTCGGTTGGTTTAGAGTATAATTCCAGAACTTGAGGTTATTATATGTTGGTGTGTATATTTGACTGCTTATATGACTTTTGCATGGAATTTGTTATTATGTGTTGACATGATATCCTGTTAAAGATTTTTAAAATAATCTGCATATGTTTTTGAGAGTATGTTATGGATGGTCAATTAGACTATCCACTCACTGGGCTGTGTAGCTCACCCCTCACTATTTTCAGGTGTAGAGCAGGGGCGCAGTTAGCATTATATGGATGCTGTGAATTATGCTTATTGAATTTATGATGCCGGTTGTGGCCTTAATGTGTTTATGCTTATGATGCCGGTTGTGGCTAAACCCTACGAGTTATATGAACTTTGTGAACCATGTGAACTATGTGAAGTATGTTGCCAGTTATGGCAGTCTTATGAATTTGATTTTTGTGGCACCGCGGGCATCAGCCTGGTTTCGGTGTTTGGAGTCAGTTTATAAAATCGATTTTTGTGGATTTGTTTTGAGATTGAAGTTGATGTGTATTTTTGCAATCGGTTTTGATATAACTGTAACTTGCATATGTCTAGTGCAAGTATTGCGTGGTGGCAGGTACCCTTACGAGATTTATGAGATTTGAGTTTTGTGAATTTGTGTGTATGGATTTATGAAATTTTTCAGATCGTGTTTTCTTGAACTCGGTTTTACCTAGCATATGATCGATCTTATATGAAACATCCTGTATCAATTGTGAATTGTGCCATTTGTTTGGGGTTAAGAATGCGGGATGTTACACTAATATGTGTTCTAATCTTATAGGATGCTTCGAGCATGGAATAAGATGTAGACTCATGGGTACATTGGATGTACTGGACAGACCCTACTAGGATATTCAATTGCTTGTCACAATGTGAATAATCCTTGTTTGCAACAAGTGGCACATGTCCTCTGACTTGAGATCACTTGTGTTTCTAAATGATGATTGTCATTGTTTTGAGGTAGTTCAATATCATTTAAAACATAATGGTTATAGACTATCTTGGATAATGATCATGAGTCAGGTTAGGACACTAGTGATAGATATAGGATTGCCGTCTCCTTGCTTAAGGAGTGTGATGTTCTAAAGGGGACCCCTGGATGAGATGATTGAGAAAGTGTATGGCCATACCCAGGTGACTATGTTCATCTGATCTAATCATGCTCATCATATTGGAGCTACAGGATTGACACACTTGTCCAATGAGAACATCCAGTGGCAAAGGAAACATGTATGCCTTGTGAAGTGGATTCACACTTGTGCTATGGTTTGGGTGTAGTCTTGGAAGACTCTTTCCTTTATATCGGGAGATAGTGATGTGTTGCTAGATACCCCTCACTGATCGTGATAACGTAAGTTACCGTTACCGACATTTAAAGGAAACCCTCAGGGTCGCACAATTTGATGATATGGCTTACTTAAGTCAGATCGTGTGGACTGAATTGTTTGGGTTCAGTTTAAAGGGATTTGGACTCTGATTGTAAGTGAGATCTGGTCTGATCATGTTTGATTGATTAGGGCTTAAGATCGGTAAGCTTCGATCGAGAGAATTGATGCTAGATCGGTGAGATCAAGAGCATCAAGAGATGAACGGTTAGATCTTGAACCATTTGGTTCAATGAGATCTAGACCATGGCTTGGGCTGGTTTGATTTGGTTTATGAACCAAAATCAATTGGAACGATTTGGCATGAACCGGTTCACATGGGTGAACGTTTGGTTCAATGCTTGTAGGCGTTTTGGTTGGTTTGTGGGCGCATGGCTTCATGTCTTCTATTTTTGGAATGTCATAATTAGCCACTCCCCTCAACGCCAAATAACGTCTCAACATTCGCCTCTTCTCATCCCAACGCTTCTCTTTCGGCGTAGAGAGTTTTTTTTTGACGAAAGGAGAAGGAAGTTGAGCCTTGCCAAGCTTGATCTCTCATCATCCTCATGCGACAAGGACCCTTTGAAGCGCTTTGCTAGCACAAAGGATTCAAAGGAGCAAGCCATCTTCGTTTGTTGTGTGCGTCACCTTTGGAGAAGGAGCATTTGCGTCTTTGCTTCCAAGGCACCATCCAATCGATGGCATTGGTATGATCTCCTTCTTGATCTAATCAATCTATACAAGTTGATCATATGAGCATATATGCGATCTTGTTGTTGAAACCCTAGCAAATTATCATGCGCCCCCTTAGGGTTTCGCCCCTCCCCTTGTATTAGGGGACCTTCAGGACTATGATGAAACCTTCTCGCCTGTTGTCATGATCAAACCCTTCTGATTCTGCTTGCTATGGCTACATATTATGAGTAGGAGATATGATAGATGGATGTTAAGATAATATTCCTTAACGGGTAGCTGACAGAGGATGTGTATATGAAACAACCTGATGGTTTCATCCATCCTGTAGATGCCAATAAAGTCTGCTGGCTAAAGAAATCCATTTATGGATTAAAGCAAGCATCTCGAAGTTGGAATCTTCAGTTTGATGAAGATATGAGAGATTATGTCTTTATCAAAAGCGATAATGACGCCTGTGTGTACATAAAATTATGTGGGAGCTTGGTGACTTTTTTGGTCTTATTTGTCGATGACATACTGCTCATCAGAAATGACATCCCTAGTCTTCAGTCTGTGAAGACATAGTTGGGGAAGTGTTTCGAGATGAAGGACATAAGGGAGGCTGCCTATATCCTAGGCGTGAGGATCTACTGAGATAGATCCAAGAGGCTCCTGGCCCTTAGTTAGAGTACCTACATTGATAAGGTCTTGGAGAGCTTCAACTTGGAGCAATCCAAGAAGGGGTACCTTCCAGTAAGACATGGCCTTACACTCTCAAAGAGCCAATGTCCCACCACACAGGTTGAGAGGGATGGCATGAGTCAAGTGCCCTATACTTCGGCAATGGGATCAATCATGTATGCAATGTTGTGTACTAGATCAGATGTGGCTTATTCTGTGGGCATAATCAGCCGATACCAATCCAATCCAGGTCTGCAACACTGGGTGGCTGTAAAGAACATCCTTAAGTATCTGAGAAGAACTAAGGATCTGTTCTTGGTCTACTAGGGACAGGAAGAGCTCAGTGTTCAGGGCTATACTGATGCGTCATTCCAGTCTGACCCTGACGACTTCAGATCGCAGGCCGGCTATGTGTTCAAGATGAATAGAGGTGCTGTATGCTGGAAGAGCTTCAAGCAATCTACCATAGCTGATTCTACAATCGAGGCTGAGTATGTGGCCGCTTCTGAGGCAGCCAAAGAAGCTATTTGGATGAGGAAGTTCATTTCTGAACTTCAGGTGTTCCAAGTGCAATGGATCCCGTTGATCTCTACTATGACAACAATGGGGCAATTGCATAAGCCAAGGAACCAAGGTCTCATCAAAGGTCGAAACATATACTCAGAAGATTTCACCTGATCAGAGAGATCATTGACCGAGGTGATGTCAAGATTAGCAGAGTTGACATAGAGAACAATCTAGTAGACTCACTGACTAAGGCTTTGGCACAGCAGAAGCATGATGGTCATGCCAGGGATATGGGGTTGAGGTTCCTCAAACTCTAGGTCTAAGTGCAAGTGAGAGCTTGTTGGTGTGTATGCCCTGAGACCTAGTATCGGTCCATCATTTGTACTACTTCACAAAGATATATATATATCATTCTGGCATTGTCATTATTAATGTTTGTCTACATCTGCAATTATGTACTTACATGATAATGTCCCTGGAGACAAATTGGATCTGTGCTCAAATGGTTGTCCCAGTCAATGTACCTAAGTGGATATGAGACAGCTCTGGTACTTGTGAGACTGGTATATGGGCTGGTTAGGCACAAGGTGCTAACGTAGACATATGGGTATATCAATGGTGGATATACTGGACTGACCCGCTGTAAGGCTATAACTTGGTGTCATGAGATATCCTCACAATTGATAGGAGATGCATTGATCCCGTTACTTGAGGTCATTGACCGTTCTATATAGTTAGGTACATGCTTTGATACAACCCAACACCTCGCCGTAGTTGGGAGGTAATAACGGTTGTTATTGAGCATGTCATGACCCATATGAGAAGGTCAATAAACAGACAGAGGATTTGCCCCTTCCTGAGGGAAGATTGATATCTATGTAGCTCCTCTATGGTTCTATGACTGAACGTGTATGGCCATACACAGGTGACGGAGTCATAGGCGCACTTGAGGGTGACCCAATCCCTCTAGATGACACTTGGAGAGACTCCCCAGGACCTGAGGTGGACGCACAACAAATTTTAGCCCAGGAAGCTGTTGGTGTATATGCCCTAGGACCTAGTTTTGGTCAACTTATGTACTACTTGACATTGATATTTATATATCATTCTGGCATTGTCGTTATCATTGTTTGTCTACACCTGCGATTGTGTACTTACATGATAATGTCCCTGGAGACAGATTGGATCTGTGCTCAAATAATTGTCCTCAGTCGATGTACCTGAGTGGATATGGGACAGCTCTGGTACTTGAGAGACTGGTATGTGGGCTGGTTAGGCACGTGGTGCTAACGCAGACACATGGGTATATCATTGGAGGATATACTGGATAGACCCGCTATGAGGCTATGACTTGGTGCCATGAGTTATCCTCATAAGTGACAGGAGATGCATTGATCCCTTGACTTGAGGTCATTAATCATTCTATATGGTTAGGGACTTGCTTTGATACAACCTAACACCTTGCCGTAGCTGGGAGGTCATAACGGTTGTTATTGAGCATGTCACGACCCATATGAGAAGATCAATGGACAGACATGGGATTTGCCCCTTCCCTAGGGAAGTATGATATCCATGGAGCTCCATTATGGTTCTATGACTGAGAGTGTATGGCCATACCCAGGTGAGAACCTATTTTAGTCATAGCCATGTGATTGGATGAAAACAAGTGGTGACACACTTGTCCAATCGGATATCAGTTCGGCAAAGAGACTCTAATGCATCTGTACCTAGTTGCGATGATAGAGATGTCGATGTCTATATCCATTCCAATGACCTGGGTAGCAGCGATGCACTGCTAGGTGCCACTGACTGCTTGTGATGACCTCTGGTCAGCACTGCCAGCGTCAGAGGAACCTACAGGGTCGCACACCTTGATACTTGAGTTCTCGTATTGATCGGGAAGCCTTGTGATCGAGTTATTGGATAACTCGGATCTAATTGGGAGATTTCATCAGCGCAAATGGGCCTGATGAGATGGAAGAATATTATTGGAGCCAAACTTCATTTTTGGCAGGTTGACCCGTATTTGACCATGGTTGGTCACATTTGGATTAGGGTTGCATTGGATTGGACCCAAGTGCTTAATCAACCCATGTAATGAAGTTTGGGCTAGCTCATTATCCAATGAGGCCCAATAACAAGTTCTCATGGAGAGATGAGAGGCTAAAAGGGTATAATGGGGAGAAACATGAACCATTAAGCGCCTAGGGGCATAATGGGATGTTGGCGCCTTTGCTTCATTATTGAAGTAAAGGGCGCCTCCCCTCTCTTCCTTGGATGGAATGCATGCCTCTATGGCATTGCTTGGGGCACAAGGCAAGGCCTTGGCGCACAAGGAAAGGCGTGGGGCACAAAAGGAATGGTTGAATGAGAATTATGGAAATGTCTTGGAGACTTTCCTTGTCTCAAACCTCCTCATCCTAGCCCTACACTTGTCATAATCCTAGCCCTTACCCTAACCGCCTCTTGCTCTATAAATGTGACCCTAGTCGCCCCCTCTTGACGATGATCAATCCTTGAAGGCATGAACACATAAAGAGGGCGAGAATAAGGGGCATTGGCGCAACCATCTTCTTCCATCAAATCCTAGCCTCAAGCTTCTTCCCTTCTTCCTCCTTTGGCGCAAGAGAAGTAAAGGCTTGGCGGCATTCTCTCTTCTCCTCTCTTCTTCATCAATTGGCGCTTCTACCTTGGAGGTGGCGCAAGCATTCAAGAAGAGAACGAAGGCTTGGATCTTCTTCCCGAGGCTAGCACCGGGCGTGGAAGAAGAGAACTCAAGAGATCCGTGTGTGTGAGACTGCAGAGGGCGCACACTTGGGCGCCTGCATCGGCATCGCTCTACATTGCTCTTAAGGTATTTCCTAACTCATCGTGTCGACTCCCTTGCTTGCGATCTTCAGTAGGTTTTTGGGACCGGCCTGTTTCGGGGACATTCTTCCGCTGCGAAAAATGTATGTCTATAGCTCTGAAAATTGTAAAATGTCCCTAGGGTTTCCCAACAGTGGTATCAGAGCGACTTGCAAGACTCGAACGATGTTTTATGCTTTTCTTTCATGCTCACATGCCATATCTCTATTTTCGTAAATAGCATGATGCATGGCAAACAATTTTTCTAAGTAGGAAAAATTGAGGTTTCTTGTTTCTATCATCCTCTCAATCTCTTTTGGAATTTTTGGACTATTTTTCTTGTTTGATTTACATATCAAAGGCGCACGTAATTTTGTCAAGTAGGACGGGCATTGTGTCTTCGGACTGGCCAAGTCTCTTGATCTGACAAAATTGCCAGCCGAAAGGATCTCTGAAATCATCATGAAAAATAAATCGCAATAAACCAAAAGATTTGAGAGAAGAAGATGAGAAAAAGAGACTAGTTTTATGAAAAAGTAAAATTTTAGATTTTATGTTTTTCATGAGCATGTAGAATTGCATGAGTAAATACCTTGATTGTGCATGATGTTGTGATCATTAGTCAAGCCCCCCTTTGCATGCCTGCGATGTATCCTCGTGAGGCCTGTGTGCCGCTTTTCTTTTTGCTTTTGACTAAGAAGAAGATTAGGGTGGCGCATGTACTTGGAGCTTAGCGCATGCATACCTTGGATGGTGGTGCAACAAGCAAGAGGCGCAAGCCTTCTTAGTAGCGCAAGACCATGGCATTGGCCGAACCTATGGGAACTTTGAAAGTATTCCTCTACGGTTTGAGAGCTAAGCCAGGAGAGAAGGACCTTGGAGCCAACCTTGAAGTTCAAGCTAGAGGTCGGCTAGGCTAGGTCTAGTTTTTGGCGCTTGAGTTCTAGGACAAGAGTTGAACCTATTTCATGGCATGGATTGGTTCAATGTCTTGTATAGGATATGATCACATCATTCTTTACTGCTTTTATTATTATCTGCAGAAGCATGACTGAAATGTTTTACCGTTATGTTATCACCATAGGATTGTATGCTTGTAATGATAGACATAAGATAAAACTGAGATGATGAGACCTTAAACAAAAATCCTCAATTAAAATATCAAGTCTGGTGGCCTTCTAACGCATAGCCCTCACTAATCTATCGATCAGTGGAGTTGTGAATTGTTTCCCACCCTCGTGGGACACACCCACTTATCTTTAGAAAGTGCGTGGTGGCAATGGTTTCCCCAATCCAGTTTTAACCTGGGCGTGCCTTCGCAAGGAAACTCGTTGGCCCTGGGCATAATGGTTAGGAATGGACTTGACTAGAAGTTCACATGCGCTGGGCACATGGTGAAAGTCTAGAGGCATCGTTGAGAGGTAAAGGTTTCATGTTGTATCCAGCCCTCGCTGGACATGAAATGCCCAGACTGTCTCGACAAGGGGAGTTGCTTGGAGCAACCGGCCGGCGCGCCCACCTTAGGAAGCATGGGTTACTTTGTGCATCTCATCCCACCCTCGTGGGACACAAAGCCTCATGTGAAATAAGGATCCCATCTCACTAGGAAGTTTTAAACTTCCCGATTGACTTTGTGGGTTGTCAATTCGAATTTAAAATAGTGAGAGCAGAAATCATTTAAAACAAGTCCAGTTTAAATGATTCGAAGTAGTACTAATCTACTGTTTCTTGGTTGTTTTAGAACAATGGCTGTGAACAATGGTAGATGGTCACTGCGATCTACCCTGGAAAGGGATAAGTTGGTTGGATCCAACTTAAAGGATTGGTATATGAACTTGAGAATTGTGCTCAAGCTCGAGAGGAAGCTATATGTCCTTGAGAAGCCAATTCCTGAGCCACTTCCATGCTTGGCCTCAGCGGCTGAGAAGGATGCTTATGATAAGCATCAAGCTGATACTTTGGAGATTGCACAATTGATACCAACCAACATGTCGCCTGAGCTAAGAGGGCAATATGAATCTAAGAGTGCCTCTGAAATTATTTCTAATCTAAGGCAGCTCTTTGATGCATTGGTTGAGCTCAACCCTCCTAAAGTAGACATTCAGTGTGTTAAGCCCAAAGGCTTAACTAATACATTGAAAACAAAGATGGAAAGAGTCAGAAATAATAAGTGCTACTCATGTGAAGGACCACCTCACATGATAAAGGACATAGTACGACTTCAGAATGAGAAGAAGAGAGGCAAGGCTTCGTCTTCTAGCTCAGGTATCTATGTTACAGAAGTCAACCTTTCTACTTCTATGTCATGGGTATTGGATACCGCATGTGGAGCTCATATTTGTACAAATATGCAGGGGCTCAAGAAAAGTAGATCGGTGCGGCTTGGAGAGATTGACCTACGCGTCGGAAACGGGGCACAGGTTGCTGCTGTTGCTGTAGGCGTTTTGACTCTCTCCTTGCCTTCTGGACTTCAATTAGAACTAGATAATTGCTTTTGTGTACCTTCACTGACAAAGAACATTGTATCCATTCCTTGCTTAGCAAGAAAAGGATTTAAATTTGAAATAAATAAGAACTCCTGTTCTTTTTCATTTGCAAATATGTTCTATGGGAAGGGTACTTTGTGCAATTGTCTATATATCTTGGATATGGAAAGTTCTATTTGTAACATAAGCAATAAAAGGACCAAACTGAGTGGTTCAGTTGGTGCTTTCCTATGGCACTGTCGATTAGCCCATATAAACAAGAATCGCATCCAACAACTCCATGCAAATGGATTGTTAAATTCAAGTTCCTTGGAGGAATTTGATACTTGTGAACCTTGTTTATTAGGGAAAATGACAAAGGCGCCCTTCACCAAGACTGGTGAGAGGGCAGAAGGTTTATTAAATCTCATACATACTGATGTGTGTGGGCCCTTCAATAAACAAGCCAGAGGAGGGTATAACTACTTCATTACCTTCACTGATGACTTCAGTAGGTATGGCTATGTCTACTTAATGAGACATAAATCTGAATCCTTTGAGAAATTCAAGGAGTTCAAGAATGAAGTAGAGAACCAGCTTGGAAGATCCATTAAAGCTCTTCGATCAGATCGAGGTGGAGAATACCTGAGCGGTGAGTTCTTCGACTATCTGAGAGAGTGTGGGATCATATCCCAACTCACTCCTCCTAGAACACCTCAATGGAATGGTGTGTCTGAAAGGAGAAATCGAACTCTATTGGATATGGTTCGATCTATGATGAGTCATGCAACTCTACCTTCATCATTATGGGGGCATGCATTAGAAACAGCTTCTTTGATACTGAATAATGTTCCATCTAAGAGTGTCTCCAAAATACCATACGAGATGTGGAGTGGGAGACGCCCTAATCTCGCGTTCATCAGGATCTGGGGATGTGAGGCTTATGTCAAACGTCAGGATTCTAGCAAGCTAGAACCTAGATCTGATAAGTGTGTGTTTGTGGGGTATCCTAAGGAAACTAAAGGATACTACTTCTATGTCCCAACTGAGAACAAAGTTTTTGTTGCTCGGGGTACTGTCTTTCTAGAGAAAGAATTTCTTATGAAAGAAGTTAGTGGGAGGAATTTTGACTTGGATGAGATCCAAGTGAAAGCACAAGACAAAGAGATGGAATCTGAGCCACCTGCACCGGTTGCTAGGCAACCTGAGGCTCAGACACAGGTCCCGCGTAGGTCTGGGAGAATTCATCGTGCACCTGAAAGGTATGGGTCGCTACCGACCCAACACGATGGGATCTTCATCATTGAGGATGAACCCAGAACCTATGATGAGGCGGTCAGTGGACCGGACTCCGAGAAATGGCTTGACGCCATGCGATCCGTGATGGATTCCATGTCGGCTAACCAAGTCTGGGATTTGATTGAGCTGCCTGATGGGGTAAAACCCATAGGGTGTAAATGGGTTTTCAAGAGGAAGACAGACATGGATGGAAAAATAGTTACCTATAAGGGTAGACTAGTGGCTAAAGGATTTAAACAAGTCCACGGGGTGGACTATGATGAAACCTTCTCGCTAGTTGCCATGATTAAATCCATTCGGATTCTGCTTGCTATAGCTGCATATCATGACTACGAGATATGGCAGATGGATGTGAAGACAGCATTCCTTAACGGGAAGCTGACTGAGGATGTGTATATGACACAACCTGATGGCTTCATCCATCCTGCAGAGGCTACTAAGGTCTGCAGGCTGAAGAGATCCATTTATGGATTAAAACAAGCATCTCGAAGTTGGAATCTTCGATTTGATGAGGCCGTGAGAGATTATGGCTTTATCAAAAGCGAAGATGACGCCTGCGTATACAGAAAATTCAGTGGGAGCTTGGTGATTTTTCTGGTCTTGTATGTTGATGACATACTGCTCATCGGAAATGACATCCCTAGTCTTCAAGCTGTGAAGACATGGTTGGGGAAGTGTTTCGAGATGAAAGACTTAGGGGAGGCCGCCTATATTCTAGGCGTGAGGATCTATCGGGATAGATCCAAGAGGCTTCTGGCCCTTAGTCAGAGTACTTACATTGATAAGGTACTGGAGAGGTTCTACATGGAGCAATCCAAGAAAGGATACCTTCCAGTAAGACATGACCTTATTCTCTCAAAGAGCCAGTGTCCTACAACACAGGCTGAGAGGGATGACATGAGTCGAATTCCTTATGCTTCGGCAGTAGGATCGATCATGTATGCAATGTTGTGTACTAGACCAGATGTGGCATATGCTGTGAGCATAACCAGCCGATACCAATCCAATCCAGGTCTGCAGCACTGGGTGGCTGTGAAGAACATCCTAATGTATCTGAGAAGAACTAAGGATCTATTCTTGGTCTATGGGGGACAGGATGTTGGGGTATGCCCTTAAGGCTAATGTTTGAGGCCTTGGGTTATTATCAGTATCATGTATAAACTGAGTATATGTTTATAAAGGCAATTGTTGTTATTCAGATTATTGCATTGTCTGCTACTGTATGTATACCTCAGAGTAATGTCTCAATGATGTTCAGCTTTGCTGACATTCAGAGTTGTCCTTAGTCGAGATATCTTGGTGAACATGAGACAACCTTGATATGATTGAGACTAATATGTGTTCTGGTCTTATAGGATGCTACGAGCATGGAATAAGATTTAGACACATAGGTGCATTGGATGTACTGGACTGACCCTACTTAGGATATTCAATTGTTTGTCACAATGTGAATAAGTCCTTATAAGCAAGCAAGTGGTATATGAAGGAACCCCTAACATAAAGGGGGGGGAAACCCTAATCATGCGCATCTAGCATGCATGGCGGAAAATAGGGTTTCAAAATCGCATATGAAACTATATGATCAACTTAAGTTATGAGAAATCATACCAACGCCATAAGCTTGGAATTCGGCTTGGAAGAAGAGATCAAATTAGGTCTCCTCCACAAGTCCACACACAAGATGAAGATGCTCACTTCCTTGAGATCTCTTGTGCTAGCAAGACACCCAAGCCTTATCTTGTCGAATGGAAAGGGTTTGATGAGATGAATCCGTTCGGCCGAGAGCTTCTCTTGGATGTCTACTCCACACCTTCGTCAACCACACCTCGAAAAGAATCAAGGCGTTGAAGTGAGGAGCTCAACGCATAAGCGTTTTGGCATTGAAGCAAAACCGGCCCTTGATGACTTTCCATAAATGGAAGTCAATCAAGCCATGCGTTCAAGCCAACCCAAAACGCATTTTGGCATTGAACCAAGCGTTCATATTTGTGAACCGGTTCAATCCAAAATGTCAAATCGGCTTTGGTTCATCAAACCAAACCGAAATAGCTCAAGCCACTTGGTCTAGACCAAATCGAACCCCAAGGCTTATGATCTAACCGTTCATCTCCTGATGCCCCTGATCTCTCCGATCTAGCATCACCTCTCTCGATCGAAGCTTACCGATCTCAAGCCCTAATCAATCAAACATGATCAGACCAGATCTTACTTACAATCAGAGATTAAATCCCTTTAATCTGAACTCAAAGAATCCAGTCCATACGATCTGACTTAAGTAAGCCATATCACCAAATTGTGCGACCCTGAGGGTTTCCTCTAAATGTCGGTAACGATAACTTACGTTATCACGATCAGTGAGGGGTATCTAGCAACACATCACTGTCTCCCGATATAAAGGAAAGAGTCTTCCAAGACTACTCCCAAACCATAGCACAAGTGTGACTCAATTCACAAGGCATACATATGTCCTTTACCACTGGATGTTCTTATTGGACAAGCATGTCAAGCCTGTAACTCCAATACGATGAGCATGATTAGATCAGATGCACATAGTCATCTGGGTATGGCCATACACTATCTCAATCATCTCATAAGGGGGCCCTTTAGAACATCACACTCCTTAAACAAGGAGACGGCAATCCTATGTCTATCACTAGTGTCCTAACCTGATTCAAGCTCACCATCCAAGATAGTCTATAATCATTATGTTTCAAATGATATTGAACTACCTCAAGACAATGACAATCATCATTTAGAAACACAAGTGATCTCAAGTCAAAGGACATGTGCCACTTGCTGCTTACAAGGATTATTTACATTGTGACAAGCAATGGAATATCCCAGTAGGGTCTGTCCAGTACATCCAATGTACCCATGAGTCTACATCTTATTCCATGCTCGAAGCATCCTATAAGATTAGCACTCATATTAGTCTCAATCATATCAAGGCTGTCTCATGTTCACCAAGATATCTCGACTAAGGACATATAGCCTGTCAGCCTAGCTGAACAGCTTTGAGACATTATTCAGAAGTACACTTATTACAGCAGACAAGGTAACAACCTGAATAATAACCATGCCTTTATAAACTTAAGAGTTTATTACATGATACTAATACAATCCCAAGGCCTCAAACATTAGCCTTAAGGGCATACCCCAACAATCTCCCACTTGCACTTAATCTAATGGTTGAGAAATCTCAAACCCATATTATTACAGTGCTTCTCATGCTTCTGCTGCGCCAGAGGCTTGGTAAGTGGGTCTGCCAGATTGTCATCTGTATGAACCTTGCATATTTTGATCTCGCCTCGATCAATGATCTCCCGGATCAAGTGAAACCGTCTCTGTATGTGCTTGGACTTCTGGTGCGACCGCGGTTCCTTTGCTTGTGCGATGGCTCCAGTGTTATCACAGAAGATAACCAAAGGATCAGCACTCGAAGGAACGACACCAAGTTCTCTCACGAACTTACGAATCCACACTGCCTCCTTGGATGCTTCCGAGGCTGCAACATACTCGGCTTCTGTTGTGGAATCAGCAACAGTTGACTGTTTGAAACTCTTCCACACCACTGCTCCACCATTCAAGCTAAAAACATAGCCTGATTGCGATCGGAAATCATCCTGGTCCGACTGGAACGAAGCGTCAGTATATCCCTCTATACTGAGTTCTTCCTGACCACCATATATCAAGAACATATCTTTGGTCCTCCGCAGATATTTTAAAATGTTCTTGACTGCAATCCAGTGCGCCAAACCTGGATTACTTTGGAATCGACTGGTCACGCTTAACCCGTAAGCGACGTCTGGGCGAGTACACAACATCGCATACATAATGGACCCAATAGCCGAAGCATAAGGCGTATTGTCCATTTCATCTTTCTCAGTCTGTGTTTGTGGACACTGACTCTTCGAAAGATTCAGACCATGTCTGACTGGAAGATATCCACGTTTAGAATTCTCTAAATGGAATCTCTCCAGGACCTTATCGATGTAAGTACTCTGGCATAGCCCGAGAAGCCTCTTAGATCTATCCCTGTAGATCTTCACACCTAATACATAGGCTGCTTCTCCTAAATCTTTCATCTGGAAACATTTTCCTAACCATGCCTTAACAGCATGCAGTTCAGGAATATCATTTCCAATGATTAAGATATCATCGACGTAGAGGATTAGGAATGTAATCACGCTCCCACTAAACCTCTTATATACACACGGGTCATCCTCGTTCTTGATGAAACCAAACTCAGAGATTGATTCATCAAAACGAATATTCCAGCTCCTAGATGCTTGTTTAAGTCCATAAATGGACTTCTTTAACTTGCATATTTTATGACGATCTGATGGATTAGTGAAACCTTCTGGTTGTGTCATATACACATCCTCATCCAGATTTCCATTAAGGAAAGCTGTCTTCACATCCATCTGCCAGATCTCATAATCGTAATATGCAGCTATCGCGAAAAGAATCCGAATAGACTTAAACATGGCTACAGGTGAGAAAGTTTCATCATAATCTATCCCGTAGATTTGTTTGAAACCTTTCGCAACTAGCCTGCCTTTATAGGTAACCACGTTACCATCCATGTCAATCTTCTTCTTGAAGATCCATTTACAGCCTATAGGGATTACTCCCGGAGGCGGATCAACCAAATCCCAGACTTGGTTATCTGACATGGAGTCCATCTCGGCTCGCATAGCTTCAAGCCATCTAGCTGACTCCGGTCCACTGACCGCATCCGCATAAGTTAGGGGTTCATCATTATCAATGATGTAGACTCCGACATAGCGCTCAGGCTGTCGACGGATCCTACCCGATCTTCGCGGTTCCCGTGATATCTGAGCCTCAGGTTGTTCAGTAACCTGATCTACTGGCTCAGGCACATCCAACTCTGCCTGACTACTTTGTCCTTCCTCTGGAATCTCATCCAGCTTTATTTCTCTCCCACTGGCCTCTTGCAGAAGAAACTCCTTCTCAAGAAATATGGCCGTCCGAGCAACAAATATCTTGTTCTCTTTGGGATCGTAGAAATAATAACCCTTAGTTTCCTTAGGGTAACCGACAAAGATGCATTTCTCAGATCTGCTCTCCAGTTTCCCAGAGGCGAGCTTTTTGACATAAGCCTCGCAACCCCAGATCCTGATAAATGTCAAGCTAGGCTGTTTCCCATACCATAGCTCATATGGCGTCTTTGAAACTGCCTTGGATGGCACTCGGTTTAGTACCTTTGCAGCTGTTTCCAGTGCAAAACCCCAAAAGGAATATGGAAGAGTAGCCTGACTCATCATAGAACGAACCATATCAAGTAACGTTCTATTTCTCCTCTCGGACACACCATTCCACTGCGGTGTTCCTGGCGGAGTGAGCTGTGAGACAATCCCACACTCCTTCAGATAGTCAGTAAACGTATGACTCAGGTATTCTCCACCTCGATCAGAACGAAGTGCCTTGATATTTCGGCCTAACTGATTTTGTACTTCATTTTTGAACTCTTTGAACTTGTCAAAAGATTCACTTTTATGTCTCATTAAATAGACATATCCATACCTACTGAAATCATCAGTGAAGGTAATGAAGTACTGATAGCCACTGTTGGGGTATGCCCTTAAGGCTAATGTTTGAGGCCTGTGGGAATGTATCTGTATCATGTAATAAACTCTTAAGTTTATAAAGGCATGGTTGTTATTCAGTTAGCTACATTGTCTGCTGCAATATATGTTCTTCTGAATAATGTCTCAAAGCTGTTCAGCTGGGCTGACAAGCTATTATGTCCTTAGTCGATGTATCTTGGTGAACATGAGACAGCCTTGATATGGTTAAGACTAATATGTGTTCTAATCTTATAGGATGCTTCGAGCATGGAATAAGATGTAGACTCATGGGTACATGGGATGTACTGGACAGACCCTACTAGGATGTTCAATTGTTTGTCACAATGTGAATATTCCTTGATTATGACAAGTGGCACATTTCCTCTGACTTGAGATCACTTGTGTTTTCTAAATGATGATTGTCATTGTTTTGAGATAGTTCAATATCGTTTGAAACATAATGATTATAGACTATCTTGGATGGTGAGCTTGAGTCAGGTTAGAGCATTAGTGATAGACAAAGGATTGCCGTCTCCTTGTTTAAGGAGTGTGATGTTCTAATGGGGCCCCCTGGATGAGATGATTGAGAGAGTGTATGGCCATACCCAGGTGACAGTGTTCGTCTGTTCTAATCATGCTCATCATATTGGAATTACAAGCTTGACAGGCTTGTCCAATAAGAACATCCAGTGGCAAAGGAAATATGCATGCCTTGTGATTTGATTCACACTTGTGCTGTGGTTTGGGTGTAGTCTTGGAAGACTCATTTCTTTATATCGGGAGATAGTGATGTGTTGCTAGATACCCCTCACTGATCGTGATAACGCGAGTTATCGTTACCGACATTTAAAGGAAACCCTTGGGGTCGCACAATTTGATGATATGGCTTACTTAAGTCAGATCGTGTGGACTGAATTGTTTGGGTTCAGTTTAAAGGGATTTAATCTCTGATTGTGAGTGAGATCTGGTCTGATCATGTTTGATTGATTAGGGCTTGAGATCGGTAAGCTTCGATCGAGAGAATGCATGCCAGATCGGTCAGATCAGGGGCATCGTTGAGATCGACGGTTGGATCGTGAACCTTAGGGTTTATTTAAGATCTAGACTAGATCATTGGCTTGATTGGTTCTTAAACCGAACCAAAGTGAACCGGCTCACTAAATGAGCGCTTGGTTCATAGGGAGAGGAGTAGGCGACAAGTTCACTTGGCGTGAACGTTGTGGTGAGGAGTGGTTACTATTTTTAGTAACCATGATCTCCATTTGGAGAGTGCGCTCATCAAAATAGAAAATACTCTATTTTCGCTCACTCAGATTTCTCTCGCCCATATTCCTCTCGTCTCTCTCGTGAGTGTGGCGACACTTTGAAGGTTGAGGAGGATTCGGCCAAGAAGAAAGAGATCTCATTTTCCCTTCACTCGACAAGGACCTCTTGGAATCTTGCTAGCACAAGGAGCACCAAGAGAGATAGCGACATCATCTTGTGTGTGACGACAAGGAGAAGATCTACTTTGATCTTTGCTTCCAAGGAAACATCTTCCCCATGGCGATGGTATGATTGTTTTCTTATTATCAAGTTGATCTTTTAGCATGCATATCGATCCTATAACCCTAGTTCCGCAAGAAGAAAATTTTATGCGCCATATGCTTTAGGGTTATGCTCCCCCTAGAAGGGGACCCCCCCTAATCTAAGGGGCACTTTCAATTGGTATCAGAGCATGGTTGAATGCATGTTCATTATGATTGCTTTGGCCTTGTGATTCCATATGCTTAGATCTTTATAACATGCGAAAGTTGTATGATTGGTTTTATCATCTTGCGAAACTTCATGTATGATATATGTTTCCATCTATTGGCGCATGTATGTTGTAAGTTGGCGCATCTTGTTTTTGTTTTACAAAACTTGAATACTTGCGCGACTCATCATAGATCTAAGGCTTTACTATAAACCCTTAGACGGGTTATTAGGGTTGAAGTCAACCCCTATGTTAGATCCAGAATGTCTGATCAGATCATCTGACAGCCTGAATGGGTCGACCAGATAGCACCTTGGCGCAAGCCTATGGTGGCTATAGGTCGACTGCAGATAGGTGTGTAGCGATGTCTGATTGAGACGATTAATGAACGCACCTGAGTTAGGCCCGGGGTCACGCCCGCTTGCCAGACCTCAGTGTGGTCGTTCAGCCCTGACGCATGCATGGTTGACCTTATGGTCGACTCAAGTCAGTTAGGACTTGGTGCATGTAAAGGCAGTGGATCTGACTAGGTTGGATGAGTGGATCCCTAGTGATGGACCGTTGTAAGGTTGTAGGGCAAATAAGGAAAAATTAAAATTGATCCCATGGGGTTTTCGAAAATTTTAATTTTTTTTTTATGATGGATCACATCGTTGTTGATTGATGCATATGTTTGTCTATTTAGTCTTATGTGGGCTGCCCATATTAATTGTGTGCTGTGCTGGGGCCTGCGTGCCTGTATTAATTGTTGTAAATTAATTATTGTGATCTGCGCATCACTGTGTTTTAATTTATAATTGTAAGTGACCTACGTGTCACTCTTGTCTAGATAGTTAAATTTGTAATTTAATTTGACAAGAGCACAGAGCACACTTGGCAGAGGCGCATGCAGCAGTGGCTTGACCAGGTGGGAGGTCTAGGGTTCGACCCTAGGACCTGGCGCATTTTCCTGGTGGGCGCACCTGTGCTGCAGATGGCGCTTGGGCCCTGGTTTGGGCCAGATGAGCAGCAAAAGACCCATGAAGAGCAAATGAAGACTTAAGTTAGGTTAAGGTCTTCTAGGGCTATGGGCTTTTACCACATAAGATACATGCTTTCTTTTATTGTATAATATTAGAATTGCATGATTAAATTATCTTCTGCTATCACCATAGGAATTGCATGATAGGCAAGAAGATAAAAGACCGTGAAAATCCAACGCTTAATATCAAGCTCGTAAGCCTTCTGACGCGAAACCTCACTGTTCTGATTATCGTTGGAGCCGTGTTGTACCCACTCAGTGGGCACGTCCATCTATCTTCAGAGGGTGTGGGATTACACCTGTGTGTTACAGAGTAGGGATTTATCCCTTCTCGTTGCTCAGCATAGCACATGGTGGTCCAGGGAGTAGGTCGGGTCAGCTTGACCGTGTTGGCTACATATGTGGAGCATATGGTAGCACATGGAGGCAGCCATCTGTGGGATCAGAGACTGTGTTGTACCAACTCAGTTGGCACAGTCTGCTGGATTGCCCAGATGAAGGGGAATCGCACGGGTTGGCGATCGGCAGGGAATGCCTACCAGAAACTAGTGCTTGTACTCTCTGTGCATCTTATCTCGCCTGAGCGGGACGCGGAGACCAAGTATGAAATCTGGATCCCATCTCACTAAAAGAGTTCTACTCTTTCGGGCTGTTTTGCTGGATTTTTCACGCCTGATAAAATAGTGAGAAAAAGAATCTTTCTTAAGTCCTGATTGATTCTTATACATTGATACTGACCTTGCTGTTCTTGCATTGTTGTAGATACCTGCAGCAACGAACACCATGAACTTCAATGTGCGATCCCTACTGGAAAGGGAGAAGTTTGCTGGGCCGAACTTCTCTGACTGGTTTGGACACCTTAAGATCGTTCTTAAGGCAGAGAGGAAACTGTATGTCCTCGAGACGGCGATACCGCCGCAGCCCGCTCCGAACGCCGCAAGGGCGGTTCGGGAAGCCTATGAAAAGCACGTCAATGATAGCATTGATGTCGCTTGCCTGATGCTAGCGTCTATGACGCCACCGCTGCAGCGTCAGCATGAGGATATGTCAGCTATACAGATTATAGCAAACCTCAAGATGCTGTATGCTGCACAGGCGAGGACTGAACGCTATAATTTGACTAAGCTCTTCTTTCAGAGCAAACTGGCTGAAGGGAGCCCAGTGGGAGCTCACGTGCTCAAGATGATTGGGCACAAGGAGGCTCTAGAGAAACTGGGGCATACCATTAACCAGGAGCTTGCTGTAGACATTATTCTGCAGTCTCTCCCGCCTTCATTCGACGCGTTCATTATTAATTTTAATATGAACAAAATCGATTGTACTCCGGCAGAGCTGCTGAATATGCTCTTGACCACTGAGGAGACTCTGAAGGGTAAGCCTTCAACCTCTGTCTTGATGGTTCCTTCTAGGAACAAGAAGAAGGGGAAGAAGGGCAAGGCCCCTGTCAAGAGTTACAGCAAGGCTCTGAAGCAGAAGGTCAAGCGGTCTAAGGAATACAGGTGTTTCCACTGTGGCCAGCTGGGTCACTGGAAAAAGGACTGTAAAGCGCTCCAAGGAGATAAGAGGGGAAGCTTTGCTTCTGGCTCAGGTATATTCGTGACTGAGGTCATGTTTTCTTCTTCTGTATCATGGGTGTTGGACACTGCATGTGGAGTTCACATTTGTTCAAATGTACAGGAACTCAAGAGAAGAAGGCAGGTGGGACAGCATGAGGTGGACCTACGAGTTGGAAACGGGGCACGGGTTGCTGCTGTTGCTGTAGGAGACTACTTTATTTCTTTACCATCTGGACTTGTATTGGAACTAAACAGTTGTAATTTGTTCCCAGTATAACTAAAAATATTATCTCCATTCCTGCTCTTGTCAGGAAGGGGTTTTCCTTTGAATGCAATATTTCAAAGTGTATTTTGTCTTTTGATAATATTGTTTATGCAACTGGTTCAATTAACAATGGGTTATACATGTTGGACATGGAATGTTCGATACAGCAAATTGATATTAAGAAAGCCAAGTATGCTGATGACAGCACCTTGCTATGGCATAGTCGTTTAGGCCATATTAACGAGAAACGCATTAAGCGGTTGCATGATCATGGACTGCTGGGATCATTCTCCTATAAGGAGATTGATACATGCAAAGCTTGTTTGATGGGTAAAATGACGAAGTCACCTTTTCCTCACAAAGGTCAAAGGGCTTCAGGTTTACTTGACCTTATACACAGTGATGTGTGTGGGCCATTTAGTAAACATGCCAGAGGTGGCTATCAGTACTTCATTACCTTTACTGATGATTTCAGTAGATACGGGTATGTCTATCTGATGAGACATAAGAGTGAATCTTTTGACAAGTTCAAAGAGTTCAAGAATGAAGTACAGAATCAGCTAGGCCGAAATATCAAGGCACTTCGCTCAGATCGAGGTGGTGAATACCTAAGTCATACGTTTACTGACTATCTGAAGGAGTGTGGGATCATCTCACAGCTCACTCCGCCAGGAACACCGCAATGGAATGGTGTGTCCGAGAGGAGAAATAGAACGCTACTTGATATGGTTCGTTCTATGATGAGTCAGGCTACTCTTCCTTACTCCTTTTGGGGTTTTGCACTGGAAACAGCTGCAAAGGTACTAAACCGAGTGCCATCCAAGGCAGTTTCAAAGACGCCATATGAGTTATGGTATGGGAAACAGCCAAGCTTGACATTTATCAGGATCTGGGGTTGCGAGGCTTATGTCAAAAAGCTCGCCTCTGGGAAACTAGAGAGCAGATCTGACAAATGTATCTTTGTCGGTTACCCTAAGGAAACTAAGGGTTATTATTTCTTCGATCCCAAGGAGAACAAGGTTTTTGTTGCTCGGAAGGCCATATTTCTTGAGAAGGAGTTTCTTCTGCAAGAGGCCAGTGGGAGAGAAATAAAACTGGATGAGAATCCAGAGGAAGGACAAAGTGCTCAAGCAGAGTTGGATGAGCCTGAGCCGGTAGAACAGGTTATTGAACAACCTGAGGCTCAGATATCACGGGAACCGCGAAGATCGGGTAGGATCCGTCGACAGCCTGAGCGCTATGACGGAGTCTACATCATTGACAATGATGAACCCCTCACTTATGCGGATGCGGTCAGTGGACCGGAGTCAGCGAGATGGCTTGAAGCTATGCGCGCCGAGATGGACTCCATGTCAGATAACCAAGTCTGGGATTTGGTTGATCCGCCTTCGGGAGTTATCCCTATAGGCTGTAAATGGATCTTCAAGAAGAAGATTGACATGGATGGTAACGTGGTTACCTATAAAGGCAGGCTAGTTGCGAAAGGTTTCAAACAAATCTACGGGATAGATTATGATGAAACTTTCTCACCTGTAGCCATGTTTAAGTCTATTCGGATTCTTTTCGCGATAGCTGCATATTATGATTATGAGATTTGGCAGATGGATGTGAAAACAGATTTCCTTAATGGAAATCTGGATGAGGATGTGTATATGACACAACCAGAAGGTTTCACTAATCCAGCAGATCGTCATAAGATATGCAAGTTAAAGAAGTCTATTTATGGACTTAAACAAGCATCAAGAAGCTGGAATATTCGTTTTGATGAATCAGTCACTGAATTTGGTTTCATCAAGAACGAAGATGACCCGTGTGTATATAAGAGGTTTAGTGGGAGCGTGATTACTTTCCTAGTCCTCTACGTCGATGATATCTTGATCATTGGAAATGACATTCCTGAAATGCATGCTGTTAAAGCATGGCTGAGGAAATGTTTCCAGATGAAAGATTTAGGAGAAGCAGCCTATGTGTTAGGTGTGAAGATCTACAGGGATAGATCTAAGAGGCTTCTCGGGCTGTGCCAGAGTACTTACATCGATAAGGTCCTGGAGAGATTTCATTTAGAGAATTCTAAACGAGGATATCTTCCAGTCAGACATGGTCTGAATCTTTCGAAGAGTCAGTGTCCACAAACACAGACTGAGAAAGATGAAATGGACAATACGCCTTATGCTTCGGCTATTGGTTCCATTATGTATGCGATGTTGTGTACTCGCCCAGACGTCGCTTACGGGTTAAGCGTAACCAGTCGTTTCCAAAGTAATGCAGGTGTAGCGCACTGGATTGCAGTCAAGAACATCTTAAAATATCTGCGGAGGACCAAAGATATGTTCTTGATATATGGTGGTCAGGAAGAACTCAGTATTGAAGGATATACTGACGCTTCGTTCCAGTCGGACCAGGATGATTTCCGATCGCAATCAGGCTATGTTTTTAGCTTGAATGGAGGTGCAGTGGTGTGGAAGAGTTTCAAACAGTCAACTGTTGCTGATTCCACAACAGAAGCCGAGTATGTTGCAGCCTCGGAAGCATCTAAGGAGGCAGTCTGGATTCGTAAGTTCGTGAGAGAACTTGGTGTTGTTCCTTCGAGTGCAGATCCTTTGGTTATCTTCTGTGATAACACTGGAGCAATTGCACAAGCTAAGGAACCACGGTCGCACCAGAAGTCCAAGCACATACAGAGACGGTTTCATTTGATCAGGGAGATCATAGATCGTGGCGAGATCAAAGTCTGCAAGGTTCATACAGATGACAATATGGCAGACCCGCTTACCAAGCCTCTGGCGCAGCAGAAGCATGAGAAGCACTGTAATAATATGGGTTTGAGATTTCTCAACCATTAGATTAAGTGCAAGTGGGAGATTGTTGGGGTATGCCCTTAAGGCTAATGTTTGAGGCCTGTGGGAATGTATCTGTATCATGTAATAAACTCTTAAGTTTATAAAGGCATGGTTGTTATTCAGTTAGCTACATTGTCTGCTGCAATATATGTTCTTCTGAATAATGTCTCAAAGCTGTTCAGCTGGGCTGACAAGCTATTATGTCCTTAGTCGATGTATCTTGGTGAACATGAGACAGCCTTGATATGGTTAAGACTAATATGTGTTCTAATCTTATAGGATGCTTCGAGCATGGAATAAGATGTAGACTCATGGGTACATGGGATGTACTGGACAGACCCTACTAGGATGTTCAATTGTTTGTCACAATGTGAATATTCCTTGATTATGACAAGTGGCACATTTCCTCTGACTTGAGATCACTTGTGTTTTCTAAATGATGATTGTCATTGTTTTGAGATAGTTCAATATCGTTTGAAACATAATGATTATAGACTATCTTGGATGGTGAGCTTGAGTCAGGTTAGAGCATTAGTGATAGACAAAGGATTGCCGTCTCCTTGTTTAAGGAGTGTGATGTTCTAATGGGGCCCCCTGGATGAGATGATTGAGAGAGTGTATGGCCATACCCAGGTGACAGTGTTCGTCTGTTCTAATCATGCTCATCATATTGGAATTACAAGCTTGACAGGCTTGTCCAATAAGAACATCCAGTGGCAAAGGAAATATGCATGCCTTGTGATTTGATTCACACTTGTGCTGTGGTTTGGGTGTAGTCTTGGAAGACTCATTTCTTTATATCGGGAGATAGTGATGTGTTGCTAGATACCCCTCACTGATCGTGATAACGCGAGTTATCGTTACCGACATTTAAAGGAAACCCTTGGGGTCGCACAATTTGATGATATGGCTTACTTAAGTCAGATCGTGTGGACTGAATTGTTTGGGTTCAGTTTAAAGGGATTTAATCTCTGATTGTGAGTGAGATCTGGTCTGATCATGTTTGATTGATTAGGGCTTGAGATCGGTAAGCTTCGATCGAGAGAATGCATGCCAGATCGGTCAGATCAGGGGCATCGTTGAGATCGACGGTTGGATCGTGAACCTTAGGGTTTATTTAAGATCTAGACTAGATCATTGGCTTGATTGGTTCTTAAACCGAACCAAAGTGAACCGGCTCACTAAATGAGCGCTTGGTTCATAGGGAGAGGAGTAGGCGACAAGTTCACTTGGCGTGAACGTTGTGGTGAGGAGTGGTTACTATTTTTAGTAACCATGATCTCCATTTGGAGAGTGCGCTCATCAAAATAGAAAATACTCTATTTTCGCTCACTCAGATTTCTCTCGCCCATATTCCTCTCGTCTCTCTCGTGAGTGTGGCGACACTTTGAAGGTTGAGGAGGATTCGGCCAAGAAGAAAGAGATCTCATTTTCCCTTCACTCGACAAGGACCTCTTGGAACCTTGCTAGCACAAGGAGCACCAAGAGAGATAGCGACATCATCTTGTGTGTGACGACAAGGAGAAGATCTACTTTGATCTTTGCTTCCAAGGAAACATCTTCCCCATGGCGATGGTATGATTGTTTTCTTATTATCAAGTTGATCTTTTAGCATGCATATCGATCCTATAACCCTAGTTCCGCAAGAAGAAAATTTTATGCGCCATATGCTTTAGGGTTATGCTCCCCCTAGAAGGGGACCCCCCCTAATCTAAGGGGCACTTTCAGCCACCTCTGGCATGTTTACTGAAAGGCCCACACACATCACTGTGTATCAGGTCAAGTAAACCTGAAGTCCTTTGACCTTTGTGAGGAAAAGGAGACTTCGTCATTTTACCCATTAAACAAGCTTTGCATGTATCAATCTCCTCATAGGAGAAAGATCCCAGCAGTCCATGATCATGCAACCGCTTAATGCGCTTCTCGTTTATATGGCCTAAACGACTATGCCATAGCAAGGTGCTGTCATCAGCATACTTGGCTTTCTTATTATCAATGTTTTGTATAGAATATTCCATGTCCAACATGAATAACCCATTGTTAATTGAACCAGTTGCATACACAATATTATCATAAGTTAAAACACACTTTGAAATCTTGCATTCAAAGGCAAATCCTTTCCTGACAAGAGCAGGAATAGAGATAATATTCTTGGTAATACTGGGTACAAAATAACAATTGTTCAATTCTAATACAATGCCAGATGGTAAAGTGATGAAATAGTCTCCTACAGCAACAGCAGCAACCCGTGCCCCGTTTCCAACGCGTAGGTCTACCTCATGCTGTCCCACCTGCCTTCTTCTCTTGAGTTCCTGCACATTTGAACAAATGTGAACTCCACATGCAGTGTCCAACACCCATGATATAGAAGAAGATGAAACCATGACTTCCGTCACGTATATACCTGAGCCAGAAGCAATGCTTCCCCTCTTATCTCCTTGGAGCGCTTTACAGTCCTTTTTCCAGTGACCCAGCTGGCCACAGTGGAAACACCTGTTATCCTTCGACCGCTTCACCTTCTGTTTCAGGGCCTTGCTGTAATTCTTGACAGGGGCCTTGCCCTTCTTCCCCTTCTTCTTGTTCCTAGAAGGAACCAACAAGACAGAGGTTGAAGGCTTACCCTTCAGAGTTTCCTCAGTAGTCAAGAGCATATTCAGCAGCTCTGCCGGCGTACAATCGATTTTGTTCATATTAAAGTTAATGATGAACGCATCGAAAGAAGGCGGAAGAGACTGCAGAATAATATCTACAGCAAGCTCCTGGTTGATGGTATGCCCCAGTTTCTCCAGAGCCTCCTTGTGCCCAATCATCTTGAGCACGTGAGCTCCCACTGGGCTCCCCTCAGCCAGTTTGCTCTGAAAGAAGAGCTTCGTCAGATTATAGCATTCTGTCCTCGCCTGTGCAGCATACAACATCTTGAGGTTCGCTATAATTTCTATAGCCGACATATCCTCATGCTGACGCTGCAGCGGTGGCGTCATAGACGCTAGCATCAGGCAAGCGACATCAATGCTATCATTGACGTGCTTTTCATAGGCATCCCGAACCGCCCTTGCGGCGTTCGGAGCGGGCTGCGGCGGTATCGCCGTCTCGAGGACATACAGTTTCCTCTCTGCCTTAAGAACGATCTTAAGGTGTCCGAACCAGTCAGAGAAGTTCGGCCCAGCAAACTTCTCCCTTTCCAGTAGGGATCGCACATTGAAGCTCATGGTGTTCGTTGCTGCAGGAATCTACAACAAGCAAGAACAGCAAGGTCAGTATCAATGTTTAGAATCAATCCAGGACTTAAGAAAGATTCTTTTCTCACTATTTTGTCTGACTGAAAAATCCAGTAAACAGTCCGAAAGAGTATCACTCTTTTAGTGAGATGGGATCCAAATTTCATACTTGGTCTCCGCGTCCCGCTCAGGCGAGATAAGATGCACAGAGATGACAAGCACTAATTTCTGGTAGGCTGTCCCAGCCAATCGCCAACCCGTGCGATTCCCCTTCATCTTGGCAATCCAGCAGACTGTGCCAACTGAGTTGGTACAACACAGTCTCTGATCCCAGAGATGGCTGCCTCCATGCGCTACCATATGCGCCACATATGTAGCCTACATGGTCAAGCTGACCCGACCTACTCCCTGGACCACCACGTGTTATGCTGAGCAACGAGCAGTGATAAATCCCTACTCTGTAACACGCAGGTGAAATCCAGCACCGTCTGAAGATAGATGGACGTGCCCACTGAGTGGGTTCAACACGGCTCCAACGATAATCAGAAAGGTGAGGTTTCGCGTCAGAAGGCTTTATCGAGCTTGATATATTAGCGTTGGATTTTAACGGTCTTTTATCTTCTTACTATCAGGCATATCCTATGGCTATAGTAGAAGATAAACTTAAACATGCAATTCTAATTATTAGCAATAAGTAGAAAGCATGATCTTATGTGGTAAAAGCCCATGAACCCTAGTAAGACCTTAATTTTACTTAAGTCTTCACTTGAGCTCCTTGGCATCTCATCTGGTCCAACCTAGGGCCCTAGCGCCAAGAGCACCTCAGGTGCGCCACCAGCTGAATGCCCCTTTGGGATGTGTGCATTTGTACTCTTGTCTAATCAAAGTACATTTGATCTATCTAGACAAGGTTGACTCGCAGGTCAATTATACAATAAATTAATGAAAAAGTGATTCGCAGATCACAATAAAATTAACTTATAATTTACCAGGCACGCAGGCCCCAGCACAGCACACAATAGGGCAACCCACATAAGACTAAATAGACAAGCATCATGGCATCAAATCATCATGTGATCCAATCAAGAAATTAAATTTTTGAAAAACCCCATGGCATCAATTTTAATTTCCTTATGTGCCCTACAACCTTACAATGGTCCATTGATAGGGATCCACTCATCCATCTAGTTAGATCCTTTGCCCCTGCATGCACCGAGTCCTAACTGACCCGAGTTGACCTGATGGTCAACCATGCATGCGCCAAGGGCTGAACCACCCTCATGAGTTTTGGCAAGCGGGTGTGACCCCGGGCCTAACTCATGTGTGTTCAGTAGTTGTCTCAACCAGACCTCGCTACACGCCTTGGATGCAGTCGACCTATAGCCACCTCGTGCTTGCGCACAGGTGCTATCTGGTCAACCCATCTAGGCTGTCAGATGGTCTGATCAGACTAGTTGGATCTAACCTAGAAGATGCTTTCAACCCCATCAACCCATCTAAGGATTTAATGTAGTGGCACCTTAGATCTAATCATGCGCGCAAGATGTAAGTTTTAGAAAACATTTTGACATGCGCAAACATCTAGAACATCCATAAGATATATCTTCTAGCATGTTGATAACCCTTAGATCTAAGGGGGTCCCCTTCAAGGGGGAGCGCAAACTTTAGGGGGTCCCCTTCTTGGGGGAGCGCATACTTCATCAAAGCCATGATACAAGCGCAAACATCATGTTAGCATGATACAAGCGCAAACTTCATGTTAGCATGATACAAGCGCAAACTTCATGTAAACAAAGCATGCATCAAGTAAGCGCAATATGTATGGATCACAAACACTTCAAAGCAATCATATAGATCGTATCAAGAGCCTAGCTCTGATACCAATTGAAGGAACCCCTAACATAAAGGGGGGGGGAAACCCTAATCATGCGCATCTAGCATGCATGGCGGAAAATAGGGTTTCAAAATCGCATATGAAACTATATGATCAACTTAAGTTATGAGAAATCATACCAACGCCATAAGCTTGGAATTCGGCTTGGAAGAAGAGATCAAATTAGGTCTCCTCCACAAGTCCACACACAAGATGAAGATGCTCACTTCCTTGAGATCTCTTGTGCTAGCAAGACACCCAAGCCTTATCTTGTCGAATGGAAAGGGTTTGATGAGATGAATCCGTTCGGCCGAGAGCTTCTCTTGGATGTCTACTCCACACCTTCGTCAACCACACCTCGAAAAGAATCAAGGCGTTGAAGTGAGGAGCTCAACGCATAAGCGTTTTGGCATTGAAGCAAAACCGGCCCTTGATGACTTTCCATAAATGGAAGTCAATCAAGCCATGCGTTCAAGCCAACCCAAAACGCATTTTGGCATTGAACCAAGCGTTCATATTTGTGAACCGGTTCAATCCAAAATGTCAAATCGGCTTTGGTTCATCAAACCAAACCGAAATAGCTCAAGCCACTTGGTCTAGACCAAATCGAACCCCAAGGCTTATGATCTAACCGTTCATCTCCTGATGCCCCTGATCTCTCCGATCTAGCATCACCTCTCTCGATCGAAGCTTACCGATCTCAAGCCCTAATCAATCAAACATGATCAGACCAGATCTTACTTACAATCAGAGATTAAATCCCTTTAATCTGAACTCAAAGAATCCAGTCCATACGATCTGACTTAAGTAAGCCATATCACCAAATTGTGCGACCCTGAGGGTTTCCTCTAAATGTCGGTAACGATAACTTACGTTATCACGATCAGTGAGGGGTATCTAGCAACACATCACTGTCTCCCGATATAAAGGAAAGAGTCTTCCAAGACTACTCCCAAACCATAGCACAAGTGTGACTCAATTCACAAGGCATACATATGTCCTTTACCACTGGATGTTCTTATTGGACAAGCATGTCAAGCCTGTAACTCCAATACGATGAGCATGATTAGATCAGATGCACATAGTCATCTGGGTATGGCCATACACTATCTCAATCATCTCATAAGGGGGCCCTTTAGAACATCACACTCCTTAAACAAGGAGACGGCAATCCTATGTCTATCACTAGTGTCCTAACCTGATTCAAGCTCACCATCCAAGATAGTCTATAATCATTATGTTTCAAATGATATTGAACTACCTCAAGACAATGACAATCATCATTTAGAAACACAAGTGATCTCAAGTCAAAGGACATGTGCCACTTGCTGCTTACAAGGATTATTTACATTGTGACAAGCAATGGAATATCCCAGTAGGGTCTGTCCAGTACATCCAATGTACCCATGAGTCTACATCTTATTCCATGCTCGAAGCATCCTATAAGATTAGCACTCATATTAGTCTCAATCATATCAAGGCTGTCTCATGTTCACCAAGATATCTCGACTAAGGACATATAGCCTGTCAGCCTAGCTGAACAGCTTTGAGACATTATTCAGAAGTACACTTATTACAGCAGACAAGGTAACAACCTGAATAATAACCATGCCTTTATAAACTTAAGAGTTTATTACATGATACTAATACAATCCCAAGGCCTCAAACATTAGCCTTAAGGGCATACCCCAACAGTATATTCCCTCTGACTTGAGATCACTTGTGTTACTAAGTGATGATTAGCATTGTCTTGAGGTACTTCAATATCATTTGAAAGATAATGGTTAAGGATTATCTTGGATAGTGGGCATGAGTCATGTTAGGACACTGGTGATAGATAAAGGATTGCCTCTCCTAGTTGGAGTGTGATGTTCTACTGGGGCCCCCTCCGGATGAGATGGTTGAGAAAGTGTATGGCCATACCCAGATGACTATGTTCATCTGAGCTAACCATTCTCATCGTGTTGGAATTACAGGCTTGACAGGCTTGTCCAACGAGAACATCCAGTGGCAAAGGGTGAAAGTCCCCTAACCTCAATGGGGGGGCGAAACCCTAAGGGTGGCGCATAACAATATTTTTCGCATGGGAAGCTAGGGTTTCAAGAGATCTTTATATGTCATATAATTAACCTTTAAATGATTGAATGGATGAAGAAGAACTCATACCATAGCCATCGGTTTGATGGTGCCTTGGAAGCAAAGGCGCAAATGAACCTTCTCCAAAGTTGACGCACACAAGAAGATCGATGCGCTCACTCCTTTGAATCCTTTGTGCTAGCAAAGCCTTTCAAAGGGTCTTTGTCGAATGAAAGGGATGGAGATGTTGATCACTCTTGGCCGAATCCTCCTCCTCAGTAGCTTCAAGCGCCGCCACACACAAAAGTGTCGAGAGAGAGAAGTCACGATAGGGAGACTAGCGAGAATAGGATTATCCCTATTCGAACATGAGAGATCTCCAAGTGGAGATCATGGTTTCTAAAAATACAAACCACAATTCGCTCACACGTTCACGCCATCTCCTTTTGAACCATGTGCTCATATAATGAGCCGGTTCAATTTGGTTCGGTTTAAGAACCAATCAAGCCAAGCGATCCAGTCTAGATCTTAATTAAACCCTAAGGCTTCAGATCTAACCGTTCATCTCTTGATGCTCCTGATCTCACCGATCTAGCATCCAATCTCTCAATCGAAGCTTACCGATCTCAAGCCCTAATCAATCAAACATGATCAGACCAGATCTCACTTACAATCAGAGATTAAATCCCTTTAAACTGAACCCAAATAATTCAGTCCACACGATCTGACTTAAGTAAGCCATATCATCAATTTGTGCGACCCTAAGGGTTTCCTTTAAACGTCGGTAACGATAACTCACGTTATCACGATCAGTGAGGGGTATCTAGCAACACATCACTGTCTCCCGATATAAAGGAAAGAGTCTTCCAAGACTACACCCAAACCACAGCACAAGTGTGAATCCAATTCACAAGGCATGCATACTTCCTTTGCCACTGGATGTTCTTATTGGACAAGCGTGTCAAGCTTGTAGCTCCAATCTGATGAGCATGATTAGATCAGATGAACATAGTCATCTGGGTATGGCCATACACTTTCTCAATCATCTCATCCAGGGGGGCCCCTTTAGAACATCACACTCCAAACAAGGAGACGGCAATCCTATATCTATCACTAGTGTCCTAACCTGACTCAAGCTCACCATCCAAGATAGTCTATAATCATTATGTTTCAAATGATATTGAACTACCTCAAAACAATGACAATCATCATTTAGAAAACACAAGTGATCTCAAGTCAGAGGAAATGTGCCACTTGTCGCATTCAAGGATTATTCACATTGTGACAAGCAATTGAATATCCTAGTAGGGTCTGTCCAGTACATCCAATGTACCCATGAGTCTACATCTTATTCCATGCTCGAAGCATCCTATAAGATTAGAGCACATATTAGTCTCAATCATATCAAGGCTGTCTCATGTTCACCAAGATATCTTGACTAAGGACATAACTGCATGTCAGCCTAGCTGAACAGCTTTGAGACATTATTCAGAAGTACACTTATTGCAGCAGACAATGTAACAAACTGAATAACAACCATGCCGTTATAAACATAAGAGTTTATTGCATGATACTGATACAATCCCAAGGCCTCAAACATTAGCCTTAAGGGCATACCCCAACAAAGGGAACATGTATACTGAGTGAATTGGATTCACACTTGTGCTATGGTTTGGGAGTAGTCTTGGAAGACTCTTTCCTTCGTATCGGGAGACAGTGATGTGTTGCTAGATACCCCTCTCTGATCGTGATAACATATGTTATTGTTACCGACATTGAAAGAAACCCTTAGGGTCGCACAATTTGATGATGTGGCTTACTTATGTCAGATCGTGTGGACTGAATTGTTCTAGTTCAGTTTAAAGCAATTTAAACTCTGATCGGAAGTGAGATCTAGTCTGATCATGTTTGATTGATTAGGGCATGTGATCGGTAAGCTTCGATCGGGAGAATTGATGCTTGATCGAAGAGATCAAGAGGGTCAAGAGATGTGTGGTTAGATCTTGAGCCATTTGGTTCAAAGAGATCATAACCAGAGCTGGTTCGATTTGGTCCTTGAACCAAATGGAATTGAACCGGTTCACTTAGTGAACGCATGGTTCAATTAAGAGACAAGTTTCGGTTGGTTCAATCGATGGCTTCATGGGGAGTTAAGTGCTTACTATTTTTGGAAGGCGTTTTTCTTTTTGGAAAAACCTCCCACGTTTTCGAACGTAAGAACGCCGCTCGCCCCTTGTTCTCTTGCTCTCGTCTTTGGTTTGTCTTCACGCCAAGAGAGGGAGTTCGCCCAGCAAAGAGAGAGACATCTCTTCACACGACAAAAGAAACCTTGGTGACTTGCTAGCACAAGGAGCGCAAGGAAGGAGGCCTGTCTCATCCTATGTGTGATTCCTTTGGAGAAGAGGCATTCGCCCCTTTCTTCTTCCAAGCCGCCTCTCATGGCCATGGTAACATCCTCACTTGTTCTATACAAGTTGTTAAAAGTTGATCATATGTTTAAGTCATTTGATTTTGGACCTAGTAAAGCAAGAAAAACTTTTATATGCGTATGTTGAAAGGTCCCCACAAGGGGGGGCGAAACCCCTAAGTATGGCGCATATTAAAATTTTAAGCAGCGGAAGAGGGTTTCTTGATATCGGTTTCATGAGATATGATCAACCATAATAACCCGATTGCAAATAGAGAAGGGTTCATACCGTAGCCATTTCAAGATGGCGCCTTGGAAGAAAAAGTTGCAAGCGCCTCTTCTCCAAAGTCTCGCACACAAGATGAACAATGTGCTTCTTCCTTGGTGCTCCTTGTGCTAGCAAGGTTCCAAGGTTGTCTTGCCGAATGGAAAGGAAAAGATGAGATGATGTTCTCTTGGCCGAAACCTCCTCAACCTTCAAGGCGTCGCCACACACGGGAGTCGAGAGGAATGAGAGCGAGAGGCGAGAATAGAGAGCACTCTATTCGAACGTGAGTGACTCCAATTGGAGATCATGGTTACTAAAAATAGCAACCACTCACCGCTCCAACGTTCACGCCAAGTGAACATGTCGCCACACCTTGAACCATGCGCTCATTTCATGAGCCGGTTCAATTTGGTTTGGTTTAAAACCAATCAAGCCAAGTAATCAAGTCCAGATCTCAAATAAACCCTAAGGCTCCAGATCTGACCGTTCATCTCTTGATGCTCTTGATCTCACCGATCTAGCATCTATTCTCTCGATCGAAGCTTACCGATCTCAAGCCCTAATCAATCAAACATGATCAGACTAGATCTCACTTACAATCAGAGACTAAATCCCTTTAAACTGAACCTAAACAATTCAGTCCACACGATCTGACTTAAGTAAGCCATATCATCAAATTGTGCGACCCTGAGGGTTTCCTTTAAATGTCGGTAACGATAACTCACGTTATCACGATCAGTGAGGGGTATCTAGCAACACATCACTGTCTCCCGATATAAAAGAAATGAGTCTTCCAAGACTACACCCAAAAACAGCACAAGTGTGAATCAACTTCACTAGGCATGCATACTTCCTTTGCCACTGGATGTTCTTATTGGACAAGTGTGTCAATCTTGTAGCTCCAATATGATGAGCATGATTAGATCAGATGAACACTGTCATCTGGGTATGGCCATACACTTTCTCAATCATCTCATCCAGGGGGCCCCTTTAGAACATCACACTCCTTAAACAAGGAGACGGCAATCCTATGTCTATCACTAGTGCCCTAACCTGACTCAAGCTCATTATCCAAGATAGTCTATAATCATTATGTTTCAAATGATATTGAACTACCTCAAAACAATGACAATCATCATTTAGAAAACACAAGTGATCTCAAGTCAGAGGAAATGTGCCACTTGTCATATACAAGGATTATTCACATTGTGATAAACAATTGAATATCCTAGTAGGGTCTGTCCAGCACATCCAATGTACCCATGAGTCTACATCTTATTCCATGCTCGAAGCATCCTATAAGACTAGAACACATATTAGTCTTAACCATATCAAGGCTGTCTCATGTTCACCAAGATACATCGACTAAGGACTTAACTGCATGTCAGCCCAGCTGAACAGCTTTGAGACATTATTCAGAAGAACATATATTGCAGCAGACAATGTAGCTAACTGAATAATAACCATGCCTTTATAAACATAAATGTTTATTACATGATACTGTTACAATCCCAAGGCCTCAAACATTAGGCTTAAGGGCATACCCCAACAATCTCCCACTTGCACTTAATCTAATGGTTGAGAAATCTCAAACCCATATTATTACAGTGCTTCTCATGCTTCTGCTGCGCCAGAGGCTTGGTAAGCGGGTCTGCCAGATTGTCATCTGTATGAACCTTGCAGACTTTGATCTCGCCACGATCTATGATCTCCCTGATCAAATGAAACCGTCTCTGTATGTGCTTGGACTTCTGGTGCGACCGTGGTTCCTTTGCTTGTGCGATTGCTCCAGTGTTATCACAGAAGATAACCAAAGGATCTGCACTCGAAGGAACAACACCAAGTTCTCTCACGAACTTACGAATCCACACTGCCTCCTTGGATGCTTCCGAGGCTGCAACATACTCGGCTTCTGTTGTGGAATCAGCAACAGTTGACTGTTTGAAACTCTTCCACACCACTGCTCCTCCATTCAAGCTAAAAACATAGCCTGATTGCGATCGGAAATCATCCTGGTCAGACTGGAACGAAGCGTCAGTATATCCTTCAATACTGAGTTCTTCCTGACCACCATATATCAAGAACATATCTTTGGTCCTCCGCAGATATTTTAAGATGTTCTTGACTGCAATCCAGTGTGCCTGACCTGGATTACTTTGGAAACGACTGGTCACGCTTAACCCGTAAGCGACGTCTGGGCGAGTACACAACATCGCATACATAATGGATGCAATAGCCGAAGCAGAAGGCGTATTGTCCATTTCATCTTTCTCAGTCTGTGTTTGTGGACACTGACTCTTCGAAAGATTCAGACCATGTCTGACTGGAAGATATCCTCGTTTAGAATTCTCTAAATGAAATCTCTCCAGGACTTTTTCGATGTAAGTACTCTGGCACAACCCGAGAAGCCTCTTAGATCTATCCCTATAGATCTTCACACCTAATACATAGGCTGCTTCTCCTAGATCTTTCATCTGGAAACATTTCTTTAACCATGCTTTATTAGCATGCATTTCAGGAATGTCATTTCCAATGATCAAGATGTCATCGACGTAGAGGACTAGGAAAGTAATTACGCTCCCACTAAACCTCTTATACACACACGGGTCATCCTCGTTCTTGATGAAACCAAATTCAGTGACTGATTCATCAAAACGAATATTCCAGCTTCTTGATGCTTGCTTAAGTCCATAAATGGACTTCTTTAACTTGCATATCTTATGACGATCTGATGGATTAGTGAAACCCTCAGGTTGTGTCATATACACATCCTCATCCAGATTTCCATTAAGGAAAGCTGTTTTCACATCCATCTGCCAGATCTCATAATCATAATATGCCGCTATCGCGAAAAGAATCCGAATAGACTTAAACATGGCTACAGGTGAGAAAGTTTCATCATAATCTATCCCGTAGATTTGTTTGAAACCTTTCGCAACTAGCCTGCCTTTATAGGTAACTACGTTACCATCCATGTCAATCTTCTTCTTGAAGATCCATTTACAGCCTATAGGGATTACTCCCGGAGGCAGATCAACCAAATCCCAGACTTGGTTATCTGACATGGAGTCCATCTCGGCGCGCATAGCTTCAAGCCATCTCGCTGACTCTGGTCCACTGACCGCATCCGCATAAGTGAGGGGTTCATCATTATCAATGATGTAGACTCCGTCATAACGCTCAGGTTGTCGACGGATCCTTCCCGATCTTCGCGGTTCCCGTGATATCTGAGCCTCAGGTTGTTCAATAACCTGATCTACTGGCTCAGGCTCATCCAACTCTGCTTGAGCACTTTGTCCTTCCTCTGGATTCTCATCCAGCTTTATTTCTCTCCCACTGGCCTCTTGCAGAAGAAACTCCTTCTCAAGAAATATGGCCGTCCGAGCAACAAATACCTTGTTCTCTTTGGGATCGTAGAAATAATAACCCTTAGTCTCCTTAGGGTAACCGACAAAGATACATTTGTCAGATCTGCTCTCTAGTTTCCCAGAGGCGAGCTTTTTGACATAAGCCTCGCAACCCCAGATCCTGATAAATGTCAAGCTTGGCTGTTTCCCATACCATAATTCATATGGCGTCTTTGAAACTGCCTTGGATGGCACTCGGTTTAGTACCTTTGCAGCTGTTTCCAGTGCAAAACCCCAAAAGGAGTATGGAAGAGTAGCCTGACTCATCATAGAACGAACCATATCAAGTAACGTTCTGTTTCTCCTCTCGGACACACCATTCCATTGCGGTGTTCCTGGCGGAGTGAGCTGTGAGATAATCCCACACTCCTTCAGATAGTCAGTGTTGGGGTATGCCCTTAAGGCTAATGTTTGAGGCCTATGGGAATGTATTTGTATCATGTAATAAACTGTTATGTTTATAAAGGCATGGTTGTTATTCAGTTAGCTACATTGTCTGCTGCAATATATGTTCTTCTGAATAATGTCTCAAAGCTGTTCAGCTCGGCTGACATGCTATTATGTCCTTAGTCGATATATCTTGGTGAACATGAGACAGCCTTGATATGATTGAGACTAATATGTGTTCTAATCTTATAGGATGCTTCGAGCATGGAATAAGATGTAGACTCATGGGTACATTGGATGTACTGGACAGACCCTACTAGGATGTTCAATTGTTTATCACAATGTGAATATTCCTTGATTAAGACAAGTGGCACATTTCCTCTGACTTGAGATCACTTGTGTTTTCTGAATGATGATTGTCATTGTTTTGAGATGGTTCAATATCATTTGAAACATAATGATTATAGACTATCTTGGATGGTGAGCTTGAGTCAGGTTAGAGCACTAGTGATAGACATAGGATTGCCGTCTCCTTGTTTAAGGAGTGTGATGTTCTAAAGGGGCCCCCTGGATGAGATGATTGAGAAAGTGTATGGCCATACCCAGGTGACAGTGTTCATCTGTTCTAATCATGCTCATCATATTGGAGTTACAAGCTTGACAGGCTTGTCCAATAAGAACATCCAGTGGCAAAGGAAATATGTATGCTTTGTGATTTGATTCACACTTGTGCTGTTTTTGGGTGTAGTCTTGGAAGACTCATTTCTTTATATCGGGAGATAGTGATGTGTTGCTAGATACCCCTCACTGATCGTGATAATGAGAATTATCGTTACCGACATTTAAAGGAAACCCTTAGGGTCGCACAATTTGATGATATGGCTTACTTAAGTCAGATCGTGTGGACTGAATTGTTTGGGTTCAGTTTAAAGGGAATTAGTCTCTGATTGTAAGTGAGATCTGGTCTGATCATGTTTGATTGATTAGGGCTTAAGATCGGTAAGCTTCGATCGAGAGAATAGATGCCAGATCGGTCAGATCAGGGGCATCGAGGAGATCGACGGTTAGATCGGGAACCTTAGGGTTTATTTAAGATCTAGACTAGATCATTGGCTTGATTGGTTCTTAAACTGAACCAAAGTGAACCGGCTCACTTGATGAGCGCATGGTTCAAGGGGAGAGGAGTTGGCGACAAGTTCACTTGGCGTGAACGTTGGGGTGGGGAGTGGTTACTATTTTTAGTAACCATGATCTCCACTTGGTGGGTGCTCTCGTCCGAATAGAGTATTCTCTATTTTCGCCACTTCAACTGATTTTTCCTCTCGCCCATATTCCTCTCGAGATTATTGTGTGAGTGTGGCGACGCTTGACGCTTGACGCTTGAGGAGGATTCGGCCAAGAAAGATTGACATCTCATTTTCCCTTCACTCGTCAAAGGACCTCTTGGAACCTTGCTAGCACAAGGAGCACCAAGAGAGATAGCGACATCATCTTGTGTGTGACGACAAGGAGAAGATCTCGTTTGATCTTTGCTTCCAAGCCGCCATCAAGAAATGGCAATGGTATGGATCGAATCACCTCTTATGCATTCGGGTTTTCTTTAAGTTGATTATATAAGGTGCATGCGATTCTTAGAGACCCTATCCGCTGCTTGAAATCTGAATATGCGCCATGCTGGGTTTCGCCCCCCTCTAGAAAGGGGTTCCAACAACTGGTATCAGAGCAGTTTTCTATGCATCTTTGTATGATTGCTTAAGCTTATGTGATCCATGTTTGCGTGTACAAGCTTAGATCTAGTTAACATGCGTTTTTTCTTTAAGTTTTTGTACATGCGAAACTTGAAGTATGTTATCATTGGCGCATGTTGTTCTTGGCGCATGCTTAGTGTTTTTCTTAAAAACCCTAATTAACATGCGCGACTCACTCTAGATCTAAGGCTCTACTATAAACCCTTAAACGGGTTATTAGGGTTGAAGTCACCCCTAGTTTAGATCCAACAGTCTGATCAGACTATCTGACAGCCTGAATGGGTCGACCAGATAGCACCTTGGCGCAAGCCTATGGTGGCTATAGGTCGACTGCAGACAGGTGTGTAGCGAAGTCTGATTGAGACGATTAATGAACGCACCTGAGTTAGGCCCGGGGTCACGCCCGCTTGCCAGACCTCAGTGTGGTCGTTCAGCCCTGACGCATGCATGGTTGACCTTATGGTCGACTCAAGTCAGTTAGGACTTGGTGCATGCAAGGGCAGTGGATCTGACTAGGTTGGATGAGTGGATCCCTAGTAATGGATCGTTGTAAGGTTGTAGGGCAAATAAGGAAAAATTAAAATTGATCCCAAGGGGTTTTCGAAAATTTTAATTTTTATGATGGATCACTTGATTGCTGATTGGATGCATGTGTTTGTCTATTTAGTCTTATGTGGGCTGCCCATGTTAAATCTGTGCTGTGCTGGGGCCTGCGTGCCTGGATTTAAAAATTGTAAATTAATTATTGTGATCTGCGCATCACATTGTTTTAATTTATAAAATGTAAGTGACCTGCGTGTCACTCTTGTCTAGATAGTTAAATTTGTAATTTAATTTGACAAGAGCACAGTGCACACTTGGCAGAGGCGCATGCAGCAAGTGGCTGGACCAGGTGGGAGGTCTAGGGTTCGACCCTAGGACCTGGCGCATATTCCTGGTGGGCGCACCTGTGCTGCAGATGGCGCTTGGGCCCAGGTTTGGGCCAGATGAGCAGCAAAAGACCCATGAAGAGCAAATGAAGACTTAAGTTAGGTTAAGGTCTTCTAGGGCTATGGGCTTTTACCACATAAGATACATGCTTTCTTTTATTGTATAATATTAGAATTGCATGTTTAAGTTTATCTTCTGCTATCACCATAGGAATTGCATGATAGTGAAGAAGATAAAAGACCGTTAAAATCCAACGCTAAAATATCAAGCTCGTAAGCCTTCTGACGCGAAACCTCACTGTTCTGATTATCGTTGGAGCCGTGTTGTACCCACTCAGTGGGCACGTCCATCTATCTTCAGACGGTGCGGGATTACACCTGCGTGTTACAGAGTAGGGATTTATCCCTTCTCGTTGCTCAGCATAGCACGTGGTGGTCCAGGGAGTAGGTCGGGTCAGCTTGACCGTGTAGGCTACATATGTGGCGCATATGGTAGCACATGGAGGCAGCCATCAGTGGGATCAGAGACTGTGTTGTACCAACTCAGTTGGCACAGTCTGCTGGATTGCCCAGATGAAGGGGAATCGCACGGGTTGGCGATTGGCTGGGATGCCTACCAGAAACTAGTGCTTGTACTCTCTGTGCATCTTATCTCGCCTGAGCGGGACGCGGAGACCAAGTATGAAATCTGGATCCCATCTCACTAAAAGAGTGCTACTCTTTCGGGCTGTTTTGCTGGATTTTTCAGCCAGATAAAATAGTGAGAAAAAGAATCTTTCTTAAGTCCTGATCGATTCTTATACATTGATACTGACCTTGCTGTTCTTGCATTGTTGTAGATACCTGCAGCAACGAACACCATGAACTTCAATGTGCGATCCCTACTGGAAAGGGAGAAGTTTGCTGGGCCGAACTTCTCTGACTGGTTTGGACACCTTAAGATCATTCTTAAGGCAGAGAGGAAACTGTATGTCCTCGAGACGGCGATACCGCCGCAGCCCGCTCCGAACGCCGCAAGGGCGGTTCGGGAAGCCTATGAAAAGCACGTCAATGATAGCATTGATGTCGCTTGCCTGATGCTAGCGTCTATGACGCCACCGCTGCAGCGTCAGCATGAGGACATGTCGGCTATAGACATGATTACAAACCTCAAGATGTTGTATGCTGCACAGGCGAGGACAGAACGCTATAATCTGACAAAGCTCTTCTTTCAGAGCAAACTGGCTGAAGGGAGCCCAGTGGGAGCTCACGTGCTCAAGATGATTGGGCACAAGGAGGCTCTAGAGAAACTGGGGCATACCATTAACCAGGAGCTTGCTGTGGACATTATTCTGCAGTCTCTCCCGCCTTCATTCGACGCGTTCATTATTAATTTTAATATGAACAAAATCGATTGTACTCCGGCAGAGCTGCTGAATATGCTCTTGACCACTGAGGAAACTCTGAAGGGTAAGCCTTCAACCTCTGTCTTAATGGTTCCTTCCAGGAACAAGAAGAAGGGGAAGAAGGGCAAGGCCCCAGTCAAGAACTACAGCAAGGCTCTGAAGCAAAAGGTCAAGCGGTCCAAGGAATACAGGTGTTTCCACTGTGGCCAGCTGGGTCACTGGAAAAAGGACTGCAAAGCGCTCCAAGGAGATAAGAGGGGAAGCTTCGCTTCTGGCTCAGGTATATTCGT
This sequence comes from Costus lasius, assembly GCA_027563935.2. Classification (NCBI taxonomy): domain Eukaryota; kingdom Viridiplantae; phylum Streptophyta; class Magnoliopsida; order Zingiberales; family Costaceae; genus Costus; species Costus lasius. The sequence goes on along the minus strand of CM050454.1, from coordinate 54,108,336 downwards.
GACTGAGGTCATGTTTTCTTCTTCTATATCATGGGTGTTGGACACTGCATGTGGAGTTCACATTTGTTCAAATGTACAGGAACTCAAGAGAAGAAGGCAGGTGGGACAGCATGAGGTGGACCTACGAGTTGGAAACGGGGCACGGGTTGCTGCTGTTGCTGTAGGAGACTACTTCATTCCTTTACCATCTGGCATTGTATTGGAACTAGACAATTGTTATTTTGTTCCCAGTATAACTAAAAATATTATCTCCATTCCTGCTCTTGTCAGGAAGGGGTTTTCCTTTGAATGCAATATTTCAAAGTGTATTTTGTCTTATGATAATATTGTTTATGCAACTGGTTCAATTAACAATGGGTTATTCATGTTGGACATGGAAAGTTCTATACAAAATGTTGATATTAAGAAAGCCAAGTATGCTGATGACAGCACCTTGCTGTGGCATAGTCGTTTAGGCCATATAAACGAGAAACGCATTAAGCGGTTGCATGATCATGGACTGCTGGGATCATTCTCCTATAAGGAGATTGATACATGCAAAGCTTGTTTGATGGGTAAAATGACGAAGTCACCTTTTTCTCACAAAGGTCAAAGGGCTTCAGGTTTACTTGACCTTATACACAGTGATGTGTGTGGGCCATTTAGTAAACATGCCAGAGGTGGCTATCAGTACTTCATTACCTTTACTGATGATTTCAGTAGATACGGGTATGTCTATCTGATGAGACATAAAAGTGAATCTTTTGACAAGTTCAAAGAGTTCAAGAATGAAGTACAAAATCAGCTAGGCCGAAATATCAAGGCACTTCGCTCAGATCGAGGTGGTGAATACCTAAGTCATACGTTTACTGACTATCTAAAGGAGTGTGGGATTATCTCACAGCTCACTCCGCCAGGAACACCGCAATGGAATGGTGTGTCCGAGAGGAGAAATAGAACGCTACTTGATATGGTTCGTTCTATGATGAGTCAGGCTACTCTTCCATACTCCTTTTGGGGTTTTGCGCTGGAAACAGCTGCAAAGGTACTAAACCGAGTGCCATCCAAAGCAGTTTCTAAAACTCCATATGAGTTATGGTATGGGAAACAGCCAAGCTTGACATTTATCAGGATCTGGGGCTGCGAGGCTTATGTCAAAAAGCTCGCCTCTGGGAAACTAGAGAGCAGATCTGACAAATGTATCTTTGTCGGTTACCCTAAGGAAACTAAGGGTTATTATTTCTACGATCCCAAAGAGAACAAGGTTTTTGTTGCTCGGACGGCCATATTTCTTGAGAAGGAGTTTCTTCTGCAAGAGGCCAGTGGGAGAGAAATAAAACTGGATGAGAATCCAGAGGAAGGACAAAGTGATCAAGCACAGTTGGATGAGCCTGAGCCGGTAGAACAGGTTATTGAACAACCTGAGGCTCAAATATCACGGGAACCGCGAAGATCGGGTAGGATCCGTCGACAGCCTGAGCGCTATGACGGAGTCTACATCATTGACAATGATGAACCCCTCACTTATGCGGATGCGGTCAGTGGACCGGAGTCAGCGAGATGGCTTGAGGCTATGCGCGCCGAGATGGACTCCATGTCAGATAACCAAGTCTGGGATTTGGTTGATCCGCCTTCGGGAGTTATCCCTATAGGCTGTGAATGGATCTTCAAGAAGAAGATTGACATGGATGGTAACGTGGTTACCTATAAAGGCAGGCTAGTTGCGAAAGGTTTCAAACAAATCTACGGGATAGATTATGATGAAACTTTCTCACCTGTAGCCATGTTTAAGTCTATTCGGATTCTTTTCGCGATAGCTGCATATTATGATTATGAGATTTGGCAGATGGATGTGAAAACAGCTTTCCTTAATGGAAATCTGGATGAGGATGTGTATATGACACAACCTGAGGGTTTCACTAATCCATCAGATCGTCATAAGATATGCAAGTTAAAGAAGTCCATTTATGGACTTAAGCAAGCATCTAGAAGCTGGAATATTCGTTTTGATGAATCAGTCACTGAATTTGGTTTCATCAAGAACGAGGATGACCCGTGTGTATATAAGAGGTTTAGTGGGAGCGTGATTACTTTCCTAGTCCTCTACGTCGATGACATCTTGATCATTGGAAATGACATTCCTGAAATGCATGCTGTTAAAGCATGGCTGAGGAAGTGTTTCCAGATGAAAGATCTAGGAGAAGCAGCCTATGTGTTAGGTGTGAAGATCTACAGGGATAGATCTAAGAGGCTTCTCGGGCTGTGCCAGAGTACTTACATCGATAAGGTCCTGGAGAGATTTCATTTAGAGAATTCTAAACGTGGATATCTTCCAATCAGACATGGTCTGAGTCTTTCGAAGAGTCAGTGTCCACAAACACAGACTGAGAAAGATGAAATGGACAATACGCCTTATGCTTCGGCTATTGGTTCCATTATGTATGCGATGTTGTGTACTCGCCCAGACGTCGCTTACGGGTTAAGCGTAACCAGTCGTTTCCAAAGTAATCCAGGTATAGCGCACTGGATTGCAGTCAAGAACATTTTAAAATATCTGCGGAGGACCAAAGATATGTTCTTGATATATGGTGGTCAGGAAGAACTCAGTATAGAGGGATATACTGACGCTTCGTTCCAGTCGGACCAGGATGATTTCCGATCGCAATCAGGCTATGTTTTTAGCTTGAATGGAGGTGCAGTGGTGTGGAAGAGTTTCAAACAGTCAACTGTTGCTGATTCCACAACAGAAGCCGAGTATGTTGCAGCCTCGGAAGCATCCAAGGAGGCAGTCTGGATTCGTAAGTTCGTGAGAGAACTTGGTGTTGTTCCTTCGAGTGTCGATCCTTTGGTTATCTTCTGTGATAACACTGGAGCAATCGCACAAGCAAAGGAACCACGGTCGCACCAGAAGTCCAAGCACATACTGAGACGGTTTCATTTGATCAGGGAGATCATAGATCGTGGCGAGATCAAAATCTGCAAGGTTCATACAGATGACAATCTGGCAGACCCGCTTACCAAGCCTCTGGCGCAGCAGAAGCATGAGAAGCACTGTAATAATATGGGTTTGAGATTTCTCAACCATTAGATTAAGTGCAAGTGGGAGATTGTTGGGGTATGCCCTTAAGGCTAATGTTTGAGGCCTATGGGAATGTATTTGTATCATGTAATAAACTGTTATGTTTATAAAGGCATGGTTGTTATTCAGTTAGCTACATTGTCTGCTGCAATATATGTTCTTCTGAATAATGTCTCAAAGCTGTTCAGCTCGGCTGACATGCTATTATGTCCTTAGTCGATATATCTTGGTGAACATGAGACAGCCTTGATATGATTGAGACTAATATGTGTTCTAATCTTATAGGATGCTTCGAGCATGGAATAAGATGTAGACTCATGGGTACATTGGATGTACTGGACAGACCCTACTAGGATGTTCAATTGTTTGTCACAATGTGAATATTCCTTGATTAAGACAAGTGGCACATTTCCTCTGACTTGAGATCACTTGTGTTTTCTGAATGATGATTGTCATTGTTTTGAGATGGTTCAATATCATTTGAAACATAATGATTATAGACTATCTTGGATGGTGAGCTTGAGTCAGGTTAGAGCACTAGTGATAGACATAGGATTGCCGTCTCCTTGTTTAAGGAGTGTGATGTTCTAAAGGGGCCCCCTGGATGAGATGATTGAGAAAGTGTATGGCCATACCCAGGTGACAGTGTTCATCTGTTCTAATCATGCTCATCATATTGGAGTTACAAGCTTGACAGGCTTGTCCAATAAGAACATCCAGTGGCAAAGGAAATATGTATGCTTTGTGATTTGATTCACACTTGTGCTGTTTTTGCAGGAACCCCTTTCTAGAGGGGGGCGAAACCCAGCATGGCGCATATTCAGATTTCAAGCAGCGGATAGGGTCTCTAAGAATCGCATGCACCTTATATAATCAACTTAAAGAAAACCCGAATGCATAAGAGGTGATTCGATCCATACCATTGCCATTTCTTGATGGCGGCTTGGAAGCAAAGATCAAACGAGATCTTCTCCTTGTCGTCACACACAAGATGATGTCGCTATCTCTCTTGGTGCTCCTTGTGCTAGCAAGGTTCCAAGAGGTCCTTTGACGAGTGAAGGGAAAATGAGATGTCAATCTTTCTTGGCCGAATCCTCCTCAAGCGTCAAGCGTCAAGCGTCAAGCGTCGCCACACTCACACAATAATCTCGAGAGGAATATGGGCGAGAGAAAAAATCAGTTGAAGTGGCGAAAATAGAGAATACTCTATTCGGACGAGAGCACCCACCAAGTGGAGATCATGGTTACTAAAAATAGTAACCACTCCTCACCCCAACGTTCACGCCAAGTGAACTTGTCGCCAACTCCTCTCCCCTTGAACCATGCGCTCATCAAGTGAGCCGGTTCACTTTGGTTCGGTTTAAGAACCAATCAAGCCAATGATCTAGTCTAGATCTTAAATAAACCCTAAGGTTCCCGATCTAACCGTCGATCTCCTCGATGCCCCTGATCTGACCGATCTGGCATCTATTCTCTCGATCGAAGCTTACCGATCTTAAGCCCTAATCAATCAAACATGATCAGACCAGATCTCACTTACAATCAGAGACTAATTCCCTTTAAACTGAACCCAAACAATTCAGTCCACACGATCTGACTTAAGTAAGCCATATCATCAAATTGTGCGACCCTAAGGGTTTCCTTTAAATGTCGGTAACGATAATTCTCATTATCACGATCAGTGAGGGGTATCTAGCAACACATCACTATCTCCCGATATAAAGAAATGAGTCTTCCAAGACTACACCCAAAAACAGCACAAGTGTGAATCAAATCACAAAGCATACATATTTCCTTTGCCACTGGATGTTCTTATTGGACAAGCCTGTCAAGCTTGTAACTCCAATATGATGAGCATGATTAGAACAGATGAACACTGTCACCTGGGTATGGCCATACACTTTCTCAATCATCTCATCCAGGGGGCCCCTTTAGAACATCACACTCCTTAAACAAGGAGACGGCAATCCTATGTCTATCACTAGTGCTCTAACCTGACTCAAGCTCACCATCCAAGATAATCTATAATCATTATGTTTCAAATGATATTGAACCATCTCAAAACAATGACAATCATCATTCAGAAAACACAAGTGATCTCAAGTCAGAGGAAATGTGCCACTTGTCTTAATCAAGGAATATTCACATTGTGACAAACAATTGAACATCCTAGTAGGGTCTGTCCAGTACATCCAATGTACCCATGAGTCTACATCTTATTCCATGCTCGAAGCATCCTATAAGATTAGAACACATATTAGTCTCAATCATATCAAGGCTGTCTCATGTTCACCAAGATATATCGACTAAGGACATAATAGCATGTCAGCCGAGCTGAACAGCTTTGAGACATTATTCAGAAGAACATATATTGCAGCAGACAATGTAGCTAACTGAATAACAACCATGCCTTTATAAACATAACAGTTTATTACATGATACAAATACATTCCCATAGGCCTCAAACATTAGCCTTAAGGGCATACCCCAACAATCTCCCACTTGCACTTAATCTAATGGTTGAGAAATCTCAAACCCATATTATTACAGTGCTTCTCATGCTTCTGCTGCGCCAGAGGCTTGGTAAGCGGGTCTGCCAGATTGTCATCTGTATGAACCTTGCAGATTTTGATCTCGCCACGATCTATGATCTCCCTGATCAAGTGAAACCGTCTCAGTATGTGCTTGGACTTCTGGTGCGACCGTGGTTCCTTTGCTTGTGCGATTGCTCCAGTGTTATCACAGAAGATAACCAAAGGATCGACACTCGAAGGAACAACACCAAGTTCTCTCACGAACTTACGAATCCAGACTGCCTCCTTGGATGCTTCCGAGGCTGCAACATACTCGGCTTCTGTTGTGGAATCAGCAACAGTTGACTGTTTGAAACTCTTCCACACCACTGCACCTCCATTCAAGCTAAAAACATAGCCTGATTGCGATCGGAAATCATCCTGGTCCGACTGGAATGAAGCGTCAGTATATCCCTCTATACTGAGTTCTTCCTGACCACCATATATCAAGAACATATCTTTGGTCCTCCGCAGATATTTTAAAATGTTCTTGACTGCAATCCAGTGCGCCATACCTGGATTACTTTGGAAACGACTGGTTACGCTTAACCCGTAAGCGACGTCTGGGCGAGTACACAACATCGCATACATAATGGAACCAATAGCCGAAGCATAAGGCGTATTGTCCATTTCATCTTTCTCAGTCTGTGTTTGTGGACACTGACTCTTCGAAAGACTCAGACCATGTCTGACTGGAAGATATCCACGTTTAGAATTCTCTAAATGAAATCTCTCCAGGACCTTATCGATGTAAGTACTCTGGCACAGCCCGAGAAGCCTCTTAGATCTATCCCTGTAGATCTTCACACCTAACACATAGGCTGCTTCTCCTAGATCTTTCATCTGGAAACACTTCCTCAGCCATGCTTTAACAGCATGCATTTCAGGAATGTCATTTCCAATGATCAAGATGTCATTGACGTAGAGGACTAGGAAAGTAATCACGCTCCCACTAAACCTCTTATATACACACGGGTCATCCTCGTTCTTGATGAAACCAAATTCTGTGACTGATTCATCAAAACGAATATTCCAGCTTCTAGATGCTTGCTTAAGTCCATAAATGGACTTCTTTAACTTGCATATCTTATGACGATCTGATGGATTAGTGAAACCCTCAGGTTGTGTCATATACACATCCTCATCCAGATTTCCATTAAGGAAAGCTGTTTTCACATCCATCTGCCAAATCTCATAATCATAATATGCAGCTATCGCGAAAAGAATCCGAATAGACTTAAACATGGCTACAGGTGAGAAAGTTTCATCATAATCTATCCCGTAGAATTGTTTGAAACCTTTCGCAACTAGCCTGCCTTTATAGGTAACCACGTTACCATCCATGTCAATCTTCTTCTTGAAGATCCATTTACAGCCTATAGGGATAACTCCCGAAGGCGGATCAACCAAATCCCAGACTTGGTTATCTGACATGGAGTCCATCTCGGCGCGCATAGCCTCAAGCCATCTCGCTGACTCCGGTCCACTGACCGCATCCGCATAAGTGAGGGGTTCATCATTGTCAATGATGTAGACTCCGTCATAGCGCTCAGGCTGTCGACGGATCCTACCCGATCTTCGCGGTTCCCGTGATATTTGAGCCTCAGGTTGTTCAATAACCTGTTCTACCGGCTCAGGCTCATCCAACTGTGCTTGATCACTTTGTCCTTCCTCTGGATTCTCATCCAGTTTTATTTCTCTCCCACTGGCCTCTTGCAGAAGAAACTCCTTCTCAAGAAATATGGCCGTCCGAGCAACAAAAACCTTGTTCTCTTTGGGATCGTAGAAATAATAACCCTTAGTTTCCTTAGGGTAACCGACAAAGATACATTTGTCAGATCTGCTCTCTAGTTTCCCAGAGGCGAGCCTTTTGACATAAGCCTCGCAGCCCCAGATCCTGATAAATGTCAAGCTTGGCTGTTTCCCATACCATAACTCATATGGAGTTTTAGAAACTGCTTTGGATGGCACTCGGTTTAGTACCTTTGCAGCTGTTTCCAGCGCAAAACCCCAAAAGGAGTATGGAAGAGTAGCCTGACTCATCATAGAACGAACCATATCAAGTAGCGTTCTATTTCTCCTCTCGGACACACCATTCCATTGCGGTGTTCCTGGCGGAGTGAGCTGTGAGATAATCCCACACTCCTTTAGATAGTCAGTAAACGTATGACTTAGGTATTCACCACCTCGATCTGAGCGAAGTGCCTTGATATTTCGGCCTAGCTGATTTTGTACTTCATTCTTGAACTCTTTAAACCTGTCAAAAGATTCACTTTTATGTCTCATCAGATAGACATACCCGTATCTACTGAAATCATCAGTAAAGGTAATGAAGTACTGATAGCCACCTCTGGCATGTTTACTAAATGGCCCACACACATCACTGTGTATAAGGTCAAGTAAACCTGAAGCCCTTTGACCTTTGTGAGGAAAAGGTGACTTCGTCATTTTACCCATCAAACAAGCTTTGCATGTATCAATCTCCTTATAGGAGAATGATCCCAGCAGTCCATGATCATGCAACCGCTTAATGCGTTTCTCGTTTATATGGCCTAAACGACTATGCCACAGCAAGGTGCTGTCATCAGCATACTTGGCTTTCTTAATATCAACATTTTGTATAGAACTTTCCATGTCCAACATGAATAACCCATTGTTAATTGAACCAGTTGCATAAACAATATTATCATAAGACAAAATACACTTTGAAATATTGCATTCAAAGGAAAACCCCTTCCTGACAAGAGCAGGAATGGAGATAATATTTTTAGTTATACTGGGAACAAAATAACAATTGTCTAGTTCCAATACAATGCCAGATGGTAAAGGAATGAAGTAGTCTCCTACAGCAACAGCAGCAACCCGTGCCCCGTTTCCAACTCGTAGGTCCACCTCATGCTGTCCCACCTGCCTTCTTCTCTTGAGTTCCTGTACATTTGAACAAATGTGAACTCCACATGCAGTGTCCAACACCCATGATATAGAAGAAGAAAACATGACCTCAGTCACGAATATACCTGAGCCAGAAGCGAAGCTTCCCCTCTTATCTCCTTGGAGCGCTTTGCAGTCCTTTTTCCAGTGACCCAGCTGGCCACAGTGGAAACACCTGTATTCCTTGGACCGCTTGACCTTTTGCTTCAGAGCCTTGCTGTAGTTCTTGACTGGGGCCTTGCCCTTCTTCCCCTTCTTCTTGTTCCTGGAAGGAACCATTAAGACAGAGGTTGAAGGCTTACCCTTCAGAGTTTCCTCAGTGGTCAAGAGCATATTCAGCAGCTCTGCCGGAGTACAATCGATTTTGTTCATATTAAAATTAATAATGAACGCGTCGAATGAAGGCGGGAGAGACTGCAGAATAATGTCCACAGCAAGCTCCTGGTTAATGGTATGCCCCAGTTTCTCTAGAGCCTCCTTGTGCCCAATCATCTTGAGCACGTGAGCTCCCACTGGGCTCCCTTCAGCCAGTTTGCTCTGAAAGAAGAGCTTTGTCAGATTATAGCGTTATGTCCTCGCCTGTGCAGCATACAACATCTTGAGGTTTGTAATCATGTCTATAGCCGACATGTCCTCATGCTGACGCTGCAGCGGTGGCGTCATAGACGCTAGCATCAGGCAAGCGACATCAATGCTATCATTGACGTGCTTTTCATAGGCTTCCCGAACCGCCCTTGCGGCGTTCGGAGCGGGCTGCGGCGGTATCGCCGTCTCGAGGACATACAGTTTCCTCTCTGCCTTAAGAATGATCTTAAGGTGTCCAAACCAGTCAGAGAAGTTCGGCCCAGCAAACTTCTCCCTTTCCAGTAGGGATCGCACATTGAAGTTCATGGTGTTCGTTGCTGCAGGTATCTACAACAATGCAAGAACAGCAAGGTCAGTATCAATGTATAAGAATCGATCAGGACTTAAGAAAGATTCTTTTTCTCACTATTTTATCTGGCTGAAAAATCCAGCAAAACAGCCCGAAAGAGTAGCACTCTTTTAGTGAGATGGGATCCAGATTTCATACTTGGTCTCCGCGTCCCGCTCAGGCGAGATAAGATGCACAGAGAGTACAAGCACTAGTTTCTGGTAGGCATCCCAGCCAATCGCCAACCCGTGCGATTCCCCTTCATCTGGGCAATCCAGCAGACTGTGCCAACTGAGTTGGTACTACACAGTCTCTGATCCCACAGATGGCTGCCTCCATGTGCTACCATATGCGCCACATATGTAGCCTACACGGTCAAGCTGACCCGACCTACTCCCTGGACCACCACGTGCTATGCTGAGCAACGAGAAGGGATAAATCCCTACTCTGTAACACGCAGGTGTAATCCCGCACCGTCTGAAGATAGATGGACGTGCCCACTGAGTGGGTACAACACGGCTCCAACGATAATCAGAACAGTGAGGTTTCGCGTCAGAAGGCTTACGAGCTTGATATTTTAGCGTTGGATTTTAACGGTCTTTTATCTTCTTCACTATCATGCAATTCCTATGGTGATAGCAGAAGATAAACTTAAACATGCAATTCTAATATTATACAATAAAAGAAAGCATGTATCTTATGTGGTAAAAGCCCATAGCCCTAGAAGACCTTAACCTAACTTAAGTCTTCATTTGCTCTTCATGGGTCTTTTGCTGCTCATCTGGCCCAAACCTGGGCCCAAGTGCCATCTGCAGCACAGGTGCGCCCACCAGGAATATGCGCCAGGTCCTAGGGTTGAACCCTAGACCTCCCACCTGGTCCAGCCACTTGCTGCATGCGCCTCTGCCAAGTGTGCACTGTGCTCTTGTCAAATTAAATTACAAATTTAACTATCTAGACAAGAGTGACACGCAGGTCACTTACATTTTATAAATTAAAACAATGTGATGCGCAGATCACAATAATTAATTTACAATTTTTAAATCCAGGCACGCAGGCCCCAGCACAGCATAGATTTAACATGGGCAGCCCACATAAGACTAAATAGACAAACACATGCATCCAATCAGCAATCAAGTGATCCATCATAAAAATTAAAATTTTCGAAAACCCCTTGGGATCAATTTTAATTTTTCCTTATTTGCCCTACAACCTTACAACGATCCATTACTAGGGATCCACTCATCCAACCTAGTCAGATCCACTGCCCTTGCATGCACCAAGTCCTAACTGACTTGAGTCGACCATAAGGTCAACCATGCATGCGTCAGGGCTGAACGACCACACTGAGGTCTGGCAAGCGGGCGTGACCCCGGGCCTAACTCAGGTGCGTTCATTAATCGTCTCAATCAGACTTCGCTACACACCTGTCTGCAGTCGACCTATAGCCACCATAGGCTTGCGCCAAGGTGCTATCTGGTCGACCCATTCAGGCTGTCAGATAGTCTGATCAGACTGTTGGATCTAAACTAGGGGTGACTTCAACCCTAATAACCCGTTTAAGGGTTTATAGTAGAGCCTTAGATCTAGAGTGAGTCGCGCATGTTAATTAGGGTTTTTAAGAAAAACACTAAGCATGCGCCAAGAACAACATGCGCCAATGATAACATACTTCAAGTTTCGCATGTACAAAAACTTAAAGAAAAAACGCATGTTAACTAGATCTAAGCTTGTACACGCAAACATGGATCACATAAGCTTAAGCAATCATACAAAGATGCATAGAAAACTGCTCTGATACCAGTTGCAGGAACCCCTTTCTAGAGGGGGGCGAAACCCAGCATGGCGCATATTCAGATTTCAAGCAGCGGATAGGGTCTCTAAGAATCGCATGCACCTTATATAATCAACTTAAAGAAAACCCGAATGCATAAGAGGTGATTCGATCCATACCATTGCCATTTCTTGATGGCGGCTTGGAAGCAAAGATCAAACGAGATCTTCTCCTTGTCGTCACACACAAGATGATGTCGCTATCTCTCTTGGTGCTCCTTGTGCTAGCAAGGTTCCAAGAGGTCCTTTGACGAGTGAAGGGAAAATGAGATGTCAATCTTTCTTGGCCGAATCCTCCTCAAGCGTCAAGCGTCAAGCGTCAAGCGTCGCCACACTCACACAATAATCTCGAGAGGAATATGGGCGAGAGAAAAAATCAGTTGAAGTGGCGAAAATAGAGAATACTCTATTCGGACGAGAGCACCCACCAAGTGGAGATCATGGTTACTAAAAATAGTAACCACTCCTCACCCCAACGTTCACGCCAAGTGAACTTGTCGCCAACTCCTCTCCCCTTGAACCATGCGCTCATCAAGTGAGCCGGTTCACTTTGGTTCGGTTTAAGAACCAATCAAGCCAATGATCTAGTCTAGATCTTAAATAAACCCTAAGGTTCCCGATCTAACCGTCGATCTCCTCGATGCCCCTGATCTGACCGATCTGGCATCTATTCTCTCGATCGAAGCTTACCGATCTTAAGCCCTAATCAATCAAACATGATCAGACCAGATCTCACTTACAATCAGAGACTAATTCCCTTTAAACTGAACCCAAACAATTCAGTCCACACGATCTGACTTAAGTAAGCCATATCATCAAATTGTGCGACCCTAAGGGTTTCCTTTAAATGTCGGTAACGATAATTCTCATTATCACGATCAGTGAGGGGTATCTAGCAACACATCACTATCTCCCGATATAAAGAAATGAGTCTTCCAAGACTACACCCAAAAACAGCACAAGTGTGAATCAAATCACAAAGCATACATATTTCCTTTGCCACTGGATGTTCTTATTGGACAAGCCTGTCAAGCTTGTAACTCCAATATGATGAGCATGATTAGAACAGATGAACACTGTCACCTGGGTATGGCCATACACTTTCTCAATCATCTCATCCAGGGGGCCCCTTTAGAACATCACACTCCTTAAACAAGGAGACGGCAATCCTATGTCTATCACTAGTGCTCTAACCTGACTCAAGCTCACCATCCAAGATAATCTATAATCATTATGTTTCAAATGATATTGAACCATCTCAAAACAATGACAATCATCATTCAGAAAACACAAGTGATCTCAAGTCAGAGGAAATGTGCCACTTGTCTTAATCAAGGAATATTCACATTGTGACAAACAATTGAACATCCTAGTAGGGTCTGTCCAGTACATCCAATGTACCCATGAGTCTACATCTTATTCCATGCTCGAAGCATCCTATAAGATTAGAACACATATTAGTCTCAATCATATCAAGGCTGTCTCATGTTCACCAAGATATATCGACTAAGGACATAATAGCATGTCAGCCGAGCTGAACAGCTTTGAGACATTATTCAGAAGAACATATATTGCAGCAGACAATGTAGCTAACTGAATAACAACCATGCCTTTATAAACATAACAGTTTATTACATGATACAAATACATTCCCATAGGCCTCAAACATTAGCCTTAAGGGCATACCCCAACAGTTTTTGGGTGTAGTCTTGGAAGACTCATTTCTTTATATCGGGAGATAGTGATGTGTTGCTAGATACCCCTCACTGATCGTGATAATGAGAATTATCGTTACCGACATTTAAAGGAAACCCTTAGGGTCGCACAATTTGATGATATGGCTTACTTAAGTCAGATCGTGTGGACTGAATTGTTTGGGTTCAGTTTAAAGGGAATTAGTCTCTGATTGTAAGTGAGATCTGGTCTGATCATGTTTGATTGATTAGGGCTTAAGATCGGTAAGCTTCGATCGAGAGAATAGATGCCAGATCGGTCAGATCAGGGGCATCGAGGAGATCGACGGTTAGATCGGGAACCTTAGGGTTTATTTAAGATCTAGACTAGATCATTGGCTTGATTGGTTCTTAAACCGAACCAAAGTGAACCGGCTCACTTGATGAGCGCATGGTTCAAGGGGAGAGGAGTTGGAGACAAGTTCACTTGGTGTGAACGTTGGGGTGAGGAGTGGTTACTATTTTTAGTAACCATGATCTCCACTTGGTGGGTGCTCTCGTCCGAATAGAGTATTCTCTATTTTCGCCACTTCAACTGATTTTTCCTCTCGCCCATATTCCTCTCGAGATTATTGTGTGAGTGTGGCGACGCTTGACGCTTGACGCTTGAGGAGGATTCGGCCAAGAAAGATTGACATCTCATTTTCCCTTCACTCGTCAAAGGACCTCTTGGAACCTTGCTAGCACAAGGAGCACCAAGAGAGATAGCGACATCATCTTGTGTGTGACGACAAGGAGAAGATCTTGTTTGATCTTTGCTTCCAAGCCGCCATCAAGAAATGGCAATGGTATGGATCGAATCACCTCTTATGCATTCGGGTTTTCTTTAAGTTGATTATATAAGGTGCATGCGATTCTTAGAGACCCTATCCGCTGCTTGAAATCTGAATATGCGCCATGCTGGGTTTCGCTCCCCTCTAGAAAGGGGTTCCAACAGTCAGTAAACGTATGACTCAAGTATTCTCCACCTCGATCTGAGCGAAGTGCCTTGATATTTCGGCCTAGCTGATTCTGTACTTCATTCTTGAACTCTTTGAACTTGTCAAAAGATTCACTCTTATGTCTCATCAGATAGACATAGCCATACCTACTGAAATCGTCAGTAAAGGTAATGAAGTACTGATAGCCACCTCTGGCATGTTTACTAAATGGCCCACACACATCACTGTGTATAAGGTCAAGTAAACCTGAAGCCCTTTGACCTTTGTGAGGAAAAGGCGACTTCGTCATTTTACCCATCAAACAAGCTTTGCATGTATCAATCTCCTTGTAAGAGAATGATCCCAGCAGTCCATGATCATGCAACCGCTTAATGCGTTTCTCGTTAATATGGCCTAAACGACTATGCCATAGCAAGGTGCTGTCATCAGCATACTTGGCTTTCTTAATATCAACATTTTGTATAGAACGCTCCATGTCCAACATGAATAATCCATTGCTAATTGAACCAGTTGCATAAACAATATTATCATAAGATAAAAGACACTTTGAAATATTGCATTCAAAGGAAAAACCCTTCCTGACAAGAGCAGGAATGGAGATAATATTTTTAGTAATACTGGGAACAAAATAACAATTGTCTAGTTCTAATACAATTCCAGATGGTAAAGAAATGAAATAGTCTCCTACAGCAACAGCAGCAACCCGTGCCCCGTTTCCAACTCGTAGGTCCACCTCATGCTGTCCCACCTGCCTTCTTCTCTTGAGTTCCTGTACATTTGAACAAATGTGAACTCCACATGCAGTGTCCAACACCCATGATATAGAAGAAGAAAACATGACCTCAGTCACGAATATACCTGAGCCAGAAGCGATGCTTCCCCTCTTATCTCCTTGGAGCGCTTTACAGTCCTTTTTCCAGTGACCGAGCTGGCCACAGTGGAAACACCTGTATTCCTTGGACCGCTTCACCTTCTGCTTCAGAGCCTTGCTGTAGCTCTTGACAGGGGTCTTGCCCTTCTTCCCCTTCTTCTTGTTCCTCGAAGGAACTATTAAGACAGAGGTCGAAGGCTTTCCCTTCAGAGTCTCCTCAGTAGTCAAGAGCATATTCAGCAGCTCTGCCGGAGTACAATCGATTTTGTTCATATTAAAGTTAATAATGAACGCGTCGAATGAAGGCGGGAGAGACTGCAGAATAATATCCACAGCAAGCTCCTGGTTGATGGTATGCCCAGTTTCTCTAGAGCCTCCTTGTGCCCAATCATCTTGAGCACGTGAGCTCCCACTGGGCTCCCTTCAGCCAGTTTGCTCTGAAAGAAAAGCTTTGTCAAATTGTAGCGCTCAGTCCTTGCCTGTGCAGCATACAGCATCTTGAGGTTAGCTATCATGTCTATAGCAGACATATCCTCATGCTGACGCTGCAGCGGTGGCGTCATAGACGCTAGCATCAGGCAAGCGACATGAATGCTATCATTGACGTGCTTTTCATAGGCTTCCCGAACCGCCCTTGCGGTGTTCGGAGCGGGCTGAGGCGGTATCGCCGTCTCGAGGACATACAGTTTCCTCTCTGCCTTAAGAACAATCTTAAGGTGTCCGAACCAGTCAGAGAAGTTCGGCCCAGCAAACTTCTCCCTTTCCAGTAGGGATCGCACATTGAAGTTCATGGTGTTCGTTGCTGCAGGTATCTACAACAATGCAAGAACAGCAAGGTCAGTATCAATGTTAAGAATCAATCAGGACTTAAGAAAGATTCTTTTTCTCACTATTTTATCTGACTGAAAAATCCATTAAACAGTCCGAAAGAGTAGACACTCTTTTAGTGAGATGGGATCCGGATTTCATACTTGGTCTCCGCGTCCCGCTCAGGCGAGATAAGATGCACAGAGAGTACAAGCACTAATCTCCGGTAGGCAGTCCCTGCCGATCGCCAACCCGTGCGATTCCCCTTCATCTGGGCAATCCAGCAGACTGTGCCAACTGAGTTGGTACAACACAGTCTCTGATCCCACAGATGGCTGCCTCCATGTGCTACCATATGCGCCACATATGTAGCCTACATGGTCAAGCTGACCCGACCTACTCCCTGGACCACCATGTGCTATGCTGAGCAACGAGAAGGGATAAATCCCTACTCTGTAACACACAGGTGTAATCCCACACCGTCTGAAGATAGATGGACGTGCCCACTGAGTGGGTACAACACGGCTCCAACGATAATCAGAACAGTGAGGTTTCGCGTCAGAAGGCTTACGAGCTTGATATTTTAGCGTTGGATTTTAACGGTCTTTTATCTTCTTCACTATCATGCAATTCCTATGGTGATAGCAGAAGATAAACTAATCATGCAATTCTAATATTTAAACAATAAATAAAAGAAAGCATGAATCTTATGTGGTAAAAGCCCATAGCCCTAGTAAGACCTTAATTAACTTAAGTCTTCACTTGCTTTTCTTCATGGGGCTTTTGCTGCTCATCTGGCCCAAACCAGGGCCCAAGCGCCATCTGCAGGTCTGGTGCGCCCACCAGGAATATGCGCCAGGTCCTAGGGTCGAACCCTAGACCTCCCACCTGGTCAAGCCACTTGCTGCATGCGCCTCTGCCAAGAGTGCTCTGTGCTCTTGTCTAATTAAATTACAAATTTAACTATCTAGACAAGATTGACACGCAGGTCAATTACATTTTATAAATTAAAGCAATGTGATGCGCAGATCACAATATAAAATTAATTTACAAAATTAACCAGGCACGCAGGCCCCAGCACAGCACTCATTAAAGACGGGCAGCCCACATAAGATTAAATAAACATACATATGCAACAATCAACATGTGATCCAATCATGAAAATTAAATTTCGAAAACCCCTTGGGATGAATTTTAATTTTCCTTATTTGCCCTACTGCCTTACAATGGTCTATTACTAGGGATCCACTCATCCATCCTAGTCAGATCCACTGCCCTTGCATGCACCAAGTCCTAACTGACTTGAGTCGACCATAAGGTCAACCATGCATGCGCCAGGGCTGAACAACCACAATGAGGTCTGGCAAGCGGGTGTGACCCCGGGCCTAACTCATGTGCGTTCATCAGTTGTCTCAATCAGACATCGCTACACGCCTGTCTGCAGCCGACCTGTAGCCACCACGTGCTTGCGCACAGGTGCTACCTGGTCAACCCATCAAGGCTGTCAGATAGTCTGATCAGACTTTTGGATCTAACCTAAGGAGGGTGACTTCAACCCTAATAACCCATCTAAGGGTTTAAAGTAGGTGCTTTAGATCTAAGATGAATCGCGCAAGTTATTTGTTTTGGAAACACAATAAAACATGCGCCAACAACATGCGCCAGGGAGAAAATAACTGAAGGGTCCCCTTCAAGGGGGAGCGCAAGCATGTGAAACCCCTTTCAAGAGGGGGGCGAAAAACCCTTAAGGGTGGCGCATGACAATTACAAGCGGAAGCAAGGGTTTTCCATGGATCTTAGCAAGATAATATGATCAACTTGATGAAGTTTAGATCCATACCAAAGCCATGAGGAAGATGGCGACTTGGAAGCAAGAGAACAAGAGAGGTCTCCTCCACAAGGCGCGCACACAAGAAGAAGTTGGCTTGCTCCTTGTCGTCCTTTGTGCTAGCAAAGGGCTTGAAGAATCCAAATCGCTTGATGGAGAATCCTTGGATGTCTTCTTGGTTTGGCTTGCCGAATGCCTCTCTACAACTCTCGGCGATCATGCACACTCAAGAGCACACATTCGCCCAAGAGAGAAGCCATCACGTGTAACATCCCACATTCTTAACCCCAAACAAATGGCACAATTCACAAATGATACAGGATGTTTCATATAAGATCGATCATATGCTAGGTAAAACCGAGTTCAAGAAAACACGATCTGAAAAATTCCCATAAATTCATACATACAAATTCACAAAACTCAAATCTCATAAATCTCATAAGGGTACCTGCCACCACGCAATACTTGCACTAGACATATGCAAGTTACAGATATATCAAAACCGATTACAAAGAATACACCATAAACCGAAATTCACAACAAAATCACAAAATCGATTTTATAAACTCATATCAAACACCGAAACCAGGCTGAAGCCCGCGGTGACACAAAAATCAAACTCATAAGACTGCCATAACTGGCAACATACTTCACATAGTTCACATAGTCTCATGATTCACATAGTTCATATAGTTTATGTTAAGGCTACAACCGGCCCCAAGAATTAAGCATAAAAATTCTTAAAACAGCAAACAGCATAATTATCCACGCCAATGCACTCAAGACATGCACCCCTGCTCTATGCCTGAAAATAGTGAGGGGTGAGCTACACAGCCCAGTGAGTGGATAGTCTAAATCGACTATCCATAACATACATTCAAAAATATAGGCAGATTATTTTTAAAAATATTTAACAGAACATTATGTCAACATATAACAAAATAAAGAAACAGAAGTCATATAGACAGTTAAATGTACACACTAGCATATAACAAATTCAGGTTCTAGAGTTTTACTCTAACCCAATTAAACACATATATTCTAAACCAACTAAACACACCATACTTAATTAACCTAGTTGTCCAGCATATTCAGTAGTGACCAATATGGTCTAACCCGGCTTGGCCAAAGCACTGGGAGCTGCAAAATCTCGTGCAACACATAAACATGGATAGTGAGTAGAATCAAGAGGTGGCCCCCGTCAGGTCACGACGTGGCACTTTGCTCTATCACCCCATAACACATCAGAGTGATGACATCAAGAGGTGGCCCCTGTCTGATCAAGACATGGCACTTTGCGTCTTATATCACCCCGTCACATAAAAGAGTAATGACATCAAGAGGTGGCCCCTGTCTGATCAAGACATGGCACTTTGCGTCTTATATCACTCCATCACATAAAAGAGTAATGACATCAAGAGGTGGCCCCTGTCCGACTAAGACATGGCACTTTGCGTCAAAACCCGTTCTCCCAAAAGGTTCCTACTGGACAACAGACATATCTTATTTCATATTTCACAAAGGTGGACTCCTAAGTGTCAACTAGACTCTAGGATAGTCATCACAAAAATCATATCGGGCAGGCTGAACATCAACCCCCATCACAAAAATCATAATAGGCAGGCCGAACATCATGAAGGAACCCCTAACATAAAGGGGGGGGGGGGAAACCCTAATCATGCGCATCTAGCATGCATGGCGGAAAAATAGGGTTTCAAAATCGCATATGAAACTATATGATCAACTTAAGTTATGAGAAATCATACCAACGCCATAAGCTTGGAATTCGGCTTGGAAGAAGAGATCAAATTAGGTCTCCTCCACAAGTCCACACACAAGATGAAGATGCTCACTTCCTTGAGATCTCTTGTGCTAGCAAGACACCCAAGCCTTATCTTGTCGAATGGAAAGGGTTTGATGAGATGAATCCGTTCGGCCGAGAGCTTCTCTTGGATGTCTACTCCACACCTTCGTCAACCACACCTCGAAAAGAATCAAGGCGTTGAAGTGAGGAGCTCAACGCATAAGCGTTTTGGCATTGAAGCAAAACCGGCCCTTGATGACTTTCCATAAATGGAAGTCAATCAAGCCATGCGTTCAAGCCAACCCAAAACGCATTTTGGCATTGAACCAAGCGTTCATATTTGTGAACCGGTTCAATCCAAAATGTCAAATCGGCTTTGGTTCATCAAACCAAACCGAAATAGCTAAAGCCACTTGGTCTAGACCAAATCGAACCCCAAGGCTTATGATCTAACCGTTCATCTCCTGATGCCCCTGATCTCTCCGATCTAGCATCACCTCTCTCGATCGAAGCTTACCGATCTCAAGCCCTAATCAATCAAACATGATCAGACCAGATCTTACTTACAATCAGAGATTAAATCCCTTTAATCTGAACTCAAAGAATCCAGTCCATACGATCTGACTTAAGTAAGCCATATCACCAAATTGTGCGACCCTGAGGGTTTCCTCTAAATGTCGGTAACGATAACTTACGTTATCACGATCAGTGAGGGGTATCTAGCAACACATCACTGTCTCCCGATATAAAGGAAAGAGTCTTCCAAGACTACTCCCAAACCATAGCACAAGTGTGACTCAATTCACAAGGCATACATATGTCCTTTACCACTGGATGTTCTTATTGGACAAGCATGTCAAGCCTGTAACTCCAATACGATGAGCATGATTAGATCAGATGCACATAGTCATCTGGGTATGGCCATACACTATCTCAATCATCTCATAAGGGGGCCCTTTAGAACATCACACTCCTTAAACAAGGAGACGGCAATCCTATGTCTATCACTAGTGTCCTAACCTGATTCAAGCTCACCATCCAAGATAGTCTATAATCATTATGTTTCAAATGATATTGAACTACCTCAAGACAATGACAATCATCATTTAGAAACACAAGTGATCTCAAGTCAAAGGACATGTGCCACTTGCTGCTTACAAGGATTATTCACATTGTGACAAGCAATGGAATATCCCAGTAGGGTCTGTCCAGTACATCCAATGTACCCATGAGTCTACATCTTATTCCATGCTCGAAGCATCCTATAAGATTAGCACTCATATTAGTCTCAATCATATCAAGGCTGTCTCATGTTCACCAAGATATCTCGACTAAGGACATATAGCCTGTCAGCCTAGCTGAACAGCTTTGAGACATTATTCAGAAGTACACTTATTACAGCAGACAAGGTAACAACCTGAATAATAACCATGCCTTTATAAACTTAAGAGTTTATTACATGATACTAATACAATCCCAAGGCCTCAAACATTAGCCTTAAGGGCATACCCCAACAATCTCCCACTTGCACTTAATCTAATGGTTGAGAAATCTCAAACCCATATTATTACAGTGCTTCTCATGCTTCTGCTGCGCCAGAGGCTTGGTAAGTGGGTCTGCCAGATTGTCATCTGTATGAACCTTGCATATTTTGATCTCGCCTCGATCAATGATCTCCCGGATCAAGTGAAACCGTCTCTGTATGTGCTTGGACTTCTGGTGCGACCGCGGTTCCTTTGCTTGTACGATGGCTCCAGTGTTATCACAGAAGATAACCAAAGGATCAGCACTCGAAGGAACGACACCAAGTTCTCTCACGAACTTACGAATCCACACTGCCTCCTTGGATGCTTCCGAGGCTGCAACATACTCGGCTTCTGTTGTGGAATCAGCAACAGTTGACTGTTTGAAACTCTTCCACACCACTGCTCCACCATTCAAGCTAAAAACATAGCCTGATTGCGATCGGAAATCATCCTGGTCCGACTGGAACGAAGCGTCAGTATATCCCTCTATACTGAGTTCTTCCTGACCACCATATATCAAGAACATATCTTTGGTCCTCCGCAGATATTTTAAAATGTTCTTGACTGCAATCCAGTGCGCCAAACCTGGATTACTTTGGAATCGACTGGTCACGCTTAACCCGTAAGCGACGTCTGGGCGAGTACACAACATCGCATACATAATGGACCCAATAGCCGAAGCATAAGGCGTATTGTCTATTTCATCTTTCTCAGTCTGTGTTTGTGGACACTGACTCTTCGAAAGATTCAGACCATGTCTGACTGGAAGATATCCACGTTTAGAATTCTCTAAATGGAATCTCTCCAGGACCTTATCGATGTAAGTACTCTGGCACAGCCCGAGAAGCCTCTTAGATCTATCCCTGTAGATCTTCACACCTAATACATAGGCTGCTTCTCCTAAATCTTTCATCTGGAAACATTTTCCTAACCATGCCTTAACAGCATGCAGTTCAGGAATATCATTTCCAATGATTAAGATATCATCGACGTAGAGGATTAGGAATGTAATCACGCTCCCACTAAACCTCTTATATACACACGGGTCATCCTCGTTCTTGATGAAACCAAACTCAGAGATTGATTCATCAAAACGAATATTCCAGCTCCTAGATGCTTGTTTAAGTCCATAAATGGACTTCTTTAACTTGCATATTTTATGACGATCTGATGGATTAGTGAAACCTTCTGGTTGTGTCATATACACATCCTCATCCAGATTTCCATTAAGGAAAGCTGTCTTCACATCCATCTGCCAGATCTCATAATCGTAATATGCGGCTATCGCGAAAAGAATCCGAATAGACTTAAACATGGCTACAGGTGAGAAAGTTTCATCATAATCTATCCCGTAGATTTGTTTGAAACCTTTCGCAACTAGCCTGCCTTTATAGGTAACCACGTTACCATCCATGTCAATCTTCTTCTTGAAGATCCATTTACAGCCTATAGGGATTACTCCCGGAGGCGGATCAACCAAATCCCAGACTTGGTTATCTGACATGGAGTCCATCTCGGCTCGCATAGCTTCAAGCCATCTAGCTGACTCCGGTCCACTGACCGCATCCGCATAAGTTAGGGGTTCATCATTATCAATGATGTAGACTCCGACATAGCGCTCAGGCTGTCGACGGATCCTACCCGATCTTCGCGGTTCCCGTGATATCTGAGCCTCAGGTTGTTCAGTAACCTGATCTACTGGCTCAGGCACATCCAACTCTGCCTGACTACTTTGTCCTTCCTCTGGAATCTCATCCAGCTTTATTTCTCTCCCACTGGCCTCTTGCAGAAGAAACTCCTTCTCAAGAAATATGGCCGTCCGAGCAACAAATATCTTGTTCTCTTTGGGATCGTAGAAATAATAACCCTTAGTTTCCTTAGGGTAACCGACAAAGATGCATTTCTCAGATCTGCTCTCCAGTTTCCCAGAGGCGAGCTTTTTGACATAAGCCTCGCAACCCCAGATCCTGATAAATGTCAAGCTAGGCTGTTTCCCATACCATAGCTCATATGGCGTCTTTGAAACTGCCTTGGATGGCACTCGGTTTAGTACCTTTGCAGCTGTTTCCAGTGCAAAACCCCAAAAGGAATATGGAAGAGTAGCCTGACTCATCATAGAACGAACCATATCAAGTAACGTTCTATTTCTCCTCTCGGACACACCATTCCACTGCGGTGTTCCTGGCGGAGTGAGCTGTGAGACAATCCCACACTCCTTCAGATAGTCAGTAAACGTATGACTCAGGTATTCTCCACCTCGATCAGAACGAAGTGCCTTGATATTTCGGCCTAACTGATTTTGTACTTCATTTTTGAACTCTTTGAACTTGTCAAAAGATTCACTTTTATGTCTCATTAAATAGACATATCCATACCTACTGATATCATCAGTGAAGGTAATGAAGTACTGATAGCCACCTCTGGCATGTTTACTGAAAGGCCCACACACATCACTGTGTATCAGGTCAAGTAAACCTGAAGTCCTTTGACCTTTGTGAGGAAAAGGAGACTTCGTCATTTTACCCATTAAACAAGCTTTGCATGTATCAATCTCCTCATAGGAGAAAGATCCCAGCAGTCCATGATCATGCAACCGCTTAATGCGCTTCTCGTTTATATGGCCTAAACGACTATGCCATAGCAAGGTGCTGTCATCAGCATACTTGGCTTTCTTATTATCAATGTTTTGTATAGAATATTCCATGTCCAACATGAATAACCCATTGTTAATTGAACCAGTTGCATACACAATATTATCATAAGTTAAAACACACTTTGAAATCTTGCATTCAAAGGAAAATCCTTTCCTGACAAGAGCAGGAATAGAGATAATATTCTTGGTAATACTGGGTACAAAATAACAATTGTTCAATTCTAATACAATGCCAGATGGTAAAGTGATGAAATAGTCTCCTACAGCAGCAGCAGCAACCCGTGCCCCGTTTCCAACGCGTAGGTCTACCTCATGCTGTCCCACCTGCCTTCTTCTCTTGAGTTCCTGCACATTTGAACAAATGTGAACTCCACATGCAGTGTCCAACACCCATGATATAGAAGAAGATGAAACCATGACTTCCGTCACGTATATACCTGAGCCAGAAGCAATGCTTCCCCTCTTATCTCCTTGGAGCGCTTTACAGTCCTTTTTCCAGTGACCCAGCTGGCCACAGTGGAAACACCTGTTATCCTTCGACCGCTTCACCTTCTGTTTCAGGGCCTTGCTGTAATTCTTGACAGGGGCCTTGCCCTTCTTCCCCTTCTTCTTGTTCCTAGAAGGAACCAACAAGACAGAGGTTGAAGGCTTACCCTTCAGAGTTTCCTCAGTAGTCAAGAGCATATTCAGCAGCTCTGCCGGCGTACAATCGATTTTGTTCATATTAAAGTTAATGATGAACGCATCGAAAGAAGGCGGAAGAGACTGCAGAATAATATCTACAGCAAGCTCCTGGTTGATGGTATGCCCCAGTTTCTCCAGAGCCTCCTTGTGCCCAATCATCTTGAGCACGTGAGCTCCCACTGGGCTCCCCTCAGCCAGTTTGCTCTGAAAGAAGAGCTTCGTCAGATTATAGCGTTCTGTCCTCGCCTGTGCAGCATACAACATCTTGAGGTTCGCTATAATTTCTATAGCCGACATATCCTCATGCTGACGCTGCAGCGGTGGCGTCATAGACGCTAGCATCAGGCAAGCGACATCAATGCTATCATTGACGTGCTTTTCATAGGCATCCCGAACCGCCCTTGCGGCGTTCGGAGCGGGCTGCGGCGGTATCGCCGTCTCGAGGACATACAGTTTCCTCTCTGCCTTAAGAACGATCTTAAGGTGTCCGAACCAGTCAGAGAAGTTCGGCCCAGCAAACTTCTCCCTTTCCAGTAGGGATCGCACATTGAAGCTCATGGTGTTCGTTGCTGCAGGAATCTACAACAAGCAAGAACAGCAAGGTCAGTATCAATGTTTAGAATCAATCCAGGACTTAAGAAAGATTCTTTTCTCACTATTTTGTCTGACTGAAAAATCCAGTAAACAGTCCGAAAGAGTATCACTCTTTTAGTGAGATGGGATCCAAATTTCATACTTGGTCTCCGCGTCCCGCTCAGGCGAGATAAGATGCACAGAGATGACAAGCACTAATTTCTGGTAGGCTGTCCCAGCGAATCGCCAACCCGTGCGATTCCCCTTCATCTTGGCAATCCAGCAGACTGTGCCAACTGAGTTGGTACAACACAGTCTCTGATCCCAGAGATGGCTGCCTCCATGCGCTACCATATGCGCCACATATGTAGCCTACATGGTCAAGCTGACCCGACCTACTCCCTGGACCACCACGTGTTATGCTGAGCAACGAGCAGTGATAAATCCCTACTCTGTAACACGCAGGTGAAATCCAGCACCGTCTGAAGATAGATGGACGTGCCCATTGAGTGGGTTCAACACGGCTCCAACGATAATCAGAAAGGTGAGGTTTCGCGTGAGAAGGCTTTATCGAGCTTGATATATTAGCGTTGGATTTTAACGGTCTTTTATCTTCTTACTATCAGGCATATCCTATGGCTATAGTAGAAGATAAACTTAAACATGCAATTCTAATTATTAGCAATAAGTAGAAAGCATGATCTTATGTGGTAAAAGCCCATGAACCCTAGTAAGACCTTAATTTTACTTAAGTCTTCACTTGAGCTCCTTGGCATCTCATCTGGTCCAACCTAGGGCCCTAGCGCCAAGAGCATCTCAGGTGCGCCACCAGCTGAATGCCCCTTTGGGATGTGTGCATTTGTACTCTTGTCTAATCAAAGTACATTTGATCTATCTAGACAAGGTTGACTCGCAGGTCAATTATACAATAAATTAATGAAAAAGTGATTCGCAGATCACAATAAAATTAACTTATAATTTACCAGGCACGCAGGCCCCAGCACAGCACACAATAGGGCAACCCACATAAGACTAAATAGACAAGCATCATGGCATCAAATCATCATGTGATCCAATCAAGAAATTAAATTTTTGAAAAACCCCATGGCATCAATTTTAATTTCCTTATGTGCCCTACAACCTTACAATGGTCCATTGATAGGGATCCACTCATCCATCTAGTTAGATCCTTTGCCCCTGCATGCACCGAGTCCTAACTGACCCGAGTTGACCTGATGGTCAACCATGCATGCGCCAAGGGCTGAACCACCCTCATGAGTTTTGGCAAGCGGGTGTGACCCCGGGCCTAACTCATGTGTGTTCAGTAGTTGTCTCAACCAGACCTCGCTACACGCCTTGGATGCAGTCGACCTATAGCCACCTCGTGCTTGCGCACAGGTGCTATCTGGTCAACCCATCTAGGCTGTCAGATGGTCTGATCAGACTAGTTGGATCTAACCTAGAAGATGCTTTCAACCCCATCAACCCATCTAAGGATTTAATGTAGTGGCACCTTAGATCTAATCATGCGCGCAAGATGTAAGTTTTAGAAAACATTTTGACATGCGCAAACATCTAGAACATCCATAAGATATATCTTCTAGCATGTTGATAACCCTTAGATCTAAGGGGGTCCCCTTCAAGGGGGAGCGCAAACTTTAGGGGGTCCCCTTCTTGGGGGAGCGCATACTTCATCAAAGCCATGATACAAGCGCAAACTACATGTTAGCATGATACAAGCGCAAACTTCATGTTAGCATGATACAAGCGCAAACTTCATGTAAACAAAGCATGCATCAAGTAAGCGCAATATGTATGGATCACAAACACTTCAAAGCAATCATATAGATCATATCAAGAGCCTAGCTCTGATACCAATTGAAGGAACCCCTAACATAAAGGGGGGGGGGAAACCCTAATCATGCGCATCTAGCATGCATGGCGGAAAAATAGGGTTTCAAAATCGCATATGAAACTATATGATCAACTTAAGTTATGAGAAATCATACCAACGCCATAAGCTTGGAATTCGGCTTGGAAGAAGAGATCAAATTAGGTCTCCTCCACAAGTCCACACACAAGATGAAGATGCTCACTTCCTTGAGATCTCTTGTGCTAGCAAGACACCCAAGCCTTATCTTGTCGAATGGAAAGGGTTTGATGAGATGAATCCGTTCGGCCGAGAGCTTCTCTTGGATGTCTACTCCACACCTTCGTCAACCACACCTCGAAAAGAATCAAGGCGTTGAAGTGAGGAGCTCAACGCATAAGCGTTTTGGCATTGAAGCAAAACCGGCCCTTGATGACTTTCCATAAATGGAAGTCAATCAAGCCATGCGTTCAAGCCAACCCAAAACGCATTTTGGCATTGAACCAAGCGTTCATATTTGTGAACCGGTTCAATCCAAAATGTCAAATCGGCTTTGGTTCATCAAACCAAACCGAAATAGCTCAAGCCACTTGGTCTAGACCAAATCGAACCCCAAGGCTTATGATCTAACCGTTCATCTCCTGATGCCCCTGATCTCTCCGATCTAGCATCACCTCTCTCGATCGAAGCTTACCGATCTCAAGCCCTAATCAATCAAACATGATCAGACCAGATCTTACTTACAATCAGAGATTAAATCCCTTTAATCTGAACTCAAAGAATCCAGTCCATACGATCTGACTTAAGTAAGCCATATCACCAAATTGTGCGACCCTGAGGGTTTCCTCTAAATGTCGGTAACGATAACTTACGTTATCACGATCAGTGAGGGGTATCTAGCAACACATCACTGTCTCCCGATATAAAGGAAAGAGTCTTCCAAGACTACTCCCAAACCATAGCACAAGTGTGACTCAATTCACAAGGCATACATATGTCCTTTACCACTGGATGTTCTTATTGGACAAGCATGTCAAGCCTGTAACTCCAATACGATGAGCATGATTAGATCAGATGCACATAGTCATCTGGGTATGGCCATACACTATCTCAATCATCTCATAAGGGGGCCCTTTAGAACATCACACTCCTTAAACAAGGAGACGGCAATCCTATGTCTATCACTAGTGTCCTAACCTGATTCAAGCTCACCATCCAAGATAGTCTATAATCATTATGTTTCAAATGATATTGAACTACCTCAAGACAATGACAATCATCATTTAGAAACACAAGTGATCTCAAGTCAAAGGACATGTGCCACTTGCTGCTTACAAGGATTATTCACATTGTGACAAGCAATGGAATATCCCAGTAGGGTCTGTCCAGTACATCCAATGTACCCATGAGTCTACATCTTATTCCATGCTCGAAGCATCCTATAAGATTAGCACTCATATTAGTCTCAATCATATCAAGGCTGTCTCATGTTCACCAAGATATCTCGACTAAGGACATATAGCCTGTCAGCCTAGCTGAACAGCTTTGAGACATTATTCAGAAGTACACTTATTACAGCAGACAAGGTAACAACCTGAATAATAACCATGCCTTTATAAACTTAAGAGTTTATTACATGATACTAATACAATCCCAAGGCCTCAAACATTAGCCTTAAGGGCATACCCCAACACATCAGCCCCCTCACATATCAAATACTGGGCTGAAATTCAAACCCTTCACATATCACATAAGGACTATCCTATGAGTACACTGTTATACTTAGCCATAGTCCTAACCAACACATAATACATAATATTCAAAATTCTCATAATCACATAATTTTCAAAAATCTCATAACCACATAATGTTCACAATTTACATAACAACATAATATTCCAAAAATCACATAAACACCTAATATTAAAAATCACATAATTACATAATATTAACAATCATATAATGTAGTGTGGTCCTTAGGTTTCATGCTGATTAGTTCAGTCAAACCTTACTAGGTTATCATCCAAATTTCTCAAACAATTTCTCAATAATGCAGTTAACAAGCATCCATAAAAATTAACATAAAACTAAAACATGTAGTCATACAAACTATCCATAAAATTAACAAAAATTAAAACATGTATTCATACCAACTATTTTACAAATCTCTACATATAAACCACGGTTAACATAACATACTATCTATTAAATTTTACACCTTGAATTAACATGAATTTCATGCTCAAACCATTGGTCTAAAACTTCCGAATTTCCATAAGAGAATACCTTAAATTCCTTATTACAATTTTCGGTTTTCATAAACAATCATCAAGATTATTTCGGTTTAACTACCATCAACAAGGTTTCGGTTTTCATTCATGCTACAAACATCATTGACTTAATGTTACCAAAATTGATTTCGGTTTAACTATAATTAACAAGAGTTTCATACTCAAAATTCAATGATTTAATGCTACCAAAATTCCTATAAAAATACCTTAAATTTCATACAAATTTTTGGTTAAATAATCATCATATAATCACCTTTGAAAAATTCGGTTTTCATGATATAATCAACCTTACAAAATTCGGTTTCCATCATATAATCAACTTTACAAAATTCGGTTTTCATCATGGTGAAGTCTTGAATTTCGGTTTTAGCATGGTAAGATTTCCAACAAGCGAATATATCATCTAACTCATCAATTAACATAAACAAATAGATAGAAATCAATTAGACAACCCACTCACCTCTTAACCGAGAACACAAGGTGAAAAACCCTTCCAAAAATTCGTCTAAGGCTTTGAAAGATGCCACCAAACACCAAGGAATAAATCGCCAAAGGGGAAGAGATGGAGAAATCACCAAAAATCGCCTCAAGAGCTCTTCAAGAATCGCCTAAGTTCCTTCAAGCCGTCGCCCAATGTTTTTCTCCAAGCCAAAAATCGCCAACACTCTACCCTAACCGAAATTACCTACTTAAATTTTGGTTTTTAACTCTTAACCCATTAACCCATTAATTCAATTCGGGTTTAATCCACTTAATTAATAATTTGAATTTTAAAACCCAATTAGTTTAAACCCATTAATTCAACCATTAACTTAACGAAAATCCAATAAGGTCTAATTAACATCCAATAAGGGTTTAATTAACCAATAGGGTCTAATTAATTAACTTACAAGGTCTAATTAATTAACTTACAATTTACAACCCATAAATCCTAATTAATTTATCATGAACAACCCATAATAATTTATCATAAATTAACAGCCAATAATCAAACAAATAATCCCTAATTAATTTACAATAAATTAACAACCAAAAATCTCTAGTTAAATAACTATTAACAACCAATACATAGAAAAAAATATCACAGTCAATAATTTTATTTAATTCAAAAATAATGCTTACCAGGACTTAAGATCCTTGGATCTTACATCCCTCCCTCCTTATAAAGCTTTAGTCCTCTAAAGCTCAGCATCCATATCATCAAAGAGGTAAGCATAAAATTTTCTCATATCAGCTTCAGTCTCCCAAGTCGCCTCCTCAACAGCCTGATTTCCCCAGATAACCTTTACCAAAGGTATAGTCTTGTTTCTCAGGACTTTATCTTTTCTATCCACAATCCGGAGAGGTCTTTCCTCGAAAGTCAAATCACTCTGAATCTGAAGAGGTTCCAACTCTAACACATGAGATGGATCAGGATGATATTTCCTCAATGCAGAGACATGGAATACATTATGCACATGATCCAAAGCAGGAGGTAAAGCCAATCGGTAAGCCACTGGACCAACTCTCTCAATAATATCAAAAGGGCCTACAAACCTAGGGCTCAACTTGCCCTTTTTGCCAAACCTCATAACACCCTTAGTAGGTGACACCTTCAAGAACACATGATCCCCTACCATAAACTCCAAGGAACGACGACGGTCGTCAGCATAACTCTTCTGTCTGTCCCGAGCAATTTTCAGTTTATCCCGGATCTTTCTGACCTTATCAGTAGTCTCCTGTACTACATCAGATCTCAAAATCATTCTGTCACCAGTTTCCTCCCAACACAAGGGAGTCCTACACCTTCTCCCATACAAAGCCTCATAAGGAGCCATCTGAATACTGGAGTGGAAACTATTATTATAAGTGAACTCTATCAAAGATAGATCCCGGTTCCACTCAGAACTCCAATCAACCACATAGGCTCTCAACAGATCTTCTAGAGTTTGTATAGTACGCTCCGTCTGGCCATCAGACTGAGGATGATATGCTGTACTAAAACTCAACTTAGTACCCAAACCTTCCTGTAAGCTCTTCCAAAATCTGGACAGAAATCGAGAGTCCCTATCAGACACGATATCAACGGCACTCCATGCAGTCTGACTATCTCATCAATGTACAATCTGGCCAGCCTCTCTAAAGAATAAGTCATTTTAATCGGAAGAAAATGGGCTGATTTAGTAAGTCTATCAACAATCACCCAAATAGCATCATGACCCAATCTGGTTCTGGGCAAACCACATACAAAATCCATACTGATGCATTCCCACTTCCACTCAGGAATAGGAAGGGGCTGCAACAAACCACCAGGCTTCTGGTGTTCAGCCTTCACAGTCTGACAGGTTAAACACCTAGTGACAAAATCAAACACTTCTTTCTTCATACCCGGCCACCAAAAGCTTTTCTTGAGGTCTTGATACATCTTAGTCACACCAGGATGTAGAGAATATTTGGAGTTATGGCTGTCCTCCAATATTTCTTTCCTCAAGCTCGGTTCCTCAGGGACACATACCCTTCCACGAAACCGAAGAATACCATCATCAGACAGGCTAAAATCCTGAACTGCGCCATCAACCAGACTATCCCTGATCTGAACTAATCTCGGATCCACAGACTGCTGATCTCTGATCTTCTGCAACAAAGCAGACTGTACTCTGAGAAAAGCCACATAACCCGACTGAACTCTAGGAGTAACACTGATCCTGAGATCGCTGAACTCCTGCAGTAACCGCCACTCACTGACTCGTAAAGCAGCTACTGAGGTAACTGGATGTCTGCTCAGAGCATCCGCCACCACATTGGCCTTTCCAGCCTGATACTGAATGGAGAAGTCATAGTCTTTGATCAACTCCATCCATCTTCTCTGTCTCATGTTCAACTCCTTCTGAGTGAAGATATACTTGAGACTCTGGTGATCAGTGAACAGATCAAACTCCTGACCCAACAAATAGTGACGCCATATCTTCAAAGCAAAGACTACGGCCGCCAACTCTAAATCATGAGTAGGGTAGTTCAATTCATACTCCTTCAGTTGTCTCGAAGCATAGGCTACTACAGAACCCTTCTGCATCAAGACACAACCCAACCCTTTGCCAGAAGCATCTGTATAAACAGTAAACCTTTCCCCATCACTAGGTATAATGAGGATCGGTGTACTAGTCAATCTCCTTTTCAGCTCTTGGAAGCTCTCTTCACACTTATCATCCCAAATAAACTTAGCCTCCTTTCTGGTTAATTTAGTTAAAGGACCCGCCAACTTGGAGAATCCCTCAACAAATCTCCGGTAGTAACCTGCTAAACCCAGGAAACTCCTGATCTCAGTAGCACTAGTCGGTCTTCCCCAATTAAGAATGGCTTGCACTTTAACTGGATCCACAGACACCCCCTGACCAGAAATCACATGCCCAAGGAAACTAATCTTTTCCAGCCAGAATTCACACTTACTAGTCTTGGCATATAATCGGTTCTTCCTCAAGATCTCCAATACTCTGCGCAAATCACTGACATGATCTGAGGTAGTCTGAGAGTACACCAATATATCGTCTATAAAGACCACCACACAAGAGTCAAGCAACTCATGGAATACCCTGTTCATCAAATCCATGAAGACAGCAGGTGCATTTGTCAGTCCAAAAGGCATAACTAAAAATTCGAAATGCCCATACCTGGTCCTGAAAGCAGTCTTAAATATATCCTCATCCTTGACCCTAAGCTGATAATACCCTGATCTCAGATCAATCTTAGAGAACACTGTCGCTCCCTGTAATTGATCAAATAGATCATCAATTCTGGGAAGAGGATACTTATTCTTGATAGTCACTTGGTTAAGCTGCCTGTAGTCTATACACATCCTCAGGATTCCATCTTTTTTCTTCACAAATAACACTGGCGCTCCCCAAGGAGAAGCACTAGGCCGAATATATCCTTTCTCTAACAATTCCTCCAGTTGTTTCTTAAGCTCGGCCAACTCTGAAGTAGCCATACGATAAGGAGCTCTGGAGATAGGTGCCGTACCTGGCGCCAACTCAATGCCAAACTCCACTTCTCTAATTGGTGGCAAGCCTGAAAATTCTTCAGAGAACACATCAGGAAATTCTTTCACCACCGCCATCTGAGTCCAATCAGAAGTAGAATCATCCTTCACCTTAACATGCGCAAGATAACCCTTGCATCCACTAGCCAGTAATTTCCTGGCCTGCAGGAAAGATATCACATGCGGTCCTTGGTCTGACACTAGACCTCTCACAAAAAGTCGATTCCCATCTAACAAATTCAAAGTGATTACTTTCTCAAAGCAATCCACAGAGGCATGATGGGAAGACAACCAATCCATTCCTAAGATGATATCATAATCTTGCATGTCTAAGAGGATTAGATCTACCAGAAACTCATAACCCTCTACATGTACTACACAGTCAGCACAAACAGTATCTGTAGATAACGATTTTCCTAAGGGAGTACTCACAGACACAGCATAATTCATCACCTTAGGTAACACAGGTAAACATGCAGCAAACTTAACAGATACAAAAGATAAATTTGCACCAGGGTCAAATAATATGCGGGCTAACTGATCAAATACGAATAAAGTACCTTCCACGACGGATCGGGAAGCTCGTGTATCCTTCTCAGCCACAGCATACACTCTAGTCTGGACTGTAGGCTTATCTGCGCCTCTAGGTTGCATCTCAGGTTCTCTGCAGTCCTTAGCCATGTGCCCTGGTTTCTTACACCTGAAGCATACACCATTCTTCCTATGGCAGTCTTTCACTAGATGTCCCTTGAGCCCACAATGACTACAAGTGATACCGTTTCTTGCATCCCTGGCATCCCTGAACTGCTGCGGTGCATCCCTGGACTGCTGCGGTGCCTTGTAGGAGTAAGGCTTATACCTGCTCTTCTTATAATCTTTATGCCTAGGGTACTTCTTACCCTTGCCGCCACTGCCATGCTGAGGAACCGCCGCCTCAGCTGCAGGAACTACTGTCACGGCAACATGAGAACTCCTCTCAGATATATACCTCTCAATGGTGCGCGCTCGCCCAACAGTTTCAACATAGGTCTCCAAGTGTTGAGCACCAACTTGCTCTCTAATGTCCCATCTGAGACCTCTGAGAAACTTGGTAGCTCTCCTCTTTTCAGTGTTTATCAGATGAGGAGCATACTTTCCCAATTTCGTGAACTGTAATTCATACTGGTCCACTGTCATATTACCCTGCTCCAGATGAATAAATTCCACCTCTCAGTCCTCAACCAAGCTATCTGGGAAGTACTTCTCATTAAATCGAGACAAGAAGTAAGGCCAATCTACAGTCTCATGTCTTTCTTCGGCAAGTCTCACTACGCCCTTCCACCACTCATCTGCGTCAGCACGCATCATATAGGTGGCCAGACATAACTTATCCTTATCTGAGCAGCGCATGACTTGGAAAATCTTTTCCAAGCACAACTGCCAGTTCTCTGCATTACTGGATTCTGAGCACCCATAAAAAGAGCTGGGACCCAGTTTCTGGAATTCACTCACAAGTGAAGCATAGCGCCTGTGAGCGCCCTCCTGAGAGTCATCCCCCACCACTCGAGTAGTAGTCTGGGGTCTCTCTCGAGTCAGCTGCTGCAAAAGCTGCTGTTGTGCTTCTTGGTGCTGAGTCTGCTGCTGCTGCAGCATCTGAGCTTGCCTCTCTATCATAGCACCTTGTTGCTGAACCATGCCAGTCAGAGCCTCAATAGTTCTCGTGAGGTTCGGGGTCTGCTCGCCCTCATCACTAGCATTTCCTCTGGTTCGCACCATCTTAAATGCCTACACACGCATATCCTAGTCACACACATATCATAGTCAGGAAAACAATCATAAACCTATTAGGTGTCTAGCAATACACAAACATGTTTTCCCCCAAACTAAGTTTTAGCTAGCCAACTCCTCTGATACCATTCTGTAACATCCCACATTCTTAACCCCAAACAAATGGCACAATTCACAAATGATACAGGATGTTTCATATAAGATCGATCATATGCTAGGTAAAACCGAGTTCAAGAAAACACGATCTGAAAAATTCCCATAAATTCATACATACAAATTCACAAAACTCAAATCTCATAAATCTCATAAGGGTACCTGCCACCACGCAATACTTGCACTAGACATATGCAAGTTACAGATATATCAAAACCGATTACAAAGAATACACCATAAACCGAAATTCACAACAAAATCACAAAATCGATTTTATAAACTCATATCAAACACCGAAACCAGGCTGAAGCCCGCGGTGACACAAAAATCAAACTCATAAGACTGCCATAACTGGCAACATACTTCACATAGTTCACATAGTCTCATGATTCACATAGTTCATATAGTTTATGTTAAGGCTACAACCGGCCCCAAGAATTAAGCATAAAAATTCTTAAAACAGCAAACAGCATAATTATCCACGCCAATGCACTCAAGACATGCACCCCTGCTCTATGCCTGAAAATAGTGAGGGGTGAGCTACACAGCCCAGTGAGTGGATAGTCTAAATCGACTATCCATAACATACATTCAAAAATATAGGCAGATTATTTTTAAAAATATTTAACAGAACATTATGTCAACATATAACAAAATAAAGAAACAGAAGTCATATAGACAGTTAAATGTACACACTAGCATATAACAAATTCAGGTTCTAGAGTTTTACTCTAACCCAATTAAACACATATATTCTAAACCAACTAAACACACCATACTTAATTAACCTAGTTGTCCAGCATATTCAGTAGTGACCAATATGGTCTAACCCGGCTTGGCCAAAGCACTGGGAGCTGCAAAATCTCGTGCAACACATAAACATGGATAGTGAGTAGAATCAAGAGGTGGCCCCCGTCAGGTCACGACGTGGCACTTTGCTCTATCACCCCATAACACATCAGAGTGATGACATCAAGAGGTGGCCCCTGTCTGATCAAGACATGGCACTTTGCGTCTTATATCACCCCGTCACATAAAAGAGTAATGACATCAAGAGGTGGCCCCTGTCTGATCAAGACATGGCACTTTGCGTCTTATATCACTCCATCACATAAAAGAGTAATGACATCAAGAGGTGGCCCCTGTCCGACCAAGACATGGCACTTTGCGTCAAAACCCGTTCTCCCAAAAGGTTCCTACTGGACAACAGACATATCTTATTTCATATTTCACAAAGGTGGACTCCTAAGTGTCAACTAGACTCTAGGATAGTCATCACAAAAATCATATCGGGCAGGCTGAACATCAACCCCCATCACAAAAATCATAATAGGCAGGCCGAACATCAGCCCCCTCACATATCAAATACTGGGCTGAAATTCAAACCCTTCACATATCACATAAGGACTATCCTATGAGTACACTGTTACACTTAGCCATAGTCCTAACCAACACATAATACATAATATTCAAAATTCTCATAATCACATAATTTTCAAAAATCTCATAACCACATAATGTTCACAATTTACATAACAACATAATATTCCAAAAATCACATAAACACCTAATATTAAAAATCACATAATTACATAATATTAACAATCATATAATGTAGTGTGGTCCTTAGGTTTCATGCTGATTAGTTCAGTCAAACCTTACTAGGTTATCATCCAAATTTCTCAAACAATTTCTCAATAATGCAGTTAACAAGCATCCATAAAAATTAACATAAAACTAAAACATGTAGTCATACAAACTATCCATAAAATTAACAAAAATTAAAACATGTATTCATACCAACTATTTTACAAATCTCTACATATAAACCACGGTTAACATAACATACTATCTATTAAATTTTACACCTTGAATTAACATGAATTTCATGCTCAAACCATTGGTCTAAAACTTCCGAATTTCCATAAGAGAATACCTTAAATTCCTTATTACAATTTTCGGTTTTCATAAACAATCATCAAGATTATTTCGGTTTAACTACCATCAACAAGGTTTCGGTTTTCATTCATGCTACAAACATCATTGACTTAATGTTACCAAAATTGATTTCGGTTTAACTATAATTAACAAGAGTTTCATACTCAAAATTCAATGATTTAATGCTACCAAAATTCCTATAAAAATACCTTAAATTTCATACAAATTTTTGGTTAAATAATCATCATATAATCACCTTTGAAAAATTCGGTTTTCATGATATAATCAACCTTACAAAATTCGGTTTCCATCATATAATCAACTTTACAAAATTCAGTTTTCATCATGGTGAAGTCTTGAATTTCGGTTTTAGCATGGTAAGATTTCCAACAAGCGAATATATCATCTAACTCATCAATTAACATAAACAAATAGATAGAAATCAATTAGACAACCCACTCACCTCTTAACCGAGAACACAAGGTGAAAAACCCTTCCAAAAATTCGTCTAAGGCTTTGAAAGATGCCACCAAACACCAAGGAATAAATCGCCAAAGGGGAAGAGATGGAGAAATCACCAAAAATCGCCTCAAGAGCTCTTCAAGAATCGCCTAAGTTCCTTCAAGCCGTCGCCCAATGTTTTTCTCCAAGCCAAAAATCGCCAACACTCTACCCTAACCGAAATTACCTACTTAAATTTTGGTTTTTAACTCTTAACCCATTAACCCATTAATTCAATTCGGGTTTAATCCACTTAATTAATAATTTGAATTTTAAAACCCAATTAGTTTAAACCCATTAATTCAACCATTAACTTAACGAAAATCCAATAAGGTCTAATTAACATCCAATAAGGGTTTAATTAACCAATAGGGTCTAATTAATTAACTTACAAGGTCTAATTAATTAACTTACAATTTACAACCCATAAATCCTAATTAATTTATCATGAACAACCCATAATAATTTATCATAAATTAACAGCCAATAATCAAACAAATAATCCCTAATTAATTTACAATAAATTAACAACCAAAAATCTCTAGTTAAATAACTATTAACAACCAATACATAGAAAAAAATATCACAGTCAATAATTTTATTTAATTCAAAAATAATGCTTACCAGGACTTAAGATCCTTGGATCTTACATAACGCAAAGGCGTTTCTTGGCTTAAGCGTTTAGGCGTTGAGACTTCCATATATGGTAAGTCTTCACTCCACACGTTCACACTTAGTGAACTAATCAAAACGCTTAATTAATTTGAACCATGCGTTCACATCCTTGAACCGGTTCAATTGACTTTGGTTCAACAACCAAATCAAACCAAGACCAAACCAAGACATGCCATGGTCTAAATCTAGTATGAACCATGAAGGTTCAAGATCTAACCATACATATCTAGATGCACTTGATCTCACTGATCTAGCATCAATACTCTCGATCGAAGCTTACCGATCTTAAGCTCTAATCAATCAAACATGATCAGACCAGATCTCACTTACAATCAGAGTCTACTCTCCTTTAACTGAACCAAAACAATTCAGTCCACACGATCTGACATGAGTAAGCCATATCATCAAATTGTGCGACCCTGAGGGTTTCCTTTAAATGTCGGTAACGACAACTTACATTATCACGATCAGTGAGGGGTATCTAGCAACACATCACTGTCTCCCGATATAAAGGAAAGAGTCTTCCAAGACTACACCCAAACCACAGCACAAGTGTGAATCAAACTCATGAGGCATGCATGTTTCCTTTGCCACTGGATGTTCTTATTGGACAAGCATGTCAAGCCTGTAACTCCAATAGGATGAGCATGATTAGATCAGATGATCACTGTCATCTGGGTATGGCCATACACTTTCTCAATCATCTCATACAGGGGGGCCCTCTAGAACATCACACTCCTTGAACAAGGAGACGGCAATCCTTTATCTATCACTAGTGCCCTAACCTGACTCAAGCTCATCATCCAAGATAGTCTATAATCATTATGTTTCAAATGATATTGAACTACCTCAAAACAATGACAATCATCATTTAGAAACACAAGTGATCTCAAGTCAAAGGAAAATGTGCCACTTGCTGCTATCAAGGATTATTCACATTGTGACAAACAATTGAATATCCTAGAAGGGTCTGTCCAGTACATCCAATGTACCCATGAGTCTACATCTTATTCCATGCTCGAAGCATCCTATAAGATTAGCACACATATTAGTCTCAATCATATCAAGGCTGTCTCATGTTCACCAAGATATCTCGACTAAGGACATAGAGCCTGTCAGCCTAGCTGAACAGCTTTGAGACATTATTCAGAAGTACACTTATTACAGCAGACAAGGTAACAACCTGAATAATAACCATGCCTTTATAAACATAAGAGTTTATTACATGATACTTATACAATCCCAAGGCCTCAAACATTAGCCTTAAGGGCATACCCCAACAATCTCCCACTTGCACTTAATCTAATGGTTGAGAAACCTCAAACCCATATTATTACAGTGCTTCTCATGCTTCTGCTGCGCCAGAGGCTTGGTAAGCGGGTCTGCCAGATTGTCATCTGTATGAACCTTGCAGATTTTGATCTCGCCACGATCAATGATCTCCCGGATCAAGTGAAACCGTCTCTGTATGTGCTTGGACTTCTGGTGCGACCGTGGTTCCTTTGCTTGTGCGATTGCTCCAGTGTTATCACAGAAGATAACCAAAGGATCTGCACTCGAAGGAACGACACCAAGTTCTCTCACGAACTTGCGAATCCATACAGCCTCCTTGGATGCTTCCGAGGCTGCAACATACTCGGCTTCTGTTGTGGAATCAGCAACAGTTGACTGTTTGAAACTCTTCCACACCACAGCACCTCCATTCAAGCTAAAAACATAGCCTGATTGCGATCGGAAATCATCCTGGTCCGACTGGAACGAAGCGTCAGTATATCCCTCTATACTGAGTTCTTCCTGACCACCATATATCAAGAACATATCTTTGGTCCTCCGCAGATATTTTATAATGTTCTTGACTGCAATCCAGTGCGCCAAACCTGGATTACTTTGGAAACGACTGGTCACGCTTAACCCGTAAGCGATGTCTGGGCGAGTACACAACATCGCATACATTATGGACCCAATAGCCGAAGCATAAGGCGTATTGTCCATTTCATCTTTCTCAGTCTGTGTTTGTGGACACTGACTCTTCGAAAGATTCAGACCATGTCTGACTGGAAGATATCCACGTTTAGAATTCTCTAAATGGAATCTCTCCAGGACTTTATCGATGTAAGTACTCTGGCACAGCCCGAGAAGCCTCTTAGATCTATCCCGGTAGATCTTCACACCTAACACATAGGCTGCTTCTCCTAGATCTTTCATCTGGAAACATTTTCCTAACCATGCTTTAACAGCATGCAGTTCAGGAATATCATTTCCAATGATTAAGATATCATCGACGTAGAGGATTAGGAATGTAATTATGCTCCCACTAAACCTCTTATATACACACGGGTCATCCTCGTTCTTGATGAAACCAAACTCAGAGATTGATTCATCAAAACGAATGTTCCAGCTTCTAGATGCTTGTTTAAGTACATAAATGGACTTCTTTAACTTGCATATTTTATGACGATCTGATGGATTCGTGAAGCCTTCAGGTTGTGTCATATACACATCCTCATCCAGATTTCCATTAAGGAAAGCTGTCTTCACATCCATCTGCCAAATCTCATAATCGTAATATGCAGCTATCGCGAAAAGAATCCGAATAGACTTGAACATGGCCACAGGTGAGAAAGTTTCATCATAATCTATCCCGTAGATTTGTTTGAAACCTTTCGCAACTAGCCTGCCTTTATAGGTAACCACGTTACCATCCATGTCAATCTTCTTCTTGAAGATCCATTTACAGCCTATAGGGATTACTCCCGGAGGCGGATCAACCAAATCCCAGACTTGGTTATCTGACATGGAGTCCATCTCGGCTCGCATAGCATTAAGCCATCTAGCTGACTCTGGTCCACTGACCGCATCCGCATAAGTGAGGGGTTCATCATTATCAATGATGTAGACTCCGTCATAGCGCTCAGGCTGTCGACGGATCCTTCCCGATCTACGTGGTTCCCGTGATATTTGAGCCTCAGGTTGTGTAGTAACCTGATCTACCGGCTCAGGCACATCCAACTGTGCTTGACTACTTTGTCCTTCTTCTGGATTCTCATCCAGCTTTATTTCTCTCCCACTAGCCTCTTGCAGAAGAAACTCCTTCTCAAGAAATATGGCCGTCCGAGCAACAAATACTTTGTTCTCCTTGGGATCGTAGAAATAATAACCCTTAGTTTCCTTAGGGTAACCGACAAAGATGCATTTCTCAGATCTTCTCTCCAGTTTCCCAGAGGCGAGCTTTTTGACATAAGCCTCGCAACCCCAGATCTTGATAAATGTCAAGCTTGGCTGTTTCCCATACCATAACTCATATGGTGTCTTAGAAACTGCCTTGGATGGCACTCGGTTTAGTACCTTTGCAGCTGTTTCCAGTGCAAATCCCCAAAAGGAGTATGGAAGAGTAGCCTGACTCATCATAGAACGAACCATATCAAGCAACGTTCTATTTCTCCTCTCGGACACACCATTCCATTGTGGTGTTCCTGGCGGAGTGAGCTGTGAGATAATCCCACACTCCTTTAGATAGTCAGTAAATTCTCGACTTAGGTATTCACCACCTTGATCAGAACGAAGTGCCTTGATATTTCGGCCTAGCTGATTTTGTACTTCATTCTTGAACTCTTTGAACTTGTCAAAAGATTCACTCTTATGTCTCATAAGATAGACATAACCATACCTACTGAAATCATCAGTAAAGGTAATGAAGTACTGATAGCCACCTCTAGCATGTTTACTAAATGGCCCACACACATCACTGTGTATGAGGTCAAGTAAACCTGAAGCCCTTTGACCTTTGTTAGGAAAAGGTGACTTCGTCATTTTACCCATCAAACAAGCTTTGCATGTATCAATCTCCTTGTAGGAGAATGATCCCAGCAGTCCATGATCATGCAACCGCTTAATGCGCTTCTCGTTTATATGGCCCAAACGACTATGCCATAGCAAGGTGCTGTCATCAGCATACTTGGCTTTCTTATTATCAATGTTGTGTATCGAATGTTCCATGTCCAACATGAACAACCCATTGTTAATTGAACCAGTAGCATACACAATATTATCTAGAGAAAGTACACACTTTGAAGTCTTGCATTCAAAGGAAAAACCCTTCCTGACAAGAGCAGGAATGGAGATAATATTCTTGGTAATACTGGGTACAAAATAACAATTGTTTAATTCTAATACAATGCCAGATGGTAAAGAAATGAAATAGTCTCCTACAGCAACAGCAGCAACCCGTGCCCCGTTTCCAACGCGTAGGTCTACCTCATGCTGTCCCACCTGTCTTCTTCTCCTGAGTTCCTGTACATTTGAACAAATGTGAACTCCACATGCAGTGTCCAACACCCATGATATAGAAGAAGATGAAAACATGACTTCAGTCACGAATATACCTAAGCCAGAAGCGATGCTTCCCCTCTTGTCTCCTTGGAGCGCTTTACAGTCCTTTTTCCAGTGACCCAGCTGGCCACAGTGGAAACACCTGTTGTCCTTCGACCGCTTGACCTTCTGTTTCAGAGCCTTGCTGTAATTCTTGACAGGGGCCTTGCCCTTCTTCCCCTTCTTCTTGTTCCTTGAAGGAACCATCAAGACAGAGGTTGAAGGCTTTCCCTTCAGAGTTTCCTCAGTTGTCAAGAGCATATTCAGCAGCTCTGCCGGCGTACAATCGATTTTGTTCATATTAAAGTTAATAATGAACGCATCGAAAGAGGGCGGGAGAGACTGCAGAATAATATCCACAGCAAGCTCCTGGTTGATGGTATGCCCCAGTTTCTCCAGAGCCTCCTTGTGCCCAATCATCTTGAGCACGTGAGCTCCCACTGGGCTCCCTTCAGCCAGTTTGCTCTGAAAGAACAGCTTCGTCAGATTATAGCGTTCTGTCCTCGCCTGTGCAGCATACAGCATCTTGAGGTTCGCTATAATCTCTATAGCCGACATATCCTCATGCTGACGCTGCAGCGGTGGCGTCATAGACGCTAGCATCAGGCAAGCGACATCAATGCTATCATTGACATGCTTATCATAGGCTTCACGAACCGCCCTTGCGGCGTTCGCAGCGGGTTGAGGCGACACAGCCGTCTCGAGGACATACAGTTTCCTCTCTGCCTTAAGAACGATCTTAAGGTGTCCGAACCAGTCAGAGAAGTTCGGCCCAGCAAACTTCTCCCTTTCCAGTAGGGATCGCACATTGAAGCTCATGGTGTTCGTTGCTGCAGGAATCTACAACAAGCAAGAACAGCAAGGTCAGTATCAATGTTAAGAATCAATCCAGGACTTGAGAAAGATTCTTTTTCTCACTATTTTGTCTGACTGAAAAATCCAGTAAACAGTCCGAAAGAGTAACACTCTTTTAGTGAGATGGGATCCAGATTTCATACTTGGTCTCCGCGTCCCGCTCAGGCGAGATAAGATGCACAGAGAAGACAAGCACTAATTTCTGGTAGGCTGTCCCAGCCAATCGCCAACCCGTGCGATTCCCCTTCATCTGGGCAATCCAGAAGACTGTGCCAACTGAGTTGGTACAACACAATCTCTGACCCCGCAGATGGCTGCCTCCATGTGCTACCATATGCGCCACATATGTAGCCTACATGGTCAAGCTGACCCGACCTACTCCCTGGACCACCACGTGCTATGCTGAGCAACGAGAAGCGATAAATCCCTTCTCTGTAACACGCAGGTGAAATCCAGCACCGTCTGAAGATAGATGGACGTGCCCACTGAGTGGGTACAACACGGCTCCAACGATAGTCAGAACGGTGAGGTTTCGCGTCAGAAGGCTTTCCGAGCTTGATATATTAGCGTTGGATTTTAACGGTCTTTTATCTTCTTCACTATCATGCAATTCCTATGGTGATAGCAGAAGATAAACTCATGCAGTTCTAATTATATAAGCAATAAAAAGAAAGCATGGATCTTATGTGGTAAAAGCCCATGAACCC
Source organism: Costus lasius (assembly GCA_027563935.2). NCBI lineage: Eukaryota > Viridiplantae > Streptophyta > Magnoliopsida > Zingiberales > Costaceae > Costus > Costus lasius. The sequence goes on along the minus strand of CM050454.1, from coordinate 54,064,468 downwards.
TAAGTAAGACCTTAATTTTACTTAAGTCTTCACTTGAGCTCTTTTGCATCTCATCTGGTCCAACCCAGGGCCCTAGCTCCAAGAGCACCTCAGGTGCGCCACCAGCTGAATGCCCCTCTTGGATGTGTGCTTTTGTGCTCTTGTCTAATCAAAATACATTTTTGATCTATCTAGACAAGCTTTGACTCGCAGGTCAATTATACAATAGATTAATAAAAAATGTGATTCGCAGATCACAATAATATTAACTTATAATTAACCAGGCACGCAGGCCCCAGCACAGCACACATTAGGGCAACCCACATAAGATTAAATAAACAAGCATATGGTCTCAATGAACATGTGATCCAATCAAGAAATTAAATTTTTGAAAACCCCATAGGCATCTATTTTAACTTCCTTATGTGTCCTACAACCTTACAATGGTCCATTGATAGGGATCCACTCATCCATCTAGTTAGATCCCCTGCCCTTGCATGCACCGAGTCCTAACTGACCCGAGTCGACCTAATGGTCAACCATGCATGCGCTAAGGGCTTGAACAGCTTTCAAGAGTTCTGGCAAGCGGGTGTGACCCCGGGCCTAACTCAAGAGTGTTCACTGGTTGTCTCAACCAGACCTCGCTACACGCCTAAGATGCAATCGACCTATGGCCACCTCGTGCTTGCGCACAGGTGCCATCTGGTCGATCCATCTAGGCTGTCAGATGGTCTGATCAGACTATTGGATCTAACCTAGAGGTGACTTCAACCCGATCAACCCATCTAAGGGTTTATAGTAGGTGCCACTTAGGTCTAGTGAGGCGCGCAAGTGATTAGTTTTTCTTAGAAAAACTACAACGACAAGCGCCAACTTACATGCGCCAAAATAACAAAATATTCTCATGTTAAGTTTCGGCATGCAACTTAGATCTAAGCATACTTTTACATGCGCAAACATGGATCACAAAAATATATATCAAGCAATCATATTAACATGCTGCAACCGCATGCTCTGATACCAATTGAAGGGTCCCCTTCAAGGGGGAGCGCAAGCATGTGAAACCCCTTTCAAGAGGGGGGCGAAAAACCCTTAAGGGTGGCGCATGACAATTACAAGCGGAAGCAAGGGTTTTCCATGGATCTTAGCAAGATAATATGATCAACTTGATGAAGTTTAGATCCATACCAAAGCCATGAGGAAGATGGCGACTTGGAAGCAAGAGAACAAGAGAGGTCTCCTCCACAAGGCGCGCACACAAGAAGAAGTTGGCTTGCTCCTTGTCGTCCTTTGTGCTAGCAAAGGGCTTGAAGAATCCAAATCGCTTGAAGGAGAATCCTTGGATGTCTTCTTGGTTTGGCTTGCCGAATGCCTCTCTACAACTCTCGGCGATCATGCACACTCAAGAGCACACATTCGCCCAAGAGAGAAGCCATCACGCAAAGGCGTTTCTTGGCTTAAGCGTTTAGGCGTTGAGACTTCCATATATGGTAAGTCTTCACTCCACACGTTCACACTTAGTGAACTAATCAAAACGCTTAATTAATTTGAACCATGCGTTCACATCCTTGAACCGGTTCAATTGACTTTGGTTCAACAACCAAATCAAACCAAGACCAAACCAAGACATGCCATGGTCTAAATCTAGTATGAACCATGAAGGTTCAAGATCTAACCATACATATCTAGATGCACTTGATCTCACTGATCTAGCATCAATACTCTCGATCGAAGCTTACCGATCTTAAGCTCTAATCAATCAAACATGATCAGACCAGATCTCACTTACAATCAGAGTCTACTCTCCTTTAACTGAACCAAAACAATTCAGTCCACACGATCTGACATGAGTAAGCCATATCATCAAATTGTGCGACCCTGAGGGTTTCCTTTAAATGTCGGTAATGACAACTTACATTATCACGATCAGTGAGGGGTATCTAGCAACACATCACTGTCTCCCGATATAAAGGAAAGAGTCTTCCAAGACTACACCCAAACCACAGCACAAGTGTGAATCAAACTCATGAGGCATGCATGTTTCCTTTGCCACTGGATGTTCTTATTGGACAAGCATGTCAAGCCTGTAACTCCAATAGGATGAGCATGATTAGATCAGATGATCACTGTCATCTGGGTATGGCCATACACTTTCTCAATCATCTCATACAGGGGGGCCCTCTAGAACATCACACTCCTTGAACAAGGAGACGGCAATCCTTTATCTATCACTAGTGCCCTAACCTGACTCAAGCTCATCATCCAAGATAGTCTATAATCATTATGTTTCAAATGATATTGAACTACCTCAAAACAATGACAATCATCATTTAGAAACACAAGTGATCTCAAGTCAAAGGAAAATGTGCCACTTGCTGCTATCAAGGATTATTCACATTGTGACAAACAATTGAATATCCTAGAAGGGTCTGTCCAGTACATCCAATGTACCCATGAGTCTACATCTTATTCCATGCTCGAAGCATCCTATAAGATTAGCACACATATTAGTCTCAATCATATCAAGGCTGTCTCATGTTCACCAAGATATCTCGACTAAGGACATAGAGCCTGTCAGCCTAGCTGAACAGCTTTGAGACATTATTCAGAAGTACACTTATTACAGCAGACAAGGTAACAACCTGAATAATAACCATGCCTTTATAAACATAAGAGTTTATTACATGATACTTATACAATCCCAAGGCCTCAAACATTAGCCTTAAGGGCATACCCCAACAATAACATCTATAAGAAACATGTATTTTCGCCAACTTACAACTACAGCATAAGCATTCGCATGTGACCTATAGATCTGTTATCTTGCGCAAACATGGATCATAAATCATAACATGGCAATCATAAAACATGAACATTGGCTCTGATACCAATTGAAAGGTCCCCACAAGGGGGGGCGAAACCCCTAAGTATGGCGCATATTAAAATTTTAAGCAGCGGAAGAGGGTTTCTTGAGATCGGTTTCATGAGATATGATCAACCATAATAACCCGATTGCAAATAGAGAAGGGTTCATACCGTAGCCATTTCAAGATGGCGCCTTGGAAGAAAAAGTTGCAAGCGCCTCTTCTCCAAAGTCTCGCACACAAGATGAACAATGTGCTTCTTCCTTGGTGCTCCTTGTGCTAGCAAGGTTCCAAGGTTGTCTTGCCGAATGGAAAGGAAAAGATGAGATGATGTTCTCTTGGCCGAAACCTCCTCAACCTTCAAGGCGTCGCCACACACGGGAGTCGAGAGGAATGAGAGCGAGAGGCGAGAATAGAGAGCACTCTATTCGAACGTGAGTGACTCCAATTGGAGATCATGGTTACTAAAAATAGCAACCACTCACCGCTCCAACGTTCACGCCAAGTGAACATGTCGCCACACCTTGAACCATGCGCTCATTTCATGAGCCGGTTCAATTTGGTTTGGTTTAAAACCAATCAAGCCAAGTAATCAAGTCCAGATCTCAAATAAACCCTAAGGCTCCAGATCTGACCGTTCATCTCTTAATGCTCTTGATCTCACCGATCTAGCATCTATTCTCTCGATCGAAGCTTACCGATCTCAAGCCCTAATCAATCAAACATGATCAGACTAGATCTCACTTACAATCAGAGACTAAATCCCTTTAAACTGAACCTAAACAATTCAGTCCACACGATCTGACTTAAGTAAGCCATATCATCAAATTGTGCGACCCTGAGGGTTTCCTTTAAATGTTGGTAACGATAACTCACGTTATCACGATCAGTGAGGGGTATCTAGCAACACATCACTGTCTCCCGATATAAAAGAAATGAGTCTTCCAAGACTACACCCAAAAATAGCACAAGTGTGAATCAACTTCACTAGGCATGCATACTTCCTTTGCCACTGGATGTTCTTATTGGACAAGCGTGTCAATCTTGTAGCTCCAATATGATGAGCATGATTAGATCAGATGAACACTGTCATCTGGGTATGGCCATACACTTTCTCAATCATCTCATCCAGGGGGCCCCTTTAGAACATCACACTCCTTAAACAAGGAGACGGCAATCCTATGTCTATCACTAGTGCCCTAACCTGACTCAAGCTCATTATCCAAGATAGTCTATAATCATTATGTTTCAAATGATATTGAACTACCTCAAAACAATGACAATCATCATTTAGAAAACACAAGTGATCTCAAGTCAGAGGAAATGTGCCACTTGTCATATACAAGGATTATTCACATTGTGACAAACAATTGAATATCCTAGTAGGGTCTGTCCAGCACATCCAATGTACCCATGAGTCTACATCTTATTCCATGCTTGAAGCATCCTATAAGACTAGAACACATATTAGTCTTAACCATATCAAGGCTGTCTCATGTTCACCAAGATACATCGACTAAGGACTTAACTGCATGTCAGCCCAGCTAAACAGCTTTGAGACATTATTCAGAAGAACATATATTGCAGCAGACAATGTAGCTAACTGAATAATAACCATGCCTTTATAAACATAAACGTTTATTACATGATACTGTTACAATCCCAAGGCCTCAAACATTAGGCTTAAGGGCATACCCCAACATATGTGACCTAGGGTTACTTACACAGGAAGAGCTCAGTATGCAGGGCTATACTGACGCATCGTTCCAGTCTGACCCTGACGACTTTAGATCGCAGGCCGGCTATGTGTTCAAGATAAATGGAGGCGCTGTATGTTGGAAGAGCTTCAAGCAATCCACCATAGCAGATTCTACAACCGAAGCTGAGTATGTGGCTACTTCTGAGGCAGCCAAGGAAGCTGTTTGGATAAGGAAGTTCTTATGTGATCTTCAAGTGGTACCTAGTGCAATGGATCCCATTGAACTCTACTGTGACAACAATGGAGCAATTGCACAAGCCAAGGAACCACGGTCTCATCAAAGATCCAAACACATACTCAGAAGATTTCACCTGATCAGAGAGATCATTGACAGAGGTGATGTCAAGATTAGCAGAGTAGACACAGAGAACAATCTGGCAGACCCATTGACCAAGGCTTTGGCGCAGCAGAAGCATGCTGGTCACGCTAGAGATATGGGGTTGAGATTCCTCAACTTCTAGGTCTTAGTGCAAGTGGGAGATTGTTGGTGTATATGCCCTAGGACCTAGTTTTGGTCAACTTATGTACTACTTGACATTGATATTTATATATCATTATGGCATTGTCGTTATCATTATTTGTCTACACCTGCGATTGTGTACTTACATGATAATGTCCCTGGAGACAGATTGGATCTGTGCTCAAATAATTGTCCTCAGTCGATGTACCTGAGTGGATATGGGACAGCTCTGGTACTTGAGAGACTGGTATGTGGGCTGGTTAGGCACGTGGTGCTAACGCAGACACATGGGTATATCATTGGAGGATATACTGGATAGACCCGCTATGAGGCTATGACTTGGTGTCATGAGTTATCCTCATAAGTGACAGGAGATGCATTGATCCCTTGACTTGAGGTCATTGATCATTCTATATGGTTAGGGACTTGCTTTGATACAACCTAACACCTTGCCGTAGCTGGGAGGTCATAACGGTTGTTATTGAGCATGTCACGACCCATATGAGAAGATCAATGGACAGACATAGGATTTGCCCCTTCCCTAGGGAAGTATGATATCCATGGAGCTCCATTATGGTTCTATGACTGAGAGTGTATGGCCATACCCAGGTGAGAACCTGTTTTAGTCATAGCCATGTGATTGGATGAAAACAAGTGGTGACACACATGTCCAATCGGATATCAGTTCGGCAAAGAGACTGTAATGCATCTCTACCTAGTTGCGATGATGGGGATGTCGATGTCGATATCCATTCCAATGACCTGGGTAGCAGCGATGCACTGCTAGGTGCCACTCACTGCTTGTGATGACCTCTGGTCAGCACTGCCAGCGTCAGAGGAACCTACAGGGTCGCACACCTTGATACTTGAGTTCTTGTATTGATCGGGAAGCCTTATGATCGAGTTATTGGATAACTCGGATCTAATTGGGAGATTTCATCAGCGCAAATGGGCCTGATGAGATGGAAGAATATTATTGGAGCCAAACTTCATTTTTGGCAGGTTGACCCGTATTTGACCATGGTTGGTCACATTTGGATTAGGGTTACATTGGATTGGATCCAAGTGCTTAATCAACCCATGTAATGAAGTTTGGGCTAGCTCATTATCCAATGAGGCCCAATAACAAGTTCTCATGGAGAGATGAGAGGCTAAAAGGGTATAATGGGGAGAAACATGAACCATTAAGCGCCTAGGGGCATAATGGGGTCATGTTGGCGCCTTTGCTTCATTATGGAAGTAAAGGGCGCCTCCCCTCTCTTCCTTGGATGGAATGCATGCCACTATGGCATTGCTTGGGGCGCAAGGCAAGGCCTTGGCGCACATGGAAAGGCGTGAGGCACAAAAGGAATGGTTGAATGAGAATTATGAAAATGTCTTGGAGACTTTCCTTGTCTCAAACCTCCTCATCCTAGCCCTACACTTGTCATGATCCTAGCCCTTACCCTAACCGCCTCTTGCTCTATAAATGTGACCCTAGTCGCCCGCTCTTGACGATGATCAATCCTTGAAGGCGTGAACACATCAAGAGGGCGAGAATAAGGGGCATTGGCGCAACCATCTTCTTCCATCAAATCCTAGCCGCAAGCTTCTTCCCTTCTTCCTCCTTTGGCGCAAGAGAAGTAAAGGCTTGGCGGCATTCTCTCTTCTCCTCTCTTCTTCATCAATTGGCTCTTCTACCTTGGAGGTGGCGCAAGCATTCAAGAAGAGAACTAAGGCTTGGATCTTCTTCCCGAGGCTAGCACCGGGCGTGGAAGAAGAGAACTCAAGAGATCCGTGTGTGTGAGACTGCAGAGGGCGCACACTTGGGCGCCTGCATCGGCATCGCTCTACATTGCTCTTAAGGTATTTGCTAACTCATCGTGTCAACTCCCTTGCTTGCGATCTTCACTAGGTTTTTGGGACCGGCCTATTTCAGGGACATTCTTCCGCTGCGAAAAATGTATGTCTATAGCTCTGAAAATTGTAAAATGTCCCCGGGGTTTCCCAACAGAAGCCATCTGCCGCCCTGAACATGGCCGTGACGAGCCTGCTACAAGAAGGCATGGCCAACTAGTTCCGACACGGCTAGGCCGTGACCAAGAGCACGGCCATGTCCAAACTTTTTGTGGATTTTGGAGCCGGAATTACGGCCCATAAGTCTGATTACGGCCCTGCCGTAGATTCCACTGATCAACCTCAACATGGCCAGGACGTGAAGATGAACACGCCCGTGACACGGTCCAGCCAGAACACGAACGCGAACACGGCTGTGGCCCGCCCGTGCCTCCACCCGTGATCAGTTCGCCGGAACCCGAGCCACTTCAGCATGGCCGTGATGAAAAGCATGACAAGGCTGTGACTAGTTCACCAACAGATGACACTGCCGTGCCTCTTGTCGTGTTCGACCCAGCGCACAACCATCACGCCCGTGATGGCAAACGCGGCCAGGCTGTGACCAGCCCCAGAAAGTCCAAAGGTGCCAGTCTTCATCCCGTTTAACGCTCGTAATGGTCTACGCACCCCCCTGATCATTTTTTGGCGGTGGTGCGCCCCTCATCCACCATGACTTGCCCCATCCGCTCCATCAACGAGGCTTCACCCGCATCCTCGGAGTCCATTCAGCCCATTCCTATGGCAACTCTTCCTCGAGGACCCCCACTGGGCGCTACCACCAACTGATACAACAACCGGTTCCTCAACTCGGCCCACGAGACCGCCACTAATGTTCATAATCAGTCCACGATCAGCCAGTCCTACTGCTTCATGGTGCGTGCTCATAAATGGTGTAGCCCACTAAAGGCGGCCCGTTCAATGGCCCAAGGAGTCGGCCCGCACACAACTTGCCTTGAAGCCAGGCGCCAACTCCTAATATTCCCTGCAGAAGTTAGTTAGTATCATGCTTTTAGTTTGTTGGAGGCATCTTGACCTCGTTTTAGGTTGTTAGAGGGAGACCAAGAGCACGGCCATGTCCAAACTTTTTGTGGATTTTGGAGCCAGAATTACGGCCCATAAGTCTGATTACGGCCCTGCCGTAGATTCCACCGATCAACCTCAACATGGCCAGGACGTGAAGATGAACACGCCCGTGACACGGTCCAGCCAGAACATGAACGCGGACACAGCCGCGGCACGCCCATGCCTCCACCCGTGATCAGTTCGTCGGAACCCGAGCCACTCCAGCACGGCCGTGATGAAAAGCACGACAAGGCTGTGACCAGTTCACCGACAGATGACACCCGCCGTGCCTCTTGTCGTGTTTGACCCAGCGCACCACCATCACGCCCGTGATGGCAAACACGGCCAGGCTGTGACCAGCCCTAGAAAGTCCAAAGGCGCCATTCTTCATCCCGTTCGACGCTCGCAATGGTCTACGCACCGCCCTGACCATTTTTTGGGGGTGGTGCGCCCCTCATCCACCACGACTTGCCCCATCCGCTCCATCAACGAGGATTCGCCCGCATCCTCGAAGTCCATTTAGCCCATTCCTATGGCAACACTTCCTCGAGGACCCCCACTGGGCGCTACCACCAACTGATACAACAACCGGTTCCTCAACTCGGCCCACGAGACCGCCACTAATGTTCATAATCAGTCCACGATCAGCCAGTCCTGCTCCTTCATGGTCGCGTGCTCATAAATGGTGTAGCCCACTGAAGGCGGCCCGTTCAATGGCCCAAGGAGTCGGCCCGCACACAACTTGCCTTGAAGCCAGGCGCCAACTCCGAATATTCCCTGCAGAAGTTAGTTAGTATCATGCTTTTAGTTTGTTGGAGGCATCTTGACCTCCTTTTACGTTGTTAGAGGGAGTTGGCTTCTCCAACTACCCTCATGTGTTGTGCATGTGACCTTCATTCCCTCTTGATCTATAAAAGAGGGCTGAAGGCTTGTGTTGTTTTTTAGTTTGGTTGTAGTAGTATCCTTCCCCGTGCAAGGCCTAGTTCCACCAGCTTCGAGGAACTCGCATAGAGCTTCCTCGTTCTTGTATTCTGTCATTTACTACTTTCAATCAAAACACCCAGAGAACCCTCCTTGGGCTCCGGGTCCTTTTCAAACGATCTCGCATTCGGTTCCTGCGCTTCCGACGCCGGGTATTGGACTTGTGGATTGCCACCTCCAAAGCATCGTGAAGGTTCTGATCGCACACGCTTGCAAAGAAAATTGGCTCTACGAGTAAGGTGAGTAATTTCCTTAGTAATCGAGCCATTGATTTCTCCACGCGTTTGGGTATTGCTTAAGAAACATCTACTCATTATTCTCATCGGTTTTCTCATGGCTTTCCCCGACCGCACGCGTTTTAACTTCCCTCGTCTCAAGACGCTCTCTCGCTTTCAGCATCATCGTCTAGTTCCCCGAGAGTACAAAAATTAAGGCCCCTGCACCCACTGCATCAAATTTTGGTATCATATCAAGGTTGGAGCTAACTCTTGTCTAGCTCCGCCGATCTCTTCATTGCATATCATACGGTTTCTCTGGCTTTGTTTTCTGCATACATACGCATTCTCAGCATCATGACTACTAGATCCGGTACCTCATATCAGAACCCTTTGTCCCAAGTGCCCGCTGCGTCTGAAGAGAGTCCTCTCCCTAGGATAGAGTCGGTTGAATCATTGTCCACTCGCATGGAAGCAATGGAGACTATGTTTCAGCGTCCAACATCTTACGGACCAAGTAGCGGAACTCCGGTCTAAACCCGCCGAGCGTCAGCCCTCGTTTAGTGCACTTCCTCCGTTGGCCCCGCTCCGTATCCAGGCCACCGAGTCTCCCCGGTAAGACCCCTTCGGTGATGAGTCCGCGTGGGCTGCGGAGGCCCATCCTCCACATCGCACACTTCCGAGTAGCCGTGAGGACGATGAAGTCCGCTGGCTCACGCGCATTGACCCGCCTATCTTCAATGGTAGCCTTGACCTCCGCATGTTCCTTGATTGGGTCGTGGCTGTCGATAACTACTTTGAGTGGAGTGCCATATCCGACCATCTCAAGGTTAGCTACGTTAGTCTCCTACTCACCGGCTCTGCTCGGTTGTATTGGATGAACGTAGAGCGTCAGCTCGTCGATCAGCGCCTCCCCCCCCCCATTACTCGATGGGAGGAGATGTGCTATCGGTTGAAGGAAAAATATGTGCCTCCCACATATAGGCAGTGGCTCCTCAATGCCTACGTCGCCATATCCCAAGGCTCTGACTCCATCGACTAGTACCACACTCGCTTCGACGAGCTCGGGATTAGGTGTAACCTTAAGGAGGACCCGGCCTTCACCTTGTCCCGCTTCAAGTGTGGCCTCCATGATGAGATTCGTCGCCTCCTGCCCTCTCACGGCCTTGACTCGATTGTCTTGACCCTTCACCATGCTCGTGATATCGAGCAGGATCTGCGTTCCGTGCTCCCTCGCATGGAGCCGGGTCCCCCGCGTCGCTCCGCCTACGTGCCTCCGGCGCTAGCCCCGCCTCCTTGTCTTGAGGCGCCTCCTCATCCGAACCACCCGGGCCCCTGTCGAGCCCCACGCGACACTCCCTGAGACGCGCCGCCACCTCGTTTGACTTGGGAGGAGAAGGTCATGGTGCCCGTCTCCACCGTACCCCCCGGTCCTTGCCGTCATTGTGGAAATTCCGATCACTTCAATCGAGATTGCCCGCGTTGCCCCCTTCACATCGCGACTGCCCTGCGCACCATGTGTCCTCAGTTTGTAGTCTCTCATGTGCCTCCCTCGGCCCAAGAGGCCGGCCCCCAGTGCTACTCCGATGAGGAGTCGAGCCCGCGTCCCACCATGACGGTAGTTCGCTGCACCCTCGTCCACAGCCCCCCTTCGTCCGAAGATTGGAAGAGCACGAGCATCTTTTACACTTACATCAAGTATAATGGGCATTTGTGCAAGATTGTGATCGACGAAGATAGTAGCCTCAACGTCGTCTCTCGAACGGTTGTTACCCGTTTTGGGCTCCCCCTCAAGCCGCACCCTCGACCATACTCAATTGCCTAGGTCGACGCATCTAGCCTTCCTATCACCCACTGCTGCCAGGTTCCCATCTATTTCAGTGACTATGCCGAGAAGGTGTGGTGTGATGTTACGTCCATGGACGTTCCCCAAGACTACCTCGATCGGCCTTGGCTTTATGACCGCGACTTCATACATTACGGCCATTCCAACACTTATGTCTTCCAGCATGGAGGGCGTAAGATTTGCTTGACCCCAGCTCCGCCCAAGGAGTTGCGGGCCTCCACGTCCAAGGGTCTTATCACCCCCGCACCGCCTACCCAACCTGCACCTAAGGCCGTCGCCTCGGTCAAACCGAGCTCCCTCGTCCATGAGGGCCATGAGACCAAGGTGGTCTATGTTCTCATGGTGCGCGAAGAGTCCCGCGATCTTCCCCCTCTGCCGGCTCCTTTGCCTACGGAGGTTGCCGCTCTTTTGGATGAGTTCGCTGACATTGCCCTGGTTGATCTTCCCATTGGCCTTCCCCCGGATTGTGACATTCAACATGTCATCGATCTTGTTTCCGGGGCATCTTTGCCCAACTTGCCCCAACACTATCTTAACCCCACTGAGCATACGGAGCTCAAACGTCAGGTTGATGACCTTCTTGCGAAAGGCTTCATCCACGAGAGTCTTAGTCCTTGCGCCGTTCCCGCCCTTCTTACCCCTAAGAAGGATGGTTCTTGGCGGATGTGTATTGATTGCCATGCAATCAATCGCATCTCTGTTAAGTACCGATTTCCCATTCCACGCTTGGACGACATGCTTGACCTTATCTCCCGCGCATGTTGGTTCAGCAAGCTTGACCTCCGGAGCGGCTACCACTAGGTTTGCATCCGCGAGGGCGACGAGTGGATGATGGCCGTCAAGACGAAGGACGGCCACTACGAGTGGCTTGTGATGCCCTTAAGCCTTACCAATGCGCCCTCGACTTTCATGCATCTTTTGAGTTATACCCTTCGGCCCTATCTTGGTAAATTCCTTGTCGTCTACTTCGACGACATCCTCATTTATAGTTGCTCTCGCGATGATCACCTTGAGCACCTTCGGTTGACCTTCGATATCCTGCGCAAGGAACGCTTGTTCCTTAATGCCAAAAAGTGCTCTTTCCTTGAGACCCAAGTTCAGTTCCTTGGATTCATTGTGTCGGATCAAGGTCTCATGGTTGACCCTGCAAAAATCGAGCCCATTCGCCAATGGCCGGAACTCGAGTCTATCACCGAGGTCCGTAGTTTTCTCAACCTTGAAGCCTTCTATCGCTGCTTCCTTAAGGGGTTTAGCACCATCGCTTACGCTATGACGGCCTGTACCAAACACGGGGTTTTTTCTTGGACCCCCGCGACTAGTCGTGCCCTTGTCGCTCTCAAGGACATCATGACCTCGGCCCCCATCCTCCGTCTCCCCAACTTCTCGAAGGTCTTCGAGGTCGCATGCGATGCCTTTGCCACCGACATCGGCGGTACCCTTAGTCAGGAGGGCCACCCCGTTGCCTTTTTCAGTGAGAAGCTGAATGAGGTGTGGCAACGATACTCCACTTATGACAAGGAGTTCTATGCCATCGTCTAGTCCCTCCGACAGTGGAGTCACTACCTCCTACATAAGGAGTTCATTCTGTTCAGTGACCATCAGACCCTTTCCTTCCTTAATGCGTAGAAGAAGCTTGTCCCTCGCCACACGAAGTGGGTCGAGTTTCTTCAGCAATACACCTTTGTGATCACCCACAAAGTGGGAAAGGAGAACATGGTGGCCGACGCCCTCAGTCGAGTCCGTTCCCTGTTGTGTGTTTTGTCCACGTCGATCCCCACACTGGACCACGTCCACGATGAATATGCTGATTGCCCCGACTTTGGACTCACTTTTGCCTGGCTCCTTGCCAATGACCCCCCAGACCTACCATACCGTCTCTACAATGGTTACCTCATGTTCGGTAACCGGCTTTGTGTTCCCTGATCCTCTCTCCGTGAGCACCTCTTGCTTGAGCTGCACGCCGGCAGTGCCACCGGGCACCACGACCGTGACAAGACCCTCGCTCTAGCCGAAGATCGCCTCTTTTGGGCCACTCTACAAAAAGATGTCAATAGGGTTGTTCGCCACTGTGGTACGTGCCAACATGCCAAGCCCCATCCTGCCAACACCGGGCTTTACACCCCTCTTCCTGTCCCTAAAGGTCCATGGCTGGACATTAGCATGGACTTTGTCCTCGGCCTACCTCGCATGGCTCGTGCCATGACTCCATCTTTGTTGTCGTGGATCGCTTCTCCAAGATGGCACACTTTGTGCTTTGCTCCAAAACGGCCGATGCCTCCCACATCGCCCACATCTTTGTCAAGGAGATTGTGCATTTCCATGGACTCCCTCTTACTACTGTGACACCCAGTTTGTGGGGTCATTTTTCGAAGTCCTTGTGAGCCCTACTTGGGACAACTCTCAAGTTCTCCTCTGCGTACCACCCGCAAACGGACGGTCAAATGGAGGTCGTGAACCGTAGCCTAGGTAACCTTTTGCGCTGCTTACCCGGTGACTTCCCACGCCATTGGGCTGATCATCTCCCCATTGCTGAGTTTGTGTATAACAGCGCGTTCCACCGCTCTACGGGGCTGAGCCCTTTCCAGGTCGTTCTCGGGCACCAACCTAGGAAATCCATCGACATGCATAATGTTCCTCCTCCCCCCTCCATCCATGAGTTTGCATACACCTTTGCATCGCATATCACGGGCATGCATGATGAGATTCGCCGTCGAATTTTCTTGAGCAACACCCCCTATGCACTGGAGGCCAAAGGACCTTCATAGGCCACAACACTTCAAGGTTGGTGAGCTTGTCATGGTGCGAATCCACCCTGAGCGGTTGAGATCGAGGGCCAATTGGAAGTTGCATGCGCGCTGCGACGGTCCCTACATGGTTCTACGGCTCGTTGGCTCTAACGCTTACATCCTCGACCTCCCAGAGGACTCCCTCATCAGCCCCGTCTTCAACGTCGCTGACCTCCTACCTTACCACATGCCCCTTCCCTCCGTCGCCCCCTCCAGCAGCAACAGCCCACTTTATTCTCTGGAGGAGAATTCTTCCCACCCCGGGATACTTGACAGAGTCATAGGCACACTTGAGAGTGACCCAATCCCTCGAGAAGACACTTTGAGAGACTCCCTAGGACCTGAGGTGGACGCACAACAAATTTCAGCTCAGGAAGCCATCTGCCACCCAGAACATGGCTAGACCCTGATGGCAGACACGGCCGTGACAAGCTCGCTTCAGGAAGGCATGGCCAACCAGTTCCGTCATGGCCATGCCATGACAAAGAGCACGGCGATGTCCAAACTTTCTGTTGGTTTTGGACCTGTAATTATGGCCCGTAAGTCTGATTACAGCCTTGCCATAGTTAGTATCATTCTTTTAGTTTGTTGGAGGCATCTTGACCTCCTTTTAGGTTGTTAGAGGGAGTTGGCTTCTCCAACTACCCTCATGTGTTGTGCATGTGACCTTCATTCCCTCTTGATCTATAAAAGAGGGCTGAAGGCTTGTGTTGTTTTTTAGTTCGGTTGTAGTAGTCGCCTTCCCCGCGCAAGGCCTAGGTCCACCAACTCTGAAGAACTCACCTAGAGCTTCCTCTTTCTTGTATTCTGTCATTTACTACTTTCAATCAAAACACCCAGAGAACCCTCTTTGGGCTCCGGGTCCTTTTCAAACGATCTCGCATTCGGTTCCTGCGCTTCTGACGCTGGGTCTTGGACTTGTGGATTGCCGCCTCCATAGCATGGTGAAGGTTCTGATCGCGCGTGCTTGCAAAAAAAATTGCCTCTACGAGTAAGGAGAGTAATTTCCATAGTAATCGAGCCGTTGATTTCTCCGCACGTTTGGGTATTGCTCAAGAAACGTCTACTCATTATTCTCATTGGTTTTCTTGTGGCTTTCCTCGACCGCAAGCATTTTAACTTCTCTCATCTCAAGACCCTCTCTCACTTTCAGCATCATCATCTAGTTCCCCTAGAGTACGGAAATTAAGGCCCCTACACCCACTGCGTCACTAGGTGACAGCTTGATTTAGTCATAACCATGTGATTGGGTGAAAACAAGTGATGACACACTTGTCCAATCAGATATCAGTTCAGCAAAGGGACTATAGTGTATCTGTACCTCATTGCGATGATGGGGATGTCGATGTCAATAACTATTCTGATGACTTGGGTAGCAGCGATACATTGCTAGGTGCCACTCACTGCTTGTGGTGACATAAGTTCAGCACTGCCAACGTCAGAGGAACCTACAGAGTCGCACACCTTGTTACTCGAGTTCTTATATTGATCGGGAAGCCTTATGATCGAGTTATTGGATAGCTCGGATCTATTTGGGAGATTTCATCAGCGCCAAAGGGCCTGATGAGATAGAAGAATGTTCTTGGAGCCAAACTTTATTTTTGGCAGTTTGACCCGAAATTGACCTTGGTTGGTCACATTTGGATTAAGGTTGCATTGAATTGGATCTAATGGCTTAATCAACCTATGTAATGAAGTTTGGGCTAGCTCATTACCCAATGAGGCCCAATAGCAAGTTTTCATGCTTAGAGAATAGGCTAAAAGGGTATAATGGGGAGAAAAGCCGACCCCATTGGCGCCAAGGGCATAATCGGGTGAGCTTGGTGCAATTTGCTTCCATTGGAAGGAATTGGCGCCTCCCCCTTCATGCTTAGATGGAAACCTTGCCTCTATGGAAAGGTTGAGGCATCTAAGGCATGATAGACTTCTATGGTATGTCTTGGGCGATTGCAAGGGAATTATGGAAAGAGCTTGCAGTCTTGCCATAACCAAAATCCTAATTGCCACCATGCAAACCCTAGCCGCCCATTCACTTTGCCCTAGCCGCATCTCTTCATATTGTTGAAGGGTCCCCTTCAAGGGGGAGCGAAACCCTAAAGGGCGCATGTATAATTTTGCAGCGGAAAAAGGGTTTCTAGGGATCACTAGCATGATATATGGTCAACTATAGAAAAGACCGATTGCAAACATCAAGAAGGTTCATACCATCGCCATTCTTTGGATGGTGTGTTGGAAGCAAAGATCGAAAGGGATCTTCTCCCTAGTTGACGCACACAAGATGAGGAATGGCTTCTCCTTGTCGTCTTTGTGCTAGCAAAGCTTCAAGGGTCCTTTGCGTGGAGGAGATGAGATCCTTTGGTGCTTGCCGAAAAAGCCTTCCTCTACCCTCGTCGAGAGCGTTGTCACACGAGAGGGAAGAAGACGTCAAGAGGTGATGAGAGGCGATAAGAGAGAACGTTCTTTTCAACGTGGAGGCGTTGCAATCCAAAAATAGCAACCCATTACTCTTAACCGTTATGCGTTCACATGAAGTGAACCGCAACTCCTCTACACCATTCGAACCTTTGAACCAAGCGCTCACATGATGAGCCGGTTCAATTGAATTTGGTTCAAGACCAAATCAGCCCAAGCAATGGTCGATCTCATTGAACCTAAAGGTTCAAGATCTAACCGTTGATCTCTCGATGCTCTTGATCTCACCGATCTAGCATCAAATCTCTCGATCGAAGCTTACCGATCTCAAGCCCTAATCAATCAAACATGATCAGACCAGATCTCACTTACAATCAGAGTTTAAACTCCTTTAAACTGAACCTAAACAATTCAGTCCACACGATCTGACTTAAGTAAGCCATATCATCAAATTGTGCGACCCTAAGGGTTTCCTTTAAATGTCGGTAACGATAACTTATGTTATCACGATCAGTGAGGGGTATCTAGCAACACATCACTGTCTCCCGATATAAAGGAAAGAGTCTTCCAAGACTACACCCAAACCACAGCACAAGTGTGAATCAACTCACTAGGCATACATGATTCCTTTGCCACTGGATGTTCATTATTGGACAAGCGTGTCAAGCCTGTAGCTCCAATATGATGAGCATGATTAGATCAGATGAGCATAGTCACCTGGGTATGGCCATACACTATTCTCAATCATCTCATTCAGGGGGGCCCCTTTAGAACATCTCACTCCTTAAACAAGGAGACGGCAATCCTATATCTATCACTAGTGCCCTAACATGACTCATGATCATTATCCAAGATAGTCTATAACCATTATGTTTCAAATGATATTGAACCACCTCAAAACAATGACAATCATCATTTAGAAACACAAGTGATCTCAAGTCAGAGGACATGTGCCACTTGTTGCAAACAAGGATTATTCACATTGTGACAAGCAATTGAATATCCTAGTAGGGTCTGTCCAGTACATCCAATGTACCCATGAGTCTACATCTTATTCCATGCTCGAAGCATCCTATAAGATTAGAACACATATTAGTCTCAATCATATCAAGGCTGTCTCATGTTCACCAAGATATCTCGACTAAGGACATTACAGCATGTCAGCCTAGCTAAACAGCATTGAGACATTATTCAGAAGCACACTTATTGCAGCAGACAATGTAACATACTGAATAACAACCATTGCCTTTATAAACATAAGAGTTTATATACATGATACTCATAGAATCCCAAGGCCTCAAACATTAGCCTTAAGGGCATACCCCAACAATCTCCCACTTGCACTTAATCTAATGGTTGAGAAATCTCAAACCCATATTATTACAGTGCTTCTCATGCTTCTGCTGCGCCAGAGGCTTGGTAAGCGGGTCAGCCAGATTGTCATCTGTATGAAACTTGCAGACTTTGATCTCGCCACGATCAATGATCTCCCGGATCAAATGAAACCGTCTCTGTATGTGCTTGGACTTCTGGTGCGACCGTGGTTCCTTTGCTTGTGCGATTGCTCCACTGTTATCACAAAAGATAACCAAAGGATCTGCACTCGAAGGAACAACACCAAGTTCCTGAATGAACTTACGAATCCACACTGCCTCCTTGGATGCTTCCGAGGCTGCAACATACTCGGCTTCTGTTGTGGAATCAGCAACAGTTGACTGTTTGAAACTTTTCCACACCACTGCTCCACCATTCAAGCTAAAAATATAGCCTGATTGCGATAGGAAATCATCCTGGTCCGACTGGAACGAAGCGTCAGTATATCCTTCAATACTGAGTTCTTCCTGACCACCATATATCAAGAACATATCTTTGGTCCTCCGCAGATATTTTAGAATGTTCTTGACTACAATCCAGTGCGCCAATCCTGGATTACTTTGGAACCGACTGGTCACGCTTAACCCGTAAGCGACGTCTGGGCGAGTACACAACATCGCATACATAATGGACCCAATAGCCGAAGCATAAGGCGTATTGTCCATTTCATCTTTCTCAGTCTGTGTTTGTGGACACTGACTCTTCGAAAGATTCAGACCATGTCTGACTGGAAGATATCCTCTTTTAGAATTCTCTAAATGGAATCTCTCCAGGACCTTATCGATGTAAGTACTCTGGCACAGCCCGAGAAGCCTCTTAGATCTATCCCTGTAGATTTTCACACCTAATACATAGGCTGCTTCTCCTAGATCTTTCATCTGAAAACATTTCCTTAACCATGCTTTAACAGCATGCAGTTCAGGAATATCGTTTCCAATGATTAAGATATCATCGACGTAGAGGACTAGGAAAGTAATCACGCTCCCACTAAACCTCTTATATACACACGGGTCATCTTCATTCTTGATGAAACCAAACTCAGAGATTGATTCATCAAAACGAATATTCCAGCTTCTAGATGCTTGTTTAAGTCCATAAATGGACTTCTTTAACTTGCATATTTTATGACGATCTGATGGATTAGTGAAACCTTCTGGCTGTGTCATATACACATCCTCATCCAGATTTCCATTAAGGAAAGCTGTCTTCACATCCATTTGCCAGATCTCATAATCATAATATGCTGCTATCGCGAAAAGAATCCGAATAGACTTGAACATGGCTACAGGAGAGAAAGTTTCATCATAATCTATCCCGTAGATTTGTTTGAAACCATTCGCAACTAGCCTGCCTTTATAGGTAACCACGTTACCATCCATGTCAATCTTCTTCTTGAAGATCCATTTACAGCCTATAGGGATTACTCCCGGAGGCGGATCAACCAAATCCCAGACTTGGTTATCTGACATGGAGTCCATCTCGGCGCGCATAGCTTCAAGCCATCTCGCTGACTCCGGTCCACTGACCGCATTCGCATAAGTGAGGGGTTCATCATTGTCAATGATGTAGACTCCGTCATAGCGCTCAGGCTGTCGACGGATCCTTCCCGATCTTCGCGGTTCCCGTGATATCTGAGCCTCAGGTTGTTCAGTAACCTGTTCTACCGGCTCAGGCTCATCCAACTATGCTTGAGCACTTTGTCCTTCCTCTGGATTCTCATCCAGCTTTATTTCTCTCCCACTGGCCTCTTGCAGAAGATACTCGTTCTCAAGAAATATGGCCGTCCGAGCAACAAATACTTTGTTCTCTTTGGGATCGCAGAAATAATAACCCTTAGTTTCCTTAGGGTAACCTGTTGGGGTATGCCCTTAAGGCTAATGTTTGAGGCCTATGGGAATGTATCTGTATCATGTAATAAACTGTTATGTTTATAAAGGCATGGTTGTTATTCAGTTAGCTACATTGTCTGCTGCAATATATGTTCTTCTGAATAATGTCTCAAAGCTGTTCAGCTGGGCTGACAAGCTATTTTGTCCTTAGTCGATGTATCTTGGTGAACATGAGACAGCCTCGATATGGTTAAGACTAATATGTGTTCTAATCTTATAGGATGCTTCGAGCATGGAACAAGATGTAGACTCATGGGTGCATGGGATGTACTGGACAGACCCTACTAGGATGTTCAGTTGTTTGTCACAACGTGAATATTCCTTGTATAAGACAAGTGGCACATTTCCTCTGACTTGAGATCACTTGTGTTTCCTAAATGATGATTGTCATTATTTTGAGTTAGTTCAATATCATTTGAAACATAATGATTATAGACTATCTTGGATGGTGAGCTTGAGTCAGGTTAGGGCACTAGTGATAGACACAGGATTGCCGTCTCCTTGTTTAAGGAGTGTGATGTTCTAAAGGGGCCCCCTGGATGAGATGATTGAGAGAGTGTATGGCCATACCCAGGTGACAGTGTTCATCTGATCTAATCATGCTCATCATATTGGAGTTACGAGCTTGACAGGCTTGTCCAATAAGAACATCCAGTGGCAAAGGAAATATGTATGCTTTGTGAAGTCGATTCACACTTGTGCTGTTTTTGGGTGTAGTCTTGGAAGACTCTTTCCTTTATATCGGGAGACAGTGATGTGTTGCTAGATACCCCTCACTGATCGTGATAATGAGAGTTATCGTTACCGACATTTAAAGGAAACCCTCAGGGTCGCACAATTTGATGATATGGCTTACTTAAGTCAGATCGTGTGGACTGAATTGTTCGGGTTCAGTTTAAAGGGATTTAAGCTCTGATTGTGAGTGAGATCTGGTCTGATCATGTTTGATTGATTAGGGCTAGGGATCGGTAAGCTTCGATCGGGAGATTGGATGCTAGATCATTGAGATCAGGAGCATCAAAAGATCAACGGTCAGATCAAGCACCTTAGGGTTTAATGTGATCTGGACTAATTGCTTGGGTTATTTGGTCTTGAACCAAACCAAAATGAACCAGCTCATTGGTTGAGCGTATGGTTCACTTTAAGAGAGATTTGCGATTGGGTAAACCCATGATCGCAAGTGGAAGTATGGTTTTCTATTATTAGAAAACATGTCACTTACGTGACCACGTTCCGTGTGGACTCTCTTCACGCTTCCCTCTCGCCCTATTGTCGCCGCTCGGGGTTGTCCTTGAGACATTCGCTTGTGGAGAAGTGGTGGTCGACATTGGGGAGAGGTTTTCGCCAAGCAAGGAGATCTTCATCCCTTCATACGACAAGCACTTCTTGGAGCCTTGCTAGCACAAGTTGCACCAAGAGAGTAGGCGGCTTCCTCATCTTGTGTGCGAAACTTAGGAGAAGTTCTCGATTGATCTTTCCTTCCAAGGCGCCATCCTCTAATGGCTATGGTATGAATTGCATCTTCTTCTATTATGTTTTAAGGTTGATCACATAATGCATGCGCAATGATTCTTTGAAGCCCTTCCGTCCGCTGCATGTTATAATTTGCGCCACTTTAGGGTTTTCGCTCCCCCTAGAAGGGGACCCCCCTTACAGGTTAAGGGGTACTTTCAATTGGTATCAGAGCGAGTTAATCGCATGCTTATTTGATTGCTTTGTTTCGGTGATCCTTGAATGAAGATGCATGCTTAGATCTATCATGCGTAATTTTTCATATTAACTTGTTTCATGCCGAAACCAAAGTTATGTTTTAATTGCGCATATGTGTTGAAATGTTGGCGCTTAATGTATGTTTTTCTTCAAAAATATTACTTGCGCGTTTTCACCTTAGATCTAAGCCGCCTACAGTAAACCCTTAGACGGGTTACTAGGGTTGAAGTCAACCCCTAGGTTAGATCCGACCAGTCTGATCAGTTCATCTGACAGCCTGAATGGGTCGACCAGATAGCACCTTGGCGCAAGCCTATGGTGGCTATAGGTCGACTGCAGACAGGTGTGTAGCGATGTCTGATTGAGACGACCAATGAACGCACCTGAGTTAGGCCCGGGGTCACGCCCGCTTGCCAGATCTCAGTGTGGTCGTTCAGCCCTGTCGCATGCATAGTTGACCTTTTGGTCGACTCGAGTCAGTTACGACTCGGTGCATGTAAGGGCAGAGGATCTGACTAGGGTGGATGAGTGGATCCCTAGTAATGGACCGTTGTAAGGTTGTAAGGCAAATAAGGAAAATTAAAATTGATCCCATGGGGTTTTTTCAAAATTTATTTTTCCTGACTGGATCACATGATGGTTGTTGAATCTGCTTGTTTATTTAGTCTTATGTGGGCTGCCTGTTTTTAATGTGTGCTGTGCTGGGGCCTGCGTGCCTGGATTAATTGTTGTAAATTAATTTTATTTATGTGATCTGCGAATCACAATTTAATTAATTTATAATGTGAAAGTGACCTGCGTGTCACTCTTGTCTAGATAGTTAAATTTGTAATTTAATTAGACAAGAGCACAGAGCACACTTGGCAGAGGCGCTTGCAGCAGTGGCTGGACCAGGTGGGAGGTCTAGGGTTCGACCCTAGGACCTGGCGCATTTCCTGGTGGGCGCACCAGAGCTGCTAATTGGCGCTTGGGCCCTGGGTTGGGCCAGATAAGCAGTTAAAGACCCATGAAAAGCAAGTGCAGACTTAAGTTAGGTTAAGGTCTCACTAGGGCTATGGGCTTTTACCACATAAGACACATGCTTTCTTTTATAGCTTTATATTAGAATTGCATGAGTAAATTTATCTTCTGCTATCACCATAGGAATTGCATGATAGGCAAGAAGATAAAAGACCGTTAAAATCCAACGCTTAAATATCAAGCTCGTAAGCCTTCTGACGCGAAACCTCACTGTTCTGATTATCGTTGGAGCCGTGTTGTACCCACTCAGTGGGCACGTCCATCTATCTTCAGACGGTGCGGGATTACACCTGTGTGTTACAGATTGGGGATTTATCCCCTCTCGTTGCTCAGCATAGCACATGGTGGTCCAGGGAGTAGGTCGGGTCAGCTTGACCGTGTAGGCTACATATGTGGCGCATATGGTAGCACATGGAGGCAGCCATCTGTGGGGTCAGAGATTGTGTTGTACCAACTCAGTTGGCACAGTCTGCTGGACTGCCCAGATGAAGGGGAATCGCACGGGTTGGCGATCGGCAGGGACTGCCTACCAGAAACTAATGCTTGTACTCTCTGTGCATCTTATCTCGCCTGAGCGGGACGCGGAGACCAAGTATGAAATCTGGATCCCATCTCACTAAAAGAGTTCTACTCTTTCGGGCTGTTTTGCTGGATTTTTCACGCCTGATAAAATAGTGAGAAAAAGAATCTTTCTTAAGTCCTGATTGATTCTTATACATTGATACTGACCTTGCTGTTCTTGCATTGTTGTAGATACCTGCAGCAACGAACACCATGAACTTCAATGTGCGATCCCTACTGGAAAGGGAGAAGTTTGCTGGGCCAAACTTCTCTGACTGGTTTGGACACCTTAAGATTGTTCTTAAGGCAGAGAGGAAACTGTATGTCCTCGAGACGGCGATACCGCCGCAGCCCGCTCCGAACGCCGCAAGGGCGGTTCGGGAAGCCTATGAAAAGCACGTCAATGATAGCATTGATGTCGCTTGCCTGATGCTAGCGTCTATGACGCCACCGCTGCAGCGTCAGCATGAGGATATGTCTGCTAGAGACATGATTACAAACCTCAAGATGCTGTATGCTGCACAGGCGAGGACAGAACGCTACAATTTGACAAAGCTCTTCTTTCAGAGCAAACTGGCTGAAGGGAGCCCAGTAGGAGCTCACGTGCTCAAGATGATTGGGCACAAGGAGGCTCTAGAGAAACTGGGGCATACCATTAACCAGGAGCTTGCTGTAGACATTATTCTGCAGTCTCTCCCGCCATCATTCGACGCGTTCATTATTAATTTTAATATGAACAAAATCGATTGTACTCCGGCAGAGCTGCTGAATATGCTCTTGACCACTGAGGAGACTCTGAAGGGTAAGCCTTCGACCTCTGTCTTAATGGTTCCTTCCAGGAACAAGAAGAAGGGGAAGAAGGGCAAGGCCCCGGTCAAAAGCTACAGCAAGGCTCTGAAGCAGAAGGTGAAGCGGTCTAAGGAATACAGGTGTTTCCACTGTGGCCAGCTGGGTCACTGGAAAAAGGACTGTAAAGCGCTCCAAGGAGACAAGAGGGGAAGCTTTGCTTCTGGCTCAGGTATATTCGTGACTGAGGTCATGTTTTCTTCTTCTGTATCATGGGTGTTGGACACTGCATGTGGAGTTCACATTTGTTCAAATGTGCAGGAACTCAAGAGAAGAAGGCAGGTGGGACAGCATGAGGTGGACCTACGAGTTGGAAACGGGGCACGGGTTGCTGCTGTTGCTGTAGGAGACTACTTTATTTCTTTACCATCTGGACTTGTATTGGAACTAAACAGTTGTTACTTTGTTCCCAGTATAACTAAAAATATTATCTCCATTCCTGCTCTTGTCAGGAAGGGATTTTCCTTTGAATGCAATATTTCAAAGTGTATTTTATCTTTTGATAATATTGTTTATGCAACTGGTTCAATAAGCAATGGGTTATTCATGTTAGACATGGAAAGTTCTATACATAATGTTGATATTAAGAAAGCCAAGTATGCTGATGACAGCACCTTGCTATGGCATAGTCGTTTAGGCCATATAAACGAGAAACGCATTAAGCGGTTGCATGATCATGGACTGCTGGGATCATTCTCCTACAAGGAGCTTGATACATGCAAAGCTTGTTTAATGGGTAAAATGACGAAGTCACCTTTTCCTCACAAAGGTCAAAGGGCTTCAGGTTTACTTGACCTTATACACAGTGATGTGTGTGGGCCTTTTAGTAAACATGCCAGAGGTGGCTATCAGTACTTCATTACCTTTACTGATGATTTCAGTAGATATGGGTATGTCTATCTGATGAGACATAAGAGTGAATCTTTTGACAAGTTCAAAGAATTCAAGAATGAAGTTCAAAATCAGCTAGGCCGCAATATCAAGGCACTTCGCTCAGATCGAGGTGGTGAATACCTAAGTCATGCATTTACTGACTATCTAAAAGAGTGTGGGATTATCTCACAGCTCACTCCGCCAGGAACACCGCAATGGAATGGTGTGTCCGAGAGGAGAAATAGAACGTTACTTGATATGGTTCGTTCTATGATGAGTCAGGCTACTCTTCCCTACTCCTTTTGGGGTTTTGGGCTGGAAACAGCTGCAAAAGTACTAAACCGAGTGCCATCCAAGGCAGTTTCAAAGACGCCATATGAGTTATGGTATGGGAAACAGCCAAGCTTGACATTTATCAGGATCTGGGGCTGCGAGGCTTATGTCAAGAAGCTCGCCTCTGGGAAACTAGAGAGCAGATCTGACAAATGTATCTTTGTCGGTTACCCTAAGGAAACTAAGGGTTATTATTTCTACGATCCCAAAGAGAACAAGGTTTTTGTTGCTCGGACGGCCATATTTCTTGAGAAGGAGTTTCTTCTGCAAGAGGCCAGTGGGAGAGAAATAAAGCTGGATGAGATTCCAGAGGAAGGACAAAGTGCTCAAGCTGAGTTGGATGAGCCTGAGCCGGTAGAACAGGTTATTGAACAACCTGAGGCTCAGATATCACGGGAACCGCGAAGATCGGGAAGGATTCGTCGACAGCCTGAGCGCTATGACGGAGTCTATATCATTGGCAATGATGAACCCCTTACTTATGCGGATGCGGTCAGTGGACCGGAGTCAGCGAGATGGCTTGAAGCTATGCGCGCCGAGATGGACTCCATGTCAGATAACCAGGTCTGGGATTTGGTTGATCCGCCTCCGGGAGTTATCCCTATAGGCTGTAAATGGATCTTCAAGAAGAAGATTGACATGGATGGTAACGTGGTTACCTATAAAGGCAGGCTAGTTGCGAAAGGTTTCAAACAAATCTACGGGATAGATTATGATGAAACTTTCTCACCTGTAGCCATGTTTAAGTCTATTCGGATTCTTTTCGCGATAGCTGCATATTATGATTATGAGATTTGGCAGATGGATGTGAAAACAGCTTTCCTTAATGGAAATCTGGATGAGGATGTGTATATGACACAACCAGAAGGTTTCACTAATCCAGCAGATCGTCATAAGATATGCAAGTTAAAGAAGTCTATTTATGGACTTAAACAAGCATCCAGAAGCTGGAATATTCGTTTTGATGAATCAGTTACGGAATTTGGTTTCATCAAGAACGAGGATGACCCGTGTGTATATAAGAGGTTTAGTGGGAGCGTGATTACTTTTCTAGTCCTCTACGTCGATGACATCTTGATCATTGGAAATGATATTCCTGAAATGCATGCTGTTAAGGCATGGCTGAGGAAATGTTTCCAGATGAAAGATCTAGGAGAAGCAGCCTATGTGTTAGGTGTGAAGATCTACAGGGATAGATCTAAGAGGCTTCTCGGGCTGTGCCAGAGTACTTACATCGATAAGGTCCTGGAGAGATTTCATTTAGAGAATTCTAAACGAGGATATCTTCCAGTCAGACATGGTCTGAATCTTTCGAAGAGTCAGTGTCCACAAACACAGACTGAGAAAGATGAAATGAACAATACGCCTTATGCTTCGGCTATTGGTTCTATAATGTATGCGATGTTGTGTACTCGCCCAGACGTCGCTTACGGGTTAAGCGTGACCAGTCGTTACCAGAGTAATCCAGGTATGGCGCACTGGATTGCAGTCAAGAACATTTTAAAATATCTGCGGAGGACCAAAGATATGTTCTTGATATATGGTGGTCAGGAAGAACTCAGTATAGAGGGATATACTGATGCTTCGTTCCAGAGTGACCAGGATGATTTCCGATCGCAATCAGGCTATGTTTTTAGCTTGAATGGAGGTGCAGTGGTGTGGAAAAGTTTCAAACAGTCAACTGTTGCTGATTCCACAACAGAAGCCGAGTATGTTGCAGCCTCGGAAGCATCCAAGGAGGCAGTGTGGATTCGTAAGTTCGTGAGAGAACTTGGTGTCGTTCCTTCGAGTGCAGATCCTTTGGTTATCTTCTGTGATAACACTGGAGCAATCGCACAAGCAAAGGAACCACGGTCGCACCAGAAGTCCAAGCACATACAGAGACGGTTTCATTTGATCAGGGAGATCATAGATCGTGGCGAGATCAAAGTATGCAAGGTTCATACAGATGACAATCTGGCTGACCCGCTTACCAAGCCTCTGGCGCAGCAGAAGCATGAGAAGCACTGTAATAATATGGGTTTGAGATTTCTCAACCATTAGATTAAGTGCAAGTGGGAGATTGTTGGGGTATGCCCTTAAGGCTAATGTTTGAGGCCTATGGGAATGTATCTGTATCATGTAATAAACTGTTATGTTTATAAAGGCATGGTTGTTATTCAGTTAGCTACATTGTCTGCTGCAATATATGTTCTTCTGAATAATGTCTCAAAGCTGTTCAGCTGGGCTGACAAGCTATTTTGTCCTTAGTCGATGTATCTTGGTGAACATGAGACAGCCTCGATATGGTTAAGACTAATATGTGTTCTAATCTTATAGGATGCTTCGAGCATGGAACAAGATGTAGACTCATGGGTGCATGGGATGTACTGGACAGACCCTACTAGGATGTTCAGTTGTTTGTCACAACGTGAATATTCCTTGTATAAGACAAGTGGCACATTTCCTCTGACTTGAGATCACTTGTGTTTCCTAAATGATGATTGTCATTATTTTGAGTTAGTTCAATATCATTTGAAACATAATGATTATAGACTATCTTGGATGGTGAGCTTGAGTCAGGTTAGGGCACTAGTGATAGACACAGGATTGCCGTCTCCTTGTTTAAGGAGTGTGATGTTCTAAAGGGGCCCCCTGGATGAGATGATTGAGAGAGTGTATGGCCATACCCAGGTGACAGTGTTCATCTGATCTAATCATGCTCATCATATTGGAGTTACGAGCTTGACAGGCTTGTCCAATAAGAACATCCAGTGGCAAAGGAAATATGTATGCTTTGTGAAGTCGATTCACACTTGTGCTGTTTTTGGGTGTAGTCTTGGAAGACTCTTTCCTTTATATCGGGAGACAGTGATGTGTTGCTAGATACCCCTCACTGATCGTGATAATGAGAGTTATCGTTACCGACATTTAAAGGAAACCCTCAGGGTCGCACAATTTGATGATATGGCTTACTTAAGTCAGATCGTGTGGACTGAATTGTTCGGGTTCAGTTTAAAGGGATTTAAGCTCTGATTGTGAGTGAGATCTGGTCTGATCATGTTTGATTGATTAGGGCTAGGGATCGGTAAGCTTCGATCGGGAGATTGGATGCTAGATCATTGAGATCAGGAGCATCAAAAGATCAACGGTCAGATCAAGCACCTTAGGGTTTAATGTGATCTGGACTAATTGCTTGGGTTATTTGGTCTTGAACCAAACCAAAATGAACCAGCTCATTGGTTGAGCGTATGGTTCACTTTAAGAGAGATTTGCGATTGGGTAAACCCATGATCGCAAGTGGAAGTATGGTTTTCTATTATTAGAAAACATGTCACTTACGTGACCACGTTCCGTGTGGACTCTCTTCACGCTTCCCTCTCGCCCTATTGTCGCCGCTCGGGGTTGTCCTTGAGACATTCGCTTGTGGAGAAGTGGTGGTCGACATTGGGGAGAGGTTTTCGCCAAGCAAGGAGATCTTCATCCCTTCATACGACAAGCACTTCTTGGAGCCTTGCTAGCACAAGTTGCACCAAGAGAGTAGGCGGCTTCCTCATCTTGTGTGCGAAACTTAGGAGAAGTTCTCGATTGATCTTTCCTTCCAAGGCGCCATCCTCTAATGGCTATGGTATGAATTGCATCTTCTTCTATTATGTTTTAAGGTTGATCACATAATGCATGCGCAATGATTCTTTGAAGCCCTTCCGTCCGCTGCATGTTATAATTTGCGCCACTTTAGGGTTTTCGCTCCCCCTAGAAGGGGACCCCCCTTACAGGTTAAGGGGTACTTTCATAACCGACAAAGATACATTTCTCAGATCTACTCTCTAGTTTCCCAGAGGCGAGCTTTTTGACATAAGCCTCGCAGCCCCAGATCCTGATAAATGTCAAGCTCGGCTGTTTCCCATACCATAACTCATATGGCGTCTTTGAAACTGCCTTGGATGGCACTCGGTTTAGTACCTTTGCAGCTGTCTCCAGTGCAAATCCCCAAAAGGAGTAAGGTAGAGCAGCCTGACTCATCATAGAACGAACCATATCAAGTAACGTTCTATTTCTCCTCTCGGATACTGAAGAAACCCCTTTCGAGAGGGGGGCGCAAACCCTAAGCATGGCGCAAATAAAACTTTGCAAGCGGTAGCAAGGGTTTGATGATCTTTTGCATGTCATATGATCAACTATCATAGATTGAATAGATCAAGAGTAGATCATACCATAGCCATCTTTCGGATGGTCCCTTGGAAGAAGAGATCGAAGAGGGTCTCCTCCACAAGATGCGCACACAAGATGAGAATTGACTTGCTTCTTGTTGCTCCTTGTGCTAGCAAGGATCTCCAAGATGTCCTTGATCGAATGAAGGAAAAAGGAGATGATCTTGGCGTGGATGAACTCCTCCTTGTTCTCGTCAAAACTCTCCACACCGAGAAAGAGACGTTTAGTTGAGAGAGAGACCAACGTTCTCATCCAAAGTGAAGCGTTGAGAAACCATTTCCGAAACCTCCACTTCCAAAAATGGTAAGTCATCACTACAAGCGTTCATGTCTCTTATGAACCAAACCAAAACGCCAATTCGATTTAACCATGCGTTCACACATATGTGAACCGGTTCAAATAGAATTCGGTCTAATTGATTTCGGTTCAAAGATCAAATTGAACCAAGCCAAGCCATGGTCTAAATCTCATCTGAACCATGAAGGTTCGAGATCTAACCGTACATCTCTTGATGCCTTTGATCTCACCGATCTAGCATCACTACTCTCGATCGAAGCTTACCGATCTCAAGCCCTAATCAATCAAACATGATCAGGCCAGATCTCACTTGCAATCAGAGTTTAAACTCCTTTAAACTGAACCAAAACAATTCAGTCCACACGATCTGACTCAAGTAAGCCACATCATCAAATTGTGCGACCCTGAGGGTTTCCTTTAAATGTCGGGTAACGATAACTTACGTTATCACGATCAGTGAGAGGTATCTAGCAACACATCACTGTCTCCCGATATAAAGAAAAGAGTCTTCCAAGACTACACCCAAAACATAGCACAAGTGTGAATCCACTTCACAAGGCATGCATGTGTCCTTTGCCACTGGATGTTCTTATTGGACAAGCGTGTCAAGCCTGTAACTCCAATATGATGAGCATGATTAGATCAGATGAACATAGTCACCTGGGTATGGCCATACACATTCTCAATCATCTCATTCAGGGGGGGGGGCCCTTCAGAACATCTCACTCCAATTAAGGAGATGGCAATCCTATATCTATCACTAGTGTCCTAACCTGACTCATGATCATTATCCAAGATAGTCTATAACCATTATATTTCAAATGATATTGAACTACCTCAAAACAATGACAATCATCATTTAGAAACACAAGTGATCTCAAGTCAGAGGACATGTGCCACTTGTAGCATAAGGATTATTCACATTGTGACAAGCAATTGAATATCCTAATAGGGTCTGTCCAGTACATCCAATGTACCTATGAGTCTACATCTTATTCCATGCTCGAAGCATCCTATAAGATTAGAACACACATTAGTCTCAATCATATCAAGGTTGTTTCATGTTTACCAAGATATCTCGACTAAGGACTTAACTGCATGTCAGCCTAGCTGAACAGCTTTGAGACATTATTCAGAAGTACACATATTGCAGCAGACAATGTAACAACCTGAATAACAACCATTGCCTTTATAAACAAAAGAGTTTATATACATGATACTCATGGAATCCCAAGGCCTCAAACATTAGCCTTAAGGGCATACCCCAACAATCTCCCACTTGCACTTAATCTAATGGTTGAGAAATCTCAAACCCATATTATTACAGTGCTTCTCATGCTTCTGCTGCGCCAGAGGCTTGGTAAGCGGGTCAGCCAGATTGTCGTCTGTATGAACCTTGCAGATTTTGATCTCGCCACGATCAATGATCTCCCGGATCAAGTGAAACCGTCTCTGTATGTGCTTGGACTTCTGGTGCGACCGTGGTTCCTTTGCTTGTGCGATTGCTCCAGTGTTATCACAGAAGATAACCAAAGGATCAGCACTCGAAGGAACGACACCAAGTTCTCTCACGAACTTACGAATCCACACTGCCTCCTTGGATGCTTCTGAGGCTGCAACATACTCGGCTTCTGTTGTGGAATCAGCAACAGTTGACTGTTTGAAACTTTTCCACACCACCGCTCCTCCATTCAAGCTAAAGACATAGCCTGATTGCGATCGGAAATCATCCTGGTCCGACTGGAACGAAGCGTCAGTATATCCTTCTATACTGAGTTCTTCCTGACCACCATATATCAAGAACATATCTTTGGTCCTCCGCAGATATTTTAAAATGTTCTTGACCGCAATCCAGTGTGCCTGACCTGGATTACTTTGGAATCGACTGGTCACGCTTAACCCGTAAGCGACGTCTGGGCGAGTGCACAACATCGCATACATAATGGACCCAATAGCCGAAGCATAAGGCGTATTGTCCATTTCATCTTTCTCAGTCTGTGTTTGTGGACACTGACTCTTCGAAAGATTCAGACCATGTCTGACTGGAAGATACCCTCTTTTAGAATTCTCTAAATGGAATCTCTCCAGGACTTTATCGATGTAAGTACTCTGGCACAGCCCGAGAAGCCTCTTAGATCTATCCCTGTAGATCTTCACACCTAATACATAGGCTGCTTCTCCTAAATCTTTCATCTGAAAACATTTTCCTAACCATGCTTTAACAGCATGCAGTTCAGGAATATCGTTTCCAATGATTAAGATATCATCGACGTAGAGGACTAGGAAAGTAATCACGCTCCCACTAAACCTCTTATATACACACGGGTCATCTTCGTTCTTGATGAAACCAAACTCAGAGATTGATTCATCAAAACGAATATTCCAGCTTCTAGATGCTTGTTTAAGTCCATAAATGGACTTCTTTAACTTGCATATTTTATGACGATCTGCTGGATTAGTGAAACCTTCAGGTTGTGTCATGTACACATCCTCACCCAGTTTTCCATTAAGGAAAGCAGTTTTCACATCCATCTGCCAGATCTCATAATCATAATATGCTGCTATCGCGAAAAGAATCCGAATAGACTTGAACATGGCTACAGGAGAGAAAGTTTCATCATAATCTATCCCGTAGATTTGTTTGAAACCTTTCGCTACTAGCCTGCCTTTATAGGTAACCACGTTACCATCCATGTCAATCTTCTTCTTGAAGATCCATTTACAGCCTATAGGGATTACTCCCGGAGGCGGATCAACCAAATCCCAGACTTGGTTATCTGACATGGAGTCCATTTCGGCTCGCATAGCTTCAAGCCATCAAGCTGACTCCGGTCCACTGACCGCATCCGCATAAGTGAGGGGTTCATCATTGTCAATGATGTAGACTCCGTCATAGCGCTCAGGCTGTCGATGGATCCTTCCCGATCTACGCGGTTCCCGTGATATCTGAGCCTCAGGTTGTTCAATAACCTGTTCTACCGGCTCAGGCTCATCCATCTGTGCTTGACTACTTTGTCCTTCCTCTGGATTCTCATCCAGCTTTATTTCTCTCCCACTGGCCTCTTGCAGAAGAAACTCCTTCTCAAGAAAAATGGCCGTCCGAGCAACAAATACCTTGTTCTCTTTGGGATCGTAGAAATAATAACCCTTAGTTTCCTTAGGGTAACCGACAAAGATGCATTTCTCAGATCTGCTCTCCAGTTTCCCACAGGCGAGCTTTTTGACATAAGCCTCGCAACCCCAGATCTTAATAAATGTCAAGCTAGGCTGTTTCCCATACCATAATTCATATGGAGTCTTTGAAACGGCCTTGGATGGCACTCGGTTTAGTACCTTTGCAGCTGTTTCCAGTGCAAATCCCCAAAAGGAGTAAGGAAGAGTAGCCTGACTCATCATAGAACGAACCATATCAAGTAACGTTCTATTTCTCCTCTCGGACACACCATTCCATTGTGGTGTTCCTGGTGGAGTGAGCTGTGAGATAATCCCACACTCCTTAAGATAGTCAGTAAACGCATGACTCAAGTATTCTCCACCTCGATCAGAACGAAGTGCCTTGATATTTCGGCCTAGCTGATTTTGTACTTCATTCTTGAACTCTTTGAACTTGTCAAAAGATTCACTCTTATGTCTCATAAGATAGACATACCCATATCTACTTAAATCATCAGTAAAGGTAATGAAGTACTGATAGCCACCTCTGGCATGTTTACTAAATGGCCCACACACATCACTGTGTATAAGGTCAAGTAAACCTGAAGCCCTTTGACCTTTGTTAGGAAAAGGAGCCTTCGTCATTTTACCCATTAAACAAGCTTTGCATGTATCAATCTCCTCATAGGAGAATGATCCCAGCAGTCCATGATCATGCAACCGCTTAATGCGCTTCTTGTTAATATGGCCTAAACGACTATGCCATAACAAGGTGCTGTCATCAGCATACTTGGCTTTCTTATTATCAATATTTTGTATAGAATATTCCATGTCCAACATGAATAACCCATTGTTAATTGAACCAGTAGCATAAACAATATTATCAAGAGTAAGATAACACTTTGAAATCTTGCATTCAAAGGAAAACCCTTTCCTGACAAGAGCAGGAATAGAGATAATATTTTTAGTAATACTGGGTACAAAATAACAATTGTTTAATTCTAATACAATGCCAGATGGTAATGAGATGTAATAATCCCCTACAGCAACAGCAGCAACCCGTGCCCCGTTTCCAACTCGTAGGTCCACCTCATGCTGTCCCACCTGTCTTCTTCTCTTGAGTTCCTGTACATTTGAACAAATGTGAACTCCACATGCAGTGTCCAACACCCATGAAATAGAAGAAGATGAAACCATGACTTCCGTCACGTATATACCTGAGCCAGAAGGGATGCTTCCCCTCTTATCTCCTTGGAGCGCTTTACAGTCCTTTTTCCAGTGACCCAGCTAGCCATAGTTGAAACACCTGTTGTCCTTTGACCGCTTAACCTTCTGTTTCAGAGCCTTGCTGTAACTCTTGACAGGGGCTTTGCCCTTCTTCCCCTTCTTCTTGTTCCTGGAAGGAACCATTAAGACAGAGGTTGAAGGCTTTCCCTTCAGAGTTTCCTCAGTAGTCAAGAGCATATTGAGCAGCTCTGCCGGAGTACAATCGATTTTGTTCATATTAAAGTTAATAATGAACGCATCGAAAGAAGGCGGGAGAGACTGCAGAATAATGTCTACAGCAAGCTCCTGGTTGATGGTATGCCCCAGTTTCTCCAGAGCCTCCTTGTGCCCAATCATCTTGAGCACGTGAGCTCCCACTGGGCTCCCTTCAGCCAGTTTGCTCTGAAAGAAAAGCTTGGTCAGATTATAGCGTTCTGTCCTCGCCTGTGCAGCATACTGTTAGGATATGCCCTTAAGGCTAATGTTTGAGGCCTTGGGATTGTAAAAGTATCATGTAATAAACTCTTGTGTTTATAAAGGCAATGGTTATTATTCAGTTTGTTACATTGTCTGCTGCAATAACTGTGCTTCTGAATAATGTCTCAAAGCTGTTCAGCTAGGCTGACATGCATATGTCCTTAGTCGAGATATCTTGGTGAACATGAGACAGCCTTGATATGATTGAGACTAATATGTGTTCTAATCTTATAGGATGCTTCGAGCATGGAATAAGATGTAGACTCATGGGTACATTGGATGTACTGGACAGACCCTACTAGGATATTCAATTGCTTGTCACAATGTGAATAATCCTTGTTTGCATCAAGTGGCACATGTCCTCTGACTTGAGATCACTTGTGTTTTTAGATGATGATTGTCATTGTTTTGAGGTAGTTCAATATCATTTGAAACATAATGATTATAGACTATCTTGGATAATGATCATGAGTCAGGTTAGGACACTAGTGATAGATAAAGGATTGCCGTCTCCTTGTTCAAGGAGTGTGGTGTTCTAAAGGGCCGCCCCCTGAATGAGATGATTGAGAAAGTGTATGGCCATACCCAGGTGACTATGTTCATCTGATCTAATCATGCTCATCATATTGGAGTCACAGGCTTGACACGCTTGTCCAATAAGAACATCCAGTGGCAAAGGAAACATGTATGCCTAGTGAAGTGCATTCACCCTTGTGCTGTGTTTTGGGAGTAGTCTTGGAAGACTCTTTCCTTTATATCGGGAGACAGTGATGTGTTGCTAGATACCCCTCACTGATCGTGATAACGAAAGTTATCGTTACCGACATTCAAAGGAAACCCTCAGGGTCGCACAATTTGATGATATGGCTTACTTGAGTCAGATCGTGTGGACTGAATTGTTTGGGTTCAGTTTAAAGGGATTTAATCTCTGATTGTAAGTGAGATCTGGTCTGATCATGTTTGATTGATTAGGGCTTGAGATCGGTAAGCTTCGATCGAGAGAGGTGATGCTAGATCGGTGAGATCAGGAGCATCAGGAGATGAACGGTTAGATCTTGAACCTTAGGGTTTGATATGATCTAGACCAAAGGGGGCTTGGGCTTATTTGATTTGGTTTGTTGAACCAAATGCAATTAAACCAAAAGAGAACCGGTTCACTTATGTGAACGCATGGTTCGAAAGGGTGATGGCATTTTGGTCGTTTATGAGTGCATGCTTCCATTTATGGTAAGTCATCATGGCCTCTTCTTCAAAACGCCTAACGCCAAGCCGTTCACCACTTGACTTCACTTCGCTTGGCTTCTTGCAATTGGCATGTGGAGAAGAGGTGGACGAACGTGTGGAGCTCTCGCCCAAGCAAGATCTCGTCTCCCATCCCTTCCATTCGGCAAGGACACTTGAAGATCTTTGCTAGCACAAAGATCAACAAGAAGAAGCCATCTCTCTTCTTGTGTGCGTCACTTGTGGAGAAGATCTCTCTTGGTCTTTGCTTCCAAGCCGCCTCCTTCTCATGGCCATGGTAACGCATCTTTCACTTGATGTTTAAGTTGATCATATGAATGTATAGCATGCGATCAAATGTGAAACCCTAATTCCGCTGCTAAAATAAAGAAAGGTCACTTGCGCCCCCCTCTTGAAAGGGGTACTCACCTTAGGGTTTCTCGCTCCCCCTTGAAGGGGACCCTAACAATTGGTATCAGAGCGGTTAATATATGTTCATATGATTGCTTTGTTTGTTTTGTGATCCTTGTTAGTATAGATCTATTTCACATGCGCTACCACATGCTAGGTTTTAGGTGTTTGGCGCATGTGTGATGTTCATGTTTATGCATGTTCTTGTTGGCGCATGTTAAGTATGTTGAATGGTATTTCATCAAAACTTATATCTACTTGCGCGCAAACATTTAGATCTATATGCACTTACTATAAACCCTTAGACGGGTTGATGGGGTTGAAGTCACCCTCTAGGTTAGATCCAATAGTCTGATCAGACCATCTGACTGAAGAGTCCCCTTCAAGGGGGAGCGCAAGCAGATGAAACCCCTTTCAAGAGGGGGGGCGAAAAACCCTTAAGGGTGGCGCATAAAATTGCAAGCGGAAGCAAGGGTTTTTCATGGATCTTAGCAAGATAATATGATCAACTTGATGAAGTTTAGATCCATACCAAAGCCATGAGGAAGATGGCGACTTGGAAGAGAAAGATCGAAAGGGATCTTCTCTCTAGTTGACGCACACAAGATGATGTGCTTGCTCCTTGGAGATCCTTGTGCTAGCAAGGTCCTTCAAGGGTCCCTCTCGTATGGTAAGGAAATGAGAGATGATGTCTAGGCTTGCCGAACCTCCACCAAGACCTCGCCTTCTCCACGCCAAAGTCTCGTCAAGCAAGAGCAAGGAGACGAGAGTTGAATGGAGCGTTCAAGTCATTTGGCGTTCAAGGGAACATGCGCTAAATGACTTTCCAAAATTGGAAAATCCATTAAGCCATGCGTTCATGATCACTAAATCGATCAAAACGCCAAAACAATGAACCATACGTTCAAGCTCTTGAACCGGTTCAAAGTAAATGTGTTCGGTCCAAAGGCCAAACCAAGCCAGCCCAAGCCAATCGGTCTAGATCAACTAAACCCTAAGGTTTCCAATCTAACCGTTCATCTCATGATGCTCTTGATCTCACCGATCTAGCATAAATCCTCTCGATCGAAGCTTACCGATCTCAAGCCCTAATCAATCAAACATGATCAGACTGGATCTCACTTACAATCAGAGTTTAAACTCCTTTAAACTGAATCAAAACAATCCAGTCCACATGATCTGACTTAAGTAAGCCATATCATCAAATTGTGCGACCCTAAGGGTTTCCTTTAAATGTCGGTAACAATAACTCACATTATCACGATCAGTGAGGGGTATCTAGCAACACATCACTGTCTCCCGATATAAAGGAAAGAGTCTTCCAAGACTACACCCAAACCATAGCACAAGTGTGAATCCACTTCACAAGGCATGCATATTTCCTTTGCCACTGGATGTTCTTATTGGACAAGCGTGTCAAGCCTGTAGCTCCAATATGATGAGCATGATTAGATCAGATGCACATAGTCACCTGGGTATGGCCATACACTTTCTCAATCATCTCATCTAGGGGGCCCCTATAGAACACCACACTCCTTCAACAAGGAGACGGCAATCCTCTATCTATCACTAGTGCCCTAACCTGACTCATGATCATTATCCAAGATAGTCTATAACCATTATGTTTCAAATGATATTGAACTACCTCAAAACAATGACAATCATCATTTAGAAACACAAGTGATCTCAAGTCAGAGGACATGTGCCACTTGTTGCAATCAAGGATCATTCACATTGTGACAAGCAATTGAATGTCCTAGAAGGGTCTGTCCAGTACATCCAATGTACCCATGAGTCTACATCTTATTCCATGCTCGAAGCATCCTATAAGATTAGAATACATATTAGTCTCAATCATATCAAGGCTGTCTCATGTTCACCAAGATATATCGACTAAGGACATTTAGCATGTCAGCCTAGCTGAACAGCTTTGAGACATTATTCAGTAGTACACTTATTACAGCAGACAAGGTAACAACCTGAATAATAACCATGCCTTTATAAACACAAGAGTTTATTACATGATACTGATACAATCCCAAGGCCTCAAACATTAGCCTTAAGGGCATACCCCAACACTGACAGCCTAGATGGATCGACCAGATGGCACCTGTGCGCAAGCACAAGGTGGCTATAGGTCGATTGCATCACAGGCGTGTAGCGAGGTCTGGTTGAGACAACCAGTGAACACACATGAGTTAGGCCCGGGGTCACACCCGCTTGCCAGAACTCATGTTGGTTGTTCAGCCCTTGGCGCATGCATGGTTGACCATTAGGTCAACTCGAGTCAGTTAGGACTTGGTGCATGAAAGGGCATGGATCTAACTAGATTGATGAGTGGATCCCTATCAATGGACCGTTGTAAGGTTGTAGGGCACATAAGAAAATTAAAATTGATGCCAATGGGTTTTCAAAACTTTTATTTTCTTTATAATGGATCACATGTTGATTGCATGATGCCATGATGTTTGTTTATTTAATCTTATGTGGGATGCCCAATTTAATGTGTGCTGTGCTGGGGCCTGCGAGCCTGGAATTAAACTTGTAAATTAATTTTTATTGTGATCTGCGAATCACATTTTTAATTAATTTATTGTATAATTGACCTGCGAGTCAAGCTTGTCTAGATAGATCAAAATGTATTTGATTAGACAAGAGCACAAAAGCACACATCGCAGAGGCGCATTCAGCTGGTGGGCGCACCTGAGCTGCATTGAGCGCTAGGGCCCTGGGTTGGACCAGATGAGATGCAAAAGACCCAAGAAAAGCAAGTGAAGACTTAAGTTAATTAAGGTCTTACTTAGGCTATGGGCTTTTACCACATAAGATCCATGCTTTCTTTTATTGTTTAATAATTAGAATTGCATGAGTTATTTATCTTCTGCTATAGCCATAGGATTTGCCTGATAGTAAGAAGATAAAAGACCGTTAAAATCCAAACACTAAAATATCAAGCACGTAATGCCTTCTGACGCGAAACCTCACTGTTCTGACTATCGTTGGAGCCGTGTTGTACCCACTCAGTGGGCACGTCCATCTATCTTCAGACGGTGCGGGATTACACCTGCGTGTTACAGAGAAGGGATTTATCTCTTCTCGTTGCTCAGCATAGCACGTGGTGGTCTAGGGAGTAGGTCGGGTCAGCTTGACCATGTAGGCTACATATGTGGCGCATATGGTAGCGCATGGAGGCAGCCATCTGAGGGATCAGAGACTGTGTTGTACCAACTCAGTTGGCACAGTCTGCTGGATTGCCCAGGTGAAGGGGAATCGCACGGGTTGGCGATTGGCTGGAACAGCCTACCAGAAATTAGTGCTTGTCATCTCTGTGCATCTTATCTCGCCTGAGCGGGACGCGGAGACCAAGTATGAAATCTGGATCCCATCTCACTAAAAGAGTTCTACTCTTTCGGGCTGTTTTGCTGGATTTTTCAGCCAGATAAAATAGTGAGAAAAAGAATCATTCTTAAGTCCTGATTGATTCTTAACATTGATACTGACCTTGCTGTTCTTGCATTGTTGTAGATTCCTGCAGCAACGAACACCATGAGCTTCAATGTGCGATCCCTACTGGAAAGGGAGAAGTTTGCTGGGCCAAACTTCTCAGACTGGTTCGGACACCTTAAGATCGTTCTTAAGGCAGAGAGGAAACTGTATGTCCTCGAGACGGCTGTGCCGCCTCAACCCGCTGCGAACGCCGCAAGGGCGGTTCGTGATGCCTATGAAAAGCACGTCAATGATAGCATTGATGTCGCTTGCCTGATGCTAGCGTCTATGACGCCACCGCTGCAGCGTCAGCATGAGGATATGTCGGTTATAGAGATTATAGTGAACCTCAAGATGCTGTATGCTGCACAGGTGAGGACAGAACGCTATAATCTGAAAAAGCTTTTCTTTCAGAGCAAACTGGCTGAAGGGAGCCCAGTGGGAGCTCACGTGCTCAAGATGATTGGGCACAAGGAGGCTCTGGAGAAACTGGGGCATACCATCAACCAGGAGCTTGCTGTAGACATTATTCTGCAGTCTCTCCCGCCCTCTTTCGATGCGTTCATTATTAACTTTAATATGAACAAAATCGATTGTACTCCGGCAGAGCTGCTGAATATGCTCTTGACTACTGAGGAAACTCTGAAGGGAAAGCCTTCAACCTCTGTCTTAATGGTTCCTTCCAGGAACAAGAAGAAGGGGAAGAAGGGCAAAGCCCCTGTCAAGAGTTACAGCAAGGCTCTGAAACAGAAGGTAAAGCGGTCAAAGGACAACAGGTGTTTCCACTGTGGCCAGCTGGGTCACTGGAAAAAGGACTGTAAAGCGCTCCAAGGAGATAAGAGGGGAAGCATTGCTTCTGGCTCAGGTATATATGTGACTGAGGTCATGTTATCTTCTTCTTCCATTTCATGGGTGTTGGACACTGCATGTGGAGTTCACATTTGTTCAAATGTGCAGGAACTCAAGAGAAGAAGGCAGGTGGGACAGCATGAGGTGGACCTACGCGTTGGAAACGGGGCATGGGTTGCTGCTGTTGCTGTAGGGGATTATCACATCTCATTACCATCTGGCATTGTATTAGAATTAAACAATTGTTATTTTGTACCCAGTATTACCAAAAATATTATCTCTATTCCTGCTCTTGTCAGGAAAGGGTTTTCCTTTGAATGCAAGATTTCAAAGTGTTATCTTACTCTTGATAATATTGTTTATGCTACTGGTTCAATTAACAATGGGTTATTCATGTTGGACATGGAATATTCTTTACAAAACATTGATAATAAGAAAGCCAAGTATGCTGATGACAGCACCTTGCTATGGCATAGTCGTTTAGGCCATATTAACAAGAAGCGCATTAAGCGGTTGCATGATCATGGACTGCTGGGATCATTCTCCTATGAGGAGATTGATACATGCAAAGCTTGTTTAATGGGTAAAATGACGAAGTCTCCTTTTCCTCACAAAGGTCAAAGGGCTTCAAGTTTACTTGACCTTATACACAGTGATGTGTGTGGGCCATTTAGTAAACATGCCAGAGGTGGCTATCAGTACTTCATTACCTTTACTGATGATTTCAGTAGATATGGGTATGTCTATTTAATAAGACATAAAAGTGAATCTTTTGACAAGTTCAAAGAGTTCAAAAATGAAGTACAGAATCAGCTAGGCCGAAATATCAAGGCACTTCGTTCTGATCGAGGTGGAGAATACTTGAGTCATGCGTTTACTGACTATCTGAAGGAGTGTGGGATTATCTCACAGCTCACTCCACCAGGAACACCGCAATGGAATGGTGTGTCCGAGAGGAGAAATAGAACGTTACTTGATATGGTTCGTTCTATGATGAGTCAGGCTACTCTTCCTTACTCCTTTTGGGGATTTGCACTGGAAACAGCTGCAAAGGTACTAAACCGAGTGCCATCCAAGGCAGTTTCAAAGACTCCATATGAATTATGGTATGGGAAACAGCCGAGCTTGACATTTATCAGGATCTGGGGTTGCGAGGCTTATGTCAAAAAGCTCGCCTCTGGGAAACTGGAGAGCAGATCTGAGAAATGTTTTTTTGTCGGTTACCCTAAGGAAACTAAGGGTTATTATTTCTACGATCCCAAAGAGAACAAGGTATTTGTTGCTCGAACGGCCATATTTCTTGAGAAGGAGTTTCTTCTGCAAGAAGCCAGTGGGAGAGAAATAAAGCTGGATGAGAATCCAGAGGAAGGACAAAGTAGTCAAGCACAGTTGGATGAGCCTGAGCCGGTAGAACAGGTTATTGAACAACCTGAGGCTCAGATATCACGGGAACCGCGAAGATCGGTGTAAGATCCAAGGATCTTGAGTCATGGTAAGCATTATTTTTGAATTAAATAAAATTATTGACTGTGATATTTTATTATGATTCAAGTAAAATTTATTGAATGCTAATTAACTAGCTTATTGATTGTTAATTATTTGATTTGTGATTGGTTGTTAATTTATGGTAAATTAATTAGAGATTAATGGTTGATTAATGGTTGTTAATTTAGGATAAATTAATTAAATCCTTATTGGATATTAATTAAATCCTTATTGGATTTCGGTTAAGTGCTTGGTTATTTGTAAGTTAATTAAATTAATTAGTTAACTAGCTTATTGGATGTTAGTTTAACTCTTATTGGACTTTCACTTAAACTAAGGGATTATTGGGTTTTTAAAATTTGAATTAATGGGTTAGAGGGTTAAAACCTTAAAAACCGAAATTTAAATAGGTAATTTCGGTTAGGGTAGAGTTTTGGCGATTTTGGCTTGGAGAAAAACTTTGGGCGACGGCTTGAAGAACTTAGGCGATTCTTGAAGAGTTCTTGAGGCGATTTTGGTGATTTCTCCATCTCTTTCCCTTTGGCGAATTATTCCTTGGTGTTTGGTAGCATCTTTCAAAGCCTTAGACGAATTTTTGGAAGGGTTTTTCTTATTGGTGTTCACGGTTCAAGGTGAGTGGGTTGTCTAATTGATTTCTATCTATTTGTTGGTGTTAATTGATGAGTTAGATGATATATTCGCTTGTTGGAAATCTTACTATGCTAAAACCGAATTTTGTAAAGTTGATTATATGATGAAAACCGAATTTTGTAAGGT
Source organism: Costus lasius (assembly GCA_027563935.2). Lineage (NCBI taxonomy): Eukaryota > Viridiplantae > Streptophyta > Magnoliopsida > Zingiberales > Costaceae > Costus > Costus lasius. The sequence continues at coordinate 54,022,010 of CM050454.1, read as the reverse complement.
TGATTATATCATGAAAACCGAATTTTTCAAAGGTGATTATATGATGAAAACCGAATTTTGTAAGGTTGATTATATCATGAAAACCGAATTTTTCAAAGGTGATTATATGATGATTATTTAACCGAAAATTTGTATGAAATTTAAGGTATTTTTATAGAAATTTTGGTAGCATTAAATCATTGAATTTTGAGTATGAAACTCTTGTTAGTTATAGTTAAACCGAAATCAACTTTGGTAACATTAAGTCAATGATGTTTGTAGCATGAATGAAAACCGAAACCTTATTGATGGTAGCTAAACCAAAATAATCTTGATGATTGTTTATGGAAACCGAAAATTGTAATAAGGAATTTAAGGTATTCTCCTATGGAATTTAGGAAGCTTTAAACCAATGTTTTTGAGCATGATATTCATGTTAACTAAGGTTTAGAATTTTAGTAGATGATATGATATGTTAACCGTGGGTTATATGTAGAGATTTGTAAAATAAATTGTATGATTTCATGCTTTAGTTTTATGTTAATTTTTATGGATGCTTGTTAACTACAATGTTGAGAAATTGTTTGAGAAATTTGGGTGATAACCTAGTAAAGTTTGACTGAACTAATCAGCATGAAACCTAAGGACCACACTCCATTATATGATTGTTAATATTATGTAATTGTGTGATTTTTAAATATTAGGAGTTTATGTGATTTTGGAATATTATGTTGTTATGTAAATTGTGAACATTATGTGGTTATGAGATTTTTGAAAATTATGTGATTATGAGAATTTTGAATATTATGTGTTGTGTGTTGGTTAGGACTAAGGCTAGGTGTAACTATGAACTCAAGGGGATAGTCCTTATGTGTTATGTTAAGGGTTTGAATTTCAGCCCTGTATTGTGATATGTGAGGAGGTTGATGTTCAGCCTGCCTATTATGATTATTGTGATGGGGGTTGATGTTCAGCCTGCCCGATATGATTTTTGTGATGACTATCCTAGAGTATAGTTGACACTTAGGAGTCCACCTTTGTGAAATATGTTCACCTATATGAAATATGAAATAAGATGTGTCTGTTGTCCAGTAGGAACCTTTTGGGAGAACGGGTTTTTGACGCAAAGTGCCATGTCTTGGTCGGACAGGGGCCACCTCTTGATGTCATAACTCTTTTATGTGATGGGGTAATATAAGACGCAAAGTGCCATGTCTTGATCAGACAGGGGCCACCTCTTGATGTCATTACTCTTTATGTGACAGGGTGATATAAGACGCAAAGTGCCATGTCTTGATCAGACAGGGGCCACCTCTTGATGTCATCACTCTGATGTGTATGGGGTGAGGGAGCAAAGTGCCACGTCGTGACCTGGCGGGGGCCACCTCTTGATTCTACTCACTATCCATGTTTATGTGTTGCATGCGGCTCCCAGTGCTTTGGCCAAGCCGGGTTAGACCATATTGGTCACTACTGAATATGCTGGACAACTAGGTTGCTCATGTGTTGGTGTGTTTAGTGGTTTAGAGTATAACTCTAGAACCTGAGTTTGTGAACCTAAGTTGTTATGTGTTTAGTTGGTTTAAAATATATGTGTTTAATTGGGTTAGAGTAAAACTCTAAAACCTGAGTTTGTGAACATGAGTTTGTTATATGCTAGTGTGTACATCTGACTGTCTATATGATTTCTGTTTCTTTATTTTGTTATATGTTGACATAATGTTCTTGTTAAAGATTTTTAAAATAATCTGCCTATATTTTTGAGTGTATGTTATGGATGGTCGATTTAGACTATCCACTCACTGGGCTGTGTAGCTCACCCCTCACTATTTTCAGGCATAGAGCAGGGGCGCATTTCATGAGTAACATTGGCGTGGATATTATGTTTGCTGCTTAAGAACTTTTATGCTAAAATTTTCTGGAGCCGGTTGTGGCTAAACCATATGATTTATATGAACTATGTGAACTATGTGATGTGAACCATGTGAACTATGTGAATTTGTGTTGCCAGATTGTGGCAGTTAACTGAGTTTGATTTTTGTGTCACCGCGGGCTTCAGCCTGGTTTCGGTGTTTGGTATGGGTTTATAAAACCGATTTTGTGATTTTGTTTTGAATTTCGGCTTGTTGTATATTCCGTGCAATCGGTTTTGATATACCCTGTAACTTGCATATGTCTAGTGCAAGTATTGCCTGGTGGCAGGTACCTTTATGGATTTTATGAATTTTGAATCGGTTTTGATATAACTGTTGCCTTGCATATGTCTAGTGCAAGGATTGCGTGGTGGCAGGTACCCTTATGAGATTTGAGTTTTGTGAATTTGTGTGTATGGATTTATGAAATTTTTCAGATCGTGTTTTCTTGAACTCGGTTTTACCTAGCATATGATCGATCTTATATGAAACATCCTGTATCATTTGTGAATTGTGCCATTTGTTTGGGGTTAAGAATGTGGGATGTTACAGAATGGTATCAGAGGAGTTGGCTAGCTAAAACTTAGTTTGGGGGGAAAACATGGTTGTGTATTGCTAGACACCTAATAGGTTTATGATTGTTTTCCTGACTATGATATGTGTGTGACTATGATATGTGCGTGTAGGAATTTGAATTTAAGATGGTGCGAACCAGAGGAAATGCTAGTGATGAGGGCGAGCAGACCCCGAACCTCACGAGAACTATTGAGGCTCTGACTGGCATGGTTCAGCAACAAGGTGCTATGATAGAGAGGCAAGCTCAGATGCTGCAGCAGCAGCAGACTCAGCACCAAGAAGCACAACAGCAGCTTTTGCAGCAGCTGACTCGAGAGAGACCCCAGACTACTACTCGAGCGGTGGGGGATGACTCTCAGGAGGGCGCTCACAGGCGCTATGCTTCACTTGTGAGTGAATTCCAGAAACTGGGTCCCAGCTCTTTTTATGGGGGCTCAGAATCCAGTAATGCCGAAAATTGGCAGCTGTGCTTGGAAAAGATTTTCCAAGTTATGCGTTGCTCGGACGAAGACAAGTTATGTCTGACTACCTACATGATGCGTGCTGACGCAGATGAGTGGTGGAAAGGCGTGGTGAGACTTGCCGAAGAAAGACATGAGACTGTAGACTGGCCTTACTTCTTGTCTCGATTTAACGAGAAGTACTTCCCAGATAGCTTGGTTGAGGACCGAGAGGTGGAATTTATTCATCTGGAGCAGGGTGATATGACAGTGGACCAGTATGAATTACAGTTCACGAAATTGGGAAAGTATGCTCCTCACCTGATAAACACTGAAAAGAGGAGAGCTACCAAGTTTCTTAGAGGTCTCAGATGGGACATTAGAGAGCAGGTTGGTGCTCAACACTTGGAGACCTATGTTGAAACTGTTGGGCGAGCGCGCACCATTGAGAGGTATATATCTGAGAGGAGTTCTCATGTTGCCGTGACAGTAGTTCCTGCAGCGGAGGCGGCGGTTCCTCAGCATGGCAGTGGCGGCAAGGGTAAGAAGTACCCTAGGCATAAAGATTATAAGAAGAGCAGGTATAAGCCTTACTCCTACAAGGCACCGCAGCAGTCCAGGGATGCACCGCAGCAGTTCAGGGATGCCAGGGATGCAAGAAACGGTATCACTTGTAGTCATTGTGGGCTCAAGGGACATCTAGTGAAAGACTGCCATAGGAAGAATGGTGTATGCTTCAGGTGTAAGAAACCAGGGCACATGGCTAAGGACTGCAAAGAACCTGAGATGCAACCTAGAGGCGCAGATAAGCCTACAGTCCAGACTAGAGTGTATGCTGTGGCTGAGAAGGATACACGAGCTTCCCGATCCGTCGTGGAAGGTACTTTATTCGTATTTGATCAGTTAGCCCGCATATTATTTGACCCTGGTGCAAATTTATCTTTTGTATCTGTTAAGTTTGCTGCATGTTTACCTGTGTTACCTAAGGTAATGAATTATGCTGTGTCTGTGAGTACTCCCTTAGGAAAATCGTTATCTACAGATACTGTGTGTGCTGACTGTGTAGTACATGTAGAGGGTTATGAGTTTCTGGTAGATCTAATCCTCTTAGACATGCAAGATTATGATATCATCTTAGGAATGGATTGGTTGTCTTCCCATCATGCCTCTGTGGATTGCTTTGAGAAAGTAATCACTTTGAATTTGTTAGATGGGAATCGACTGTTTGTGAGAGGTCTAGTGTCAGACCAAGGACCGCATGTGATATCTTTCCTGCAGGCCAGGAAATTGCTGGCTAGTGGATGCAAGGGTTATCTTGCGCATGTTAAGGTGCGGGATGATTCTACTTCTGATTTGACTCAGATGGCGGTGGTGAAAGAATTTCCTGATGTATTCTCTGAAGAATTTTCAGGCTTGCCACCAATAAGAGAAGTAGAATTTGGCATTGAGTTGGCGCCAGGTACGGCACCTATCTCCAGAGCTCCTTATCGTATGGCTACTTCAGAGTTGGCCGAGCTTAAGAAACAACTGGAGGAATTGTTAGAGAAAGGATATATTCGGCCTAGTGCTTCTCCCTGGGGAGCGCCAGTGTTATTTGTGAAGAAAAAAGATGGAACCCTGAGGATGTGTATAGACTACAGGCAGCTTAACCAAGTGACTATCAGGAATAAGTATCCTCTTCCCAGAATTGAGGATCTGTTTGATCAATTACAGGGAGCTACAGTGTTCTCTAAGATTGATCTGAGATCAGGGTATTATCAGCTTAGAGTCAAGGATGAGGATATATTTAAGACTGCTTTCAGGACCAGGTATGGGCATTTCGAATTTTTAGTTATGCCTTTTGGACTGACAAATGCACCTGCTGTCTTCATGGATTTGATGAACAGGGTATTCCATGAGTTGCTTGACTCTTGTGTGGTGGTCTTTATAGACGATATTTTGGTATACTCACGGACTACTTCAGATCATGTCAGTGACTTGCGCAGAGTGCTGGAGATCTTGAGGAAGAACCGGTTATATGCCAAGGCTAGCAAGTGTGAGTTCTGGCTAGAGAAGATCAGTTTTCTGGGTCATGTGATTTCTGGTCAGGGGGTGTCTGTGGATCCAGTTAAAGTGCAAGCCATCCTCAATTGGGGAAGACCGACTAGTGCTACGGAGATTAGGAGTTTTCTGGGTTTGGCAGGTTACTACCGGCGATTTGTTGAGGGATTCTCCAAGCTGGCGGGTCCTTTAACTAAGTTGACCAGAAAGGAAGCTAAGTTTATTTGGGATGACAAGTGTGAAGAGAGCTTCCAAGAGCTGAAGAGAAGGTTGACTAGTACACCGATCCTCATTATACCTAGTGATGGGGAAAGGTTTATTGTTTATACAGATGCTTCTGGCAAAGGGTTGGGTTGTGTCTTGATGCAGAAGGGTTCTGTAGTAGCCTATGCTTCGAGACAACTGAAGGAGTATGAATTGAACTACCCTACTCATGATTTAGAGTTGGCGGCCGTAGTCTTTGCTTTGAAGATATGGCGTCACTATTTGTTGGGTCAGGAGTTTGATCTGTTCACTGATCACCAGAGTCTCAAGTATATTTTCACTCAGAAGGACTTGAACATGAGACAGAGGAGATGGATGGAGTTGATCAAAGACTATGACTTCTCTATTCAGTATCAGGCTGGAAAGGCCAATGTGGTGGCGGATGCTCTGAGCAGACATCCAGTTACTTCAGTAGCGGCACTACGAGTCAGTGAGTGGCGGTTACTGCAGGAGTTCAGCGATCTCAGGATTAGTGTTACTCCTAGAGTTCAGTCGGGTTATGTGGCTTTTCTCAGAGTACAGTCTGCTTTGTTGCAGAAGATCAGAGATCAGCAGTCTATGGATCCGAGATTAGTTCAGATCAGGGATAGTTTGGTTGATGGCGCAGTTCAGGATTTTAGCCTGTCTGATGATGGTATTCTTCGGTTTCGTGGAAGGGTATGTGTCCCTGAGGAACCAAGCTTGAGGAAAGAAATATTGGAGGACAGCCATAACTCCAAATATTCTCTACATCCTGGTGTGACTAAGATGTATCAGGACCTCAAGAAAAGTTTTTGGTGGCCGGGTATGAAGAAAGAGTTATATGATTTTGTCTCTAGGTGTTTAACCTGTCAGACTGTGAAGGCTGAACACCAGAAGCCTGGTGGTTTGTTGCAGTCTCTTCCTATTCCTGAGTGGAAGTGGGAATGTATCAGTATGGATTTTGTATGTGGGTTGCCTAGAACCAGATTGGGTCATGATGCTATTTGGGTGATTGTTGATAGACTCACTAAATCAGCCCATTTTCTTCCGATTAAGATGACTTATTCTTTAGAGAGGCTGGCCAGATTGTACATTGATGAGATCGTCAGACTGCATGGAGTGCCTGTCGATATTGTGTCTGATAGGGACTCTCGATTTTTGTCCAGATTTTGGAAGAGTTTACAGGAGGGTTTGGGTACTAAGTTGAGTTTTAGTACAGCATATCATCCTCAGTCTGATGGTCAGACGGAGCGTACTATCCAGACTCTAGAAGATTTGTTGAGAGCCTATGTGGTTGATTGGAGTTCTGAGTGGAACCGGGATCTATCTTTGATAGAGTTTACTTATAATAATAGCTTCCACTCCAGTATTCAGATGGCTCCTTATGAGGCTTTGTATGGGAGAAGGTGTAGGACTCCCTTGTGTTGGGAGGAAACTGGTGACAGAATGATTTTGAGATCTGATGCAGTTCAGGAGACTACTGATAAGGTCAGAGAGATCCAGGATAAACTGAAAATTGCTCGGGACAGACAGAAGAGTTATGCTGACGACCGTCGTCGTTCCTTGGAGTTTATGGTAGGGGATCATGTGTTCTTGAAGGTGTCACCTACAAAGGGTGTTATGAGATTTGGCAAAAAGGGCAAGTTGAGCCCTAGGTTTGTAGGCCCTTTTGATATTATTGAGAGAGTTGGTCCAGTGGCTTACCGATTGGCTTTACCTCCTGCTATGGATCATGTGCATAATGTATTCCATGTCTCTGCTTTGAGGAAATATCATCCCGATCCATCTCATGTGTTGGAGTTGGAACCTCTTCAGATTCAGAGTGATTTGACTTTCGAGGAAAGACCTCTCCGGATTGTTGATAGAAAGGATAAAGTTATGAGGAACAAGACTATACCTTTGGTAAAGGTTATCTGGGGAAATCAGTCAGTTGAGGAGGCGACATGGGAGACTGAAGCTGATATGAGGAAATTTTATGCTTACCTCTTTGATGATATGGATGCTGAGCTTTAGAGGACTAAAGCTTTATAAGGAGGGAGGGATGTAAGATCCAAGGATCTTGAGTCATGGTAAGCATTATTTTTGAATTAAATAAAATTATTGACTGTGATATTTTATTATGATTCAAGTAAAATTTATTGAATGCTAATTAACTAGCTTATTGATTGTTAATTATTTGATTTGTGATTGGTTGTTAATTTATGGTAAATTAATTAGAGATTAATGGTTGATTAATGGTTGTTAATTTAGGATAAATTAATTAAATCCTTATTGGATATTAATTAAATCCTTATTGGATTTCGGTTAAGTGCTTGGTTATTTGTAAGTTAATTAAATTAATTAGTTAACTAGCTTATTGGATGTTAGTTTAACTCTTATTGGACTTTCACTTAAACTAAGGGATTATTGGGTTTTTAAAATTTGAATTAATGGGTTAGAGGGTTAAAACCTTAAAAACCGAAATTTAAATAGGTAATTTCGGTTAGGGTAGAGTTTTGGCGATTTTGGCTTGGAGAAAAACTTTGGGCGACGGCTTGAAGAACTTAGGCGATTCTTGAAGAGTTCTTGAGGCGATTTTGGTGATTTCTCCATCTCTTTCCCTTTGGCGAATTATTCCTTGGTGTTTGGTAGCATCTTTCAAAGCCTTAGACGAATTTTTGGAAGGGTTTTTCTTATTGGTGTTCACGGTTCAAGGTGAGTGGGTTGTCTAATTGATTTCTATCTATTTGTTGGTGTTAATTGATGAGTTAGATGATATATTCGCTTGTTGGAAATCTTACTATGCTAAAACCGAATTTTGTAAAGTTGATTATATGATGAAAACCGAATTTTGTAAGGTTGATTATATCATGAAAACCGAATTTTTCAAAGGTGATTATATGATGAAAACCGAATTTTGTAAGGTTGATTATATCATGAAAACCGAATTTTGTAAAGTTGATTACATGATGAAAACCGAATTTTGTAAGGTTGATTATATCATGAAAACCGAATTTTTCAAAGGTGATTATATGATGATTATTTAACCGAAAATTTGTATGAAATTTAAGGTATTTTTATAGAAATTTTGGTAGCATTAAATCATTGAATTTTGAGTATGAAACTCTTGTTAGTTATAGTTAAACCGAAATCAACTTTGGTAACATTAAGTCAATGATGTTTGTAGCATGAATGAAAACCGAAACCTTATTGATGGTAGCTAAACCAAAATAATCTTGATGATTGTTTATGGAAACCGAAAATTGTAATAAGGAATTTAAGGTATTCTCCTATGGAATTTAGGAAGCTTTAAACCAATGTTTTTGAGCATGATATTCATGTTAACTAAGGTTTAGAATTTTAGTAGATGATATGATATGTTAACCGTGGGTTATATGTAGAGATTTGTAAAATAAATTGTATGATTTCATGCTTTAGTTTTATGTTAATTTTTATGGATGCTTGTTAACTACAATGTTGAGAAATTGTTTGAGAAATTTGGGTGATAACCTAGTAAAGTTTGACTGAACTAATCAGCATGAAACCTAAGGACCACACTACATTATATGATTGTTAATATTATGTAATTGTGTGATTTTTAAATATTAGGAGTTTATGTGATTTTTGGAATATTATGTTGTTATGTAAATTGTGAACATTATGTGGTTATGAGATTTTTGAAAATTATGTGATTATGAGAATTTTGAATATTATGTGTTGTGTGTTGGTTAGGACTAAGGCTAGGTGTAACTATGAACTCAAGGGGATAGTCCTTATGTGTTATGTTAAGGGTTTGAATTTCAGCCCTGTATTGTGATATGTGAGGAGGTTGATGTTCAGCCTGCCTATTATGATTATTGTGATGGGGGTTGATGTTCAGCCTGCCCGATATGATTTTTGTGATGACTATCCTAGAGTATAGTTGACACTTAGGAGTCCACCTTTGTGAAATATGTTCACCTATGTGAAATATGAAATAAGATGTGTCTGTTGTCCAGTAGGAACCTTTTGGGAGAACGGGTTTTTGACGCAAAGTGCCATGTCTTGGTCGGACAGGGGCCACCTCTTGATGTCATAACTCTTTTATGTGATGGGGTAATATAAGACGCAAAGTGCCATGTCTTGATCAGACAGGGGCCACCTCTTGATGTCATTACTCTTTATGTGACAGGGTGATATAAGACGCAAAGTGCCATGTCTTGATCAGACAGGGGCCACCTCTTGATGTCATCACTCTGATGTGTATGGGGTGAGGGAGCAAAGTGCCACGTCGTGACCTGGCGGGGGCCACCTCTTGATTCTACTCACTATCCATGTTTATGTGTTGCATGCGGCTCCCAGTGCTTTGGCCAAGCCGGGTTAGACCATATTGGTCACTACTGAATATGCTGGACAACTAGGTTGCTTATGTGTTGGTGTGTTTAGTGGTTTAGAGTATAACTCTAGAACCTGAGTTTGTGAACCTAAGTTGTTATGTGTTTAGTTGGTTTAAAATATATGTGTTTAATTGGGTTAGAGTAAAACTCTAAAACCTGAGTTTGTGAACATGAGTTTGTTATATGCTAGTGTGTACATCTGACTGTCTATATGATTTCTGTTTCTTTATTTTGTTATATGTTGACATAATGTTCTTGTTAAAGATTTTTAAAATAATCTGCCTATATTTTTGAGTGTATGTTATGGATGGTCGATTTAGACTATCCACTCACTGGGCTGTGTAGCTCACCCCTCACTATTTTCAGGCATAGAGCAGGGGCGCATTTCATGAGTAACATTGGCGTGGATATTATGTTTGCTGCTTAAGAACTTTTATGCTAAAATTTTCTGGAGCCGGTTGTGGCTAAACCATATGATTTATATGAACTATGTGAACTATGTGATGTGAACCATGTGAACTATGTGAATTTGTGTTGCCAGATTGTGGCAGTTAACTGAGTTTGATTTTTGTGTCACCGCGGGCTTCAGCCTGGTTTCGGTGTTTGGTATGGGTTTATAAAACCGATTTTGTGATTTTGTTTTGAATTTCGGCTTGTTGTATATTCCGTGCAATCGGTTTTGATATACCCTGTAACTTGCATATGTCTAGTGCAAGTATTGCCTGGTGGCAGGTACCTTTATGGATTTTATGAATTTTGAATCGGTTTTGATATAACTGTTGCCTTGCATATGTCTAGTGCAAGGATTGCGTGGTGGCAGGTACCCTTATGAGATTTGAGTTTTGTGAATTTGTGTGTATGGATTTATGAAATTTTTCAGATCGTGTTTTCTTGAACTCGGTTTTACCTAGCATATGATCGATCTTATATGAAACATCCTGTATCATTTGTGAATTGTGCCATTTGTTTGGGGTTAAGAATGTGGGATGTTACAATCGGGAAGGATCCGTCGACAGCCTGAGCGCTATGACGGAGTCTACATCATTGATAATGATGAACCCCTGACTTATGCGGATGCGGTCAGTGGACCGGAGTCAGCTAGATGGCTTGAAGCTATGCGAGCCGAGATGGACTCCATGTCAGATAACCAAGTCTGGGATTTGGTTGATCCGCCTCCGGGAGTTATCCCTATAGGCTGTAAATGGATCTTCAAGAAGAAGATTGACATGGATGGTAACGTGGTTACCTATAAAGGCAGGCTTGTTGCGAAAGGTTTCAAACAAATCTACGGGATAGATTATGATGAAACTTTCTCACCTGTGGCCATGTTTAAGTCTATTCGGATTCTTTTCGCGATAGCAGCATATTACGATTATGAGATCTGGCAGATGGATGTGAAGACCGCTTTCCTTAATGGAAATCTGGATGAGGATGTGTATATGACACAACCTGAAGGTTTCACTAATCCATCAGATCGTCATAAAATATGCAAGTTAAAGAAGTCCATTTATGGACTTAAACAAGCATCTAGAAGCTAGAATATTCGTTTTGATGAATCAATCTCTGAGTTTGGTTTCATCAAGAACGAGGATGACCCGTGTGTATATAAGAGGTTTAGTGGGAGCGTGATTACTTTCCTAGTCCTCTACGTCGATGATATCTTAATCATTGGAAACGATATTCCTGAAATGCATGCTGTTAAAGCATGGCTAAGGAAATGTTTCCAGATGAAAGATCTAGGAGAAGCAGCCTATGTATTAGGTGTGAAGATCTACAGGGATAGATCTAAGAGGCTTCTCGGGCTGTGCCAGAGTACTTACATCGATAAAGTCCTGGAGAGATTTCATTTAGAGAATTCTAAACGAGGATATCTTCCAGTCAGACATGGTCTGAATCTTTCGAAGAGTCAGTGTCCACAAACACAGACTGAGAAAGATGAAATGGACAATACGCCTTATGCTTCGGCTATTGGGTCCATTATGTATGCGATGTTGTGTACTCGCCCTGACGTCGCTTACGGGTTAAGCGTGACCAGTCGATTCCAAAGTAATCCAGGTATGGCGCACTGGATTGCAGTCAAGAACATTTTAAAATATCTGCGGAGGACCAAAGATATGTTCTTGATATATGGTGGTCAGGAAGAACTCAGTATAGAAGGATATACTGACGCTTCATTCCAGTCGGACCAGGATGATTTCCGATCGCAATTAGGCTATGTTTTTAGCTTGAATGGTGGAGCAGTGGTGTGGAAGAGTTTCAAACAGTCTACTGTTGCTGATTCCACAACAGAAGCCGAGTATGTTGCAGCCTCGGAAGCATCCAAGGAGGCAGTGTGGATTCGTAAGTTCGTGAGAGAACTTGGTGTTGTTCCTTCGAGTGCAGATCCTTTGGTTATCTTCTGTGATAACACTGGAGCCATCGCACAAGCAAAGGAACCACGGTCGCACCAGAAGTCCAAGCACATACAGAGACGGTTTCACTTGATCCGGGAGATCATTGATCGTGGCGAGATCAAAATATGCAAGGTTCATACAGATGACAATCTGGCAGACCCGCTTACCAAGCCTCTGGCGCAGCAGAAGCATGAGAAGCACTGTAATAATATGGGTTTGAGGTTTCTCAACCATTAGATTAAGTGCAAGTGGGAGATTGTTAGGATATGCCCTTAAGGCTAATGTTTGAGGCCTTGGGATTGTAAAAGTATCATGTAATAAACTCTTGTGTTTATAAAGGCAATGGTTATTATTCAGTTTGTTACATTGTCTGCTGCAATAACTGTGCTTCTGAATAATGTCTCAAAGCTGTTCAGCTAGGCTGACATGCATATGTCCTTAGTCGAGATATCTTGGTGAACATGAGACAGCCTTGATATGATTGAGACTAATATGTGTTCTAATCTTATAGGATGTTTCGAGCATGGAATAAGATGTAGACTCATGGGTACATTGGATGTACTGGACAGACCCTACTAGGATATTCAATTGCTTGTCACAATGTGAATAATCCTTGTTTGCATCAAGTGGCACATGTGCTCAAACTTGAGATCACTTGTGTTTCTAGATGATGATTGTCATTGTTTTGAGGTAGTTCAATATCATTTGAAATATAATGATTATAGACTATCTTGGATAATGATCATGAGTCAGGTTAGGACACTAGTGATAGATAAAGGATTGCCGTCTCCTTGTTCAAGGAGTGTGGTGTTCTAAAGGGGCCCCCCTGAATGAGATGATTGAGAAAGTGTATGGCCATACCCAGGTGACTATGTTCATCTGATCTAATCATGCTCATCATATTGGAGTCACAGGCTTGACACGCTTGTCCAATAAGAACATCCAGTGGCAAAGGAAACATGTATGCCTAGTGAAGTGCATTCACCCTTGTGCTGTGTTTTGGGAGTAGTCTTGGAAGACTCTTTCCTTTATATCGGGAGACAGTGATGTGTTGCTAGATACCCCTCACTGATCGTGATAACGAAAGTTATCGTTACCGACATTCAAAGGAAACCCTCAGGGTCGCACAATTTGATGATATGGCTTACTTGAGTCAGATCGTGTGGACTGAATTGTTTGGGTTCAGTTTAAAGGGATTTAATCTCTGATTGTAAGTGAGATCTGGTCTGATCATGTTTGATTGATTAGGGCTTGAGATCGGTAAGCTTCGATCGAGAGAGGTGATGCTAGATCGGTGAGATCAGGAGCATCAGGAGATGAACGGTTAGATCTTGAACCTTAGGGTTTGATATGATCTAGACCAAAGGGGGCTTGGACTTATTTGATTTGGTTTGTTGAACCAAATGCAATTAAACCAAAAGCGAACCGGTTCACTTATGTGAACGCATGGTTCGAAAGGGTGATGGCATTTTGGTCGTTTATGAGTGCATGCTTCCATTTATGGTAAGTCATCATGGCCTCTTCTTCAAAACGCCTAACGCCAAGCCGTTCACCACTTGACTTCACTTCGCTTGGCTTCTTGCAATTGGCATGTGGAGAAGAGGTGGACGAACGTGTGGAGCTCTCGCCCAAGCAAGGTCTCGTCTCCCATCCCTTCCATTCGGCAAGGACACTTGAAGATCTTTGCTAGCACAAAGATCAACAAGAAGAAGCCATCTCTCTTCTTGTGTGCGTCACTTGTGGAGAAGATCTCTCTTGGTCTTTGCTTCCAAGCCGCCTCCTTCTCATGGCCATGGTAACGCATCTTTCACTTGATGTTTAAGTTGATCATATGAATGTATAGCATGCGATCAAATGTGAAACCCTAATTCCGCTGCTAAAATAAAGAAAGGTCACTTGCGCCCCCCTCTTGAAAGGGGTACTCACCTTAGGGTTTCTCGCTCCCCCTTGAAGGGGACCCTAACACATACAGCATCTTGAGGTTCGCTATAATCTCTATAGCCGACATATCCTCATGCTGACGCTGCAGCGGTGGCGTCATAGACGCTAGCATCAGGCAAGCGACATCAATGCTATCATTGACGTGCTTTTCATAGACATCACGAACCGCCCTTGCGGCGTTCGCAGCAGGTTGAGGCGGCACAGCCGTCTCGAGGACATACAGTTTCCTCTCTGCCTTAAGAACGATCTTAAGGTGTCCGAACCAGTCTGAGAAGTTTGGCCCAGCAAACTTCTCCCTTTCCAGTAGGGATCGCACATTGAAGCTCATGGTGTTCGTTGCTGCAGGAATCTACAACAATGCAAGAACAGCAAGGTCAGTATCAATGTTTAGAATCAATTCAGGACTTAAGAAATGATTCTTTTCTCACTATTTTATTTGACTGAAAAATCCAGCAAAAATAGCCCGAAAGAGTAGAACTCTTTTAGTGAGATGGGATCCAGATTTCATACTTGGTCTCCGCGTCCCGCTCAGGCGAGATAAGATGCACAGAGAATACAAGCACTAATTTCTGGTAGGCAGTCCCTGCCAATCGCCAACCCGTGCGATTCCCCTTCATCTGGGCAATCCAGCCAACTGTGCCAACTGAGTTGGTACAACACAATCTCTGACCCCACAGATGGCTGCCTCCATGTGCTACCATATGCGCCACATATGTAGCCTACATGGTCAAGCTGACCCGACCTACTCCCTGGACCACCACGTGCTATGCTGAGCAACGAGAAGCGATAAATCCCTTCTCTGTAACACGCAGGTGAAATCCCGCACCGTCTGAAGATAGATGGACGTGCCCACTGAGTGGGTACAACACGGCTCCAACGATAGTCAGAACAGTGAGGTTTCGCGTCAGAAGGCTTACGAGCTTGATATTTATGCGTTGGATTTTAACGGTCTTTTATCTTCTTACTATCAGGCAAATCCTATGGCTATAGCAGAAGATAAACTCATGCAATTCTAATTATAAAAGCAATAAATAGAAAGCATGCTGATCTTATGTGGTAAAAGCCCATGAACCCTAAGTAAGACCTTAAGTTATCTTAAGTCTTCACTTGCTTCTTGGGTCTTTTGCATCTCATCTGGTCCAACCCAGGGCCCTAGCGCTCAATGCAGCTCAGGTGCGCCCACCAGATGAATGCGCCTCTGCAATGTGTGCTTTTGAGCTCTTGTCTAATCAAAATACATTTTGATCTATCTAGACAAGCTTGACTCGCAGGTCAATTATACAATAAATTAATTAAAAATGTGATTCGCAGATCACAAAACAAATTAATTTACAAGTTTAATTCCAGGCTCGCAGGCCCCAGCACAGCACACATTAAATTGGGCATCCCACATAAGATAAAATAAACAAGCATATGGCATCAATCAATCATCATGTGATCCCTTACAAAGAAAATAAAATTTTAAAAACCCCATAGGCATCAATTTTAATTTCCTTATGTGCCCTACAACCTTACAACGGTCCATTGATAGGGATCCACTCAACAATCTAGTTAGATCCATGCCCTTGCATGCACCAAGTCCTAACTGACTCGAGTTGACCTAATGGTCAACCATGCATGCGCCAAGGGCTGAACAACCAACATGAGTTCTGGCAAGCGGGTGTGACCCCGGGCCTAACTCATGTGTGTTCACTGGTTGTCTCAACCAGACCTCGCTACACGCCTGTGATGCAATCGACCTATAGCCACCTTGTGCTTGCGCACAGGTGCCATCTGGTCGATCCATCTAGGCTGTCAGATGGTCTGATCAGACTATTGGATCTAACCTAGAGGGTGACTTCAACCCCATCAACCCGTCTAAGGGTTTATAGTAAGCGCCACTTAGATCTAATGGTGAGCGCGCAAGTCATTTAGTTTGTTTTGAGAAAACATCAACAACATTCAACATGATAGATGCGCACATCATCATACATGCGCCAACAAGAAAGACATCATCATCAAGTTTTCGCATGAAGTTAAGATCTAAGCTAGAGCACAAACAAGGATCACAAAGCAATCATATAACCATACATACAACCGCACCTCTGATACCAATTGAAGAAACCCCTTTCGAGAGGGGGGCGCAAACCCTAAGCATGGCGCAAATAAAACTTTGCAAGCGGTAGCAAGGGTTTGATGATCTTTTGCATGTCATATGATCAACTATCATAGATTGAATAGATCAAGAGTAGATCATACCATAGCCATCTTTCGGATGGTCCCTTGGAAGAAGAGATCGAAGAGGGTCTCCTCCACAAGATGCGCACACAAGATGAGAATTGACTTGCTTCTTGTTGCTCCTTGTGCTAGCAAGGATCTCCAAGATGTCCTTGATCGAATGAAGGAAAAAGGAGATGATCTTGGCGTGGATGAACTCCTCCTTGTTCTCGTCAAAACTCTCCACACCGAGAAAGAGGCGTTTAGTTGAGAGAGAGACCAATGTTCTCATCCAAAGTGAAGTGTTGAGAAACCATTTCCGAAACCTCCACTTCCAAAAATGGTAAGTCATCACTACAAGCGTTCATGTCTCTTATGAACCAAACCAAAACGCCAATTCGATTTAACCATGCGTTCACACATATGTGAACCGGTTCAAATAGAATTCGGTCTAATTGATTTCGGTTCAAAGATCAAATTGAACCAAGCCAAGCCATGGTCTAAATCTCATCTGAACCATGAAGGTTCGAGATCTAACCGTACATCTCTTGATGCCTTTGATCTCACCGATCTAGCATCACTACTCTCGATCGAAGCTTACCGATCTCAAGCCCTAATCAATCAAACATGATCAGGCCAGATCTCACTTGCAATCAGAGTTTAAACTCCTTTAAACTGAACCAAAACAATTTAGTCCACACTATCTGACTCAAGTAAGCCACATCATCAAATTGTGCGACCCTGAGGGTTTCCTTTAAATGTCGGTAACGATAACTTACGTTATCACGATCAGTGAGAGGTATCTAGCAACACATCCCTGTCTCCCGATATAAAGAAAAGAGTCTTCCAAGACTACACCCAAAACATAGCACAAGTGTGAATCCACTTCACAAGGCATGCATGTGTCCTTTGCCACTGGATGTTCTTATTGGACAAGCGTGTCAAGCCTGCAACTCCAATATGATGAGCATGATTAGATCAGATGAACATAGTCACCTGGGTATGGCCATACACATTCTCAATCATCTCATTCAGGGGGGGGGGGCCCTTCAGAACATCTCACTCCAATTAAGGAGATGGCAATCCTATATCTATCACTAGTGTCCTAACCTGACTCATGATCATTATCCAAGATAGTCTATAACCATTATATTTCAAATGATATTGAACTACCTCAAAACAATGACAATCATCATTTAGAAACACAAGTGATCTCAAGTCAGAGGACATGTGCCACTTGTAGCATAAGGATTATTCACATTGTGACAAGCAATTGAATATCCTAATAGGGTCTGTCCAGTACATCCAATGTACCTATGAGTCTACATCTTATTCCATGCTCGAAGCATCCTATAAGATTAGAACACACATTAGTCTCAATCATATCAAGGCTGTCTCATGTTTACCAAGATATCTCGACTAAGGACTTAACTGCATGTCAGCCTAGCTGAACAGCTTTGAGACATTATTCAGAAGTACACATATTGCAGCAGACAATGTAACAACCTGAATAAAAACCATTGCCTTTATAAACAAAAGAGTTTATATACATGATACTCATGGAATCCCAAGGCCTCAAACATTAGCCTTAAGGGCATACCCCAACAGACACACCATTCCATTGCGGTGTTCCTGGCGGAGTGAGCTGTGAGATAATCCCACACTCCTTCAGATAGTCAGTAAACGCATGACTCAAGTATTCTCCACCTCGATCAGAACGAAGTGCCTTGATATTTCGGCCTAGCTGATTTTGTACTTCATTCTTGAACTCTTTGAACTTGTCAAAAGATTCACTCTTATGTCTCATCAGATAGACATAACCGTACCTACTGAAATCATCAGTGAAGGTGATGAAGTATTGATAGCCACCTCTGGCATGTTTACTAAATGGCCCACACACATCACTGTGTATAAGGTCAAGTAAACCTGAAACCCTTTGACCTTTATAAGGAAAAGGTGACTTCGTCATTTTACCCATTAAACAAGCTTTGCATGTATCAATCTCCTCAAAGGAGAATGATCCCAGCAGTCCATTATCATGCAACCGCTTGATGCGTTTCTTGTTAATATGGCCTAAACGACTATGCCATAACAAGGTGCTGTCATCAGCATACTTGGCTTTCTTATTATCAATAGTTTGTATAGAACATTCCATGTCCAACATGAATAACCCATTGTTAATTGAACTAGTAGCATAAACAATATTATCAAGAGTTAGATAACACTTTGAAATCTTGCATTCAAAGGAAAACCCTTTCCTGACAAGAGCAGGAATAGAGATAATATTTTTGGTAATACTGGGTACAAAGTAACAATTGTTTAATTCTAATACAATGCCAGATGGTAATGAGATGTAATATTCCCCTACAGCAACAGCAGCAACCCGTGCCCCGTTTCCAACTCGTAGGTCCACCTCATGCTGTCCCACCTGTCTTCTTCTCTTGAGTTCCTGTACATTTGAACAAATGTGAACTCCACATGCAGTGTCCAACACCCATGATATAGAAGAAGATGATATCATGACTTCAGTCACAAATATACCTGAGCCAGAAGCGATGCTTGCCTTCTTGTCTCCTTGGAGCGCTTTACAATCCTTTTTCTAGTGACCTAGCTGGCCACAGTGGAAACATCTGTATTCCTTTGACCGCTTAACTTTTTGCTTCAGAGCCTTGCTGTAACTCTTGACAGGGGCCTTGCCCTTCTTCCCCTTCTTCTTGTTCCTAGAAGGAACCATTAAGACAGAGGTCGAAGGCTTTCCCTTCAGAGTCTCCTCAGTAGTCAAGAGCATATTCAGCAGCTCTGCCAGAGTACAGTCGATTTTGTTCATATTAAAGTTAATGATGAACGCATCGAAAGAGGGCGGGAGAGACTGCAGAATAATGTCTACAGCAAGCTCCTGATTGATGGTATGCCCCAGTTTCTCTAGAGCCTCCATGTGCCCAATCATCTTGAGCACGTGAGCTCCCACTGGGCTCCCTTCAGCCAGTTTGCTCTGAAAGAAAAGCTTGGTCAGATTATAGCGTTCAGTCCTCGCCTGTGCAGCATACAGCATCTTGAGGTTCGCTATAATCTCTATAGCCGACATATCCTCATGCTGACGCTGCAGCGGTGGCGTCATAGACGCTAGCATCAGGCAAGCGACATCAATGCTATCATTGACATGCTTTTCATAAGCTTCACGAACCGCCCTTGCGGCGTTCGCAGCGGGTTGAGGCGGCACAGCCGTCTCGAGGACATACAGTTTCCTCTCTGCCTTAAGAACGATCTTAAGGTGTCCGAACCAGTCTGAGAAGTTTGGCCCAGCAAACTTCTCCCTTTCCAGTAGGGATCGCACATTGAAGCTCATGGTGTTCGTTGCTGCAGGAATCTACAACAATGCAAGAACAGCAAGGTCAGTATCAATGTAGAGAATCAATCTAGGACTTAAGAAAGATTCTTTTCTCACTATTTTATCTGGCTGAAAAATCCAGCAAAAATAGCCCGAAAGAGTAGAACTCTTTTAGTGAGATGGGATCCAGATTTCATACTTGGTCTCCGCGTCCCACTCAGGCGAGATAAGATGCACAGAGAGTACAAGCACTAATCTCTGGTAGGCTGTCCCAGCCAATCGCCAACCCGTGCAATTCCCCTTCATCTGGGCAATCCAGCAGACTGTGCCAACTGAGTTGGTACAACACAGTCTCTGATCCCACAGATGGCTGCCTCCATGTGCTACCATATGCGCCACATATGTAGCCTACATGGTCAAGCTGACCCGACCTACTCCCTAGACCACCACGTGCTATGCTGAGCAACGAGAAGCGATAAATCCCTTCTCTGTAACACGCAGGTGTAATCCCGCACCGTCTGAAGATAGATGGACGTGCCCACTGAGTGGGTACAACACGGCTCCAACGATAGTCAGAACAGTGAGGTTTCGCGTCAGAAGGCTTACGAGCTTGATATTTTAGCGTTGGATTTTAACGGTCTTTTATCTTCTTCACTATCATGCAATTCCTATGGTGATAGCAGAAGATAAATAAATCATGCTGTTCTACTTATATAAACAATAAAAGAAAGCATGGATCTTATGTGGTAAAAGCCCATAGCCAAAGTAAGACCTTAATTAACTTAAGTCTTCACTTGCTTTTCTTCATGGGACTTTTGCTGCTCATTTGGCCCAAACCAGGGCCCAAGCGCCATCTGCAGCTCAGGTGCGCCCACCAGGAATATGCGCCTGTCCCAGAGTCAAACCCTGGACCTCCCACCTGGTCAAGCCACTGCTGCATGCGCCTCTGCCAAGTGTGCTCTGTGCTCTTGTCTGATTAACTTACAAATTAATCTATCTAGGCAAGATTGACACGCAGGTCAATTACACTTTATAAATTAAATACAATGTGATACGCAGATCACAATAATTAATTTACAACTTTAATACAGGCACGCAGGCCCCAGCACAGCACACATTTAACATGGGCAGCCCACATAAGAATAAATAAACAAACATATGCTTACAATCAACATGTGATCCAAAAGAAAATAAAATTTTGAAAAACCCCATTGGCTTCAATTTTATTTTTCCTTATATGCCCTACTACCTTACAACGGTCCATTATTAGGGATCCACTCATTAGACTAGTCAGATCCATTGCCCTTGCATGCACCAAGTCCTAACTGACTTGAGTTGACCTAACGGTCAACCATGCATGCGCCAAGGGCTGAACGGCCACAATGAGGTCTGGCAAGCGGGTGTGACCCTGGGCCTAACTCATGTGCGTTCAAAGGTTGTCTCAACCAGATATCGCTACACACCTGTCCGCAGTCGACCTATAGCCACCTCATGCTTGCGCACAGGTGCCATTTGGTCGACCCATCTAGGCTGTCAGATAGTCTGATCAGACTGGTTGGATCTTGACTAGACTATGACTTCAACCCTAACAACCCGTCTAAGGGTTTAAAGTAGGCGCCACTTAGATCTAATGGTAAGCGCGCTAGTCATTTTAATTTTAAGAAAAACATCAACAACAACATATAGAAGCGCTACCTTCATACATGCGCCAACAATAATATACAACAAGTAAAGTTTCGCATGTAGCCTAGATCTAGCAATATGGCGCAAACAAGGATCACAAAGCATAGCAATCATATTAGCATGCATTAGAACCGGCTCTGATACCAGTTGAAGGGTCCCCTTCAAGGGGGAGCGAAACCCTAAAGGGCGCATGTATAATTTTGCAGCGGAAAAAGGGTTTCTAGGGATCACTAGCATGATATATGATCAACTATAGAAAAGACCGATTGCAAACATCAAGAAGGTTCATACCATCGCCATTCTTTGGATGGTGTGTTGGAAGCAAAGATCGAAAGGGATCTTCTCCCTAGTTGACGCACACAAGATGAGGAATGGCTTCTCCTTGTCGTCTTTGTGCTAGCAAAGCTTCAAGGGTCCTTTGCGTGGAGGAGATGAGATCCTTTGGTGCTTGCCGAAAAAGCCTTCCTCTACCCTCGTCGAGAGCGTTGTCACACGAGAGGGAAGAAGACGTCAAGAGGTGATGAGAGGCGATAAGAGAGAACGTTCTTTTCAACGTGGAGGCGTTGCAATCCAAAAATAGCAACCCATTACTCTTAACCGTTATGCGTTCACATGAAGTGAACCGCAACTCCTCTACACCATTCGAACCTTTGAACCAAGCGCTCACATGATGAGCCGGTTCAATTGAATTTGGTTCAAGACCAAATCAGCCCAAGCAATGGTCGATCTCATTGAACCTAAAGGTTCAAGATCTAACCGTTGATCTCTCGATGCTCTTGATCTCACCGATCTAGCATCAAATCTCTCGATCGAAGCTTACCGATCTCAAGCCCTAATCAATCAAACATGATCAGACCAGATCTCACTTACAATCATAGTTTAAACTCCTTTAAACTGAACCTAAACAATTCAGTCCACACGATCTGACTTAAGTAAGCCATATCATCAAATTGTGCGACCCTAAGGGTTTCCTTTAAATGTCGGTAATGATAACTTACGTTATCACGATCAGTGAGGGGTATCTAGCAACACATCACTGTCTCCCGATATAAAGGAAAGAGTCTTCCAAGACTACACCCAAACCACAGCACAAGTGTGAATCAACTCACTAGGCATACATGATTCCTTTGCCACTGGATGTTCATTATTGGACAAGCGTGTCAAGCCTGTAGCTCCAATATGATGAGCATGATTAGATCAGATGAGCATAGTCACCTGGGTATGGCCATACACTATTCTCAATCATCTCATTCAGGGGGGCCCCTTTAGAACATCTCACTCCTTAAACAAGGAGACGGCAATCCTATATCTATCACTAGTGCCCTAACATGACTCATGATCATTATCCAAGATAGTCTATAACCATTATGTTTCAAATGATATTGAACCACCTCAAAACAATGACAATCATCATTTAGAAACACAAGTGATCTCAAGTCAGAGGACATGTGCCACTTGTTGCAAACAAGGATTATTCACATTGTGACAAGCAATTGAATATCCTAGTAGG
Source organism: Costus lasius (assembly GCA_027563935.2). NCBI lineage: Eukaryota > Viridiplantae > Streptophyta > Magnoliopsida > Zingiberales > Costaceae > Costus > Costus lasius. The sequence goes on along the minus strand of CM050454.1, from coordinate 53,999,431 downwards.
GTCTGTCCAGTACATCCAATGTACCCATGAGTCTACATCTTATTCCATGCTCGAAGCATCCTATAAGATTAGAACACATATTAGTCTCAATCATATCAAGGCTGTCTCATGTTCACCAAGATATCTCGACTAAGGACATTACAGCATGTCAGCCTAGCTGAACAGCATTGAGACATTATTCAGAAGCACACTTATTGCAGCAGACAATGTAACATACTGAATAACAACCATTGCCTTTATAAACATAAGAGTTTATAAACATGATACTCATAGAATCCCAAGGCCTCAAACATTAGCCTTATGGGCATACCCCAACAATTGTGCCTACCCTTATCTTGCCGCCCCCTTCGTCTATATATGTTGATACATATGCGAGAGTGCATGATATGCATTCAAGTTGGTGTGAGCAACAAAGGGGCGTGAGCATAGAGGTCTTGGCGCATCTTGTTCCAAAGCCGCAAGCCTTCCTTCCCTTCTTCTTCTTGGCGCAAGTTGAAGGAGAGCTTGGCAGCTTCCTCTCCTCCTCCAACCTCTTAGAACATCCTTTGATGGGGTTAGAAACCATGAGCCACAAAGGTACAAGTGGAGCCTAAGGTTGCCATAGACAAAGACTTGGAGGCTCACGAATAAGCTAGCATGCTCAATCAATAAAGCTAGCTCAATAATAGAAGAACTACTTTCAACAAATAATGGTCAAGACATTCAAGCCCAGAAGCTGCCACATATTTTCAAGCCAATCCAGCAATATCCAAATGCGCTTTAAATCAGCCAATCAAGAAGCTCATCCAACAGTCATCCTCATGTTTTCGCTCATCAAAGATGAATTCTTCATCACCAACAATCCGCATCCACGCCAAAGCCTGCTAGAATGTTCGGGCCAACCCACATCTGCAGCCAACGCTCACCTTCAGCACTACAAAGATGGAAGCTCTCCAACGCACGCTTGCAGCCAACGTTCATCTTCAGCCAAGAAAGGAAGCTTCTCCAACGTATTCCCTCAACGTCTCTCCCTGCAGCCAAAGATAGAAGCTTCAATGTTCACCCCAACGTCTCTCCCATCTTCTCTATATGTATCACGCATCCATGCTTGTAATCGACACAAATAGATTATTTGATAATGTTTGAATGAAATAGTTTTCTTCCAATGGAATCGGATGTTTCCTATCCTTTTCCCCTCTGAGGTGCTTGTGTCACCTAGCTTTCCCATCTGCCCTCTTCCTAATCTCTTCTTCAGCCCCTAATCCTCCTGCTTCGATTGCAATCATCCGCATGCTTCAGCCATCTCTATATTTTTGAAACTTTGAACCCTCGCCGCCCACGATCCATCAGCTGGATCTCCACGAGACTTCGGCCACCACTCCTCCTTCCCTTCAAGAAGCTCCAACCACCAGCATCCACCCATCCGCCGCTTGGATGGCCGGAATCAAAATGCCGACCAAATCCCCTATGTTCGCCATGCTCGCGCCCTAATCTCGCCATTTCGCGTCATCCTCCTCCGACCGGCCACCGTCTGCCTCCTAACTCCGCCCACGACGTCACAACAATCCCAATGACCTCCAGTTATAGCAGGTTTGGAATTGGTGCTTCACCGGACGAATGGCGAAGCACCCTACTCCACTCGCGCAACTTCCCCTGTTCCGGCCAACAGTCGCTCTTTTGCCCCACCAGTATTTCGACGCCGTCTTGCCAGCTCCACCACCAGTCGTCGATGCTTCGACAACATCAACGCCTCCTCATCTCCTTCCTTCATCTCCAACACCTCTGACAAACTCAACTCCATCGCGCGACATCCCCTGCCTCCAGACTCCCGTGTCTCCTGTCCATCTGCTCTGCTTGAAAACTTACTGATTAAGCTTGTTCTTGCAGGTATCTTAAGCATCTGGGACGACCAAAAGCTTGATCTGTGGCATCAACAAGAAGAACAAATCTTGCTCTACCACATGGATTAGTAAGATTGAATTCAAATTCATCAGATCATCCTACGACAACTGGCAACTTTGGTTATCTCATTAATCTCTGTACTAGCTTCGTCCACTATTCTGATTAGTGTTCTTTGTGCAGGTTTTTTTTTTCACATGCTCGGACAAGCCTCCAGCTCTGATCATTGGATCCACTAGCAAGACCTGATCCTCCTCTATCATTCAGATCAGTTGGGAGAAACTCAAATCGACTGGATCATCCTCCAAGACACATCAACTTTTCATAAATTGATTAACTACTGCAGAGTCTTCTTATTTAATCTGATTAGCGTATTTTATGCAGGTATTTGATGTGTTTCGACACGATGGAACCTATAATATCTGATACAGTTAGGAAGATCATGTTTCTGTCTACCATAAGGAACAGTTGGTCTAGTAAAGATTCATTGGTACACCCAAAAAGTAGTAATCTGATAAAATTCTGCAACTATTTTTTTTTCTAAATGATCTGACTAGCTATCTTATTGTAGACATTCTAATTTGCTAAAAGATCTTCACTGTCTAATTTTAATGTCATTCAAAGAACTAGTTTTGTTTGACATCTGGGTTTAATCAGTTTTTATTTTGGATCTACGGATCTTTGTCCAAGGCATAGCAGTTTTTCTTAAATGATATATTTTTGCAACACTATGTTTCTAGCTGTTTTCTGAATTTTGACCTTTATTTTAAAAATAAAAAAATAATAATAATTGGACTTTTAGTTAGTATCATATTTCGTGTCTCCACCCCACATCATCCTTCCTTCAAGGTTGGCGCAAGTGAATTGTAGATATCCCTAAGGCTTGGATCTTCTTCCCGAGACTAGCACCGGGCGAGGAAGAAGAGAGCTTGAGACATCTATGTGTTTGAGACTGTAGAGGGCGAACACTTGGGTGCCTACCTCGACATCGGTCTCATCCTATTGATGACACCAAAATATGTAGTATATTTTGTATCATTTTAGATATCTTTTCATCCTAAATTGAGGATCTTTTGCTTATTTTTATGCTGAATTTATCAAATATTGCAAAGTCTACTTCTATTTTGGTTTTTCATGATTTTCAGGTAAAAAGGCACTATTTTAAGGCATTTTCAAGCAAAATCAAATACAAAGAAGGATTCCCAACATCAAGAAGAGATCACACAAGAAATTTCATGCAAAACGGAGCAAATCAGCCAAAATACGGCAGGGTCGTAAATAATTTTACGGTACCGTGTTTTCCCGGCTACCGTATTATCAAGAACACGGGCGTATTCTGGTGATTTTCTGAACAAAAAGATTTTCAGATTTTACGGCACTGCCATAAGAATTTACACGACCGTATTTTCCAGCGCTTCAGACTAGAGAGTTCACCAGATTTTACGGCACTACCGTAAGGGATTTCACGGGCCGTATTTTCCACTCGTTTACGAACAGAGGGTTCAGCCAATTTTACGGCACTGGCTATAAACCATATTACGGTGCCGTAATTCCCATATGACATCAGATTAAAAGCTTCAACCGATTTTACGGCACCACCGTAACATATTACACGGCCGTAATTTCCAATCAAAACGCGAGTTTTTCAGCCCGAAACTTGCGAAGGCAATAACTTTTGATCCAGAGCTCCAAATTTAGATCCGAAAGTTGCTGCGGCATCATATTTAAGAGGAGAAGGCGTACGATGTGGAAAAAAAAGAACTTTGATCCAGTATCGAGGGAGAAATCGCTAGAGAGGTTGATAGGGTTTGGCCTCACGCCGAGAGGCGTAGAGGGCACCTCAGGCCTTGATTTTCACTCAGAAGCTTCACCTAGACGAGAGAAAGATGCCACAGAAGTTTCAGAGCGTTTGGAGTCCGATCGGAGGAGGAATCAACAAAACAGCGGTGACAGCGCTGTTCATCACGAAATTACGGGTGTAATTTACATTACACTCGTGTTGTAACGTTGTTTTTTTCTTCTTCTCTGATTTCTAATTGTTCTAAACTATGCCTTATTGTAATGCTTCCTCCATGCAAGTTTAAACATATTTTGGGACATAGGGTTTAATCCCTTTGATTTTTAATGATTAGATAACTCTTTCTTTCGTCATGATAATCTTCGTTGTGATAATTTTACTCTTGTGATAAATTGTGCTTAGATTCTCTATAATTGCATGTTATTAATTATGTTCTTAGAGTTTTCGCAATGAGACTGAAAGGTGATTTGCTTGAGAGCTTGGACCCCTAGAATTGCATATTAGGATCCCTTCCCTAAGTTAGATCTAATTTGATCTATTATAGTAAATTAATTGCCATAATTATAACATGAATCTATAAATAGAGTCTATTTGTCAAACGTGGAGATCTTGCACAAAAGTGAGGATCGGAACGTTGGAGATCCATGAGTAAAACTAGTGTTGAGGCTCGGATGCACGAAAGTGATCCTTGAGATTCCACTAGAGATTATCAACCTAGAATTCGAATGCACAAAAGTGATCTTTGAATTCTATGATTGATGATTTACTTATCTTTAGCCTGGGATAAATCTTGCGCGAAAGTGAAGATTTATCTCTGCGTGATTGTCTGAATGAAAGTGAGATAACCCCTTTATAAACTAAATTAGGTCTTTATCGTAGCAAGATTTGATTGACGAACCTTTTATTATATATAATCATTGAAGTTAAGGTGGATGAAACCCTAGTCCCATGTATCTCTCTTTGATTATCTCTTATTTTGCGTGCTTTACTATTGTTTACTCGCATCAAACTCGATTGCTTAGCTAGTGAGAATACAACTATTTGGTACTTAACAATATTTAATTTAATTAATATTTAGTTCAGTGGGAGAATGAACTAGAAGAGGATGCAACCTGGGAGAAGATGGAGGACATTACCCAGTTTGAGGATTTAGCCAGGGGTTATGACCAGCTGTTGGCCTCGAGGGCGAGCGCCAATTTAGTTGGGGGAGAATTGTGAGACCCTGGGTATCCTGGGGTTATACCCCGCCTTTCCCATGGACTCATAGAGGTTATGAGTAGGGATGAAGGGGGTAAAGTTGATGGAGAATACACTTGCAAAAATATAAGGTTCAAAGTAGGAGGCTACATGAACCTTAGTGCAATATTTGAGCTTGTATAGAGGTGTATAAGCTTTGGAAAAAAATATGTCATAGGTGAGATTTGAACCCAAGACCTATGGAAAGCCTAAGACTTAAGTTGCATGAGAGGACCAACCCGAGCTTGGGTCATTAGCTGAAAGAAAGAGGAGCGCCATCCACTTAAAGTCTTCTTAATGCACAAGGGCAAAATTGACAAAAGGCAAGACGAATTGGGGATCTCACTCAAGAAACAATCGGATTTGGAAAAGAGACATTCGGGCAATTGCAAGGTAGAACCGAGAGTGAAGGAGACATTGGCGACTTGGAGAGGAGGAGTTCCGGCCATCTTCTTCATTGCTTCTTGGCGTGTGTTTGAGGGAAGCTCACGCCTCCTTCCCCTTCATCCATCCTTGGTGGCGAGAGCTTTGGGGAGCTCATCTCCCACCATTGACCGAGACTAGCTTGAGAGAGGAGGCTCGGCCACCTTGTTCCATTAGAGCCGAGAGTTGCTTGGAGCTTGGAGGAGGATTGCTTGGAGGAGGAGATTCGGTTCTTGGGGGTTTGTTTGAGGGAGGCTCACGCAACAGCCCTCTTACCCTAACTTGGGGTGAGATCTACCTTGCATCCGGTTGGGTTCCTTGTGTAAGAGCCCTTTCAAGAGGGGGGCGAAACCCTATTGGTGGCGCAAATAATTTTGCAATCGGAAACTAGGGTTTCAAGAGACCTTACGTAATGACATATGATTAACTTCATAAGGTTTAGATTCATACCATAGCCATTTCGTTTGGATGGCGTCTAGGAAGCAGAGATCGACAGGGGTCTCCTCCAGAGAATGCGCACACAAGATGAGAGTGTGCCTACTTTCTTGGTGCTCCTTGTGCTAGCAAGGTTTCAAGAAGTCTTGAACGTATGGAAGGGATGGAGACGATTTTCCTTTCTTGGCCGAATCCTCCTCAAAGCTCCAAGCGTCGCCACACACGAAAGTGCCGAGAGGAATAATGGGTGGAGAGGCGAGAATAGAATCAATTCTATTCGAACGTGAGAGATCTCCAAGTGGAGATCATGGTTTTTAAAAATAGAAACCACCACTCGCTCAAACGTTCACGCCAAGTGAACAAGTCGCCACCTCTTCTCCCTTTGAACCATGCGCTCATATATGAGCCGGTTCAATTTGGTTCGGTTCAAGAACCAACCAAGCCAAGCGATCCAGTCTAGATCTTAATTAAACCCTAAGGCTCCAGATCTAACCGTTCATCTCTTGATGCTCCTGATCTCACCGATCTAGCATCTATTCTCTCAATCGAAGCTTACCGATCTTAAGCCCTAATCAATCAAACATGATCAGACCAGATCTCACTTACAATCAGAGATTAAATCCCTTTAAACTGAACCAAAACAATTCAGTCCACACGATCTGACTTAAGTAAGCCATATCATCAAATTGTGCGACCCTAAGGGTTTCCTTTAAACGTCGGTAACGATAACTAACGTTATCACGATCAGTGAGGGGTATCTAGCAACACATCACTGTCTCCCGATATAAAGAAAAGAGTCTTCCAAGACTACACCCAAACCATAGCACAAGTGTGAATCAACTCACAAGGCATGCATCTTTCCTTTGCCACTGGATGTTCTTATTGGACAAGCGTGTCAAGCTTGTAGCTCCAATATGATGAGCATGATTAGATCAGATGAACATAGTCACCTGGGTATGGCCATACACTTTCTCAATCATCTCATCCAGGGGGCCCCTTTAGAACATCACACTCCTTAAACAAGGAGACGGCAATCCTATGTCTATCACTAGTGCCCTAACCTGATTCAAGCTCACCATCCAAGATAGTCTATAATCATTATGTTTCAAATGATATTGAACTACCTCAAAACAATGACAATCATCATTTAGAAAACACAAGTGATCTCAAGTCAGAGGAAATGTGCCACTTGTCGCATTCAAGGATTATTCACATTGTGACAACCAATTGAATATCCTAGTAGGGTCTGTCCAGTACATCCAATGTACCCATGAGTCTACATCTTATTCCATGCTCGAAGCATCCTATAAGATTAGAACACATATTAGTCTCAATCATATCAAGGCTGTCTCATGTTCACCAAGATATATCGACTAAGGACATTATAGCATGTCAGCCGAGCTGAACAGCTTTGAGACATTATTCAGAAGTACACTTATTACTGCAGACAAGGTAACAAACTGAATAATAACCATGCCTTTATAAACACAAGAGTTTATTACATGATACTGATACAATCCCAAGGCCTCAAACATTAGCCTTAAGGGCATACCCCAACAATCTCCCACTTGCACTTAATCTAATGGTTGAGAAATCTCAAACCCATATTATTACAGTGCTTCTCATGCTTCTGCTGCGCCAGAGGCTTAGTAAGCGGGTCTGCCAGATTGTCATCTGTATGAACCTTGCATACTTTGATCTCGCCATGATCTATGATCTCCCGGATCAAATGAAACCGTCTCTGTATGTGCTTGGACTTCTGGTGCGACCGTGGTTCCTTTGCTTGTGCGATTGCTCCAGTGTTATCACAGAAGATAACCAAAGGATCTGCACTCGAAGGAACAACACCAAGTTCTCTCACGAACTTACGAATCCACACTGCCTCCTTGGATGCTTCCGAGGCTGCAACATACTCGGCTTCTGCTGTGGAATCTGCAACAGTTGACTGTTTGAAACTCTTCCACACCATTGCTCCTCCATTCAAGCTAAAGACATAGCCTGATTGCGATCGGAAATAATCCTGGTCAGACTGGAATGAAGCGTCAGTATATCCTTCAATACTGAGTTCTTCCTGGCCACCATATATCAAGAACATATCTTTGGTCCTCCGTAGATATTTTAAAATGTTCTTGACTGCAATCCAGTGTGCCTGACCTGGATTACTTTGGAACCGACTGGTCACGCTTAACCCGTAAGCGACGTCTGGGCGAGTACACAACATCGCATACATAATGGACCCAATAGCCGAAGCATAAGGCGTATTGTCCATTTCATCTTTCTCAGTCTGTGTTTGTGGACACTGACTCTTCGAAAGATTCAGACCATGTCTGACTGGAAGATATCCTCTTTTAGAATTCTCTAAATGAAATCTCTCCAGGACTTTATCGATGTAAGTACTCTGGCACAGCCCGAGAAGCCTCTTAGATCTATCCCTGTAGATCTTCACACCTAATACATAGGCTGCTTCTCCAAGATCTTTCATCTGAAAACATTTCCTTAACCATGCTTTAACGGCATGCAGTTCAGGAATGTCATTTCCAATGATCAAGATATCATCGACGTAGAGGACTAGGAAAGTAATCACGCTCCTACTAAACCTCTTATATACACACGGGTCATCCTCGTTCTTGATGAAACCAAACTCAGAGATTGATTCATCAAAACGAATATTCCAGCTTCTCGATGCTTGTTTAAGTCCATAAATAGACTTCTTTAACTTGCATATTTTATGACGATCTGATGGATTAGTGAAACCTTCTGGTTGTGTCATATACACATCCTCATCCAGATTTCCATTCAGGAAAGCTGTCTTCACATCCATTTGCCAGATCTCATAATCGTAATATGCTGCTATCGCGAAAAGAATCCGAATAGACTTAAACATAGCTACAGGTGAGAAAGTTTCATCATAATCTATCCCGTAGATTTGTTTGAAACCTTTCGCAACTAGCCTGCCTTTATAGGTAACCACGTTACCATCCATGTCAATCTTCTTCTTGAAGATCCATTTACAGCCTATAGGGATAACTCCCGGAGGCGGATCATCCAAATCCCAGACTTGATTATCTGACATGGAGTCCATCTCGGCGCGCATAGCTTCAAGCCATCTCGCTGACTCCGGTCCACTGACCGCATCCGCATAAGTGAGGGGTTCATCATTATCAATGATGTAGACTCCGTCATAGCGCTCAGGCTGTCGACGGATCCTTCCCGATCTTCGCGGTTCCCGTGATATCTGAGCCTCAGATTGTTCAATAACCTGATCTACCGGCTCAGGCTCATCCAACTGCGCTTGAGCACTTTGTCCTTCCTCTGGATTCTCATCCAGCTTTATTTCTCTCCCACTGGCCTCTTGCAGAAGAAACTCCTTTTCAAGAAATATGGCCGTCCGAGCAACAAATACCTTGTTCTCTTTGGGATCATAGAAATAATAACCCTTAGTTTCCTTAGGGTAACCGACAAAGATACATTTGTCAGATCTGCTCTCTAGTTTCCCAGAGGCGAGCTTTTTGACATAAGCCTCGCAGCCCCAGATCCTGATAAATGTCAAGCTCGGCTGTTTCCCATACCATAACTCATATGGCGTCTTAGAAACTGCCTTGGATGGCACTCGGTTTAGTACCTTTGCAGCTGTCTCCAGTGCAAAACCCCAAAAGGAATATGGAAGAGAAGCCTGACTCATCATAGAACGAACCATATCAAGTAACGTTCTATTTCTCCTCTCGGACACACCATTCCATTGCGGTGTTCCTGGCGGAGTGAGCTGTGAGATAATCCCACACTCCTTCAGATAGTCAGTAAACGCATGACTCAAGTATTCTCCACCTCGATCAGAATGAAGTGCCTTGATATTTTGGCCTAGCTGATTCTGTACTTCATTCTTGAACTCTTTGAACTTGTCAAAAGATTCACTTTTATGTCTCATTAAATAGACATACCCATACCTACTGAAATCATCAGTAAAGGTAATGAAGTACTGATAGCCACCTCTGGCATGTTTACTAAAGGGCCCACACACATCACTGTGTATAAGGTCAAGTAAACCTGAAGCCCTTTGACCTTTGTTAGGAAAAGGTGACTTCGTCATTTTACCCATTAAACAAGCCTTGCATGTATCAATCTCCTCATAGGAGAATGATCCCAGCAGTCCATGATCATGCAACCGCTTAATGCGCTTCTTGTTAATATGGCCTAAACGACTATGCCATAGCAAGGTGCTGTCATCAGCATACTTGGCTTTCTTAATATCAATATTTTGTATAGAACATTCCATGTCTAACATGAATAACCCATTGTTAATTGAACTAGTAGCATAAACAATATTATCAAGAGAAAGAACACACTTTGAAATATTGCATTCAAAGGAAAACCCCTTCCTGACAAGAGCAGGAATGGAGATAATATTTTTAGTAATGCTGGGAACAAAGTAACAACTATTTAGTTCTAATACAAGTCCAGATGGCAAAGAGATGAAATAGTCTCCTACAGCAACAGCAGCAACCCGTGCCCCGTTTCCAACTCGTAGGTCCACCTCATGCTGTCCCACCTGTCTTCTTCTCTTGAGTTCCTGTACATTTGAACAAATGTGAACTCCACATGCAGTGTCCAACACCCATGAAATAGAAGAAGAAGATATCATGACTTCAGTCACAAATATACCTGAGCCAGAAGCAAAGCTTCCCCTCTTATCTCCTTGGAGCGCTTTACAGTCCTTTTTCCAGTGACCCAACTGGCCACAGTGGAAACATCTGTATTCCTTTGACCGCTTCACTTTTTGCTTCAGAGCCTTGCTGTAACTCTTGACAGGGGCCTTGCCCTTCTTCCCCTTCTTCTTGTTCCTAGAAGGAACCATTAAGACAGAGGTCGAAGGCTTTCCCTTCAGAGTCTCCTCAGTAGTCAAGAGCATATTCAGCAGCTCTGCCAGAGTACAATCGATTTTGTTCATATTAAAGTTAATGATGAACGCATCGAAAGAGGGCGGGAGAGACTGCAGAATTATGTCTACAGCAAGCTCCTGGTTGATGGTATGCCCCAGTTTCTCTAGAGCCTCCTTGTGCCCAATCATCTTGAGCACGTGAGCTCCCACTGGGCTCCCTTCAGCCAGTTTGCTCTGAAAGAACAGCTTTGTCAGATTATAGCGTTCTGTCCTCGCCTGTGCAGCATACAGCATTTTGAGGTTTGCTATCATGTCTATAGCAGGCATATCCTCATGCTGACACTGCAGCGGTGGCGTCATAGACGCTAGCATCAGGCAAGCGACATCAATGCTATCATTGACGTGCTTTTCATAAGCTTCCCGAACCGCCCTTGCGGCGTTCGGAGCGGGCTGAGGCGGTATCGCCGTCTCGAGGACATACAGTTTCCTCTCTACCTTAAGAACAATCTTAAGGTGTCCGAACCAGTCTGAGAAGTTCGGCCCAGCAAACTTCTCCCTTTCCAGTAGGGATCGCACATTGAAGCTCATGGTGTTCGTTGCTGCAGGAATCTACAACAATGCAAGAACAGCAAGGTCAGTATCAATGTAAAGAATCAATTCAGGACTTAAGAATGATTCTTTTTCTCACTATTTTATCTGACTGAAAAATCCATTAAAACAGTCCGAAAGAGTAAAACTCTTTTAGTGAGATGGGATCCAGATTTCATACTTGGTCTCCGCGTCCCGCTCAGGCGAGATAAGATGCACAGAGAGTACAAGCACTAGTCTCTGGTAGGCTATCCCAGCCAATCGCCAACCCGTGCGATTCCCCTTCATCTGGGCAATCCAGCAGACTGTGCCAACTGAGTTGGTACAACACAATCTCTGACCCCACAGATGGCTGCCTCCATGTGCTACCATATGCGCCACATATGTAGCCTACATGGTCAAGCTGACCCGACCTACTCCTTGGACCACCACGTGCTATGCTGAGCAACGAGAAGCGATAAATCCCTTCTCTGTAACACGCAGGTGTAATCCTGCACCGTCTGAAGATAGATGGACGTGCCCACTGAGTGGGTACAACACGGCTCCAACGATAATCAGAATAGTGAGGTTTCGCGTCAGAAGGCATACGAGCTTGATATTTTAGCGTTGGATTTTAACGGTCTTTTATCTTCTTCACTATCATGCAATTCCTATGGTGATAGCAGAAGATAAATAAATCATGCTGTTCTACTTATTTAAACAATAAAAGAAAGCATGGATCTTATGTGGTAAAAGCCCATAGCCTAAGTAAGACCTTAATTAACTTAAGTCTTCACTTACTTTTTCTTCATGGGTCTTTTGCTGCTCATCTGGCCCAACCCAGGGCCCAAGCGCCATCTGCAGCTCAGGTGCGCCCACCAGGTAAATGCGCCTGGTCCCAGAGTCGAACCCTGGACCTCCCACCTGGTCTAGCCACTGCTACATGCGCCTCTGCCATGTGTGCTCTGTGCTCTTGTCTGATTAACTTACAAATTAATCTATCTAGACAAGATTGACTCGCAGGTCAATTACATTTTATAAATTAAATAAATGTGATGCGCAGATCACAATAAAATAATTTACATTTAATTTCCAGGCACGCAGGCCCCAGCACAGCACACATTAAACGGGCAGCCCACATAAGAATAAATAAACAAGCATAGGCCTCATCCAAACAACATGTGATCCATCAATAAGAAAATAAACTTTTGAAAACGCATAGTTATCAATTTTACTTTTCTTATGTGCCCTACAACCTTACAACGGTCCATTGATGGGGATCCACTCATCATATCTAGTCAGATCCACTGCCCTTGTATGCACCAAGTCCTAACTGACTTGAGTCGACCCAGTGGTCAACTATGCATGCGCCAAGGGCTGAACAACCATCATGAGTTTTGGCAAGCGGGTGTGAACCCGGGCCTAACTCATGTGCGTTCACCAGGTGTCTCAACCAGACCTCGCTACACGCCTTTGATGCAGTCGACCTATAGCCACCTCATGCTTGCGCATGGGTGCCATCTGGTCGACCCATCTAGGCTGTCAGATGGTCTGATCAGACTATTGGATCTAACCTAGAGGATGACTTCAACCCCATCAACCCGTCTAAGGGTTTATAGCAGGGGCGTCTTAGATCTAATATGGAAGCGCGCAAGATAACGTTTTAGAAAACATGTAACATGCGCCAATCCTAATCATGCATTAAAATAAAACATGAATACACACATGCGCTAACGTCTAATACCTAGCATGTAGATTCGCATGTGATGAAAATTAGATCTACAACCAAAAACAAGGATCACACATAATCATGAAACAATCATATGATCATACGATAACAACCAGGCTCTGATACCAATTGTAAGACCCCTTTCAAGAGGGGGGCGAAACCCTATTGGTGGCGCAAATAATTTTGCAAGCGGAAACTAGGGTTTCAAGAGACCTTACGTAATGACATATGATTAACTTCATAAGGTTTAGATTCATACCATAGCCATTTCGTTTGGATGGCGTCTAGGAAGCAGAGATCGACAGGGGTCTCCTCCAGAGAATGCGCACACAAGATGAGAGTGTGCCTACTTTCTTGGTGCTCCTTGTGCTAGCAAGGTTCCAAGAAGTCTTGAACGTATGGAAGGGATGGAGACGATTTTCCTTTCTTGGCCGAATCCTCCTCAAAGCTCCAAGCGTCGCCACACACGAAAGTGCAGAGAGGAATAATGGGTGGAGAGGCAAGAATAGAATCAATTCTATTCGAACGTGAGAGATCTCCAAGTGGAGATCATGGTTTCTAAAAATAGAAACCACCACTCGCTCAAACGTTCACGCCAAGTGAACAAGTCGCCACCTCTTCTCCCTTTGAACCATGCGCTCATATATGAGCCGGTTCAATTTGGTTCGGTTCAAGAACCAACCAAGCCAAGCGATCCAGTCTAGATCTTAATTAAACCCTAAGGCTCCAGATCTAACCATTCATCTCTTGATGCTCCTGATCTCACCGATCTAGCATCTATTCTCTCAATCGAAGCTTACCGATCTTAAGCCCTAATCAATCAAACATGATCAGACCAGATCTCACTTACAATCAGAGATTAAATCCCTTTAAACTGAACCAAAACAATTCAGTCCACACGATCTGACTTAAGTAAGCCATATCATCAAATTGTGCGACCCTAAGGGTTTCCTTTAAACGTCGGTAACGATAACTAACGTTATCACGATCAGTGAGGGGTATCTAGCAACACATCACTGTCTCCCGATATAAAGAAAAGAGTCTTCCAAGACTACACCCAAACCATAGCACAAGTGTGAATCAACTCACAAGGCATGCATCTTTCCTTTGCCACTGGATGTTCTTATTGGACAAGCGTGTCAAGCTTGTAGCTCCAATATGATGAGCATGATTAGATCAGATGAACATAGTCACCTGGGTATGGCCATACACTTTCTCAATCATCTCATCCAGGGGGCCCCTTTAGAACATCACACTCCTTAAACAAGGAGACGGCAATCCTATGTCTATCACTAGTGCCCTAACCTGATTCAAGCTCACCATCCAAGATAGTCTATAATCATTATGTTTCAAATGATATTGAACTACCTCAAAACAATGATAATCATCATTTAGAAAACACAAGTGATCTCAAGTCAGAGGAAATGTGCCACTTGTCGCATTCAAGGATTATTCACATTGTGACAACCAATTGAATATCCTAGTAGGGTCTGTCCAGTACATCCAATGTACCCATGAGTCTACATCTTATTCCATGCTCGAAGCATCCTATAAGATTAGAACACATATTAGTCTCAATCATATCAAGGCTGTCTCATGTTCACCAAGATATATCGACTAAGGACATTACAGCATGTCAGCCCAGCTGAACAGCTTTGAGACATTATTCAGAAGTACACTTATTACTGCAGACAAGGTAACAAACTGAATAATAACCATGCCTTTATAAACACAAGAGTTTATTACATGATACTGATACAATCCCAAGGCCTCAAACATTAGCCTTAAGGGCATACCCCAACACCTTGGAGGAGGGAACCGGCAGCACATTTGGAGAAGATTGGAGGTCCGGCGGCCACCATCTACATCATCCACCATCATCTACTTCATACTTGGAGGCGGCTGAGGTGCTGTCCATCAGGGGGCTGAGCACTCTTGGAGCTAAGGAGTGCAAAAGCTTGTACCTAAACCACCTAGAGGGGCGACTCTAGGGTGGTGCCTCAAGTGCTTGCACTTGAGGAGCTTGTGGAGCTTGGAGGAGAAGGACCGGCCACCTTGGAGGAGGAGGGAGCCGAACACTTCATCATAGCGTAGCAGCGGTATATCTTACTTGCTTTAAGCTTATTTACCTTGCCTTAGCATTGTAAAACCATTGTAAGAACATTATGCTATCTTGAGTAGTTGATAGGGTGTTTGTTTTCATCGTTCGGTGTGATTAGCTTAGGTGAGACGCAAGCATTGCGCTTGTTATCATCCTTCGCTCGCTGTGTAGTTGTGGATACTTGTATTAGGGTTTGGGCATATGTCTAGTGCCCTTATTCTGTGAACTGCCAGCGTGTGGATTGTCATTTATAGGGCGCTTAGGTTTAAGACTGTCATTAAGGGTGCATATGGGGTTGAGAAGCAACATGTGCTTGCCACCCGCCCCTTATTGACCTAGGTCTAGGGCTAGGAGAAGGCTAGGACTCAGTTCCATCAGAACAGCCTTGGAGCTCAGTTCCATCAGAGCCCAGCCCTAAGAGCGCAGAGGATCAGAGAGGTGCAGATTGTGCTTGGGAGACGATCTTGGCTATTTCCGCATAGAGTGTAGGCTGGCAATCTACACAGAGGGTGTGTAGATTGCGCCATCACGTTCGAGATTTTAGGCAAAAATTTAGCACAAAATTTGGGGCGTGACAACTGGTATCAAAGCCCACTTCCAGCACAAATCTTGCTGAATTTTACTGGGATTTTCTGAGTTGGGACGAGTGAGTTAGGGATATCGACGTTAGTTCAGTTACTGTTTGGGGGTTGCGTACGTCGGAGCCTAGTGCCCGGGGCGTAATTCCTCAGTGACTTTGCTAATCGGTCAGTTCCGACCATTTTGAGACTATCCCCAGTATTTCCTTCAGTTCCACAGTTCACACCGAGATCCAGAGATAGCGCCATTTACGAGGAGTATGGCAGCTCAGGCACAGCTCGAGGAGAGGTTCTCGAGGCTAGAGGCAGCTGTAGCGAGGATACAGCAATCCATTGGATTTGAGGATGATGACTTACCGGGAGATCCACTTGGTGAGCGTATAGCAGCACTGCATGGCATTATTCATCATGTCCAGCAGGAGACTGAAGCTCATGTTGCTGAGATGACTCATGCTTTTGAGAGTCAGATGGCGGAGATGTCCTAGGGGATGGAGAATCTCATGGTAGATCTGAATCTGGTGAAGTTAGGGTTGGCGCATGTGACAGCACACCCACCTACACCCACAGCGCCAGCACCAGTTCAGACTACCAGGCGCCATGTTCTAGAGCCGACTTCCTTTGCGGGGGCGCGGGTAGCTAAAGAAGTGGAGAACTTCTTGTTCGATATGGAACACTATTTTAGAGCAGCAGGTATCACTGCAGCGGAGCGGATTGAGGTTTGCGCGGCCTATCTCAGAGGCGACGCAAAGTTGTGGTGGAGGACACACATAGCCCCACGGACTGAGGGGGACGCTCCTGAGATCCCAGACTGGGATGCTCTGAAGGCTGAAATGAGGGCATATTTCAGACCTGCAGATACACTACACAGTGCGAGGATGGCACTGAGATATCTGAAGCACACTGGTCACATTAGAAATTCTGTGAAGCAGTTTGGCATTCTACTGCTAGAGGTGCCAAACAAGAGTGAGGAATAGAAATTTCATGATTTTATTGGTGGATTGCAAGATTGGGCATATAGAGAGCTCCAGAGGAAGGGAGTTTCTACCTATAGAGAGGCTGTAGCTGCAGCAGACGCATTAGTAGACATGGCAGGGGCCAGGACTACAGTAGTTAGGACCACTTCTTCACCACCTAGGAGGCCTACAGGGCAGGCTCAGACAAAGAAGTGGGTGCCAAATTGGAAAAAAGGAAAGGGCGTGGCACATCAGCCACAGACACAGAGAAAGCCACAGCCAAAGCCACAGCCAGTGCAGCACAGACCCCAGCCATAGCAAGGGAAAGCTTCCACATCTGGCGCATCTACTAGTAGACCTAGGCCAGGATGCTATATTTGCAACGGTCCTCACATGATGAGAGACTGTCCTAGGAAGCAGACGGTTGCTTCCTTAGCACTTGGAGGTACACAGGAGGGCAAGGACGACCTTGGATGTGCGGGTGTATCTGTTAACCCGATGGTCATTGCAAATGTTAGTGTGAGGTCTAGTCCCCTGATGTATGTTGACATAACCCTCAACGATGTTCAAATCGCAGCTATGGTGGACACGGGCGCCACTCATCTGTTTGTGTCAGATAGAGTGAAGGATAGACTGAGGTTGAAGACTATGCCGTGTACCAATAATGTCAAAACTGTGAATGCAGACCCGAGGAAAGCATCCGGAGTATCATATGACGTGCCAGTTAGACATGGTTCTTGGTCAGGGCGTGTACATGCTATGGTGACAGCCCTAGATGATTTCGATGTGATAGTGGGTATGGACTTGCTTCGGCGGGCGAAGGCAGTCCCAATGCCTCACTTGAACGGATTGCAGATAGTGGATGAGCGATCACCTTGTTTTCTTCCTTGCCACACTGCGGCAAAGGTTGAAAGTAATAACAAGGGCAAAGAGGTGGTGGCAGCATCTATTGTAGCCAAAGGTCTTCGACGTGGAGAGACCACTTACCTAGCACATGTCAGGGTAGTGGAGGATCTTCCTCACACAGTTTCATCACTTGAGCAGCCGAGAGGACACCAGGGAGGACTGGCCAGCCTTCCTAGTTCTAGTAGGAGCCGAGGAGTTGAGACCAGTATGGGAGTGGCGGAGATGACTTTGGATGATCGTATCAGACAGTTACCTGTACCTATAGGGGGTTTGTTACAGGAGTACCAGGATGTAGTACCGCCAGAGATGCCGAAGGTGTTACCACCTAGGTGTGACATTGACCATACCATTGAGTTGATTCCAGGGGCTGTTCCACCAGCCCAGGCACTTTACAGGATGCCTCCTGCTGAGTTAGAGGAACTCAAAAAGCAGTTGGAAGATAGGTCCGAGCTGTGGGATGAAGCTCGTGACAGCCTGAATGAGGCCAGGAACAGAATGAAGCTCTATGCTGATAGGGACAGGCGACATGTTGAGTTTACAGTTGGAGAGTTGGTCCTTCTGAAACTTACACCTCAGATGTGGAGGAAGACTGAGGCAAAGAGATATCACAGAGGCCTGATTAGGAGATATGAGGGTCCTTTCAGGATTATCAAAAGAGTAGGCCCAGTTGCTTATAAATTGGACTTACCACGATGGCTTCAGTTTTACCCTACTTTTCATGTCAGCCTATTGAAGAAATATCATGAGGATGATAGGCATCCAGACCGTGGACAGGTGAGGAGACAACCTGCGAGGGGCAGAGTTGAGTTTGCTAAGAAGCCCGTGAAATTCTTAGACCATGGAGTCTATGGTTCGGGACCACCTGGAGGTCGAAAGATGGAATTTTTAGTTCAGTGGGAGAATGAACTAGAAGAGGATGCAACCTGTGAGAAGATGGAGGACATTACCCAGTTTGAGGATTTAGCCAGGGGTTATGACTAGCTGTTGGCCTCGAGGGCGAGCGCCAATTCAGTTGGGGGAGAATTGTGAGACCCTGGGTATCCTGGGGTTATACCCCGCCTTTCCCATGGACTCATAGAGGTTATGAGTAGGGATGAAGGGGGTAAAGTTGATGGAGAATACACTTGCAAAAATATAAGGTTCAAAGTAGGAGGCTACATGAACCTTAGTGCAATATTTGAGCTTGTATAGAGGTGTATAAGCTTTGGAAAAAAATATGTCATGGGTGAGATTTGAACCCAAGACCTATGGAAAGCCTAAGACTTAAGTTGCATGAGAGGACCAACCCGAGCTTGGGTCATTAGCTGAAAGAAAGAGGAGCGCCATCCACTTAAAGTCTTCTTAATGCACAAGGGCAAAATTGACAAAAGGCAAGACGAATTGGGGATCTCACTAAAGAAACAATCGGATTTGGAAAAGAGACATGAGAGGAGGAGTTCCGGCCATCTTCTTCATTGCTTCTTGGCGTGTGTTTGAGGGAAGCTCACGCCTCCTTCCCCTTCATCCATCCTTGGTGGCGAGAGCTTTGGGGAGCTCATCTCCCACCATTGACCGAGACTAGCTTGAGAGAGGAGGCTCGGCCACCTTGTTCCATTAGAGCCGAGAGTTGCTTGGAGCTTGGAGGAGGATTGCTTGGAGGAGGAGATTCGGTTCTTGGGGGTTTGTTTGAGGGAGACTCACGCAACAGCCCTCTTACCCTAACTTGGGGTGAGATCTACCTTGCATCCGGTTGGGTTCCTTGGAGGAGGGAACCGGCAGCACATTTGGAGAAGATTGGAGGTCCGGCGGCCACCTTCTACATCATCCTTTTTTGTTAGGGCCACCACCCGTAACAGGTCCAGGCCCAGCGGGCTAGGTCCCTCCGACCTCATGAATCCCGGTTTGGATCCCCGTTACCCCAAACAATTCACGTCTGCAGCGGGATTTGACCCCTGTCCATGTGAAGGTTCCCCTAACCAAAGGGGGGCGAAAACCCTATGGTGGCGCAAGTAAGATATGCAGCGGATACTAGGGTTTCATAGGATCTCATACATGTAAAATAATCAACTTTATATGCATGAAAATAAATTCATACCGATGCCATTTCAAGATGGCGCCTTGGAAGTAAAGATGCAATCGCCTCTTCTCCAAAGTCTCGCACACAAGATGAAGATGCGCTTATCCCTTGGTGCTCCTTGTGCTAGCAAGGTTCCTTGGAGTCCTTGATCGAGTGAAAGGGATGGAAGAGATGTCCTTCTCTTGGCCAAATCCTCCTCTACCTTCAAGACGTCGCCACACACGAAAACGTCGAGAGAGAATATGGGCGAGAGGCGAGAATAGAGAGCACTCTATTCGGTCGTGACCAACATCTCCAAGTGGAGATCGTGGTTACTAAAAATAGCCACCACACTTCACAACAACGTTCACGCCAAGTGAACATGTCGCCAACTCCTCTCCCCATGAACCATGCGCTCATTTCATGAGCCGGTTCACATTGGTTCAGTTTAAGAACCAATCAAGCCAATGATCTAGTCTAGATCTCAAATAAACCCTAAGGCTCCAGATCTGACCGTTAATCTCTTGATGCTTCTGATCTGATCGATCTAGCATCCAATCTCTCAATCGAAGCTTACCGATCTCAAGCCCTAATCAATCAAACATGATCAGACCAGATCTCACTCACAATCAGAGATTAAATCCCTTTAAACTGAACCCAAACAATTCAGTCCACACGATCTGACTTAAGTAAGCCATATCATCAAATTGTGCGACCCTAAGGGTTTCCTTTAAATGTCGGTAACGATAACTCATGTTATCACGATCAGTGAGGGGTATCTAGCAACACATCACTGTCTCCCAATATAAAGGAAAAAGTCTTCCAAGACTACACCCAAAACACAGCACAAGTGTGAATCAATTCACAAGGCATGCATAATTCCTTTGCCACTTGATATTCTTATTGGACAAGCGTGTCAAGCTTGTAGCTCCAATATGATGAGCATGATTAGATCAGATGAACACTGTCACCTGGGTATGGCCATACTCTTTTCTCAATCATCTCATCCAGGGGGCCCTTTAGAACATCACACTCCTTAAACAAGGAGACGGCAATCCTATGTCTATCACTAGTGCCCTAACATGACTCAAGCTCACCATCCAAGATAGCCTATAACCATTGTGTTTCAAATGATATTGAACTACCTCAAAACAATGACAATCATCATTTAGAAAACACAAGTGATCTCAAGTCAGAGGAAATGTGCCACTTGTCATATTCAAAGATTATTCACATTGCGACAAACAATTGAACATCCTAGTAGGGTCTGTCCAGTACATCCAATGTACCCATGAGTCTACATCTTATTCCATGCTCGAAGCATCCTATAAGATTAGAACACATATTAGTCTTAACCATATCAAGGCTGTCTCATGTTCACCAAGATATATCGACTAAGGACACAACAGCATGTCAGCCCAGCTGAACAGCTTTGAGACATTATTCAGAAGAACATATATTGCAGCAGACAATGTAGCTAACTGAATAACAACCATGCTTATATAAACATAACAGTTTATTACATGATACTGATACATTCCCAAGGCCTCAAACATTAGGCTTAAGGGCATACCCCAACAATCTCCCACTTGCACTTAATCTAATGGTTGAGAAATCTCAAACCCATATTATTACAGTGCTTCTCATGCTTCTGCTGCACCAGAGGCTTGGTAAGCGGGTCTGCCAGATTGTCATCTGTATGAACCTTGCAGATTTTGATCTCGCCACGATCTATGATCTCCCTGATCAAATGAAACCGTCTCTGTATGTGCTTGGACTTCTGGTGCGACCGTGGTTCCTTTGCTTGTGCGATTGCTCCAGTGTTATCACAGAAGATAACCAAAGGATCTGCACTCGAAGGAACGACACCAAGTTCTCTCACGAACTTACGAATCCACACTGCCTCCTTGGATGCTTCCGAGGCTGCAACATACTCGGCTTCTGTTGTGGAATCAGCAACAGTTGACTGTTTGAAACTCTTCCACACCACTGCTCCTCCATTCAAGCTAAAAACATAGCCTGATTGCGATCGGAAATCATCCTGGTCAGACTGGAACGAAGCGTCAGTATATCCTTCAATACTGAGTTCTTCCTGACCACCATATACCAAGAACATATCTTTGGTCCTCCGCAGATATTTTAAAATGTTCTTGACTGCAATCCAGTGTGCCTGACCTGGATTACTTTGGAAACGACTGGTCACGCTTAACCCGTAAGCGACGTCTGGGTGAGTACACAACATCGCATACATAATGGATCCAATAGCCGAAGCATAAGGCGTATTGTCCATTTCATCTTTCTCAGTCTGTGTTTGTGGACACTGACTCTTCGAAAGACTCAGACCATGTCTGACTGGAAGATATCCTCGTTTAGAATTCTCTAAATGAAATCTTTCCAGGACTTTATCGATGTAAGTACTCTGGCACAGCCCGAGAAGCCTCTTAGATCTATCCCTGTAGATCTTCACACCTAATACATAGGCTGCTTCTCCTAAATCTTTCATCTGGAAACATTTCCTTAACCATGCCTTCACAGCATGCATTTTAGGAATGTCATTTCCAATGATCAAGATATCATCGACGTAGAGGACTAGGAAAGTAATTATGCTCCCACTAAACCTCTTATATACACACGGGTCATCCTCGTTCTTGATGAAACCGAATTCCGTGACTGATTCATCAAAACGAATATTCCAGCTTCTTGATGCTTGCTTAAGTCCATAAATGGACTTCTTTAACTTGCATATCTTATGACGATCTGATGGATTAGTGAAACCTTCTGGTTGTGTCATATACACATTCTCATCCAGATTTCCATTAAGGAAAGTTGTTTTCACATCCATCTGCCAGATCTCATAATCATAATATGCAGCTATCGCGAAAAGAATCCGAATAGACTTAAACATAGCTACAGGTGAGAAAGTTTCATCATAATCTATCCCGTAGATTTGTTTGAAACCTTTCGCAACTAGCCTGCCTTTATAGGTAACCACGTTACCATCCATGTCAATCTTCTTCTTGAAGATCCATTTACAGCCAATAGGGATAACTCCCGGAGGCGGATCAACCAAATCCCAAACTTGGTTATCTGACATGGAGTCCATCTCGGCGCGCATAGCTTCAAGCCATCTCGCTGACTCCGGTCCACTGACCGCATCCGCATAAGTGAGGGGTTCATCATTATCAATGATGTAGACTCCGTCATAGCGCTCAGGCTGTCGACGGATCCTTCCCGATCTTCGCGGTTCCCGTGATATCTGAGCCTCAGGTTGTTGAATTACCTGATCTACTGGCTCATGCTCATCCAATTCTGCTTGAGCACTTTGTCCTTCCTCTGGATTCTCATCCAGTTTTATTTCTCTCCCACTGGCCTCTTGCAGAAGAAACTCCTTCTCAAGAAATATGGCCGTCCGAGCAACAAAAACCTTGTTCTCTTTGGGATCGTAGAAATAATAACCCTTAGTTTCCTTAGGGTAACCGACAAAGATACATTTGTCAGATCTGCTCTCTAGTTTCCCAGAGGCGAGCTTTTTAACGTAAGCCTCGCAGCCCCAGATCCTGATAAATGTCAAGCTTGGCTGTTTTCCATACCATAACTCATATGGCGTCTTAGAAACTGCCTTGGATGGCACTCGGTTTAGTACCTTTGCAGCTGTTTCCAGTGCAAAACCCCAAAAGGAGTAGGGTAGAGCAGCCTGACTCATCATAGAACGAACCATATCAAGTAACGTTCTATTTCTCCTTTCGGACACACCATTCCATTGCGGTGTTCCTGGCGGAGTGAGCTGTGAGATAATCCCACACTCCTTCAAATAGTCAGTAAACGCATGACTTAGGTATTCACCACCTCGATCAGAACGAAGTGCCTTGATATTTCGGCCTAGCTGATTTTGTACTTCATTCTTGAACTCTTTGAACTTGTCAAAAGATTCACTTTTATGTCTCATTAAAAAGACATACCCATATCTACTGAAATCATCAGTAAAGGTAATGAAGTACTGATAGCCACCTCTGGCATGTTTACTAAATGGCCCACACACATCAGTGTGTATAAGGTCAAGTAAACTTGAAGCCCTTTGTCCTTTGTTAGGAAAAGGTGACTTCGTCATTTTACCCATTAAACAAGCTTTGCATGTATCAATCTCCTTGTAGGAGAATGATCCCAGCAGTCCATGATCATGCAACCGCTTAATGCGTTTCTCGTTAATATGGCCTAAACGACTATGCCATAGCAAGGTGCTGTCATCAGTATTCTTGGCTTTCTTAATATCAATTTTCTGTATAGAACATTCCATGTCCAACATGTATAACCCATTGCTAATTGAACCAGTTGCATAAACAATATTATCATAAGATAAAACACACTTTGAAATATTGCATTCAAAGGAAAAACCCTTCCTGACAAGAGCAGGAATGGAGATAATATTTTTAGTAATACTGGGAACAAAATAACAACTGTTTAGTTCCAATACAAGTCCAGATGGTAAAGAAATGAAATAGTCTCCTACAGCAACAGCAGCAACCCGTGCCCCGTTTCCAACGCGTAGGTCCACTTCATGCTGTCCCACCTGCCTTCTTCACTTGAGTTCCTGTACATTTGAACAAATGTGAACTCCACATGCAGTGTCCAACACCCATGATATAGAAGAAGAAAACATGACCTCAGTCACGAATATACCTAAGCCAGAAGCGATGCTTCCCCTCTTATCTCCTTGGAGCGCTTTACAGTCCTTTTTCCAGTGACCCAGCTGGCCACAGTGGAAACACCTGTATTCCTTGGACCGCTTAACCTTCTGCTTCAGAGCCTTGCTGTAGCTCTTGACAGGGGTCTTGCCCTTCTTCCCCTTCTTCTTGTTCCTAGAAGGAACCATTAAGACAGAGGTCGAAGGCTTTCCCTTCAGAGTCTCCTCAGTAGTGAGGAGCATATTCAGCAGCTCTGCCGGAGTACAATCGATTTTGTTCATATTAAAGTTAATAATGAACGCGTCGAATGAAGGCGGGAGAGACTGTAGAATAATATCCACAGCAAGCTCCTGGTTGATGGTATGCCCCAGTTTCTCTAGAGCCTCCTTGTGCCCAATCATCTTGAGCACGTGAGCTCCCACTGGGCTCCCTTCAGCCAGTTTGCTCTGAAAGAAAAGCTTTGTCAGATTATAGCGCTCTGTCCTCGCCTGTGCAGCATACAGCATCTTGAGGTTCGCTATCATCTCTATAGCCGACATATCCTCATGCTGACGCTGCAGCGGTGGCGTCATAGACGCTAGCATCAGGCAAGCGACATCAATGCTATCATTGACGTGCTTTTCATAGGCTTCCCGAACCGCCCTTGCGGCGTTCGGAGCGGGTTGAGGCGGTATTGCCGTCTCGAGGACATACAGTTTCCTCTCTGCCTTAAGAACGATCTTAAGGTGTCCGAACCAGTCGGAGAAGTTCGGCCCAGCAAACTTCTCCCTTTCCAGTAGGGATCGCACATTGAAGTTCATGGTGTTCGTTGCTGCAGGTATCTACAACAATGCAAGAACAGCAAGGTCAGTATCAATGTTAAGAATCAATCAGGACTTAAGAAAGATTCTTTTTCTCACTATTTTATCTGACTGAAAAATCCATTAAACAGTCCGAAAGAGTAGACACTCTTTTAGTGAGATGGGATCCGGATTTCATACTTGGTCTCCGCGTCCCGCTCAGGCGAGATAAGATGCACAGAGAGTACAAGCACTAATCTCCGGTAGGCAGTCCCTGCCGATCGCCAACCCGTGCGATTCCCCTTCATCTGGGCAATCCAGCAGACTGTGCCAACTGAGTTGGTACAACACAGTCTCTGATCCCACAGATGGCTGCCTCCATGTGCTACCATATGCGCCACATATGTAGCCTACATGGTCAAGCTGACCCGACCTACTCCCTGGACCACCATGTGCTATGCTGAGCAACGAGAAGGGATAAATCCCTACTCTGTAACACACAGGTGTAATCCCACACCGTCTGAAGATAGATGGACGTGCCCACTGAGTGGGTACAACACGGCTCCAACGATAATCAGAACAGTGAGGTTTCGCGTCAGAAGG
Organism: Costus lasius; assembly: GCA_027563935.2. Classification (NCBI taxonomy): domain Eukaryota; kingdom Viridiplantae; phylum Streptophyta; class Magnoliopsida; order Zingiberales; family Costaceae; genus Costus; species Costus lasius. The sequence goes on along the minus strand of CM050454.1, from coordinate 53,973,852 downwards.
CTTACGAGCTTGATATTTTTAGCGTTGGATTTTAACGGTCTTTTTATCTTCTTCACTATCATGCAATTCCTATGGTGATAGCAGAAGATAAACTAATCATGCAGTTCTAATATTTAAACAATAATAAAAGAAAGCATGAATCTTATGTGGTAAAAGCCCATAGCCCTAGTAAGACCTTAATTTAACTTAAGTCTTGACTTGCTTTTCTTCATAGGGCCTTTTGCTGCTCATATGGCCCAAACCTGGGCCCAAGCGCCATCTGCAGCTCTGGTGCGCCCACCAGGAATTTGCGCCAGGTCATAGGGTCGAACCCTAGACCTCCCACCTAGTCCAGCCACTGCTGCAAGCGCCTCTGCCAAGTGTGCTTTGTGCTCTTGTCTAATTAAATTACAAATTTAACTATCTAGACAAGAATGACACGCAGGTCAATAACATTTTATAAATTAAAACAATGTGATACGCAGATCACAATAATTAATTTACAACCATAATTCCAGGCTCGCAGGCCCCAGCACAGCACACAATTAATATGGGCAGCCCACATAAGAGTAAATAGACAAACATATGGCATCATTCAAAAATCATGTGATCCATAAAAATTAAAATTTTCGAAAAACCCCATAGGCTTCAATTTTAATTTTCTTATATGCCCTACAACCTTACAACGGTCCATTAATAGGGATCCACTCATCCAACCTAGTCAGATCCACTGCCCTTGCATGCACCAAGTCCTAACTGACTTGAGTCGACCAAAAGGCCAACCATGCATGCGCCAAGGGCTGAACGACCACGCTGAGGTCTGGCAAGCGGGTGTGACCCCGGGCCTAACTCAGGTGCGTTCATGGGTCATCTCAATCAGACATCGCTACACGCCTGTCTGCAGTCGACCTATAGCCACCTCAAGCTTGCGCCAAGGTGCTATCCAGTCGACCCATCAAGGCTGTCAGATAGTCTGATCAGACTGATTGGATCTGACCTAGGGGGTGATTTCAACCCTACTAACCCGTTTAAGGGTTTACAGCAGGCGCTTAGATCTAAGTGAGATCGCGCAAGTGAAATGTTTTTAACAAAAACAAACTAAGCGCCACAAAAACATGCGCCAACTATACATATTTAATTTTCGCATATAATGCTTCAACTAAAGATGAATTTCGCATGTATAGATCTAAGCAAACAAGGATCACAAAAATGGCTAAAGCAATCATAAAACATGCATAGACCAGGCTCTGATACCAATTGAAGGTTCCCCTAACCAAAGGGGGGCGAAAACCCTATGGTGGCGCAAGTAAGATATGCAGCGGATACTAGGGTTTCATAGGATCTCATACATGTAAAATAATCAACTTTATATGCATGAAAATAAATTCATACCGATGCCATTTCAAGATGGCGCCTTGGAAGTAAAGATGCAATCGCCTCTTCTCCAAAGTCTCGCACACAAGATGAAGATGCGCTTATCCCTTTGTGCTCCTTGTGCTAGCAAGGTTCCTTGGAGTCCTTGATCGAGTGAAAGGGATGGAAGAGATGTCCTTCTCTTGGCCGAATCCTCCTCTACCTTCAAGACGTCGCCACACACGAAAACGTCGAGAGAGAATATGGGCGAGAGGCGAGAATAGAGAGCACTCTATTCGGTCGTGAGCAACATCTCCAAGTGGAGATCGTGGTTACTAAAAATAGCCACCACACTTCACTCCAACGTTCACGCCAAGTGAACATGTCGCCAACTCCTCTCCCCATGAACCATGCGCTCATTTCATGAGCCGGTTCACATTGGTTCGGTTTAAGAACCAATCAAGCCAATGATCTAGTCTAGATCTCAAATAAACCCTAAGGCTCCAGATCTGACCGTTAATCTCTTGATGCTTCTGATCTGATCGATCTAGCATCCAATCTCTCAATCGAAGCTTACCGATCTCAAGCCCTAATCAATCAAACATGATCAGACCAGATCTCACTCACAATCAGAGATTAAATCCCTTTAAACTGAACCCAAACAATTCAGTCCACACGATCTGACTTAAGTAAGCCATATCATCAAATTGTGCGACCCTAAGGGTTTCCTTTAAATGTCGGTAACGATAACTCACGTTATCATGATCAGTGAGGGGTATCTAGCAACACATCATTGTCTCCCGATATAAAGGAAAAAGTCTTCCAAGACTACACCCAAAACACAGCACAAGTGTGAATCAATTCACAAGGCATGCATAATTCCTTTGCCACTTGATATTCTTATTGGACAAGCGTGTCAAGCTTGTAGCTCCAATATGATGAGCATGATTAGATCAGATGAACACTGTCACCTGGGTATGGCCATACTCTTTTCTCAATCATCTCATCCAGGGGGCCCTTTAGAACATCACACTCCTTAAACAAGGAGACGGCAATCCTATGTCTATCACTAGTGCCCTAACATGACTCAAGCTCACCATCCAAGATAGCCTATAACCATTGTGTTTCAAATGATATTGAACTACCTCAAAACAATGACAATCATCATTTAGAAAACACAAGTGATCTCAAGTCAGAGGAAATGTGCCACTTGTCATATTCAAAGATTATTCACATTGCGACAAACAATTGAACATCCTAGTAGGGTCTGTCCAGTACATCCAATGTACCCATGAGTCTACATCTTATTCCATGCTGGAAGCATCCTATAAGATTAGAACACATATTAGTCTTAACCATATCAAGGCTGTCTCATGTTCACCAAGATATATCGACTAAGGACACAACAGCATGTCAGCCCAGCTGAACAGCTTTGAGACATTATTCAGAAGAACATATATTGCAGCAGACAATGTAGCTAACTGAATAACAACCATGCCTATATAAACATAACAGTTTATTACATGATACTGATACATTCCCAAGGCCTCAAACATTAGGCTTAAGGGCATACCCCAACACCATGACCCTCACAAGTCATGACCCTTTAACCATTGAGCTGCAGCTCAGATGGTTAAAGGGTCATGACTTGTGAGGGTCATGGACAGGGGTCGAATCCCGCTGCAGACGTGAATTGTTTGGGGTAACGGGGATCCAAACCGGGATTCGTGAGGTCGGAGGGACCTAGCCCGCTGGGCCTGGACCTGTTACGGGTGGTGGCCCTAACAAAAAAGGCGCCTTTTTTTGTTAGGGTCACCACCCGTAACAGGTCCAGGCCCAGCGGGCTAGGTCCCTCCGACCTCACGAATCCTGGTTTGGATCCCCGTTACCCCAAACAATTCACGTCTGCAGTAGGATTCGACCCCTGTCCATGACCCTCACAAGTCATGACCCTTTAACCCCTCATTCCCTATTTATAGAAGAGGTCTCATGACGTTTGATTTAAATTAAATATTAATTTAATTTAAATTTGATTATAAATATTCAAATAACTGCCAACCTCATGAACCAAACCACTTAACTCATCTATGTCAACTAGTCAACATGCCAATCTTGGTGCCAACACCTTTGCATAACCAATTGACTAGGATGCATGTCATGCCCTAGTCAACCATGGTCAACTAGTGGTCAACGTAGGTCAACATTATGTCCTACCCAAAATGACATTCTCCAACTCATTTGATGCATTCTGAATACATTTTACTCCCATACAGACTTAAATCATAACATGATTCGATCCAAGCCTATCCGATCAATACAACATCTCGAGTGTCTGTGTATGCGACCCTATAGGTTTATCTAACATTAGCAATGATGATGTGATGGTCATCACAGACAGTGAGGGGTATCTAGTAACACATAACTGCTACCCAAGTCAACGGAAGGCTGTTATCATCGACATCCCCTAGTCTGCAACAAAGTACCTATATAATATAATCCCTTTGCAAAATATGCCACACTTTATTTGACCTAATCTTATGGTCATAACTAAATTAGGTTTTTATCTAGTCCAAAGATCAAAACGAAAGAGGGATCCACTTAATAAATTGGGAAACTCTTATTAGACCTATAAATCAAGGTGAGTTACACATCAAAGATCTCAAGGTCTTGTGTCCGACTATCAACACCAAGAGAATTATGGACATCCTTAATGAGAAGGACACCATTTGGGTTAAATTTTGCAAAGCTATATATGGAACTATTGACCCATGGAATCTCAAGCACAACAACAAAAGAAAAAATAGTCACAACTAGAAGTGCTTAATGTGGGACTTGAAAACAACTCGCCCACACCTAGTTAAAACCATTGGGAATGGTAGAAATACCAATGCTTACATGCACCCTTGGTGCACAGACGACCCTTTTGCCTTCAAATGAACTCTAATGAAAACCAACATGAACACAAATTATAAAGTGGCTGATCTCATCCATAATCAGAATTGGAACTAGGAAAGCTTTAATAAATACTTCAATAGTGAAATCTACAACAACATAAGATTGCTTAATATTGAAAATGCTAATAATGAAGATACATGGGCTTGGAGACAAGGTTCGAATGGTCAGTTCTGAACCACATATATCTATAATACCTTGCTCAAGAAACATATAACTCTATAAAGCAATAGAATTGTCGGAAGCTTCTTTGGAACCTTAGGATCACACCACACCAAAGATAAAAATATTTGGTTAGAAACTATTACGTAAAATACTCCCTAGTTCTGACAAGCTAAAAAAATTAGGAAGTACTATCCAAGACATTTGTATCCTTTGCAATAAGGAAAGAGAAACTATTATGCACCTTTTTCATGTGTGATTATATTAAAGATATTTGGATCCATCATGCACACTACCCTAACAGACACTATGGTAATATTAAGCAATGGAAAGATAGTGCTTGGCTTAGCAACAACAAAGCTAACTCACTCCAACTTGAGTATCTAATTATAATCACTATCGGGAAAGTATAGAAGGCTTAAAATGCAAGAATTTTCAAAAGGGAACAAGTTAGTCCAACGCATGTGATTAGGGATGCCATCTTAAAGCAAGCTGAAATAGAGGAAGCAATGGATAAAGAAGATAAAGAAATGTGCTGGCTAACAAATTCAGTAAATGGGAGAAATCAGAAGAGGGACAACTGAAAATTAACATGGATAGTGTGTGGAAATGAACTGCCCAAAAAGCTAGGATTAGTTATATTATAAGGAATAGTGAGGGAAATACTTTGCTTGTAGTTGTAGCATATCATGAAAAGTGAAAGTTCCCTTCAAGGGGGAGCGCAAGGGGGTAAAAACCCTAAAGGGGGCGGCACATGTAATATTTCTAGGGGTTTCACCCACAAGATCGCATGTAGTTCATATGATTAACTTGTATAAACGAAAAGATCTCAAAGGGATCATACCAACGCCATTAGATTGGATGTCGGCTTGGAAGCAAAGACCAAAAGAGATCTTCTCCACAAGTGACGCACACAAAATGATGTCGCCTACCCCTTGTGATCCTTGTGCTAGCAAGATTCTTCAAGGGTCCTTGCCGTATGGAAGGGGAGAGAACTTCTTGCTTGGCGAGACCTCCTTCTCTTGTTTGCGTGAATTGATCACCACCGAAAGAGAAAAGCGTTCACAAGAGATGATAGGCGAGAGTGTAACCTTCCACTCTAATGTGGAGGCGTTACTTACATTCAATTTGGAAACCGATTTCCCAAAATGGTAAGTACTCAAAGCCTCATGCGTTCACTCCAAGTGAACCATCGAATCTTCTCTTTGAACCAAGCGTTCACATAGTGAACCGGTTCATTGATTTGGTTCAATTGTATTTGGTTCATCAAACCAAGCCAAGCCATGGTCTAGACCTTCTATGAACCAAATGGCTCATGATCTAACCGTTCATCTCCTGATGCTCTTGATCTCACCGATCTGGCATCCAATCTCTCGATTGAAGCTTACCGATCTCAAGCCCTAATCAATCAAACATGATCAAACCAGATCTCACTTACAATCAGAGACTAAAGCCCTTTAAACTGAACCCAAACAATTCAGTCCACATGATCTGACTTAAGTAAGCCATATCATCAAATTGTGCGACCCTGAGGGTTTCCTTTAAATGTCGGTAACGATAACTTACGTTATCACGATCAGTGAGGGGTATCTAGCAACACATCACTGTCTCCCGATATAAAGGAAAGAGTCTTCCAAGACTACACCCAAACCACAGCACAAGTGTGAATCCACTTCACTAGGCATACATGTTTCCTTTGCCACTGGATGTTCTTATTGGACAAGCGTGTCAAGCCTGTAGCTCCAATATGATGAGCATGATTAGATCAGATGAACATAGTCACCTGGGTATGGCCATACACTTTCTCAATCATCTCATCCGGGGGGGGGGGGCCTTTAGAACATCACACTCCTTAAACAAGAAGACGGCAATCCTATATCTATCACTAGTGCTCTAACATGACTCATGATCATTATCCAAGATAGTCTATAACCATTATGTTTCAAATGATATTGAACTACCTCAAAACAATGACAATCATCATTTAGAAACACAAGTGATCTCAAGTCAGAGGACATGTGCCACTTGTTGCAACCAAGGATTATTCACATTGTGACAAGCAATTGAATATCCTAGTAGGGTCTGTCCAGTACATCCAATGTACCCATGAGTCTACATCTTATTCCATGCTCGAAGCATCCTATAAGATTAGAACACATATTAGTCTCAATCATATCAAGGCTGTCTCATGTTCACCAAGATATCTCGACTAAGGACTTCATTGCATGTCAGCCTAGCTGAACAGCATTGAGACATTATTCAGAAGCACACTTATTGCAGCAGACAATGTAACATACTGAATAACAACCATTGCCTTTATAAACATAAAAGTTTATACATGATAATGAAAGAATCCCAAGGCCTCAAACATTAGCCTTAAGGGCATACCCCAACAATCTCCCACTTGCACTTAATCTAATGGTTGAGAAATCTCAAACCCATATTATTACAGTGCTTCTCATGCTTCTGCTGCGCCAGAGGCTTGGTAAGCGGGTCAGCCAGATTGTCATCTGTATGAACCTTGCAGATTTTGATCTCACCACGATCAATGATCTCCCGGATCAAGTGAAACCGTCTCTGTATGTGCTTGGACTTCTGGTGCGACCGTGGTTCCTTTGCTTGTGCGATTGCTCCAGTGTTATCACAGAAGATAACCAAAGGATCTGCACTCGAAGGAACAACACCAAGTTCCTGAATGAACTTACGAATCCACACTGCCTCCTTAGATGCTTCTGAGGCTGCAACATACTCGGCTTCTGTTGTGGAATCAGCAACAATATACTGTTTGAAACTTTTCCACACCACTGCTCCTCCATTCAAGCTAAAAACATAGCCTGATTGCGATCGGAAATCATCCTGGTCCGTTTGGAACGAAGCGTCAGTATATCCTTCAATACTGAGTTCTTCCTGACCTCCATATATCAAGAACATATCTTTGGTCCTCCGCAGATATTTTAAAATGTTCTTGACCGCAATCCAGTGCGCCTGACCTGGATTACTTTGGAATCGACTGGTCACGCTTAACCCGTAAGCGACACCTGGGCGAGTACACAACATCGCATACATAATGGACCCAGTAGCCGAAGCATAAGGCGTATTGTCCATTTCATCTTTCTCAGTCTGTGTTTGTGGACACTGACTCTTTGAAAGATTCAGACCATGTCTGACTGGAAGATATCCTCTTTTAGAATTCTCTAAATGGAATCTCTCCAGGACTTTATCGATGTAAGTACTCTGGCACAGCCCGAGAAGCCTCTTAGATCTATCTCTGTAGATCTTCACACCTAACACATAGGCTGCTTCTCCTAGATCTTTCATCTGGAAACATTTTCTTAACCATGCTTTAACAGCATGCAGTTCAGGAATATCGTTTCCAATGATTAAGATATCATCGACGTAGAGGACTAGGAAAGTAATCACGCTCCCACTAAACCTCTTATATACACACGGGTCGTCTTCATTCTTGATCAAACCAAATTCACATATTGATTCATCAAAACGAATATTCCAGCTTCTAGATGCTTGTTTAAGTCCATAAATGGACTTCTTTAACTTGCATATTTTATGACGATCTGATGGATTAGTGAAACCTTCAGGTTGTGTCATATACACATCCTCATCCAGTTTTCCATTAAGGAAAGCGGTCTTCACATCCATTTGCCAGATCTCATAATCGTAATATGCTGCTATTGCGAGTAGAATCCGAATAGACTTGAACATGGCTACAGGAGAGAAAGTTTCATCATAATCTATCCCGTAGATTTGTTTGAAACCTTTCACAACTAGCCTGCCTTTATAGGTAAGTACGTTACCATCCATGTCAATCTTCTTCTTGAAGATCCATTTACAGCCTATAGGGATTACTCCCGGAGGCGGATCAACCAAATCCCAGACTTGGTTATCTGACATGGAGTCCATCTCGGCTCGCATAGCTTCAAGCTATCTCGCTGACTCCGGTCCACTGACCGCATCCGCATAAGTGAGGGGTTCATCATTATCAATGATGTAGACTCCGTCATAACGTTCAGGCTGTCGACGGATCCTTCCCGATCTTCGTGGTTCCCGTGATATCTGAGCCTCAGGTTGTTCAATAACCTGCTCAACTGGCTCAGGCTCATCCAACTGTGCTTGACTACTTTGTCCTTCCTCTGGATTCTTATCCAGCTTTATTTCTCTCCCACTGGCCTCTTGCAGAAGAAACTCCTTCTCAAGAAAAATGGCCGTCCGAGCAACAAATACCTTGTTCTCTTTGGGATCGTAGAAATAATAACCCTTAGTTTCCTTAGGGTATCCGACAAAGATACATTTCTCAGATCTGCTCTCCAGTTTCCCAGAGGCGAGCTTTTTGACATAAGCCTCGCAACCCCAGATCTTAATAAATGTCAAGCTCAGCTGTTTCTCATACCATAACTCATATGGAGTCTTTGAAACTGCCTTGGATGGCACTCGGTTTAGTACCTTTGCAGCTGTTTCCAGTGCAAATCCCCAAAAGGAGTAAGGTAGAGTAGCTTGACTCATCATTGAACGAACCATATCCAGTAAGGTTCTATTCCTCCTCTCGGACACACCATTCCACTACGGTGTTCCTAGTGGAGTGAGCTGTGAGATAATCCCACACTCCTTCAGATAGTCAATAAACTCTCGACTTAGGTATTCTCCACGTCGATCAGAACGAAGTGCCTTGATATTTCGGCCTAGCTGATTCTGTACTTCATTTTTGAACTCTTTGAACTTGTCAAAAGATTCACTTTTATGTCTCATTAGATAGACATACCCATATCTACTGAAATCATCAATAAAGGTAATGAAGTACGAATAGCCACCTCTGGCATGTTTACTAAAAGGCCCACACACATCACTGTGTATAAGGTCAAGTAAACCTGAAGCCCTTTGACCTTTGTGAGGAAAAGGAGACTTCGTCATTTTACCCATTAAACAAGCTTTGCATGTATCAATCTCCTCATAGGAGAATGATCCCAGCAGTCCATGGTCATGCAACCGCTTAATGCGTTTCTCGTTAATATGGCCTAAACGACTATGCCATAGCAAGGTGCTATCATCAGCATACTTGGCTTTCTTATTATCAATATTTTGTATAGAACATTCCATGTCCAACATGAATAACCCATTGTTAATTGACCCAGTAGCATAAACAATATTATCAAGAGAAAGATAACACTTTGAAGTTTTGCATTCAAAGGAAAACCCTTTTCTGACAAGAGCAGGAATAGAGATAATATTTTTAGTAATGCTCGGTACAAAGTAACAATTGTTTAGTTCTAATACAAGTCCAGATGGTAATGAGATGAAATAAGTTCCTACAGCAACAGCAGCAACCCGTGCCCCGTTTCCAACTCGTAGGTCCACCTCATGTTGTCCCACCTGTCTTCTTCTCTTGAGTTCCTGTACATTTGAACAAATGTGAACTCCACATGCAGTGTCCAACACCCATGAAATAGAAGAAGAAGATATCATGACTTCAGTCATGAAAATACCTGAGCCAGAAGCGATGCTTCCCTTCTTATCTCCTTGGAGTGCTTTACAGTCCTTTTTCCAGTGACCCAGCTGGCCACAGTGGAAACATCTGTTGTCCTTCGACCGCTTCACCTTTTGTTTCAGAGCCTTGCTGTAGTTCTTGACAGGGGCTTTGCCCTTCTTCCCCTTCTTCTTGTTCCTGGAAGGGAACATCAAGACAGAGGTTGAAGGCTTTCCCTTTAGAGTTTCCTCTGTAGTCAAGAGCATATTCAGCAACTCTGCCGGTGTACAGTCGATCTTGTTCATATTAAAATTAATAATGAACGCATCGAAAGAGGCCGGGAGAGACTGCAGAATAATGTCTATAGCAAGCTCCTGATTGATGGTATGCCCCAGTTTCTCTAGAGCCTCTTTGTGCCCAATCATCTTGAGCATGTGAGCTCCCACTGGACTCCCTTCAGCCAGTTTGCTCTGAAAGAAAAGCTTGGTCAAATTATAGCGTTCAGTCCTCGCCTGTGCAGCATATAGCATCTTGAGGTTTGCTATAATTTCCATAGCAGACATATCCTCATGCTGACGCTGCAGCTGTGGCGTCATAGACGCTAGCATCAGGCAAGCAACATCAATGCTATCATTGACATGCTTTTCATAGGCATCGCGAACCGCCCTTGCGGCGTTCGCAGCGGGTTGAGGCGGTACAGCCGTCTCGAGGACATATAGTTTCCTCTCAGCCTTAAGAACAATCTTAAGGTGTCCGTACCAGTCTGAGAAGTTTGGCCCAGCAAACTTCTCCCTTTCCAGTAGGGATCGCACATTGAAGCTCATGGTGTTCGTTGCTGCAGGAATCTACAATAATGCAAGAACAGCAAGGTCAGTATCAATGTCTAGAATCAATCCAGGACTTAAGGAAGATTCTTTTCTCACTATTTTATCTGACTGAAAAATCCAGTAAAACAGTCCGAAAGAGTAACATTCTTTTAGTGAGATGGGATCCAGATTTCATACTTGGTCTCCGCGTCCCGCTCAGGCGAGATAAGATGCACAGAGAGTACAAGCACTAATTTCTGGTAGGCAGTCCCTGCCAATCGCCAACCCGTGCGATTCCCCTTCATCCGGGCAATCCAGCAGACTGTGCCAACTGAGTTGGTACAACACAGTCTCTGATCCCTCAGATGGCTGCCTCCATATAGCTACCATATGCCCCATATGTAGCCCACATGGTCAAGCTGACCCGACCTACTCCCTGGACCACCACGTGCTATGCTGAGCAACGAGAAGCGATAAATCCCTTCTCTGTAACACGCAGGTGAAATCACACACCGTCTGAAGATAGATGGACGTGCCCACTGAGTGGGTACAACACGGCTCCAACGATAGTCAGAACAGTGAGGTTTCGCGTCAGAAGGCTATCGAGCTTGATATTAGAGCGTTGGATTTTAACGGTCTTTTATCTTCTTAACTATCATTCATAACCTATGGCGATAGCAGAAGATACATAAATCATGCAATTCTAATTATTTAAACATTAAAAGAAAGCATGATGATCTTATGTGGTAAAAGCCCATTAACCCTAAGTAAGACCTTAATTTAACTTAAGTCTTCACTTGAGCTCTTCATGGGTCTTTTGCATCTCATCTGGCCCCACCTAGGGCCCTAGCGCCCACTGCAGCTCAGGTGCGCCCACCAGGTGAATGCGCCTGTCATAGGGTCGAACCCTAGACCTCCCACCTGGTCAAGCCTCTGCTGCATGCGCTTCTGCCAACTGTGCTCTGTGCTCATGTCTGATTAAACTTACAAGTTAATCTACCTAGACATGATTGACTCGCAGGTCAATTACACATTATAAATTAAATAACATGTGATGCGTAGATCACAATAAATATTAATTTACAATTTATTCCAGGCACGCAGGCCCCAGCACAGCACACATTAAATTGGGCATCCCACATAAGATTAAATAAACAAGCATATGCTTACAATCAACATGTGATCCATAGACAAAATAAAATTTTCAAAATCCCATTGAAATCAATTTTATTTTTCTTATGTGCCCTACCACCTTACAACGGTCCATTAATAGGGATCCACTCATCATGACTAGTTAGATCCACTGCCCTTGCATGCACCAAGTCCTAACTGACTTGAGTTGACCTAATGGTCAACCATGCATGCGCCAAGGGCTGAACAACCTTCATGAGTCCTGGCAAGCGGGTGTGACCCCGGGCCTAACTCAAGAGTGTTCATTGGTTGTCTCAACCAGACCTCGCTACACGCCTGTCCGCAGTCGACCTATGGCCACCTCGTGCTTGCGCACAGGTGCCATCTGGTCGACCCATCTAGGCTGTCAGATGGTCTGATCAGACTGGTTGGATCTTACCTAGAGGATGACTTCAACCCTACTAACCCGTCTAAGGGTTTACAGTAGGCGCCACTTAGATCTAGTGAGGAACGCAAGTGATAAAGTATGTTAAGAAAAACTACAACTATCAATATGCGCCACCATACATCATACATGCGCAAAGGAGTAAAAACATACATCATGTATTTTTTTTTGTTCACTACTTAACATGTAGATGCGCAAGATGCTTCCTACTAGATCTACTTATCAAACACAAACAAGGATCACAAATCATCAAGCAATCATATGATTCTACAAGAACCAAAGCTCTGATACCAATTGAAAGTTCCCTTCAAGGGGGAGCGCAAGGGGGTAAAAACCCTAAAGGGGGCGGCGCATGTAATATTTCTAGGGGTTTCACCCACAAGATCGCATGTAGTTCATATGATTAACTTGTATAAACGAAAAGATCTCAAAGGGATCATACCAATGCCATTAGATTGGATGTCGGCTTGGAAGCAAAGACCAAAAGAGATCTTCTCCACAAGTGACGCACACAAAATGATGTCGCCTACCCCTTGTGATCCTTGTGCTAGCAAGATTCTTCAAGGGTCCTTGCCGTATGGAAGGGGAGAGAACTTCTTGCTTGGCGAGACCTCCTTCTCTTGTTTGCGTGAATTGATCACCACCGAAAGAGAAAAGCGTTCACAAGAGATGATAGGCGAGAGTGTAACCTTCCACTCTAATGTGGAGGCGTTACTTACATTCAATTTGGAAACCGATTTCCCAAAATGGTAAGTACTCAAAGCCTCATGCGTTCACTCCAAGTGAACCATCGAATCTTCTCTTTGAACCAAGCGTTCACATAGTGAACCGGTTCATTGATTTGGTTCAATTGTATTTGGTTCATCAAACCAAGCCAAGCCATGGTCTAGACCTTCTATGAACCAAATGGCTCATGATCTAACCGTTCATCTCCTGATGCTCTTGATCTCACCGATCTAGCATCCAATCTCTCGATCGAAGCTTACCGATCTCAAGCCCTAATCAATCAAACATGATCAGACCAAATCTCACTTACAATCAGAGACTAAAGCCCTTTAAACTGAACCCAAACAATTCAGTCCACACGATCTGACTTAAGTAAGCCATATCATCAAATTGTGCGACCCTGAGGGTTTCCTTTAAATGTCGGTAACGATAACTTACGTTATCATGATCAGTGAGGGGTATCTAGCAACACATCACTGTCTCCCGATATAAAGGAAAGAGTCTTCCAAGACTACACCCAAACCACAGCACAAGTGTGAATCCACTTCACTAGGCATACATGTTTCCTTTGCCACTGGATGTTCTTATTGGACAAGCGTGTCAAGCCTGTAGCTCCAATATGATGAGCATGATTAGATCAGATGAACATAGTCACCTGGGTATGGCCATACACTTTCTCAATCATCTCATCCGGGGGGGGGGGGCCTTTAGAACATCACACTCCTTAAACAAGAAGACGGCAATCCTATATCTATCACTAGTGCTCTAACATGACTCATGATCATTATCCAAGATAGTCTATAACCATTATGTTTCAAATGATATTGAACTACCTCAAAACAATGACAATCATCATTTAGAAACACAAGTGATCTCAAGTCAGAGGACATGTGCCACTTGTTGCAACCAAGGATTATTCACATTGTGACAAGCAATTGAATATCCTAGTAGGGTCTGTCCAGTACATCCAATGTACCCATGAGTCTACATCTTATTCCATGCTCGAAGCATCCTATAAGATTAGAACACATATTAGTCTCAATCATATCAAGGCTGTCTCATGTTCACCAAGATATCTCGACTAAGGACTTCATTGCATGTCAGCCTAGCTGAACAGCATTGAGACATTATTCAGAAGCACACTTATTGCAGCAGACAATGTAACATACTGAATAACAACCATTGCCTTTATAAACATAAAAGTTTATACATGATAATGAAAGAATCCTAAGGCCTCAAACATTAGCCTTAAGGGCATACCCCAACAAAAAGCCCCTCGATTCTTTATTCTAAATTACTGGCAATCAGAAGCATAATGAACTACATCAACTCAAGTATGATTATATTGGTGCACACATTCCATATTCACTATGATGAAACTACATCAACTCAAGCTATCTTATAAAAGAACATGCATTCTCCAGTTGAAACTCATTGAAGGAGACAACTAGGTGGGATGGTCCTTAGATCTGACTGTAGGGCGAGGCAGACTAATGCAGCGAGAAAACCATGAGAGGGTTTGGAAACGAGAGAAGTAAAGTGCGCTCGAAGGGAAATCGACGAGAAAATAATCCAGAAATTCAGATTTGAAATACATATTCGAGCAACACCAATAAGTTGTAAGAACCGTGGAAATAAAATTACAACAAACAAATGCTTACCTCTTAGCAAGCGAGCCATTATTTTCCTTTAGCTAAAGCGTAGAAATGGGGAACTTATACACGGCGAAGCGAGTCAGAATACTTGGTGACGATGGCTTGAACACATACACCAACAACAATACGATCTCCCATGTACGGCGACTGGAATAATGCAGGGTAAGGAAAGAAGAAGCAAACAACAAAAGTAAGTAACAAATAGGCGAACATGATGCATCGAGATGCAATTTACTTCTAATGGAATTTGCGGTTACACGAGAGAACCTCCAAGAAGCTTTCGCGCTTTTGAATACACTCTTGCTTTCCACAAGTGAGCTCTAACCTACTTGACAAGCTAAAGCCTAACTTCCCTTGGCTACTCTTTTATAAGAAAGAGGCAAGGGATACAACAAACTAGATGGTGGGGAGGATAGAATATTCTAACCTCCCAAAAGCTATATAGAATAAAATCACAACTACCTACCAACTAAAGAAGAAAATCACATCAACTATAGCTAAAATCTAATACAAGAAAATCCCAACAACCCCCTAGCATATGTGGACTTTTGGCTTGACATGAATGTGGATTGGGCTTTGTTGGGGTAGTTTACACCATTTGGAACAAGTAGCCATGAAGCAACAGAACTGGCACATTTGTGGTTGATTTATATTGGTGTTGACCAGTCCTTACAACATGTTTGCTAGCCAGTTGTGATGTAGATCTAGCTTGGGCTCGGCCCGGATCGGTGGCTATAGGCACATGGGGTAAAGGGGCTCCGATTGAGCCAATACGAGACTAATCACCTCTATGTACTTTTATGGAGATTGAACTTATCACTATGATCATCGTATAGCCTTCTAAACATATGGTTCTAGAACTTATGTATAAATTATAGGGGCGGAGGACTAAAATTTTTTTCACGGCCGTAATCTTCTTGGTTAGAATCAGGTGAGACGTTAGAAACTTTTACGGGTGGGCTGTAAATTCCATCACAGCCATAAGCTGAAATTACAGGTGTGGTATCATTTTTTTCATGGCCATAATCTTCTTGGTCATAATCGAGTAGGGCGTCTAAAAGTTTCATAGGCAATGCATAATTTTTGTCATGGTCGTAATATGAAATTATAGGCGGGGTGTAATTTTTTTCACGGCTGTAGTCTTATTGGTCAAAATCAAGTGGCACGTCCAAAACTTTCATAGGTAGGATGTAATTTTTTTCACGACTATAATTTTTCCAGTCATCTCCTCAGATTGCATCGAGGTCTTCACGACTTGGCTATAATTTCAGTCATAACCATAATCTAACATCGCCGAGGTCTTCATGACTTTAGTGTGGATGGATAGTGGGCTGATGGCTCCCATGTAGCGACCCGGTGGTTGACTTGAGTGTTGGGATCGACGGATTATTACCTTGTTGGGCTCCTTTGGGTCCTCCTTGGATGGATAAACATGGTAAGGAAGGTTGTGCACGTCAAAACGGCATCGCCGAAGCAAAACGGAGTCTTTAGGGGCATTCACGGCCTAGCCGTGATGCTATTCACTACTGTGATAAGGTCTGTCAGAGTCTGCCGAGGTGATCACAGCCTGGCCGTGATGATCTTCATAGCCGTGATCAAGTGCTCTGAAATCTGTCGATGTGTTCACTGCCTAGCCGTGATGGTGTTCACGGCCGTGACTGTGTTCGCATCAAGAATCACTGATTTTTCTATTTTTCGCCTAGGTGATCACGACCTGCCCGTGATCATGTTAACGGTCGTGATTAGGGTCGTAGAATTCCACTGAGCTATTCATGGCCTGCCCGTGATGGCACGCACGGCTGTGCTTATAACCTCCATTCTTCGTCGAGGCCATCACGCCCGTGATGGGCTTCACGGCCTGCCCGTGTTCAGCTCGCAGAAAATTGTGGGGGCCTGTTTTCTCACCCGATTTGTCCCCTTCTTTAGTGCTAGCTTCCCCTGCATCAACTCCCCCCTGTATGAAGAGTTCTCCTCCGGAGAACTAGGGGGAAGAGGCTCGTTGGTGTCCAATGGATCCACAAAAGGACCGTGATGGAGGCAGTAGCCCTGCTCTGAGGAGATCTGCTCGGACTCGTAGGGTACCTAATCGATATGGGTTCCCTTAGAGTCCCCTCTCTTGCATTGCATTTTAGGGTAATTTGTTTTTTCAATAAAACCATGCATCATGTAGTCATTTATGGCAAGTCCACTTGTAGTAGGTAGTGCATTGTAATTCATAAAACTTTATGTACTCTTGCATCATAGTAGAGTAGTGCATGCATGCATTCGGATCATCTTGGCAGGTCATTCAAGTAAGAAGTAGCTCAAGTTCCAGCTCAATGTCACTCAAGGTCCACTCACCAAGCTCAGCTCCAGAAAAAGGAAGGAAGACTTCAAAGTCCAAGTTCACTTCAAAGCCATGCTATAACTCACTTGCCATACTTGTTGGGCGCCTCTCCAATAGAGCCATCAGCCACCTCATCATCCAATCAAGAAGATATGCGCCAACCTCTAGTCCAAGCAAGGAAGGGATTCAAAACCCTCACTCATCAAGATCCAAAATCAAAGGAATTATCCATCAAGATCCACAATCAAAGGAGGGCATTTATGAAGACATTTATGATAAATTGCCATCTCTTGTTGCCGCCCAAGCTCTCATGGAAAGGATTCAAATTTCGAATCTCTTATCCATGCGCCAACAAACATTTCACCAAAGGATAGGAAGACACTCTCATCGCCCACCAAAACATTTAATGAGTTGCCAAGAGAAGATCACCAAAGAAGGAAGCTCTTAAAGAGGATTTGCGCCAACATCCTCTTGATTTTGAAATTCAAATTCCATCCATCTTTGTAATAGGCGCATGGAAGCTAATGACTATCCTACCCTAGTCCCATCTCGCCTATAAAAGCATAGTCTCCCCCCTTGTATTTCGATTACCTCTGGATGAAATAATATTGTCTATTAGTTGCCTAGGTTAATTGCTAGTGTTAGTGATCAAGTTCTTCTTAGCCGAGCTCTTTTCCCCCCTTTCTTCAAGCTCTTCCACCGAAACCCTAAGAAGCTCCCCTCTTTGTTTGTGTGCGCAATCACAAGGAGGACTTCTTTCACCCTCGGTTTGGAGTAAGAAGGAGGACATCTTCGGCATCAAGGATTCTTCCTCCCATTCGGCTAAGTCTTCTCTCTTAACCTCTTCGTTTAACTCTGAGAACTTTTCTCTACACTGATTCTTGATTACATAACTTGTAGCTTGCGCTCGGAGTGGGTCTAGGAGGGGCGCTCCCCCTTCCTTCTCTTCCCCATCTCTCTTTAGTTAACCTAGGATTAGCAAGGGAATTTGTGAGGCTTAACCTCACCCCTTGATTTGCTTCTGTATTAAAATCCGTGACTTGTATGGAATTTCTATGATTGTTTGTAAGCTCCACCCTACACCTTCCATCAGAGTTGGACCGGTGAAGATCGGGAAGCACAGCCCTTCAATTCTCAAGGGCTGCACTGTAAGTTTATTTTCCAGCATTTACTGCTTTCTAGTGTAACCTTTATTTACTGTTCTTAGTTTAAACTCGGATTTTCCTATATTTTAAAATACAAAAAAATTAGTTTCCCAACCTCGTTAGCATAACTTCGGTTTTCTCTTATTATTAAGCTATTTATTCAAACCAGTTTTCAAAATCGTTGTTTGAATGTTTTAGACCCCCCGTCCTACATCAGCTTGGTATCAGAGCTTAGGCTCCTAGTTTAGATTTTTAAAAGCCTCAAAACTTTATTTTCTAACTCCTAGGCGATCTTTGGAAATAGGTTGTTTGCAAGAATTTGGATCCATAACAGACTACATATCTATCTATCACTTTGCCCTATTTTTGAAACCTATAATTTTCAAAACACCCATGCAAACTCGGTCTAAAACCCAACAACAAGAACAAAATCCCACCATGGATCATACTGCCATGAATGAGAAGTTTGAGTTCTTAACTGAGCAAATAGGGACCCTTACCCGAAGCCTTAACCAACTTACCACTGAGTTCCATGATTTTAGGGAAAGGTCTTCTAATCATGCTAGTGAACCACCTACCCCTCATCATGTAGACACTCAACAACCACCTGCGTGGAACGGGCATCAAACCCCAACCCGTGCAGGCGCCCAACCTATGTGGAATGGATACCCTAATCCACACCATATAGGGACCCATCATCAACCAACTATGTGGAATGGACCTCCCATTCAAACCCCACCTCAACCCAGATTTAGGGAGGATGAAGTGCACCGCGCTATCAAACTCAATCCCCCAACCTTCAATGGCTCTTTAGAACCCCGAGACTTCTTGGATTGGACAACCAAGCTCGAACAATATTTCGAGTGGAGCATGATCCCTGAGCACAGCAAGGTCCGACTTGCAAAGTGCCTTCTTGAGGGAAATGCTAGGTTGTATTGGACGAATATAGAGAACAACCAAGAGAGACTCAACCTACCCCCCATAGAAACTTGGCTAGAAATGCGCCAACAACTTAAACTGAAATATGTCCCTTCATACTTTCAGAGTAAGTTGTTTGACCAAGCCTCTAGCTTAACCCAAGGATCTATGACCGTTGACCAATACACTGCTAGCTTTGAGGAATTCCTCCTTAGGGGAAACCCAGGAGAAAACCCTCTATTCACTCTTAGCAGGTATAAAAATGGTCTCCGATCTGAGATTAGAAAGGGCCTTACCTACTACCAGATAGACTCCATAGAGGTTGCCCATCTTAGAGCCAAGGAGATTGAACAAGAACTTAAGGTTGCCTTTAGGAAAGAGTTTAGTGCTGTTGGGGTATGCCCTTAAGGCTAATGTTTGAAGCCTATGGGAGTGTAACAAGTATCATGTAATAAACTCATATGTTTATAAAGGCATGGTTGTTATTCAGTTAGCTACATTGTCTGCTGCAATATATGTTCTTCTGAATAATGTCTCAAAGCTGTTCAGCTGGGCTGACATGCTATTATGTCCTTGGTCGATGTATCTTGGTGAACATGAGACAGCCTTGATATGGTTAAGACTAATATGTGTTCTAATCTTATAGGATGCTTCGAGCATGGAATAAGATGTAGACTCATGGGTACATGGGATGTACTGGACAGACCCTACTAGGATGTTCAATTGTTTGTCACAATGTGAATATTCCTTGATTGCGACAAGTGGCACATTTCCTCTGACTTGAGATCACTTGTGTTTTCTAAATGATGATTGTCATTGTTTTGAGGTAGTTCAATATCATTTGAAACATAATGATTATAGACTATCTTGGATGATGAGCTTGAGTCAGGTTAGGACACTAGTGATAGACATAGGATTGCCGTCTCCTTGTTTAAGGAGTGTGATGTTCTATAAGGGCCCCCCTGGATGAGATGATTGAGAGAGTGTATGGCCATACCCAGGTGACAGTGTTCATCTGATCTAATCATGCTCATCATATTGGAGTTACAAGCTTGACAGGCTTGTCCAATAAGAACATCAAGTGGCAAAGGAAGTATGCATGCCTAGTGAATTGGATTCACACTTGTGCTGTGGTTTGGGTGAAGTCTTGGAAGACTCTTTCCTTTATATCGGGAGACAGTGATGTGTTGCTAGATACCCCTCACTGATCGTGATAACGTGAGTTATCGTTACCGACATTTAAAGGAAACCCTTAGGGTCGCACAATTTGATGATATGGCTTCTTTAAGTCAGATCGTGTGGACTGAATTGTTTAGTTCAGTTTAAAGGGGTGTTAAACTCTGATTGAGAGTGAGATCTGGTCTGATCATGTTTGATTGATTAGGGCTTTAGATCGGTAAGCTTCGATCGAGAGTTATGATGCTAGATCAGTGAGATCTAGAGCATCGAGAGATCAACGGTGATCTTGAACCTTGTGGTTCAATAAGATCGACCATTGCTTGGGCCGATTTGGTCTTGAACCAAAGTCACTTGAACCGGCTCATGTTATGAGCGCTTGGTTCAAAGGTTCGAATGGGAGAAGAGGGTTGCGGTTCACTTCATGTGAACGCATAACCGAAGTGAGTAATGGGTTACTATTTTTGGATAGCAACGCCCACGTTGATTACAACGTGTTTACTCCCTTGTCGATCATCAACTTCGGACGACATCTCCTCCCTTCTCGTGTGACAAAAGTCTTGACGAGTGTAGAGGAACTTCTTCTTCGCCAAGCCCAAGGATCTCATCTCCTCCATGCGCAAAGGACCCTTGAAGCTTTGCTAGCACAAAGACGACAAGGAGAGGCCATTCTTCATCGTGTGTGCGTCGACTAGGGAGAAGACCCCTTTCGGTTTTTGCTTCCAACACTTCATCCATAGATGGCGATGGTATGAATCTTATTGGCATTTTGCAATCGATTTTTCATAGTTGATCATATATCATGCTAATGATCCCTAAAACCCTTATTTCCGCTGCGTTGAAACACATGCACCCATTAGGGTTTTTCGCTCCCCCTTGAAGGGGACCCCTGCAATTGGTATCAGAGCAGGCTAAATCGCATGATAATATGTTTGCTATGATTTGTGATCCTTGTATGCGCCATCTTGCTAGATCTAGAATACATGCGAACCTTTACTTGTAGTTGACGCATGTTGTAAGGTTGCGCATGATGTAAGTTTATGTGTTACGCATGTATGATGCCTTGGCACTTGTTATAGAGTTTTTATCAAAAACTTATATCTCTTGCGCGTATCACCTTAGATCTAAGCCGCCTACTGTAAACCCTTAGACGGGTTATTAGGGTTGAAGTCACCCCTAGGTTAGATCCAGAATGTCTGATCAGACTATCTGACAGCTTGAATGGGTCGACCAGTTAGCACCTCGGCGCAAGCCTATGGTGGCTATAGGTCGACTGCAGACAGGTGTGTAGCGATGTCTGATTGAGACGACTAATGAACGCACCTGAGTTAGGCCCGGGGTCACGCCCGCTTGCCAGACCTCTGTGTGGTCGTTCAGCCCTGGCGCATGCATGGTTGACCTTATGGTCAACTCAAGTCAGTTAGGACTTGGTGCATGCAAGGGTAGTGGATCTGACTAGGTTGGTTGAGTGGATCCCTAGTAATGGACCGTTGTAAGGTTGTAGGGGAAATAAGGAAAAATTAAAATTGATCCCAAGGGGTTTTCGAAAAATTTTAATTTTTATGTATGGATCACATGATTCTTGATTGATGCATATGTTTGTCTATTTAGTCTTATGTGGGCTGCCCGTTATTAATGTGTGCTGTGCTGGGGCCTGCGAGCCTGGGATTAATTGTTGTAAATTAATTTTATTTTTGTGATCTGCGAATCACAATTTTGATTAATTTATAATGTGAAAGTGACCTGCGTGTCACTCTTGTCTAGATAGTTAAATTGTAATTTAATTAGACAAGAGCACAATGCACACTTGGCAGAAGAGCATGCAGCAGTGGCTGGACCAGGTGGAAGATCTAGGGTTCGAACCTAGGACCTGGCGCAAATTCCTGGTGGGCGCACCAGTGCTGCAAACGGCGCTAGGGCCCTGCTTGGGCCAGATGAGCAGCAAAAGACCCATGAAGAGCAAGTGTAGACTTAAGCTAGGTTAAGGTCTCACTAGGGCTATGGGCTTTTACCACATAAGATACATGCTTTCTTTTATTTGTTAATATTAGAATTGCATGATTAAATTTATCTTCTGCTATCACCATAGGGATTGTATGATAGAAAAAGAAGATAAAAGACCGTTAAAATCCAACGCTAAAAATATCAAGCTCGAATGCCTTCTGACGCGAAACCTCACTGTTCTGATTATCGTTGGAGCCGTGTTGTACCCACTCAGTGGGCACGTCCATCTATCTTCAGACGGTGTGGGATTACACCTGTGTGTTACAGAGCAGGGATTTATCCCTTCTCGTTGCTCAGCATAGCACATGGTGGTCCAGGGAGTAGGTTGGGTCAGCTTGACCGTGTAGTCTACATATGTGGCGCATATGGTAGCACATGGAGGCAGCCATCTGTGGGGTCAGAGATTGTGTTGTACCAACTCAGTTGGCACAGTCTGCTGGATTGCCCAGATGAAGGGGAATCGCACGGATTGGCGATTGGCTGGGTTAGCCTACCAGAAACTAGTGCTTGTACTCTCTGTGCATCTTATCTCGCCTGAGCGGGACGCGGAGACCAAGTATGAAATCTGGATCCCATCTCACTAAAAGAGTTCTACTCTTTCGGGCTGTTTTGCTGGATTTTTCACGCCTGATAAAATAGTGAGAAAAAGAATCTTTCTTAAGTCCTGATTGATTCTTATACATTGATACTGACCTTGCTGTTCTTGCATTGTTGTAGATACCTGCAGCAACGAACACCATGAACTTCAATGTGCGATCCCTACTGGAAAGGGAGAAGTTTGCTGGGCCAAACTTCTCTGACTGGTTTGGACACCTTAAGATTATTCTTAAGGCAGAGAGGAAACTGTATGTCCTCGAGACGGCGATACCGCCGCAGCCCGCTCCGAACGCCGCAAGGGCGGTTCGGGAAGCCTATGAAAAGCACGTCAATGATAGCATTGATGTCGCTTGCCTGATGCTAGCGTCTATGACGCCACCGCTGCAGCGTCAGCATGAGGATATGTCGGCTATACAGATTATAGCGAACCTCAAGATGCTGTATGCTGCACAGGCGAGGACTGAACGCTATAATTTGACGAAGCTCTTCTTTCAGAGCAAACTGGCTGAAGGGAGCCCAGTGGGAGCTCACGTGCTCAAGATGATTGGGCACAAGGAGGCTCTAGAGAAACTGGGGCATACCATCAACCAGGAGCTTGCTGTGGACATTATTCTGCAGTCTCTCCCGCCTTCATTCGACGCGTTCATTATTAATTTTAATATGAACAAAATCGATTGTACTCCGGCAGAGCTGCTGAATATGCTCTTGACCACTGAGGAGACTCTGAAGGGTAAGCCTTCAACCTCTGTCTTAATGGTTCCTTCAAGGAACAAGAAGAAGGGGAAGAAGGGCAAGGCCCCTGTCAAGAATTACAGCAAGGCTCTGAAGCAGAAGGTCAAGCGGTCTAAGGAATACAGGTGTTTCCACTGTGGCCAGCTGGGTCACTGGAAAAAGGACTGTAAAGCGCTCCAAGGAGACAAGAGGGGAAGCTTTGCTTCTGGCTCAGGTATATTCGTGACTGAAGTCATGTTTTCTTCTTCTATATCATGGGTGTTGGACACTGCATGTGGAGTTCACATTTGTTCAAATGTGCAGGAACTCAAGAGAAGAAGGCAGGTGGGACAGCATGAGGTGGACCTACGCGTTGGAAACGGGGCACGGGTTGCTGCTGTTGCTGTAGGAGACTACTTCATTTCTTTACCATCTGGAATTGTATTAGAACTAAACAGTTGTTACTTTGTTCCCAGTATAACTAAAAATATTATCTCCATTCCTGCTCTTGTCAGGAAGGGATTTTCCTTTGAATGCAATATTTCAAAGTGTGTTTTGTCTTTAGATAATATTGTTTATGCAACTGGTTCAATTAGCAATGGGTTATACATGTTGGACATGGAATGTTCTATACAGAACGTTGATATCAAGAAAGCCAAGTATGCTGATGACAGCACCTTGCTATGGCATAGTCGTTTAGGCCATATTAACGAGAAACGCATTAAGCGGTTGCATCATCATGGACTGCTGGGATCATTCTCCTACAAGGAGATTGATACATGCAAGGCTTGTTCAATGGGTAAAATGACGAAGTCACCTTTTCCTCACAAAGGTCAAAGGGCTTCAGGTTTACTTGACCTTATACACAGTGATGTGTGTGGGCCATTTAGTAAACATGCCAGAGGTGGCTATCAGTACTTCATTACCTTTACTGATGATTTCAGTAGATATGGTTATGTCTATCTGATGAGACATAAAAGTGAATCTTTTGACAAGTTCAAAGAGTTCAAAAATGAAGTACAAAATCAGCTAGGCCGTAATATCAAGGCACTTCGCTCAGATCGAGGTGGTGAATACCTAAGTCATGCATTTACTGACTATCTAAAAGAGTGTGGCATTATCTCACAGCTCACTCCACCAGGAACACCGCAATGGAATGGTGTGTCCGAGAGGAGAAATAGAACGTTACTAGATATGGTTCGTTCTATGATGAGTCAGGCTACTCTTCCATACTCCTTTTGGGGTTTTGCACTGGAAACAGCTGCAAAGGTACTAAACCGGGTGCCATCCAAGGCAGTTTCAAAGACGCCATATGAGTTATGGTATGGGAAACAGCCAAGCTTGACATTTATCAGGATCTGGGGTTGCGAAGCTTATGTCAAAAAGCTCGCCTCTGGGAAACTAGAGAGCAGATCTGAGAAATGTATCTTTGTCGGTTACCCTAAGGAAACTAAGGGTTATTATTTCTTCGATCCCAAGGAGAACAAGGTTTTTGTTGCTCGTACGGCCATATTTCTTGAGAAGGAGTTTCTTCTACAAGAGGCCAGTGGGAGAGAAATAAAACTGGATGAGAATCCAGAGAAAGGACAAAGTGCTCAAGCAGAGTTGGATGAGCCTGAGCCGGTAGAACAGGTTATTGAACAACCTGAGGCTCAGATATCACGGGAACCGCGAAGATCGGGTAGGATCCGTCGACAGCCTGAGCGCTATGACGGAGTCTACATCATTGACTATGATGAACCCCTCACTTATGCGGATGCGGTCAGTGGACCGGAGTCAGCGAGATGGCTTGAAGCTATGCACGCCGAGATGGACTCCATGTCAGATAACCAAGTCTGGGATTTGGTTGATCCGCCTCCGGGAGTAATCCCTATAGGCTGTAAATGGATCTTCAAGAAGAAGATTGACATGGATGGTAACGTTGTTACCTATAAAGGCAGGCTAGTTGCGAAAGGTTTCAAACAAATCTACGGGATAGATTATGATGAAACTTTCTCACCTGTAGCCATGTTTAAGTCTATTCGGATTCTTTTTGCGATAGCTGCATATTACGATTATGAGATCTGGCAGATGGATGTGAAAACAGCTTTCCTTAATGGAAATCTGGATGAGGATGTGTATATGACACAACCTGAAGGTTTCACTAATCCAGCAGATCGTCATAAAATATGCAAGTTAAAGAAGTCCATTTATGGACTTAAACAAGCATCGAGAAGCTGGAATATTCGTTTTGATGAATCAGTTACTGAATTTGGTTTCATCAAGAACGAGGATGACCCGTGTGTATATAAGAGGTTTAGTGGGAGCGTGATTACTTTCCTAGTCCTCTACGTCGATGACATCTTGATCATTGGAAATGACATTCCTGAAATGCATG
Organism: Costus lasius; assembly: GCA_027563935.2. Lineage (NCBI taxonomy): Eukaryota > Viridiplantae > Streptophyta > Magnoliopsida > Zingiberales > Costaceae > Costus > Costus lasius. The sequence goes on along the minus strand of CM050454.1, from coordinate 53,947,913 downwards.
CTGTTAAGGCATGGCTGAGGAAATGTTTCCAGATGAAAGATCTAGGAGAAGCAGCCTATGTGTTAGGTGTGAAGATCTACAGGGATAGATCTAAGAGGCTTCTCGGGCTGTGCCAGAGTACTTACATCGATAAAGTCCTGGAAAGATTTCATTTAGAGAATTCTAAACGAGGATATCTTCCAGTCAGACATGGTCTGAGTCTTTCGAAGAGTCAGTGTCCACAAACACAGACTGAGAAAGATGAAATGGACAATACGCCTTATGCTTCGGCTATTGGATCCATTATGTATGCGATGTTGTGTACTCGCCCAGACGTCGCTTACGGATTAAGCGTGACCAGTCGTTACCAGAGTAATCCAGGTATGGCGCACTGGATTGTAGTCAAGAACATCTTAAAATATCTGCGGAGGACCAAAGATATGTTCTTGATATATGGTGGTCAGGAAGAACTCAGTATTGAAGGATATACTGACGCTTCGTTCCAGTCTGACCAGGATGATTTCCGATCGCAATCAGGCTATGTTTTTAGCTTGAATGGTGGAGCAGTGGTGTGGAAGAGTTTCAAACAGTCAACTGTTGCTGATTCCACAACAGAAGCCGAGTATGTTGCAGCCTCGGAAGCATCCAAGGAGGCAGTGTGGATTCGTAAGTTCGTGAAAGAACTTGGTGTCGTTCCTTCGAGTGCAGATCCTTTGGTTATCTTCTGTGATAACACTGGAGCAATTGCACAAGCAAAGGAACCACGGTCGCACCAGAAGTCCAAGCACATACTGAGACGGTTTCATTTGATCAGGGAGATCATTGATCGTGGCGAGATCAAAGTATGCAAGGTTCATACAGATGACAATCTGGCAGACCCGCTTACCAAGCCTCTGGCGCAGCAGAAGCATGAGAAGCACTGTAATAATATGGGTTTGAGATTCCTCAACCATTAGATTAAGTGCAAGTGGGAGATTGTTGGGGTATGCCCTTAAGGCTAATGTTTGAAGCCTATGGGAGTGTAACAAGTATCATGTAATAAACTCATATGTTTATAAAGGCATGGTTGTTATTCAGTTAGCTACATTGTCTGCTGCAATATATGTTCTTCTGAATAATGTCTCAAAGCTGTTCAGCTGGGCTGACATGCTATTATGTCCTTGGTCGATGTATCTTGGTGAACATGAGACAGCCTTGATATGGTTAAGACTAATATGTGTTCTAATCTTATAGGATGCTTCGAGCATGGAATAAGATGTAGACTCATGGGTACATGGGATGTACTGGACAGACCCTACTAGGATGTTCAATTGTTTGTCACAATGTGAATATTCCTTGATTGCGACAAGTGGCACATTTCCTCTGACTTGAGATCACTTGTGTTTTCTAAATGATGATTGTCATTGTTTTGAGGTAGTTCAATATCATTTGAAACATAATGATTATAGACTATCTTGGATGATGAGCTTGAGTCAGGTTAGGACACTAGTGATAGACATAGGATTGCCGTCTCCTTGTTTAAGGAGTGTGATGTTCTATAAGGGCCCCCCTGGATGAGATGATTGAGAGAGTGTATGGCCATACCCAGGTGACAGTGTTCATCTGATCTAATCATGCTCATCATATTGGAGTTACAAGCTTGACAGGCTTGTCCAATAAGAACATCAAGTGGCAAAGGAAGTATGCATGCCTAGTGAATTGGATTCACACTTGTGCTGTGGTTTGGGTGAAGTCTTGGAAGACTCTTTCCTTTATATCGGGAGACAGTGATGTGTTGCTAGATACCCCTCACTGATCGTGATAACGTGAGTTATCGTTACCGACATTTAAAGGAAACCCTTAGGGTCGCACAATTTGATGATATGGCTTCTTTAAGTCAGATCGTGTGGACTGAATTGTTTAGTTCAGTTTAAAGGGGTGTTAAACTCTGATTGAGAGTGAGATCTGGTCTGATCATGTTTGATTGATTAGGGCTTTAGATCGGTAAGCTTCGATCGAGAGTTATGATGCTAGATCAGTGAGATCTAGAGCATCGAGAGATCAACGGTGATCTTGAACCTTGTGGTTCAATAAGATCGACCATTGCTTGGGCCGATTTGGTCTTGAACCAAAGTCACTTGAACCGGCTCATGTTATGAGCGCTTGGTTCAAAGGTTCGAATGGGAGAAGAGGGTTGCGGTTCACTTCATGTGAACGCATAACCGAAGTGAGTAATGGGTTACTATTTTTGGATAGCAACGCCCACGTTGATTACAACGTGTTTACTCCCTTGTCGATCATCAACTTCGGACGACATCTCCTCCCTTCTCGTGTGACAAAAGTCTTGACGAGTGTAGAGGAACTTCTTCTTCGCCAAGCCCAAGGATCTCATCTCCTCCATGCGCAAAGGACCCTTGAAGCTTTGCTAGCACAAAGACGACAAGGAGAGGCCATTCTTCATCGTGTGTGCGTCGACTAGGGAGAAGACCCCTTTCGGTTTTTGCTTCCAACACTTCATCCATAGATGGCGATGGTATGAATCTTATTGGCATTTTGCAATCGATTTTTCATAGTTGATCATATATCATGCTAATGATCCCTAAAACCCTTATTTCCGCTGCGTTGAAACACATGCGCCCATTAGGGTTTTTCGCTCCCCCTTGAAGGGGACCCCTGCAAGTGCCTCTAGACCAAGTCCTAGACCAACCCAACCTCAAAGCTCTCCTAGACCAACCCAACCTCAAAGCTCTAGTACCTATAAAACCAAGCCCTCTAGTTATCCAGAACCATCTAGGGTCAAATGCCATGGGTGTCAACAATATGGACACTATATGAAAGACTGTCCCAAATGGGTCTTATACCTAGGTGAGGAAAACCAAACCCCTAGACTTGAAGATATTAATGACCCAGATTTTGACTGCCAAATCCTAGAAGACAATGAATATGATAGTAGTGAGGAACCTGCCCAAAACACCTTAGGAGTTGTTAGGTGTACCCTGATCAAACCCTCACCCACGGATGATTGGCGAAGAACTAGTATCTTCCATACTTACACGAAATGCAATGGATACATGTGCAAAGTAGTGATAGATGGGGGCAGTAGTCTCAACGCTGTCTCCCACTCTACTGTCACCAAGTTTAAGCTTAAGATGGAAGCTCACCCAACCCCTTATAACATTTCTTGGGTCAACCAGTCTAGTGTGCCAGTAACCCATAGGAGTCTAGTACCTTTACAGTTTGGTACCTATGATGGACAAATTTGGTGCGACGTCATCACCATGGATGTCGCTCAAGTCCTTCTAGGCAGACCCTGGCTATATGACATGGATGTAGTCCACTACGGTCGGACTAATACCTATGTCTTTAGTCACTCAGGTCAAAAGATCAAATTGAAACCATCTATGCCTAGAGAGCTTAAAGCCTCAACCAATAAGGGAAAAATAGAGGAAACCAAAATCACACAACCAACACTTCAGCTCATGAGACCTAAGGATTATAGGCCTGATCAACCTTTGTTCACCTTAGTCCTCAAGGAAGTCAACCAAGAGGAAGAGAGTAAGCCACCCCCTGAAGTAGAAACCCTCTTAGAACAATATAGTGAGCTTACCCCTGAAGAATTACCCACAGGACTTCCACCTCTTAGGGACATCCAGCATGCAATAGATCTTGTCCCTAGTTCAACCCTTCCCAATCTACCCCACTATAGGATGAATCCCACCGAGCATCAAGAACTTAAGAGACAAGTAGATGACTTATTAGAGAAAGGACATATCAGAGAAAGTCTGAGCCCTTGCGCCGTACCTGCTCTGCTCACCCCTAAAAAGGATGGCAGCTGGCGCATGTGTATAGACTATAGTGTTGGGGTATGCCCTTAAGGCTAATGTTTGAGGCCTTGGGATTATTTTAGTATCATGTATAAACTTTATGTTTATAAAGGCAATGGTTGTTATTCAGGTTGTTACAGTATCTGCTACAATATGTATACTTCTGAATAATGTCTCAATGCTGTTCAGCTTGGCTGACATGCAGTTTTGTCCTTAGTCGAGATATCTTGGTGAACATGAGACAGCCTTGATATGATTGAGACTAATATGTGTTCTAATCTTATAGGATGCTTCGAGCATGGAATAAGATGTAGACTCATGGGTACATTGGATGTACTGGACAGACCCTACTTAGGATATTCAATTGCTTGTCACAATGTGAATAATCCTTATATGCAAACAAGTGGCATATTTCCTCTGACTTGAGATCACTTCTGTTTCTAAATGATGATTGGCATTGTTTTGAGGTAGTTCAATATCATTTGAAACATAATGGTTATAGACTATATTGGATAATGAACATGAGTCATGTTAGGGCACTAGTGATAGATATAGGATTGCCGTCTCCTTGATTGGAGTGTGATGTTCTATAGGGGCCCCCTGGATGAGATGATTGAGAAAGTGTATGGCCATACCCAGATGACTATGTTTCATCTGATCTAATCATTCTCATCATATTAGAATTACAGGCTTGACACGCTTGTCCAATAAGAACATCCAGTGGCAAAGGAAACACATATGTCAAGTGACTTGGGTTCACACTTGTGCTGTGGTTTGGGTGTAGTCTTGGAAGACTCTTTCCTTTATATCGGGAGACAGTGATGTGTTGCTAGATACCCCTCACTGATCGTGATAACGTGAGTTATTGTTACCGACATTTAAAGGAAACCCTTAGGGTCGCACAATTTGATGATATGGCTTACTTATGTCAGATCGTGTGGACTGAATTGTTTTAGTTCAGTTTAATGGGATTTAAACTCTGATTGTAAGTGAGATCTGGTCTGATCATGTTTTATTGATTAGGGCTTGAGATCGGTAAGCTTCGATCGAGAGATTGGATGCTAGATCGGTGAGATCAAGAGCATCAAGAGATGAATGGTCAGATCTTAAGCCTTTTGGTTTAATGTGATCTGGATCAAGGCTTGGCTTAATTTGGTCCTTGAACCAAATGAAATGAACCGGCTCATCAAGTGAGCGCATGGTTCAAGGGTAGAGGAAATTGCGATCGTTCACTTGGTGTGAACACATGATCGCATGTGGTGGCTTGCTATTTTTAGAAGCCATGATCTCAAAATGAGACCACGCCTCACGTTCGAAGAGCTCTCCCTATTCTCGCCTCTCGCCCCCTTTTGCTCACGACGACTCACTCACTCGTGTGTGAGGGTTGATGACAAGAGAAGGATTCGACCAAGCAAAAGAGATCATCTCTTCTCCCTTCACGCGATCAGGAGACCTTGGAGCCTTGCTAGCACAAGGATCGACAAGGAGTAGGCGATCACCCATCTTGTGTGCGCACGCTTTGGAGGAGAGCCGCATCGTTCTCTGCTTCCAAGTCGCCATCCAAGAAATGGCAATGGTATGATCCTTGTGTCAAATCTTTATGTTAATCTATGTTCATACATGCGATCCTAGAAATCCTATGATTCCGCCCATGCAAGTTTTATTATATATGCATGTTTAGGGTTTCGCCCCCTTAGGGGAACCTTCAATTGGTATCAGAGCCATGGTTTCCTTGTATGATACATACGATTGCTTGTTTTAGTGATCCTTGTTTGCGCATATGATTAGATCTAAAGAGCATGCAAAAATTTCATGTATGTTTTACATTGGCGCTTGCATGCAAGTTGGCGCTTGTTGTAGTTTTCTCAAAACATGACTTGCGCGCCCCTCACTAGATCTAAGCGCCTGCTGTAAAAACTTAGACGGGTTATTAGGGTTGAAGTCATCGTCCAGTCTAGACCCGACAGTCTGATCAGACCATCTGACAGCCTAGATGGGTCGACCAGATGGCACCTATGCGCAGGCATGAGGTGGCTATAGGTCGACTACAGAAAAGCGTGTAGCGATGTCTGATTGAGACAACCAGATGAACGCCCATGATTAAGGCCCGGGGTCACACCCGCTTGCCTAAACTCATGAGGGATGTTCAGCCCTTCACGCATGCATTGTTGACCATGAGGTCGACTCAAGTCGGTTATGACTTGGTGCATGCAAGGGCAGTGGGTCTGACTAGGTCTGATGAGTGGATCCCTATTAATGGACCGTTGTAAGGAAGTAGGGCACATAAGGAAATAAAATGAAGCCAATGGGTTTTTCAAAAATTTTATTTTCTTGGATGGATCACTTGATGTTTGAATAACATGAGGAATGATTGTTTATTTAATCTTATGTGGGCTGCCCTATTTAATGTGTGCTGTGCTGAGGCCTGCGTGCCTGGATTATTATGTGTAAATTATTATTGTGATCAGCGCATCACATTTTAATTAATTTATAAAGTGTAATTGACCTGCGTGTCAATCATGTCTAGATAGATTAAATTGTATTTTAATCAGACATGAGCACAGAGCACACTTGGCAGAGGCGCATGCAGCAAGTGGCTTCACCAGTGGGAGGTCTAGGGTTCGACTCTAGAACAGGCGCATTTTACCTGGTGGGCGCACCTGAGCTACAGTGGGCGCTTCGGCCCGGGTTGGGCCAGAGGAAATGCAAAAGACCCAAGAAGAGCTCAAGTGAAGACTTAAGTTAATTAAGGTCTTACTTAGGCTTAATGGGCTTTTACCACATAAGATCATCATGCTTTTAATTTACTATTTCTGTAATGTAGTAACTGCATGATTTATTCTTCTGCTATCACCATAGGATTTGAATGATAGTAAGAAGATAAAAGGACCGTTAAAATCCAACGTTAAATATCAAGCACGATAGCCTTCTGATGCGAAACCTCACTGTTCTGACTATCGTTGGGGCCGTATTGTACCCACTCAGTGGGCACGCCCATCTATCTTCAGACGGTGTGTGATTACACCTGCGTGTTACAGAGAAGGGATTTATCGCTTCTCGTTGCTCAGCATAGCACGTGGTGGTCCAGGGAGTAGGTCGGGTCAGCTTGACCATGTAGCCTACATATTGAGCATATGGTAGTGTTGGGGTATGCCCTTAAGGCTAATGTTTGAGGCCTTGGGATTGTATCAGTATCATGTAATAAACTTTTATGTTTATAAAGGCATGGTTGTTATTCAGTTTGTTACATTGTCTGCTGCAATAAGTGTACTTCTGAATAATGTCTCAAAGCTGTTCAGCTAGGCTGACATGCAGTTATGTCCTTAGTCAAGATATCTTGGTGAACATGAGACAGCCTTGATATGATTGAGACTAATATGTGTTCTAATCTTATAGGATGCTTCGAGCATGGAATAAGATGTAGACTCATGGGTACATTGGATGTACTGGACAGACCCTACTAGGATATTCAATTGCTTGTCACAATGTGAATAATCCTTGATTGCAACAAGTGGCACATTTCCTCTGACTTGAGATCACTTGTGTTTCTAAATGATGATTGTCATTGTTTTGAGGTAGTTCAATATCATTTGAAACATAATGGTTATAGACTATCTTGGATGGTGAGCTTGAGTCATGTTAGGGCACTAGTGATAGATATACGATTGTCGTCTCCTTAATTGGAGAGTGATGTTCTAAGGGGCCCCCCTGGATGAGATGATTGAGAAAGTGTATGGCCATACCCAGATGACTATGTTCATCTGATCTAATCATGCTCATCATATTGGAGTTACAGGCTTGACATGCTTGTCCAATAAGAACATCCAGTGGCAAAGGAATTATGCATGCCTGGTGAATTGGATTCACACTTGTGCTGTATTTTGGGTGTAGTCTTGGAAGACTCTTTCCTTTCTATCGGGAGACAGTGATGTGTTGCTAGATACCCCTCACTGATCGTGATGACGTGAGTTATCGTTACCGACATTTAAAGGAAACCCTCAGGGTCGCACAATTTGATGATATGGCTTACTTAAGTCAGATCGTGTGGACTGAATTGTTTGGGTTCAGTTTAAAGGGATTTTAATCTCTGATTGTAAGTGAGATCTGGTCTGATCATGTTTGATTGATTAGGGCTTGAGATCGGTAAGCTTCGATTGAGAGAATGGATGCTAGATCGGTCAGATCAGGAGCATCAAGAGATTGACGGTCAGATCTTAAGCCTTAGGGGTTTATTATAATCTGGACTGATTGCTTGGTTAATTTGGCTATTGAACCAAAGTCAAGTGAACCGGCTCAATGGATGAGCGCATGGTTCAAGGGTGAATTGGATTTGCGATTGGGTAAACCCATGATCGCAACTTGAGAAGTGACTTGCTATTTTTAGATAGCACTTCTTCTAATCGTGGCCATGGCTCACAATAGCCTCTATTCACGCCTCTCCTCTTGGTTCGTCGCTCGCTCTAGTTTTTGACGAGAGAACACAATTTCGTGTGTGAAAAACTGGTGGATGACAAGGAGAAAAGACGCCAAGCAAGAAAGAACTCTCTCTTCCCTTCAAGCGATCAAGACACCTTGGACGATCCTTGCTAGCACAAGGAGCATCAAGGAAGGAGCGCATCTTCATCTTGTGTGCGAGACTTTGGAGAAGAGGCGCTTGCATCTTTTGCTTCCAAGACGCCATCTAGAAATGGCTATGGTATGAATCGTTTTCATTCATGCAGAGTTTTATAAGTTGATCATATCGCATGCAAAGATCGTAGAAACCCCTTTCCGCTGCATCTTAACCTCCATATGCGCCTATAGGGTTTCGCCCCCTTAGTTATAGGGGACCCCTTTCAATTGGTATCAGAGGGAGGTTAATGCATGTTTTTATGATTGCTTAAACGTTTTGTGATCCATGTATGCCATTGTATGCTTAGATCTATAACATGCGAAAATTTACATGTTAAGTTGCTTCCTGTGAAACTTACGTATGTATTTCCTTTGCGCATGTTTGTTGGCGCATTTTAGGTTTTATCCAAAATCTTATATCATGCGCGACTCTCATTAGATCTAAGAGGCGCCTGCTTTAAACCCTTAGACGGGTTATTAGGGTTGAAGTCATCCTCTAGGTTAGATCCAACTGGTCTGATCAGACTATCTGACAGCCTAGATGGGTCGACCAGATAGCACCTGTGCGCAAGCACGAGGTGGCTATAGGTCGACTGCATCAAAGGCGTGTAGCGATGCCTGATTGAGACAACCTATGAACGCACATGAGTTAGGCCCGGGGTCACACCCGCTTGCCAGACCTCATTGTGGTCGTTCAGCCCTTGCGCATGCATGGTTGACCATTAGGTCGACTCAAGTCAGTTAGGACTTGGTGCATGCAAGGGCAGTGGATCTGACTAGGCTGGATGAGTGGATCCCTAGTAATGGACCGTCGTAAGGCAGCAGGGCAAATAGGGAAAAATAAAATTAATCTCAATGGGGTTTTTTCAAAATTTTATTTTTCATGATTGGATCACATGCTGATTGGATACCATATGTATGTTTATTTAATCTTATGTGGGCTGCCCATTTAATGTGTGCTGTGCTGGGGCCTGCGTGCCTGGAATTTTATTGTAAATTAATTCTTATTTTTGTGATCTGCGAATCACAGTTTAATTAATTTATAAAATCTAATTGACCTGCGAGTCAATCTTGTCTAGATAGATTAATTTGTAAATTAGTCAGACACGAGCACAGAGCACACATGGCAGAGGCGCATGCAGCAGTGGCTTGACCAGGTGGGAGGTCCAGGGTTCGACTCTGGGATAGGCGCATTTTCCCTGGTGGGCGCACCTCAGCTGCAAATGGCGCTTGGGCCCTGGTTTGGGCCAGATGAGTAGCAAAAGTCCCATGAAGAAAAACAAGTGAAGACTTAAGTTTGGTTAAGGTTTACTTAGGCTTATTGGGCTTTTACCACATAAGATCAGCATGCTTTCTTTTATTGCTTATATAATTGGAAATGCATGTGTTTATCTTCTGTTATCACCATAGGAATTGCATGATAGCCAAGAAGATAAAAGACCGTTAAAATCCAACGCTAAAATATCAAGCTCGTAAGCCTTCTGACGCGAAACCTCACTGTTCTGACTATCGTTGGAGCCGTGTTGTACCCACTCAGTGGGCACGTCCTTCTATCTTCAGACGGTGCGGGATTACACCTGCGTGTTACAGAGAAGGGATTTATCGCTTCTCGTTGCTCAGCATAGCACGTGGTGGTCCAGGGAGTAGGTCGGGTCAGCTTGACCATGTAGGCTACATATGTGGCGCATATGGTAGCACATGGAGGCAGCCATCTGTGGGGTCAGAGATTGTGTTGTACCAACTCAGTTGGCACAGTCTGCTGGATTGCCTAGATGAAGGGGAATCGCACGGGTTGGCGATTGACTGGGACAGCCTACCAGAGATTAGTGCTTGTACTCTCTGTGCATCTTATCTCGCCTGAGCGGGACACGGAGACCAAGTATGAAATCTGGATCCCATCTCACTAAAAGAGTACTACTCTTTCGGGCTGTTTTGCTGGATTTTTCAGCCAGATAAAATAGTGAGAAAAAGAATCATTCTTAAGTCCTGATTGATTCTTGACATTGATACTGACCTTGCTGTTCTTGCATTGTTGTAGATACCTGCAGCAACGAACACCATGAGCTTCAATGTGCGATCCCTACTGGAAAGGGAGAAGTTTGCTGGGCCGAACTTCTTAGACTGGTACGGACACCTTAAGATTGTTCTTAAGGCAGAGAGGAAACTGTATGTCCTCGAGACGGCTATACCGCCTCAACCCGCTCCGAACGCCGCAAGGGCGGTTCGGGAAGCTTATGAAAAGCACGTCAATGATAGCATTGATGTCGCTTGCCTGATGCTAGCGTCTATGATGCCACCGCTGCAGCGTCAGCATGAGGATATGTCAGCTATAGAGATTATAGCGAACCTCAAGATGCTGTATGCTGCACAGGCGAGGACAGAACGCTATAATTTGACAAAGCTGTTCTTTCAGAGCAAACTGGCTGAAGGGAGCCCAGTGGGAGCTCACGTACTCAAGATGATTGGGCACAAGGAAGCTCTAGAGAAACTAGGGCATACCATCAATCAGGAGCTTGCTGTAGACATTATTCTGCAGTCTCTCCCGCCCTCTTTCGATGCGTTCATCATTTAACTTTAATATGAACAAAATCGATTGTACTCCGGCAGAGCTGCTGAACATGCTCTTGACTACTGAGGAGACTCTGAAGGGAAAGCCTTCGACCTCTGTCTTAATGGTTCCTTCTAGGAACAAGAAGAAGGGGAAGAAGGGCAAGGCCCCTGTCAAGAGTTACAGCAAGGCTCTGAAGCAAAAAGTTAAGTGGTCAAAGGAATACAGATGTTTCCACTGTGGCCAGCTGGGTCACTGGAAAAAGGACCGTAAAGCGCTCCAAGGAGATAAGAGGGGAAGCATCGCTTCTGGCTCAGGTATTTACGTGACGGAAGTCATGGTTTCATCTTCTTCTATTTCATGGGTGTTGGACACTGCATGTGGAGTTCACATTTGTTCAAATGTGCAGGAACTCAAGAGAAGAAGGCAGGTGGGACAGCATGAGGTGGACCTAAACGTTGGAAACGGGGCACAGGTTGCTGCTATTGCTGTAGGAGACTATTTCATCTCTTTGCCATCTGGAATTGTATTAGAATTGGACAATTGTTATTTTGTTCCCAGCATTACTAAAAATATTATCTCCATTCCTGCTCTTGTCAGGAAGGGATTTTCCTTTGAATGCAATATTTCAAAGTGTGTTCTTTCTTTGGATAATATTGTTTATGCTACTGGTTCAATTAACAATGGGTTATTCATATTGGACATGGAATGTTCTATACAAAACATTGATGTTAAGAAAGCCAAATATGCTGATGACAGCACCTTGCTATGGCATAGTCGTTTACGCCATATTAACAAGAAACGCATTAAGCGGTTGCATGATCATGGACTGCTGGGATCATTCTCCTATGAGGAGATTGATACATGCAAAGCTTGTTTAATGGGTAAAATGACGAAGTCACCTTTTCCTCACAAAGGTCAAAGGGCTTCAGGTTTGCTTGACCTTATACACAGCGATGTGTGTGGGCCGTTTAGTAAACATGCCAGAGGTGGCTATCAATACTTCATCACCTTCACTGATGATTTCAGTAGATACGGGTATGTCTATTTAATGAGACATAAAATTGAATCTTTTGACAAGTTCAAAGAGTTCAAGAATGAAGTACAAAATCAGCTTGGCCGAAATATCAAGGCACTTCGTTCTGATCGAGGTGGAGAATACCTAAGTCGAGAGTTTACTGACTATCTAAAGGAGTGTGGGATTATCTCACAGCTCACTCCGCCAGGAACACCGCAATGGAATGGTGTGTCCGAGAGGAGAAATAGAACGTTACTTGATATGGTTCGTTCTATGATGAGTCAGGCTACTCTTCCATATTCCTTTTGGGGTTTTGCACTGGAAACAGCTGCAAAGGTACTAAACCGAGTGCCATCCAAGGCAGTTTCTAAGACTCCATATGAGTTATGGTATGGGAAACAGCCGAGCTTGACATTTATCAGGATCTGGGGTTGCGAGGCTTATGTCAAAAAGCTCGCCTCTGGGAAACTAGAGAGCAGATCTGACAAAAGCATCTTTGTCGGTTACCCTAAGGAAACTAAGGGTTATTATTTCTACGATCCCAAAGAGAACAAGGTATTTGTTGCTCGGACGGCCATTTTTCTTGAGAAGGAGTTTCTTCTGCAAGAGGCCAGTGGGAGAGAAATAAAGTTGGATGAGAATCCAGAGGAAGGACAAAGTGCTCAAGCACAGTTGGATGAGCCTGAGCCGGTAGAACAGGTTACTGAACAACCTGAGGCTCAGATATCACGGGAACCGCGAAGATCGGGAAGGATTCGTCGACAGCCTGAGCGCTATGACGGAGTCTACATCATTGATAATGATGAACCCCTAACTTATGCGGATGCGGTCAGTGGACCGGATTCAGCTAGATGGCTTGAAGCTATGCGAGCCGAGATGGACTCCATGTCTGATAACCAAGTTTGGGATTTGGTTGATCCGCCTCCGGGAGTTATCCCTATAGGCTGTAAATGGATCTTCAAGAAGAAGATTGACATGGATGGTAACGTGGTTACCTATAAAGGCAGGCTAGTTGCGAAAGGTTTCAAACAAATCTACGGGATAGATTATGCTGAAACTTTCTCACCTGTGGCCATGTTTAAGTCTATTCGGATTCTTTTCGCGATAGCAGCATATTACGATTATGAGATTTGGCAAATGGATGTGAAAACAGCTTTCCTGAATGGAAATCTGGATGAGGATGTGTATATGACACAACCTGAAGGTTTCACTAATCCATCAGATCGTCATAAGATATGCAAATTAAAGAAGTCTATTTATGGACTTAAACAAACATCGAGAAGCTGGAATATTCGTTTTGATGAATCAGTCAGTGAATTTGGTTTCATCAAGAACGAGGATGACCTGTGTGTATATAAGAGGTTTAGTGGGAGCGTGATTACATTCCTAGTCCTCTACGTCGATGATATCTTGATCATTGGAAATGACATTCCTGAAATGCATGCGGTTAAGGCATGGTTAAGGAAATGTTTCTAGATGAAAGATTTAGGAGAAGCAGCCTATGTATTAGGTGTGAAGATCTACAGGGATAGATCTAAGAGGCTTCTCGGGCTGTGCCAGAGTACTTACATCGATAAAGTCCTGGAGAGATTTCATTTAGAGAATTCTAAAAGAGGATATCTTCCAGTCAGACATGGTCTGAATCTTTCGAAGAGTCAGTGTCCACAAACACAGACTGAGAAAGATGAAATGGACAATACGCCTTATGCTTCGGCTATTGGGTCCATTATGTATGCGATGTTGTGTACTCGCCCAGACGTCGCTTACGGGTTAAGCGTGACCAGTCGGTTCCAAAGTAATCCAGGTATGGCGCACTGGATTGCGGTCAAGAACATTTTAAAATATCTGCGGAGGACCAAAGATATGTTCTTGATATATGGTGGTCAGGAAGAACTCAGTATTGAAGGATATACTGACGCTTCGTTCCAGTCGGACCAGGATGATTTCCGATCGCAATCAGGCTATGTTTTTAGCTTGAATGGTGGAGCAGTGGTGTGGAAGAGTTTCAAACAGTCAACTGTTGCTGATTCCACAACAGAAGCCGAGTATGTTGCAACCTCGGAACCATCCAAGGAGGCAGTGTGGATTCGTAAGTTCGTTCAAGAACTTGGTGTTGTTCCTTCGAGTGCAGATCTTTTGGTTATCTTTTGTGATAACACTGGAGCAATCGCACAAGCAAAGGAACCACGGTCGCACCAGAAATCCAAGCACATACAGAGACGGTTTCACTTGATCCGGGAGATCATTGATCGTGGCGAGATCAAAGTCTACAAGGTTCATACAGATGACAATCTGGCCGACCCGCTTACTAAGCCTCTGGCGCAGCAGAAGCATGAGAAGCACTGTAATAATATGGGTTTGAGATTTCTCAACCATTAGATTAAGTGCAAGTGGGAGATTGTTGGGGTATGCCCTTAAGGCTAATGTTTGAGGCCTTGGGATTGTATCAGTATCATGTAATAAACTTTTATGTTTATAAAGGCATGGTTGTTATTCAGTTTGTTACATTGTCTGCTGCAATAAGTGTACTTCTGAATAATGTCTCAAAGCTGTTCAGCTAGGCTGACATGCAGTTATGTCCTTAGTCAAGATATCTTGGTGAACATGAGACAGCCTTGATATGATTGAGACTAATATGTGTTCTAATCTTATAGGATGCTTCGAGCATGGAATAAGATGTAGACTCATGGGTACATTGGATGTACTGGACAGACCCTACTAGGATATTCAATTGCTTGTCACAATGTGAATAATCCTTGATTGCAACAAGTGGCACATTTCCTCTGACTTGAGATCACTTGTGTTTCTAAATGATGATTGTCATTGTTTTGAGATAGTTCAATATCATTTGAAACATAATGGTTATAGACTATCTTGGATGGTGAGCTTGAGTCATGTTAGGGCACTAGTGATAGATATAGGATTGCAGTCTCCTTAATTGGAGAGTGATGTTCTAAGGGCCCCCCTAGATGAGATGATTGAGAAAGTGTATGGCCATACCCAGATAACTATGTTCATCTGATCTAATCATGCTCATCATATTGGAGTTACAGGCTTGACATGCTTGTCCAATAAGAACATCCAGTGGCAAAGGAATTATGCATGCCTGGTGAATTGGATTCACACTTGTGCTGTATTTTGGGTGTAGTCTTGGAAGACTCTTTCCTTTCTATCGGGAGACAGTGATGTGTTGCTAGATACCCCTCACTGATCATGATGACGTGAGTTATCGTTACCGACATTTAAAGGAAACCCTCAGGGTCGCACAATTTGATGATATGGCTTACTTAAGTCAGATCGTGTGGACTGAATTGTTTGGGTTCAGTTTAAAGGGATTTTAATCTCTGATTGTAAGTGAGATCTGGTCTGATCATGTTTGATTGATTAGGGCTTGAGATCGGTAAGCTTCGATTGAGAGAATGGATGCTAGATCGGTCAGATCAGGAGCATCAAGAGATTGACGGTCAGATCTTAAGCCTTAGGGGTTTATTATAATCTGGACTGATTGCTTGGTTAATTTGGTTATTGAACCAAAGTCAAGTGAACCGGCTCAATGGATGAGCGCATGGTTCAAGGGTGAATTGGATTTGCGATTGGGTAAACCCATGATCGCAACTTGAGAAGTGACTTGCTATTTTTAGATAGCACTTCTTCTAATCGTGGCCATGCCTCACGATAGCCTCTATTCACGCCTCTCCTCTTGGTTCGTCGCTCGCTCTAGTTTTTGACGAGAGAACACAATTTCGTGTGTGAAAAACTGGTGGACGACAAGGAGAAAAGACGCCAAGCAAGAAAGAACTCTCTCTTCCCTTCAAGCGATCAAGACACCTTGGACGATCCTTGCTAGCACAAGGAGCATCAAGGAAGGAGCGCATCTTCATCTTGTGTGCGAGACTTTGGAGAAGAGGCGCTTGCATCTTTTGCTTCCAAGACGCCATCTAGAAATGGCTATGGTATGAATTGTTTTCATTCATGCAGAGTTTTATAAGTTGATCATAACGCATGCAAAGATCGTAGAAACCCCTTTCCGCTGCATCTTAACCTCCATATGCGCCTATAGGGTTTCGCCCCCTTAGTTATAGGGGACCCCTTTCAGGTAGCTATATGGAGGCAGCCATCTGTGGGATCAGAGACTGTGTTGTACCAACTCAGTTGGCACAGTCTGCTGGATTGCCCAGATGAAGGGGAATCGCACGGGTTGGCGATTGGTAGGGATTGCCTACCAGAGATTAGTGCTTGTACTCTCTGTGCATCTTATCTCGCCTGAGCGGGACGCGGACACCAAGTATGAAATCTGGATCCCATCTCACTAAAAGAGTTTCACTCTTTCGGACTGTTTTACTGGATTTTTCAGTCAGATATAATAGTGAGAAAAGAATCATTCTTAAGTCCTGAATTGATTCTAACATTGATACTGACCTTGCTGTTCTTGCATTGTTGTAGATTACTGCAGCAACGAACACCACAGCCTTCAATGTGCGATCCCTACTGGAAAGGGAGAAGTTTGCTGGGCCAAACTTCTCAGACTGGTATGGACACCTTACGATTGTTCTTAAGGCTGAGAGGAAACTGTATGTCCTCGAGACGGCTATACTGCCTCAACCCGCCGCGAACGCCGCAAGGGCGGTTCGGGAAGCTTATGAAAAGCATGTCAATGATAGCATTGACGTCGCTTGCCTTATGCTAGCATCTATGACGCCACAGCTGCAACCTCAGCATGAGGATTTATCTGCTATAGAAATTATAGCAAACCTCAAGATGCTGTATGCAGCACAGGCAAGGACTGAATGCTATAATTTGACTAAACTTTTCTTTCAGAGCAAACTGACTGAAGGGAGTCCAGTTGGAGCTCACGTGCTCAAGATGATTGGGTACAAGGAGGCTCTAGAGAAATTGGGACACACCATCAATCAGGAGCTTGTTGTAGATATCATCCTGCAGTCTCTCCCGGCCTCTTTCGATCCATTCATTATTAATTTTAATATGAACAAGATCGACTGTACGCCAGCAGAGTTACTGAATATGCTCTTGACAACTGAGCAGACTCAGTCACGTGAGAAGGTAACGCCTTCATCCTCTGTCCTCATGGTTCCTTCTAGGAACAAGAAGAAGGGGAAGAAGGGCAAAGCCCCTGTCAAGAGCTACAACAAGGCTCTGAAGCAAAAAGTAAAGCGGTCGAAGGAATACAGATGTTTCCATTGTGGCCAGCTGGGTCACTGGAAAAAGGACTGTAAAGCGCTCCAAGGAGATAAGAAGGGAAGCAACTCTTTCGCTTCTGGCTCAGGTATTTTCGTGACTGAAGTCATGGTTTCTTCTTCTATTTCATGGGTGTTAGACACTGCATGTGGAGTTCACATTTGTTCAAATGTACAGGAACTCAAGAGAAGAAGACAGGTGGGACAG
Source organism: Costus lasius (assembly GCA_027563935.2). Taxonomy (NCBI): domain Eukaryota; kingdom Viridiplantae; phylum Streptophyta; class Magnoliopsida; order Zingiberales; family Costaceae; genus Costus; species Costus lasius. The sequence goes on along the minus strand of CM050454.1, from coordinate 53,930,551 downwards.
CATGAGGTGGACCTACGAGTAGGAAACGGGGCACGGGTTGCTGCTGTTGCTGTAGGAGTTTATCACATCTCTTTACCATCTGGTCTTGTATTAGAACTGGACAATTGTTATTTTGTACCAAGCATAACTAAGAATATTATCTCTATTCCTACTCTTGTCAGGAAAGGATTTTCCTTTGAATGCAAGATTTCAAAGTGTTACATTTCTTTTGATAATATTGTTTATGCTACTGGGTCAATTAACAACGGGTTATTCATGTTGGACATGGAATGTTCAATACAACAGATTGATATTAAGAAAGCCAAGTATGCTGATGACAGCACCTTGCTATGGCATAATCGTTGATGCCATATTAACAAGAAGCGCATTAAGCGGTTGCATGATCATGGACTGCTGGGATCATTCTCCTATGAGGAGCTTGATACATGCAAAGCTTGTTTAATGGGTAAAATGACGAAGTCTCCTTTTTCCAACAAAGGTCAAAGGGCTTCAGGTTTACTTGACCTCATTCACAGTGATGTGTGTGGGCCATTTAGTAAACATGCCAGAGGTGGCTATTCATACTTCATTACCTTTACTGATGATTTCAGTAAGTATGGTTATGTCTATCTAATGAGACATAAGAGTGAATCTTTTGACAAGATCAAAGAGTTCAAAAATGAAGTACAAAATCAGCTAGGCCGAAATATCAAGGCACTTCGCTCAGATCGAGGTGGAGAATACTTGAGTCATGAGTTTACTGACTATCTGAAGGAGTGTGGGATTATCTCACAGCTCACTCCGCCAGGAACACCGCAATGGAATGGTGTGTCCGAGAGGAGAAATAGAACATTACTGGATGTGGTTCGTTCTATGATGAGTCAGGCTACTCTACCTTACTCCTTTTGGGGATTTGCACTGGAAATAGCTGCAAAGGTACTAAACCGAGTGCCATCCAAGGCCGTTTCAAAGACTCCATATGAGTTATGGTATGGGAAACAGCCGAGCTTGACATTTATTAAGATCTGGGGTTGCGAGGCTTATGTCAAAAAGCTCGCCTCTGGGAAACTAGAGAGCAGATCTGAGAAATGTATCTTTGTCGGTTACCCTAAGGAAACTAAGGGTTATTATTTCTACGATCCCAAAGAGAACAAAGTATTTGTTGCTCGGACGGCTATATTTCTTGAGAAGGAATTTCTTCTGCAAGAAGCCAGTGGGAGAGAAATAAAGCTGGATGAGAATCCAGAAGAAGGACAAAGTAGTCAAGCACAGTTGGATGAGCCTGAGCCAGTAGATCAGGTTACTGAACAACCTGAGGCTCAGATATCACGGGAACCACGAAGATCGGGAAGGATCCGTCGACAGCCTGAGCGCTATGACGGAGTCTACATCATTGATGATGAACCCTGAAAGTTCCCACAGGGGGCGAAACCCTAAATCATAGGCGCATATGAAGTATGAAAGCAGCGGAAAGGGGGTTTCTAGATCTTGCATGGTATTATGATTAACAAAACCGATTGTATAGTAGTGATAGAACCATACCATAGCCATTTCTAGATGGCGTCTTGGAAGCTAGAGAACAAGAGAGGTCTCCTCCAAATTGTCGCACACAAGATGAGGTATAGCTTCTTCTTGTCGTCCCTTGTGCTAGCAAGGATCATCCAAGTATCCTTCTCGTATGGAAGGGATGAGATCTTCTTGGCTTGGCGAAAAACTTCCTTCTCCTTTCGTCAACACCACATGCACTCTCCAATGAGCAAGCGACGAGAGGAAGGAGCGACAATAGGCGTGAGAGAGGAGTAACGTGAGGCGATGTCACGTTTAGGAGTCATGGTTTCTAAAAATAGAAACACTCCCACGTTCATGCACTCATGCAACCATGGGTTTACTGAAGGGTCCCCTTCAAGGGGGAGCGCAAGCGGATAAAACCCCTTTCAAGAGGGGGGGGGGGCCGAAAACCCTAAACAAGGGGGCGCATGCATTTTGCTAGGGTTTCAAGAATTCAATCGCTTATGTGCTCATATGATCAACTATAATATTTCATTAGATCAAGAATGTGATCATACCAATGCCATAGATCGGATGTCGGCTTGGAAGCAAAGTTCAAAGAGAACTTCTCCAAAGGAATCGCACACAAGAAGAAGAAGGCCTACACCTTGAACGTCCCTTGTGCTAGCAAGGCTCCAAAGTATCCCTTGTCGCGTGAAGGAGATTTGGAGATCAAGCTTGGCGAGAGCAACCTTCCTCCTCTTCTCGTCCGAATTCCTTCACCTCCAAGGATGAACGTTGAGAAGAGAGGAGTGAAGTCGAGCGTTCAAAATGCTTTGGCGTTAAGGTGAAGTCGCCTTCAATACTTTCCATAAATGGAAGAGATGAAGCTATGCGCCCATTACCGAACCAAAACGCCTAACCCCTTGAACCAAGCGTTCACCCTTGTGAACCGGTTCAAGCCACTTCAATCCATTTCAATTTGGTTCAAGAACCAAATTAAACCAGCCCAAGCCATGGTCTAGATCTGATTGAACCAATGGTTCAATATCTAACCGTTGATCTCGTGATACTCTTGATCTCACCGATCTAGCATCAATACTCTCGATCGAAGCTTACCGATCTCAAGTCCCAATCAATCAAACATGATCAGACCAGATCTCACTTACAATCAGAGCCTCTATCCCTTTAAACTGAACCCAAACAATTCAGTCCACACGATCTGACTTAAGTAAGCCATATCATCAAATTGTGCGACCCTGAGGGTTTCCTTTAAATGTCGGTAACGATAACTTTCGTTATCACGATCAGTGAGGGGTATCTAGCAACACATCACTGTCTCCCGATATAAAGGAAAGAGTCTTCCAAGACTTCACCCAAACCACAGCACAAGTGTGAATCAACTTCACTAGGCATACTTGTGTCCTTTGCCACTGGATGTTCTTATTGTACAAGCGGGTCAAGCTTGTAACTCCAATACGATGAGCATGATTAGATCAGATGAACATAGTCATCTGGGTATGGCCATACACTATCCCAATCATCTCATATAGGGGGGCCCTTTAGAACATCACACTCCTTAAACAAGGAGACGGCAATCCTATGTCTATCACTAGTGCCCTAACCTGATTCAAGCTCACCATCCAAGATAGTCTATAATCATTATGTTTCAAATGATATTGAACTACCTCAAGACAATGACAATCATCATTTAGAAACACAAGTGATCTCAAGTCAGAGGACATGTGCCACTTGGTGCTTACAAGGATCATTCACATTGTGACAAGCAATTGAATATCCTAGTAGGGTCTGTCCAGTACATCCAATGTACCCATGAGTCTACATCTTATTCCATGCTCGAAGCATCCTATAAGATTAGAACACATATTAGTCTCAATCATATCAAGGCTGTCTCATGTTCACCAAGATATCTCGACTAAGGACATATGCATGTCAGCCTAGCTGAACAGCTTTGAGACATTATTCAGAAGTACACTTATTACAGCAGACAAGGTAGCAACCTGAATAATAACCATGCCTTTATAAACATAAGAGTTTATTACATGATACTTATACAATCCCAAGGCCTCAAACATTAGCCTTAAGGGCATACCCCAACATTTACCCCAAGCGCAAACTTCTCTTCACCCTTGAACCATGCGCTCATTCATGAGCCGGTTCACTTTGGTTCGGTTCAATAACCAAATAAGCCAAGCATTCAGTCCAGACCATAATAAACACTTAGGTTCTTGATCTGACCGTCAATCTCTTGATGCTCCTGATCTGACCAATCTAGCATCCAATCTCTCGATCGAAGCTTACCGATCTGAAGCCCTAATCAATCAAACATGATCAGACCAGATCTCACTCACAATCAGAGATTAAATCCCTTTAAACTGAACTCAAACAATTCAGTCCACACGATCTGACTTAAGTAAGCCATATCATCAAATTGTGCGACCCTGAGGGTTTCCTTTAAATGTCGGTAACGATAACTCACGTCATCACGATCAGTGAGGGGTATCTAGCAACACATCACTGTCTCCCAATATAAAGGAAAGAGTCTTCTAAGACTACACCCAAAAACAACACAAGTGTGAATCAACTCACAAAGCATACATGTTTCCTTTGCCACTGGATGTTCTTATTGGACAAGCGTGTCAAGCTTGTAACTCCAATATGATGAGCATGATTAGATCAGATGATCATAGTCACCTGGGTATGGCCATACACTTTCTCAATCATCTCATCCAGGGGGCCCCTTTAGAACATCACACTCCTTAAACAAGGAGACGGCAATCCTATGTCTATCACTAGTGCCCTAACATGACTCAAGCTCACCATCCAAGATAGTCTATAATCATTATGTTTCAAATGATATTGAACTACCTCAAAACAATGACAATCATCATTTAGAAAACACAAGTGATCTCAAGTCAGAGGAAATGTGCCACTTGTTACAATTAAGGATTATTCACATTGTGACAAACAATTGAATATCCTAGTAGGGTCTGTCCAGTACATCCAATGTACCCATGAGTCTACATCTTATTCCATGCTCGAAGCATCCTATAAGATTAGAACACATATTAGTCTTAACCATATCAAGGCTGTCTCATGTTCACCAAGATATATCGACTAAGGACTTTATTGCCTGTCAGCCTAGCTGAACAGCTTTGAGACATTATTCAGAAGTACACTTATTACAGCAGACAAGGTAACAACCTGAATAACAACCATGCCTATATAAACATAAGAGTTTATTACATGATACTGTTACAATCCCAAGGCCTCAAACATTAGCCTTAAGAGCATACCCCAACAATCTCCCACTTGCACTTAATCTAATGGTTGAGAAATCTCAAACCCATGTTATTACAGTGCTTCTCATGCTTCTGCTGCGCCAGAGGCTTGGTAAGCGGGTCTGCCAGATTGTCATCTGTATGAACCTTGCAGATTTTGATCTCGCCACGATCTATGATCTCCCTGATCAAGTGAAACCGTCTCTGTATGTGCTTGGACTTCTGGTGTGACCGTGGTTCCTTTGCTTGTGCGATTGCTCCAGTGTTATCACAGAAGATAACCAAAGGATCTGCACTCGAAGGAACAACACCAAGTTCTCTCACGAACTTACGAATCCACACTGCCTCCTTGGATGCTTCCGAGGCTGCAACATACTCGGCTTCTGTTGTGGAATCAGCAACAGTTGACTGTTTGAAACTCTTCCACACCACTGCTCCTCCATTCAAGCTAAAAACATAGCCTGATTGCGATCGGAAATCATCCTGGTCAGACTGGAACGAAGCGTCAGTATATCCTTCAATACTGAGTTCTTCCTGACCACCATATATCAAGAACATATCTTTGGTCCTCCGAAGATATTTTAAGATATTCTTGACTGCAATCCAGTGTGCCTGACCTGGATTACTTTGGAACCGACTGGTCACGCTTAACCCGTAAGCGACGTCTGGGCGAGTACACAACATCGCATACATAATGGAACCAATAGCCGAAGCATAAGGCGTATTGTCCATTTCATCTTTCTCAGTCTGTGTTTGTGGACACTGACTCTTCGAAAGATTCAGACCATGTCTGACTGGAAGATATCCTCGTTTAGAATTCTCTAAATGAAATCTCTCTAGGACTTTATCGATGTAAGTACTCTGGCACAGCCCGAGAAGACTCTTAGATCTATCCCTGTAGATCTTCACACCTAATACATAGGCTGCTTCTCCTAAATCTTTCATCTGGAAACATTTCCTTAACCATGCCTTAACTGCATGCATTTCAGGAATGTCATTTCCAATGATCAAGATATCATCGACGTAGAGGACTAGGAAAGTAATCACGCTCCCACTAAACCTCTTATATACACACGGGTCATCCTCGTTCTTGATGAAACCAAATTCAGTGACTGATTCATCAAAACGAATGTTCCAGCTTCTTGATGCTTGCTTAAGTCCATAAATAGACTTCTTTAACTTGCATATCTTATGACGATCTGATGGATCAGTGAAACCTTCTGGTTGTGTCATGTAGACATCCTCATCCAGATTTCCATTAAGGAAAGCTGTTTTCACATCCATTTGCCAGATCTCATAATCATAATATGCAGCTATCGCGAAAAGAATCCGAATAGACTTAAACATGGCTACAGGTGAGAAAGTTTCATCATAATCTATCCCGTAGATTTGTCTGAAACCTTTCGCAACAAGCCTGCCTTTATAAGTAACTACGTTACCATCCATGTCAATCTTCTTCTTGAAGATCCATTTACAGCCTATAGGGATCACTCCCGGAGGCGGATCAACCAAATCCCAAACTTGGTTATCTGACATGGAGTCCATCTCGGCGCGCATAGCTTTAAGCCATCTCGCTGACTCCGGTCCACTGACCGCATCCGCATAAGTGAGGGGTTCATCATTATCAATGATGTAGACTCCGTCATAGCGCTCAGGCTGTCGACGGATCCTTCCCGATCTTCGCGGTTCCCGTGATATCTGAGCCTCAGGTTGTTCAACAACCTGTTCTACCGGCTCAGGCTCATCCAACTCTGCTTGATCACTTTGTCCTTCCTCTGGATTCTCATCCAGCTTTATTTCTCTCCCACTGGCCTCTTGCAGAAGAAACTCCTTCTCAAGAAATATGGCCGTCCGAGCAACAAAAACCTTGTTCTCTTTGGGATCGTAGAAATAATAACCCTTAGTTTCCTTAGGGTAACCGACAAAGATGCATTTGTCAGATCTGCTCTCTAGTTTCCCAGAGGCGAGCTTTTTGACATAAGCCTCGCAGCCCCAGATCCTGATAAACGTCAAGCATGGCTGTTTCCCATACCATAATTCATATGGCGTTTTTGAAACGGCCTTGGATGGCACTCGGTTTAGTACTTTTGCAGCTGTTTCCAGTGCAAAACCCCAAAAGGAGTAAGGAAGAGTAGCCTGACTCATCATAGAACGAACCATATCAAGTAACGTTCTATTTCTCCTCTCGGACACACCATTCCATTGCGGTGTTCCTGGCGGAGTGAGCTGTGAGATAATCCCACACTCCTTTAAATAGTCAGTAAACGCATGACTTAGGTATTCTCCACCTCGATCTGAGCGAAGTGCCTTGATATTTCGGCCTAGCTGATTTTGTACTTCATTCTTGAACTCTTTGAACTTGTCAAAAGATTCACTTTTATGTCTCATTAAATAGACATACCCATATCTACTGAAATCATCAGTAAAGGTAATGAAGTACTGATAGCCACCTCTGGCATGTTTACTAAATGGCCCACACACATCACTGTGTATAAGGTCAAGTAAACCTGAAGCCCTTTAACCTTTGTGAAGAAAAGGTGACTTCGTCATTTTACCCATCAAACAAGCTTTGCATGTATCAATCTCCTTATAGGAGAATGATCCCAGCAGTCCATGATCATGCAACCGCTTAATGCGTTTCTCGTTAATATGGCCTAAACGACTATGCCATAGCAAGGTGCTGTCATCAGCATACTTGGCTTTCTTATTATCAATATTTTGTATAGAACATTCCATGTCCAACATGTATAACCCATTGTTAATTGAACCAGTTGCATAAACAATATTATCAAAAGATAAAACACACTTTGAAATATTGCATTCAAAGGAAAATCCCTTCCTGACAAGAGCAGGAATGGAGATAATATTTTTAGTAATACTGGGAACAAAATAACAATTGTCTAGTTCCAATACAATTCCAGATGGTAAAGAAATGAAATAGTCTCCTACAGCAACAGCAGCAACCCGTGCCCCGTTTCCAACGCGTAGGTCCACCTCATGCTGTCCCACCTGTCTTCTTCTCTTGAGTTCCTGTACATTTGAACAAATGTGAACTCCACATGCAGTGTCCAACACCCATGATATAGAAGAAGAAAACATGACCTCAGTCACATAAATACCTGAGCCAGAAGCGAAGCTTCCCCTCTTATCTCCTTGGAGCGCTTTACAGTCCTTTTTCCAGTGACCCAGCTGGCCACAGTGGAAACACCTGTATTCCTTGGACCGCTTCACCTTCTGCTTCAGAGCCTTGCTGTAGCTCTTGACAGGGGCTTTGCCCTTCTTCCCCTTCTTCTTGTTCCTGGAAGGAACCATTAAGACAGAGGTCGAAGGCTTTCCCTTCAGAGTCTCCTCAGTAGTGAGGAGCATATTCAGCAGCTCTGCCGGAGTACAATCGATTTTGTTCATATTAAAATTAATAATGAACGCATCGAAAGAGGGCGGGAGAGACTGCAGAATAATATCTACAGCAAGCTCCTGATTGATGGTATGCCCCAGTTTCTCTAGAGCCTCCTTGTGCACAATCATCTTGAGCACGTGAGCTCCCACTGGGCTCCCTTCAGCCAGTTTGCTCTGAAAGAACAGCTTTGTCAAATTATAGCGTTCTGTCCTCGCCTGTGCAGCATACAGCATCTTGAGGTTCGCTATCATGTCTATAGCCGACATATCCTCATGCTGACGCTGCAGCGGTGGCGTCATAGACGCTAACATCAGGCAAGCGACATCAATGCTATCATTGACGTGCTTTTCATAGGCTTCCCGAACCGCCCTTGCGGCGTTCGGAGCGGGCTGAGGCGGTATAGCCGTCTCGAGGACATACAGTTTCCTCTCTGCCTTAAGAACAATCTTAAGGTGTCCAAACCAGTCAGAGAAGTTCGGCCCAGCAAACTTCTCCCTTTCCAGTAGGGATCGCACATTGAAGTTCATGGTGTTCGTTGCTGCAGGTATCTACAACAATGCAAGAACAGCAAGGTCAGTATCAATGTTAAGAATCAATCAGGACTTAAGAAAGATTCTTTTTCTCACTATTTTATCTGACTGAAAAATCCATTAAACAGTCCGAAAGAGTAAACACTCTTTTAGTGAGATGGGATCCAGATTTCATACTTGGTCTCCGCGTCCCGCTCAGGCGAGATAAGATGCACAGAGAGTACAAGCACTAATCTCTGGTAGGCTGTCCCAGCCAATCGCCAACCCGTGCGATTCCCCTTCATCTGGGCAATCCAGCAGACTGTGCCAACTGAGTTGGTACAACACAATCTCTGACCCCACAGATGGCTGCCCCCATGTGCTACCATATGCGCCACATATGTAGCCTACATGGTCAAGCTGACCCGACCTACTCCCTGGACCACCACGTGCTATGCTGAGCAACGAGAAGGGATAAATCCCTACTCTGTAACACGCAGGTGTAATCCCGCACCGTCTGAAGATAGATGGACGTGCCCACTGAGTGGGTACAACACGGCTCCAACGATAATCAGAACAGTGAGGTTTCGCGTCAGAAGGCATACGAGCTTGATATTTTAGCGTTGGATTTTAACGGTCTTTTATCTTCCTCACTATCATGCAATTCCTATGGTGATAGCAGAAGATAAATTAAAACATGCTGTTCTACTTATATAAGCGATAAAAGAAAGTATGGATCTTATGTGGTAAAAGCCCATAGCCTAAGTAAGACCTTAATTAACTTAAGTCTTCACTTGCTTTTTCCTTCATGGGGCTTTTGCTGCTCATCTGGCCCAAACCAAAGCCCAAGCGCCATCTGCAGCTCAGGTGTGCCCACCAGGTAAATGCGCCTGGTCCCAGAGTCGAACCCTGGACCTCCCACGTGGTCTAGCCACTGCTGCATGCGCCTCTGCCAAGTGTGCTCTGTGCTCTTGTCTAATTAAATTACAAATTTAACTATCTAGACAAGATTGACACGCAGGTCAATTACATTTTATAAATTAAAAGCAATGTGATTCGCAGATCACAATCTAAAATTAATTTACAAAATAAATACAGGCATGCAGGCCCCAGCACAGCACAGAATTAACATGGGCAGCCCACATAAGAATAAATAGACAAACATATGGCATCAATCATCATGTGATCCAGTCATTAAAATAAAATTTTCGAAAAACCCCATGGGCATCAATTTTATTTTGCTTATATGCCCTACAACCTTACAACGGTCCATTACTAGGGATCCACTCATCCAACCTAGTCAGATCCACTGCCCTTACATGCACCAAGTCCTAACTGACTTGAGTCGACCATAAGGTCAACCATGCATGCGCCAGGGCTGAACAACCACAATGAGGTCTGGCAAGCGGGTGTGAGCCCGGGCCTAACTCATGTGCGTTCATAGGTTGTCTCAATCAGACATCGCTACACGCCTGTCTGCAGCCGACCTGTAGCCACCACGTGCTTGCGCACAGGTGCTACCTGGTCAACCCATCAAGGCTGTCAGATGGTCTGATTAGACTTTTGGATCTAACCTAGGGGGTGACTTCAACCCTAATAACCCGTCTAAGGGTTTAATGCAAGGCCTTAGATCTAGTGAGTCGCGCATGTTATAATAGTTTTGATAAAACAACAACAATTAAAATGCGCCAACATACATGCGCCAAGACAAACATACAAGTTTCGATTATGACAACTTAACATGTATTTGCGCATGTAATCAAGATCTAAGCGTTACTCACAAACAAGGATCACAAAAGGGCTTAAGCAATCATAAAACATGCGTTAACCATGGCTCTGATACCATTTGAAAGTTCCCACAGGGGGCGAAACCCTAAATCATAGGCGCATATGAAGTATGAAAGCAGCGGAAAGGGGGTTTCTAGATCTTGCATGGTATTATGATTAACAAAACCGATTGTATAGTAGTGATAGAACCATACCATAGCCATTTCTAGATGGCGTCTTGGAAGCTAGAGAACAAGAGAGGTCTCCTCCAAATTGTCGCACACAAGATGAGGTATAGCTTCTTCTTGTCGTCCCTTGTGCTAGCAAGGATCATCCAAGTATCCTTCTCGTATGGAAGGGATGAGATCTTCTTGGCTTGGCGAAAAACTTCCTTCTCCTTTCGTCAACACCACATGCACTTTCCAATGAGCAAGCGACGAGAGGAAGGAGCGACAATAGGCGTGAGAGAGGAGTAACGTGAGGCGATGTCACGTTTAGGAGTCATGGTTTCTAAAAATAGAAACACTCCCACGTTCATGCACTCATGCGACCATGGGTTTACCCCAAGCGCAAACTTCTCTTCACCCTTGAACCATGCGCTCATTCATGAGCCGGTTCACTTTGGTTCGGTTCAATAACCAAATAAGCCAAGCATTCAGTCCAGACCATAATAAACACTTAGGTTCTTGATCTGACCGTCAATCTCTTGATGCTCCTGATCTGACCAATCTAGCATCCAATCTCTCGATCGAAGCTTACCGATCTGAAGCCCTAATCAATCAAACATGATCAGACCAGATCTCACTCACAATCAGAGATTAAATCCCTTTAAACTGAACTCAAACAATTCAGTCCACACGATCTGACTTAAGTAAGCCATATCATCAAATTGTGCGACCCTGAGGGTTTCCTTTAAATGTCGGTAACGATAACTCACATCATCACGATCAGTGAGGGGTATCTAGCAACACATCACTGTCTCCCAATATAAAGGAAAGAGTCTTCCAAGACTACACCCAAAAACAACACAAGTGTGAATCAACTCACAAAGCATACATGTTTCCTTTGCCACTGGATGTTCTTATTGGACAAGCGTGTCAAGCTTGTAACTCCAATATGATGAGCATGATTAGATCAGATGATCATAGTCACCTGGGTATGGCCATACACTTTCTCAATCATCTCATCCAGGGGGCCCCTTTAGAACATCACACTCCTTAAACAAGGAGACGGCAATCCTATCTCTATCACTAGTGCCCTAACATGACTCAAGCTCACCATCCAAGATAGTCTATAATCATTATGTTTCAAATGATATTGAACTACCTCAAAACAATGACAATCATCATTTAGAAAACACAAGTGATCTCAAGTCAGAGGAAATGTGCCACTTGTTACAATTAAGGATTATTCACATTGTGACAAACAATTGAATATCCTAGTAGGGTCTGTCCAGTACATCCAATGTACCCATGAGTCTACATCTTATTCCATGCTCGAAGCATCCTATAAGATTAGAACACATATTAGTCTTAACCATATCAAGGCTGTCTCATGTTCACCAAGATATATCGACTAAGGACTTTATTGCCTGTCAGCCTAGCTGAACAGCTTTGAGACATTATTCAGAAGTACACTTATTACAGCAGACAAGGTAACAACCTGAATAACAACCATGCCTATATAAACATAAGAGTTTATTACATGATACTGTTACAATCCCAAGGCCTCAAACATTAGCCTTAAGGGCATACCCCAACAAACCCCTCACTTATGCAGATGCGGTCAGTGGACCGGAATCAGCGAGATAGCTTGAAGCTATGCGAGCCGAGATGGACTCCATGTCAGATAACCAAGTATGGGATTTGGTTGATCCGCCTCCGGGAGTAATCCCTATAGGGTGTAAGTGGATCTTCAAGAAGAAGATAGACATGGATGGTAACGTGGTTACCTATAAAGGCAGGCTAGTTGCGAAAGGTTTCAAACAAATCTACGGGATAGATTATGATGAAACTTTCTCACCTGTAGCCATGTTCAAGTCTATTCGGATTATTCTCGCGATAGCGGCATATTATGATTATGAGATCTGGCAGATGGATGTGAAGACCGCTTTCCTTAATGGAAAATTAGAAGAGGATGTGTATATGACACAACCTGAAGGTTTCACTAATCCATCGGATCGTCATAAAATATGCAAATTAAAGAAGTCCATTTATGGACTTAAACAAGCATCAAGAAGCTGGAATATTCGTTTTGATGAATCAATCTATGAATTTGGTTTCATCAAGAATGAAGATGATCCGTGTGTATATAAGAGGTTTAGTGGGAGCGTGATTACTTTCCTAGTCCTCTACGTCGATGATATCTTAATCATTGGAAACGATATTCCTGAACTACATGCGGTTAAGGCATGGTTAAGAAAATGTTTCCAGATGAAAGATTTAGGAGAAGCAGCCTATGTATTAGGTGTGAAGATCTACAGAGATAGATCTAAGAGGCTTCTCGGGCTGTGCCAGAGTACTTACATTGATAAAGTCCTGGAGAGATTCCATTTAGAAAATTCTAAAAGAGGATATCTTCCAGTCAGACATGGTCTGAATCTTTCAAAGAGTCAGTGTCCACAAACACAGACTGAGAAAGATGGAATAGACAATACGCCTTATGCTTCGGCTATTGGGTCCATTATGTATGCGATGTTGTGTACTCGCCCAGACGTCGCTTACGGGTTAAGCGTGACCAGTCGATTCCAAAGTAATCCAGGGAAGGCACACTGGATTGCGGTCAGAACATTTTGAAATATCTTCGGAGGACCAAAGATATGTTCTTGATATATGGAGGTCAGGAAGAACTCAGTATTGAAGGATATACTGACGCTTCGTTCCAATCTGACCAGGATTATTTCCGATCGCAATCAGGCTATGTTTTTAGCTTGAATGGAGCAGCAGTGGTGTGGAAAAGTTTCAAACAGTCAATTGTTGCTGATTCCACAACAGAAGCCGAGTATGTTGCAGCCTCAGAAGCATCTAAGGAGGCAGTGTGGATTCGTAAGTTCGTTCAGGAACTTGGTGTTGTTCCTTCGAGTGCAGATCCTTTGGTTATCTTCTGTGATAACACTGGAGCAATAGCACAAGCAAAGGAACCACGGTCGCACCAGAAGTCCAAGCACATACAGAGAAGGTTTCACTTGATCCGGGAGATCATTGATCGTGGCGAGATCAAAGTCTGCAAGGTTCATACAGATGACAATCTGGCTGACCCGCTTACAAAGCCTCTGGCGCAGCAGAAGCATGAGAAGCACTGTAATAATATGGGTTTGAGATTTCTCAACCATTAGATTAAGTGCAAGTGGGAGATTGTTGGGGTATGCCCTTAAGGCTAATGTTTGAGGCCTTGGGATTATTTCAGTATCATGTATAAACTTTATGTTTATAAAGGCAATGGTTGTTATTCAGGTTGTTACAGTATCTGCTGCAATATGTATACTTCTGAATAATGTCTAAATGCTGTTCAGCTTGGCTGACATGCAGTTTTGTCCTTAGTCGAGATATCTTGGTGAACATGAGACAGCCTTGATATGATTGAGACTAATATGTGTTCTAATCTTATAGGATGCTTCGAGCATGGAATAAGATGTAGACTCATGGGTACATTGGATGTACTGGACAGACCCTACTTAGGATATTCAATTGCTTGTCACAATGTGAATAATCCTTATATGCAAACAAGTGGCATATTTCCTCTGACTTGAGATCACTTCTGTTTCTAAATGATGGTTGGCTTACTTATGTCAGATCGTGTGGACTGAATTGTTTTAGTTCAGTTTAATGGGATTTAAACTCTGATTGTAAGTGAGATCTGGTCTGATCATGTTTGATTGATTAGGGCTTGAGATCGGTAAGCTTCGATCGAGAGATTGGATGCTAGATCGGTGAGATCAAGAGCATCAAGAGATGAATGGTCAGATCTTAAGCCTTTTGGTTTAATGTGATCTGGATCAAGGCTTGGCTTAATTTGGTCCTTGAACCAAATGAAATGAACCGGCTCATCAAGTGAGCGCATGGTTCAAGGGTAGAGGAAATTGCGATCGTTCACTTGGTGTGAACACATGATCGCATGTGGTGGCTTGCTATTTTTAGAAGCCATGATCTCAAAATGAGACCACGCCTCACGTTCGAAGAGCTCTCCCTATTCTCGCCTCTCGCCCCCTTTTGCTCACGACGACTCACTCTCTCGTGTGTGAGGGTTGACGACAAGAGAAGGATTCGACCAAGCAAAAGAGATCATCTCTTCTCCCTTCACGCGATCAGGAGACCTTGGAGCCTTGCTAGCACAAGGATCGACAAGGAGTAGGCGATCACCCATCTTGTGTGCGCACGCTTTGGAGGAGAGCCACATCGTTCTCTGCTTCCAAGTCGCCATCCAAGAAATGGCAATGGTATGATCCTTGTGTCAAATCTTTAAGTTAATCTATGTTCATACATGCGATCCTAGAAATCCTATGATTCCGCCCATGCAAGTTTTATTATATATGCATGTTTAGGGTTTCGCCCCCTTAGGGGAACCTTCATATAGGGCCATAAACAAAATCACAGTCAAGTATAGGTTTCCTATTCCTAGACTTGATGACATGCTAGACATGTTAGTTGGCTCTAAGTGGTTTAGCAAGCTTGACTTAAGAAGTGGATACCACCAGGTCAGGATAAGGCTAGGTGATGAATGGAAGACCGCTTTCAAGACCAAGGATGGTCTCTATGAATGGTTAGTCATGCCTTTTGGCTTGACTAATGCCCCTTCCACATTCATGAGACTCATGACCCAAGTCTTAAAGCCTTTCATTGGAAAATTCCTGGTAGACTACTTTGATGATATCCTCATCTATAGTAAGACTAAGGAGGAACACCTAGAGCACCTTAGGAAGACCCTTGACCTTCTTAAGGAAGAGCAACTCTATATCAATCTCAAGAAATGCTCCTTTTTGTCGCATAGTGTGATCTTCTTAGGATTCATAGTGTCTGAGCATGGCCTTCAAGCCGACCCATCCAAGATCCAAGCCATCAAAGATTGGCCTGAACCTAAGACCATCACCGAGGTCAGAAGTTTCCATGGTCTAGCTACCTTTTATAGGAGATTCATAAGGAACTTCAGCTCTATAGTGGCACCTATCTCTAGTTGCCTAAAACAAGGTGAATTTTTTTGGACTAAATCTACTAGCAAAGCCTTCCAAGAATTTAAGGATAAGATGACCACTACCCCGGTCCTTAGACTGCCTGACTTCAATAAAGTCTTTGAGGTAGATTGTGACGCCTCTGGAGTTGGCATAGGGGGAACCCTAAGCCAAGAAGGTCATCCCATAGCCTTATTTAGTGAAAAGCTCAACGAGGCAAAACAAAAATACTCTACCTATGATAAAGAATTTTATGCTATAGTCCAAGCCCTAAGGTATTGGAGACATTATCTCATTCATAGGGAGTTCACTCTTAATAGTGACCACCAGGCCCTCTCCTATCTAAGTGCTCAAAAGAAGTTAAACTCAAGGCATGCTAAGTGGGTCGAATACCTACAACAATATACTTTTGTGCTTAGACATAAATCAGGATCTGAAAATAAAGTAGCAGATGCCCTCAGTAGAGTAACTTTATTATTGAACAAGATGCATGTTGAAGTTACTTGTTTTGACTCCATGAAAAATGCTTATCTTGAATGTCCTGATTTTTCTACTCTATATGCTGACCTTAGTCAAGACCCATTAAGTCACCCCCTCTACACCCTTAGGGATGGGTACCTCTTTCTTGGACCAACCCTTTGTGTGCCCAAGACATCCATCAGAGAATTCCTTGTTTGGGAATTACACGGAGGCGGGTCTGCCGGGCACCACGGTCGAGATAAGACCCAAGCCCTTGTAAAGGAACGGTTCTACTGGCCAAACCTTTACAAGGATGTAGCTAAGGTCGTGAGGCATTGTAGGACTTGTCAGCTCACTAAAGTCCACAAGCACAGTCCCGGCCTGTACACTCCCTTACCTATTCCCCAAGCCCCTTGGCAAGACCTTAGTATGGATTTCATCCTAGGACTACCCCGAACCTCAGCTAAACATGATTTTATATTTGTGGTAGTTGATAGATTTACTAAGATGACCCATTTCATAGCTTGCACCAAAACCACTGATGCCTCCCATGTTGCTAAACTCTTCTTCAAAGAAGTTGTCAGGCTTCGTGGGACACCCTTAACTATAGTGTCTGATAGAGACCCTAGGTTTGTAAGCCATTTTTGGAGGACCCTATGGACCCTTCTAGGAACAAAACTCAAGTTCTCCACAGCCTACCATCCCCAGACGGATGGGCAGACTGAAGTGGTCAACCGATCACTTGGGAGTATTCTTAGGAGTTTGGTAAGTGAACATCCTGGCAACTGGGATAAACTCTTACCCACTGCCGAGTTTTCCTACAATAGTACAGTCAACAAAACCACAGGTCTCTCCCCTTTCCAAGCCAACCTAGGATATCAACCTAACAAACCTATAGATCTCTTTCCTCTACCCCGACACTTTAGGACTTCTTTACCTGCTCGTGACTTTGCTTTACATACCTTGCAAATGCATGCTGAAATATTTTCTAAGATGCTAGAATCTATTAATCATTACCGCGAAGCTGCTAACAAACATCGCCGAGAAAGGTTATTTTCCACAGGTGATAAGGTAATCCTACGGGCGCGTGAAGAGCGCATCCACGGGACAGGACACAAATTGGAAGCAAAAGGACTAGGCCCCTTCACCATTATAGACAAAGTCAACGACAATGCCTATGTCCTTGACCTGCCACCTGAATTAGGGATCCCCACCACTGTCAACGTGGAGGATCTCACCCTCTATCATGAGCCCATCTCCATACCAGATCCAGATAACACCAACAAAATGGAGATTGAGGCTATTCTCGAGGACCAAACCAAATTCACCACTAATGAGGTACAAGTGTTTTATCGAGTTAGACTCATTAATGGTGAAGAGGTATGGCTTCCTGAGTCAGAGCTAGCTATAGCCGCCCCTTAGTTACTCCAAGGGTACAAGGATAATTCTCCAGAGGAGAATCCTTTCAACCTGGGGAGAGTTGATGGAGGCAGTAGCCCTGCTTTGAGGAGATCTGCTCGGACTCGTAGAGTACCTAATCGATATGGGTTCCCTTAGAGTCCCCTCTCTTGCATTGCATTTTAGGGTAATTTGTTTTTTCAATAAAACCATGCATCATGTAGTCATTTATGGCAAGTCCACTTGTAGTAGGTAGTGCATTGTAATTTATAAAACTTTATGTACTCTTGCATCATAGTAGAGTAGTGCATGCATGCATTCGGATCATCTTGGCAGGTCATTCAAGTAAGAAGCAGCTCAAGTTCCAGCTCAATGTCACTCAAGGTCCACTCACCAAGCTTATCTCCAGAAAAAGGAAGGAAGACTTCAAAGTCCAAGTTCACTTCAAAGCCATGCTATAACTCACTTACCATACTTGTTGGGCGCCTCTCCAATAGAGCCATCAGCCACCTCATCATCCAATCAAGAAGATATGCACCAACCTCTAGTCCAAGCAAGGAAGGGATTCAAAACCCTCACTCATCAAGATCCAAAATCAAAGGAATTATCCATCAAGATCCACAATCAAAGGAGGGCATTTATGAAGACATTTATGATAAATTGCCATCTCTTGTTGCCACCCAAGCTCTCATGGAAAGGATTCAAATTTCGAATCTCTTATCCATGCGCCAACAAACATTTCACCAAAGGATAGGAAGACACTCTCATCGCCCACCAAAACATTTAATGAGTTGCCAAGAGAAGATCACCAAAGAAGGAAGCTCTTAAAGAGGATTTGCGCCAACATCCTCTTGATTTTGAAATTCAAATTCCATCCATCTTTGTAATAGGCGCATGGAAGCTAATGACTATCCTACCCTAGTCCCATCTCGCCTATAAAAACATAGTCTCCCCCCTTGTATTTCGATTACCTCTGGATGAAATAATATTGTCTATTAGTTGCCTAGGTTAATTGCTAGTGTTAGTGATCAAGTTCTTCTTAGCCGAGCTCTTTTCCCCCCTTTCTTCAAGCTCTTCCAACGAAACCCTAAGAAGCTCCCCTCTTTGTTTGTGTGCGCAATCACAAGGAGGACTTCTTTCACCCTCGGTTTGGAGCAAGAAGGAGGACATCTTCGGCATCAAGGATTCTTCCTCCCATTCGGCTAAGTCTTCTCTCTTAACCTCTTCATTTAACTCTGAGAACTTTTCTCTACACTGATTCTTGATTACATAACTTGTAGCTTGCGCTCTGAGTGGGTCTAGGAGGGGCGCTCCCCCTTCCTTCTCTTCCCCATCTCTCTTTAGTTAACCTAGGATTAGCAAGGGAATTTGTGAGGCTTAACCTCACCCCTTGATTTGCTTCTGTATTAAAATCCGTGACTTGTATGGAATTTCTGTGATTGTTTGTAAGCTCCACCCTACACTTCCATCAGAGTTGGACCGGTGAAGATCGGGAAGCACAGCCCTTCAATTCTCAAGGGCTGCACTGTAAGTTTATTTTCCAGCATTTACTGCTTTCTAGTGTAACCTTTATTTACTGTTCTTAGTTTAAACTCGGATTTTCCTATATTTTAAAATACAAAAAAATTAGTTTCCCAACCTCGTTAGCATAACTTCGGTTTTCTCTTATTATTAAGCTATTTATTCAAATCAGTTTTCAAAATCGTTGTTTGAATGTTTTAGACCCCCCGTCCTACATCAGACCGTACAAAGGAAGGATGTCTGCCACGTTGAAGGCGGGATGGATCCCCATGCTCTCGGGTAGGTCCAAGACATAGGCGTTGGAGGCGATCCGCTGCACCACTGCATAGGGCCCTATGTAACGTGGCCGAAGCTTCAAATGAGCTCTGTTTGGTAAATGCTCGGGGTGGGTACGCACCCTTACCAACCCACCAATAGAAAAATGAAGTGGCCTATGGTGCTCGTTGGCCTTCATTGTATTACGAGTGTCGCCCAAAAAGATAAGATGCCGAACATCATCATGCAAGCTAGTTACATGTTGGGCAAAGGAGTATACAAGCTCAGATAAGTGGGACTCCAAGGGTAGGTCATGCAAGTCAATGGGTTTACGTAGCTGATGGCCCAAGACGACTTGGAAGGGACTAAGACCTGTAGACTGATTGGCTGCACTGTTGTATGCAAATTCTGCCATAGGGAGGATGGTGTCCCAAGACCTCGGGTGATCACCTATGAGGCAACGGAGCAAGTTGCCCAAACTACAGTTAACCACCTTGATTTGGCCGTCGGTTTGGGGATAGTAGGACGTGAAAAATTTCAGGGTGTTGCCCAAGAGGGCCCAAAGCGAGCGCCAGAAGTGGCAAACAAATAGTGTGTCATGGTCGGACACGATGGTCAATGGGAGACCATGGAGATGGACAATCTCCTTAACAAAAAGGTGTGCCACGTGGGACGCATCCGCAGTCCACGAACAAGGTATGAAGTGGGACATTTTCGAGAATCGGTCTATAACCACGTAGACGGAATGGAAGCGAGACGTGGGGCGAGGCAACCCAAGGACAAAGTCCATACTGATTTTGCGCTAAGGACCCTAAGCAACCGGTAAAGGGGCATAGAGATTGGTATTTGCTGGTTGGGGTTTGGCCAATTGACATGTACCACAATGGAACACAATGTGCTGGACATCCTTGCGAATGGAAGGCCAAAAGAAGCATTCCTCCACCATCTCAAGGGTCTTGTCGTGCCCATGATGGCCAGCAGTGCCACCCGCGTTCAACTCAAGCAAAAGATGATCTCGAAGGGATGAGCGGGGAATGCACAAGTGGTTCCCCATGAAGAGGTTGCTCTCATAGAGCTGGTGCAGGGACTCAGGGTCAAAAGATTCAGTCAAGGTAGCGTAAATAGCACTGAAATCAGTACACGTGGTGTATTCTTCCGTAACATGGTCAAAGGTGTTGACACAGGTGCGCATCACACACAAGAGAGTCCAGATGTGACTCAAAGCGTCCACAACAATGTTCTCCTTGCCCGCCTTGTGATTAATCATAAATGAGTACTGTTGCAAGTACTCGACCCACTCTGCATGGCAGGCGCCCAATTTTTTTTGGGCACTAAGTAAGGACAAGGCCTGATGGTCGCTATACAAAACAAACTCGCGGTAGAGTAGGTAGTGCCTCCACTACCATAGGGACTGAATGATAGCGTAGAACTCCTTGTCGTATGTCACATAACGCTATAGGACGGCGTTCAATTTCTCACTGAAGAAGGCAACAGGTGGCCTTCTTGACTTAGGGAACCTCCGATCCCAGTACTGAAGGCATCGCATGCAACCTCGAAGACTTTTGAGAAGTCCGAATGTCGCAATACAGGGGCAGTCATAATGGCGTCCTTAAGGGAGTCGAAGGCGCGTTGAGTGGTGGGTGTCCACTCAAAGTCATCCTTGGAGAGATGTTGGGTCAGCGGGTTCCCAATCGTGCTGAAACCCCGAATAAAATGGCGGTAAAAGCCCACAAGGCCAAAAAAGCTACGGACCTATGACACAGTGTGAGGTTCGTGCCAATGCCGGATGGCCTCAACTTTGGTGAGGTCAACAGAAAGACCCTCGTCGGACACGATGTCGCCGAGGTAGTGAACTCGGGTGGTCATGAAGGCGCACTTCTTCATGTTAAGGAACAGGCACTCCTTCTGTAGGAGGTCAAAGGTGGAGTGAAGATGCTCCAAGTGCTCCTCTCGGGTCCGACTAAAAATCAGAATGTCATCAAAATAGATGACCAGGAACTTGCCCATGTAGGGCTTGAGGACTTGGCTCATGAGCTGCATCACCATGGGTGGGGCATTGGACAACCTGAATGGTTTGATGAGCCACTCATAAAGACCATCCTTGCTCTTGAGTGCAGTCTTCCATTCATCCCCTTCACGAAGGCGGACTTGGTGATATTCGCTACAAAGATCAAGTTTGGAGAACCACGATGCCCTAGAAACTAAGTCCAACATGTCATCAAGTCTAGGTATGGGGAACATATACATGATGGTGATCCTATTGATGGCACGGCTGTCAACGCACATGCGCCACGACCCATCCTTCTTGGGTGGGAGCAAGGCGGGGACAGCACAAGGACTTAAACTCTCACGGATGTAACCTTTGGGAAGGAGTTCATCCACTTGATGCTACACTTCAGCATGCTCCGTGGGGTGGAGGCGATGGTGGGGAAGGTTAGGGAGGCGTGTTGTATCTCCCTATCCAGAGGGAGTCCATGGGGTAAGTCCTCCGGGCTAATATCACCAAATTCGGACAAAAGGGCAGAGATTTCCAGGGGAAGTTTCGTGCCCGTGGAAGACAAGGGGTCCTGCGCCTCTCGCACCATCAAGGCATAGACAACCCTGGACTCGGTGGCCTCACGCATGAGCGCGGGGGTTCGCATAAGAGACACAATAGCGGGTGTCGGAGGGGCAAGCGTAGGAGGGACAATCAAGCCCTTAGAGGTGGATGAGTGCAGCTCCTCGGGTGGAGCCGGGATCAAACAGATTTTCTAGTCATTGTGGTCAAACGCATAAGTGTTTGACAGACCATAGTGAACTACATCCCTATCATAGAGCCAAGGGCGTCATAAGAGGACGTGGGCGACATCCATAGCCACCGCATCACACCATACTTTCTCACAGTATTCCCCATAAGCGATGGGAACTTGGCACCGGCGGGTGACTGAAAGACTCGACGTGTCAACCCACGCGATTAAATAAGGCATCGGGTGGGGCTCAAGGGGAAGAATAAATTGTGTGATCGCGATCCGAGAGACCACATTCAAACTACTACCCCCATCAATGATGATCTTATATTAGTGCCCATTGCACTTGATGTAAGTCGTGAAGATGCTAGTGCGCCTCCAATCCACAGAGGGTGGGGTTTGGATAAGGGTGCACCGCACAACTGCGAGTGTGGGTGGCCCGACTCATCGCTGCTCGTGTAGCACTCAGCCTCGACATCATGTTCCGCACGGTCACGGGTAATGGTGGCTACACAGGTGTGGCTCTTGTCTGCAGAAGCAGACTTCTTCAGATAGTCCCTAGAGTAGTGACCCAGTTGAAGGCAATTGTAATAGTGAACTCGCTCGAACGACCTAACGACGGGGGCCTTGCCCTCCTCCTCCCATGTGGGGCAATAGGCGGAGGCCTCCAGGGTTGGACGGCGAGGGGAGTTATGGGATTTGTGTAATAACCTCAAAAGAAAGCAAAAGTATTTGTAATATAAGTGTGAGTTATATTGAATAAATACTATGGTTTTGGAATAGGATGTATGGTTTTATGTTGTAAAAGGATTTTGATTAATAAAATGAGAAATTTTGAATGGCTATTTGAATTGTTGTTACCTCCTAGATGATAGAAAGTAAATTTTATAAGTTATGTTGATCAGGTTATCATGTTTTGATCCTAGATACATATTGTCAAAAAAATTTTATATTATGAAATTACCATCCTCTAGGGGTGTGAAAATTATGGTATGAGAGCAAGTTTTTTTAGATTTTTTAGGGATCTATCATTTGATAGTGATTAACAATGTTTCATTTGATGATTGTCTAGGTAGGTAAGCAAGATGACAAGGTCATCCCAATCTCCTAGCGAGTCTCCAAATCAAATGGCATGTGTGATAAAAGCTTTGGAGACAATGTCTAGTTTGATGCAACAACAAATGGCAAAAAGTGAAAATCAAACTAATTCTGTTGCCTCAGCCAACATATAGTGATCATATGGGGCTAGAAAAGTTTAAGAAGTTCAATCCTCCTTCATTTTGTGGTGATCCAAATCCAAATATGACAAAAAAATGGATTATGCAAATGGAGAAATTATTTTCAGTTACTAGCTACTCAGATAGTCAAAAGGTATTACTAGCAACATTTATGTATGAAGGAGAAGCAAAGCATTGGTGGAGAATGGTCAAAAGAGTAGCTGAATCAAGGGAGGAAACCATCACTTGGAATTATTTTATAGAAAAATTCTATGAAAAGTACTTTCCAGAAAACATTAGAGATCAAAAGGAAATGGAATTCTTATAGTTAATTCATGGAAACTGTTTTGTGGCACAATATGATGCTAAGTTCATAGAGTTATCCAGATTTGCCCCACACATGGTTGACACTGAGATAAAGAAATCAAAAAGATTTGAAAGAGGGTTGAGACCAAGTATAAGAACAAGAATTTCAGCTTTAAAACTTAGAAATTATGGTGACTTAGTGGATCGAGCATCAATTGTTGAAAAAGTTGTTGAAGAGATGCAAAATATGAGAAACAAGAAGGGCAAAGCAAGAGAAATGGATAACAAGAGAAAGAGAGTAAATGAAGTTGGTGCAAGTTAGAAGAAATTTAGACCAGCTATAAGGAACATGACTGGACCCCCACAAAGGCTTATTTCTTGTGCTAGTTGTGGAGGGAAACATGAGACCAAACAATGTTATAGACTTACTAGTGCATGTTTTGCTTGTGGTAAGCATGGACATCTAGCAAGAGATTGTCCACATAATAGAATAAAAGAGTTACCATCCAGCCTGTAGCCCATGCTAAAGTGTATGCTATTGCTGAACCAGATGCTAAGGCTTCAAAGTCAGTAGTTGAACGTATTATTCTTTTTCCAAATAAAATTGCAAAGGTTTTCTTTGATACTGGCTTAAATCTATCATTTGTTTCGCCTCATTTTGCATCTCACTTGGGAAAAGAACCTAAACAACTTGATTTCTTGTTGAGTGTCTCAACACTAGTTGGTGACTCTTTGACTGCAGATCTTGTTTATCCTTCCTGTTTAATCCCAATTGGAGAATATGAACTTTCAGCAAATTTGATCCTTTTAAATGTTCAAGATTATGATATTATCCTTGGTATGGATTGACTTTCTTCATAACATGCAACTGTAGACTGTAATGGGAAAATAGTCACTTTGAATCTTCCTAATGAGATCCAAGTGCAAATCAAGGGTGTTGAAGTTGATTCTAGTCTATCTCTCATTTCATTTATGCATGCTTCTAAACTTATCAAAAATGGGTGTGAATGTTATTTAGCTATTGTGAAGGAATGCCAAGAACCTACACTTGATTTAGAGTTGATACCCATTGTTAGAGAATTTCTAGATGTATTTACCAATGAATTACCTGGTTTACCTCCTGATAGAGAGGTTGAGTTTGGTATTAATCTCCTTCCTAGGACCATGCCCATATTTAAGACTCCGTACAGGATGGCACCAGCAGAATTAGTAGAGCTGAAAAAGCAATTACAAGAATTGCTAGATAAAGGGTTCATTAGACCCAGTGTCTCACCTTTGGGGTGTACCAGTTTTGTTTGTTAAAAAGAAAGATGGTACTTTAAGGCTTTGTGTGGATTACAGACAATTGAATCAAGCAATAATCAAGAACAAGTATCCCTTACCTCGCATTGATGATTTGTTTGACCAATTACAAGGGGCTCGAGTATTTTTAAAAATTGATTTGAGATCTGGTTATTACCAATTAAAGATCAAGAATGAAGATATTTAAAAAACAGCATTCAGAACCAGATATGGCCATTATGAATTTCTAGTTATGCCGTTTGAGTTAACTAATGCACCTGCCGTATTCATGGATCTAATGAATCAGATATTTCACTCACTTTTAGATAAATGCATGATTATCTTCATTGATGATATGTTGGTGTACTCAAAAAGTGATCAAGAGCATGAAGAGCATTTAAGATGTGTGTTAGACATCTTGAGAAAGAAAGAGTTATTTGCCAAACTGAGTAAATGTGAGTTTTGGTTGAAATCAATTAATTTTCTATGTCATGTCATTTCAGGAGAAGGGATATCGATTGATCCTAAAAAGGTAGAAGCAGTGGTAAAGTGGGAAAGGCCATCCAATGTAGCAGAAATAAGAAGTTTCCTAGGTATGGCAGGGTACTATAGACAGTTTGTAACAGGTTTTTCACAAATTGCAAACCATCCCACTAAATTGATTAGAAAGAGTGTAAAGTTTGTTTGGAATGCTGAATGTGAAGAAAGTTTCCAAGAGTTAAAAAGAAGACTAACTAGTGCCCCAAACCTCACTATTCTTCAGAATGACCATGTAATTGTTTATGCTTCTAGGCAATTGAAAGAATATGAGCAAAACTATCCAACACATGAATTGGAATTAGCTGCTATCATTTTTACCTTGAAGTTATGGAGACATTGTTTGTATGGCGAGACATTCGAAATCTATACTGATCACAAAAGGTTGAAATATATCTTCACTCAGAAAGAATTGAATATGAGATAAAGGAGATGGATAGAATTATTGAAAGATTATGATTATACTATTCATTACCAATCTGGTAAAGTGATAGCCCAAAAGGGAACACTACAAGTCTGGCACGCGTGTACTTTGGACTAATCCCCGGCAATGGCGCCAAAAACTTGATAGACCTCCGCAAGTGCACGGAACTATCAAAGTAATAAAGAAAAGTATCGAATCCACAGGGACCTTATTGTTAAGTACCAAATAATTGTATTCTTACTAGCTAAGTAAACCAAATATGATGCAAATAGGTAATAGAAATAACACGAAAGATAATCAGAGAGATAAACATGGGACTAGGGTTTCATCCACATTAATTTCAATGATAAGATATAAATAAAAAGGTTCATCAATCAAATCTTGCTACGATAAAGACCTAATTTACTTTATAAAGGGATTATCTCACTTTCGTGCAGACAATCACGCAGAGATAAATCCTCACTTTCGCGTAAGATTTATCCCAAGCTAAAGATAAGTTAATCATCAATCAGAGAATTCAAAGATCACTTTCGTGCATCCGAATTCTATGTTGATAATCTCTAGTAGAATCTCAAGGATCACTTTCGTGCATCCGAGCCTCAACACTAGTTTTACTCATGGATCTCCAACGTTCGATCCTCACTTTCGTGCAAGATCTCCACGTTTGACAAATAGACTCGATCTATAGATTCATGTTATAATTATGACAATTAATTTACTATAATAGATCAAATTAGATCTAACCTAGGGAAGAGATCCTAATATGCAATTCTAGGGGTCCAAGCTCTCAAGCAAATCACCTTTCAGTCTCATTGTGAAAACTCTAAGAACATAATTAATAACATACAATTATAGAGACAATGAATCATAGTTTAGAACAATTAGAAATCAGAGAAGAAGAAAAATAAAACAACGTTACAACACGAGTGTAATGTAAATTACACCCGTAATTTCGTGATGAACAGCGCTGTCACCGCTGTTTTGTTGATTTCTCTTCTGATCGGACTCCAAATGCTCTAAAACTTCTGTGGTATCTTCCTCTCCTACAGGCGAAGCTTTTGCATGAAAATCATGGCCTCAGGTGCCCTCTACGCCTCTCGGTGTGAAGCCAAACCCTAGCCACCTCTCTGGTGCTTTCTCCCTCGATACTGGATAAACGTTCCCTCTTCTACTTCGTGCATCTTTGCCTCTTAAAGACGAGTCCACAGCAACTTTCAGATCTCGATTTGGAGCTCTGGATCAAAAGTTATGGCCCTCGCAAGTTTCGGGCCCGTAAGAGTCGCGTGACTAGGTGCAATTACGGCCGTAAAATAAATTACGGCAGTGCCGTAAAATCAACTGAACTTTCTGGTCGGAAATTGCTCTAAATTATGGCCCATGTTATTTTTTATGGCACTGCCATATTTTTGGGCAGAAATTACACCCGTAATTACACCCGGGGTGTATTTTTCAAACTCACTCCGATTTGCATGAAAATTGGCGGGCGGCTTCATTTCGACATCCTGAATCCATTCGTGCGCTCAAATCCTTCAAAATCCATCAAAATATGGCACTTTTATCTGAAATTCATGAAAAACAAGAAATTCTATAGATTCCGTAATATTTAGCAAATAATGCTTAAAAACAAGCAAAAGTTAATAAATATGACACGAAAAGAAATATAAAATGGCATGAAATTTACTATAAATTTCGGTGTCTCATAAAGTAAATGTGGTAGCTGATGCACTTTGTTCCATGTAGCACTTTGTTCCACAACTATCAATCTCTTCCCATTTCTGGGCTCATAATGTTATTCCCACTAGCATTCATATATTAACAAATGGAAACATACCAAAATGGGTTTATTGATATGATGACCTCTTCTAAAATACCCAATAGCCAACCCAAAAGAAGGATAATTAAGTCTTCTTTACAATGAATCTGATTTTATAGGATTTGGATCATAGAGTCAAAAGTTATGAGCATTTGGATGAAGAAATGTCAAGTTTACTTTACATAAACATTTATTGTCTTAGAACATAACATTGATCGTTCTTCCAAGGGCCGAATTGAATAAAATCATGGAAATCAGAATCAAATTGAAATCACAATTGGCATAGAAGATCATTTCTCATACAGTTGAAGCAATAGGCAAATTTCACAAAGAAAGATTGAAGTACTTGCCTAAAAAGCTAAAGTCTCTCTATACTAGCTTTCACCCTTGGTCCTTCTCTTCCCTTCCCTAATCTTTTCTCTTCTCTAGTTACAAACGGGCAAAAACAAGT
Source organism: Costus lasius (assembly GCA_027563935.2). Classification (NCBI taxonomy): domain Eukaryota; kingdom Viridiplantae; phylum Streptophyta; class Magnoliopsida; order Zingiberales; family Costaceae; genus Costus; species Costus lasius. The sequence continues at coordinate 53,902,557 of CM050454.1, read as the reverse complement.
GAAACTTCACTTGTACGCATGAAGGAGGGTGATTTGTCTCAAGTAATAATGAAGGTGTGAGGTGTAAGGTGGTAATGCATGTATGGTGAGGTGGCAAGTCGACTTATATGCCCTTATATTTGCATCCTCACTTATGCAAAATCATCCATCATGCTAAGTGCTATATACAACTTTTATCCTCATGCATAACTATTTTTCACTTCATAATTTATACTTTTGCTTTCTTTTGAGGTTATGACAATTCCTCCAACCTTAAAGAAAACTTTAGTCATCTAAAGTTGTCACACCTTGAGTAGTAAACAGATGTGGATTAACTCTTCTCATGTCTTCCTCTAACTCCCATGTTGGTTCCTCATAAGCATGATGTTGCCAAATAACTTTCACTAATGGTATAACTCGATTTCTTAAGATCTTCTCTTTTCTATCCACAATCTTTATGGGCCTTTCAATGTAGGATAAGTCTTGATCAATCTGAATGGGCTCATAATCAAGTATGTGAGATGTATCATGATAGTACTTTCTCAACAGTGGCAACTGCTTTACCATTAAGCTTGCCATCAAGTTTGAAGATTTTCTAACACTGGCAATTATTTGAAGAATTTTGTGGTTTTCATCTCAAGATAATCACTCAGAAGCCAAAAGTGTTAATCGCATCTCTTAAAGTTCAATCTAATTTTCTTCAACAGATAAAAGAAGAACAACTTCAAGATGTCCAACTGAAGAGCCTTAGAGATAAAGTTGGGAAAGGTTGGGGACAAGATTTTCATTTTAGGGATGATGTCATATTATTGTTTAGGGATATAATTTATGTTCCAAGTGGTTCAGAAAGTAAAGAGAAGATATTGGAAGAGGGACACAAGTCCAAATACTCCCTGCACCTAGGTAGCACCAAGATGGATAATGATTTAAAGAAATACTTTTGGTGGGATGGTATGAAGAAAGATATTGCACAGTATGTTTCCAAGTGTTTAACATGTCAGTTGATCAAAGCTGAACACCAAAAGCCTAGAGGGCTACTACAACCTTTAGAGGTACCTGAATGGAAGTGGGAAAGTATTGCTATGGATTTTGTTTCTGGTTTTCCGTTGACATCTAGGAAACATGATGCCATTTGGGTGATTGTGGATAGGTTGACAAAAGTTGCACATTTCTTACCAATTAGAATGACATACTCCCTTGATAAACTTACAAGTTTATATATTGATGAAATAGTAAGACTTCATGGTGTTCCGGTTGAGATTATATCTGATAGAGACCCAAGATTTCTGTCTCGATTTTGGCAAAGACTACATGATGCCTTGGGGACCAAGCTGAAGTTTAGTACAGCTTATCATACTCAAACAGATGGGAAATTTGAAAGAACCATACAAACACTTGAAGACTTGCTTAGGGCTTATGCTATGGAGTGGAAAGGTGAATTGGACAATGATCTTGCTCTCATTGAATTCACCTATAATAACAGTTATCACTCAAGTATTCAAATGGCACCATATGAAGCTTTATATGGAAGGAAGTGTAGAACACCTATATGCTAGGAAGAGGATGGTGATAGAAAGATCTTAAACCTAGATAAAGTGCAAGAGACAACAGATAAGATACATGTGATAAAAGAGAAATTGAAAGTTGCACGGAGTCACCAAAAGAGTTATGCTGATCAGTGAAGGAAAGACATAGAATTTCAAGTTGGAGACTTACTTAATGACAACCGTTATGACCTCCCAACTACAGTGAGTTGTTAGCTTGTATCAAAGTATGTCACTAACCATATGGAAGAGTCAATGACCTCAAGTTAAAGGATCAATGCATCTCCTGTCACTTGTGAGGTTAACTCGTAACACCAAGTTAGAGCCTCACAGTGGGTTGATCCAGTATATCTTCCACTGATATACTCATTTGTCTGCATTAGCATCTTGTGCCTAACCAGCCCATATACCAGTCTCACATGTACCAGAGCTATCCCTATATCAACTCAGGTACTTGACTAGGGATAGAGTTCGAGCATAGACATAATCTGTCTCAGGGATATTATGTAAGTACACAATCACGGATGTAAACAAAACATAATAATGACAATGCCAGAATGATAAATATATAATATCACTGTCAAATAGTACATATAATAGACCAACATCTGGTCCTAAGGGCATATACACCAACAATCTCCCACTTGCACTTAGACCTAGTTGTTGAGAAATATCAACCCCATATCCCAAGCATGACCATCATGCTTCTGCTACGCGAAAGCCTTGGTCTGTGGATCTGCTAGATTGTTATTGGTGTCAACTCTGCCAATCTTGACATCACCTCTGCCTATGATCTCTCTAATCAGGTGAAATCTTCTAAGTATGTGTTTGGACTTTTGATGAGACCGTGGTTCCTTTGCCTATGCAATCGCTCCATTGTTATCACATTAGAGCTTAATCGGATCCACGACGGTTGGAACTACCTGAAGCTCAGAAATAAACTTCCTGATCCAAACGGCTTCTTTGGCTGCCTCAGAAGCAGCAACATACTCAGTTTCAATTGTAGAATTAGCTATGGTGGATTGCTTGAAGCTTCTCTAGCATATAGTGCTTCCCATTAACTTGAACATATAGCCTGCCTGCAATCTGAAGTCAGCAGGATCTGACTGGAATGATGTTTTAGTGTAGCCCTGAACACTAAGCTCCTCCTATCCTCCATAGACCAAATACAATTCCTTAGTTCTTCTCAAATACTTAAGGATGTTCATTATAGCCACTCGGTGCTGCAGACCTGGATTGGATTGGAATCGACTGGTTATGCTTACAGCATAAGCTACATCTGATCTAGTACACAACATTGCATACATGATTGATCGTACTACCGAAGCATAGGGTACATGATCCACGTTATCCCTCTCAACCTATGTGGTGGGACACTGCTCTTTGAGAGAATGATGCCATGTCTCACTGGTAGGTATCCCTTCTTGGATTGCTCCAAGTTGAACCTCTCCAAGACCTTATCATTGTATGTACTTTGACTAAGGGTCAAAAGCTTCTTGGATCTATCTCTGTAGATCCTCATGCCTAGAATATAGGTGGCGTCCCCTAAGTCCTTCATCTCGAAACACTTTCCCAACCATGTCTTTACAGACTGAAGACTAGTGATGTCGTTTCCAATGAGTAGTATGTCATCGACATACAAGACCAAAAAAGTCACCAAGCTCCCACTGAATTTTCTATATAAACAAGTGTCATCTTCACTTTTGATAAAGCCGTAGTCTCTCACAGCTTCATCAAACCGAAGATTCCAACTTCGAGATGATTGCTTTAATCCATAAATGGATCTTTTTAGCCTGCAGACCTTGTTGGCCTCTCCAGGATGGATGAAGCCATCAGGCTGTGTCAAATACACATCCTCTATCAGCTTCCTGTTAAGGAATGATGTCTTAACATCCATTTGCCATATCTCATAATCATGATATGCAGCAATAGCAAGCAATATTCGAATGAATTTAATCATGGCTACTGGCAAGAATGTTTCATCATAGTCCACCCCATGGACTTGTTTGAATCCATAAGTCTACCCTTATAGGTAACTATATTGCCATCCATGTTTGTCTTCCTTTTAAAGGCCCATTTACACCCTATGGGTTTTACCCCATTAGGCAGCTCAACTAAATCCCAAACTTGGTTAACCGACATGGAATCCATCTTGGATCTCATGGCCTCAAGCCATTTCTTGGAGTCCGATCCAGTGACCGCCTCATCATAGGTTATGGGTTCATCCTCTATGATGAAGATCCCGTCGTGTTGAGTTGGCAGCGACCCATACCTCTCAGGTGCACGACGAATCCTCCCAGACCGACGTGGGTCCTATGTCTGAGCCTCCGGTACATCAACCGGCATAAGTGGCTCAAGTTCCATCTCTATATCTTGTGGTTGTACTTGGACCTCGTCCACGTCAAACTTTATCCCACTAACTTCTTTCATAAAAAATTCTTTCTCTAGAAAGACAGCACCTTGAGCAACAAATACTTTGTTCTCGGTGGGAACATAGAAGTAGTATCCTTTAGTTTCCTTAGGATGCCCCACAAACACGCATTTACTAGATCTGGGTTCTAGCTTGCTAGAATCCTAACGTTTGACATAGGCCTCACATCCCCATATTTTGATAAAAGAGAGGTTCGGGCATCTTCCACTCCATACATCGTATGGAATCTTGGAGACACACTTAGATGGAACGTTATTCAATATGAGAGAAGTTGTTTCAAGTGCATGTCCCTAGAATGAGGGAGATAGAGCTGCATAACTCATCATAGATCGAACCATGGTCAACAAAGTTCGATTCCTCCACATAGACACACCATTCCATTGGGGTGTTCCAAGAGGGCTGACATGGGATAGGATCCCACACTCTCTAAGATAGTCAAAGAACTTACCACTCAGGTACTCTCCACCTCAATGTGATCGAAGAGTTTTAATAGATCTACCAAGCTGGTTCTTTACTTCATGTCTAAACTTCTTAAATTTCTCAAAGGATTTTGATTCATGTCTCATCAAATAGATATAACCATATCTACTGAAGTCATCAGTAAATGTAATGAAGTAGTTGTACCCTCCTCTGACTTGTTTACTGAATGGCTCACACACATCACTATATAAAAGATCAAATAAACCTCCTGCCCTCTCACCTATCTTGGTATAAAGGCGCTTTTCTCATTTTTCCTAACAAACAAGGTTCACATGTATCAAACTCCTCCAAGGAGGTTAAATATAATAATTCATTTGCATCGAGTTGTTGAATGCGATTTTTGTTTATATGGGCTAATCTACAATGCCAAAGGTATGCAGCAACTAAACCACTTAGTTTGATCCTTTTATTATTTATGTTACAATCCATTGCATAAAGTACCCTTCCCATGTTTGTAAACGAAAAAGAACAAGAGTTCTCCTTTATTTCAAACTTAAAACCTTTCCTTCCCAAATAAGGAATGGATATAATATTTTTGTTGAGAGAAGGTACATAATATCAATTATCTAACTCTAACTGAAGTCCAAAAGGCAGGGAGAGCGTCAAAATTCCTACAGCAACAACAGCAAGCTATGCTCTGTTTCCAACTCGTAGGTCAATCTCTTCAGGCTGCACTGATCTACTTTTCTTGAGCCCCTGCATATTTGTACAAATATGAGCTCCGCATGTAGTATCCAATACTCATGACATAGAAATAGAAAGGTTGACTTCAGTAACATAAATACCTGAGCTAGAACATAAGGGTTTGTCTTTCTTCTCCTTGTTATGAAGTTGTTTGCAATCCCTTCGCTAGTGGCCCTGCTCGCCACAGTGGGAGCACCTCTATCCCTTTGTCTTCTTCACCTTCTTTTTCAATGCTTTAGTCAGACCCTTGACACTACTTTCAGCACATGCCTTACCCTTCTTTTTCATCTTCTTGGCTGTAGGAACCAAAAGAACAAAGTTGGGTTTGGTTTTGACCATTTCTCGCTCAACATTCTGGAGCATATTCAGCAGCTCTTCCCTCGTGCATTTAATCCGGTTCATGTTAAAATTATAATAAACATATTGAAGCTAGGGGCCAGGGATTGTAGAATAAGATCTGTGACCAGCTCGATATCAATCGTGTCCCAGTCTCTTGAGATGATCCACATAACCAATGATCTTGAGTACATGGGGTCTCACTGGAGCACCCTCAGATAACTTACACTGAAAGACTGCTTTGGCTATGTCATATCTCTCAGTTCTGGCTTGAGCTCCGAACATCTGCTTCAGATGTGTTATTATCTGAAAAGCATTCTGCTCCTCATATTGCACCTAAAGTTCAAATGCTATAGTGGCTAGCATGAGACATGCAACTTCCAAAGAGTCATCTTGATGCTTTCTAAAAGCATGCCTATCTGCCACACGGGCATTAGGTGCAGGAGGCGCAGGAAGAGCTTGCTCAAGGACATACAGCTTCTTCTCGAGCTTGAGGACAATCCTCAAGTTCCGATGCCAGTCCATAAAGTTAGTGCCAACCAACTTATCCTTCTCAATGATGGATCGCAGTGACAATCTGTTATTGTTTGTTGCCATTAGATCTACAACAATCAAGAAAAAGCAAATTAGTTTTACTTCGAATCATTTAATCTGGACTTGCATTAAATGATCATAGCTCCCACTATTTTAATTGAATTGACAACCCACAAAGTTGTTGGGGTATGCCCTTAAGGCTAATGTTTGAGGCCTTGGGATTGTATTAGTATCATGTAATAAACTCTTAAGTTTATAAAGGCATGGTTATTATTCAGGTTGTTACCTTGTCTGCTGTAATAAGTGTACTTCTGAATACTGTCTCAAAGCTGTTCAGCTAGGCTGACAGGCTATATGTCCTTAGTCGAGATATCTTGGTGAACATGAGACAGCCTTGATATGATTGAGACTAATATGAGTGCTAATCTTATAGGATGCTTCGAGCATGGAATAAGACGTAGACTCATGGGTACATTGGATGTACTGGACAGACCCTACTGGGATATTCCATTGCTTGTCACAATGTGAATGATCCTTGTAAGCAGCAAGTGGCACATGTCCTCTGACTTGAGATCACTTGTGTTTCTGAATGATGATTGTCATTGTCTTGAGGTAGTTCAATATCATTTGAAACATAATGATTATAGACTATCTTGGATGGTGAGCTTGAATCAGGTTAGGGCACTAGTGATAGACATAGGATTGCCGTCTCCTTGTTTAAGGAGTGTAGTGTTCTAAGGGCCCCCCTATATGAGATGATTGAGATAGTGTATGGCCATACCCAGATGACTATGTGCATCTGATCTAATCATGCTCATCGTATTGGAGTTACAAGCTTGACCCGCTTGTCCAATAAGAACATCCAGTGGCAAAGGACACATGTATGCCTTGTGAATTGAGTCACACTTGTGCTATGGTTTGGGAGTAGTCTTGGAAGACTCTTTCCTTTATATCGGGAGACAGTGATGTGTTGCTAGATACCCCTCACTGATCGTGATAACGTAAGTTATCGTTACCGACATTTAAAGGAAACCCTCAGGGTCGCACAATTTGGTGATATGGCTTCCTTAAGTCAGATCGTGTGGACTGAATTGTTTTGGTTCAGTTTAAAGAGATTTAATCTCTGATTGTAAGTGAGATCTGGTCTGATCATGTTTGATTGATTAGAGCTTTAGATCGGTAAGCTTCGATCGAGAGAGATGATGCTAGATCGATGCGATCAGAAGCGTCAGATGATGAATGGTCAGATCTAGGACCTTGGGGTCTAATTTGATCTAGACTTAATTTATGGGCTGATTTGGTTTCGCTATTGAACCAAGGATATTGAACCGGCTCATGGGTTGAGCGCTTGGTTCAAGAGGGAGAAGAGGTTGCGTTTGGTTCATGGAAACGTGAACGCCAACTCTTAATCGTTGCCAATTTTGGAAAGTTCCAAAAGCATAACGCATATGCGTTCATGGCTTGATGTCTCTCTAATGTTTTTCGGTTTTGCTTCTTGGACGTGGTTTTTGGGAACGGCTTGCTCGTGTGGAAGGCATCGTTCTTGCGCCAAGGAAGAAGAGCTCTCGAAAAGAAGGAAGCCCTTTTCATCTAATCTCCTACACACGGTTGGAAAAGCTTGGCAATCTTGCTAGCACAAGAGTTGCGCAAGGAGGAAGCTTTCATCCCTTGTGTGTGATTTCTTTGGAGAAGATCCCTTCGATCTTTCTTCTTCCAAGCCGCACCTTCCCATGGCCATGGTAATGAATCTCTCACTTGTTATTCAAGTTGATTATATGAAAGTATAGAATGCGATCTTATGTGGAAACCCTAATTCCGCTGCTATGAGAAAGAAACATATGACTTGCGCCCCCTTCATGAAAGGGGTTCTTCTCACAATAGGTTTTGCGCTCCCCTCCTGAAAGGGTTCCATCAATTGGTATCAGAGCCAATCTATACTTTTTCATATGATTGCTTGCGGTTCTAATGAGTAGATCATCATGTTTGATCCATGAATATGTTGGTGAATAGATCTAAAGGTGATTGCTCACATGCCGAAACCTACATGCTAGTTTAGAACTTAGATGTATGTTTCTTCATGAGTTGCGCAAGATGTATGTTTCTTCATGAGTTGCGCATGTTGTTGTGTTGGCGCATGATAAGTATGTTGAATGGTTGAATGATATTTCATCAAATCTTATACCTACTTGCGCGCAAACATTTAGATCTATATGCATCTACTATAAACCCTTAGATGGGTTGATGGGGCTGAAGTCACCTCTAGGTTAGATCCATTAGTCTGATCAGACCATCTGACAGCTCAGATGGGTTAACCTGATAGCACCTATGCGCAAGCACAAGGTGGCTATAGGTTGACTGCATCTAGGGCGTGTAGCGAGGTCTGGTTGAGACACTACTAAACACACTTGAGTTAGGCCCGGGGTCACACCCGCTTGCCAAAACTCATGGGGGTAGTTCAGCCCTTGGCGCATGCATGGTTGACCATTAGGTCAACTCGGGTCAGTTAGGACTCGGTGCATGCAAGGGCAAAGGATCTAACTAGATGGATGAGTGGATCCCCATCAATGCACCATTGTAAGGTTGTAGGGCTCATAAGGAAATTAAAATTGATGCCATGGGGTTTTCAAAACTTTTAATTTCAAGATGATTGGATCACATGTTGATTGAACCATATGCTTGTCTATTTAGTCTTATGTGGGTTGCCCAATTGTGTGCTGTGCTGGGGCCTGCGTGCCTGGACTTAAAAAAAATTGTAAATTAATTTGTGATCTGCGAATCACATTGTACTTAATTTATAATATGTTGTTGACCTGCGAGTCAATCTTGTCTAGATAGATCAAATGTACTTTGATTAGACAAGAACAAAGGCACACATCCAAGAGGGGCATTCACCTGGTGGTGCACCTGTGGTGCTCTTGGCGCTAGGGCACTGGGTTGGACCAGATGAGATGCAATGAAGCTCAAGTGAAGACTTAAGTAATATTAAGGTCTTACTAGGGTTCATGGGCTTTTACCACATAAGATCATGCTTTCTACTTATTGCTAATAATTAGAATTGCATATTTATGTTTATCTTCTGCTATAGCCATAGGACATGCCTGATAGTAAGAAGATAAAAGACCGTTAAAATCCAACGCTAACATATCAAGCTCGTAAGCCTTCTGACGCGAAACCTCACCTTTCTGACTATCGTTGGAGCCGTGTTGAACCCACTCAGTGGGCACGTCCATCTATCTTCAGACGGTGCTGGATTTCACCTGCGTGTTACAGAGTTGGGATTTATCCCCTCTCGTTGCTCAGCATAGCACGTGGTGGTCCAGGGAGTAGGTCAGGTCAGCTTGACCATGTAGACTACATATGTGGCGCATATGGTAGCACATGGAGGCAGCCATCTCTGGGATCAGAGACTGTGTTGTACCAACTCAGTTGGCACAGTCTGCTGGATTGCCAAGATGAAGGGGAATCGCACGGGTTGGCGATTGGCTGGGAGAGCCTACCAGAAACTAGTGCTTGTCATCTCTGTGCATCTTATCTCGCCTGAGCGGGACGCGGAGACCAAGTATGAAATCTGGATCCCATCTCACTAAAAGAGTGTTACTCTTTCGGACTGTTTACTGGATTTTTCAGTCAGACAAAATAGTGAGAAAAGAATCTTTCTTAAAGTCCTGGATTGATTCTGAAACATTGATACTAACCTTGCTGTTCTTGCTTGTTGTAGATTCCTGCAGCAACGAACACCATGAGCTTCAATGTGCGATCCCTACTGGAAAGGGAGAAGTTTGCTGGGCCGAACTTCTCTGACTGGTTCGGACACCTTAAGATCGTTCTTAAGGCAGAGAGGAAACTGTATGTCCTCGAGACGGCGATACCGCCGCAGCCCGCTCCGAACGCCGCAAGGGCGGTTCGGGATGCCTATGAAAAGCACGTCAATGATAGCATTGATGTCGCTTGCCTGATGCTAGCGTCTATGACGCCACCGCTGCAGCGTCAGCATGAGGATATGTCGGCTATAGAAATTATAGCGAACCTCAAGATGCTGTATGCTGCACAGGCGAGGACAGAACGCTATAATCTGACAAAGCTCTTCTTTCAGAGCAAACTGGCTGAGGGGAGCCCAGTGGGAGCTCACGTGCTCAAGATGATTGGGCACAAGGAGGCTCTGGAGAAACTGGGGCATACCGTCAACCAGGAGCTTGCTGTAGATATTATTCTGCAGTCTCTTCCGCCTTCTTTCGATGCGTTCATCATTAACTTTAATATGAACAAAATCGATTGTACGCCGGCAGAGCTGCTGAATATGCTCTTGACTACTGAGGAAACTCTGAAGGGCAAGCCTTCAACCTCTGTCTTAATGGTTCCTTTTAGGAACAAGAAGAAGGGGAAGAAGGGCAAGGCCCCTGTCAAGAATTACAGCAAGGCCCTGAAACAGAAGGTGAAGCGGTCGAAGGACAACAGGTGTTTCCACTGTGGCCAGCTGGGTCACTGGAAAAAGGACTGTAAAGCGCTCCAAGGAGATAAGAGGGGAAGCATCGCTTCTGGCTCAGGTATATACGTGACGGAAGTCATGGTTTCATCTTCTTCTATATCATGGGTGTTGGACACTGCATGTGGAGTTCACATTTGTTCAAATGTGCAGGAACTCAAGAGAAGAAGGCAGGTGGGACAGCATGAGGTAGACCTACGCGTTGGAAACGGGGCACGGGTTGCTGCGGTTGCTGTAGGAGACTATTTCATTACTTTACCATCTGGCATTGTATTAGAATTAAACAATTGTTATTTTGTACCCAGTATTACCAAGAATATTATCTCTATTCCTGCTCTTGTCAGGAAAGGATTTGCCTTTGAATGCAAGATTTCAAAGTGTATTTTGACTTATGATAATATTGTGTATGCCACTGGTTCAATTAACAATGGGTTATTCATGTTGGACATGGAATATTCTATACAAAACATTGATAATAAGAAAGCCAAGTATGCTGATGACAGCACCTTGCTATGGCATAGTCGTTTAGGCCATATAAACGAGAAGCGCATTAAGCGGTTGCATGAACATGGACTGCTGGGATCATTCTCCTATGAGGAGATTGATACATGCAAAGCTTGTTTGATGGGTAAAATGACGAAGTCTCCTTTTCCTCACAAAGGTCAGAGGACTTCAGGTTTACTTGACCTTATACACAGTGATGTGTGTGGGCCATTTAGTAAACATGCCAGAGGTGGCTATCAGTACTTCATTACCTTTACTGATGATTTCAGTAGGTATGGGTATGTCTATTTGATGAGACATAAAAGTGAATCTTTTGACAAGTTCAAAGAGTTCAAAAATGAAGTACAAAATCAGTTAGGCAGAAATATCAAGGCACTTCGTTCTGATCGAGGTGGTGAATACCTAAGTCATGCATTTACTGACTATCTGAAAGAGTGTGGGATTATCTCACAGCTCACTCCGCCAGGAACACCGCAATTGAATGGTGTGTCCGAGAGGAGAAATAGAACGTTACTTGATATGGTTCGTTCTATGATGAGTCAGGCTACTCTTCCATACTCCTTTTGGGGTTTTGCACTGGAAACAGCTGCAAAGGTACTAAACCGAGTGCCATCCAAGGCAGTTTCAAAGACGCCATATGAGTTATGGTACGGGAAACAGCCTAGCTTGACGTTTATCAGGATCTGGGGTTGCGAGGCTTATGTCAAAAAGCTCGCCTCTGGGAAACTAGAGAGCAGATCTGATAAATGTATCTTTGTCGGTTACCCTAAGGAAACTAAGGGTTATTATTTCTACGATCCCAAAGAGAACAAGATATTTGTTGCTCGGACGGCCATATTTCTTGAGAAGGAGTTTCTTCTGCAAGAGGCCAGTGGGAGAGAAATAAAGCTGGATGAGATTCCAGAGGAAGGACAAAGTAGTCAGGCAGAGTTGGATGTGCCTGAGCCAGTAGATCAGGTTACTGAACAACCTGAGGCTCAGATATCACGGGAACCGCGAAGATCGGGTAGGATCCGTCGACAGCCTGAGCGCTATGACGGAGTCTACATCATTGATAATGATGAACCCCTAACTTATGCGGATGCGGTCAGTGGACCGGAGTCAGCTAGATGGCTTGATGCTATGCGAGCCGAGATGGACTCCATGTCAGATAACCAAGTCTGGGATTTGGTTGATCCGCCTCCGGGAGTAATCCCTATAGGCTGTAAATGGATCTTCAAGAAGAAGATTGACATGGATGGTAACGTGGTTACCTATAAAGGCAGGCTAGTTGCGAAAGGTTTCAAACAAATCTACGGGATAGATTATGATGAAACTTTCTCTCCTGTAGCCATGTTTAAGTCTATTCGGATTCTTTTCGCGATAGCTGCATATTACGATTATGAGATCTGGCAGATGGATGTGAAAACAGCTTTCCTTAATGGAAATCTGGATGAGGATGTGTATATGACACAACCGGAAGGTTTCAACAATCCAGCAGATCGTCATAAAATATGCAAGTTAAAGAAGTCCATATATGGACTTAAACAAGCATCAAGAAGCTGGAATATTCGTTTTGATGAATCAATCTCTGAGTTTGGTTTCATCAAGAACGAAGATGACCCGTGTGTATATAAGAGGTTTAGTGGGAGCGTAATTACATTCCTAATCCTCTACGTCGATGATATCTTAATCATTGGAAATGATATTCCTGAATTGCATGCTGTTAAGGCATGGTTAGGAAAATGTTTCCAGATGAAAGATTTAGGAGAAGCAGCCTATGTACTAGGTGTGAAGATCTACAGGGATAGATCTAAAAGGCTTCTCGGGCTGTGCCAGAGTACTTACATCGATAAGGTCCTGGAGAGATTCCATTTAGAGAATTCTAAACGTGGATATCTTCCAGTCAGACATGGTCTGAATCTTTCGAAGAGTCAGTGTCCACAAACACAGACTGAGAAAGATGAAATGGACAATACGCCTTATGCTTCGGCTATTGGGTCCATTATGTATGCGATGTTGTGTACTCGCCCAGACGTCGCTTACGGGTTAAGCGTGACCAGTCGATTCCAAAGTAATCCAGGTTTGGCGCACGGGATTGCGGTCAAGAACATTTTAAAATATCTGCGGAGGACCAAAGATATGTTCTTGATATATGGTGGTCAGGAAGAACTCAGTATAGAGGGATATACTGACGCTTCGTTCCAGTCGGACCAGGATGATTTCCGATCGCAATCAGGCTATGTTTTTAGCTTGAATGGTGGAGCAGTGGTGTGGAAGAGTTTCAAACAGTCAACTGTTGCTGATTCCACAACAGAAGCCGAGTATGTTGCAGCCTCGGAAGCATCTAAGGAGGCAGTGTGGATTCGTAAGTTCGTGAGAGAACTTGGTGTCGTTCCTTCGAGTGCAGATCCTTTGGTTATCTTCTGTGATAACACTGGAGCCATCGCACAAGCAAAGGAACCGCGGTCGCACCAGAAGTCCAAGCACATACAGAGACGGTTTCACTTGATCCGGGAGATCATTGATCGAGGCGAGATCAAAATATGCAAGGTTCATACAGATGACAATCTGGCAGACCCACTTACCAAGCCTCTGGCGCAGCAGAAGCATGTGAAGCACTGTAATAATATGGGTTTGAGATTTCTCAACCATTAGATTAAGTGCAAGTGGGAGATTGTTGGGGTATGCCCTTAAGGCTAATGTTTGAGGCCTTGGGATTGTATTAGTATCATGTAATAAACTCTTAAGTTTATAAAGGCATGGTTATTATTCAGGTTGTTACCTTGTCTGCTGTAATAAGTGTACTTCTGAATACTGTCTCAAAGCTGTTCAGCTAGGCTGACAGGCTATATGTCCTTAGTCGAGATATCTTGGTGAACATGAGACAGCCTTGATATGATTGAGACTAATATGAGTGCTAATCTTATAGGATGCTTCGAGCATGGAATAAGACGTAGACTCATGGGTACATTGGATGTACTGGACAGACCCTACTGGGATATTCCATTGCTTGTCACAATGTGAATGATCCTTGTAAGCAGCAAGTGGCACATGTCCTCTGACTTGAGATCACTTGTGTTTCTGAATGATGATTGTCATTGTCTTGAGGTAGTTCAATATCATTTGAAACATAATGATTATAGACTATCTTGGATGGTGAGCTTGAATCAGGTTAGGGCACTAGTGATAGACATAGGATTGCCGTCTCCTTGTTTAAGGAGTGTAGTGTTCTAAGGGCCCCCCTATATGAGATGATTGAGATAGTGTATGGCCATACCCAGATGACTATGTGCATCTGATCTAATCATGCTCATCGTATTGGAGTTACAAGCTTGACCCGCTTGTCCAATAAGAACATCCAGTGGCAAAGGACACATGTATGCCTTGTGAATTGAGTCACACTTGTGCTATGGTTTGGGAGTAGTCTTGGAAGACTCTTTCCTTTATATCGGGAGACAGTGATGTGTTGCTAGATACCCCTCACTGATCGTGATAACGTAAGTTATCGTTACCGACATTTAAAGGAAACCCTCAGGGTCGCACAATTTGGTGATATGGCTTCCTTAAGTCAGATCGTGTGGACTGAATTGTTTTGGTTCAGTTTAAAGAGATTTAATCTCTGATTGTAAGTGAGATCTGGTCTGATCATGTTTGATTGATTAGAGCTTTAGATCGGTAAGCTTCGATCGAGAGAGATGATGCTAGATCGATGCGATCAGAAGCGTCAGATGATGAATGGTCAGATCTAGGACCTTGGGGTCTAATTTGATCTAGACTTAATTTATGGGCTGATTTGGTTTCGCTATTGAACCAAGGATATTGAACCGGCTCATGGGTTGAGCGCTTGGTTCAAGAGGGAGAAGAGGTTGCGTTTGGTTCATGGAAACGTGAACGCCAACTCTTAATCGTTGCCAATTTTGGAAAGTTCCAAAAGCATAACGCATATGCGTTCATGGCTTGATGTCTCTCTAATGTTTTTCGGTTTTGCTTCTTGGACGTGGTTTTTGGGAACGGCTTGCTCGTGTGGAAGGCATCGTTCTTGCGCCAAGGAAGAAGAGCTCTCGAAAAGAAGGAAGCCCTTTTCATCTAATCTCCTACACACGGTTGGAAAAGCTTGGCAATCTTGCTAGCACAAGAGTTGCGCAAGGAGGAAGCTTTCATCCCTTGTGTGTGATTTCTTTGGAGAAGATCCCTTCGATCTTTCTTCTTCCAAGCCGCACCTTCCCATGGCCATGGTAATGAATCTCTCACTTGTTATTCAAGTTGATTATATGAAAGTATAGAATGCGATCTTATGTGGAAACCCTAATTCCGCTGCTATGAGAAAGAAACATATGACTTGCGCCCCCTTCATGAAAGGGGTTCTTCTCACAATAGGTTTTGCGCTCCCCTCCTGAAAGGGTTCCATCAAAAGTCAATCAAGAAATCTATGATTTCCTAATGGGATGGGATCTTTATTTCACATGAGGCTTCGCATCCCACGAGGGTGGGATGAGATGCACAAAGTAACCAATGCTTCTTAAGGTGGGCACATCGGCCGATTACACTTGGTAATTCCCGTTATTCAAACAGACTAGGCATTTCATGTCCAGCGAGGGCTGGATATAGCATAAAACCCTAACCTCTCAACGATGCCTCTAGAGTTCCACCATGTGGCCACCACATGTGAAAAACTAGTGAAGTCTATTCCTAACCGTTATGCCCTGGGCCAATGAGTTTCCTTGTGAAGGCACATCCGGGTTAAAACTGGACTGGGTAAACCATTGTCACCACACACCTTCTAAAGATAAGTGGGTGTCTCCCATGAGGGTGGGTAACAGTGCACAACACCACTAATCAATAGCTTGATGAGGGCTATGAGTTAGAAGGCTTATTTTAGACTTGATATTTTATTTGAGGGTTTTTGAGGTCTCATCCACTTAGTTTTATCTTTTGTCTAACATTACAGACATGCAATCCTATGGAGATAACAACAAGATAAAACAACACGAGCATGCTTTAGCAGATATGGAAAGCAGTAAACAAGTGAAGTGGTCATAGCCGAATGAACACATGCCAAAAGTGTTCAATGTTTGACCTAGGTGACAAACCCCCAAGACTAGACCTAACCTAGCCGCCACTAAGAATTTTGTCCATGCTCGGCTTCAAGGTCCTCCAATCCAAGGGATAGCTCTCAAACCCTAGAAGCACCTCTAGGAAAACCTAAAAGCACTCCATGAGGTTCAGCCAAACCCTCTTTCATGCCGACACCTTCACGTTGCTCTAAGCAAGGTGGATGTGCCAATGCCACCACTATCCTTAAACCTCAATTTTTCAAAACAAAAGAAAGAGCGGCACACAAGCCTCACACAACTACATCACGGGCATGCAAGGGGCTTGACTATTACCACAACACAATGCATAAGCAAGATACCTATCTCATGCTATTCTATATGCTCACGAAAAACATAAAATCTGAATTTTAATTTTTCATCAAAACATGTTTCTTTTCCTCATCTTCTTATCACAAATCTTTTGGTTATTTTTGAGATTAAGTTTCATGACGATTTTATAGACCAAATTGGCTAACAGTTTTGCTAGATCAAGAGGCCCGGCCAGTCCAGAGGACACAATGCCCATCCTTCTTGACAAAACTACATGCACCTAAGATCTTAAATCAATTAGAAAAATAATCTAAAAATTTGATTATCCAAAGAAATAGAGTAGAGGATAGGAGTATGAAACCTACAATTTTTCTTACTTTTAGAAAAACCGTGAGTCACATGCAATTTTAAAGAAAAATACATATGACATGTGAGCACACAAGAAAGCAATAAACACTGTTTGAGTCTCGCAAGTCACTTTTGTTGGGGTATGCCCTTAAGGCTAATGTTTGAGGCCTTGGGATTGTATAAGTATCATGTAATAAACTCTTATGTTTATAAAGGCATGGTTATTATTCAGGTTGTTACCTTGTCTGCTGTAATAAGTGTACTTCTGAATAATGTCTCAAAGCTGTTCAGCTAGGCTGACAGGCTCTATGTCCTTAGTCGAGATATCTTGGTGAACATGAGACAGCCTTGATATGATTGAGACTAATATGTGTGCTAATCTTATAGGATGCTTCGAGCATGGAATAAGATGTAGACTCATGGGTACATTGGATGTACTGGACAGACCCTTCTAGGATATTCAATTGTTTGTCACAATGTGAATAATCCTTGATAGCAGCAAGTGGCACATTTTCCTTTGACTTGAGATCACTTGTGTTTCTAAATGATGATTGTCATTGTTTTGAGGTAGTTCAATATCATTTGAAACATAATGATTATAGACTATCTTGGATGATGAGCTTGAGTCAGGTTAGGGCACTAGTGATAGATAAAGGATTGCCGTCTCCTTGTTCAAGGAGTGTGATGTTCTAGAGGGCCCCCCTGTATGAGATGATTGAGAAAGTGTATGGCCATACCCAGATGACAGTGATCATCTGATCTAATCATGCTCATCCTATTGGAGTTATAGGCTTGACATGCTTGTCCAATAAGAACATCTAGTGGCAAAGGAAACATGCATGCCTCGTGAGTTTGATTCACACTTGTGCTGTGGTTTGGGTGTAGTCTTGGAAGACTCTTTCCTTTATATCGGGAGACAGTGATGTGTTGCTAGATACCCCTCACTGATCGTGATAATGTAAGTTGTGGTTACCGACATTTAAAGGAAACCCTCAGGGTCGCACAATTTGATGATATGGCTTACTCATGTCAGATCGTGTGGACTGAATTGTTTTGGTTCAGTTAAAGGAGAGTAGACTCTGATTGTAAGTAAGATCTGGTCTGATCATGTTTGATTGATTAGAGCTTAAGATCGGTAAGCTTCGATCGAGAGTATTGATGCTAGATCAGTGAGATCAAGTGCATCTAGATATGTATGGTTAGATCTTGAACCTTCATGGTTCATACTAGATTTAGACCATGGCATGTCTTGGTTTGGTCTTGGTTTGATTTGGTTGTTGAACCAAAGTCAATTGAACCGGTTCAAGGATGTGAACGCATGGTTCAAATTAATTAAGCGTTTTGATTAGTTCACTAAGTGTGAACGTGTGGAGTGAAGACTTACCATATATGGAAGTCTCAACGCCTAAACGCTTAAGCCAAGAAACGCCTTTGCGTGATGGCTTCTCTCTTGGGCGAATGTGTGCTCTTGAGTGTGCATGATCGCCGAGAGTTGTAGAGAGGCATTCGGCAAGCCAAACCAAGAAGACATCCAAGGATTCTCCTTCAAGCGATTTGGATTCTTCAAGCCCTTTGCTAGCACAAAGGACGACAAGGAGCAAGCCAACTTCTTCTTGTGTGCGCGCCTTGTGGAGGAGACCTCTCTTGTTCTCTTGCTTCCAAGTCGCCATCTTCCTCATGGCTTTGGTATGGATCTAAACTTCATCAAGTTGATCATATTATCTTGCTAAGATCCATGGAAAACCCTTGCTTCCGCTTGTAATTGTCATGCGCCACCCTTAAGGGTTTTTCGCCCCCCCTCTTGAAAGGGGTTTCACATGCTTGCGCTCCCCCTTGAAGGGGACCCTTCAATTGGTATCAGAGCATGCGGTTGCAGCATGTTAATATGATTGCTTGATATATATTTTTGTGATCCATGTTTGCGCATGTAAAAGTATGCTTAGATCTAAGTTGCATGCCGAAACTTAACATGAGAATATTTTGTTATTTTTGGCGCATGTAAGTTGGCGCTTGTCGTTGTAGTTTTTCTAAGAAAAACTAATCACTTGCGCGCCTCACTAGATCTAAGTGGCACCTACTATAAACCCTTAGATGGGTTGATCGGGTTGAAGTCACCTCTAGGTTAGATCCAATAGTCTGATCAGACCATCTGACAGCCTAGATGGATCGACCAGATGGCACCTGTGCGCAAGCACGAGGTGGCCATAGGTCGATTGCATCTTAGGCGTGTAGCGAGGTCTGGTTGAGACAACCAGTGAACACTCTTGAGTTAGGCCCGGGGTCACACCTGCTTGCCAGAACTCTTGAAAGCTGTTCAAGCCCTTAGCGCATGCATGGTTGACCATTAGGTCAACTCGGGTCAGTTAGGACTCGGTGCATGCAAGGGCAGGGGATCTAACTAGATGGATGAGTGGATCCCTATCAATGGACCATTGTAAGGTTGTAGGACACATAAGGAAGTTAAAATTGATGCCTATGTGGTTTTCAAAAATTTAATTTCTTGATTGGATCACATGATGATTGAGACCATATGCTTGTTTATTTAATCTTATGTGGGTTGCCCTAATGTGTGCTGTGCTGGGGCCTGCGTGCCTGGTTAATTATAAGTTAATATTATTGTGATCTGCGAATCACATTTTTTATTAATCTATTGTATAATTGACCTGCGAGTCAAAGCTTGTCTAGATAGATCAAAAATGTATTTTGATTAGACAAGAGCACAAAGGCACACATCCAAGAGGGGCATTCAGCTGGTGGCGCACCTGAGGTGCTCTTGGAGCTAGGGCCCTGGGTTGGACCAGATGAGATGCAAAAGAGCTCAAGTGAAGACTTAAGTAAAATTAAGGTCTTACTTAGGGTTCATGGGCTTTTACCACATAAGATCCATGCTTTCTTTTTATTGCTTATATAATTAGAACTGCATGAGTTTATCTTCTGCTATCACCATAGGAATTGCATGATAGTGAAGAAGATAAAAGACCGTTAAAATCCAACGCTAACATATCAAGCTCGGAAAGCCTTCTGACGCGAAACCTCACCGTTTTGACTATCGTTGGAGCCGTGTTGTACCCACTCAGTGGGCACGTCCATCTATCTTCAGACGGTGCTGGATTTCACCTGCGTGTTACAGAGAAGGGATTTATCGCTTCTCGTTGCTCAGCATAGCACGTGGTGGTCCAGGGAGTAGGTCGGGTCAGCTTGACCATGTAGGCTACATATGTGGCGCATATGGTAGCACATGGAGGCAGCCATCTGCGGGGTCAGAGATTGTGTTGTACCAAATCAGTTGGCACAGTCTGCTGGATTGCCCAGATGAAGGGGAATCGCACGGGTTGGCGATTGGCTGGGACAGCCTACCAGAAATTAGTGCTTGTCTTCTCTGTGCATCTTATCTCGCCTGAGCGGGACGCGGAGACCAAGTATGAAATCTGGATCCCATCTCACTAAAAGAGTGTTACTCTTTCGGACTGTTTACTGGATTTTTCAGTCAGACAAAATAGTGAGAAAAAGAATCTTTCTCAAGTCCTGGATTGATTCTTAACATTGATACTGACCTTGCTGTTCTTGCTTGTTGTAGATTCCTGCAGCAACGAACACCATGAGCTTCAATGTGCGATCCCTACTGGAAAGGGAGAAGTTTGCTGGGCCGAACTTCTCTGACTGGTTCGGACACCTTAAGATCGTTCTTAAGGCAGAGAGGAAACTGTATGTCCTCGAGACGGCTGTGCCGCCTCAACCCGCTGCGAACGCCGCAAGGGCGGTTCGTGAAGCCTATGATAAGCATGTCAATGATAGCATTGATGTCGCTTGCCTGATGCTAGCGTCTATGACGCCACCGCTGCAGCGTCAGCATGAGGATATGTCGGCTATAGAGATTATAGCGAACCTCAAGATGCTGTATGCTGCACAGGCGAGGACAGAACGCTATAATCTGACGAAGCTATTCTTTCAGAGCAAACTGGCTGAAGGGAGCCCAGTGGGAGCTCACGTGCTCAAGATGATTGGGCACAAGGAGGCTCTGGAGAAACTGGGGCATACCATCAACCAGGAGCTTGCTGTGGATATTATTCTGCAGTCTCTCCCGCCCTCTTTCGATGCGTTCATTATTAACTTTAATATGAACAAAATCGATTGTACGCCGGCAGAGCTGCTGAATATGCTCTTGACAACTGAGGAAACTCTGAAGGGAAAGCCTTCAACCTCTGTCTTGATGGTTCCTTCAAGGAACAAGAAGAAGGGGAAGAAGGGCAAGGCCCCTGTCAAGAATTACAGCAAGGCTCTGAAACAGAAGGTCAAGCGGTCGAAGGACAACAGGTGTTTCCACTGTGGCCAGCTGGGTCACTGGAAAAAGGACTGTAAAGCGCTCCAAGGAGACAAGAGGGGAAGCATCGCTTCTGGCTCAGGTATATTCATGACTGAAGTCATGTTTTCATCTTCTTCTATATCATGGGTGTTGGACACTGCATGTGGAGTTCACATTTGTTCAAATGTACAGGAACTCAGGAGAAGAAGACAGGTGGGACAGCATGAGGTAGACCTACGCGTTGGAAACGGGGCACGGGTTGCTGCTGTTGCTGTAGGAGACTATTTCATTTCTTTACCATCTGGCATTGTATTAGAATTAAACAATTGTTATTTTGTACCCAGTATTACCAAGAATATTATCTCCATTCCTGCTCTTGTCAGGAAGGGTTTTTCCTTTGAATGCAAGACTTCAAAGTGTGTACTTTCTCTAGATAATATTGTGTATGCTACTGGTTCAATTAACAATGGGTTGTTCATGTTGGACATGGAACATTCGATACACAACATTGATAATAAGAAAGCCAAGTATGCTGATGACAGCACCTTCCTATGGCATAGTCGTTTGGGCCATATAAACGAGAAACGCATTAAGCGGTTGCATGATCATGGACTGCTGGGATCATTCTCCTACAAGGAGATTGATACATGCAAACCTTGTTTGATGGGTAAAATGACGAAGTCACCTTTTCCTAACAAAGGTCAAAGGGCTTCAGGTTTACTTGACCTCATACACAGTGATGTGTGTGGGCCATTTAGTAAACATGCTAGAGGTGGCTATCAGTACTTCATTACCTTTACTGATGATTTCAGTAGGTATGGTTATGTCTATCTTATGAGACATAAGAGTGAATCTTTTGACAAGTTCAAAGAGTTCAAGAATGAAGTACAAAATCAGCTAGGCCGAAATATCAAGGCACTTCGTTCTGATCGAGGTGGTGAATACCTAAGTCGAGAATTTACTGACTATCTAAAAGAGTGTGGGATTATCTCACAGCTCACTCCGCCAGGAACACCGCAATGGAATGGTGTGTCCGAGAGGAGAAATAGAACGTTACTTGATATGGTTCGTTCTATGATGAGTCAGGCTACTCTTCCATACTCCTTTTGGGGATTTGCACTGGAAACGGCTGCAAAGGTACTAAACCGAGTGCCATCCAAGGCAGTTTCTAAGACACCATATGAGTTATGGTATGGGAAACAGCCAAGCTTGACATTTATCAGGATCTGGGGTTGCGAGGCTTATGTCAAAAAGCTCGCCTCTGGGAAACTGGAGAGCAGATCTGAGAAATGCATCTTTGTCGGTTACCCTAAGGAAACTAAGGGTTATTATTTCTACGATCCCAAGGAGAACAAAGTATTTGTTGCTCGGACGGCCATATTTCTTGAGAAGGAGTTTCTTCTGCAAGAGGCTAGTGGGAGAGAAATAAAGCTGGATGAGAATCCAGAAGAAGGACAAAGTAGTCAAGCACAGTTGGATGTGCCTGAGCCGGTAGATCAGGTTACTACACAACCTGAGGCTCAAATATCACGGGAACCGCGTAGATCGGGAAGGATCCGTCGACAGCCTGAGCGCTATGACGGAGTCTACATCATTGATAATGATGAACCCCTCACTTATGCGGATGCGGTCAGTGGACCGGAGTCAGCTAGATGGCTTAATGCTATGCGAGCCGAGATGGACTCCATGTCAGATAACCAAGTCTGGGATTTGGTTGATCCGCCTCCGGGAATAATCCCTATAGGCTGTAAATGGATCTTCAAGAAGAAGATTGACATGGATGGTAACGTGGTTACCTATAAAGGCAGGCTAGTTGCGAAAGGTTTCAAACAAATCTACGGGATAGATTATGATGAAACTTTCTCACCTGTGGCCATGTTCAAGTCTATTCGGATTCTTTTCGCGATAGCTGCATATTACGATTATGAGATCTGGCAGATGGATGTGAAGACAGCTTTCCTTAATGGAAATCTGGATGAGGATGTGTATATGACACAACCTGAAGGCTTCACGAATCCATCAGATCGTCATAAAATATGCAAGTTAAAGAAGTCCATTTATGGACTTAAACAAGCATCTAGAAGCTGGAACATTCGTTTTGATGAATCAATCTCTGAGTTTGGTTTCATCAAGAACGAGGATGACCCGTGTGTATATAAGAGGTTTAGTGGGAGCGTGATTACTTTCCTAGTCCTCTACGTCGATGATATCTTGATCATTGGAAATGATATTCCTGAACTGCATGCTGTTAAAGCATGGTTAGGAAAATGTTTCCAGATGAAAGATCTAGGAGAAGCAGCCTATGTGTTAGGTGTGAAGATCTACCGGGATAGATCTAAGAGGCTTCTCGGGCTGTGCCAGAGTACTTACATCGATAAAGTCCTGGAGAGATTCCATTTAGAGAATTCTAAACGTGGATATCTTCCAGTCAGACATGGTCTGAATCTTTCGAAGAGTCAGTGTCCACAAACACAGACTGAGAAAGATGAAATGGACAATACGCCTTATGCTTCGGCTATTGGGTCCATAATGTATGCGATGTTGTGTACTCGCCCAGACATCGCTTACGGGTTAAGCGTGACCAGTCGTTTCCAAAGTAATCCAGGTTTGGCGCACTGGATTGCAGTCAAGAACATTATAAAATATCTGCGGAGGACCAAAGATATGTTCTTGATATATGGTGGTCAGGAAGAACTCAGTATAGAGGGATATACTGACGCTTCGTTCCAGTCGGACCAGGATGATTTCCGATCGCAATCAGGCTATGTTTTTAGCTTGAATGGAGGTGCTGTGGTGTGGAAGTGTTTCAAACAGTCAACTATTGCTGATTCCACAACAGAAGCCGAGTATGTTGCAGCCTCGGAAGCATCCAAGGAGGCAGTATGGACTCGCAAGTTCATGAGAGAACTTGGTGTCGTTCCTTCGAGTGCAGATCCTTTGGTTATCTTCTGTGATAACACTGGAGCAATCGCACAAGCAAAGGAACCACGGTCGCACCAGAAGTCCAAGCACATACAGAGACGGTTTCACTTGATCCGGGAGATCATTGATCGTGGTGAGATCAAAATCTGCAAGGTTCATACAGATGACAATCTGGCAGACCCGCTTACCAAGCCTCTGGCGCAGCAGAAGCATGAGAAGCACTGTAATAATATGGGTTTGAGGTTTCTCAACCATTAGATTAAGTGCAAGTGGGAGATTGTTGGGGTATGCCCTTAAGGCTAATGTTTGAGGCCTTGGGATTGTATAAGTATCATGTAATAAACTCTTATGTTTATAAAGGCATGGTTATTATTCAGGTTGTTACCTTGTCTGCTGTAATAAGTGTACTTCTGAATAATGTCTCAAAGCTGTTCAGCTAGGCTGACAGGCTCTATGTCCTTAGTCGAGATATCTTGGTGAACATGAGACAGCCTTGATATGATTGAGACTAATATGTGTGCTAATCTTATAGGATGCTTCAAGCATGGAATAAGATGAAGACTCATGGGTACATTGGATGTACTGGACAGACCCTTCTAGGATATTCAATTGTTTGTCACAATGTGAATAATCCTTGATAGCAGCAAGTGGCACATTTTCCTTTGACTTGAGATCACTTGTGTTTCTAAATGATGATTGTCATTGTTTTGAGGTAGTTCAATATCATTTGAAACATAATGATTATAGACTATCTTGGATGATGAGCTTGAGTCAGGTTAGGGCACTAGTGATAGATAAAGGATTGCCGTCTCCTTGTTCAAGGAGTGTGATGTTCTAGAGGGCCCCCCTGTATGAGATGATTGAGAAAGTGTATGGCCATACCCAGATGACAGTGATCATCTGATCTAATCATGCTCATCCTATTGGAGTTACAGGCTTGACATGCTTGTCCAATAAGAACATCCAGTGGCAAAGGAAACATGCATGCCTCGTGAGTTTGATTCACACTTGTGCTGTGGTTTGGGTGTAGTCTTGGAAGACTCTTTCCTTTATATCGGGAGACAGTGATGTGTTGCTAGATACCCCTCACTGATCGTGATAATGTAAGTTGTCGTTACCGACATTTAAAGGAAACCCTCAGGGTCGCACAATTTGATGATATGGCTTACTCATGTCAGATCGTGTGGACTGAATTGTTTTGGTTCAGTTAAAGGAGAGTAGACTCTGATTGTAAGTAAGATCTGGTCTGATCATGTTTGATTGATTAGAGCTTAAGATCGGTAAGCTTCGATCGAGAGTATTGATGCTAGATCAGTGAGATCAAGTGCATCTAGATATGTATGGTTAGATCTTGAACCTTCATGGTTCATACTAGATTTAGACCATGGCATGTCTTGGTTTGGTCTTGGTTTGATTTGGTTGTTGAACCAAAGTCAATTGAACCGGTTCAAGGATGTGAACGCATGGTTCAAATTAATTAAGCGTTTTGATTAGTTCACTAAGTGTGAACGTGTGGAGTGAAGACTTACCATATATGGAAGTCTCAACGCCTAAACGCTTAAGCCAAGAAACGCCTTTGCGTGATGGCTTCTCTCTTGGGCGAATGTGTGCTCTTGAGTGTGCATGATCGCCGAGAGTTGTAGAGAGGCATTCGGCAAGCCAAACCAAGAAGACATCCAAGGATTCTCCTTCAAGCGATTTGGATTCTTCAAGCCCTTTGCTAGCACAAAGGACGACAAGGAGCAAGCCAACTTCTTCTTGTGTGCGCGCCTTGTGGAGGAGACCTCTCTTGTTCTCTTGCTTCCAAGTCGCCATCTTCCTCATGGCTTTGGTATGGATCTAAACTTCATCAAGTTGATCATATTATCTTGCTAAGATCCATGGAAAACCCTTGCTTCCGCTTGTAATTGTCATGCGCCACCCTTAAGGGTTTTTCGCCCCCCCCTCTTGAAAGGGGTTTCACATGCTTGCGCTCCCCCTTGAAGGGGACCCTTCAACTTTGATACCACTATTGGAAAACCCTGGGGATTTTAAAAATTTTACATACATCAGAGAAACAAGCAGAAACAAATCCCTAAAACAGGCGTCCAAGAGAATTGTGTGTCTAAGGACAGGTGGGCTAGGGTCTCTTTTATAGGAGTTATAGGTAGTTTGAGTAAAGGAGAAGGATTAGGAGATTACATCATGATTTTAGGAATTTTATTAATCAAATCGTAATCCAATTTTGACTCTGATTAATTTATATAATCAGCCCCTATTTTATTTTCACTAAAATCTCAAACGATTAATTCAAATTTGAATTTAATTAATCACATGAAATACATCAATTAAGGCATAGGCGCCAATCCCAATCTAACTAGGATTCAATATGCGCGTACCTCTTTGTTTCTTCCCCTTAAGCCCATTTAACTCTTCATGACAACTTATCAGAAATCCCCATTGGGTGATGGGCCTTGCCCAAACTTTATTATGCATGTTAACTAAGTCATTAGATCCAATCCAACCTAACCCAAAGTCAAATGAGGCCAACCATGGTTAGTTTTGGTCAATATGCCAAAAATGAAGTTTATCTCTAATAAGTTTCTTCCATCTCATTAGGCCCATTGGCGCTACTGAAATCTCCCAAATAGATCCATGTTATGAAATAACTCGATCCTAAGGCTGTCCGAACAATCCGAAAACTCAAACATCAAGGTGTGCAATCCTGTAGGTTCCTCTAACATTGGTAGTGATGAACTTAGGTCATCACAAGCAGTGAGTGGCACCTAGCAGTGCATCACTGCTACCCAAGTCTTCGGAAAGGATATCGACATCGACATCCCCATCATCGCAACAAGGTACTAATACATTACAGTCCTTTTGCCAAACTGTTATCCAATTGGACAAGTGTGTCACCACTGGCTTTCACCCAATCTCATGGTCATGACTAAATCAGGTTTTGACCTGGGTATGGCCATACACTTTCAGTCATAGAACCATGGGGGGGGGGCCCATTAATATCAAGCTTCCCTTAGGAAAGGGCAAATCCTATATCTATCCATTGATCTTCTCATATGGGTCATGTTGGGAATCCTCGGGCTATTTAAAACGAAAAACAGTGGAAGCGAGCCCAAAACGAGAATACAAATTCAACAATAAGGACCGTCTTATGGAGAATACAAAGGATGTGACAGGGGTATACCTCACTTAGCAGTTTGATGCTGGCGATGGCTGAGACATGCAAAGGCCCGTCCTCTACAATCGAGCACACACGGACTACCTCGAGACTCCTCTGCTCCGCGCACATGCTAGCTTCGGGAGAAGAGATCCACGCCTTTAATTTCTTCTCTACTTGCGCCAATCACGAAGACCACACGCCAAGGAGAAGGGGAAGCTTTGGCGACAAGGAGTGGGCAACACTACAACTTGTCCCAACTTTGATGCAAAAATTTTCTTATTGTTGTCACCTACAAGACCCTCATGCCAGGAGCAGAGGTGAGGCGACAACAAGAGAGGAGAAAAGAGACTAGTGCAACATCTCTCAAGAGAGCCTATCTATTTATAATAGAAGCGCTAGCTCATCTTTGGAGATTTTTCCCATGCGGGACTATGTACAGGCGCCACCCACACCCCTAGGTCTCAGGTTCGAGACTCACCAAGTGAAATGCACCTATACATATTAATTAACCAAGAGAAAAATTTCTCTTGTCAATTAATGACTTTACTTTATTCATGTGACTAAAGTGTCAAGTCCAACCTTGCACTATGACCCTTGTTTGACACATTTTGACACCTAAGGTCAACTGACGTCAAACGTTGTCCACTAGAGTCAAATAGTGGTCAAACATGAGCAAAATAAAGTCTCATCTCCTCATAAGAAATCCCATAGCATCATGCTTCCCAAAATGATCCGAATCATACAATGCTTCGATCAGAGGCTAACCGATCAATACGGAGCCTCTAGCGTCTAGGTGTGCGACCCTATAGGTCCCTCTGACTTTGGTAGTGATGACCTAATCATCACAAGCGGTGAGTGGCACCTAGCAGTACATCGCCGCTACCCAAGTCATCGGAATAAATGTCGCCATCGACAACCTCAAAAGTGTGATAAGGAATAACAATATCCATGTCCCTTTGCCAGGCTGATCGTCCAAGTTGGACAAGTGTGTCACACTTGTTTATTCCAACGACGATGGTCATGACTAAATTAGGCTAAACCTAGGTGTGGCCACACGCTTTCAGTCATGCACCATCTAGGGGCCCATGGACATCAAGCTTCCCAGTAGGGAATGGGCAAATCCTCTATCGGCAAGATGAACCTCTCGTATTGCTTAAGATATACCCAATGACAACCGTTATGACCTCCCTGTTACGGCTAGGTGTTAGGTTGTATCAAAATACATCCTTTACAACACAAAGATACAATCTTCCTCAAGTCAAAGGACAGATACAACTCTATCATTGTGAGATTCTTCTTGAGACACCAAGAAGAACTCTCACGGCGGGTCGGTCCAGCATATCTCCCTTGATATACCCTTATGCATGCGTTTAGCAACCCATGCTAACCAGCACATAAATGAGTCTCACCCGCACCATAGTTGTCCCCAATCCACTATGGTACTCGACTCGGGACATAAGCAAACTGAGATAGTAATATCTCGAGGGACATCATCATGTAAACATACATATGCGCAGATGTATAATAAACCATGACAACGACAATGCTAGGATATCTATAAATATCAATGTATGTAGTACATATGTCTAGACCAAAAGTTAGGTCTCAGGGCGTAACACTAACAATCTCCCACTTGCACTCAGACCTTATCGTTGAGGTACCTTAACCCCATGTCTGGAATATAAGCATCATGCTTCTGCTGCGCCAAAGCTTTGGTCAGTGGGTCTGCTAGATTATTCTCTGTGCCAACTCTGCATATCTTCACATCACCTCTGTCTATGATCTCCCGGATCAGGTGAAATTGACTAAGTATCTGTTTGGATCGCTGATGTGATCTTGGTTCCTTAGCCTGCGCGATCGCACCATTGTTATCACAATGGAGTTCAATGGGATCAGCAGCGCTAGGTACCACCTGAAGTTCAGAAATGAACTTCTTGATCCAAACAGCTTCTTTGGCTGCCTCAGAAGCCGCAACATACTCCGCTTCTGTTGTAGAGTCTGCTACCGTGGATTGCTTGAAGCTTTTCCAGCAAACAGCACCTCCATTTAGCAAGAACACAAAGCCGGACTGCGATTTGAAGTCATCTGGGTCTGACTGGAAGGAAGCATTTGTATATCCCTGTATACATAGATCTTCTTGTCCACCATAGACTAAGAATAAATCTTTCATCTTCCTCAGAGACTTCAAAATATTTTTCACAGCTGTCCAATGCTGGACACCAGGGTTAGACTGGTATCTACTGGTTATGCTCACTGCATAAGCCATGTCTAGTCTCGTACATAACATGGCATACATAAGGGATCCCACTTTAGATGCATAAGGGACTAGACTCATCTCTTCTTTCTTAGCCTATGTAGAGGGACACTGGCTCTTGGAAAGAGTAATGCCGTGCCTCATGGGAAGGTAACCCTTTTTGGACTGCTCGAAGTGAAACCTTTCCAGCACTTTGTCTATGTACGTGCTCTGACTCAAGCCAAGGAGTTTCTTGGATCTATCCCGGTAAATCCTCACACCTAGAATGTAGGTAGCCTCCCCTAAGTCTTTCATCTAGAAACAATTCCCCATCTATGTCTTCACAGCGTGAAGGGTAGGGACATTGTGTCCTATGAGCAGTATGTCATCGACATACAAGACCAGAAATGTGACCAAGCTCCCACTGATTTTCTTGTACACACAGGCATCGTCTTCATTCTTGAGGAAGCCATAGTCTCTTACTGCTTCGTCAAAACGAATATTCTAACTTCGAGAGACTTGCTTTAATTCATAGATGGATCTTTTCAGCTTGCATACTTTATGAGCATTGGCTGGGTGAACGAACCCTCAGGCTATGTCATAAACACATCCTCTGATAGGTTTCCATTAAGGAAAGCTGTCTTCACGTCCATTTGCCAAATCTCATAGTCGTAGTAGGCAGCTAAAGCAAGCATGATCCGAATGGATTTAAACATGGCAACTGGTGAAAAAGTTTCGTCATAGTCCACCCCGTGGACTTGCCTGAAACCTTTAGCCACTAGTCTACCTTTGTAGGTAACCACGTTTCCATCCATGTCTGTCTTCTTTTTGAAGACCCATTTACACCCTATGGGCTTTGCCCCATTAGGTGGCTCAATTAAGTCCCAAACCTAGTTAGCAGACATAGAATCCAACTCAGACCTCATGGCCTCTAGCCATCTCTCGGAGTCTGGTCCTGCGACCGCTTCCTCATAAGTCTTAAGTTCATCCTCAATAATGAGAATGTCGTCGTGTTGAGTTGCTAGCGACCCATACCTATCAGGTGCACGATGTACCCTCTCAGACCAACGTGGAGCCTGTGCCAGAGCCTCAACTTGGGCTACAACCTGTACTGGTGGCTCAGATTCCATCTCAACCTCTGTGTCTTGTGGATGATCTTGGACTTCATCCAAATCAAAACTTCTCCCACTGGCTTCTTTCATGATGAATTCTTTCTCAAGAAAGACAGCGCCACGGGCGACAAAAACCTTGTCCTCAGTGGGATTATAGAAGTTGTTTCCTCTGGTTTCTTTAGGATGCCCCACAAACACGCATCTATCTAAACTGGGCTCTAGCTTACTAGAATTTTGATGCTTGACAAATGCTTCGCATCCCCAGATCCTCATAAATGTGAGGTTAGGTCGTCTCTGAGTCCACAACTCATGTGGAGATACGGGAACACTTTTAGATGGAATGTTATTCAGTGTCAAAGCAGCTGTCTCTAAGGCACGTCCCCAAAAATATGGAGGTAGAGTTGCTTGACTCATCATGTACCGAACCATGTCAAGTAGGGTTCAATTCCGCCTCTCAGACACTCTATTCCATTGGGGTGTCCCGGGAGGGGTGAGCTGTCAGAGAATCCCACACTTTTTCAGATAGTCAACAAACTCATGGCTCAAGTACTCTCCGCCTCGATTAGATTGAAGAACCTTTATGGATCGTCCAAGCTGGTTCTCTACTTCATTCTTGAAATCCTTGAATTTCTCCAAGGATTCTGACTTATGCCTCATTAGATAGACATATCCATATCTACTGAAATCATCAGTAAATGTGATGAAGTATATAAACCCACCTCCGGCTTGTTTGATGAATGGCCCACACACATCGTTGTGTATGAGATCCAATAATCCTGTGGCCCTTTCACCTTTCTTGGCGAATGGTGCCTTTGTCATCTTGCCCAACAAACAAGGCTCGCAAACATCAAATTCCTCAAAGGAATCTGAATCCAAGAATCCATTTGCATCGAGTTGTTATATGCGATTCTTGTTGATGTGCCCGAGACGACAGTGCCAAAGATGAGTGTTGTTGAAACCACTTAGCATGATCCTTTTAGTATTTACATTGCACATAGAACTCTGCATGTCCAAGACATACAAGCCATTGCATAAAGTACCAGAACCATATAACATGTCTGCCAATGAAAAAGAACAAGTGTTTTCTTTGATTACAAAACTGAATCCTTTCGTCGCTAGGGCAGGAATGGATATGATGTTCTTGGTAATCGATGGTACATAGTAACAACGATCGAGTTCTAGTTGAAGCTCTGACGGCAGTGAGAGAGTGAGGTTTCCCACGGTCACAGCCGCAACCTGTGTGCCATTACTGACCCGAAGGTCAATCTCTCCTAGTCGAACTGTCCTACTTCGTTTGAGCCCTTGCATACTTGTACAAATATGCGCTCCACATGCGGTATCAAGTGTTGGGGTATGCCCTTAAGGCTAATGTTTGAGGCCATGGGAATGTATCTGTATCATGTAATAAACTGTTATGTTTATAAAGGCATGGTTGTTATTCAGTTAGCTACATTATCTGCTGCAATATATGTTCTTCTGAATAATGTCTCAAAGCTGTTCAGCTAGGCTGACATGCTATAAGTCCTTAGTCGAGATATCTTGGTGAACATGAGACAGCCTTGATATGTTTGAGACTAATATGTGTTCTGATCTTATAGGATGCTTCGAGCATGGAATAAGATGTAGACTCATGGGTACATGGGATGTACTGGACAGACCCTACTAGGATGTTCAATTGTTTGTCACAATGTGAATATTCCTTGAATGTGACAAGTGGCACATTTCCTCTGACTTGAGATCACTTGTGTTTTCTAAATGATGATTGTCATTGTTTTGAGATAGTTCAATATCATTTGAAACATAATGATTATAGACTATCTTGGATGGTGAGCTTGAATCAGGTTAGGGCACTAGTGATAGACATAGGATTGCCGTCTCCTTGTTTAAGGAGTGTGATGTTCTAAAGGGGCCCCCTGGATGAGATGATTGAGAGAGTGTATGGCCATACCCAGATGACTGTGTTCATCTGATCTAATCATGCTCATCATATTGGAGTTACAAGCTTGACAGGCTTGTCCAATAAGAACATCCAGTGGCAAAGGAAATTTGCATGCCTTGTGAATTGGATTCACACTTGTGCTGTATTTTGGGTGTAGTCTTGGAAGACTCTTTCCTTTATATCGGGAGACAGTGATGTGTTGCTAGATACCCCTCACTGATCGTGATAATGAGAATTATCGTTACCGACATTTAGAGGAAACCCTCAGGGTCACACAATTTGATGATATGGCTTACTTAAGTCAGATCGTGTGGACTGAATTGTTTGGGTTCAGTTTAAAGGGATTTAATCTCTGATTGTAAGTGAGATCTGGTCTGATCATGTTTGATTGATTAGGGCTTGAGATCGGTAAGCTTCGATCGAGAGAATGGATGCTCGATCGGTGAGATCAGGAGCATCAGGAGATGAACGGTTAGATCTGGAGCCTTAGGGTTTATTTGAGATCTAGACCATATTGCTTGGGTTAATTGGTCTTGGACCAAACCGAAATGAACCAGCTCATTGGTTGAGCGTGTGGTTCAATTTAAGAGAGGTTTGCGATTGGGGTAAACCCATGATCGCAAGTGGAAGAGTGACTTTCTTTTTTTAGAAAGCATGTCACTTACGTGACCACGATTCTTGTGGTCTCTCTTCACGCCTCCCTCTCGCTCTATTGTCGTCGCTTGACTTTGCTCTTGGGGCATTCTCTCGTGAAGAAGAAGTGGACGACATTGGGAGAGTTTTCGCCAAGCAAGAAATTTTTCTCCTTCCCTTTCCATTCGATCAAGGATACTTGGACGATCCTTGCTAGCACAAGGGACGACAAGAAGAAGCGCATCTTCATCTTGTGTGTGACGATTTGGAGAAGATCTTCTTTGGTCTTTGCTTCCAAGGCGCCATCCAATCGATGGCCATGGTATGAATCACATCCTATTTATTTAAGCTTTCAAAGTTGATCATCTTATACATGCTTTGCGATTCTTGAAACCCCCTTCCGCTGCTATATTCCCTTATATGCGCCATGCTGGGTTTCGCCCCCCTCTTGAAAGGGGTTCCTTACAATTGGTATCAGAGGATGGTTAAACGCATGTTTATATGATTGCTTTGGTGTTGTGATCCATGAATGCCGATATGTGCTTAGATCTATAACATGCGTAAATTCACATGTTAAATTATATCATGCCGAAACTTGTTTTTGTTTCATTTGCGCATGTATGTTGCATGTTGGCGCATCTTACTTGGTTTGTACAAAACTTGAACACTTGCGCGATTAACACTAGATCTAAGACCTTGCTGTAAACCCTTAGACGGGTTACTAGGGTTGAAGTCATCCCCTAGGTTAGATCCAACAGTCTGATCAGACCATCTGACAGCCTGAATGGGTTGACCAGATAGCACCTTGGCGCAAGCCTATGGTGGCTATAGGTCGACTGCAGACAGGTGTGTAGCGATGTCTGATTGAGACAACTAATGAACACACATGAGTTAGGCCCGGGGTCACACCCGCTTGCCAGACCTCATTGTGGTTGTTCAGCCCTGGCGCATGCATAGTTGACCTTATGGTCGACTCAAGTCAGTTAGGACTTGGTGCATGCAAGGGCAGTGGATCTGACTAGGTTGGATGAGTGGATCCCTAGTAATGGACCGTTGTAAGGTAGTAAGGGCGAATAAGGAAATTGAAATTGATCCCATGGGGTTTTCGAAAATTTTAATTTTTGTGATGGATCACATGATTGCTGATTGGATGCATATGTTTGTCTATTTAGTCTTATGTGGGCTGCTCATATTAATTGTGTGCTGTGCTGGGGCCTGCGTGCCTGGGATTTAAAATTGTAAATTAATTATTGTGATCTGCGCATCACATTGCTTTAATTTATAAAATGTAATTGACCTGCGTGTCAATCTTGTCTAGATAGTTAAATTTGTAATTTAATTAGACAAGAGCACAGAGCACACTTGGCAGAGGCGCTTGCAGCTTGTGGCTAGACCAGGTGGGAGGTCTAGGGTTCGACCCTAGGACCTGGCGCATTTTCCCTGGTGGGCGCGCCTGTGCTGCAATTGGCGCTTGGGCCCTGGTTTGGGCCAGATGAGCAGCAAAAGACCCATGAAGAGCAAGTGAAGACTTAAGTTAGGTTAAGGTCTCACTAGGGCTATGGGCTTTTACCACATAAGATTCATGCTTTCTTTTATTTATTGTTTAAATATTAGAATTGCATGATTAAGTTTATCTTCTGCTATCACCATAGGAATTGCATGATAGTGAAGAAGATAAAAGACCGTTAAAATCCAACGCTAAAATATCAAGCTCGTAAGCCTTCTGACGCGAAACCTCACTGTTCTGATTATCGTTGGAGCCGTGTTGTACCCACTCAGTGGGCACGTCCATCTATCTTCAGAGGGTGCGGGATTACACCTGTGTGTTACAGAGTAGGGATTTATCCCTTCTCGTTGCTCAGCATAACACATGGTGGTCCAGGGAGTAGGTCGGGTCAGCTTGACCGTGTAGCCTACATATGTGGCGCATATGGTAGCACATGGAGGCAGCCATCTGTGGGGTCAGAGACTGTGTTGTACCAACTCAGTTGGCACAGTCTGCTGGATTGCCCAGATGAAGGGGAATCGCACGGGTTGGCGATCGGCAGGGACTGCCTACCGGAGATTAGTGCTTGTACTCTCTGTGCATCTTATCTCGCCTGAGCGGGACGCGGAGACCAAGTATGAAATCCGGATCCCATCTCACTAAAAGAGTTCTACTCTTTCGGGCTGTTTTGTTGGATTTTTCAAGTCTGATAAAATAGTGAGAAAAAGAATCTTTCTTAAGTCCTGATTGATTCTTATACATTGATACTGACCTTGCTGTTCTTGCATTGTTGTAGATACCTGCAGCAACGAACACCATGAACTTCAATGTGCGATCCCTACTGGAAAGGGAGAAGTTTGCTGGGCCGAACTTCTCTGACTGGTTTGGACACCTTAAGATTGTTCTTAAGGCAGAGAGGAAACTGTATGTCCTCGAGACGGCGATACCGCCGCAGCCCGCTCCGAACGCCGCAAGGGCGGTTCGGGAAGCCTACGAAAAGCACGTCAATGATAGCATTGATGTCGCTTGCCTGATGCTAGCGTCTATGACGCCACCGCTGCAGCGTCAGCATGAGGATATGTCGGCTATAGAGATTATAGCGAACCTCAAGATGCTGTATGCTGCACAGGCGAGGACAGAGCGCTACAATTTGACGAAGCTCTTCTTTCAGAGCAAACTGGCTGAAGGGAGCCCAGTGGGAGCTCACGTGCTCAAGATGATTGGGCACAAGGAGGCTCTGGAGAAACTGGGGCACACCATCAACCAGGAGCTTGCTGTGGACATTATTCTGCAGTCTCTCCCGCCTTCATTCGACGCGTTCATTATTAATTTTAATATGAACAAAATCGATTGTACTCCGGCAGAGCTGCTGAATATGCTCTTGACCACTGAGGAGACTCTGAAGGGTAAGCCTTCGACCTCTGTCTTAATGGTTCCTTCGAGGAACAAGAAGAAGGGGAAGAAGGGCAAGGCCCCGGTCAAAAGCTACAGCAAGGCTTTGAAGCAAAAGGTCAAGCGGTCCAAGGAATACAGGTGTTTCCACTGTGGCCAGCTGGGTCACTGGAAGAAGGACTGTAAAGCGCTCCAAGGAGATAAGAGGGGAAGCTTCGCTTCTGGCTCAGGTATATTCGTGACTGAGGTCATGTTTTCTTCTTCTATATCATGGGTGTTGGACACTGCATGTGGAGTTCACATTTGTTCAAATGTACAGGAACTCAAGAGAAGAAGGCAGGTGGGACAGCATGAGGTGGACCTACGCGTTAGAAACGGAGCACGGGTTGCTGCTGTTGCTGTAGGAGACTACTTCATTTCTTTACCATCTGGCATTGTATTGGAACTAGACAATTGTTACTTTGTTCCCAGTATTACTAAAAATATTATCTCCATTCCTGCTCTTGTCAGGAAGGGATTTTCCTTTGAATGCAATATTTCAAAGTGTGTTTTATCTTTAGATAATATTGTTTATGCAACTGGTTCAATTAACAATGGATTATTCATGTTGGACATGGAATGTTCAATACAGCAAATTGATATTAAGAAAGCCAAGTATGCTGATGACAGCACCTTGCTATGGCATAGTCGTTTAGGCCATATTAACGAGAAACGCATTAAGC
Organism: Costus lasius; assembly: GCA_027563935.2. Lineage (NCBI taxonomy): Eukaryota > Viridiplantae > Streptophyta > Magnoliopsida > Zingiberales > Costaceae > Costus > Costus lasius. The sequence goes on along the minus strand of CM050454.1, from coordinate 53,865,990 downwards.
GGTTGCATGATCATGGACTGCTGGGATCATTCTCCTACAAGGAGATTGATACATGCAAAGCTTGTTTGATGGGTAAAATGACGAAGTCACCTTTTCCTCATAAAGGTCAAAGGGCTTCAGGTTTACTTGACCTTATACACAGTGATGTGTGTGGGCCATTTAGTAAACATGCCAGAGGTGGCTATCAGTACTTCATTACCTTTACTGATGATTTCAGTAGGTATGGCTATGTCTATCTGATGAGACATAAGAGTGAATCTTTTGACAAGTTCAAAGAGTTCAAAAATGAAGTACAAAATCAGCTAGGCCGAAATATCAAGGCACTTCGCTCAGATCGAGGTGGAGAATACCTAAGTCATGCGTTTACTGACTATCTGAAGGAGTGTGGGATTATCTCACAGCTCACTCCGCTAGGAACACCGCAATGGAATGGTGTGTCCGAAAGGAGAAATAGAACGTTACTTGATATGGTTCGTTCTATGATGAGTCAGGCTAATCTACCTTACTCCTTTTGGGGTTTTGCACTGGAAACAGCTGCAAAGGTACTAAACCGAGTGCCATCCAAGGCAGTTTCTAAGACTCCATATGAGTTATGGTATGGGAAACAGCCGAGCTTGACATTTATCAGGATCTGGGGCTGCGAGGCTTATGTCAAAAAGCTCGCCTCTGGGAAACTAGAGAGCAGATCTGACAAATGTATCTTTGTCGGTTACCCTAAGGAAACTAAGGGTTATTATTTCTTCGATCCCAAGGAGAACAAGGTTTTTGTTGCTCGGACGGCCATATTTCTTGAGAAGGAGTTTCTTCTGCAAGAGGCCAGTGGGAGAGAAATAATGCTGGATGAGAATCCAGAGGAAGGACAAAGTAGTCAATCACAGTTGGATGAGCCTGAGCCGGTAGAACAGGTTATTGAACAACCTGAGGCTCAAATATCACGGGAACCGCGAAGATCGGGAAGGATTCGTCGATAGCCTGAGCGCTATGACGGAGTCTACATCATTGATAATGATGAACCCCTCACTTATGCGGATGCGGTCAGTGGACCGGAGTCAGCGAGATGGCTTGAAGCTATGCGCGCCGAGATGGACTCCATGTCAGATAACCAAGTTTGGGATTTGGTTGATCCGCCTCCGGGAGTAATCCCTATAGGCTGTAAATGGATCTTCAAGAAGAAGATTGACATGGATGGTAACGTGGTTACCTATAAAGGCAGGCTAGTTGCGAAAGGTTTCAAACAAATCTACGGGATAGATTATGATGAAACTTTCTCACCTGTAGCCATGTTTAAGTCTATTCGGATTCTTTTCGCGATAGCTGCATACTATGATTATGAGATCTGGCAGATGGATGTGAAAACAGCTTTCCTTAATGGAAATCTGGATGAGGATGTGTACATGACACAACCAGAAGGTTTCACCAATCCAGCAGATCGTCATAAGATATGCAAGTTAAAGAAGTCCATTTATGGACTTAAGCAAGCATCTAGAAGCTGGAATATTCGTTTTGATGAATCAGTTACTGAATTTGGTTTCATCAAGAACGAGGATGACCCGTGTGTATATAAGAGGTTTAGTGGGAGCGTGATTACTTTTCTAGTCCTCTACGTCGATGACATCTTGATCATTGGAAATGACATTCCTGAAATGCATGCTGTGAAAGCATGGCTGAGGAAATGTTTCCAGATGAAAGATTTAGGAGAAGCAGCCTATGTGTTAGGTGTGAAGATCTACAGGGATAGATCTAAGAGGCTTCTCGGGCTGTGCCAGAGTACTTACATCGATAAAGTCCTGGAGAGATTTCATTTAGAGAATTCTAAACGAGGATATCTTCCAGTCAGACATGGTCTGAATCTTTCGAAGAGTCAGTGTCCACAAACACAGACTGAGAAAGATGAAATGGACAATACGCCTTATGCTTCGGCTATTGGATCCATTATGTATGCGATGTTGTGTACTCGCCCAGACGTTGCTTACGGGTTAAGCGTGACCAGTCGTTTCCAAGGTAATCCAGGTATGGCGCACTGGATTGCAGTCAAGAACATTTTAAAATATCTGCGGAGGACCAAAGATATGTTCTTGATATATGGTGGTCAGGAAGAACTCAGTATAGAAGGATATACTGACGCTTCGTTCCAGTCAGACCAGGATGATTTCCGATCGCAATCAGGCTATGTTTTTAGCTTGAATGGAGGTGCAGTGGTGTGGAAGAGTTTCAAACAGTCAACTGTTGCTGATTCCACAACAGAAGCCGAGTATGTTGCAGCCTCGGAAGCATCCAAGGAGGCAGTGTGGATTCGTAAGTTCGTGAGAGAACTTGGTGTCGTTCCTTCGAGTGCAGATCCTTTGGTTATCTTCTGTGATAACACTGGAGCAATCGCACAAGCAAAGGAACCACGGTCGCACCAGAAGTCCAAGCACATACAGAGAGGGTTTCATTTGATCAGGGAGATCATAGATCGTGGCGAGATCAAAATCTGCAAGGTTCATACAGATGACAATCTGGCGGACCCGCTTACCAAGCCTCTGGCGCAGCAGAAGCATGAGAAGCACTGTAATAATATGGGTTTGAGATTTCTCAACCATTAGATTAAGTGCAAGTGGGAGATTGTTGGGGTATGCCCTTAAGGCTAATGTTTGAGGCCATGGGAATGTATCTGTATCATGTAATAAACTGTTATGTTTATAAAGGCATGGTTGTTATTCAGTTAGCTACATTATCTGCTGCAATATATGTTCTTCTGAATAATGTCTCAAAGCTGTTCAGCTAGGCTGACATGCTATAAGTCCTTAGTCGAGATATCTTGGTGAACATGAGACAGCCTTGATATGTTTGAGACTAATATGTGTTCTGATCTTATAGGATGCTTCGAGCATGGAATAAGATGTAGACTCATGGGTACATGGGATGTACTGGACAGACCCTACTAGGATGTTCAATTGTTTGTCACAATGTGAATATTCCTTGAATGTGACAAGTGGCACATTTCCTCTGACTTGAGATCACTTGTGTTTTCTAAATGATGATTGTCATTGTTTTGAGATAGTTCAATATCATTTGAAACATAATGATTATAGACTATCTTGGATGGTGAGCTTGAATCAGGTTAGGGCACTAGTGATAGACATAGGATTGCCGTCTCCTTGTTTAAGGAGTGTGATGTTCTAAAGGGGCCCCCTGGATGAGATGATTGAGAGAGTGTATGGCCATACCCAGATGACTGTGTTCATCTGATCTAATCATGCTCATCATATTGGAGTTACAAGCTTGACAGGCTTGTCCAATAAGAACATCCAGTGGCAAAGGAAATTTGCATGCCTTGTGAATTGGATTCACACTTGTGCTGTATTTTGGGTGTAGTCTTGGAAGACTCTTTCCTTTATATCGGGAGACAGTGATGTGTTGCTAGATACCCCTCACTGATCGTGATAATGAGAATTATCGTTACCGACATTTAGAGGAAACCCTCAGGGTCACACAATTTGATGATATGGCTTACTTAAGTCAGATCGTGTGGACTGAATTGTTTGGGTTCAGTTTAAAGGGATTTAATCTCTGATTGTAAGTGAGATCTGGTCTGATCATGTTTGATTGATTAGGGCTTGAGATCGGTAAGCTTCGATCGAGAGAATGGATGCTCGATCGGTGAGATCAGGAGCATCAGGAGATGAACGGTTAGATCTGGAGCCTTAGGGTTTATTTGAGATCTAGACCATATTGCTTGGGTTAATTGGTCTTGGACCAAACCGAAATGAACCAGCTCATTGGTTGAGCGTGTGGTTCAATTTAAGAGAGGTTTGCGATTGGGGTAAACCCATGATCGCAAGTGGAAGAGTGACTTTCTTTTTTTAGAAAGCATGTCACTTACGTGACCACGATTCTTGTGGTCTCTCTTCACGCCTCCCTCTCGCTCTATTGTCGTCGCTTGACTTTGCTCTTGGGGCATTCTCTCGTGAAGAAGAAGTGGACGACATTGGGAGAGTTTTCGCCAAGCAAGAAATTTTTCTCCTTCCCTTTCCATTCGATCAAGGATACTTGGACGATCCTTGCTAGCACAAGGGACGACAAGAAGAAGCGCATCTTCATCTTGTGTGTGACGATTTGGAGAAGATCTTCTTTGGTCTTTGCTTCCAAGGCGCCATCCAATCGATGGCCATGGTATGAATCACATCCTATTTATTTAAGCTTTCAAAGTTGATCATCTTATACATGCTTTGCGATTCTTGAAACCCCCTTCCGCTGCTATATTCCCTTATATGCGCCATGCTGGGTTTCGCCCCCCTCTTGAAAGGGGTTCCTTACATCAAGTACCCATGTGTTCGAAGTAGACATATTGACTTCAACCACGTAAATACATGAGCCTGAAGACGAAGGAGTAAGCCTTCCCTTCACCTCTTTCTAGTGATGCCTTTTACAGCTCTCGAGCTTGCGGTCACCCCTCAAGTTTCGACACCAATCCATCTTGTCCTCCCAAAGGACATATCGCAGTTTTAATCCACTATTGTTCGTAGACATGATCTACAACAACAAACATGCAGATTAGTACCACATTTCTATCATTTAATCTGGACTTGAAATAATTGATTGTTTCTCACTATTTTATCAAATTGACAACCCTCTCATGTCGATCCAGGAAACCATAAAATTTCCAAAGTGAAATGGGATCCATGTTCCTCACACGGCCCCATGTCCCGCGAGGGCGGGATGTACTACACGAGGTGACGCATGTATCTCAAGGTAGGCATGCCGGCCAATTGCAACTAGGCAATTCCCCTTCTCAAGACAGTTTAGGCACTTCATATCCAACGAGGGCTGGATATAGCATGAAGCCCTAACTTCTTAAGGCTGCTTCTAGAAACTTTCATCAGTGGACAAACCACATATGAAAGTTCTAGTCAAGTCCGACTTGACCGTTATGCCCAGGGCCAACAATTTCCGTGCGAAAGGCACGTCTAGAGTTTTAACCAGACTGGGGAAATTATTGTCACCACATGCCTCCTAAAGATAGATGGGTGTGTCCCAGGAGGGTGGGAAACAATACACAGCACAATCGATCGATAATTTGACGAGGGCTACGCGTCAAAAAGCGGGAACGGGACTTGATATAATTTTGAGAGGGTTTGGTTGGTGTCATACCACATTCATTTTATCTTATGTCTACCATTATAGGTGTGGCAATAAAAGCAGTAAAACATGATATGGTTATAGCCTAGACAAGGGAAACAAGCCCCTAGACCTAGACAGTACACCTAGTACTACCAAAAGCTCTAAGCGTTCAGCCCATGCTCCAAGCCGTCGGCTCCTTGCTCTGAGTGCTTCAGGGTCCTGCTACAACCCCTAGTGCGCCTCCAAGGTTTCATGCTCCACCTGTGTTAGCTCGCAAACCCTAGACTCCTCCTAGGGTTCGGCCAACACTATCCTCTGCACTTGCTAGCTCGCAAACCCTAGGCTCCTCCTAGGGTTCGGCCAACATGGGGCGCCACCACGACCACATAGGGGCTATGTTGCACCACTTCTAGATCAGCCCATGAAACTTATTTGATGAGCCGCTATGAAGCCCTAGAAGCCATCAAAGTCTTGGCTAATTAAGAAGTGCACGCAAGCCCTCTTCATCAGTCCCCATTCCTTAAGATACGCCACTAGGAGGAACCCTAGAAGCAACCAAGGAGTCGGCCAACAAAGAGGCTACCTATCATGGTTAGGTGCGCATGAGAGAAGGCTTGATGTGCCATTGTCTTCCGTAATCTTCAACTTGATTTTACAAAACAAATAAAGAAAAGGGGCGGCATGCACGCCTCACAATAATACATCCCAGGCATGCATTAGGGCTTGTCTATAACCATATCAAGTGCATAAAGAAAAACACCTAAGACATGCTCTTCACTATGCAATGAAAAACTACAAAACCATATTTTAGTTTTTCATTAGAAAACATTGTTTGTTAAATCTCAGCGATCTTATCGAACATTCAGATCTTTCATTTTCTCTTAGGAGTCTATGAGTGGTCATATGTACCCCGATTATCGAAGTCACTTGCAATCCCTAACTTGTACGGATTAGGGCAATCACCCAGTCCATGCCCCGAAATCTAGATACAAGTCTCACACCATGGGTCTATCCCATGAATATGAGAAGAAATAAATTCTCACACATAGGGTTTATCCCCATGTGTAGAAACCAAAAATCATGAATATCATAAGAGTGAGAAATAACAAACCTACTATTTTTCTACACATAAAACATTGCATAAAGATTTTTTAAAAAAATTATGACATCCACATACTAGAAAAAACCATACACCGATGTATCTCATAAGTTGGCTCTGATACCACTATTGGGAATCTCCGGACTATTTAAAATGGAAAATAGCGGAAGCAAGCCCGAAACAAGATTCCTAATTCAACAATAAGGACCGTCTTACGAAGAATACAAAGGATTTGATAGGGGTATACCTCACTTAGCAGTTTGATGCTGGCGATGGCTGAGACGCACAAAGGCCCGTCCTCTGCAATCGAGCACGATAGGGGGGACCCATAGATATCAAGCTTCCCTTAGGAAAGGGCAAATCCTATATCTGTCCATTGATCTTCTCATATGGGTCATGACATACTCAATGACAACCGTTATGACCTCCCAACTACCGTGAGTTATTAGCATGTATCAAAGTATGTCCCTAACCATATGGAAGAGTCAATGACCTCAAGTTAAATGATCAATGCATCTCCTATCACTTGTGAGGTTAACTCGTGACACCAAGTTAGAGCCTCACGGTGGGTTGATCTAGTATATCTTCCACTGATATACCCATTTCTCTACATTAGCACCTTGTGCCTAACCAGCCCATATACCAGTCTCACATGTACCAGAGCTATCCCTATATCAACTCAGGCACTTGACTAGGGATAGAGTTCAAGCATAGACATAATCTATCTCCAGGGATATTATTATGTAAGTACACAATCACAGATGTAAACAAAACATAATAATGACAATGCCAGAATGATATATATAAAATATCACTATCAAATAGTACATAGAATAGACCAACATCTGGTCCTAAGGGCATATACACGAACAAGAATTGACAAAGAAAAATGAGAGGAATTGGTTAGTGAGAACCCAACGGCTATATTTGGGTATAAGGGTAAATTAGTGATACGTTCCACAAGTGCATGGAATTATCGAAGTAATAAAAAGATATCGTTCCCAACGAGGATCAGGTGGTCAAGCACCAATTAAATGGTCGATCTATATCTAGACGAATCAAATCGTGGTTTTTGTTTGGAAACTTCTAAGTACAAATAAAAAGGAACAAAGGTTGCGTTTTTGGTAAAAATTAATTCAGAAAAAATCAGGACTCGGGGTTTCGCTACATTGACAAATATGAATTTAGTAAAAATAAATCTTTAAATAGAAAATTATAGTTTTGAAAGAGATTTTTCCTAGCGCATAGATTACCTCCTCCCAAAGCATAATTCGGTACTTAATTACATCAATCCCCTACTCTCGTGACAATAATGTAACTAATCCCATTAAGTTATATGAAAAACCATGAAATCCTTCAAACAAATCCGAACTACTCCCGTGATTGCATTCGTAGGTTTGAAAAGAATAGATCTGACGTTGCAATTCACCTTCCGGTCCTTCTCGCAATGTTTAAGACGTAAACGTAGTTCATCAGGGTAAGTTATGTAAATAAACACAATTCTAATCAAATCAAATCTATAAAATTCATATAAAAGATTTAAAACAATGGATATGATCCACGAATCATCAATGGGCTGCTCCCCAAATCCCAAAAATAGAGTTTACACGATCATGTTTATAGCAAACAGCATGTTCATTGATGTAAATTGCATGAAAACTGAATAAGATTACAACAAAACACTAGAAAGGTAATTGGAAATCCTTATCCTCGATCTGGAGATGAAGATGGAATGTCCAAATCCTATTTTGCGTGATCTTCCTGCTCGAATTTTGCCCTAGAAAGTTGATTCTCGCCGTCGTTGCCACCTCCCTTCATTTTCATGCGTAGAAGCCCCCGAAACCCTTCCAAAATCTTTCCTTTTATAGTCTAATCAGTATAGAACCCATCTAGGAAGGTTTATAGAGATTTTGGTTCAATTCTGATTCGGTTTGGAGTTGAATCGACTGAGAAACACGAAAGGCAAAATTTTTATGGTCCGTAATAAGTTTATGGTCGAGGCCATAAATCCTTCTGTGTGTACAGCTCTTTGTACACAGAATGATTCGCGAACCGTGATGGATTCACAACCTCACCCGTGAAAGTTTTTGTGCAATATTTAACTTAGCCAATTTCCTTCGCCCTTTAAACGCCAAAATTACGGCCAATGCCAGAATTACGGCCAAGGCAGTGAAAATCAAAATCTTCACCGTTTTGACTCCAAATTTGATGTGTAAGCTCATAATCTCCTCGGGAATCGTATTATGGCTTCAAAACTCTCAAAATTCATCATTTTTAAACCATTTTTCCTGCATTTTCATAAAAACCAAGAAAAGTGAAGATTATATACAAAGTAAAGTAAAAACATTAAAAATCAGTATAAAATCATAAAATAAACCCAAAATATCATATAAAATACAGGCAAAAACATGATGTAAATGCAACGCATCAGAAACCCTAGACTTAAAAGTTTGCTTGTCCTCAAGCAATATTATGATGTGTATGGAGAATGTAAAGATAAGGAAAAATCGCATTTGTTTTTGCCCCTAATAACATCCTTTGTCCACAAATTAAGCAATCAATCTTTCTAACTCAAGTAATTCAAGAAAAAACATAATAGAATTAAATCCCCAATAGGTTACAATCTAAGAAAGATAAAATTCATAATTCATGTCATAATATTCATTCTTCATACACTAAATATCATATACTTTCAATTTAATAAATTTATCTTACTTTATAGACAAAAATTTATTTCAAAATGTTGGTGATGTTAAAGATAAGAAATTTTTAAAGCAATTTGGTCTTTAAACTGTTATATGCTCTTTATTGTTAGCATCATAATATTGTTTAAAGTATACCACAGAGCAGTATAATATAACTCATAGCCTCAATCATGAAAGTCAGCGGAGTTGTCCACTTAACCTACTGCTTTCTCTTTTTCTCCATTTTTTTCTCTCCCTTTTTTTTCTTCTTTTTTTTTAAACAAATCAATTATGGAGAAAGCCGGCCAGTGGCATGGTATTTAAGTCATTATCGATCTTTCTACAAGAGGGATAGATATTTATTTTTAAGATTTTCCCTCTGTTACTTGATCACAACAGATTTAAAGTATACCAAACGATGGTATAAGGTAACTCATGACTTAAGATTTCTCAACTAGAGGAGTTGGAGCAAATCTCAATTTAAAGAAATATCACCAATTTTCTATCCATAAAAATTTCCATCAAGCAAGAATAGATAAATTAAACTCCAAGTAACAAGATACCATGCACGTGTCGTGTGATCATATAACAATTCACAAATGTATTTTATCAATACTATAATTAAATTTACTCAACAATTTAAGTCCACATGAAATTTCAAAAATTCCCTTAGTCATCAAATCAATTACTCAAAATGTTTCCCAAGTTTAAAATTAAGGACAAAACAAATTAGATTATCCTTAACAATCATTTACATTCAAAATACATACCTATAAAGCTTGAATACAATCAAAATGCATGAAGACACTAGACTTAAATTGTTGCATATACATAGACATTAAAATCAATGAATCATAGATTTCAGAAAAAATGCTGCAAGAGCTCCCTTTATAATGTGGGCGAAAACCTGTTCAGTTATATCAAAAGATGAAAACATGACTTAGAAAAATCTAGAAACTATGTCACATGAAAGATCAACAAATTTCAAACATCAAATACCATCATATTTCACAATCAAAATCACATTTTAAATATACTCACAAAGAACATATCACAAGAATCATGGTCCGTGAGTTACACACGGCTACACCATGATTGTTTCTTTTGGCATATGTTTTTCAAGTAAAAATTTTCCAAAAATTCCTACACAAAACAACTTATTAAAAGATTCCTATCAATAAAAATTCATCAATACATGCTACAAAAATTTCTAAAAATTTAAAGAAAATTAAAAATTGAAACTAAAAGTAGTAAAAGTTAAAAAATTGGGTTACCTCCAAAAAGCGCTTGTTTAAGGTCATTAGCTTGACCGTAGTTTCAAGTCATGGTGGGGTCAGTGAATCTGTGCCATAGTAGAGAGCATATAATCTTCTGTTTTTCCTCCATCTCAAGAGTGTTCCCACCAAATATATCCAGTTAAATAGGTGGATCAATGTTGTAGTGTCCAACTACATGCATACAAAAACAGAAGTTAGAGTCATGCAAATAGTACTCAATAATTTTTCTGTATTTATCCAAGAGTAAAATCATGCATTCTTCTTTTAAATTTATATCAATAATTGGAAGAAGATTAGAATCAAAATCAAAGAATTCATACCTTGGATTGATAAAGAAGTTTTCAAATTTAATTTTGGGTTTTTCATTTACCTCAATGTTAATATGATCATGTGCCTCATGTGTTCTCTTCTTTTGGATACCTGTGGTTGGATTTGCATCAAATAATCTTTCAATCATCTCATCATCATTATCCTTAAAATCATCTCCTTCATCATCTGTAATGCAAATTTCTAATGGATTTCTCTCAAGAAAAGGAATTGATGGTTCACATGGTAGTGGTGGTGTAATAATGCAAATTTTGATGATTCTTAAAATCATCTTTCTCATCTTTTTCCTCAATTTTTTTCTCTTCAATGGAGTATTTCATCCTCACACTATCAAATTCATCACCATCTATCTCACTAGTTCTTACTTGAGGATCCTTAAATTCTTCGTTTTTATTCTCATAAGACTCCAAAAGTTTAAATTTCTCTTCAAATATGTCCCAAGTATTTGTGTTGCAAGACACTACAATACGTGAGAGGGGACTAGATGGCTGGTAAAGTGTTGAGGAAGGGTTAATGTCAGAATGTTTAGAATCATCAAAATTTGAAGAAATTAATCATAATTCGTGACTGGAGTTATGTCTAATGATTGTTCCAACTCTACAAAAGCATGGAGGAATCCCCAATTGACACTCAGTATAATCATGCCTATGAAATCCACAAATAACATATTTCAACTTATAACATTGCATGCTTAAATAATCAGTATGTTGAGTAAAATAATTTACCTTTTCTAAAAGTCATTCTGATACATCCGTGCCATAATCTCTTGTCATTGTCGGTGGCACATACCTCTGATTCGACCATTGACATAGGTTAAACATCATATTTGCAATAAAAATTCAGAAATACAAAATGTAAAACAAGAATGCAAAACAATGCTTAAAATATGTAGTCAAGTGATTTTTGAGTTCTCCTGTTTATACAAAATGTTAATAAAAAAAGAGAAAAATAGCTAAAACTAGCTATAAAGAAAAAGAATATGAAAAACAAACAAAAAAAATCAAAAATAAAAAAAATGTCTAGTCTATAAATCTCACGATAAAATTGATATTGGCTAGCCTGATCCCCGGCAACGGCGCCGAAAACTTGATACGTTCCGCAAGTGCACGGAATTATCGAAGTAATAAAAAGATATCATTCCCAACAAGGATCAGGTGGTCAAGTACCGATTACACGGTCGATCTATATCTAGATGAATCAAATCATGGTTTTTGTTTGGAAACTTCTAAGTACAAATAAAAAGGAACAGAGGTTGCGTTTTTGGTAAAAATCAATTTAGATAAAATCAGGACTCGAGGTTTCGCCACATTAACAAATATGAATTTAGTAAAAGGGATTTTTCCTAGGGTACTGATTACCTCGTTCCGAAGCGTGATCCGGTACTTAATTACACTAATCCCCTACTCTCATGACAATTAATGTAACTAAGCCCATTAAGTTCTATGAAAAACCATGAAATCCTTCAAACGAATCCGAACCACTCTCGTGATCAGATTCGTAGGTTTGAAAAGAATAGATCTAACATTGCAATTCACCTTTCGGTCCTTCTCGCAACGTCTAAGATGTAAACGTACTTGATCAGGGTAAGTTACGTAAATAAACACAATTCTAATCAAATCAAATCTATAAAATTCATGTAAAAGATTTAAAACAATGGATATAATCCACTAATCGTCAATGGGCTACTCCCCAAATCCCAAAAATAGAGTTTACACGATCATGTTTATAGCAAACAACATGTTCATTGATGTAAATTGCATGAAAACTCAATAAGATTACAAGAAAATACTAGAAAGGTAATTGGAAATCCTTATCCTCGATCTGGAGATGAAGATGGAATGTCCAAATCCTCCTTTGCGTGATCTTCCTACTCAAATTTTGCCTTAGAAAGTTGATTCTCGCCGTCGCCACCACCTCCCTTCATTTTCGTGCATATAAGCCCCCGAAACCCTTCCAAAATCCTTCCTTTTATAGTCTAATCAGTATAGAACCCATCTAGGAAGGTTTCTTGAGGGTTTGGTTCAATTCTGGTTCGGTTTGGAGTCGAATCGAGTGAGAAACACAAAAGGCAGAAGTTTTTACGGCCCGTAATAAGTTTACGGCCGAGGCCGTAAATCCTTCTGTGTGTATAGCTCTTTGTGCACAAAAATATTCATGGACTGTGATGGATTCACGGCCTCACCCGTGAAAGTTTCTGTGTACTATTTAACTTAGCCGATTTCCTTCACCCTTCGAATGCCAAAATTACGGCCAAGGCCATGAAATCAAAATCTTCACCGTTTTGACTCCAAATTTGATGTGTAAGCTTGTAATCTCCTCGGGAATCGTATTATGGCTTCGAAACTCTCAAAATTCATCATTTTTGAGATATTTTACCTGCATTTTCATAAAAACTAAGAAAAGTGAAAATTCTATACAAAGTAAAGTAAAAACACTAAAAATCAGTATAAAATCATAAAATAAGCCCAAAATATCATATAAAATGCAGGAAAAAATGTGATGTAAATGCAACACATCAATTAGCTCCCCTCTATACTGGTCCATTCGAGATATTAAAACATATTGGACCTGTGGCATATTAAGAAAGCATGGCTACATGGGAGCCTGAGGATGAGGTTGCCCATACTTATCCGTGTTTATTCCCTAAGAGAGAAGACTCTGTCGCATGATCATAATCTTGTAATTTGTGTCCCTATTTAATGCTAATTCTCATGTTGAATTTGGGGGCCAAATTCTTTTAAGGTGGTAGGAATGTTATGTATGTAACGTTTAAAAACAAAAAAAAATTAAAAAGAATTGATGGAACAAGACATTCTTGTCCCATCCCATCTATACACACTATCTGCCTTCCCATTTCTCTATCACCTCTCCCTCGAACGTCGCCTGCAACTTTCGCATTTTCCCAGCTTTCACCATTTTCTCTTCCAACGATCTTGTTGAAGCCACTGTCCGGCGACTCTCTACTGTCGGCATCGTGCTCCAGAAGATTCCGGCGAGCCTTCCAGACCCATTTTCCCTCTCCTTTGTCCCTCCAACTGGCGAGACATGCTGTATGCGAGTTCGCCGAGATCCTGACTGTAGCGACTTTGTTTTCCTCTCCAAACAACTCCAAACCTCACTCGGTTGCTTTGAAATGGTTGGTGACATGCTGTTGAGTGCTTCCAACTATTTCCAGCCGATTCTGGCACTGTTTTGCTTCTTTCCGGCGAAACTCCAGTGAAACTCTAGCGAGGTCCGCCGACCCTCTTTTTTGGCTTTTGACGAAGTTTGTGGCATTGCAATTTTCTATTGGAATAAGTGGCCACCGACGCTGGGGAAGATACACTATTCCGGTGAACTTCCGACGAACTTCCGACACATCCGTTTGACCCAACTGGTGGTACGTCCATACGTGCTGTGGGCTAGGTTAGTGTCTAATCCACTTTGTATGTAATTATGCAATGAACCTTGCATGTGTAACGTAACGAATTAGTTAGACAAATGCAAGCTTAGGATATGATAATAATTGTTTATATGTTGTTGACGAACGTACTGCATGAACAATCATAATAGACCCATAAAAGTAATTAAAGAAAAATAAGAAATAAATTAAAATAAATAAATAAATATACATATGGTAATATGGTGTAAACTGGAAGATTAATATTTGTGTATTTCATTTCATCATGAGGACTATAGATTTGGATGTACGAGATACATTTTTGATTCGGGAGTGGGATTAGTCAAACCTATATTGGCAGGTAGGGATCTTTTTCCTGTACTATGATCAAGGTGCCTATCACTTGGTTAGGAGGTATCTTACGGTTAGGCGTTACCGCTTAGTTAGGGACGTCTTATTGATTTACTCTATTGCTATCATTTTCCATTGAACTATTACTCCTTTGTCCATGATGTGAATGATTATTTATATTTCTTGGCATAATATGTTCTTATCTCGGATTACTGGGATTTATGCTATTTACGTTGCATGTGTGCTCTTTAGCATAGTACATTGTTATAATGCGTGCTCTCTAGCACAGTACATTATTATCATATGTGCTCTCTAGCACAGTATATTGTTGTTCGGGCCGTACTAGTGGCATTGGAGTGCCAGTCAGACGTGTCTTGGGGCCAAATCCATATAGTTCTATGGAGAATGACTTCGTAGGCTATATTGTTATCTGCATATAGTGTGCTATTATGCACGGGTATGATAGGGTAGTAGACGCAGTACCAGTGGACTGTTGACGAGTAGTCGTTTTCAGTGTGCGAGCTGACACTAGGGACCATTCAGATATGAGTGCGTGTCCATAGGGGATGACTCAGCCCACAGCTCAGTATTATTTGGCGTGTTATTGTACATTTATGATATTTGTTCATGGTTTATCAAGTACATGTTTGGTGCACTTGTTAGGTTACGTTGTATGTATGATTGGCACGGTTTCCATTAGTATTGTTGCACTATGTACTTAATCCCTACTTAGCCCTTCTAGCTAACAACCCCTACTTATGTTGTTTCAAGTCCTGGTGCAGGTCTATCGTAGGCGGATCAGGCGTAGATAGATAGATGTAGATGAGTTCCAGGTAATAGTTGTATTTACATTTTTAAAAATTGTTCTAGCTTGTGATATTATTGTATGTTGATCTTTGGCTAGGTAGCTGAGTTGTTATACCCGCCGATGTTGATAGATGTTGATACATATACATGTGTATATTGGGTTTTTATTGCTGATATGATGTATACAGTGTTGGGCTAGGCTGGATTAGGAGGCCCAATTGTCATATGCCACAGGTGGGCTATCGGCCAGGGCCCAATACGTATCAGGGCATGACATTACATAACTACGGTTTAATTAGTACTATATTTTAGAGTCTATGTGGGATCAATATTTTTTCATACTTCGATACGTCTGTGCACCTGCAAACAATGTGTTAATAAGCTCTCGATGCCATGATATTCGACTAACAAGTATTATAAGTTCCATTTCCCCTGACAAGGACATCACCCATGTGCCTAGCTTAGGCTCAACCTGCCTTGATCCTCGCCCACTTGACCCACCTATGCAGGAATATGATGCACACTTGGGCCAAATCGCAAGCAAGCATCACTTCTTCCCCCCACGTCCGAACCATTGCCCAACCAAATCTCCTCATCCATGTATATAATCAACTCCAAAATCTAGCCATAACCTCTCCTACTCCGAGCGACCTAATGGCCTAGAGGATTAGACCATCCAATTGTTGGATCACCAAAATCAATAACTTCATCTGCCACCCTTATTATGCTCTAGCCTTCGTTCGCCAAGCTGCTCCGCCTTGCGCAATCCAATCTAGCCAACATGACTTACCTGCACCATCAACCTAGCACTGATGTCGTAGCCCAAAGAACCCATTGACCCAAATACATCCACCGAAGCTCCTCTCTAGTGTGAACGGGGACTTGACCACCAGTGCCGCCTTCCCCTATTTTGACACTCTTCCTCCTTTTTAGTGGCAAATGTCGATGGTGTTGTTGCCATTGCGCTGCCACCACTGCAATGTCATTGCTCCTTCACCAACAACACCAACAAATGTGCGCTTGCTCCAAGCCTATATCACCTTCATACTTGCTTCATGCATAACATCGCCATAGAAACCCAATCGTGTCTTCCCTTCTTAGCATCAAAATCCCAGTCAACTATTACATTGTGTTTCCTTGGAGGGAAAAGTGGAAGGAAGGGGAAAAAATTTTGTCCTTTGTTTCCTTGGAGAGAAACAAGGGGGAAAAAGAAAATTGGAGGGAAAAACAAATATTTTTTCCCTTGTTTTGGCTTCCACCCAAATCGGGTGAAAATCTAACAGAAAAAAAATAAAGCACTCGCGTCCCCTCCAACCTGCTCATGTCCACACCGTCCCAACCACTCGCCGTTGCCGTCCAAGCCACTTCCCGTTGCCGTCTCCATCCATGCCACTCACTCTCACTATCGCCCTCACCCTCAACCTACTCGCCCGTTGCCCTCTGCCCTCCAACCACTCACCGTCGCCCTTGCCCTCAGCCTGCTCCCCCGTCGCCCTCCACCCGTTGATCGTCACCCTCACCCTCTAGCCTACTCACTTGTTGCCTTCCAGCTGCTCGTCGTTGTCGTCACCTTCAGCCAGTTCGCCCAATGCCCTCTGCCCTCCAGTCGTTATCTCGCTCGCTTGTAGCCCGTCGCCCTCCGCCCTCCAACCGCTTGCCCGTCGCCCCATGCCCTCTGCTCTCTATCTACTTGCCATCACCATCACCCTCAACCTACTCTCCCTTTAGCCACTCGCCGTTGCCCTTGATGGGGAGAAAAATTTAATTCACACGAGTTTCACGCAATTAAAATTTTCTCCCCTTCCATTTTTCCTCCACCTCTTATTTTCTTTTCCTCCTTGTTTCCTTTCCTTCCAAGGAAACACAGTGTTATTGTTACCATCATGCCTTCACCATTGCACCTCACTGCTGCAACTTTGCTGACCCTCCATTGACATGTCAAGCCACTACTCGAGCCCTTCCTTTATAGTGATGATTTCCTTTCAGCAAAGCAAACGTCATTAAATTACAAACTTGACTTTTTGTTGTATGTGATCCCCTCTATAAAAAGGGGAGCTAATGTAACTATTGGGATCAATTAAGAAGAGTTTGAGTTTGCCTTCAAGTGTTATGTTACCTAGCCTCTCTATTTTCCTCTCTAGGTCATATTGTCCTTGACTTGATTCTGAACATCGAGCATGTTTTCTACTCCAACAATTTTTTTTTAGTTTTCTCCCCATGGGAACCCTCCTAGCACAAAGCCATACTTGGGTTGGGAAGAGGGAAATTTTTTTCAACATGTGCCCTAGCCGTCTAGCTTCCACTTTAGTTAGGTCGACAACTGAGCTTTGTAGCTACTTCTATTGTCGATTGTGCTCTTTTCACCAAACTAGTGGTCGGGTCAGGGAGCCCTTTCACCCACTTGTTATTCACTATGCTACATCTAGAGCAACCTTCTATCACTGACCATCGTTAGGTCGAGAAGAGGTCAGTGACATATAGTCATCTTTCATTATTAACATGTGATTTGTAGGGTGTATGACATGTTGCCAACTTGTTGGAAAGTCATGATCGCCCATCACCTGCAATAGCGTCCTACGGCTCTTCCACCCTTAGGTTTTGGCTACATCATATTTGGCATCAAAGCAAAGTGATCCTAATTCTACCAAAGAAAATCTATCCTAATCCTAGCGAACCAAATCGATACTAAACCTATCTATGCAATAGATGTACTTCATTCCATCTTTTATCTAATATTTGCATATTTTCTTGTAATGATAACATATCTCATTATAGGCTAGATTATAGAAACCGAATGATAACTCAATCAATCAATAAATATGATATGATAGATTTCCAATATAGTCAATATGATGATCGACTTGATTATCACAAACATCATTTAGAAACCTAGTTGACCACCCAATTGCCACCTAAGCATGTATTATATTTAATTGATGTAGTGGACCCTAGACTTTACATTAATATATCCTTCATATAGTTTATATTTAGATTGGCATGTATTGGTTGATAGAATAAAGAGACAACCAATTCATAACTATCCTATAGAGGTTAGGGTGCCATTAGATCATAGGCTTACACTTAGATATAGCATTTTTATACCCATACTAAGCATAATGGTTATGCTCTTAAAGTAGCAATAAATGAATAAGTTGGATATAAAATTATTTCCCCTTTATCTATTTCTAAATTTAACTTGACTCTAGAGCGTCACCCTTATCGTTATCATATAAGATGGGATGATTAATGTGTTTGCAAGTGCATAGATATATTAAAATAATAAGATATCGATCCCATGAGGACTTAGATGTTAAGCACCAATAAATTACATATACTAGCTAAATGATTCAAATCTAGTGATTAGAGGAATTGAAAGCAAAGTGAAATCTGGAGAAAAATTGATAGATAAAAACTGAGACAAGGTTTCTCCACACTGATTCTTAAAGAAAAACTACAAGAAATTTTCTATCAATTGCTTAAGTCTAACTAAAGATAAATTATCCAAAAATTCGGGTTGTCCCCTCTCAACAGACCAACCTGATGCTAAACTAACCTTCACTCTTGTGACTTGCTGAACTAGTGATAACATAAATTTTTATAGTGTTCTACGATTATATTTATATCAAATTTGTCTCATCTTTTACTTTAATTGCTTTGTTTAATATAAGGATTACCAAAATATTATAGAAAACATTATTCTCTCCGTATTTTTGACTTTTACGTAAAAAGGACCTAAAATTGAAGCAAAACAAAGAGAATTCATCAAAGGAGGCTTCACCAAAGATTTGGAGTCCAAAGCCAAATGACAAAAATCAGCAGTGATTACAATCACAGCTAGTGATTCCATGATAATGATGAATTTTACGAAAAAAGCAAATCCAAATTAATACTTCCAAAAGTGATAAAGAAGTTTTAAGACATTTTGAACTAGACTTATAATCACGGCCCATGATCACAATGACGATCTTGATTCTATTTAAGAACACAAACTGATTCTAGCGGACGACTGATATCTCGTATTTATATAGTATTTTTACTATACTTTTTGTGCATAATCTCTCCTATTATTATCATGTTTTCACTGATTTTGACTTAAATCCTATTGTTTGTTCAGAATCTTCACCTATCTTCGCTTTTGTCATATTTCATGTGAAAACAACTAAATTTCAATAGATTTTGATCAATCCAAGTGCATATATGAATTCTACAAGTCAAGAAGAAGTTGTCTATCAAATTTCGTGCACATCGGAGCTTGTTTGGAAAATACAGCCTGTCTGTGATAATTATCACGGCCGTATTTTCTGAAAACCCATAGGAAGAAATACGGCCTTGCCTTTGATATTTATCATGGCTGTATTTTACTCTGTCCAAAATATCAGAAATCTACAAAGAGAAATCTGGCCTGCCCCTGATGGAAATTATAGCCGTTATTTGTTGAAGAAAATCCGCAGAAAGAAATATGGCCGGTTGTGATACTTTTTGTTGGTGTTTATGCCCTAAGACCTGTTATTTATTTATCTTTTGCACTACTTGACATTGATATTTCGTATATATCATTATCGCATTGTCGTTATTGCACTTTGTTTACATATCCAATTATGTACTTGCATGATAATGTCTCTAGAAACAGATTTTATCTGTGCTCAAACCCTTGTCCACTTTCAAGTACCTGAGTGGATATCAGACAGCTCTAGTACCTGTGAGATTGGCATATGGGCTAGTTAGACACGAGGAGGTAACGCAGACATATGAGTATATGGGTAGTAGATATACTGGACTGACCCGCTGTTGTATCCCAAGTTGTTTGGCGTATACCCTGGACTAATCCCCGGTAACGGCGCCAAAAACATGTTGTATCCCAAGTTGTTTGGCGTGTACCTTGGACTAATCCCCGGCAACGGCGCCAAAAATTTGTTGTGATCCGAAAGGACACACTTTTAAATACAAGTAGGTAGACTAATTTAAGGAGTCGCAGGCAAAAGTTGTTTGGCGCACAGGGAACTGTCACCCCCTGATACGGCACAAAAAACTTGTTGTCCCTAAACTTGTAGTGTCCGCAAGTGCACGGACACTCGAAGTAATAAACAAAGATATCGATCCCATAGATACCTTATTGTTAAGTACCAAATAATCGTATTCTTGCTTGCTAAGTAAACCGAATATGATGCAAGTGAACAATATAGAGAGAACACGAAAGATAATCAGAGAGATAAACTGGGATTAGGGTTTCATGCACCTTGATTTCAATGATTAGATATAAATTAAAGGTTTGTCAATCAAATTTTGTTATGATAAAGACTTAATTTACTTCATAAAAGGATTATCTCACTTTCGTGCAGACAATCATGCAGGGACCAATCCTCGCTTTCGCGCAAGATTTATCCCAATACTGTAAATAAGTAAACCATCAATCAAAGAACTCAAGATCACTTTCGTGCATCTGAATTCTAGGTTGATTGTCCCGAGCGGAATCTCGAGGATCACTTTCGTGCATCCGAGACTCAACACAAGTTATACCTATGGTTCTCCAACGTTCCGTTCCTCACTTTCGTGCCAGATCTCCACGTTTGACACACTAAATTAATCCTAGGTTCATAATCATCATCAAGGCAATTAGTCATCTAAAATAAAGAAATAAGAACTTAACCTAATTTCTTACGGTGAGTTCCTATTAATCAATTTTAGGGTTCCAGTTCTCAAGCATGTCACCTTTCGGTCCTTAATGCAAGAACTCTATTCATGATGAAAAAAAGTAAACTAAGGAGAAACTTAGAACAATAATCACATAGGTAAAATTATCATGGCAAAATTATCTTGACGAAATAAAAAGTATCTAATCATTAGAAATCAAAGGGATTACACCCCATGTCCCAAAATATGTCTAAGCTTGCATGGATAAGGAAATACAATAATCCATATTTTCAAAAAGTCAGAAATCGAAGAAGGGAAGAAGAAAAGTTACAAAACAGGTGCTGTAATTTCATTACAGCACCGTAATTTGTAGAAAAACTCGATGAACAGTGCTGTCACCACCAATTTCATCGATTCCTCCTCTGATCGATCTCCTTTCTATCTGATACTTCTGTGGTGTCCTCTTCTCCTCTAGGTAAAGCTTTAGTGTAAAAATCACTGCCGGATGTGGCCTCCACGCCTCTCGGCGTGAGGCCAAACCCTAGCCGCCTCTCTGGCAATTTCTCCCTCGATTCTGAATAAAAGTTCTTTTTAGTGCGTGTGTCTTCTCCTCTTAAAGATGAGTCTGCAGTAACTTTCGGATTTAAATTTGGAGCTCTGGATCAAAAGTTATGGCCCACGCAAGATTCGGCCGCGGAAAACTCGCGTTTTTGACTCGAAATTACAGCGTGTTATATTTTACGGCAGTGCTGTATTTTCATTCTGCGTGTTCTGGGTCAAAATTACAGCCCGTAAAATGCTTCTCGACCATGCCATAAAATTGATCGAGTTCTCTGGTCTGAAGTGTCTGGAAAATACGGCACCGTAATCTAGTTTATGGCATTGCCGTAAAATCGGCTAAACTCTTTGTTCGGAAGTGACTGGAAAATACGGCCTGTGTAATCCTTTACGGTGGTGCCGTAAAATCAGCAAAGTTCTGTTCTAAAGCACTCCAAAATATGGTACCGTAATCTGGTTTACGGTACTGCCGTAAAATCCAAAAAAACTTCTGTTCGGAAACTCCTCAAAATACGGCAGTGGCTCGGATTTTACGGTAGCATATGAAAATACGGTACCGTAAAATAGGTTACGGCACTGCCGTAATTTGCTGAATTGCTCCGTTTTGCATGAAATTTCTTGGGTGATCTCCTCTTGATGATGGTAACTCTTCTATGTGTTTGATTTTGCTTGAAAACTCCTTGAAATAATGCCTTTTTACCTGAAAATCATAAAAAACCAAAATAAAAGTAGACTTTGCAATATTTGATTAATTTAGCATGAGAACAAGTAAAAGATCCTCAATTTTAGCATGAAAAGATACATAAAATGATACAAAATATACTATATATTTTGGTGTCATCAAATACATAAGGCTCAAACTTTGCTTGTCCTCAAGCAAAAATCAAAAGTTGATTAAAAGATAAACCTTTTCATGCTCAATAAATTTTTAAAATACAATCGTCAATGAAAAATTCCATCAATTGATTTATAAAACTTCAAGCAAACATATCATTCTTAGAATTCAACCCTCTAGATCCACAATTCAATCAAATAAAACTTTGCGACTCATATAATAAATAGAATTATCAATCTCATGATTTCACCCAGTTTTCAGTTCAAATCTATCATGCTTTTGTTTACAGAAATTAGGTTTCCAAGATCTTTCTCCACACATAATTTATTTTTTTATGCATTTTGTTTGTTTTTGTAAAGATGACATGTACCCACTTAGATACACTCTTTTTATTTTTGACTTCAACACTTGTCTTCGGTACCACTATCAATTTTACACAGTGCCAAGTAGAGGAGTCTTATTATTTTTATCTCTCATTATTTTTCATGCATAGACTTCAACCCATGTCTTAGGTACCACTATCAATTTTACATAGTGCCAACTAGGGGAGTCTCTCACTATTTTTGTGGATCTTGGATTCTTCTTTCCCAACAAATAGCAAAATAGACTAAACATCTACTAGGTTGATCAATTGATATCAATTGACAAATCATACTCATATGCTCATTTTATTTAAAGGAGTAGTTTCACCTTTAGATCTTATTCTTCAAATAACACATCTACCCAAAATTTCATGCATCAACCAATGTCAAATTTCAAAAATAGATATGCATTGAAGAAATAAATCTAACATGATAGGGTTTTTCTCTAATCACAAGTATAAATACTCACATCATCAAAGAAGATATTTTATCAATAAATCATGCCATCATATAGTAGAAAGTGGATCATATGCTTTCATCAATTTTAACAATAAATTTGAATAATATCATCATAAAAAAAATGAGTTCCATATATCCATAAAATCATTTTTCAAGAGAAAACTAATAAGTAGTATAAATATGATAAAGTCAAAGATGCACTATAAGAAATAGTCATTAATAAGAGAGTGCAAGTGATACTCACAAAACTAGATAGATCATGCTCAATCATTGTCAGGCCAATGCAGCTGGGTCCAAAGATGTGCCTTTTGTAAATTTTCTGCAAAATTTAAGGTACATAAGGCTTAGATCAAAAACAGTGTCGGGGCAGATGCTGTTAGGTCCAAAGATGTGCCTTCTCAAAATTTTTACCTGCACAATTGAAGATACATAAGGCTCAGTTTGAAAATAGTCTCTAAAAATAATAATGATAAAAATAATTTTCTGAAGGGAGAATCAAAGATGTCACTGGAGGTCTGAAGAGGATGCCGGTGGAAAGAGTCGAGCAGGCAAGAAGCAAAGGTGAACAGAGGCTAGCTGAAAAGCTGCTAGTAATGATGGTGCTGGTGCCGACAGTAGAGTGAGTAATCTCTAGTGGCCTGCTAGAGAATACAGTCTTGGAGGTGAGATCATCGGCCGGTGGTGCAAGAGATAGCACTGCAAAAATAAAAAAATTAGTCACTAATAAATATTCTACTACATAAATAAATAAAATCAATAGAATAAGAGGCAGTAGAAGAAGTAAGAATCTACAGATGGTATAATCCAGTGTAGACGGCTGGAAACAGTGATGTCAGAGGCAGATGCAGTGGTGCCTAGAGGTGGAAGACAGTTGCTATTGAAGATTTCTAAATCTGGAGGCAAAATAAGCAATAACTGGTAGAAAGCAAACTGTGCAGTTTTTGAATTTTTTATGAAAAGTAGCCATACCCTAGAATAAATTTAATGATCCAAATAGAAAATGGACAGAACCATGTAATAGAATGAGATATGTTCTTTTCAGACGTATGAAAATTAAAGGATCAAAATCTATCAGAAATTTAGGGCATCAACAGAAAGAAGGCTACACAGATTAAAAACTGCACAAACTGCACAAAAGTTAATCAGATTCAAAAAGTTGCTATGTGTCCTAGAATGATCAGAAAATAAAATCATGAAAACAATTAATTCACAAGATAGAATGACACATGTTCTTCATATTCCATGCGAAAAATCTGAGTTTCAAGTTATTTAAGCATCTTAAAAACTTGCTGCAAAAGTGCTAATAAAAAAAAAAACTGCTGCGGAAATTAATCAGAATTGAAAAGTTGCTATGGGTTTTAGAATGATCCATGGACTTTAAAATTCAGAAAAAATATCCAGATGATAGACAAAGATGAGTACTTCGTGATGGTGCCAAAGATCAAAAATTTTTCCAACTTAGTTTCTTAAAATCGTAGTGAGAAAACACCTAGTCAAGTAAGCAGAATGCAAAAAGTAGGTTTCAAATTACGGCACAGTAAAACACGTTACGGTACTGCCGTATTTTTCAAAAAACTCTCGGGAAGGAAATCACTCAAAATTATGGCATGTGAAAGATGTTACGGCCCTGCTGTAAAAATCACAAAACTTTCTGTCGAATATGGACCGAAAATACGGTATCGTAAAACTAATTACGGTGGTGCCGTATTATGCGTCAAAACTTGTCTTCACCTACAAAAAGAGAAAAAAAATTAATTCCAAAAATAAATAAAAATAAAAGAAACAAAGCTAAACAAGAGTGCTTGGGTTGCCTTCCAAGAAGCGCTAATTTTTAGGTCATTAGCTTGACTAAAAATCAAACATCATGGTGAAGTAGGTGAATCAGTTCCAAAGTAAATAGCATGTAATTTATTCCTTTTCCGCTGTCCAAAAAGTTCAGCCACTAATCCAAAATTCCAGAATTTCATGTAAATCACAATCACCGTGGCTTTCTCAAATATGTAGAAATTAAAATCAAAAATTTCAATTATCTTCCTATGTTTGTCAGAGAGCAAAATCATAAGTCCTTTCTTCAAATTTATATTTTCAATTACAATAGAAATAGGACTTTGATCAAAATAATCAAGCATTGAATCATCATAATAATAGTTTTTATGTCTCTCATTAGAATCCTCAATAAAACATAATTTTTCAAATAAGTCACAAGATTCAATAGTAGATATGGGTAAAACATCAGAGTGAGATTCATCAATTTTTATAATTTTCAAATCATCTACAGGTTCTTCATGCACTTCATCAAACAATTTAGCAATTTCAAAATCATCATTAAAGTTAAGATGAGACTCTTCAAAATCAATTTCCTCATGCCTCCCCACAAATAATTCATTATCAGAAGAGTCAAAATCATAATCATATGAAAAATCATAATGAGAATTATCAATGTTTTCAATAGAATCAGAGTTAACCACAAGAGATTTATCATTAATTTCAAAAATATCACCAAAATCACAGTGGGGTTCATCAATGTCTATAATTTTCAAACCTTCATCATGCTCATCAAATTTAACCATAACTAAGTTTTCATCAAAATCGGAATTATCATTAAAAGAGGTTTTTTCAATTTCAATTTCCCCAACCTTTTCCTCAAATAAATCATCAGAAGAATCAATTTTACAATTATCAAAATTACGATGAGATTCATTAATATTCACATAAGGCTCAATCTCAAAACAATCATAATCATAGGGGGATTTTTCTAAATCAATTTTCTCAGTTTCACACTCAAACTCAAATAAACAGTCTTTTTGTGCTATATAATGGGTTTCAAGCATTTCAGAATTAGCAGATATAGATTCTTTAGTATCCTTAATATATGGTTCAGAAATATGACTAAAGCAATTATCATAAAAATAACTAATACCACATCTAATAGAAGAATTCTTAATAGTATTCATATTCAAAGTGTTTACATGGCGAAAGATATAATCTTGAAGAGTGTATGATGGATCATCTTCAGGTTTCCTACAAGAATGTAAAAATTGATTTATCTTATCTTGAATAGTGGATGATGAATCATCTTTGTGTGGTGTGTATACTCTATCTCTTTCAGTTGCCCACGAGTTGAAATTAAAAGACATCTTCAAATCTATCAAGAATAGAAAGATAATCCAACACCAATTAATCAAAAAAAAAATTTCAGAATATATAATAAAAATACAAAAATCTAAAACACAAGCAAATTCACAAATTTCAGAAAATGTCAGTTCTATCACAACTTCTGAAAATCCAAAACCTGCAAAAACAAAAAACAAAGTTAATCTAAAGCTAATAAAAGCTAGTCTAGCAATACTAACAACTATTTTGATATTAACAAAACTAAGGTCCCCGGCAACGGCGCCAAAAACTTGTTGTGGTCCGAAAGGACACACTTTTAAATACAAGTAGGCAGACTAATTTAAGGAGTTGCAGCCAAAACTTGTTTGGCGCACAGGGAACTGTCACCCCCTGATACGGCTCCAAAAACTTGTTGCCCCTAAACTTGTAGTGTCCGCAAGTGCACGGATACTCGAAGTAATAAACAAAAATATCGATCCGACAGAGATCTTATTGTTAAGTAACAAATAATCGTATTCTTCCTAGCTAAGTAAACCGAATATGATGCAAGTGAACGATATAGAGTGAACACGAAAGATAATCAGAGAGATAAACTAGGACTAGGGTTTCATCCACCTTGATTTCAATGATTAGATATAAATAAAAGGTTTGTCAATCAAATGTTGTTATGATAAAGACTTAATTTACTACATAAAAGGATTATCTCACTTTCGTGCAGACAATCATGCAGGGACCAATCCTCGCTTTCGCGCAAGATTTATCCCAATGCTGTAAATAAGTGAACCATCAATCAAAGAACTCAAGATCACTTTCGTGCATCCGAATTCTAGGTTGATTGTCTCGAGCGGAATCTCGAGGATCACTTTCGTGCATCCGAGACTCAACACAAGTTATACCTATGGTTCTCCAACGTTCCGATCCTCACTTTCGTGCAAGATCTCCACGTTTGACACACTAAATTAATCCTAGGTTCATAATCATCATCAAGGCAATTAGTCATCTAAAATAAAGAAATAAGAACTTAACATAATTTCTTACGGTGAGTTCCTATTAATCAATTTTAGGGTTCCAGTTCTCAAGCATGTCACCTTTCGGTCCTTAATGCAAGAACTCTATTCATGGTAACAAAAAGTAAACTAAGGAGAAACTTAGAACAATAATCACATAGGTAAAATTATCATGACAAAATTATCTTGACGAAATAAAAAGTATCTAATCATTAGAAATCAAAGGGATTACACCCCATATCCCAAAATATGTCTAAGCTTGCATGGAGAAGAAAATACAATAATCCATGTTTTCAAAAAGTCAGAAATCGAAGAAGGGTAGAAGAAAAGTTACAAAACTAGTGCTGTAATGAAATTACACCACCATAATTTGCAGCAAAACTCGATGAACAGTGCTGTCACCACCAATTTCATCGATTCCTCCTCCGATCGATCTCCTTTTGATCTAAAACTTCTGTGTCTCCTCTTCTCCTCTAGGCGAAGCTTCAGTGTAACAATCACGGCCAAAGGTGGCCTCCACGCCTCTTGGCGTGAGGCCAAACCCTAGCCACCTCTCTGGAAATTTCTCCCTCAATTCTGAATAAAAGTTCTTTTTAGTGCGTGTGTCTTCTCCTCTTAATGACGAGTCTGCAGCAACTTTCAGATCTAAATTTGGAGCTCTGGATCAAATGTTATGGCCCGTGCAAGATTCGGCCGCGGAAAACTCGCGTTTTTGATTGGAAATTACGGCCGTGTTATATTTTACGGCAGTGCCGTATTTTCATTCTGCGTGTTCTGGGTCAAAATTACGGCCCATAAAATACTTCTCGTCCATTCCATAAAATCAATCGAGTTCTCTGGTCTGAAGTGTTTGGAAAATATGGCACCGTAATCTGGTTTACGACACTACCGTAAAATTAGCTGAACTCTCTGTTCGGAAGTCACTGGAAAATATGGCCTATGTAATCCTTTATGGTGGTGTCGTAAAATCAGCAAAGTTCTGTTCTGAAGTGCTCCAAAATACGATACTGTAATCTAGTTTACGGTACTGCCGTAAAATCCGAAAAACCTTCTGTTCTGAAACTCCTCAAAATACGGTAGTGGCTCAGATTTTACGGTAGCATATGAAAATACGGTACCGTAAAATAGGTTACGGCACTGCCGTAATTTGCTGAATTGCTCCGTTTTGCATGAAATTTCTTGGGTGATCTCCTCTTGATGATGGTAACTCTTCTATGTGTTTGATTTTGCGTGAAAACTCCTTGAAATAATGCCTTTTTACCTGAAAATCATGAAAAACCAAAATAGAAGTAGACTTTGCAATATTTGATGAATTTAGCATGAGAACAAGTAAAAGATCCTCAATTTTATCATGAAATGATACATAAAATGATACAAAATATACTATATATTTTGGTGTCATCACCCGCTGTGAGGCTATGACTTAGTGTCATGAGTTATCCTCACAAGTGATAGGAGATGCATTGATGCCTTGACTTGAGGTCATTGACTCTTTTATATGGTTAGGGACATGCTTTGATACAACCTAACACCTGACCATAGTTAGGAGGTCATAACGGTTGTCATTGAGTATGTTACGACCCATATGAGAAGATCAATGGACAGATAGAGGATTTGCCCCTTCCTGAGGGAAGCTTGATTACACGGGTCCCTATGGTTGCATTACTGAAAGTGTATAGTCATACCCAGGTGAAAGCCTGATTTAGTCATCACCATGAGATTGGGTGAAAAAAAATGGTCACACACTTGTCCAATCAGATATTAGTTTGGCAAAGAGACTGTAATGCATCAGTACCTTGTTGCGACGATGGGGATGTCGATGTTGATATCCATTCCGATAACTTGGGTAGCAGTGATGCACTGCTAGGTGCCACTCACTGCTTGTGATGACATTAGTGTTGGGGTATGCCCTTAAGGCTAATGTTTGAGGCCTTGGGATTGTAACAGTATCATGTATAAACTCTTAAGTTTATAAAGGCAATGGTTATTATTCAGGTTGTTACATCATCTGCTGCAATGTGTGTTCTTCTGAATAATGTCTCAAAAGCTGTTCAGCTAGGCTGACATGCTATGTTGTCCTTAGTCGAGATATCTTGGTGAACATGAGACAGCCTTGATATGATTGAGACTAATATGTGCTCTAATCTTATAGGATGCTTCGAGCATGGAATAAGATGTAGACTCATGGGTACATTGGATGTACTGGACAGACCCTACTAGGATATTCAATTGCTTGTCACAATGTGAATAATCCTTGATTGCAACAAGTGGCACATGTCCTCTGACTTGAGATCACTTGTGTTTCTAAATGATGATTATCATTGTTTTGAGGTAGTTCAATATCATTTGAAACATAATGGTTATAAACTATCTTGGATAATGATCATGAGTCAGGTTAGGGCACTAGTGATAGATACAGGATTGCCGTCTCCTTGTTTAAGGAGTGTGATGTTCTAAAGGGCCCCCCCTGAATGAGATGATTGAGAAAGTGTATGGCCATACCCAGGTGACTATGATCATCTGATCTAATCATGCTCATCATATTGGAGCTACAGGCTTGACACGCTTGTCCAATAAGAACATCCAGTGGCAAAGGAAATATGTATGCCTTGTGAATGGATTCACACTTGTGCTGTGGTTTGGGTGTAGTCTTGGAAGACTCTTTCCTTTATATCGGGAGACAGTGATGTGTTGCTAGATACCCCTCACTGATCGTGATAACGAAAGTTATCGTTACCGACATTTAAAGGAAACCCTCAGGGTCGCACAATTTGATGATATGGCTTACTTGAGTCAGATCGTGTGGACTGAATTGTTTGGGTTCAGTTTGAAGGGATTTAATCTCTGATTATAAGTGAGATCTGGTCTGATCATGTTTGATTGATTAGGGCTTGAGATCGGTAAGCTTTGATCGAGAGAGTTGATGCTAGATCGGTGAGATCAGGAGCATCATGAAATGAACGGTTAGATCTTGAACCTTTAGGGTTTATTGTGATCTAGACCATATGGCTTGGGTTAATTGGTCTTGGACCAAACCGACATTGAACCGGCTCATGAATGAGCGCATGGTTCATGGGAGATGAGTTAAGCACTTGGTTCACTTAAGGGTGAACGCTTGAGCCTTGACTACTTTCCATTTTGGGAATTCGGTTTCCAAATGGAATGTATGTAACGCCTCCACATTAGTGTGGGAGGTTAACTCTCTCGCCGATCTCTCTCTTGTGGGTGCTTCTCCATTTTTCGGTGGTGTGAAGACTTGACGAAAAGAGGAGAGAAGGAAGTCTCGGCCAAGCTTGATCTCTCATCATCCTCACGCGACAAGGACCCTTTGAAGCACTTTGCTAGCACAAAGGATTCAAAGTAGCTAGCCATCTTCATTTGTTGTGTGCGTCACCTTTGGAGAAGGAGCACTTGCGTCTTTGCTTCCAAGGCACCATCCAATTCGATGGCATTGGTATGATCTCCTTCTTGATCTAATCAATCTATCAAAGTTGATCATATGAGCATATAAGCGATTGTGTTGTTGAAACCCTAGCAAAATTGCATGCGCCCCCTGAATTAGGGTTTCATCTGCTTGCGCTCCCCCTTGAAGGGGACTCTTCAATTGGTATCAGAGCTAGGATCTTATATGGTTCATATGATTGCTATGTATGTTATGTGATCCTTGTATGCTTAGATCTTCCTTACATGCGAGATTTACATGTAAATATTATACATGCCGAAACTTGTATGTTTCCTTGGCGCATGTATGTTGGTTGCGCTTCTATCATGTTGTTGTAGTTGTTTTTCTAAAACCCTAAATGACATGCGCGACTTTCATTAGATCTAAGCCACACCTACAATAAACCCTTAGACGGGTTAGTAGGGTTGAAGTCATCTCTAGTTCAGATCCAACTAGTCTGATCAGACCATCTGACAGCCTAGATGGGTCGACCAGATGGCACCTATGCGCATGCATTAGGTGGCTATAGGTCGACTGCATCAAAGGCGTGTAGCGATGTCTGGTTGAGACAACCTATGAACGCACATGAGTTAGGCCCGGGGTCACACCCGCTTGCCAAAACTCATGAGAGTTGTTCAGCCCTTTGCGCATGCATGGTTGACCATTAGGTCAACTCAAGTCAGTTAGGACTTGGTGCATGCAAGGGCAGTGGATCTAACTAGTTTGATGAGTGGATCCCTATTAATGGACCGTTGTAAGGTTGTAGGGCATATAAGAAAACTAAAATTGATGCCAATGGGTTTTCAAAATTTTATTTTCTTAATGGATCACATGTTGATTGTAAGCATCTGCTTGTTTATTTAATCTTATGTGGGTTGCCCTTTTAATGTGTGCAGTGCTGGGGCCTGCGAGCCTGGTAAATTATTATTTTTGTGATCTGCGAATCACATTTCTAATTAATTTATTGTATAATTGACCTGCGTGTCAAACTTGTCTAGATAGATTAAAATGTACTTTTAATCTGACAAGAGCTCAAAGCACACATAGCAAGGCGCAAGCAGCTGGTGGGCGCACCTGAGCTGCAGAGGGCGCTTGGGCCCTGGTCTGGGCCAGATGAGAGGCAAAAGACCCAAGAAGCAAGTGAAGACTTAAGATAACTTAAGGTCTTACTTAGGGTTAATGGGCTTTTACCACATAAGATCAGCATGCTTTCTATTTATTGCTTTTATAATTAGAATTGCATGAGTTTATCTTCTGCTATCACCATAGGAATTGCATGATAGTCAAGAAGATAAAAGACCGTTAAAATCCAACGCTAACATATCAAGCTCGTAAGCCTTCTGACGCGAAACCTCACTGTTCTGACTATCGTTGGAGCCGTGTTGTACCCACTTAGTGGGCACGTCCATCTATCTTCAGACGGTGCGGGATTACACCTACGTGTTACAGAGAAGGGATTTATCGCTTCTCGTTGCTCAGCATAGCACGTGGTGGTCCAGGGAGTAGGTCGGGTCAGCTTGACCATGTAGGCTACATATGTGGAGCATATGGTAGTACATGGAGGCAGTAATCTGTGGGGTCAGAGATTGTGTTGTACCAACTCAGTTGGCACAGTCTGCTGGATTGCCCAGATGAAGGGGAATCGCACGGGTTGGCGATTGGCTGGGACAGCCTACCAGAGATTAGTGCTTGTACTCTCTGTGCATCTTATCTCGCCTGAGCGGGACGCGGAGACCAAGTATGAAATCTGGATCCCATCTCACTAAAAGAGTGTTACTCTTTCGGACTGTTTAATGGATTTTTTAGTCAGATAAAATAGTGAGAAAAGAATCTTTCTTAAGTCCTGAATTGATTCTAAACATTGATACTGACCTTGCTGTTCTTGCATTGTTGTAGATTCCTGCAGCAACGAACACCATGAGCTTCAATGTGCGATCCCTACTGGAAAGGGAGAAGTTTGCTGGGCCGAACTTCTCAGACTGGTTCGGACACCTTAAGATCGTTCTTAAGGCAGAGAGGAAACTGTATGTCCTCGAGACGGCTGTGCCGCCTCAACCCGCTGCGAACGCCGCAAGGGCGGTTCGCGATGCCTATGAAAAGCATGTCAATGATAGCATTGATGTTGCTTGCCTGATGCTAGCGTCTATGACACCACCGCTGCAGCGTCAGCATGAGGATATGTCGGCTATAGAGATTATAGCGAACCTCAAGATGCTGTATGCTGAACAGGCGAGGACTGAACGCTATAATCTGACCAAGCTTTTCTTTCAGAGCAAACTGGCTGAAGGGAGCCCAGTGGGAGCTCACGTGCTCAAGATGATTGGGCACAAGGAGGCTCTGGAGAAACTGGGGCATACCATCAATCAGGAGCTTGCTGTAGACATTATTCTGCAGTCTCTCCCGCCCTCTTTCGATGCGTTCATTATTAACTTTAATATGAACAAAATCGATTGTACTCCGGTAGAGCTGCTGAATATGCTCTTGACTACTGAGGAAACTCTGAAGGGAAAGCCTTCAACCTCTGTCTTAATGGTTCCTTCAAGGAACAAGAAGAAGGGGAAGAAGGGCAAGGCCCCTGTCAAGAGTTACAGCAAGGCTCTGAAACAGAAGGTTAAGCGGTCAAAGGACAACAGGTGTTTCCACTGTGGCCAGTTGGGTCACTGGAAAAAGGACTGTAAAGCGCTTCAAGGAGATAAGAGGGGAAGCATCGCTTCTGGCTCAGGTATATACGTGACGGAAGTCATGGTTTCATCTTCTTCTATTTCATGGGTGTTGGACACTGCATGTGGAGTTCACATTTGTTCAAATGTACAGGAACTCAAGAGAAGAAGACAGGTGGGACAGCATGAGGTGGACCTACGCGTTGGAAACGGGGCACGGGTTGCTGCTGTTGCTGTAGGGGATTATTACATCTCATTACCATCTGGCATTGTATTAGAATTAAACAATTGTTACTTTGTACCCAGTATTACCAAAAATATTATCTCTATTCCTGCTCTTGTCAGGAAAGGGTTTTCCTTTGAATGCAAGATTTCAAAGTGTTATCTTACTCTTGATAATATTGTTTATGCTACTGGTTCAATTAACAATGGGTTATTCATGTTGGACATGGAATATTCTATACAAAATATTGATAATAAGAAAGCCAAGTATGCTGATGACAGCACCTTGTTATGGCATAGTCGTTTAGGCCATATTAACAAGAAGCGCATTAAGCGGTTGCATGATCATGGACTGCTGGGATCATTCTCCTATGAGGAGATTGATACATGCAAAGCTTGTTTGATGGGTAAAATGACGAAGTCTCCTTTTCCTAACAAAGGTCAAAGGGCTTCAGGTTTACTTGACCTTATACACACTGATGTATGTGGGCCATTTAGTAAACATGCCAGAGGTGGCTATCAGTACTTCATTACCTTTACTGATGATTTCAGTAGATATGGGTATGTCTATCTAATGAGACATAAGAGTGAATCTTTTGACAAGTTCAAAGAGTTCAAAAATGAAGTACAGAATCAGCTAGGCCAAAATATCAAGGCACTTCGTTCTGATCGAGGTGGAGAATACTTGAGTCATGCGTTTACTGACTATCTAAAAGAGTGTGGGATTATCTCACAGCTCACTCCGCCAGGAACACCGCAATGGAATGGTGTGTCCGAGAGGAGAAATAGAACGTTACTTGATATGGTTCGTTCTATGATGAGTCAGGGTACTCTACCTTACTCCTTTTGGGGTTTTTGCACCGGAAACAGCTGCAAAGGTACTAAACCGAGTGCCATCCAAGGCAGTTTCAAAGGCTCCATATGAGTTATGGTATGGGAAACAGCCTAGCTTGACATTTATCAGGATCTGGGGTTGCGAGGCTTATGTCAAAAAGCTCGCCTCTGGGAAACTAGAGAGCAGATCTGAGAAATGTATCTTTGTCGGATACCCTAAGGAAACTAAGGGTTATTATTTCTTCGATCCCAAAGAGAACAAGGTATTTGTTGCTCGGACTGCCATATTTCTTGAGAAGGAGTTTCTTCTGCAAGAAGCCAGTGGGAGAGAAATAAAGCTGGATGAGAATCCAGAGGAAGGGCAAAGTAATCAAGCACAGTTGGATGAGCCTGAGCCGGTAAATCAGGTTATTGAACAACCTGAGGCTCAGATATCACGGGAACCGCGTAGATCGGGAAGGATCCGTCGACAGCCTGAGCGCTATGACGGAGTCTACATCATTGATAATGATGAACCCCTTACTTATGCGGATGCAGTCAGTGGACCGGAGTCAGCAAGATGGCTTGAAGCTATGCGAAGCGAAATGGACTCCATGTCAGATAACCAAGTCTGGGATTTGGTTGATCCGCCTCCGGGAGTAATCCCTATAGGCTGTAAATGGATCTTCAAGAAGAAGATTGACATGGATGGTAACGTGGTTACCTATAAAGGCAGGCTAGTTGCGAAAGGTTTCAAACAAATCTACGGGATAGATTATGATGAAACTTTCTCTCCTGTAGCCATGTTCAAGTCTATTCGGATTCTTTTCGCGATAGCAGCATATTATGATTATGAGATCTGGCAGATGGATGTGAAGACCGCTTTCCTTAATGGAAAACTGGATGAGGATGTGTATATGACACAACCTGAAGGTTTCACTATTCCATCAGATCGTCATAAAATATGCAAGTTAAAGAAGTCCATTTATGGACTTAAACAAGCATCAAGAAGCTGGAATATTCGTTTTGATGAATCTATCTCTGAGTTTGGTTTCATCAAGAACGAAGATGACCCGTGTGTATATAAGAGGTTTAGTGGGAGCGTAATTACATTCCTAGTCCTCTACGTCGATGATATCTTAATCATTGGAAACGATATTCCTGAACTGCATGCTGTTAAGGCATGGTTAGGAAAATGTTTCCAGATGAAAGATCTAGGAGAAGCAGCCTATGTATTAGGTGTGAAGATCTACAGGGATAGATCAAAGAGGCTTCTCGGGCTGTGCCAGAGTACTTACATTGATAAAGTCCTGGAGAGATTCCATTTAGAGAATTCTAAAAGAGGACATCTTCCAGTCAGACATGGTCTGAATCTTTCAAAGAGTCAGTGTCCACAAACACAGACTGAGAAAGAGGAAATGGACAATATGCCTTATGCTTCGGCTATTGGGTCCATTATGTATGCGATGTTGTGTACTCGCCCAGACGTCGCTTACGGGTTAAGCGTTACCAGTCGATTCCAAAGTAATCCAGGTTAGGCACACTGGATTGCAGTCAAGAACATTTTAAAATATCTGCGGAGGACTAAAGATATGTTCTTGATGTATGGTGGTCAGGAAGAACTCAGTATTGAAGGATATACTGACGCTTCGTTCCAGTCGGACCAGGATGATTTCCGATCGCAATCAGGCTATGTTTTTAGTTTGAATGGTGGAGCAGTGGTGTGGAAGAGTTTCAAACAGTCAACTGTTGCTGATTCCACAACAGAAGCCGAGTATGTTGCAGCCTCGGAAGCATCCAAGGAGGCAGTGTGGATTCGTAAGTTCATTCAGGAACTTGGTGTCGTTCCTTCGAGTGCAGATCCTTTGGTTATCTTTTGTGATAACACTGGAGCTATAGCACAAGAAAAGGAACCACGGTCGCACCAGAAGTCCAAGCACATACAGAGACGGTTTCACTTGATCAGGGAGATCATTGATCGTGGCGAGATCAAAGTCTGCAAGGTTCATACAGATGACAATCTGGCTGACCCGCTTACCAAGCCTCTGGCGCAGCAGAAGCATGAGAAGCACTGTAATAACATGGGTTTGAGATTTCTCAACCATTAGATTAAGTGCAAGTGGGAGATTGTTGGGGTATGCCCTTAAGGCTAATGTTTGAGGCCTTGGGATTGTAACAGTATCATGTATAAACTCTTAAGTTTATAAGGCAATGGTTATTATTTAGGTTGTTACATCATCTGCTGCAATGTGTGTTCTTCTGAATAATGTCTCAAAAGCTGTTCAGCTAGGCTGACATGCTATGTTGTCCTTAGTCGAGATATCTTGGTGAACATGAGACAGCCTTGATATGATTGAGACTAATATGTGCTCTAATCTTATAGGATGCTTCGAGCATGGAATAAGATGTAGACTCATGGGTACATTGGATGTACTGGACAGACCCTACTAGGATATTCAATTGCTTGTCACAATGTGAATAATCCTTGATTGCAACAAGTGGCACATGTCCTCTGACTTGAGATCACTTGTATTTCTAAATGATGATTGTCATTGTTTTGAGGTAGTTCAATATCATTTGAAACATAATGGTTATAAACTATCTTGGATAATGATCATGAGTCAGGTTAGGGCACTAGTGATAGATACAGGATTGCCGTCTCCTTGTTTAAGGAGTGTGATGTTCTAAAGGGCCCCCCCTGAATGAGATGATTGAGAAAGTGTATGGCCATACCCAGGTGACTATGATCATCTGATCTAATCATGCTCATCATATTGGAGCTATAGGCTTGACACGCTTGTCCAATAAGAACATCCAGTGGCAAAGGAAATATGTATGCCTTGTGAATGGATTCACACTTGTGCTGTGGTTTGGGTGTAGTCTTGGAAGACTCTTTCCTTTATATCGGGAGACAGTGATGTGTTGCTAGATACCCCTCACTGATCGTGATAACGAAAGTTATCGTTACCGACATTTAAAGGAAACCCTCAGGGTCGCACAATTTGATGATATGGCTTACTTGAGTCAGATCGTGTGGACTGAATTGTTTGGGTTCAGTTTGAAGGGATTTATTCTCTGATTATATGTGAGATCTGGTCTGATCATGTTTGATTGATTAGGGCTTGAGATCGGTAAGCTTTGATCGAGAGAGTTGATCTAGATCGGTGAGATCAGGAGCATCATGAAATGAACGGTTAGATCTTGAACCTTTAGGGTTTATTGTGATCTAGACCATATGGCTTGGGTTAATTGGTCTTGGACCAAACCGACATTGAACCGGCTCATGAATGAGCGCATGGTTCATGGGAGATGAGTTAAGCACTTGGTTCACTTAAGGGTGAACGCTTGAGCCTTGACTACTTTCCATTTTGGGAATTCGGTTTCCAAATGGAATGTATGTAACGCCTCCACATTAGTGTGGGAGGTTAACTCTCTCGCCGATCTCTCTCTTGTGGGTGCTTCTCCATTTTTCGGTGGTGTGAAGACTTGACGAAAAGTGGAGAGAAGGAAGTCTCGGCCAAGCTTGATCTCTCATCATCCTCACGCGACAAGGACCCTTTGAAGCACTTTGCTAGCACAAAGGATTCAAAGGAGCTAGCCATCTTCATTTGTTGTGTGCGTCACCTTTGGAGAAGGAGCACTTGCGTCTTTGCTTCCAAGGCACCATCCAATTCGATGGCATTGGTATGATCTCCTTCTTGATCTAATCAATCTCTCAAAGTTGATCATATGAGCATATAAGCGATTGTGTTGTTGAAACCCTAGCAAAATTGCATGCGCCCCCTGAATTAGGGTTTCATCTGCTTGCGCTCCCCCTTGAAGGGGACTCTTCAATTAGTTCATCACTGCTAGCGTCAGATGAACCTATAGGGTCGCACACCTTGATAGTCGAGTTCTCGTATTGATCGGGTAGCCTTATGATCGAGTTATTGGATACCTCGAATGTATTTGAGAGATTTCATTAGCGCCAATGGGCCTGATGAGATGGAAGAGACTTATTAGAGCCAAACTTTATTTTTTGTAGGTTGATCTAAAATTGACCATGGTTGGTCACATTTGAGTTTGGATTGCATTGGCTTAATCAACTTGTGTAATGAAGTTTGGGCTAGCTCATTACCTAATGGGGCCAAATAATAAGTTGTCATGAAGAGATTAGAAGGCATAAGGATATAATGGGGAGAAAACATCCTCATTTGCACCAAAGGGGCATAATGGGGAGGAGTAGGCACCTAGTGCTTCATTATGAAGCTTTTGGCGCCTCCCCCTTCCACCATGGATGGAAGGTGATGAAGCTACAATAGGTGGGAGGGTCCTTAGTGCCATACTCTACGGTGTTACACAATGCACGAAGAAATGAGAGAGGGTCTTTAGATGAGGGAAGTAAAAAATGCTCGGTAATATAGCGGGGAAACATGATGAAAACGGCGAGGAACTCATTTCGGGGCAACACAAATGCAAGAAGAACACAATGGCACTCAACTATGGGAATTAAACTCACTAACCTCTTAGCAAATTATAAGCACAACACGTCTTTTGGGGGTAGCGGATTTGCAAGATTGAGCTCATACGCCTATGTGCATGCAACGTACCAAAAACCAAGAAATTCCAACCACGCCTCCGATATACGGATGCTCGGGAATGAGGAAGATGAAAACCAAGGAAAGCACAATAGGAATTTTGAAATAGGCGAACCTAACCTACCGGAAGCGGTGGGATTTACTTCTTGCAAGGCAGAAACAAAATTGGAATACAACGAGGAGCCGAGGCTCTGACCAAGACTCGTACAAACACTGGAATCGAGGCACTGACCACGATCCCAAACTCTGGAGGCACTCGTAGCTCACTAGGAGAACTCTACCACCATGAGATAACTAAGGAACTAAGTAGCCTATCCTCCTCTTATATAGAATAAGAGGGGTAGGAACAAGACCAAATAGAAGTTGCAACAACTACCTACTCTTGCAGCCTCAAAAGTGGTCAAGCTGCAGCTAAAAAAAAAAAAAACAAACTCCTAACAACTAAAGTGAAGCTGGAGCATGTCCTTTGATTCTGCGTCCTTGGGCAGCCGTGTGGTTAGACGCGTT
This sequence comes from Costus lasius, assembly GCA_027563935.2. Lineage (NCBI taxonomy): Eukaryota > Viridiplantae > Streptophyta > Magnoliopsida > Zingiberales > Costaceae > Costus > Costus lasius. Next base: position 53,826,776 of record CM050454.1, on the reverse strand, counting down.
CGGAACACGCCGCGATGAAGCAACATAACTTAGATGTTGTGGGTTGAGTAACAACTGTCGTTGCACGCTCTTGGGCCATATTGTTGAGATGGTTATGCGGCCCCGTCTTGGGCTAGACCTTCAAGAGATTGGGTCGCATGGCCCTTAAGTGGAAGCACTACGATGTGGATCAATAATGGGTTAACTGTTGGGGTATGCCCTTAAGGCTAATGTTTGAGGCCTTGGGATTCTTTCAGTATCATGTATAAACTCTTATGTTTATAAAAGCAATGGTTGTTATTCAGTTTGTTACATTGTCTGCTGCAATAAGTGTGCTTCTGAATAATGTCTCAATGCTGTTCAGCTTGGCTGACATGCTGTAATGTCCTTAGTTGAGATATCTTGGTGAACATGAGACAGCCTTGATATGATTGAGACTAATATGTGTTCTAATCTTATAGGATGCTTCGAGCATGGAATAAGATGTAGACTCATGGGTACATTGGATGTACTGGACAGACCCTACTAGGATATTCAATTGCTTGTCACAATGTGAATAATCCTTGTTTGCAACAAGTGGCACATGTCCTCTGACTTGAGATCACTTGTGTTTCTAAATGATGATTGTCATTGTTTTGAGGTAGTTCAATATCATTTGAAACATAATGGTTATAGACTATCTTGGATAATGATCATGAGTCAGGTTAGGACACTAGTGATAGATATAGGATTGCCGTCTCCTTAATAGGAGTGTGATGTTCTAAAGGGGCCTCCCTGGATGAGATGATTGAGAAAGTGTATGGCCATACCAAGGTGACTATGTTCATCTGATCTAATCATGCTCATCATATTGGAGTTATAGGCTTGACACGCGTGTCCAATAAGAACATCCAGTGGCAAAGGAAACATGTATGCCTCGTGAAGTGGATTCACACTTGTGCTGTTGTTTGGGTGTAGTCTTGGAAGACTCTTTCCTTTATATCGGGAGACAGTGATGTGTTGCTAGATACCCCTCACTGATTGTGATAACGTAAGTTATCGTTACCGACATTTAAAGGAAACCCTTAGGGTCACACAATTTGATGATATGGCTTACTTAAGTCAGATCGTGTGGACTGAATTGTTTCGGTTCAGTTTAAAGGGATTTAAACTCTGATTGTAAGTGAGATCTGGTCTGATCATGTTTGATTAATTAGGGTTTGAGATCGGTAAGCTTCGATCGAGAGAAGTGATGCTAGATCGGTGAGATCAAAAGCATTGAGAGATCAACGGTTAGATCTTGAACCTTTTGGGTTCAATGAGATCTAGACCATTGCTTGGGCTGGTTTGGTTTAACCATTGAACCATATACATGTGAACCGGCTCATGTGTGAGCGCATGGTTCATATGGAGTGGGATAAGCGTTTGGTTCACTTGATGTGAACGCAAAACGCATGAACGTTTTCGTTTGCTATTTTTGGAAGTTCCAAAATAGAAACGCATCCACGTTCAGTTGGTTTCACGCTCCATTCAACACTTTGCTCCTTGCTCTCGACGACACTCTCGTGTGGAGAAAAAAAAAGACGTCTTGGAGAAAGTTCGGCCAAGCAAGAGAGTTCATCTCTCATTTCCTTTTATTCGATCAAGATACCTTGGTGCCTTGCTAGCACAAGAAGCAACAAGGGAGTAGGCAACATCTCATTGTGTGCGCATCTTTTGGAGGAGATCAGATTTGTTCTCTTCTTCCAAGCCGACATCTACACAATGGCTATGGTATGATCTTTACTAGTTGTTTAACAAGTTAATCATATGTCTATGCAAACGATTCTAAGAAACCCTTGCTTCCGCTAGAAAAATTTTATGCGCCATCTTATTTGGGTTTCGCCCTCCCCATTAGAGTAGGGGACTTGCAATTGGTATCAGAGCCGGTTATTGCTTGTACATATGATTGCTTGATCTTCATGTTTGATCCATGAATGCGCTTGTGAATAGATCTAATGGATAATTACATGCCTAACTACATGCTTATTGTTGTGAATATGATGTATCTTGGCGCATGTATCATGTATGCGCTTGTTGTAGTTTTTCCTTAAAACTTGATCACTTGCGCGCCCCATATTAGATCTAAGCGCCCACTATAAACCCTTAGACGGGTTGATGGGGTTGAAGTCATCCTCTAGGTAGGATCCAAATAGTCTGATCAGACCATCTGACAGCCTAGATGGGTCGACCAGATGGCACCTATGCGCAAGCATGAGGTGGCTATAGGTCGACTGCAGACAGGCGTGTAGCGAGGTCTGGTTGAGACAACCAGTGAGCACTCTTGAGTTAGGCCCGGGGTCACACCCGCTTGCCAGAACTCATGAAGGTTGTTCAGCCCTTTGCGCATGCATGGTTGACCATTAGGTCGACTCAAGTCAGTTAGGACTTGGTGCATGCAAGGGCAGTGGATCTGACTAGACATGATGAGTGGATCCCTATTAATGGACCGTTGTAAGGTAGTAGGGCACATAAGACAAATAAAATTGATTCCAATGGGATTTTCAAAATTTTATTTTGTTATTGGATCACATGTTGGTTGAATACCATGATGAGTGTCTATTTCATCTTATGTGGGTTGCCCTTTTAATGTGTGCTGTGCTGGGGCCTGCGAGCCTGGATTTAATTGTAAATTAATATTTATTGTGATCTGCATATCACATTTTAATTAATTTATTGTGTAATTGACCTGCGTGTCAATCTTGTCTAGATAGATTAAAATGTAATTTTAATCAGACAAGAGCACAGAGCACACATGGCAGAGGCGCATGCAGCAGAGGCTTGACCAGGTGGGAGGTCTAGGGTTCGACCCTATGACAGGCGCATTTACCTGGTGGGCGCACCTGAGCTGCAGTGGGCGCTTGGGCCCTGGTCTGGGCCAGATGAGATGCAAATGACTCATGAAGAGCTCAAGTGAAGACTTAAGTTAACTTAAGGTCTTACCTAGGCTTAATGGGCGTTTACCACATAAGATCATCATGCTTTCTTTTGTTGTTTAAATAACTAGAATTGCATGATTTATTTATCTTCTGCTATCACCATAGGGTTTGCATGATAGTTAAGAAGATAAAAGGACCGTTAAAATCCAACGCTATAATATCAAGCTCGTAAGCCTTCTGACGCGAAACCTCACTGTTCTGACTATCGTTGGGGCCGTGTTGTACCCACTCAGTGGGCACGCCCATCTATCTTCAGACGGTGTGTGATTTCTCCTGCGTGTTATAGAGAAGGGATTTATCGCTTCTCGTTGCTCAGCATAGCACGTGGTGGTCCAAGGAGTAGGTCAGGTCAGCTTGACCATGTAGGCTACATATGGGGCATATGTTAGCTATATGGAGGCAGCCATCTGTGGGGTCAGAGACTGTGTTGTACCAACTCAGTTGGCACAGTCTGCTGGATTGCCCAGATGAAGGGGAATCGCACGGGTTGGCGATTGGCAGGGACTGCCTACCAGAAATTAGTGCTTGTACTCTCTGTGCATCTTATCTCGCCTGAGCGGGACGCGGAGACCATGTATGAAATCTGGATCCCATCTCACTAAAAGAGTCTTACTCTTTCGGACTGTTTTAATGGATTTTTCAGTCAGATAAAATAGTGAGAAAAGAATCTTTCTTAAGTCCTGGATTGATTCTATACATTGATACTGACCTTGCGGTTCTTGCATTGTTGTAGATTCCTGCAGCAACGAACACCATGAGCTTCAATGTGCGATCCCTACTGGAAAGGGAGAAGTTTGCTGGGCCAAACTTCTCAGATTGGTACGGACACCTTAAGATTGTTCTTAAGGCTGAGAGGAAACTGTATGTCCTCGAGACGGCTATACCGCCTCAACCCGCTCCGAATGCCGCAAGGGCGGTTCGGGAAGCCTATGAAAAGCATGTCAATGATAGCATTGATGTCGCTTGCCTGATGCTAGCCTCTATGACACCACAGCTGCAGCGTCAGCATAAGGATATGTCTGCTATAGAAATTATAGCAAACCTCAAGATGCTGTATGCTGCACAGGCGAGGACTGAACGCTATAATTTGACCAAGCTTCTCTTTCAGAGCAAACTGGCTAAAGGGAGTCCAGTGGGAGCTCATGTGCTCAAGATGATTGGGCACAAAGAGGCTCTAGAGAAACTGGGGCATACCATCAATCAGGAGCTTGCTGTAGACATTATTCTGCAGTCCCTTCCGGCCTCTTTCGATCCGTTCATTATTAATTTTAATATGAACAAGATCGACTGTACTCCGGCAGAGTTGCTGAATATGCTCTTGACTACAGAGGAGACTCTAAAGGGAAAGCCTTCTGTAACATCCCTCAGAATCACACCCCACACGCATACAAGTAAAATACGGGGTTTCAAAATTTTTTTACTCTTCCATTAAAACACAAGAAGAAAGCGGCATCGAAGGACATTACTACGGAACAGAAAACCGCACAGAACTGAATAGGATCGATTACTAGGAAATAGAAATCCGGAAATCCAGAAAAAAATCCGGCAGCAAGTATTCTAAACTACTGCTGCATAGACACACATATCTTGTAACAACAACAAACGTCCACACTACACATATGTGGAATTTCAGAAATATACAGAACTGATTATTCAGATACTAAAATAAACAACACAAATTCGGTTACACATCTCAAATCGGACATTTCAAAATAAGAACCAATTCAATAAAAGAATCCAAGACTTGTATCCAATAATTTAAACGAAACAACTATAATATAATATCCTGAAAACAGGCATAAGCCCTCAGGAGATAAAACATGTCATATAGGTCATAATAAATTAGGCACGCAGGCCTGATAAATCTTTAGAAGACTATTCTTAGAAATGACATCAAACATTAGCGTCATATTAGCTGTAGCAATTACTGTCTTGATGTCTCACCTGAAAACATTTAAACAACGGAGGTGAGCTAAAAAGCTCAGTGAGTAAAAGACACTAAAAGTCATCCATAGTACACATCAAAAATATCATACTTAAGTTGAAATTCTTTTTATTTAACAGATAAGATAAATCAACTTAACATGCATGCTCATATCAGAAACAAACACAATCAAATACAGATACTTGTAACAATAGGCATCAAACAGGTAGGATATGAATATACCAACCCATACCAACTAACCACACCGCCTAATACATCTAAATACAGATCGAAACAGAACTACAGAAATCAGAACTGACAGACAGAAAATCAGAATTTTCAGAGTCCAAACGGATAGTCTACATCGGAAACAGAAAGGCCACAGAAGGCCTGATGACCACAGAAGGTCTGACCCCACCTCTGCCGAGGACGAGACAATGCATGCATATCAGAAACAGAATGGTAAAGGAGATATCAGTGGGTGGCCCCCGTCTTGTCAGGACGTGGCACTCTGGTCTCCAATACCCAGAACAGAATGGTAGAGGAGGTATCAGTGGGTGGCCCCCGTCTTGTTAGGACGTGGCACTCTGGCCTCCAAAACCCAGAACTGAATGGTAGAGGAGGTATCAGTGGGTGGCCCCCGTCTTGTTAGGACGTGGCACTCTGGCCTCCAAAACCCAGAACTGAATGGTAGAGGAGGTATCAGTGGGTGGCCCCCGTCTTGTTAGGACGTGGCACTCTGGCCTCCAATACCCAGAACAGAAATAGTGTCTCAAGGGTCGTAGTAGACTATCAGCACCATTACAGCGCCACAGAAGGAGGGTAAGGACACGGAAGAGTGCTACACTAGGGCATAATTTTACAGAACAGATTATACTGAAACAGAGAAGTAGGATCAACCACTACTTAATTCTTACATTATGCCCAAAGTCTAACAAACCAGAAAATGACACACCCCAATATCCAGTCCTTAAACACAGAACAGAAATTATATGAGTGAATTCCTTACAACTAACCTTAATTCATGTCAAACCATTCTATGTTCTCACAAATGTTTTAACACATTCAAGGTTTTCAGAAACTTCACAACATATAAACAGAACAGGAAATATCCACATAACAAACAATTAAATACAGAACAGAAATTATTCATATAACAAACATTTAAATACAGAACAGAAATTATTCATGAAATAATCTCCTCAAAATTCCTAAAACCGTGAGCTATAAAATTACTGTAAGGGGCGCCACTTTCAGAACCTTAACAGAACGTACAAATTTCATGTAATTAATTTCAGTCCCCCACTACAGATAATTTTAATTACACGTTTGTGAAGAAAATTTACAAAAGCCCCAAAATTGGCTCGAACTATATTTTCGAAAATTCCTAAGTTCTTAGTTAAATCCCCAATTTTGTTTTCTCTAAAATTTCTCATCAAACAAATAAATTTTAGAAGAACTACAGACCACAATTTAAGAGGTTAAACCATACAATGTAAATTTTTCTCACAAAGGAATATTCGTCTAACCAAAACATAGCAGATTTATATTGTCAGTTTGCAAAATATATTTTTAGTCCAATTTCGAACCAAAGCTAGTCAATATTGTATTCAAAATGAAGCTCTCTGAATCTAGTTTCCAATAAAACTGGTTTCACAAGATTTCGAATTTTAGACAGGAAGATATAAGGGTTCAAACATAAGAAGGTCAGAATTTCAGATTTCAAGAAAACAGATTCATATATCAGACTTGCGACATTTATTTCAGATCCAATAACTAATCGAAAATAGGCGTTATGGGAGTCAAAATAAAGCTCTTCGAGCCTACGGTCTAATAAAACTGATTTGACAAGATTTCGAGCTATACCTAGGGAGATATGATGGTTCGAACACATAAAGGTCGAAATCCAGAATTTCAGAAAACTGATTTTGTACAGCTAGATTGCAATACAGATTGAAATACGAATACAGCTCGGATATGGTCGATATCAGATTCAAATTAAAGCCGAATGTATCTAGTTTCATACAAAATTTATTTCGTGCGATTTGGATCTATAGACCATGAGATATTGGGGTTATAGTACACAAAGGTCAGATTAACGAATGCAGATTTCAGCAGAACAGGATTTTAAAACCCTATAATTATTTGAATTCAACCCCATACGAATAATCATGGCAAATAACGAATTTTAATTCGGATTAGACTCCTTAGGATCGAATTACTCACCAGAAAAATCGCCCACAGAGAAAACGCCAAAACAGGGGATCAGGGGTCTCCAGAAAGTTCGTCCACCACCAGTCTGCCACCACCAGCGTCAGAAATTTTGCAGGAGCGCCAAGCACAGTGAGGGGCGACAACACAGGCGGCTAGGGCAAGAAACAAACCAAAAATCGTGAGGGAGAGGAGCTCTCACGAATTTTCCCCTTTTTTTTTTTTTCCACCCCAAACGGATCCAAGATCCAATAACCCAATTAACTTAAGTGGAAATCGGCTTTAATGGGCTTACCTGGGCTTAACCACCATGCGCCACTCCAATAACACAGAAATATGCGCCACCATGGTGGAAGAATTCCAGGAGCAAATAGTCAAGGTTGAGGGTTCGAAGCCCCAACAAAAATAATTATTTTTGCCCTGTAGGGAAAAGTCCTACAATTAGGCAAAAATCCCAAAATTTTAACCGATAAAAATACAGAAACTGAATTTCTAACCTTAAATCATAATTCAGAAAATCAAGGGCGTTACACCTTCAACCTCTGTCTTGATGTTTCCTTCTAGGAACAAAAAGAAGGGGAAGAAGGGCAAAGCCCCTGTCAAGAACTACAACAAGGCTCTGAAACAAAAGGTTAAGCGGTCGAAGGAATACAGATGTTTCCATTGTGGCCAGCTGGGTCACTGGAAAAAGGACTGTAAAGCGCTCCAAGGAGACAAGAAGGGAAGCATCGCTTCTGGCTCAGGTATTTTTGTGACTGAAGTCATGATATCCTCTTCTTCTATATCATGGGTGTTGGACACTGCATGTGGAGTTCACATTTGTTCAAATGTACAGGAACTCAAGAGAAGAAGACAGGTGGGACAGCATGAGGTGGACCTACGAGTAGGAAACGGGGCACGGGTTGCTGCTGTTGCTGTAGGAGAATATCACATCTCATTACCATCTGGACTTGTATTAGAACTGAACAATTGTTATTTTGTACCTAGCATTACCAAGAATATTATCTCTATTCCTGCTCTTGTCAGGAAAGGGTTTTCCTTTGAATGCAAGACTTCAAAGTGTTATCTTTCTCTTGATAATATTACTTATGCTACTGGGTCAATTAACAATGGGTTATTCATGTTGGACATGGAATGTTCTATACAAAATATTGATAATAAGAAAGCCAAGTATGCTGATGACCGCACCTTGCTATGGCATAGTCGTTTAGGCCATATTAACAAGAAGCGCATTAAGCGGTTGCATGACCATGGACTGCTGGGATCATACTCCTATGAGGAGATTGATACATGCAAAGCTTGTTTATTGGGCAAAATGACGAAGTCTCCTTTTCCTAACAAAGGTCAAAGGGCTTCAGGTTTACTTGACCTTATACACAGTGATGTGTGTGGGCCATTTAGTAAACATGCCAGAGGTGGCTATTCATACTTCATTACCTTTACTGATGATTTCAGTAGATATGGGTAGGTCTATCTAATGAGACATAAGAGTGAATCTTTTGACAAGTTCAAAGTGTTCAAAAATGAAGTACAGAATCAGCTAGGCCGAAATATCAAGGCACTTCGCTCAGATCGAGGTGGAGAATACCTAAGTCGAGAGTTTACTGACTATCTGAAGGAGTATGGGATTATCTCACAGCTCACTCCACCAGGAACACCGCAATGGAATGGTGTGTCCGAGAGGAGGAACAGAACCTTACTGGATATGGTTCGTTCTATGATGAGTCAGGCTACTCTACCTTACTCCTTTTGGGGATTTGCACTGGAAACAGCTGCAAAGGTACTAAACCGAGTGAAATCCAAGGCAGTTTCAAAGACTTCATATGAGTTATGGTATGGGAAACAGCCGAGCTTGACATTTATTAAGATCTGGGGTTGCGATGCTTATGTCAAAAAGCTCGCCTCTGGGAAACTAGAGAGCAGATCTGAGAAATGCATCTTTGTCGGTTACCCTAAGGAAACTAAGGGTTATTATTTCTACGATCCCAAAGAGAACAAAGTATTTGTTGCTCGGACGGCAATTTTTCTTGAGAAGGAATTTCTTCTGCAAGAAGCCAGTGGGAGAGAAATAAAACTGGATGAGAATCCAGAGGAAGGACAAAGTAGTCAAGCACAGTTGGATGCGCCTGAGCCAGTAGAACAGGTTATTGAACAACCTGAGGCTCAGATATCACGGGAACCGCGTAGATCGGGAAGGATCCGTCGACAGCCTGAGCGCTATGACGGAGTCTACATCATTGATCATGATGAACCCCTCACTTATGCGGATGCGGTCAGTGGACCAGAGTCAGCTAGATGGCTTGAAGCTATGCGAGCCGAGATGGACTCCATGTCAGATAATCAAGTCTGGGATTTGGTTGATCCGCCTCCGGGAGTAATCCCTATAGGCTGTAAATGGATCTACAAGAAGAAGATTGACATGGATGGTAACGTAGTTACCTATAAAGGCAGGCTAGTTGCGAAAGGTTTCAAACAAATCTACGGGATAGATTATGATGAAACTTTCTCTCCTGTAGCCATGTTCAAGTCTATTCGGATTATTCTTGCGATAGCAGCATATTACGATTATGAGATCTGGCAGATGGATGTGAAGACCGCTTTCCTTAATGGAAAACTGGATGAGGATGTGTATATGACACAACCTGAAGGTTTCACTAATCCATCAGATCGTCATAAAATATGCAAGTTAAAGAAGTCCATTTATGGACTTAAGCAAGCATCTAGAAGCTGGAATATTCGTTTTGATGAATCAATCTGTGAATTTGGTTTCATCAAGAATGAAGATGACCCGTGTGTATATAAGAGGTTTAGTGGGAGCGTGATTACTTTCCTAGTCCTCTACGTCGATGATATCTTAATCATTGGAAACGATATTCCTGAACTGCATGCTGTTAAAGCATGGTTTAGAAAATGTTTCCAGATGAAAGATCTAGGAGAAGCAGCCTATGTATTAGGTGTGAAGATCTACAGAGATAGATCTAAGAGGCTTCTCGGGCTGTGCCAAAGTACTTACATCGATAAAGTCCTGGAGAGATTTCATTTAGAGAATTCTAAAAGAGGATATCTTCCAGTCAGACATGGTCTGAATCTTTCAAAGAGTCAGTGTCCACTAACACAGACTGAGAAAGATGAAATGGACAATACGCCTTATGCTTCGGCTATTGGGTCCATTATGTATGCGATGTTATGTACTCGCCCAGACGTCGCTTACGGGTTAAGCGTGACCAGTCGATTCCAAAGTAATCCAGGTCAGGCGCACTAGATTGCAGTCAAGAACATTTTGAAATATCTTCGGAGGACCAAAGATATGTTCTTGATATATGGAGGTCAGGAAGAACTCAGTATTGAAGGATATACTGACGCTTCATTCCAATCTGACCAGGATGATTTCCGATCGCAATCAGGCTATATTTTTAGCTTGAATGGTGGAGCAGTGGTGTGGAAAAGTTTCAAACAGTCTATCATTGCTGATTCCACAACAGAAGCTGAGTATGTTGCAGCCTCGGAAGCATCCAAGGAGGCAGTGTGGATTCGTAAGTTCGTTCAGGAACTTGGTGTTGTTCCTTCGAGTGTAGATCCTTTGGTTATCTTCTGTGATAACACTGGAGCAATCGCACAAGCAAAGGAACCACGGTCGCACCAGAAGTCCAAGCACATACAGAGACGGTTTCACTTGATCCGGGAGATCATTGATCGTGGTGAGATCAAAATCTGCAAGGTTCATACAGATGACAATCTGGCTGACCCGCTTACCAAGCCTCTGGCGCAGCAGAAGCATGAGAAGCACTGTAATAATATGGGTTTGAGATATCTCAACCATTAGATTAAGTGCAAGTGGGAGATTGTTGGGGTATGCCCTTAAGGCGAATGTTTGAGGCCTTGGGATTCTTTCAGTATCATGTATAAACTCTTATGTTTATAAAGGCAATGGTTGTTATTCAGTTTGTTACATTGTCTGCTGCAATAAGTGTGCTTCTGAATAATGTCTCAATGCTGTTCAGCTTGGCTGACATGCTGTAATGTCCTTAGTTGAGATATCTTGGTGAACATGAGACAGCCTTGATATGATTGAGACTAATATGTGTTCTAATCTTATAGGATGCTTCGAGCATGGAATAAGATGTAGACTCATGGGTACATTGGATGTACTGGACAGACCCTACTAGGATATTCAATTGCTTGTCACAATGTGAATAATCCTTGTTTGCAACAAGTGGCACATGTCCTCTGACTTGAGATCACTTGTGTTTCTAAATGATGATTGTCATTGTTTTGAGGTAGTTCAATATCATTTGAAACATAATGGTTATAGACTATCTTGGATAATGATCATGAGTCAGGTTAGGACACTAGTGATAGATATAGGATTGCCGTCTCCCTAATAGGAGTGTGACGTTCTAAAGGGGTCCCCCTGGATGAGATGATTGAGAAAGTGTATGGCCATACCCAGGTGACTATGTTCATCTGATCTAATCATGCTCATCATATTGGAGTTACAGGCTTGACACGCTTGTCCAATAAGAACATCCAGTGGCAAAGGAAACATGTATGCCTCGTGAAGTGGATTCACACTTGTGCTGTGGTTTGGGTGTAGTCTTGGAAGACTCTTTCCTTTATATCGGGAGACAGTGATGTGTTGCTAGATACCCCTCACTGATTGTGATAACGTAAGTTATCGTTACCGACATTTAAAGGAAACCCTTAGGGTCGCACAATTTGATGATATGGCTTACTTAAGTCAGATCGTGTGGACTGAATTGTTTCGGTTCAGTTTAAAGGGATTTAAACTCTGATTGTAAGTGAGATCTGGTCTGATCATGTTTGATTGATTAGGGCTTGAGATCGGTAAGCTTCGATCGAGAGAAGTGATGCTAGATCGGTGAGATCAAAAGCATTGAGAGATCAACGGTTAGATCTTGAACCTTTTGGGTTCAATGAGATCTAGACCATTGCTTGGGCTAGTTTGGTTTGACCATTGAACCATATACATGTGAACCGGCTCATGTGTGAGCGCATGGTTCATATGGAGTGGGATAAGCGTTTGGTTCACTTGATGTGAACGCATAACGCATGAACGTTTTCGTTTGCTATTTTTGGAAGTTCCAAAATAGAAACGCATCCACGTTCGGTTGGTTTCACGCTCCATTCAACCCTTTGCTCCTTGCTCTCGACGACACTCTCGTGTGGAGAAAAAAAAAGACGTCTTGGAGAAAGTTCGGCCAAGCAAGAGAGTTCATCTCTCATTTCCTTTTATTCGATCAAGATACCTTGGTGCCTTGCTAGCACAAGAAGCAACAAGGGAGTAGGCAACATCTCATTGTGTGCGCATCTTTTGGAGGAGATCAGATTTGTTCTCTTCTTCCAAGCCGACATCTACACAATGGCTATGGTATGATCTTTACTAGTTGTTTAACAAGTTAATCATATGTCTATGCAAACGATTCTAAGAAACCCTTGCTTCCGCTAGAAAAATTTTATGCGCCATCTTATTTGGGTTTCGCCCTCCCCATTAGAGTAGGGGACTTGCACTAACAACTCCCATGTAGCGGTCCAGTGGTTGGGAAGAGCATTGGGACCACTGTTTCCACCTTGTCGGGCTCCTATGGGTCCTATTTGGATGGATGAACACAGTATGGAGGGTTGTGCACGTCGAAATGGGGTCGCCGAGGCAAAATGGTGTCTTCAGGGGTGATCACGGCCTGGGCTGTGATGCTGTTCATGGCCATGATCAGTTCTGCCGAAGCCTGCCGAGGTGATCACGGCCTAGCGGAGGTGAGAACCTGATTTAGTCATGACCATGTGATTGGCTAAAAACAAGTGGTGGCACTGATATCCAATCGGATATCAGTTTGGCAAAGAGACTATAATTCATCTGTACCTAGTTGCGATAATGGGGATGTCGATGTCGATATCCATTCCGATGACTTGGGTAGTAGCAATGCACTGCTAGGTGCTACTTATTGCTTGTGGTGACCTTAGGCCAGCATTGCCAACATTAGACGAACCTATAGGGTCGCACACCTTGATACTTGAGTTCTCGTATTGATCTGGAAGCCTTATGATCGAGTTATTGGATAACTCGGATCTTTTTGGGAGATTTCATTACCGCCAATGGACCTGATGAGATGGAAGAGAGTTATTGGAGCCAAACTTCATTTTTGGCAGGTTGACCTGAATTTGACCACGGTTGGTCATATTTGAGTTAGGGTTGCATTGGATTGGATCCAATAGCTTAATCAACCCACGCAATGAAGTTTGGGCTAGCTCATTATCCAATGAGGCCCAATAACATGTTGTCATGAAGCGAGAATTGGGCTTAAGGGTATAATGGAGAGAAATCTCCTCCCATTGGCGCCTAAGGGCATAATGGGGAGGAGTGGGCACATGTTGCTTCCTTTGGAAGGATTTGGCACCTAGCCCTTATGCCTAGGATGGCAACCTTGCTTCAATGGCAATGATGAGGGCGCATATGGCTGAATTAAGTTGCAAGGCAAGTGCTTGGCGCATATGGTAGGGGTTTAGAGGTTTATGGTAAAGTCTTGTAGACTTTCCTTACGTCAAACCCTAATTCCTCCCAAACCCTAACCCAAGCCGATTTCTTCTTAATAGCTTGCGCCTCCACCCCTTTTCTCTTGCCGCCCACTTGGCTCTATATATCATAGGATATGTGAGAGCCACCTTATGCAATCACATTGGTGTGAGCAATCTTCTATGGGGGTGAAAGCAAAGGCATTGGCTCAAGTATCCTCTTCCACCTTAGAGCCGCAAGTCATCTTCCTCTCCTTCTTCTCTTGGCACAAGGAGGACCTTGAGTTGGTGGCATCATCTTCCTCTTCTCTCTACTTGGCATAATTGCGTTTGGAGGTGGCGCAAGTGAAGTAGAGGATTCCCATTGTCTTGGATCTACTTCCCGAGGCTAGCACCGAGCGTGGAAGAAGAGGGCTAGAGGCTTTTGTCTGTGTGAGACTGTAGAGGGTGCACACTTGGGTGCCTACCTCGACATCGATCTTTATGCTTGCTCTAGGTATTTACTATCTTATCGTGTCGACCCCCTCGCAAGACGATCTTCACTGGGTTTTTGGGACCCGCCTGTTTCGGGGATATTATTCCACTGTGCTTGTATTGTAATCTCTATGTAAAATTACAAAATATCCCCGGGGTTTCCCAACAGTGGTATCAGTGGGACTTGCGAGCCTCGAACAAAGTTTCTATGCTTTTCTCAATGCTCACATGCCATATTTCAATTTTTGCAAATTGCATATACATGGTGCATGATTTTTCTTAGTAAGAAAAATTGTAGGTGTTTGCCTCCTATCTTCTATTCAATTTCTTTTAGATTATTGAATGATTATTTTCTTGATTGATTTAAGAACAAAGGCGCACAAGTTTTGCGAAGTAGGACGGGCATTGCGTCTTCGGACTGGCCGGTTCTCTTGATCTGACAAAATTGCCAGCTGACAGGATCTATAAAATCATCATGAAACATAATCTCAAATAATTAAAAGATCAGTGATAAGATGAGGAGGAAGAGAGACATGTTTTATGAGGAACTAAAATTTCAGATTTTAGGTTTTTCATGAGCATATAGAATTGCACGTGTAAGTACCTTGTTTGTGCATGATGTTGTGTTCATTACACAACCCCTTTGTATGCCTGTGATGTATCCTTGTGAGGCCTGCGTGCCGCTTTTCTTTTTGCTTTTAATTTGTAATCATAAGAAGAAGATTAGGGGCGCATCTACTTGGAGCATGGCGCATGCATGAAGCTTGCGCACCTTGCAAGGTGGCGCATTAAGCTTCAACAAAGGTGGTGCATCCTTGCATGGGGCACAAGGATGGGTTTGTCCAAGCCCTATGCTTCTGAGCTATCCCTCTTGTGGCTTGCATGTTGGCGCTTCTTCCTTGGAGGAAGACCATGGCATTGGCCGAACCATGGGGTTTGCTTCTAGGGTATCCCTAGAAATACCTCTAGGGTTTGAGAGCTAAACCATGGTATGGTGGACCTTGGAGCCAACCTTGAAGACCAAGCTAGAGGTCGGCTAGGCTAGGTCTAGTTTTAGGGGCTTGTGTCCTAGGTCAAGAGTTGAACCCCTTTTGGCTTGGGTTGGTTCAATGTCTTGAATGGGTTATGATCACAACATCCTTTTACTGCTTTCATTCTTTGCTAACGCTAAAGCATGCTTGTGATGTTTTATCATTATGTTATCATTATAAGATTGCATGCCTGTAATGTTAGACATAAGATAAAACTAAGAGGATGAGATATCAAAAACCCTCAATCAAAATATCAAGTCTATTAGCCTTCTAACGTGTAGCCCTCACCAAGCTCTTGATCAGTGGTGTTGTGAACTGTTTCCCACCCTCGTGGGACCCACCCACTTATCTTTAGAAGGTGTGTGGTGACAATGGTTTCCCAGTCCAGTTTTAACCTGGATGTACCTTCGTAAGGAAACTCGTTGGCACTGGGCATAACAGTTGGGAATGGACTTGACTTGATTTCCACATGTTCTGGGCATATGGTGGAACTCTAGAGGCATCGTTGAGAGATTAGGGTTTCATGCCATATCCAGCCCTCACTGGACATGAAATGCCTAGACTGTCTCAATAAGGGGAGTTGCCAAGTGCAATCGGCCGGCGTGCCCACCTTAATAAGCATGAGTCACTTTGTGCATCTCATCCCACCCTTGTGGGATGCGAAGCCTCATATGGATAAGGATCCCATCTCACTAGGAAATCTCAGATTTTCTGATTGACTTTGTGGGTTGTCAATTCGATTAAAATAGTGGGAGCCATAATCATTTAAAATAAGTCCAGTTTAAATAATTTAAAGTAGTACTAATCTGCTGTTTCTTGGTTGTTGTAGAACAATGGCTACGAACAATAGCAGATGGTCATTGCGATCTACCCTGGAAAGGGATAAGTAGGTTGGATCCAACCTACTGGATTGGTATATGAGCTTGAGAACTGTGCTCAAGCTCGAGCGGAAGCTCTATGTCCTTGAGCAGCCTATTCCTGAGCCACTTCCATGCTCGGCCTCAGCAGCTGAGAAGGATGCTTATGATAAGCATCAGGCTGATACTTTGGAGGTTGCTAATTTGATACTAACCGACATGTCGCCTGAATTTACAAGGCAATATGAATCTAAGAGTGCTTGTGAGATAATTTCTAATCTACGGCAGCTCTTTGATGATTTGGTTGAGCTCAACCATCCTAAAGTTGACATTCAATGTGTTGAGCCGAAAGACTTAACTAAGACATTGAAGAGAAAGATAGAAAGAATCAGGAATAAGAAGTGCTACTCACGTGGAGGATCACCTCACATGATAAAGGACATGGTGCGACTTCAGAATGAGAATAAGAGAGGGAAGGCTTCATCTTCATGCTCAGGTATTTATGTTACTGAAGTCAACCTTTCTACTTCTATGTCATGGGTATTGGATACTGCATGTGGAGCTCATATTTGTACAAATATGTCGGGGCTCAAGAAAAGTAGATCGGTGCGGCCTAGAGAGATTGTCCTATGGGTTGGAAACGGAGCACAAGTTGCTACTATTGCTGTAGGAGTTTTGATTCTCTCTGTGCCTTCTAGACTTCAATTAGAACTAGATCATTGCTATTATGTACCCCTTCACTTACTAAAAACATTGTATCCATTCGTTGCTTGGCAAAGAAAGGATTTAAGTTTGAAATAAAGGAGAACTCATGTTCTTTATCATTTGCAAACATGTTTTATGGGAAGGGTACTTTGTGCAATGGGTTATATGTCTTGGACATGGATAGTTCTATTTGTAAGATAAATAGCAAAAAGATCAAACTGAGTGGTTTAGTTGGTGCTTTCCTATGGCGTTGTCGATTAGCCCATATAAACAAGAATTGCATTCAACAACTCCATGCAAATGGGTTGTTAGATTCAAGTTCCTTGGGGGAATTTGACACTTGTAAGCCTTGTTTATTAGGGAAGAAGACAAAGCCGCCATTCACCAAGACTAGAGAGAAGGCAGGACGTTTATTGGATCTTATACACAGTGATCTGTGTGGGCCATTCAGTAAACATGCTAGAGGAGAGTAGAACTACTTTATCACATTTACTGATGACTTCAGTAGATATGGATATGTCTATCTGATGAGACATAAATCTGAATCCTTTGAGAAATTTAAGGAGTTCATATATGAAAGTAGAGAACCAGCTTGGTAGATCAATTAAAACTCTTCGAATATATCGTGGTGGAGAGTACCTGAGCGGTGAGTTCTTTGACTATCTTAGAGAGTGTGGGATATTATCCCAACTCACCCCTCCTATAACACCTCAATGGAATGGTGTGTCTGATAGGAGAAATCAAACCTTGTTGGACATGGTTCGGTCTATGATGAGTCATGCAGCTCTACCTCCTCATTTAGGGGTTTTGCACTTGACAGAGCTTCTCTTATACTGAATAACATTCCATCTAAGAGTGTCTCTAAGATACCACATGAGGTAGGGAGTGGGAGATGCCCTAACATCTCTTCTATCAGGATATGGGGATGTGAGGCTCATGTCAAATGTCAGGATTCTAGCAAGCTAGAACCTAGATCTGATAAATGTGTGTTTGTGGGGTATCCTAAGGAAACTAAAGGATACTACTTCTATGTCCCTACCGAGAACAAAGTCTTTGTTGCTCGGGGTGCTGTCTTTCTAGAGAAAGAATTTATCATGAAAGAAGTCAGTGGGAGGAAGTTTGACTTGGACGAGGTCCAAGTGCAACCACAAGACAAGGAGATGGAACCAGAGCCGCCTGCACCGGTTGCTAGGCAACCTGAGGCTTAGACACAGGTCTCACATAGGTCTGGGAGGGTTCGTCGTGTACCTGAGTGGTATGGGTCGCTGTTGACCCAACACGACGGGATCTTCATCATTGAGGATGAGCCTAGGACCTATGATGAGGCGGTCAGTGGACCCGACTCCGAGAGATGGCTTGAAGCCATGCATTCTGAGATGGATTCTATGTCAGCTAACCAAGTTTGGGATTTGGTTGAGCTGCCTGATGGGGTAAAACCTGAAAGTCCCCTAACCTCAATGGGGGGGGGGCGAAACCCTAAGGGTGGCGCATAACAATATTTTTCGCATGGGAAGCTAGGGTTTCAAGAGATCTTTATATGTCATATAATTAACCTTTAAATGATTGAATGGATGACGAAGAACTCATACCATAGCCATCGGTTTGATGGTGCCTTGGAAGCAAAGGCGCAAATGAACCTTCTCCAAAGTTGACGCACACAAGAAGATCGATGCGCTCACTCCTTTGAATCCTTTGTGCTAACAAAGCCTTTCAAAGGGTCTTTGTCGAATGAAAGGGATGGAGATGTTGATCACTCTTGGCCGAATCCTCCTCCTCAGTAGCTTCAAGCGCCGCCACACACAAAAGTGTCGAGAGAGAGAAGTCACGATAGGGAGACTAGCGAGAATAGGATTATCCCTATTCGAACATGAGAGATCTCCAAGTGGAGATCATGGTTTCTAAAAATAGAAACCACAATTCGCTCACGCGTTCACGCCATCTCCTTTTGAACCATGCGCTCATATAATGAGCCGGTTCAATTTGGTTCGGTTTAAGAACCAATCAAGCCAAGCGATCCAGTCTAGATCTTAATTAAACCCTAAGGCTTCAGATCTAACCGTTCATCTTTTGATGCTCCTGATCTCACCGATCTAGCATCCAATCTCTCAATCGAAGCTTACCGATCTCAAGCCCTAATCAATCAAACATGATCAGACCAGATCTCACTTACAATCAGAGATTAAATCCCTTTAAACTGAACCCAAATAATTCAGTCCACACGATCTGACTTAAGTAAGCCATATCATCAATTTGTGCGACCCTAAGGGTTTCCTTTAAATATCGGTAACGATAACTTACGTTATCACGATCAGTGAGGGGTATCTAGCAACACATCACTGTCTCCCGATATAAAGGAAAGAGTCTTCCAAGACTACACCCAAACCACAGCACAAGTGTGAATCCAATTCACAAGGCATGCATACTTCCTTTGCCACTGGATGTTCTTATTGGACAAGCGTGACAAGCTTGTAGCTCCAATCTGATGAGCATGATTAGATCAGATGAACATAGTCATCTGGGTATGGCCATACACTTTCTCAATCATCTCATCCAGGGGGGGGGCCTTTAGAACATCACACTCCACTTAAGGAGACGGCAATCCTATATCTATCACTAGTGCCCTAACCTGATTCAAGCTCACCATCCAAGATAGTCTATAATCATTATGTTTCAAATGATATTGAACTACCTCAAAACAATGACAATCATCATTTAGAAACACAAGTGATCTCAAGTCAGAGGACATGTGCCACTTGTCGCATTCAAGGATTATTCACATTGTGACAAGCAATTGAATATCCTAGTAGGGTCTGTCCAGTACATCCAATGTACCCATGAGTCTACATCTTATTCCATGCTCGAAGCATCCTATAAGATTAGAACACATATTAGTCTCAATCATATCAAGGCTGTCTCATGTTCACCAAGATATCTTGACTAAGGACATAACTGCATGTCAGCCTAGCTGAACAGCTTTGAGACATTATTCAGAAGTACACTTATTGCAGCAGACAATGTAACAAACTGAATAACAACCATGCCGTTATAAACATAAGAGTTTATTACATGATACTGATACAATCCCAAGGCCTCAAACATTAGCCTTAAGGGCATACCCCAACAATCTCCCACTTGCACTTAATCTAATGGTTGAGAAATCTCAAACCCATATTATTACAGTGCTTCTCATTCTTCTGCTGCGCCAGAGGCTTAGTAAGCGGGTCTGCCAGATTGTCATCTGTATGAACCTTGCAGACTTTGATCTCGCCACGATCTATGATCTCCCTGATCAAGTGAAACCGTCTCTGTATGTGCTTGGACTTCTGGTGCGACCATGGTTCCTTTGCTTGTGCGATTGCTCCAGTGTTATCACAGAAGATAACCAAAGGATCTGCACTCGAAGGAACAACACCAAGTTCCTGAACGAACTTACGAATCCACACTGCCTCCTTGGATGCTTCCGAGGCTGCAACATACTCGGCTTCTGTTGTGGAATCAGCAACTATTGACTGTTTGAAACTCTTCCACACCACCGCTCCTCCATTCAAGCTAAAAACATAGCCTGATTGCGATCGGAAATCATCCTGGTCAGACTGGAACGAAGCGTCAGTATATCCTTCAATACTGACTTCTTCCTGACCACCATATATCAAGAACATATCTTTGGTCCTCCGCAGATATTTTAATATGTTCTTGACTGCAATCCAGTGCGCCATACCTGGATTACCTTGGAACCGACTGGTCACGCTTAACCCGTAAGCGACGTCTGGGCGAGTACACAACATCGCATACATTATGGACCCAATAGCCGAAGCATAAGGCGTATTGTCCATTTCATCTTTCTCAGTCTGTGTTTGTGGACACTGACTCTTCGAAAGATTCAGACCATGTCTGACTGGAAGATATACTCTTTTAGAATTCTCTAAATGGAATCTCTCCAAGACTTTATCGATGTAAGTACTCTGGCACAGCCCGAGAAGCCTCTTAGATCTATCCCTGTAGATCTTCACACCTAATACATAGGCTGCTTCTCCCAAATCTTTCATCTGAAAACATTTCCTTAACCATGCCTTAACCGCATGCATTTCAGGAATATCGTTTCCAATGATCAAGATATCATCGACGTAGAGGACTAGGAAAGTAATCACGCTCCCACTAAACCTCTTATATACACACGGGTCATCCTCGTTCTTGATGAAACCAAATTCAGTGACTGATTCATCAAAATGAATATTCCAGCTTCTTGATGCTTGCTTAAGTCCATAAATGGACTTCTTTAACTTGCATATTTTATGACGATCTGATGGATTAGTGAAACCCTCAGGTTGTGTCATATACACATCCTCATCTAGATTTCCATTCAGGAAAGCCATTTTCACATCCATTTGCCAGATCACATAATCATAATATGCTGCTATCGCGAAAAGAATCCGAATAGACTTAAACATAGCTACAGGTGAGAAAGTTTCATCATAATCTATCTCGTAGATTTGTTTGAAACCTTTCGCAACTAGCCTGCCTTTATAGGTAACCACGTTACCATCCATGTCAATCTTCTTCTTGAAGATCCATTTGCAGCCTATAGGGATTACTCCCGGAGGCGGATCAACCAAATCCCATACTTGGTTATCTGACATGGAGTCCATCTCGGCTCGCATAGCTTCAAGCCATCTAGCTGACTCCGGTCCACTGACCGCATCCGCATAAGTGAGGGGTTCATCATTATCAATGATGTAGACTCCGTCATAGCGCTCAGGCTGTCGACGGATCCTTCCCGATCTTCGCGGTTCCCGTGATATCTGAGCCTCAGGTTGTTCAATAACCTGTTCTACTGGCTCAAGCTCATCCAAATTTACTTGACTACTTTGTCCTTCCTCTGGATTCTGATCCAGCTTTATTTCTCTCCCACTGGCCTCTTGCAGAAGAAACTCCTTCTCAAGAAATATGGCCGTCCGAGCAACAAATACCTTGTTCTCTTTGGGATCGTAGAAATAATAACCCTTAGTTTCCTTAGGGTAACCGACAAAGATACATTTCTCAGATCTGCTCTCTAGTTTCCCAGAGGCGAGCTTTTTGACATAAGCCTCGCAGCCCCAGATCCTGATAAATGTCAAGCTCGGCTGTTTCCCATACCATAACTCATATGGCGTCTTTGAAACTGCCTTGGATGGCACTCGGTTTAGTACCTTTGCAGCTGTCTCCAGTGCAAATCCCCAAAAGGAGTAAGGTAGAGTAGCCTGACTCATCATAGAATGAACCATATCAAGTAGGGTTCTGTTCCTCCTCTCGGACACACCATTCCATTGCGGTGTTCCTGGCGGAGTGAGCTGTGAGATAATCCCACACTCCTTCAGATAGTCAGTAAACGCATGACTCAAGTATTCTCCACCTCGATCAGAATGAAGTGCCTTGATATTTCGGCCTAGCTGATTTTGTACTTCATTCTTGAACTCTTTGAACTTGTCAAAAGATTCACTTTTATGTCTCATCAGATAGACATAACCATACCTACTGAAATCATCAGTAAAGGTAATAAAGTACTGATAGCCACCTCTGGCATGTTTACTAAATGGCCCACACACATCACTGTGTAAAAGGTCAAGTAAACCTGAAGCCCTTTGACCTTTGTGAGGAAAAGGTGACTTCGTCATTTTACCCATTAAACAAGCTTTGCATGTATCAATCCCCTCACAGGAGAATGATCCCAGCAGTCCATTATCATGCAACCGCTTAATGCGTTTCTCGTTAATATGGCCTAAACGACTATGCCATAGCAAGGTGCTGTCATCAGCATACTTGGCTTTCTTAATATCAATATTGTGTATAGAACATTCCATGTCTAACATGAATAACCCATTGTTAATTGAACCAGTAGCATAAACAATATTATCAAGAGAAAGAACACACTTTGAAATATTGCATTCAAAGGAAAATCCCTTCCTGACAAGAGCAGGAATAGAGATAATATTCTTAGTAATGCTGGGAACAAAGTAACAACTGTTTAGTTCTAATACAAGCCCAGATGGCAAAGAGATGAAATAGTCTCCTACAGCAACAGCAGCAACCCATGCCCCGTTTCCAACTCGTAGGTCCACCTCATGCTGTCCCACCTGTCTTCTTCTCTTGAGTTCCTGTACATTTGAACAAATGTGAACTCCACATGCAGTGTCCAACACCCATGAAATAGAAGAAGAAAACATGACCTCAGTCACATAAATACCTGAGCCAGAAGCGATGCTTCCCTTCTTGTCTCCTTGGAGCGCTTTACAGTCCTTTTTCCAGTGACCCAGCTGGCCACAGTGGAAACATCTGTATTCCTTCGACCGCTTGACCTTCTGTTTCAGAGCCTTGTTGTAGTTCTTGACTGGGGCTTTGCCCTTCTTCCCCTTCTTCTTGTTCCTAGAAGGAAACATCAACACAGAGGTTGAAGGCTTTCCCTTCAGAGTCTCCTCAGTAGTCAAGAGCATATTCAGCAGCTCTGCCGGAGTACAATCGATTTTGTTCATATTAAAGTTAATAATGAACGCATCGAAAGAGGGCGGGAGAGACTGCAGAATAATGTCTACAGCAAGCTCCTGATTGATGGTATGCCCCAGTTTCTCTAGAGCCTCCTTGTGCCCAATCATCTTGAGCACGTGAGCTCCCACTGGGCTCCCTTCAGCCAGTTTGCTCTGAAAGAAAAGCTTGGTCAAATTGTAGCGCTCAGTCCTCGCCTGTGCAGCATACAGCATCTTGAGGTTTGCTATAATTGTAGGAACCCCTAATTGGGGGGCAAAAACCCTAAGCATGGCGCTAATGAAAAATATGCTAGCGGAAGCAAGGGTTTAAAATCATTTGCATGCCATATGTTCAACTATAACCGATTGAATAGGTTGAGATGAAAATCATACCATAGCCATATGCTTGGAAGTCGGTTTGGAAGAAGAGATCAACTTAGGTCTCCTCCACAAGTCCACACACAAGATGAAGATGCTCACTTCCTTGAGATCTCTTGTGCTAGCAAGACACCCAAGCCTTCTTGTCGAATGGAAGGGGATGATGAACCTCCTTGTTGCCGAGAGATTCACTTGCCCAACCTCACCTTCTCGTCGTCAACCACACCTCAACGAAAGTCCAAGGCGTTCAAGAGAAGAGAGCAAACGCATATGCGTTTAGGCATTTTTGTGAAACCGGCCTTGATGACTTTCCATAAATGGAAGCTCATCAAGCCATGCGCTCAAGCCAATCCAAACGCATTTGAGCATTGAACCATGCGTTCACAATTGTGAACCGGTTCAAGCTAAACCGTTCCAATCGACTTTGGTTCATGAACCAAACCGAAATGGCTCAAGCCATGTGGTCTAGACCATTTTGAACCCCAAGGCTCATGATCTAACCATTCATCACCTGATGCCCCTGATCTCTCCGATCTAGCATCATCTCTCTCGATCGAAGCTTACCGATCTCAAGCCCTAATCAATCAAACATGATCAGACCAGATCTCACTTACAATCAGAGATTAAATCCCTTTAATCTGAACTCAAAGAATCCAGTCCACACGATCTGACTTAAGTAAGCCATATCATCAAATTGTGCGACCCTGAGGGTTTCCTTTAAATGTCGGTAACGATAACTTACGTTATCACGATCAGTGAGGGGTATCTAGCAACACATCACTGTCTCCCGATATAAAGGAAAGAGTCTTCCAAGACTACTCCCAAACCATAGCACAAGTGTGACTCAATTCACAAGGCATACATGTGTCCTTTGCCACTGGATGTTCTTATTGGACAAGCGGGTCAAGCTTGTAACTCCAATACGATGAGCATGATTAGATCAGATGCACATAGTCATCTGGGTATGGCCATACACTATCTCAATCATCTCATATAGGGGGCCCTTTAGAACACCACACTCCTTAAACAAGGAGACGGCAATCCTATGTCTATCACTAGTGCCCTAACCTGATTCAAGCTCACCATCCAAGATAGTCTATAATCATTATGTTTCAAATGATATTGAACTACCTCAAGACAATGACAATCATCATTCAGAAACACAAGTGATCTCAAGTCAGAGGACATGTGCCACTTGTTGCATACAAGGATCATTCACATTGTGACAAGCAATGGAATATCCCAGTAGGGTCTGTCCAGTACATCCAATGTACCCATGAGTCTACATCTTATTCCATGCTCGAAGCATCCTATAAGATTAGCACTCATATTAGTCTCAATCATATCAAGGCTGTCTCAAGTTCACCAAGATATCTCGACTAAGGACTTATAGCCTGTCAGCCTAGCTGAACAGCTTTGAGACATTATTCAGAAGTACACTTATTACAGCAGACAAGGTAACAACCTGAATAATAACCATGCCTTTTATAAACATAAGAGTTTATTACATGATACTTTTACAATCCCAAGGCCTCAAACATTAGCCTTAAGGGCATACCCCAACAATCTCCCACTTGCACTTAATCTAATGGTTGAGAAATCTCAAACCCATATTATTACAGTGCTTCTCATGCTTCTGCTGCGCCAGAGGCTTGGTAAGCGGGTCTGCCAGATTGTCATCTGTATGAACCTTGCATATTTTGATCTCGCCTCGATCTATGATCTCCCGGATCAAGTGAAACCGTCTCTGTATGTGCTTGGACTTCTGGTGCGACCGTGGTTCCTTTGCTTGTGCGATTGCTCCAGTGTTATCACAAAAGATAACCAAAGGATCAGCACTTGAAGGAACGACACCAAGTTCTCTCACGAACTTACGAATCCACACTGCCTCCTTGGATGCTTCCGAGGCTGCAACATACTCGGCTTCTGTTGTGGAATCAGCAACAGTTGACTGTTTGAAACTTTTCCACACCACTGCTCCACCATTCAAGCTAAAAATATAGCCTGACTGCGATCGGAAATCATCCTGGTCCGACTGGAACGAAGCGTCAGTATATCCCTCTATACTGAGTTCTTCCTGACCACCATATATCAAGAACATATCTTTGGTCCTCCGCAGATATTTTAAAATGTTCTTGACCGCAATCCAGTGCGCCAAACCTGGATTACTTTGGAATCGACTGGTTACGCTTAACCCGTAAGCGACGTCTGGGCGAGTACACAACATCGCATACATAATGGATCCAATAGCCGAAGCATAAGGCGTATTGTCCATTTCATCTTTCTCAGTCTGTGTTTGTGGACACTGACTCTTCGAAAGATTCAGACCATGTCTGACTGGAAGATATCCACGTTTAGAATTCTCTAAATGGAATCTCTCCAGGACCTTATCGATGTAAGTACTCTGGCACAACCCGAGAAGCCTCTTAGATCTATCCCTGTAGATCTTCACACCTAGTACATAGGCTGCTTCTCCTAAATCTTTCATCTGGAAACATTTTCCTAACCATGCTTTAACAGCATGCAGTTCAGGAATATCATTTCCAATGATCAAGATATCATCGACGTAGAGGATTAGGAATGTAATTATGCTCCCACTAAACCTCTTATAAACACACGGGTCATCCTCGTTCTTGATGAAACCAAACTCAGAGATTGATTCATCAAAACGAATATTCCAGCTTCTTGATGCTTGTTTAAGTCCATAAATGGACTTCTTTAACTTGCATATTTTATGACGATCTGCTGGATTAGTGAAGCCTTCCGGTTGTGTCATATACACATCCTCATCCAGATTTCCGTTAAGGAAAGCTGTTTTCACATCCATCTGCCAGATCTCATAATCGTAATATGCAGCTATCGCGAGAAGAATCCGAATAGACTTAAACATAGCTACAGGTGAGAAAGTTTCATCATAATCTATCCCGTAGATTTGTTTGAAACCTTTCGCAACTAGCCTGCCTTTATAGGTAACCACGTTACCATCCATGTCAATCTTCTTCTTGAAGATCCATTTACAGCCTATAGGGATTACTCCCGGAGGCGGATCAACCAAATCCCAGACTTGGTTATCTGACATGGAGTCCATCTCGGCTCGCATAGCTTCAAGCCATCTAGCTGACTCCGGTCCACTGACCGCATCCGCATAAGTTAGGGGTTCATCATTATCAATGATGTAGACTCCGACATAGCGCTCAGGCTGTCGACGGATCCTACCCGATCTTCGCGGTTCCCGTGATATCTGAGCCTCAGGTTGTTCAGTAACCTGATCTACTGGCTCAGGCTCATCCAACTGCACTTGACTACTTTGTCCTTCTTCTGGATTCTCATCCAGCTTTATTTCTCTCCCACTGGCCTCTTGCAGAAGATATTCCTTCTCAAGAAATATGGCCGTCCGAGCAACAAATACCTTGTTCTCCTTGGGATCGTAGAAATAATAACCCTTAGTTTCCTTAGGGTAACCAACAAAGATGCATTTGTCAGATCTGCTCTCTAGTTTCCCAGAGGCGAGCTTTTTGACATAAGCCTCGCAACCCCAGATCCTGATAAATGTCAAGCTAGGCTGTTTCCCATACCATAACTCATATGGCGTCTTTGAAACTGCCTTGGATGGCACTCGGTTTAGTACCTTTGCAGCTGTTTCCAGTGCAAAACCCCAAAAGGAATATGGAAGAGTAGCCTGACTCATCATAGAACGAACCATATCAAGTAGCGTTCTATTTCTCCTCTCGGACACACCATTCCATTGCGGTGTTCCTGGCGGAGTGAGCTGTGAGATAATCCCACACTCTTTCAGATAGTCAGTAAATGCATGACTTAGGTATTCTCCACCTCGATCAGAACGAAGTGCCTTGATATTTCTGCCTAGCTGATTTTGTACTTCATTTTTGAACTCTTTGAACTTGTCAAAAGATTCACTTTTATGTCTCATTAAATAGACATATCCATACCTACTGAAATCATCAGTAAAGGTAATGAAGTACTGATAGCCACCTCTGGCATGTTTACTAAATGGCCCACACACATCACTGTGTATAAGGTCAAGTAAACCTGAAGTCCTCTGACCTTTGTGAGGAAAAGGAGACTTCGTCATTTTACCCATCAAACAAGCTTTGCATGTATCAATCTCCTCATAGGAGAATGATCCCAGCAGTCCATGTTCATGCAACCGCTTAATGCGCTTCTCGTTTATATGGCCTAAACGACTATGCCATAGCAAGGTGCTGTCATCAGCATACTTGGCTTTCTTATTATCAATGTTTTGTATAGAATATTCCATGTCCAACATGAATAACCCATTGTTAATTGAACCAGTGGCATACACAATATTATCATAAGTCAAAATACACTTTGAAATCTTGCATTCAAAGGCAAATCCTTTCCTGACAAGAGCAGGAATAGAGATAATATTCTTGGTAATACTTGGTACAAAATAACAATTGTTTAATTCTAATACAATGCCAGATGGTAAAGAAATGAAATAGTCCCCTACAGCAACAGCAGCAACCCGTGCCCCGTTTCCAACGCGTAGGTCTACCTCATGCTGTCCCACCTGCCTTCTTCTCTTGAGTTCCTGCACATTTGAACAAATGTGAACTCCACATGCAGTGTCCAACACCCATGATATAGAAGAAGATGAAACCATGACTTCCGTCACGTATATACCTGAGCCAGAAGCGATGCTTCCCCTCTTATCTCCTTAGAGCGCTTTACAGTCCTTTTTCCAGTGACCCATCTGGCCACAGTGGAAACACCTGTTGTCCTTCGACCGCTTCACCTTCTGTTTCAGGGCCTTGCTGTAATTCTTGACAAGGGCCTTGCCCTTCTTCCCCTTCTTCTTGTTCCTCGAAGGAACCATCAAGACAGAGGTTGAAGGCTTACCCTTCAGAGTTTCCTCAGTAGTCAAGAGCATATTCAGCAGCTCTGCCGGCGTACAATCGATTTTGTTCATATTAAAGTTAATAATGAACGCATCGAAAGAAGGCGGGAGAGACTGCAGAATAATGTCCACAGCAAGCTCCTGGTTGATGGTATGCCCCAGTTTCTCCAGAGCCTCCTTGTGCCCAATCATCTTGAGCACGTGAGCTCCCACTGGGCTCCCTTCAGCCAGTTTGCTCTGAAAGAAGAGCTTCGTCAGATTATAGCGTTCTGTCCTCGCCTGTGCAGCATACAGCATTTTGAGGTTCGCTATAATCTCTATAGCCGACATATCCTCATGCTGACGCTGCAGCGGTGGCGTCATAGACGCTAGCATCAGGCAAGCGACATCAATGCTATCATTGACGTGCTTTTCATAGGCATCCCGAACCGCCCTTGCGGCGTTCGGAGCGGGCTGCGGCGGTATCGCCGTCTCGAGGACATACAGTTTCCTCTCTGCCTTAAGAACGATCTTAAGGTGTCCAAACCAGTCAGAGAAGTTTGGCCCAGCAAACTTCTCCCTTTCCAGTAGGGATCGCACATTGAAGCTCATGGTGTTCGTTGCTGCAGTTATCTACAACAAGCAAGAACAGCAAGGTCAGTATCAATGTTCAGAATCAATCCAGGACTTAAGAAAGATTCTTTTCTCACTATTTTGTCTGACTGAAAAATCCAGTAAACAGTCCGAAAGAGTAACACTCTTTTAGTGAGATGGGATCCAGATTTCATACTTGGTCTCCGCGTCCCGCTCAGGCGAGATAAGATGCACAGAGATGACAAGCACTAATTTTTGGTAGGCTGTCCCAGCCAATCGCCAACCCGTGCGATTCCCCTTCATCTGGGCAATCCAGCAGACTGTGCCAACTGAGTTGGTACAACACAGTCTCTGATCCCACAGATGGCTGCCTCCACGTGCTACCATATGCGCCACATATGTAGTCTACATGGTCAAGCTGACCTGACCTACTCCCTGGACCACCACGTGCTATGCTGAGCAACGAGAGGGGATAAATCCCAACTCTGTAACACGCAGGTGAAATCCAGCACCGTCTGAAGATAGATGGACGTGCCCACTGAGTGGGTACAACACGGCTCCAACGATAATCAGAAAGGTGAGGTTTCGCGTCAGAAGGCTTACGAGCTTGATATATTAGCGTTGGATTTTAACGGTCTTTTATCTTCTTACTATCAGGCATGCCTATGGCTATAGCAGAAGATAAACATAAACATGCAATTCTAATTATTAGCAATAAGTAGAAAGCATGATCTTATGTGGTAATAGCCCATGAACCCTAGTAAGACCTTAATTTTACTTAAGTCTTCACTTGAGCTTCTTGGCATCTCATCTGGTCCAACCCAGTGCCCTAGCGCCAAGAGCACCTCAGGTGCACCACCAGGTGAATGCCCCTCTTGGATGTGTGCCTTTGTGCTCTTGTCTAATCAAAGTACATTCTGATCTATCTAGACAAGGTTGACTCGCAGGTCAACAACATATTATAAATTAAGTACAATGTGATTCGCAGATCACAAATTAATTTACAATTTTTAAATCCAGGCACGCAGGCCCCAGCACAGCACACAATTGGGCAACCCACATAAGACTAAATAAACAAGCATATGGTTCAATCATCATGTGATCCAATCAAGAAATTAAATTTTGAAAAACCCCATGGCATCAATTTTAATTTCCTTATGTGCCCTACAACCTTACAATGGTCCATTGATAGGGATCCACTCATCCATCTAGTTAGATCCTTTGCCCTTGCATGCACCGAGTCCTAACTGACCCGAGTTGACCTAATGGTCAACCATGCATGTGCAAAGGGCTGAACTACCCTCATGAGTTTGGGCAAGCGGGTGTGACCCCGGGCCTAACTCAAGTGTGTTCAGGAGTTGTCTCAACCAGACCTCGCTACACGCCCTAGATGCAGTCAACCTATAGCCACCATGTGCTTGCGCATAGGTGCTATCAGGTCAACCCATCTGAGCTGTCAGATGGTCTGATCAGACTTGGATCTAACCTAGCGGTGACTTCAACCCCATCAACCCATCTAAGGGTTTAATGTAGTGGCACCTTAGATCTAACCAAGCGCGCAAGATATAAGTTTTAGAAAACTTTTAGAACATGCGCAATCAAACAAACAAACAACATGCTTGCATGTAACCCTTAGATCTAAGGGGGTCCCCTTCAAGGGGGAGCGCAAACTTTAGGGGGTCCCCTTCAAGGGGGAGCGCATACTTCATCAAAGCCATGATATAAGCGCAAACCACATGTTAGCAAGATACAAGCGCAAACTTCATGTTAACATGATACAAGCGCAAACTTCATGTAAACAAAGCATGCATCAAGTAAGCGCATCATGAGGATCACATCAGCAAACATAATAGCATGCATAGAGCCTACCTCTGATACCAATTGTAGGAACCCCTAATTGGGGGGCAAAAACCCTAAGCATGGCGCTAATGAAAAATATGCTAGCGGAAGCAAGGGTTTAAAATCATTTGCATGCCATATGTTCAACTATAACCGATTGAATAGGTTGAGATGAAAATCATACCATAGCCATATGCTTGGAAGTCGGTTTGGAAGAAGAGATCAACTTAGGTCTCCTCCACAAGTCCACACACAAGATGAAGATGCTCACTTCCTTGAGATCTCTTGTGCTAGCAAGACACCCAAGCCTTCTTGTCGAATGGAAGGGGATGATGAACCTCCTTGTTGCCGAGAGCTTCACTTGCCCAACCTCACCTTCTCGTCGTCAACCACACCTCAACGAAAGTCCAAGGCGTTCAAGAGAAGAGAGCAAACGCATATGCGTTTAGGCGTTTTTGTGAAACCGGCCTTGATGACTTTCCATAAATGGAAGCTCATCAAGCCATGCGCTCAAGCCAATCCAAACGCATTTGAGCATTGAACCATGCGTTCACAATTGTGAACCGGTTCAAGCTAAACCGTTCCAATCGACTTTGGTTCATGAACCAAACCGAAATGGCTCAAGCCATGTGGTCTAGACCATTTTGAACCCCAAGGCTCATGATCTAACCATTCATCACCTGATGCCCCTGATCTCTCCGATCTAGCATCATCTCTCTCGATCGAAGCTTACCGATCTCAAGCCCTAATCAATCAAACATGATCAGACCAGATCTCACTTACAATCAGAGATTAAATCCCTTTAATCTGAACTCAAAGAATCCAGTCCACACGATCTGACTTAAGTAAGCCATATCATCAAATTGTGCGACCCTGAGGGTTTCCTTTAAATGTCGGTAACGATAACTTACGTTATCACGATCAGTGAGGGGTATCTAGCAACACATCACTGTCTCCCGATATAAAGGAAAGAGTCTTCCAAGACTACTCCCAAACCATAGCACAAGTGTGACTCAATTCACAAGGCATACATGTGTCCTTTGCCACTGGATGTTCTTATTGGACAAGCGGGTCAAGCTTGTAACTCCAATACGATGAGCATGATTAGATCAGATGCACATAGTCATCTGGGTATGGCCATACACTATCTCAATCATCTCATATAGGGGGCCCTTTAGAACACCACACTCCTTAAACAAGGAGACGGCAATCCTATGTCTATCACTAGTGCCCTAACCTGATTCAAGCTCACCATCCAAGATAGTCTATAATCATTATGTTTCAAATGATATTGAACTACCTCAAGACAATGACAATCATCATTCAGAAACACAAGTGATCTCAAGTCAGAGGACATGTGCCACTTGTTGCATACAAGGATCATTCACATTGTGACAAGCAATGGAATATCCCAGTAGGGTCTGTCTAGTACATCCAATGTACCCATGAGTCTACATCTTATTCCATGCTCGAAGCATCCTATAAGATTAGCACTCATATTAGTCTCAATCATATCAAGGCTGTCTCAAGTTCACCAAGATATCTCGACTAAGGACTTATAGCCTGTCAGCCTAGCTGAACAGCTTTGAGACATTATTCAGAAGTACACTTATTACAGCAGACAAGGTAACAACCTGAATAATAACCATGCCTTTTATAAACATAAGAGTTTATTACATGATACTTTTACAATCCCAAGGCCTCAAACATTAGCCTTAAGGGCATACCCCAACAATAATTTCTATAGCAGACATATCCTCATGCTGACGCTGCAGCGGTGGCGTCATAGACGCTAGCATCAGGCAAGCGACATCAATGCTATCATTGACATGCTTTTCATAGGCTTCCCGAACCGCCCTTGCGGCGTTCGAAGCGGGTTGAGGCGGTATCGCCGTCTCGAGGACATACAGTTTCCTCTCTGCCTTAAGAACAATCTTAAGGTGTCCGTACCAGTCTGAGAAGTTCGGCCCAGCAAACTTCTCCCTTTCCAGTAGGGATCGCACATTGAAGTTCATGGTGTTCGTTGCTGCAGGAATCTACAACAATGCAAGAACAGCAAGGTCAGTATCAATGTTCAGAATCAATCCAGGACTTAAGAAAGATTCTTTTCTCACTATTTTATCTGGCTGAAAAATCCAGCAAAAACAGCCCGAAAGAGTATAGAACTCTTTTAGTGAGATGGGATCCAGATTTCATACTTGGTCTCCGCGTCCCGCTCAGGCGAGATAAGATGCACAGAGAGTACAAGCACTAATCTCTGGTAGGCTGTCCCAGCCAATCGCCAACCCGTGCGATTCCCCTTCATCTGGGCAATCCAGCAGACTGTGCCAACTGAGTTGGTACAACACAGTCTCTGATTCCACAGATGGCTGCCTCCATGCGCTACCATATGTGCCACATATGTAGCCTACATGGTCAAGCTGACCCGACCTACTCCCTGGACCACCAGGTGCTATGCTGAGCAACGAGAAGCGATAAATCCCTTCTCTGTAACACGCAGGTGTAATCCAGCACCGTCTAAAGATAGATGGACGTGCCCACTGAGTGGGTACAACACGGCTCCAACGATAATCAGAACAGTGAGGTTTCGCGTCAGAAGGCTTACGAGCTTGATATTTTAGCGTTGGATTTTATGGGACTTTTGCTGCTTATCTAGCCCAACCCAGGGCCCAAGCGCCATCTGCAGCTCAGGTGCGCCTACCAGGGAAAATGCGCCTGGTCCCAGAGTCGAACCCTTGACCTCCCACCTGGTCTAGCCTCTGCTGCATGCACCTCTGCCAAGTGTGCTCTGCGCTCTTGTCTGATTAACTTACAAATTAATCTATCTAGACAAGATTGACACGCAGGTCAATTACACTTTATAAATTAAATACAATGTGATACGCAGATCACAATAATTAATTTACAACTTTAATACAGGCACGCAGGCCCTAGCACAGCACACATTTAACATGGGCAGCCCACATAAGAATAAATAAACATACATATGGCATCAATCAACATGCGATCCAACCATGAAATTAAATTTTTTTTGAAAAACCCCATTGGCATCAATTTTATTTTCCTTATATGCCCTTACTACCTTACAACGGTCCATTACTAGGGATCCACTCATCATTTCTAGTTAGATCCACTGCCCTTACATGCACCAAGTCCTAACTGACTTGTGTCGACCAAATGGTCAACTATGCATGCGCAAGGGCTGAACGACCACAATGAGGTCTGGCAAGCGGGTGTGACCCCGGGCCTAACTCATGTGCGTTCATGGTTGTCTCAATCAGACATCGCTACACGCCTGTCTGCAGTCGACCTATAGCCACCTCTTGCTTGCGCACAGGTGCTATCTGGTCAACCCATCTAGGCTGTCAGATGGTCTGATCAGACTGTGTGGATCTAACCTAGATGATGACTTCAACCCTAATAACCCGTCTAAGGGTTTACAGTAAGGCCTTAGATCTAATGAGAGGCGCGCATGTGAAGTAGTTTTGAAGAAAACAACTATGCGCCAATCAACATGCGCCAACTGAAAACAAACAAATACAAGTATTTTCGCATATGAAAACTTATCATGTATTTTTCGCATGTTATGAAGATCTAAGCAAACATGGATCACAAAGCAATCATATGAACATATAAAACCTACCCTCTGATACCAATTGAAAGTCCCCTAACCTCAATGGGGGGGCGAAACCCTAAGGGTGGCGCATAACAATATTTTTCGCATGGGAAGCTAGGGTTTCAAGAGATCTTTATATGTCATATAATTAACCTTTAAATGATTGAATGGATGAAGAAGAACTCATACCATAGCCATCGGTTTGATGGTGCCTTGGAAGCAAAGGCGCAAATGAACCTTCTCCAAAGTTGACGCACACAAGAAGATCGATGCGCTCACTCCTTTGAATCCTTTGTGCTAGCAAAGCCTTTCAAAGGGTCTTTGTCGAATGAAAGGGATGGAGATGTTGATCACTCTTGGCCGAATCCTCCTCCTCAGTAGCTTCAAGTGTTGGGGTATGCCCTTAAGGCTAATGTTTGAGGCCTTGGGATTGTATAAGTATCATGTAATAAACTCTTATGTTTATAAAGGCATGGTTATTATTCAGGTTGTTACCTTGTCTGCTGTAATAAGTGTACTTCTGAATAATGTCTCAAAGCTGTTCAGCTAGGCTGACAGGCTCTATGTCCTTAGTCGAGATATCTTGGTGAACATGAGACAGCCTTGATATGATTGAGACTAATATGTGTGCTAATCTTATAGGATGTTTCGAGCATGGAATAAGATGTAGACTCATGGGTACATTGGATGTACTGGACAGACCCTTCTAGGATATTCAATTGTTTGTCACAATGTGAATAATCCTTAATAGCAGCAAGTGGCACATTTTCCTTTGACTTGAGATCACTTGTGTTTCTAAATGATGATTGTCATTGTTTTGAGGTAGTTCAATATCATTTGAAACATAATGATTATAGACTATCTTGGATGATGAGCTTGAGTCAGGTTAGGGCACTAGTGATAGATAAAGGATTGCCGTCTCCTTGTTCAAGGAGTGTGATGTTCTAGAGGGCCCCCCTGTATGAGATGATTGAGAAAGTGTATGGCCATACCCAGATGACAGTGATCATCTGATCTAATCATGCTCATCCTATTGGAGTTACAGGCTTGACATGCTTGTCCAATAAGAACATCCAGTGGCAAAGGAAACATGCATGCCTCGTGAGTTTGATTCACACTTGTGCTGTGGTTTGGGTGTTGTCTTGGAAGACTCTTTCCTTTATATCGGGAGACAGTGATGTGTTGCTAGATACCCCTCACTGATCGTGATAATGTAAGTTGTCGTTACCGACATTTAAAGGAAACCCTCAGGGTCGCACAATTTGATGATATGGCTTACTCATGTCAGATCGTGTGGACTGAATTGTTTTGGTTCAGTTAAAGGAGAGTAGACTCTGATTGTAAGTGAGATCTGGTCTGATCATGTTTGATTGATTAGAGCTTAAGATCGGTAAGCTTCGATCGAGAGTATTGATGCTAGATCAGTGAGATCAAGTGCATCTAGATATGTATGGTTAGATCTTGAACCTTCATGGTTCATACTAGATTTAGACCATGGCATGTCTTGGTTTGGTCTTGGTTTGATTTGGTTGTTGAACCAAAGTCAATTGAACCGGTTCAAGGATGTGAACGCATGGTTCAAATTAATTAAGCGTTTTGATTAGTTCACTAAGTGTGAACGTGTGGAGTGAAGACTTACCATATATGGAAGTCTCAACGCCTAAACGCTTAAGCCAAGAAACGCCTTTGCGTGATGGCTTCTCTCTTGGGCGAATGTGTGCTCTTGAGTGTGCATGATCGCCGAGAGTTGGAGAGAGGCATTCGGCAAGCCAAACCAAGAAGACATCCAAGGATTCTCCTTCAAGCGATTTGGATTCTTCAAGCCCTTTGCTAGCACAAAGGACGACAAGGAGCAAGCCAACTTCTTCTTGTGTGCGTGCCTTGTGGAGGAGACCTCTCTTGTTCTCTTGCTTCCAAGTCGCCATCTTCCTCATGGCTTTGGTATGGATCTAAACTTCATCAAGTTGATCATATTATCTTGCTAAGATCCATGGAAAACCCTTGCTTCCGCTTGTAATTGTCATGCGCCACCCTTAAGGGTTTTTCGCCCCCCCTCTTGAAAGGGGTTTCACATGCTTGCGCTCCCCCTTGAAGGGGACCCTTCAATTGGTATCAGAGCATGCGGTTGCAGCATGTTAATATGATTGCTTGATATATATTTTTGTGATCCATGTTTGCGCATGTAAAAGTATGCTTAGATCTAAGTTGCATGCCGAAACTTAACATGAGAATATTTTGTTATTTTGGCGCATGTAAGTTGGCGCTTGTCGTTGTAGTTTTTCTAAGAAAAACTAATCACTTGCGCGCCTCACTAGACCTAAGTGGCACCTACTATAAACCCTTAGATGGGTTGATCGGGTTGAAGTCACCTCTAGGTTAGATCCAATAGTCTGATCAGACCATCTGACAGCCTAGATGGATCGACCAGATGGCACCTGTGCGCAAGCACGAGGTGGCCATAGGTCGATTTCATCTTAGGCGTGTAGCGAGGTCTGGTTGAGACAACCAGTGAACACTCTTGAGTTAGGCCCGGGGTCACACCCGCTTGCCAGAACTCTTGAAAGCTGTTCAAGCCCTTAGCGCATGCATGGTTGACCATTAGGTCAACTCGGGTCAGTTAGGACTCGGTGCATGCAAGGGCAGGGGATCTAACTAGATGGATGAGTGGATCCCTATCAATGGACCATTGTAAGGTTGTAGGACACATAAGGAAGTTAAAATTGATGCCTA
This sequence comes from Costus lasius, assembly GCA_027563935.2. NCBI lineage: Eukaryota > Viridiplantae > Streptophyta > Magnoliopsida > Zingiberales > Costaceae > Costus > Costus lasius. The sequence continues at coordinate 53,789,598 of CM050454.1, read as the reverse complement.
TGGGGTTTTCAAAAATTTAATTTCTTGATTGGATCACATGATGATTGAGACCATATGCTTGTTTATTTAATCTTATGTGGGTTGCCCTAATGTGTGCTGTGCTGGGGCCTGCGTGCCTGGTTAATTATAAGTTAATATTATTGTGATCTGCGAATCACATTTTTTATTAATCTATTGTATAATTGACCTGCGAGTCAAAGCTTGTCTAGATAGATCAAAAATGTATTTTGATTAGACAAGAGCACAAAAGCACACATCCAAGAGGGGCATTCAGCTGGTGGCGCACCTGAGGTGCTCTTGGAGCTAGGGCCCTGGGTTGGACCAGATGAGATGCAAAAGAGCTCAAGTGAAGACTTAAGTAAAATTAAGGTCTTACTTAGGGTTCATGGGCTTTTACCACATAAGATCCATGCTTTCTTTTTATTGCTTATATAATTAGAACTGCATGAGTTTATCTTCTGCTATCACCATAGGAATTGCATGATAGTGAAGAAGATAAAAGACCGTTAAAATCCAACGCTAATATATCAAGCTCGGAAAGCCTTCTGACGCGAAACCTCACCGTTCTGACTATCGTTGGAGCCGTGTTGTACCCACTCAGTGGGCACGTCCATCTATCTTCAGACGGTGCTGGATTTCACCTGCGTGTTACAGAGAAGGGATTTATCGCTTCTCGTTGTTCAGCATAGCACGTGGTGGTCCAGGGAGTAGGTCGGGTCAGCTTGACCATGTAGGCTACATATGTGGCGCATATGGTAGCACATGGAGGCAGCCATCTGCGGGGTCAGAGATTGTGTTGTACCAACTCAGTTGGCACAGTCTGCTGGATTGCCCAGATGAAGGGGAATCGCACGGGTTGGCGATTGGCTGGGACAGCCTACCAGAAATTAGTGCTTGTCTTCTCTGTGCATCTTATCTCGCCTGAGCGGGACGCGGAGACCAAGTATGAAATCTGGATCCCATCTCACTAAAAGAGTGTTACTCTTTCGGACTGTTTACTGGATTTTTCAGTCAGACAAAATAGTGAGAAAAAGAATCTTTCTCAAGTCCTGGATTGATTCTTAACATTGATACTGACCTTGCTGTTCTTGCTTGTTGTAGATTCCTGCAGCAACGAACACCATGAGCTTCAATGTGCGATCCCTACTGGAAAGGGAGAAGTTTGCTGGGCCGAACTTCTCTGACTGGTTCGGACACCTTAAGATCGTTCTTAAGGCAGAGAGGAAACTGTATGTCCTCAAGACGGCTGTGCCGCCTCAACCCGCTGCGAACGCCGCAAGGGCGGTTCGTGAAGCCTATGATAAGCATGTCAATGATAGCATTGATGTCGCTTGCCTGATGCTAGCGTCTATGACGCCACCGCTGCAGCGTCAGCATGAGGATATGTCGGCTATAGAGATTATAGCGAACCTCAAGATGCTGTATGCTGCACAGGCGAGGACAGAACGCTATAATCTGACGAAGCTGTTCTTTCAGAGCAAACTGGCTGAAGGGAGCCCAGTGGGAGCTCACGTGCTCAAGATGATTGGGCACAAGGAGGCTCTGGAGAAACTGGGGCATACCATCAACCAGGAGCTTGCTGTGGATATTATTCTGCAGTCTCTCCCGCCCTCTTTCGATGCGTTCATTATTAACTTTAATATGAACAAAATCGATTGTACGCCGGCAGAGCTACTGAATATGCTCTTGACAACTGAGGAAACTCTGAAGGGAAAGCCTTCAACCTCTGTCTTGATGGTTCCTTCAAGGAACAAGAAGAAGGGGAAGAAGGGCAAGGCCCCTGTCAAGAATTACAGCAAGGCTCTGAAACAGAAGGTCAAGCGGTCGAAGGACAATAGGTGTTTCCACTGTGGCCAGCTGGGTCACTGGAAAAAGGACTGTAAAGCGCTCCAAGGAGACAAGAGGGGAAGCATCGCTTCTGGCTCAGGTATATTCGTGACTGAAGTCATGTTTTCATCTTCTTCTATATCATGGGTGTTGGACACTGCATGTGGAGTTCGCATTTGTTCAAATGTACAGGAACTCAGGAGAAGAAGACAGGTGGGACAGCATGAGGTAGACCTACGCGTTGGAAACGGGGCACGGGTTGCTGCTGTTGCTGTAGGAGACTATTTCATTTCTTTACCATCTGGTATTGTATTAGAATTAAACAATTGTTATTTTGTACCCAGTATTACCAAGAATATTATCTCCATTCCTGCTCTTGTCAGGAAGGGTTTTTCCTTTGAATGCAAGACTTCAAAGTGTGTACTTTCTCTAGATAATATTGTGTATGCTACTGGTTCAATTAACAATGGGTTGTTCATGTTGGACATGGAACATTCGATACACAACATTGATAATAAGAAAGCCAAGTATGCTGATGACAGCACCTTGCTATGGCATAGTCGTTTGGGCCATATAAACGAGAAGCGCATTAAGCGGTTGCATGATCATGGACTGCTGGGATCATTCTCCTACATGGAGATTGATACATGCAAAGCTTGTTTGATGGGTAAAATGACGAAGTCACCTTTTCCTAACAAAGGTCAAAGGGCTTCAGGTTTACTTGACCTCATACACAGTGATGTGTGTGGGCCATTTAGTAAACATGCTAGAGGTGGCTATCAGTACTTCATTACCTTTACTGATGATTTCAGTAGGTATAGTTATGTCTATCTTATGAGACATAAGAGTGAATCTTTTGACAAGTTCAAAGAGTTCAAGAATGAAGTACAAAATCAGCTAGGCCGAAATATCAAGGCACTTCGTTCTGATCGAGGTGGTGAATACCTAAGTCGAGAATTTACTGACTATCTAAAAGAGTGTGGGATTATCTCACAGCTAACTCCGCCAGGAACACCGCAATGGAATGGTGTGTCCGAGAGGAGAAATAGAACGTTGCTTGATATGGTTCGTTCTATGATGAGTCAGGCTACTCTTCCATACTCCTTTTGGGGTTTTGCACTGGAAACAGCTGCAAAGGTACTAAACCGAGTGCCATCCAAGGCAGTTTCTAAGACACCATATGAGTTATGGTATGGGAAACAGCCAAGCTTGACATTTATCAGGATCTGGGGTTGCGAGGCTTATGTCAAAAAGCTCGCCTCTGGGAAACTGGAGAGCAGATCTGAGAAATGCATCTTTGTCGGTTACCCTAAGGAAACTAAGGGTTATTATTTCTACGATCCCAAGGAGAACAAAGTATTTGTTGCTCGGACGGCCATATTTCTTGAGAAGGAGTTTCTTCTGCAAGAGGCTAGTGGGAGAGAAATAAAGCTGGATGAGAATCCAGAAGAAGGACAAAGTAGTCAAGCACAGTTGGATGTGCCTGAGCCGGTAGATCAGGTTACTACACAACCTGAGGCTCAAATATCACGGGAACCGCGTAGATCGGGAAGGATCCGTCGACAGCCTGAGCGCTATGACGGAGTCTACATCATTGATAATGATGAACCCCTCACTTATGCGGATGCGGTCAGTGGACCGGAGTCAGCTAGATGGCTTAATGCTATGCCAGCCGAGATGGACTCCATGTCAGATAACCAAGTCTGGGATTTGGTTGATCCGCCTCCGGGAGTAATCCCTATAGGCTGTAAATGGATCTTCAAGAAGAAGATTGACATGGATGGTAACGTGGTTACCTATAAAGGCAGGCTAGTTGCGAAAGGTTTCAAACAAATCTACGGGATAGATTATGATGAAACTTTCTCACCTGTAGCCATGTTCAAGTCTATTCGGATTCTTTTCGCGATAGCTGCATATTACGATTATGAGATCTGGCAGATGGATGTGAAGACAGCTTTCCTTAATGGAAATCTGGATGAGGATGTGTATATGACACAACCTGAAGGCTTCACGAATCCATCAGATCGTCATAAAATATGCAAGTTAAAGAAGTCCATTTATGGACTTAAAACAAGCATCTAGAAGCTGGAACATTCGTTTTGATGAATCAATCTCTGAGTTTGGTTTCATCAAGAACGAGGATGACCCGTGTGTATATAAGAGGTTTAGTGGGAGCGTGATTACTTTCCTAGTCCTCTACGTCGATGATATCTTGATCATTGGAAATGATATTCCTGAACTGCATGCTGTTAAAGCATGGTTAGGAAAATGTTTCCAGATGAAAGATCTAGGAGAAGCAGCCTATGTGTTAGGTGTGAAGATCTACCGGGATAGATCTAAGAGGCTTCTCGGGCTGTGCCAGAGTACTTACATCGATAAAGTCCTGGAGAGATTCCATTTAGAGAATTCTAAACGTGGATATCTTCCAGTCAGACATGGTCTGAATCTTTCGAAGAGTCAGTGTCCACAAACACAGACTGAGAAAGATGAAATGGACAATACGCCTTATGCTTCGGCTATTGGGTCCATAATGTATGCGATGTTGTGTACTCGCCCAGACATCGCTTACGGGTTAAGCGTGACCAGTCGTTTCCAAAGTAATCCAGGTTTGGCGCACTGGATTGCAGTCAAGAACATTATAAAATATCTGCGGAGGACCAAAGATATGTTCTTGATATATGGTGGTCAGGAAGAACTCAGTATAGAGGGATATACTGACGCTTCGTTCCAGTCGGACCAGGATGATTTCCGATCGCAATCAGGCTATGTTTTTAGCTTGAATGGAGGTGCTGTGGTGTGGAAGAGTTTCAAACAGTCAACTGTTGCTGATTCCACAACAGAAGCCGAGTATGTTGCAGCCTCGGAAGCATCCAAGGAGGCAGTATGGATTCGCAAGTTCGTGAGAGAACTTGGTGTCGTTCCTTCGAGTGCAGATCCTTTGGTTATCTTCTGTGATAACACTGGAGCAATCGCACAAGCAAAGGAACCACGGTCGCACCAGAAGTCCAAGCACATACAGAGACGGTTTCACTTGATCCGGGAGATCATTGATCGTGGCGAGATCAAAATCTGCAAGGTTCATACAGATGACAATCTGGCAGACCCGCTTACCAAGCCTCTGGCGCAGCAGAAGCATGAGAAGCACTGTAATAATATGGGTTTGAGATTTCTCAACCATTAGATTAAGTGCAAGTGGGAGATTGTTGGGGTATGCCCTTAAGGCTAATGTTTGAGGCCTTGGGATTGTATAAGTATCATGTAATAAACTCTTATGTTTATAAAGGCATGGTTATTATTCAGGTTGTTACCTTGTCTGCTGTAATAAGTGTACTTCTGAATAATGTCTCAAAGCTGTTCAGCTAGGCTGACAGGCTCTATGTCCTTAGTCGAGATATCTTGGTGAACATGAGACAGCCTTGATATGATTGAGACTAATATGTGTGCTAATCTTATAGGATGCTTCGAGCATGGAATAAGATGTAGACTCATGGGTACATTGGATGTACTGGACAGACCCTTCTAGGATATTCAATTGTTTGTCACAATGTGAATAATCCTTAATAGCAGCAAGTGGCACATTTTCCTTTGACTTGAGATCACTTGTGTTTCTAAATGATGATTGTCATTGTTTTGAGGTAGTTCAATATCATTTGAAACATAATGATTATAGACTATCTTGGATGATGAGCTTGAGTCAGGTTAGGGCACTAGTGATAGATAAAGGATTGCCGTCTCCTTGTTCAAGGAGTGTGATGTTCTAGAGGGCCCCCCTGTATGAGATGATTGAGAAAGTGTATGGCCATACCCAGATGACAGTGATCATCTGATCTAATCATGCTCATCCTATTGGAGTTACAGCCTTGACATGCTTGTCCAATAAGAACATCCAGTGGCAAAGGAAACATGCATGCCTCGTGAGTTTGATTCACACTTGTGCTGTGGTTTGGGTGTAGTCTTGGAAGACTCTTTCCTTTATATCGGGAGACAGTGATGTGTTGCTAGATACCCCTCACTGATCGTGATAATGTAAGTTGTCGTTACCGACATTTAAAGGAAACCCTCAGGGTCGCACAATTTGATGATATGGCTTACTCATGTCAGATCGTGTGGACTGAATTGTTTTGGTTCAGTTAAAGGAGAGTAGACTCTGATTGTAAGTGAGATCTGGTCTGATCATGTTTGATTGATTAGAGCTTAAGATCGGTAAGCTTCGATCGAGAGTATTGATGCTAGATCAGTGAGATCAAGTGCATCTAGATATGTATGGTTAGATCTTGAACCTTCATGGTTCATACTAGATTTAGACCATGGCATGTCTTGGTTTGGTCTTGGTTTGATTTGGTTGTTGAACCAAAGTCAATTGAACCGGTTCAAGGATGTGAACGCATGGTTCAAATTAATTAAGCGTTTTGATTAGTTCACTAAGTGTGAACGTGTGGAGTGAAGACTTACCATATATGGAAGTCTCAACGCCTAAACGCTTAAGCCAAGAAACGCCTTTGCGTGATGGCTTCTCTCTTGGGCGAATGTGTGCTCTTGAGTGTGCATGATCGCCGAGAGTTGGAGAGAGGCATTCGGCAAGCCAAACCAAGAAGACATCCAAGGATTCTCCTTCAAGCGATTTGGATTCTTCAAGCCCTTTGCTAGCACAAAGGACGACAAGGAGCAAGCCAACTTCTTCTTGTGTGCGCGCCTTGTGGAGGAGACCTCTCTTGTTCTCTTGCTTCCAAGTCGCCATCTTCCTCATGGCTTTGGTATGGATCTAAACTTCATCAAGTTGATCATATTATCTTGCTAAGATCCATGGAAAACCCTTGCTTCCGCTTGTAATTGTCATGCGCCACCCTTAAGGGTTTTTCGCCCCCCCCCCTCTTGAAAGGGGTTTCACATGCTTGCGCTCCCCCTTGAAGGGGACCCTTCATCAAGCGCCGCCACACACAAAAGTGTCGAGAGAGAGAAGTCACGATAGGGAGACTAGCGAGAATAGGATTATCCCTATTCGAACATGAGAGATCTCCAAGTGGAGATCATGGTTTCTAAAAATAGAAACCACAATTCGCTCACACGTTCACGCCATCTCCTTTTGAACCATGCGCTCATATAATGAGCCGGTTCAATTTGGTTCGGTTTAAGAACCAATCAAGCCAAGCGATCCAGTCTAGATCTTAATTAAACCCTAAGGCTTCAGATCTAACCGTTCATCTTTTGATGCTCCTGATCTCACCGATCTAGCATCCAATCTCTCAATCGAAGCTTACCGATCTCAAGCCCTAATCAATCAAACATGATCAGACTAGATCTCACTTACAATCAGAGATTAAATCCCTTTAAACTGAACCCAAATAATTCAGTCCACATGATCTAACTTAAGTAAGCCATATCATCAATTTGTGCGACCCTAAGGGTTTCCTTTAAATGTCGGTAACGATAACTTACGTTATCACGATCAGTGAGGGGTATCTAGCAACACATCACTGTCTCCCGATATAAAGGAAAGAGTCTTCCAAGACTACACCCAAACCACAGCACAAGTGTGAATCCAATTCACAAGGCATGCATACTTCCTTTGCCACTGGATGTTCTTATTGGACAAGCGTGTCAAGCTTGTAGCTCCAATCTGATGAGCATGATTAGATCAGATGAACATAGTCATCTGGGTATGGCCATACACTTTCTCAATCATCTCATCCAGGGGGGGCCCCTTTAGAACATCATACTCCACTTAAGGAGACGGCAATCCTATATCTATCACTAGTGCCCTAACCTGATTCAAGCTCACCATCCAAGATAGTCTATAATCATTATGTTTCAAATGATATTGAACTACCTCAAAACAATGACAATCATCATTTAGAAACACAAGTGATCTCAAGTCAGAGGACATGTGCCACTTGTCGCATTCAAGGATTATTCACATTGTGACAAGCAATTGAATATCCTAGTAGGGTCTGTCCAGTACATCCAATGTACCCATGAGTCTACATCTTATTCCATGCTCGAAGCATCCTATAAGATTAGAACACATATTAGTCTCAATCATATCAAGGCTGTCTCATGTTCACCAAGATATCTTGACTAAGGACATAACTGCATGTTAGCCTAGCTGAACAGCTTTGAGACATTATTCAGAAGTACACTTATTGAAGCAGACAATGTAACAAACTGAATAACAACCATGCCGTTATAAACATAAAAGTTTATTACATGATACTGATACAATCCCAAGGCCTCAAACATTAGCCTTAAGGGCATACCCCAACAAAACCCATAGGGTGTAAATGAGTCTTCAAGAGGAAGACTGACATGGATAGCAACATAGTTACCTATAAGGGTAGAATAGTGACTAAAGGATTCAAACAAGTCCATGGGGTGGACTATAATGAAACCTTCTTGCCAGTTGCCATGATCAAATCTATTCGGATTCTGCTTGCTATAGCTGTGTATCATGACTTTGAGATATGGCAGATTAATGTGAAGACGGCGTTCCTTAATGAGAAACTGACAGAGGATGTGTATATGACACAACCTGATGGCTTCATCCATCCTGCAGAAGCCAACAAGGTATGTAGGCTAAAGAAATCCATTTATGGATTAAAGCAAGCATCTCGAAGTTGGAATCTTCGATTTGATGAAGCTGTGAGAGATTATGGCTTTATTAAAAGCGAAGATGATGCCTGTGTATACAGAAAATTCAATGGGAGCTTGGTGACTTTTCTGGTCTGCAGCCCTGGGTGACTGTAAAGAACATCCTTAAGTATCTGAGTATAACTAAGGATTTGTTCTTAGTCTATGGGGGCCAGGAAGAGCTCAGTGTTCAGGGCTACACTAATGCGTCATTCCATTCTGACCCTGATGATATCAGATCGCAGACCGGCTATGTGTTCAAGATGAATGGAGGTGTTATATGCTGGAAGAGCTTCAAGTAATGCACCATAGCTGATTCTACAACCGAGTATGAGTATGTGGCCGCTTCTGAGCCAGCCAAAGAAGCCGTTTGGATAAGGAAGTTCATTTCTGAACTTCAGGTGGTTCCAAGTGCAGTGCATCCCATTGAGCTCTACGATGAAAACAATGGGGCAATTGCACAAACTAAGGAACCACGGCCTCATCAAAGGTCTAAACACATACTCAGGAGATTTCACCTGATCAGAGAGATCATTGACCGAGGTGATGTCAAGATTAGCAGAGTTGACATAGAGGACAATCTAGCAGACTGATGTAGGGTGGAGACACGTGTAACAATTCTACTGATTAAAACTAGAAAAAGAATCAAAATTTAGAATGCAGCCAGAAAATAGCAAATAGATTTCAGTGCTACAAAAATATCATTTATGAGAAGTTGTCATGTCTTTCGGACTGATCCATTGTAGCTTCAGTTGGATCAACTCGTCCCTCTCGTAGAGCAAAGTGAGATCTTCCTCGTGACGCCAAAGATCAAGATTTTGGTGGCGCCGATTGCTTAAAATACCTGCGAAAACAAACATATTCAGATTAGCGAACAGGAAGTTGAAGCAGGAAATTCATGGAGATCAGAAACAGGGAACACAAGGTTTGCGTCGATAAATCAACGCTCGAACGTGGATTGCTCGTCGGAGGATTTGGAAGCAAGGAGGAGACGAGGCGGCGTCGGCATCATCGGAACACCGACGGCTGGTGGTGGGGCGAAGCGAGGGTGGCAACGCAGGCGGAGGCGGGGACGCGCTGTTCAGCAGAACAGGGGAGACACGCGTGTGGAGCAAAGGTGGCCGCCGTTCGTCGGGTGGTGGCCGTTCGCCGGACCTGCTACAACTGGAGGTTGGTATGGTTGTGGGGACGACGTGGCCTGAGTTTGAGGTCGAATGGTGGCCGGTCGGAGGAGGGCGACGAGGAAAGGCGGAGCTGGGGTGGAGGACTGGCAGAAACAGGGGAAATGCGAAAGAAGAACAGGGCACGTCGCCGAACGGCCGGTAGTGCACGGATGCTGAAACTGCTACGACTGGGAGTTGATGAGGTTGTGGTGACGACGTGGCCGGAGTTTCGTGGTGGATGGTGGCCGGACGGAGGAGAACGGTGCTGGAAGACGGCACTAGGGCGGAAGGCTGGCGAGAACAGGGGATTCGAACGGACGTTCGATTCCGGTCATCGGACGGGAGGATTGGCAGATGCTGGCAGCTAGAGCTTCATCTTGCGGAGGAGGAGTGATGCCCGACGTTTTGTGAGGATCAGACCGGCGGATCGTCGGTGGCGTGCTCACAATCTTTCAAAAATCTGGAAACTGGGAATACGTGGTTGTTTGATTTGGTTTCGTGAGGAAGAAGCTTGTAGAGAAGAAGGGAAGAGGGAGGGACTCAGCCCTAGAAGGAGGTGAAGGGAAGGATAGGTGACACAAGCGCCTCAGAGGAGAAGAAGATCGGAGACATCCGATTGAGGACGAAAAACCATTTCCATTCAACGAATTCTGCGTTTACAAGGTTCAAGCTTTGATACATATAGGAGAAGCTTTCCAAGCGAACGTTGCTGGGTGAACGTTGCAGTTTCCTTGTGTGGGTTGAACGAACGTTGTTGTTTCCATCTTCGATTGGCAGAGAGAGACATTGAAGTTTCTTTGTGAGAAGCTGCTGGAGACGTGGAAGATTTCCTTTGTGGTATGTGACGTTGCAAGCTTTCCATCACAGGGTTGCTTCCATTGCTTTGGCGTGAGCATGAGCGTTGGATGAGATGGTGCTGATTTGGAGTTGGCGCGATTGTTGCTTTGGCGTGAGGGTGAGCGTTGGTCATTGGATGAGATCCTTTGTTTCCTCTTGTGCTGGCGCAAATATGTTCTTTACTGGGCTTGGGCTTGGACATCTTGTGCTTGAATGTCTTGAGTTTCTCTTGTGGTTGAAGTGATTTCTTCTGTTATTTAGCTAGCTTTATTGGTTGACTTGCTAGCTTATTTGTGAGCTTCTGAACCTTTATCCATGGTAGTCGTAGACTCCACTTGTACCTTCTTGGCCTGTGGTTTCTACCCCCATCACAGACCCACTGACCAAGGCTTTGGCGCAGAAGAAGCATGATGGTCACGCTAGGGATATGGGGTTAAGGTTGCCCAACCTCTAGGTCTTATTGCAAGTGGGAGATTGTTAGTGTATATGCCCAGAGACTTAGTATTGGTCCATCTTTGTACTACTTAATACTGATATTTCTTATATCATTATGGCATTGTCATTATCATTGTTTGTTTACATATGCAACTGTGTACTTACATGATAATTTTCCTGTAAGATCCAAGGATCTTAAGTCCTGGTAAGTATTATTTTTGATTTAAATAAAATCATTGACTGTGGATATTACGTTAAGCAGTATTGAAGGTTAATTAACTAGCTTATTGGATATTAATTAACTAGCTTATTGATTGTTAATTTGTAATTAATTGATTTGAGTTTGTTGATTGTTAATTTGTAATTAATTAATTAGAATTTATTGATTGTTAATTTGTAATTAATTAAATAGACCTTATTGGAGGTTAATTAAATCCTTATTGGATTTTCGTTTAAGTGAATGGTTAAATTGTTAGTTAATGGTTAAATTAATGGGTTATTGGGTTTGCACTAATTGGGTTTAAAATTTGAATTTATTAGTTAAATGGGTTAAACCCTATTTGAATTAAACAAAACCAAAATTTTAAGTGGGTTTAGCGACTAGGGTAAAGAAGTTGGCGTTTTTTTGGCTTGGAAGAAACTTTGGGCGACGGCTTGAAGAAGTTGGCGATTCTTGAAGGCTTGGACGATTTTCTTCTTCCTTTTTCCTTGGCCGGCGTTCTTGAGTGAGTGGTGGCGTTTCTCTTCCATTGTTGGCGTCTTCCTAGGATCATTTCAAAGCCTTAGACGAATTGTTGTGGAGTTTTTTCATCTTGTTGTTCACGGTTCAAGGTGAGTGGGGTGTCTATTCGATTTCTATCTAATTGTTTGTGTTAGATGATGTGTTAGATGATACATTTGCTTGTTGGAAATTTTATCATGCTAAAACCGATACCTTCACCATGTTAAAAACCGAATTTATGATATTTTTATATGGAATTTGGGTGGCTTTAAATTAGTGATTTTTGAGCATGGAATTCTTGTTAACTAGGGTTTAAATTTTAAGTATATAATATGCTTGAAACCGTGGGCTACATGTGAGGTTTTGTGAATTAGATTGTAAGAAGATGAATTTTAATCTTATGTTGATTTTATGGATGCCCTAATAGCCCTAATAAATGCTAATAATATTCATGTTTATTTATCTATGACCATGAATCTTTGTTTGAGAAACTTGGGTGATAACTTAGCAAGGTTAGACTGAACTAATCAGCATGAAACCTAAGGACTACACTACTATGTGAATTATGTGATTTTTTTGAATATTATGTGGTTATGTGATTTTTGAATATTATGTGATTATGTGATTTTTTTGAATATTATGTGGTTATGTGATTTTCGAATATTATGTGGTTATGTGAACTCAAATATTATGTGTTGTGGTCATGGAATGGATAGGACTAAGGCTAAGTGTAACTGTGTACTCAAGGGGATAGTCTATATGTGATATGTTAAGGGTTGGAGATTTCAGCCCTGTATTGTGATATGTGAGGGGGTTGTTGTTCAGCCTGCCTGATGTGATTATTGTGATAAAAATGACTATCCTAGAGTCTAGTTGACACTTAGGAGTCCACTTTTGTGAAATGAGATATAAGATGTGTCTGGTGTTGTCCAGTTAAGGAACCCTTTGGGAGAACGAGTGATATAAGACGCAAAGTGCCATGTCTTGGTCGGACAGGGGCCACCTCTTGATGTCGTCACTCTTAGACGCTTAGATTTTTGTGATTATGGGGTGGTGTAGATCAATGTATCACATCTTGACCAGGTGGTGATTACCTCTTGAGTCTACTCACTGTCCATCTATATGTTGCATGTGATTTGCAGGCTTCTCCCAGTGCTTAGGCCAAAGCCGGGTTGGACCATAATGGTCACTATTGAATATGCTGGACAACTAGGTTAACTAAGTGGTTGGTATGTTTAGTTGGTTTAGAGTATAGCTCTAGAACTTTGAGTAGACACTGGTGTGATGTCTTAGCAGTGTACATCTGACTGTTTTATATGAGTTCTGTGCTTTAATTTTGTTATATGTCGACATGATATTCTGTTCAATGTTTTTAAAATAATCTGCATGTATTTTGAGTGTATGTTATGGATGGTCGTTTGAGACTATCCACTCACTGGGCTGTGTAGCTCACCCCTCATTATTTTCAGGTGTAGAGCAGGGGCGCATTTCCAGTTAGCATTTTATATGAACATCGTGATATGACAGTTGAATGAATAAGACTTTTGTGCTTAATTACTGGGGCCGGTTGTGGCCGAATTATGTGAACTTGTGTTGCCGGATTGTGGCAGTTTTGAGAGTTTGATTTTTGTGTCACCGCGGGCTTTGACCTGGTTTCGGTGTTTGGTATCAGTGATGTTAGTTATGAAGTTATAGAATCGACATTGTGGTTTTGTTTTGAATTTCAAGTCGATTTGTATTTTTGCAATCGGATTTGATATAAATGTGAACTTGCATATGTCTAGTGCAAGTATTGCCTGGTGGCAGGTACCCTTATGTGATTTATGTGATTTATGGATTTTATGGATTTTATACGGATTTGATATAACTGTTGCCTTGCATATGTCTAGTGCAAGGATTGCGTGGTGGTAGGTACATTTATGAAATTGTGTTTTGTGGAGATTCTATATATGCATTCTCGAAAATTTTCAGATCGTGTTTTCTTGAACTTGGTTTTACCTAGCATGTGAATCGATCTTGTATGATAACATCCTGTTTCTCTATGACTTGTGTTGCTTGTTTGGGGTTAAGATAACGGGATGTGACAGTTCCTGGAGGCAGATTGGATTTGTGCTCAAACTATTATCCCTAGTCAATATACCTTAGTGGATATGGGAGAGCTATGGTACTTGAGAGACTAGTATACGAGCTGGTTAGACATGAGGTGCTAACGTAGACATATGGGTATATCAGTGCAGGATATACTCGACCGACCCGCTTTGAGGGTATATTGATCCCTTGACTTGAGGTCATTGACCATTCTATATGGTTAGGAACATGCTTTGATACAACCTAACACCTCGCCGTAGTTTGGAGGTAATAACAGTTATCATTGAGTATGTTATCACCCATATGAGAAGGTCAGTGGACAGATAGAGAATTTGCCCCTTCCTGAGGGAAGCTTGATATCCATAGGGCCCCTTATGGTTCCATGACTAAAAGTGTGTGGCCATACCCAGGTGAGAACTTTATTTAGTCATGACCATGTGATTGCCAATCGAATATCAGTTTGACAAAGAGACTATAATGCAGCTGTACCTAGTTGCGATAATGTGGATGTCGATGTCGATATCCATTCCGATGACTTGGGTAGCAGCGATTCACTGCTAGGTGTCACTCACTACTTGTGGTGACCTTAGGTCAGCAGTGCCAACATCAAAGGAACCTACAGGGTCGCACACCTTGATACTCGAGTTCTCGTATTGATCGGGAAGCCTTATGATTGAGTTATTGGATAACTCGGATCTTTTTGGGAGATTTCATCAGCGCCAATGGGCCTGATGTGATGGAAGAGAGTTATTGGAGCCAAACTTCATTTTTGGCAGGTTGACTTGAATTCGACCATGGTTGATCACATTTGAGTTAGGGTTGCATTGGATTGGATGCAATTGCTTAATCAACCCATGCAATGAAGTTTGGGCTAGCTCATTACCCAATAAGGCACAATAACAAGTTGTGATGAAGAGAGAATTGGGCATAAGGGTATAATGGGGAGAAATCTCCTCCCATTGGCGCCTAAGTGCATAATGGGGAGGAGTGGGTGCATGTTGCTTCCTTTGGAAGGATTTGGCGCCTAGCCCTTATGCCTAGGATGGCAACCTTGCTTCAATGGCAAGGATGAGGGTGCATATGGCTGAATTAAGTTGTAAGGCAAGTGCTTGGTGCATATGGTAGGGGTTTAGATGTTTATGGTAAAGTCTAGGAGACTTTCCTTTCCTGAAAGCCAAATTCCTCCCAAACCCTAACCCTAGCCGATTTCTTCTGAATAGTTTGGGCCTCCACCCCTTTTCTCTTGCCGCCCACTTGACACTATATATCATAGGATATGCGACAGTCACCTTATGCAATCACATTGACGTGAGCAATCTTCTAAGGGGGCGAAAGCAAAGCCATTGGCGCAAGCATCCTCTTCCACCTTAGAGCCGCAAGTCATCTTCCTCTCCTTCTCTTGGTGCAAGGAGGACCTTGAGTTGGCAACATTATCTTCCTCTTCGCTCTACTTGGCGCAATTGCCTTTGGAGGTGGCAAGTGAAGTAGAGGATTCCCATTGGCTTGGATCTTCTTCCCAAGGCTAGCATCGGGCGTGGAAGAAGAGGGCTCGAGGCATCTGTGTGTGTGAGACTGCAGAGGGTGCACACTTGGGCGCCTACCTCGACATTGATCTTCGCGCTTGCTCTAGGTACTTACTATCTCATCGTGTCGACCCCTCACAAGATGATTTTCACTAGGTTTTTTGGACCGGCCTATTTCGAGGATATTATTCCGTTGTGCTTGTATTGTAATCTCTATGAAAAATTATAAAATATCCCCAGGGTTTCCCAACAAGTTCGCATCTGGAATCATCGATTTTTTTGATTTCCGCCAAGGTGATCACGGCCTAGCCGTGATCATGTTCACGGCCATGACTAGGGCCACCAGATTTCGTTGAGCTCGGCACACACACCTGTGATGGGCTTCATGGCCTGCCTGTGTTCAGTGCATAGAAGAGTTTGGGGGGTGTTTTCTCATCCAATTCGTCCCCTTCTTTAGTGTTGGCTTCTCCTGCATCAACTCCCCCCCCTAGTTTGAAGATATCTCCTCCAGTGAACCAGGGGGAAGAGGCTCATCGATGTCCAATGGCTCCTCTATGAGAACCATGGAAGGGAAGGAGGTCCGCCACATTGAAGATGAGATGGATCCCCATGGTCTCGAGTAGGTCCAGCACATAGGCGTTGGAGCCGATTCACTGCACCACCACATATGGCCCCATGTAACGTGGTTGGATCTTAAAATGAGCCCTATTAGATAATCTCTCGGGGTGGATACGCACCCTCACTAACTCGCCAATAGAGAAATGATGTGGCCTACGGTGCTCGTTGGACTTTATCGCATTATGAGTGTTGCCCAAAAAGATACAATGCTTAACTTCATCTTGCAAACTAGCGACATCTTGGGGAAACGAGTATGCATGCTCGGATAAGTGGGACTCCATGGGAAGGTCATGCAGGTCAATGGGTTTGCGAGGCTGATGGCCCGTGACAATCTGGAAGGGACTAAGACCCGTAGACCTATTGGCCACACTATTGTACACAAATTCCGCCATGGGGAGGATGCTATCCCAAGACCTTGGGTGATCGCCTATGAGGCAATGGAGCAAGTTGCCCAAACTACGGTTAACCACCTCGGTTTACCCGTCTGTTCAGGGTGGAGCCCAAGAGGGTCCAAAGTGAGCGCCATAAGTGGCTCATAAACCACATGTCACGGTTGGACACAATGGTCGAAGGAAGACTATGAAGATGTACAATCTCCTTGAAGAAAAGATGGGCCATGTAGGACACATATGCAGTTCGTGTACAGGGAATGAAGTGTGCCATTTTCGAGAACCGGTCTACAACAACATAAACGGAGTTGAAGCGAGAAGCGGTCTGGGGTAGTCCAAGGACAATGTTCATGCTAAGGTCGCGCCAAGGACCTTTAGCGACCGGCAAAGGGGTGTAGAGGCCGGAGTTCACAGGTCAGGGTTTAGCCATTTGGCATGTGCCACAATGGCACACAATGCGCTCAATATCCTTGGAAAGGGAAGGGCAAAAGAAGAGCTCCTCCGCCATCTCAAGGGTCTTATTGCGGCCATGATGGCTGGCGACACCACCTGCGTGCAGCTCGAGCAAAAGATGATCTCGAAGCGATGACCGGGGAATGCCCAAGTGGCTCCCCAAGAAAAGGTAGCCCTCGCAAAGCTGATACGGGGACTCGGGATCCTGGGACTTGTTCAAGGTGGCATAAATAGCACCAAAATCAGAACATGTGGTGTATTCCTCCTTGACATAGTCAAAGGTGTTGACATGGGTGCACATTATGTACAAAAGGGTCCGAACACGACTCAAAGCCTCGGCAATGACATTCTCCTTTCCCACCTTGTGATTAATCACAAAGGAGTACTGCTGTAAGTACTCGACCCATTTCGCATGGCAGGCGCTCAACTTCTTCTAGGCACTAAGGAAGGACAATGCTTGATGGTTGCTATACAAGACAAATTCGCAATGGAGGAGATAGTGCCTCCATTGACGAAGCGATTGAACTATGGCATAGAACTCCATGTCGTAGGTCGAATAACGCTACCGAATAGTGTTCAATTTCTCACTGAAGAAGGCAACAGTGTGGCCTTCTTGACAAAGTCAACCTCCGATCCTAGTACCGGAGGAGTCGCACGCAACCTCAAAGACTTTCGATAAGTCCTAAAGTCATAGGATGGGTGCAGTCGTGATGGTGTCCTTAAGGGCGTCGAAGGCGCGATGAGTGGTAGGTGTCCACTAAAAGTCATCCTTGGATAGCCACTGTGTTAGCGGGGTCATAATCGTGCTGAAACCCCAAATGAAACGATGAAAAAAGCCCGCGAGGCCCAAAAAGCTACGGACCTCGGACACGGTGCAGGGTTCAGGTCAATGCCGAATGGCCTCAACCCTGGCGGGGTCAATAGAAAGACCCTCATCAGAGACAATGTAACCCAGAAAATGGACTCGGTTGGTCATGAAGGCGCACTTCTTCGTGTTAAGGAAGAGGCGCTCCTTCTACAGGAGGTCAAAGGTGGAGCGAAGTTGCTCCAATTGTTCCTCTCGGGTCTGACTAAAATTAGAATGTCGTCAAAATATATGACCAGGAACTTGCCCATGTAGGGCTTAAGGGCTTGGCTCATGAGCCTCATGAATGTGGACAGGGCATTGGACAACCCGAATGGCATGACAAGCCATTCATAAAGACCGTCCATGGTTTTGAATGCGGTCTTCCACTCATTAGCTTCACGAATGCGGACTTGGTGGTACCTGCTACAAAGATCAAGCTTGGAAAACCATGATGCTCCAGAGACTAAGTCCAACATGTCAACAAGTCTGGGTATGGGGAACCTATACTTGATGGTGATCCTATTAATGGCACGGCTGTCAATGCATATGCGCCACGACCTATCCTTCTTGGGTGTGAGCAAGGCAGGTACAGCGCAGGGACTGAGACTCTCATGCATGTACCCCTTGGTGAGGAGTTCATCCACTTAACACTGCAGTTCAGTGTGTTCGGTGGGGTTCAAATGATGATGGGGCAAGTTGGGGAGGGGTGCACCCGGGACAAGATCAATGGCATGCTGGATCTCCCTATCCGGAGGGAGTCCATGGGGTAAGTCCTCCAGGCTGATGTCGGTAAACTCAGTCAAAAGGGCCGAGATCTCTAGGGGAGGTGTCGCATCGATAGAGTGAGAAGGGTCCAACAACTCACGCACCATTAAGGCGTAGACAACCTTGGACTCGGTGGCTTCGCGCATAAGCGCGGAGGTGTGCATGAGGGACACTACGGCTAGCACCGGAGTAGTCGTGGGTGAGATGATCACAACCTTAGAGGTGGATGCACATAGCTCCATAGGCGGGGTCGGGATCAATCAGATTTTTTGGTCATTGTGGTCGAACACATAAGTGTTTGACCAGCCGTAGTGAACCACATCCCTATCGTACAGCTAAGTGTAAGTCCCCTAAAGGGGGGGGGGCGAAAACCCTAAAACTTGCGCATATAAACTTTTCTAGGGTTTTAACAAGATCGCTTGCATGAATATATATGATCAACTTTGATTATGATGCAAAGATCAAGTTAAGATCTTTTACCGTAGCCATGATGAAGGAGGCGAATTGGAAGCAAGAGGGCGAATTGGCTCTCCTCCTAAGAAGACGCACACTAGATGAGAGATGGCTACCTCTTTGGACGTTCCTTGTGCTAGCAAGGATCTCCAAATTTCCTTGTCGTGTGAAGAAGATGAGATGAATCCTCTTGATGGCCTATCCTCTTTTTCCTTTCGTCAAGGAAGAAGACACCACGATGATAGCGTCACAACTCGAGAAGGGGGCGAACACGTTACAACATGGAGACGTTTTTCCTTTTTGAAAACCGAACTCCAAAAAATAGCAAGTCTTCAAAGCTTCATGCGTTCACCTCAAGTGAACCATCGAAACTCCCCTCCTCATTGAACCATACGTTCACATAGGTGAATGGGTTCAATTGCAATCGGTTCAAAAGGATTTGGTACAAAGACCAAATCAAACCAAGCCAAGCCATGGTCTAAATCTATATGAACCATGAAGGTTCAAGATCTAACCGTTCATCTCTAGATGCACTTGATCTCACCGATCTAGCATCACTACTCTCGATCGAAGCTTACCGATCTCAAGCCCTAATCAATCAAACATGATCAGACCAGATCTCACTTACAATCAGAGTTTAAACTCCTTTAAACTGAACCAAAACAATTCAGTCCACACGATCTGACTTAAGTAAGCCATATCATCAAATTGTGCGACCCTGAGGGTTTCCCTTAAATGTCGGTAATGATAACTTACGTTATCACGATCAGTGAGGGGTATCTAGCAATACATCACTGTCTCCCGATATAAAGGAAAGAGTCTTCCAAGACTACACCCAAACCATAGCACAAGTGTGAATCCACTTCACTAGGCATACATGTTTCCTTTGCGACTGGATGTTCTTATTGGACAAGCGTGTCAAGCCTGTAACTCCAATATGATGAGAATGATTAGATCAGATGAACATAGTCATCTGGGTATGGCCATACACTTTCTCAATCATCTCATCCAAAGGGGGGCCCCATTAGAACATCACACTCCTTAA
The DNA here is from genome assembly GCA_027563935.2 of Costus lasius. Taxonomy (NCBI): domain Eukaryota; kingdom Viridiplantae; phylum Streptophyta; class Magnoliopsida; order Zingiberales; family Costaceae; genus Costus; species Costus lasius. Next base: position 53,769,810 of record CM050454.1, on the reverse strand, counting down.
ACAAGGAGACCGCAATCCTATATCTATCACTAGTGTCCTAACCTGACTCATGATCATTATCCAAGATAGTCTATAACCATTATGTTTCAAATGATATTGAACTACCTCAAAACAATGACAATCATCATTTAGAAACACAAGTGATCTCAAGTCAGAGGAAATATGCCACTTGTTCGCATACAAGGATTATTCACATTGTGACAAGCAATTGAATATCCTAGTAGGGTCTGTCCAGTACATCCAATGTACCCATGAGTCTACATCTTATTCCATGCTCGAAGCATCCTATAAGATTAGAACACATATTAGTCTCAATCATATCAAGGCTGTCTCATGTTCACCAAGATATCTCGACTAAGGACTTAACTGCATGTCAGCCTAGCTGAACAGCATTGAGACATTATTCAGAAGTATACATATTGCAGCAGATGATGTAACAACCTGAATAATGACCATTGCCTTTATAAACAAAGAGTTTATACATGATACTGATATAATCCCAAGGCCTCAAACATTAGCCTTAAGGGCATACCCCAACAATCTCCCACTTGCACTTAATCTAATGGTTGAGAAATCTCAAACCCATATTATTACAGTCCTTTTCATGCTTCTGCTGCGCCAGAGGCTTTGTAAGCGGGTCTGCCAGATTGTCATCTGTATGAACCTTGCAGATTTTGATCTCGCCTCGATCAATGATCTCCCGGATCAAGTGAAACCGTCTCTGTATGTGCTTGGACTTCTGGTGCGACCGTAGTTCCTTTGCTTGTGCGATTGCTCCAGTGTTATCACAGAAGATAACCAAAGGATCAACACTCGAAGGAACAACACCAAGTTCCTGAATGAACTTACGAATCCACACTGCCTCCTTAGATGCTTCTGAGGCTGCAACATACTCGGCTTCTGTTGTAGAATCAGCAACAATAGACTGTTTGAAACTTTTCCACACCACCGCACCTCCATTCAAGCTAAAAACATAGCCTGATTGCGATCGGAAATCATCCTGGTCAGATTGGAACGAAGCGTCAGTATATCCTTCAATACTGAGTTCTTCCTGACCACCATACACCAAGAACATATCTTTGGTCCTCCGGAGATATTTCAAAATGTTCTTGACTGCAATCCAGTGCGCCTGACCTGGATTACTTTGGAATCAACTGGTCTCGCTTAACCCGTAAGCGACGTCTGGGCGAGTACACAACATTGTATACATAATGGACCCAATAGCCGAAGCATAAGGCGTTTTGTCCATTTCATCTTTCTCAGTCTGTGTTTGCGGACACTGACTCTTTGAAAGATTCAGACCAAGTCTGACTGGAAGATATCCTCTTTTAGAATTCTCTAAATGAAATCTCTCCAGGACTTTATCGATGTAAGTACTCTGGCACAGCCTGAGAAGCCTCTTAGATCTATCTCTGAAGATCTTCACACCTAATACATAGGCTGCTTCTCCTAAATCTTTCATCTGAAAACATTTCCTTAACCATGCTTTAACGGCATGTAGTTCAGGAATATCGTTTCCAATGATCAAGATATCATCGACATAGAGGACTAGGAAAGTAATCACGCTCCCACTAAACCTCTTATACACACACGGGTCATCTTCATTCTTGATGAAACCAAATTCACAGATTGATTCATCAAAACGAATATTCCAGCTTCTAGATGCTTGCTTAAGTCCATAAATGGACTTTTTTAACTTGCATATTTTATGACGATCTGATGGATTAGTGAAACCTTCAGGTTGTGTCATATACACATCCTCATCCAGATTTCCATTAAGGAAAGCGGTCTTCACATCCATCTACCAGATCTCATAATCGTAATATGCAGCTATCACAAGAATAATCCGAATAGACTTGAACATGGCTACAGGAGAGAAAGTTTCATCATAATCTATCCCGTAGATTTGTTTGAAACCTTTCGCAACTAGCCTGCCTTTATAGGTAACCACGTTACCATCCATGTCAATCTTCTTCTTGAAGATCCATTTACAGCCTATAGGGATTACTCCCGGAGGCGGATCAACCAAATCCCAGACTTGGTTATCTGACATGGAGTCCATCTCGGCGCGCATAGCTTCAAGCCATCTCGCTGATTCCGGTCCACTGACCGCATCCGCATAAGTGAGGGGTTCATCATGATCAATGATGTAGACTCCGTCATAGCGCTCAGGCTGTCGACGGATCCTTCCCGATCTTCGCGGTTCCCGTGATATCTGAGCCTCAGGTTGTTCAATAACCTATTCTACTGGCTCATGCTCATCCAACTTTGCTTGACTACTTTGTCCTTCCTCTGGATTCTCATCCAGCTTTATTTCTCTCCCACTGGCCTCTTGCAGAAGAAATTCCTTCTCAAGAAAAATGGCCGTCCGAGCAACAAATACCTTGTTCTCTTTGGGATCGTAGAAATAATAATCCTTAGTTTCCTTAGGGTAACCGACAAAGATACATTTCTCAGATCTGCTCTCTAGTTTCCCAGAGGCGAGCTTTTTGACATAAGCCTCGCAACCCCAGATCTTAATAAATGTCAAGCTCGGCTGTTTCCCATACCATAACTCATATGGAGTCTTTGAAACTGCCTTGGATGGCACTCGGTTTAGTACCTTTGCAGCTGTTTCCAGTGCAAATCCCCAAAAGGAGTAAGGTAGAGTAGCCTGACTCATCGTTGAACGAACCATATTCAATAAGGTTTTGTTCCTCCTCTCGGACACACCATTCCATTGCGGTGTTCCTGGTGTAGTGAGCTGTGAGATAATCCCACACTCCTTCAGATAGTCAGTAAACTCTCGAATTAGGTATTCTCCACCTCGATCTGAGCAAAGTGCCTTGATATTTCGGCCTAGCTGATTCTGTACTTCATTTTTGAACTCTTTGAACTTGTCAAAAGATTCACTTTTATGTCTCATTAGATAGACATACCCGTATCTACTGAAATCATCAGTAAAGGTAATGAAGTATGTGTTGGGGTATGCCCTTAAGGCTAATGTTTGAGGCCTTGGGATTCTTTCAGTATCATGTATAAACTCTTATGTTTATAAAGGCAATGGTTGTTATTCAGTTTGTTACATTATCTGCTGCAATATGTATACTTCTGAATAATGTCTCAATGCTGTTCAGCTTGGCTGACATGTTGTAATGTCCTTAGTCGAGATATCTTGGTGAACATGAGACAGCCTTTATATGATTGAGACTAATATGTGTTCTAATCTTATAGGATGCTTCGAGCATGGAATAAGATGTAGACTCATGGGTACATTGGATGTACTGGACAGACCCTACTAGGATATTCAATTGCTTGTCACAATGTGAATAATCCTTGTTTGCAACAAGTGGCACATTTCCTCTGGCTTGAGATCACTTGTGTTTCTAACTGATGATTGTCATTGTTTTGAGGTAGTTCAATATCATTTGAAACATAATGGTTATAGACTATCTTGGATAATGAGCATGAGTCATGTTAGGGCACTAGTGATAGATATAGGATTGCCGTCTCCTTGTTTGGAGTGTGATGTTCTAAAGGGGCCCCCCTGAATGAGATGATTGAGAAAGTGTATGGCCATACCCAGGTGACTATGTTCATCTGATCTAATCATGCTCATCATATTGGAGTTACAGGCTTGACACGCTTGTCCAATAAAGAACATCCAGTGGCAAAGGAAGCATGTATGCCTAGTGAAGTGGATTCACACTTGTGCTGTGGTTTGGGTGTAGTCTTGGAAGACTCTTTTCTTTATATCGGGAGACAGTGATGTGTTGCTAGATACCCCTCGCTGATCGTGATAACGTAAGTTATCGTTACCGACATTTAAAGGAAACCCTTAGGGTCGCACAATTTGATGATATGGCTTACTTAAGTCAGATCGTGTGGACTGAATTGTTTGGGTTCAGTTTAAAGGGATTTAATCTCTGATTGTAAGTGAGATCTAGTCTGATCATGTTTGATTGATTAGGGCTTGAGATCGGTAAGCTTCGATCGAGAGAATGGATGTTAGATCGGTGAGATCATGAACATCAAGAGATGAACGGTCAGATCTAGAACCTTAGGGTTTAATTTGATCTGGACAAAAGGCTTGGCTTAATTGGTCTTTGAACCAAACCAATTTGAACCGGCTCATCAAGTGAGCGCTTGGTTCAATTGGAAGATGAGTTTCGGAAGGTTCATGAACGCATGAACGCTTGGAGTTAGGGACTTTCTATATTTGGAAAGTCGGTTTTCAATTTGAGAAAACGTCCCCACGTTTTGAGTGAAACGACTCCACTTCGTTTTGCGACATCCTCTCGCCTCTTCCTCACGACGACTCTCGTGTGTGGAGATAGAACTCACGCCAAGGAAGAGTGGGGCAAGCCTAGTAATCGTCTCTTCATCCCTTCAAGTGATCAAGGATACTTTGGAGCCTTGCTAGCACAAGGAGTGACAAAGGAGTAGGCCATCTTCCTCTTGTGTGCGATTCCCTTTGGAGAAGAAGCAATCGACTCTTTGCTTCCAAGGCGCCATCTAAGCTATGGAAATGGTATGATCGTTTTTGTTGATCTTTGCAAGCTTTTTATCTAGTTGATCATTTAACATGCAAGTTGATCTTGAAACCCTAGCTTCCGTTGCAAAAGTTTTATATGCGCCACCTATTAGGGTTTCGCCCCCTTTGGCTTTAGGGGACCCTTTATAGTATGAATAGCCACCTCTGGCATGTTTACTAAATGGCCCACACATATCACTGTGTATAAGGTCAAGTAAACCTGAAGCCCTTTGACCTTTGTGAAGAAAAGGAGCCTTCGTCATTTTACCCATTAAACAAGCTTTGCATGTATCAATCTCCTCATAGGAGAATGATCCCAGCAGTCCATGATCATGCAACCGCTTAATGCGTTTCTTGTTAATATGGCCTAAACGACTATGCCATAGCAAGGTGCTTTCATCAGCATACTTGGCTTTCTTATTATCAATATTTTGTATAGAATATTCCATGTCCAACATGAATAACCCATTGTTAATTGATCCAGTAGCATAAACAATATTATCATAAGAAATAACACACTTTGAAATATTGCATTCAAAGGAAAACCCTTTCCTGACAAGAGCAGGAATAGAGATAATATTTTTCGTTATGCAAGGTACAAAATAACAACTGTCCAATTCTAATACAAGTCCAGATGGTAATGAGATGTGATATTCTCCTACAGCAACAGCAGCAACCCGTGCCCCGTTTCCAACTCGTAGGTCCACCTCATGCTGTCCCACCTATCTTCTTCTCTTGAGTTCCTGCACATTTGAACAAATGTGAACTCCACATGCAGTGTCCAACACCCATGAAATAGAAGAAGAAGATATCATGACCTCAGTCACAAAAATACCTGAGCCAGAAGCGATGCTTCCCTTCTTGTCTCCTTAGAGCGCTTTACAGTCCTTTTTCCAGTGACCCAGCTGGCCACAATGGAAACATCTGTATTCCTTCGACCGCTTAACCTTTTGTTTCAGAGCCTTGTTGTAGCTCTTGATAGGGGCTTTGCCCTTCTTCCCCTTCTTCTTGTTCCTGGAAGGAACCATCAAGACAGAGGTTGAAGGCTTTCCCTTTAGAGTCAACTCTGTAGTCAAGAGCATGTTCAGTAACTCTGCCGGGGTACAGTCGATCTTGTTCATATTAAAATTAATGATGAACGGATCAAAAGTAGCCGGGAGAGACTGAAGAATGATGTCTACAGCAAGCTCCTGATTGACGGTGTGTCCCAGTTTCTCTAGAGCCTCCTTGTACCTAATCATCTTGAGTACGTGAGCTCCCACTGGACTCCCTTCAGTCAGTTTGCTCTGAAAGAAAAGCTTAGTCAAATTGTAGCGTTCAGTCCTAGCCTGTGCAGCATACAGCAACTTGAGGTTTGCTATAATCTGTATAGCAGATAGATCCTCATGCTGACGTTGCAGCTCTGGCGTCATAGACGCAAGCATCAGGCAAGCGACATCAATGCTATCATTGACATGCTTTTCATAGGCATCGCGAACCGCCCTTGCGGCGTTCGGAGCGGGTTGAGGCGGTATAGCCGTCTCGAGGACATACATTTTCCTCTCTGCCTTAAGAACAATCTTAAGGTGTCCGTACCAGTCTGAGAAGTTTGGCCCAGCAAACTTCTCCCTTTCCAGTAGGGATCGCACATTGAAATTCGTGGTGTTCGTTGCTGCAGTAATTGTTGGGTCCCCTTCTAGGGGGAGCGCAAGCGGATAAAACCCCTTTCAAGAGGGGGGCCGAAAACCCTAAGAGTGGGTGGCGCATATTTCATTCAATCCATGAAGATGCTAGGGTTTCAACTAATCGCATGTTACATGTTCTCATGATCAACTTCGAACGATTGAATGGATAAGAGAGAATTCATACCATTGCCATGAGGATTGGACTCGGCTTGGAAGCTAGAGAACGATAGGGTTCTCCTCCAAAGTGTGCCACACACAAGAAGAAATTGGCCTACACCTTGTCGTCCTTGTGCTAGCAAGGCTTCAAGGTTCCTTTTCGTATGGAAGGGAAGGGAAAATCTTGCTTGGCGAGACTCCTTTCTCTTGTTTTCGTCCAGTCCTCTCTTCACCGAATTGGAGAAGCCTTCACAAGAGAATTCGACAAGTGAGTAACCTCCCACACTAATGTGGAGGCGTTACACACAATCCACTTGAAACCGAATTCCAAAGATGGAAAGTATTGAAGGCTTAAGCGTTCACCCAAAGTGAACCAAGCCCTTAACTCACCTCCCATGAACCATGCGCTCATCCATGAGCCGGTTCAATGTCGGTTTGGTCCAAGACCAATTAACCCAAGCCATATGGTCTAGATCACAATAAACCCTAAAGGTTCAAGATCCAACCGTTCATTTCTTGATGCTCCTGATCTCACCGATCTAGCATCATTTCTCTCGATCGAAGCTTACCGATCTCAAGCCCTAATCAATCAAACATGATCAGACCAGATCTCACTTACAATCAGAGATTAAATCCCTTTAAACTGAACCCAAACAATTCAGTCCACACGATCTGACTCAAGTAAGCCATATCATCAAATTGTGCGACCCTGAGGGTTTCCTTTAAATGTCGGTAACGATAACTCACGTTATCACGATCAGTGAGGGGTATCTAGCAACACATCACTGTCTCCCGATATAAAGGAAAGAGTCTTCCAAGACTACTCCCAAATCACAGCACAAGTGTGAATCTTCTTCACAAGGCATACATGTGTCCTTTGCCACTAGATGTTCTTATTGGACAAGCCTGTCAAGCTTGTTACTCCAATATGATGAGCATGATTAGATCAGATGAACATAGTCACCTGGGTATGGCCATACACTATCTCAACCATCTCATACAGGGGGGCCCTTTAGAACATCACACTCCTTGAACAAGGAGACGGCAATCCTTTATCTATCACTAGTGTCCTAACCTGACTCATGATCATTATCCAAGATAGTTTATAATCATTATGTTTCAAATGATATTGAACTACCTCAAAATAATGACATTCATCATTTAGAAACACAAGTGATCTCAAGTCAAAGGACATGTGCCACTTGGTGCTTACAAGGAATATTCACATTGTGACAACCAACTGAATATCCTAGTAGGGTCTGTCCAGTACATCCAATGTACCCATGAGTCTACATCTTATTCCATGCTCGAAGCATCCTATAAGATTAGAACACATATTAGTCTCAATCATATCAAGGCTGTCTCAAGTTCACCAAGATATCTCGACTAAGGACATATGCATGTCAGCCTAGCTGAACAGCTTTGAGACATTATTCAGTAGTACACTTATTACAGCAGACAAGGTAACAACCTGAATAATAACCATGCCTTTATAAACTCAAGAGTTTATTACATGATACTTATACAATCCCAAGGCCTCAAACAATAGCCTTAAGGGCATACCCCAACAATCTCCCACTTGCACTTAATCTAATGGTTGAGAAATCTCAAACCCATATTATTACAGTGCTTCTCATGCTTCTGCTGCGCCAGAGGCTTGGTAAGCGGGTCAGCCAGATTGTCGTCTGTATGAACCTTGCAAATTTTGATCTCGCCTCGATCAATGATCTCCCGGATCAAGTGAAATCGTCTCTGTATGTGCTTGGATTTCTGGTGCGACCGTGGTTCCTTTGCTTGTGCGATTGCTCCAGTGTTATCACAGAAGATAACCAAAGGATTTGCACTCGAAGGAACGACACCAAGTTCTCTCACGAACTTGCGAATCCACACTGCCTCCTTGGATGCTTCCGAGGCTGCAACATACTCGGCTTCTGTTGTGGAATCAGCAACAGTTGACTGTTTGAAACTCTTCCACACCACTGCTCCACCATTCAAGCTAAAAACATAGCCTGATTGCGATCGGAAATCATCCTGGTCCGACTGGAACGAAGCGTCAGTATATCCCTCTATACTGAGTTCTTCCTGACCACCATATATCAAGAACATATCTTTGGTCCTCCGCAGATATTTTATAATGTTCTTGACTGCAATCCAGTGCGCCACACCTGGATTACTTTGGAACCGACTGGTCACGCTTAACCCGTAAGCGACGTCAGGGCGAGTACACAACATCGCATACATAATGGACCCAATAGCCGAAGCATAAGGCGTATTGTCCATTTCATCTTTCTCAGTCTGTGTTTGTGGACACTGACTCTTCGAAAGATTCAGACCATGTCTGACTGGAAGATATCCACGTTTAGAATTCTCTAAATGGAATCTCTCCAGGACCTTATCGATGTAAGTACTCTGGCACAGCCCGAGAAGCCTCTTAGATCTATCCCTGTAGATCTTCACACCTAACACATAGGCTGCTTCTCCTAGATCTTTCATCTGGAAACATTTTCTTAACCATGCTTTAACAGCATGCAGTTCAGGAATATCATTTCCAATGATCAAGATATCATCGACGTAGAGGATTAGGAATGTAATCACGCTCCCACTAAACCTCTTATATACCCACGGGTCGTCCTCGTTCTTGATGAAACCAAACTCAGAGATTGATTCATCAAAATGAATATTCCAGCTTCTTGATGCTTGTTTAAGTCCATAAATAGACTTCTTTAACTTGCATATTTTATGACGATCGGCTGGATTAGTGAAACCTTCAGGTTGTGTCATATACACATCCTCATCAAGATTTCCATTAAGGAAAGCTGTCTTCACATCCATCTGCCAGATCTCATAATCGTAATATGCAGCTATCGCGAAAAGAATCCGAATAGACTTAAACATGGCTACAGGAGAGAAAGTTTCATCATAATCTATCCCGTAGATTTGTTTGAAACCTTTCGCAACTAGCCTGCCTTTATAGGTAACTACGTTACCATCCATGTCAATCTTCTTCTTGAAGATCCATTTACAGCCTATTGGGATTACTCCCGGAGGCGGATCAACCAAATCCCAGACTTGGTTATCTGACATGGAGTCCATCTCGGCTCACATAGCTTCAAGCCATCTAGCTGACTCCGGTCCACTGACCGCATCCGCATTGGTGAGGGGTTCATCATTATTAATGATGTAGACTCCGTCATAGCGCTCAGGCTGTCGACGGATCCTTCCCGATCTTCGCGGTTCCCGTGATATCTGAGCCTCAGGTTGTTCAATAACCTGTTCTACCGGCTCAGGCTCATCCAACTGTGCTTGACTACTTTGTCCTTCATCTGGATTCTCATCCAGTTTTATTTCTCTCCCACTGGCCTCTTGCAGAAGAAATTCCTTCTCAAGAAATATGGCAGTCCGAGCAACAAATACCTTGTTCTCCTTGGGATCGTAGAAATAATAACCCTTAGTTTCCTTAGGGTAACCGACAAAGATACATTTCTCAGATCTGCTCTCCAGTTTCCCAGAGGCGAGCTTTTTGACATAAGCCTCGCAACCCCAGATCCTGATAAATGTCAAGCTAGGCTGTTTCCCATACCATAACTCATATGGCGTTTTAGAAACTGCCTTGGATGGCACTCGGTTTAGTACCTTTGCAGCTGTTTCCAGTGCAAAACCCCAAAAGGAGTATGGAAGAGTAGCCTGACTCATCATAGAACGAACCATGTCAAGTAACGTTCTATTTCTCCTCTCGGACACACCATTCCATTGCGGTGTTCCTGGCGGAGTGAGCTGTGAGATAATCCCACACTCTTTCAGATAGTCAGTAAACGCATGACTCAAGTATTCTCCACCTCGATCAGAACGAAGTGCCTTGATATTTCGGCCTAACTGATTTTGTACTTCATTTTTGAACTCTTTGAACTTGTCAAAAGATTCACTTTTATGTCTCATTAGATAGACATATCCATACCTACTGAAATCATCAGTAAAGGTAATGAAGTACAGATAGCCACCTCTGGCATGTTTACTAAATGGCCCACACACATCACTGTGTATAAGGTCAAGTAAACCTGAAGCCCTTTGACCTTTGTTAGGAAAAGGTGACTTCGTCATTTTACCCATCAAACAAGCTTTGCATGTATCAATCTCCTCATAGGAGAAAGATCCCAGCAGTCCATGATCATGCAACCGCTTAATGCGCTTCTCGTTAATATGGCCTAAACGACTATGCCATAGCAAGGTGCTCTCATCAGCATACTTGGCTTTCTTATTATCAATGTTTTGTATAGAACATTCCATGTCCAACATGAATAACCCATTGTTAATTGAACCAGTTGCATACACAATATTATCATAAGTTAAAACACACTTTGAAGTCTTGCATTCAAAGAAAAAAACCTTTCCTGACAAGAGCAGGAATGGAGATAATATTCTTGGTAATACTGGGTACAAAATAACAATTGTTTAATTCCAATACAATGCCAGATGGTAAAGAAATGAAATAGTCTCCTACAGCAACAGCAGCAACCCGTGCCCCGTTTCCAACGCGTAGGTCTACCTCATGCTGTCCCACCTGCCTTCTTCTCTTGAGTTCCTGTACATTTGAACAAATGTGAACTCCACATGCAGTGTCCAACACCCATGAAATAGAAGAAGAAGATAACATCACCTCAGTCACATATATACCTGAGCCAGAAGCGATGCTTCCCCTCTTATCTCCTTGGAGCGCTTTACAGTCCTTTTTCCAGTGACCCAGCTGGCCACAATGGAAACACCTGTTGTCCTTGGACCGCTTAACCTTTTGCTTCAGAGCCTTACTGTAGTTCTTGACAGGGGCTTTGCCCTTCTTCCCCTTCTTCTTGTTCCTGGAAGGAACCATCAAGACAGAGGTTGAAGGCTTTCCCTTCAGAGTTTCCTCAGTAGTCAAGAGCATATTCAGCAGCTCTGCCGGAGTACAATCGATCTTGTTCATATTAAAGTTAATAATGAACGCATCGAAAGAGGGCGGGAGAGACTGCAGAATTATGTCTACAGCAAGCACCTGGTTGACGGTATGCCCCAGTTTCTCTAGAGCCTCCTTGTGCCCAATCATCTTGAGCACGTGAGCTCCCACTGGGCTCCCTTCAGCCAGTTTGCTCTGAAAGAAGAGCTTCGTCAGATTATAGCAATCTGTCCTCGCCTGTGCAGCATATAGCATCTTGAGGTTCGCTATAATCTCTATAGCCGACATATCCTCATGCTGACGCTGCAGCGGTGGCGTCATAGACGCTAGCATCAGGCAAGCGACATCAATGCTATCATTGACGTGCTTTTCATAGGCATCGCGAACCGCCCTTGCGGCGTTCGCAGCGGGTTGAGGCGGCACAGCCGTCTCGAGGACATACAGTTTCCTCTCTGCCTTAAGAACGATCTTAAGGTGTCCAAACCAGTCAGAGAAGTTTGGCCCAGCAAACTTCTCCCTTTCCAGTAGGGATCGCACATTGAAGCTCATGGTGTTCGTTGCTGCAGGTATCTACAACAATGCAAGAACAGCAAGGTTAGTATCAATGTTTAGAATCTATCCAGGACTTAAGAAAGATTCTTTTCTCACTATTTTGTCTGACTGAAAAATCCAGTAAACAGTCCGAAAGAGTAACACTCTTTTAGTGAGATGGGATCCAGATTTCATACTTGGTCTCCGCGTCCCGCTCAGGCGAGATAAGATGCACAGAGATGATAAGCATTAATTTCTAGTAGGCTTTCCCAGCCAATCGCCAACCCGTGCGATTCCCCTTCATCTGGGCAATCCAGCAGACTGTGCCAACTGAGTTGGTACAACACAGTCTCTGATCCCACAGATGGCTGCCTCCATGTGCTACCATATGCGCCACATATGTAGTCTACATGGTCAAGCTGACCCGACCTACTCCCTGGACCACCACGTGCTATGCTGAGCAACGAGAAGGGATAAATCCCTTCTCTGTAACACGCAGGTGAAATCCAGCACCGTCTGAAGATAGATGGACGTGCCCACTGAGTGGGTACAACACGGCTCCAACGATAGTCAGAACGGTGAGGTTTCGCGTCAGAAGGCTTACGAGCTTGATATGTTAGCGTTGGATTTTAACGGTCTTTTATCTTCTTCACTATCATTCAAGTCCTATGGTGATAGCAGAAGATAAACACATGCAATTCTAATTATATAAGCAATAAATAGAAAGCATGATCTTATGTGGTAAAAGCCCATGAACCCTAGTAAGACCTTAATTTTACTTAAGTCTTCACTTGAGCTCTTTCGCATCTCATCTGGTCCAACCCAGGGCCCTAGCGCCAAGAGCACCTCAGGTGCGCCACCAGCTGAATGCCCCTCTTGGATGTGTGCCTTTATGCTCTTGTCTAATCAAAATACATTTTGATCTATCTAGACAAGCTTTGACTCGCAGGTCAATTATACAATAGATTAACAAAAATGTGATTCGCAGATCACAATAATATTAACTTATAATTAACCAGGCACGCAGGCCCCAGCACAGCACACAATAGGGCAACCCACATAAGATTAAATAAACAAGCATCATGGCATCATTCAATCAATCATGTGATCCATAGACAAAATAAAAATTTTCAAATCCCATTGGAATCAATTTTACTTGTCTTATGTGCCCTACTACCTTACAATGGTCCATTGATAGGGATCCACTCATCAATCTAGTTAGATCCAAGCCCTTGCATGCACCAAGTCCTAACTGACTCGAGTTGACCTAATGGTCAACCATGCATGCCCCTAGGGCTGAACAACCAACATGAGTTCTGGCAAGCGGGTGTGACCCCGGGCCTAACTCATGTGTGTTCACTGGTTGTCTCAACCAGACCTCGCTACACGCCATTGATGCAGTCAACCTATAGCCACCTCGTGCTTGCGCACAGGTGCTATCTGGTCGACCCATCTAGGCTGTCAGATGGTCTGATCAGACTAGCTTGATCTATACAAGATGATGCTTTCAACCCCATCAACCCATCTAAGGGTTTACAATAGGTGCAACTTAGATCTAGTTGGGCGCGCATGTCATTTAGGGTTTGAAAAACACAATTACAACAACATGAACCGCAACCAACATACATGCGCCAATCATCTAGAGCCAAGATAACTCTTATACATGCGCAAATCTAAACATACTATCAACTAGTATACTCGCATGAAGAGAAAAAACATAGATCTAAGCAACAAACATACATGGATCACTCAAAGCAATCAAAAGAACATATAAGACCGCCTCTGATACCAATTGTTGGGTCCCCTTCTAGGGGGAGCGCAAGCGGATAAAACCCCTTTCAAGAGGGGGGCCGAAAACCCTAAGAGTGGGTGGCGCATATTTCATTCAATCCATGAAGATGCTAGGGTTTCAACTAATCGCATGTTACATGTTCTCATGATCAACTTCGAACGATTGAATGGATAAGAGAGAATTCATACCATTGCCATGAGGATTGGACTCAGCTTGGAAGCTAGAGAACGATAGGGTTCTCCTCCAAAGTGTGCCACACACAAGAAGAAATTGGCCTACACCTTGTCGTCCTTGTGCTAGCAAGGCTTCAAGGTTCCTTTTCGTATGGAAGGGAAGGGAAAATCTTGCTTGGCGAGACTCCTTTCTCTTGTTTTCGTCCAGTCCTCTCTTCACCGAATTGGAGAAGCCTTCACAAGAGAATTCGACAAGTGAGTAACCTCCCACACTAATGTGGAGGCGTTACACACAATCCACTTGAAACCGAATTCCAAAGATGGAAAGTATTGAAGGCTTAAGCGTTCACCCAAAGTGAACCAAGCCCTTAACTCACCTCCCATGAACCATGCGCTCATCCATGAGCCGGTTCAATGTCGGTTTGGTCCAAGACCAATTAACCCAAGCCATATGGTCTAGATCACAATAAACCCTAAAGGTTCAAGATCCAACCGTTCATTTCTTGATGCTCCTGATCTCACCGATCTAGCATCATTTCTCTCGATCGAAGCTTACCGATCTCAAGCCCTAATCAATCAAACATGATCAGACCAGATCTCACTTACAATCAGAGATTAAATCCCTTTAAACTGAACCCAAACAATTCAGTCCACACGATCTGACTCAAGTAAGCCATATCATCAAATTGTGCGACCCTGAGGGTTTCCTTTAAATGTCGGTAACGATAACTCACGTTATCACGATCAGTGAGGGGTATCTAGCAACACATCACTGTCTCCCGATATAAAGGAAAGAGTCTTCCAAGACTACTCCCAAATCACAGCACAAGTGTGAATCTTCTTCACAAGGCATACATGTGTCCTTTGCCACTGGATGTTCTTATTGGACAAGCCTGTCAAGCTTGTAACTCCAATATGATGAGCATGATTAGATCAGATGAACATAGTCACCTGGGTATGGCCATACACTATCTCAACCATCTCATACAGGGGGGCCCTTTAGAACATCACACTCCTTGAACAAGGAGACGGCAATCCTTTATCTATCACTAGTGTCCTAACCTGACTCATGATCATTATCCAAGATAGTTTATAATCATTATGTTTCAAATGATATTGAACTACCTCAAAATAATGACATTCATCATTTAGAAACACAAGTGATCTCAAGTCAAAGGACATGTGCCACTTGGTGCTTACAAGGAATATTCACATTGTGACAACCAACTGAATATCCTAGTAGGGTCTGTCCAGTACATCCAATGTACCCATGAGTCTACATCTTATTCCATGCTCGAAGCATCCTATAAGATTAGAACACATATTAGTCTCAATCATATCAAGGCTGTCTCAAGTTCACCAAGATATCTCGACTAAGGACATATGCATGTCAGCCTAGCTGAACAGCTTTGAGACATTATTCAGTAGTACACTTATTACAGCAGACAAGGTAACAACCTGAATAATAACCATGCCTTTATAAACTCAAGAGTTTATTACATGATACTTATACAATCCCAAGGCCTCAAACATTAGCCTTAAGGGCATACCCCAACAGTAATCTACAACAATGCAAGAACAGCAAGGTCAGTATCAATGTTTAGAATCAATCCAGGACTTAAGAAAGATTCTTTTCTCACTATTTTATCTGGCTGAAAAATCCAGCAAAACAGCCCGAAAGAGTAAAACTCTTTTAGTGAGATGGGATCCAGATTTCATACTTGGTCTCCGCGTCCCGCTCAGGCGAGATAAGATGCACAGAGAGTACAAGCACTAATTTCTGGTAGGCAGTCCCTACCAATCGCCAACTCGTGCGATTCCCCTTCATCTGGGCAATCCAGCAGACTGTGCCAACTGAGTTGGTACAACACAGTCTCTGATCCCACAGATGGCTGCCTCCATATAGCTCACATATGCTCAGTATGTAGCCTACATGGTCAAGCTGACCTGACCTACTCCCTGGACCACCACGTGCTATGCTGAGCAACGAGAAGTGATAAATCCCTTCTCTGTAGCACGCAGGTGTAATCACACACCGTCTGAAGATAGATGGGCGTGCCCACTGAGTGGGTACAACACGGCCCCAACGATAGTCAGAACAGCAAGGTTTCGCGCCAGAAGGCTTACGTGCTTGATATTTTAACGTTGGATTTTAACGGTCTTTTATCTTCTTACTATCATTCAAATCCTATGGTGATAGGAGAAGAAAAATCATGCAGTTCTAATTATATAAACAATAAGTAGAAAGCATGCTGATCTTATGTGGTAAAAGCCCATTAAGCCTAGGTTAGACCTTAAGTTAACTTAAGTCTTCACTTGAGCTCTTCTTGGGTTTTTGGCCCAGCCCAGGGCCCTAGCGCCCCACTGCAGCTCAGGTGCGCTCACCAGGTAAATGCACCTGTCCTAGGGTCGAACCCTAGACATCCCACCTGGTCAAGCCACTGCTGCATGCGCCTCTGCCATGTGTGCTCTGTGCTCTTGTCTGATTAAAATTACAATTTAATCTATCTAGACAAGATTGACACGCAGGTCAATAACACAATTAATTAAAATGTGATGCGCAGATCACAATAATAATAATTTACAATTAAATCCAGGCTCGCAGGCCCCAGCACAGCACGCATTAAAAGGGCAACCCACATAAGATGAAATAGACACTCATCATGGTATTCAACCAACATGTGATCCAATAACAAAATAAAATTTTTTTAAATCCCATTGGAATCAATTTTATTTTGCTTATGTGCCCTACTACCTTACAACAGTCCATTAATAGGGATCCACTCATCATGTCTAGTCAGATCCACTGCCCTTGCATGCACCAAGTCCTAACTGACTTGAGTTGACCCAATGGTCAACGATGCATGCCTTGGGCTGAACGACCCTCATGAGTTCTGGCAAGCGGGTGTGACCCCGGGCCTAACTCATGCGCGTTCACTGGTTGTCTCAACCAGACATCGCTACACGCCTGTCTGCAGTCGACCTATAGCCACCTCGTGCTTTCGCACAGGTGCCATCTGGTCGACCCATCTAGGCTGTCAGATGGTCTGATCAGACTATTTGGATCTTAACTAGACTATGACTTCAACCCTAATAACCCGTCTAAGGGTTTACAGCAGGCGCATATGTAGATCTAGGTGATAGGCGCGCAAGATGTAATGAGTTTTGATAAATACATTCAACAAGCGCCAACATGAAACAATCATACATGCGCAAACAACTAAATCATGTAGTTTCGCATGTTAACATTAGATCTATGCATTAGCGCAAACAAGTTATATCAAACATGCGCCAACATCTAATGACTAGCATGTTCTCATGGTGACGATAGATCTACATTATGGCACAAACAAACATCACTCAAAGCAATCATATGATTCATACATCAACTTGCCTCTGATACCAATTGTAAGTCCCCTAAAGGGGGGGGGGGGGGCGAAAACCCTAAAACTTGCGCATATAAACTTTTCTAGGGTTTTAACAAGATCGCTTGCATGAATATATATGATCAACTTTGATTATGATGCAAAGATCAAGTTAAGATCTTTTACCGTAGCCATGATGAAGGAGGCGACTTGGAAGCAAGAGGGCGAATTGGCTCTCCTCCTAAGAAGACGGACACTAGATGAGAGATGGCTACCTCTTTGGACGTTCCTTGTGCTAGCAAGGATCTCCAAATTTCCTTGTCGTGTGAAGAAGATGAGATGAATCCTCTTGATGGCCTATCCTCTTTTTCCTTTCGTCAAGGAAGAAGACACCACGATGATAGCTTCACAACTCGAGAAGGGGGCGAACACGTTACAACATGGAGACGTTTTTCCTTTTTGAAAACCGAACTCCAAAAAATAGCAAGTCTTCAAAGCTTCATGCGTTCACCTCAAGTGAACCATCGAAACTCCCCTCCTCATTGAACCATACGTTCACATAGGTGAATGGGTTCAATTGCAATCGGTTCAAAAGGATTTGGTACAAAGACCAAATCAAACCAAGCCAAGCCATGGTCTAAATCTATATGAACCATGAAGGTTCAAGATCTAACCGTTCATCTCTAGATGCACTTGATCTCACCGATCTAGCATCACTACTCTCGATCGAAGCTTACCGATCTCAAGCCCTAATCAATCAAACATGATCAGACCAGATCTCACTTACAATCAGAGTTTAAACTCCTTTAAACTGAACCAAAACAATTCAGTCCACACGATCTGACTTAAGTAAGCCATATCATCAAATTGTGCGACCCTGAGGGTTTCCCTTAAATGTCGGTAATGATAACTTACGTTATCACGATCAGTGAGGGGTATCTAGCAACACATCACTGTCTCCCGATATAAAGGAAAGAGTCTTCCAAGACTACACCCAAACCATAGCACAAGTGTGAATCCACTTCACTAGGCATACATGTTTCCTTTGCGACTGGATGTTCTTATTGGACAAGCGTGTCAAGCCTGTAACTCCAATATGATGAGAATGATTAGATCAGATGAACATAGTCATCTGGGTATGGCCATACACTTTCTCAATCATCTCATCCAAAGGGGGGCCCCATTAGAACATCACACTCCTTAAACAAGGAGACCGCAATCCTATATCTATCACTAGTGTCCTAACCTGACTCATGATCATTATCCAAGATAGTCTATAACCATTATGTTTCAAATGATATTGAACTACCTCAAAACAATGACAATCATCATTTAGAAACACAAGTGATCTCAAGTCAGAGGAAATATGCCACTTGTTCGCATACAAGGATTATTCACATTGTGACAAGCAATTGAATATCCTAGTAGGGTCTGTCCAGTACATCCAATGTACCCATGAGTCTACATCTTATTCCATGCTCGAAGCATCCTATAAGATTAGAACACATATTAGTCTCAATCATATCAAGGCTGTCTCATGTTCACCAAGATATCTCGACTAAGGACTTAACTGCATGTCAGCCTAGCTGAACAGCATTGAGACATTATTCAGAAGTATACATATTGCAGCAGATGATGTAACAACCTGAATAATAACCATTGCCTTTATAAACAAAGAGTTTATACATGATACTGATATAATCCCAAGGCCTCAAACATTAGCCTTAAGGGCATACCCCAACAATCTCCCACTTGCACTTAATCTAATGGTTGAGAAATCTCAAACCCATATTATTACAGTGCTTTTCATGCTTCTGCTGCGCCAGAGGCTTTGTAAGCGGGTTTGCCAGATTGTCATCTGTATGAACCTTGCAGATTTTGATCTCGCCTCGATCAATGATCTCCCGGATCAAGTGAAACCGTCTCTGTATGTGCTTGGACTTCTGGTGCGACCGTGGTTCCTTTGCTTGTGCGATTGCTCCAGTGTTATCACAGAAGATAACCAAAGGATCAGCACTCGGAGGAACAACACCAAGTTCCTGAATGAACTTACGAATCCACACTGCCTCCTTAGATGCTTCTGAGGCTGCAACATACTCGGCTTCTGTTGTAGAATCAGCAACAATAGACTGTTTGAAACTTTTCCACACCACCGCACCTCCATTCAAGCTAAAAACATAGCCTGATTGTGATCGGAAATCATCCTGGTCAGATTGGAACGAAGCGTCAGTATATCCTTCAATACTGAGTTCTTCCTGACCACCATACACCAAGAACATATCTTTGGTCCTCCGCAGATATTTCAAAATGTTCTTGACTGCAATCCAGTGCGCCTGACCTGGATTACTTTGGAATCGACTGGTCACGCTTAACCCGTAAGCGACGTCTGGGCGAGTACACAACATCGTATACATAATGGACCCAATAGCCGAAGCATAAGGCGTTTTGTCCATTTCATCTTTCTCAGTCTGTGTTTGCGAACACTGACTCACCTCTCGGTACTACTCGCATCGTGTAATACACAATTATACTCAGCCAAGGTGAATTACGAAATAAACACAACTTCAATGAAATAATGGTAATATATTCATATAGAAAGAGCATGAATACAGATCAATTCATAATTGTCAGCGAGCCAAGTCCATAATCTCGAAATGAAGATCTACTCACTCATGTTCTTAAAGGAAAACATGTTTATATGATGAACATGTAGGAATCTTATAAAATTTGCAAAAAAATCACTAAGACAACAATTTAACGTGCTTCCCCTCGGTCTGACGATGAAGATGAAGTAATCAAATTGATCTTTTGCGTGAAGTCTTGCCTAAATCTACTCAGAAATTGAGTGTTGCCCTTTGTCGCCACCGCCGTTGTTCATCGTCCGAAAAGCCCCTCTTAATCCTCAAAAAATCTGATCTTTTATAGCTGAACTGGTTCGGAACCCCTCAAGAATGTTTCTGCAAGTTTGGTTCAAATCCGGTTTGAATCGGGAAAGAATCGAGTGAAAAACTCGTCAGGCGGTAATTTTTACGGCCCGTGATGAGTTTACGGCCAATGCCATAAAAGCTTCTATGCGTACATGCTTATGTTCACATAAAGTTTCACGGACCGTGATGGATTCACGGCCTCACCCGTGAATGTTTCTGTTCATTTCCATACTTAGCCATTTTTTCCCTTCGCTCGACGCAAAAATTACGGTCAACTCCATAATTACGGCTAAGGCCGTAAATGTTGAAATCTTCACTATTTTCGCTCCAAATTTGACGTGTAAGCTCGTGGTCTCCTCGGGAATCATATTATGGCTTCAAAACTCTCGAAATCCATCATTTTTATGCCGTTTTACCTGCATTTTCAATAAAACTGAGAAAAGTGCAGATTCTATGCCAAGTGAAGTAAAAAACACCAAAATTAGCACAAAATTATGCAATTAAGCTCAAAATATGATCTAAAATATAGGCAAAAACATGATGTAAATGCAACGCATCAGAAACCCTAGACTTAAAAGTTTGCCTGTCCTCAAGCAATACCTTGATATGTATAAAGAATGTAAAGACAAGGAACACTCATTTGTTTTTGCCCCTAATAACATCCTTAGTCCACAAATTAAGCAATCAATCTTTCAGAACTTAAGTAATTTCAAGAAAAATCATAATAGAGATAAATTCTCAAGAGTTTACAATCCAAGAAAGATAAAATTCACAGTTCATGTCATATCATTCATTTTTCACGTACTAAGTATCAAATACTCTCAACTTAATAAATCCACATTACTCAATAGACAAAAATTTATTTCAAGAATCTTGGTGATGTTAAAGATAGAGATTTTTAGTGTAATTTGGTCTTTAACGGTTATATGCTCTTTCCTGTTAGCATCGTAACATTGTTTAAAGTATACCACAAAGTAGTATAATTTAACTCATAGTCTCAGTCATGAAAGTCAGCGGAGTTGTCCACTTAACCTACAGCTTTCTCTTTTTCTCCTTTTTTTATTAGACTTCAACTAATGTCTTAGGTACCACTGCCAATTTTTCGTAGTGCGAAGTAGAGGAGTATTTTCTCTCTTTCTTTCTTTTTTTTTTTTATATTTGTAGAAAGCCGGTCAGTTGTATGGTACTTAAATCGTTATCGATGCTTGATCGCAACAGATTTCAAGTATACCAACTCGTGTTATAATATAACTCATGACCTTAGATCACTCAACCAGAGGAGTTGGTGCAAATCTGAAGTTAAATATACATATCACCAAATTTCTATCCATAAAAGTCACTATTAAATCAAAGGAAGATAAATTAAACTTAAAGTACAAAGATCACTATGCACATGTTGTTTAAACATACAACAATTCCTATATAAATTTTATCAATACCAGAATCAATCTTACTCAACAATTTAAGTCTTCATTAAAACTAAAAAATTCTCTAAGTCATCAAATCAAATCCCCAAAATGCTTCCTAAGTTCAAGATCGAGGATAAAACAAATTTGATTATTCCTTAACAATCTTAAACATTCAAAATTCATATCTATAAAACTTTGAAGGACTAGCAAAACATGAAAAAGGATACCCTAGACTTAAATTGTTGCATATATATAAACACTTTAATCAATGAAGGATTTCAGAAAAATTTTGCAAGAGTTCCCTTTGTAATATTGGCGAAACCCTGTACAATTATATCAAAAGTGTAAAATATAACTCAGAAAATTCCAGAAAAATATACATTAGTTTACCATACTCACAAAGATTTGCTTCAAGATTTACAATTTCACTACATTATCCTCAATTCCCTTGTTCATCAACTTCTTTCTTCATGATAACTTTTCAAAGTTTCCTACAATCAAACTACTCATGATTAAAACTACAAATTAAAAAAAAAAACACATCCAAAATGCTAGCCCAAAATAAAAATAAACC
Organism: Costus lasius; assembly: GCA_027563935.2. NCBI lineage: Eukaryota > Viridiplantae > Streptophyta > Magnoliopsida > Zingiberales > Costaceae > Costus > Costus lasius. Next base: position 53,747,779 of record CM050454.1, on the reverse strand, counting down.
AAGATAAATCAAAAGAATAGAAATCAGGAACATGGGTTGCCTCCCAAGTAGCGCTTGTTTTAGGTCATTAGCTTGACCGTAGAAATGTTTTATGGGTATCCAAATGGATCAGAGAGAATCAAATGAACATCTTCTTCAACTTGTTCGTCTTCAAAACAATGCTTCAGTTGTTGCCCATTCACTTTGAAACTTTCTTGTCCTTCCTTTGCTATCTCTACTGCGCCATATGGGAATGCTTTCTGTACAATAAAAGGCCCTGACCAATGACTTCTTAATTTTCTTGGAAACAGTATGAGACGCGAATTATACAGTAAAACCTTGTCTCCTTCAAAAAATTATTTCCATGAAATTCGCTGATCGTGCCACCTATTAACTCGCTCTTTATATATTCAGGCGCTTTCGTAGGCAAAATTTCTGATTTCATCAAGTTCATTTTGTTGAAATTTTCTTCTCTCTTTAGCACTCTTTAGGTCATAATTTAGCTTCTTCAATGCCTAATAGGCCCTGTGCTCAAGCTCCACAGGTAAATGACAAGATTTGCCATAAACAATTTGGAATGGAGACATACCTAAAGGGGGTTTTGAAAGTTGTCCTATAGGCCCAAAGAGCATCATCCAACTTCAGCGCCCAATCCTTTCTCGCTCCTGACACTGTCTTTTCAAGTATCCACTTTATTTCATGATTTGAAACTTCAGCCTGTCCACTCGTCTGGGGATGGTACGGCGTAGCAATTTTATGGTGTACCCTATACCTCCTTAACAATGACTCAAGCTTATTTTCATTGAAATGAGAGCCTCCATCACTGAGCAGAACTCTGGGAACACCAAATATACAAAAAAATTACCTTTCTTAAACAGCCTAGCTACAACTCGTGAATCGTTAGTGGCTTCTGCAGATGCTTCAACCCATTTAGATACATAATCAACACAAAGAAGGATATATTTCTTTCCACATGAGGTGGGGAATAGACCCATAAAATCAATCCCCCATACGTCAAAGATTTCCACTTCTAAAATCTCGTGTTGAGGAAGTTCATCTTTTCTAGTGATATTACTGACTCGCTGGCATTTATCACAAGATTGGTAAATTTCCTAGCATCACAGAAAATCATTGGCCAATAGAATCCTGACTGGAAAATTTTGAATACTGTCTTTGATGCACTGGCGTGTCCTCCATAAGGAGAAGAATAACAATGATATATCACAGCATGGAACTCTTCCTCTAGCAAACACCTTCTAAACAAGCTATCTACGCATCGTCGATTCAAATATGGTTCATCCTAGTAGAAGTGTTTAACTTCTGACTCGAATTTCTTCTTCCCTTGAGATAGTTTACACTATCTGATTCAAATATGATTCAAATATGACTCCTCTACTTGGTACTGTGTAAAATTGACAGTGGTACCAAAGATAAGAGTTGAAGCCCAAATAAAAAGTATGTATTTATGTGGGTACATGTCATCCAATAAAAAAAGAATAAAAAAAAAGAAAAGAAATAGAAAAGGAAAAATTTTGTTTGGAAAAAGATTTTGGATATCATATTCCTATAAACAAAAGTATGATAGATTTAAACTGAAACAAAGGTGAATTCATGAGACTGAGATTCTTTTTATTATGCGAGTTGCGAAATTTTATTTGATAAAAGTTGTGAATCTTAAAGATTAAATTCAGAGGATGATGTATTTATCTGAAATTTTGTGCAAAACGTTGATGGAATATTTCATGAGTGATTATATTTTAGAAATTTATTTTTCATAAAAAGGCATATTTTCCATAGTAGAGTTCTTTATTCTATTTATTTGCTTGAGGACAAGCAAAGTTTGAGCCTTATGTGTTTGATGACACCGAAATTTATAGTAAATTTCATGCCATTTTATATATCTTTTTGTGTCAAACTCATACTACTTGGCTTATTTTTATGCCTTTTCATCAAGTATTGAAAAATCTACTTCTATTTTGGTTTTTGATAATTTTTAGGTAACAAATGCAGTATTTTTAGGAATTTTCAAGCAAAATCAAATGCATGGAAGAGTTGCCATCATCAAGAAGAGGATACATGACAAATTTCAAGCAAAATGGAGCCACGAACCAAAATACGGTAGGGCCGTAATCTATATTACGGTATCGTATTTTCATACACTACCGTAATACCAGAGCACTGCCGTAATTTGGGGAGTTTTTCACCAGAGAATTTTCCTGATTTTACGGCACTGCCGTAAACAATTACACGGTGCTGTATTTTGGAGCGCTTTCAAACCAGAGATATTCACTGAAATTATGGCACTGCCGTAAGCCATTTCACTAGCCGTAATTTCTAGACAATTCCGACTAGATATTCACTGAAATTATGGCACTGCCGTAATACATTTTATGGGCCGTAATTTTGACCTAGAACACACATAACCAAAATACGGCACTGTTGCAAAATAAAAACACAGCCATAATTTTTTCCTGGACACGCGAGTTTTTCGAGCCCAATTCTTGCGCATACCATATCTTGAGATCCAGAGATCCAAATTGAGATCTGAAAGAAGCTACGGACGCGTCTCGATGAGGAGAAGATAAAGGGACAAAAAGCGCTAATTTTGAGGATGAATTGAGGGAGAAATCGATAGAGAGGACCTTAGGGCTCGGCCTCGCGCCGAGTGGCAGGGAGGTCACCTCAGGCCACGATTTTTACACTGAAGCTTCATTTGGAGGAGGAGAGGACACCACAAAACTTTCAAACCCAAAGGATCTCAGATGGAGGAGAAATCAGCAAAGGAGCATCGCTGGCACTGTTCACCGAGGGTTTACAAGCAATTTACGGCTGTAATTTCTATTATAGCCATATTGTAACATTAATTCTCCCTCTTTCTTTGATTTATGATACTTTGATACTGATGAGGAACAATAATTCCTAGCCCAAGAATCACCCTAGGTATGTGGCTCAAATTCGGATATGGTAAGTGTAATAGAGGTAGAGTTGGATGAAAACACCTTAGGGCCCCTTCAAGGGAAGGGGCCGAAACCTTGTCTCTTCCAGTCGAAAGCTTTGTCAGAGGATTTCCCAGATGCTGGTGATGTCTCAGGGTGCTGCCCCATGTCAAGATTGATGGCAATGGAACAGTGACGCGATTCAGCAATGGAACAGTACTCGATGGTTGGATGGCAGAGAAGAACGATATGGGAACGCTGGGGAACGATTGTAGGAGGGATAGTAACCGAAGGGGAGCAAGCTCAACCCAAGAGGAGCAAGCTCAACTCTCACACAACGCAAACACAGGATTTTCCGATTCAAAATATTCAAGACTAGTGCAAAAAGTGAATAGAGCTAGCTTAAAACCCTCCCTCCCAACGTCTCTTTTGGAACGACCGTTGGCATTCTTCACTTGCTGGCAACTTCTCAGTTTGTTTGCTCTGATAGGCTGTTGTGGTCGGTTCTTATGTTGAGCTAGAAGTGGGTAACTTGCGCACGTTATCTTCATGCCTTCCATAGGCTGATCTTGATGGCTGATTTGGGTTTGGATTGAATGCGTCATGGGTCTCCCTGGGCTTGACTAAATAAGATGGATGAATTTGGGTTGAATGCTGGAAATGAACTCGAATTAACTTTGGGATAGTGTGTTTGAAATTGACACTTGAGCTGAGTCTGATCACGAGCCGGTTTGCCTTTTGTTGGTACTTCAAATTGGCTCTTCTCCATGGACTGACTTGAGCTGAGCTTTAATTATGCCAAGGTCACTTCTCGGTAGGGAGGTTAGGTGCAGCATGTGCAATATAGGTATGCATAAACGTAGGCTATGACAACCTATTACAACCACTACAAAATAAAACAAAGACTTCAAATAAAACCTAGGCTAATCCTACCTACAACATAAAACAACAAGTGCTAAAAATAAATATAGTTTGTAGCAACATTACAATCACATGAAATGCAAGAGGTTGACAAGTTCACAAAATTGGATAAAGTCCCAAAATAGTCAAGTTGCTTAGGTGTCCATCCCATATCGAATTGGGGCCTTCTTGAGCCTTGTTGATCTTCTTGGCAATGTCCCTACATCAGCTTTCTTGGGGCTGAGAGAACTCCCCTCTGGAGAGTTAAATGAGTAGTTCTCAAGTTCTGTGGGTAGTTGTGTGCGTGCCTCATCCTCCGATAACCATTCTTCTTGTCCATCCTCCCACTGAACGAGGTAATAGTTTTGAATTTCCCTATTGATGACACATGTTGTCCCTCACGTATATGTCCGGTCCTGTTGGTTGGAGCTGGTATCTCAATGTGGAGCGGTGCCTTGCGGGGTGTCAAATCTTCCACATTGATGGTACTGTGTATCCCAAGGGCCTGCGGTAAATCAAGCATGTAAGCATTATCATTCACCCTTTTTAATATCCGGAAAGGACCCATAGCTCTTGGTTGCAACTTTGTGTTAGCGCCATGTTGCCTTTCCTTCCTGTTGCGCAGCATCACTAAGTCACCTTCCTGCAGTTTTATGAAGCGACGATGTGGGTTAGCAGCTAATTCATATTTAAGCGTGTTCTTTGCAATGTGTTCCTTTACTTCATTATGTATCTTGACAATGTGCTGTGCAAATGAGAGAGCTGAATGGTTTTGCTTGAAGGGTGACGGTAAGGGTGCTAGATCAATCGGTTTGTGTGGCTGAAAACCAAAGTTGAGCTGAAAAGGACTAGCCCCCGTAGTTCGATTTACAGCGTTATTGAAAGCAAATTCAGCGGTGGGTAGTAACTTGTCCCAATTTCCTAGATGTGCTCCCACTAAACACCTCAAAATATTACCAAGAGATCGATTGACCACCTCGGTTTGACCATCCGATTGTGGGTGGTAAGCAGTAGAAAAATTCAGTTTAGTGCCCATTAATTTCCATAAAGTGATCCAGAAGTGTCCTACAAACTTAACATCTCTATCCGACACAATGGTTCGGGGTACCCCATGTAAACGCACTACATCCCTAAAGAAGAGTCTTGCCACATGAGAGGCATCCGTGGTCTTGGTACAGGGGATGAAGTGGGCCATTTTGGTGAAACGATCCACCACCACGAAGATAGAGTCATAGTGGGCGCTAGTGCGAGGAAGCCCAAGCACAAAGTCCATACTCACATCTTGAAAGTCCCCAAGAGGGGCGGTGAAACCCTAATAGGCGCATATGGAATTCAGCGGAAGGGGTTTCTAGGGATCGAATGCATCTTATATGGTCAACATTAAATCTTTTGTATGCAAGAAAGAAATCATACCGATGCCATTTCTAGATGGCGTCTTGGAAGCAGAAAGCGAAATGGCTTTCCTCCAGAGATGACGCACACAAGATGAGAAAGACTTTCTCCTTGTCGATCTTTGTGCTAGCAAAGCTCTCCAAGAGTCCCAATCCGTGAAGGGAGATGAGATGACCTGCTTGGCGAAAAACTTCTTCTACTCCTCGTCCGCCTTCACCACACGAGAATACTTGTGACGAGAGGAAGGGGCGAGAGCAAGAATAGGAGAGCGCAAGTGGCGACATGAGACGTGTGAACATGGCTTCTAAAAATAGTAAGCCACTTCTTCATGCGACCATGAACCTTTCCCAATCGCAAATTGTTCTCTATTTGAACCAAGCGCTCTTTAATGAGCCGGTTCAATTTTGGTTCGGTTTAAGAACCAAGCCAAGCAATCCAGTCTAGATCTAAATTAAACCCTAAGGCTCCAGATCTAACCGTTGATCTCTTGATGCTCTTGATCTCATCGATCTAGCATCCAATCTCTCAATCGAAGCTTACCGATCTCAAGCCCCAATCAATCAAACATGATCAGACCAGATCTCACTTACAATCAGAGATTAAATCCCTTTAAACTGAACTCAAACAATTCAGTCCACACGATCTGACTTAAGTAAGCCATATCATCAAATTGTGCGACCCTAAGGGTTTCCTTTAAATGTCGGTAACGATAACTCACGTTATCACGATCAGTGAGGGGTATCTAGCAACACATCACTGTCTCCCGATATAAAGGAAAGAGTCTTCCAAGACTACACCCAAAAACAGCACAAGTGTGAATCAACTTCACTAGGCATACATATGTCCTTTGCCACTGGATGTTCTTATTGGACAAGCGTGTCAAGCTTGTAACTCCAATATGATGAGCATGATTAGATCAGATGATCACTGTCACCTGGGTATGGCCATACACTTTCTCAATCATCTCATTGTTGGGGTATGCCCTTAAGGCTAATGTTTGAGGCCTTGGGATTGTAATAGTATCATGTAATAAACTGTTGTGTTTATAAAGGCATGGTTATTATTCAGGTTGTTACCTTGTCTGCTGTAATAAGTGTACTTCTGAATAATGTCTCAAAGCTGTTCAGCTAGGCTGACAGGCTATATGTCCTTAGTCGAGATATCTTGGTGAACATGAGACAGCCTTGATATGATTGAGACTAATATGTGTGCTAATCTTATAGGATGCTTCGAGCATGGAATAAGATGTAGACTCATGGGTACATTGGATGTACTGGACAGACCCTACTGGGATATTCCATTGCTTGTCACAATGTGAATGATCCTTGTAAGCACTAAGTGGCACATGTCCTCTGACTTGAGATCACTTGTGTTTCTAAATGATGATTGTCATTGTCTTGAGGTAGTTCAATATCATTTGAAACATAATGATTATAGACTATTTTGGATGGTGAGCTTGAATCAGGTTAGGGCACTAGTGATAGACAAAGGATTGCCGTCTCCTTGTTTAAGGAGTGTGATGTTCTAAAGGGCCCCCCTATATAAGATGATTGAGAAAGTGTATGGCCATACCCAGATGACTATGTTCATCTGATCTAATCATGCTCATCATGTTGGAGTTACAAGCTTGACATGCTTGTCCAATATGAACATCCAGTGGCAAAGGAAACATGTATGCCTTGTGAGTTTGATTCACACTTGTGCCATGGTTTGGGTGTAGTCTTGGAAGACTCTTTCCTTTATATCGGGAGACAGTGATGTGTTGCTAGATACCTCTCACTGATCGTGATAACGAAAGTTATCGTTACCGACATTTAAAGGAAACCCTTAGGGTCGCACAATTTGATGATATGGCTTACTCAAGTCAGATCGTATGGACTGAATTGTTTGGGTTCAGTTTAGAGGAGTTTAACCTCTGATTGTAAGTGAGATCTGGTCTGATCATGTTTGATTGATTAGGGCTCTAGATCGGTAAGCTTCGATCGAGAGAGTTGATGCTAGATCGATGAGATCAGAAGCATCAAAAGGATGAACGGTCAGATCTTAAACCTTGGGTTTATTTTGATTTGGACCAATGCTTGGGCTGATTTGATTTGGTTTATTGAACCAAAATCAATTGGATCGATTAAGCTTGAACCGGTTCACATGTGTGAACGCTTGGTTCAAAGCATAAGCGTTTTGTTTTGATCGGTTTCGAAAGCTCTCCTTCATGACATTCCATTTATGGAAAGTCATCATGGTGACTTGATGAAAAAACGCCAAAACGCTTTTTGCTTGAAGGCTTCTCACTTTGGCGAAGAAAGTGTGCTTGAGAGGGCATTATCGCCGAGAGTGGAGAGGTGGAATTCGGCCAAGCAAAGACTCCAAGGATTCTCCTTCAAACGATCAAGACCCCTTGAAGCTTTTGCTAGCACAAAGGCGTGAAGGGAGTAGCCAACTTCTTCTTGTGTGCGCACCATTTGGAGGGGATCTATTTTGCTCTCTTGCTTCCAAGCCGACCTCCATCTCTATGGCTATGGTATAGATCTAAACTCATTCAAGTTGATCATATGGTTTTTCATATGCGATCCTTGAGAAACCCTCTTTCCGCCATGTTTGCTAGAGGCGCATGTTCTAGGGTTTCCCCCCCCCCCCCATGAGTTAGGGGTTCTTTTCACTCATCCAGGGGGCCCCTTAAGAACATCACACTCCTTAAACAAGGAGACGGCAATCCTTTGTCTATCACTAGTGCCCTAACCTGACTCAAGTTCATTATCCAAGATAGTCTATAATCATTATGTTTCAAATGATATTGAACTACCTCAAAACAATGACAATCATCATTTAGAAACACAAGTGATCTCAAGTTAGAGGAAATGTGCCACTTGTCGCAATCAAGGAATATTCACATTGTGACAAACAATTGAATATCCTAATAGGGTCGGTCCAGTACATCCAATGTACCCATGAGTCTACATCTTATTCCATGCTCGAAGCATCCTATAAGATTAGAACACATATTAGTCTCAATCATATCAAGGCTGTCTCATGTTCACCAAGATATCTCGACTAAGGACTTTACTGCATGTCAGCCTAGCTGAACAGCTTTGAGACATTATTCAGAAGTACACTTATTACAGCAGACAAGGTAACAACCTGAATAACAACCATGCCTTTATAAACATAAGAGTTTATTACATGATACTGATACATTCCCAAGGCCTCAAACATTAGGCTTAAGGGCATACCCCAACAATCTCCCACTTGCACTTAATCTAATGGTTGAGAAATCTCAAACCCATGTTATTACAGTGCTTCTCATGCTTCTGCTACGCCAGAGGCTTGGTAAGCGGGTCTGCCAGATTGTCATCTGTATGAACCTTGCAGACTTTGATCTCGCCGCGATCTATGATCTCCCTGATCAAGTGAAACCGTCTCTGTATGTGCTTGGACTTCTGGTGCGACCGTGGTTCCTTTGCTTGTGCGATTGCTCCAGTGTTATCACAGAAGATAACCAAAGGATCTGCACTCGAAGGAACAACACCAAGTTCTCTCACGAACTTACGAATCCACACTGCCTCCTTGGATGCTTCCGAGGCTGCAACATACTCGGCTTCTGTTGTGGAATCAGCAACAGTTGACTGTTTGAAACTCTTCCATACCACTGCTCCTCCATTCAAGCTAAAAACATAGCCTGATTGCGATCGGAAATCATCCTGGTCAGACTGGAACGAAGCATCAGTATATCATTCAATACTGAGTTCTTCCTGACCACCATATATCAAGAACATATCTTTGGTCCTCCGCAGATATTTTAAGATGTTCTTGACTGCAATCCAGTGTGCCTGACCTGGATTACTTTGGAACCGACTGGTCACGCTTAACCCGTAAGCAACGTCTGGGCGAGTACACAACATCGCATACATAATGGATCCAATAGCCGAAGCATAAGGCGTATTGTCCATTTCATCTTTCTCAGTCTGTGTTTGTGGACACTGACTCTTCGAAAGATTCAGACCATGTCTGACTGGAAGATATCCTCGTTTAGAATTCTCTAAATGAAATCTCTCCAGGACTTTATCGATGTAAGTACTCTGGCACAACCCGAGAAGCCTCTTAGATCTATCCCTGTAGATCTTCACACCTAACACATAGGCTGCTTCTCCTAGATCTTTCATCTGGAAACATTTCTTTAACCATGCTTTAACAGCATGCATTTCAGGAATGTCATTTCCAATGATCAAGATATCATCGACGTAGAGGACTAGGAAAGTAATCACGCTCCCACTAAACCTCTTATATACACACGGGTCATCCTCGTTCTTGATGAAACCAAATTCAGTGACTGATTCATCAAAACGAATGTTCCAGCTTCTTGATGCCTGCTTAAGTCCATAAATAGACTTCTTTAACTTGCATATCTTATGACGATCTGATGGATCAGTGAAACCTTCTGGTTGTGTCATGTACACATCCTCATCCAGATTTCCATTCAGGAAAGCTGTTTTCACATCCATTTGCCAAATCTCATAATCATAATATGCAGCTATCGCGAAAAGAATCCAAATAGACTTAAACATAGCTACAGGTGAGAAAGTTTCATCATAATCTATCCCGTAGATTTGTTTGAAACCTTTCACAACTAGCCTGCCTTTATAGGTAACTACGTTACCATCCATGTCAATCTTCTTCTTGAAGATCCATTTACAGCCTATAGGGATTACTCCCGGAGGCGGATCAACCAAATCCCAGACTTGGTTATCTGACATGGAGTCCATCTCGGCGCGCATAGCTTCAAGCCATCTCGCTGACTCTGGTCCACTGACCGCATCCGCATAAGTGAGGGGTTCATCATTATCAATGATGTAGACTCCGTCATAGCGCTCAGGCTGTCGACGAATCCTTCCCGATCTTCGCGGTTCCCGTGATATTTGAGCCTCAGGTTGTTCAATATCCTGATCTACCGGCTCAGGCTCATCCAACTGTGCTTGATCACTTTGTCCTTCCTCTGGATTCTCATCCAGCTTTATTTCTCTCCCACTGGCCTCTTGCAGAAGAAACTCCTTCTCAAGAAATATGGCCGTCCGAGCAACAAATACCTTGTTCTCTTTGGGATCGAAGAAATAATAACCCTTAGTTTCCTTAGGGTAACCGACAAAGATACATTTGTCAGATCTGCTCTCTAGTTTCCCAGAGGCGAGCTTTTTGACATAAGCCTCGCAGCCCCAGATCCTGATAAATGTCAAGCTCGGCTGTTTCCCATACCATAATTCATATGGGGTCTTAGAAACGGCCTTGGATGGCACTCGGTTTAGTACTTTTGCAGCTGTTTCCAGTGCAAAACCCCAAAAGGAATATGGAAGAGTAGCCTGACTCATCATAGAACGAACCATATCAAGTAACGTTCTATTTCTCCTCTCGGACACACCATTCCATTGCGGTGTTCCTGGCGGAGTGAGCTGTGAGATAATCCCACACTCCTTTAAATAGTCAGTAAACGCATGACTTAGGTATTCTCCACCTCGATCTGAGCGAAGTGCCTTGATATTTCGGCCTAGCTGATTTTGTACTTCATTCTTGAACTCTTTGAACTTGTCAAAAGATTCACTTTTATGTCTCATTAAATAGACATACCCATATCTACTGAAATCATCAGTAAAGGTAATGAAGTACTGATAGCCACCTCTGGCATGTTTACTAAATGGCCCACACACATCACTGTGTATAAGGTCAAGTAAACCTGAAGCCCTTTGACCTTTGTGAAGAAAAGGTGACTTCGTCATTTTACCCATTAAACATGCCTTGCATGTATCAATCTCCTCATAGGAGAATGATCCCAGCAGTCCATGATCATGCAACCGCTTAATGCGTTTCTCGTTAATATGGCCTAAACGACTATGCCATAGCAAGGTGCTGTCATCAGCATTCTTGGCTTTCTTAATATCAATTTTCTGTATAGAACATTCCATGTCCAACATGTATAACCCATTGTTAATTGAACCAGTTGCATAAACAATATTATCATAAGATAAAACACACTTTGAAATATTGCATTCAAAGGAAAATCCTTTCCTGACAAGAGCAGGAATGGAGATAATATTCTTAGTAATGCTGGGAACAAAGTAACAATTGTCTAGTTCCAATACAATTCCAGATGGTAAAGAAATGAAATAGTCTCCTACAGCAACAGCAGCAACCCGTGCCCCGTTTCCAACGCGTAGGTCCACCTCATGCTGTCCCACCTGTCTTCTTCTCTTGAGTTCCTGCACATTTGAACAAATGTGAACTCCACATGCAGTGTCCAACACCCATGAAATAGAAGAAGAAGATATCATGACCTCAGTCACAAAAATACCTGAGCCAGAAGCGAAGCTTCCCCTCTTATCTCCTTGGAGCGCTTTACAGTCCTTTTTCCAGTGACCTAGCTGGCCACAATGGAAATACCTGTATTCCTTGGACCGCTTCACCTTCTGCTTCAGAGCCTTGCTGTAGCACTTGACAGGGGCTTTGCCCTTCTTCCCCTTCTTCTTGTTCCTGGAAGGAACCATTAAGACAGAGGTCGAAGGCTTTCCCTTCAGAGTCTCCTCAGTAGTGAGGAGCATATTCAGCAGCTCTGCCGGAGTACAATCGATTTTGTTCATATTAAAATTAATAATGAACGCGTCGAATGAAGGCGGGAGAGACTGCAGAATAATATCCACAGCAAGCTCCTGGTTGATGGTATGCCCCAGTTTCTCTAGAGCTTCCTTGTGCCCAATCATCTTGAGCACGTGAGCTCCTACTGGGCTCCCTTCAGCCAGTTTGCTCTGAAAGAAGAGCTTCGTCAAATTATAGCGTTCAGTCCTCGCCTGTGCAGCATACAGCATCTTGAGGTTTGCTATCATGTCTATAGCAGACATATCCTCATGCTGACGCTGCAGCGGTGGCGTCATAGACGCTAACATCAGGCAAGCGACATCAATGCTATCATTGACGTGCTTTTCATAGGCTTCCCGAACCGCCCTTGCGGCGTTCGGAGCGGGCTGAGGCGGTATTGTGGTCTCGAGGACATACAGTTTCCTCTCTGCCTTAAGAATAATCTTAAGGTGTCCAAACCAGTCAGAGAAGTTCGGCCCAGCAAACTTCTCCCTTTCCAGTAGGGATCGCACATTGAAGTTCATGGTGTTCGTTGCTGCAGGTATCTACAACAATGCAAGAACAGCAAGGTCAGTATCAATGTTAAGAATCAATCAGGACTTAAGAAAGATTCTTTTTCTCACTATTTTATCTGACTGAAAAATCCATTAAACAGTCCGAAAGAGTAAACACTCTTTTAGTGAGATGGGATCCAGATTTCATACTTGGTCTCCGCGTCCCGCTCAGGCGAGATAAGATGCACAGAGAGTACAAGCACTAATCTCTGGTAGGCTGTCCAAGCCAATCGCCAACCCGTGCGATTCCCCTTCATCTGGGCAATCCAGCAGACTGTGCCAACTGAGTTGGTACAACACAGTCTCTGATCCCACAGATGGCTGCCTCCATGTGCTACCATATGCGCCACATATGTAGCCTACATGGTCAAGCTGACCCGACCTACTCCCTGGACCACCATGTGCTATGCTGAGCAACGAGAAGGGATAAATCCCTACTCTGTAACACACAGGTGTAATCCCACACCGTCTGAAGATAGATGGACGTGCCCACTGAGTGGGTACAACACGGCTCCAACGATAATCAGAACAGTGAGGTTTCGCGTCAGAAGGCTTACGAGCTTGATATTTTAGCGTTGGATTTTAACGGTCTTTTATCTTCTTCATTATCATGCAATTCCTATGGTGATAGCAGAAGATAAACTAATCATGCAATTCTGATATTTAAACAATAAATAAAAGAAAGCATGAATCTTATGTGGTAAAAGCCCATAGCCCTAGTAAGACCTTAATTAACTTAAGTCTTCACTTGCTTTTCTTCATGGGGCTTTTGCTGCTCATCTGGCCCAAACCAGGGCCCAAGCGCCATTTGCAGGTCTGGTGCGCCCACCAGGAATATGCGCCAGGTCCTAGGGTCGAACCCTAGACCTCCCACCTGGTCAAGCCACTTGCTGCATGCGCCTCTGCCAAGTGTGCTCTGTGCTCTTGTCTAATTAAATTACAAATTTAACTATCTAGACAAGATTGACACGCAGGTCAATTACATTTTATAAATTAAACCAATGTGATGCGCAGATCACAATATAAAATTAATTTACAAAATTAACCAGGCACGCAGGCCCCAGCACAGCACACATTAAACTTGGGCAGCCCACATAAGATTAAATAAACATACACATGGCATCAATTAACATGTGACCCAATCATTAAAATAAAATTTTCGAAAAACCCCATGGGCATCAATTTTATTTTGCTTATGTGCCCTACAACCTTACAACGGTCCATTACTAGGGATCCACTCATCCAACCTAGTCAGATCCACTGCCCTTGCATGCACCAAGTCCTAACTGACTTGAGTCGACCATAAGGTCAACCATGCATGCGCCAGGGCTGAACGACCACAATGAGGTCTGGCAAGCGGGTGTGACCCCGGGCCTAACTCATGTGCGTTCATCGGTTGTCTCAATCAGACATCGCTACACGCCTGTCTGCAGTCGACCTGTAGCCACCACGTGCTTGCGCACAGGTGCTACCTGGTCAACCCATCAAGGCTGTCAGATGGTCTGATCAGACTTTTGGATCCAACCTAGGGGGTGACTTCAACCCTAATAACCCGTCTAAGGGTTTACTGCAAGGCCTTAGATCTAGAGTGTGTCGCGCATGTCAAGTAGTTTTGAAGAAAACATAAAGCATGCGCCAACAACATGCGCCAAGAAAACATTCATCAAGATTCGAATATGCAAACTTAACATGTAACTTTCGCATGTAGGTAAGATCTAAGCATATAATCGCAAACAAGGATCACAAAAGGTTAAGCAATCATAAAAAGATGCATAGAACCTATACTCTGATACCAATTGAAAGTCCCCAAGAGGGGCGGTGAAACCCTAATAGGCGCATATGGAATTCAGCGGAAGGGGTTTCTAGGGATCGAATGCATCTTATATGGTCAACATTAAATCTTTTGTATGCAAGAAAGAAATCATACCGATGCCATTTCTAGATGGCGTCTTGGAAGCAGAAAGCGAAATGGCTTTCCTCCAGAGATGACGCACACAAGATGAGAAAGACTTTCTCCTTGTCGATCTTTGTGCTAGCAAAGCTCTCCAAGAGTCCCAATCCGTGAAGGGAGATGAGATGACCTGCTTGGCGAAAAACTTCTTCTACTCCTCGTCCGCCTTCACCACACGAGAATACTTGTGACGAGAGGAAGGGGCGAGAGCAAGAATAGGAGAGCGCAAGTGGCGACATGAGACGTGTGAACATGGCTTCTAAAAATAGTAAGCCACTTCTTCATGCGACCATGAACCTTTCCCAATCGCAAATTGTTCTCTATTTGAACCAAGCGCTCTTTAATGAGCCGGTTCAATTTTGGTTCGGTTTAAGAACCAAGCCAAGCAATCCAGTCTAGATCTAAATTAAACCCTAAGGCTCCAGATCTAACCGTTGATCTCTTGATGCTCTTGATCTCATCGATCTAGCATCCAATCTCTCAATCGAAGCTTACCGATCTCAAGCCCCAATCAATCAAACATGATCAGACCAGATCTCACTTACAATCAGAGATTAAATCCCTTTAAACTGAACTCAAACAATTCAGTCTACACGATCTGACTTAAGTAAGCCATATCATCAAATTGTGCGACCCTAAGGGTTTCCTTTAAATGTCGGTAACGATAACTCACGTTATCACGATCAGTGAGGGGTATCTAGCAACACATCACTGTCTCCCGATATAAAGGAAAGAGTCTTCCAAGACTACACCCAAAAACAGCACAAGTGTGAATCAACTTCACTAGGCATACATATGTCCTTTGCCACTGGATGTTCTTATTGGACAAGCGTGTCAAGCTTGTAACTCCAATATGATGAGCATGATTAGATCAGATGATCACTGTCACCTGGGTATGGCCATACACTTTCTCAATCATCTCATCCAGGGGGCCCCTTAAGAACATCACACTCCTTAAACAAGGAGACGGCAATCCTTTGTCTATCACTAGTGCCCTAACCTGACTCAAGTTCATTATCCAAGATAGTCTATAATCATTATGTTTCAAATGATATTGAACTACCTCAAAACAATGACAATCATCATTTAGAAACACAAGTGATCTCAAGTCAGAGGAAATGTGCCACTTGTCGCAATCAAGGAATATTCACATTGTGACAAACAATTGAATATCCTAATAGGGTCTGTCCAGTACATCCAATGTACCCATGAGTCTACATCTTATTCCATGCTCGAAGCATCCTATAAGATTAGAACACATATTAGTCTCAATCATATCAAGGCTGTCTCATGTTCACCAAGATATCTCGACTAAGGACTTTACTGCATGTCAGCCTAGCTGAACAGCTTTGAGACATTATTCAGAAGTACACTTATTACAGCAGACAAGGTAACAACCTGAATAACAACCATGCCTTTATAAACATAAGAGTTTATTACATGATACTGATACATTCCCAAGGCCTCAAACATTAGGCTTAAGGGCATACCCCAACACATCTTGCCAAGGCCCCTCGGGTATGGGTAAAGACATGTACAACCCAGTATTATGCTTCCTTGTTTTGGAAATTTGACACATTTGACAATGCCCTATGATTTTGGTCACATCTTTAAGCATGGTGGGCCAATAGAACCTCTCTTCCACTAAAGTTAGGGTCTTATCTCTTCCATGGTGTCCGGCTGTGCCACCCCCATGTAGTTCCCAAGCTAAGAAGTCTCTTAATGAAGAACGTGGAATGCACAGCTTCCCCCTTTTAAAAAGATACCCCTCCCTAATTTCGAAGTCAGGACTACTTGGGATGCTAGTTGTGAGATCCTTGAAAATATTCCCAAAATCTGGACACTCTTTGTACTCATCTTTGACCCTCTAAGACCCTATGACCGATACCTGAAGAGTATTCCACAAAAGCAGTTTTCGGCTTAGGGCATCAGCTACCTTATTTTGAGTCCCAGCCTTGTGTTTCAAGACAAAAGTGTATTGTTGTAAGAACTCAACCCACTTAGCATGTCTAGGGTTCAGTTTGACTTGACTGCTTAAATAAATGAGAGGTTGATGATCGCTATTAAGAATGAACTCCTTGTGTATAAGATAATGTCTCCCATGTTTAAGGGCTTGCACAATAGCATAAAACTCTTTGTCATACGTGGAATACTTTTGCCGAGTTTCATTTAGTTTCTCACTATAAAACGCAATCGGATGCCCCACTTGACTAAGTGTTCCCTCAATTCCCACACCCGAGGCATCGCAATCCACAATAAACACCTTATTGAAATCGGGTAACCTTAAGACTGGTGTGGTAATGATTTTCTGCTTCAGCTCTTGGAAAGCCCTTTCGGTAGAGGGCGTCCATTCAAAGCTTCCCTTGTGCAAACAACTAGTTATGGGTGCCACTAGAGTGCTAAAACCGTGTATGAACCTTCTATAAAATGTAGCTAGGCCATGGAAACTCCTAGCTTCGGTGATAGAGGTTGGGGTGGGCCAACTAGCAATAGCATCAACCTTTGAGGGATCGGCCTTCAACCCTTGATCATTGATAATGAAACCAAGGAATTCAACTTCTTGGACTAAGAAGACACATTTCTTTAAGTTCAGTAGTAAATGTTCTTCTTTCAACAAATTAAGAGCGGTCCGTAGGTGAGCTAGGTGTTCTTGCTCAGTTTTACTAAAAATCATAATATCATCAAAGTATACCACAAGAAACTTCCCAATATATGGCTTTAAGACCTGGTGCATCAATCTCATAAAAGTAGAAGGGGCATTGGTTAACCCAAATGGCATAACCATCCATTCATATAGACCATCTTGTGTCTTAAATGCTGTCTTCCATTCATCCCCTTCCTAATCCTAACCTGATGGTACCCGCTATGGAGATCCACCTTGGAAAACCAAGTGGAGCCCACAATCATATCAAGGAGGTCATCCAGTCTAGGGATAGGGAAACAGTACTTAACGGTTATCTTATTAATGGCCCTGCAATCGATGCACATTCTCCACGTACCATCTTTCTTTGGTTACAGCAAGGTTGGAACTACGCATGGACTAAGGCTTTCTCTAATCAACCCTTTGGTAAATAGCTCATCTACTTGTCTCCTTAGTTCGGCATGCTCTAGTGGACTCATACGGTAATGGGGTAAATGGGGTAGAGTGGCACCCGGTATGAGGTCTATGGCATGCTGGACTTCCCTTTCAGGAGGTAACTCATTGGGTAGCTCTTCTGGGGTAATGATGGGGTAGTCCTGGAGCAATTTAGTTATGATAGGAGAGTGCTTGGTTTCGGTCCCTAGGCTCACTTGTTGCACCAAAAGAGTATAGAGGAGGCCGGTTTCCTTGATATCTTCCATAAAAGCTTGAGGCCTCAACAGGGTGATAGACTTCTTAGGTTCAACAGCTTTTTCCTTTCTTATGTGATGTCCTAAGCTCCCTAGGCAGGCTCAGTATGAGGGTGATCTTGTCCCTACCCACGGTAAACTCATAAGTATTGCTCCTCCCACAATGGATGACATCTATATCATACAACCATGGACGCCCAAGGAGCACATCAGCAATGTCCATATCCGTGATATCACACCACACACTTCCTTGATGATTAGCTAGCTTAAGGGGAACTTCACACCGATAGGCCACTGGTATGCTAGTTTTATCAACCCATGATATGTTGTACGACTTAGGATGCTTTTCTTGAGCCAATCCAAACCTCTCGACAGCTTGCTTGGAGATCACATTCAAGCTACTACCACTATCTACCACAATTTTATAGACTTTTCCATTGCACTTGGTATAGGTGTAAAATAGGCTAGTGCGTCTCCAATCTTCAGTAGGCACTTCTTTGATATAGTTGCACCTAACTACCATGGTAAGCTGGGGAGGTTCCTCTTCACTATTATATTCGGGATGATGTTCAAACTCGTTTATAACAGGGCTCTCATTTCCTTCCTCCTCCACTATTTCTTCCATCAATAAGGTCTTCTTGGGGCAGTTCCTAGAGAGGTGACCGGGTTGAAAGCAATTATAACAGGTTACCTTAGTGGTTTGGGTAGACATTCTTATATCTCTCTGGTTACCCTCTATAGTTGGTGCTTTTGGTGATATATTGGGAGCATGCAGCTTGTTGCTAGAGGTCATGGTACTAGGCTTTGATGTGGTAATTCTAGGTTGTTGTTGCAAATCATACTCGATGTCCATAGCCAATTGATAAGCATCGGCTAGGGTCTCACACCTATGATGGATAAATGCCTTCTTGACCTCATTCCTAAGCCCTCCTTTATACCAGTTTAGAGATAACCAGGGCTCCTCATTCAAGTCACACCTAAGTAATATATCTTCAAATTTCCTATTATACTCAGTGACCGAGTCATTACCTTGGATAAGTCTAGTGAGCTGGTCATATAGTTTCTGCCTATAATGTGGAGACACATGTTGGTGTATATGCCCTGAAGACCAATGTATGGACATGGTCAGGCATTGTTTGAATGTACTGTTGGGGTATGCCCTTAAGGCTAATGTTTGAGGCCTTTGGGATGATTTCAGTATCATGTATAAACTATGTATAAGTTTATAAAGGCAATGGTTGTTATTCAGGTTGTTA
The DNA here is from genome assembly GCA_027563935.2 of Costus lasius. Classification (NCBI taxonomy): domain Eukaryota; kingdom Viridiplantae; phylum Streptophyta; class Magnoliopsida; order Zingiberales; family Costaceae; genus Costus; species Costus lasius. The sequence continues at coordinate 53,728,866 of CM050454.1, read as the reverse complement.
CATTATCTGCTGCTGTTATGTATACTTCTGAATAATGTCTCAATGGTGTTCAGCATGGCTGACATTAGCATTGTCCTTAGTCGAGATATCTTGGTGAACATGAGACAGCCTTGATATGATTGAGACTAATATGTGTTCCAATCTTATAGGGTGCTTCGAGCATGGAATAAGATGTAGACACATAGGTGCATTGGATGTACTGGACAGACTAATATGTGTTTCACTTCTGGCTCAGGTATTTACGTGACTGAAGTCATGGTAGCTTCTTCTATTTCATGGGTGTTGGACACTGCATGTGGAGTTCACATTTGTTCAAATGTACAGGAACTCAAGAGAAGAAGACAGGTGGGACAGCATGAGGTGGACCTACGAGTTGGAAACGGGGCACGGGTTGCTGCTGTTGCTGTAGGACAATATAACATCTCTTTACCATCTGGTTTTGTATTAGAACTTGACAATTGTTATTTTGTACCGAGCATAACTAAGAATATTATCTCTATTCCTGCTCTTGTCAGGAAAGGATTTTCTTTTGAATGCAAAACTTTAAAGTGTTGTATTTCATTTGATAATATTGTTTATGCTACTGGCTCAATTAACAATGGGTTATACATGTTGGACATGGAATGTTCTGTACAACAAATTGATAATAAGAAAGCCAAGTATGCTGATGACAGCACCATGCTATGGCATAGTCGTTTAGGCCATATTAACAAGAAGCGCATTAAGCGGTTGCATGACCATGGACTGCTGGGATCATTCTCCTATGAGGAGCTTGATACATGCAAAGCTTGTTTAATGGGCAAAATGACGAAGACTCCTTTTTCTAATAAAGGTCAAAGGGCTTCAGGTTTACTTGACCTTATTCACAGCGATGTGTGTGGGCCATTTAGTAAACATGCCAGAGGTGGCTATTCATACTTCATTACTTTTACTGATGATTTCAGTAGATATGGTTATGTCTATCTAATGAGACATAAGAGTGAATCTTTTGACAAGTTCAAAGAGTTCAAAAATGAAGTACAGAATCAGCTAGGCCGGAATATCAAGGCACTTCGATCCGATCGAGATGGAGAATACTTGAGTCGAGAGTTTACTGACTATCTGAAGGAGTGTGGGATTATCTCACAGCTCACTCCGCCAGGAACACCGCAATGGAATGGTGTGTCCGAGAGGAGAAATAGAACCTTATTGGATATGGTTCATTCGATGATGAGTCAGGCTACTCTACCTTAATCCTTTTGGGGATTTACACTGGAAACAGCTGCAAAGGTACTAAACCGAGTGCCATCCAAGGCCGTTTCAAAGACTCCATATGAGTTATGGTATGGGAAACAGCCAAGCTTTACATTTATCAAAATCTGGGGTTGCGAGGCTTATGTCAAAAAGCTCGCCTCTGGGAAACTAGAGAGCAGATCTTATAAATGTATCTTTGTCGGTTACCCTAAAGAAACTAAGGGTTATTATTTCTACGATCCCAAAGAGAACAAAATATTTGTTGCTCGAACGGCTATTTTTCTTGAGAAGGAATTTCTTCTGCAAGAAGCCAGTGGGAGAGAAATAAAACTGGATGAAAGTCCAGAAGAGGGACAAAGTAGTCAAGCTCAGTTGGATGAGCCTGAGCAAATAGAACAGGTTGATGTTCAACCTGAGGCTCAGATATCACGGGAACCGCGTAGATCGGGAAGGATTCGTCGACAGCCTGAGCGCTATGACGGAGTCTACATCATTAATGATGAACCCCTCACCTATGCGGATGCGGTCAGTGGACCGGAATCAGCAAGATGGCTTGAAGCTATGCGAGCCGAGATGGACTCCATGTCAGATAACCAAGTCTGGGATTTGGTTGATCCGCCTCCGGGAGTAATCCCTATAGGCTGTAAATGGATCTTCAAGAAGAAGATTGATATGGATGGTAACGTAGTTACCTATAAGGGCAGGCTAGTTGCGAAAGGTTTCAAACAAATCTACGGGATAGATTATGATGAAACATTCTCTCCTGTAGCCATGTTTAAGTCCATTCGGATTATTCTCGCGATAGCTGCATATTATGATTATGAGATCTGGCAAATGGATGTGAAGACCGCTTTCCTTAATGGAAAACTGGAAGAGGATGTGTATATGGCACAACCTGAAGGTTTCATCAATCCATCAGATCGTCATAAAATATGCAAATTAAAGAAGTCTATTTATGGACTAAAACAAGCATCGAGAAGCTGGAATATTCGTTTTGATGAATCAGTTTGTGAATTTGGTTTCATCAAAAATGAAGATGACCCATGTGTATATAAGAGGTTTAGTGGGAGCGTGATTACATTCCTAGTCCTCTACGTCGATGATATCTTGATCATTGGAAACGATATTCCTGAACTGCATGCGGTCAAAGCATGGTTAAGAAAATGTTTCCAGATGAAAGATTTAGGAGAAGCAGCCTATGTATTAGGTGTGCAGATCTATAGAGATAGATCTAATAGGCTTCTCGGGCTGTGCCAGAGTACTTACATCGATAAAGTCCTGGAGAGATTCCATTTAGAAAATTCTAAAAGAGGATATCTTCCAGTCAGACATGATCTGAATCTTTCTAAGAGCCAGTGTCCTCAAACACAGTCCGAGAAAGATGAAATGGACAATACGCCTTATGCTTCGGCTATTGGATCCATTATGTATGCGATGTTGTGTACTCGCCCAGACGTCGCTTACGGGTTAAGCGTGACCAGTCGATTCCAAAGTAATCCAGGGAAGGCACACTGGATTGCAGTCAAGAACATTTTGAAATATCTTCGGAGGACCAAAGATATGTTCTTGATTTATGGAGGTCAGGAAGAACTCAGTATTGAAGGATATACTGACGCTTCATTCCAATCTGACCAAGATGATTTCCGATCGCAATCAGGCTATGTTTTTAGCTTGAATGGAGGAGCAGTGGTGTGGAAGAGTTTCAAACAATCAATTGTTGCTGATTCCACAACAGAAGACGAGTATGTTGCAGCCTCGGAAGCATCCAAGGAGGCAGTGTGGATTCGTAAGTTCGTTCAGGAACTTGGTGTTGTTCCTTCGAGTGATGATCCATTGGTTATCTTCTGTGATAACACTGGAGCAATAGCACAAGCAAAGGAACCACGGTCACACCAGAAGTCCAAGCACATACAGAGAAGGTTTCATTTGATCCGTGAGATCATAGATCGTGGAGAGATCAAGATCTGCAAGGTTCATACAGATGACAATCTAGCTGACCCGCTTACTAAGCCTCTGGCGCACCAGAAGCATGAGAAGCACTGTAATAATATGGGTTTGAGATTTCTCAACCATTAGATTAAGTGCAAGTGGGAGATTGTTGGGGTATGCCCTTAAGGCTAATGTTTGAGGCCTTTGGGATGATTTCAGTATCATGTATAAACTATGTATAAGTTTATAAAGGCAATGGTTGTTATTCAGGTTGTTACATTATCTGCTGCTGTTATGTATACTTCTGAATAATGTCTCAATGGTGTTCAGCTTGGCTGACATTAGCATTGTCCTTAGTCAAGATATCTTGGTGAACATGAGACAGCCTTGATATGATTGAGACTAATATGTGTTCCAATCTTATAGGGTGCTTCGAGTATGGAATAAGATGTAGACACATAGGTGCATTGGATGTACTGGACAGACCCTACTTAGGATATTCAATTGTTTGTCACAATGTGAATAATCCTTATATGCAAGCAAGTGGCATATTTCCTCTGACTTGAGATCGCTTGTGTTTCTAAATGATGATTGGCATTGTCTTGAGGTAATTCAATATCATTTGAAATATAATGGTTATAGATTATCTTGGATAATGAGCATGAGTCATGTTAGGACACTAGTGATAGATATAGGATTGCCTCTCCTTGTTGGAGTGTGATGTTCTAAAGGGGCCCCCTGGATGAGATGATTGAGAAAGTGTATGGCCATACCCAGATGACTATGTTCATCTGATCTAATCATTTTCGTCATATTGGAATTACAGGCTTGACACGCTTGTCCAATGAGAACATCCAGTGGCAAAGGAAACATGTATGTCAAGTGAATTGGATTCACACTTGTGCTATGGTTTGGGTGTAGTCTTGGAAGACTCTTTCCTTCATATCGGGAGACAGTGATGTGTTGCTAGATACCCCTCTCTAATCGTGATAACGTAAGTTATCGTTACCGACATTGAAGGAAACCCTTAGGGTCGCACAATTTGATGATATGGCTTACTTATGTCAGATCGTGTGGACTGAATGGTTTTGGTTCAGTTTAAAGGAGTTTAAACTCTGATTGGAAGTGAGATCTGGTCTGATCATGTTTGATTGATTAGGGCTTGAGATCGGTAAGCTTCGTTCGGGAGAATTGATGCTTGATCGATGAGATCAAGAGCATCAAGAGATGTGTGGTTAGATCTTGAGCCATCTGGTTCATATGAGATCTAGACCATGGCTTGGTTTGATTTGGTCTTTGAACCAAATGCAATAGAACCGGTTCACATAAGTGAACGCATGGTTCAAAGTGAGAAGACGTTTTGGTTGGTTCGAAAACATGGGCGCATGGCTTGATGACTTTCTATTTTTGGAAGCCATAAGCGTTCCCACGTTGGATAACGCCTCAACGCCTCCCTCTCTCTCGAATGAATGCTTCTCCTCTCGTGTGTGTGTCGAGGCTCCACGAAAGAGAAGAGGTAGAGAGTTTTCGCTTAGCCAAGAAGAAGAACATCTCATCTTCTCCTACACGTTGAAGGACACCTTGGAACTTTGCTAGCACAAAGAAGAAAAGGGGGTAGCCATCGTCACCTTGTGTGCGACTACTTTGGAGGAGAGCCGCTCGCCCTCTATATTCTTCCAAGTCGCCATCCAAATAATGGCCATGGTAACATCCTATCTTCTCATTGTAAGAACTAATAGTTGATCATATGTTCATGCCATGCGATCTTCATGAAACCCTTGTTTTCGCCCATGAAAAATTTTATATGCGCCTGAATTAGGGTTTCGCCCCCCCTTTCATGTACTTTGATAGAACTATTACTCTTTATATAGGCATGGTCGTTATTGTGCAGACTTCTCTACCTGCGTTGAATTATTCAATTGCATAAATAATGTCCCAGGAGTTTGGATTGGATCCATTCTCATAAGCTATCCCCAAACAAGGTACCATAGCAGATATGGGATAGCTTTGGTACATGTGAGACTGGTGTATGGGCTGGTTAAGTGCGGGGCACAGTAACGCAGGCATACAAGTGCATTGGATGCACTGGAGTGATCCACCGTGAGGATTGACTTGTCTAGTCAACAAGTCAATCTCACATGCAAGAGGTTTGCATTGATCCTTAGACTTGAGGTATTCATGTCTAGATTTGATGAGGGGTATGCTTTGATACAGTCTTACGTCTCTCCGTAATTGGGAGACCAAAACGACTAACATTGGGCATGTCATAAGTCATGTAGAGACATGGATGACCAATAGTAGGATTTGCCCCTTCCTTATTGGAAGCATAATATCCACTCGGGGCCCCCCACCTTATTGGTGCATGACAGGAATGTGTGGCCATACTTGTTGAGTCATGACCAATGCATTGGATTAATAAACTTGAGACTAATCCAATGGCAGGATATCAGTTTAGGCAAAGGGATCTATAATGCAATGGGAATCCTCGTTGCTTGTTAGGAGTTGTTGCCATAATGACTTAAGTCCTATGACATGGGTAGTAGTGATGTGTTGCTAGATACCCCTCACTACTTATGATGTTTACATCATTGCCATCGTCATATGGATCCTACGGGGTCACACGCAATTGACTCTTGACGTTGCTTTAATCAGAAGCCTTATGATCAAGTTATTGGATAAACTTGGATCAATTTGGAAGATTTCATCAGCGCCAATGGGCCTGATGAGTTGGAAGAAAGTTATTGGAGCCAAACTTCATTTTTTGGCAGGTTGACCCGAAATTGACCAAGATTGGTCACATTTGGATTAGGGTTGCATTGAGTTGGATCCAATGGCTTAATCAATCCATGCCATGAAGTTTGGGCTAGCTCATTATCCAATGAGGCCCAATAACTAGTTGTCAAGAAGAGGTATAAGCAAATAAGGGTATAATGGGGAAGAGTTTCACCCCATTGGCGCCAAGGGCATAATGGGGTGAAGTGGGCGCATGTTGCTTCATAAGGAAGCATTAGGCGCCTTCCCCTTTGTTCCTTGGATGGAAACCTTGCCTCTATGGCAAGGGTTGGGGCTGAAATGGCTTGAAAACTCTTTTGGAAAGAGCTTGGGCGCATATGACAAGTAGGGTGAGATTTATGGTAAAGTCTTGGAGATTTTCCTTACCTCATAAACCCTACATGCACCCAAACCCTTACCCTAGCCAAATACCTCTTGCTTGTTGCGCCTAGCCCTTCTTCCTTGGATGGAATGCATGCCTCTAAGGCATATCATGGGCTGATATATTGCTTGGGGCGCAAGACAAGGTCTTGGCGCATAAGGAAGGGTTGAATGGGTTTAAGGAAATGTCTTGGAGACTTTCCTTGTCGCAAACCTTTTCATCCTGGCCATACACTTGGCATGATCCTAGCCCTTGCCCTAGCCGCCTCTTGTCCTATTTATAGGACCCCTTACCGCCCCTTCTAAAGTTCGACTCCTAGGAGGTGTGAGGACACATAGAGAGGCATGAGCAAGGGCAAAAGGTGACAACAAAAGCATTGGCGCAACCTTCTTCCAAGTGGCCGAAAGATCTGCTCTTCTTCTTCTCCTCTTCTTGGCGAAAAGAGAAATTGGGCTTGGTGGCTTCTCCTTCTATTGCGGCAAGCTCTCTCCCTCTCATTGCCATTGGCGCATCTTGCTTGAAGGTGGTGCTAGCAAAGAAGAAGAGGGAAGTTCTTGGCGGCATTTTCCCTATCCCCTCCTTGGCGCAAGTTCTGTTGAAGGTGGCGCAAGTGAGGTGAAGGCTTGATTCTCTTCCCGAGGCTAGCACCAATCGTGGAAGGGAGCAACGATCAAGGAGTCGACGCGTGGATACTTGTAGAGGGCGAGCACTTGATTGTCTTCAACATGGCTTCAGCATCTAGACAAGCAAAAGAGGTACATCTCTAACACATCCTTGTGTCTTCTCTCTCGCATGGATCCTTGGGACCGGAATATGTTTCGGGTGTAATGATTCTTCTGCTGCGTCCTGGGACTGCAAAAATTTTAAATTACACCCGGTATTCTCTAAAAGTGGTATCAGAGCTACTTGCAAGAAACACAAGGTGTATGTTTGCTTGTATGAAAATTTTTGGAAAATTTTTCTTCTATCCATGCGTGTTTCACGTAGAAAGCGTTTTCATCCAAGACCTCTCTTCTCATCTTTGTGGCCGAAACTTGGATTTTGTTTATGATTGATTTAAGACCAAAGGCGCACGTGGTTTTGTCAAGTAGGACGGGCATTGTGTCTTCGGACTGGCCGGGTCTCTTGATCTGACAAAACTGCCAGCCGATAGGGTCTATGAAACCATCATGGAACTTGATCTAAATTTGGCATAAATTTGGTTAAGAGACTGCTTTGGATGATGTTGGCGCATAAGGTGCTAAAATTTGATTTTTCTGGATTTTCAAATTTTACATGCGCCACTTGATTGGGTTGATATGGTCATAGCGAGTGCCCTCCTATGTTGTGATGTGGAAGCATGTTTCCACTTGTGATGAATGCTTGTAAAATCTCTTTCCACCTGCATGTGGTTCTCTCCCTATCTTGTTGTAAAGAATTTTTCATCTTGTTTAGAATAGATTTATAATTATATGATAGGTTAAGGCTTCATCTTGACAACAAGGAGTCTTCTTCAATCAGAGTCAGAAGTGGCGCTAGCTTTGAAAGCGTGGTGATGGACTTGCGGCTGAAGGAAGGACACATGCTTTCGGCTTCTGGCATGGGCTGGTCTGCTTTAGGGACTCGCAACGCTTGGATGCACGATAACATATCACATGGCTCGTGACAAGTTATGTGTATGAAAAGGGCTATGACCATATCGACCAAACTAGCATGCCAGTGATGGTTTATTATTTTGTCCATAGCATGCTTGTGATATTTTTCCTTGCTGCCATAACCATAGGAAAACTGCATGCTAGAAAAGAATAAAATAAACATAAAAACTCTCATTGAAATATCAAGTCAATAGCCTTCTAACGTGTAGCCCTCATCAAACTATCGATCGATGGTGTTGTGAACTGTTTCCCACCCTCATGGGACACACCCACTTATCTTTAGAAGGTGTGAGGTGACAAAGATTTCCCCAGTCCAGTTTTAACCTGGGCGTGCCTTCGCAAGGAATTCGTTGGCCCTGGGTGTTGGTGTATATGCCCTAAAGACCAATGTATGGACATAGTCAGGCATTGTTTGAATGTACTTTGATAGAACTTTTACTCTTTATATAGGCATGGTCGTTATTATGCAGACTTCTCTACCTGCGTTGATCTATTGAGTTGCAAAAATAATGTCCCAGGAGTTTGGATTGGATCCACTCTCACAAGCTATCCCCAGATAAGGTACCATAGTAGATATGGGACAGCTTAGTACATGAGAGACTGGTGTATGGGCTGGTTAAGTGCGGGGCACAGTAACGCAGGCATACAGGTGCATTGGATGCACTGGAGTGATCCACCGTGAGGATTGACTTGTCTAGTCAACAAGTCAATCTCACATGCAAGAGGTTTGCATTGATCCTTAGACTTGAGGTATTCATGTCTAGATTTGATGATGGGTATGCTTTGATACAGTCTTACGTCTCTCCGAAATTGGGAGACCAAAACGACTGACATTGGGCATGTCATAAGTCATGTAGAGACATGAATGACCAATAGTAGGATTTGCCCCTTCCTTATTGGAAGCATAATATCCACTCGAGGCGCCCCACCTTATTGGTGCATGACAGGAATGTGTGGCCACACTTGTTGAGTCATGACCAATGCATTGGATTAATAAACTTGAGACTAATCCAATGGTAGGATATCAATTTAGGAAAAGGGATCTATAATGCAATGGTAATCCTCGTTGCTTGTTAGGAGTTGTTGCCATAATGACTTAAGTCCTATGACATGGGTAGTAGTGATGTGTTGCTAAATACCCCTCACTACTTATGATGTTTACATCATTGCCATCGTCATATGGATCCTGCGGGGTCACACGCAATAGACTCTTGACGTTGCTTTAATCAGAAGCCTTATGATCAAGTTATTGGATAACTTGGATCAATTTGGAAGATTTCATCAGCACCAATGGGCCTAATGAGTTGGAAGAAAGTTATTGGAGCCAAACTTCATTTTTGGCAGTTTGACCCAAAATTGACCTAGATTGCTCACATTTGGATTAGGGTTGCATTGGATTGGATCCAATGGCTTAATCAACCCATACCATGAAGTTTGGGCTAGCTCATTATCCAATGAGGCCCAATAATAAGTTGTCATGAAGGGATTAAATGCTAAAAGGGCATAATGGGAAGAAATCTCACCCCATTGGCGCCTAAGGGCATAACGGGGTGAGGGAGGCGCTTTTGCTTCATTATGGAATGTATGCCTTTAAGGCATCTCTTGGGCTGATATGGTTATAGGGCAAATAAGGATAGGTTGAATGAGGTTTATGGAAAAGTCTTGGAGACTTTCCTTGCCACAAACCTCCTTCATCCTAGCCGCCCACTTGGCATGATCTTAGCCCTCCCTAAACTGCCTCTTGCCCTTATAAATAAGACCCTAGTCGCCCCCTCTAAAGAGGTTAACTCCTTGGAGGCGTGAAGACAAAAAGAGAGGCATGAGCAAGGGCAAAGGGTGACAACTTAAAGGTGGCGCAATCCTTCTTCCTCCTTGAAGCCGCAAGACTTCTTCTCCTTCTTCACCTCTTGACATAACTTGGAGAAGGGCTTGGTGGCGACATCTCTTGGAGAGAATTGGAAGTTTAGGGTGGCAACAATTTGAGAGCTTGGAGCTCTCCTTCTTCATCAAGGAGCGCAATCTCCATCCTTGGAGCCGAAAGTTCTTCCTCTTCCTCTCTTCTTTGGTCCAAGGATTCTTTGTGCTTGGTGGCGTCTTCTTGCCACGAGCCCTCATCGTTCCTTGGCCATAGGCGCACCTTGGAGGTGGCGCAAGCAAAGAAGAAGAGGGAAGTCCTTGGCGGCATCTTCCCTACCCCTCCTTGGCGCAAGTTCTCTTGAAGGTGGCGCAAGTGAGGTGAAGGCTTGATTCTTTTCCCGAGGCTAGCACCAAGCGTGGAAGGGAGCAACGATCAAGGAGTCGACGCATGGATACTTGTAGAGGGCGAGCATTTGATCGTCTTCAACATGGCTTCGACAACTAGACAAGCAAAAGAGGTACATCTCTAACACATCCTTGTGTCTTCTCTCTCGCATGGATCCTTGGGACCGGAATATGTTTCGGGTGTAATGATACTTCCGCTGCGTCCTGGGACTGCAAAAATTTTAAATTACACCCGGTATTCCCAAACACTGGGCATAACGGTTAGGACCAGACTTGACTAGTTTTTCATATGTCACTGACATGATGAATTACTGGAGGCAGCTGTTGAGAGGATAGGGTTTTGTATCCAGCCCTCGCTGGACACAGGGCACCTAGTCTGTCTTAACTAAGAGGAATTGTGCACAGCACAATTGGCTGGCATGCCTACCTAAGGAAGCATGAGACACTATGTGCATCCCAACTCACCCTCGTGAGTCGCGGAGACCTCATGTGAAATTAGGATCCTACTCACCTCTTTCCATGTTGAGTTTGAGTGTTCTCAACTTGTTTTGGAAGTAGTGGGAGCATAGCATTTAAAGTCCTTGTTAAATGCTTTATCATGGTACTTATTTTACTTATTTGCTTATTGTAGATGGCATCTCCTGATCTAAGATTGAAACTTTATAAAAACAAACTGGATGGGACAAATTGGACAAAGTGGTTCAAGATTTTGTCCAAGATACTAGAACAAGAGAAAAAGGTGCATCTTCTTGAAAGACCTCCATCCCAGCCCAATGTGTATTTCACTACTGAGTGGAAGTGGAATGTCTATCTTGAACATTGTGAAGATAACGAACAGTACACTGCTCTTGTCTTCGAGTGCATGACCCCAGAGGTCAAAGTTGAGTGTGATGAGATGGGAATTTATGATCTTATCATACATCTCAAAGGTCTCTTCACACCATACTCTATAGACAACGATCAAGAAAGTTCTGTTGGATCTTCAGAGTATATGCCTAAATCTGAGAATGACCATGGTTCTGTATCTTCGAAGCTAATACTTCAGAAGACTGGGAATGCATGGGTATTTCGAAGAGGATTAATGGCCAAGAAGAGCATGGCAAAGAAGAAGGGATGTGATCCATCCGCTTCAGGTATTGTGTTACTGAGGTCTTTATGTCTAATTCTTATTCATGGGTACTGGGTACCGCATGTGAGACTCACATATGTTTTACATGCAGGAGCTCAGAAGAAGTAGGACGATTAGGCTTGGTGGGATCGATTTTCAAGACAAGGACGGAGCATTGGATGCTTCTGTTGATATCATCTCACTGCCTTGAAGACACTATCTAGAACTTTGCTATTATGTGTTAGCTTATGTATTAGAACATCATTCCTTTTGGAAAGGATTTCAGTTTGAAATAATATATGATATTTTCTTTAAATCTGAGATGTTCTATTGAAGTGATACAGTTGATAATAGTTTGTGGCTCTATATGTTACACAATATCAGATCCATTGACTCAATTAACATCCTCTTATGGCATTGTCTCTTGAACCATCAAACAATGGACACATCCAAAGGTCAATGGACTATTGGGATCATTATCCTTTTAAGATTATGATAAATGTGAGCCTTGTTCAAAGGAACAAAGTGACAGATGCTACCTTCACCATAAAGGGTTGAAGAGTAAGTGGCTTGTTGGATCTATTACACAGCAATGTGTGTGGACCCATGTAAACAAGCACTAAGAGGTGTTGTATACTTCATTAGGTGTGGATATGCTTTATCCAACCCAAGTACTTTGGAGAAATCCAAGAAGTTCAAAATGAAGTACAGAATCAAATTGGAGGATCTATTAAAGCACTTTGATTGGATCAAGGTGATGACTATCCTAAGGAGTGTGGGGATTGACTCACAGCTTACTTGGAACACCACTGTATGGTGAATTTCAAAGAAAGAAAGAGGAACACATTGGATGTGGTTCCATCTTTGAATAGTCATGTAAACTTACTACTTTGATGCCATGTAAACAGATGTACTGTCACTCCATTGGAAAGTGTGTCTGAAATAGCTTTTGATTTGGGAACTGCAAATATCCCATTTCTTCGAAGGATTTAGGAATGTAATATGCAGTGATTCAAAAGTATGTGTTTGTGGAGCACTATAGAGTGCTTATTCTATCCCGAAGAGAACAAACTATTTGTTGCTCAAACTACTGTCTCTTTTGAGAAGATATTTCTTTTAAAAGAAGCTAGTGGGAGTAGATTTGATTTGGACAAGGTCCAGAATCAACCACAATACAATTAGACACAAATGGAGAGTAGAATCTCACATACAGGTTGAAAGTCAACCTGTAGTTCAAGTAACACAGGAACCATATAAGTCTGGATGGATTCGAAATGCTGGCCATGATGAATTTTTATCTGGGATAAACCTAGGACTTATGATGAAATGGAAGCGGTCGGTGGACCAGATTCCAAGAAATGGCTAAAAGCCATGAGAACCATAATGGACTCCATGTCTGCTGCCAAAGGGGTAATTCCCACAGGCTGTAAATAAATCTTCTAGGAAGATAGACATGGAAGGTAACATTGTTACCTTGAAAGGCAAGCTAGTGAACAGAAATTTCAGGTAAATTCACTAGGTGGATAATGATGAAATTTTTTTTGGAAGCTATGTTTGAGTCCATAAGGTATATGCTTGTAGCATTTTCTATTATAGCATGTTATGAGAAACTACTTTTCTTGTTGGATGTCTGGAAGATGATATCCATATGGAAATAGCCAATGTTTTCATATAATGGCCATAAAGATATGCATGGTCTTATGCAAGCATGTTAAAGGAGCCTGTGTTTACAAGAAGATCAGTGGGAGCACCATAATAGTTCTTATTCTAGAAGATTGATGATATTCTCCTCACATGGAATGACATCTCAGCTCTTCACATGGTGAAGAAAAGGCTTGAGATGTATTTCAAGAAGAATGATCTAGGGAATGATGCCTACATCCTAGGCATGAGGATCTATAGATAGAGATCCAAGAAAGTCATTGCCCTTTAGTCAATCTATGTTCATCCAAGAATTTCTGGAAAGGTTTATATTAGATGATTCCAAATATTGATACCTTCCAAAGAGATATGGTCTGACTCTCATGAGGATGTTGTGTCCTATGACACAGCTGGAGATTAATAACATGGGTCTAAAATCCTGATACATGGTGTATAGGACGGATCATGTTTTGAGTAATATACACAAGACCATTTGTGGCAAATGCTTAGAGCATAGCCAGCAAGTTTCAATCAGATCTTAGTGTTTAACACTAGATAGCTGTGAAAGCAATCCTTATATACTTGGGAAGTATAAAGGATTGAAGTCTAGTCTATGATAGACAGGAAAGAATTTTGTGCACAGGGGTACACTGACACTTCATTCCAGTATAATGACTATTGATCACAGCCAAGATTTGCGCTTTGCCTTGTTGTGGTGTTGTGTGCTGAAAGAGCATTATGCAAACCATAGTGGCAAAAAAAAAATTTTACAAGTAAGGCTGAGTACATTGCAGCATCTTGTGGCAGCCAAGGAAGCAGCTTCATTCATTTGAACTTGATTTAGTTCATGGTGCTTGATGGTCCAGTATACTTCTTACTGGGGCCATAGCATAAGTCAAGGAACTTAGTGCTCAAGCATGTACTGCAGCATATCATCTGATCTTAGAGATCATGGATAAGGATGATGATCAAATTTGTTAAAATAAACACAGATAGCAATTTGGAAAAACCCACTGACATAGCCTCTGGCGCAGCGGAAGCTAAATGGGTCATACTAGAGACATTGGAACTGACTAAACATCAGTTGCCCTTGGTCTTAGTGCAAGTGGGAGATTGTTGGTGTATATGCCCTAAAGACCAATGTATGGACATGGTCAGGCATTGTTTGAATGTACTTTGATAGAACTATTACTCTTTATATAGGCATTGTCGTTATTGTGCAGACTTCTCTACCTGCGTTAATGTATTGAGTTGCATAAATAATGTCCCAGGAGTTTGGATTGGATCCATTCTCATAAGCTATCCCCAGACAAGGTACCATAGCAGATATGGGACAGATTTGGTACATGTGAGACTGGTGTATGGGCTGGTTAAGTGCGGGGCACAGTAACGCAGGCATACAGGTGCATTGGATGCACTGGAGTGATCCACCGTGAGGATTGACTTGTCTAGTCAACAAGTCAATCTCACATGCAAGAGGTTTGCATTGATCCTTAGACTTGAGGTATTCAGGTCTAGATTTGATGAGGGGTATGCTTGGATACAGTCTTACGTCTCTCCGTAATTGGGAGACCAAAACGACTGACATTGGGCATGTCATAAATCATGTAGAGACATGGATGACCAATAGTAGGATTTGCCCCTTCCTTATTGGAAGCATAATATCCACTCGGGGTGCCCCACCTTATTGGTGCATGATAGGAATGTGTGGCCACACTTGTTGAGTCATGACCAATGCATTGGATTAATAAACTTGAGACTAATCCAATGGCAGGATATCAGTTTAGGCAAAGGGATCTATAATGCAATGGGAATCCTCGTTGCTTGTTAGGAGTTGTTGCCATAATGACTTAAGTCCTATGACATGGGTAGTAGTGATGTGTTGCTAGATACCCCTCACTACTTATGATGTTTACATCATTGCCAACGTCATATGGATCCTACGGGGTCACATGCAATAAACTCTTGACGTTGCTTTAATCAGAAGCCTTATGATCATGTTATTAGATAAACTTGGATCAATTTGGAAGATTTCATCAGCGCCAATGGGCCTGATGAGTTGGAAGAAAGTTATTGGAGCCAAACTTCATTTTGGCAGGTTGACCCGAAATTGACCAAGATTGGTCACATTTGGATTAGGGTTGCATTGGGTTGGATCCAATGGCTTAATCAATCCATGCCATGAAGTTTGGGCTAGCTCATTATCCAATGAGGCCCAATAACTAGTTGTCAAGAAGAGGTATAAGCAAATAAGGGTATAATGGGGAAGAGTTTCACCCCATTGGCGCCAAGGGCATAATGGGGTGAAGTGGACGCATGTTGCTTCATAAGGAAGCATTAGGCGCCTTCCCCTTTGTTCCTTGGATGGAAACCTTGCCTCTATGGCAAGGGTTGGGGCTGATATGGCTTGAAAACTCTATTGGAAAGAGCTTGGGCGCATATGACAAGTAGGGTGAGATTTATGGTAAAGTCTTGGAGATTTTCCTTACCTCATAAACCCTACATGCACCCAAACCCTTACCCTAGCCGAATACCTCTTGCTTGTTGCGCCTAGCCCTTCTTCCTTGGATGGAATGCATGCCTCTAAGGCATAGCATGGGCTGATATATTGCTTGGGACGAAAGACAAGGTCTTGGCGCATAAGGAAGGGTTGAATGGGTTTAAGGAAATGTCTTGGAGACTTTCCTTGTCGCAAACCTTTTCATCCTAGCCATACACTTGGCATGATCCTAGCCCTTGCCCTAGCTGCCTCTTGTCCTATTTATAGGACCCCTTACCGCCCCTTCTAAAGTTTGACTCCTTGGAGGTGTGAGGACACATAGAGAGGCGTGAGCAAGGGCAAAAGGTGACAACAAAAGCATTGGCGCAACCTTCTTCCAAGTGGCCGAAAGATCTCCTCTTCTTCTTCTCCTCTTCTTGGCGAAAAGAGAAATTGGGCTTGGTGGCTTCTCCTTCTATTGCCGCAAGCTCTCTCCCTCTCATTGCCATTGGCGCATCTTGCTTGAAGGTGGTGCTAGCAAAGAAGAAGAGGAAGGTTCTTGGCGGCATCTTCCCTATCCCCTCCTTGGCGCAAGTGAAGGGTCCCCTTCAAGGGGGAGAGAAACCCTAAAGGGCGCATGTATAATTTTGCAGCGGAAAAAGGGTTTCTAGGGATCACTAGCATGATATATGATCAACTATAGAAAAGACCGATTGCAAACATCAAGAAGGTTCATACCATCGCCATTCTTTGGATGGTGTGTTGGAAGCAAAGATCGAAAGGGATCTTCTCCCTAGTTGACGCACACAAGATGAGGAATGGCTTCTCCTTGTCGTCTTTGTGCTAGCAAAGCTTCAAGGGTCCTTTGCGTGGAGGAGATGAGATCCTTTGGTGCTTGCCGAAAAAACTTCCTCTACACTCGTCGAGAGCGTTGTCACACGAGAGGGAAGAACACGTCAAGAGGTGATGAGAGGCAATAAGAGAGAACGTTCTTTTCAACGTGGAGGCGTTGCAATCCAAAAATAGCAACCCATAACTCTTAACCATTATGCGTTCACATGAAGTGAACCGCAACTCCTCTACACCATTCGAACCTTTGAACCAAGCGCTCACATGATGAGCCGGTTCAATTGAATTTGGTTCAAGACCAAATCAGCCCAAGCAATGGTCGATCTCCTTGAACCTAAAGGTTCAAGATCTAACCGTTGATCTCTCGATGCTCTTGATCTCACCGATCTAGTATCAAATCTCTCGATCGAAGCTTACCGATCTCAAGCCCTAATCAATCAAACATGATCAGACCAGATCTCACTTACAATCAGAGTTTAAACTCCTTTAAACTGAACCTAAACAATTCAGTCCACACGATCTGACTTAAGTAAGCCATATCATCAAATTGTGCGACCCTAAGGGTTTCCTTTAAATGTCGGTAACGATAACTTACGTTATCACGATCAGTGAGGGGTATCTAGCAACACATCACTGTCTCCCGATATAAAGGAAAGAGTCTTCCAAGACTACACCCAAACCACAGCACAAGTGTGAATCAACTCACTAGGCATACATGATTCCTTTGCCACTGGATGTTCATTATTGGACAAGCGTGTCAAGCCTGTAACTCCAATATGATGAGCATGATTAGATCAGATGAGCATAGTCACCTGGGTATGGCCATACACTATTCTCAATCATCTCATTCAGGGGGGGCCCTTTAGAACATCTCACTCCTAAACAAGGAGACGGCAATCCTATATCTATCACTAGTGCCCTAACATGACTCATGATCATTATCCAAGATAGTCTATAACCATTATGTTTCAAATGATATTGAACCACCTCAAAACAATGACAATCATCATTTAGAAACACAAGTGATCTCAAGTCAGAGGACATGTGCCACTTGTTGCAAACAAGGATTATTCACATTGTGACAAGCAATTGAATATCCTAGTAGGGTCTGTCCAGTACATCCAATGTACCCATGAGTCTACATCTTATTACATGCTCGAAGCATCCTATAAGATTAGAACACATATTAGTCTCAATCATATCAAGGCTGTCTCATGTTCACCAAGATATCTCGACTAAGGACATTACAGCATGTCAGCCTAGCTGAACAGCATTGAGACATTATTCAGAAGCACACTTATTGCAGCAGACAATGTAACATACTGAATAACAACCATTGCCTTTATAAACATAAGAGTTTATATACATGATACTCATAGAATCCCAAGGCCTCAAACATTAGCCTTAAGGGCATACCCCAACAATCTCCCACTTGCACTTAATCTAATGGTTGAGAAATCTCAAACCCATATTATTACAGTGCTTCTCATGCTTCTGCTGCGCCAGAGGCTTGGTAAGCGGGTCAGCCAGATTGTCATCTGTATGAACCTTGCAGACTTTGATCTCGCCACGATCAATGATCTCCCGGATCAAATGAAACCGTCTCTGTATGTGCTTGGACTTCTGGTGCGACCGTGGTTCCTTTGCTTGTGCGATTGCTCCAGTGTTATCACAAAAGATAACCAAAGGATCTGCACTCGAAGGAACAACACCAAGTTCCTGAATGAACTTACGAATCCACACTGCCTCCTTGGATGCTTCCGAGGCTGCAACATACTCGGCTTCTGTTGTGGAATCAGCAACAGTTGACTGTTTGAAACTTTTCCACACCACTGCTCCACCATTCAAGCTAAAAACATTGCCTGATTGCGATCGAAAATCATCCTGGACTGACTGGAACGAAGCGTCAGTATATCCTTCAATACTGAGTTCTTCCTGACCACCATATATCAAGAACATATCTTTGGTCCTCCGCAGATATTTTAAAATGTTCTTGACTGCAATCCAGTGCGCCAATCCTGGATTACTTTGGAACCGACTGGTCATGCTTAACCCGTAAGCGACGTCTGGGCGAGTACACAACATCGCATAGATAATGGACCCAATAGCCGAAGCATAAGGCGTATTGTCCATTTCATCTTTCTCAGTCTGTGTTTGTGGACACTGACTCTTTGAAAGATTCAGACCATGTCTGACTGGAAGATATCCTCTTTTAGAATTCTCTAAATGGAATCTCTCCAGGACCTTATCGATGTAAGTACTCTGGCACAGCCCGAGAAGCCTCTTAGATCTATCCCTGTAGATCTTCACACCTAATACATAGGTTGCTTCTCCTAGATCTTTCATCTGAAAACATTTCCTTAACCATGCTTTAACAGCATGCAGTTCAGGAATATCGTTTCCAATGATTAAGATATCATCGACGTAGAGGACTAGGAAAGTAATCACGCTCCCACTAAACCTCTTATATACACACGGGTCATCTTCATTCTTGATGAAACCAAACTCAGAGATTGATTCATCAAAACGAATATTCCAGCTTCTAGATGCTTGTTTAAGTCCATAAATGGACTTCTTTAACTTGCATATTTTATGACGATCTGATGGATTAGTGAAACCTTCTGGTTGTGTCATATACACATCCTCATCCAGATTTCCATTAAGGAAAGCTGTCTTCACATCCATTTGCCAGATCTCATAATCATAATATGCTGCTATCGCGAAAAGAATCCGAATAGACTTGAACATGGCTACAGGAGAGAAAGTTTCATCATAATCTATCCCGTAGATTTGTTTGAAACCTTTCGCAACTAGCCTGCCTTTATAGGTAACCACGTTACCATCCATGTCAATCTTCTTCTTGAAGATCCATTTACAGCCTATAGGGATTACTCCCGGAGGCGGATCAACCAAATCCCAGACTTGGTTATCTGACATGGAGTCCATCTCGGCGCGCATAGCTTCAAGACATCACGCTGACTCCGGTCCACTGACCGCATCCGCATAAGTGAGGGGTTCATCATTGTCAATGATGTAGACTCCGTCATAGCGCTCAGGCTGTCGACGGATCCTTCCCGATCTTCGCGGTTCCCGTGATATCTGAGCCTCAGGTTGTTCAGTAACCTGTTCTACCGGCTCAAGCTCATCCAACTGTGCTTGAGCACTTTGTCCTTCCTCTGGATTCTCATCCAGCTTTATTTCTCTCCCACTGGCCTCTTGCAGAAGATACTCCTTCTCAAGAAATATGGCCGTCCGAGCAACAAATACTTTGTTCTCTTTGGGATCGTAGAAATAATAACCCTTAGTTTCCTTAGGGTAACCGACAAAGATACATTTCTCAGATCTGCTCTCTAGTTTCCCAGAGGCGAGCTTTTTGACATAAGCCTCGCAGCCCCAGATCCTGATAAATGTCAAGCTCGGCTGTTTCCCATACCATAACTCATATGGCGTCTTTGAAACTGCCTTGGATGGCACTCGGTTTAGTACCTTTGCAGCTGTCTCCAGTGCAAATCCCCAAAAGGAGTAAGGTAGAGCAGCCTGACTCATCATAGAACGAACCATATCAAGTAACGTTCTATTTCTCCTCTCGGACACACCATTCCATTGCGGTGTTCCTGGCGGAGTAAGCTGTGAGATAATCCCACACTCCTTCAGATAGTCAGTAAACGCATGACTCAAGTATTCTCCACCTCGATCAGAACGAAGTGCCTTGATATTTCGGCCTAGCTAATTTTGTACTTCATTCTTGAACTCTTTGAACTTGTCAAAAGATTCACTCTTATGTCTCATCAGATAGACATAACCGTACCTACTGAAATCATCAGTGAAGGTGATGAAGTATTGATAGCCACCTCTGGCATATTTACTAAATGGCCCACACACATCACTGTGTATAAGGTCAAGTAAACCTGAAGCCCTTTGACCTTTATAAGGAAAAGGTGACTTCGTCATTTTACCCATTAAACAAGCTTTGCATGTATCAATCTCCTCAAAGGAGAATGATCCCAGCAGTCCATTATCATGCAACCGCTTGATGCGTTTCTTGTTAATATGGCCTAAACGACTATGCCATAACAAGGTGCTGTCATCAGCATACTTGGCTTTCTTATTATCAATAGTTTGTATAGAACATTCCATGTCCAACATGAATAACCCATTGTTAATTGAACCAGTAGCATAAACAATATTATCAAGAGTAAGATAACACTTTGAAATCTTGCATTCAAAGGAAAACCATTTCCTGACAAGAGCAGGAATAGAGATAATATTTTTGGTAATACTGGGTACAAAGTAACAATTGTTTAATTCTAATACAATGCCAGATGGTAATGAGATGTAATATTCCCCTACAGCAACAGCAGCAACCCGTGCCCCGTTTCCAACTCGTAGGTCCACCTCATGCTGTCCCACCTGTCTTCTTCTCTTGAGTTCCTGTACATTTGAACAAATGTGAACTCCACATGCAGTGTCCAACACCCATGATATAGAAGAAGATGATATCATGACTTCAGTCACAAATATACCTGAGCCAGAAGCGATGCTTCCCTTCTTGTCTCCTTGGAGCGCTTTACAGTCCTTTTTCCAGTGACCTAGCTGGCCACAGTGGAAACATCTATATTCCTTTGACCGCTTAACTTTTTGCTTCAGAGCCTTGCTGTAACTCTTGACAGGGGCCTTGCCCTTCTTCCCCTTCTTCTTGTTCCTAGAAGGAACCATTAAGACAGAGGTCGAAGGCTTTCCCTTCAGAGTCTCCTCAGTAGTCAAGAGCATATTCAGCAGCTCTGCCGGAGTACAGTCGATTTTGTTCATATTAAAGTTAATGATGAACGCATCGAAAGAGGGCGGGAGAGACTGCAGAATAATGTCTACAGCAAGCTCCTGATTGATGGTATGCCCCAGTTTCTCTAGAGCCTCCTTGTGCCCAATCATCTTGAGCACGTGAGCTCCCACTGGGCTCCCTTCAGCCAGTTTGCTCTGAAAGAAAAGCTTGGTCAGATTATAGCGTTCAGTCCTCGCCTGTGCAGCATACAGCATCTTGAGGTTCGCTATAATCTCTATAGCCGACATATCCTCATGCTGACGCTGCAGCGGTGGCGTCATAGACGCTAGCATCAGGCAAGCGACATCAATGCTATCATTGATATGCTTTTCATAAGCTTCACGAACCGCCCTTGCGGCGTTCGCAGCGGGTTGAGGCGGCACAGCCGTCTCAAGGACATACAGTTTCCTCTCTGCCTTAAGAACGATCTTAAGGTGTCCGAACTAGTCTGAGAAGTTTGGCCCAGCAAACTTCTCCCTTTCCAGTAGGGATCGCACATTGAAGCTCATGGTGTTCGTTGCTGCAGGAATCTACAACAATGCAAGAACAGCAAGGTCAGTATCAATGTAGAGAATCAATCCAGGACTTAAGAAAGATTCTTTTCTCACTATTTTATCTGGCTGAAAAATCCAGCAAAAATAGCCCGAAAGAGTAGAACTCTTTTAGTGAGATGGGATCCAGATTTCATACTTGGTCTCCGCGTCCCGCTCAGGCGAGATAAGATGCACAGAGAGTACAAGCACTAATCTCTGGTAGGCTGTCCCAGCCAATCGCCAACCCGTGCGATTCCCCTTCATCTGGGCAATCCAGCAGACTGTGCCAACTGAGTTCTTACAACACAGTCTCTGATCCCACAGATGGCTGCCTCCATGTGCTACCATATGCGCCACATATGTAGCCTACATGGTCAAGCTGACCCGACCTACTCCCTGGACCACCACGTGCTATGCTGAGCAACGAGAAGCGATAAATCCCTTCTCTGTAACACGCAGGTGTAATCCCGCACCGTCTGAAGATAGATGGACGTGCCCACTGAGTGGGTACAACACGGCTCCAACGATAGTCAGAACAGTGAGGTTTCGCGTCAGAAGGCTTTCCGAGCTTGATATTTTAGCGTTGGATTTTAACGGTCTTTTATCTTCTTCACTATCATGCAATTCCTATGGTGATAGCAGAAGATAAATAAATCATGCTGTTCTATTTATATAAACAATAAAAGGAAGCATGGATCTTATGTGGTAAAAGCCCATAGCCTAAGTAAGACCTTAATTAACTTAAGTCTTCACTTGCTTTTCTTCATGGGACTTTTGCTGCTCATTTGGCCCAAACCAGGGCCCAAGCGCCATCTGCAGCTCAGGTGCGCCCACCAGGAATATGCGCCTGTCCCAGAGTCGAACCCTGGACCTCCCACCTGGTCAAGCCACTGCTGCATGCGCCTCTGCCAAGTGTGCTCTGTGCTCTTGTCTGATTAACTTACAAATTAATCTATCTAGACAAGATTGACACGCAGGTCAATTACACTTTATAAATTAAATACAATGTGATACGCAGATCACAATAATTAATTTACAACTTTAATACAGGCACGCAGGCCCCAGCACAGCACACATTTAACATGGGCAGCCCACATAAGAATAAATAAACAAACATATGCTTACAATCAACATGTGATCCAAAAGAAAATAAAATTTTGAAAAACCCCATTGGCTTCAATTTTATTTTTCCTTATATGCCCTACTACCTTACAACGGTCCATTATTAGGGATCCACTCATTAGACTAGTCAGATCCATTGCCCTTGCATGCACCAAGTCCTAACTGACTTGAGTTGACCTAACGGTCAACCATGCATGCGCCAAGGGCTGAACGGCTACAATGAGGTCTGGCAAGCGGGTGTGACCCCGGGCCTAACTCATGTGCGTTCAAAGGTTGTCTCAACCAGATATCGCTACACACCTGTCCACAGTCGACCTATAGCCACCTCATGCTTGCACGCAGGTGCCATTTGGTCGACCCATCTAGGCTGTCAGATAGTCTGATCAGACTGGTTGGATCTTGACTAGACTATGACTTCAACCCTAACAACCCGTCTAAGGGTTTAAAGTTGGCGCCACTTAGATCTAATGGTAAGCGCGCTAGTCATTTTAGTTTTAAGAAAAACATCAACAACAACATATAGAAGCGCTACCTTCATACATGCGCCAACAATAATATACAACAAGTAAAGTTTCGCATATAGCCTAGATCTAGCAATATGGCGCAAACAAGGATCACAAAGCATAGCAATCATATTAGCATGCATTAGAACCGGCTCTGATACCAGTTTGAAGGGTCCCCTTCAAGGGGGAGTGAAACCCTAAAGGGCGCATGTATAATTTTGCAGCGGAAAAAGGGTTTCTAGGGATCACTAGCATGATATATGATCAACTATAGAAAAGACCGATTGCAAACATCAAGAAGGTTCATACCATCGCCATTCTTTGGATGGTGTGTTGGAAGCAAAGATCGAAAGGGATCTTCTCCCTAGTTGACGCACACAAGATGAGGAATGGCTTCTCCTTGTCGTCTTTGTGCTAGCAAAGCTTCAAGGGTCCTTTGCGTGGAGGAGATGAGATCCTTTGGTGCTTGCCGAAAAAACTTCCTCTACACTCGTCGAGAGCGTTGTCACACGAGAGGGAAGAACACGTCAAGAGGTGATGAGTGGCGATAAGAGAGAATGTTCTTTTCAACGTGGAGGCGTTGCAATCCAAAAATAGCAACCCATTACTCTTAACCGTTATGCGTTCACATGAAGTGAACCGCAACTCCTCTACACCATTCGAACCTTTGAACCAAGCGCTCACATGATGAGCCGGTTCAATTGAATTTGGTTCAAGACCAAATCAGCCCAAGCAATGGTCGATCTCCTTGAACCTAAAGGTTCAAGATCTAACCGTTGATCTCTCAATGCTTTTGATCTCACCGATCTAGCATCACTTCTCTCGATCGAAGCTTACCGATCTCAAGCCCTAATTAATCAAACATGATCAGACCAGATCTCACTTACAATCAGAGTTTAAATCCCTTTAAACTGAACCGAAACAATTCAGTCCACACGATCTGACTTAAGTAAGCCATATCATCAAATTGTGCGACCCTAAGGGTTTCCTTTAAATGTCGGTAATGATAACTTACGTTATCACGATCAGTGAGGGGTATCTAGCAACACATCACTGTCTCCCGATATAAAGGAAAGAGTCTTCCAAGACTACACCCAAACCACAGCACAAGTATGAATCAACTCACTAGGCATACATGATTCCTTTGCCACTGGATGTTCATTATTGGACAAGCGTGTCAAGCCTGTAACTCCAATATGATGAGCATGATTAGATCAGATGAGCATAGTCACCTGGGTATGGCCATACACTATTCTCAATCATCTCATTCAGGGGGGCCCCTTTAGAACATCTCACTCCTAAACAAGGAGACGGCAATCCTATATCTATCACTAGTGCCCCAACATGACTCATGATCATTATCCAAGATAGTCTATAACCATTATGTTTCAAATGATATTGAACCACCTCAAAACAATGACAATCATCATTTAGAAACACAAGTGATCTCAAGTCAGAGGACATGTGCCACTTGTTGCAAACAAGGATTATTCACATTGTGACAAGCAATTGAATATCCTAGTAGGGTCTGTCCAGTACATCCAATGTACCCATGAGTCTACATCTTATTACATGCTCGAAGCATCCTATAAGATTAGAACACATATTAGTCTCAATCATATCAAGGCTGTCTCATGTTCACCAAGATATCTCGACTAAGGACATTACAGCATGTCAGCCTAGCTGAACAGCATTGAGACATTATTCAGAAGCACACTTATTGCAGCAGACAATGTAACATACTGAATAACAACCATTGCCTTTATAAACATAAGAGTTTATATACATGATACTCATAGAATCCCAAGGCCTCAAACATTAGCCTTAAGGGCATACCCCAACAGCAAGTTCTGTTGAAGGTGGCGCAAGTGAGGTGAAGGCTTGATTCTCTTCCCGAGGCTAGCACCAATCATGGAAGGGAGCAACGATCAAGGAGTCGACGCGTGGATACTTGTAGAGGGCAAGCACTTGATTGTCTTCAACATGGCTTCGGCATCTGGACAAGCAAAAGAGGTACATCTCTAACACATCCTTGTGTCTTCTCTCTCGCATGGATCCTTGGGACCGGAATATGTTTCGGGTGTAATGATTCTTCCGCTGCGTCCTGGGACTGCAAAAATTTTAAATTACACCCGGTATTCCCTAAAAACACATACTTCTCTCTCAGTTTCCACTTCATTTCTTCCCAAGTGGTTATGGGAGGGAGACCACTTCTAGGTATCTTGATCTCTAGGCTGTTCCAGTACATCTGGGCTGATCCCCTTAATAGGAACTTAACACACTGGACCTTACCATGTTCAGGCACCCGACTCCATATGAAGTAATTTTCTACCTGAGTTTGCCATTCTAGTAAAGTCTGGGTATCTAGGCTTCCCTCAAAGATGGGGGTGCTAAGTCTAAGGTTCCGGTACATATCCTCCTCTTCTCGGTGCTGGGGGTAGGCTCTGGGGTGTGAGTCTCCTGAAAGATATCCATGAGAGGTATAGGGCTGATTTTTATGATGGCCACCCCAAATTTCAGGGTTATGTTCCGAGTCAGGTCTGGGACTACCCCTGGGTTGATGGGGCTGCCGGCTAGTACCCTCCCTGTAAGATCCAAGGATCTTAAGTTCTGGTAAGCATTATTTTCTATGATAAATTATGATAAATTATTTGGATTTAAATAAAATCATTAGCTGTGATATTGTATTATGATTTAAATAAAATTGTTGGGTGCTAATTAATTGGCTTATTGATTGTTAATTTGTAATTAATTGATTTGAGGTTATTTGGTTGTTAATTTATTGTAAATTAATTAGAGAGTATTTATTTGTTTGTTGGCTGATATTTTATGATAAATTATTATTGGTTGTTCATGTTAAATTAATTAGGATTTATGGTTGTAAATTGTGAGTTAATTAATTAGAACTTATTGGTTAATTAATTAGACCTTATTGGTTAATTAATTAGACCTTATTGGTTAATTAAATCCTTAATGGATTTCGTTTAAGTGAATGGTTAATGGTTAAGTTAATTAAATTAATTGGTTAATTATGAGATATTGGGTTATTGGGTTTAAAATTCGAAATTATGAGTTAAATGGGTTAAACCTATTTGAATTAATTGGTTAATGGGTTTAAAATTTAGAAACCCAAAGTTTAAGTGGTAAATTCGACTAGGGTGAGATTATTGGCGATTTTGGAGTCTTGAGAAAATTAAGGTGGCGGCTTGGAAGAAATTGGCGACTCTTGGAAAGCTTGGAGACGATTTTTTGGTGTTCTTCCTTCATCTTCTTCCCTTGGCCGAAATTCTTGAGTGGGTGGTGGAGTTTCTTTGGCGTCTTCCTAGAAGAATTTCAAAGGCTTTGAACGATTTTGTTGAGGGGATTTTAACCTAAGTTTCAAGGTGAGTGGTGTGTCTTTTTGATTCCTATCAATTGGGTTGTGTTATTTGATGCTTTAGATGGATTAGAAATTTGTAATGTAAAAACCGAAAATTCAAGTCTTATTTTTGTTATAAACCGAAAGTTACAATGGTATGTTTGTTATGGAAAATCGAATTTAAGGATATGTCTTCATGAGATTTTTGTTAACTAGGGGTTTAATTTAAGTTGGAAAGTTTTATCATGCTAAGAAGCGAATTTGTGCTATTTATTTCTGAAAAACCGAAACTTGATTTTAATTTTGATATTGTGGTTAACATGTTTACATGTGAATTGAATCTTGATAATTCTCCATGAAAACATAGTTTAGGGGATTTTTCATGAAAACCGAATGTGAGGCATGTTTCCATGAAAACCGAATTTAGGGTACTTATTGTATGTGATTTTGGTAATATTAAATCAGTGATTTTGGTATGATTTTGGTAATATTAAATCAGTGCTTTATTAGTATGAAATTTATGTTAATTGTTTGTGAAAACTGAATTTTGATGTTTGTAGTTACATGGAATAATGTGTAAAATTATATGGACATATGGTTTAGTTTTATGTAATTTTATGAATGCTTGAGGACATTGGGTAATGATTTAATTTTATGAATGCAATGTTATGTTATAAAACTCATGTTTATTTAATTAAGACCATGTATTCATGTTTGAGAACATTGGGTGATAATTTAGCAAAACTACACTGAACTGACCAGCCTGAAATTTAAGGACTACACTATGTTATGTGATTTTCTATGTTATGTGATGGGTTTTGTGAATTTGGAAAATTATGGATTATGTGAATTTGGAAAATTAGGTGGTTATGTGATGGTTAGGACTAAGGCTAGGTGTAACTATGAACTCAAGGGGATAGTCCTTATGTGATATGTTAAGGGTTTGAATTTCAACCCTGTATTGTGATATGTGAGGGGGTTGATGATCAGCCTGCCTATTATGATTATTGTGATGGGGGTTGATGTTCAGCCTGCCCGATATGATTTGTGTGATGACTATCCTAGAGTCTAGTTTACACTTAGGAGTCCACCTTTGTGAAATATGTCCACCTTCGTGAAATATGAAATAAGATATGTCTGTTGTCCAGTAGTAACCTTTTGGGAGAACGGGTTTTGACCCAAAGTGCCATGTCTTGGTCAGACAGGGGCCACCTCTTGATGTCATTACTCTTTTATGTGTTGGGAATGATATAAGACCCAAAGTGCCATGTCTTGATCAGACAGGGGCCACCTCTTGATGTCATCATTCTCGTTTTATGTGTTGGGAATGATATAAGACCCAAAGTGCCATGTCCTGATCAGACAGGGGCCACCTCTTGATGTCTTCATTCTCGTTTTATGTTATGGCGTGATAGACCAACGTGCCACGTCTTGACCAGGCGGGGGCCACCTCTTGATTCTATTCACTGTCCATGTTTGTGTTGCATGTGATTTGCAGCTCCCAGTGCTTTGGCCAAGCCGGGTTAGACCATATTGGTCACTTTGTGAATATGCTGGACAACTAGGTTAAAAATGTGTTGGTATGTTTAGTTGGTTTAGAATATGTGTGTTCGGTTGGTTTAGAGTATAATTCCAGAACTTGAGGTTATTATATGTTGGTGTGTATATTTGACTGCTTATATGACTTTTGCATTGAATTTGTTATTATGTGTTGACATGATATCCTGTTAAAGATTTTTAAAATAATCTGCATATGTTTTTGAGAGTATGTTATGGATGGTCAATTAGACTATCCACTCACTGGGCTGTGTAGCTCACCCCTCACTATTTTCAGGTGTAGAGCAGGGGCGCAGTTAGCATTATATGGATGCTGTGAATTATGCTTATTGAATTTATGATGCCGGTTGTGGCCTTAATGTGTTTATGCTTATGATGCCGGTTGTGGCTAAACCCTACGAGTTATATGAACTTTGTGAACCATGTGAACTATGTGAAGTATGTTGCCAGTTATGGCAGTCTTATGAATTTGATTTTTGTGTCACCGCGGGCTTCAGCCTGGTTTCGGTGTTTGGTGTCAGTTTATAAAATCGATTTTGTGGATTTGTTTTGAGATTGAAGTTGATGTGTATTTTTGGCAATCGGTTTTGATATAACTGTAACTTGCATATGTCTAGTGCAAGTATTGCGTGGTGGCAGGTACCTTTATGAGATTTATGAGATTCGAGTTTTATGAATTGTGTTTCAAGGATTTTATATGATATGAATTACGAAAATTTTTCAGATCGTGTTTTTCTTGAACTCGGTTTTACCTAGCATATGATCGATCTTATATGAAACATCCTGTATTATTGTGAATTGTGCCATTTGTTTGGGGTTAAGAATGTGGGATGTTACAGAATGGTATCAGAGGAGTTGGCTAGCTAAAACTTAGTTTGGGGGAAAACATGTTTGTGTATTGCTAGACACCTAATAGGTTTATGATTGTTTGCCTGACTATGATATGTGTGTGACTATGATATGCGTGTGTAGGCATTTAAGATGGTGCGAACCAGAGGAAATGCTAGTGATGAGGGCGAGCAGACCCCGAACCTCACGAGAACTATTGAGGCTCTGACTGGCATGGTTCAGCAACAAGGTGCTATGATAGAGAGACAAGCTCAGATGCTGCAGCAGCAGCAGACTCAGCACCAAGAAGCACAACAGCAGCTTTTGCAGCAGCTGACTCGAGAGAGACCCCAGACTACTACTCGGGCAGTGGGGGATGACTCTCAGGAGGGCGCTCACAGGCGCTATGCTTCACTTGTGAGTGAATTCCAGAAACTGGGTCCGAGCTCTTTTTATGGGGGCTCAGAATCCAGTAATGCAGAGAATTGGCAGTTGTGCTTGGAAAAGATTTTCCAAGTTATGCGCTGCTCAGATGAGGATAAGCTATGTCTGTCCACCTATATGATGCGTGGCGACGCAGATGAGTGGTGGAAAGGAGTTGTGAGACTAGCAGCAGAAAGACAGGAGACAGTAGATTGGCCTTACTTCCTATCTCAATTTAATGAGAAGTATTTTCCAGATAGCTTGGTAGAGGACCGAGAGGTGGCATTTATTCACCTGGAGCAGGGTGATATGACAGTGGACCAGTATGAGCTACAGTTCACGAAATTGGGAAAGTATGCTCCTCATCTGATAAACACTGAAAAGAGGAGAGCTACTAAGTTTCTCAGAGGTCTCAGATGGGACATTAGAGAGCAGGTTGGTGCTCAACATTTGGAGACCTATGTTGAGACTGTTGGACGAGCACGCACCATTGAGAGATACATAGCTGAGAGGAATTCTCATGTTGCCGAGGCAGTGGTTCCTGCAGCTGAGGCGGCGGTTCCTCAGTATGGCAGTGGCGGCAAGGGTAAGAAGTACCCTAGGCATAAGGATTACAAGAAGAGCAGGTATAGGCCTTACTCTTACAAGGCACCACAGCAGTCCAGGGATGCACCGCAACAGTTCAGGGGTGCCAGGGATGTAAGAAACAGTAACACTGAGAACGGGACTTGCAGTTATTGTGGGCTCAGGGGACATCTGGTGAAAGACTATCATAGGAAGAATGGTGTATGCTTCAGGTGTAAGAAACCAGGGCATATGGCTAAGGACTGCAAAGAACCTGAGATACAGCCTAGAGGCGCAGATAAGCCTACAGTCCAGACCCGAGTGTATGCTGTGGCTGAGAAGGATACACGAGCTTCCCGATCCTTTGTGGAAGGTACATTATTTGTATTTGATCAGTTAGCTCGCATATTATTTGACCCTGGTGCAAATTTATCTTTTGTATCTGTTAAGTTTGCTGCATGTTTACCTGTGTTCCCTAAGATGCTAGAGTATGTTGTGTCTGTGAGTACTCCCTTAGGAAAATCGTTATCTACAGATACTGTTTGTGCTGACTGTGTAGTACATGTAGAGGGTTATGAGTTTCTGGTAGATCTAATCCTCTTAGACATGCAAGATTATGATATCATTTTAGGAATGGATTGGTTATCTTCCCATCATGCCTCTGTGGATTGCTTTGAGAAAGTAATCACTTTGAATTTGTTAGATGGGAATCGACTGTTTGTGAGAGGTCTAGTGTCAGACCAAGGACCGCATGTAATATCTTTCCTGCAGGCCAGGAAATTACTGGCTAGTGGATGCAAGGGTTATCTTGCGCATGTTAAGGTGCAGGATGATTCTACTTCTGATTTGACTCAGATGGCGGTGGTGAAAGAATTTCCTGATGTGTTCTCCGAAGAATTTTCAGGCTTGCCACCGATTCGAGAGGTAGAATTTGGCATTGAGTTGGCGCCAGGTACGGCACCTATCTCCAGAGCTCCTTATCGTATGGCTACTTCAGAGTTGGCCGAGCTTAAGAAACAACTGGAGGAATTGTTAGAGAAAGGGTATATTCGGCCTAGTGCTTCACCTTGGGGAGCGCCAGTGCTATTTGTGAAGAAGAAAGATGGAAGCCTGAGGATGTGTATAGACTACAGGCAGCTTAACCAAGTGACTATCAAGAATAAGTATCCTCTTCCCAGAATTGATGATCTGTTTGATCAATTACAGGGAGCTACAGTGTTCTCTAAGATTGATCTGAGATCAGGAGTTTTCTGGGTTTAGCAGGTTATTACCGGAGATTTGTTGAGGGATTCTCCAAGCTGGCGGGTCCTTTAACTAAATTGACCAGAAAGGAGGCCAAGTTTATTTGGGATGATAAGTGTGAAGAGAGTTTTCAAGAGCTGAAAAGGAGATTGACTAGTACACCGATCCTCATTATTCCTAGTGATGGGGAAAGGTTTACTGTTTATACAGATGCTTCTGGCAAAGGGTTGGGTTGTGTCTTGATGCAGAAGGGTTCTGTAGTAGCCTATGCTTCGAGACAACTGAAGGAGTATGAACTGAACTATCCTACTCATGATTTAGAGTTGGCGGCCGTAGTCTTTGCTTTGAAGATATGGCGTCACTATTTGTTGGGTCAGGAGTTTGATCTGTTCACTGATCACCAAAGTCTCAAGTATATCTTCACTCAGAAGGAGTTGAATATGAGACAGAGAAGATGGATGGAGTTGATCAAAGATTATGACTTCTCTATTCAGTATCAGGCTGGAAAGGCCAATGTAGTGGCGGATGCTCTGAGCAGACATCCAGTTACTTCAATAGCTGCTTTACGGGTTAGTGAGTGGCGGTTACTGCAGGAGTTCAGCGATCTCAGGATCAGCGTTTCTCCTAGAGTTCAGACTGGTTATGTGGCTTTTCTCAGAGTACAGTCTGCTTTGTTGCAGAGGATCAGAGATCAGCAGTCTGTGGATCCGAGGTTAGTTCAGATCAGGGATAGTCTGGTTGATGGCGCAGTTCAGGATTTTAGCCTGTCTGATGATGGTATTCTGCGGTTTCGTGGAAGGGTATGTGTCCCTGAGGAACCGAGCTTGAGGAAAGAAATATTGGAGGACAGCCATAACTCCAAATATTCTCTACATCCTGGTGTGACTAAGATGTATCAAGACCTCAAGAAAAGTTTTTGGTGGCCGGGTATGAAGAAAGAAGTGCTTGATTTTGTCTCTAGGTGTTTGACCTGTCAGACTATAAAGGCCGAACACCAGAAGCCTGGGGGTTTGTTGCAGTCTCTTCCTATTCCTGAGTGGAAGTGGGAATGCATCAGTATGTATTTTGTGTGTGGTTTGCCTAGAACCAGATTGGGTCATGATGCTATTTGGGTGATTGTTGATAGACTTACTAAATCAGCCCATTTTCTTCCGATTAAAAGGACTTATTCTTTAGAGAGACTGGCTAGATTGTATATTGATGAGGTAGTCAGACTGCATGGAGTGCCAGTTGATATTGTGTCTGATAGGGACTCTCGATTTCTGTCCAGATTTTGGAGGAGTTTACAGGAGGGTTTGGGTACTAAGTTGAGTTTTAGTACAGCATACCATCCTCAGTCTGATGGCCAGACAGAGCGTACTATACAGACTCTAGAGGATTTGTTGAGAGCTTATGTGGTTGATTGGAGTTCTGAGTGGAACCGGGATCTATCTTTGATAGAGTTCACTTATAATAATAGTTTCCACTCCAGTATTCAGATGGCTCCTTATGAGGCTTTGTATGGAAGAAGGTGTAGGACTCCCTTGTGTTGGGAGGAAACTGGGGACAGAATAATTTTGAGATCTGATGCAGTACAGGAGACTACTGATAAGGTCAGAGAAATCCAGGATAAGCTGAAGATTGCTCGGGACAGACAGAAGAGTTATGCTGATGACCGTCGTCGTCCTTTGGAGTTTATGGTAGGAGACCATGTGTTCTTGAAGGTGTCGCCTACTAAGGGTGTTATGAGATTTGGCAAAAAGGGAAAGTTGAGCCCTAGGTTTGTAGGCCCTTTTGATATTATTGAGAGAGTTGGTCCAGTGGCTTACCGTTTAGCTTTACCTCCTGCTATGGATCATGTGCATAATGTATTCCATGTCTCTGCTTTGAGGAAATATCATCCTGATCCATCTCATGTGTTGGAGTTGGAACCTCTTCAGATTCAGAGTGATTTGACTTTTGAGGAAAGACCTCTCCGGATTGTGGATAGAAAAGATAAAGTCCTGAGGAACAAGACTATACCTTTGGTAAAGGTTATCTGGGGGAATCAGTCGGTTGAGGAGGCGACTTGGGAGACTGAAGCTGATATGAGGAAAAATTATGCTTACCTTTTTGATGATATGGATGCTGAGCTTTAGAGGACTAAAGCTTTATAAGGAGGGAGGAATGTAAGATCCAAGGATCTTAAGTTCTGGTAAGCATTATTTTCTATGATAAATTATGATAAATTATTTGGATTTAAATAAAATCATTAGCTGTGATATTGTATTATGATTTAAATAAAATTGTTGGGTGCTAATTAATTGGCTTATTGATTGTTAATTTGTAATTAATTGATTTGAGGTTATTTGGTTGTTAATTTATTGTAAATTAATTAGAGAGTATTTATTTGTTTGTTGGCTGATATTTTATGATAAATTATTATTGGTTGTTCATGTTAAATTAATTAGGATTTATGGTTGTAAATTGTGAGTTAATTAATTAGAACTTATTGGTTAATTAATTAGACCTTATTGGTTAATTAATTAGACCTTATTGGTTAATTAAATCCTTAATGGATTTCGTTTAAGTGAATGGTTAATGGTTAAGTTAATTAAATTAATTGGTTAATTATGAGATATTGGGTTATTGGGTTTAAAATTCGAAATTATGAGTTAAATGGGTTAAACCTATTTGAATTAATTGGTTAATGGGTTTAAAATTTAGAAACCCAAAGTTTAAGTGGTAAATTCGACTAGGGTGAGATTATTGGCGATTTTGGAGTCTTGAGAAAATTAAGGTGGCGGCTTGGAAGAAATTGGCGACTCTTGGAAAGCTTGGAGACGATTTTTTGGTGTTCTTCCTTCATCTTCTTCCCTTGGCCGAAATTCTTGAGTGGGTGGAGTTTCTTTGGCGTCTTCCTAGAAGAATTTCAAAGGCTTTGAACGATTTTGTTGAGGGGATTTTAACCTAAGTTTCAAGGTGAGTGGTGTGTCTTTTTGATTCCTATCAATTGGGTTGTGTTATTTGATGCTTTAGATGGATTAGAAATTTGTAATGTAAAAACCGAAAATTCAAGTCTTATTTTTGTTATAAACCGAAAGTTACAATGGTATGTTTGTTATGGAAAATCGAATTTAAGGATATGTCTTCGTGAGATTTTTGTTAACTAGGGGTTTAATTTAAGTTGGAAAGTTTTATCATGCTAAGAAGCGAATTTGTGCTATTTATTTCTGAAAAACCGAAACTTGATTTTAATTTTGATATTGTGGTTAACATGTTTACATGTGAATTGAATCTTGATAATTCTCCATGAAAACATAGTTTAGGGGATTTTTCATGAAAACCGAATGTGAGGCATGTTTCCATGAAAACCGAATTTAGGGTACTTATTGTATGTGATTTTGGTAATATTAAATCAGTGATTTTGGTATGATTTTGGTAATATTAAATCAGTGCTTTATTAGTATGAAATTTATGTTAATTGTTTGTGAAAACTGAATTTTGATGTTTGTAGTTACATGGAATAATGTGTAAAATTATATGGACATATGGTTTAGTTTTATGTAATTTTATGAATGCTTGAGGACATTGGGTGATGATTTAATTTTATGAATGCAATGTTATGTTATAAAACTCATGTTTATTTAATTAAGACCATGTATTCATGTTTGAGAACATTGGGTGATAATTTAGCAAAACTACACTGAACTGACCAGCCTGAAATTTAAGGACTACACTATGTTATGTGATTTTCTATGTTATGTGATGGGTTTTGTGAATTTGGAAAATTATGGATTATGTGAATTTGGAAAATTAGGTGGTTATGTGATGGTTAGGACTAAGGCTAGGTGTAACTATGAACTCAAGGGGATAGTCCTTATGTGATATGTTAAGGGTTTGAATTTCAACCCTGTATTGTGATATGTGAGGGGGTTGATGATCAGCCTGCCTATTATGATTATTGTGATGGGGGTTGATGTTCAGCCTGCCCGATATGATTTGTGTGATGACTATCCTAGAGTCTAGTTTACACTTAGGAGTCCACCTTTGTGAAATATGTCCACCTTCGTGAAATATGAAATAAGATATGTCTGTTGTCCAGTAGTAACCTTTTGGGAGAACGGGTTTTGACCCAAAGTGCCATGTCTTGGTCAGACAGGGGCCACCTCTTGATGTCATTACTCTTTTATGTGTTGGGAATGATATAAGACCCAAAGTGCCATGTCTTGATCAGACAGGGGCCACCTCTTGATGTCATCAT
The DNA here is from genome assembly GCA_027563935.2 of Costus lasius. Classification (NCBI taxonomy): domain Eukaryota; kingdom Viridiplantae; phylum Streptophyta; class Magnoliopsida; order Zingiberales; family Costaceae; genus Costus; species Costus lasius. The sequence goes on along the minus strand of CM050454.1, from coordinate 53,693,406 downwards.
TCTCGTTTTATGTGTTGGGAATGATATAAGACCCAAAGTGCCATGTCCTGATCAGACAGGGGCCACCTCTTGATGTCTTCATTCTCGTTTTATGTTATGGCGTGATAGACCAACGTGCCACGTCTTGACCAGGCGGGGGCCACCTCTTGATTCTATTCACTGTCCATGTTTGTGTTGCATGTGATTTGCAGCTCCCAGTGCTTTGGCCAAGCCGGGTTAGACCATATTGGTCACTTTGTGAATATGCTGGACAACTAGGTTAAAAATGTGTTGGTATGTTTAGTTGGTTTAGAATATGTGTGTTCGGTTGGTTTAGAGTATAATTCCAGAACTTGAGGTTATTATATGTTGGTGTGTATATTTGACTGCTTATATGACTTTTGCATTGAATTTGTTATTATGTGTTGACATGATATCCTGTTAAAGATTTTTAAAATAATCTGCATATGTTTTTGAGAGTATGTTATGGATGGTCAATTAGACTATCCACTCACTGGGCTGTGTAGCTCACCCCTCACTATTTTCAGGTGTAGAGCAGGGGCGCAGTTAGCATTATATGGATGCTGTGAATTATGCTTATTGAATTTATGATGCCGGTTGTGGCCTTAATGTGTTTATGCTTATGATGCCGGTTGTGGCTAAACCCTACGAGTTATATGAACTTTGTGAACCATGTGAACTATGTGAAGTATGTTGCCAGTTATGGCAGTCTTATGAATTTGATTTTTGTGTCACCGCGGGCTTCAGCCTGGTTTCGGTGTTTGGTGTCAGTTTATAAAATCGATTTTGTGGATTTGTTTTGAGATTGAAGTTGATGTGTATTTTTGGCAATCGGTTTTGATATAACTGTAACTTGCATATGTCTAGTGCAAGTATTGCGTGGTGGCAGGTACCTTTATGAGATTTATGAGATTCGAGTTTTATGAATTGTGTTTCAAGGATTTTATATGATATGAATTACGAAAATTTTTCAGATCGTGTTTTTCTTGAACTCGGTTTTACCTAGCATATGATCGATCTTATATGAAACATCCTGTATTATTGTGAATTGTGCCATTTGTTTGGGGTTAAGAATGTGGGATGTTACACTCCCCCCACTAGTGATTTGGGGGCCCTCCAAGGTGTAGTGGTTGGGTTTCAGCTAGGTCATCTAGGTGCGGATTAGCTAAAGGGCTATGTTGAGTGTTGATGTCACTTTTAGTTCTCTCTAATTCTCCTACCCGTTGTCTCAAGTCTCTCATGTCATCCTGAAGTTCAGTAAACATACGGACGATAGCATCCATTTGAGTGGAATGGTTTTCAGGTTCTTCGGGATTCTGGTTGTTCCTAGTGCGAACAACCATGGTATAGGTTGGGAATAAGATCAAGGCTTTAGCAACAAAGAAACACAAACCCGAACAATTGAACTACAGCAAGTAATGATAACAGCTATGTCTAGACAAAGTACTAGTAGTAACCCAGGATAGCAATTTATCAAGTATACAGGCACAACAAGTTCAGCAAATATATCTAAGTTAAAACAGCAGCTAATGAATTGATGAAGATCGGTAAGCTACAGTAAGTGTTTAGGTGTTCAAAGTAGAAGCCGGCAAGTAAAGATAGTAAAATAGTTTCAGAACTATAGGTGACACGGATTCAACCAGAACACACAGAGTAGTTTTCAGATTTCTACAAGCAAGTTGTGCAAGGCCAGAGATACCATTCAGCAACTAAAAATTCAGGATCACAAATAGTAGTCTCCAGCTGAAAATCAGAAAACTAGTTGGAGTGTGCAGAAACTTTCAGTGAGCAGTAAAATGTAGAATCAGAAAAACTTTCAGCGACTTCCAGTAGATAGAACTGAAGATAAACCGAATTTCAGAAATCCAGAACAAGGACTTTTATCGAACAGTTGCAGTGCAGAAAACTTCAGCATAGGTAGAACTTCAGCAAGAGCACCTAAGGTATGCTCTAATACCACTGATGAGGAACAATAATTCCGAGCCCAATAATCACCCTAGGTATGTGGCTCAAATTCGGAGATGGTAAGTGTAATAGAGGTAGAGTTGGATGAAAACACCTTAGGGCCCCTTCAAGGGAAGGGGCCGAAACCTTGTCTCTTCTAGCCGCAAGCTTTGTTAGAGGATTTCCCATATGCTGGTGATGTCTCAGGGTGCTGCCCCAAGTCAAGATTGATGCTGGAATGGCCGAAGACTAGGAAGCCGGCAATGGAACAATAACAGCCCGGTAAGCAACAGTGGCGAGATTCAGCAATGGAACAGTACTCGATGGTTGGATGGTAGAGAAGAACGATATGGGAATGCTGGGCAACGATTGTAGGAGGGATGGTAACCGAAGGGGAGCAAGCTCAACCCAAGAGGAGCAAGCTCAACTCTCACACAACGCAAACACAGGATTTTCAGATTCAAAATATTCAAGACTAGTGCAAAAAGTGAACAGAGCTAGCTTAAAACCCTTCCTCCCAACGTCTCTTTTGGAACGACCCTTGGCATTCTTCACTGGCTGGCAACTTCTCAGTTTGTTTGCTCTGATAGGCTGTTGTGGTCGGTTCTTATGTTGAGCTGGAAGTGGGTAACTTGCGCACGTTATCTTCAAGCCTTCCATAGGCTAATCTTGATGGCTGATTTGGGTTTGGATTGAATGCGTCATGGGTCTCCCTGGGCTTGACTGAATAAGATGGATGAATTTGGGTCGAATGCTGGAAATGAACTCGAATTAACTTTGGGCTGGTGTGCTTGAAATTGACAATTGAGCTGAGAGAGCCAGTTTGCCTTGATGTTGGTACTTCAAATTGGCTCTTCTCCATGGACTAACTTGAGCTGAGCTTTAATTATGCCAAGGTCACTTCTCGGTTGGGAGGTTAGGTGCAGCATGTGCAATATAGGTGTGCATAAACCTAGGCTATGACAACCTATTACAACCACTACAAAATAAAACAAAGACTTCAAATAAAACCTAGGCTAATCCTACCTACAACATAAAACAACAAGTGCTAAAAATAAATATAGTTTGTAGCAACATTACAATCACATGAAATGCAAGATGTTGACAAGTTCACAAAATTGGACAAAGTCCCAAAATAGTCAAGTTGCTTAGATGTCCATCCCATATCGAATTGGGGCCTTCTTGAGCCTTGTTGATTTTCTTGGCAATGTCCCTACATCAGATACTATGGTTTATTGTATTTTTTTTCCATGCAAGCTTAATCTTATTTTGGGACATGGGTTGTAATCCCTTTGATTTTATATGATTAGATTACTTTTATTTCGTCAAGATAATTTTGCTATGATAATTCTACTTGTGTGATGACTTGTCTTTAATTCTCCTTAGTTTTCTTAGTATCATGCATGATTATAGAGTTTTCGCAATATGGACTGAAAAGTGAATTGCTTGAGAACTTGGAACCCTAAAATTGAATAATAGGAACTCACCGTAAGAAATTAGGTTAAGTTCTTATTTCTTGATTTTAGTTGTTTAATTGCCATGTTAGATAATTCGAATCTAGGATTGAGTTATTCTGTCAAACGCGGAGATCTTGCACGAAAGTGAGGATCGGAACGTTGGAGAACCATAAGTAGAACCTGTGTTGAGACTCGGATGCACGAAAGTGATCCTTGAGATTCAACTTGAGATAATCAACTTAGAATTCGGATGCACTAAAGTGATCCTTGAATTCTTTGATTGATGATTTACTTATCTACAGCATTGGGATAGATCTTGCGCGAAAGCGAGGATTGGTCCCTGCATGATTGTTTGCACAAAAGTGAGATAATCCCTTTATAAAGGAAATTATATCTTTATCATAATGAAATTAGTCTAACAAACTTTTATTTATATCTAGTCATTGAAATTAAAGCGGATGAAACCCTAGTCCCATGTTTCTCTCTGATTTCGTGTTCTTTCTATCATTTACTTCTAGTATAATCGATTGCTTAGCTAGTGAGAATACAATTATTTGGTACTTAACAATAAGGTCTCTGTGGGTTCGATATTTGTTTTATTACTTCGAGTATCCGTGCACTTGCGGAAATAATAACAAGCTTGGTGACACAACTGTTGGGGTATGCCCTTAAGGCTAATGTTTGAGGCCTTGGGATTATATCAGTATCATGTATAAACTCCATGTTTATAAAGGCAATGGTTGTTATTCAGGTTGTTGCATTATCTGCTGCCATATGTATACTTCTGAATAATGTCTCAATGCTGTTCAGCTTGGCTGACATGCAGTATTGTCCTTAGTCGAGATATCTTGGTGAACATGAGACTAATATGTGTTCTAATCTTATAGGATGCTTCGAGCATGGAATAAGATGTAGACTCATGGGTACATTGGATGTACTGGATAGACCCTACTTAGGATATTCAATTGTTTGTCACAATGTGAATAATCCTTATATGCAAACAAGTGGCATACTTCCTCTGACTTGAGATCACTTGTGTTTCTAAATGATGATTGGCATTGTTTTGAGGTAGTTCAATATCATTTGAAACATAATGGTTATAGACTATCTTGGATAATGAACATGAGTCATGTTAGGGCGCTAGTGATAGATATAGGATTGCCTTCTCCTTGTTTGGAGTGTGATGTTCTAAAGGGGCCCCCTGGATGAGATGGTTGAGAAAGTGTATGGCCATACCCAGATGACTATGTTCATCTGATCTAACCACTCTCATCATATTGGAGTTACAGGCTTGACATGCTTATCCAATAAGAACATCCAGTGGCAAAGGAAACAAGTATGCCTAGTGAATTGAATTCACACTTATGCTATGGTTTGGGTGTAGTCTTGGAAGACTCTTTCCTTTATATCGGGAGACAGTGATGTGTTGCTAGATACCCCTCTCTGTTCGTGATAACGTAAGTTGTCGTTACCGACATTTAAAGGAAACCCTTAGGGTCGCACAATTTGATGATATGGCTTACTTAAGTCAGATCGTGTGGACTGAATTGTTTTGGTTCAGTTTAAAGGGATTTAAACTCTGATTGTAAGTGAGATCTAGTCTGATCATGTTTGATTGATTAGGGCTTGAGATCGGTAAGCTTCGATCGAGAGAAATGATGCTAGATCGGTGAGATCAAGAGCATCAAGAGATGGATGGTTAGATCTTGAACCTTTTGGTTCAATATGATCTAGGACAATGCTTGGTTTAATTTGGTCTTTGAACCAAATTCAATGAACCGGTTCACTTAATGTGAGCGCATGGTTCAAGGGGAGAAGAGAAGCGATCGGTTCACTTGGGGTGAACGCATGGGTGATCGCATGAACGTTGAGGGTTTACTATTTTTGGAAGTCATGCTTTCCAAAATAGTCTTCACGCCTCCACGTTCGAGAGCATTGCTCTATACTCGCCTCTCCTCTCTCGTGTTGTGTAGCTCTTCTTCACGCCAAGAAGAATTCGACAAGCCAAGAGATCTCATCCCTTCACTCGATCAGGAGACTTGGAAATCCTTGCTAGCACAAGGAACGACAAGGAGAAGCCTCTCTCATCTTGTGTGCGCACGCTTTGGAGGAGAGCCGCATCGTTCTCTGCTTCCAAGTAGCCATCCAAGCAATGGCATCGGTATGATCTTGTGTTGATCTTTACAAAGTTTTAAGTTGATCATATATTTGCATACCAATCGATCTTGTAGGAAACCCTAGATTCCGCTTTGCGATTTTATATATATGTGCATATTAGGGTTTCCCCACCCCTTTAGTGACTTTCAATTGGTATCAGAGCAGGTTCTGGTATGTTATATGATTGCTTAATGTGTGATCCTTGTTTGCGTTTGTTTAGATCTAGAGTTTACATGCGAGAATACATGCTAGTTATTATATGTTGGCGCATGTATGATGTTTACTTGTTGCCGCATGCTAAAGATTTTTCTCAAAAAACTTATCTTGCGCGCATCCACTAGATCTATAAGCGCCTGCTTTAAAAACTTAGACGGGTTATTAGGGTTGAAGTCGTCGTCCTGTCTAGACCCAAGAGTCTGATCAGACTATCTGACAGCCTAGATGGGTCGACCAGATGGCACCTATGCGCAAGCATCAGGTGGCTATAGGTCGACTGCAGAAGGGCGTGTAGCGATGTCTGATTGAGACAACCAGTGAACGCTCATGATTAAGGCCCGGGGTCACACCCGCTTGCCAGAACTCATGAGGGACGTTCAGCCCTTAAGGCATGCATTGTTGACCATGAGGTCGACTCAAGTCGGTTATGACTTGGTGCATGCAAGGGCAGTGGGTCTGACTAGGTCTGATGAGTGGATCCCTATTAATGGACCGTTGTAAGGTAGTAGGGCTCATAAGGAAATAAAATTGAGGCCAATCGGATTTTTGAAAATTTTATTTTCCTGTTTGGATCACATGTTGTTTGTATAACATGAATGAATGTCTATTTCATCTTATGTGGGCTGCCCAATTAATGTGTGCTGTGCTGGGGCCTGCGTGCCTGGATTAAATTGTAAATTTTATTGTGATCTGCGCATCACATTTTAATTAATTTATAAAGTGTAATTGACCTGCGAGTCAATCATGTCTAGATAGATTAAATTGTAATTTAATCAGACATGAGCACAAAGCACACATGGCAGAAGCACTTGCAGCAAGTGGCTTCACCAGTGGGAGGTCTAGAGTTCGACTCTAGGACAGGCGCATGCTACCTGGTGGGTGCATCTGAGCTGCAGAGGGCGCTTGGGCCTGGGCTGGGCCAGATGGATTTGCAAAAAGACCCATGAAGAGCTCAAGTGAAGACTTAAGTTAAATTAAGGTCTTACTTAGGCTTAATGGGCTTTTACCACATAAGATCATCATGCTTTTAATTTACTGTTTAAGTAATTTAGTAACTACATGATTTATTCTTCTGCTATCACCATAGGATTTGTATGATAGTAAGAAGATAAAAGGACCGTTAAAATCCAACGATGAATATCAAGCACGTAAGCCTTCTGACGCGAAACCTCACTGTTCTGACTATCGTTGGGGCCGTGTTGTACCCACTCAGTGGGCACGCCCATCTATCTTCAGACGATGTGTGATTACACCTGCGTGTTATAGAGAAGGGATTTATCGCTTCTCGTTGCTCAGCATAGCACGTGGTGGTCTAGGGAGTAGGTCAGGTCAGCTTGACCATGTAGGCTACATATTGAGCATATGGTAGCCATATGGAGGCAGCCATCTGTGGGATCAGAGACTGTGTTGTACCAACTCAGTTGGCACAGTCTACTGGATTGCCCAGATGAAGGGGAATCGCATGGGTTGGCGATTGGCAGGGATTGCCTACCAGAGATTAGTGCTTGTACTCTCTGTGCATCTTATCTCGCCTGAGCGGGACGCGGAGACCAAGTATGAAATCTGGATCCCATCTCACTAAAAGAGTTTTACTCTTTCGGACTGTTTTACTGGATTTTTCAGTCAGATAAAATAGTGAGAAAAGAATCATTCTTAAGTCCTGGATTGATTCTAACATTGATACTGACCTTGCTGTTCTTGCAATGTTGTAGATTACTACAGCAACGAACACCACAGCGTTCAATGTGCGATCCTTACTGGAAAGGGAGAAGTTTGCTGGGCCAAACTTCTCAGACTGGTATGGACACCTTAAGATTGTTCTTAAGGCTGAGAGGAAACTGTATGTCCTCGAGACGGCAATACCGCCTCAACCCGCTGCGAACGCCGCAAGGGCGGTTCGGAAAGCTTATGAGAAGCATGTCAATGATAGCATTGATGTCGCTTGCCTTATGCTTGCGTCTATGACGCCAGAGCTTTAGCGTCAGCATGAAGATTTATCTGCTATTGAAATTATAGCAAATCTCAAGATGCTGTATGCTCCACAGGCAAGGACTGAACGCTATAACTTGACTAAACTTTTCTTTCAGAGCAAACTGACTGAAGGGAGTCCAGTGGGAGCTCACGTACTCAAGATGATTGGGTACAAGGAGGCTCTAGAGAAACTGGGACACACCATCAATCAAGAGCTTGTTGTAGACATCATCCTGCAGTCTCTCCCGGCCTCTTTCGATCCATTCATTATTAATTTTAATATGAACAAGATCGACTGTACCCCGGCAGAGTTACTGAACATGCTCTATACTACAGAGCAGACTCTTGAAAAGGGAAAGCCTTCATCCTCTGTCTTGATGATTCCTTCCAGGAACAAGAAGAAGGGGAAGAAGGGCAAAGCCCCTATCAAGAGCTACAACAAGGCTCTAAAGCAAAAGATGTAATTCCATCAATTATATTTTTATCAAAAAACAGAGTTAGTTCGGTTAATACCCTTATACCCATTGCAAAAACCCTATTATAAAAAATATCTATGTAACCACGATTATATGACCAATTGTATATCCCATTTTGGAATGTCCAGTGCCAAAGTCACTGAGTGGGTAAGTCGCCAATCCCTAAAACGGACTATGTAATGTACTTTATCTACTGGGTTATGCTTACTGGTGGGTATTTTACCAGAGGCGCTTTTATTTGCGAATCCTTTTGTTTAATCCTAGAATAGAATCCTAGAATAGAAATAAAATGAAATTTATTAAAAAAATGAAATTTATTTGGCTAAGCCCTTAATCCCAAAATGAAGATCTACTCACTCATGTTCTTAAAGGAAAACATGCTTATATGATGAACAAGTAGGAATCTTATAAAATTTGCAAAGAAATTATTAAGACAACAATTTAATGTGCTTCCCCTAGATCTGATGATGAAGATGAAGTAATCAAATTGATCTTTTACGTGAAGTCTCGCCAGAATCTGCTCAGAAATCGAGTTTTGCCCTTTATCGTCATCGCCGATGTTCTTCGTCCGAAAAGCCCCCCCTTGGTCGTAAATGTTGAAATCTTCATCATTTTCGCTCCAAATTTGACATGTAAGCTCGTGATCTCCTCGGGAATCATATTATGGCTTCAAAACTCTCAAAGTCCATAATTTTTATGCCGTTTTACCTACATTTTCAATAAAACTAAGAAAAGTAAAGATTCTGTGCCAAGTGAAGTAAAAACAGCAAAATTAGCACAAAATTATGGAATTAAGCTCAAAATATGATCTAAAATATAGGCAAAAATATGATGTAAATGCAACGCATCAAGAGACCACATTCAAACTACTTCCCCCGTCAATGACAATCTTACATGAGTACCCATTGCACTTGATGTAAGTTGTAAAGATACTTGTGTGCCTCCAATCCTCGGAGGGCAGGGTTTGAACAAGGGTGCACCGCACAACCGCAAGTGTAGGGTGACCCGACTCATCGCCACTCGTGTAACACTCGGCCTTAACATCGTGTTCCACACGTTCGCGGGTAATGGCGGATACACGGGTGTGACCTTTGTCCGTAGAGGCGGACTTCTTTGGGCAGTCCCTAGAGTAGTGGCCCAGTTGAAGACAGTTATAACAATGGACTTGCTCAGTCGAGCCAATGACAAGAGTCTTGCCCTTCTCCTCCCAAGTGGGGCGAGAGGGGGCTGCCTCCAGGGCTGCGTGACAAGGGGAACCATGGACTTTGGGTGCAGGACGCAGGTCGGGCACTCAGTGTTGGTGTATATGCCCTTGGACCCATTGTTGGTCTTGTTTGTACTACTTGACATTGATATTTAATATATCATTTTGGCATTGTCGTTATTATACTATGTTTACATCTGCGATTATGTACATGGATAATAATGTCCCTGGAGATAGATTGAATCTGTGCTCAAACGGTGTGTCCCCAGTCAAGTACATGAGTGGATAAGGGACAGCTCTGGTACATCAGAGACTAGTATATGAGCTAGTTAGGCACGGGGTGCTAACGCAGGCATATGGGTATATCAGTGGTGGATATACTAGACTGACCCGCTATGAGGCTTTAACTTGGTGTCATGAGTTAAGCTCACAAGTGATAGGAGATGCATTGATCCTTTGACTTGAGGTCATTGACTCTTCTATATGGTTAGGGACATACTTTGATACAACCTAACACCTCGCCATAGTTGGGAGGTCATAACGGTTGTCATTGGGTATGTCATGACCCATATGAGAAGATCAATGGACAGACATAGGATTTGCCACTTCCTGCGGGAAGCTTGATATCCACGGGCCCCCCTATGGTTGCATGATTGAAAGTGTATGACCATACCCAGGTGAAAGCCTGAACTAGTCATGACCAAGAGATTGAGTGAAAACAAAGTGGTGACACACTTTCTCCAATCGGATATCAGTCTAGCAAAGGGACTATAATGCATCGGTATCTTCTTGCGATGATGGGGATGTCGATGTTGATATCCATTCCGAAGACTGGGTAGCAGCGATGCACTGCTAGGTGCTACTCACTACTTGTGATGATTTGTGTTCATCACAGCCAACATCAGAGGAACCTACAAGGTTGCACAACTTGAAACTCGGGTTCTCGTATTGATCGGGTAGCCTAATGATCGAGTTATTAGATAACTTGGATCTATTTGGGAGAATTCATCAGCGCCACTGTGTCGGATGCGATGGAAGGGACTTATTGGAGCTAAGTTGAATTTTGAGCCAGATGGGCCAAAAGAGCCCAACAGGTTAAATGGGCCAAATGGGCCAAATAGGCCAAGTAGTCCAATTGATGTAGGGGTAGATCACAAGCATGCAAACAACGAGTTTCAAAAATATTTTTGGTATTATCATAAACTAGAGAAAACCGATTTAACTAACGAAGTTGGAAAATAATGTTTTTGTATTTTTAAATAGGAAAATCGAATATTAACTACTTGCAAGAAAGAAATGACAATAACTTAAAGAAGACTCACCTTGCGGTCCTTGAGAATAGAAGGACCGTCCTTCCCATTCTTCACCGGTCCTACTATGATGGAAGGTGCAGGTTACACACAGGGCATTCAGCAACCCCACACAGGCATGGGTGAGTTATAAAGCAAATTAAAACTCAACAATGCTTAAAGTCAAGAGGGAGGCTAATCCTCCAAGTTCTCTTGCTAACAAAGTAAAGGACTATCTAAGAAGGGAAGAATAAGAGGGTGGGATGCGCCAAGCTTCCTTGCGCCAATTCCAACAAAGGCCCAAAGATGTGTAGTAAGATGCTCTTAGAACTTAATAGAAGAAAACACAAGAAGAAAGAATAGTCATCTTGTAGAATCGCCTTGAAGAGATCCAAGAGGGGTATCCTAATCCTTGCGCCATCTTGAGTTTGTGCTCTTGTCTTGATGGAACTAGCCTCGGCCTTGATTGATGAAGGAAGGGCGAAGAGGTGAAGAGGAGATGCTCGGCTCTTAAGAGAAGAGAAGAGGGAAGAGGAGGTGTGGGCGACACAAGCACCCTTGGCGACACAAGCACCCATAGTTTGGCTAGGAAACTATTCAACAATATTATTCAACAATGCTATGCGCATGATGCAATGGGGATACATTTATAGGCAGCTTAGAGATGAGGATAAGATGAGGGCAAGGTGGTCATTGGCCCCTTGCGCCCCTTACATAATTGGAGAAAATTCGAAATGGAGACAAGGCATTAAGTGGGCTGATCTTGTTGCCTTCTTTGGATGGCTGAAATGGTAAGTCTTGAATTCGAAATGGCTGGCTTCCTTGGAGGTGTTGGCGCATATGAGGGAGAATTTGAATTTTGAAAACCTTCCTTGTTGTCTTGGGCGGCAATGAGAAGAAGGAAAGAAGTCTTCCCCTAATTGTGGATCTTGATGGCGCAACTCCTTGATTTGTGGATCTAGATAGGCGCCTCCTTGTGCAGGGGTCCCCTTCAAGGGGGAGCGAAAAACCCTAATGGGCGCATGTGTTTCAACGCAGCGGAAATAAGGGTTTTAGGGATCATTAGCATGATATATGATCAACTATGAAAAATCGATTGCAAAATGCCAATAAGATTCATACCATCGCCATCTATGGATGAAGTGTTGGAAGCAAAAACCGAAAGGGGTCTTCTCCCTAGTCGACGCACACACGATGAAGAATGGCCTCTCCTTGTCGTCTTTGTGCTAGCAAAGCTTCAAGGGTCCTTTGCGCATGGAGGAGATGAGATCCTTGGGCTTGGCGAAGAAGAAGTTCCTCTACACTCGTCAAGACTTTTGTCACACGAGAAGGGAGGAGATGTCGTCCGAAGTTGATGATCGACAAGGGAGTAAACACGTTGTAATCAACGTGGGCGTTGCTATCCAAAAAATAGTAACCCATTACTCACTTCGGTTATGCGTTCACATGAAGTGAACCGCAACCCTCTTCTCCCATTCGAACCTTTGAACCAAGCGCTCATAACATGAGCCGGTTCAAGTGACTTTGGTTCAAGACCAAATCGGCCCAAGCAATGGTCGATCTTATTGAACCACAAGGTTCAAGATCACCGTTGATCTCTCGATGCTCTAGATCTCACTGATCTAGCATCATAACTCTCGATCGAAGCTTACCGATCTAAAGCCCTAATCAATCAAACATGATCAGACCAGATCTCACTCTCAATCAGAGTTTAACACCCCTTTAAACTGAACTAAACAATTCAGTCCACACGATCTGACTTAAAGAAGCCATATCATCAAATTGTGCGACCCTAAGGGTTTCCTTTAAATGTCGGTAACGATAACTCACGTTATCACGATCAGTGAGGGGTATCTAGCAACACATCACTGTCTCCCGATATAAAGGAAAGAGTCTTCCAAGACTTCACCCAAACCACAGCACAAGTGTGAATCCAATTCACTAGGCATGCATACTTCCTTTGCCACTTGATGTTCTTATTGGACAAGCCTGTCAAGCTTGTAACTCCAATATGATGAGCATGATTAGATCAGATGAACACTGTCACCTGGGTATGGCCATACACTCTCTCAATCATCTCATCCAGGGGGGCCCTTATAGAACATCACACTCCTTAAACAAGGAGACGGCAATCCTATGTCTATCACTAGTGTCCTAACCTGACTCAAGCTCATCATCCAAGATAGTCTATAATCATTATGTTTCAAATGATATTGAACTACCTCAAAACAATGACAATCATCATTTAGAAAACACAAGTGATCTCAAGTCAGAGGAAATGTGCCACTTGTCGCAATCAAGGAATATTCACATTGTGACAAACAATTGAACATCCTAGTAGGGTCTGTCCAGTACATCCCATGTACCCATGAGTCTACATCTTATTCCATGCTCGAAGCATCCTATAAGATTAGAACACATATTAGTCTTAACCATATCAAGGCTGTCTCATGTTCACCAAGATACATCGACCAAGGACATAATAGCATGTCAGCCCAGCTGAACAGCTTTGAGACATTATTCAGAAGAACATATATTGCAGCAGACAATGTAGCTAACTGAATAACAACCATGCCTTTATAAACATATGAGTTTATTACATGATACTTGTTACACTCCCATAGGCTTCAAACATTAGCCTTAAGGGCATACCCCAACAATCTCCCACTTGCACTTAATCTAATGGTTGAGGAATCTCAAACCCATATTATTACAGTGCTTCTCATGCTTCTGCTGCGCCAGAGGCTTGGTAAGCGGGTCTGCCAGATTGTCATCTGTATGAACCTTGCATACTTTGATCTCGCCACGATCAATGATCTCCCTGATCAAATGAAACCGTCTCTGTATGTGCTTGGACTTCTGGTGCGACCGTGGTTCCTTTGCTTGTGCAATTGCTCCAGTGTTATCACAGAAGATAACCAAAGGATCTGCACTCGAAGGAACGACACCAAGTTCTCTCACGAACTTACGAATCCACACTGCCTCCTTGGATGCTTCCGAGGCTGCAACATACTCGGCTTCTGTTGTGGAATCAGCAACAGTTGACTGTTTGAAACTCTTCCACACCACTGCTCCACCATTCAAGCTAAAAACATAGCCTGATTGCGATCGGAAATCATCCTGGTCAGACTGGAACGAAGCGTCAGTATATCCTTCAATACTGAGTTCTTCCTGACCACCATATATCAAGAACATATCTTTGGTCCTCCGCAGATATTTTAAGATGTTCTTGACTGCAATCCAGTGCGCCACACCTGGATTACTCTGGTAACGACTGGTCACGCTTAATCCGTAAGCGACGTCTGGGCGAGTACACAACATCGCATACATAATGGATCCAATAGCCGAAGCATAAGGCGTATTGTCCATTTCATCTTTCTCAGTCTGTGTTTGTGGACACTGACTCTTCGAAAGACTCAGACCATGTCTGACTGGAAGATATCCTCGTTTAGAATTCTCTAAATGAAATCTTTCCAGGACTTTATCGATGTAAGTACTCTGGCACAGCCCGAGAAGCCTCTTAGATCTATCCCTGTAGATCTTCACACCTAACACATAGGCTGCTTCTCCTAGATCTTTCATCTGGAAACATTTCCTCAGCCATGCCTTAACAGCATGCATTTCAGGAATGTCATTTCCAATGATCAAGATGTCATCGACGTAGAGGACTAGGAAAGTAATCACGCTCCCACTAAACCTCTTATATACACACGGGTCATCCTCGTTCTTGATGAAACCAAATTCAGTAACTGATTCATCAAAACGAATATTCCAGCTTCTCGATGCTTGTTTAAGTCCATAAATGGACTTCTTTAACTTGCATATTTTATGACGATCTGCTGGATTAGTGAAACCTTCAGGTTGTGTCATATACACATCCTCATCCAGATTTCCATTAAGGAAAGCTGTTTTCACATCCATCTGCCAGATCTCATAATCGTAATATGCAGCTATCGCAAAAAGAATCCGAATAGACTTAAACATGGCTACAGGTGAGAAAGTTTCATCATAATCTATCCCGTAGATTTGTTTGAAACCTTTCGCAACTAGCCTGCCTTTATAGGTAACCACGTTACCATCCATGTCAATCTTCTTCTTGAAGATCCATTTACAGCCTATAGGGATTACTCCCGGAGGCGGATCAACCAAATCCCAGACTTGGTTATCTGACATGGAGTCCATCTCGGCGCGCATAGCTTCAAGCCATCTCGCTGACTCCGGTCCACTGACCGCATCCGCATAAGTGAGGGGTTCATCATTGTCAATGATGTAGACTCCGTCATAGCGCTCAGGCTGTCGACGGATCCTACCCGATCTTCGCGGTTCCCGTGATATCTGAGCCTCAGGTTGTTCAATAACCTGTTCTACCGGCTCAGGCTCATCCAACTCTGCTTGAGCACTTTGTCCTTTCTCTGGATTCTCATCCAGTTTTATTTCTCTCCCACTGGCCTCTTGCAGAAGAAACTCCTTCTCAAGAAATATGGCCGTACGAGCAACAAAAACCTTGTTCTCCTTGGGATCGAAGAAATAATAACCCTTAGTTTCCTTAGGGTAACCGACAAAGATACATTTCTCAGATCTGCTCTCTAGTTTCCCAGAGGCGAGCTTTTTGACATAAGCTTCGCAACCCCAGATCCTGATAAATGTCAAGCTTGGCTGTTTCCCATACCATAACTCATATGGCGTCTTTGAAACTGCCTTGGATGGCACCCGGTTTAGTACCTTTGCAGCTGTTTCCAGTGCAAAACCCCAAAAGGAGTATGGAAGAGTAGCCTGACTCATCATAGAACGAACCATATCTAGTAAAGTTCTATTTCTCCTCTCGGACACACCATTCCATTGCGGTGTTCCTGGTGGAGTGAGCTGTGAGATAATGCCACACTCTTTTAGATAGTCAGTAAATGCATGACTTAGGTATTCACCACCTCGATCTGAGCGAAGTGCCTTGATATTACGGCCTAGCTGATTTTGTACTTCATTTTTGAACTCTTTGAACTTGTCAAAAGATTCACTCTTATGTCTCATCAGATAGACATACCCATATCTACTGAAATCATCAGTAAAGGTAATGAAGTACTGATAGCCACCTCTGGCATGTTTACTAAAAGGCCCACACACATCACTGTGTATAAGGTCAAGTAAACCTGAAGCCCTTTGACCTTTGTGAGGAAAAGGTGACTTCGTCATTTTACCCATTAAACAAGCCTTGCATGTATCAATCTCCTTGTAGGAGAATGATCCCAGCAGTCCATGATGATGCAACCGCTTAATGCGTTTCTCGTTAATATGGCCTAAACGACTATGCCATAGCAAGGTGCTGTCATCAGCATACTTGGCTTTCTTGATATCAACGTTCTGTATAGAACATTCCATGTCCAACATGTATAACCCATTGCTAATTGAACCAGTTGCATAAACAATATTATCTAAAGACAAAACACAATTTGAAATATTGCATTCAAAGGAAAATCCCTTCCTGACAAGAGCAGGAATGGAGATAATATTTTTAGTTATACTGGGAACAAAGTAACAACTGTTTAGTTCTAATACAATTCCAGATGGTAAAGAAATGAAGTAGTCTCCTACAGCAACAGCAGCAACCTGTGCCCCGTTTCCAACGCGTAGGTCCACCTCATGCTGTCCCACCTCCCTTCTTCTCTTGAGTTCCTGCACATTTGAACAAATGTGAACTCCACATGCAGTGTCCAACACCCATGATATAGAAGAAGAAAACATGACTTCAGTCACGAATATACCTGAGCCAGAAGCAAAGCTTCCCCTCTTGTCTCCTTGGAGCGCTTTACAGTCCTTTTTCCAGTGACCCAGCTGGCCACAGTGGAAACACCTGTATTCCTTAGACCGCTTGACCTTCTGCTTCAGAGCCTTGCTGTAATTCTTGACAGGGGCCTTGCCCTTCTTCCCCTTCTTCTTGTTCCTTGAAGGAACCATTAAGACAGAGGTTGAAGGCTTACCCTTCAGAGTCTCCTCAGTGGTCAAGAGCATATTCAGCAGCTCTGCCGGAGTACAATCGATTTTGTTCATATTAAAATTAATAATGAACGCGTCGAATGAAGGCGGGAGAGACTGCAGAATAATGTCCACAGCAAGCTCCTGGTTGATGGTATGCCCCAGTTTCTCTAGAGCCTCCTTGTGCCCAATCATCTTGAGCACGTGAGCTCCCACTGGGCTCCCTTCAGCCAGTTTGCTCTGAAAGAAGAGCTTCGTCAAATTATAGCGTTCAGTCCTCGCCTGTGCAGCATACAGCATCTTGAGGTTCGCTATAATCTCTATAGCCGACATATCCTCATGCTGACGCTGCAGCGGTGGCGTCATAGACGCTAGCATCAGGCAAGCGACATCAATGCTATCATTGACGTGCTTTTCATAGGCTTCCCGAACCGCCCTTGCGGCGTTCGGAGCGGGCTGCGGCGGTATCGCCGTCTCGAGGACATACAGTTTCCTCTCTGCCTTAAGAATAATCTTAAGGTGTCCAAACCAGTCAGAGAAGTTTGGCCCAGCAAACTTCTCCCTTTCCAGTAGGGATCGCACATTGAAGTTCATGGTGTTCGTTGCTGCAGGTATCTACAACAATGCAAGAACAGCAAGGTCAGTATCAATGTATAAGAATCAATCAGGACTTAAGAAAGATTCTTTTTCTCACTATTTTATCAGGCGTGAAAAATCCAGCAAAACAGCCCGAAAGAGTAGAACTCTTTTAGTGAGATGGGATCCAGATTTCATACTTGGTCTCCGCGTCCCGCTCAGGCGAGATAAGATGCACAGAGAGTACAAGCACTAGTTTCTGGTAGGCTATCCCAGCCAATCGCCAACCCGTGCGATTCCCCTTCATCTGGGCAATCCAGCAGACTGTGCCAACTGAGTTGGTACAACACAATCTCTGACCCCACAGATGGCTGCCTCCATGTGCTACCATATGCGCCACATATGTAGACTACACGGTCAAGCTGACCCAACCTACTCCCTGGACCACCATGTGCTATGCTGAGCAACGAGAAGGGATAAATCCCTGCTCTGTAACACACAGGTGTAATCCCGCACCGTCTGAAGATAGATGGACGTGCCCACTGAGTGGGTACAACACGGCTCCAACGATAATCAGAATAGTGAGGTTTCGCGTCAGAAGGCATTCGAGCTTGATATTTTTAGCGTTGGATTTTAACGGTCTTTTATCTTCTTTTTCTATCATACAATCCCTATGGTGATAGCAGAAGATAAATTTAATCATGCAATTCTAATATTAACAAATAAAAGAAAGCATGTATCTTATGTGGTAAAAGCCCATAGCCCTAGTGAGACCTTAACCTAGCTTAAGTCTACACTTGCTCTTCATGGGTCTTTTGCTGCTCATCTGGCCCAAGCAGGGCCCTAGCGCCGTTTGCAGCACTGGTGCGCCCACCAGGAATTTGCGCCAGGTCCTAGGTTCGAACCCTAGACCTTCCACCTGGTCCAGCCACTGCTGCATGCGCTTCTGCCAAGTGTGCATTGTGCTCTTGTTTAATTAAATTACAATTTAACTATCTAGACAAGAGTGACACGCAGGTCACTTTCACATTATAAATTAATCAAAATTGTGATTCGCAGATCACAAAAATAAAATTAATTTACAACAATTAATCCCAGGCTCGCAGGCCCCAGCACAGCACACAATAATAACGGGCAGCCCACATAAGACTAAATAGACAAACATATGCATCAATCAAGAATCATGTGATCCATACATAAAAATTAAAATTTTTCGAAAACCCCTTGGGATCAATTTTAATTTTTCCTTATTTCCCCTACAACCTTACAACGGTCCATTACTAGGGATCCACTCAACCAACCTAGTCAGATCCACTACCCTTGCATGCACCAAGTCCTAACTGACTTGAGTTGACCATAAGGTCAACCATGCATGCGCCAGGGCTGAACGACCACACAGAGGTCTGGCAAGCGGGCGTGACCCCGGGCCTAACTCAGGTGCGTTCATTAGTCGTCTCAATCAGACATCGCTACACACCTGTCTGCAGTCGACCTATAGCCACCATAGGCTTGCGCCGAGGTGCTAACTGGTCGACCCATTCAGGCTGTCAGATAGTCTGATCAGACATTCTGGATCTAACCTAGGGGTGACTTCAACCCTAATAACCCGTCTAAGGGTTTACAGTAGGCGGCTTAGATCTAAGGTGATACGCGCAAGAGATATAAGTTTTTGATAAAAACTCTATAACAAGTGCCAAGGCATCATACATGCGTAACACATAAACTTACATCATGCGTAACCTTACAACATGCGTCAACTACAAGTAAAGGTTCGCATGTATTCTAGATCTAGCAAGATGGCGCATACAAGGATCACAAATCATAGCAAACATATTATCATGCGATTTAGCCTGCTCTGATACCAATTGCAGGGGTCCCCTTCAAGGGGGAGCGAAAAACCCTAATGGGCGCATGTGTTTCAACGCAGCGGAAATAAGGGTTTTAGGGATCATTAGCATGATATATGATCAACTATGAAAAATCGATTGCAAAATGCCAATAAGATTCATACCATCGCCATCTATGGATGAAGTGTTGGAAGCAAAAACCGAAAGGGGTCTTCTCCCTAGTCGACGCACACACGATGAAGAATGGCCTCTCCTTGTCGTCTTTGTGCTAGCAAAGCTTCAAGGGTCCTTTGCGCATGGAGGAGATGAGATCCTTGGGCTTGGCGAAGAAGAAGTTCCTCTACACTCGTCAAGACTTTTGTCACACGAGAAGGGAGGAGATGTCGTCCGAAGTTGATGATCGACAAGGGAGTAAACACGTTGTAATCAACGTGGGCGTTGCTATCCAAAAAATAGTAACCCATTACTCACTTCGGTTATGCGTTCACATGAAGTGAACCGCAACCCTCTTCTCCCATTCGAACCTTTGAACCAAGCGCTCATAACATGAGCCGGTTCAAGTGACTTTGGTTCAAGACCAAATCGGCCCAAGCAATGGTCGATCTTATTGAACCACAAGGTTCAAGATCACCGTTGATCTCTCGATGCTCTAGATCTCACTGATCTAGCATCATAACTCTCGATCGAAGCTTACCGATCTAAAGCCCTAATCAATCAAACATGATCAGACCAGATCTCACTCTCAATCAGAGTTTAACACCCCTTTAAACTGAACTAAACAATTCAGTCCACACGATCTGACTTAAAGAAGCCATATCATCAAATTGTGCGACCCTAAGGGTTTCCTTTAAATGTCGGTAACGATAACTCACGTTATCACGATCAGTGAGGGGTATCTAGCAACACATCACTGTCTCCCGATATAAAGGAAAGAGTCTTCCAAGACTTCACCCAAACCACAGCACAAGTGTGAATCCAATTCACTAGGCATGCATACTTCCTTTGCCACTTGATGTTCTTATTGGACAAGCCTGTCAAGCTTGTAACTCCAATATGATGAGCATGATTAGATCAGATGAACACTGTCACCTGGGTATGGCCATACACTCTCTCAATCATCTCATCCAGGGGGGCCCTTATAGAACATCACACTCCTTAAACAAGGAGACGGCAATCCTATGTCTATCACTAGTGTCCTAACCTGACTCAAGCTCATCATCCAAGATAGTCTATAATCATTATGTTTCAAATGATATTGAACTACCTCAAAACAATGACAATCATCATTTAGAAAACACAAGTGATCTCAAGTCAGAGGAAATGTGCCACTTGTCGCAATCAAGGAATATTCACATTGTGACAAACAATTGAACATCCTAGTAGGGTCTGTCCAGTACATCCCATGTACCCATGAGTCTACATCTTATTCCATGCTCGAAGCATCCTATAAGATTAGAACACATATTAGTCTTAACCATATCAAGGCTGTCTCATGTTCACCAAGATACATCGACCAAGGACATAATAGCATGTCAGCCCAGCTGAACAGCTTTGAGACATTATTCAGAAGAACATATATTGCAGCAGACAATGTAGCTAACTGAATAACAACCATGCCTTTATAAACATATGAGTTTATTACATGATACTTGTTACACTCCCATAGGCTTCAAACATTAGCCTTAAGGGCATACCCCAACACCTTGAATTGTGGATCTAGATGAGCCTTGCTTGAATTGTTGTTGTAGATGGCGCAAATAATTCCATGGGCTGGCCTCTCTTCAATTGGAAGGGAATAATTGAAGTGGAGCTTGATGTTGAGTTGAGTTAGAAGTCTCCCTTTGAACTACTTTGAAGTGAACCTTCCAAAATGGGAGCTAGCTTCTTGGAGTGTGGTGAGCTAGCTAATTTGTATCCCTTGAGCTGAATATTAATGTATCCAAACTACATGCACTAACCTACCATGAAATTACAATGCACAACCTACTAACTGTTGGGAAACCCCGGGGACATTTTACAATTTTCAGAGTTATAGACATACATTTTTCGCAGCGGAAGAATGTCCCCGAAACAGGCCGGTCCCAAAAACCCAGTGAAGATCGCAAGCAAGGGAGTCGACATGATGAGTTAGGAAATACCTTAGAGCAAGATGAGGTCGATGTCGTGATAGGCGCTCAAGCGTGCGCCCTCTGCAGTCTCACACACACGGATCCCTCGAGTCCTCTTCTACCACGCCCGGTGCTAGCCTCGGGAAGAAGATCCATGCCTTGTGCTCCTTCTTCAAAGTATGCGCCACCTCCAAGGTAGATGCGCCAAAGATGAAGAAGGATGAAGGAGAGGGAAACCGCCAAGCATCAAGTTCCTTGCGTCAAGAGAGAAGGAAGAAGCTTGCGGCTAGGGTTTGGAAGGAAGAAGAAGATGCGCCACTTCTTGATGTTGTCGCCCTTCAAGCCCTTGCTTTCGCCCCTCCTCTTGTTGTCACGCCTCTAAGAATTGTAACCAATAAGAGGGGGCGGCTAGGGTCACTTATATAGAGCTAGAGGCGGTTAGGGCAAGGGTTGAGATCATGACAAGTGTATGGCTTGGATGAGAAGGTTTGAGGTAAGGAAAGTCTCCAAGACTTTACCATAAACCTCATTCAACCTTTCCATAAGCTACCAAGCCTTTCCTTGTGCGCCAAGGCCAAGCCTTGCGCCCCAAGCAATGCCTTAATGCATTCACACTATCAATGGGAGAGGGCTAGGCGCATAAAGCTTCCTTAATGAAGAAAATTTGCCATCCAAACCCCATTATGCCCCCTAGGCGCCAATGGGCTTGGCTTCCTCCCCATTATACCCTTTTAGCCTATTGCCTCTTCATGACAACTTATTATTGGGCCTCATTGGATAATGAGCTAGCCCAAACTTCATTACATGGGTTGATTAAGCACTTGGATCCAATCCAATGCAACCCTAATCCAAATGTGACCAACCATGGTCAAATACGGGTCAAACTGCCAAAATTGAAGTTTGGCTCCAATAATATTCTTCCATCTCATCAGGCCCATTGGCGCTGATGAAATCTCCCAATTATATCCGAGTTATCCAATAACTCGATCATAAGGCTTCCCGATCAATATGAGAACTCAAGTATCAAGGTGTGCGACCCTGTTGGTCCCTCTGACGCTGGCAGTGCTGACCAGAGGTCATCACAAGTAGTGAGTGGCACCTAGCAGTGCATCGCTGCTACCCAGGTCATCGGAATGGATATCGACATCGACATCCCCATCATTGCAACTAGGTACAGATGCATTACAGTCTCTTTGCCGAACTGATATCCGATTGGACAAGTGTGTCACCACTTGTTTTCATCCAATCACATGGTTATGACTAAAACAGGTTCTTACCTGGGTATGGCCATACACTCTCAGTCATAGAACCATAGAGGAGCTCCATGGATATCATACTTCCCTAAGGAAGGGGCAAATCCTATGTCTGTCCATTGACCTTCTCATATGGGTCGTGACATGCTCAATGACAGCTGTTATGACCTCCCAACTACGGCGAGGTGTTAGGTTGTATCAAAGCAAGTCCCTAACCATATAGAATGATCAATGACCTCAAGTCAAGGGATCAATGCATCTCCTGTCACTTGTGAGGATAACTCATGACACCAAGTCATAGCCTCACAGCGGGTCTATCCAGTATATCCTCCAATGATATACCCATGTGTCTGTGTTAGCACCACATGCCTAACCAGCCCACATACCAGTCTCACAAGTACCAGAGCTGTCCCATATCCACTCAGGTACATCGACTGGGGACAATCATTTGAGCACAAATCCAATCTGTCTCCAGGGACATTATCATGTAAGTACACAATCGCAGGTGTAGACAAACAATGATAACGACTATGCCAGAAAGATATATGAATATCAGAGTTAAGTAGTATAAAGATGGACCAAAACTAGGTCCTAGGGCATATACACCAACAATCTCCCACTTGCACTAAGACCTAGAGGTTGAGCAACCTCAACCCCATATCTCTAGTACGACCATCATGCTTCTGCTGCGCCAAAGCCTTGGTCAGTGGGTCGGCTAGATTGCTCTTTGTGTCAACTCTGCTAATCTTGACATCACCTCGATCAATGATCTCTCTGATCAGGCGAAATCTCCTGAGTATGTGTTTGGACCTTTGATGAGACCGTGGTTCCTTAACATGTGCAGTTCCCTTTGGTGTCATAGTAGAGCTCAATGGGATCCATTGCACTTGGAACCACCTGAAGTTCAGAAAAGAACTTCCAGATCCAAACAGCTTCATTGGCTGCCTCAGAAGCAACCACATACTCAGCTTCGGTTGTAGAATTAGCTATGGTGGATTGCTTGAAGCTCTTCCAGCATACAGCACCTCCAACCATCTTAAACAAATAGCTGGTCTGCGATCTGAAGTCGTCAGGATCAGACTGGAATGACTCATCAGTGAAGCCCTGCACACTGAGCTCCTCCAGTCCCCGTAGACCATGTAGAATAAATCCTTAGTCCTTTTAGGATACTCAAGGATATTCTTTACAGCCACCCAGTGCTGCAGACCTGGATTGGATTGGTATCGGCTGGTTATGCTCACAGCATATCCCACATCTGGTCTAGTACACAACATTGCATACATGATCGATCCTACTACCGAAGCATAGGGAATTCGACTCATGTTATCCCTCTCAGCCTGTGTTGTAGGACACTGGCCTTTTGAGAGAGTAAGGCCATCTCTCACTGGAAGGTATCCTTTCTTGGATTGCTCCAAGTTGAACCTCTCCAGGACCTTATCAATGTGGGTACTCTGACTAAGGGCTAGAAGCCTCTTGGATCTATCCCAATAGATCCTTACGCCCAGAATATAGGCGGCCTCCCCTAAGTCTTTCATCTCGAAACACTTCCCTAACCATGTCTTCATAGCTTGAAGACTAGGGATGTCGTTTCCGATGAGCAGTATGTCATCGACATACATGACCAGAAAAGTCACCAAGCTCCCACTGAATTTTCTGTATACACAGGCATCATCTTCACTTTTGATAAAGCCATAATCTCTCACAGCTTCATCAAACTGAAGATTCTAACTTCGAGATGCTTGCTTTAATCCATAAATGGATTTCTTTAGCCTGCAGACCTTACTAGCCTCTGCAGGATGGATGAAGCCATCAGGTTGTGACATATACACATCCTCAGTCAGCTTCCCATTAAGGAACGTTGTCTTCACATCCATCTGCCATATCTCATAGTCATGATATGCAGCTATAGCAAGCAGAATCCGAATGGATTTGATCATGGCAACTGGCGAAAAGGTTTCATCATAGTCCACCCCGTGGACTTGTTTAAATCCTTTAGCCACTAGTCTACCCTTATAGGTAACTATTTTGCCATCCATGTCTGTCTTCCTCTTGAAGACCCATTTACACCCTATGGGTTTTACCCCATCAGGCAGCTCAACCAAATTCCAGACTTGGTTAGCCGACATGGAATCCATCTCGGATCGCATGGCGTCAACCATCTCTCGGAGTCCGGTCCACTGACCGCCTCATCATAGGTTCTGGGTTCATTCTTAATGATGAAGATCTCGTCGTGTTGGGTCGACAGCGACCCATACCTCTCAGGTGCACGACGAATCCTCCCAAACCTATGTGGGACCTGTGTCTGAGCCTTAGGTTGTTCAACAACCGGTGCAGGTGGCTCAGATTCCATCTCTTTGTCTTGTGGTTGCACTTGGTCCTCATCCAAGTCAAACATCCTCCCACTAACTTCTTTCATGAGAAATTCTTTCTCTAGAAAGACAGCGCCCCGAGCAACAAAAACTTTGTTCTCGGTTGGGACATAGAAGTAGTATCCTTTAGTTTCCTTAGGATACCCCACAAACACACAGCGCCCCTCACTATTTATGATGTTTACATCATTGCCATCGTCATATGGATCCTACGGGGTCACATGCAATAGACTCTTGACGTTGCTTTAATCAGAAGCCTTAGGATCAAGTTATTGGATAACTTGGATCAATTTGGAAGATTTCATCAGCGCCAATGGGCCTGATGAGTCAGAAGAAAGTTATTGGAGCCAAACTTCATTTTTGGCAGGTTGACCCGAAATTGACCCAGATTGGTCACATTTGGATTAGGGTTGCATTGGATTAGATCCAATGGCTTAATCAACCCATGCCATGAAGTTTGGGCTAGCTCATTATCCAATGAGGCCCAATAATTAGTTGTCATGAAGAGGAATTGGCTTAAAAGGGTATAACGGGGAGAAATCTCACCCCATTGGCGCCTAGGGGCATAATGGGGTGAGGGAGGCACCTTTGCTTCATTATGGAAGTAAATGGCGCCTAGCCCTTCTTCCTTAGATGGAATACTTGCTTCTAAGTCAAGTCTTGGGGCTGATATGGCTTGAGGACTCTTTTGGAAAGAACTTGGGCGCATATGAGAAGTAGGAAGATGTTTATGGTAAAGTCCTGGAAACTTTCCTTATGAACCCTACATGCACCCAAACTCTTGCCCTAGCCGAATTCTTCATGTTGCGCCTAGCCCTTCTCCTTGGATGGAAAGAATGCCTCTAAGGCATGTCTTAGGCTGATATGGCCATTGGGCAAATTAGGATAGGTTGAATGAGGTTTATAGTAAAGTCTTGGAGACTTTCCTTACCTCAAGATCCCTTTATCCTAGCCGCCCACTTGGCATGATCCTATCCATTGTCCTTGCCGCCTCTTGTCCTATTTATAGGACCCGTTACCGCCCCTTCCAATGTTCAACTTCTAGGAGGGGTGAACATACATAGAGAGGCGTGAGCAAGGGCAAAGGGTGACAACAACAAAGGCTTGGCGCAACCTTCTTCCAAGTGGCCGAAAGACATCCTTTCTTCTTCTCCTCTTCTTGGCGCAAAGAGAAATTGGGCTTGGTGGCTTCTCCTTGTTTTGTCGCAAGCCCTCTCCCTCTCATAGCCATTGGCGCATCTTGCTTGAAGGTGGCGCAAGCAAAGAAGAAGAGGGAAGTTCTTGGCGGCATCTTCCCTATTCCCTCCTTGGCGCAACTTCTCTTGAAGGTGGCGCAAGTGGAGTGAAGGCTTGATTCTCTTCCCGAGGCTAGCACCGAGCGTGGAAGGGAGCAACGATCAAGGAGTCGACGCGTGGATACTTGTAGAGGGCGAACACATGGGCGCCTTCAACATGGCTTCGACATCTAGACAAGCAAAAGAGGTACATCTCTAACACATCCTTGTGTCTTCTCTCTCACATGGATCCTTGGGACCGGAATGTGTTTCGGGTGTAATGCTTCTTCCGCTGCGTCCTGGGACTGCAAAATTTTATATTACACCCGGCATTCCCTAACAGGAGGTAGAGTTGCATGACTCATCATAGATCGAACCATGTCCAACAAAGTTCGATATCTCCTTTCAAACACATCATTCCATTGAGGTGTTCCAGGAGGAGTGAGTTGGGATATGATCCCACACTCTCTCAGATAGTCAAAGAACTCACCGCTGAGGTACTCTCCACCACGATCTGATCGAAGAGCCTTAATGGATCTACCAACCTGGTTTTCTACTTCATGTCTAAACTCCTTAAATTTCTCAAAGGATTCAGACTTATGTCTCATCAGATAGACATAACCATATTTACTGAAGTCATCAGTAAACGCGATGAAGTAGTTGTACCTTCCTCTGGCTTGTTTATTGAAAGGCCCATACACGTCAGTATGTATGAGATTTAATAAACCTCCTGCCCTCTCACCAGTCTTGGTGAAGGGCACCTTTGTCATTTTCCCTAATAAACAAGGTTTACAAGTATCAAATTCCTCCAAGGAACTTGAATCTAACAACCCATTTGCATGGAGTTATCGAATGCAATTCTTGTTTATATGGGCTAATCGACAATGCCGTAGGAAAGCACCAACTGAACCACTCAGTTTGGTCCTTTTATTATTTATGTTACAAATAGAGCTATCCATGTCCAAGACATGCGGACCGTTGCACAAAGTACCCTTCCCATAAAACATGTTTGCAAAAGAAAAAGAACATAAGTTCTCTTTTATTTCAAACCTGAATCCTTTCTTTGCCAAGCAAGGAGTGGATACAATGTTTTGGTAAGGGAAGGTACATAATAGCAATTGTCTAGCTTTAACTGAAGTCCTAAAGGTAGGGAGAGAAACTCCTACAGCAACAGCAGCAACTTGTGCCCTGTTACCTATCCATAGGTCAATCTCTCTAGGCCTTACCGATCTATCCTTTCAGAGCCATCGCATATTTGTACAAATATGAGCTCCACATGCGGTATCCAATACCCATGTCATAGGAGTAGAAAGGTTGACTTCGGTAACACAAATACCTGAGCATGAAGACAAGGCCTTGCCTTTCTTCTCCTCATTCTGAAGTGGCAACATGTCCTTCAACATGTGAGGTGGCCCTCCACATGAATAGCACCTACTATTCCTGATCATATCCATCTTTAATTTCAGTTCCTTGGTCAAGCCTTTCGGCTCAACACACTGAATATCAACTTTAGGAGGATTGAGCTCAACCAATTCATCAAAGAGCTGCCTCAGATTAAAAATAATCTCAGAGGCACTCTTTGATTCATATTACCCTCTAAATTCAAGTGACATGTTGGTTAGCAACCTCCAAAGTATCAACCTGATGCTTATCATAAGCATCCCTCTCAGCCGCTGAGGCCGAGCATGGAAGTGGCTCAGGAAAAGGACACTCAAGGACACAAAGCTTTCTTTTGAGCTTGAGCACGATTCTCAAGTTCATATACCAATCCAGTAAGTTGGATCCAACCAACTTTTCCCTTTCCAGGGTAGATCGCAGTGACCAAATGCCATTGTTTATTGCCATTGTTTTACAACAACCAAAAAACAGCAGATTAGTACTACTTCGAGTCATTTAAACTGGACTTGTTTTAAATGACCATGGCTCACACTATTTTTAATCGAATTGATAACCCACAAAGTCAATCGATAAATCCAAGATTTCCTAGTGAGATGAGATCCTCATTCCACACAGGGCTTCGCGTCCCACGAGGGTGGGATGAGATGCACAAAGTGACCCATGTTTCCTAAGGTGGGCGCGCCGGCCGATTGCTCCAAGCAACTCCCCTTGTTGAGATAGTCTGGGCATTTCATGTCCAGCGAGGGCTGGATGTAGGAACCCCTAATCATAAGGGGGCAAAACCCTAAGCATGGCGCTAATGTAAAATATGCAAGCGGAAGCAAGGGTTCAAGATCATTTGCATGCCATATGTTCAACTATAATCGATTGAATAGATTGAGATAAAAATCATACCAACGCCATATGCTTGGAAGTCGGCTTGGATAAAGAGAACAAAGTAGATCTCCTCCACAAGTTCACACACAAGGTGAAGATGCTTACTCCTTGCGGTCTCTTGTGCTAGCAAGACACCCAAGCCTTCAAGTGTCGAATGGAAGGGGATGATGAACCTCTTGGCCGAGAGCTCCTCTTGCTCAACCTCTCCTTCTCTTCGTCAATCACCACCCAACCAAAGTCGAATGCGTTGAAGAGAAGAGCGCAAACGCATATGCGTTTTTGGCATTGAAGTGAGTGAAACCGGCCCTTGATGACTTTCCATAAATGGAAGCTCATCAAGTCCATGCGCTCAACTCAACCCAAACGCATTTTAGGATTGAACCATGCGTTCACCATTGTGAACCGGTTCAAGCCAAAATGTCAAATCGGCTTTGGTTCAACAAACCAAACCGAAATAGCTCTAGCCACTTGGTCTAGACCAAATTGAACCCCCAAGGCTCATGATCTAACCATTCATCATCTGATGCCCTTGATCTCTCCGATCTAGCATCACCTCTCTCGATCGAAGCTTACCGATCTCAAGTCCTAATCAATCAAACATGATCAGACCAGATCTCACTTACAATCAGAGATTAAATCCCTTTAATCTGAACTCAAAGAATCCAGTCCATACGATCTGACTCAAGTAAGCCATATCACCAAATTGTGCGACCCTGAGGGTTTCCTCTAAATGTCGGTAACGATAACTTACGTTATCACGATCAGTGAGGGGTATCTAGCAACACATCACTGTCTCCCGATATAAAGGAAAGAGTCTTCCAAGACTACTCCCAAACCATAGCACAAGTGTGACTCAATTCACAAGGCATACATGTGTCCTTTGCCACTGGATGTTCTTATTGGACAAGCGGGTCAAGCTTGTAACTCCAATACGATGAGCATGATTAGATCAGATGCACATAGTCATCTGGGTATGGCCATACACTATCTCAATCATCTCATATAGGGGGGCCCTTAGAACACCACACTCCTTAAACAAGGAGACGGCAATCCTATGTCTATCACTAGTGCCCTAACCTGATTCAAGCTCACCATCCAAGATAGTCTATAATCATTATATTTCAAATGATATTGAACTACCTCAAGACAATGACAATCATCATTTAGAAACACAAGTGATCTCAAGTCAGAGGACATGTGCCACTTGCTGCTTACAAGGATCATTCACATTGTGACAAGCAATGGAATATCCCAGTAGGGTCTGTCCAGTACATCCAATGTACCCATGAGTCTACATCTTATTCCATGCTCGAAGCATCCTATAAGATTAGCACTTATATTAGTCTCAATCATATCAAGGCTGTCTCATGTTCACCAAGATATCTCGACTAAGGACATATAGCCTGTTAGCCTAGCTGAACAGCTTTGAGACATTATTCAGAAGTACACTTATTACAGCAGATAAGGTAACAACCTGAATAACAACCATGCCTTATTATAAACATAAGAGTTTATTACATGATACTTATACAATCCCAAGGCCTCAAACATTAGCCTTAAGGGCATACCCCAACAATCTCCCACTTGCACTTAATCTAATGGTTGAGAAATCTCAAACCCATATTATTACAGTGCTTCTCATGCTTCTGCTGCGCCAGAGGCTTGGTAAGCGGGTCTGCCAGATTGTCATCTGTATGAACCTTGCAAATCTTGATCTCGCCTCGATCAATGATCTCCCGGATCAAGTGAAACCGCCTCTGTATGTGCTTGGACTTCTGGTGCGACCGTGGTTCCTTTGCTTGTGCTATAGCACCAGTGTTATCACAGAAGATAACCAAAGGATCTGCACTCGAAGGAACGACACCAAGTTCTCTCACGAACTTACGAATCCACACTGCCTCCTTGGATGCTTCCGAGGCTGCAACATACTCGGCTTCTGTTGTGGAATCAGCAACAGTTGACTGTTTGAAGCTCTTCCACACCACTGCTCCACCATTCAAGCTAAAAACATAGCCTGATTGCGATCGGAAATCATCCTGGTCCGACTGGAACGAAGCGTCAGTATATCCCTCTATACTGAGTTCTTCCTGACCACCATATATCAAGAACATATCTTTGGTCCTCCGCAGATATTTTAAGATGTTCTTGACTGCAATCCAGTGCGCCAATCCTGGATTACTTTGGAATCGACTGGTCACGCTTAACCCGTAAGCGACGTCTGGGCGAGTACACAACATCGCATACATAATGGACCCAATAGCCGAAGCATAAGGCGTATTGTCCATTTCATCTTTCTCAGTCTGTGTTTGTGGACACTGACTCTTTGAAAGATTCAGACCATGTCTGACTGGAAGATATCCACGTTTAGAATTCTCTAAATGGAATCTCTCCAGGACTTTATCGATGTAAGTACTCTGGCACAGCCCGAGAAGCCTCTTAGATCTATCTCGGTAGATCTTGACACCTAATACATAGGCTGCTTCTCCTAGATCTTTCATCTGGAAACATTTTCCTAACCATGCCTTAACAGCATGCAGTTCAGGAATATCATTTCCAATGATCAAGATATCATCGACGTAGAGGATTAGGAATGTAATCACGCTCCCACTAAACCTCTTATATACACACGGGTCATCTTCGTTCTTGATGAAACCAAACTCAGAGATTGATTCATCAAAACGAATATTCCAGCTTCTTGATGCTTGTTTAAGTCCATAAATGGACTTCTTTAACTTGCATATTTTATGACGATCTGCTGGATTAGTGAAACCTTCCGGTTGTGTCATATACACATCCTCATCCAGATTTCCATTAAGGAAAGCTGTCTTCACATCCATTTGCCAGATCTCATAGTCGTAATATGCTGCTATCGCGAAAAGAATCCGAATAGACTTAAACATGGCTACAGGAGAGAAAGTTTCATCATAATCTATCCCGTAGATTTGTTTGAAACCTTTCGCAACTAGCCTGCCTTTATAGGTAACCACGTTACCGTCCATGTCAATCTTCTTCTTGAAGATCCATTTGCAGCCTATAGGGATTACTCCCGGAGGTGGATCAACCAAATCCCAGACTTGGTTATCTGACATGGAGTCCATCTCGGCTCGCATAGCTTCAAGCCATCTAGCTGATTCCGGTCCACTGACCGCATCCGCATAAGTTAGGGGTTCATCATTATCAATGATGTAGACTCCGTCATAGCGCTCAGGCTGTCGACGGATCCTACCCGATCTTCGCGGTTCCCGTGATATCTGAGCCTTGGGTTGTTCAGTAACCTGATCTACCAGCTCAGGCACATCCAACTCTGCTTGACTACTTTGTCCTTCCTCTGAATTCTCATCCAGCTTTATTTCTCTCCCACTGGCCTCTTGCAGAAGAAACTCCTTCTCAAGAAATATGGCCGTCCGAGCAACAAAAACCTTGTTCTCTTTGGGATCGTAGAAATAATAACCCTTAGTTTCCTTAGGGTAACCGACAAAGATACATTTCTCAGATCTGCTCTCCAGTTTCCCAGAGGCGAGCTTTTTGACATAAGCCTCGCAACCCCAGATCCTGATAAATGTCAAGCTAGGCTGTTTTCCATACCATAACTCATATGGCGTCTT
Organism: Costus lasius; assembly: GCA_027563935.2. Taxonomy (NCBI): domain Eukaryota; kingdom Viridiplantae; phylum Streptophyta; class Magnoliopsida; order Zingiberales; family Costaceae; genus Costus; species Costus lasius. Next base: position 53,661,419 of record CM050454.1, on the reverse strand, counting down.
TAAAACTGCCTTGGATGGCACTCGGTTTAGTACCTTTGCAGCTGTTTCCAGTGCAAAACCCCAAAAGGAATATGGAAGAGTGGCCTGACTCATCATAGAACGAACCATGTCTAGTAACGTTCTATTTCTCCTCTCGGACACACCATTCCATTGCGGTGTTCCTGGCGGAGTGAGCTGTGAGATAATCCCACACTCCTTCAGATAGTCAGTAAATCCATGACTCAGGTATTCACCACCTCGATCAGAACGAAGTGCCTTGATATTTCGGCCTAGCTGATTTTGTACTTCATTTTTGAACTCTTTGAACTTGTCAAAAGATTCACTTTTATGTCTCATTAAATAGACATACCCATACCTACTGAAATCATCAGTAAAGGTAATGAAGTACTGATAGCCACCTCTGGCATGTTTACTAAAAGGCCCACACACATCACTGTGTATAAGGTCAAGTAAACCCGAAGCCCTTTGACCTTTGTGAGGAAAAGGAGACTTCGTCATTTTACCCATCAAACAAGCTTTGCATGTATCAATCTCCTCATAGGAGAATGATCCCAGCAGTCCATGTTCATGCAACCGCTTAATGCGCTTCTCGTTTATATGGCCTAAACGACTATGCCATAACAAGGTGCTGTCATCAGCATACTTGGCTTTCTTATTATCAATGTTTTGTATAGAATTTTCCATGTCCAACATGTATAACCCATTGTTAATTGAACCAGTTGCATACACAATATTATCATGAGATAAAACACACTTTGAAATATTGCATTCAAAGGCAAATCCTTTCCTGACAAGAGCAGGAATAGAGATAATATTCTTGGTAATACTCGGTACAAAATAACAATTGTTTAATTCTAATACAACGCCAGATGGTAAAGAAATGAAATAGTCTCCTACAGCAACAGCAGCAACCCGTGCCCCGTTTCCAACTCGTAGGTCTACCTCATGCTGTCCCACCTGCCTTCTTCTCTTGAGTTCCTGCACATTTGAACAAATGTGAACTCCACATGCAGTGTCCAACACCCATTGTAACGCCCTTGATTTTCTGAATTATGATTTAAGGTTAGAAATTCAGTTTCTGTATTTTTATCGGTTAAAATTTTGGGATTTTTGCCTAATTGTAGGACTTTTCCCTACAGGGCAAAAATAATTATTTTTGTTGGGGCTTCGAACCCTCAACCTTGACTATTTGCTCCTGGAATTCTTCCACCATGGTGGCGCATATTTCTGTGTTATTGGAGTGGCGCATGGTGGTTAAGCCCAGGTAAGCCCATTAAAGCCGATTTCCACTTAAGTTAATTGGGTTATTGGATCTTGGATCCGTTTGGGGTGGAAAAAAAAAAAATAAAAAAAAAGGGAGAAAATTCGTGAGAGCTCCTCTCCCTCACGATTTTTGGTTTGTTTCTTGCGCTAGCCGCCTGTGTTGTCGCCCCTCACTGTGCTTGGCGCTCCTGCAAAATTTCTGACGCTGGTGGTGGCAGACTGGTGGTGGACGAACTTTCTGGAGACCCCTGATCCCCTGTTTTGGCGTTTTCTCTGTGGGCGATTTTTCTGGTGAGTAATTCGATCCTAAGGAGTCTAATCCGAATTAAAATTCGTTATTTGCCATGATTATCCGTATGGGGTTGAATTCAAATAATTATAAGGTTTTAAAATCCTGTTTTGCTGAAAGTCTGCATTCTCTAATCTGACCTTTGTGTACTATAACCCCAATATCTCATGGCCTATAGATCCAAATCGCACGAGATAAATTTTGTATGAAACTAGATATGTTTGGCTTTAATTTGAATATGATATCGACCATATCCGAGCGGTATTAGTATTTCAATCTGTATTGCAATCTAGCTGTACAAAATCAGTTTTCTGGAATTCTGGATTTCGACCTTTATGTGTTCGAACCATCATATCTCCCTAGGTATAGCTCGAAATCTTGTCAAATCAGTTTTATTAGACCGTAGGCTCGAAGAGCTTTATTTTGACTCCCATAACGCCTATTTTCGATTAGTTATTGGATCTGAAATAAATGTCGCAAGTCTGATATATGAATCTGTTTTCTTGAAATCTGAAATTCTGACCTTCCTATGTTCGAACCCTTATATCTTCCTGTCTAAAATTCGAAATCTTGTGAAACCAGTTTTATTGGAAACTAGATTCAGAGAGCTTCATTTTGAATACAATATTGACTAGCTTTGGTTCGAAATTGGACTAAAAATATATTTTGCAAACGGACAATATAAATCTGCTATGTTTTGGTTAGACGAATATTCCTTTGTGAGAAAAATTTACATTGTATGGTTTAACCTCTTAAATTGTGGTCTGTAGTTCTTCTAAAATTTATTTGTTTGATGAGAAATTTTAGAGAAAACAAAATTGGGGATTTAACTAAGAACTTAGGAATTTTCGAAAATATAGTTCGAGCCAATTTTGGGGCTTTTGTCAATTTTCTTCACAAACGTGTAATTAAAATTATCTGTAGTGGGGGACTGAAATTAATTACATGAAATTTGTACGTTCTGTTAAGGTTCTGAAAGTGGCGCCCCTTACAGTAATTTTATAGCTCACGGTTTTAGGAATTTTGAGGAGATTATTTCATGAATAATTTCTGTTCTGTATTTAAATGTTTGTTATATGAATAATTTCTGTTCTGTATTTAATTGTTTGTTATGTGGATATTTCCTGTTCTGTTTATATGTTGTGAAGTTTCTGAAAACCTTGAATGTGTTAAAACATTTGTGAGAACATAGAATGGTTTGACATGAATTAAGGTTAGTTGTAAGGAATTCACTCATATAATTTCTGTTCTGTGTTTAAGGACTGGATATTGGGGTGTGTCATTTTCTGGTTTGTTAGACTTTGGGCATAATGTAAGAATTAAGTAGTGGTTGATCCTACTTCTCTGTTTCAGTATAATCTGTTCTGTAAAATTATGCCCTAGTGTAGCACTCTTCCGTGTCCTTACCCTCCTTCTGTGGCGCTGTAATGGTGCTGATAGTCTACTACGACCCTTGAGACACTATTTCTGTTCTGGGTATTGGAGGCCAGAGTGCCACGTCCTAACAAGACGGGGGCCACCCACTGATACCTCCTCTACCATTCAGTTATGGGTTTTGGAGGCCAGAGTGCCACGTCCTAACAAGACGGGGGCCACCCACTGATACCTCCTCTACCATTCAGTTCTGGGTTTTGGAGGCCAGAGTGCCACGTCCTAACAAGACGGGGGCCACCCACTGATACCTCCTCTACCATTCAGTTCTGGGTTTTGGAGGCCAGAGTGCCACGTCCTAACAAGACGGGGGCCACCCACTGATACCTCCTCTACCATTCTGTTCTGGGTATTGGAGACCAGAGTGCCACGTCCTGACAAGACGGGGGCCACCCACTGATATCTCCTCTACCATTCTGTTTCTGATATGCATGCATTGTCTCGTCCTCGGCAGAGGTGGGGTCAGACCTTCTGTGGTCTTCAGGCCTTCTGTCGCCTTTCTGTTTCCGATGTAGACTATCCGTTTGGACTCTGAAAATTCTGATTTTCTGTCTGTCAGTTCTGATTTCTGTAGTTCTGTTTCGATCTGTATTTAGATGTATTAGGCGGTGTGGTTAGTTGGTATGGGTTGGTATATTCATATCCTACCTGTTTGATGCCTATTGTTACAAGTATCTGTATTTGATTGTGTTTGTTTCTGATATGAGCATGCATGTTAAGTTGATTTATCTTATCTGTTAAATAAAAAGAATTTCAACTTAAGTATGATATTTTTGATGTGTACTATGGATGACTTTTAGTGTCTTTTACTCACTGAGCTTTTTAGCTCACCTCCGTTGTTTAAATGTTTTCAGGTGAGACATCAAGACAGTAATTGCTACAGCTAATATGACGCTAATGTTTGATGTCATTTCTAAGAATAGTCTTCTAAAGATTTATCAGGCCTGCGTGCCTAATTTATTATGACCTATATGACATGTTTTATCTCCTGAGGGCTTATGCCTGTTTTCAGGATATTATATTATAGTTGTTTCGTTTAAATTATTGGATACAAGTCTTGGATTCTTTTATTGAATTGGTTCTTATTTTGAAATGTCCGATTTGAGATGTGTAACCGAATTTGTGTTGTTTATTTTAGTATCTGAATAATCAGTTCTGTATATTTCTGAAATTCCACATATGTGTAGTGTGGACGTTTGTTGTTGTTACAAGATATGTGTGTCTGTGCAGCAGTAGTTTAGAATACTTGCTGCCGGATTTTTTCTGGATTTCCGGATTTCTATTTCCTAGTAATCGATCCTATTCAGTTCTGTGCGGTTTTCTGTTCCGTAGTAATGTCCTTCGATGCCGCTTTCTTCTTGTGTTTTAATGGAAGAGTAAAAAATTTTTGAAACCCCGTATTTTACTTGTATGCGTGTGGGGTGTGATTCTGAGGGATGTTACAGATGGTATCAGAGGATTTTTACTAGCAATTAGAAACTCCGGGGAAGGAAAACTCTGTTTGTGTATTGCTAGAAACCAAGTTAGGATCTGATTTGTGATTGAATATTGGTTGTTATTCTACTGTGTTATGTGATGCAGGTAAACATAATGGTGCGACCAAGAGCTAGCAGTAGCAACGGTGATCAACAGCCTGATCTGAGGCAGACCATGGAGACTATGACTGCTATGATGCAACAACAGAACGCAATCATTCAGCAGCAAACTCAGATGATGCAGCAGCAGCAGGCGCAGCACATGGAGGTTCAGCAACAGTTATTGCAGCAGCTGTCGCAGACACAGTCTCAGTCACAGGCACAACCGGCTGGTTCTCCTCTGGGTGATGGCGCACATCAACTATATGCTCGGTTGGTTCGAGAATTTCAGCACCTGAACCCGACTGCATTTTATGGTAGTCCGGGGCCCAGAGCTGCTGAGGATTGGCTTTTGACACTGGAAAAGATTTTCCAGGTTTTGCGCTGTGATGATGCAGATAAGCTATGTTTGTCTGTCTTCATGTTGCGTGGAGATGCTGAAGATTGGTGGAAGGGAGTCGTCAGACTGGCGGCAACTGAATCCAGAGTTGTTGATTGGCAGTACTTCATGATGAAGTTCAATGCTAAGTTTTTCCCCTCTAGCTTATCTGAGGAGCGCGAGGTGGAGTTTATTCATCTTGAGCAGGGTGACCTGACGGTGGATCAGTATGAGGCCACATTCGCTCGGTTGTCGGGGTATGCTCCTCACTTAGTCAACACCGAGGAAAGAAGAGCCAAGAAGTTTCAGCGGGGTTTGAGGAAAGACATCAGGACAAGGGTAGCTATGCTACACTTGGAGTCTTATGCTGAAGTGGTAAGAGAGTTTACTGACGTCTTCTCTGATGATTTATCTGGGTTACCACCCAGTAGAGAAGTTGAGTTTGGTATCGAGTTGTGGCCAGGCACGGCACCGATATCTAAAGCTCCTTACAGGATGGCAACTTCAGAACTGACAGAGCTGAAGAAGCAACTGGAAGAACTATTAGAGAAGGGGTATATTCGACCCAGTGTTTCTCCATGGGGAGCACCTGTGTTATTTGTGAAGAAGAAGGATGGTACTTTGCGCATGTGCATCGATTACCGTCAACTCAATCAAGTGACTGTTAAGAATAAGTACCCATTACCCCGTATTGATGATCTCTTTGATCAGTTGCAGGGTGCTACTGTATTCTCTAAAATTGACCTGAGGTCTGGCTATTATCAGATGAGTGTTCGGGAGGAGGATGTACCTAAAACTGCATTCAGGACCAGGTATGGGCACTATGAATTTCTTGTTATGCCCTTTGGACTGACAAATGCTCCTGCGGTGTTTATGGATCTGATGAACAGGGTATTTCATGAGCTCCTGGACAAATGTGTGGTCGTCTTCATTGATGATATTCTGATCTACTCCAAGAATGCGCAAGACCACTCTCAGGATTTGCGCAAGGTGCTGGAGATTCTGCGGCTGAAGCGGCTATATGCTAAGGCCAGCAAATGTGAGTTCTGGCTAGATCAGATTGGTTTTCTGGGACACATTATTTCTAGCCAGGGTGTGTCTGTGGATCCAGTGAAGGTGGAGGCCATTCTTCACTGGGGAAGACCAACTACAGCGACTGAGGTCAGAAGTTTTCTGGGCTTAGCTGGATACTACCGCCGCTTTGTGGAGGGTTTTTCCAAGCTGGCTGGTCCTCTGACTAAGCTAACTAGAAAGAATTTGAAGTTTGAGTGGTCTGATGATTGTGAGTCTAGTTTTCAGGAACTGAAAAAGAGACTGACCAGTGCTCCTATCCTCATCATTCCCTGTGATGGAGAGAAGTTCACTGTTTACACTGATGCCTCTGGTAAGGGTCTGGGTGCTGTACTGATGCAGCAAGGAAAAGTAGTTGCTTATGCTTCAAGGCAACTCAAAGACTACGAGGTAAACTACCCCACTCATGATCTGGAGTTGGCAGCTGTAGTTTTTGCCTTGAAAATCTGGAGGCACTATCTGTTTGGACAGACATTTGAATTGTTTACAGATCACCAGAGCTTGAAGTATATCTTCACTCAGAAAGAGCTGAATATGAGACAGAGGCGATGGCTTGAATTGATAAAGGATTATGACTTCACCATCCAGTATCAGTCTGGTAAAGCCAATGTGGTGGCTGATGCTCTTAGTCGGTATCCTGTGACTCAGATAGCTGCACTACGAGTCCAGGAGTGGCGACTATTGCAGGAGTTCAGTGACATGCATCTGAGTGTGACTCCGGGTGAGAGAGGCGGTCTTCTGGCTTCTCTCAGGGTTCAGTCAGACTTACTGCAGAGACTGAGATCAGGGCAGCAGTCAGATCAGGATATTCTACGGTGGAAAGAGAGGTCTGAGTAAGGCTGGGATGAGAATTTCAGTATGTCGGATGATGGTCTCCTCAGATTTCGTGGAAGGGTCTGTGTCCCTGAGGACCCTGAGTTGAGAAATGAAATTCTTAAGGAAAGTCATTGCACTAAGTATACCGTTCATCCTGGTAGTACCAAGATGTATCAGGATATGAAAAAGACTTTCTGGTGGCATGGTATGAAGAAGGATGTGCATTTGTTTGTGTCCAGATGTTTGACTTGCCAAACCGTGAAGGCTGAGCATCAGAGGCCGGGCGGTTTGATGCAGTCTCTCCCTATTCCTCAGTGGAAGTGGGAGCATATCAGTATGGACTTTGTGTGTGGGCTGCCCAATACCAGAAGGAATCATGATGCCGTATGGGTGATTGTGGACAGGCTCACGAAGTCAGCTCACTTCTTACCGATCAAAATGACTTACAGTTTGGATCGGTTAGCAAAACTGTACATCGATGAGATTGTCAGATTACATGGAGTTCCCTTGGACATTGTCTCTGATCGTGATCCTCGATTTCTATCCAGGTTTTGGAAGAAATTACAGGAAGATTTGGGAACTAATCTGAGTTTCAGCACTGCATATCATCCTCAATCTGATGGTCAGACAGAGAGAACTATTCAGACACTTGAGGATCTTCTGAGATCTTATGTGATTGACTGGTCTGTTGAGTGGGATCTGGACTTATCACTGATAGAGTTCACCTACAACAATAGCTTCCACTCTAGCATACAGATGGCTCCGTATGAGGCCCTATATGGGAGGAAATGCAGAACACCTATATGCTGGGAGGAAACTGGGGACAGAACAGTGCTAAAGTCTGATGCTGTTCAGGAAGCCACTGAGAAGATCAGAGAAATTCAGAAAAAGATGAAGATTGCTCAGGATAGACAGAGGAGTTATGCTGATGTGAGGCGGCGTCCTCTTGAGTTTTTGGTGGGAGAGCATGTTTTCCTAAAGGTCTCGCCTATGAAAGGGGTGATGAGATTTGGGAAGAGAGGAAAATTGAGTCCCAGGTACATTGGTCCCTTTGATATCATTGAGAGGATTGGACCTGTGGCATACCGACTTGCTTTGCCCCCATCACTGGAACACCTCCATAATGTGTTCCATGTTTCTGCACTCAGAAAATATTGTTCTGATCCTTCTCATGTTCTGGAGTTGGAACCTCTCCAGCTTGAAGAGAACATGACTTTTGTGGTGAAACCTCTCAGAATTGAAGATAGAAAAGACAAAGTGCTGAGGAATAAGGTTATTCCACTTGTGAAAGTCATCTGGGGAAATCAGTCTGTTGAAGAAGCCTCTTGGGAGGTTGAAGCAGAGATGAGAAAGGAGCATCCTCACCTGTTCAGTGACGGGCTTGGTCAGCTTTAGAGGACTAAAGCTCTATAAGGGGGGGAGGATGTAACGCCCTTGATTTTCTGAATTATGATTTAAGGTTAGAAATTCAGTTTCTGTATTTTTATCGGTTAAAATTTTGGGATTTTTGCCTAATTGTAGGACTTTTCCCTACAGGGCAAAAATAATTATTTTTGTTGGGGCTTCGAACCCTCAACCTTGACTATTTGCTCCTGGAATTCTTCCACCATGGTGGCGCATATTTCTGTGTTATTGGAGTGGCGCATGGTGGTTAAGCCCAGGTAAGCCCATTAAAGCCGATTTCCACTTAAGTTAATTGGGTTATTGGATCTTGGATCCGTTTGGGGTGGAAAAAAAAAAATAAAAAAAAAAGGGGGAAAATTCGTGAGAGCTCCTCTCCCTCACGATTTTTGGTTTGTTTCTTGCGCTAGCCGCCTGTGTTGTCGCCCCTCACTGTGCTTGGCGCTCCTGCAAAATTTCTGACGCTGGTGGTGGCAGACTGGTGGTGGACGAACTTTCTGGAGACCCCTGATCCCCTGTTTTGGCGTTTTCTCTGTGGGTGATTTTTCTGGTGAGTAATTCGATCCTAAGGAGTCTAATCCGAATTAAAATTCGTTATTTGCCATGATTATCCGTATGGGGTTGAATTCAAATAATTATAAGGTTTTAAAATCCTGTTTTGCTGAAAGTCTGCATTCTCTAATCTGACCTTTGTGTACTATAACCCCAATATCTCATGGCCTATAGATCCAAATCGCACGAGATAAATTTTGTATGAAACTAGATATGTTTGGCTTTAATTTGAATATGATATCGACCATATCCGAGCGGTATTAGTATTTCAATCTGTATTGCAATCTAGCTGTACAAAATCAGTTTTCTGGAATTCTGGATTTCGACCTTTATGTGTTCGAACCATCATATCTCCCTAGGTATAGCTCGAAATCTTGTCAAATCAGTTTTATTAGACCGTAGGCTCGAAGAGCTTTATTTTGACTCCCATAACGCCTATTTTCGATTAGTTATTAGATCTGAAATAAATGTCGCAAGTCTGATATATGAATCTGTTTTCTTGAAATCTGAAATTCTGACCTTCCTATGTTCGAACCCTTATATCTTCCTGTCTAAAATTCGAAATCTTGTGAAACCAGTTTTATTGGAAACTAGATTCAGAGAGCTTCATTTTGAATACAATATTGACTAGCTTTGGTTCGAAATTGGACTAAAAATATATTTTGCAAACGGACAATATAAATCTGCTATGTTTTGGTTAGACGAATATTCCTTTGTGAGAAAAATTTACATTGTATGGTTTAACCTCTTAAATTGTGGTCTGTAGTTCTTCTAAAATTTATTTGTTTGATGAGAAATTTTAGAGAAAACAAAATTGGGGATTTAACTAAGAACTTAGGAATTTTCGAAAATATAGTTCGAGCCAATTTTGGGGCTTTTGTCAATTTTCTTCACAAACGTGTAATTAAAATTATCTGTAGTGGGGGACTGAAATTAATTACATGAAATTTGTACGTTCTGTTAAGGTTCTGAAAGTGGCGCCCCTTACAGTAATTTTATAGCTCACGGTTTTAGGAATTTTGAGGAGATTATTTCATGAATAATTTCTGTTCTGTATTTAAATGTTTGTTATATGAATAATTTCTGTTCTGTATTTAATTGTTTGTTATGTGGATATTTCCTGTTCTGTTTATATGTTGTGAAGTTTCTGAAAACCTTGAATGTGTTAAAACATTTGTGAGAACATAGAATGGTTTGACATGAATTAAGGTTAGTTGTAAGGAATTCACTCATATAATTTCTGTTCTGTGTTTAAGGACTGGATATTGGGGTGTGTCATTTTCTGGTTTGTTAGACTTTGGGCATAATGTAAGAATTAAGTAGTGGTTGATCCTACTTCTCTGTTTCAGTATAATCTGTTCTGTAAAATTATGCCCTAGTGTAGCACTCTTCCGTGTCCTTACCCTCCTTCTGTGGCGCTGTAATGGTGCTGATAGTCTACTACGACCCTTGAGACACTATTTCTGTTCTGGGTATTGGAGGCCAGAGTGCCACGTCCTAACAAGACGGGGGCCACCCACTGATACCTCCTCTACCATTCAGTTATGGGTTTTGGAGGCCAGAGTGCCACGTCCTAACAAGACGGGGGCCACCCACTGATACCTCCTCTACCATTCAGTTCTGGGTTTTGGAGGCCAGAGTGCCACGTCCTAACAAGACGGGGGCCACCCACTGATACCTCCTCTACCATTCAGTTCTGGGTTTTGGAGGCCAGAGTGCCACGTCCTAACAAGACGGGGGCCACCCACTGATACCTCCTCTACCATTCTGTTCTGGGTATTGGAGACCAGAGTGCCACGTCCTGACAAGACGGGGGCCACCCACTGATATCTCCTCTACCATTCTGTTTCTGATATGCATGCATTGTCTCGTCCTCGGCAGAGGTGGGGTCAGACCTTCTGTGGTCTTCAGGCCTTCTGTGGCCTTTCTGTTTCCGATGTAGACTATCCGTTTGGACTCTGAAAATTCTGATTTTCTGTCTGTCAGTTCTGATTTCTGTAGTTCTGTTTCGATCTGTATTTAGATGTATTAGGCGGTGTGGTTAGTTGGTATGGGTTGGTATATTCATATCCTACCTGTTTGATGCCTATTGTTACAAGTATCTGTATTTGATTGTGTTTGTTTCTGATATGAGCATGCATGTTAAGTTGATTTATCTTTTCTGTTAAATAAAAAGAATTTCAACTTAAGTATGATATTTTTGATGTGTACTATGGATGACTTTTAGTGTCTTTTACTCACTGAGCTTTTTAGCTCACCTCCGTTGTTTAAATGTTTTCAGGTGAGACATCAAGACAGTAATTGCTACAGCTAATATGACGCTAATGTTTGATGTCATTTCTAAGAATAGTCTTCTAAAGATTTATCAGGCCTGCGTGCCTAATTTATTATGACCTATATGACATGTTTTATCTCCTGAGGGCTTATGCCTGTTTTCAGGATATTATATTATAGTTGTTTCGTTTAAATTATTGGATACAAGTCTTGGATTCTTTTATTGAATTGGTTCTTATTTTGAAATGTCCGATTTGAGATGTGTAACCGAATTTGTGTTGTTTATTTTAGTATCTGAATAATCAGTTCTGTATATTTCTGAAATTCCACATATGTGTAGTGTGGACGTTTGTTGTTGTTACAAGATATGTGTGTCTGTGCAGCAGTAGTTTAGAATACTTGCTGCCGGATTTTTTCTGGATTTCCGGATTTCTATTTCCTAGTAATCGATCCTATTCAGTTCTGTGCGGTTTTCTGTTCCGTAGTAATGTCCTTCGATGCCGCTTTCTTCTTGTGTTTTAATGGAAGAGTAAAAAATTTTTGAAACCCCGTATTTTACTTGTATGCGTGTGGGGTGTGATTCTGAGGGATGTTACACCCATGATATAGTAGAAGAAGATAACATGACCTCAGTCACATATATACCTGAGCCAGAAGCGATGCTTCCCCTCTTATCTCCTTGGAGCGCTTTACAGTCCTTTTTCCAGTGACCTAGCTGGCCACAGTGGAAACACCTGTTGTCCTTCGACCGCTTCACCTTCTGTTTCAGGGCCTTGCTGTAATTCTTGACAGGGGCCTTGCCCTTCTTCCCCTTCTTCTTGTTCCTAGAAGGAACCATCAAGACAGAGGTTGAAGGCTTACCCTTCAGAGTTTCCTCAGTGGTCAAGAGCATATTCAGCAGCTCTGCCGGCGTACAATCGATCTTGTTCATATTAAAGTTAATAATGAACGCATCGAAAGAGGGCGGAAGAGACTGCAGAATAATGTCCACAGCAAGCTCCTGGTTGACGGTATGCCCCAGTTTCTCTAGAGCCTCCTTGTGCCCAATCATCTTGAGCACGTGAGCTCCCACTGGGCTCCCCTCAGCCAGTTTGCTCTGAAAGAAGAGCTTCGTCAGATTATAGCGCTCAGTCCTCGCCTGTGCAGCATACAGCATCTTGAGGTTCGCTATAATTTCTATAGCCGACATATCCTCATGCTGACGCTGCAGCGGTGGCGTCATAGACGCTAGCATCAGGCAAGCGACATCAATGCTATCATTGACGTGCTTTTCGTAGGCTTCCCGAACCGCCCTTGCGGCGTTCGGAGCGGGCTGCGGCGGTATCGCCGTCTCGAGGACATACAGTTTCCTCTCTGCCTTAAGAACAATCTTAAGGTGTCCGAACCAGTCAGAGAAGTTCGGCCCAGCAAACTTCTCCCTTTCCAGTAGGGATCGCACATTGAAGCTCATGGTGTTCGTTGCTGCAGGAATCTACAACAAGCAAGAACAGCAAGGTCAGTATCAATGTTTCAGAATCAATCCAGGACTTAAGAAAGATTCTTTTCTCACTATTTTGTCTGACTGAAAAATCCAGTAAACAGTCCGAAAGAGTAAACACTCTTTTAGTGAGATGGGATCCAGATTTCATACTTGGTCTCCGCGTCCCGCTCAGGCGAGATAAGATGCACAGAGATGACAAGCACTAGTTTCTGGTAGGCTGTCCCAGCCAATCGCCAACCCGTGCGATTCCCCTTCATCTTGGCAATCCAGCAGACTGTGCCAACTGAGTTGGTGCAACACAGTCTCTGATCCCAGAGATGGCTGCCTCCATATGCTACCATATGCGCCACATATGTAGTCTACATGGTCAAGCTGACCTGACCTACTCCCTGGACCACCACGTGCTATGCTGAGCAACGAGAGGGGATAAATCCCAACTCTGTAACACGCAGGTGAAATCCAGCACCGTCTGAAGATAGATGGACGTGCCCACTGAGTGGGTTCAACACGGCTCCAACGATAGTCAGAAAGGTGAGGTTTCGCGTCAGAAGGCTTACGAGCTTGATATGTTAGCGTTGGATTTTAACGGTCTTTTATCTTCTTACTATCAGGCATGTCCTATGGCTATAGCAGAAGATAAACATAAATATGCAATTCTAATTATTAGCAATAAGTAGAAAGCATGATCTTATGTGGTAAAAGCCCATGAACCCTAGTAAGACCTTAATATTACTTAAGTCTTCACTTGAGCTTCATTGCATCTCATCTGGTCCAACCCAGTGCCCTAGCGCCAAGAGCACCTCAGGTGCACCACCAGGTGAATGCCCCTCTTGGATGTGTGCCTTTGTTCTTGTCTAATCAAAGTACATTTGATCTATCTAGACAAGGTTGACTCGCAGGTCAACAACATATTATAAATTAAGTACAATGTGATTCGCAGATCACAAATTAATTTACAATTTTTAAGTCCAGGCACGCAGGCCCCAGCACAGCACACAATTGGGCAACCCACATAAGACTAAATAAACAAGCATATGGTTCAATCAACATGTGATCCAATCATCTTGAAATTAAAAGTTTTGAAAACCCCATGGCATCAATTTTAATTTCCTTATGAGCCCTACAACCTTACAATGGTCCATTGATGGGGATCCACTCATCCATCTAGTTAGATCCTTTGCCCTTGCATGCACCGAGTCCTAACTGACCCGAGTTGACCTAATGGTCAACCATGCATGCGCCAAGGGCTGAACTACCCCCATGAGTTTTGGCAAGCGGGTGTGACCCCGGGCCTAACTCAAGTGTGTTCAGTAGTGTCTCAACCAGACCTCGCTACACGCCCTAGATGCAGTCAACCTATAGCCACCTTGTGCTTGCGCATAGGTGCTATCAGGTTAACCCATCTGAGCTGTCAGATGGTCTGATCAGACTTGGATCTAACCTAGTGGTGACTTCAACCCCATCAACCCATCTAAGGGTTTAATGTAGTGGCACCTTAGATCTAATCAAGCGCGCAAGATGTAAGTTTTAGAAAAACCTTAGAACATGCGCAATCATACAAACAAACAACATGCTTGCATATAACCCTTAGATCTAAGGGGGTCCCCTTCAAGGGGGAGCGCAAACTTTAGGGGGTCCCCTTCAAGGGGGAGCGCATACTTCATATAAGCAAAGCATGATACAAGCGCAACTTCATGTAAGCAAAGCATGATACAAGCGCAACTTCATGTAAGCAAAGCATGATACAAGCGCAACTTCATGTAAGCAAAGCATGCCACAAGTAAAAGTAAGCGCAACATGAGGATCACATCAGCAAACATAATAGCATGCATAGAGCCTAGCTCTGATACCAATTGTAGGAACCCCTAATCATAAGGGGGCAAAACCCTAAGCATGGCGCTAATGTAAAATATGCAAGCGGAAGCAAGGGTTCAAGATCATTTGCATGCCATATGTTCAACTATAATCGATTGAATAGATTGAGATAAAAATCATACCAACGCCATATGCTTGGAAGTCGGCTTGGATAAAGAGAACAAAGTAGATCTCCTCCACAAGTTCACACACAAGGTGAAGATGCTTACTCCTTGCGGTCTCTTGTGCTAGCAAGACACCCAAGCCTTCAAGTGTCGAATGGAAGGGGATGATGAACCTCTTGGCCGAGAGCTCCTCTTGCTCAACCTCTCCTTCTCTTCGTCAATCACCACCCAACCAAAGTCGAATGCGTTGAAGAGAAGAGCGCAAACGCATATGCGTTTTTGGCATTGAAGTGAGTGAAACCGGCCCTTGATGACTTTCCATAAATGGAAGCTCATCAAGTCCATGCGCTCAACTCAACCCAAACGCATTTTAGGATTGAACCATGCGTTCACCATTGTGAACCGGTTCAAGCCAAAATGTCAAATCGGCTTTGGTTCAACAAACCAAACCGAAATAGCTCTAGCCACTTGGTCTAGACCAAATTGAACCCCCAAGGCTCATGATCTAACCATTCATCATCTGATGCCCTTGATCTCTCCGATCTAGCATCACCTCTCTCGATCGAAGCTTACCGATCTCAAGTCCTAATCAATCAAACATGATCAGACCAGATCTCACTTACAATCAGAGATTAAATCCCTTTAATCTGAACTCAAAGAATCCAGTCCATACGATCTGACTCAAGTAAGCCATATCACCAAATTGTGCGACCCTGAGGGTTTCCTCTAAATGTCGGTAACGATAACTTACGTTATCACGATCAGTGAGGGGTATCTAGCAACACATCACTGTCTCCCGATATAAAGGAAAGAGTCTTCCAAGACTACTCCCAAACCATAGCACAAGTGTGACTCAATTCACAAGGCATACATGTGTCCTTTGCCACTGGATGTTCTTATTGGACAAGCGGGTCAAGCTTGTAACTCCAATACGATGAGCATGATTAGATCAGATGCACATAGTCATCTGGGTATGGCCATACACTATCTCAATCATCTCATATAGGGGGGCCCTTAGAACACCACACTCCTTAAACAAGGAGACGGCAATCCTATGTCTATCACTAGTGCCCTAACCTGATTCAAGCTCACCATCCAAGATAGTCTATAATCATTATATTTCAAATGATATTGAACTACCTCAAGACAATGACAATCATCATTTAGAAACACAAGTGATCTCAAGTCAGAGGACATGTGCCACTTGCTGCTTACAAGGATCATTCACATTGTGACAAGCAATGGAATATCCCAGTAGGGTCTGTCCAGTACATCCAATGTACCCATGAGTCTACATCTTATTCCATGCTCGAAGCATCCTATAAGATTAGCACTTATATTAGTCTCAATCATATCAAGGCTGTCTCATGTTCACCAAGATATCTCGACTAAGGACATATAGCCTGTTAGCCTAGCTGAACAGCTTTGAGACATTATTCAGAAGTACACTTATTACAGCAGATAAGGTAACAACCTGAATAACAACCATGCCTTATTATAAACATAAGAGTTTATTACATGATACTTATACAATCCCAAGGCCTCAAACATTAGCCTTAAGGGCATACCCCAACAATCTCCCACTTGCACTTAATCTAATGGTTGAGAAATCTCAAACCCATATTATTACAGTGCCTCTAGACTTTTACCATGTGCCCAGCACATGTGAACTTCTAGTCAAGTCCATTCCTAACCGTTATGCCCAGGGCCAACGAGTTTCCTTGCGAAGGCACGCCCAGGTTAAAACTGGACTGGGGAAACCATTGCCACCACGCACTTTCTAAAGATAAGTGGGTGTGTCCCACGAGGGTGGGAAATAATTCACAACTCCACTGATCGATAGCTTAGTGAGGGCTACGCGTTAGAAGGCCACCAGACTTGATATTTTAATTGAGGGTTTTTGTTTAAGGTCTCTTCATCTCAGTTTTATCTTATGTCTATCATTACAGGCATACAATCCTATGGAGATAACATAATGGTAAAACATTTCAGGCATGCTTCTGCAGATAATAATAAAAGTAGTAAAGAATGATGTGATCATATCCTATACAAGACATTGAACCAATCCATGCCATGAAATAGGTTCAACTCTTGTCCTAGAACTCAAGCCCCAAAAACTAGACCTAGCCTAGCCGACCTCTAGCTTGATCTTCAAGTTTGGCTCCAAGGTCCTTCTCTCATGGTTTAGCTCTCAAACCCTAGAGGTACACTTTAAAAGTTCCCCATAGGTTCGGCCAATGCCATGGTCTTCCTCCAAGGAAGGTGTGCCACCACGCAAGGGGCCAAGATAGCTAGCTCTCAAACCAAAAGAGGTTTGGCCAAACTTTCTTGCGCCACCAAGCAACCAAGCACCAGCTTGCAGGCGCCACCTTGCATGCTTGCGCCATCAAGCAAGATGCGAGCATCAAGGTCCAAGAAGGATGCGCCTAGCCCTTAATCTTCCTCTTAATTTTTACAAAAATAATGAAAAAGATGGCATGCAGGCCGCACAAGGATACATCACAGGCATGCAAGAGGGGCTTGACTCATGATCACAACATTATGCACAATCAAGGTATTTACTCATGCAATTCTACATGCTCATGAAAAACATAAAATCTAAAATTTTACTTTTTCATAAAACTAGTCTCTTTTTCTCATCTTCTTCTCACAAATCTTTTGGTTTATTGCGATTTATTTTTCATGATGATTTCAGAGATCCTTTCGGCTGGCAATTTTGTCAGATCAAGAGACTTGGCCAGTCCGAAGACACAATGCCCATCCTACTTGACAAAATTACGTGCGCCTTTGATCTTTAAATCAAACAAGAAAAATAGTCCAAATATCCAAAAGAGATTGAGAGGATGATAGAAACAAGAAACCCTAATTTTTCTACTTTTAGAAAAATCGATTGCCATGCATCATGCTATTTACGAAAATAGAGATATGGCATGTGAGCATGGAAGAAAAGCATAAAACATCGTTCGAGTCTTGCAAGTCCCTCTGATACCACTGTTGGGAAACCCCAGGGACATTTTACAATTTTCAGAGTTATAGACATACATTTTTCGCAGCCGAAGAATGTCCCCGAAACAGGCCGGTCCCAAAAACCCAGTGAAGATCGCAAGCAAGGGAGTCGACACGATGAGTTAGGAAATACCTTAGAGCAAGATGAGGTCGATGTCGTGACAGGCACCCAAGCGTGTGCCCTCTGCAGTCTCACACACACGGATCGCTCGAGTCCTCTTCTTCCACGCCCGGTGCTAGCCTCGGGAAGAAGATCCAAGCCTTGTGCTCCTTCTTCAAAGTATGCGCCACCTCCAAGGTAGATGCGCCAAAGATGAAGAAGGATGAAGGAGAGGGAAACCGCCAAGCATCAAGTTCCTTGCGTCAAGAGAGAAGGAAGAAGCTTGCGGCTAGGGTTTGGAAGGAAGAAGAAGATGCGCCACTTCTTGATGTTGTCGCCCTTCAAGCCCTTGCTTTCGCCCCTCCTCTTGTTGTCACGCCTCTAAGAATTATAACCAATAAGAGGGGGCGGCTAGGGTCACTTATATAGAGCTAGAGGCGGTTAGGGCAAGGGTTGAGATCATGACAAGTGTATGGCTTGGATGAGAAGGTTTGAGGTAAGGAAAGTCTCCAAGACTTTACCATAAACCTCATTCAACCTTTCCATAAGCTACCAAGCCTTGCCTTGTGCGCCAAGGCCTAGCCTTGCGCCCCAAGCAATGCCTTAATGCATTCACACTATCAATGGGAGAGGGCTAGGCGCATAAAGCTTCCTTAATGAAGTAAATTTGCCATCCAAACCCCATTATGCCCCCTAGGCGCCAATGGGCTTGGCTTCCTCCCCATTATACCCTTTTAGCCTATTGCCTCTTCATGACAACTTATTATTGGGCCTCATTGGATAATGAGCTAGCCCAAACTTCATTACATGGGTTGATTAAGCACTTGGATCCAATCCAATGCAACCCTATTCCAAATGTGACCAACCATGGTCAAATACGGGTCAACCTGCCAAAATTGAAGTTTGGCTCCAATAATATTCTTCCATCTCATCAAGCCCATTGGCGCTGATGAAATCTCCCAATTAGATCCGAGTTATCCAATAACTCGATCATAAGGCTTCCCGATCAATACGAGAACTCAAGTATCAAGGTGTGCGACCCTGTAGGTCCCTCTGACGCTGGCAGTGCTGACCAGAGGTCATCACAAGCAATGAGTGGCACCTAGCAGTGCATCGCTGCTACATAGGTCATCGGAATGGATATCGACATCGACATCCCCATCATTGCAACTAGGTACAGATGCATTACAGTCTCTTTGCCGAACTGATATCCGATTGGACAAGTGTGTCACCACTTGTTTTCATCCAATCACATGGTTATGACTAAAACAGGTTCTTACCTGGGTATGGCCATACACTCTCAGTCATAGAACCATAGAGGAGCTCCATGGATATCATACTTCCCTAAGGAAGGGGAAATCCTATGTCTGTCCATTGACCTTCTCATATGGGTCGTGACATGCTTAATGACAGCCGTTATGACCTCCCAACTACGGCGAGGTGTTAGGTTGTATCAAAGCAAGTCCCTAACCATATAGAATGGTCAATGACCTCAAGTCAAGGGATCAATGCATCTCCTGTCACTTATGAGGATAACTCATGACACCAAGTCATAGCCTCACAGCGGGTCTATCCAGTATATCCTCCAATGATATACCCATGTGTCTGCGTTAGCACCACGTGCCTAACCAGCACACATACCAATCTCACAAGTACCAGAGCTGTCCCATATCCACTCAGGTACATCGACTGGGGACAATCATTTGAGCACAGATCCAATCTGTCTCCAGGGACATTATCATGTAAGTACACAATCGCAGGTGTAGACAAACAATGATAATGACTATGCTAGAAAGATATATGAATATCAGAGTTAAGTAGTATAAACATGGACCAAAACTAGGTCCTAGGGCATATACACCAACACTAACAACATTCATAAAAGTAAACTACATGATAGACTTTGGGGTGGAATTAACCTATCATGCCATGCAATGCAAATAAGGAAAGTACTGAAAAGGAAAGTGGACTCTAAGTGAAGCCATACCTGATGGGCTTCCTCCGAGCCCTAGTGGATCTTCTAAGAGCTGTCTTAGGCCCTCCATCATTTCTCCCCGGGTTGGAAAAATTCTCCTCAGGAGAATTATCCTTGAATCCTTGGAGCAAATCTGGAGCAGCCAGGGCTAGCTCTGCCTCGGGGAGCCATGCCTCCTCACCATTAGAGAACTTAACACGGTAAAACAGTTGTACCTCGTCAGGGGTGAGTCGAGTCTGGTCCACAAGGATATCCACTATCTCTGGATGGAAGGGGGCCTCTGATTCTTTGAGTGAGAGAGGCTCCTTGTAAGCTGTGAGATCCTCCATGTTAGCGGTGGTGGGGATCCCCAATTCTAGAGGCAGATCAAGAACGTATGCGTTGTTGTTGATCTTGCCCACAATGGTGAAGGGTCCCAAACCCTTTGCATCCAGCTTGCGTCCGTGTCCTTGGATACGCTCCTCACGGACTCGCAGAATCACCTGATCACCTATATTGAATAACCTTTCTCGGCATTTCTTGTTAGCAGCTTCGCAATATGAAACAGTAGAGTCTAAAATTTTGATAAGAATCTCATGGTGCAATTGCGAAATATTGAAAGCATAATCATGAGCTGATAAAGAAGGTTTTAAACTTTTGGGTAAGGCAATCAGATCAATGGGTTTCTTAGGCTGATACCCTAAGTTGGCCTGAAAGGGGGAGAGACCTGTAGTCCTATTTACAACACTATTGTAGGAGAACTCGGCGGCGTGCAAAAGTTTGTCCCAAGTGCCGGTGTGTTCACCTACAAGGCTCATAAGGATGTTCCCCAGTGATCGGTTGACCACCTCAGTCTGACCATCCGTTTGGGGATGATAGGCTGTAGAGAACTTCAGTTTGGTGCCTACTAAGGTCCACAATGTCTTCCAAAAATAACTAACAAATCGGGTGTCCCTATCAGAAACTATGGTAAGGGGGGGGTACCATGTAGCCTAACAACCTCCTTAAAAAATAATTTGGCTATGTGAGAGGCATCAGAGGTTTTATAGCAAGGAATGAAATGGGCCATCTTAGTGAATCTATCTACTACTACAAAGATGGAATCATGCTTGCTAGATGTTCTAGGCAGCCCTAGGATAAAATCCATGCTTAGGTCTTGCCATGGAGCTTGAGGAATGGGTAGCGGGGTGTAGAGGCCAGCACTATGCTTATGGGTCTTAGTTATCTGGCATGTCCTACATTGGCTAACCACCTTAGCAACATCCCTGTTGAGGTTCGGCCAAAAAAACCTCTCCTCAACCAAGGTTTGGGTTTTATCCCGACCATGGTGACCTGCAGACCCTCCTCCGTGCAATTCCCAAATGAGGAATTCTCGGATTGAGGTCTTAGGGACACAAAGTATAGGTCCAAGAAATAAGAACTCATCCCTAAGGGTGTACAAAGGATGACTTAGGGGATCAACACTAAGCGCGGCATGTATAGAAGCAAAGTCAGGACAATCAATATAGGCAGTTTTCATATTTTCAACGCCAGTAACTTGAACATGTAATTTTTGCATAAGTAAAGTAACCCTACTTAAAGCATCAGCTACTTTGTTTTCCTTTCCTGATTTGTGTTTTAAGACAAAGGTGTATTGCTAGATATACTCTACCCACTTGGCATGCCTAAAGTTCAATTTCTTTTGAGCACTAAGGTAGGACAAAGCCTGATGGTCACTATTAAGGATAAACTCATTATGGATCAGGTAATGCCTCCAATATCTAAGAGATTGAACTACAGCATAGAACTCCTTGTCATAAGTTGAATACTTCTGCTTTGCCTCATTGAGTTTTTCACTGAAAAAGGCAACAGGGTGACCTTCTTGACTAAGGGTCCCTCCTATGCCAATCCCAGAGGCATCACAGTCAACCTCAAAGACTTTGCTGAAGTCAGGGAGTCTGAGGACTGGGGCTGTGGTCATCCTAACTTTGAGTTCACTAAAGGCTCGGCTAGCAGATTTAGTCCAAGTAAAGTCTCTTAGTTTTAAGCAACTAGTAATAGGGGCAACAATAGTACTGAAGTTTCTAATAAACCTTCGGTAGAAGGTAGCTAAGCCATGGAAGCTCCTAACTTCAGTGAGAGTTTTGGGTTCTGGCCAGTCTAGGATAGCTTGGACCTTAGATGGGTCAGCTTGAAGGCCATGCTCAGACACTATGAACCCTAGAAAGACAACACTGCTGGAGAGAAAAGAACATTTCTTCAAGTTAATGTAAAGCTTCTCTTTCCTAAGTAGGTCAAGGGTTCTCCTGAGATGATCTAGGTGAGCTTCCTTATTTTTGCTAAAAATTAAGATGTCATCAAAGTAAAAAACTAGGAATCTACCTATATAAGGTTTCAGGACCTGTGTCATAAGCCTCATAAAAGTGGAAGGGGTGTTAGTTAAGCCAAAGGGCATCACTAACCACTCATATAAACCATCTTTCATTTTGAAAGCGGTTTTCCATTCATCTCCTTCTCTAACTCTAACTTGATGGTATCCACTCCTAAGATCAAGTTTGGTGAACCATCTAGACCCAACTAGCATGTCTAACATATCATCTAACCTTGGAATAGGGAATCTATACTTCACAGTTATCTTGTTTATGGCACAGCAGTCTATACACATGCGCCAACTGCCATCCTTCTTGGGGGTCAAGAGGGCTGGAACTGCACATGGGCTAAGGCTTTCCCTAATGTAACCCTTGGCTAAGAGATCACCTACCTGTCTTTTAAGTTCGGTGTGCTCAGTAGGGTTCATCCTATAATGAGGAAGGTTGGGTAAAGTGGACCCAGGGACAAGGTCTATAACATGTTGGATATCCCTAAGTGGAGGTAGGCCATTGGGTAAGTCTTCTGGGATAAGCTCACTATAGTCTTCCAGGATGCTTTCTACCTCTGGAGGGGTTTTGGTTTCAGTCTCAGGTGTGGCCTCTTTAATGATAAGGGTATAGAGAGGTTGGTCTTCTAAGCATTCCTTAGCAAAGGTTTGGGGTTGGATAAGTTGGATGGTTGGCTTTGGTTATTTGGGTTCTTCTATCTTACCTTTGCTAGTGGAGGCTCTAAGTTCCTTAGGTAAGGAGGGCTTAAGC
Source organism: Costus lasius (assembly GCA_027563935.2). NCBI lineage: Eukaryota > Viridiplantae > Streptophyta > Magnoliopsida > Zingiberales > Costaceae > Costus > Costus lasius. The sequence continues at coordinate 53,638,743 of CM050454.1, read as the reverse complement.
CCGATTTTCTGCCCATTGTGATTGGAGACATAAGTGTTGGTCCTACCGTAGTGGACAACATCCATGTCAAAAATCCAAGGGCGACCTAGGAGAATTTGGGCGACATCCATTGTGATGATATCACACCATATTGCTCCTTGGTAGGCACCAAATTGGAGTGGGACAAGGCACCTATGAGAGACAGGAACGCTAGTCTGGTTGACCCAGGAAATGCTATAAGGCTTAGGGTGAGGTTCAGCCTTTAGATAGAGTTTGGTGATTGCCACCTGAGAGACGGCATTCAAACTGCTTCCTCCATCAATTACTACTTTGCACATGTGACCATGGCATTTTGAGTAAGTGTGGAAGATGCTGGTTCTACGCTAGTCTTCAGTAGGGGTGGGGTTGATCAGGGTGCACCTGACTACTCCCAGAGTGTTGAGGAAAAAATCCTCCTCACTATCACAGTCATTTAGCTCAACATTACAGCAATTAGGATCTTTATCTAAGGTTTCTTCAGGTTCAGCTTCTGGTTCTACATGTTCCTCAGTCATAACCATTACCTTTTTAGGACAGTTCCTTATAAGGTGACCTGGTTGTTTACAGTTATGGCAGACAACCGAAGTTTGGATTGGCTTGGGTTTAGGGGTTGAAGAGTTGGGGTGTGAACTGCTAGGTGAGGGCCTATAGGTTGACTTTGTTGGGGTATGCCCTTAAGGCTAATGTTTGAGGCCTTGGGATTCCATGAGTATCATGTATATAAACTCTTTTGTTTATAAAGGCAATGGTTGTTATTCAGGTTGTTACATTGTCTGCTGCAATATGTGTACTTCTGAATAATGTCTCAAAGCTGTTCAGCTAGGCTGACATGCAGTTAAGTCCTTAGTCGAGATATCTTGGTAAACATGAGACAGCCTTGATATGATTGAGACTAATGTGTGTTCTAATCTTATAGGATGCTTCGAGCATGGAATAAGATGTAGACTCATAGGTACATTGGATGTACTGGACAGACCCTATTAGGATATTCAATTGCTTGTCACAATGTGAATAATCCTTATGCTACAAGTGGCACATGTCCTCTGACTTGAGATCACTTGTGTTTCTAAATGATGATTGTCATTGTTTTGAGGTAGTTCAATATCATTTGAAATATAATGGTTATAGACTATCTTGGATAATGATCATGAGTCAGGTTAGGACACTAGTGATAGATATAGGATTGCCATCTCCTTAATTGGAGTGAGATGTTCTGAAGGCCCCCCCCCCTGAATGAGATGATTGAGAATGTGTATGGCCATACCCAGGTGACTATGTTCATCTGATCTAATCATGCTCATCATATTGGAGTTACAAGCTTGACACGCTTGTCCAATAAGAACATCCAGTGGCAAAGGACACATGCATGCCTTGTGAAGTGGATTCACACTTGTGCTATGTTTTGGGTGTAGTCTTGGAAGACTCTTTTCTTTATATCGGGAGACAGTGATGTGTTGCTAGATACCTCTCACTGATCGTGATAACGTAAGTTATCGTTACCGACATTTAAAGGAAACCCTCAGGGTCGCACAATTTGATGATGTGGCTTACTTGAGTCAGATCGTGTGGACTGAATTGTTTTGGTTCGGTTTAAAGGAGTTTAAACTCTGATTGCAAGTGAGATCTGGCCTGATCATGTTTGATTGATTAGGGCTTGAGATCGGTAAGCTTTGATCGAGAGTAGTGATGCTAGATCGGTGAGATCAAAGGCATCAAGAGATGTACGGTTAGATCTCGAACCTTCACGGTTCAGATGAGATTTAGACCATGGCTTGGCTTGGTTCAATTTGATCTTTGAACCGAAATCAATTAGACCGAATTCTATTTGAACCGGTTCACATATGTGTGAACGCATGGTTAAATCGAATTGGCGTTTTGGTTTGGTTCATAAGAGACATGAACGCTTGTAGTGATGACTTACCATTTTTGGAAGTGGAGGTTTCGGAAATGGTTTCTCAACGCTTCACTTTGGATGAGAACGTTGGTCTCTCTCTCAACTCAACGCCTCTTTCTCGGTGTGGAGAGTTTTGACGAGAACAAGGAGGAGTTCATCCACGCCAAGATCATCTCCTTTTTCCTTCATTCGATCAAGGACATCTTGGAGATCCTTGCTAGCACAAGGAGCAACAAGAAGCAAGTCAATTCTCATCTTGTGTGCGCATCTTGTGGAGGAGACCCTCTTCGATCTCTTCTTCCAAGGGACCATCCGAAAGATGGCTATGGTATGATCTACTCTTGATCTATTCAATCTATGATAGTTGATCATATGACATGCAAAAGATCATCAAACCCTTGCTACCACTTGCAAAGTTTTATTTGCGCCATGCTTAGGGTTTGCGCCCCCCTCTCGAAAGGGGTTTCTTCAGACTTTGAGGTCATGGTTTCCTTCCTAATCTTAAGTTGGTGTTGTACCTCAAGGGCTCTTTGGTAAGCTTCCTCTATGGTGTCTATTTGGTAATAGGCAAGTCCTCTCTTGATCTCTGGCTTAAGACCATTTTTGAACCTACTCAAGGTAAACATTGGGTCTTCATCCATTTCACTTCTCAACAAAAGTTCATCAAACTCTACCATGTACTCTTCTATAGTTGAGTTTCCTTGGGTAAGGCTACTAGTTTGGTCGAGAAGCTTATTGTGAAAGTTTAGAGGAACATACCTTTCTCTCAGTCTACAAGGTCGCACAACTTGAAACACGGGTTCTCGTATTGATCGGGTAGCCTAATGATCGAGTTATTAGATAACTTGGATCTATTTGGGAGAATTCATCAGCGCCACTGTGCCGGATGCGATGGAAGGGACTTATTGGAGCTAGGTTGAATTTTGAGCCAGATGGGCCAAAAGAGCCCAACAAGTTAAATGGGCCAAATGGGCCAAATAGGCCAAGTAGTCCAATTGATGTAGGGGTAGATCACAAGCATGCAAACAACGAGTTTCAAAAATATTTTTGGTATTATCATAAACTAGAGAAAACCAATTTAACTAACGAAGTTGGAAAATAATGTTTTTGTATTTTTAAATAGGAAAACCGAATATTAACTACTTGCAAGAAAGAAATGACAATAACTTAAAGAAGACTCACCTTGCGGTCCTTGAGAATAGAAGGACTGTCCTTCCCGTTCTTCACCGGTCCTACTCTAATGGAAGGTGCAGGTTACACACAGGGCATTCAGCAACCCCACATAGGCGTGGGTGAGTTATAAAGCAAATTAAAACTCAACAATGCTTAAAGTCAAGAGGGAGGCTAATCCTCCAAGTTCTCTAGCTAACAAAGTAAAGGACTTTCTAAGAAGGGAAGAATAAGAGGGTGGGATGCGCCAAGCTTCCTTGCGCCAATTCCTACAAAGGCCCAAAGATGTGTAGTAAGATGCTCTTAGAACTTAATAGAAGAAAACACAAGAAGAAAGAATACTCATCTTGTAGAATCGCCTTGAAGAGATCCAAGAGGGGTATCCTAATCCTTGCGCCATCTTGAGTTTGTGCTCTTGTATTGATGGAACTAGCCTCGGCCTTGATTGATGAAGGAAGGGCGAAGAGGTGAAGAGGAGATGCTCAGCTCTTAAGAGAAGAGAAGAGGGAAGAGGAGGTGTGGGCGACACAAGCACCCATAGTTTGGCTAGGAAACTATTCAACAATATTATTCAACAATGCTATGCGCATGATGCAATGGGGATACATTTATAGGCAGCTTAGAGATGAGGATAAGATGAGGGCAAGGTGGTCATTGGCCCCTTGCGTGTTGGGGTATGCCCTTAAGGCTAATGTTTGAGGCCTGTGGGAATGTATCTGTATCATGTAATAAACTGTTATGTTTATAAAGGCATGGTTATTATTCAGTTGTTTACATTGTCTGCTGCAATATATGTTCTTCTGAATAATGTCTCAAAGCTGTTCAGCTGAGCTGACATGCTATTATGTCCTTAGTCGATATATCTTGGTGAACATGAGACAGCCTTGATATGGATAAGACTAATATGTGTTCTAATCTTATAGGATGCTTCGAGCATGGAATAAGATGTAGACTCATGGGTACATTGGATGTACTGGACAGACCCTACTAGGATGTTCAATTGTTTGTCACAATGTGAATGTTCCTTGATTAAGACAAGTGGCACATTTCCTCTGACTTGAGATCACTTGTGTTTTCTAAATGATGATTGTCATTGTTTTGAGATGGTTCAATATCATTTGAAACATAATGATTATAGACTATCTTGGATGGTGAGCTTGAGTCAGGTTAGAACACTAGTGATAGACATAGGATTGCCGTCTCCTTGTTGAAGGAGTGTGATGTTCTAAAGGGGCCCCCTGGATGAGATGATTGAGAAAAGTGTATGGCCATACCCAGGTGACTATGTTCATCTGATCTAATCATGCTCATCATATTGGAGTTACGAGCTTGACAGGCTTGTCCAATAAGAACATCCAGTGGCAAAGGAAATATGTATGCTTTGTGAAATGATTCACACTTGTGCTGTGGTTTGGGTGTAGTCTTGGAAGACTCTTTCCTTTATATCGGGAGACAGTGATGTGTTGCTAGATACCCCTCACTGATCGTGATAATGAGAATTATCGTTACCGACATTTAAAGGAAACCCTCAGGGTCGCACAATTTGATGATATGGCTTACTTAAGTCAGATCGTGTGGACTGAATTGTTCAGGTTCAGTTTTAAAGGGATTTAATCTCTGATTGTGAGTGAGATCTGGTCTGATCATGTTTGATTGATTAGGGCTTGAGATCGGTAAGCTTCGATCGAGAGAATAGATGCCAGATCGGTCAGATCAGGGGCATCGAGGAGATCGACGGTTAGATCGGGAACCTTAGGGTTTATTTAAGATCTAGACTAGATCATTGGCTTGATTGGTTCTTAAACCGAACCAATGTGAACCGGCTCATGGAATGAGCGCTTGGTTCATGACTTGGCGACTTGTTCACTTAACGTGAACATTGAAGCGAGAGTGGTGGCTATTTTTAGTAACCACGATCTCCAAAGAGAGAACTCTCTCACGTTCGAATAGAGCATGCTATTCTCGCCTATCCATCACTTCCTCTCTCGACTCTTGTGGTGTGTGACGACGCTTGGAGTTTAGAGGAGGATTCGGCCAAAGAAAGATCAAGATCTTCATCCCTCACAATTCGATCAAGGATTCTTTGGAGCCTTGCTAGCACAAGGAGCGACAAAGAGTTTGCCATCATCCTCTTGTGTGCGATTCCCTTTGGAGAAGAAGCAATTGACTCTTTGCTTCCAAGGCAACGTCTTCTTCATGGCTATGGTATGAATCGATTTCATTCAATCATAGTTTTAAGTTGATCATTCAATCATACATGCGATCCTTAACCCTACTTCCGCTCATGCAAAAATTTTTAAAGTGCATGGTATTAGGGTTTGCGCCCCCCTCTAGAAAGGGGTTTCTTCAATTGGTATCAGAGCCATGCGTTATAATGTATGTTTGTTTGATTGCTTCTTTGTGATCCATGTTTGCGCATCCTATGAATAGATCTAATAACATGCGATAAACTACATGCTAGCTTAAGGTCTTTGATGTATGTTTATGTGTTACGCATGTAAGATGCCTTGGCGCTTGCTATAGAGTTTTTATCAAAAACTTATATCTCTTGCGCGTATCACCTTAGATCTAAGCCGCCTACTGTAAACCCTTAGACGGGTTATTAGGGTTGAAGTCACCCCCTAGGTTAGATCCAGAATGTCTGATCAGATCATCTGACAACCTGAATGGGTCGATCAGATAGCACCTTGGCGCAAGCCTATGGTGGCTATAGGTCGACTGCAGACAGGTGTGTAGCGATGTCTGATTGTGACGACTAATGAACGTACCTGAGTTAGGCCCGGGGTCACGCCCGCTTGCCAGAACTCTGTGTGGTCGTTCAGCCCTGGCGCATGCATTGTTGACCCTATGGTCGACTCAAGTCAGTTAGGACTTGGTGCATGCAAGGGCAGTGGATCTGACTAGGGTGGATGAGTGGATCCCTAGTAATGGACCGTTGTAAGGTTGTAGGGGAAATAGGGAAAAATTAAAATTGATCCTATGGGGTTTTCGAAAATTTTAATTTTTATGGATCACATGGTTATTGATTGATGCATATGTTTGTTTATTTAGTCTTATGTGGGCTGCCCATATTAATTGTGTGCTGTGCTGGGGCCTGCGTGCCTGTATTAAAAATTGTAAATTAATTATTGTGATCTGCGCATCACATTGTTTTAATTTATAAAATGTTAGTGACCTGCGTGTCACTCTTGTCTAGATAGTTAAATTTGTAATTTAATTAGACAAGAGCACTGAGCACACTTGGCAGAGGCGCATGCAGCAGTAGCTTGACCAGGTGGGAGGTCCAGGGTTCGACTCTGGGACCAGGCGCAAATTCCTGGTGGGCGCACCTGTGCTGCAGATGGCGCTTGGGCCCTGGTTTGGGCCAGATGAGCAGCTAAAGACCCATGAAGAGCAAATGAAGACTTAAGTTAGGTTAAGGTCTTCTAGGGCTATGGGCTTTTACCACATAAGATTCATGCTTTCTTTTATTACTTAATATTAGAATTGCATGATTAAATTATCTTCTGCTATCACCATAGGAATTGCATGATAGGCAAGAAGATAAAAGACCGTTAAAATCCAACGCTGAAATATCAAGCTCGTAAGCCTTCTGACGCGAAACCTCACTGTTCTGATTATCGTTGGAGCCGTGTTGTACCCACTCAGTGGGCACGTCCATCTATCTTCAGACGGTGCGGGATTACACCTGCGTGTTACAGAGTAGGGATTTATCCCTTCTCGTTGCTCAGCATAGCACGTGGTGGTCCAGGGAGTAGGTCAGGTCAGCTTGACCGTGTAGGCTACATATGTGGCGCATATGGTAGCACATGGAGGCAGCCATCTGTGGGGTCAGAGATTGTGTTGTACCAACTCAGTTGGCACAGTCTGCTGGACTGCCCAGATGAAGGGGAATCGCACGGGTTGGCGATCGGCAGGGACTGCCTACCAGAAACTAGTGCTTGTACTCTCTGTGCATCTTATCTCGCCTGAGCGGGACGCGGAGACCAAGTATGAAATCTGGATCCCATCTCACTAAAAGAGTTCTACTCTTTCGGGCTGTTTTGCTGGATTTTTCACGCCTGATAAAATAGTGAGAAAAAGAATCTTTCTTAAGTCCTGATTGATTCTTATACATTGATACTGACCTTGCTGTTCTTGCATTGTTGTAGATACCTGCAGCAACGAACACCATGAACTTCAATGTGCGATCCCTACTGGAAAGGGAGAAGTTTGCTGGGCCGAACTTCTCTGACTGGTTTGGACACCTTAAGATCGTTCTTAAGGCAGAGAGGAAACTGTATGTCCTCGAGACGGCGATACCGCCGCAGCCCGCTCCGAACGCCGCAAGGGCGGTTCGGGAAGCCTATGAAAAGCACGTCAATGATAGCATTGATGTCGCTTGCCTGATGCTAGCGTCTATGACGCCACCGCTGCAGCGTCAGCATGAGGACATGTCGGCTATAGACATGATTACAAACCTCAAGATGCTGTATGCTGCACAGGCGAGGACAGAACGCTACAATTTGACAAAGCTCTTCTTTCAGAGCAAACTGGCTGAAGGGAGCCCAGTGGGAGCTCACGTGCTCAAGATGATTGGGCACAAGGAGGCTCTAGAGAAACTGGGGCATACCATTAACCAGGAGCTTGCTGTAGACATTATTCTGCAGTCTCTCCCGCCTTCATTCGACGCGTTCATTATTAATTTTAATATGAACAAAATCGATTGTACTCCGGCAGAGCTGTTGAATATGCTCTTGACCACTGAGGAAACTCTGAAGGGTAAGCCTTCAACCTCTGTCTTGATGGTTCCTTCTAGGAACAAGAAGAAGGGGAAGAAGGGCAAGGCCACTGTCAAGAGTTACAGCAAGGCTCTGAAGCAGAAGGTAAAGCAGTCCAAGGAATACAGGTGTTTCCACTGTGGCCAGCTGGGTCACTGGAAAAAGGACTGTAAAGCGCTCCAAGGAGATAAGAGGGGAAGCTTTGCTTCTGGCTCAGGTATATTCGTGACTGAGGTCATGTTTTCTTCTTCTATATCATGGGTGTTGGACACTGCATGTGGAGTTCACATTTGTTCAAATGTACAGGAACTCAAGAGAAGAAGGCAGGTGGGACAGCATGAGGTGGACCTACGAGTTGGAAACGGGGCACGGGTTGCTGCTGTTGCTGTAGGAGACTACTTTATTTCTTTACCATCTGGACTTGTATTGGAACTAAACAGTTGTTACTTTGTTCCCAGTATAACTAAAAATATTATCTCCATTCCTGCTCTTGTCAGGAAGGGATTTTCCTTTGAATGCAATATTTCAAAGTGTGTTTTGTCATATGATAATATTGTTTATGCAACTGGTTCAATTAATAATGGGTTATTCATGTTGGACATGGAAAGTTCTATACAAAATGTTGATATTAAGAAAGCCAAGTTTGCTGATGACAGCACCTTGCTATGGCATAGTCGTTTGGGCCATATTAACGAGAAACGCATTAAGCGGTTGCATGATAATGGACTGCTGGGATCATTCTCCTACAAGGAGATTGATACATGCAAAGCTTGTTTAATGGGTAAAATGACGAAGTCACCTTTTCCTCACAAAGGTCAAAGGGCTTCAGGTTTACTTGACCTTATACACAGTGATGTGTGTGGGCCTTTTAGTAAACATGCCAGAGGTGGCTATCAGTACTTCATTACCTTTACTGATGATTTCAGTAGATATGGGTATGTCTATCTGATGAGACATAAGAGTGAATCTTTTGACAAGTTCAAAGAGTTCAAGAATGAAGTACAGAATCAGCTAGGCCGAAATATCAAGGCACTTCGCTCAGATCGAGGTGGTGAATACCTAAGTCATGCATTTACTGACTATCTAAAGGAGTGTGGGATTATCTCACAGCTCACTCCACCAGGAACACCGCAATGGAATGGTGTGTCCGAGAGGAGAAATAGAACATTACAAAGATATGGTTCGTTCTATGATGAGTCAGGCTACTCTACCCTACTCCTTTTGGGGTTTTGCACTGGAAACAGCTGCAAAGGTACTAAACCGAGTGCCATCCAAGGCAGTTTCTAAGACGCCATATGAGTTATGGTATGGGAAACAGCCAAGCTTGACATTTATCAGGATCTGGGGCTGCGAGGCTTATGTCAAAAAGCTCGCCTCTGGGAAACTAGAGAGCAGATCTGACAAATGTATCTTTGTTGGTTACCCTAAGGAAACTAAGGGTTATTATTTCTACGATCCCAAGGAGAACAAGGTTTTTGTTGCTCGGACGGCCATATTTCTTGAGAAGGAGTTTCTTCTGCAAGAGGCCAGTGGGAGAGAAATAAAGCTGGATGAGAATCCAGAAGAAGGACAAAGTGACCAAGCACAGTTGGATGAGCCTGAGCCGGTAGAACAGGTTATTGAACAACCTGAGGCTCAGATATCACGGGAACCGCGAAGATCGGGTAGGATACGTCGACAGCCTGAGCGCTATGACGGAGTCTACATCATTGATAATGATGAACCCCTCACTTATGCGGATGCGGTCAGTGGACCGGAGTCAGCGAGATGGCTTGAAGCTATGCGCGCCGAGATGGACTCCATGTCAGATAACCAAGTCTGGGATTTGGTTGATCCGCCTTCGGGAGTTATCCCTATAGGCTGTAAATGGATCTTCAAGAAGAAGATTGACATGGATGGTAACGTGGTTACCTATAAAGGCAGGCTAGTTGCGAAAGGTTTCAAACAAATCTACGGGATAGATTATGATGAAACTTTCTCACCTGTAGCCATGTTTAAGTCTATTCGGATTCTTTTCGCGATAGCTGCATACTATGATTATGAGATCTGGCAGATGGATGTGAAAACAGCTTTCCTGAATGGAAATCTGGATGAGGATGTGTATATGACACAACCAGAAGGTTTCACTAATCCATCAGATCGTCATAAGATATGCAAGTTAAACAAGTCCATTTATGGACTTAAACAAGCATCGAGAAGCTGGAATATTCGTTTTGATGAATCAGTTACTGAATTTGGTTTCATCAAGAACGAGGATGACCCGTGTGTATATAAGAGGTTTAGTGGGAGCGTGATTACTTTCCTAGTCCTCTACGTCGATGATATCTTGATCATTGGAAATGACATTCCTGAAATGCATGCTGTTAAGGCATGGCTGAGGAAATGTTTCCAGATGAAAGATTTAGGAGAAGCAGCCTGTGTGTTAGGTGTGAAGATCTACAGGGATAGATCTAAGAGGCTTCTCGGGCTGTGCCAGAGTACTTACATCGATAAGGTCCTGGAGAGATTTCACTTAGAGAATTCTAAGAAAGGATATCTTCCAGTCAGACATGGTCTGAATCTTTCGAAGAGTCAGTGTCCACAAACACAGACTGAGAAAGATGAAATGGACAATACGCCTTATGCTTCGGCTATTGGTTCCATTATGTATGCGATGTTGTGTACTCGCCCAGACGTCGCTTACGGGTTAAGCGTGACCAGTCGTTACCAGAGTAATCCAGGTATGGCGCACTGGATTGCAGTCAAGAACATCTTAAAATATCTGCGGAGAACCAAAGATATGTTCTTGATATATGGTGGTCAGGAAGAACTCAGTATTGAAGGATATACTGATGCTTCATTCCAGTCGGACCAGGATGATTTCCGATCGCAATCAGGCTATGTTTTTAGCTTGAATGGAGGAGCAGTGGTGTGGAAAAGTTTCAAACAGTCAACTGTTGCTGATTCCACAACAGAAGCCGAGTATGTTGCAGCCTCGGAAGCATCCAAGGAGGCAGTGTGGATTCGTAAGTTCGTGAGAGAACTTGGTGTTGTTCCTTCGAGTGCAGATCCTTTGGTTATCTTTTGTGATAACACTGGAGCAATCGCACAAGCAAAGGAACCACGGTCGCACCAGAAGTCCAAGCACATACAGAGACGGTTTCATTTGATCAGGGAGATCATAGATCGTGGCGAGATCAAAGTATGCAAGGTTCATACAGATGACAATCTGGCAGACCCGCTTACCAAGCCTCTGGCGCAGCAGAAGCATGAGAAGCACTGTAATAATATGGGTTTGAGATTTCTCAACCATTAGATTAAGTGCAAGTGGGAGATTGTTGGGGTATGCCCTTAAGGCTAATGTTTGAGGCCTGTGGGAATGTATCTGTATCATGTAATAAACTGTTATGTTTATAAAGGCATGGTTATTATTCAGTTGTTTACATTGTCTGCTGCAATATATGTTCTTCTGAATAATGTCTCAAAGCTGTTCAGCTGAGCTGACATGCTATTATGTCCTTAGTCGATATATCTTGGTGAACATGAGACAGCCTTGATATGGATAAGACTAATATGTGTTCTAATCTTATAGGATGCTTCGAGCATGGAATAAGATGTAGACTCATGGGTACATTGGATGTACTGGACAGACCCTACTAGGATGTTCAATTGTTTGTCACAATGTGAATGTTCCTTGATTAAGACAAGTGGCACATTTCCTCTGACTTGAGATCACTTGTGTTTTCTAAATGATGATTGTCATTGTTTTGAGATGGTTCAATATCATTTGAAACATAATGATTATAGACTATCTTGGATGGTGAGCTTGAGTCAGGTTAGAACACTAGTGATAGACATAGGATTGCCGTCTCCTTGTTGAAGGAGTGTGATGTTCTAAAGGGGCCCCCTGGATGAGATGATTGAGAAAAGTGTATGGCCATACCCAGGTGACTATGTTCATCTGATCTAATCATGCTCATCATATTGGAGTTACGAGCTTGACAGGCTTGTCCAATAAGAACATCCAGTGGCAAAGGAAATATGTATGCTTTGTGAAATGATTCACACTTGTGCTGTGGTTTGGGTGTAGTCTTGGAAGACTCTTTCCTTTATATCGGGAGACAGTGATGTGTTGCTAGATACCCCTCACTGATCGTGATAATGAGAATTATCGTTACCGACATTTAAAGGAAACCCTCAGGGTCGCACAATTTGATGATATGGCTTACTTAAGTCAGATCGTGTGGACTGAATTGTTCAGGTTCAGTTTTAAAGGGATTTAATCTCTGATTGTGAGTGAGATCTGGTCTGATCATGTTTGATTGATTAGGGCTTGAGATCGGTAAGCTTCGATCGAGAGAATAGATGCCAGATCGGTCAGATCAGGGGCATCGAGGAGATCGACGGTTAGATCGGGAACCTTAGGGTTTATTTAAGATCTAGACTAGATCATTGGCTTGATTGGTTCTTAAACCGAACCAATGTGAACCGGCTCATGGAATGAGCGCTTGGTTCATGACTTGGCGACTTGTTCACTTAACGTGAACATTGAAGCGAGAGTGGTGGCTATTTTTAGTAACCACGATCTCCAAAGAGAGAACTCTCTCACGTTCGAATAGAGCATGCTATTCTCGCCTATCCATCACTTCCTCTCTCGACTCTTGTGGTGTGTGACGACGCTTGGAGTTTAGAGGAGGATTCGGCCAAAGAAAGATCAAGATCTTCATCCCTCACAATTCGATCAAGGATTCTTTGGAGCCTTGCTAGCACAAGGAGCGACAAAGAGTTTGCCATCATCCTCTTGTGTGCGATTCCCTTTGGAGAAGAAGCAATTGACTCTTTGCTTCCAAGGCAACGTCTTCTTCATGGCTATGGTATGAATCGATTTCATTCAATCATAGTTTTAAGTTGATCATTCAATCATACATGCGATCCTTAACCCTACTTCCGCTCATGCAAAAATTTTTAAAGTGCATGGTATTAGGGTTTGTGCCCCCCTCTAGAAAGGGGTTTCTTCATTGCGCCCCTTACATAATTGGAGAAAATTAGAAATGGAGACAAGGCATTAAGTGGGCTGATCTTGTTGCCTTCTTTGGATGGCTGAAATGGTAAGTCTTGAATTCGAAATGGCTGGCTTCCTTGGAGGAGTTGGCGCATATGAGGGAGAATTTGAATTTTAAAAACCTTCCTTGTTGTCTTGGGCGGTAATGAGAAGAAGGAAAGAAGTCTTCCCCTAATTGTGGATCTTGATGGCGCAACTCCTTGATTTGTGGATCTAGATGGGTGCCTCCTTGAATTGTGGATCTAGATGAGCCTTGCTTGAATTGTTGTTGTAGATGGCGCAAATAATTCCATGGGTTGGCCTCTCTTCAATTGGAAGGGAATAATTGAAGTGGAGCTTGATGTTGAGTTGAGTTAGAAGTCTCCCTTTGAACTACTTTGAAGTGAACCTTCCAAAATGGGATCTAGCTTCTTGGAGTGTGGTGAGCTAGCTGATTTGTATCCCTTGAGCTGAATATTAATGTATCCAAACTACATGCACTAACCTACCATGACATTACAATGCACAACCTACCAACAACATTCATAAAAGTAAACTACATGATAGACTTTGGGGTGGAATTAACCTATCATGCCATGCAATGCAAATAAGGAAAGTACTGAAAAGGAAAGTGGACTCTAAGTGAAGCCATACCTGATGGGCTTCCTCCGAGCCCTAGTGGATCTTCTAAGAGCTGTGTTATGCCCTCCATCATTTCTCCCCGGGTTGGAAAAATTCTCCTCAGGAGAATTATCCTTGAATCCTTGGAGCAAATCTGGAGCAGCCAGGGCTAGCTCTGCCTCGGGGAGCCATGCCTCCTCACCTTTAGAGAACTTAACACGGTAAAACAGTTGTACCTCATCAGGGGTGAGTCGAGTATGGTCCTCAAGGATATCCACTATCTCTGGATCGAAGGGGGCCTCTGATTCTTTGAGTGAGAGAGGCTCCTTGTAAGCTGTCAGATCCTCCATGTTAGTAGTGGTGGGGATCCCCAATTCTGGAGGCAGATCAAGCACGTATGCGTTGTTGTTGATCTTGCCCACTATGGTGAAGGGTCCCAAACCCTTTGCATCCAGCTTGCGTCCGTGTCCTTGGATACGCTCCTCATGGACTCGCAGAATCACCTGATCACCTATATTGAATAACCTTTCTCGGCGTTTCTTGTTAGCAGCTTCGCAGTATGAAACAGTAGAGTCTAAAATTTTGCTAAGAATCTCATGGTGCAATTGCGAAATATTGAAAGCATAATCATGAACTGATAAAGAAGGTTTTAAACTTTTGGGTAAGGCAATCAGATCAATGGGTTTCTTAGGCAGATACCCTAAGTTGGCCTAAAAGGGGGAGAGACCTGTAGTCCTATTTACAACACTATTGTAGGAGAACTCGGCGGTGGGCAAAAGTTTGTCCCAAGTGCCGGGGTGTTCACCTACAAGGCTCCTAAGGATGTTCCCCAGTGATCGATTGACCACCTCAGTCTGACCATCCGTTTGGGGATGATAGGCTGTAGAGAACTTCCGTTTGGTGCCTAGTAAGGTCCACAAAGTCTTTCAAAAATAACTAACAAATCGGGTGTCCCTATCAGAAACTATGGTAAGGGGGGTACCATGTAGCCTAACAACCTCCTTAAAAAATAATTTGGCTATGTGAGAGGCATCAGAGGTTTTATAGCAAGGAATATGGGCCATCTTAGTGAATCTATCTACTACTACAAAGATGAAATCATGCTTGCTAGATGTTCTAGGCAGCCCTAGGATAAAATCCATGCTTAGGTCTTTCCATGGAGCTTGAGGAATGGGTAGCGGGGTGTAGAGGCCAGCACTATGCTTATGGGTCTTAGTTATCTGGCATGTCCTACAGTGGCTAACCACCTTAGCAACATCCCTGTTGAGGTTCGGCCAAAAAAACCTCTCCTCAACCAAGGTTTGGGTTTTATCCCGACCATGGTGACCTGCAGACCCTCCTCCGTGCAATTCCCAAATGAGGAATTCTCGGATTGAGGTCTTAGGGACACAAAGTATAGGTCCAAGAAATAAGAACCCATCCCTATGGGTGTACAAAGGATGAGTTAGGGGATCAACCCATCCTATAAAAGAAGGGGTGAAGTGTCCTTGGAGACTACTTGTTCTTGAGAAAGATTTCTCTCCTTGGGGCCTACTCCATTCTCCCCTCTCTTATAGGCGATTGCAAGGTTGGACCTTGGCAAATTCTTCCATCATTCCTTCTCATCTTGGCGTCTTCTCCCTATGGGTAGCGCAAGCTCTTGAGGATTTCTCCCAGAGGGCGTGGATCTTCTTCCCGAGGCTAGCATCGGGCATGGAAGAAAGAACTCGAGTGTCGGCTGTGTGCGAGACTGCAGAGGGCGAACATTTGAGCGCCTACATCGCATCCTTTTCTTTGCTGCAAGGTATCATCTCCTACTCACCGTGTCAATTTCTTCGCAAGACTCGATCTTCTAGGTTTTTGGGACTGGCCTATCCCGGGGATTGCTTCTGCTGTGCTTGTTTATAAAATTTTAATATCTCTGGGGTTTCCCAACAATGGTATCAGAGCCAACTTGCGAACTAGAACAGTGTTTTATGCTTTGATTGTATGCTCACATGCCATCTAAAATTTTTCAAAAATTTGCATATGCAGATGGATTTTTCTAAGTATGAAAAATTATATGTTTTTCATTCCTAACATCTATTCGATCTCTTTGATTTTTCGCTTTCTTCACAAGGTGGGATAGACCCATATGTGAGAGAATTAATTTCTCCCCATGCTTGTAGTATAGACCTACTATATGGGACTTGTCACGATTATGGGGCATGGTGTTTGTCCTAATCTTGGCAGGTTAAGGATTGCGAGGGTAGGCGGCAAGCGTGCTTGGAGCATGTATGTGCCACTTGTAGACTCCTGAGAGAAACGAAAAATCCTAGATTTGTGAATGTACGTTGAGGTTGAAAGACATGTTTTCTGAGAAACTAAAATTGAAGTTTTCTATTTTCATGAGCATATAGAAAAGCATGAGATGATTGTGCATCGTGTTGTGGTCATAGTCAAACCCCTTGCATGCCTGTGATATATTCATGTGACGCCTACGTGCCGCTTTTTCTTTTTATTTTGTAAACGCACAAAGAAGATTAGGGGTGCATCCCTCCTGGAGCTTACATCTTGGCGCATCAACCATGATGGCACATCTTGCTTGGTGGCGCAGGTAAGGGCTCGGCCGAACCCTAGGGTTTGTGAGCTATCCCTCTTGGCACAAGCATGATGGCGCATCATGCATGGAGGAGCCATCAAGGTCTTGGTCGAACCCTAGGGTTTGTGTGCTATGCCTTGGTGTGGAGGACCTTGGAGCCGCACTTGAAGATAAAGCTTAGTAGCGGCTAGGTTAGGTCTTGTTGGGGCTTGTCACCTAGGTCAAGCATTGAACATCCTTAGGCTTGTGATGGTTCAATGTGTTGATTAGGCTATGACCACATCGCTTGTTTACTGCTTTCGATATCTGTTAACGCATGCTTGGATGTGTTTTATCGTTTTGTTATCACTATAAGATTGCATGCCTGTAATGTTAGACAAAAGATAAAACTAAGAGGATGAGACCACAAAAACCCTCAAAATAATATCAAGTCTGTAGCCTTCTGACGCATAGCCCTCGTCAAGCTATCGATCAGTGGTGTTGTGAACTATTTCCCACCCTCGTGGGACACACCCACTTATCTTTAGAAGGCATATGGTGGCAATGGTTTCTCTAATCCAGTTAAAAACCTGAGCGTGCCTTTGCAAGGAAACTCGTTGGCCCTGGGCATAACGGTCAGGATAGACTTGACTAGTTTTTCATAAGTGGTGGCCACATGATGGAACTCTATAGGCAGCCTCGATAAGTTAGGGTTTTGTGTTGTTCTAGCCCTAGCTGGGCACAAAATGCTTGAACTATCTTGAGAAGGGGAATTGCCTGGGTGCAATCAGCCGGTGTGCCCAACTTAAGAAGCATGAGTCACTTTGTGCATCTCATCCCACCCTCGTGGGACGCGAAGCCTCATGTGTAATAAGGATCCCATCTCACTTGGAAATCTCAGATTTTTCGATTGACTTTGTGGGTTGTCAATTCGATTAAAATAGTGGGAGCCATGATCATTTAATGCAAGTCCAGATTAAATGATTCGAAGTAGTACTAATCTGCTATCTTGGTTGTTGTAGATCAATGGCTACGAACAATAGCGGATTGACACTATGATCCCTTCTTGACAACGATAAGTTGGTTGGATCCAACTTTATGGACTCGTATTGGAACTTAAGGATAGTCCTCAAGCTCGAGAAGAAGCTTTATGGCCTTGAGCAAGCTCTTCCCGTGCCTCCTCCACCTTCAGCCCGGGTGGCTGAAAGGGATGCTTTTAGAAAGCATTAGGATGACTCTTTGGAAGTTGCATGTCTCATGCTAGCCACCATGGCACCTTAGCTTCAGGTGCAATATGAGGAGCAGAATGTTTTTCAGATGATAACTCATTTGAAACAGATGTTCGAGGCTCAGGCTAGGACTGAGAGATACGACATTGCCAAAGCAGTCTTTAGGTGTAAGTTATCTGAACATGCTCTAGTGGGACCCCATGTACTCAAGATGATTGGGTATGCGGATCATCTCAAGAGACTGGGACACACGATTGATAATGAGCTGGTCACGAATCTTATTCTGTAGTCCCTGCCCTCTAGCTTCAGTCCATTTATTATTAATTTTAATATGAACCAGATTGAGTGCTCAAGGGAGGAACTATTGAATATGCTCTGGACGACCGAGCGGGAAATGGTCAATACCAAACCTAATTCTATTCTTTTGGTCCCTGCGACCAAGAAGATGAAGAAGTAGGGTAGGGCACGTGCCAAGGGCAACGCCAAGGGTTCGACCAAAGCACTGAAAAGAAAGGTGAGGATGTCAAAGGAACAGCGGTGCTTCCAATGTGGTGAGCAGGGCCACTGGAAAAGGGACTGCAAGCAACTTTAGAACGAGGAGAAGAGAAGCTTCGTCCTCTAGCTCAGGTATTTATGTTACCGAAGTCAACCTTTCTACTTCTATGTCATGGGTATTGGATACCGCATGTAGAGCTCGTATTTGTACAAATATGCAGGGGCTCAAGAAAAGTAGATCGGTGCGGCCTAGAGAGATTGACCTGCGAGTTGGAAATGGAGCACAGGTTGCTACTGTTACCGTAGGACTTTTGATGCTCTCCCTGCCTTCTAGACTTTAACTAGAATTAAATAATTGCTATTATGTACCTTCCCTTACCAAAAACATTGTATCCATTCCTTGCTTGGCAAGGAAAGGATTTAAATTTGAAATAAAAGAGGACTCTTGTTCTTTTTCATTTGCAAATGTATTTTATGGGAAGGGTACCTTGTGCAATAGATTATATGTCTTGGACATGGATAACTCTATATATAACATAAATCAAAAAAGGATCAAACTAAGTGGTTCAGTTGGTGCATACCTTTGGCATTGTCGATTAGCCCATATAAACAAGAATCGCATTCAATGACTCCATGCAAATGGATTGTTAGATTCAACCTCCTTAGAGGAGTTTGATATTTGTGAGCCTTGTTTATTAGGGAAGATGACAAAAGTGCCCTTCACCAAGATTGGTGCGAAGGCAGGAGGTTTGTTGGATCTCACACATAGTGATGTGTGTGGGCCATTTAGTAAACAAGCCAAATGAGGGTACAACTACTTCATCACATTTACTGATGACTTCAATAAATACGGTTATGTCTATTTGATGAGACATAAGTTAGAATCCTTTGAGAAATTTAAGGAGTTCAGACATGAAGTAGAGAACTAGCTTGGTAGATATATTAAAACTCTTCGATCAGATCGTGGTGGAGAGTACCTGAGCGGTGAGTTCTTTGACTATCTTAGAGAGTGTGGGATTCTATCCCAACTCACTCCAACTAGAACACATCAATGGAATGGTATGTCTGAGAGGAGAAATCAAACCTTGTTGGAGATGGTTCGATCTATGATGAGCCATGCAACTCTACCACTCTCGTTTTGTGGATATCCACTTGAGACAGCTTCTCTCATACTGAATAATGTTCCATCTAAGAGTGTCTCCAAGATTCCATATGAGATGTGGAGTGGGAGATGCCCGAATCTCTCATTTATCAGAGTATGGGGATGTGAGGCTTATGTCAAATGTCAGGATTCTAGCAAGCTAGAACCCAGATCTGATAAATGCGTTTGTGTGGGGTATCCTAAGGAAACTAAAGGATATTACTTCTATATTCCCAGCGAGAACAAAGTTTTTAGTTGCTCAGGGTGCTGTCTTTCTAGAGAAAGAATTTCTCATGAAAGAAGTCAGTGAGAGGAATTTTGACTTGGACGAGGTCCAAGTGCAACCACAAGACACTGAGATGGAACTTGAGTCACCTGCACTGGTTGTTGGGCAACTAGAGGCTCATACACAAGTCCCTCGTAGGTCTGGGAGGATTCGTCATGCACCTGAGAGGTATAGGTTGCTGCCAACCCAACACGACGGGAACTTCATCATTGAGGATGAACCCAGGACCTATGATAAGGCGATCGCTGGACCAAACTCTGAGAAATGGCTTGAAGGCATGATATCTGAGATGGATTCCATGTCGGCTAACCAAGTCTGCGATTTGGTTGAGCTACCTGATGGGGTAAAACCTGTAGGGTGTAAATGGGTCTTCAAGAGGAAGACTGACATGGATGGCAATATAGTTACCTATAAGGGTAGACTTGTGGCTAAAGGATTCAAACAAGTCTACGGGGTGGACTATGATGAAACCTTTTCGCCAGTTGCCAAGTTCAAATCCATTCGAATCTTGCTTGCTGTAGCTGCATATCACGATTATGAGATATGGCAGATGAATGTAAAGACAGCGTTCCTTAATAGGAAGCTGACAGAGGATATGTATATGACACAACCTGATGATTTCATCCATCCTGCAGAGGCCAATAAGGTCTGCAGGCTAAAGAAATCCATTTATGGATTAAACCAAGCTTCTCAAAGTTGGAATCTTCGATTTGATGAGGCAGTAAGAGATTACGGCTTTATCAAGAGCGAAGATGATGCTTGTGTATACAGAAAATTCAGTGGGAGCTTGGTGACATTTCTGGTCTTATATGTCGACGACATACTTCTTATTGGAAATGACATCCCTAGTCTTCAAGCCGTGAAGACATGGTTGGGGAAGTTTTTCAAGATGAAAGACTTAGGGGAGGCCGCCTCTATCCTTGGCGTGAGGATCTACCGGGATAGATCCAAGAAGCTCCTGGCCCTTAGTCAGAGTACGTACATTGATAAGGTCCTGGAGAGGTTCAGCTTGGAGCAATCTAAAAAAGGATACCTTCCAGTGAGACATGGCCTTATTCTCTCCAAGAGCCAGTGTCCCTCCACACAGGCTAAGAGGGATGACATGAGTCGAGTTCCCTATGCTATGAGCATAACCAGTCGATACCATTCCAATCCCAGTCTGCAGCACTGGGTTGTTGTAAAGAACATTCTAAAGTATCTAAGAAGGACTAAATATTTATTCTTGGTCTATGGGGGACAGGAAGAGCTCAGTGTTCAGGGCTACACTGACACATCATTCCAGTCTGACCCTAATGACTTCAAATCGTAGGCCGGCTATGTGTTCAAGTTTAATGGTGGCGTTGTATGCTGGAAATCCTTCAAGCAGTCCACAATAGCTGATTCTACGATTGAGGCTGAGTATGTCACCGCTTCTCAGGCAGACAAAGAAGCCGTTTGGATTCGAAAGTTCATTTCTGAACTTCAGGTGGTTCCAACTGCTGTGGATCCGATCGAGCTCTGTTGTGACAACAATGGAGCAATTGCACAGGCAAAGGAACCAAGGTCTCATCAGAAATCCAAACACATACTTAGAAGATTTCACCTGATCAAAGAGATCATTGATCGAGGTGATGTCAAGATAAGTATAGTTGACACAGATAACAATCTGGCAGACCCACTGACCAAAGCTTTGGCGCAACAAAAACATGATGGTCATACGAGGTACATGGGGTTGAGATTTCTCAACAACTAAGTCTAAGTGCAAGTGGGAGATTGTTGGTGTATATGCCCTTGGACCCGTTGTTGGTCTAGTTTGTACTACTTGACATTGACATTTAATATATCATTATGGCATTGTCGTTACTATGCTATGTTTACATCTGCGATTATATACATGGATAATAATGTCCCTAGAGACAGATTGAATCTGTGCTCAAACGGTGTGTCCCCAGTCAAGTACTTGAGTGGATAAGGGACAGCTTTGGTACATGTGAGACTGGTATATGAGCTGGTTAGGCATGGGGTGCTAATGCAGGCATATGGGTATATCAGCGGTGGATATACTGGACCGACCCGCTGTGAGGCTCTAACTTGGTGTCATGAGTTAAGCTCACAAGTGACAGGAGATGCATTGATCATTTGACTTGAGGTCATTGACTCTTCTATATGGTTAGGGACATGCTTTGATACAACCTAACACCTCGCCGTAGTTGGAGGTCATAACGGTTGTCATTGGGTATGTCACGACCCATATGAGAAGATCAATGGACAGACATAGGATTTGCCCCTTCCTACAGGAAGCTTGATATCCACGGGGCGCCCCTATGGTTGCATGACTGAAAGTGTATGGTCAAACCCAGGTGAAAGCCTGTACTAGTCATGACCATGAGATTGGGTGAAAACAAAGTGGTGACATGCTTTGTCCAATTGGATATCAGTCTAGCAAAGGGACTATAATGCATCAGTATCTTGTTGCGATGATGGGGATGTTGATGTTGATATCCATTTCGAATACTTGGGTAGTAGCGATGCACTGCTAGGTGCCACTCACTACTTGTGATGACCTGAGTTCATCACTGCTGGCGTTAGAGGAACCTACAAGGTCGCACAACTTGAAACTCGGGTTCTCATATTGATTGGGTAGCCTAATGATCGAGTTATTGAATAACTCGGATCTATTTGGGAGAATTCATTAGCGCCACTATGCTTGATGAGATGGAAGGGACTTATTGGAGCTAACTTCAATTTTGAGCCAGATGGGCCTAGTAGGTTAAATGGGTCAAATAGGCCAAGTAGGCCAATTGGGTCAAATGGGGTCAAATGAAGTATAGCATGGAGCATGGACCAATGGGCCTCCAAGCCCAATGGGTGTGAAGCTTAGTTGGGGCGTGAGGCCTAATGGCATATGACAATAAGTTGCCTGGCCCAATAGACATCATGGTGGATTAAATGTTGTATTTAATTATGGGAATTAAATTTTGTATTTAATTCTGTAATTAATTCTGAGTTTAATGATGAATTTAATTATGAATTTAATTACGAATTTAATTATGAATTTGAAGAGTCATGATATTAATGGCCATTATGAAACTTTAATTCAAGGTTTTAATGGGTCATTATGAAACTTTAATTTAGTATTTAATTCTATAATTAATTCTGAATTTAATTCTATAATTAATGGCGAATTAATTCAGAAATTAATTCTAAATTTATTGCGGAATTCCAAGGGTCACCATGATTTCTATAAAAGAAGGGGTGGAGTGTCCTTGGCGACTACTTGATCTTGAGAAAGATTTCTCTCCTTGGCGCCTACTCCATTCTCCCCTCTCTTCTAGGCGACTGCAAGGTTGGACCTTGGTAGATTCTTCCATCATTCCTTCTCATCTTGGCGTCTTCTCCTTGTGGGTAGCGCAAGCTCTTGAGGATTTCTACTACAGGGCGTGGATCTTCTTCCCGAAACTAGCACCAGGCGTGGAAGAAGAGAACTCGAGCGTCGGCTGTATGCGAGACTGCAGAGGGCGAACATTTGAGCGCCTGCATCGCATCCTTTTCTTCGCTGCAAGGTATCATCTCCTACTCACCGTGTCAATTTCTTCGCAAGTCTCAATCTTCTGGGTTTTTGGGACTGGCCTGTTTCGGGGATTGCTTCAGCTGTGCATGTCTGTAAAATTTTAAAATCCCCGGGGATTCCCAACACTTAGCCTGAGGATAGGGATGTGCATTCGGTGAAAACCGGAACCGAATTTACCAAAATTAATTTACCGAAATTTTTTTTACTGAATTTTCAAAAACCGAAACTGAAACAAATTTTGTAAAAACTGAAATTTTACCGAACCGAATTTACCGAATTTTTTCAGTAAATTCGGTAAATTATCGAAAAGTTTAATTTTTATGGATTTAGCTAATTATATGATTAGTAATTAGGTTATTAGGTATTATATAATAGATTTTATAGTTTTAATAACTAGTTATACTATAATAAAATAAAAATAATACAATATTTTTTATTTTTTAATATATATTATATATATTATATATTTTAATATATATATTGGTATATTCGGTTTTTTACCGAACCGAAAAAAAAAACCGAACCGAAAATCGAAAACCGAAATGTACTAAATTTAAAACCGAAACCGAAACTGAATTTATTTTTACAGAACCGAATTTACCGAAATATTCGGTAATTGGTAAAAAACCGATTTTACCACACCGAATGCTCACCCCTACCCGAGGGTGGGTGTGTGGGCGCCCGCTAGTGTAGGGGCGCCGCGGTGGGACAAACGCGCTGCATCGGGCTGCAGCACGAAGGTCTTGCTCAATGTCAAGTGCGCGTTGGTAGGTTTGGTCTAATGATTCTGAGTCATACGCCAGAAGGGCACGCCGAATTTGTGTGCGGAAGCCATTCTTGAACTTAGACAAAACTAACTCAGGGTCTTCTTGCAAGTTGCAATGAAGTTGCAACATGTCAAAGGTTAGGCGATATTCTACAATGGAGCTCGACCCTTGTTGCAGACTACTATACTGGAATAGGAGTCGCTGCCTATACGAAGGGGGCAAGTACCGCTCGCGAAGGCGATACTTCATCTCCTCCCAACGAGTGATGGGAGGGAGTGCAAGCTATTCATTTTGGCACTCCACATTCTGCCAATGAAGACGTGTGGACCCTTTGAGCAAGGCGTGGACATACCAGACACGTAGGTGTGGGGAACAGTCACTCAAGTCGAAATATGATGGTCAAGGCTGCCCACGAAGGGTGTGAGGGTGTGTCAGACAAAACGGCAAAAATCCTCATCCACATGATCGCGCCCATAACATGGCTGGGCTAGGGACCTTTGTGCGGCCCAAACATCATCTTCATCAAAGGTTTCATCCCCATAATCCGGGCCTTCATGAACTGCATAAGGCCTATGATGGTCGGGTTCAAGCTCAAAGGGTTGGCGCCTAACGGGCGCAACTAGTGGGGGAAGCTCCCTAGTTGGAACAGGTTGGGCGGAGGGAGGGGGCTAAGCTGGGTTTAGGCGCCTACACTCCGATGCATCTAGACGATCAACGAGGTCTCGGATCACCGCCATAAGTTGCTGGACAGCGGTGTCCGTCTTACTCACATGGGCATCAAAACACGCGGACAGCGCATGAACTTGTGTAGTAAGTGCAGCTAAGGAGCCTAACGGTGTAGTAATCCCTTCCGAGGGTTGAGCCAACTCTTGGGTTTCCGAGAAGGTGTCAGGGAATTGGGATGACATAACTTGTGACCTTGTAGTCGCCATGCACTAACAAGCCTAGAATGGTTAAAGTGCAGGATGCTGAAAATGCAAAAACTGTGCTAAAATATGCAATGCAACAGAGTTTGACCATGCGAACGATAAGAATCGAATGCGCAACTCCTCTGATACCAGAAATGATGGAGCTACAATAGGTGGGAGGATCCTTAGTGCCGTACTCTATGGTGTTACACAATGCACAAAGAAATGAGAGAGGGTCTTTAGACTAGGGAAGTAAAAAACAATCGAAAATATAGTGGGGAAACACGATGAAAACGGTGATGAACCCGTTTCGGGGCAACACAAATGCGAGAAGAACACAATGGCACTCAACTACAGGAATTAAACTCACTAACCTCTTAGAAAATTTTAAGCATAGCACGTCTTTTGGGGGCAGCGGATTTGCAAGATTCAACGCATACACCTATGCACCTGCAACATACCAAAGACCAAGAAATTCTGACCACACCTCCGACGTATGGATGCTCGTGAATGAAGAAGATGAAAACCAAGGAAAGCACAATAGGAATTTGAAAGAGGCGAACCTGACCCACCGGAGGTGGTGGGATTTACTTCTTGCAAAGCGGAAACAAAGCTGGAATACAACGAGGAGTCGAGGCTCCGACCAAGACTCGTACAAACACCGAAATCAAGGCAACAACCACGATCCCAAACACTGGAGGCACTTGTAGCTCACCAAGAGAACTCTACCACCATGAGAGAACTAAGGAACTAAGTAGCATATCCTCCTCTTTTATAGAATAAGAGGGGTAGGAACAAGACAAAATAGAAGTTGCAACAACTACCTACTCTTGCAGCCCCAAAAGTGGTCAAGCTGTAGCTAAAAACAAAAATGAAACAAACTCCTAACAACTAAAGTGAAGCTGGTGCATGTCCTTTGATTCCTCGTCCTTGGGTAGCCAGGTGGTTAGACATGTTCGGACGCCGCGATGAAGCAACTGAACTTAGATGTTGTGGGCTGGGTCACAATTGTCGTTGCGCGCTCTTAGGTCATGTTGTTGAGATGGTCACACGGCCCATCT
This sequence comes from Costus lasius, assembly GCA_027563935.2. NCBI lineage: Eukaryota > Viridiplantae > Streptophyta > Magnoliopsida > Zingiberales > Costaceae > Costus > Costus lasius. The sequence goes on along the minus strand of CM050454.1, from coordinate 53,613,284 downwards.
TGGGCTAGACCTTCATGAGGTTGGGTCGCATGGCCCTTAGGTGGAAACACTGCAGTATGGATCGATAATGGGCTAACAACTCCCATGTAGCGGTCCGGTGGTTGGGATGAGCGTTGGGACCACCATATTTACACCTTGCCGGGCTCCTTTGGGTATTCTTTGGATGGATAAACATGCTATGGAGGGTTGTGCACGTCGAAACGGAGTCACCGGGGCAAAATAGTGTCCTCAGGGGTGATCACGGCCTGACCATGATGCTGTTCATGGCCATGATCAGTTCTACCGGAGCCTGCTGAGGTGATCACGACCTGGCCATGATGATCTTCACAGCCGTGATCGGGTGCTCCAGAGTCTGCCGAAGTGTTCACGACCTGGCCGTGATGGGACGCATGGCCGTGACCGCGTTCGCGTTTGGAATCACAGGGTTTTTTTATTTCCACCGAAGTGATCACGGCCTGGCTGTGCTCAAGCTCACGACTGTGACCAGGGCCGCCAGATTTCGTCGAGCTTGACATAGCCTGCCCGTGATGGCATGCACAGCCATGCTTACTTCCTGGGTTCTTCACCGAAGCCGTCATGCCCGTCACGGGCTTCATGGCCTGCCCATGTTCAGTGCGCAGAAAAGTTTGTGGGGGGGGGGGTGTTTTTTCATCTGATTCATCTCCTTCTTCAGTGCTGGCTTCTCCTACATCAGAAGGCTTGCCTCTAAGGCAAGTCTTCGGGCTCATATGGCTTCATGGGCTTGTATGGCAAGTCCTAAACAAATATGACTAATGGGAAAAGGTTTATGGTAAAGTCTTGGAGACTTTCCATACCACTAACCCTAATTGCACTTCCTCTTACACTAGCCACATATCTCATTATGTAATGTGCCTATACCTCTTGTCTTGCTACCCCTTGCTTGATAACTCATCTTCACATGCGAGAGCACCTCAAGGATTTGCGTGAACTTCACCTAGAGGCAAGAGCATGGGATTAGTGGTGCAAGTCCTCCTCCATAGCCACAAGCCTCCTTCTCCTTCTCCTCTTAGCGCAAGAGGAACTAGTGCTTGGTGACTTCTCACCCTCCTCGCTTCTCATTGGCGCATCTTCCTTAGAAGGTGGCACAACTTGTGTAGAAGGCTCTCTAAGGCTTGGATCCTCTTCTCAAGACTAGCATTGGGCATGGAAGAAGAGGACTCGAGGATCCGTTGTGTGTGAGACTACAAATGGTGCATGCTTGGGCACCTACATTGACATCACTCTTCTTCACTCTTAGGTACTTTCCCTCTACATTGTGTCGACCCCCTCGTAAGCATCGATCTTCTGGATTTTTGGGACTAGCCTATTTCGGGGATTTACTTCCGCTGTACTCGTATTAAAATTTTAAATTCTTAGGGGTTTCACAATAGTGGTATCAGAGCGACTTACAAGCCTTGAACGATGTTTTAATGCCTTTTGTATGCTCACATGCAATTCAAATTTTTGAAAATTATATGACATGCGCATGGTTTTTCTAAAGTAGAAAAATAGTAGGTTTCTTGTTCCTTGCTTCTCTTCAATTTCCTATGGATCTTTGCTTTCTTCACATGACTCGGATAGACCCATATGTGGAACAAATGATTTCTCCTCTCATGATGCGATAGACCCATCATGAGATACTTGTTGAGATTATGCGGGGCATGGACTGGGTGATTGCCCTAATCTTAGCAAGTTAAGGATTGCAAGGAGGGCAACAGGATTGCCTCTTGTAGACTCCTGAGACAGCAAAGAACTAAATATTTGTGATAAGAGGTGAAGGAAGAGAGACATGTTTTCATGAAAAACTAAAATTTCAGATTTTGTGTTTTTCTTGAGCATATAGATAGATTACACGAGATAGTGATGCAGGGGAATTTTCAAGGGATTAATTATGTCTGGCATTATCTGTATTTGGACTCAGTTTACATTTCAGAACTTAAGCATTTACTTTCAGCACTTAAACTTGCCTATGTCATATTTGGTTCTACCTAGTCTTGTTTGTCATAAGACTAGTTTGGTAGAACAATTTTGTAGACTTTATATTTCTATTTGGGTGTTGTCATGTTGTAGCTAGGTTTTAGCCTATGATTTACTTTCTAAATCTTTGTTTTGTTTATAGTGGATGTATTAGGTTGTTTGTAGCCTAGGATGTATGCACATGTAAGGCACTTACAAGCACCTACACCCTTCAACCATTTAGCAACGGCATGGCATCTCAATTCACAATCGGCACCATCAAAGTCAACATCCAACTTGGGTCAACAATGAAGCTCAGCCCACAATCAACACCATCTCAGCAACAACCATTCCCCAGCTCAATCTCCGCAACATCAGCTCAATTTCCAGCAAGATCATTGTGCAACCTCGACATTCAACAAGTCAACATCCAATTCAGGCCAATCAAACATTACAAGCTAGCTCAAGTCAACATTGGGTCAAGTCTACAGCTCAAGCCTATAAATGATCCAACTCAGCCAAAGACAAACACACATATCAGCAAGGGATTTACCAACGGCTACTTACCAGCATGTGCAGAGGAGTGTCAGCCAAGTTACCGCTAGCCATTCCCCACTCAAAGCCAACGTTCACCTCAACTTTGGAATGCCAAGGGTTGCCACTGAAGCTAACGTTGTAGGGTTAGGTTTAAAGCATATAATTTCCACACTTTGCACCTTAGTCGATCATATTTTGAAATCTGAAGTTCTGTGTTAGCGTGTGGTGTGTTTGAGGGTTGAGCTTGCTCCTCTAATCGTTCCCTGCATCCTTCTTGCCGCCGGCCATCTTCATCCCACCATCCTCATCTGTTGGTGTATATGCCCTAGGACCTAGTATTGGTCCATTATTGTACTACTTGATATTGATATTTATATATATCTTTCTAGCATTGTCATTATCTATGTTTGTTTACATATGCGATTATGTACTTATATGATAATGTCTCAAGAGACAGATTGAATCTGTGCTCAAATGATTGTCCCCAGTCGATGTACCTGAGTGGATATGGGACAGCTCTGGTACTTGTGAAACTGGTATATGGGATGGTTAGGCACAAGGTGCTAACGCAGACATATGGGTATATTAGTGGTGAATATACTGGATAGACCCGCTGTGAGGCAATGACTTGGTGTCATGAGTTATCCTCACAAGTGATAGGAGATGCATTGATCCCTTGACTTTAGGTCATTGGTCATTCTATATGGTTAGGGATATGCTTTGATACAACCTAACACTCTATTTCTCCTAATAGATGTGATATTTGTGGTTGTGTTGGTCATTATAGTTCTAATTGCCCAATTTTAATTTCTCCAAATTCCAAATTATCATGGTATGAAGATGATTCACGATGCACTCTTGCAGATATATTGAAATTACACTCTATTCCTTCTATTAGATGTAATATCTATAAATGTAATGATCAATATGCTTCTGAATGTCAATTTAGAAATCATGCAAATCCCAATGCACCATGGTACCAAGATAATCAATATTCTTTTTATGATGATTGCTCAAATCTTGTTTCTGAACCATACTTTGAGAAAACTAAAAAATCTAGCTTAGAGATAATGTTTGAAAAATTAATGACAAATCAAAGCCAAATCATGATGAATCGAAGTAAGGAAATTGAAGATCTTAAGGGAATAATTGGTCGGCTTGCTTCTCAGGTAGATTCTTTGACTGCTAATTCTGAATTTTTAGAAACCCAGTTAGCACAACAAGATTGTTTATTTGAGTTTGAAACTGAAGAACTTGATTTAGAAAAATCTCCCACTGATCATAATTGTTTTGAGACTGAGCCTTATGTGTTCATTAGTGAATCTCACTCTACTTTTGATAATTTTGATATTGATTTATCTAACAATTTAATTATGAAAAAGTTTGAGGAAATTGAATCTGAAAAATCCTCTTTTGATGAAATTGATGCTTTTGATGATATATCATTTATGGTTAAATCTGATGAGTTTGAAATTTGTGATATTCATGTACCTCAATCTGATTTGGGTGAAAATTTTGAAATTGATGATAAGCTATTTATTAATAGATGTGGGGAAATTGATTCTCAAATTAATTCTTTTGCGAAATTTGATGAATTTGACTCTGATTCTGATGATGAATTGTTTGTGGAAAAGCATAAGGAAATTGATTTTGAAAAGTCTCACGTTGATTTGGATGATAATTTTGAAATTGATAAATTATTTGATTGTGAGCATGAGGAATTTGAAAAAGATTTGAAAAATACAAACATTGATGAATCTCACTCTGATGTTTTGCCCATATCTATTGTTCCATCTTTTGATTTATTCAAAAAATTATGTTTTATTGAGGAATCTAATGAAAGACATAAAAATCATTTTGATGATCTAATTCTTATATCTTTTGATCAAAGTCCTATGGCAATTGAAGATTTAAATTTGAAGAAAGGACTTATGATTTTGCTTACTAATAAACATAGGAAGATTACTGAATATCCTTTGTATGGAAGTGAATGTATTGATTTTGATTTCTACATATTTAAGAAAGCCACCTTGATTGCGATTCACATGAGATTTTGGATTTTTGGATTAGTGGATAAACTTTTTGGATAGCGGAAAAAGAGAAAATTATATGCTATCTACTTTGGTACTGATTCACCTGCTTCACCGTTAGATTTAAGTTTTAGTCAAGCTAATGACCTAAAAATTAGCGCTTCTTGGGAGGCAACCCAAGCATTTTTGCTGAATTTAGTTTCTTTTATTTTAGTTTATTTTTAGAATTAATTTTTTCTTTTCTTTTTGCAGGGAGAAACAAAATTTTGCACAAAATACGGCACTGCCGTAACCCGTTTTACGGTGCCGTAATTCCACCATTTTCTTTACTGATAGTTTTTAGAGTTTTACGACACTACCGTATTATTTTTCACGGTACCGTATTTTCGCAGATTTTTGACCTGAGAGTCTTATTGCTTTACAGCACTACCGTAAACGTTTTCACGGTGCCGTAATTTTGCAGAATTTTCATCCGAAAATCCATCAGTTTTATGGTAGTACCGTAAAGGCTTTTATGGGCGTATTTTTTGAATTTTTGAAAAAAAAATTCTGTGATTGATTTTACGGCAGTACCGTAACCCCGTTTTACGGTACCGTATTTCCTGTATATTCTGACCCGAGAATTTGTGTAAATTATGGCACTGCCGTAAAGAACGTCACGGGTACCATATTTTAAACCTACAGTCTCCTTATCTGAGTAGGTGTTTTCTCGCTGAGATTTTAAGAAATTGGGTTGGGAAAAATTTTGATCTTTGGCACCATCACGAAGTACTCATCTTTGTCTATCATCTGGATATTTTTACTGAATTTTAAAGTCCACAGATCATTCTGAAACACATAGCAACTTTTCGATTCTGATTAATTTCTGCAGCAGTTTTCTCTTGACTAATCTGATTAGCACTTTACTGCAAGTTTTTAAGATGCTTTAATGAGTTGAAACCCTGATTTTTCGCATGGAATATGAGAACATGTGTCATTCTATCTCGTGGATTAGTTGTTTTCAAGAAAAAATTTTCTGATCATTCTAGGACACATGGCAACTTTTCGAATCTGATTAACTTTTGTGCAGTTTTTGTAGTTTTGTAATCTGATTAGCCTTCTTTCTATTGATACCCTAAATTCCTAATAGACTTTGATCCTTTGATTTTCATACATATGAAAAGAACAAGTTTCATTCTACCACACAGTTTTGTCTGTTTTCTTCTTGGATCATTAAATCTTATTCTTAGATATAGCTACTTTTCATAAAAAATTATTGTTGCTACTCTGTTTGCTTTCAATGAGTTGTTGATTCTTTTGGCTCCAGATCCAGAAATCTTCAAAAGCAACTGTTTTCCACCTCTAGCTACCACTACATCTTCCTCTGACATCACTGTTTCCCGCGATCGACACTGGATTATACCATCTGTAGACTCTTACTTCTTCTACTGCCTCTATTTCCATGATTTGATTTATTTATGCAGCAGACTCTTTATTAGTGACTGATTTTTTTTTATCTTTGCAGCATTATCTCTCACACCCATCGGTCGACGATCTCACCTCCAGGACTATAGCCTCTAATAGGCCACTAGAGATTACTCACTCTACTGTCAGCACCACCACCATCATTGCTAGTAACTTTTCAGATAGCATCTGTTCCACCTCTGCTACTCGCCTGCTCGACTCTTTCCACCGACATCCTCTTCAGACCTCTGGCGATATCTCTAATTCTCCCTTGAGAAAATTATTTTTATCATTATTATTTTTTGAAACTATTTTCAAACTGAGTCTTATGTACCTTAAATTTGCAGGTAAAATTTTCAAAAGGTACATCTTTGGACCTAGTATCATCTGCCCCGACACTATTTTTGGTCTGAGCCTTATGTATTTTTGGTCAAAGATTGCTATATAGTTTTGTGAGTATCATTTGCACTCTCTTGTATTGATGATCATGTCATATGGTTTGCATGTTTGATTAGCATTTGATATATCACTCATTGAGATTTCTATTCTATGAAGTTGCTTGAGTCTATCTGTAACGCCCTCGATTTTTTCTGAATTATGATTTAAGGTTAGAAATTCTGTTTCTGTATTTTTATCTGTTAAAATTTTGGGATTTTTGCCTAAGTGTAGGAATTTTTCCTACAGGGCAAAAATAATTATTTTGGTTGGGGATTTGAACCCTCAACCTTGATTCTTTGCTCCTGGAATTCCTTCCACCATGGTGGCGCATATCACTAATGTTATTGGAGTGGCGCGGGGTGGTTAAGCCCAGGTAAGCCTTAAAAACCGATTTTTTCACTTAAGTTAACTGGGTTATTGGGTCTTGGATCCGTTTGGGGTGGGAGAAAAAGAGGAATTTCGTGAGGGCTCCTCTCCCTCACGACTTTTGTGTTTTCTTGCCCTAGCCGCCTTTGGTTGTCGCCCCTCACTGTGCTTGGCGCCTCCTGAAATTTCTGACGCTGGTGGTGGCAGACTAGTGGTGGACGAATTTCCTGGTGATCCTCTGTCTTGGCGTTTTTCTCTGTGGACGATTGTTCTGGTGAGTAATTCGATCCTAAGGAGTCTAATCCGCTAAATTGTAGATTATCATTCAATTAAAATTCGTTATTTGCAATGATTATCTGTATGAACCAAATTTCGACGTCTCTTGTGTCTTCTATGCTTGATTTGGGTTTTGAATCTCATGATATTCGTTTCTATGGGGACGAATTCAAATATTTATAGGGTTTTAAAATCCTGTTCTGCTGAAATCTGCATTCTCTAATCTGACCTTTGTGTACTATAGCCCCAAAATTGGACCAAACCATGATTTTCGAAAATTTCCTAAGTTCTTAGTTAAATCCCCAAATTTTGTTTTCTCTATAATTTCTCATCAAGCAAATAATTTTAGAAGAACTACAGATCACAACTTAAGAGATTAAACCATACAGGATAAATTTTTCTCACAAAGGAATATTCGTCCGGCACAGGTAAATTTCAAATTTCACATATTCATAAGTAAGTAATCTAAAATAGGCAATATGATATTCACAATGAAGCTATTTGAATCTACTTTCCAATAGAACTGAATCCGTCGGATTAGGAGTTATAACTGGGGAGGTATGGGTGTTCGAACATAAAAAGGTCGGGATTTCAGAATTCCAGAAAACAGATTCGTATATCAGAATTGCGACACAAATTTCAGATCCAATAACTAACAGAAAATAGGCGACATGGTAGTCAAAATGAATCCCTTCGAGTCTACTTTCTAATAAAACTGATTTGACAAGATTTCGGGCTATACCTAGGGAGATATGATGGTTCGAACACATAAAGGTCGAAATCCAGATTTCCAGAAAACTGATTTTGTACAGCTAGATTGCAATACAGATTGAAATACGAATACAGCTCGGATATGGTCGATATCACATTCAAATAAAAGCCGAATGTATCTAGTTTCATACAAAATTTATTTCGTGCGATTTGGATCTATAGGCCATGAGATATTGGGGTTATAGTACACAAAGGTCAGATTAGAGAATGCAGATTTCAGCAGAACAGGATTTTAAAACCCTATAAATATTTGAATTCGTCCCCATAGAAACGAATATCATGAGATTCAAAACCCAAATCAAGCATAGAAGACACAAGAGACGTCGAAATTTGGTTCATACAGATAATCATTGCAAATAACGAATTTTAATTGAATGATAATCTACAATTTAGCGGATTAGACTCCTTAGGATCGAATTACTCACCAGAACAATCGTCCACAGAGAAAAACGCCAAGACAGAGGATCACCAGGAAATTCGTCCACCACCAGTCTGCCACCACCAGCGTCAGAAATTTCAGGAGGCGCCAAGCACAGTGAGGGGCGACAACCAAAGGCGGCTAGGGCAAGAAAACACAAAAGTCGTGAGGGAGAGGAGCCCTCACGAAATTCCTCTTTTTCTCCCACCCCAAACGGATCCAAGACCCAATAACCCAGTTAACTTAAGTGAAAAAATCGGTTTTAAGGCTTACCTGGGCTTAACCACCCCGCGCCACTCCAATAACATCAGTGATATGCGCCACCATGGTGGAAGGAATTCCAGGAGTAAAGAATCAAGGTTGAGGGTTCAAATCCCCAACCAAAATAATTATTTTTGCCCTGTAGGAAAAATTCCTACACTTAGGCAAAAATCCCAAAATTTTAACAGATAAAAATACAGAAACAGAATTTCTAACCTTAAATCATAATTCAGAAAAAATCGAGGGCGTTACATCCTCCCCCCCTTATAGAGCTTTAGTCCTCTAAAGCTGACCAAGCCCGTCACTGAACAGGTGAGGATGCTCCTTTCTCATATCTGCTTCAACCTCCCAAGAGGCTTCTTCAACAGACTGATTTCCCCAGATGACTTTCACAAGTGGAATAACCTTATTTCTCAGCACTTTCTCTTTTCTATCTTCAATTCTGAGAGGTTTCACCACAAAAGTCATATTCTCTTCAAGCTGAAGAGGTTCCAACTCTAGAACATGAGAAGGATCAGAACAATATTTTTTGAGTGCAGATACATAGAACACATTATGGAGGTGTTCCAGTGATGGGGGCAGAGAAAGTCGGTATGCCACAGGTCCAACCCTCTCAATGATATCAAAGGGACCAATGTACCTGGGACTCAATTTTCCCCTCTTCCCAAATCTCATCACCCCTTTCATAGGTGAGACCTTTAGGAAAACATGCTCTCCCACCAAAAACTCAAGAGGACGCCGCCTCACATCAGCATAACTCTTCTGTCTATCCTGAGCAATCTTCATCTTTCTCTGAATTTCTCTGATCTTCTCAGTGGCTTCCTGAACAGAATCCGACCTTAGCACTGTTCTGTCCCCAGTTTCCTCCCAGCATATAGGTGTTCTGCATTTCCTCCCATATAGGGCCTCATACGGAGCCATCTGTATGCTAGAGTGAAAGCTATTGTTGTAGGTGAACTCTATCAGTGATAAGTCCAGATCCCACTCAACAGACCAGTCAACCACATAAGATCTCAGAAGATCCTCAAGTGTCTGAATAGTTCTCTCTGTCTGACCATCAGATTGAGGATGATATGCAGTGCTGAAACTCAGATTAGTTCCCAAATCTTCCTGTAATTTCTTCCAAAACCTGGACAGAAATCGAGGATCACGGTCAGAGACAATGTCCAAGGGAACTCCATGCAATCTGACAATCTCATCGATGTACAGTTTTGCTAACCGATCCAAACTGTAAGTCATTTTGATCGGTAAGAAGTGAGCTGACTTCGTGAGTCTATCCACAATCACCCATACGGCATCATGATTCCTTCTGGTATTGGGCAGTCCACACACAAAGTCCATACTGATATGCTCCCACTTCCACTGAGGAATAGGGAGAGACTGCATCAAACTGCCCGGCCTCTGATGCTCAGCCTTCACGGTTTGACAAGTCAAACATCTGGACACAAACAAATGCACATCCTTCTTCATACCATGCCACCAGAAAGTCTTTTTCAGATCCTGATACATCTTGGTACTACCAGGATGAACGGTATACTTAGTGCAATGGCTTTCCTTAAGAATTTCATTTCTCAACTCAGGGTCCTCAGGGACACAGACCCTTCCACGGAATCTGAGGAGACCATCATCCGACATACTGAAATTCTCAACCCAGTCTTGCTCAGACCTCTCTTTCCACCGTAAAATATCCGGATCTGACTGCTGCCCTGATCTCAGTCTCTGCAGTAACTCTGACTGAACCCTGAGAGAAGCTAGAAGACCGCCTCTCTCACCCGGAGTCACACTCAGATGCATGTCACTGAACTCCTGCAATAGTCGCCACTCCTGGACTCGCAGTGCAGCTATCTGAGTCAAAGGATACCGACTAAGAGCATCAGCCACCACATTGGCTTTACCAGACTGATATTGGATGGTGAAGTCATAATCCTTTATCAATTCAAGCCATCGCCTCTGTCTCATATTCAGCTCTTTCTGAGTGAAGATATACTTCAAGCTCTGGTGATCTGTAAACAATTCAAATGTCTGTCCAAACAGATAGTGCCTCCAGATCTTCAAGGCAAAAACTACAGCTGCCAACTCCAGATCATGAGTGGGGTAGTTTACCTCATAGTCTTTGAGTTGCCTTGAAGCATAAGCAACTACCTTTCCTTGCTGCATCAGTACAGCACCCAGACCCTTACCAGAGGCATCAGTGTACACAGTGAACTTCTCTCCATCATAGGGAATGATGAGGATAGGAGCACTAGTCAGTCTCCTTTTCAGTTCTTGAAAACTAAACTCACAATCATCAGACCACTCAAACTTCAAATTCTTTCTAGTTAGCTTAGTCAGAGGACCAGCCAGCTTGGAAAAACCCTCCACAAAGCGGCGGTAGTATCCAGCTAAGCCCAGAAAACTTCTGACCTCAGTCGCTGTAGTTGGTCTTCCCCAGTGAAGAATGGCCTCCACCTTCACTGGATCCACAGACACACCCTGGCCAGAAATAATGTGCCCCAGAAAGCCAATCTGATATAGCGAGAACTCACATTTGCTAGCCTTAGCATATAGCTGCTTCAGCCGCAGAATCTCCAGCACCTTGCGCAAATCCTGAGAGTGATCTTGCGCATTCTTGGAGTAGATCAGAATATCATCAATGAAGACGACCACACATTTGTCCAGGAGCTCATGAAATACCCTGTTCATCAGATCCATAAACACCGCAGGGGCATTTGTCAATCCAAAGGACATAACAAGAAACTCATAGTGCCCATACCTGGTCCTGAATGCAGTTTTAGGTACATCCACCTCCTGAACTCTCAGCTGATGATAGCCAGACCTCAGGTCAATTTTAGAGAATACAGTAGCACCCTGCAACTGATCAAAGAGATCATCAATACGGGGTAATGGGTACTTATTCCTAACAGTCACTTGATTGAGTTGACGGTAATCGATGCACATTCTGACTACCATGTCGCCTATTTTCTGTTAGTTATTGGATCTGAAATTTGTGTCGCAATTCTGATATACGAATCTGTTTTCTGGAATTCTGAAATCCCGACCTTTCTATGTTCGAACACCCATACCTCCCCAGTTATAACTCCAAATCTGACGGATTCAGTTCTATTGGAAAGTAGATTCAAATAGCTTCATTATGAATATCATATTGCCTATTTTAGATTACTTACTTATGCATATGTGAAATTCGAAATTTACCTGTGCTGGACGAATATTCCTTTGTGAGAAAAATTTATCCTGTATGGTTTAATCTCTTAAGTTGTGATCTATAGTTCTTCTAAAATTATTTGCTTGATGAGAAATTATAGAGAAAACAAAATTTGGGGATTTAACTAAGAACTTAGGAAATTTTCGAAAATCATGGTTCGGGCCAATTTTGGGGCTTTTGTCATTTTCCTTCACAAACGTGCAATTAAAATTATCTGTAGTGGGGGACTGAAATTATTTTCATGAAATTTGTATGTTCTGTTTGGATTCTGAAAATTCTGACTTTCTGTCTGTCAGTTCTGATTTCTATAGTTCTGTTTCGATCTGTCGTATAGAGGTGTTGGGCGGTGTGATTAGTTGGAATGGGTTGGTATACTTATAGCCTACTTCATGCTTGATGCCTATTGTTATAACTGTCTGTATTTGATTATGTTTTGTTTCTAATATGAGTGTGCATGTTAAGTGTCTTATCTGCAAGCATGATATTTTTGATGTGTACTATGGATGGCTTTTAGTGTCTTTTACTCACTGAGCTTTTTAGCTCACCCCCGTTGTTTAAATATTTTCAGGTGAGACGTCAGGACAGTGATTGCTACAGCTACTTAATTTGTTATAATGCTTGCTAATGTTTCATATAATTTCTAAGAGTTGTCTTCTAAAGATTTATCAGGCCTGCGTGCCTAACTTACTTATATGACACGTTTTATCTCCTGAGGGCTTATGCCTATTTTCAGGATATTATATTATAGTTGTGTCGTTTTATTGTTGGATACGAGTTTTGGAGTCATGAAAATACAATTGTTCTTATTCTGAAATGTGTAACCGAGTTATTGTTATATTTGGTATCTGAATAATCAGTTTCTGCAATATTTCTGAAATTTGTGTTCTCCACATATGTGTAGTGTGGACATCTGTTTTGTTCCAGGATATATGGGTCTGTGCAGCAGTAATTTAGTATACTTGCTGCCGGACTTTGTTTTCTTCTGGATTTCCGGATTTCTATTTCCTAGTAATCGATCCTACTCAGTTCTGTGCGGTTTTCAGTTCCGTAGTAATGTCCTTCGATGCCGCTTTCTTCTTGTGTTTTAATGGAAGAGTAAAATTTTTTAAAAACCCCGTATTTTACTTGTATGCGTGTGGGGTGTGATTCTGAGGGATGTTACACTATCATGTCACACTTTTGACTATGATTGTTTGAGTTTCATGCTTCACACCTTTTGCATTGATGATGATATTTTGATGTTTAAAAATTTTATGACATGAATCCATGCGATGAGAGATGGGTAGATTTTTATTATATATCATGATGAATGTTCATGTATGCATGCCTATGAATGGAGATATATCTATTATGTTAAATTTATTTCTTCAATATATATCTACTTGCTGAAATTCTTTATTGATTGATGCATAAGGATTTTTGGGTAGATATATTGTTTAATGAATGCAATATAAGGGTGAAGCATCTTTCTTGAATAAAATGAGAATATGAGTGTAATTTTTGAATTGATGTCAATTGATTAATATTGTCTCCGCAAGTGCACGGATACTCGAAGTAATAAAATAGATATCGAACCATAGAGATCTTGTTGTCAAGTACTGAATAATCGATTTCTCGCTAGCTAGGCAATCAGAAAATAGTGAATCAAACTATCGAAAAGAACACGGAGAAAATATTAGAGAGGAAATTGGGACTAGGGGTTCATCTACTTTAATTTCTGATGACTAGATTAAGATAAGTATTTGTCAATCTAATTCTATTATGATAAAGGTAAAATTTACTTTTTAAATAAATTATCTCGCTCTTGCGCAGACAGTCATGCAAATAACCGATCCTCACTCTCGCGCAAGATCTATTCAATGCTGAAAATAAGTAAACCATCAGCTAAGAATTCAATGATCACTCTCGTGCATCCGAACTCTAGGTTGATCACCTCAAGTGGAAACTCAAAGATCACTCTCGTGCATCTGAGTCATAACACTAGTTTTACTCAAGGGTTTCCAACAGTCTACACATTAACTCAATCCAAAGTATCAGAAATTCAACATGGCAATAAAATCACTAAAAATCAGAATTCGAAGAACTACCTAATCTCTTACGATAGTTCCAAACTCAACAATTCCTAGGGTTCCGAATTTCAAACAATCAACCTCTCGGTCTATTTTGCAAAACTCTAAAATATGCTGATATTTAAGACACAAAGGAGAATCAAAGAACTATCAATCACAAGAGTAAAATTATCATAAAGAAATTAGTTTGACAAAGTTAAGATTTTCTAGTCATTAAGAAACAAAGAGATTACACCCCCCATGTCCCAAAAGAAAGATTAAGCTACCATGATGAAGGAATTACAATAAAACATGTTTCTGTATGGATAGGAATCACAAAGAGGAGAAAAGAGTTACAAAACAGTGCTGTAATGAAATTACAGCACCGTACTTGCCTGGAATTAGCACTGTCACTGCTGTTTCATTGATTTCTCCTCCTATAAGAAACCTTTTGCTTTGAAACTTCAGATGCACGTTCTCCTTCACCAAATAAAGCTCTCTGTCAAATTTCGTGGCCGGAGGTGGTCTGTAGGTGGAGAATCGATGAACCCTAGCAATTCCACCTCACACTTGATTTCTCCGTGGATTCGTGATAAAATTCATTGCTTTCATTTTCTGTGTTTTTGCCTCTTAAAGACGAGTCCACCGCCTCTTTCGGATCTCAATTTGGAGGTCTAGATCAAAAGATATGGTCTTTGCAAGAATCGGGCGAAAAAATCAGAATTCTGAGTTCCAAAATACGGCACCGGGAAGCTTCATACGGCAGTGCCGTATTTCATTCTGTGAGTTCTAGGCAAATAATACGGTGCCGTGAGAATATTTCTTGTAAATACGGTGGTGTCGTATTCTTGCCAAGTACTTCTGGTCAGGATTGTCAGAAAATATGGCACCGTGAAGGTTCATACGGTCGTGCCGTATTTTTGTCAAAACTTTCTGGTTAAATTCGCCCAATTATACGGCACCGTGTATACGTCCACAGCAGTGTCGTATTTCTGATGAGACCCTCTGGTCAAAAATGTCACAAAATACGGTACCGTGAAAGTTCTTCTACTAAATACGGTAGTGCCGTATTTCGCCCAAATATGTCCGCTGAGAAATACGGTACCGTGAGAGATCTTCTGAAAAATACGGTACTGTCGTATTTTAGCTAGAAGGTGTATTTTGGCTTGAAATTTATTGTGTAGACTCCTCTTAATGTTTAGAATTCATTCATGCATTGATATTGCTCAAAAACTAGTGATAATAATGTTGGGGTATGCCCTTAAGGCTAATGTTTGAGGCCTTGGGATTATTTCAGTATCATGTATAAACTCTATGTTTATAAAGGCAATGGTTGTTATTCAGGTTGTTACATCATCTGCTGCAATATGTATACTTCTGAATAATGTCTCAATGCTGTTCAGCTTGGCTGACATGCAGTTTTGTCCTTATTCGAGATATCTTGGTGAACATGAGACAGCCTTGATATGATTGAGACTAATATGTGTTCTAATCTTATAGGATGCTTCGAGCATGGAATAAGATGTAGACTCATGGGTACATTGGATGTACTGGACAGACCCTACTTATGATATTCAATTGCTTGTCACAATGTGAATAATCCTTGTATGCTAACAAGTGGCATATTTCCTCTGACTTGAGATCACTTGTGTTTCTAAATGATGATTGGCATTGTTTTGAGGTAGTTCAATATCATTTGAAACATAATGGTTATAGACTATCTTGGATAGTGAGCATGAGTCATGTTAGGGCACTAGTGATAGATATAGGATTGCCGTCTCCTTGATTGGAGTGTGATGTTCTATAGGGGCCCCCTGGATGAGATGATTGAGAAAGTGTATGGCCATACCCAGATGACTATGTTCATCTGATCTAATCATTCTCATCATATTGGAATTACAGGCTTGACACGCTTGTCCAATAAGAACATCCAGTGGCAAAGGAAACACATATGTCAAGTGACTTGGGTTCACACTTGTGCTGTGGTTTGGGTGTAGTCTTGGAAGACTCTTTCCTTTATATCGGGAGGCAGTGATGTGTTGCTAGATACCCCTCACTGATCGTGATAACGTGAGTTATCGTTACCGACATTTAAAGGAAACCCTTAGGGTCGCACAATTTGATGATATGGCTTACTTATGTCAGATCGTGTGGACTGAATTATTTTGGTTCAGTTTAATGGGATTTAAACTCTGATTGTAAGTGAGATATGGTCTGATCATGTTTGATTGATTAGGGCTTAAGATCGGTAAGCTTCGATCGAGAGAATTGATGCTAGATCGGTGAGATCAAGAGCATCAAGAGATGAATGGTTAGATCTTGAACCTTATGGTTTAATTTGATCTAGACCAAGGCTTGGTTTGATTTGGTCCTTGAGCTAAATGTAATTGAACCGGCTCATCATAGTGAGCGCATGGTTCAAAGGGGAGAGAAAAATGCGATGGTTCACTTGGAGTGAACGCATGAACGCATGATGTTAGTGGCTTGCTATTTTTGGAAGTCATGTTTCCAAAATAGAGAGCACGCCTCTACATTTGTGGGTGCATCTCTTTTTGCCTCTCGCCTCTTCCTCTTGTCGCCTCTCTCCTCTCGTGTGGTGAGTCTTGACGACAAGGAGAGGACTTGACAAAGCCAAGGAGAGCATCTCATCTTCCCTTCAAGCGATCAGGAGACTTGGAGAGCCTTGCTAGCACAAGGAACGACAAGGAGTAGGCGATCACCCATCTTGTGTGCGTCACCTTTGGAGGAGAGCCGCTCGCCCTCTTGCTTCCAAGACGCCATCCAAGAAATGGCACTGGTATGATCTCTCTGTTGATCTATACAAACTCTTAAGTTGATCTATGTTCATACATGCGATCCTAGGAAACCCTAGATTCCGCCCATGCAAGTTTTTATATGCGCATGCTTTAGGGTTTCGCCCCCTTTAGGGAACTTTCAATTGGTATCAGAGCCATGGTTCCTTGTATGATTCATATGATTGCTTATATGTGATCCTTGTTTGCGCTTACTAGTAGATCTAAAAGAGCATGCGAAAATTTTAATGTATGTTTTACATTGGCGCATGCATGATAGTTGGCGCTTGTTGTAGTTTTCTCAAAACTTACTTGCGCGCCCCTCATTAGATCTAAGCGCCTACTTCAAAAGCTTAGACGGGTTATTAGGGTTGAAGTCATCATCTAGTATAGACCCAACTCTCTGATCAGACCATCTGACAGCCTAGATGGGTCGACCAGATGGCACCTATGCGCAAGCATGTGGTGGCTATAGGTCGACTGCTGAAAGGCGTGTAGCGATGTCTGATTGAGAGACAACCGATGAACGCTCATGATTAAGGCCCGGGGTCACACCCGCTTGCGAGAACCCATGAGGGACGTTCAGCCCTTAACGCATGTATGGTTGACCATGAGGTCGACTCAAGTCGGTTATGACTTGGTGCATGCAAAGGCAGTGGGTCTGACTAGGTCTGATGAGTGGATCCCTATAAATGGACCGTTGTAAGGTAGTAGGGCACATAAGGAAATAAAATGAAGCCAATGGGTTTTTCAAAAAATTTTATTTTCTTGATTGGATCACATGATGTTTGTATAACATGATGATTGTCTATTTAATCTTATGTGGGCTGCCTAAATTTAATGTGCTGTGCTGGGGCCTGCGTGCCTGGAGTATTAATTGTAAATTATTATTGTGATCTGCGCATCACATTTTAATTAATTTATAAAGTGTAATTGACCTGCGTGTCAAACATGTCTAGATAGATTAAATTGTAATTTAATCAGACATGAGCACAGAGCACACTTGGCAGAGGCGCATGCAGCAAGTGGCTTCACCAGTGGGAGGTCTAGGGTTCAACTCTAGGACAGGCGCATTTTACCTGGTGGGCGCACCTGAGCTGTAGTGGGCGCTTGGGCCCGGGTTGGGCCAGATGAAATGCTAAAGACCCATGAAGAGCTCAAGTGAAAACTTAAGTTTATTAAGGTCTTACTTAGGCTTAATGGGCTTTTACCACATAAGATCATCATGCTTTTAATTTACTGTTTAAGTAATTTAGTAACTGCATGATTTATTCTTCTCCTATCACCATAGGATTTGAATGATAGTAAGAAGATAAAAGGACCGTTAAAATCCAACGTTAAATATCAAGCACGATAGCCTTCTGATGCGAAACCTCACTGTTCTGACTATCGTTGGGGCCGTGTTGTACCCACTCAGTGGGCACGCCCATCTATCTTCAGACGGTGTGTGATTACACCTGCGTGTTATAGAGAAGGGATTTATCGCTTCTCGTTGCACAGCATAGCACGTGGTGGTCCAGGGAGTAGGTCGGGTCAGCTTGACCATGTAGGCTACATATTGAGCATATGGTAGCTATATGGAGGCAGCCATCTGTGGGATCAGAGACTGTGTTGTACCAACTCAGTTGGCACAGTCTGCTGGATTGCCCAGATGAAGGGGAATCGCACGGGTTGGCGATTGGCAGGGATTGCCTACCAGAGATTAGTGCTTGTACTCTCTGTGCATCTTATCTCGCCTGAGCGGGACCCGGAGACCAAGTATGAAATCTGGATCCCATCTCACTAAAAGAGTTTTACTCTTTCGGGCTGTTTTGCTGGATTTTTCAGCCAGATAAAATAGTGAGAAAAGAATCATTCTTAAGTCCTGAATTGATTCTAACATTGATACTGACCTTGCTGTTCTTGCATTGTTGTAGATTACTGCAGCAACGAACACCACAGCGTTCAATGTGCGATCCCTACTGGAAAGGGAGAAGTTTGCTGGGCCAAACTTCTCAGACTGGTACGGACACCTTAAGATTGTTCTTAAGGCTGAGAGGAAACTGTATGTCCTCGAGACGGCTATACCGCCTCAACCCGCTGCGAACGCCGCAAGGGCGGTTCGGGAAGCTTATGAAAAGCATGTCAATGATAGCATTGATGTCGCTTGCCTTATGCTAGCGTCTATGACGCCACAGCTGCAGCGTCAGCATGAGGATTTATCTGCTATAGAAATTATAGCAAACCTCAAGATGCTGTATGCAGCACAGGCAAGGACTGAACGCTATAACTTGACTAAACTTTTCTTTCAGAGCAAACTGACTGAAGGAAGTCCAGTGGGAGCTCACGTACTCAAGATGATTGGGTACAAGGAGGCTCTAGAGAAACTGGGACACACCATCAATCAGGAGCTTGTTGTAGATATCATCCTGCAGTCTCTCCCGGCCTCTTTCGATCCATTCATTATTAATTTTAATATGAACAAGATCGACTGTACGCCGGCAGAGTTACTGAACATGCTCTTGACTACTGAGCAGACTCAGTCTCGTGAGAAGGGAACGCCTTCATCCTCTGTCCTAATGGTTCCGTCTAGGAACAAGAAGAAGGGGAAGAAGGGCAAAGCCCCTATCAAGAGCTACAACAAGGCTCTGAAACAAAAGGTAAAGCGGTCAAAGGAATACAGATGTTTCCATTGTGGCCAGCTGGGTCACTGGAAAAAGGACTGTAAAGCGCTCCAAGGAGATAAGAAGGGAAGCAACTCTTTCGCTTCTGGCTCAGGTATTTTCGTGACTGAAGTCATGGTTTCTTCTTCTATTTCATGGGTGTTAGACACTGCATGTGGAGTTCACATTTGTTCAAATGTACAGGAACTCAAGAGAAGAAGATAGGTGGGACAGCATGAGGTGGACCTACGAGTAGGAAACGGGGCACGGGTTGCTGCTGTTGCTGTAGGAATTTATAACATCTCTTTACCATCTGGTCTTGTATTAGAACTGGACAATTGTTATTTTGTGCCGAGCATAACTAAGAATATTATCTCTATTCCTACTCTTGTCAGGAAAGGGTTTTCCTTTGAATGCAAGATTTCAAAGTGTTATATTACTTTTGATAATATTGTTTATGCTACTGGGTCAATTAACAATGGGTTATTCATGTTGGACATGGAATGTTCAATACAACAAATTGATATTAAGAAAGCCAAGTATGCTGTGTTGGGGTATGCCCTTAAGGCTAATGTTTGAGGCCTTGGGATTGTATCAGTATCATGTAATAAACTCTTGTGTTTATAAAGGCATGGTTATTATTCAGGTTGTTACCTTGTCTGCTGTAATAAGTGTACTACTGAATAATGTCTCAAAGCTGTTCAGCTAGGCTGACATGCTAAATGTCCTTAGTCGATATATCTTGGTGAACATGAGACAGCCTTGATATGATTGAGACTAATATGTATTCTAATCTTATAGGATGCTTCGAGCATGGAATAAGATGTAGACTCATGGGTACATTGGATGTACTGGACAGACCCTACTAGGACATTCAATTGCTTGTCACAATGTGAATGATCCTTGATTGCAACAAGTGGCACATGTCCTCTGACTTGAGATCATTTGTGTTTCTAAATGATGATTGTCATTGTTTTGAGGTAGTTCAATATCATTTGAAACATAATGGTTATAGACTATCTTGGATAATGATCATGAGTCAGGTTAGGGCACTAGTGATAGATAGAGGATTGCCGTCTCCTTGTTGAAGGAGTGTGGTGTTCTATAGGGGCCCCCTAGATGAGATGATTGAGAAAGTGTATGGCCATACCCAGGTGACTATGTGCATCTGATCTAATCATGCTCATCATATTGGAGCTACAGGCTTGACACGCTTGTCCAATAAGAACATCCAGTGGCAAAGGAAATATGCATGCCTTGTGAAGTGGATTCACACTTGTGCTATGGTTTGGGTGTAGTCTTGGAAGACTCTTTCCTTTATATCGGGAGACAGTGATGTGTTGCTAGATACCCCTCACTGATCGTGATAATGTAAGTTATCGTTACCGACATTTAAAGGAAACCCTTAGGGTCGCACAATTTGATGATATGGCTTACTTGAGTCAGATCGTGTGGACTGAATTGTTTGGGTTCAGTTTAAAGGGATTTAAACTCTGATTGTAAGTGAGATCTAGTCTGATCATGTTTGATTGATTAGGGCTTGCGATCGGTAAGCTTCGATCGAGAGGATTGATGCTAGATCGGTGAGATCAAGAGCATCATGAGATGAACGGTTAGATTGGAAACCTTAGGGTTTAGTTGATCTAGACCGATTGGCTTGGGCTGGCTTGGTTTGGCCTTTGGACCGAACACATTTACTTTGAACCGGTTCAAGAGCTTGAACGTATGGTTCATTGTTTTGGCGTTTTGATCGATTTAGTGATCATGAACGCATGGCTTAATGGATTTTCCAATTTTGGAAAGTCATTTAGCGCATGTTCCCTTGAACGCCAAATGACTTGAACGCTCCATTCAACTCTCGTCTCCTTGCTCTTGCTTGACGAGACTTTGGCGTGGAGAAGGCGAGGTCTTGGTGGAGGTTCGGCAAGCCTAGACATCATCTGTCATTTCCTTACCATACGAGAGGGACCCTTGAAGGACCTTGCTAGCACAAGGATCTCCAAGGAGCAAGCACATCATCTTGTGTGCGTCAACTAGGGAGAAGATCCCTTTCGATCTTTCTCTTCCAAGTTGCCATCTTCCTCATGGCTTTGGTATGGATCTAAACTTCATCAAGTTGATCATATTATCTTGCTAAGATCCATGAAAAACCCTTGCTTCCGCTTGCAATTTTTATGCGCCACCCTTAAGGGTTTTTCGCCCCCCTCTTGAAAGGGGTTTCATCTGCTTGCGCTCCCCCTTGAAGGGGACTCTTCATGCTGATGATAGCACCTTGCTATGGCATAGTCGTTTAGGCCATATTAACAAGAAGCGCATTAAGCGGTTGCATGACCATGGACTGCTGCGATCATTCTCCTATGAGGAGCTTGATACATGCAAAGCTTGTTTAATGGGTAAAATGACGAAGTCTCCTTTTTCTAACAAAGGTCAAAGGGCTTCAAGTTTACATGATCTCATTCACAGTGATGTGTGTGGGCCATTTAGTAAACATGCCAGAGGTGGCTATTCATACTTCATTTCCTTTACTGATGATTTCAGTAGATATGGTTATGTCTATCTAATGAGACATAAGAGTGAATCTTTTGACAAGTTCAAAGAGTTCAAAAATGAAGTACAGAATCAGCTAGGCCGAAATATCAAGGCACTTCGTTCAGATCGAGGTGGAGAATACTTGAGTCATGAGTTTACTGACTATCTGAAGGAGTGTGGGATTATCTCACAGCTCACTCCGCCAGGAACACCGCAATGGAATGGTGTGTCCGAGAGGAGAAATAGAACATTACTGGATATGGTTCGTTCTATGATGAGTCAGGCTACTCTACCTTACTCCTTTTGGGGATTTGCACTGGAAACGGCTGCAAAGGTACTAAACCGAGTGCCATCCAAGGCCGTTTCAAAGACTCCATATGAGTTATGGTATGGAAAACAGCCAAGCTTGACATTTATTAAGATCTGGGGTTGCGAGGCTTATGTCAAAAAGCTCGTCTCTGGGAAACTAGAGAGCAAATCTGAGAAATGTATCTTTGTCGGTTACCCTAAGGAAACTAAGGGTTATTATTTCTACGATCCCAAAGAGAACAAAGTATTTGTTGCTCGGACGGCTATTTTTCTTGAGAAAGAATTTCTTCTGCAAGAAGCCAGTGGGAGAGAAATAAAGCTGGATGAGAATCCAGAAGAAGGATAAAGTAGTCAAGCATAGTTGGATGAGCCTGAGCCAGTAGATCAGGTTACTGAACAACCTGAGGCTTAGATATCACGGGAACCGCGAAGATCGGGAAGGATCCGTCGACAGCCTGAGCGCTATGACGGAGTCTACATAATTGATGATGAACCCCTCACTTATGCGGATGCGGTCAGTGGACCGGAATCAGCTAGATGGCTTGAAGCTATGCGAGCCGAGATGGACTCCATGTCAGATAACCAAGTTTGGGATTTGGTTGATCCGCCTCCGGGAGTAATCCCTATAGGCTGTAAATGGATCTTCAAGAAGAAGATTGACATGGATGGTAACGTGGTTACCTATAAAGGCGGGCTAGTTGCGAAAGGTTTCAAACAAATCTACGGGATAGATTATGATGAAACTTTCTCTCCTGTAGCCATGTTCAAGTCTATTCGGATTATTCTCGCGATAGCGGCATATTATGATTATGAGATCTGGCAAATGGATGTGAAGACCGATTTCCTTAATGGAAAACTAGAAGAGGATGTGTATATGACACAACCTGAAGGTTTCACTAATCCATCAGATCGTCATAAAATATGCAAATTAAAGAAGTCCATTTATGGACTTAAACAAGCATCAAGAAGCTGGAATATTTGTTTTGATGAATCAATCTGTAAGTTTGGTTTCATCAAGAATGAAGATGACCCGTGTGTATATAAGAGGTTTAGTGGGAGCGTGATTACTTTCCTAGTCCTCTACGTCGATGATATCTTGATCATTGGAAACGATATTCCTGAACTACATGCGGTTAAGGCATGGTTAAGAAAATGTTTCCAGATGAAAGATTTAGGAGAAGCAGCCTATGTATTAGGTGTGAAGATCTACAGAGATAGATCAAAGAGGCTTCTCAGGCTGTGCCAGAGTACTTACATCGATAAAGTCCTGGAGAGATTCCATTTAGAAAATTCTAAAAGAGGGTATCTTCCAGTCAGACATGGTCTGAATCTTTCAAAGAGTCAGTGTCCACAAACACAGACTGAGAAAGATGAAATGGACAATACGCCTTATGCTTCGGCTATTGGGTCCATTATGTATGCGATGTTGTGTACTCGCCCAGACGTTGCTTACGGGTTAAGCGTGACTAGTCGATTCCAAAGTAATCCAGGGAAGGCACACTGGATTGCTGTCAAGAATATTTTGAAATATCTTCGGAGGACCAAAGATATGTTCTTGATATATGGAGGTCAGGAAGAACTCAGTATTGAAGGATATACTGACGCTTCGTTCTAATCTGACCAGGATGATTTCCGATCGCAATCAGGCTATGTTTTTAGCTTGAATGGAGCAGCAGTGGTGTGGAAAAGTTTCAAACAATCAATTGTTGCTGATTCCACAACAGAAGCCGAGTATGTTGCAGCCTCAGAAGCATCCAAGGAGGCAGTGTGGATTCGTAAGTTCGTTCAGGAACTTGGTGTTGTTCCTTCGAGTGCAGATCCTTTGGTTATCTTCTGTGATAACACTGGAGCAATAGCACAAGCAAAGGAACCACGGTCGTACCAGAAGTCCAAGCACATACGGAGAAGGTTTCACTTGATCCGGGAGATCATTGATCGTGGCGAGATCAAAGTCTGCAAGGTTCATACAGATGACAATCTAGCTGACCCGCTTACAAAGCCTCTGGCGCAGCAGAAGCATGAGAAGCACTGTAATAATATGGGTTTGAGATTTCTCAACCATTAGATTAAGTGCAAGTGGGAGATTGTTGGGGTATGCCCTTAAGGCTAATGTTTGAGGCCTTGGGATTATTTCAGTATCATGTATAAACTCTATGTTTATAAAGGCAATGGTTGTTATTCAGGTTGTTACATCATCTGCTGCAATATGTATACTTCTGAATAATGTCTCAATGCTGTTCAGCTTCGCTGACATGCAGTTTTGTCCTTAGTCGAGATATCTTGGTGAACATGAGACAGCCTTGATATGATTGAGACTAATATGTGTTCTAATCTTATAGGATGCTTCGAGCATGGAATAAGATGTAGACTCATGGGTACATTGGATGTACTGGACAGACCCTACTTAGGATATTCAATTGCTTGTCACAATGTGAATAATCCTTGTATGCTAACAAGTGGCATATTTCCTCTGACTTGAGATCACTTGTGTTTCTAAATGATGATTGGCATTGTTTTGAGGTAGTTCAATATCATTTGAAACATAATGGTTATAGACTATCTTGGATAGTGAGCATGAGTCATGTTAGGGCACTAGTGATAGATATAGGATTGCCGTCTCCTTGATTGGAGTGTGATGTTCTATAGGGGCCCCCTGGATGAGATGATTGAGAAAGTGTATGGCCATACCCAGATGACTATGTGTAAGATCCGGAAATTTATTAGCAGGTAAGAAAAATGAAATTTTGTTTATCTGGCATTTATTTGTGGAAGTCTTTATGAGAGAATGTGTTGATTTATGTATTTTTTCCTGCAATGTAAAAATATGTGTCGCGGAGAGGATTCGAACCTGCGACTTAAGGCGTAGAGTGTGTGCTGTGTACCACTAGGGTAGTAGTGTCTTTCTATTAGAAAAGGGTAAGAGCCCTTGATAAGGGTGAAGTGGAAAATATAACTTATACTAAAGGGTTATTGGATCTCCCACTTATGTTTGCTATTGGGTTTGGATCCTTTGGAGGTAGGAAATGAAAATTAAGAGGGTTCACTCACGTTTTTCCCTCTTTGCTTTCGTTCACGATTTCTTCCTAGAGTGAGGGTGGCGGCTTACCTCTTCTCCCTTCTCCTCTTCTTGTGGCCGGCGGCGATTGGTGGTGGAGGCGACTTCCGGCGGTCCTTGGGTGTTTCCGGCGACGTGAGTGGTGTGAGGGGAGGCGTGAGGGGGTTTGTGACTTGGAAGAAACCGAAATCAAGGTGAGTGGATTTTCTCTTCACCTAGTTCACGCATATTGAACGTGTTGCATGATTTAGAAAGGATTAATGTCTAGAAATATGACATGAACTCATGCTTGCAAAATTGTACACGTTTTCTTGCTTTTCCTCAAAATTTCGAAACCCTAGTTTGCATGAAAATTAGGGCTTTTCATTTTTAAGACTTCTAATCATCAATTAGACCTTGATTAAACATGTATGTAGCCTAGATTTTTCAATTGCATGAAGATTAGGGCTTGAATGAGAATTTCGCCCCTTCTTCAAGAAATTACGCCCAAATGTGTGGGTAAGAATTGGGGAAAACCGGATTTTCAGAAATTAGGTATATGAGGACTCTACCGTATTTTTTTGGGAATTTTTGGAAAGAAAAGTTTCTGTTGACTGAAATTGACCTAGGGGTAATTCGGTAAATTTTATAGTTAAAATGGGGGAAAACTTGAAATTACGAATCTAAGGATCATGAGGGATGTAATGACTATTTTTACGAAATTTTTGGATAAGTTTTCCTGCATGACTTAAACTTTGAACTAGGGGCATTTCTGTCTTTTGTCATAAGAACTAGGAGAAAACTATGAATCATGTAATATTCTGTATTTTATGTTATCTGTGGATGAAATTTGGTGAATTTTCTGAATTAGTATGTATTTTTAAATATTGATTGATAACCTAGAAAAGGTTAAACCATGCTTGCATGAAATTTAAGGACCTTTCCTGAACCTGATTGATGTGATGTTCGAGACAATGTTCGTGTTGTATGCGCTCGATAAGGGTCCTAGACTTGAGTGGACTGAACCTAAGGGTCAACTAGAGCACTCAGTGAACAGTCATTCTGATTTGGGGTTGGAGAATCCACCCATCCTATTCTGACTTGTTTCCGGTAATGGAGGGACTGTTCTAGAGTCTAGTGACCAGGTTAGAGGTTTAGGTTTCTGGTTTGTGTTAAGGGTATTTTGTCCAAGTGATAAACCTTTTGAGAGTTGGGTGTTTGAAACAAAGTGCCATGTCTTGGTCAGACGGGGGCCACCTCTTGAATTCATTCACCTTCCGTTCTGTTCTGTTTGTGTTCCCGGTAAGGGGGGTGCGGTTGAGTGTCGTAGAACAAAGTGCCACGTCGTGACCTGTCGGGGGCCACCTCTTGAATCCACGCCTCACCATTATTTGTTGCAAGTTACTCTCAGTGCCTTGACGAGGGCCGGGTTGGACCCTTGGGGTCAATTCTGAAATCACTGGACAATAGTTGTGTGATTCTAGTCTGTTAGCCGGATAGGCTGTTTTGTGTCTTGTTGCCCGGGATTGTGGGTGTATTGTTTTCTGATCATGATTGTGGTTTATGGATATCGGTTTTCTTATGTTTCATACTTTGTGATATTCCGTTAAAAGCTTTGAAAAGATATCTGCATCTATTTTGATTGTATATTAGTGGATGGTCGAACGAGACTATCTACTCACTGAGCCGTGTAGCTCATTCCACGATATTTCCAGATCCAGGACAGGAGCCCATAGCCTGAGCGGATGTTTGGTTTCGTGACTTGATATTTTGGGGCCTGCGAGCCTGTGCTATTTTGAGGGCCGGATGTGGCCGAGGTTTTTATGATTTTATTCATTGACATGTTAGCCGGATGTGGCTGCTAGTTTTCGACTACTGTGATATTGTTGCCGGGTTGGCATTTGGTTTTGATACGCGTGTTAAACCGAGGGCTTAAGCCTGTTTTCGGTGAATTCTGTTCTGTTCAGTGTTATTTGATTAATGTGATTTATTAGTTGGATGTTGTGATAAGGATTGTGAATCTTGTTTTCGAAATGGTAAGTTCAATTTGTGTTTATGGAGCATGTACAGGAATTTCCTTAGTAATTCTGGGGACATGCTGCCGAAATTTTTCGAATCGTGTCTGTAAGCTATTATTCCCTAGCATTTGTCTTGTTGTTTTGTGTGTGACGTTCCCTATCTTCCGCGGTTTCTGCATATGTTTGGGATTTATTCTGAGGGGGCGTTACAGAATGGTATCAGAGGAATGAGCTAGCTAATAATAGCTGTTTTGGGGGTGGAAAACCTTGCTTGTGTATTGCTAGACAGCTAGGAACCTTGTTTGAGAACTGACTAGATTGTAAATTTGATTTGTGTGTCTTTTAGGAGCCAGTATGGTGCGCCCCAGGTCGAGTGCTAGTGCTGGCAGCAGTGATCAGACTGCTGAATTCCTGCGGGCTATGGAGTCTTTGACTGGTATGGTGCAGCAACAGAACGCACTAATCCAGCAACAGGCTCAGATGCTGCAGCAGCTGCAGACCAGCACCAAGAAGTGCAGCAGCAGCTGTTACAGCAGAATCGCGAACAGCAACGCGAGTTCAGAGAGTAGCTGCAGCTTTTGTCTCAGACACAGATACCGACGCAGGGGCGGGGGTCTGAGTCTGACTCGGGCCCGGGGGTTAGCTTGCCGGAGGACACCCATAGGCGCTATGCCTTGCTTGTGGGTGAATTCCAGCGGTTGGGCCCTAGCTCTTTTTACGGGAGTCCAGATTACAGGACGGCAGAGGACTGGCTTATGGGCTTGGATAAGATCTTCCAAGTGATGCGATGTTCAGATGAGGACAAATTATGTTTGGCCACCTACATGATGCGGGGTGATGCAGATGTGTGGTGGAGGAGTGAGCTGAGACTCGCGGGGGACAGATCCGGAGTACCGATAGACCAGCTGTCCAGGCCAGAGTCTACGCTATAGCAGAGAAGGACACTCGAGCTTCCCGATCCGTCGTGGAAGGTACTTTACATGTTTTTGATCAGTTAGCTCGTATTTTGTTTGATCCGGGGTCCAATTTGTCCTTTGTGTCTGCTAACTTTGCTTCTAGACTACCTGTCTCACCTAGAGTACTAGATTACATAGTTTCGGTATGTACACCCCTGGGGGATAGTTTATCCACTGACATAGTCTACCCTGATTGCGTTATTCACGTAGAGCAGTACCAGTTTATGGTTGATTTGATACTGCAAGGCATGCAGGATTATGATTTGATCCTAGGCATGGATTGGCTATCTTCTCACCACGCTACAGTGGATTGCTTTGAGAAGATTGTTACTCTGCATTTGCATGATGGGAGTCATCTGCTGGTAAGGGGCCTGGTGTCTGATCAAGGGCCACATGTGATATCATTTGTGCATGCCAGCAGGTTGTTAGCCAGTGGGTGCAAAGGATACCTTGCACATGTTAAGGTGCAAGAAGACTCAGATCCAGACTTAGCTCAGATGGAGGTAGTCTGTGAGTTTCCTGACGTATTCTCGGATGAGTTTTCAGGTTTGCCTCCCCACAGGGATGTGGAGTTTGGTATTGAGCTGGTGCCTGGTACAGCTCCAATATCAAAGGCTCCTTATCGTATGGCCACCTCAGAGTTAGCTGAGTTGAAGAAGCAGTTAGAGGAACTGCTTGAAAAGGGGTATATCAGACCGAGTGCTTCACCCTAGGGAGTGCCCATCTTGTTTGTAAAGAAGAAGGACGGAACACTGAGAATGTGCATAGATTACCGCCAGTTGAATCAGGTGACGGTAAAGAATAAGTATCCTCTTCCGAGGATAGATGACCTGTTTGATCAGTTGCAGGGTGCCACTGTGTTCTCCAAGATCGATCTGAGGTCAGGATACCATCAGCTCAGGGTCAAGGATGAGGATATCCTGAAGACTGCTTTCAGGACCAGGTATGGACACTACGAGTTTGTAGTTATGCCTTTTGGACTGACCAATGCACCTGCTGTTTTTATGGATCTGATGAACAGGGTGTTTCACGAGCTGTTAGACACTTGTGTGGTGGTATTTATAGATGATATATTGGTGTACTGCCGTACTTATCAGGATCACGCTAGGGACTTGCGCAGGGTACTAGCAATTCTGAGGAAGCACCAGTTGTATGCTAAGGCCAGCAAGTGCGAGTTTTGGTTGGATCAGATCAGCTTTTTGGGGCATGTGATATCTGGTCAGGGCGTGTCTGTGGATCCAGTGAAGGTTCAGGCTATCCTGAACTGGGGAAGACCAACTAGTGCCACAGAGATCCGGAGCTTTCTGGGATTAGCAGGATATTACAGGAGGTTTGTGGAGGGGTTCTCCAAGCTGGCGGGTCCCTTAACCAAGCTGACCAGGAAAGAGGCTAAGTTTGTTTGGGACGAGAAGTGTGAGGAAAGCTTCCAGGAGTTAAAAAGGAGATTGACCAGTACGCCCATCCTTATCATTCCTACTGATGGGGAGAGGTTTACTGTTTATACTGATGCCTCAGGCAAAGGACTGGGCTGCGTCCTGATGCAGAAAGGGGCCGTAGTAGCTTATGCTTCGCGGCAACTGAAGGAGTATGAGTTAAACTATCCCACACACGATTTGGAGTTGGCGGCAGTGGTTTTTGCACTGAAGATATGGCGCCACTATCTATTGGGACAGGAGTTTGACTTATTTACTGATCATCAGAGTCTCAAGTACATTTTCACTCAGAAGGAATTGAATATGAGGCAGAGAAGGTGGATGGAGCTGATAAAGGATTATGATTTCTCTATTCAGTATCAGGCCGGGAAAGCCAATGTGGTAGCTGATGCATTGAGCAGACACCCAGTTACTTCTGTAGCCGCACTGAGGGTCAGTGAGTGGCAGTTACTGCAGGAGTTCTGAGAGCTCAGGGTTGAGGTGTCTCCCAGAGTTCATTCTGGATATGTGGCTTTTCTCCGGGTTCAGTCTGCTTTACTACAGAGGATCAAGGATCAGCAGCTGGTAGATCCGAGTCTAGTTCAGATCAGGGAGAGGTTGGCTGCCGGGCCAGTGGAGGATTTCAGTTTATCTGGTGATAGTATTCTGCGGTTCCGTGGAAGGGTGTGTTTCCCTGAGGAACCTAGTCTGAGGAGAGAGATCTTGGAAGAGGGTCATAACACCAAGTATTCCTTGTATCCCGGAGTCACAAAAATTTATCAGGATTTGAAGAAAGATTTCTGGTGGCCGGGCATGAAGAAGGAGGTCGCGGTGTTCGTATCTCGGTGTTTAACCTGTCAGACGGTGAAGGCCGAACACCAGAGACCTGGGGGATTATTGCAGCAGCTCCCTATCCCGCAGTGGAAATGGGAGTGCATTAGTATGGATTTTGTTTGTGGGTTGCCTCGGACCAGGAGAGGGCATGATGCGGTTTGGGTCATTGTAGACAGGCTCACGAAGGCTGCACACTTTTTGCCTATTCGGATGACTTATCCACTCGATCGGCTTGCTAAGCTGTACATTGATGAGATAGTCAGATTACACGGAGTGCCGGTGGATATTGTATCAGACCGCGATTCCAGATTCCTTTCCAGATTCTGGAAGAGTTTGCATGAGGGTCTTGGCACTAAGTTGAGTTTTAGTACCGCCTACCATCCGCAGTCAGATGGTCAGTCAGAGCGTACTATACAGACTTTGGAGGATTTACTGAGGGCTTATGTAGTAGATTGGAGCTCTGAGTGGGACAGTGATTTATCTCTGATAGAGTTCACCTACAATAACAACTTTCACTCCAGTATTCAGATGGCTCCGTACGAGGCTCTGTATGGCAGGAAGTGCAGGTCACCTCTGAGTTGGGAGGAATCGGGGGACCGGATGATTCTGAGATCAGAGGCTATACAGGAGGCTACAGATAGAGTCAGAATTATCCAGGAAAAACTGAAGGTTGCTCGGGACAGGCAGAAGAGTTATGCTGATGATCGCCGTCGTCCCTTAGAGTTTATGGTGGGGGATCATGTGTTTCTGAAGGTTTCACCAACCAAGGGTGTCATGCGGTTTGGCAAGAAGGGAAAGCTGAGCCCGAGGTTTGTTGGACCTTACGATATTGTAGAGAGGGTTGGTCCTGTAGCTTACAAACTAGCTCTGCCACCATCTCTGGAGCATCTTCATAATGTATTTCATGTGTCAGTTCTGAGGAAATACTGTGCAGATCCATCACATGTGCTTGATTCTGCTCCCCTGCAGATCCAGAGTGATCTGACTTTTGTAGAGAGACCACTGAGGATTGTGGATAGGAAAGACAAAGTCCTAAGGAACAGACAATACCGCTTGTAAAAGTTATCTGGGGAAATCAGTCAGTCGAAGAAGCTACTTGGGAGACAGAGTCAGATATGCGAAGAGAGTTCCCTCAGCTGTTTGATGATTTGGATGGTGAGCTTTAGAGGACTAAAGCTTTTTAAGGGGGGAGGAATGTAAGATCCCGAAATTTATTAGCAGGTAAGAAAAATGAAATTTTGTTTATCTGGCATTTATTTGTGGAAGTCTTTATGAGAGAATGTGTTGATTTATGTATTTTTTCCTGCAATGTAAAAATATGTGTCGCGGAGAGGATTCGAACCTGCGACTTAAGGCGTAGAGTGTGTGCTGTGTACCACTAGGCTAGTAGTGTCTTTCTATTAGAAAAGGGTAAGAGCCCTTGATAAGGGTGAAGTGGAAAATATAACTTATACTAAAGGGTTATTGGATCTCCCACTTATGTTTGCTATTGGGTTTGGATCCTTTGGAGGTAGGAAACGAAAATTAAGAGGGTTCACTCACGTTTTTCCCTCTTTGCTTTCGTTCACGATTTCTTCCTAGAGTGAGGGTGGCGGCTTACCTCTTCTCCCTTCTCCTCTTCTTGTGGCCGGCGGCGATTGGTAGTGGAGGCGACTTCCGGCGGTCCTTGGGTGTTTCCGGCGACGTGAGTGGTGTGAGGGGAGGCATGAGGGGGTTTGTGACTTGGAAGAAACCGAAATCAAGGTGAGTGGATTTTCTCTTCACCTAGTTCACGCATATTGAACGTGTTGCATGATTTAGAAAGGATTAATGTCTAGAAATATGACATGAACTCATGCTTGCAAAATTGTACACGTTTTCTTGCTTTTCCTCAAAATTTCGAAACCCTAGTTTGCATGAAAATTAGGGCTTTTCATTTTTAAGACTTCTAATCATCAATTAGACCTTGATTAAACATGTATGTAGCCTAGATTTTTCAATTGCATGAAGATTAGGGCTTGAATGAGAATTTCGCCCCTTCTTCATGAAATTACGCCCAAATGTGTGGGTAAGAATTGGGGAAAACCGGATTTTCATGAAATTAGGTATATGAGGACTCTACCGTATTTTTTTGGGAATTTTTGGAAATAAAAGTTTCTGTTGACTGAAATTGACCTAGGGGTAATTCGGTAAATTTTATAGTTAAAATGGGGGAAAACTTGAAATTACGAATCTAAGGATCATGAGGGATGTAATGACTATTTTTACGAAATTTTTGGATAAGTTTTCCTGCATGACTTAAACTTTGAACTAGCGGCATTTCTGTCTTTTGTCATAAGAACTAGGAGAAAACTATGAATCTGTAATATTCTGTATTTATGTTATCTGTGGATGAAATTTGGTGAATTTTCTGAATTAGTATGTATTTTTAAATATTGATTGATAACCTTAAATGATAACCTATAAAAGGTTAAACCATGCTTGCATGAAATTTAAGGACCTTTCCTGAACCTGATTGATGTGATGTTCGAGACAATGTTCGTGTTGTATGCGCTCGATAAGGGTCCTAGACTTGAGTGGACTGAACCTATGGGTCAACTAGAGCACTCAGTGAACAGTCATTCTGATTTGGGGTTGGAGAATCCACCCATCCTATTCTGACTTGTTTCCGGTAATGGAGGGACTGTTCTAGAGTCTAGTGACCAGGTTAGAGGTTTAGGTTTCTGGTTTGTGTTAAGGGTATTTTGTCCAAGTGATAAACCATTTGAGAGTTGGGTGTTTGAAACAAAGTGCCACGTCTTGGTCAGACGGGGGCCACCTCTTGAATTCATTCACCTTCCGTTCTGTTTTGTTTGTGTTCCCGGTAAGGGGGGTGCGGTTGAGTGTCGTAGAACAAAGTGCCACGTCGTGACCTGTCGGGGGCCACCTCTTGAATCTACGCCTCACCATTATTTGTTGCAAGTTACTCTCAGTGCCTTGACGAGGGCCGGGTTGGACCCTTGGGGTCAATTCTGAAATCACTGGACAATAGTTGTGTGATTCTAGTCTGTTAGCCGGATAGGCTGTTTTGTGTCTTGTTGCCCGGGATTGTGGGTGTATTGTTTTCTGATCATGATTGTGGTTTATGGATATCGGTTTTCTTATGTTTCATACTTTGTGATATTCCGTTAAAAGCTTTGAAAAGATATCTGCATCTATTTTGATTGTATATTAGTGGATGGTCGAACGAGACTATCTACTCACTGAGCCGTGTAGCTCATTCCACGATATTTCCAGATGCAGGACAGGAGCCCATAGCATGAGCGGATGTTTGGTTTCGTGACTTGATATTTTGGGGCCTGCGAGCCTGTGCTATTTTGAGGGCCGGATGTGGCCGAGGTTTTTATGATTTTATTCATTGACATGTTAGCCGGATGTGGCTGCTAGTTTTCGACTACTGTGATATTGTTGCCGGGTTGGCATTTGGTTTTGATACGCGTGTTAAACCAAGGGCTTAAGCCTGTTTTCGGTGAATTCTGTTCTGTTCAGTGTTATTTGATTAATGTGATTTATTAGTTGGATGTTGTGATAAGGATTGTGAATCTTGTTTTCGAAATGGTATGTTCAATTTGTGTTTATGGAGCATGTACAGGAATTTCCTTAGTAATTCTGGGGACACGCTGCCGAAATTTTTCGAATCGTGTCTGTAAGCTATTATTCCCTAGCATTTGTCTTGTTGTTTTGTGTGTGACGTTCCTTAACTTCCGCGGTTTCTGCATATGTTTGGGATTTATTCTGAGGGGGCGTTACACTATGTTCATCTGATCTAATCATTCTCATCATATTGGAATTACAGGCTTGACACGCTTGTCCAATAAGAACATCCATATGTCAAGTGACTTGGGTTCACACTTGTGCTGTGGTTTGGGTGTAGTCTTGGAAGACTCTTTCCTTTATATCGGGAGGCAGTGATGTGTTGCTAGATACCCCTCACTGATCGTGATAACGTGAGTTATCGTTACCGACATTTAAAGGAAACCCTTAGGGTCGCACAATTTGATGATATGGCTTACTTATGTCAGATCGTGTGGACTGAATTGTTTTGGTTCAGTTTAATGGGATTTAAACTCTGATTGTAAGTGAGATCTGGTCTGATCATGTTTGATTGATTAGGGCTTAAGATCGGTAAGCTTCGATCGAGAGAATTGATGCTAGATCGGTGAGATCAAGAGCATCAAGAGATGAATGGTTAGATCTTGAACCTTATGGTTTAATTTGATCTAGACCAAGGCTTGGTTTGATTTGGTCCTTGAGCCAAATGTAATTGAACCGGCTCATCATAGTGAGCGCATGGTTCAAAGGGGAGAGAAAAATGCGATGGTTCACTTGGAGTGAACGCATGAACGCATGATGTTAGTGGCTTGCTATTTTTGGAAGTCATGTTTCCAAAATAGAGAGCACGCCTCTACATTCGTGGGTGCATCTCTTTTTGCCTCTCGCCTCTTCCTCTTGTCGCCTCTCTCCTCTCGTGTGGTGAGTCTTGACGACAAGGAGAGGACTTGACAAAGCCAAGGAGAGCATCTCATCTTCCCTTCAAGCGATCAGGAGACTTGGAGAGCCTTGCTAGCACAAGGAACGACAAGGAGTAGGCGATCACCCATCTTGTGTGCATCACCTTTGGAGGAGAGCCGCTCGCCCTCTTGCTTCCAAGATGCCATCCAAGAAATGGCACTGGTATGATCTCTCTGTTGATCTATACAAACTCTTAAGTTGATCTATGTTCATACATGCGATCCTAGGAAACCCTAGATTCCGCCCATGCAAGTTTTTATATGCGCATGCTTTAGGGTTTCGCCCCCTTTAGGGAACTTTCAAATAATGCCTTTTTACCTGAAATTGATTAAAAACCAAAGATTGTGTAGATTCCGAAGTATTTGGCAAAAAAGGGTATAAAAGCAAAGTAAAAGAGTAAGACTATGGCTCAAAAGACTACCAAATAAGTATGAAAAACACTATGAAATTTGGAGTCATCAATTAACTTAGTTGATGTTTAGTCTATTTTATTATTTGTTGGGAAGAAAGAATCCAAAATCCATAAAAAAAAAAAGTGAGAGACTCCCCTACTTGGCACTGTGTAAAATTGACAGTGGTACCTAAGATATGGGTTGAAGTCTATAAAAAAAAAGAGAGAGAAAAAAAGAAAATGACTCCTCTACTTGGCACTGTGTAAAATTGATAGTGGTACTGAAGATAAGAGTTGAAGTCCAAATAAAAAATTATATATGTATCTATGTGGGTACATGCCATAAAAAAAAAGAGGAAGAGAAATAGAAAAGAAAAAAAAATTGTATGGAAAAAGATTTTGGATATCCTATTCCTGTAAACAAAGGTAAGATAGATTTAAACTGAAAATTGGGTTAAATCATGACACTGAGATTCTGTTTATTATGCGAGTTGCGAGGTTTTATTCGATCAAAGCTGTGAATCTTAAAGACTAAATTCAGAGGATGATGTATTTATCTAAAATTTTGTGCAAAAAGTTAGTAGAAAATTTCATGAGTGATTATATTATAGAAAAATATTTTTCATGAAAAGGCATATTTTCCATAGTAGAGTTCTTTATTCTACCTATTTGCTTGAGGACAAGCAAAGTTTGAGCCTTATGTGTTTGATGACACCGAAATTTATAGTAAATTTCATGCCATTTTGTATATCTTTTTGTGTCATATTATTACTATTTTGCTTATTTTTATGTTTTTTTTATCAAATATTGCAAAATCTACTTCTATTTTGGTTTTTCATGATTTTTAGGTAAAAAGACACGATTTTAAGGCATTTTCAAGCAAAATCAAATACATAGAAGAATTCTCATCATCAGAGCTTTAGAGGAAATTACGGCACCCCCACTATGGATATTACGGTACCGTAATTTCCCTGCACTCGCAGATCAAAATTACGGTACTGCCGTAATTCCCATGAGGTGCCGTATTTTGGGATTTTTTTCGACCAGAGTTTTCATGGTGATTACGGCACTACCGTAAAGAAGACCACAATACGGTAATTACAAATGATTTCCTACCCGAGAGATTTGAAGAAATATAGCACTGCCGTAATGATCTTTACGGGCCGTATTTCGGTCCAGAAATTTACAGAAGAAAAGACGGCACCACCGTAACCAGTTTTACGGGCCGTAATCTTGACGCAAAATTCACATACCCAAAATTACGGCACTGCCATAATCGCTTTTACGGCCATAATTCTAACCTGCAAACGCGATTTTTTCGGGGCCGATTCTTGCGCGGACCATATCTTTCAATCCAGATGTTCAAATTGAGATCCGAAAGAAGTGGCGGACTCATCCTAAATAGGAGAACATGCACGAAGTGAAAGGACCAATTTTTATCCTGAATCGAGAGAGCAATCAATAGAGAGGCGTCTAGGGTTTGGCCCTATGCCGAGAGGCATAGAGGACACCTCAGGCCACAATTTTCACACAGAAGCTTCGCTTGGAGGAGAGGACAGCACACCAGAAGTTTCAAGGAGAAAGGAGCCCAGACGGAGGAGAAATCAACACAAAATCGTGTGCCGCCGTTGTTGGTCGTAGATTACGGCCGTAAACATCTTTACGGTCGTACCGTAAATTATTTTCTCTCTCTGTTTTGATTTCCTTCACCATGAATTATTGTAATCTTCCTTCCATGCAAGCTTAAAGATCTTTGGGACATGGGGAAGTAATTCACTTGATTTTTAATGATTAGATAATTGTTTACCTTCGTCAGAATAGTTTTATGATGATAATTTTACTTATGTGAGTAATTGTACTTTGATTCTCCATAGATTAATGTTATTATTTATGTTTTAGAGTTCTCGCAATCAGGACCGAAAGGTGACTTGCTTGAGAACTCGGAACCCTGGAATTGCATGTTAGGAACTCTCTTAGGTTAGTTCTTATTGTTTGATTTTAGTGATCTTAATGTCATGTTGATAATTTGAATCTAGGGTTGAGTTATTGTGTTAGACTTGATTTGATCTTGCATGAAAGTGAGGATCGAGTCATCGAAAAACCATAAGTAGAACTTGTGTTGAGACTCGGATGCACGAAAGTGATCCTTGAGATTCCACTCGAGACAATCAACTTAGAATTCGGATGCACGAAAGTGATTTTTGAATTCTTTGATTGATGATTTACTTATCTTTAGCATTGGGATAGATCTTGCGCAAAAGCGAGGATCGATCCCTACATGATTGTCTGCATGAAAGTGAGATGATCCCTTTGATGAAGTAAATTAAGTCTTTATCATAATAAAATTAGTCTGACGACCTTTTATTTATATCTAATCATTGAAATTAAGATAGATGAAACCCTAGTCCCAGTTTATCTCTCTATTTATCTTTACATTCTTTCTATTGTTTACTTGTATCTTATTCGATTTGCTTAGCTAGTAAGAAAATAATTATTTGGTACTTAACAATAAGGTCTCTGTGGGATCTATATTTTCTTTATTACTTCGAGTATCCGTGCACTTGCGGACACTACAAGTTTAGGGACAACAAGTTTCTGGAGCCGTGTCAGGGAGTGACAATAGCCCTGTGCGCCAATACTTAGATTTTGGCCATGGCACCTGAATCAACTCTACCTACTTGTATTTAAAAGTGTGTCCTTTCGGATCACAACAGCTATGAGCACATCATCCTTTTATCGCTTTAATTATCTGCTAAAGCATGCTAGTGATGTTTTATCGTTATGTTATCACTATAGGATTGCATGCCTGTATTGTTATACATAAGATAAAACTGATGAGACTTTAAACAAAAACCCTCAATTAAAAATATCAAGTCTAGTAGCCTTCTAACGCGTAGCCCTCACTAAGCTATCGATCAGTGGAGTTGTGAACTGTTTCCCACCCTCGTGGGACACACCCACTTATCTTTAGAAAGTACGTGGTAGCAATAGTTTCCCTAGTCCAGTTTTAACCTAGGCGTGCCTTCGCAACGAAACTCATTGGCCCTGGGCATAATGGTTAGGATTAGACTTGACTAGATTTCCACATATGCTGGATATATGGTGGAACTCTAGAGGCATCATTGAGAGGTTCGGGTTCATGCTGTATCCAGCCCTTGCTGGACATGGAATGCCTAGACTGTCTCAATAAGGGGAATTGCTTAGAGCAATCGGCCGGCGTGCCCACCTTAGGAAACATGGGTCACTTTGTGCATCTCATCCCACCCTCGTGGGACACGGAGCCTCATGTTGAATAAGGATCCCATCTCACTAGGAAATCTTAAATTTTCCAGTTGACTTTGTGGGTTGTCAATCCGATTAAAATATTGGGAGCAATAATCATTTAAAATAAGACTAGTTTAAATGATTCGAAGTAGTACTAATATGTTATTTCTTGGTTGTTGTAGAACAATGGCTGTGAACAGTGGTAGATGGTCACTGCGATCTACCGTAGAAAGGGATAAGTTGGTTGGATCCAACTTAATGGATTGGTATATGAACTTGAGAATTGTGCTCAAGCTCGAAAGGAAGCTATATGTCCTTGAGCAGCCTATTCTTGAGCCACTTCCATGCTCGGCCTCAGCGGCTCAAAAGGATGCTTATGATAAGCATCAGGCTTATACTTTGGAGGTTGCACAATTGATGCTAACCAACATGTCGCCCGAGCTT
The DNA here is from genome assembly GCA_027563935.2 of Costus lasius. Taxonomy (NCBI): domain Eukaryota; kingdom Viridiplantae; phylum Streptophyta; class Magnoliopsida; order Zingiberales; family Costaceae; genus Costus; species Costus lasius. The sequence goes on along the minus strand of CM050454.1, from coordinate 53,574,383 downwards.
CGTGGGCAATATGAATTAAAGAGTGCTTCTGAGATTATGTCTAATATAAGGCAGCTCTTTGATGAATTGGTTGGGCTCAATCCTCCTAAACTAGATATTCAGTATGGTGAGCCGAAAGGTTTGACCAAAGAACTAAAATTAAAGATGTAAAGAATCAGGAATAACAAGTGCTACTCATGTGGAGGACCACCTCACATGATAAAGGACATGGTGCGACTTTAGAATGAGAAGAAGAGAGGCAAGGCTTCATCTTCATGCTCAGGTATTTATGTTACTGAAGTCAACCTTTCTACTTCTATGTCATGGGTATTGGATACCGCATGTGAAGCTCATATTTGTACAAATATGCAGGGGCTCATGAAAAGTAGATCGGTGCGGGCTGGAGAGATTGACCTGCAAGTAGGAAACGGGGCACAGGTTGCTACTGTTGCTGTAGGAGTTTTGACTCTCTCTCCCTGCCTTCTGGACTTCAATTAGAGTTAGATAATTGCTATTATGTACCTTCGCTTAGTAAGAAAATTGTATCCATTCCTTACTTGGCAAAGAAAGGATTTAAGTTTGAAATAAATAAGAACTCTTGTTCTTTTTCATTTGCAAATATGTTCTATGGAAGGGTACTTTGTGCAATGGTCTATATGTGTTAGACATGGATAACTCTATTTGTAACATAAATAGTAAAAGGACCAAACTGAGTGGTTCAGTTGGTGCTTTCCTATCGCATTGTCGATTGGCCCATATACACAAGAATCGCATCCAACAACTCAATGCAAATGGGTTGTTAGATTCAAGTTCCTTAGAGGAATTTGATACTTGTGAACCTTGTTTATTAGGAAAAATGACAAAGGCGCCCATCACCAAGGTTGGTGATAGGTGATGGAGGACCAACCACTACCCCTCATAAGTCACATAGGACTAGGGGGAAGCCCTCCCAAAATGGCTTCCCATCCTAGGCCATTTGGTTGCATTTTCCCTTTACTTGCATATTTCCTTATTTGCACTTTCCATGTTTGCAATTTGCTTTGGTTGAATAAATTTTACTTCTAGTGCACCATGTAGTCTTCTTACTAGGTTATGCATGCTAGGATAGTACATTTGCATTTTGCAACTAACATGGCAGGTTAGGGTTAGCTCAGATAAACCCTAAGGAGCTCGAGTCAAGCCACTTATCAAGTATAGCTCCAATTATGGAAGGAGGCACTTCAACTACTTCAACTAAAGACCTCAACTCGAAGATGCTTACAATCAATGCAGCTCCACCCTTCCAAATCAAGCAATGGCACTACCCACAAGAGAATAAATTTGAATTCAAGAAGAACCAGCCCACATCTTGCCATTTGTGGAGAGCCATCAATGTGCCACCCATCAAGATCCACAAATCAAGGAGGTGATTGAATTCCAAGTTGCGCCCACACCTTATTTGGAAGGAACCCATCGAAATTCAAAGGAGATCCAATGTCATGCAGGAGGGTTTGAATGCAAGGAATAACCAGCCACAAACTTTCCAATTGCGCCAAGCCATCAATGCCCCAATTAAGATCCACAATTTGTGGAAGCCAAGCAAGGAAGTCTTCTAGCCGCCCAAGCCCTTGAAGGAAGGATTTCAAAAATTAAAGGAAGTTCATTGTATGGGGATGCAAATCCACTCAAGCCAACAAGGAAAGAGGCCAAACAAACTTTCGGCCATAAGGAAAAACTCCACTGAAACAACAAAGATTCAAATTCAAAATTCAGCCTCTAAAGGAAGGATCCAACCAAGACAATAATGCTGAATTTTTATTACTTGTTTTGTATATTCGCCTAGGGTAAAATGTCATCCATACCCCTGGCCCCAACTTGCCTATAAGTTGTAATCTCTTCTCATATTGTCAATTAGTTGCCTAGATAAAAAACTTGTGTTTGCAATGGTGCTTGTGTCGCCTAAGGACTTCTATCTCCCCCTCTTCTAAAGGGTCGAGCCCTTTCCCTTCCCTTCTCTCTATCCTATCAAAACCGAGCCTTGAAGCCTTCCTTGAGAACAACTTGTGCACATCCAAAGGATCCTTGTTTCTTGTTCTCGTCAAAGGGCTAGAAGTGCACAAAGAGGCTTCATCAAGTTTCGGCATCATGAAGAACTCCTCCTTTGAAGGCAACCAACGGCTAAGTTCTTTCACCCTCCCTCTTGTTTGTGTTTTGAACTCTTTCCTACACTAACTTGACTTGTTTTGAAGGTTGGCGTAAGATCTTGGAGGCCCCTTCTAGTTGGCACAAGCTTTCTCCTCTTCCACCCTTTAAACATAGATAGTCTCATACCTTGCTAGCAAGAGAATTTGGGAGCCTAACTCCCCTCTTGACCTAGTTGTTATTGTTGGACGTTTAAACTTTTATTAAAACTCACCCATGCATGTGTGGGCTTGTTTCGATTGCATGTGTGTAAGCTCATAGGGCCCTACTTCGTTGCTATCAACCATTGGATCGGTGAAGAACGGGAAGGTGACCCCTTCTATTCTCAAGGGGTCCTAGGTGAGTTTTTACTTTCAAGTCATTTCTTTTCTTGCAAGTAGTTTTAAAGTAATTATAGTTTTTGGTTTTCTCTACTATAAAATACCAAAAATACTTTCCAACCTCGTTAGAGTAATTCTCAGTTTTATTATAAAAATACAAAAAAATATTTTGCAAAAGCGTTGTTTGCATGCACCTTTGTCTTGTGTTTGCCCCCTATATCAATTTGGTATCAGAGCCCATTTTAGAATAGATTTTTAGCCTAAAAACTAATTTTCAACTTCTAAGACTTTCTTGGACCTAGGTGTTTTAAAGAAAGTGGTTTTCATAATCGGCTACTATATCTTATCACACTACTCTTAGGAGCCTTATTTTAAAAACTACTCTCTTTCAAAACTACCACCTCAATGACTACTAGATCTAGTACAAACTACAATAATCACCCTGAAACTAAACCTGATGAGACTGATAGGATGCTTCAAATATTAATAACTAGGCTTGACCAATTGGAGACTAGGTTCCAAGCTCAAGAAAAACATAGAGGTGATAGATCCCCTAGTCGCCCCTCAAGTGAACCCATCCTAGGGCAACAAACTCAAAACAATAGGAATTTTCCTAGGGAAAACCAAGAACCTGAATGGGAAGAGCCACCTGCTCAATCCTACCACAAACCTAGGGAGGATGATGTGCAACGCAACATCAAACTCACACCCCCAACCTTTAGTGGTTCCCTTGACCCAAGAGAGTTCTTATATTGGGTTGACAAGCTTGAACGATACTTTGACTGGAGTATGATGCCTAATCATTCTAAGGTTAGGTTCACCCGTTGTCTCTTAGAAGGTATAGCTAGATTATACTGGACAAGTATAGAAAGAAACCAAGAAATGTTTGGGCACCCTCCTATTGATAGGTGGGAAGAGATGAGGGACAGACTTAAGGATAAATATGTCCTGCCTTACTTCCAAATCAAGATTGTAGATGAAGCTATGAGTCTAGTTCAAGAAACCTGTCCGTCCCTGAATACACAACTAGGTTTGATGAACTCCTTCTAAGGAGTGGTATCCATGAGCAGCCCCATGTCACCCTTAGCAGATATAAGAATGGGCTTAGGCCTAAGATCAAAAGAGGAATGACCTATTACCAAATAGACTCTAGAGAAACCGCCTACTAAAGAGCCTTAGAGGTAGAGGAAAACCTAAAGAGAGCTTTTAAGAGAGAGGTTAGCTGCCCTAGAACTTATCCTAAGACACGTACATCAAGCCCTTCAAGCTCCCAACCCAAAGCCCCAACATCAACACCCTCTAGACCTAGAGTTGCCCAAGAATCCAGTAGAGTCATTTGCCATGCTTGTCACCAAGTAGGACACTATATGAACGACTGCTCCAAGAGAGTCTTATACTTAGGTGAAGAAAAATGTGAGGAAACCTATGAGGAAAACCATGAAGAAACCCATAACCCTGACTCTGGATGTATGATATGTGAAGAATTAGTTTATGATAGTGATGAAGAGCCAACCCAAGATACCTTAGGAGTGGTTAGGTGTACCCTAATCAAACCCATCCCAACTGAGGACTGGTGTCGGACCAGTACTTTCCACACCTACACAAAATGCAATGGCAACATGTGCAAAGTAGTGATAGATGGGGGAAGTAGTCTGAATGGAGTCTCCCACACAGCCCTAGTAAAGTTTAACCTTAAGGCTGAACCGCACCCTAGCCCCTATAGCATATCCTGGGTCAACCAGTCTAGTGTTCCTATTGCCCACAGATGTTTAGTGCCCCTTCAGTTTGCTATCTACCAAGGAAAGATCTGGTGCAACGTTGTAACCAAGGATGTCGCCCAAGTCTTACTCGGTTGTCCTTGGTTATTTGACATGGATGTTATCCACTACGGTCGGACTAACAACTATGTCTTTAGCCACGAAGGGCAAAAGATCAAACTGAAGCCATCCATGCCCAAGGAACTTACGACTTCCACAAACAAAGGTAGGATAGAAGAAATCAAAACCCCAAAATCTACCATCAAACTCATAAGGACCCAAACAATAATCCAGGAACACTTAGAGAATCCTAGTGCAAGTCCCAAACCACTTATTCAAATGCTTAGGATTCACGATGTCCCCTCTAAAACTAAGGGATCCCACCCTTCTGAGCCACTAGAATCCCTAGAGTCCCTTCAGTCTAAACCTAAAGAACCACTTGAACCACCCATAGGGATAGACCTGCCTAGCCCTAAGGAACCACCAGAGCCACCCAAAGGGATAGACCTATCTAATCCTAAAGAACCACTTGAACCACCCATAGGGATAGACCTGCCTAGCCCTAAGGAACCACCTAAGCCACCCATAGCCCTGTCTAACCCTAAAGAACCACTTGAACTACCCATAGGGATAGACCTACTTAGCCTTAAGGAACCACCCGAGCCACCCATAAGGATAGACCAACATAAGGATTCTCCCCCCCCCCCCCCAACTTAAGTCATATTTTAGGGATCCAATGCCTTCAACCTGAAGTAGAGCCTCCAAAGGAAACCCTAGGACCAACCCTGGTTCCACTTGAGTTTCCCAGCTTAGGAGTTGTCCTGTACCCCAAGCCCCCTGGCCAATCTCATGACTTAGCAATTCTAGATCCATATCCCCTAGATTACATGTCTTGCTTTGAAGAGCCTAGTTCCAAACTTTCAGGGCTAAGTGGCACTGACAAAACCAATGCTTTGTTTCCCCTACCCTATACTGAGCATATTGATTTCGTCCTACCTAACCATCTTAGTAGCACTAAAAAGCTTTATCCCAAGTGTACTAGTAAACATAGTCTGGAAAGGTACTCCACTATAGGAAACACTAAATGGACTAGTTGTTTTCAAACTACCCCTACTGAAATGTTTGATTCTTGGTATCCCATTCCTTATCAAGCATGTGAGTCTCAAACAACATCACATGATCACTGGATTGAGGCTATCCTTGAGGATCGAACCTGTAAGTCCCCTTCAAGGGGGAGCGAAACCCTAATAGGCGCATGTGTAAAATTTTTCATTGCGGAAGCTTGGGTTTCAATGATCGCATGTATGTTCCATTGATTAACTTATATAAACTTGCATAGATTGGAAGAGATTCATACCATGGCCATCGCTTGGATGGAGATTTGGAAGCAAGAGGACGATGAGGTTCTCCTCCAAAGTGTGCGCACACGAGATGAGACTTAGCCTACTCCTTGTTGCTCCTTGTGCTAGCAAGGCTCCAAGAATCCTAATCGCTTGAGGGAGAAGAGATGATGTCTCTAGCTTGGCCGAGTCTCTCCTTGTGGTCCACCCTTTCTCCACCCGCGAAGACGTCGAGAGGAAGAGGCAAAAAGGGCGAGAATAGGATGAGTGCTCTCGAACGTGAGGTGAGTTAACTATTTTGGAAAACGCCTCTTCCAAAAATAGTAAAAACTTCACTTCATGCGTTCACGCATTCATGAACCATGCGCTCATTCAAGGCAAACCGCCCAAAGCGCCATCAAGCCTTTGAACCATGCGTTCACCTATGTGAACCAGTTCAAGCCATTCGGTTCAACCCAATTTGGTTCAAAGACCAAATCAAACCAAGCCTTGGTCCAGATCACCTAAAACCCTAAGGTTCATGATCTAACCGTTCATCTCTTGATGCCCTTGATCTCATCGATCTAGCATCAACTCTCTCGATCGAAGCTTACCGATCTCAAGCCCTAATCAATCAAACATGATCAGACCAGATCTCACTTACAATCAGAGTTTAAATCCCTTTAAACTGAACCCAAACAATTCAGTCCACACGATCTGACTTAAGTAGGCTATATCATCAAATTGTGCGACCCTGAGGGTTTCCTTTAAATGTCGGTAACGATAACTTACGTTATCACGATCAGTTAGGGGTATCTAGCAACACATCACTGTCTCCCGATATAAAGGAAAGAGTCTTCCAAGACTACACCCAAACCACAGCACAAGTGTGAATCCACTTCACTAGGCATACATGTTTCCTTTGCCACTGGATGTTCTTATTGGACAAGCGTGTCAAGCCTATTGCTCCAATATGATGAGCATGATTAGATCAGATGAACATAGTCACCTGGGTATGGCCATACACTTTCTCAATCATCTCATTCGGGGGGGCCCCTTTAGAACATCACACTCCTTAAACAAGGAGACGACAATCCTATATCTATCACTAGTGTCCTAACCTGACTCATGATCATTATCCAAGATAGTCTATAACCATTATGTTTCAAATGATATTGAACTACCTCAAAACAATGACAATCATCATTTAGAAACACAAGTGATCTCAAGTCAGAGGACATGTGCCACTTGTTGCAACCAAGGATTATTCACATTGTGACAAGCAATTGAATATCCTAGTAGGGTCTGTCCAGTACATCCAATGTACCCATGAGTCTACATCTTATTCCAAGCTCGAAGCATCCTATAAGATTAGAACACATATTAGTCTCAATCATATCAAGGCTGTCTCATGTTCACCAAGATATCTCGACTAAGGACATCATTGCATGTCAGCCTAGCTGAACAGCATTGAGACATTATTCAGAAGCACACTTATTGCAGCAGACAATGTAACAAACTGAATAACAACCATTGCCTTTATAAACATAAGAGTTTATACATGATACTGAAAGAATCCCAAGGCCTCAAACATTAGCCTTAAGGGCATACCCCAACAGAACCCGATTCACCTTTGATGAGGTACAATTTTTGTTGGGGTATGCCCTTAAGCCTAATGTTTGAGGCCTTGGGATTGTAACAGTATCATGTAATAAACGTTTATGTTTATAAAGGCATGGTTATTATTCAGTTAGCTACATTGTCTGCTGCAATATATGTTCTTCTGAATAATGTCTCAAAGCTGTTCAGCTGGGCTGACATGCAGTTAAGTCCTTAGTCGATGTATCTTGGTGAACATGAGACAGCCTTGATATGGTTAAGACTAATATGTGTTCTAGTCTTATAGGATGCTTCGAGCATGGAATAAGATGTAGACTCATGGGTACATTGGATGTGCTGGACAGACCCTACTAGGATATTCAATTGTTTGTCACAATGTGAATAATCCTTGTATATGACAAGTGGCACATTTCCTCTGACTTGAGATCACTTGTGTTTTCTAAATGATGATTGTCATTGTTTTGAGGTAGTTCAATATCATTTGAAACATAATGATTATAGACTATCTTGGATAATGAGCTTGAGTCAGGTTAGGGCACTAGTGATAGACATAGGATTGCCGTCTCCTTGTTTAAGGAGTGTGATGTTCTAAAGGGGCCCCCTGGATGAGATGATTGAGAAAGTGTATGGCCATACCCAGATGACAGTGTTCATCTGATCTAATCATGCTCATCATATTGGAGCTACAAGCTTGACACGCTTGTCCAATAAGAACATCCAGTGGCAAAGGAAGTATGCATGCCTAGTGAAGTTGATTCACACTTGTGCTGTTTTTGGGTGTAGTCTTGGAAGACTCATTTCTTTTATATCGGGAGACAGTGATGTGTTGCTAGATACCCCTCACTGATCGTGATAACGTGAGTTATCGTTACCGACATTTAAAGGAAACCCTCAGGGTCGCACAATTTGATGATATGGCTTACTTAAGTCAGATCGTGTGGACTGAATTGTTTAGGTTCAGTTTAAGGGGATTTAATCTCTGATTGTAAGTGAGATCTAGTCTGATCATGTTTGATTGATTAGGGCTTGAGATCGGTAAGCTTCGATCGAGAGAATAGATGCTAGATCGGTGAGATCAAGAGCATCAAGAGATGAACGGTCAGATCTGGAGCCTTAGGGTTTATTTGAGATCTGGACTTGATTACTTGGCTTGATTGGTTTTAAACCAAACCAAATTGAACCGGCTCATGAAATGAGCGCATGGTTCAAGGTGTGGCGACATGTTCACTTGGCGTGAACGTTGGAGCGGTGAGTGGTTGCTATTTTTAGTAACCATGATCTCCAATTGGAGTCACTCACGTTCGAATAGAGTGCTCTCTATTCTCGCCTCTCGCTCTCATTTTCCTCTCGACTTCCGTGTGTGGCGACGCCTTGAAGGTTGAGGAGGTTTCGGCCAAGAGAACATCATCTCATCTTTTCCTTTCCATTCGGCAAGACAACCTTGGAACCTTGCTAGCACAAGGAGCACCAAGGAAGAAGCACATTGTTCATCTTGTGTGCGAGACTTTGGAGAAGAGGCACTTGCAACTTTTTCTTCCAAGGCGCCATCTTGAAATGGCTACGGTATGAACCCTTCTCTATTTGCAATCGGGTTATTATGGTTGATCATATCTCATGAAACCGATCTCAAGAAACCCTCTTCCGCTGCTTAAAATTTTAATATGCGCCATACTTAGGGGTTTCACCCCCCTTGTGGGGACCTTTCAATTGGTATCAGAGGCAATGTTCATGTTTTATGATTGCCATGTTATGATTTATGATCCATGTTTGCGCAAGATAACAGATCTATAGGTCACATGCGAATGCTTATGCTGTAGTTGTTGTTGGCGCATGTTTTATTGTGTTTCCAAAACAAATAACTTGCGCGATTCATCTTAGATCTAAAGCACCTACTTTAAACCCTTAGATGGGTTATTAGGGTTGAAGTCACCCCCCTTAGGTTAGATCCAAAAGTCTGATTAGACTATCTGACAGCCTTGATGGGTTGACCAGGTAGCACCTGTGCGCAAGCACGTGGTGGCTACAGGTCGGCTGCAGACAGGCGTGTAGCGATGTCTGATTGAGACAACTGATGAACGCACATGAGTTAGGCCCGGGGTCACACCCGCTTGCCAGACCTCATTGTGGTTGTTCAGCCCTGGCGCATGCATGGTTGACCTTATGGTCGACTCAAGTCAGTTAGGACTTGGTGCATGCAAGGGCAGTGGATCTGACTAGGATGGATGAGTGGATCCCTAGTAATAGACCATTGTAAGGCAGTAGGGCAAATAAGGAAAATTAAAATTCATCCCAAGGGGTTTTCGAAATTTAATTTTCATGATTGGATCACATGTTGATTGTTGCATATGTATGTTTATTTAATCTTATGTGGGCTGCCCGTCTTTAATGAGTGCTGTGCTGGGGCCTGCGTGCCTGGTTAATTTTATAAATTAATTTTATATTGTGATCTGCGCATCACATTGCTTTAATTTATAAAATGTAATTGACCTGCGTGTCAATCTTGTCTAGATAGTTAAATTTGTAATTTAATTAGACAAGAGCACAGAGCACACTTGGTAGAGGCGCATGCAGCAAGTGGCTTGACCAGGTGGGAGGTCTAGGGTTCGACCCTAGGACCTGGTGCATATTCCTGGTGGGCGCACCAGACCTGCAGATGGCGCTTGGGCCCTGGTTTGGGCCAGATGAGCAGCAAAAGCCCCATGAAGAAAAGCAAGTGAAGACTTAAGTTAATTAAGGTCTTACTAGGGCTATGGGCTTTTACCACATAAGATTCATGCTTTCTTTTATTTATTGTTTAAATATTAGAATTGCATGATTAGTTTATCTTCTGCTATCACCATAGGAATTGCATGATAGTGAAGAAGATAAAAGACCGTTAAAATCCAACGCTAAAATATCAAGCTCGTAAGCCTTCTGACGCGAAACCTCACTGTTCTGATTATCGTTGGAGCCGTGTTGTACCCACTCAGTGGGCACGTCCATCTATCTTCAGACGGTGTGGGATTACACCTGTGTGTTACAGAGTAGGGATTTATCCCTTCTCGTTGCTCAGCATAGCACATGGTGGTCCAGGGAGTAGGTCGGGTCAGCTTGACCATGTAGGCTACATATGTGGCGCATATGGTAGCACATGGAGGCAGCCATCTGTGGGATCAGAGACTGTGTTGTACCAACTCAGTTGGCACAGTCTGCTGGATTGCCCAGATGAAGGGGAATCGCACGGGTTGGCGATCGGCAGGGACTGCCTACCGGAGATTAGTGCTTGTACTCTCTGTGCATCTTATCTCGCCTGAGCGGGACGCGGAGACCAAGTATGAAATCCGGATCCCATCTCACTAAAGGAGTGTCTACTCTTTCGGACTGTTTAATGGATTTTTCAGTCAGATAAAATAGTGAGAAAAAGAATCTTTCTTAAGTCCTGATTGATTCTTAACATTGATACTGACCTTGCTGTTCTTGCATTGTTGTAGATACCTGCAGCAACGAACACCATGAACTTCAATGTGCGATCCCTACTGGAAAGGGAGAAGTTTGCTGGGCCGAACTTCTCTGACTGGTTCGGACACCTTAAGATTGTTCTTAAGGCAGAGAGGAAACTGTATGTCCTCGAGACGGCGATACAGCCTCAGCCCGCTCCGAACGCCGCAAGGGCGGTTCGGGAAGCCTATGAAAAGCACGTCAATGATAGCATTGATGTCGCTTGCCTGATGCTAGCGTCTATGACGCCACCGCTGCAGCGTCAGCATGAGGATATGTCTGCTATAGACATGATAGCGAACCTCAAGATGCTGTATGCTGCACAGGCAAGGACTGAGCGCTACAATTTGACAAAGCTTTTCTTTCAGAGCAAACTGGCTGAAGGGAGCCCAGTGGGAGCTCACGTGCTCAAGATGATTGGGCACAAGGAGGCTCTAGAGAAACTGGGGCATACCATCAACCAGGAGCTTGCTGTGGATATTATTCTGCAGTCTCTCCCGCCTTCATTCGACGCGTTCATTATTAACTTTAATATGAACAAAATCGATTGTACTCCGGCAGAGCTGCTGAATATGCTCTTGACTACTGAGGAGACTCTGAAGGGAAAGCCTTCGACCTCTGTCTTAATGGTTTCTTCGAGGAACAAGAAGAAGGGGAAGAAGGGCAAGACCCCTGTCAAGAGCTACAGCAAGGCTCTGAAGCAGAAGGTGAAGCGGTCCAAGGAATACAGGTGTTTCCACTGTGGCCAGCTCGGTCACTGAAAAAAGGACTGTAAAGCGCTCCAAGGAGATAAGAGGGGAAGCATCGCTTCTGGCTCAGGTATATTCGTGACTTAGGTCATGTTTTCTTCTTCTATATCATGGGTGTTGGACACTGCATGTGGAGTTCACATTTGTTCAAATGTACAGGAACTCAAGAGAAGAAGGCAGGTGGGACAGCATGAGGTGGACCTACGAGTTGGAAACGGGGCACGGGTTGCTGCTATTGCTGTAGGAGACTATTTCATTTCTTTACCATCTGGAATTGTATTGGAACTAGACAATTGTTATTTTGTTCCCAGTATTACTAAAAATATTATCTCCATTCCTGCTCTTGTCAGGAAGGGTTTTTCCTTTGAATGCAATATTTCAAAGTGTCTTTTATCTTATGATAATATTGTTTATGCAACTGGTTCAATTAGCAATGGATTATTCATGTTGGACATGGAGCGTTCTATACAAAATGTTGATATTAAGAAAGCCAAGTATGCTGATGACAGCACCTTGCTATGGCATAGTCGTTTAGGCCATATTAACGAGAAACGCATTAAGCGGTTGCATGATCATGGACTGCTGGGATCATTCTCTTACAAGGAGATTGATACATGCAAAGCTTGTTTGATGGGTAAAATGACGAAGTCGCCTTTTCCTCACAAAGGTCAAAGGGCTTCAGGTTTACTTGACCTTATACACAGTGATGTGTGTGGGCCATTTAGTAAACATGCCAGAGGTGGCTATCAGTACTTCATTACCTTTACTGACGATTTCAGTAGGTATGGCTATGTCTATCTGATGAGACATAAGAGTGAATCTTTTGACAAGTTCAAAGAGTTCAAGAATGAAGTACAGAATCAGCTAGGCCGAAATATCAAGGCACTTCGCTCAGATCGAGGTGGAGAATACTTGAGTCATACGTTTACTGACTATCTGAAGGAGTGTGGGATTATCTCACAGCTCACTCCGCCAGGAACACCGCAATGGAATGGTGTGTCCGAGAGGAGAAACAGAACGTTACTTGATATGGTTCGTTCTATGATGAGTCAGGCTACTCTTCCATACTCCTTTTGGGGTTTTGCACTGGAAACAGCTGCAAAGGTACTAAACCGAGTGCCATCCAAGGCAGTTTTAAAGACGCCATATGAATTATGGTATGGGAAACAGCCAAGCTTGACATTTATCAGGATCTGGGGTTGCGAGGCTTATGTCAAAAAGCTCGCCTCTGGGAAACTAGAGAGCAGATCTGACAAATGTATCTTTGTCGGTTACCCTAAGGAGACTAAGGGTTATTATTTCTACGATCCCAAAGAGAACAAGGTATTTGTTGCTCGGACGGCCATATTTCTTGAGAAGGAGTTTCTTCTGCAAGAGGCCAGTGGGAGAGAAATAAAGCTGGATGAGAATCCAGAGGAAGGACAAAGTGCTCAAGTAGAGTTGGATGAGCCTGAGCCAGTAGATCAGGTTATTGAACAACCTGAGGCTCAGATATCACGGGAACCGCGAAGATCGGGAAGGATCCGTCGACAACCTGAGCGTTATGACGGAGTCTACATCATTGATAATGATGAACCCCTCACTTATGCGGATGCGATCAGTGGACCAGAGTCAGCGAGATGGCTTGAAGCTATGCGCGCCGAGATGGACTCCATGTCAGATAACCAAGTCTGGGATTTGGTTGATCCGCCTCCGGGAGTAATCCCTATAGGCTGTAAATGGATCTTCAAGAAGAAGATTGACATGGATGGTAACGTAGTTACCTATAAAGGCAGGCTAGTTGCGAAAGGTTTCAAACAAATCTACGGGATAGATTATGATGAAACTTTCTCACCTGTAGCCATGTTTAAGTCTATTCGGATTCTTTTCGCGATAGCGGCATATTATGATTATGAGATCTGGCAGATGGATGTGAAAACAGCTTTCCTTAATGGAAATCTGGATGAGGATGTGTATATGACACAACCTGAGGGTTTCACTAATCCATCAGATCGTCATAAGATATGCAAGTTAAAGAAGTCCATTTATGGACTTAAGCAAGCATCAAGAAGCTGGAATATTCGTTTTGATGAATCAGTCACTGAATTTGGTTTCATCAAGAACGAGGATGACCCGTGTGTGTATAAGAGGTTTAGTGGGAGCGTAATTACTTTCCTAGTCCTCTACGTCGATGACATCTTGATCATTGGAAATGACATTCCTGAAATGCATGCTGTTAAAGCATGGTTAAAGAAATGTTTCCAGATGAAAGATCTAGGAGAAGCAGCCTATGTATTAGGTGTGAAGATCTACAGGGATAGATCTAAGAGGCTTCTCGGGTTGTGCCAGAGTACTTACATCGAAAAAGTCCTGGAGAGATTTCATTTAGAGAATTCTAAATGAGGATATCTTCCAGTCAGACATGGTCTGAGTCTTTCGAAGAGTCAGTGTCCACAAACACAGACTGAGAAAGATGAAATGGACAATACGCCTTATGCTTCGGCTATTGGATCCATTATGTATGCGATGTTGTGTACTCGCCCAGACGTCGCTTACGGGTTAAGCGTGACCAGTCGTTTCCAAAGTAATCCAGGTCAGGCACACTGGATTGCAGTCAAGAACATCTTAAAATATCTGCGGAGGACCAAAGATATGTTCTTGATATATGGTGGTCAGGAAGAACTCAGTATTGAAGGATATACTGACGCTTCGTTCCAGTCTGACCAGGATGATTTCCGATCGCAATCAGGCTATGTTTTTAGCTTGAATGGAGGAGCAGTGGTGTGGAAGAGTTTCAAACAGTCAACTGTTGCTGATTCCACAACAGAAGCCGAGTATGTTGCAGCCTCGGAAGCATCCAAGGAGGCAGTGTGGATTCGTAAGTTCGTGAGAGAACTTGGTGTTGTTCCTTCGAGTGCAGATCCTTTGGTTATCTTCTGTGATAACACTGGAGCAATCACACAAGCAAAGGAACCACGGTCGCACCAGAAGTCCAAGCACATACAGAGACGGTTTCATTTGATCAAGGAGATCATAGATCGTGGCGAGATCAAAGTCTGCAAGGTTCATACAGATGACAATCTGGCAGACCCGCTTACCAAGCCTCTGGCGCAGCAGAAGCATGAGAAGCACTGTAATAATATGGGTTTGAGATTTCTCAACCATTAGATTAAGTGCAAGTGGGAGATTGTTGGGGTATGCCCTTAAGCCTAATGTTTGAGGCCTTGGGATTGTAACAGTATCATGTAATAAACGTTTATGTTCATAAAGGCATGGTTATTATTCAGTTAGCTACATTGTCTGCTGCAATATATGTTCTTCTGAATAATGTCTCAAAGCTGTTCAGCTGGGCTGACATGCAGTTAAGTCCTTAGTCGATGTATCTTGGTGAACATGAGACAGCCTTGATATGGTTAAGACTAATATGTGTTCTAGTCTTATAGGATGCTTCGAGCATGGAATAAGATGTAGACTCATGGGTACATTGGATGTGCTGGACAGACCCTACTAGGATATTCAATTATTTGTCACAATGTGAATAATCCTTGTATATGACAAGTGGCACATTTCCTCTGACTTGAGATCACTTGTGTTTTCTAAATGATGATTGTCATTGTTTTGAGGTAGTTCAATATCATTTGAAACATAATGATTATAGACTATCTTGGATAATGAGCTTGAGTCAGGTTAGGGCACTAGTGATAGACATAGGATTGCCGTCTCCTTGTTTAAGGAGTGTGATGTTCTAAAGGGGCCCCCTGGATGAGATGATTGAGAAAGTGTATGGCCATACCCAGATGACAGTGTTCATCTGATCTAATCATGCTCATCATATTGGAGCTACAAGCTTGACACGCTTGTCCAATAAGAACATCCAGTGGCAAAGGAAGTATGCATGCCTAGTGAAGTGGATTCACACTTGTGCTGTGGTTTGGGTGTAGTCTTGGAAGACTCATTTCTTTTATATCGGGAGACAGTGATGTGTTGCTAGATACCCCTCACTGATCGTGATAACGTGAGTTATCGTTACCGACATTTAAAGGAAACCCTCAGGGTCGCACAATTTGATGATATGGCTTACTTAAGTCAGATCGTGTGGACTGAATTGTTTAGGTTCAGTTTAAAGGGATTTAATCTCTGATTGTAAGTGAGATCTAGTCTGATCATGTTTGATTGATTAGGGCTTGAGATCGGTAAGCTTCGATCGAGAGAATAGATGCTAGATCGGTGAGATCAAGAGCATCAAGAGATGAACGGTCAGATCTGGAGCCTTAGGGTTTATTTGAGATCTGGACTTGATTACTTGGCTTGATTGGTTTTAAACCAAACCAAATTGAACCGGCTCATGAAATGAGCGCATGGTTCAAGGTGTGGCGACATGTTCACTTGGCGTGAACGTTGGAGCGGTGAGTGGTTGCTATTTTTAGTAACCATGATCTCCAATTGGAGTCACTCACGTTCGAATAGAGTGCTCTCTATTCTCGCCTCTCGCTCTCATTTTCCTCTCGACTTCCGTGTGTGGCGACGCCTTGAAGGTTGAGGAGGTTTCGGCCAAGAGAACATCATCTCATCTTTTCCTTTCCATTCGGCAAGACAACCTTGGAACCTTGCTAGCACAAGGAGCACCAAGGAAGAAGCACATTGTTCATCTTGTGTGCGAGACTTTGGAGAAGAGGCACTTGCAACTTTTTCTTCCAAGGCGCCATCTTGAAATGGCTACGGTATGAACCCTTCTCTATTTGCAATCGGGTTATTATGGTTGATCATATCTCATGAAACCGATCTCAAGAAACCCTCTTCCGCTGCTTAAAATTTTAATATGCGCCATACTTAGGGGTTTCGCCCCCCTTGTGGGGACCTTTCAATTTTCTTACCTAGTCAAGTATGTCAATGGTGATGAAGGTTGGCTCTCCGAGGAAGAGCTCACCATGGTTGCTCCAGATCTACTCCAAGGGTATAAGGATAATTCTCTAGAGGAGAATTCTTCCCACCCGGGGAGAATTGATGGAGGACCAACCCCTACCCCTCATAAGTCACATAAGACTAGGAGGAAGCCCTCCCAAAATGGCTTCCCATCCTCGGCCATTTGGTTGCATTTTCCCTTTACTTGCATATTTCCTTATTTGCACTTTCCATATTTGCAATTTGCTTTGGTTGAATAAATTTTACTTCTAGTGCACCATGTAGTCTTCTTACTAGGTTATGCATGCTAGGATAGTACATTTGCATTTTGCAACTAACATGGCAGGTTAGGGTTAGCTCAGATAAACCCTAAGGAGCTCAAGTCAAGCCACTTATCAAGTATAGCTCCAATTATGGAAGGAGGCACTTCAACTACTTCAACTAAAGACCTCAACTCGAAGATGCTTACAATCAATGCAGCTCCACCCTTCCAAATCAAGCAATGGAACTACCCACAAGAGAATAAATTCAAATTTGAGAAGAACTAGCCCACATCTTGCCATTTGTGGAGAGCCATCAATGTGCCACCCATCAAGATCCACAAATCAAGGAGGTGATTGAATTCCAAGTTGCACCCACACCTTATTTGGAAGGAACCCATTGAAATTCAAAGGAGATCCAATGTCATGGAGGAGGGTTCGAATGCAAGGAATAACCAGCCACAAACTTTCCAATTGCACCAAGCCATCAATGCCCCAAATTCTCTTTCCTACACTAACTTGACTTGTTTTGAAGGTTGGCACAAGCTTTCTCCTCTTCCCCCCCTTTAAACATAGATAGTCTCATACCTTGTTAGCACGAGAATTTGGGAGCCTAACTCCCCTCTTGACCGAGTTGTTATTGTTGGACATTTAAACTTTTACTAAAACTCACCCACGCATGTGTGGGCTTGTTTGGATTGCATGTGTGTAAGCTCATAAGGCCCTACTTCGTTGCCATCAACCATTGGACCGGTGAAGAACGAGAAGGTGACCCCTTCTATTCTCAAGGGATCCAAGGTGAGTTTTTACTTTGAAGTCATTTCTTTTCTTGCAAGTAGTTTTAAAGTAACTGTAGTTTTCGGTTTTCTCTATTATAAAATACCAAAAATACTTTCCAACCTCGTTAGAGTAATTCTCGGTTTTATTATAAATATACAAAAAAACTATTTTGCAAAAGCATTGTTTGCATGCACCTTTGTCTTGTGTTTGCCCCCTACATCAAGAGAGCAGGAGGTTTATTGGATCTCATACATACTGATGTGTGTAGGCCATTCAATAAACAAGCCAGAGGAGGGTACAACTATTTCATCACATTTACTGATGACTTCAGTAGATATCGTTATGTCTACTTGATGAGACATAAGTCTGAATCCTTTGAAAAATTTAAGGAGTTCAAACATGAAGTAGAGAACTAGCTTGGTAGATCCTTTAAGGCTCTTCGATCAGATCATGGTGGAGAGTACCTGAGCGGTGAGTTCTTTGACTATCTGAGAGAGTGTGGGATCCTGTCCCAACTCACTCCTCCTGGAACACCTTAATGGAATGGTGTGTCTGAAAGGAGAAATCGAACCCTGTTTGACATGGTTCGGTCTATGATGAGTAATGCAACTCTACCTCCCTCATTATGGGGGCATGCACTTGAGATAGCTTCTCTTATACTGAATAACGTTCCATCCAAGAGTGTCTCCAAGATACCATATGAGGTATGGAGTGGGAGACGCCCTAACCTCTCTTTTATCAAGATCTTGTTGGTGTATATGCCCTAGGACCTAGTTTTGGTCAACTTATGTACTACTTGACATTGATATTTATATATCATTTTGGCATTGTCGTTATCATTGTTTGTCTACACCTGCGATTGTGTACTTACATGATAATGTCCCTGGAGACAGATTGGATCTGTGCTCAAATAATTGTCCCCAGTCGATGTACCTGAGTGGATATGGGACAGCTCTGGTACTTGAGAGACTGGTATGTGGGCTGGTTAGGCACGTGGTGCTAACACAGACACATGGGTATATCATTGGAGGATATACTGGATAGACCCGCTATGAGGCTATGACTTGGTGTCATGAGTTATCCTCATAAGTGACAGGAGATGCATTGATCCCTTGACTTGAGATCATTGATCATTCTATATGGTTAGGGACTTGCTTTGATACAACCTAACACCTTGCCATAGCTGGGAGGTCATAACGGTTGTTATTGAGCATGTCACAACCCACATGAGAAGATCAATGGACAGACATAGGATTTGCCCCTTCCCTAGGGAAGTATGATATCCATGGAGCTCCTTTTATGGTTCTATGACTGAGAGTGTATGGCCATACCCAGGTGAGAACCTGTTTTAGTCATAACCATGTGATTGGATGAAACCAAGTGGTGACACACTTGTCCAATCGGATATCAGTCTGGCAAAGAAACTGTAATGCATCTGTACCTAGTTGCGATGATGGGGATGTCGATGTCGATATCCATTCCAATGACCTGGGTAGCAGCGATGCAGTGCTAGGTGCCACTCACTGCTTGTGATGACCTTTGGTCAGCACTGCCAGCGTCAGAGGAACCTACAGGGTCACACACCTTGATACTTGAGTTCTCGTATTGATCGGGAAGCCTTATGATCGAGTTATTGGATAACTCGGATCTAATTGGGAGATTTCATCAGCGCCAATGGGCCTGATGAGATGGAAGAATGTTATTAGAGCCAAACTTCATTTTTGGTAGGTTAACCCGTATTTGACCATGGTTGGTCACATTTGGATTAGGGTTGCATTGGATTGGATCCAAGTGCTTAATCAACCCATGTAATGAAGTTTGGGCTAGCTCATTATCCAATGAGGCCCAATAACAAGTTCTCATGGAGAGATGAGAAGCTAAAAGGGTATAATGGGGAGAAACATGAACCATTAAGAGCCTAGGGGCATAATGGGGTCATGTAGGCGCCTTTGCTTCATTATGGAAGTAAGGGGCGCCTCCCCTCTCTTCCTTGGATGGAATGCATGCCTCTATGGCATTGCTTGGGGCGCAGGCAAGGCCTTGGCGCACAAGGAAAGGCGTGGGGCACATAAGGAATGGTTGAATGAGAATTATGGAAATGTCTTGGAGACTTTACTTGTCTCAAACCTCCTCATCCTAGCCCTACACTTGTCATGATCCTAGCCCTTACCCTAACCGCCTCTTGCCCTATAAATGTGACCCTAGTCGCCCCCTCTTGAGGATGATCAATCCTTGAAGGCGTGAACACATCAAGAGGGCAAGAATAAGGGGCATTGGCGCAACCATCTTCTTCCATCAAATCCTAGCCGCAAGCTTCTTCCCTTCTTCCTCCTTTGGCGCAAGAGAAGTAAAGGCTTGGCGGCATTCTCCCTTCTCCTCTCTTCTTCATCAATTGGCGCGTCTACCTTGGAGGTGACGCAAGCATTCAAGAAGAGAACTAAGGCTTGGATCTTCTTCCCGAGGCTAGCACCGGGCGTGCAAGAAGAGAACTCAAGAGATCCGTGTGTGTGAGACTGCAGAGGGCGCACACTTGGGCGCTTGCATCGGCATCGCTCTACATTGCTCTTAAGGTATTTCCTAACTCATCGTGTCGGCACCCTTGCTTGCAATCTTCACTGGGTTTTTGGGACTGGCCTGTTTCGGGGACATTCTTCCGCTGCGAAAAATGTATGTCTATAACTCTAAAAATTGTAAAATGTCCCCGGGGTTTCCCAACAGTGGTATCAGAGCGACTTGCAAGACTCGAACAATGTTTTATGCTTTTCTTTCATGCTCACATGCCATATCTCTATTTTCGTAAATAGCATGATGCATGGCAAACAATTTTTCTAAGTAGGAAAAATTGAGGTTTCTTGTTTCTATCATCCTCTCAATCTCTTTTGGAATTTTTGGACTATTTTCTTGTTTGATTTAGAGATCAAAGGCGCACATAATTTTGTCAAGTAGGACGGGCATTGTGTCTTCGGACTGGCCAAGTCTCTTGATCTGACAAAATTGCCAGCCGAAAGGATCTCTGAAATCATCATGAAAAATAAATCGCAATAAACCAAAAGATTTGTGAGAAGAAGATGAGAAAAAGAGACTAGTTTTATGAAAAAGTAAAATTTCAGATTTTATGTTTTTCATGAGCATGTAGAATTGCATGAGTAAATACCTTGATTGTGGATGATGTTGTGATCATTAGTCAAGCCCCCCTTTGCATGCCTGCGATGTATCCTCGTGAGGCCTGCGTGCCGCTTTTCTTTTTGCTTTTGACTAAGAAGAATATTAGGGTGGCGCATGTACTTGGAGCTTGGCGCATGCATACCTTGGATGGTGGTGCAACAAGCAAGAGGCGCAAGCCTCCTTAGTGGCGCAAGACCATGGCATTGGCCGAACCTATGGGAACTTTGAAAGTATTCCTCTACGGTTTGAGAGCTAAGCCATGAGAGAAGGACCTTGGAGCCAACCTTGAAGTTCAAGCTAGAGGTCGGCTAGGCTAGGTCTAGTTTTTGGGGCTTGAGTTCTAGGACAAGAGTTGAACCTATTTCATGGCATGGATTGGTTCAATGTCTTGTATAGGATATGATCACATCATTCTTTACTGCTTTTATTATTATCTGCAGAAGCATGCCTGAAATGTTTTACCATTATGTTAACACCATAGGATTGTATGCCTGTAATGATAGACATAAGATAAAACTGAGATGAAGAGACCTTAAACAAAAACCCTCAATTAAAATATCAAGTCCGGTGGCCTTCTAACGCGTAGCCCTCACTAAGCTATCGATCAGTGGAGTTGTGAATTGTTTCCCACCCTCGTGGGACACACCCACTTATCTTTAGAAAGTGCGTGGTGGCAATGGTTTCCCCACGCATCAAAGGAGGCAGTATGGATTCGTAAGTTCATTCAGGAACTTGGTGTTGTTCCTTCAAGTGCAGATCCATTGGTTATCTTCTGTGATAACACTGGAGCGATTGCACAAGCGAAGGAACCACGGTCACACCAGAAGTCCAAGCACATATAGAGAAGGTTTCACTTGATCCGTGAAATCATTGATCGAGGAGATATCAAGATCTGCAAGATTCATACAGATGACAATCTAGCTGACCCGCTTACAAAGCCTCTGGCGCAGCAGAAGCATGAGAAGCACTGTAATAATATGGGTTTGAGATTTCTCAACCATTAGTTTAAGTGCAAGTGGGAGATTGTTAGGGTATGCCCTTAAGGCTAATGTTTGAGGCCTTGGGTTATTTTCAGTATCATGTATTAACTATATATATATGTTTTTATAAAGGCAATTATTGTTATTCAGATTGTTACATTATCTGCTGTTGTATGTATACTTCTGAGTAATGTCTCAATGATGTTCAGCTTAGCTGACATTCAGTGTTGTCCTTAGTCGAGATATCTCGGTGAACATGAGACAGCCTTGATATGATTGAGACTAATATGTGTTCTAAACTTATAGGATGCTTCGGGCATAGAATAAGATTTAGACACATAGGTGCATTGGATGTACTGGACTGACCCTACTTAGGATATTCAATTGTTTGTCACAATGTGAATAATCCTTGTATGCAAGCAAGTGGTATATTCCCTCTGACTTGAGATCACTTGTGTTTCTAAGTGATGATTGGCATTATCTTGAGGTAGTTCAATATCATTTGAAAGATAATGGTTAAGGATTATCTTGGATAGTGGGCATGAGTCATGTTAGGGCACTTGTGATAGATATAGGATTGCCTCTCCTAGTTGGAGTGTGATGTTCTAAAGGGCCCCCTGGATGAAATGGTTGAGAATGTGTATGGCCATACCCACACGACTATGTTCGTCTGATCTAACCATTTTCATCATGTTGGAATCGCAGGCTTGACATGCTTGTCCAATGGGAACATCTAGTGGCAAAGGGAAACATGTATGCCAAGTGAATTAGATTCACACTTGTGCTGTGGTTTGGGAGTAGTCTTGGAAGACTCTTTCCTTCATAATGGGAGACAGTGATGTGTTGCTAGATACCCCTCTCTGATCGTGATAACGTAAGTTATCGTTACCGACATTGAAGGAAACCCTTAGGGTCGCACAATTTGATGATATAGCTTACTTATGTCAGATCATGTGAACTGGAGGAATTTAAGCTCTGATTGGAAGTGAGATCTAGTCTAATCATGTTTAATTGATTAGGGCATATGATCGGTAAGCTTCGATCGGGAGGATTGATGCTTGATCGTAAAGATCAGGGGTTCAAAGAGATGTGTGGTTAGATCTTGAGCCATATGGTTCAAAGAGATCATAACCAGGGCTGGTTCGACTTGATGCTTAAACCAATTCGAAATTGGACCGGTTCATTAGTGAACGCATGGTTCAATTAAGAGGGAAGTTTTCGATGGGTTGAATGGGAGTTAAGGAGGGAGTTACATGTTTGGTTCTTACCATATGTGGTAACCGAACATTCCTTCTTGGTCTCTCTCTCTCTCACGGTTTCGAGGATAGCTCTCGTTTCTTCCTCTTTTCAGCTCTCTCTCTCGTGTAGATCTTATTCACGCAAAGGAAGAACTTCGACCAGCCAAGAGTGCACATCTTCCTCTCCAAGACACGATTAAAGACTCCTTGGTGTCTTTGCTAGCACAAGGAACACAAGGAAGGAAGTCGACATCATCTTGTGTGTGACATCTTTGGAGAAGAGGCACTCGCCCCTTTCATCTTCCAAGCCGCCTCTTACATCATGGCAATGGTAATACTCTAACTTGTTCTATACAAGTTTTATAAGGTTGATCATGTGCTCAATCCATGCGATTCTATGATGACCTAGTATTTCCGCTACAACAAGTTTTTGAATGACACTTGTGACCAAGGTTACCCAAGAATTGGTATCAGAGCAGTTTTTTTTTATGGCTTGATGCATATGATTGCCGTGATCCATACTTGATTTTTGGATAGATCTTGTTTAGTTTCACATGCGACAACATGATACAATGTTTACATACATAGTTTGCGCATGTGATGTTAGATGAATGTTTACATACATAGTTTGCGCATGTGATGTTAGATGAATGTTTACATACATAGTTTGCGCATATCATAGTTGTGTTTTAAACTTATCTTCATGCGCGGCTTCACTAGATCTATCTGTGCGCCTACTTCAAACACTTAGACGGGTTAACAGTTTTGAAGTCGTTAGTCAAGTATGGACCCAACAGCCTAATCAGACTATCTGACAGCCTGGATGGGCGGCTGGATAGCACCTGTGCGCAAGCTGTACAGGTGGCTATAAGCCGACTGCAGAAGGGCGTGTAGCGATGTCTGTTTCAGGCGCCTAGTGAACGATCATGATTATGGCCCGGGGTCACACCCGCTTGCCGGAAATCATGTGGGACGTTCAGCTCTTAAGGCATGCATAGTCGACCATTGGGTCGACGCAAGTCAGTTATGACTGGGTGCATGCAAGGGCAGTGGGTCTGACTTGGTCTGACGAGTGGATATCTGTTAATGGACCGTTGTAAGGTAGTAGGGCACATAAGGAAATAAAATTGATGCCATGGGTTTTTTCTGAAATTTTATTTCTGTTTGGATCACATGTAGTACATGTTTAACATGTTGTATTGAGTATATTGAGTGTTTATTTAATCTTATGTGGGCTGCCCTATTTTGTATGCTGTGCTGGGGCCTGCGTGCCTGGAAAGAATATATTGGTGTGATCTGCGAATCACCTTTAATTTATTAAAATGTATAATTGACCTGCGTGTCAAACCATGTCTAGATAGTTTAAAATGTAATTTGATCAGACATGAGCACACAGCACATTTGGCAGAAGCGCTTGCAGCAATTGGCTTCACTAGGTGGGTGGTCTAGAGGTCGACTCTAGAACTGGCCCATTCTGTCTTGTGGGCGCATTTGGGCTGCAGATGGCGTTTGGGCCCGGGCTGGGCCGGATGAGGTACAAGAGTCCCATAAAGAGCTCAAGTAAAGACTTTTGTTAAACTAGGGTTTTACTTAAGTTTTATGGGCGTTTACCACATAAGATAATGGTGCTTTAATTTACTGTTTTAAGTAATATTAGCACATGCATGTTTTATTCTTCAGCTATCACTATAGAATTTGCATGATAGTAAGAAGATAAAAGACCGTTAAAATCCAACGTAAATATCAAGCTCTCGATTGCCTTCTAACGCGAAACCTCACTGTTCTGACTATCGTTGGGGCCGTGTTGTACCCACTCAGTGGGCACGCCCAGCTATCTTCAGACGGTGCGCGATTACACCTACATGCTACAGAGAAGGGATTTATCGCTTCTCGTTGCTCAGCATAGCACGTGGTGGTCCAGGAAGTAGGTCAGGTCAGCTTGACCATATAGGCCACAAGTTGAGCATATGATAGCTATATGGAGGCAGCCATCTGAGGAATCAGAAACTGTGTTGTACCAACTCAGTTGGCACAGTCTTCTGGATTGCCTAGATGAAGGGGAATCGCACGGGTTGGCGATTGGCATGGATTGCCTACCAGTGATTAGTGCTTGAACTCTCTGTGCATCTTATCTCGCCTGAGCGAGACGCGGAGATCAAATATGAAATCTGGATCCCATCTCACTAAAAGAGTTTTACTCTTTCGGGCTGTTTTATTGGATTTTCAGTCAGATAAAATAGTGAGAAAAGAATCACTCTTAAGTCCTGGAATGATTCTAACATGGATATTGACCTTGTTGTTCTTGCTATGTTGTAGATTCCTGCAGCAACGAACACCACAGGGCTCAACTTGCGATCCATATTGGAAAAGGAGAAGTTTGCTGGGCCAAACTTCTCAGACTGGTACAGACAGCTGAAGATTGTCCTCAAAGCTGAGAGGAAGCTGTACGTCCTTGAGTCGGCAATGCCGGCTCAACCCGCTGCGAACGCCGCAAGGGCGGTTCGAGATGCTTATGAGAAGCACGTCAGTGATAGTACTGATGTCGCTTGCCTTATGCTTGCGTCAATGACGCCCGAGCTCCAGCGTCAGCATGAGGATTTGTCTGCTATTGATATTATAGCAAATCTGAAAATGCTGTATGTTGCACAGGCAAGGACAGAACGCTATAACTTGACGAAACTTTTCTTTCATAGCAAACTGACTGAAGGAAGTCCAGTGGGAGCTCATGTACTCAAGATGATTGGGTACAAAGAAGCTCTAGAGAAACTGGGACATACCATCAATCAAGAACTTGTTGTAGACATCATCTTGCAGTCTCTCCCGGCTTCTTTCGATGCGTTCATCATTAATTTTAATATGAACAAAATCGACTGTACTCCGGCAGAATTACTGAACATGCTCTGCACTACAGAGCAGACTCTTGAGAAGGGAAAGCCTTCGTCCTCTGTCTTGATGGTTCCTTTAGGGAATAAGAAGAAGGGGAAGAAGGGCAAAACCCCTATCAAGAGCTACAACAAGGCTTTGAAACAAAAGGTGAAGCGGTCAAAGGACAACAGATGCTTCCATTGTGGCCAGCTGGGTCACTGGAAGAAGGACTGTAGAGCGCTCCGAGGAGAGAGGAAGGGAAGTAAGCCTTTCACTTCTGGCTCAGGTATTTTCGTGACTGAAGTCATGGTTGCTTCTTCTATTTCATGGGTGTTGGACACTGCATGTGGAGTTCACATTTGTTCAAATATGCAGGAACTCAAGAGAAGAAGACAGGTGGGACAGCATGAGGTGGACCTACGAGTTGGAAACGGGGCACGAGTTGCTGCTGTTGCTGTAGGAGAATATTACATCTCTTTACCATCTGGATTTGTATTAGAACTTGACAATTGTTATTTTGTACCAAGCATAACAAAGAATATTATCTCCATTCCTACACTTGTCAGGAAAGGTTTTTCATTTGAATGCAAAACTTCACAGTGCTGTATTTCATATGATAATATTGTTTATGCAACTGGGTCGATTAACAATGGGTTATACATGTTGGACATGGAATGTTCTGTACAACAAATTGATAATAAGAAAGCCAAGTATGCTGATAACAGCACCTTGTTATGGCATAGTCGTCTAGGCCATATTAACAAGAAGCGCATTAAGCGGTTGCATGACTATGGACTGTTGGGATCATTCTCCTATGAGGAGTTTGATACATGCAAAGCTTGTTTAATGGGTAAGATGACGAAGATTCCTTTTTCTAATAAAGGTGAAAGGGCTCCAGGTTTACTTGACCTTATTCACAGTGATGTGTGTGGGCCATTTAGTAAACATGCCAGAGGTGGGTATTCATACTTCATTACTTTTACTGATGATTTTAGTAGATATGGTTATGTCTATTTAAGGAGACATAAGAGTGAATCTTTTGACAAGTTCAAAGAATTCAAAAATGAAGTACAGAATCAGTTAGGCCGAAATATCAAGGCACTTCGATCAGATCGAGGTGGAGAATACTTGAGTCGTGAGTTTACTGACTATCTGAAAGAGTGTGGGATCATCTCACAGCTCACTCCGCCAGGAACACCGCAATGGAATAGTGTGTCCGAGAGGAGGAATCGAACCTTATTAGATATGATTCGTTCTATGATGAGTCAGGCTACTCTACCTTACTCCTTTTGGGGATTTGCACTGGAAACAGCTGCAAAGGTGCTAAACCGAGTGCCATCCAAGTGACATTTATCAAAATCTGGGGTTGCGAGGCTTATGTCAAAAAGCTCGCCTCTAGAAAACTGGAGAGCAGATCTGATAAATGTATATTTGTCGGATACCCTAAAGAAACTAAGGGTTATTATTTCTACGACCCCAAAGAGAATAAACTATTTGTTGCTCGAACGGCTATTTTTTTTTTGAGAAGGAATTTCTTCTGCAAGAGGCCAGTGGGAGAGAAATAAAGCTGGATGAAGTTCCAGAAGAAGGACAAAGTAGTCAAGCACAGTTGGATGACCCTGAACCAATAGATCAGGTTAATATTCAACCTGAGGCTCAGATATCACGGGAACCGCGTAGATCGGGAAGGATTCGTCGTCAGCCTGAGCGCTATGACGGAGTCTACATCATTAATGATGAACCCCTCACTTATGCGGATGCGGTATCTGGACCGGAGTCAGCAAGATGGCTTGAAGCTATGCGAGCCGAGATGGACTCCATGTCAGATAACCAAGTCTGGGATTTGGTTGATCCGCCTCCGGGAGTAATCCCTATAGGCTATAAGTGGATCTTCAAAAAGAAGAAAGACATGGATGGTAACGTAGTTACCTATAAGGGCAGGCTAGTTGCGAAAGGTTTCAAACAAATCTACGGGATAGATTATGATGAAACTTTCTCTCCTGTAGCCATGTTCAAGTCCATTCGAATTATTCTCGCGATAGCAGCATATTTTTATTATGAGATCTGGCAAATGGATGTGAAAACCGCTTTCCTTAACGAAAAATTAGAAGAGGATGTGTACATGACACAACCTGAAGGTTTCATTAACCCATCAGAACGTCATAAAATATGCAAATTAAGGAAGTCCATTTATGGACTAAAACAAGCATCGAGAAGCTGGAATATTCGTTTTGATGAATCAGTTTCTGAATTTGGTTTCATCAAAAATGAAGATGACCCGTGTGTATATAAAAGGTTTAGTGGGAGCGTGATTACTTTCCTAGTCCTCTACGTCGATGATATTTTAATCATTGGAAACGATATTCCTGAACTGCATGCAGTCAAAGCATGGTTAAGAAAATATTTCCAGATGAAAGATTTAGGAGAAGCGACCTATATACTAGGTGTGGAGATCTTTAGAGATAGATCTAATAGGCTTCTCGGGCTATGCCAGAGTACTTACATCGATAAGGTCCTGGAGAGATTCCATTTAGAAAATTCTAAAAGAGGATATCTTCTAGTCAGACATGGTCTGAATCTTTCAAAAGGCCAGTGTCCTCAAACACAGTCTTAGAAAGATGAGATGGACAATACGCCTTATGCTTCGGCTATTGGGTCTATCATGTATGCGATGTTGTGTACTCGCCCAGACGTCGCTTATGGGTTAAGCGTAACCAGTCGGTTCCAAGGTAATCCAGGGAAGGCACACTGGATTGCAGTCAAGAACATTTTAAAATATCTTCGGAGAACCAAAGATATGTTCTTGATTTATGGAGGTCAGGGAGAACTCAGTATTGAAGGATATACTGATGCTTCATTCCAATCTGACCAAGACGATTTCGGATCGCAATCAGGCTATGTTTTTAGCTTGAATGGAGGAGCAGTGGTGTGGAAGAGTTTCAAATAATCAATTGTTGCTGATTCCACAACAGAAGCCGAGTATGTTGCAGCCTCAGAAGCATCAAAGGAGGCAGTATGGATTCGTAAGTTCATTCAGGAACTTGGTGTTGTTCCTTCAAGTGCAGATCCATTGGTTATCTTCTGTGATAACACTGGAGCGATTGCACAAGCGAAGGAACCACGGTCACACCAGAAGTCCAAGCACATACAGAGAAGGTTTCACTTGATCCGTGAAATCATTGATCGAGGAGATATCAAGATCTGCAAGATTCATACAGATGACAATCTAGCTGACCCGCTTACAAAGCCTCTGGCGCAGCAGAAGCATGAGAAGCACTGTAATAATATGGGTTTGAGATTTCTCAACCATTAGTTTAAGTGCAAGTGGGAGATTGTTAGGGTATGCCCTTAAGGCTAATGTTTGAGGCCTTGGGTTATTTTCAGTATCATGTATTAACTATATATATATGTTTTTATAAAGGCAATTGTTGTTATTCAGATTGTTACATTATCTGCTGTTGTATGTATACTTCTGAGTAATGTCTCAATGATGTTCAGCTTAGCTGACATTCAGTGTTGTCCTTAGTCGAGATATCTCGGTGAACATGAGACAGTCTTGATATGATTGAGACTAATATGTGTTCTAAACTTATAGGATGCTTCGGGCATAGAATAAGATTTAGACACATAGGTGCATTGGATGTACTGGACTGACCCTACTTAGGATATTCAATTGTTTGTCACAATGTGAATAATCCTTGTATGCAAGCAAGTGGTATATTCCCTCTGACTTGAGATCACTTGTGTTTCTAAGTGATGATTGGCATTATCTTGAGGTAGCTCAAAATCATTTGAAAGATAATGGTTAAGGATTATCTTGGATAGTGGGCATGAGTCATGTTAGGGCACTTGTGATAGATATAGGATTGCCTCTCCTAGTTGGAGTGTGATGTTCTAAAGGGCCCCCTGGATGAAATGGTTGAGAATGTGTATGGCCATACCCACACGACTATGTTCGTCTGATCTAACCATTTTCATCATGTTGGAATCGCAGGCTTGACATGCTTGTCCAATGGGAACATCTAGTGGCAAAGGGAAACATGTATGCCAAGTGAATTAGATTCACACTTGTGCTGTGGTTTGGGAGTAGTCTTGGAAGACTCTTTCCTTCATAACGGGAGACAGTGATGTGTTGCTAGATACCCCTCTCTGATCGTGATAACGTAAGTTATCGTTACCGACATTGAAGGAAACCCTTAGGGTCGCACAATTTGATGATATAGCTTACTTATGTCAGATCGTGTGAACTGGAGGAATTTAAGCTATGATTGGAAGTGAGATCTAGTCTAATCATGTTTAATTGATTAGGGCATATGATCGGTAAGCTTCGATCGGGAGGATTGATGCTTGATCGTAAAGATCAGGGGTTCAAAGAGATGTGTGGTTAGATCTTGAGCCATATGATTCAAAGAGATCATAACCAGGGCTGGTTTGACTTGATGTTTGAACCAATTCGAAATTGGACCGGTTCATTAGTGAACGCATGGTTCAATTAAGAGGGAAGTTTTCGATGGGTTGAATGGGAGTTGAGGAGGGAGTTACATGTTTGGTTCTTACCATATGTGGTAACCGAACATTCCTTCTTGGTCTCTCTCTCTCTCACGGTTTCGAGGATAGCTCTCGTTTCTTCCTCTTTTAGGCTCTCTCTCTCGTGTAGATCTTATTCGCGCAAGGGAAGAACTTCGACCAGCCAAGAGTGCACATCTTCCTCTCCAAGACACGATTAAAGACTCCTTGGTGTCTTTGCTAGCACAAGGAACACAAGGAAGGAAGTCGACATCATCTTGTGTGTGACATCTTTGGAGAAGAGGCACTCGCCCCTTTCATCTTCCAAGCCGCCTCTTACATCATGGCAATGGTAATACTCTAACTTGTTCTATACAAGTTTTATAAGGTTGATCATGTGCTCAATCCATGCGATTCTATGATGACCTAGTATTTCCGCTACAACAAGTTTTTTAATGACACTTGTGACCAAGGTTACCCAACATGTAGAACAATGGCTACGAACACTCGCGGATTAACACTGCGATCACTCCCTGATAAGGATAAGTTAGTTGGAACTAACTTTATGGACTAGCATCGGAACTTGAGGATAGTCCTGAAGCTCGAGAAGAAGCTGTATGTCCTTGAACAGCTTCTTCCTGCGGCTCCTCCGCCTAATGCCCGAACGGTAGACAGAGATGCTTATAGAAAGCATCAGGATGACTCTTTGGAGGTTGCATGTCTTATGCTAGCCAGTATGGCACCTGAACTACAGGTGCAATATGAGGAGCAGAACGCTTTTCAGATGATTACTCGTCTGAAACAGATGTTCGTGGCTCAGGCTAGAACTGAGAGATTTGACACTACCAAAGCAGTCTTTCGGTGCAAGTTGTCTGAAGGTGCACCTGTGAGACCCCATGTTCTCAAACTCATTGGGAACGTGGATCATCTCAGGAGACTGGGACACACCATAGACAACGAGCTGGTTGTGGATCTTATTCTGCATTCCTTGCCCCCTAGCTTCAGTCCATTTATCATTAACTTCAACATGAACCGGATTGAGTGCACACGGGAGGAATTGATGAATATGCTCCAAACAGCCGAGCGAGAGATGGGTAAGACCAAACCCAATTCTGTTCTTTTGGTCACTGCGACCAAGAAGATAAAGAAGAAGGGTAAGGCACATGCTAAGAGCAGTGCCAGAGGTCCTACCAAAGCACTGAAGAAAAAGGCGAAGAAGTCAAAGGACCAGAGGTGTTTTCACTGTGGCGAGCAGGGTCACTGGAGAAAGGACTGCAAGCAGCTTCAAAATGAGGAGAAGAAAGGCTTGGCCTTAACTTCTAGCTCAGGTATCTATGTTACAGAAGTCAATCTTTCTACTTCTATGACATGGGTATTGGATACCGCATGTGGAGCTCATATTTGTACAAATATGCAGGGGCTCAAGAAAAGTAGATCGGTGCGGCTTGGAGAGATTGACCTACGAGTCGGAAACGGGGCACAGGTTGCTGCTGTTGCTGTAGGCTTTTTGACTCTCTCCTTGCCTTCTGGACTTCAATTAGAACTAGATAATTGCTTTTGTGTACCTTCACTTACAAAGAACATTGTATCCATTCCTTGCTTAGCAAGGAAAGGATTTAAATTTGAAATAAATAAGAACTCCTGTTCTTTTTCATTTGCAAATATGTTCTATGGGAAGGGTACTTTGTGCAATGGTCTATATATCTTGGATATGGAAAGTTCTATTTGTAACATAAGCAATAAAAGGACCAAACTGAGTGGTTCAGTTGGTGCTTTCCTATGGCACTGTCGATTAGCCCATATAAACAAGAATCGCATCCAACAACTCCATGCAAATGGATTGTTAGATTCAAGTTCCTTGGAGGAATTTGATACTTGTGAACCTTGTTTATTAGGGAAAATGACAAAGGTGCCCTTCACCAAGATTGGTGAGAGGGAAGAAGGTTTATTAAATCTCATACATACTGATGTGTGTGGGCCCTTCAATAAACAAGCCAGAGGAGGGTACAACTACTTCATTACCTTCACAGATGACTTCAGTAGGTATGGCTATGTCTACTTAATGAGACATAAATCTGAATCCTTTGAGAAATTCAAGGAGTTCAAGAATGAAGTAGAGAACTAGCTTGGAAGATCCATTAAAGCTCTTCGATCTGATCGAGGTGGAGAATACCTGAGCGGTGAGTTCTTCGACTATCTGAGAGAGTGTGGGATCATATCCCAACTCACTCCTCCTAGAACACCTCAATGGAATGGTGTGTCTGAAAGTAGAAATCGAACTCTATTGGATATGGTTCGATCTATGATGAGTCATGCAACTCTACCTTCATCATTTTGGGGGCATGCATTAGAAACAGCTTCTCTGATACTGAATAATGTTCCATCTAAGAGTGTCACCAAAATACCATACGAGATGTGGAGTGGGAGACGCCCTAATCTTGCGTTTATCAAGATCTGGGGATGTGAGGCTTATGTCAAACGTCAAGATTCTAGCAAGCTAGAACCTAGATCTAATAAGTGTGTGTTTGTGGGGTATCATAAGGAAACTAAAGGATACTACTTCTATGTCCCAACCGAGAACAAAGTTTTTGTTGCTCGGGGTGCTGTCTTTCTAGAGAAAGAATTTCTTATGAAAGAAGTTAGTGGGAGGAAGTTTGACTTGGATGAGGTCCAAGTGCAAGCACAAGACAAAGAGATGGAATCTGAGCCACCTGCACCGGTTGCTAGGCAACCTGAGGCTCAGACACAGGTCCCGCGTAGGTCTGGGAGAATTTGTCGTGCACCTGAAAGGTATGGGTCGCTACTGTAACTGTTGGGGTATGCCCTTAAGGCTAATGTTTGAGGCCTTGGGATTGTATCAGTATCATGTAATAAACTTTTATGTTTATAAAGGCAATGGTTGTTATTCAGTTTGTTGCCTTGTCTGCTGTAATAAGTGTACTTCTGAATAATGTCTCAAAGCTGTTCAGCTAGGCTGACATGCTATATGTCCTTAGTCGAAATATCTTGGTGAACATGAGACAGCCTTGATATGGTTAAGACTAATATGTGTTCTAATCTTATAGGATGCTTCGAGCATGGAATAAGATGTAGACTCATGGGTACATTGGATGTACTGGACAGACCCTACTAGGATATTCAATTGCTTGTCACAATGTGAATAATCCTTGTTTGCATCAAGTGGCACATGTCCTTTGACTTGAGATCACTTGTGTTTCTAAATGATGATTGTCATTGTTTTGAGGTGGTTTAATATCATTTGAAACATAATGATTATAGACTATCTTGGATGGTGAGCTTGAGTCAGGTTAGGGCACTAGTGATAGATAAAGGATTGCCGTCTCCTTGTTTAAGGAGTGTGATGTTCTAATGGGGCCCCCCTGGATGAGATGATTGAGAAAGTGTATGGCCATACCCAGGTGACTGTGTTCATCTGATCTAATCATGCTCATCATATTGGAGTTACAGGCTTGACACGCTTGTCCAATAAGAACACCCAGTGGCAAAGGACACATGCATGCCTAGTGAAATAGATTCACTCTTGAGCTGTGGTTTGGGTGTAGTCTTGGAAGACTCTTTCCTTTATATCGGGAGACAGTGATGTGTTGCTAGATACCCCTCACTGATCGTGATAACGTAAGTTATCGTTACCGACATTTAAAGGAAACCCTCAGGGTCGCACAATTTGATGATATGGCTTACTTAAGTCAGATCGTGTGGACTGAATTGTTTCGGTTCAGTTTAAAGGGATTTAAACTCTGATTGTAAGTGAGATCTAGTCTGATCATGTTTGATTGATTAGGGCTTGAGATCGGTAAGCTTCGATCGAGAGTGTTGATACTAGATCGATCAGATCAGGAGCATAAGAAGATGAATGGTCAGATCTAGGACCTTAGGGTTTAATTCGATCTTGACTTAATGCTTGGGCTAATTCGGTTTGGTCATTGAACCAAAGACCTTGAACCGGCTCATGATTGAGCGCTTGGTTCAATGTGAATAAGTGAGTTTCGAATAGTTCAACGCAAAACGTTTTGGAATTAAAGACTTTCTATAATTGGAAAGTCGGTTTTTCAAGTGTAAAAAAACGTCTCCACGTTTTGGCTGAACGTCTCCACTTCGTGTGGATCGTTGTCTCACTTCTTCCTCGCGCGGACTCTCGGGTGTAGAGAAGAGAACTCACGCCGAAGTCTAGTGGAGAAAGCCGAGCAAGTCTTTCATCACCCCGACAAGCGATCAAAGACACTTTGGTGCCTTGCTAGCACAAGGAGCGATCGAAGTGTAGGCCTTCTTCCTCTTGTGTGCGATTCCTTTGGAGAAGAAGCAATCGAGTCTTTGCTTCCAAGGCATCATCTAAACTATGGCATCGGTATGACCCTTTGTTGATTTTAGCAACCTTTCATCTAGTTGATTATATATCATACATGCGATTCTTGAATCCCTAATTTCCGCCATGCAAAGGTTTCGGTTATGCATGTTTAGGGTTCTCGCCCCCCTCTCGAAAGGGGTTTCTTCAGTAACATCCCTCGAATCACACCCCACACGCATACAAGTAAAAATACGGGGTTTTAAAAATTTTTACTCTTCCATTAAAACATAAGAAGAAAGCGGCATCGAAGGACATTACTACGGAACTGAAAACCGCACAGAATTGAGTAGGATCGATTACTAGGAAATAGAAATCCGGAAATCCAGAAAATCCGGCAGCAAGTATACTAAATTACTGCTGCACAGACCCACATATCCTGGAACAAAACAAATGTCCACACTACACATATGTGGAGAACACAAATTTCAGAAATATTGCAGAAACTGATTTTTCAGATACCAAATACAACAAAAAAAACCCGGTCACACATCTCAAAGTATTCCGACTACAATAAATCTCAAATCGGACATTTCAGAATAATAACAATTTCAATTCTCATGAATCCAAAACTCGTATCCAACAATTAAAACGAGACAACTATAACATAATATAATATCCTGAAAACAGGCATAAGCCCTCAGGAGATAAAACGTGTCATATAATTAAGTTAGGCACGCAGGCCTGATAGATCTTTAGTAGACAACTCTTAGAAATTATATAAAACATAGCATCATCACAAATTAAGTAGCTGTAGCAATCACTGTCTTGATGTCTCACCTGAAAATATTTAAACAACGGGGGTGAGCTAAAAAGCTCAGTGAGTAAAAGACACTAAAAGCCATCCATAGTACACATCAAAAATATCATGCTTAACAGATAAGATACTTAACATGCACACTCATATCAAAACAAAACATAATCAAATACAGATACTTATAACAATAGGCATCAAGCATGAAGTAGGATATAAGTATACCAACCCATTCCAACTAATCACACCGCCCAACACATCTATACTACAGATCGAATACTACAGATCGAAACAGAACTACAGAAATCAGAACTGACAGACAGAAAATCAGAATTTTCAGAATCCAAACAGATAGTCTACATCGGAAACAGAAAGGCCACAGAAGGCCTGAAGACCACAAAAGGTCTGATGACCACAGAAGGTCTGACCCCACCTCTGCCGAGGACGAGACATGCATGCATAACAGAAACAGAATGGTAGAGGAGGTATCAGTGGGTGGCCCCCGTCTCGTCAGGACGTGGCACTCTGGCCTCCAATACCCAGAACAGAACAGAAATAGTGGAGGGAGAACGGAAGGTGAGACCAGCTCACATCTACCCTTCACTAGTGTCTCATGGGTCGTAGTAGACTATCAGCACCATTACAGCGCCACAGAAGGAGGGTAAGGACACGGAAGAGTGCTACACTAGGGCATAATTTTTACAGAACAGGTCATGCTGAAACGGAGGAGTAGGACTAACTACCACTCAATTCTCACATCATGCCCAAAGTGTCTCACAAATCAGAAAATGACACACCCCCAACATCCAGTCCTTAACAAAATTACAATTTGCACACACCCCCAATATCCAGTCCTTAACAAAATTACAATTTGCAGAAAATCAAAGCGGAACACTCTTCATAATTTTTACCATCAACCAGAAGTAATATATGAGTGAATTTCTTAGATTTCATAAAACTATCCTTAATTCAGGTCAAACCATTCTATGTTCTCACAAGGTTATAACACATTCAAAGTTTCAGAAAATTCACAACATATATACAGAACAGAAATTATTCGCGTAACAAACAGTTAAACAAGCCTAGAAATTATAGGGAAATATATATAGATACTCATTGCACTATTCTTCCCCAAAATTTCTAAAAAAAACCGTGAGCCATAAAATCACTGCAAGGGGCGAAATTTTCAGAATCCTTGCAGAACATACAAATTTCATGAAAATAATTTCAGTCCCCCACTACAGATAATTTTAATTGCACGTTTGTGAAGGAAAATGACAAAAGCCCCAAAATTGGCCCGAACCATGATTTTCGAAAATTTCTAAGTTCTTAGTTAAATCCCCAAATTTTGTTTTCTCTAAAATTTCTCATCAAGCAAATAAATTTTAGAAGAACTACAGACCACAATTTAAGAGATTAAACCATACAGAATAAATTTTTCTCACAAGGAATATTCGTCCGGCACAGGTAAATTTCGAATTTCACATATGCACCAATTTACTTGTAGATTTTTGGTTCATACAGATAATCATTACAAATAACGAATTTTAATTGACTGATAATCTACAATTTAGCGGATTAGACTCCTTAGGATCGAATTACTCACCAGAAAAATCGTCCACAGAGAAAAACGCCAAGACAGAAGATCAAGGATCACCAGGAAATTCGTCCACCACCAGTCTGCCACCACCAGCGTCAGAAATTTCAGGAGGCGCCAAGCACAGTGAGGGGCGACAACCAAAGGCGGCTAGGGCAAGAAAATCAACAAAAGTCGTGAGGGAGAGGAGCCCTCACGCAATTCCTCTTTTTCTCCCACCCCAAACGGATCCAAGATCCAATAACCCAGTTAACTTAAGTGAAAAATCGGTTTTATGGGCTTACCTGGGCTTAACCACCCTGCGCCACTCCAATAACATCAGAAATGTGCGCCACCGTGGTGGAAGGAATTCCAGGAGCAAAGAATCAAGGTTGAGGGTTCAAATCCCCAACCAAAATAATTATTTTTGCCCTGTAGGAAAAATTCCTACACTTAGGCAAAAATCCCAAAATTTTAACAGATAAAAAAAAACAGAAACAGAATTTCTAACCTTAAATCATAATTCAGAAAAATCGAGGGCGTTACAGCTACTGACCCAACACGATGGGATCTTCATCATTGAGGATGAACCCAGAACCTATGATGAGGCGGTCAGTGGACCGGACTCCGAGAAATGGCTTGACGCCATGCGATCCGAGATGGGTTCCATGTCGGCTAACCAAGTCTGGGATTTGGTTGAGCTGCCTGATGGGGTAAAACCCATAGGGTGTAAATGGGTCTTCAAGAGGAAGACAGACATGGATGGCAAAATAGTTACCTATAAGGGTAGACTAGTGGCTAAAGGATTTAAACAAGTCCACGGGGTGGACTATGATGAAACCTTCTCGCCAGTTGCCATGATTAAATCCATTCGGATTCTGCTTGCTATAGCTGCATATCATGACTATGAGATATGGCAGATGGATGTGAAGACAACGTTCCTTAACGGGAAGCTGACTGAGGATGTGTATATGTCACAACCTGATGGCTTCATCTATCCTGCAGAGGCTAATAAGGTCTGCAGGCTAAAGAGGTCCATTTACGGATTGAAGCAAGCATCTCGAAGTTGGAATCTTCGATTTGATGAAGTCGTGAGAGATTATGGCTTTATCAAAAGCGAAGATGACGCCTGTGTATACAGAAAATTCAGTGGGAGCTTGGTGATTTTTCTGGTCTTGTATGTTGATGACATACTGCTCATCGGAAACGACATCCCTAGTCTTCAAGCTATGAAGACATGGTTGGGGAAGTGTTTCGAGATGAAAGACTTAGGGGAGGCCGCCTATATTCTAGGCGTGAGGATCTACCGGGATAGATCCAAGAGGCTTCTGGCCCTTAGTCAGAGTACTTACATTGATAAGGTACTGGAGAGGTTCTACATGGAGCAATCCAAGAAAGGATACCTTCCAGTAAGACATAGCCTTATTCTCTCAAAGAGCCAGTGTCCTACAACACAGGCTGAGAGGGATGACATGAGTCGAATTCCTTATGCTTCGGCAGTAGGATCGATCATGTATGCAATGTTGTGTACTAGACCAGATGTGGCATATGCTGTGAGCATAACCAGCCGATACCAATCCAATCCAGGTCTGCAGCACTGGGTGGCTGTGAAGAACATCCTAAAGTATCTGAGAAGAACTAAGGATCTGTTCTTGGTCTATGGGGGATAGGAAGAGCTCAGTATGCAGGGCTATACTGACGCATCGTTCCAGTCTGACCCTGACGACTTTAGATCGCAGGCCGGATATGTGTTCAAGATAAATGGAGGCGCTGTATGTTGGAAGAGCTTCAAGCAATCCACCATAGCAGATTCTACAACCGAAGCTGAGTATGTGGCTGCTTCTGAGGTAGCCAAGGAAGCTGTTTGGATAAGGAAGTTCTTATGTGATCTTCAAGTGGTACCTAGTGCAATGGATCGCATTGAACTCTACTGTGACAACAATGGAGCAATTGCACAAGCCAAGGAACCACGGTCTCATCAAAGATCCAAACACATACTTAGAAGATTTCACCTGATCAGAGAGATCATTGACAGAGGTGATGTCAAGATTAGCAGAGTAGACACAGAGAATAATCTGGCAGACCCATTGACCAAGGCTTTGGCGCAGCAGAAGCATGATGGTCACGCTAGAGATATGGGGTTGAGATTCCTCAACTTCTAGGTCTTAGTGCAAGTGGGAGATTGTTGGTGTATATGCCCTAGGACCTAGTTTTGGTCAACTTATGTACTACTTGACATTGATATTTATATATCATTCTGGCATTGTCGTTATCATTGTTTGTCTACACCTGCGATTGTGTACTTACATGATAATGTCCCTGGAGACAGATTGGATCTGTGCTCACATAATTCTCCCCAGTCGATGTACCTGAGTGGATATGGGACAGCTCTGGTACTTGAGAGACTGGTATGTGGGCTGGTTAGGTACGTGGTGCTAACGCAAACACATGGGTATATCATTGGAGGATATACTGGATAGACCCGCTATGAGGCTATGACTTGGTGTCATGAGTTATCCTCATAAGTGACAGGAGGTGCATTGATCCCTTGACTTGAGGTCATTGATTATTCTATATGGTTAGGGACTTGCTTTGATACAACCTAACACCTTGCCGTAGCTGGGAGGTCATAACGGTTGTTATTGAGCATGTCACGACCCATATGAGAAGATCAATGGACAGACATAGGATTTGCCCCTTCCCTAGGGAAGTATGATATCCATGGAGCTCCTTTTATGGTTCTATGACTGAGAGTGTATGGCCATACCCAGGTGAGAACCTGTTTTAGTCATAGCCATGTGATTGGATGAAAACAAGTGGTGACACACTTGTCCAATCGGATATCAGTCCGGCAAAGAGACTGTAATGCATCTGTACCTAGTTGCGATGATGGGGATGTCGATGTCGATATCCATTCCAATGACCTGGGTAGCAGCGATGCACTGCTAGGTGCCACTCACTTCTTGTGATGACCTTTGGTCAGCACTGCCAGCGTCAGAGGAACCTACAGGGTCGCACACCTTGATACTTGAGTTCTCGTATTGATCGGGAAGCCTTATGATCGAGTTATTGGATAACTCGGATCTAATTGGGAGATTTCATCAGCGCCAATGAGCCTGATGAGATGGAAGAATGTTATTGGAGCCAAACTTCATTTTTGGTAGGTTAACCCATATTTGACCATGGTTGGTCACATTTGGATTAGGGTTGCATTGGATTGGATCCAAGTGCTTAATCAAACCATGTAATGAAGTTTGGCTAGCTCATTATCCAATGAGGCCCAATAACAAGTTCTCATGGAGAGATGAGAAGCTAAAAGGGTATAATGGGGAGAAACATGAACCATTAAGCGCCTAGGGGCATAATGGGGTCATGTTGGCGCCTTTGCTTCATTATGGAAGTAAAGGGCGCCTCCCCTCTCTTCCTTGGATGGAATGCATGCCTCTATGGCATTGCTTGGGGCGCAAGGCAAGGCCTTGGCGCACAAGGAAAGGCGTGGGGCACATAAGGAATGGTTGAATGAGAATTATGGAAATGTATTGGAGACTTTCCTTGTCTCAAACCTCCTCATCCTAGCCCTACACTTGTCATGATCCTAGCCCTTACCCTAACCGCCTCTTGCCCTATAAATGTGACCCTAGTCACCCCCTCTTGAGGATGATCAATCCTTGAAGGCGTGAACACATTACGAGGGCGAGAATAAGGGGCATTGGCGCAACCATCTTCTTCCGTCAAATCCTATCCGCAAGCTTCTTCCCTTCTTCCTCCTTTGGCGCAAGAGAAGTAAAGGCTTGGCGGCATTCTCCCTTCTCCTCTCTTCTTCATCAATTGGCGCATCTACCTTGGATGTGGCGCAAGCATTCAAGAAGAGAACTAAGGCTTGGATCTTCTTCCCGAGGCTAGCACCGGGCGTGGAAGAAGAGAACTCAAGAGATCCGTGTGTGAGAGACTGCAGAGGGCGCACACTTGGGCGCCTGCATCGGCATCGCTCTACATTGCTCTTAAGGTATTTCCTAACTCATCGTGTCGACTCCCTTGCTTGCGATCTTCACTGGGTTTTTGGGACTGGCCTGTTTCGGGGACATTCTTCCGCTGCGAAAAATGTATGTCTATAACTCTAAAAATTGTAAAATGTCCCCGGGGTTTCCCAACAGATCTGGGGATGTGAGGCATATGTCAAACGTCAGGATTCTAGCAAGCTATAACCTAGATCTGATAAATGTGTTTTTGTGGGGTATCCTAAGGAAACTAAATGATACTACTTCTATGTTTCCACCGAGAACAAAGTATTTGTTGCTCGGGGTGCTATCTTTCTAGAGATGGAACATGAGCCAACTGTACTGGTTGCTGGGCAACCTGAGGCTCAGACACAAGTCCCATGTAGGTCTGGGAGGATTCGTCGTGCACCTGAGAGGTATGGGTCACTGCCGACCCAACATGATGGGATCTTCATCATTGAGAATGAACCGAGGACCTATGATGAGGCCGTTAGTGGATCGGACTCCGAGAGATTGCTTGATGCCATGCGATCCGACATGGATTCCATGCCAGCTAACCAAGTCTGGGATTTGGTTGAGTTGCCTGATGGGGTAAAACCCATAGGGTGTAATGGGTCTTCAAGAAGAAGACAGACATGGATGGCAACATAGTTACCTATAAAGGTAGACTAGTGGCTAAGGGATTCAAACAAGTCCACGGGGTGGACTATGATGAAACCTTCTCGCTGGTTGCCATGATCAAGTCCATTCAGATTCTACTTGCTATAGCTGCATATCATGATTATGAGATATGGTAGATGGATGTGAAGACAGTGTTCCTTAACGGGAAGTTGACTGAGGATGTGTATATGACACAACCTGATGGCTTCATCCATCCTGCAGATGCCAGTAAGGTCTGCAGGCTAAAGAAATCCATTTATGGATTAAAGCAAGCATCTCGAAGTTGGAATCTTCGATTTGATGAAGCTGTGAGAGATTATGGCTTTATAAAAAGTGAAGATGATGCCTATGTATACAGAAAATTCAGTGGGAGATTGGTGATTTTTCTAATCTTATATGTCGATGACATATTGCTCATGAGAAACGGCATCCCTAGTCTTCAAGCTGTGAAGACATGGTTAGGGAAGTATTTCGAGATGAAGGACTTAGGGGAGGCCGCCTATATCCTAGGCATGAGCATCTACCGGGATAGATCCAAGAGGCTCCTGGCCCTTAGTCAGAGTACCTACATTGATAAGGTTCTGGAGAGGTTCAACTTGGAGCAATCTAAGAAGGGATACCTTCTAGTGAGACATGGCCTTACTCTCTCAAAAAGTTAGTGTCCTACCACATAGGCTGAGAGGGATGACATGAGTCGAGTGCCCTATGCTTCGTTAGTGGGATCGATCATGTATGCAATGTTGTGTACTATACTAGACGTGGCTTATACTACGAGCATAACCAGCCGATACCAATCCAATCCAGGTTTACAGCACTGTGTGGCTGTAAAGAAAATCTTTAAGTATCTGAGAAGAACTAAAGATCTGTTCTTAGTCTATGGGGGACAGGAACAGCTCAATATGCTGGGCTATACTGATGCGTCATTCCAGTCTGACCCTGATGACTTCAAATTGCAGGCCGGCTATGTGTTCAAGTTGAATGGAGGCACTGTATGCTGGATGAGCTTCAAGCAATCCACCATAGCTGATTCTACAACCGAGGCTGAGTATGTGGCCGCTTCTGAGGCACCCAAAGAAGCCGTTTGGATCAGGAAATTCATTTCTGAACTTCAGGTGGTTCCAAGTGCAATGGATCCCAATGAGCTCTATAGTGACAACAATGGAGCAATTGCACAAGCCAAGGAACCACGGTCTCATCAAAGATCCAAACACATACTTAGGAGATTTCACCTGATCGGAGAGATCATTGACAGAGGTGATGTCAAGATTAGCAGAGTTGACACAGATAAAAATCTGGCAGACCCATTGACCAAGGCTTTGGTGCAGCAGAAGCATGATGGTCACGCTAGAGATATGGGGTTGAGATTCCTTGACCTCTAGGTCTTAGTGCAAGTGAGCGATTGTTGGTGTATATGCCCTAGGACTTAGTATTGGTCCATTATTGAACTACTTGACTTTGATATTTATATATATCTTTCTGGCATTGTCATTATCTACGTTTATTTACATATGCAATTATGTACTTAAATGATAATGTCCCAGGAGACAGAATGAATCTGTGCTCAAATGATCGTCCCCAGTCGATGTACCTGAGTGGATATGTGACAGCTCTAGTACTTGTGAGACTGGTATATGTGCTGGTTAGGCACAAGGTGCTAATGCAGACATATGGGTATATCAGTGGTGGATATACTAGATAGACCCGCTGTGAGGCA
The DNA here is from genome assembly GCA_027563935.2 of Costus lasius. Taxonomy (NCBI): domain Eukaryota; kingdom Viridiplantae; phylum Streptophyta; class Magnoliopsida; order Zingiberales; family Costaceae; genus Costus; species Costus lasius. Next base: position 53,531,241 of record CM050454.1, on the reverse strand, counting down.
ATGACTTGGTGTCATGAGTTATCCTCACAAGTGATAGGAGATGCATTGATCCCTTGACTTGAGGTCATTGGCCATTCTATATGGTTAGGTATATGCTTTGATACAACCTAACACCTCGCCATAGTTAGGAGGTAATAACGGTTGTCATTGAGCATGTAACGACCCCTATGAGAAGGTCAATAGACAGACAAAGGATTTGCCCCTTCCTAAAGGAAGCTTGATATCCATGGAGCTCCTCTATGGTTCTATGACTGAAAGTGTATGGCCATACCCAGGTGAAAACCTAATTTAGTCATAGCCATGCGATTGGGTGAAAACAAGTGGTGACACACTTGTCCAATCGGATATCAGTTCGGCAAAGAGACTGTAATGTATCTGTACCTAGTTGCGATGATGGGGATGTCGATGTCGATATCCATTCCAATGGCCTGGGTAGCAGCGATCGACTGCTAGGTGCCACTCACTGCTTGTGGTGACCTTTGGTCAGTACTGCCAGCGTCAGAGGAACCTACAGGGTCACACACTGATGTCTCGTATTTTTATAGTCTTTTAGACTAATATTTACTAGTGAATCGAGACCTATTTTCGCGTATTTTCATCTCTTTTCGGCTTATTTCATTGATTTTCTTCAGAAGCTTCACTTCTTGTTATGTTGATAAATACAGGATAATTCACTCATTTCTGGAGCTATTTGGAGGTATATTTACGTTCCCGAGTGAATCAAGAACCTTGACAAGAAGTTTCACTTCAAACGGAGCTGATTTCCAGAATTACGGCCGAGGCCATAATCTGCATTATGGCCATAATTTCCTGTTTGAATTCTCAAGATGCTCATTTTCACTCAAGCTTAATCATACTCCAAAGACGTGCCTTCGATTTCCTCATCGAAGTCATTCGGACGATAAAATCTTCGATAGACAACATTACGGGTATAGCCGTAATTTCAGCCTGCCCGTAATATTCACACCGGCAACTTCTAATGTCAAACTATGGCCGGAATCAAAGACAAGTGAAAGGTCAAATCGCCAGCAAAATTTTAGATGAAACCGAGTTTTCTACCAAAATTATGGGTGTGGCCATAATCTTCATTACACCAGTAATCTTCAACATGCATATTAATGGGCCGCATTAAATTGGCCATAACTCACTCGTTTTAACTCCATTTTGGGTGTTCTTGGAGTCAAAACAATGAGTATTTAAAGGCCTATAAGTGCATGAAGATTCCAAGAGTCGAAGAGTATCGGAGTAAAAATTACAGGCATGCCCGTAATGATAATTACGGGCGTAATTACCCCCTGCGCAACCAAAATTAAAAGGGTCATAACTTTGTCATTATAGCTCCGTTTTGGACGTTTAAGGTGTCAAAACGTAGCTAATTAAAAGGGCTTTAATACTGGCATATCAAGGGGCACCTCCAAAATGATAAAAGGGGCTAAATTCGCTGAAGAACGCAGCGCCCAATTGGAGCTCAAGGGGGGCTAGCGAATTTTGCAAAGGGAAGTTCTTGGTGACTACAAGGGAGGAGGAAGGAATGGTACATCATGCTAGAAGACTTGAAGGAATGTTGCAAAGCTTCTGCAGAGAGTTTGCTTCCTCTTTCTTCTATCTTCTCTTTAGTTCTTCTGTTCCTTTAGAGATTTGTACTGAATCGACGCTATGATAGCGTAATCTTTTTAATCGAAACGAGGGTGTATTTTAGTTGTTCGGATCTTAGTTTTGAACTTGTTTTCTCATAGAAATGAAAATTTTATCTTGTGTTTATTCGATCTGTGCTGTATTATTGCTAGTTTTGCCTTGATCACGCAATTACTTTTCTTAGGCGTCGCAAGAAGGACCGAAAGGTGAATTGCGACGCTAGATCTGCCTTATCGATCATGCTCTGACCTATCAAGAAATTGGGCACGATTTGTGTGAGGAAACTTATAATATCTCTGAACCCAATGGATCAATCTAGGTACGGTGAGCCACGAAAGTACGATGCCGATCTAGATTGATACCAGATTACGCCATCGAAAGAGGGTAATCTATACCATTAGATATTTCCTTGAACACTTTTAAAATTGCGTTGTTATGATTTTATCTTGTTTGAGTTTAAGATCCATCAATGAGATGCACTCGAAGTTCCGATGTCTCTGAACCTTGTTTTCTATCCAAAACTTTCACTTACTTGATTCGGCTAGCATTTGTATTTAGTTGTATTTTCATTTATTTTTGAAAAACCCAAAAACATTTACCCGATTATCTAGCTATTGATTTGCAATCACTTGGTACTTGATCACTGTCCCTGTGGGATCGACAACTTAAGTGCTACTATGACAAAGCCGTCACGCTTGCGGTTAGTGGTATGATAAAGTACACATCAAGTTTTGGCGTCGTTGCCGGGGACAAGCAATCAATATCGAAGTGATTTAAGAATTAGTAGACTAGACTTGATCCGGTTTATTTTTATTTCTTTTCTTATTTTTTTTAGTAACTTAGTTTTTCTTCAATTAGCGTAACTCTGCCTTGGCATAGACTTTCTAGAACATTCACTGTCAAACTTTTTAAGTCATGAAGATATGGCCATCTTATTATAACTTGCTGTTCATTATGTATAAAAACCGGTGGAAATTTTTGAAGATATTCTAGTCAAGCTAATGATGTAGGACGGGGGGGTCTAAAGCATTCAAACAACGCCTTTTGAAAATAGTTTTGATAACTAGCTTAATAATAAGGAAAACCGAAGTTACACTAACGAGGTTTGAAACTAATTTTTTTTGTATTTTAGAATATATAGGAAAACCGAGAACAAGTAGAACAGTAAAACCCTAGAAAGCAGTAAATGCAGGAATTAAACTTACAGTGCAGCCCTTGAGAATTGAAGGACTGTGCTTCCCGATCTTCACCGGTCCAACTCTGATGGAAGGTGTAGGGTGGAGCTTACAAGCAAACACAGAAGATCCGTACAAGCCACGGATTTTAATACAAGAACAAATCATGGGGTGAGGTTAGGCCTCATAAATTCCCTTGCTAATCCTAAGCAACTAAGGAAGGAGGGGGAGAAAGAGAAGGAAGGGGAAGGCGCCCCTTCTTTACCCACTCCAAGCGCAAGCTACAATGTAAATAAACAAGATTTAGTGTAGAGAAGAGTTCTTAGAGTCAAAATAAGAGGTGTAAAGAAGAAGACTTATCCAAAAGGGTGAGAACTCCTTGAAGCCGAGGATGCTTCTCTTCTTGCTCCAAACCGAGGGTGAAGAAAGGCTCCTTGTAGTGGCGCACACAAACAAAGAGGAAAGCTTCTTAGGGATTCGGTGGAAGAGCTAGAAGAAAGGGATAGAGCTCGGCTAAAGAGAACTTGAACACTAACACAATTAATTAAGCTAGGCAACTAATAGACAATATATTTCATCAAGAGGTAATCGAAAATACAAGGGGGAGGTCATGCTTTTATAGGTGAGATGGGGCTAGGGCAGGATAGTAATTGTCTTCCATGCGCCTATTACAAAAATGGATGGATTTTTGAATTTCAAATTCATGGTGATGTGGGCGCAAATCCTCTTCATGAGTTTCCTTCTTTGGTGATCTTTGTTTGGCAACTCTTTTAGTGCTTGAGGGTTGTCTTCTTATCTTTGGCGACAAGCTTGGTGGCGCATGGACAAGGGATTTCACAATTCGAATCCTTTCCATGAAGGCATGGGCGGCAACAAGAGTTGGAATCTTCTCATTAATGTCTTCATAAATGCTCTCCTCTAATTGTGGATCTTGATGAGTAATCCCTTTGATTGTGGATCTTGATGGGGAGATTTGAATTCATTCCTCTAGTGGTTGGCGCATATAACTTGATTGGATGATGAGGTGGTTGATTGCTTCCTTGAAGATGCGCCCAACAAAATAGCAAGTGAGTTATGACATGGATTGAAGTGAGCTTGGGCTTTGAAGTCCTCCTTTCCTTTTCTGGAGCTGAACTTGATGAGTGGAGCTTGAGTGGCCTTGAGCTGGATCTTGAGCTGCTCCTTTCTTGATTGACCTGCCAAAATGATCCTAATGCCTACATGCACTACTTATGATGCAAGAATACATAAGTTCATGAATTACAATGCACTACCTACTACAAGTGGACTTGCCATAAAGGTCTACATGATGCATGTTTTTATTGAAAAGTAAATTACCCTAGATGCCATGCAAGAAATGGAACCCTAAGGGAACCCATATCGATTAGGTACCCTACGGGTCCGACCAGATCTCCTCAGAGCAGGGCTACTGCCTCCATCAGCTCTCCCCGGGTTGAAAGGATTCTCCTCTGGAGAATTGTCCTTGTACCCTTGGAGTAACTCAGGGGCGGCTATAGCTAGCTCAGACTCAGGAAGCCATACCTCTTCACCATTAATGAGTCTAACGCGATAAAACATTTGTACCTCATCAGTGGTGAACTTGGTTTGGTCTTCAAGAATAGCCTCAATCTCCATTTTGTGAGGGTCACTTGGATCTGGTATGGAGAAGGGCTCATGATAGAGGGTGAGATCCTCCACGTTGACGGTAGTGGGGATCCCCAGTTCAGGTGGCAGGTCGAGGACATAGGCATTGTCGTTGATTTTGTCTACAATGGTGAAGGGGCCTAGTCCTTTTGCCTCCAACTTGTGTCCAATCCCATGGATGCGCTCTTCCCGTGCTCGTAGGATCACCTTATCACCTGTAGAAAATAACCTTTCTCGGCGATGTTTGTTAGCAGCTTCGCGATATTGATTAACAGATTCTAGCATTTTTGAAAATATTTCAGCATGCATTTGCGAGGTATGTAATGCAAAGTCACGAGCAGGTAAAGAGGTTCTAAAGTGTCTAGGTAGGGGGAAGAGATCTATGGGTTTGTTGGGTTGATATCCTAGGTTGGCTTGGAAGGGGGAGAAACCTGTGGTCTTGTTGACTGTACTGTTGTAGGAGAACTCGGAAGTGGGTAAGAGTTTATCCCAGTTGCCAGGGTGTTCACTCACCAAACTTCTAAGGATACTCCCAAGTGATCGGTTGACCACTTCAGTCTGCCCATCCGTCTGGGGATGGTAGGCTGTGGAGAACTTGAGCTTTGTTCCTAGAAGGGTCCATAGGGTTCTCCAAAAATGACTTACAAACCTAGGGTCTCTATCAGACACTATAGTTAAAGGTGTTCCACGTAGCCTTACAACTTCCCTAAAGAAGAGTTTAGCAACATGGGAGGCATCAGTGGTTTTGGTGCAAGCTATGAAATGGGCCATCTTAGTAAATCTATCAACTACCACAAATATAGAATCATGTTTAGCTGAGGTTCGGGGTAGTCCTAGAATGAAGTCCATACTAAGGTCTTGCCAAGGGGCTTGGGGAATAGGTAAGGGAGTGTACAGGCCGGGACTATGCTTGTGGACTTTGGTGAGCTGACAAGTCCTACAATGTTTCACAACCTTGGCTACATCTTGGTAAAGGTTCGGCCAGTAGAACCATTCCTTTACAAGGGCTTGGGTCTTATCTCGACCGTGGTGCCCGGCAGACCCGCCTCCGTGCAATTCCCAAACAAGGAATTCTCGGATGGAAGTCTTTGGCACACAAAGGGTTGGTCCCAGAAAGAGATACCCATCCCTAAGGGTGTAGAGGGGGTGGCTTAATGGGTCTTGACGAAGGTCAGCATATAAAGTAGAAAAATCAGGACATTCAAGATAAGCACTTTTCATGGATTCAAAGCAGGTAACTTCAACATGCATTTTATTCAAAAGTAAAGTTACTCTACTAAGGGCATCTGCTACTTTATTCTCAGATCCTGATTTATGTCTAAGCACAAAAGTGTATTGTTGTAAGTATTCGACCCACTTAGCATGCCTTGAGTTTAACTTTTTTTGAGCACTTAGGTAGGAGAGGGCCTGGTGGTCACTGTTAAGGGTAAACTCCCTATGGATGAGGTAATGTCTCCAATACCTTAGGGCTTGGACTACAGCATAAAATTCCTTATCATAGGTAGAGTATTTTTGTTTTGCCTCGTTGAGCTTTTCACTAAAGAAGGCTATGGGATGACCTTCTTGGCTTAGGGTTCCCCCTATGCCAACTCTAGAGGCGTCACAATCTACCTCAAAGACTTTACTGAAGTCAGGCAATCTAAGGACCGGGGCGGTGGTCATCTTATCCTTAAGTTCTTGGAAGGCTTTGCTAGCAGCTTTGGTCCAGGAGAATTCACCTTGTTTTAGGCAACTAGTGATAGGTGCCACTATAGAGCTGAAGTTCCTTATGAATCTCCTATAGAAGGTAGCTAGGCCATGGAAACTTCTGACCTCAGTGATGGTCTTAGGTTCAGGCCAATCTTTGATGGCTTGGATTTTGGATGGGTCGGCTTGAAGGCCATGCTCAGACACTATGAATCCTAAGAAGATCACACTATGTGACAGAAAGGAGCATTTCTTGAGATTGATGTAGAGTTGCTCTTCCTTAAGAAGGTCAAGGGTCTTCCTAAGGTGTTCTAGGTGTTCCTCTTTAGTCTTACTATAGATGAGGATATCATCAAAGTAGACTACCAGGAATTTTCCAATGAAAGGCTTCAAGACTTGAGTCATGAGTCTCATGAATGTGGAAGGGGCATTAGTCAAGCCAAAAGGCATGACTAACCATTCATAGAGACCATCCTTGGTCTTGAAGGCTGTCTTCCATTCATCACCTAACCTTATCCTGACCTGGTGGTATCCACTCCTTAAGTCAAGTTTACTAAACCACTTGGAGCCAACTAACATGTCTAGCATGTCATCAAGTCTAGGAATAGGAAACCTATACTTTACTGTGATTTTGTTTATGGCTCTGCAGTCTATGCACATGCGCCAACTGCCATCCTTTTTAGGGGTGAGCAGAGCAGGCATGGCGCAAGGGCTTAGACTTTCTCTGATATGTCCTTTCTCTAATAGGTCATCTACCTGCCTCTTAAGTTCTTGATGCTCAGTAGGGTTCATCCTATAGTGGGGGTAGATTGGGAAGGGTTGAACCAGGGACAAGATCTATTGCATGCTGGATGTCCCTAAGAGGTGGGAGACCTGTGGGTAGTTCTTCAGGGGTAAGCTCATTATATTGTTCTAAGAGGGCTTCTACTTCAGGGGGTGGTTTGCTCTCTTCCTCTTGGTTGACTTCTTTCAGGACTAAGGTGTATAAAGGTTGATCAGGTCTATAATCCTTAGGTCTCATGAGCTGAAGGGTTGGTTGTATGGTTTTGTTCTCTTCTATTTTCCCCTTATTGGTTGAGACTTTAAGCTCTCTAGGCATAGATGGTTTAAGTTTGATCTTTTGACCTGAGTGACTAAAGACATAGGTGTTAGTCCGACCGTAGTGGACTACATCCATGTCATATAGCCATGGTCTGCCTAGAAGGACTTGAGCGACATCCATGGTGATGACGTCGCACCAAATTTGTCCATCATAGGTACCAAACTGTAAAGGCACTAGACTCCTATGAGTTACTGGCACACTAGACTGGTTGACCCAAGAGATGTTATAAGGGGTTGGGTGAGCTTCCATCTTAAGCTTAAACTTGGTGACAGCAGAGTAGGAGACAGCGTTGAGACTACTACCCCCATCTATCACTACTTTGCACATGTTTCCATTGCATTTCGTGTAAGTGTGGAAGATACTAGTTCTTCGCCAATCGTCCGTGGGTGAGGGTTTGATCAGGGTACACCTAACAACTCCTAAGGTGTTTTGGACAGGTTCCTCACTACTATCATAATCATTATCCTCTAGGATTTGGCAGTCAGTATCTGGATCATTAATATCTTCAAGCCTAGGGGTTTGGGTTTCCTCACCTAGGTATAAGACTCGTTTGGGACAGTCTTTTATATAGTGTCCATATTGTTGACACCCATGGCACTTGACCCTAGATGGTTCTGGATAACTCGAGGGATTGGTTCTAGGAGTGTTAGAGTTTTGCGGTTGGGTTGGTCTAGGAGAGCTTTGAGGTTGGGTTGGTCTAGGACTTGGTCTAGAGGCACTAAACTCTTTCCTATAGGCAACCTTAAGTTCTTGTTCAATCTCCTTGGCTCTAAGATGGGCAACCTCTATGGAATCTATCTGGTAGTAGGTAAGGCCCTTTCTAATCTCAGATCGGAGACCATTTTTATACCTGCTAAGGGTAAATAGAGGGTTTTCTCCTGGGTTTCCCCTAAGGAGGAATTCCTCAAAGCTAGCAGTGTATTGGTCAACGGTCATTGCTCCTTGGGTTAAGCTAGAGGCTTGGTCAAACAACTTACTCTGAAAATATGAGGGAACATATTTCAGTTTAAGTTGTTGGCGCATTTCTAGCCAGGTGTCTATGGGAGGAAGGTTGAGTCTTTGTTGGTTGTTCTCTACATTGGTCCAATACAACCTAGCATTTCCCTCAAGAAGGCACTTTGCAAGTCGGACCTTGCTGTGCTCAGGGATCATACTCCACTCGAAATATTGTTCGAGTTTGGTTGTCCAGTCCAAGAAGTCTCGGGGTTCTAGGGAGCCATTGAAGGTTGGTGGGTTGAGTTTGATGGCGCGGTGCACATCATCCTCCCTAAATCTGGGTTGAGGTGGGGTTTGAATAGGAGGTCCATTCCACATATTGGGTTGGTGGTTTCCCGCATGGTTTGGATTGGGGTATCCATTCCATGTTGGTTGAGTGCCTGCACGGTTTGGGGTTTGATGCCCGTTCCACGCAGGTGGTTGTTGGGTTTCTACATGATGAGGGCTAGGTGGTTCACTAGCATGACGGGAAGACCTCTCCCTAAAATCATGAAATTCAGTAGTAAGTTGGTTAAGGCTTCGGGTAAGGGTCCCTATCTGCTCAGTTAAGAACTCAAACCTTTCATCTGTAGTATTGTGATCCATGGTGGGATTTTGTTCTTGTTGTTGGGTTTTAGACCGAGTTTGCATGGGTGTTTTGACAAGATATAAGTTTTGAAAATAAGGCCAAAATGATAGATAAGATAAGTAGTCAACTTCTTTCAAACAACCTAAATCCAAAGACCGCTTAGAAGTAGAAAAATAAGTTTTTGAGGCTTAAAATTTCTAGTCTAAGAGCCAAAAGCTCTGATACCAAGCTGATGTAGGACGGGGGGGGGGGGGGTCTAAAGCATTCAAACAATGCCTTTTGAAAATAGTTTTGATAACTAGCTTAATAATAAGGAAAACCGAAGTTACACTAACGAGGTTTGAAACTAATTTTTTTTGTATTTTAGAATATATAGGAAAACCGAGAACAAGTAGAACAGTAAAACCCTAGAAAGCAGTAAATGCAGGAATTAAACTTACAGTGCAGCCCTTGAGAATTGAAGGACTGTGCTTCCCGATCTTCACCGGTCCAACTCTGATGGAAGGTGTAGGGTGGAGCTTACAAGCAAACACAGAAGATCCGTACAAGCCACGGATTTTAATACAAGAACAAATCAAGGGGTGAGGTTAGGCCTCACAAATTCCCTTGCTAATCCTAAGCAACTAAGGAAGGAGGGGGAGAAAGAGAAGGAAGGGGAAGGCGCCCCTTCTTTACCCACTCCAAGCGCAAGCTACAATGTAAATAAACAAGATTTAGTGTAGAGAAGAGTTCTTAGAGTCAAAATAAGAGGTGTAAAGAAGAAGACTTATCCGAAAGGGTGAGAACTCCTTGAAGCCGAGGATGCTTCTCTTCTTGCTCCAAACCGAGGGTGAAGAAAGGCTCCTTGTAGTGGCGCACACAAACAAAGAGGAAAGCTTCTTAGGGATTCGGTGGAAGAGCTAGAAGAAAGGGATAGAGCTCGGCTAAAGAGAACTTGAACACTAACACAATTAATTAAGCTAGGCAACTAATAGACAATATATTTCATCAAGAGGTAATCGAAAATACAAGGGGGAGGTCATGCTTTTATAGGTGAGATGGGGCTAGGGCAGGATAGTAATTGTCTTCCATGTGCCTATTACAAAAATGGATGGATTTTTGAATTTCAAATTCATGGTGATGTGGGCGCAAATCCTCTTCATGAGTTTCCTTCTTTGGTGATCTTTGTTTGGCAACTCTTTTAGTGCTTGAGGGTTGTCTTCTTATCTTTGGCGACAAGCTTGGTGGCGCATGGACAAGGGATTTCACAATTCGAATCCTTTCCATGAAGGCATGGGCGGCAACAAGAGTTGGAATCTTCTCATTAATGTCTTCATAAATGCTCTCCTCTAATTGTGGATCTTGATGAGTAATCCCTTTGATTGTGGATCTTGATGGGGAGATTTGAATTCATTCCTCTAGTGGTTGGCGCATATAACTCGATTGGATGATGAGGTGGTTGATTGCTTCCTTGAAGATGCGCCCAACAAAATAGCAAGTGAGTTATGACATGGATTGAAGTGAGCTTGGGCTTTGAAGTCCTCCTTTCCTTTTCTGGAGCTGAACTTGATGAGTGGAGCTTGAGTGGCCTTGAGCTGGATCTTGAGCTGCTCCTTTCTTGATTGACCTGCCAAAATGATCCTAATGCCTACATGCACTACTTATGATGCAAGAATACATAAGTTCATGAATTACAATGCACTACCTACTACAAGTGGACTTGCCATAAAGGTCTACATGATGCATGTTTTTATTGAAAAGTAAATTACCCTAGATGCCATGCAAGAAATGGAACCCTAAGGGAACCCATATCGATTAGGTACCCTACGGGTCCGACCAGATCTCCTCAGAGCAGGGCTACTGCCTCCATCAGCTAAAAAGGATAAGAAGAACAATGAAGAAACTCAAACTTTTGAAAGTCCTTGATTCTACTGAACGAATCAAATATGAAAACCTACATGTGGAAGCACCCAGGTAACTATTGAAAGAATCCTATACCAGAGATCACTGTTTGACAATTTAAGGTATGCATTCTTTGGTGTTGACTTATACATTCTACACTCTGCATAAACACTGTGGTCGAGCTAACGACGTTAAACTAGCGCTTCTTGGGAGGCAACCTAAATGCTTATTTTCTTTAATTTTTATTTGTTTTTTTTCTGATGTGTGTTATTTTTCAGGTTAGGGATGAAGATTATGGTTCTGCTTGTGTTTAAAAAAAAATAGAGATATTGTTGTGGCCATAAAGGTGATTAAGCTTGTAACTTGCCAAATCTTTGTGAAACAGGGAACACGGCGTCGAGGGTTTCAACCATCCACACCGCGCCTCCTCTTCAGCCGTTTCCAACCCACTATTCATCTTCCAAAATTGCCGCTGACACTTGGTCTTCATCATCCATCTTCAACCCGTCGGTGACGCTTCCGTTCCTCCCATCACTCCTCAAAGCCGCCGCCGCCCTTCTTCAATCCCAACAAAATCTGCACCGCCTTTCAACTGAAATCTCCATTACTTAGTCCGGAGCCGCTCCTATCTTCAGCTTCAACGGATTCCAGCACTAATCAGGCACCGAAACAGCAGCTGCCCTCTCCACTTCAATCATCCGCCACCCTTTCTAGTCCATCGGCCTCTCCAAAATCTGCAACAGCTTCCGACCTCACTCCAAAGCGCCACTTCAACTACTGCTGACTTCAAGGTTTTAATCGACAGCAGCCACCGCTCTTCCACTTCCGTCATTACCCAATCACGCCGATGCCCCTACCTCTAGCTTCAACTGAAAACATCGACTCTGAATCGCCGCTGCCTTTCAATCAAAATCGGCAGATTAACTGCGCCGACCATATTTCCCCCGACCGTTGAGCAGCCTGAGGAAGTCGACGCCTCACCTCGTCCGCCGTTTCCAACCAGGCAAGCTGCCGATTACAGTTCTTCTCCAACCGAAACGATGCCACCCTTGACTGACGCTTCAACTGGAAGCTCGAGAGTACTCTCTTTAGCCGTTTCCAGCTCAACAGCCGCTCTCCATTCTTCGGCACCATCTCCAGGTCTCGGCACGTCTGAACCAAATCAGCGCTGCTCCTAAATTCAAGCAGAGCCATTCGCCGTTCCTGCTTTTGATTTTTGGGTAACTGGTGACGACTCTCCTCTCGTTCTGCCCCTTCGAATGCCACATCTACTGCAACCGCCGACTTCCTCTGCCATTACTCCCTCAGCCACTGGTTTTCTTCCCAACAATCTTCTTTGATCACTACTGAAGCTGTCGCTGCCCTTTCGTCTCCAACTTCAACCGTAGATGGCGATTCTAAATCTGTGCTGATCTCCAACCGGTGCCATTGCTCCTTTGCGCAACATTAACCATTCGATCTGTAACACTAAACCATCACCCTCTCCTTCAACTCAAGCTGAAAATACGGCCGCCCTTCTTCAATCTGAGTTGGTGCTCGAACAGCCGCCGCCCTCTCCTGATTTAATCACAACTCATTCACCAATCAAGGCCGGCTCTGCTTCCTGTGTTAGCTGCCAATATAAAGGACGGTGGAGCAACGATTTCCCTTCGACGAATTCCTCTCCACCTCCGAAATTGGATTTTTGCCATCTTCATGAGTGCCAGTGACTTGATTTTGCTGCTGCCCTGTTCTCAGCGTTGACGAGTTCTACGATGACTTACCGAGTAGTAGCTCTCCTATTATTTGCATTCTGAAATGTTGCCAATTCCCCCCTCTAGGCTCGGCTACTTCAGGTTCTAAAGTTTCCATCCTGCTGTTCTCTTTGGACTGATCTCTGCTACATAGCAGGACCCCAAACGAAAGATCAGAGCTCGGAAATCTACAATGCACATCTCTTCCGCTGGCCTGCCTCTTCTTCTATTCTGCCTCCTTCATCCAACGCTATTCCACGGACGCATGTTGTCTTTGGCTTTCCTATGTGCAACGCTGTTCAAGTCCACAAATGCCGACAACTTCTTCAAACGTCTCAGCATGTCCAGCCAAATTCACATGACATGTGGATGACCCTCAAGAGGAACATGCTGAGACGAGCATCGATGATGACTCTAACTGATCTTGTGAGTATTGCATCCTATTTCTCCAAATTTTGAGTTCTTTACATGTTATGCATAGGGACTATGCATAATCTAAGTCTGGGAGATTGTAGGTTGGGTTCATTTTCAAAACATGATATGTAGTAACTCAATACTTATGCTTTGTGCTTTAATAATACATTTTATATGCTGCGCTCTGATATTATTATGAAGATAAGTGGTGATATTATTTTTGATTTTTAACAGAAATCATGATAGCTTGAAGTTTTATAATTGACTCTATGGGATATTATCTTAGTTCAAAGTCAGGTAATTCATTTGATCATCTTATTTGATGGAAAAAGAATATGGAGTGACTTATCTAATTTTCCATTGATGTTTGTAATACTTATAATCTCTCTGTGGAAGCACGTACCTCTATCTATTTGATTCACCTTACTACTTGTTGGTTCTGATCAATGCACTTATCAATGGGTGTTAGCTCCTCTTAAAATAAAAAAAAAGAAAAAAAAAGACTCCTCTACTTGGCACTGTGAAAAATTGGCAGTGGTACCGAAGATATGAGTTGAAGTCTACAAAAAATTATATTATAAGACTCCTCTACTTGGCATTGCGAAAAATTGGCAGTGGTACCTAAGAAATGAGTTGAAGTCAAAAAAAAAAAGAAGGAGGATGAATATAATGTTGGTGTATATGCCCTTGGATCCGTTGTTGGTCCATCTTGTACTACATGACATTGATATTTAATATATCATTCTAGCATTGTCGTTATTATGCTATGTTTACATCTGTGATTATGTACATGGATAATAATGTCCCTGGAGACAAATTGTATCTATGCTCAAACGGTGTGTCCCCGGTCGAGTACCTGAGTGGATAAGGGACAGCTCTGGTACATGTGAGACTGGTATATGGGCTGGTTACGCACGGGGTGCTAACGCAAGCATATGGGTATATCAGTGGTGGATATACTGGACCGACCTGCTATGAGGCTTTAACTTGGTGTCATGAGTTAAGCTCACATGTGATAGGAGATGCATTGATCCCTTGACTTGAGGTCATTGACTCTTCTATATGGTTAGGGATATACTTTGATACAACCTAACGCCTCGCCGTAGCAGGGAGGTCATAACGGTTGTCATTGGGTATGTCACGACCCATATGAGAAGACCAATGGACAGACATAGGATTTGCCCCTTCCTGCGGGAAGCTTGATATCCACGGGGCCCCCCTATGGTTGCATCACTGAAAGTGTATGGCCATACCCAGGTGAAAGCCTGATCTAGTCATGACCATGAGATTGGGTGAAAACAAAGTGGTGACACACTTTGTCCAATCGGATATCAGTTTGGCAAAGAGACTGTAATGCATCGGTATATTGTTGCGATGATGGGGATGTCGATGCTGATATCCATTCCGAAGACTTGGGTAGCAGCGATGCACTGCTAGGTGCCACTCACTGCTTGTGATGACCTGAGTTCATCACTGCCAACGTCAGAGGAACCTACAGGATCGCACAACTTGAAACTCGGGTTCCCATATTGATCAAGTAGCCTATTGATTGAGTTATTGGATAACTCAGATCTGTTTCGGAGAATCCATCAGTACCACTGTGCTAGATGAGATGAAAGGAATCATTTGGAGCTAACTTGTTTTTGGGCCTAGTAGGCCAAATGGGCCCAATAGACCAAGTTGGGCTAATAGGACAAATGGGCTCAATAAGCCATTTGGGCCAATGGGCCAAATGGAATGGTGCAAGCTACTTGGAGTGAGGAGTGAGCTTGGCGCATTTCCTTGAGGTGGACAAATCCAAGTTGGACATCTTCTTAAGGTGAGAAGCTTGGAGCTTCTCACTTGGAGTGGGTGAATGTACTTGGGCGCATGGCACTTGGAGTGGGCGAAATGGGTTTTACCTCTTGAAGAGGTGTGTCTCTTCATGAAGAGGTGTGCCTCTTCACTAGTGAAGAGGTGCACCTATTCATGGGAATATAAACCCCCTTCCTCCCCCCTCGTCCCAACTCTTGAACCCTTGTCCCCCTTGTCGCCACTCCTGGAAAGAGGGAGAGGGATGTTTGTTGGGGTATGCCCTTAAGGCTAATGTTTGAGGGCTTGGGTTATTATCAATATCATGTATAAACTATGTTTTATAAAGGCAATTGTTGTTATTCATGTTGTTACATTATCTGCTGCTGTTATGTATACTTCTGAATAATGTCTCAATGGTGTTCAGCTTGGCTGACATGCAGTATTGCCCTTAGTCGAGATATCTTAGTGAACATGAGACAGCCTTGATATGATTGAGACTAATATGTGTTCTGATCTTATAGGATGCTTCGAGCATGGAATAAGATTTAGACACATAGGTGCATTGGATGTACTGGACTGACCCTACTTAGGATGTTCAATTGTTTGTCACAATGTGAATAATCCTTGTATGCAAGCAAATGGCATATTTCCTCTGACTTGAGATCACTTCTGTTTCTAAATGATGATTGGCATTATCTTGAGGTAGTTCAATATCATTTGAAAAATTAATGGTTAAGGATTATCTTGGATAATGGGCATGAGTCATGTTAGGGCACTAGTGATAGATAAAGGATTGCCTCTCCTTGTTGGAGTGTGATGTTCTATAGGGGCCCCCTGGATGAGATGGTTGAGAAAATGTATGGCCATACACAGATGACTATGTTCTTCTGATCTAACCATTCTCATCATGTTGGAGTTACACGCTTGACACGCTTGTCCAACGAGAACATCCAGTAGCAAAGGAAACATGTATGCCATGTGAATTGGATTCACACTTGTGCTGTGGTTTGGGTGTAGTCTTGGAAGACTCTTTCCTTCATATCGGGAGACAGTGATGTGTTGCTAGATAGCCCTCTCTAATCGTGATAATGTAAGTTATCGTTACCGACGTTGAAGGAAACCCTTAGGGTCGCACAATTTGATGATATGGCTTACTTATATCAGATAGTGTGGATTGAATTGTTTTAGTCCAATTTAAAGGAATTTAAACTCTGATTTGAAGTGAGATCTGGTCTGATCATGTTTGATTGATTAGGGCTTGAGATCAGTAAGCTTCGATCGGGAGAATTGATGCTTGATCGATGAGATCAAGAAGATCAAGAGATGTGTGGTTAGATCTTGAGCCATTTGGTTCAAAGAGATCTAAACCATGGCTGGTTCGATTTGGTCTTTGAACCAAATAGAATTGAACCGGTTCACTTAGTGAACGCTTGGTTCAAAGGAGTAGGAAGTTTCGATGGTTCACTTTGAGTGAATGCATGAGTATTAAGCACTTACTATATTTGGAAGTCGTTTTTCCATTTTGAAAAATGCCTCCACGATTGTAACGTGGCTCGCCCCCTCTTCTCCTCCCGGTTCTTCTCGTGTGGTAGTGAGTCTTCACGCCAAGGAAGAGAGTTCGAACAGCCGAGAGAGGAAAAAACATCTCCTTGTACACGATCAAGTTTTCCTTGGATCTTTGCTAGCACAAAGAGCACAAGGGAGTAAGCCTTCAACATCTTGTGTGTGACCTCTTTGGAGAAGAGCCGATCGCCCTTTCTTCTTCCAAGTCATCACTCGAGCAATGGCCATGGTAATGCTTCAATCATCCTCTTATGGTTGGTTATACTTACAAGCCATGCGATCTTCATGAAACCTAGTTTTTCCGCCTATGCAAAAATTTAGAAGCGCATCTGACTTAGGTTTCGACCCTTCAATGTTCGCCCATTGCCTCTCCTTTTCGCTTTAGTGAGTTCGGAATTTTGGAAGTTCATTGGCGCCCTCCTCTCCAAAGTTGGACTTTGGCTTCGGTTGATTCCGGTTCGGATCTTGGTGGAGTGCTTCAAGAGTTGAACTCCGACGAAGCTCTACCTCCTCTCCTTGGAATCTCCTCTGGAGTTGGCGCAAGTGATTGAGGAAGTCTCCGAAAGGCGTGGATCTTCTTCCCGAGGCTAGCACCAGGCGTGGAAGAAGAGGATTCGAGGTTCGGCTGTGTGCAAGACTGTAGAGGGCGCACATTTGGGCGCCTGCATCGCATCACTTAATTTGCATCAAGGTATCATCTCCTACTCACCGTGTCGATCTCCTCGCAAGACTCAATCTTCTAGGTTTTTGGGACTGGTCTGTTTCGGGGATTGCTTCCGCTGTGCTTGTCTGTAAAAATTTTAAAATCCCCGAGGCTTCCCAACAGTGGTATCAGAGCCATCTTGCAAACTCGAACGGTGTTTTATGCTTTTATTGTATGCTCACATGCCATCTGAATTTTTTCGGAAAATTGCATATGCGCATGGATTTTTCTAAGTAAGAAAAATTGTAAGTTTTTCGTTCCTAACATCTATTCGGTATCTTTGGATTTTCACTTTCTTCACATGGTGGGTTAGACCCATATGTGAGAGAATTAATTTCTCCCCACGCATGTAGGATAGTCCTACTGTGTGGGACTTGTCGAAGATTATGGGGACATGTTTGTCCTAATCTTGGCAGGTTAAGGATTGCAAGGGTAGACGGCAAGCTTGCTTGGAGCATGCATTCGTCACTTGTAGACTCCTGAGAGAAACGAAAAATCCTAGATTTGTGAACGAACGTTGAGGTTGAAAGACATGTTTTCTAAGAAACTAAAACTGAAGTTTTATGTTTTCATGAGCATATAGAAAAGCATGAGATGATTGTGCATCGTGTTGTGGTCATAGTCAAGCCCCTTGTATGCCTGTGATGTATTTATGTGAGGCCTGCGTGCTGCTTTTTCTTTTTGTTTTGTAAACGCACAAAGAAGATTAGGGGCGCATCCCTCATGGAGCAAACATCTTGGCGCATCAACCATGATGGCGCATCTTGCTTGGTGGCGCAAGTAAGGGCTTGGCCGAACCTATGGTTCTTGTGCTATCCCTCTTGGCACAAGCATTATGGCGCTTCATGCATAGAGGAGCCATCAAGGTATTGGCCAAACCCTTGGGTTTGCGTGCTAAGCCTTGATGTGGAGGACCTTGAGGCCGCACTTGAAGATAAAGCTTAGTGGCGGCTAGGTTAGGTTTGGTTGGGGCTTGTCACCTAGGTCAAGCATTGAACATCCTTTGGCATGTGATGGTTCAATGTGTTGATTAGGCTATGACCACATCACTTGTTTACTGTTTTCCACTTCTGCTAAAGCATGCCTAGTTATGTTTTATTGTTTTGTTATCACTATAGGATTGCATGCCTGTAATGTTAGACAAAAGATAAAACTAAGAGGATGAGACCTCAAAAAACCCTCAAAAATAATATCAAGTCTAGAATAGCCTTCTGACGCGTAGCCCTCGTCAAACTATCGATCGATGGTGTTGTGCATTGTTTCCACCCTAGTGGACACACCCATCTATCTTTAGGAGGCATGCGGTGATAATGTTTTCCCCAGTCCAGTTAAAATCCTGGACGCGCCTTTGCAAGGAATTCGTTGGCCCTGGGCATAACGGTCAGGATAGACATGACTAGTTTTTCATATGTGGTGCCCACATGATGGAACTCTAGAGGCAGCCTTGAGAAGTTAGGGTTTTGTGTTGTTCCAGCCCTAGCTGGGCACAAAATGTTTGAACTGTCTTGAGAAGAGGAATTTGCCAAGTTGAAATTGGCCGGCGTGCCTACCTTGCGATACATGCGTCACCTCGTGCAGTACATCCTGCCCTAGCGGGATGCGAGGCCGTGTGAGGAACAAGGATCTCATCTCACTAGGAAATCTTGGATTTCCTGATTGACTTTGTGGGTTGTCAATTCGATTAAAATAGTGGGAACCATGATCATTTAATGTAAGTCCAGATTAAATGATTCGAAGTAGTACTCATCTGCTTTCTTGGTTGTTGTAGATCAAAGGCTACGAACAATAGTAGATGGTTACTGCAATCTATCCTGACAAGGGATAAGTTGGTTGGACCAACTTTATGGACTGGTATCGGAACTTGAGGAAGGTCCTCAAGCTCGAGAGGAAGCTATATGTCCTTGAGCAGCCTATTCCTAAGCCACTTCCATGCTCGGTCCCAGCGGCTGAGAAGGATGCTTTTGATAAGCATCAGGCAAATACTTTGGAGGTTGCTAATTTGATGCAAACCAACATATCGCCTAGGGCAATATGATCGGAAGAGTGTTTCTGAGATTATTATTAATCTAAGGTAGCTTTTCGATGAATTGGTTGGGCTCAACCCTCTGAAAGTAGACATTCAATGCATTGAGCTGAAAGGCTTAACTAAGACATTGATGATAAAGATGGAAAAGGTCAGGAATAATAGGTGCTATTCATGTGGAGTGCCAACTCACATGATTGACATAGTGCGACTTCAGAACGAGGAGAAGAGAAGCAGGGCTTCGTCTTCTGGCTCAGGTATTTATGTTACCGAAGTCAACCTTTCTAATTCTATGTCATGGGTATTGGATACCGCATGCGGAGCTCATATTTGTACAAATATGCAGGGACTCAAGAAAAGTAGAGCGGTGCAGCCTAGAGAGATTGACCTACGTGTTGAAAACGGAGCACAGCTTGCTGCTGTTGCCGAAGGACTTTTGACGCTCTTCCTGCCTTCTGGACTTCAACTAGAGTTAATTAATTGCTATTATGTACCTTCTCTTACCAAAAACATTGTATCTATCCCTTGCTTGGCAAGGAAAGGATTTAAATTTGAAATAAAAGAGGACTCTTGTTCTTTTTCATTTGCAAATGTGTTTTATGGGAAGGGTACCTTGTGCAATGGATTATATGTCTTGGACATAGATAACTCTATATGTAACATAAATCATAAAAGGATCAAACTGAGTGGTTTGTTGGTGTATATGCCCTGCAGACCAATGTATGGACATGGTCAGGCATTGTTTGAATGTACTTTGATAGAACTATTATTCTTTATAAAGACATTGTCGTTATTATGTAGACTTCTCTACCTGCGTTGATGTATTAAGTTGCATATATAACGTCCCAGGAGTTTGGATTGGATCCATTCTCATAAGCTATCCATAGTTAAGGTACCTTAGCAGATATGGGACAGCTTTGGTGTTAGGAAACCCCGGGGACATTTTACATTTTTCAGAGTCATAGATATACATTGCACAGCGGAAGAATGTCCCCGAAACAGGCCGGTCCCAAAAACCCAGTGAAGATCGCAAGCAAGAGAGTCGACACGATGAGTTAAGAAATACCTTAAGAGCGATTCGGAGTGATGCCGATGTAGGCGCCCAAGTGTGCGCCCTCTGCAGTCTCACACACACGGATCTCTTGAGTTCTCTTCTTCCACGCCCGGTGCTAGCCTCGAGAAGAAGATCCAAGCCTTAGGGAGATGCTCCACTTCACTTGCGCCACCAAGAGTAAGGGATGTGCCAAGAGAAGAAGGAAACAAGCCAAGCCGCCAAGCACCAAAGCTCCTTGCGCCAAGAGGAAAGGAGGGAGAAGCTTGCGGCTATGGAAGAAGGAAGATGCGCCCTTGCTCCTAGCTTTCGCCCCTCTTCTTGTGTTCACGCCTTCAAGGATTGATCACTCATAAGAGGGGTCGGCTAGGTGCTCTTTTATAGGGCAAGAGGCGGTTTATGAAAGGCTAGGATCAAGACAAGTGGGCGGCTAGGATGAGAAGGTTTGAGACAAGGAAAGTCTCCAAGACATTTCCATAATTCTCATTCAACCATTCCTTTTGTGCCCATGCCTTTCTTTGTGCACCAAGGCCTTGCCTTGCGCCCCAAGCAATGCCATATATGCATTCATACCATAAGGGATAAAGGGGGGAGGCGCCAATTGCTTCCTTATGAAGCAAATTGTGCCACTTCTCCCCATTATGCCCATAGGCGCCTAGGGGAGAAGATTTGTCCCCATTATACCCTTCTAGCCCTTCTTCTCTTCATGACAACTTATTATTGGGCCTCATTGGATAATGAGCTAGCCCAAACTCCATTACATGGGTTGATTAAGCACTTGGATCCAATCCAATGCAACCCTAATCCAAATGTGACCAACCATGGTCAAATACGGGTCAACCTGCCAAAAATGAAGTTTGGCTCCAATAATATTCTTTCATCTCATCAGGCCCATTGGCGCTGATGAAATCTCCCAATTAGATCCGAGTTATCCAATAACTCGATCATAAGGCTTCTCGATCAATACGAGAACTCAAGTATCAAGGTGTGCGACCCTGTAGGTTCCTCTGACGCTGGCAGTGCTGACCAAAGGTCATCACAAGCAGTGAGTGGCACCTAGCAGTGCATCGCTGCTAACCAGGTCATTGGAATGGATATCGACATCGACATCCCCATCATCGCAACTAGGTACAGATGCATTACAGTCTCTTTGCCGAACTGATATCCGATTGGACAAGTGTGTCACCACTTGTTTTCATCCAATCACATGGCTATGACTAAAACAGGTTCTTACCTGGGTATGGCCATACACTCTCAGTCATAGAACCATAGAGGAGCTCCATGGATATCATACTTCCCTAAGGAAGGGGCAAATCCTATGTCTGTCCATTGACCTTCTCATATGTGTCGTGACATGCTCAATGACAACCGTTATGACCTCCCAACTACGGCAAGGTGTTAGGTTGTATCAAAGCAAGTCCCTAACCATATAGAATGATCAATGACCTCAAGTCAAGGGATCAATGCATCTCCTGTCACTTATGAGGATAACTCATGACACCAAGTCATAGCCTCACAGCGGGTCTATCCAGTATATCCTCCAATGATATACCCATGTGTCTGTGTCCTAACCAGCCCACATACCAGTCTCACAAGTACCATAGCTGTCCCATATCCACTAAGGTACATCGACTGGGGATTATAGTTCGAGCACAGATCCAATCTGTCTCCAGGGACATTATCATGTTAGTACATATGCGCAGATGTAAGCAAACATAGATAATGACAATGCCAGAATGATATATAAATATCAAAGTCAAGTAGTACATTAGTTGACCAAAACTAGGTCCTAGGGCATATACACCAACATTTGGTACATGTGAGACTGGTGTATGGGCTGGTTAGGTGCGGGGCACAGTAACGCAGACATACAGGTGCATTGGATGCACTGGAGTGATCCACCGTAAGGATTGACTTGTCTAGTCAACAAGTTAATCTCACATGCAAGAGGTTTGCATTGATCCTTAGACTTGAGGTATTCATGTCTAGATTTGTTGATGGATGTGCTTTGATACAGTCTTACGTCTCTCCGTAATTGGGAGATTAAAACGGCTATCATTGGGCATGTCAAAAGTCATGTAGGGACATGGATGACCAATAGTAGGATTTGCCCCTTCCTTCAGATGAAGCATGATATCCACTCTGGGCACCCCACCTTATTGGTGCATGACAGGAATGTGTGGCCACACTGATTGAGTCATGACCAATAGATTGGATTAATAAACTTGAGACTAATCCAATGGCGGGATATCAGTTCAGGCAAAGGGATCTATAATGCATGGGAATCCTCATTGCATGTTAGGGAGTTGTTGCCATATGAATTTAGTCCAATGACATGGGTAGTAGTGATGTGTTGCTAGATACCCCTCACTACTTATGATGTTCTGTCATCATTGCCATCGTCATTTGGATCCTACGGGGTCACACGCAATAGACTCTTGACGTTGTTTTATGATCTGGATATCTTGGAATATATATATTTGAGTTCATGTTCAAGGCAGATTCATAAGGATTCAAATAAGGAGTGGGACTCCTAATCCAACAAGGATTCAATTAAGAATTAGAATCCTAATCCAATTAGGAGTTAGAATCCTATTCACTTATTGTCTGCTGCAATAAGTGTGCTTCTGAATAATGTCTCAATGCTGTTCAGCTTGGCTGACATGCTGTAATGTCCTTAGTCGAGATATCTTGGTGAACATGAGACAGCCTTGATATGATTGAGACTAATATGTGTTCTAATCTTATAGGATGCTTCGAGCATGGAATAAGATGTAGACTCATGGGTACATTGGATGTACTAGACAGACCCTACTAGGATATTCAATTGCTTGTCACAATGTGAATAATCCTTGTTTGCAACAAGTGGCACATGTCCTCTGACTTGAGATCACTTGTGTTTCTAGAATGATGATTGTCATTGTTTTGAGGTAGTTCAATATCATTTGAAACATAATGGTTATAGACTATCTTGGATAATGATCATGAGTCAGGTTAGGACACTAGTGATAGATATAGGATTGCCGTCTCCTTGTTTGGAGTGTGATGTTCTAAAGGGGCCCCCCTGGATGAGGTGATTGAGAAAGTGTATGGCCATACCCAGGTGACTATGTTCATCTGATCTAATCATGCTCATCATATTGGAGTTACAGGCTTGACACGCTTGTCCAATAAGAACATCCAGTGGCAAAGGAAACATGTATGCCTAGTGAAGTGGATTCACACTTGTGCTGTGGTTTGGGTGTAGTCTTGGAAGACTCTTTCCTTTATATCGGGAGACAGTGATGTGTTGCTAGATACCCCTCACTGATCGTGGTAACGTAAGTTATCGTTACCGACATTTAAAGGAACCCTCAGGGTCGCACAATTTGATGATATGGCTTACTTAAGTCAGATCGTGTGGACTGAATTGTTTTGGTTCAGTTTAAGGGAGTTTAAACTCTGATTGTAAGTGAGATCTGGTCTGATCATGTTTGATTGATTAGGGCTTGAGATCGGTAAGCTTCGATCGAGAGTATTGATGCTAGATCGGTGAGATCAAAAGCATCAAGAGATCAACGGTTAGATCTTGAACCATTGGTTCAATGAGATCTAGGCCAAGGCTTGGGCTGGTTTGATTTGGTCTTTGAACCAAATGCATCTAAACCGAATTGATTTGAACCGGTTCACTTTTGTGAACGTATGGTTCAAAGGCAAGAGGAGTTTTCGATGGTTTAAGAGGAGGTTTTAAGTGAACTTAAAACTTGCTATTTTGGGAAGGCGTTTTGCTAGAGGAAAACGCTCCCACGTTCGAACGCCTCTCTAGCCTCTTCCTCTCTCGTCTTGGGTGCTCTTCACGCCAAGAGGTGAATTCGGCCAGCAAGGTCCTCTCTCTCAATCTCCTTCACGCGACAAGGGGCACTTGGAGATCCTTGCTAGCACAAGGAGCGACAAGAAGAAAGCTACTTCTCATCTTGTGTGCGCATCTTGTGGAGGAGACCCCTTTCGATCTCTTCTTCCAAGACGCCATTCGAACTAATAGCTATGGTATGAATCCTTTTCATCTATATAAGATGTTGATGTTGATCATATGGCATGCAAAAGATCTTTAGGAAACCCTTACTTCCTTGCGAAAATCTTATATGCGCCTCCCATAGGGTTTCGGCCCCCTTTGGTTTAGGGGTTCTTCAATTGGTATCAGAGCATGGTTTTCGCATGTTCATATGATTGCTTTTGCTTGTTGTGATCCGGGTATGCTAATACATGTTATAGATCTATATTGAAGTTTCATTAAGTTTGCGCATGTTACCTTAGATACAAGTATCTAGTTGCGCATGTTAATTTAGATGAAAGCTTCTTACTTTGTTGCGCATGTTGTAAGTTGTTTTTACCTAAAAACTTGTAACATCTTGCGCGCTCCATCTAGATCTATAAGCGCCTACTTTAAACCCTTAGACGGGTTGATAGGGTTGAAGTCACAGTCTAGTCTAGATCCAAATAGTCTGATCAGACCATCTGACAGCCTAGATGGGTCGACCAGATGGCACCTATGCGCAAGCACGAGGTGGCTATAGGTCGACTGCAGACAGGCGTGTAGCGAGGTCTGGTTGAGACAATCAGTGAACACACATGAGTTAGGCCCGGGGTCACACCCGCTTGCCAGAACTCATGAGGGTTTTTCAGCCCAGCGCATGCATCGTTGACCATTGGGTCGACTCAAGTCAGTTAGGACTTGGTGCATGCAAGGGCAGTGGATCTGACTAGACATGATGAGTGGATCCCTATTAATGGACCGTTGTAAGGTAGTAGGGCACATAAGAAAAATAAAATTGATACCAAGGGGTTTTCAAAATTTTATTTTGTTATTGGATCACATGATGAATGAATACCATGATGTATATCTATTTCATCTTATGTGGGTTGCCCTTTTAATGTGTGCTGTGCTGGGGCCTGCGTGCCTGGATTAAAACAAAAATGTAAATTATTATATTTGTGATCTGCGCATCACATTTTAATTAATTTATTGTGTAATTGACCTGCGAGTCAATCTTGTCTAGATAGATTAAATTGTACTTTTAATCAAACAAGAGCTCAGAGCACACTTGGCAGAGGCGCATGCAGCAGAGGCTTGACCAGGTGGGAGGTCTAGGGTTCGACCCTATGACAGGCGCATTTACCTGGTGGGCGCACCTGAGCTACAATGGGCGCTTGGGCCCTGGTCTGGGCCAGATGAGATGCAGATAACTCATGAAAAGCTCAAGTGAAGACTTAAGTTATCTTAAGGTCTTACCTAGGCTTAATGGGCGTTTACCACATAAGATCATCATGCTTTCTTTTATTGTTTAAATAATTAGAATTGCATGCTTTATTTATCTTCTGCTATCACCATAGGGTTTGCATGATAGTTAAGAAGATAAAAGACCGTTAAAATCCAACGCAAAATATCAAGCACGTAAGCCTTCTGACGTGAAACCTCACTGTTCTGACTATCGTTGGGGCCGTGTTGTACCCACTCAGTGGGCACGCCCATCTATCTTCAGACGGTGTGTGATTTCACCTGCGTGTTACAGAGAAGGGATTTATCGCTTCTCGTTGCTCAGCATAGCACGTGGTGGTCCAGGGAGTAGGTCAGGTCAGCTTGACCATGTAGGCTACATATGGGGCATATGTTAGCTATATGGAGGCAGCTATCTGTGGGATCAGAGACTGTGTTGTACCAACTCAGTTGGCACAGTCTGCTGGATTGCCCAGATGAAGGGGAATCGCACGGGTTGGTGATTGGCAGGGACTGCCTACCAGAAATTAGTGCTTGTACTCTCTGTGCATCTTATCTCGCCTGAGCGGGACGCGGAGACCAAGTATGAAATCTGGATCCCATCTCACTAAAAGAGTGTTACTCTTTCGGACTGTTTTTATGGATTTTTCAGTCAGATAAAATAGTGAGAAAAGAATCATTCTTAAGTCCTGGATTGATTCTAAACATTGATACTGACCTTGCTGTTCTTGCATTGTTGTAGATTCCTGCAGCAACGAACACCATGAGCTTCAATGTGCGATCCCTACTGGAAAGGGAGAAGTTTGCTGGGCCAAACTTCTCAGACTGGTACGGACACCTTAAGATTGTTCTTAAGGCTGAGAGGAAACTGTATGTCCTCGAGACGGCTATACCGCCTCAACCCGCTCCGAACGCCGCAAGGGCGGTTCGGGAAGCCTATGAAAAGCATGTCAATGATAGCATTGATGTCGCTTGCCTGATGCTAGCGTCTATGACGCCACAGCTGCAGCGTCAGCATGAGGATATGTCTGCTATAGAAATTATAGCAAACCTCAAGATGCTGTATGCTGCACAGGCGAGGACTGAACGCTATAATTTGACCAAGCTTTTCTTTCAGAGCAAACTGACTGAAGGGAGTCCAGTGGGAGCTCATGTGCTCAAGATGATTGGGCACAAAGAGGCTCTAGAGAAACTGGGGCATACCATCAATCAGGAGCTTGCTGTAGACATTATTCTGCAGTCTCTCCCGGCCTCTTTCGATCCGTTCATTATTAATTTTAATATGAACAAGATCGACTGTACTCCGGCAGAGTTGCTGAATATGCTCTTGACTACAGAGGAGACTCTAAAGGGAAAGCCTTCAACCTCTGTCTTGATGTTTCCTTCCAGGAACAAGAAGAAGGGGAAGAAGGGTAAAGCCCCTGTCAAGAACTACAACAAGGCTCTGAAACAAAAGGTTAAGCGGTCGAAGGAATACAGATGTTTCCATTGTGGCTAGCTAGGTCACTGGAAAAAGGACTGTAAAGCGCTCCAAGGAGACAAGAAGGGAAGCATCGCTTCTGGCTCAGGTATTTTTGTGACTGAAGTCATGATATCTTCTTCTTCTATATCATGGGTGTTGGACATTGCATGTGGAGTTCACATTTGTTCAAATGTATAGGAACTCAAGAGAAGAAGACAGGTGGGACAGCATGAGGTGGACCTACGAGTTGGAAACGGGGCACGGGTTGCTGCTGTTGCTGTAGGAGAATATTACATCTCATTACCATCTGGACTTGTATTAGAACTGAACAATTGTTATTTTGTACCTAGCATTACCAAGAATATTATCTCTATTCCTGCTCTTGTCAGGAAAGGGTTTTCCTTTGAATGCAAGACTTCAAAGTGTTATCTTTCTCTTGATAATATTGTTTATGCTACTGGGTCAATTAACAATGGGTTATTCATGTTGGACATGGAATGTTCTATACAAAACATTGATAATAAGAAAGCCAAGTATGCTGATGACAGCACCTTGCTATGGCATAGTCGTTTAGACCATATTAACAAGAAACGCATTAAGCGGTTGCATGATCATGGACTGCTGGGATCATTCTCCTATGAGGAGATTGATACATGCAAAGTTTGTTTAATGGGCAAAATGACGAAGGCTCCTTTTCCTCACAAAGGTCAAAGGGCTTCAGGTTTACTTGACCTTATACACAGTGATGTGTGTGGGCCATTTAGTAAACATGGCAGAGGTGGCTATTCATACTTCATTACCTTTACTGATGATTTCAGTAGATATGGGTATGTCTATCTAATGAGACATAAGAGTGAATCTTTTGACAAGTTCAAAGAGTTCAAAAATGAAGTACAGAATCAGCTAGGCCGAAATATCAAGGCACTTCGCTCAGATCGAGGTGGAGAATACCTAAGTCGAGAGTTTACTGACTATCTGAAGGAGTGTGGGATTATCTCACAGCTCACTCCACCAGGAACACCGCAATGGAATGGTGTGTCCGAGAGGAGGAACAGAACCTTACTGGATATGGTTCGTTCTATGATGAGTCAGGCTACTCTACCTTACTCCTTTTGGGGATTTGCACTGGAAACAGCTGCAAAGGTACTAAACCGAGTGTCATCCAAGGCAGTTTCAAAGACTCCATATGAGTTATGGTATGGGAAACAGCCGAGCTTGACATTTATTAAGATCTGGGGTTGCGAGGCTTATGTCAAAAAGCTCGCCTCTGGGAAACTAGAGAGCAGATCTGAGAAATGCATCTTTGTCGGTTACCCTAAGGAAACTAAGCGTTATTATTTCTACGATCCCAAAGAGAACAAAGTATTTGTTGCTCGGACGGCAATTTTTCTTGAGAAGGAATTTCTTCTGCAAGAAGCCAGTGGGAGAGAAATAAAGCTGGATGAGAATCCAGAGGAAGGACAAAGTAGTCAAGCACAGTTGGATGAGCCTGAGTCAGTAGAACAGGTTATTGAACAACCTGAGGCTCAGATATCACGGGAACCGCGAAGATCGGGAAGGATCCGTCGACAGCCTGAGCGCTATGACGGAGTCTACATCATTGATCATGATGAACCCCTCACTTATGCGGATGCGGTCAGTGGACCGGAGTCAGCTAGATGGCTTGAAGCTATGCGAGCCGAGATGGACTCCATGTCAGATAATCAAGTCTGGGATTTGGTTGATCCGCCTCCGGGAGTAATCCCTATAGGCTGTAAATGGATCTTCAAGAAGAAGATTGACATGGATGGTAACGTAGTTACCTATAAAGGCAGGCTAGTTGCGAAAGGTTTCAAACAAATCTACGGGATAGATTATGATGAAACTTTCTCTCCTGTAGCCATGTTCAAGTCTATTCGGATTATTCTTGCGATAGCAGCATATTACGATTATGAGATCTGGCAAATGGATGTGAAGACTGCTTTCCTTAATGGAAAACTGGATGAGGATGTGTATATGACACAACCTGAAGGTTTCACTAATCCATCAGATCGTCATAAAATATGCAAGTTAAAGAAGTCCATTTATGGACTTAAGCAAGCATCTAGAAGCTGGAATATTCGTTTTGATGAATCAATCTGTGAATTTGGTTTCATCAAGAATGAAGATGACCCGTGTGTATATAAGAGATTTAGTGGGAGCGTGATTACTTTCCTAGTCCTCTACGTCGATGATATCTTAATCATTGGAAACGATATTCCTGAACTGCATGCTGTTAAAGCATGGTTAAGAAAATGTTTCCAGATGAAAGATTTAGGAGAAGCAGCCTATGTCTTAGGTGTGAAGATCTACAGAGATAGATCTAAGAGGCTTCTCGGGCTGTGCCAGAGTACTTACATCGATAAAGTCCTGGAGAGATTCCATTTAGAGAATTCTAAAAGAGGATATCTTCCAGTCAGACATGGTCTGAATCTTTCAAAGAGTCAGTGTCCACAAAACACAGACTGAGAAAGATGAAATGGACAATACGCCTTATGCTTCGGCTATTGGATCCATTATGTATGCGATGTTGTGTACTCGCCCAGACGTCGCTTACGGGTTAAGCGTGACCAGTCGATTCCAAAGTAATCCAGGTCAGGCGCACTGGATTGCGGTCAAGAACATTTTAAAATATCTGCGGAGGACCAAAGATATGTTCTTGATATATGGAGGTCAGGAAGAACTTAGTATTGAAGGATATACTGACGCTTCATTCCAATCTGACCAGGATGATTTCCGATCGCAATCAGGCTATATTTTTAGCTTGAATGGTGGAGCAGTGGTGTGGAAAAGTTTCAAACAGTCTATCGTTGCTGATTCCACAACAGAAGCCGAGTATGTTGCAGCCTCGGAAGCATCTAAGGAGGCAGTATGGATTCGCAAGTTCGTTCAGGAACTTGGTGTTGTTCCTTCGAGTGCAGATCCTTTGGTTATCTTCTGTGATAACACTGGAGCAATCGCACAAGCAAAGGAACCACGGTCGCACCAGAAGTCCAAGCACATACAGAGACGGTTTCACTTGATCCGGGAGATCATTGATCGTGGTGAGATCAAAATCTGCAAGGTTCATACAGATGACAATCTGGCTGACCCGCTTACCAAGCCTCTGGCGCAGCAGAAGCATGAGAAGCACTGTAATAACATGGGTTTGAGATTTCTCAACCATTAGATTAAGTGCAAGTGGGAGATTGTTGGGGTATGCCCTTAAGGCTAATGTTTGAGGCCTTGGGATTCTTTCAGTATCATGTATAAACTCTTATGTTTATAAAGGCAATGGTTGTTATTCAGTTTGTTATATTGTCTGCTGCAATAAGTGTGCTTCTGAATAATGTCTCAATGCTGTTCAGCTTGGCTGACATGCTGTAATGTCCTTAGTCGAGATATCTTGGTGAACATGAGACAGCCTTGATATGATTGAGACTAATATGTGTTCTAATCTTATAGGATGCTTCGAGCATGGAATAAGATGTAGACTCATGGGTACATTGGATGTACTGGACAGACCCTACTAGGATATTCAATTGCTTGTCACAATGTGAATAATCCTTGTTTGCAACAAGTGGCACATGTCCTCTGACTTGAGATCACTTGTGTTTCTAAAATGATGATTGTCATTGTTTTGAGGTAGTTCAATATCATTTGAAACATAATGGTTATAGACTATCTTGGATAATGATCATGAGTCAGGTTAGGACACTAGTGATAGATATAGGATTGCCGTCTCCTTGTTTGGAGTGTGATGTTCTAAAGGGGCCCCCCTGGATGAGGTGATTGAGAAAGTGTATGGCCATACCCAGGTGACTATGTTCATCTGATCTAATCATGCTCATCATATTGGAGTTACAGGCTTGACACGCTTGTCCAATAAGAACATCCAGTGGCAAAGGAAACATGTATGCCTAGTGAAGTGGATTCACACTTGTGCTGTGGTTTGGGTGTAGTCTTGGAAGACTCTTTCCTTTATATCGGGAGATAGTGATGTGTTGCTAGATACCCCTCACTGATCGTGATAACGTAAGTTATCGTTACCGACATTTAAAGGAACCCTCAGGGTCGCACAATTTGATGATATGGCTTACTTAAGTCAGATCGTGTGGACTGAATTGTTTTGGTTCAGTTTAAGGGAGTTTAAACTCTGATTGTAAGTGAGATCTGGTCTGATCATGTTTGATTGATTAGGGCTTGAGATCGGTAAGCTTCGATCGAGAGTATTGATACTAGATCGGTGAGATCAAAAGCATCAAGAGATCAACGGTTAGATCTTGAACCATTGGTTCAATGAGATCTAGGCCAAGGCTTGGGCTGGTTTGATTTGGTCTTTGAACCAAATGCATTTAAACCGAATTGATTTGAACCGGTTCACTTATGTGAACGTATGGTTCAAAGGCAAGAGGAGTTTTCGATGGTTTAAGAGGAGGTTTTAAGTGAACTTAAAACTTGCTATTTTGGGAAGGCGTTTTGCTAGAGGAAAACGCTCCCACGTTCGAACGCCTCTCTAGCCTCTTCCTCTCTCGTCTTGGGTGCTCTTCACGCCAAGAGGTGAATTCGGCCAGCAAGGTCCTCTCTCTCAATCTCCTTCACGCGACAAGGGGCACTTGGAGATCCTTGCTAGCACAAGGAGCGACAAGAAGAAAGCTACTTCTCATCTTGTGTGCGCATCTTGTGGAGGAGACCCCTTTCGATCTCTTCTTCCAAGACGCCATTCGAACTAATAGCTATGGTATGAATCCTTTTCATCTATATAAGATGTTGATGTTGATCATATGGCATGCAAAAGATCTTTAGGAAACCCTTACTTCCTTGCGAAAATCTTATATGCGCCTCCCATAGGGTTTCGGCCCCCTTTGGTTTAGGGGTTCTTCAGAAATCTCACCCCATTGGCGCCTAGGGGCAGGGCATAATGGGGTGAGGGAGGCGCCTTTGCTTCATTATGGAAGTAAAGGACGCCTAGCCCTTCTTCCTTGGATGGAATACTTGCCTCTAAGGTAAGTCTTGGGGCTGATATGGCTTGAGAACTTTTATGGGAAGTTCCTAGGCGCATATGGACATAGGGAAGAGGTATATGGTAATGTCTTGGAGACTTACCTTACCTCAAACCCTAGTTTCTCCCAAAACCCTTACCCTAGCCGAAACTCCTCATGCATGTTGCGCCTAGCCACTTAGCCTTTGATGGTAAGAATGCATTTGAGGCATGTCTTGGGCTGATATAGTGTTTATACTTTTATGGATAGGTTGAATGAGGTTTATGGTAAAGTCTTGGAGACTTTCCTTACTTCAAGACACCTCATCCTAGCCATACACTTGGCATGATCCTAGCCCTTGCTCAAACTGCCTCTAGTCCTATTTATAGGACCCATTGTCTCCCTCTCTAGATGATGAATTCTTCGAGACGTGAACACACATAGAGGGGCGAAAGCAAGGGCAAAGGGCGACAACATCAAAGCTTGGCGCAAACTTCTTCCTTGGAGCCGCAATTTCTTCCTCTCCCTCTCTTCTTGGCGCAAGGACTCTTAGTGCTTGGTGGCATCTCCTTGCCACAACCTCTCTCCCTTCCTTGGCCATAGGCGCACCTTGCTTGAAGGTGGCGCAAATAAAGAAGAAGAAAGGAAGCAACTTGGCGGCATCATCTTCCTCCTCATCTCCTCTTGGCGTTTTCATCTTGGAGGTGGCGCAAGAGAAATAAAGATACTCTAAGGCTCGATTCTCTTCCCGAGGCTAGCACCAAGCGTGGAAGGGAGCAACGATCAAGGAGTCGACGCGTGGATACTTGTAGAGGGCGAACACTTGGGCGCCTTCAACATGCCTTCGACGTCTAGACAAGCAAAAGAGGTACATCTCTAACACATCCTTCTGTCTTCTCTCTCGCATGGATCCTTGGGAAAGGAATGTGTTTCGGGTGTAATGCTTCTTCCGCTGCGTCCTAGGACTGCAAAATTTTAAATTACACCCGGCATTCCCTAACAGTGGTATCAGAGCTACTTGCGAGAAACACAAGGTGTACATTTGCTTGTGTGAAAAATTTTTGGAAAATTTTTCGTTCATCCATGCGCGTTTAACCTAGTAGGCGCTTTCATCCAAACTTCTTTCTTCACTTTTTATGGCCGAAATTTGGATTGTATTTATGATGGATTTAAGACCAAAGGCGCATGTAGTTTTGTCAAGTAGGATGGGCATTGTGTCTTCGGACTGGCCAAGTCTCTTGATCTGACAAAATTGCCAGCCGATAGGGTCCATGAAATCATCATGAAACTTGATCCCAATTTTAGCATAAATTTGATAAAGAGAGTGCTTTGGATGGAGTTGGCGCATAAGGGGATAAAATTTGATTATTACGATTTTTCAAATTTTATATATGCACCACTTGTCTCTTCCATGGGTTGATATGGTCATAGCGAGTGCCCTCCTGTGTTGTGATGTGGAAGCATGTTTCCACCTGTGACGAATGCTTGTAAAATCTTTCTACCACCTGCGTGTGGTTCTCCCCTTCTTGATGTAAAATTTTCATCTTTCCTTAGAATAGATGTAGAATTGTTTACATGAGATAGGTTAAGGTTCATCAAAGACAACAAGGTGTCTTCTTCAACCGATATCAGAGTGGCGCCAGCTTTGGAAGCTTGGTGACGGACTTGCGGCTGAAGGAAGGACACTAGCTTTCGGCTTCTGGCATGGGCTGATTTGCTTCAGGGACTCGCAACCCTTGGATGCACAATAACATGTCACATGGCTCGTGACAAGTTATGTGTATGAAAAGGGCTATGACCATATCGACCAAAATAGCATGCCTGTGATGGTTTATTATTTTGTCAGTAGCATGCCTGTGATGTTTTTCCTTGCTGCCATAACCATAGGAAAACTGCATGCTAGAAAAGAATAAAACAAACATGCAAAAACTCTCAATTCAATATCAAGTCGATAGCCTTCTAACGCGTAGCCCTCATCAAGCTATCGATCGGTGGTGTTGTGAACTGTTTCCCACCCTCGTGGGACACACCCACTTATCTTTAGAAGGTGTGTGGTGACAATGATTTCCCCAGTCCAGTTTTAACCTGGGCGTGCCTTCGCAAGGAAATTTGTTGGCCCTGGGCATAACGGTTAGGACCAGACTTGACTGGTTTTTCATATGTCATTGACATGATGAATTACTAGAGGCAACTGTTAAGAGGATAGGGTTTTGTCTTGTATCCAGCCCTCGCTGGACACAGGGCGCCTAGTCTGTCTTAACTAAGAGGAATTGTGCATGGCACAATTGGCTGGCATGCCTATCTAAGGAAGCATGAGACTCTCTGTGCATCTCAACTCACCCTCGTGAGTCGCGGAGACCTTATGTGAAATTAGGATCCTACTCACCTATTTCCATATTGAGTTAGAGAGTTCTCAACTTGTTTTGGAAGTAGTGGGAGCATAACATTTAATTTAAAGTCCTTGTTAAATGCTTTATCATTGTACTTACTTTACTTATTTGCTTATTGTAGAAGGCATCTCCTGATCTAAGATTGAAACTTTATAAACATAAACTGGATGGGACAAATTGGACAAAATGGTTCAAGATTTTGTCCAAGATACTGGAACAAGAAAATAAGGTGCATCTTCTTGAAAGACCTCCATCCCAGCCCAGTGTATATTTCACTAATGACTGGGAGTGGAATTGTTGGGGTATGCCATTAAGGCTAAATGTTTGAGGCCTTGGGTTATTATCAGTATCATGTACAAACTATGTATATGTTTTATAAAGGCAATTGTTGTTATTCAGATTGTTGCATTACCTGCTGCTATATGTATACTTCTGAGTAATGTCTCAATGATGTTCAGCTTAGCTGATTTTCAGAGTTGTCCTTAGTCGAGATATCTTGGTGAACATGAGACAGACTTGATATGATTGAGACTAATATGTGTTCTAATCTTATAGGATGCTTCGAGCATGGAATAAGATTTAGACACATAGGTGCATTGGATGTACTGGACTGACCCTACTTAGGATATTCAATTGTTGGTCACAATATGAATAAATCTTTATAAGCGAGCAAGTGGCATATTCCCTCTGACTTGAGATCACTTGTGTTTCTAAGTGATGATTGACATTGTCTTGAGGTAGTTCAATATCATTTGAAAGATAATGGTTAAGGATTATCTTGGATAGTGGGCATAAGTTATGTTAGGACACTAGCGATAGATAAAGGATTGCCTCTCCTAGTTGGAGTGTGGTGTTCTACTGGGGCCCCCTGGATGAGATGGTTGAGAATGTGTATGGCCATACCCAGATGACTATGTTCATCTGATCTAACCATTCTCATCGTGTTGGAATTATAGGCTAGACACGCTTGTCCAACGAGAACATCCAGTGGCAAAGGGAACATCCAGCGACCCTAAGGGTTTCCTTCATATCGGGAGACAGTGATGTGTTGCTAGATACCTCTCTCTGATCGTGATAACGTAAGTTATCATTACCGACGTTGAAGGAAACCCTTAGGGTCGCACAATTTGATGATATGGCTTACTTATGTCAGATCGTGTGGATTGGAATTATTCTAGTTCAGTTTAAAGCAATTTAAACTCTGATTGAAAGTGAGATCTAGTCTAATCATGTTTGATTGATTAGGGCATATGATCGGTAAGCTTCGATCAGGAGAATTGATGCTTGATCGTAAAGATCAAGAGATTCAATGAGATGTGTGGTTGGATCTTGAGCCATTTGGTTCAATCAGATCAAGACCAGGGCTTGTTCGATTTGGTCCTTGAACCAAATGAAATTGAACCGGTTCACTTAGTGAACGCATGGTTCAAATGAGAGGTTTCGGTTGGTTCATTTAGGGTGAACGCATGGGAGTTAAAGAGGGAGTTAAGAAGGGGGTTACATGTTTGGTTCTTACCAAATATGGTAACCGAATCTTTCCTTCTAGGGCTCTCCCTCTCGGTTTTCAAAACCACTCTCTTCCTCCTCTCGCATTCTTCTTCCTCTTCACGAAAAGAAGGAGTTTAACCAAGCCAAGGGTGCACATCTCCTCTCCTCACTCGATCAAAGACCCCAAGTGTCTTTGCTAGCACAAGGAGCACAAGGGAGAAGCAAAACATCATCTTGTGTGTGATACTTTTGGAGAAGAGGCACTCGCCCCTTTCTTCTTCCAAGCCGCCACTCAAAGCATGGCAATGGTAATGCTCTAACCTATCCTTTCAAGGTTGATCATATGTTTAAGTCATGCGATCTTTGAAACCTAGTATTTCCGACGCCGCTATAAGTTTTGAATGCGCATGTGACCTAGGTTTCCTCTCAGTGGTATCAGAGCGCTGGTTTTTGGCTTGATATATATGATTGCCATCTTGTGATCCATGTTTGGTTTTATGCTTTGGATAGATCTTCATGATGCGCATGCTTTTGTTGTCATGCGAAAATACATGCCATATGTTAGATGTATTTTGTTTACTTTTAAGCTTGCGCATATGATGTTTTTGTTTGCGCTTTTCATAGAAGTTTTCAATTAAAACTTATCATCATGCGCAACCCTCACTAGATCTATCTAAGCGCCTGCTTCAAATACTTAGACGGGTTTACAATGTTGAAGTCGTTAGTCAAGTCTGGACCCAACAGCCTAATCAGACTATCTGACAACCTGGATGGGGCGGCCGGATAGCACCTGTGCGCAAGCTATACAGGTGGCTATAGGCCGACTGCAGAAGGGCATGTAGCGATATCTGATTTGAGGCGCCTGGTGAACGATCATGATTATGGCCCGGGGTCACACCCGCTTGCCAGAGATCATGTGGGACGTTCAGCCCTTAAGGCATGCATAGTTGACCATGAGGTCGACGCAAGTCAGTTATGACTGGGTGCATGCAAGGGCAGTGGGTCTGATTTGGTCTAAGGAGTGGATACCTGTAAATGGACCGTTGTAAGGTAGTAGGGCACATAAGGAAATAAAATTGATGCCATGAGGTTTTATAAAATTTTAGTTCTGTTTTGGATCACATGTATGCATGTTTAACATGTTGATTTGGTGTTTATTTAATCTTATGTGGGCTGCCCTTATTTTGTATGCTGTGCTGGGGCCTGCGTGCCTGGAATTAAATATAAATTTTGATGTGATCTGCGAATCACACTTTGATTTATGAAAATGTATAATTGACCTGCGTGTCAAACCATGTCTAGATAGTTTCAAATATGTAATTTGAGTAGACATGAGCACACAGCACAAATGGCAGATGCGCATGCAGCAATTGGCTTCACTAGATGGGTGGTCTAGAGGTCGACTCTAGAACAGCCGCATACTGCCTGGTGGGCACATTTGAGCTGCAGAGGGCGATTGGGCTCGAGCTGGGCCAGATGAAGTACAAGAGTCCCATAAAGAGCTCAAGTGAAGACTTTTGTAAAACTAAGGTTTTACTTAGGCTTTTATGGGCGTTTACCACATAAGATGTTTGGTGCTTTCATTTACTGTTTTAAGTAATATTAGCACATGCATGCTTTAAACTTCTGCTATCACTATAGAATTTGTATGATAGTAAGAAGATAAAAAGGACCGTTAAAATCCAACGTGAATATCAAGCTCGATTGCCTTCTGACGCGAAACCTCACTGTTCTGACTATCGTTGGGGCTGTGTTGTACCCACTCAGTGGGCACGCCCAGCTATCTTCAGACGGTGCGCGATTACACCTACATGCTACAGAGAAGGGATTTATCGCTTCTCGTTGCTCAGCATAGCACGTGGTGGTCCAGGGAGTAGGTCAGGTCAGCTTGACCATATATATGCTACATATTGAGCATATGATAGCTAGATGGAGGCAGCCATCTGAGGAATCAGAGACTGTGTTGTACCAACTCAGTTGGCACAGTCTTCTGGATTGCCTAGATGAAGGGGAATCGCACGGGTTGGCGATTGGCATGGATAGCCTACCGGTGATTAGTGCTTGAACTCTCTGTGTATCTTATCTCGCCTGAGCGGGACGCGGAGATCAAGTATGAAAACTGGATCCCATCTCACTAAAAGAGTTTCACTCTTTCGGGCTGTTTTATTGGATTTTCAGTCAGATAAAATAGTGAGAAAAGAATCATTCTTAAGTCCTGGATTGATTCTAACATGCATACTGACCTTGTTGTTCTTGCTATGTTGTAGATTCCTGCAGCAACGAACACCACAGGGCTCAATTTGCGATCCATATTGGAAAGAGAGAAGTTTGCTGGGCCAAACTTCTCAGACTGGTACAGACAGCTTAAGATTGTTCTCAAAGCTGAGAGGAAGCTGTATGTCCTTGAGACGGCAATACCGGCTCAACCCGCTGCGAACGCCGCAAGGGTGGTTCAAGATGCTTATGAAAAGCACGTCAGTGATAGTACTGATGTCGCTTGCCTTATGCTTGCGTCAATGACGCCTGAGCTCCAGCGTCAGCATGAGGATTTGTCAGCTATTGATATTATAGCAAATCTCAAAATGCTGTATGCTGCACAGGCAAGGACAGAACGCTATAACTTGACAAAACTTTTCTTTCATAGCAAACTGACTGAAGGGAGTCCAGTGGGAGCTCACGTACTCAAGATGATTGGGTACAAAGAGGCTCTAGAGAAACTGGGACATACCATCAATCAAGAACTTGTTGTAGACATTATTTTGCAGTCTCTCCCGGCTTCTTTCGATCCGTTCATCATTAATTTTAATATGAACAAAATCGACTGTACTCCGGCAGAGTTACTGAACATGCTCTGCACCACATAGCAGACTCTTGAGAAAGGAAAGCCTTCATCCTCTGTCTTAATGGTTCCTTCAAGGAATAAGAAGAAGGGGAAGAAGGGAAAAACCCCTATCAAGAGCTATAACAAGGCTTTGAAACAAAAGGTGAAGCGGTCAAAGGACAACAGATGTTTCCATTGTGGCCAGCTGGGTCACTGGAAGAAGGACTATAGAGCGCTCCAAGGAGAGAAGAAGGGAAGCAAGCCTTTCACTTCTGGCTCAGGTATTTACGTGACTGAAGTCATGGTTGCTTCTTCTATTTCATGGGTGTTGGACACTGCATGTGGAGTTCACATTTGTTCAAATGTGCAGGAACTCAAGAGAAGAAGACAGGTGGGATAGCATGAGGTGGACCTACGAGTTGGAAACGGGGCACGGGTTGCTGCTGTTGCTGTAGGAGAATATAACATCTCTTTACCATCTGGACTTGTATTAGAACTTGACAATTGTTATTTTGTACCAAGCATAACTAAGAATATTATCTCTATTCCTGCTCTTGTCAGGAAAGGCTTTTCTTTTGAATGCAAAACTTCACAGTGTTGTATTTCATATGATAATATTGTTTATGCAACTGGGTCGATTAACAATGGGTTATACATGTTGGACATGGAATGTTCTGTACAACAAATTGATAACAAAAGGGCCAAGTATGCAGATGATAGCACCTTGCTATGGCATAGTCGTTTAGGCCATATTAACAAGAAGCGCATTAAGCGGTTGCATGATCATGGACTGCTGGGATCATTCTCCTATGAGGAGCTTGATACATGCAAAGCTTGTTTAATGGGTAAAATGATGAAGAATCCTTTTACTAATAAAGGTGAAAGGGCTTCAGGTTTACTTGACCTTATTCACAGTGATGTGTGTGGGCCGTTTAGTAAACATGCCAGAGGTGGCTATTCATACTTCATTACTTTTACTGATGATTTCAGTAGGTATGGTTATGTCTATCTAATGAGACATAAGAGTGAATCTTTTGACAAGTTCAAAGAGTTCAAAAATGAAGTACATAATCAGTTAAGCCTAAATATCAAGGCACTTCGTTCAGATCGAGGAGGAGAATACTTGAGTCGTGAGTTTACTGACTATCTGAAGGAGTGTGGGATTATCTCACAGCTCACTCCGCCAGGAACACCGCAATGGAATGGTGTGTCCGAGAGGAGAAATAGAACCTTATTGGATATGGTTTGTTCTATGATGAGTCAGACTACTCTACCTTACTCCTTTTGGGGATTTGCACTGGAAACAACTGCAAAGGTGCTAAACCGAGTGCCATCCAAGGCCGTTTCAAAGACACCATATGAGTTATGGTATGGGAAACAGCCGAGTTTGACATTTATCAAAATCTGGGGTTGCGAGGCTTATGTCAAAAAGCTCGCCTCTGGGAAACTGGAAAGCAGATCTGATAAATGTATATTTGTCGGTTACCCTAAAGAAACTAAGGGTTATTATTTCTATGATCCCAAAGAGAACAAAGTATTTGTAGCTCGAACGGCTATTTTTCTTGAGAAGGAATTTCTTCTGCAAGAGGCCAGTGGAAGAGAAATAAAGCTGGATGAAATTCCAGAAGAGGGACAAAGTATTCAAGCTCAGTTGGATGAGCCTGAGCCAATAGATCAGGTTAATGTTCAACCTGAGGCTCAGATATCACGGGAACCGCGTAGATCGGGAAGGATTCGTCGTCAGCCTGAGCGCTATGACGGAGTCTACATCATTAATGATGAACCCCTCACTTATGCGGATGCGATCAGTGGACCAGAATCAGCAAGATGGCTTGAAGATATGCGAGCCGAGATGGACTCCATGTCAGAAAACCAAGTCTGGGATTTGGTTGATCTGCCTCCGGGAGTAATCCCTATAGGCTGTAAATGGATCTTCAAAAAGAAGAAAGACATGGACGGTAACGTGGTTACCTATAAGGGCAGGCTAGTTGCGAAAGGTTTTAAACAAATCTACGGGATAGATTATGATGAAACTTTCTCTCCTGTAGCCATGTTCAAGTCCATTCGAATCATTCTCGCGATAGCAGCATATTATGATTATGAGATCTGGCAAATGGATATAAAGACCGCTTTCCTTAATGGAAAACTGGAAGAGGATGTGTATATGACACAGCCTGAAGGTTTCATCAATCCATCAGAACGTCATAAAATATGCAAATTAAAGAAGTCCATTTATGGACTAAAACAAGCATCGAGAAGCTGGAATATTCGTTTTGATGAATCAGTTTGTGAATTTGGTTTCATCAAAAATGAAGATGACCCGTGTGTATATAAAAGGTTTAGTGGGAGCGTGATTACTTTCCTAGTCCTCTACGTCGATGATATTTTAATCATTGGAAACGTTATTCCTGAACTGCATGCAGTCAAGGCATGGTTAAGAAAATGTTTCCAGATGAAAGATTTGGGAGAAGCAACTTGGCGGCATCATCTTCCTCCTCATCTCCTCTTGGCGTTTTCATCTTGGAGGTGGCGCAAGAGAAATAAAGATACTCTAAGGCTCGATTCTCTTCCCGAGGCTAGCACCAAGCGTGGAAGGGAGCAACGATCAAGGAGTCGACGCGTGGATACTTGTAGAGGGCGAACACTTGGGCGCCTTCAACATGCCTTCGACGTCTAGACAAGCAAAAGAGGTACATCTCTAACACATCCTTCTGTCTTCTCTCTCACATGGATCCTTGGGAAAGGAATGTGTTTCGGGTGTAATGCTTCTTCCGCTGTGTCCTAGGACTGCAAAATTTTAAATTACACCCGGCATTCCCTAACAGTGGTATCAGAGCTACTTGCGAGAAACACAAGGTGTACATTTGCTTGTGTGAAAAATTTTTGGAAAATTTTTCGTTCATCCATGCACGTTTAACCTAGAAGGCGCTTTCATCCAAACTTCTTTCTTCACTTTTTATGGCCGAAATTTGGATTGTATTTATGATGGATTTAAGACCAAAGGCGCATGTAGTTTTGTCAAGTAGGACGGGCATTGTGTCTTCGGATTGGCCAGGTCTCTTGATCTGATAAAATTGCCAGCCGATAGGGTCCATGAAATCATCATGAAACTTGATCCCAATTTTAGCATAAATTTGATAAAGAGAGTGCTTTGGATGGAGTTGGCGCATAAGGGGATAAAATTTGATTATTACGGTTTTTCAAATTTTATATATGCGCCACTTGTCTCTTCCATGGGTTGATATGGTCATAGCGAGTGCCCTCCTGTGTTGTGATGTGGAAGCATGTTTCCACCTGTGACGAATGCTTGTAAAATCTTTCTACCACCTGCGTGTGGTTCTCCCCTTCTTGATGTAAAATTTTCATCTTTCCTTAGAATAGATGTAGAATTGTTTACATGAGATAGGTTAAGGTTCATCAAAGACAACAAGGTGTCTTCTTCAACCGATATCAGAGTGGCGCCAGCTTTGGAAGCTTGGTGACGGACTTGCGGCTGAAGGAAGGACACTAGCTTTCGGCTTCTGGCATGGGCTGATTTACTTCAGGGACTCACAACCCTTGGATGCACAATAACATGTCACATGGCTCGTGACAAGTTATGTGTATGAAAAGGGCTATGACCATATCGACCAAAATAGCATGTCTGTGATGATTTATTATTTTGTCCATAGCATGCCTGTGATGTTTTTCCTTGCTGCCATAACCATAGGAAAACTGCATGCTAGAAAAGAATAAAACAAACATGCAAAAACTCTCAATTCAATATCAAGTCGATAGCCTTCTAACGCGTAGCCCTCATCAAGCTATCGATCGGTGGTGTTGTGAACTGTTTCCCACCCTCGTGGGACACACCCACTTATCTTTAGAAGGTGTGTGGTGACAATGATTTCCCCAGTCCAGTTTTAACCTGGGCGTGCCTTCGCAAGGAAATTTGTTGGCCTTGGGCATAACGGTTAGGACCAGACTTGACTGGTTTTTCATATGTCATTGACATGATGAATTACTAGAGGCAACTGTTAAGAGGATAGGGTTTTGTCTTGTATCCAGCCCTCGCTGGACACAGGGCGCCTAGTCTGTCTTAACTAAGAGGAATTGTGCATGGCACAATTGGCTGGCATGCCTACCTAAGGAAGCATGAGACTCTCTGTGCATCTCAACTCACCCTCGTGAGTCGCGGAGACCTTATGTGAAATTAGGATCCTACTCACCTATTTCCATGTTGAGTTAGAGAGTTCTCAACTTGTTTTGGAAGTAGTGGGAGCATAGCATTTAATTTAAAGTCCTTGTTAAATGCTTTATCATTGTACTTACTTTACTTATTTGCTTATTGTAGAAGGCATCTCCTGATCTAAGATTGAAACTTTATAAACATAAACTGGATGGGACAAATCGGACAAAATGGTTCAAGATTTTGTCCAAGATACTGGAACAAGAAAATAAGGTGCATCTTCTTGAAAGACCTCCATCCCAGCCCAGTGTATATTTCACTAATGACTGGGAGTGGAATTGTTGGGGTATGCCCTTAAGGCTAAATATTTGAGGCCTTGGGTTATTATCAGTATCATGTACAAACTATGTATATGTTTTATAAAGGCAATTGTTGTTATTCAGATTGTTGCATTACCTGCTGCTATATGTATACTTCTGAGTAATGTCTCAATGATGTTCAGCTTAGCTGATTTTCAGAGTTGTCCTTAGTCGAGATATCTTGGTGAACATGAGACAGCCTTGATATGATTGAGACTAATATGTGTTCTAATCTTATAGGATGCTTCGAGCATGGAATAAGATTTAGACACATAGGTGCATTGGATGTACTGGACTGACCCTACTTAGGATATTCAATTGTTTGTCACAATATGAATAAATCTTTATAAGCGAGCAAGTGGCATATTCCCTCTGACTTGAGATCACTTGTGTTTCTAAGTGATGATTGACATTGTCTTGAGGTAGTTCAATATCATTTGAAAGATAATGGTTAAGGATTATCTTGGATAGTGGGCATAAGTCATGTTAGGACACTAGCGATAGATAAAGGATTGCCTCTCCTAGTTGGAGTGTGGTGTTCTACTGGGGCCGCCTGGATGAGATGGTTGA
This sequence comes from Costus lasius, assembly GCA_027563935.2. Classification (NCBI taxonomy): domain Eukaryota; kingdom Viridiplantae; phylum Streptophyta; class Magnoliopsida; order Zingiberales; family Costaceae; genus Costus; species Costus lasius. The sequence goes on along the minus strand of CM050454.1, from coordinate 53,487,782 downwards.
GAATGTGTATGGCCATACCCAGATGACTATGTTCATCTGATCTAACCATTCTCATCGTGTTGGAATTACAGGCTAGACACGCTTGTCCAACGAGAACATCCAGTGGCAAAGGGAACATGTATGCTGGGTGAATTGGATTCACACTTGTGCTATGTTTTGGGAGTAGTCTTGGAAGACTCTTTCCTTCATATCGGGAGACAGTGATGTATTGCTAGATACCCCTCTCTGATCGTGATAACATAAGTTATCGTTACCGACGTTGAAGGAAACCCTTAGGGTCGCACAATTTGATGATATGGCTTACTTATGTCAGATCGTGTGGATTGGAATTATTCTAGTTCAGTTTAAAGCAATTTAAACTCTGATTGGAAGTGAGATCTAGTCTAATCATGTTTGATTGATTAGGGCATATGATCGGTAAGCTTCGATCGGGAGAATTGATGCTTGATCGTAAAGATCAAGAGATTCAATGAGATGTGTGGTTGGATCTTGAGCCATTTGGTTCAATCAGATTAAGACCAGGGCTTGTTCGATTTAGTCCTTGAACCAAATGAAATTGAACCGGTTCACTTGGTGAACGCATGGTTCAAATGAGAGGTTTCGGTTGGTTCACTTAGGGTGAACGCATGGGAGTTAAAGAGGGAGTTAAGAAGGGGGTTACATGTTTGGTTCTTACCAAATATGGTAACCGAATCTTTCCTTCTAGGGCTCTCCCTCTCGGTTTTCAAAACCGCTCTCTTCCTCCTCTCGCATTCTTCTTCCTCTTCACGAAAAGAAGGAGTTTAACCAAGCCAAGGGTGCACATCTCATCTCCTCACTCGATCAAAGACCCCTAGTGTCTTTGCTAGCACAAGGAGCACAAGGGAGAAGCAAAACATCATCTTGTGTGTGATACTTTTGGAGAAGAGGCACTCGCCCCTTTCTTCTTCCAAGCCACCACTCAAAGCATGGCAATGGTAATGCTCTAACCTATCCTTTCAAGGTTGATCATATGTTTAAGTCATGCGATCTTTGAAACCTAGTATTTCCGCCGCCGCTATAAGTTTTGAATGCGCATGTGACCTAGGTTTCCTCTCAGGAATGTCTATCTTAAACATTGTGAAGATAACGAACAGTACACTGCTCTTGTCTTAGAGTGCATGACCCTAGAGGTCAAGGTTGAATGTGATGAGATGGGGATCTATGATCTAATCATACATCTCAAAGGTCTCTTCACACCATGCTCTATAGACAATGATCAGGAGAGTTCTGTTGGATCTTCAGAATGTGTGCCTGAATCTGAGAAAGACCATGGTTCTGTATCTTCGAAGCTAATACTTCGGAAGACTGGGAATGCATGGGTATTTCGAAGAGGATTGATGGCCAAGAAGAGCATGGCAAAGAGGAAGGGATGTAATCCATCCGCTTCAGGTATTGTGTTACCGAGGTCTTTTGTCTACTTCTTATTCATGGGTACTGGGTACCGTATGTGAGGCTCACATATGTTTTACATGTGCAGGAGCTCAAAAGAAGTAGGACGAAGAGGCTTGATGGGATCGACTCTCGGGTCAGGGACGGAGCATTGGATGCTGCTGTTGATATCATCTCACTGCCTTAAAGACTTTATATAGAACTTTGCTATTATTGTATCAGCTTATGTATTAGAACATCATTCCTTTTTGGAAAGGACTTCAGTTTGAAATAATAAATAATATTTTTCTTTAATCTGAGATGTTCTATTGAAGTGATACAATTGACAATAGTTTATGGTTCTATATGTAACACAAGATCAGATCTAATGATTCAATAAAATTCCTCTTATAGCATTGTCTCTTGAACCATAGAACAATGGTCACATCCAAAAGTCCATGGACTATTGGGATCATTATCCTTTCAGGATTATGATACATGTGAGCCTAGTTCAAAGGAACAATATGACAGATGCTGCCTTCATCGTAAAGGATGGAAGGACTATTGGCTTGTTGGATCTAATACACAAAATGTAAGTAGACCCATGTAAATAAGCTCTAAGAGGAGTTGTATATACTTCATTTAGGTGTGGGTATACCTTACGCAACCCAAGAACTTTGGAAAAATCCAAGAAGTTCACAAATGAAGTATTGAGTCAAATTGAAGGATCTATTAAAGCACCTTGATTGGATCAAGATAATTAGTGGAGAATTTGATGACTGTCCTAAGAAGTGTGGAGTGACCTCATAGCTTTCTTAGTACACCACTGTGTGGTAAATTTCAAAGAAAGAAAAAGGAACACATTGGATGTGGTTCCATCTTTGAATAGTCATGCAAATATACTACTATGATGCCATGCAAACAGATGTACTACTGCTCCATAAGAAAATGTCTAAGTTAACTTTTGAGTTGAGAACTGCAAATATCCCATTTCTTTAATGGAATTGGGAATGTAATGTATAGTGATTCAAAAGTATGTATTTGTGGTGCACTATAGAGTGCTAATTCTATCCCATGGAGAACAAAACATTTGTTGCTCAAAATGCTGTCTCTCTTGAGAAAGTATTTCTTTTGAAAGAAGCTAGTGGGAGTAGATTTGATTTGGACAAGGTCCAGAATCAACCACAATATAATTAGACACACATGGAGAGCAAAATCTCACATACAGGTTGAAAGTCAACCTGAGGTTCAAGTAACACAGGAATAACATAAGTCTGGATCGATTCGATATGCTGGGCATGATGAATTTTTCATCAAGCATGAACCTAAGACTTATGAGGAAATGGAAGCGATCGGTGGACTAGATTCCAAGAAATGGCTAAGGGACATGAGAACCATAATGGACTCCATGTCTGCTAATCAAGTCTGGGACTTGGATGAGCTGCCAAAAGGGGTAATTCCCACAGGCTATAATAAATCTTCTAGGAAGATAGACATGGAAGGTAACATTGTTACCTTAAAAGACAAGCTAGTGAACAATAATTTCAGGCAAATCCACTGGGTGGATAATGATGAAATTTTCACCAATAGCTGAGCTTTAAGTCCATTAGGGATCTGCTTGTTATAATTGCATGATCAATTATGGCATCTTGTTATGATAACTGCTTTTCTTGCATGGACATCTGAAAAGATATCTATAAGGAAATAGCCATAAGGTTTTCATATCAAGGCCATATAGATATGCATGATGTTATGCAAGCATGTTTGAAATAGCCTGTGTTTACAAGAAGATCAGTGGGAGCACCTTAATAGTATTTCTTGTCTAGATGATTGATGATATTCTCCTCACATGGAATGACATCTCAGCTCTTCACATGGTGAAGAAAAGGTTTGATATGTATTTCGAGAAGAATGATCTAGGGAATGATGCCTGCATCCTAGGCATGAGGATCTATAGATAGAGATCCAAGAAAGTCATTGCCCTTTAGTCAATCTATGTTCATCCAAGAGTTTCTGGAGAGGTTTATATTGGATGATTCCAAATATTGATACCTTCCAGGAAGATATGGTCTGAGTCTCTCAAAGATGTTGTGTCCTGTGGCACAGCTGGAGAGTAATAACATGGGTCTAAAATCCTGATATTTGGTGTGTAGGATGGATCATGTTTTGAATAATATACTCAAGACCATTTGTGGCAAATGCTTGGAGCATAGCCAGCAAGTTTCAATCAGATTTTAGTGTTTAACATTAGATAGCTGTGAAAGCGATCCTTATACTTGGGAAGTATAAAGGATTAGAGTCTAGTCTATGATAGACAGGAAAGAATTTTGTGTATAAGGGTACACTGACACTTCGTTCCAGTCTAGTGACTATTGATCACAGCCAGGAGTTGCCCTTTGCCTTATTATGGTGTTGTGTGCTGAAAAAGCATTATGCAAACCAAAGTGGCAAGATTCTACAAATAAGGCTGAGTACATTGCAGCTCCTTGTGGCAGCCAAGGAGGCAGCTTCATTCATTTGAACTTGATCTAGTTCATAGTGCTTAATGGTCTAGTATAGTCCTTACTGGGACCATAGCATAGGAGAAGGAACTTAATGCTCAAGTATGTACTGCAGCATATCATCTGATCTTAGAGATCATGGATAAGGATGATGATCAAATTTGATAAAATAAACACAGATAGCAATCTGGAAAAACCCACTGACCTAGCCTCTGGCGCAGCGGAAGCTAAATGGGTCATAGTAGAGACATTAGAACTGACCAAACATCAGTTGCCCTTGGTCTTAGTGCAAGTGGGAGATTGTTGGTGTATATGCCCTAAAGACCAATGTATAGACATGGTCAGGCATTGGTTGAATGTACTTTGATAGAACTATTACTCTTTATATAGGCATGGTCATTATTATGCAGACTTCTCTACCTGCGTTGATGTATTGAGTTGCATAAATAATGTCCCAGGAGTTTGGATTGGATCCATTCTCACAAGCTATCCCCAGACAAGGTACCTTAGCAGATATGGGACAGCTTTGGTACATGTGAGACTGGTGTATGGGCTGGTTAGGTGCGGGGCACAGTAACGCAGACATACAGGTGCATTGGATGCACTGGAGTGATCCACTGTGAGGATTGACTTGTCTAGTCAACAAGTCAATCTCACATGCAAGAGGTTTGCATTGATCCTTAGACTTGAGGTATTCATGTCTAGATTTGATGATGGGTATGCTTTAATACAGTCTTACGTCTCTCCGTAACTGGGAGATCAAAACGACTGTCATTGGGCATGTCATAAGTCATGTAGAGACATGAATGACCAATAGTAGGATTTGCCCCTTCCTTATTGGAAGCATGATATCCACTCGGGGCGCCCCACCTTATTGGTGCATGACAGGAGAGTGTGGCCACACTTGTTGAGTCATGACCAATGCATTGGATAATAAACTTGAGACTAATCCAATGGCAGGATATCAGCTTAGGCAAAAGGATCTGTAATGCAATAGGAATCCTCGTTGTTTGTTAGGAGTTGTTGCCATAATGACTTAAGTCCTATGACATGGGTAGTAGTGATGTGTTGCTAGATACCCCTCACTACTTATGATGTTTACATCATTGCCATCGTCATATGGATCCTACGGGGTCACACGCAATAGACTCTTGACGTTGCTTTAATCAGAAGCCTTAGGATCAAGTTATTGGATAACTTGGATCAATTTGGAAGATTTCATTAGCGCTAATGGGCCTGATGAGTTGGAAGAAAGTTATTGGAGCCAAACTTCATTTTTGGCAGGTTGACCCGAAATTGACCTAGATTGGTCACATTTGGATTGGGGTTGCATTGGATTAGATCCAATGGCTTAATCAACCCATGCCATGAAGTTTGGGCTAGCTCATTATCCAATGAGGCCCAATAATTAGTTGTCATGAAGAGGAATTGGCTTAAAAGGGTATAATGGGGAGAAATCTCACCCCATTGGCGCCTAGGGGCAGGGCATAATGGGGTGAGGGAGGCGCCTTTGCTTCATTATGGAAGTAAAGGGCGCCTAGCCCTTCTTCCTTGGATGGAATACTTGCCTCTAAGGTAAGTCTTGGGGCTGATATGGCTTGAGAACTTTTATGGGAAGTTCCTAGGCGCATATGGACATAGGGAAGAGGTATATGGTAATGTCTTGGAGACTTACCTTACCTCAAACCCTAGTTTCTCCCAAAACCCTTACCCTAGCCGAAACTCCTCATGCATGTTGCGCCTAGCCACTTAGCCTTTGATGGTAAGAATGCATTTGAGGCATGTCTTGGGCTGATATAGTGTTTAGACTTTTATGGATAGGTTGAATGAGGTTCATGGTAAAGTCTTGGAGACTTTCCTTACTTCAAGACACCTCATCCTAGCCATACACTTGGCATGATCCTAGCCCTTGCTCAAACCGCCTCTAGTCCTATTTATAGGACCCAGAGATGAATTCTTCAAGACGTGAACACACATAGAGGGGCGAAAGCAAGGGCAAAGGGCGACAACATCAAAGCTTGGCGCAAACTTCTTCCTTGGAACCGCAATTTCTTCCTCTCCCTCTCTTCTTGGCGCAAGGACTCTTAGTTCTTGGTGGCATCTCCTTGCCACAAGCTCTCTCCCTTCCTTGGCCATAGGTGCACCTTGCTTAAAGGTGGCGCAAATAAAGAAGAAGAAAGGAAGCAACTTGGCGGCATCATCTTCCTCCTCATCTCCTCTTGGCGTTTTCATCTTGGAGGTGGCGCAAGAGAAATAAAGATACTCTAAGGCTCGATTCTCTTCCCGAGGCTAGCACCAAGCATGGAAGGGAGCAACGATCAAGGAGTCGACGCGTGGATACTTGTAGAGGGCGAACACTTGGGCACCTTCAACATGCCTTCGACGTGTAGACAAGCAAAAGAGGTTCATCTCTAACACATCCTTGTGTCTTCTCTCTCGCATGGATCCTTAGGAAAGGAATGTGTTTCGGGTGTAATGCTTCTTCCGCTGCGTCCTGGGACTGCAAAATTTTAAATTACACCCGGCATTCCCTAACAAGGGGTTGGATTCATTCATGAAATTTGAATTTTGAATTTTGAATTTGAATTTTGAATTTGAATTTCGAATTCGAATTTTAAATTTGAATTTGAATCCTATTTGAATTTGTTTCCTTGATTGGAAACATGCTTAGACGTGTGGGCTTATGGCGTGCATGGCTTGGTTAATTCAAGCATGATTCGGCCAAGTCCTAATTTAACTCAAATTTGGATTCATGGTGGGCTAATTCGAATGTATGGCTGAAATTGAATGGCTAATTCCTTGGAGGAATTGGAGCCATAAATTTGAAAGGAAGACTGGAAGGTGGTTTAGGTTGCTTGGCTATAAAAGGAGGGCATGCGTCCCTCTCTTGAAATGAATCCTCATAAGTCGAGAGCAAGAGAGAACTACCACTTGGAGTGGCGCAAGCTCTCAAGCCCTAGCCGCCATCTTCCTTGAAGAATTGCCATCCTTCTTCACCCTTTGGCCGAGAGCTTCCTTGGAGGAAACCTCTTGACGCGAAGATCCTCCATCTTCTTCTTTGGCCGAGAGTTTCCTTGGAGGAAACTTGTTGGCGTGAAGAGCAAAGTAGGAAGAAGTAGAAGGAGTTGCGCATCCATCCTTCACCTCCTCATCTTGGCCGAGAGTGTCCTTGGAGGAGACTTGTTAGCGTGAAGATCAAAGGAGGAAGAGGAAGGAGTGCCACCATCTCTTATCTTCCTTTTTCCTTGGCCGAGAGTTTCCTTGGAGGAAACTTGTTGGCGTGAAGAGCAAAGGAGGAAGAAGTAGAAGGAGTTGCACATCCATCCTTCACCTCCTCATCTTGGCCGAGAGTCTCCTTGGAGGAGACTTGTTAGCGTGAAGATCAAAGGAGGAAGAGGAAGGAGTGCCATCATCTCTTATCTTCCTTTTTCCTTGGCCGAAAGTTTCCTTGGAGGAAACTTGTAGGCGTGAAGAAAAAAAGGAAGGAGAGGAAGGAAATTCCAAGAAGTGATCTTCTCTTCCCGAGGCTAGCACCGAGCGTGGAAGGGAGCAACGTTGAGACGGTCGATGCGTGGATACTTGTAGAGGGCGAACACTTGGGCGCCTTCAACATGGCTTCAACGACTTTGCAAGCAAAGGAGGTACATCTCTAACACATCCTTGTGTCTTCTCTCTCGCATAGATCCTGGGAAGGGAATATGTTTCGGGTATAATGCTCTTTCTGTTGCGTCCTGGGACTACAAAATTTTAAAATTATACCCGGTATTTCCCAACATGGTTCAGTTGGTGCGTACCTTTGGCATTGTCGATTAGCCCATATAAACAAGAATCGCATTCAACAACTCCATGCAAATGGATTGTTAGATTCAACCCCCTTGGAGGAGTTTGATACTTGCGAGCCATGTTTATTAGGGAAGATGACAAAAGTGCCCTTCAACAAGATCGGTGAGAGGGCAGGTGGTTTGTTGGATATCATACTGATGTGGGACCGAGGCAGGACCTTCGGAGGTCCGCCCGGTTTCGAAAGAAGCCCTCTAGGTATGGCTATCCTAGCCACTGGACATGGCTTCCTTAGGACCCCATTTTGCTTATTTTGTCTTAGATTAGGGCGCATCATGTGGTAGGTTAGATCCACCCTCAAATTACACCATGTAGTTACATTTCTAGGTTTCGCCACTTATGTATGGTAGGTTAGTTCATGCAATTAATGTAATAGATTAGGTTGTTCCAATTTTGAGCTCAAGTCAACCCCAAATAAAGTGAGGAGGCACCTAGAAACATTCAGCCCCATTTGGGGAAGTACCCTCAACTAAGCTACTCAAAGATCCACCATCCTAGTTGGCAATCATGTGCAGCTCACCCCTTTGTTCCAACTGCCACTTTCCCCTTGAAGAAATGGAGACAAGACCAGTAATTTGTTGGGGTATGCCCTTAAGGCTAATGTTTGAGGCCTTTGGGATTGTAATAAGTATCATGTAATAAACTCTTGTGTTTATAAAGGCATGGTTATTATTCAGGTTGTTACCTTGTCTGCTGTAATAAGTGTACTTCTGAATAATGTCTCAAAGCTGTTCAGCTAGGCTGACAGGCTATATGTCCTTAGTCGAGATATCTTGGTGAACCTGAGACAGCCTTGATATGATTGAGACTAATATGTGTGCTAATCTTATAGGATGCTTCGAGCATGGAATAAGATGTAGACTCATGGGTACATTGGATGTACTGGACAGACCCTACTGGGATATTCCATTGCTTGTCACAATGTGAATGATCCTCGTAAGCAGCAAGTGGCACATGTCCTTTGACTTGAGATCACTTGTGTTTCTAAATGATGATTGTCATTGTTTTGAGGTAGTTCAATATCATTTGAAACATAATGATTGTAGACTATCTTGGATGGTGAGCTTGAGTCAGGTTAGGGCACTTGTGATAGATAAAGGATTGCCGTCTCCTTGTTCCAGGAGTGTGATGTTCTAAAGGGCCCCCCTATATGAGATGATTGAGATAGTGTATGGCCATACCCAGATGACTGTGTTCATCTGATCTAATCATGCTCATCGTATTGGAGTTACAGGCTTGACATGCTTGTCCAATAAGAACATCCAGTGGCAAAGGAAACATGCATGCCTCGTGAGTTTGATTCACACTTGTGCCATGGTTTGGGTGTAGTCTTGGAAGACTCTTTCCTTTATATCGGGAGACAGTGATGTGTTGCTAGATACCCCTCACTGATCGTGATAACGAAAGTTATCGTTACCGACATTTAAAGGAAACCCTTAGGGTCGCACAATTTGGTGATATGGCTTGCTTAAGTCAGATCGTGTGGACTGAATTGTTTCGGTTCAGTTTAAAGGGATTTAATCTCTGATTGTAAGTGAGATCTGGTCTGATCATGTTTGATTGATTAGGGCTTTAGATCGGTAAGCTTCGATCGAGAGAGATGATGCTAGATCGATGCGATCAGAAGCGTCAGATGATGAATGGTCAGATCTTGGACTTTGGGGTCTAATTTGATCTAGACTTAATGCTTGGGCTGATTTGGTTTCGCTATTGAACCAAGGGTATTGAACCGGCTCATGGGTTGAGCGAATGGTTCAAGAGGGAGAAGGAGTTGCGTTTGGTTCATGGAGACATGAACGCATGAACGCATACTCTTAATGGTTGCCATTTTTGGAAAGTTCCAAAATGAAAACGCATATGCGTTCATGGCTTGAAGTCTCCCTAATGTTTTTCGGTTACACCTCTCTCTGGTTTTTGGAAAAATGATTTTTGCTCTCGAGCAAGTGAGGGTGTGGACGAGAAGAGGAGGAACCGGCCAAGCAAAAGAAAGTCTTCATCTCTTCCCTACACTCGATCATTGACATCTTGGCACTTTTGCTAGCACAAGAGGTGCGCAAGTTGGGAGTCTTCATCGCCTTTGTGTGTGAACTTTTGGAGGAGATCAAAGTTGCTCTCTTCTTCCAAGCCGACCTCCAATCTATGGCTATGGTATAGATCTAAACTCATAGCTTCAAGTTGATCATATGGTTGTCATATACGATCTTTTCGAAACCCTCTTTCCGTCATGCTTGCTAGATGCGCATGTTTAGGGTTTCACCCCCTTTCTAAGGGTTTCTTTCAATTGGTATCAGAGCTAGGCTTTCGATATGATCTATATGATTGCTTTGAAGTGTTTGTGATCCATACATGTTGCGCTTACTTGATGCTTTGTTTTCATGATGCATGGTTTACATTGGCTATGTTTGCGCTTGTATCATGGTTACATGAAGTTTGCGCTCCCCCTTGAAGGGGACCCCCTAAAGTTTGCGCTCCCCCTTGAAGGGGACTCCCCTTAGATCTAAGGGTTATCAATATGCTAGATATGAGATATATCTTATGTTCTCAAGTGAAGCATGTTGTTTTGTTTGTTTGCGCATGTTCTAGATGTTTTATAAAACTTACATCTTGCGCGCCTACTTAGATCTAAGGTGACCCTACTATAAATCCTTAGATGGGTTGATGGGGTTGAAAGCATCTTCTAGGTTAGATCCAACTAGTCTGATCAGACCATCTGACAGCCTAGATGGGTTGACCAGATAGCACCTGTGCGCAAGCACGAGGTGGCTATAGGTCGACTGCATCCAGGGCGTGTAGCGAGGTCTGGTTGAGACAACTACTGAACACACATGAGTTAAGCCCGGGGTCACACCCGCTTGCCAAAACTCATGAGGGTGGTTCAGCCCTTGGCGCATGCATGGTTGACCATTAGGTCAACACGGGTCAGTTAGGACTCGGTGCATGCAAGGGCAGAGGATCTGACTAGATGGATGAGTGGATCCCTATCAATGGACCATTGTAAGGTTGTAGAGCACATAAGGAAATTAAAATTGATACCATGGGGTTTTTCAAAATTTAATTTCATGAATGGATCACATGTTGTTATGATACCATATGCTTGTTTATTTAATCTTATGTGGGTTGCCCTAATGTGTGCTGTGCTGGGGCCTGCGTGCCTGGTAAATTACAAGTTAATATTATTGTGATCTGCGAATCACATTTTTTATTAATTTATTGTATAATTGACCTGCGAGTCAAAGCTTGTCTAGATAGATCAAAATGTTTTTGATTAGACAAGAGCATAAAGGCACACATCCTTGAGGGGCATTCACCTGGTGGCGCACCTGAGGTGCTCTTGGCGCTAGGGCCCTGGGTTGGACCAGATGAGATGCAAAAGAGCTCAAGTGAAGACTTAAGTAAAATTAAGGTCTTTCTAGGGTTCATGGGCTTTTACCACATAAGATCATGCTTTCTATTTATTGCTTATATAATTAGAATTGCATGTGTTTATCTTCTGCTATAGCCATAGGATATGCCTGATAGTAAGAAGATAAAAGACCGTTAAAATCCAACGCTAACATATCAAGCTCGTAAGCCTTCTGACGCGAAACCTCACTGTTCTGACTATCGTTGGAGCCGTGTTGAACCCACTCAGTGGGCACGTCCATCTATCTTCAGACGGTGCGGGATTACACCTGCGTGTTACAGAGTAGGGATTTATCCCTTCTCGTTGCTCAGCATAGCACGTGGTGGTCCAGGGAGTAGGTCAGGTCAGCTTGACCATGTAGGCTACATATGTGGCGCATATGGTAGCACATGGAGGCAGCCATCTGAGGGATCAGAGACTGTGTTGTACCAACTCAGTTGGCACAGTCTGCTGGATTGCCCAGATGAAGGGGAATCGCACGGGTTGGCGATTGGCTGGGACAGCCTACCAGAAATTAGTGCTTGTCATCTCTGTGCATCTTATCTCGCCTGAGCGGGACGCGGAGACCAAGTATGAAATCTGGATCCCATCTCACTAAAAGAGTGTTACTCTTTCGGACTGTTTACTGGATTTTTCAGTCAGACAAAATAGTGAGAAAAGAATCTTTCTTAAGTCCTGGATTGATTCTGAACATTGATACTAACCTTGCTGTTCTTGCATTGTTGTAGATAACTGCAGCAACGAACACCATGAGCTTCAATGTGCGATCCCTACTGGAAAGGGAGAAGTTTGCTGGGCCGAACTTCTCTGACTGGTTTGGACACCTTAAGATCGTTCTTAAGGCAGAGAGGAAACTGTATGTCCTCGAGACGGCGATACCGCCGCAGCCCGCTCCGAACGCCGCAAGGGCGGTTCGGGATGCCTATGAAAAGCACGTCAATGATAGCATTGATGTCGCTTGCCTGATGCTTGCGTCTATGACGCCACCGCTACAGCGTCAGCATGAGGATATGTCGGCTATAGAGATTATAGCGAACCTCAAGATGCTGTATGCTGCACAGGCGAGGACAGAACGCTATAATCTGACAAAGCTCTTCTTTCAGAGCAAACTGGCTGAGGGGAGCCCAGTGGGAGCTCACGTGCTCAAGATGATTGGGCACAAGGAGGCTCTGGAGAAACTGGGGCATACCATCAACCAGGAGCTTGCTGTTGATATTATTCTGCAGTCTCTCCCGCCCTCTTTCGATGCGTTCATTATTAACTTTAATATGAACAAAATCGATTGCACGCCGGCAGAGCTGCTGAATATGCTCTTGACAACTGAGGAAACTCTGAAGGGTAAGCCTTCAACCTCTGTCTTAATGGTTCCTTCTAGGAACAAGAAGAAGGGGAAGAAGGGCAAGGCCCCTGTCAAGAATTACAGCAAGGCTCTGAAACAGAAGGTGAAGCGGTCGAAGGATAACAGGTGTTTCCACTGTGGCCAGCTGGGTCACTAGAAAAAGGACTGTAAAGCGCTCCAAGGAGATAAGAGGGGAAGCATCGCTTCTGGCTCAGGTATATATGTGACTGAGGTCATGTTATCTTCTTCTTCTATTTCATGGGTGTTGGACACTGCATGTGGAGTTCACATTTGTTCAAATGTACAGGAACTCAAGAGAAGAAGACAGGTGGGACAGCATGAGGTAGACCTACGAGTTGGAAACGGGGCACAGGTTGCTGCTGTTGCTGTAGGAGACTATTTCATTTCTTTACCATCTGGCATTGTATTGGAATTAAACAATTGTTATTTTGTACCAAGTATCACGAAGAATATTATCTCTATTCCTGCTCTTGTCAGGAAAGGATTTGCCTTTGAATGCAATATTTCAAAGTGTGTTTTATCTCTAGATAATATTGTGTATGGAACTGGTTCAATTAACAATGGGTTATTCATGTTGGACATGGAAAATTCTATACAAAACATTGATAATAAAAAAGCCAAGTATGCTGATGACAGCACCTTGCTATGGCACAGTCGTTTAGGCCATATAAACGAGAAGCGCATTAAGCGGTTGCATGATCATGGACTGCTGGGATCATTCTCCTATAAGGAGATTGATACATGCAAAGCTTGTTTAATGGGTAAAATGACGAAGTCACCTTTTTCTAAGAAAGGTCAAAGGGCTTCAGGTTTACTTGACCTTATACACAGTGATGTGTGTGGGCCATTTAGTAAACATGCCAGAGGTGGCTATCAGTACTTCATTACCTTTACTGATGATTTCAGTAGGTATGGGTATGTCTATTTAATGAGACATAAAAGTGAATCTTTTGACAAGTTCAAAGAGTTCAAGAATGAAGTACAAAATCAGTTAGGCCGAAATATCAAGGCACTTCGTTCTGATCGAGGTGGAGAATACCTAAGTCATGCGTTTACTGACTATCTGAAAAAGTGTGGGATTATCTCACAGCTCACTCCGCCAGGAACACCGCAATGGAATGGTGTGTCCGAGAGGAGAAATAGAACGTTACTTGATATGGTTCGTTCTATGATGAGTCAGGCCACACTTCCATACTCCTTTTGGGGTTTTGCACTGGAAACAGCTGCAAAGGTACTAAACCGAGTGCCATCTAAGGCAGTTTCAATGACGCCATATGAATTATGGTATGGGAAACAGCCAAGCTTGACATTTATCAGGATCTGGGGTTGCGAGGCTTATGTCAAAAAGCTCGCCTCTGGGAAACTAGAGAGCAGATCTGACAAATGCATCTTTGTCGGTTACCCTAAGGAAACTAAGGGTTATTATTTCTACGATCCCAAGGAGAACAAAGTTTTTGTTGCTCGGACGGCCATATTTCTTGAGAAGGAGTTTCTTCTGCAAGAGGCCAGTGGGAGAGAAATAAAGCTGGATGAAAATCCAGAGGAAGGACAAAGTAGTCAAGCACAGTTGGATGAGCCTGAGCCGGTAGATCAGGTTATTGAACAACCTGAGGCTCAGATAACACGGGAACCGCGAAGATCGGGAAGGATCCGTCGACAGCCTGAGCGCTATGACGGAGTCTACATCATTGATAATGATGAACCCCTCACCTATGCGGATGCGGTCAGTGGACCGGAGTCAGCTAGATGGCTTGATGCTATGCGAGCCGAGATGGACTCCATGTCAGATAACCAAGTCTGGGATTTGGTTGATCCGCCTCCGGGAGTAATCCCTATAGGCTGTAAATGGATCTTCAAGAAGAAGATTGACATGGATGGTAACGTGGTTACCTATAAAGGCGGGCTAGTTGCGAAAGGTTTCAAACAAATCTACGGGATAGATTATGATGAAACTTTCTCACCTGTAGCCATGTTTAAGTCTATTCGGATTCTTTTCGCGATAGCTGCATATTATGATTATGAGATCTGGCAGATGGATGTGAAGACAGCTTTCCTTAATGGAAATCTGGATGAGGATGTGTATATGACACAACCTGAGGGTTTCACTAATCCAGCAGATCGTCATAAAATATGCAAGTTAAAGAAATCCATTTATGGATTGAAACAAGCATCTAGGAGCTGGAATATTCGTTTTGATGAATCAATCTCTGAGTTTGGTTTCATCAAGAACGAAGATGACCCGTGTGTTTATAAGAGGTTTAGTGGGAGCGTAATTACATTCCTAATCCTCTACGTCGATGATATCTTAATCATTGGAAATGATATTCCTGAACTGCATGCTGTTAAAGCATGGTTAGGAAAATGTTTCCAGATGAAAGATCTAGGAGAAGCAGCCTATGTGTTAGGTGTAAAGATCTACCGGGATAGATCTAAGAGGCTTCTCGGGCTGTGCCAGAGTACTTACATCGATAAGGTCCTGGAGAGATTCCATTTAGAGAATTCTAAACGTGGATATCTTCCAGTCAGACATGGTCTGAATCTTTCGAAGAGTCAGTGTCCACAAACATAGACTGAGAAAGATGAAATGGACAATACGCCTTATGCTTCGGCTATTGGGTCCATCATGTATGCGATGTTGTGTACTCGCCCAGACGTCGCTTACGGGTTAAGCGTGACCAGTCGATTCCAAAGTAATCCAGGTTTGGCGCACTGGATTGCAGTCAAGAACATTATAAAATATCTGCGGAGGACCAAAGATATGTTCTTGATATATGGTGGTCAGGAAGAACTCAGTATAGAGGGATATACTGACGCTTCGTTCCAGACGGACCAGGATGATTTCCGATCGCAATCAGGCTATGTTTTTAGCTTGAATGGAGGTGCTGTGGTGTGGAAGAGTTTCAAACAGTCAACTGTTGCTGATTCCACAACAGAAGCCGAGTATGTTGCAGCCTCGGAAGCATCCAAGGAGGCAGTGTGGATTCGTAAGTTCGTGAGAGAACTTGGTGTCGTTCCTTCGAGTGCTGATCCTTTGGTTATCTTCTGTGATAACACTGGAGCAATCGCACAAGCAAAGGAACCACGGTCGCACCAGAAGTCCAAGCACATACAGAGACGGTTTCACTTGATCCGGGAGATCATTGATCGAGGCGAGATCAAAATATGCAAGGTTCATACAGATGACAATCTGGCAGACCCGCTTACCAAGCCTCTGGCGCAGCAGAAGCATGAGCAGCACTGTAATAATATGGGTTTGAGATTTCTCAACCATTAGATTAAGTGCAAGTGGGAGATTGTTGGGGTATGCCCTTAAGGCTAATGTTTGAGGCCTTTGGGATTGTAATAAGTATCATGTAATAAACTCTTGTGTTTATAAAGGCATGGTTATTATTCAGGTTGTTACCTTGTCTGCTGTAATAAGTGTACTTCTGAATAATGTCTCAAAGCTGTTCAGCTAGGCTGACAGGCTATATGTCCTTAGTCGAGATATCTTGGTGAACCTGAGACAGCCTTGATATGATTGAGACTAATATGTGTGCTAATCTTATAGGATGCTTCGAGCATGGAATAAGATGTAGACTCATGGGTACATTGGATGTACTGGACAGACCCTACTGGGATATTCCATTGCTTGTCACAATGTGAATGATCCTCGTAAGCAGCAAGTGGCACATGTCCTTTGACTTGAGATCACTTGTGTTTCTAAATGATGATTGTCATTGTTTTGAGGTAGTTCAATATCATTTGAAACATAATGATTGTAGACTATCTTGGATGGTGAGCTTGAGTCAGGTTAGGGCACTTGTGATAGATAAAGGATTGCCGTCTCCTTGTTCCAGGAGTGTGATGTTCTAAAGGGCCCCCCTATATGAGATGATTGAGATAGTGTATGGCCATACCCAGATGACTGTGTTCATCTGATCTAATCATGCTCATCGTATTGGAGTTACAGGCTTGACATGCTTGTCCAATAAGAACATCCAGTGGCAAAGGAAACATGCATGCCTCGTGAGTTTGATTCACACTTGTGCCATGGTTTGGGTGTAGTCTTGGAAGACTCTTTCCTTTATATCGGGAGACAGTGATGTGTTGCTAGATACCCCTCACTGATCGTGATAACGAAAGTTATCGTTACCGACATTTAAAGGAAACCCTTAGGGTCGCACAATTTGGTGATATGGCTTGCTTAAGTCAGATCGTGTGGACTGAATTGTTTCGGTTCAGTTTAAAGGGATTTAATCTCTGATTGTAAGTGAGATCTGGTCTGATCATGTTTGATTGATTAGGGCTTTAGATCGGTAAGCTTCGATCGAGAGAGATGATGCTAGATCGATGCGATCAGAAGCGTCAGATGATGAATGGTCAGATCTTGGACTTTGGGGTCTAATTTGATCTAGACTTAATGCTTGGGCTGATTTGGTTTCGCTATTGAACCAAGGGTATTGAACCGGCTCATGGGTTGAGCGAATGGTTCAAGAGGGAGAAGGAGTTGCGTTTGGTTCATGGAGACATGAACGCATGAACGCATACTCTTAATGGTTGCCATTTTTGGAAAGTTCCAAAATGAAAACGCATATGCGTTCATGGCTTGAAGTCTCCCTAATGTTTTTCGGTTACACCTCTCTCTGGTTTTTGGAAAAACGATTTTTGCTCTCGAGCAAGTGAGGGTGTGGACGAGAAGAGGAGGAACCGGCCAAGCAAAAGAAAGTCTTCATCTCTTCCCTACACTCGATCATTGACATCTTGGCACTTTTGCTAGCACAAGAGGTGCGCAAGTTGGGAGTCTTCATCGCCTTTGTGTGTGAACTTTTGGAGGAGATCAAAGTTGCTCTCTTCTTCCAAGCCGACCTCCAATCTATGGCTATGGTATAGATCTAAACTCATAGCTTCAAGTTGATCATATGGTTGTCATATACGATCTTTTCGAAACCCTCTTTCCGTCATGCTTGCTAGATGCGCATGTTTAGGGTTTCACCCCCTTTCTAAGGGTTTCTTTCATAATTCGCCAGCCATCCCAGCAACCATATGAGGAGGAAGGTCAGCCATCATCACAAGAGGGTAGTCCTCAAAGCACCTTCTCCAAATGCAGGACCATGCCGCTCCAAACTTGGTAAGTTTCCAGCTTTCGGCCTCCAAGAAGGTACTAGCACTTAATGCAACCGTCAGCCCCTTCAGCACTCCACCATCCACAGCTGGCGACCCTTCCATTTGGGGGAAGATTTCAAACAAAAGATCAAGACAAAATCAGCCATATGGGGAAAGGAATCAACTCCATTATTGCGCCTGCACCATGTATCACTTTTGTTTGATTTGATGACTTGTTTTGCCCGTTGGCAGCACCCTATAACATGTAATCTCCTGCGAACTAATGAGGGGAGTTGAATATTTTGAGAAAATTCAGAAGTGTGTCTTCTAGTGGTGTGTGTCACCTCAACTGTCCCCTCTTCCAAACCTTGCCGATAGCTCATTTCCTCTTCCCCTCTTCAATCTTCTTCCACCACTTGCTCATGTCCTGAAACTGGAAGCTCATGCCACCTCCCCCATCAGCTTGAAGAGTCTTCAGCCCAAGAGAAGGAGCTGGGCCAAACCGTGGCTCAAGATGGTGTCAACTACACCATGCCGAGACCAAGAATCCACCCCAAGTTAGCTAAGTTCCTTCTCTACCTTGGTTGTTGTTTTCTTGAAGTTCTTTGAGCACCCATCTGCACTCACACAGAATTCTCACAGGTGGCGCAAGGCCCTTGAAGAGCATGCCAAGCGCATCCCCTCCCTTCCCCCTCTAAGCTAGTTAGTCTTTAACATGTTAGCAAGGGAACTTGGAGATTAGCCTCCCCCTTGAATGTTCTTGTAATTTGGCCTCTTAGTATTTTTCAAACACTCACCCACGCATGTGTGGGAATGCTGTAATGCCATGGATGTAAGCTCATAGGGCCCTACTTCGTGTTGTTCCACCATTGGACCGGTGAAGAACGGGAAGCACGCCCTTTCTATTCTCAAAGGGCGCAAGGTGAGCCTCTCCCTTAGAGTAGTGTTGTTTCAAGCTCTAGATCGCATGTTTGGTTTCAAATTCAGTTTCATCACTTGTCTTAGACTTGCATGATAGGGTTTACTTTAGTTTATTACTCTCTTAGTCTCGGTTTTTACCTACAAAATACCAAAACAAGCTATTTTTGACTATGTTAGCATAAAGGGTTTCATTAATCTATATTTAACTAGCAAAAATGTTTTCAAATCGCGTTGTTTGAATGCTTGCATGCTTGGCCCCCCATCATCTTGGTATCAGAGGAGGTGTTCCAGAGGAGGGTACAACTATGTCATCACATTTACTGATGACTTCAGTAGATACGGTTATGTCTATTTGATGAGACATAAGTCAGAATCCTTTGAGAAATTTAAGGAGTTCAGACATGAAGTAGAGAACCAGCTTGGTAGATCTATTAAGGCTCTTCGATCAAATCGTGGTGGAGAGTACCTGAGCGGTGAGTTCTTTGACTATCTTAGAGAGTGTGGGATTCTATCCCAACTCAATCCTCCTGGAACACTGCAATGGAATGGGGTGTCTGAAAGGAGAAATCAAACCTTGTTGGACATGGTTCGATCTATGATGAGTCATGCAACTCTACCTCCCTCATTTTGGGGCCATGCACTTGAGACAGCTTCTCTCATACTGAATAATGTTCCATCTAAAAGTGTTTCCAAGATTCCGTACGAGGTATAGAGTGGGAGACGACCGAATCTCTCTTTTATCAAAGTTTGGGGATGTGAGGCTTATGTCAAACATCAGGATTCTAGCAAGCTAGAACCCAGATCTGATAAATGCGTGTTTGTAGGGTATCCTAAGGAAACTAAAGGATATTACTTCTATATTCCCAGTGAGAATAAAGTTTTTGTTCCTCGAGGTGTTGTCTTTATAGAGAAAGAATTTCGCATGAAAGAAGTCAGTGGGAGAAAGTTTGACTTGGATGAGGTCCAAGTGCAACCACAAGACACAGAGATGGAACCTGAGCCACCTACACCGGTTGCTGGGCAACTGGAGGCTCAGACACAGGCCCTGCATAGGTCTGGGAGGATTCGTCATCCGCCTGAGAGGTACGGGTCGCTGCCGACCCAACACGACGGGATCTTCTGAAAAGGGGTGAAACCCTAAACGCATGCACTTCTAAAATTTTGCATGGGCGGAAATAAGGATTTCATGAAGATCGCATGTGGCATGAACATATGATCAACTTAATGTCTGCAAAGATCAAGTTATGATCTTACCATTGCCATTGCTCGGAAGGCGACTTGGAAGCAAGAGGGCGATGCGGCTCTCCTCCAAAGTGGACGCACACAAGATGGCGATGGCTTCCTCCCTTGGCGTGAACCTTGTGCTAGCAAAGCTCTTCAAGGTGTCCTTGATGCGTGAAGGAGATGAGATGATTTCTTTCCTTGGCTGGCCGAATCCCTCCTTCAACACTCGTGGAGGCGAGTCACACGAGAGGAAGAGCAAGAGAGAGGCGAGAGTCTTCGAACGTGGAGGCGTCTTCAATTTGGAAAACCGATTTCCAAATATAGTAAGCGCTCATGCGTTCAAGCGTTCACTCCAAGTGAACCGTTCGCAACTCCTTCTCCCTTTGAACCATGCGCTCATATGATGAACCGGTTCAATTGAATTTGGTTCAAAGACCAAATCAAACCAAGCCTTGGTCTAGACCTTATTAAACCGAAAGGCTCAAGATCTAACCACACATCTCTTGATGCTCTTGATCTCATCGATCTAGCATCAATTCTCTCGATCGAAGCTTACCGATCTCAAGCCCTAATCAATCAAACATAATCAGACCAGATCTCACTTCCAATCAGAGTTTAAATTCCTTTAAACTGAACCAAAACAATTCAGTCCACACAATCTGACATAAGTAAGCCATATCATCAAATTGTGCGACCCTAAGGGTTTCCTTTAAATGTCGGTAACGACAACTTACGTTATCACGATCAGAGAGGGGTATCTAGCAACACATCACTGTCTCCCGATATAAAGGAAAGAGTCTTCCAAGACTACTCCCAAACCATAGCACAAGTGTGAACCCAAGTCACTTGACATATGTGTTTCCTTTGCCACTGGATGTTCTTGTTGGACAAGCGTGTCAAGCCTGTAACTCCAACATGATGAGAGTGGTTAGATCAGATGAACATAGTCATCTGGGTATGGCCATACACTTTCTCAACCATCTCATACAGGGGGCCCCTTTAGAACATCACACTCCAACTAGGAGAGGCAATCCTATATCTATCACTAATGCCCTAACATGACTCATGCCCATTATCCAAGATAATCTATAACCATTATATTTCAAATGATATTGAACTACCTCAAGACAATGCCAATCATCATTTAGAAACACAAGTGATCTCAAGTCAGAGGAAATATGCCACTTGTTTGCATATAAGGATTATTCACATTGCGACAAACAATCGAACATCCTTAGTAGGGTCTATCCAGTACATCCAATGCACCTATGAGTCTACATCTTATTCCATGCTCGAAGCATCCTATAAGATTAGAACACATATTAGTCTCAATCATATCAAGGCTGTCTCATGTTTACCAAGATATCTCGACTAAGGACTATACTGCATGTCAGCGAAGCTGAACACCATTGAGACATTATTCAGAAGTATACATATAGCAGCAGATAATGCAACAACCTGAATAACAACCATTGCCTTTATAAACATAGTTTATACATGATACTGATAATTACCCAAGGCCTCAAACATTAGCCTTAAGGGCATACTCCAACATCTTCATCATTGAGGATGAATCCAGGACCTATGATGAGGCCATGAGATCCGAGATAGATTCCATGTCGGCTAACCAAATCTGGGATTTAGTTGAGCTACCAGATGGGGTAAAACCTATCGGGTGCAAATGGGTCTTCAAGAGGAAGACTGACATGGATGGCAACGTAGTTACCTATAAAGGTAGACTTGTGGCTAAAGGATTCAGACAAATCCACGGGGTGGACTATGATGAAACCTTCTCGCCAGTTGCCATGTTTAAATCCATTCGAATCCTGCTTGCTATAGCTGCATATCACGATTATGAGATATGGCAGATGGATGTAAAGACAGCGTTCCTTAACGGGAAGCTGACAGAGGATGTGTTTATGACACAACCTGATGGTTTCATCTATCCTACAAAGGCCAATAAGGTCTGTAGGCTAAGAAGATCCATTTATGGATTAAAGCAAGCCTCTCGAAGTTGGAATCTTCGATTTGATGAAGTAGTAAAAGATTACGGCTTTATCAAGAGCGAAGATGACGCCTGTGTATACAAAAAATTTAGTGGGAGCTTGATGACATTTCTGGTCCTGTATGTCGATGACATACTACTCATCGAAAACGACATCCCTAGTCTTCAAGCTGTGAAGACATGGTTGGGGAAGTGTTTCGAGATGAAAGACTTAGGGGTGGCCGCCTATATCCTAGGCGTGAGGATCTACCGGGATAGATCCAAGAAGCTCCTGGCCCTTAGTCAGAGTACTTACATTGATAAGGTCTTGGAGAGGTTCAGCTTAGAGCAATCTAAGAAAGGATACCTTCTAGTGAGACATGGCCTTATTCTCTCCAAGAGCCAGTGTCCCGTCACATAGGCTGAGAGGGACGACATGAGTCGAGTGCCCTATGCTTCGGCAATAGGTTCGATCATGTACGCGATGTTGTGTACTAGACCAGACGTGGCTTATGCTATGAGCATAACCAGCCGATACCAATCCAATCCAAATCTGCAGCACTGGGTGGCTGTAAATAACCTTCTATGTTTCTGAGAAGAACTAAAGAATGGTTCTTGGTCTATGGGGGACAGGAAGAGCTCAGTGTTCAGGGCTACACTGAGGCATCGTTTCAATCTGACCCTGATGACTTCAGATCGCATACAGGCTATGTGTTCAGATTGAGTGGAGGTGCTATGAGCTGAGAGAGCTCTAAGCAATCCATTGTAACTGATTCTACGACCGAGGCTGAGTATGTCGTTGCTTCTGAGGCAGCCAAAGAAGCCATTTGGATTCAGAAGTTCATTTCTGAACTTCAGGTGGTTCCAACTGCTGTGGATCCGAATGAGCTCTATTGTAACAACAATAAAGCGATGGCACAGGCAAAGGAACCATGGTCTCATCAAAAATCCAAACACATTCTCTGTAGATTTCACCTGATCTGGGAGATCATTGATAGAGGTGATGTCAGGATAAGCAGAGTTGACACAGACAATAATCTAGTAGATCCACTAACCAAGGCTTTGGCGCAGCAGAAGCGTGATGGTCATGCGAGGGACATAGGGTTGAGATTTCTCAACAACTAAGTCTAAGTGCAAGTGGGAGATTGTTGGTGTATATGCCCTTGGACCCATTGTTGGTCCATCTTGTACTACTTGACATTGATATTTAATATATCATTCTGGCATTGTCGTTATTATGCTATGTTTACATTTGTGATTATGTACATGGATAATAATGTCCCTGGAGACAGATTGTATCTGTGCTCAAATGGTGTGTCCCCGGTCGAGTACCTGAGTGGATAAGGGACAGCTCTGGTACATGTGAAACTGGTATATGGGCTGGTTACGCACGGGGTGCTAACACAGGCATATGGGTATATCAATGGTGGATATACTGGACTGACCCGCTGTGAGGCTTTAACTTGGTGTCATGAGTTAAGCTCATATGTGACAGGAGATGCATTGATCCCTTGACTTGAGGTCATTAACTCTTCTATATGGTTAGGGATATACTTTGATACAACCTAACGCCTCGCCGTAGCAGGGAGGTCATAACGGTTGTCATTGGGTATGTCACGACCCATATGAGAAGACCAATGGACAGACATAGGATTTGCCCCTTCCTGTGGGAAGCTTGATATCCACGGTGCCCTCCTATGGTTGCACGACTGAAAAGTGTATGGCCATACCCAGGTGAAAGCTTGATCTAGTCATGACCATGAGATTGGGTGAAAATAAAGTGGTGACACACTTTGTCCAATTGGATATCGGTTTGGCAAAGAGACTGTAATGCATCGGTATATTGTTGCGATGATGGGGATGTCGATGCTGATATCCATTCCGAAGACTTGGGTAGCAGCGATGGACTGCTAGGTGCCACTCACTGCTTGTGATGACCTGAGTTCATCACTGCCAACGTCAGAGGAACCTACTGGGTCGCACAACTTGAAACTCGGGTTCTCATATTGATCGGGTAGCCTATTGATTGAGTTATTGGATAACTCAGATATGTTTGGGAAAATCCATCTGCATCACTGTGCTAGATGAGATGAAAGGAATCATTTGGAGCTAACTTATTTTTGGGCCTAGTAGGCCAAATGGGCCCAATAGACCAAGTTGGGCTAATAGGCCAAATGGGCTCAATAAGCCATTTGGGCCAATGGGCCAAATGGAATGGCGCAAGCTACTTGGAGTGAGCTTGGCGCATTTCCTTGAGGTGGACAAATCCAAGTTGGACATCTTCTTAAGGTGAGAAGCTTGGAGCTTCTCACTTGGAGTGGGTGAATGTACTTGGGTGCATGGCACTTGGAGTGGGCGAAATGGGTTTTACCTCTTGAAGAGGTGTGTCTCTTCATGAAGAGGTGTGCCTCTTCACTAGTGAAGAGGTGCACCTATTCATGGGTATATAAACCCCCTTCCTCCCCCCTCGTCCCAACTCTTGAACCCTTGTCCCCCTTGTCGCCACTCTTGGAAAGAGGGAGAGGAATGTTCGCCCATTGCCTCTCCTCTTCCCTTTAGTGAGTTCGGATCTTTGGAAGTTCATTGGTGCCCTCCTCTCCAAAGTTGGACTTAGCTTCGGTTGATTCCGGTTCGGATCTTGGTGGAGTGCTTCAAGAATTGGACTCCGACGAAGCTCCACCTCCTCTCCTTGGCATCTCCTCTGAAGTTGGCGCAAGTGATTGAGGAAGTCTCCCAAAGGCATGGATCTCTTCCCGAGGCTAGCACCGGGCGTGGAAGAAGAGGATTCGAGGTTCGGCTGTGTGCGAGACTGCAGAGGGCGCACATTTGGGCGCCTGCATCGCATCACTTAATTTGCATCAAGGTATCATCTCCTACTCACCGTGTCAATCTCCTCGCAAGACTCGATCTTCTGGGTTTTTGGGACTGGCCTGTTTCGGGGATTGCTTCCGCTGTGCTTGTCTGTAAAAATTTTAAAATCCCCGGGGTTTCCCAACATATAACACATAAATAAAGAGTGCATTGATGCTTTTCCAACTCATGTCTTTGGATGAATCAGGTTCGATTAGAGTACATATACCAAACAGAAGATTATCGTAGCTCATGAAGGTAAGCCTCATATAATTTTGATCTTCACATCCTTATTCCTGACGATATATCATTATCTTGAATGCCCTGACTTTCTGAGATTTGTTCATAATGATATTTCCCTAGGACACAAAATTTTGCAAGCTTGACGTGATTTCATCTCTTTCTGATTACCACTCTTATTTTTTTATATGCTTGAGGACAAGCATTGATCTAAGTCTGGGAGATTTTGATATCTCGTATTTTTATAGTCTTTTAGACTAAAATTTACTAGTGAATCGAGACCTATTTTCGCGTATTTTCATCTCTTTCTGGCTTATTTCATTGATTTTCTTTAGAAGCTTCACTTCTTGTCATGTTGATAAATACAGGATAATTCACTCATTTCTGGGGCAATTTGGAGGTATATTTACGTTCCCGAGTGAATCAAGAACCATGACGAGAAGTTTCACTTCAAACGGAGCTGATTTCCATAATTACGGCCGAGGCCATAATCTGCATTATGGCCATAATTTCCTGTTTGAATTCTCAAGAAGCTCGTTTTCACTCAAGCTTAATCATACTCCAAAGACGTGCCTTTGATTTTTTCATCGGAAGTCATTCGGATGATAAAATCTTCGATAGACAACATTACGGGTATAGCCATAATTTCAGCCTGCCCGTAATATTCACACCAGCAACTTCTGATGTCAAACTATGGCCAGAATCAAAGACAAGTGAAAGGTCAACTCGCCCGCAAAATTTTAGACAAAACAGAATTTTCTACCAAAATTATGGGCGTGGCCATAATCTTCATTACACTAGTAATCTTCAACATGCATATTAATAGGCCGCATTAAATTAGCCATAACTCACTCGTTTTAACTCCGTTTTGGGTGTTTTTGGAGTCAAAACAATGAGTATTTAAAGGCCTATAAGTGCATGAAGATTCCAAGAGTCGAAGAGCATCGGAGTAAAAATTACAGGCATGCCCGTAATGATAATTACGGGCGTAATTACCCCCTGCGCAACCAAACTTAAAAGGGTCATAACTTTGTCATTATAGCTCCGTTTTGGACGTTTAAGGTGTCAAAACGTAGCTAATTAAAAGGGATTTAATGCTGGTATATCAAAGGTCACCTCCAAAATGACGAAAGGGGCCAAATTCGCTGAAGAACGCAGCGCCCAGTTGGGGCTCAAGGGGGGCTAGCGAATTTTGCAAAGGGAAGTTCTTGGTGACTACAAGGGAGGAGGAAGGAATGATACATCATGATAGAAGACTTGAAGGAATGTTGCAAAGCTTCTGCAAAGAGTTTGCTTCCTCTTTCTTCTATCTTCTCTTTAGTTCTTCTATTCCTTTAGAGATTTGTACTGAATCGACGCTATGATAGCGTAATCTTTTTAATCGAAAAGAGGGTGTATTTTAGTTGTTTGGATCTTAGTTTTGAACTTGTTTTCTCATAGCAATGAAAATTTTACCTTGTGTTTATTCGATCTGTACTGTATTATTGCTAGTTTTGCCTTGATCACGCAATTACTTTTCTTAGGCGTCGCAAGAAGGACCGAAAGGTGAATTGCGACGCTAGATCTGCCTTATCGATCATGCTCTGACCTATCAAGAAATTGGGCAGGATTTGTGTGAGGAAACTTATAATATCTCTGAACCCAATGGATCAATCTTGATGTAGGGTGGAGACACGGAATTTGATACTAATTAAAGTCCGATTATTATTATTATTATTATTATTTTTTAATTTTCAAATAAAGTGCAAAATTCAGAAAACAGCTAGAAAATAGCAAATAGATTTCAGTGCTACAAAATATCATTTACGAGAAGTTGTTATGTCTTCGGACTGATCCATTGTAGCTTCAGTTGGATCAACTCGTCCCTCTCGTAGAGCAAAGTGAGTTCTTCCTCGTGACGCCAAAGATCAAGATTTTGGTGGCGCCGATTGCTAAAATACCTGCGCAAGCAAACATATACAGATTAGCGAACAGGAAGTTGAAGCAGGAAATTCATGGAGATCAGAAACAGGGAACGCAAGGTTTGCGTCGTCCATCGACGCTCGAGCGTGGATTGCTCGTCGGAGGATTTGGAAGCAAGGAGGAGACGAGGCAGTGTCGGTATCGTCGGAACACCGACGGCTGGTGGTGGGGCGAGGCGAGGGTGGCAACGCAGGCGGAGGTGGGGACGCGCTATTCAGCAGAACAGGGGAGACGCGGGATCAGAGCAGGAATCGTCGGCGTTCGTCCTGTGGTGCACGATCGCCGGAACTGCTACGTCTGGGAGTCACTGTGATCATGGCGAAGAGGTGGCCGGAGTTTGGTGAAGGGCGGTGGCTGGTCGGAGGAGCATGATGAGGAAGGGCGGAGCACGGTCGCGGGCAGGGCAGAAGCAGGGGATGTCGCGCCGGAGAAGGATTTGTTGCCGGCCGGCCAGTGGTTGACCAAATCAAAAACTGCTACTACTGGAGGTTGGTATGGTTGTGGTGACGACGTGGCAGGAGTTTCGGGGCGGACGGTGGCCGGTCGGAGGAGGACGACGGTGAAAGGCGGGAGTAGGGCAGAAACTGGGCGGAAAACAGGGGAACACGTCTGTGTTTCGATTCTGGCGATCGGCGTGGCGGATGGGCGGATGCCGGTGGCTGTGGCTTCGTCTTGGGGAGAGGGAGTGGTGGCCGAAGTCTTGTGGAGATCCGGCCGGTGGATCGTCGGCGGCGAACTCAGAAAATTCTGAAAATCTGGAACTGTTGCGGCTGGAAGATTGAACTTGTGAGGAAGGAGAGAATGGAGGAGAGGGGAAGAGAGGAGGAAGGGGCTCAGCCCTAGAAGGAGGTGAGGGGAAGGATAGGCGACACAAGCGCCTTAGAGGAGAAGAAGTTCGGAGACATCCGATTGAGGAAGAAAAACCATTTCCATTCAACAAATCTGCCGATTACAAGGATACATGAGTGTAAGATATAGGGGAAGCTTTGAGAGAGGTTGCACGCGAACGTTCAAGGTGAACGTTGTTCTTTCCATCTCCAGCAAAGGGACGTTGTGCTTCCATTTGTAGCGATGAAGGGAGAGACGTTGAGCCTTCCTTCTTTGCAGTGATCAAGATTTGTGTTGATGTGCGCTTTGATGAAATCCTAGAATCTGATTTGGAGTTGGCGCATCCTGCTTTGTTGGTGGCTGATCCAATGGAATAGTCTTGGGCTTCTTTGTGGCGAATTATTGCTGATAAGTGGGCTTTGTCTTGGGCCTCTTATGAAGTGGTTAATTATTGAGCTAGCTTTATTGATTGAGCTTGCTAGCTTATTCGCGACCTCACGAGTCTTTGTCTATGGCACCTTTAGGCTCCACTTGTATCTTCGTGGCTTGTGGTTCCTGTCCGCATCAAATCTAGGTAGGGTGAGCCACGAAAGTAGGACGCCGATCTAGATTGATACCGGATTACGCCGTCGAAAGAGGGTAATCTATACCATTAGATATTTCCTTGAACACTTTTAAAATTGCGTTGTTATGATTTTATCTTGTTTGAGTTTAAGATCCATCAACGAGATGCACTCGAAGTTCCGATGTCTCTGAACCTTGTTTTCTATCCAAAACTTTCACTTACTTGATTCGGCTAGCATTTGTATTTAGTTGTATTTTCATTTATTTTTGAAAAACCCAAAATATTTACCTGATTGTCTGGCTATTGATTTGCAATCACTTGGTACTTGATCATTGTCCCTATGGGATCGACATCTTAAGTGCTAATATGACAAAGCCGTCACGCTTGCGGTTAGTGGTACGATAAAGTACACATCACACACCTTGATACTCGAGTTCTCGTATTGATCGGGAAGCCTTATGATCGAGTTATTGGATAACTAGGATCTAATTGGGAGATTTCATCAGCGCCAATGGGCCTGATGAGATGGAAGAGAGTTATTGGAGCCAAACTTCATTTTTGGTAGGTTGACCTGTATTTGACCATGGTTGGTGATGTGGGGTGAAGACACGTGGAACAATACTACTGATATAAAACTCAATTATTTATTTTTGAATTTTAGAAAATATCAAATTTCTCAAAATAGCCAGAATTTAGTGCTACAGAAAAGATATCATTTAAGAGAAGTAGCTATGCGTTGTAGAAAAATCTATAGATCCAAAATTCAAATTGATTAAACCACATTGTTAACAGTGAGTTGATCTTTTCAGAAGTATCAAAATTATGGAATGAAGATATCTCAGGCAAGAATAACTTCTGCAACAAAATGGCTAGGCAGATTAGCAAATAAAACTGTAGCAGAATTTCATACAGAGTTGTATCATTCTTCAAAAGTTGTATGGCCTCCTTGGTTGATCTGGTCAGTCTAGATTCAGCTCGACTTGTCCAATTGAAAGTATAAGATTTGTTCTTCTTATTGATGCCACAGATCAAGCGTTTGGTCGTTCCAGATGCTTAAGATACCTGCGTAAACAAGCTTTGAGCCCTGTTTCTATTTTGGGTATTCTATTTCCTGCAGCACGTGCTCTATTTGCTGCATTCCATTACATCTGTTTGATCTAAAATGGCACCCAAGACTAAATGAATTGTGAGCAAGGGGAATGATTACACCAAAATATAAAGTATATTTTGTATCATTTTAGACATCTTTTCATGCTAAATTGAAGATCTTATTACTTGTTTTCATGCTAAATTCATCGAATATTGCAAAGTCTACTTCTATTTTGGTTTTTCACGATTTTCAGGTAAAAAGGCATTATTTCAAGGAGTTTTCAAGCGAAATCACACACATAGAAGAGTTACCATCATCAAGAGGAGATCACCCAAGAAATTTCACACAAAACGGAGCAACTCAGCAAATTATGACAGTGCCGTAACCTATTTATGGTACCGTATTTTCATACGCTATCATAAAATCTGAGCCACTGCCATATTTTGAGGAGTTTCTGAACATAAGGTTTTTTGGATTTTACGGCAGTACCGTAAACCAGATTACGGTATCGTATTTCAGAGCGCTTCAGAACAAAAACTTTGCATGATTTTACGGCACCGCCGTAAAGGATTACACGGGTCGTATTTTCCAGTCACTTCCGAACAGAGAGTTCAGCCGATTTTATGGCAGTACCGTAAACTGGATTATAGTGCCATATTGCCCAGACAACATCAGACCAGAAAACTCGACCGATTTTACGGTAGTGCCGTAAACTATTACACTGTCGTATTTATGTTGTTAAACGTGATTTCCAGGTCAATTCTGAAGTCCGATTCTTGCGGAGACGATTGCGGGCGAACTAGAGGTTTATATTCAAAGCCGTAAGAAGTAATCGAGGAGCTTTGGACGGGAGGATTACACACACACCGAAAGCCCCAATTTTCATTAACTGTCGAGGGAGAAATCGTCATTCACGTCGTCGCCTAGGGTTCTGCCACCGCAACGAATCCAGGGGGCATCTCCGGCCGTGAAATTCATACCAAAGCTACATCTGAAGGAGGAGACGACGTACCAGAAGTTTCAGAAGAAAAAGAAATCAATCGAAGGAGAATTCAAGGAAAGAAGGGAGACAGCCACTATTTACCGAGATCAATCGAAATTACGGCTGTGAAATACTTCACAGCCATCCTGTATTTTTCCAAAACTCTTCTTTTGTTGATTTTTGTACTTCTGAAATTATAGAATTTTGTAACTCCTTTACCATGCTAGCTTAAACTACCCTTGGGACATGGGAGAGTAATTCACTTGATTTTTAATGACTAGATGACTTTTTTTCACTATTTCGTTGCATTTAATCTTAGCATGATGATTTTGCTCATGTGATATTTGTGCTTAGACTCTCTATAGATCCATGTTACTAATCATGTTTTTAGAATTTTCGCTATTGACTGAAAGGTAATTGCTTGAGGATTCAGAACCCTAGAATTGCATGTTAGGAACCCTTCCTTAGGTTAGATCCAATTTGTTCAGTTCTAGTAGATTAATTGCCATGATAATAACATGAATCTATAGATCGAGTCTAATTGTCAAACGTAGAGATCTTGCACGAAAGTGAGGATCGGAACGTTGGATATCCATAAGTAAAACTAGTGTTGAGGCTCGGATGCATGAAAGTGATCCTTGAGATTCCACTAGAGATTTTCAACCTAGAATTCGGATGCACGAAAGTGATCTTTGAGTTCATTGATTGATGATACTTATCTTCAGCGTTGGGACAAATCTTGCGCGAAAGCGAAGATTAATCCCTGCTTGGTTGTTAGCACGAGAGTGATACAATCCTTTTATTAAGTAATTTGCATCTTCATCATGATAAAATTAAACTAACGAATTCTTTATTCATGTCTAGTCATAGAAATTATAGTGAATGAAACCCTATTCCCAGTTTTCTCTCCGACAGTATTCTTCCGTGTGTTTGCGATATTTGCTTGACTTTCATTCGACTACCTAGATAGTAAGAAATCAATTGATCAGTACTAGACAACATAGATCTCTGTGGGTTCGATATCTTTCTTTATTACTTCGAGTATCCGGGCACTTGCGGATCACAACAAGTTTTTGGCGCCATTGCCGGGGATTAGTCCAAGGTACACGCCAAACAACTTGGGATACAACAAATTTTTTGCGCCATTGCCAGGGATTAGTCCAAGGTACACGCCAAACAACTTGGGATACAACAAGTTTTTGGCGCCGTTGCCGGGGATTAGTCCAAGGTACACGCCAAACAACTTGGGATACAACAAGTTTTTGGCGTCATTGCCGGGGACCTTAGTTTATCAATATTGAAGACATTGAGATTA
The DNA here is from genome assembly GCA_027563935.2 of Costus lasius. Classification (NCBI taxonomy): domain Eukaryota; kingdom Viridiplantae; phylum Streptophyta; class Magnoliopsida; order Zingiberales; family Costaceae; genus Costus; species Costus lasius. The sequence goes on along the minus strand of CM050454.1, from coordinate 53,456,243 downwards.
TTGCTAGACTAGGTTTTATATACTGTTTTTATTTATTTCTGTCATTTTTTGTTTTTCTTGAAATCACTTGATCTGATTACTTTGCATGCGCATAAGTCTTAGGTCAGGACCACTTGTTCCATTGGATCCTGAAATCAATAGAACACTTAGAGTGCACAGGAAATTGAGATTAGAAGAGACATCACAAGAAGACTTACAAGAGATATCTCAAGAGACATCACCAGAAGAAATTGCATAGATGGGGGATAATCAGAGAACACTTAGGGACTATGCAGCCCCTAATCCCCAAGAAATTCGTTCAAGCATTGCTAGACCAGTAATAGAGGCTAATAACTTCGAGATTAAGCCTGCTTTTATTTCAATGATTCAACAGAACCAGTTTAGAGGATCTCCTCTGGAAGATCCCAACAAACACTTGTCTTTATTTTTGGAATTATGCGATACTATCAAAATAAATGGTGTTTCTAACGATGCTTTGAAATTAAGACTTTTTCCTTTGTCTCTTAGGGACCAGGCAAAGACATGGCTTCATTCTCATCCAACCGGTACCTTCACAACTTGGAATCAACTGTCAAATTCCTTCTTGACGAAATACTTCCCCCCAAGCAAGACACTTTAATTGAGAAATCAAATTACAAACTTTTCACAAAAAGATGGGGAATAATTCAACAAGGCCTGGGAGAGATTCAATGAACTACAGCGGAAGTATCCTCACCATGGCATTGAAGATTGGGTTTTACTACAAAATTTTTACTATGGATTATCAAATAACATCAAATTAACTATGGATGCTGCTGCAGGTGGAGCTCTTATGAGCAAAACACCAGATGCTGCCTTCAGACTGCTAGAGGAGATGGCATTGAATCACAATCAATGGACTGCTGAGAGAGGAGTACTTTATAAGCCTTCTCAAGGTAAGGGTGATGGTGATGGATGGTGATCCTTAGTAGAGAAGGTAGACTTTTTGTGCAGTAAATTTAATTCTATGCATACTGCTTCTATTTCTTCTATCAATTGTGAAATTTGTGGCAATGATGGTCATACTTCTGAAAATTGTAGAATAGTTGCTGATCAAGGTAATGAACATGTGAATGCTATAGGGAACTATAATCAAAGTAGATCTAATGATCCCTATTCTAGTACATATAACCCTAAATGGAGAAATCACCCCAACCTTTCATGGAAAAACAATAACAATGTAGGGGGAAACACTGAGAATAAAGGATATCAAAGACCAAATCAGAATTTTAATCAAAATCAGAATTCAAATATAGAATCCATCCTTGAAAAAATTATGGCCAGTCAAAATCAGTTTATGTCTAAGCAAGACCAACTCATGTCAAATCAAAATAGACAAATTGGAGATTTATGTCTAAGCAAGACCAACTCATGTCAAATCAAAATAGACAAATTGAAGAATTTAAGGAAAGTTTTCATCAAATCAACTCCAGATTGGAAAGAGTAGAAGCCCACAACAAAATTCTTGAAAATCAGATTCCCAGCAAGCTAGTGCACCTTACAGACTCCCTGGGAAATTGCCTGCAAAACCTGAGATAAACCCTAGGGAGCACTGTAATGCCATCATGACTAGAAGTGGGAAACCTAGAGGGAGGTTTGAAAACACTAAAAAAAGGCTTGATGATAATGAAGAGGAATTAGAGGTAGGAGAATCCTCTTCACATGAGGAACCCCAAACTTGTTTACCACCTCAAAAGGGTGATAAACCTAAAGGAGATGAATCATGTGAAAAAGACAATCCTAAACCTAATTTGCCTGCTCCTTACCAGCCACCTATACCTTTTTCTCAAAGGTTAGTTCAGAATAAATTAGACAAAAAGTTTGGTAAATTCCTTGAAATCCTGAAAAAGCTTTATGTTAACATTCCATTTACTGAAGCTATTTCTGAAATGTCATCTTATGCCAAGTTTTTAAAAGAGATTTTGTCTAACAAAAGGAAATTAGATTATTATGGCACATGCACTGTTACTTTAACTGAAGATTGTAGTGCTATCATACAGAACAAACTGTCACCTAAACTGAGGGATCCAGGTAGTTTTTCTATACCTTGTTCAATAGGCACCATGGCTTTTGACCGAGCCTTATGTGACCTAGGTGCCAGTGTGAGTCTAATGCCTCTTTCTACTTGTAGGAAACTAAATCTTGGAGAGCTAAAGCATACATCCATATCCTTACAGCTCACGGATTCATCGGTAAAGTATCCTGTAGGTATATTAGAGAATGTTCCTGTACAAATTGGTAAGTTTTTCATTCCTGCAGATTTTGTAGTGTTAGACATGGAGAAAAATTCTAGAAATCCTATAATTCTTGGTATACCACTATTGGCCACTACTAAGGTAGACATAGATGTGAAAGAAGGAAAGATTACTTTTGATATATGTGACAACAAGATTGAATTTAATCTTAATGATTCATTGAACAAGCTTTCATACTCAGGATCTTGTTGTAGTGTTGAGATATTTAATGATGATATTTATGATGTTTCAAGTTTGTTTGATGAAACCTCAAATAATGAATCTAATAATCTTTCTGAGGGTATTGATAAGAAATTGCAGAAGAAAAAGACAGGGAGGAAGAGAAGAAAAGGAAGCACTAGATTGATTGACAAAATAGAAAGGATTCTGAGCAAATTTGGATACTGTTTCAAGATTGAGCCTTATGTTGAAAAATCAGAAGGGCAATTCAGGAGTTCACGATCAAATCCGAGTGTTAAAGGGTCAAGCTAATGACCTTTAAATTAGCGCTTCTTGGGAGGCAACTCAAACTTTCTAACCTCTATTTTGTTTTCTTTAACTTAATTTTAGCTTAATACTAATTTTTTCTTTTAGTTTTGTAGGAAAATCGAGATTTGATGCAAAATATGGCATTGCCGTAAACTCAATTACGGTACTGTATTTTCGGTCGGCTTTTGATCAAAGAGTTGCGGCGAAATTACGGCACTACCGTATACTTTTACACGGTACCGTATTCTGTCGTCAAAAATAACCCGAGAGTTCTATCATTTTTACCACAGTGCCATAAGTTATTTTACGTGTCGTAATTTGAGTTTTCAGATTTCAAAAAATAAAAATAAAAAAAAATAAAAAATAAAATAGTTGTTTGATTTTTACGGCGGTACCGTAAACCTCTTTACGGTATCGTATTTTCGCGTCATTTTTTATTAGAAGACTGCCGAGATTTTACAGCGGTACCGTAAACTGTTTTACGGTACTGTATTTTCAAACCAGTTTCAACCCGAGAGCAGTCGAGATTTTACGGCAGTGCCGTAAGACATTACACTACCGTAATATGTTTTCTGGCACGCAAGTCCTATACCGTATTTAGGGTTTTGACCGAGCCATTTTTAGGGTTTTTACCCTTGTTTTCACTCGTTCTTGCGCCGTTCTCGCCTCTCCGATCGTCTCCGACCGCCTGTGGACACCGGCGACCTTTCCCGCCTAGCCTTCGTCGTCGATTAGGTACTCGTTTTCCCGATTTTTCCGTTTTGACGAGTTTTTATCAAATTTTGCCCCTTTCACTCGTTTTCGCTCATTTCTAAACCATTTAGAGTGATTCTTGTTTCCATTTACTCGTTAGGCGATAAACTTTTGACCCTTTACTGTTTGAAAAGAGTTTGGACTGGTTTCTGCCACCGATTTGAGTTGAAACGTGTTGAACATTTTCAAATTTACTATTCAGCGACATGCTCTGTTTTTACTCTATTTTTATGATGATAGAACTTGTTGATAGGATGCTCATGGGCTTGATTTGAACTGTTATATTGTTATGTTGTCATTAAATTGTGAGTTTGCAGTTTGTGTATACACTCATGGCACCAAGGACAAAGGCAATTTTTCCAAGGAGGAAAGGGAAAGCCCCTGCAGAGCCATCTCAGCCACAAAACCCCCATGGAATCATATTCAGGAACGAAATGCAAGAATCTAGATACAATAAACTGTTGGAAAGAAGAATCGTCAATACCAAGTATGTTGATCAGAGGACTCTTGAAGCTTTGGGGTTTTATGATGATGTGCTTTGGATGTTTGAGAGAATCCAAGCCAAGAAGTTCTTCCAGATGACTCTGCACACCTATCTTCCACTTGTTTTGGAATTCTTGAGCAGTTTGACCATAGACTTAAAAGAGTATTCCAATGGCCCTGTTGATGGGGAAATCACATTCAGATTAGCAAATGAGGAAAGGAAACTTACACTGCAAGAAATCAGGGACATATTTGGACTGAGCACAGGAGGGTACACTGAGATACCCCTAGGATTCATGGAGAACATATTTTGGAACCAGATCACCAACTAGAACCACTTTTATGCTGTCTCTGCCAGAGCCTCAAAAATCATGAACCCTTGTATCAAGTATGCTCATCGGGTTCTAGCACATAGTATTTGGGAGAGGAGACAGTGACGGCATGGTCCGTCAGCATGAACTCTATTTTCTTTGGGGGATGCTCAGTGGATTCGTAGTTGATGTTGCTTACTTCATGATCAAGCACATGGATAAGGTGGCCAGAGCGACTAGAGGATCTGTGGTGATAGGAGGTTTGATTACTCCTATAGCTAGATATTATGGGATTGAGCCCTATGGAGTTGAGTTGGCAAGAGGAAATGCAAGACTTGACATTGAGTCTTGCATAGCAATGAAAATGATTGTTAGAGAGGGAGACACTTTTTATTTGGTCCTTGGACCAAATATTCCTCCTCTACCTTTACCTCATATTGAGAAGACTACGGTCAGGGAAAGAGCCAACTGGAAGTTATCTCCCAGTGCAGCTGAGGCAGCCTTTACTCCACCACTTGACACAGTTCCACCGCCACCCACCTAGGGTGGAAGGAGTGAGCCTTATGGGATGGAGTCACCTCCTCCTGATTCTTCGTAGGCTGCTGGGACTTCTTCACAGAGATTCAGGGCTGGTTTTGCTAGCCATCACGATCCAGGCTTTCAGGCACTTACAACACAGATGTACAACCAAGAACGCCGCCAGGAGAGGATGGAAGAGACTCTAGGGCACATCCAAAGGGATATGGAGAGATTGTGCAATCATATGGAAGTCATGGGCAACTTCCTTTATGACCGTTTCGGTTATGCAGATCATAGAGATTATGGATATCAAGGTGATCAAGGAGGGACGCCATATTATGATCCCATGGAGGCTGCTGTTAGAGATTATGAGGCTACACGGTCAGATGGCGACGAGTAGATGCTTTGTGAGTGTCATCTTCCCTTACTTCTTACTATTTTGTTTATCTTATCTTATTGATGTCTTATGATTTAAAGGGAAGGATGATGCTTCACAACCACCACCACTGCTACTCTGCTTGACACGCTTATTTTTATTTTTTTGATGTGGTTGTATGATAAATATTGATATTCTGATTTACTTTTCGATATGGTTGTACTACATGATAATGATATTATTTCTTTTTGATATGATGTGATGTTGAAAATATTTTGATATATGGTCATGTTTTGAGATGTGTTGATGATTTTTGATGATGAAAGAAATCAAATTCATGATTAGAGATATAGCCCTATCATGTTAAATTTATTTCTTCAATACATATTTGTCTATTGAAATATGACATTAGTTGATGCATGAAATTTTGGATAGATGTATTGTTTGAAGAATAAAATCTAAAAGTGAAACTTTTCTTTCGAATAAAATGAGTATATGAGTATGATTTGTGAATTGAGATCAATTGATCAACCTAGTAGATGTTTATGTTGGGGTATGCCCTTAAGGCTAATGTTTGAGGCCTTGGGATTGTATAAGTATCATGTAATAAACTCTTAAGTTTATAATAAGGCATGGTTGTTATTCAGGTTGTTACCTTGTCTGCTGTAATAAGTGTACTTCTGAATAATGTCTCAAAGCTGTTCAGCTAGGCTGACAGGCTATAAGTCCTTAGTCGAGATATCTTGGTGAACATGAGACAGCCTTGATATGATGGAGACTAATATGAGTGCTAATCTTATAGGATGCTTCGAGCATGGAATAAGATGTAGACTCATGGGTACATTGGATGTACTGGACAGACCCTACTGGGATATTGCATTGCTTGTCACAATGTGAATGATCCCTGTAAGCAGCAAGTGGCACATGTCCTTTGACTTGAGATCACTTGTGTTTCTAAATGATGATTGTCATTGTTTTGAGGTAGTTCAATATCATTTGAAATATAATGATTATAGACTATCTTGGATGGTGAGCTTGAATCAGGTTAGGGCACTAGTGATAGATAAAGGATTGCCGTCTCCTTGTTTAAGGAGTGTGATGTTCTAAAGGCCCCCCTATATGAGATGATTGAGGTAGTGTATGGCCATACCCAGATGACTATGTGCATCTGATCTAATCATGCTCATCGTATTGGAGTTACAAGCTTGACATGCTTGTCCAATAAGAACATCCAGTGGCAAAGGACATATGTGTGCCTTGTGAGTTTTGATTCACACTTGTGTCATGGTTTGGGTGTAGTCTTGGAAGACTATTTCCTTTATATCGGGAGACAGTGATGTGTTGCTAGATACCCCTCACTGATCGTGATAACGTAAGTTGTCGTTACCGACATTTAAAGGAAACCCTTAGGGTCGCACAATTTGATGATATGGCTTTCTTGAGTCAGATCGTGTGGACTGAATTGTATGGGTTCAGTTTAAAGGGGTTTAATCTCTGATTGCAAGTGAGATCTAGCCTGATCATGTTTGATTGATTAGGGCTTTAGATCGGTAAGCTTCGATCGAGAGAGATGATGCTAGATCGGTGAGATCAGGAGCATCAGGAGATGAACGGCTAGATCATGAGCCATTTGGTTCATAGAGGGTCTAGACCATGCCTTGGCTTGGCTTGGTTTGAGTTTGGTCTTTGGGCCAAATCGAATTGAACCAAAGCATGAACCGGTTCACTAGGTGAACGCATGGTTCATCAAGAGGGGCGTTTTGGCGTTGGAGAGTGGCTTCATGACTTTCCATTTTGGGAAGTCATGTAACGTCATTTGTCTTGATGTCGCCGAAGTGCATTTGCTCTCTTGTCTTTGCGTTTTGTTTTTGGGAAAAAGAGAGCTTGCTTGCCATCTCGTGTGGAAGGAAGTGGACGACAAGAACAAGCGCTCGGCCAAGGAAACTTCTCCATCATCCTAACATTCGATCAAGGACACCTTGCGCATCCTTGCTAGCACAAGGAGATCCAAGGAGAAGCCATCTTCTCTTGTGTGTGATTATCTTCGGAGAAGGGGCACTTGCGCCTTTGCTTCCAAAGCTCCATCTAAACCGAGATGGCTATGGTATGAGTCTCAACTTCACCAAGTTGAACATATGTTTATGCTAAGATTCTTGAAAACCTTTTGCTTCCGCTTGCAATGGTGATGCGCCACCCCTTTAAGGTTTTCGCCCCCCTCTTGAAAGGGATTTTGTTTACTTGCGCTCCCCCATGAAGGGGACACTTCAGTTTAGTCTATTGTGCTATTTGTTAGGAAGGAAGAATCCAAGGTCCACAAAAACAGTGAGAGACTCCCCTACTTGGCACTGTGTAAAATTGATAGTGGTACCTAAGACATGGGTTGAAGTCTATAAAAAATAATGAGAGTGGAAAAGAATAAGACTCCTCTACTTGGCACTGTGTAAAATTGACAGTGGTACCTAAGTGTTGGTGTATATGCCCTAGGACCTAGTTTTGGTCAACTTATGTACTACTTGACATTGATATTTATATATCATTCTGGCATTGTCATTATCATTGTTTGTCTACACCTGCGATTGTGTACTTACATGATAATGTCCCTGGAGATAGATTGGATATGTGCTCAAATAATTGTCCCCAGTCGATGTACCTGAGTGGATATGGGACAGCTCTGGTACTTGAGAGACTGGTATGTGGGCTGGTCAGGCAAGTGGTGCTAACGCAGACACATGGGTATATCATTGGAGGATATACTGGATAGACCCGCTATGAGGCTATGACTTGGTGTCATGAGTTATCCTCATAAGTGACAGGAGATGCATTGATCCCTTGACTTGAGGTCATTGATCATTCTATTGTTGGGGTATGCCCTTAAGGCTAATGTTTGAGGCCTTGGGATTATTTCAGTATCATGTATAAACTCTATGTTTATAAAGGCAATGGTTGTTATTCAGGTTGTTACATCATCTGCTGCAATATGTATACTTCTGAATAATGTCTCAATGCTGTTCAGCTTGGCTGACATGCAGTTTTGTCCTTAGTCGAGATATCTTGGTGAACATGAGACAGCCTTGATATGATTGAGACTAATATGTGTTCTAATCTTATAGGATGCTTCGAGCATGGAATAAGATGTAGACTCATGGGTACATTGGATGTACTGGACAGACCCTACTTAGGATATTCAATTGCTTGTCACAATGTGAATAATCCTTATATGCAAACAAGTGGCATATTTCCTCTGACTTGAGATCACTTCTGTTTCTAAATGATGATTGGCATTGTTTTGAGGTAGTTCAATATCATTTGAAACATAATGGTTATAGACTATCTTGGATAGTGAGCATGAGTCATGTTAGGGCACTAGTGATAGATATAGGATTGCCGTCTCCTTGTTTGGAGTATGATGTTCTATAGGGGCCCCCTGGATGAGATGGTTGAGAAAGTGTATGGCCATACCCAGATGACTATGTTCATCTGATCTAATCATTCTCATCATATTGGAATTACAGGCTTGACACGCTTGTCCAATAAGAACATCCAGTGGCAAAGGAAACAAATATGTCAAGTGACTTGGGTTCACACTTGTGCTGTGGTTTGGGTGTAGTCTTGGAAGACTCTTTCCTTTATATCGGGAGACAGTGATGTGTTGCTAGATACCCCTCACTGATCGTGATAACGTAAGTTATCGTTACCGACATTTAAAGGAAACCCTTAGGGTCGCACAATTTGATGATATGGCTTACATATGTCAGATCGTGTGGACTGAATTGTTTTGGTTCAGTTTAAAGGAGTTTAAACTCTGATTGTAAGTGAGATCTGGTCTGATCATGTTTGATTGATTAGGGCTTGAGATCGGTAAGCTTCGATCGAGAGAATTGATGCTAGATCGGTGAGATCAAGAGCATCAAGAGATGAATGGTTAGATCTTGAGCCTTATGGTTTAATTTGATCTAGACCAATGCTTGGTTTGATTTGGTCTTTAAACCAAATGAGATTGAACCGGCTCATCAAGTGAGCGCATGGTTCAAAGAGGAGAACATTGCGATTTGTTCACTAAGCGTGAACACTTGAACGTGTGAGGGTTTACTATTTTTGGAAGTCATGCTTTCCAAAATAGGGAGCACGCCTCACGTTCGAGAGCATTGCTCTATTCTCGCTCGCCTCTTCCTCTCGACGCCTCTCTCTCGTGTGGTGAGTCTTCACGCAAAGGAGAAGAGAACAAAGCCAAGAGACATCTCTCATCTCCTTCACGAAGGGAAACCTTGAAGCTTTGCTAGCACAAAGACGCCAAGGGAGTAGTCATCTTCACCTTGTGTGCGTCACCTTTGGAGGAGAGCCGCTCACCCTCTTCTTCCAAGTCGCCATCCAAGCAATGGCAATGGTATGATCCTTGTGTTGATCTATACAATCTTCAAGTTGATTATATGACATGCAAATCGATCCTAGAAATCCTATGATTCCGCCCATGCAAATTTTAGAAGTGCATGCTTTTTAGGGTTTCGCCCCCTTTAGGGAACTTTCATCTATATGGTTAGGGACTTGCTTTGATACAACCTAACACCTTGCCATAGCTGGGAGGTCATAACGGTTGTTATTGAGCATGTCACGACCCATATGAGAAGATCAATGGACAGACATAGGATTTGCCCCTTCCCTAGGGAAGTATGTGTAAGAACCCACCAAAGGGGGAACTGAAACCCTAAAGGGGGGGGGGCGCATATCAAAATTTCCCAAAGGAAGCTAGGGCTTCATAGATCGTTTGTATGAACATAAGATCAACTTATTCAAAGATTGCATAGATGAAAAGGATTCATACCATAGCCATTGCAAGGATGGCGACTTGGAAGCAAAGATGCGAGTGCTTCTTCTCCAAAGGCACCGCACACAAGATGAGAGATAGCTCCTTCTTGTTTCTCCTTGTGCTAGCAAGGATCTCCAAGAGTCCTAGTCGCGTGAAGGGGATTGAGATGATCTCTCTTGGCTTGGTCGAACTCTTCTTGTCATCTACCTTTTTTTTTTCTCCACGAGAGAGCAAGCGGTGACTTGGAAGAGGCGAGCGAGAGTGGAGAATGAAGCCACGAACGTAGAGACGTTTCTATTTTGGAACTTCCTTCCAAAAATAGCAAGCTTCATGCGTTCATGCGTTATGCGTTCACTCCAAGTGAACCGAATGCTCATTCTTCTCCCTTTGAACCATGCGGTCACACATGTGAACCGATTCAAGTTGGTTTGGTTCAAAGACCAATTAACCCAAGCCTTTGGTATAACTCATTAAACCTAAAGGTTCAAGATCTAACCGTTCATCTCTTGATGCTCTTGATCTCACCGATCTAGCATCAACTCTCTCGATCGAAGCTTACCGATCTCAAGCCCTAATCAATCAAACATGATCAGACCAGATCTCACTTACAATCAGAGTTTAAATCCCTTTAAACTGAACCAAAACAATTCAGTCCACATGATCTGACATAAGTAAGCCATATCATCAAATTGTGCGACCCTAAGGGTTTCCTTTAAATGTCGGTAACGATAACTTATGTTATCACGATCAGTGAGGGGTATCTAGCAACACATCACTGTCTCCCGATATAAAGGAAAGAGTCTTCCAAGACTACACCCAAACCACAGCACAAGTGTGAACCCAAGTCACTTGACATATATGTTTCCTTTGCCACTGGATGTTCTTATTGGACAAGTGTGTCAAGCCTATAAATCCAATATGATGAGAATGATTAAATCAGATGAACATAGTCATCTGGGTATGGCCATACACTTTCTCAATCATCTCATCCAAGGGGGGGCCCCATTAGAACATCACACTCCAAACTAGGAGACGGCAATCCTATATCTATCACTAGTGCCCTAACATGACTCATGCTCATTATCCAAGATAGACTATAACCATTATGTTGCAAATGATATTGAACTACCTCAAAACAATGCCAATCATCATTTAGAAACACAAGTGATCTCAAGTCAGAGGAAATATGCCACTTGTTTGCATATAAGGATTATTCACATTGTGACAAGCAATTGAACATCCTATGTAGGGTCTGTCCAGTACATCCAATGTACCCATGAGTCTACATCTTATTCCATGCTCAAAGCATCCTATAAGATTAGAACACATATTAGTCTCAATCATATCAAGGCTGTCTCATGTTCACCAAGATATCTCGACTAAGGACAATACTGCATGTCAGCCAAGCTGAACAGCATTGAGACATTATTCAGAAGTATACATATTGCAGCAGATAATGTAACAACCTGAATAACAACCATTGCCTTTATAAACATAAAGTTTATACATGATACTGATACAATCCTAAGGCCTCAAACATTAGCCTTAAGGGCATACCCCAACAATCTCCCACTTGCACTTAATCTAATGGTTGAGAAATCTCAAACCCATATTATTACAGTGCTTCTCATGCTTCTGCTGCGCCAGAGGCTTTGTAAGCGGGTCAGCCAGATTGTCGTCTGTATGAACCTTGCAGACTTTGATCTCGCAACGATCAATGATCTCCCGGATCAAGTGAAACCTTCTCTGTATGTGCTTGGACTTCTGGTGTGACCGTGGTTCCTTTGCTTGTGCTATTGCTCCAGTGTTATCACAGAAGATAACCAATGGATCTGCACTCGAAGGAACAACACCAAGTTCCTGAACGAACTTACGAATCCACACTGCCTCCTTAGATGCTTCCGAGGCTGCAACATACTCGGCTTCTGTTGTGGAATCAGCAACTATAGATTGTTTGAAACTTTTCCACACCACTGCACCTCCATTCAAGCTAAAAACGTAGCTTGATTGCGATCGGAAATCATCCTAGTCAGATTGGAACGAAGCGTCAGTATATCCTTCAATACTGAGTTCTTCCTGACCTCCATATATCAAGAACATATCTTTGGTCCTCTGAAGATATTTCAAAATGTTGTTGACCGCAATCCAGTGCGCCTGACCTGGATTACTTTGGAAACGACTGGTCACGCTTAACCCGTAAGCGACGTCTGGGCGAGTACACAACATCGCATACATAATGGACCCAATAGCCGAAGCATAAGGCGTATTGTCCATTTCATCTTTCTCAGTCTGTGTTTGTGGGCACTGACTCTTTGAAAGATTCAGACCATGTCTGACTGGAAGATATCCTCTTTTAGAATTTTCTAAACGAAATCTCTCCACAACTTTATCGATGTAAGTACTCTGGCATAGCCCGAGAAGCCTCTTAGATCTATCTCTGTAGATCTTCACACCTAATACATAGGCTGCTTCTCCTAAATCTTTCATCTGGAAACATTTTCTTAACCATGCTTTGACTGCATGTAGTTCAGGAATATCGTTTCCAATGATTAAGATATCATCGACGTAGAGGACTAGGAAAGTAATCACGCTCCCACTAAACCTCTTATATACACACGGGTCATCTTCATTCTTGATGAAACCAAACTCACAGATTGATTCATCAAAACGAATATTCCAGCTTCTTGATGCTTGCTTAAGTCCATAAATGGACTTCTTTAACTTGCATATTTTATGACGATCTGATGGATTAATGAAACCTTCAGGTTGTGTCATATTTACATCCTCGTCTAGTTTTCCATTAAGGAAAACGGTCTTCACATCCATTTGCCAAATCTCATAATCATAATATGCTGCTATCGCAAGAATGATCCGAATAGACTTGAACATAGCTACAGGCGAGAAAGTTTCATCATAATCTATCCCGTAGATTTGTTTGAAACCTTTCGTAACTAGCCTGCCTTTATAGGTAACCACGTTACCATCCATGTCAATCTTCTTTTTGAAGATCCATTTACAACCTATAGGGATTACTCCCGGAGGCGGATCAACCAAATCCCAGACTTGGTTATCTGACATGGAGTCCATCTCGGCTCGCATAGCTTCAAGCCATCTCGCTGATTCCGGTCCACTGACCGCATCCGCATAAGTGAGGGGTTCATCATTTATGATATAGACTCCGTCATAGCGCTCAGGCTGTCGACGGATCCTTCCCGATCTTCGCGGTTCCCGTGATATCTGAGCCTCAGGTGGTTCAGTAACCTGATCTACTGGCTCAGGCTCATCCAACTGTGCTTGACTACTTTGTCCTTCTTCTGGATTCTCATCCAGCTTTATTTCTCTCCCACTGGCTTCTTGCATAAGTAATTCCTTCTCAAGAAAAATAGCCGTCCGAGCAACAAATACTTTGTTCTCTTTGGGATCGTAGAAATAATAACCCTTAGTTTCCTTAGGGTAACCGACAAAGATACATTTGTCAGATCTGCTCTCCAGTTTCCCAGAGGCGAGCTTTTTGACATAAGCCTCGCTACCCCAGATCATAATAAATGTCAAGCTCGGTTGTTTCCCATACCATAACTCATATGGAGTTTTTGAAACTGCCTTGGATGGCACTCGGTTTAGTACCTTTGCAGCTGTTTCCAGTGCAAATCCCCAAAAGGAGTAAGGTAGAGTAGCCTGACTCATCATAGAACGAACCATATCAAGTAAGGTTCTATTTCTCCTCTCGGACACACCATTCCATTGCGGTGTTCCTGGCGGAGTGAGCTGTGAGATAATCCCACACTCCTTCAGATAGTCAGTAAACTCTCGACTCAAGTATTCTCCACCTCGATCTGAACGAAGTGCCTTGATATTTCGGCCTAGCTGATTCTGTACTTCATTTTTGAACTCTTTGAACTTGTCAAAAGATTCACTTTTATGTCTCATTAGATAGACATAACCATACCTACTTAAATCATCAGTAAAGGTAATGAAGTACGAATAGCCACCTCTGGCATGTTTACTAAATGGCCCACACACATCACTGTGAATGAGGTCAAGTAAACCTGAAGCCCTTTGACCTTTATTAGAAAAAGGAGCTTTCGTCATTTTACCCATTAAACAAGCTTTGCATGTATCAAGCTCCTCATAGGAGAATGATCCCAGCAGTCCATGATCATGCAACCGCTTAATGCGCTTCTTGTTAATATGGCCTAAACGACTATGCCATAGCAAGGTGCTGTTATCAGCATACTTGGCTTTCTTGTTATCAATTTATTGTATAGAACTTTCCATGTCCAACATGAATAACCCATTGTTAATCGACCCAGTAGCATAAACAATATTATCAAAAGAAATAATACACTTTGAAATATTGCATTCAAATGAAAACCCTTTCCTGACAAGAGCAGGAATAGAGATAATATTTTTCGTTATGCTTGGTACAAAATAACAATTGTCCAGTTCCAATACAAGTCCAGATGGTAAAGAGATGTAATAAACGCCTACAGCAACAGCAGCAACCCGTGCCCCGTTTCCTACTCGTAGGTCCACCTCATGCTGTCCCACCTGTCTTCTTCTCTTGAGTTCCTGTACATTTGAACAAATGTGAACTCCACATGCAGTGTCCAACACCCATGAAATAGAAGAAGAAGATATCATGACTTCAGTCACAAAAATACCTGAGCCAGAAGCGAAAGGATTGCTTCCCTTCTTGTCTCCTTGGAGCGCTTTACAGTCCTTTTTCCAGTGACTGAGCTGGCCACAATGGAAACATCTGTATTCCTTCGACCGCTTAACCTTTTGTTTCAGAGCCTTGCTGTAGCTCTTAACAGGGGCTTTGCCCTTCTTCCCCTTCTTCTTGTTCCTTGAAGGAATTAGCAAGACAGAGGATGAAGGCTTTCCCTTTAGAGTCAACTCTGTAGTCAAGAGCATATTCAGCAACTCTGCCGGGGTACAGTCGATCTTGTTCATATTAAAATTAATGATGAACGGATCGAAAGATGCCGGAAGAGACTACAGGATAATGTCTACAGCAAGCTCTTGATTGATGGTATGTCCCAGTTTTTCTAGAGCTTCCTTGTACCCAATCATCTTGAGTACGTGAGCTCCCACTGGACTCCCTTCAGCCAGTTTGCTCTGAAAGAAAAGCTTAGTCAAATTGTAGCGTTCAGTCCTAGCCTGTGCAGCATACAGCATCTTGAGGTTTTCTATAATTTCTATAGAAGATAAGTCCTCATGCTGATGCTGAAGCTCTGGCGTCATAGACGCAAGCATCAGGCAAGCGACATCAATGCTATCATTGACATGCTTCTCATAAGCATCCCGAACCGCCCTTGCGGCGTTCGGAGCGGGTTGAGGCGGTATAGCCGTCTCGAGGACATACAGTTTCCTCTCAGCCTTAAGAACAATCTTAAGGTGTCCGTACCAGTCTGAGAAGTTTGGCCCCGCAAACTTCTCCCTTTCCAGTAGGGATCGCACATTGAAATTCGTGGTGTTTGTTGCTGCAGGAATCTACAACAATGCAAGAACAGCAAGGTCAGTATCAATGTTTAGAATCAATCCAGGACTTTAAGAAAGATTCTTTTCTCACTATTTTATCTGACTGAAAAATCCAGTAAAACAGTCCGAAAGAGTAAAAGTCTTTTAGTGAGATGGGATCCAGATTTCATACTTGGTCTCCGCGTCCTGCTCAGGCGAGATAAGATGCACAGAGAGTACAAGCACTAGTCTCTGGTAGGCAATCCCTGCCAATCGCCAACCCGTGCGATTGCCCTTCATCCGGGCAATCCAGCAGACTGTGCCAACTGAGTTGGTACAACACAGTCTCTGATCCCGCAGATGGCTGCCTCCATATAGCTACCATATGCGCCACATATGTAGCCTACATGGTCAAGCTGACCCGACCTACTCCCTGGACCACCACGTGCTATGCTGAGCAACGAGAAGCGATAAATCCCTTCTCTGTAACACGCAGGTGTAATCACACACCGTCTGAAGATAGATGGGCGTGCCCACTGAGTGGGTACAACACGGCCCCAACGATAGTCAGAACAGTGAGGTTTCGCGTCAGAAGGCTTACGTGCTTGATATTTTAACGTTGGATTTTAACGGTCCTTTTATCTTCTTACTATCAGTCAAACCCTATGGTGATAGCTGAAGATTAAATCATGCAGTTCTAATTATTCTTTTAAAACAATAAAAGAAAGCATGATGATCTTATGTGGTAAAAGCCCATTAAGCCTAAGTAAGACCTTAATTTAACTTAAGTCTTCACAAGAGCTCTTCATGGGTCTTTTGCAACTCCATCTGGCCAAACCTGGGCCCAAGCGCCCACTGCAGCTCAGGTGCGCCCACCAGGTAAATGCGCCTGTCCTAGAGTCGAACTCTAGACCTTCCACCTGGTCAAGCCTCAAGCTGCATGCGCCTCTGCCATGTGTGCTCTGTGCTCTTGTCTGATTAAAATACAATTTAATCTATCTAGACAAGATTGACACGCAGGTCAATTACATTGTATAAATTAATTAAAATGTGATGCGCAGATCACAATAAAAATAATTTACAATTAATCCAGGCACGCAGGCCCCAGCACAGCACACATTAAATTTGGGCAGCCCACATAAGATTAAATAAACACACATCATGGTATACAATCAACATGTGATCCATTAATAAGAAAATAAAAGTTTCAAAAACCCATTGGGATTAATTTTATTTTCCTTATGTGCCCTACTACCTTACAACGGTACATTAATAGGGATCCACTCATCATGTCTAGTGCGATCCGCTGCCTTTGCATGCACCAAGTTGATGCAGGAGCATTTTGACATATTTATGACTTAGTCAATTTTTGCATAATTATCGTATATCTTGATTGATTTTATTAGAATGCAATCCTAATTGTAATGAGGCACTAATTCATATCATATGTCATATGAGGTCACATCGAATCAAGGTCATAACTTTAGCCCAAGTTCAACTTGAGTTCAACCCAAGTTCAAGTATGAAGAAAACTCTTGGACCAATCCAAAAGAAAAGAACCAGCCCACAAGGAAGGAGACCCAAAGTTTTGGCACCCCAAATCTATTAGAAGACACCAAGAAGGCATAAGTAGCTGCTACTTTTGTTGGAGATAAACAAGACAGCTTCGCAAGCTGCATGTTTCCATTTGCGTGAAGAAAAGGACAGCATGCTTGTGAGAAGAAGAATGCCATTGCTTGAAGGGGAAAGCACCGTTGGAGCTTACAGCCAACGGCTATAATTCCTGCTATGTTTCCAACCATCACCTATAAGATGGTCTCTCCTCTTTTGTAATCAGCAGAGTTTTTAGACAAGATTTTGAAAAGGAATGGAAATGGTTTTCGTTTCTCTCTATCGGATGTTTCTTCCTCTCTTCCTCTCTTCCTCTCTTCCTCTCTTCCTCTAATAGCTGAAGCTTCCATGGATTTGGAACTTCTTCACTATCGTCTCCTCTAATCTTCCATGGACTTGGAATCTCTACCGTGCTACATCCTCCTCATCGCTGCGCTATCCGTCTCCCACCTCTGCCACGCTTAAACAACCTTCCGCCGCTGTCGCAATCCACGCCTGCTTGCTTGCCGAGTCCAGATCTGAACTCTCCGTTCGCCTCACTGCCGGCGACGATCCAACCGACGGATCGTCCTCAAATTTCAACCACGCCTTCTACAGTTCTAGTCGAACCCACAACCGGTGGGATCGCCCCATCCACGTCGGGATCGCCGGAATCGGAAGATTTCCGGTGACGCCTCAGCTCATGCCCCTGTTCCGCCCTTCTCCACTGATCGCCGTCGATCTCCTCCGACAAGCCATCAATCGACCCCAAACTCCGGCCATGACCTCTCTTCCATCTTGAGAGCCTCCAGTTGAAGCAGGTTTTGAGTTCGTCCACCATCGGACGAACGGCGAGCAATTCTGTCTACCCGTATAGCTTCCCCTGTTACCGCCCATTTTCTGCCCTGCTCCCGCCTTTCACCGTCGTCCACCTCCGACCGGCCACTGTCCGCCCAGAAACTCAGGCCACATGCTCGCCTCATCCATAGCAATTCCCAGTTGTAGCAGGTCGGGAGTTCATGCCGTCTCCGATGATCACCGGCAGCCCCTGCATCCTCGCACGTCCTCCCCTGTCTCCGCCAGAAGCAGGCCCGTGTTAGCGCCACCCGCCTCCTAGCGCTCAGGCGCCACCGCCGGCCGGCCGTCACGCCGGAATGCGTCCCTACAGCCTCGAGCCACCCTTCCCCACGCCTCTGCAGCCACCAACGTCGACCAGCTCATTCACCCGATTCCCTGCTGCTTCATGAAAACTCAGCCGAGACTGTTACTGTTCACATTCCTGCATTTTGTTTAATTTGATTAGCGTTTTTAATGCAGGTAATTAACAGGCTAGGGGCCACTGAAACACCTGACGCTCTATACAACTTGGAAGAACATGTCTTGATCTTCATCCTGGACGACTTAATTTCAACCGAGCGCCAACAGATCAACCTACGCATCCAAGCAAATTACGCTGTTTGATAAAATTTCTGTGTTGATTTTCCTTACTGATCTGATTATCTATTTTCTTGGAGATTCCCTATTAGACTGACTGAGAATGTCACTTCATTTATTTTATACGCTTGAAAAGAACAAATTTCATTCTACCAATTGGCATTATCAATTTTCATTATAGATCATTGGAACCTATTCTCATACATGGCTACTATTCGTAAATGATAATTTTCTGCAGTCATGAATTTATAGTTGCTAATTGACTTTGGTTGATCTTTCTTCAATAAAATATAAAAATTCTAATCCTGTGTTTGCCCCCTACATCACAAGTCCTAACTGACTTGAGTCGACCTAATGGTCAACCATGCATGCGCAAGGGCTGAACAACCTTCATGAGTTCTGGCAAGCGGGTGTGACCCCGGGCCTAACTCAAGAGCGTTCACTTGTTGTCTCAACCAGACATCGCTACACGCCTGTCTGCAGTCGACCTATAGCCACCTCGTGCTATGCACAGGTGCCATTAGATCTAATGGATGCGTCCAAGAAATTTTGTTTTGATAAAAACATAACAAGCGCCAACATACATGCGCCAACAAGAAAATCATGAATCATGTAGTTTTCGGCATGTAAATTAGATCTATGCATACAAGCGCAACGAAGGATCACAAAGCCATCATATGAACATACATAAAACCTCCTCTGATACCAATTGTAAGAACCCACCAAAGGGGGAACTGAAACCCTAAAGGGGGGGGGCGCATATCAAAATTTCCCAAAGGAAGCTAGGGCTTCATAGATCGTTTGTATGAACATAAGATCAACTTATTCAAAGATTGCATAGATGAAAAGGATTCATACCATAGCCATTGCAAGGATGGCGACTTGGAAGCAAAGATGCGAGTGCTTCTTCTCCAAAGGCACCGCACACAAGATGAGAGATAGCTCCTTCTTGTTTCTCCTTGTGCTAGCAAGGATCTCCAAGAGTCCTAGTCGCGTGAAGAGGATTGAGATGATCTCTCTTGGCTTGGTCGAACTCTTCTTGTCGTCTACCTTTTTTTTTCTCCACGAGAGAGCAAGCGGCGACTTGGAAGAGGCGAGCGAGAGTGGAGAATGAAGCCACGAACGTAGAGACGTTTCTATTTTGGAACTTCCTTCCAAAAATAGCAAGCTTCATGCGTTCATGCGTTATGCGTTCACTCCAAGTGAACCGAACGCTCATTCTTCTCCCTTTGAACCATGCGGTCACACATGTGAACCGGTTCAAGTTGGTTTGGTTCAAAGACCAATTAACCCAAGCCTTTGGTATAACTCATTAAACCTAAAGGTTCAAGATCTAACCGTTCATCTCTTGATGCTCTTGATCTCACCGATCTAGCATCAACTCTCTCGATCGAAGCTTACCGATCTCAAGCCCTAATCAATCAAACATGATCAGACCAGATCTCACTTACAATCAGAGTTTAAATCCCTTTAAACTGAACCAAAATAATTCAGTCCACACGATCTGACATAAGTAAGTCATATCATCAAATTGTGCGACCCTAAGGGTTTCCTTTAAATGTCGGTAACGATAACTTATGTTATCACGATCAGTGAGGGGTATCTAGCAACACATCACTGTCTCCCGATATAAAGGAAAGAGTCTTCCAAGACTACACCCAAACCACAGCACAAGTGTGAACCCAAGTCACTTGACATATATGTTTCCTTTGCCACTGGATGTTCTTATTGGACAAGTGTGTCAAGCCTGTAAATCCAATATGATGAGAATGATTAAATCAGATGAACATAGTCATCTGGGTATGGCCATACACTTTCTCAATCATCTCGTCCAAGGGGGGGCCCCATTAGAACATCACACTCCAAACTAGGAGACGGCAATCCTATATCTATCACTAGTGCCCTAACATGACTCATGCTCATTATCCAAGATAGACTATAACCATTATGTTGCAAATGATATTGAACTACCTCAAAACAATGCCAATCATCATTTAGAAACACAAGTGATCTCAAGTCAGAGGAAATATGCCACTTGTTTGCATATAAGGATTATTCACATTGTGACAAGCAATTGAACATCCTATGTAGGGTCTGTCCAGTACATCCAATGTACCCATGAGTCTACATCTTATTCCATGCTCAAAGCATCCTATAAGATTAGAACACATATTAGTCTCAATCATATCAAGGCTGTCTCATGTTCACCAAGATATCTCGACTAAGGACAATACTACATGTCAGCCAAGCTGAACAGCATTGAGACATTATTCATAAGTATACATATTGAAGCAGATAATGTAACAACCTGAATAACAACCATTGCCTTTATAAACATAAAGTTTATACATGATACTGATACAATCCTAAGACCTCAAACATTAGCCTTAAGGGCATACCCCAACAGTATGATATCCATGGAGCTCCTTTATGGTTCTATGACTGAGAGTGTATGGCCATACCCAGGTGAGAACCTGTTTTAGTCATAGCCATGTGATTGGATGAAAACAAGTGGTGACACACTTGTCCAATCGGATATCAGTCCGGCAAAGAGACTGTAATGCATCTGTACCTAGTTGCTGTTGGGGTATGCCCTTAAGGCTAATGTTTGAGGCCTTGGGATTGTAACAGTATCATGTATAAACTCTTAAGTTTATAAAGGCAATGGTTATTATTCAGTTTGTTACATCATCTGCTGCAATGTGTGTTCTTCTGAATAATGTCTCAAAAGCTGTTCAGCTAGGCTGACATGCTATGTTGTCCTTAGTCGAGATATCTTGGTGAACATGAGACAGCCTTGATATGATTGAGACTAATATGTGCTCTAATCTTATAGGATGCTTCGAGCATGGAATAAGATGTAGACTCATGGGTACATTGGATGTACTGGACAGACCCTACAAGGATATTCAATTGCTTGTCACAATGTGAATAATCCTTGATTGCAACAAGTGGCACATGTCCTCTGACTTGAGATCACTTGTGTTTCTAAATGATGATTGTCATTGTTTTGAGGTAGTTCAATATCATTTGAAATATAATGGTTATAAACTATCTTGGATAATGATCATGAGTTAGGTTAGGGCACTAGTGATAGATACAGGATTGCCGTCTCCTTGTTTAAGGAGTGTGATGTTCTAAAGGGCCCCCCTGAATGAGATGATTGAGAAAGTGTATGGCCATACCCAGGTGACTATGATCATCTGATCTAATCATGCTCATCATATTGGAGCTACAGGCTTGACACGCTTGTCCAATAAGAACATCCAGTGGCAAAGGAAATCTGTATGCCTTGTGAATGGATTCACACTTGTGCTGTGGTTTGGGTGTAGTCTTGGAAGACTCTTTCCTTTATATCGGGAGACAGTGATGTGTTGCTAGATACCCCTCACTGATCGTGATAACGAAAGTTATCGTTACCGACATTTAAAGGAAACCCTCAGGGTCGCACAATTTGATGATATGGCTTACTTGAGTCAGATCGTGTGGACTGAATTGTTTGGGTTCAGTTTGAAGGGATTTAATCTCTGATTATAAGTGAGATCTGGTCTGATCATGTTTGATTGATTAGGGCTTGAGATCGGTAAGCTTTGATCGAGAGAGTTGATGCTAGATCGGTGAGATCAGGAGCATCATGAAATGAACGGTTAGATCTTGAACCTTTAGGGTTTATTGTGATCTAGACCATATGGCTTGGGTTAATTGGTCTTGGACCAAACCGACATTGAACCGGCTCATGAATGAGCGCATGGTTCATGGGAGATGAGTTAAGCACTTGGTTCACTTAAGGGTGAACGCTTGAGCCTTGACTACTTTCCATTTTGGGAATTCGGTTTCCAAATGGAATGTATGTAACGCCTCCACATTAGTGTGGGAGGTTAACTCTCTCGCCGATCTCTCTCTTTTGAGGGCTTCTCCATTTTTCGGTGGTGTGAAGACTTGACGAAAAGAGGAGAGAAGGAAGTCTTGGCCAAGCTTGATCTCTCATCATCCTCACGCGACAAGGACCCTTTGAAGCACTTTGCTAGCACAAAGGATTCAAAGGAGCAAGCCATCTTCATTTGTTGTGTGCGTCACCTTTGGAGAAGGAGCACTTGCGTCTTTGCTTCCAAGGCACCATCCAATTCGATGGCATTGGTATGATCTCCTTCTTGATCTAATCAATCTATCAAAGTTGATCATATGAGCATATAAGCGATTGTGTTGTTGAAACCCTAGCAAAATTGCATGCGCCCCCTGAATTAGGGTTTCATCTGCTTGCGCTCCCCCTTGAAGGGGACTCTTCAATTGGTATCAGAGGTAGGATCTTATATGGTTCATATGATTGCTATGTATGTTATGTGATCCTTGTATGCTTAGATCTTCCTTACATGCGAGATTTACATGTAAATATTATACATGCCGAAACTTGTATGTTTCCTTGGCGCATGTATGTTGGTTGCGCTTCTATCATGTTGTTGTAGTTGTTTTTCTAAAACCCTAAATGACATGCGCGACTTTCATTAGATCTAAGCCGCACCTACAATAAACCCTTAGACGGGTTAGTAGGGTTGAAGTCATCTCTAGTTCAGATCCAACTAGTTTGATCAGACCATCTGACAGCCTAGATGGGTCGACCAGATGGCACCTATGTGCATGCATTAGGTGGCTATAGGTCGACTGCATCAAAGGCGTGTAGCGATGTCTGGTTGAGACAACCTATGAACGCACATGAGTTAGGCCCGGGGTCACACCCGCTTGCCAAAACTCATGAGGGTTGTTCAGCCCTTTGCGCATGCATGGTTGACCATTAGGTCAACTCAAGTCAGTTAGGACTTGGTGCATGCAAGGGCAGTGGATCTAACTAGTTTGATGAGTGGATCCCTATTAATGGACCGTTGTAAGGTTGTAGGGCATATAAGAAAACTAAAATTGATGCCAATGGGTTTTCAAAATTTTATTTTCTTAATGGATCACATGTTGATTGTAAGCATCTGCTTGTTTATTTAATCTTATGTGGGTTGCCCTTTTAATGTGTGCTGTGCTGGGGCCTGCGAGCCTGGTAAATTATTATTTTTGTGATCTGCGAATCACATTTCTAATTAATCTATTGTATAATTGACCTGCGTGTCAAACTTGTCTAGATAGATTAAAATGTACTTTTAATCTGACAAGAGTTCAAAGCACACATAGCAAGGCGCAAGCAGCTGGTGGGCGCACCTGAGCTGCAGAGGGCGCTTGGGCCCTGGTCTGGGCCAGATGAGAGGCAAAAGACCCAAGAAGCAAGTGAAGACTTAAGATAACTTAAGGTCTTACTTAGGGTTAATGGGCTTTTACCACATAAGATCAGCATGCTTTCTATTTATTGCTTTTATAATTAGAATTGCATGAGTTTATCTTCTGCTATCACCATAGGAATTGCATGATAGTCAAGAAGATAAAAGACCGTTAAAATCCAACGCTAACATATCAAGCTCGTAAGCCTTCTGACGCGAAACCTCACTGTTCTGACTATCGTTGGAGCCGTGTTGTACCCACTCAGTGGGCACGTCCATCTATCTTCAGACGGTGCGGGATTACACCTGCGTGTTACAGAGAAGGGATTTATCGCTTCTCGTTGCTCAGCATAGCACGTGGTGGTCCAGGGAGTAGGTCGGGTCAGCTTGACCATGTAGGCTACATATGTGGAGCATATAGTAGTACATGGAGGCAGCCATCTGTGGGGTCAGAGATTGTGTTGTACCAACTCAGTTGGCACAGTCTGCTGGATTGCCCAGATGAAGGGGAATCGCACGGGTTGGCGATTGGCTGGGACAGCCTACCAGAGATTAGTGCTTGTACTCTCTGTGCATCTTATCTCGCCTGAGCGGGACGCGGAGACCAAGTATGAAATCTGGATCCCATCTCACTAAAAGAGTGTTACTCTTTCGGACTGTTTAATGGATTTTTCAGTCAGATAAAATAGTGAGAAAAGAATCTTTCTTAAGTCCTGAATTGATTCTAAACATTGATACTGACCTTGCTGTTCTTGCATTGTTGTAGATTCCTGCAGCAACGAACACCATGAGCTTCAATGTGCGATCCCTACTGGAAAGGGAGAAGTTTGCTGGGCCGAACTTCTCAGACTGGTTCGGACACCTTAAGATCGTTCTTAAGGCAGAGAGGAAACTGTATGTCCTCGAGACGGCTGTGCCGCCTCAACCCGCTGCGAACGCCGCAAGGGCGGTTCGCGATGCCTATGAAAAGCATGTCAATGATAGCATTGATGTTGCTTGCCTGATGCTAGCGTCTATGACGCCACCGCTACAGCGTCAGCATGAGGATATGTCGGCTATAGAGATTATAGCGAACCTCAAGATGCTGTATGCTGCACAGGCGAGGACTGAACGCTATAATCTGACCAAGCTTTTCTTTCAGAGCAAACTGGCTGAAGGGAGCCCAGTGGGAGCTCACGTGCTCAAGATGATTGGGCACAAGGAGGCTCTGGAGAAACTGGGGCATACCATCAATCAGGAGCTTGCTGTAGACATTATTCTGCAGTCTCTCCCGCCCTCTTTCGATGCGTTCATTATTAACTTTAATATGAACAAAATCGATTGTACTCCGGCAGAGCTGCTGAATATGCTCTTGACTACTGAGGAAACTCTGAAGGGAAAGCCTTCAACCTCTGTCTTAATGGTTCCTTCAAGGAACGAGAAGAAGGGGAAGAAGGGCAAGGCCCCTGTCAAGAGTTACAGCAAGGCTCTGAAACAGAAGGTTAAGCGGTCAAAGGACAACAGGTGTTTCCACTGTGGCCAGTTGGGTCACTGGAAAAAGGACTGTAAAGCGCTCCAAGGAGATAAGAGGGGAAGCATCGCTTCTGGCTCAGGTATATACGTGACGGAAGTCATGGTTTCATCTTCTTCTATTTCATGGGTGTTGGACACTGCATGTGGAGTTCACATTTGTTCAAATGTACAGGAACTCAAGAGAAGAAGACAGGTGGGACAGCATGAGGTGGACCTACGCGTTGGAAACGGGGCACGGGTTGCTGCTGTTGCTGTAGGGGATTATTACATCTCATTACCATCTGGCATTGTATTAGAATTAAACAATTGTTACTTTGTACCCAGTATTACCAAAAATATTATCTCTATTCCTGCTCTTGTCAGGAAAGGGTTTTCCTTTGAATGCAAGATTTCAAAGTGTTATCTTACTCTTGATAATATTGTTTATGCTACTGGTTCAATTAACAATGGGTTATTCATGTTGGACATGGAATATTCTATACAAAATATTGATAATAAGAAAGCCAAGTATGCTGATGACAGCACCTTGTTATGGCATAGTCGTTTAGGCCATATTAACAAGAAGCGCATTAAGCGGTTGCATGATCATGGACTGCTGGGATCATTCTCCTATGAGGAGATTGATACATGCAAAGCTTGTTTGATGGGTAAAATGACGAAGTCTCCTTTTCCTAACAAAGGTCAAAGGGCTTCAGGTTTACTTGACCTTATACACACTGATGTATGTGGGCCATTTAGTAAACATGCCAGAGGTGGCTATCAGTACTTCATTACCTTTACTGATGATTTCAGTAGATATGGGTATGTCTATCTAATGAGACATAAGAGTGAATCTTTTGACAAGTTCAAAGAGTTCAAAAATGAAGTACAGAATCAGCTAGGCCGAAATATCAAGGCACTTCGTTCTGATCGAGGTGGAGAATACTTGAGTCATGCGTTTACTGACTATCTAAAAGAGTGTGGGATTATCTCAGAGCTCACTCCGCCAGGAACACCACAATGGAATGGTGTGTCCGAGAGGAGAAATAGAACGTTACTTGATATGGTTCGTTCTATGATGAGTCAGGCTACTCTACCTTACTCCTTTTGGGGTTTTGCACTGGAAACAGCTGCAAAGGTACTAAACCGAGTGCCATCCAAGGCAGTTTCAAAGGCTCCATATGAGTTATCGTATGGGAAACAGCCTAGCTTGACATTTATCAGGATCTAGGGTTGCGAGGCTTATGTCAAAAAGCTCGCCTCTGGGAAACTAGAGAGCAGATCTGAGAAATGTATCTTTGTCGGATACCCTAAGGAAACTAAGGGTTATTATTTCTTCGATCCCAAAGAGAACAAGGTATTTGTTGCTCGGACGGCCATATTTCTTGAGAAGGAGTTTCTTCTGCAAGAAGCCAGTGGGAGAGAAATAAAGCTGGATGAGAATCCAGAGGAAGGGCAAAGTAATCAAGCACAGTTGGATGAGCCTGAGCCGGTAAATCAGGTTATTGAACAACCTGAGGCTCAGATATCACGGGAACCCGTAGATCGGGAAGGATCCGTCGACAGCCTGAGCGCTATGACGGAGTCTACATCATTGATAATGATGAACCCCTTACTTATGCGGATGCGGTCAGTGGACCGGAGTCAGCAAGATGGCTTGAAGCTATGCGAAGCGAAATGGACTCCATGTCAGATAACCAAGTCTGGGATTTGGTTGATCCGCCTCCGGGAGTAATCCCTATAGGCTGTAAATGGATCTTCAAGAAGAAGATTGACATGGATGGTAACGTGGTTACCTATAAAGGCAGGCTAGTTGCGAAAGGTTTCAAACAAATCTACGGGATAGATTATGATGAAACTTTCTCTCCTGTAGCCATGTTCAAGTCTATTCGGATTCTTTTCGCGATAGCAGCATATTATGATTATGAGATCTGGCAGATGGATGTGAAAACCGCTTTCCTTAATGGAAAACTGGATGAGGATGTGTATATGACACAACCTGAAGGTTTCACTAATCCATCAGATCGTCATAAAATATGCAAGTTAAAGAAGTCCATTTATGGACTTAAACAAGCATCAAGAAGCTGGAATATTCGTTTTGATGAATCTATCTCTGAGTTTGGTTTCATCAAGAACGAAGATGACCCGTGTGTATATAAGAGGTTTAGTGGGAGCGTAATTACATTCCTAGTCCTCTACGTCGATGATATCTTAATCATTGGAAACGATATTCCTGAACTGCATGCTGTTAAGGCATGGTTAAGAAAATGTTTCCAGATGAAAGATCTAGGAGAAGCAGCCTATGTATTAGGTGTGAAGATCTACAGGGATAGATCAAAGAGGCTTCTCGGGCTGTGCTAGAGTACTTACATCGATAAAGTCCTGGAGAGATTCCATTTAGAGAATTCTAAAAGAGGACATCTTCCAGTCAGACATGGTCTGAATCTTTCAAAGAGTCAGTGTCCACAAACACAGACTGAGAAAGAGGAAATGGACAATATGCCTTATGCTTCGGCTATTGGGTCCATTATGTATGCGATGTTGTGTACTCGCCCAGACGTCGCTTACGGGTTAAGCGTTACCAGTCGATTCCAAAGTAATCCAGGTCAGGCACACTGGATTGCAGTCAAGAACATTTTAAAATATCTGCGGAGGACCAAAGATATGTTCTTGATGTATGGTGGTCAGGAAGAACTCAGTATTGAAGGATATACTGACGCTTCGTTCCAGTCGAACCAGGATGATTTCCGATCGCAATCAGGCTATGTTTTTAGCTTGAATGGTGGAGCAGTGGTGTGGAAGAGTTTCAAACAGTCAACTGTTGCTGATTCCACAACAGAAGCCGAGTATGTTGCAGCCTCGGAAGCATCCAAGGAGGCAGTGTGGATTCGTAAGTTCATTTAGGAACTTGGTGTCGTTCCTTCGAGTGCAGATCCTTTGGTTATCTTTTGTGATAACACTGGAGCTATAGCACAAGCAAAGGAACCACGGTCGCACCAGAAATCCAAGCACATACAGAGACGGTTTCACTTGATCAGGGAGATCATTGATCATGGCGAGATCAAAGTCTGCAAGGTTCATACAAATGACAATCTGGCTGACCCGCTTACCAAGCCTCTGGCGCAGCAGAAGCATGAGAAGCACTGTAATAACATGGGTTTGAGATTTCTCAACCATTAGATTAAGTGCAAGTGGGAGATTGTTGGGGTATGCCCTTAAGGCTAATGTTTGAGGCCTTGGGATTGTAACAGTATCATGTATAAACTCTTAAGTTTATAAAGGCAATGGTTATTATTCAGGTTGTTACATCATCTGCTGCAATGTGTGTTCTTCTGAATAATGTCTCAAAAGCTGTTCAGCTAGGCTGACATGCTATGTTGTCCTTAGTCGAGATATCTTGGTGAACATGAGACAGCCTTGATATGATTGAGACTAATATGTGCTCTAATCTTATAGGATGCTTCGAGCATGGAATAAGATGTAGACTCATGGGTACATTGGATGTACTGGACAGACCCTACTAGGATATTCAATTGCTTGTCACAATGTGAATAATCCTTGATTGCAACAAGTGGCACATGTCCTCTGACTTGAGATCACTTGTGTTTCTAAATGATGATTGTCATTGTTTTGAGGTAGTTCAATATCATTTGAAACATAATGGTTATAAACTATCTTGGATAATGATCATGAGTCAGGTTAGGGCACTAGTGATAGATACAGGATTGCCGTCTCCTTGTTTAAGGAGTGTGATGTTCTAAAGGGCCCCCCTGAATGAGATGATTGAGAAAGTGTATGGCCATACCCAGGTGACTATGATCATCTGATCTAATCATGCTCATCATATTGGAGCTACAGGCTTGACACGCTTGTCCAATAAGAACATCCAGTGGCAAAGGAAATCTGTATGCCTTGTGAATGGATTCACACTTGTGCTGTGGTTTGGGTGTAGTCTTGGAAGACTCTTTCCTTTATATCGGGAGACAGTGATGTGTTGCTAGATACCCCTCACTGATCGTGATAACGAAAGTTATCGTTACCGACATTTAAAGGAAACCCTCAGGGTCGCACAATTTGATGATATGGCTTACTTGAGTCAGATCGTGTGGACTGAATTGTTTGGGTTCAGTTTGAAGGGATTTAATCTCTGATTATAAGTGAGATCTGGTCTGATCATGTTTGATTGATTAGGGCTTGAGATCGGTAAGCTTTGATCGAGAGAGTTGATGCTAGATCGGTGAGATCAGGAGCATCATGAAATGAACGGTTAGATCTTGAACCTTTAGGGTTTATTGTGATCTAGACCATATGGCTTGGGTTAATTGGTCTTGGACCAAACCGACATTGAACCGGCTCATGAATGAGCGCATGGTTCATGGGAGATGAGTTAAGCACTTGGTTCACTTAAGGGTGAACGCTTGAGCCTTGACTACTTTCCATTTTGGGAATTCGGTTTCCAAATGGAATGTATGTAACGCCTCCACATTAGTGTGGGAGGTTAACTCTCTCGCCGATCTCTCTCTTTTGAGGGCTTCTCCATTTTTCGGTGGTGTGAAGACTTGACGAAAAGAGGAGAGAAGGAAGTCTTGGCCAAGCTTGATCTCTCATCATCCTCACGCGACAAGGACCCTTTGAAGCACTTTGCTAGCACAAAGGATTCAAAGGAGCAAGCCATCTTCATTTGTTGTGTGCGTCACCTTTGGAGAAGGAGCACTTGCGTCTTTGCTTCCAAGGCACCATCCAATTCGATGGCATTGGTATGATCTCCTTCTTGATCTAATCAATCTATCAAAGTTGATCATATGAGCATATAAGCGATTGTGTTGTTGAAACCCTAGCAAAATTGCATGCGCCCCCTGAATTAGGGTTTCATC
Organism: Costus lasius; assembly: GCA_027563935.2. NCBI lineage: Eukaryota > Viridiplantae > Streptophyta > Magnoliopsida > Zingiberales > Costaceae > Costus > Costus lasius. The sequence goes on along the minus strand of CM050454.1, from coordinate 53,426,152 downwards.
TGCTTGCGCTCCCCCTTGAAGGGGACTCTTCAGTTGCGATGATGGGGATGTCGATGTCGATATCCATTCCAATGACTTGGGTAGCAGCGATGCACTGCTAGGTGCCACTCACTGCTTGTGATGACCTCTGGTCAGCACTGCCAACGTCAGAGGAACCTACAGGGTCGCACACCTTGATACTTGAGTTCTCGTATTGATCGGGAAGCCTTATGATCAAGTTATTGGATAACTCGGATCTAATTGGGAGATTTCATCAGCGCCAATGGGCCTGATGAGATGGAAGAATATTATTGGAGCCAAACTTCATTTTTGGCAGGTTGACCCGTATTTGACCATGGTTGGTCACATTTGGATTAAGGTTGCATTGGATTGGATCCAAGTGCTTAATCAACCCATGTAATGAAGTTTGGGCTAGCTCATTATCCAATGAGGCCCAATAACAAGTTCTCATGGAGAGATGAGAGGCTAAAAGGGTATAATGGGGAGAAACATGAACCATTAAGCGCCTAGGGGCATAATGGGGTCATGTTGGCGCCTTTGCTTCATTATGGAAGTAAAGGGCGCCTCCCCTCTCTTCCTTGGATGGAATGCATGCCTCTATGGCATTGCTTGGGGCGCAAGGCAAGGCCTTGGCGCACAAGGAAGGGCGTGAGGCACAATAAGGAATGGTTCAATGAGAATTATGGAAATGTCTTGGAGACTTTCCTTATCTCAAACCTCCTTATCCTAGCCCTACACTTGTCATGATCCTAGCCCTTACCCTAACCGCCTCTTGCCCTATAAATGTGACCCTAGTCGCCCCCTCTTGTGGATGATCAATCCTTGAAGGCGTGAACACAAGAAGAGGGTGAGTGCTAGGAGCAAGGGCGCATCTTCCTTCTTCCTTAACCGCAAGCCTTTTCTTCCTCTCCTCTTGGCGCAAGGAACTTTAGTGCTTGGCGGTTTGGGCAGTCTTCCTTCTTCTCTTGGCGCATCATCTTTCTTGGTGGCGCAAGTGAAGTAGAGCATCTCCCTAAAGCTTGGATCTTCTTCCCGAGGCTAGCACCGGGCGTGGAAGAAGAGAACTCAAGAGATCCGTGTGTGTGAGACTGCAGAGGGCGCACACTTGGGCGCCTGCATCGGCATCGCTCTTCATTGCTATTAAGGTTTTTCCTAACTCATCGTGTCGACTCCCTTGCTTACGATCTTCACTGGGGTTTTGGGACCGGCCTGTTTCGGGGACATTCTTCCGCTGCGAAAAATGTATGTCCATGACTCTGAAAATTGTAAAATGTCCCCGGGGTTTCCCAACAGTGGTATCAGAGCGACTTACAAGACTCGAACGATGTTTTATGCTTTTCTTTCATGCTCACATGTCATATCTCTATTTTTGTAAATAGCATGATGCATGGCAAACAATTTTTCTAAGTAGGAAAAATTGAGGTTTCTTGTTTCTATCATTCTCTCAATCTCTTTTGGAATTTTTGGACTATTTTTCTTGTTTGATTTAAAGATCAAAGGCGCACGTAATTTTGTCAAGTAGGACGGGCATTGTGTCTTCGGACTGGCCAAGTCTCTTGATCTGACAAAATTGCCAGCCGAAAGGATCTCTGAAATCATCATGAAAAATAAATCGCAATAAACCAAAAGATTTGTGAGAAGAAGATGAGAAAAAGAGACTAGTTTTATGAAAAAGTAAAATTTCAGATTTTATGCTTTTCATGACCATGTAGAATTGCATGAGTAAATACCTTGATTGTGCATGATGTTGTGATCATTAGTCAAGCCCCCCTTTGCATGCTTGCGATGTATCCTCGTGAGGCCTGCGTGCCGCTTTTCTTTTTGCTTTTGACTAAGAAGAAGATTAGGGTGGCGCATGTACTTGGAGCTTGGCGCATGCATACCTTGGATGGTGGTGCAACAAGCAAGAGGCGCAAGCCTGCTTAGTGGCGCAAGACCATGGCATTGGCCGAACCTATGGGAACTTTGAAAGTATTCCTCTACGGTTTGAGAGCTAAGCCATGAGAGAAGGACCTTGGAGCCAACCTTGAAGTTCAAGCTAGAGGTCGGCTAGGCTAGGTCTAGTTTTTGGGGCTTGAGTTCTAGGACAAGAGTTGAACCTATTTCATGGCATGGATTGGTTCAAAGTCTTGTATAGGATATGATCACATCATTCTTTACTGCTTTTATTATTATCTGCAGAAGCATGCCTGAAATGTTTTACCGTTATGTTATCACCATAGGATTTTATGCCTGTAATGATAGACATAAGATAGAACTGAGATGATGAGACCTTAAACAAAAACCCTCAATTAAAATATCAAGTCTGGTGGCCTTCTAACGCGTAGCCCTCACTAAGCTATCGATCAGTGGAGTTGTGAATTGTTTCCCACCCTCGTGGGACACACCCACTTATCTTTAGAAAGTGCGTGGTGGCAATGGTTTCCCCAGTCCAGTTTTAACCTGGGCGTGCCTTCGCAAGGAAACTTGTTGGCCCTGGGCATAACGGTTAGGAATGGACTTGACTAGAAGTTCACATGTGTTGGGCACATGGTGAAAGTCTAGAGGCATCGTTGAGAGGTAAAGGTTTCATGTTGTATCCAGCCCTCGCTGGACATGAAATGCCCAGACTGTCTCGATAAGGGGAGTTGCTTGGAGCAACCAGCCGGCGCGCCCACCTTAGGAAACATGGGTTACTTTGTGCATCTCATCCCACCCTCGTGGGACGCGAAGCCTCATGTGAAATAAGGATCCCATCTCACTAGGAAGTTTTAAACTTCCCGATTGACTTTGTGGGTTGTCAATTCGAATTTAAAATAGTGAGAGCAGAAATCATTTAAAACAAGTCCAGTTTAAATGATTCGAAGTAGTACTAATCTGTTCTTCTTGGGTGTTGTAGAACAATGGCTATGAACACTGGCGGATTATCACTGCGATCACTCCTTGATAAGGATAAGTTAGTTGGAACTAACTTTATGGACTGGCATCGGAACTTGAGGATAGTCCTCAAGCTCGAGAAGAAGCTGTATGTCCTTGAACAGCCTCTTCCTGCGGCTCCTCCGCCTAATGCCCGAACGGCAGACAGAGATGCTTATAGAAAGCATCAGGATGACTCTTTGGAGGTTGCATGTCTTATGCTAGCCAGTATGGCACCTGAACTACAGGTGCAATATGAGGAGCAGAACGCTTTTCAGATGATTACTCGTCTGAAACAGATGTTCGAGGCTCAGGCTAGAACTGAGAGATTTGACACCGCCAAAGCAGTCTTTCGGTGCAAGTTGTCTGAAGGTGCACTAGTGAGACCCCATGTTCTCAAACTCATTGGGAACGTGGATCATCTCAGGAGACTGGGACACACCATAGACAACGAGCTGGTTGTGGATCTTATTCTGCATTCCTTGCCCCCTAGCTTCAGTCTGTTTATCATTAACTTCAACATGAACCGGATTGAGTGCACACGGGAGGAATTGATGAATATGCTCCAAACAGCCGAGCGAGAGATGGGTAAGACCAAACCCAATTCTGTTCTTTTGGTCCCTGCGACCAAGAAGATAAAGAAGAAGGGTAAGGCACGTGCTAAGAGCAGTGCCAGAGGTCCTACCAAAGCACTAAAGAAAAAGGCAAAGAAGTCAAAGGACTAGAGGTGTTTTCACTGTGGCGAGCAGGGTCACTGGAGAAGGGACTGCAAGCAGCTTCAGAATGAGGAGAAGAAAGGCTTGGCCTTAACTTCTAGCTCAGGTATCTATGTTACAGAAGTCAATCTTTCTACTTCTATGTCATGGGTATTGGATACCGCATGTGGAGCTCATATTTGTACAAATATGCAGGGGCTCAAGAAAAGTAGATCGGTGCGGCTTGGAGAGATTGACCTACGCGTCGGAAACGGGGCACAGGTTGCTGCGGTTGCTGTAGGCGTTTTGACTCTCTCCTTGCCTTCTGGACTTCAATTAGAACTAGATAATTGCTTTTATGTACCTTCACTTACAAAGAACATTGTATCCATTCCTTGCTTAGCAAAGAAAGAATTTAAATTTGAAATAAATAAGAACTCCTGTTCTTTTTCATTTGCAAATATGTTCTATGGGAAGGGTACTTTGTGCAATGGTCTATATATCTTGGATATGGAAAGTTCTATTTGTAGCATAAGCAATAAGAGGACCAAACTGAGTGGTTCAGTTGGTGCTTTCCTATGGCACTGTCGATTAGCCCATATAAACAAGAATCGCATCCAACAACTCCATGCAAATGGATTGTTAGATTCAAGTTCCTTGGAGAAATTTGATACTTGTGAACCTTGTTTATTAGGGAAAATGACAAAGGCGCCCTTCACCAAGATTGGTGAGAGGGCAGAAGGTTTATTAGATCTCATACATACTGATATGTGTGGGCCCTTTAATAAACAAGCCAGAGGAGGGTACAACTACTTCATTACCTTCACTGATGACTTCAGTAGGTATGGCTATGTCTACTTAATGTGACATAAATCTGAATCCTTTGAGAAATTCAAGGAGTTCAAGAATGAAGTAGAGAACCAGCTTGGAAGATCCATTAAAGCTCTTCGATCAGATCGAGGTGGAGAATACCTGAGCGGTGAGTTCTTTGACTATCTGAGAGAGTGTGGGATCATATCCCAACTCACTCCTCCTGGAACACCTCAATGGAATGGTGTGTCTGAAAGGAGAAATCGAACTTTATTGGATATGGTTCGATCCATGATGAGTCACGCAACTCTACCTTCATCATTCTGGGGGCATGCACTGGAAACAGCTTCTTTGATACTGAATAATGTTCCATCTAAGAGTGTCTCCAAAATACCATACGAGATGTGGAGTGGGAGACGCCCTAATCTCGCGTTTATCAGGATCTGGGGATGTGAGGCTTATGTCAAACGTCAGGATTCCAGCAAGCTAGAACCGAGATCTGATAAGTGTGTGTTTGTGGGGTATCCTAAGGAAACTAAAGGATACTACTTCTATGTCCCAACCGAGAACAAAGTTTTTGTTGCTCGGGGTGCTGTCTTTCTAGAGAAAGAATTTCTTTTGAAAGAAGTCAGCGGGAGGAAGTTTGACTTGGATGAGATCCAAGTGCAAGCACAAGACAAAGAGATGGAATCTGAGCCACCTGCACCGGTTGCTAGGCAACCTGAGGCTCAGACACAGGTCCCGCGTAGGTCTGGGAGAATTCGTCGTGCACCTGAAAGGTATGGGTCGCTAACGACCCAACACGATGGGATCTTCATCATTGAGGATGAACCCAGAACCTATGATGAGGCGGTCAGTGGACCGGACTCCAAGAAATGGCTTGACGCCATGCGATCCGAGATGGATTCCATGTCGGCTAACCAAGTCTGGGATTTGGTTGAGCTGCCTGATGGGGTAAAACCCATAGGGTGTAAATGGGTCTTCAAGAGGAAGACAGACATGGATGGCAAAATAGTTACCTATAAGGGTAGACTAGTGGCTAAAGGATTTAAACAAGTCCACGGGGTGGACTATGATGAAACCTTCTCGCCGGTTGCCGTGATTAAATCCATTCGGATTCTGCTTGCTATAGCTGCATATCATGACTACGAGATATGGCAGATGGATGTGAAGACAGCGTTCCTTAACGGGAAGCTGACTGAGGATGTGTATATGACACAACCTGATGGCTTCATCCATCCTGCAGAGGCTAATAAGGTCTGCAGGCTGAAGAGATCCATTTATGGATTAAAACAAACATCTCGAAGTTGGAATCTTCGATTTGATGAGGCCGTGAGAGATTATGGCTTTATCAAAAGCGAAGATGACGCCTGTGTATACAGAAAATTCAGTGGGAGCTTGGTGATCTTTCTGGTCTTGTATGTTGATGACATACTGCTCATCGGAAACGACATCCCTAGTCTTCAAGCTGTGAAGACATGGTTGGGAAAGTGTTTCGAGATGAAAGACTTAGGGGAGGCCGCCTATATTCTAGGCGTGAGGATCTACCAGGATAGATCCAAGAGGCTTCTGGCCCTTAGTCAGAGTACTTACATTGATAAGGTACTGGAGAGGTTCTACATGGAGCAATCTAAGAAAGGATACCTTCCAGTAAGACATGGCCTTACTCTCTCAAAGAGCCAGTGTCCTACAACACAGGCTGAGAGGGATGACATGAGTCGAATTCCTTATGCTTCGGCAGTCGGATCGATCATGTATGCAATGTTGTGTACTAGACCAGATGTGGCATATGCTGTGAGCATAACCAGCCGATACCAATCCAATCCAGGGCTGCAGCACTGGGTGGCTATGAAGAACATCCTAAAGTATCTGAGAAGAACTAAGGATCTGTTCTTGGTCTATGGGGGACAGGAAGAGCTCAGTATGCAGGGCTATACTGACGCATCGTTCCAGTCTGACCCTGACGACTTTAGATCGCAGGCCGGCTATGTGTTCAAGATAAATGGAGGCGCTGTATGTTGGAAGAGCTTCAAGCAATCCACCATAGCAGATTCTACAACCGAAGCTGAGTATGTAGCTGCTTCTGAGGCAGCCAAGGAAGCTGTTTGGATAAGGAAGTTCTTATGTGATCTTCAAGTGGTACCTAGTGCAATGGATCCCATTGAACTCTACTGTGACAACAATGGAGCAATTGCACAAGCCAAGGAACCACGGTCTCATCAAAGATCTAAACACATACTCAGAAGATTTCACCTGATCAGAGAGATCATTGACAGAGGTGATGTCAAGATTAGCAGAGTAGACACAGAAAACAATCTGGCAGACCCATTGACCAAGGCTTTGGCGCAGCAGAAGCATGATGGTCACGCTAGAGATATGGGGTTGAGATTCCTCAACTTCTAGGTCTTAGTGCAAGTGGGAGATTGTTGGTGTATATGCCCTAGGACCTAGTTTTGGTCAACTTATGTACTACTTGACATTTATATTTATATATCATTCTGGCATTGTCGTTATCATTGTTTGTCTACACCTGCGATTGTGTACTTACATGATAATGTCCCTGGAGACAGATTGGATCTGTGCTCAAATAATTGTCCCCAGTCGATATACCTGAGTGGATATGGGACAGCTCTGGTACTTGAGAGACTGGTATGTGGGCTGGTTAGGCACGTGGTGCTAACGCAGACACATGGGTATATCATTGGAGGATATACTGGATAGACCCGCTATGAGGCTATGACTTGGTGTCATGAGTTATCCTCATAAGTGACAGGAGATGCATTGATCCCTTGACTTGAGGTCATTGATCATTCTATATGGTTAGGGACTTGCTTTGATACAACCTAACACCTTGCCGTAGCTGGGAGGTCATAACGGTTGTTATTGAGCATGTCACGACCCATATGAGAAGATCAATGGACAGACATAGGATTTGCCCCTTCCCTAGGGAAGTATGATATCCATGGAGCTCCTTTATGGTTCTATGACTGAGAGTGTATGGCCATACCCAGGTGAGAACTTGTTTTAGTCATAGCCATGTGATTGGATGAAAACAAGTGGTGACACACTTGTCCAATCGGATATCAGTCCAGCAAAGAGACTGTAATGCACCTATACCTAGTTGCGATGATGGGGATGTCGATGTCGATATCCATTCCAATGACCTGGGTAGCAGCGATGCACTGCTAGGTGCCACTCACTGCTTGTGATGACCTCTGGTCAGCACTGCCAACGTCAGAGGAACCTACAGGGTCGCACACCTTGATACTTGAGTTCTCGTATTGATCGGGAAGCCTTATGATCAAGTTATTGGATAACTCGGATCTAATTGGAAGATTTCATCAACGCCAATGGGCCTGATGAGATGGAAGAATATTATTGGAGCCAAACTTCATTTTTGGCAGGTTGACCCATATTTGACCATGGTTGGTCACATTTGGATTAGGGTTGCATTGGATTGGATCCAAGTGCTTAATCAACCCATGTAATGAAGTTTGGGCTAGCTCATTATCCAATGAGGCCCAATAACAAGTTCTCATGGAGAGATGAGAGGCTAAAAGGGTATAATGGGGAGAAACATGAACCATTAAGTGCCTAGGGGCATAATGGGGTCATGTTGGCGCCTTTGCTTCATTATGGAAGTAAAGGGCGCTTCCCCTCTCTTCCTTGGATGGAATGCATGCCTCTATGGCATTGCTTGGGGCGCAAGGCAAGGCCTTGGCGCACAAGGAAGGGCGTGAGGCATAATAAGGAATGGTTCAATGAGAATTATGGAAATGTCTTGGAGACTTTCCTTGTCTCAAACCTCCTTATCCTAGCCCTACACTTGTCATGATCCTAGCCCTTACCCTAACCGCCTCTTGCCCTATAAATGTGACCCTAGTCGCCCCCTCTTGTGGATGATCAATCCTTGAAGGCGTGAACACAAGAAGAGGGCGAGTGCTAGGAGCAAGGGCACATCTTCCTTCTTCCTTAACCGCAAGCCTTTTCTTCCTCTCCTCTTGGCGCAAGGAACTTTAGTGCTTGGCGGTTTGGGCAGTCTTCCTTCTTCTCTTGGCGCATCATCTTTCTTGGTGGCGCAAGTGAAGTAGAGCATCTCCCTAAGGCTTGGATCTTCTTCCCGAGGCTAGCACCGGGCGTGGAAGAAGAGAACTCAAGAGATCCGTGTGTGTGAGACTGCAGAGGGCGCACACTTGGGCGCCTGCATCGGCATCGCTCTTCATTGCTCTTAAGGTATTTCCTAACTCATCGTGTCGACTCCCTTGCTTGCGATCTTCACTGGGTTTTTGGGACCGGCCTGTTTCGGGGACATTCTTCCGCTGCGAAAAATGTATGTCCATGACTCTGAAAATTGTAAAATGTCCCCGGGGTTTCCCAACACTAGGAAAAGAGTTGAAGTCAAAATAAAAGGCATGTATCTATGTGGGTACATGCCATCCATGCAAAAACAACAAAACAAAATGCATGAAAAACAAAAATATATATATATGTGTGTGAAAAAAGATCTTGGAAACCTAATTCCTGTAAACAAAAGCATGATAGATTGAACTGAAATTGGGTGAAGTCTTGAGATTGAAAATTCTATTTATTATACAAGTTGCAAAGTTTTATTTGATTGAATTGTGGATCTAGAGGGTTGAGTTCTAAGGATGATATGTTTATTTGAAGTTCTATAAATCAATTGATAGAATTTTTCATTAATGAGTTATATTTTAGAAATTTATTGAGCATGAAAAGGTTATTCTTTTGATCAAATTTTGATTTCAAATTTGATTTTTGCTTGAGGACAAACAAAGTTTGAGCCTTATGTATTTTGATGACACCAAAATATATAGTATATTTTGAATCATTTTAGACATCTTTTCATGCTAAATTGAAGATCTTATTACTTGTTTTCATGCTAAATTCATCGAATATTACAAAGTCTACTTCTATTTTGGTTTTTCATGATTTTCAGGTAAAAAGGCATTATTTCAAGGAGTTTTCAAGCAAAATCAAACACATAGAAGAGTTACCATCATCAAGAGGAGATCACCCAAGAAATTTCATGCAAAACGGAGCAGAAGGTTTTTGAGGAGTTTTCATACGCTACCGTAAAATTCGAGCCACTACAGTATTTTGAGGAGTTTCCGAACAGAAGGTTTTTCGGATTTTACGGCAGTATCGTAAACCAAATTATGGCACCGTATTTCAGAGCGCTTCAGAACAGAAACTTTGCTTGATTTTACGGCACCACCGTAAAGGATTACACAGGCCGTATTTTCCAGTCACTTCCGAATAGAGAGTTCAGCCAATTTTACGGCAGTACCGTAAACTGGATTACGGTGCCGTATTGCGCAAACAACATCAGACCAAAAAACTCGACCGATTTTACGGCAGTGCCGTAAACAATTACACTGTCGTATTTCTGTTGTTAAACGCAATTTCCAGGTCAATTCTGAAGTCCGATTTGAAAATTCCATTAAAGGGGGCGAAACCCTAATAGGCGCATATCAGAGGTTTTGCATTGAGCGGAAGCTAGGGTTTCTAAAGGATCAATAGCATGTCAAATGATCAACTTGTAAATACTTGTATAGATCGAAAAGATTCATACCATTGCCCTTGCCTAGATGGCGACTTGGAAGCAAAGAGAACGAAATGGTTCTCCTCCAAAACGTGCGCACACAAGATGAGAGTTGACTACTCCTTGTCGTTCCTTGTGCTAGCAAGGATCTCCAAGTTTCCTGATCGCATCAAGGGAATTGAGATGACCTCTTTGCTTGGCCAAGGCGTGAAGACTCTCTACCCGAGAGAGGAGAGGCGACAAGAGGTGAAGAGGCGAGAATAGGGCGTGACCACTTCGAACGTGAGGCGTCCACGCTATTTTGGAAAACATAACTTCCAAAAATAGCAAGCCACTACTTCAACGCAAGATGCGTTTACCCCAATCGCAACTTTCTCCCTTGACTTGAACCATGCGCTCACACTAAGTGAACCGGTTCAATTTCATTTAGTTCAAAGACCAAATTAAACCAAGCATTGGTCTAGATCAAATTAAACCATAAGGCTCAAGATCTAACCATTCATCTCTTGATGCTCTTGATCTCACCGATCTAGCATCAATTCTCTCGATCGAAGCTTACCAATCTCAAGCTCTAATCAATCAAACATGATCAGACTAGATCTCACTTATAATCAGAGTTTAAATCCCTTTAAACTGAACCAAAACAATTCAGTCCACACGATCTGACTTAAGTAAGCCATATCATCAAATTGTGCGACCCTAAGGGTTTCCTTTAAATGTCGGTAACGATAACTTACGTTATCACGATCAGTGAGGGGTATCTAGCAACACATCACTGTCTCCCGATATAAAGGAAAGAGTCTTCCAAGACTACACCCAAACCACAGCACAAGTGTGAACCCAAGTCACTTGACATATGTGTTTCCTTTGCCACTGGATGTTCTTATTGGACAAGCGTGTCAAGCCTGTAATTCCAATATGATGAGAATGATTAGATCAGATGAACATAGTCATCTGGGTATGGCCATACACTTTCTCAATCATCTCATCCAGGGGGCCCCTTCAGAACATCACACTCCAACAAGGAGACGGCAATCCTATATCTATCACTAGTGCCCTAACATGACTCATGCTCATTATCCAAGATAGTCTATAACCATTATGTTTCAAATGATATTGAACTACCTCAAAACAATGCCAATCATCATTTAGAAACACAAGTGATCTCAAGTCAGAGGAAATATGCCACTTGTTTGCATACAAGGATTATTCACATTGTGACAAGCAATCGAATATCCTAAGTAGGGTCTGTCCAGTACATCCAATGTACCCATAAGTCTACATTTTATTCCATGCTCGAAGCATCCTATAAGATTAGAACACATATTAGTCTCAATCATATCAAGGCTGTCTCATGTTCACCAAGATATCTTGACTAAGGACAAAACTGCATGTCAGCCAAGCTGAACAGCATTGAGACATTATTCAGAAGTATACATATTGCAGCAGATAATGTAACAACCTGAATAACAACCATAGCCTTTATAAACATAGAGTTTATACATGATACTGATAACAACCCAAGGCCTCAAACATTAGCCTTAAGGGCATACCCCAACACGATTCTTGCGGAGACGATTCAGGCGAACCAGAGGTTTATATTCGAAGTCGTAAGAAGCAATCCAGGAGCTTTGGATGGGAGGATTACACACACACCGAAAGCCCCAATTTTCATTAACTATCGAGGGAGAAATCGTCATTCACGCCGCCGCCTAGGGTTCTGCCACCGCAACGAATCCAGGGGGCATCTCCGGCGGTGAAATTCATACCAAAGCTACATCTGAAGGAGGAGACGACGTACCAGAAGTTTCAGAAGAAAAAGAAATCAATCGAAGGAGAATTCAAGGAAAGAAGGGAGACAGCCACTATTTACCGAGATCAATCGAAATTACGGCTGTGAAATACTTCACAGCCGTCCTGTATTTTTCCAAAACTCTTCTTTCGTTGATTTTTGAACTTCTGAAATTATAAAATTTTGTAACTCCTTTACCATGCTAGCTTAAACAACCCTTGGGATATGGGAGAGTAATTCACTTGATTTTTAATGACTAGATGACTTTTTTTTCACTATTTCGTTGCGTTTAATATTAGCATGATGATTTTGCTCATGTGATATTTGTGCTTAGACTCTCTATAGATCCATGTTACTAATCATGTTTTTAGAATTTTCGCTATTGACTGAAAGGTAATTGCTTGAGAATTCAGAACCCTAGAATTGCATGTTAGGAACCCTTCCTTAGGTTAGATCCAATTTGTTCAGTTCTAGTAGATTAATTGCCATGATAATAACATGAATCTAGAGAAACTACTAAAAATCAATCCAAAGATCAGAAAATCAACATGAATCTAGAGAAGGTACACGTCGTTGCCGGGGATTAGTCCAAGGTACACGTCGTTGCCATGTAGTTTTATTGCCATGTTGATTTTCTTAATAACATGAATCTAGAGAAGGTACACGCCAAACCTTCTATTGATTACACAGTAACTCAATCCAAAGATCATAAAATCAACATGGCAATAAAACTACTAAAAATCAGAATTAAGAACAATACATGATCTCTTACGATAAGTTCTAAACTCAATCATTCTAGGGTTCCAAATTTTGCAATAAACTTCTCAGTCTATTTCACAAAATTCTAAAACATGCTGAAAATATGAGACTAAGGAGAGTTATAAGAAATCATCACATAAGTAGAATTATCATAACAAAATTATCCTGACGAAATTAACAATGTCTAGTCATTAAGAAGTTAAGGAGATAACACCCCCATGTCCCATAAGAAAATTAAGCTAGCATGATGGAAAGATTACAGTAAACCATAATTTCAGAGGATAGAAGTTGAAAAGAAGAGAAAAATTACAAAACAAGCTGCACCGTAACATGCACTGGACGTGATGAACAGTGGCGGCCCCCACTATTTCGTTGATTTCTCCCTCAATCGGATTCCTCTCGCTCTGAAACTTTTGGCGTGTGTTCTCCTCCTTCAGGCAAAGCTTCCTTTCAAATTTCGTGGCCGGAGGTGGTCTATAGACTAAGAATCTATGAACCCTAGAGTGGCGGCGATTCTTTCTCCGTGGATCTCTAATAATTATTATTCCTTCCCTTTCGAAAATGTTCTCTCACTCCCGACCAGTCTGTGGCTTCTTTCGGATCTCCAATTGGTGCCCTAAAGCTTGAGAAATCGCGAATTTAAGTTTCTAGCGGAAGAATCGAGCGTCTGGGTAAAAATTGTAGCACCGTGATGGAAATTTCGGTAGTACCGTAATTGCTGCAAAATCTTCTGTATGAAATCTGTTCTGAATTACGGCACCGTAAGGTATATTACAGTAGTGCCGTAATTGCCTCTGAAATCTCTGAAGTCTCGGTAAGAAATTGGTCTGAAATTACAGTACCATGAATAATTTTACGACACTGCCATAATTTGCCAAAAAAAATCCAAATTTAAGCCGCCGTGAAAATCATTACAGTAGTGCCATAATTGCTGATTACGGCTGTAAAAATCATTACGGCACTGCCGTAATTTCTCTAGAAAACTTGGTTTGACTTGAAATTTGATGTGTAGTCTCCTCTTGATGATAAGAATCTGCCCATGTATTGGATTTGCTTGAAAACCATCAAAATGATGCCTTTCTACCTGAAATTGATCAAAAAACCAAGAAAAGTGTAGATTCCAAAATATTTGATAAAAAAGGCATAAAATAAGCAAAAGTGCATGAATATGACTCAAGAGGATGATGGAATAAGCAAGAAATATGCTATGAAATTTAGAGTCATCAGTATATTAGTATAATTTGATAGATTGACATTGATTGATTAGCCTAGTGGATGTTTAAACTATTATGCTATTTGTTGGGAGGAAAGAATCCAAAATTAAAAAATAAAATTTAAAAAATGATGGAGGGCCAAACACAGCTCTTAGAAGATCCACTAGGGCTCGGAGGAAGCCCATCAGGTATGGCTTCACTTAGAGTCCACTTTTCTTTTCAGTACTTTCCTTATTTGCATTGCATGGCATGATAGGTTAGTTCCACCCCAAAGTCTATCATGTAGTTTACTTTTATAAATGTTGTTGGTAGGTTGTGCATTGTAATGTCATGGTAGGTTAGTGCATGTAGTTTGGATACATTAATATTCAGCTCAAGGGATACAAATCAGCTAGCTCACCACACTCCAAGAAGCTAGCTCCCATTTTGGAAGGTTCACTTCAAAGTAGTTCAAAGAGAGACTTCTAACTCAACTCAACATCAAGCTCCACTTCAATTATTCCCTTCCAATTGAAGAGAGGCCACCCCATGGAATCATTTGCGCCATCTACAACAACAAGGCTCATCTAGATCCACAATTCAAGGAGGCGCCCATCTAGATCCACCAATCAAGGAGGCGCCCATCTAGATCCACAATTAGGGGAGTTACGCCATCAAGATCCACAATTAGGGGAAGGCTTATTTCCTTCTTCTCATTGCCGCCCAAGACAACAAGGAAGGTTTTCAAAATTCAAACTCTCCCTCATATGTGCCAACACCTCCAAGGAAGATAGCCATTTCGAATTCAAAGACTTACCATTTCAGCCATCCAAAGAAGGCAACAAGATCAGCCCACTTAATGCCTTGTCTCCATTTTCGAATTTTCTCCAATTATGTAAGGGGCGCAAGGGGCCAATGACCACCTTGCCCTCATCTTATCCTCATCCCTAAGCTGCCTATAAATGTATCCCCATCGCATCATGTGCATAGCATTGTTGAATATATTGTTGAATAGTTTCCTAGCCAAACTATGGGTGCTTGTGTCGCCTAGGGTGCTTGTGTCGCCCACATCTTCTTCTTTGGGTGCTTGTGTCGCCCAAGTCCCCTCATCTTCCCCTTTCTTCCTTCAAGATCCGAGCCTCCCTTCTCCTTCTCCTCGCCCTCCCTTCATCAAAGCAAGGCCGAGAGTCTCCACCTTCAAGGCAATAGCATCAAAGAGAACAAGAGCTCAAGTTGGCGCAAAGAACATGGATGCATCTCTTGGTCTCCTTCAAGGCGATTCTCTAAGTTAAGTATTCCATCTTCTTGTGTCTTCTCTTTATACATTTTAAGAACATCTTACTACACATATCTTGGATTTGTAGGACTTGGCGCAAGGAAGCTTGGCGCATCCCACTCTCTTGATCTCCCCTCCTTAGATAGTCCTTTGTTTTGTTAGCAAGAGAACTTGGAGGATTAGCCTCCCTCTTGACTTTAAGCATTGTTAAGTTTTAATCTGCTTTATAACTCACCCACGCCTGTGTGGGGTTGCTGAATGCCCTGTGTGTAACCTGCACCTTCCATCAGAGTAGGACCGGTGAAGAACGGGAAGGACGGTCCTTCTATTCTCAAGGGCCGCGAGGTGAGTCTTCTTTAAGTTATTGTCATTTCTTTCCTGCAAGTAGTTAATATTCGGTTTTCCTATTTAAAAATACAACAACATTATTTTCCAACTTCGTTAGTTAAATCGGTTTTCTCTAGTTTATGATAATACCAAAAATATTTTCGAAACTCGTTGTTTGCATGTTTGTGACCCACCCCTACATCAAAAAAGGACTCATCTATTTGGCACTACGAAAAATTGGCAGTGGTAAAGAAGACATGAGTTGAAGTCTAAATAAAAAGTATGTATCTATGTGGATACATGCCTAAGAAGAGCCCTTTGACATTAACTTCGCTATCTTTGGCTTTAAATCTTAATTTTATTAGCCAACAAGATATGAGTTCAAATACACTGGCTAGGTGGTCAATATACTCTAAATTTGTCAGCAAAAAAAAGGTGGTCTTCGATTTAGAGAATGTCAAAAGCAAAATATAAAAAAAATGATAATAGAGAACAAGATTTTGGAGATCTTATTCCTATAAACAAAAGCATGGAAGGTTCAAACTGAAATAAAGGTGAATTCATAAGATTGAGATTCTATTTATTATACGAGTTACGAAATTTTATTTGATTAAGATTGTGAATCTTAAAAATTAAATTCTAAATAGAAATGTCTGGAATTTTATGTAGCATGAGTTGGAATTTTTTTATGAATAATTATATTCTAGAAATTTATTTTGAATAAGTAAGTTATCTTTTCATGCTCAGCATTATTCTTTGGTCTATTTATTTGCTTGAGGACAAACAAAAGTTTAAGTGTAGGAAGATTTGATGTCTCGTATTTATATAGTATTTTTACTATACTTTTTATGATAATCTCTCCTATTATTATCATGTTTTCACTTATTTTGACTTAAATCCTTTTATTTGTTCAGAATCTTTACTTATCTTCACTTTTGTTATATTTCAAGTGAAAATAACTAAATTTTGATAAATTTTGATCAATCCAAGTATACAGATGAATTCTACAAGTCAAGACGAAACTGTCTATCAAATTTCGTGCAAATCGGAGCTTGTTTGGAAAATACGGTTCGCTTGTGATAATTATCATGACCGTATTTTTTGAATAACCACAAGAAGAAATATGGCCCTGCCAATGATATTTATCACGGCCATATTTTACTTAGTACAAAATATCAGAAATCCATAGAGAGAAATACGGCCTGCCCGTGACGGAAATTACAGTTGTGATTTGTTGAAGAAAAACCACAAAAAGGAATATGGCCGGCCGTGATACTTTTCACAACCATATTTCTATCGGGTTTATTTCTAGAATAGTACAGAAAGAAATGCGACCGGCTATTTTTATTTTCACGGCTGTATTTATTTTCGCCTGATTCGATTTTGACCCATTTCTTGCTAGATTCAACTCGTTTTCGAGCCAAATTTTGGGGAAAATATAATTAGAAGTTGGGGAACTATATAAGCTACCAAGGGAATAATTATGAGGATGTTTTGACCAATTTTCAAGCGGAATTAGGCGAAGAGGTGAGATTAGGGCGAACGGCGGTGATCTTCACTATTGTCACTAGAAAAGCTTGGTTTTTACGGTTGGCTACATCGATCTTCATTAGGAAACCTTGATTCTCATCTTCCTTTGTCAAATTCATATTTATTTACCAATTTTGTAATCAAAACATGGATTTCTATAATGTGAACATGTTGAACATGTCAACGTAATTCTTTTATTTAGGATTTAGGGTGTAACCCTCTATGTTTTCATGACTTAATT
This sequence comes from Costus lasius, assembly GCA_027563935.2. Lineage (NCBI taxonomy): Eukaryota > Viridiplantae > Streptophyta > Magnoliopsida > Zingiberales > Costaceae > Costus > Costus lasius. The sequence continues at coordinate 53,409,071 of CM050454.1, read as the reverse complement.
ATTTATTATCTTCTTATGAAGTAATTTATTTGTCTTTGATTCAATAATTATTGCGTTTATTACATGTTGATTACTGGCAATGATCTGCATGCTTAGAGGCGTCGCAAGAAGTACTAAGAGGTGAATTGTGACGTCAGATATATAATTGTTGGACAAGTTGATTCAAACACAAGAGTAGTTCGAAATAGCTTGAGGGATTTTATAGATTTATCAAGAGCTTATTGGGTCTATCTTGAGTTAATAACCATGAGAGTAGGGGATTAAGTCGGATAGACACCGGATTGTACTGCTGAGAGGGGGCAATCTGCACATGTGGATAAATCCCCTTCAACACAGTAAATCCTTCTTAAGATGTCCTTAATTAGAAAAGTCATGAAACATAGAGTGGTAAACCCAAAATCCTGAATTTCCATCAAATCAATTACAATCAAAGTTTGTTTACTATTTCTGCAATTTAGCAAGATATAAAAAAAACCATTCTATTTTAGATTAGTCTAGCTAACGATCTTAAGTAGAGTCAGTACTTGGCCATTGGTCCTTGTGGGATCAATATTTTTATTATTTTGATATTTCCGTGCACTTGCGAAATACAATCAATGACCGATGATGATTCCTCGTCCGATTTCTCATTCAAGACTCCATAAAATATTCTCCAAGTTTAGGGATAAGAAGATTAGAGCAAAACTAGAAGCAGTCATGCAAAGGGAAGAAGCAACGATCAATAGCACAATCACAGTCATGATTACAATCACAACCAGAAGAGAGAAAATTCATATTTTGGCAATTTTCAATTGGGAGTTGATTTGATTAGAAATTTACTAAGTTGATTTGATTAGAATTATGCTTTATTTTTCTTTATTACCCTGCCCAAGTTTTACTGCGTTTGAGATGTCGCGAGAAGAACCGAAAGGTGAATAGGGACATTGGAATTATTCTTTTCAAACTTGTGTTTTCAACCACAAGAGTAGTTTGAATTCACTCGAAGGAATTTTTATGAATTGTCACAGAACTTAAGGGGCTTAATTATGATAATCGTCATTAGAGTAGAGGATTATTGTGATTAAGTACCAGATTATGCTTTGAGAGAAGGTAATCTATACATGCGGACGAATCTCTTTCAACGCTTTAATTTCTTTTACATAGATTTATTTTATTAAATTCTGATTTATTAGTGTGGTGAAACCTCTGTCCCGATTCTCTCCATATAAGTTTTCTACCCAAAACGCTCACTTTTGCTCTCTTACACATTGAAGTTTTGAACAAAAATACTCTTTGAATCGTCTAGCTATATATTGATTGTGTAATCGGTAATTGACCAACAAATCCTCGTTAGGAATGATCTTTTATTATTACTTTTATAAAGTCGTGCACTTGCGATCGCATCACAACCCTGTAGGTTCCTTTGATGTTGACAATGATGAACTCATGTCATCACAAGTAATGAGTGGCAACTAGTAGTGCATCGCTGCTACCCAAGTCTTAAGAATGGTTGTCTACATCAATATCTCCATCATCGCAATAAGGTATCTATACATTATAGTCCTATTGCCAAACTGATGTCCTGATTGGACAAAGTGTGTCAGCACTTTGTTTATACCCAATCACATGGTCATGACTAAATCAAACTTTAACCTGGGTATGGTCATACACTTTCAGTCATGCATCCATATAGGGCCCATGGATATCAAGCTTCCCTCAGAAAGGGGCAAATCCTCTATCTGTCAATTGATCTTCTCATATGGGTCATGACATACCCAATGACAATCGTTATAACCTCCCAACTACGGTGAGGTATTAGGCGATATCAAAGTATATCCCTAACCATACATAAGAGTCAATTACCTCAAGTCAAGGGATCAATGCAACTCTTGTCACTTGTGAGGTTAACTTATGACACCAAGTTAGAGCCTTACAGCGAGTCAATCCAATCTATCCACCACTGATTTACCCATATGTCTACATTAGCACCACGTGTCTAACCAGCCTATAAACCAGTCTCACATGTACTAGAGCTATCCCTTATCCACTTAGGTACTTGACTAGGGATATAAGTTCGTGCTCACCTATAATCTGTCTCTAGGGACATTATAATGCAAATGTACAAAGACAGATGTAAACATAGCATAACAATGACAATGCCATAATAGATATATACTGTCAAGTAGTACAAAGATGGACCAACAACTAGTCCTAGGGCATAATACACCAACATCATAGGTCCATATCAAAGTCTATAGGAACATTTGGTCAAATGTCAAATACAATGGAAGTGTCATGAATCAAATAATAATCACAAATGTACAGATGATTACTGATCAATTTTTTATCATCATGAACTTGAGTGTTGCACAAGGATCATGAAGTTTTGTACCACAATAGTCCAAATGCTAAGGATAGAATATGTCAAACTTGATCAATCAATTCATTCAAATGAATCAAAGGGAAATACTCGAGGTAAACATACAAAACAAGTGTCATTGGAAGCATAATTGAATATAATTTCCAATAAATCTAATTTTATGTAATTTCGAACAGTTCACAAAAAGTTATAATAGGTCAATGGACAAAAGGTTAGACTATCCAATTCTAGGGTTACAAAATCATTAAGCTGAGAGTACTATTTATTTCAAGCTATAGTTAACTTCAAATATATGATTCATTAGAAAGATATTTGAATATTTTTTCATTCAAAATAAATATCATTCAAAACCAATTTGTATATCAAAAGTTACAAGAAAAATACTACAAGAAAGTCAGCCTTGTATTCCAAAAAATATGCGCTAAATGTTGTTATCTATTTGATACCACAATTGGGGTTTACAATATATAATATATGATTCATTGGAAAGCTATTCAAGTTATCTTTTATCAGCATGATTTTCATTTAAAAATCGTTTATGTACAGAGTTACATGAAAACTATGAAGAGGTCAAATTTGCATAAGTCCCAATACCTTAATCAATTGCTTTGAAATATTCTACAATATTATGGTTAAGTCATCAAAAATTTACTTGATTTCAGTTAATTAGAACTTTTGTTAAGTCCATGAATCATAAACACAATGTTTTACTAAATTATAATAGTTTTGAAAACACAAATGTAGGGCATAGAGTAGTAACTTTTCTTATATAGAAATTTGGGCTTCCCAAACTTCTTCTCCTTAATTTACCATCTTAGGCTCTTCCATAAGCCCAAATGCAAGTTGCTTGTGAAAATTACCATTTTTTTCCTTATTAACATCAATAGAAATTCTCGTGAGGTGTTATCACCTAGTTTATCCTTATCTTTAAACAAGAATGAGATAGCTTGAAGGCAAGCATGTGGTTAGAATCAAGTAAACAAAGCATACAAATAAGTTGTATATTGATCTTGACAAAACTAGAAGGCTATAATATGAATTGTAGCCATAAACTAGATTGTTCAATGGCTCCAAACAAATTACGGCAGTAAAATGAAGAAAATGGCTGTAATATGGATTATGCCTAGGTTGGAGTACAAAATATGACTATAATATAAAGAAAATGACTGCAATATGAAGAAAATAGTCATAATATGCTTTTGCAAAAAGATTTAGACCGTTTATCCCAGATACAAAGAATATAAATCTTACGCTAAATTATGAGGCACTTATCTGACCAATAACTAATCTAAACTATAATCAAATTTGTACTCAAAACAAAGTTCATTGAGTCTAGATTCCAAAGAAATAAATTTAGTAAGATTGGGATTTATGAATCAAAAGTTATAAGGATTTGAACATAGAAAGGTCAAAAATTCTAATTCGTAGAAAATAAATTCCATAAGTAATATTTCATAGAAGATCTTAAGTTGGATATAAACCTAGGGGAATTCAATATTATATTCAAATCAAAGCTCATTAAGTCTATTTTCAAACAAAGTTAATTTCATATAATTTGGATTTGCAAATTGAGAGGTCTTATGGTTTGAGTATAGAAAGGTCAAGTTTCATTAAATAAGCATTCCTACTGCAGGTATTTAGCTATAAGTACTTAATAATCTTTGCAATAATATTATAAGATGAAATATGGATATCACATATTTGACACAACTTTTTTAGCTTAAACTTCTTTTTGGAACTTGGGGAGTAGCTCATTAAAATTCTTCTGTTATAAACTTACATAATTTCTTCTATTCTAACTCTAGTTAATTTAATTATAGATGAAATAATTAAATATTTTTACTTTGGCCAAATAATTATATGCTTTAGATATAGTAGGATATAGTGAGAGATGATTTTACATATTGGAAAGCACATAATTAAACATGTAAATTTAGACTACGATAGTGACTAAAGTTTCTTGAGGGTTTAAAATTTGTGATAGTTTGTTTAATTTAATAAGCCATAAGAGTATTTATTAGGTTAATCAAATATTAAGGTAGGCTACTGAGAGTGGACAACCTATAATTTAGGACAAACCTCTTTAATTTTCCTGAATAACTTAATAGAGGAATTTGCTTGTTTTGACATTTGAATTCAATGTGATGTAATCCTAGTTTCGAACACTTCATCAATTTGAATCTCATTTGAATTCCGCTAACTTTTGTTTTCTTTAATTCTTCATTTTTATTTGTCTAGCTCGTAAAATTAGAATTTATTAGTACTTAGATCCTTATGAAAATAATATTTATTTATTATTTTGATTAATCGTGCATTTAAAGTTACATAGAAACCTATTCCATTTTTGATATAGTTAATTAAATAAAGAATGTATGATACTACCTTCTTTTTTTTTTTTTGTTGTCAAAATAGGAAATATCCCAACCAACAAGAGCAATATGAAAATGTGTTCTTTGCACAAGCACAAAGATAAAATTTAGCTAGACTAAGAATAGAGAACACTAGAGGATTAATAACAAGGCAGTTATGAATAATAAATCTATAATAAAAGATATGAACCCATAGATGTGGAGACAGCATGTCTAAAATGGTGAGGTAATCACAAGGCCATAAGGACTAGAGGTGGCCATGGGCCGTGCCCGGGCCCGCCAGAAATCGGGCCGTGCCAGGCACGGCCCGATTGGAATCGTGCCGTGCCGGGCACGGCACGGCTGAAATTTCCTTCGGCCCGGCACGGCACGCGGCACGATTAGGCGTGCCGTCGCCGGCACGGCTCCGCCGGGCCGTGGGCACGAATCCGGCCCGCGGGCCAGATCCGGCACGCGGGCCTGGCATGGCCCGCGGGCTAACGGCGGCACGTGGGTCAAATACGGCCCAACGGGCCCAATTAGGCACGCGGGCCGTGTTGGGCCCGGCCCGGTTTTGGCCCGTGGGCCGAATTTTAAAAAAAAATATTTTAATAAGTAAATTACTTAATTAAAATATATAAAATGTGAAAAAATAAAAAAAAAATTGAGAATGTATATTACACAAATTTTTGAAAAAATGTTAAACTTTTATATATTTTAGACCGGACCCATTACAGGCTGCCTACGTACCCCACTCAAAGGAGGAATCAGGTCTACGTAGTTCTCTTTTTACAACTCTTTTTACAACTCTTTCTACAACTCTTTCTACAACTTTTTTACAACTTTTTTTATAATTATTTATTACAACGTTTATCCATTGGTGCTTCCGCTTGCACTTCCAAGACTTTGTTCATCATCATCCGATGAAGTTGAATGACCACCTTTATCTTGAAGACGATCTTCAGCATCTAGCCAATCTTTAAGACAAATACACATTTCCACGCTTTCTTCGTTCATTCGGCTTCGCTTCTCGTCCAGCACCCTGCCGCCGGTACTAAAACAAGACTCCGATGCTATAGTAGACACCGGAGGAGTTAGTAGATCACGTGCCATGGCAGAAATCACAGGATATGATTTTCCTTGTGATCTCCACCATGATAAAATATCAAAATTATCTATTTGTTCTTCTGTGAGTAAAGATGTATGATTATTTTCTAAAAAAAATGTTAATTCATTAAAATTACTAGATCTACTTGTTGATGTTCCTTTTCTATTTAAAATTGAGCGTATTCTTCCTGTAATATTTTTACTACTAGTAGATACATTAGTTTGAGAGGATGTTGGATTCATTGTATGTCCAAATTTTAAATTATAAACATTATACATTTCATCTAATAAGGTAGAAACTTCATTTTTTTTTCTCATCTACTCCTTCAAGTTCCATATTTCTATAATATTCATCTAATAAAATATGAACACCTTCTAATTTTAATCTAGGATCCATAATTGAAGCTAAACAATATAAAGGAGATATATTTTTCCAATATTTTTTAAATTTTGTTTCCATTTTAAAAATTACTTGAAAAACATTTTCATCATGTCTATATTGAGAAAACATTTCACTAATTAAAACTAAATGTTCTAAAATTAAACATGATGTAGGATAATAAACACCAGATAAATGAGTGCTAGCATTATAAAAAATTTCTAAAATATTATGTAATAATTTTGCTTTATCCCAATCATTTTCTTCAATGTTTCCATCAGGCATTCTTTCATTATAAAATAATGTAAGAGGATCTTTAAATGGAAAACATGTTGTTAGCATATCATAAGTAGAATTCCATCGTGTTTTAATATCAAGTTTAAATTTTTTATATGACAAACCATAAGATTTACATGTTTGTCTAAAATCTTGATTTCTAGAAGTAGAAGAAGTAACAAATCTAACAGCATTTCTTAATTTAGTTACATGTTCATCTACTTCTCTTATTCCATCTTGAACACATAAGTTTAGAATATGGCATGCACATCGTATATGAAAAAAAGCACCATTAAATATTGGATTTAACAATCTTTTTAATTTATCAATTGCACTATCATTATTACTTGCATTATCAAAACTAATTGAAAAAATTTTATTAATTATATTATATGAATGTAAAATGCTATGAAATTGTCTAACTATAGCATTTGCAGTATGAGGATATTCAAAAATTTTAAATGCAATAATTCTTTTTTGTAAAAAAAATTCACTATCTATCCAATGTGCCGTAATACACATGTATGACTGATCAGAATGATTACTGGTCCAAATATCAGATGTTAAAGAAATACAAGAAGTTAATGTAATTAAAACTTGTAAAAGATTAGTTTTATATTCAGAAAAAATTTTTATAGCATCCCTACGCATGGTTTGTCTACTTACTTTTTTATATTTAGGTTGTAGTGATTTATGTATAAATTTTTCAAATTTATAATTTTCTGCTAAAGAAAATGGTTGTTCATCCCAAACAATAAATTTAGCTAATTCTTTTCTAAGAACTTCAGTAGAATAATTAAAAATTTCAAAAGAACTAGAGGAAAGATTTAGAGTAGCCTGTGCACGATCGATCTGAGTTTGATGGCTTCTGATGTGGCGAGTCAAATGACCAGTTCCACCCGATGATTTGCAAGTCAAGACTTTTTTGCACTTTTTGCAGCTGGCTCTTTCTTCGCCGTTAATCATCACCACATCGAAGCTCTTCCAAACGTCGCTCGTGCGTTTTCTTGAGCCTGACACAGTAGACTCGTGAGGGTTTGCACTGCATCCCTCCTCTCCCTGCATAGTGTTAGTAGGCTCAAATTCAACATGATCTTGCTGTTGTTGATTTGGGTCGTAAGGCGGAGGGTTGGCATCTTGATCTTGATCGGGTGGCATAACGGGGTTAGTACTTGTCCCCATTAGCTCTTGCTCGAATGCCTCAATCTCCCATGGCAAAAGATCCCATGTATTGTTCAATCCCGCCATTAATTCTACATATAATATTAAAAGTTAGCCAAAAAAATTTAAAAAATAAGATTAAATACTTACTAATAATAAATTATACATTAAAAAATTACCTTATCACGTGTTTGAAGATCGCTTAGTAAGTAAGAACTAAGAAGTTGAGGTTTCACTTTCAGCCTTCAACAACCTTAATTTAATCATAATTATGAAAAAAAATTATATTAGAATAATTTAAATTTAAGTACAATTACATTATAAAAGACTAAAAGTAAATTAATTTACTACTTACTTGATCTTCTCCACGTGACTAGACCGAGGGACTGAGGGAGCTTTGAAATCTTGATGGCTAATTGAAACTCAAGACTTAGAAAAGAGATTAGGAAAGTATTAAGAGAGAATGAGAAAGTAATCCAAAGTTAATTGGAAACTTGTGTGAAGAAATGAGAGGGTTTGGGGGTCAATTTATAGGGATGAATTGGGTGTAAATTTACATATTTATCCCCTATTTTTAATTATTAAAAGGGGCTAAAATGGTAATTTTATAACATAAAGACAATTATATCCCTAACTTTTAAATTTTTTCAAACCGTTATAGGGCTATTTTGGTAAAAACGCATGCCCAAATCAAATTTTCGAACGTTGCCGCCCATTCCAGCCGTGCCGTGCCCGTGCCGGCCCGCGTGCCGTGCCGAGCACGGCCCGCGTGCCGGGCGGGCCGTGCCCGGCACGGGCCCGTGCCGTGCCTGGCCCGGCCCGGCCCGCGGGCCGCGGACCTTCGGCCCAGCACGACCCGAGCCGGCCCGCGGCCCGTTGACTTGGTCAACGGGCCGTGCCCGGGCCGGGCCGTGTCGTGCCGGGCCGTGCGGGCCGCGGGCCGGCCCGGCCCGTTGGCCACCTCTAATAAGGACTGAGGAGGCTAAAAGTTGGAGTATGGAGACAAAAGAAGAAGTAGAGCAGAGAGGGACACTTAGATACAAGGAAGTTGGAAGTTAATGAATCTAGAGAATTGAAGGGAGACTATCAATTGAGCCCTTAGTGCCATATATAAGGGGAAAAATGTTAAAAACGGGGCCCATCACTCGGAATGGTGGCCCCATTCACCTTCTACATTCACTTTGGGATGTGTGAATGCGCATATCTCTAAGTGTTTTTAGAGTTGTGGATGGTGGAAGGAGCCACCGTTGGCCCCGCTTGCAACACGTTTCCTATATAAGGGTGCTTGAGGTGAGGAGGATAGAGTGGAGGAGGTGAAAAATGGGAGTGAGAACGCCAAAGATTATGAGATTAGGGTTAGATGAAGTCAAAGGTCATAGAGTAATGATAAATAGGCCTAAGATATATTTTTTTGAAAGATTATAAGACTTTGGAGTTCCTAAGTTGAAGGAATTGAAACAACAAAAATATATATTATTTTCAAAATAAATTGAAATATTAAAGTGTATGAACTTATATTGCTTACACTCCTATATTATTTTTGAAATAAATTTAGCACCTTATTTTTTGAAAAAAAAAACTAATTGTTTTTCTTTGATCTAAATGTCAAATGTCAAATGTTTGATCTCCACCAACTCAATTGACCAATTGCGGTCCGAATTTAAGATGGATGGAACTTGACAACCGACCATTATTCTTTTAAGACCAAAAACAATTCCAATTAATACTCTCTTTTGTCGTGGAGTTTCGAACAAAATTAAACATAAAAAATGGTGATAAAATGTATTTTATAATAAATTTAATTAGAAAAAGCAATATTCCGCTCTCTCACTCTTGCAATATACTAATTAACTTAAATTAAATTAACTACTTAATTACGAATTAACAATTCCAGCTCCTGTATCTTCCGACCACCACTATATATGACAAAATCGCTTTCGTCGAACCCTCTTTTTCAATTCCGTGGCGAACAATTCATCCGTCGCGGTTGATCCCTCGATCGTCCTTCCACAAGCTACCTTCGGTCCTTCATCTGCGTCTGGTACCTTCTCTCCCTCTTCCGGTTTCTGATTATTTGTTCGATCCGCGGTTATCCTTTTCTTTCTGTTTTGTTTCGGTATTTTGAATTTCTCGGTTGATGTAACGATGGTCATGTGCTTCGGGAATTGCAGCAGGAATCCGAGTCCATTGATGGCTAAGAGTTCGTTCAAGCTCGAGCACCCTCTTGGTTTGTGTCCTTGTCCCTTCTTCTTTTTGATGAAAGCCCTTGATTTTTTTTTTCATCTTGGGAATTGGTTCTTGGAAAAAATTTCAATTTCTTATGGCAATTCTGCTTCTCGGTTTTATTCTCGTGCTTATTCTTTGTGATTCTATGGTGTTTATGGTTTGCCGTTTTATGTATGTTTCGTACAAGTGGGAATATAATTCCAAGAGGAAGAGTAACTTTGAAATATATATACATTTTTGTTAGTATAAAAGTGTTCAATTTGCTCTTAATTGGATGAATATATATTTTTTAAATTAACTTTTAACTATTAAGTTGTATCTTTCTTTCATTCCTGTGCTTCAATCCTACGATCCGATCCAATGAAACCTTCATTGTTCCTAAGTAGGAGGAATCTGATTCTGACTGGCTTGTAACACCTAGTACTTGATTCTGACCAAACCACATGTCTTGACAAACTTCATCACTGAAGTTCCCAGATGAGTAGTTAAGTTTAGAATGTAATAAAGCTCTATCTGAAAACTTGACTATCTCGAAGTCCAACTACGAGATCAAAGAAAACAGAAATAGATGGACTCTTAACTGTTGATGTAGACCACCTATTCTTGAGGAGTAGTTGGATTCCTATTTTTGATTATTTGGTTATCAATACATGAAACTGAATAAAAAACCAAACTATAATTGTCATGTCTAAGAGCATAATTATCTACAATGATTCTCAGATTGTTGTCTTTGATGCATCAGTCCAACACCAAGAAGATATCAAGCTCGATTATGAAACCTAATCTAGTACTTGGAATAAATAAGAATCCTCACTCAGAATTTAATATTTGCGATCATATGAATCTCTAGGAAGAAAAGACCAAAGGGCAGATACTCTTCTTAAACTTTACCTGTTTGCCCAATTGAGTACTAACTTGACATTTCTTATAGAAGAGGTTACAATAGACAAGGTTCAGACTATGACTCTTTAAACATTTAACTTCAACTAGATGGATGTTGCCATCAACTACTTAAGAAATTAAAAAAACTCAAAAAGATTGCTTAGACACCCAATGAAATAGAGTTGTAGGGTGCACACTGTTGGATGGAGTACACTATACTCAATCCTTCAATTGATCTGATTTGGAATATTTAGGCTGATTGAAGTGCATGAAGGTTTGAAATAAATCTACAAGGGAACATGTTGAAGCAATATCAAGGAAGAACCTTAGCCTATAATAATAGGTTGGGCCTATAAAGGTATGCCTTCGAATGTAGCCATTCTTGCCCATACTACCATAAGCACCAAATATTGGCTTATGAAAGAGTAGTGCTAACCCTAATCGATACACTTGAGCCTTTGAATAGTGAGGGGATAAGCACACTTGACTAATTCATGGGCCTAGGAATGACAATGGATTGAGTATCCAATGTTTATATGATTTCCAAACTTGACCCGATTATAAAACCCAATATCCAATCCCAACCTAAATTTGAGTTGAGTACCACATAAGTCGAACATGACTCAGGTATTTAAATAGGTATCTCAATTAAATAAATAAAATTATTTTTTATTTTAAAATACTCTATAAAGTATAATTTTGTTAAATTAAAATAATTTTATATATTTATACAACAATTATTCTTATAATTATTTTATTGATTTTTTAATATTAAAATATTTTTTATTTATGTTTTAATCGAGTATCTAGTACAAGTGCTCATACCTATAAACTCGAATTCGAACCCAACTTGCCAAACTTAAAACCATCTCATTTAGCTAATCTGAATGTGCCATATATGGGTTGGGTAGGGTTGGGTAGAGTCTGAGTACCCAACTACATTGGGTTCAATTGTCATCCCCAATGGGACCTTAAGCAAAGAAAATCATATCAAACACTTCACCAAATGGATTGAGATAGAGGTTAACTCTAAAATTAATCAAGAAGACGTTGAGATGTCATAAAGAAAGATTTGACACTTATGTGGCATGATTGCAATCCAACAAAAATTCTTCTTAGACTAATGGCTAGACAGAAGTAATTATACTGGGAGATAAGAAAAAAATATTAATGGTAATAAGAAGATAATGCATTAACAAAATTTTTAATTGAGAATCTCATTAAAAATAGGCTTTCAACATGGAGGCCATAGTCCTACTAAAATGATGCTCATTACTTAGTTAACAATGGCATAGATGAGAAGCAAGATAAACTATTGATGTTTATTCCTAACTATCATAATCGAAGGGTTCAATTGAGGCCCCAATAAATCATAGGCCTAGCCTTGTAAAGGATTCAAGTACATGCCAAGCAAAGCTTTTGCGAACATGGAAAGGATCATATATGATAACAACAATGATCATAGTGCTCTTATATATTGAAGAGTGAGCTAACTATCCTGATGCATGAGAGATCACTACCTCAGGGTGATCCTCATGTTCAAATAGAAATTTTCATGATAATATGGGATGCATTCTTCTTTGGCTAAATGGAAGGGATAGCCACCTTTGAGTGCCTCTTTTTTTTGCTCGCACTAGTAAGAACCTAGGAGTTAGATATATTTTCTTATACTTGAAGGATCCTTGATTATATGGTATTAGAAACTAGTCTGTACTAAGCGATATATACCAATTTGACCTTGTATTGATATTGATATAAGGTCGGAACCATTTATATATAATAATAATAATACCAAATGGTACCGGCACTAACCATGGATTGGTATACTTATATAGATCAGTATTTTGAACCTTGCTTGATTCGTAAGGACAATAATATTAGAAAACATATTGATTAATTACCATAGGAAGAAGCCTACTAACTATAGCTCTAATAAGGCAGTGCTTAAGGGCAAGATACCTACAAAAGAATTGTTCTTGTGCACTTTTTATGTTGGTATGCTCATCTAGTGTTGGGCTATGGAGTGAACATGTTTGAGATGCACAACTTGCAAAGAGTTTAGAGGGACCATTTACCCTTGAAGGAACAAAGAACAAAGAATCAAGCTGGCTATCTCTTATTCTTTATTAGACTTTGGCGCTCCCAAGATAATAAGATCATCAAACGCAAAAGGTCCTTAAGCAACTTCTAAATGGATTCATGATCGGGGTGATCTAGTTTGATTGATACTCTCCTATAAAACCAACTAGATACATCTTGTATTCAATGTAAATTGCATTGGGTGATGGTTCTTGATTATGGAAGTCTAAGAGAAGGAATTCATAAAAAAAATTTAGAGGGGATATACGCAATAGAAGCCTATCTTTTGTGTAAAGGAATGATTAGATGGTCTTTAGGGGTGAAAAACTTGATACAGATATGATTGATTAGAAAAAGACTTGATCAAAGAGGAAAGATTTCTCCCACCTAGGAGTCTCTGGCATAAGACTAATTAATCCGAGGCTCATTCCCTATATCCCGAGGAACAGTCATCATCCTTTGCAAGATCTTTTGTGTTGGGTCCGACAAATAGTGCTATGCAATTAATAGAAGACATAATAATAAAAGGAAGAGAAGGAACCTAAGATGGAAGAAGGTAATGATGATCAAAGCCTTGAAAAGGTCTAAAGACCAAAGCTATGTCTACAAATGAAAACAGAAAGGAGAGGAAATTACTTCATTTTATGCACAAGTGATGTTATACACTGCAGTGGTTAGGAGTACAACAGAAGGAAGTGATGCTTAGACTTTCTGATCTTATGAGATAATCATTCAAGTATCCTTAGCTCTTTTTATTTTGATTAACAGATCTTAATTAATATTTTTCTCAATTTTCTTCCTATGATTGTCCCTAGATTGTTGACCGACAATTGAAAGAAAAGAATATCTGTTGGGATAAATAAATATTGTCTATTAGAAAGTGACGCGCCTAATTATGTTAGCCTAAGTGGTATGACTAACCCATAAATGAACTTTGGGTGTATCCTAGATTAAACTCAAGTTTAACTTGACAACTAAGGAACATGGATTTAGGTTGGGATGGATTGGCCTATGAATGCTCTTTTACATATTTGTTTTTGTACTTCCCACCAAGGTTTTAAAATCCAGTCTCGTGGTACCAGTACCAGTATGGTACCAGCGAATCGATGGCAGCGGACAACGGCAACGACAGGACAACAGAGGCAACATAGAATCGAAGGTTGGCAGCAGCTTCAATGGAAGTTTCTGCCGGTAGCCGGTAGCAGAAGCTTCTGTTGGCATTGAAGCTTCTACTGTCTGCTGCTTCTGCCCGTTCCACGCCGCTACTGCTTCCGCCCTCCATCCGCTGTGGTCCTCCACTGGACCGGTACAAACCAACCATACCTGCTGGTTTCAGAGCGGTTTTTCGAACACTGCTTCCCACTAGAATTCTCTAATACTACCTTAGTCTTGTTGTTTGTTTGGTTAGATTTCTAAGACAGTCGCCGTCCAAAACTCAATTCATCAAAAAACTAATACTTGTGTGGGCTAGTTATCTCTTAAGTTATCAATGCTTTACTTGGAATGCTTATCGTATTTTTTATATATCTTGGTTTCTTCTTTAGCAATACCAAGTTGAGTTAATGGACAATTACGTTCTTGTCTAATTGGTGTCGTTGTCAATGTGGCTCTATTATTTTGCCTTTGCTTTTCAAATTCCTTAGGTTTGGTTTCTAAAGCATATGTCTAGAGCATTTTAACAGTCTAGTTAGTCTTATCTGTTTTCTTACTACAGCTCGAAAACTAAAGCCATGTAATAGCCTCATGTCAGTTACAACCTCGGGTCACCATGTTATTCTTTCTAAAATTAACTATACTAGTTAGCTAGAGCCTTTCTGGTTTATCTCTCTGTTCCTTTACAAGGTCCCTTTCTTCACATTCAAATTTGAGATGTCCACCCATCGTTTAACTATTACTGCAGTGACGTGTTGCCATTGTAGTTGAATATATCTAAAACATGTTTATGGTGGAGAAATTTGTGGTTTGGCTTCTATTTAAAAGTTGATAGTTCTGGAGCGGTTTAGGTGAAAACCTGAATTTTAGATTGCAGCTTGTGGACATAGGATTAACGTAACTGGACTTTGTTGGATGGTCTTGCTAATTGATTGCAAAATGCATGTGATACAGGATCTTGCCTGTTAAAAAATTTTTCTTTTTTAACTTTATTTCTTAATTATTATGTTTGTAATTACTCCTTTGGTTGCATTTCTTTTATACAATACCAATTACCTAGTGATTGGTTGAGTCCTATATTTGTTAACTAACACTATTTGTTGACATATTTTTTTGACACGAATGTTTAAGATTGTGTTTGAAATTAGTTTTGCACTTTTATTTCAGAAAGAAGACAGGCAGAAGCTGACCGAATCAGGGAGAAGTACCCTGATAGAATTCCAGTAAGGCTATTTTTCAAAAGTCATTTATGCACTTCAAATTTTTTATGACGATGTACACAGGTACAGTAATCTGCGCTTATTTTCTTAAAATGTAGGTGATTGTTGAGAAGGCTGATAGGAACGACATTCCAGACATTGATAAAAAGAAGTTAGTACCTTGAATTCTATTTCAATATTTGTTTAGTAAGCTATAAATTTCGAATGAAAAAAATTTAGGATTTGTTTATACAAGTGCTATTTGAATTACTGGAACTGGAAGTGCCTAGGTATTTTTTATGGCTTGAGGCACTAACCGAAGCAGCACAAGGCTCTTAGATTTGACAAATGATGAAATATATTTGTACATAAACAAAACATTATCACTACACTAAACGTGAATGTGGGATACTATTCTAAAGTAAAACCGAGGTCAAAGAACTATCACAACAGAGATGAATATCTTTAAGTTAATTTCCCAAGTGCAGTTGTCATATATAAAGAAAGCACAAAAAAATAAACAAGAACTTGGACTGGGTTTGAGTCTTTCACATTCAACGAACCAACATTTTGAGTCCACCTACTTGCTTAGTGCCTTATCCACGCTTGAGGAGAAAAGATGCAGGGTTGTGTATGTGTTTTTTCTTTTCCATTTATGTCTGAGTGGACAATTTATGATGAAGAGATTTGAAACGAGTTGTATGTAAGGCGAACTCTTTTAAAGAAACTTCTGTATTGACTTCATTGCTTTTCTTTTATTTCTTTTGCGCATCAAATGTTGGAAAATTGTATTATAAGCACATCTTGCCTTACAGTACATATACTTACTAAACTATGCAGGTTGTTTCTTATATTTGGAATATGACATGAAAAATATGTTGAGAGAAACAGAGAGAGAGAGTAACTGGAACAGAAAACATAATCGGTGGTCTTAAGTATTGATCATTTATTCTTGCTTTGTACGAGACGCTCAGTTCAAGTGAGTTTCATAGTTACATTTCGTTACGGGATTGTATCGATATAGGCAGAACATAACCATGCCAACTATGTTTTCTTCTCTTACGGGCCTTGCGTTCACACATGGAATCAACAGTATGATGACTGTGTTGTGAAGGAATTTTATTTAATATAATGTCAGTCTCATAAGAAATATGTTTATGATTTTTTTACTATACTATCTGTCTATCAGCTACAATTCATGATGAATAACTATGAGAAATATGTTTATAATAGTTTTCAAGTGTTTCTAAATTTATATTGTGGTTTTCTAGGTACCTGGTTCCTGCAGATTTAACAGTTGGGCAATTTGTTTATGTTATTCGGAAGAGGATTAAGCTAAGTGCAGAGAAGGCCATCTTCGTGTTTGTCAAGAACACATTACCTCCTACAGGTAATACAATATTCGTTTAATCTTTACCTCCTACAGTTGGGCAATTTGTTTCATTTTCCTATCTTTCGTGGCGTCATAGTTCATTTTACGATTCAGCTGCAATGATGTCTGCCATGTACGAGGAACACAAAGACGAAGATGGTTTTCTGTACATGACCTATAGTGGGGAAAACACATTTGGGTTGTCCCAAATTGTTGGGACTGATAATTTATAGATAAAATTGTGGAAGCTCTTAAGTGTATATTTTTCAGTGTGCTGCTTAAATTCCTCGCTTATATAGCTGGGCTGCATCCAAGCAAATTGCAAATCTGTTATCATTCAAAATATGTATATTACTTACAAATCTGACTGTTTCCTTGGAAGTTTATGCATGTTTAGTGATGATGAACAAGAAAGCGGAATGCGAACTAAAAAAACTGTTCATCAGTTTATGCGTAAAAGAAAATTAGAATAGAGAGATATTAGGCACGAGGGTACATTAACACAAGTAGAATTGTCACTGGTAGGTGCAAATGGGAATCTCATGAGCCAAGTGAATGATCTGAGAGCAGAATGTTGATGGGTTTTCACAAGCAAAACACGCGGCAAAGTAAAAAGATGGAGAATATCATTAAGTTTATTTGGAGGTTCGTTTCTGGTATTGTGTTTTGATCCATTTGATGCCGCCACTGGTGCCGCTCTTTGCCTTCTGTGCCCCTACGGTGGCAGCTGTTTTTGCTTTGTCAAGGCTGGCAGAAGCCAAGGCCTTAACTTTTTCCATCTTGTTGCTGTTCTCCTTCTTGCTACTATGCTTGTAGTCATCGTCGTTTCTGTCATCGTTGAGACCGCCAGCGCCCCACTGGTCTGCCCAGCTCGGAGCCCCACTACCCATTTTCTGCTGCTCATGCATACAAACAAACAAACAATTAGAAGAATGAATTCGAACAAACAGTCAAACAAACAAACTAGTGGTAGTGGAGCAGGTAGGAATAAAGAATTCTCACACACCACACCTTGATTCTTTGTTTTCGTATTTTAAAATTCCATGCACAAAGGTTCACAGAAGGCCAGCTTTGATTTGTACCTCCCTGTTTAAATGGTTTTTTTTTTCTTCAAGATGGATCATCTATCTTCGTATTAAATAACATAGTACTACCGCAATGCTTAGCCACATACTTGCGCACCATCCAATATTCAGATAACGAGAAGTAGAATGTTCACAAATTGTCCTTTGTTTATTGCCTGTTGTGATGTCTTTAATTTATGGAATTGACCAACACCATTACATCGAGGTACGATGGATACCAACTCATGGCAAGCTGGTGGAAGAAAGAACCGATGACCTAATTGACAAAGTCATAATTAGGAGTTCTTTTGTTTCCCCCGTCTTTTTAATTGAGAAAGTTATTAAGAGCTTACCAAAAGAGCTGTCATCCAATTGATTGAAAAAAAAAGTGATAAGAGTTAACCAAAGTCAAAGGAGGTATGCCATAAATTTCCATTTCCACGGATCTAATATCACTCTTTTTCTCCTGTCCAACCGATTCAAATCTTGACGAGTTCGACATACAAGGTTCCTGACCAAACGCCAAGAAATGAACTCACTGCAAGCAATCTAATCGTAAACTGTTCACCAATCAGCTACTAAAAATGTACCACGACCTGCACTTTCTACCCCTTGAACCATACATACTTTTCTTCAGTAAAAAGATTAGTAGACTTCTCATGCAAACCCTTTTGTCAGGCAAGACTCTAACATCAAGAACGCACAAAAGGGAATCATGTATGATTTGAAACAATTACGAACCCTTTCCCTATCCTTACAACGATGACATATATCTTGTACAGATGCAACAAGCAAGACAGACAAGCCCTGAAAGGAAAGCCAAAACAGGAAAAAGAAGAGAAGAAGCACCTTGTTGAATGGAGGAAGACGGGTGCAGCAACGATTTGTACAGCGACTTGATTTGATTGGATTGGAGGAGAGGGAGGGGACGGCCAAAGTTTCTTCTCTTCTCAGTTGAGAATGAAAGAGCGGCGGTTTGTTGTATACATGTATAGTATATATTGTCAACAAGGAAGGTACTATTAGGACATAACAAAGCAGGCACCGCACCCAGTCTCTGACAGATGGGGGTCCGTATCTTTGGTAGATAGTGGCCACCATTAATGAGTTTGGTAGATAGTGGTCAGATGTGAGGATTCCGTTGGCTATTTCTTCTCTTTTTATAATATTGTCCATATATATTATATTCCTTGCCATTCTCTCACGGAATTTCCACCTCTTGGAATAGTCGTCAATTGGCAGTATCATACATTTTACCAGAATCATACTTTTGAAACAAAGCAAGTCCACTCTTAACCCAAATGCATATTTTTTTCAAACAAAAAAAATGATTTACTTTTAACATTTTTGCAGGAAGTTGCCGTCACAGGAATCCAATAACTAAAGGAAGATACATGATTTCTCAAGTCTACGCTACAACAGTTGGCCATGTAATGTTCTCTACAATTCTTATCTCCCTTCATGTTGTACATAATCAAAGAATCTCGAGTCAAATTAATTCCCACAATAACGTCAGAATCTACTTACGAGAAAAACAACCGTAGGATGTGATAAGGTATTATACCTTTTTTGCGCAATCCTAGAGTGTTATCGGTGATATAGACGATCAAGTGTTCGTCCTCTGCAGTCATACACATACGGACTATCTCGAGACTCCTCCGCTCCATGCATGTGCTAGCTTTGGAAGCGGAAATCCACGCCTATGGGAGTAATCAACCTTGCTTGCGCCAACTTCCTTGAAGATGCGCCAAGGGAATACTGTCCACTACAAGTTGCGCCACCACCAAGAGGAGCACTAAGGAAGGTGTAGAAGACCCTCAATCTCCCTCTTGCACTAATGGAAGAGTGTTGTCGCCTTTGGAGAAGGAGACGACAATCAATGGTGGAGGCATCAAGAGGAGGGTGAGCGGCTAGGGTTTGAGGGGAGAAGAAGTACTAGGCGACTAGGGTTTCAAGACAATAAGGGCATCACAATATGCGCCTGCTAGCCCCTTATTTATAGAATTCAGATGAGCGCGCCACATGACTTAAGTCGCCATATAAATATTTAGAATAATAATTTATGGTTTAAGTTGTGGCCCCCATAACTTAAGTCGTAATTAATTAATTAATCAATTAATTAATTCATATATCTAAATATAAATTCAGATATGTGACTAGATATGTGGGCTCATCCGTATCAAGTTGTCAAGCCATCGAAACATATCGATGCTAACCCGAGTTTTAACCTGTTGACGACATAGCCAACCAGAGTCAAACTTGGTCACTAGAGGTTAACCGGGGTCAACTTGATCACTCAACTCTATAAGTCTTTTCTCGACTCATAACGTGCACTAGTAATGCAAAATTCTCCCAAACAGATCCAAATCATCCACAAATTCAATCTGCGGCTATCCAATCAATATAGAATCTCTGATGTCTAAGTGTACGACCCTGTACGTGCTTCAGACATTGGCAGTAATGACTAAATCATCACAAGCAATGAGTGGCACCTAGTAGTACATCATTGCTATCCAAGTCATCAGAATAAATGTCATCATTGATAACCTCTAAAACTGCGACAAAGTGTAAGTACATAATCTTTTCGCTAGACTCATGTCTAGATTGGGCAAGCGTGTCACATTTGTTGATCCCAATATAATGACATGACTAAATTAGGTTCTCACCTAGGTATGATCATACACTTTAAATCATTCACATTGGGCACCATGGACATTAAGCTTCCCCGTAAGGAAGGTGCAAATCCTCTCTTGGCATATTGAATCTCTCATAATATGGCTCATGATGCACCCAATGACAACCGTTATAACTTCCCTTTTACGGCGAAGCGTTAAGTTGTATCAAAGTACCTCATTCATCATATAGAGATGTCAATGCCCTCAAGTCTAGGACAACCATGACTCTATCACTGTGATCTTTATCTTGTGACACCAAGATGAATCCTCACAGTAGGTCGGTCCAGTATATCTCCCTTGATATATCTATATGCCTACGTTAGTAACCCGTGCTCAACCAGCACATATACCAGTCTCAAGTGAATCATAGTTGTCCCATATCTAAGTTGTGATCCGCAAGTGCACGGATACTCGAAGTAATAATTAAGATATCGAACCCACAGAGATCTATGTTGTCGAATACCAAATAGTTGATTTCTTACTATATAAGCAAATCGAAGTAGTGAAAAATAGCAATCGGAAACTAAAATGGAATTATCAGAGAGAAAAGCTGGGACTAGGGTTTCGTTCACTTTAACTTTTATTACTAGATATGAATAAGGATTTTGTCAGTTCAATTTTATCATGATGAAGATGTAATTTACTTAATAAAAGGATTGTTTCACTTTCGTGCAAACAACCGCACAGGGATTTATCTTTGGTTTCGTGCAAGATTCGTCCCAACGCTAAAGATAAGTAAATCATCAAACAATGAACTCAAGGATCACTTTCGTGCATCCGAATTCTAGGTTGATAATCTCTAGTGGAGTCTCAAGGATCACTTTCGTGCATCCGAGTCTCGACACTAGTTTTACTCATGGGTCTCCAATGTTCCGATCCTTGCTTTCGCACAAGATCTCCACATTTGACAAATAAACTCGATTTATAGATTCATGTTATAATCATGACAACTATTTTACTAGAATAGATCAAGTTGGATCTAACCTAAGGAAGGGTTCCTAACATGCAATTCTAGGGTTCCAAATTCTCAAGCAATTACCTTTCAGTCAACAACGAAAATTCTAAGAACATATTAGTAACATGGACTTATAGAGAGTCTAAGCACAATTATCACATGAGAAAAATCATCATGTTAAGATCAAACGCAACGAAATATTGAAAAAAAATAGTTTATCTAGTCATTGGAAATCAAGTGAACTACTCCCCCATGTCCCAAAGGTAGTTTAAGCTATCATCGTGAAGGAATTACAATGAGTCATGGTTTCAGAAGATCGAAAATCAAAGGGAAAAGAGAAGTTTAGAAAATACAGCACGGCTGTGAAGTATTTCACAGCCATAATTTGCAAAGAACGTCGATGAACAGTGTCGGCGACTCTTCTTTCTTCGATTTCTCTTCCACTTGATCTCCTTTCGATCTGAAACTTCTGGTGTGTTGCCTCCTCCTTCAGACGAAGCTTTAGTAGAAAAATCACAGCCGGAGATCATCTGGATCGAGCTCGGCGGTGAAACCCAAGGCGGCGGCATGAATCGCAATTTCTCCCTCCACAGTCGATGAAAATTGGGGCTTCCGGTATCTCCCTAATTCTCTCGTCCAAAGCTCCCCTTTTGCTTCTTACGACATCCAATTTAGAGTTCTGGATCGCCCGCAATCTTCTCTGCAAGAATCAAGCGTCGATACTGACTTGGGCGTCGTGATCAAATAAGGAATTACGGCAGTGTAATAATTCACGGCACTGCCGTAAAATCCTGAAAGAAACCCTTATTAAGGGGGTGAAACCCTAAACATGCGCATCTAGCAAGCATGACGGAAAGAGGGTTTCTAAAAGATCGTATATGACAACCATATGATCAACTTGAAGCTATGAGTTTAGATCTATACCATAGCCATAGATTGGAGGTCGGCTTGGAAGAAGAGAGCAACTTTGATCTCCTCCAAAAGTTCACACACAAAGGCGATGAAGACTCCCAACTTACCTCTTGTGCTAGCAAAAGTGCCAAGATGTCAATGATCGAGTGTAGGGAAGAGATGAAGACTTCCTTTTGCTTGGCCGGTTCCTCCTCTTCTCGTCAACACCCTCACTTGCTCGAGAGCAAAAAATCGTTTCCACCAAGCAACAACAGAGAGGTGTAACCGAAAAACATTAGGGAGACTTCAAGCCATGAACGCATATGCGTTTTCATTTTGGAACTTTCCAAAAATGGCAACCATTAAGAGTATGCGTTCATGCATTCATGTCTCCATGAACCAAACGCAACTCCTTCTCCCTCTTGAACCATGCGCTCAACCCATGAGCCGGTTCAATACTCTTGGTTCAATAGCGAAACCAAATCAGCCCAAGCATTAAGTCTAGATCAAATTAGACCCCAAAGTCCAAGATCTGACCATTCATCATCTGACGCTTCTGATCGCATCGATCTAGCATCATCTCTCTCGATCGAAGCTTACCGATCTAAAGCCCTAATCAATCAAACATGATCAGACCAGATCTCACTTACAATCAGAGATTAAATCCCTTTAAACTGAACCGAAACAATTCAGTCCACACGATCTGACTTAAGCAAGCCATATCACCAAATTGTGCGACCCTAAGGGTTTCCTTTAAATGTCGGTAACGATAACTTTCGTTATCACGATCAGTGAGGGGTATCTAGCAACACATCACTGTCTCCCGATATAAAGGAAAGAGTCTTCCAAGACTACACCCAAACCATGGCACAAGTGTGAATCAAACTCACGAGGCATGCATGTTTCCTTTGCCACTGGATGTTCTTATTGGACAAGCATGTCAAGCCTGTAACTCCAATACGATGAGCATGATTAGATCAGATGAACACAGTCATCTGGGTATGGCCATACACTATCTCAATCTTCTCATACAGGGGGGGGGGCCCTTTAGAACATCACACTCCTTAAACAAGGAGACGGCAATCCTTTATCTATCACAAGTGCCCTAACCTGACTCAAGCTCACCATCCAAGATAGTCTATAACCATTATGTTTCAAATGATATTGAACTACCTCAAAACAATGACAATCATCATTTAGAAACACAAGTGATCTCAAGTCAAAGGACATGTGCCACTTGCTGCTTACAAGGATCATTCACATTGTGACAAGCAATGGAATATCCCAGTAGGGTCTATCCAGTACATCCAATGTACCCATGAGTCTACATCTTATTCCATGCTCGAAGCATCCTATAAGATTAGCACACATATTAGTCTCAATCATATCAAGGCTGTCTCATGTTCACCAAGATATCTCGACTAAGGACATATAGCCTGTCAGCCTAGCTGAACAGCTTTGAGACATTATTCAGAAGTACACTTATTACAGCAGACAAGGTAACAACCTGAATAATAACCATGCCTTTATAAACACAAGAGTTTATTACATGATACTTATTACAATCCCAAAGGCCTCAAACATTAGCCTTAAGGGCATACCCCAACAAATCCCTCAAGTATTCTGTTCTTGAAAATGCTGGAAATTATGGCACCATAATCTGGTTTACGGTGGCGCCGTAAAATCGAGGAAACTTTCTGTTCGGAAGTGATAGGAAAATACGGCCCGTGAAATCCTTTACGGTGGTGCCGTAATATCGGGCGAAGTTTCTGTTCTGAAGCGCTCTGAAATATGGCACCGTAATATTGTTTATGGCGGTGCCGTAAAATCCAAAAATCTTTCTGGTTGCAAACTCCTCAAAATACGACAGGGCTTGAATTTTACGGTACTGTCTGAAATTACAGTACCATAAAATAGATTACGGCACTACCGTAATTTGCTGACTTGCTCCGTTTGGTGTGAAATTTCTTGGGTAATTTCCTCTTGATGATGGTAACTCTTCTATGTGTTTGATTTTGCTTGAAGACTCCTTGAAATAGTGCCTTTTTTCCTGAAAATCGAGAAAAATCAAACTAGAAGTAGACTTTGCAATATTCGATGAATTTAGCATGAAAACAAATAAAAGATCTTCAATCTAGCATGAAAAGATATCCAAAATGATACAAAATATACTATATATTTTGGTGTCATCAAAATACATAAGGCTCAAACTTTGCTTGTCCTCAAGCAAAAATTAAAATTTTGAAATCAAAATTTGATTAAAAGAATAACCTTTTCATGCTCAATAAATTTCGAAAATACAACCCATCAATGAAAAATTCTATCAATTGATGTACAAAACTTCAAATAAACATATCATCTTTAAAACTCAATCCTCTAGATCCATAATTCAATCAAATTAAACTTCGCAACATGTACAATAAATAGAATTTTCAATCTCATGATTTCACCCAATTTTCAGTTCAAATGTATCATGCTTTTGTTTACAGGAATTAGGTTTCCAAGATCTTTTTCCACTCATTTTTTTTTTGGCATGTACATACTTTTTCATTCCTTTTTGCATCATTCACATTATCTAACTCGATTACCACCTTTTTTCTAGTGACGAGATTAGAGTGCACGGATCACATAATCAATGCAATAAAACTCATATCCTCTAATTTGGAAAGAATTTACTAAGGACAGCGGAGTTTATGTGAAATGATTTCTCTCATGGCATGTACCCACATAGATATATACCTTTTCTATTTATTGCTTCAACCCATGGCCTTCGGTACCACCATCAGTTTT
Source organism: Costus lasius (assembly GCA_027563935.2). Classification (NCBI taxonomy): domain Eukaryota; kingdom Viridiplantae; phylum Streptophyta; class Magnoliopsida; order Zingiberales; family Costaceae; genus Costus; species Costus lasius. Next base: position 53,384,156 of record CM050454.1, on the reverse strand, counting down.
ACATGGTGCCAAGTAGGGGAGTACTCACCTTTATTTTTGTGGATCTTGGATTCTTATTTCCCAACAAATAATAATAATAGACTAAACATCTATTAGGCTGACCAATTGATCTCAATTCATAAATTATACTCATATACTCATTTTATTCAAAAGAAAATTTTCACCTTTAGATTTCATTCTTTAAATAATACATCTATCCAAAATTTCATGCATCAACTAATTTCGTATTTCAATAGACAAATATGTATCGAAGAAATAAATTTTGACATGATAGGGCTATAACTCTAATCATGAATTTGAATTCATCCATCATAAAAAATCATCAACACATCTCAAAACATAATCATATATCAAAATATTTTCATCATCACATCATGTCAACAAGAGTAATATCATCATCATGTAGTACAACCAAATCAAAAGGTAAATCAGAATATCAATATTCATCATACAACCATATTGAAAACCAAGTAATCATATCAAAAATCAGTGGCGGCGATCATGAAGCATCATCCTTCCCTTCATCATATGAAAAATCAATGAGATATATATGGGGAAACACAGTATGGTAAAGAAGTAAAGGAAAACAATACTCACAAAGTAACTACTCATCGTCATCTGACCGTGTAGCCTCAAAGTCTTTCGCAGCAGCCTCCATGAGATCATAATATGGTGTTCCTCCTTGATCACCCTGGTATCCATAATCTCAATGATCTGCATAACCAAAACAGTCAAAAAGGAAGTTACCCATGTCTTCCATATGATTACATAACCTCTCCATATCCCTCTGGATGTGCCCTAGAGTCTCTTCCATCCTCTCCTGGCTGCGTTCTTGATTATACATATGTGCTGTGAGCTCCTGGAAACCTAGATCGTGGTGGCTCCATCCCATACGGACCATGTGAAGAGGTACTGGCGGCCTGTGCAGAATCGTGAGTTGGTGACTCCATCCCATACGGACCACTCCTTCCACCCAGGTGGGTGGTGGTGGAACTGTATCAAGTGGCGGAGTAAAAGCTACCTTAGCTGCACTGGGAGATAACTTCCAGTTGGCTCTGTCTCTGACTGTGGTCTTCTCAACGTGAGGTAAAGGTAGAGGAGGGACATTTGGCCCAAGGACCAAACAAAAAGTGTCTCCTTCTCTTACAATCATCTTCATTGCTATGCAAGACTCAATGTCAAGTCTTGCATTCCCTCGTGCCAACTCAATCCCATATGGCTCAATCCCGAAATACCCAGCTGTAGGAGTGATCAGACCTCCTATCACCACTGATCCTCTAGTTGCTCTGGCTACCTTGTCCATATGCTTAACCATGAAGTAGGCGACATCCACAGCAAATCCACTGAGCATCCCCCAAAGAAGATAGAGCTCATGCTGACGAACCATGCCGTCACTATCCCCTCTACCAAATACTGTGTGTGCCAGAACCCTATGAGTATATCTAATACATGGGTGAAGGGTCGAAACCTAAGTCAGATGCGCTTCTAAATTTTTACATAGGCGGAAAAACTAGGTTTCATGAAGATCGCATGGCTTGTAAGTATAACCAACCATAAGAGGATGATTGAAGCATTACCATGGCCATTGCTCGAGTGATGACTTGGAAGAAGAAAGGGCGATCGGCTCTTCTCCAAAGAGGTCACACACAAGATGTTGAAGGCTTACTCCCTTGTGCTCTTTGTGCTAGCAAAGATCCAAGGAAATCTTGATCGTGTACAAGGAGATGTTTTTCTCTCTCGGCTGTTCGAACTCTCTTCCTTGGCGTGAAGACTCACTACCACACGAGAGGAAACGGGAGGAGAAGAGGGGGCGAGCCACGTTACAATCGTGGAGGCGTTTTCCAAAATGGAAAACCGACTTCCAAATATAGTAAGTGCTTAATACTCATGCATTCACTCAAAGTGAACCATCGAAACTTCCTTCTCCTTTGAACCAAGCGTTCACTAAGTGAACCGGTTCAATTCTATTTGGTTCAAAGACCAAATCGAACCAACCATGGTTTAGATCTCTTTGAACCAAATGGCTCAAGATCTAACCACACATCTCTTGATCTTCTTGATCTTATCGATCAAGCATCAATTCTCCCGATCTAAGCTTACCGATCTCAAGCCCTAATCAATCAAACATGATCAGACCAGATCTCACTTCAAATCAGAGTTTAAATTCCTTTAAATTGGACTAAAACAATTCAATCCACACGATCTGATATAAGTAAGCCATATCATCAAATTGTGCGACCCTAAGGGTTTCCTTCAACGTCGGTAACGATAACTTACATTATTACGGTCAGAGAGGGGTATCTAGCAACACATCACTGTCTCCCGATATGAAGGAAAGAGTCTTCCAAGACTACACCCAAACCACAGCACAAGTGTGAATCCAATTCACTTGGCATACATGTTTCCTTTGCTACTGGATGTTCTCGTTGGACAAGCGTGTCAAGCGTGTAACTCCAACATGATGAGAATGGTTAGATCAGATGAACATAGTCATCTGGGTATGGCCATACACTTTCTCAACCATCTCATCCAGGGGGCCCCTATAGAACATCACACTCCAACAAGGAGAGGCAATCCTTTATCTATCACTAGTGCCCTAACATGACTCATGCCCATTATCCAAGATAATCCTTAACCATTAATTTTTCAAATGATATTGAACTACCTCAAGATAATGTCAATCATCATTTAGAAACAGAAGTGATCTCAAGTCAGAGGAAATACGCCATTTGCTTGCATACAAGGATTATTCACATTGTGACAGACAATTGAACATCCTAAGTAGGGTCAGTCCAGTACATCCAATGCACCTATGTGCCTAAATCTTATTCCATGCTCGAAGCATCCTATAAGATCAGAACACATATTAGTCTCAATCATATCAAGGCTGTCTCATGTTCACCAAGATATCTCGACTAAGGACAATACTGCATGTCAGCCAAGCTGAACACCATTGAGACATTATTCAGAAGTATACATAACAGCAACAGATAATGTAACAACCTGAATAACAACAATTGCCTTTATAAAACATAGTTTATACATGATACTGATAATAACCCAAGGCCTCAAACATTAGCCTTAAGGGCATACCCCAACAATCTCCCACTTGCACTTAAACTAATGGTTGAGAAATCTCAAACCCATATTATTACAGTGCTTCTCATGCTTCTGCTGCGCCAGAGGCTTTGTAAGCGGGTCAGCCAGATTGTCATCTGTATGAACCTTGCAGATCTTGATCTCTCCTCGATCTATGATCTCCCGGATCAAATGAAACCTTCTCTGTATGTGCTTGGACTTCTGGTGTGACCGAGGTTCCTTTGCTTGTGCAATCGCTCCAGTGTTATCACAGAAGATAACCAATGGATCTGCACTCGAAGGAACAACACCAAGTTCCTGAACGAACTTACGAATCCATACTGCCTCCTTTGATGCTTCTGAGGCTGCAACATACTCAGCTTCTGTTGTGGAATCAGCAACAATTGATTGTTTGAAACTCTTCCACACCACTGCTCCTCCATTCAAGCTAAAAACATAGCCTGATTGCGATCGGAAATCGTCTTGGTCAGATTGGAATGAAGCGTCAGTATATCCTTCAATACTGAGTTCTTCCTGACCCCCATAAATCAAGAACATATCTTTGGTTCTCCGAAGATATTTCAAAATGTTCTTGACTGCAATCCAGTATGTCTTCCCTGGATTACTTTGGAAACGACTGGTCACGCTTAACCCGTAAGTGACGTCTGGGCGAGTACATAACATCGCATACATGATGGACCCAATAGCCGAAGCATAAGGCGTATTGTCCATCTCATCTTTCTCAGACTGTGTTTCAGGACACTGGCTCTTTGAAAGATTCAGACCATGTCTGACTGGAAGATATCCTCTTTTAGAATTTTCTAAATGGAATCTCTCCAGGACCTTATCGATGTAAGTACTCTGGCACAGCCCGAGAAGCCTATTAGATCTATCTCTGTAGATCTCCACACCTAATACATAGGCTGCTTCTCCCAAATCTTTTATCTGGAAACATTTTCTTAACCATGCTTTGACTGCATGCAGTTCAGGAATATCGTTTCCAATGATTAAGATATCATCGACGTTGAGGACTAGGAAAGTAATCACGCTCCCACTAAACCTTTTATATACACACGGGTCATCTTCATTTTTGATGAAACCAAATTCACAAACTGATTCATCAAAACGAATATTCCAGCTTCTCGATGCTTGTTTTAGTCCATAAATGGACTTCTTTAATTTGCATATTTTATGACATTCTGATGGATTGATGAAACCTTCAGGCTGTGTCATATACACATCCTCTTCCAGTTTTCCATTAAGGAAAGCGGTCTTCACATCCATTTGCCAGATCTCATAATCATAATATGCAGCTATCGCGAGAATAATCCGAATGGACTTGAACATGGCTACAGGAGAGAAAGTTTCATCATAATCTATCCCGTAGATTTGTTTGAAACCTTTCGCAACTAGCCTGCCCTTATAGGTAACTACGTTACCATCCATGTCTTTCTTCTTTTTGAAGATCCACTTACAGCCTATAGGGATTACTCCCTGAGGCTGATCAACCAAATCCCAGACTTGGTTATCTGACATGGAGTCCATTTCGGCTCGCATAGCTTCAAGCCATCTTACTGATTCCAGTCCATTGACCGCATCCGCATAAGTGAGAGGTTCATCATTAATGATGTAGACTCCGTCATAGCGCTCAGGCTGACAACGGATCCTTCCCGATCTACGCGGTTCCCGTGATATCTGAGCATCAGGTTGCTCAGTAACCTGATCTGTTGGCTCAGGCTCATCCAACTGAACTTGATTACTTTGTCCCGCTTCTGGATTTTCATCCAGCTTTATTTCTCTCCCACTGGCCTCTTGCAGAAGAAATTCCTTCTCAAGAAAAATAGCCGTTCGAGCAACAAATACTTTGTTCTCCTTGGGATCATAGAAATAATAACCCTTAATTTCTTTAGGGTAACCGACAAAGATACATTTATCTGATCTGCTCTCTAGTTTCCCAGAGGCGAGCTTTTTGACATAAGCCTCGCAACCCCAGATTTTTATAAATGTCAAGCTCGGCTGTTTCCCATACCATAACTCATATGGTGTCCTTAAAACAGCCGTGGATGGCACTCGGTTTAGCACCTTTGCAGCTGTTTCCAGTGCAAATCCCCAAAAGGAGTAAGGTAGAGTAGCCTGACTCATCATTGAACGAACCATATCCAATAAGGTTCTATTTCTCCTTTCGGACACACCATTCCATTGCGGTGTTCCTGGCGGAGTGAGCTGTGAGATAATCCCACACTCCTTCAGATAGTTAGTAAACTCACGACTCAAGTATTCCCCACCTCGATCTGAACGAAGTGCCTTGATATTTCGGCCTAACTGATTTTGTACTTCATTTTTGAACTCTTTGAACTTGTCAAAAGATTCACTCTTATGTCTCATTAAATAGACATAACCATACCTACTGAAATCATCAGTAAAAGTAATGAAGTATAAATAGCCACCTCTGGCATGTTTACTAAAAGGCCCACACACATCACTGTGAATAAGGTCAAGTAAACCTGAAGCCCTTTGACCTTTATTAGAAAAAAGGAGTCTTCGTCATTTTACCCATTAAACAAGCTTTGCATGTATCAAGCTCCTCATAGGAGAATGATCCCAGCAGTCCACGTTCATGCAACCGCTTAATGCGCTTCTTGTTAATATGGCCTAAACGACTATGCCAAAGCAAGGTGCTGTCATCAGCATACTTGGCTTTCTTGTTATCAATTTGTTGTACAGAACATTCCATGTCCAACATGAATAACCCATTGTTAATCGACCCGGTAGCATAAACAATATTATCAAACGAAATACAACACTTTAAAGTTTTGCATTCAAAAGAAAAACCTTTCCTGACAAGAGCAGGAATAGAGATAATATTCTTAGTTATGCTCGGTACGAAATAACAATTGTCAAGTTCTAATACAAAACCAGATGGTAAAGAGATGTGATATTCTCCTACAGCAACAGCAGCAACCCGTGCCCTGTTTCCAACTCGTAGGTCCACCTCATGCTGTCCCACCTGTCTTCTTCTCTTGAGTTCCTGCACATTTGAACAAATGTGAACTCCACATGCAGTGTCCAACACCCATGAAATAGAAGAAGCTACCATGACTTCAGTCACGTAAATACCTGAGCCAGAAGTGAAAGGCTTGCTTCCCTTCTTCTCTCCTTGGAGCGCTTTACAGTCCTTCTTCCAGTGACCCAGCTGGCCACAGTGGAAACATCTGTTGTCCTTTGACCACTTCACCTTTTGTTTCAAAGCCTTGTTGTAGCTCTTGATAGGGGTTTTGCCCTTCTTCCCCTTCTTCTTATTCCTTGAAGGAACCATCAAGACAGAGGATGAAGGCTTTCCCTTCTCAAGAGTCTGCTATGTGGTGCAGAGCATGTTCAGTAACTCTGCCGGAGTACAGTCGATCTTGTTCATATTAAAATTAATGATAAACGGATCGAAAGAGGCCGGGAGAGACTGCAGGATAATGTCTACAACAAGTTCCTGATTGATGGTGTGTCCCAGTTTCTCTAGAGCCTCCTTGTACCCAATCATCTTGAGTACGTGAGCTCCCACTGGACTGCCTTCAGTCAGTTTGCTATGAAAGAAAAGTTTCGTCAAGTTATAGCGTTCTGTCCTTGCCTGTGCAGCATATAGCATCTTGAGATTTGCTATAATATCAATAGCAGACAAATCCTCATGCTGACGCTCGAGCTCTAGCGTCATTGACGCAAGCATAAGGCAAGCGACATCAGTACTATCACTGACGTGCTTCTCATAAGCATCCCGAACTGCCCTTGCGGCGTTCGCAGCAGGTTGAGCCGGTATTGCCGACTCAAGGACATACAGCTTCCTCTCAGCCTTAAGCACAATCTTAAGCTGCCTGTACCAGTCTGAGAAGTTTGGCCCAGCAAACTTCTCCTTTTCCAATATGGATCACAAATTGAGCCCTGTGGTGTTCGTTGCTGCAGGAATCTACAACATTGCAAGAACAACAAGGTCAGTATCCATGTTAGAATCAATCCAGGACTTAAGAGTGATTCTTTTCTCACTATTTTATCTGACTGAAAAATCCAATAAAACAGCCCGAAAGAGTGAAACTCTTTTAGTGAGATGGGATCCAGATTTCATACTTGATCTCCGCGTCCCGCTCAGGCGAGATAAGATGCACAAAGAGTTCAAGCACTAATCACTGGTAGGCTATCCATGCCAATTGCCAACCCGTGTGATTCCCCTTCATCTAGGCAATCCAGAAGACTGCGCCAACTGAGTTGGTACAACACAGTTTCTGATTCCTAAGATGGCTGCCTCCATATAGCTATCATATGCTCAATATGTAGCCCATATGGTCAAGCTGACCTGACCTACTCCCTGGACCACCACGTGCTATGCTGAGCAACGAGAAGGGATAAATCCCTACTCTGTAGCATGTAGGTGTAATCACACACTGTCTGAAGATAGCTGGGCGTGCCCACTGAGTGGGTACAACACGGCCCCAACGATAGTCAGAACAGTGAGGTTTCGCATCAGAAGGCTTTCGAGCTTGATATTTCGTTGGATTTTAACGGTCCATTTTATCTTCTTACTATCATGCAAGATCTATGGTGATAGCAGAAGAATAAATATACTTGTGCTAATATTACTTAAAACAGTAAGTAGAAAGCACAATGATCTTATGTGGTAAACGCCCATAAAAGCCTAAGTAAAACCCTAGTTTTACACAAGTCCTCACTTGAGCTCTTTATGGGTCTCTTTCACTTCATCTGGCCTGGCCCGGGCCCAAGGCGCCCTTTGCAGCCTAAATGCGCCCACCAGACTGGTTGCACCTTTTCTAGAGTCGAACTCTAGACCCACCACCTGGTGAAGCCACTTGCTGCAAGCGTCTCTGCCATGTGTGCTCTGTGCTCATGTCTGATCAAATTACATTTTTAATCTATCTAGACAAGGTTTGACTCGCAGGTCAATTATACAATTTTCATAAATTAAAGTGTGATTCGCAGATCACAGCAAAATTTATAAATCAATTCCAGGCACGCAGGCCCCAGCACAGCACACAAATAAGGGCAGCCCACATAAGATTAAATAGACATCCATTCACCATGATAAACAAGCATCCATGTGATCCAAACAGAAAATAAAATTTTGAAAACCCATGGTATCAATTTTATTTCTTTATGTGCCCTACTACCTTACAACGGTCCATTAATAGGTATCCACTCATCAGACCAAGTCAGACCCACTGCCCTTGCACGCACCCAGTCATAACTGCCTTGCATCGACCTTGTGGTCAACTATGCATGCCTTAAGGGCTGAACGTCCCACATGATTTCTGGCAAGCGGGTGTGACCCCGGGCCTTAATCATGATCGTTCACCAGGCGCCTCAATCAGACATCGCTACACACCCTTCTGCAGTCGACCTATAGCCACCTGTATTGCTTGCGCACAGGTGCTATCTGGCCGACCTATCTAGGCTGTCAGATGGTCTGATTAGGCTGTTGGGTCCAGACTATGACTAATGACTTCAACCCTATTAACCCGTCTAAGAGTTTAAAGCAGGCGCTTAGATAGATCTAAATGAGGGGGCGCGCATGAAGTAAATTTTTGTTTGAAAAACATTTATGAAACATGCGCAAACTTTAAACAACATGGATACATGCGCAAACACAATATGTAATCTTGTCATCAAGTAAGCGCATGTGAACATGTAGAAGATCTATCCTATAAATCAAACATGGATCACATCAAGGCAATCATATGCAACAAGTCAAAATAAACCTGATGCTCTGATACCAATTGAAGGGTCGAAACCTAAGTCAGATGCGCTTCTAAATTTTTGCATAGGCGGAAAAACTAGGTTTCATGAAGATCGCATGGCTTGTAAGTATAACCAACCATAAGAGGATGATTGAAGCATTACCATGGCCATTGCTCGAGTGATGACTTGGAAGAAGAAAGGGCGATCGGCTCTTCTCCAAAGAGGTCACACACAAGATGTTGAAGGCTTACTCCCTTGTGCTCTTTGTGCTAGCAAAGATCCAAGGAAATCTTGATCGTGTACAAGGAGATATTTTTCTCTCTCGGCTGTTCGAACTCTCTTCCTTGGCGTGAAGACTCACTACCACACGAGAGGAAACGGGAGGAGAAGAGGGGGCGAGCCACGTTACAATCGTGGAGGCGTTTTCCAAAATAGAAAACCGACTTCCAAATATAGTAAGTGCTTAATACTCATGCATTCACTCAAAGTGAACCATCGAAACTTCCTTCTCCTTTGAACCAAGCGTTCACTAAGTGAACCGGTTCAATTCTATTTGGTTCAAAGACCAAATCGAACCAGCCATGGTTTAGATCTCTTTGAACCAAATGGCTCAAGATCTAACCACACATCTCTTGATCTTCTTGATCTCATCGATCAAGCATCAATTCTCCCGATCTAAGCTTACCGATCTCAAGCCCTAATCAATCAAACATGATCAGACCAGATCTCACTTCAAATCAGAGTTTAAATTCCTTTAAATTGGACTAAAACAATTCAATCCACACGATCTGATATAAATAAGCCATATCATCAAATTGTGCGACCCTAAGGGTTTCCTTGAACGTCGGGTAACGATAACTTACATTATCACGATCAGAGAGGGGTATCTAGCAACACATCACTGTCTCCCGATATGAAGGAAAGAGTCTTCCAAGACTACACCCAAACCACAACATAAGTGTGAATCCAATTCACTTGGCATACATGTTTCCTTTGCTACTGGATGTTCTCGTTGGACAAGCGTGTCAAGCGTGTAACTCCAACATGATGAGAATGGTTAGATCAGATGAACATAGTCATCTGGGTATGGCCATACACTTTCTCAACCATCTCATCCAGGGGGCCCCTATAGAACATCACACTCCAACAAGGAGAGGCAATCCTTTATCTATCACTAGTGCCCTAACATGACTCATGCCCATTATCCAAGATAATCCTTAACCATTAATTTTTCAAATGATATTGAACTACCTCAAGATAATGCCAATCATCATTTAGAAACAGAAGTGATCTCAAGTCAGAGGAAATATGCCATTTGCTTGCATACAAGGATTATTCACATTGTGACAAACAATTGAACATCCTAAGTAGGGTCAGTCCAGTACATCCAATGCACCTATGTGTCTAAATCTTATTCCATGCTCGAAGCATCCTATAAGATCAGAACACATATTAGTCTCAATCATATCAAGGCTGTCTCATGTTCACCAAGATATCTCGACTAAGGACAATACTGCATGTCAGCCAAGCTGAACATCATTGAGACATTATTCAGAAGTATACATAACAGCAGCAGATAATGTAACAACCTGAATAACAACAATTGCCTTTATAAAACATAGTTTATACATGATACTGATAATAACCCAAGGCCTCAAACATTAGCCTTAAGGGCATACCCCAACAATGGGTTCATGATCTTACTAGCTCTGGTAGAAACAGCATAGAAGTGATTTTCATTAGTGATTTGGTTCCAAAAAATGTTCTCTGTAAATCCTAGGGGTATCTTAGTGTACCCTCCTGTACTTAGGCCAAAGATGTCTCTAACCTCCTGCAGTGTTAACTCTCTTTCTTCATTTGCCAATCTGAAAGTAATTTTTCCATCCACAGGGCCATGAGAAAACTCTTTCAGTTCTATGATTAGGCTGCACAAGAACACTAAAACCAATGGCAGATAGGTGTGCGGGGTCATCTGAAAGAACTGCTTGGCTTGGATTCTTTCAAACATCCAAAGCAAATCTTCATAAAGTCCCAAGGCTTCAAGTGTTCTTCGATCAGCATATTTGGTGTTGATGATTTTTCTTTCCAACAGCTTGTTGTATCTAGCCTCCTGCATCTCATTCCTAAAGATGATTCCATGGGGGTTGTGAGGTTGAGATGGTTCTATAGGAGCTTTCCTCTTCTCTCTTGGGAAAAGTACCTTCCTCCTTGGCATATTTGTTAACAAGCTGCAAACTCACAATTTAATGGCAGCAAAACAATAATACAATTCAATTCAAGTCAAATGACATCCTATCAACATGTTCTATTATCATAAAAATAGGGCATAAACAGAGCATGTAATCTTAATCTCATCTCAATATGGCAGACATGAATCATAGTTTCAACATCATTAATAACACTAATCAAGTAAATAGGAAGCGAAAATCAACTTATAACTCCAGCTCAAACTCCAAAAATCAATAAAACCGTGAGTGAACAGTAACTTTACCACGTTTCAACTTATTTCAGCTCAAATCACCTATGAAATCGACCCAAATTCTTTTCAAAGAACAAGGAATTGAGAACATCCTCTAACGAGTGAATAGAAACAAAAATCACTCAAAATGGTTGAGAATTGAGCGAAAACGAGCGAAAGGAGCTAAAACTGGAAAAAAACTCGTTAAATCGGTAAAACGGTTACCCAATCGATGGTGAGAGTTGAACGGGAAGGGTCGCCGGCGTCCACTGAAGGTTGGAGACGATCGGAGAGGCGAGAACGGCATAAGAACGAGTGAAAACAAGGGTAAAAACCCTAAAAAACGGCTCGGTTAAAACCTAAAATACGGCACAGGACTCGCGTGTCTGAAAGTTGATTACGACAGTGTAATATCTTACAGCACTGCCGTAAAATTACGACAACTCTCAGCTCGGAACAAATTCAGAATTACATTACAGTAAACAGGTTTATGGTACTGCCGTAAAATCGCGAGACTCCTCTGTTCGCAAATGACTCAAAAATACGGTACCGTAAAGCAATTTACAGTACCTGCCGTAAAAATCAAACAGCGATTTTTTTTTTTCAAAAATTGAAAATTCAGAAAATCGAAAAATAAAATTTCGTCGAAAATACGGTACCGCAAAGCACCTTACGGCGGTACCATAATTTCATGGCAACTTTCTGATCGAAAGAGGCTGGAAATACGGTACCGTAAAATACCTTACGGTAGTGCCGTAATTGTTGGGGTATGCCCTTAAGGCTAATGTTTGAGGCCTTGGGATTGTAATAGTATCATTGTATAAACTCTTAAGTTTATAAAGGCAATGGTTGTTATTCAGGTTGTTACCTTGTCTGCTGTAATAAGTGTACTACTGAATAATGTCTCAAAGCTGTTCAGCTAGGCTGACATGCAGTAATGTCCTTAGTCGATATATCTTGGTGAACATGAGACAGCCTTGATATGGTAAAGACTAATATGTGTTCTAATCTTATAGGATGCTTCGACCATGGAATAAGATGTAGACTCATGGGTACATTGGATGTACTGGACAGACCCTACTAGGATATTCAATTGCTTGTCACAATGTGAATAATCCTTGTATGCTACAAGTGGCACATGTCCTTTGACTTGAGATCACTTGTGTTTCTAAATGATGAATGTCATTGTTTTGAGGTAGTTCAATATCATTTGAAATATAATGGTTATAGACTATCTTGGATAATGATCATGAGTCAGGTTAGGACACTAGTGATAGATAAAGGATTGCCGTCTCCTTGTTTAAGGAGTGTGATGTTCTAAGGCCCCCCTATATGAGATGATTGAGAAAGTGTATGGCCATACCCAGATGACTATGTTCATCTGATCTAATCATGCTCATCGTATTGGAGTTACAGGCTTGACATGCTTGTCCAATAAGAACATCCAGTGGCAAAGGAAACATGTATGCCTCGTGAAATGGATTCACACTTGTGCTGTGATTTGGGTGTAGTCTTGGAAGACTCTTTCCTTTATATCGGGAGACAGTGATGTGTTGCTAGATACCCCTCACTGATCGTGATAACGTAAGTTGTCGTTACCGACATTTAAAGGAAACCCTTAGGGTCGCACAATTTGATGACATGGCTTACTCAAGTCAGATCGTGTGGACTGAATTATTTGGATTCAGTTTAAAGGAGTTTAGACTCTGATTGTAAGTGAGATCTGGTCTGATCATGTTTGATTGATTAGGGCTTGAGATCGGTAAGCTTCGATCGAGAGTGTGGATGCTAGATCGGAGAGATCAAGAGCATCCAGAGATGAACGGTTGGATCTTGAACCATTTGGTTCAAAGAGATCTAGACCATGGCTTGAGCTGGTTTGATTTGGTTTTTTGAACCGAATTGAGTTGAACCTAATTGGCTTGAACCGGTTCACATGGGTGAACGTATGGTTCAAGGATTGAAGGCATTTTGGGCGGTTTTTTCTTCAAGTGGTCGCATGGCTTCATAACCTTCCATATTTGGAAGTGTAACGCCATCACTTGAATGAAAGCCTTAACGCCATTTGCCCAATTACTCTCTTGTGATTCGACAAGAAAAAAAAAATGGGGAACTCTTGCACAACGAAGCTCTCGGCCAAGCACCTCTCTTCATCTACACACGACAAGGAAGTTTTGGAGATCCCTTGCTAGCACAAGGAACATCCGAAAGGGTAGCCATCTCTCATCTAGTGTGCGTTATCTTTGGAGGAGTGCTTACTTGCCCTCTTGCTTCCAAGTCGCCACCCTTTATCATGGCTATGGTAAGAGATCTTCTCTTGATCTTTATAAGCAAACAAAGTTAATCTTATAGATATACTACATGCGATCTATGGAAACCCTAATTCCGCCCATGCAATTGAGATTTGTGCATGCTTAGGGTTTGCGCTCCCCCTCGAAGGGGACCTACAGTAATTTGCTCCAAATCATAATTTACCTACAAAAATAAAAGAAAAATTAGTATCAAGCTAAAATTAAGTTAAAGAAAATAAAATAGAGGTTAGAAAGCTTGGATTGCCTCCCAAGAAGCACTAATTTAAAGGTGATTAGCTTGACCCTTTAACACTCCGGTTTGATCGTGAATTCCTAGATTTCCACTATGATTTTTCAACATAAGGCTCAATCTTGAAATAGTATCCAAATTTGCTGAGAATCTCTTCTATTTTGTCAATCAATCTATAGCCTCTTCTTCTTCTCTTCCTTCTTGTCGTTTTCTTTTTCTGCAATTTCTCATCAATATCCTCAAAAAGATTGTCAGATTCATTATTTGAGGTTTCATCAAACAGACTTGAAACATCATAAATTTCATCATTAAATATTTCAATACTACAACAAGATCCTGAGTATGAAAGTTTGTTTAATGAATCATTAAGATTAAATTCAATCTTGTTGTCACATATATCAAAAGTAATCTTTCCCTCTTTCACATCAATATTTGCCTTAGCAGTGGCCACTAATGGTCTACCGAGAATTATAGGATTTCTAGAATTTTCCTCCATGTCTAATACTACAAAATCTGCAGGAATGAAAAACTTACCTATCTTGATTGGTACATTGTCTAAAATACCTACAGGATACTTTACCGATGAATCCGCGAGCTGTAAGGATATGGATGTATGCTTTAGCTCTCCAAGATTTAGTTTCCTGTAAGTAGAAAGAGGCTTTAGACTCACACTAGCACCTAGGTCACATAAGGCTCGGTCAAAAGCCATAGTGCCTATTGAACAAGGTATAGAAAAACTACCTAGATCTTTAAGTTTAGGTGGCAGTTTGTTCTGTATGATAGCACTACAATCTTCAGTTAAAGTAACAGTGCATGTACCATAATCATCTAATTTCCTTTTACTAGACAAAATTTCCTTTAAAAACTTGGCATAAGATGACATTTCAATAATAGCTTCAGTAAAAGAAATGTTAACATAAAGCTTTTTCAGGATTTCAAGGAATTTGCCAAGTTTTTTGTCTAGTTTATTCTGAACCAACCTTTGAGGAAAGGGTATAGGTGGCTGGTAAGGAGCAGGCAAATTATGTTTAGGATTGTCTTTCTCACATGATTCTTCTCCTTTTGGTTTATCACCCTTTTGAGGTGATAAACAAGTTTGGGGTTTCTCATGTGAAGAAGATTCCCCTAACTCTAATTCTCTTTTGTTATCATCAAGCCTTTCTTCAGTGTTTTCAAACCTCCCTCTAGGTTCTCCTAGTTGTTTCCCACTTCTAGTCATGATGGCATTACAGTGCTCCCTAGGGTTTATCTCAGGTTTTGCAGGCAATTTCCCAGGGGGTCTATAAGAACCACTAGCATGTTATGCAATTTGGTTTTCTAACATCTTATTATGTGCCTCAACTCTATCCAGTCTAGAACTGATTTGATCAAGACTCTCCCTAAATTCCTTCATTTCCTTCATTTGTCTATTTTGGTTTGTCATGAATTCTTTTTGATCAGACATAAATTGATTTTGATTGGCCAAAAGTTTTTCAAGTATGGATTCCTCATTAGAATTCTGATTTTGATTTTGATTAAAGTTCTGATTTGGTCTTTGATATCCTTTATTCTCAGTGTTTCCCCCTACATTGTTATTGTTTTTCCATGAAAGGTTGGGGTGATTTCTCCATCTAGGGTTATATGTACTAGAATAGGGATCATTAGGTCTACTTTGATTATAATTCCCTATGGCGTTCACATGCTCATTACCCTGATCAACAACTATTCTACAATATTCAGCAGTATGACCATCATTGCCACAAATTTTGCAAGTGATAGTAGAAACAGAAGTAGGTTGCATAGAATTAAACTTACTACACAAAAAGTCTACCTTCTCTGCTAAGGATTGTCATCCTTCACTTTCACCCTTACCTTGAGAAGGCTTGTAAAGTACTCCTCTCTCGGCAGTCCATTGATTGTGATTCAATGCCATCTCCTCTAGCAGTCTGAAGGCAGCATCTGGTGTTTTGCTCATAAGAGCTCCTCCTGCAGCAGCATCCACAGTCATTTTAGTATTATCTGATAATGTATAGTAAAAAATTTACAGTAAACTCCAATCTTCAATGCCGTGGTGAGGACACTTCCGCTGTAATTCGTTGAATCTCTCCCATGCCTCACTGAACGACTCCCCACTTCTTTGTTGAAAGTTTGTAATTTGATTCCTCAACTGAAGTGTCTTGCTTGGGGGAAAGTATTTTGTCAAGAAGGAATTTGACAGTTGATTCCAAGTGGTGAAGGTACCGGTTGGATTTGAGTGAAGCCATGTCTTTGCCCGGTCCCTAAGAGAAAAAGGAAAAAGTCTTAATCTCAATGCATCGTTAGAAACACCATTAAATTTAATAGTATCGCATAATTCAAGAAACGAGGCCAAGTGTTGGTTGGGATCCTCTAGTGGAGATCCTCCAAATTGATTTTGTTGAAACATTGAAATAAAAGCATGTTTAATCTCAAAATTGTTGGCCTCTATTGCTGGCCTAGCAATACTAGAATGAATTTCATGTTGATTAGGGGCTGCATAGTCCCTAAGTGTTCTCTGATTGTTCTGATTGTCTCTCATCTCTAATATTTCTTCTTGTAACTCCGGATGGGATGTCTCTGGCAGTTCTTCTTCTAATCTTAACTTTCTGCGCACTCTTAATATTTTATTGATTTCAGGATCCAATGGTACAAGTGGTCCTGACCTAAGACTCCTGCGCATGCAAAAGTAGATAGATCAAGTGATTTCAAGAAACAGAAAATAAGCAGTAAATAAAAAAAAATAGTAAACAAAAACCTAATTTAGCAATAATCTCAACGTCTCTAATATCGACAAAAACTAAGGTCCCTGGCAACAGCGCCAAAAACTTATTGTGATCCGCAAGTGCACAGATACTCGAAGTAATAATTAAGATATCGAACCCACAAAGACCTATGTTGTCGAATACCAAATAGTTGATTTCTTACTATCTAAGCAAATCGAAGTAGTGAAAAATAGCAATCGGAAACTAAAACGGAATTATTAGAGAGAAAAGCTGGGACTAGGGTTTCGTTCACTTTAACCTTTATGACTAGATATGAATAAGGATTTCGTCAGTTCAATTTTATCATGATGAAGATGTAATTTACTTAATAAAAGGATTGTTTCACTTTTGTGCAAACAACCGCACAGGGATTTATCTTCGCTTTCGCGCAAGATTCGTCCCAACGCTGAAGATAAGTAAATCATCAAACAATGAACACATGGATCACTTTCGTGCATCCGAATTCTAGGTTGATAATCTCTAGTGGAGTCTCAAGGATCACTTTCGTGCATCCGAGTCTCAATACTAGTTTTACTCATGGGTCTCCAACGTTGTGATCCTTGCTTTCGCACAAGATCTCCACGTTTGACAAATAGACTCGATTTATAGATTCATGTTATAATCAAGACAATTATTTTACTAGAATAGATCAAGTTGGATCTAACCTAAGGAAGGGTTCCTAACATGCAATTCTAGGGTTCCAAATTCTCAAGCAATTACCTTTCAGTCAACAGGGAAAATTCTAAGAACATAATTAGTAACATGGACTTATAGAGAGTCTAAGCACAATTATCACATGAGCAAAATCATCATGCTAAGATCAAACGCAACGAAATATTGAAAAAAAATAGTTTATCTAGTCATTGGAAATCAAGTGAACTACTCCCCCATGTCCCAAAAGTAGTTTACGCTATCATCGTGAAGGAATTACAATGAGTCATGGTTTCAGAAGATTGAAAATCAAAGGGAAAAGAGAAGTTTAGAAAATACAGCACGGCTGTGAAGTATTTCACAGCCGTAATTTGCAAAGAACGTCAATGAATAGTGTCGGCGACTCCTCTTTCTTCGATTTCTCTTCCACTTGATCTCCTTTCGATCTGAAACTTCTGGTGTGTTGCCTCCTCCTTCAGACAAAGCTTCAGTAGAAAAATCACGGCTGGAGATCGTCTGGATCGAGCGCGGCGGCGTGAATCGCAATTTCTCCCTCCATAGTCGATGAAAATTGGGGCTTCCGGTATCTCCCCAATTCTCTCATCCAAAGCCCCCCTTTTGCTTCTTACGACATCCAATTTAGAGTTCTGGATCATCCATAATCTTCTCCGCAAGAATCGGGCGTCGATACTGACTTGGGCATCGTGATCAAATAAGGAATTACGGTAGTGTAATAGTTCACGGCACTGCCGTAAAATCCCTCGAGTATTTCTTGAAAAGGCTGGAAATTACGGCACCGTAATCCGATTTACGGTGGTGCCGTAAAATCGAGGAAACTTTTTGTTCGGAAGTGATCGAAAAATACGGCCCGTGAAATCCTTTACGGTGGTGCCGTAAAATCGGGCGAAGTTTCTGTCCTGAAGCGCTCTAAAATACGGCACCGTAATATTGTTTATGGCGGTGCTGTAAAATTCAAAAA
The DNA here is from genome assembly GCA_027563935.2 of Costus lasius. NCBI lineage: Eukaryota > Viridiplantae > Streptophyta > Magnoliopsida > Zingiberales > Costaceae > Costus > Costus lasius. Next base: position 53,365,957 of record CM050454.1, on the reverse strand, counting down.
TTTTTCTGGTTGCAAACTCCTCAAAATATGGCAGGGCTTGGATTTTACGATACTGTCTGAAATTACGGTACCGTAAAATAGATTACGGCACTGCCGTAATTTGCTGACTTGTTCCGTTTGGTGTGAAATTTCTTGGGTAATTTCCTCTTGATGATGGTAACTCTTCTATGTGTTTGATTTTGCTTGAAAACTCCTTGAAATAGTGCCTTTTTACCTGAAAATCGAGAAAAACCAATATAGAAGTAAACTTTGCAATATTCGATGAATTTAGCATGAAAACAAATAAAAGATCTTCAATCTAGCATGAAAAGATATCCAAAATGATACAAAATATACTATATATTTTGGTGTCATCAATCCACTATGAATCTTGACCGGGACAAAACTGAGACCAGATAAAATATCTATCTCTTAAGGATATTGTACATACAAACGTCCATGTGTGCAGATACACTTATTTGCATAACAACGACCATGCCATGATATCTCATCTATCAAACAGATGTGATACACACATCCCTTTGGATCATCCCAAAGGTCTTAGGGCATAAACACTAACAATCTCTCATTTGCACTAGAACCATGACCTTAGCGCCATCTCCCAGGCTCGACCTACCATGCTCCTGCTGCGCTAGAGCACCAGTCAATGGGCCCACTATATCAATATCAAAATCTGCTATGTCTTTATTACCTCCGTCCCCAAGCCAATGGGCCCACTTGAGTATATTGTTTTGAATCTCATGAAGTTCAGTAAAGAACTCTCACTTATTCAAACTGTTTTCTAAAAGCATAAACATACACTACTTTTATGTAGTCTACTCTAATGCTCCCACAGCTTCAAGTACTACTACTTGAATAGCTAGAATGTCACTCTAGTCTGGCTGGAACAAGCTGCTAAATGCAAACATTGAGCTTTTCCTACCATTGAATGACCAAGAACCACCCCTTAGTTCATTTTAGAACCTACGTGTGTTCATGTTCCTATTCCCGTGCCTAGCACCTGGACTGGACTCGGTACCAATAAGTCTTCAAGCTCCCACTGAACTTGGGTACTCTAAGGTGAAGATTCTTTGTCCTTGTTAGGAGTTACCCATAACACAAGCACACATGAATCGATTCAATCCTAATTCCCACATTTTCTGAACCCTAGGCTGCCCCACAACCTATATACATGGTTCATATTCCATCTTTGACTATCTGTGCAAAGTAGTTGACCTTGGACTGAATCCAAGTCACAACTTCCTCCCTCTAGCTTTTTCAAAGAAAGACATTTCCAAGAAAACAACACTATGATCAACAATTACTTGTCCTCCTGTGGATTATGGAAATTGAATTCCACTTACACCTATGATATCTAGATGGAATTAAGTTCAGTGTGGAAGAAGCTTTTAGCATCACCTCAGAAGAGATATATATGATTTTCAATTCTCCCACTAGAATCACCTACCAAGGCATTCTTTAGGAGGTATAAGCTATAAGCTGACCTCATACTCATTATGATAGTCATATGTGGCTCAAGTATTCTTCACCCTTCTTGGACTGAAGATTACTCATGAATTTCTATAAGCTGGTTCTACATATTTTCAATAAATTATGAATTCCTTTCTTTTGACCTTTTAATCCACTTCTCCTTACTTGGTGAAGGACATTTATTTTCTATTAGTAAATAAGTGTTTGCCTATCTTTGACGTCTCGAAAGAGGTTAAGATAGCCAATCTCCAAGAAGAAATTGATTCTAAGAGTTCATTTGCATAAAGTCATTGGATGCATCTCTTGTTTATGATAAAAGATAACTAGGTTAAAAGATTGGTATTCAATATGAACCACCTATTAAATTACTTTAGTTATTTTGTTGCTTCATTTATTTTGCACAATGTAATGACAAGAGATTTGCAAATTAAAAGAATAACAAATTCCTTTTTTTTTTTCCAAAATATTCTATTCCCAAGGAATAGAATAGACATAATGTCAACTACATTTATTGCAAAGAATGAATTAATCCTATCTATGACAAATAAAACAATGGCTCGGCAGCGTTAGTGCTCTAGTAAAGTCTTCTTATTGTTATCTATGTTCTATTTTTGTTGAGCGCCTACATATTTTTGCAAATATCAGTCTCATTATGCAGTATAAAATACCCATGTAAAGAAATTAACAATATAAGATTTGGTAACAAAATTATCTGAGCCTAAAGACGAAGGGTCACTTCTCTTCATCTCTCTATAGTCGCATGCATCCTTTTCTTTAGTGCCACTCTACCAACCTTTTTCATCTTTTTTCTTTCCCAATGCTTTAGTCAAGCCCTTAATCTTACTAGCGCATTGAGGGATCTCTCTAGAAGTACTGCCAGTCTCAATGCTAGTTTGTCCATCGAGGAGCTGCTTTAAATTAGTTATCATTACGAAAGCACTCGACCCTCTGAATAGCTCTTGCCATTTAGGTGGCATTTTGGCTAGCGTGAGATTTGTAATATCTAGAGAATCCTCCCGATGCTTCTTATAAGCATTCTTTTCAATCGCTGAGGCTGTAGATGAAACAGGTTTAAGGAGTGGCATCTCAAAACATACAACTTCCTCTCGTATTTGAGAACAATCCTCAAGACACGGAACCAATCCTCGAAGTTGGGCCCAACTAACTTCTCCTTTTGTAAGAAGGTATGAAATGTCATTCTAATGTTGTCATCACTTGTAAATACCATCTACAAGGGAAAACAAGAGCTAATCAATATCACATTTTCAACCATTTATTATAGCATTTATAAATGATTGTTTCTCACTATTTTATTCGAATCAATAATCCTCAAAAATCAATCGAGAAGTTGCTTGACTTACTTAGTGAGATGAGATCCTCGTTTCGTACACGGCCATGTGTCGCACTAGGGCAGAATGTACAGCACAAGGTTACGTATGCTTCCTGAGGTAGGCTCGCCGGCCAATTGCTACTGGGCAACTCCCCTTCTCAACATAGTTCAGGCATTTTGTGCCCAGCTAGGCCTAGAACAACACAAAATCCTAACTTCCTGAGGGTGCATCCAGAAATTTCATCATGTGAACCAACACATATGAAAAATCTAGTCAAGTCCAACCTGACCATTATACCCAGGGCCAACGAATTCCTTGCAAAGGCGCGTTCAAGATTTTAACTAAACTGGAGAAAACATTATCACCACATGCTTCCTAAAGATAAATGGTGTGTCCACTAGGGTGAAAACACTTCATAACACCATCGATCAATAGTTTGACAAGGGTTACGCATCAAAAGGCTAAGGAACGGGACTTAATATGATTTAGTGAGGATTTTTGTGGTCTTGGCACCATGAGCTTTTATCTTATTCTACCAATACAGGTATGCAATCCTATGGTGGAATAAAACCAAAAGTAATAAAGGCATGCTGAAGCAGAAATAGTAAATATGATATGATCAAAGCCTATAACTCGGGTAACAAGCCCCTAAACCTAGTCCTAGCCACCGAGTACTACCAAGGGCTATCAGCCATGGGCTTATGCCAACAAGTCTTTAGTTCATCTCTGAGTTTCCTAAGGGCTCTGCTCCCAAACCCTATGGTGTGCCACCTAGGTCTTCAGCTCCATGGGTCAGCTGGCGAACCCAAAAGGCACCATCCAGGAAAACCCTAGATCCCCTTTAGGTTTGGCCAGCCCAAGTCTCCTCCATAAGCCAGCTCACAAATCCTAGGCTCCTCCTAGGATTCGACCAACTCACATCTCCTTCTAGAAGATAACTCGCAAACTGTTGGGGTATGCCCTTAAGGCTAATGTTTGAGGCCTTGGGATTGTATAAGTATCATGTAATAAACTCTTATGTTTATAAAGGCATGGTTATTATTCAGGTTGTTACCTTGTCTGCTGTAATAAGTGTACTTCTGAATAATGTCTCAAAGCTGTTCAGCTAGGCTGACAGGCTCTATGTCCTTAGTCGAGATATCTTGGTGAACATGAGACAGCCTTGATATGATTGAGACTAATATGTGTGCTAATCTTATAGGATGCTTCGAGCATGGAATAAGATGTAGACTCATGGGTACATTGGATGTACTGGACAGACCCTTCTAGGATATTCAATTGTTTGTCACAATGTGAATAATCCTTGATAGCAGCAAGTGGCACATTTTCCTTTGACTTGAGATCACTTGTGTTTCTAAATGATGATTGTCATTGTTTTGAGGTAGTTCAATATCATTTGAAACATAATGATTATAGACTATCTTGGATGATGAGCTTGAGTCAGGTTAGGGCACTAGTGATAGATAAAGGATTGCCGTCTCCTTGTTCAAGGAGTGTGATGTTCTAGAGGGCCCCCCTGTATGAGATGATTGAGAAAGTGTATGGCCATACCCAGATGACAGTGATCATCTGATCTAATCATGCTCATCCTATTGGAGTTACAGGCTTGACATGCTTGTCCAATAAGAACATCCAGTGGCAAAGGAAACATGCATGCCTTGTGAGTTTGATTCACACTTGTGCTGTGGTTTGGGTGTAGTCTTGGAAGACTCTTTCCTTTATATCGGGAGACAGTGATGTGTTGCTAGATACCCCTCACTGATCGTGATAATGTAAGTTGTCGTTACCGACATTTAAAGGAAACCCTCAGGGTCGCACAATTTGATGATATGGCTTACTCATGTCAGATCGTGTGGACTGAATTGTTTTGGTTCAGTTAAAGGAGAGTAGACTCTGATTGTAAGTGAGATCTGGTCTGATCATGTTTGATTGATTAGAGCTTAAGATCGGTAAGCTTCGATCGAGAGTATTGATGCTAGATCAGTGAGATCAAGTGCATCTAGATATGTATGGTTAGATCTTGAACCTTCATGGTTCATACTAGATTTAGACCATGGCATGTCTTGGTTTGGTCTTGGTTTGATTTGGTTGTTGAACCAAAGTCAATTGAACCGGTTCAAGGATGTGAACGCATGGTTCAAATTAATTAAGCGTTTTGATTAGTTCACTAAGTGTGAACGTGTGGAGTGAAGACTTACCATATATGGAAGTCTCAACGCCTAAACGCTTAAGCCAAGAAACGCCTTTGCGTGATGGCTTCTCTCTTGGGCGAATGTGTACTCTTGAGTGTGGATGATCGCCGAGAGTTGTAGAGAGGCATTCGGCAAGCCAAACCAAGAAGACATCCAAGGATTCTCCTTCAAGCGATTTGGATTCTTCAAGCCCTTTGCTAGCACAAAGGACGACAAGGAGCAAGCCAACTTCTTCTTGTGTGCGCGCCTTGTGGAGGAGACCTCTCTTGTTCTCTTGCTTCCAAGTCGCCATCTTCCTCATGGCTTTGGTATGGATCTAAACTTCATCAAGTTGATCATATTATCTTGCTAAGATCCATGGAAAACCCTTGCTTCCGCTTGTAATTGTCATGCGCCACCCTTAAGGGTTTTTCGCCCCCCTCTTGAAAGGGGTTTCACATGCTTGCGCTCCCCCTTGAAGGGGACCCTTCAATTGGTATCAGAGCATGCGGTTGCAGCATGTTAATATGATTGCTTGATATATATTTTTGTGATCCATGTTTGCGCATGTAAAAGTATGCTTAGATCTAAGTTGCATGCCGAAACTTAACATGAGAATATTTTGTTATTTTGGCGCATGTAAGTTGGCGCTTGTCGTTGTAGTTTTTCTAAGAAAAACTAATCACTTGCGCGCCTCACTAGACCTAAGTGGCACCTACTATAAACCCTTAGATGGGTTGATCGGGTTGAAGTCACCTCTAGGTTAGATCCAATAGTCTGATCAGACCATCTGACAGCCTAGATGGATCGACCAGATGGCACCTGTGCGCAAGCACGAGGTGGCCATAGGTCGATTGCATCTTAGGCGTGTAGCGAGGTCTGGTTGAGACAACCAGTGAACACTCTTGAGTTAGGCCCGGGGTCACACCCGCTTGCCAGAACTCTTGAAAGCTGTTCAAGCCCTTAGCGCATGCATGGTTGACCATTAGGTCAACTCGGGTCAGTTAGGACTCGGTGCATGCAAGGGCAGGGGATCTAACTAGATGGATGAGTGGATCCCTATCAATGGACCATTGTAAGGTTGTAGGACACATAAGGAAGTTAAAATTGATGCCTATGGGGTTTTCAAAAATTTAATTTCTTGATTGGATCACATGATGATTGAGACCATATGCTTGTTTATTTAATCTTATGTGGGTTGCCCTAATGTGTGCTGTGCTGGGGCCTGCGTGCCTGGTTAATTATAAGTTAATATTATTGTGATCTGCGAATCACATTTTTTATTAATCTATTGTATAATTGACCTGCGAGTCAAAGCTTGTCTAGATAGATCAAAAATGTATTTTGATTAGACAAGAGCACAAAAGCACACATCCAAGAGGGGCATTCAGCTGGTGGCGCACCTGAGGTGCTCTTGGAGCTAGGGCCCTGGGTTGGACCAGATGAGATGCAAAAGAGCTCAAGTGAAGACTTAAGTAAAATTAAGGTCTTACTTAGGGTTCATGGGCTTTTACCACATAAGATCCATGCTTTCTTTTTATTGCTTATATAATTAGAACTGCATGAGTTTATCTTCTGCTATCACCATAGGAATTGCATGATAGTGAAGAAGATAAAAGACCGTTAAAATCCAACGCTAACATATCAAGCTCGGAAAGCCTTCTGACGCGAAACCTCACCGTTCTGACTATCGTTGGAGCCGTGTTGTACCCACTCAGTGGGCACGTCCATCTATCTTCAGACGGTGCTGGATTTCACCTGCGTGTTACAGAGAAGGGATTTATCGCTTCTCGTTGCTCAGCATAGCACGTGGTGGTCCAGGGAGTAGGTCGGGTCAGCTTGACCATGTAGGCTACATATGTGGCGCATATGGTAGCACATGGAGGCAGCCATCTGCGGGGTCAGAGATTGTGTTGTACCAACTCAGTTGGCACAGTCTGCTGGATTGCCCAGATGAAGGGGAATCGCACGGGTTGGCGATTGGCTGGGACAGCCTACCAGAAATTAGTGCTTGTCTTCTCTGTGCATCTTATCTCGCCTGAGCGGGACGCAGAGACCAAGTATGAAATCTGGATCCCATCTCACTAAAAGAGTGTTACTCTTTCGGACTGTTTACTGGATTTTTCAGTCAGACAAAATAGTGAGAAAAAGAATCTTTCTCAAGTCCTGGATTGATTCTTAACATTGATACTGACCTTGCTGTTCTTGCTTGTTGTAGATTCCTGCAGCAACGAACACCATGAGCTTCAATGTGCGATCCCTACTGGAAAGGGAGAAGTTTGCTGGGCCGAACTTCTCTGACTGGTTCGGACACCTTAAGATCGTTCTTAAGGCAGAGAGGAAACTGTATGTCCTCGAGACGGCTGTGCCGCCTCAACCCGCTGCGAACGCCGCAAGGGCGGTTCGTGAAGCCTATGATAAGCATGTCAATGATAGCATTGATGTCGCTTGCCTGATGCTAGCGTCTATGACGCCACCGCTGCAGCGTCAGCATGAGGATATGTCGGCTATAGAGATTATAGCGAACCTCAAGATGCTGTATGCTGCACAGGCGAGGACAGAACGCTATAATCTGACGAAGCTGTTCTTTCAGAGCAAACTGGCTGAAGGGAGCCCAGTGGGAGCTCACGTGCTCAAGATGATTGGGCACAAGGAGGCTATGGAGAAACTGGGGCATACCATCAACCAGGAGCTTGCTGTGGATATTATTCTGCAGTCTCTCCCGCCCTCTTTCGATGCCTTCATTATTAACTTTAATATGAACAAAATCGATTGTACGCCGGCAGAGCTGCTGAATATGCTGTTGACAACTGAGGAAACTCTGAAGGGAAAGCCTTCAACCTCTGTCTTGATGGTTCCTTCAAGGAACAAGAAGAAGGGGAAGAAGGGCAAGGCCCCTGTCAAGAATTACAGCAAGGCTCTGAAACAGAAGGTCAAGCGGTCGAAGGACAACAGGTGTTTCCACTGTGGCCAGCTGGGTCACTGGAAAAAGGACTGTAAAGCGCTCCAAGGAGACAAGAGGGGAAGCATCGCTTCTGGCTCAGGTATATTCATGACTGAAGTCATGTTTTCATCTTCTTCTATATCATGGGTGTTGGACACTGCATGTGGAGTTCACATTTGTTCAAATGTACAGGAACTCAGGAGAAGAAGACAGGTGGGACAGCATGAGGTAGACCTACGCGTTGGAAACGGGGCACGGGTTGCTGCTGTTGCTGTAGGAGACTATTTCATTTCTTTACCATCTGGCATTGTATTAGAATTAAACAATTGTTATTTTGTACCCAGTATTACCAAGAATATTATCTCCATTCCTGCTCTTGTCAGGAAGGGTTTTTCCTTTGAATGCAAGACTTCAAAGTGTGTACTTTCTCTAGATAATATTGTGTATGCTACTGGTTCAATTAACAATGGGTTGTTCATGTTGGACATGGAACATTCGATACACAACATTGATAATAAGAAAGCCAAGTATGCTGATGACAGCACCTTCCTATGGCATAGTCGTTTGGGCCATATAAACGAGAAACGCATTAAGCGGTTGCATGATCATGGACTGCTGGGATCATTCTCCTACAAGGAGATTGATACATGCAAACCTTGTTTGATGGGTAAAATGACGAAGTCACCTTTTCCTAACAAAGGTCAAAGGGCTTCAGGTTTACTTGACCTCATACACAGTGATGTGTGTGGGCCATTTAGTAAACATGCTAGAGGTGGCTATCAGTACTTCATTACCTTTACTGATGATTTCAGTAGGTATGGTTATGTCTATCTTATGAGACATAAGAGTGAATCTTTTGACAAGTTCAAAGAGTTCAAGAATGAAGTACAAAATCAGCTAGGCCGAAATATCAAGGCACTTCGTTCTGATCGAGGTGGTGAATACCTAAGTCGAGAATTTACTGACTATCTAAAAGAGTGTGGGATTATCTCACAGCTCACTCCGCCAGGAACACCGCAATGGAATGGTGTGTCCGAGAGGAGAAATAGAACGTTACTTGATATGGTTCGTTCTATGATGAGTCAGGCTACTCTTCCATACTCCTTTTGGGGATTTGCACTGGAAACAGCTGCAAAGGTACTAAACCGAGTGCCATCCAAGGCAGTTTCTAAGACACCATATGAGTTATGGTATGGGAAACAGCCAAGCTTGACATTTATCAGGATCTGGGGTTGCGAGGCTTATGTCAAAAAGCTCGCCTCTGGGAAACTGGAGAGCAGATCTGAGAAATGCATCTTTGTCGGTTACCCTAAGGAAACTAAGGGTTATTATTTCTACGATCCCAAGGAGAACAAAGTATTTGTTGCTCGGACGGCCATATTTCTTGAGAAGGAGTTTCTTCTGCAAGAGGCTAGTGGGAGAGAAATAAAGCTGGATGAGAATCCAGAAGAAGGACAAAGTAGTCAAGCACAGTTGGATGTGCCTGAGCCGGTAGATCAGGTTACTACACAACCTGAGGCTCAAATATCACGGGAACCGCGTAGATCGGGAAGGATCCGTCGACAGCCTGAGCGCTATGACGGAGTCTACATCATTGATAATGATGAACCCCTCACTTATGCGGATGCGGTCAGTGGACCGGAGTCAGCTAGATGGCTTAATGCTATGCGAGCCGAGATGGACTCCATGTCAGATAACCAAGTCTGGGATTTGGTTGATCCGCCTCCGGGAGTAATCCCTATAGGCTGTAAATGGATCTTCAAGAAGAAGATTGACATGGATGGTAACGTGGTTACCTATAAAGGCAGGCTAGTTGCGAAAGGTTTCAAACAAATCTACGGGATAGATTATGATGAAACTTTCTCACCTGTGGCCATGTTCAAGTCTATTCGGATTCTTTTCGCGATAGCTGCATATTACGATTATGAGATCTGGCAGATGGATGTGAAGACAGCTTTCCTTAATGGAAATCTGGATGAGGATGTGTATATGACACAACCTGAAGGCTTCACGAATCCATCAGATCGTCATAAAATATGCAAGTTAAAGAAGTCCATTTATGGACTTAAACAAGCATCTAGAAGCTGGAACATTCGTTTTGATGAATCAATCTCTGAGTTTGGTTTCATCAAGAACGAGGATGACCCGTGTGTATATAAGAGGTTTAGTGGGAGCGTGATTACTTTCCTAGTCCTCTACGTCGATGATATCTTGATCATTGGAAATGATATTCCTGAACTGCATGCTGTTAAAGCATGGTTAGGAAAATGTTTCCAGATGAAAGATCTAGGAGAAGCAGCCTATGTGTTAGGTGTGAAGATCTACCGGGATAGATCTAAGAGGCTTCTCGGGCTGTGCCAGAGTACTTACATCGATAAAGTCCTGGAGAGATTCCATTTAGAGAATTCTAAACGTGGATATCTTCCAGTCAGACATGGTCTGAATCTTTCGAAGAGTCAGTGTCCACAAACACAGACTGAGAAAGATGAAATGGACAATACGCCTTATGCTTCGGCTATTGGGTCCATAATGTATGCGATGTTGTGTACTCGCCCAGACATCGCTTACGGGTTAAGCGTGACCAGTCGTTTCCAAAGTAATCCAGGTTTGGCGCACTGGATTGCAGTCAAGAACATTATAAAATATCTGCGGAGGACCAAAGATATGTTCTTGATATATGGTGGTCAGGAAGAACTCAGTATAGAGGGATATACTGACGCTTCGTTCCAGTCGGACCAGGATGATTTCCGATCGCAATCAGGCTATGTTTTTAGCTTGAATGGAGGTGCTGTGGTGTGGAAGAGTTTCAAACAGTCAACTGTTGCTGATTCCACAACAGAAGCCGAGTATGTTGCAGCCTCGGAAGCATCCAAGGAGGCAGTATGGATTCGCAAGTTCATGAGAGAACTTGGTGTCGTTCCTTCGAGTGCAGATCCTTTGGTTATCTTCTGTGATAACACTGGAGCAATCGCACAAGCAAAGGAACCACGGTCGCACCAGAAGTCCAAGCACATACAGAGACGGTTTCACTTGATCCGGGAGATCATTGATCGTGGCGAGATCAAAATCTGCAAGGTTCATACAGATGACAATCTGGCAGACCCGCTTACCAAGCCTCTGGCGCAGCAGAAGCATGAGAAGCACTGTAATAATATGGGTTTGAGATTTCTCAACCATTAGATTAAGTGCAAGTGGGAGATTGTTGGGGTATGCCCTTAAGGCTAATGTTTGAGGCCTTGGGATTGTATAAGTATCATGTAATAAACTCTTATGTTTATAAAGGCATGGTTATTATTCAGGTTGTTACCTTGTCTGCTGTAATAAGTGTACTTCTGAATAATGTCTCAAAGCTGTTCAGCTAGGCTGACAGGCTCTATGTCCTTAGTCGAGATATCTTGGTGAACATGAGACAGCCTTGATATGATTGAGACTAATATGTGTGCTAATCTTATAGGATGCTTCGAGCATGGAATAAGATGTAGACTCATGGGTACATTGGATGTACTGGACAGACCCTTCTAGGATATTCAATTGTTTGTCACAATGTGAATAATCCTTGATAGCAGCAAGTGGCACATTTTCCTTTGACTTGAGATCACTTGTGTTTCTAAATGATGATTGTCATTGTTTTGAGGTAGTTCAATATCATTTGAAACATAATGATTATAGACTATCTTGGATGATGAGCTTGAGTCAGGTTAGGGCACTAGTGATAGATAAAGGATTGCCGTCTCCTTGTTCAAGGAGTGTGATGTTCTAGAGGGCCCCCCTGTATGAGATGATTGAGAAAGTGTATGGCCATACCCAGATGACAGTGATCATCTGATCTAATCATGCTCATCCTATTGGAGTTACAGGCTTGACATGCTTGTCCAATAAGAACATCCAGTGGCAAAGGAAACATGCATGCCTCGTGAGTTTGATTCACACTTGTGCTGTGGTTTGGGTGTAGTCTTGGAAGACTCTTTCCTTTATATCGGGAGACAGTGATGTGTTGCTAGATACCCCTCACTGATCGTGATAATGTAAGTTGTCGTTACCGACATTTAAAGGAAACCCTCAGGGTCGCACAATTTGATGATATGGCTTACTCATGTCAGATCGTGTGGACTGAATTGTTTTGGTTCAGTTAAAGGAGAGTAGACTCTGATTGTAAGTGAGATCTGGTCTGATCATGTTTGATTGATTAGAGCTTAAGATCGGTAAGCTTCGATCGAGAGTATTGATGCTAGATCAGTGAGATCAAGTGCATCTAGATATGTATGGTTAGATCTTGAACCTTCATGGTTCATACTAGATTTAGACCATGGCATGTCTTGGTTTGGTCTTGGTTTGATTTGGTTGTTGAACCAAAGTCAATTGAACCGGTTCAAGGATGTGAATGCATGGTTCAAATTAATTAAGTGTTTTGATTAGTTCACTAAGTGTGAACGTGTGGAGTGAAGACTTACCATATATGGAAGTCTCAACGCCTAAACGCTTAAGCCAAGAAACGCCTTTGCGTGATGGCTTCTCTCTTGGGCGAATGTGTGCTCTTGAGTGTGGATGATCGCCGAGAGTTGTAGAGAGGCATTCGGCAAGCCAAACCAAGAAGACATCTTTGGATTCTTCAAGCCCTTTGCTAGCACAAAGGACGACAAGGAGCAAGCCAACTTCTTCTTGTGTGCGCGCCTTGTGGAGGAGACCTCTCTTGTTCTCTTGCTTCCAAGTCGCCATCTTCCTCATGGCTTTGGTATGGATCTAAACTTCATCAAGTTGATCATATTATCTTGCTAAGATCCATGGAAAACCCTTGCTTCCGCTTGTAATTGTCATGCGCCACCCTTAAGGGTTTTTCGCCCCCCTCTTGAAAGGGGTTTCACATGCTTGTGCTCCCCCTTGAAGGGGACCCTTCACAAACCTAGACTCCTTCTAGGGTTCGGCCAAACATCCATGTGCCATCTTCTCCATGTGTCTCACCTTATTTGCTAGATGCGCCACATACCTTGCTAGGTGAGCCACCCATGAGTGCACCTCCTATATATGGAGGTGTCATCATGCAAGTATAGGTGCTACTCTTCTCTTGTTCAGCCCTTGAATGCATGAAGCGCCCCTAAGAGCCTTCTCATTCATGACTAATAGAGAAAACAGCCCCTTACCAAGGTTAGGTGTGTCAACCATCTTGATCAACCCATGAACCATTAGATGCGCCACTAGGTTGCCCTAGTAAGCATCATGGTTTGGCTAGTCAAGTTGATCAGCCCCTTAGGATGCTCAACCTTCACCATCAGCCCATGAACCTTTTGTTGGACTACTAGGTGACCCTATGAGTCAACATGATTTGGCTATTGATGTAGGTCAGCCCCTTAGGGTGATCCATCTTCATCATTAACCCTTGAACCCTTGATGCACAACTAGGAAACCCTAGAGGGCCTCATGGTTCGGCTAAGGACAAAAGTCAGCCCCCTAACTTGGTTAGGTTGCACCATTACCTTATCCAACCATCACCCCTTAAGTTAACCATTGTTGGTATATATGCCCTAGGACCTAGATTTGATCCACTTATGTACTACTTGACTTTGATACTTATATCATTATGGCATTGTCGTTATCTATGTTTGTTTACATCTACGCATATGTACTAACATGATAATGTCCCTGGAGACAGATTGGATCTGTGCTCGAACTATAGTCCCTAGTCGATGTACCTTAGTGGATATGGGATAGCTATGGTACTTGTGAGACTGGTATGTGGGCTGGTTAGGCACGTGGTGCTAACGCAGACACATGGGTATATCATTGGAGGATATACTGGATAGACTCGCTGTGAGGCTATGACTTGGTGTCATGAGTTATCCTCACAAGTAATAGGAGATGCATTGATCCCTTGACTTGATGTCATTGGCCATTCTATATGGTTAGGGATTTTCTTTGATACAACCTAATACCTCGCCGTAGTTGGAGGTAATAACGGTTGTCATTGAGCATGTCACGACCCATATGAGAAGGTCAATGGACAGACATAGGATTTGCCCCTTCCTTAGGGAAGCATGATATCCATGGAGCTCCTCTATGGTTCTATGACTGAGAGTGTATGGTCATACCCAGGTGAGAACCTGTTTTAGTCATAGCCATGTGATTGGGTGAAAACAAGTGGTGACACACTTGTCCAATCGGATATCAGTTCGGCAAAGAGACTGTAATGCATCTGTACCTAGTTGCGATTATGGGGATGTCGATGTCGATATCCATTCTAATGACCTGGGTAGCAGTGATGCACTGCTAGGTGCCACTCACTACTTGTGGTGACCTTTGGTCAGCACTGCCAGCGTTAGAGGAACCTACAGGGTCGCACACCTTGATACTTAAGTTATCGTATTGATCGGGAAGCTTTATGATTGAGTTATTGGATAACTCGGATCTAATTGGGAGATTTCATCAGCGCCAATGGGCCTGATGAGATGGAAGAATGTTATTGGAGCCAAACTTCATTTTTGGCAGGTTGACCCGTATTTGACCATGGTTGGTCACATTTGGATTAGGGTTGCATTGGATTGGATCCAAATGCTTAATCAACCCATGTGATGAAGTTTGGGCTAGCTCATTATCCAATGAAGCCCAATAACAAGTTCTCATGAAGAGAAAAGAGGCTAAAAGGGTATAATGGGGAGAAGCCCAACCCCATTGGCGCCTAAGGGGCATAATGGGGTTAGGGTGGCAAAATTGCTTCATTAAGGAAGTAATTGGCGCCTAGCCCTTCTCCCTTGATGGTATGTATGCCTTTAAGGCATGTCTTGGGCTGATATGGTGCTTAGGCAATTATGGATAGGTTGAATGAGATTTATGGAAAAGTCTTGGAGACTTTCCTTGCATCAAACCTCCTCATCCTAGCCCTACACTTGTCATGATCCTAGCCCTTACCCTAACCGCCTCTTGCCCTATATATGTGACCCTAGTCGCCCCCTCTTGCAATTATTCATCCTTGGAGGCATGAACACATCAAGAGGGGCGAGAGCAAGGAACAAAGGTGGCGCAAGATCTTCCTCTTCCATCAAGTGGCCGCAAGTCTTCTTCCTTTCTTTTTCTTGGCGCAAGTGAAGAAATCTCTTGACGGTTTTCTCTCCTCTTCATCTTCTTTGGCGCATCCCTCCTTGGTGGTGGCGCAAGGTGATTGGAGCATCTCCCTAAGGCTTGGATCTTCTTCCCGAGGCTAGCACCGGGTGTGGAAGAAGAGGACTCAAGAAATCCGTGTGTGTGAGACTGCAGAGGGCGCACACTTGGGCGCCTGCATCAGCATCACTCCAAACCGCTCTTAAGGTATTTCCTAACTCATCGTGTCGACTCTCTTGCTTGCGATCTTCATTGGGTTTTTGGGACCGGCCTATTTCGGGGACATTCTTCCGCTGTACAATGTATGTATGTATGTATGTCTATAACTCTGAAAAATTGTAAAATGTCCCCGGGGTTTCCCAACAGTGGTATTAGAGCGAGGTTGCAAGACTCGAACGATGTTTTACGCTTTTCTTTCATGCTCACATGCCATATCTCTATTTTCGTCAATAGCATGATGCATGGCAAACGATTTTTTCTAAGTAGAAAAAATTAGGGTTTCTTGTTTCAATCATCCTCTCAATCTCTTTTGGATTTTTGGACTATTTTTCTTGTCTGATTTAAAGATCAAAGGCGCACGTAATTTTGTCAAGTAGGACGGGCATTGTGTCTTCGGACTGGTCAAGTCTCCTGATCTGACAAAATTGCCAGCCGAAAGGATCTCTGAAATCATCATGAAAAATAAATCGCAATTAACCAAAAGATTTGTGAGAAGAAGATGAGAAAAAGAGACTAGTTTTATGAAAAAGTAAAATTTCAGATTTTATGTTTTTCATGAGTATGTAGAATTGCATGAGTAAATACCTTGATTGTGCATGATGTTGTGATCATTAGTCAAGCCCCCCTTTGCATGCCTGTGATGTATCCTTGTGAGGCCTGCGTGCCATTTTTTCTTTTAACTAAGAAGAAGATTAGGGTGGCGCATGTACTTGGAACTTGGCGCATGCATACCTTGGATGGTGGCGCAACAAGCATCAAAGGAAGAGGCGCAAGCTTGCTTAGTGGCGCAAGTTAGGCATGGCCGAACCCTTGGGTTTGAGAGCTAGCTAACTTGGCCTCTTGCATTGTGGCGCATCCTCATTGGAGTAAGACCATGGCATTGGTCGAATCCTTGGGGTCTACCCTTAAGGTTTGAGAGCTAAACCATGTGAGAAGGACCTTGGAGCCAACCTTGAAGACCAAGATAGAGGGCGGCTAGGCTAGGTCTATTTTAGGGGCTTGAGTCCTATGTCAAGAGTTGAATCTCCTTTTGGCATGGGTTGGTTCAGTGTCTTGTAAGGGCCTTGATCACATCATCTTTTACTGCTTTCCTTATCTGCTAAAAGCATGCCTGTAATGTTTTATCTTCATGTTGTCACTGTAGGATTGAATGCCTGTATTGCTAGACATAAGATAAAATTGATGAGACCTCAAAAACCCTCATAATAAAATATCAAATCTAGTAGCCTTCTAACGCGTAGCCCTCACTAAGCTATCGATCAGTGGAGTTGTGAACTGTTTCCCACCCTCGTGGGACACACCCACTTATCTTTAGGACGTGTGCGGTGACAATGGTTTCTCCAGTCCAGTTTTAACCTGGGCGTGCCTTCGCAAGGAAACTCATTGGCCCTGGGCATAACAGTTAGGAATGGACTTGACTAGATTTTCATATGTGCTGGGCACATGATGAAACTCTAGAGGCATCGTTGAGAGGTTAGGATTCATGCTGTATCCAGCCCTCGCTGGACATGAAATGCCTAGACTGTCTCAATAAGGGGAATTGCTTGGAGAAATCGGCCGGCGTGCCCACCTTATGAAGCATGGGTCACTTTGTGCATCTCATCCCACCCTCGTGGGACGCGAAGCCTCATGTGAAATAAGGATCCCATCTCACTAGGAAGTCTTAAACTTCCCGATTGACTTTGTGGGTTGTCAATTCGAATTTAAAATAGTGGGAGTAGTAATCATTTAAAACAAGTCCAGTTTAAATGATTCGAAGTAGTACTAATATGTTTTTCTTGGGTGTTGTAGAACAATGGCTACGAACACTGGCGGATTATCATTACGATCACTCCTTGATAAGGATAAGTTAGTTGGAACTAACTTTATGGACTGGCATCGGAACTTGAGGATAGTCCTCAAGCTCGAGAAGAAGCTGTATGTCCTTGAATAGGCTCTTCCTGCGGCTCCTCCGCCTAATGCCCGAACGGCAGACAGAGATGCTTATAGAAAGCATCAGGATGATTCTTTGGAGGTTGCATGTCTTATGCTAGCCAGCATGACACTTGAACTGCAGGTGCAATATGAGGAGCAGAACGCTTTTTAGATGATCACTCATTTGAAACAAATGTTCGAGGCTCAAGTTAGAACTGAGAGATTTGACACCGCCAAAGCAGTCTTTCGGTGTAAGTTGTCTGAGGGTGCACTAGTGAGACCCCATGTTCTCAAACTCATTGGGAATGTGGATCATCTCAGGAGACTGGGATATGCCATAGACAACGAGCTGGTTGTGGATCTTATTCTGCATTCCCTGCCCCCTAGCTTCAGTCCGTTTATTATTAATTTCAATATGAACCGGATTGAGTGCACAGGGGAGGAATTAATGAATATGCTCCAAACAGCCGAGCGTGAGATGGGTAAGACCAAACCCAATTCTGTTCTTTTGGTCCCTGCGACCAAGAAGATAAAGAAGAAGGGTAAGGCACGTGCTAAGAGCAGTGCCAGAGGTCCTACCAAGGCACTGAAGAAAAAGACGAAAAAGTCAAAGGACCAGAGGTGTTTTCACTGTGGCGAGCAGGGTCACTGGAGAAGGGACTGCAAGTAGCTTCAGAATGAGGAGAAGAAAGGCTTGGCCTTAACTTCTAGCTCAGGTATCTATGTTACAGAAGTCAATCTTTCTACTTCTATGTCATGGGTATTGGATACCGCATGTGGGGCTCATATTTGTACAAATATGCAGGGGCTCAAGAAAAGTAGATCGGTGCGACCTGGAGAGATTGACCTAATCGTTGGAAACGGGGCACAGGTTGCTGCTGTTGCTGTAGGCGTTTTGACTCTCTCCTTGCCTTCTGGACTTCAATTAGAACTAGATAATTGCTTTTGTGTACCTTCACTTACTAAGAACATTGTATCCATTCCTTGCTTAGCAAATAAGGGATTTAAGTTTGAAATAAATAAGAACACTTGTTCTTTTTCATTTGCAAATATGTTCTATGGGAAGGGTACTTTGTGCAATGGTCTATATATCTTGGATATGGAAAGTTCTATTTGTAACATAAGTAATAAAAGGACCAAACTAAGTGGTTCAGTTGGTGCTTTCCTATGGCACTATCGATTAGCCCATATAAATAAGAATCGCATCCAACAACTCTATGCAAATGGATTGTTAGATTCAAGTTCCTTGGAGGAATTTGATACTTGTGAACCTTGTTTATTAGTGAAAATGACAAAGGCGCCCTTCACCAAGATTGGTGAGAGGGCAGGAGGTTTATTGGATCTCATACATACTGATGTGTGTGGGCCTTTCAATTAACAAGCCAGAGGAGGGTACAACTACTTCATTACCTTCACTGATGACTTCAGTAGGTATGGTTATGTCTACTTAATGAGACAAAAATCTGAGTCCTTTGAGAAATTCAAGGAGTTCAAGAATGAAGTAGAGAACCAGCTTGGAAGATCCATTAAAGCTCTTCGATCAGATCGAGGTGGAGAGTACCTGAGTGGTGAGTTCTTTGACTATTTGAGAGAGTCTGCGATCATATCTCAACTCACTCCTCCTGGAACACCTCAATGGAATGGTATGTCTGAAAGGAGAAATCGAACTTTATTGGATATGGTTCGATCCATGATGAGTCATGCAACTCTACCTCCCTCATTCTGGGGGCATGCACTAGAGACAGCTTTTCTAATACTGAATAACGTTCCATCTAAAAGTGTCTCCAAAATACCATACGAGATGTGGAGTGGGAGACGCCCTAATCTCACTTTTATCAAGATCTGGGGATGTGAGACTTATGTCAAACGTCAGGATTCTAGCAAGCTAGAACCTAGATCTGATAAATGCGTGTTTGTGGGGTATCCTAAGGAAACTAAAGGATACTACTTCTATGTCCTAACCGAGAACAAAGTTTTTGTTGCTCAGTGTGCTGTCTTTCTAGAGAAAGAATTTCTCATGAAAGAAGTTAGTGGGAGGAAGTTTGACTTGGATGAGGTCCAAGTGCAAGCACAAGACAAAGAGATGGAATCTGAGCCACCTGCACCGGTTGCTAGCCAACCTGAGGCTCAGACACAGGTCCCGCGTAGGTCTGGGAGAATTCGTCGTGCACCTGAAAGGTACGGGTCGCTGCCGACCCAACACGATGGGATCTTCATCATTGAGGATGAACCCAGAACCTATGATGAGGCGGTCAGTGGACCGGACTCCGAGAGATGGCTTGACGCCATGCGATCCGAGATGGATTTCATGTCGGCTAACCAAGTCTGGGATTTGGTTGAGCTGCCTGATGGGGTAAAACCCATAGGGTGTAAATGGGTCTTCAAGAGGAAGACAGACATGGATGGCAATATAGTTACCTATAAGGGTAGACTAGTGGCTAAAGGATTTAAACAAGTCCACGGGGTGGACTATGATGAAACCTTCTCGCCAGTTGCCATGATCAAATCCATTTGGATTCTACTTGCTATAGCTGCATATCATGACTATGAGATATGGCAGATGGATGTGAAGACAGCGTTCCTTAACGGGAAGCTGACTGAGGATGTGTATATGTCACAACCTGATGGCTTTATCCATCCTGCAGAAGCTAGTAAGGTCTGCAGGCTAAAGAGATCCATTTATGGATTAAAGCAAGCATCTCGAAGTTGGAAACTGAATCTTCAATTTGATGAAGCCGTGAGAGATTATGGCTTTATCAAAAGCAAAGATGACGCCTGTGTATACAGAAAATTCAGTGGGAGCTTGGTGATTTTTCTGGTCTTGTATGTCGATGACATACTGCTCATCGGAAACGACATCCCTAGTCTTCAAGCTGTGAAGACATGGTTGGGGAAGTGTTTCGAGATGAAAGACTTAGGGGAGGCCGCCTATATTCTAGGCGTAAGGATCTACCGGGATAGATCCAAGAGGCTCCTGGCCCTTAGTCAGAGTACCTACATTGATAAGGTCCTGGAGAGATTCAACTTGGAGCAATCCAAGAAAGGATACCTTCCAGTAGGACATGGCCTTACTCTCTCAAAAGGCCAGTGTCCTACAACATAGGCTGAGAGGGAAGACATGAGTCGAATTCCTTATGCTTCGGCAGTAGGATCGATCATATATGCAATGTTGTGTACTAGACCAGATGTGGCATATGCTATAAGCATAACCAGCCGATACCAATCCAATCCAGGTCTGCAGCACTGGGTGGCTGTAAAGAACATCCTAAAGTATCTGAGAAGAACTAAGGATTTGTTCTTGGTCTATGGAGGACAGGAAGAGCTCAGTATGCAGGGCTATACTGATGCATAGTTCCAGTCTGACCCTAACGACTTTAGATCGCAGGCCGGCTATGTGTTCAAGATAAATGGAGGCGCTGTATGCTAGAAGAGCTTCAAGCAATCCACCATAGCAGATTCTACAACCGAGGCTGAGTATGTGGCCGCTTCTGAGGCAGCCAAGGAAGCCGTTTGGATAAGGAAGTTCTTATGTGATCTTCAGGTGGTCCCTAGTGCAATGGATCCCATTGAACTCTACTGTGACAGCAATGGAGCAATTGCACAAGCCAAGGAACCACGGTCTCATCAAAGATCCAAACACATACTCAAAAGATTTCACCTGATCAGAGAGATCATTGACAGAGGTGATGTCAAGATTAGTAGAGTTGACACAGAGAACAATCTGGCAGACCCATTGACCAAGGCTTTGGCGCAGCAGAAGCATGATGGTCACGCTAGAGATATGGGGTTGAGATTCCTCAACTTCTAGGTCTTAGTGCAAGTGGGAGATTGTTGGTGTATATGCCCTAGGACCTAGATTTGATCCACTTATGTACTACTTGACTTTGATACTTATATCATTCTGGCATTGTCGTTATCTATGTTTGTTTACATCTGCGCATATGTACTAACATGATAATGTCCCTGGAGACAGATTGGATCTGTGCTCGAACTATAGTCTCTAGTCGATGTACCTTAGTGGATATGGGATAGCTATGGTACTTGTGAGACTGGTATGTGGGCTGGTTAGACATGTGGTGCTAACGTAGACACATGGGTATATCATTAGAGGATATACTGGATAGACCCGCTGTGAGGCTATGACTTGGTGTCATGAGTTATCCTCACAAGTAATAGGAGATGCATTGATCCCTTGACTTGATGTCATTGGCCATTTTATATGGTTAGGGATTTGCTTTGATACAACCTAACACCTCGCCGTAGTTGGGAGGTAATAACGGTTGTCATTGAGCATGTCACGACCCGTATGAGAAGGTCAATGGACAGACATAGGATTTATCCCTTCCTAAGGGAAGCATGATATCCATGGAGCTCCTCTATGGTTCTATGACTGAGAGTGTATGGTCATACCCAGGTGAGAACCTATTTTAGTCATAGCCATGTGATTGGGTGAAAACAAGTGGTGACACACTTGTCCAATAGGATATCAGTTCGACAAAGAGACTATAATGCATCTGTACCTAGTTGCGATGATGGGGATGTCGATGTCGATATCCATTCCAATGACCTGGGTAGCAGCGATGCACTGCTAGGTGCCACTGACTGCTTGTGGTGACCTTTGGTCAGCACTGCCAGCATCAGAGGAACCTACAGGGTCGCACACCTTGATACTTAAGTTCTCGTATTGATCGGGAAGCCTTATGATTGAGTTATTGGATAACTCGGATCTAATTGAGAGATTTCATCAGCGCCAATGGGCCTGATGAGATGGAAGAATGTTATTGGAGCCAAACTTCATTTTTGGCAGGTTGACCCGTATTTGACCATGGTTGGTCACATTTAGATTAGGGTTGCATTGGATTGGATCCAAATGCTTAATCAACCCATGTGATGAAGTTTGGGCTAACTCATTATCCAATGAAGCCCAATAACAAGTTCTCATGAAGAGAAAAGAGGCTAAAAGGGTATAATGGGGAGAAGCCCAACCCCATTGGCGCCTAAGGGGCATAATGGGGTTAGGGTGGCAAAATTGCTTCATTAAGGAAGCAATTGGCGCCTAGCCCTTCTCCCTTGATGGTATGTATGCTTTTAAGGCATGTCTTGGGCTGATATGGTGCTTAGGCAATTATGGATAGGTTGAATGAGATTTATGGAAAAGTATTGGAGACTTTCCTTGCATCAAACCTCCTCATCCTAGTCCTACACTTGTCATGATCCTAACCCTTACCCTAACCGCCTCTTGCCCTATATATGTGACCCTAGTCGCCCCCTCTTGCAATTATTCATCCTTGGAGGCGTGAACACATCAAGAGGGGCGAGAGCAAGGACAAAGGTGGCGCAAGCTCTTCCTCTTCCATCAAGTGGCCGCAAGTCTTCTTCCTTTCTTTTTCTTGGCGCAAGTGAAGAAAGCTCTTGACGGTTTCCTCTCCTCTTCATCTTCTTTGGCGCATCCCTCCTTGGTGGTGGCGCAAGGTGATTGGAGCATCTCCCTAAGGCTTGGATCTTCTTCCCGAGGCTAGCACCGGGTGTGGAAGAAGAGGACTCAAGAGATCCGTGTGTGTGAGACTGCAGAGGGCGCACACTTGGGCACCTGCATCGACATCACTCCAAACCGCCCTTAAGGTATTTCCTAACTCATCGTGTCGACTCTCTTGCTTGCGATCTTCACTGGGTTTTTGGGACCGGCCTGTTTCGGGGACATTTTTCTGCTGTGCAATGTATGTATGTATGTCTATAACTCTGAAAAATTATAAAATGTCCCTGGGGTTTCCCAACAACCATCTAGGTAACCCTAGAAGCCATTCAAGATTAGGTCAAAGAAGGGATGCACCACCTTTAGGGTGAGGTGCGCCAACCCTAACCCTAACCGCCAACCCCCTTTAGGTGCGCCTCTATGTAACCGTAGAAGCCACCCTAGGGTTCGGCTAGGTCATAGGTTACGCGACCATGAGAGATGCGCAAGAGAGAAGAAACGCTGCAATGTCTTCATGGTCTTCAAATTTAATTTATAATGCAGAATTAAAATAAGAAATTGAAAGTCAGCACGCAGGCCTCACAATAATATATCACAGACATGGCAATTAAGGGCTTAACTTTGATCATAATCATAACGCACAAATAAACTACTCATGCAATTCTACATGCAATGAAAAATCAACAAGTAATGATCACTTTTAATTTTTCATAAAACCTTTTCAATTAATTTCCAGTGACTCTAGATCATCCATCTAATTTTTCTTTCACCTTATGTAGGAGTCTACAAGGGGTAGCCGCCCTTTGCAATCCTTAAAGGAAAAATTAAAATCTAGATGATGATTAAGAGGCAAAAATTAAAAAAAAAATAAATTTTAACAAAAACTACATGGGATAAAATAATTTTCATGTCATGGGTTGCGCAAGTAGAAAAATACACCTACGGGCCTCGTAAGTTCCCTCTGATACTACTGTTGGGAATCCTCATACCAATTTAAAATTTAAAGTACAGCGGAAGAGATGGCCCAAAATAGAATTCCCACAATAATGTCAGGATCTACTTACGAGAAGAACAACCATAGGATGTGATAGGGTATTATACCTTTCTTGCGCAATCCTAGAGTGTTGCCGATGATGTAGACGATCAAGTGCTCGTCCTCTGCAGTCATGCACATATGTACTGTCTCGAGACTCCTCCGCTCCATGCATATGCTAGCTTCGGGAGAGGAGATCCACACCTATGGGAGTAATCAACCTTGCTTGCGCCAACTTCCTTTAAGATGCCAAGGGAGTGCTGTCCACTACAAGTTGCGCCACCTTGAAGATGCGCTAACTTGTTGTATACCTTCTTCTTTCTTCCTATGATGCGCCACCACCAAGAGGAGCACTAAGGAAGGTGTAGAAGACTCTCAATCTCCCTCTTGCACCAATGGAAGAGTGCTGTCCCCTTTGGAGAAGGGGGCGACAATCAATGGTGGAGGTGCAAAGAGGAGGGTGAGCAGCTAGGGTTTGAGGGGAGAAGAAGCACTAGGCGACTAGGGTTTCAAGACAACAAAAGCATCACAATATGCGCCCCCTAGCCTCTTATTTATAGAATTCAGATGAGCGGGCCCCATGACTTAAGTCGCAATATAAATATTTAGAATAATAATTTGTGGTTTAAGTCGTAACCCCCACAACTTAAGTCATAATTAATTAATTAATCAATTTATTTATTTATATATCTGAATATAAATTCAGATATGCGACTAGATATGTGGGCTCATCCGGATCAAATTGTCAAACTACCGAAACATAGCGATGCTAACTCGATTTTTAACCTGTTGACTAGGACATAGTCAACTAGAGTCAAACTTGGTCACCTGAGGTCAACTGGGGTCAACTTGATCACTCAACTCTATATGTCTCTTCTCGACTCATAACGTGCACCAGTAATGCAAAATTCTCCCAAGCAGATCCAAATCATCCACATATTCGATCTGAGGCTATCCGATCTGACGTCTAGGTGTGCGACCCTGTAGGTTATTCAGACATTGGTAGTTATCACTAAATCATCACAAGCAATGAGTGGCACCTAGTAGTACATCATTGCTGTCCAAGTCATCAGAATAAATGTCATCATTGACAACCTCTAAAACTCCAACAAAGTGTCAGTACAGAATTGTCCTTTCGCCAGACTGATGTCCAGATTGTGTAAGCGTGTCACACTTGTTGATTCCAATATTATGACATGACTAAATCGGGTGTTCACCTGGGTATGGCTATACACTTTCAGTAACCCACATTTGAGCACCATGGACATCAAGCTTCCCCGCAAAGAAGGGGCAAATCCTCTCTTGGCACATTGAATCTCTCATATAGCTCATGATGCACCTAATGACAACCGTTATGACTTCTCTTTATGGTGAAGCATTAGGTTGTATCAAAGTGCCTTATTCACCATATAGAGATGCCAATGCTCTCAAGTCTAGGACAACTGTAACTCTGTCACTATGATTTTCATCTTGTGACACCAAGATGAATCCTTACACTGGGTCGGTCTAGTATATCTCTCTTGATATACCGATATGTCTATGTTAGCAACCCGTGCTCAATCAACGCATATACCAGTCTCAAGTGAATCATAGCTATTCCATTTCCACTATGATTCTTGACCGGGAACAAAACTAAGACCAGATAAAATATGTATCTCTTAGGGACATTGTACATGAAAATATCCATGTGCGCATATGTACTTATTCGCGTAACAACGATTATGCCCAGATATCTCATCTATCAAACAGATGTAGTACACATATCCCTTTGGACCATCTCAAAGATCCTAGGGCATAAACACTAACACCAAATTTATCCCTTTAGACCATCCTAAAGATTCTAGGGCATAAACATTAACACCAGCAGCAGTAATTCCTATTTGAAAGCACTAAAACAAAACACACTGTCCTAAACTTGTTTCTTTAATAAAACATCTAAAAGACTTCTACTGTGCCTTTCTTGATGTCATATCGTAAACTACATGTAGAAAAAACTCAGTTAATCTTCAGTGATCATAGAAATCTTACAATTCTATATACGAAAGCAACATGTGAGAATATAATATCAAGTGATTTTTGTTCGTACAAGTACTTAGCCAAAAGTCACAAAAGAAACAAGCAAAGAATAAGATTATATATATGACACCAATCAAATAAAAATTCTACAAATTGCATCCAACAAGAAAAGAAAATTGTATAATATATTAATCTTTGTAAACAAAGTACAAATATTGAGTTTATCAAAAGATTCAAAACAAATATATAAAATAAAAAATATTTACCTCATTCAAGTTTGTCAATATTCTAAATTCTGTAGGATTAATTGTATATGTTAATCTTTATAACTATCAAAAGGGACTGATTTTGGTAATTGCAAGTTTTGTGATTGAGAAATTTGAGTTGATCCTAAAAGTGATGGTACAGATAAAAAGTTTTATAAAACTTATCCTAAAAGTGTTTTGATATGATTTCTTAGCTCAAAAGAATGAATACTTTTAGAATCAACTCAAATTTATTCATCAATACTGCTTGCATTTACTAATATTAAAAACTTATTCATCAATCTATTTTGTAAAGTGGGATACATCTAATCTTGCTTGCACATTCACAATCTTATTATGTTTGAAACAATAAGTGGGCAATCGTATTATAAAAAAATTATAAATATAACACTATAAGTGATGTATAGTTATTCATGTTACAACATACAAAAGTAAAAAAAAACAATGTTTGAAATTAAAATCATTAAAAAACTAAAATTTGAAGATAAAGGTGTACAAGTTGTCGTCAGGATATATAAGCTAAGCATATAATTGGACATTGATGCTATGAATACTAAGAAATGAAAAATCTCCAAAATGATTATACTTTAACAAACGCCTATTATGCTTCTACTCCGCTCTAAAAGCCAGCCTCTTGATTCAATTTACTATTTTAGTTAAGATTCAATTGATCATGAACTAAACAAAATATATCTATAGTGGGATTGTATCTATCCTTGTTTAAGGGAAAATGTTATAACAAGTGGGAATTGTGTTATTCCCACATGAACTATCATTGTATATTTACAAATCTTGATCTAAATTAACTAGACTAAATATATTTAGATTACATAATTTAAGTATTGAAGCAAGCACATAGATTCTTGATTAATTAACCCAAAAGCATGCTTATTACAGATTTACAATAGCTAAGCACCCTAACAGCCTATTTAACATTAGTACAATCAGTAGATTATTCCAAAATAAGATAGAATTAAGAATGATAATAGATCCAAGTCACGGGATTGAAATAGATTCAAAAGCAATGTGGAAGTAGTAGAACACCGTTCCAACTCATGAGATTGGCTGGGATTGTTCAATCCTAATTGGGTTATTGATGAATGATAATAGATTCCGGATCTCAAACTTGTTCAAACATTAACTCATCGAGGCACCCCTTTCTTTTCTTCAGCTCAACCATGTTGAGTTTTTTCTTCGCTTGTCATATTTGTTGTTAGAATAAAATTAAAAGAAAAACTTTTTTATATTAATTGATTAATGTTACCTTTTATGGTAACGTTAATGAGATTGCAAATCAAATTCGGATTGAATTGATTTTCGCCGTCCATCTAGCCAATTAAATTGATTTAATTGTTATCAATTGAATGCAATCGATTTTCAATGAACTGATTGATTGAAATTGGTAAATAATTTTATACAATAGTTTTAAAAATAATTTTATACAATAATAACTTTGTAATAATAAATAAAAAACATATAAATATTATATATATATATATATATATATATATATTAATCTATAACTTAACATGTGTTTGTTTATGATATTTTATCTATTTTTATTATTTTAATTTTTATATAATTTTTTATTTAATAATATTTACAATGCTTGTTCCAGCAATAATCTACATTATTTTGACATAAATCAGCATTGTTTTGACTCTACAACATCGCAACAGCAGCACTGCAATAGTAGCACCTGCATTGCAATCCCAAACTGGCCCTAAGTGCACAACGTTAACCATTGGATTTTTTTTGTCGTTGGTTTTGGCTTGTTAAAAGGAAGCTAAACCTTGGCTCGAGTTAGATAATAATTTTCTTTCGATTTTTAGTTTTTTGTTGCTCTAATATTGAAAGGGTGTTTGGTCATTTTCTCCACAGTCGTGACCCGCAGGAAGAGTATCTTAGGTATTCAGTTCGGAATCAACATGTATGAGAGCCCAAAACTTTCACCTAAGGGCAAGCCGCAATACGCTTCTGGGTTTTTTATTCTTGAATTCTTCTTTTAATTTATGCAAATTAATATTGTGTAAACGCATGAAAAATTATTGCCAAAATTAAATTTATGACAAATTCTCCACAACAATCTTAGGTGAAAGGTTGGCATGTTAGTTTCATGTTTGATTGAAAGTTTGGATGCTAGTTTACTTTTACCATTAATTAGAATTTTTACGTGAAAATAAATATTCTAAAAAAAACTCTTGAAAATAAATATTTCCGTTCATCCTTTTGTTCACAAGAAAATTTAGATAAAAATTGCAACGTATAAATCTAAATTAGGTGTTCAACTAAGTTTAAGTATTCTTAATCACTATTAGGGATAATTTTAATTCGGTTATAATTTATTTCCCTGTCTTGCTGTTTCTGTGCTGATTTTTTCCAAATCTATTGCATTTCCGTACCTTCACATTTCTGTTTTAAAAAAAAGGTAAATAATCTAAGGAAAAAATTTCTTGTTAAATTTGGTAACTGATTTCATATCGATTATTGGATTCCAATTCTTACAACTTTGGTTTTCAAATCTCATAGTAAAAGCAAATACTTTACAGTATTGTATTTATATAAAATAACATTATAAAGAATTTCTATTTAAATAATAGATTTCTTATTACTGTTTGTTTGACTGTAATACTCTAAACAGATTTTTTAGGTGTTTGTCCTGTTATTAATAGCTTTATAATTATGCTAAACTGTGTTGTATTGTATTGTTAACATTTATAATATGTTTGGTTAATAATTTTTTTTAACTACTATCAAAATTTAAAATAATATATAAATATATTATTTTAAATTATTTAAAATAATAATATATTTTATTTTTTTGGTATTAAAATTTTAAATTATTTAAAATAATAATAATACTTAAAATTTTAGAGGAATGCCCAAGGAAACATCAACCAAGTGGAGAAGAAACTTAGCTAGTTTGGAAGGTTCCTTCTTGGTCTCGATAGGAAGAAGAAGACACCATGTGGAGCTTCAGTTTAGCTAGTTCCTTCACTTTGGGGACTAAAGATTCCTCTCAACTAACGGAGGAAGGAGGCGTGAGCTTCAAGCTTCAAGAGGTGGGCGAGAGGTAGAAGGTTGGCTGACAATGAGAAGGGGAAGGAGCTCTCGGAAAGGTTGGAAGATGGGGAGAGTTTAGGTGACACAAACACCTTAGAAGACATAATCTTATGATATTTTCGAAGGGAAAGTGGTGGTTGGGGAATGAGGACAAAAACCCCATGGATGTCAACTAGGATGGTGGAATATGGGTAGCCTTGTTGAGAGTGCTCTACAAGATGGGCTGTTTGGATCTTGGCACCCTCCTTGAGCTTGATCTTGGCTTGACTTGATCTTGACTTGATCCAAAAATTGAGTTGACCTAATCTATTACATTAATTGGTTGCACTAACCTACCATACATCAAGTGGCGGAACCTAATGAATGAAACTACTTAGTGTAGCATGAAGGGTGGATCTAACCTTGATGACACCGAAATTTATAGTAAATTTTGTGCCATTTCAAGAGTATTTTTGTGTCATATTCATAGACTTTGCTTATTTTTATGCCTTTTTATCAATATTTACGAAATCTACACTCTTTTCTATTTTTGATGATTTTCAGGCAAAAAGGCATGTTTTTTAGTTGATTTCGAGCAATCCAGATGCATAATTAAATTCACAACATCAAGAGGAGATCACACGTCAAATTTTAGAAGAATTGGAGCTTCAGAGCACATTACGGCATCCCCATTATGGAATTTATGGTACCATAATTTGACTGCACTCGTAGATCAAAATTACGGTACTGCCGTAATTCCCGTGAAGTGCCATAATTTGTAGTTTTCCCAGCGAGAGAAATTTTGCGAGATTACATCACTGCCGTAACAATCTTTACGGTACCGTATTTTGGAGCATTTTTGGACAGAGGCTGGATGATGTTTACGGTACTGCCGTAAAGGAATTTACGGTACCGTAATTACGGTCGATTTTCACCCGAAGAATTGTTGACATTACGACACCGTAAAGAACTTCACGGTACCGTAATTTCAGAATATTTCACCCCGAGAACTCGCTGTCCAGATTACGGTGCTGCCGTAAACTTTATTACGGCCGTAATTACAACATAGCTCGCGATTTTCCCGGTTAACTCCGAAGCCCGAATCTTGCGCGGACCATATCTTTTGATCGAGACCTCCAAATTGAGATCCGAAAGATGATACAGACTCATCTTAAAGAGGAGAAGACATACGAACTAAAAGCACCAAAGTTTATCTAGAATCGAGGGAGCAATCAACAGGGAGGCGCTTAGGGTTTGGCCTCATCCCGAGAGGCGTAGAGGACACCTCAGATCACGATTTTCACATAGAAGCTTCGTTTGGAGGAGAGGACGATACACCAAAAGTTTCAGAGCAGGAAGATATCAAACGGAGGAGGAATCAACGAAAGAGTGGCACCGGCACTGTTCACTCGCATAATTACGGCTGTAATTTCTATTAAAGCCGTGTTGTTACGTTGTTTCTCCCTTATTTTTGTTTTCTGATCGTTCCAAACTATGATTTATTATATTTATTCTTTCATGTAAGTTTAAACATCTTTGGGACTTGGGGTGTAATCCCCTTTGATTTCGTAATGATCAGATAACTTTTTACCTTCGTCAGAATAGTTTTATGATGATAATTTTACTTATGTGAATATTTGTACTTTGATTCTTCATAGATTGATGTTATTATTCATGTTTTAAAATTCTCACAATAAGGACCGAAAGGTGACTTGCTTGAGATGTTGGAACCCTAGAATTGCATGTTAGGAGCTTTCTGTAAGAGATTAAGTTAGTTCTTATTTTGTGATTTTAGTGATTTTATTGCCATGTTAGATAATTTGAATCTAGGATTGAGTTATTGTGTCAAACGTGGAGATCTTGCACGAAAGTGAGGATTGGAACGTTGGAGAACCATAAGTAAAACTTGTGTTGAGATTCGGATGCACGAAAGTGATCCTTGAGACTCCACTTGAGACAATCAACTTAGAATTCGGATGCACAAAAGTGATCTTTGAATTCTTTGATTGATGATTTACTTATCTTCAGCGTTGGGATAGATCTTGCGCGAAAGCGAGGATTGGTCCCTGCATGATTGTCTGCACGAAAGTGAGATGATCCCTTTTTGAAGTAAATTAAGTCTTTATCATAATAAAATTATTCTGATGACCTTTTATTTATATCTAATCATTGAAATTAAAGTGGATGAAACCCTAGTCTCAGTTTATCTCTCTGATTATTTTCCCTTGTGTTTATCGATTATTCACTTGCATCATATTCGATTTGATTAGCTAGTAAGAAAATAATTATTTGGTACTTAACAATAAGGTCTCTGTGAAATTGATACTTTTCTTTATTACTTCGAGTATCCGTGCACTTGCGGACACTACAAGTTTAGGGACAATAAGTTTTTGGAGCCGTGTGAGGGAGTGACAATAGCCATGTACGCCAACACTTAGGTTTTAGCCGCAACACCTGAAATAAGTCTACCTACTTGTATTTATAAGTGTGTCCTTTCGGATCACAATAAGTTTTTGGCGCCGTTGCCGGGGACCTTAGTTTTGTTAATATCAAAATAGTTGTTAGTATTGCTAGACTAGGTTTTATTTGTTTTAGATTTAACTTTGTTTTTTTTTTTTGCAAGTTTTGGATTTTCAGAAGTTGTGACAGAACTGAGATTTTCTAAAATTTGTGAATTTACTTGTGTTTTATATTTTTCTATTTTTGTTATATATTCTGAAAAAAAAATATTTTATTTGATTGATTGGTGTTGGATTATCTTTTTGTTCTTGATAGATTTGAAGATATGTCTTTTAATTTCAACTCGTGGGCAACTGAAAGAGATGAAGTATACATGCCATATAAAGATGATTCATCATGCACTCTTCAAGATAAGTTAGATTTTATCTCTCGTCAAATAGACACTTTAAATATGCACCATGTTAGTACATCTTATTCTCCTGTTAGCTGTGATATTTGTGGATGTGTTGGTCATTATAGTTCTAATTGCCCAATTATAATTTCTCCAAATTCCAATTTATCATGTTATGAAGATGATTCACAGTGTACTCTTGCAGATAAATTAAAATTTCACTCTATTCACCCTGTTAGATGTAATATTTGTGGATGTTCTGATCATTATGCTTCTGATTGCCCAAATCATGTTTCTGAACCATACTTTGAGGACACTGAGGAATTTGTTGGGTCCCCTTCAAGGGGGAGCGAAAACCCTAAGCATGCGCAAATCAAAATACTTGCATGGGCGGAATTAGGGTTTCTATAGGATCGCATGTTCTATATAATCAACTTTGTTTTAATTGAAAGATCATGAGAAGATCTCACCATAGCCATGGGTGGATGGAGCCTTGGAAGCAAAGAGTCGAATGCTTCTTCTCCAAAGGTGACGCACACAACAATGAAGATGGCTTGCTCCTTTGAATCCTTTGTGCTAGCAAAGCTCTTCAAAGGGTCCTTGATCGTTGAAAAAGAAAGATGAGATGATATCTCCCTTGGCCGAAAGCTCTCTTCTTCCTCTTCGTCTAAGCTCTCAGCCACACACGAGAGAGCTCCAAAGATTAGAGCCGTTGAGGCAAGCATATGCGTTTTGGCGTTACAAGACTTCCATAAAAGGAAGGTCATGAAGCCATGCGTTCATGGCTTTGAACTAATCCAAAACGGAAACTTAATTGAACCATGCGTTCACATATGTGAACCGGTTCAATTGAAGTTGGTCCAATTTCAATTGGTCCAAAGACCAAATCGAACCAAGCCAAGCCATGGTCTAGATCTCCCTTGAACCAAATGGTTCAAGATCTAACCGATCATCTCTTGATGCTCTTGATCTCACCGATCTAGCATCCACACTCTCGATCGAAGCTTACCGATCTCAAGCCCTAATCAATCAAACATGATCAGACCATATCTCACTTACAATCAGAGGTTAAATCCCTTTCAACTGAACCAAAACAATTCAGTCCACACGATCTGACTTAAGTAAGCCATTTCATCAAAATTGTGCGACCCTGAGGGTTTCCTTTAAATGTCGGTAACGATAACTTACGTTATCACGATCAGTGAGAGGTATCTAGCAACACATCACTGTCTCCCGATATAAAGGAAAGAGTCTTCCAAGACTACACCCAAACCACAGCACAAGTGTGAATCAACTTCACAAGGTATGCATGTATCCTTTGCCACTGGATGTTCTTATTGGACAAGCGGGTCAAGCTTGTAACTCCAATATGATGAGCATGATTAGATCAGATGAACATAGTCACCTGGGTATGGCCATACACTTTCTCAATCATCTCATCTAGGGGGCCCCTATAGAACATCACACTCCTTCAACAAGGAGACGGCAATCCTATATCTATCACTAGTGTCCCAACCTGACTCATGATCATTATCCAAGATAGTCTATAACCATTATATTTCAAATGATATTGAACTACCTCAAAACAATAACAATCATCATTTAGAAACACAAGTGATCTCAAGTCAGAGGACATGTGCCACTTAGTGCAAACAAGGATTATTCACATTGTGACAAGCAATTGAATATCCTAGTAGGGTCTGTCCAGTACATCCAATGTACCCATGAGTCTACATCTTATTGTTGGGGTATGCCCTTAAGGCTAATGTTTGAGGCCTTGGGATTATAATAGTATCATGTAATAAACTGTTGTGTTTATAAAGGCATGGTTATTATTCAGGTTGTTACCTTGTCTGCTGTAATAAGTGTACTTCTGAATAATGTCTCAAAGCTGTTCAGCTAGGCTGACAGGCTATATGTCCTTAGTCGAGATATCTTGGTGAACATGAGACAGCCTTGATATGATTGAGACTAATATGTGTGCTAATCTTATAGGATGCTTCGAGCATGGAATAAGATGTAGACTCATGGGTACATTGGATGTACTGGACAGACCCTACTGGGATATTCCATTGCTTGTCACAATGTGAATGATCCTTGTAAGCACTAAGTGGCACATGTCCTCTGACTTGAGATCACTTGTGTTTCTAAATGATGATTGTCATTGTCTTGAGGTAGTTCAATATCATTTGAAACATAATGATTATAGACTATTTTGGATGGTGAGCTTGAATCAGGTTAGGGCACTAGTGATAGACAAAGGATTGCCGTCTCCTTGTTTAAGGAGTGTGATGTTCTTAAGGGCCCCCCTATATGAGATGATTGAGAAAGTGTATGGCCATACCCAGATGACTATGTTCATCTGATCTAATCATGCTCATCATGTTGGAGTTACAAGCTTGACATGCTTGTCCAATGTGAACATCCAGTGGCAAAGGAAACATGTATGCCTTGTGAGTTTGATTCACACTTGTGCCATGGTTTGGGTGTAGTCTTGGAAGACTATTTCCTTTATATCGGGAGACAGTGATGTGTTGCTAGATACCTCTCACTGATCGTGATAACGAAAGTTATCGTTACCGACATTTAAAGGAAACCCTTAGGGTCGCACAATTTGATGATATGGCTTACTCAAGTCAGATCGTATGGACTGAATTGTTTGGGTTCAGTTTAGAGGAGTTTAACCTCTGATTGTAAGTGAGATCTGGTCTGATCATGTTTGATTGATTAGGGCTCTAGATCGGTAAGCTTCGATCGAGAGAGTTGATGCTAGATCGATGAGATCAGAAGCATCAAAAGGATGAACGGTCAGATCTTAAACCTTGGGTTTATTTTGATTTGGACCAATGCTTGGGCTGATTTGATTTGGTTTATTGAACCAAAATCAATTAGATCGATTAAGCTTGAACCGGTTCACATGTGTGAACGCTTGGTTCAAAGCATAAGCGTTTTGTTTTGATCGGTTTCGAAAGCTCTCCTTCATGACATTCCATTTATGGAAAGTCATCATGGTGACTTGATGAAAAAACGCCAAAACGCTTTTTGCTTGAAGGCTTCTCACTTTGGCGAAGAAAGTGTGCTTGAGAGAGCATTATCGCCGAGAGTGGAGAGGTGGAATTCGGCCAAGCAAAGACTCCAAGGATTCTCCTTCAAACGATCAAGACCCCTTGAAGCTTTTGCTAGCACAAAGGCGTGAAGGGAGTAGCCAACTTCTTCTTGTGTGCGCGCCATTTGGAGGGGATCTATTTTGCTCTCTTGCTTCCAAGCCGACCTCCATCTCTATGGCTATGGTATAGATCTAAACTCATTCAAGTTGATCATATGGTTTTTCATATGCGATCCTTGAGAAACCCTCTTTCCGCCATGCTTGCTAGAGGCGCATGTTCTAGGGTTTCCCCCCCCCCATGAGTTAGGGGTTCTTTTCACTTATTCCATGCTCGGAGCATCCTATAAGATTAGAACACATATTAGTCTCAATCATATCAAGGCTGTCTCATGTTCACCAAGATATCTCGACTAAGGACATATAGCATGTCAGCCTAGCTGAACAGCTTTGAGACATTATTCAGAAGTACACTTATTACAGTAGACAAGGTAACAAACTGAATAACAACCATTGCCTTTATAAACAAAAAATGTTTATACATGATACTGTTACAATCCCAAGGCCTCAAACATTAGCCTTAAGGGCATACTCCAACAATCTCCCACTTGCACTTAATCTAATGGTTGAGAAATCTCAAACCCATATTATTACAGTGCTTCTCATGCTTCTGCTGCGCCAGAGGCTTGGTAAGTGGGTCAGCCAGATTGTCATCTGTATGAACCTTGCAAATTTTGATCTCGCCACGATCAATGATCTCCCGGATCAAGTGAAACCGTCTCTGTATGTGCTTGGACTTCTGGTGCGACCGAGGTTCCTTTGCTTGTGCAATGGCTCCAGTGTTATCACAGAAGATAACCAAAGGATCTGCACTCGAAGGAACAACACCAAGTTCTTGAACGAACTTACGAATCCACACTGCCTCCTTGGATGCTTCCGAGGCTGCAACATACCCGGCTTCTGTTGTGGAATCAGCAACAGTAGACTGTTTGAAACTCTTCCACACCACTGCTCCTCCATTCAAGCTAAAAACATAGCCTGATTGCGATCGGAAATCATCCTGGTCAGATTGGAACGAAGCGTCAGTATACCCTTCTATACTGAGTTCTTCCTGACCTCCATATATCAAGAACATATCTTTGGTCCTCCGAAGATATTTTAAAATGTTCTTGACTGCAATCCAGTGCGCCAGACCTGGATTACTTTGGAATCGACTGGTCACGCTTAACCCGTAAGCGACGTCTGGGCGAGTACACAACATCGCATACATAATGGACCCAATAGCCGAAGCATAAGGTGTATTGTCCATTTCATCTTTCTCAGTCTGTGTTTGTGGACACTGACTCTTCGAAAGATTCAGACCATGTCTGACTGGAAGATATCCTCTTTTAGAATTCTCTAAGTGAAATCTTTCCAGGACTTTATCGATGTAAGTACTCTGGCACAGCCCGAGAAGCCTCTTAGATCTATCTCTGTAGATCTTCACACCTAATACATAGGCTGTTTCTCCTAAATCTTTCATCTGAAAACATTTTCCTAACCATGCTTTAACAGCATGCAGTTCAGGAATATCGTTTCCAATGATTAAGATATCATCGACGTAGAGGACTAGGAAAGTAACCACGCTCCCACTAAACCTCTTATATACACACGGGTCATCTTCGTTCTTGATGAAACCAAACTCAGAGATTGATTCATCAAAACGAATATTCCAGCTTCTAGATGCTTGTTTCAGTCCATAAATGGACTTCTTTAACTTGCATATTTTATGACGATCTGATGGATTAGTGAAACCTTCTGGTTGTGTCATATACACAACCTCATCCAGATTTCCATTAAGGAAAGCCGTCTTCACATCCATCTGCCAGATCTCATAATCGTAATATGCAGCTATCGCGAAAAGAATCCGAATAGACTTAAACATGGCTACAGGAGAGAAAGTTTCATCATAATCTATCCCGTAGATTTGTTTGAAACCTTTCGCAACTAGCCTGCCTTTATAGGTAACCACGTTACCATCCATGTCAATCTTCTTCTTGAAGATCCATTTACAGCCTATAGGGATTACTCCCGGAGGCGGATCAACCAAATCCCAGACTTGGTTATCTGACATGGAGTCCATCTCGGCTCGCATAGCTTCAAGCCATCTAGCTGACTCCGGTCCACTGACCGCATCCGCATAAGTAAGGGGTTCATCATTATCAATGATGTAGACTCCGTCATAGCGCTCAGGCTGTCGACGGATCCTTCCCGATCTTCGCGGTTCCCGTGATATCTGAGCCTCAGGTTGTTCAATAACCTGATCCGCTGGCTCTAGCTCATCCAACTGTGCTTGACTACTTTGTCCTTCCTCTGGATTCTCATCCAGCTTTATTTCTCTCCCACTGGCTTCTTGTAGAAGAAATTCCTTCTCAAGAAATATTGCCGTCCGAGCAACAAATACTTTGTTCTCTTTGGGATCGTAGAAATAATAACCCTTAGTTTCCTTAGGGTAACCGACAAAGATGCATTTCTCAGATCTGCTCTCCAGTTTCCCAGAGGCGAGCTTTTTGACATAAGCCTCGCAACCCCAGATCCTGATAAATGTCAAGCTAGGCTGTTTCCCATACCATAACTCATATGGCGTCTTTGAAACTGCCTTGGATGGCACTCGGTTTAGTACCTTTGCAGCTGTTTCCAGTGCAAATCCCCAAAAGGAGTAAGGTAGAGTAGCCTGACTCATCATAGAACGAACCATATCAAGTAACGTTCTATTTCTCCTCTCGGACACACCATTCCATTGCGGTGTTCCTGGCGGAGTGAGCTGTGAGATAATCCCACACTCTTTTAGATAGTCAGTAAACGCATGACTCAAGTATTCTCCACCTCGATCAGAACGAAGTGCCTTGATATTTCGGCCTAGCTGATTCTGTACTTCATTTTTGAACTCTTTGAACTTGTCAAAAGATTCACTCTTATGTCTCATAAGATAGACATACCCATATCTACTGAAATCATCAGTAAAGGTAATGAAGTACTGATAGCCACCTCTGGCATGTTTACTAAATGGCCCACACACATCACTGTGTATAAGGTCAAGTAAACCTGAAGCCCTTTGACCTTTGTTGGGAAAAGGAGACTTCGTCATTTTACCCATTAAACAAGCTTTGCATGTATCAATCTCCTCATAGGAGAATGATCCCAGCAGTCCATGATCATGCAACCACTTAATGCGCTTCTTGTTAATATGGCCTAAACGACTATGCCATAACAAGGTGCTGTCATCAGCATACTTGGCTTTCTTATTATCAATGTTTTGTATAGAATTTTCCATGTCCAACATGAATAACCCATTGTTAATTGAACCAGTAGTATAAACAATATTATCAAGAGAAAGTACACACTTTGAAATATTGCATTCAAAGGCAAATCCTTTCCTGACAAGAGCAGGAATCGAGATAATATTTTTGGTAATACTGGGTACAAAGTAACAATTGTTTAATTCTAATACAATGCCAGATGGTAATGAGATGTAATAATCCCCTACAGCAACAGCAGCAACCCGTGCCCCGTTTCCAACGCGTAGGTCCACCTCATGCTGTCCCACCTGTCTTCTTCTCTTGAGTTCCTGTACATTTGAACAAATGTGAACTCCACATGCAGTGTCCAACACCCATGAAATGGAAGAAGATGAAAACATGACTTCCGTCACGAATATACCTGAGCCAGAAGCAAGGCTTCCCCTCTTATCTCCTTAGAGCGCTTTACAGTCCTTTTTCCAGTGACCCAACTGGCCACAGTGGAAACACCTGTTGTCCTTCGACCGCTTCGCCTTTTGTTTCAGAGCCTTGCTGTAGTTCTTGACAGGGGCCTTGCCCTTCTTCCCCTTCTTCTTGTTCCTAGAAGGAACCATTAAGACAGAGGTTGAAGGCTTTCCCTTCAGAGTCTCCTCAGTAGTCAAGAGCATATTCAGCAGCTCTGCCGGAGTACAATCGATTTTGTTCATATTAAAGTTAATAATGAACGCATCGAAAGAGGGCGGGAGAGACTGCAGAATAATGTCTACAGCAAGCTCCTGGTTGATGGTATGCCCCAGTTTCTCCAGAGCCTCCTTGTGCCCAATCATCTTGAGCACGTGAGCTCCCACTGGGCTTCCTTCAGCCAGTTTGCTCTGAAAGAAAAGCTTTGTCAGATTATAGCGTTCTGTCCTCGCCTGTGCAGCATACAGCATCTTGAGGTTCGCTATAATCTCTATAGCCGACATATCCTCATGCTGACGCTGCAGCGGTGGCGTCATAGACGCTAGCATCAGGCAAGCGACATCAATGCTATCATTGACGTGCTTTTCATAGGCATCGCGAACCGCCCTTGCGGCGTTCGCAGCGGGTTGAGGCGGTATAGCCGTCTCGAGGACATACAGTTTCCTCTCAGCCTTAAGAACGATCTTAAGGTGTCCGAACCAGTCTGAGAAGTTTGGCCCAGCAAACTTCTCCCTTTCCAGTAGGGATCGCACATTGAAGCTCATGGTGTTCGTTGCTGCAGGAATCTACAACAATGCAAGAACAGCAAGGTCAGTATCAATGTTTAGAATCAATCCAGGACTTAAGAAAGATTCTTTTCTCACTATTTTATCTGACTGAAAAATCCATTAAACAGTCCGAAAGAGTAACACTCTTTTAGTGAGATGGGATCCAGATTTCATACTTGGTCTCCGCGTCCCGCTCAGGCGAGATAAGATGCACAGAGAATACAAGTACTAATTTCTGGTAGGCAGTCCCTGCCAATCGCCAACCCGTGCGATTCCCCTTCATCTGGGCAATCCAGCAGACTGTGCCAACTGAGTTGGTACAACACAGTCTCTGATCCCACAGATGGCTGCCTCCATATAGCTAACATATGCCCCATATGTAGCCTATATGGTCAAGCTGACCTGACCTACTCCCTGGACCACCACGTGCTATGCTGAGCAACGAGAAGCGATAAATCCCTTCTCTGTAACACACAGGTGAAATCCCGCACCGTCTGAAGATAGATGGACGTGCCCACTGAGTGGGTACAACACGGCTCCAACGATAGTCAGAACAGTGAGGTTTCGCGTCAGAAGGCTAACGAGCTTGATATTTTAGCGTTGGATTTTAACGGTCTTTTATCTTCTTACTATCAGGCAAATCCTATGGCTATAGCAGAAGATAAACTCATGCAATTCTAATTATAAAAGCAATAAATAGAAAGCATGCTGATCTTATGTGGTAAAAGCCCATGAACCCTAAGTAAGACCTTAAGTTATCTTAAGTCTTCACTTGCTTCTTGGGTCTTTTGCATCTCATCTGGTCCAACCCAGGGCCCTAGCGCTCAATGCAGCTCAGGTGCGCCCACCAGCTGAATGCGCCTCTGCGATGTGTGCTTTTGTGCTCTTGTCTAATTAAAATACATTTTAATCTATCTAGACAAGCTTGACTCGCAGGTCAATTATACAATAAATTAATTAAAAATATGATTCGCAGATCACAAAAATAATAATTTACCAGGCTCGCAGGCCCCAGCACAGCACACAATAAAGGGCATCCCACATAAGATTAAATAAACAAGCATCATGGCATCATTCAATCAACATGTGATCCATCACATAAGAAAATAAAATTTTTGAAAACCCATTGGCATCAATTTTACTTTACTTATGTGCTCCTACAACCTTACAACGGTCCATCAATAGGGATCCACTCATCATGTCTAGTTTGATCCATGCCCTTGCATGCACCAAGTCTTAACTGACTTGCGTTGACCTAATGGTCAACCATGCATGCCCTAAGGGCTGAACAACCAACATGAGTTCTGGCAAGCGGGTGTGACCCCGGGCCTAACTCATGTGTGTTCACTGGTTGTCTCAACCAGACCTCGCTACACGCCTGTGATGCAGTCGACCTATATCCACCTCGTGCTTGCGCACAGGTGCCATCTGGTCGACCCATCTAGGTTGTCAGATGGTCTGATCAGACTAGTTAGATCTTACTTAGAGGATGATTTCAACCCTACTAACCCGTCTAAGGGTTTATAGCAGGCGCCACTTAGATCTAATGGTGATAGGCGCGCAAGATGTAAGTTTGGAAAAACAACTACAACAAGCGCAAACAAACAACATGCGCCAAACAAGATAAACAAGATACATCTAATATCTAGCATGTTAATCTTTGCATGTTGATAACCCATAGATCTAGACATGAGCGCAAACTTCTCCAAGCAATGATACAAGCGCAAACAAATATGGTAGCACATAGTATCATGTAAGCGCAAGTAAACAAAGCAACAAGAGAGCGCAACATGGAATCATGAGTGGATCACAATCTTAATAAAGCAATCATATAGATCTACTGAAAACCCTCCTCTGATACCAGTTGTTGGGTCCCCTTCAAGGGGGAGCGAAAACCCTAAGCATGCGCAAATCAAAATACTTGCATGGGCGGAATTAGGGTTTCTATAGGATCGCATGTTCTATATAATCAACTTTGTTTTAATTGAAAGATCATGAGAAGATCTCACCATAGCCATGGGTGGATGGAGCCTTGGAAGCAAAGAGTCGAATGCTTCTTCTCCAAAGGTGACGCACACAACAATGAAGATGGCTTGCTCCTTTGAATCCTTTGTGCTAGCAAAGCTCTTCAAAGGGTCCTTGATCGTTGAAAAAGAAAGATGAGATGATATCTCCCTTGGCCGAAAGCTCTCTTCTTCCTCTTCGTCTAAGCTCTCAGCCACACACGAGAGAGCTCCAAAGATTAGAGCCGTTGAGGCAAGCATATGCGTTTTGGCGTTACAAGACTTCCATAAAAGGAAGGTCATGAAGCCATGCGTTCATGGCTTTGAACTAATCCAAAATGCAAACTTAATTGAACCATGCGTTCACATATGTGAACCGGTTCAATTGAAGTTGGTCCAATTTCAATTGGTCCAAAGACCAAATCGAACCAAGCCAAGCCATGGTCTAGATCTCCCTTGAACCAAATGGTTCAAGATCTAACCGATCATCTCTTGATGCTCTTGATCTCACCGATCTAGCATCCACACTCTCGATCGAAGCTTACCGATCTCAAGCCCTAATCAATCAAACATGATCAGACCAGATCTCACTTACAATCAGAGGTTAAATCCCTTTCAACTGAACCAAAACAATTCAGTCCACACGA
This sequence comes from Costus lasius, assembly GCA_027563935.2. NCBI lineage: Eukaryota > Viridiplantae > Streptophyta > Magnoliopsida > Zingiberales > Costaceae > Costus > Costus lasius. Next base: position 53,323,878 of record CM050454.1, on the reverse strand, counting down.
TCTGACTTAAGTAAGCCATTTCATCAAAATTGTGCGACCCTGAGGGTTTCCTTTAAATGTCGGTAACGATAACTTACGTTATCACGATCAGTGAGAGGTATCTAGCAACACATCACTGTCTCCCGATATAAAGGAAAGAGTCTTCCAAGACTACACCCAAACCACAGCACAAGTGTGAATCAACTTCACAAGGCATGCATGTATCCTTTGCCACTGGATGTTCTTATTGGACAAGCGGGTCAAGCTTGTAACTCCAATATGATGAGCATGATTAGATCAGATGAACATAGTCACCTGGGTATGGCCATACACTTTCTCAATCATCTCATCTAGGGGGCCCCTATAGAACATCACACTCCTTCAACAAGGAGACGGCAATCCTATATCTATCACTAGTGTCCCAACCTGACTTATGATCATTATCCAAGATAGTCTATAACCATTATATTTCAAATGATATTGAACTACCTCAAAACAATGACAATCATCATTTAGAAACACAAGTGATCTCAAGTCAGAGGACATGTGCCACTTAGTGCAAACAAGGATTATTCACATTGTGACAAGCAATTGAATATCCTAGTAGGGTCTGTCCAGTACATCCAATGTACCCATGAGTCTACATCTTATTCCATGCTCGGAGCATCCTATAAGATTAGAACACATATTAGTCTCAATCATATCAAGGCTGTCTCATGTTCACCAAGATATCTCGACTAAGGACATATAGCATGTCAGCCTAGCTGAACAGCTTTGAGACATTATTCAGAAGTACACTTATTACAGCAGACAAGGTAACAAACTGAATAACAACCATTGCCTTTATAAACAAAAAATGTTTATACATGATACTGTTACAATCCCAAGGCCTCAAACATTAGCCTTAAGGGCATACTCCAACAGAATTTAGGTTAGAATCCATGCTTGAAAAATTCATGTCAAATCAAAACCAAATCATGACAAATCGAAGTAAGGAAATTGAAGATCTTAAGGGAATAATTGGTTAGCTTGCTTCTTATGTAGAATCTTTAACTGCTAATTCTGAAATTTTAGAAGCCCAGTTAGCACAACAAGACTGTTTGTTTGAGTTTGATTTGAAAACTGAGAAAATTGATTTAGAAAATTCCCCCTCTGATTATGATTGTTTTGAGATTGAGCCTTATGTGTTTATTAATGAATCTCACTCTAATTTTGATGACTATAAATTTGATTTATCTGATAATTTATTTGTTGAAAAGTTTGAAAAAATTGATTCTGAAAAATCTGCTATTGATTCTAGTGATTGATGAAATTGATTCTTTTAATGAAAACTTATTTATGGTTAAATCTGATGAGATTGATAAAGGTTTAAAATTTATAGACATTGATGAACCCCACTTTGATTTTGGTGATATTGTTGAAATTAATGATAAGTCTTGTGTGGTTAACTCTGATTCTATTAATTCTGTTGTGAACATTGACAAATCTCATTATGATTTTTTATATGATTCTGATTTTGACTCTTCTGATGATGAATTATTTGTGGAAAGGTATGAGAGGACTGATTTTAAAAAATCTCACTCTGATCTTGATGATGATTTTGGAATTGATAAATTATTTGATGAAGTGCATGAGGAACTTAAATATGATTTGAATTTTAAAAACACTGATGGATCTCACCATGATGATGTTTTGCCCATATCTACTGTTCACTCTTCTGATTTTATTGAAAAATTATGTTTTATTGAGGAACCTAATTTGAGACAGAAAGTTTATTTTGACGATCCAACACTTGCATCTTTTGATCAAAGTCCTATAGCCATTGAAAATATAAATTTGAAGAAAGGACTTATGATTTTACTCTCTGATAAATTTAGGAAGATCATTGAATATCCTTTATGTGAAGTTGAAAATTTTGATTCTGATTTCCGCATATTTGAGAAAGCCATGTCAATTGTGATTTATACGATATTTTAGATGTTTGGATTTGTGGCTAAACTTTTTGGACAGCGAAAAAAGAAACAATTACATGCTATTTACTTTGGAACTGATTCACCTGCTTCACCATAATTTTTGTTTTGGTCAAGCTAATGACCTAAAAATTAGCGCTTCTTGGGAGGCAACCCAAGCATTACCACTTAGCTTAGTCTCTTTTATTTTAGTTTATTTTTAGAATTAATTTTTCTTTTCTTTTTGCAAGGAAAATAAAATTTTGCACAAAATACGGCACTACCGTAATCTGCTTTATGGTGCCGTAATGTTGGTCTGATTTCATCCCGAGAGTTATTGGTATTTTACGGCACTACCGTATTGGTTTTTACGGTACCGTATTTTTGGATATTTTTGACCCGAGAGTTTTGTGCATATTACGGCACTACCGTAAGGGATATTACGCCCGTAATTTCAAAACTGCATTCTATTTATTTGAGCAGGTGTTTTCTCGCTGCGATTTTAATAAACTAGGCTACAAAAAATTTTGATCTTTAGCACCATCACGAAGTACTCATCTTTGTCTATCATCTGGATATTTTTGCTGAATTTTAAAGTCCATGGATCATTCTAAAACACATAGCATCTTTTCGATTTTGATTAATTTTTGCAATAGTTTTCTTTTGACTATTCTGATTATCATTTTTGCTGCAAGTTTTTAAGAAGCTTTAATGAGTTGAAACCTTGATTTTTCGCATGGTATATGAAGAACATGTGTCGTTCTATCTCATGGATTAGTTATTTTTATGAAAATATTTTCTGATCATTCTAGGACACATGGCAACTTTTTGAATCTAATTAACTTTTGTGCAGTTTTTGATTTTGTAATCTGAGTAGCCTTCTTTCTATTGATACCCTAAATTCCTAATAGATTTTGATCCTTTGTTTTTCATACGCCTGGAAAGAACAAGTTTTATTCTATTACATGGTTCTGTCCATTTTCTTTTTGGATCATTAAATCTTATTTTTGGGTATGGTTACTTTTCATAAATCATTGACTGGCTGCTCTACTTGCTTTCTACATGTTATAACTTCTTTTGGCTCCAGATCCAGAAATCTTCAAAAGCAACTGTCTTCCACCTCTAGCTACCACTGCATCTTCCTCTAACATCACTGTTTCTAGCCATCGACACTGGATTATACCATCTGCAGATTCTTACTTCTTCTACTGCCTCTATTTCCATTGATTTGATTTATTTATGCGGCAAACTCTTCATTAGTGACTGATTTTTTTTATCTATGCAGCATCATCTCTCACACCCACCGGCCGACGATCTCACTTCCAGGACTCTAGTCTCTAGCAGGCCACTAGAGATTACTTACTCTACTGTCAGCACCATCACCATCATTGCTAGCAGCTTTTCAGCTAGCCTCTGTTCACCCTCTGCTTCTTGCCTGCTCAACTCTTTCCACTGGTATCCTCTTCAGACCTCCGGTGACATCTCTGATTCTCCCTTGAGAGAATTATTTTTATCATTATTATTTTTTGAGACTATTTTCAGACTGAGCCTTATGTATTTAAAATTGTGCAGGTAAAATTTCAAAAGGCACATCTTTGGACCTAGCAGCATCTGCCCGACACTATTTTTGATCCGAGCCTTATGTATATTCTGTCAAAGCTTGTTATATAGTTTTGTGAGTATCTTTTGCACTCTCTTGTATTCATGATTATTTCATATGGTTGCATCTTTGATTTGCTTTAGATGTATCACTCACTGAGATTTCTATTCGATGTGGTCTCTTGAATCTATCATTTTACACTTTTGACCATGATTGTTTGAGTTTGATACTTCACACCTTTTGTAGTGATTTTGACATATTTTGATGATTAAAAATTTTTATGACTTGAATCCATGTGATGAGAGGTTTATGGATTTTTCTGTGATGATGAATGTGCTCATGCTTGTGATTAGGTCTAGATCTATTATGTTGAATTTATTTCTCTAATACATATCTGCTTTTGGAATTTTTCATTGGTTGATGCATGAAATTTTGGGTAGATGTGTTATTTGAGGAATAAGATCTAAAGGTGAAACTACTCCTTTAAATAAAATGAGCATATGAGTATGATTACTGAATTGATATCAATTGATTAACCTAGTAGATGTTTAGTCTATTTTGCTATTTGTTGGGAAGGAAGAATCCAAGATCCATAAAAATAGTGAGAGACTCCCCTACTTGGCACTATGTAAAATTGATAGTGGTACCTAAGGCATGGGTTGAAGTCTAAGTCCAAAAGATAATGAGAAAAAAAAATAAGACTCCTCTACTTGGCACTATGCAAAATTGATAGTGGTACTGAAGATAAGAGTTGAAGTCAAAATAAAAAAAAGGTGTGTATCTAAGTGGGTACGTGCCATCTGTGCAAAAAAACAACAAAATACATGAACAAAAAAAATGAATAAAAAAATATGTGTGGAAAAGGATCTTGGAAACCTAATTCCTATAAACAAATGCATGATAGATTTGAACCGAAATTGGGTGAAGTCTTGAGATTGAAATTTCTATTTATTATACAAGTTGCAAAGTTTTATTTGATTGACTTGTAGATCTAGAGGATTGAATTTTGAGAATGATATGTTTATTTGAAGTTTTGTGAAACAATTGATGGAATTTTTCATTGGTGATTGTATTTTAGAAATTTATTCTTCATAAGAAAGTCTATGCCTATGATTAATTTTTAGTTTTTGCTTGAGGACAAGCAAAGTTTGAGCCTTATGTGTTTGATGACACCGAAATTTATAGAAACTTTTTGCCATTTCTTGAGTATTTTTGTGTCATATTCATAGACTTTGCTTATTTTTATGCCTTTTTTATCAATATTTGCGGAATCTACACTCTTTTCTATTTTTGATGATTTTCAGGCAAAAAGACATGTTTTCAGTCGATTTCGAGCAATCCAGATGCATAATTAAATTCACAACATCAAGTGGAGATCACACATCAAATTTCAGAAGAATTGGAGCTTCAGAGCACATTACGGCACCCCCATTATGGAATTTACGGTACCGTAATTTGACTACACTCACAAATCAAAATTATGGTATTGCCGTAATTCCCGTGAAGTGCTGTAATTTGTAATTTTCCCAGCCATAGAGATTTCATGAGATTACGGCACTGTCGTAACAATCTTTACGGTACCGTATTTTGGAGCGTTTTTGGACAAAGGCTGGATGATGTTTACAGTACCGCCGTAAAGGAATTTACGGTACCGTAATTACAGTCGATTTTCCACCCGAAGGATTGTTGACATTACAGCACTGCCGTAAAGAACTTCACGGTACCGTAATTCCAGAATATTTCAACCCGAGAACACGCTGTCCAGATTATGGTACTGTCGTAAACTTCATTACGGCCGTAATTACAACGTAGCTCGCGATTTTCCCGGTCAACTCCGAAGCCCGAATCTTGCGCAGACCATATCTTTTGATCTAGACCTCCAATTGAGATCCAAAAGATGCTACAGACTCGTCTTAAAGAGGAGAAGACACACGAACCAAAAGCACCAATGTTTATCAGAATCGAGGGAGCAATCAACAGGGAGGCGCTTAGGGTTTGGCCTCACGCCGAGAGGCGTAGAGGACACCTCAAATAACGATTTTCACATAGAAGCTTCGTTTGGAGGAGAGGACGACACACCAGAGGTTTCAGAGCAAGAGGAGATTGGACAGAGGAGGAATCAATGAAAGAGCGGCACCGGCACTGTTCACTTGCATAATTACGGCTGTAATTTCTATTACAGCCGTGTTGTAACGTTCTTTCTCCCATATTTTCGTTTTCTGATTGTTCTAAACTATGGTTTATTATATTTCTTCTTTCATGCAAGTTTAAACATCTTTGGGACTTGGGGTGTAATCCCCTTTGATTTCGTAATGATTAGATAACTTTTTACCTTCGTCAGAATAATTTTATGATGATAATTTTACTTATGTGAATATTTGTACTTTGATTCTTCATAGATTGATGTTATTATTCATGTTTTAGAATTCTCGCAATAAGGACCGAAAGGTGACTTGCTTGAGATTTTGGAACCCTAGGATTGCATGTTAGGAGCTTTCTGTAAGAGATTAAGTTAGTTCTTATTTTGTGATTTTAGTGATTTTATTTCCATGTTAGATAATTTGAATCTAGGATTGAGTTATTGTGTCAAATGTGGAGATCTTGCATGAAAGTGAGGATCGGAACATTGGAGAACCATAAGTAAAACTTGTGTTGAGACTCGGATGCACGAAAGTGATCCTTGAGACTCCACTTGAGACAATCAACTTTGAATTCGGATGCACGAAAGTGATCTTTGAATTCTTTGATTGATGATTTACTTATCTTCAGCGTTGGAATAGATCTTGCGCGAAAGCGAGGATTGGTCCCTGCATGATTGTCTGCACGAAAGTGAGATGATCCATTTATGAAGTAAATTAAGTTTTTATCATAATAAAATTAGCCTGACGACCTTTTACTTATATCTAATCATTGAAATTAAGGTGGATGAAACCCTAGTCCCAATCTATCGATTATTCACTTGCATCATATTCGATTTGCTTAGCTAGTAAGAAAATAATTATTTAGTACTTAACAATAAGGTCTCTGTGGGATCAATACTTTTCTTTATTACTTCAAATATCCGTGCACTTGCAGACACTACAAGTTTAGGGACAACAAATTTTTGGAGCCATGTCAGGGAGTGACAATAGCCCTGTATGCCAACACTTAGGTTTTGGCCGCGACACCTGAAATAAGTTTGCCTACTTGTATTTATAAGTGTGTCCTTTCGGATCACAACAAACCTACCACATGATGTAACCTACACTAAGACAAAATAGATAAAAAGGGATTATAAGAGAGTCATATCTAGGGGCTAGGGTAGCCATACCTAGAGGGCTTCTTTTGAATCTAGGTGGACCTCCGAAGGTCCTGCCTCGGTCTCACATCAGTATCTAAATTTAATATTGAACTTAAGCAGCTTAAAGGATCCAAAGTCTAAAATTTTCATAAACGAGTTAGTTGTGCCATACTAACGCACAACTGATGACACCAAAATATATAGTAATTTTTGTGCCATTTCATGAGTGTTTTCGTGTCATATTCATAGACTTTGCTTATTTTTATGCCTTTTTTAATCAATATTTGAGGAATCTACACTCTTTTCTGTTTTTGATGATTTTCAGGCAAAAAGGCATGTTTCAATCGATTTCGAGCAAGCCAGATGCATAATTTAATTTACAACGTCAAGAGGGGATCACACGTTAAATTTCAAAAGAATAAGAGCTTTAGAGCAAATTACGGCACCCCCAATATGACTTTTACGGTACCATAATTTGACTGCAGACTCAGATCAAAATTACGGTACCCACCGTAACACTCTTTACGGTGCCGTATTTTGAGATTTTTCCGACTAGAGATTTCATGAAGATTACGGCACTGCCGTAAACATTTTTATGGGCCGTAATATGGGCGTAATTCTGGGTAGAGATTTGATGGAGTTTACGGTACCACCGTAACGGAATTTACGGTACCGTAATGCGAGATGGTTTTCCATCCGAGAGATTACTGACATTACGGCATGGTCGTAAGGTATTTTACGGTGCCGTAATCCTAGAATATTTTCATCCGAAAGCTCGCTGTTCAAATTACGGCACTGCCGTAATATCCATTACGGCCGTAATTCCAATTAAAAAACGTGATTTTTATGGGTCCAAATCTTGCACGGACCATAACTTTTGATCCAGAGCTCCAAATCAAGATCTGAAAGATGCTGCGGACTCATCTTAAAGAGGAGAAGACACATGAATGGAAGAACGAATATTTATCCACTATCGAGGGAGAAATCAACAGAGAGGCGTCTAGGGTTTGGCCTCGCGCCGAGAGGCGTAGAGGGCACCTCAGGCCGTAATTTTCACACAGAAGCTTCGCCTAGAGGACAGGAGGACACACAAGATGTTTCAGAGCAAAAGGAGTTTAATCAGAGGAGAAATCAACAAAACACCGTGCGCTGCCGCTGTTCGTCGCAGATTACGGCCGTAAAAACCTTTACGGCCGTACCGTAATTTGTTCTCTACCTCTGTTTTGATTTCCTACACCATTGATTATTGTACCTCTTCTTCCATGCACACTTAAACATACTTTGGGACATGGGGGGGGGGGGGTGGGTGTAATCCCCTTGATTTTTAATGATTAGATAAACTATTATTTTCGTCATGATAATCCTTGTTGGGATAATTCTACTTATGTGATGAATTGTCTTTAATTCTCCTTAGATTTTACTGTCATGCATGTTTTAGAGTTTTCACAATGAGACTGAAAGGTTATTTGCTTGACAACTTGGAACCCTAGAATCTTATTTCTTGATTTTAGTAGTCTTATTGCCATGCTTGATAATATGAATCTAGGGTTGAGTTATTGTGTTAAACATTGATTGATCTTGCACGAAAGTGAAGATCGGTCTATTGGAAAACCCTAGGTAGAACCTGTGTTGAGACTCGGATGCACGAAAGTGATCCTTGAGATTCTACTTGTGATGATCAACAAAGAACTCGGATGCACAAAAGTGATCCTGAGTTTTTTGATTGATGGTTTACTTATTTACAGCGTTGGGATAAATCTTGCGTGAAAGCGAGGATTGGTCCCTGCATGATTGTCTGCACGAAAGTGAGATAATCCTTTTATGAAGTAAATTAAGTCTTTATCATGATAGGATTTGATTGACGACCTTTTATTATATCTAATCATTGAAATTAAGGTGGATGAAACCCTAGTCCCAATTTATCTATCTGATTATTTTCCCGTGTTTTTATTGTTTATTCGCATTATACTCGGTTTGCTTAGCTAGTAAGAATACAACTATTTGATACTTAACACGTAGGTCTCTGTGGGATCGATATTTTCTTTATTACTTCGAGTATCCGTGCACTTGTAGACACTACAAGTTTAGGGACAACAAGTTTTTGGAGCCGTATCAAGGGGTGACAGATCCCTGTGCGCCAAACAAGTTTTGGCTGCGACTCCTTAAATTAGTCTACCTACTTGTATTTAAAAGTGTGTCCTTTCGGATCACAACAAGTTTTTGGCGCCGTTGCCGGGGACCTTAGTTTTGATAATATCAAAATAATTGTTAGTATTGCTAGACTACGTTTTAATTGTGAAAGATTTAACTTTATTTTTTTTCTTTTTGCAGGTTTTGGATTTTCACAGTTGTGACAGAACTGAGAATTTCTGAAATTTGTGAATTTACTTGTGTTTTAGATTTTCTATTTTTGTCAGATATTCTGAAAAAAAAAAGAGTTTTATTTAATTGGTATTGGATTATCTTTCTATCCTTGATAGATTTGAAGATGTCTTTTAATTACAACTCTTGGGCAACTGAAAGGAGAGAGGAATACATGCCGTACAAAGATGATTCATCATGCACTATTCAAGATAAGTTAAATCAACTTTTAGACTCTTATAAGCAACCAGCTATAACATCTTATTCTTCTATTAGATGTGATATTTGTGGATATTTTGATCATTATTCCTCTGATTGCCAATTTTTAAATCCCAATTTATCATGGAACAAATCTGATCAAATGTATTATAGATGGGAAAACCAAACTTCTTTTTATGATAATTTCTCTAATCATGTTTCTGAACCTTATTTTGAGGACACTGAAGAATCTAGGTTAGAAACTATGCTTGAAAAATTTATGTCAAATCAAAACCAATTTATGACAAGTCAAAATAAAGAAATTGAGGATCTTAAGGGAATAATAAGTCAACTTGCTTCTCGGGTAGAATCTTTAACTGCTAATTCTGAAATTTTGGAAACCCAGTTAGCACAACAAGCATGTTTATTTGAGTTTGAAACTAAAGAATTTGATTTAGAAAAATTTCCCTCTGATTATGATTGTTTTGAGATTGAGCCTTATGTGAATATTAATGAATCTCACTCTGATTTTGATGATTGTAAAATTGATTCCTCTGATAAATTGTTTGTAAAAAAGTTTGAGAAAATTGATTTTGAAAAACCCTCTTTTGATGAAATTGATTCTTTTGATGTTGTATCATTTATGGTTAAATCTGAAAAGTTTGATAAAGGGTTGGAAATTACAGACATTGATGAGCCCCACTTTGATTTTGGTGATATTGCTGAGATTAATGATAAGTCTTTTGTGGTTGACTCTGATTCTATTGATTCTGATAAATCTCATTATGATTTTTTGAATGATTCTGATTTCGACTCTTCTGATGATGAATTATTTATGAAAAGACTTAGGGAAAATGATTTTGAACAATCTCACTTTGATTTTGATGATAATTTTGAAATTGACAAGTTATTTGATGAAGTGATTGAGGAAATTGATAAAGATTTGAATGTTACGAACACTGATGAATCTCACTCTGGTGTTTTGCCCATATCTTTTGTTGAATCTTTTGATGAATTTGAAAAATTGAGTTTTATTGAGGAATCTAATGAAAGACATAAAAATTATTTTGATGATCCAATGCTTATATCTTTTGATCAAAGTCCTACTCTTATAGCAATTGAAAATATAAACTTGAAGAAAATTTTTGGATTAGTGGCTAAAATTTTTGGACAAAGTAAATGCAGAAAATTATTTGCTCTTTATTTTGGTACTGATTAACCTGCTTCACCATGAGATTTGATTTTTGGTCGAGCTATGGACCTAAAGTTGGCGCTTCTTGGGAGGCAACCCAAGCATTATTACTTAGTTTAGTTGCTTTTATTTTACTTTATTTTTAGAATTAATTTTCTTCTTTTTTTGCAGGTAAAATTGATTTTTGCGCAAAATATGGCACTGCCATAATCATCTTTACGGTGTCGTAATATTGATCTGAGTTCATCTTGAGAGTTTTAGTCTATTACGGCGGTACCGTATTAGTTTTTACGGTACCGTAATTTTTGAATTTTGAATCTTTGAATTTTTGAATTTTTCAAAAATAAAAAAAAATTCTGACTAATTTTACGGCAGTACCGTAACCATGTTTACGGTACCGTAATGCCTGCATATTTCTGACCTGAGAATTTGTGTCAATTACGGCACTGTCGTAAAGAACTTTACGCCCGTAATTTTTGAACTGCAGTTTGCTTATCTGACTAGGTGTTTTCTCGCTGCGATTTTAAGAAACTAGAGTACGAAAATTTTTGATCATTGGCACAACATTGATGTACTCATCTTTGTCTATCATCTGGATATTTTTTCTGAATTTTAAAGTCCATGGATCATTCTAAAACACATAACATCTTTTCGATTCTAATTAATTTCTGCAGCAGTTTTCTTTTGACTATTCTGATTAGCACTTTTTCTGCAAGTTTTTAAGATGCTTAAATAACTTGAAACCTAGATTTTTCGCATGGAATATGAAGACCATGTGTCGTTCTATCTCATGGATTAGTTATTTTCATGATTTTATTTTCTGATCATTTTAGGACACATGACAACTTTTCGAATCTAATTAATTTTTTTGCAGTTTTTAAAAGAACATATCTTATTCCACAACCTGGTTTTGTCCATTTTCTATTTGGATCATTAAATTTTATTCTAGGGTATGGCTACTTTTCATAAAAAAATTCAAAAACTGCTCGGTTTGCTTTCTACCTGTTATTGCTTATTTTGCCTCCAGATTTAGAAATCTTCAAGAGTAACTATCTTCCACCTCTAGCCACCACTGCATCTGCCTCCGACATCACTGTTTCCAGCCATTGACACTGGATTATACCATCTGCAGATTCTTACTTCTTCTACTGCCTCTTATTCCATTTATTTTATTTATGCAGCAGACTCTTCATTAGTGACTGATAATTTTTTTTATCTATGCAGTGCGATCTCTCACACCCACCGGCCGACGATCTCACCTCCAGGACTGTAGACTCTAGCAGGCTACTAGAGATTACTCACTTTACTGTCGGCATCACCATCATTGCTAGGAGCTTTTCAGCTAGCCTCTGTTCCATCTCTGCTACTCGCCTGCATCAGCTTTTTTTCCATCAGCACGCTTTTCGACCATCGATGATATCCCTGATTCTTCTTTGAGAAAATTATTTTTATCATTATTTTTGTTAGGGACTATTTTTAGCCTGAGCCTTATGTATCTTAAATTGTGCAGGTAAAATTTTCAAATGGTACAACTTTGGACCTAGCAGCATCTGCCCCGACACTATTTTTCGACTAAGCCTAATGTATTTTCAGTCAGAGCTTGCCATATAGTTTTTGTGAGTATTGCTTACACTTTCTTGTCATTATTTGATTTGATATGATTATCTACACTTTTCTTCTTTTAGATCTATCACTTTACATCCTTTGCATTGTTCGAGCCTTATGTAACTATACGGATATATCACTTTACATATTATGATTTTTTGAGTTTGATGCATCACACCTTTTGCATTGATTTTGACATATTTAGATGTTTAAAAATTTTTATAACTTGAATTCATGTGATGAGAGGTGTGTGAATTTTCTTTGATGATGAATGCGTTGATGCATGTGATTAGGACTAGACCTATTGTGTTGAATTTATTTCTCTAATACATCTATCTTTTGAAATTTGACATTGGTTGATGAATAAAATTTTGGGTAGATGTGTTATTTGAGGAATAAGATCTAAAAGTGAAACTACTCCTTTAAATAAAATGAGCATATGAGTATGATTACTGAATTGATATCAATTGATCAACCTAGTAGATGTTTGGTCTATTTTGCTATTTGTTGGGAAAGAAGAATCCAAGATCCATAAAAATAGTGAGAGACTCCCCTACGTGGCACTATGTAAAATTGATAGTGGTACTTAAGACATGGTTTGAAGTCTATGTAAAAATAATAAGAGAGAAAAAGAATAAGACTCCTCTACTTGGCACTGTGTAAAATTGACAGTGGTACCGAAGAAAGAGTTGAAGTCAAAATAAAAAAAAGGGGTATGTATCTAAGTGGGTACATGCCATCCATGCAAAAACAAAAAAATACATGAAAAAAAAATGAAAAAAAAATTATGTGTGGAAAAAGATCTTGGAAACCTAATTCCTGTAAACAAAAGCATGATAGATTTGAACTGAAAACTGGGTGAAATCATGAGATTGAAAATTCTATTTATTATACAAGTTGCAAAATTTTATTTGATTAAGTTGTGGATCTAGAGGGTTGAATTCTAAGAATGATATATTTATTTGAAGTTTTGTGAAACAATTGATGGAATTTTTCATTGATGATTGTATTTTAGAAATTTATTCTTCATGAGAAAGTCTATGCCTATGATCAATTTTTGATTTTTGCTTAAGGACAAGCAAAGTTTGAGCCTTATGTGTTTGATGACACCAAAATATATAGTAATTTTTGTGCCATTTTATGAGTGTTTTTGTGTCATATTCATAGACTTTGCTTATTTTTATGCCTTTTTTTATCAATATTTGTGGAATCTACACTCTTTTCTGTTTTTGATGATTTTCAGGCAAAAAGGCATGTTTTTCAATCGATTTCGAGCAAACCAATGCATAATTGAATTCACAACGCCAAGAGGGGATCATACATTAAATTTCAGAAGAATCAGAGCTTCAGAGCAAATTACGGCACCCCCAATATGACTTTTACGGTATCGTAATTTGACTGCAGACTCAGATCAAAATTACGGTACCCCCGTAACACTCTTTACGGTGTCGTATTTTGAGATTTTTCCGACCAAAGATTTCATGAAGACCACGGCACTGCCGTAAACATTTTTATGGGCCGTAATATGGGCGTAATTCTGGGCAGAGATTTGATGAAGTTTACGGTACCACCATAACGGAATTTACGGTACCGTAATGCGGGATGGTTTTCCATCTGAGAGATTACTGACATTACGGCATGGCCGTAAGGTATTTTACGGTGCCGTAATCCTGAAAGATTTTCATCCAAAAGCTCGCTGTTCAAATTACGGCACTGCCGTAATATCTATTACGGCCGTAATTCCAAGTTAAAAACACGATTTTTATGGGTCTGAATTTTGCACGGACCATAACGTTTGATCTAGAGCTCCAAATCAAGATCCGAAAGATACTGCGGACTCATATTAAAGCGGAGAAGAAGCACGAAGTGGAAGAACGAATTTTTATCCATTATCAAGGGAGCAATCAACAGAGAGGCGTAGAGGGCACCTCAGGCAGTGATTTTCATGCAGAAGCTTCGCCTAGAGGAGAGGAGGACACACCAGAAGTTTCAGAGCAAAAGGAGTTCAATCAGAGGAGAAATCAACAAAACACCGTGCGCCGCTGCATGGATTATTGTACCTCTTCTTCCATGCATGCTTAAACATACTTTGGGACATGGGGGTGTAATCCCCTTGATTTTTAATGATTAGATAAACTATTATTTTCATCATGATAATCCTTGTTGCGATAATTCTACTTATGTGATGAATTGTCTTTAATTCTCCTTAGATTTTACTGTCATGCATGTTTTAGAGTTTTCGCAATGAGACTGAAAGGTGATTTGCTTGAGAACTTAGAACCCTAGAATCTTATTTCTTGATTTTAGTAGTCTTATTGGCATGCTTGATAATATGAATCTGGGGTTGAGTTATTGTGTTAAACATTGATAGATCTTGCATGAAAGTGAAGATCGGTCTGTTGGAAAACCCTAGGTGGAACCTGTGTTGAGACTCGGATGCACGAAAGTGATTTTTGAGATTCCACTTGTGACGATGAACAAAGAACTCGAATGCACAAAAGTGATCCTGAGTTCTTTGATTGATGGTCTACTTATTTACAGCGTTGGGATAAATCTTGCGCGAAAGCGAGGATTGGTCCCCGCAAGATTGTTTGTACAAAAGTGAGATAATCCTTTTATGAAGTAAATTAAGTCTTTATCATGATAGGATTTGATTGACGATCTTTTATTACATCTAATCATTGAAATTAAGGTGGATGAAACCCTAGTCCCAGTTTATCTCTCTAATTATTTTCCCATGTGTTTATTGTTTATTCGCATCATACTCGGTTTGCTTAGCTAGTAAGAATATAACTATTTGGTACTTAACACGTAGGTCTCTGTGGGATCGATATTTTCTTTATTACTTCGAGTATCTGTGCACTTGCGGACACTACAAGTTTAGGGACAACAAGTTTTTGGAGCCGTATCAGGGGGTGACAGATCCCTGTGCGCCAAACAAGTTTTGGCTGCGACTCCTTAAATTAGTCTACCTACTTGTATTTAAAAGTGTGTCCTTTCGGAGCACAACAACAACTAACCGCAAGCGTGATGGTTTTGTCATAGTAGTACTTCAGATGTCGATCCCACATGGACAATGATCAAGTACCAAAAGATTATGAACTAGTAGGTAGACAATCGGATCAAGTAGTTTGAAATTATGAGAAGTAAAGCAAATATAACTAAAAGTAAATCAAATCTGGCAAGAGAAAGTTTTTGGAAGAAAACAAGGGTTAGAGATATCAGAACGTCGGGTTCGTCTCGTTGATGGATCTCAAATTCAAACAAGTCAAAATTATAGCAAAGCAATTTTAAAAGTGTTCAAGGAAGTATCAAAAGGTACAAATTACCCTCTTTCGATGGCATAATCCGGTATCAATCTAGATCGGCATCCTACTTTCGTGGCTCACCGTACCTAGATTGATCCAATGGGTTTAGAGATACTATAAAATTCCTCATACAAATCCTGCCTCATTTCTTGACAGGTCAGAGTACGTTAGAACTAGCAGATCTAGCATCGCAATTCACCTTTCGGTCCTCCTTGCGACCCCCGAGAAAAGAAATTACGTGATCAAGGTAATTCTAGTGATAAAATGGCATAGAACGAATAAACACAAGTAAAATTTTCATTTGCTTTGAATTAACAAGTTTGAGAATGAGATACAAACAACGAGACTACACCCTTAGTTTCGACAAAGAAATTACGCTATCATAGCATCGTTTAAGTACAAAACTCTAGAAGAAGAAGGAAATATAAGAAAGATTTAAAGATAGAAAACTACAAATTCCTCAAAAGGGGTTGCAATCTTCTTCCTCCAAGCTTCGCGAATAGATGCACAAGAGATCTTCTTCTCCCAAAATTCACACCAAGAACTTCACACCGAGCTAAGACTAGTCGCCAATGCAAGAAGCTTTTCACCCATTTTATAGAACCAAAACCCATTTCTGGATGTATGACTTGATAGATTTCTTAATTAGCTGCGTTTTGACACCAAAAACGTTCAAAACGGAGCTATAATGAGAGAATTATGGCTTATTTAAGTTTAGGCTACGTAAGTGAGATTATGGGTGTAATGAAGATTACGGGCATGGCTGTAAAGTTGGCATCAATTCTCTTCAGCTCCTGAGACATCTATACACTTGTGGGCCATTAAAATCTCATTGTAATGACACCAAAAACGCTCAAATCAGAGTTGTAATGGAAAAGTTATGACCGAATTAATGCAGCCATCCGATGTACTTAATGCTCTTAACACCATTACGGGTGTAATGAGAATTATGAGCATGCCTGTGATTTATGTAACGAACTCCGTTTCATCTGAAATTTTGCGGGTGAGTTGACCTTTGACTTGACTTGAATTCCGGCCATATAATGATATCAAAAGTCGCCGATGTGAAGATTATAGGCAAGGTGAAATTACGGCTATACTTGTAATGTCTTCTATCGAACTTTTTGTCTTCCGAAAGGCTTCTTTTGAGAAAGTTGAGAGCACGCCATCGGAATATGATTATGCTTGAATGAAAATAGGCTTCTTGGGAATTCAAACTGGAAATTACAGCCATAATGTAGATTATGGCCTCGGCCGTAATTCTGGAAATTAGCTCCGTTTGAAGCCAAACTTCTCGTCAAGGTTCCTGATTCACTCAGGGACGTAAATATACTTCCAAATAGTTCTAGAAACGAGTGAATTGTCCTGTATTAATCAAACATGACAAGAAGTGAAGCTTCTGAAGAAAATCAATAAAATAAGCTGAAAAGAGATGTAAAAACAAGAAAATAAATCTCGATTCACAAGTAAATATAGGTCTAAAAGACTATGAAAATATAAGACATCAAAATCTCCTAGACTTAAATCATTGCTTATCCTCAAACATATAAAAAGATAAGAGTGGTGATTAGAAAAAGATAAAATCAGGTCAAGCTTGTAAAAGATTATATCAGAGGGAAAATATCATTATGAACAAATCTTAGTAAGTTAGGGTATTCAAAATGATTATCTTTTGTCAGGAATAAAGGTGTGAAGATCCAGAAACCAAAGTCAGATAAGACTTACCTCCGCGAGATGTAGTAATCTTCTATATGGTATATGTACTCTAATCGAACCTGATTCATCTAAAGACACGAGTTGGAAAAACACCAATGCACTCTTATTTGTCTTATTGTCCTCTTAAATTTTATTTTGACTTCAACTCTTTTCTTAGGTACCACTGCCAATTTTACGTAGTGCCAAGTAGAGGAGTCTGTTTTTTTTTGTAGTTATATTTTTTTTCTTTTGTTTTGTTTTTTTTACACAGGGTATGAGAGGAGATCATAAAGTAAGTGCATTGATTATTTCCAACATCTAGCAAGGAAAATCAAGTTGATAGAGTTATATACTTTCACAGAAAAATCTTAGCACGCTTTGAAAGGAAAAATCTCGATCAAAAATGGGATCTATCACTCCACTACCTTTCTCCATCAAATAAGATAATCAAATGAATTATCTGACTTTGAACTAATATTTAGAACATAATATTAATATCCCATGGAGTCAATCATGAAACTTCAAGCTATCATAATTTTCGTTAAAAATCAGAAATAATATTATCAAAAATAATATCACCACTTATCTTCATCATATCATTAGAGCGCAGCATATAAAATGTATCATCAAAGCATAAAGCATAAGTATTGAGTTACTACTGCATATCATATTTTAAAAATGAACCCAACCCGCAATCTCCCAGACTTAAATTATTCATAGTTCCTATGCATAGCATGTAAAGAACTCAAACTTTGGAGAAATGAGATGCAATACTCACAAGATTAGTTAAAGTCATCGTAGGTGGTCGTTCTCATTGCCATCATGAGAATTCAACAGGACTTCCAGAGAAGTTGGAGAAGATGACAATTGCACTTTTGGACTTGGTTGCATATCGGAAAATCAAAGATAGGATGCAGCCTCAGAATAGCATTAGATGAAGGAGGCGGTCTGAGGCGGAACAGCTGAAGAAGAAGGTTGGCGGAAGAGAATAGTAGGTATGTGCATGGTAGATTTCCGGACTCTGATCTTGCGTTTAGGGGCCATTGCAGATGCACCAGGGGATAAGTGTAATCAAAGAAGGTAGCAATAAGAATTGAAACCAGAACCTGGGGGAGTGCCAAGAAATCTGGGTGCAGATGAACAGCAGGAATCTCAGCAGATTTTGGTAGCATGTTGACACAAAGCGGATTCACATCTCGGCATATGAAATCGAAGGATGAAGAGCATATTAGATCTAAGTCTCGAAAATTTTAGATCATGATGGGGAGAGAGAGGCAGCAGCAATCGTCATCAATTTATGCAATAAGCCTTTGTGGAAGAGCATGCGGGGGTCTAGCAGATGAAAGCAGGTGAAGCACCAACGATGCCAGAAGAGATCTTCAGGCACCTCCGGCAAGATATTTAGAACAGAAAGAAGGCAGATCAGCGAGTAGAGCAGATCAGGAATCGGGAGTAGGGCTGGTGGATCAGTGGTCATGAAGGTGACTCGGTGCTTCGGAAGATGGCAACAGCAGTTGTCAGTGATAATGGCGAAGCAAGAAGCACACCTGCGTCGGAGTCACCAATGTGCTTGTAGAAAGGTCGCTGGCGCGAATGAAGGTGCAGAGATCCAACAACGTGTTGGAATTTGTATGCTCCCTGCTTCAATTGGGACTGCAAAAGTATGAATCGCAGGCGTCTTCAGATGTGGAATGGCGGAGACACGTAAATACTTTAGGGAATGGCACGAGAGAGAAATCTCGCGAACTGATCTGTAGAATAAATATATGCTTCAGTTGTTGTTTGCTCAACGAAAGAAGCTTTTACTAATGGCGGCCGGGTGGAGTAATAATAGAGGAAAAGTGGTGGACGTCTTCTCTAGTAGGTAGCTCAGTGGATCTCAGTGAGAAGTCTTGCCATTTTTCGTTGAAGAAGATGAAGAGCCGCGGGTATTGATGAGGTCGGCACTATTGATAGCTGTAATTTTGGTTGAGATTGGAGAGGGCGGTAGTGATATTGGTTGAATCTGGAGGAACGGTACTGCTTTGATGATTGAGAGGAGCGGCGTCGTTTTCCATTGAAGCTAGCACCAGTCGGATTGAAGAGGGTGGCGGTAGTTTCCGGCTGTAGATTGATG